>CM028130.1:1455742500-1465742500 GCA_016271365.2 Neoceratodus forsteri | reverse complement strand
ATAGATACATAGACAGTGTCGGTAGATAAGGGCTACAGCCCACCCAGTCTGCCCATTTGAGCTTGTAAGTTTACTTTGTTTTCTTAGAAGTCTGCTGCCCCTTAAGCCTGACCTCCAGAATTCCTTCATGTCTATCCCATAATTCTTAAATCCTGTGATTGTTTCAGCCCCCTCCACTTCCTCTGGCAGGGTGTTCCACTTGTCCACCACCCGTTCTGTGAAGAAATTCTTCCTCATGTTTCCTCTGAATCATCCTCCCTCCAACTTCATCCCATGGCCTCTAGTCCTGGAACATCTTTTTCTCTTAAAAATAGTGTATTCCTGCATCCTGTTCCTCCCTGTAAGATACTTGTATGTCTCTATCACATCCCATCTCTCCCTCCTCTCCTCCAGGGAGTACATATTCACATAGATCTATGTATTGTATGTAGAATGTGTGTGTGTGTGTGTGTGTGTGTGTGTGTGTGTGTGTGTGACTAAATGTCTGGGTATGTCATACTTTGAGTCTGTAAGGATCTGTGTATATCTATGTAGCGTTGAACATATGTCTATGTAGTACTGTGTGCACCTCCATACATATAGGGTTGTGTATGTGCACTCTCATCTGTCTATGTAGTGCTGTGTGTCCACATGTGTACATCTGTCTATGTAGTGCTGTGTGTGCACATGTGTACATCTGCCTATGTAGTACTGTATGTGCACATGTGTACATCTGTCTATGTAGTACTGTGTGTGCACATGTGTACATCTGTCTATGTAGTACTGTGTGTACACATGTGTACATCTGTCTATGTAGTACTGTGTGTGCACATGTGTACATCTGTCTATGTAGTACTGTGTGTGCACATGTGTACATCTGTCTATGTAGTACTGTGCGTGCATATGTGTACATCTATCTATGTAGTACTGTGTGTGCACATGTGTACATCTGTCTGTAGTGCTGTCTGTATGTCTGTGTATGTAGTCCTGTGTGTGTGTCTAGGTACTGTATGTGAGTATGTGTGCCAGCATTTGTTTGTGTGCATGTATGTGAAGATAAATATCAAGCCTTAACTCAGGCATTTTTTGCAATTTTGGTACCAAATTTTCAACATGTGGTTTTTGGAAACTCTCCTCGTGAATTCTGGCACTGTCATGGCATTAATCAGCCCCGAGAGGTGATTTTGTGGTCACTGTGTGGAATCACCTTTTGTGGTCGATTAATGAAAAGACAGTGCCACTGTTCATGGGGGGGCTTCAAAAAGTTTGGTGCTGCAAATTTGGTGGGGAAAATCAAAAATGGTTGTTTTATAAGCGTGTATTGAGCAGTTTCCATGCACGCTCGTAACTTCGTGAATTTGTAATATTTTCACTCACATTGGCATTTTTCCACACTTCCTTATGAACAGTACAGCTGTCATTTTACATATCCTGGCTGAAATGTGTTTTTGAATGTCCGGCACAGAATAACGCGGTCGCTGTGCAAAATCAGTTTTTGGGACAGTTTGAAGAAATGACGGTGACACTGCTCATGAGCAGAAGTCCTAAAATGCCTGTGTTGAAAATCTGGTGCTGAAATTCCATAAAATGACAGTGTTACAAGTGTGCATTGTGCAGTTTCCACGCACCCTTGTAACTTCGAAAATTTGCAATATTTTCATGCCAGATTTTCAACAATGGCATTTTTTCACACCTCCTTATGAACAGTACAGCAGTCATTTTTCACATCCTGCCCAAAATGTGTTTACACACCTTTGGTGCACAATGGCGTGGTAGCTGTGGGAAATCAACTTTTGGGACAGATTAACAAAATCACAGCGCCACTGTTCATGAGGAGAGGTCCCAAAACGCCTACGTTACAAATGTGGCTGACAAACTTCCCAAAATAATTGGGTTATGGTCATGTGTTGCGCAGTTTCTATGCATGCTCATGAGTTCACCAATTTTTCATATTTTCACTCCAGATTTTCAACGTTGCCATTTTTTATGCCTCCTCATGAACAATACAGTTCTCATTTTCCATATCCTGCCCAAAATGTGTTTTTGTCTCTGTGTCACCAAGTGGCATAGCCACTGTTGAAAACCACCTTTCAGATAACAAACTAATAGTGCCGCTTTTCATGAGGTGGGCTCACAAACAGCCAATGTTGAAAATTTGGAGTGAAAATACCAACACACGCATATGGTGTTAGGGTTTCCAACAGTAGCACCCCACCCTGTAGAGACTTACAGGTGTCTGCGGTGTGACTTGGGATCATCGGCTGTAATGCTCATGCCATTCCACCCCCACCCCCCACCCTGCAACCAGTGACAGGCATCATGGTGTGCCTTGCAGTGATCGGCCACAAAGTTCACCCTATTCCTCAATGCTGCACCCACTTCAGCATATTTCCTTATGGAATGGGGTAAGTATAATGTCCAAAGACCCCAAAGCACACCACGACATTTGTCACTGTCTACAGGGTAGCGTGAGGTACAATGGCATGATCGTTATAGCTGACAACCCAAAGGCACACCCCAATGCCTGTCGGTCTCTATAGGGTGGGGGTGGGGTTGACGTTACTTCAATACTTCACTGCCATTCCTATTATGCGTCTCTAACTCTGGTACTACCAATGTCAATGCCAGCAAGACAACATTCACATTGACAAATGCTTGTTTCAGATGTACCTTATCCTCCTGCCCCTTCCCATCAGCACCCTTCTGCTGTCGAACCCAGCCCCTTCACCCAACCTCCAAGACTTATCCCATCTACTTCTTACCTTGTCATGTGAGTGGATGCCATGGACAGGTGATGATACAGTGCCTTTAGGGTCACAGTATTATCCTGCAGACAGGGGTTCTTTTTTTCCTGTTACTCCCTTTGAGTCACAGCCAATGGCATGCAATGGTGCATATGTAGACTGTGAAGATGGTGCATGCTTTCAATGCCTGCATCCAACTTTCAATTTGAGTGACCTCTGCTGTACCACCTACCCTCCACTAGGTGGTAGCCAAGTGGCAGTACACAGTGTACCCCAATTCAGAGAAGGAAATTCATCGATGGACACTACAGTAATCCCACTTTCCCCTGCCAACCTCCAAGCAACCTTGGCTCATTCCCAAACCCAGGTCGCTAGCTTGGTGGACATGAGGCATCCAACACCTCAGCCCTCCACATTACTGTCTTGGCTACAAGTTTACGTAGTGCAGATTTCCTTAGACAATATTGTTTGTGGCTTTGGAGGGGGTTGAACCTGCAAACCATGGTTTTACAATTCTGTTCTTTTGCTCTCTGTACTGTTCAACCAAAACTAAAGTTTGTGCAGTCCTGTCCCATTTTTCTTTATTACTGAGGGAAGTGACATAAAAACAAGATTACTGCCCATTGGACTTTAACTGTGGCTGTTTTCTACACATGATCTCATAATACCCTGTTTATGGCATAATAATTATCTCCTTGGCAACAGATTGGGATGTCATAAACAGAACTGTGACTGCAGATGTAGACAAGCAGACAGAGCAAATAGGGCAGATATTATGTTTACATGCAAATGTCCTTAGTAATAAACACATAAAGGTGACAATTACAAAAAGCATGTAATTTAAGCTGAACTGGGTCTAGATACTAGGTTTTTGAGAATTGTCCCAACAACATCAGGTGTTCTTGAAAGCCCTGTTATACTGTGAGCAAACATTCAGCTTTGGCAAATGCTTGTTATTTTAGTGCAGTGCATACCCTACCTTCTTAACCCTGTATGTCTGTTTATGCCTCCAGCCACACATACACATAGACACACATACGCATACATGCATTGTAACTGGAAACAAGCTTTTGCTCTGTCATCCAAGTGCCTGGCAAAAACTTTTAAATATAAAAATTAATTAAATTCAAAAAGTATATCCAGCTCTTAGAGTTGAATGGTGCCTTAGAACTGTCTATAGATGGACAGAAGGTTAATTAGGTTTTTGGCTTATGTGGTAAGGTATTATTTCTGTATGTTTTCATTATAATATTTAATAGCTTCAATTCTCGAATAAAGTCCAGGGCTGACTACAGTGAAGAATTAAGCTCTGTATTCATAAATGGTTAGATACACTGTAACATAACAACATGATTTTTACAATAAATCTCAATCGTGACTTGTAGAAATCACCATTTCCAGGCTAAACATACTAATGTTGTGTTCATTATACAGCTTCACAGAAAATCTAAGCTGCTTATGAAAACGTGCAGAATTACATTTTTAATGTGAAGATTGAACAGGTATGGGGAGGAGAGATGCAAATTGTTGCTCATGTTTGCCAAATAGTTTGTATTTGTATGGAATTTTGTAGATTTTAATGGTTGTTTTCCTAGTAATTTGCAAACTGGCTGAATTTAGAATTATGCAACATATAAAACAAGCATTTGTCAATGCCGAATGTTGTCTTGCTGGTGTTGACATTGGTAGTGCAGGAGTTAGACAGACGGATAATAGGAATAGTAGTGAAGTATAGAACCAACGTCAACCTCACCCCACCATGCAGAGAGTGACAGGCATTGGGGTGTGCATTTGGGTTGCTGGCCATAACGCTCATGCCATTTCACCTCACCCTACCCTGCAGAGTCTGACAAGTGTTGCGTTGTGCCTTGGGGTCATCGGGCCTTATGCTCACCCCATTTCATAAGGAAGTACATTGAGATGGGTGCAGCATAGGAGAATGGGTTGAACTTTGGGGTTGAAAAGTCCAAGGCACACCTTGATGCCTGTTAGTGGCTGCAGGGTGGGGGTGGAGGACCAGTAGCGTGAGCACTACAGCAGACAATCCAAAGACACTCCCCTGATGCCTGTTAGTCAGTACAGGGTGGGACATAATGGTTAGAAACCCTAACATTCTGGGCGTTTGTTGGTATTTGCACTCCAAATTTTAAAACATGGCCTTTTTGTGACCCCACCTCATGAAAGCATTTGGAACCTCTGCTCATGAACAGTGTCCCTGTGATTTTGTTAATCTGTCTCAAACGTTGATTTCCCACAGTGACTGTGCCATTCTGCACCACACTAAAATGTCAGCTGCACCATTGATAAGGAGGTGTGAAGAGATGGCAATGTTGAAAATCTGGAGTGAAAATATTAAACATCCTCAAAGTTACAAGCATGTGTGAAAACTGCGCATCGCACACTCATAACACAGTCATTTAGTGGAATATTTTCATCAAATTTTTGACATAGCCATTTTGGGACCTCTGCTCATGAAGAGTGGCACTATAATTATCTTAATCTGCCCCAAATGTTGATTTCCCACAGCGACCACACAATTGTGCGCCAGATGTGTGAAACTACATTTTGGGTAGGATGTGACAAATGGCAGCTGTACTGTTCATAAGAAGGCATGCAAAAATGACAATGTTAAAAATCAGGAATGAAAATATTACAAATTCTCGAAGTCACAGTACAACTGTGAATGGACACTGCACAATGCACACTTGTGACATACTCATTTTATTGAATTTTTTCACCAAATTTTCAACATAGGCATTTTGGGACCTCTGCTCATGAACAGTGTTACTGTGATTTTCTTACTCTGTTCTGAACATTGTTTTCCTACAGCGACTGCACCACTGTGCACAGGATGTTCAAAAACACATTTTGAGTAGGATATGGAAAATGACAGCTGTACTGATCATAAGGAGGTGTGAAAAAATGGCAATGGTGAAAATCTGGAGAAAAAATGTTAAAAATTATCGAAGTTACGAGCGTGCATGGAAACCGCACAATGCACCCTTGTAACACAATCATTTTATGGACGTTTGTCACCTAATTTTCAACATAGGCACTTTAGGATCTTTGCTCATGAACAGAGTCACTGTGATTTTCTTAATCTGTCCCAAACACTGATTTCCCACAATAACCGCGCTATTATGCGAGGGAAGTGTGAAAACACAGTTTGGTCAGCATGTGAAAAATGACAGCTGTACTGTTCATAAGGAGGTGTGAAAAAATGCAAATGCTTAAAATCTGGAGTGAAAATATTACACATTTGCAAAGTTATGAGCATGCATGAAAACTGCAGTATGCACACTCCTAAAACAGTCATGTTTTTGGATTTTTTTCATCAAATTTTCAGCATAGACTTTTTGAGTGGCACTGTCATTTCGTTAATCGGTTCCAAAAGGTGATTCTGTGCAGTGACCACAAAATCACCTTTCAGGACCAAATAATGCCATGACAGTGACTGAATTCATGAGGAGGGAGCCCAATAACCCCATGTTGAAAATGTGGTGCCAGAATTCCCAAAATGCCGAGATATGCACCAATGTTTAAAAACCCTATTTATGCCATTATACAGCGTGCTGGCATTTCTTCAGTTCATGGTGGGCTTTGAAGAGTGCAGGCGTGTTCCGGTCCACCGAGATCATTGCTGGACTCCAGAGGAAAGTATGGGGTGGGAGGGGTGAGAGGAGGCAGGGTGCGCAGTGGGTGGGTGCGGTGGGGGAAGGGGGATCTAGCTACTAGGGACGGTTTTTGTTTTCTAGGTAAAAAAAAAAGAAAACATTGTGACAGTTTTGCCATTGCAGGACATTTTGGCATGCTGTGTGGGCTCTCAGTGTGCCACCTAAGTGGGTTTTGGGGATCAGTAGCCGATGGGGATTGGGCACCCTCGTCGGCACATAACCTGGGGGGTAATGCCGCTGAGGGATTGGGAACCCCCTCGGCATTCCACATTTGTGGGGGGATGCCGATGGGGAGTCGGCTCCCCCATCTGCACACAAACACGGGGGGGTTGTCGACAGGGGGATTGTTGACAGAGGTGAGGCGGCCGCCCGCTTGCCGACCATGGCCATAATGGCGGCGAGCATTCAAACAAGGACCGCTGCATATGTAGCGGTTGCGGTGGACCTTTGCTGATGCTTCGCCCCATTATGTTCTAAAGTGTGACAGTGGCATGCAGGCTGATTGGGGAATGAGGGACGCACCTACTGATGCGTGCCCTGCATTCGCCCAACAGCAGCCGCGCCCCCAAGACCCGCACTGTCACAAGATGTTTCTTGCACATGCATGCAAGCCAACATAATGACTGGGACATTCTGGAAGTCATGGTTTGTGCAGGGAATGTCATGGAAGCAGAATCTCATAAGCTTGCCAAGTTCTAGTTCATCCTCTGTCAGTAGCATTCCTTTCCATAGTTATGTATTCTGTTGTGATGGTTTTGTGATACATAAAATTGAAATGAGACCCTTAAACTAATGTTGCTTGTGATTTGAATCACTTATATCACTCCTAAAAAGCTATTGCACTTCTCAGCTCATTTTAAAATAAGTCTGCCATCAAGGAGCCTTGCTCACCATGCGTGGCCTGAATAACTATGATTACTTGGTGTGCCCTTGAAAAACTCTGAGTCAGCAGTCCACTGACTGAGGGTTCTAGGGGTGGAGCCAGCTGCCTGAGGCTAACAAGCCCAGGGGGTTGTGAGATTGTGGTTCAGTTGGATCCACGGCAGAGAAGCTGCAGCAGCTCTCCAGATCAACTGAAAGTTCCTTCTGAGTGACTCTGAAAAATCCTTGGGAATTGTGACAAAGGGATGGAAAGGGGGTGATTTGCACCAGTGTTCCCAAAAGGGGAAAATTTCCCACATGGAAGGACTCCTAAGGGACAGTTTAGCACTAAAACCAATAAAAGTGATTGGAGGCAATCTGGTAACATCGACATGGAGACCCAAGACAAACTGACAACATGAAGCTGTAAAATGTAACTGTTCAAGGCTGAGCAACTGCATTAATTAGCACCCAGTGCTCTCCCAAATTCCTTGGGTAGCTATAAATTTATGGCCATATGCTCCTCAACCCCTAGCCATCTGGTGCCATAACTGTTATGTGTAAATGACTTGTGGTGTTGTCACAAGAAAAATACTGCATTAACCTATGCTCCCCATAAAAGCAGGTAGAAAAGTCACCATGTAAATGTTTAATGGTTAACTGCCTGTGTCTCTGAGAAGAAGAACTATGGCAGGGCTTGGTTAGTATAAGTGTGCAGATCAAGGACCCCTGCCAAGAGTACTGGATCTGGAGAAAGGAGTTGGTATTCCTTGGGTAGCTGTAAATTTATGGCATATGCTCCTGAACCCCTAGCCATCTGGTGCCATAACTGTTATGTGTAAATGACTTGTGGTGTTGTCATAAGAAAAAGACTGCATTTGCCTGCATATGTTTAATTGAATGTCTGCTGAGAGAGAGCATCTCCGGGGAGTGAAAGGACCCTGTATGGTGCTGTGAACATAACATTATCTGTTACTCTAGGCTGTATGCAGTTCCAACCTTAATTAAACCACTTGCACTTGATGGGACAATGTTCACTGTCAAGAAAATAGACATCCCCCCATAGGAAAGAGAATATAAGCTACTGTGGGTCTTAACATCTGAACCTTGCTATGTATCATGCTTCTCCACTAGTGTAACACTGATATGCTCATGGGATCAAAAACAGTAAACCTTCTTCTTGGACCTTTGTCTGTTGTGTGGATAATCAATTATTTTGGAACAAATGTTTGTTAACCCCAATTAATTTACAGCCCCGCACCTGTCTGAAGCAGCCCAGACAACTGGGAGGTCACAGCACATTCAGAAAGTCAAAAACATGATGCGTTGTTTGTACCACTCTCTAAAAATGAACTGTGCCATCTACACCCCTAGACCAGGGAGGGGGCTTACACAAGTATGTCCTTTTTCACATAAAGTGTACAGTTAAGGAAGTATGCCACTTATTGTACTATGAAGATACACAGGGTGTGATGGATTTCACTTACTTGGAATCACCAGTTCTTTCTTGAAGAAAGTTACAGTGCATAGCTCCAAGCTGTTTATTATGAGTTCATATATGGACTGAAAAATGGTAGCATTCCTTAGTAGCAAAAAACTCCTTACTAGTTCTAGGTTCTGAAAAAACATCCTTATATTGTAGTTTTAACTCCTGTCTGTCTAGAATATGCATTCAGAAGATGCTATCCAGTCCTGACTTGTAGTATTCAACCAAGATAATCTATGATAAGTTAGATACAGTAGCTATGGTGTAGTTTAATCCTGGGAAAATATACATAAACTCTTCTCCATATTATAGATTGAAAGAGCACTCCTGACCAGTTGCAGCACTCTTTTCCTCTGTGCATGAGACACTTTTATTCTGTGAAGAGTTTTTCATGCACAGCTGCCCTGAAAACAAGCATGTTCTGTTAAGGTTTTAAATAAATTAATATTTTGTTGATAAAGCCCAATCAATAATGTATTATTATCACTGCAGAGACCACTCTTATTGTTGTAACTGTGGTCTCACTTACATTCATAGGGTATCAGAGCTGCTGATCCTTGGTTTGTGGTTCTCATACCCAAGAATGCACATAAGACCACTCTTACAACAGAAGAGTGGTCCTTGCATTAGTATTAACATACAGAATCAGCTCAAGTATGAATCTGGAATTTATACCCCTGAGCCATTTTGTCCACTGTGTGACAATGAGAAAGTTACTTAAGCCATGTTTACACGGCAGTAGCGCTGCAATTATAAAACAACAACAGCAGGGTACCGACCACTTGCCACTCGTGATCTGTCTATCTACATGGCCCCACTTTCCACTGCTGCAATCTGTGCTGGTGAGGGGCCGTGGATTAGGGGGGAGCCAGACATCTGTTGACTGATGGATGAGTTGCTGTGGTGCAGGCAGTCCACACTGCCATTAAACCGCTGTAAGCTGCTCACTCCTCTTGGTGATCCCAACTTGCCAGAGAATCTGGGAGCATCTTAACAAGCAGCTTACCCTGATCGAGTACATATTCATCTCTCTTTCTCTCTCTCTCTCTCTCTCTCCCTCCCTCTCTGGATCTTAACTTCCCTGTGCTGGCATAATACCTGATGTAACAGTTTATGGCTTGGAATGTGTTTTGTGATACAGTGTGTATGAAAAGTATTATAAAAAACCAAATTCCTATCATTTCAGTCCATCATGAAGATCATCCTTGTTCTTACCTTGTTTAAGAGGGTTTCCCAATGTGAAACATTTCTCTCAGTAATTTTTACCATATATTTCATTCAGTGTTTCCCCAACAGCCATTGTTATCTAGGGCAGGACTTGCCCACAGCAGTCAGGGACAGGTGACCTTTGCACGTACACCTTCATTCATACCCTGTGGTGTTTACATCTACACTGATGGACTAAGGACTGATGTCTGTCCCTTAGCAGAGGTATCAAATTGTACTGATTTTTAGGTACATCCTATTCCCCTAGGGGTTGTCCCAATCAAACTAATGAGATACAACCCATAGACCAAACTACTCTCTAGCTAGCCTGCAGAGACAGGTAAACTAAGGTATTTTATCTGCTGCCTATCTATGGTAGGACTGAGAAGTCTGGGAACTGGGAGACTGAAACTACTCTGTAGCTGGGATAGACATGCAGAAGCAGAAACACTAGGGGATAGTAGCTACCCACATCTAGGGAAGGCCTGCAGAGGCAGGTTATATAGGAGAGTGGAACTAGGAGAGTGCAACTGCTCCCTAGCCAGGAAAGGAAGGTGATGGAGAAATATAGGACTATTCCCTACCTAGGGAAAAATAACAGGACAACATATGGGTACTATTATGCACATCAAGGGTTAATCCTATGAAACAGAAGAAGAGGTGGTAGCATGTATAGACAGCAAGAGGGAAAGGGCAGGGTGGTGTGCTGTATGTAATGTGGGGCAGCAGCATTCCTCTGGACAATGTGGGAGGGTATGCAGGAGGATACGTTTTTTGATGGCTGATGTACAGCTGCTAAGGAGGAAGCTGGGAATACTGGTAGGTAAGGAGGAGAGCCGGACTGCTCAGGTGGGAGGAAAATGTGTAGTGGGACTGAGGAAGAGGGAGGAATAAGCTTTAGTGGGAGGGTAGAGGAGGGGGATCCAGATGCACGGGGTTCCTCTACCCCAGATAGAGGGGAAGCTTAGAGAGGTTGTTAGGAGAACTGTGGGAGGAAGGGGAGGAGTTCATCAGGGGATGCAGTGAGTTGGTGTTCCCACTAGGGTGCCAGTGAGGAACTGATTCCAACCACTAAGTACAGTAGGAGAAAAGGCTGACCATAATGGTATGCAGGTAAAGGAAGGAAGGTCAGCCAATGAAGAGGGATCAAGGGTGGTCACAAGGGATGAAGAGGTAGATGGGGCTGAGGCAAAGGAAATCAAAGTTGGAAAGGGTGTAGAGGCTGTAGGGAGGAAGATGAAGTAGAGAGACTGGGAGGTCAGATTGCAATTGGAGAAGGGAATGCAGGAGGGGCAACTGAGAAGGGAGGTAAGGAATTAAAGCAGACTGTCCTAGGAACACAGAAGGAGGGTATGAGGAGATTGACAGAGGGGGCATGGTAGCAAAGAGGGTAGAATGGGAATAAGTAATGTCAGCAAGTGGGGATAGGAAAAGGGGAAAGAGGTGGTAGGGTCATAGTAGTGGGGGATTAAAGAGTTAAGGTGTGGGATTGGACAATGGGGGGAAGTACAGCAAAGCAGGAGGGTGCTGTGTATCCTGGAAATGATGACAGAAAGTATATTAGGCCAACTCACACAGGGTTTGTGGGGGAACCTCATGTGATGGTACACTTAGGTACAAATAACCTAGCGGGATATAAGGTAGTAATAGTGCGGGGTAGGTCCAGGGAAGTGGAGCAGATTTGCAGGGGGGCAGCTAGGTCAGTAGCCTTCTCAGAAGTGCTGCCAGTACTGAGGGCCAGCACAGCAAGGAAGAATAGGATAGAGGACTTTAATAGCTGGCTGAGGGAATGGTACTTGGTAGAAGGCTTTGGGTACCTGGGGAACTGGGAAGGAACCTGGAACAATAAAATCCTCTATGCACTAGATCAGCTGTATCTAAGTAGGGGGAAGTCTAGATTATTCAGGGAACAAAATGGGGAACATATTATCAAGAGCATGAATTTAAACTGAAGGGGAATCAGACTAGGTCATAGCACCAAAGGTCTCTGGAAGGAAAGGACAGCCAGGCCTGATCTCAGGTTGAATTAGCAAAGAGATCAGGGAAAAAGAAGAGAAGAAGGGGCAAGGAGGAGGGCTTCTAAATGACAGAACATTCAGGTAACAGGCACAGGGCGTCAGATAAAGGAATATTAGGGGGAAATGAAGTGAGTTAGTGGGCAAGGGGATGATGGTGCTGGAACAGGGGATGAAGAAGAAAGGGGAAGGAAGCCAGGCAGTAGAGATGAGAGGCACATGGTCTTGGTGGAGGGTGGTGTCCCTCAATGCTAGAAGCCTAGAGAACAAGATGGATGAACTGCATGAATGGATACAGTAACTGAAGGAAAAATTGAAACTAGTGGTGGTCACAGAGACATAGTAGATGATCCAGATGGGGTGGGCAGAATGAGAAGAGATCTGGATAAACTAGCAAAATGGTCAGAAGAGTGGCAACTGGAGTTTAATGCAAAACAGTGCAAGATCATGCACATAGGGAAGAGAAACCCTGAAGTCACCTATAGGCAGGGAGGGGAGTTGCTGACAGTCACAAGGGAAGAAAGAGACTTGGGCATCATCATCACCGATGACCTGAAATCATCCAAGCAGACCACTAAAGCAGTATATATGGATAGGAGGATGATAGGGTATATTAGTAGGGGTATCACAAGTTGGAAGAGGGAGGTAATAATCCTTCTTTACAAGACACTGGTAAGGCCCCATCTGGAGTACTGCATGCAGTACTGGAGGCCATATCTTCACAAGGACATTAACCAAATTGAGGCAGTCCAGAGAAGGACAACCAAATTGGTGCAGGGACTGCATCAGAAAACATATGAGGACAGATTAATGGAGCTCAATATGTATACCCTAGAGCAAAGGAGGGACAGAGGTGATATGATCGAAACATTCAAACACCTTAAGGGCTTTAACAAGGTGAAAGAGTCTAACATGTTTCAATATAAGAGAAATAGTAGAACAAGAGGACACAGCATGAGATTAGAGGGAGGCTGATTAAGGGGTAATGTAAGGAAGTTATTTTTCACAGAAAGGGTGGTGGATGCATGGAACAGCCTACCTCAGGAAGTGGTGGATATGAATACAGTGCAGGGCTTCAAACAGGCATGGGATAGGCATATGGGAACATTACAGATGAGTATGAATAGATAGGCCATTGACAGAGGAAAGGCCGATGACACATTTATAATGTAGAAAAAGAAATGCACAGAGTGGATGGGCCTTGCGGTCCTTATCTGCAGTCAACTTCTATGTTTCTATGTTTCTTCGTAGGCTACTCTGAACCACAACTGGGTCATGTCTGTTCCATGGTATACACTACACAGAAAGGACAGAGACGAAGGAAAAGGGGGATGGCATGGCAATCTATGTTAGGGAGGACATTACTGTCACAAGGGAGGAGACTGGGGAAGGGAAGGTAGAAGCACTGTGGGTGCAACTTCAAACAGCAAAAAGAAGAAAAGCCTCCAAATCAAGAAGAGGAAAGGGACAAGGAATTGGGTACCATGGTCCAGATGACAGCAGATAAGGGTGTACTGGTGATCGTGGCAAATTTCAATATGACCAGTGTGGCTTGGAGGGTCCTGTCCAAAGCTTGTTCCAGGAGCCAGTTGATCCTGGATGCAGTTTAGAGTGGGTTCCTGGTTCTGGGAGTTACTGAACCCACACGAGAGAGGGTCATCTTTAATCTACTAATACCTAACAGAGAACATATCCAGGACATCAGAGTAGAGGAGCCCTTGGGAGGCAACGACTACTGAATGGTGTGATTCTGAGATGATATGGGTAAGGAGCCCACAAGTACTCTGATGATGGTGTTAGACATTAGAAAGGCTGATTTTAGGAAGATGGAGGAGGTACTGAGGGGACACCTAGCTACCCTCAATGAAGGTATGGAGTGGATCAAAACATAGAAACATAGAAAATGGCAGCAGTAAAAGATCCATGGTCCATCTAGTCTGCCCGAGTTCCCTATTTATCCTGGGGACCTACTACCTCACCAGGGTAATAACCCTCTCCAACCTCCCCATTCTCCTCCCTGTTTCCGCCACCCCGAGCAAACACTATATACTGTACTTCATTATGTCCCAACCATCCTTGAAACCACTAAAAGTTTTTGCACTTACCACTTCAGCTGATAGATTGTTCTATGGCTCCACCACCCTTTCAGTGAAATAATACTTCCTTATGTCCCTCCTAAACCTCCCTCCCATTTGTGTCCACTCATGTCCACATGACCACAAGCTAGTATTCAAGCTAAATACTTTAGTTCCCCATGGTTCATTCTGTTAAAGCCTTTTGGGAACTTGAAGATCTCTATCATATCTTCCCTCTCCCTTGTTATCTTCAGGGAGCACATGTTCAGTGTCTTGAGGCACTCCTCATAAGACCTGTGCTGTTGGCCCTGAATCATTGTTGTCACCTTGTGCTGCTCCATCTACAGCCAGTCACTAGCTTTCCAGAGATGAGGACTCCAGAACTGGGTGCAGTACTCCAAGTGTGACCTAACTAAGGATTGAAATAGCGGAGTATTACCTCTTCACTTATGCTATCAATACACTCCTGATACAAGTATTCTATGTGATAACGGCGACTGGCAAACAACAAGTCGGAGCGGCGAAAATATTTTTGCCACTCTGACATCCTTGGCATATGGAAGAACAGTGCCAGGGACTTAGGTTTAATGCTTTCTGTGGTGGGGTTTGCCCCCCGCAACCCCCTACTAAAGATTCTCACCTCCAGGGGTGCAAGTCGAGGAGGGGCAAAAGTATGAAAAAATAAAGATTCATGCTGGAAAATAAAATTCAAAATGTCACTGGACCCAAACCCCAGCACACCCACCACAACCACAGGCCAACCCCGATGCCACGGCACAGCTCAGCAACTCACCACACTCAACCCCTACATCCCTCCACCCTCCCACCCCTCGCCACCCACCCACGCATGTACATATAGCTGATATCCTGTCACTGCATCTCGCCACCCCCACATAACTGGTCACCCTCCCTCCCCATCTCTATTCAGGTTTTCACCCATAACGCATTGCCATTTCGGATGGCACCCTAGTACAGGCACCCACATCACAGGCTACCGATACAAGCTAGCATCCTACCTGCTTTGCTGTATGCCTTGTTGCACTGATTTGATTGTTTTAAGGAGTCACTGATGATAATTCCAAGGTTCCATTCCTCAGCTGTAGTGCTAAGTCTCACCCCACCCATCCAGTACTCTGTCCTGGGATTCTTGTTTCCTAGGAGCATTACCTTGCACTTCTTCGTGTTGAATTTCAACTACCAAATCTTAGACTATGCTTTTAGCTTTTGTAAGTCCCTATGCATTTCCTCGATTCTCTTGTTGTTATCCATCCCCCCACGGAGCCTAGTGTCATCCACAAAGTGACACAAACTGCCTCAGATTCCTTCACCAGTGTCACTGATGAACATATTGAAAAGGATCAGACCCAGGACAGATGCCCGTGGTACTCTGCTCATAATCTCCTCTCTTCTGATTTGACCCAATTGACCACAACCCTCTGCTGATTCCCCTTTAGTCCGTTATCTACCCAGTTTACTATGACCTTAGCTTCACCCAGATCCTTTATCTTCTTCAACATGCATCTGTGAGGAACTGAGTTGAAAGCCTTGCTGAAATCAAAGTACAGCTAATCCGCAGCATGGCCCCTATCCAATTCCCTCATCACCCAGTCAAAGAAAACTATCAGGTTAGTCTGACAAGACCTCTCTGCCATGAATCCATGCTGTTCACTGTCTGGGAACCCATTGCTGTCCAAGTAGTATAGGAGGTCCTTTTTGACCATTGACTCCATCAGCTTCCCTACAATAGAGGTAAGACTGACAGGTCTGTAAAAGTCAAAAGTGGACAGTCATCAAGGCAGAGATAGCAGCCGCCACTTAAAAATGTACTAGACAAAACGAGAGGAACTCAAAACCAGAAGACCAAGTTGGTTTGATAGTGATGTGGGCCAGGTAGTAAGGAAAAAGAGGGCCACATACAGGAAATTTAGGAAGTCTGAAAGTGATTAAAATAGGGTGTAATACCTGAAGAAAGCTAAGGAGGAAAGCAGATTGGTCAGGCAAGCCAAGGCCAGAAAGGGTTACAAATTACAGAAGGGATCGACGAGGTTTAGAAAGTCTTTTTCCAGTATATCAGGAGAAAAGGGACAAAAATGAGAAAATAATGAAGCTTTTTTTTTAATTCTCTGGTAACAAGGTAATGCCAGCTAGGCACAAGTGCCTGTTTTCAGGATAGACCTGGGAGCACTGGAGAGGTCAAGTGACTTGCTGTGAGTCAAACATTGCAAGTGGAGGTTGAGGGAATCAAACTCAGATCTGATGGATGTACCAACTTCATTCACAGTTTGTTACTCTAACATCTACATTATACTTGTAGATTCATTTAACAAGGGGGGTGGAGTAGTACAGAGAAGGCAGAGGGTATTGACAGATATGTTTGCCCTGATTTATAAAAGAAAAGGAAGAACCAGTGCCCCAATGGAGGAAGTGGGGGGGGAGTGAGGGGGATGGGGCAAAGGACAGGATTCCAGAAGACAGGGTGAAGAGTGGACCAAAGGTCTTCAAAGAAAACAAGTCCACATCTCCAGATGGTATTCATTCAAGGGTAATGAGGGAACTGGTGGAGTATCTGGCATGTCCAATGCCAGATCTATTCAATAGCTCACATGATACTGAGGTGGCACCACTGGAGTGGAGAACTACATTCATGGTCCACTCCACAAAAGTGGTCCCCAAGATGACCCTGGTAACTATGGTCTGACCTCCATTGCTGGAAAGTAATGGAGACCATTCTAAAGGAATGACTGGTTGGGTTTCTGAAGGAAAATGGGCTCCAAGAAAAGAGACAACATAGGTTCATGGCAGGGAGATCTTGTCAAACAACATGATTGACTTCTATGACTGGGTAATGAAAACAGTAGAGAGGGGCCAAGTGGTTGACATACTGTACTTTGATTTCAGCAAGACTTAGTGCCCTACAAAAGGTTAATCAGGAAGTTTGAGGACCTAGGGGAAGGAAACAAATTAACTATGTGGCGATCAATTGATTAAGAGGTAGGACTCAGAGAGTGATGGGGGAGCGTTCCAGATCGAGGAAAGTCACCAATGGGGTTCCACAGGGCTCAGTGCTCAGCCTGGTGTTGTTCAATAAGTTTATAAGTGGCATTTGGGATGGCATAAAAGGCAAAATCTGCCTCTTTGTGGATAACACCAAGCTCTACAACAGGGTAGATATAGATGAGGGGTACAGGATCTTAAGGATGACATAGTGAGGCTGGAAAGGTTGTCTGGCATATGGCAGCTCAGGATCAATGCAAAGAAGTGTAAAGTCATGCACATAGGCGGTAAGAAACTGCGGATTGACTACAGCCTAGAGTGGGTTAAGGTCACCAAATCAGAAGAAGAAAAGTACTTTGGGGTAGCCATCCCCTGCAACTTAAAACAATGCATTGCAGAAAGGCAGCAGCCAAAGCAAACAGAATACTTGGGTGTATTGCAAGGGGGTTCATGAGCAGACAGGAGGAGGTTAAATTGCAGTTGTACAGAACTTTGGTGCAACCACACCTGGAGTATGGCATGCAATACTGAAAATCATATCTGAAAAAGGATAGCAACATGCTTGAGGCAGTCAAGAGGAGGGTGATAAAAATGGTCCAGAGGCAGCAGGGCAAGGCATATGAGGATGGGTGGAGTGATCTCAACATGTACTCACATGAGGAGAGGAGGGAGGAGGAGAACATGATTGAAACCTTCAAGTACTTGAAAGGTATCAACAAGGTGAATACAGGGGGCCTCTTTTGTCTCAGTGGGAACAAGACCACATGGAGAAACTTCTAGAAGTTGGTGGAGGGAAGGTACAAGAAGGAGGTCAGAAGACACTTATTCACAGAACAGGTGATGGCAGGGTGGACTAAATTCCCAGCAGAGGTCATCTCTTAGAAGACGGTGGATGGATTCAGGAGACTGTGGGACAGGGTTAAGGGGAGGGATAGAGTTGCTGGGGAGGGGAGCAGAACCCACACTAGTTGCTGGATAAGGGGATCCAGAATTTGGCAGACTAGATAGACCATAATATCTTTTCTGCTGGCCATTTTCATATGTTTGTATGTTCTTACAGGAATGTCATACGTATCATGATCATGACCCTGAAAATAGCTTTTGAATATCTTAACATTTAAAAATCAGTTCACTTTTGAGTAACACATCTTGAGTAGTGCAATTTGCAATGGCAAACTTTATTTTGCTGGATATATATGAGAAAGGACATTTTTGTTATGGTAAATATGGATATGTTCAAGAAAATTATGATACTGTGTCATTTGGTATATTATTAATGTCTAGAGATGTTGGTAAGTCATCCTTTTGATGAAGATGTGGAGGAGTCCCAAACTTCACCCTTAGCCAAGACCTCCTAATGTGATCCCACCTAAGCAAATTACGTTGCAAAACTACTATGGTGCTTTACCAGTGAACTGAAACATTATTTTCATGCAGACATTTTCATGACTACAATTTTAGTGCTGGTAGATACGACTTGAAGTGAAATGAGATGAGGTTATGGAAAAGGTCATAATTTATCTGTCATGATGATATAGGTTTTACAGCAGCCCACGCGTGTAGGCCTACCATTTTTTCCAAAAACTATTACTGTCTGACATTCTTTACTTGTCATTACTGCAACCATAAGTACACAGTGGAATTTATTACAAAGTGTACAAGTGCATATGAGCAACATTTTTAAAATTACACAAAATAAGTCATATAGTTATACAACTATAACATGTCATTAGAACGCCCAAGCAGTCTAAGTATAAACTAATAATTAAGAGCAATGTTTACCTTTTTTTAACCCTTATTAATGTCTTTGACAATACATATTGTAAAAGTAATACTGTTATCTACCATACCATGGGGTACATTAAAATACTGTAATAAGTGGAGAGTAGTTGGCTAGATATTGTATGATAACATTATCTATAAGAACAGCAGTTGGTTAGATACTGTTCAATAACATTATCAATAAATACCATCAAGCAAAATCATATACACATAGACATGTAAGCAGGATGTCAAACTTAGAGTCACTGAAAGTTATGGACACTGGAGTAACTGTTTGTATTAAATGATGTATCAAATTATTGTGTATTATCAAGATATATATATATATATATATATATATATATATGTTTATTTGTTTATGCAATCGAGGTGCGAAAAGATAAGATTCAAAATGACAGAAGCTAGGCACCCTGGAGTATGCCACCGAGGCAGAAGAACTTTAGAGTGCCAAATGCTAGTCACACTGGAGTAGGCCGCTGAGGAGGAGGGTGGTAAAGTTCTGAGTTATTGAGGCAACAATACAGTTTGCATTAAATTGTCATCATGCCAAGGAGTAGGTTTAGCATCATTTTTTAAAGTTGGCAGTGGATTGGCTACTCACATTATGTAGTTTTACAACCCTTTACCAGTTTAAATGAAACTTTTATGAAATGTTTTTGCAGCTCAACAGCAATGCATATGTACTTTGTCAGAGTGCAATGCAAAACTAAGTTGCAACTCTTAGGCAGCTGTTTGTAAAACTCTGTAATGACTCCAGCAGCACTTATGTAGCTCATCAAGAAATGCAAAATCAACTCATTGGCTGGATAGTTTGATGTGACAGACACTGTAATCACATTGGAATAACTGTATCTATTACATGATTTATTTTTATATTATTATTTATTATTATGAAGTGTATTTACTTGTTTATAACATGAGTTATGAAAAATAAGACACCAAACTGGTGAAGCAGCATCACCTGACCACTGATTTTTGATGTCCAGCAGTATCAGTGGGCAGAGCGGCACTCGTTATCATGTTCAGAAATGAAAACTGAAAGGCAGCCATTAAAAAACGCAAGAGCACTGAGAGCTTACCCCAACCTGTCTTACATGTGTGAGTTCCTGTTGCCATCCCCTTCCGCAGCATTTCTCCCCAGCATACTTGTACCACGCACATGTAGAAGGAGGTCATTAGGGGTGAGTGGAAATCCTCCATTCAGTGTAAAAGGGACTTTTCCATGTCTACGGTCCAGCAAAAGAGAAAAAGAGACAGCAGAACTGGGAGATGTAATTAAAAGTTGCTGCAATCTCCTGTCTCTCTCTCTCTCTCTCTCTCTCTCTCTCTCCCCATTGAGGCATACAATCATTCAAAAGGGCTTTCCCCTGTCTCCAGTCCAGTTAGTTGTGTGACAGTGGGCAAGAGAGAGAGAAAGATACACCGGGAGAAGTAGGTAGTTGGGGAGAGACTGGGAATCCTCACCGGGGCATTTCATTCAAAGTTGCTGTAATCTTCTCTCTCTCTCTGTTTCTCTCTCTCTCACTCTCACTCTCACTCTCACACTCTCTGTCTTTCTCTCTCAATCTCTTTTTTTGAGGTATACAGTCATGCAAAAGGACTTTCCCCTGTCTCCAGTCCAGTTTGTTGTCTGACAGTGAGTGAGAGGGAGAGAGAGAGACTGGGAGAGACACACTGTACTGGACTTCAGTGAAAATGTCCCCTACTTAGATGCCATGCTTTTTACACAGAAAGAAAGAGAGACACACAAATGGTAGAGAGAGACACAGAGACAGAGCAACACACAGTGCCCTGGTCACGTCTTGCTAAACCATGTGGGGAAGAAGAGAGAGACACGCTGCAGCGAGAGAGTAACAGACCACAAGAGGCAGCACAGTACAAGGTGCTCCCAGTTGCTGTCAGCTAAAATCAGTGTTACAGTGTAATCATCTCACAGTACTTATATTGCCTTCCATGCTTGACAGGTAGTAAGTAGTTGCATATGACACATGTAGAGGTACTTTTTCATGACTGTGTGTAACAATTCAGCATGCTAGAAATGGGAATTTCTTTCTCGTGGAAGGATACATAATAAAAATTCTAATTTGTAGACAACTATTTGGGGGGTGCGGGGCAACAAGATGGCTCCAGGGCTGCCCCACTCCACTGCGGTTATGGCTTCCTCCAAGTTTGTTCTTGGTTTTAAACTTATTCTTTTGAGGCTCTTTTAATTTTTTATGTACAAACCTCAAGTGTATTTGTTTATTTGAGCTTTATAAGCCATTTTATGTTGTTGGGAGCCTTTAGGCAGTTCAGATGAGAGACCATTTGTTCTCGGCATCTGGTGTTCTGAGAGACACTAACAACTTTTAGTCGAGTGATTGTTTATGTCGGCTTTTTGTGATACGGATGATTCGCTTATATGCTTTCAGAGATATTAATTTCACCTAGCGCATTATGTGTTATGTGTTTATTTGCTTCTCATTTATTTGGAGTAATTCTGGATGGGGAAGCGATGGAAGTGATGGAAATTTGTGGATTTGTGAGATTTCTGGAGAAGAACTTTGGAGATGGTCTCAGTTTCGGCTGCTCGTAAGGAACTGGGGCAATGAGATGAATGAGACAAAACATGTTGTAAGGCTTTTAAAATGCCTTTAAAGGGTATGCCATTCTTGCCTAGGGCTTGAGGTTTTTTGTGAAAGTGTATCAAATTTTTTGCGCTTAGAGGAGCGCATTGCTTGTGTTTTATTTTTCCTTCAGGTGTCTGCACTGAAGTGGACAAATTATGGATTTATTTTATTTTATTTTATTTTATTTATTTAAGTCTAGGATTACAAAGTAGCTTTGAGCCAAGTCTCTTTTACATAGGTTCCACGTCAATTAAGATTAAGATTAAACGCCTATGGAGAGTTAAAGAGCACTGTCCATGCTGAGATGCCTGAAAACATTTTTATGAGAAGGCCCTAAAAATTATATTGATGCTCTGACATCTTGGAAAAATACTTTAACAAAAAAATTTGAAAAGAAGGCAAATGAGGTGTAGCCGTGAGTACAATTATGCATGGACATGAACGGCTCTCTTATTTCCAAGCTTTAATTTCAAGAATCAGCACATATCCATTTATAAACTATACAAGAACGCTGCCTTAATTTTGCTTTAGTTTTGCTGGAGGTAAAATTTCTTATAAATTTATCCTTGCTGGCAAGCAAAATGGCACCTTGAACACTTTGTTTTTTTTTTTCTTTCTCCTGGCTATTGCAGTGATTTTAATCAATCAAGAAGCCTCAAATGAATATGGATATCTGAGAGTTATTCAAACATTTTAAATCAGCAGGACTGTTGCTTCACAAATTGTATTTTCGTCTCTCATTTTGTAGAGGCTCTGGAGCGACTACCTTAGGGAGTATATTTTGCCACGGTAGTTGGAACTTTTGTAGAGAATTTCTCTTGTTACCTGCTGTTATTTTTTATATATATAGGCATCGCCAGTTTATTAGTGTGTGTTTCTCATATATAAAAGATGTGTTATTTGTCTTTATTTATGCAATCCACAATTTAAAAGTGTTAACTGTTGAAATTCTTTTTAGGATCCCATTAGAGCTGGTCATTTTAAAATTAAGTAACAAAATATATACAGATGAGTTATTGATCAGTTAGTAAAGGAGTGCCAAAGTAGTTTGCAGACTAATTATTTGATTAATGACTTTAATGAGGATAGTAAGGCCCACTGCCCAATGCTGGTAAAATGCTAGTTAGTCGAGGACAATGTTCTGGTTATTGGAGGGTAAAGGTTGGTCATAGTGATCTGAGGTGAATACCTTTTTACAGGTATATAATTTCCACTATACTTGGCATAATCAGAGGTGGGGAGCATTATTTAAGGCAGGATGTCTCCAAGTATTCACCAAGTAGGTTAGGATTAACTGGAAATAAGGTAATTCCTAATGGAACATCTGACTACATGTGTAATTATGTGTGACACCCAGTAGAATCTTTGTGAGTTGATACCTGGTCTGTATGGAGGTCTGAAGCTAAGTGGGTGTGTTTTTATTATGCCCTCAGTAGGGCTCATAAGAGGACATTGGTGTCTGAAAATGAAGTAATTGAGTGTGCACAGGAAGGCATACAGGGTTTATGATGACCCAGTTGTGGTTTTATCTGTTCCTGGTTTATAATTACCACAACTTTAGTGATGAGTGGAGGCTCAAAGCTAGTGAGTATTGCAGGCTGCCTTTGTAGTTTGCTAAGGATGTGGGTGTTACGTGTGATTTAGGTTTTTGCAATTTGGGACTAGTGACTTCCTCAACCCCTTAATTCCGTGCATGTGTTTCTCTGCAGGCTGGCAACAAACCTGATGTGGGATGGAAATGGATATAAATCCTGCTTCTAATGCATAGCACCCCTTGTGGTCAACACCCCTATGGTGAAACACAGAAAAAGACTATTACGGCGACATTCGCGGTAATGGTCCTTTTTCTGTGTCTCGCCTTCCCCCAATGTTCCGCCCCCTCCCCGGACCAACTCTGACCTGGAGTTGGAATACTAGAGTCCAGGGGGATGGGGGCGCAGCCCCCCCCACAGAAAACAGTGATAGAAGAGGTGGCACAATACCTGCATCAGTATTGTGCCATCACTGTGGGGGAGGTTGGCATTCTCGCCAACGAGATATCTTGGTGCTTCCCTTCTAATGGGGGACTATATGTGGAATATAACTGACAATTGCTGAAAATAGTATTTTTTCTGAATAAAGGTATGCTAACAGCTATAGTAATAAATTACTGCATATAGTATTCTTTTATGGAAGCTATAATGTGCTGGTGTTACTAATTAATAAAGTAACAAACCGTATTGTGGAAATGAAGGCAATAGGGAGGTGACATTTTGATAGTAATTTAAAAGGCAGGTGTTTTCAACTCTTAAATGTCTTATTTAATCATTTTCTGTATGGAATGCGGATTTGCACATATTGTAAAGTGTGTATTGTGTATGTCAGATATTGTAATGGCTATTTAGCTGAACAATAAACTTTACTACTACTAATTTGTAGCCTTAAAAACACAATTTCTCTGTATTCTTTACCTGAAAAGGATACCCCATGTTATATGTGCAATAACCCATGACAGGATATCTGGGATTATTGGGGATTAATCTACAACATCCCTGGTGCTGTGAAGGCACTTGGCCTGTGGCTTTGTGCCTCACAATGCACCCAGGGTGTTGATTAATCCCCAATAACCCCATACCCTGTTAGGGGTTATTGCTTACTTACATACTGTAATACCAGGAAGAGAAAAGGATAAGGTTTTTCTTGATTAAAGCTACAGTAAGCAGATTGGAGTGAGCTCCTGAGGGGGATGAAGTTTAGAGTTGCTAAAGTTAGGCACAATTGAGTCAAACAGGAAACATTTCCAAAGGATCATGATAAGGTAACGTTAAGCAGATAGAATAATCACTGATTTCCAATAGCTATTGGAGATTGCATTATGTCTGCCAGTGTACACAAAGAATTGGGCACAGCCCAGGTCAAACATTATGTATGTGATACAGCATGATGTCTCCTAGTGGTGAGCAAAACACCCCAAAGCAGCCCAAGCTGTGACATCTGTTGAGCATGACATGATAGACCATAGAAAAAAAAGGTTCATGCAGTGAGTAGTATTGCAGTGGAATGCTCTCCCATAGAAGGTCATACAGAGTGATAATGTTATTACTTTTAGAAAATGGGTTATGAAAATCCTGTAATCCGACTGTCTTACAGCAGTCACATGGGGTGTAGTGTAACAGCTGTGGAATGACTGTTCCACAAATATTTAATCTGGGTATCTTAATGGACAGGAGGTCACCTGGTTGTAGGTTTGTGGCTAGGTTCTACCAGAGGAGAGAAAGGGTGGACCCTGCAAAAGTTAAATAAAAGTAATAGCCATGAACATATCATTAATGGTAAGAGTACAGTAGTACACTATGAGGGGGAGAAAGAGAGTGATTGCCCCACTCCTTTATGCACACATTCACCTACATACATTTTATAATGATAAAGATAGCAAGGGCTAGTAATTGGTTGCCCTGGCTAGTGAGCGGAGCCCTGGTGGTACAGTGGTAATGTATGGCCAGCCTAGGTTGTATCCACACAGGAATGTATTAATTAAAAATAAAATAACACAGAGTCAGCCTTATTTAGTCAATATTGAAAGATTGCTGCTAATAAGATAATACAGAGCAGCAGTTGCCTGGTGCTGAGGCACCAAGCTAAAGAATAAGTGAGAGAGTCAATAGTGGCTCCACAGCAGAGCACTAGTGTGCTTGGAGGAGAATCCCCTTTCAATAGCTGAGGAGCGATGACTGTTAAACTGTGACAGAGGTCGTGGAGCAGGCTGTGATCTGCTAAAGCATGTTAAGTGGAGAGAGAGAGATGCAGTGAGCATGCTCCTCTCACTGGTATCAGGCCATATATTTTCTAAGTACAACCAAAGTAGTTGACAGATGGCAAGTACCAGGATTTTTCTCTAGGTACTGGCTACCATTGATTTTTTTGAATAAAGGAAAATAAAGGGGGCACACAGTATTTAAATGGGAGCACTCCCACACACATAGTGAAGCGCTAGCTAGGCACTATTTTAGAGCGGCAGGATAGCTGCTCAGTGGGAAAAGCACACAAATGGAATTCGCTCGACGAAATACTCATAAATATTGATTCAATTAATAATAGCAGGGGGCTAGCTAAGGGTCCAAGGAACAAGCACATATATAGTTTATGGCACAGAAATGTATTTTTTTAAAAACAGAGTGATTTAAAGCAAGCTAGTGCAGAGAAAAACAAATCAGTCAAATTAAACTGGAAAAAAATGCAACTTTTTTATTAAGGAACAATGGCAAGCCATTTTACATAGGATTTGCATCAAACTTGGCAGGAATGTAGATTAGGATGTATGTGCTCTACCAGAGAAAAGTAGATTTTAGTAAATAAAATTACAGGAAAAGGGGATCACTAATCTGGGAACTTGGCGTGACTGTAACTCAGGATCCATGCTGCAGGGAGGCATGGTGGAGGAGGAACCAGAAGAAGGTGTGTGTTTTCAGCCAGAAGGTGTCACTGGAGCCTATAGGACAGCCCTAGGAAGGTGTTTCAACATAAAGATGAATATTTTAATAGACTGGTCTCCAGACTTATACAGGAAGTCATTTAAAGGAGAAATGGCTCATTCTGGGATTTATTTAATTATTGTCAGTGGGGGAAAGTCACTGCAAGTTGTTTATTTTCTAAGAGTGGGTAAACATTTAGCCTTAGTGACTCACGGTTCCCATAACTTAATTTATGTGACACATATACCGGAGAAAGCTCGGAAAGTGAGCTTTCTTGTGAGATAACTGTGAAAATGCTTAGACATTGTGCTACAGTAAGTTACTTCTGTAGAAAGGTATGTACCGAATACATTTAGTCCAGGCTGACAGGGCAAGGCAGCCTCAAATTTTTCAGAGAAGGCAGCTGGAATTCAAAAGTCAGGATTCCATTGTGGTTTATACTGCTGCAGAATTCCAAGCCATAATTTAACTTAATTGGTGCTGAGGGTTGGAACAGGGTTTTAGAATGTCTAAATAGTATAAAAGGAGCTGCACAGCTCATTTGAGGAGAGTTTGAGCAGGGAGAGTGACCTGAAGGGAACAGACCAGAGAGAGTCCAGCCTACAGAGGCCTACCAGTTTGACAGAGCCTGGGGAACTAGCCTTCAGTTAAACGTTAATAGATATAGGGGATCACATGTATCCCAGTGTTAAGGATAGTAGAGCAGTAAGTGAGAGCTGGGACAGATTAGATTAGCCTGCTGCTTCAAGTGCCTCTTTTTCTCACAAGTATTTTCAGCTTCAGCCAGGAAGATTGCAACTGATTCGAGTAACCAAGTTGTCTCCAAAGATTGTCATCATCGAATTTGCTGCTGGCCTAAAAGGTTCAGGACATCATTTTCTTCAGCCAAAAAGGGAAGTGGTACAGTACAATTTATTTGTCATCTTTGTACTAGTTCAAGAGGGACACTTTTCTGTGTTTTGAGTTTGGAATCTTTTTAGCTTCAAGGATTATCATCTGTCTACTGAATGACTGCAATTTCTAGAGACTGTCGCAGGGGGAAAATGTCTTCTGAAATGTTAATGTGTAATGCTATGTGATGCAAAGTAACAGGGAATGTTAATGTTTAATGTATAGAGTTTTAAGTGAATAGAGTATTTAAGTATTTTATAGTAAAGTTACAGTAATAGGTACCAGGGAAGGGTATCTGGTTATTAAGGGGTGGGTGAGATGACTGAAGTGGGTATAGGCCTTGTAGCCACTGCATGCCCTTAATGCAAGTGAATGTGAATATGCAGTGACTGAGGTCCGAGGTGTGGCCTAGTGCTGAGTACTGTTATAGGTTAACTGGAGGGCTGGTGGGTGGTGAAATAGCCTGCAATCTCCAGGGCTTAATAGGTTCAGACCTCTGGGAGTATAAGAAAAAGTGTAATGTATAATGATTTATGTAAAGCACATTTATTTTAAAGTTCATTTTTTTAATTTTTTATTATTGAATGCTAATGCTTTTCATGCAAAACTGTCTTTGTACATTGCAGAGCTGTCAGGAAAATTTACCTTTATTTTCACTTTGAAACTATGTCAGAGTCGTGCTTTAGGGTGTCTGAGTTTCACATTTCCTGTGGTCTCCTGAGTCAGTCCAGCACAGCCCCTCTCACTCTTACATAGGTTCTGCAGCTACTCGAATGGGGAGGTAATTGTAAAGGTTCCTGTGTTTACTGAATCCATGGCTGTGAGTGGGAAGAGAGGCAAAAAACCTACTGGAGATGCAAGCCTGATAATCTCTGTAGAGGTGCTGCATCTACCTGGTGTGTTTGAAGGCACATCTACTGTATCTCACTACTACTGCTGGTGGTGGTGGTGTGACTGGAGAAACATTATAGTGGGTATCAGTCAACACTGCCTGGGGTAAAATAAAAGAGGCAGCATGCAGCTCATATTTCTACAGTGCAGCTTATGTTGACACTGAAAGCCCTCCACTATATTCTCTGCTGCATACGCTATGCTCAGCAGAGTGTGCTGCTCATTAAAACCCCATCCTATTGTCATTAGAATGAGGGTTGTGCCAGGCCAATGCTGACCATTTACTAAGCATGATATGACCATTCAGGGTGCTCTGTGTTCAGGGATACCTGCTTCTCCATAGCTGTAAGGACCTCCACCTGTGGTATGTGGGTATCCCTCAACACTGCACACCCTGTCAGGCCTTCTCCCTTACTTAAAGTGATTTTGTGAGGTTTGCTATAGCAAATGGGAGTAGTAACCTATAGAAGTTGTGATTCAATCTCCTACCATTCAAACTGCTAAAAAGTGCTGTTTTCCATGAAATAAATGCTTTTATTTCTGTACTCTACTTCATTTGCATAACCTGCTTCTTTTTTTTCCTCAGTGTTACAACCTCCAAGGGTGACATCATGCAAGGAAAACAATGTTTTTAAGCACTGTTTTGAAACAGAGACCCGTGTTGGTCAGTCTTGGTATTGCAAACATCTACACTGCTGACATAGGAGACTACATGTCTCAGAAAAGAAATCTTGTCAGCTAGATACTATATGCACAATGCCTTGTTTTGAAAATGAACATATGAGAGTTTTTATTGTTGAAGCCACTACAGAAATATGAGACTGCATCACAGAGTAAGGAAATTGGAAAACAACTGCTTATTGTACCCACAATGCCTTGCTATGTACATCTACATATTAGGTGTAGTTGCCACCACCAAAATAAGGGACTGCAGCTTTGAGTAACTAACATTTATATCAACATTATAATTTACTCAGAATGCCATGGGGCTGCATGTAAAACATTGATAGTTTCCTTGCATAACATCATTCTGGGGGTGTGGCCGCACACAGAAAATTAGAGAACACAGTGCTGATAAAACATAAATAAAAATGATTATGACAGATTATTTTACAAAACAAATTGCAGCTTCAACATCTGAAGCATGGGTGGGGATGGCATACTATTTGAAAAAAGCATCTGTGAAACCTCGCAAAATCACTTTAAAACCACACTGCATTAACACATGGGGATTTCATTCTGAGGGAATTATTGACAACCATCAGTCAATTTACAGGGGTATACTGCCTCCTTTAGCCTTACTCATTTATTCTTAATTATTTATTTAGTTATTTGTTTCTAATTCTTTTGACCAGGAAAGGCACACTAAGTTGTGGCAGCTTGTTTCCAGGTGTGTCCAGGAGGAGGAGTTACATAGACTTATTTCTGTTGATGGGCAGTATTTGGCCATGACACAGGGAAACTCCTTTCTCTTCCTCAATAAATGTAATTGTATCTTCTACTTCAGCCTGGATAGTAACCAGAGATGGGCAGAAGGGACGTTGGTTTAACGTTTCATCGGAAGGATGGCACCTCAACAGTAAAGTGCTCCCCACTACTGCACTACAGTGTCTGTTATGGGTATTATTCCAAGTACTGGGAGGGCACTGACCTGTTCATGAATTATGATGGAGTGAAAGCTTTAGTCAATGAAGCTGTGAAGAAAACCAACCTATCATAGTAAACAAGGAATAAAAAACTGTAACCCATTTAACCAAGAAGATAAAATTGTCTTGTAGACTCCATTATTCCTTATCTCCTGAAAAACAACCATACACAATGGCTTGGAGGTAATGGCCACAACCATGTGTTTATTTAAATCTGTGCAAATACACCATGATGTGCACAGGCCGGGAGTGATGGGAGTCCCACCAAGGTTCCTGATAGTCAATACCTCATACTGGTCTGTCCCTTACACAAATGAACCCTTCCAGTGGACCCAGGTGTAAATAAATGGCCTCCAGCAGAATACCAGTCTCCCAGGTGAGAAGGATGTATACCCATCCCTTGTTGGATGTTGCCTCACCCACAAGACAACCCCAGTGGGGTTATCCCCTGACCTACCCAAAACTTGATCATCAAGACTCCACCTCAGGGCAGGCATCAGGTCATTATGTCATGTACAAAGTCATTCAAGACAACAATAGTGCAGTGAAAACACTGTGCGCCAAAACAAGGTCGGGACAAACCACCGTCCATAACATGAAGAGTGCATACCATTAACAAAAAATAGCAATATCTGTGCTTTTGCAGGGGGCTCTGACCCCCACACCCCCCCCGATGTGGGAGGCTTCACCCTCCACACCACCCAGAATAAATATATCTAACTCCAAGGGAGTATGGACTTTGGAGAAGGGGCAAAACACTGGAGCAGGTATAAACTTTTTAAATAAAAAAAGTTCCAATATAGTGGGACATGAACCCCAGTCCCAGGTCCCTTACCCCACCAGGTGCCAGTGCCCTAGCCACTCCACCACAGAAGCAGCTCAACCAGGCACTGCACCAGCAGCCTACTTGATAATCTCCCAAGACAGTGTACAGTGACAGGGCTGGCGGTTGTAACCGTATGCTAAGAAACCCATGTACAAACCTTTGCGCTTTCTACAGCAAGGTTATTCTTGCACATTTTTATCCATGACATACTGACCTGGTACCCCCAGCTCATCCTGGTGGGAACCTGCCTTGATTGGAAGTTGATCCCCCCATTTCCCCCGTGCAATGCTCCTTGTGAGATGCCCATGCTGCCACAGGTGGGGCAACATCCATCCCCCAAGCACATCATACTAAACACTTCTCCAAGACCTCATGTATGGATGTAGAACACATGTTACAAGCCAGGTCTGTTAAATATATGATATCCTTCACATACAGCTGGAGCACCATTGTGACTACATCATCATTCTGCAGCAAAGTCCCACCAACTGAGTCCATAAACAGTTGCGCCTCCATGTTAATCCTTCTGTGAGCATTTCCAACTGCCCTGGGGTTTGTGTGATGCCAATGGTGCCTCTGAATAAATTGAGACCAAAGCATAATACTCAGGCATGTTTTCTGGATGGATCACAAGTCATCTTTCCTCTTGCACAGCAGCCTGATGGATCCTTCCAACCCCAATTCATTGCTGCCCCGGTGAACCACCAGCTCAACGGTGGGACCTCATCATCAGAACTTGGCATTGACCCTGGGCAGCAAGTCACTACATCACATTCCTCACTGACCCATCCATCACACTCATGACCACAAAAGTCTGAAGAAAAGTTTCTTGCTCCAGGGTACTGTTTACCCCATCTTGCTGCCCTGGGAACAAAAGAAAATGTCTTAAAACTGTTTTACCTTAATGTAAGGACCTGCTAGTCAAACAAAGACAGATTTTCACATATCTGTCAATGGTCTGTGACTTCCACTGCTTAATGGCCTGTATTTGGTTATCTGTCAGCCTCCAGCCCTTACAACAGTGGCTACTTTGATGCAGAGGGAGTGGATATTGAACTCCTGCAAGTTTAGCACCACTATCCTTATTGCCCTTTTCATAATGTACCTGAACTGGTATGCCATCAGTTGAGCCCATTTTCCAGTTTCTGGGCCATGTACTGTTGTACCATGGCAACCAGGCCTCATGGTACCTCTGATGGAGCTCTCAGGCTGCACCAGCATTGCCAAATGAGACAGCCAGTTTGACTCCTACACAGCCAAACAAAGACACTGTCAGAAGTTTTGACGACATCCCCATCACTCAGTGCTATTGGGGCACCAGGGTCCTTCTGGAGTTGAACCAGTTAAGACACCCTGAATGTGCCTCCAAAGGTCACCAAGAAGGCTGTGCAGAAAAACAGGGTCTTGAACAGGGATGAGCAGACATGTGGCAACTCATTCCTTACCCACTCCAGCAAACCTAGACTAATAGTGCACCACCCATCAGTTTGCATCAGGGTCCCTGAAGTTCAGCCCTCCAACATCTTGTGATGCCAGAAGGCCTGGGTATTCTCCAACCCTACAATCTCGGAGAACCAATATATTCCAGCCAGATGCTGACCAGCCACCCTTGGAACAAAACCTTCCTGTTTCATTTTAACAAGTAAAGTAAAGTAACAATTTATTGATCAGCAATAAGCCGTATACAATATAAAATTGTATACACATCACATAAAACACAAATCATAAAACATCTAAGGCTAATGTTATAGGTCTAATCATACACCCAACATATAAAACCAGAGCAGGAAATACCATATGAAAACTATAAATAAGCTATCTATTGTTTTAGTGAATATAAATAGATTTCATAATAATATAAACCATTCTTTACAAATGTGTAATTAAAAACAATTTTGCCAGTAATTCAATGATTTTTTTATCTTTAGTTTTGAAAAGATAACCCAACATATTTAAAGGAGGGAGACTGAGACCTCCAAGAAATTCACCCATCCATTTCTTTCTTGATGATTCATAAAGAGGGCATAATAGTACAACATGTTTCAAATCATCTATTATTTCCATGCCATATTTACAAAATGGGGAAGATAGGGCCTTTCCCTTGTATCTATACTGCACATAATTTGCTGTATAACACTCTGTTCTAAATCTAGTGTAAATCCTCCTTAACCTAAAGTTTGTTATCTTGGAAAGATATAGCTCAAAACTACTTGAAAGTTTAATTGTTTTGTAATAGTCATGAAGTTTGAGCTTAGAGCGCTATGTAAGCAGAGAATTCTCATCCAGTGCTCCCAACCTAATTTTGACATCCTGTTTGATTACTACTAGAGGTCTATAATATACTTCATAAAGTAGATGTCCCAAACCAGCTGGCATCATAACCTCCTTGATAAACCAAATACTGGGATGAGTAAAACCCAAATTAGCCATTCTTATACTTTCTTCAAGGCACATTCTGGGATATCAACTTTCTGGCAACAAAAAAAGTTTAAGTAAAAATATAATTTGTTGCTCCTGAATGAGTGAGTATAGAGTGTGCTGTCCTAATTCCAATGCTAGAATACATTTTGGTGTCCCTTGCGGTAACATGAGGTTATGTCTATACAGATTATTTAAAATAGATTGTAACCTTCCAGTCTGTACATATTCCCATATTTCACAAGCATATAACATGCTTGTCCTTATTTTAGCATTGAGTACATTCACTACTCCCTTAACTGACGTTTTCCCCATTTTATTATTAAATATTTTTAAAGCATTCCCTGATGATCTCATTTTGTTTCGAATTATCTCCATGTGTTGATGCCAGGAGAGATTATAGGAAAAACAAACTCCTAAATAATCGTAATACTTTGCCTTATCTATGTTTACCCCATCTATCTTAAATTTAGTAGTGTTTTTACTCTGGCTTCCAAACACCACTACTTTGGTTTTACCATAGTTAACTTTTAATTTATACTGAACACAGAGGGATTCAAACTGTATCAATTTCCTTTTAAGTCCTAGTAATGAAGCTGACAACAAAACCAAATCATCAGCATATGTAAGACAATCAATCCTAATACAGTCTGCTTTAGGAGCATGGAAGTCAGGAATAGAAATCTGTTCCGAAATTGTATTAATATAAATATTAAATAGAGTGGGTGCCAAAATACATCCTTGTCTAACCCCTATATTCGTAGGGAATTTCTCAGTCAAATGTCCATACTGATTGTATTGAACTCTAGCCCATGTATTTTCATGTAGTCTAATGATGACATCCAGTAGGGAACTCTCCAGCCCTAATGCCTTGAGTGTTATCCAGAGAATTTTCCTACTGATGTTATCAAAAGCTGAAGAAAAATCTACAAAACAGCAATAAAGATTTGTTTTTCTAATTTTAGTGTATTTCCAAATCAGATGATACAAAGCATAACAATGTTGTATTGTGGACCTATTTTTCTTGAAGCCATTTTGTGCCTCATTCAGGATTGAGTTTTCTTCAGCCCAATCTAATAGTCTTCCCAGAATTATCCTCGTGAAGATTTTCTGGGAAACGTCTATAAGGATGATCGGTCTATATATTTTTGGGTTATAAGGATCCTCCTTTTTGAATATGGGGAATTTATGACTACCTAACCAACTTGGGGGGCATGGAAGTCCTTGTAAGAGTCCATTAAATAATGAGAAGAGAAGCGGACACCACCTATTAGGAAATGATTTGTATAGGTCTCCCAGGTTACCATCTAGTATTTACATAGCTGGTCCACTGGAACTGGCCAATCCTTAGACTGCTCCTGAGCTGTCAGGCCCTCAAGATATTTTGGACACCCATCCTATAGGTGATCCAAATGCTGGGAGCTATGGAGTTTCTGATCATCTCCCAGACTTCCGATCACTAATGCACACAGCAATGCCAGCACCTCCCTCAGATGTTTCTGCCATAGGCACCAATTCCTGGGACCTTTGTCAATGAAAACAAGTGTCAGCAATACTGGTATCAATGCTAGGAATCTATAAAGTTTTAAACGGAATATTAAAAAGTAAGTACAAGAGTGCAAACACTCACATCATGTCACCCAGCAGACCCTTCAAACTCAGCAGTTAAATCATGGTGTGAACCATCCACACTTTGGAAAAGCATTGTCTTGCTTCAGCAGTGACTGCCCCACACCATCAATGACATGACAATGGGAAAGAAATCCAACATGGTGACTTACCTCATTATATTACCTTCACTTCAGGAAGCCACCCACTGGGCAACACACTATGATCCAGCATCAGTATACAGCTCCAGATTCTGGCTAGTGGTCACTGTGTGCCAAATGCACACCCCATACTAGTAGGCCAAAAATCAGTGCCAAATCATGATGTCCTCCCTAAAACTTTCAGTTAATCAGAGCCTGTGATGAGGCATGCAGCACCCAGTCACTGCTTTTGCAATGTGCCTGAGTATGGTCCAATCCATAGGGATAACATTGCAAGCAAAGTTGAGATGACTAAGGAGCTGTTGCAGTTTACACAAGGTGATCTTACTTGCCCCAGAAACCTTGATCAGTAACCTCCTGAGAGCCATAATCGTTGCTTGAAGGAGGCAAAATTCTGTAACCTGGAATTTATCTTTGTCCCCAAAAATGAGATGAACCAACGCAATCATGACGTACACATATACCTCATGAAATGTAGCCAGCAGGCGTCCACCTTCCCCAGTGTCCAGCTTGCTGATGAACATAAAATCATCCAGGTAGTGAACAATCCATGACATGCTTGCCTTTTCAGCCATTACCCAGTGCAGAAACATGCCAAACAGCTTGAATATTGCATTCAGAAACACAATTTTCATCGGTATGCAGTGTATGCAGTGCTGACCTTCAAACTTCATTCCTAGCAGTTATCCATCAATGGTATGATCTGGTAGGAGGCAGAAGGCTGCCTTTATATCTGTCTTTCCCCTACTCACAGCTTTGCCAGCCATACTCACCACTTCCACCACCCTGTTGAATGGTACATATGAAGCCATAGTGAAAAGCAAGTTGATATCACCATTACTAGTGTCCCTTTCTGGGTAAGACATGTGATTTGTCATCCTGATCTTCCATGGAGTCTTTTCTGGAAGGTGCTTAATCAATGACAGCCAGAGGCCTGGGAGGGGCTGGAAGGGGTAGGGTCCACTGACCTTTCCCAATGACAGTTCTTTGCTTAGGCTGACCCAAACAAGGTCCGCCTGTCTCTGGTTGATTCTAGATTCTACTTTGTTCCTCTATATGTGGGCCATCACACAAGATTCTGAAACCCTTGGAAAAAAACACCACCAGGGACTAAGTGACCTCTTAATATGGGTAACAGTTGAGCCATGGTCTAAGTCACTCCACTCTTACCTAGGGCACTTCCTCCAAAAAGATCAAAGACTTTAGCATTGACCCATCCCATATGGTTTACACTGAGTGAAAGGTTGGGGAGACCGAAAACAATGCACTTAAGCTTTTACCTGCATCACTCTGTTTACATATCCTCTGACTGTAACCATAACAGCACCCAGCACTCCTGCCATGGTCTGCTTTCTTTGGGATGGAGCCAGTCTCCTAAGAAAGTGAATGTCTGTGTGCTCAGCTCTGCTGCTACAGTATGCTTGACCTCTGTCAAGAGTGGCATGTCTAACATGCTCCTGTCCATATCGGGGTCATTCTGCATTTTCTGGCAAAATTATTCATTGTATTTCAGCCACTCTAAACCTGCTTTGCATTTGCACATGACCATAATGTGCCTCTAGTAGTTCCATAGGCATACACATTTCTCAGGGGAGACCAGACAAATGGTCCTTGCAAACCCCACAAAAGTCGCTGACCAGTTGTCCCAGTTGTGATAGATCTTAATCCTCCTCCTCTCCCCCTCCCCTTCCTTCTTCTCCTTTACCTCTGGCTCCTTGGGCTGCTTCAGAAGTAAGAACATGTCTACATATTTCTGATTCCTAGTCTGTAGGCTCATCTTTTCCATCAGGTTTGACTCAACTGGCTTTGCTATGCTCATGTAATTAGCAGTGGGAGGCAAAACCAGAGTCAGCACCATGGTTACCACCACAACACAGGGTGCTGCTGAAGGCAGGCCTTGTGGGGCTACCTAGGATACATCTGATAGGGGAGGCACTGCCTTTTGCAGTGTCTGCACCATAATGATCTCTAGAACATTGTCCAGCTTTTGCTTGACTGCTGGTGGCACCACTGGGGCTGGATGTGAAATGACAGGAAGTGCCTGGCGTGCCACCAGAGATTATGGAAGACCAAGAGGATTGGGAGTAGGGATGGAGGAACCCATTGGCCGTGAAAGGGATACAAGGTGGAGCACTGGGCCCAGAGGAGGAGCTACTGGAGGAGTCTGTGATGGCAATGGAGGCTGTGCAAACTAACAGGGGTAGGAACAGGGACCTTGGGACCCATCAGCTTTGGGGGGAACAGGGGGAGGTAGCAGCCCAGCAGAGGAGCCAACCAAGACATCACTGGGGTAGTCCTTGGTTCCAGCAGTGGGTTGTTCAGTGGGGCCAGCAGTTTGTGTTGGTTGGTGGGAGCTCAGGGTGCTAAGCTCAGCCGATCCTGGTACAACTAGTGAGGACAAAACTGTCTTTGTCTGCTTGAGCCACTTAGGTAATGACTTTCCCCTTAATCCATCCTCCCAAAGGCTCCCACCAAAAAGCACCTGCATTTCCTCAGTTCTCCAAGTACTAAAATCTGTCTTGCCTCTGACCATTGTGCCTGACCTAGGTAGCATAGGTTTCAGTGTCCACAGCTTCCTTTGAGCTATAGGCTTCTTAGAGAAGGAGCCAGCTCTGCAGGAGGCACTGATGGACTAGCCCTATCCAGGTTTTCAAAGCAAGAATTGAGCCATACTGTCCCCATGAATGAAAGCGGGGTCAACAGCTGTGTCTCCATCAACTCAGCCACTTCATTCCTTGCCACATCTTTCCCTTTGTAGAATATCATGGTCACCAGGAGCTGTAAAAACACAATCACACCATCATTGCCCTGCACATGGTAGGCATCTCTGACCATCGCATAGACTGATGCTGCACTGTGAATTCCAAATAATACTTATTCAACCAATGCCAAGGAAACAGTGCATACATTTATACTGAGGCACAATGCAGCATATGAGAAAAAACCCTGTAGCTCCCCACCAAACCTATAATAAAAGGGTCACTGGGTTGAACATTTTATGCCTCTGTGTATAATTAACAACTAAGACTGCACAGTGAGTAAGAGACACTGGTGGAATTCAAAGCAAGTTTCCTAGTTTAACTGCCCTGGGCCCTATACATAAGCCAGCTGTCTAACACTCCATATAAATACATTATTTGTCTTGTTCCTTCCAACTTCTGTATAATAAATTATATGAGCAATTTACTTCAGGAATAGCCATAACGTAAGATGGAGCCTACTGTATATACTGTACTGTCAATGCATGAAAGGGTGGAGGAGGAAACTAATATCAGACCCCTAACACTATCTGTAGTATGCTTTCTCTTTTTCTTTGAACACTCCCTTTCCATTGATAACAAAGTGTCCCAAAATTAAAGCCAGGCAATTAACGATGAAATATGCAAAATTAAGAGAAAATACCTAAAATGCTGAATTGAAAAATGAACCACCAAACACTGAAATCTATGCAGAAATGGAGCATGAAATAAATGATTCACTTGACATTTTTATAGCAATACCAAACTGACCCCAGCAAACATCTCTGCTAGTGAGGGCAAAAAACACTCTAACCTAGTGTGGCGGGGTCAGCCGTCTGCAAAATGCACAGGATGCTCAACAAACATGTTTCCTTGGTGCCAGCCCACCATGTGAGAGGGGGAGGTAGGTGAATCTAAAATGCTACTCCTGACTAGGCATGGGCTACCTGATACATAGCTGAGTGGGGTAGTTCAAGTATTGATGATTTTTAGCCAGGTAGGGCAGCTCAGGTAATGTACTACCCCACCCAACATAACAGTGTACTTCTTAGGTCGGGTAGTTTTGACATGGGTAACTGATAATTGCAAACAGGCATTAAAGGGCAGCCAAGGGCATCCTGTGACTTCCTGGGGCTCCTGCCAGGACTTCCAGGCTGGAAACAGCATTAAAGGGCAGTTTGTAAGGTCTTGCATGAGTATACAGCAAGAATAGGTGCACATGACACTGAGCTGACAACCTGATTGGCCAGTGGTGTCTGTGCTCTGTATGTTGTGAGCTTGTGTTGCACAGATAGCAGCTGGCAGCAGTCTGCAGAGGAAGCAGCTCTGTGTCCATGGCCGGGCACTAACTGTCCAGTCTGCAATTAAATCACAGTGATCATTTAACTAAAAGTTTAATTAAAAAAAATAAAATAAACATAACACCTCCACGAAGGAGCAAAGAGACTGGGGGTCAGGATTAGGGACTGAAATTATCTTAGGGAGGGGGAAATCAGGGGATCAGCCTTAGCTGAGGAGGTGGATGGTGTGGTTCTGGGATGAGAACAGAGAAGGAGCAATGGGGGACAAAAAAAATGGAAGGCAAGACACTGGCAGCTGGTTTAAAAAAGTATTACTGTTTATTAGGTGCCCCTGTCATTAAATGATTGCTGTATTAGTCATTTACACTGTGACCTGATTCTAGGATGTCATACACCTATATGATATACACCAAACCCTATGGCGTAAATCACACCTTGCGCCATCGAGACGCAAGTCCCAATTCCAACATGCAGTTTGCACCATGCTGCATGCAGGCTGTGCCAATGGTGGGCTATGCCACTCACAATGCCCCTCAACCCCCTGTGGCATGGTGCAAGGGTTGGTTATGGCAGCACCTGTGCCCTATTCCAAAGGGCAGCTGCTCTAACTCAATTATGCGATTACAAGACCTGCAGTGGCAATGTGGATTAGACCAGCATGGAGGTGGTTTAAGGAGCATCCACCCTGGCAAAATGATGGATGCCCCCTGTAGCATTGCGTAAGATACATTGCTGTGTCCCACGCACCCCACAAAACAGTGCTACCCCCACCCCCAATTTTTGGGGAGCCCCTGGGTCCATTTTGTGATGTGCCCCCCCATGCACCAGTGCCATCTGGCCAGCTCCTCAAGGCTCCCAGGGGATTCTTAGAATGTTATGGGTAGGGGTGGCTCCAGGGGGGCAGTTAAATGCGGGCTGTGATTTGCGTCCCCCAGTCCATTGTGCCATTCCTGTGGCACAAGCCTGCGGCTGCCACAAGTCACTGGTCATAGGTGCTGGGATCCCTGCCTGTCTTGGAATAGGGTGCAGGGTCCCTGACCTAGTGCCGCATGGCACAACTTACATATGCCCACAAGTTGCACCATACAACTTGGAATTGGGCCCCGTGTGTCTCTGCAGCATAGTGAAAGTTTTGTACAGCTGTGCATTATACTGTTTGTTAGGTGCTCCTAGCTCTGTCATTTATTACTGTGACAGTCAACTACACTGTGTGTCTCTGCAGCATACTGAATGCCATTTAGGTAGTACTACACTGTTTGTTGGGTGCCCCGAGCCCTGCCATTTATTACTGTGACATACTGTAGCTACATTAAACTGATTGTTAGGTGCCCTGAGCCCTGTCATTTATTAGAAGAAGAAGAATCAGTATTTATATAGCGCTTTTCATATACAGTGTATCCCAAAGTGCTTTACAAGCAATGCTAGACTGGTAGTGAAGTGACTGAATGTGTAGTGGCGACAATATTATACATCAGCACTCACACACAGCCTGGACAATTGCATGATCCAGTTTATGGTAAGGGGAATGTTGGCCAGGACACCGAGAATGTCCACTACTCTTTGCAAAGTATGCCTTGGGTTCTTTTACTGCGACATAGCTACACTGTGTGTGTCTCTGCAGTATAGTGAAAGCCATTTAGGCTGTATTAAACTGTTTGTTAGGTGCCCCGAGCCCTGTCATTTATTACTGTGACATAACTACACTGTGTGTCTCTGTAGCATAGGAAAAGAAATTTAGGCTGTAACACACTGTTAGGTGCACCAAGCCCTGTCATATATTACTGTGATATAGCTATACTGTGTATCTCTCCACAGCATAGTGAAAGCTATTTAGGCTGGGTCTACGTGATAGCGGCGAACGCCTAAAGGCAATCACCATTATTGCACAGAGTGCTGAAAACCTTTTTGGCACTCTGACAACCCCGGTGCACAGAACAGTGGTGCCAGGAGATTTTTTTAATGCTTTCTGTGGGGGGTCTGCACCCCACTACCGCCCCTCATGGTGGGCTTTGCCCCCGTGATCCCCCTACTTAAGGATCCTCAACTCCAGGGGCTGCATGTCGGGTGGGGGTGAAAGTTATTGTAAATAAAGGTTCGGGCCGGTGCAATAAAATTACACCAGTGCCCAGACCCGAACCTGGTACCTCACCCACCCCAACCACTAGCCAACCCCTGATGCCATGACAGAGCTTGGCCATCCACCACAGCACCATCCCCTACAGCCCCTCTGCCCCCTCACAGCCCACACTCGCCATGCTCGCTCCCCCTGCACGCTCATACACATAGTGACATCCTGTCACCTAGTTCACCCACCCCCTCATCTGGTCACCCTACCCTCCCATCGATGTGAGGGATTGAGCCAGGAAGGAGTCATGGTTATGGATGACACCCTTCCCCATGTGCCCACCTCACGCGATACCATTTGAGCTGTATTACACTGTTTATTAGGTGCCCCAAGCCCTGTCATTAATTACTGTGACATTGATACACTGTGTGTCTCTGCAACTGTTAGTGAAATAATATCCATTCCTTTCATGGTTGTGTCTATTATGTCTTGTATTTCCCAGTCTAAGTCTACTAAAAAGAAACACAGTGCTGCTGCATGTGCTGCTGTTAATGATATGGACAATATGAATCATACCACTAATGAAAAACTTAGCAGCAGCAACAATAACATCACCAGGACTGGCACTAAATGTCCTTCTGAAGCAAAAGCGCATGTTAGCAATGAAATTACAGTAGAGTTTCGGAAAGAACTGACAGGAGTTACTTGTAGAAGGACTGGACGCTTTGCCCCATGTGCCAGGATACTTCCAGCTGCTGAAGAATCATGCAAGGAGGCATCCTTCTTAAATATAAGCTCAGATGCTGAGGCAGCGAATGCTGATAGAGAGGGTGGTGATAGCGGGGACTGGGAATGGGATAGCCCATGCTATGTTCTACTTGATGATGATGGCACTTCCAGTTCTTCTGAATCTTGTAGCAATGAGGTCTGTAGTATCAATGAGGGGGGTACAAGAGGATTCTGCTATAAGGCATGAGAGGCAAGTGCAGAAAAAAATCATATGCTAAGCATAAGAATAAGAAGATTAGCATGAACGAAAACAATTCATCTAAACAAGGAAATGGCAGTGTAGGCTTTCCTCCGGGTCCCTTGACTGTACAACAAATAATGCCAGGCACCATGGCACAAACCAAAAAAGGTGTGGAATTTATTTTGTATTTTATATTGACCCTCCAGACAATTCTCAAGCTGTATGTAGACTGCGCAAAAAGAATGTCAGTCATGGTGGCAAAGCATCAAATTGTGGAACATTAGTAATGATATTACATGCAAAGACAAAACACCCAATTGAATGGGGCAGGGCAATGGGCAGTGTGGTTGGTATGGCTGGTAGTGGAGGTGGAGATGGCGATGGTGGAGATCATAGTGACAATGAACTGGAAGCAGGAAGTGACACTGAATAACTTGATGCGTCCTTGCAGTCTTCCAAGACAAACATAGATTGTTTTTTTCTGACATCATCAAGTACTGCAAAATCCTAAAGTAGTACTCCATGTGAAAAATGCATGAAAAATACATTCCCAAAAAATTAAATTTCCCAGGATTCTCAACTAACATTAAAAGAACGTGTTGTGAGGACATTAAAATTTACCTGCAAGCATCCAACATGCCAGATGTTAAATAAAGCTATTGCAGAACTGTTGGTCGATTGTCAACTCCCTTTTGTTTTTGTTGCTCAAAAAGGTTTCCTTATGTTCCTGAACCAGATTGAACCATGGTGCACCATTTCCTGTCAAACATAATTCTCAAAAAGGCTGTTCCACAGTTGCATGACTTGGTGTGCACTGCAGTCATTAGGCAGTTAAAACTCTCTGAGGTGAAGCAGGTTCACATAACCACAGATATATGGACCAGCAACCAAACAGTTAACTTAATAACTGTTACAGCTCATTTGACAAGTTTTCAATCAGAAAGTAATAATCCCTGCTCTACCATAAGCAGCAGGAAGCAGGTTGTATTATGTGTCACCTCTTTTGAGGAAAACCACACTGCTGTAAATGTTTTGCAGGAGCAGGAACAACAATTCCACAAATGGCTTACTCCGTATTCCTTATCTCCAAGGTTCATAGTGTCAGATAATGGTGCCAACATAGTCAAAGCTATTAGAGATGGCAACTACCAACACATACCATGTTTTGCACATTGTTTAAATCTTCTCATCCATAGTTTCTTAAAAGGAAACACTTCTGTCCATTTCTGTGCCATTCCCACCCCTTGTACTCCCTTCGTGCCCATTACCCTCCACTTCCTCAGTAAAGACTGAGCAGAAATATATGTTCAGTATGCCAGCTTTACTGTTGTCATCCTCCATGCGGTCCTGTCCTCACCCTTTAGTCTCACTATCCCTCCCTTTGCTCTTCTTTTTCACTTATGTACCTGTAAAAGGTTTTGTTCCCTTTACCCTCTGACTTTGTGATGCACTCTTCTGTCTGAGCTTTGGCTTCCCTTACTAACCTCCCTGCCTCTCTTTGCTTCTTCTGGTACTTCTTCCTATCCCCTTCTGCCTGTGTCTTTTTGTATTGCTGGAATTCAATCTTTTTGGCTTTCACTTTCTCCACTACCTCCTTGGAAAACCATAATGGCTTCCTCTTCCTTTTCCCCTTGCTAATCTGCTTAATGCTTAATTCTGCTGCTCTTGTAATCCCTGTTTTAAATATTTCCCACTGTTTCTCCACCCCCGATTCCCTCCCTTTTCCCATTAGTGTCTCTTTCAGGCATGTCCCAATTTTTCCAAAGTCTGCACTCCTAAAATCCAGGATACATGTTTTTGTGCAGTTTGGTTCTGTTCCTTTTGTGATTTCAAACCACAGTGACTGGTGGTCACTGTTCCCTAGGTGCTCCCCCACTATTACCCCCATCACACTGTCCCTGTTTGTGAGCATGAGGTTCAGTGTTGCCTTCTGCCACATTGATTCCATGACCAATTGCTTAAGGAAGGCACCTTGAAGGGAGTCCAGGATAAATCTTTTCCTGGTTGACGCTGCTGCTTGGAGGCTCCAGTCCACATCTGGAATATTGAAGTCTCCAGTCAGCACCACCTCCCCCTTGTCTGCCATCCTTTGGATGGCTAGCATCAACTCCCTATCTGTTTCTTCCTCCCAGGCTGGTGGTCTATAGATCAGCCCTGTGTTGATGGCTGACTGCATTTTCCTTTCCAACTTAACCTACAGTATCTCTCCCCCATTTTGTTCCTCCTGGATCTCTGTGGCCATTATGCCATCTTTCACATAAAGTGCCACTCCTCCTTCCTTCCTGTCTGCCTTGTCTTTTCTGAATATGTTATTGCCAGGTATGGCCATCTCCCAGTTGTGGTTACCATAACACCAGGTCTCTGTGATGGCCACAATGTCCAGGTCCGAGTGCATATGGCAGCCTCCAGATCCCCATCTTGTTGCTAAGACACCTGGCATTGGTACACATGGCTTTCCATGATGTGAACTCCCTGGACTGTTTAGCTATTCTACTCCAGCCCCCTTCCTGGTTGTCCTTTATCCCTGGTTCTCCTTGCTGTCTGCCCTTCTGTTGAATTTTTCCCCTTTCTGCCTATCCACTCTTTGGGAGCTTATTGTCATCTTTTGCACACTGCTTTGTAAAGATATGCCCTCATCCTGTTTACTGATTCCACTGCTAGCTGTGATGGTGGTCAATTAAGTATCCTCCTTGATGGCCTGCCACCCCCCTTGGCTTGTTTAAATGCTTGTCCATGTAGCATTTAAACTTATCATTAAGTGCTTAGATTTTTCTCCAGGACAGATGCAGGCCATTAGGCTGGAACAAGCCCCCATCCCTCCAGGTGGGTCCCCAGTCACCAATGAATCCAAACCCTTCCCTGCAGCACCAGTTCTTCAACCATGTGTTAACGTTCTTGATGCATTCACCCCTACACTCTCCCATGACTCTCACAGGTAGTCCTTCTGAGAAGGTTACAGATGTAGCTACTTGCTTGAGACATCTCCCCAATTTCCCAAACTCTTCCTCAACTTCCTTAGGCTTCCCATTTGCCAGGTCATTAGTACCTAGAGGATAATGACATCCAACTCACCCTCCCATCTTGCCTTCCTAGTGATCCCCAGGATCTTCCTTCCATTCCTCCATGCCATGGCACCAGGTAGGCACATCACCTCCCTATCATCCCCATTGTACGTTCCTAGCTGGATCCCTCTTATGATAGAGTGCCCCATCAGGATTCACTTCCTTCTCCTCCTCTGGGGTCCACTGCTCTCCCTACTGAGGTCTTCTCCACAGTTGACCTCCATATCCTTCCCTTCACTTCTCTGGGTACCTCTGTTTGGTTGTCCCCATTGCCAGTCTGGCATATGAGTTCTGGAGTGGAATAGGATTTGGGATGTACCTCTGCCTGACCACCCTAACCCTCCCTGAACCCATCATCATCATCATCCAAGTGATCCTCATTCTTGACATCCTTTGAGGCAGCAGTGTCGAACTGGGTGGTCTCTGGACAGGGGTGAATGTACTCCTGATCCAGTTTACTTCCACTCTGAGTCTGGCTACCTCATCCCACAGTCCAGAGAGATGCCTGCAGATAGGGCAGACACTTTAGCATCCAGAAGATCTGCATGAATACAGCTGCCCCACATCCACTGCATTGCATCAATCCCCACATTATACTGCACTTATACTGCTATTCTAGTAGTTGTGTGTTGCTGAAGCTCTCCTTGTAGTTCCCGCTTTATTAATTTACTGTCCTGAAAATCCTGCCACCAATCCTCAGATTTTTTTTAAAGAAGGAAACAATAAAAAATGAGTCAAAACACTTGTGCTGAGGGCAGGCTTCATCCCCTTATGCCCCTTGTAGTCCACAACCCCTGCTATTCCCTGTGCTTGGCTCCTGTCAATCAGATATTTTTTTTTAATGTTCTTCTTTATGCTGCTCGCATCCGCTGGCTCATCTACCCAGTCACGGACCCCTGAACCCCCACCTCGATACTGACCATGACTCCCAACACCTCTAGCTTTCCCACTTTGGGTGTTGTTGTGGCACCTGGGCCCAATGCTGCAATCATGGGACTAGGATTGAGAGATGTCCTGGAGGCAAATCAGGGCCAGGGGGGCATCATTAATGGTGGCCACGAGCAAGGTTTTTTTCCTTGGATCCCCAGGGTCGGGGACGTGCAATGACGTCCTGTGTCCACTCCACCCCTCTGAACTTTTTGGATGGTGGCACTTGCAATTCCTCCTGGCCTCTGCCAGGAGTCCTGCACACTGGGCATTCTCCCCAACCCACCTCCCACAGAATGAAAGCAGCCCTGAGGGCACTCTATCCTTCTCCCCCAGCTGGCTCTCCAGCTCCCCAGGTCCATTTCCAAACCTGGGTCACTGGCATCGCAAGCGAAATTCCAACTGGTGCACTGGCAGGCCAGCATAGCAATCAGATTTAACACGGCATATGATTAAGAGTGCGGGGAGGTAGAGGGAGGGTGCAGCAAGTAAAGCAGCAAAGGAAAACAGCACCACTAAAGCACACCAAACTAGGTCTTAAATTTTCAACATACCCAAAAGAATTCGAAGTAAAGACAGCAAAGGAAAACAGCACCACTAAAAGCACACCAAACTAGGTTTTAAATTTTCAACAGCCCCAAAACAATTCCAAGTAAAAACAGCAAAGGAATAACAGCACTACTAAAAGCACACAAAACTAGGCTTCAAATTTTCAACAGCTTCAAAACAATTCCAAGTAAAGACAACAAAGAGATAACAGCACCACTAAAAGCACACATATCTAGGCTTAAAACAAAAACAGCAATGAGCAGTTACTGCACTGCACTGAAATGAATCTGTATCCTTCCCCGTCTGGTCTCTTCTGTGGCCTTTATGTTCTCCCTTATATAAAGAGCCACCCCTCCTCCCTTTCTTCCTATGCTGTCCCTCCTGAATAGAGTAAACCCTGGTATGGCTACATCCCAGTCCTGGTTTTCATTGCACTAGGTCTCTGTTATTGCTACTATGTCCAGGTCTCCTGCTGCCATGATGACCTCTAGGTCTGCTATCTTGTTGCCCAGACTTTGAGCATTTGCACACATGGCTCTTCTTTTTTTATTGCCACCTCACCATAACATGCCTTTTTGACCCCCCTTTTCCTCCCCTTTTTTCTTTTCTCTTCCCCCACCATCTTCTACTTTATTACCTGTTTGAGTTTGTACCTTTTGGGATATCTCACCCTCAGAATTCCTTCTGCTGACCCTGTAAGCATGTTGGGGGGGCAGACTATGTCATCCTGCCTTTTTGTGCCTCCCCCCCCTTGGCTAGTTTAAATGCATACTAATGTAGCATTTCATCCATTCATTAAGGGCCTCAGATCCCCTCTAGAAGGAATTCAGGTTGTCACCCTGTACAGGACTTGATACCTCCAGGTGGAGTCCCAGCCCCCAATGAATCAGAATCCCTCCACCCCGCACCATTTCATCAACCATAAGTTGAATTCCATGGTGTAGAGCCTCCTGTCATCTCCCTTGTCGAGAACAGGTAGCACCTCTGAGAAGGTCACAGATTGTGCCACTTGCCTAAGACCCCTCCTCAATTTCCTGAACTCCTCCTGAACTGCTCCTGGCCTCTCCCCAGCCAGGTCATTTGTCCCCAAGTGGACAATGATATCCAGCCCTCCCTCCGTCCCTGTCTCCCCAGTGATCCTTAGGATCCTCCTTCCATCTCTATGAGCTGTGGCACCAGGGAGGCATCTTAACTCTCTTCTCATCCCTGCCTGCCTCCAACTGTATCTCCCTTACTATTGAGTCTCCCACCAGGATTCACTTCCTCCTCCTCCTCTGGGGTCCCCTGCTACCCCCCGGGAACTCAACCATGGAGGATCCTCACATCCACCCCAGCCACTACTTTGGGTGCCTCTGTTGGACAATCCTGCCCTGCCAGTGTGGCATAGGAATTTCTTAGTGGTACGGGATTTGGGATGTGCCTATGCTCCACTGCCATAACCCTTCCTGATCCCACCATTGTCCAACTGCTCCTCCTCCTTCTTGGCACCCTTTGAGGTAGTGGAGGTGGACTTGATGGTCCCTGAGTTGGTGATCAGGTCCTCCAGACCCAAACCATCTTGGCTTTGAGTCTGGCAACCTCCTCTCTCAACTCAGAGAGGTGCTTGCAGATGGGGCAGCACCGCAGTTCCCAGAAGGTTTCCCTGAAGACTGCCGCCCCACAGTCTCTGCACTGTACCACTCCCATCATAGCTGCTCCCCATATCTAGACTTTTCCCTCTACTCCCTAAATCTTCCCTTGGTACAATAAGTTAGTTCCCTCCTACAGGATTACAACTCCCAGGAGCACTATTTGCCTAGATCTCACCCTTTCTTTTTGTTTGTATTTGTCTTTTTCTTTCTTTCTTCCCCTACATCCCCTCTCCTCTATTTACTCACTACCTGCTTTCTATCCCTTCTTCACTGTCTCAATTTTCAACCTCTGATATTCTGCTTTAATTCTCCTGCCCATCAACTAACAGCTTCTCAATTGTTTACACATGCCCCCTTTGAGCTGCTTCCTGCCCACCCCTGTGATGTTAGTCAATTTGTGGGTTTGTACACTATATAGTTATTGGGCGGGTGGGGAGGCATAAAAAAATCAACTGTGGAAACTAGGAAACTCTAGTTAACCCTGATCCCTGTGTATCTGCTGCTTGTTGATTCCTCTGTCTGCCCCAGAACATAGTAACTATAAAATGAATTACGGTAACTCCTTCAGATCCACTCCAGCCACCTAGTTCATGAAGAAAAAAGTGAAGCAAAGTCAATCAGTTCTACCCTCCAGTGCTACTGTCTGAGTGAGAACTGAGTTGCCGATGATATTGGAAGCTTTTTAAATCCCCAGATTTTGGTGCCTTTTCCCCACTCCTCCGGATTGCTCCCTTTTTCTACTGTGTCTTGAACCCCGTTTGTCTTCTGGTCACTGATTTCCCCTTCTGCCCTGGAACCTAGTAACAGAAAATCAACTGTGCAAACTATGAAACTTTAGTTAACCATGATCCCCATGTGTCTGCTGCTCGCTGATTCCTCTAATCAACTGTGGAAGCTTTAGTAAACCCCGATACCCTTGTGCCTGCTGCTCACAAATTCCTCTGTCTGTCCCAGAACATAGAAACTGTAAAATGAACTAAGGTAACTTCTTCAGGTCCACTCCAGCCACCTAATTTCTGAAAAAAAGTGAAGCAAAGTCAAACAGCTCTGCCCTCCGACACTGCTGTATTAATGTATTAATATTGCCTATATTTAATCAAATTTGGAGCTGTCTTAAGCCTATACACACTGGGTCTCTTAAAATGTTTAAACTTTTAAAAAATGTTTTAAGAGGGTTTTGTCCAGATTGTAGCACGGTAAGAAATGTGCTACAATCTGTGTTCTAAAACTGTGCTAAAACCCTGCTGGAAGGCAAGGCAGTTAGACAAACACAGTTGCCTCAGCCTGTGTTAACAGCAGTGCAAATGTGATTCATGTTGTAACACAGGTTAAGACAACCCAGCTTTAAACAAAACTCATTTTTAACCAAACAGAACTTAAACAAAACATACTCTGGGTAGATGGCTGAGCTGCCAACAAGTTTCCAAGTCCATCAATGTACATTTTACTGTGTAAGTATCCCATCATGCATTGCAGCACTCACAATTCTTTGCACTGTGATGCAATCATCCCTGGGAACTCGATCAGGCAAGCACAATGTAGGAGCACAGTGTGGGCGATCAAAAAAACATGCTAAGAACTGGATTCCAAAATGTTTTTTACAACATTTTGGGTGGGTCAGCACATTGGCATGAAGGGCTGAGGCATTGGGTGCCGTACCTCCTGCCACGTCAGCAACCCAGGTTCGGGAATGGATGTGAGTCACTTACAGACTGGCCAGGGAGGGAAAATTTGGCATTCCAAGGACAGCTCACCTCCCTTGGAGAGGGGGGATGTGCATCCCGCTAGATGGCTGCCACCTAGATTATTGGGGTGGTGACACAGTGGGCCACCAGGGAATGTGTCCCACCTTCTTGATGCCGGGGGTACCTCCACAGAAGCAGAGCTCACACAATATGTCATTGCATGTGTTGCAGACCCAGGGAGAAAAACACTGGAGAAAAAAACCCAACTGTGGCAGGATGAAGGTCCAGTTCCTCACATGTCCCACATCAGCAACTGGGCTCTGCAGGTTCCTCTGGCAGGGGACAACTGGTACCAACATCAGGCAAACCCCAGAGAAGCCAAGTCATGAGGCATGGGAAACCAGCCCAGAATGGGGCCAGGTTGGCAGCAGTATATAGGGCCTTAGATGTGGTGCAAAACCAATGCTGTCACAGCAACGCACTCATCCTTTGCATAGAAAGCATGAATAATAGCATAACTGGCACATTGTAGAACTCTTAGCAGCAAAAGTACTAAGCATTACCACAGAAAAAATGACAATGTGAAATGTAAGAATGTGAAAAGTATCTTGTTGCATTATTTGCAACTATTACTATTTATTTATTTTTTTAATTTTTTTTATTTGATAACCAGGTAAGTACACTGATCCCAGGGACCATTTTCAGGCACGACCTGGGCCATATAGATGGCACATAGTACATGAGTTAACAGTAACAGCAGTGAACATAGCATAGGACATTAGTGCATTACGCAAGGTAATATACAACAGTGGGGTAGCAAGACCCACTATAATGTAAATAGGAGACTCAGACATAGTAAATTTTGTTCCTTTTCACCAAGAAATAGTTGATCCAATTTGATAAGGATCAAGAAAGTGTGACAATCAAAACCAGGTGAACAGGGAAAACAGGTTTAGTCTAGACATTTACAGAGTGCATTAGATGATAGTGTCTCTTGGAAGTGCTTTTCTATTATTATCATTGTGATGATGATGATGATGATGATGATGATGATGACGATGATGATGATGACGATGATGGTGGTGGTAAAAGGCACTCCAAAACAGATCTGATATCTGGGAAACCTATGTCAGCTCGGAATCAAGTGACCCCACCACCACCCCAGTTGTGGCCAACTTGCCTAGTCTCAAGTCTCACATCATCAACAGTAGGTAGATCAAGGATATCCAGTACAAATGATCTCTTTTCGTCTGACCCAACCATTAGCAACTCTGGACTAGATTCAGTTTCAGTCATTAGCAAGCCACCCACACATTGATCTCACATTGATCATTCTAAAATACCATAACTGGGGAGACCTGACCATACTAAGGTTCATGCTAAGGTGTAAGGAGCTGAGAATGTGGTTGGCCCATTCATGCTCATTTCCAATCTACTAGTAATAAGACAGTTTATTTCCATTTAGGATATCTGAGCTTAACCTGCTTTTGAATTTCTGTTTGCCTTTACTGGTTATGATTTCCAAAGGGAGTTTATTCCATGGGTTAATTATTCTTTATGTAAAAAATGCTTTCTTCTGTTTGTTTTAAATTTTCTTGGTCTTACTTATAATGGGTGACCCCCAGTGCCCTTCTGATCATTTCTGAACCCGAGATTCAATTCTCTAAACAATTAGTCACCTTGTACGATATCACACCACAAAAGTAAGCCTCCCTGGATTCTTGTAGTCTCTAGCGTCATCAAATCCAGTTTCAATGATTATTCGCTGCATGGTAATTTTTTAATGTTGTGTATCATTTTTGTAGCGTGTCTCTGGACTTGTTCAATCCTGTTAATAATCCCTTTGGTGACTGGTCCCCATACAGGGCTACCAAAGTCTACCATTGGTCTAGCATACGACCTGTATAGAGGCATTATACTTGCTCCCTTCTACTCTTGAAGTCCCTTTTTATTGTCCAAAGCAACCTTTTAGCCTTTGTTATCTGAGTCTCACAGTGAGAAAAGCAAGTCAAATTTTGATTCATTATTATACCCAAATCTTTTTCCTCTGATAATTCTCTGAGAGGGGATTCATCTAGAATGTATGTTACCTTTGTATACTGATTACCTAGGTGCATGACAAAACACTTTCCAATGTTAAAACTCATTTCCCATGCCTTGGCCCATTCTAGGATGTTGTTTAGATTACTTTGCATACTGCTATATCATCATCCGTGCTAACAACACTAGCAAGTTTAGTGTCATCACTTGCTAAACCAGCTGGTTATGTGCTCTCCCATATTTGCTGTGAATATCTAAAACAATATAGGACCCAGAACAGAGCCCAGCAGCACCCCACTAGCCGCAGCTCTAGAGCCTGAATAGTATCCATTGATACATACTCGCTGAGTCCTGTCACTCAACCAACTCTGTATACATTGTACAATTCTATAATCTAACTTTAAGTTTATTCATTTCTGAATTATTGCTTTATGTCGGACCCTGTCAAAAGCCTTTGAGAAGTCAAGATATATGCAAGCCACCACCAAACCGCTATCCAATGTTGCTGATATTTTTTCATAAAAACACAGTAGATTTGTTTTGCATGATCTATTTGAGGTAAACCCATGTTGTTCTGTATCTTGAATACCTTGTTTCATTAGGAGTTTATTCATCATATCTTTTATTATGGATTCCAAGATCTTCCCCAGTACGGATGTAAGACTAAAGGCCTACAGTTTGTACAGTTTGCTTTACAACCCTTTTTATGCACAGGTATCACTGCAGCAGACAACCAATCTGAAGGGACTACATTATTTCATAATGATGATAAGAATAACATTTTTAAGGGAATAGATATATGCGATGCGAGGAGTTTTAGTAGTCTAGGGGATATGTTATCTTGCTCTGCTGAGTGTGTATTCTTTAGTCTTGTGATTTTATTTATGATGTTATCTTCTATTATAATTGGTAGTACATGGTTTATCAACAGAGCAAGAGTTTTTGCATCTGTAGAACTTAAATGAAATCTGTCTTTCGCATAAAAATTCTTTTTTTTTTTTATCAAAAAATGCCTGCCATAAATGGAATTCCCTCCCTGGTGCATCTGTTTTGCAGATGTATGTTTAGGCTTGTATTGTACTGTTCTTTTCCTTGTGTCCCTTTAACACCTGCAGAATCCCAGAAATCACAGATTTTTGCATCTTTCTTTTTATAAAGTCTCCCAGTTCCATAATGTCCTCTACAATGTTCTTTTCATGATCCCTTCCAACGTTGTTTATTCCTACATGAACTACTACAGTTTGTTGAATAATTTCATAATTTATGACTTTTAGAAATATTGATCTAATATCTTTTACCTTGCACCTGGCAAACAGTTTACTTCACTGTTTAATTTGTCATTTCCACAGATCTCATGATCTGTCCTGCATGAGGTGGATTCCCCTATTACAAGAACCTTTTCAGTAGGCCCATCATCTTTGCTACTTTTGTTTACCCTTAGAGGTGCATATCTATTTGTTAACTGTAAGTCTTCATTCCATTGTCCTTCTCCCCTTTGTCACTGGATTTTTAGTAACCAATGTCCAGTCTGCAGTATTCATCCCTTTATGTTCTGTATTATTTGTTTCAGTTACAGTATCTGAATCATTAATGCCTATATTTTTCCCAAGGTCACGTTTCATTTTTTTCTTTGTTGCATTGTTTACTGAGTTTAAGGTATTTTCTCTGACCTGTTCTTTTAATGATTTGACTTCAGTTAACAAGCGTCCCATTTCAATACATTTTAGGCAAATGTAGCTGGCAATATTTGGTTCAAATATTCTAGTAGAATACATTGACAATTACAATATTTTATGATCATGCCATCATTGCACAGGATAGCTAAGAAATCATCTGAGGGGTTATAGATTTCCATGTTTATATAAATTCAGTATCAGGACAGTACAAGTCACATTAAACTGTTCCGCTAATGAGCTGGTTTAGCATTAATTTAACAGTTGGTAATGCACTGGCAACTCATATTGCATTATTTTTTAGTGCTTAACCACCTCAAAAGCAATGTTTATGAAATGTTTTGGCAACTAAGCTGGACTGCATCTGTAGTCCAGTTACAATGCAACACAAAACTGAGTTTTAACTCTTAAGAAACAGTTTGTAAACAGCTTTGTGCTAGAACCAGCAACACATATGCAACTTAATAAGAAATGCTTAAACAATTAATTGGCGGAACAGTTTAATGTGACTTGTACTGTACTTTAAATGGACAATGTTATTACTTTAGTTGTTTCTATTTCAAAATGCTTTCGAAATAATCAAGATCGTTTTAAACATCAAAAGTCAGAGCAACACACCCCCATGACTTACATATAAGTTGAGTTGCAGAAAATAAATATAATGGCCTGCCCTCATCCCTCCATCCATGCAGGATACTCAAAACACACGCAGATGCTCACTCTGGGCATCCCCTTTTATAGTCCATGACCCAGATGCACATCCCCAGGGTCACTTGACTACTCGTACCACAAGAGCTATTTTTGAAATGTTTAAATTTGATATTTACTATATCTGGCTTTTCCCTGTTCACTCTTTAAGAGCTGCACTCAAGGTTTGGTAGTTCACAGAATGCTCTCCTCTTCCCACTGCTTTCTTAGTTTGTTGCTAGGCAGCAGTCAACAGACAAAAACTTCCCCTGTTTTCCACAGCACTCAATACTTTTGAAAAAATAAATGTAAAGCACACATAAAGAGATTGATTATAAGTAAATACTGTCACACAGCCCAAAGCTGTCACACAGCACTGCAAATATTTTTTAAATGCCCCACTCACTCTAGGCATCCCCCTTTATAGTCTGTGACCCGGATGCACGTCCCTGGGGTCATATGACTAATTGCTATACAGGAGCTCTTTTAAAGGGACACTGTCAACCTGTTTTGCATCATATTATTTCTAGTTAAAAACCCACATTTTATGGTTGCTTGCCTTCTCTGAAATTCATTAATGTTGCTGTTTGCTTTGTCTGTCTGCTTGCTTAGTAGAACTGAAATGCATAGTAATGTATATGTATAAACACCTTTGCTTTGTTTCAAATCCTGAATCAGTTCTTCTTGAATACTTCTTAAACATTAGAAGCATCCCCAAACAGTGCATTCACTCATGAGGCAGTAGCCACCTAAACTCCCACTGCATCATGAGTGGCTGAACTGTGTTGGAGGTGTTCCCAAGTCCAGAAAACATGCACAGAGAGCTGATCAAACAAGCTCTGGCAAAGCCACTATGCCTGTGAATGCATTAACTAGATAAGGGTGTTTCATGGGCTTAAACATAAACACTTATTTATTTATTTAAAAAATATCAGATTTACAAACATTTGAGTCAGAGACTCATTTACAAAGGCACCTCATCGAAACTAATACAAAGACAGTACAGTTAACAAGTCCAAAAACAATGGCTCGGAGAGCAGACAGTTATAACAATCATTCACTGGAGATACATGGGCAACAGTAGATAAACAGATTACAGAGTTTAGGCACACAGGCACCACATCAAGAAGATCAATGCAGTTCAAACAATATATAATAGCTAAAGCAAATAGACATCAGGAGTCAAAGAGAAGCCCAGAGTGTTCCCATGTAGGTTGTTGCATACACTAACAGAATCAAAGTATAGTACATTGAGAAAGGGCATATTTAAGCAACAAGGCATGACAGGGGTGTGTGTTATCATGTAATAACATCACTCCTGGGGTGGGTTGAAGCACGATGTGAAGCCAAGTATTTATTTATTTGCATGTATTTATTTGATCCACTGGATCAGCAATATTTGCACAAACTGTGCCCAGTGCAGATTTTACAGCACTGGGCCTGGTCTGGTGATCTGGGTTTGCCCATACCACACTGCATATGGTTTAGTGATATACTGTACAGGTGGCTGCAGAGTCTAACCCCCCCTGAAGGTTGAAGTTTCAGAAAACCGTTATGCTACAAATATCAAGACTCACTCCCTCCCTCACCCCCCAGTCACAATTAATCCTCTACCAAAGTCATGCTTAAATACTGGTGCCTCTACATCCATGCCACTAAGCTTTAATTGCCAACATGCTTCTTCTGCTGCTGTGAGTTAAACTCTTTATTTAAAAACATTTTGTTGAGAAATTTTTGCTTTAGTATATCCATGGTCAGGAAAAATAAATTTGTAAAAGAAACCAAAATCCCCATTTATCAGTTCATTGAATCACAATACAGCATGTTATGAATTTTCTAGATTTTATGTACATCATACCCTACCTACTTACCACGTATAAACTCAACTATATTAAAAAAATAATTCTAGGCACTTTTTGTTTTTACCAGGAGAGACACACTAAGCTGAAAGCTTGTTTACAGGTGTGACCTGGGAGCACAAGGAAGTTAAGTGATTTGTGCAGGGTCAGACAGTATTCAAGTGGGGGCTGTGGGAGTAAAACCCAGGGCTCCAGGTTTGTAGCTCAGAGCCTTAAACCACTGCCTACTTAATCATTTGCAACATGGCTATTTAGTAGCTGTTGTCTTACAGAAACCCCAGTTAGCTAGCTCTCCCCTGGACTGGGTAAGGAGAAGCCTGAGAGGGTGGGGGGACAGCAAGGTCAGCTCCCAGGGTGGGGACTGACCAATGAAGCAGACATGAAAGCCCACTAGGCCTATTCTGCTGGCATTTTTGTATGTTAGTATGCTTACTACATCAACACCATGAACCATAAAACAGATGACTGCCATAACTAGGGAGACAGTATAGCACAGTGGTTTAAGGCTCTTCTCTGCAAATCTGGAGATCTTGGTTTGAATCCCAAAGACCCCACAGAAATGTGGAGCATCTTTTTAAGAAAGTATAAAATAATGTGAAATGATTTTAAAGCAGTGCACATGCTAAATCCTACTGCCACATTCAAAACATCATACCCTACCTACTTACCACATATAAACTCAACTATATTAAAAAAATAATTCTAGGCACTTTTTATGTTTGCTTACACGCATATGCAAGAAACATAGTGCCACCATACGAGAATTCATAGGTGTGCCTCCCTACTTCCAATGCCCTGCTGCCTTTTGCAGGCACAGCCCCACCACAGCAATGAATGCAAGAGCTGTCTATGACAGTGTTTGCAAATACAGTGGCATGCAGTTGAAAGAAAGGCACTGCAGCATGTAGACAATTTGCATACTGATATCAGCAGTATGCAAAGTGCCTACATGTCGGCACTGCAGTGCAAAAGCTGTCATAGACAGCTCCTCTACCCCCCACAAACAAATAACACACTTGGAGCCCACTCCAGCATGCTTATGCGCTCCCCCCCACAGTGTGGCCGATGGGGGTGCCCAATCCACCATCGGCTGTGCTGTGCTCCCTCCCCAACAGAGTTTTAGGTGCCACACTGGGAGACTACCCCAGCCTGGCAACAATCTGTAAGGCTGACTGGGGTGCCCATGCCCAATCCCTCATCGGCTCCACTGGCCCCCCCAAACAGCCTTAGAAGTGCCATGCCAGGAGCCCACCTCAGCATGGCAAATGACCTAGAAAGAAAAAAAGGTCCTTCGCTGACTGTCTTGAGTCTGACCCCCACCCACGCAGACCCTACCTCATCACCCCCCTCACCCCATACTTACCTCCAGAGTCTGGCGCGATGATCTTCAGTGGACTGGGAACAGGTCTGCACTCTTCAAAGCTGAACGTGAACTAAGGAAATGCCGGTAAGCTGTATAATGGATTAAATAGGGTTTTTTTCAACTTTGATGCATATCTCAGGCATTTTTGGGAATTTTTTCACCAAATTTTCAATATGGGGTTTTTGGGACCCCACCACATGAATTCTTGCACTGTCATTTTGTTATTTGGTCCTGAAAGGCGGTTTCTTAGTCACTGTGTGAAACCACCTTTCAGGACCAATGTATGAAATGACAGTGTCACAGTTCATGAGGTACTCCCCCAAAAACCCTATGTTGAAAATTTGAGGAACAAATTCCCCAAAATGACTGTTTTACAAGCGTGCATTGTGCAGTTCCTATGCACCCTAGTAAGTTCTCACATTTTTAATATTTGCACTCCAGATTTTCAATATTGCCATTTTACCATGTTCTTATGAGCAGAACAGCTGTCATTTTTCACATCTCCCCCAAAATGTGTTTCCGCGCATGTAGTGCACAATGGCGCAGTCGGTGTGCGAAATCAATGTTTGGTACAGATTAAGAAAATCACAGTGACACTGTTCATGTGCAGAGGTCTTAAAATGGCTATGTTGAAAATTTGGTGGAAAAATTCCCAAAAATGACTGTTTTATGAGCATGCATTGCTCAGTCCCTACGCACGCTAGTAAGTTCACAAATTTTTAATATTTGCACTCCAGATTTTCAACATTGCCATTTTACCACACCTTCTTATGAGCAGTACAGCTGTCATTTTTCATATCTCCCCCAAAATGTGTTTCCGCGCATGTAGCACATGTAGTGCACAATGGCGCAGTCGGTGTGTGAAATCAATGTTTGGTACAGATTAAGAAAATCACAGTGACACTGTTCATGAGTAGAGGTCTTAAAATGGCTATGTTGAAAATTTGGTGACAGAAGTTCATAAAATGACTGTGTTACGAGTGACCATTGCACTGTTTCCAAGCACCCTCGTAAGTTCATGAATTTGTAATATTTTCAGTCCAGATTTTCACCACTGGCATTTTTCCACACTTCCTTATGAACAGTACAGCTGTAATTTTTCACAACATGGCCAAAATGTGTTTTCACTTTCTGCACAGAAATGCGTGGTCACTGTGGGAAATCAGTGTTCGGAACAGATTATGAAAATGACAGTGACACTTTTCTTGAACGGAGTTCCCAGAATGCCAGTGTTGACAATCTGCTGTAAAAAATCCTCAAAGTAATTACATTAAGGGTGTGCGTTGAGCAGTTTCTATGCACGCTCTTGACTTCACCAGTTTTTTTTTACTATTTTCACTGCAGATTTTCAACATTGCCATTTTTTACACCTACCATGAACAGTACAGCTGTCATTTTTCACATCCTGTTCGCAATGTGTTTTCGCACCTGTGGTGCCCAAAGCCGTAGCCACTGTGCAAAATCAGCTTTTGGCTAACAAACTGATATTACCACTGTTCATAAGGTGGGGGTCACAAAAAACCCATGTTGAAAATTTGAAGTGAAAATACCAATGAAAGCCTGAGGCATTAGGGTGTCCGACCATAACGCCCCACCCTGTACAGATTGACAGGCATCATGGCTGTGACTTGGGATTGTCACCTGTAATGCTCATAGCATTCCACCCCCAACCACACCCTGCAGCCAGTGAGAGGCAGCAAGCTGTGCCTTGGACTCTTCGGCCCCAAAGTTCACCCCGTTCTCCTATACTGCACCCATCTCACTGTATTTCCTGATGGAATGGGGTGAACATAAGTGCCAAAGACCCAAGGCACACCATAACACTTGTCAGTGTCTCCAGGTTAGGGTGTGGTGAAATGGCATGGTTGTTATGCCTGATGACCCAAAGGCACACCCCACCAATGCCAATGCCAGCAAGCAAACATTTGACATTGACAAATGCTTGTATTATTTTTTTGTTTTTTTTTTTACCAGGAGAGACACACTAAGCCGAAAGCTTGTTTACAGGTGTGATCTGGGAGCACAAGGAAGTTAAGTGATTTGTGCAGGGTCACACAGTATGCAAGTGGGGGCTGTGGGAGTCAAATCCAGGTCTCCAGGTTTGTAGCTCAGAGCCTTATACCACTGCCTACTTAACCATTTACAACTCTGCTATTTAGTAGCTGTTGTCTTACAGAAACCCCAGTTAGCTAGCTCACAGACATGCCTGTGCAGTGGAGAACAGTATAGAACAGAACAGAAGATATTTAACCATTTACAACATGGTTACACATATATAATATATACTTTTCATACTTGAAAGGAAAAATACACTTTATCATCAAAGTCTGTATTTACCAATACTGTGCCAATGTTTAAAATAATTTGACCCCCCTCCCCAAAAAATGTGCCCTGACATGAAACTGCATGTTTAACTGTAAAGACAATTAATAATTGTATTTCTAAATGCATTGGTAACATCAATGCTTCATGATTAAAACAATTTCAACCCCCCCATGACAGATTGCATTCTGGGAAGATTGCCTTAGCAAGATGCTATAAAAAAATGGAAAAACAGGTTTAATGGAGTGAAAGCTAATGTCCTATTTCTAGTGTCCTTGAGAAAAGAAAAAATATTCAAGATTTTTTTTTTATTTCAGCTCTAATCAGAATAGCTTTTAAAATGACATTTGATTGAATTAGACCAAATCTAACTAAAGGTAGAATTTATTTGTTAACATTGACCTTTATTCAAGTAAATAAATTCTCTTGTTACAGTACTGAAAACTAAAACCTTGTAGCTCAAAGCCTTAAACCACTGCCTACTTAACCATTTACAACACGGATATTTAGTAGCTGTTGTCTTACAGAAACCCCAGTTAGCTAGCTCACAGACATGCCTGTGCAGTGGAGAACAGTACAGAACAGAACAGAAGATATTTAGCCATTTACAACATGGTTACATGTATATATAATACATGCTTCTCAAACTTGAAAGAAATAATACACTTTATCATCAAAGTCTGTGCCCTGACATGAAACTGCATGTTTAACTGTAAAGACAATTAAAAATGGTATTTCTAAATGCATTGCTAACACCAATGCTTCATGATTAAAACAATTTCAAACCCCCCATGACAGATTGCATTCTGGGAAGATTGCATTAGCAAGATGCTATAAAAAAATGGAAAAGCGGGTTTAATAGAGTGAAAGCTGACATCCTATTTCTAGTGTCCATGAGAAAAGAAAAAATATTTAAGATTTTTTTATGTCAGCTCTGATCAGAATAACTTTTAAAATCACATTTGATTGAATTAGACCAAATCTAACTAAAGGTAGAATCTATTTGTTAACCTTGACCTTTATTCAAGTAAATAAATTATCTTGTAACAGTACTGAAAACTAAAACTAAAAACATATATCTCTTGCTACATGTTTAAGAAAATATGTGGCTCTTCTGTAAATTAGAATGTGTGTCTAGGTCTCAGTCTGAGGCCCCAGGTGGCTCTGATAATCATTTGTTCCAAAGGATTTTTAAGTCAGTTTGAAGGCATTAAATACCTTCTGCTCTGTTCTGTACTGTTCTCCACTACACAAGCATGTCTGTGTCCCAAACTAATGTATCTTGTTACAGCATGCTAGAGCTATCTCATGCCCCTTCCCACATGAATCATAAAAAAGTTTGGGGCGGCGGTGGATCTTACTCAAAAAGGAAAGAAAACTGCTGCCTCCCACTACTCTGGTTCCATTTCTTGTACCACCCATTTAAGAAAGAAAACAGTACCCTGGAACCATTGACTAACATGAAAGCATATTTATTTGAGGGCAGAAAACATTGCTTGGAGGAGGGTATGACAGAGGAGACTATTTACACCTTCAGTCAGTTCCACGGACAGAAAACATGACATCACTCCTTTTGTACATGCAATACTGCTGTAGGCTTCGCCTACAGTCGTAAAAATCTAAATAAACCTGTTCTGGTGTGGTAACACCAGTATGGTGGGTAGTGTGTTTTTCACTTGTTAAAAGAAAAAAAAGAATCAGAATCAAACTACTAGCTACATCAGCAGTCTTTACAGAATGTTAGCAATCATAAAATGTGTTTTTTAAACAAAGGACACTTTGAGGCCTAAGGGGGTTGACAGTGTCCCTTTAACCTGACCAGTTTAAAATGAAAGATAAAGCTGGGTATCATCTGCACAGCAGTGAAAGACCCAAGCTATACTTTCAGATCACCTCTCCAAGCTAAAGAAAGAACGCTGCATATATACTCATACTTTAAATCAGAAATTCATAATTGAATTACGCTAAATCAGAAATCAAAATTAAACTTTACACAAATAAAGGATAGGTTTCTGCAGTGTTCTGAGCAAAGCTTTTAACACCATAGTTTCATTTATCATACTAAGGTTGTCAGTAACATGGTGCCCTACATTTCATTGTCAAAAGGAAGTTTGAGAGGTATCATAATCTCCATCATATCCAGCCCAGTTTAAGATTCCCTCCCAATCACAGTCGAGTACTTGTCCTGCCATCTACAGCCTTGAACCAACCTGTACGTTACCTTACCTTACCCCATTAGCACAAATGCAGTACATGACACTGCAAGGGAGACTTGAGGCTGGCAAATGTGATCCTCAGGATTCTTACTGACTTGTATTGTGGTGTCATTGGTGGGGTTCTGGGTGACTGGATTCAAAGGACCCATAGATACTGGCTGAGCACTGGAGATGATGAGATGGTGCTAAGGACATCTGCTTATCACTGGCTGGCAGAGGAAAGACAAGGCAGAGCACAAATTTACTGGAGCAAGTGCACTTCTTGAAACAAGTCTGGCTCCACCAATGGAATAAATTATTTGCTTACCTCTTCATCAGAGTCTCAGCACTTAAAGTGAAAAAATGTTTCAGCGCTGTTTAAGATTTTCTAATTATTCTGCCCGCTTTTCATTACAGTGTACTAAGACCAGCTATTACACCGTCTCCTGCACACTGCGCATGGCCTCATGTGGTGAACATTCTTCTACACTCTACCATGTGACCAACCATTTGAAAAGTAAATCAGTCATGTGACTGCTCTCAGGTGTGCACTTTCCACACTTATAGTGCACATTGCAGGCAAACTTTCACTATTGCAGCACTACACGAAGCCACCCCCTTCCCCTGGTTTCTCGTTGAAGACTATGTGTGATCTGAATAGTTCTTTTTTACTTTCCTGCAAAGACTAAGTGAAATGTATTGAGCAAATTTTGTCCATTCTATTGATTTCTTCATCTGTGCAAATATTATAATAATTTGCTGACAATTACAGATAGTTATGTATCATAACATGCTAAAAGCACAGCAAAAGCAAAAAGATTAATGTAGACCATTTTGTTGAATTTGGTTATGATAGCAGTCTGGTCTATAAGTTAGAGCACCAGTATTGAAACCAGGAGATCATAGAATCAAGTCCTACTGGAACCAACTAGTGCCCAATTCTCACTGTAAAACCTTAGGCAAGTCACTTAACCCCTGTTCCATCCAATGCTCTAGCCCAATTTACTGGAGACATAGGTAAAAACTGGACTCAACTGAAAATAAGAAGTTGCATCTCAGCTTGGCTAACCTGGCTAAATAAATGATAACATATAAATAAAATAAAAACAATGATAATTTTTTGCTCATTAAGCTGTAACTTACATTAAGCAGTTGGAACAAATAATACTAGGCTGCATCGAGAATGGCCATCCATTTTGGAGTAGCCAATATCTAATACTGTTTCAGCAGGTGCATAACTCCAGATACCATCTGTGTTCAGTGGTATAGATTTTAAATCTGACAATTCTTTTTAGAATTATGCTTCAAGACAATTACTGCAAATCAAGGCAATAGTCAAGATTAAAAGCAATGAAAAGGTCACTCTGGAAATAGTTATGAAACTGCTGAAAAATATATATTGACTTTCATGGAGAAATTCTGAGATAAAATCTATTCTCTCAATGACATTTTTAAAATCCTGGTGGTCCTAAACAAGCAAGTCTTTAGAAGAAGATAGTTTGGTACAGAGAGCAAGCATGCACATTTTACTCAAGGAAAGATATTGTGTTACTTTATATATGTATTAACAGAGGAATTATGAGGCCACAGAAAAGAAAAAAATGCATTTACTAGAGAGAAAAGGTTTCTTCTAGAATATCACAAAGCTGCTACCTAACTTTGATAAACTGTTTTATCACTTGGTGGAAAGATTACTGTCCGTTGTGGGTTACAAATGAGTCTTTAGAAACATTTAGGAGATCTATAAAATCACTAGTGGAAAATTCCAGATTGTAGGACAGGCTAATAAAAACAACTTCATGTACTCACACGCACATATGCATGCTGAAATGCACATGTGCACGCAAAAACACACACACACATACACAGTTTTTAACAGTTGGCATGCTATAGATTATTTTTGTTTAACAGTCAGTAAATTACCTATATGCAGAAATATTCCATAAACATTTTTGGGACCAGAGATGACCAAACAGCACATCTGGTCCTGCCCCTTCTGTTATTCTAAGCCCCATGGCTATTTTCTTCCTCTGAGTGAGAAAATTGCTATCATCGCTACCCTTCCGTTCCCACTGTCTTAAAAGAAAAGGAGTCCAGCTCATTTTACATCAGTTTGTTTTCATGTATGAACAACGCTGTGCAAAAACGGAAAGCTCATTTTAGTTCTTCTAGAATCATGATTTACTTCAGTTTTAGTTTGTTTCCCTTGTTTGTGAATGTGGTACCCTTTGGAACAAAATGATTACTTGTGTATTTTCTTTCCTCCACATAATTCTATATGCTTCTGTGAAGTGCCTCTCCATTTCCCCTTTTCCAAAGTGTACAGTCATAAGGCTGACTTTTATCAATAGACTAGTAGATAGCCAACAGTGAACAAAAGGCTGTGTTGCCATCAAGGGGGGCATATGTATCATCATAACACAAGCTATAAGTATGGAATAACGAATGACAAAGGAGATGATAACAAACTATTTTATGGATATTTTAGATGTAAAAAGGCAACCTGTAAAGGCACAGAACCACTACAATGTGTAAAAACTGGGAGTGCTATGATTGACCAAAACAGGATAGCATGCAAATTAAATTCTGTACTTTGCAAGTGTCTTCCTACAGTGAACTGATAGAAGCATTACAAGTGAAGAAATTATATGTAAATACATAGATAGTTAAGGAAAGGTAAATATTTTTATACATCTGCTCTGCCCCAGTTTTCCAGCAAGGTCTACATGCTCCTTCCCTCAGTCTGAGCACTCTTGAATCCTGTGAGTTACTAATTATCCCATAATGTCTGTCCCATTAACTAAGGAAGTCAGGGATAGAGCTACTATTAATCCTCTTCTTGGGCTGTCTGCTCCCTTGGTTTACCACCCTCCCTGTAAAGACTGATGCATCCTTCAGGTGTCTTCTAAAAGTTCCTTCCATCATTCTGAGATTGTACCCTTCGGTGTTTTTCTGACCATTTATTCTGAATGTCTTACTGGTGTCTATCCTTTTATATCCCCCATGCATTGGAAGGCATATATAATGTCCTGCCTCTCCTTCCTTATCTCAAAAAATTTCAATATTAAGGCTGTCTGGTCTCTCCTGGTAATCTGTCCCCTGCCGTCTCTGAATAAACTCTGTCACTCACCCTCTTCTATATTACCTCTTATTCATAGGTGCCAGAATCTAAGGGCATGGGGAAGCTACACCTCCCCCCACTTTTGCTCACCAGCATTCAAAGTGCCTCTTTACTTGCAAAAACAACCTTTTCGTTTACCATGTGCCTATTTAAATTTCAGATCGCCACTTTCTCCCATATTCCAATGCCTATGCTCTTATTCACTCCTCGTCCTTTATCAGGGGAGAGTTCCAAAATTGCACACATTACTTCAGACATGGTCTGACCTGTGAGCTGTACACTGGCATGATTACATTTATTGGCCTGCAAATCCTTGCCTGATAAACCATATCTTGTTTGCTCTCCTATATGCTCTGTTACACTGACTAGATGTTTTCAAGTTACTGTTTATTATGATACCTAAATCTGTTTCTTCCTGAAAGCTCCCATATGCTAAATGTTACCTGTGGGTTCCTTTTGGTTATGTGGCATTAGCCACGCACCCCCCATTCAAGTTGTTCCACATCATCTTTCATGTTTTTAATTCCTAATGTAGTGTTTTTAACAAATAACCTAACATGGCTGCTCAGCCCATACCCCATGTTGCTGATAAGTATATTTAACAGAACTGGTTTCAGCATGGATCTATGTGGGTACCACTTGAAACCATTCTAATGTCTGAGAGTTTGCCATTTAGAACTACCCTTTGAGTTCTGCCAGATATCCAGTTACCTGCTGATCATGTTACTTTACCTTGATATTTACATTAACTTCTTATTACCCAGGCCTGCTTGTAAGTGAGCTAGCTCAGTGGAGCTTCTTCCTGGTAAAATATGTAAGTAAATACCAATACAGTACTTTCTTCCCTATTGCCACTTGCCCTATGTTTTAGTTCAACTGCCTGTGTGACACTGAATCAAAGGTCTTTTTAATGTCAAGGCAAAGGATGTCCATGGCCTACAGCAATTTCTGTCCACCATCTGAAACGGTGTACTGAAGAAGTCAGTCTGGTTAGTTAACATGAACCCTCATGTCCCATGTTGATTTTTGTTTATGTGACCATTTTCCTCTAGAATGTTCGTTATATTTTCCTTAATAATTGTCTCCATCATTTTCTCTACTATGAATGTGAGACATATTGGCCCATATTTGCATGGGTTGTCTCTATTCCCACTTTTGTACAGAAGGACCACATTATCAGTCTTCAGGTCTGCTGGAACTACTCCAGAGATGACTGAGTTATTGTAAAGGTCTGCAAGAGGTGCTGACAGTGTCTAATCAATCTCCTTCAACTCCATTGGGTGCACCTCCTCTGGCCCTAATAATTTGGTTGCATTTTTATGTATTTTATTTATTTAAATTTTGTCGACTGGGTAGACCCACTGAGACCATTACAGTCCCTTTTTCAGCAGTGACCCAAGATTAATTAAATACAACAAGAGAAAGAACAGCAAGAACAGCTCAAAGCAAATGGAGTAATACAGACATTACAATAAGAACATAATAGATGGTACAACAGGCAGATTAGGTACAATTGATAATCATCATGAGGAATAAAACAGTTACACATAGCTTATCAAAATTGGAAAAGGTCCCAATATGGGAGAAATGGCCAGACAAGAGACCGAAAGTAGTTACTGAGGCAGCCCTTTGGAGTGTTCTGATACTCAGTGGTAACATGAGCAGAGACTCAGCCCCAACATGTGAGTCTTGAGGCCTTTTTTAAAGCCTCCAAGGGAGCTGCATTCATGGAGATTATCAGAGAGGCCCTTTCCAGAGGTACAGTATGTAAGCAGCAAATGACTGGAGCCCTTGAGAAGTCTGGACCCTGTGGACAAGAAGGAGCTGTGGATCAGAGGACCTTAAAGTCCTTTCAGCCTGTTTAGGTGTTATAGTACCAACCAGGCTAGGGGGAGCGTTAGATTGCTGAAGCTTGAAGGCCAGACATAGGGAAGGGTACATTAGTTTGCCCTAAGGAGAAGGCCAATTTAGTGAGTGCAATACATTGCAGTGGTTTTCTGGGGTGGTGCACTTAGGGCAAAATGCCCAACCCTATGATATAATGTTCTCAGCATTTGCATCTCTGTGCATCTCAGTGAGTGTAGCACCGGGACCCCATAGAACAGTGTGGGCAAGAGCGTGCCAGTGGGTTCCCTTAACTTAGATGACTGAGTGAGGAATGGGCTCAGATGATACAAGAGACCAAGCTTCTGGTTTAGTGGCTTGGTCAATTGGTCAACATGACCCTTGCAGGAACAATCTTGATCCGTATACACACCCATGTATATTTTTTTTATGCTCCCACCCCTCACACTGGCTGAGCCCTCTTTTGGGCCTCTCAAGGACCTTTTCACCCCAGCTGCTCCTGACCTCACCACTCCATATCACAGCCACCCAGGGTACCCTGATGTATCCCTTCATTGGGAACGTTCCCTGCCTATATAGGGAATGAGTCTTACTGGCAGTTTCAATGGTATTGGGTGCTGCTGAGGTGGCTGATGGAGGTACAGAAGCTCTGGTGGTGAGATTCCAGGAGGCCATCACCTGATTGACCAGTGCACCATTTTTTCCACTTTTCTCTTGTGAGTGTGATGTGCAGGACACAAGGCAAATGCCAGCATCTGTCATGCTCCTTAGGCAGTGGGACTCGGCATGCTACTGTACCCCAGGCCTCTGCCAGGGATCAGTAGACACTGGTCCTCTATCTCACCCACTCAGCAGATGCTCAAGCTTTCTTTCTCACAGCTGGACCTCCAATGCCTGAGTCCATTCCCAAACCCAGGTCACAGGCATTGCAGCTGTGAATTTTTCCACTGCACTGGTGGGCTAGCCCTACACCTAGATATTTATGCAGTCTATGACCTCTATCTTAGACCCATTGGACAAATAGATGGACAATAAGCATGACCTATCAAGGCTCAGGCTTTTGGATCCAAATAAGATAGCTTTGTTTTTTCCCATGAGGACTAGCCGATTGGTCAGGAACCAGTTCTCTAATATAGAGAGGTCCTGGCTGAGATATTGATTTAGCTATGCTACATCCTGAGATGATCTGCACAGCACGGCATCACCAGTGTAAAGGGTCACCTTGGCACCCCCACAGTCCTTTGGCAAGTTATTGATAAATAGGGAAAACTAGAGTGGCCCCAATATTGAACCTTGAGGGACCCCATCCAAAATGGGGCATTTGTCAGACTTCACCCCCAGCCATCTGACTATTTGAGATCTACCATGCAGATAATCCATGAACCACTACACTGAGTGGTTTCCCAGTCCAAGAGATCTGAGGCACGAGATAAGCATCTGGTGGGCCACCAGATCAAAGGCCATGGTGAGGTCTATAAAGATCACACCAGCTAGTTGGCCATTATCTTGGACTGCAAGGATGTCTGATATGAGGCTAACCAAAGCGTAATCTGTGCTATGTTGCTTTCTTTCTAAACCCGTGTTGCTAGGGAGTGAGAAGGTTATGTTGTTCAATATATTCTTGGACCTGCTGGTACACTATTCTCTCTAGCACATTGCTTAGTGTGCAGAGAACAGAAACTGGTCTGTAATTCTCAACCAACTCACTTGGCCCCCCCTTTGGGAATAGGAGTAACCAGCACAATGTTCCGCATTGTGGGATCTTTACCTTCCAGCAGCGACCTATTGAATAACCACATGATTGGTGTGCCAATTTCTTGGGCTGCTAATCTGAGTAGTCTGGGTTCAAGTTTATCATACCCTGCTGAACCTGTGACAATATTTTTGAGCAGCTTTAGAACCTCATGTTTAGACACCAGCTAAGGTGGAAGTTAGGTGTCGGGGGAGGGTGCACTGTATAATTGTGGGTTATTAGGCTAGAGCTGATGAAGTGAGCCTTATATTTACCCAGGTCTGTGAGAAATGCATTGAAGGCATTTGCTGAATCTTGTGGGTTCATGTGGCCTATACCATATATATATATATATATATATATATGCAAATCACCATAGAATGTTATGCTGGTCCAACTTTAAGCAGTATTGCATGGTGCCGAAGGCCTCTCACACAGTTTGCAAGGGTGCTTTTGCAAACTGTGTGTTTCATAATCTTAATTGGACAACCTCTTTGTCTGTGTGTTCTCCATATGATGCTTTGCATTGTGGGGGCATGTGATTTTGTATTTTCTTGAAACTTGGCTTCCCAGCCAAATGCCCTTTGGGGTAACCCTTGCCTCAGTGTTTACGCACAGAGGTTCTTTGTTTTATATATATATATATATATATATATAGAGAGAGAGAGAGAGAGAGAGAGAGTTTGGTAAAAATTAAATAAAAAATTTAAAGGTTTAAGCATAAAGTCCTTCACCAAAAATAATAAGCCCAAGTCAATTTGATCACTACCATTTTGTGTTTTCCAAGTCATAGATTTAAGGTACTGGGCAGTCTCGTCCAAGGAAATTGCATGAATATGAAAAGGTTGGTAAGAGAAGCCGACCAAATTTTTGTTGGATGAGTAATTATTATCATCCACCTTTTGTGATAAACCACCAATACTGCAAAACACTTGACTGAACTCCTTGGCTATGTCTCTAATATCTGTTAAGAGACCTGAAGATGTATTTAAAGAAGAAATACAATTCATAAGGCCTACATGCTTCAAAATAATAATTACATTACTCAAGATCCCAACTGTGTCATAAGGGAATCTCTATGTAGAGTGCTAAAGGGTCACTGTCAACCCACTAGGCCTCACAATAGCTAGTTTAAACACACATTATGATTGTTCACATTCTGTAGAGACTGCTGATGTAGCTGATAGTTTGAAATTGATTCCTTTTTTCTTTTAAAAAGTGAACAGCTGACAACCCACCACACTGCTGTTACCACACAAAAACATATTTGCTTACATTCATTGATCAATTCCTCTACATTGTTCCTGGAATTAGGAACACCCCCAGCACAGTCTAGCCAGTCACAATGCAGTGGGAGGAGAGGAGACTATTGTATTTTGAGTGGCTGCACTGTTTGGTGTTCTTATTGTTCAGGAAGAATGCAATATGAGTAGACCAAGGATTTTAAATAGACAAGGTTCGTCATAATTACACCGTTAGTATGCATTTCAGATCTTCTAAGAAAGGAAGCAAATACAACAACCAGCAACATCAATGAATTTTAGAGAACATAAACAATCATACACCATGGGGTGTGAACTAGAAATAATATGCAAAAAAGGTTGACAGTGTCCCTTAAAGAGATAGTGGATTGAACCATATCTGTTTGAATTGCCACCGTGGGAGTAGTGGACCAGATTCCAAGTCACGTTAGGCAAGGTGCAAGGTGATTTACACCAAACTCTATGACACAAATCGCATCTTACACCACGTGTTAGGCTAGTTGCGATTCTGAGTTGCGGTCTGCACTATGCAGCATGTGGGTTGCACTAAAGGTGGGCTGTGCCATCCACTACGTCCACAACCCACTGTGGCATGGCACAAGGGTGGGTTACTGCAGCACCTGCACCCTATTCTGAAAAGGCAACTGCCATAACCTAATTATGCTATTACAAGCCCTGCTATGGCCCTGAGTATTAGATCAGCATGGAGGTGGTCTACAGGGCATCCGTCCTGGCAAAATGATTGATGCCCCCCCTGCAGTGCCACGAATTGCACATTGCCATGCCCCACAGACCCCCTCAGCACAATGGTGCCTCTCACCCCCTGAATTTCGGGGTGCCATCCAGGTTTGTATTACGCCAACCCCCCCTTTCACCAGTGTCACCCAGCCTACCCCCCAAGGCCCCCAGGTGATTGCAGGCATGTTATGAGGTGGGGGGCTCTGTGGGGCAGTTAATGGTGGTCTGTGACTTGCAGCACCCAGGTCCATTACACCATTCCCATGGCGCAGCCCTGTGGCTGCCACAAGTCATGAATTACAGGTGCTGGGGACCCTGCCTATCCTGGAATAGGGCACAGGGTCCTCGGCATAGTGTCGCATAGTGCAACTCACATACACTTGTGAGTTGCATGTGTCAGTTTTTTTGGGGCTGTGCTTATTTGGATAATAAGCTGTTTATGTGTGCCATTTTGTGTTTTTTTTCCCCGTCTCAGGATTTTTCATATTGCCATCGGATTTTGATACGGGAGTGCAAGCTGATTAGAACTCCGAAGGGATGTGAAGTCCCATGGGGAAAGCTGTGCAGTCAAGTGTTCTGACAGGATTAATACAGACTTGAACTATTACATCTTTTTTTTTGCGTGCTTTTGTTTTTATAGTATTCTTTTCACCATTATAGTGAATGTTATCTTGCGTATGTACTGTTTTTGTCTATCAGTTGCATGTAGATGTACCTAACTAGTGTTATTTAGTTAGTTATGTTGACTGCTTCTGAGAGGATGTGTTTTGACACTGTGCTCCATTGAGGAGAGTTGTATTCTTGGTAATGAACTGAGTGATGCAGTCTAAAAAAAATTGTCAACATTTCCGATTTTATTTTGCCAATAATAGTTTTAAACTGTAACCATATCAGATTTGCAGAAGTTTGCTGACTCTTTCTACCTCAAGCAGTCTTGCTCTTATGAACTAAGTCATGTGTGAGTGCGAGTTACAGATGACTGCACCTTGATTGTGCTATTATGTAGATTAATCAGATATTTATCTTACTGTTAGAAATGTAATCATAACAAAGAGAATGGCAGTATGTTTTTGATGTGCATGATTCCCTGTTCTGTACTTTTCAGTGTACTCAATGAGTTCCAGCCTTTGAATGCAGTGTGCTGTGGACAAATCATGCAAACACTCATGTTTTACCGTGTCCTTGTGAGCAGCCACTCAACCTGGCCACTGCATCCTTTACGCTTCCTGCAAATAGGAACTTTAAAAGCCATAGTAGTAGCAGTCTGGAAGGGCACAAACCAGTTTTGGTGAAGTGTGTGTGTTTGGGGGGTGTACAAAGTGTCACATGATGGATTGGTGAACAGACCTGATTATGCTACCAATTGCTAGTCACACTGACATTGGTGCCTACATGTGGAGGTGGATGGTACAAGCAGGTGTAAATACTATATAGAAGATAAAATCCATTCACTGATATGTGCCACCTGTAGTTAACTGTCTTACACAGGACCTTCCTGGAACTGAGGTGATAACCCTTGCATATGGGCGCTGGAAGGGGACAAATGTGACCCAGCAAATACTTATTGCTCAGCAAGTAATTCTTCACAATGAGGACTGTTTAAGTCAGCTACTGTTTGTGAGTTGAGTTGGAATGAACAGTAGTTCACACTCACTGTTTGCAGGAACATACTCTAGAAAGTTAGCCACAATGGACTATGAAGTTTTGTTAAGGATCCGGACAGACTGATGAGCCACATGATACGACATCCTACTCATCTGTGCAGCCATTATGTTACATGTCATTTTTATGTAGCTGTAGCTCCTGCAGTGTGTAGCATACAGTATTCATCTGCACATCCTAGTAAAGCACTTTGACAAGAGTAGTAACAGCCTGTTGAGTACATATCCCAATGCCCATTGTCAATTTGTTGAGTTCGGCAGGGTAACCCTTTAGTCCTTGATGGCTGACAGTTAGTAAGGGTGGGAAGAACATGAGGAAAACCAGGAGGCAACTGTATGGACACATGGGCTACAGGCTATCAGCTCAGCCCTGTCTGCATAGTTCCTTTACCTAGACCACCCACAATGTAAACCAGAAGATCCATAGAATGGCATCAAAACCCAGACTACCTGCAGTGTGCATCCCCAGACATACAGTGAGATGTGGTGAAGCTGCAAATGGAGTGAGAGCTGGGACAACCAATCCTAGCAGCTGCCTGAGTGGCAACTTATTCATTTGCTGAGTATTTGGTCAAATCATCCTGAGGCTGCTGCCTCATGCACTGTTAGTGGATTACCAGTGTAAAGTTCATCTGCTAACCCACAATCACAAGAGGGCATTCCATGTATATACAGCACTGCATCTCTGGTACCCCGAACAAATATTTGACTCCAAAGGCAAATTTCAGGCAGCCTGTGTTAATGGTATGTTGCATAACATTTTTTTATCAATTTCTTTGGAAAAAAATTCCACCCCCACCTAACCCCGACATATTGTCTGATCCAGCTGCTACTGTGATGACTGCTCTAAGTTACCTGATGTAGCCCATATGTTTTAGTTTGAGCCTGGACTTTTGGCACACAAACTTTTTTCCTTTATGGCTGTTGACACCCACACCCCTCTCTCTCCCATTCAGGTGACATGTACACACATTCAGGACACTGTATGGTTCTATTCCACTTCATACTTGTGCCTACAATATCCTTACTCAGAGATCCATCACACCTGATACAATATAGTATCAATTTCTGGCATCTGATGCAGGTTTGTGATAATTCTACCCCATGCGTGCATGAATTAATCCTCAATGTCTCTTGCAACATGAGCCATTTTTATTTACAAACTGACCATGATTTGCACAGGTGTAGTATGTCCAGAACACAGATAGGCAGTGTCTGGAGGGGTCTTATTGTGGTTGTTTGAAGAAAAAAATCGACCATCCTATATGGCATAATCTGGTCAACTAATTTAAATGCTCACAGTAGTAATGAAAATGGGAGAGACAGTAAAGACATAAAAGAATAACAATATATACTATATTGGTCTAAGTATCACATTTTTCCATGCCCTCCTGATACTTGAAATGTACAAAAACAAAACCTTTTTGTAAGGTGTTAGCATAGATGAAAACCAGGCATTACCCATTGCTGAACTTCTGGGAATGAAAGAGAATGTTAGCCTAACTCAATCAATATAATGTCCCCATGTGGATTATCTGTGTCTATGGTCACAATTACCTAGTGATGGTATCAGTAACTAGAATTGTTACCAGTATGAGAGTCACTCATTCAATGTTCTACCTGTTGAATACTTTTTCTACATGTGCTTCTTGCTTGGTTTCTGTCTGATGTTTCAACATGGTTGATTGCTTTTTTTTCACAAGTTTAACATTTGAAGATAAAATTAAGTACAAACTTGGGCATTGTGGTTCTTGCTATAGTATGATGGCTTTCTCGTTTTAGCAAATGATATATTCTATAGCATTGTTGCATGTCAAATTTATTTTCTACCTACTTTCAATTATCAAAGTATTGCAATTTAGTGCATATCCACTTCTTATAGCATATCTACATGTGCAACCTCATACTTTGTGTGTTTCCCAACAATTCTACCCACTCACTCTTGGCAGTACCACTACTCCCGTTCTTGATCATTTCTATCCTACATGTTCTGTCAAACTTCCCTCCCCCCATCCTCCTCCAAAACACACACTACTCTATCTCCTGCAACTACTACCAACTGCCATGATATTTTATCCCCCACCACATGCTACCTATATGTGCTGTAAAATCTATCTTCAGGTAGTCAGCTTTTGTTTCCCAAACTCATTCTGTTTCTTCCAACCCCCCCACCACCTCTTCTCATACCATACCATCCCCGTGTCTCATCCCCCTCTTCATACCCCCTAGATCCCACAATGCTTCTTCACACTCTGTTTCATCCTAGCCTCATCTGGTATCCATTGGAATAGTCATTCCACACCACCATTATGTGACTAATCAACCATCATACATTATTCATCACAGGCGAGCATTATTTCTCGTCATGCTCCTCATCACTATACTGATCACATCAGCATGTGATATTTACCACATCCCTGGCTCCTCACACACCCTATCCCAATACTTATCTTAATATATATGTGCATGTAAGTGTTGGATTGTTATCCTTCGCTTCTATAGTACTCTTAATCACCCATCCAGGTTCCGGAAAGTCATCTACTCTATAATTTCTATTATTAAGTGGTGCACCCTCTCCCCCCACATAGCCACCCCAATTTCAAGTTGGGTGACTCCATCATTTCCGAACCTCCCATAGTTGCATCTGCTCTCAACTTTATTATCCAACTCTAGCGCATCCTCTCTGCTATCTGCTTCTCCACACCCTCCACTATCAACCCCACCTATACCTTTCCTTCTCTCACCATCTCCCCCCTAGTAAGTTACCCATTCTACTTATGTAAAGTCCATTCTGACCATCAAACCTCAGAATCATCGGAGCTATTCCTCTTCCGACACTACCATCACCTTTCCCATCTTATCTATTCTCAACTGCTTATTTACACTGAAATTAGACCGGGAATTTATCTGAATGGAACCTCTGATTAGGTGACATCTGCTTGCACAATCAGTGATGTTCACTGACTTTAGTCTGTTTGTTGACTGGTTGCAACCAGAGAACCCCCCCCCCCCCCAACTTTATTTGCTTGTTCCTACACAATAGAGAGCATAACAGAATGCTCCTTGAGTTGGTTTTGGACTTTATTTTTATTGTATGTCACTTACTGAGGTACATAATTCACCGATCATGCTTACTTGCAGTTTTAGTTTGACTCAGTGAGTTTTCCCATTTCATCCTCCATCACGTGATTCAATTTCCTTATCTGTGAGTGAGTAGCCTGATTGTCCTGATATCCAGGCATCCCCACATTCGCAGCTGTACTACTTGTCTATCTGTACTTCTGGCAACAGGACAGTCATTGAATGTGGATGAAATATTCACCTCCATGTTGACCTGATTCATGGATACTTTCTATGTGCAAAAATGGACATGACAGCACTTGAACCAGCACCATGTTGTTTATTTGCAGTTGTCAAGCTACACATGATATGGGCATAGACTTAATTAAAAAAAACCTGAAAATTAATAACAGACACAAACAACACAACACAACATGACCAGTAAATTGTACTGTTGCTGAGTGTGTACTACACATTCCAGCAGTCCCGATGGGTGCTATGACATAGAAACATAGAAACTGTCAGCATATAAGGACAGCTAGACCCATCAAGTCTGCTCATAAGCCCTACACTTGTTTGTAGCCTCTGACCCTACCTGGTCAATGGCATCTCACTACTCCTTCCCACTTCTAAGGTTCCCTTATGCCTGTCCCAGGCATGCTTAAATCTCTCCACTGTGCTTGCTCCCACCACTTCCGGTGGCAGTCAATTCCATGTGTCCACTACCCACTCTGTGAAGAAAAACTTTCTCACATTTCCCCTTAACCTGACACCTTCCAAATTCATATCATATCCCCTCATTTTTGTACTCTTTATATGTTGGAAGATGTCACCCACGCCTGCACCTTTTTTATGCCCTTAAGGTACTTGAATGTTTCTCTCATGTCACCCCGATCCCTTTTCTCCTCCAGTGAGTACATATTGCGGTCCTATAATCTTTCCTCATGTTTTCTGGTACAAGCCCTGTACCATCTCTGTTGCTCTTCTCTGGACCGCATCCTCCGTCAATAAGAAGGTGAAGCCTCCAAAATTGCACACAGTACTCCAGGTGAGGCCTCACCAGTGTTTTATACAATGGCATATCCACCTCCTGTCCTGTGCTAGTGATATCTCTGACTATGCACCCCTGCATTCCACTGACCCTCCCTACAGCCTCTGTACCCTGCTTAGACAGCTTTAGGTCACCTGAAATGATAACCCCAGATCCCTCTCTTCCTTGGTATTTGTCAGCAACTCCATCCCTCTCCCAATTCTGTAGCTCTCCCCAGGGTTCTCTTGTCCAAGGTGCATTATTTTGCACTTATTTGAATTGAACCTCAGCTGCCACACCTCAGACCATTTTTCAATCTTCCACAGGTCCCTCTTCATTTTCTCCACCCCGTCTTGACTTTCTACTCTGTTGCATGTCTTGATGTCATCTGCAAACAGGCAGATCTTTCCCTCCATCCCTTCCACAATGTCACCAATGAATACATTTAACTGGACTGACCCAAGTACTGATCCCTGAGGTACTCCGCTGGTCACCCCTTCTCCTTGGATTGAATCCCATTTACCACTACCTTCTGCCTCCTATCAGTTAACATGTTCCTAACCTAGGTTACCACCTTGTGTCCCATGACCAGACTACCCATCTTAACTAACCTATTATGTGGGATGGTGATGAAGGCATGGTATGACCAGGGGTTATGTTACTGTTCTTGTTTTTCACCCACTGTGGGCATATATCAATTGGATGTGCATCATGCCGCATTACACACAGATTGGTGATTAGCTAGAACATTTGCATAGCCCCTGCTTATACTTTATTGCTTAATAGTGTATAGTAGAGCATTGTTCTGTATAGAATTCCATTTCTTTCAAAATGCTGTTGTACCATGTTTCAAATGTCATGGTATGTGGTTTTACCCTTCTGTGGTACAACAGCATTCTGGAACCTCTAGAGACTGCAAAAGTGAGTTTCATTTTGAAAGTCAAAGATCTAATGCATTTACATTTTACAGTATATTAAACACTACAAAAAAATACAGGATGAGCAACTTTATGCACAACCAGTGTGTTCTGCCATCTCAGTGTTCTGATTCACATGGACCTCTCAATCTTCTGTCTTGAGGTCAGAGGGAATCAGGCACCCTCTGGGGCAGAAAACACTGGCTGTGCATAGCTGCCCGTCCAGTATTCTCTATATAATCATCTAATGTTTTACACAAAAACTCGACCTTGCCAGTGAGTATATCATTGGTTCCTTAGCATTCAACACATGGTAATGATGAGTAGTGCATAGTGACCTTTCATGTGTTTTTTTTTCATCTTCTAACATCATAATCGTGGAAAATGGTATATGCCCACTCCATATTTTTTTATTTACAATTATGCAATACTATAACCACATCTGTCATGATATGAATATTCTGTCAAACAGCTGCTGTGCTATTCATTTATTAATTTAATTATTCACTTTATTTTAAATAGTTACTAAATAATCATTAATTAATTTGATTATTCACTTTATTTTACATAGTTATTAAACAGTATATAGAAAACATATAATACATAAAAAATGAACTCAATATTACATTCATTCAATGTTGAAATCACCAGTATGAAATAAAGTACGAGAATGTGTGTTGACTGTAATTAAATGACATACATCTTGATGCCGCTTGACCTCAATTTCAGTTCTCCTTCCTAATACTAAGGTTTTAATATGACTACCACATACTGTATTTGAACCCCCCTCACTATCAAATTTACACATACCACCTCCACAAGGTGGCTGTTCCATTCAGTACCCTACTTATCTGTTATAAAGTACATCCCAATGTTACTCTTTAGTTTAACATTTTCTAAGCTCATGTCATGCATCCTTATGATAAAACATAACATTTCCTGAATAATACTGCCCTCCTTTAGCATATTTATTACATTTAAAAGATTAAAGGAATGTATCAAATCCCCTGCACTCCCCCACCCTCTCATCTACTGTAGTTTATACCGATTGCTATCCTGCATTCTTGTCATAAATTTTTTGCTACCCCTTCCTGAACTGCCTCAACATTGTCTATGTCATTATTGAGATGTGTTCTCCAGAATTGGAACTGGAACTATAGAAGTGATCTTATTACTCATATACCTCTATTAGTAGTAGAGTAACTCCATAAAGAATAACATATAGAGGGATTAATTAATTGAGTACCAAAGAACAGCAATACTGACAAATTGAAACAGCGTGTAACTGATTTGAATACAAGCTGAACTGCAAAATCAGGTTTATTTGTTGCATTTTATATAGGAGCATATAAAATGGGAAAGGAAAACCCTGTGTCCTGATTGGCTGAGACTTGGTTATAGTCATTGCCTTAAGAGAGCACTACCAATGGCTACATAAAAGTGCCTGGCGACTGTGGCAGTACACGGAAATCATAAGCCATCTGCTTCCTAATCTCCATCTCAAAATGGCTGAAACCATTCCTCATATTTAGAAACTTTCTACTCTGTCCTAAAATCTGAAGTTCAGTAAATTAACTATAGTAAGTAACTAATTTAATATTATTATAAACCAGGAGCCCCACCTTACAAACATACAAAAATTTAGAAAATCAAGTACTAGGCATAGATTTGATTACTTGCATTTCCTTGACGACCATGGAAAATCCCCCTCCTATCCCCACCAGTTTGTCCGAGAACTCAATTCTCCATTCCCGGTAACATGTAAAACAGAGGTGCTGCCTCCACTTGAGGATTGTCTGGGTGACTATTTGTGTATGCCATTTGAACTCTGGAGAATTTTGAATACATATATTCCATTTTACCATTCCGTATATGTGCGTGTGAGGGGGGAGGGGGGGAGCTTCATTCTACTACTGGAATAATGCAGAGATTTTAATTGCTATATACCATGGAAAAACATTCACACAGTGTACCGAATGTGAAGTAAGATAGATGACTGGTTTGAAATATCTGTGAAGGGATTATGTTGTATTACTTAGCAACATTCTATCATCACTTTTGCGAGTTTGAAAAGTTTTAAATTGTTTCTATTTTTAAAAGTTGCTTCAGGAACCATTTTATATAATCAGTGATGCCCTTCAGAGATATTAGTTGTACTATGTATACCCCATGGTCAGAAGCTGAAGGCACACAGCATTGTCTTGTGGCTCACAACACCCCTGACAGTGGCACAAACCTAGTACAGCCAACATCCCCAAAATGACACAGTTAAACAATAAGGTACAACATGGTGTTAGTGGAGATAGTTTTACCCCTTTGTCAGGGGCATTCTGAGTCATGGGGCGAAGAACAATCTCTTCAGTCCCTGACTGTGGGGTTGACCTATTAAAACTAGTATCCTACTGCTTATACTGTATAAAATTAGCACAGTTCTGACTTTTAAAAAACAAAACACTGAAAGTTTTCAAACACACAATAATTATAATAAAATATTGCTAAATAATGAAAAAATCTTCCCTACATAGATGTTTTTCACCAGTCAGTCATCTGACTTTCTTCATATTCAGAAAACTGTGAGATTGTTTACCAGGGAATAGAAGATGTCAAAGCTCTGCTTTACTCCAATAGTACAATGATAATCCCCCCCACCCACAACACACACATACTCACATGGAATTGTAACACAAATTATGTGTAGTCAAAATTCTTCAGAGAACTACTGGCATATACACACAGACACATATACATACACAGGCCTTGAGTGGAGCCAGAATCTTAGTTTTATCTCTTGATCTGTAAAAGCAGGAATTCTCTGACAAACTGGAGTGGATGGGGGGGGGTCTCCATTATCATCAAAGACATACTAGCAATGGAAACTCTTACTATTACTTGATTTTCTCATTTTTTGCATGTATGTATGGAGGTGCACTTGATGTAAACTAATATGAAATTATTTAATTACTTTAGTTAATTTAATGGACTTTCATTTTTAGTGCCTAGTTGAAAAATTATATATAATGGATGCAGACATGTTTGTGACGGAGATTATGAAGCACGTGGATTATGAATTCTGTGCATTGTCCAAGTTTGCAGGGACTTGTCTGTAGCCATTGGTAGCGCTCCCTTATGTCAATGGTTATAAACGAGTTTCAGTCATTCAGCGCACATGGATTTCCAATCCCATTTTTACATTGCTTGAATATTATCACTTGGTAAATGATAGACATGACTGACAACATCAGATAAGATAATTTTTACAATATATATATATATATATATATATATATATATATATATATATATATATATATATATATATATATATATGTATAGAGAGAGACAGATAGCTGAATGTGCTGCAATGCCACAACTTCTTAATACACAAACTGATTTAAATTAATAACTATTAAAGTTACACTTGACATTTGCATGTTCAAGTTATATTTAATTTTAAGTAATTTTTTTTGTAGTCATGGACTTGAATGTGATAATGTCCACATCTGAGAACACTGACCCTGTTCTGAATAAGCATGATAGTACATCAGTAGATTTTTCATCGGATAATGAAGATGAGGAGTATGACATGAATCCACATTACAAGCCAGTTGGAGTGGCTCCATATCAATTTGAATCAACAGACAGAGAAAGTGACAAAGTCGAGAATGAAACCAATTAAGATGTTCCTTGTTTTCCAGCAAGAAAAGAAAATGTAGATTGGTTAGTTAAATCATAACCACTTTGCAATTTAACACATTGTTTGTATACAATTACTCATACAGTGTTCTTAATATAGTTTAGTTACACAGTGTTAAACAGCTCTTTCACTGACTGTCTGTATATCTGTCTGTCTGTCTATCTATCTATCTATCTATCTATCTATCTATCTATCCATTCATCTATCTATTCACCATCCATCCATCATCTATCTATCTATCTATCTATCTATCTATCTATCTATCTATCTATCTATCTATCCACCATCCATCCATCCATCCACCTATCTATCTATCTATCTATCTATCTATCTATCTATCTATCTATCTATCTATCTATCTATCCTACTACCACCCATCAGCAGTCTCTATCTAATTCTCAGCTGACTACCAATCTTGAAACATTAATTTTTTTTAACCTTAACATTTTATCAGTTAGAAATCACCGCATACCCATACAGCATATATAAAGAACAAGGTATGTCTAATTTTCTTTTCCCCAATAGTCCAAATTAGGTCCTTGTAGTTTCTGATAGAGAAGGTCACAACAGCAAGTGATCAACAGAACAGTCCTAACTCTGCACACAAAATAACTAAGATCATCATTACCTTACTGCATTCTCACCACCACCTACAGGGAAATGAACAGAGTCAGTTAGAGAAAGACACTCACAGCACCCATCCTGTGATCAACTGTGGACTTGCACTTCTGGGAGTTGTTTCCCAGTGCCAGTTGTGATAGCAGCACATTTAGGATTTCTTTGGGGAAGGGGTACACAAACCTAAGGGGGTTGTGAAATAGAAAACTTTACAATATCTCACTGATTTTTATATGCTCTGCCACAACTGTAACAGATTTTACTTTAACATTGCATTTCATGCCTTGGATTGGCATAAGTCCTTAGAACAGCGATTAATGTGCAATCCCCAAATTAAAACTGGAAACAGGCCAATTTCTCCTTCATTTTGGAAGCTTATGCAGCACGCTAAGATTCAAGACATTGCCCCTAATGGGGATATACTCCCCTTTTTCCAATTTCAGCAGCGCTTCAACACATATGTAGGACATTTATTTAAATATTGGCAACTAAAACACATCCTGGTTTCCTTCCTGGGTGGACAGGGCAGGTACACTCCTTCAAAAAAGGAACCCTCTACCCTCTTTCAGGTAGCAGAACAACCGCATTCGGTTTCCAAGATATATAGGATTCTACAATCCCTAGATTTTCACCTACCACAAGGTATATTTTATTACTGGACCCAAAAACTATCCATCACAGAGGATGTTAACACATGGAAGCAGACCTGGAACAATATTTACAGATTTATCAAACAGGATAGACTCAGCTTGATACAGTATAACATAATGCACAATTTATATTACACTCCTGAGCAATTATATAAGATAGGTAGGTTATCCTCCTCATAATGTCAAAGGTGTTCAGCTATAGATGGGGACCTATACCATATGTTATGGACATGCCCAAGAGTTTGTAAGTATTGGCAACCAATCAGTAGCTCCCTTGACCCAATGCTAGGGCTTGACCCACTGTTTACACCAGAGTTTTGCTCAATTATTTCCCCCTGATGCCCTTAGAATAAGAATGGCACAAATTGCTATGATCTCAGCTGTAGCCAAATTAACTATCTTGAGGTACTGGAAGGAGGTATCCTTGCCATCTGTGATAGAATGGCAAAGAGAAACATTATTGGCTCTTCAATTGGAATGGCATATTGCATCAATGGCCAATTGACTTCCTGATTATCACAGTAAATGGGGTCCTTTAGATGCCTTGATCACAGTTTGGAAACCTTAGAGATCAAAACCACTCAAAGGACTTAAGTCACTTTATAGATGGTAGATGTACTGATTGGCACCAAGAGGTGGGGGGTGGGATAGGGAGGGGATATTTGTTTCATTTAATGAATAGTGTCTATTTTAGTTTGTATTTTATTAAGTGTTTAGTTAGTTAATAACTGTATAGCAAGTTTGAGGCAGTGAATTGTAAACTGCCAGTTGTCACTTGTTTGCCATTGTTGTCTTCTTTGCTGTATACAGTAAAATAAATTAAGCATATTGAATTAAATAAAAACATTGCATTTCATCTGCACATGGGAAACAGTACATAGGTGTGATGTTATAATACCTCTATTTCTATATAGAATGATCTACTCATCCCTAGAATGCCTAATTTTCCTTTCAAATTATATATTTTATTACTATTTATTTCAGTGCCATGCTTGATCCAGAGTTTGTATTTAGTATGAATTGACATGCTAGGTGGGATGAGAGTGTGAATATATAGATGGCATTGGCAGGTAAGGTCCATTTATAAGAGCGGGGGAGCACCTACAATTGCCAGCAATGGCAGCTATAGATCTATGGTCATTTCAGAGTCTGGCTGGTAGTGGTGTCCAGGGAAAGTGAGAGATTTGGAGGGGAGAGGGAGCAGCTATGGTGAAACTGGGATAAAAAAAACACCATCTGCAGGACAGACCCTGCATTCCCCTTAGCATTTTGGCACAGAAATGTTAGATACAGACACTCAAAATGTGGGAAAATGAGGTGCACTGGTCTTAATTTAAGGAGACAGTTCATCAGACATTAACACATTCAGAAAAATGGAAGCTAGTAAATTAATAGCACTCTACCTTTGATCAAGCCCTGGATGCTAGCTAAAATTCCTAACAGTGGAATTATAATGACTCACCTTCTTTCTTTTGTTGGATCCCCCTCTTGAACTATCAGATAATTTCAGATCTTAATGAGCAGTTACTCATACTAGGCCATCTGGAACATTGGGAGCGATCAGCATGAGGACTAGAACCTGCTAAAGAAGGGACTTTTTAAACTTCATTAACAGTCATGAAAAACCAGCATCCGTCAAGACGGACTAGTACAGAGTTTGCTGCACTAGCCCTGGGTAAACTGCACTAGGTTTTAGACTAGTTTAACAATGTTAAAATCAACCCCTGTTGATGGTATGGGTGTTGGTAGGCAGTCAGGAGATCCTCCCAGTGCCCGTTGTGAGTTGTTTGTTGAAAATACTTTTTTTTATTTCTAATTAACTTATACATGTTTCTATCACAGATGTTTATGTTTGGAGTGTCATGTAATGCCTACAGAATCTGAAAGCTCATGCTGTGTGGAAATAATGTTATTAAGCCTATGTTACATGAGGTTGGAGCCAATTACATCACAGAGCACCTTGGTTTCAACACAATCCGCATAGATGTGTGAAGCCTTCAATTCATATGGAATGAGTACAAGAGACAATATGACAACCCATACGAGGGTCCACTTCACAAAAAGTACAGGCATATTGTATATAGGAGGTTTGTTTGGTGGTGCTGGGGTGTTTTGGACAAACATATTAAGGTGCAACTCCCTTCATGTACAGTCAACGTAATTAGAGATGCTTTTCCTCCCCAGGATGTCAATGATACTGTTGTTTGCTTTTGTTATCCAAGGTTGCATTGACACCTAGTACTAGAATTGGCTTTACAAGTGTAGTATGTTCTTTGCTATCGATATTTTTATGCTGACAAGATAACCTATAGTGGTGTACACAGCATTGTTGTTAGCTGGTGTCTATTCATTACAACCTATGTGAAATACGCTAATACATTTCATGCTGCATATTGTTTCTTTTTATTAACTTTATGAATATTTTCATAACTGATTATCTGTTAATAAATTATACTTTAAGAAGATTGCTTGATATAATTTTTTTGTTCTTTAAATATGGTATACATATAACACTATATATATGTCATGCAGGTCAAGTGCACAGGAGAGGCAACATGCCTGAGAGTGATTTACTGCACACCAAAACAAGGGAAAGATGTGGACAAGGAATTTATGCAGGAGGTATATAGGATGGCAAGCATGAGGGAACTTTTGATGGTAGGGAATTTTAATCACCCTGATGTGGATTGGGAGATCCCAACAGCAACATCAACAAAGAGCAGGGAGTTACTGGAATCCCTGCAAGAAGCACTCCTACAACAACTGGTCCAAGAATCTACCAGGGGCAGGGCTACACTGGACTTAATACTGACAATTGGGATCTCTGGAGAGCAGGTCTCAGTAGGTGACAATCTGTGGGCAGGTGACCACAGAAAAAATAGGTTTACACTTAGGACAGGGACAGAATGGAGTTGAACCACCACTAGTGTACTGGACATTCAGTGGGTGGATTTCAATAAATTGAGGGAGATTTTCAGGGTAGAGAGTGAAGGCAAAGAGAAGCTGGTGGACATGGAAGAAATGTGGGTGGCAATAAAGGGAGGATTTTCGGATGCCTCTAATCAGTTCATTAGGAAGGTAGGCACGATCAAAAAAGGAAGGAGGCCATTTTGGTTCTCTAGAGAGGTGGCAAGGGCAACAGGAGGGAATGATAGGGCTTTCAGGGAATTTAAAGGAGCACAAGGAAATGAGGACATGGAGGTATACAGTGAGCAGCTAAGAATGATAGGGCAGGCAATCATTAGGGCATAGGCAAATACAGAGGAGAGGATAGCAATTACATTTTCCAAATCTACAGTAGAACAAAATTTGGCAATAAAAGTCAAAGATAATAAGAAACAGTTCTACAACTACATTGGCTCTATTAAAGGAAAACAGCCAACTGTAGGCCCCCTTATTACTAATAACATCCTCATCATTGATGAAACAGCAACTGCTATGATATTAAAGGAACAATTCTTAAAAGTTTTTGAAACAAAGGATAACATAAAAACTCCATTTTTAAAAAATAATAATGACTATCCAGTTTTTAAAAGAAGTGAGGTTGCTAAAATAATAAAATCCTTGAAGCCAAATAGTTCAGCTGGTCTCAATGCCATCCCTCCTAAATTTTTACAAGAAATTAGTCATAAAATTTCTGGACCGCTAACTGCACTCTTTAATAAATCCATGCAAGAAGGCAAGGCTGTCCAAGCTTGGAGAGAGGCTGTTGTGATTCCTATTTATAAGGGAGGTGACAGACATGATCCAAACAATTATTGACTAATTAGCTTAACTTCTATCATAGGAAAAATCATGTAAAGATTACTCAAAATTTATATTATTAACCACATAGACAGAAATAATAAAGTGGACATTTTTCAACATGGTTTTGTGTCTAAGAGGTCTGTTCTAACTAATCACTTACAATTTTTTGAACCAGTCAGCACAGCCTTGGATAGGGGTACACCAGTGGATGTGATAGTTTTAGACTTTGCCAAGGCTTTCAATAAAGTTTCACATAAAATTCTGTTACAAGAACTAGCTAAAATCAGCATACATCCTAACATTATAAACTGGATAAAATCCTGTTTGGAGAAAAGGACCCAGAGAGTGTCTGTTAATAGTCATCTGTCTGAATTGGGTTTGATGACTAGTGGAGTACCTCAGGGCTCTGTTCTGGGACCCATACTTTTTAATATCCTAATTTCTACAATGTCTACAACTGACAAAATATGGGTATCCAAGTATGCTGATGATTGTAAGATCAGTAGCCTAGTGAGTTCATTATCAGATAGGATTCTCATGCAAAATCATTTAAATAGTTTATCCTCTTGGGCTCACTCATATGGTATGTCTTTTTTTAATGTAGACAAATGCAAAGTTTTGCATCTGGGTAAGAATAATATGTTCTTTGACTATTACTTAGACAATGTATTATTAAAAAACATTATTGAAGAAAAAGACTTGGGAGTTATGATTCCTAACAATTTAACCTTTGATAGAAACACCACAATAAAGGTTGAAAATGCAATAAAAGTGTAGGTTCAATTATGGGTAATATTAAAACAGAAACTCAGAAGAAAGTATGCCACTTTATACTAGTCTGGTACATCCACATCTAGAATATTGTTCCCAATTCTGTGCTCTGACTTCAATTAGGAGTCTGAAACTAGCTGATGGTGTACAGCATAGATTTACCAAGAAAGTCATACCTTTACAACATAAAAGTTATGATAATAGACTAAGAGAACTAAAACTTTTTTCTGTCAAATATTGACAAATAAGGGGAGATTTATGTTTAGTATATAAAACAATAAAAGATGACTGTTTAAAAACAACAATAGGCTTAATTGTTTCAAATATTAAATCAACTATGACTCATAATTATAACTCATTGGTGAGAAATGTATATCTAACAAACGGAGTAGCTTCTATACACAAAGCGTAGTGGGAATGTGGAATGCTTTGCCAGTTAGAGTTATTAATAGTAGCAATATAACAACATTTAAACAAAGATTGGATGACTTTATGGGGGGAAAAAAATTGAATTCCACCCATAGGGTATATGGGTGGCGGGTGCAATAATTGGCATTCTGTGCCTACTGTACTTGTAAACTTCTATGAGCCTATGAACCTATGAAGTAAGCAGGGGAGGCAAAAAGTTCTTCAGATACATCAGTGAGAGTAGAGTGGTGGTGGGGGTTCAAGAGTGCATGGGATAACTACATGGGTTTAAATGAGAAATGGAAGGAAAAGTTCCCTGAAGGAAAAAAGGTGGCTGCAATCTACAGCGGGAGGGGGGATGTATTGTTGGAGTGCACTCCACAAAGTATAAAGTGTGTAATTACTAGCACATATGGCATTTGCTTTGCTCAGTGCAAGGTATAAAATAATATACATGCCCCTAACATGCTGCATATATGGTGTGCAGACTGTTGACTGCTTCTTCTTTGTTTGGCCTTTCAAATTATGCACAAAGAGGTTGTGGTCCATCTTCTAGTAATACTACCTGATTGGCCTCAATAATTCGAAATAGTTCTTCAAACAGCTTGTCAACATATCCTGTATGTGTAAAATAAATTAGATGGTTTGAAATCTAATTAACATAATGCAGTTTCTTTCATTAGTTCATTTATATGTTACACCACATGATGTAGATAAATATATACCTCACCAGAGCTGAATTAATTGGGTAAATAGGCCATGTTATTTTGGGATAAATAGGGGATATGCAATGGTGGCTGTGGGATAAACTAGTTATTTTCACAAGTCCCCCGTGACCTCAGGTAACCTCACGAGTAGCAGAGCATAGCGGAGCCATGAATGATTTACCTGAGGTCACAGGGACATGTGAAAATAACAAGTTTATCCCATAGTTCCCCATCGCATGTTCAATATATGGAAGTGATTTTTCCTTGTATTTTTGATGTGTTTCAGGTTTTATTTTTGTTGTTTTGCAGTGTTTTTGTTGTGGACTATTTCATTTTTTGTAGTCTTATTCCACATTTTGTGACTTTTGCGAATGGGTGTTAGGTTGTAGTTTTTGATTGGGTGCTGTTTGTGAATGGATGGTGGATGGAAGCATTTGATTGGTTGATGTAATGTGGGAAAATGTTTCTGATTGGTTGGTGTGTGTAGCTAAGGGTGAGAGGGTTAGATTGATTGATGTTTTGTGTATGTTGTTTTGATTGGTTGCATGCAGTGTTAATATGGAATCTGATTGGTCCTTGGGTGTGGCTGAGATTTGTGGCACAGTTTCTTTGTGAGGTGATTGGAGGGTGTCAAGCTGGTGACTTTGAGGTGCAGGCCTGGTGGAGACAAGAGTTCATCGTCTGTCACCAGGGATGGAGCTTTGTTTTTTGCCATTGGAGTACTGGGGCATTGGTCGATGGAGCTGAAGAGGACTTCAAGGAGGAGATGGTGGATTTCAATGGTGGAGTCGGTGAAGTGGATTTTTCTCTGTTGATGGAATACTGAGGATTTCTTCTGCTGTTATTTGGAGTTTCTTTTTCATTTGGTGGATTTCTTTCTTCTCTGGATATTTTTTTGCCTTTCGGTGGATTTTTCTTTCTTTTTTTGGAGTGCCGGAGCTTCTTCATAGTTTCTTGGATTTCTTTTTCATGGATTATATTTCTGTTATGGATATATTTTACTCCTTTGGATTACGACTTTGAAGAGTTGATTTTTTCATTAAGACTTTTTTGTATCATTTTATTTCATTTGGGGTTTGCCTTGGAATGAGCACTGACAAGATAGGAACATTTTGCACTTTTTATTACACACAGAACAGAACAGGGAATTTTGTGCATTTGAAAACTTGAAAACTTTTAAACTGATTATACTTTATGGTTTTGTAGATAATTTTATTAACAAATGATTATTTTTTAAAACTATTGAAGAAGTGCATTGGGGTATAGGAGATGTGTTTGGGGAAGAGTAGTAGGGTTTATGTGAGAAGAGATGAATTGCAGTATTTTTTTCTAGTAACAGTTCAAGAAGTGTTAAATATAATAGTCCATAGATCGGTGGTAATGTATTTTGTTCAGGAAACCATGCCACTTATTTTGCTATTTTTGTTTTTTAAAAGTCAGATCTTCTTTCCACTAATAGATGAGTTACATTTGTCAGTTCGTGGAGCAGAGAAGATTAATTTTGCAATCATAGTTTAAGGAGATACAGTTGTGGTCAGATCTTCTTTCTGCTTGGGGTTGTGGAGGTTTTTTTTTTTGTAAATGTTCTCTTTCAGGAACTGTGTTTTTTTTGGTTCATTTGGTGTCACAATCTTAATCTATGACCATTGGCCTCTTTCTGATGTAATTGTTATACTTGTTGCCTGTAGTGAAGTTGGGAGGGGTGGGGAGAGAGAAAAAAGGAATGATAAGTTCATGTTTTGACCAATGAAGTTACAGGATTTTCAAGATATATTTTGTGATACTTAATCTTAAAATGAATGAAAGCAGGAATGCACTGCAAAAAAGATAACACATGAAAAGTTAACTGAAAATGAAAACATTTTAGTGTCCATTTTCAAAAACCAAGGTTAATACTCTTGATGGTGCAGAATTTTAGAGATACGATATTAGTACTGTTCTTAAAACAAATTGTTACTGGAACAAGATGGAGCATACCTCAAGTGTGATGAACTTTGACAGTTGCTGTTAGGTTGATAATCGGAATCATAGGACCATCATGGTGTGCAGTCTCATCTGAGTCATATTGGGACTCCAGATAATCATCAGTGGCAAGGTGTATCTTTTGAAGCATGTGTGGCTTCAGCTGAGTACCAGTTGTTCTAGTCTTAGGCATTGTTTGAACACCTACACAAGTTTTATTGGAGAACATCATTAGAATAATGCCAACACACAAAGACATACAGATGAACGAGTGTCGTTCTTGAACCGCCAGTGTGAAATAACAAAATTCATACATTAATTCTGTAAGACAACATCTGTTATTCAAGTAATGTAATCTCTGAATCATTATGATTGGAAGTAAATAATATAATTATATTAAATGGTAACCCGTAATATGGGCTACTGAGATTGAGTGACTCACATGTGAGTGACTCAGTCTCAGAACCTGTAATGTGAGCTACCCTGAAAGGGTAGCAATGGAATAAAAGTGAAGATGCAGGTTAGTGAGGGAAGAACAGTGACAAGGTAGGTCGGCCAACCGAAGGGGAAGGATGAGGAAGAGAATATGTGAGAGGTAGTGCAGCACAGTATTGCTGAGTTGCCCCCATGGTGTGGTGGTGAGGGTGGCTGGCTGTAGAGAGCTAGGTACAGGGTTCAAGGCTGGGCTGGGGAAAGCTTTCTGTGTGGGTGTTTTTTTTTTGTGACTGTGTCCTCATCCCCAACATGCACCCCCCCCGGAGTTAACAATCTATATTTAAGAGGGTGCAGGGATGAAGCCCCTCACATAAGTACTCTTTACGGTTTTCACCCAGTTCTTACTGGGTGTTTACATCGCAATTTTTCTTTTTGGTGATGTACACTTGCTGTAAAGGTGATTGCAGTTTGGCAATCACTGTTATGACATGGAACCATATTAAATTACAACAATAAGTGAAGTCCTAAATTATTGTTGACGACATAATCAAATCAAAATCTTATCAGCAGCATAGATTAATCTCAAATTAGAATCAACGGAAAGTTGAGTCTACTGATGATCCATTTATGGAAGGATGGACCAACAGATATAATTACGAACAGAATTTCAGAAGCAGATATGAGATGAAAAATAAAATAGCACTAATAATATGAAAGAAAGACTATGAGATTGATGAGTTAAATAGAATATATGGAGATTCCAATCAATGGATTACATGAGTAAGTAGAACAAAAGTATTAAAAAGAAGTTACAAGAATCTGAAAAGAAGTCAGACTTGAATCATGTATATTCGTCAGTTAATCATAAAGGACTATTGTAAAATGATGCCACAGTCTCCCCATTCCCTGCTCCCTACCCCAAGATACTGACATGTCAGGTTACCAGGCCAACATCACAATGAGGGACAAATTGACAACATGGGTTTTAAATGAGGTGTTATCCAATGCTGTCAGAATGATTGTCAGGTTGTGGTGAATGGTAAGAATAAAGTAGGGTGGTATTAAAAAATCTGATTATAATGGGCTAAATTTGGCCATGAATTCAGTGAAATGGCTTCAAACACCATTGCATCAATCATAAAGAATTTTTACAAAGATGTCAGGCTGACGGATAGGTGTCATTTCAATGTCTCAGGAACTGTTGTCATAATAGGCTCTGTCAGCTGTATAAGTGGATGCTAAGGAAGAGTTTATATTGGTTGGTCTCAAAGTTAAACATAGTGAAATGCAATTCTATTCAGTGCATAATGGACCACTTATTCTAAACACATACAATAAGTGGACAGTGTGCATAGTCACTAGAGAAGCAATGCACAAACTAATGTCAACATCATAAAATTGCAGAGACAATACTGATTGGCCAATTTGATTCAATATCATATACATTTTTATACAAAAAAACTCACTCTTACTGATTCCACATTTAATAGATTGTGTACTGCATATTTTTTTTTTCAACAATGGCCTCATCTCTTGCATAAGTGTAATCATACATGAAATACTGTAAATTATCACTGCATGCAATTTCTTGGCCAATTGGATAGTCAGATATGCATGTAGCCTGAGAATACATGGTGTCTACCATGTCATGCTCTGTCGATGTTTGACATGGCATAACATTATTATCCTCTGTACATGTTGCTATGGAAATGGAATGCACATCAATGTTATTATGGGTATCCTGTAGCACATCTTCATAACAAAAATAATTTTCATTTGCATCAATTTTTTTTTACAAGTCCTTCTCTCTGCCTTAGTTCATTACATTTGAGCAGTAGACTGTAATGAGCTGCAAAGTAATCACTCAGCATGCCCGTAAGTAAGATATACACAGTGATATCAAATAGATGCACCCAATTAAAGGTAAAAATGATTTGTGAACTTTCAATCACAATCATCTGCCAGTACAGACAGACTTACTACTTACATAGTGGATGTGCTACACTTATACAGTTTGGTTGACAGTGGATTTAAAGCTATTTTTGAACAAACGCTCAATGGATTATGTGACGTAATTGATCACTATTGTGATATAAAACAAAAAATTTAAAGAGCTACTGATGCCTCAATGAAAACTTTAAAAATCATGTCAGTGTCAGTGGCTCAATAGGTAGCACACTTGCCTCTGAGGCCAGGAGATCAGAGGGCCATGGGTTCAGTTCCCACACCTGGCACTTGGGTTAATATCCCAGTACTGACACTGTAGTGCAGCGTGAGAGGGGTGCTGCACTTCTGAGCTGCCGTCTTTCAGATGAGACATTAAACTGAGGTCCCATCTTCCTGGACTGGTGGTAGTTCAGGTGGATTTTAAAGATCCCATGGCACTTATCAGAAAGAGTAGGGGAGTTTTTATTAGCACAATAAACATAAAGAACAACACTTGATCACAAAAAAAAAACGATTACTGAATTACAGAATAACAATTCGTATGTTCCTTCCTAAATCCATATTGAACTCTCTTTTACATTACAGCAGTCCATTTTACATACAAGACCTAATCCTTTATTTATATTTAATAAAATGAAAAAAACCTTTCCACAGTTTTTTCACTGCTCCTGGTGCCATTCTTAACATATCTGCAGCATAGATTGTCTCCAACTCTTTAACTATTAACCTACTAAAACAGATATATGACATTTTCTTTTGATATAGAACCCATTGTGTTCTAGCTTGCCATAAAAATATTTCAGACATCCTAAAAATAAAGTCAAAGTCCCATTATGTAAACCAAATGAGCCTATTGGGCTCACTCCAAGGATTGAAAAATCATATGTCATGTTTTTTAGCCACTTAAACTTCCATGTCTCCGCTAAATAATCCCACAATCCCAAAGCATAAGAACATTCTAAAAAGAAATGATCCATGGATTCCTCCTTATTTATACACTCTATATAGGGACATAATCTTTCTTGTGCGGCTTTATATTTAGCATTACCCCTAACATTCAGCCTTCCGTAAAATATTAGCCACTGCACTTCCCATTGATTTCTAGGCAGCCTTGGATCATTTAATTGTGCCAAAATTCTGGGGTTTAGATTTAATGGACATTTTTTAAAGTCAGGCTCTTGTGTGTATAATTTTTGCATTAAATGGCTGTACAAATCCCTTGTAGTAAATGTTAGAGCATCGTTCTTCTGTACTTCCCATTTATACAATTTTTGAGCAGTAGGCCTGAAATGCTCTGGAATCTGTAAATATTTATTTAGTTTTGGACTAGTAAAGACCAATTCTTAAAATATTTCCCCATAATTTTAAATTCCATGAATTGTCCTTTCTTGAGTCTGCCTTTAAACCTTCCTTAATGGAGTTGGATATAAAAAAACACTGCGCGTATACCACTGGGTCAATCATCCTAAACCACCCTGCTTTGGTTTTAGATATGTAAAACCTCTTTTATCGGATTTAAGCAGTTGCCCCACAACATCTGAAAAAAAGGCTATATAACTTAGTTTCAAATTCTACGGTAATGGAAATATCATTGCACAAACTGTATACTAGGTAAAAGGAATTGTTTATTACTTGAACTCTTTTGCTTTTAGTCATCCTCCATTGCTTCCATCTTATTACTTTTGTCTCAATTTTCTTAAGTACCTTCTCCCAGTTATCCTAGGTATGTTCTGGGGACCAAAGGTAATCCCCAGAATTCGAAGTGGGTTTCTAGAGAAGTGAATCCCCTCTAACCATATGTCTGAAATGCTACTTGCCCCAATAATCAATCCTTTTGTTTTGTTAATGTTCAGTTTGGCATTAGAAACTGAGGCGAAATTCTGAAAAGCATTCATAAAACCCTTAATTTCTGTATTGTCCTCCAAATAGATCACAAGATCATCAGCATAAGCTTGAATGATCAACTGTACAAGATTACTTTCCTTATGATAAATTCCCTTCCATGTTTGGGATGCCAAAACTGTTTGTAAAAAGGGTCTATTGCAAATGTATATAACAGGGGGCTTAAAGGGCACCCTTGTCTGACACCCATGATTAAATGAAACCCTTCTGCCATGCGGCCATTCAAAAAGGGCAATACCAACCCAGTATTATATAATTTCTCTATTAAAGTAACCAGTTTATCGTGAACCCCATAATACCTTAACATGGAGAAAAGAAATGGCAAATGAACCCTATCAAATGCTGTCAAGATCTGCTGCAACCAAACAGCCTGTTAACCCCATCTCTGAGATATAATCTATAACATCTCTTATTAACATGATAGCGGACTGTATTTTTGTCTCCGGTAAACCACAATACTGAAAAGGTGAAATAGTTTGCTCTGCATATGTTTAAGTCTTTCTGTTAATATTTTGGCAAATATTTTGTAATCCGTATTAAGCAGGGTGATTGGCCTCCAATTAGCCATGTCTTGCTTGTCACCTGATTTGAAAATATAGGTTAGTAACCCATCCGAAAATGAGGGGTAGATAATATTTTTGTCTAAAAAATATTGGAACAATAGACCTAGACATTGGCTCAATTCTTCCGGGAAAGTTTTATACAAATTATGTGAGAGTCCATCTAAGCCTGGAGATATATTTAATTTTAATGACCTAATGGTCTTCATAATTTCTTCTGAGAAATCCTGTCCCATTGTTCTGTTTTTGGGCCCATTTTAAAGGAATGGGCAACTTTCTCAATCAGCCTCAATATTATGATTAGAAATACTGTTTTAGAGTTTAGTGAAGTGAAATGTTCCTTTATTACCTCCCTTAAGTCCTTATCTGTGGTTACAACCCTCCCGTCTGATCTTTTAATTCTTTCAAACCCAATGAATCTCTTATTTCTTTGCACATTTCAAGGGGTCCCTATAGGTGATTTTTAACTCCGTTGATTAATATGGCCTGCATTGTTTTCTTCTGTCATATTGATACTCCTTCATTTTATTTTTCAATAAAGAGATTTGATCTGAGTAGTCCCCCTTAGTAGTATAGGCAATGGACAAAAGTCTTTGAAGTTGCTGTCTCAAACTAAGGTAATTTAAAAACTTGCCATTTTTAATCCTTCTCCCAGAATTTTTAAACAGGTTTCTTAAATCTGATTTTGTATCCAGCCACCATTGACATATATCTGTATATAAAAAAGCTACTGATAGTCTGGCCTTTAACAAATTCCTGGTTCCTGTTTGAATATAGTTCAGTTCAGCAAAGCACTATTCAGTTTCCATCTATTATACCTCAGTTCTTGCTTTTCTAAATGGAGAAGGTACTTAACAAAAGTAAATGGTCTGAGAATTCGCAAGGGAATATCTTAAACGACTCTATTTGGACATTAGAAGAAACAAACATATGATCAATTAGTGAAAAGGATTTCCCTTTTTTAAAGGAAAATTTGGTATTGTGAAAGGAGTTGTTACAACTGACTAACCTAGCCTCTTTAATAATTTTGCTTAGAGCGTTAGAATCACAATAAACTTTTTTTCCATCTTGTTTCTTTGTAAGATCTGGGACTATGCAATTAAAGTCCCCCCCCCCCATAGCACCCTCATTGTCGTGAATAGGAAGGGCTGCACCAACTTTAAACAGTTCACTCTACCAGATTTGGTTTGAGGATTATATATATTTATGAAACGAAACACACACCTCCCACTTTCCGTCCAAAATTAAAACTCTCCCAGGTATTAGATCTATCAGATTGTGTAATTGAAATGCAAAGGAGTTAAACAGAATCCCTAACCCATCTGCAGCATCCTCGCCGAAAGACCAATAGGATGGGCCCCAAAGCCACTCTTTTTTAAATGATGCCCTCTGTTCAAGTGAGAACATCCATGTCTCCTGCAAAAACCATATTGACAGGGGAAAGCTATGTAAATAATGAAACAAGGCCTGCCTCTTTGCTTTATTTAATAAGCTATGTGTGTTCAAAGAACCCCAGAAACACTTCATTGTCGTTTAATACATTCCACACCCTTTACTTTTTCCTTTTTTCTTTTTTTTATCTTTGTAGTTATCCATAACCTGAGATTTAGATGAAATAGAGGATATTTGTGAATCAGAATCATCCCCCTCCGTGTTTCCCCAAGATGTAAACAACGCTGCATAAATTACTAGTCTCCACTTGAACATCTGGGGGGTTTAGGATGAAGATTTCTAGCCGATCTTCTCTGTGGGATGGTTACAAAGGATTCATTTGATTTTTTGGACATTTCTATCTTCCCTGTATTCCCATCAGAAAAACAGACAGGGGGAATACTTAAAATATTGAGGGGACCCATTTCTTCCTGTTTGAGTGGTCCTTTGCTTGTTTCATCAGTCTGCATTTTTGTCTTACTGTCAGGATATTTTTTTCCCTCTGTTACAGTCTTTATTGAGGTAGAGCTTTTTCCCCTTTCCACTGTTTTACCAATTCCAGGTTTATAATCTGAAGGACTTAGAGTAGAAAGTGAAACATCCTTTATAGAAAGGGATTGTACCATGGCATCTTGAGCTTTCTGAATATATTCCTCTGACCCAGTGCTGTTTGATGAGTTATGTGCAGCCTAAGGACAGAACTTGAATATGTGACCTTTTGCTTCACACAAATCGCAACAAGACTGGTTGCCACAAAACATAGTTACATGCCCAACCTCTCCACAGTTGTCGCATCTGGGTTGGTCACAGACAGTAGAAAGGTGGGGTTTTGCTCCACATTTATAACAGGCCCGAGGCTGTCTGCTGTAAAAACATACTCCCCTATCCTTCCCTAACAAAAGGAGTTTGGAATATGTTCAATTCGCTTCATTTGCCTTAACTTTACTTTGTATTTCCAGCCTCCCGTCCAAAACTGTTCTGAGTCCAGAATGGGCTCAGCTTCACTTAAAACTTCACATCTCTTTTTTAACCAAAATGTGATATCCTCAACCCAAACCCCTTCATTCCTGAACATTACCATTACGAATTTAATCAAAGGTTTGGACAGTGGTATTACAATGAAGGGGGTCCATATTGGGGAATATTTAACTTGCCCATATCTTAACCAAAAAAGTTCAAGGGCTTGCTGAGACCTGAAGCTAATATCATAATTATCTTCTCCCGAGATGTTTATGAAAGCATAGACATCTTTGGGAGAAAAATGTAAAGAATCTTTTAAAAGAACTTTCCCCACATAGTGTCTATCAGGTCTTTCTTCCAGCCCACCTTTATATCGTAAACGCACTGCATTCCGTCGTGGTGCAGCTTCTCTTTGTACATTTGAAAAAAGTTCCGACATTAAAGGTTTCTTCTCTGGAGTTTTTTGGGGGGGGTACTAACAAATCCATAGAAACTTCTTTAGACAATGAAACCTTGTTGGAATCAACTAAATCATTAGAAATACACACATTTTCATGTTTCCCCTCACTCAATGCTTTCTCTTGCTGTGCTATCCTTGGAGCCCAGTCAGGAGAATTCTGTGAGAAAGGTAACTGAGGGCTCCATGTAGGATCAGGCTGCCACCCACCTAAATCAGACCTAACCCAACCAGCCCCACTCAAAGCTTTTTCAGGAGACCATAATATTTGTTCCTTTCTTGACTCCGATTTTGTGACTAAACTTAAAGAGTTAGCTTTTTCATCATTTTTTTATTTTTCCCCTCAGAAAAAACAAATTCTGTGACCCCTGCTTATGAACCTGCACCAGATTGGTAGACTATGTTTTTACCCTCCAAAACTTCCCCCTGTGTAAAATTGTTATCAAGCACAAAACCTTTATTTTTGTCCAAAGTCACTGCAAAGTCAGTTTTAGGCACATAAGAAGTGCTACAACTCTTTCCTTTTGAGTCTGTATTGTTGGCTTGTTTTACCTTCAAATCAGTAGGCTGGGGAGACAATCTTTGCAGATTACAGAAGCCAGCATTAAGTTCCACCTTTTTCCCCTTATAGTCTTCCCCTACTGAGTGACCGCAAAGTGCTTCTGAGCTCCGTTCATTTGTAGCGCTATTTTCTGTTAGTTCGAGCCGCGATCCCCATTTCTGTTCACTTATCTTGCTAGAAGTGCTGTCCTCTTTCTGAAACGACCGTGGCCAAACTGAGACAGGCAAAACTTTAGTTTTAAACTCCATTTCTTCAGCACAAGCAGGTTTAGCAAGCAAATCTTTCTTTGCAGAAAAAAACACAGTACCTGTTTGAAAACTGGCGCCTTTGACTTTAGACTCCTTCTCATTGGTCAGAGACCTATATGCAGACAGTTCCAATCCCTGCTGTCCATCTTCATTTTCCATTAACCCTTCTCCAAACGCTGTATCTTCCATCATGTCCTCCATTTCCTCCATGGTTTTGTTACCAATGTTTGACGCAGTTTCAGGGTTCAAATCCTGCAGCTGCCAAGAAGAGATTTCTCCCCCAACAGTCTGTGATTTAGGCACATTTGTAATCTCCTCCACATTTATAGAAGACGCCATATCAGGCAATAAATCTTCACTTATCTTGACCATTTCCTCGGAACGTTCCTGTTGTAAATCTTCTGTTGGGGACTCAGTATCAGAAACAATTTTAGACAAAGCTCCGGCTGCAGCCTCTAGCACAACTGGAGTGGGAGACGAGGCAACCTCTCCCACTCTGCAGATGTCCTCCTCCATCCTGGAAATCCTCAGAGTGGCCATTTTGCAAATGACCAGTCCCCCTACTGGCAGCAAAGCAGCAGCTGAGTAGGGGAATTTCCCTGGTGCCCTGGCCAAATTTCCCTCATTCACTAAAAATACCACCAACAGCTTAATCTGGTTCAAGGTCAGTTGGCATTCATCCATATCCCCCTCCCCCGGGTCGTGCCTGAAAATAGGCAGGATTTGTCTAGTGCACTTACCTGGTCAGCAAAAACTAAATAAATAATAATTAGGTATAATTCCCCAGCATTCCATTTATATTGTATATATTTCTCCTCCCCATAATTGATTACAAATAAAATGTGTATGGCTGTGTGATTGTTGTCTTTTAAAGTTAATTTTGTGTTCATCTGCCTCTATAGCTTACTACTTGAAATCACAGTCCTCTACACAGTAACTATGGCCCCATTACTGGCACATTGGAAATCCTGGATGCATTCAACAACCACTTCACAACAGCTGGCCTTGCCTTTGACTCCTCCCCAGCTAACCTATTAAGGGATCATTTAAGCTCCTACTATACTGGTGAACAAAGAGTTGACTCCTCCTTTAGCTTCAAACCTATACTGTTGAAACAAATTGAGGATCTATTATGGCATCTAGATACCAAAAAAAGTGCAGGAGCAGATCTTCTGGACCCATTCTTTCTAAAGATTGCGTGTCATGTGCTTTCAGTCCCCCTAACTCACCTCTTTAACCTTTCCCTAAACTCTGGCTCTATTCCCACACTGTGGAAGACAGCCCAAGTGGTCCCCCTTCTAAAATCAGGGGACCCTATGGATCTTAATAACTACAGGCCCATTTCCATCCTACCTATGTTATCCAAGATGCTGGAGAAATTAGTGAGTGTTCAGTTAAGGGAATATCTGGACAATGCTAATCTATTAAATCCAGCTCAATCTGGATTCAGGGCCAAACATAGCACTATCACTGCATTAGCCAAGGTCACCAATGATTGGCAAACCGAACTGGATGAAAAGAACAATGTCTGTGCAGTATTCCTGGACCTGAGCAAAGCATTCGACACTGTGGACCATGAACTGCTACTCTCATCCCTATACTCCATTGGCCTAGATTCATCCTCCCTTAAGTGGTTCAGATGCTACCTCTCTGGTAGATCACAGCAGGTAAAAGCTGAAGGTGACCTCTCCCCATTAAGACCACTGTCAAGAGGAGTCCCCCAAGGCTCTATTCTGGGTCCTATTCTTTTTGCCATTTATATAAATAAAATTGGTTCAACCCTTACCAAGTCCTCAGCACATCTCTTTGCTGATGACACTGTACTGTATGTCAGCAACCCTTCACCTAAAGTTGCTCATGAAATCCTACAAGCAGAATTCTCCTGTTACAACATCAGCTTCGAGAAAAGCTTCTGCTAAATGCAAAGAAAACCAAAGCAATGATGTTCACAACCCAAAACTCCACCAACACATCCTCTTCAATCAGTCTCCCCCAGATATGCACTATACTTGGAGAAAATCTGGAGTATGTTGAAAATTTCAAATACCTAGGTGTGTGGATTGACAACAGACTTGACTTTACTCAGCATCTAGAACAACTCCTGAAAAAGCTGCTCCTAAAGCTTGGCCTCCTCTACATATTAAAACCCTTCCTTAATAGAGATTCAAAGATGAGATTAGTCCAGGCCATCTTTCTATCAGTCAATAACTACGCAGACTTCCTCTGTAGTCACTGCTCCACTCCCTACCTTCAAAAGTTGGATACCTTATACCATAGAGCAATAAGGTTCATTACAGACCTGCCATATAATACTCACCATTGTTCTCTCTATGATTCAGTTGGATGGGTTTCCCTTCATGTCAGGAGGAGCAGAAATGCAGCTCTATGGATCTACAGAGCTTTATTAAAAAAACTCCCAAGCTATATCCTGGACTGCTTCAACCTGACCACTCCCAGCTCCTATGCCTAAAGCAACAATATCATCCTGCTCAAATTTCCCAAAGTCAACACCAAAATAGGGAGGGCAGCAATCAGCTACTCTCTAGCCATAGCATGGAACACCCTACAAAAATCCCTAAAACTGTCCATTATCATTCCATTTACATCCTTCAAGCAGCACTGTACAGCCTTCTTCACAGAGAAATGCAGTTGCTACTGCTAGAGATAGAATAGTCATCCCACAAAACCTTATTCCAATCATATATGGCATATTCTTTCCAGCCAGACACCGCCAGTATATGGCACCCAATATTCCCTTCACCATCCTTGTACTCATTATGTGAGTGGCTGTCATGGCCCTCATTGTGATATATATGTATTGTACATATTGTAGATGTTAGTTTAACTTTCTCTTGCCAAGCTTTAACATGTGAATTCTCTGTATATTATTGTGTTATAAATAACATTTTCTTGTTTCTGTATGTATAACTGTCTCATAAGTATGTGATGTAATTGCTGTGCACCAACTTGAACCTTGACCTTATCAGGTCCATCTTGTAAATGAGCCTTGCTCAATGATGATTGCCTGAATAAATAAAGATTTGATTGATTGATTGATTGATTGATTTTGTGACATCACAATCTGTTGCCATGGGAAGAACTCTGAAGTCATAGGCAGTGTCCTGTGACTTCAGGTAGGGAGAAATCAGCAGGGATAGATGAACTCTTCAGAAGCAAAGATCCTGTTTTCATGCAAATGGCCTCACTACTAAATAATGGATAGGAGTTATACAGAACTAATGGGAAATACAAGTTGGATTGTGTCTAAATATTATGTTTAGTTGAAGTTCTCCTGAACGTGTCAGTAATTCTTTAAGTTGATTCATCATTTACATGTAAACCATTAGATTTACAAGTAGTTTGCAATGACACCACCTTGTTGGGGCTGATCATGACACCATTCAACTTGTTTTGAAATATACTTGGATGACACAATGACGGCACACCAGCACCAGTCCTATCCACAGAAGGGATGACTCCACACCACTATTATATAGGTACCATGGAATCGTTTATATAACAACATATGCTAACATTAACAATGCTACATATAATGAATCAGTTTACATAGATGGACATAGTACTCATTTCTTAACTATGATGTTGCAAGACTTATGGTTGTAAACAGTGGCAATCATCATCATGTACAGTGAAGCAGACACTGTGTTGAATGTGATGCTGCTGTATTATTACAAATTTTGAATAAAGTGCTGTCAAAAATTCTAGTGAAATATATCAAATTGCATGCCCTTTTCTGCTACAGTTTCTCTAATACTGTTCTTATCCTCTTAGCTGGAAGTCTGTCATCAGTTTTATGAATAGTTGGAACTGCCCCTTCATTCAAATGTTTCCTTAAGAGACAAAGGATAAGACACAACAGTATACGAGGAACATTAATTGAGTACAATGATCAAATGAAATAGTTTTTTCTAAATGATGTAATCACAAATATCGAAGCTTTTCACAGTGTACAATAAGGCTGTGTTTGGCTTCAATAGGTTATTATGCCTTGCACACAACACTGAGATTAAGATACAGAGTTCTTGAATGTGCTGCTGGTTCGCAGAATAGGAAGAGACAAGGAATCTCTGCATTCAAAGCCTCAACACTTAGTTGAAGGGCTGGTGCAGGAGGAAAGAGTTTTGATTTCATTATGGATGATTCAATCATTGAGAAGGATGAGAGCATGTACAAACACGATGGCATTCATCCATCCAGGAAAAGGATGGCTGTCCTACATGAACAGTTTAAATTCTTCCTTTGTAATCAGTAAAACTATCTATGGGAGAGTAGATGTGAGAGCAGGACAACTCAAGCAGCCCACCCTCATACGCAAGAGCAGTCAGCAAAAAGATCAGGAAGTTAATTTTGTGACAGGCACACCAGAAGCAGGTTCAAGGGGCACAGAGTGGAAAGGGATGCATCAAAAGAAGAAAACCGGGATTGGAGGGATGATAGAATTAGACAAAAGCAGGAATAGAAGGTGGACAGAAACTAAAGTGTGGAAGGCCAGATATAAAAATGTTTGCAGCCTAGGGAATGGAATCCCAGACCTGGTGTCCTTAATGGCAGAGGCTATGGTGAACAGGCAGAGTACAACAGCTATATGGAGATAAAGTGGTATGTTGGGATGCATAGATAGTGGTATCTTCAGCAGTATGGTGGTGGTGACGCCACTATACAAAACACTGATGAGGCCTCATCTGGAGTTTTGTGTGTTGTTCTTGAAGCTGTATGTTCATAGGGATGTAGTCAGTGTGGAGGCTGTTCAGGTAAGGGTGATTAAGGTGATGCAGGGCTTGCAGCAGAAGACTTGAGAGTGGAGATTAAATTACCTCAGTATGTATTCACTGGAGGAGATGAGGGAACTGGGAGATATGATAGATACCTTCACTTATCTTAAGGGCATAAACAAAGTGCAAGTGAAGGACATATTTTGATACAGTAGCAGTACAGGAGCAAGGGGGCATGATATACGAATGGAGAGTGGAGGGGCAAGATAAGTGGTAAGGTGAGGAAATTCATTTTAGCAGAAGGGTGGTGTATGAATACAGTAGGCTGCCACAGAAGGTGGTAGAATCAAGAATGGTGGTGGGATTCAAACAAGCTTGGGACAGGCATAAGGGAACACTAGAGGAGGAATGGCAAAGCTAAAACCAATGCTCAATTAGGGTCATCGGCCATAGATACAGGTAAGGTATACACACAGACTGTATAGGCCTAGCATTCCTTAACTACAGTCATCTCCTATAAGTAAATGTGTCTAATAGGATTATAATTAAAACATATTACATTTTGCATAGCAGATGGACTATGTTCTAGCAATTAGAGAAAAAGTAAGCCTAAAAAGACAAAACAAAAAAAAAAAAAGAAGAAATAGTAAGAGGTATTGAAAAAAATCAGACAGTATGTTCACACAGTAACATAACCTTAAGCTAGCTCACCCCAGACTTATTTTTAATCCAAACGTCTCCTTTAATTACTCTCTGTTCCCAAAACAATCTGTATCAAAGTGTGCACTGCATACTACCGAATGTTGTGAAATTGACAAATTCAGCCTTGTCTGTCTTACAAAGGAAACCCATTTGGTCCAAATTCTTTCTTCTGATGGAAATGTATGTAAAGATACATTGTCCTTCGATGTTTTGCTGCATCCATATATAACGTATCTCCTTGGCATTGTTGTGGTGTTCAGACTAATAGTATTTATTTATTTCCTATAATGAAGATGTCTGTTTAAAAAAAAAAGAGAAATGATCAAATTACAATCTGATTTAAAACAGAAATACGATTATGAAAACAATAAAGCAAATTTAAATTTAGAAATGATATAGGAATTGCACAAATAAAGAACATGGACATGAGGGATATTCATATCTAATTATCCACCAATGAAAAACAATAAACAGCACGGTATGCATTTATGAAAAATCTAATACGGACCTTGTTGAATTTTTTATCACAAAGAACAGCTGTGCCAGAGTGATGAATAGGCTGGAAAGTATAGCAGGAAGTTTCATATTATAATGAAATAAGAATATCTGATTCATATTTTGGTTTTTGGACCTCAGAAAGGTGTTACCATAAAATTCCAGTTTATAGGATAGTGTGTGGTAGCCCAAAACACATCCACACTGTTCTCATACCGAATGGTTTCCAAGACAACAAGGACCTCTAGAAGGAAGATTGCAAGGTCCTTATAATGTAAACAACAAGGTATTTGAACATTTTCCATATAGTAATTTGGTTCAGCAAAATGTGTGATAGCTCATTTTTTTGAGATGATACAGTGTTTGCTGCCTATGACCCCCTCCTTCCTGTCTATCAAATTGAATGCCATCTCACAGACGTGACTCGTCAACCACACCATGACATAGGTGCAGTGCTGGAGGGGGTGGATGCACTGTGCCTAAGCTACTAATGTATAACAAAAATTTGTTCTGGTCTAGTCGCTTAATATGTTCTACAGCAGAACAACATTTGGCACTTTATGGATTACCATACCCAATGAAGATTCGCCTTACACTGTCACACGATCACATGTGTGTGCCACATAGAGGATTGTGTATGGGCAATCATACACAACAAGGCTATTTTTCCAATTGAGAGGTTTCTGTGGTAACAGTAGACCTTGAGAGGGCAGCTTGAGAGGTCTCATTACCATGTAAATCTCAAGATTTTAAAATGGTATTGTATGGGTCTGGTTGCTCATAGAGAATCTTTTATAGTGTATTGGCAACCATAAGTGCACTCCTTGGCCCTAAAACAGGACCCCCTGTGCAAAAAAAGTATTACTTTGGCTCAGCTGCAGCAATGTGTTCTAGTGCCACTCACTGCCTTACTGCCACCACCACTTCATCACGCATGCATGTCAGTGTTTGATGTTGTTGAGCTGCAGTACTGATGTACTCAAGTGCAGCACAACAACATCATGATGTCGCTAGTGCAGCACAAAACCACTGTTCTAAGCATGGATTTCCATGCAAAACAGCATTCTACCATATGCTATGTTTGGATGTTCCTACTTCAAGTGTTGTTCATTCAGGCAGACCTCAACCTCATGAAAGAAGCACACTATGAATTGGTGAATCGATGCAGTACTGTCATTGCTTAATGCATAATCGCTACCATGACACCCAGCTCATCCACTATCTGGGGTCACTACTCTGCTCATGCACTATCCTCACAATCCAATCCCACTCCCTCCCCCACAACCGTCAACCAACCACCTCCGAAAAACACTCTCATGCAGTCATCACCTTGGCCATCCACTACAACCCACAGAAAACCACTCCAATGCCTCCACCCACACAAATGCTATCTGCCTCACTGATATCAAGACTTCTCCATGCATCTGCCACCATTTATGCGAAGAAAGACTTGCTTGTGTTATCCCTTGCTTGTTGTGTTTGCTATGGCCTGTTCCAATATATCTGTAAAGGCAAAGGTCAGTGCACTCTTCCCCCAACCATGCTAAAAATAAAAGAAATCTGAGTATATGTAACAGTGCACATATTTTACAGACTTAGGAACCTGAAGGGGGTGAACAGGATGCAGCAGTGGACTCTTTTTCAAATGAGGAAGAGTGTCAGAACCTGAGGGCATGTTATACAGCTGGAGAGAATGACACTTAGGAGGGATGTGAGGAAGTACTACTTTGCTGAAATGCTAACCCCTCTCATCCTATATGCCACCTCTCAATGTACCCTCACCTCTCTGCTTCATAGCTTCACCTCCCCCTCCTGCAGCTGTTTCCACTCCTCTAGCCCTGCTCTCCCTCCAGACATACACTAAATTCCCTTCTCTCTCTCTCCAGCCATACATGAAATTCCCCCTCATATCGCACTTGTACCCTTATTTACTGTTTTCTGTTTGTTTGTATTTCTTGGATTATTACTGTGGTTGTATCTTGTATATCATTACCATGTATACTGTTGAATGATGTACATTGTTGACTGATACCATGTTATTCTTGCTCTCCCCACCATACCCTCCCATGATGCATTTGGAAATGAGCAACACTGCCAGTATGCTTTTCCTAGTGAAACTTTTAAATAAATAAATTAAATAAATATATGAATAAATAAATACATGGAATAGACTGCCAGCTGAAGTGGTGGAGGTGAAAACAATAGGAGGCTTCAAGCATGTGTGTGATAGACAAGGGGAATATTAGAAAGAGGGCAGGGAGAAGGGAGGGTCACCAAGACCCATTAGGGCCTACAGAGACACTAAACCGAGGCTTGTTTCAAGGTGTGACCCAGGGAATAGTTACAGGAGGAAAAGAAGAGCATAATACAGTACATTATATGGTACAGAACACAAAGTGTAGAAAAAGATCAAACATTAGTGCTTCTTTGGTACAATCTTGGAACAAATTAAAGTGCAAGTATGATGTGCAAATACACATGCAAGTGAAAAACTGAGAATTTTAAAACAAAGTAGTACAGGGACAAGTAATGCAGTGTACTAAGGATCAGTAAAGGCCTAGGGGGACCCAAAAACTTGAGATACCAACATAACTAGGGGGGGACCACCTATGAAGAAACAGGTTCAGGAGGGTGTTGGGAGGAGCTTCAGCTGGACCCTGAAGAAGCTTGATGGAGGATGAATAGCAAGGGAAATAGGGGAGCAAGTTCTAAAGTGTTGGCAGAAAACAGGACAAGGATGATTGCACAACAAAGGAATGCAGTGAGGTGTAGAGAATGTGCTCTGATCCCTGTAGAGTAGGGAACATGGAGCATGGGGGGGCAGGAGACAGGAGATGTAGAAAGGAAGGGAGCAAAACTAATACTTGAACATGAAGGAAGTGCAGTGTTACTGGTGATATGAAGGTGTGAAGGTATGGGGAGGATGGAGAGGGAGGAATAGTGGGAGCAGTGATGCATATGTGGAGATGAATTTGTTGCAAAGCAATAAAAGGTACTCCAGAGAGTGTTCAGTCTGGCTAGGGAGGTGGAGAGGGTTGTACCATAGACCACATCTGCATAGTCAATGACTGAAAGCACCATTTTTGTAAGCAGGTCACAGTGGATTAGCAGGGGTAGGCAGTCTTTTTTAGGGTATAGGGAGCCTAGCTTTGGAGTGGAGTTTCACATGGACTGCATTGATGTGGGCTGAGAAGGACACTGTTTGTTTTGGTGTTAATCTTGAGACGGTTGGAAAGAAACCAGCCCAGGATATTGAAGAAGTCCTGCTGGAACAGTTCTTCCATGGGGGCAGTAGAGGGACTGGAGGTGAAGATGACAGTATTATCTGCATACATGTGTATATGCGAGTTGACACAGGCAGAGGAGAACAGGATAGGGCCTAATATTGAACCCTTCAGGACCCCAGCCTGGATGGGAAGGGGAGGTGATAACATAACTCCAACCTGTCTTTACTGTAGGCAGCCTGTTAGACAAGAATTGAAGCAGTCAATAGTAGGACATAAAGCAGGCCACTGATTTATAATGTTTGAAGTAATAAAATTCCTTTTCCAAGATTTCAAATGCCAGGATTGCACCAGCATTTACCAGTCTAATTCTTGGAGTTTGTCGGGATATTTCAGTCAGACATTTAGCACATGTATAAATATTCAGAATAAAAGAAGGATAGCTATATAGCAAATGATATAAAGCAATATGAAAACAGTACAGTAAAGACTTAATATAATACAAGTTCTGTAGAATCACTTATCTAGTTAAGAAAAAATGCCACATTTAATGAGATGTGTTTTCTTGCTAGTGTGTAAGCAATCCAAATTCTGGAACAAACCAACAATCAGTGGCTTTGATAAACCATTATCCCACAAACTAAAGGATTTACCCCACTAGGTTCCCCCTGAACATTCACTCTCAACAATATAGTTTCAAACCATCTTTTTTCAGTCCCTTTGGTTTATCCCTTACAGAAATAATTATATGAAATGTTTTCATGCTGCACACATAAAGCTACCCAAGTGATATGCATGCTGCAAGTATGATTTAAATGTTAAATTGGAACTGATTGCATGCCTATGGCATGCATGCAGCAAGCAAGTGTGGAAACCATAATTTTTATGTTAAATAGGGAAAGACTGCATGCATGTGGCATGCATGCAAAAAGCAAGTGGTCACTGAAAACTGCACATGTAAAGGTTAAGTGACTTGCTCAGATCACACCATACACAAGTGGGGGTTGATGAGATTCAAACCCAAGCCTTCATGCCTCCAAGTCTCCTGGCTTGTAGTTCAGTGCCTTTAACCACTAAGCCATACTGTCTGCACACATATGGCTCTCTTGTACTTCAGTACATACTGTATCTGACTACATCTGCATGCATGTGGCATGCTTGTAGCCACTGTTATGCTTTTCAGTTTTCTTCTCGTACTCATCTCAGTTTTACAATTTAACTGTAGCACACATACCAATGGAAACACATGTGGTTTTTCCCACCCCAATACACAAACCTACCCACAAAACCACTTAATTACTTCTGCCTGGCCTGTACTCCTGCTATTTTCTCTCCATAGTTTTGAATGCATCCACGCAAACAGACTTTAAGGTGCAAACACAAAGGTAGCAATAACTTGACACACACTCTCACATGGCCAGCCCCCCCCCATGCACACACACACTGTAGTGGGTATGGTCATGCTGCTATAGACAACCCACCAAGTATAGATATAAGTACACAAGTCTCTTACTTGAGTACTATGGAGCCAGAGGCAGGATTCATTAAGAGATGATGTCCATGGGTCAGAGTGCTGGCGCATACCTCCTTGAAATGAATGGAGTTATTTTTAACTACTATTTTATATGTTATGATGGTGATTTGGAGAATAATGAAGGCCACTGTTCTACTAACAAGGCCCTTGTTAGCCGAGCAGTGACCTTCATTAATCTCCAACTCTCCATTAATAATGTATAAAATAGTAATAAAAAAATACCCCCATTCATTTCAGTGGTGCACACCCCTGCAGTCTTCTTTGCCCTTTGTCATAATGTGCCTGAGCGTGGGGATGTGGAGGTCAGCTTCATGGGGGTGGGGCCATAAGCCTGACTATAGTGGGGCTCCAATAATCTGTGCATACCATACCGCTCAATTGACCGTGAATGCAAGAGACAACTCTAGAATGTTTGTAACATCTCTAAAAGGTACAACTTATTTGTTTTGACTGAAAAGTGATATGCAAATCAGGAACAATTCAAATGTATAAGATCTATCTGCATATACCCCGGAGCAGTGCACCAGATTTGGGCTTAAATCCACCCAGTTACTAACTAATATTTTTCCTGGCCGAAGTTCTGCCCCCCCCCAAAAAGAACTTTGTCCTGATTTTTCTCCCTGACTCCATTCCATTCAGTATCCATCCCCTATTGGTCATGAAGCTGCCCAGAGGTGAAGAAGTGTGAAAAACACATCAATATTTCAGTCCTTCCTACTTCCCCAATCCCCCTGTAAAAAAAAAAAAATTACTTTTACTTACCTGGCCATGTGTCCAGAACCTACAGCCTGGCACAGTGTGCCACCAGCCCAGTTTTCAGTCTGCTCTCCCTCTCTCCTTCTGCCAGAAGCTGGATGCTAGACCCGACCATCACAGGTCTCCAACGTGGTCCGCAACCAAGTCACCTCACCAACTGAACCCACTCAACCTGGGTTTCTTGCTTCTTGCTTGGTTGCTACTGTTGCTTCTGCTGCCACACTGCACTGATCAAGGCCTATGAAGGCCACCCACATCACTGTCACCACTGCTGCTAAGCCTTGCTTGCTGCCATGGGGGGTCTGGGCTTTTTTTTGGTTTTGTTTGGTGAGCCTAGTAGAATAATTAGGTAGCCTAGTCTTGAGTTAGCTTCTAGCTCACCATCTGCCCCTTCAGCCACCAGGGGAGATGGAGACTCACTAAGAGCAGACCAACAAAAATATGCTGCCACAACACTGCTATTGAGAGTTCAGTGCTCACCGACTCCTCCATGCTGTAGTGTGCAGTCTGTCTACTCTGTGGTGGGAAAGACAGTGTCGTATTTGCAAGACTCATGTGCTCTTTCTTGGCTGGAGCTCATCCACATCACATGTGATTGTGCTATCGCTAATAGGTGGAGAGAGGAACAACACAATACAGACACAGTCAAGTCTGGAGAATACCTGTTGCATGAACACACACAGGCCAGGTGGGCACTTATTGTGCAGAAGATTAAATCAAAATATAATTCCATTATTGCCATGCCATAATAACAACCTAGGCACAAATCGGTGGGGGTTGGGGGCAACTGCCTCTGCCCTACCTAAAATAATGGTAGAAATGTATTCTCAGGTGCTAATGCAATGCTTTCCACTGTGTTCTAAGGTACTGTATCTCCATGTTCTGTGATGTGTCCTGATCATTATGTGGGTTAGTGTACCTCATTTTGAGTGTCTATGTCCCTCATTTCAATGACAAAATGTGAGGTATGGTACATGCTTCCAAGACCCTATTCAGCACAAAAAGTGCTGAGTGTGGCCATAGTGTATATGCTCAATACAGAATGACAAAGGGAAAGTAAGTGAGATGAAACGGTCTAAATATGCATAAGGGATTTGCATAGTCCAAAACAAATCCAAAACAAAAAGGACAGGTTTCACAACACAGAGGCCCCTCTTCGTACATCTGGAATGGGGGATGTTGACTGGCTGTATCCTATGCATTTAATGCAATAAGAAAACAATACTTTACAAATTAATGGCGATTTAATGACAAAAATCAAAAACCATTAAACAACTTGAAAAAGGATCAGAATTAATGAGTTTACCTAATTTTTATAGGAATACGAACAAAAATGTATTGTAATGACTCTAATTGCTAGCAGTAGTACAGTGTATAAGAAATGGAAACTGATGTGTTTTTTAGATGAGATTTCTACCAGGTTAGCTGCTGCACACATGTCAAGCATGCAGCATGTGAACCTGATGTGTTGTTTAAATGATGTTCGCACCAGCTTACCTGCTGCACACAAGTCAAACTTGCAGCATGCAAACCTGATTTGCATTTTAGACCTTGTTCGCTTAGGATCACTTTGTGAATGCGAACTGCATGCAAACATTGCACAATTAAGCATGTGGCATGCATTCTGCATGTACACAGCACACCCATATTTCTGTAAGGGATGTGTCTAAATATTATCTTTAATGTAACACACCAATTCTCCTCCTACGTTCCTCCACCAAACATTTCTGCATGTTTGAAAACCTTGTATTGGAACAGCTTTATCTGGGACTGTTTCTAAATGCCATGTTTTGATTAATTCTAGCACATGAATATCCAACTGTTTCATTTAAGATATAGTTCATCCATTTTCATTACCAAAGACTGCAAATCTGGTTTACTAAACTTATATAATGTGTGTTTATGGGTATATGGTTAGATCAGATTATTTTCAGGTCTATTCTTCTTTTGCTTTTTCGGTTACCTACTATAAATATAGAAACATAGAAGTTGTTGGCAGATAAGGACCACTTGGCCCATCTAGTCTGTCCTAAATTCTTTACCTTTAGTGCCACAAGAGACCCTACTTGGACCCCGGCTTACACCTCCCTCTTGCTTCTAAGATTCCCGTGTCTACCCTATGCATTTTTAAATCCTGTTACTGTTCCAGCTCCTACCACTTCCACTTTGAGGCAGTTCCAAGCATCCACAACCCTCTCCCTGAAGAAGTACTTCCTCATGTTTCCTTTGAACCTCCCCCCCACTTCAGCTTCAAATCGTGACCCCATGTCCTTGAACATGTTTTCATTTGGACAATGCTCTCTTCTGCTACATTTTTATTCCTGTGAGGTACTTGAATGTATCTATCATATCCCCCCATTCCCTCCTGTCTTCTAGAGAGTACGTATTTTAAATTTGAAATGTCTGAATTTTGTATTCCTTTATGCCATTTTTTTCTTGCCTTGGACTCCACTGATCTCCTTCCTCTACCTCTATAACCTCTTATAGTGCTAAATCACCTACTTAAAATACCAATCTGCAGTGCTCCCAGATTGGGCAATGCATTTCCCTGTAGTCCACCCTCATTGTCCCTGTATTTTGTCCTGTAAAACTGGGACATCAATCCTGTAGATTTTCCGTATGCACAAATCAATGTAAGTACGTAGTTGGCTTCATTATGCCAGTTAGTAAAACTGCTAGAACAAATATTAAGGTTGTTTTATGCATTATTATTTATTTTAAATGGTTAAAATCACATGCAATGTATTGCATAATTACTCTACAACTATAAGATCTTTATATTTCTCAATATAATACCACGTTGAGGTTCTAGGGAAATGTTGGAACCTCTCAAGCTTCTGTCTCAAGGTTCATATGTCCCCAGAACCTCTTGATGATATTATAACCTTGTCATATAGAGTCTCCTATGTATTATTTTATTTATAGGATGAAATGCCATAACTTTTAATTATCCCCTTAGCCCCAGACTGGTACATTTTGGTTTCTGCTCACATAGCTCTGTGTACCTTTAGCACTCACTTAATAAACACAGTTTCAGTTTTTTTCTTTTGTTTTGATTTTTTTTATGTATTTGCCTGGTACACTGCTTTCTTTTTTTTTGTGTGGCTGACATTCAGTCAATCATTTACTGTCATGCGACAGCTCCCCCACACACACACACACACAGCTCTGTGCAGCAAACTCTCAGAGGTAAAAACCAATACTGCTTGATTTTTTTTTTCATTTTACTATCCTTAGGCTGGATTAGGGATTGTGGCTCTCTTCTGAACTCACACTCATAATTCATACCCCCTGCTTATGTTAATGAAGCCAACCCCCCCCCCCCCAGCAAACACCTTTCCAAGGCCCACACTTAAATAGAAAAGTTGCCTGATATTTTGTTCTTCAAATAACTTCAGTTTCTGGGCTGGTTACTCGTCGAATTAAGGACATAAAACAAAGAGATTGTTGCCTTAATGATCTTTTAAAAACACAGCTCTGCTCTGTGCACCGCATGATTCAAGCAACTCTTTGTGTCCCCCTAGAAACACACCACCTTCAAGTCTGTCTTGTCTGACTCATTTTTTGCACTTCGTGTGTTTAAAATAGAGGAACTTGCAATTCAGAAGGTGTGTTTACCTTGGTGGTTAGGGGGCTCAGCTTTCCTCAAGCAGAACTTAAGCACTCTTTTTTGGCCCCCCTCCCCGTAGCACAACACCATTGAGTGGTCTCTCTTTGTCATGCTCGTATTGTGCTCATTAAGTTTAAAATAAACTAACCTGTGGCTGCAAGCAAGAAGGCTTGTTTGCCTTCAGTGGTTCAGGCTGCTACACCTCTGATCCAGAGCCATGGCATTTGAGATGCTACTCAGCAGACCCAATGGAGTTGTTGTTTCGAGGTAGGTCGCTTGGCTGGTGTTTGGATTGGGCAGCAGCTTACTGATCCATGATATGGAGATCTGACTTCATTCTTAAAACAATTTACTGCCAGCACATTACTTTATTCACCCCAGGCAAACACAGCCTGCAAACAGACCATCAGGTTGCTCAGTGTAGGAAAATCAGCAAACTGAGCACTAGACAGAGGGTTTTGTCTGGATCCCAGCAGTTGTGAGATTCTTGGTCTTAGCCTATGTCATGTCAAAAACAAAGCATTTTAGGGTAAAGCAGGAGGATCAGATGAAGACTGAGGTACAATTACCCTGTTGTATTGCAAATGTCCTCAGTGATAAAAAATGAGAAAGATACTGGTAAATTCAGAGAAGCTGAACTGTGTTTGATTATTGTATTTTGAAAAGTAGTCCTGGATACTGGAAAATCCCCATGACTTATTTTTTTTTTTTTTGTAACTGAGATGATTTAGCATGCAAAGGAAACTGTTTATCTTATCTGAGACTTGGGGCATCAGGATTAACTCTTGGCCACAAAATGTAAACATTGACATAGTAAATATAAACTTAAATATGCCACCAAGTGAATGGTTTAGAATAAACAATGACCAGCATGGATCAACATCAGGAGTTGGAAAACTGTGCATGATAAAGCACAGGCAGAATGTGCTAACACAAGCTGCTGTTTTAGAATCAAATAGAATTGCATATAACAGAACAGAACAGAATGGGCCAGCATGTAGTAGACCATAACAAAACAGAGTAGAACAGAACAGAGCATAAAGGAACAGAACAAAGTGGAATGGAAGAGAAGAGAAGAGAAGAGAAGAGAAGAGAAGAGAAGAGAAGAGAAGAGAAGAGAAAAAGAAGGAAGATGTGCACAGGCCTGACTCATGCCATTTATTCCAGATGGGATATGAACTGACCTGACTCAGAATATAGCATTTAGCATGAGTAAGAAGGACAATAACTCAAAAGTGGCAGAGCCACAAGTGTGTTATTCAAGTCCTCCCCAAGAAGTGATAATAAATGGAATATTCTGGGCCAGGCAATTGTGTACCCAATTTATACAATGCATTTTAAACTGTGAGGCTATTCAGTTAGTTCCAGTTCTTATTATGAAGCTTCAGCTTTTGAGAACAGCAGAGGCCACTGTGATGTCATTAGGCATTGTGAAAGCTGCTATCCCATCAGATAAGTGTTCCTTTGTGTCAAAGTAGAGATAAATGTCCAAAATCATGATAAATGATATATCTTCATTTGGAGCGCTTTAGTGGTTAAGATGAATAGTTTATCTATAAAATCTGACATTCACCTACTTAACATGTAATATATAAAAATGGAATAAAGAACACCTTTAACAAAAACGTATTTCAAAATGCTTTGTAAAGAAAAAAGTTTGATACAGGTACTGTACTTATGTGACTTTATATAGACAAATGCAATAGCCATATTATACACTTAACAATGTACTACACACAGTCATTTGCAATGTCATTAGACACTGTTTCACTGGAAGAAGCATTGCTTAGATAAGAACGTATTTACACAGGACAGCCTAACAGTGATGTAGCATTGTGTTTTATCCAATACAATGGAGTTTGCCCTTTAAGGGGCAGCCCAGGTTGTCCCAGTGCACCCCTTCCTCTTTTATTAGGATGGTTGTGTTCAGAGGGGGAGGGGAAGGAAGGGAGGAGGGACATGGGATAGAACAATGGGCAGGCAACAGGAAGAGGAGGGGCAAGTGGAGGTACATAATGGACAGCACAGAGGGGTTTCAGCCACTTTTTGCTGGAGTTTTTGATCTTTTGGAACTGCAGCACGTCGGATTGGAAGATTAATTGGAAGGTTGTACAGCAAGGGAAGAGGTAAGGAGAAACAAACAGTATGGTACAAGTGTTGGAGTTTAAAAAAAAAAAGGACAAAAGAAAGAAAGAATGAGAGAGATGAGAATGTAAAACCTGAAGGATAAGGTAGAAAGGCAGGGGGATTTGACTGTGATATAAGACTTTTTGGGATTGAAGCACATAGCAGAATGTCTGCTTTTGTGAGGAGGCTCAGTCATTGTATTAACATACCATTTGTAGGGCAGGGCAGAGGTAAAAGACAGATTTAAAAAAAAAAAGAAAAGTTTGTTTAAAGCAGGGCAAATGACTGCATATTCCAGGATAGTGTCCATCTGTGTGGTATTTCTGAACGTGAGATACAGTCGGCGGGGGGGAAAGCAGGCTGGTAACAGCAGGAGCTTGAGGTTATGGGCACAGGCAGCAGTGGTTGTTTCATGGAGTGAGGCATATATAGCAGTGGTGAAGGTTATTATGGAGAAGTAAAGAGGTGAACTTTAACGGTGTGTTGCAAGTGCCTGGAGGCGAAAGGAGAGTGTAAGGCATTGAAGTACAGAGGATAGTGCAGTTGGTTGGACAGTGACGTTGATTCAGAACAGGGAACAGATGAAATGTGTTAAGGGGCCTGGCGGAATGGCCTCAGAAGGAAAGGGGGTTTTTAAAAAGAGAAACCGGGAGGTATGGCTGAGGGAAAGCAGCAGGTGGGATCGGAGGAAACAAGGTATCCTGGGCATGCAGCTGGTGGCCCGATGGGGCTTTGAGCACCGCAGTGAGAAGGCATGCATAGGAGGCCCAAGCAGCAGGGGCCTAGCATGAAGATGGAGCAATGGCGGATGTGGGCATGCCGTGGGTGTGGCGTCTGCATGCCGCGTGAGCTGCAATGAGGGAAGCGGAGAGCTATGGGAGAGGTGGGGCCTAGAAGACAACAGGCAGAGAGACATGGTAGGGAGACCAGAAGACTGCAGATAAAGAAGGGGCCTGCACAGATAGGCGGCGAGGCGTACGTGATGACGTCACATGACCCAGAACCACACGGTCCAGGACACAGGTTTGCCGAGGAAGCGGAGGCAGGCAATGACACCCAACCATAAGGGGGGAGCTGGACAATGCTCACTGGGGAGGAAGGTGTAGTAAAAGGGGGGGAGGACCAGAGCTGCAGGGGATGAAAGGGGTGGAAACAGGGAAGGCGGCGGTAGCCGCAAGGGCAGGAGGCCAAAAGGGGGCACGGCCCACAAAGCGGGAGGCTGGGCTTCAGCTCGTGAGCCAGAAGGGCATGGACCAAATGGGACAAGGCCAAAGGACAGGCCGGGAAGGGCATCACGCACTTACATCTGGGTCTGCAAAAAGTTCACCAATCAGCATGGATACACAAACACTTCTGTGGAAGGGGCATTGTACTGAAGACTTGGAGCCTTTTTGTTAAGACTATTTAAACAGTACAGTACATCTAGTAATGGAGAGAGCCTCTGAAAAAGGGGTTTTGTGCTATGTGCTTGCTGAATAACTCAGTTGGTTAAAGGCTTTCATTCGTACTATTGATACTGAGTTTCCAACTAAGGTGCATTGTACTAGATATTTTCTGATGAAGAGTCATTGTAATGGAGTCTTAGAGCCTGAATGAAGGTGGGGGCAAGCGGGGGGACTGGGATCGGTCAGCTGGAAGGGGTCTGTGGTATGGGTGCAATGTAGGATGGCCACACAACGGCGTGATGTAAACATAAGTTAACAACAGAATCTTGTTTTCTTCTCTTCAGTTGTCTTTACAGTGTGAGGGGAGAGAAGTTACGGCACCTAAGAAGAGCAGGCCCTTGAAGGAAGATGCTTACAGGGCTATAGTCGAGTTGGCGGAAAAAGCCAACAGGATATGGGAGCTGGTGGAAGGGAAAGGAACCAGGGAGACCCAGGGAGAAGAGGAAAGTGGGAAGGGAAAAAGGGGAAAGAGGGAAGCGGCCATCCGAAGGGCCACGCAGTCCCACCAGGGTACAACTAATGACGGTGGGACCTACCAAGGTGGCTGATCCAATACCTCTGCATCCTAGTGACCCGGTACCACCAGTACCTCCCCAAGACCAAGTTGGGTTTCCCCAGGGGGAACCCGGACCGGATCTCCCAAGCACGGTGGTTCCCCCTCAGCTGATAGTGGTGCATCCACCCCCTCAACCACTGGGTGCCGTAACGGGGCACCAGGAGGATGGCAGGCAACAAAGCTCAGACAAGGACCCAGGTAATGAACCCAGCACAGTGGGTGACAGTATAAAAGAGTATATTAGTCAAATTGTGTCAGCACTTGGGACAGGGGGCCTAGGGCAAATGGAGTCAGCCCTAGCAGAGATCAGGATGGAAAAAGAGGTACCGAAAGGGAAGGAGGGAGGCATAGAGAAAGAAAGAAAAGGAACAAGGGAGATAGGTGCCCCGGGATGAGGGTAGGCGAACATGTTCTACTGGCCACAAAGGAAAAGATATGGAAATCAGAGTATGTGGATATATTTGCATTGGTGAGCCGAGAAGTGGCAGCGAAGTAAGAGGAATTGGAGAATATAGGGAAGAGTGAAATGGCAGCAGCTGTAGTATTGTTAGGGAAGAAGGAGGAAAAAATATTCACAAAAGGGAAGACTTGGGATGGGTGGTATGTAGGTTTTGCCACTTTCTCAGCCATAGTATTAGAAAATAGGCCTGAATTGGGCATCCTGCTCATCACATACTCCCTAATAATAAGGCAGGCAAAAGCAAAAATGGGGGGTGGGATGGATATACTATGATGAATTTTTTCGACAGAGAATGGCAACATACGGGGATGTGAGATGGGATACAAAGCAGCTAGACTTATGGACAGACTTCATCATGGATCAGTCCACACCAGAAGGGGAATGGGGGAGGAAAGGTGTTGGGCCCCAGAGGTACTGTTTGGCATACAATAGAGCCTTTTGTTCATGGCCCCAATGTCACCTTTGGCACGCATGTTCAAAATGCGGGGTAGCGCACCCAGCAAACAGATGCAGAATGACATGGGCCCATGGAGCACAAAGATCTGGGGGTCAGGTTTCAGGTCAACAGTTTTTTCATGAAGGACAGGGGTTTAAAGGGCAGGCATGGAGCAGGGGAGGGAGTGGTAGGGGGAACTCGAGCAGAGGAGGTCAGAATCACTGATCGAGAAAGCCAGACACTGAGCAAGATACAGTGACCGGAGAGGAAAAAAGGGAGAGAAGACAGAGGGCATTTTGGGATAGCCAGAATCCCCATCAGGATAGAGGCATGGAGAGGTTGGTTGGACAGATATCTGAACAAAAAAGTGATAGGGATGATGGAAAAAGGTTTTTGCACAGGTTTTTCATTGCAGTGTGATGGGCCCAGACAAGCAAGAGAGGCACGCAACCTAGGGTCAGTAAAAGGGAAGGAAGAGATGTTAAGACAAAAGATAGAGAAGGAAAAGGTAGCGGGAAGAGTAGAAGGCCCATTTGATACCCCCCCCAATAACAGAACATGAGGATCTCACCATTAGGTTTAGTACCCAAGAAGCAGGAAGGAGAGTATAGGGTGATTCACCACCTATCCTTTCCAGAGGGGGATTCAATGAATGACTTTATCGGGGAGGAGTATAGTAGGGTAACATACTCAACATTGGAAGATGCAGTCCGGATAGTCCAGGCAACTAAGGATGCATGGATGGCAAAGACGGATATTGAATCCACGTTTAGGTTGCTGCCAGTCAGGAGAGAAGACTGGGACCTCTTGGGTTTTAAAGTTGGGGGGCAATACTATTTTTACAAAGCCATGCCCATGGGATGTTCAATAGCATGTGCAACATTTGAAGCATTTAGCACTTGTTTGCAGTGGATATACCAAGAGAAAACCGGTCATAGAACGGTTATTCACTATTTGGATGATTTCCTTTTCATCGGTAGTGGTAAAAAAGAGATGCAAGAAATGCTGGGCAAATTTCAAAAGATGTGCATGGAATTAGGGGTGCTACTGGCACTGGAAAAAACAGAGGGGCCCTGCAGGATGCTAGAATTCTTGGGTATTGAAATAGATGCCCCAAGGGAAATATTCCGGCTGCCGGGCCAAAAGTAGAGAAACTGAAAGAATTGATCCTAGTACATACCAGCAGGAGAAGGGTACAGCTAAAACAAGTACAGCAGGTTCTGGGGCACCTGAACTTCGCCTGTAGGGCTATTGAACCAGGAAGGGCATTCACAAAAAAGCTGGCAAGGGCTACAGCCAGGGTAACCAAACCACACCATTGGGTAGACTTGACAAGAGGTGTTAGGGAGGACTTTAACATATGGGAGGAATTTCTCAGGGCATATAATGGCTTCTCTTTCTGGCAGGAAGAATGGGTGTATAACACAGACCTCGAGCTTTACACAGACGCAGCTGGGGGAATAGGCATGGAGGGCTATCTGAAGGGCAGGTGGATTGCAGAACCATGGCCGTCTGACTGGGTAAGGGATGGCAAGGTAAAAGATATAACATTGCTAGAGCTCATGCCCATCTGGGCATGTACCCTGGTGTGGGGGGAAGAGTTACGGGATCAAAGAGTGACATTCTGGTGTGACAATAGAGCAGTGGTGGAAGTTCTAAACAGCAAGGGTGCCAGGTTAGAAACGGTCATGCAAGTTTTACATCATTCAGTTTTAAGGGCCTTGCAGCTGAACATGTCATTCAGAGCAAAACACATAGAAGGGGTACACAACACCCTGTCTGACAGCCTTTCCCATCTGCAGCTGGATCATTTCCAGAGGCTGGCACCAGCAGTGGAGGAGCAAAAAACACCCATACCAATGATCATCTGGGACATTGGCGAGAAGGAGCAGAACTGTTGTTTCACAGCTCATGGGCACCTCGGACTCTGAGGGCCTACGATGGGGCCTGGCGAGTGTTTCAAACATTCAGGGCAACACACCAGATGGAGGTAAGTAGGCCGCTCACAGAAGAACAATTGGGAAAGTTCATCATGGAACAATGGCAAAAAGGAATAGCCCACAACACAATGGGGGTCTGTTTAGCAGGGATTAGCGTTATCTACGCCTAAAGAGATGGAAGGACCCAACAAAATAGTGGTTTATTAGAAGGATGATGCAGGGATGGGGTAGGTTGAAGCAAGGACCAGCAGACAATAGAACACCAATAGGGGAACAATGACTAGCAAAACTAAAGGTGGTGCTACCGGCAATATGCAGATCAAAGACCAAAGCCCAGCTATTTCACACGATTTATGTTATAATGTCTGCAGGGGCTATGAGAGTGAGTGAGGTGGTAGGCCATGGCAAAAAAGACAAGAAAGGGGGATTGGAATGGAAAGATATAAGTTGGGGGATGAAAGAGATAGAGTTCAAGATTAAGAGGTCAAAGACAGATCAAAAGGGGCAGGGTTGCATGGTGACACTAAAAAAGACAGGTAGAGGGCACAGTATGCCCAGTGCAGGCTTGTGGGCTTTTGCCACAGAGCATGGGACCAGAACAGGGAGTTTATTTGTTCACGGTGATGGAAAAGGGGTCACCAGTTATCAAGTCACAGCACTGCTCAAGGAAGGCATGCAATTCTTGGGAGAGGACCCAGCTAACTACTTGTCCCACTCCTTGCTGATTGGGGCTGCCTCACAGTGGGCGGCGGCAGGCAAAACTGTGGATAGTATTTTGGGAAAAGGATGCTGGCGGTCTGACAGTTATAAGAGATATGTCTGAGCACTGAAGTGAGAAAGTACCGTATTGCTTATGTGATGTTAACAAATGTGGGGGTGAATGAGGCGGGGGAGGACAGGGAGGGGGATACGATGGTGATGAAATTATGACAACATATGAGATAATTAATTTTGCTTAAACCCCATGGGAAGAGGGAGGACCACGGAAGTCTGGATCTGCAGCCACTCCTATATTTATTGGGCAGAAAGGAGAAGCAGAGAAGAAGGCTGGGGGAAAGCAGCTGTACCAGGATGTCAAACAGTGTAGGTTGGTTTGGCGGGGCATCATGGGGATGAGATGGGCACGACTGCTTCCCACCTTGAAGGAACTTAAGGAACAGTGACCCAGCCCTGATTTACTTATTATACATTTGGGGGGCAGTGATCTTGCGGGCAAGCCATGGGTAGACACATACTTGCAGATAAAAAGGGACCTGGAAACAATACAGCAGTGGTGGCCGCAGGCAAGCCTTGCCTGGTCTGATATGATACCAAGGAGGGTTTGGAGGCATGGGCACAGCCATAGAGCTGTGGATAGGGCCAGGAAGAAGATGAACAGAAGGGTAGGGACATTGGTAAGGAATGTGGGAGGACAGGTAATACTGCGGAGCATAGAAGAATAGGTAGAAGATTTCTACAGATCAGATGGGGTGCACTTGTCAGATCTAGCCATAGACATGTTTAACACAGAAATGATGGGCTTTATAGAAGCATGGACAAGGCATGCAAAAAAAAAAGGGGCAAAGAGAATGGTTCAGAAGGTTTCCCTGAGGTAAGGGACAGTAATACCCTAAGTGAGGGGAAAGCCAGTCATCCAATGCAAGCTGGAGACTGGCTAGTGGGGAAAAAAAGGGGGGAGGAGGGGAGGGGGAAAAGAAAAAGAAATAACACCAAAAGAGGAAGAAGATGAAGGAAAAAGCATTCTCGGTTTTCACCGTTACCTAACAGAAAAGAAGAAGAAGGCCCCCAGGTTTTCACCTGGGGGGAGAAAAAGAGGAAGAAAAAGGGATGATCAGAGATTGATATATGGATGAAAATAAAGGAAATTCTGAGAGATGTAATAATAAGATGATGAAATGAAACATGGAATTATGATATATAAATAAATTAATTGCCAATCTGAGCACAACGATCAACAATGGTCTCTGTCTTTTTGTGAGGGAAAAGGGAAATCCGGGACAATGGCTTAACAGCCTGAAACACAAGCACCTTGCATCTGTAATGGTTAGTGACTTGACTAACACTGACACTCAATGATGAAAGCCACTAATTTATGGTGACAGAATAATAAAATTCTGTTTTCAAGCTTTGAAATTCTGGTATCATGACAACAATTCTAGTCTAATTTCCAGATTTTACTGGGATTCTACTTTCAGTCTTTTAGTATGTGTATAAATAAGCAGAATAAAACAAGGATTAATATATAGCACATTTAATAAAGTAAAATGAAAATGGTACAGGTAGCATTTTAAATTAAAAAAAAAATCTGTAGCTTTCTTTATCTGATAGAAAATGCCAAATTCCATAAAATTGTTTTTTCTCTAGTTGCAGACAATCCAGATTCTGGAACATTATCAGTTTTTCCAGTAAAAAACATGCAAACCAGTGGCCTTGTGAATAAAAAAAGTGCAAAGTTATCTACCTTGGTGCAAGTAATTGTAAATACTCATATTGTCGAAAAGGTGTCAGTTTAACAGCAACAGAGGTCAAAAGGGACAGAATACGCTTTACTACTAACAAGAACCATTCAAAACAATGTGATGAAGTGGTTGAAAAGATATACAGAATTTTGGGATATATCAAAAGAAATGTTTTAACCCAAAGTATGAATGTGATTAGCCTGCTCAGCAGAAATGTCATCAGACCACATCTAGATTATGCAGTTCAGTTCTTGTCTCCCTTTCTTGGAAAAATTGAAGAAATTAGAACAACCATAGGGAAGAAAGTAAAATAATTAATGGAATTGAGGCACCTTACTATACAGTTTGTTGGAGATTGCCAGTCTAATGGAGCTCAAGACAAGTAGGAAAAATAATGAACAATTACTAAAGTATGCTATTTATAAAGGGCAATGAATTACATTTGCAATTGTGGTAAAAAAAAATCAGTAAGTACTAGGGGACATTATTAACAAGAAAATCTTAGCAAAGGTAAACCATCAAAGAGGAGGTATTACTTCACAAAGCAGGTGGCGGGACCTTGGAAGAGTCCCACAGAGTATCACTGACTGGTTAAGTAAGCTGCTTTTTCAAAACAGATTTGACAAGTTAATTTGAGATGGGATGTTGCTCACATTTTACCACTGAGAAGCAATACAGACATCTCTGCTGTGTCAGCCCTCCTCCTGTGAGTCTCACTGGTCCCTGGTGGTGAATCATCACTGAGATCCCTTTCTAGAAGGATAAGGTGCTACAGCAGTCTTTGGAAGCCCTGTAGTGAAAGGAAAGTAGGGGTTGTGTAAGTGCAAGAGGCACATGGGGGAGTGACATGGAGAAGGGCCAAGATGACATGGCCCTGGGCAGCATAGGAACCTTCCTCTGGGAGATCCGCCATGACCCAGTTGAATTCTATGTTATGTAAATACCACCATCCCCCTAAACAGTAGCAAATCAGGGATCCAGTGGTCAGCATGCCCTGGGCTGGTCTCCACCACTGCTGCATCCAATTCAGCCACACCTGCTTCACCAGGGTGATGCACCCCAGCATCCTTAGGTAGTGTGGTGGAGAAACAAGCAGGTGGCCACAATAAGTGTCTCCACCATGTAAGCAACACCCTCATGCCCACTACCCATAGGGTGTGGTAGACCTGCTGGACTTGGTTCAGCCAGATTCCACATGTTGCCCCTGTTATCATGGTATGTGGGGTCAGACACCTGTCTCAGCCTCCCAGGTATGTACCTCCTCCCTCAGCCCCAGCTACCAAAGGTGCCACCAGTCCTGCATCTGCAGTTCTAGGTGGTGGCACACTCCTAGGGGTACTGCACATGCACCGCCTGCCCCATCCATGTCATGACTACTCTGTGCATGGGCAGGCTAGAGTGATGTCCATATATGGTGCAATCACAGGCATAACTGCCAACTGCCAGCCCACCTTGTGTGTGCTCCACATGATCCTGCATGCATCTACCCACATTGCCCTTGTCACTGCCTGTGCTGCATGCATGTTGGTACATAGTGTGTGCATGTAATGACTTCCACACCTCGTATTTGTGTGATGGGTTTATGTCAGTTCCAGACATGGAATACATGTCTTGGTGCATAGCCGTACTATGAATTAACAATTTGTAAATGAGTCCCAATCACTGTCCTCAAAAATAAAATCACAAATTTAATAAGCTTGCATACCCATGAGAACCAGCAAGGAGTTCTATTCATTTTCAGAACTAGTCAGTTGTCACAATGTATTTCTAAGTTAATGTTTATGTCTTCTTTTTCCAGTTAGAAATGCTATGTATGCTCTGTCCAGTGGCAGTGCTGGTACCACATCAGGCTGCCATGCAGTGGACTCAGATTTTCTTTTTGTTTGTTTGCTGGGAACCTGACTCCTCAATCCATGCTATTGGAATCTATTTAGTCTCTAGTAAGGGAAGTGGAGGTGTCCACTGCAGCAGCACAATGATGGCACCTTGGCATAAGTGGCAGTCAACGATACATCCTATAGATGGTCGAGGACTTAAGCCCTGAATTGACAACATGCCTTGAAATTTACATGTTAAATTGTAGCAATTGGACTGAGATTAGAGAACAGTCAGCACCTGTTGTAGCCAGGCTTTTACTGGATGTAAGTAAGACACAGTAAATGGTGTGCTCAGGTAGGACTCCCAGTGCAAATAAGGGTAGCTGGCCCAAAACAATACAAACAGCAAGGAATTTGCACTTGAGAACACAGATGCCAGTAGTCCATAGGATTAAGTATTCATATATTTATTGCAACAAAGGTGCCCAGAACAACGCCCTCTTCCCCAGTGCTTCAGCCCAACTCAGGGCCTTCCTAAGGGGGCGGGTCTGAGGATTCGTGAATAACGCCCATGTTTATATTCATTAATTAAAGATACACATGCCCAAGTATTAACTTAATAAAGTGAATTATTTTTACAAAAAATGTAAAGTTTCTTACAAAAACATTCCTAATTCTCTAGCTATTTACACAAAAATGATGTTTTTTTTGCATGACTTTGCTTGTCCTTTAATTCAGTTTTGTTATATTTATACTTCTTATAGTTACAGTACATATGTAATTGAAAAAATAGATTGTACAAGTCACAGGTTGTTCTGGGCACCTTTGCTGCACAAATATATGGATGCATAATCTTATGGACTACTGGCACCTATGTTTTCGAGTGCAAATTCCTTGCTGTTTTTACTGGATGTAGCAGATGCCACCAGGTGCAGACAAACTTCAGAGATGCATGTACATTCTTGTATTTGAAAATCAGAGCCTGGCAGTGAGGATTTCTTTTTTTTTTGTTTGTTTGTTTGTTTAGTTTATCTACAGTGACTATCCCAGCTGAGATGCAACATCTCAGTTCTAGTGCAGCCCTGTTTTCAACAATTTCTACAGCTGGGTGGACTGGAGTACTGAGAGATTTAGTGACTTGCTAAAGGTCACACATTGAGTATTTCACTCTAGCTGTGTTTGAACCTGTAGTGTCCTGGTTTCCAAGTCGGCACTTTAACCATTAGTCCACACTGCCTCTTGCCTGTTTCTGATGATACAAGTGGAGTGACTGGAACTTCAAAAGGATATATAATTTGCTCAGAGTAGTGAGGTACCTGGACAACAGGTGAGAATGCAAATCCCCCAAATACATGCTTTCTGTGGTAGTGCACAATATAACTTGTAGAATCTATTGTCTGGAGGCTGACACATCTGGTGTTGTTTTCCTCATTATTTAATAAGCACTGTGACCTCACTGACTGATGATTCATGTGTTACCAAGAGATGCCACTCAGTTTTCTGTTTCAGAGGCCAGCTGTGTGCTGTCAGTCAGTGAGGGTACTATGATCATAAAGTGATGAGAAGGAATAGTACTAGGTGTGCACTATCTGCTTCCTTTTAAAGTGCAGAGCTTCACTTCAAAAATATAAAGTGAAAACTTGCTCGTTTTAAAATGCTTGATATTTCCACTTTGCTCATTCAGGATGTACTAGCTCTTTAAACAAGATAAAGGCGGGTTGTTTGGCTCACCGGATAATACACTAGATTACAGAACTGCAGGAGAGCTAGGTTATCTTAGGTCAGATTACATCTGAAATAAACTCTGTGCACCACAGCTGAGCTCCTACTGGAGAGCAGCCCACATCACAAAATCATGTAACAGAATTGTCTGTACAGTTTGACTTGATCCAACACAATTAGCAGTGTTTGCTTAAGAGGCCCACGACTAAATGAGCATGCAGACTCTTGCTGGCAGAAGTGGTTTCTCTAGGGTGCTACTGAAGTGCTCCGACACTGCTGAGTGTGGAAGTCGGCCATGTGTCTATTTCTATTTCACCAGGCCTGTGAATAAATAAAGGGATCCAGTGTTCATTCTCTTTAATCTCTCACCCTTAACGTATACAACAATATATCCCACACAAAAGATAAAGGGTATTTTAAATAAGGCAGTGTACAAGACTGAAAACTAACAAAAGGTGAAAGAGTTTCTTTATATAGATGTTGATAACAAAAAAAAAAAAACAGGAAAGTAATTCTGGCTCCTGTGAATGGATTAAGAACTGAGAATTGCCTTGACCTTTTTAAAATACTATCACCAAGGATAATAGAATCCTGAAGTAGTGTTTGACTTAAACTGCCTGGAAAATTACAAAGCAAAGTTAAAATCTTAATGGGTGTGACTTTTCCTGGTAGAGCTCATAAATTAGTTATTGCCTTATGAAGAACAAAATAGCTATAAATAACACCACATTTTTTTAATTTAAAATGTGTTGTTTAGTTGCAAATTACAGAAAAATAACACAAAATATGATCAAGTCATACTTTAGTAAATAAAATAATATTAAACAATAGTACAAGAATGAAAAGTTCATACCTTATTTCTTAGACATTTAAAATTTTAAAAACAGTGTTCCAAGTGTCTTTGCCTGTCGTGTTCTTTCTTTTGTCTCACCAATTCTAACACCCCTGCTGGTCAAACCATATTCTCCTGAGGGTACCTCTTCCCAGTCTATTCTCACCACCACCACCACCCATTCCTATCTTCCCCTGCCTCCTTGCCCTGAAGGCCTTGCTTCATGTTCATATCAGCTCCTGAACTTACTCTTTCCTCTTCATTCTCACCCAAGCTGCTTACCACATTCAGCAATTCCAGCCAAATCTGCCCCTTCTACCATTGCATTGGCCTCTTACCCCAGCTGGTCTGACGGATCATTTCTTTGCATCCTGCACCATGGTACACCCAATGTTCCTGCTCTGTTTATTTTAATTAAATTTTATGTCTTATTATTATTGCATTTTAATTTCCATGTATTATTCTTTCATTATGAAATGGGCACAAAAGTTCCTGTAATCTGATTGGCTAATACCTGATTCCAGCTGTGTCTTTATCAGAGCAAAATTTGTCAACCAGCAGTACTTATGCTAAGCAGAACCGCATAACTGCATATCACTGTGCCACCCTCCAAAACCATTCTGTCAGCCTGGCATCAGCAGACATAATGAATTTCAAAAGCTTGGTAAAACAATAAAAGATAGACATACCAGATACTTAATGTGATTGCAAGTTTGATGAAATACTGCACAATTTTGAAAGAAATGAAGACAGCAATGGTCCAGACAAAGAGAGTGCACTAAAAAAAAAGAAAGAAAATAGTTACAGGGAGTTGGTATGCCACCATAATCCCCAAGGAGGTTACCAAGCTGGAGAAAGAGAAGGATGAATTCAACACCCAGAAAAGCACTGCTTTTGCAACAAACATCCTCATGAACTGGTGCTCAGCAGGAGAAATCTAACTCAGTTTAGAAAGTGTGTCAGCTGCAGACCTGTGCCAAGTCCTGTGTCACTTCCATGTCGAACTGCAGCAGACAGACGGCTCCGAGTACTGTCTCACCAACCTGCTCGCACTGAGAGTGGGACTCAATAGACACATCAATAGCCCCCCGCCCCCCGTCAACAGATGTCTAAACCTCCACAACAACCTCAAGTTCCAGGCTGCCAATAATATCCTCACGGTGTTGTGCAAGTGTTACTGCTGTGAGAAAAAGGACACCTTCATATATTATCCTGCCATTAGCGATCCCAATCTCAAAGTACTCAAGTAATCCACCATGCTGTCTCCAAAAACTTCCCATGGCCTAGTCTACAAAGTATGGCTCAATATCCAACTCTGCATGGCATGCCACAGGAGAGAGGGAAGGACTCAAACAGCTAAAATCAGAACATTTTGAACAAAGACAGATGACAACAGAGAAAGGCAGTTGACAACAGAGTAGAATACACAATGCCCACATTTAATGAATTCACCAGGAACCATAAAAAACAAGTGAAAAATAAACACCAGTACAGAGGGTAGATATATGCCCTCCCCAACAATCCATTGTGCCCTGTTGCATCTTTTAAGAAATACTTAAGCAAACTAGAAGGAGACCGTATAACACAGTGGTTTAAGGCTCTGAACTGTAAACCTGGAGACCTGGGTTTGAATCCCACAGCCCCCACTTGCATATTGTGTGACCCTGAGCAAGTCACTTTACTTCCTTGTTCTCCCAGATCACACCTGTAAACAAGCTTTCAGCTTAGTGTGTCTCTCCTGGTAAACAAAAGAAAACTACCCCCAACCCTCCCGCTTTCTACTGTCACCCACAAAGTTTACAACAACCCACACAATACAAAACTGCAGACATGTGGCACACAAGAGAACCACAGGAGGTGAACTACTTAATGAATTTAATGCCTGAGGTATGTATTGAAGCTGGCATCTCCACGTGTTACACTAACCATAGTGTACACAGAGCTGCTGTCCAGCTACTGTCAGAAGCAAAATAACAGGCAAGGGAAATTATGGCCATGCCCAGTCACTGGTCTGAATCCAGTCTGCATTCCTACTGGGTGGCCTCAGCAGAGGACAGCCAGATCTGGAGTGATATACTTGTAATGAAAACCAAAAACAGTAGACAAAATCAAAATACCTGTAGCATATTTCCAGCAGAACAGCCATGCTGCAGCACATCTTCACTCCAGCGCCTAGCTGCACCAAGTGATAATGCAAGCTTTGATGCACGCACAAACAAGCAGCCTTCAAACTCAACCCTCATTCAGCAGTTAAGAAGGGAAACCACAACCAACAACCCATTCATACTAATAAACTGCTACATGGGAAAAGCAGAGTTCATAAATTTCACCAGATGAAATTAGTTAGTGATAAACAAAAGAAGTGAACACAGTTCATTTTAGTCCAGTTTGAGGGACAATTTTTCTTCAAAGTTATGAAAAAAGTTGAATGAGTTCTGTTTAAAAGTTTAAATCAATTGTATTTCAAAGTTTGAAAAGCAACTTTATCTCATGTGTCTTATTTGGAAATGTTGGCCCATTTTACAAGTGGAATTAGACGCTTCAAGTTGTGGGTTATAGCTTGATTAGGGCACTTCCTATTTACTAAAGGCACTCTGCACAATTGCCTCATGCCTCACAATGCACCTGGGGCATGCACTTATTAGGCCATAACCCACACTTCATTGTGTCTTATTGCTTACATGTAAATGAGCCAATCTATTTTATGTATATTATGCATTCATTTTGATGTACTTTTGTTGCATCCCATCTACCCTACCCTGAAGTTGTTCCTGGAAATTACCAGTTTTCCTCTTTCCAGGATAATAATATATTTGTGGTTGTTATCCCAGTCAGCATATACAACATTTCCACCTCCTTGTTTTATGAGATATTATCAATATGCCTTCCTGTTGCAAATATATTTCTATTTTGAAGTTTTTCCCCGGATGTCATTTGCATTTTAAAACAAATAAAGTGATAGTAAAGTAAAACTATGCTCATAAAATGTTGCAAGGAAAATATAATTAGAACCAGGAATTTTCTGGTGGCAGGGCAGGCTTAACAATCTTTTTTTTTTTTTCTTTTTACATTCAGTATGAGGAATGACCAAAGCTCAAGAAAGCATGTTTGACCTGACACTATATTATTTTGCTGACTGCTTTGGAAGCACCTCTGTCAGTATTTCCATACATTCATTGTGACAGTGTATGTTTTTGTCTCTCATAGAAGACAGTTCTATCACAACTACTTACACATTACAGTGACTATTAAGAATCTTGGACTGGAGTGACTAGAAATGACACTAATATCTGCTGTTTTTACTTGTTTCTGTTTTTCAGGTGAATACTTTCATATAACAAATGAAGGATTGATACCACTATAAACTGGATTCATTTTGTTTTTATCCCTGCAGCAGGTACAATTTAAATGGGGTGCAGCACTGCCACTCCACACACACATTATTTTGTCAATGTTAATTCAGATCTTAAGTAGGATCAGCCAGCCTTCATGTTCATTCAGTCTATGTCTACTTTTGGCAAAGACTAATATGAGAGAGTTATAATCCCTTCATGCTCCACATAGGAAGCTCCTCTGGGCCATAGGCACCCTGCTGTACCCTCTACAGTATGTGACACATCACCTCCATATGAAATGCCATGAAGTGCACACTCCAAGGGGTAACAAGCACTTGTCAATGCTGAATGTTTGCTTGTACATATGTGCTGTGCAAGTGTTTGGTACTGATAGTTCATGGATGCAGATACCCAGCACCAAGGGAAGACTGCCTCCAAGGGACCTCCACTTCACTGCAGTGACAGGTAAGAAGAATTCATGGGGCTGTCTGGTGAGCTGCGAAACTTCAGGGCCCTGTGGTCCCTGTGTTTCCATGTGGCCACAGACATACAGTAGATACACATGGCGAAGAGTGCATCTGTCAGCAAATGCACAAGGCACTCTGCCACCCACAGGTGGAGAGATGCAGGGTCCTATGTCAAGAAGACAGTTGTTTTCACAATGTGGAACCCAGGCCCATGCAGGCAACCCTTCACCTTTTGTTCTCTGGCTGGTGGGGTGTCATATAACAGTACCATTCCATGACCTTCACCACATCCAGCTGAGTCACTAAGCCACCCCTGTACTCAGATTACCAGGATGGGATCACAAAGCATGGCCACTGGGGTGAAGACTGGCACTACACATAAAGGTTGTCAAACAATTATATTTTTTTTTTACCCCAACTTTTCAAGATACTTGTTTTATGACTCATAAACATGACATGTATCATTTATAGTATACTGGCCAAAATGCTATTTCTCACAAGATGTGTGAAAACACAACTCGTCCAGGATTTTAAAAGATGACATGTTTCTTGTTTATGAACTGGTGTGTAAATATGGCTAGGTTGAAAGTTTGGTGTCAAATTAGTGAAAATTAGCAACGTTATGAGTAAACATTGAAATAGCATAATGCTAAGCCATAACCTGGGCATTTTACCATATTTGTTCATCAAATGTTCAGCATAGCCTTCTTATTACCCCACTTCATGAACCTTATAGGTGAAAATGTTCAAATCCACACCAAAACATCATTCTGTGCCACCAAAATGTCATTCCACACTACAGGTGTGAAAACATATTTTGGGCAGGATTTGAAAAATGTCAGCTGTCACATTTGTGATGTGGTATGGAAAAGTAGCTACGTTGAAAATTTGGGTCCAAATATTTCAAATTACCAAAGTTACGAGCGGGCATAGAAAAAATTCTGGTTTTGAACTTTGATGCATAACTTTGTCATTTAGCATATTTTGACACCCAATATTAATCATAGCCTTCTTATAACCCCACTTCATGAAGAAAGGTGGTGAAAATTTTCAAACCTGACCCAAAAGGCGATTTTGCAATGTGACTGCGAAATGACCATTCAGGCCAGATTTTAATAATTCCACCACCATTGGTCATAGGGTGGGGTCCCAGACTGGCTGTGTTGACAATTTGGGGCCAAAATATGCAAAAAAATGACATAGGTATGCATCAAAGTTCAAAATCCCATTGAAATACATTGAACCACACTTACCTCAGTTTCTCATTTTGCAGTTAGCTGTTCTAGCAGCAAGTTGTGTCTTCCATTGCAGAGTGGATCTTCACCCTGGGAGCTGTCCAGGTGAGTGAGGATGTGTGAAGGGTGTGGGGCGGCAGCTGCTGAGTGGGAGGTTGGATGGGATGTGTCGTGGGCAGATCGGCGAGGGAACATTTTCTGTTTTACAGGTTAAAAAAAATGCGGAATGGCTTTCTGCTATAATTCAAGGATATTCTGACACTGGGATTGGGCACCCCAGTGTTGGGTTCATAGTTTGGGGTGGGGAGAGAACGAGCAACCGGGAGGGGCAAGAGAAGCAGTACCGGGGTGGGTACCTGGTCTGTTTATAGTTTAAAAATATTTATAAAGTTTGGGAAGTGCGGGTAGGTGAGTGACCTGGAGAAGGAAGGAAGGAAGGGAAGGGAAGGGAGGAAGGAAGGAAGGAAGGAAGGAAGGAAGGAAGGAAGGAAGGTAGGTAGGTAGGTCCATCCATCCGTCCGTCCTTAGGCTCATAATGCTGAAAGCCGATCAGCTGCTTGCTGACCAGCTTCATCCAAATGAAAAGACTGAAGCCCCCTCTGATAGGATCAGCTTTGGTTCTTTCAATTACACAAAGTTTCCACCCAGCAAGTGTGTAACATCAGTACAACAGTGCATGATCATTGGTCTGGACTGCTGAGCCCCTTCCAGTTTGAGCTGCAATGGGCTTGGCAAGGACACACCTCTGAAATGCTGTTTATTGTAACAAAACATTTCTTGCACGTGCACAAGCAAACTTAAAAAGGACTTCAGACTATATATGGGTTTAGTATCTCAGGGGTGAAAGTGCAGTCTGACAATGTTTAATTAATAATGCTTGCCTGTTGGGAAAAGGATAGACGTGTACTGCACAAGTAAAGGGGGTAGACATAACAATACAAAGGACATTTCTGGCAAAATTTGATAGGAATCATTACTGAGCAATTTGCCCTTGGTCCCATTAAAAGCCTCTACCTTCCTTCGAGGAGGGGAAACATCAGAGAATCAGAGTTAGAGAGAAAAGGATAGAATTGCAGTCCTGAAGCTTTCCTAAATAGAAATGTTCAGGTGACAATTTAAAACTACCAGGGTTTGGTATTTGTGTAAAAGTCTTTTTCTATTGATTTGTCCTTAATAAATACACCTGATCAGACATTTGGGTTAACATTTTGATCCCAAACTCTAGTATAAGCTCACTGCAGATTAGAAAGCCTATGGCAGTTTGTAATAGAAACAGCATTTGTTGGCAGATAAGGACTGCTTGACCTACCAGTCTGTCCCTTTTCTCCTTTCACTGATGTCCCTACCTGATCTTCATCCACTGGGTCCGGGTCAAAGTCTCAAAAAAAGAATAGTGCAGTTAAAAAGTATGCTGTGCAGACACCAGAAAATGAGCATGGCCAAAAACCACGCTAACATAAATAAACCAACTCTAAAACCGCACACGCTGTAATGTTAGTGCAGTTTTTCGACGGTGTGTTTCCTCCTTCACAGTTTTGACTGGATGCCACATCCACCTCCCCCCACCCTGTTTCACAACAAAGATTCCCCTGTGCCTATTCCCTGCATTATTGAAGCCCACTAATATTTTTTTGCCCCTACTGCCTCCAATTGGAGACTGTTCCTGGCATCCAACACTTTTTCAGTGAAGAAGTACTTCTTCCCATCCCTCCTAAATATCCCCCTTCCAGCTTCACTGCATGTCACCTTGTTGTTGTGTACCTCCTACTCTAAAAACTAGTCTGATCCTGTACCTTCTTCAACCACCTCAGGTATTCATAGGTCTCCATCATATCCCCCCTCTCCCTCCTGTCTTCCAGGGTGCACATATTGAGATCTCTTAGTCTCTCTTCATAGGGCTTTAGATGCAGCCCTGGCACCATTTTAGTTACCCTCCTCTGGGCAGCCTCCACCCTGTCTATGTTCTTCTGGAGACATGGTTTCCAGAACTGGATACAGTACTCAAGGTGGGGTCTCACCAATGATCCATACAGGGTCAACACTATCTCCCTCCTTCTTCTGGTGATACCCCTTGCTATGCAACTCAGCATCCCACTGGTCCTACCTACTGCCATGTCACATTAAAACCAGAAATTAGCTGCTCAATCCAAACAGTATCACACATATTAACTTGCTTTCTCATTGGGGTGCTACCGGTTATGGCATATACAGTCAACACTAAACAAAAGATCCAGTGCACCCTCCCCACCAAACAAAACTGGCAAATCATTAAATGTGCTTCCTGCCTCAAATGTCTACTCATTTATTTAATCCTCAAATAATGTGGTAGTCTCTTGGTCTTTCAAATCAGAGCCCAGGTGTGAAATTGAGATCATCCACCAGTCAGCAAGGTGGACCTTCCATCTGCTAAGGCCCTATTCTAAAATGTTAACTGCTAAAGTTGGCTGCCTTTTAAAATATGGTGCACTGCCTGATTGGCTAATTTTAAATAAGGCGCAGTTCCCAGCCAATGTAATTGTCATTGATGCACTGCCTAAAGAACCCAGCCAATATAATGGTAGTCAATGGGGAGCCGGCTAATGGAGAAAATAATAAATCTCATTAAACATCAGGAACACCAAACATAACCAACTCAATCCATGCAGTATCACACACGTTAAATTGCTTTTCTTATTGGGGTGCTACCACTTATTGCATACACCGTCAAAACAAAACAAAAGGCCCAATGCACACTCTCCCCCACCCCATAGAATTGGCAAATCATTAAATATGCTTTCTGCCTGAAATGGCTACTCACTTCTTTCATCCCCAAAAATGTGGGGGTCTCTCAATCTTTCAAATAAGAGCATTGGTGTGAAATTAAGCTCAGCTGATGGGAGGTCCACCTTGCCGACTGGTGGTTGAGCTTAATCTCACACCAGGTCTTGGATATGAATGACTAAGAGACCCCCACATCATTTAGGATGAAATAATGTTCTAGTCATTTGAGGCAGAAAGCACATTCATGATTTCCCAATGGGGGGGGAGTGCACTGGATCATTTTTTTTGCCTTGTCACACTGCCTTGTCACCCTGAGATTATCAGATATGATTACTCCTAGGTCTCTTTCCCATTTGGTGATAATCAATACCTCTGCCCCCATATTATACTATGGCTTCCTATGCCCTAGGTTCATGATTTTGCACTTTTTGATTGAAACCAAGATACCACACCCTTGAAAACTCCCCTAGTTTTCTCAGGTCTCTGCAAATTCTCTCTGCCCCCTCTGGGGTATCCACCCTATTGCAGATTTTGGTGTCATTTTACTTTCCCTTCCAGCTTTCTACAATGTCACTTATAAAGACATTGTAAAGAACTGGACACAATACTGTGCCCTGACGTACCCCAATGGTCACTTTCTTCTCTCGAGTGAATTCTATTTACCACTGCCCTCTGTCACCTATCCATCAATCAATTTCAAACTCAATTTACCACCTTAGGACTCACCTCCAAACTGCCCCATTTCCTAATGAGTCTTCTATGTGGTACAGTGTTCAAGGCCTTGCTGAAGACTAAGTTAGCCACGTTTACAGCACCACATTGATCTATTTCCCTGTTCACTCAGTCAAAGAAATCTATCAGGTTCCTTTGACAAGACTTCCTCCATGAATCCATGCTGTGTTGTGGTTTGTAACCTGCTGGGTTCAAGCTACTTCCCAATCCTTTCCTTTGAAAATGACTTTATTATCTTCTACACCAGAGGTGTCACACTGACTGGCCTACAGTTGCCAGTCTTCTCCCAGCTACCACGTTTATGAAGTGGAGCTACATCTGCCTTCCTCCACTGAGTTGTTGAATAGGTATGTCAAAGGTGCAGAAAATACCTCCCTGAGTTCTCTTAACACCCTTTGGTGTACACCACCTGACCCCATAGCTTTGTCCACTTTTAGATTTGCAAGTCTTTTCAGTATATTCTCCTCTGTGGGCCTCAAAGCTGTTCCAAGTGTGAGGCTAAAGTCATCTGGAGATCATGCCTTTTTTAAGTAGTCAGCCTGGCCCCAAATCTTTGAGAGAGGCCCTCTCAGTGGAGGCCTTTAAGAGGAACCAAAAGACCTAACTTTTTAGGGAGGCTTTTGGTTTGGTTTAGTTACCTCCATTTTGGGTTGCCATATTTAGTAGTTTTACTCATCAATGCAATTATAATTATTGTTTTCCTATCATTATTCATCAATACCATTATTTTATTTTATTTCTTTTTTATCAGTATTTTATCCTCTTGTCTGCCGACCTGGCCCCATTCAGGACTGGACACCCCCAGCCCCATCACCCAGCTTCTCTAGGGATTACCTGCTGCTATTGCTCATTGTCCTCCACCACAGGTCTTTGGAAGATCCTAGTCAACACTGTGGGGCCTTTGAAGGACCAGTCTGCCATCCTGCCAGGAGCAGGGAAATGGACTTGTGTCTACCTCCCTCCCCACAATATTTTTGTTGCCTTTATATGGCCATCCCCTTCCCTTTCCACTGTGAAGACTGAACAGAAATGTCTAGTCAGGATATCGCTTTTTCCCTAATCCTCCTCTGTACAACCCTCATTGCCCATTTTAATCTCACAATCCCTCTTCTTGTCTTCCTCTTCTCATTTATGTACAAAAAATGCCTTGTTCCCTTTATTTACCCCCTGGCTATCCTTTCCTCAGATTGCTCCTTTTGTGCTTCTCACTGCTTTGCTTGTTCCCCTGTGCCTTTCCATGTATACTTCCCTATCCTCTTCCTGTCTGTGTCTCTGTACCTTCTGAATGTTGCCTTTTTAGCCTTGACCTTTTCAGCCACTTCCCTCGAGAACCACAGCATTCTTTTTTTCTTTGTTTGTTTGTGCTGACTTCTTTTGACCACACATTTATTGCCTTCACTATGCTATTTCTTAATTTGGCCCATGATTCCTACACCCCACACTGGCTATTTCCCCATGCTAGATCATCACTTTGACATTCATCCATTTTTTTTAAATCTACACCACTGAAGTCCAGGACCCTGCCCTTGTAAGATTTGCTTCTGCCTTCATGCCATGCTTGTGCTAGACCACACTGTACAGTGATCACTGGTCCCCAGTTAGCCTCCTACCTTCACTTTCACAATACTTTCCCTGTTAGTAAGCACCAGGACCAATATTGCCCCTTCACAAGTGTGATCCTTGACTAGTTGCCTGGGAACCCCCCCCCCGCAGGGATTTTTGAATGACCCAGCTTCTAGACAAGCCTATGGCTTGGAGACTCCAATCTACATACAACATATAGAAGTCCTCCACTAGACGCCTGCCCCTTTTTTTGTTATTGTGCTTGTGGCTTCCCCCAGTGCTTTATCCACTTCTTCTCCTAGTAGCCGAGGTCTGTCACACAAGTACGAATAGTGGCTCCAACTTCTGTCTCCAGGGCAACCCACAGTACCTCCAGCACCTCCTTTCTCCACTGTTTTCAATGCATTTTTGTTGTTTTAATGCACTCCCATACATACAACACCTCCCCTACTCCCTTCCTTCCCACCCTATCTTTCCTGAACTGAGTATAGCCTGGTATGGCCATGTCCCAGTTATGGTTACTTGTGCACCACAACTCAATAACTGTCACAATATGCAGGTCAGCATCTGCCATGATGAATTCCAGGTCTGGAGACCATAAATCTGGATGATTTTAACATTAACTGGCTCTCACCTGAGGCCTGTGCCTATAAGGATGCTGTCATGGTGCAGCACCTCACACAGCTTGTCCTCGCCCCCACCAGATGCAACTATAGGACTGAAAATTTCACATTACTGGATTGGATTCTGTCAAACCACCACAAATGAATCTCTTGTGTTTCAGTACTCCCTGATGCAATAAGTGACCACTCACCCATCGTCTATTCCTGGGCTAACAAATTCAACGAGCCCCATCCCAAGCTAATCCACACCAGGGTTATTAAACAGGGGCACCTTCAACTGCTAAAATCCCATCTAAACAGACTGAACTGGGCAGTGATTGACATAATCAATGACACTAACAAAGCCTTGGACTTGTTCATCAACTGCTTGTGACATCTATGCGCCACTGAAAAAGATGAAGGACAAAGGACAGTTAAACCCTTGGATAACCGCTGAGCTTGTAACATGGCTCAAACACAGGGACCACCCCTGGCAATGTGCTTGAGCTATACCAATGCAAGGAAGCACACAAAAATACAAAGCAGCCAGAAATGACTGCACTTGACAGATACGGAATGCTAAAAGCAAATATTACAAGGAGGCACTGATCAACTCTTGGGGAGATGGGAAAAACCTCTGGAATAACCTGAAAGACCTCACAGGCATGGATGCTAAGGCACTCCCCACTATGCTTAACATTCTTGGAACTCCAATGCTTGACCTTTGTACTTTCACCAATACCTTCAGCAATGCATTTTCCAACCTGGGCAGTGTCCTTCCACCTAATTTCTTCTACTCTTCCTCCAGTTCATCCCACGAGACCCCCCAACATAAGCACACAGCTCCACAGTTCTTCTTCAAAGAGATTCCAACACATGTGGTCAGTACCTATATCTGCAAGGCCATCTGCAAATCTAGGTACAGTGGAGACTCCCTTGACCTGAAACTGATTGCGCAAATTCTTGATGAAATCCTTGAACTCCTGACAAAGATCTTCAACCTCTCACTAAGACTGGGCCAGTTCCCTTCACTCTGGAAATGGGCAGCTGTCACACCGGTGTACAAAAGCGATGACAGGTCTCTACACACCAACTACAGACCTATCTCACTCCCCCCCCCCTCCTTATCTAAGGCATTGGAACGAATAGTTTCAGACCAATTAGTTGAATGTCTGGATAAGTACGAAGTCCAATGCCCAGAACAGCATGGCTTAAGAAAAGGGCACAGCACTACCATGGCTCTGCTGGAATTTACGGGTTTCATCTACACCATGCTAGACCAAGGAAACTGTGGGGGGGGGGTCAGCATTTATTGACCTAACAAAGGCCTTCAACACTGCAAATCACCCTCTGCTACTCAGGCAACTTTCCTCTATCGGCTCTTCAATAATGCTCTTCCATGGTTTGCTAGCTACCTCAGGAACTGGGTCCAACATGTCAGGATTGCTGGTGTCTCATCTGATGAAAAGTCAGTCCTCTCTGGAGTCCCCCAGGGGTCTATACTGGGTCCATTACTCTTCTCCCTCTTCCTCAACAGACTCCCAAGCATCTGCCAGCAAAAAATGTTACTCTATACAGATGATGCAGTCCTGTTCACTAGCCACCATGACACTAAAATCCTAGAAACTCAGCTGCAGCTTGACTTCAAGAGCATTGAAGAATGGTTCAGCACACATAAACTAGTCCTGAACTACAGCAAGACTAAAGTCATGACCTTCTGTAATGCATGGGGCAGGCACAAATCACTGTCCTTCACCATCAAGAACCACTCTGGAACCTCACTTGAACATGTCTCTGAGTTCAAGTACCTTGGTATCACACTGGACAGTACCCTCTCCTACATTCAGCATATTGACATTGTTGCCAAAGCGGCCTACTTATGGATTGGACTGCTGCACAAGCTCAAGCACTGTATGACTGCTGATACCCTTAGATTGGCTATCTACAGCTGTCATCTTTATCATTGACTACGGTCTTGCCATCTATGGCTCTGCTTCTACAACCTCCTTCCAAAAGATCTCAGTGACACTCAACAAAGCCTGCAGGCTTTTAACTGGCACTGCCTGCCAAACACACCCCTGCTACCTTTACGTCCAGGCTGGCTGGCTTCCCCTCCTCAGTAGAATACAATATCAGACCTGCCTGTTAACCAAAAAGGTTCTCCTTGGGCTCATGCCTCCAGGTGTTGGTATGCTCCTTACCACCCACTGTGGTACTCGGCATACATGTAATGCCCAATATCAAATCATCTAGTTTCCAAGATGTCGGACCACAATGGGTCAGTGGTCTTTCACCCACAGGGCTCCATAGTGGTTCAATACCCTCATCAAAGAAGCACATTCTTCTGCTATGCTTAGGCCCTTTAAAAGGAATCTCCAACTTTACCTCACCTCAACCACTCAATGTGACTGCTTCTCCTAAAAGGACTACTCCAACCTCCACCCAGTTGCTCATGACCAGTGATCTGTATCCTACAAGAGCATTATACTCTTTGGCTCCTGCTTTTTCTACATGACCCCTGACCTTCTCCCTCCCTCCACCCACCACCCCCTTCCCCTCACACCACTATGGCACATCTCAGATATCGGTCCCTCACTGCCAATTAGACATTGGTCCATCACTGCCAAATTTCCCTGCACTATTTCTAACCACCCCTCCTCCCCTCTGACAGTGACCCCTCAGCCTGCCTACTTCTTACTGACCCCTTCCTACCTTGTTCATGCTAACTGTCCATTGCTTCATAACCTCTTGCTCTGTTACTTGATCTAGCTGCTTATTAAGTTGCTCTCCAGTAATGTCTGTAATTTCTTAAGTGTGTTATGACTGTAAACCATTGCCAACCTTTGTATGTATGCTACCCCCATCCTTTGACTTGGAACCTTTGTAAATGAGCAGTTCTTGCTCAAATGTACTTGTAATCCTAAAGACTAATAAATAAATAACATTTTCCATGGACTCCTTGCATTTGCACACATCATCTTCCACACATTTTAGACATTTTGTCTATAGCCCCTTTTTCCTTTTTGCCCTGCCTCCTTTTCCTCCCTCTTTTTTCAACTTTTATTCCCATCCCCCTAGTCTATGACCACTGTGCTATTCTCTTTGCCCTGTTCCCTTGGGGATTCTCCTCCCCTCAAGTCCTCTCTTCTTTCTGTTTTAGTCTGTGGGAGGGACAGATAATGCCTCCTAATTTGCATCCATCTCCCCCATCAGCTAATTTAAATGAGCATCAAAGTAACACTTATACCATCCACTGCAGACTGCAGTTCCCTTTCCAGATGGATGCAGACCATCCCATCTGTATAAGCCCATATCCCTTCAGGTTGGTCCCGAGTCCCCAATTTAGCCAAACCCCTCTACTCTACACCATTCCTTCAATCATGAGATGAAGTTCTCAGTGAGGAGGACCCTAGCCTTTCCTCTGTTGTAGACAAGCAGCTCCTCAGCAAGAGCCACTGTGCATGCCACCTGCCTAAGATCCATCTCCAGTTCCTTGAAATCTCCCTGCAAAATCCCAGCCTCATCCCCAGCCAGGTCATTAGTCCCTACTGTAGGTAGACAATGGCATCCAGCTCCACCATGTGCCCCACTACCCTAGTGAGCTTTAGGATCTGATATCCATCCCGTCTAGCGAAAGCACTAAGTAGGCACCTTGCTTCCCACCCTTCCTGATCCCAAATCTACTCCCCTAATGATTGATTCTCCCACCAGAAATTGCTTCCTCTTTTGGTGTGGTCATCTACCTCCCACCTTGGGACCTCCCCCTTTGGGGGACCCCCACATCCTCCCTTGCCACTACCACAGGGGCCTGCTACTGGCAGTCCTGTCCTGACAGAGTGGTAAATGAATTTTGTAGTGGCACAGGTTGAAGAATGTTCCCCTACCCACTACAGGTACCCACCCAGAACCCACTACAGTCCAGCTGGCCCTCTTTCATCTAGGTCCCCTCTGGGGAAATGGTGGTACTCTCAGTGGTTCACTCCCCAAATTCCCATTCCATCACTGTCTACCTCCAATTGAATTTGCTTTGTAACTTTACCCTTGATCGGGTGTTTTGTACTGTAGTTTTCCTCTTTTACTTCACTTCACTCCTTTGTAACCTTTCCCTAGATAGGACTTTTCTAGTGTTCCTGCTTTTGGTTTCTTTACCACTTACATGTTCTTGTATCCCACCCTTTGTTCCTCTTTACTTGCATATTACTTAGCCTTCCCCTTTGTGCCTTTCCTTAACCATTTATGTGTCTTTACCCTAGGTAGGGTATTTCTCCTTTCCCAAATGACAGGTATTTACTATATGTAAGGACTGTTATCTCTCTGTAATTATCCCTTTACCCTCCTCCTGTACTTCTACGCAGGCAGCAGCAAGTAAACAGGTACTGTACCTTACCTTACTGGACTGGCGGAGTTCCTTGTGTGCCTGCTGTTGCCTGTGGATGCGTACCAAATGTTAAGAACTATGTATGTATAAAGGTGTTATGACATGGACACCTGTGCACTAGGATAGAGGTGTTGTGAAGTTAAAGCTTTGTCAGTGAAGGTGGTGTGAAATTGGAAAACTTTGTCTTTCTGAAGCCTCATGAAGTTTCCATCCACAGCAAGAACTTCCCACTTCACCACTTCAACAATGTTTTTCCAGAGGAAGTGGAATTTTTTTTCTGGGGAAGTCATCGCAAAGTAGGAACTTCGTTGGTGAATCTGTATAACTTCACTGAAAATGTGCCTCTTCTCCTGCCAGGAAACTTTGCAAAATTCCAATCTCTCCTTCAGTAGTGCTTCCATGATCTTCCCCACTACTGAGGTGAGGCTGACTGGTCTGTAGTTCCCTGCTTCCTCTTTGTTCCCGCTTTTGTATAAGGGGACTACATCTGCTGTCCTCCAGTCTTTGGGTACCTCCCTGTTTCCAGTGATCAGGTAAACAGGATAGCCAGAGTTCAGCCACCACCTCTTAGTTCTTTAAGGACCTAGGGTGCACCCCATCTGGCCCCATTGCTTTATCAACTCTTATTCTTCCATTTCCTTCAGGACCCTTTCTCGTGTAAAGGGACTTGTGTCCATTTCTCACCATTCTCACCCTTGTACTCCTTCAGACCCATTACCTCCTCTTCCTCAGTAAAGACTGAGCAGAAATACCTGTTCAATATGTCAGCTTTACTGTTGTCATCCTCCATGTGGCCCCATCCTCCCTTTCAGTCTCACTATCCCTCCCTTTGTCTTTCTTTTTTCACTTATGTACCTGTAAAAGGTTTTGTCCCCTCTACCCACTGATTTTGCATGTGCTCTTCTGTCTGAGCTTTGGCTTCCTTACTGACCTCCCTGCCTCCCTTTGCTTCTCCTGGTACTTCTCCCTACCCCCTTCTGCCTGTGTCTTTTTGTATTGCCTGAATGCAATCTTTTTGGCTTTCACTTTCTTTGCTACCTCTTTGGAAAACCATAATGGTCTCCTCTTCCTTTTCCTCTTGCTAACCTGCTTAATGCATAATTCTGTTGTTCTTGTAATCCCCATTTTAAATACTGCCCAATGTTCCTCAACCCCTGATTCCTGTCCCATTCCCTAATGCCTCTTTCAAGTATCTCCCCATTTTCCCAAGTCTGCCCCCCTAAAATCCAGGTTACGTGTTTTTGTGTGGTTTGGTTCTGCTCTTTCTGTGATTTCAAACCACAATGACTAGTGGTCACTGTTTCCAAGGTGCTCCCCCACTGTTACCCCCAACACACTGTCCCTGTTTGTGAGCACAAGGTCCAGTATTGCCTTCTGCCGAGTTGGTTCCATGACCAGTTGCTTGAGGAAGGCACTCTGAAGGGAGTCCAGGATAAATCTGCTCCTAGATGATGCTGCTGATGGGATGCTCCAGTCCACGTCTGGAATATTGAAGTCTCCAACCAGTACTACCTCACCCTTGTCTGCCATCCTTTGGATGGCTAGCATCAGCTCCCTATCTGTTTCTTCCTCCTGTGCTGGTGGTCTATAGACCACACCTGTGCGGATGGCTGTCCCCATTTTCCTTTCCAGCTTAACCCACAGTATCTCCCCATTTTGTTCCTCCTGAATCTCTGTGGCCCTTATGTCATTTTCACATAGAGTGCCACTCCTCCTCCTTTCCTGCCTGCTCTGTCTCTTCTGAATATGTTGTAGCCAGGTATGGCCATCTCCAGTCATGGTTATCATTACACCAGGTTTCAGTGATGGCCACAATGTCCAGTCTGACTGCAGCATGACAGCCTCCAGATCTTCCATCTTGTTGCTAAGGCTCCTGGCATTTGCACACATGGCTTTCCATGATTTGACCTCCTAGACTGTCTCACTGTTCTACTCCAGCCCCTTCCTTGGTTGTCATTTATCCTTGGTTCTCCTTGCTGTCTGCCCGTCTGCTGAATTTTGCCCCTTTTCTGCTTATCCACCTCTTGGACACTAATCTCCATCTTTTGCACACTGCTTTGCAGAGATAGCCACTCCTCTGGTTCACTGGTTCCACTGCTAGCTGTGGGGGGTGAGCAAGTAGGTACCCTCCTTGCTGGCCTACCGGGGTACCTACCTTTGCTAGTTTAAGTGCTTGTCAATGTAGCATTTAAACTTATTATTGAGTGCTTGGATTCCCCTCCAGGATGGATGCAGGCCGTCAGGCTTGAACAAACCTCCATCCTCCAGGTGGGTCCCCAGTCACCAATGAATCCAAACCCTTCCTCACAGCACCAGTTCTTCAACCATGAGTTAAAGTTCCTGGTGCATGCACTCCTATGCTCTCCTTGCCTCTCACAGGCAGTACTTCTGAGAAAGTGACAGAGTAGCTACTTGCTTGAGACCCCTCCCAGTTTCCTAAACTCTTCCTGAACTTCCTTTGGCCCCCATTTGCCAGGTCATTAGTTCCTAGGTGGATAATGACATCCCGCCACCCTCCCTGTCTTGCCTTCCCAGTGATCCCCAGGATCTTCCTTCCATCCCTCCATGCCGTGGCACCTGGTAGCACCTCACCTCCCTGTCCTCCCCTCCTGTGTCCTTAGCTGGATCCCTCTTATGATGGAGTCCCCACCAGGATTCCTTCCTCCTCCCTCTGGGGTCCACTGCTTTCCCCGCTGAGGTCACCTCCTGGCTAACCTCACATCCTTTCCTTCCAGTTCTCTGGGTACCTCTATTTGGTTGTCCTCATTCCGCCAGTGTGGCTTATGAGCTCTTAGTGGAATAGGATCTGGGATGTGCCTCTGCCTGACCGCTCTAACCCTCCCTGAGCCCACTGTCATCCAGGAGTGCTCCTCGTTCTCAGCATCCTTTGGGGCAGTTGCATTGGACTGGGTGGTCCCTGGATAGGGGTGATGGTACTCCTGACCCAGTTTACTTCCGCTCTGAGTCTGGCTACCTCCTCCCGCAGTCCAGAGAGATGCATGCAGATAGGGCAGCACCTCAGTGTCCAGAAGGTCTGCCTCAATATGGCTGCCCCACAGCCACTGCATTGCACCACTCCCCACATTATACTGCAATTCCACTACTTGTCTGCTACTGAAGCTCTCCTAGTTCCCTTTTTATTAATTTACTGTCCTAAAAATCCTGCCACTGATCCTCAGATAATTTTTTTTTTTTTAAGAAAAAGAAAACAATAAATAAATAAATGAATCAAAACACTTGTCGTGCTGAGGGTGGGCTTCTTCCCCCTTATGCCCCTCCTACTTCACACCCCTTACTATACCCTGTGTTTAGCTCCTGTCAATCAGATTTAACAGGGCATATAATTAAGAGTTGGGGGAAGGGGGGGGGCGAAAATTTGCAGCAATTAAAGACAGCACAGAATTACACCACCACTATGTTTTAAATTTTCAACAGCCCAAAAACAATTATAAGTAAAGACAACAAAGAAATTATAGTGTCACTAAAAGCCCTCAATCTAAGTTTAAAAGAAAAATAGCAATTACCAGTTACTCTAAAGCACTGAATTGAATATGTTTCCTTCCTTCCCCTTCTGGCTTCTTCTACCTGTTTACTTGGCACTTTGCGAAGTTTGCAGTCTTTGCAAAGAAATTCACAAACCAATATTTGCCAATGTTGCACATCTCTATACTTGGACCTGTTCTGTGACCATCAAAAGTGGGAACAAAGAGGAAGCGGGGAACTACAGACCAGTCAACCTTACCTCGGTAGTGGGGAAGATCATGAAAGTACTACTGAAGGAGAGATTGGTGGAACATCTAGTTGTCAATGGACTACAGGACCCAAGGCAGCATGGTTTCACCAGGGGGAGGTCATGTCAGACCAACCTCATTGAATTTTTTGACTGGGTGACTAGGGAGGTGGATCAGGGGAGGGCAGGAGACATGGCCTATCTGGACTTCAGCAAGGCTTTGACACTGTGCCACATAGAAGACTATTACACAAACTGGAGAATATGGGTGTGACCAGGACAGTAGTGTGGTGGGTAGGTAACTTGCTGGGTGGCAGGACACAGAGGGTGGTAGTAAATGGCTGTCACTCTACAGAGGGAAGAGTGACCAGTGGGGTACCACAGGGATCAGTGCTGGGCCCGGTCCTATTCAACATCTTCATCAGTGACATTGCACAGGACCTAGAAGGCAGAATTTCACTGTTTGCTGATGACACAAAGCTCTGTAACAGTGTAGACACACCAGAGGGTGTAGACAGAATGAGAAGGGACCTGCAGAACTTGAAGAATGGTGAGGGGTTTGGCAGTTGAAATTTAATGCAAAGAAGTGCATGATAATGCATATGGGGCACAAAATCCCTGGCACAATATATCAGTTGGGGGTGAGGATATAGCATGCACCAAGCAGGATAGAGATCTTGGGGTTATCATCTCTGATGACCTCAAGGTAGGGAAACAGTATGACAAGGTAGCAGGTAAAGCAAATAGGATGCTCGGATGCATAGCAGGGGCTTCACCAGCAGGAAAAGGGAGGTCATAATTCCACTATACAAGACACTAGTGAGGCCCCACCTGGAGTACAGTGTACAGTTCTGGAGACCTTACCTACGTAAGGACATAGGGTAGAGAAGGTTCAGAGGAGGGCAACAAAAATGGTGCATGGATTGCATCACAAGTCCTATGAGGACAGGTTGAAGGAACTGAACATATACTCCCTGGAGGAGAGGAGGGAGAGAGGGGATATGATAGAGACATACAAGTATCTTACAGGGAGGAACAGGATGCAGGAATACACTATTTTTAAGTGAAAAAGATGTTCCAGAACTAGAGGGCATGGAATGAAGTTGGAGGGAGGACGATTCAGAAGAAACGTGAGGAAGAATTTCTTCACAGAATGGGTGGTGGACAAGTGGAACACCCTGCCAGAGGAAGTGGTGGGGACTGAAACAATCACGGGATTTAAGAATGCATGGGATAGACATAAAGGAATTCTGGAGGTCAGGGGTAAGGGGCAACAGAATTCTAGGAAAACATAAACTGAACTTACAAGCTCAAATGGGCAGACTGGGTGGGCCATAGGCCCTTATCTGCTGACACTGTCTATGTATCTATGTATCAAATATTTTACTTGAAATTGATGGCATGAGTTATAGTCTTGTGTTTAGCAATGAAAAGTCAGTACCACCACCACCACCACCACCAAGTGATACTACTCAATTTATTCAGAACCTAGGTTCTTATCATCTCTCAGCATGGATTTTATTCTGAAGGGATAATCTTTATAAAATAATCAGATGACCAGTGTTGAGGTGCTGACAAGGGAGGTGTGTAGGTGCATGTTCATAGACATAGTCTATCTGGATTTCAGCTAGGCCTTTGACACTGTGGTGCATGACAAACCTCAGGGCAAAGTACAACAGTGTAGCATACATAAGGAACCCACAAGGTGGATTGTTAATATGCTTGAAGGCAGGAAGTAGAAAATGGTGGTGAACAGGCCATACTGCATGTGAAGAAGGATACTCAGTGGCATCTCTCAAGGATCAGTATTTGAGCCACTGCTGTTTAACATTTTCATCAGTGATCTAGAAGTTGGGATCTCCAGTACACTGCATATGTTTGCAGATACTGTATCACTAAGCTTGCCAGAGTGGATGACTCCCTTGTGGATAGATACAAATATTAGTAGAACCTGAATAGGCTGAGTGATTGGTCAAACTCCTGGAGTCTAAGATGCAGTGCAGCCAAATACAAGGTGCTACACTTTGAGAGGAAAAACACTTGTACGACCTAGTGCTCATCTGTCTGCAGTGGATGAGGACAGGCACTTGTGGGATCACAGTAGACAAGATGTGCCGAAGCACAGGAAGCAGTGGGCAGCTGCTGCCAAGAGGCCTGGTAGAATGCTGGTAGCAAAAAGGATGGGGTGACCAGCAGAGACAAGGGAACACTCCTGCAGATTTACAAAGATCTGATCAAACCTCATCTTGAGTTGTACATTTATTTCTTGGTTTCTACATACAAAAAGGACATAGAGGGAGTCAAAAGGGTGCAAGGGAAGTTACTCAGAATAATCAGGGGTATGGGGACAAATGCTATGAGGAGTGGATGGTGGCCCTTATCAGGTTCACTTCTAGAAAAGAAGATTGAAATGGGACATGATTTCAGTCTTCCCTATACTCAAGTGTATCAGCAAGACTGAATAGATTGAATTGCTTGATACTGTGTTCTCCACAGGACATGCCCTAAAGCTCAAAGGTAGCAAATGTAGGGTAATCTTAGGAAATGGTTCTGCTCCTAGAGGGTGGTGAACCTATGGCAGAGCCTACCACTGGAGACTGTGGCTATTAAGACAGTCCAGGCATTCATGGTAAGCCTGAAAATATGTCTTGTCATCAAAAGAATAGCTGGGTAACCTGAATACTAGATGGTTAGAAAATCCCTATGAATTAGTAAACATTTGCGCAGAATGCTTTTTCACTGCTGCTTATGAACCCGTGGCTGGACCAGAGGAACCTAATATCTCTCCAGATCTTAAATCAATGCAATAGAAATGGACACTGTTATGGATTTCAAGGATATGAACAGACAGAAGACTTAACAGCTGAATATTACAGATTTTATGTTATTTGGCACACTTTTCCATGTCCAAATGTTGCTAACCTAGTCAAAATGAGCATGAACTATTCATGATTGTACACAAGTTATTTATGAATAGTTCAGGAACTCAGTGCATGGATGAGCATGAAAAAGCACATCAGATTGTTCACAAATGTTATTGAACTGTGAATAAACATTAAATGGTATTCCTCTGTTCACGATCATTCATAAGCATAAAGGTTCATGAAGGTTCATGATGTTCCTGTTTTGAGCATTTTATCATTGACATTTGGTGACCATAATTACCCTGCTTTTATAATAATGGATAATTCATAAGACAACTCCATTTTAATATGAAGGGCTTTCTTCACTAAAGATAGTTGCCCTAGGTACAGGGTCAGACCCATTCAATACTCAGTCATTATATCACATGACCTAAGCAAGCAACCAAGTCAACTGAGTTCTATTAATAAAAGTAACATTCCATACTAGCTTAGCGTTTACTTACTTTTCTGCTGCTTTTCTTTCAAATGGAATCACTGTTTACCTATCTTTTTATAATTAGATAGGCCAAATGACTCTTTATATCAGCAATATCTCAACACTTTTAAGATTTGGTGAGTTTAAATGTTACTCCTTTTGTGTGCATATACAGCTAATTGCCTTATGGGAACTATATTTCAATTCCTAAATGGGGAGAGTTCTGATTTTGTGATTATTCATATATCTTACAGTGTGAAACAATGCACTCTGATCTGCAAATTAATAATGCAAATTGATTTGTTGCATCTGTAAATTATAGACAATTAAAGGTTCAGCTATTTCATAAACTTTTTGTTGCTATACACTTCATGAACATGATTGATGAACTGAGTAGAAGAACTGCTGAGAAATTTTGATTGATATTCATGAACCAGTCATGCACATTCATCATTGTTCATGAGTTAATGAATTTAATTTCACCTGGGAACATTTGGGTACTGAGATATGCATTCTTTGTGGATGAGATGAAAATAAATCCCCCATGCCCTACCAGATAACCTATCCACCATCAGATACCCATTAATAGTCAACTGTGTCACCCTCCTGCATCTCCCCTGCTTAATTTTGTCTGCTGATCTGGCTTGCATCATGGAGATCTAGTTGGGAGATGACACTGGGCCAATTTTTGAGCTAAACATTTCCACAAGGTACGCTGTACTGCACTGCCTGAGGAGAGACTGGGAGGGTAGGTGGGCAAAAAATTGGCAGCTAGGGCTCCCTTCCTGGAGGTTATCAGTCCCTGAGGGCAAGTCCATACCTGCTGTTCTGTGAGGGGCTGGTGGCTTTACACCTGGACTGCAGGTGGCAGTCTGGCAGGTCGGTTCATCACAGAACCACAGCTGTGGCTCTCAGACTACCTGCACTTCTGTGAGGGGCTTGTGGCTTCACACCTGGACTGCAGGTGGCAGTTTGGCAAGTCGAGTTCATCACAGGACCATGGCTGTGGCTCTCAGACTACCTGCACTTCTGTGAGGTGCTGGTGGCTTTACACCTGGACTGCGGTTGGCAGTCTGGCAGGTCAGATTCATCAGAGAACTATGGCTGTGGCTCTCAGACTACCTGCACTTCTGTGAGGGGCTGGTGACTTCACACCTGGACTGCGGTGGTAGTCTGGCAGGTTGGGTTGGGGCTGGTGGCTTCACACCTGGACAGTGGGTGGCAGTCTGGCAGGTCGGGTTCATCAGAGAACCAAGGCTGTGGCTCTCAGACTACCTGTGCTTCTGAGAGGGGCTGATGGCTTCACACCTGGACTGCGGGTGGCAGTCTGGCAGGTCAGGTTCATCAGAAAATCATGGCTGTGACTCTCAGACTACCTGGCCAGATGAAGAACTTAGTTTTCTCACTGGAGCTTGAGGTCATGAACCTCAAGACTGATTGGTTAACATGGCCAGATCTTTGCACAGTGGAGTTCTCATTTGGGGTTCCCCCTGTTGAGATGGTCAGCTGTTGCCCTTCAAGGGAATTGTCCCCAGAGGGACTATTGGTGGTAATGAAGTTCTCTGGTGTGAATGTTGCATGTGTGATTGGTTTGGGTGAGGCGGTGGCCACCTTTAACACAGCATTCTCCAAAGCACTCAGTATCATTGTATTGGTCCATATATGACCTAGATACTCTCACGTGAGACCTCCATGGTTTGATTGGGATCTCAAAGCAACGAAGATCAGGGGTCAGAAGTTGAAGCATTGCTGTTAAAGACCCGTTCTGAGAAGGATGAACTGGCCTTGTGTGCTATCATGAGTTCCAAGGGGCAATTGACTGTAAGAAGGCAGAATTCCTGTCCCTAGAGATTGATGCAGGGAAGAACAGACCAGCTCAGCTCTTTGAACTGTGGGTAGACTATACCATCTGGCCTGTCTACAGCCCAAAAAAGCTTTTTCAATCACACTGTGCAATGAGTTTTCTCAAGTTCTTCTCTGACAGGGTGTCCTCCATTTGGTCTAGGATTTTGCCAGTGAGGCAAGTATTGCCCCACAGTGATCAGTCTGGTAGGAGCTTGGGAACTCCTATTGTCTGGGAGGACTTTAAACCAGTGGAAGTGGTGGAGATCATTGGGGTGATCTCGAAGATAAGGCCCACTTTTTGTGAACTGGACATGGCCCCAACTTGCTTCTTGGTGAAGTGTGCTGAGAATGTTGGTCTGGTATTCACCAGGATAATCCAATGTTCACTTTTGGAGGGAGTCTTTCCCAATGCTTTGAAGGAAGTGCTGGTGAGACCCCTCCTGAGAATACAAATTCTTGACCCTGATGTCCTGGTGGATTACTGACCTATCCCCAACCTTCAATTTTTAGGAAACATTGTTAAGAAAATGGTGGCACAACAGCTTGCAGAGCACCTCATGGCCTTTGATATCTGTGAGCCATTCCAGTCCAGTTTCAGGGCAAGGCACAGCACCCAAACATTGTTAGCTTGGGTGCAAAATGATCTCCTCAGGGCAAGAGATAGAGAAAAGCACTTAGTTATCATGTTCCTTGATCTCTGTTCTGCATTTGACACTGTGGATCACATTGTGATTTTGGATTGCCGTAGAGAGTATTGTGGACTCACCGGTAATGTTTGTTTGTTTGTTTATTCGCTTAACGGGTAAGCACACTGGAAGCAAGTTCCTTTTACAGGTGCGACCCACATATATTACATACAAACAACACATAATCAAACATGCATATACAGTACAGCAAATTGCAGACAAAGAATGTCTTTGTTACATATAAAATTCATAAAAAACAATTACAGTTAAATTGGGATTCGAAATACATCCTTAATGCATCAGCAAACTTTTTGACAGAACACAACCACCTAATGTCTTGAGGAATTTCATTCCAAATAAATGGAGCAATATAAGCAAAAGATCTTTGTCCACTTTTAGATTTCATGAAAGGAATCTCAAGAAACCTACTATCTGACCTATGTCTAGAATAATGACCATCATTATACGGTCTCAAAAATTTTGAAATACTATGTGGAATTCCAGAGTCCATAACTTTATACATAAACTTGGCCACACAGTATTGGAAATTTAATGAAACCGGTAACCAGCCCATTTCTTTCAGAATCACACAATGATGAGATAATTTAGAACAATTTAAAGCAAACTTAGCTATCAAATGAAGTAAAGTGGATTTCTTTGAAATCACTGTCACAGAAGCAGTATCAGTAATTATAGCTGCATAGTTCACAATGGGAAGTAAGCAGCATTTTGAAATAACCAGCCTAGACTCAGGAATAAAAAATGAGCGGATTCTATACAAAGAACCTAATCTACAATGTATTCTTGAGGTAACCCTCAAAAAATGAGGTTCATAACTTAAATAAGAATCTAATAATACCCCAAGATATTGAAATGTGTCTACATAGTCAAACAGTAATCCATCAAGAGATTTAACTTCCAAATTACTAACCTCAGATCTCAATCTAGATGGGGTACCAAAAACCATCACCTTTGTCTTAGATTTATTTAAGAGTAATTTACAGGCCATGAGTGAAGACTGAAAATTACACATTTCCTCTGTTAAAGAAACACCTAGGTCGCCAACTGACGAACCCTGCGTATAAATTACTGCATCATCAGCATAAAGTGTTAGAGAAGCATTATTAATCACACTTACTAGTTGATCAAAAAACAAAGAAAACAAAAGTGGCCCCAAAATAGAACCTTGTGGAACCCCACACTTAATTAACCATTACAGAGTCTGATACAGCACCCCTATATTTAACCCTTTGAAACCTATTTGTTAAATAATCCCTCGTCCAGTCCAAGAAAGACTCACCAACTCCCAATGACTCAAGTCTAGAAATCAACAGTTGGTGATCAACTGAATCGAATGCCTTGGTCAAGTCCATGAACACAGCACCCGTCAGACACCCTTTGTCCATGCCATTAAGTATCGTGTTCGTGAACTCGACCAAGGCAGTCTCAGTACTCCTTCCCTTTCTAAAACCATGTTGGTTCTGAGACAATAATCCAAAGCGATCCACATACCCAATCAACTGATTATAAACTATTCTTTCCTGAACTTTAGCTAAAGCAGACAAGATGGAAATAGGTCTGTAGTTACAAAACTCCTGTTGTAAACCAGATTTAAATATAGGAGTGACCAGAGTATGTTTCCATATGTTAGGTATAGTACCTGTAACAAAAGACAAGTTGAAAATAATACTAATTGGAAGTGCTATAACTGAGGCAGCATCCACCAGTAAACTAGGACATAAGCCATCAGAACCAGCTGAGCTATCCCTCTTAATACAACACAGCAACTTCTCTACCTCCTTCAGAGTAGTAGTCCTTAAATACAACTTATGATTAACTGTAAGATCTTCAGTCAATCCCAGGTAATTCACCTCAGGCTGGTCACTAAAGGAATCAGGCAATGCAGTAAATTTCAAATTAAACTCATTAGCTATCTTCAATGGACAAGTCAACAAGTCACCATTCAACCTCATTGAACCTGGTTGACAAACATTAGGCCTTATCAAAGTATTAATTGTTTTCCAAAAAGTAGTAGCGTTAGATAACCCTTCACATTGTTTATGATGAATATAGTCCATTTTAGCCTTCCTTATCTTAGCCTTTCATTGGTTCCTTAAAGTCCTATAAGCATGGTAACCAGAAACAGAATTATTCATTTTATACATTTTCCAAGCCTTGTCTGGTTGTCTCATAAGTTTGATCAAAGGAGGTGTTAACCACCCATAAGTTTTCCCTCAAACCCTTCTTTTGTCATCAACTTGTTTGAGTCCTATCTGTTGGGCAGGAAGCAATGGGTGGTTATGGGAAATTTCTTCTCCTCCCTGATGCTCCTGCCTTGTAGAGTCCCTCAAGGTTCGATTCTGTCACTGATGCTATTCGTGGTATACATGCTACCCCTGGATGAGCTCATTAGGTGTCACAGTTTTAGTTTCCACTGCTATGCAGATGATACCCACCTGTATATGTTCTTTGCCCCTGGAACACATGACGTTGTGGAAGTACTTAACAACTGCTTAGTTGAGATCCAGGACTAGAGGTCCTCCAACTGGTTATGACTGAATCCCAACAAGACATAGGTTCTGGTGACTGAGTCAGGTCATGAGCATGATGGTAGTGCCTCCTGGTTGGCAATAGGACTGGTCCTGGGAAGCACCCTGTTGTTGGCTTTCCTAGGGTACAAAACCTGGGTGTCTTCCTAGATGACAGCTTGACATTCAAGGGTCAGGTGCCATCTGTTGCCCAAAGTGTTTTTTACCACTTAAGGTATGTTACTTGGATTAAACCCCTAGTTCCAACTGAAGACCTGCCTTCACTAGTACATGCCTTTGTTACATCCAGGCTTGATTACTGTAATGCTTTGTACTTCAAGGTCAGTGGATGGACCCTGTGTTGGCTGCAGCTGGTGCAGAACACAGTGATCAGGTTACGGATGGGCCTGTCTAGGTCATGTCATATGACCCTAGTCCTGCAAGCTCTGCAATGCCTGCATGTCAGCTGGAGGGTCCTCTTCAAGGTGGGCTTGCTCACCTATAAGGCCCTATACAATCTCAGCCCTAGCTATCTGGCTGATATCCTGAGACCTGCCACCTTAATCTGCTCCCTCCACTCCTCCACCAGGGGCCTCCTTGCCTTTCTAAGAGCCAAGTTAAAAATGTCCAGTGACAGTGCATTTGAAGTCACTGGTCCAGCCATCTGGAACTTGCTTCCACCTTTCTCAGGGAGGCCCAGACAGAGAAGGTTTTGAAGAGGGGTCTTAAGACTCATTTGTTCAAGCTGGCTTTCCCAGACTAATCAGGCTTGTTATATATTATTAAGACTGTATTTAATGATCAGTATAATTGTACTGGATGTTGTATTTTAATCTATTTATGTCCTGTAGCTTGTCTTATTATTTTGTATTACCCTGCTTGCTACTATGTAAGGTGCCCACAGCCCCTGTGATTGGGCACCATATAAATAAATGTTACCTACTAACCTGCCTACCTGCCTACCCGTCACCTCCCCACCATGACCCATAGAAAGCCAATTAAATCCCTCTACTGCCTCCATAGCTGCTGCAACCGCCCCCATCTGAGTCCCATAAAAAGCCAACTCACATTTACACATGTCACCAAGTTCTTCAGACCATCCCACCCCATGACCAGCTCCCCATCAGTGTCTAACTAGTTTGGCAGGCACAGACAGTGACTGACTGACAAATTCAACAGTGTGTGCCGCTTCTCTTAATCTTAACACAGTGCATGTTGCAGTGAGATCCTGTCACTATATTCAGCATGATGATGAGGAATAGATGGTGCACATCACTGGACTTCATATTGTCACTATCTGAGTCAGTTGCCAGTAATACTAGTAAGTGATAAAGAGTCAGCACAGAATGTGAATGTGTGGGGCAGTTCAAAGATGCCAAAGGGTGATTTAATTAACTTCATATGGGTATTGAGAGATAGGGAGCTGGGGATATGCAGGAATGTGAACCTGAACTTGAAAATAGGAAGATACAACTGATGTGCCAAATATCAGGTACTGTACTCAAGGACAGATACTGAAACAAAAATAAATCAAAAAAATTAATAATAGACCCTCTGTACAGTCCCAAAAGGTACCATCAATACAAGTCATGGAATCTCCACAGAAGCTGTTAAACCTACAGCCAAAGAAAATGCATTTTAGAAACAATTCAATAAGTTACATAGCTTCCTAACAGAAATAAAATGACTGAACACGTTATACTCATCCCACAAAATTTTGTACACTCATAAAAATTCCAGTAAAGTCTATAATTATAAAAATTATTTGGAGCCACTGGTAGAGGAATAGTAGAAACTCATGATTAGCCAAACCAAAGAAAAAGATGATGCATAGAGCAATGAATAGCAATGAGGTTACAGGTGTTCTCATCTCATAAGGCTAACTCTGAGAGCATTGAGATGTTTAGCTAATAAATAACCATGACTAACCACGATTACTTTTCCTCAGATTAGCAGGAAGCATGAATGAATTTCTATATACTCAACTGAAACACAGAAACATAGAAACATAGACTTTGACAGCAGATAAGGACCGCTTGGCCCATCTAGTCTGCCCATTTCCCTACCTACAGGATAGGCCGCAAATCCTAGTTAACCAACAGTCTATTTTTTCCTACCCCCCACAAGAATTGCCTCATGTCTGTCCCATGCATTCTTGAATTCTCCCACAGTTTTAGACCCCACAACCTCTTCAGGAAGACTGTTCCATGCATCCACTACCCCTCTGTGAAATAATACTTCCTCACATTGCCCCTGAACTGCCCTCCTTCTATCTTTTAAATTGCATCCCTTTTTTGCAAGTCTCTTTTCTGAAAGATGCTACCCTCTTGGACTTTGTTGATTCCACTGAGGTATTTAAAAGTTTCTGTCATGTCCCCCTCTCCCTTCTTTCCTCAAGGGTATACATATTAAGCTCCTTTAGTCTCTCCTCTTACGGCTTCTCATGCAGACCCTGCACCATTTTAGTTGCCCTTCTCTGGACTACCTCTATCCTGTCTATGTCCTTGCAAAGATGGGGTCTCCAGAACTGGACACAGTATTCCAGATGGGGTCTCACCAACTGTCTGTACAGAGGGATAACAATTTCCTGTTTTCTGCTGCTGATGCCTCTCCCTATACATCCCAGTATACCCCCAGCCCTCCCTACTGCTTTCTCACATTACTTGCTAACCTTAAGGTCATCTGATATGATTACCCTCAGGTTCCTTTCCTTTTTTGTTGTTGTTACTACCTCCCCACCCATTGTGTATTCTTCCGCTGGGTTCTTGTTTCCCAGGTGCATTATTTTGCACTTCATTGCATTGAATCCTATCTGTCATACTTCTGACCATTCCTCCAACCTTTCCAAGTCCCTTTTCATCCTTTAAATGCCTCCTTGTGTATCAACCCTGTTGCAGATCTTTGTGTCATCTGCAAAAAGGCATACTTTTCCTCCCAGTCCCTCTGCAATGTCACTGATGAAGACATTAAAAAAGACTGGACCCAATACTGAACCCTGCGGTACCCCACTAGTAACCCCTCTTTCTTCAGAGTGGACTCCATTTACAATAACCTTCTGTGTCCTGTTGTGCAGCCAATGTTTTACCCAGGCTACCACCCTGGGACCCACTCCCAGGCTGGTTAATTTGACTATTAATCTTTTGTGTGGACTGTGTCAAATGCCTTGCTAAAGTCTAGGTAGGCCATGTCCACAGCCCCTCCCTGGTCTATTACTTTGGTCACCCAGTCAAAGAAATCTATTAGATTCGTCTGACATGACCTTCTCACTGTGAAACCATGCTGCCTTGGGTCCTGTGCTCCACTGGCCTCTAGGTACTCAACTATTCTTTCCTTCAGAAGTGACTCCATCACTTTCCCTACCACAGAGGTCAGACTGACAGGTCTGTAGTTTCCTGCCTCTGGCTTGGTCCCACTTTTGTGAAGGGGAATCACATCTGCCTTTCTCCAGTCCTCAGGTACCACACCATCCTCCCATGATTTATTAAAAAGTGGTTTCACTAGTTCCTCACTTAATTATTTTAGAATTCTTGGGTGAATTCCATCAGGACCCATTGCTTTGTCCACCTTCAGTTTTAGGAGTTTTTGCAGAACCCTTTCTTCTGTGAAAGGACTGGGATCGACCCCCCTATCAAGAGTGCTTCTGTTAATTGGATTAGGCACTTCCACCTCCTATTTTGTGAATACTGAGCAGAAATATTCATTCAGTATCCCTGCTTTTCACTGTCCCCTCTGCCCACCACCGTTCATTCTGTTTTAGCTCACTATCCCTCCCTTTGTCTTTCCTATGCTTAATGATGTACCTATAAAAGGTTTTATCCTTCTTAACTGATTTGGCTATCTTTTCCTCAGTTTGGGCCTTGCTATTCTGACTTCCTCCCTGCTTCCTTCTGCCTTAACTGGTACAGCCTCTGTCCTGCTCCTTCTGTGTTTCCTTATACTTCTGGAATGCTATCTTTTTCTTCCTGACTTTCACAGCCACCTCTTTTGAGAACCATAGTGGCTTTTTCTTTTGTTTTGATTTGTTTATTTGCTTCACACAAAGGCTTGTTGCTTCTGTGATGGCAGTTTTGATGATTCCCCATTGGTGCTCCACACCTCTTTCTAGCCTATTTACTAGTGCTTTTCTGAGGCACTCTCCCAACTTGCCAAAGTCAGCCCTCCTGAAGTCCAGTACCCTCACTTTTGTATGTCTTGACTCTGTAGCTGAGTTTAACGTAAACCACACTGTTTGATGGTCACTTGTCCCCAGATGGCAACCCACTTCTAGTTCTGAGATCCTTTCACTGCCCCCATTTGGGAGTACAAGGTCTAAGATTGCTCCCTCATGAGTGGGTTCTGAAACTAGCTGTCTAAGGCCTGCCACCTGTAGGGCATCAAGAATGGCCCTGCTCTTGGATGTGACTGCAGCAAATGTGCTCCAGTTAACATCTGGCATATTCAGGTCTCTCATCAATAGTATCTCACCTTTCTCTGCCATTCTAAGAATTCCTTCTATCATATCCTTGTCCATTCCCTCCCCCTGACATGGGGGTCTGTACACAACCCCTGTGCAGATTGTGGTGCCCTTTCCAGTCTCCAAGGTGACCCACAGTGCCTCCTCTCCTCCCTGTTTACTCTTTTGTTCAGTTGCTTTTATCCCTTCCTTTACACAGAGAGCTACTCCTCCCCCTCTTCTCCCCTGCCTGTCTCTCCTGTAGGTTATGTACCCTGGTATGTTAACATCCCAGTCATGGTTCTCTGTGTACCATGTTTCTGTGGCTGCTATGATATCCAGGCATCCCTCTTCCATCAAGGCCACCAGCTCAGGGAGCTTGTTGCCCAGACTAAAGGCATTTGTACTCATTACCCTCCATTTCCTGGTGGCCTTACTCCCTTTTGTCCTATCCCTGTCCTTCTTGCCTTTGTCACTTTCTCTATTTACCCCTGCCCTTCTCCCCATCAACACCTCAATGTTGGTGTTGAAAGATCTTGATAGAATATTAAAGCTCAGTGTTTGAGAATTAAACAATGTAGTAGCATATTCTTAAAAGGTGGTAAGCCTAAAAGGAACAGATAGAAAATTCAGTAAAGAAGAGACTGAGCTGAAGACAACATTTGTTAAGCAGCCATAATGTCCACAGAAAAACACATGAAAACTCTAGACAACTGATAGAGATAGATGGAGATTAGATAGATAGATAGCCAGATAGATAGACAGACTGACAGACATACAGAAGATAGACAGATATTTAATTTTTATATTGAACTCAACATATAGCTGTAGAGAAGAAGGAGGAGGAAGAGGAGGAAAATGAAGAGGTAGTAGAGAAGGATGAGGAGGAGGAAGAGGAGGAGCAAAATGGAGAGGTAAAGTGACAACAAACTGACAAGTGATGAGCCAAAAAGTGTGAAATTACTAATAATATTCATTAGGGGTCTTAATGATGAAACGTTTAAGTGACACACATCATAAAGATCTAGTTGGTGATGACACTATCATAGTCATCATCATCAGGTCTTATGGTGGTGTGTCTCAGAGGAGTCCTCATGTTGTTGCTGTCTCTCCTGGAATTTGTGAGCCAGATCTGTTTGAGTGGCACCAATACCATTGAAAGTCTTGGGAGACTTGTCAGCAGGACGTGAGGGAGTGGGAATAGTAGATGTAATTGTTGGACATGTAATTCCCCCACAAAAGGTGGGGTTTACCTGTTAATCTCTGGAAGCTGGAGGTGGGTCCTCCTGTGATACCTGTATCCTCATGCTGAAAATGGTACTGGAAGCAAGAAGAAGAGTGTTGTTGTTGCCCATTTGTTCTTTCTTTGTACACCACCTATGAAAGGGGTCACCCTGCACACAAAGATGAACCAAAAGAACCACTAACATTGTCATGGACATTGTGGATTATAATCCCAGTTGGAGTAAAAATTTTGCAAAATTAAAAGTAGCAGTAAGCAGTTAGAAACCCTGTGAAGCAGCAGCTGGGCCTTGAACTGAATGTACATCACCATCTTGTGACCCTTGACACTGCAATCAACCAACTGTAATGAACGGTATCCTGGACAGAAGACAGGCACTTAAGAAGAACCGCAACAAAGTGCTTAGAACCTGTTATCTAAGAGAAAAAGGACCTCAGCCAAACCCTTCCCTTAGCCAGGAGGAGTTCAGAGCAGTCCTTCCCAAGTCATTGGAGACAACATAAGTGCTGAGGAGAAGAGCTGAGGCCTAGCCAGTCTTCAGAACCAGAGATCTTGGTGTGAGAGAATCCAGTTGATGGAATTTCCATCCAAGCTGTGAAAAGGTGTTGAGAAGTCTGCATTGTTGTAAGAGACTGAATCTGCTGAAGCCATCTGCAGGCTGCTGACATCAGAGGTGAGAACAAGCTGTTCTCCCCTGTCTGAGATGTTTAAGGGAGGAGGTGGTCAGGATCTTGTTTCCATGATACTTGTACCCTTGATTTAATGATCATCCACTGGTTTGAGGTGTTGTAGCTTATCAATCCAGGGTCTTCTGAACTTATCACACTGCCATGTGCTGATCAAGAGGACAAGGAGTTGTGATACAGCAGTCAGGCCTAGCCTGGGCCTACAATCCCCATCTGAGTGCTGCTGCAACACTGTTAATCACAAAGCATCAGTGACTGGTTTTCCTTGGTGAAGAATACGTGAATCCTGTCTTGCCAGCCAGAAAACTGCTGCTGTTGCCTGAAATTCTCTGTTAAATTACAATTTTCTTTGCAATCTCTGTTGGATTACAATTTGTTTTCCTCATTCAAAAGTGCTAGCCAAAACGTAAGTTAGGTGGGGTTAAAGAAAATGTGCATATTTGTAAGTGTTCCAAGCCAGGGCACCATGATATTGGACCTGCAACAGTACTTAATTTTTCTGGACACCCAGTAGCTAGATCATTACTGCAGTTAAAAAGAGGATTGCTTTTACAGTTATTTTGAAACTGTGTAAATCTACTACTGAAGGTAGTGGGAAGTCCTAAAGTACAGTAGGCCTGGTTGCAATCTTCTATGTTGGTGTTGGGAGTCCTAGTGCATGAACTCTGTGGAGAGGCCTAGACATCCAAGAGCACATAGCTTGAGGCGAAGCAATTGAAATTTAACAGGATCAATTCTGTTGTTACTGTCCAAACTCATTGTTTGAATCATTTGGTATAACCATTATTTCCTTTACATGACCAGAGCTGCTTATAGCAATCTATCCTAAATGGTACAAAGATGTTTGATATTGCAATTGAAATGTGGGTGCTAGTACTAGTATGTTTCAAGGTGATGTTCGAATGTTGTGGGGAGATTAGTTGGTGCTGTACCTCAGGGCTTATTCTATTGGTCAGCAGGCCTACTATTTCCTTCTATGGGGGGAGACACCATGCTATTTCTCGTTATTCCCTGTCCAAACCAACCTCCCATATGAGTTTAACAACCCTATGCCCCTTAACCTTGCTTAGCCCACATGGGTGCAAGGCAGGGGTAGTAACCGAGAAGGTAACACTTGTACCATCTACACAGTGACCCGGATACAGACATGTGAATAATCTATTGCATACTTAAAGTTCCAGGCCATGTCTGAAAAATAAGACCAGTATACCTAGTGCATCTACTTGGTAACAAAAAAAAACAACTAAATTAAAGATGGGCCCATGGTAAGAAACATTTGAGAAAGGCTAAGTGTTCAATATTCTCTGGATATAGCCATGAGAGATGTGATCAGGCAATACTCCTAGTTGTACTGAAACATTTGTCTCGAGCCACAGATATTGGTGGGAGTCCCATAAAATACAAAGCAACTTTAGCCAGTATAGGCAAATTAATCACCTATCTTGCCAAAACAAAATTAGATAAGTATGCATAAATCTTTTTATTGCTTCTTAGCCACCTAACATTTCTCTTCAGCAACCAGTAGCCTCCAGACCACCACCCAGCTTCATCATCAGCCTTGACTCTCAAGCATCACCTTATCAGTCCTGTTGCTTTCCCCCATGATGGATTACCTCCTCCTTCCTTTTTTGTCTGAAGTTGGTGACGGGTGTCCCACTCATGTTGAATGCACAGGAAAAGTAGAGCCTGGGCATTCTTTGACTTTATCCTACTGGGTCAACGGAGAAGTTTTTCCCTGTTTTCTCAATACCACTAAGAGGCTGTCTCAACATGCTTTTAGGTATACAGTGGGCATATAAGTATCTTGTATAAGCATCTCCCCACTTTTTTGAAATCCTACATTGACTTCTCCTCTTGCTGGCCCTTTGGAGGCGCTGACACTGTGAGAGACATCCATCTACCACAAGAAAGAACATCCCTTGGAAGAGATAGAGATTTAAGTTCATGAAAGGATCCAACAGAGTGGGCAGAGAAAGTCTGTTCAAACTAAGAAAAAGTTCATCCATCAGAGGTCATGCACTCAAGGTGGAAAGAAGAAGGTTTAAAAAGGACATTAAGGAATATTACTTCACAGAAAGGGTGGTAGATGGGTGGAACAAACTTCCTGATAATGTTGTGAAAGCAAAGACAATAATGGGATTAGAGGTAGTGAGGTGCATATAAAGAAGTTATCATATGGGAAGTGAATGGAGGGGATTTGGTGAATGGGAAGAAGAATGTAGAATAGAATGCAAGGAGAGACTGGACAAACTGTTCAGGTGTTTCCTGTCTGGCACTTTTCTATGTTTGTTCTCCCCAGCTGGCCCTGTGGCATCCTGAGCTTTCCCCCAACCACGGGGCATCAGCATAATGAGTAGCAGCCCTACCACTGCAATGACAGGCCAGATGAATCCTACAGTATGTGTCTACTAGACATTGCGTAATTACATTCTGATTTAGTTTAGTCAGTTAAAATCTTTCCTTGGGTTATGTAAGAAGAAACATGTCTGTCACTTCTGCTATGAACATAGCATTTTGCTGCACTGCGAATGAGATGAACTACTGGTGTCATCGCCCCAAAGCTAATACTATTATTGCGACTGTCATTATACTGCCACCAAGCCACAGACCATGGCAACCAACAGTGTCCCCAGTAGAAACCAAAAAATATACCACATCCATTCAACAGACATTTTATTATACTAAGTTTCTATACACTCCTGTTTATTACTTTTCAGTTATATTTAAATTATATTTGTAGTTTATAAAAGTAATTCTTGAACAAAGTCACATACAGAAAATCATTTATAGTGCAAACATGCTAATTACTACTCTATGGAAATGGCCAATTGTTAAGCACATCAATGAATGAACAAATGAATGAAAGAATGAATCAATCACTCTACCAAACATATGTTGTATTTGTTTTTGTTTATAATTATATTTTCATTACAATAATTGTTTATGTTAATGCATCAGTTAGGGTTAATAGCACAATGACAAAAGTTTGGAAATGTGATGTTAGGGTTATACCCCTACAACCCCCTCACCCTCTACACACCAATAGGCATTAGGGTGTGCGTTGGAGTTGTTGGCCTACCTCTCACCTCATTCCATGTGAAAACAAGTTGAGATGGTACAGTATAGAAGAATGGTGTGAGAGTTAGGTCTGACAACCCAACACACACCCTGATGCCTGTTGGTGTGTGGAGGGTGTGGGTGGGGTTGTAGGGCTGTAACCCTAACATCACATTTCCAAACATTTGTTGCTGTGCTATTACCCTAACTGATGCATTAACAGAGTTTTTTGCAATGAGTTTCCCTTCTTTTTGAGAAAGTGTAATGTAACTGGTAAATGGTATGTGTTAGTGGGCTCCCTTCACATTGTCCATTTTTAGCATAATGGTATGTGTATTTGGAAACATGGGCCCTCCAGGCCCTGTGATCCCACTTATACAGTAGTACAAAGCCATACAGCAGAGCCATAGTACTCCAAAGGAACCCTCATATCACATTTTTGCCAATATCTCCGTAACCGTAACAAGCAGGAAAAAAAATTCACTGCAGGTGTAATATATGATTTCCAAGCTTGATTTTGTAGATTAGGTCACCTGCTTTGATCAACTGTAGGTGTTTTAAGCTACAGGTAGGGATACATTTGTATCTTGCTTCGTTTTCAAGATACAGGCTCCGAACAGTGTCAAGTGCACCGCAAAGTTATCCTATGGGAAATTTCTCAACTTTGGAATGCTGTAACTGTGGTCCTATTGAAAGTTATGGTACCAAACCACAAAAAGGCACATCTAAGGGACCAGGTCTTGCCACTCTGGAAATTTCAGCCCCAAAGCCCCAACCGTTTTGTTGCAGGGGGTTGGCAAAGATTTGCAGGTTTTTGGACAAAGTACTGTCACAAATTGCAACAGTTTTGCAAAAATGGCATGACACTTTCTTGATTTGCAAAGTGTCATGGCCATTTGTGTTGTAACTTGCAAAAGTACTAGGACTCTAATGTTTAAAACTCCATTTCTGGGGTGGGTTTACACCAAAACAAACATAGGTCTGGCATCCTCATGACCTGACTAGGTAAACACAACAGTCAGTGTTTACCTAGGGGGGTCCCAAATTTAAACGGCAAACATTTTTTCTTTTGCTAACTGAAAACAAGATGGCCACTGCATGAAAGTAAAAGGACCAGTTGCAAAAGCAAAATATTCTGACGGCAGCTTTCGAGAAACCTATTTTTTTCCCATTGACTATAATGGGAAATTTGCTTTTTGAATAACTTTTGAACAGTTTAATATTTATTCACCAAATCTTTGAAAGGCACATCAGGGACCCAGACTGCATCTTCCTTGAAGATTTCAGACCAAATGGACACATCATGTGGGCTGTAGGCATGAGCAAAAAAGCATACAAAAATTAAACTTTTTTGCATTTTTGGCATTCTGCAGCTCCACAACTGCTCATCTAACTGTAACACAACTTGTCTGATCCAGAGATCTATGGTTTCAGACCATGCATGCAAACTTCCAGGCCAATCTGTTGTATGATGGCAAAGTTACTAATGTGCAATATTTGGGTTTTATTATTAAACTGCTTACTCAACCTTAACTATACTGACACTACCGTGCCAGTATGATATAATATATTATATATATATATATATATATATATGTGTGTATGTGTGTGTATGTCGGGGCGCAGTTGTGTCCCTGTAGTTAGGGCTTGTACAGCACTTCAGTGTTAAATTCAAAATGTTGCACTCTAGTAATATTTGCATAATTCAACAAAATAGCCCAAAATTTGGCATGCATAGTCATTCTGCCAGTGTCTCAAGATCTGGAAGGTTTTGTGGTGGTACCTTGTATTATGGTTATGAATAAGTGAAAAAAAAAACAGAAATTTTTTTTTTTGATAGGGTAACAAGATTTTTTGCCATCATCTACAGCCCACACAGAACTAACATTTTCTGAAATTGTTAGGGATGATGGGGTGTGTGCCAAAGGTTTGTCTTTCAATGGTTTGGTGAAAAAATATATTATTTTTGAATTACAATGATTTCCCGATAGCTGCAAGATACGCAGGTAAATGAAAACTGTCCAAACTGTAAATTTACTGGTCATGCTCAGAGAAAAGACTGTTGGTGCTATCAGCCATTTTGTTTTTCTAACAATTTACAAACTACTGTTGTGCACAAGTACTGCATGCTAAGGACAGCACAACCCATATATTTAGGTCTCAGTGATATGCTTAGTTTGACGTTTGTCTAAAAAGTAGTATAACTCCATGGCAAATAAGTGTTTTTTTCACTGCAAATCATGTACCTTGTCCCTCGCTATATAATTACTGTTTGATTTGTTATTTACAGTTCCAGCTTTACTGTTCAAATAGTAAGTGTGGTAGCGAGGATTCTTTATAACAGATTTAGACAGACAACTGTAATATAGTGCATAAAAAACACACATTCTGTATTTGCCCATTTATTGCCCAAAAAGCAAAATAAAGAAAATAAAGGATATTTACAAAAAGGAAAATAAGAGGGTGTTAATTCTTCACACCAATGTAAATCATCAGATCATCATTCTTCTTCCATTAACCATCAAAAATCAAAAGAATTCCTGAGATCTTCCTTCTTGACAGTGTGTAAACCTTCACACTCAGCTCTTCTTAGCTCTTGCTCAGTCTCTGATCAGAAAGCAACTGACCATCTTCCATACTCTCTCTCCTATCTATCTTTCTAGTCCTCTGGTGGACATCCTTTTATAGCAGCTTGACATGACATCAGAGGTCAGGTGACAACATCAGTTAGCAGGGACACTTTATTTTAAACCTCTACAATTCATAAAACAATGTCCTAGCCTGCCTAGCTTAATGCTATTCTCTATGTCCACCATACAGGCTTTTAAGGAGTCTCTATTCTGAAGAAAAAGGCTAAATAAAACCTTAATTACAGGGGCATGACATCACACTTGGGAGCTAGCTCCTCCCCTACTATGATGTCACTGAATGCTTCTCCCATAAGTACAGTCAGTTCAGGGGCTGCCAGCCCTATAGCAGGACCTCTGGAAACATCACTAGGTAATGACTCTTTATCTTTTATTTCAGGCTCGTTGAAATATTTTAAACCAAAAGAAAAATATTCAGTAGGTATCACTAGGCTTGAAAAATGTAAGCAGAAAAGGATGCGCTCCTTATCTGTTTACTCTTGAAAGTACTAGGAACCTACTGCTTTTTTAAGAGAAATAAACCTTTTTTAAAGAAAACATACAGAACAGAAGACAATTTCCAGGGCATACATTTCTTTACAGCTAGAAACAATAACTGCTTGTAATTTATATAAATACTTTCTTTTTTATTTAAGAACCAACTTTTTCTGTACCATACTTAGCTTTGCAAAACAGCTGTTTGCTGAAAACTTTCAGCCATCGGCTCCCATTTTATTTTCAGCCCTGTTTAATTTTACAGCAAAGCTAGCTTCTTTGCTGTACCTGATACATGCAGCATTTCTTTATATGGGCATCATAGGGCTTTATATGCTTAAACTCCCTTTATTTTTTTCAAAGGGAGTGTTTTTCTGTGTTTCCCCGACTAAGTGAGCTCAGTCTACACACTCGCTGCAAGACACAGGAGCATGAAACAACAGGGACACATTTTGTACATTCTTTGAAACTGTTCATCAATTTTTCCACTTCAGAGCTATGTCCTCTTAATAAGAATTAAATAAATTAAATAAAATTAAATTAAATAAATAATCATTTCCTTATTCTCCCCATTTTTTCTTCATGATCGTACGCACGATTGCCAGCACGAATGTGCAATCATGCGATCGTGCAAATGTGCAAATGTGTGAACATCACGATCACATATCTGAAACCAAATTCAGCATACTGCTTGTAGCAGCAGAGAACCACTTCTTTTCTTCAAGGTAACAGTTATAGTTTTCAGGAGCTGCTTTTAAATGGGCACACAAGCATTTTAACAAATAGGGATAGAAAAGAAAAGAAAAGAAAATAGATATTAGGTTGGCCACCCTGATAGGGAAAATAGAGAATAGTTAGAAAAGAAATATCATCTTAAAATGTGTGAATTCTTGTCCTTCATCAGGTTCAACCAACATAGGGGGTTGTGATCAGCAACAACAATTAATTCATTTCCCCACAGGTAATATTTGAGGGCCTCTATCACCCACTTGATAGCTAAACATTCCTTCTCTACAGTAGAATATTTCATCTCTCTCTCTCTCTCTCTCTCTCATGGAGCTTTCTACTGATAAACAGGATAGGATGGTCTCCTTGGTGGTCATGTTGACTTAGAACAGCCCCATGCCTGTATCAGAGGCATCTGTTTGAAGCTCAAAGGGTTTGGTGAAATCCAGGCTAGGTAAAACTGGGGCAGAATACAAGATGGCTTTTATTTTTATGAATGCCCCCTCACATGCTGAACTCCATTTTACTTTGTTTGGGTTCCTGTTTTTCATTAAGTCAGTCAAGGGAATAGCAATTGTAGAGAAACTGGGAATAAAACGTCAGTAGTAACTTGCCAAACCTAAAAAGGAGTGGACGTGTCATTTTGCGGTTGGCGCAGGACTATTTGCTACAGCCTCAACTTTACTTATCTCAGGCTTCACCATCCCATTACCAATAATGAAACCTAAGTAATGGGTCTCAGTCATGGCTAAGGCACATTTGGACGGGTTAATGGTAAGGCCTGCATTCTTAATACTCTGAATAACTGCACTGAAGTGTTCCAAGTATGTATTCCAGTTTGGGCTGTAGATGACAACGTCATCTAGATACGCTGCACTGTACTGTTTATGTGGTCTTAGGATATGGTCCATATACCATTGAAAGGTAGCTGGAGCTCCTTGCAATCCAAATAGCATGGTGGTAAAATGGTACAGACCAACTGGGGTGAAAAAAGCAGTTAGTTCTTGGGCTTGGTGTGCTAAAGGTATCTGCCAGTACCCCTTTGTCAAATCTAGTGTATTAATGTACTTGGCAGACCCGATTTGATCTAATAAATCATCAATTCAAGGCATTCAAAAGCCATAAAATTCTGACACTTCATTAATCCTTCTGAAATCCAAACATAATCTAAGTCCTCCCTCCTTCTTGTGTACTACTACTAAAGGGGAAGACCAGGGACTACAGGAAGGAACAATCACTCCTGACTTCTCCATTTTTATCACCTCAGCAATAACTTCAGGCCTAATTTTTTCTGGAAGCCTATATGGTTTCTGGTGGATAGGTTTGGTTTGTGTGACTCTTGTGTCATGGGCCACCCCCTTTGCTGTACCCGGGGTTTGGTAAATTGTCTGTGAAATATGCCAAGAGGTGATCAATCTCTTGTCTTTGTTTCTGGTCTAACTCTGGGTTTATCTGTATGCCATCCTCTTTGTCTTTTTTCTCTAACCTTTCATAGGCTATGTCTATCTCAGTTTCTCCCTGTTCCAGCTTAATAAACAGTGTTTGGGCCTGTGGTTTTTCTACTCACTTTTGTAGTAGATTTGCATGGTAGCTCTTCTTCAAGGGTCTATGGCCAGGCATTTCAATTTCATAACTGACTACACCAGTCTGGCGTAGTATCACATACGGCCCTTGCCATTGCATCAGCAATTTATTTTCAGAAGATGGCAGTAACAACAACACTTTTTCACCTGGTTCAAATGTCTTAGTTTTTAACCCTACATCATACAATTGTTTTTGCTTACACTGAGTCTGGTCTACATTCTGATGTGCTATTGTCACATATTTCATCAAACACTCTCTTAAAGATGTCATATACTCTAAATGTTTTTACACCCTACATTGGTCCCTGCCTCCCAATGTTTTTTTTACCACATCAAGTGGACCTCTAGGATTCTGTCCATATAATAGGGTAAACGGAGAGAACCCTGTGGTGTACTGGGGCACTTCCCTGTAGGAAAATAACAAATAGGGTAGGAACGTATCCCAGTCCCTGCCTTCATCATGTACAAACTTCTGTAGCATGCTTTTTAGAGTCTTATTAAAGTGCTCCACAAGATCATCAGTTTGGGGATGATAGGGTGAAGTTCTAATAGATGATACTCCCAACAGCTTATATAACTCCTTCAACATTACAGATGTGAAGTTGCTACCTTTGTCAGTTAGAATGACTTTAGGGATTCCCATCCAACTGAACACTTTAGCTAATTCCTCAGCAATGCTAGGGGCAGTGACAGTCCTCATTGGAATTGCTTCAGGGTACCAAGTGGCATAATCACATATCATTAGAATATATTGATTACCTTTGGTGCTCTTAAGGAGTGGACCAACCACATCCATAGCCACTCTGTCAAATGGGGTAGTAACATGAGGTATAGGCTGCAGGGGTACTGAGTCCTTCTTCCCTTTTTGGGCCACTAGTTGGCATTTCAGGCAAGCCTCACAGTATGCAATTACATCTTGGTGAATCCCCTGGCCAACAGAATTGAGACAGAATGCACTGCATTGTTCTATCTCTTCCCTCATGTCCAGCCATGGGGATGTCATGTGCTAAATACATCACTTTATCCCTGTACTTTACTGGTGCTACTAACTGTTCAGTTTCTTCAGCAGTTACTGGATCAACAATACTACGGTACAGTATCTTATTTTTAAGGATAAAGTATGATTGTCCTAGCAGTACATCCTTGTTCACCTGCAAAAACAAAGTTTGTAAAGTCACATCCTGTTTCTGTTCCTGTGCAATGTCCTGCATTGCAGCACCTGGTATATTAGACTGGTTCCCAACCTGATGCAAGTCCTTCCAGGCTTCTTTTTCCCTTTTTCTAGTTTTTCATGATTTCTGGTTTTCCTGCCAGTCTCAAAATAGTCTGCACCAAAAGGGGAAATGTCCTTCAATAGCTGTGTTTTAGCCTGGGACCTGGCAACCACATGTACAAGTTCTTGCAAGTTATTATGGGTTTTCATCAGGAGATTGAAGTGAGGGAAATCCTGACCAAAAATAACAGGAACTAGTAGATGTGGGACTAATCCCACAAACATATTATGTCTCTTGTTGTTCACAGTGTCCTAGCCTGCTTAGCTTAATGCTATTCTCTATGTCCACCATACAGGCTCTTAAGGAGTCTCTATTCTGAAGAAAAAGGCTAAATAAAACCTTAATTACAGGGGCATGGCATCATACTTGGGAGCTGGCTCCTCCCCTACTGTGATGTCACTGACTGCTTCTCCCATAAATACAGTCAGTTCGGGGGCTGCCAGCCCTATAGCAGGACCTCTGGAAACATCATTAGGTAGTGACCCTTTATCTTTTATTTCTGGCTCGATGCTATATTTTAAACCAGAAGAAAAATATTCAGTAGGTATCACTAGGCTTGAAAAATGTAAGCAGAAAGGGGTGCGTTTCTTATCTGTTTACCCTTGTAAGCACTAGGAACCTATTGCTTTTTTAAGAGAAATAAACCCTTTTTAAAGAAAACATACACAACAGAAGACAGTTTCCAGGGCATACATTTCTTCATAGCTAGAAACAATAACTGCTTGTAATTTATACAAATACTTTCTGTTTTATTTAAGAACCAACTTTTTCTATACCTTACTTAGCTATGCAAAACAGCTGTTTGCTGAAAACTTTCAGCTGTTGGCTTCCATTTCATTTTCAGCCCTGTTTTATTTGACAGCAAAGATAGCTTCTTTGCTGTACCTGATACATGCAGCATTTCTTTATATGGGCATCATTGGGCTTTATACGCTTAAACTCCCTTCATTTTTTTCTAAGGGAGTGTTTTTCTGTGTTTCCCTGACTGAGTTAGCTCAGTCTACACACTTGCTGCAAGACACAGGAGCATGAAACAACAGGGACACATTTTGTACATTCTTTGAAACTCTGCATCAAGTTTTTCACTTCAGAGCTATGTCCTCTTAATAAGAAACCACTCCTGGTGATTAAACAATCATTTCCTTATTCTCCCCGTTTTTCCTTCATGATCGTGTGCACAATCGCCAGCACGAATGTGCAATCCTGCAATTATGCAATCGTGCGAATGTGCACACATTGCGATCGCATATCTGAAACCAAATTCAGCATACTGCTTGTAGCAGCAGAGGACCACTTCTTTTCTTCAAGGTACCAGTTATATTTTTAAGGCGCTGCTTTTAAATGGGCACACAGGCATTTTAACAAATAGGGGATAGAAAAGAAAAGAAAATATATATCAGGTTGGCCACCCTGGTAGGGGAAAATAGAGGATAGTTAGAAAAGAAAGAGGAAAAGACAGAGTGAAATAGAAAACAATGAGAGAATGCCTGTTTTAAAATCCTCATTCTGGCACAGTAAGCAACCATTTACACTCATTAATAGTTCAAACATTACTGTTCCAGACCTATTCAGAATTCTGGTAGACAATTCAAGGAGTGACATCTAACAACTGTGCATGTGAAAGCATTGAGGATGTGTACCATTGAATACACTCCTCCATTATCTGCAGAGAGCTTCTGTCTGAATGACACACTTGTTTTGGTTTTGCTTAAGCACTGTAAAATGTGCAATGCCGTAGCTGTCAGGTCTGCTATTGTCACAAGCAGCTGTTCGTTATTAAGCTGTCCTCAAATCTTTCCCTGCTTATTCAAAGCCAGTTGTTGTTTTCTGGTTTTTTTTTTTATAACGGGATTATCCATCAAAAGTATCGCAGTCCTGTGTAAGCAGTCTGACAGCTTCTCTAACAGTCTCCTTTCAGAATATTCAGCAGTAAAACAAATTTTTTTTTTTTATGTAACTCTGTGCTACTCCATTACTTTAATTTCTATAGTCCATTAATTTTGGACAGTTATGAACAATCTGGTACATGATATTGTTTTCCTCAGTGAACCAAGAAATTATACCTTTTTTTCGCTATATGTTAACTCCAAGTCTTGCTGCCGCTGCAGTGTGCATGGTTCTCTCTTCTCAGCTGTACAAGTGGGCCACAGCTAGTTCTTACTCATGGCTTACATTGTGGTGGCAGTTCAAACAGATTGAAATGGTTGAGGCTAACTTGCTCTAGCACAGACAGCAACATTTTTTCCCCTGCAGTTTTCACTCCCAATCCACATTTTACCTGTCTTGAAGCAGCCTACATAGTTGCTTTATTGAAACTTTTCCTGGCAGGTTTGAGAGACATGCCCCCACATTGTAAGTGGGAAAGTAGACAATCTTTTGATCTGGCACTTAGTAGGTTTGGGCCAGAGATGGGAGCCCCCATGTTCCCTATACTATTGCTAATTCTGTGTGATAAGGCTTACATGAATGGAGCAGTAAATACAATACAGGTTATGCATGGTGGTACAGTCACTACCAATTAGTGTTATATGTTTTATTCACATGGCTGCAATTTCCAATGAAATATTAAGTGGCTATTTTTGATATTCAAAAGGATTATTCCTGTAATTGTAAAGATTGAACCCTACATGACACACAGAGGCATGTAACCTGTCGATCATAGACAATGCAGTACAAGTATATAGCATGCCTCATGCAATAATTCAGCCAAATGAATAAGACTTTAAGTCACCCCAAAAATAAATAAATAAAGATAAAATAAAGTGCTTTTATAAACTGTGAGCCTTGCTGAATCATGATCTGAATTGCACCCATTTGATTTAATACATTGCATGAGATGTGCTCTAGGATCTGTTGACTTATATTCAGAGTTCGTCAGTACTAGGGTCCTCCTGCTGCTTGCTAATGCCCTCCCTCACTTGTTTACAGTACGGGAAAGGTAGATGTGGTAAAGACATGTGATTGGAGTGCAGTTTTAGCACTCTTCCAGGTTACTGGCAGCAAATACACTCTTCAGGACAGTTCAGTGGAGATATAGGAAACACAATCAGGACCAACCTCATTGTCGGCACCGGTAAACTGCAAAAATATTAAATAATATGAGTTAACTGAGACTCACACTGTTACAAAACTCACAACTGGTAAATGCTCTTTTAGCTTCTATTCAATACATGATCCTGCTTAATGTGATCAGCACCGATATGGTCACTACCTAAAATACATCTAATATCAGAATGCCATTAGGCTGGATCATGTACTGAGTAGCAGTTAATAGAGCATTTATGAGTTGTGACAATGTAAATTCAGTAAACCTCACATTATTTAATACTTTTGCAATTTACTAGTGCCGACGGGAGTGGTCCAGATTGTGTTTTCTATATCTCCACTGAACTGCCCTGAACAGTGCATTTGCTGCAAGTAACCTGCAAGACCACTAAAATTCTGCGCTCTAAGGGAATGTCTTTATTGCACATACTGCACCTTTCCTGTGTTGTAAACAAGGAAGGAAGGGAGGGCATTAACAAGCTGCAGGAGGACCCCCAGAGAACCTCAAACCACCTTCTGATTTCTTCCCCAACATTGTGCTTACCTCACTGCATAGTGTTCAGCAGATAGAGTTTTGCTCCAGGTAACAAAAGGATACATGAATTTAGGGAGACAATGCATAGGAGTGGAGTGCAGAGAAAACTGCCCCATATTGCAAATGCTTGCTCTTTGTTTCCCGCCTATTCCTTACAGATAATTTTCCCACACTAACACCTCATAACTAGAGACTTGTAACCTTTTGATCACATTCAGTGCAGTATAAAGGTAATTTCTATCCCTGATTGCAACTGAATATGAATAGAAGTCAACAGAGCCTATAGCACATCTCATGCAATGAATTAAACCAAATGGGAGCAGGTTCAGATTGTGATTCGCCTTGCCTCATACTTTCTAAAAGCACCTAATTTTATTTGTTTATTTATTCTTGGGGTGACTGAAAGTTAAATTTATTTGACTTCATTTGTTGCATGCGACTTGCTATATACTTGTACTGCATTGCATATGATCAAAAAGTTACATGCCTGTAGGTGCCATGCTGGGTTTGATTCTTACAATTGCTTGGATAATCTTAATAAATATCAAAGACTGCCACTTAATATGTCAATGGAAATTGGATCCATGTGAATAAAAGATTTAACGCTAATTGATAGTGACTGTACCACCATACATAACCCGTATTGTAAAATGTTTGTTGGTGTAGTAAACTTATGCATAGGCACAGTGCCCCACACTCATAGCCTCTACCAATGGAGCAGTCCAGTGTACCCTTTACCCTCCTCCATTGTCTGATCATCATCCCCAATGCACCCCTATATGTCTCTGGTGTCTAATGGCCCCCCTCAGCTCATTTCTGCAAAAAGGAAAGCCATCTCTTGAAGTTTATTTTGTGTTTCAAAAAAAAAGGTACCTCCCTAATCATCCCCTACCCCCACCTCCCACTCAGAACCCACAACCCCCCATCCCCTAGTGCATCACACCCACCCTCACTCACCTGAACAGGTCCCAGGTTTGAGATCCATTCTCAGATCGAAGACACGTCTTGCTGCTGGAACTGCCAACTTCAATTTGAGAAACTAAGGTAAATGCAGATCAATGTATTTCAAAGGGAGTTTCATCATATCATAGATGAGGACCCTACATTAGACCCAAAAAACATCTCAAACTCCTTCTACACAGCATTCACTGACCTCAGTGGAGATCTTCCCCCAGACTTTTTCAGCACTACCTCTCCCACCGCAGGCCTTAACAATCCTGTCCAGCCCCCTACCCATCCACCTTTCTATTTTAGAGCTGTCACTTTTAAAGGCACTAGGACATGATTTCTGCATATTTACCTGCCCTTAGATCTTCTTTTACATGCCAGTTATGTATTCTGATATATTTTGTTGAATTTTTGATAAATAAATAATGTAGCTTTGGGGTGTCCTCATATCTACATTGAGTTCCACTCTCCTCACCAGCTACTGCTCTTGATTTCTTGATTTTCATATCTCTAAGACATTATATGACATCACAGACTCCCATTTCATTTCTCATTCATCTGAATGGCATGGAAAGGAGTTTGTGATGTAACAGAATGTTCAGATAGTATGAAAACAGAAAGCAGCAGTTGCTAAGCAGAGAGGGATTCAGGGTATTTACAAAAGCAACAAAATTAGATTACTAATTTAACAATAAAGGTTAAAAGAATATCACAATAAAAGAACAACTGGAGGGCATCTAGAGGTGTAAAAACCATTTCCTATCACCATTAAAGAAGCCAGGAAGTATCTCCTAAAGGTGTTAGGTAAAGGTCATCACAGCGGAGACACCTTGAATCTCAAGTTTGTTAGTCTTACCCTGGAGGAGCTACTGGCACCCCTTACACATATAATTAACCTTTCCCTAAGGTTCACCCACTTTCCTCAAAAGTGGAAATCTGCAGTAGTGACACTGGTCCATAAGGGCAGATACTGTGCCTCTCATGGTAACTACCAACCTATTTCCATCCTACCTTCACTATCCAAAGCCCTTGAGAAACCTGTCTTGAACCAGCTGGTTGAATACCCGGGTAAGTATCAACTTCTATGCCTCTATCAAAATGGGTTTAGGGCTGGATACAGCACCACCACTGCCCTGCTTGAGTTCATGGACTACATTCATAAATCCCTGGACCAGGGTCAGATGGTTGGTGCTGCATACATTGACTTAACCAAGGCATTCAACACAGTTAGCCATGTCCTCCTGGCGGAGCAACTTTCTAACCTTGGTCTTTCTCTCCCAATGCCATGGCTTGGTTCAGGAGCTACATTCTGAATCATTTACAATAAGTAAAGATAGCCAATGTCCTTCTGGACAGCAAACCTGTCATGTCAGGAGATCAATCCTCAGTCCCCTCCTATTCAGTGTCTTTCTGAATTTGCTTGCGCTCTCCTGTCAGAGATGCATCCTTCTCTATGCAGATGAAGCGGTTTATTTATTGAAATGTTTCACCAGGAGGGCACACTGAACAACAAGTTGCTAGTCTCACGGTGTGACCTGGAAGGAGGGGTTACATAGGGTTGTGAAGGATGATCAGTTACAATAGTATGTAGGTAGTACAAACAATACAACATTGTAAGATTGTGCAAGAGTTGGAACACAAGGTATTGTACAATAAACAGTAGTGGTACATTAGGTAAATTACAATACATGTCCAAAATCATACAAAAGAACATATAAACATACAAAACAGTAGTAATGTGATATAACCATTTATAGTGCATAAGCGTACCAGGAGCAGGCTCAAGGTAGTACGTAAGTGCTGTTGGAGTAAAAAGGATGGGGTTAGGTTGTACACATTGGTGACCCAGAAGGGCAGGGATAGAAGAGAGGGGAGAAGCAAGAACTGAATATGAGGAGAAGGAGTAGCCACTTCCTGATTTCCCCCTTCAGGAGGTTGAGAACCCTGCCAGGGGGGTCATGGTAGGAAGGCAAAAACTGGGGATAGGTATTAAGGTGGGTTAAAGCAGGAACAGCTGAGAGAAAGGTAATTGTGTAGGGCAGAGGTAAGGGAGTAGTTGGAGGAGGAGTGTCATATTTCAGAGGGAGGGAATTCCAGATTTTAGGGAAGTGATGGGTGAAACCATTCTGACCAATGCAGGTGAAGCGGTGAGGGACCATCAAGGTGTGGGCGTCATTTGATCTGAGAGAGTGGGTGGGGGGAGGTGGAGTGAAGAGAGAGGATGAGAGATAGGAGGGGAGCCCCCCAAACCAGAATTTGAAGATTAGTTTGGCACAGTGAGAGATGTGTCTGTGAGACAGTGGGAGGAATGTTAGAGAGGGATAGAGTTCACAGTGGTGGGAGTGGGAAGGGGAGTCAATAGCAAAGTGGCAGAAGGAGTTAAAGAGAGTGTCCAACTTGGTCAGGGAAGATTTGGGAGAAGCACCACAGACTATGTCACAGTAGTCAAAGATAGGGAGTATCATCTGCTCTTTACTAGTGCTGCTGATCCCAAGGCAGTTGAACATGAGCTCCAACAAAACTTTGCTGCAGTAGAGAGTTGGTTTAACAACCATAAATTAGTCTTGAACTATAAAAAAGACAAAAACCATGCTGTTTGCAACTGCCCAAAGCAAGCCAAGATACTACCCACTCACTATCCTAAATGATGCTGGAACATCACTGGAGCTAGTACCTCATTTTAAATATTTAGGGATCACAGTTGATAGCGCCATCTCTTATGACAGGCATATAGATAACTTATACAAAGCCATCAACATGTGAATTGGGCTCCTTTACAGACATAGGCATAGTCTGACTCCCGAAGACCTCAGCACAGCTATACACAGCTCAGTGGTCTCACTTGTGGACTATGGCCTTATCATATGTAGGTTAGCCACTGCCACATCCCTCAAATATGTTACAGTAGCACTAAATAAGGCCTGCCAGCTCCTCACAGGTGCAGGGCATCTAACCCACACTTATAACATATATGCACAGGAAAACTGGCTTCAGTTCAACGGTAGACTTCGATACCAAACCTGTCTCCTAGCTAAGAAGATTTCCTCTGGGCTGATGCCTCCTGGGGTTCAGGAGCTTCTTACACCTAGTACCAACTCACATCGAGCCAGAGGCTCAGTCTGCCAATATTTCAAGATCCCACAATGCTATGCCTCCCAGGGCCAAGGATATTTTGCCTACCGAGCCCCACTTCGATTCAACTTGCTTGCTATTGATGTCTCATCTGCTGCTACCTTAGGAGCCTTCAAACAGAAGCTCAAACTCCAACTTGTTTCTGACTCCTTATGTGACTACACCCACTAACTGCTCATGCCAACTTGCTCCAGGTCACCTTGGCACAGCCCCTGTGACTTATGTCTACTCTCCCATTCAGTTAAGCAACCTGATGAGGCCCATGGGCTGATTTACTTTCTCCCCTGCACCTGATCATCTCTCACTTTCACCACTGCTCTCTCTGTCATTACCCAATATTCTCACTATCTGTAATTGCACTTAGTTAATGGACATACTTTTTACAATGCCCTTATGCCACTGTACATTTTCACTGTATGTAATGACTCTTGCTGTTATGTAAATTTGTAGCAGTGTAATAGTGTCATTCTAATCATGGTATTGGCAATCTATTGTTTTCATTCCTTTGTTCGTGTTCTTGTTATTGTCTTGTTTGCTGAGGTGAAACCTATGTAAAGAGCTTTGGTTCAAAGATATTACCCAAATAATAAATAAATAAATAAATAAATACATACATACATGCATACATACATACATATATTAAAATCTTTTTATACATAACTCAGACATTTTTTGACATTTTGACCCCAGCTTTGCAACACGGCCTTTTTGGCAGCCATCTCATGACCAGTATGACTGTCATTACACAACTCCCTCAAGAAAGGTAATTTCTTGTTTGGAAGGTGAGATTTGACCATTTTTCCTCACCTTGTTCATGAGGTCAAGTCATAAGAAGGCTATGTTGACAATTTAGAGTCAAAATATGTAAAAATGGCAGCGTTATAACTATTTGTTTGCAATTTCACTAAGCATGCTCATATCTTTGCAAGTATTAAATATTTTGATCCCAAAATTTCAACATAGACTTCTTATTACCCCACTGCATGTATGCCATAGCTGTCATTTTTCAAATTCTGATCAAAATGTATTTTCACACCTGTGGTGCAGAATGGCATTATAGTTGTGTGGAATTATGTTTTGGTGGGGATTCAAAAATTCTCTACTGAACACATGAGTTGGGGTAATAAGATGTCTATTCTAACAATTTGGTCACTGTTGTCCAATAAATGGAAGTGCAGGGCCGTTCCACTGATACATACATATATGCATTTATGGAGAGATGGAAGCACATGGCCCAAAGGGCCCTGCACTCCCTCAGGTAAATAAGGACACAATTACTCTATCTCAAAAATTATACATGGGTTGGAGCAGGCTATGATTACACTATCTCAAAAAGTAAGTAAATTCATTGCAAAAAACTATGTTAATGCATCAGTTAGGATTCAACTTAATGCCGCAAAAGCATGGAAATGTGGTGTTATGGTTTCCAAGTCTAACTCCCCAACCCCAATCAGCAAAGGATAAGACCACATAAGCAACCCCAGACAGCCATCATTAGGTAAGACAAACAACATACTATACAACTGTTTCCAGATGATACAAATGCAGTAGCTCTGATGTACTACCTTCATGGATTTGTATCTGTGGCATGCAAACTGTAAAATATACACACTCATTTGTCACTGCAGATAGAAATCTATGGTACTGGTGGATGCCTCAAACATCTTCCCTGCATAGGTGGTGGGAACAAAAATGGTAACTGGATTCAATAATGCACAGGGTAGGCATAAGGAAACATTAGTAGTAAGGAAAACGAGGAGCAATAGATCAAGTAGGGTCTGTGGTGTTACAGTAGGTAGGAAATGGCAGACTAGGTGGGCAAAGCAATCCTTATCAGCTGTTAAATTCTATTTTTCTGTGTTTCTATACTGAAATCACCACACTGTTTCTGTATACAGAAACACAGGCTCCTCCAGCCAGATACAAACCCATGATATCCAATTTACAAGACTCCTTTTCTGTATGCCCCTATAGGGCCAGCCTTTATGTAGTATTATGTAGCCATGGACACTGTCAAACATACACACAACTGATGGGCCTGCACTTCTATAGCTGCAGGTGTAAGACATACACACTGAACTCTGAGTGCAGAAGCACAGTTACCACAAAATCCATGATATGAAAATTGCAGTAGTACTTCTGAGACTCCTGTGTCTCTTCAGCCAGAGGTGTAAGACATACACCAAACTCTGGCTCTAGAAAAGCAGGCTCCTGTGGGGCCTGCAATTATGCAGACAGAAGTACTTTTGCAATGTGTGCATCATGGTTTCAGCAGCAGATTTTGAAAATTTTCAAGGGGGTAGCAGTTTTTGAGTTATGCAGTTGCATACAGAAAATCATGCAGTAGTGGATCATGCTATCTAGCGAGGTACCTCATACCCTGTGCATGAGTACTTCTGGCCATAGAGAGACAGGTCTCATGGGATATCTGTCTGCAGAAGTGCAGGTCTTCTCCACCACATATACTCATTCATGCTGTATGGTATACACACACAGGTGTGACTGCAGAAGCATATACAAATCCACAAAGGTAGCACATCAGTGCTACTGCATTTGTATCATTTGGAAACAGTTGTATGTTGTTTGTCTTACCTGATGATGGCTGTCTGTGGTTGCTTTTGTGGTCCTGTCCCTTTGCTGCTTGGAGGCTGGGGGAGAGGTTGGGAAGTTAGGGTTGGAAACTCGCAACCCCACATTTCCATGCTTTTGTGGCAGTAAGCTGAAAACTTGCACCCTAACTGATGCATTAATGTAGTTTTTTTGCAATGAATATATACGCTTTGTTAATTCATCAGTTAGGTTAAAGTGACAAAGTAGGAAAATGTGGCCATTGAGTTTACAACCCTAACACCTCATTCCCCACCTTGCATGGATCCACAGGTGGGGGGGGTGTTTTCAGGCCATTAACCCTAACACTCACCCCATTCTCCTATGCTGTACCCATGCCACCCTATTTTGTAATGAAATGGGGTGAGCGTTAGAGTTAACAGCCCCAAGACAGCTCCCCCCGACTGTGGGTCTGTGCAAGGTAGGGAATGGGGTGTTAGGTTTGGAAACCCTAATGCCACATTTCCCTACTTTTGTCACTTTAACCCTAACTGATGCATTAACAAGGTTTTTTGCAATTTATTTCTTTACTTTTTGTTTGAGATAGTATAATCGTATCTTTATTTTACTTTCCTTTGGACCCTGTGCTCCCATCCCACCATAGATGCATCTATGTATCTAGCTGTGGATACACAGAGACCAATGAACCCTATGCTTCCAGTTATAGCACAAAAATCACTAAATTGTCACCATAGCCATGTTATTACCCCCACCTCATGTTCCCGGTGCAAAAACCTTTTTCAATCCCTGCCAAACCGTAACTTCACGAGAGTGCAATGCTAATATACAGCGCAGGTGCGAAAACACATTTTGGACAGTATTTGAAACATGACAGCTATGACATACATAAGGTGGTGTAATAAGAAGGCTATGTTGAAAATGTGGGCCCAAAATATTTAAAATTCCCAAAGTTATGAGCAGACATAGCTAAATTGTCACAAATAGTCTTAACTGTGACATTTTCAAACATTTTGACCCAAAATTTTCAGCATAGCCCTCTTATGACCTCACTGCATATGCCCAGTACAGAAATGTTCAAATCCCCACCAAAACATAATTCCGTGCAACTACAATGCCATTCTGCACCACAAGTCTGAAAACACATTTTGGCCAGGATTTAAAAAATGACAGCTGTCACATATTGTACATGAGGTGGGGTAATAACAAGGCTTTGCTGAAAATATGAAGTGAAAATATTGAACATTTCCAAAGCCATGAGCATGTGTAGTTACATTGCAAGGAATGATCATAACCTAGTAATTTTTTTCAAATTTTGACCCAAATTTTCAACATAGCCTTCTTATTTTCCACCATCATGAATAATATGACTGTCATTGCACAAATCCTACTGGAAAGGTAATTTCACCAGATGACCATGAAATCACCTTTCCAGCTGGAGCTGCCTAATGACAATCATATTGTTCATGAGGTGGGGCCCGAAAAGACCATGCTGAAAATGTTTTGATCAAAATGATGAAAAACGGCTGAGTTATACATAAAAGTTGAACCCCCCCCACATTGAACTACATTGAAGCGCAATTACCTTAGTTCATATTGCAGTCGCTGGTTCCAACAGTGAGACTTATCTTCGATCGGGAAAGTGGATCTTGAACCTGGGAACTCCGAAGGTGAGTGATGGCCTGTGGGGGGTGTCAAGGGGGTGTGGGGAGGTGGGTGCAAAGTGAGTGGTCAGGTGAGGGTGCAAGCATGATCGGCAATGGACCGTTTTTCCTTTTACAGGTAACAACAAATCACACAAGACATTGAGGGATGGTTTTCTTATTTTCAGTTCTAAAAACATAAAACAGAGGGTAGGGAGGATATCACTGACCACCAATGAAAAAAATGGGCATTGGAGAGTGGGGGTATCACTGTACACCAGGGATAAAGCCAGGAGTCATGATGCACCCCCCAAGAAATCAGGGTTCAGGGCAATAACAATTAATGAAAAACTATACAAACTAGGCAGCAAGATAAATCTTACATTTTAACATTCTTAGCTCCAGCTAATCCTGCCTTAATATTAGGGGGGAGAAGAGTGTGGATACAAGAACAGCAAAGTGGGTCTATACTTTGCACTCTGTTAAAGGAAAGAAGGGACTTCCCCAATGTATGGGACAGAATAGCAATTAGTAAAGGTCAAATACAGAAAGAGCAAACCTGAGACATCTGCATTGCGAAACACTTCCTAATATAAATAGTCCTAGTCAGTCTAATGGATAAGACGTTCATGTGACAACCATTGGTGGTGACAAATCATGCCATTTGTGGCCCCTTTGGTGCTTCAGGGTTAGGTCCCAGTGCCCCTGTGCCACTTCAACCAATGATAGCTGAAGGTTCACTGGATTTTTCCATTGCTGTTGACACTGATGCTGATAAGCATGTAAGGGTAAAGTCAGAGAACACCCTCATAACACAGGATCAGACAGTCCAGGGGCCATCTTTTGAAGGCTTGATCTGTCAGTTGGGGAGCCAATAGATGAAGAATCAGCATGAAAAGTCCTGGAGCTCATGCTTCTGTGGTTGTGATTTGGTGCAGCTTGAGTTCCGGTGCATTTTGTTTTGTGCTTTTGTCATCTTCTCTGCCACTGTTGGTGGGGGGTGTACTTTTAGATGTTACTAGGGAGTATGTGGTAATATCCATTAGCTAAGTTGTCTGATGTAACTCCAGGCAATCCTGGCATTGCTGTGGCTGTGACTTTAGAGTTGGGGGGTGCGACTGTGTTTCCCCAAGTCCTACTAACAAAAGTGGCTGCTTCATCAGGTGGAAGGCTCCTCTCACTTAGTTGGGTACCCAGAAAAAGTATTTCTGGCCCTAATTTTGAAAAACAGTCAGCAGAATCTAGCTAAATTGTGCCCATTTAGCTAGGTTCTATTGTTTGGTTTTTAAAATAACAATATTTTTCTGTATTTTCCTGACATTTTAGTTGTGGGGAAACAAAAAAGATGGTGGCTCATGAAAAAGGATTTTTCCTTACTAAATAGGATATTTTTACCAACTATTCTGAAAACTGATCTTCCCATTGAAAACAATGGGAAATGAAAAATTGAATAACTTTACAACAGATAAATATTTTTTCAACAAACTATGCATGCCTGTTCTGTTAACCAAGCTGTTTCTACCATAAAAAAAAAACAGACAACAATTTCACACCATCTGGATACAGGGCGATGAAAAACAAACTACAAAAAGTGGCAACTTTATGACTTTTTGCACTGCCCTGATCTCATAGTCTGTATATCCAACTAGAACAAAACTTGCCACATCAAGAGATCTACACCACAGGACAACACATACCAGATTTTGAGCAAATCCATTGATCAATTGCAAAGTTGTCAAAGTACAAGGCATAATATTAAAGATGCTATTCAACCCTAACTATAAGGGTGCTACTGCACCCGTATAATAGACAGATGGATAGATAGATAGATAAATAGACAGATAGATAGACAGGCAGGCAGGCAGGCAGACAGACAGACAGACAGACAGACAGACAGACAGATAGATAGATAGATAGATAGATAGATAGATAGATAGAATGGCAGTTTAAAGCTAAAACAAGATAAAAACCAGTAAAAAATATTACAGATGGTGTGGAATATATCAGATACATAATGGGTTGCTGTGGAATAACACATTTCTCTTCACAAAAGTGATAAGACCTTTATAACTAGCTAGTAGCTTTGCCACTCATGAGTTATGGGCCTTACCACTCTCTAGTGGAGATACATGTGTTATCCTACTGCAACCTATCATGTATTCCCTATATCTATTATAGGGGTGTTGAAGTGCTCCTATAGTTAGGGTTGTAATACAACTGCTACGTTAAACCCCAGATTTTGCACCTTAATAACTTTGGCATTCTTTGGCAAAATAACACACAATTTGGCACATGTGGTCATTCGGCCATTATCTGAAAATGTGGACATTTTCATAACAGCTTCTTGTTTGGATTTAGAGATATGTAGTGGTACAAAAGTGAAAAGTTGCCACTCTTTTCCCTGTACATAACATGAGATTTTGCTCTCATCTACAGCCCAGACAAAATTAAATTTTTTCCTGAAATTTTCAGGGATGATAGGGTCTGTGCTAAGAGTGTGACTTTGGATAGTTTGGTGAAAAGAAATCTCCCCATTTTTAAATTTTAATGATTTTTATGATAGCGTCTAGACAGGCAGGTAAATGAAAACCATTCAGACTGTTATTCGGTTACTCGGTTACTCAGTTAATGGACAAGAGAAGGCCGAAGCCCATCGAGGTTGTCCTCCACACTTTGTGGATCATTGTACCTTTCATGTTGTTTCTAGGATCCATTTGTCAAGTTTAGTTTTAAAGATTTTTATGTTCTCACAGTCAGTGATATCCTGTGATAAGGAATTCCAAATTCTAGTGCTCTGACTGTAAAAAATTGTTGCCTTTTATTTGTTTTTGATCGATCAACTCCTATTTGTTTATTATGGTTCCTTGCTACAGTTTTCCTCTATGTGTTATCACTGAAGGTTTTACTGTTTGTGGTTAGAGAAATACTGCTCAGGATGTCAGCCATCTTTTTTTTCTCAGTTTTAAAAATACTTTTCCACAAAACTACTGTTTGGCATTGAATGAACAAGTCCTGTATTAGGTCTCCAGTACACAGTACATGATTTATTCATGTTTTGTCTTATTATGTTAAAATGTACAGGGAAAAAGTGTGTTTTTGTTGGGGAGGATCATTTTGCCTGTCACTCGCTAATGTAAGAATACAGTAGTTTGAATGGTAAATAAGCATTCACACATTTTAACAGTTCAAACGTTACTGTGCGATCTGAAATGACTTCAGACAGTAAAGTTCAATAATACATCACCTGATTCTGCCCACAAAAAACACACATTTGCTCACATGCTAAATAAAATACAGAAACACCACCCATCCCTGTCCCCATAATGTTAGATTCCCTAGTGTTTAGTGGCACCCACCTCCCCAATCGCTGAGCCAGTAATAAGGTTTCTTTCCTTAGTGTCTAGTGGTACCCCAGCACACTTCTTGATCACTGTTCCATAATAAATAAATATTCTCTGTTGTCTAGTGGCACACCACTCCCCAATTGCTGTGTCCATCATCTTCTTTGTTTCCCTGGTGTCTAATGGCACCCCCTTGTCAATTTGCTTTCTCCAAAATTTTATTTGTTTCCCTGGTCTCTAGTGGCACCCACCTCCCCAATCTTTGTTTCCCTGGTGGTGAGTTTATCTAAAGGCTAATGACTGCTGAACTCATATCTAATCTATGATTCTATGAAGTCTTAGTGGCACCCCCATCCCTGATCTGGCAGTGCTGAAATAAAGAAAATGATCCTCAATGCTTTACTATTTTAAAACTTGCAAAAAAAAGGTCCTTCACTAATCTCCCCCCTCCGCACCCCCACCTCCTACTCAGCACCAACCACCCCACACCCTTCAGTACACCCACACACACCCTCAGTTACCTGAACAGGTCCCAGGTTCGAGATCCATGTCTTGCTGCTGGAACTGGTTACTGCAATATGAGAAACTAAGGTAGATGTAGTTCTATGTATTTCAATAGGGGTTTTAACTGTAGTGTATAACTTTTTCCATTTTATATCATCGTGACCCTAAATTTTCAACATGGCCTTTTGGAGACACCACCTCATGAACAATATGTCTGTCATTATGCAACTCCTGTCTGAAAGGTGATTTTTCAGTCGCTTGGCAAATTCATTTTTCAGGCAGATTTGGAAATTGTTTCTGCTCTTGTTCATAAGTTGCAGTTATAAGGAGTCTATGTTGAAAATGTAGATTAAAAATATGTAAAAATGGCAAAGTTATGCCTGTTCATTTGCTATTTTGCTGTGCACGCTTGTAACTTTGGAAATCATAAATATTTTGACCCCAAATTTTCTACAGGGCCTTATTATTACCCCACCTCATGTATGTCATAGCTGTCATTTTTTGAATCCTGGCCAAAATGTGTTTTCACACCCATGGTGCAGAATAGCATCGCAATTGTGCAGAATTTTATTTTGGTGGGGATTCAAACATTTTCTGAACCAGGTACATGAAATGGGGTAATAAGATGGCTATGCTGACAAACTACCCACTGTGGTCCTAAAAATGGAAATGCAGGGTCATTCAATAATGACATACATATACACACACCTATGGAGGCATAGGAGCATGGGGCCCTTTGGGCCCTGCACTCCCACAGGCAAATAAGGATATGATTACCCTATCTCAAAAAGTAAAGAAATTCTTTACAAAAAACTATGGTAATGCATCAGTTAGGGTTCAGTGTAAAGTGACAAAAGTAGGGAAATATGAAGTTGTCAACCCTAATGCTCATCCCATTGTATGCACTCATGAAACATACTCACCTATCTCCATCACATCTTAGCTTTTCTTTTACTGCAATGGGATGAGCATTAGGGTTGACAACCCCAAGGAAGACTCCACCCCATTTACTTCAGGGGTGGGGCAGAGGATTTATGGTTAAAAACTCTAACACTATATTTCCTTGCTTTTGTCACTTTATGCTAAACCCTAACTGGTGCATTAACATAGTTTTTTGCAAAGAATATATTATAGGGGCACAGTAGTGCCCCTATAACTAGGATTGAGAATAAAGTTTAATGTTTAATGTTAAACCCCTAACTTTGCACATTAATGTTTTTGGCTCTCTTTGACGAAATAAGCTGACATTTTGTATGTGTTGTCTAGAAGGCAAGGTTTTGATTTGAGGAAATCTTTTTGTCAGCAGCTTGTGCAGTTTCTGATATCCTTATGTGTATTTTTTTTTGTAAAAATCTAACTTTTTTTGCTATACTTAACATATTTTTTGCTCTCTCCTACAGCCTACATGAAATAGAATGTTTTACCCAAACTTGCAGGGGACATGTGTTATGTACTAAGGTAATGCTTTTGATAGGTCTGGTGAAAAAAATATTAAAGGGTTCCCGAGTTATAATACTTTAATATTTAGTTGTTTGTGAGCTGTGCAAAACAGTATGGTTTTGGAGATAATGTTCTATAGAGAAAGTAAAAATTTGATGCTGCAAATGCTCATTTTTGATTTGGCACCACTTGCTTCGCAGGGCATCAAACATTTTTCGTGACATGCCAAATCCTATCTTGTTGATTTTTTCCACAAACTTACAAATGTAGAAAATATATAAATACGGTGAAATTTTGTTAAAATAAACATCAGAACCTAGCTAAATGGGACCCAAACCAGCTTAGCAAGAGGAGTGCGTCCCCCAAGTTCTCTGTATTAGAACAGCAGGAATTTATTCACCTCTACAGCTGCAGCTGAATTTGTGCTTCCAGCTTCAGTATGAGCTATTATCTGCCCCTGCCATCCCTGACAATGTGTCAAGTTGCCCTGGTGTTTAGTGGCACCCTCCACCCTTCCAATCACTATCCCCCTAAATAATGTCTTCCTTGGCATCTGTTGACACCCCCTATTCTCCAATCACTATCCCCATTATTCATTTGTATATTTCCTAGTGTCTAGTGGCACCCCTACCCACTGATCGCCATCCCCCTCATCCAGTTTTATATTCACTGTTGTCTAGTGGCACCCCCTCACCCTTGCATTGCAGGCAAAACCTGTAATAAAGAAAATGGTACCTTGATGTGTTTTTTTTAAGCTGTAAAAACAGAAAACAGTCCCTCACTGATCAGCCCCCCACACCACCTCCCACTCAGCACCCACCACCCTACACTCCCAGTACACCTCCACACAGCCTTACTCACCTAAATAGGTCTGAAGTTCAAGATCCACTTTCCGATTGAAGACATGTCTTGCTGTTGGAACCAGCAACTGCACTATGAGAAACTAAGGTAAATGGGGTTCAATATATTTCAATGGGGGTTTCAACTTTTATGCATACTGTAACTTAGCCATTTTTTGAGCTTTTGACCCCACATTTTCAACATGCCTTTTGGGGATCCCCCTCATGAAAAATATGACTGTCATTACACAACTCCCACCCAAAAGGTGATTTTGCTGTTGTTTGGTGAATTAACCCTTCAGGAAGGATTTGAACAGTTTCCCTGCCCTTGTTCATAAGGTGGGGACATAAGAAGGCTTTGTTGAAAATTTGGGGTTAAAATATGTAAAAATGGCAAAGTTATCACCATTTGTTGTAATTCCATTATGCACACCTGTAAGTTTGGAAATTTTAAACACTTTGACCCCTGATTTTCAACATAGCTTTCTTATTATCCCACCATATGCATGTGACTGCTGTCATTTTTCAAATCCTGGCCAAAATGTGTTTTCACACCTGTGGCGTGGAGTGGCGTTGCAGTTTTGCAGAATTATCTTTTGGTAGGGATTCAAACATTTTCTCTACCAGGTACATGAGGTGGGGTAATAAGATGGCTATGTTGACAGTTTGGTCACTGTTGTCCTATAAATGGAAGAACAGGGCCCTTCCACAGTGACATACATATACACATCAATGGAGGCATGGGTTGGGCCCTGCACTCCCACAGGCAAATAAGGATACAGTTATACTACCTCAAAAAGTAAGAAAATAAATTACAAAAAACTTCATTAATTCTCTGGTTAGGGTTAAAGCCACACCTCAAGATACACCACTGATGCCTGTTGGTGTGTGCAGTATGGGGTTGGGTGTTAGAGTTGTAAACCCTAACACCACATTTCCCTACTTTTTGGCTTTAACTCTAACTAGAGCATTAACAAAGTTTTTTTGCAATTTATGTATAACAATGGCATGGTAGTTCCACTAAAGTTCTGATTGAGTAGGTAGTTTAATGTTAAACCCCAATTTTTGCACTTCAATAACTTTGCAATTGTTTAATGGATTTGCACAAATTTTTTCATGCATGGTCTCATGGGGTGGATCTCTTGGCATATCAAGTTTCATCCTGGTCAGATGTGCAGATTCTGAGTTGCACATAGTGAAAAAAACATTTAAAAAAATCACTTTTTTGTGTGTTTCTTTGCCATCGGTAATGCATAGACAGTTGTGTTCTGAAATTTTCAGGGTAGAAAAAGCTTGGGCCACAGAAGTGCCTTTCATTGGTTTAATGAAAAAATGATAATCCATTCTAAAGTTATAACATGTAAAAATTCAGGTTCTGAGCATGCTCAGTAAATCCTTCAAAATAGGTGAATAATATTCTGTATGGGAACCCTTTTTCATGAGTTTTTTTGTATGCCACCATCTTGTTTTCCACTTTTACCCTAAAAATCCAAATTTGGAAAACCATAAAGATGAGATTCTGGAGAGCAATCAACATATGTAGCTGCTTATTCTTATCCCTTTAGCTGGATTCTGCACTTAACTATTGAAGAAATACCCTGAAATTTTCTTTTTTTTTAATTAAATATAATTTCTTGTGACTCGTGATATGAAAAAATAATGTTTTTCCTGACCTGTGATATGAAACAAAAAATCTTATTTCATATCAAAAGTCAAGAAAAAAGATTTTTTTATCTTTAAAAAAACAGTTTTAAATCACATAGTGCTGCAAATATAAGCACATAATAAAGCAAACACTGCATGAAAAAAGTTATTTATTGACAGATCTTCTGTATATCTCAAGTTTAAATCAAGGAATGATGGACCAGAAATATTATAGAAAGGGTATTATCTGCAGAGCATCATTCTGGCTCATGCCAGTGAAGGCTTTCAATCTGAATTGCCAAAAGGCTTCTGTTTTAAGCTGGATATAGTTTATATGTCATTCCTGTGTACCAACTCTGATCACCTCAATACCGTAAAACTTAAGTGCTTGTTGCCCTACTGTATTTTTAACTATGGTTTAGCAGCAAGTGCATTTTCTATATCCTTTTTCTCTATACAATGTAGATGTTCACGCAGACATTCATTACATTTCTGATTTGTTTTCCTAATGTAAAAGTGATTGCAGCTACATACAGTTAAATATAGAATGCCAATGGTATTACAATTTATGAATTTCTTCACCTTAAATTGTTGTCCTGTACTAAGACTTTGAAAAAAATCCATTCATTCCAAAATGGTTTTAGAATTTGCAAGAGACACATTTGTGTATGCCTACAGGTAGTGGCACCCTGTTATTGACAACTTCAGTACCAGTGTACAGACTGTGTAACTGAAAGTCTGAAAGATTTCCCCCTCCTATATGTCATTCTGAGGAGATGTTCAGTGAATCTTTTACGTTAGGATTTCATTTTCAAAATGAGCCAATTTCTTTGAATTGTTTTCTGAACCAAAAAAGATTGTGGTGTGTATGTAGGTATAAAGTTTAGGTGATCCTGTGAAACCACACCTGCTGTGTGATACTGTCTGCTGCCAGTAAGTCTATCAAGTCCTCATGCTGCAGATTATTGGCATGGAGTGCTGGATTCTCTATATAGTCATTACTGTAACCTCATTTGACAAAACGCTGTCTAAGCACATGCGCCCATTCCTCATATGGCTGCAGATCACTACAATTTCTTTTTAAACATGTAAATTACTATTTAATTTATTCCAATCTGCAGGCATGTGAGTAAAGGGCTATCCCTAGGCATGACCTCATTTTAGCCTTCTGTGCTGACCTTATGCAACAGGTGTTGCAAACTCTGCGATTATTTATGTTTCTTAGTTTCTCCAATTGTTGTGTTTATTTTGCAGCCAGTTTGATAAAAGGGAAGATACTGGAGATATACTGTACAGGGAATCAAGTGGACTTTAAGAAATGTTTACTTGTTTTTCATTTCGTACTGATGTTTTCCAGATGTGTGCATTTTGTCTGTTTTGCTGTTGAATCTGCTGTTTTAATTAAAAACACTTGCCAGGCTTCTTCTTTATTTCCAGGAAACTTTCTGATGTTTTAATTATTTTTTTTCTTTTGTACTTAGCATAACAGTTGGTGGGGAACAGAACCTTCTGGGATTATATGACACTGCAGGACAGGTAAGCATTTTACTTTTGTGATCACCACTAGTTGCACTTGCAGTACATACTCACCTTAGCCTGATTTATTGATGACTAATAATCTTTTATTTGTTTCTCTATATTGATTTAGATTTCATATGTTTGTTTTGTACAATTGCAGAATTACAGCTGAAAATTCCCTGCTAGCTCGTACCAATTTATTTATATCTATGCTTCTCTCCTCCACCCTTACACCATCAAAGACTTTAACTCCCAAATCATGTGGCAACCTCTGAATCCTAGTTGCTTTGCTGCATGTGTGATTACAACTAGAAATGAGTCAGATGTGTGCTAGAGTTGGTTTTGAAAGCCAGGCATAACATTTGCAAATGAGACTTTCACAACACCCTAAGGTGATACTGAATTGGGATGATGGTGTGTAATAATGGGGCAGAACTCTGCCCCCTCTTAATATCACATAACTTGGCAAGCTCTAATACTTGGCATTCAAAACTGCAATAATGGTGGCTGTCCATTGTTTTTTTCTCCTGTATGCCTAGTTTCTTCATTAGAGAATAATGTCTGACATCACCTCAGTGCTTCTGAGAACTGTATCCTCTTTCTGGGATAAAGCAGTTCTGGATATTTCTTGGGTGTCCCTCTTAGAGGAAACAAAATAGAACAACAATCTAGTGATTTGATTGGATGAAAGCAGTGCAGAGTGCTGTAATTATTGACCTATAATTACATGCTAGAACTTTTTTCAGTCATGCAGACCACACCACAAATATTTATTTGAATATCAGTACACTGTCATTTTGTACTGCACCTGAAAAACAGCACAAGATGAAATGAAACTGATTAGCTCTACTGAGGTAACCTCTGAAAATCAGTTAATTTGTGCAGTCACTCATGGTAGTGCAAATCGAAAGCCGAAATGTTTCTATCGAGGACTAGGACCATGATTCCTATCAGTGGGAACAGACTGCATTTTCCTCATCTCCCACTGATGGTTAGTTGTAGCCTCACACTGACAAACGAGGGCCATGCCTGATTGATAGGGTTGAGTAGGCACTTTAATGTTAAACCCACATTTTTGCAATTTAATAACTTTGTAACCACTCAACGAATTTGCATGAAATTTTGCATGTGTGGTCTTGTGGGGTAGCTCTCTGGATGTGCTAAGTTTTTCGTCTGGTCAGTTCTGTGGATTCTGAGATCTGGATAGTGCAAAAAGTAAAGTTTTCAGTATTTTTTCCCATTGCTTTTGCTGTTTTTTCTTTGAATTTGCCTACTGCCCAGATAGTTCTGCATTTTGTTCTGAAACGTTCAGGGCAGAAAGGGGCTATCCCATAGTTTGCCCACAGCAACATACATATATGCATCTATAGTATGGTGGGATGAGAGGGCCCTGCACTCCCACAGGCAAATAAGGGTACGATTTCATTATCTCAAACATTATGGATAATAAGGATACAAAGATGCTAGCTCAAAAAATAAGGAAATTCATAGCAAAAATCATCATTAATGCACTAATTAGGGTTAAGAGTAATGATGAGGAATGTGCATTAAGGTTTACAACCCTGGCATCCCACTCCCACCCTGCAGGCAGCAACAGGCATGGGATGTGCCTAGGGATTGTCAGCCCTAATGCTAACCCCATTCAATGAGTAAATAAGCTGTGATGGGTACAGTATTTGACAATGGGGTGAGCATTAGGGTTGACAATCCCATGGCACACCCCATACCTGTTGTTGCCTGCAGGGTGGGGGAGAGATATTAGGGTGGTAAACCTTAACACCACATGTCCTTACTTTTGTTGCTTTAGCCCTGACTAGTGCATTAACAAAGTTTTTTGCCATGAATGCACGTACAGTATACACATATATACATGTTTTAGATAACCCACTCTGAGGTGTGCACTCGCGCTCTGATATACGCATGCCTTGGTGTGCGTTGTGCACGAGGTTGAAGGCCAAGTGCATCCACCACCTAAGACGTGCATATATCAGAGCATGACAGCATACCTCAGAGTGGGTTATCTATCTTAAAAACTGGCAAAATTGTTTTAGAGGGGGTAAAAGTGCAGGTGTGCGGTCGTGCTCTGATATATGCTTGGTCATGTGATGTGTTTTATACAATCAGAACACTGGATTTGAATTTGTATTTGGATCCCATTTATAAAATATAATCTATATATATATATATCTATATATATATATATATATATATATATATATATATATATATATATATATATATATATATATATATATATATATATATATATATATATATATATATATACACACACACACAGTGAAATCCCACTTATTCAAACCCTGGCTTTCTGAAACTCTCAGTTATCAAAACTGAGTCCTGTCCCCTGCATGTAACAGTTTTTTTAACAGCTTACCATCTTACCAGCATAACAGCTGCAATGTGACAGCATGATTACTCTGTATTGTTTTCTCCCAGTTCATTGTTAGCACCTGGTTAATGCAACAGTAATCCCCCTACCTACAATTTAGTGCTAATCACCCCGCCCCCTTTGCTACAGGCACCGTTGTTACTCGGTCTGTAATGAACAATTAAATTTGTCTGACTTTTACGTGTTGCCCACATCGATAACAAAGCCAATTGAGTTGATTGTGAACTTTTCTAACCCCCAGGCAGACATGTTGCTTAAGTGATATCACTTGCTCTCAATTTGTTTTCGTTTGTTCATCTGGGAAAGTTAATTTAAAAACCAGCCCTTCTCCCCGACAGACACGGCAGAAAACAACACTACAAAAAGCAGGTGACAGTAAAATACAGTGTGTCACATCTTGATCCTGTGGCTTTCAATAGTAGGAGTACTGGCAACGTTGCCACAAACTTCAAACCGAGAAAACAAGCATTTTGAGTGCACATACCATGTCTTGGGCTTTGGCTAGCAAGACGGTCAGCAGGTGCTTTCTTCTTGTCAAGTTACAAACTCCATTTCAACCGCTTTGTGGAGTATAAACATTTCACAAGGCAGGAGAGCTGGGGTTTTCGTATATGTTGCTGCTTGCATTGAAAAATACGTTGCTCGGTAAGCCCTTTATTCGACATGCTGAGCTCACCGTCACCTCCACATTACAGTACAGAATTGCAAGCCATCACAAAAGATATCCAAAGTTTTTTTTTTTAAGAGGAGGGGTGGATTACAATACTGTGTCAGTGGCTTTGTTATCTATGTAACATAAGGGGAGAATCAGCAGATTGAGATGCAAGTGTTCTGTTGTGTTGTGTTGTTATTCATAGTGGCTGCCGAAATGAATTCACGATCAGCTACAATGTAAAATCTAAGGTCCACACTTATCCAAAACCCTGCTTATCTGAAGGTTTTTCATGTTTCCCAAGACATTCAGATAAACAGGGCTTTACTGTGTGTGTGTGTGTGTGTGTAGATATAGATATAGATATATATATATATATATATATATATATATATATATATATATATATATATATATATATATATATATATATACTGTATATCTACACACACACACAGATAGCTAGACAGATTAGTTGCAAAAATCTATGTTAATGCAGACATTAGGGTTAAAGAAGACAAACCACACAAAGTAAAAGAAATGAAAAACATTAGGGCTTTGGGTCTCCACAGTATTGGCGAATCAGAGGTGAGATCTTCCTAGGGTTGTCAGCCCTAATGTCCACTTCCTCCCCTTAGCTAATGAGATCAGACATGATCCCTCTTCTTTACACAGGGCCCTGCATGAAGAAAGTAACAACAGATTGTGTTGGTAACATGTGGCGAGCCATACTTCTCTACCTTTCAAGAGTGTATCTCTATGAGGTATGGGCTTGGAACTGTACTTTGTGCTGCAGACAGGAGGCTATAGGCAGGGGGTGAGGGGCTGGGCATTAGGATTGACAGCTGCAAGGTAAACCCCATCATTGACCTGCCAGTTCTTCAGAGACCCAAAACCCTCATGTTTTTCATTTTCTCTACTTTGTGCGTCACCTGGAAGAGTGCCAGTGCCTGGCCCCTGGTAGTTGGCACCTTGGTGGCATTCCATAAAAAAAAATCTCCACATTACCTCAAGTTACTGATGTGCCTTCCTCCTCATCCTGAGTCCTGAAGCAGCCTGTATGTGTGTGTGTTGTCCTGAACTATGCTGTTGTAATATCATTTGAGCAGTGGGCAGGGCAGCAAGTGTGTGCTAGCTGCCAATGTGTCTGTACCTGGCCCTGATAGTTGGCACCTTTATGGCATTCCACAAAAACAAAATTAAATAACAAAAATTCTACACATTCTATCAGGTTACTAACATTGCTTACGGGGAGTCATTTGATGCCTCATCATGAGTAGACGCACCTTGCTACAGCTCCCACTCCTCATGTTAATTTACTATATTTGATTGAGTTTTTTTGGTTACACAGAACTTTTCATTTCTTTTATTGCTGTTATCAACAACTTTGTGTATTGACCTGGCCACTTCTTATCACATTTCTGGTGGTTATGGATGCAGAAATGAAGCTGGCACCATAGCGCCATAGTCCACATCAAATCCCTGATAAGACCGCTAAGAGACCTAAAGACCAGGCCAATGCTGGGACTCATTCCTGCTTACAAATACCTGTCACAATCCCGTTAACAGAGGATAAGTTCCTGGAGGAATTTCAGCACTTTAAGAACACTCTGAAGGAATTGACAGACAAGCTGAAATCCATGAGAACTGAGTCCCTTGACCTGAGCTGCTGCTGGGTAGGTGACACTGAAACTCGGGCCACCTTGTTAGAGTGGTAGGAAGACTGCATCAAACCAGACCTTACTGCTCTTTGGCACAAAATTACTAAGATGGAGACTATGTTGGAAGACCTGGGAGGCCACTCACAATGGAATAATCTAATTATTTTTGGCCTTCCAGAGGAAGCAGAGTGTGCCTCTCCAATCCTGTTCACACAAAAACTATTGGAGAAGATTGCAGACCCCTCTCCCAATAATTCCACCCACGTAGTGGAGAGGGCGCACTGCTCTCTGTGTCCAAAACTGCCACCAGGCTCTCAACCTGGACCTCTGATCCTTATGCTGCTTAACCACCTCAACAAGCAGTATGTATTTTCCAGACTCAGAGACCTTAAGGAAATCCTCTGGTAGGGACACACAATTCACATTATCCAAGATTTATCAACCACTGTTCGGCAGAAACGCACTTCATTTCACCCAATGGCCTCGAAGATTGTTGCTGTGGGCATCCGCTTCAGGATTAGAGATGTGCAAAATTGGAGAATTTCACCCCGTGAAATAGTTTGTGTAATTAGCACATTTCGTGAAATATTTTGCTGGGTGAAATGCAAAATTTCATCCACGGTTGGGGGGGGCAAACTTTTGGCTCCAAGCTGGCAAAATTTCACTCGCAGGGAAATTTTGCACCCATGGGTGAAATTTCACCACCTGTGGTGAAATCTTGCCACCTGCAGGAGTAATTTCACCTCCTGCAGTAAAATTTTGCGTTCTCCAACTTCTCCCTGGTGTCTAGTGGTCCCCCTCCTGGCCGTCACTGGCTCGTAAAACATTAAATAAGACTCTCCCAAGTTACCCTGCAGCTTCTGTTGTTTGTTTAAAAAAATATATATATATATATATATTTATATATACCTTCACTCCCTGGTGTCTAGTGGACCCCACCATCAGTACATAGAAGCACCCATCCCGGCTCCCCCCAGTACCCTAATTGGGCCACCAGCACAGCCCTCCACTCACCTCTATGGCCGGCAGCTCGACTGAGCACCATTGAGCGTGTGAATGAATGAATGAGCGTGGTACACGGTCATTCATTCAAGTGCTCAGTGGCACTCAGTCAGGCTACCAGCCATAGTGGAGGTGAGTGGAGAGCTGTACCAGTAGCCCAATCGGGGTACTGTGGGGAGCTGGCTGGGTGGGTACTGCTATTTACTGATTTGGAAGGGGGTCCACTAGACACCAAGGAGTGAAGGGTATATATATAATTTTTTTTTAAACAAACAACGGAGGCAGCAGGGTAACTTGGGGGGGTGCTTATTTAATGTTTAGGCCAGTGATGGCCGGGTGGGACCACTAAACACCAGGGAGTGGAGAGGGTGAATTTATTTTTAATAAAAGAAATGGGGGCGTGCAGGACAACTTGTGAGTATGAGGGTGAAGTTCAATTTACAGTTGTGGCCCATGGCGATGGGCAAAATTGCGAAATTTCACCACAATTATGCAAAATATTTCACCCGGTGAAACTGCCAATTTTGAGGCAATTTCACCAGCAAAATATTATTTAGCAGCATCTCTATTCAGGATGCTTTATTCTGCATGGCTTCAGGTCTTATTTGCTTGTACCTGGTATACATTTGAAGAGCTAGAACAGGGTAAAACTGAATGTTAAAAGTTTCTACCAGACCTTTTGACTCCCTGTTGAGAAGCAGTGCAGATTTCATTTTTTTTCTTCAACCTAGGATTATATGCCGGAGGTGAGCCTTGTGTAACAACATATTCTATGACTGTCTGGCTGCTGATTAGATTGGTCACTACTAATACTCTTATGCTGTTGGATGCCTACTCTTTGCTTTACCTCTGCTTAAAGGGAAACGTCCACATCTGATCGGGCCCCACCTCCATGTGAAGCAGGGCCAGATTAGCAGTTTCAAAAATAGAAGTAATGTGGGAACTTACTGTGCAATGTGTTATTTTAAATCATACCTGGTTGATCCTGTGCCCTTCCGGCCAGCATTTTACAACTAAGAGCCCTCCCCGGCATGCCCGCAATCATCTGTGGCTGTCCCCAGTATGACATGTCCTGTGGGGAGTAGCCGTGGCTCATCCATTGGATTCTGGTTTGGAGTCTACACATGTTCCTGTTATACTGGGACCAGGTACAGATCATCTGGCACCCTGGCAGTCTGTACCTGGTATCAGTATATCACGGATACACTTAGTGTCCAAATTGGAGGTTTTTAAAAGTGCCTCACTATAGGAATCCAATGGACAAGTCCCGGCTGCTCCCTGTAGGACACATCATACTGGGGACAGCCACAGGTGACTGGGGGGCATGCCAGGGAGGGCTCTTAGTTTTAAAATGCCAGCAGGGAGGGCACAGGATCAATCAGATATGATTTAAAATAAAATATTTCACAGTAAGTTCCCACATTAGTTCTATTTTTGAAATTGCTAATCGGGCCCTACTTCACATGTAGGTGGAGCCCGATCAGAAGTGGACATTTCCCTTTAAGAAGCACTGTGGTTTCTATTTGTATAAACTGATTAGTTGTGGTATTCCCCCATCCTGACCAAATTCTGCATCAAACTGGGTATTTTAGGTCAAACTTGTGATGAAGCCAGCCCTTTCATTGTTCTGTTTGTTCCGGATCAGGATCCCATGCCGCTTCTTAATCAGAACCAATTTTACTGGGTTGTGGAGATGCTAGAGTATGCCAGAGAGCCAGTGAGGAATGTTTCACTTTTACAGCTACAGAGGACCTCAGAGGAGCAGGTGAAGCAGGGCTTCTGAATGCTTAATTGTGATTTACAAAAGGTATGATATTGTTGTCACTAAAGTCAGAAGCCTGTGAAAATTTATTTTTGCTTTATTCCAAGGCCTCTGGTACCTCAGCAGAACTTAATTTTTTCCCCAGCACAGCCGCAAGTAAAAGCAGATATGGAGTTGAGCAGCACCAAGTTTGAACAAAGCAGCAGAGGGTATAACCCTAGGGCTTGGTTGGGAGGGTGCCCTACGACACTGGAACTCTTCCCTCAGAAAGATATGATGAGGAGGATACCGAGGAAGACAGTGAGCCTTGCTGAATTTCCTGGAAGAAAACTCACAGCAAAATCTTTAGTGGAAGGACTGCTGAATCCTTTTACCCTCAAGAACTGTTTACATTATTGGAATCTGGATAGTTGAAGGGCAGAATTTAGAAATGAAGTAGAGAGAAAAAGGTACTGTTCAGTGGAAGCCTAAAAGCAGTTTAAAGTGTGGGGGACTGAGTGAACTGGGACAGAGGGGTTCTTCGAAGTAGCTCTCTTCCCATTACCTTTGAACTGCACTTACATCTTAAAAACGACCCCAGTGTTTTAGACTACTTTTGCATTTCTGGGGTTCTTCCTAACTTTCTTTTTGTAAAAGGGGGTTAGTGTACTATACCACTTTACATTTTTGACTGGATGACATGACCTAAATCAATAACAACTGCACAGGCATGACATTTTGCTCAGCAGACACGCAGAAACATACCTTGTCGTGCTTAAGGAGACCCGAGGAGTTTTTACTGCATTCAGTAGAAAAGGCATTACTACCAGAGAGGTATTGTGAACTAACTTGAACCTAATATACACTTTAGATATTTTAAACCTATTTCTTTATTAGTCAACTCTCTATCTTATTCTGATTTGTAATTCTAACATTCAAAGGCTCAAAGTACTTCGCTAATGCCCTATTTCTTTATGATTTATTCTAAAAACATTTTTAAATACTTTTAAATATGTTTAGCCTTAAATTGAAGCCCTTTCTTTTGCATCAAGTTATATACTTATTTTGGCTTCTCTTCTTGCAGATTTAGCTGGCAATTCTGCAGTAACTGTCTGGCTTTGATCACAAGTGAATCTAAAACTAAAAACTCCCTACAAGAAGATCAGAGTTTACTGCACTGGTCACTTTATACAAACACTTTGTAAGAGAGTAAGTATAATTAAAAATCACACACACAAGATTATGGGTTTAGATCTGGCACATATATAAATATTTATTAAACTTATACATATAAAGCCACAGCATTTTAACAAAGAAACATAATACATAAAGGCCCAGATATTCAAAGGGGTTGCGCCAGAGCAACCCCGCATTACACCCTGGTGGGATATTGAAAAGGCTGCTGGGTGCAACGCAACTCCAGATGTGCCGGGGTGCAATGTAATGGTATACAGCACAGATGCGGGGTGTGCCCATGCATATGTGGCACATCCCGATATTCAGCCTGGGATGTGTGGTGCATATGCTGGCACAACCCTGCAATGCACCACATGGGGGGCTCAAAGTTCAGCCCTTGCAGAGCAGGAACAACTCCAGGCCAATCAAATGGTGGGCTGCAGTATTGCAGGGTGCAACACAGCAGCTCAGCCTTGGGTGGCTACCTGCCCACCCAGAACGCTGTCCACAAGCACACACTGAACCCGGATCCCCCCGCCTGTAGCTGCAATTGAACGGTATATGTATAAAAATAAATCCCTGGTAGTCTAGTAGCTGCCCCAGTCCCCAATTCCCCAATAATTATTATACATGACCATCCTGGTCCCCCCTTACACTCAAGTCCCTAATACCCTGATATATGTACATAAGACCATCCATGGTGGTTTAGTGGAACCCCCCACCCACCCATTGCTGTGATTGCGGTACATGTAAGTTACAACATTCCCTGGTAGTCTAGTGGACCCCCTCCCTCCCAAGTCCTTGATCATGGTTAATTGCACACACCTATATCCCTGGTGATCCAATGGCACTGCCCACCCCTCCCATCCACACAGGACCCCTTGCCCACCTTGCTTCCCCCCGTCATCGGCGGGTAGCTGCATCTTACCCACACATCACCTGGCCACCCGACGAATGACAGGTACAGTATGGGCTGTAAGCCCACTGGTCCCCTCTGTGAACCAATTGGCTTGCAGGGCATACTGTACTAGACAGTCCCAAATAAACGAATGATTCATTATTTTGGCTTAAATTAGCAAAAGGCACAGTCAATTATAGAGAAAACATTACCACACAAATTTCACCTCAAAACTGGGTAGCATATTAAAGGATTTTTTTTATCAAGTATCAGTTCAAAATTTCAGGAATTATTTACTAAATTACATAAACCAATAGAACTCCTTAATATTACCCCTCTAGAGATGTTAAATGCTATATTACAGAAGAAAATCTAACAAACCCCAAGGCCCAGACTGGGTACCTCCATATTTATATAAGACAGAGCAAGAATGGTGGAGCCATGTACTGGCCTTCTTTTTTAATAAAATAGTAGAAACATGAAATTTCACAAACCTGGAAACATAACATAATAATTCCAATTCACAAAAAAGGCAATCCCAACATTCCAGAAAACTGCAGACCAATTAGATTGTTAGACAGCCTTGGCAAGATATTCACTACTAGAGTATTACTACTGTACGGTAGCAATGTTGAATTCATGGTTACATTTAAATAACATCATAAATGTATATCAGGGAGGGTTTAGAGCACAGTTTTTTTTTTTTTTTCATTCAATATGCTTTATTAATTTTTAAGCTGCATACATATGAAAGATACAGAAATAAACATGCCAGGAAGCTGCATATATTTTCAAATAAAACAAATGAGACCAGACAAACAAACAACTTACCACCCCACAGAAACCTTCTCCCCAGAGCACAGTTTTCTACAACTGACCAGTGTTTCATACTCACACATGATGTTGAAAACTACCACAAAAAAAGTATGCCCACTTATATTATATTTGTTGATTTCCAGGGAGCATTCGTTAGGATAGATTGAAACATATTATGGGAAAAAAACTAATATGTACAGTATTAATATGAACCAAATTATCTTAAAACTAATAATTAACTTATACTCAGAAAACAAAACAACAGTTAGATACGATCTGGAAGGTAACTTAGAATTATTTTCATCTAATCAAGGAGTAAAGCAAGGATATATACTTGCACCATTGTTATTTAATTTACATATCCATTATTTACCTAATGCTATTATTCCAGTCTCCTGTCACTCTCTTACATAGATGGAACTCTAGTCCCACTCCTTATTTATGCAGATGACTTAGCTTTGATCTCTTTGACACTAATAGGACTAGGAAAACCATTAAAATGCTTCAGGATTATTGTTTAAGAAATTAAAAATTAACATGAATAAAACTCAAGTTATGGGAATAGGTAAACAAATTTGTAAGAACAAATATTCTTGGAATTTAAATAATGTCACATTTAAATGATTATCACATGATAAATATTTTGGAATTTACATTTCATCAGATGGAAAATACATTAAACACCAAAAATATGTACAAGGTAAATGAAATCAAAGTAAATTTGCCATTTTACGATTCAATGCAAAATATGGAGGCAATACAGTTTTAACGATCCTACCTGCAGCAGAGATGAAAATGAATCCAGTAGCATTATACACACTAGAGATCTTGTACAAAGAAACATTTTATAAATTAGAAAAAGCTTTTACAGAATTATATAAAGCAATATTACATCTACCCAGAGCCACACCAGCACAGGAAGCTCATGCTGAACTAAGCAGACTGCAAATTAATTATCTAGCAATCACAGCTAAAATTAGATATTTGGTAAGGGTCTCTAATGTAGACATAGAAAGACTAACATTCATATGTCTCATGGAAAAATCAAGATGGCTAAACTTGGGGTATAGGTCTCCATGGCTAGCTCAAGTTATTGAACTTCTACATGATATAAGATTAATTCATCTTTGGAAAGATCAACAGAGGGGGATAAAAATATCTCCAAAATATAATCAAGTAGATAAAAACAAACTATCTGTGATTTTGTCTATCCAAGATATAAGCAAAATAAGACAATTAAAATTACACAGCTGGTATTCAGAAAACAAGATAAATCATGTGTTGGAACCATATTTATACTTTCTGACTGATAAGAATGATAGAATTCTGTTCACAAAATTTAGACTTGATTTATAGCCAACTAAAATAATAAAATATATTTACACAAAAGACAGGACGCATCTTGAAAACTTAAACTGTGAATGTGGTCAAAATGAACCAGACACTTTACTGCAGGTTCTTTGTCATTGTCCAAAATATAATAAAATGAGACATGACATAATGTCCCCATATTTTCAAATAAACGTGCTCTCTGACAACAAAGTATTACAAATATTGATGAACTCACAAATTGATTTCATAGCTAAAGATATGATAGATTTCATAAAACGGATTCACAAAAAAATGACAAATGCTCATAACAAATAAGAATTTTCTAATGGAAACACTAAATCTCCCAAGGGAATGATCAGCTCTTGTGAAATTTCATGTGCACCTTATACAAAAATCCTTTCTCTGAATGCCAATATATTCTTATTGTCAAAGTACTGTATGTATAACGTTTTGTTGAACTGTGCTACTTTTATTTATTTATGTAATGTTTTTAAACATTTGTAAAGACTTGAAAGTCGAACGAATAAAGAATTACTGAACTGAACTGATACTGGCTTGTGCATCTGTATTGATTGTGACCAATTGTTCCCTTAGGGACTTGGTCCAAATAAGTGATGGAATGCCACCAAGTCAGAGACTGGAGCTTTTTTAGTTCACTTGGATTTTCACTGGGTGGTTCCAGGTTCAACCAAAGATTATGAGCTGAACATGGTTTTCTTCCACAGCTGATCTGGCCATGGTCCATCCTTTTTGATCTGGCTTCCTGATTCAGACTTCTGGCACCTTCTCCCCTATTTACTGAAGCGGTTATTGTCAACTATCCAGTCTGGATCTGTTGTCTTTGATTTAAGGACTCTCCTCTGGGAGATTTCCATTGTCGGATTCTAAGTATTCTGGATTTTACTGCCTTAGTAGCCTTTCAAATTCGACCTACGGCTTTGAAGCAAGATCGTATGTCGCACAGCTTTTCTACAGTGCAAAAGGGCTTTGGTCTATGACTTCAAACACAACGCTTTAATGGCCAGTCCATGGCAGTTTTTTTTTAGCTGTATATTTTTATGCTTCTACAGAACCACTGCAAAGACTATAAACAGACTTTGGATGTTTTCTGAGGAATATTGATTGTGTGCCATTTATTCATTGGTTTTTGGTTTGACTTTTATTTCTTCTCACAACTTTTGGGTTTTCCTATTAATCTTGACTTTTTTCTTGGTGGAAACATTCTCAACTGATATCACTTCTTAACAAGATGGTCCACTGTTCCTAACCCCAGGATTTGTTTTATTCATTTACATAGATTATCATTTTTGCTTTTTGTGTAGGAATCTCTTGTTTTGGGTCCTTTTCTAGAATAACATTTACTTGTTAGGGGAATTTCCTTTTTTGTTAATAGGTCCTTGTGAGTGGCTGGATCCCCCCTTTTATTTTCCTTATCCTACCTGAAGGGCAGGAGGGGAAGGGTTAAGGGAGCTAGTCTGCTTAGAATGGACAGTGCCATGCACCATAACATGGAGGGATGCTCTGAGATTATCTTAGTGTTATATTATACTGTGTATTGAGGTACATTTAGGTTGTTCCATTTCATTTAAGGGGATGGGTTTCAGAAATGATTACTTCTTTTTCACTTCCATCATCATTTTTTGGAGGATATCTCCTTTGTCATTGACCCCTTTTAGCTGTGTTGGTCCCAGATAGGGTAATGTTCTAATTCAGCTCATTGGGTTAAATTCAATATTAAGCGCATGGTTTTTATTAGTTACTGATCATTTGTTAACTGGACTTGGTTCACAGTTTGATGGGGGGGATAACCACTAGGTAGTCATGCAACCAAGTGTAGGGATGGTTTCTACACCAGAAATGCACAGTGCTCTAGATCGCAATTTAAGACTGTGATTTTTCAGTGTTACAGGTTGCTTATTAACTACACTTTGTGGGACTTTTTTGAATTAGATCATTGGTGGGTGTTGGGTAGTGTTGTGTGAAATTGCGGAATTTCGTTCCATGAAATATTTTGTGAAATTTGTGCATTTTGTACAATATTTCATGTGTGAAAAATGTGGAATTTCACCAGTGAAATGTGAAATTTCACCCATGAAATGTGGAATTTTGCCACTCGTGGACAAAATTCCACTGCTCGAAAGCAAAATTCTAAATTTTGCACTCATAAAACATTTTGTGGAATGTGCTGAATTTTGTGGAATATTTTGTATGGTGAAATTCACGATTTCACTGATATTTCACCAGTGAAATAAAATGTTGCTGCATCTCTAGTGTTGGGTGTTGAGAGCATAGGGGTACAGGGTGAAGTTCATGTTCTTATTTCTAGTGATGTTGGGGGTAAAAGGGATGGGATGGGTGGTGGCTCACAGAAGAGAAGTGATAAGGATTTGGGGACTAATAGGTTGACAAAGACACAAATTCCATTACTTTTTGGTACATCCGTGTTCAACAATGGCTTTGCTAGCTGGTTACCATTATTGTTCATGGAATATTAAGGGTGCTCAATCCCCAACAAAAAGAGTTAAGATCTTGTTGCATTTGCATAGATTGCTGGTGGACATTGACCTGCTCCAAGAGCCCCATCTCCCCACCCAGCAAGTCTCCTATTTCAGACGTTTGTGTGTGGGACAGGTTTTTGGTGCTGGGTCAGAGTCCCGTAAGAAAGGAGTGGCTATTTTACTTGCAAGACGAGTTCCCTTTCATCTGCTGCAAGATGTCCCAGACCCTCAAGGTTATTATTTATTTCTACGGGCCCTGTTGGGTCATCTAGAAGTTGTACTGGGAGTAATATATGGCCCTACAATAGATTACCCCGGTTTCTTTACTACCTTATTAAATATACTTTTACTTTGGGCTTCTCTCCCAACATTACTTGCCAGAGACTGGAATATGATCCTGACAATGAGTTGGATAGATTGGGAAAACATCATCTGGGCCCTACCCCAGGTCAACTAGCCCTGTGGGAGCTTATGGACTTGCTCAGGTTGGTTAACACATCTAGAATTCTACATCCAACTCAGAGACACTATTCTTTCCACTCAATCCTCATGGCTCTTATTCTAGAATAAATTTCTTTCTGTTGGGGGGGGTTGAGCACCTTTCAGGTGTCTCCCTATGGCACTACAGTGCCAACGTGATTTTGGACCATCATCCAGCCCTCATTCAATTCAGCGTCCCCCCTCTTTGATGTTAGATAAGCTCTGGAGGCTTAACAACCAGCTTTTAAAATCCAAGGAGCTGGTCAATCACCTCCAAGAGTTTATTGTTTGCTTCTTGTAGCTTAACTCCCCCTCCATGGGTGATTGGGCTATATTATGGGGATTTCTAAAGTGTGCTCTCCAAGGTGATTTAATAAATTTAGCCTCCATGTGCAAGAAACAGGCATTACAAAAATCATCTCTTTTGGTGCAGATTAGGGCCCTGGAAATGCAGCTCTCTTCTACCTCTTCCCCAGTTGAATGGGAACACTTGGAAGTTTTATGGGCTGAATATAGTAAAATGTTAGGTGAACGGCTGGAACATTTATTATTGCACTCCAAGGTCAAATACTTTGATCAAGGTGAAAAAGCAGGCAAGCTCTTGGCTTTACATGTGGTGGACAGAATTGTAGCATCCTTGTGCACTGATAATGGCCAAGTCTTGACCTCACCTCGGAGTATTGTGGCCCAGTTTCAATCTTATTATCAGTACTCGCCAGCCTCTCTAGCTCTAGATAATGCTCAGCTTGAGTCCTTTCTCCAGGATGTGGAATTATCCCATTTAATGGAGGATCAAACAGAACTATTGCAGGCCCCTTTGACATTAGCAGAGGTACATAACGTCATATATTCTCTGAACTCTAATAAGTCTGGTGGGCCAAATCTCTACTCCCATAATTTTTATAAAACATTTAAACAACTTTTGTCGCCTATACTTTTAAATGTTTTTCAGCATATTTCAATGCAGGGCCTTTCTGATCTTTCCCTTACTGAGGCCATGATTGTGGTACTGCAGAAGCCAGGCAGGGACCCTTCTCTTGTTACTAATTACAGACCAATATAACTTATTAATGCTAACTTCAAAATTCTCGCTAAAATCTTAGCCAATAGGTTAAATCAAGCGTGGGGCCAGCTCATTAGCAGGAAACAGATCGGTTTCATACTAGGCAGATTATCTGCTAATCATCTAAGAAAACTCTTACACTTTATTCCTGCATCCACAGACTCTCCTTTCCTGGCTGTTCTGGTCTCCCTGGATGCTGAAAAGGTGTTTAACAGAGTTTCATGAGAGTACCTATTTAATCTCCTGCCATGACACCATATACCTCCAGCCTTTATTCAATGGATAAAGGTTCTCTACACCTGCCCCTCAGCATGCATTCTATGTAATAGGGTACTTTCAGAGCATTTCTTTTTGCAGCAGGGCACCAGACAGGAGTGCACCCTTTTCCCCTTTTTATTTAATTTATATTTGGAATCCCTAATCAGGAAAATTAAATGTTAATACTAAGATCTCTGGTATTCAATTAGGCCCAAGTCAATATAAGCTCTCAGCTTATGCAGACAATGTTTTATTACATATCACCACCCTTGAGGTTTCATTGCCGGCTGCACTGGAAGCTTTCACAAAATTCAGTAAAATTTCCAACTATAAATAAAACCTATCTAAGATGAAAATGATTCCTTTGAATGCATCGGCAATGTGAGCTAGTATAGAGAGTCTTGGTGTGGACCAGAGACAAGTTTAAATATCTCAGAATCTATCTGAGTACATCTCTGTCCAAGCTAAAACAGTATGATCTAGATCTAGTAATCAACCAAATTAAAGGGGTTCTTGACTGATGGTCACTTCTGCCAATATCACTTTGTGGGCTATTAAATATCATGAAACGTAATGTGCTGCCACATCTTCCCTATCCTTTCATGGTGCTTCCTTTGGCTTTGCCACAATTATGGTTTCTCCAAGTAAACAGAATATAATCAAAATGTTTATGGCATGGGAAACCACCCTGGAAAGCACTTAATAAGCTCACATGAACCCAAGAGTAGAGATGCAGCAAATTTAAATTTTGCCGGCGAAGTGCCCGCTATGCAGAGTGGCCAATTTGAAAAGCTAATTTCGCCTTGTAATTATTACTTCATGTTGTCGTTCAACCTTAATGTGAAGTAAGGCAAAGTGACAAGAATATTGGCACCTCCCCACACACACACAGTCACCAGAATTAATGTGCATCCCCAACATGCTACTGTCTTGTGTCCAGAAAACTCCCCAGTGCTGACGAAGTGAAATGAGAGTGTAACAAGAAATGCAAATCTCCCAGAATTAATGGTGTACTCAGTCATGTGCACAGTGGTCACACACAGTCACCAGAATTAATGTGCATCCCCAAAATGCTACTGTCTTGTTTCCAGAAAATTCCCCAGTGCTGATGAAGTGAAATGAGAGCGTAACAAGAAATGCAAAGTCTCCCAGAATTAATGGTGCACTCAGTCATGCACGCAGTAGTCACTCACAGTCACCAGAATTAATGTGCATCCCCAAAATGCTACTGCCTCATGTCCAGAAAATTACCCAGTGCTGACAAAGTGAAATGAGAGTGCAACAAGAAATGCAAAGTCTCCCAGAATTAATGGTGCACTCAGTCATGCGTGCAGTAGTCACACACAGTGAGCAGAATTAATGTGCATCCCCAAAATGCTACTGCCTTGTGTCCAGAAAATTGTGAAGTGCTGACAAAGTGAAATGAGAGTGTAACCAGAGATGCAAAGTCTCCCAGAATTAATGGTGCACTCAGTCATGCATGCAGTGGTCGCACACAGTCACTAGAATTAATGTGCATCCCCAAAATGTAACTGTCTTGTGTCCAGAAAATTCCCCAGTGTTGATGAAGTGAAATGACAGCGTAACAACAAATGCAAGTCTCTCAGAATTAATGGTGCACTCAGTCACGTGTGCAGTGCTCACACAATCACCAGAATTAATATGCATCCCCAAAATGCTACTGCCTTGTGTCCAGAAAATTGCGGGGTGCTGACAAAGTGAAATGAGAGTGTAACAAGAAATGCAAAGTTTACCAGAATTAATGGTGTACTCAGTCATGCGCACAGTGTTCACACACAGTCGCCAGAATTAATGTGCATCCCCAAAATGCTACTGTCTTGTGTCCAGAAAATTCCCCAGTGCTGACAAAGTGAAATGAGAGTGTAAGAACATATGCAAGTCTCTCAGAATTAATGGTGCACTCAGTCATGTGTGCAGTGCTCACACAGTCACCAGAATTAATGTGCATCCCCAAAATGCTACTGTCTTGTGTCTAGAAAATTCCCCAGTGCTGATGAAGTGAAATGAGAGCGTAACAAGAAATGCAAAGTCTCCCAGAATTAATGGTGCACTCAGTCATGCACGCAGTAGTCACTCACAGTCACCAGAATTAATGTGCATCCCCAAAATGCTACTGCCTCGAGTCCAGAAAATTACCCAGTGCTGACAAAGTGAAATGAGAGTGCAACAAGAAATGCAAAGTCTTCCAGAATTAATGGTGCACTCAGTCATGCATGCAGTGGTCACACACAATCACCAGAATTAATGTGCATCCCCAAAATGCTACTGTCTTGTGTCCAGAAAATTACCCAGTGCTGATAAAGTGAAATGAGAGTGTAACAAGAAATGCAGTCTCCCAGAATTAATGGTGCACTCAGTCATGTGCACAGTGGTCACACACAGTCACCAGAATCAATATGCATTCCCCAAATGCCACTCTCTTGTGTCCAGAAAATTCCCCAGTGCTGATAAAGTGAAATGAGAGTGTATCAAGAAATGCAAAGTCTCCCAGAATTAATTGTGCACTGCAAACACACAGACAGATTAAGATTTTGCTGTGCACTCAAGAGATGCAGATGCAAAGGTACAACACCACCTAACCAGTCCTCACAAGTCACAAATCCAAGTCTGGAAAAGAATGCCTTTTGTCAGTTGGGGGGGGTAGTGCACGGCAGTAACAGTCCACTACCAGTAAAAATACCACAAAGCAGTACAAAAAAGTCATGCAGGTGTGGTGGACAGCAGGTTCACACTGCTGCAATCACTCTGTTTCACAATGGCTCGCATCGCACACACACACTACAAGTAATGCGTAGCAAATTGAAAACCTTTAGTAATATAACCAAATGATTTAAACATACTGAAGTTATACACTGCTGCACCACAACAATCAACAAAAAAAAAAGTCTAGAATTACTGAAAATATTACTGTGTGTACGTTAACACAGTTATACAAGAAAAATATTACCAAAACAGAATGACCGCCCTTTTCTCTCAGTTAATCTACCTACACCACAACACCACAGATACACCCCTCCCCCAAAGCACCCTTCACAGTACACAGACTGACTGTTCTACCTTAACATTCAAAATCCACACACAACAATAAACACTCTATGATATGAGCACAGAAGGGTTTCCTACAATTGATGTACTAAATTTTGAGCAAAGAAAATGACTCAAAAAGGCATTTTTAACAGCTTTTAGAGGTTTTGAATTGCAGAACTCTGACAGTAAACTGTGCTACCACTGCACACACACTACCCAGAACTGAGGCTGTGCAGAACAATATAGAGCCCATGTGACCAGCAATCCCATGAATCACAGCAGAATTCACCTTGGAGCTCAATTACCAAGGTGAAGTGATGCAAAGTACATTGATTTCAATGTAGTTTGCCTTAAAATTGGTGCAGAAGTGGTTTGGAGAAGGTGAAATAATGTGAAGTCATTAGTTTCAATGGACTTTGTGTTCCTCATGATGACACAAAGTGCTCCGCTTCTCATTGTGGATTACTCTGCGGATTCTGTATTACTCCGCAAATCACTTCGAGGGGGGAATTTTAGTCATTTCTCCCACCACCACCCAAGAGTTGGGAGGTCTAAAGGCTCCTAATATTTTTCTCTATTATTTACACATACATAGTTCCAGATTTTTTCAGTGGCATAGAGAGATACCTCAGGATCAGTTTTTATTATACTATCTCTTTTGTGTAGCTATTGAACATTTTCTATGTACCCAATATAGCTTGGATATACAGGCCTTGTTCTATATCCTTAGCAAGAAACTTCTTCATTCTTTATGGGGTACCCCTATTGATCTGTCCTTGAAAGACCATCAGCAGCTTTCTTCTCTTTTTGTCTTGGACCCCCAAAAGGATATTACTCAGCCTATAGTTGGTAACCCGAACTTTAAAATTGCTGGTCAGTCGCTGACTCACGCCTTCTGGCCATACAAGGGCATTAACACAGTAGAACAGCTGCTGCAAGATGGTAAATTACTTACCTTCCTGGAGGCCTAACAAAAATACAAGTTGCCTAGTCCTTTCTGTTTCTAGTATCTCCAATTAATGCATATGCTTCTTCAGCATTTTGAAACTGGGCTCTGGTACGATTCATATAGGGCTCAAGTTTCTAAATGGATGGAGATGGCACCAGTGTCTCATACAGTCTCTTATTATTATACTAAACATCGCAAAACCCTTTCACATCTAGAATCTGTCCCGATTTATTATTGGGACCAAGCTATCCCCATTCCCAATGGTTCTTGTAATTGTCCCCAACTTTGACGTAACTCTAGGATCTATATCATCTTATGCAGTTTCAGTTGTTTCATAATTTTTACTATATGCCATTCAAACTGCATAGGATGGGGAAACTCTGATCTATGAATTGCTCCAGATGCAATAAAAACTGAAGTACTTTACTTCATATTTTGAGGGACTGTGAGAAAATGTCTCCACTTTGAGAGGTCATTAAGCAATGCTTGGATCCCTTGCTGGAGTTGAAAATGGCCTTCTCACCTGCAATTTATTTGTTGAGGGAATTCGATGGTGTTTTAATGGGAAATCAGAGTCCTAATATCAGCATGTACTAAAAAAGGTATTTTTGAGACACTGGTGTGACCAAACTATTCTTCATTACATGGAGTAGTATAGGGAGATTCTCTTTGCTTTGCAAGCAGAGTGAATCATTGCTAGTCTCACAGATCATCTTGACAGATATGGAAAGATTTGAGAGCCTTTATATACTCTCCTTACTCGTGGCTCTTATCATGATGGATGGCCTCAAATAAATTGTTTTTTTTTTTGTTTTTTTTCATAATCTTTTTATTGAATGACAGCATACTTGACACAGTACATGTGTTTACATATGCATCACAATATCGAGAGATAATTGGTATTAACACCCCTATACAGCTTAGTAAGGACATATACATTTATAACCATAGTACTATTTTACATAAATTGTTGGTCAGGCACTGATTAGTATTCCAGCTGGTGCCTTTACCACCTGATATATACTGTCAATATGTTCTGATTATGAGAAATATAAACAAAATCAACCAATTTTACTATCTAATACTGTTTTTTTCTTTTCTTTGGAAAAGTAATAAAAAACAGTAAACTTATGAGCCCCAATTCTAGAAAAGTTATGGCTGCTGTAACAGCACTTGCGCCAAGTAGAATGGTGCAAGTAGCAACTTACGCCAACAGTTGTGACTTGTACTATTCTAAAAAGTGGTCTGCGACATGTAGCAGGTCACTTGCGCTAAACAGCTGTTACACTGGCAGTTGCGCCATAAACCCCCTGCGACATGGCACTAGGGGGTTTATGGCAGCAGTTGCGCCCCATTCCAGAAGGGCAGCAACAAAGTCCCCAATGTCAGATTTCTACATGAACCCCTGGAGGAGAACCGGCAACGTAAGTTACACCTGCATTTAGCTGGTGTAACTTACAGCCATCCTACAAGGATCCTGTATAACCCAGTCCATAATGTGCCCCCCATGTCCAGACCACCCCCGTTGTTGCCCCAATGGGCACTGCACAAACAAGACTCGGGGACACAATCCTTCACCACCACCCTACTGTACAGCCCATTACATGTAAGTGCCCCCGGGCTGCCCACCCTCCCCTGAATCCTGTGTACATAATGCTCCATGAGTCTACTCCACCCCTGCCCCTGAATCCCCAGTTGTAAAATGTCCCACAGGACAGCACTGTCAGCCCCCACCCATGCCACAACCCCGAGTCGCCAGCTGCAAATGCGGCAAATACCATGACAAGTCCTGGTAGTCTAGTGACCCCACACCTATCCATGCCAGCCCACCCAGCAACCCCCCACCCATCCTCAGACGGCGACTGGTACAGCCCACCTCTCACCACCACGGCCAGCCACCGACTGAGTTCAGTATGAGCGCGTACTCTGTTCAGGAATCGTTCATACTGAACTCAGTTGGTGGCTGGCTGTGGTGATGAGAGGTAGGCTGTGTCAGTTGCCAGCTGGGGATGGAAGGGGTGGTGCTGGGTGGGCTGGCATGGCTGGGTGGGGGGCCACTAGACTACCAGTGCTTGTCACGGTATTTGCCGCATTTGCGGCTGGTGACTCGAGGCTCAGGGCATGGGTGGGGGCTGACAGCACCACCCTGTGGGGCATTTTACAATGAGGGAGTCGGGGGGCTGAGGGTGTGGGAAGCCCTGTGGGACACATCATGGTGGCATCAGGGGCAGTTGGGGTGGGCAGCCTTATGGGGCAGGTATTGTTGGATTTGGGGCCAGGGGGTGTGGGCAGCCCTGTGGGGTGACAGTGGCTTGCTGGGCATGGGGGGGCACTTGCGACCTGTCTTGCGGCTTGCGACATGCTCGCCAGGTGCGCACTCAGTTTAACTTACCTGGCCACATGTCGCAAGTCGCAGGACTTAGCTGTGGAAACCATTCCCCTTCTAATATAGGGCACAGGGTCAATGTCGCAGTTGCAGGTGGCACAAGTTGCATTTGGCGGTGACTTGCACCACCTTTCTAGAATCGGGCCCATGGTCTGTTTCTGTCATTTACTCTATTATCTCTACACTAATTCAGTAGTGTTAAGCTGTCTCCCTACATGTATATCTATATATGTTCTTTTATTCCACTAGGTGTTAATATGCATTCCCTGTACTACTAAGGTTCATTCATTTGCACTTAGGGTATCTAGATAGCCAGCCCACACTCTCTCAAACATTTCTTCCTTTCGATGACATATGTCAATCTATCTATTGTTAACACTCTATTGATTAGCCCTTTCCATTGATTCACTGTTGGCCCTGTACTCGTGGTCCACAGGTTCTGGAATCCCTGCCTAGCCACCACCAGCAGTATCCTGATCCATCTAGGAAAAGGTAACCACTCCCAATTCTCCTCTTTTTCTAACCCCAAAAGGATAGATTTTTGAGAGTATTCTATGGGGTATCCCATCCCCATTGTAATTTCCTGTGTTATCCCCTTCCAATAGTTTTCAATTACTGGCATCCGCAAAAGCAGTGCATGTATGGCATGTATGTTCCCTGTTCTGCTTTAGATTTAGTGCAGCTAGAAAGGACCTCAGGGCAAAACCTGTGAACCACCTGGGGTGGATAATACAGACAATATATGGACTTATATTGTGCCTCCTTGTATTTGTTACATATTGGAAGTCCAACATGAGATTCTAGGAGTATTTTCCAATTAGCTTCATTAATTTCCTCCCCAGGTCTTTTTTTCCATCATTTTTTGGCTACAGGTATAGTGTTCTGGAATACTTTCCTATCTTGGAATACCTTCCTATCTAACTTCACTGCCCTTCCCATCAATCCTTTCTCAGATTTCTTTGCTCCTAATATTTCTATTTCAATGTTTTCCATCTGGGTGTGTACACATATGGGCCTAGAAAGATTTTTGTAATAATCTCTAACCTGTATCTACAGAGGTGAGTAGCTGGCAGATGCAAGCTTTTTTGTATTTCCTGAAAGGAGTGAATCCTGTCTCCTGAAGCCAAGTCTGCTATACACCTAATGCCCTTGCTCTGCCACAAACTAAAGCCCTCATCTTCTAGCCCTGGCAGAAAGTATGGGTTCTCTGTCACTGGTACAAGTAGTGTACTTGCCACTTTTGCCCCCTTTTTATGTTGATTGTGCTCATGCGCAAGAAACATGTTGCGACAGGTTTCTCAACAAGCAGGTTGTGGAGGCACTGCACTGTTGTGGCCTATTCCCCCACAGCATGCAAAGGCTTGTCCCGCTTGCCCCAATGCCGTGGCATGCTGCTGCTGACACTAGTTCAGCCAGCATGCTACAACTTTCTGAAAATTCAGCCACTCTAATCAGGGGCCGCCTCGTCATTGCAGCGTCAGCCATCTGCTGCAATGAGGGAGTGACCCGTCATTGCAGGGTGGGATGTCAAACCCCTGATATTGTTTGTGAACAGGGCAGTGGCTTGCCGCCATGTTCACAGAAAATGTAACCCCCCCACCATGTTTAGTTGCCGATGGGGGCCCCAATCCCCATCGGCTTTAGTGCTCCCGTGCTTGTTTTGTTGTCGAAGAGGCTCCTCCTCATTGGCATTCTGTAACTTCTTTTGTTCTGCCAAGGCATAAGTCCCCATCGGCATAATGATACCCCAGCCCATTTGCTGATGGGGATGCCTAACTCTATTGGCTACTGCTGTCCCCAGACAAGAAAGCCTCTGGTTGGCACACTGGGAGCCCACCCTAGTGTGCCAGATGCCCCTGCAAATTAAAAAATGGTCCCAAGACATCTGTTTTGTTTTTTTCACCTGGGAAAAAGGAAACCATCCCTAGGCACTCGCCCTGCCTCCCACCCAACCCGCACCCACCCACTGCACGCCTGCCTCCCCACACCCTCACCCCATACTTACCTTAGGAGCTTGGCGCGACAATCTTCGGTGGACTGGGAACATGTCTGCACTCTTCAAAGCAGACCGCGAACTGAGGAAATGCCGGTAAGCTATATAATGTAATACATAAGTTTTTTTCAACTTTACTGCATATCTCAGGCATTTTGTGGAATTTTTTCACCAAATTTTCAGCATGGGGTTTTTGGGACCCCTCCTCATGAATTCTTGAACTATTATGGCATTAATCAGCCCCGGAAGGAGATTTCACGGTCACTGCGCAGAATCGCCTTTTGGGGCTGATTACTAACGACAGTGCCAGTGTTCATGAGGTTGGCTCTCAAAAAGCCTATGCTGCTAATTTGGTGGAAAAATCCAAAAATATAACTGTTTTACGAGCGCAAGCGCTGTAGTTAGCGTTAGGCACACCATAACTTCGTGAATTTGCAATATTTTCACACCAGATTTCCAACATTGCCATTTTCCCACACCTACTTATGAACAGTAAAACTATCATTTTTCCCATCCTGGCCAAAATGTGTTTTCGCACTTCCGGCGCAGAATAGAGCAGTCACTGTGGGAAATCATTGTCCGGGACAGATTAAGAAAATGAGAGTGATACTGTTCATGAGCAGAGGTCCTAAAATGCCTATGTTGAAAATCTGTTGATAATAGCCCATCGAATGACTGTGTTACAAGTGTGCGTTGCACACTTTCCACGCACCCTTGTAATTTCTCAGATTTGTAATATTGTCATGCCAGATTTTCACCAGTGGAATTTTTCCACACCTCCTTATGAGCAGTACAGCTGTCATTTTTCACATCTTGACCGAAATGTGATTTCACAGTTCCGGCGTAGAATAACGCGGTCGCTGTGGGAAATCACTGTTCGGGACAGATTAAGAAAATGACAGTGGCACTGTTCATGAGCAGAGGTTCTAAAATGCCTATGTTGAAAATCTGGTGACAAAACTCCATAACATGACTGTTACAAGCTTGCATTGAACTGTTTCCACTCACCCTTGTAACTTCACAATTTTGTAATATTTTCACACCACATTTTCAACAGTGGCATTTTTCCACACCTCCTTATGAACAGTACAGCTGCCATTTCTCACATCATGGCTAAAAAGTGTATTTGCACACTTTCCAAAGAATAGCACGGTTGCTGTGGGAAATCACTGTTTGGGACACATTAAGGTCAAACGAGTGAGAGAGGGGAGTGACCGCGTTCAACTGAGCTCTGTCGGGACTGCTGCGGATTTGTTTGTGGGCAGAGAAAGGGCCCAACACAAGAGCCCAGTACAAAAGGGCAGCCTGCAGCACTGGGAGAAACAGAATGAGAGAGCGAGTGAGGGAAGGGAAGTGAGTGAACTCACCGGAGCTCTTTCAGGACTGCTGCAGATTTCTTTGTGGGCAGAAAAGGCATCAATGCAGGCAGGGGCTCAGTACAAAAGGCCAGCCTGCAGCGGTGAGAGAAATGGTGTGAGCGAGTGAGACAGGGGGACAGAGTGAGCTCAACGGAGCTCTGTCAGGACTGCTGTGTATTTCATTGTGGGCAGAAAAAGGTGCCAATGCAGGCAGGAGTCCCATAAAAAAGGGCCGCTTGCAGCACCAGGACAAACAGAATGAACGTGTGAGAGAGGGAGACTGAGCGACCTCAACAGAGATCTTTTGGGACAGCTGCGGATTTGTTTGTGGGCAGAGAAAGGGCGCAACATAAGAGCCCACTACAAAAGGGCAGCTTGCAGCACTGGGAGAAACAGAACGAGAGAGCGAGTGATGGAGGGAGAGTGAGCGAATTCACCGGAGCTCTTTCAGGACTGCTGCGGATTTCTTTGTGGGCAGAAAAAGGCATCAATGCAGGCAGGGGTCCAGTACAAAAGGCCAGCCTGCAGCGGTGGGAGAAACAGTATGAGAGAGTGAGACAGGGGGACTGAGTGAGCTCAACGGAGCTCTGTCAGGACTGCTGTGGATTTCTTTGTGGGCAGAAAAAGGCACCAATGCAAGCAGGAGTCCCACACAAAAGGGACGCTTGCATTGCCAGGACAAACAGAATGAGCGTGTGAGAGAGGGAGACTGAACGACCTCAACAGAGCTCTGTCAGGACAACTGTGGATTTGTTTGTGGGCAGACAAAGGTGCCAATGCATGCAGGGGCCCAGTACAAATGGGAAGCCTGCACTGGTGGGGAAACCAGAATGAGCGAGTGAGAGGGGGGAGTGAGAGAGCTCAATAGAGCTCTATTGTAACTGCTGCAAATTTCTTTGTGGGCAGAAGAAGGCAGCAATGCAGTCAGGAGCCCAATAACAAAGGGCAGCCTGCAGCGCCAGCAGAAACAGAATGAGTGAGTGAGAGAAGGGGAGTTACCGAGCTAAACAGAGCTTTGTCGGGACTGCTGCAGATTTCTTTGTGGGCAGACAAAGGTGCCAACAGAGGCAGGAGCCCAGTACAAAAGGGCAGCCTGCAGCGCCAGTAGAAACAGAATGAGTGAGTGACACAGGGGGAGTGGGTGACCTCAACGGAGCTCTGTCAGCACAGCTGTGGATTTCTTTGTGGACAGAAAAAGATGACAAAGCAGGCAGGAGCCCAGTACAAAAAGGCAGCCTGCAGCACTGGGAGAAACACAATGAATGAGTAAGAGAGGGGGAGTGAGCGAGCTCAGTGGAGCTCTATCATGACTGCTGTGGATTTCTTTGTTGGCAGAAAAAGGCGGCACCGCAGGCAGGAGCCAAGTACAAAAGGCCACCCTGCAGCACCGGCAGAAATGGAATGAGTGAGTGAGAGAGAGGGAGTCAGCAGGCTCAACAGACCTGTGTCAGGACTGCTGCAGATTTCTTTGTGGGCAGAAAAAGCCACCAACAGAGGCAGGAGCCCAGTACAAAAGGGCAGCCTGCAGCACCAGAAGAAACAGAATGAGCAAGTGAGAGGGGGGGAGTGATCCACCTCAACAGAGTTCTGTCGGGACAGCTGCAGAATTCTTAGTGGGTGGAACAAGGTGCCAACGCAGGCAGGAGCCCAGTACAAAAGAGCAGCCTGCAGCACCGGACGAAACAGACTGAGTGACTGACAGAGGGCCAGTGAGCGTGCTCAACAGACCAACACAATCAACATTTGGCATTGACAAATGCTTGTTTCTAAGTGTTTTTCAACCTAAACATCAAATAATTAATATACCTCCATTAAAACAAATTGATTACCTAGAATTCAGTCCACAAGAAGTACTATCAGCTATAAGGACCACTAAATCAAATAGTTTGTCAGGATTAAATGGAATACCACCAAAATTTACTAAAGAAGTTGCCACAGTACTGTTAGACCCCTTAACCAATTTATTTAATAAATCACTTCAGGAGGGTAAAGTCCTCTTCCTTTGGAAAGAAGCTAATGTAACAGCTATATTCAAAGGTGGTGATAAGACTATGGTTGATAATTACAGACCTAAAAGTCTAACGTCTGTAATTGGAAAATTAAAGGAACGACCACTACAGCAACGAATAATAAGTCATATACAAGATATAGGATTAACAGATATTACACAATGGTTTTTGTAAGAATAGATCATGCCAAACGAGTCTGCTTCAGTTTTTTGAGCCCATCAGCTCTGCTACTGATAAGGGATTATCGGTGGATGTATTGTTTTTTGGTTATAGTAAAGCATTCAACTCTGTATCACATAAAATGTTGGTTGATTGCCTTATTAAAATTGAACTTGACCCACATATAATTAATTGGATTGTATCCTGGCTTCACAACAGGAAACAGAGAGTTGTCATTCGAGGGTCTGAATTTAGCTACGGTAGTGTAACCAGTGGTGTGCCTCAGGGTTCAGTATTGGGCCTGATTCTTTTTAGTATATTTGTGTCATCCATGCAGACATATAATTTCACATGGATGTGCAAATATGCAGATGAGTGCAAAATCGGCAGAATAATTTCAGATCATACTTCCTGTGTGCAATATCAGGAAAATATAAATCGATTAAGTAATTGGGCTGAACAATCTCTCATTAGATTTAATGTTAAAACATGCAAAATGATGCATATTGGACATAATAACCCAGAATATAAAAACACTTTAAATAATTAAATATTGGAAACAATTTTTGAGAAAGATTTAGGTGTTCTTTTTAGTAATGACTTATTTTTTACCTACATACTAAACAAAAGGTTAAATACTGTCATAAAATATTGGGTTGCATTTTTAGGAATATAAAGAGTAGAGAAACAGATGTAATTATTTCTCTATATAAAAGTCTTGTAATGCCTCACATGGAATATTGTATACAAGTTAGTACTCCTCAGACAATTAAAGATGCAAAAATGATAGAGAAAATACAACGGAAAACTACCAAAAAAATTTTAGGAATGAATAATTTAAATTAATCTTAGAGATTACAAAAACTTGGACTTTATTCAATGAAATATAGACGAATTAGAGCTTGTCAGATCATCACTCTATAAGGTTCAATTTCACGCCCCCCCCATGAGAAGAAACCCCTTTGGAGATGGTCCAGTACCGCCCTTTGAGGGGTGTTACCCCAAGGGTCTGATGGTGGAGCTGGACCTATCGAGTTGGCCTATGGAGTTCATGAAACCAGCTGTCTTAGTAGTGTACTATAATAATATGGTACTGAAGGCTCTGGATTCCATAGCACCCATCCATATTTGCACCCCTCTCCCTCCACCCTTGGTCCCCTTGGTTTGATGGGACATTGAGGGAGTTGAGGAGAGTAGGGTAAAGATTGGAACACTGCTGGCGGAAATCTGGCCTGGAAGGTGACAGGCTTAGATTGATTGTCCATTATATGGACTATCAATCAGAAATCGCCCGTAAGAAGGCAGAGTTCTTGTCCAGGGAGATAGCTGCATCAAGGAATCAACCAACTCATCTCTTCTGGACCATGGACAGGCTGTGCAATCCAGCCTGCCTGCAGGGTCAGAGAACTTTTTCACAAATAAAGTGCGATGAGTTTGCTCAGTTCTTTGATGATAAGGTGTCATCGATCAGGTCGGAGATCCACAAAACGCATTCAAATGAGCATGGCAGTGATTGGTACGAGGTTACATGCCCTCAGCCTGCCTGGACAGATTTTGACCAGCCAGCAATCATGGATATCATGAAGATTGTCCAGGGCTTGCGACCGACTTGCTGTATTTTGGATCCTGGTCCTATGCTCCTCTTTGTGGGGTGCAAGGATGCGATAGTACCAGTCTTTGCTGAGATAGTCTGGGGCTCATTGGACGAAGGTGTGTTCCTGGAGGCCCTAAAAGAGGCTATCATGACACCCCTTTTAAAGAAACCTTCCCTTGACCCAGACTGTCTCGCTAACTACAGACTGATCTCTAACCTGCCCTTTTTGGGCAAGGTTATTGAGAAAGTAATCGTTTTCCTTCTCGATGACTCTCTTACCACCCATGAAGTCTATAATCCTCTCCAGTCTGGTTTCAGGAAGAGGCACAGTATTGATATGGCATTAGTTCGAGTACTGAATGATCTCCTAATAGTGAGAGATCAGAGGAACCACTCGATCTTGGTCCCCCTTGATCTCTCTGCAGCATTTGACACCGTGGACCATGGGATGTTGCTAGAACACCTTCGGCTACTCTGTGAACTGTCGGGGACAGTCCTCAGATGGTTCCATTCTTTCCTCAAGGGCAGAACTCAAAGGGTAGTATCAGGAATTTTTTCCTCTGCTCCCTTTGTTCTGCATTGTGGGATGCGGCAGGGTTCTGTGCTTTCCCCCATGTTGTTCATGGTGTATATGCTGCCATTAGGAGACATTATAAGGTGTTATGGGCTGAGTTTTCACTGCTATGCAGATGACACTCAGATCTATATGTCCTTTGTACCCAAACAGAATAACGCATTATAGGTCTCTAACAAGTGCCTCGCAGAGATTCAGGACTGGATGAGTGCTAACGGGTGGAGACCGGATCCGGACAAGACTGAGGTGTTGGTGGTAGACCTGGGTCATCGTGTAGAGAAGCTAACTCCTGGGTCTCACTCTGGCCTTGTGTTAGGGTGTAACCAGTTGAGACCTTCTGAACAGGTGCAGAATCTGGGCGTAATACTTGACAATGAGCTGATGCTTAAGACACAGGTGTCAGCCATTGTCAAGTCTTCCTTTTATCATCTGAGGAATATAGCCATAAAATACCTTGTTCCACACAATGACATCCCTGTCTTGGTTCACACCTTTGTTTCTTCATGTCTTGATTACTGTAATGCTCTATATCTAGGATTGCCAGGGTTGGATCTCCATCACCTGCAGCTGGTGCAGAATGCTGCAGCCAGGTTGTTGACTGAGTTACCAAGAGCTTGCCATATCACACCTGTGCTGCGTGAACTGCACTGGCTGCCAGTGTAATGGAAGATCACCTTCAAGGTCATGTTGCTGACCTATAAAACCCTACACGGACTCGGACCGGGCTACTTGCAATGTCTCCTTCAGCCCTACCACCCTCTCTGCCCACTCTGTTCCGCCAATGAGGGATTGCTAGAGATTGCCAGGGTTCGTCTTCAGTCATCTGGGGCCAGAGCTTTTTCTTTCATGGCCCCAACCCTTTGGAATTGTCTACTTCGCCGGATTAGAGAGTGCCTGTCCACAAAGTCATTTAAAGCTTCATTGAAGAGCTACTTATTCGAATTAGCTTTTGAATATGTTTATCTAGTTGCCTTTTAATTGTTTTTATATTTGCATTTATTATTGATGTATGTTATTTTTGTTATGTATTTGTACTTTGGTACTTTGAATAGTGCATTTCAAATAAATATTGATTTGATTTTGATTTGATTTGACCTATGTCTAGCCTTTAAAACTATGACAGACCCTTTTATAAAGGAGATAGTAGGAATTATTACTAAGGAAAACAATAAACATACTAAATGTCATAATATGCAGATGACTGGTGAAAGAAATAATACTGTGAAAAGAACTAAATGGTTTACACAAAGAATAATATCCAATTGGAATATGCTCCCACAAACTATTGTTGAGAGTGATACGATTGATACCTTTAAGAAAAAAAATGATATTTTATGGGTAATATTAAATATGAATTCCACCCATAGGTTGGGTGGCAAATTCTTTAAGGGCAATTGCCTATTTAAACTTGTAAACCACACTATGAACCTATGAACCCTTGCCTTTTTTAATATCCTGCCATGCTGCTAATCTGCCCATTACCATGGGGTTAGGAGCTTTGCCTCTTTTACATACTTTCAGCCCTTCCCTACTCAGGTATCCTGATACCCTACTCGACACCCCTTCTTCTTCCAGCTCAAGCCAGCTGGCCACCTAATTTCTATTAACCTAGCTTTGAATGTACCTATATTGTTTTGCCAAGTAATAGCCCTTAATGTCAGGGAAATTAAGACCCCCTTGTGCGCCCAGGGCCTTCAATCACCTAAGGCTTACTCTAGGTTTCTTTCCTTGCCACAAAAATTTTGTAAATCCTTTTTCCAGCTCCTTACTGTCTCCCACTGTGGGGCAGAATTGTAACATTTGCATCATGTGTAAAATTCTGGGGAGGATGTTCATCTTAATAAGGTTAATTCTGCCCATCCAGGATATTGGTAATCCCTTCCATCTGTCCAGGTCTTTTAGTATTTTTTTAAATAGTGGTGTATAGTTAGCCTCATAGAGGGTCCCTAGATCCTTTCTTACCTCTATCCCCAGATAGGTAAAAGTCCTGTTTAACACTTTCAGTCCACATGCCTCTTTTTCTTGTCTAACCCTCTTCCCTCCCATAAGCATAATTTCTGACTTGTTTAAGTTTAATTTATAACCTGAAAAGGTGGCAAACTGTTTCACTACTGTCAGCAAGGCTGGAACTGATCACTGCGTGCGTGAGAAACAATAAAATATCATCAGCGTACAGCGTTATGACATGCTAGCCTCCCTTTTCCCCTATTATTCTGTCAATGTTAGGGTCATCTCTGATCATAATTGCTAGTGGCTCGATTGCCAGAGCAAATAATAGTGGTGGCAAAGGGCAGTCTTGGTGTGTGCGATGCTTCAAGTTAAATTCTGGTGAAGGGGATCCATTCACAAGCACCCTAGCAGAAGGGGTCTTATAGAATGCCTCCACTAATTTTAGATATTCTACCCCCAATCCAAACGTCCCCAAAATATGCATTAGATATTCCTATCCTATTCTATCAAATGCTTTTTCAGCATTCATAGAAAGAACACAGGCCTGTCTTGGGCATTTGGACCCCCACCACACTATGTTTAACAGCCTCCACATGTTATGGTACAATTGTCTACCTTGGATAAACCCTGTTTGGTCGGCCTTAATTAACAAAGGTAACATTTCCTCTAGCCTCATGGCCAGCACCCTGGTCATTATTTTGCAGTCTTGATTTAACAGGGAGATGGGTCTATGGGACCCACATTCCTCAGTATTCTTCCCTGGTTTGGGAATCACTGTAATAAGAGCTGCACCGAATGTTTTGGGTAACCTAATTCCCACTGGTCTCTTCTAATACATTCTTTAGAGGGACAGCAAGTTCATTCCTGGGTGCTTTATAATTCTTAGCCCCAAAGCTGTTTGGGCCAGCTGCTTTACCTGTTTTGAGTTGTGTAATTGCTTTATGTATTTCTGCTGTGTTTATTTTAGCCCCTTGTTTTTTCATTCTCTTATCATCTAGTTTAGGGATATTAATTCCCTTCAAAAATTCCTCTCTCCAGATCTCTGTTCCCTGACACTCAGCTTGATATAATGCTTCATAGAATTCTTTAAATTGCTGTCTGATAGCCCCCTCGTTCTTTAGTGTTTTGCCTTTTTTATCCTTTATTTGAATTATGTGCTTACTTGTTTTCCCCCTTTCATAAGATGTAATAATAGAGGGCCTGGTCTGTTGCTCCATTCATACATTCTTTATTTAGCAAAAATAATGTTATTATTCACTTCCGTAGTCAGGCTTGAATTGAATGCCTCCCTAGCTATGTTCAATTCTCTGGCTTTTTCCTCTCCTCCTCCTCCTCCTCCTCTAATCACTTCTTGCTCTAGTTTCCAACTTTTCTCCTCTAGGTCTTTCTGTTTCTGTCTTTTTTCTCCCTTCATCTTAGCAGTGTATCCAACAATCATCCCTCGCATGTATGCTTTACTTGCTTCCCAATAGATCCCCTCAGCTATGATCATGCCCTTATTAATGTCCTCAAAGGTTTTCCTCTGTTCCTTAAGAAATTTCAGGAATTCTTCCTTTGCTAGTAGGTAGGAGGGGAAGTGCCAATTCCCGCTGTTAACATCTCTTTGGGTCAGTTCCAATCTGACCTCGATCATAGCATGATCTGATAAAAATATTGGGTTATGCCCCATTTTCCTTGTTCGTGTATACAGATCCCTATGAATGTATACATAGTCTAATCTAGACCATGATCCATGCAGGCTAGAATAGAATGTGTACTCTTTTACCCCGCGGTTAGCTGTTCACCATGCATCTAGTACCCCCAAATCTAAGAGGCCCAGCTGCCACTGTTGGATTGCTTTAATTGCCCTATCCCTAGACCCTACATACATCCATTTTTGGGTCTACCACACAGTTAAAGTCTCCACCCAAGATTAGATTTGGAAATTGTTCTTTTATAAGCAGGCCTAGAATTTTCTGGTAAAAAGTTTTATCCAATATTGAGGGAGCATATGTTTTTCCAAATGTAGTCTGCTTACCATATGCTTCTCCAGTCACAAAAATGTATCTGCCCTCCATAGAGTCCTTTATTATTCTTTGAGCTATAAATGGAAATTGTTTAGCCATTAAAATGGCCACCCCCATTTATGTGTGTTATAAGCTGCTGTGTGGCATGTCTGAACCCACCCAATCACTCACCAGTTTCTTATGATCCCCTACTAATAGGTGCATCTCCTACAACAGGGCTATGGTGGCATTCCTCCATTTTAACGCAGTCAGAACTTTGATTCACTTGGCTGGTGAAGTGAACTTCTTCACATTCCAGGAGACCACTTTGGTCAGTTGGGGACTTCCTAAGGCTACTTAGCCATAGGGCCCTTGTGCATTCCCTTTGTACACCCATAGAATTCTAAAGAGTTTTTTAGCATGTGACCAGATCAGACCAGACAAACATAAACAGTATTTTTGAACCATTAACATATAACCTTTCTCCTGCTCCCCTCCTCCCTAACAACATTGTCTTACAACTTTTAACTTTTGCTGCATCTTCTACTTCCAGATGCCACTTTAACATTTTTAGATATATCTCAAACCTCCCCACTATGCCCCACTCCTGCTCTGCACCTCTCACATTGTTGTCTTTATTTCATGCTTCATTACATTGCCTTAGTTTTCTAGCTATAGAGTAAAAGACAGAAAAAAGATAACCCCATTTTAAACTTTACCCCCACCTCCCATTAAGCCATGATTCTGTTTTACTCTTTACTCATATTCATTCCCCTTAAGAATCAGAGCCATGAACATATCAGGCACATTTGCAACTTATTCCCCTAGTTCTGTCTCCAGTTTCGTGCTCTTACTGATTTGTTTTGCCTCTGTCCTTATTATTTAATTCCCTTGCTATCTGCAGAGCGTTTCCAGACTATAAAGCATTTATCTTGTGGGGGGATTACTTCAACTTTCCCTTACCCCTCAAACATTTCTGTCTACATAATTTGCGATCATAAGCCTACTCGAAATCAGCCTGGTTCAGTCATTCCCTTTCTCTGCACGGGAAAGCCAATGTGTACAGTTTTCAAGGTCCCTGAGATCTACATGTAGTGATCACCCACCAAAGTGCATGATTATTATGTGGGGCTGGTGTTTCCATGTGGCCTGCAATTTGCCCCATGCTGGATCTGCACCATGGAAAATAGAGATAGCCACCACACACATTTTTCCCCCAACCCCATCAATTTCAGTTCTGTCTCTAGTGCATGAGTGGTGGCTAATATTGCTCTCAATCACAGAGTGTGTCATATGATCCAGCACTCAATATTAACACACACTGCCCATTTATCTCTCAAAGTTTGTTTTTGGCACTAAATTCAAAACACTGTGCTGTAAGCCAGGCACCCACAAGAAAAAGAAAAAAAGGAAACAGGATTTCTCCCACAGACAACTTTCACTCACAGTCTTCCTTAAGCCTTCGGATTGTACCCTACTCAGGTGGAATCCATTGTCAATCAATCAAACAGTGCACCACCGTGCAGTTGTTCAGGTAGGACCCATGCTTCAGATTTTCTGGTCCCAGTCATCAATGAAGGCCTATAACTTCTCCCTCTCAGAAGGAGTATGTGGCAGCTTCTACTTTCACCTTTATAGCTGTAAAGTAAACCGCAAAGAAATCAGGTCTACTGGGTCATAATGTCCCACGTTTAATAGCATACAACATTATGGCTAAATGGCTACAGTGCAGTCCATAATTGCTACTGGTGCAATCCTGTATATACTGCTGTATACGGTATTGCACTAGTAGCACTCTCCCAGGCAGAGGATATGACCTCTGCTGGGAGTGGGTTCCACTGAGCAACTGCCGTGGCTCACAGGACTGAGCCACAGCAGCAGGAACACAGGTGCTGTGTCTGGACTGGGTTTGATTCCTGGTCACAGAATCTTTTATTTTTCACACTTTTATGTGCTCCCCAAGTTGGATCATTGTGACGCTTGTACAGCTGGTTCTGATTAATCTATGATTTTGAAATATAAAAATGTGTTATTGCGTGTCTCTTATGAGACATGCTGAATCAGCCTGTGGAATGATGCCCCCACCTCCAAGGTTTGGATTACAAGGTGTTACCTGGAAGGACAAGAGATAATTACAGCCTAGAAGAGGCCTAAGTTAAGGATCTGCTGTTTATCTAGCTTATTTGTAGCTTGCCAGCTGCTAGGATGGGAAATCATAAACTTTTATGTCTAGAGGAACCATTTATCTAGCTTATTTGTAGCTTTCCAGCTGCTAGGATGGGAAATCATAAACTTTTATAATGTCTAGAGGAAGAGAGCAGGTTATGACACTTTAGTGCGAAGTCATAAAAAATTCTTTGATGTGTCCTGGGAAGAAGAGCTACTTGAGATCAAAGAGGGAATGTTATTTAAAGAAAGTCATGTGGGGACATGAGTTTTGCTGAGGTCACCTTTATTAATTTACCTCCTGCTGGACAGACATCTTGATTATATAATTTTTAATAAACAGAGGAGGAGCTGGGTGACATCATGGAGAAGGCAGGCTCAAGACAGTGTTTTTAATTATACTGTGAGTGACCTGTAAAAGACACACGTTTGGACACTCTTGACAACAACATCTGTCTATCAGCACTATTAGAAGAGATACATTAGATATATAAGTCTAATTGCCTGGTGGAAGGAATTTTGCACTTTTTTTAAGACTTGTTCTTTTAAAAGATTGTATGTCATTGTGATATATGGTTCTGTATTTACATTTTACATTCTTGTATCTATCTTTAAGTAAACCTCTACTTCAGAGACTACTTGGTGTGCCTTTGAAATTCTTTTTCCTGACAAGTGAAGCATACATGGTTAAAGATGACACTGTACAAAGCTACTGGTTTTACCAAACTGGGAAAAGGTAAGAGTTTATTCTGAGGTCTTTAATAGAGTTTTAAGGGTTCATTTTGTACACCTGGTTAGGTGCCCATAGGCAAAAGATATCTGCCCCGCCCCTGAAGAGCAGAATTATCAGAGCCTGTACATTGGGTACGATAATAAGAGTTTCACAGTTTGAATCCCTTCAAGACTTGAGACCAAAGGTTGATTTGAACCCACAAAACAGACAGGAGGGTTACCCTGTTTCTGTTTCCTGTTCACAAGACTGCACTCAGAGGTTGGTACTGTGGGAGCAGAGGGCCTGACCTGCTGAGTGGGTTTGTGACAGATTGGTTGGCAGTGGTGTGCATAAGTGTGGTATTACAAGCTTTTATTGTTCAGTGTGTCAGCTTGAGACCATCAGCTCACTTGCAAAGAAAGAAAAAGGAAGTGATTTATTTTTTAAAAGGAGACAGAACTATGACACTTGGCGTGCAGTCAAGTTCCTACCAGTTTTATTTTTTTTTCTAAAGTGCAAGTCAGAGTAACTATAGTTAGGGAAGAAGATGGCTTCCAACTACAGCAGCCACACTTCAGACTACTTAAAGCAGTTGTGCAGGGACAGAGGAGTCCCTTTCGAGGTGAAAGCCAGCAAACAGAACCTCATGGATGCCCTGATGGTAGCAGATACAAACAGCATCGAGTCACAGACAGTGACTGAAAAGAACTGACTGTGGAAGGGCTAGTGGCCAGTGCAGTGGCCAGATCTGATGAGGAGGGCAACAGGGCCACTTTCAGTGAAGAGCAACAGCAACAGGGGAAAGTCACCAGTATCCTGGATCCAGAAGTACTCAGGCTGCAAACTGAGTTGTGCAGAACGGAGCTGGAGTTCCAGAGGGAGAGGGACCATGAACAGAGAGTCACAGACCATGAGGAGCATGAGCACTAGAGGCAACATGAACTGGAAAAGCTACAACTCCAACCAGCAGCACCAGAGGAGGTAAGTGGCTTGGGTTTAACTGGAACTACAGGACTGAGTTACAAATTGAATTCCACATTGATAGCTGAATTTAAAGAGGGGGTGGATATGGATGCCTTTTTAAATTCTTTTGAAAAAGTTTGCATTCAGGCTAAAATTCCTAGAGAGTCCTGGGGCTTCCAGTTATCCCGATACTTAACGGGAAAGCTCAGGATGCATTTGGTCAAATGGACAATGAGGACAGTGATGATTACAGCAAACTTAAAGCTGCACTGTTAAAGAAATTTGAATTAACTGCTGAATCATACAGAGCTAAATTCTGTAAGCCCAGCAGAAGCCCTGACATGAGCTATGAGGAGCTAGCCATGAAACAACGTGAGTTTTTAAAATGTTGGTGGGAAGGAATTGGAGCAAACTGTGTTGATAAAATTGAAAATGTGATTTTGTTAGAACAGTTTCTCTGGGCATGCCCAGCAGAGCTGAAAATCAGGCTGGAGGACCGAGATCCCAAAACAGTGCAAGAGGCTGCTGAACTTTCGGACTGGTATGCCAAGAGCAGACCTGCTCTGAGAGCAAATGGGGTGGGCATGGCAGCACAGAAAGGGAAAAGCGTGTCTTCAGGGCAGCTAAAACCCTCACTGCCTTCACCAAAACCAGTTAGCCCCTGGTTTCAGAGAAAAGATTTCTCTGAGAAAAGAAATGAATGTTGGTTGTGTAAAGAAACTGGTCATATTGCCAGAGGGTGTCCCAAACAGATGAGCAATAATATGCAAGGTGGTGCTAGGAAGGAAGTGGGTTGTTTGTGCGTCCCTGGGAGTATGCCAGTGAACATGAAGGAACACATGCACCCAGTCATGGTGAATGGTGTAGAGACGTAAGGGTTAAGGGACACAGGGTAATCCTTGACCTCGGTAAAGGGAGACCTAGTAGAGCCTGGTCAGCTTATAGCCAATAAATATGTCACTGTACAGGACTTTACTGGTGAGGTGAAAACATTGCCCCTTGCTAGTGTTCTCCTAGACTGGGGTGAAACAGGGGGAACTGTGCACCAGTGGCTGTAGCCAAAATCTTAGCAGTGGATGTGATCCTGTGCAACAATCTCAAGCAAGGGATGGTTTGTGCAGTTACCCGCAGCCTAGTGGCAAGGGAAAATTGTAGTTCCCTGAACCTTACAGAAGCCATTGTGGAAACCACTGAGAGGCTGGTTCTCCAACCTGTGTCTCCAGATGGGGGAGATGAATGAAAAAGGGGTAGAAATTTCCCCAGTAGCAGTTAACAAAATGGATATGGAGGGTTACTTCAAAGAGGGAGGGGTGACACATTGTCAGGGAGTTGGGATTGGCAATGATCCTGAGTGCCTGATGCTAGTGCCAGGGACCCTAGGTTAGTGACTGAAGGGGACCTGTCTCATGCCTTGGAAATGTGTGAGGGGTTTGCAGGTGCTCCGAGAAGTGACCCTAGTCTAGAGAAGCTGAGGGCATGGGCAGACTCTGACGGGGAACAGGAAGGCCATGGCAGACATAAGGTTTATTGGGAAAATGGACTTATGTATACTCAGGCTGAGCAGACAGGGAGGGGTGCTAGGCAGGTAGCTTGTCGTTCCTTAGGGGTATCGTGAGCAATTGCTCAAGACTGCACATGACATTCCCTTGTCTGGTCATCTGAGAATCATGCACACTATGCAGCGGTTGGCCCAGAATTTCTATTGGTCTAAGTTCACCCAGCAGGTGAAGGAGTATTGCAGGTCTTGTCACTGGTGCCAAGAAATAGGGAAGGCGGGCAAGAAAACCCATGCCACCCTGATTCCATTTCCCATAGTAGAGGAGCCATTCCAGAAGGTGGGAATGGATATTGTGGGACCTTTAAATACCCCCAGATCCTCCGGGAAGTGATTCATCCTGACTGTGGTGGATTATGCCACCCGGTACCCAGAGGCAGTCGCCTTATCCTCACTGAGGACAGACAAAGTGACAGATGTCTTACTTGGGATTTTCTCCTGTGTTGGATTTCCACAGGAGGTTATCACTGATCGAGGGGGGTTCCTTCATGTCTGATCTGATGAAATGTTTATGGGAGACGTGTAGGGTGGTGCAGAGATGCACAACACCATATCACCCACAAGCCAATTGACTTGTGGAAAGATTCAATGATACCCTGAAGTCAATGCTCTGGACACTTGCTGAACAGCATGGGAGGTACTGGGAGAAATACCTTCCCCACCTGTTGTTTGCATACAAGGAGGTGCCAAAACAGCCGACAGGATTTTTCCACTTCAAACTCTTATATGTACGCTGGGTACGTGGGCCCCTAGACTTGATCTGGGATGACTGGGAAGGCAAGCACACCACCCAGGGATCTTCCATTTTTGATTACGTCCTTAAGTTTCGGGAAAGGCGGAGTGAGCTTGTGGGGACAGCCCAGAGCAACCTGGCAGCTGCCCAATAGAAACAAAAAGTGTGGTACGATTGCAGAGCCAGAGCTCGCTCATACATGGTGGGTCAGGAAGTCATGGTCCTTATTCGGTCCAGAAAGACAAGCTGCAGGCTGAGTGGGCAGGACCGTACAAAGTTGTTAGGAAAGTAAATGATGTGAACTATATTATAGAGTTACCTGACTGAAGACAGACAGAAAGGATGCACCATGTCAACATGATGAAGCCATATGCAAATAAAGCTGACATGGTGTTTGCAGTGTGTAGTCCTGTGGAGGGGATGGACGAAGGAGACCCCTTTCTGGATTTGCTGGAAGAAAGTAAGCAGAAGTCCTCTGTGGAGGCAGTTAAATTGTCTCCCCAGCTGACCCCGGACAAGATCCAGGAAGTAAGGGAGGTTTTAGCAGACTTTGCCCCGTTGATTAGTGCCAAGCCTGACTAACCTTAGCGACGCATGCATGTGGAGACAGGGACACAGACGCCCATATGGCGAACAGCATATCGGGTATCAGAGGCTGTCCAAAAGGACATTAGGAGGGAAGTGAAGGAGATGCTGGATTTAGGGGTAATCCAGAGATCCCACAGCCCCTGGCCTCACCCGTAGTCCTTGTGCCCAAGCCAGATGGCTCAACTCGTTTCTGAGTGAACTGCCATGGACTGAATAAGGTCACAAGGGCAGATGCCCACCCAATGCCCCAGATGGATGAACTCTTGGACAAGTTGGGAAGGGCGACCTACCTTACGATGATTGACCTGACCAAGAGGTATTATCAGGTAGAGTTGACAGAGCTAGGGAGAGGTCAACCTTCACCACTCTGATAGACTTATCTGAATTTAAAGTAAGGCCTTTCGGAATGAAGAATGCCCCAGCCACTTTCCAAAGGTTGGTGAACCAGATGTTAAATGGTGCCGAGGACTACCCCATGGCATACCTGGATGACATTGCCATCTTTAGTACCAGCAGGGAGGAACACCTGTCCCACCTTAGGGAAGTGCTGGGCAGGATACAGAAGGCCAGGCTCACTGTCAAAGCTGGGAAGTGCCAGGTGGCCACGGGGGAAGTGGCATACCTTGGGCATGTGGTGGGCTGGGGACAGCTCCATCCTAACCAAATAAAAATGGAGGTAATCCAGATGTGGCCCAGACCAGAAATGCAGAAGCAGGTCAAGAGTTTTCTTGGGACAGCAGGGTACTATAGAAAAGTTGTACCCAATTACAGTGCCCCGGCTGCTCCCCTATCTGACCTGATAATGAAAAGGATGCCAAAGAAAATTACCTGGGGACCAGCCTTTGAAGAAGCCTTTACCAGACTGAAGGAGGCACTGTGCAGTGCTCCTGTTTTGACAAGTCCTGACTATAGCAGACCCTTTATAGTTCAGATGGATGCCTCAGATGTGGGTATTGAGGCAGTACTGAGTTAGACATCCAGCCAAGGAAAAGATCACCCTGTAGCATATCTGAGTAAGAAGTTACTTCCCAAGGAGCAGGCATACTCCATGATGGAAAAGGAGTGTCTTGCCATAGTGTGGACCCTGAAGATATTAGAGCCATACTTGTATGTGCAGCATTTTGTGGTACAGTCTGACCACAACCACCTGGATTGGCTGTCGCAGATGGGAAAAAACAATGATAGAGTGCTAAGATGGAGTCTTGCTTTGCAAGGGTATGGTATGACAATATTACATAGGGCTGGAGCTAAAATCAGAACTCAGATGGCTTGTCTCACGTCTATGAGGAGTGAACTGATTTGGGAGGCTCATCCCATGCAGGGGATGGAGCCCCAAAATTCAAGCCTAGATAGGGAGGATTGTGATGCTTGTACAGTTGGTTCTGATTAATCTATGATTTTGTAATATAAAAATGTGTTATTCAGTGTCTCTCATGAGACATGCTGAATCAGCCTGTGGAATGATGCCCCCACCTCCAAGGTTTGGACTACAAGGTGTTACCTGGAAGGACAAGAGATAATTACAGCCTAGAAGAGGCCTAAGTTAAGGATCTGCTGTTTATCTAGCTTATTTGTAGCTTGCCAGCTGCTAGGATGGGAAATCATAAACTTTTATGTCTAGAGGAACCATTTATCTAGCTTATTTGTAGCTTCGCCAGCTGCTGGGATGGAAATCATAAACTTTTATAATGTCTAGAGGAAGAGAGCAGGTTATGACACTTTAGTGCGAAGTCATAAAAAATTATTTGATGTGTCCTGGGAAAAAAGAGCTACTTGAGATCAAAGAGGGAATGTTATTTAAAGAAAGTCATGTGGGGACATGAGTTTTGCTGAGGTCACCTTTATTAATTTACCTCCTGCTGGTTCAGACATCTTGATTATATAATTTTTAATAAACAGAGGAGGAGCTGGGTGACATCATGGAGAAGGCAGGCTCAAGACAGTGTTTTTAATTATAATGTGAGTGACCTATAAAAGACACACGTTTGGACACTCTTGACAACAACATCTGTCTATCAGCACTATTAGAAGAGATACATTAGATGTATAAGTCTAATTGCCTGGTGGAAGGAATTTTGCACTTTTTTTAAGACTTGTTCTTTAAAGATTGTATGTCATTGTGATATATGGCTCTGTATTTACATTTTACATTCTTGTATCTTTAAGTAAACTTACTTCTAGACACTACTTGGTGTGCCTTTGAAATTCTTTTTCCTGACAAGTGAAGCATACATGGTTAAAGATGACACTATACAAAGCTAATGGTTTTACCAAACTGGGAAAAGGTAAGAGGTTTATTCTGGAGGTCTTTAATAGAGTTTTAAGGGTTCATTTTGTACACCTGGTAAGGTGCCCATAGGCAAAAGATATCTGCCCCGCCCCTGAAGAGCAGAATTATCAGAGCCTGTACATTGGGTACGATAATAAGAGGTTCACAGTTTGAATCCCTTCAAGACTTGAGACCAAAGGTTGATTTGAACCCACAAAACAGACAGGAGGGTTACCCCTGTTTCTGTTTCCTGTTCACAAACTGCGCTCCAGAGGTTGGTACTGGGAGAGCAGAGGGCCTGACCTGCTGAGAGGGTTTGTGACAGATTGGTTGGCAGTGGTGTGCATAAGTGTGGTATTACAAGCTTTTATTGTTCAGTGTGTCAGCTTGGGACGATCAGCTCACTTGCAAAGAAAGAAAAAGGAAGTGATTTATTTTTAAAGGAGGCAGAACTATGACACTTGGCGTGCAGTCAAGTTCCTACCAGTTTTAATTTTTTTTCTAAAGTGCAAGTCAGAGTAACTATAGTTAGGGAAGAAGATGGCTTCCAACTACAGCAGCCACACTTCAGACTACTTAAAGCAGTTGTGCAGGGACAGATGAGTCCCTTTCGAGGTGAAAGCCAGCAAACAGAACCTCATGGATGCCCTGATGGTAGCAGATACCCACAGCATCGAGTCACAGACAGTGACTGAAAAGGACTGAGTGTGGAAGGGCTAGTGGCCAGATCTGATGAGGAGGGCAACAGGGCCACTTTCAGTGAAGAGCCACAGCAACAGGGGAAAGTCACCAGTATCCTGGATCCAGAAGTACTCAGGCTGCAAACTGAGTTGTGCAGAATGGAGCTGGAGTTCCAGAGGGAGAGGGACCATGAACAGAGAGTCACAGACCATGAGGAGCATGAGCACCAGAGGCAACATGAACTGGAAAAGCTAATGACTCCAACCAGCAGCACCAGAGCAGGTAAGTGGTTTGGGTTTAACTGGAACTACATGTACTGAGTTACTAAATTCAATTCCACATTGATAGGCTGAATTTAAGAGAGGGTGGATATGGATGCCTTTAAATTCTTTTGAAAAAGTTTGCATTCAGGCTAAAATTCCTAGAGAGTCCTGTGGCTTCCAGCTATCCCCGATACTTAATGGGAAAGCTCAGGATGCATTTGGTCAAATGGACAATGAGGACAGTGATGATTACAGCAAACTTAAAGCTGCACTGTTAAAGAAATTTGAATTAACTGCTGAATCATACAGAGCTAAATTCTGTAAGCCCAGCAGAAGCCCTGACATGAGCTATGAGGAGCTAGCCATGAAACAACGTGAGTTTTAAAATGTTGGTGGAAGGAATTGAGCAAACTGTGTTGATAAAATTGAAAATGTGATTTTGTTAGAACAGTTCTCTGGGCATGCCCAGCAGAGCTGAAAACCAGGCTGGAGGACCGAGTTCCCAAAACAGGCAAGAGGCTGCAACCTGGACTGTGGTATGCCAAGAGCAGACCTGCTCTGAGAGCAAATGGGGTGGGCATGGCAGCACAGAAAGGGAAAAGCGTGTCTTCAGGGCAGCTAAAACCCTCACTGCCTTCACCAAAACCAGTTAGCCCCTGGTTTCAGAGAAAAGATTTCTCTGAGAAAAGAAATGAATGTTAGTTGTGTAAAGAAACTGGGCATATTGCCAGAGGGTGTCCCAAACAGATGAGCAATAATATGTAAGGTGGTGCTAGGAAGGAAGTGGGTTGTTTGTGCATCCCTGGGAGTATGCCAGTGAACATGAAGGAACACATGCACCCAGTCATGGTGAATGGTGTACAGACGCAAGGGTTAAGGGACACAGGGTCATCCTTGACCTCGGTAAAGGGGGACCTAGTAGAGCCTGGTCAGCTTATAGCCAATAAATATGTCACTGTACAGGACTTTACTGGTGAGGTGAAAACATCGCCCCTTGCTGGTGTTCTCCTAGACTGGGGTGAAACAGGGGGAACTGTGCACCAGTGGCTGTAGCCAAAATATTAGCAGTGGATGTGATCCTGTGCAACAATCTCAAGCAAGGGATGGTGTGTGCAGTTACCCGCAGCCAAGTGGTAAGGGAAAATTGCAGTTCCCTGAACCTCACAGAAGCCATTGTGGAAACCACTGAGAGGCTGGTTCCCCAACCTGTGTCTCCAGATGGGGAGATGAAAGAAAAAGGGGTAGAAATTTCCCCAGTAGCAGTTAACAACACAGATATGGAGGGTTACTTCAAAGAGGGAGGGGTGACTCATTGTCAGGGAGTTGGGATTGGCAGTGATCCTGAGTGCCCTGATGCTAGTGCTAGGGACCCTAGGTTAGTGACTGAAGGGGACCTGTCTCATGCCTTGGAAATGTGTGAGGGGATTGCAGGTGCTCTGAGAAGTGACCCTAGTCTAGAAAAGCTGAGGGCATGGGCAGACTCTGACAGGGCACAGGGAGGTCATGGCAGACATAAGGTTTATTGGGAAAATGGACTTATGTATTCTCAGGCTGTGCAGACAGAGGGAGGGATGCTAGGCAGGCAGCTTGTCGTTCCTCAGGGGTATCGTGAGCAATTGCTCAAGACTGCACATGACATTCCCTTGTCTGGTCATCTGGGAATCATGCACACTATGCAGCGGTTGGCCCAGAATTTCTATTGGTCTAAGTTCACCCAGCAGGTGAAGGAGTATTGCAGGTCTTGTCACTGGTGCCAAGAAATAGGGAAGGCAGGCAAGAAAACCATGCCACCCTGATTCCATTTCCCATAGTAGAGGAGCCATTCCAGAAGGTGGGAATGGATATTGTGGGACCTTTAAATACCCCCAGATCCTCCGGGAAGTGATTCATCCTGACTGTGGTGGATTATGCAACCTCGGTACCCAGAGGCAGCTTCCTTATCCTCACTGGGGACAGACAAAGTGACAGATGTCTTACTTGGATTTTCTCCTGTGTTGGGTTTCCACAGGAGGTTATCACTGATCGAGGGGGGTTCCTTCATGTCTGATCTGATGAAATGTTTATGGGAGACGTGTAGGGTGGTGCAGAGATGCACAACACCATATCACCCACAAGCCAATGGACTTGTGGAAAGATTCAATGATACCCTTAAGTCAATGCTCTGGACACTTGCTGAACAGCATGGGAGGTACTGGGAGAAATACCTTCCCCACCTGTTGTTTGCATACAAGGAGGTGCCAAAACAGTCGACAGGATTTTTCCACTTCAAACTCTTATATGCACGCTGGGTACATGGGCCCCTAGACTTTATCTGGGATGACTGGGAAGGCAAGCACACCACCCAGGGATCTCCCATTTTGGATTATGTCCTTAAGTTTTGGGAAAGGCGGAGAGAGCTTGTTGGGACAGCCCAGAGCAACCTTTCAGTTGCCCAATAGAAACAAAAAGTGTGGTACGATTGCAGAGCCAGAGCTCGCTCATACATGGTGGGTCAGGAAGTCATGGTCCTTATTCCGGTCCAGAAAGACAATCTGCAGGCTGAGTGAGCAGGACTGTACAAAGTGGTTAGGAAAGTAAATGATGTGAACTATAGTATAGAGTTACCTGACTGAAGACAGACAGAATGGATGGACCATGTCATCATGATGAAGCCATATGCAAATAGAGCTGACATGGTGTTTGCAGTGTGTAGTCCTGGGGAGCTGATAGACGAAGGTGACCCCTTTCTGGACTTGCTGGAAGAAAGTAAGCAGAAGTCCTCTGTGGAGGCAGTTAAATTGTCTCCCCAGCTGACCCCGGACAAGATCCAGGAAGTAAGGGAGGTTTTAGCAGACTTTGCCCCATTGATTAGTGCCAAGCCTGGACTAACCCCCTTAGCGACGCACGATGTGGAGACAGGGACACAGACGCCCATATGGCGAACAGCATATCGGGTATCAGAGGCTGTCCAAAAGGACATTAGGAGGGAAGTGAAGGAGATGCTGGATTTAGGGGTAATCCAGAGATCCCACAGCCCCTGTGCCTCACCCGTAGTCCTTGTGCCAAAGCCAGATGGCTCAACTCGTTTCTGAGTGAACTGTCATGGACTGAATGCAGTCACGAAGTCAGATGTCCACCCAATGCCCCAGATGGATGAACTCTTGGACAAGTTGGGAGGGGTGACCTACCTTACGATGATTGACCTGACCAAGAGGTATTGTCAGGTAGAGTTGACAGAGCTAGGGAGAGGTCAACCTTCATCACTCTGATAGACTTATTTGAATTTAAAGTAAGGCCTTTCGGAATGAAGAATGCCCCAGCCACTTTCCAAAGGTTGGTGAACCAGGTGTTAAATGGTGCTGAGGACTACCCCATGGCATACCTGGATGACATTGCCATCTTTAGTACCAGCAGGGAGGAACACCTGTCCCACCTTAGGGAAGTGCTGGGCAGGATACAGAGGGCCGGGCTCACTGTCAAAGCTGGGAAGTGCCAGGTGGCCACGGGGGAAGTGGCATACCTTGGGCATGTGGTGGGCTGGGGACAGCTCCATCCTAACCAAATAAAAATGGAGGTAATCCAGGTGTGGCCCAGACCAGAAATGCAGAAGCAGGTCAGGAGTTTTCTTGGGACAGCAGAGTTCTATAGAAAAGTTGTACCCAGTTACAGTGTCCTGGTTGCTCCCCTATCTGACCTGATAAAGAAAAGGATGCCAAAGAAAATTACCTGGGGACCAGCCTTTGAAGAAGCCTTTACCAGACTGAAGGAGGCACTGTGCAGTGCTTCTGTTTTGACAAGTTCTGACTATAGCAGACCCTTTATAGTTCAGATGGATGCCTCAGATGTGGGTATTGAGGCAGTACTGAATTAGACATCCAGCCAAGGAAAAGATCACCCTGTAGTGTATCTGAGTAAGAAGTTACTTCCCAGGGAGGAGGCATACTCCATGATGGAAAAGGAGTGTCTTGCCATAGTGTGGGCCTTGAAGATATTAGAGCCATACTTGTATGTGCAGCATTTTGTGGTACAGTCTGACACAACGCCTGGATTGGCTGTCATAGATAGGAAAAACAATGATAGAGGTGCTAAGATGGAGTCTTGCTTTGCAAGGGTACGGTATGACAATATTACATAAGGCTGGAGCCAAAAATCAGAACTCAGATGGCTTGTCTCACGTCTATGAGGAGTGAACTGATTTGGGAGGCTCATCTCATGCAGGGGTTAGAGACCCCAAATTCAGTCTAGATAGGGAGGATTGTGACGCTTGTACAGCTGGTTCTGATTAATCTATGATTTTGTAATATAAAAATGTGTTCTTGAGTGTCTCTCATGAGACATGCTGAATCAGCCTGTGGAATGACACCCCACTCCCAGGTTTTGGCTACAAGGTGTTACCTGGAAGGCCAATCAATAATTATAGACTAGAAGAGGCCTAAATTAAGGATCTCCTACTTATCTGGCTTATTTATAGCTTGCCAGCTGCTAGGATGGGAAATCATAAACTTCTATAACGTCTAAAGGAAGACAGCAGTTATGACCCTTTGGTGTGAAGTCATAAAAGATTCTTTGATGTGTCCTGGGAAGAAGAGCTACTTGAGATCAAAAAGGGGATGTTATTTAAAGAAAGTCATGTGGGAACATGAGTTTTGCTGCGGTCACCTTTACTAATTTACCTCCTGCTGGACAGACATCTTGATTATATAATTTTTAATAAACAAAGGAGGAGCTGGGTGACATCATGGAGGAGGCAGGCTCAAGAATATTTTAATTATGCTGTGAGTGACCTGTAAAGACACACATGTTTGGACACTTTTGACAACAACATCTGTCTATCATCAGTATTAGAAGAGATACATTAGATATATAAGTCTAATTGTCTGGTGGAAGGAATTTTGCACTTTTTTTAAGCCTTGTTCTTTTAAATGATTGTACATTTTTGTGATATATATGGTTCTGTATTCACATTTTACATTTTTTCATCTATCTTTAAGTAAACCTCTACTTTAGAGACTACTTGGTGTGCTTTTGAAATTCTTTTTCTTAACAAGTGAAGCATACATGGTTCAAGTTAACACTGAATAAAGCTTACTGATTTTACCCAACTGGGAAGAGGTAAGAGTTTATTCTGAGGTCTTTGATAGAGTTTTAAGGGTTCATTTTGTACGCCTGGTTAGGTGCCCATAGGCAAAAGATATCTGACCCCCCCGAAGAGCAGAATTATCTGAGCTTGTACATTGAGTACGCTAACAAGATGTTCACAGTTTGAATCCCTCCAAGACTTGAGACCAAAGGTTGATTCAAACCCACAAAACTGACAGGAGGGTTACCCTGTTTCTGTTTCCTCTTCACAAGACTGCGCTCAGAGGTTGGCACTGTGGGAGCAAAGGGCCTGACCTGCTGAGTGGGTTTGTAACAGACCTCTCCCAGAGTTGAGAATCTTTAGTGGGGGGGTTTGGGGGGCACAGCCCCCTGTAATGGAGGGTGTGGGGGGCAGAGCCCCCCTCAGAAAAAAGACGTATTCCTCATGGCAGAAATTGTGGTGTATTGGCAGTGCGATTTTGCCATGAGACATAATGTCTTGCGACATTATGACCCAGTGCTGAAATCAGGTCCCCTCTTTCTTAAGCCATCCATTAGCGTATTGAATTGTTGCCTTTTCCATTGTATCCTAAGCAACATGTCATGGTGGAAGGTTATTTTATGACCATCATAAACCAGTTCCTTCTTATTCCTATACTCCGCAAGTACAGCCTGTCTGTCTTGGTAGTGGTGTAATTGAAAAATCACCTGTCTGGAGGCTGATAAGCAGGAGGGCACAGAGTCAGCACCCTATGTGCGCTTTCTCAATTTTAGCTGTTTTTTACTCATCTCCATATCTAGTAGCTTTGGCAGTATTTCAGCACAGAAAGTATGTAGGTTTCCTCACTCAGTGCCTTCAGGTAAGCCTCTGATGTGGAGATTATTCCTCCTGCTGTAATTCTCCTGATAGTTTAGTGCTTCTTTTAAGTCCTCAATTTCTTTTTCCATCTTTTGCATCTTATCATTTTTTTTGTTTTAGTTATATTACACAGTAGCTAGAGACATTTATTAATGTTGTTTCTACCTGCTTTTTACTTGCTACTTTTTAATTTTTTATATTCGTTTATTATATAGGTTTGACTGTAAGTGCTGTTTCTTTTTTGTTAATCTTGAACCTGTACGTATTAACCATATGCCCTTAAGTGTGACATAAGCCTTTGTATCAGTCTATACAGTGGTGTCTTTGTTTTCTTCTTTTTCATTCTAGTTTAGATTCCTAATTCTCTTTCAGGAAGGAGAGGGGGCAGGGATAGGGGATGGGCAGTAAATAGCTAAATAGGGTTGTTATAGTTTCAAGAATAAGTTTTTGCACATTATATTTTACTGTGTCTTTCTGGTGCACCTCCAATATCAATTTACTCAGTACATTTGTATTTTCCTTTTCCTTTTCTTATGTATCATATGAAGCTTTAATAAAGTTTATTCAATTTGAAAAAAAAAGACATTGCTTCCTCCATCTCCTCCTGAGTCCTGAAGCAGCCTGCATGTGTTTGTGTCTCTTCCTGACTCTGAGCTCTGCTGTTGCAGTGTGATTTGGGTAGTGAACAGGATAGCAACTGTACACTAGCTGGCAGCATGCCAGTGCTGGGCACTATTAATTCCCACCTTTGTGGCATTCAATAAAAATAAAAAAATTCTTTCCTTAGCAGTTTTCAAATTGAAACTCTTAGACTTCACGTTGCTCCAAATTGCTGCAGTTCCTTCCTCCTGCAGCAAGGCGCCTAGTAGTTGGCACTTTGGTGGCATTCAGTAAAAAAAAATATTTGTTTTCTTCTTGTGGCAGTTTTCAAATTGAAACTCAGTCTTCACATTCCTCCAAGTTGCAGTGGGTCCTCTCAAGCAGTGTGCGTATGTGTGTCTGTGTGTGTGTGGTCTTGTTCCTTGCTGTTGCAGTGTAATCTGGGCATATATGTGTGTGTGTGTGTGTGTGTGTGTGTGTGTGTGTGTCCTGAGCCTTGCTGTTGCAGTGTGATCTGAGCAGTGGGTAGGGCAGCAAGTGTGTGCCTTCTGGCAGCATGCCAGTTTCTGGCCCTTTGTAGTTGGTGGCACCTTGATGGCATTCCTCAAAAAACAAATTTCTTTCTGTGGCAGTTTTATGTTCCTCCAAGTTGCAGTGGCTCCTTCCTCCTGAGTCCTAAAGCAGCTGGTGTGTGTGTGTTGTGTGTGTGTGTGTGTGTGTGTGTGTGTTTCTGATTCTGAGCTGTGCTGTCACAGTGTGATCTGGGCAGTATGCAGGGCAGCAAGTGTGTGCCAACTGGCAGCCTGCCAGTGCCTGACCCTGGTGATTGGCACCTAGGTGGCATTAAATGAAAAAAAATACTGTTTTCTTTTTGTGATGGATTTCAAATTGAAACTCATAGTCTTCACATTCCACCAAGTTGCAGCGGTTGCTCCCTCCTGAGTCCTGAAACTTTTTGTGTCATCCTGAGCTGTGCTGTTGCAGTGTGATCTGGGCAGTGGACAGGAAAACTAGTGTGTGCCAACTGACCCTGGTGATTGGCACCTTGGTGGCATTCCATAAAAAGAAATATTGTTTTATTTTTGTGGCAGTTTTCAAATTGAAACTCTTAGTCTTCACATTCCCCCAAGTTGCAGCGTTTCTTTCCTCCTGAAGCAGACAGGGTGTGTGTGTGTGTGTGTGTGTGTGTGTGTGTGTGTGTGTGTGTGAGACACTGGCTCTGAACTGTGCTGTTGCAGTGTGAGCTGGGATGTGAGCAAGGCACCATGTGTGTGCCAACTGGCAGCATGCCAGTGCCTGCCCTGGTGACTGGCACCTTGGTGGCATTCCATAAAAAGAAATATTGTTTTCTCTTTGTGGCAATTTTCAAATTGAAACTCTTAGTCTTCATGTTCCATCAAGTTGCCATGGTTGCTGCCTCCTGAGTCCTGAAGCAGTCTGTGTGTGTCATCCTGAGCTGTGCTGTTGCAGTGTGATCTTGAAAATGGACAGGACAGCAATTGTGTGCCAGCTAGCACACGCCAGTGCCTGACCCCTTGTAGTTTCCACCATGGTGGCATCGCACAAAAAAATAAAATAAAAATTCTCCACATTTCCTCAAGATACTGATTTTCCTTCCTCTTCCTCCTCCTGAGTCCTGAAGCAGATTGTGTGTTTCTTCCTGAACTGTGCTGTTGCAGTGTGATCTGGGCAGTGGGCAGCAAGTGTTTGTTATCTGGTGGAGAATCGGTGCCTGGCATCTCGTAATCCTTGATGGCATCTCGCTGACAAAATCAACATTAAAAAAAAAACTAAAATAAAAAAAAAAGAAACACTAAAGTAAAAAAATAAAAAAAAATAAATGAAATAAAAACTTGCTCTTCATCATTCATCACCCTAAGTGGCTGAGTGGTGTTTAAAACATTAGGAAATGTAGCAACAGAGAGGCCAAGGAGATGGTGGCATGGTATTGTCCAGTCAGAAAGAAAAACAAAATCGTAGTGGGCTTGGTCATAGACCCTCTGCCTCAGTGTGTACTACAGGTGTAGAGGCAGATGGCAGTAGTGGTCAAACATTCCATAAAGTATTTCTCTCGCGATGGCACTGCAAGGGTTGCAACACAAGTAATCATTGTAGGGAAAAAGAATAAGCAAGGAATGTGTCAGGTAGTGACACAGGCAGAGGAGGAGGAGGAGGAGCAAAGTGATGTGGCAGAGCTTTGGGACAGATATACAGATTGCTATATATCTGATAAAAGTGATTGCAACAGCAACAGTACTGGGGAGGACTAGGAGTTGGTAGATCGACTTGAGGCATGTGCACATAAGAAATCAAAGAAGTCTAAAAGCAGAGGTACAAAAAAACACCCAGAAAGGTCATGAGAAAAACAAGGGGAAAAGCCAACCCACCTAGCACAGTGGTAGAGCTACCACTTGAGAGGCCAGTGACCCAGATTCAGTAGTGAGCCCAGTTTGCTGGAGGGCCAGCTGGGGGGGGGGGAGGACTAAGCACCCGACCGGCTGCTGTCCTTCTCCAGGCTCAGTGTGCTGACATCTCCTTTACCCTCCTTGCATGCCGACATCTATGGGTATGGGACCATAAAACCAGGAAAAAGCCCTACACTGGCTCCTGGAGATGGGCTTCAGTGCTGCTGACTAGGAAGACTGGAGGAGCTCCAGAACTGCATGCACCTCATCTCAGGTAGGAAGGGGGTGGGGGTTAGGGGACCCTCCTCCCCCACCTGGGGGGTTACAGGGTAGAGGCAGATAGGGGAGTAATATCCCCCACTTCTAGTCCAGTAGGGTGCAATGAGGATCCTGAGGATAGGTGTCAACATGTTGTCAGTAAGGAGGCATAAATAAATAGTAAAAAAAAAGAAAAAAAACAAGGGGAAACACAACACAAATCATGTGAAATGACAGCAGATAAAGACACAGGCAAATCTGGTGGCACAGGATACATGGTAGAGGGAAGAAGAACAATCCCCTGACCCTGGAGAACAGGTGTAAGAAGAGAAGGATAGTGATGATATGGAAGCAGCCCACATCACCCTGCTTATTAGGCAACAGCTGAGAAAGCCAGTCGCAAAGACCTTCTAGGTGGTGTCAATAGCATGGGATTTCTTTAGAGTGAACAAAGAGTCACAAACACATTTAGTGTGTCTTTTATGTAAAAACAGGCTGTGTTGGGGTAAAGAGGGAACAACGCTGGGAACATCTACCATGAAAAGGTATTTGATGAAGTCCACAGATCTCAGTAAGAGAAAGGCATGCCAAGGCATGGCATCAGCAGGAACACCACCAGGCAGTGAAACTGATGATGATGATGATAATGATAATGATGATGATGACCATGTCAGAAAAACATTAGCAGGCCAGGTAGAGAGGAGGAAGAAGAAAGTAATTCAAGTGATAGCCGATGCAAAACTCCAACATCTTCCATTCATCAGTTCTTTAGCCCATTGACTCCCACCCCTCTGTGGGGCTGCAAATCCCTAAACACTTTCTCTCCCAAGGGTAGCAAAAGTAGTACTCAACTGTCACATCCAGGGGAACAAAAAGCATTCAACTCTCACTGTTCCAGTCCCTGGAAATGGGCCAGAAATATAAAGCAAACAGACCCGAGGCAAAAAGTTAACGAGCAATTGCGGAAATGCTAGCCGCCGAATTGCTGCCATTCTACTTTCGGAGCAATGCTGGTTTTCTATTGCTAATGCTAATGCAAGTTGTTGTGCTACAGTATCAAGCTCCAAGCTGCACCTACTTCTCCACAGTGGCTCTTCCTGATTTGTATCAGACTGTCTACAAGGCTTTGTCACATGCCCTAAAAGCATCATTCGTCCTAGCCATTCGCATCACCATTGACATGTGGAGAAGTGGTCGGATAACTAATTACATGACTGTGACTGCTCATTGGGTCAGTCTCCTCTCTTTGTTCCCCTCCACTTCCAGCTCCTCCTCCTCTGGGTTAAGTGCCAGTAGCAAAAGCAGCAGCAGTAGCAGCAAGTCACTGGTGCCCCCAAAATTCTGCAAGAAGGCAGCTTTATGTGTTGTTGGACTTGATAATGACTGTACAGAAAACTTGTTACACTTCCTTCAACAAAAATTAGATAAGTGGCTGACACCACACTCATTAACACCTGGTCTTGTAGTTTCAGATAATGGGGATAGCATTGTAAAGGCAGTTTAGGACTGGGGTCTACAAGTGTGGAATGTTTTGCTCACTTCATAAATATGGTAGTTCAGAGATTCTTAGTTGAGGAAGGCACCACTGTGTAGACATGTATAGGTCTGGCAAAAAAAGTCTGTGGTCATTTTAACCATGCTGTAATGGCACAGAAGCTATTACAACACATTTAACAGTGGAACCACCTTCTCCTCCACCAACTGAAACAGAATGTGGAAACAAGATGTAATTCCACCTATAACATGATGTAACAGTTGCTAGAACAACAGAAGGCTATCCATCAGAGAGCCATAGATCATGGTATTCACAGGGAGATGTAAACATCAGCCCCCATCAGTGGCACAAGATGAAGACCCTCTGCACCGTGCTGAAACTTTTTGAGGAGGCCACAAGGATGGTAAGTACTGATGCAGCTGGTCTAAGCCAGGTACTCCCCCTCATTAACCTGCAACTTCTTTGTTTAAAAAACTCAAAAGGAAGATACCACCGCTCTCAATCCAGTAGAAAGGATACAATCACATTTCTGGAATGACACATGCATTTCAAAAATGTGTATGGATGACCACTACATCCTGGCCACTGTCTTGGACCCTCGATATAAACAACTCATTTGAGACATTCTTTGATGCCCAAGAATCCAATATGGCTCAGCAGTCCTATAAGGCCTTGCTTATACATCAGGTCTCTATACGTGTGGCACAAAACAAGAACAAGAACACAAACAAATCAGAAGAACAGCACTCATCATCATCCATTGTCCTGGATTCCCCCCTTTTTCCTCACAAAAGACAGAGACCATTGTATGTTGTTGCGCTCAGATTGGCAATTAATTTATTATATACCATAATTCCATTTCCATCTCATCATCTTTTATTATTGTATCTTTCACAAATGTATTTTATTGCATCCATATATCAATCTCTGCTCATCCCTCTTTCTTCCTCTTCTCACTCCCCCAGGTGAAAACCTGGGTGCCTTCTTCTTTTTTCCTGTTAGGTAATGGTGAGAACTGAGACCGCTTTTCCTCCTTCAGCTTCTTCTTCTTTTCATCCTATTCCTTTTTCTTCCCCCCTCCTCCCCTTTTTCCCCATTAGCCAGTCTCCAGCTTGCGTTGGATGACTGGCTTTCCCCTCAATTTAGGATATTGTTGCCCCACCACTTAGGGGACCTCCTCCCTTTTTCTCCTCTTTTTTTTTTTTATATTCCATTTTTTGCATGTCTCCCCCATGCTTCTATAAAACCCATGGTTTCTGTATTAAACATATCTATGGCTAGATCTGACAGTTGTATGCCATCTGACCTGTAGAAGTCCTCCACGCATTCTTCCACACCCTGCATTATTACGTGCCCCCCCAATTTCCTTATCAGTGTTCCTACCCTTCTATTCATCTTTCTCCTGGCCCTATCCACTGCTCTATGACTGTGTTCATGTCTCCACACCCTCCTTGGGATCATATCTGACCAGGTGAGGCATACCCCCGGCCACCACTGCTGTATTTTCTCTAAATCCCTTTTTACCTGCATGTATGTGTCCACGCATGGCTTTCCCCCAGTGTCATTACCCCCTAGATGTACAATAATAAGGTCTGGAATGGGTCGCCTGTCTTTCATTTCTTTCAGGGTAGGAAGCAGTTGCGCCCATCTCATCCCACGGATGCTACGCCAAACTAACCTACATTTTCTCACATCCTGGTACAACTGTTTTCCCCCAGCCTTTTTCTCAGCTCTCTTTTCTGCCCAATAAATGTAGGAGTGACCACAGGTCCATACTTCCGTGATCCTCCCTCTTCCTATAGGATTGAAGCAAAATAAATATCTTATATATGTTCTCAGCTTCCTTTCATATCCCACCGCTATGCCCATTCCTTTTCCAATGTGGCTCTGTATCTGTAAAACAAAACACAGGTGATACGTTAGTCTCCATACTGCAGTGCTCGAATGTATCTCTTGTAACTGGCAGACAGCCAGCACCCCTTCTCCAACATATTAGTCACCTGCTGCTGCCCACTGTGAAGCAGACCCTATCGGTAAGGAGAGAGATGAGTGATTGCATGGATCCTCCCCCAGTAATTGCATGCCTTTTTTGAGCATAGCCGTGACTTGATAACTTGTGACCTTCTTTCCATCTCCATGCACAAATAATCTCCCTGTTCTGCTCCCATGCTCTGCGGTGTAAGCCCACAAAGCCTTTACTGGGCACACTGTGTTGTCTACGTGGGCCTTCAGGGTTACCACACAACCCTGTCCCCTTTGATCCGTCTTTGACCTCCTGATCATGATTTGTACCTCTTCCATCCCCCAGCTTATATCTTCCCATTCCAACCCCCCTTCCTCGTCCTTACTGCCGTGTCCCACAGCCTCACTCACTCTCATGGCCCCTGCAAACAGTACCAGATAAACTGTGTGGAATAACTGGGCCTCGGCTTTTGATCTGCAGATTGCCAGTAATACCCCTTTTAATTTCACAAGCCAATGCTCCCCCTATTGGTCTTCTATTATCCGTAGCTCTCTGCTTTAACCTACCCCATCCCTGCATCATTCTTCTAATCAACATTGACTTTGTTGGGTCCTTACAACCTTTCAGGCTGTAGACTAAGCTGATCCCTGCTAAATAGACCCCCATCGTGGTGTGGGCCTTTCTCTTCTGCCATTGTTCTACTGTGATTTTTCCTAGCTGGTCTTCCATAAGTGACCTACTTACCTCCATGTGGTGTGTTGCCCTGAATGTTTGAAACACCCGCCAGGCCCCCTCGTAGGCCCTCAGCATCTGTGGTGCCCATGAGCTGCAAAACTACAGTTCTGCTCCCTCTTGCCAAAGTCCCAGATGTTCATTGGTGTGGGTGTCTTTTGCTCCTCTGCTGTGGGTGCTAGCCTCTGGAAACGATCCAGCTGCAGACGGGAAAGGCTGTCAGCCAGGATATTGTGTACCCCTTCTATGTGTTTGGCCCTGAATGACATGTTCAGTTTTAAGGCCCTTAATACCAACTGTCTCAAGACCCCCATGACCATTTCTGATCTGGCTCCTCTGTTGTTCAACACATCTACCACTGCTTTGTTGTCACATCAAAATGTCACCTTCTGATTCCGCAGCTCTTCCCCCCACACCAGGGTGCAGGCCCAAATGGGCATGAGCTCCAACAGCGTGATGTCTTTTACTTTCCCATCCCTCATCCAGTCTGCAGGACATGGTTCTGTGAATCATCTGCCCCTCAAATAACCCCCATACCTAAGCACCCTGCTGCATCTGTATAGAGATCGAGGTCCGTGTTATACACCCAGTCCTCCTGCCAGAAGGAACAGCCATTATAGGTGCTGAGGAACTCCTCCCACACCCTGAAATCTTCCTTAACTCCTTTTGTCATGTCTACCCAGTGGTGCAGTCTGATTACTCCACTGTGGCCTTCCTAGCCTTTGGTGAAAGCCTCCCTGGTCCAGTGCCCTGCACCCAAGTTTAGGTGTCCCAGGACCTGTTGTACCTGCTTTAATTGCACTCTTCTTCTACTGGTGTGCCATGATCAGTTCCTTCAAGCTCAATACTTTTTTGTCTGGCAACCTAAAGGCCTCCCCCAGGGCATCTATTTCAATACCCAGGAATTCTAAAACCTTACTGGGACCTTCTGTTTTATCTGGTGCCAATGGAACCCCTAATTCTCTGCATAAATCTTGGAAACTGGCCAACATCCTTTCTGTCTCTCCCTTCCCACTGCCTATTAACAGGAAATCATCCAGGTAATGAATGATGGTCTTGTAACCATTTTTTCCTGAAATATCCACTGTAAGCAGGTGCTGAATGCTTCAAATGTAGCACATGCTATGGAGCATCCCATGGGCATTGCTTTGTCAAAATAGTACTGACCCCCAATCTTAAAACCCAACAGGTCCCAATCTTCCCTTCTAACTGGAAGCAACCTGAAGGCGGCCTCTATATCTGTTTTTGCCATCCAAGCATCAGAAGTCACTTGGATGATCCTGACTGCCTCTTCTAATGTAGCATATGTCACTTTACTATGTTCTACGTATAAAATCATGCGAATCCCCTTAGGAGCGACAGTGGTAGAATCACCCTGAATTCTCTCTGCTGTTTTTTGGGGACCAAACCCAATGGGGAAATTCTCATATTCTGCAATGGAGGAGTATCATATGGACCTTCCACTCTACCAGCTGCCTTTTCCTTCTCTATCTTCTGCCTTAAGATTTCTTCCTTCCCTTTTACAGAACCCAGATTGCTCGCCTCTCTTGCTTGCCTCGGGCCTTCACACTGTAAAGAAAAACCTGTTTGAAAACCTTTCCTAATTGTCTCTGCTACGTTTCTATTTGGGTATCTTTCTCACCAGTCTTCCCACGTGTCTATATTGATGGGAGTTCTTGCTTCTTGAAATTGGCCCCTTGCCCTTTCCCCGTCCTTTCTGACCTCCCCCCCAATGCACTTTTCTTGGTCCTGACAGTCAGTAATTCTGACTCTCCCTGCCTGTATGCCCCTGCCCCTCCCCCCTCTATTCCATGCCAGTCCCCTATACCCCTGCCCCTCTTGAAAAAACTGTCGATCTGTGCCTTGCAACTCTAGACCTTGTGCTCCTTGTGCCCATGTTGTTCTGCATCGGCTTGCTGGGTGTGTTCCCCCACATTTGGAACACGTGTGCCGAAAGCAGCATTGTGGCCAGGAGCAAAAAGCCCTATTGTACCCCCAACAACACCTCAGGGGTGTGGTGCCCTTCTTCCCCATCTCTCCTTCTGGCATGGACTGGTCAGTTACATAATCGGTCCACAAGTCTAATTGTTTCATGTCCCATCTTACATCCCCATACGTCGCCATGCTTTGTCGAAATAATTCATCATAGTATATCCACCCCACCCCTCCCTTTGCCTTCGTCCGCCTTATTATCAGGGAGTATGTGATGAGTGGGATGCCTAACTCTGGTTTCTTCTCCAGTACTATCGCTGAGTATGTGGCAAAAACCCACAAACCATCCATCCCAAGTCTTCCCTTTTGTAAATTTGTCCTCCTCTTTTTTCCCCAACTACCGCTGCTGCCATTTCGCTCTTTCCTATACTCTCTGTTTTTTCATATTTTGCTGTTGCTTCCTGGCTCACTAAAGCAAAAATATCCACGTACTCCCCCCTTCCATATTTTCTCTTTTGTGGCCAGTAGGACATGTTCCCCTACTCTCATTCCTGGAGTCCCTATCTCCCTTGTCCCGTTTCCCTCACTCTCCATCCCTTTATCCCCTTTCTTAGTCACCTCTTTATCTGACCTAATCTCTGCCAGTGCTGAATCCATCTCCCCCAAACCCCCTGTCCCAAGTGCCAAAATAATTTGGCCTATATATTCTTTAATACTTTCTCCTGCTGAACTGGGTACATTACCTGTGGCCTTGTCCATTCCCTGTGGCCTGCTGTCCTCGTGATGCTGTAGCACATTCCCCTGTGGCTGAACAGTTGGTTGTAATAATAATGGCTGTGGAGGAACCACTGCGCTCAGGGGATTCAGTCTGGGCTCCACTGGGGGAACCACTACCTGATCCTGGGGAGGTACTGACGGTACAGGGTCAACAGGCTGCAGAGGTACTGGACTAGCTGCCCTGGGAGGTACCACCATCGGTGTTGGGTTGTGTGGCCTCCCTGCCAGCCGTTTTCCTCTGCCCCCTTTTCCCTGCCCCACTTTCCATTTCTCCCCGGATCTCCCTGGTTCCTCCCCCTCTACCATCTGCCACATTCTGTTGGCTTTGTCCACCAGCTCCACGATAGCCCTGTAAGCGTCCTCTTTTGAAGGCCTGTTCTTTTTTGGTGCCATGTTTCCTTGTTTCTTGCAACAGAACTGTGAAGACAACTGACAAAAGTTTTTCATTAAACCTCAGTTATCAGCAGCCCCTCATATGGTCAGGTCCTCTTTCCCTCCATTTACACCTGTCATAGCGGCTCAGAAGACAGTCCCCCTTGTACGCTTTTTTTTTTTGACCCTCTGACACCCCCTCACTGCCTTTCTGGGCCTATCTGGCCTCTTGTCCTGTCCCTTTGTGTCCTGGGTTGCTATGCTCCTTCTCACAGCCCAACTGCCAGCTGTCCCCATCTGCGAACCCCCGGGGCCATGATCTCCTTCTGCAGCTGACCCCTCCCTCTAGGTCTTCCACTTCCTGTGTTTTTTACTTTTTTTTTTTATAAACCCACCTCTGCTCCTTAAACATCACTTCTGTGCCCCCTTCTCTTCACCTGATCCTCCTGGCATGTGACATCATGCCACGTGGCCAGACCCCTCTCACCAGGCCTCTGGCTTGCTCCTCCTTCTGCGACCCCCCATAGCATAGTGTAGCCCTTAAAATTCAGCTCCTGCTGGACTGCCTGACCCGCTTAGATGGGGATAAAACTCACAAACTATCGTGAATTCAGGCCAGGCCTTTATCCCATCATCATCAGGCTACCTTTTCTTGCCTCAGCAGCTCTTCCAGCTCCTCATTTTTTACAGCCTGGCCCCCTGGCATGTGACGTCACGCCACATGTCTGCTCGTCACCCCCATGCCAGGCCTTTCCATAGGCCTCTCCTTGGCGTACTAGCTTTGCAAAACTGCATGTCCCCCTCTGAAAGGCTAGGCCGTATCCCTTATCACACCTCTCCCTGTCCATCGTTGTTTTTAACCTTATTGTACCTAAACCACAATCCTTTCAGGGAAGCAATGCCCTTCCTCCTAGATCCTCGCTTTCCCCCTCCCACTGCAGCTCTTCTCACTGCTTTCTTCACCCGACCGCTTGCTGGCCAAATACGCGGCAATGCCTTTTTTCCTTCTCCCCAAACCATGCACTTCACCCTTTTCAATTGCTGGGCCTCTGCCTATCAGCAAGGCCCACCACATGCTATTCTGCCCCTCCAGACCCCCAGGAAAAGACCCATTTTTTTTTTTTAAAGATTCCCCAAGTTCCTTTCTCTGCTCCTTGCCCCCAGCATTCTTCCCATTCAGCTGCTAGGCTTCAACCATGCTGCCCTTGCTCCCTTCCAGCAGGTAGCCAGCTCCCTCTGCATTGTGCTCTTCTCACTCAGTGGTGAAAATTCTCTGCTCACTCATGTGTCACTGGAAGCACCTTACATCACCAAGCACTAATGGAACCAAAATCAAGGGCCCTAATTCCCAAATGAACTATGGTGTTCCCCTGCATCATGCAGTAATGCAGATTCAGCTCCACATGCTTGGTCAGCAAGGCCCTTAAAATGAAACCTTGTTACAAAGGCCGAGGCCCTGCCTGCACGCCTCATCCTTTGTCCACCATGTTTTTTGCCAATTCTACCCCCAAACCAATGAAACGCTGGCACCGAACACCAAATGAACTATCCCTTACAGGTTTTATTACACAGGTTCCCTTCATCATTCTCCAATTTAAAGAAACTTCACACAAAAAATCCTAATGAGCCATCCAAATACAATTCTCATTAAAACAGGTTCCCCTAAGCAAAGTAATACAATTATTATTTATTATTTTTTTTTTAAACTTCATTCATGGCTTATTTGCTTTCTTACCTGTTTTATCATAGTGCACAAACCTCTCCAGTCGATTTGCCAGTCTGATGTGCTGCAGTTTCAAATAAATCAAAACTTCAGCAAAAGTGGCTGAACCACTCCTGTGCTGCCCATTATGTACCTCCACTAGCCCCTCCCCTTCCTGTTGCCTGCCTATTGTTCTGTTTTCCCTGTCCCTCCCCTTCTCTTCCCCCCTCCCCTTCTGAGCACACCATCTTCAGATAAAGGGAAGGGGTGCACCAGGACAACTTGGTGTGCCCCTTAAAGGGCAAACTCCATTGCTGCAATCACACTGACAGGCCAGGTGGAGAAGAGGGAAGAAGGAAGATCCCAATATGTTTTCACTGCTACCAAACATCACAGGAGTCAGTCATATTTGTGTCCAAGTCAACCTGCTACTACTGTTGCTGCTGCTTCTGCACTGCCCAGAAAGACTACAATTGATGACAAACCACTGTGGGAACAGCTGTCTGACTATAGCTTGATGAAAAAGCATGGCACCCCACTTTCTGTCACAGTGATGCCTGAGATGCCAGCAAACAAAATGGTGCAGGAGTATCTGGATGTGAACATGCCACTAGCAGAAAGAGATGAGCCTCTATTGTACTGATATAAAAAAAAAGACAATTTGGCCCTCTTTGTCACAGGCAGCTGTTGAATACATCAGCTGCCCACCTGCAAGTACGTACTCAGGGAGGATTATCAGTGCTGCAGGCAATGTTGTCACCGACAGGAGAACATGCTTTTTGACCCAACATGGACACACACACTATGGGATGCTGCACATTTGTCTTCACTCAGTCTTCTTTGCAGTAATGTTTGGTCAATATTTGGCAGGGCTGCACAGGCCAAAATAATAATTTTTGGGGTAACATTGCCCATGAAACTATTGTGTACAACACTTAGCCCTGGCATAACTGGGAGCCTTGTCCACATGTGGCACTATTCCAATGGGCACACAACTTTTGGAACCAGTAGCCCACATTGGGGGATGCTACACTGTTGTCTTTGCTCAGCCTTCTTCAGAGTAATATTTTGATAATTTTTGGCAGGCCTACACAGCCTGAATAAATCATTTTTAGGGCAATGGTGCCCATAAAATCAGTGTGTGCAACACAGCCTTGGCATAACTGGAAGCCTTGTCCATGTGTGTCACTGTCCCATTGGGCACACCATTTTTGGAACTAGTACCCACACTGTGGGATGCCATACTGATATTTTTTAAGGGCTTACATAAGCCTTACAAATATCATCATTTTGTTTTTTTATTATAAGAGCATTATTACTTAGCCACATACTCTTTACTACTAGCATTGTCCATGTCTGGCACTCACTGAACAGACACAGTTTTTGGAACCAGTAACCCTCAATGTAGTCCACTGCATCCTCCTGGTGCCTCGTCAGTCCTGTGTATTAGATAATTTCATTTTATCCCATTTTCTAAAGGTTTTTAATGGTTGAACCAGAGCAGACTAGTTCACAGTTAAGAGAACTTTGATGAACTTTATGCAGTTTGATGGTCAAAGTTCATGTGGTCAAACATCGGGAGGCTCACATGAATATATATTATACTGGCATAGTAGCACCAGTATAGTTAGGGTTGAGTAGTGTGTTTACTGTTAAACCCCAGTTTGTGCACCTTAATAACTTTGTTGGCATTTGATAAAGTGCCAGAATTTTGGCATGCACTATCTCAAAGGCATGTTCTCAAAATGTAAGAAGTTTCATGATGGCAGCTTTCATGATTTCTGAGATACAGAATGTTGATTTTTAATGAAAAGGATCATGTTTTTTCTTCACACATACAACCTAGGCATCACAGACTTTATTTCTGAAACTTTTAGAATTGTAAGGATTTAAAGTTATTTTATTCTAAGCATGCTCAGTAGGGTTTTCAGATAAACCTCTGATACAACTAGAACTTTTTGGGGTCAAGAGACCATTTTGTGCTCACAAAACTTAGTTGTCACAACCTGAACAACATTTTTTCTGGTCTTGATGGCCACCATTTTTTTTTTTGTTAAACTAAAAAACATGGAAAATACCTAAAAATGATGCATATTTAAAAAGAAAACACCTGCACCTAGCCAAACAGGATCTAGTTAGATTCTAGTGTTTATTTTTTAAAATTAGGCTTAGAAATATACATTTTTGACACTAAATCCTGGGTACCCAGCTTGGTGAGAGGAGCCATTTTTTAGTGATGTGACTCATGAATTCCCCTGTCACACACAAAGTGGTATGACAGGAAAATTTCTTTTTCCGCTTGCACCCCAAACAAGTTCACTAATCCCTTCCCCTCCCAGCTCATCCAGCCCTCCCTTTTTGTCCCAATAATGTTTTTTGTATAGTTTCTTCCCCCTTCAGCTCAGCCAACCCTCCCTAATTCTTCCCAATTGATAATATAAATCCCTTGTCAGTGTTCTGCTCATTTTGCCACTAAACATAAAGATTTACAGGGCAGTAGCATAAATGTGATGTGTTGGGGAAGCATATGTCTGAGCCGCTGTCAGTAACAGGTTATTTGATTCGGAATCTGAAATCAGCAATGTCTGGGTATTTTCTCCCATTTAGTACAGAACAGTGCACTGGAAATCTTTATTTCAGTGAGGGAGCTCTGTATAATGAAATATAGAAACATAACACAGAAACATAGACTTTGATGGCAAATAAGGACTGTTTGGCCCACCCAGTCTGCCCATTTCCCTACCTACTGGATAAGCTGTTGATCCTAGTTTTACCAACAGCCTACATGAAGAATTATAAGAAGACTGAATTGCCCACCCCCAGAATCACATGGTGACTTCCTCCACTCAAGTTTGACTGCCTCCCCAGTACATTAGTGTTGACACCAGATCACCCACCCCCAGTGTTGCTGATCAATAACTGTCGCTACAGTGTCAGGTCCTATCCCAGTAATAAAGAAAACTGTTACTCTTTTTTTCCCAGTATTTTAAATAAACCTGTAAAGAAGAACATGTTCCCATGCTGATTTTTTTAAACAACTTACAAAGAAGAAAACAGTTCCTTGCTAATCGAAGCCCCCACATCCCACCCACCTGACCCCTTTCAGCACCCACCACATTACACCCCTTACACCCTCACTCACCTAAACATGGTCCCACAATGTAGATCCACCCTCTGATTAAAATAATGTTCCAAAAGGAGGGCCCTGCACTTCCTCAGTCCAACAGGCAGACCCACAAATTCCAGACAGAAGTACTGTCTTAATTAGGGTATCATGGATTTTGTGGAGCCTGCACTTCTGCAAACAGAGGTCAGCATGTATGTGTTACACCTGCAGCTGCAAAAGCACAGACCTGTCTTACACTGGTGAGCAAATCATTGCTGTATTCAGAATAAATTATCATTTCTGGATTGTTATACAACTGGTGTGGACATCCATCTATATGAGTGTAATTTAATCTGAACTTGTTACAGTTCTTATCAGGTTTGGCAACCTAATAGTATGCACCACCTCTCCATTTTGACACCACCCTCCCTTGTCCCCCTTGTTCTGAAAATGCTGAAAATAAGAAAACCATCCCTTGATGACTTTTTGTTTTTGCAACCTGTTGAAAAAGGTAAAGTTACAGTCGAGGGCACTGTGGGAGGGGGAGATATTGGCCAGGGAACCCGTGCTATGCACGCATTGTATGCTCATGTGCATTATTCCCACCTTGTGAGCCTATGTCTTCAGGGGTGTAACAGGAGATAGAGCCCAGCATTGGCCCTTCTTGGGACCCTGGTACATTGGGACTGTCCCTGCTCCTGGCTTGTTCCTCGCTGGCTGAGGTCACCATCTGACACCTGGGGTTGTACTTGGCATGGCAATTCTGGAGAAGCCTTGGTGGTGCAGGGTTCTATTTACAGAGTCTGATACCACATCACAGCAAGGGGGGGCATGTTTACAGGACACCCCTGCATCTCACTGTTATCAGAAGGGAACTGGATGTAAAGTTATTCTGTCTTTGTGTTTTGGAGTATACCTGCAATGTAGTGGTTAACAATGGTGAGTGAGCTGACAGAACGCTGGAGTTGCTGATACCCCAGCCAGGATAATCGGTAATTAGAGCAGTGAGGAGCTAGGCATCATGGCAGAAGACTGGGAGTATAAGAAGCAAGGGCCAGTAACTAAGAGAAGAGAGAGGTGTCCCACTGAAGCAGGAGGTAGGCTTTTCTGTCTCCCCCTACCGCATATCCACCACCACGCTAAACAAGGTGCTTTTCGGAACATCTTCCTCAGTCCATGAACTTCCCAACTGTCCACTTTTGCAGCTGTCTTCCTTGCTCAGCCTTGTCAAATAGAGAACTTGGCATCTGCCATTTCTGCCTTGCTGCAGCCAACAGTTACTGAGTGCAATAAAAAGAATAGTTTCATTAGTGCCGTACCTATCATATAAGTGCAGGTTTTGAAATTGGTTTATAGATTTTACACCCCCATATTTGGAACTTCAGTTACATGCATATGTAGATCATAAATGTTCTATTTTGCCTTACATAAAACATGGTGGGTGCCATTTATAATAAATATTACATTCAAAATGAAGTGGAATAAATGGGGACTCCATTCCAACTGAGGTGACTCGAGCCACTAACGTCAGCTGGCACATACATAACTAAGGAAATAATGTGGGGTGGCTCAGTGATATTTCCAATATAAATTTTACATGAAAAATTATCCAAGAATGGGAAAAATATGTGATGCCAAAACCAGATGTTGTTTGTGATGAAAAAAATAAAAACACCAGTATCTTGATGTTAACAAAGAGAAAGTGGCATTGTAAAGCTTTGATAGTATTTTTACAAACGCAAGATGAATATTTAAGCAGGAGCCCTCCTTTATGTTATACGGACTGTGAGCAAATGCAAATGAAACTCTACATTTATATTCACTGTCTAAAAAAAAAAAGGGACAATGGTGAGATCAGCAATAATAAATATTTATTTATTTAAATTTTGATGACCGGTAGGGCCCTCTGTGACAATCAAGTCCCTTTTTCAGGGACACCCTGGGGAACTAAGTGTTCCAAGCATAAGAAAACAGGGGTGGACCACTTTTGCCTGACACCTTGATGGCGAAACATAGAAAATGGCCACTACAGCAACAGTCACTATAATGGTCCATTTCTGTTTTTCGCTTTCCCCCAGTGTCCTGCCCCCTCCCTGGACCAACTCCAACCTGGAGTTGAGAATCCTAAAGTCCGGGGGGGTGCAGGGGGCAGAGCCTCCCCCATGGGGGGTGCCCCCACAGAAAACACTAAGGGCTTGGGTGGCACAATACCTGCATCTGTATTGTGCCGTCGCTGTGCGGGTGGTCAACAGATTTACTGTCAGCCAAACTTGGTGCTTCCAGAAAACAGTACAGATACAGATATATGTACAAATGTCTCAGACAGTTACATACATCCATGGATGAAACAGTCATCCCATTCATTGGGAGATAGTACATTACAGATGTCAATTGCAATATAGGTGATCGAACAGTAAGGTTAATTCGAGCATACATTATAATCTTAGTAGAGGCAATTAGTTCATTAGTGCGGAGTATGGACGATTGTCTGTATACAGGCTCATAGCCCTAGGCATTGCTCATACACACAAGAAGAGTATGGGCTGCAGGCAGAGAAGTTTAGAGAAGTTAGGTACAGTTCACTTTACAGGATGTAAGGTTGCTTAAATACAAGCGTATTCCCTTTAAAAGAAATGAGAACTATCTTAAGATCTTTTTTCCATAATTGCCTTTTTCTTGCCCCCCCTTCTATCTATTTCCTTCATTCTGAAGTTATAGTAACTCACATTTCTTTTAATGGGAATAGGGTCTTGGACTTGGTGGGTTATGATTTACATCATATGCATTTCGACTAAGCATCAGCTGTGAATTGAATTAAATAAGAGGTGTTTGCATTTAAGCAGCATCTCACCCTATTTATAAATGCAGCACCCACTATTGTCCCCTTGGTTCTATTTTTTAATAGATCATGTGACTATATAAATATATAGGTTTATTTGCATTTGCTCACAGTACACTTAACATAATAGAGGAGGTATGTTACAGAATGTATCTTCTTCCTTAAGCAATTGGTTGTAAGCATATATATGTGTAGTTTGTCCTGGCATGATGTATGGAAAAAATAGTGCTCAACAAACATTAGAAGCCATTACAAAAGTAACATGGAACTTCAGTTACGTGTATATGTGGATCATAAATATATTATTTTGCCTTACATAAAACATTGTGATTTCATGCGAGAAGTGGTTTGGGGGAAGGGTTAATGCAGTGCATGTCTAAATAGTTCCATTAGTGCTGTGGTTGACATGTACAGTAAGTGCAGGTTTTGAAATTTTTTTTAATGGGCTGACTTTTGCTCCTGCTATGTGACATACTGTAAGTTCCTTTGGGGCAGCGGACATCATTGGAACCAGGTTAGCTACCACAACACACAGTGGACAGTGTAAATCTGAAGCCTGCAGGCAGGACACCACTGGAGGTGTGTATTTGCTGTCCTGCTCTCACTGTCTGGGGGACAAATGCTGCTGTATGGGACACATGGTTCAGGAGCAGACAGGAGGGCAAACAACTGACACCAAGAGGCATGGCAGCATAAATGCTGTGGGACAGTCTGGGACAGGAGTTTCTCTTGCTCTCATTGCCTCTCACTGTGTGCTTGCTGTGCCATGCTTCAGCCTTTTTTAATGCCTGACTTCTGCTTCTGCTGTGTGATGGCAGCAACCTAATGAGCACTGGTGTGCCCTAGGACACAACTTCATGGCGCTTGCACAGCAACTGTGCCTATAGGGCTGTTTAATCCATGACTCTACAATGCTGGGAGACAAACAGGTTGCATGTTCCACACAAGAGAGTGCTTCACAGATGTGGAGGTGACTGTGTTGTTATTCCAACATGTTGGTCATTTGCAAGGAAAGCAGGAGTCCTTTTCCTAGCAGAAGGTCTGCAGGGCTCCACCCACTGCAGCCCTAAAAACAGCCAAGTATCAATGTCAGCTCACAGTGAAACAGACAGAATACATGCAGCTTGTATTGACTTTCATTATTGTTTACTGTCACTTGGCCCACTTTGTGACTTACAGTGGCATTAGAGCAGCCAGCAGTTGTCTCTTAGAAGCTGCAGTCTGTAAACCATCAACAGTTATAATTTACCACATAAATGGCTGCAATGAAGGTTTCCCATGGAAATGTTTATATAACCCATTAACCAATTGAGCTCCATTCTGCCAGAGCAAAAGGAAGAGGTACCTGGTGAATACAGTGCTGCCTAAACAGCACATGATTGACTGCACTGCTGAAAGTGTTAAAGTTTCTACAGCAACAGGAGTAGCTCAGGGTATGGTAATGACTGCTATCCCTGTCACTGTAAAGTCACCTGGAGGAGTGTCAGGGAGGCTGCCAGTGCAGTGTGGTGCCTGGCTGAGCCACTCCTGTGGTGGAGTGGCTAGGGCACCGGCACCCAGCATCATGGGGGACTTGGGACCATGGTTCAGTTCCTGCCTGATCCAATAGTGCTGCAGTTTTTTTCTTAGAAAAAAAAGTGCTCCCCCTCCAGTGTTTCACCCCATCCCCAAAGTCCACACCCCTTCAGAATTAGATATATTTAGTCCTCGGCATGGTGGGGGCAAAGCCTCCCATGTCAGGGGTGTGAGACTCCCCAGGAAAAAAACAAGATACTGTGTTTGTTGTTACCATTTGTGCTGTTACTTCTATGGTCAGTGTTTTTCCCCTGACCTTTTTTTGTCACACACTGTTTTGTGTGTGGCATTGTTGTTTTGCATGGTTTTGGCCATGACATTATGACCCCGTGCCGAAGGAAGCTGCAGAGGTTATTCTGACAATAGTTCAGAGCTATTGCAAACTAATACATTGTGCAAAAAAATATCTCTTGGCGATCAGCACTATAATCAAGGCATGAAATTTTGTAATAATGATTAGTTCATACATTTTGCTGTTTTCCATACCCTGTTCCAAATATTAGATTTATTTGGAGGCATTCTATTTCATAATGGGAAAAAGTCCTAAAGAGCAATCAAGCTCTCGGTTGTAATTAAGCAGTGATTAACTAGACATAAACTTTTTCAGAAATTGATACAAATTATTACTCCACACTGTCCAGGACAGAACCATAGCATTTTGTATGACTGGACACTGACACCATATGTCACAAAATGATGTATTTTATTTGGCTGGGGTAGCAGTAACCTTATATAAAGGTATCACATCCATCAATGCCATTGGCTGTAGTCTGGAAAATGCTACATTTGCTTTAATGTAGGCTTGGGGAGCAAACCAAACTGTGGACGACCACCCCTCCATACACACATACACACACACACAACTATGGGGCCTTCCCTTTCAGCTGCAGTATCTCCATTGTGAATTAGCAATGTGACTTCTCCACCAGCTCGATAGCAATCAATTCAGATACTGATCCAGCTGGTTCTCTTGAATCTGTTACAGTTTCAAACTGCTCAAGCTTTAGAATCCCAGTAGAAGCACATGCAGAAGTTACTAGCTCTCTTTTTTTTTGTAAGATAATAGGTTATATTTATTTAAAGATCAATATGTGTGAAATCTGTCTTTGTCCCAGTCCCAAATTAGAATCATCAAATCCCTGGCCTCAGTGAAAAGGCTTCAGTCTCTTACAGTCCATGTGCCAAGCTTTGACAAGAAGGTAAATGTATAGTTGACAATAGAAGACTTGGGACTTTCTGAGTGCTTTTTTAATGTTAAAAATATCCTACTGTATGCATGGATTTTAGCAAGAAACCCACCATAGTACTCACAACTCTCAATTTTTATGCGGTATTTAAAAAGTATAATATGTCTTAAAAGCTGCAAGAACAATTTGCAGAGTGCAGTACTAAGTGACATGAAACTTCAAATAACGTACACTTCTATGCAGTACTATATACTGCACAAACATCCCAAAGTAACAGTGGTTTTAAGTCGTATGATGCACTACACCTAAACATAGCAGAGTATTCTTGCTGCAGTTACTTTCTGGCTTGTTCAACATAATTCAGACAGTAAATTTAAGCTGTTACCCCCTCACTGAAGTTGAATATCAGTTCACAAGCTTAAATAATTTATATAGGAAAAAGGTACAAAGTCATGAAGTGACCTTGGTCTTATCATGCACTGTACGGTCTTCCAGGAGGTGACATAGAAAGACTAGAGGTAAAAGCATTTCTAGGTTCATGTTCTTTTTCACTATCCTTGACCACTTCAACCTTTGTAATTTTGTTTTGCCACAGTTCCACAAAATGCCACTTACCAGCCCACATAGCCATAAGGTCTGGATTCCTGGCGAGGGGGGGGGACTTTAAAAGAGAGAAGAAAAAACTGCCAAATACTATGAAAAAATTACCAGAGGCTCCTTGGAAAGATGTGCAAGATTTCCTCTTTTTTTCTATCTGGTTTAATAAATGAACCCCTATAAATGTATACACATTTGGTCATACTTATTCCTCCTCGCTTATGAAAGATGGGCATGCCTATGAGGCAATGTGTGTGTGTATGTGTGTGTGTGTGGTGGGGGGTGCGTAAGTGGCCAGAATGACCCAGTTTGTATGCATGCATGAGAGCTGGTGTGAATGGACCTCTGTCAGGCTGGCTACATTGATGTGGTACGGATGTTTATCACAGTGTTTCCTAAACATTATAACTAAAAGCTGCCCAACTTCTGTGTGTGTGTGTGTGTGTGTGTGTGTGTGTGTGTGTGTTGGATTATTGGCTTAATGCATATTTGACCGAAATGGGGTGCGGGCTTATTTGTGAGGTGTGGCATTGCATATTTTGGTTTCTGTTTATGTAAAAGAGCGCCAACAGTGCCGTCTGGGGGACAGTGCCATCAATTTTGAGTACAAGATTTAAATTCCTGGCTACACCCCTGATACCCTTTCACATAAGTTCAAATTCAAGTTTATTAGCAAGAATAACTCCATTGAGCATGCTCATTTAGAAGGCGGTCCTGAACAGATTGGTACAAGATATACAACTAGCAAACAGTACAAATAAAGAAATATTTTTTGTAATAGTTAACACAGTAGAACAGGTGAGATACATGGATGAACAATACAGAAAAACATATATAGATTTTTTTACATCATTTATACAATTGAAACAGTCACATTAGTCATTATGAGGTTGGCTACAAGTGGAAGCGTATAAGTACTAGACTTTCACAGGTACGTGCCTTAACCTTAATAATGGGAGCTTTTACAACCAGAACAGGCAAGGGTGATAGGTATGTTCAGATAGAAGTTTGGTCATGAGATAGACATGAAGATATTTGACATGACACAAGGGATAGATAGAAGGATAGCCAGAAGGATAGAAGGTGTGAGTATAGGGTGCGTACTTATCCTCTTTGTAGAAAGTTGATGCTATAGCCATCTCTAATGAGATGAGGGTGTGATAGTGACATAATTAAGAGGATACGTATATGATAAAGTTATATTTGAGTTTGGCATGTACATGAGTTGTACAATTTGCTGTTGACAAGGTTTTTAAAAATATTTAGTGGCACAAGATTTTGAAGTTTGAGGGTAGCTTATGCTTTATTCCAAGCCGCTGGAAGGGCACTGGATATAACCAGTTGGCTAAAGCGGGAGTGGGTGTCTGTAGAATATCCAGCAAAATGAGTGAGCTTCTCCATAGCAGATAGTATCAGGTAGATCACTAAAAAAGGCTGGATATGTAGGAGGGGAGTTTTAGCAGGAGGACATTGTAGACTCATGTGAGTGAGTGGATGAGCTGTTTTGTGGACAGGGAAGTCCAACCCAGGGAGGCATATAAATCACAATGATGTGTGCGACGGTGGGCATTAGTGATGACTCGTATAGACTTATGGTACAGTACATTGAGCTGTTGAAGCAGGGAGGCTGAGCAATGTCCATATATTATGTTGGCATAATCAAGGAGTGGGATGAATGTGGTCTGTACCAATCTCAGCCTAACTTCTGTTGAAAAAAAGGATTTATTCCTAAAAAAGAAACCAAGTATTTCCCTTATTTTTTTTGCCAGTGAAATTATATAGGCTGAGAACGTTAGGTGGTGGTCTAATTCAAAGCAGAGGTATTTAAATTTGTTGACAGCTTCAAGGTTGCCACCAAGGAGGGTTTTGATGGGCGGTAAGCAGGAGAGCGCTTTTGGAACAGTGGTCAGATGGTTGGAGTGGAAGCACATGATCTCAGTTTTCTTAGTGTTTAGTGGGAGTTTAGACTATAAAAGATTTTGTTGGAGGAGGACAAATTTAGCCTGAAGCTCTGCTCATACTTTGCTCACTGAGGGTTTGGAGATATTGAGGACTTTGTCATCTGTGAATAGATGTAACTTAGCTTTTCTGACATTGGCCCAGATGGAGTTTATGTAACTTATGAACAGAAGAGGTCCAAAGATTGAGCCTTGTGGTACTCCCCTTGTAAGGGGGAGGATTGGGGAGAGTATACCTTCCACCATGATCTGCTGCCGTCTTTCCGACAGATAGCTGGTGAACCAACTCAGTGCAGTTCTGGTAATGCCATGACAATTTAATGAGTCAAGATGTACAGCATGATCGACTGTGTCAGAAGCTTTATTAAGATGTCAGTGCAGATGCAGTGTCAGTGGCTCAGCAGGTAGCACACTTGCCTCTGAGGCCGAGAGATCAGAAGGCTGTGGGTTCTATCCCCACACCAAGCACTTGGGTTAAGTCCCAATTCTGACACTCTAGTGCATCATGAGGAGGATGCTGCACTCCTGAGGTGCCATCTTTCAGATGAGATGTTAAACCGAGGTCCCATCTGCCTGTTCAGGTGGATGTTAAAGATCCCATGGCACTTCTCCGAAAGAGTAGGGGAATTTTTTATTGTATCTTGAAAGCCAAATATACATAATAGTGTTACTTCACACAAATTCAGAAAATGAGAGAAAGGAAAAAATTCAACATAAGTATTTCATCATACATCAGATACAAAATGTCATCAAAAGTTATTAACAAATACTGAAAACAAGCCCCCTCTCCCCCACTAAAAGAGTAGGGGAAACTTTCATAATAACTTATAAGCAAAGTATGTACACAATGGTGTTAAGTCACACAAAAGAAAAATGCAAAATAAAGGCAAGCAGGAAGGAAGGAATATTTCCTCATACATTCAATACAGTAGCTTATGTTCATAGGTCCAAAACATATTACTCAAATGATGAAGACAGACCTCTTCCTCTCCCCCCCCCCAACCCTGCTAAAAGAATAGGGGAATTTTCTTATTGGAAACTAAAATCCCATCAACTCAAAACCAAACTCAAAAACAATAAATGATGTAAGCCACCTGGAAAAATAAAAGTATACAGAATGGAAAATTAATACACGGGATGTAAACACATCCTCTTTGTCTCTTTTTTCCAGTCTCCCCAACCCCTTTAAAAGGCAGGGAAGGTTGTATATGTACCTGAAACAGTAAGTTATTGTGCGCAGTAGTGCTAGTTTGCACAAAAGCATAATAAGAAAGTTAAACATTAATTTCAGCAAGACAGAAAAGCTCTAACTCTATGAAAAAAACAAATATTATAGTCTTTAGTTTTATATTTAGGAAAGGAGATGCTTATCCTGTATCAAGCCAAGTAGTATTTCTCCACCATAATTTAAAAAGCAAGACATTTCAAGACAAGTAAGACATTTCTTTTCATTTTTATGGATTCCTTGTATATCCTGCATAACTGATAAGAAAACCTGTTCAACAGATTTATACTGCTGTCTCATGGTCAAAGCACATCTTGCATGCCATAGTTGAAAGGTGATACTTAGTAATAGGATTTGTAGGGTACTAGTATCATACTGTTTCCATTTTTGAGGGATAATACCTAAAAAAGTTATATCAGGAGTAATAAAACTAAATGGGCTGTGTCTCCATTTCGTATGCAAATATTCCTAGAAAAGCAGTAGCATGGAGACATTCTAAAAAATATGTGCCATTGTTTCATACTGCACAGCACATTCTTCTCTAGGGCATAATCTCTCACTTTTATTTTTGTGCTCTAAATTTTTTTTAACCCCTAACTTTAGGTGAACACAGAGCCATAACAAATCCTACATGTGCATAGGGATTTTTCTACAGATTAGTTTTTTAGATATGATTTCTAATTCATGTGGTGGCCTGTCATTATAGAGGGTGGCTCTATTAAATGAGTGGTTACACTTCTTCTGTAAATTGTTTTTCTATTATCTTGCATAAGTTCTTTCTTTGTTACAGCCCAGAATTTTATTTTACTAAATATCTCCTCGGAGTAGGGTAAGAGGTCTGTCATTTGTTTCTGCTTCAGGATAGGGGCTTCAAGAGTCCAGCTTTGCACAATATTCTCCAATTCTCCAAGCTGTCCTAGACCCAAGGACTCCAGATCTATCTTTATTTTGTAGTAAAAGGACAATATTATGATATATAAAAAGACAATTTAAGAAAAGTACATGATTTATCATATCCAGACCTCTGTCTGCTATTGGTAGATAGGTGGTACCTCTTTTCAAGGGGTTTAACCAACTCCCCCATAGACACTTAAAGAATATGCTGTACAGCGTAGTCTGTAACATTTTAAGGGGTGGGAAGATTATACTTAAGAAAGTAAATATAGGGAATAAGAATATTTAAGCATATAAATATGCTTTTTCTTTCCCATTTTCTATTTATTCCATTTGGTAACTAAGTCACTGCCCTCTGCCAATTTCAGGCCCCAATTATATTTTTGGGGATCGGGGCCACCCAAATAAATGCCTAAAATTTTATGATATTGTGTAACGATCTGAAACCCCAGGAACTCTTCTGATTGTTGCTGCATTTGCCCTATCAGGATAACATGACTTTTTGCTAGATTAATCTGTGAACTGGAAACTGTTTCAAATTCCATAATAAGTCATGATGCACATTTCCCCGATTGTTCATCTGCTATTATTATACTTAGATCATCTGCATATGCTATTGAACAAATGTTTCTATCATCAGAACCTATTGACAGGCCTACTAAGGAAGAAGTTTGGTTTAAAGTATGAAGAAATGGGCCAAGGGTAAGGATATATAAAAGAGGACTCAATGGACACCCTGCTGGCTCCTCTTTTTACTGACATTTGTTTTCCAGTCCACTCATTAATACTGGGGATGATCCTCAAGGTTTTATAACAGGTCTGCAACCATGCTATAAATTGAAATGGGAATCCATATGCTTTCATTACCACCCATAGATATTGGTATTCCACTCTATCAAAGGCCTTTTGTTGGTCTATAGAGTTAATGTATTCCATTAATTAATCATTTCGGCCTTTAGCTAAAATTTCCCTAAGTAACATTATTGCATCTTGTATTTTCCAAGCAGAAACTCCACTGATATGGGTAGGATGTATTATTGTGTCTAACACTGAAGATAGTCTGTTGCAAAAAAATTTCATTAATATGTTGCTGTCTGTGTTAATCAAGGTTAAAGGTCTCCAGTTCTTAAGATCACCACTTTCACCTGATTTATATGACAATAACAATATTCCTATATTCATTGTGCCTCGTAGCATCTCCTGTTGTAGGCCCTCATTACAGACTATTGTTAATTCAGTCTGCAATATGTCAAAAATTATTTTATATATCTCCTGTGGTAAGCCATCTGAACCAGGCATAACACAGAACCCAAAGAATAAATTGCATCTCTAACTTCTTGTTGGACTATTGGTGCAACTAAGATATTACTCATCACCTGAGGGATTTGTGGGATGTTGCACTGTGTAAGTCATTGCTCAATATGGTCTAATGAGAGTGTTTCATTTGTGAATGAAGTGGTATAGAAGTTTTCTATGGTTTGTAGTATATCTGCCTGATTTCAGACTGTGTTGCCTGCTTCATTCACTAGATAATAAATAGTCATTTGCTCTTTAATAGATTTACAAGTACTTAAAGGGATAGTTGTAATTTTTTCCCTTTGTTGCTGCTTCTCTAGATTTTTCATTTTTTTCATGTTGTAGTGTTGCCAGTTCATCCTTACATTTTTTATCCAAGCAATAAAATTCCCTTTCCCATCACATTGTAACAGAGAAAGTTTTTGTAAGTCTTTTCTAAGAATGTTTTGCCTATCTGTGTTATATTTTCCATTCAACCTTCCCATCTTTTTTAGACAGTTATCTCTTTTTTGGTGTTCTCCCATCATTTTGTACTACAGTCATATAGGAAAAAAACAGAAAGACGTGCTTTAAGCACTTACTTAAGGCCTTACAAAATTAAGGGGTTTTCTAAAAGCTTTAGGTTACATTTCCAGAGCCCTGGTCATCTTTGCTGCTCTGGGCAATTACCTAGGCTAAGTAGCAATAATCTGTGGTCTGAAGAGGCTACAGTAACTAACTCTGCCTTTTGAATATCCAAATGTTCAGATATAAAAAAAAGTAATCTATCTTTGTAGAACATTTTCCACAAGAATAAGTGTGTGGTGGTGGAGATTGGTGGACAAGAAAGACGTCTATTAAATCCATGTCATTTATCATACCTCTAAGACAGTTTGTATCACAAAATGTTTCACTGGTCTGAACCCTCTATCTAACTCCAACAAGCTGCAATTAAAATCTCCTCCAAAATGAAATTTTTAGATGTAAGGAGAAAAGGTCTAATTTTCTTAAAATGTTCTACTCTATCATACTTTAGCCTGGGCACACACACATTTATTATCCTGATTTCCATATGCTTTAATTTCATGTCTATGAGTAAAGCTCATCCAGGAAGAATGTCAATTTGGTTTAAAACGTTAACGGTAGAAAGAAAACAAATCCCCAACCCTGAAACAATGTCAATACCCTGTGACCAGAAAGTCTGACCTCATAGGATGTTCCTGCTATCCATTTCTATATCATCGGGATTGTGCAGTCTAGTGTCTTGAAACAGGACAATGTCTAGGTTAGAATTATTAAAGATCTCAAATGTACTGTGTCTCTTCCTTTCTGAAAGAAGACTATTTGCATTCAAAGATGCTATATAAAGAGTGTAGGAATGTAGATCCTTCGGAGAAATGTCATTCTACTCTAGATGAAGCTCTAGTGGACCTGGTTGCTCTCTGACTCCTAGGCCTGGTATTTTCTCTCAGGTCTGAGTCAACCACTGTTTCATTTTGTGAAGACAAAATTGAGGTCTTGTCCGAATCTCCCTCAATTTTAGTTTCAGAGTCCTTCCACTGCAAAGGTCCAAACTTGTTTGTGGTCTGAATGGTTTCCTGCTGGCCAGCCTGTTTCCATTTGATAGGTCTGTCCTTCTTTTTAGCCTTTTCCTTCTTAACTGTGGGATACCCAGCTTCAGTGTGTACAGCCTGCTGGGGGGGGGGCGGCATCTCTTCCTGCAGAACGTCTGTAGTGGGCCTACTGTTTGTCTTAACTGCAGAATGGTGTTCATCCTATGTAGTTTGTGCATTACTCATATCTAGGCCATCCGCCATAGAAGGCTGAACATTAGCATCATAACATTTTTTTGCCATTCTCACATAAAAATCCTGACCTCCAAAATCTGCGTTTTCATTATGTCTTGCTGCCCAGTGGCAGTCCTTGAAGTTGTGGCCTAAGTCATCATAGAGATTGCATTTTGGGTACTTAAAACAATGTGCACTCAGATGTCCAAGATCACCACAATGGGTACATTGAATTTTATAACAGTTTGTGCTGATATGTCTGTGGGAGCCACATTTAAAACAGGCTCTTGGCTGACCTGGATAGAAAAAGAACCCTTTATCTCTGCCTATGTAGAAGCAGTTAAGGAGGTGTACTATGTCATTTACTGTCTGTTGCAGCTTTACTTTTATTTTCCACCCTTTTGTCCAAAATCCTTCCTCATCTAATGTAGGAATAGAGTCTCCTTGAACTGAACAGCATTTTTCTAGCCAAAACAGGACATCGATGATATCCACTCCTTCATTTTTGAATGAGATGGTTATGACTCAAAATGGCTGTCTAGTAAAGGGAATAACAATGAAATTTGTCCACAATGGATTTGTTTTAAGGTTGGCACATTTACAACAGAACCTTTTCAGAATGGCCGGTGTTCTAAAACTGATGTCAAAAGGTGCCTCTCCTGGTGCATGTATGAGGGCATAGACTTCTGAGGGGGTAAACCCCAGTGACTGTTTTAATAGCTGTTTGCCAATAAAAAATCAGTCTGGTATTGAGTCTCTGGAACCTACATAATGCAGTCTGATTGCATTTAATCTTTTTGCTAGCTCTATAGGCTTATGAAAAAGGCTAGCAAAAGATGTGTTAGGATTCTCCCCTCCTGTTGAGCCCATTTCACTAGCTGGGGGATGTATCTACAGTTTCTTCCATGGCCTCAGTATTATTTTCCTGTGTCTCAACAGTTATATTTACAGTCTCATGTATACTGGAAAAAGCAGTACCTGTAAGATTCAGAGCAGTGTCCAAGTTGCTTGCCGCATCAGCCTTCGTACACTCAGTTGCTCCATGACCTGAATCTGGGAGTTCCACCTGAATGATCGGAGTATCCTCACTAGGGATCCAGCTCCCCATAGCAGTTTCTATCCAACCAGCATTCTGTAGGGCTGATTTTAGTGACCATTCATTTTGCCGTTCCATGGCTCCCACTTGTGGTTGTGTTTGGGGTGCGGTCCTCCAGTCTGAAGCCAGGCATTCTGGAGTGCTGATTGTGAACAACTTATTCAGAGTTGTAGACTCTTGAGTACCTGGTAAGTGTTTTTCTCTTTCCTTTTGTGATCCTCTTCCTCTCTTTTTTTTTCTTTCAGAATTTGATAGTTTATTTTGTTAAGCTCCATCACAAGGCATTTTTGCTTTTCCTGCAGTGTCAATTGTTCCCCAGGAGAATCGTACCTCCCATCTCCTTCATCTGCATCATGCTCATCTGATGCTTCCATTTGATTGTGAAAGTACTGTGGGGGTCTCCAAGGGTAATCGCCAAAAAAGATTTGGTATGTTATAATGTCTTCATAGAGCTGGCCTCATTTTCAATTACCACAAGTCTGCAAACATTTCTTTTGTGGCCTGCTCAAGCAAATGAAAAAGAGAAACTCACTTAAGCCAGTAGAAAGATAAGAGAAATGAGCATTGAATTAGCACAAAGATCAAATATGAAGAGCATCAGATGCTGAGAACAAAGAATGACTGATAATGAGAAAGATGAATGACTTGATAATATTTTAGTAAAAGGTAAACATGCAGAAAAGCTTTTAAGTAGCTGAATAAAAATGTATTGCATGTTGTTTATTCATAATCAGAATGTGGGCCAGAAAAACAGATGAACACATATTTTAGCAGTCAAGGAGCCATTTGGCCATGATACAAGGCAGGTAGTGCTTAAGTACAGCACAATATAAAAGTAATGGTGGCTGGTATAATGGCGAGAGCACAATATATGTAAACAAGAACTGATTTTAAATGAATTAAGGTACTAATGAAAGGAATGTTATGGTGAATATAAAAAGGAAAGCCTAGTATATGGTCATATTGGCACCATAAAGCTGTGCTATAAAGAAAAAATATATGTGTTTGAACAAATGTTTTTTAATTATTTTTAGAGTTCCCCGATGAAGCCTAATTACTAGGCGAAACATTCGGATTTGGACAAATAAAAAGGAAAAATAAGTACAATTTATGTGTATGGTACATTCATTTGCTTGAGCAGGCCACAAAGGAAATGTTTGTATCCATTTGATTGTGCACATCCTCCTCTGATGTGAGAGTGATTTGCTGGCCACCCAGAGGGTGCATCCCAGCCGCTCTTTGTTCAGGGGACTGCTCCAGCATAGCACAACCACCTCATCCTCTTCTGTCCAGGTCCCTCAATCCTGTCTTCAGGAAGTGACAGCACCTCTGCAGGCAGAGAAGGGGAATTTTTTATTTAGATGAATAATGTACAATAACAGAAAAGAAAAATCAAACAAATCACTTAATTACAACAGATCACAATTCAGGGATGTGACATGGCAAAGAAAATAGAAAAACTATTAATATTGTACAGATATTTATGCCTTACAATACCTCCAAAATTTGTAAACAAAAAAAGAAGAAAAACTCATGTTTCAAACCATAAAAAGTTCCTCCATAGATCTGAACTATTAATTCTGTCATTCATAAGAGCCTTATCATATATGCACAACAAGTTCTGTGATATTTGTATTATGACTTGGTGTGTGCTATAAACTTTTTGTTGTAGCACAAAAGCACACCAGGCTTGCTGTAAGTAAAACCTGCAGAGAGAAAAAAAAAATTGTAATGTGCTGCTATTATATTTATTCAAACTTGTTGGATATAAGCCATAGACAATCATTTCATAAGAACTTTGGGAGAGATTCCTGTCACTCCAGGCCATTAATACGTCAGACCAAAATTGCTGAGTAAATGGACATTGTAGATAGAAATGCTCCTGGGTTTCTAATATTCCAGGACAAGTTTCTCTCGAGCACATGTGTTTCTCCAGTTGTTTGTGCTTGTGAGAATTCCTTACCTCCAATCTACCATGACAGGAAAGCCATGTAGTGTCACACACTTTAGGAGGGAGCCATTTATCTGTCAGCTGTTTATAGATGCTATCTAGTCTAACTTCATATGGCAAGAGTTTATTTGGAGTTTCTAAAAAATGTGCTGATAATATTACTGAATAACAAGATTTCCTAGAGTTCCCAATAAGCTATGGTGTGAAAATTTTCCACCCTTTAATTTTATTACAAATGGAGAACAAGTAGCAAGGGAGATTTAGTTTTTTCAAAGATCTGGGTATGCCCAAAGGAGAAGTCTAAACCCCTACAAAATTCTTGTAATATTGCTTTTAAGCTTTCTAACCATATGGGACATGAGACAGAGAGTATAGGAACAATATTCTGGTATTGGTATAAGAAAATACAAAAGAAGAATAAAACTGGGTGGATCATCCTCACCCCACCCAAACCATAAGCATGATAGGTGTGCATCTTTTTCACAGGGTTTAATCTGCTCCCCCAAAACCCACACAAAAAGATATTCATTAATTTCACTTCTAAAGAAGGGGGTAATGGGAAAACATGTGCAATGTGCAGCAAGACTGGGACCACTAAGGAATATAATAAAGACACACATTTCTTTTTTGAAATTGTCCTGTTTCTCCATGCTGCCACTATATATTCTGCTTTTTGTAATGCTGATGTCCAGTTTAACATGGCATCATCTTGGCTACCAAACTGTAGACCTAAGATTTGCACTGGCTCTATAGAGATTGAGATAGTTGCAAAAGAAACAGGAGGGTCTAGGCCCTGATTGAGAGATAAGGATATAGGAGTCCTTTGCTTTTATCAAAATTTAATTTAGAGCCTGAAATATTTTCAAAACTTAAAATCTCCCTTTTGAGTGCAGAATCATCCAAATTCAGGGTGGAACAAATATATATATCATCTGAATATGCATAGATGTTTGGTAATGGGCTATATCCTTTAACACTAATTCTCGGTATACTTCTGGAATTTAGAATTTTCCTCAGCAAAGGGTCAGTTAGAAAGACATATAGTAGAGGACTCATGGGGCACCCTTGGCATACCCCTTTCAAGCCTTTGAAAGAATGTCCTAGGACCCTGTTTATATAAGGGATTATATAGTGAAACATACAATAAAGCCACCCACTGAATAAATTTGTCCAGAATCCAATATCTTTTCAAAACCTGGAATAAATAATGGTGATCCACCCTATCGAATGCCTTTTCTTGATCTAAAGCCAACATTAGGTATTGTGTGTCTCTATCCTACTTTTGAGATGTTACTTCTCTTAAAAAGGCTAGATTATGATAAATTGATCTTTTTTGTATTGCACAGGATTGTACTGGACAGATAACTGTTTCTGCTGCTGTTGACAACCTGTTTAAAAGGATTATTGCCAATATCTTATAGTCTATATTTAATAGACTTATTGGACACCAGTTTTTTAAATCACATTTGTCACCTTTCTTATACAGTAAAATGAGCAGGGCCTGAAATAAATCTTTAGGGAGAACTTGTGATGCTAGTATGTTTGAAAAAACATCAGTTAAAATGGGGATTAGGTACTTGGAAAATGTGATATAAAATTCTGCAGTCAAGCCATCCAGACCAGGGGCCGAATTTTTCTTTAATTTAGACATTGCTCTATGAGTTTCTTCTAGAGTGACTGGTGCAGATACACTGGACACTAAACCTAGATTTAGAGCTGGAACATCTATATCTTTGAGATACGTGTCATCCCAAATTGAAGTAGAAGGGGATCCAAATATTTTAAAAATGTGTTTTTGTGCTAAGTCCTGTATGTGGTTAAAATCCAAAAAACACTCTCTAGTGTTTGGGTCCATCTCTTGGTCTAGATTTGTATGTTGAATTCTATCTTGACAGGTTTTATAAATATCTAGGATGGCTTTCAGCCCTGAGTACCAAACTGAGACACTTTTTTTAAAGAGTCAACTCTGTTATATTGTACTTTGTCCATTTCAGACTTGATATCATGAATTTCAGCTGACAGGTCTAAACCTTGCTCATATGGGCAAGAAATGAGAGAAAATAGCTTTTCCCTTAATCTTAAATAATGTAGGTATTTTGATCTTGCTACTTTTGCTGCAGTCTGAATAAAAAAGGCTTTATATTCATTTTTTACATCTACCCACCACTCACCTAAGGAATCAAAGGTCTCTAACACAGTGTCATCTAGCTGCTAACAAAGAGGAGATTTTACTTTCAGTGTTGGGTAATGTCAGAAGTTGATTATTTAACTTCCATCTAGAAAATCTGTCTTTCCTAGCTTGTACCCTAGAAAGGAGATTACAAACAATTGAAACCGCCAAATGATCAGAGGTTTCATACGGGATGGTGAGAGTTTGTGTTGTGAAGAGACTTTTTGATAAGAAAATGTAGTACATTCTTGTGGCTAACAAACCTTCTAAAAAGGTTCTAGCTCTAATATTGTGTACTTCCATGTAGCTATCCTTTAAAGCTGCTGTTTTTAAAATGGAATTTAAACAGTTAGTGTCCCCAAACAGTTTTGTGGTGCATCCACCCTTATCTGCTAAAGAGAGTGGACAATTGAAATCACCTCCAAAAAGTATATGTTTATTTATATGTAGGTAGGGCTGGATTAGTTTAAAGAGTTCTGAACATGCTGCAATACCTTGTGGTGCATATATGTTTATTAACTGAAAGGACAGTGCTCATAAACAACCATCCAGCAGTAATGCTTTACCTGGGGAAATATCTAAAATCCAGTGTACTGCAAATACAAAACCCCGTAGTAGAATCCCTACCCCATCACATGTATCCAAGTCTTGAGACCAAAAAGATTGTACCATATTCCAGGAATTCTTAGCCTGATTCACTTCGTAAGTTGTTTTAAGTCTTGTGTCTTGTAAAAATATGATGTTGTTAGGAAGATCTTTCAAAATTTGAAAGGTTGTCATCCGTTTCCTATAATTCTTAATGCTACAGGCATTTAAAGTAATAATAGAGAGCTGTTGCCTCTCTCCCATAGTTACCTAAGTGGGAATTCCTCAAGGGATTTTCCTGTGGTAAGTATCCTTTTGTTTGGGCATGAGGGACTTTGCAGGGTCCCAGAATGACTCTGTTTTTGCAGAGGAGGAGGAATCAGAGTCACCATCTTCCTCTACCATATCCCCTCACTGGCGTCTTCTCGATAAGGCCTGAAATTTATTTCTAGTTAAAATTGTAGAAATTTTGGGAGGAGTTTTCTCTGCCTTTCTTTTACTTCTCTTTTTCTTTGGGTCTACTGGGGTGAACTGTGATAACACCGAAGGTGGGGTGGGGAGGGAGTGGGGGTAACATATCTGTTGTTTCCATGTCCTCAAGGCCTGTAGTAGAGGCCTCATCCTGTGACTGTTCATTGTTCCTGGACAATGACCCTGGTCTGCTATGCTAGTGGAGGGCAGGGTTGAAGGAGGCTGAATGATTTCTGTATCTTGGGAAGCATGGTCTCTAGATTTTCTTTTGGCCTCTTGAGCTTGACATTTCTCTAGCAGTTGAACAGGATCTTGTTGGGCTGTCTAATCTGTTCCTTTCAGCCCAAGGGCAGCCCTGGTAGGAATGGCCTTCTTCCTCCTCACAGAGGCTGCACTTGAGGGGATTGGGGCACCCTAGGCTAGCATGGCTATATTCAAGACAAAGATTACATCGGGGCTTGTCACCCACAGAGCTGAGGTGTGTGCATGCACCACATTTATGGCAGGTTCTAGGCTGCTCAGGCACCTGTCTCTTCCAATAAAAAAAACTCCCTGGGAGTTGCAAAATGCCTTGTTCTGTATTTTTTAACTGTACTTTTATTTTCCAGTTCCTTGTCCATATTAAATCTTCGTCCAGGATGGAGGTATGGGCTTCTAAAATAGTGTAGTGCTGCCTTAGCCAATACTGAACATCTGAAATGTTTACCCCCTCATTTCTAAACAGCAAAGTAATTGTCATTATTGTTGGTTTTCTTAAAGGTATTGGAAAAAAGAATGCCATAAATTAGAGTTGGAGACCTGTGGATACATTGCCCAAATTCTTTCTAATATCTGGTTTGTTTTAAAGCTGATGTCATATACTGTATACAGTCACCCCTTACATGAATAACAGCAAATAACTCATTAGGCTGAATCCCCATGCCCTTCTTTAACATCTTATGTAACCAAGTTTTTCTGTCCAGTGCTATTTCTGTATTGCCTGTAAATTTAAGTCACAGAGCGTTACGCTGCTGAGCCGATTCACCTGTACTTTTGAAAAGATCTACCATGAATAGTCTTTTAGGTGCCTCAGTTACATCTCGCTGAACTGGCTCCTCTTATTGCCCTAGGACAGCATTGTTTTGGACTGCAGCTGTGTATGAGGGCCCCATATGCCCAAGAGAGTTGTCCAGCAAGTTTGCACATCATTCTCTGTAGAAACCTTGCTTTGGGTACAGTGTGTAAGAAGCATGCGGTTTACCTCTATGGCACAAGGAAGCCTTATCTCCTCCACTGTGATGGGATGGGGAGATGTCCATCCACTTTGTTCTGTGTCCGATTGCCATCCTGCAGCTCATAATGCTGCTTCAGGTGTCCATTTACTCTGGGATTGCTGTGAGTCCTTTGAACGGCCCTTCCTTAAAGAGGTAAGTGGTATTTCAGTTTGTTGCTCTGGTTCTGGTGCAGTGGGTGAATTCTCCGGATTTACTGATGAAAACTGGGATGGAATTGACAGCAAAGGTGAACAGGGATCGTAATCAGAAGAAATATAGTCCGAAAACTGAGCAGCGCTTTCTTCCTCATTTAACAATTTTAACAGGTACTCTCTGTTTGTTTTGAGAGCCTTTCTTAGCAAAGTTTCTTGGCTGAGTATGGGAGTACCATGATCAGTATTTCCATGTATGACAACATCTGTGAATCTCACATCTGTATTTGTTAAAGGGTTTTGAGCCTGACAATGATCTTTACTTTGCATTTCTTTGTTCGAGGAAGTAGAAGAGGTTGAACCAATATCGTCTTTTGGACTTTCTTTTATATCAAGCTTAGCAAATCCAGACCTGCTCTCTGCTGCTCCACCATCCTCAGCCTGACCATCCGTCATATTGGATAGGTGGACAAGGGTTCCCCCTACTGCACAGTAGGGGAATTTCCCCGGTGCCCATGCCAAATTTTCCCCATGCACTAAAAATACCACCAACAGCTTAATCTGGTTCAAGGTCAGTTGACATTCATCTGTATCCCCTTCCCCAGGTCATGCCTGAAAATAGGCAGAATTTGTCTAGTGCACTTACCCTGTCAACAAAAACTAAATAAATAAATAAGATCCAGGAATACAGCCCCTGTGATCTGTTTCTTGTCCATGGCAAGGAGCCAATTGTTTGTAACTGATGCAAGGGCAGTGGTAGTACTGTGAGCAGGTCTGAAGCCAGATTGGTTTGGGCTTACTAAGTTTGTTCTGTCAAGGTAATCTCTTACTTGGGTATTAGCTAGCTTCTCAAGAAGTTTGGAGAGTAGGGATAGGAGGAAAATTGGACGGAAGTTGTTCAGGTATAACTAAAGTATCCCATTGGTGTACAGTGGCACCCCCCTCTATCTCTCTATTTTAAATCCCTAGTGTCTAGTGCCTCCCAACCCTCCAATTCCCATATATTTAAAAAAAAAACATTGCTGTCCAGTGGCACCATCCACCTGCCGATTGCTGATCTCCATTTCACTGGTGTCTAGTGGCACCTCCCACCCATCGATCGACATCCCCATTGCCAATTTTGATATTCCCTGGCATCTAGTGTCCCCCCACTCTATGATTCTCATATATTAAAAGAAATATTGGTGTCCAGCGGTACCCTCCACCCGCCAATCACTGTTCACCATTTCCCTGGTGTCTAGTGCCATCCCTCACCCACCGACCACCATTCCCGTTGCTAATTTTGATATTCATTGGTGTCTAGTGAACCCCACGCTCCAATTCTCATATATATTTTTTAAAACATTGCTGTCCAGTGGCAACACCCACCCACCAATCGCCTTTCCCCATCTCCTTGGTGTCTAGTGGCACCCACCACCTGATGATTGCTGCCCTCATTGCCAATTTTGATATTCCCTGGTGTCTAGTGGCACCCCACCCTCTGATTCCCATATATATATATATATATATATATATATATATATATATATGGTATATATATATATTTTTTTTTTAAATATTGGTGTCCAGTGGCTTCTTCTATGTGCTGATCACCATTTCCCATTTCCCTGGTATCTAGTGGCACCCCCCACCCAACCCTCCTATTGAAGCAAAAATCTGAAATAAAGAAAATGGTCCCTCAATGTTTTTTTTAACCTGTAAAAGAAAGAAAGTTCCTCTGTGATCAGCCCCTCCACCTCCTACTCAGCATCACCACCCCACAACCACCAGTAAATCCCCACATACCTTCACTGTCCTCAACAGGTCCCAGGTTCAACACCCACTCTCCAATCAATGACACGTCTTGCTGCTGAAACCGGTGACTGCCATTGAGAAGCTAAGATAAAGGCATTTCAATGTATTTTAATGGGGGTTTCAAGTTGTATGCATAATTTAGCCATTTTTTGAGATTTTAACCCCAAATTTTCAACATGGACTTTTGGGGAACCCACCTCATGAACAACATGACTGTCATATGCTACTCCTGCACAAAAGGTGATTTCAAGATCAGTTGGCAAAATCACTTTTAGGGCAGGATTTGACAATTTTTCCTGACCTTGTTCATGAGGTGGGGTAAAAAGAAGGCTTTCTTGAAAGTTTGGGGTCAAAATTATTAAAAAATGGCTAAGTTATGACCATTCATTGCAATTTTATTACATACGTTCATGACTTTGGACATTTTAAATATTTTGACACCAGATTTACAACATAGCCTTCTTATTACTCCACCTCATGTATGTCACAGCTGTCATTTGTTAAATCTTGGCCAAAATGTATTTTTGCAACTTGTGGTGTGGAATGGCACTGCAGTTGTGCAGATTTATGTTTCAGTGGGAATTCAAAAATGTTCTGTACAGGGTGCATGAGGTGGGATAATAAGATGGCTATTCTGACTATTTAATCACTGTTTCCTCTAAATGGAAGCGCAGTGCCCTGACAGCCCTGTGCTTCCACAGCTACATATATATAAACAACTATGGAGGCACTGTAGCACAGGCAAATAAGGATATGATTATACTATCTCAAAAAGTTGGGAAATAAATTGCAAAAAACTTTGTTAATGGTCTAGTTAGGGTTAAAGCCAAAAAAGCAGGGAAACTTTTTTGGAAGCCATCAGAAGCAAACGTAAGGCCAGTAAATCTGTTATACAAGCTCTGGGTTGTGGAGTGCTGCATTGAATCCACATGTCTGTCTGACTTGTTCTTAAAGGATGTTTGCTTGTCTTTGAGGTCTATTCACAACCATTTTGGAGAACAAAGAGACAATACTAACAAAGGATTTTTACATCCTGCATATGCCCCAAGTCAGTGTTCATCATCTTCAGGAATTTAACACATTCTGGGTCTTTGATCTACAGTAACAACAGTTTTTTGGGCCCTAGTAGTTCACAATTTCCTGTGGATTTGATTACTTTTCATCATCTGCCTCCTGGTACCTTGGACAAATTTATTATACTACATATCCCTGAACATAACTATCTGCATGGTTTAACATTACTACATCAAGAATGCAACCTAACCTGTTCCTACTGCACCTGCTCCTTTTGACCCTACTGGCATCTCAAACTACCAATATATTTAAATGCCCAATGCAACCAACCTCTGATTGCCTGGTTGATACCTCCTTGCACAGAAGTGGAATGGTTATCAGTAGTCTCAGCTGCAACAACATTCTTCTCTTCTCCCAAATACTAGGATACACGAACATGCTACTGTGCCCACAGTCGACCCTACCATCAAACTATTTCTCCCTGTTCATACTAGCGGGAGTCAGGTCACTATAGACAACAACTAAGAATAAGTATAAGGGAAAAAGTGCACCTAGCGGTCACTGATGATATCTTAAGGAACTCCTAAAAAGACTAATACTGCTACTCCTGCTAATATCTGGCAATGTTCACCCCAACCCTGGACCACCCCTAGCTACCCCAGGAAGCAACGTAGAACAGGAACCATCTCGCTAGCTAGCATCAACATCTGCAGCCTTACCAAAAAATTAGATGCCCTCACTGCCTGGACAGCACAACATAGCCTAGATATACTATCTGTAGTTGAAACTTGGTTGTTTCCAATTATCCCTGACACTACTGTGGCAATACCTGGGTATACTATCTTTTGGCAGGATCAACTATCCAAAAAAGGGGGCGGCTGTGCCCTTTATCTTCAAGGCTCTATGACAGGGCATGTCCTGACCCTACTCATTAATGGAGATGAGCTTCAGGTCCTTGCTATTAAAGTCATTCTTGGGGCCCATAACAAAGCTCTGACAATAGCCTCTATATATATTCCACCCAAACTTACAACAACAAGCCTGAACCCATTCCTTACCTGCATCAGTAGTCTAAAGCTTAACTCAGAAGTTATATTGCTAGGGGATTTTTATGTCAACTGGCTTGCCCCCAGTGCAAGCAACTACAAGGATGCCTTGGCAGTTGAACATTTTACACAGCTAGTTACCTCACCCACTAGGATCAACTATAGAACAGGGACCAGTACTTTACTGAACTGGGTTCTCTCAAATCGCCCTGACCATATTAGCCACACTACGGTTCTCCCTGATGCCATTAGTGACCATTCCCCAGTCCAGTGCATATGGTCAAATAAATTCAATAAACCCCCCATGAAAACTATCAACAGTCGGATGCTAATCAAGGGACACCTTGCACCACTTAAGGCACTCCTGTGACAGCAAGACTGGTCCCCGATTGACACCGCACTGGATGTTGATGCTGCACTTCAATACTTCATCTCAAAGTTCAATGCAGTATGTGATATCCATGCCTCCTTTAAGAAATGCAAAATTAAAGGCCTTGACAACCCTTGGATCTCAGGCAAACTCCTAGACCAACTAAAAGCTTGGGACCTGCTTTGGGCTTGTGCTATAGCCTCTGGCAACCAAGCAGACTTTCAGGCATACAGGGCCACCAGAAATGCCTGTACCAGAGCTATCCACTCTGAAAAAGCCAGCTACTACAGGAGCACCCTATCAAACTCATGGTCAGATGGAAGGAAATTTTGGCAAAGTCTCTCTGAAGTGATAGGGAAAAAGTCCAAAGCAACTCCTAATATGCTAAAGGTTGATGGCAGCAACACCCTGGACCCCACCACAATTGCCAATACTTTCAATCTGGCATTCACTGACCTCAGCCATGTGCTTCCCTCTAGCTTCTTTGACACCAACCAAACCACGGCCTCCCAATATCAACAGACTCAGGATACAAATCATCCACATTTCTATTTGAAGGCAGTTACTGAAAGAGATGCCAAAAAATACCTCCTCAAGGTGCTCGGAAAATCCAGATCAAGTGTGGACACACTTGACTTGAAGCTCATCGCCCTCACTCTTGATGATGTCCTGCACCCTCTTACTTGGTACTTGGTACTTGGTACTTGGTAGAGTGGACAAAAGAAGGCCGAAGCCCATCGAGGATGTCCTCCACACATGTGGATCATTAGTTGATTATGTTCTTTCCAGAAGCCATTTGTCGAGTTTAATTTTAAAAGTGTTTATATTTTGACAATCAACAATGTCATGTGGTAAAGCATTCCAATCTCTCGGGGCTCTAACAGTAAAGAACTGTTGTCTTTTGTTTGTTCTGGTTCTATTAATCACTATTTGTTTATCATGTATTCTGGCTAAAATCTTTCTAGATGAAAAAGTTAATCCACATAAACTCATTAATGTAGGTGAATGCATAATCTTAAATAACTGGAGTAAGTCACCCCTTAATCTTCTAAACTCAAGAGAATAAAACCCTGTTCTTTGAAGCCTAGTAGCATAGTCTAGTGAAGAAAGATGTGGTATTATTTTTGTTGCCCTTCTCTGAACCCCCTCAACTCTATTGATATCCATAGCCAAATAAGGACTCCAAAAAGGTGAACCATAGTCCAAATGAGGTCTAACATGGGTCCTGTACAAAGCCATAATACACTCCTCGGTTTTAAGAGTGAATATGTTATTTATTCTGCACAAAAGAGCATTAGTTTGATTAGCAACTTTATTACAATGACTGGAAAAAGATAGTTTGTTGTTTACAAGAATACCCAGATCTTTCTCAATAGGAGATTCCCTAACTATTGTATTATTAATATAATATGTTTGCTTAATGTTATTTTTACCCATATGTAACACTGAACATTTAGATACGTTGAATGACATTCTGTTAGTTACTGCCCATAATTCAATTCTCTTAAGATCATTTATGAGGGTATTCCTATTTGAGTCACTGTCCAAGATTATTAACTGGTCCCTCATGCTCTCCCAGTTCCTGCTCAAGTGGAAGTCCACCCTGGTGACCCCAATATACAAGTCTGGGGATAGGACATTACACTGTAACTACAGGCCCATCTCCATCCTACCCCCTTTATCCAAAGCTCTTGAAAAAAATTGTTGCAGACCAATTGGTGGAGTACTTGAAGAAATACAACTTGCAATGCCCACAGCAACACAGCTTTCGCAAAATACAGAGCACCACCTCTGTCCTCCTTGAATTTACAGGCCACATTCATCTAGCACTATACCAAGGGCAACTTGCTGGTGCCACCTTTATAGACCTCTTGAAGGCCTTCGATACAGTCAACCATCCATTACTACTGGAACAACTAGGCAACTTAGGGCTTTCTCATGGCACTTTACAATGGTTCAACAGTTATCTCTCCAACCAGTCATAATAAGTTAAGATTGGTGACTCCCTCTCCTCCAAACTACCTGTTCAGGCTGGTGTTCCCCAAGGGTCAATATTGGGACCCCTTCTTTTCAGCATCTTCCTGAACAATCTCCCTTCTGCCTGTGATGAAAACATTATTCTGTATGCTGATGACGCAGTGATTTTCTCTAAGAATTCTGACCCCTCCCTCTTGGAGAAACAACTGCAGGAAAGTTTCAAGCAAGTTGAGGCCTGGTTCATCTCACAGAAACTAGTACTAAATTACAAGAAAACAAAGACTATGCCGTTCCATGGCACACATAACAAACATAAACACCAACAGTTGGCAATCAAAAACAGCTCAGGTGTGACCCTGGACCAGACACAGACTTTCAAATACATTAGTATAACCCTGGACCCTTCTCTGTCCTTCTCCAGCCATATCGATTCAGTTGCGAAATCTGTAAATATCCATATAGGCCTTCTCTATAAACATAGACACTGCCTGATACCTGACACCCTTAAGAAAGCAATACACAGCTCTATTGTCTCCATCATTGATTATAGGCTTGTTATCTATGGAGCAGCCACAACTACAGCACTATGGCGAATTCTTACACCGCTGAATTGGGCTTGAAGACTGCTTACTGGTGCTGCCCACCACACTCATACCTGCAACCTCTATGAACAGTCAAACTGGCTACAACTTCAGGGAAGGATTACTTTCCAAACCTGTCTACTAGCAAAAAAGTCATTGATGGGACTCGTGCCCCCTGTAGTTCCGTCTCTCTTAAGGCCAGCCAACCACTCCCATTACACAAGAAGCTCTAACAACTATTCTCTGGCTGTTCCCTGCTGTTGCACCACCCAAGGCCAGTGGTCTTTTGCAGGTAGTGCCCCTAAGATGTTTAACTCCCTGGGCAGTGAACTCACAAACTTAGGTACCCTCTGCTCGTTCAAACACAAGCTACATCAAACGCTTGTGTCCAGAGCCACCTGAGACTGTTTCTCCTAATCTCCCAGGTAGTCACTTCTGTTCTTCGCACCTCTCTACTATCACTACCTCTGCCTGCCGCCACCCTCCCCCCTCCCCATATCTACCATTGCCTCTCTCCCTAGCCTAGGTCCACTTCCTTCCTCTCTTACCCTACTTTAACTCCTTCCTCTCTCCCTGCTTTAATCTGCTCACCCCACCCAATGTTGCTCTTGTTCCCTGATCCTTGCCTCCCACCCACCTCTCCTTCTACCTCCCTCCCTCCCAGTTACCCCTCTACACCCACTCTCTCTTCCACTTTCCTACGCTACCTGGCACAATTGGCAGCAACTAATTTTTTTCCACTCTACCTTTCCCTTTGACAATGCCCTTCTGGCAGCTTTAATTCATGTAAATATTATTTGTTGTGACTCATCATTCTTAAATATATGCCTGATTATGTTATTCTGTTATTTATGTCACCTGTAGCTTTAGACCATGTATATCCTGTACTGAATTTTGTATTCAAATTGCTTGCCTGCTAATCTCACACAAACTGTACTTCTATTCTTTGTATACTGATGTGGAACCTTTGTAAAAGAGCCATTGGCTCAAAGGTATTTATCCAAAATTCTAATAAATAATAAATAAATGTGGTGTTAGGGTTTCCAACCTTAACACCCCACTGCCGCCCTGCACACACCAACAGGCATTGGGGTGTGCCTTGGGGTTGTCAGCCCTAACTCTCACCCCATTCTCCTATACTGTACCCATCTCAGCTTATTTACTTATGAAATAGGGTGAGTGTTAGGGCTGATGACCCCAAAACACACCCCTGATGCCTGTTGATGTGTGCAGGTGGCGGTGGGGTATTAGGGTTGGAAGCCTCCTCCCCATGGCAGACAGCCACCATTGATCCATTCAAGCAGGCTCACATCAGCTGAGAAGCCAGCTCCCAGATCCCCCTCCCTGCAGCAGGCAGCTGACATTGAGCCATTCAAGCAGGATCACATCAGTCGAAAAGCCGGCTCCCGGAACCCCCTCACCATCATAGGAACAGGCTCTCACACATGCTGCTAGGGTCAGAGGACCTGTTCTGATTGTTTCATTGTCAACTGTTAACCTGTCTGTACACTGGGATTTGTAGCCCAAGTGACAGTAACTTTAATTAGTGTTGTTGTTGTTCATGCTCCCTGCACTGCTGGAACAGAGCTTTCAATGCCTGTATTTACTGTGCTTTTTTGGGGAACTGTTTAATGCAGCTACTGTAGAGTTCTATTATCCTGTGCAGCTACTGTGTGTTTTGTATCTCCTTTACCTGTGGTCCATCAGTCTTGCACACCATTTTTAGCTGCAAATCCTCTCTCTCTCTCTCTCTTCCCCCACTCTGATTACCTTCATTTCCCACCTTGACCTGTAGTTGCTGCTTTGTTCCTCTGTGACCCCTTAATCCTCTCTGACCGGAGGGTCAGGGTTTTGTGTTCCCTCAGGCAGCCACCATTGAGCCATTCAAGAAGGCTCACATCAGCAGAGAAGTTGGATCATGGACCCCCTCCCTGTGGGAGGTACAGGCTCTCACACATGTTACTGCTAACATTAGCCCACCCAACCTGCCCCATCCACCCTCCCACCCTCATGGGGTGCCACTTTTAAATCATTAATCAAATTAGCCCACTTTTGCTTCCCTGTCTTTTAGAGAGATTTGGATCCTTCCCTCTTCACCTCCACCCACCTTTGTATTTTGGATGTTTGAAGTATACAACTACACCCCCAGTGTTTAATGGACTATTTATGACTCCTGATACTTGTGTAGGCTGTGGGAATCAAACCTTTGATGTGTAATCTGCCTGGCTCATCCACAGTCTGGTGACCTAACCATTAGGCTATGTCAGCCAACAAGCATAGTACCAGGGAGCATACTAATGATCCTTTCAGCCTCCCCCATTTTGGCCTAGCCTGTACTGCCACCTAGTGCTCTGACAGGGCAAGTTCTAGTACCTAAATAAGCCTCTCCCCCCCACTCCAAGAGTACTTCACACAGTGCATCAGTGTCAAACCGCTTCTCCCACCATGAATGAGGTAACCTCCATTTTACTTTGCTCCATCTTTTCATACCTTCTCTCATTCTCTCCTCCTCCCCATGCTAGCTTCATATACTCTGCCCCCTCAGCTGACCTGTTGCCCCTCATCCTCTCCATCCAGCTTGCACTCACCCCCCACTCTCGCTACCCCATCCCCAACCTTCATTCCACCAAATATAATCCAGTGTCATACCTCCTGGTTTACCTCCTGAACAATCCTTCTATGGTGCTCCCACACCATACCCAGATCCCTCTACTCACCAGGGGGTGCAAACTACCAGCCACCTTTTCTATTTTCTTGCTCACCCTACTCCTAACAGGGGATTTAGAATTAAACCCAGGCACCCAACAAGGGCAAAAACCTTCTACCCCCCATAAAGGCCTAAATATCATGCATATGAATATTAGGAGTCTCCTACCTAAACTAGACCAGCTTAGCTGCTGAGTAACATAAAACTCTCCAAACATATTCTGCCTCATGGAAACATGGCTGTCCACCAATATCCCTGACTCCTTTCTATCCATCCCTGATTATGCCCTCCATCACCAGGACTGTGGTAAAAGGGGTGGAGGATTGGTGATCTATGTAAAGCAACTGCTTCAGTGCTCTGTTACCAAGAGAGAATCCTGCCCTTGCTCACATGAATTGATACTCTCCCAACTCCTCCCTCCTACCCTTCCTATCTTCATTGGGGTGATATATGCCTCCCCGTGCCTAGCCCAGGATGCCTTCATCTCTTGTGTGTCCTCTCTTCCTCCCCTTGCCATATCTGGTGAGCTACTCCTACTAGGGGACTATAACCTGGATTGGCACTCCCCCTCTGCAAAAGCAGCCACATCCAAAATAGAGTCTTGCAGCCTTATCCACTTAATTTCAGAGCCCACCCTCTACAACCCACACTCATCAAATCACTCCCTAATTGATTGAATCCACACCTCTCACTCACACAGAATATCCACTGCTGGTGTAATGGATGCAGCCCTAAGCGATCACTGCATTACTCACTGAACCAGAAAAGTTAAAATCCCTAAATCAGCCCCAAAATACATTAATACCTGCCCGCTAAACTGACTGAACACCAACTCCCTGCTGCATGACCTACAGTTTGCAGACTAGGACCCTGTATTCTCTGCATCCGATATCGATTCAGCCCAATCCAGTTTCCTGCAGACATTTACACAGGTCTGGGACTCCCATGCCCCCCTTGTTAAAGCCAGAGTCAAAAAGAGCCACCACTCATGGATCTCAAGCACCTTAATTGCCATCTGCATGGCCCATGACAAGGCCAGGTCCCTCTTTAAAACCATGCTGACCGCTGACCCACCCGGCCAGTGTAATGTACCTGGCAACTGGTATGTGTTGGTGGGTGCACGGGCCCTCCAGGCCCCGTGATCCTACCAAGCTGCCAAATTGCACATAACAATATGCGTGTGTGGGAGCATGGGCTCTCTGGGCCCTGTGCTCCCACTCACACATAACAATGGAGCCATACAGTAGCCCTATAGGGCTGAAAAGGAACCCTTTTAACACTAATTTAGAAATATCTCAGGTACTGTACAAGCTATGAAAAAATGACACTGCAGTCATAATCATGACTTCAAAACCTCCATGCATGCTTAGTCTAAGCTACAGGTAGTGAAAAATCCTTATCTCGCATCTTTTCCAAGATACAGGCACCAAAAGTCACTGTGGGCACTGCAATGTTATCATATGGGAAAAATTTCAACTTCATGATGGCATATCTATGGATCTGATTAACTTTCTTAGGCCTAAACAGCATAAATCACATCTCTGGAACACCCCTTTATACCCTTCAAATTTTAATCCAAAAGACCAAGCCATTTATTTACAGTACACTGTCAAAGTTTTTAAAATCCTAGTTCGTGAGGTGGCAAAATCCAGATTCAGGAGGTTAGTTCCCATTTATTAGCTGTCAAAATCCCCATTTGTGAGGAATCCTTGATCATCAGATTTTGGCCATCTGGTCTGGAAGTCGTGATCAAAGATTTTGTCAGCTTGTGAAAGGGGATTTTGACAGCTCACGAATGAGGAATTAAAAAAACAATCCCCTTTCACAAGCTGACAAAATGCCCTTTCAGGAGTAGATCCCCTTTTATAAGGCATCAAAATCCCCATTCACGAGCCAATCCTCATTTGCGAGAAGGGCCATCTGGTTGTGAAGTGATGATTAAGGATTTTGTCAGCTCATGAAAGGGGAACAGCTTCAAAAGGGGATTTGACACCTCGTGAAAGGGGATTTTGTCAGTTCATGAAAGGGGATTCAAAAACCCAACCCCCTTTCACGAGCTGACAAAATCCCCTTTCACGAGCTGATCCCCTTTCACGAGGTGACAAAATCCCCATTCACGAGCCGATCCTTGTTTGCAAGATAAGGTCATCTGGTCCCTAAGTTGCAATCAAGGATTTTGCTACCTCGCAAAAGGGGATCGGATCGCAAACGAGGATTTTGTCACCTCATGAATGAGGATCGGCAGCGAGTCGTGAATAAAGAATTTTAAAATCTGAAACAGCCATTTTTTGGCCAAAACAAAGGAAACCAAAGGCATGGGTTTGTAGAGGGAATCACCCTAAACAATACCCATGCCTCATTTGAAAAAGAAGTCAGCCATGGGGCAAGCTACAACATTTTGTTTGGGGAAAAAATGAAAACAAGATGGAGGCTCGCAAAAGAGCAATTTTTCCTCACAAATGGAGATTTTATAAATCCCCTTTTGCAAGGTGACAAACTCCTTAATGGCGAGCCCAATCCCCTTTCACAAAACATACATATAAATCTTGGACTGAACTGAACATGCTCAGAACTCAAAAATTCAAAATTAAGTAACTTTTGAATGGATTAATATTGTTTCACCAAACCAGGGCTGGATTGTTCTTTGACCAAATCTCTTTCTATCCTGAGCATTTCAGACCAAAATTCCAAGTGTGTGCCAGTAGTTCAATGGGATAAAATCAGCAAACAAGTGCCAAAAAAGTGAAAAACATGTTTTTTGGTGCTTCACTGCACGGAAACTGCAAATCTGATCAAAACATAACTTGGCAAATCAAGAGATCTATCATATGAGACTATGCCTGCCAAATTTTGTGCAAATCCGTTGAATGGTTGCAAAGTTATTAAGGTGCACAATTTGGGGTTTAACATTAAACTGCTTACTCAACCCAAACTATACTGGCACAGCCACGCCAGTATAATATGTGTATATATATATATATATATATACACAATGGGATGACTCAATATATGCAATTTATCCTCAAGTGTGATGGGCAGGACCATAATACATGAGTGGCACAGCCATGAGTGAGTTATGATAGTCCTGCCCTCTCACAAGTGATGATAAATGGCCTGTTTTATAAATTTGTTATATACAACAGTAGCTTACAAGTCATAGATTTGAAATGAGCAGTTTGAAAACTTTGCTGTTTTTCTTTAATATAATAGCTGCCTTCTGTGCTGCACTATGCAGTGTGATGTCATCAGCATTGTGAAAGCTGTTCTCTGATTCATTTTGTCCTGGTATACCCACATAGGGTTACCAGTGCACTTGCAGACCCAGTTTCACCTCATCTGTGTCTTCAGTGTGGCCAGTTTACTTTCTGTTGCATGAGCCATCTACTGTAAGATGTGTAACTTGTTATGTTTCTCCCACAATGCCCCATGAAGATTCCATCACCAATTTTTTTCTACTTCCTGTATCCCAATATTTGAGATGTTGTACCCTATGCTGAACAAATGGACCTCATCCTCATAATTCAGTTCCTAGTAGTCTGGTGTGATCAAATAATAGTGTGCTATGTGTATCCAATGGTTAGAAGCAAAACAAGACACCTCAGAATTCACCTGCCTTTTGGCTATATTCAGGGACTTTATAACCCAGCTCTCCTCCATTTCTTCTGGGAAATTATCTTGGTCAAAGCCAGTCTCATCCACAGGAGATGATCCTTAATCCACACCAGATCCCCAAGTGATCTGTTGGGTCACATCAGTGGAAGACCTATTACTCAGGTTTTTCCCACTATGGTGAAAGATTAGGCCCATGAGAGGTGAACTGAGCGTACCCAGATTCCTCATGGTCAGTAAACATTCATTCTAGAACATACCCCTTTTTCCTCACCAGTTTGTCTTTACCCTGTCTTTTTTTATGCCCATTTGCAATCCACTTGTCCAACATTCTGCTCTTTCCTGTGCTGCGTGGTTGTAGGAATGTCTAGTCATCCATATCATTAATGCTTGCTGGGTTCTGTCTACAATAGAATAATAAAACACAAATCATTAGTGTTTCTAATTTTGCACACTTGCTGGGTGTTGTCCTAAATCTGCAATTGGTTGAGGCATACTTTATAACCCTGTAAGACCCATGTGCTGAGTTTCTGTATTTTGGCCTCAAGCATTTCAAACTATGACACATCTGTGGCTGCTCCAGTTGTAAATCAATATGGGATTTACTGGGTTCTCTGCCTACTGCACCAATGCTGATCCTCAAAACCTCCTCAAATTGATACGTTGCAGCATGCCTGCTGTCCCAATGTATGAAAAAAATGTACAACCATGAGTCCGGTGGACCATATATTCTGTTTGGTGATGCCGAGGGCATAACTTGAGACAAACAGTTCTTTGCAATGTGTTACATTTTGTGGGCTTAATGGGTTAGTCTGTGTTGTCTACAAACTGTTGGGCAAAATACACATGTTCTCTAGCCGGATTGTGTTGCCCTACACCCCATTTGAGTCAGGTACTAGCTCTGACACCCTGAATGCCTCAAAGAAAGTGCAAGTAAAAATTGCTTTGAAAGGCAAAGCCTGTTCTGCTGAGGTTAGAGCTGGGTGGAATTAGCAAATTCTGAATTTGCAGAATTTTCATGAAATTCTGTGAAATTTTGCAATTTTTCCGGGGGAATTTTCTGACATTTTAATTGGCTATAACTTGGTCAGTACTGATTTCAGCTAGAGATCTGATGTTTGGTAAGCTTATTTGCATATGTGGTCCCTAAAAGTGTGCCAATATTCATAACATTTGGATAAAGGGCAAAGAAATTATAGGTGCTCAAAATATGGCAATTTAATATTTATGAGAAAATTTCTGAAAATATTTCTATGCGTATAACTTAGCCACCTTTTGAGCTAGATAATTGAAAATTTAGAAGTATATATTCTTGGAAGAGTCATAGAAACTGCTAAATAGAGAAGTACTGGTTTATATAAATTGTAAGTTTTAGCCATGAACTGCCTCCCAACACAACTTCCAGGGCTTGCTTCCAAACCCAGAAAGGGAAGGAAGGAAACATATTCAATTCAGTGCTTTAGAGTAACTGGTAATTGCTATTTTTCTTTTAAACTTAGATTGTGGGCTTTTAGTGACACTATACTTTCTTTGTTGTCTTTACTTATAATTGTTTTTGGGCTGTTGAAAATTTAAAACACAGTGGTGGTGTAATTCTGTGCTGTCTTTAATTGCTGCAAATTTTATCTTGGCTTGTCTGACTGCCCTGTAGTTGGGTGAAAGGTGTTAATTGTCTGGCCTCTGACCTCAGCTACGTGATAACTGGAGGTGGGGCTTAGTTAGAGTTAAAGTAGCAAGCAGAGTTTTATTTTCTCAGAAGAAGCCAGAAGGGGAAGGAAGGAAACATATTCAATTCAGTGCTTTAGAGTAACTGGTAATTGCTATTTTCCTTTTAAACTTAGATTGTGGGCTTTTAGTGACACTATACTTTCTTTGTTGTCTTTACTTATAATTGTTTTTGGGCTGTTGAAAATTTAAAACATAGTGGTGGTGTAATTCTGTGCTGTCTTTAATTGCTGCAAATTTTTCGCCCCTCCCTCCCTTCCCCCAACTCTTAATTATATGCCCTGTTAAATCTGATTGACAGGAGCTAAACACAGGGTATAGTAAGTGTGAAGTAGGGCGGGCATAAGGGGGAAGAAGCCCACCCTCAGCACGACAAGTGTTTTGACTCATTTATTTATTGGTTTCTTTCTCTTTAAAAAAAAAAATCTGAGGATCAGTGGCAGGATTTTTAGTACAGTAAATTAATAAAAAGGGAACTAGGAGAGCTTCAGTAGCAGACAAGTAGTGGAATTGCAGTATAATGTGGGGAGTGGTGCAATGCAGTGGCTGTGGGGCAGCCATATTCAGGCAGACCTTCTGGACACTGAGGTGCTGTCCTATCTTCATGCATCTCTCTGGACTGTGGGATGAGGTAGCCAGACTCAGAGCAGAAGTAAACTGGGTCAGGAGTACCATCACCCCTATCCAGGGACCACCCAGTCCAATGCTACTGCCTCAAAGGATGCCGAGAACGAGGAGCACTTGGATGACAGTGGGCTCAGGGAGGGTTAGAGCAGTCAGGCAGAGGCACATTCCAGATCCTATTCCACTCAAGAACTCATATGCCACACTGGCAAATGAGGACAACCAAATAGAGGTACCCAGAGAAGTGGAAGGAAAGAATATGGAGGTTAGCCAAGGAGGTGACCTCAGCGGGGAAAGCAGTGTACCCCAGAGGAGGAGGAAGTGAATCCTGGTGGGGGACTCCATCATAAGAGGGATCCAGCTAGGAACACAGGAGGGGGAGGACAGGGAGGTGAGGTGCCTACCAGGCTTCACGGCATGGAGGGATGGAAGGAAGATTCTGGGGATCACTGGGAAGGCAAGATGGAAGGGTGAGCTGGATGTCATTATCCACCTAGGTACTAATGACCTGGCAAATGGGGAGCCAAAGGAAGTTCAGGAAGAGTTTAGGAAACTGGGGAGGGGTCTCAAGCAAGTAGCTACTTCTGTCACTTTCTCAGAAGTACTACCTGTGAGAGGCAAGGGAGAGCATAGGAGTGCAAGCACCAGGAACTTTAACTCATGGTTGAAGAACTGGTGCTGTGAGGAAGGGTTTGAATTCATTGGTGACTGGGGACCCACCTGGAGGGATGAGGTTTGTTCAAGCCTGATGGCCTGCATCCATCCTGGAGGGGAATCCAAGCACTCAATGATAAGTTTAAATGCTACATTGACAAGCATTTAAACTAGCAAAGAGGGTGGCAGGCCAGCAAGGAGGGTACCTACTTGCTCACCCCCCACAGCTAGCAGTGGAACCAATGAACCAGAGGAGTGGCTATCTCTGCAAAGCAGTGTGCAAAAGATGGAGATTAGTGCCCAAGAGGTGGATAAGCAGAAAAGGGGCAAAATTCAGCAGAAGGGCAGACAGCAAGGAGAACCAGGGATAAATGACAACCAAGAAAGGGGCTGGAGTAGAACAGTAAAACAGTCTAGGGAGGTCAAATCATGGAAAGTCATGTGTGCAAATGCCAGGAGCCTTAGCAACAAGATGGAAGATCTGGAGGCTGTCATGGTACAGTCAGACCTGGACATTGTGGCCATCACTGAAACCTGGTGTAATGATAACCACAACTGGGAGATGGCCATACCTGGCTACAACATATTCAGAAGAGACAGAGCAGGAAGGAAAGGAGGAGGAGTGGCACTGTATGTGAAAAATGACATAAGGGCCACAGAGATCCAGGAGGAACAAAATGGGAGAGAGATACTGTGGGTTAAGCTGGAAAGGAAAATGGGGACAGCCATCCGCACAGGTGTGGTCTATAGACCACCAGCCCAGGAGGAAGAAACAGATAGGGAGCTGATGCTAGCCATCCAAAGGATGGCAGACAAGGGTGAGGTAGTACTGGTTGGAGACTTCAATAGTCCAGACGTGGACTGGAGCATCCCAGCAGCAGCATCAACTAGGAGCAGATTTATCCTGGACTCCCTTCAGGGTGCCTTCCTCAAGCAACTGGTCATGGAACCAACTCGGCAGAAGGCAATACTGGACCTTGTGCTGACAAACAGGGACAGTGTGATGGGGGTAACAGTGGGGGAGCACCTGGGAAACAGTGACCACCAGTCATTGTGGTTTGAAATCACAGAAAGAGCAGAACCAAACCACAAAAAACACGTATCCTGGATTTTAGAGGCAGACTTTGGGAAAATGGGGAGATACTTGAAAGAGCATTAAGGGAATGGGACAGGAATCAGGGGTTGAGGAACAGTGGACAGTATTTAAAATGGGGATTACAAGAACAACAGAATTATGCATTAAGCAGGTTAGCAAGAGGAAAAGGAAGAGGAGACCATTATGGTTTTCCAAAGAGGTAGAAGAAAGTGAAAGCCAAAAGATTGCATTCAGGCAATACAAAAGACACAGGCAGAAGGGATAGGGAGAAGTACCAGGAGAAGCAAAGGGAGGCAGGGAGGTCAGTAAGGAAGCCAAAGCTCAGACAGAAGAACACATTGCAAAATCAGTGGGTAGAGGGGACAAAACCTTTACAGGTACATAAGTGAAAATGAAAGACAAAGGGAGGGATAGTGAGACTGAAGGGGGAGGATGGGGGCCGCGTGGAGGATGACAACAGTAAAGCTGACATATTGAACAGGTATTTCTGCTCAGTCTTTACTGAGGAAGAGGAGAGGTAATGGGTCTGAAGGGAGTACAAGGGTGAGAATGGTGCAGAAATGGACACAAGTCCCTTTACACGAGAAAGTGTCCTGAAGGAACTGGAAGTAATAAGAGTTGATAAAGCAATGGGGCCAGATGGGTGCACCCAGGGTCCTTAAAAAGAACTAAGAGAGGTGGTGGCTGAACTCTGGCTATCCTGTTTAGCCAATCACTGGAAACAGGGAGGTACCCAAAGACTGGAGGACAGCAGATGTAGTCCCCTTACAAAAGTGGGAACAAAGAGGAAGCAGGGAACTACAGACCAGTCAGCCTCACCTCGGTAGTGGGGAAGATCATGGAAGCACTACTGAGGAGAGATTGGTGGAACATCTGGTTGTCAATGGACTACAGGACCCAAGGCAGCATGGTTTCACCAGGGGGAGGTCATGTCAGACCAACCGCATTTAATTTTTTGACTGGGTGACTAGGGAGGTGGATCGGTGAGGGCAGTGGACATGGCCTATCTGGACTTCAGCAAGGCATTTGACACTGTGCCACATAGAAGACTATTACACAAACTGGGGAATATGGGTGTGGGCAGGACAATAGTGTGGTGGGTAGGTAACTGGCTGGGTGGCAGGACACAGAGGGTGGTGGTAAATGGCTGTCACTCCACAGAGGGAAGAGTGACCAGTGGGGTACCACAGGGATCAGTGCTGGGACCGGTCCTATTCAACATCTTCATCAGTGACATTGCATAGGACCTAGAAGGCAGAATTTCACTGTTCGCTGATGACACAAAGCTCTGTAACAGAGTAGACACACCAGAGGTGTAGACAGAATGAAGCGACCTGCAGAAACTTGAAGAATGGTCAGGGGTTTGGCAGTTGAAATTCAATGCAAAGAAGTGCAAGATAATGCATATGGGGCACAAAACCCTGGCACAATATATCAGTTGGGGGGTGAGGATATAGCATGCACCAAGCAGGAAAGGGATCTTGGGGTTGTCATCTCTGATGACCTCAAGTAAGGAAACAGTGTGACAAGGCAGCAGGTAAAGCAAATAGGATGCTGGGATGTATAGGGCAGGGCATCACCAGCAGGAAAAGGAGGTCATAATTCCGCTATACAAGACACTAGTGAGGCCCCATCTGAGTACAGTGTACAGTTCTGGAACCATACCTACGTAAGGACATAGACAGGGTAGAGAAGGTTCAGAGGAGGGCAACAAAGATGGTGCATGGATTGCATCACAAGTCCTATGAAGACAGGTTGAAGAACTGAACATGTACTCCCTGGAGGAGAGGAGGAGAGAGGGATATGATAGAGACATACAAGTATCTTACAGGGAGGAACAGGGTGCAGGAAAACACTATTTTAAGCGAAAAAGATGTTCCAGGACAAGAGGGCATGGGATGAAGTTGGATGGAGGACGATTCAGAGGAAACATGAGAAAGAATTTCTTCACAGAACGGGTGGTGGACAAGTGGAACACCCTGCCAGAGGAAGTGGTGGGGGCTGAAACAATCACGGGATTTAAGAATGCATGGGATAGACATAAAGGAATTCTGGAGGTCAGGGGTAAGGGGCAACAGACTTCTAGGAAAACAAACTGAACTTACAAGCTCAAATGGGCAGACTGGGTGGGCCATAGGCCCTTATCTGCCGACACTGTCTATGTATCTATGTATCTATGTACCCAGGTCATCAGCAAGGCAGCATGGTACTCTGATGCTGGGCCATGGGGGGTTGCCATGAAGCCTAATATTTAGGGTCAATTAACCTACCAGCATTGGTGATATTCTGTTTTCCAGCATCAGATTTATAGGGGCTTAAAAATTCAGCAGTTTACATAACTGCAAAATGTAATTTCAAAAATTCTGAAAGATTAGAAGCTTATAACTCAGTTATAGTTTATATAGTTGTTAACTGTAATTTAAACATTTCCTAAAGTTTGGAGGCTTCTAACTTGGTCATGATAAAGAACTGAAACTTGATACACTTCTGTATGACCATAGGCAAAGTCACTATGCCAAATGTGGTGCTATCAGAATAAATACTTTCTAATTTATATGGAAATAACCAAAGCCACAATTTTGGCAAAAGTTTGTGCAATTTTTGTGGAAATTTTGCAAAATTTCATGGAAGCAAAATCAGCATTTCACCACAATTCCACAGCTGGAAGATACTTTTGCCCAGCCCTAGCTGAGGTACATGTGAACCCGAGGCATGCAAGCATATCACTTAACAACATGTCCATTGGCTTTCTGCCATCCTGTCTCTTACCCCTCATCTGGCACTAGTATTCAACTACCTTCCTGAATATTAAGCAGCTTGTCATGTCCCTTACCCCACGAAATTTACCAAAGAAAGCTATCCCCACTAAATGATTCCAAATGTATGATGGTGACTTTTTACTATCTGTTAGGTAGTGGATAAAACCCTTGACTGTTAATTTGTACCCCAATGCCTGTGGCCAGCTTATCGCTTGGCTGCAAAATTTCCTACATATTTTGATGTTTGCATAGTAGTTTTGTCATGTGCCTGGGTCCACAGAATACTGAACTAGCTTGACTGCACTTATGTCCCCACTTGCCAAACTGCTTATGGAATTTATGTCAGGAATGCCTCTACCCATGCGGCCACCTGCCAAAAACATTTGAACTGCAGATGAGATAATGCGTTATAAATGATGTTCTCTTTACCCATCTCATGCTTTGTTCTTTAGGTGATATTATGTTGCAGGCAGGGTAACACAAATATTCAGAGCTAGTACATCACTTAAACAGATTTACATGTTTGGAATTTGATTATGTCAGCCACAGGCTTATTGTCCATAATGAACAATACCCTGCAGTTCTCCAGTCTGTGCTCCCATACCAAACCACTGCCATAATTGGAGCAAATTACAAGAGGGCATTGTTCTTTACGAGACCCATTTGAAGCCAGGTATCACTCCATGCCCCAGTTAACCATAACCCTTGGAAATATGGCCCATATTTGATCCCACGTGATGCATCTGCTACCAACTGCTGATCAGGTGCCTGACTAAACTGACTCTGCCATATCACTATGCCATTTAACTCCTTCAGTGCCCCTCTCATTACTACCACCAAGCATTTCACAAATGACCTTCTAATTAAAATTGTCCCGAATGCAAAATCAAGTGCTCTTCAAGGATTTGAAGCTTCAGTAGCATAATTTTCACTGATCCCACTATGTCCCGCCACTAGCCCTTGCAGCTTCTCTACTTTGTTTGCTGGTAGTGAAGGCACCATTGACCTTGCATCTGTCTTGATCCCGAAATAGGTAAGCTTTATTGCCAGGCCTTCTATATTTTTTCTCGATAGTGGGACCCCAAAATGATGCAACAGTTAAATAAAACCTGACAAGATTAATAAGCACTCTATTGCATTTGTTGTCCCCAAAGACAAGAAACTGTCTGAATAATGTGTTACCTGCTTATTTCCTATTTGTTTTTTCCAGATCATTCCAGAAATCATCTAAATGTTTTCAAAGCTGAACAGAACACAGCATCCCATCAGCATCAATGTGTTGATATAGTTGTTCCTTAACAGTAGAAATCTAACAAGTCAATCTCATTGAACTTGACTAGCAATAGCCTGAGGGCCAACTTTATGTCACTTTTTACCAGTAGTGCACCCCTGCTGATCCCTGAAACAATCTGACTGCCACATCAAATTAAGTATAGTTTACTATGCTGTCTTCTAAGTTGATGTCATTGTTAACCTACTGTCCCTTGGAATATGAAAGGTGGAGTATTAACCCAGCATCTTTTGGGTACAACTCCCCATGGGGACCTCCTTAATGGATCCATTGGTGGTTTTCTGAATGGCCTGCAACCCTCCCAACCTCTATTTCTTTTTGCAATTTTTGCACTGTCGTGTTTTAGGGAGTTTACTGATTTTACCTTCAGTGCAGTAGTAGAAACTCTTAGGCCATTATATGGGATTGGAAAACTATTCGTAAATCTTTCTAAGATGTACCATGCATCAGTTTTACAGGGGTAGTGTTTGACATGGCAGCACAATTTATCAGTTTTTATCTGTTTGTTCACCAGGTTTTTGATGGCCCTTTCCCCTTTGCTTGTGTCCTCCTCCCCCCTGCTGTGCTTCCTCATTTTCCTTGCTGTTGTGACATGCAAAAATGTTGTGCTTCCACCACACCTACTGTATTCATGCTTGAGTTTGAAGAAGGTACCAAAACATTTCCTGGTATTAAATTGTATATAAATACCCCTTAGATCTCACCAAATGACATTCAAAACCATTTGTCCACTAACTGTGTACACAACACTGGTCAGTATTGACCATGTCACATGGTGGGACTACAGGGCGTGTTCAGTTCTGTCCTACATTTTCTCTGGATCCATCACCAGATTCATGAAATATTACCCTCCAATGATAAATGAGCTGTCCTTAGCATTGTTCCTATATTTGATGTGCTGTGTAGTTTTGATGTCGTGTTTCATACAGTAAATATATATACATATATATATATATATATATATATATATATATATATATATATTTTTATTCATTGGTAATGAGGCAAGGCTCACTGGGCTTAAGGCCTGTTTTCAGGTGTGACTTGAGAGCACTGGGGAGGTTAAGTAACTTGCTCAGGATCACACAGGACTCAAGTGAAGGTTGTGGGAATCAGACTTATATCTGCTGAATGTACCAAGCTCATTCACAGCTTGTTACTCTAACCTTTAGTCTATACCCTGGAATCCCCCATCCTCAGCCTCATCCTTCTCTTCCCTGAAATCCTGTCTTCATGACTTTGTCATCCCCTCCTGCAACTGTTCTTGGGTCCTTACTCTTGCATTCCCTCCTCCCATGTTGTTGACATGCCCCTGCCCCCCATCCCGGCTGTGAGCAGCTTTCTACTCCCTGGTGATAACTGTGCCTTAATCAGTTAATCCATCACTAATATTGTGTCCCTGAGTCCACCTTCTGCTTTGGTTTTGTTACCTCGCACCTTAGAAGTCTGAGTGGTGCTAATCCTGCTACTACCTAGCATTGCTCCCTGTACTGTAAAGCACTTGTATCTTAATTTCAATTATATTATCTTTATTTTGTAGCTCTGCATATTCTGCCTGTAAATTATGACTGCACACTGTTATTTTACTTTATTGAATTGGGTGCGTTTTTACTGTACTTATTTCTATAACTTCTGGACCTTACATTATGTGTTTTCGCTTGCACATTTTAAACTGGATACTCCCCTTCCCCCATCTGCCCAGGATGCATCTGGAAATATCTGGAAATGAGCTGTTACAGGCTCAGAATGTCTCCTGGTGAAACTTTTGAAATAAATAAGTAAATGAATAATACTGACATCCAAATGATTGGTATTAACTAACATTGACTTGCAAATCACAAACTCTTCTTCCCAGTTATTGAAAGTAGGCAGAATCTTTGGCCTATGTAACTTCTCTGTTAATTCTTTTTTTCCATTTTCATCTGAATCTGACAATTCACCATGCAAAAGCTTGAATGCTTCTGCTGACTCTCCTTTCCAGATTTTTTCCCCTCATGGTGCTTAAGAGGAGGAATACATGGGATTGTCCATGCTCATATATTGTATGCCCAGTGCTCACTCTTTTTATCTGCTACTCCGAACTGCACAGCCCTTTGCTGGCTGCTTCCCAGTGCACTCTGACCAGATGTGACAGAAATTTGTCCAACCTTCTGCCCCAGTATCAGCACCTTGGGCCTGCTGGGCCACATTTGAACCACCCAGACCTGTATCCCCATTTGTTCTGTATCAAACTAAGTCATATGTTATTTTCCCAGTTGTGGCTCCCTCATTCTGAAATCATGTGGCATCCTTGTGTTCTGTGATGGTTGGTGGTACACTGACAATGTCACCTGTGGGGTCACAAGGCTTGCTTATAGTTGGGCTCTAGGCTCCACATGAACTATCATCCCACTTGCACTGTTGCTAGCTGACCAATGGATGCACACTTGTTCAGTCATGTTGTGGTGACCGGTTCATCAGGACCTTCTTAACTCCAGCTCCTTTTTGTGAGGTAAATCATGGATGCAGTGCCTCTGTGTAGCAGCATTGCCCATCCAAACCTTGTTGTGTTCTCCACTGCATCCTTGGGAATGGCTGTGTGGCCATGTGGAAGCTCTGTGAGCTTATTTGGCTCACTAGCTGTGGTCATTCCAGTAGATTGGTGGGTGCATAATGGGAGGGAAATAAGGAGCCAAGAATAGGGTATATCCCATGGGGGTTCAAAATCAATCCATACTTCCCTCACCAAAAGGGCAGCTAACCAAGCCCTGTCCCAAATGAGTCACCCCAACCACTCCCTTCTACAAAGACCACCAATTTGTTCTTCATTGGGTATGCTGGCTATTGCCTACTTTACAGCCTTCATATAGGGGCATCATTGGGATGTGGTTGTCATGAACCCATTCCTGGAGGTCAGGGCCACTGAGCTTACAGTGTTCACCCTTAAGGGAAATCCATGACATGGGGAACAGGGATATCTTCCTTGTCCTTTTTGAATGCTCACTGAGGTCACAACTGTACCTCTGCCACAAGGATCCTGGGTATCCCTCTAGCTCTGGATAAGGGCACCATACCAGTCTCGAGTCTTGTGGCCAGATATGAACCCTTCCTTGGCGATTACACAATGAAGGAAGACCCAGGCATTACACTCTCTTCAGGGTAGAAGCATAAGCCTGATTTGGCCTTCTCCCTACAGGACATGCAATAGCCTGGTTCAAAATCCCTGCAGAATTGTCCCTGAGACTTTGGTATTCTACCTATCCTTCCAGATCCTTTACCAACCCTTTTCTCAATTTGGTTGCTTATGGTGGCCCCTCTAAGCAGTTAACAGTTTTCACAGATTATTAATACTGTCCCCCAATCCACACACAAAAAAAAAATATATATATATATATATATATGAATCTCACACAGGCAGAATTTCTTTAGGAAAACAAATGTTTTATTAAAATATGTAAATAAATGCAGTTACAACTAAAAGAGAACATATACTAATTTAGGTTATAGTACAATAAAACAGAATGTGTAAAATATACAGAAAAACACATTAAAACATATTAGCTAAGTCTACCTGAGGCATGAAGATTTAAAAGTCCAGAGAACTGCTGGTTTGCAAAATATTTCAGTCACCTATAGCAGCCTTTGGTTCTTAGGCAGTCTCTGTGCTGGCAGCTGTTCTCTTGTGGGCTGGAGAAAGAGTCCAAACAGAATGGCCCTGAGTGTCTGTGCTGGAGAGCTTAAATAGAAGACCACTCCCAGGTCTGCAAATAGAGATTGGCCTTTCTCTTTTTAGGCCACTGGGTGTCACTCTTGCACCTCCCCAAAGTCTTATTTTCCTAATCATCTTTGATGTTAGATTCCCATAGTTAACACAGGGTTTATAATCATAACCCCTGCAAGTGGAATTTCACACAGGGGTGCTTTAAGGATGTGTTTTTTTCTATTACCTCACCCAGGGCTGTTAGATGGGTCTTTCCTGGCTAAAATACCCTGGGCTTTTGAACTGACTTAATTTAATTAGTAATAAGAAAGATCCTGTAAGTTATATGATTTTACAAGCTGGTTTTATTACTTCTGTTTCCATTGGCCAGTTAACTTAGAGGAATACTCTTTGATTATGTATCCACAAGCTTCTTGACAAGAACTTGTCAGATTTCTGCAAGCAAGGTTGGCCTTGTAGGTCAGAGGAAGGTCAAATCCCTTTTTTTAAAAAAAAAAACAGTCTTTTCTCTATATACCTTTGCTGATACTGGCATGTACATATACATAGGATTACATAAAAAAAATCCTGTATATACACCAGAATAATATCTATAAATAAGGGCTAGCAGCAGGGCAGCTCACCACAGCAGTATATGGCACAATTCTGGGTGACGGGTTAACACCAGTTACTGTAGCTTGTGGATCCCTGCTGCTGCTGCAGCACTCTGTTACACCATGCCCATATTGGTTACCATTGGTGGCTATGTTGCCTCTGCCAGCTGGTGTCTGCTGGTCTGCACCTTTTTCCCCAAAAAACTGATGCATTATACAAAAGCTCCCTGATCCACCTAGTGCCCCTAATTCCTGCAGCACCCCTTGCTCACCCTCATCCCCAGTATTTACATTTGAGTCAGACTCACCTTCCAAAAGGCATTGCATCAGTTTTGTTTCTGAATTTTCACCATCCCCAGTCACTACCTTGGCAGATGTAGCACTGATCCCTTCATTGTGGTCCTTGTCCAAAAACACAATTATGCCCTCTGCTGTTCAACCAGCATGCACTTGCTGAGCTGCTGCTACATTTTACATAGTCTTTGTCAATTCTTCTTAGGTGTTGCTTCAGTAGCTAATGCCTCTATTAGCTTGTTAGAAGGTTGTTTGTGCCTGGCCTTAGAGTGTGCCGGATTCAGCCCAGGTGACCCCTGCCCAGGATCAAGCTGCAACAGAGCTGGCAACCATTTGGGTTCCCCAGCTCCTCAAGCTGCTGTGTGCTTTCTCTGAACTATTCACTCAGTGCACTCAATGTTTGAGTCTCTGAGAGACCACCACCTCCCCTTGATGAAGGAATTAGATTCTAGCTGCATCATTGTGATCAGCTGACTGTGCTAACCGCACTAACGCACAAAAAAGGAATACCTATACAACTGACAATGACGACTTTCAGACATTACATGAAGTGGAAGGGGACAGAAAACAGTGTTAACAAACACTATAATTGCACCTTTTCTGGATGATGTCCTGCCCTTGCTGTGCAGCGAGGGCCTACCAACATATATTATCAACTGCATGAAATGAGAAGTTAATCACTCCTTGCAACGTTTGTATGGGAAAATGATTTTTCTACATCCCCACCCTACTAACCTTGAGAGTGGGAAGGCAAGATTTCCCATGCATGCAAGTGGCAGCTATCAAATGTAGTCCAGCTCTGATTATTTGTGGGTTTACTATGCAGTGTTACCAGCCACTAGATCATACTGCCTGCCTTCGGCATTGTAGAGTGTCAGCAATCCAGGATCACGTCCATGCTGTGGGGGGGGTCTTGTTACTGATGGGGGAAGGGCATGACCCAGAACAATGGCAGCAGAACCTCTAATCCCCCCCTTTGTCACTGATAGACATACCTCAAAATTGATTCAAAAACCCCACCTGTCCCATATCTGTTAAAAACCATGGAATAAGTGATGCTGCCTAAACAAGGAGGAAGCCTGTTTATTGGCCTACCACACATAAACCTTATCTTACTTGCCCTTTACATTGGAAAGTATGGAGAGCAGACATCACTTATCCTCTAAGGCTAACATTCTAGCTGGCCAGCCTTGTTTATTACTCACTTCATTTTTGGGAGGTGTAGGGGAGATGATAAATCCACATGGATCTAACTGGAAGGCACTTTTGCAATCCCAGCTGGTGACATAATCTAGAACCCAGCCATATGTGACAGAAGGAGGCAAATGTGGGGGCTATAAAACAGACAAACTGTGAACTACTACAGTTTTAGCATGTAGGTGGGGCTGCAAATGGGCCTTACCAATGGGCATCCATCTGCAACAATAGGCTGCATCACTTGTGGCACAAATTGGAATACCAAGGTAGAAGCAATGTGATCAGTCATTCTCAAAGTACCTTAACTAGTAAAGAGGCTGCCTAATATGAATCACATGGGGGGTCAATACATGACTGTAATGTGGATGAGAGATGCTAAGGTGGCAGTCTGCAAAGAAAGTGGAAAACTGAAAAGGCAACAAACACATCCAAACTGTGGTCAGAATTCAGGTTATTTTTTTTTTCTTTGAAGCAAGGCTGTAGAATGTTGACCACCAAACCACAGGTACGGAGCGGGCAGTTACAGTCCTGGAATCAGCTGGAGCATCTGCCACTGAGGGGGGCAGGTTAGCATTGCAGGTCAAAAGCTTGGGCAGTGGCCAAGTGCAAAGGGCAATGGGAGGCATTGCCCAAAACATAACAGTAGATTCCTGCAGCAAGAATGGTCATATGAATGCAAAGTCAAAAAAAGAACACCAGCCTAAGGTAAGCTGTGGCTGCTATGAAGCTCCCTCAGGTGGCCCTCTTTAAATGAAGATCATCGTCCAGTATAACTTGAATTTTCAGGCTGGGGATAGAGTAGGAGAGTATTGTAGACCTTGATCTTGGCAGCTGCTGTTGAGTCACAGAAGCAGGATTATAAAAAATAGATAGGCTTTGTGTGGATAAGGCAGAAGGGATTGGCTTGCAGCACAGAAAACACATGAAATTCCATGACAAACTCAGGACTTACATGAGTAACTTCTCTCAGTGGCACAGGACAAAGTCAGTGGTCATCTCTTTGATCTGGAATTAATTCCCAGAATCTGACCCCACTCGGGGAACATGGCGTAGCCAATTGTTTCAGGTGTGGCCAGGCCCATTGATCTGACTTTCCCTGGAATATCCACTCTGGAAGGTTGGCTCTCTGGATTGGTCCAGTGGTTCTGGGCAAGTCTCCTCCTGGTGAAGACCAGTAAAGGTGATTCCCAGTAGAAACTGTTCTTTTAAGTACTGGTTTAAATTGATTTTGTTTCATCTATGCAGATCTTTCAGCAACTGTAGTGTTTATTTCTGATTTACCCTCAGGCAGTAAGTACCATTTTAGAACTTTATGATATAGTTTATGTCCCTCTCAACTGCTGAGTTCTATAGTAGAACACAGGTGAATTGTGACAACAAAGTAACAACTTAACAAGGAGATAAAATATATCAAAGAGTTTTAAAATGGTCCTTACCATGAGTGTGTACAGTATATCAGAAATATTGACTGAATTTGCTACAAAGCCAGTAAAGATGGAACATTATAATCAGCAGAACCTGCATTTAAAAGACAGCATCTACTGGGAAAGTGACATAAAGGTATTGAGGGCTTCTCCTTTAACTAATCTTAACTAGCTAACTATAATAATAGCAATAATGTTCAATGACTCCCTGGTGATTTAAAAGTGTCTTTGGATGAAAAACAACTCTTCAAAGAACTGAACAGCTCCACCTAGCTGCAAAGAGAGAGCTTGAAATGAAACTGAGATATGCACAGCATGGAGAGAGCAGAAGGGAATGCTGCAAATGTCAAACCTCTTACTGGAGTCAAAAGTGTTGGTTCTGAACATTTCCACCAAACACAACTTCAGCATTGGCTCACCCTTCATCTGGGTTTCCTTTAGCCTCTTTCTAACAAACTGCCCTTTCACGTCTATTGACCACTCACTAATGTCTAAACAGGAAGTATATTTAGGCTGAGAAAGTGGTTTTATCTGTACAAAGGGCATGGGATACAAAGGTTCATTTTAGGATAACATTTTGCAGGCAGATAGTAACAGTTAAGGTTTACCTAATAATGAGCAATCCTTTGCACTCAAAACAGAATGTCCTTGGACTCTGGTATTATACAAAAATCATCTTAAACAAACATTAGTAAATGATAAGCATGATAGTATACATAGAGAGGAATCTTTGATGATACTACCCAATGAGGTATCTGACTCAAATGAATATAACAGGATACTATGACTTGAGGCACATCTAAAACTGGAATTACCCAGAGCAGAAGCTGTATGTACTCAGAACTGCTTCATCTTAGATGAAGTGGGAATAAAGAATACAGAACATTCAGAATAATGCAACTGTTGTGTTTGAGAGGACAACGCCAGTAGGATATCAATTTAAAGGCTGTAAATGAGTGTTTATATTAAAAATGTGTTCTCTCCTCTCTCTTTGAGGATTAGCACTTATCTTACTGTTCCTAATTCATTGCTAACTACTGGTTCTCCAATTCTTCCTTCTACCTTTCCTCACTTCTCTGCACTCCGTCTACTCCCTTCAGTTGTCTAATGCCTGATTTTTCTCTAACTCGCTCTGCTAAAACTCTGCTGAGCAATCTGCTTTCTCTTCCCCGTGTTCCCACCTCTGGATCATCCTCCCCATTCCTAGCCTAGCCATACTGACCCTTCAATTGCCTTCCTCAGGGATCCTTCCCTCTCTGCACACTTCTTGCCATTCCTTCTCCCTCCCTTTTTCTGTACCCATTTTTCCTCTTCCTTTTCTGCACCTGTAAGCTGCTGTATTTCCCACCCAACTACCAGAGATAGTGTTGCATCTTTGTGTGCTTTGTGTCTCCTCCACCCATAGACCATTGTATTTTTATTTTTTTCTCCCTTCACCCTCCCTCCCTTATCCCCTTTTACTCTTATGATTCATAGGTATTGAATGCATTCATTTATTTGTAGATCTGTATTTTAACACTTTGTTCATTCCAAACTGCTGCTATCAGTCTCATCCCTTGCTGTACTTTTCATACTATTAGTGAAATGCATACTTTACTGGTACATCTGTACAGAATGAGACCATTCTGAGTTCATGAAATTTCCATGGAATTCTGTGAAATTCTGTGAAATTTCACAGAATTTCGATGGGATTTCATGGAAGTTTTGAAATGTATTAATTTGGCCACAATTCAGCAGTCAATTGAGCTAGAGATTTGAAATGTGTCATGTGTACTTGCTGATAACTGTTCTAATGGTGTGATCAAAATTGTAGGTTCTCAAAGTCTGTCATTTAATTCTTTGTGAGAAATTCAATGAAAGTTTTTTATCCACATGTAACTTAGGCACCTTTGGAGCTAAAAATCAGACTCTGGTTGCATATATACCTGTAGTAATAATCCTTATGACTGGAAAATATTACAATATTTCAATGAATGATTTCAAAATTATACAAAAATAAGTAAAATCAAAATATTGGCAAAATGGCAACTGATAGCACATCCCCCTTTAAAGCTTGATACTTAAAACTTGGTGCACATTCCTATTTTGCATATTTCTCTAAATTCTGACACTGTAAAAACATTTGGATAAGAATTTGTAAAATTAGGTGGGAATGACTGAAAATTAAATTTTGATTAAATGTTTCTCCACCAACATCCCATGCCTTTCAAACTAAGACTGAAATGTTGTACACTTATGAAAGCCTTTAGTACCTGTATACCTGTCAAAGTTGTTCTCATTTAGATACACACTTTGAAAACTAGACAAAAATAACTGAAATTTAAAATTTGATGAAATTCAGTGGAATGTTTGAAATTTATTAATTTGGTCATAACTTAGCCTTCTATTAATAAATAATGATGATAATAATAATAATAAAACTTTATTTTTATGGTGCATTTCTAAACAACAAGGAGCAGTACAGAATAAAACATTGCAGTTTCACATATTATAATAAAAACAGCAACTAGATAAGTATAATCAAACTCCAAATGCATGCATCCACAGATACATTTTTAGGGCCTTTTTGAATCCCTCCAAGGTAGCGCACTCCCGTAACTGGCACAGAAGCAAATTCCAGAGGGTAGGGGCCACATACATAAATGTATGAGCCCCAGAAGATTTCAAAGACACCCTTGGGATCTCTAGCAACCCCCCACTAGCTGAGCAGAGTGATCGCCCAGGGCAGTAAGGGAACAGGAGCTCTTTCAGGTAGTCAGGGCCAAGTCCATGTAAGGCTTTATAAGTCAGAAGACCAACTTTAAAGGTGATCCACCACTGCACTGGCAGCCAGTGCAGTCCACGCAACACCAGCAAAATATGGCTGGACCAAGAGGTACCAGTCAAAAGCTGGGCTGCTGCATTCTGCACCAGCTGCAAGCGGTGGATTTCAACCCCAAGAAACCCTTAATAAAAGGAGTTGCAATAGTCCAGACATGAGGACACAAAGGCATGGGCCAGCATAGGAAGACTGCTGGAAGGAACAAGGTGCTTAATCCTGGAGATGTTCCTCAGATGGTAAAATGAGGACTTGATGACGGAAGATACCTGCGAATGCAGAGTCAATCCCTCATCAAATATTACCCTCAGGTTACACATCTGTTCAGAGGTTGGGAGTGAAACATCCCTTAGATAAAGTCCAGAGGGTGAACCAACCCCCGACCCCCCTATCCGGCATGCCAGATCCACTACCAACACCTCCGTCTTTTCCGAGTTCAACTTCAACCAACTCAAATCCATCCACTCCTGGATTTCACTAAGGCAATTATTAAAGACTGAGAAAGCTCCATCCTGACTGGGTGAAAAAGAAAGCTAGAGCTGGGTATCATCAGCATAGCAGTGAAACCTCAACCCGTACCTTCTTACAATGTCTCCGAGGGGCAGCATATACAATGCAAACAACATGGGGGACAACACCAAGCCTTAAGGAACCCCACAAGACAGAGAAACTGGATCCAAGGAATAAACCCCAGAAATCACTCTCTGTGTTCTTCCAGTGAGGTAAGATGTAAACCACCTGAGGACTACTTCCAATAGTCCACAGATAAACCTCAAATGCTCAAGTAGAACCCCATGGTTCACAGTGTCAAAAGCTGATGAGAGATCTAGAAGAACCAGGATGGAATGGTTCTTCTGATCCCTAGCCATCAGGAGATCATTGAGCACCCAAACCAGCGCTGTCTCAGTACTATGCCTTTTTCGGAAACCGGACTGGAGGGGTTCATAAATATTATGGATGGTCAAATGGTTCTCCAGCTGTACAGCCACTACCTTCTCAATCACCTTCCCTATAAAGGGAAGGTTAGAGACTGGTCTGTAGTTGCATGGCAGTCAGGGTCCAAAGAAGCTTTCTTCAAGAGGGGTGTTACCACCGCCTACTTCAGGGAGCTCAGAAACTCACCTGTTTTCAAGGAGCACCAGACTATCCATGCTAGGACCGGACCAATAGAGTCAATACACCCCAAAATCAGATAAGTTGGTCCTGGATCCAAACTACAGCACATAGGGCATGCACCCCAGACAATCAGCATGATATCCACGAATTCCGGTCAGTCGAAGGCACTCCAGGAAAACCGAGGGGCAGCAGCCTCACACTGATCCAAAACAATGCCCTCAGAGTGTGCCAGTTGGAGCAGCTTCCTAATGTCAGCCACCTTAGTAGCAAAGAATCGAGCAAGTTCATTCGACTCCCTTTGCAAAAAAGCCCTTCGGACCTGTAGACAGGCTGGGTTGCACAGCCTGTCCTCAGTGTGAAAGAGCTGAGCTGGTCAATTCTGAGCAGCTGCAATCTCCCCGGAAAGGAACTATGCATCCTTAAGGATGATTGCAGATTTATAGACTTGATAATGCTCCATCAATCTAAGGTGGTCGGCATCAAGGAAAGATCTACCCCTGCAACGCTCTAACCTTTGACCTAGTCACCGCATCTCCTTCAAAGTTCAATCAAACCATGGGGACTGAGGGTGAAGGGAGAGAGGGTGAACATGGACAGGAGCAATGACATCCAGAGCCAATGAGATGGCCTTCTTATAGGCCACCACAAGGGCATCTGGGTCACTGTTTGCCACTGGAAGGGACAATAGCTCAAGTACCGCCACCAGACCTTCAGAACTAACATCTTGTAAAGGGCGATACCTGACCATTTCCACAGGGGTAGGCCTATGAAGGGGGGCACTAAAACTAAACCCCATGGTGTAGTGATTGGACCACCCAACTGGTTCCACCACCAAATCAGAGGCTTCGATTCCCAGAAGAAAAACCAAGTCAAGGGAGTGACCATATTTGTGGGTAGTAGTGGTAACTATCTGTGTGAGGACCAGAGATGACATCAACTGGAGGAAGTGCTGTCCAAACTGCAAATGTTCATCGACGACCCAGGCTATTCAATCAATCAATCAATCACTTTATTTAACCAGGCATAAACACCATTGAGCAAGCTCATTTTCAAGGTGGTCCTAGGCATTAATACAATACAGTACACTTCATAAGATTACTATTATGGTGGACAATGGTGAAAAAAAAAAGAAAAAACATTGTGAAGGTGCCGGTCAATATGGGCCTATACATACCGCTCAACATAATTAACATGCAAAGGTACATAATGATAGGCTTTACTGAAATGAGAAGAGACAACAGTCCCATATAGTCTCTGCTATGTAAGAGCTCAGACCTAAATGATAAAAAATAAAGAGGTATTAAGGAATAGGGTAGAAATTGGGGTGAAAGAGTAGGCAGCCAAAAGGGAGTCCAGAATAGGTAAAAGGTAGAGAATAGGCAGGGCCATCTTGGATTAAAGGAACTAGGCTTGTAAGTCCTAGGTTTCTGTTGTTAGGAATGTGGGGTAGATGAGATACTTAGGCGTAGGATTTGAGAGTGGCACCCGGGGCTTAGGGGTCAACGGCATCTGAAACAGTTGCATGATTCCTTCAGATAATCCGTTACTAGAGCTTTGAATGTGAAAATGCTTGGAAGTGAGGATAATTTTAATGAGTTTTGCAAAGTGTTCCAGAGTGATGGAAGTGAGAAGTTGATTGCTGCTGAGCCAAGGGTAGTTTTCACTCTAGGAATCTGGAAGCAGATTAAGGAGAAGCGTCTCAGGCCATAGGAACCTTTAGCCTGTTTGAAGATGTTCGAGATGTATGCAGTGAGGTTATCAGATAATGCTCTAAAAAACCAGAGGAGAGCATTCCTTTTTCTTCTAGTTAAGAGTGAGGTCCATCCCAAAACCTGGTATGGACGACAGTGATGTGTACTATGGGGTAGATTTAAGATAAATCTTAAAGCCCGGTGGTAAAGAGTGTCCAGTTTGTTTAGCATCGTTGATGGGCAATGACTGTAAAGGAAGTCAGCGTAGTCCAGTATAGGTAGGAATGTAGTTTGTACTAGTCTTATTCTGGCTTCTAATGAGAGTAGGTGTTTAATGCTATAGAGTAAACCTAATAGCTGTCTTAGTTTTTTCGAGGTTTCATTTAAGTGGCAGAGAAAGTTGAGCTTGTTATCCAGCCAGAACCCTAGGTATTTAAAGGTATCAACTACTTCAATGGGTTCATCTAAGAGTGTTCAGATCTGTGTGATATGTGGACATCCGAAAGTAGACTTTGGTGAGAGAATCATAGCTTTAGTCTTTTTGGCGTTGAGGAGGAGCTTATGAGTGAGAAGGTTGTATTGGAGGGTGACGAAGTCTTTCTGTAAGTACTCATGGGCCAGATCCAAGGATGAATTTGTGGTATAGAGTACAGTATCATCTGCGAATAAGTGCACATTTGCTGTGGCCAGCTGTGAGTCCAGATTATTGATGTATATTGCAAAGAGGATAGGGCCCAGGATGGGACCTTGTGGGACTCCTCGTGACAAGGATTTTTGTGGGGATAGATCTCCCATGGCTTTGACTTGTTGTAACCTATTGGTTAGGTAGCTGGTGAACCATTTAATGGCAGAACTATCAAGTCCGATGTTACTCAGTGCAGTAAGCATGATGGTATGATCCACAGTATCTAAGGCCTTACTTAGATCAAGGAAGAGGGCAAATACATGCTTCTTAGAGTCCAAGGCCATTTGCCAGTCTGTAGTTACTTTGGCAAGAGCTGATACTGTACTGTGTTTGGCTCTGAAGCCGGACTGAGCCAGGTTTAGCAACTTTTGTGAATCCCAAATGTTCTCTAAGTTGGATGTTGACAATTTTTTCAAGTAATTTAGAGAGGACGGATAGTATAGAAATAGGCCGGTAATTGTTCAGATCACTCGAATCCCCAGTCTTGAATAATGGTTGGATGTGGGCAGTTTTCCACAAGACAGGTAGCTCACCTTGAATCAGAGAGGTGTTGAATAAGTATGTGATGGGGGCAGTCAGATAGGTATGGCCAAGTTTTAGGAAGTAAGGTTCAATATTATCTGCACCTGCACTCTTTTTTGTATCCAGAGAAAGGAGGAGGTCCTCCACTTGCTTGAATGTAATTGTGAGGAAGCTGAAGGGGGGTGGGATGCGGTTGGTTATGGTTGTGATTATCAGTGAAGCCAACACTGTAGTCTTTTGCCAGGCTAAGTTTGCTGATAGGTGAGGTGTCAAAGGCAAGCCCTGCAGTGGCAAACTGATCATTAAGCTTTTCTAGTAAATCAGCTTTGTTCGTATAGGTGGTACCATCAGACACAATTTTGTTTGGAAGAGGTGTTGCAGTGGACCAACCTTCAACTTCTTTGAGGATGTTCCAAAATTTGGCAGAGTTGTTTTTATTGTCTTCTAGTTCTTTTTGGAAGTACCTAGCTTTTTCTGACCTAATTAGCTTGGTACAAGCATTCCTAGTGGTACGGAATGCTAACCAATCAGCCTCCAGTTGGGATTTCCTTGCTTTTTTCCACCAGTAGTCCCTATCCCTAAGTGCTTTCTTCAGGATGGGAGAGAACCAGCCAGTAGTTTTATTTTTTGATTTGATCAGTCTTAGTGGAGCGTGTTTGTCTATTAGCCCCAGTAAGAGGATGTGAAAGATGTTAAATGCCTCATTAAAGGTGGGGGCTAGGTAGAAATCCTGCCAACGAATGTTGCTTAGATCTTTCAGGAAAGTGTACTGGCAGAACTTTTTCAGGCATCTTTTCAGTTTGAATTTGGAGGCCGTTTTTATTTGGAAAGGATGTCTGATGCAGGCAGTAGTGCAATGGTCGCTTATATCGTTGAAGAATACTCCAGTATGCGAGATAGTGTGAGGTTTGTTTACTAGCATAAGATCCAGGAGGGTGCTGCGCTCAGGGTTTTTTCTGTTAGGTCTGGTTATAGCAGTCACCATTTGTAACAGACCATTAACATCGCATAGATCCTTCAATTTCTTAGAGCTGTCATTATTCCAATTTAGATTGAAATCCTCCATTAGAATACACTCAGTATTAGCAGAGACAAGAAAGTTTTGAAGGTGTGGCAGAAGTGCCCTGCCACCAGACGGTGGTCGGTAGCATGCTGCCATAAGGAGTGATTTCTCACTGAAAAGTGATAATTTTAGAGCAAGGCATTCAAATTCCTTAGCCTTTGAGGTACAGTCTAAGACTGTGACTTTGAATTTGCTTTTGACATATATTGCAACCCCTCCCCCTCTAGTTAGTCTATCACAGTGGTAGATGATATATCCAGGTACGTTGATAGATTTGTCCAGGGTCGAGGGTGTGAGCTAGGATTCAGTTATCATGAAGAAATCAAGAGATGCATGTAGAGTCCAGGTCTGTATAGAGTCAATCTTCTTTAGCAAACTACAAACATTGATATGGAGAAAGCTAATCCCTTTATATTGAGGGAGGTCCGCAGGGGCATCCAGAGAAATAGGTGGACCTGGGTTTAATTCAACATTTCCTGAACAGAGTAGAAGCAGTAGTATTTTTTTAAGGTGGTGTCTTAGCCTGCTAAATATTTTTTTGTTACTCCTTCTAGCGTACATTGGTTTAGCGGTGGCTGTGTTAAGGGCGGGATTGCTATTTGCTAGGGATAAAACATAGAGAACTGATAGAGCCAACACCATCCTTGGGAATTGCACATGTTCTATAGTTATGGCCTGGTGGGAGGAGGGGGCATGACCATAGAGGAGATGTCCCTGATGTAGGATGCCATGGTCTAATGTGGGAGGCTATATCTTGGTAGATGATTGAGGAGGGAAACTGGCCTTTGTCCAAGTTGCAGACCGAAATTTTGGGTAGAGTATAACAAAGTAATATAAGGTAACTATAGAGAAGGATAGGTGCAGATGGCATTCTTAACGTGGAGATATTTCCTTTTACCAGTAATAAACACATGATTTGCAACAGTTCCTTGAGGGGGCCAAGGAAACAAGTGGATCTTGTGGGAGGATGGGGTACCAATGAAAAATTAAGGCCTAGATAACTAATGAGGCGTGGCTGGCAATAGCCAGTAGGAGATAGTTAGAAGGCCGGGGCGGAGTTTATGTGTATTTAATCAGGACTGGGGGAGGGGGTGGGTGAGTGGGCGAAAAAATTGGCAGCTAGGGCTCCCTTCCTGGTGGTAATCAGTTCCTGAGGGCAAGTCCATACCTGCATTTATGTGAGGGGGCTGGTGGCTTCAGACCTGGACTGCGGGTGGCAGTCTGGCAGGTCGGGTTCGTCAGAGAACCACGGCTGTGGCACTCAGACTACCTGGAAGGAAAAGGCAGAGGAAAATTAAATAAGAAAGTCAGAGGGGGTGGGGCTGCTCATGGAGCTACAAAGAAATGCAGACTGGCTTAAACAGGGGGGGTGTTGCAGACCAAAATGTTAGGCAAGGTGCCTCCAAGTCTGAGTGGGCAATAACAAGGCTATTTAAAACACAATACTAGCATAAAAAGGTGAATGGGGGAGTTCAAAGGCCTGAGCTGAGATTGCTATTGATCTAGAGATCTGAAGCTTGGCATGATTACTTGGTGATAGGAGTTCTAATGGTGTGCAAAATGCGGCATTAGGATGCATCATCTCAAAATGATAGGTGCTCAAACTCGGTCATTTTATTTCTTGTAGGAAATTTCATGAACATTTTTATCCACATATAACTTTGCAACTTTTAAGCTAGACATCTGAAACTGGGTACATATATAAATGTAGTAATAACCCATATACTGTAACTGCAACATTTTATAACATTTCAATGAATGCTTTCAAAATTACACTAAACTAGATTCTAAATGTTGGCAAAATGTTTGGCTACCTATAGCACAGCCCCTTTTGAAGCTTGATACTTGGAATTTGGAGAACCTAACCATGCTGCATATTTCTTTAAATCCTGAAACTGTTGAGAAATTTGGATAAGAAATGTTAAAATTAGATGAAAGAAACTGAAAATAACATTTTGATTAAATCATTAGCCACCTATATCTCATCACCCTTTCTGTCTAGGACTGTGCAAACTGGAACAGTTATGCAAGTCATCAGTGCCTGTGCACCTGCTAAAGTTGGTATTATTTTGATAAGTAATTTAAAAACTAGACCACAATGACTGAAATTTAAAATTTGGCAAAATTCTGCAGAATTTCCATGCAAATTCCATGGAATCAGAATGGTCATTCTGTGGCATTCTGTCAGCAGAATGTTATATTCCATACTGCTCTAAGTACTGGTTCTCTTTTATCCTGTAACTCTTTCTCCCAAGTTGCACCTAGAAATGAGTTACAGTTTTGTTGGCCTATCCTGAGTAATAATTTTAATTATATAATTCTATACTATATTGTTCTTCATTCTTCCTTTTGCATATATCATGTATCCCAAACTTTTAATTGCTATGTGACCCTTAAGAAGCATATGACATTGTTCACATTTAAACTTCCTAAAATTTCTGTTCTGACAGCAATACAGTGAGTGTTTGATCAGCATAACCAACTCTATTTTTTGACGTTGTATGATGTTCAAGTTTACATGATGCCAAGTCCAGTTAATGAAACTAGTAGATACTGGTTACAGAAGTCTTAAATAAAGCCACTTAAAGGTGACAGGCAATGATTTTTACATAGTTAACTGCCCTTCTTTTTTAATTTTCAGGCCAGTTATTTTTTTTATATGCTTTGTGCAAGTTCTGACAACCACTGCAAATAATGTGGCTAGCAAAATTGCCCGTATTTGATGGAGGATCACAGCCATCAGTCAGTTCTGCACCAACATTCCTCCATCCTATACCCTGCTGTTACTTGTCCCTCTCTCACCCTAAAGATAAAGGAAGATGGGACATCTCAAGGATCCAGAGTGGTAGGGGCCAGTGTGGGGCGGTACTCCCAAAGAGATGCAGTGTTGCTGGCATGTAATAAAGGCATCTAAGTGTGGAAAGTCCAAACAAATTATCATGATAAGATTTATCATGACAGTGCATGCAAATGTGTGCTCATTTATATGGTTTTGACATCTAGTATAATGACAGCTTTGCATAATATCTTTCACTATAAGTTCAACAGTACTTTCAGGAATAACCTTACATTTGAAACCATACAAAAGCTTATCAGGCTGCATTTTCCCATCCTCTTTTTGGATATAAAAATGCATGTGCTGTGCTAGAGTTTAATGGCTGTCTAATTAGTGAAATATTCAGTCACTAATGACTCCGGCATGCATTATGTGCATAGTTTGGAGTTCTATATTCACTGCTTCCATCACCTATACCTGGAGCTACTTCTGACAAACCCAGTCCTCATGAAGAGGATTCCCTAATGGAGCTTCTGCCACTCTGAGCAGAAACTGCATTGAGTGGGGACAATGGGCACATAAGAATGGGTCATGACCTTGATACAGGGACAGGCCTAGGGTTCAACTTGACTCACTTTCCATCCATGGAGGACTCATCATTCCAAAAAGGAGTCTTTCTTAGGGAATGGCTCAGTGCTTGTCTGGAGAGGTCACGTCTTCAATGATATACACCCAGAAACAAAGTACATTGAAAAATGCTGACTGATTGAGTGTTTCCACTGTCCATCTTTTTCCAGCCATGTGCAAATCTTTTCAGACCAGGCAAAGGTCCACTACCTTTAAACAACATTAATCCTTCCACCATGGTGATTCTTACGATGACAGAGACTCACAAACCACCACATGCTAGGCTCAATTGGCCAAGCCCCCCAAGCACATAACATTAAGCACTGTTCTAGTGTACACATATGATCAAATTTGGTCATATTCAAAGTCCAAGAGATCTAACCCATTCTGAATATGCAACATTAAGGCATCTGTCAAGATATTAAACTGTTTTAAAGACTTCCCTTTTACAGTGTCCTCATAAAGGTCCTATCTCCACTGTGACCCTTTTCTAAGCTTTAGCTATGGGCTTTGTGACTCTTAGCATGCCACCATATTAACTGTAATTATGTGGAATCATAGGAGCTTCACACAAGGCCAACACTCTAAAATAGACATTAATCTTTTGTACCAGGTTATCTCACTTCAACTTCCCAAGGTTGATGCCCAAATGATGGATGATAGCAAGTCAGTAGTCCCTGAAGTCTAGTTTCTGCATCTAAATGTGGGACACAGTTGTTTCCAGTGCATTTCACACTGCCCCAAAAATGTGACCTCAATTTCCTGAAGCTGAAAATTGAGGTAGAACCCCTGTCAGTGTCTTGTTATCTTCTTGGCATTCCAGAACATGAAGTGTCCACATAACCACCCTCCAAGAGCTGCATCTTTGGGAACTTCACAAGAGGAAAATAAAAAACAGGGTATGGTTAAAACAGATGTTTAAAAACAAATCATTGAATGCCTAGAACTTCCACTTGCCCAGCACTAATAACTAGCTGTCAAAGCAACCTTCAACTAGCATGATTGTGGATGCCACAATGTGAATTGAATGAGGATGCTGGGAACCTCCACAAAGGAGACCCACAGGAGGGTGGCAGGGGACCCTGCAGGGGAAGGAAACAACTCCTGGTGGGGGACTCCATTGTTAGGAAGGTAGAACTGGGGGAGGAAGGGGAGAGGGAGATAAGGTGCCTGCCTGGTGCCATGGCTTGGAGGGACAGGGAGCGAATCCTCAGGATTGCCGGAGCAGCTGCACAGGGGAGGGAGCTGGATGTCATTGTCCACCTAGGGACAAATGACCTGGCTAAGAAAAGGATTAGAGAAGTGCAGGAAGAGTTTGTGGAATTGGGGAGGGCCTTGTCAGGTATACGCCGGTAACCTTCTCGGAGGTGCTGCCCATCTATGACATAGGAGAGGCTAGGGTGTTCCGCACCATGGGATTCAATCAGTGGTTGAAAACTGGTGTGGAGCTCAGGGATTGGCTTCATTGGGGACTGGGGTCTACCTGGAGTGATGCAAGCCTATACTGGCATGATGGGCTGCATCTGTCTGGGAGGGGAACCAGGATCCTAGGTGATAGTTTAAATGCTTCATTGGCAAGCTTTTAAACCAGCCAAGGGGGAGGCACTGAAAGGAGCAGGAAATCTTAGCTCCCAAATAATCACGGTAGTAAGTGCGGCAAACACCAACATAGAGGAGTCGATAGGGAGAAGGGCAGGGGTAAATGGAGAAAGTGACAAAGGCAAGAAGGACATGGATGGGGCAAAAGGGAGTAAGGCTATCAAGAAATGGAGGGTAATGAGTACCAATGCCCATAGTCTGGGCAACAAGCTCCCTGAGCTGGTGGCCATGATGGAAGAGGGATGCCTGGATATCATAGCAGTCACAGAAACATGGTACACAGAGAACCATGACTGGGATGTTAACATACCAGGGTACATAACCTACAGGAGAGACAGGCAGGAGAGAAGAGGGGAGGAGTAGCTCTCTATGTAAAGGAAGGGATAAAAGCAACTGAACAAAAGAGTAAACAGGAGGAGAAGAGGCACTGTGGGTCACCTTGGAGACTGGAAAGGGCACCACAATCTGCACAGGGGTTGTGTACAGACCCCCATGTCAGGGGGAGGGAATGGACAAGGATATGATAGAAGGCATTCTTAGAATGGCAGAGAAAGGGGAGATACTGTTGATGGGAGACCTGAATATGCCAGATGTTAACTGGAGCACATTGCTGCAGCCACATCCAAAACAGGGCCATTCTTGATGCCCTAGAGGTGGCAGGCATTAGACAGCTAGTTTGGAACCCACTGTGAGAGAGCAACCTTAGACCTCGTACTCTCAAACGGGGGCAGTGAGAGGATCTCAGATCTAGAAGTGGGTTGCCATCTGGGGACAAGTGACCATCAAACAGTGTGGTTCATGTTAAACTCAGCTACAGAGTCAAGCCATACAAAGTGAGGTACTGACTTTAGGAGGGCTGACTTTGGCAAGATGGGAGAGTGCCTCAGAAAAGCACTAGCAAACAGGCTAGAAGGAGGTGTGGAGCAACAATGGGAATCATCAAAACTGCCATCACAGAGGCAACAAGCCTTTGCGTAAAGCAAATAAACAAATCAAAATGAAAGAAAAAGCCACTATGGTTCTCAAAGAGGTGGCTGTGAAAGTCAGGAAGAAAAAGATAGCATTCCGGAAGTATAAGGAAACACAGAAGGAGCAGGACAGAGAGCTGTACCAGTTAAGGCAGAAGGAAGCAGGGAGGGAAGTCAGAATAGCAAAGGCCCAAACTGAGGAAAAGATAGCCAAATCAGTTAAGAAGGGGGATAAAACCTTTTATAGGTACATCAGCGAGCATAGAAAGACAAAGGGAGGGATAGTGAGGCTGAATAAAATGAACGGTGGGTGGGCAGAGGGGGACAGTGAAAAAGCAGGGATACTGAATGAATATTTCTGCTCAGTATTCACAAAAGAGGAGGTGGAAGTGCCTAATTCAATTAACAGAAGCACTCTTGATAGGGGGGTCGATTCCAGTCCTTTCACAGAAGAAAGGGTTCTGCAAGAACTCCTAAAACTGAAGGTGGACAAAGCAATGGGTCCTGATGGAATTCACCCCAGAATTCTAAAAGAATTAAGGAGGAACTAGTGAAACCACTGGCTACTCTTTTAATAAATCATGGGAGGACAGTGTGGTACCGAGGACTGGAGGAAGGCGGATGTGATTCCCCTTCACAAAAGTGGGACCAAGACAGAGGCAGGAAACTACAGACCTGTCAGTCTGACCTCTGTGGTAGGGAAAGTGATGGAGTCACTTCTGAAGGAAAGAATAGTTGAGTACCTAGAGGCCAGTGGAGCACAGGACCCAAGGCAGTATGGGTTCACAGTGGGAAGGTCATGTCAAACGAATCTAATAGATTTCTTTGACTGGGTGACCAAAGTAGTAGACCAGGGAGGGGCTGTGGACATGGCCTACCTAGACTTTAGCAAGGCATTTGACACAGTCCCACACAAAAGATTAATAGTCAAATTAACCAGCCTGGGAGTGGGTCCCAGGGTGGTAGCCTAGTAAAACATTGGCTGCACAACAGGACACAGAAGGTAATTGTAAATGGAGTCCACTCTGAAGAAAGGGGATACTAGTGGGTACATGAGGTTCAGTATTGGTCCAGTCCTTTTTAATGTCTTCATCAGTGACATTGCAGAGGGACTGGAAGGAAAAGTATGCCTTTTTGCAGATGACACAAAGATCTGCAACAGGGTTGATACACAAGGAGGCGTGGAAAGGATGAAAAGGGACTTGGCAAGGTTGGAGGAATGGTCAGAAGTATGGCAGCTAGGATTCAATGCAAAGAAGTGCAAAATAATGCACCTGGGAAACAAGAACCCAGGGGAAGAATACACAATGGGTGGGGAGGTAGTAACAACAACAAAAAAGGAAAGGGACCTGGGGGTAATCATATCAGATGACCTTAAGGTTAGCAAGCAATGTGAGAAGGCAGTAGGGAGGGCTGGGGGTATACTGAGATGTATAGGGAGAGGCATCAGCAGCAGAAAACAGGAAGTTGTTATCCCTCTGTACAGACAGTTGGTGAGACCCCATCTGGAGTACTGTGTCCAGTTCTGGAGACCCCATCTCCGCAAGGACATAGGCAGGATAGAGGTAGTCCAGAGGAGGGCAACTAAAATGGTGCAGGGTCTGCAGAGAAGCCGTGATGAGGAGAGACTAAAGGAGCTTAATATGTATACCCTTGAGGAAAGAAGGGAGGGGACATGATAGAAACTTTTAAGTACCTCAGTGGAATCAACAAAGTCAAGAGGTAGCATCTTTCAGAAAAGAGACTTGCAAGAACAAGGGACACAATTTAAAGATAGAAGGAGGGCAGTTCAGGGGCAATGTGAGGACGTATTATTTCACAGAGAGGGTAGTGGATGGATGGAACAGCCTTCCTGAGGAGGTTGTGGGGTCTAAAACTGTGGGAGAATTCAAGAATGCATGGGACAGACATAAGGCAATTCTTGTGGGGGGTAGGAAGAAATAGGCTGTTGGTTAACTAGAATCTGCGCCCTATTCTGTAGGTAGGGAAATGGGCAGACTAGATGGGCCTAGCGGTCCTTATCTGCCGTCAAAGTCTATGTTTCTAATCCAAACTTACCTGAGTCTTTTGTGAAAGGCTTCAAAGTTCCCTTCTAAAATACAGCTGAACTAGTACCACTTTAAGTGGGCACTGTCACTGTGCATAAAATAAGCCGCACTATTTTAGAAGCTTCCTTTATACTCCTTCGAAGTTTTTTGCAAATTGACATATACTTTGTGTGTTTAATGTTTTTTCCAGTAACATAGAGTCCTCTGATCCATTTTGGATCTAGTTGTTCTAATCAGCATTGTAGAACTAACCAGTACTCAGTTCAGTTTCTGTAAGGCTTTTTCTCGCTTGTATTGTCTAGTTTTACACTATCATTTCAGACAGCTGGAAAGTCCATTAGAAGGTAACCAAGAAGAGAGGTCTTTGTGAGGGAGAAGCAGACCTTTAGCAACATGAACCACATAATATCCTGTGTCACAGACACTGATGACCTCCTGGTGTCTTCCTCTTGGGTGCACCCACATTCCACCTCCCTTGGAACCTGCATACATGCAATCCCAGGTTGAGTGTACTCCTTTAAGCCCATTTCTTTAGAAAACCATGCTGTTCTAGGCAAGTGCTGCCCCATTACCAATGGGGTCACTAGTTCTGGTCCTTTAACCAGGATACCCTGGCAATATTTCTCCTTCACTGTTAGCCACTGCTCTGCCTAACATTACATGGTCCTAATTTACATTAAATGACCTGCTTCTCTTTTATAGGTGCATGCTATCCAAGGGGTTATTGATCTGCTGATCAGGGCCAGACACCTTGTTCCCTTAGTTCCACAGGAACTGAGGGATCAGTCAAGGGTGTTCCTCCACCTCAGGTGCTAGGGTGTCAATCTCCTGTCACTAACAGTGAAACAAGGCATCTGAAATCCCATTAAATTCCCTTGGAAAACACCTTTAATTGAACTAGATGTTCAGTGACAAGCATTGAAAACAAGGACCCTCATCAACTGCCCCAAAGGGCCTTCAATCCTAGGTACCTGTTACTGGCATGCACCAACCGCATGCTGTCTGTATAGAACTGGTGGGCCCTTTTATGTCAGAGTGGGTCTTGCCAGCTAACTACTATGGGGAAGGTTAACAAAACTGTAATATTCATGGTGAGCTCTTTCCATCCCACAGTGATGACAACTCAACTGCACACCAGGATCTGACAAAACGAGGCCCTGAAACTACCTGTCATTATACAGCTCTATCTCTGTGCTGAATACTTGGTCTGGACAAATGTAGTGCCAGTAAAGTGTCCAAGGAATGCATTTCAGAGAAACAAATCCACCGATATGCTCTTGCTCACCTTAATCCTGTAATGAGGGGTTGTCACCTCTGCTGCTGCCCTGACAAGCCATCGGGTAAACACCCATCTCATAGGGATCATCCTACAGGCAAAATTCAAATAGCCAATGGGTTGCTGTAATTGTTTTAGCATCAGTTTCCTGAACCTCTTTGCTTGCCTATGAAGAAATTCAGTGTCTGTACTTTCTAGACTGGGAGTATGTATTTGCAGCAAATTGTGTTGACTTCTATTCCCAGGAATAGTATAGTTACCTATTGATATTATGCCTTCCTGTGTTCCTAGGGGATCCCAAACTCAATGCACACACACACACACACACACACACTGAAAGCCCACAAGAATCCACTCCACAGGTGTCCTTCTGTGACAGTTCCATGAACAACCAATCATCACAAAAATGAATTAATATTTCTGCCCACATGAACTGGGCCATGACCCATACCAGGAAGGTGCAAAAAGCCTCAAAGTACATAAAAGAGATGGAATTACCCATTAGCATGTGTCTTACCACACTGTAATACCCATCAAGCTTATTACTAGCAACTCATACAAAGTGTGGTGAATAGGTAGTAAGCGGAAAGCTGACTTAATATTGACCTTAGCCAGCAGAGCTCCCAGACAGCAACAACGGACTACTTCAACTGAACTGTCAAGTGAAACAAAATGGACCACCATGAGATGAGGGTCAGTTGCATTATATTGAATCCATTTTGTGATGTGATGAATGATTAATCAAATGGATCTCTTCCAGTCACTTTTTAGGCTTATTGGAGAGATCTTCAGGATTAGAACTGGAGATTTTGGAATTGACATTCAACCATCCCCAACCTCAGTTCTTTATTTAGTGTCTGGTCTGCTCCTGGCAGACTTTATGTTCTTTTCCTCAATGTTGTTGTCATGGAACTTGATTACAAATCCAGAAATCTATATAAAATAGTTCCAAAAAGACCACAGCTGCTGCTTGGTCTGGGTATATCTTTTTTTTTTTTTCGAACTCTATTTTTTCACCCCTACCACCGAACTCTCTCCAGTGACCTCCGGAACCACAGTCTCTATCTCCCTACATGAGTCGGCTGACCCAATAGCTCCTCTCCGGCACCAGGCATCCCCTGCGTCTACTCTCCAGGGAACGGCCGCTCCCGCCCAGGGTGCTCTTTCTTTTAGTATTGAGACACCGGGCAAGAGAGGGAGGGAGGGGCACAGCATAGGGAGCTGAGTCTGTTTCTGGAAGTGTGGGCTACAGAGGGAGGTGCCTTCGCCTATTGGTGGAAAGTTTTTTTCTGGCATGTTTATGTCCCCAGTGGAGCCCAGCCTATCAAGGCAATGTGCTGCTGCAGATCTACCTTCCAGGCTTATGCCAAGCTGCTGCTTTTGGCTACCCCTGGCCACCGCCAGAGGTCGCTCCTCGAGTGAGCATTGTACCCCATCCCTCCCCGGGAAGAGAGAGAGCAGTCCTCCGGATGCTCAATCTCTTCCCTTCCCTGATGATCCCCGATGATTCAGTCTCATTCCCAAACCTGGGTCAACAGAGTGGCACAAGGTGTGGCGTCTAGCGCCTCAACCCTCAGCACCACTGGGCCAGCTTGGTCTAGGTATATCTTAAGCTTCAAGTCTATTTAGTCATCTTCATTGGTGCTGTTACATGTGCATGTTCATGACCATGTTATCTGTTATTGAAATTCCATATCCTGGGCAAGCCTCTCGTATTTGCAATTGCAAAGGAGTGGTGCCTCTCATGTGAGAGACACTCAAGCTGAAACTTGCAGTTCAGTGCAGTGCATTGCTCCTTGTTATAACTCCAAAGGAACCACCACGTTTCTCCTTCATGGTGTCCATTTTCTTTCAGGACTGCCCAACATGTAGAATTAGCTGTTATGGGGGGGGGGGTGGAGCCTGGCAGCCAACACGGTGGCACACTAAATCCCACTAGAGACACCCTGTGAACCCCTAAGAGCCCATCCAATGTGTCCAGTCGGTACTCCGGCATTCGGAAAGCAAGCATCAGCCACCGGAATATCGGAGCTTCAAAATGAGTGGCTTTTTATAAAAATTGGCCGTGGGATTGTAGATCAGCATTGTGTCCAGAAGACCTAACACCTCCGCACGATGCCCTTGCTCTAGGCCGCTATTACAGCACCACTTATTTTTCACAACTCCCACCATGAAGTATGAAAGATGGGCAGCACTCAGGAGAAAGTAGCAGGGGCAATGGCTGCCTCAAGCTTTTCTAATAACATGGGTCAAGACATTGCAAACATGACAGTGATGCTGAGCAAAGTCCAGCAAGACACTGCGGAATTAAAACAGTCATCCACAAAAATTAATGAAGAACTGCAGCTGTTAGCTCTTCGAGTAGAGGGCTCCAAAAAAGAAGCGAAGCAGCAGGCTGAACAACTCTCCCAGCATGATGGCTATCTGAGAGAACATCATGGGCAGATCCAGTACCTACTTTCTAAAGTGGATGACATGGAAAATGGAGCTCGGAAGCAGAACATTAGAATTGTGGGCATTCCGGAAGGCATGAAGGGCAAGGACATGAAATCTTTTCTTGAAGACACTTTACCAGCGATGCTAAGGTTAGAGCATGAGGCTCCTCCAGAAATCGAGCAGGCCCACCGCTCGCTTGCCCCCAAACCTAAACCAGGTGAGCGCCCTCGCCCTTTTGTGCAAATTTCTTCGATACCCGGTGAAGAAGTCCTATCTCTGTCTGGCCAGAGAGCTAAAAACATTGTCATGGCAGGGATGCTCCATCCAGCTCTACCAGGACTACTCTCAGGAGCTCGCAAGGCAGAGAAGAGCCTACGTAGGAGTAAAACAGCAGCTCTACAATATGGTCATCACCACCTCACTCAGCTATCTGGCGCAGCTAAGAATCCAGCACAATGGGGTTTTTCATATGTTTAGCAACCCTGGGGAAGTGGAGCAATTTCTGCTTGCCATACAAACACCAGGCCGACAGCCGAATCAACCCCTATAGCCATCACATGGCACCGCCAGACAGAATAGGGAAATCTCCCCAATACCTATGGAATTAATATCTGGCACTGCACCGAAAGTCACTGAATCAGAGGAGTCATTGCAGAAAGTCCAGAGGGGTCGCTCAAGGAAGCTCGGAAGAGATACCCTAAATAAAAAGCCTATGCCCAGAAGAAATATATCCAGTAGCCACCAGAAATTGCAAACCCTCTCGGATGACAGCACGATCTCCCCAGCAGTTACACCAGTCAAGGTCTCTAACAGATATGAACCTTTGGGAGACCTAGTGCCAAAAACCCTTGATTTAAAGGGGAACTTTGACTGTCCGATGCCTGAAGATCTTACAGATCAGAGCCTGCTCATAGACTGGGCCCCGCTTTGCAAGGACTGTGCTGAATGTGAAGGGGAGTCATTGGTAGAACAACAGCTGCCAACATGACTGATGAGGCCTGGCTGCTCCTTGCCTCCGCTCAGGCTTCAGGTTTCCTAGCGGCTGTGGTGGGGGGGTGAGATATTTTCCTCTCCCTCGGGAACACGGCCATAAACTGATCGAGATTCTCTGGCAGTAAGATGTTCGAGCGGACTCTGTTCTACATGGCAGGACACAGCTTGGAAACACTACCTGGACCCTGCCAGGCTTTTCTCTGCCGAATGGCCAACTGCTGTTCATGGTGGTTTTGTCAGTTCACAATATCTGGTTACTAATAGTAAAAGTTTAAACACACTGAATATTGTTGCTCCATTCATAACTTACTCATGTGTCAAGTCCTCATCCTCCCTACCCAGGTGGAGTTGTTTGCAGGTGCTATTTCTGTCTGTAGCTCGGCTGGCTCAGCATTGTCTCAACATGTGGCGGCACCAGCGGGAGACTGCACTTTCTAACACACCCTACATAGGCCTGCGGTTATTGTTACCGTACTTATTTGGATTCCGCAGCTTGCCTAAACTTCCATGGTATGGAATAAAGGAAGTAAGGGGAAGTTCTTATAACTCCCAACCAGAAGGTTGCTTCCTAGTAATGATTAGTGGCTGAGCAAGTGGGGGATAGCGTGAGATTTTCAAGCGATTTAAGGGAATATTCTGTGCTACGGGGGCATCCCCAATGTGTTTATGGGGGGATTATTTCTGCCTCATAGTATTTTCACTGTTTTATCATGTTATAGGTTTCTCAGTTCAAGGGACTTAGATTGGTTTAATGAAGGATGCTTTACAATTTGAATGTTCTTACATTAGTAGTTTAAATAGGGGATCACAGGGTCCTGCTCAATGTTAATTAGTAGTGTTTGTCACTGTTTATGATGGTGGACAGGTTGGCGGATTCTGGTAAAATACCAGGCTCTGCACCCAGGAGGGTCTCTCCCGATCATGGACCACGTACACTTGTTGTGGCCTGGTTATATAGGGGGACCCTCTTAGGCAAAGGTATGGTACAAAGGAAAAGGTATGGGGAGGTAGGAAAAGGAGTTATAGAGGTCAGAGAATAAGCTTACGGTATGATTAGAGGATCATGCGGGGTTGGGGCAAAAAGGGGGGTCAGACAGAGAAGGGCTTTAGGGGATGATCCTAAGGACAAGTTTCCTGCATACAGATTATGTGGTTTCATTTGGCTTGGTCTATGGTCTCAGGTATCATTGGTAAAAATACATTATGGCAGGTAAAGATATGGTGATGGCCACCTCCTGGAATGTGAGGGGTCTAAATTCACCTATTAAACGCAAGAAAGTACTAGCCAGATTAAAATCCCTGAGATCCCAAATAGCCTTTTTGCAGGAAACTAAACTAAATCACACTGAAGCTCAAAAACTAAGCCGGGAATGGGTGGGCATGGGAGGTCCATAGTGTGGCCAATAAAACCAGAGGAGGGGGTAGCTATACTATGCCATGCCACAAAAACCTAAAATGGAAGCTGAAGGAACAAAGGACAGACAAGGGAGGGAGATGGGTTTTAGCTAAAATCAATACCCAAATGGGAGATGTATTATTAGTAAATCGATTCGCCCCGAATGATGACACCCCAGAATTCTTTCATAAACTCTCACAAGAAATATTGGAGATGGCGGCAGGGGAGGTGGACATCATGCTGGGGGAAGGGATTTCAATCTGACGATGGACTTCCTTATGGACAGATCTAACTCTAAGCCTGATGCACACCCCCGATCCATTAGGGCCTAAAAAGACATACTCTCTCTGCACAAATTGCAGGACATTTGGAGGATAGCCCACCCAGATAGGAGGGACTATGCATATTTCTCTGAAGCTAAACAAGTTGCCAGTAGGATCGATTACTGGTTTACATTCCAAAACATTACAAGCAAAGCACTGGATGTTACAATAGCACCCCTGTATATATCAGAACATGCCCCATTGACCCTCTCAATAGGGCCTTCCACCCCTGACACCAGGTCAGTCAGTATGAGGCTTGATCCACTACTGTTACAAGAGGCAGATTTAAAGGAATGGCTTAGGGGGGAGGTAAAAACTTATTTCTCTGATAACCCACGGGGGGGCTGCCTCAGCGACAGCCATTTGGGAGGCTTTCAAAGCCGCAGTGAGAGGCTGCATTATTGGCTATGTCGCCTACCAAAAGCAGCAGAGAGAAAATGAAACCAGGGAGTTGGAAAGGGCATTGTGAGAGAAAGAAAGCCTGTATAAGAAAGACCCCAAAAGTATCCATAATCCAGACTTGTTACATGACCTCCTGGCTCTAAGAATGAAATTGAATATGTTTGCCTCATGGAAGGCAGAACTTCAGATCTTAAGATTGAAACATATATCTTGGACAGAAGGGGAAAAAGCCGGGAAACTTCTAGCATACTGACTTAAAAAACAACAAGCCGACAGGCACATAGCCCAATTACGAAACAATAAGGAGGGGAACATAGTAAATCTGAAGCCATCAACCAAATTATGTTATCCTTCTACAAAACCCTGTACAGCTCTCATACTACCTGGGACAAGACCACATTTGAAAATGTATTGCAGGCACGAAGCTTCCCAAGCTCACAAATGCCCAGAAAGAACAGCTGGAGGGGCCCATAGAGGTACATGAAATCAGGGAGGCGATTAATAGGATGGCCTCTAGGAAATTCCCAGGGGGAGACAGCTAGCATGCTGACTTCTACAAGGTAATACAGGAAACCATATCTCACCCCATGAGGGATATGTTATATGAAGCTCTAAAAAAGGAGATACTCCCCGCCACTCTTAGAGAGGTGATTTTTATAGTCCTTCTGAAGGAGGGGAAAGGACCATACTCTCCCTGCCAGCTATAGGCCCATTTTGCTGATCAACGCAGATACCAAAATTCTTCCAAAGGTGTTAGCAGCCAGGTTGAAAAAAGTACTTCCCTGTTTCATTCACACCTCCCAAGTGGGCTTTGTGAAGGGCCGTGCCAGTGCTGACCACCTCAGATCTCTAATATCCCTTATACAAAGGGCAGAACAAGTCCCCACTCCTGCTGCAGTCATCTCGGTAGATTTCAAGAAGGCCTTTGACTCAGTGGAATGGAACTTTCTCCATGCGATGCTGCAGCACTGCAACTTTGGTAGTGTTTTCAGGGGTTGGGTTAAAACTCTCTACACTTCTCCCATGGCCAGACTGCTGACTAATAACACTATTTCAGATCCATTTGAACTGCACAGGGATACTAGGCAGGGGTACCTTCTCTCCTCGATGCTGTTTGTGCTGGTTACAGAAGCCCTGGCAAGTGCAGTGAGGGAGCACCCAAGAATTACGGGTATAAACGTAGGGCTCGATTCGTATTATGCACTGTTATATGCTGATGATTGGCTCATTCTAACCGATGATTTTCTTACCTCTGCAAGTCACATTGTGAATTTATTGCAATCCTTTTCAGACATTTCAGGCCTCAGGGTCAACCAAGGTAAAACTGAAGTCCTTCCCTTAAACAAACAGCCTTCACCTGGAGATATTTCGAAAGTGGGTTTAGCCAGTGCCAAGGCGGGTATTAAATATTTGGCATTAGGGAAAACGCTAATGTGTCCTCCCTACCAGAGGTTAATTTCTCTCCCCTAATTAATAACCTTAAGGTGGAATATCAAAAATGGAAAAAGTTTAACCTTTCCCTGCCAGGAAAGGTAGCGGCAATTAAAATGATGATCGCCCCAAGGGTTTTCTATATATTATCCCATCTACCAATTGAGATCCCGCAGAAATGGTTCCAAAATTTGGACAGTCTAATGAGGGCTTTCCTGTGGGACAATAAAACTCCTCAATATAGTAGAGCCAAACTACGAGCTCCTTGGAATAAGGGAGGGTGGTGCCTTCCACATTTCCAACACTATGCATATGCCTTTTCTGTAGCAGCCACCTGTAAACTGTTTCAGGAGAACACCAATGACCTACCAGCCTGGGAAGCCATTGAAAGGAATGCCCTGCATGGGAATCACCTTACAGGGTACCTGGGTAGTTCCCTCCTATCCAAATTCAGATATTGGCTGACAATTAAAGCAGCTCACAAGACTTGGCAACAAGTAGGGGCCATAAGCAAGACATGTCTGAACCCGAGGAAGCACCTTCCCCTCTGGAATAACCCAAGCTGGACCATTGACCAAAACCCCCTTTTTTGGGAGAGCTGGAAGGGGAACCAGATTAATACACTGAAAGACATTCTAATGAGAGATGGCTGCACACTTGACAGCTTCACTTCCCTGAAGTGAAAGTACAAACTAGAGAAAATAGATTTTTTGAGATATCTTCAGATAAGACATGTTTGTTCATCCTGGCTTAAAAGAAGGTGTACCTGTGTGATATGTCAACACAATGTAAAGGCTGTTTACAGCAAATTGCCTTTAGATACAGTAGTTGGCTACAATTACAGAGGGGCCTAGCGGGTCACATATATAAGTTTATGTGGCAGAACCTGCCAGACCCGTCTCTACCTGCTAAGGGGAAATGGCAAAGCATGTTTGGTTCCCCTATTACTGAGGGTATATGGCAGAGTAGCTGGTTAACAGCAAAAGACACCTGTGGAGACCCCCAGAGCTTCCTTATCCAAAATAAAATAAGACACCTTTGGTACCGCACCACAGCAGTGCTAAGGAAAATAAATTTAATACCGACTGATGTATGCTGGAGATGTGATGCTGCAGAAGCAGACCTATTTCATGTATTTATGGCAATGTGGCCCCATCCATTCCTTCTGGTTTGAAATACTTACATGCTGCTCCTCTATCCTGGGGTATCGGGTTCCTACCCGACCTATTTTCTGGATCCTGGGGATCCCTCCTACCGAAGACAGGCTAATGGGCCCACATCTGGCATGGCTTGTGCAAGCCTCGGTGGAAGCCAAATGGCTACTTCTGTGTAGATGGTGGACCAAGGAGGTCCCCTCACTTACAACTTGGCTGGTAGACATGGCTAAACTGGCTAGCTTTTCTAAGCTGACACATTTGGCCAATGACACCCTGCAAGCCTTCTTGGAAAAATGGACTCCGTTTATGCAGTATATCCAGGACCCATCCTCCAACCCCACTACCCCATTATGTAAGGACAAGTTAAAGCCCCCTTAATGACCATATCATACACCCCTCCCGCCTCCTGTCATTAATAGCATATGGGTACATGGAGTCCGCCCCCCCATGTCACTATTCCGTAGACATCCAGCCCAGTCCCACATTCATACCGTTGTTTCTTTTCTTCCTCTTTTGTGTATTATGAATTAAATGTGAATACTTAACAATGTTACAACATGTGAAGTATGAATGGTTGCTGTATTTGTACTTTTATTGAGATGTATGACTTGTCTCTATAATTCAATAAAAAATTTAACTGCAAAAAAAAAAAAAGAATTAGCTGTCATGGTGTTGACCCATAGTGGCTTGTTTAATTTGTCCCAGTCCTTCTCTGCATTGGTCTGCATACACTAGTGGAAGACTTTGTCATATTCTAACCTGAAAATTCCCTGCATGCAATGGATGGATTTGTCTAATCAAACCCCAGTACATAAACAGCCTACAACTCTTCTAGAGGAACTTGACAGATTGTGCTAGGAAACACCATGAATAATGGTAACCAGTTTGCAAATATCTGCTCAACCTTGGTTTCTTAGAGTTGTTCTCTCTCTTTTGTCTCCTCATTCTCTTCTATGTCATTTAAACTATGTAATAGTAAAAATATTTATTTACTTCTAATTTTGACTAGGATTGCACACTGAGCTGCAACAGATCATTTTCCAATGGGGCATTCGGGTGGGGAAGGGGGTTACATGGACTTGTGTTATTGACAAGAGGGAATGTTAGCCATTGCACTGGGGAAACTCACTTACTCTTTCTCAATAAGTGCCATGGGATCATTATCTTTCATCTGGATAGTGACAAGAGATACAGTAGGCAGAAGAGTCCTCAGTTTAATGTCTCATGTGAGGGACAGCATCTCAACAGTGCAACACCACCTTATAGCCTCCGACAGAGTAAGTTATGGGTACTACACCAAGTACCTGGTGTGGGTCTCGAACTCACAGCCTTCTGCTCTTCCAGAACCAGATGTGAATGTGCTAACTACTGTGTTTCTGTATTTCTGATATGCTGCCAAGTTTTTTTCTGAAAGGTGAGACACAAAAAAGTTCAAACATGCAGATATAGTTGACTGAGAAATAACCCCCAGGTGATTTATCCCCTGTGAGATGACCCTGTACCTTAGTGCTTTTACCCCATGGTACCTGCACAATGATCATGGCTGTAAGGCCTTCCATGACTGTCAGAAACATGATACATCTCTGGTTAGATGAAGAGGTGCAGGAGACTCATGCACTATCTTACTTGACTTCCCAAAATCAGCCCTTGCATTTTGGCTTTGCTTTGAGTGCTGAACCTTCAACTCTTCCCAGTTGATTATGCTGCAATGACCAGCCAACATGTGAGAGTTCTCAGATTGCTGGACCATTTCAACCTGTTTTTCACACAGAAAGAAGATTCAAAGCTTGAAAAGGGTCTGCAAGAGAAACCCAGTGCGTACTGTTGACATTGATAAGTTCTTGGTGCTCACTTTGGAAAAATGGTGTTTAGTTAGTTTGAGAAGAGAACCTCCAGCACAGACAACCTCATGAATAAGAACATCTCAGCTGGAGAGTAGCCATCTACAATCAAGGCAGTCATTACAACAGATAGCTTGGAAATACGGGCCTCTCACCATGTATAGTATTCAGAAATTAATACACATTTATTAGTGATAACATTTAACCAGGTGCAAATTCATGCTATCACCAATGTTTCAGAGTGAGACTCCTTCATCAATGTGTTCAGGTTTAAGTCTAAGAAATGTGTTAACAAGTAAACACAATTTTTTGTCACAATAGCCATATCTATCGGAAATGAAAGGGGGATTTTGTTTTACAAATCACTTACATCCAACACATGTGACAGCAACTAGACACCAGATTTTCTTGTCACTTATTTTAACACTATAAAAAAAATATACTCCATCAAATTAATTTTATCTATTTCATATCAGTGTGAATCAATATGCTGCTTTCTCAAAGGTACCTTTAAAATGCTCAGTTTTCCATTCATCTCAGATATTTATTTACAACTTGCCTGCAAGAGACTGTCTTCTAATATTGTAATCCAAATGTTTGTTTCTTCTCAGTATTTTAATATCCTGATTTCCATATCCCACATCACCAAAATAGAGTTTCTCACACAAAATCACATGTACTGTAGTACTCCATTTTCCACACTATATACCACTGCTTTCTTGTGACAGTACTTTTCAAATAACCTCTTTAAAATTTTACATGAATTCTGTTTTTATCCATAGTTTCTTATTTATTTTGTAGTGCCTATAATAAGATAAATGAGTTCTGTCTTAGCATTTGCTTTCAACCCTCATATCACAGTAATTTAAGTGCACCATTCAAAATGCTGCAGATTTGCAATTTACAAGTTCTTACCCAGCCTGGTATGGCTCGGTGCCATGGCCTTATGCATGCTCACAACATCATGACACCATGCTCCTGACATCACTGAGTACACACTCGAGCGCCATAGTGCTTGTAAGTTGCACATCTGTAGCATTTTGCCAATGCACTTACGTTATTTGGATAAGAGTGCTGAAAGCAAATGCTAGAATGGAACTGATTTCTCTTATTATAGGCACTACAAAAACAATTAAAATAAGAGAATAAGGAGAAACACAGAGTTAATGTAATAGTTTAAATACATTATTTCAAAAGTGATATCATATAATTTACTGTTACAAGAAAATGATGACAGATAGTGGGGGAAATTGGGTGGAAAGTGTGATTTTGCATGAGAAACTCTATTTTGGTGATATCAGATATGTAAATCAGCATACTAAAATACTGAGAAGAAACAAAAATAAGGATTACAATATTAAGAAACAATCTCTGGCCGGAAACCACTGGCTACTCTTTTTAATAAATCATGGGAGGATGGTGTGGTACCCGAGGACTGGAGGAAGGCAGATGTGATTCCCCTTCACAAAAGTGGGTCCAAGACAGAGGCAGGAAACTACAGACCTGTCAGTCTGACCTCTGTGGTAGGGAAAGTGATGGAGTCACTTCTGAAGGAAAGAATAGTCCAGTACCTAGAGGCCAGTGGAGCACAGGACCCAAGGCAGTATGGGTTCTGGCCAGGAAGGTCATGTCAGGCAGATCTAATAGATTTCTTTGACTGGGTGACCAAAGTAGTAGACCAGGGAGGGGCTGTGGACATGGCCTACCTAGACTTTAGCAAGGCATTTGACACAGTCCCACACAAAAGATTAATAGTCAAATTAACCAGCCTGGGAGTGGGACCCAGGGTGGTAGCCTGGGTAAAACATTGGCTGGACAACAGGACACAGAAGGTAATTGTAAATGGAGTCCACTCTGAAGAAAGGGGGTTACTAGTGGGGTACTGCAGGGTTCAGTATTGTGTCCAGTCCTTTTTAATGTCTTCATCAGTGACATTGCAGAGGGACTGGAAGGAAAAGTATGCCTCTTTGCAGATGACACAAAGATCTGCAACAGGGTTGATACACAAGGAGGCGTGGAAAGGATGAAAAGGGATTGGCAAGGTTGGAGGAACAGTCAGAAGTATGGCAGCTAGGATTCAATGCAAAGAAGTGCAAAATAATGCACCTGGGAAACAAGAACCCAGGGGAAGAATACATAATGGGTGGGGAGGTAGTAACAACAACAAAAAGGAAAGGGACCTGGGGGTAATCATATCAGATTACCTTAAGGTTAGCAAGCAATGTGAGAAGGCAGTAGGGAGGGCTGGGGGTATACTGGGATGCATAGGGAGAGGCATCAGCAGCAGAAAACAGGAAGTTGTTATCCCTCTGTACAGACAGTTGGTGAGACCCCATCTGGAGTACTGTGTCCAGTTCTGGAGACCCCATCTCCGCAAGGACATAGACAGGATAGAGGCAGTCCAGAGGAGGGCAACTAAAATGGTACAGGGTCTGCAAGGGAAGCCATATGAGGAGAGACTAAAGGAGCTTAATATGTATACCCTTGAGGAAAGAAGGGAGAGGGGGGACATGATAGAAACTTTTAAGTACCTCAGTGGAATCAACAAAGTCCAAGAGGGTAGCATCTTTCAGAAAAAGAGACTTGCAAGAACAAGGGGACACAATTTAAAGATAGAAGGAGGGCAGTTCAGGGGCAATGTGAGGAAGTATTATTTCACAGCGAGGGTAGTGGATGCATGGAACAGCCTTCCTGAGGAGGTTGTGGGGTCTAAAACTGTGGGAGAATTCAAGAATGCATGGGACAGACACAAGGCAGTTCTTGTGGGGGGTAGGAAGAGATAGGCTGTTGGTTAACTAGGATCTGCGGCCTATCCTGTAGGTAGGGAAATGGGCAGACTAGATGGGCCTAGCGGTCCTTATCTGCCGTCAAAGTCTATGTTTCTATGTTTTTATGTAAGCAGTACAATATATATTTGAGCTGGATTAAAATCTAAGCATTTTTATGTTGCTTGCACGCATGTGCAAGAAACATAGTGTCATCATCGGAGATTTCGGAGGTGTGTCACCTCCTCCTCCAATTCAGTCAGTGCGCTGGCAGGCGCGGCCCCTGTAAGCCAATGCATTTGGAGCTGTCTATGACACGCTCCAAATGCAGTAACTTCTGATTAGAAGGGAGCTACGCTTCAGTGAGCACCAATAAGATATCGATTACTCCTGCGCAGCTCCCCCACACACTGGCGTCACGCACTCCTGCACACACTGTATAGCCGATGGGGTGGCTAATCCCCATCGGCTGTGCTAATGTTCCCCGCTTCCCCCAAAAGCCTTCAAAATGCCACGCTGGGTGCCACCTCAGCGTGGCAACTATCATATAGTTGGCGGGGTGCCCAATCCCGTCAGCTGAACTCCCTCCAAGTCCTTGTACTCGCTGGAGCCCACCCAGCGTGGCAAATGTCCCACGTCGTCTATTTTTTTTTAAACCTGTAAAACAAAAACAGTCCCGTGGCGCATCTCCCAACCCCCTCCCACAACCACACCCACCCTGCGCACCCAGCCTCCCCACCCCATCACCCCATACTTACCTCCGGACTCTGGCCGATGATCTCGGTGGACGGGAACACGTCTGCACTCTTCAAAGCCGACCTGAACTGAGGAAATGCGGTAAGCTGTATAATGGAGTTACAGAGGGGTTTCAACTTTGTTGCATATCTCAGGCATTTTGGAATTTTGCAAATTTTCAACATGGGGTTTTGGGACCTCTTCTCATGAATGATGTCACTGTCATGGCGTTATTCAGGCCGAAGGGTGATTTCGGCGCCAGTGACTGCGAAATCACCCTTTGGGCCTGAATACCTACATGACAGTGACATCATTCATGAGAAGGGTCCCAAAAACCCCATGTTGAAAATTTGGTGCCAAAATTCCAATAAATGACTGTTTTATGAGCGTGCATTGCGCAGTTCCTACGCAGGCTCGTAAGTTCGCGAAATTTCAATATTTTCACTCCAGATTTTTAACATTGCCATTTTACCACACCTTCTTATGAGTAGTACAGCTGTCATTTTTCACATCTCACCCAAAATGTGTTTCCGCCCATGTAGCGCAGAATGGTGCAGTCGGTGTGCGAAATCAATGTACAGAACAAATTAAGAAAATCATAGTGACACTGTTCATGAGCAGAGGTCTTAAAATGGCTATGTTGAAAATTTGGGGAAAAAATTCCTAAAAATGACTGTTTTACGAGCGTGCATTGTGCAGTTCCTACGCACGCTCGTAGGTTTGCGACTTTTCAATATTTCCAGTCCATATTTTTAACATTGCCATTTTACCACACCTTCTCATGAGTAGTACAGCTGTCATTTTTCACATCTCACCCAAAATGTGTTTCCGCCCATGTAGCGCTCAATGGCTCAGTTGGTGTGTGAAACCAATGCATGGGACACATTAAGAAAATCACAGTGACACTGTTCATGAGCAGAAGTCTTAAAATGGCTGTGTTGAAAATTTGGTGAAAAAATTCCTAAAAATGACTGTTTTACGAGTATGCGTTGCACAGTTCCTACGCACGCTTGTAAGTTTGCGAATTTTCAATATTTTCACTCCAGATTTTCAACATTGCCATTTTACCACACCTCCTCATGAGCACTACAGCTGTCATTTTTCACATCCTGCCCAAAACATGTTTCCGCCCATGTAGCACACAATGGCGCAGTCGGCGTGTGAACTCAGTGTATGGGACACATTAAGAAAATCACAGTGTCACTGTTCATGATCAGAGATCTTAAAATGGCAATGTTGAAAATTTGGTGAAAGAATTCCTAAAATGACTGTTTTACGAATGTAAGCACAGTTCCCCAAGACGTCAGAGGGTTTTGTGAATTTTCAATATTTCATCCAGATTTTCAACATTGCTCATTTTACCACACCTCCTTATGAGCAGTACAGCTGTCATTTTTCACATCCTGCCCAAAACGTGTTTCCGCCCATGTAGCGCACAATGGCGCAGTCGGTGTGCAAACTCAATGTATGGGACACATTAACAAAATCACAGTAACACTGTTCATGAGCAGAGGTCTTAAAATGGCTATGTTGAAAATTTGGTGAAAAGATTCCTAAAAATGACTGTTTTACGAGCGTGGGTTGCTCAGTTCCTACGCACGCTCGTAAGTTTGCAAATTTTCAATATTTGCACTCCAATGACTTCCAAATACCTAAACAGCACATAGAAGCAAGCAACATTCGGCATTGACAAATGCTTGTTTAAGGTACCTTTGAAGGAACCTGTGAGAAGGTGAAACCTTGACTTACAATAATTGATATGAAATAGATAACATTTATTTGATGGAGAAAATTTTCTTACTAAAAACTCAATCTTTATAGTGATAAAATAAGTGGCAAGAGAAATTGGCATCTAGTTGCTGTCATGTTTATTGGGTCTAGGTGTTTTATAAAAAATGTCACCTTTAATTTCCAATACATATATGGTTATTGTGTGAAAAAAATGTATTTGCTTGTAAATACATTCTTTAGTTGTATTGCTCATGCTCTTTGGAATAAGTTGCAAGCAATGATGAAACTGAGCCCACTAATCAGCCTCAACACATTTAAGGTCCTTCATGATTGTCAATGCGTAGACAAATCTATATGCCACTAATTCCTTTAAGATGCTAAACTTTTCTAGATGATACTTGTTCTAATTCTCTGTATATCTTCACCTTATTTTTTCATTACTATGGTAATTTGCTTTTATGACACTGTATTTTGTAGCCTAATCCTTCATGCTATTATATTTTGCTACATGGGTTTACTATTATTTCCTGTAACCTTATTGCTTCTGACCTGTTGTATTGTTATGTGTCCTAAATAGGACCTCCTTGTAAATGAGCACTGCTCAATGGAACTTTTTTCCTAATAAAACAAATGCATGCAAATACAAGTAAGATGGTAATGGAGTCTCCCCCCCACCTCTTCACAGGAATAGAAATTTGGCAGCTTGCTGTCAGCCATGAAAGGCCATGCAACCCTACTGATGGTACAACACATGAGTAGTACTGTGCAGGATGCAGAATTCCACTGGTGGAATAAGTGTGGAATGTCCATTCCTCTGGCAGAATTTCTGGCAGAATTTTAATGGTCCTTCTATGGAATTCCACCAACTGTGGTCTGTGGAATTATATTCCATGAACAGCATTTTTCTGCAGAAAATCATTCCATAACCATTTCCATGTAAATAAAATTGAGATCCACAGGATATAATTCTGCAGAAATGTAGCAGAAAACTCATTCCACATTTTCTGCAGTGGAATTCCACCATTTCACTTCCATCAAAATTTGGCTGCAATTTGGTGGAATTTTGAAAATTCTGTGAAATTCTGTTCCATTGGAATTTGAAAGTTCTGCTCACCACTACGAATGAGTCATTGGTGCAACAACCTCAAGGAAGCAGAATCATCAGAAATACTAAAACTAAAATGTAATTTGCTTTGTTTTTTGCATCATATCAGGTTATGATTTAATCCGTTACATACTGTACTCCATTTTATCTTGTTGGATTATAAAATGAATTTAACATTAAAAAAATGTTCTGTAGTTTGGATTTGGAATACTATCTCTGGAGGGCGGAATCCATAAAATAATAGTCTGCAGTCACCACAACTCATTCACATTGTTTTAAATGCTTAATAGATAGAAATATAATGGCTATGACACTTCTGTTGCATGCTGTTTTTAGTAGTAAATGCAATTTGTTGTTAGCTAAATTGTGATTCTTACATTTAATACAGTAGATTTAAAGCAACTTACTAGTTCAAAATACTGCTCAATTAGGTTTCCACAATGTGATGCCTACAAGAAGTAACAAAAACATAACACAGTGATGGTCATTCGTCTCTTAATTCTTTTTCAGGATTATATTTTTGTGTGGCCTGAGACAGGTCAAAAGGGCACTACTAGGGTGTGGAATTCTAGACATAATCACCTTACAGCCAAATTCTATCATAATCAATGCACTTGCCCAGTTCCATCAACTGGCTGCATCTAAAGACCAAAACAAAGAGGTCCAGAGAACAAAACATAATAAAGGGATTAAATGTGTTATTTCTTCAAATAATTACTCTGTGTGAAAACAAAAATGAATTCTTAAAGTTCCCCATGGGAAGTCATGCAAACCCGATCACGTTTTATTCATTCAATGTTATGTTTTACACCAGACTACATAGTAAACATCTTGAAGAAAAATTTGCAGAACAATGGCCATGGCTGGGGTCTACTTACTGTACATTACTGTTTGCAGTGTAGTCTGATAAATAGAACACAAAATATAGATGCAGGAGATCCAGGTTCAGATCCCATCCAAACCACTTACTATGCTACCTCAAACAATTAATTTAAACTACCAGTGCATCAGTCTGCTGAGCAATAGCATGGATAGAAGAAGAAACCTACAGAAAATAAGATGCTGCATCTCAGCTTTGCTGTTTTGCATACATACAGCACATTGAGAAAAAAAGGAAATTTGCATGACTGTGATATTACAGAGACAATATTTAGTCTTGTATTTCATGTTCATTACAGTTACAACTAGGATAGTGGTGCCAAGGATTTATGAGCTGCATTTTATGCTAGCCACGGATACAACAGATAATTCTTGCAGACATACTTAAGATTAGGAGCTAAGCTTCTGAAAATAGACATGCTATGTACATTCAGACCTGTAATTTTAAAATCTGAATAAACAAGACCTTTTGAAAGTTATATAAACCATAAAAAGTCCATTGACACATTGTGTGTGTGTGTGTGTGTGTGTGCTCACACATGCAGTGGTGGATACAGGATTTACAGAAGAAGGGGCGCACTTATCCTGAAAAAAGAAATCTCCATAAGGAGGTGTTCCAGAGTCATGTCCTCCAGGGCATTTTGAACATGTACTGTGTGAAATTCTGCATTTCTTTTTTCATTTCAGACCCAAGTTCGGGGGCAAAGTGTGGATCACTCCTCAATTTTCTTGTTGCCTTTCCATCACAGAGCACCTGCAAAAAATAATGGGTACTTCACAGGGATGAGAGGGAAGCTGTGGGAGATGGCTGGTTGTTCAGCTAGAACATAGAAACAGACGATGGCAGAAAAAGACCAATGGTCTATCCAGTCTGCTCATGATTCCCTATATAACCATAGGACATAATGTCCACCCAGGGTCCTAGCTCTGTCACACTGAGTAACCACTATACCCTTCACTCTGTCCCATCCGCGCTTGAAACCAGTAATGGTTGTAGCACCCACCACCTCAGTAGGTACACTGTTCCATGGCTTCACAACCCTTTCTGTAAAATAATAATTTCTCCTGTCCCTCCAGGCATCTCCAAAACTCACAACTGCTAGGCAGCTTGTTGCTGCACTGAGATGGAAAGGAACTAGAAGATGGCTCAGTTTAAGGGCCCTGTTTCTTATGTTTTATTTTTTTTTTAATAAAAACTGTTGCAGGGACAGGAGCACTGAAATAAAGTTGCCAGCTGTTCTACTGTGAAAAGGGAAAGTGAAGCACGAGTGCTCCAGATGCCATAGTAACTGGGAATGACATCCTACCAAGTTATCATGGCATTTGGTCACACTGATAATCAATGTGATAAAGGGGGTTACCTCTTATTATACATACATATATTATTATAGTGGTGCAGTAGCACCACTATAGTTAGGGTTGAGTAGGGTGTTCAGTGTTAAACCCCTAACTTTGCACATTAATATCTTTCGCATTGTTTGAAGAAATGAGTTGAAATTTTGCATGTCTTGTCTAGGAGGTAAAGTCTTGATCTGTGGAAATTTATGTGAAGGCAGCTTGTACAGTTTCTGAGATCTGCATATGTCATTTTTCGTAAAAGGGTAACTTTTTCCTATATTAATGGGTTTTTTTGCTCTTGCCTTAAAGTTTACATACGAACATACGAAAAAGCCAGCAGAAGAAGTCCACTTGGTCTAGCTAGTCTGCTCATATTGCAGGGTCCATAGCTTGAGCTACTGTCCCTATCCCCACCTCCACTCCTCCCTTCCTCCCTACCCATGATCCTTACCTTCCCCCATGACTATCCCAGCCTGTCTTGAAGCTGCTCACTGTCTTCAATAAGACCAAGTCTTCTGGAAGCGCATTCCAAGTGTCTAGCACCCTTTCTGTGAAGAAGAAGAACTTCCTGACCTCCCTGTTAAACCTCCCCTTCTCCAACTTAAGACTGTTCCCCCTCATGTTATGGTTGCCACTCAGCTTAAAGAGATCCTCCTTAGCTACCTTTTTTATTTTGAAGGTCCCAATCATGTCCTCTCTCTCTCTCTCTCTCTCTCTCTCTCTCTCTCTCCTTTCCTCCAGGCAGTACATGTTCAGTGCCCTCAACCTCTCCTCATATACCTTACCCTGCTCACTCACTATCATCTTTGAAGCCCTCCTCTGGACCTTCTCCAACAGGTTAATGTTCTTTTTGAGGTGTGGGCACCAGTACTGAACTCCATACTCCAGATGTGGCCTCACGAGTGACCTGTACAATGGTAGTATAACCTCCTCTCTCCTACTACTGATCCCCTTAGCTATGCATCCCAGCATCCTGTTTGCCCTTTCTGCTGCTTTCTTGCACTCCATGGAGTGCTTCAGGTCACTAGTGATCACCAATCCCAGGTTTTTCTCCTCCTCTGATGCATATACCTGTACTCTACACAGGTAGTACTCCATTCTGGGATTCTTGGCTCCAGTGTGCATCACTTTGCAATTCTTGGCATTGAAGCCAAGCTGCCAGATCCTGGATCACCTCCCCAGCTTTTCCAGATCATCCTATAGGTCCTGTATCCCATCAGCTGAGGTTCACTCTCCCTCAGAGCTTGGTGTTGTTCGTGAATAGGCACAATTTTGCCCTTAATGCCATCCCCAATGTCATTGATTAAGACATTGAACAACACCGGCACCAGCACCAACTCCTGCAGGACCCCACTGGTGACCTCTCTGGTGCAAGATAACTCTCCCTGGACAACCAACCTCTGAGTTCTGTCCCTCAGCCAGTTTTCTACCCATATGGCCATCTTTTCGCCAACCCCAAGATCCACCAACTTCCTGATCAAGCTTTTGTGGGGCATAGAGTGAAAGGCCTTGCTGAAATCCAGATAAAAGATGTCTACCATTTGGCCCCGGTCTACTGTCTTAGTGACCCAGACAAAGAAGTCAATCAGATTCATTTTTCCACAGTCTCCCCCCAATGAACCCATGCTGCCTAACATCCTGGAGACCATGCCCTTCTAGATATTCTACCAACCTTTCCTTAAGTATGGTATCCATGAGCTTGCACACAATTGAGGTCAGACTGACTGGTCTGTAATTCCCTGGGTCATCTTTGAAACCACATTTGTGGAGGGGCACCACATGTCTTGTTCTCCAGTCCTGTGGTACCACGCCTGACTCTAGTGAACTATAAGTAGGCCTGCCAGTGGCCCTACCAGTTCCTCAGTCAGTTCCCTTAGTACCCTTGTATGTGCTCTGTCTAGGCCTGGTGATTTGTCCACCTTCAATGTTAGCAGCCCCTCCTTCACTTTATCCTTCTCTATCACTGCATCTGTGTTCCTCTACCCTCTTCCATTCCTCTTCTCCCTCCTGAATGCATTGGTCCATCCTTCTCCCTGGTGAAGACGGAACAAAAGTATTCATTTAGTATCTCTGCTTTTCCCCGTTATCGTCCACCCACTCCTCCCCTTTGTTAAGCCTAACAATCCTGTCCTTCTTGTCCCTTTTCTCACTTATATAGCAAAAGAAGGCCTTCACCCACTTCTTAATTCCTTCAGCTATCTGCAGCTCCTTCTATGCCTTAGCTTACTGGACTTCCTTACTTGCTTCACTAGCCAAGCTTGGGTACTTTTCCCTATCCATCTCACTCTTGGTCTTCCTGAACTTTCTTTAGGCTAACCTCTTTTCCCTTACTGCCTGGACAACCCCAGAACTGAAACAGCTGGGCTCTTTGGCCCTTATGTTCTTCCTCCTATGCCTAAAACACTCCTGTGTGGCAACCAGTATTCCTTCCTTAATGATGCACCACTTTTGGTCTATCCCCATATCTGCTCTGATGCCTGCAAGGTGGCTCCTTAGCACTTTGCCCATCTTCCTGAAGTCCTCCCTCCTAAAATCCAATGTTTTGTTCTTAGTTGGGATGCTATCCCTGCCCATATCTAACTGGAACCACACTGTGCAATGGTCACTCCCACCCAGGGTCTTTCTGACCATTATTTCCTGTACATGCTCCCCATTTCTGAGTGCCAGATCAAGAATTACCTCTGCTTTTGTTTGATCTATGATGCTCCGAGTCATGGAATGTAATTGTTTCTCCAAACTTGCTGGAGACATGTGTCATGTCCATAGGTAGTGCCTTTGATAGGTCTGGTGCTAAAATATTAAATGGTTCCAGAGTTATAAGGCTTTAAAGTTTAGTGTTTTCCATCCTGAGCATGCACAGTTGGGTTTTTGAGATATCGTTCTGGTTTGAAATGAAAAATGTGATGTCACAGGACCCTTGTTTTGGTTTCTCTCCACTTGCTTGGCATGGTACCTAACATTTTTTGTGCTATGACAACCACCATCTTGTTGATTTTTTCCATGAAATAACAAGTGTGTAAAATACATAAAAATGCTGGCATTTTTAAAAACAAACAACAGAACCTAGCTAAACGAACCAGTTTAGCTATATTCTGATGTTTGTTTTTTAAACTGAGGGGCATAAATACCTTTTCTGGGCACCCAAAATCCTGAGTTCCCAGCTTAGTAAGAGGAGCCCTTGACCTGCATCCTCTGTATGAGAACAGTGGGACTTTCTTGACTTCTGCAGCCGCAGCTGGAACTCATTCTATGGGCTACAGTGAGAGGAGTGAGACGCTGTTTCCTTGGTGTCTAGTGGCACCCTCCCACCCTCCGATTGCCATCCCCTTAAGCAATTTTAATATTTCCCTGATGTCTAGTGGCACCCTCTAACCTCTGATCCTGGTACCCATAATGATTGTATTTATCCCTGATGTCTAGTGGCACTTCTCATCCTTCAATCGTTGTTCTGACCTGAAATGAAGAAAACAGTCCCTCAATGTTTTTTCTTTAGCTGTAAAAGAGAAAATGGTCCCTCACCTATCTGTCCCAACCTCCACCTCCTACTCAGCACCCACCACCCTAGACCTCCAGTAAACTCCCACAGACCCTTACCCACCTGAATTGGTCACAGGGTGAAGATTCACTCTCCCATCAAAGACACATCTTGCTGCTGGAACCGCTGACTACAATATGAGAAACTAAGGTAAGTGCGGTTCAATGTATTTCAATGGGTTTTTCATCTTTGATGCATAACTTCACCATTAGTTCATGGTCTCCTCACTGTGGCCTCACTCCCCTCTGCCTACATCGTCTCCCCCCCTCTGCTCCCCCTTTACTCCTCCTGACTCCCCCTCCTCCCCTCTCATAGATCCTACCCAAAAATAACTATTCTCTGCTCATCTCCCTATCCCTCCACTTTCCATCTTCCACTGCTCCCACCTAATTCTATGCTTCCTCCCTACCCTTTCTCATCTCTATAGATCCCTACCTTTTTCAGCTATACCTACTGATGTCCCTACCCCTCACCCCACACTCTACACCCTCTTTACTGACAAAGGGAACCTCAGTCCTGCTGGTTCCCTGCCTTGATCTCTCTCCTCTCTCAACTGATAAAGGGCAGCCTGGCACCCCCAGCTCTCTGCACAGAATCCTGCCTCTCACCTTCCCCACTCCTCATCTTTAACATTCACCTTCTGCCTTGAATTTATCCTCCTTCTACAAAAGCCTTTCCAAGAATGACTTACCTCTGCTCCAAATGCTACCTATAACTACCCGTGTCTGTATCTAGATCTGACAGCCCTAATTGCCTGTCTACCAGATTGTTGATTTTAATAGATATGATTTACCTACTGTATGTTGTTGCCTACTTGTCTTTTATAATTCTTTATGTATTTCTCTCCTTAATGACGTAGAACCTTTGCAAATGAATTTCTAGCTCAAAGGCTGTAATACAAGGCTTGAATAAATAAATAGCTGTCTGCTTTATACCAGGTGACAGCAAGGTGGTCCAGTTAGTTATTGTAAATATGGTACTAGATTCCAATGGCAGATGATAAAATATATATTTTTCTGTACACTGTACCTGAGCTCAAGAAAAAATAATCAGCACTGGTATTAAAAAAATGTTAACTGCAGTCCCCAGGAGCAGGGCTGATTTTTCTTTCTTTTTTCTTTATTTCTTTAAGTTTTCATGCTATTCACCTTGCCCAGCTGAGATGCAATATCTCATTTGCCAAGGGTCCTGCTGTTACTGGGTGGACGTAATTACTGAGTGACTTGTTCAAGATCAGGCAGTGAGTAAGTGCTTCTGGTAGGACTTGAACCTGAGATTTATGTCTCTCAAATCTGAGATATGTGCCATTGAGCCATACTGCCTAGGTTCAAAATGTTCAGAACTAATAAGCACTTATAATATGCTACAGGACACATTTGCTGCCCTCACACTCTCAGCTCGAATTTTATTCAACTTTGGAAGGCAGCCTGTCCTGTGGTTACAGTCAGCACTGGCGAGTGCATCAGGAGTTCCAAGGTTTAAATCCCACCACAACCAGTGACTCCTCCAGCTAGCCAATTGACCTCTCTGTGATTTCACCACCCCACTCCATGAAACACTGCTGTGTTGCCATGCCTGCAAGAAATTGGATGCCACTGCTTATCCATGCCCTATGGCCAGAGTCTAGCGGTCCCTCATCCCCCTGAAAACCATCTGTAGTCTGTAAATATTCTCTGGTGTCTAGCGGCCCCCATCCCCATCCACAAACTCCCGTGCAGTGTGTAAAAGCATTCCTTATGTGTAGGGTCCCCCTTCCCTTCTCTGTACCCCTGTCAAGTATTTAAAATCATGATTGGTGTCTAGTGGCACCCCCCACCCTCTGATGTCATCCCCGTAGTTTAATCATCTTTCCCTGGTGTATAGTTCAACCCCCACCCTCCCATTGCTGGCCAAATCTGAAATAAAGAAAATGGTTCCACAATGTTTTTTTTTTTTATCAAAACCTGCAAAAAAGAAAATGGCCCCTCGTTGATCATACCCACTCCCACCTCACCTCTGACTCAGCACCCACCACCCCATGCCCTCCAGTACATCCTCATACACCCTCACTCACCTGAACAGGTCTCAGGGCAAAGATCCATTCTCCAAGACACGTCTTACTGCTGGAACTGATGACTGTAATATGAAAAACTAAGGAAAGTTCTGTTCAATGTACAGTATTTCAAAGGGGATTTCAACTTTGATGCATAACTCAGCCATTTTTGCATATTTTGACACCACATTTTCAACATGGCCTTTTGGGGACCCCATGTCATAAACAATGTCAGTGGGATTACACAAATCTGGCTTGAAAGGTGATTTTGCAGTCACTTGGTGAAATCACCTTTCGAGTGGAACTTGAAGATTTTCACCATGCTTGTTCATGAAGTGGGGTCATAAGAAGGTTACGCTGCAAATTTTGTGGTCAAAATATTGTAAAAATTAGAAAGTTATGTGCATGCATTGAAATTTTACTGTGCTCTCTCATCACTTTGGTAATTTTAAATATTTTGACCCAAATTTTCAAGGTAGCATTTTTTTACACCACCTCATGAATGTGACACCTGTCATTTTCCAAATGCTGGTCAAACTGTGTTTTCACTCCTGTGGCACAGAATGACATTGCAGTGGTGCGGAATGATGTTTCGGTGGGGATCTGAAAATACTCAGGACAGCATTCATGAGGTGGGGTAACAACAAGGCTACGCTGACAATTTGTTCACTGTTTTGGCTGAAATGCATGCTCAGGGCCCATGGCAATATACATGTCGGCATCTATGGAGGGATTGGAAAGCAGGGCCCAGAGGGCCCAGTGTTCCCACAGGCAAATGAAGATTCTATTATACTATTTAAAAAAGTAAGGAAATTCTTTGAAAAAAACTGCATTAATGCACCAGTTAGGGTAACGTAATGCCATAAAAGTAGGGAAATGTGGCTTTAGGATTCCCACCCTAATGCCCCCCACCCTTCCAAGAAGCAGAATGAAAAAAAAATTAGGGTTTTGGATCTCCAGAGTCTTGGCAAATCAGTGGTGTGGTCTTCCTTGAGGGTTGATCATAAACAGACCATTGCAGTGCTCTTTTTAGACTTAAGCAAGGCCTTTGGCACAGTACACCACACCATCCTCCTGAGCAAGCTTAAATGTATTGGACTAAGTCCAAACATAGTAAACTGGTTTAGGTGTTATCTCACAGATAGGCGCAAACAACTAAAAGTTGAAGCCTTATCTTCTACCTCGCATTAATCAATAAAGGCATGCCGCAAGGCTCCATATTGTGGCAACTGCTGTTTACCGTATACATCAATGATTTGAGCCATAAAATCACCACAGCTGACTTCCACTTTTGCACAGATGATAAAGTACTCTACACAGCAAGCCTTGACCCAGACACAGTATTAAAATCCCTGCAAGATAAATTTAATATCCTGTAACTCAACCTGCATGCATCCAAGCTCCTACTAAATGCCTCCAAAACTAAATACATGGTACTGTTGCATAAACTCAACTCACTCCCCCTTGCAGGTGGCATCACCATACACTGTAATGAATCACTTGAATTGGTAGGCACCTTCAGATATTTAGGGATGAAGGTGGACGATAAGCTGACATTTAACATACATATGGATGCTCTATGCAAAAAGCTGAGGCAAAAACTAGGTTTTTATTATTGTAATAAGTCCTGCATCATCCAAGATGACAGAAAAATGCTTGTGCAGGCCATGTTCCATCCCCTATTAGACTGTGGGGACATTATTTACAGAGCCACAGCCTCATTACTGGGACAATTAGACATACTGTACATCTGTGAGCTACCAACTCTCACACACCACTGTCTTCTGTATGAGGAAGTAGGATGGCCATCACTTAATACTAGAAGGCTGTGACACCTACACATTTGCTCCCTCAAAGACTTTCATAACTCACTGCCCTTTTACATTTCCTCGCTCCTCATCAAGTCCCAGAGCCCTTATGTGCTATGAATGCACAATATCATTTTGCTGGATGTTCCCAGATTTTGTGCAATATATGGGATAATGGCCTTTAATTGGGCTGTCCCAGCGTTTGGAATGCCCTTCAGAAAATAATTAAGCTCCCCAACCTTATCTCCCTTCAGTTTTTCCAATCTCTACCAAACCAATACTTCAGATGATTGCACCTGTTACTAATAGCCCTTCCACTGTGACGTCTCCTTGTTATTAGCTCTCCTTTACATATTGCCCTTAGATGCAAATTTGCCAAATGCTGCAGTCTGTATATCTGCATCTGTCAGCTGTATAAACAATCAGTTTCACTATTTCCTTTTATTTATCTTACTGTTAGCAAACTGATATTTTGAGATCTAATTATCTTATGCACTTTGCTCACTAAGTATTATCGTGTTACAGGGAGGAACAGGGTGCAGGAAAACACTATTTTTAAGCGAAAAAGATGTTTCAGGACTAGAGGGCATGGGATGAAGTTGGAGGGAGGACGATTCAGAGGAAACATGAGAAAGAATTTCTTCACAGAACGGGTGGTGGACAAGTGGAACACCCTGCCAGAGGAAGTGGTGGGGACTGAAACAATCACGGGATTTAAGAATGCATGGGATAGACATAAAGGAATTCTAGAGGTCAGGGGTAAAGGGAAATAGACTTCTAGGAAAACAAACTGAACTTACAAGCTCAAATGGGCAGACTAGGTGGGCCATAGGCCCTTATCTGCCGACACTGTCTATGTATCTATGTATCTATGTGTGAGTATCTATTGCTCTCCAGTTTTTTTCAACTGACATTCTTTTTGTCCATGTTCATGGTTAAGTACTTTTCAATGTACAATCATGTAACTAGTTCTACCAGATGTGATTGTATGCTGAATGCTGTATTGTTCCTCCATGTATGTATTGTTGTTCTTTTAATTATTGTTCTGCCCTATTGAGGACCTCCTTGCAAATGAGCCATGCTTAATAGAGTTTTTCCTGGTAAAATAAATAAATGAAATGAAATGATCATCAGTGACGTCACAAAGTTCTAAAAATGGTAGCAATGTATAATAAAATATGGGGCAGACTTACTTTATTTATTTATTGGAAGTACCTTTGAGCCAAAGGCTCTTTTACAGAGGTTCCACATCATTGTAATACATGAGCATAACCTCATTTACAATGGTTACAAGTACATAAACAGATACATGGAGGTTCCATGCTTAGAAAAAGATGAGTACATCAGGTTACAGAGGTTACATAATTACAATAACAGGGAGTTCATAAGTAAAAATATACAGACACATAATTTATAGCAGGCTAGGTTGAAAATAAGTTTAAGTGAGCAACTGGAGAATCTACAGGATATAGAGCAAATCAGGTAGGGAACAGAGGATGATATAGTCTGTAAAATAATTAACTAATACTATATGCAAGGAGGTGAGAAGTTGATGGGCAGCAGTTCTTTTGTCTGAAGTGCTAATGAGTGTAGTCATAGAGGAGGGCTAGACTAAATGGGGGGGAGTGCTGAGGTGGGGACCTGCAGCCTACTAGGGGAGTGTTTGTTTGCAAGAAGAGAGGAGAAAGTAAGGGTGCAGGTTAGAATGAGGGTAGCAGAAAAGAGGAGGGAAGAGTGTGGGGGGTTCAGGTCTCACAGTCACAGTTACTGTTTGTGGCAAGGGCCACTTGCAGTTTATCTTTAAAGGGGCCTATTTTTTCCTTTTTCATGATGTCTAGGTCAAGTGCATTAAGCCAAAGTGGCGCCCGGTATTCATAGGACCGTTGGCCTTGTGTGGTTCTACAGGGATCCATGATGGGTGCTCAACAAAACTTTTGTCGAACACCCTGTCAGTGACACCGGCAGGTGGACCACATTCTGCAATCGGCTGCCGGTTCCCACAGGCTGACTGTGTTTTCTTCGGGGGGCTTCACCCCCAAACCCCCCACTAGGAAGGCAGCACCCCCCGCACTCCCCTTAAGGATTATCAGCTCCAAGTCGGAGCTGATTGGTGGGGCGGTGCAGGACCCCAGACAGACAGTGCCTGGTCCCAGTGGGTTTCGCACAGTGGCATGGCACTGTAGTCGCTGTGGGGAACCTCACTGGCAAAATGTCACTCTCGGGGGGGTAACCGGTTGTACGGAAAAGGATGCAGAGGGCCAAGATGTTTGTACCCATGTGCATCTGATGGAATTAGGTCAGCTAAGAAGGCTTTGCAGGGCTGGGGTGGTAAATCCTAGCATAGACTTCTTGATGAGCATGCATACTTGATATAGGAGGTGGCTGTCAGGGTTGAGCCAGTTCGTTTGAGTGTACAACTCGCAGGTGTGAGTGAGATGGTGTACACCTAGGACTAAATGACACGCTTTGTTTAGTGTTGTTTTGATACGTTTCAAAGCGGTTTGGGAGGCAGCCCCATATACTGCTAGACCATAGTTTATCACTGAGATGATTGAGCTATTTACAACAGTTTTTAGTGCCTCATAAGTCAGGCCTTTTCGGTGTCTGTACAATAATCCTAATTTTGCATTTGATGACTTTGCGAATGTGTCTATGTGTTGGTTAAATGAGAGGGTGCGGTCCAGTGTCAATCCTAGATATTCAAATGTTTGCACCATCTCCAGGGAAGTGTTCCGATTGTTATGAACGCAAAGTTGGTGGGTGCAGTGTTTGTTATGTAATGATCCGAATAACATAGTCTTGTTTTTTTTATAATTGAGGAGCAGTTTTGATTGAAGGAACCAGTGTTCAGCCACGCTGAAATTAGCCTGCATTTGCTTTTCCAGTATGTAGGGGTCAGCATTACATGAATATAGGACCGAAGCATCTGCATATAGTAGTAGTTGGTTGTTTACCAATTGAGGGAGGTTGTTTAAGAACAGGCTGAACAGTAGAGGGCCAAGGATAGAGCCTTGAGGAATGCCTATAATAACACTAAGGTTGACAGAGAAAGTGTTCAGGATTTTCCCTTTTTGGACCCTCCCAGAGAGGTAGCTTCTGAACCATGCTACTGTTGCAGGGGAAAGGCAGGTATTGGGGAGCTGATCCTGGAGCAAATTGTGATTGACGGTGTCAAAGGCCTTGGTGAGATCAATATATGTTGTCCCCACCAAGAGCCTTCTGTCTAGCGCATTATGGATAAAACTGGTAAACTCCACTACAGTGGTTGTGGTATTGTGTTGTTTTCAAAATCCATGTTGTTGCTGACATTGTAAATGATACTTGTCTAGATATTCCATCAGTTGGTCGGTTACGATTCGCTCCAGGGCCTTGGATAGTGGAGCAAGGATAGATATTGGGTGGTAATTTGTAGAGCTGGCCCTGTCACCACTTTTGTAAGCGGGGTAACCACCGCTGCCTTCCAGATCCATGGGAATTCACCTGATACCAAGGAGAGATTTAAGATTTTGGTGAGGGGTTTGACAGTTATGTCCAGGGTGAGCCTAGCTAGTTTTAGATCCAGTTGATCAGAGCTAGTTCTGGAATTACCTAGCACTTTTAGGATGTACTTTTTTGCTTCCATAAAGGTGATAGCTCCTGAAGTAGAAAGGCAGATGGGAGTTTGATTGGGTCCCTGGGTTTCATTCGGTGCAAGTATCTGATTGGTGTTGAAGGAAGCTAGGGGGCAACAATCCACTGCAGTCAGTAAAAGCTTTGTTGAAGACATTTGCTAAGCAACTGTGATCCTGCGTAGGTTGGCCCTCAATGTTCAGGAAGGTGGGTGAGTTTTATTAGGTTTACTGGTTAGGGACTTGTTGTTCTTCCAGAACTATCTACTGTCACCCCATGAGTTTGTCAGCTCACTTTTAAAGTGAGTGTTTTTGGCCTTGCGAATAGCCCAGGTGCATTTATTCCATGCAGCTGTATAGTTCTGGTAGTATGTCTGGGTACCAGAGTTCCTTGCTTTGTACTACAAGTCATCTATATTTTTCATAAGGGCTAGCAGCTGTGGCATGATCCAGGGGCTGTCATAGTCGCGGATCCTTCTTTTGGAGTAGGGGGCGTAGACATTGCACACTTCACTGAATTTGCTTATAAAGCATTCTAAGGCAGTGTTGACATCCGTTTTGTGGTCAATAGAGCTCCAATCTTTTTTTTTTTAAATCTGTATTTAACCCCCCTATGTCCTGCGGACCCCAACCCGTCAGGAGCACCTAGGAGTCATCCCCCTGCCTCTCTCGCCCTGCCCAATACTTACCACCCGGTCCCCATGTAGCTGTGGCTCCCCCCCCGAGCAGGGCTGAGGTGGGGCAGCTGACACCCCGATACTGTAGATGGTGTCGGATCGGGGGTAGTCAGGCAGGCGAGGGCATATCGGGGGCACGCTCTTGGTGCTCTGTCTTCCAGGCATCTGAAGGCATTTTTGCACTTTCCTAAGGAGGAGGGGCATGCCCCTATCCTAAGGCATTGCTGCTGGCATCACCACTCCCCATCCTCAATGTCAACTCTGCCTGCCATGCCCCCGGCTTCCACCAGGGGCCAGTCTGGCACCGAGAATGGATCCCCCTCCCACTCAGGAGAGAAGAGCTCTCCTCTGGATGCTCACTCTTCTCCTTCCCCTGCTGACCCCAGATGTCCCAGGCTTGCTCCCGAGCCCAGGTCGCCAGCGTGGCATGAGGTGTGGCATCCAGCACCTCAACCCTCAGTGCCACCGGGCCATAGTGCTCCAGTCTTGGAGCCTGTGGTGTGCTCTTAGAGCTCCCAACTTGCCTTTCTTCAGAAGTCTAGCAGTAGTAGCCCTGGATGGTGCCTTTCAGGCCTTATTTGACCATTTACACATTACTGGGGAGTGGTCACTGAGGGAGTCAGGGAGAACCATAATGGAGGATATTCCTTCTGGCCTATTTGTGACCACCCAGTCGATTATCAACCCCATGCTTGTTCTGCTGTTATACCGAGTGAGGAAGTCTACCAGTTGCACAAGGTTGAGAATGGCTAATGAGTCCTTGTAGTGTACAGCTTCAGCAGAGGACCAGTTGATATTAAAGTCTCCAACCATTATCAGCTTTGTGTTTGGTCCCCCTTCAGAGAGGTAGTTGATGACAGAATTGAAACTGTTTGCTTGTTCCTTGGGAGGGATATAGGCCAAGACTATTGTTATCGTTTTCCCATTCTTGCCAAGTATTACTTTTATGGCCATCAGTTGAGCCCCACATTTGTTGTCACATGAGTTAAGCATTTGACCCTGAATGTGATCTTTAACATATATAATACAACCACCTGCTTTTTTACCGAGTCTATCTAGCCTGAACACAGCATATCCAGTCAGTTATATAGCAGAGTCTGGCACCCTAGGTGATATCCAGGTCTCTACTATCGCAAGAATGTCAGGCTGGTGCTGCTGGACCCAGACATGGAAGGTGTCCATTTTTGCTAGCAGGCTGCAGATATTTATTGATGCTATTGTTAGACCATTCTGTTTCTTATGAACTGTTGCAGTGTATGTCATCGGGCCTGGGTTGGGATGAATATTACCTGAGATCAGTAGGAGCAGCCATGTGATCCTTATAGCTTGCCATTTTAGATATGTTAGGGCCTGCGATTGTGTAATGCAACATGATTTTTTTGGCATGGTACAGGGGTAGGTTAAGGGTACATCACTACCAGGTGGAGGGAGGGGATAGCCAGCCTGTCCACAGCTCATATAGACCCATGTAGTGGGGGGTATGATGTGGCATGTTTTTGATAGCTGTGCATTTGTGGTTTTAGTGTTATCCAGGTGGTGATATTGTGGCACTGCAGTCTGGAGGTGGACATTTAATGTCCTCCTGATATTCTGCAATGTGTCCTTGATGTGGTCATATTCGTATTGGGGTGAGCGTTTTGTGTGGTCCTGTCCTGTAGAGGGGGCCAATATCAGAAATGATAGAAATAGACAAAAGGTTCTAAGGAGGAACATATTGTGGGCTACAGCAGGGAAATAATTCTCTAGGTGTGTTTACAGATGGTGGGAGAGCATCTGTGTTTAACCCCTGTACGGAGATTGTAGCTAGAAGCAAGTGGTTAGAGGTGAGAGTGGATGGCAGGCTTATCTAGTTTTTAGGGAGGGAGAGAGGGAGGAAAAGGAGAGTCCACTCAGGGAGGAGCATTGTGATGATAAAATCTGAGGAACAGAGTGCGTGATGTGCCAGATAGGATAGGAGCCCCTAGTGGCAGCTGCATATAACCTGCTAATAGTGGAGTAGACACAGAAAATGTCATTGCTACCAGAGATATAGCCCTCTAGTGGCTAGAAGACATAATCTGCTAATGGAAAAAAAAAGTATCACTTCTAATATCAACTCAGAACTTAAAATGACTGTAAGGATTAAAAAAATATTAAACCTTGGCACATAAATTCAGCTAGAAAGACAGAGGGAGATACAGTAGTTAGAGATCTGTTCAGCAGGAGATAGTGAGGGCCACTTGGAGAACAGCTTCCACTGGTACCAAATCCAAAAGTTAGGGCTAGTCCCTTGCAGTATCAGCTGAGCTGTAGCTCACAGAGGATTTCTGAACCACAGTTTAGGCTCAAGAAATTGAGGGGTCCCTGGCCTAGTCGAGGCTCGCTGGGTCCCTTGCAGTATCAGCTGAGCTGTAGCTTATGGAGGATTTCTGAACCACTGTTTAGGTTCAAGAAATTGAGGGGTCCCTAGCCTAGTCAAGGCCCACTGGGTCCCTTGCAGTATCAGCTGAGCTGTAGCTCATGGAGGATTTCTGAACCACTCTTTAGGTTCAAGAAATTGAGGGGTCCCTGGCCTAGTCAAGGCTCTCTGGGTCCCTAAATCATTACTATTTCAATATTGCTGCCAATTACAGGTAAGAACAATACATCATTTAAGGAGATTTTCATGGGCTTTCAAACTATAATGGGCATGGTCCATGAATGGTCCACTTTTAATTGTATAAGCGCTGAGGCACTTGTGAGCCATTCAGGGCATCTATGTGTGGATTAAGGACCAGTACAACAGTCTATCACAAACGTGCTGGCTATTCAAGGACATCCTGAATAAGGACATCAGATTGTTGGGGGGGGGTGCAATGAAGAGCCACAGAGATGATCCAGGGATTAGAGAGCAAGCCCTATGACGACAGGCTGGGAGAGTTGAATATGTATTCGCTGGAGGAGAGAAGGGATGGGGGGATATGATCAATACCTTTAAGTATCTGAAGGAGATAAACAAAGCCAAAACAGAAGGGATTTTCCAGATGAGAAAAGGGATGGACATGAGAGGGCATGGACTGAGATTGGAGGGAGGAAGATTCAGGAGACAGATGAGGAGACATTTTTTCCCTGAAAGAGTGGTGGACAAATGGAACAGCTTACCAGATGAGATAGTGCCCTGTAAGATGGTGGGCAGTTTCAAGAGGGGTTGGGATAGGGTAAGGGCAAGGGATACTAGGATGAGAGGGGTAGGAGGGGCAGTTGCGAGATGAGGTGCTAGCTGAAAACTTGAGCAGACTCAATAGACCACGAGGCTTGTTTCTGCTGGCAGTTTTGTGTGTTCATATGTTCGTATGAGTAAGTGATTAGATTTCTAATTTAAAATACATTACATTAATTGGAAACACAATGGCCAAACTTAGACTAGGGCACTCATTACAACTTGTGAGGTTGGGATTTAAATAACTCATCTGAAGCTGAGCTACATGTAAATTGGTATCCTGTACCTCATTCATGAAAGATAAAGTGCACATTCTGAGCCAGACTATTTTTCTATTTTTTTTACAAAATAGGATTTTCCTAACAAAAGTCTTGTATTTAACTGACAGTCACATGCACTATGAAAATCACAATGAATATACAACACTGAGAACCTTTTTAATATTCTGTTTTTGTCCCACAGTAGACCAGCCTTACCTTTGTTCCTAGCTCGTTAACTCCTGCCCTGACACAATAACTGGAACTCAGTTCTCCTTCTGATGCCAGCCCCTTCCGTCCTTAGGGCTTGCCCTATACAGAAGGACATACGTCCCAGTATCCAATGTTAGGGTGGACAGTTCCAGAACTGGCATAGGTCTTTACCATATAGCGAAATGTGGGCACCATCCCTACAATCCCAGCCCTTCTTCATTCTTTCTACATCCTTCTTAGGAGGATGTCCTCAACCCCTGAGCTAGGCATCATGTGTGAATTAAGCAATAATGCCCTCCAGGGTGTGTGTTGTGCTGGGATAACATCACACCTCAGGAGGTTGGGCATGAGGCCACAGGCCGAGTGCATACAATACCTGAGGCGTGACATTATCCCAGCACAACACACACCCTGGAAGGCATTATTGCTATTATACAGTGGCTTGTTGTAATACAGAATAAAAAAAATAATTTTAAAGAATGCTTTTGTTAGTGTGGAAGAATAGTTTTGTTTCTTAAGAGAAGATGCAAAAAAAAGAGTAACTAATGGTCATCCTAATGGTCATCCAAATGGATTCACATTGCTGAGACTAGATCCGTGATGTTGTGTTGGGATAACATCACGGGTTCAGTCTCAGGCTGACCAATCAGAGACCAGAATTCTTTCTTGCCATTGTATAATTCCACATTCACAGGAATATCATTGAATTTCATGACTTTTTATGAATTTCTGCAGATTTCTGTGAATGTGGAATCTGCAGAATCTTACCATTTTCTCATTGAAAATACAAAGGTTTCTCAGTTTATATTCATGCCATTCTAAATGAAAGAAAACACTGCAAAAAATATTCATGTTCATTAAACATTCTGCAGTTTACATTGATGTCTGTTCTATTTCATCAATTGCAAAAACTACATTAAGGCATTTATTATTAGAGCCTCAGCATCAAACGTCAAATAAATTAAAATATTAGGGGTCAAAGTTTCTGTGATCTTGGCAAATAACTGGTACAGTGTTTCTTGGGGTTTCAATGGTCATACAGTACAGAGCTGGCATTACCCTAATATTTCCCCTCATAAATCATAGTATATGCTCCAGTACCAGTCTACAAAAACACTGATTTAATGCTCCTTGAAGAAGCACTTGCTCCTTTTCCCTTGCTGTGTATTACTGTTTAATCTAAAATTGATTTAATATGTGCTAATTTCTGTCAGTTTATTTCCTTTGGTACCAAAAATTGCGGTCGGGCCTGTATTTTCAAAGAGTTGTGATATATGCAACAGCAAGCTGTGTCACTTTTGCATCACACATAGCAGCTGCATCTGCAACAGAATGGTGTGCTACAATCAGAAGATGGTTGTGCCACAATCTGCTACACCCACTCATGTACCCAGATAAGTGAACCGAAAGTGATGCAAAGTACTGCAGTTATGATGCAGCCTGCAAATATGCTGGAAGTATAAGTGTAAGTTTTGACACAGCCATGAAAATATGGTACAATTATTTGTTAACTTTGTATGATGCAAATTTGTGTCATTATGCAACAGTGTGATTTTTGAACACTTTTGAAAATTCCAGCCACAATCTTTGTTTTATTCTATTTCTTTCCACAACTAAAGATAATAATGAACTTTACTGATGGAACCATGTGAGTGATTTCATATAAATGATTATATAATTCATGCATGTTCTTATTTTCTGTAATTACGTATTCTTTTTTAAATACAAAAATGAAGAGCTTTAAGAAATCTAAATCAGTCTATGGATTACATTTTTAACCTTTGTTTTGACCATCTACCCTAGTGGGCTTACATGCAGTTTATCCCAACAAAATGATAGATGAGATTTAATTATGGGATTCTGATGCTGCTTAGTAAAAGGGGGATGATTAATTTATACAATAATATAATAAAAACAATGAATTATGAAATGTAACCATGTTTCCTTCTTATTGTTTTGAATGTATTGTTTTTACATGTTTAACAACTGTTTTGCTGTGAAATCTTTCACCATTTTTTGTGGTGAATAAACTGTAGCTGCTCCATCTTAGTCTACCCCCCTTACAACTGCTTAATTTCCACTTTATACAAGGATAATTACTGATACTAGCAGAAACATGTCTCTTCACAAGTTTGCTTTTTTCATGCTAGAGTTCTTCATTTTTTTTCAGCAACTATTAAAAATTCACATTTGCAGAATCAGTACCCAGTTGATTCTAGTTCCAGCTTCTCTCATTCCTCAGACCAGTCATTTGAAAAAGCATTTTCTAGACATATAGATACTCCTAAAAATATTATAATTTTTAGTATATGACATACATGTAATCAGATTAATTTACATTTTACCATAACGCCTATGTTGCATTGTAGGATTCTACTTGTTAAAATACACAAGTTGAGCAGAGACAATATCTAAAACCTGGCTGCACAGTTTTGTAAGGCCTTCAAATTAGTCCTCCTGTGATATGTTTGCTAATCCCTGGTCAGCTGTTGACCACACACATGAAATAGTTTTAGGATTACCACTTGTGCTGGTTACTTTTTGATTTAGCAGAAGTACGAAGAAAAAATACTAGGGGGATTTTCATTAATCCCTACCTATCAACACATTTTGTGCTTGAAATTCGAAAAATCCTTAAAGCCATCAATATTGTTTAGTTTTGACCCCTGACCTTAAAGGTCATAGCACTGCTGACCATCTGATTAATGCATTCCATAAATGTAAAACAGTCAGATCAGTGTTTCACCCCATTAATCACAGTGTATGCACTAGTGGCAGTCCACAGAAAACTTTGATGGTTTGTAATTTCTTCAGGGAATTTAGGAAGTTAGATAACATTCTGATGCTGTTTTGCAAACAAAGTTTCATGCAATGCTCTGAAATTATTTATTGCTTTCAACCTGTTTTATAGAGGGTGCAAGTTAAAATAATTTCCATCTTTACAGCAATTTATATCTGTGTTACACTAGCCTATAGGTAGAGATAAACTGAATTCAGAGGATGATCTGTTTGTCTCTGTTCTACACAGATGCAACATCATTATATGGTGTGATTAGAGGAAATGTGTTCTTATCTTGAGATCATTGAGCAAACACAACACTTTTGCTTACATTCTTGCAAACATTCAGTGATCGCTTATTCAAAATAGAAAACAATTTGAGTTTTGAGTGGTTAATCACTAAGCAATTCAAGTGTTTTCCTCCTTACAACATTGCACACAAAATGGCTATAATTAATAAATTAATTTCTATCTGGTTATGCTTCATCTCACTGTGGCAGAATTGCAACCTCACTTAGCTGTATGTTAATTGCAGGGCTAAAACATAATGCTACTGAACTCAATTATGTAGCAAGAAAAATAACTTTGCATGCTCTACATGCACCTGCTGAATTCAGTCCAGAATTTTCATATGATGGGAGTTATTATTTTGTCTTCTTCATTTTTACTCCCATACAAAGGCCAATTAGACCTCCTTCGGTCCCCCACAATAATCCCACAACCTCTGTTGCAGGGATCATTCTCCCTCAACACCATATATGGCTAACTCCCTGCAGCAAGGCATCATACGCTGCCTCTGAGAAATATACAATATGCTGGTGAGGAGAAAGAGGCGGTCAAGGTGTCTTTGAAAGCCCACTGCAGGTTAGTATCTGTAGGAGACATAGTCTGCTTGATGATACCACTCTTTCTAGCAGTCTTTGTTAGCTCCCTGGAATCCCATCCAAAGGTATGAGGAGATGCATTATGTATTAGCAAACACAAGTACTATAAATGAGCCCCTCCCTCCTAATTAAGCACTGTCAGCTGCACTGACACCAGAGGTCGACCAAAGGGCAGCATTGCACCTGGAGATACTAACCACCCTCTCTAGCACTCTCTGGAATGTTCTCTAGGATGAAATTGTCTGCCACCTTGTAAGGGTGCCCTAGACTTGTGTTGTAAATTCAAATTGCTACAACCTCCACCATCCTCCATTATGGTATCAGGCTGCCCACTCCATCCAGCAATGTTTACATCTTATCAGGACTAGAAGGCTGATAAAGAATATTAAGTAACTAAAACATTAGCAGTTGTAAACATCTGCTGAGGATTACAGTGACGGTAGTAGCTTTGTTTATGTTTAGGATGGGTACATTCCAGGGATCCTATATTTCAATGTGCCTACACAGCTTTGTATAATGTTACGCTTGTGTAACTTAGATCATTTTTGGCTGTTCACCTCTCTATCTGTGGGATATACCACCCAGTAGGGGTATGAAGGCAAGGAACCCTAGAGGAGAGTTTCACCCCTAGAGGTGCCACAGGAATACTTCCCTTGGCTAAAGGTACAATAGGAAGGAGCCCACAGAAAAAAAGAGAGAGAGAGAGAGAGAGACAAGCTGCCTAAGGAGGAGGGGTGGATGTGGGGCAACAAAAAATGCTCAAGGGAGGAGTGAGGAGGAGCGGCCCTTTTATGGCCTGAGCAGGGGCATGGTTAGCTGCTCCACCCAATTGAACTACAGACATAGCCTTCAGAGTCAATGTACCTGCATAACTTGGTATAGTGTTATGCTTGTGTAACTTAGATAATCTTTGACTGTTTGCCTCTCTATCCATGGGATATACCACCCTGTAGGGGTGTGAAGGCAAGGAACCATAGACAAGGGTTCCACCCCTAGAAGTGTCATAAGAATGCTTCCCTTGGCTAAAGGTACTTTAGGAAGGAGCTCAAAAAAAGTGTTGAGCAGCATATATGTGTGATAAATGCTTATCAGAATTGAAGACCTGTATGTAGGTCAGTTGGTGGTATGGCCAAGAGCTTGCGTAGAGTAGGCAGGAGACAATGGATGAATAGAGACCCGCTCATAGGTCTGAATGTAAGGGATGGAGGTAGAGTATCCTAAGGAGAGAGAGAACAGTTAGGAGGGAGAGAAGGAATGTTTACAGGGCCACCACCCGACTCCCTCCAACAGCAGAAACCTGACTACATGACCTAGGGAATATTACTACACCCTGTCTAGGTATTATTACCATTGGCATGGAGAAGATGAAAAAACCCTTTGAGGAGGAGACCTCTGGCAATTCAAGGCCTAGGTCGCTTTCTCTTCAGACTTTGGGAAATTTTAGTTTAGTGATGGCTCTGCTACTGCAATTTAGTAGACCAATCCGGGGCGAATTTCCAATTTTGGGGAACAGTCTGACTCTATCCCTCTAACGGGAATACCGTGAAGGGTTGTGAGCAATCTCTGCAACATGGGGCACTTGGTGCTAACCTCCAAGGTGGGAGGAGGAGAGTAATGACCACAGAGGCACTCAGATAGCCTACCAATCTAAGAACAAACTGGGTGAACCAGAGGTGGGTGTAGGGAGAATAACTTAAAGGGTGCCTCCAAATCTGCTGGGCAGCTAAAGGGTCCCTTCCCATAAGAGCCCCACCCCTCACTGCAGAAGTCTTAAATGCTATGTCTAGAGGAGCTGTCTGTATGGTTGATGACTGAAGGTCGACCCTGATTGAAAACATTCCCACTATGGGCCAGATGAGAAGGATTCCGCCCTGAGTGTCATATGCTCAAGATGTGTCCTTCGTGGGTGCAGACTGAGACTGTCAGCTGCAGGGCTAGCCCTGTAGCCTGGAAGTAATGGACACAGTTGGCATGTCTCCAAAATGTGGAGAGAACGTAGTCGTAATGTAGCATGGGACCTACACATGGGTCATGTTCGGATGATTGCTGATGATGGATAGACCTTTGCATAGGTCAGATTGAGCAATGGGGACCCTCACATGGGTTTAGATGAAGCAGATAGTAGTTTGTAACCACAGGAGTGCATGCCAGCCAGGTCCATAAAAACCAAATTAGGAGTGAAATCTAAATTGTCCAAGTGGGAGAGATAAGAACAGCCGGGTGAAGCCTGCGGCCGATATTTATGTAGGAGGAGGCTGTGAAGTCGGTATATGCAGAAGAGATGTTCGAGAATGAAGAGATGTGATATGCAGATTGCAGAATGCCATGAAGGCTGATATGGGCTAAAGTACATGAAGTGTCATTTAGGCAACTGATTAAAGACATGAACCTACATGAAACTGCTGTATGGAAAAGTAGGAGAAAGCCAGACAAGCCAGCAACTGAGAGCATACAGAAACTTATGGAACTGCAGCTGCTACAGGTACACGGAGCCATGATGCCTGCTGAGATGCCGAAGTCCCCTGCCATGGGAAAAACAAAGGAGCCCCAAACTAGGCATGGTGACACCAAACAGCTAATTAACAGGGTAAGATACAATAATGATAAATGCTAGGAGCTGCAGCTGGGCTGACATGCCATGGAGTAAAGTACATAAGAGGTAATTAATGATAGCCATGCATGCTACTGCTGAATATAAGCGCTGTGGACAGATGTCCAGGGGCAAGCAGGGAGCTGGAATACTGCTGTAAGCCACACAGAATACAGTACAGAAGTTTAGGCACAGCACAGCTGGGTATAGTAACTGCATGTAGGCAATAGCAGCGGGAGTATGTTGCCCTCCATCCGAAGCAAGGACTAAAGAGCACCATGGCAGTCAGATGGGGACAATGGAAGCCAGCAGTAATGTCACTGAGCTCTGAACTGCAGGAGGAGGAGGATGGAGAAATGGCCAGGAAACAGGGAGAGGCAGCAGAAGGGAAACAACCCCAAAAAGAAAGGACAGCAAGGAACAAGGTAGGAGGGAGAGGTGGACAGGACACCAGAAAGAAGGCAAGGATTGGCAAAGAAAAGGGAATGAGGAAGGCAGCAAAAATGGGAGGCAGGGAAGAAGGGGTGGCACAGGCAGGAAAGGGAACAAGAATGCAAAAAGGGGGGAAACAAGCCATGAGGCAGCAAAAGAAAACAATGAGAGGGGCACCAGCTGCAAATGGCAGCTGAGAGGACAAGGAAGAAATAACAAAAGAGAAACAGGGAAAAACAAAGAGGAGCAGTGAGGGCGGCCAGAGGCAAGATGAAAGAAGGGATGGGGAACAACAGAAAAGACAAATGGGGGAAAGCAGATGAAGGAGCAGGAGATGAAGTCACCGGCCACAACAAAAAATGCTCGAGGGAGGATTGAGGAGGAGCGGCCCTTTTATGGCCTGAGCAGGGGTGTGGTTAGTTGCTCCACCCCATTGAACTACAGGCATAGCCTTCCAAATAAGCCCCTTATACAGATTTTCAAATAGAGTGACTTCATGGTGTTCTCCTGTGTTGGAGATATTGTTGAAGTTTTAAAGAGATGGTAATTTCAAAAAAATAGTATTTTATTACTGGGGTTTCAAACCACTATTGGTTTAATATATCTTAACATTCTGATTATCATAACTGAAGCATTATCATGGAAGTCCTTTTGATAAAGGGGCTGGTTGCCAGGCAGGCCAACAATGACCAGTTCTCAGTTACTATGTGAGAAAATAGCTGCCTCTTTTTGAGTTCAGGATAATTTATTGAGGATACTTCCAACTTGCTTTTATCCATTTCTTGCCTCAATTGATTATACACTGGGTTTGAGTTCAGAATACTTTACTGAGGATGCTTCCAGCTTTCTTTTATCCATTTCTAGCCTCAACTGATTGTACACTGTGTTTGGAGGATTGCACAAGACTTTGAAAACCAGTATAGATATAGATATAGATATAGATATAGATATAGATATAGATATAGATATAGATATAGATATAGATATAGATATAGATGTAGCCAGTCTTTTATATGTATTTTGGAATCAACATGCCATGTTCATTCGTATTTTGCTATTTTCACTGCCCCCCCCTCCGTTGTCTCATATCCCCCCTACCCTGTTTCCCCCAGTGTAAATTTGTAATGTACTCTTGTTCTCTCAACACTGTTGATATTACAATGTGTCTGTTGATTTTAACCTAACACATTTTGTAAACTATACTGTATTCAACTAATTTCTGCCTGTACACTGAGTGCACCTGTATAGTATGTATATTTTGCTGTATATGTTGTTGTATATTGTATATTCCATTGTGACACTTTATGGGCCTGGGTCATGCCTGAAAATGGTCCCTTGGATCAGTACACTTATCTGGTAATCAAAGACTTAAAAAAATATATATATAGATATAGATATTTAATTAAACACATTATACAGCCCATCTAGAAGTTAAAAAAAAATTCTAAAGAATACCACATTCATTTGCATCATACAAAAAAAATACTTTGGGTTGCTGTGTATGCTGATGGTTTCTACCCTTGTCTTGGGGGTTCAAAGGAGGATAAGGGGCCTGGGTCATTGAACTCCTGCTTGGGGCAGGACATATCCAAGGTTTAAATAATTGTGTGGAGACTCCATCAAGCAAAAATTAAAGTGTGCCTGGTGTAAAGATGAAACAACCCCCTGAGATTTAGTACCTCCCCACCACCCCACAGGATCATCCCACTCATGAAGGAGCCCATTACAACAATTCCCAGAAGTTGCACATTATACATTTTGCTAATAATATCCACATGCATAGTAAATATAAACAAATAGTAAGGGCTTTAATAGGATAGTAGGATCATGTTACTGGGAGGTGTTAGTCAATGAGTTAGCATTATTGTTAGTTACTGATGAAGCAGGTCTTCTGTTGCTCTTCCAGTGACAGCCAAATAACAAATGTTCTGAAAACCCCTCTCTTTATTTCTGCTGCCCTTCTAAATACAGCCAACTTAAAAAAGGGAGATAGATAGATAGATAGATAGATAGATAGATAGATAGATAGATAGATAGATAGACAGACAGACAAACAGACAGACAGAGAGACAGACAGAATACATATGGTGGTCCCTTGTTTGAATTTTAGGTAGCCCACCCATATCACACATATAGAAGTCCCATGTGCTGCAAGCTGTAAGAGTCTTTTATCCAGACCAGACTAACTGACTTTCACAGGTCCACAAATTACATCTGCCCATACCAGCCTGGGTTCAGAAAGCACCACTCAATAATATCTTCCCTCCTCCGCGTCACTGGACATATCCAATCTGCCTCTGACCAAGGCCAACTAACTGCTGCTATTTTTGTTGATTTGGCTAAGGCCTTTGATTCTGTCTCCCACCCCCTGCTTCTGGACAAACTCATGAGAGCTGGACTCACCCCCCACATTACAGTAGTTCAAATCCTATCTCAGAAATAGGCAACAGTCAGTTAGGATCGTGAACACCCATTCCCCATCCTCGCTGGTGTTCCCCATGGGTCGATCCTAGGCCCAGTTTTATTCTCCCTTTTCATCACTGATCTCCGCGCAATCTGCACAAAGCCCCATATACATATGTATGCAGATGACACTATACTGTTTGCATCCAGCCCTGTTCTAAATGATGTCCACTCTCTACTACAACAAGACTACAACAACATGCAGTCTTGGCTTTGTGCAAACAATCTCATAATAAATACCTCCAAAACTGTTTTCATGACCTTCAGGTCAGCCCAAAAACTGGCAAGAACACCCAGTCCCCCTGTAATCACCACCATGAAGGGAAATACACTAAACACCATCTCTTCCTATAAATACCTAGGAGTATGGCTAGACCCCCCTGCTAAACTACTCAACCCACATAGATGCCATCACTTCGAAGCTCTGCCTGAAGCTTAGTCTTCTTTATAGAAACCATGACTCCCTTCCACTACCTGTTTGATGCACACTGCTAACAAAAATGATCAATCCCATCTTTGATTATGCAGATGTGTACAACACCACCTCTCAACCTCGCTATCCAGGCTGGACTCCTTATTCCATACTTTTTGCCATTTTGCAACAAATTTCCCTTACAGAGCACACCACTGCACATTACTTTCCTCCCTCGGGTTAATGCCCCTCTCCCATTGTTGTTTTTGCCACTACGTTTCTTTTATTTCCAAATTTTGGTTCAACCAACGGCACCCCAACCAGCTGATAAACTAACCCCTGCAGCCTTTTCTCTTTATTCGCTGCACTGTAGGGACTCCAGCTCCTTCCCCCTCCCTAAACCATCCTCATCAGCTGGCAAATCTGCCTTCTCCTACCATCTCCACTACATATGGAACCAGCTTCCCAAGTCCATCAGAAACTCACTCTCGCACAGCTCCATTAAATCTAAACTTGTCTACTCCCCTTCCCCACCTGTAACTGCAACTAGTCTTTCTTTAGCAAAAATGAACATGGTTTAAACTTCCAAACCTCTGTACTGTATGTTATTGTATTCATGCAACTTACTGTAAATAACTGTATACTGTATATGCAACTGAATGTAAATAACTCCTTTGTACAAAAGTATGTGATTGCATGTAACATTCTTACGTATCTATTCTATGTACAGTATGTACACTGTTCTAACTCCCTCCCCCTCACTCGCTGATCACAGCTGGAAACGGGACTCAGCTCAGAGTGCTTTTCCCAGTTATCTAACGTTTAAATTAAAAAGGAAAAATGTGTGCTACTGTCAGAGCCCCTCTATCCATTCTGATACCAGATATATGCAGTCCCCATATTCTAGGGACCTCCTTGTTCATTTATTGATTTATTTATTTCAGAAAACTTTGAAGATTATCTTTGAGCACAGGTCCACATTTACAAAGGTTCCACATAAAATACATAGTCACACAAAACCGGTACAATAATCAGTTTCAGAGGAAATACAGTTCAGTCAGGCTCAAAACACTCAAGACAGATCAATTACATGCAGTTTACAAAAAAATCCTGCAGATCATTGTATAAAAAGTCACAGGACATGTACAGAGAGAAGCTGAATAAAACAGTTTAAAGGTTACAGTTGAATTTAACTGCAAGGGCAGACCACAAAGATATTTTAAAATGATTAATCTCTGGGAAACTCAGTAGAGTATCAGGTACTTCATTTAACCAGTTAGTGGCCCTGACAGCAAATGACTGCTTGTCCAGCTGAGTACTCTAGAAAGGAGGCTTAAGGGCATTCCTGGCCATAATCCTGATGTTGAGTTGGTTGACAACAGTACAGAAGTAATTTATTAAAGCTGGTGGTGTTAGGCCCAGGAGTCACTTTTTTGTCTAGCAAACAGGTCTGGAGCTTTATTATGCAGCATAAAAATAGCCAGTCAGTGAGTGCATATACGGTACAATTGTGAGAGCAGTTATCTGCATCAAGTGCAAAGCGACATGCCTTATAACAAATCAACTTTACTCTGTTTAGCACTGTATCACAGACAGCTGCATAGACATGAAGGCCATAATCTATAAGTGACAGAACAGAGCTGGTCACATTAAGGCATCTAGCATCCACAGTGAGATTGTTCTGGTCATGGTACAGGGCACCTTGTCTTCTGTTAACTATGCAACTAGATTGTCAGCATGGGGAGCAAAAGATAAGGTGTTATTCAGAGTTATGCCAAGGTATTTGATGGCCTTCACCTGTTCAAAGTTTTGTCACTGGCCATTTCAAATGACAAAGGGTGGAACGTTCCTGTTCTGTGGGAGGCTAGAGAAGAGCATGGTTTTTGCTTTTTTGTAAATGAGGACCAGTTTGTTATTAGAGAACCAGCTTTCTTATGACCTGAAGTTACTTTGGAGAGTAGCATTGAGGTTATCAATGTCAGGGTCTTTGGAATAGATGACAGCATCATCGGCATAGAGGAGTACATTGACTGTCTGACAGGCCATTGGGCAGTTAATTTATGAATGGGCCAAATAGGGTTGGGCCCAAGATGGAGCCCTGGGGGATGCCAATAGATACTCCCATAATGTTGGACAAAGATTTATCAATCTTCACTCACTGGGAGCAGTTGGTGAGATAGCTGCAAAACCAGTCAGCTGTGTTCTGTAACAAACCCAGGCTAAGGAGTTTGTTAAGTAGGAGCTTAGTGTTGATCCGGTCAGAGGCCTTAGTAAGGTTAATATATATAGCTCCGATGAGGCCACTATTATCAAGGGCCTCATGAACATAGTTGGTGTATTCCAACAGCACTTTGTTGTTGCTTTGTAGCTTTTGGAAGCCATGCTGCTGTACAAACTGGACACTGGGAGTTATAAATAAACCTTTCTGGCTATGCAGCCATGGGATTTGTGCAATACTGTCATCTGTTGTCAGCCAGAAGATTGTGGTGATGCACTTATAGATTTAAACATTTTGTTTCATTTCCACAAAAGCCAAAGCTAGCCCAGTTGGATATTTGCTTTCCTGGCTTCATGGCCCAATACGAGTGCTGAATATGTTTGGAACATATTCTGGTTCTAGACGTATATATATTCTTGCCACATTGTAAGGGTTAACTGAATTTCTAAATTAACTGGCAGTGAAAGGGTGTGCTACATTGACAAGACCTGAATTACTCATGGTTTTCCAGTATAATGGGATCTCCCTTTGAGTGTAGGGTACAATGGCACTGTGGCAGCAGGTCCCTCCTAGACTGGTTCAACTTCTACCTCTCTGTTGCAGGCCTGATGCGCAAAATGAATCTCCACAGGTTCAGTCAGGCCTCTTTTCCTATCTGCATGTAGCAGACTATTTGTCCCTCTGAATTCACAGGTGCAGCTTTGACCTGTGAAGCATACCCATGTCAGACCAGTACACCACATATTGGCATCCAGTGTCTGTATGTGATGCAAAAACTAGCACTAGCAGTGGTGCTCCCCAGACACAGAGCTGCTCTCTGATGCAGACTGGTGCTGTAATGTAGCAAAGGTCCCTGGGCACTGAGAGAATGATTGCAAGGTGGCTTAGTCTCACTAACCCATTTTCTGGCTTCCTACATTTAGTCTTTCACTCTGCGATGTACTGTACAAATTCTCCATTTTCCTAAATGACCTTCCCCTTGCCTGCTCCTCTGGGTCCATTCATATGTATGCAGATGGCACAATTCTCTACTCCTCTGGTCCTCCACCTCTGACATCACAACCCATCTTCAACAGGATTTCAACAACATCCAGCACTGGTTTCAGGCCAGTAAGCTGTCCATCAATGCAAAAAAAATGATATCTATGACTTTTGGCACCAGGTAGAGACTTGCCAAGTCTCCCCCCATAGCTTTGATGGTGTTGTGATTGAGGATGTCTCCTCCTTGAAATACTTCAGGGTATGGTTGGATTGTCTTCTGGACTTCTTTACTCATATGAACAGCATCCACAAGAAGCTGTACCAAACTTGGAAGACTTCACAGGAGCAAAACAAGCGTCCTCCTTCCCACTCGTAGAGAGAGATCATCACGAAGAAGATTCTACCTGTCTTTGATTACAGCAATATTGTATATTGCACTGCTCCCAGCTCTCCTCCTTGCCAGGCTGGATCCCCTCTTTCACTCCATCTGCCACTTTGCCCTGGATTGCCTCCCTAGAACCTACCTCTGTTCCCTGCATTCCTTCCTCTCCTTGCCTTCTCTTGATGCCAGGTGCCTACTGCAGCTCATTATGCCACCTTTGTCTCCAAATTCTAGATGCCCCCCGCTACCTATCCTCTATCCTGTCCTCCTCTACTTCCAATTCACTCTCCCCTCTACAAAATCATCTGCTGGTCAATTTCCTTTCTTCTTCTGCTTCCCCAAATTTTGGAGCACCCTCCCTGTAGCTATTCACAATGCTCCCTCTTCCTTATCACTAAAATCCCTCCTCCATGACCTCACTACTCACTCCTGCATTTGTTGTTGATCCTAGGCCAATCCTACTGGTCCTGCCACCATATTACCCCCACTACTGCCATGGTTATAGATCCACTTCTCCCACTGATTAGTCCCCTGTTGCACTCACAGTCTCCATTCCATCACTCATTTTGCTGACAGTTGCACTTTGCTGACCTGTTACTATTGATATACTAATGATTTTCTATGTTTTACACTACGTACTTTATGCTCCCTCTCTATTGTCTACTGCATAATTTTACTTTTTTTTAAATTTTTATTATTATTGTTCTATAATTGTAACATATCTGACGTAATTTATTACTGCACTCTTCACATCCTCTTTCCCCAAGGACACATCTGGAAATGAGCTGTTAGCTCAGTATGTTTTCCTGATGAAACTCTTGAAATCAATCAATAAATTAATCTATTAATCTACAAATAAATAAATAACAAGCATATGATTAACTCCACTTTTCTTCCACATGAATTCTGATTCCTCTGGCAAATTCATGTTTTCTCTCCTTACTCTCACTTCAGCTATCCCATCTATCTCCACTACTGGTCACATGCAGGCTGACTTCCTTTATCAAAGCTGAATACAGATTAAATGGTATTTTATTTTTCAAAATATATTCTGAATACAGATTTTTGATTTCTTCTGTGGTTCTGTGCATTCATGACCCTAGTATTCAAAATGACTACAGTAGCTGGATACTAAAGAAACCAAGTTTATGGTATCTAGTATTCAAAATGATGCATTTGAATACAATTGAGACTGTGATTTTGAGACACTTGCAGTCTTAGAGCAGAGCCTTTATAACCTTACTGACTGTTGACGGCAATCAAGCACTGCAGTGAAGTAATGTGTGCTTACGGACTTTCCACAAAATAGTCTTACAGGTAAGACTTTTGTTCTTATTTTTAATGCTGCAAAATTGGTGATCTTACATGGTTGTGTGACTGCTATGTCTGCGCTAATGAGAGTGTGTTTAATGGGGGGTAGATTCTAAAATGTAGCACTTCTCCTCAGTTTTCCTGTAAGAGGCACTGTTTCTGTGACATGTGCCTGCTCTATAAAGACAAAGGTTTTGGAAATGCAGTTGCTGTAAATGCTCCATTTGTTTGTGAAACTCAAATCACTCCTGTAAGTTTGAGAGTCCTGTGCTTTTATGCGATTAAAAAGAACATTTTGTTTTTGACTGCAGGGTTCCTTTAGAGTTGTTTTTTTTTACACTATAATGGGACCATGATTAAAGTTCTACTTAATCTTGCTGTATTTTTAAATAATGTTTATTCAGTCCCTCTCATCCAAGGGGGGGGGGCCAAATGTATTTTATGCCATTGTCTTGGGTGGGTTGAGAGAGGGGATAGTCACCACCAATCACACTGGAGAGGGAAAAAAAACATCCAGGAAGAGCCTCGCACTCTTGCAGGTACCAATGGCACAACTGAGGGTATCTCAAATAGCCACTAAGCAAATAAAGAGCAACTGATTCAGCACACTCGAGGATCGAAAATAAGTAAGTTTAAAACATGGAAAATTCCAAAATTGAAGTAATTTACATTGGAAATCCACATCCATAAGGTCTCAAAACAACCCAGTGCTTCGATCAGAGGACCTTCTTCACAGGGAGGGGTTAACCGGTGATTGACAGACTTAAATACACAGTGTGTCATTTTATTATTTTTTTAAATATTTTATTGGTAGTTGAGTAAGGTCCAGTAGGCACAAGTGCCTGTTTTCAGGGGCTACCTGGGAGCACTGGGGTGGTTAAGTGACTTGCTCAGAGTCACACAGTATGCAAGTGGAGATTGTGGGAATCAAACTCAGGTTTACTGGATGTACTAGGCTCATTCACAGCTCATTACTCTAACCTCTAGGCTATACTACCAGCATCATGACATCATAAATGTCACCACATTTTATTATATTGTGCTTACACACACATAAACAATATCATGATAATGGTAATTCATTCTAAACCTTTCAACTGCACACATGTGAATACTGGTGTATTTATCAATACAGAACCCCTTTAGAGAAAAGGAGAATACACACACTGCTGTATGTCTCTTATGCTGTATTAAGGCTAAAGTTATCAATTATAAAGCAATTATGATTCCAAATATGCCAAATGGCTTAATGATGCCTGAAAGCAACAATCTACTCGACAAGAAAAACTCCTTACTAAAGGGATCTGTCACAACACTGGAGAGGAGTTTAGAATGTCACTGATATGGGTGTGCCAGAAATCAGGGGGGGTGGGCTGTCTATGTAGAAGTGGCATGTTGGTACACTGTTTCCTGATATTCTGAGATGCCCACATGTCTGAAAAGGTGATGACTGTGCTATTGAAATGACAGTGTTTCATTTATGCCTCTGAATATTAATTAATTTTATTCAAGAACAGGTGACACTACCATGTCCTTGTCTCAGGCAACTCATGGCAAGGACTTGCCTGGCTGAGGACCTGAATCAGCTACAGTATTATTCAAATTGTTTTGTAAAGGCAATATTTAGATATTTACTTTACTGCTATGATCTCACTTCCATGTCTTGCAGAGCCAATATGCACCCACCATGGTCCCACCCCTAAATGCAGCATTTTGATGATGCAAAGTAGGGAAGGGAATGCGGGGCTGCTAATAGTAATAGAGCATGGTTGGGGCAGTGATGACCTTTACATATAATTATTTTACTTTGCAAGAACTAGCACATGTTAAGTGGGTATATATGTGTAATACAGGTATGGGTGAAAACCAGTCCTCTGTGTCCAGACCAAAACAGATAGCTAAATGCCAGACTGACTGATCCAGACAGACCATGCACAAGTTGCACGAATTTTTGTGGGTCCAGCAAGTCTGGATTTTACTGATGCAGACTAGTCCAGTTCTGGTGGTCAGGTTTTCACCCAGTCCTGAGGATGGATGAAAACCAGACCTGACTAGATAGGAAAAACCCAGATGGGCAAAATTCACACAATTTGTGCCTGGTCTTGCTGCCCTGACCTGATCAGCCAGTCCATATTTTACCCATCTGATCTGATCTGGCTGTTCAGTTTTCACCAAGTCTATGTAATACCACCCCGTTAATATGTATAAGTGCCTGCACATCAAAATAATTGTATGTAAGGGTCACTGCTGCTCCCAGTCATATTCAATGTCTGTTAGCAGTCCTGCAGCCCCTTCTCAACTTTGTATCCTAGAAACACTGTTTTATGGGCAGGGCTGTGGTCAAAACTTTTCAGCTCTTCAAAATGCAGAAGAGAAATTGTAGCATTGTTAAAGTAAATATCTTAGCAATGCCTTTAGAATAAAATTTTAATTATACCCCATTTAGGTCCTTGGGCAGGCAGCTCCTTGTCACGAGTTGCAGATATGAGGGCATCAGTTACATTTCAAGTTGATTTCTGCTACTTCTGAAAAGACTGGATTATGGTAGCCTTGACAGGTTTTTGTTTGTTTGTTTGTTTGTTTATTTTTGTTTGAAACCTATACCATAATGCAATTTTTGTTTTGTAATTAAGTGTACTTTATTGGAAAAAAGTACAATACTTTCCATAATAACAAAGGTATGACAAAATGATACAAAACACAATACAGGACAAAACAAACAAAATTAAAAAAAAAACACCAAAGCCCCCCACTCCCCACCATTCCTGGAGTACGACATTGGTAACATCCAGCATACCAGGGGGCATTGAGAAGAAGAGGTCTGCTATAAAGTAAATACAGTATGCAGCTAGCCAATATAAGGACCGTAAAATTAGTTGTCCAGTGAGTAACTAGACAGCAGGCCATATAGCGATTCCCATCTGGTACTGAAAGAGTTTGGATGATTACAGAGAGAGAGATAAGTGGTTTTTCCACACTCGGTGCCTGTAGAATCTCTTGATTTTATTCTCTCTGGGTAGGAATAGCATCATCTAACCAATGTTGTAAAATTACTAATTTGGCTGTAGGGGCTATTAAGGTCATATGGTCCTTCTGGGTGCCAAAGACGTGTGGAGGACAGAAATTGACTAAACAAATCTCTGGGGTAAAGAAGTCCTCCAGTCCTAGGAAAGGATCCATATGACTTTTAATAGCTTTCCAGAGGGGAATCACCTTGACACAATCACATAATGTATGTTTATTAATACCCTAGCTGAGCCATACCTAGTGCACAATGGAGAAGCAGGTTTACCCATCCTGTGAAGCTTCTGAGGTGTGAAGTAGAGATTATGGAGAATTTTGTATTGAACCAATCAGTATCTATCCTGCTTTGTATATCTATAAAGATTTTGCCAGATGTACTGCCAAGTTTTAGGAGTCCATTGTAAGCCTAGAAACTGTTGCCAGTAGTAACAAATTCCTGTAGGATTCCTAGAGTCAAGGGTCTGGAAAGCACCATAGAGACCTGAAATGGAGTGGTGTTGTTCAGCAGTAGGGATGAGGACATCTAGACTATCCCCAGTGATTCTCATCCAAGAAAGAACTGAAGGTACTTGAAAATGGATTAACTAGGTGAATTATGTTGCTCTTGAAGAGTGGCAAATGAGATAGGCGTATGCCCTACCATGAGGGATTCAACTGAAGAGAGTTGCAGCTTTGGCCAAAAGGAGGGGATAATGAGACAATGACTGATACAAACATTAGGGTTTCCTATAAGTGGCTGCAAAATATCCTTAGGCTAATGGAACCCATAGTGCAAGCCAAGCTGGGTGTGGTCTCCAAGGGACCAATCAATCAGGGTCTACCTTAAAGAAGGGGGCAGTTGCAAAGGCTTAATGTAAAGGAGGCTCCTGTGTTCGAGACCCACTGCACAACCCAAGTCCTGCTCAATTTGAAGCCACAGGGGGATATACCCAACCTCGTTGTCACTATCCCCTGGTTTCTGCCACTGTAGATATTTGCTGCCGTGAAGGGTGCTATAATAAAGGAAAAAGTTAGGAAGTCGGTGCTTTCCCCAGCCGCTTCAGTATTGTTAGGTTTATATGCCCCCATTACTTTCACAATCATGGGCTGCACCAAGATTGACACAGGGAACATCGGAATTTTCAGAGTAGGGCTGGTACCAAAATCACAGGTCCTACAAATCTTTGAAGAGGTGCAGAAGAAATACAAACTGGCTGGTTATGTCAATGGGGGCTTCATTCCCAATGCTTCACAGGAGAGTCCTGTAACACTGCCAGTTGATACAAAAGACCCAGTTGGTCCTACAGAAGGCATTACTGAAATTCCAATCAATGGACCCAAATCTCCCAGTAGTACTGAAATCCCTGCTGTGACTAATCACCCCAGGAATGGATTCATTAACAGAGGATTTTCCATTGAAAATGATAAACTGTGAAGTATATGACCTTTATTGCTAGTAAATATTTATATAATTTAGGTGTAATAATATATTTTTATAAAATGGGCTTTAAATCCTGCAACCTCATTGCTTCAAAACTCATCACATTACTATAAATTGTTTTCAGACAACTGTACACCTCGGCTGAACAATCATTTTTTAACACATAAAAGCACATTTCATAAGTGGGATAACACATAGATAATAACAATGAAACATTCAATGATGGCAGAAAAAAATCAATGGGCTATCCAGTCTGCCATTATGACTGCACACCCTGCACTCAAGGGTGTGGTCACTTGGAAATAATGCATTATTTCCTTACAACTGTGCACCCTGTCCTGTGTAATCCCTTATGGTCACGTCTGTCTTGTGTCTGTACTTCTTGTTACACTCTACCATTAGACCAACTATTACTGTATGTTGAGAGGCTGCTATAATATGATTAGGAAAAGCCATGGGGCTTAGATGTTCGAGTTCCATACTTGTGTTGCATCTCTGCTGGGATATCCACAATTTCAAGTTTCCAAGGGGTTGCTTTGCAGTAGGGACAAGTGATACAAGTTAGTGTTTCTGCAAAGAGGAAGACTCCCAAATCCTTTTCTGAATCATTCTGATGAAGAACCAAAGCCTCCAGTGTCACTGCTATGGCTTCTTTGCACCTAATTGGATTATTAACATTATCCAAGGTCCGAACTTTCATCCCACAGCATGATTGCAACATGTGAGTTGTTGCCTGTGCTACTGCTGACATATGCCATGTTTGTTATAATTCCTGTTAGGTGCCCAGAGCCTCCGGGATTGGGCACCCTACTAATAAAATTGCCTTGCCTTGCCTAGCTCGAAATGAAATGTTCACACTACCTTCCCTTGCCAGAAAAAATCAATAATTTAGCACTGAAGTCTGGTAAACCATGTTTAGGTAGGAACATATTCAGCATACCTAAAGGGTAAAGAAGGCAGGAAGAAGATTCGTTTTGACAATATTTATACACCCCCATAAAGTCATGGAGAGGTACACCCATCTGTGTAAATCTAATCTGAGCATGTGCTGGAGGGGATTCAGGTTATTTCTGGATATGTCAGAAGAATGCCTAGAGATTTTTATACCCAGGTAGGTGAGCATGGGAGGCTCCCAAGCCATGCCCATGTAAGCAATAGCCTGCTTACTGAGCAAATTGTTTAAGGTCAAGACTTTCATCTTACCCAAGTTAAAGAGACTTACCAGTCACAGCACCGACACCTGCTAGATCAGTGTCTTACCCCATTCAGTTGTTATTGCTGCAGAGATTATGCACAATAATGCCAATGATAAGAAAAGGTAACTCATGTAAACTTAGCCCCACTGGGTCCCGAGGACTTCCCGGTTTCTGGGGCCGACCAAGCTCTGCCTGCACATTTACTAGAGTTGTGACATGGTGTTAAGGAGAGCACAGTGATGAGCACCATTATAGTCTATAGGTGGTACCTTTTGGATCATTTTTTTTATATTGTAATGGGCAGTTGGTGATGAAACATGAGCACCAGTTGACTAACAAGGATCTTGTTCGTCGACCGGTGCCCACATTTTATCACCAACTGCCCATTACAATATAAAAAAATGACCTGAAAGGTACCTCCCATAGACTATAATGGTGCTCATCCCCACACTCTCCCTAGCATCACATCACAACTTTAGTGAGCACGGGGGTGGAGCATGGGCAGCCCCAGAAACTGGGAAGTCCTCAGCACATGGTGGGGCTAAGTATACAAGGGCTACCATTTCTTATCTTTGGCATTATTGTGCATAATCTCTGCAGTAATAACAACTGAATGGGGTAAGGCACTGATCTAACAGATGCAAATCTTATTAAATTTAACATGGTGAATCTCTTTAAGTTTATAAGCCAAGATTTCTGTGAACCTTCTGATTTTTGCCAAGGCCAGAGGAGTCAAAGTCAAAGGGTCTGAAACATGGAGCAGTAAATTGTCGGCATATGCAGAGAGTTTATATCCAGTGCCCCCAACTGAGATATATTTAATAAAGGGATTGTTCTGCAAGCTACAAATTAAAGGCTCCATATACAGACTGAAAAGCAGGGGGACGGAGGACATCCGTGTCTAGTACCACACTCTAATCAAATTTTATCAGAGAACACCCCATTGCACCAAATACAGGCTACTGGGTGTTGATATAAAATTTGGACCCAACATATGAATTCATCTAGAATCCCAAATTTGCGAAGGACCTCAAACAATTAGGGCCATGAGACCCAGCCAAAGGCTTTTTCTGTGTCCAAGGAGATCAGAGGTCCTGCCCTTCCTGGCCATGGAAATCAGGTGGTAGAGTTTGCCTAAATGATCACTGGATATTCTTCCCCTCATGAAACCTAACTACTCCACCCCATCAACCCATCCTACACTTTAAGAAGCTTGTTGGTTTCAATTTTTGTTAATAGTTTGAGATCTGAGTTTATAAGTGAGATAGGCCGATAGCTTTCTGCCAGCATGTCATTTTTATTCAGTTTGACATCTTTTAGGTCCTAATTTTATTCCATTTGGTTGCTAGTTGAATACACTTCCTCTGGATATAGTTGTTTGCTACCACCCAGAGGACATCAAGGGAATCTACTGATCTATCATAATGAGTGACAAAAGGCCAGAATGTACAATTTGAGTTTAGTTAGAGGGCAGGCTCATTCAACAGCTGGGAGTTGAGTCTCCAAACTTTATCCCACTCCCCCCCCAGTACGTTGTGCTTCACATGTACTGATGCATGGTCCAAAATGACTAAAGACTGTATTTCACAGGAAAGCAATCCTGGAATGCTTTCCTGATTGGTAAAAAAAAAAAAATCTACTCTAGAGAATGTGTCATGAGGAATAGAGTGAAAAGTGTATTGACTGTCCAAGTGGCGAAGGAATGTCCATGAGTCTACCATCCCCATACCACCCATAAATTCTCTTAGTCCTCTCCGTCCAGGGGTAAGACTCCTTCTGTGAAGCCCAGATTTATCTAGGTCCAGTTCAAGCATTAGATTCTAGTTCCCTCCGAGCAAGATAGGGAGGTGAGTAAAGGGGGAAAGAAATGCAGCAAGGTCAATGAAAAAGGGGGAAACTATATTCAGTCCATAAACCATGCCGAGTAAGACCTAGAGGCTCAGCCTGCCATGCAAAAAAAGATACCTGCCGTCCTGGTCCCAGTATTCTTTAATTAGTTGGAAGGCAATGTTGTGAGCCATTAAGATCACCACCCCACACTTCTTGCCATTGTTATCTACTCCATACACCTGGCCCTCTCATTCCTCCTAAAGTAATGTACTAGATCCCTTTTCAAATGAGTTTCTTGTAGATAAGTTATTCCTGCATGAAGTTTCTTCAGGTGTCTAAGAATCATGTACCTTTTTCTTTTGTCTTGGACCCCTTTAACATTAGAAGTGATGAAGTCATGAGTGTTATCCATCATCTACAATAAATGAGTTACATATAAAAAAGTGATTATTGCCTCATTGGTGAAGTCACAGTAATAGCTAACCCTGTCATACTCCAGGTCCCACCCTCCCACCCCAATCTCCCTAACAGGAACAAGAAATAACAAGAGAAAAATTCCTAGACTAACAAGGAACAATAAAGATCTGAAAGTAACTTCTTTCAACCTCTACCCCTTTCCCAAGGACTGAAACAGCCAGACCTTTTGGTCCGCAGTGGTCCTGGGCCAGTGGGCAACCTCAGCTCCCACCTTTCACCAAGATAGGGCATCAACAGGGTGATAAACTAGGTGGCTGACCCAGAGGTGCTGATCTAGGGCATGAGAAGGGCACAGTGCAAGGTGCACTCGCCTTCTGGATCTCCTCCAGAGAGCTGGGGGGTGCAGGGGGAAATAGCTATGAAAAAGGCTAGAGTAGGTGGCTGAGTCCCGGTTCCAAGCAGATGGAATTAGGACAAGACTGCAAGAAGGCAGCAGTCTACCCACCCAAAACAAGAGTGGAATATCTAGGTTGTCAAAGGCATATTCAGGAGAGAAAGACTATGACAGAGTCTGCCTGCATTAAATAATTAGGTGTGACACTGCCCACATAAATGACCAGAAGCCTTCCCTTCCTCCCTCCCTAAAATATTCTGAACTATAGCAACAGTAATGTAGCATTAAACAATAATGATATTGATGACAACAAACCAGTGATACAGCCCAAGAATGATAAAGTCAGTAAATGTAACGGGGAAAATGTCCTTTGAGATACAACTGCTGTGGGTGCATAAAGTCCATGAAACAGAATATATTCAGGGTGCCTTGCTGAGTGGTACAAGATAGAAAATCAAAAAGGGCATGAAGGAAGGCACAGTAAGCCTACCAGAATCCAAACAAGCCACAGGTGTTAAGAACAGAAAGAGTCCTCCGGAGGAGCATGCAGAAGGAACCAACCTTATCCAAGATGGCCATCAAGGTCTGATGTAAAAGGAAATCCAGATGCAGGGGTCCATTTCCTTAAGGTTCTTCTTCTTGACCTGCCTTATGAGAAGACAGTGTGTGTGACACTACCAAAGGATGGTTACCATGGTGACAACCACCAGCATATCAGGCAAGAATTAAAGGGATACATTAAAACCAGAAAAAGGCTTGCACTCCAAAACTGAATATAAGAGGTTTGTTTGTTTGTTTTATTTGTTTAAACTGGAAAGTCCATGGACCACAGACCCGTTTACATGGTCAACCAGTATACATAAACAATAAATTACATATGATGAACCAAATAAAAAGTCAAACATAGTTTCCACACAACCTTAATAGACATCTACAAAATATTAGGATTAAACATCAGAATGAATATTTGCATACATCCTTAACAGACTTCTACAGAATATTTGGGATTAAACATTAGTATAAACATTTGCAATCCATTTCTTCATATGAATAACATTTGAATTTCATCTTAATGGTCATAACTGAGTTACGGTATTTAAATAATCAAAGATGGATAACAGTGAATTAAAAAAAGAAGGTAATGTATATGAAAAAGACATTTCACCTGATGAAGTCAGCATCTGTGGAAATGGAAAAATTGTATACGACCTAGTAGAAACTGTGCTGTGGTGTCTAGTGAAAATGGAAGCTAGGAGGGGAGGGACCTTATTCAAGGACACTCTTTTGGCCAACATACCAAGCTGCTGCTTGTATTGACACTTAAGGGCCAATAATCCAGCAGCCCTTAAAAGGGTGCAGTGATGGGTCCTTGTTGGCAACTGGGTGGAAAATCTAGCAATTAAATTTAAAAGTACCCTAACGCTAGACAATAGTCCTACCCTGGCTGAATGGTAGAATAGTGATACATAATCTATTATTGGAATCCATCAGGTAGGGAAATGGGCAGACTATGTGGGCCAAGCGGTCCTTATCTGCTGTCAAATTCTATGTTTCTATGTAATTAAAAAACTTTGGGCCAACATTTTCCTGGTAGAAGGAACCAGGAGCGAATTAAAACAGTAAAGTGCTCCCAGTCTTTGATACAAGTCTTTAGTTATATTAGAAATAAGAGGTTCAAAAGTTAACCCCTCATCAGCAATAAGACCGAGATGCTTGAATTGATGTACATGCTCTATTTTCACCCCTTGAGCTGTCACCAAAGAAAGAGTAGTGTTTCTTTGGTGTGGAGAATTACACAGAGTAGATCCTGAAACCAAATGATTGCCCCACCAAATGATTTTAATTCAAAGTTACAAAATACAAATTAGCATTCTACACCATCACTAGAATCAAACAGCCACCAACTGTAACCCAGGTGCTTGGCACTTTGCTCCATTAGGGCGTTGTCTGGGGGCAGCTACCTGGAATCAATTACATCCCTAAATACAAAAAAAAATCAAAGATGCACAAAATCATGTGATCCCATATTACGTGAAAAGTACAAAATGAGTAACCAGTTCATTGAGGTTCAGTCATAAAACACTACATGTTCAATGCTACTTTTAAATAATTCATATAAGTTCATGACATTTGCAATTTACAATTCGTAATTAACATATTAGAACCCCACATAGGAAAAGAATCAAACAGCTTAATAGATAAAAGAATCAAACAGCTCAATAGATACAATGGTCTCTTTGACAGGATGGAGACGGTCCAGAGAAGGGCAACCAAAATGGTGCAGGGGCTGCAGCATAAGACATATGAGAACCAATTGAAGGGTCTCAATATGTACACCCTAGAGCAAAGAAGGGACAGGGGAGACGTGATTGAAACTTTCAAATACCTCAAGGGCATTAACAAGGTGAATGGGTCAATCATGTTTCAAATAAAAAGGAACAGTGGACAAGAGGTCACAACATGAAAATAGAAGGAGGCCATCTAAGGGGAAATGTGAGAAAGTTCTTTTTCACTGAAAGGGTGGTGGACACATGGAATGGCCTTCCCCAGGAGGTGGTGGGAACCACTATGGTACAGGGCTTCAAAAGGGCTTTGGGTGGGCACAAGGGACTCATAGAGATAGGTAGGAGTATACAGTCAAAGAATTAGGAATAATCTTAGGGCACATGCATCAGGTAGGTAACATGGGCAGACTGGCTGGGCCTGGTGGTCCTTATCTGCCATCAACTTCTATGTTTCTATGTTTCTTTAGATGGTAAAAGCCAGTTGCATAGTAGAAAAAAATATAGATATAGAACAAAAAGAGATCCGTCAGAGATCAGAGTTGGTTAAGACTGAGAGGAGAGGGGGTACTGGTTACTTATTTTGTACTTATGATGCAATGTGGGGGTCACGTGATTTTGCACATCATAGATTCTTTTTTAATTTAAGGATGTAAATCAATCCAGGTAGCCACACCCTGATGGAGTAAAGCACAGAGGGACCTGGTTCACAGTTGGTGGCTATCTGTTTCTAGTGAAGGTGTGGAATGCTAATTTGTATTTTGTGACTTTGAATTAAAATCATTTGGTGGAGCAATCATTTGGCCTCAGGCTCTACTTTGAGTAATTCTCCATACTGTCAGAGAGAATTGTCAGAGAACAGCAGGACAAGGAGCTGCTGTTGTGACTGGACTTCTCTACTGGGACTAAAGAAGCAGAACTCTACTACTGGGACCTTCAATTTAGGGTAAAAAAAGTTAATGTGTTTGTCTGAGTTGGCTGAAGTGAATTATCTGAGCAGTTATCTAGGTGTTAATCTCAGGTGTCTGAAGGGGATCATTATCTATGCAATTTAACTAAGTGTGGAAAGATCTGTTAAGTAAGGAGAGTGGCTTAGCTAGAAGGAAGCCAGGTTAAAGCCAGATTTAAACACTGCCCTAGATAGCTTCTGCCAGAGAACTGTCAGAGAACACCAGGACAAGATGCTGCTGTTGTGACTGGACTTCTCTACTGGGACTATATTGCCCTCCTTCCCTCCCCTCCACCCTCCCATCCAAAGCCAGTTCTACTTTTATAGGCACAGGATTTGACTGACAACAGGAACTTCCTGTTTGGGAGGAGGAAGTGAGTGATCACAGAGCCACAAAAGACTCACCATCCTAGAAGGACAAGAGTAGCTCTCCGTTCCCCCAGCTGCTGGAGGTCTGCCTCTGAGCAAGTAAGGGGACTACTGAGAAATATAGGTTCTTCTTGTCTCAGAACAGGAAGATTAAGTGCTTTAAGGGCACAGAGGCAGTAACTAAGTAGGGAGAAAAAAAACAGAGGAAAGAGTAAGTATTCCAAACAACAGTGAAGGGGCCAGAAATAAGACTTGATGGGAGTGGTACAGTGCAGTGGCTGTGGAGCAACAGTCTTCCGGGAGATGTTCTGGAGGTTGTGATGCTGTCACATCTGCAGGCACCTCTCTGGGCTGAGGGAGGAGTTTGCTCATCTCCAGGCTGAGTTGGCCAGGATTTGTGGGACCTCCTTTCCCATCCAGGGACCACCAGGGCCACTGCTGTTGCCTCAGAGGTTGCCAAGAAAGAAGAGCAGTTGGACTACAGCTGGCTCAGGGAGGGTGAGGGTGGTGGAACAGAGGTGCATCCCTCCAGTTGTACCTCTCCACAATTCATATACCGTTCTGGCAAAGTGTGGTTCCTCTATGTAGGCACCCACAGTGGAGACCAAGGAGGATGCTGGGAACCCCCACAAAGGAGACCCACAGAAGGGTGGCATAGAGCCCCACAGGGGAAGGAAACAACTCCTGGTGGGGGACTCCATTGTTAGGAAGGTAGAACTGGGGGAGGAAGGGGACAGAGCAGTAAGGTGCCTGCCTGGTGCCATGGTTTGGAGGGACAGGGAGTGAATCCTCAGGATCGCCAGAACAGCTGCACAGGGGAAGGAGCTGGATGTCATTGTCCACCTAGGGACAAATGACATGGCTAAGAATGGGATCAGAGCAATGCAGGAAGAGTTTGTGAAGTTGGGGAGGGGCCACAGACAAGTAGCACGCATGGTAACCTTCTCGAAGGTGCTACCTGTCTATGGCATAGGTGAGGCTAGGGTGCTCCACACCATGGGATTCAATCAGTGGTTGAAAAACTGGTACAGAATTCAGGGATTTGGCTTCATTGGGGACTGGGGGTCCACCTGGAGTGATGCAGGTCTATACTGGAGTGATGGTCTACATCTGTCCAGGATGGGAACCAGGATCCTAGGTGATAGGTTTAAATGCTTCATTGGCAAGCATTTAAACTAGCCAAGGGGGGAGGCACTGGAAAGGAACAGGGAAATCCTAGCCCCCAAAAGTCAGGGTAGTAAGTGAGGTAAACACCAAGTTAGAGATGTCAATAGGGAGAAGGGCAGGGGTAAATGGAGAAAGTGATAAAGGCAATAAGGACAGGGATGGAGCAAAAAAGGGTAAGGCCATCAGGAAATGGAGGGTAATGAGTACCAATGCTCGTAGTCTGGGCAACAAGCTCCCTGAACTGGTGGCCTTGATGGAAGAGGGATGCCTGGATATCATAGCAGTCACAGAAACATGGTACACAGAGAACCATGAATGGAATGTTAACATCCCAGGGTACACAATGTATAGGAGAGAAAAGGAGGGGAGAAGAGGGGGAGGAGTAGCTCTCTATGTAAGAGAAGGGATAAAAGCAACTGAACAAAAGAGTAAACAGGGATGAGAGGAGGCACTGTGGGTCACCTTAGAGACTGGAAATGGCACCACAATCTGCACAGGGGTTGTATACAGACCCCCGTGTCAGGGGGAAGGAATGGACAAGGATATGATAGAGGATGGCAGAGAAAGGGGAGATACTGTAGATGGGAGACCTGAATATGCCAGATGTTAACTGGAGCACATTTGCTGCAGCCACATCCAAGAGCAGGGCCATTCTCGATGCCCTACAGGTGGCATGCCTCAGACAGCTTGTTTTGGAACCCACTCATGAGGGAGCAATCTTAGACCTCGTACTCTCAAATGGGAACAGTGAGAGGATCTCAGATCTAGAAGTGGGTAGCCATCTGGGAACAAGTGACCACCAAACAGTGTGGTTCACGATAAACTCAGCTACAGAGTCAAGCCATACAAAAATGAAGGTAATGAACTTCAGGAGGGCTGACTTTGGCAAGATGGGAGAGTGCCTTAGAAAAGCACTAGCAAATAGGCTAGAAGTAGGGGTGGAGCAACAATGGGGAAACATCAAAACTGCCATCACAGAGGCAAAAAGCCTATATGTGAAGCAAATAAACAAATCAAAGTGAAAGAAAAAGCCACTATGGTTCTCAAAAGAGGTGGCGGGGAAGGTCAGGGAGAAAAAGATAGCATTCAGGAAGTATAAGGAAACACAGAAGGAGCAGGACATAAAGCTGTACCAGTTAAGGCAGAAGGAAGCAGGGAGGGAAGTCAGAATAGCAAAGGCCCAAACTGAGGAAAAGATAGCCAACTTGGTTAAGAAGGGGGATAAAACCTTTTATAGGTACATCAGGGAGTGTAGAAAGACAAGGAAGGGATAGTGAGGCTGGATAGAATGGACAGTGGGTGGGCAGAGAGGGACGGTGAAAAAGCAGGGATACTGAATGAATATTTCTGCTCAGTATTCACAAAAGAGGAAATGGGAGGTGCCTAATCCAATTAACAGAAGCACTCTGGATGGGGGTCGATCCCAGTCCTTTCACAGAAGAAAGGGTTCTGAAAGAACTCCTAAAACTGAAGGTGGACAAAGCAATGGGGCCTGATGGAATTCACCCCAGAATTCTAAAAGAATTAAGGGGAGAACTAGTGAAACCACTGACTACCCTTTTTAACAAATCATGGGAGGATGGTGTGGTACCTGAGGACTGGAGGAAGGCAGATGTGATTCCCCTTCACAAAAATGGGACCAGGACAGAGGCAGGAAACTACAGACCTGTCAGTTTGACCTCTGTGGTAGGGAAAGTAATGGAATCACTTCTGAAGGAGAAATTGTTGAGTACCTTGAGTACCTAGAGGCCAGTGGGGCACAGGACCCAAGGCAGCATGGGTTCACAGCGGGAAGGTCATGTCAGATGTATATAATTGATTTCTTTGACTGGGTGACCAAAGTAGTAGACCAGGGAGGGGCTGTGGACATGGCCTACCTAGACTTTAGCAAGGCATTTGACACAGTCCCACACAAAAGGTTAATAGTCAAATTAACCAGCCTGGGAGTGGGTCCCAGGGTGGTAGCCTGAGTAAAACATTGGCTGGACAACAGGACACAGAAGGTAATTGTAAATGGAGTCCACTCTGAAGAAAGAGGGGTAACTAGTGGGGTACTGCAGGGTTCAGTACTGGGTCCAGTCCTTTTTAATGTCTTTATAAGTGACATTGCAGAGGGACTGGAAGGAAAAGTATGCCTCTTTGCAGATGATACAAAGATCTGCAACAGGGTTGATACACAAGGAGGTGTGGAAAGGATGAGAAGGGACTTGGCAAGGTTGGAGAAATGGTCAGAAGTATGGCAGCTTGGATTCAATGCAAAGAAGTGCAAAATAATGCACCTGGGAAACAAAAACCCAGGGGAAGATTACACAATGGGGAGATAGTAACAACAACAAAAATGGAAAGGGACCTGAGAGTAATCATATCAGATGACCTTAAGGTTAGCAAGCAATGTGAGAAGGCAGTAGGGAGGGCTGGGGGGATACTGGGATGCATAGGGAGAGGCATCACTAGCAGAAAACAGGAAGTTGGTATCCCTCTATACAGACAGTTGGTGAGACCCCATCTGGAGTACTGCGTCCAGTTCTGGAGACCCTAACTCCACAAGGACATAGACAGGATAGAGGCAGTCCAGAGGAGGGCTACTAAAATGGTACAGGGTCTGCAAGAGAAGACATACGAGGATAGACTAAAGGAGCTTAATATGTATACCCTTGAGGAAAGGAGGGAGAGGGGGGGACATGATAGAAACTTTTAAATACTTCAGTGGAATCAACAAAGTCCAAGAGGGTAGCATCTTTCAGAAAAAGAGACTTGCAAGAACAAGGGGCACAATTTGAAGATGGGGGGGGCAGTTCAGGGGCAATGTGAGGAAGTATGTTTTCACAGAGAGGGTGGTGGACACATGGAACAGCCTTCCTGAGGAGGCTGTGGGGTCTAAAACTGTGGGAGAATTCAAGAATACATGGGACAGACATAAGGCAATTTTTGTGGGGGGTAGGAAGAAATTGGCTGTTGGTTAACTGGGATCTGCAGTTTATCCAGTAGGTAGGGAAATTGGCAGACTACGTGGTCCAAGCGGACCTTATCTGCTGTCAAAGTCTATGTTTCTATGTTTCTGTACTGCTTATGTTCAGTTTTGGAGTGGAAGCACTTTTCTGGTTTTCATGTATTGTTTAAGTGGAGTCAGCAACCCGGACTTGCACCCCACCCCTCACTGGAGAGCAGCACTACATTTCCTTGGACTGTTTATCTGTAAGAATTAAAGGGACCATGGCAGCCCTGAGTCTAAATGAGTGTATTAACTTTAGCAGGTGCGAGTGAAATGTCACGGTGTGGACTACCAGGGGAGTGAATTGTCATTGTAGTGTATTGTTGGGAGCCAATGTGTCGGGACTGAGTTGTCGGGAGCGAACTGTCATGTTCCCAAGGTGGGTATGCAGCCACAATAAGAGACAGTGGTGGCAGATTCAAGACTGCAATTTATTTGAAGACAGGGGGTAAACCAATGAAGTAGGGTAGCCAGTGTGAACAGTCTTCCAGAGGAGCACAAAGATGCCACAAAACAAGGTAGGTGGAGAACTGGCTGATGGGTAGAAGCCAGAGGGTGATGGTAAATAGGGTGCATTCTGGGGAGGTAGGGGTGATGAGTGGGGATCCACAGGGGTCGGTGCTAGGGCTCATCCTATTTAACATCTACATCAGTGACATAGCGGAGGGGGTGCAGGGGAAGGTCCACCTTTTTGAAGATGATATGAAGATCTGCAACAGGGTGGACATCCCAGAGGGAGTGGAGGCTATGAGGAAGTTCTAAGGTTGCTGGAGAGGTGGTTGGAAACATGTCAGCTAAAATTCAATGACAAATAGTGTACAGTGATATGCATGGGGTGCAATAATCCACAAGCAAATTATACACAAGGGGGAGGAAATGAAAGCAACAGAGCAGGAGAAGGATCTAGGAATCATAATCACAAATAACCTTAAGGTGGGGACCCAATGCAGCAAGGCGGTGAGTAAAGCGAACAGAATGCTGGTGTGCATATGGAGGGGAATAACTAGCAGAAGGTAGGAGGTGCTGATGCCACTCTACAAATCCATGATGAAGCCCCACCTGGAGTATGGGGTTCAGTTCTGGAGACCTCACCTATGCAAAGATATAGATAGCATGGAGATAGTACAGAGAAGGGCCACTAAGATGGTGCATGGGCTAAGTGGGAAGCCATACGAAGAGAGGTTGAGGGAGCTGGAATTGTACCCACTGGAGACTAGGAGGGAGAGGGAGGACATAATAGAGACATATAAGTATGTGAAGGGGATTAATAAAATGGGGGGAGGAGCTTATTCACTGGGAAGGTAGGCACTAGAACTAGATGGCATGGACTGAGGGCGGAGGGGGGTAGGTTTAGGGGTAACTTGAGGTGGCATTACTTCACGGAAAGGGTGGTGGCACCCTGGAACAGTCTGCCAGAGGAAGTGGTGGAGGACAGAACTGTGGAGGGATTCAAGAGGGCATTGGACAAACACAAGGGGTTGACTAGGGAGCGGAGGATGGAAAATTTGGAATCTATGAGTGAGGGGGGTACAAAAGGAGTGGGGGAATGGGCAGACTTGATGGGCCAAGAACATCATCTGCTGATGCATATCTATAAATCTATAAAACTGAGACTGAAATGACTGGTTCCTGCATCAAAAGGGGCTGGTTGAATGGTGCTGTTTCCATTGTCCCACTCCAACACTGCACATGAAACTGGGAGCAATCTTTATCACAGCACATCTGATCAATACACTAGTTCATACTGGCAGCACAGAAATCATAAAGCAAGGGAAGGGAAATAAAGGTCCTGTGCCATAAAACTGTCTGTAGGTGAAGTGCAAGACTCCAATAAAAAGAAAAATAATTGGACTGGAAAGGCTGTCACAATAATATCTCACAATCACAACATAGCCTCACAGTTATAATGAAGAGAGCATACCAGTACAATCAATAACAGGTGTTCAGCCATAGTAGGGAGTACTTCACACTGGCTTGAAGAGGTCATGGAACACTTGCGGCAACTCCCGCTTAGCCTGTTCCACATTTGAATGGGTTTTCTGCCCATTATCTGTGGTCACCATAAGCTTAGCCGGGTACAGTAAGAGAAAGTGAATTTGTGCTGCCAACAGTTTTTTCAGAACAGAGCGATATGCCACCTGCAGTTCCCGGACCTGTGGTGGGAAGGTCTTGAAAAATGAGCAGCTTATTCCCTTCCCAAAGAATTTCTTTGGCAGCTCTCAATTGGTTCAAAATGTGTAGCTTGTCCAAGAGGTTTAGGAGTTGGATAATAATCTGCCTTGGGTAATCTCTCTCAGTGGACATCGGGTGGAGGGCCCATTGTGCTCATTCTATTATGTAGTTAGGTCCATTTGATGAAGGGACAGCTATCTTACAGCAGAGTTTCTGCTCGAAGAGGACAGTGTCACTGCACTTCACTTTTTGGCGGAGATCAATGAGCACAAGATTATTACAATGGCTCCTTCCTTCTTGGGTCAGCAGTTGTTCTTAATTCTGGTAAGTTTTTTCTGAAGCTGGGCTAGCTCGGGGTCATCCCGATCCTGCCACTCTTCCACAGAACTGATTCATGCTTCCATGTCCTTGACCCTCCAATTTAGTTCATCTGATGCCTTTAAAGGAGAACTGCGCTTAACCTGTAAGTTATTTTCCTCAGTGGAAACTGTTTTTAAGCATGGGTTAAAATTCTGTTACTGTTCCATCTATACAGGCCTTTTAGCAACCTCAATGGGTATTTCTGCTTTATAATATGATGCTAAATACCATTTTAGAACTGTGTGATGTAGTTTATGTCCTCCTCAGGCACAGAGGTCTGTGGTAGAACATGGATGCATTATGCCAACAGTAGAAGAGTAGAACAGGGACATAAACTACATCATACCGTTCTATAATGGTTCTTGCCAGGAGCATGTAAATTGGAAGCACCCACTAGGCTAACTTCCTCTTTCCTGCCAGGTGAACTGACTGCCCACTGAGGCTTGGACCTCTGTTGGAAACCACAGGATGCCCCTGCCGAAAGCGGAGACTACAGCAACACTCCCAGAAATTTCACCAGAGCAAAACACGCTGCTTTCCCTACCAGATGTTGTCACTGCTCCTCCGAACCTTGGCTCATTGCAGGAGTAGACCCCTCTACCACCAGAAGGACCAACTTTCCCCTGGGTGCTTACTTGAGCCGTGGGGTGCACAAGCCACTTGCCTCCCAGGTATGATCAATCTCTTGATCTTAATCTTCATGTACAGTATGTTTGCAGAGCTGTCAACTCCAAACTGGGTGTTGCATATAAGACTAGTTATATGCTCACGCCATCGGCTAAAATGGCCATTGTGAGGGGGATTCTGCTCCCCAACCTAACCTATGGGGCTCCCTTATTTGGGGCTGCTCATAAAACTGACCTACTCAGATGGGATATTACATATAACAACATATGTTGCTATGCCTCTTCTGCTCCTCAGCTTAAACACCACTGTCAGCTTTATAATGATCTTGGTTGGCTGTCTCCATTAGCTAGTAGGAAATACTACCTTGGCTCTCTTATTGATTCGATAATTCGAAATCAAACCCCTAGGTGTCTTGCAGCTATGCTTGTTCCTCAGAACACATTCCATGGTCTACGATCAGCTGATAAATCCTTTCTGAATTTGCTGAGGTGCCACACTAGGAAAGGAACTGTTGCATTTGAGCATGCAGCTCCACAGCTGTGGAATTCCCTTCCCCTCGACATTAGACTTTCTAGCTCCCACACATGCTTTAAGAGAAAACTGCACTCGAATCTGCTGATTGCTGATACCTGTTCCTGCTTTCACCCTACCTAATGACTGATGTCTCTGGCCATACAGTGGTATTTCCTCACCTCTATATAACCCCTCTTACTGCCTCAGCCTGTCCCGGCTCCCTTTCCCTGCCCATATACAATCTTGCACTGCAGGCATCTCCCTTACACTTACATACACTAATATCATCTAATTTCATGGCTTGCTCCCCTCTTCCTCACTTATCGACCTTTTCCTTAATGACACCCCCTGCGCTCAATGGTTATTTCTTCCCTTTGTATTACCTGTTTTTGTTTTTGTATACCTTGTTCTGTTCATATGATATGTCACCTGATAATTTATTGTCCAAGGTCCTCTCTATTCATTGCATAGGTAGGCACATATGAACTTATGAATGGTCTACTCTCTATGTCTCTGATATATTGTATCCACTTTAACTCATTGTATGTAAAGCACTTTACTTTGTATGTTCTGATATATTATATCCTATTTAACTCATTGTATGTAAAGCACTTATAATTTGTTATCCTGTTAAGTTTCTGCATGTCTGTACTGTCCCGGGTCATGCCTTAAAATAGTCATTTTATGGCTAGTGCACTTACCCGGTAAACAAAAGCTAAATAAATAAATGATCTCACTGGAACTGCAAGCCAGCTCCCCACCCTCTCCCCACCATACCCACCCTGGGTGGTCCTTTACTTACATAGTGTTGTTGTAATTGTCACAACCCCACTCAACAAGTCAAGCCCTCTGCTCCCACAGTGCCAACCTCTGAGTGCAGTATTGTGAACAGGAACAGAACAGGGTAACCCTCTTGTCTGTTTTGTGGGTTCAAATCAACCTTTGGTCTCAAGTTCTGGAGGGATTCAAACTGTGAACCTCTTGCTAGTGTACCCAATGTACAGGCTTAGATAATTCTGCTCTTCGGGGAAATGCCAGATATCTTTTGCCTATGGGCTCCTAACCAGGTGTACAAAATGAACCCTTAAAAACTCTAGTAAAGACCTCAGATAAACTCTACATTTTCCCAGTTTGGTAAACCAGTAAGCTTTTGCACAGTATCAACTTTAACCATGTATGCTTCACTTGTCAAATAAAGAATTTCAAAGGCACACCAAGTAGTCTCTTAAAATAGAGGTTTACTTTAAAATAGAAAAAAATATGTAAACTATAAATACAAAACAATATATCACAAAACCATACAATCACTTAGAAGAGCAAGGTTTAAAAGTGCAAATTCCTACCAACCACACACTTAGACTGGTCTATCTAATGTATGTCTTCTAATAGTGCTGATAGATGTTTCTTCTTCAGTATCCAAATATGCATATCTCACTTTAAAGGTCAGTCACAGCATAATTAAAACACTGTCTTGAACATGCCTTCTCCATGATGCCACCCAGCTCCTCCTCTGTTTATAAAAAAAAATCATACAACCAGGATGTCTCATCATTCAGAAGATGACATCAGCAAAAACTCATTTCCCCATGTCCTTTTGATCTAGAGTGTCTTCCTGTCCTTCACAGACATCAAAGGACCTTTATAACTTAGCACCCAAGTGACATAACCTGTATTCTTCCTCTAAACATCATAAAAGTTTATGATTTCCATCCTAGCAGCTGGCAGCTACAATTAAGCCAGATAAACAGGAGATCCTTAATTTGTGTCTCTTCTAACCTGTAATTATCTCCTGGCTTTTAGGTTAACAGCTTGTAGTTAAAACCTGGGGGGGGGGGGGTGTCATCCCAGGAATACAGCATGTCTCAAGAGAGACGTTCAATAACACATTTTTATGTTACAAAAAGCATAGCTTAATCAGAACCAGTTGTCCAAGTGTCACAGTCCTCCCCACCTAGGCTGAATTTGGGGGCTCTATCCCCTGCATGGGATGAGCTTCCCAAATCAGTTCACTCCTCATAGACACGAGACAACACATCTGAGTTCTGATTTTTCGCTCCAGCCCTATGTAGGATTGTCATGCCATACCCTTGCAAAGCAAGACTCCATTTTAGCAATCTACCATTGTTTTTTCCCATCTGCATCAGTCAAACCAGGGGGTTGTGGTCAGTCTCTACCACAAAATGCTGCTCATATAAGTATGGCTCTAACTTTTTTAGGGCCCACACTATGGTAAGACACTCCTTTTCCACAGTGGAGTATGCTTGCTCCCTGGGAAGTAACTTTTTACTCAGATATGCTACCGGGTGATCTTTCCCTTGGCTGGATGTCTGACTCAGTACTGCCCCAATACCCACATCTGAGGTGTCAGTCTGAACTATAAAGGGTTTGCTATAGTCAGAACTTGTCAAAACAGAAGCACTGCACAGTGCCTCCTTCAGTCTGGTAAAGGCTTTCTCACAGGCTGGGTCTCATGTAATTTTCTTTGGCATCCTTTTCTTTATCAGGAGAGATGGGGGGAAGCCAGAGCACTGTAATTGGGTACAAATTTCCTATAGTACCCTGCTGTCCTAGAAAACTCCTGACCTGCTTCTGCATTTTTGGTCTGGGCCACGCCTGGATCACCTCTATTTTTATTTGGTTAGGACAGAGCTGTCCCTGGCCTACCACATTCCTGAGGTATGTCACTTTTCATATGACCACCTGGCACTTCCTGGCTTCAACAGTGAGCCCAGCCCTCTGTATCTTGCCCAGAACTTCCCTAAGGTGGGACAGGTGTTCCTCCCAGCTGGCACTAAAGATGGCAATGTCATCCAGGTACGCCACAGCATACTCCTCAGCACCATTTAACACCTGGTTCACCAACCTTTGGAAAGTGGCTGGGGCATTCTTCATTACGAAAGGAATTCCTTTAAATTCAAATAAGCCTATCGGAGTGATGAAGGCCAACCTCTCCTTGGCTCTGTCCATTAACTCTACCTGCCAATACCACTTGGTCGGGTCAATGGTCGTAAGGTAGGTCGCCCTTCCCAACTTGTTCAGGAGTTCATCCATCCAGGGCATCTGGTTGGTGTCTGACTTTGTGACTGCATTCAATCCACAATAGTCCACACAGAAACAAGTAGAGCCATCTGGCATGGGCACAAGGACTATGGGTGAGGCCCAGGGGCTGTGGAATCTCTGGATTACCCCTAAATCCAGCATCTCCTCCACTTCCCTCCTAATGTCCTTTTGGACAGCCTCTGACACCTGATATGTTGTCCGCCATATGGGTGTCTGTGTCCCTGTCTCCACATCATGCATCGCTAAGGGGGTTAGTCCAGGCTTGGCGCTAAACAAAGGGGCAAAGTCTGCTGAAACCTCCCTTACTTCCGGGATCTGGTCCAGGGCCAGCTCAGGAGACAATTTTACTGCCTCCACAGGGGACTCCCACTTGCTTTCTTCCAGCAAGTCCAGAAGGGGGTCTCCTTCATCTGTTCCCTCCCCAGGACTACACACTGCAAACACCATGTCAGCCCTATTAGCATATGGCTTCATCATGTTGATATGGTACATCCTTTCTGTCTGTGTTCTGTCAGGTAACTCTATAATATAGTTCACATCATTTACCATCCTAACTACTTTGTACGGTCCTGCCCACTCAGCCTGCAGCTTGCCTTTCCAGACCCGAATAAGGACCATGACTTCCTGACCCACCATGTACAAGTGATCTCTGGCTCTGTGGTCATACCACACTTTTTGTTTCTGTTGGGCAGCTGCCAGGTTGCTCTGGGCTGTCCCCATAAGCTCCTTCAGCCTTTCCCTAAATGTAAGGACGTAATCCACAATGGGAGTTCCCTTGGTGGTGTGCTTGCCTTGCCAGTCCTCCTGGATCAAGTCTAGGGTCCCACGTACCCAGCGTCCATATAAGAGTTTGAAGAGGAAAATCCTGTTGACTCTTGGAGCACCTCCCTGTATGCAAACAAAAGGTGGGGAAGGTATTTGTCCCAGTCCCTCCCATGCTGTTCAGCAAACGCCCAGAGCATAGACTTCAGGGTACCATTAAATCTTTCCACAAGCCCATTGGCTTGTGCATGATATGGTGTCATGCATCTCTGCACCACCCCACACTTCTCCCATAAACATTTCATCAGGTCTGACATGAAGGAACCCCCTCGATCAGTGATTACCTCCTGCAGAAACCCAATACAGGAGAAAATCCCAAGTAAGGCATCTGCCACTTTGTCTGTCCTCAGTGAGGATAGGGCAATTGCCTCTGGGTACCGGGTGGCTTAATCCACCACAGTCAGGATGAATCTCTTCCCTGAGGAGCTGGGAGTATTTAAAGGCCCCACAATATCCATTCCCACCCTCTGGAATAGCTCCTCCACTATGGGCAATGGAATCAGGGTAGCTTGGGTTTTCTTGCCCGCCTTCCCTATTTCTTGGCATCGGTGACAAGACCTGCAATACTCCTTCACCTGCTGGGTGAAGTTAGGCCAATAGAAATTCTGGGCCAACCACTGTGTAGTATGAGCGATTCCCAGAAGAGCAGACAAGGGAATATCATGTGCAGTCTTGAGCAATGTCTCAAGATACACTGGGGAGCAATAAGCTGCCTGCCTTGCACCCCTCCCTCTGTCTGCACAGCCTGAGTATACATCAGTCCATTTTCCCAATAAACCCTATGTCTGCTGTCACCTCCCTGTGCTCTGTCAGAATCTGCCCAAGCCCTCAGCTTCTCTAGACTAGGGTCACTTCTCTGAGCAACTGCAAACTCCTCACACATTCCCAAGGCATGGGACAGGTCCCATTCAGTCTCTAAACTAGGGTCCCTAGCACTAGCATCATGGCAGTCAGGATCACTGTCAATCCCAACCCTCTGACAATGGGTCACCCCCTCCCTCCTCAGAGCAACCCTCTGCAGCTGTGTGGTTAACTGCTACTGGGGAAATTTCTACCCCCTTTTCATTAATCTCCATATCAGGAGACACAGGCTGGGGAACCAGCCTCCCAGTGGTTTTCACAATGGCTTCTGTGGGGTCCAGGGAACTGCAGTGTTCCTTTGCCACTTGGCTATGGGTAACTGCACATACCATCCCCTGTTGGAGATTGTTGCCAAGGATGATGTTCACTGCTAACGTTTTGGCTACAGACCCCTGTTGCACAGTTCCCCCTGTTTCACCCCAGTCTATGAGAACACTAGTGAGGGGCAATGTTTTCTCCCCACCAGTAAAGTCTTGTACAGTGACATATTTATTGGGTATAAGCTGACCAGGCTATACAAGATCCTCTTTTACCAAAGTCAGGGATGCCCTTGTGTCCCTTAACCATTGCATCTGTACAGCATTCACCATGACTGGATGCATGTGTTCCCTCATGTTCACAGGCATGCTTCCAGGGACACAGAAACAACCCACTTCTTTCTTAGCACCATGTTGCATATTCCTTTCCCTTGTGGGACACTGTCTGGCAATATGCCCAGTTTCTTTTCACAACCAACATTCACTTCTTTTCTCAGAGAAATCTTTTCTCTGAAACCTGGCGCTAACTGGTTTCGGTGGAGGCAGTGAGGATTTTAGCTGCCCAGAAGGCACGCTTTTCCCTTTCTGTGCTGCCACACCCACCCCATTCACTCTCAGAACAGGTCTGCTCTTGGCATAGCAGTCCGAGAGTTCAGCATCCTCTTGCACTGTTTTGTGATCTTGGTCCACCAGCCAGGTTTTCAGTTCTGCTGGGCATGCCCAGAAAAACTGTTCTAGCAGATTTACATTTTCAATTTTATCAACAGAGTTTGCTTCAATTCCTTCCCACCAACGTTTTAAAAACTGACGTTGTTTCATGGCTAGCTCCTCATAGCTCATGTCAGGGCTTCTCCTGAGCTTACAGAATTTAGCTCTGTATGATTCAGTAGTTAATTCAATTTTTTTTAACAGTGCAGCTTTAAGTTTGCTGTAATCATTACTGTCCTCATTGTCCATTTGACCCAATGTATCCCGAGCTTTTCTGGTAAGTAGCGGGGATAGCTGGAAGCCCAAGAACTCTCTAGGAATTTTAGCCTGATAACAAACTTGTTCAAAAGAATTTAAAAAGGCATCCATATCCTCCCCCTTTTTAAATTCAGCTATCAATATGGAATTCAATTTGTAACCCAGTCCTGTAGTCCCAGTAAAACCCAAGCCACTTACCTGTTCTGGTGCCGCTGGTTGGAGTTGTAGCTTCTCCAGTTCATGTTGCCTCTTTCGCTCTTGCTCCTCTCGGTCTGCCTCCCGCTGGTCATGCTTCTCTTCTCTCTGGAACTCCAGCTCCATTCTGAGCAAATCAATCTGCAGCCTGAGCACTTCTGGATCCAGAATGCTGGTGATCTTCCCCTGCTGCTGCGGCTCTTCGCTGGCACTGGCCCTGTTGCCCTCCTCATTGGATCTGGACACTGCACTGGCCGCTAGCCCTTCCATACTCAAGGTTCGGTCTCTTACAGTCACTGTCTGTGACTCGATGCTCTGGGTATCTGCTACCATCAGGACATCCACGAGGTTCTGTTTGGTGGCTTTCACCTCGTACGGGGCCCCTCTGTCCCTGCACAACTGCTTTAAGTAGTCTACAGTGTGCCCACTGTATTTGGAAGCCATCTTCTTCTCTAACTACGGTTACTCTGACTTGTACTTTAGAAAAAAAAAAAAGGAAACAGATAGGAATTTGACTGTAAGCCAAGTGATATAGTTCTGTTTCCTTTTAAAAAATAAATCACTGCCTTTTTCTTTTTTTGCAAGCGAGCTGACAATATCAAGCCGACACACTGAACAATAAAAGCTTGTAATACCAAATTTATGCATACCTCTGCCAACCTATCTGTCACAACCCCACTCAGCAGGTCAGGCCCTCTGCTCCCACAGTGCCAACCTCTGAGCACAGTATTGTGAACAGGAACAGAACAGAACAGGATAACCCTCCTGTCTGTTTTGTGGGTTTGAATCAACCTTTGGTCTCAAGTTCTGGAGGGATTCAAACTGTAAACATCTTGCTAGCGTACCCAATGTACAGGCACAGGCAATTCTGCTCTTTGGGGAAATGCCAGATATCTTTTGCCTACAGGCACCTAACCAGGTGTACAAAATGAACCCTGAAAAACTATATTAAAGACCTCAGATAAACTCTTACCTTTTCCTAGTTTGGTAAACCAGTAAGCTTTTGCATAGTGTCAACTTTAACCATCTATGCTTCACTTGTCAAATATAGAATTTCAAAGGCACTCCAAGTAGTCTCTTAAAATAGAGGTTTACTTTAAAATAGAAAAAAATATGTAAATTGTAAATACAGAACAATATATCACAAAACCATACAATCACTTAAAAGAACAAGGTTTAAAAGTGCAAATTCCTACCAACCATACACTTCGACTGGTCTATTTAATGTATATCTTCTAATAGTGCTGATAGATGTTTCTTCTTCAGAGTCCAAACATGTATATCTCACTCTAAAGGTCAGTAACAGCATAATTAAAACACTGCCTTGAACCTGCCTTCTCCATGATGTCACCCAGCTCCTCCTCTGTTTATGAAAAATCATACAACCAGGATGTCTCATCATTCAGAAGGTGACATCAGCAAAAACTTGTTTCCCCATGTCCTTTTATTCTAGAGTGTCTACCTGTCCTTCACAGACATCAAAGGACCTTTATAACTTAGCACCCAAGTGACATAACCTGTATTCTTCCTCTAAACATCATAAACGATTATGATTTCCATCCTAGCAGCTGGCAGCTACAATTAAGCCAGATAAACAGGAGATTCTTAATTTGTGTCTCTTCTAGCCTGTAATTATCTCCTGGCTTTTAGGTTAACAGCGTGTAGTTGAAACCTGGGGTGTCATCCCAGGAACACAGCATGTCTCAAGAGAGACATTCAATAACACATTTTTATATTGCAAAAAGCATAGATTAATCAGAACCAGCAGTCCAAGTGTCATAGTAATCATATGACTAAGTGTCCAAATCCGTATTGGTTCCTTATACTACTCAGCCACTAGGTGGAGTGGCATGTCGAGGATTAAAATGTTCTTACTTTGAGTCAAGTCTGATCTTAAGTTACCAAGGTCTATCTGTTTCTCACCATGGATTGTGCTGTTGCTTGTTTTCTCTTGCTCCAGGAAACCACCGCTCATTGTTAGGGTATTTTGCTGTGGATTGCAATGCTTGGACTATAGATCTGTGACTACAGTTACTCACTACCACTACCCTGGGTCTTTATCTGATCTGGCAAAACTGCCTCATATAGTCCTCTCCATTAGGTACACTTCAAGTCCTGTGTCCTCTGGGGGTAATCCACCCCACTCCACAGGCTACATGCAACAGCTTCCATGGCCACACAATGGCTAACAGCTGTCTGGGGGGGACCCTCATACTTCTTCTTCTACTCTGCTTAGACAGAGTTGCGTTATCTCACCCAAATGAGATTGTGTCAAATGTTTCCAGGACTGAACCTTATGACTTTACTTTCTCCAACCTTATTGCCGATAATAAAACTATACTCCAAAGTAATCTCCTTCTATACATAAAGGGCTGTCCCTACCTTTCACTATATGAGCATGTTAAATTTAATAAGAGGGGCATTACCCACTCTGCTCTCCAAAGTACAAGACTATGGTTCCTGGTCATTATTGTTATTCTCCTAGCTGGGGATGTAGAGCTGAATCCAGGGCCACCTGTTGCTCATTTATCCTCAGCTGACATACACGGGAACTCTAAGAATGGGTTATTTATTTCACACATGAATATTAGATGCTTAACTTGCCACTTTGGGGAACTGGAGGCATGGGTCAAACTCTACAAGCCCGGCATTCTCTGCCTCACCGAGACATGGCTAAAACCAGCTGTACCTGACTCACTCTGCACCCTGCCAAATTACTCCCTATACGCAGGGAGAGAACATCACACAAGTGTGATGGTGGTAGTGTTGCACTGTTCTACAAAAACAATTTCAATTTCACTCTACTTCCTGCCCCTGTCTTCCTCTCTGTGTGTGAGTAAATACATGCTACCCTTGCTTTGGGAGTTAAGAAACTACATATTATCTGTGCCTATAACCCCCCGTCTGGGGGGATAGCAGGTCTACAGTATCTTCTGAAAGCTACCTCTAAAATTTACAGATAAAACGAGGTAGTCATCTTAGGGGACCTTAACCTTAACTGGCTTGGGACAGCTCTCAGCTCCCTTCATTCACTGACCCATAGCTACAACCCACACCAACTGGTAACACTGCCAACCAGAAATATGTCATCGTCACCTTCTGGCACACTTCTGGACTGGGTGCTTGTAAACCGTATGGAGCATTTATTGTCTGCTGGTATTCTGGCTGATGCCATAATGGACCACTCTCCGATTTTTTGCATCTTGTCTATGGGTGCACCCCCATCTCCTCCACCGTGTTTTGTCACATTCACAAACTTTGCTCACCTTGACCAAGAGGCATTTCTATAAGATGTTTCTAGAATTGACTGGACTGGGATCTATCACTCCCACAGTGCTGAGGATGCCCTAAATACTTTCATCAGTTAATTCCTCATGGTAAAATGCTAGCATGCCCCAAGGATCACCTGAAGAGTCCAAAGTAAACAAACGAGATGGCTCAACAAAGATTTGCTTAAAAATCTTTTTTTTTTTTTTATTATGCTTTTTTCCCCCTGGCAGGACCACCGGTACACTTTCCATCCTGGTCACAGCCCCCGGAGACCTCCACCACTGCCAATTGCTGCTGAGAGCCCTCGGTCACCCCCGGCTTGCCCCCCGGAGGGTGGGGCCGCGGGCCACCTTCGTGACCCCGGAACTGTAACTGGTTGGGGTCCTGCAGCGACGGTGGCAATGCGAGACTCTCCAGGGAGGGCTTCATCTATCAGTGGTCCTGCCCCGCCATCTTTTTCCTCTTTTTTCTCCCAGAGGAGGCGGGGACGTACAATGACGTCAACGTCTGCCTTCTTCCCCCTTACGTCTAGCCTCTGCTACGCGAGTACTCCCGGCCTCCGCCAGGAGTCTCTAGCGTACTGGGTGCAACCCACACCCTCCCCCCGGAGTAGGAGAGCTGTCCAACGGACGCTCAATCCTACTCCCCCCTGGCTGGCCCTCCGACGACCTGGGTCCATTCCCAACCTGGTGCTGGCGCCATGAACCAAACTGCTGTACTGACGGGCCACCCCAGATTTGCTTAAAAATCTGAGGCTCAGAGATAAACTCTGGCAGCATTACAAAATATCAGGTCAGCCAGCTGATTTCAACACCTATAGGACCCTAAGGAACCTTTATGAGAAACAAGTTAGAGCTGCAAAGAGCAAATTCTGTAAAGACCTACTACTTAGTTCAGCCTGTGACCCAAGGAAATTTTGGACACATTTAAAAGACTTCCTGGGGGCTTCTCAATCATCTACCCCTGGGGATATGTTAATAAATGACGTGCATTGTAATGACTCCAGCACCATAGCAAATTCTTTCAACCAGCATTTCTCTGGTCTGACCCAATTGACCTCATCTTCCAATCTTAATGCAATGCACTTTCAGCCACTATCGGTTACTCATCTGGACAACCTGGATGCTCGGTCTCTGGTGCCCCCTCCTGTGCCACCTTTCTACTTCAAAGCAGTAACTAGGTGGAGGTCCTGAAACTAATGAGGTCCATCTCTGCTAACACTAGCTCTGGCTCGGATTCCCTTGAACCCCATCTCCTGAAACTAGCTGCTCCCCTCATTGCCCTACCGCTGGCAAAAACTTTCACACTATCACTCTCTGGTAGTAAGGTCCCTGACCTCTGGAAATCTGCTTGCATTACACCTGTATTTTAAAAAAGGTGATCGCAAGATCATCACTAACTATAGACTGATAGCCAATCTCTTGGTACTGAGCAAAATCCTGGAGAAAATTATTGCCGCTCGAACAACTGACTATCCAATGAAATTCAACCTGCTCTCAGATACCCAGCATGGCTTCAGGAAAGGGCATAGCACCACTACTGCCCTCCTTAAATTTACCACCGATACACTTTCTAAAACTGATTCTGGAAATTTTACTGGAGCTGCTTTTATTGACCTCATGAAGGCCTTAGATCTTGTTGACCATCCATTGTTTTTCTCCATGCTTCAGCACCTAAACTTCTCCTCCTCCTTGGTTGTCTGGTTTAGCAGCTCGCTGTCCAATAGAACTCAAATGGTGAAGTTTAAATCCTCACTATCTAACGGTACCACCATCAACATTGGGGTGCCCCAAGGCTCCATTATTGGGCCCCTTCTATTCTCGCTCTACATAAACAACATAGGTGATCCTCTCATATAGAATAGCAGAACAGGATTTGAGAGGATCACCTATTCTTGCTCTACATAAACAACATAGGTGATCCTCTCAAATCCTGTTCTGCTATTCTATATGCTGACAATCTTGTCATCTATACCAGATATACTAGTATAGCCTGCATTAATGCAATCCTTTCATCTGACTTTAAAAATATTTAAAACTGGCTAAACGTCCATAAGCTAATACTCAATGCAAATAAAACTAAAGCCATGCTGCTTGGTTCAGCTCCAAAGCTCCATGCCTGTACAATGGCACTGGCAGTTAAGGACTCTGGAGGTTCACTGCTGGAATGTGTGTCTTCTTTCAATTACCTAGGCATCCTGTTTGATCAATCCCTAGATTTCAACCTCCATGTGAAGTCAACTTGCAAAGTTGTCAATGCCAAACTGGGTGTAGCATACAAGACCAACTATATGCTCATGCTATCAGCTAAACTGGCCATTGCGAGGAGAATTCTTCTCCCCAGTCATACCTATGGAGCTCCTATTCTTGCCGCCACTCATAAAACCTCCTTACTCAAATGGGATGTTACGTATAATAACATATGTCGCTATGCCTCCTCTGCTGCGTGACTCACACACCACTGTCAACTCTACAGTGACCTTGGTTGGCTCTCTCCCTCTGCTAGGAGGAAATACTACCTTGGCACACTCATTGATTCAATCATTCAGCAGCACACTCCACTGTCGCTTGCGGAGATGCTCATTCCCCATGCCATGTCCCATGGGTTGCGATCAGCTGATAAATCTTTATTGAAAGTACCTAGGTGTCATACAAATAAAGGAACTGGTGCATTTGTGCATACTGCCCCACAGCTGTGGAATGCCCTGCCCCTTGACATTAGACTGCCCAACTCACACCATTGTTTTAAGAGAGGACTGTGCCTAAATCTAGCACTTGCAGACTCATGTACCTGCTTTGACCCTACCTGACATCGCTGGTCAGCCTCTAACGGTATTCTGACTTCTTCTCAATCCAATTCCTGTCACACTCCTGATCTCAGCCCTGTTTTCCCTACTCCCCCACTAGCTCTAGCTCTTTGAGTCATCGCCTTCACTACATACATACACCAATGAACTGATTATTCAGATCACCTCTTTCTTCCTCCCCACAGACCCTCCTGCATTCTATGACACTTGCTGTATTTCTACACATTCCTGTCTGTAAACCTTTTGTTAACTGTTTTTTGATTTTTTGCACATTGTAGTTAACTGTTTTTTGATCTCTTGCACATTCTACTTTACAAATGCTTTGCCTAATTGATTGTCTTATTGTACTATATCTTCTCAACTCTGTGTAAGAAATGCACTTATAAATTGTTACATTGTGTGTTCTACATGTCTGTACTGTTGGTTTCTCCACAGGCCCCCTGGCATGGTGTGCCAGTTACCTGTCCACCCGGTCCCAAAGCATCAAAATAAATGGGACCCTATCCGACACACTACCTGTCTGCTCCAGGGTGCCCCAGGGCTCCATCCTGGGTCCACTTCTTTTCACCCTCTACCTAAACTCCTTGCCAAAGACCTGCTCTGAAAAAATCCTACTGTATGCAGATGATGCAGTGCTCTATGCCTTGCATCATAAACCTACACCCCTCCAGGACACCCTCCAGCATGTCTTCGTCCAGGTCGAAACATGGTTCAAGAACCGTAGACTGGTCATAAACCTAAAAAAGACGAAATCGATGATTTTCTCCCACCACCAAAACAAAGCAAAAAGTGCACCTCTCCTCATCCTCCCCAGCACCCCCTTGAACAGGTATCCATCTACCAATATCTTGGGCTTACCCTCGACTCTGCCCTTACCTTCCATGACCACATAAACACCCTAGCGGCTGCCACTAACACTCAGATTGGACTCCTTTACCAGCACAGGAACTGCCTCCCTCCTGATGCCCTTAGGCTTGCCATTACTTCCTCAATACTGTCCCTAGTGGACTATGGGCTCCCTGTGTATGGGGCAGCAGATAATTCCACACTCCAGAAAATTCAGATCTCCCTCAGCAAGGCTTGCAAGCTCCTAACTGGTGCCCTTAGGCTCGCCCACACCTGCTCCCTCTATTCCACTGCCAATCTCCTCAACCTTGATGAAAGACTCCACTACTAGACCTGCCAACTGACCAAGAAAATTCTGCTCGGTCACTCCCCTCCTGGGGTGACCGCCTCTCTCCAACTTGCCACCCCTTCTATCTCCACCCGCAACTCGGACAAAGCTATACTAGCAGTACCCAGGGTAAAAACCCCTCTTGCACAAAGATCCTTCCACTACAGTGCCCCTGTTTGGTTTAATGCACTCCCAGCCACCATCACTAGCACACCCAAGACTGCCCATTTCAAAGTCACTCTCTGCAACCACCTCCTCAATGTCCACTCCTGTAACTGCAACTAGCCTGCTCTCTTGTGCCCACTATGACCCAAACCTCTGACAAAGTCTATTATGGACTGCAACCTCTTACAACAATGTCTAATCCTCCTCTGGCCCATGAATATGATGGATTACACTGTAACAGATGCTCTCTCTTGTTAACAATGTTTTTCTGCTGTGCTTATGTAAATATCTGTATCCAAAACTGTATATAATGTTTGCAAACAATGTCTGTAACCTATACATGATGGCTATTCCTTTGTAACTGTACCCTGTCAGTTTTATTCAGTCCTCATGTGACGAGGTACCTTTGTAAATGAGCCATCTGACTCAAAGGTTGCAAATCCAATATTTCAAATAAATAAATAATTAAAAACTCTCCCGGGTCGTGCCTGAAAATAGTCATTTTATGGCTAGTGCACTTACTCGGTTAAGAAAAACTAAATAAGTAACCTAAAAGCCTGGATAACTACAGTAATAACAGAATTTGAATCAGTATTTGAAAATCAGCTTCTACTGGGAAAATTAACTTATAGATTCAGAGCAGTTCTCCTTTAAGGTTGCAGGACATGGCAGATAAGGTTTCCTTTAATGGTGACAGCTCTTTAAGGAAACTCTCCACCATGAGCTGACTGGGTGCTTGCTGTGGCAGACGGGGTGCTCTGGCAGGAATGCTTTTGGTCTTGTTCCAGCTCCAGTGAAAGTTGTGGGGTGTGCTGCAACATTGCAGAATCAACCTCAATAGCAGTGGAAGCAGATATCTTAAAGATACTAGTTATGTTGGAAAGAGCAGAAAAGTCAGGGTCAAATTCAGAAAAATCTATAATTTAATGTCTGGAAGAAGTGGAGCTGAGTGCCTGAGCTGACTCTAGTAGCAACATGTCACTTGACTCCATAACTCACTCTTTTCAAAACTAAAAGCAATTAAACAGGACAAGATTTATTGTACATAACAGAGTGGGTAAACACTAACAAAATGTGTTTCAATTTAGACAAGTGTGTAGTGATGCACATGGGACAAGGAAACATAAATCAGGAATATTATATACAGGGTGTAAAATTAAAAGACTCAGGGCCAGATATTCAAAACTTTGCCCAGGGGCCAAATTAGCACTGCCCAGCGGGCAAACTGAGCCCGGAGCACAAAGCAAGCCATATTCAAACGGAATAGCCCAGGGCAAACAGCTTCTGAATATAGCATGGTAATGAGGCCATGCAAACTGGTTGGAGTGCAGGGCAAACATTGCCCTGGAATAAGACAGCACTGAATAAACAACCAGGAAGTGCAACCCACAACAACAACACAGTACACAGCAACGTGAGGGCAGGTACAGATGAACTACGTGGCAATGTGTGTGCCAGCAAATGCATGGACTCAGTACAGTTGCAGGAAGCAGCAGATGAGAAAGAACAGTGATCAAAACTTTACAATATTCCCTGTACCATTAGCGCTACTAACACATTAGCGGGAGCTAAGCAGTTAGCCTGGAGCAAACACGCTTGCTCGGAGCTAAATGTGCCATATTCAAAGTGCTATGCAAATGAGCCTACTTAGGTAGTCTCTGGGCAAACAACCGGATTAGCATCTCATTATACCCTGATTTGCACACAGTTTGCCTAGTGTTACTGCAGGGTCCCATAGAGCCACCTGTAGGTCAGTCTGGAAGTACAGGGCAGACAAGGTCCAACCGCAGCTCCATCTGTAGGTCAGTCTGGCAGTGCACGATGATAGCTACAGGCTACAGGTAAACAGTACAGCATAGCATAGCATAGCATATTGTACCCCAGGGGACAGGACAGCATAGGCACAGGTGGTGGTGGTGCTGCATGCAACTGTCACACTGTAGGGCATGCTACAGTGCAGCAGACACTACAGTAGCAAGGGAGACAGTAGTGTGAGGGACGAGCACTGCCTATGGTGTGTAGGGCAAGGATGCTGATTGCACTGTACACAGTGACAGGCCCAACCTGCAGGTGTTTACTGACAGTCGACATTACTGTTACACTGTTGTGTGACCCACAGATGCTGTACCTGTGGCATGTGATGCCCACAGTGACATGTACATATCTGGCTTTGTGTGTTGTGGCAGTTGTACAGCTGTGTGGTATGTGGCTGGGGGGGGGCATATAGTATCCGAAAGGCACACTAGTGTTGGGGGTATTCCTAATACTGGCCCATGTGCACTGCATGCTGAGTCCCAGCCTTGTGGCCACACCTGGTCTGTGGCACAGCCTGGCCACCCATACACACTCCCTCAACATCCTCCATGCCCACAGTGCTGCATGTGTGTGGGCATCTGTTTTGTCCTCAGATATGTGTGGTCAGCAGGTGTGTGCTGTATGGCTACACTGCCATGCTGTCCACTGGCGGCAGGGTCACCACTTACTGCCTGGCATGGCTGGGACTGGTGGCAGATGATGGCATCATTGTGATGCCATTGGTTAGCAGCAAGCTTCCACTATGTTTGGCTTTATCTATGTGTCATATTTATGTGTTAGGGTCACGCAAGACCCGCGCTAAACCCCAGCAAATCCCGCGCACAGCCATTTATGTTCGCGCAAAGCTGATTGCCCAGGATTAAGACCAGCTTTTCTGGTAATCTACACCAGCGCTAACTGTCGGCGCTAGGTCACGTAAACCACTTAGCGCGGCGCTAGCCACTGAATATAGCATTGCGCTTGTATTCATGTCAGTTTGCCCCTTGCATACATTATACTTTTGCCTGGCGCTAATGCAGTTTGCCCGCGCTATTTGGCCTTTTGAATATGGCAGACCCGCGCTAATCCCGCGCTAAACCTGCGCAAATGATTTTTGCCCAGCGCAAAGTTTTGAATATCTGGCCCCCAGTCTGTGAAAAGGACTTGGGGATATATATTAACCATGACCTGAAGAAGGGATCCCACTGTAAAATAATGGCAAGTAAGGCTATGCATTTGGTGAATTGCATCCGAAGAAGTTTTCAATCAAGAAGGGAAGAGGTATTGATGCCTCTTTTTAAATCCTATGTGAGACTACATTTAGATTATTGCTCCATGGTTTGGAGTCCATATTTGAGGAAGGACATAAGGATGGCTGAAAAGCCTCAAAGGGCCTGTACAAAACTAATAAAAAGGATAAACGATACACCCTATGAAGAAAGATTGAAGGTCTTTGGGTTATGGACAGTGGATATAAGATGTGTTAGGGATGACCTGCTGTTGCTTTATAAAATTTTGGGTCAGGGCATGTTAAAAAAAGATTTTGAATTTCAAACTAGGGAACAAAATTACAACCTAAGAGGGCACAAATACCAGTTAAAAGGAGAACATTGTAAAACAAATCTAAGAAAATTTAGCTTTGGACCTAGAACAATCAGATTATGGAATAAACTACTAGTTGAATTAGTAGAGGCTTCTAGCTTTAATGCCTTCAAGACAGGTTTAGATAATTTTATCTCAGTTGGTAACTTCGGTTTCCTCCGCTGAAATGGTGGGGACAACCAACATGGGCTTAGACCTTCTGGTTGTCTTATTAAATCCAGTATGAAATCCAGTATGAAAAATTAAATGGATCCAGAAGCAAATGGTTTAATACATTTTATTGGATCAACATTGATGTACAAAAAGAAAACCGTGCCTAAGCTTTCGGACCAACCAAGTCCTTCCTTGGAGACTTATGGCAGTGGTTAAGAGAATCACATTTTTTTTTATAATCAAATTTTATTAAGATTTTACATACAAAGATAAATCCAAAAATGAAAAACAATACAAATTAAACCAAGCTAGGACCAGCATGACACATTCACAGTAAACATAGTCACCAGTGTAATATTCCTGAAAGAAGGAAACAGTTAACAAACAAAAACATTCTTTTTTCCTAGTATTTGTCAAATTTATTACTACCTATTTAAAAGTAAAATTATTATTTTTTTTTAAACTTAAGTGTGGACACTCCAGGTAGTCCAAGTAATGAAAACCAATGTAATTAAGGCACAAAAGTAGGATTTACCTCTAACTGCAGATGTATCCAGGGTGTCCAAATTTCGGTACAGACTGATTCCTTATCTAATAACCTATATTGAGTTCCATAAACAAAATTCATAATCTCGCATCATCTGTCTTCATTTGGAACTTTAATCTGAAGCCAAAATTTAGTTATTGCTTTTTTGAACATAAAATCAAAATAAGCAATAAGCGAATTTGATGCCTAGATAACAAAAGAGAATCTGGAGCCACCAAAAGAAGCACCAGCTTATCTGATAAGGCTAACATCTCCCCAAATATCCTTCACAGGTCCCGCTGAACCCTTTGTCAGAAGAGCTGCAATTTTTGACAACCCCAAAAAACATGCAGCTGATCCACTTGCATTTCCCCACATCCCCGCCAACAAGCAGCATACTGTGGGCCCTTATATTTAGCTACTCATACTGGAGTGAGAAAAAAAAACAAGACCTACATTTCCAAGAGAATTCCTAAAAGAACTATAGAAATTCGAGAATATAGGAAAGCCGATTGCAGCCATTCTTCCCATAGAATAGCCTACCCCATTTCCTGTTCCCAACTAAGATAAATGTATTTAGTGATATCCAACTTGCTAACATGCAGATCGGTATACAATTTTCCAATTAAATGATATATTTCCTCACCCCTTTGTGCCATTACTATAATACGTAGCCCTGGAGAGCCAAAGGCCTCCTGAAGAGTATGATAGGGGTGAGATCAAAGGTAGGAACATAGTTGCAAAAAACCTATAATGCTCCGACCTCCCCAATCCATACCTTACCTGAAGATCTCCAAATGTAAAAAGTCCCTTAATGTCCAAAAGCTGAAAATAATACTCTATCCCTAGACATGCCCAGTTCCACGGAAAAACTTCAGTTTTCTAAAAGGGAGCAGAACCATCCCATGCAAGAGCTGTTATCAACAGACTTTGTTGTCCAGTTAAAGAAGATCAGTATGCATCCCATACCTTCAGTACCACTCTAGTATACTGAAAAAAGTGAGCAAACAGAATTCGAGGAACCAAGGTTGCATAAAGAATGCATAAAGAATGCGGCCCACATCATGCAAATCATTTAATACAAATCCTGTATCTTTCCAATGCACTGAAAAATGAGAGTTAGTCCACAGACATATTATTCGCAGAAAGGTCACTCTAGAATACCATTCCAAATTTGAAAAACCGCCCTCCCCGCGCAGAAGACAGATACAAAACCGAAGCTCGAACCCTAGATCTCTGACCTCACCATACGAAATTTAAAATACTTTTTTGCCATTCACGAAGGAGGGCCTTGGTTGGCTAGATTGGCAAATTTTGTTAAAAAAAATAGGATTTTGGGCAAAATCATCATATGAATGACCTCAATCCATCACAAGAAAGATAGGGGTAAAGTTGACCATAGTTGCAAATTATTATTAATCTCCTGAGTAAGAAGCTCGGAATTTAAAATATCTACATGTTCATGTGGCTTTGGTATATTCACTCCCAAATATTTTATATCTTTCCTATTCCACCTTACAGAAAGCAGATCTTGTATCTCCACTGGAGGGGTATAATAATAAGTGATTACCTCCATTTTGGACTTATTCAGTTTAAAGATGCTAAAGACTTGAACTCTTCAAGTATTTCCAATACCACCTTCAGAGAACTGGTGGGGTTCGTCAAAGTCAATAAGATGTCATCTGCAAATAAAGCAACCTTATACACGCTGCCCCTATATAAATACCCTCAGCTTGTTGAGATGACCCAAATATGTGAAGCCAACAGCTCAACATATAAGGCAAACAATAGTGGTGACAATGGGCAACCCTGCCGGGTACCCCGAGCTATTAAAAAAGGTAACATAAAGGAGCCATTCATTTGTACATAAGCCATAGGGTGAGAGTATATGCACCGTAACATGGTATAAAATCAGACAGAAATCCAAACATCTGAAGCGTCGACCACAGATAGGGCCAAGAGACCCTATTGAAGGCCTTCTCCGCATCCAGACTTGCCAGGACCAGATGGAGAGAGCACTCTCATACATAGTTCAACAGAAGAAATGTACACCTTACATTATCAAATACCTGATGACCATGTACAAAACCCATCTGATCCTGGTCAATCAAGGATGGGAGAAGAGCATCTAAGTAATTAGCTAAAATAGCCATATAAAACTTATAATTGGCGTTAAGCATGGAAATAGGCTGATAAGAGTCCGCCTTTACCAAGTCCTTGCCAGGGTTCAGTAGGGCCACAATAATGGCAATGTTCCAAGAAGGGGGTATCTCCTTCCCGAAACCCTTTCTTTGCTCTCAATAAGATAGGGCATAGAGCTTGTTGAATTTCCCCAACGTTATAAAAATCTGAAAGAAACCCATCCATTCCCAGACTTTTCTTTGACTTGGAGCATTCTATTGCCTCTACCAATTCAGTATAAATTATAGGGGAGAGCAAAGCAGTTGACTGCTGCTTCATTAGTTGGGACAATTGTGACTCCCACAGAAATCGTCATATCTGCTCCTGGGGCAGTTCGGCTGAATTGGGTAAATACAATCTTTTTTTTTTGTGGTTAATAAGTTTTATTGATTTGACTTATTAAGATGATGCAAACATTAAAACAGTCAGATACATTGCAAAGGTCTTACAGACTGTTACATATGTCTGTAGAAGCAGAGAACGGAACATGCTGGCCAAATAGTAATGAACTGAATATACTAGCCAGGTAAGCAGTAGAATAATACTCCTTGCCTGGATGTACAACACCTATCCAGCTGGAGATTAACTTTGAAAGTATTAGCAGTTGGTGCATTGCATTATGGCTAACTCATACAAACATATCTTACCTGGCCCCATCCTGCTAGTTTCTGCAGTATTTGACAAAGTAACAGAAATTATGAGAGGTCCAGGGCCGCTGTCCTCTACTTTATGCCTACCAAATTCAAGAGATCACACACACAAAGCAAACAGGTCTTCATTGTCAGAGAAAATACTATCCTTTACTGATATTATACCATGTCATCCATAGAGCAGGGTCCCCTATAACTCAGTAACAATCTCTCCAGCACTTGCCCCTAAATGCACCATAAAAGGAGACCATTATAGTAGCATGGTTGTGCCTATTCAGCCGATTCCCTCCCTAGGTTTCAAAAACAAAAGGAAGGGAGTCCAGAGGGCAGTATATTTAAAGAGGGTATTGGTCACAGCATGTGATATTCTGGCCCAGTTGGCAACTTGAGCCATGGAGGTAAGTACCTCCCCCAGGGAGGGGATCATCTGGGACCACCATTTACATAGTAGGAGTCTTTTAACCTGCATACTGAGTGTCGGTAGTAGTTTCAACTCAGAGAGATGAAGGTGAGGGGCCAGGGTCTGGAGTCCTAATAACAGCAACTCAGGGGGACTGAGGCACAGGCTTCATAAGTATTTTGGACCCCATCTCACAGGTAGCCTGCCATAGGGGCTGGATCAGCCTGCAGGACCAAAGTATATGGAACAGGTCACCTGGGAGTTCCTGACAGCTCCAGCACAGATCAGACTGAGCCAGCTTTGCCTTGGCGAGGACTACAGGAGTCCTGTACCAGGAGTGAATTATCTTGTTCTGTATTAATTGACTACTGGTGTCAGGATATGCCCCGTGAGCTAATTTTAGACAAGACTTCCACTCCAGGTTCATAATAGGGACATGCAGTGCTTTCTCCTATTTGTGCTTGGATTCCTCTGCTTGGGACGGGATGGTGCTTCGAATGGCCACATATACCCGGCTTGACTGTCCTCTTTCTAGGGCCAGCCATGACTCTATCTGGGAGATGTGTTGCTCTTGGTGCTGCTTATGCCTGTACATAAGGATGGCACTTCTTATTTGAAGAAATCACCAGAAGTCTTTGGGAGAGATCCCATAAGAGCTCCGCAGGCCCTCAAAGGAGTTAAGGGTATCTGTACCAGGAATGAGCATATCTCAAAGCAATGAGATACCACCATGTTCCCATGAGGGCCATGCAATTAGTTGTTTATTGATGGTAATCTCATTATTGCCCCATAGTGGGGTAAGTCTTAGGGGAGATGGTGAGGTGCCCAATTTCTTATGCACCTTGGCAAAATATTTCAGAGAGGGACCTATAGTAGGATGAGAGTGAGTGCCCTTAGGGGGATGGTTAAATAACAATAATACCAAGTGAATATGCTGACATACCTCTCTATCCATATCCAGCCACTGGGGAGCATTGTGTTCAGGGAAAAGGAATCATTTTAACATCTGAGCCAGCTGAAAGGCCCATTTATACCCCTCTAACCATGGAAGACCCCAGCCCCCTTCCGACCAATGAGTTCTGAGCTTATTTCTACTGTACCTAGGTTTCTTACCCTCCCACAAAAAGGATCCCAGCAGGGAGTCTAACTTAGTAAACCAATACGAGGTATTTTCAAAGGGACGTGGGAGAGAAGATACATAATTTTTGGTACTGTGACCATTTTAATTGTGGATATTTTACCTACAAGCGACAGTCGAAGAGATTTCCATCTGTCCAGTTCTGTACAAATGGATGCAACAAGTGGTTTCATATTCTGGTCCCAGATTTTATGTAGATTAGGAGAGATAGCAATGCCCAAGTAGGTAATCTCCTCCGGGGCCCATTGGAGCCCATGCTGAGTAACCATTTGAGAGGTACACTTAGAGTTTAAAGGTAGGACCTCCGTCTTGGCCTGGTTAATCTTGAGCCATGAGAATATAATCTTTGATAAAATGCCTGAAAAACTTTAAAAATGTCAGCAGTAGTATGACACATTCAACCAGTTAGCGGATCCTGAATTTCAAGAATGGTTGCTGCAGCCTTTTTAACCCTTAAACGCCAAGCTAAATACCTGGCTCCTTTAGAGCCTCCTAGCTGGGTACATGGCCGTAAGTAATAAAGTGCATGCTCTGTTTTTTGATCCATATACTTCAGCAATTCAGCCTTCACATCTAGCAACTTGGGGCGAGCAGGGATATCCCCTTGATGGACTCTTGCTTGTAAAGATTGAATTTTTATATAAAGTTCGGAACCCCTTCCCGTCCATTCTTTTTGCTTTGCAGACACATATGCAATTATTTTACCACGGATAGTTGCCTTCAAGGCATCCCATAACATTGTATCAGCCACTTCCCTCATATCATTAGTATCCAGGTACATTTGTACCTTCTCCACAATCTCCTGGCAAAATGTACGTTCTTTTAAATATGCCAAATGCAATCGCCAAGTACTTTTCGTGGGCTTCTTAAGGGAACCTAATTTCATCACCAAAGGAGCATGGTCTGAAAGTATAATACGGCCTATTTCTATTTGCTGCATATCACTAACATGCTCAACTCTGGTAAACAAATAATTAATCCTAGCCAAGCTACCATGCCCTGCTGAATAATGGGTAAAGGACCTATTGGCAGGATGAAGACACTGCCAGATATCTGCCATGCCCAAATGCTTTAAAGCACAGTTGAGATATTTCAACAAGGTCACATGCCAATACCTGTTAGGTTTAGTAGCATCAAACAAAGGGTTCAATGTTAGGTTCAGGTCCCTCCCCATACAACATGGCCTCTAAGTGTAGAGGTAAGCTGTGAAAAAAAATTGTAAAAACACACTCTTAGAAAAGCAAGGAGGAAAATAAGTATTCACTAAAGTCACATCCTTCCCATACAGCATACCGCTCACTATGACATATCAACCATCCGGATCACTGACCAAGTGGAAGACCTCAAATGGTAGGTGACTATTAACTAGAATTAATACCCCTCTATGTCTCCCAGCTAAATAAAAAGCATGAAAAATCTTATAAAACCCCAGTTTTGTGAACTAATCCTGCTCTTCAGGGGAGAGGTGCATCTCCTGGAAAAAAATCAGATCCGCCTGCTGTTGGCGGGCATACTGGAGAAATTGATACCTTTTAATAGGATTGATCACCCCATTAACATTATTTGACAGAACCATTAGATTAGTGTTATTGGGCTATACCATCATGATGGAAAAATAGATATTTCAAATGATTACATGTACCAGACACCTGCAGTGCACCCATTATACACTTACTAAAAGTAATCCCACACGTCTGAACTTGCATAAAACAAGCAATTAAAGATGACCCCCCAAAAATCAAATAAGTGATTCCCCTTCCCCATGATGAGATACCTAAACTGTCACTCACATTATTTAACAAGGCAGTTCGCATTAGCTGGTAAAAGAATAAAGTAAAACAATTTATATCAAAAATAAAGACCCTTCCTGTTAATGAAGTAAGTTGAAAGACAGTAATGGTTGAACTGTAACAATCAGTTGATGAACAAAATAAAAGCACCCTACATAATTTGTAATCCTAGGGTATGGCTCAAGATCCAATAAGACTTTAGGCAAACAAAAAAAAAAAACTTTTTAAGCAATAGTATGCTAATATATAAAGAAACTGTATCCCCACTCTTGGTGCACATACAACTCCCATGAAGAAAACGTATAAAGACCAGTTAAATACATAAATCTCTGAAGTATGTGGCACAATAAGTCAGAATATACTAACCATTGCAAAATGTGCCATACTAATGTGAAAAACTGGTGACTGGTAAAAAACAAAATTCCACAGGGAACATAGAATCTGGCCCCAGCTTTCATAGAAATAGGAAATTATCAGTAAAAAAGCTTTGAAATAAAAACCACGAGTGTCATATAGTTCAGTAAGAAAAGCTATCCCACTAGAGTAACTAAAAACTATAAATGTGCCAGCCCGGTGGTGCAGAGGATTGAGGAGCTGGTGCCTTACCTCAAACCACACCGGTGACCCGGGTTCAGGAACGGACTTGGGCACCGGAGGGTCGGCAGGGGAAGGAGAAGGATCGAGCATCCGGAGGACTGGTCTCCTCTCCTGGGGTGGGTTAGGGACAGCCATCGTTCTGTAGCGGCCCCCGGTGAAGACCTGGGGCAGTGCAGATGCGACGCATGGGAACTGAAGGAGGAAAATACAGAAAAATTGCACCTCCAAACTGCCGGATGATGGCCGCCCAGACCAGTGCCTCCTTTGAACTCCAAGAAGCTGACCCAACCTCAGCAACACCCAGAGCCAATGGCAAGGCCTCCAGGCCATTCCTCCTCGGAAGCAGTAGACCCATCCGATGAGAGGTTACGTCAGATTACCCTGAGGTGGCTGCGATGTGAGGTCGGGGATCGGCATCAGAGCCGTTGAGGAGAGCGTCCTTGTCAATGACCTGAAGGGGTGGCAGTTGGGGATGCAGGGGAGATAAACAAATAACACAAAAAACAAACAAACTACAAACTGACTACCAAAGAAGTATGTTAAATCCCAACACCAAACCATACCATGGCTTACCCCAACCAAGGCAGAACACAGTATTAACCCTCTCAAACTCAAAGTAATGTTTCCCAAAACTATGAAGTTCAGAAATACCCAACAAAACTCTGCAAGATAACCACCTAACTGTGAAAACAGTAAGGGACTTCCAAATAAGGGAGCCATCATAAATTTCAGGCTCCTGTACAGTGCCCAGATAAAATCTGGCACCATAAGGGTATTAACCCTGGAGTACCCGGAAACCCCAGGGGCTGATAAAGCCCAAACAATTAGAAAAACACTAAACCAGTGGACAGCCATTTCCTCATAATGGGGAGAAACTGGACCACATAAATAACATAAAATAAATTATTCGCCTATTAATGGCTAGCGGGATGACTAAACTACCCAATACATAAGCAGGTGAGGGTTATGCCTGGGTTAAAAAAATACCCAACTCCTGTCACAAATGCACCCCACAGGTCAGGCCCTCTGCTACCGCAGTGCCAAACCTCAAAGTGCAATAAGTGAACAGGAGATGAACAGGATAACCTTTCTGTCTGTTTTGGGTCTGAATCACCTACAAGCCTCGAGCCCTTGGGGGGGCAAATATGAACCTTTCTGCCAGCACACCCAGTTAACAGGTTCAGATGTGTATCCTCTTTGGGGGATGCAGTATAATATTTCACCCAGTGGATACTCAGCCAGGTTCACAAATCTACCCGTATGACTCAATTTGAGACCTAGGGATATTCTCACCTTAGCAAGATAAGTAACACTTTTTTTAAGTCCTTAACAGTTGTCAGAATTATTAACACTTTTCCAGCATTCACATGCAAAAGAAACTGAGAAGACACAGGCAGAATTTCAAGGAAAATAGTGTTTACTAAAAATTGAAAAATAGATAAAAAACAAAACACAGAACATATAACATAAATACTTACAGTCAAAATAAAAGGGAATTTCAGAAACAAATACACCTGTAACTGAATTTCTAGTCTTACTCTAGTTTTCTAGTTGCTATTACCTAATTGTACAGAAGTGCCTATTTCTTTCAGAACACAGTGTGTATGTTCTCTTAGACATCCAGAGATAAAGTCTGTCCTCTCCATTCAGATTACTTGGCAATATTTAAAGTAAGTCTCTCCACCTCCTTGTGATGTCACAGCACACATGAGATCATGGTTAGCCCTGTGCTTAATCTGTAACCTGAGTAGGAATATCCAAAAGGATGCTAATTTGCTGGCTGGAAATCAGCAGTTAGCACATTTTAAAATGACAGCCTCTTTGATCAAAGCAGTTCCTTTGATTTTTCTCTACTAGCTTCCTGTCTTACAAAATTATTTTAGTTTTACAAGTTAACAGGAATCTGTTAAAAGGTCACCTTTTCCTCCAGAATTATAAAATGCATGCCTTGTCCCCAGCACTTCAAAGTAGGAATATTTTATGATGTGTTATCACCTGGCCTTTGGAAGGAAGCCCTATGTGTTACAACAGATCAGGAAAACAGCAATCTTCTATTTCAGTGCTGAGCTGAGGTCAAAGGTCAAGCCTTCTGACACTTGCCGGTTGCTTACCCCTAAGCAGACATTCACATCACTTTTTTATATCACAAATATTATACAACAATTATTAGAGGTTTTATCACGTTACAACTCCCATGAATCTACTATTTCAGTTCTCTTAATAGTCAACCTGCCCCATAGTGTGGGAGCTCAGCATTAAAAAAACTTAGAAAATGGGCTTGTAAAATCCTGGCTTCTGATTGGCCAGTTCCTTACCCAAAGCCCTGGTCTATCTGACAACAGAGCCCAGCAGATAAAAAGTACTAGCCCCTTCACGTAGTCCTGTATCATTGTGCCCAGCCTAATTTTCTATTGGCATAAAGTACCCGATAAAATTTCAAATCTCCGCCATTTTTTTCTCTCGCTTAGCGAGAGCTACTGGTCCCCAGAACCCCGTAGTGTTTAGTGGAAGCTGCTGCTCTTCATATTTCTTTTTATTTCTGTTTCCTTTTTTATGTAGAGTCCTCCCCCCGAAACACTCCTTAGTGAGAAAGAAAGCGGACGGAGTGAAGGAAAGGAAAAGGAACCCGTTAGTCCTATCAGCTTTATCTAATTGGTGCTGTACAGTGCGCGCCTACTGTCTGAACGGCTCTCCTGTCTGTTGTACTCGAACAAAAGCCAAAAGGACCATAACTGCCCCTACAAACACAAGAATGGAGAGAGTGTAGATTATAAAAAAGAAATGATCATGAGCAGTGAAGTTTTTTTTTTTTACGGGCAGCGCGAGCATTTCTATAGCAGCCTAACACAGTACTGCTGCTTGCCATTCACATGCTCAGCGATGGGGCACTCCTGAGATAGCAAGGAGTACACTGACGCACACAGCTACCAGAATGTGAGGCTCTTCATAGCAGCCCAACACAGTACTGCTGATTGCCATACACCAGTGCTTCCTCTGTTTGTTTAATAGAAATCATATTTCCCAACAAATGAAACAACTCGTGTGTGTGTCTGTGTGCTGGGGGTTAAACACGATGACCAGTTAAATCCATGTACAGGAACTATTTTATTACAAAAGTCATATTAAACTAATTATTTAGTTAATTTTTTTATAAAATTAATATTGTTCTACTGTGCCCATTTTCTAAGCGCAATAATACCCTCCAGGGTGGGCAGTATTGTGCTATACCAGACCTTCCAGGGGCTATAAGGCCCTCCGCCTGTGGCGTTGGGCCTCATTATGTCCCTGGGCGGTCCGGTATAGCACAATACCTCCCACCCTGTTGGGTATTATTGCTTACATATACCCCCCCACACACACACAGAGCCTAATTGAAGTGAATAATACAAATCAATAATAAAAGGCCCCTAACAGGGCTGAGTCAGAATGAAGGAAAGCCAACTCTGACAACAGGATTTGACATGCTCTGCTGGCAGCAGTGAAAACACAATGAAATATCAACTGTACAAAAAAAAAGGGGGGGAGCAAGGCAAACTAAAATCTGCTATCAAAATGAGCACGTCTTTGCCCACTGACTCTGAATGAGGGAAGACCCTGCTAAACCTGAAAAAAATTGTCTTCCACCCCACTTAAACAGGGTGAGTGATCATGAAATATACTAAATCACTGGTATAAAGCACAGCTGCAAAATGCAAGAGCAGGGGTAGAAAACACAATAATATCTTAAGTCACAACTTTTGCTTTAGTAGTGGTGCATAGTCGCATCTATATATAGAATTCCTTCATTTGAAATGTTTTCCCTAGGAGATCCACAACGAAAGTAACAGTGTTCTCCGGACCATTACAGAGTGCAAATGAGGTCTGACACTGGCTGAGTTGCCAAGTCTCCCAAGGCAAGTCAGTCCCAACCTACAAAGGGAAGCTATCCCTGTAGCAAGCCATAGCATAAAACAAAGTCCAGAAATCATCTAAACTGTAATCAAGTCAGGTTGTAGATTCCTCTTATATCAGTATATTTCAGGTAGTCCTTGAATGCTGGAAGTCCATCAATCTATTCTGATGCAATTGATGGCCACAAGCAAAGTCAGTTGAAGGCATTAAATCAGGACAAAGACCAGTGGCCAATGCGCAACGAAGTTACCCTCCAGAGCCAGTTGATATTGTCAAAGCCACAGACCATAATCATCAGCAAAGTTGTAAAACACAAGATCAGTCCTGGCAAACTCACAGGGTGAGACTGATTTCATCATGAGGTACACTGAATAAGATCTGCTTACAAGCAGGAAAGAAGAAAAAAATAATTTTTTACCGGCTCACCGAACAAGTATGTTGTCAGTCCACAGGATTGGCTAATGTGATTATAACATTAATTTTAGAGGCTATCAGACAAAGTTTGAAATACCAATTAACATTTGGCTCTAGCTTTCTTCCAACATAAACAGCAAGGAAATCAGCTCAGAACACTGCAATACTGACTCCAGGAGATAAAGGGGGAGGGAGGAGATCATATCCATCAAGAGGCAATACAGCAAATTAGCCAACTCTTTGCAGGGCAGCACAAAGATATTGTCAACTCTAAGTTGCAGAGAACACATTAGGAGGACATATTAAATCTTACTCAATCTGCTGACTCTCTCCAAGAAGATTGTAAGAGTGCACGAATCTCCTCCGTTGTCTGCTCCTTCTTGTTCTTCTTTTTACCATCGGGTGAAACTTTAGCTCACAGCTCCTTTTGAAACCCCCTCTTCTCACCTATCTCCTGTACCTCCATGGACTCCTGTAGTATTAACAGCTAATCCTGTAATGCTACAAATGCCGAGTCTGCATTATCAAAAACTTGAGGACCTTCCTTAAAAAGGATCTTAAGCTTCGCAGGATAAGGTGTAGTGAATTTAATGTTGTTCGATCTTAATAAGTGAAAGATGAGAAAAAATGCTATACAGTGGCATTGTATTGCAGGGGAATAATCATTGTCCAACCTAAGCCAATGCCCTTCATATGTTAATTGTCCATGTCTCAAGGCTCTAACTAACACCATCTGCTTAATCGCAAAATTATACAAACAGATGATTATTGAATGCAGCCAGGCTCCAGGTCAGAGGGCTGGGGGTCAAAGAGCTCTTTGTGCCAATTCTATGGGCAATGGCATCAATCAGAGAGGTCCAAAACAGAGGATAACAAATCTTGCAAAAATCCTATCATGTCCTCTTTTTCCTCTTGATCCTCTGGCACACAATAAAGACGAGATTATTCCATCTCAAATGGTTCTCTAGATCATCGCACTTTTCGTATAAATGTTGGAAGTCCTGAAGGAGCTGAGTAAAGAGATGTTCCAGGTGATCCACCCTCCCATCTGTTTCTGTTACTTGTTGCTTTAAAGATATAGTCCATTCTTCCACTTGTTTTAAAGAAGCCAGTAACTGCTGATAAAGTGATCGGGTTTCATCCTGGTATGATTGTAATTCTCTTAAAATAGTAGCATTTGTCGGCTGCTCGCTCCCGCCGGACTGTTCAGATGCCATTTCTATGCCTGCTCGGTATTGTGTAGGTACTGAATTATCCAAGTTTTCTTGCAGAAGCTGGCTGTTTAATACTCTCCGCCATCTGCCCATATATTGAAACGTCTCCTGATAATATTTTGAAAGCTAAGCACTGAAAAAACAATGCTGCAGGAGGCAATTTCAATTCAGTCCAGAAGGAGCTCTCCCCTTAGGCTGCCATTGTGAGGCTTGCATCACCAGAAGTCTCGAGAATCACATTCTATTAACACCCAGACCATACATAAAAAAAAAACAGAAAGAATTCTTATTTGTTTAAAATACCTATTTTAAAAAATCGTAGATTTAAATTAAAGGAACCAGATTCGACTAGTCTGCTATTGCTGAGCAACCTTCCAAGGTCAATTGTCAGCAGAAGTAGATAAGATGAGCAGTCAAACAGACAGTCCCAGTAACTGAAATATGAATGAATGAGTGTGTCATGTGAATATATTATTAAATTCTATACTGCATTCTGTCTGGAGACATTTCCTAAACTATACTCTCAACCAGTTAACATACTCCATAAACAAGTACACAAAAAGACATTTGCAGCTACAGAGCATCCTGTGGTGCCGAAACCACAATCAAACTAAATACAATTTCAAACCATCACAGCCACTCACAGTCAAGGATGAAAATCTCCCACTCATTGGGGAACATTAAAACAATTGCTTTATTGTAAAATTCTGTGGTAGCACCCCACCATAGCATCTGCATCAATGTTTCAAGTTATCCAACTCTTTTTCAAGACCCACAGAATTTTACAAAAAAAGTGATTGCTTTAACATTCCCCAATGAGTGGGAGATTTTCCTCTTTGACTGCGAGTGGCCATGATGGTTTGAAGTTGCATTATACTCCATAAACATTAAGACCTACAGTGCTGTAACCATATTTTTTACAAGGTAATATCAAATGTCAGTATTAGTGCCAAATAAAAAAAATCTCTCAAGGACCCCCTAGAAAATGAGTTCATGCACCTTAAAATATTCAGAGTTCAATAATGTGTTAGTATATATTCAAAATACAGTATGTACAGTATCAGTTTTCAGAATCTGAATAAAAACCCAATGGAATACAACCCTCCTTCCCCCAAGGGAAAAGATAACTAGTGGAAAGTAATATAAATTCACTACATATGTGAGCCAGGAGTTGTCCAGACCTTGCCCAACAACTAACACATCGAAATCTGGCCAATGGAAAATCATGTACGTAAATGCCTGCAGTCTGGAAAACAAGATCCCAGATCTGCAGGCAACAATGACACAGGCTAAACTGGACATAGTAGCCATTAGCAAGACATGGTTCACCGATAACCACACTTGGAATACTTCAGTACCTGGCTATGTACTGTTCAGAAAAGACTTGAGGTGCAAAAAGGGGGGGTGGAGTGGCCCTTTATGTCAATGAAAAGATCAAAGCTACAGAAATTCAGAATACACATAAGGAGCCAGAAGAACTGTGAATCTCCCTGGAAACAGGAAATGGGACAGCCATATGAACTGGAGTTGTCTACAGGCCTCCAGACCAGGGGGAGGACATAGACACATTACTGTTAGAAGATATACAAAACATGACAGCTAAAGGGGAGGTTCTGATAATGGGAGAATTCAATATGCCAGATACAGATTGGTCAATACCAGTAGGAACATCTGCCAGAACTAGACACATGGTGGATTCCCTGCAGGAGGAGGGCCTCAAACAACTGGTACAACAACCCACAAGAGACAGGGCTATCCTAGATCTAGTACTGACTAATGGGGAAAAGATCACAGATATCCAGGTAGAAGGTCACCTGGGGGCCAGTGACCATCACATGGTATAGTTCAATTTGGCCACTAGAACTAAATCATCCCATTCCAAGGCAAAAATATAGGACTTCAGAGGAGCTGACATTGATAAGATGGCCAACAGAGTTGAGCTAGCCCTAGCAAGAAGAAATACAGGTGAGGGGGGTACAGGCAAAGTGGGCAAGCATTAAGGATGCAATACTTGAAGCAATATCCCATTGTGTTAGAGAGAAAAGCAAGTGCAAAAGAAGTAGGAAACCACTTTGGTTCTCAAAAACAGCAGCAGAAAAGGTCTGAGCCAAAAGTCTGGCATTCAGGAAATATAAGGGAATGCAGTGGGACGAAGATAGGGATGCATACCAAACTTCCCTAAGGGAAGGCAGTAAGGCAGGCAATGACCCAAACCAAGGAAACACTAGCACAAACAGTAAAAGAAGGGGACAAGACTTTCTATAGATACATTAGTGAAAGGAGAAAGTCCAGAGGGGGTATTGCTAAGATCAAAGGGGATAAGGGGGAGTGTGTGGAGGAGGACCAAGGAAAAGCATCTATCCTAAATAGATACTTCTGCTCAGAATTCACTGAGGAGAAGGTAGAGCAGGGCCCACAGCTCAGCACCATGTAAATGGGGGGGGGGAGGTGTGCACTAGACCTTTCACAAAAGAAACGATCTTACAAGAGCTCGCTAAGCTCAGGGTAGACAAGGCAATGGGACCTGATGGCATACATCCCAGGGTACTAAAGGAGCTAAGGGTGGAACTAGCAGTGCCATTATCAGAACTGTTTAGTGAGTTTTTGAGCACAGCAGAGGTCCCAGAAGACTGGAGAAGGGCTCAAGTGATCCTACTCCACAAGAGTGGTAGCAGGGAGGAGGCAGGGAACTACAGGCCAGTCAGTCTTACCTCAATAGTGGACAAGATTATGGAGGCACTCATTAAGGAATGGATAGTGCAACACCTGGAATCCATAGGAGCACAGGATCCAAGACAGCATGGGTTTACAATAGGAAGATCCTGTCAAACTAATCTCATAGATTTCTTTGACTGGGTAACCAGAGTGGTGGACCAAGGGGGTGCAGTTGATGTCGCCTACATTGACTTCAGCAAAGCTTTTGATACTGTTCCACATAGAAGATTGATTAATAAGCTGGGTAGGCTAGGAGTGAGTCAGACGTTGGTCAACTGGGTGGCAGACTGGTGGGTGGGCAGAAAACAGAGAGTGGTGGTAAACAGTATGCAGTCAGAAGAGATGCAAGTCACAAGTGGGGTACTTCAGGGATCAGTCCTGAGGCCAGTCCTCTTCAATATATTGCAGATGGACTAGAGGATAAGGTTTGTCTGTTTGCAGATGACACCAAGATCTGCAACAGAGTAGATGATCCAGATGGGGTGGGCAGAATGAGAAAAGATCTGGATAAACTGGCAAAATGGTCAGAAGAGTGGCAACTGGGGTTTAACACAAAGAAGTGCAGGATCATGCACATAGGGAAGAGAACCCTAGAAGCCACCTATAGGTTGGTAAGGGATTTGCTGGCAATCATAAGAGAAGAAAGAGACTTGGGCATCATCATCATCATCACAGATGACCTGAAATCATCCAAGCAGACCACTAAAGTAGTAGGTAAATCTAGAGGGATGTTGGGGTGTATTAGTAGGGGTATTGCAAGTCATAAGAGGGAGGTAATAATCCCTCTTTACAAGACACTGGTTAGGCCTCAAGTGGAGTACTGTGTGGAGTACTGGAGGCCACATCTGCACAAGGACATTAACAAAACAGAGGCAGTCCAGAGAAGGGCAACCAAAATGGTGCAGGGACTGCATCAGAAAATATATGAGGACAGATTAACAGAGCTCAATATGCATACCCTGGAGCAAAGGAGAGAGAGAGGTGATATGATTGAAACATTCACACATCTTAAGGGTATTAACAAGGTGAAAGAGTCTAACATGTTTCAAAATAAGAAAACTAGCAGGACAAGAGGACACAGCATGAGATTAGAGGGAGGCTGATTAAGGGGTAATGTGAGGAAGTTCTTTTTCACAGAAAGGGTGGTGGATGCATGGAATGGCCTACCTCAGGAAGTGGTGGATATGAATACAGTGCAGGGCTTCTAACAGGCATGGGATAGGCATAAGGGAGCAATACAGATGAGTATGAATAGATAGGCCATTGACAGAGTAAAGGCCTATGGCACTTTCATAAGGTAGAAAAAAATGGGCAGACTGGATGGGCCTTGAGGCCCTTATCTGCCGTCAACCTCTCTGTTTCTATGTTTCTATGTAATGCACTGTAGCATAATTATGATATGTACCTGAATATACTCCTACCTCAATATAACCACAACCCCAACCCCCCACTTTATTTCCCCACCCCTTCCCTCACAACAACTAAACACCCTCCCCACACAAAAACAACACACCATCATCCTACCCCCAAACACACACAAAGTTATCCCTCCACACACACACACACACACACAAACCATCCAACAAGACAACCCAACATCCCACTACCCCCCACACACGTTTATTTTGTGAGAAACCAACATGCTGATAACCAGTTAAAAAGGAAAAAAATGGATGCATAATTGGATGAAGCACCAGCATTTAAATAGCACCGCATTACCTCTTCAGGCATGCAAGCATTTCAGATTGTCAGTACAGAATCTCTAGCACACTACTTTTGCCTAGAGACCCCCTTGACCATTGCTGCTCACTGTATGTGACCTTGAGCAAGTTACGTAATCTCTCATCATTAGTCCATGGGCTATCACTACTCCCCCCATAGGGAATTTTCAAGATATTGCTTTCTTAGAAGCTTACACTTTAATAGTTTAGAATTTACTTGTTTGCCACCTGGCAATGGTAGCTTTTGTTTGCTACAGGCTATCATGTGTGACCACATTATATCAGAAAAGAAAAAACAACAAAGATGGGATAGAGGTAGTTCTTGTTGATTTAAGTCTATATATGTAAGTCAAATAATGACAAAATGGGATCAATAAAAAGGTTACATACTCAACTATGACTTTATTATAATTAGAAAAGATTCAGCTCAATGGTAACATCAGTAATGATGTCATATTGACATATACATGAGTACTTTGCAATGTTATTTAAACTATAGAAATTGGTGGTATCAGAATATAGAGTTATAACAATACTTGTTGTATAAGTGTATTATTAAATTGACACACTGTAAAAGTAATATATTTGCCATCATAATTTAGTTGTCATCTTCATCCCCACTGTTTTCATCCTCAGCATCAAAGATCTCATCTGCCATGCTGGCAGAAAGAATTACATTGTCATCTTCCTCATCTGACTAATTCAGGGTCTCCTCCTGGGACAAAATGCCCACCAGTTACTGTGGTATAATGTCACCATCACACTAATCATACCCCAGGATTCCTGTTTCATCAAGTTTCCACCCATGTGTTTCAGGACTTGGAATGTTAGGGTGTGACACATAGGCATTTTTCCAGACAAGGGCTCAGTAATTCACTCTTGGTACATGCATTCTCAATGTTGACCTACATGGAGGCAGTAGACTCAGATCAATGTCATCATAATATGACAATAGTTGTCTGCTTCCTTTGTGAAATTTGTGCCTTGCAATGCCATAGCGAAGTTTGTTGGTATCAGTATATGACGGCTGCCCATACAAGCAGCTGACAAATCTTTCAAGGTCAGCATGGATGACATCCATTACATGTTCTGTGTCACCAAGTGCTTGGAAAGTTGCCATATATACTCTTTTTGTTTTTGCAGGATGTTGTAGGATTTGATTTTCCCTTTCCTAACAAATGCACTTGTGCTGTCACACCCAGAAAATGAGTGCTGTGCAATCAGTGCACTAGACATCTCAGCACCGTGAATCTGGATTACAGTTTTGATGTTCATAAGCCAACGTTTATTTGCCACTCCTGTGTCAAAGTAGATGTTCTTCTGTGTTTGATCACCATAGTACAGCAGCAGCAGCAGCAGAAATACATCTGTGTCTGGTGATCTGATGATGATGATGATGTCAGTTGAGGATGTTGATGCCTCTGCATGAAAGCAGTGAAGCAATATTCACTTACCCGCTTCTTCCTGAGATGAAGAAAGCTCTGGTACAGGGTGACTCTGTGTTGTGATTCCGTCAAGGCGTGTCAAAGAAATACAGTTTTCCTCATAGACAAAAATGATATGATGACCCATTAGTCTTGGCCCATGTTTCCTTTTGCTACTCATTGACAAGAAGCTTGATCAAATTTGTCTTTTTGTCATTGATTGTAAGAAAGGATTTCCAATCTCTTGACATCTTTGTTGAGAGACCTTACACCAAGTAAGAATCTGATGATCCTCGTCTTCTGCATTCAGCTGACTTCATACAATTATAGTTGTAGGTGTCTGTTACAAAGTTCAACCTTTGTACCTTTGATAATTCACTGAAACCTTTTCAGCTAACTCTCCAAATGTCTGCAGTAGACCATTCATTGACTGGAGAAGTGCATTGCTATCATAGATGTAAACTTTGTCTTCATCCCAGTTCATTGTACTGATTGTTGTCTCATCTTCAAGTTTGTGAGGAAGGGTGGATTTCTTTGTCTTCACTGGCAGGCCATCTGAAGTTGCTAATGACCATGGCAGTGAATTCAATGGATATGAGATAGCCTTCTCCATGTTAAGGTTGTGCTGTTCTAAAAGCATTAGCAGTTGTCAAAAGAGGTTTCTTTGTGCAGTCACCTGAACAATTTTCTTTAGAGGGGATCAGAGCTTATTTGACTGCTGAAGGGAAGCAAATGCCTTTAGTGACTGCTTTTTCAAGGGTACATGAGAGGGAACTGTTTTGTCAACAAGCCTTTTCTCCACAAATTGATGAAAGGCTTCTTTTCCCCATTTTTCAGCACTGAGCAAGTCATTTTCAGCATTTCCTGGGGCTTGTGCACCTGATGAGAGATAGAACAGTACCTCTTTGACTTCTGTCTCAAAAGGATTGATGAAGTTTCTGAATGCGTTGATCAGCTTCTGAACATCCTTCTCACTACATGCCATCTCTGCAAGCCAAACATCTTTGTAAAAGGACTCCTCCAAATCTACCATTCCAGCAGTTTCAAGTGAGGCAGTCACATAGCTTGCTCAGTCAAGCCTTGTTGCACACCCCTGGTAATAGGCTGGATTATTCCTGCTGAATCCAACAATACCTCCACTGGACTTGACATGTCGATTGATTGTCTGTTCAATGGTCAGATCAACAGCATTTCTTGATGCTGGCACAATGGATCTACACACACTGAACCCATCATTCTGCAGCAAGACATCAGCTCCAAGATGAGTATGCTCTAAGTTCAGGAATGTCAGAAAATAAACAGATAAGATACCTTGCATAGTTTTGGTGATCCAAGCTAAAAAGCATAGGGCAAAGTTGTTCAGTACATGCTAGGTGCAGGTCAAAGTTGTTCTCCTTGGTAGCACACAGAAATCTGAGCACCAACCAGATTTTGTCCATGTACTGAATCCAAAACTGTGCTGTCTTCCCAAGTTTGCCATGCCTCACTTTCTCTTTAAACTTGAAGTACCTTTTGCAAAGTTGATGACAAGAGTCACTGGCAGCTACTTCACATAATGTGTCAGACCCTAGTCTTTCCACTAGCCTTCTCATCTCTTCTTTTGCCTCTTCTATTGTGGTCCTGTGGTAGTGTTTGCCACTCAATACTTTTTCAGTAGAGCCACTGACATACACCTCTGACTCAGTGATGATGTTGGCAAAGCCAGTACCATGAAGAAATTTCCCAAGGACTCCTACGTATGAGCAAATTGTGTGGAAAATACTAAGTCGCACAATGACTTCTCTAAACTGGCATCCATTCTGCCACATGATAGCATAGGCCTTCTTTGCAACAGCAAGATCAAAAGTAACAATTGTGTACTGTTGGCCAACCTCTCTTGGGGGCTGTATAGTGCAGTGGGTTAAGGGTCTGAGCTGTAGATCTGGAGACCTGGCTTTGAATCCCACAGCTGCCTGGGTGGATAATGAATGATCCTGAGCAAGTCGCTTAACTTCCTTGTGTTCCCAGGTCACATCTGGAAACAATCTTCAGCTTAGTGTGCTACTCCTGGTTAAACAATGTTCCCTTTCCCTCTGGTAGCATTCTGTGATATCTGCAATACATGCTGAACAGTGGAGTTCTCTGTGACAGAAGACTTGATTGGTGCCATGTAGTTAACATTTGTTTGTCTCTGCACTGATCCTGACTGGTCCCCTGTGGAAAATACCCAGGCTGTCCACCCAGGAACAGATTGTGTTCCATCATACATCTGGCCTCTACAGAAAAGCCACATGAAATCTGATACATAAACTTAGTTCTCAATTTCTGAAACAGAGTTGTCAATCTGAACTACAGTCAGATTTGGTTCAACATGTTGCTTAGCAAAGCATGGTTCAAGCTCTTGTGACTTTAAGATTACGTTACTATTGACTTCATGAACCTCTAGATTATAGTCATATGATAGAAAAATTTAAAACCTTTTTATTGATACCAAATTTGCCACTATGTTTAGTCCCGTACTTAGATTTACTACATGAAAAGCTATCCCTACCCCTTTGTCATTGCCCATCAGTTCCTACGAAAATTGATGACACTCCTACACCCCACTATAATTGCCTTATGTCGTCCCATGCATTCTTGGATTCCCCCACTGATTTTGACCCCACAACCTCCTCAGGAAGGCCATTCCATGCGTACATGGAGAGGGTGGCGGACACATGGAATGGCCTTCCTGAGGAGGTCATGGGGTCAAAATCAGTGGAGGAATTTAAGAATGCATAGGACAGATATAAGGGAATTGTAGTGGGGTGTAGGAGAAAGTAGGCTGTTGATTAACTAGGATCGGCAGCTTATCCAATAGGTAGGGGAAATGGGCAGACTAGATGGGCCAAGATGTTCTTATCTGGCATTAAAATCTATGTTTCTATGTTTCTAAAAGTTACTATCAGCAAATAGCAAACAAGTAAATTCCAAATTGCTATGATACAAGCTTTTCAAAAATCATAATCTTGAAAATTCCTTGGGGGGGAGTGTTTCACTATCTAGCCCATGGACTACTTCTCCTTTGCCAGCACTGGGCCTTGGCACACATTGGAGTCAGGGGAGCAAAGACTAGGACTGATCAGCACTTAGGGGGAACAGCTATCAGCACTCAGGTGCAGGAACATGGAGACAATTATTTGCAAAACAGTTCATTTTATTTCAAAGTGAACAACTTTAATCAGATGTCTGGGCTACATACAGACAACAGGTAATGTATTCTGGTCTTGGGGTAAAGGAACTCTAAAAAAAATCATTCAGAAATGGTAATGTTTGTAGCTGGCCCTGTGGCGCTGAGGGTTGAGGCGCTGGACGCCACACCTCGCTCCACGCCGGCGATCCGGGTTTGGGAGCAGACTCGGGTTACTGGTGGGTCGGCCAGGGGAAGATAGGCTTGAGCGTCCCATGACAGCTCGCCTACTCCAGGGAAGGTTGAGGCCATAGCATGCACTCTTGTATAACCCCGAGCGGAGGCTCAGAGTATTGCAAGCCCCTAGCAACAGGGGATGGGCGGCTGCTATACAGCATGATGTCGGTGCTCAATGCCTAGATGTCTGGGTCTCATGCTGTAGGGGTGGGAGAAAGAAAAAAAAAAAGCCTGCCATCACCAGGAAGATGGAGCCCCGGAGACGTGCCCTCGATGTGCCTTCACCCGCCCGACGGCTCCTGGACCGACGAAAGATGATGAATGGGGCACAGGGGCTCTGTCCCATCCCCACTCAGGGGGTAAGCCGAAGCTCCATGGGGATCCCGGGGGGTCGTTTGGGCAGGGTGGAAGGTAGAGGGATGTCTGCCTTGGGCTCCCAAAGGGTCGGGGATGGCAGGCTGGGAAGGTGGACAAACAGAGATTTAAAAAAAAAAATGGTAATGTTTGGTGAAATCACTTTCTTCGTGTTGATAAACTTTGATTTTCAAGAATTCTAGTATGCTGTGAAATATTACTTCTTTAAACTGTTTTTATTCTGCAAGGGTATGTAGTATGAGTTCTGGGAACAGTATTTCAGCTAAGAGATAATCTGAGGCATGGGACTTCTCTAACTATTAAACAGCCCTTTGAATACTGAATTAGAAGCCCACAGTGCCTTACAATATGTGCACCGACCATTCATTTTTTGTTTTAAAAAAATTATTGGCTTGCACATCTCCAGGGTCCTCTCATTCCTATCATTCTGTCTTCCAGGTTTTTATAATTTACATCTACAAATCCCCCAGGAAGAAATGGTAACAAGCTAACAAATTATCACTTTAAAAATACCCATATATTTTGTTTATTATAGTTTTAATACTGTTGGTCTCTGAAATGGTTCCAGGAGACCTATAATTTGTTCAGCTTTTGATACACACTTAAATATGAGGCAAACCTGAAGTCATAATTGGCTGGGCCATGGTTATAGTAATACAATTGACAATCAAACTTTTCATGTGTTTTTATAGAAAACTATGCCAATTTAAAGATGTTTTTCAAATTTCTGTAACAATAACATTTAAGATAGTAAAACATCTGTCGTATAATATTCTTTGTCCAGGGATCTTGGAATTATAAAATTGAAGTGGTCACAAACTGCTGAATCTACAGTATATCACTTGGACCAGAAAATAGTGTACTGTACATATAAGTAGTCTGTATTTGCCCTGAACTTTTAATTCATCTATTTTTGTTTTATTTATTTTCCACTTGTATTACACAGCATGTCCCAACTGTGATAAAAATCATCTACCTTTTAGCGGGGTCTTGGTTCTACCCAGTTTTACAGCTGGGAAGATTGAAGTACAGAGGGTCATGTGACTTGCTTAAGATCACACAGAGGCTGTGGAGAGATTTGGAATCTTGATATCATGTCACAGTTCAGAGCTCTAACTAGCAGACCATTCTTTTTTTGGGGTGGTCAGACCCCCCCCCTTAGTCAGGACCCATCCGTCTGCCACCGTGTGACCAGGCTTACCCCCCCAGGTGGGGCCACTGAGGGGGCTTCCCACTTCCTAATGGACATTGTGGGCAAGCCCCAGATTACCCCCCTGGGTCAGGGCCACGAGAACAGGACCCATCCCCACCGGGCGTTGGAGGCAGTGAACAGTGAAACGGAGTGGGTTGACATGCCAGGCGGCTGGCATTTTTTGTTGTTTGCTGCCCCAGTTCAGGGACATGCAATGACATCAAGCATCCACCCAGCCCCCCTAATGTAGCTAGGAGATGGCAAGGACAATGAAGATGGCATTGATGAAGAGGAGAAAGCAGTGAACTTGAGGGACATCCATGATGCTCTTCTTGCCCTGCGCTGTGCAATGGAGCAGTTTAAGGACATTACCCCTGACTGGGCCATGCTAGCCTTGGTGGAGAGAATGTGGAGCCCTTACTGCAACCCTGCCACAAAGCAAAAGAAGATTATTGACTTCTTTCAGTAGGCTGCCGAAAGGCAGATTGTTTACATTTAACATATAACTAAATGTACAGTACTGTGAGGGGGTCAAAAGCGGTTTATTTGATTCAGTGAAGTTCAGTATTTAGAACTTATTTAGAATGTTATTTTAATGTTATTTTTCATTCACTCATTTGCTGTGTAACAATAAAATTAAGCACTTTTGGGATTTCATTTGTAGCGCTGAGTTTTTTTTTTTGGTGCGAAACGATATGCTGACCACTCTGTATATCGGGCATTGTGGTAGAACACGAATGCACCCGCAATAAGTGGCTTGAACTATACTTTGAGGTATCCTATAGAAGTGTATTGATGTCTGACATCAGAAGTAATGTATGTAATGTTTATTGCATATTTATTTTATTTTAGTTTTTGTTGACCGGGTAAGTGCACTACACAAATCCTGCCTATTTTCAGGCACGACCCGGGGGAGGGGGATACAGATGAATGCCAACTGACCTTGAATAAGATTAAGCTGTTGGTGGTATTTTTAGTGAATGAGGGAAATTTGGCCAGGACACCGGGGGAAATTCTCCTACTCTTTTCGATAAGTGCCATGGGATCTTTAACATCCACCTGAACTACCACCAATCCAGGCAGATGGGACCTCAGTTTAACGTCTCATCAGAAAGACGGCACCTCAGAAATGCAGCACCCCTCTCATGCTGCACTACAGTGTCAGTAATGGGATATTAACCCAAGTGCCAGATGTGGGAACTGAACCCACAGCCCTCTGATCTCCCGGCCTCAGAGGCGAGTGTGCTACCTACTGAGCCACTGACACTGTTTAATATTATAATAAACAAAAAAACGGTAGAAAGAAATTGCTCTGCCTTGCCAATTAAACAGCAGGAAAAATGTTTGTATTATGCTAAGCCACTAAGGAAAAGTCAATAGTAACTTTAGGAATCTGATTCCATGGAGTAAAAAGCCATTAAATGTTGAAATTCAGAACAGGATGCAGACTTGGATTTTAGACTTTGATTTGGTCACCAGGGGCCACAATTAAGCTGCAAAGTGCATTTATGTGCTGCAACACAAAGTATAGGACAATGACAGATGACTTTCTGAAAAAGCGATAGTATGCTGCACATCTACCCTTTATGGCTGTCTATGAAGAACAATGCATTTCTTATTGTGAGCTGCCCAAGCAGGAAAGTTGCAGATGTGGTCCATAGAACCGTATCCACACCAAAGTGCCCCAAATGCAGCTCTGTGATAAGAAAAGTGAAAAGGGACCACAAACTGCAGATATCATTCATCCCCAACTAGTGTACTTTGGTTTGCCCAGTCTAAACAGTCAGAACTTTGAGTAAATAGTTCACTGGGGAATCAGAATCATAAATAGTAATGGTGAGGTTGTGCAGGCTTCTGCCCTCAGAAAGGTTGCCATGCTGATAAGGATTCCACCTCAGAAGAGACTGCCAGAGGGACATGAGCCTAGGCTGAAGAAATTGCCAAAAGAAAAATGTAATCATAAAAACTCCACCTCTTTTTATGTTTGCTTATGTGCATGTGCAGGGAGCATTTTGTTACAGTGAATGGCATTTCTGAGGTGTGTCTCTGTCAGGTACAAAGCAGCTCATGTTTCAATGGGCTGGGCAGTAAGTACCCAATGATCAGCAAGGCTGATCCTGACACGTGTTTCTATTTTGGAGCTTAAATTGCATGTAGATGAAAGGAGTTGACCATTTCATTCAGAGAGTGGCTGTCTCCTTTCATTTGCATACTGTAAAGCAATCAGTGAGCCCTCCAGCCCACTACTCTGCCTCACCCATATTGCCACAAAATCTGTAATAAACAGTGTACAAATGAATTAAAAAAAAAGTTGTGTTCAGATTTGTGCTCTGAAATCTGCATTGTTTGCACTCAAGGTTTTCCAAAGACTCTGTCACACACTTGCCACTATTAGATGGTCGGCCACTCTACTAAATGCCAGACTAAACCATGCCAGTGTTGCACACTCCAACGATTCACCACATCCAGTTTAGTACTGCCCCGAACATCATTTATCATCCCCACCCCACCAGCATCTCTCCCCCCTGAACATCAGTTGACACCCCCCAACCTGAACACTGGCATCATTCCTCATCCCTGCCATCAGTTAATGTCTCCACCCCCCCAACACTGGCATCTCTCCCCCAGCTCCCGAGCACCAGTACAGGTATTGTTTCTTTAGCCAGAGTTGGTTTAGAGGTATAAAAGACAACTCATTTCTATGTTTACTTGTAATGTTTACATGCAATGACTGAACCTGGTCTCATATTCCAGTATAGTTTATTCTTGATTGTAATCGGATTCAGTCAGGCATGTAAATGTGCTGATTATTTATTTTTTTTTTTTTATTCTGTTTCTCTCTCTGGACCCCAGAGCATCCTTCGGGAGTAACCACTCAGCTGTGCCTATCACTCCCTGCCTAAACCCCCGCTTTCCCCAGGCCCCCGAGTGACTTAGCAGGTCCAGCCCCCCGGATTACTCTCTGGAAAATGGCCCGCCCTCCCTTGGCAGCACTTTCTGGAGTTAGAGGGACTTACCTGATTGGCGGGTCAGCCATGGGGAGTACTGGGTGTGCTGGGCCGGCATTGGGATGTGGGCATGCCACTGGGGTCTCTGTCCTCTCACTGGAGCATCCAGAGGGGTTTTCTTTTTTGAAATTCTACATCTTTATTAGATTATATCAAACACACAAGATGTAACAAGAATAAGGATGAACAGGATTGCACTGGCATCCAGAATCCAGTAGTTGGTAACATGGGATCAGACTTGCACAGAGTCACATACTAAGAAAAAATAACCTACTAACATATCCAACCCCCACTAACCCACCCCTCCCCCCACCCCAGAGTGTGCCTTATAAAACAAAATAACGTGACAAGAAAATATCAAAAATGAGACTACATCACTAATGAAAAGCGACAGCGTAGAGTGATACATGCCAAAACAGACAGAGGTACGCATTACCTAAGCCTTAATTCAAATATAAAGCATATCATTTGCCCCATTTCTGGTTGAATACAATTGAGGGAGCTAGCAATTAGCCTTTCAGTATTAAAATAAAGAGACATTTCTTTCACCCATCCAGCATATGATATTACCAATTGGTCCATCCAATGCTTGAGAACCAACCTCTTGACTGCTACAGAAATTAAAGCCATATGATACCTGCGCTCCCGGACCCTAATAGTAGACAACCTCCCTAGGATGCATATTTCAGTAGTAAACAGCTCTCCCAGCCCCAGAAGGGGGTCCAGATTGGTTTGAACAGAGGGGTTTTCTATGCTTTTTTGTCCCTGAGGAGCTTGGACAAGCAATGATAGCTGGGCACTACATGTCACCGTCCTCCAAGCTCCACCCTCACTGTGCATAGTGTCACAATGTCTGTGCTGCACCCAACTGCTGCCAGGTGCTGCTACGGAGCGGCGCATCCCCAGAACCCTCCACAGGGAAGAGAGAGCTGTTCTCTGAATGCTCAGTCCCTTCCCTCCCCGCTTATTGATTTCCAAACCCGGGTCACTGGTGTGGCGCGAGGTGTGGCATCCAGAACCTTAACCCTCAGCGCCACTGGGACGACAAATGTGCTGATTATTATTGGGGCCGTAGATGTTTCCTGCTGAACTATCTGGTATTCAATAGGCTTTGAAAAATGAGTGTGGCCAGTGAGTTTGTCCCCCCCAAAATTTTCTTTCCTAAAGAGATGCCTTTTCTTAGAGAATATATACGCTCCCCATCCCTGTCATCAGTTGATGTCTCCACACCACAAACACCAACATCTTTCCCCCGGCTCCAGAACACCTGTACAGGTACTGTTTCTTTAGCTGAATTTGGTTTAGAGGTGCTCAGGGTGAATGTGATCAACTTTGGAGGTGGCTGAGGTGGTGGTGGTAATGACTGGTGGTGGGGCAGCAGTGATGACAGCAGAGTCATGGCTGCTTCTTTTAGTGAGACACAGCCTGCCAGGATATATCACCATACTGGATGACCTGGAGAACATGGAGCTGCTCTATAAGTCCTTACCTCCTGGGCTGCACCCTAATACTGGATTCTGGTCCCTTTTACCACCTCCTCCACCTGGTGGGTCCCTCATATCTCTAGCCCAGAACTACCAGATGGCAGCAGCTATAGCAGGGCTCCATACAGCAACTCGCATCACACCTGCAGTCACTGCCCACTGAGGGAGAGGCACCACAGAAATTCAGCATTGGCATGGTTCACCTCAGTGGGAGAAACAGCAGCCCAACAAGACACCAAGGAGAACTAAATGGATCACAGTGACAGCCCGTTACCACATGCTGTGAGACTGATATACTGAAGCCCGCCCCTCGCTGAACCACACAGCATCCTACCAGACTCTCTGCAGCTTTTCTGGGATTGCCCAGTGGCTAGAGGCCCAGACTCTCAGCTGCTTTCATGATTGTGGATAGCACCACAATTCCGGTGGGGGTGAAACAAGTTGCACAAAAAGCATCACCACCTAAACAATGTTATACAGAGCCATCAAACACCTCTGTGGTCATTTCATGATGTGTTTATATATTTTTCTATTAAATTCTTGTCTCTTGGAATTGAACTGGAAAAGTAACAACTTCTGTTTACACTGGTCACCCTCACATGTGAAGGGGCCAGTCCAGTTCACAGAATGCTTCCCCCCATGTTGTCCCTAAAGTTCATTCTGTGTACAGAAAGTACCACCTACAGTGTACCAGGGCAGTGCATGGCCTTCGGGGGAGGGTGAGGCATAGGTGCCCAGGGTAACCAAAACAGGTAAGCTGACTGATGTGGCCCCCCCCCCACCATTCAGCATCTTAAGAACCCTCCCCTAAAAGAAGAAGAAGAAAAGGTTTGAGTGAATGGAGCTGAGAGTGGTGCACACACTCCTCCACCTCAGGTAGAGATAGGCTTTCACCACCACCACTGCTGACAACATTTACAACAAAAACCCACACCTCCTGGGCTGTCTCATGAAGTTAGAGCTAATAGCCCTTCTCTTGAAATATTCTGTCTGACTCTGAAATAATGGATGTTTAACCTTCAATGGCAGCTTGCACATTAAAAAAATGTGTCAAGCAGCAAGCATGGTCCCACAAAATGGGATCAGACTTACTCATAATGAAAGGTAAGATGGGAAACCACTAAGAGAATAGAACCTGGCTAATGGGAGTACAGTATTATTCAACACTGTATATTGTCACAGTATGTCAAGTAACTTTGTTAGGCACAGTAGAATTTCTTCCAGCAGGGGACTTTGCCTTCTGGAAGGAGTGCTGGGAACGCTTCCACTCCAGATGACTGACAGCCAAAGTTAAAGTAAAATTTAAAGTGGCAGATAATTTATTTTATTTTTATTTTATTTATTTAGTTTTTGTTGACCAGGTAAGTGCACTACACAAATCCTGCCTATTTTCAGGCACAACCCAGGGGAAGGGGATACAGATGACTGGCAACTGACCTTGAACCAGATTAAGCTATTGGTGGTATTTTTAGTGAATGAGGGAAATTTGGCCAGGACACCGGGGAAATTCCCCTACTCTTCAGAGGGGGAACCTCTGTCCAAGATGGCGGACGCACCCTTGCCTTCTGAGGAGGGAGCTATGGAGGTGGGAGATTTAGTCTCTACTCCTACCTCTGACTGAATGGAGACCACGATGCCAACAACTGATGTTTTGCCTGTTAATGTTCCTACTACAACTTTAAGTTCTGCTGCTCATACTAAGGCTGCTATACCTAGCCCTCTACTTGCTTCTTATGGAACTGACCTGCTGACTTGCGTGCCTACAATCGACTTGCTGGAGGATTTTACTTCATCTGATTTTGAAAATCACTGTTTGACAGCACAAGAGATCCGGGAGCGTTTTGCAACACAAACTGAAAATGCATAGAGATATGCAACACCTGAGAACTGACAGCACAGATGCATCTTCCACTCAGGGGGAAGCTCTTGAAGATTTACCTGACTTGTCTCCTTTCCCGCCTGTTGCTGTGACAGGTTCTGACCTGACCGGTGCATCGGTAGCTGAAGCCCTACTGCCTGCTCCCCTGCCGCCTGCAGTACAAACGGATTTGGTTTCCTTCTCAGAACCTGCTTCCATTACATCGCATAGTTCCCCACATGGACAAGACTTCTCTACAGTAAATGCTCCCCTGTCGCCTGCAGTTCAAACAGATTCAGTTTCCTTTTCACTACCTGCTTCCATTAAATCGCAGAGCTCCCTACATGTACAAGAATCATCTACTGTCAATATTAATAAAGTGCCTACCTGGACTGTTGAATCAGCGCTGAGAGGTGCTGGCTGGGTTCAGGGTACTGTCCCAGAAAGTTGGAAGTTGGGTCCGTCTCCAATATGGTCCCCCCGCCCTGAAGATTTTCCGGAGCTACAGAGCACTTTAGGCACTTCAAAAGTCACTACTGGCCCCTTTTGTCTCTCTCATGAACTTGTGCTTACACAGAAACCTGTGTTGCATTATCTGAAGGGTTCTCCACCCCAGACTCCTTTTTCTACTATTTCTATAGAGGCTCTGACTCCCCTACCACCGCAGCCCCCACTCCCAAAATATCGGGACCAAGCCGTTCATATTCTTCATTTTTTAAATTTCCAATCCAGGCTGCTAAGAGACACAACACTGTTCACTTGGCATACCTGGGGGTTACCTGAGCCACCTGATTGAGTCATTAGCGCGTCTGCAGCTTCTAAAGGATTCTTCAAAATTATTTTCCCATGAAATATATGTGTTAATTCATATCTCTGGTGAAACCACGTTTGCCATTAGTTTCCAAACATCTAGGGGACTGGAGCGTTTTTGGTCAAAGTATAATTCTCTGCGGACTACTGCATTATGGACTCCATTTCAGGCTATTCCTCTTTCTAAACCTACTTTTAAGACGATCACTATTCTGTTTCGTAATGAGGGAGTTGAGGTGGAGGATGTTGTGTATTGGCTGAAACAGCGTTGTGACGTCCTGGGACAGCCTGAAGCCATTTTGGATACCGAGAACATTTGGACTGGGGGCTGGAAGTTTAAAGTCTTGTTACAATCTAATGATTCTGGGGTTGTACATCTGCCTAACTCTTTTTTCATAGGCCGGGATAGGGGGGGTCTTGTTCTACCCGGGTCAGCCGAAGGCTTGCTATCGGTGTGGTGACCCTGCACATCTCAGTAATGTATGTGATAAAGTGAAACGCAACATCTGTGGGGAATTGGGCCCGTGAGGGGCACACTGTTTGAATGAATGTAGATGTAACCTTCGATGAGCGGGGCACACTTTTCAGAATTGTAAATGGTTTGGCGACAACCAGGAATTTCACGATGGTGGAGTGGACCAGTGCTTTATTATTACACAGGCGCAGAAGGCCCGTCCGGACCACCTTGGCTGTACCTCCCTAAGGCAGCCCAGCCCTTACTGCAGGCTTCAGTGCCTGTTGTATCCTCTGAGGTCATACCTCAGATACTTTCCTTCACGGATGACCCCTTGCTTGAGATTTCTCCTGTCCCTGATCCTACCCAGTCTAATTTTCCTGTTCAGGACCCGGTCCCAGGTCCAAGTACTATGCCCCGAGTGCTTACAAGTGTCATACGTGAAGGTCACTGAGAAATAACCCTTAGGTTGCACCATCTCCTGTGAGTGGTCGGACCCCCAGTGCCCTTATCTAATTCTTTTGAACTTCTCCAACCCCTTTCTGATGACGCTGGAGGTGAGTCGGACTCTTTCTCCATAGCTTCTTCTCTCCCTGACGGTACCACTGACTCTGAGTTGCAACTTGGTACTGGCCTTTCTCAGAAGTGAAAGGCCAGAGTAAAACTTAAAGGGAAGAAGGTGGTTGGGAAAAGGAAATTGTAAAATATATTTTTTGTCTGTTTTCCTTTTTTTGTTGTTATGTTTCACTTTGTTTGCCATACTATTAATGTAAATAGTATGAAGTGTATGGCTAAAAGGAGATTGATTTTTTCCTTTCTACGGCTTTTGCTTTTGGGTTTAATCTTATTACAGGATACAAGACTTCATACTACACATGAGATCCGACAAAGCACAACAGGACTGGTTACTGGATCCTTCTTTTTGGTCAATTGGTCAGGACTCTTGTTCGGGACTGGGAATTTTAATTAATATCCCAGACTTCCGGTTGCTAAAATTGTTTGATGTAGCCCCTGGTAGGGCGCTTATTATAGATTTTGTCATTGTGTCCTGTCCCTACCGGGTGATAAACATTTATGCCCTCAAATCAAAACTGAATGCATAGCTTTATTTACTTTGCTTCGTCCTTATTTGCACACTTTCTTTCAGGTATTGTTTGCTGGTGACTTTAATTGTGGCCTGAGTCTTCAAGATAAGAGCTCCTTTGCTGCTACAAAGAAACTGTTTTGTGATTTCCACGAATTGGGTAAATTGGTTCGAGTTGCCCACTTAACAAACTCCTATCTCTCCTTTACTACACAACACACCCCTACCTTCCAAAAGGGTAGACTAGCCACACGTATTGAATATGTGTTTTCCTCTCCTACAGTACCAATTATTTCTGCCAAAGTTCAAGCGGTTGAGTTTTCTGATCATAAGCTGCTTTCTGTTGGTTTTGGTTCTGTTGTCTCTTCCCGTAAAGGTCCAGGTATTTGGAAATTCAACACATCTTTGTTGCAGATTCTGATGTTTATGCAGTCCCTTCTGTCCTTTATACAAGCCCGTAAATCTGTTTTTATTTGTTATGAAGATCCTGTTCAGTGGTGGTTAGACACGAAACATGATCTGGTCACTTTTTTAAAAACTTACAGTCATTTAAAATGTAGGAGGGAATACCTAGACTATTTGCAGAAGAGGGTACATTTTCAGTCATTATTAACCATAGCGTACACGATGGGGCAAGACCTTACTCAACAAATAAAAGTCCTACAGAATGATATGTTGACTTTCCAATTACGGCAATCACAACAACTTTATTACCAACATAAATTCTGTACTGTTGGAACACTTGATGTTATTTGTCCTTTTGAATCTAATTCCCGTCAGACCACCCGAAAAAATATGACGTGTCTTCTAAATTCAGAAGGGACCTTATGTTCCTCACAAACTGAGATTTGTCATATTGTAACAAAGTATACTACAGCCCTTTTTTCTCCCCTCCCTGCTGTGGCTGGTAACAGTGCGACTTTGTATAGTGGCCTTGATATCCCAGCTCCCTCACAGCTATGTCAGGACCAGGCTTGTTCTCCAATCACGGAGCAGGATTTGACATTGGCTATTTCTTCATTACCTGTACAGAGAACTCCTGGTGCGGATGGTCTCCCTACTGGCTTATATAAGGTGCTGGGTGACCATTTGGCCCCAGAACTTACATCTGTGTTTAATTCTCTGTTAACATGTGAATCTCTCCCTTTGGAATTTACTAAGGGTACTTTGATTTACATTTATAAACAGAGAGGTGATATCCATTCTCTAGAGAATTGGCGACCTTTATGTATGTTGAACACCTACTTTAAGCTCTTAATGAAAATTACTGTGAAGCGTTTGGTGAGGATAGCGGAGGTGGTTTTGCATCCCACCCAATCCTGTTCTGTGCCTCAAAGGAGAATTTCTGATCATTTGATCCTTTTATGAGAATTATTTTCTCATGGCTATGCAGGTCTGGCTTCGGGACTTGTTGTCTCCGTAGATCAGAAGGCTGCTTTTGATTCGGTTAGGCATGATTTTTTATGGTAAGCACTTGATTTTCTGCATGTACCTGATATTATGGTACGCTGGACTTGCTTTCTATAGAAAGCCACTGTTGTGCCTGTAGTGAATGGTTGGATAGGACCTAGATCCCCATAAAAAGGGGGGTTCGTCAGGGCTGTGCTTTAAGCACGTTGTTATATGTATTTTTTCTTGATGTTTTGCTCCGTCGGTTGAATACTAATTCTCAGATTCAGGCTATTTCTAGTTGTGCCATATGCTTGCCTTATAAGACAATAGCATATGCAGATGATGTTTGTTTTCTTGTAGCTGATGCAGCCTCAGTGGTTCATTCTCTCCATGAGTGCTCAATTTTGGGAAATTTCTCTGGTGCTGTTTTAAATTACACTAAAAGTCTGGTTATTCGGGTCAGTTCAGTAACCTCCCCCTCGGACCGTATTGGCCCGTTACGTTTAGTTGAGGGCCCTATTCACATTTTGGAAATTTTTGGGGGGACACAGGACTCAGATTTTTTTAACTGGAATGTTAAACTGCAACAAGGTAAACTTCAGGTGGCCTCCTGGAACCGGAGGCAGATAGGGAAAAAGAAACGTGTTTTCTTAATTAAAAACTATTTGATCTCTACTTTCCTTTTTTTGAGTTATGTATTCCCTATTCTATGACAGCTAGAAACTGCTGTCTTTAGCCTGTTTTTTCAGGCTCCATGGGGTAGTAGGTTAAACCCGATAAAGCAGAATATCATTTATTTACCTATCCCTGAGGGTGGCGTTTGTATGGTTAACCCTTTGTTATTTTTTTCTTGTATTTTTTTCACTGCAAACCTTAGGCCTTTGTTGATTCATGCCCAAAGGGGGTGGGAACCTTGGTTTTATGACTCTTGCAGGATTTGGTTTCATTAATGGGAAACTAATTCCTTAACTGTGTTAAGACAAACTGTTGGTATACCAACTTATGTAAAACATATGTTTTTACATTTCAAACAATGGAAGGTGTCTGTTCAGATGTTATTAAACCATTCACATAAAGTTTTATATAAGAAATTACTCCTGACGGTTTGTGCTGTATCAGTACCCTTTGATACGTGTCCTGGTCAACACCTCCCTTCCCTTTTGTTATTGTGGAGATGTAAGAGGGTTCCAGCCAAAATGTGGGATTTTCATTGGCTTTCATGCCATGAAAAGATTAATGTAAAGTCAAATCATAAACATAAGCAGTCCCAAGATAGAATGTGTTCTCGCTTATTATGTATTACAGAACTTGAAACTATCCCTCATTTATTTTTTGACTGTTCCTTTATCAAAAATTGGTGGTCCTTTTTGACACAGGCATGGGATACCCCCTTGCTTCAGTTGGTTACTTATTTGAATCTTGTATACAGGGTTTTTTCTCCCCAGTGGTCAAAATGGCACCAGGACACTTTGAACCTTGTTTTTGTCTGCATTAAATGGAATATTTGGATGGTGCGTTGCATGTTTTCTTTACAGCAAAAGGACTGCTCCTATTTGGAGCTCAAAAAAAGATTGTACAAGATTTAAAAGAAATTTATGAGCATGAACGTACTCTATACTCAGATATGACACTTTTGGAACTTTGGAAAGCTCTTCCTTGGATCACTGACTCTGATTTTGCAGTTACCTGAATGATTGTATAATACTTATCCTGTGTTTCCTTTTTTTTTGTAGTATGCTTTGTGTACTATTGTACGATTTTTGTCTCAATAAAACTTTCCCCTACTCTTTTTGATAAGTGCCATGGGATCTTTAACATCTGCCAGGACTACCACCAATCCAGGCAGATGGGACCTCGGTTTAACGTCTCATCCGAAAGACAGATAATGATAAATGGAAAAGGGTAGGTCATTCGAAACTGATCAACTCCAACTGGCAACATGGATGAGTGGCACCCCCACCCACCAAGGTGCCTCCCCCTACCCAACTACCCAACTACCATCCATCCACCCACCCGCCCATCCCAGGTCAGTGGACACAGCAACATTCCATTTATCCCCATGGCTGACTGCAGTCTGCCCCACAAGTCTCAGTGTATTGATAACACATTTAAGCATATAATCTTACAGGACTTACAAGACATATAGGTTTGCCACTAAAAGGCAAGCCAAATTGTCAGATGGCCCCTGAAGGAAATGAAGGCAGAAAAGGGGAAGGGGAGGAAAGGAGGGAGGAGGTGGAGTGTGGTGACACCGCCTAGTGTCATTTGACTTAGCCCATTGGTCAGGGGGAGGGGCTCGGAAGGGCCTGAGCTTGGGGGCCTTTGAGGGTATAAAAGGTCAGGTAACTCCACAGTAGCCCTCTTTTGCTTGGAAATTTGTCTTAGCACTTCATTGGGCAACAAGTGAGGTAAGGCATTTAACTGGGGCTTCATGTTGCCTTGGTCACATGGGGTCTCAGCTTTTAAACAGGCTATATAATATGTAGTTAAAAGCCCAGCAATGGGTTTTTGTTCCTTATCGTTTGGTTTATTTTATATGTTTTAGCATATGCAGAAGCCCAGGTGGGGCTGTGATTGTAGTTTTATAGAATGGTTAATGGTATGTGAAGCCCAGAACTAATGGTTGGCGGGGCCCATTGGCCCCGTGGTGCATGGTGGATGAGCGGCAGGGCATAGGTAAGATGGTAGTTTTATGGTACAGTTGTTTGAAAAGCTAGAGCTGACACTTGGAGTGATGCCTAAGCCGTGTGGGCCTCGGAGGAAGACCTGCTGGCCCATGGTGTGTTAGATAGGTCCTGGGCTGAGGCATGTGGTGGGTGGGCCATCAGAAGATGAGCAGCAGGGTTTTTGTTTTCTTTTGTGTGATTTAAAATAAAAGAAAGATAAATGAAGAAGTTAGCAGTGTTTGAATGTACAGGCGGCTGCAAGAGGAGTTGACTGGAGATGGTGAGAGCTTGGGGGCCACTGGGCCAGTGGAGGTTTGCTCAAATGCCGGGGAGAAGAGGGTAGTTTGAGGGCCAGCAGGCCATGTGGATGGTGGAGGCAAGGCAAGTGGCTGGTCAGGCCTGGAAGGGTGCAGGAGATCAAGCAATGAGGAGTGAGGGGCGGCAGAAGGAGTCTAGCATTCAGGGTGGCCTGCATTGTGCTTTTCAAGTTGGTAGTGGTTGGTTTGGTTGGGCTTACACGGAGGCAGACACGGCCAGGAGTGGCCTAGGAGCCAGGTTTCCAGATGAGGTGTTTTTTCGCACTACGGAGCAGGGAGAAAAAAAATGCTGAGGGGCAAACAAGGGTATTAAGGCCAAAGTGAAAGAGCACCATGAGGTCCCAGAGTCTGGAGAGAACTGTGAGCAGGATGGGGGGCCTGAGCAGGGCCAGCTGGGGGCACATGTGTTTTTGCTTCAGCTGTTGAGCACCCCAGTGGCTTTGGGGGCTGTCTGGGACTGTAGCTAGGTGTCAGAAAAATGGTGTGGGACTAATGGGAAGCCATAGGGCAGTAGTGGGATTGAATCAGAGAGCAAAACTGGAGCGAGGGTGAGTTGTTTGTTTTAACATTGTGAGGTGGGATCAGTGCAAAAAAAAAAAAGAGAGAGGTTTGGGGATTTTGCAAAGAGGCAGCAGGCTGGTCAGCGAGTGTGATGCCCAGAAGGACCAATGGCTAGGAAGGATCAGACAAGCAGCAGAGGTGCTGCGGGCCACGCACAGAAGGTGAGCAACTTCTAAGGGCAAGCCAATTGATCATGCATAGCAATATAAGGGCAGGATATTACTGTAATACCAGAAGTGACCACATTTGCTCACAGGCATTATGGGCATTCCAGTGATACTGGTTCACAGCAGTAAGGTGATCACAATTGTTACTGATGGCGATCTCTACCACAATGACTTGCAATGTAAACCGTAAGTGAGTTAACCATTTTTGTAGCCCCATGTCTACTATGCTTTCCCACAAGGATGGTTAGCCAAGGTTATCCATGAGATAGAACTGAGGAGTGTTACAATCCCTTCAAGTAAAAAAGTTTTAATAATTGTTCTAAGATTTATTTAATAAGGTAAGTGATGTTTTTACTTATTGCACAATAGATAGCACCTGCAAAGTCAAGGATGGGTAAAAATGGTATATTTTATGGGTAGTAGTAGTAGAACTTTATTGCTGATTTCCAGGATAGCCGAAGCTCAATTACAATCAGGCCTGTTTCAAAAAAAAAAGGGAATACCATTAAGGTTTGAGTAGAATGTAATAAAAGGGGGAGTGGAATGGTAGAGGAGCCTTAGGTGGCATCCTGGCAGCTGGCACAGGGCAGAGACTGGATAAACTCAAATCACTCACATTGTCACTTCATCCCATAGTATCACGGCAGCAGGAAGATGGCACCTAAGAAAGCACCGATCTCCAGCACCAAGATGATGGAGAAGGCATCCAAGCTGATGAGCAAAATAACAGAGTTGGTGGAGGCGGCCAATGGGCAAGGGGCGGAGGAGGAGGAGGAAGCATCAAAGAAGAGGAAGGAGAGAGACGAAAGGACAGGCTGGTGCTGGGGAGGGGAGAGGCCATGAGGAGCAGGGACCAGCTCTTCACCCATCCCACCACTGGAGCCTGCACCTGCTCCAACTGGACCAGGCCCAAACAGAGGTAAGGGGGATGTAGATGTCACAAATAAGGGTGATTTAAAAGAGTACTTGGAAGGTTTGATAGGTGACATGGGGACAAGGGTGTAGAGAAGATGGAACGGACGCTACTGGCCATAAAGAATGGGGGCAAGGAGGGGAAAGGAGACACTGGTAACCAGGCAGGGAAAAAGAAGCAGTACAAGGGGCTCCTGGGTTTCACATTGGAGGACTACGTACCGTCTTAGATTAAGGAAAAAATCTGGAAGGGGGAATACGTTGACATTTTTGGGTTGGTAGACAAGGACACCGAAAAAAAACATTAACAGAAAGAGTCGGTGGGAAAATTGGAGATGACAGTAGACCTTGCGGTTGTGGGGCATAAGGAGGAAAAGGCAAAATACAAAGGTAAGAACATTGACAAATGGCAGACAGGTTTCCTGAGATACAGCGCACTGGTTCTGGAAAAAGCAGCCTGACTTGGCGATCCCCCTTCTGACATACCAAGCAATCATTAGGGACGCCCATAAGGCAAAACTGGGATATGGATGGTTAAAATATGATGAGGCATTCAGAAAATGGATGTCAGTGAAAAGAGACCTGAGATGGGACTGCACACATTCTGAGCTGTGGGTTCAGACACTATCAGGCCTGACAGGTGGAGCAGGGGGTGAGTACAGTAAAAAAGCGTTCCCCACCCCAATAGTGAAGACATGTTGGGGTACAACAGGGCATCATGCACTTGGGCAAACTGCAAATTCAGGCATGTGAACTCTCGCTGCGAGGGATCACATCTGATGATGAGCTGCCATCGGGGGGGAAGGGCATGCAACAGAGGGTTTTAGTTCTTGGGTACAGTGGGTATTAGGCTGGAGATATGGGCACAGGAGGGTGGTACAACACTTGGATGATTTTCTACTCATAGGGTGCATCAAGGCCAAGACAGAGGGAATGTTGGCAGATTTCAAGGAGATGTGTGGGTGCATAGGCATTCCATTGGCAAAGGGGAAAATGGAGAGCCCTGCCCAATGGTTGGAATTCCTGGGGATTGAGGTTGACATGGTGCAAGAATGTTTCTGCCTGCCAGGGGCCAAAGTAGCCCAGCTCAGGGGTATCTTATCACAGGTGAAGGGGAGGAGGAGGAGGGTGCCACTGGTATTGGTGCAACTGCTACTTGGGCACCTCAATTTCACCTGTAAGGCCATAAGCCCAGGCAGGGCATTCACCAGGAAGTTGGCAAGAGCCACAGGGAAGGCAAAACTGCCATACCACTGAGTGAACATCACTAAGGGGATATGGGAGGATTTGAGAGTAGGGGAGGATTTCCTTGACAACTGTAATGGGGTGACATTCTGCCTTCTGGCAAGAGGAATAGACCTACAACACTGATCTGGAACTGTACATGGATGCGTCAGGGTTGCTGGGGATGGGGGGGTTACTTCAATGGGGAGTGGATCTTGGAGGCATGGCTGGGCCATTGGAAAGAAGGGGGTTTACTGAAAGGCATCACCTTTCCATCTGGATGGCCATGGAAGTGTGGGGGGACAGGATGAGGGAGAAGCACATACTCTTTTTGTGTGACAATAAAGGGGTCATGGAGGTGATAAACAGGCAAGGGAGGATTATGGATATGGTAGGGGGGTATTGCACAAAATGGTGCTACTGGGGCTGCAACTACATTTATCATTTAAGGCACAGCATATCGATGGGCTTAAGAATGAGGTGGCTGACAGTCTTTCACATTTGTAGCTGGACAAGTTCCGGGAGCTGGTGCCACAAGTGGTGGCACATGGGACCATGGTCCCGGATCATGTATGGGAGATTGAAGGGAAAAATCCTGGTGGTTATACTGAAAGTCATGGGCAGACAACACACTGAGGGCATACAAAGGCACATGGGTGGTGTTCAAGGAGTTTAGGGCCTGGTCGGGTTGGGGTGCAGGGGGGAACAGTCTCTGAAGACCAAGTGAGACAACATGTGTTGAAGAAGTGGGAGGATGGGATGGCCCACACTGCCATGTGGGTGCAACTGGCTGGCATAGGTTGGGTTTGCAAGGATAGGGGGTGGCAGAACACCATGGCAGGAAGGGCTGTTAGGTGCATGGTCACAGGCTGGCACAGAGGACAGGGAGTGAGAAGGGACAGGAGGCAGCCCATCATGGGACACCTGCTTCAGAGGGTGATGGGGGCCCTACAGTACATATGCACTACGGCGAAGGATGCATGTTTGTTTTGAGCGGTCTTCGCAGTTATGGCTGGGGGGCTTTCAGGGTTGGGGAAGTCATGGCCCCGAGAAAGTAGGGAACATCACTGGGGCTGCAGGCCGAGGACATCGAGTGGTGGCAGGACAGAGAGGTCATTCACCTGCCTAGGTCCAAAACGAATCAAGGGGGCAAAGAGGGGAAGCATTGGTATTGATTAGACAGGAACCGGGTGAGGTGTAAGCCATCACAGAGTTGGAGGAATATGGAAGTATGCAGGGGACAGGAGGGGGAACTTGGTTCCCACACAGGGACAGCAGCCCGGTGATGGGTTTCCAGGTCAGGGGGGTCCTTAAGAAGGCCCTCTCTTTTATTGGGGAAGATCTGCAAAAATTTGCCCCACATTCCTTTTGCATTGGGGTGGCATCAGAAGCCACTGCCCAGGGAGGGTGCGAAGCGGAGGTACTGTGGGTGGGGCGCTGGAGATCCAGCTGCTACAAGAAATATGTGAGGTGTTGACGATTGTGATTTTCATCCTGTTTTTTTTCTTTTCTCCGGCAAGAACAAAGTGAAGGGTCTGGATTGTGGGGCACTCTTTCATATATTGGGCCAAGCATTTTGCTGCCTCCTGAAATGGGGGGACACAGCTGTGGACTGACATGGAACACATGAAGGTGCAATGGAAAAGACTAAGGGGCATGAGATGGGCACAGCTGATGCCCGTATTGGAGGAATTGCGGATCCAATGGGGCAGGCCAGATAGACTAATCACACATTTAGGGGGAAATAACCTGGGTGGTATGCCATGGGGGGCATTAGTGCAAGCCATAATGGCTCACCTGGAAAGGGTAAGGGGGTGGTGGCTGGGGGTGGTCATCGGCCAGTCCAAGATCACATCCCTGTAGGGTGTGGAGAGGGGCCAAAGAGGTTAGGGCAGTAGAGAAGGGGAGGAAGCGGCTCAACAGGAAAGTAGCAAGGGTGGTGATCAAGATGACGGGAGTGCATATATAGCACAGGAACATTTTCTTTGAGCTGGCTGAGGTGTATAGGTCAGATGGGGTCCATCTGCTGGAGTTCTGCATGTGCCTATTCCTTAGATCTTTCATGGACCTATTGGGGGAGATTGAGAAAAGGGGTCCTAGGTACTAACCATCAAAGGGGGAACCCTGTCTTCCATTCGTAAGCAAGAGATGGGTCAGTGAAGGAAAAGGGGGGGGAGCAAGAAGGGGAGAATGGGGGATAGGCAGAAAGTGTGAGAGGGGCAGGGCAACACTGGCTAGGGGCAAATGTCACCCAGGCATGAAGTAAAAGGGGGGAGGGGGAAGGATAGAGGCTGGGGGTCGGATCATAGTGTCCGGACTTAGCGGGGTGATGGTCCTGGTAAGTTGGTACCTGGTTCTGGTGATGGTGTCGGGGGGTTGGATCTGAGTGTCCAAACCCTGAAGAAGAAGGCGCAAGAAGAAGAGGACCAGGAAGGAAGAAAGAAAGTTATGGATGAAACAATGGACTGATGTATTGTACTATCTAAATGAAATATTGAAACTTGGAAAAGAATGGATGTAAACATGTAATGCCTTAATAAATTGTTGCCAGTGAGCAACCAGACATAGCAGGTGTGAGGAGAGTTTCATTTCTGAGAGGGATCAAATGACAAATTGGTTTGCCACTAAAAGGCAAGCCAAATTGTCAGATGGCCCCTCAAGCAAATGAAGGTAGATGGGGGGGGGTGAGGTGACACCACCTAGTGTCAACAGGAACTGGGGATCGCAGCCCATTGGTTGGGGGAAGGGCTTAGAGGGGCCTGAGCTTGGGGGCCCTTTGAGGGATCTATAAGGTCAGGTAACCCTCAGTAGCCTTTTTGTTGAAATTCTCCCACCCACCCACCCACATAGAAAAGGATGGGGTGAGGAGGAGGGTGTTGTGAGGGTAGGATGACAGGAAGGATATCAGCAGGGTGGCAGGTAGTTATGGGTCTCGGAGGTGGAGCACCTGTGGGGACCTGGGCGCTGCAGAAGGGCAACAGTTTTTCGAATGGTGGGGCTGACAGAGCCCATGCGTGGGCAGCAAAGTGGCCCAGTAGGGAAAGAAAGAGGGAGAAGAATGAGGAAAAGGGGGAGCAAGAGGGTGAGAATTGGGGAATAGGCAGAAAGGAGGAGGGGGCCAAGCAACATGGGCTGGGGCAAATGGCACCCAGGTGTGAAGTAAAAGGGGGGGAGAGGGAGAGTTAGAGGCTGCGGGTCAGATCATAGTGTCCAGACCTAGTGGGGGAGGAGGTACTGGTAAGATGGTACCTGGTTCTGGTGATGGTGTGTGGGGTCAGATCTGAGTGTCCGAACTGAGAAGAAGAGGACCAGGAAGGAAGAAAGTTACGGATGAAATAATGGGCTGTTGTATTGTACTGTCCTAATGAAATATAAGAAACTTGAAAAAGAATGGATGTAAATATTAATGTAATGCCTAAATAAATTGTTGCCAGCGAGCATCCAGGTATAGCAGGTGTGAGGAGAGTTTCATTTTTGAGGGGGATCAAATGACAATGAGGGGTCCTGTGCTTTATATATCTTTTCAGAAAAGTTAGGAAATTAATTGTATGCAACCTATAAAAATGCATCACTTAGGGTTCATGCACAAAGTAACAAAAGTAAGGAATTGTGACATTAGGGTACTAAGTCCCCTGAGCCATGGTGAGTCTGTTGAGTTGTGTTTTTCAGGGGTCGAACAATCATGTGATGCAGCCTTAGCATTGCTCTAACTTTGGCATCTAACAAAAGCATTGATTTATGCCTGTTTTTTATTTCTGTGCCTGGACTTGACAGACACTAATGAAATTAGGGCAAGACCAATGCTGCATCATATCATCAGTCAAAGTCTAAAAAACACAACTCCATAGATTCCCCACAGCTCAGTGGATTTTGTGCCCTAACATGATGTTTACTTACTTTTGTTGCTTTGGACCTCAACACTGACTGATGCATGAATGAACATATGTGTACAAAGAGGACTCTGTACAACAGCGTGCAAGCAAACATTCAGTATCTACAAAGCTTGTTACTCTTGGAGTGAGCACCTTTGGCATGGAAAACAGGAAAAATAAGCATTTGTCAATGCCGAATGTTGTCTCACTGGCATTGGCATTGGTAGTGCCAGAGCTAGAGATGCATAATAGGAATGGCAGTGAAGTATTTAAGTGACGCCACCCCCACCCCCACCCTGTAGAGAGCAACAGGCATTGGGTGTGCCTTTGGGTTGTCAGCTATAATGCTCATGCCATTGTACCTTGCCCTACCCTGTAGACACTGACAAGTGTTGTGGTGTGCTTAGGGCATTATACTTACCCCATTCCATAACACAATACGCTGACGTGGGTGCAGTATAGGGGAATGGGGTGAATTTTGTGGTTGAACAGTGCAAGGCACACCATGATGCCCGTCAGTGGTTGCAGAGTGGGGGTGGGGGTGGAATGGCGTGAGCATTACATCTGATGATCCCATGTCACACCCCTGGTGCCTGTCAGTCTGTACTGGGTGGGGTGCTACAGTTGGAAACCCTAACACCGTAGGCATGCAGTGGTATTTTCACTCCAAATTTTCAACCTGGGCTGTTTGTGAGCCCACCTCATGAAAAGCGGCACAATCAGTTTGTCAGATGAAAGGTGGTTTTGCACAGCGACTACGCCATTTGGAGACACAGGGATAAAAACACATTTTGGGCAGTGTGTGGAGAATGACAACTGTATTGTTCATGAGGTGGCATAAAAAAATGGCAACTTTGAAAATCTGGAGTGAAAATATGAAAAATTGGTGAAATCATGAGCACGCATAGAAATTGCGCAACACACATCCGTAACCCAATTATTTTTGGCACTCTGTTACCCACATTTTTAACATAGGCATTATGGAACCTTCCCTCATGAACAGTGGTGCTGTGATTTTGTTAATCTGTCCCAAAAGTTGACCCACAGCGACCATGCCATTGTGTGCCACAGGTGCAGAAACACATTTTGGGCAGGATGTGAAAAATGACAGCTGTACTGTTCATAAGGAGGTGTGATAAAATGCCAGTGTTGAAAATTTGGCATGGAAATATTGCAAATTTGCAAGGTTACAAGGGTGCGTGGAAACTGTGCAACACACACTTGTAACACTGTCATTTTATGGACTTTCGGCACCAAATTTTCAACATAGACATTTTAGGACCTGTTCTGTAGCTGATGGGGGATTGGGCACCCCCATCAGCACATACTGGTTGGGGACATGAGCCAAGGGGATTGGGAACCCCCTCGGCAAGCAACAACAGGGGGGCGGGGGCGCATTATGCAGATGGGAGTAGGCTCCGCTGTCAGCAAAATAAAAAGGACGGATAAACGCCGATGGGGACGGGGCCCCTCATCGGCAAAGAAAAAACTATTGGGCGACAATGCCGAGGGTATTGGGCACCTCCTCGCATACATTCTAAATGGAAGGCACATTATGCCAATGGGGAGGCCCCCATCGGCATTGTGACAGGCAGCGGTGGCAGTCACTGCCACCATGTTGCCTGCACGTCGGGAGGGGTGTTGTGGTCACGCTGCATGAGATTTTCACTCTCATTGCAGCTGTCCTTTTCTTTGTTCTGGTGGCCACATTAGGGAAGTGTGAGGTCACCGCCTGCTGCTGGCTGATTGGGGAATGAGGGACGCACCTTCTGATGCGTGCCCTGCATTCACCCAATAGTGACCGTGCCTCCAAATGTGCTACTACTGCAATATGTTGGCTGTGCAAGTGCGAGCCAACATAAAAAGAAAAACAAACCAGAAACAGAAGGATGGAAAGTGATAATACCATCTGGAGAGCCATGCGTGCCAATGCTCACAGTCTGGGCAGCAAAATTGCAGACTTAGAGGCCAACATGGCAGAAGCTGACCTGGAATTAGTAGTCATTACAGAAACCCGGTTCAATGAAAACCAGAACTGGGTTGTGGCTATACCGGGATATAGTCTGTTTAGAAAAGACAGGGTAGAAAGGAAAGGTTGAGGAGTGGCTCTTTATGTAAAAAACAACATAAAGGCTACAAAAATACAGGAGGAGAAGGAGGGTGCACAAGTGTTGTGGGTCACCCTAGAAAAGAGGAAAGGGGGCAATTCTTTGCATGTGGGTGAGCTACAGGTCTCCTTCACAGGGGGCAGGAATGGATAAGGAAATGTAAGAAATCCATAAGATGGCATGCAAGGGAGAGGTTTTAATAGAGGGAAACTTCAATCAGTCAGACATGGATTGGAGCCTCCGCGCTGCAGCTATGACCAGGAGTAGGGACATCCTGCGTTCCCTATAGGGGTATTCCTCAGGCAATTGGTAAAGGAATCCACTTGTGAGGGGGCATTGCTGGACTTAGTACTGACAAATGGGGACAGCATTGCTAACATCACAGTGGAGGACCACCTGGGGACCAGTGATCACTGGATGGTGTGGTTTAATGTAAGAACAGGGCCAGAATTAAACCACATGAGGACAAGGGTCCTGGACTTCTGGAGGGCCAACTTTAAGAAAATGGGAGAATGCCTGGCAGAGATGGGGAAACTAGTGGGAGTAGAAGAACAGTGGGATACAATAAGGGAGGGAACTTAAAAAAGCTACCATGCTCTGTGTCAAGCAGGTCAGGAAGGGCAAGAGAAAAAAGACACTGTTATGGTTCTCTAGAGAGGTAGCGAACAAAGTAACAGCAAAAAAATTAGCCTTCACAAAATACAAAAGAACACAGGAGGAGAAGGATAGGGAGAGTTACCTGGAGAAAAAAAGGGAGGCAGGGAAGGCAGTTAGGAGTGCAAAGGTGAAAACAGAGGAAAATATAACCAAATCAGTAAAAAAAGGGTGCTAAAAAAATGTTTTGGATAAATTAGTGAAAACAGGAAGTCCAAGGGTAAGATAGTAAGTCTAAAAAGGGGAAGGTGTGGGTTCTGTAGAAGAGGACCACCAAAAAGCAGACATATTAAACAAATACTTCTGGTCGGTATTCATGGATGAGGGGGTAAGAAATGGACCTTTGTTACAGGACAAGGGCATAATGGGTTGGGAGGAGAGCACTAGCCCTTTCACAGTGGAAAGAGTCCTGAGGGAGTTGTCAAAGTTAAAAGTAGACAAGGCAATGGGTCCAGACTCGGTGCACCCCAGGTTGCTGAGGGAGCTCAGGGAGGAGCTGACTGCACCTCTGACAACTCTGTTTAACCGGTCACTGGAAACAGGGGAGGTACCAAGGGGACTGGAGGAGGGCAGATATAGTCCCACTCCACAAAAGAGAAATAGGGAGGATGTGGGGAATTATAGGCCAGCTGGCCTGACTTCATTAGTGGGCAAAGTAATGGAATCACTACTGAAGGAAAGGATTGGAGAATACCTTGTTACCAGCGGTCTACAGGATCTGAGGCAACACAGAGTTATGGGGGGAGGTCCTTCCAGACAAATCTAATTGAGTTCTTTGACTGGGTAACATAGGAAGTGGACAAGGGAAGGGTGGTTCACATGGCCCATCTGGATTTCAGAAAGGCCTTTGACACATAAGCAATAAGACATGACAGGGTGTGCATGGAACATATTTTACTGCATGGCCAGGGGCATAATAAGGCACGAGGCTTTGGCCGAGTGCCTTTAGACCCTGGAGTGCAGTAAAATATGTTCCATGCACACACCTGGAGTGTCCTATTGTGCTTATAAAATTGGCTACTTTATTAAAAAATCTTTTTTTTTATGTTAAAAAGACATTTACATATGAATGCACTGAAATAACAGTATATGTATAGTAAAATAGTCCTTCCACCTTTGTGTTTAATAATTACTTTAGGACATTTGTCCTCCATTGGGATCCGTAATTGTAGTACTCTGACCTGTTGGTTGCTGTGGCCAAAAAAATATAACAGTTAAATCTCAGAAGACACGGATGTACCACAGCATGCCGCTACTCTTATGAGAAAACAACAAATACTGAAAGCAAATGCCGAAGCTGCTCAGCTGGACTATAGGCTCAGGGGCGCAAAGCCTTCAGCACTTTTAAGCACATGCTTGTGACACACAAAGCGGCACTTTCAAAGATTCCTGTTGAGATATATCGGAACAGGCACAGGAGATACCAGCAAATAGCACAGAAACGAGACTGAGTCGGGCATATAGGAGAGCCTGGAAGCAACAGCGTGAAGGGATGACGTGTTGAGCAGCAGTGGCAGGCATCGCTCAGTGCCCTTGTCTGACAGTACACTGGGGAGATCTCCGCAAAATGGGTTGTGTAGGTGGGGCCGGTTCAGGGGGCCAGGATGCTGCTGTGAGACTCAAACACTCAGAGGTTTAACTGTTGTTTCACTTCAGAATCCAACGCTCTGTGTAAGCGAGTGGGTTCAGCCATGGGAGAACTGCATTTAGCGAGGAAACAACAATGGCGGCATTTTTAAATGCCAGCATTCTAAGGTTTGGTGATTTCAGCCTTTTTATTGCCGTCCTTGTTTTTAACCATGCATGGAACATATTTCATGCATGGTGAGCTTCAGCTCTGCTTGGCTGGTTTAGCCTACCCATTTTATAACTTTCCACATAGAAGGCTGGTAAACAAACTGAGTAGCCTAGGAGTAGGTCTTTCAATAGCAAAATGGGTAGAGAGTCGGCTTAGTGTTAGAAGCCAAAGAGTGGTGGTAAATGGAGTACACTCTGGGGAAGGAAAGGTGACTAGCGGGCTGCCACAGGAGCCAGTATTAGGTCCGGTCCTCGTCAATGTCTTTATTAGCAAAATTGCAGAGGGACTGGAGGGGAAGGTATATTCATGGACTACACAAAAATCTGCTACAGAGTAGACACACCAGAGGGGGTGAATAAGGGAGGAGCTAAAGAAGTTAGAAGAATAATCATGAGTTCGGCAGCTAAGATTCAATGCAAATAGGTGTAAAATCATGCAGTTAGGGCAAAAAAACCATGGGCAACTTACCAACTCAGGGAAGGGGGGAGTATTAGCAGTCACAAAACAGGAAAGAGATCTGGGGGTTATCATTTCTGATTAACTGAAGGTAGCTAAATGACATGACAAGGCAGTGGGGAAGGCTAGCTGAATACTTGGATGTATGGGGAGAGGTATCACCAGCAGAAAGAGGGAGATAATAATACCCCTGAATAGATCACTGGTGAGAACCCACCTAAAGTACTGTGTACAGTTCTGGAGGTCCCATCTCCGAAAGGACATAGATAGGGTAGAGACAGTGCAAAGGAGGGCAACCAAAATGTTGCAGGGCCTGCATCAGAAGCTCTATGAATAAAGGCTTAAATATTTAAATATGTACTCCATAAAATACAGAAGAGAATGAGGGGCTACAATAGAGACATTCAATTACCTCACAGGAATAAATAAGGTACATGAAGGGAGCACTTTCCAAGGAAAAAGATGCTCAAGGACAGGGGATCACAATATAAAGCTGGAGGACGACTGGGGAGGCTCAGAGGAAACATAAGGAAGTACTCCTTCATGGAGAGGGTGGTGGATGCTTGGAACAGACTCACAGCAGAAGTGGTGGGGGCTAGAATGGTCACAGGATTTAAGAATGTATGAGATAGACACAAGGGAATCTTAGAAGCAAGACGGAACAAAAGTGGCAGTTGGGAGGAAGATGGAAGCTATAGACCAGTCAGCTTCTCCTCAATAGTGGGGAAGATTATGGAATCACTACTTAAAGGATTGTGGAACACCTTGAATCCAGTGGAGCACAGGATCCAAGACAGCATGGATTCCCAGCGGGAAGGTAATGTCAAACAAATCTAATTGTTTTCTTTGACTTGGTGATTAAGGTTGTACATCAGGGGGGAGTGATGGATGTGGCCTACCCGGATTTCAGTAAGACCTTCGATACCATTCCACATAGAAGACTTGTGAATAAGCTGGGAAGCCTGGGAGTTGATCAAAAGGTGGTAAACTGGGTTAAATACTGGTTGAGTGATAGAAGGCAGAGGGTTGTTGTAAATGGTGCTCAATCTGAGGAAAGGAGGGTGACCAGCGGGGTGCCACAGGGATCAGTCCTGGGCCCAGTCCAGTTTAATGTCTTCATAAGTGACATTGTGGAAAGGATGAAGGGGAAGGTGTACCTCCTTGTGGATGACACTAAGATCTGGAACAGGGTGGACACTCTGGGAGGGGTGGAAAAAATGAGGAGGTACCTAGATAAACTGGAGGAATAGTGGCAGCAGAGATTTAATGCGAAAAAGTGCAAAATCATGTATTTAGGGCACAAGAATCCAGGGGAGGATTACATAATGGGGAACCGATGGTCACCAAACAGGAAAGGGATTTGGGGGTAATCATATCTGCACAAATATGTGGGACTGGTGAGTGGAAATATAACACAGGAGGTGGATAACTTTAGGGCAGACTAGGGGGACAAAGGTCCCCTTTTCTGCTGAAAACTTCTATACTTCTGTGTTTCTATATGTCTGTACTGGTGAGCTGTAAAAGTGAAATAGTAAGAATACTGAATAGAAGCACTACTGGGGAGTAGAAATACAAATTGTAATAGGCAGTATGTGCAGAAACTAGTGTGCAATAGCTTGGAAGCAGTTGACAAGCAGAAATACAAACAGGGATATGTAGGTTGGACTTCATATTTCTGCTTTGTCCCTGGCACTGTGGCTCTCCAGGTGAGTAGACATAGTGACTGCAAGCATGTAGACATAAGACCGGGTCATGTGTACAGCTGGTTTGAGCTGGCTAACAGTATAAACTGGATGCATTTTTCTGTGGATGAAGATGACATACTATAGTTACTGGTGAAGCCTTAGGAGGAAATACTAGTATTATGTTAGACTTGATCAAGGCTTCATAGGTTTGAGTCAGTCATTAAAAATAGTTTGTAATGACTCTACTTGGAATGCATAGATATGGACCGCAGTATTCCAGTATAGGTGAGGTTACTAAACGGCAGCTCTGCTTGTGAGGCAGAAATACAAACTGCAGGTTGTAGCACTTGGGTAACCGAGGCAAGTATGGTGGCTCTGCAGGTGAGGCAGGAATATAGACTGCCTATTCTGGTAGTAGTGGAAGCTGGTGAAAGATGATTCTACTGGTGAGGTAGAAATTTGGACCACAGAAGTTAGTGACTAGTTGGCTGTGGCTGCAGTGGCAGCTCTGCTGGCAAGGCAACAACATGGACCACAGGAAGTATCAATTCATTTATTGAGGCAGCCAAGATCCAGAACCACATGGTTTGATACCTTTTATTGGACCAACATAGATGTTACAACAAAAGAACAAAGTTCTCTAGCTTTCGGAACAACCAAGTCCTTCATCAGAAGCCAAGGCAGCTCTTCTGGTAAGGTAGAAATATGGACCACAGAATAATTAGTTGATAGAGGCAGATGAAGCAGCTCTAATGGTGAAGCAAAACTATGGACCAGAGTAGAGGCTGTTGAAAGGTGGTTCTCCTGGTGAGGCAGAAATACAGACCACAGGAGATACCAAGTTGATTGAGATAGTCAAGTTGTCTCTTCTGGCAAGGAAGAAGTAAGGGCCATGAGTGCTTACCTTGTATGGGAGTTTCTTGTATGTTTGTCGTTATACAATTTGGGACCAGGTGCATAATTTAAAGTAAAAACATCTCCTTTGTATAAATATATATATATATATGTCAAAGCACAAGTTATGGCATTCTATAAGTGTGAGTGATTCATCACAAGGAGCACAAGAAAGGCAACTGCTGCTGGAAGAAGTGATAGTACCACTCATGGAGTGAAGTTGGACTGTGTGACATCAGCAAATGGCTGAGCTGACTTACATGATGGCTGCTGGCCTTGGAGATAACTAGGATGATCCAGGTTTGGACTGAAAATTGACCCTGGCTGATGAACTGATCTGCTGTGTCTTGCATTTGCATGACGATGTGGGCCACTGTGGGGGATTACAATCCAGCAATAGCATGGGGGGGGGGGAGAGAGAGAGACAGAGAGAGAGAGAGAGAGATAGAAAGAGAGATACTGTGATTGGCTGCACATTAGACATAAAGATGATCAAACCACTACAAGCAGAAGTGGGCAGTATCACAGAATGACACCTGCTTTAAGCAGCATGTGAGGAAGAGAATCTGATTAGCAGCTGGATGCTGCAGTGAACCTAATAGGAAGTGATGTTCCAGCAGAGAGCCTGTGGAATGGGAGCAATGCCATAGCTGGTGGAAGAGCAAAGAAAACCCTCACTACAGGCTGGCAGTGTAGCTGTGGCTGCTGATCTGGTAATGAATGGGTGCTGCAGCCCATGTTGAGGCAACAATAAGAAAGAAATGAGTAAAGGTTAGGTGGGTAGGAGAAGGTCCAAAACAGAGGGGAAAAGGCTGAGCAGCATGCTGGAATGCAAAAGGACACCAGAAAGCAAGAAATGAGAGACCAAAGGACCTGGTTAAGCCAGACCATATCATTGGGAAGTCTGCGGAGCTTGATTCTGCTTTCCCTCTGAACCCCAGACATAGCTTTTCAATTGGCTTTTCTATCCCTAGCGAAATGTTATCAAGATGAGCATAGCACTCTGTTAAGTACATATGGGAAATTATAGCTCTCTCCAGTCCAGAAAGAAGAAGGAGGAAAGGAAGGAAGGAAGGAAGGAAGGAAGGAAGGAAGGAAGGGGGGATTGAGTTATATATATCACCTTTCACATAGTAAAAGCTGTGTCCCAAAGTGCTTAACAAGCCAGTAGAAGGAGGGGAAAGTATGTTACTGTCTATTTCAGCACAGAGGGTGTTTGAAAGAGAACAAAGCTAGATTAGTGAGAGTTTACAAAAAGGGTAAATCAGCAGTATTCGTTAGTCATAGTTTCATAGTTGTTTACAAGTTCGGGAGGCAAAGTCTGTTATTGAACTTGCCACCCAAAGGTGGTTTTAATTGTCTATGTATTCAAATTTTTTATTACCCATGTATTTATCAAGTGTATTTTTAAAGATATGCATAGATTTACTTTCTACTATTGTACCTGGTAGTGTGTTCCATAGGTTAACCATCCTCTGAGTGAACCATTTTAATCTTTTTTTTGTCTGACACTTAGTTCCTTTAAATTTCAAGTTATGTGATCTAGTTTTTGATATGCAGATTTTTCTTTCAATGCCTAATATTTTGATTAGTCCTGGTTAGTTAAGTGCTTTATATATCATACATAAATCTCATCTAAGATGTCTGTATTTAATTGAGTATAAACCAAGTGTTTTCAGTCTTTCACCATATGTTTTTTCGGACATGCCATTAAGTTTTTTGGTCATTTTTCTTTGAACTCCCTCTATATGTTTCATTCCATATATAGTAGTAAGTGCACAAAAAGGGGCACAGTAATCCAGATGTGATCTTACTAGACTGGTATATAATGGAAGAATGACCTGTGGTTGTCTACTTTTAATGTTTTTCCATATACTACCCATAACTTGTTGACATTTCTTTACTTTGAGTATGGTGTTATTTTCAAAGGTTAACTTATTGTCTAAATTTATGCAGTATGCTTTTTTTTTTATTTCAGCAATAATATTTTTCTGGAAAAAAAATCAATTTACCCTTTTTTTTCCTTTTCTTTTTCTGTCATTCCTAAATGGAAATATAGGATTTTGAAGGTTTTAAAACATCCCTCTCCTGTGCAATGTCCACTAACAAGAAATGAAATATATTGGTATATTTCTGTGCTGTGTATCATTAGAAATATGCAGTAGCACCATCCTAAGACATCCACAGTATGAATCTACTACTGTACATACATTCAACAGGTAACCTCAAAGGAAGAGAGTTTGGAAAATTGCAAGTAGGGGTTATCTTTAATTACTTAAGTCATTAATTACAAAATTAGGTTCAAAAGCTGTTTTTAAAATATCTGAGACAGTTAAAAAATGCACTGAAGATTAATCTAAGTATGTCAGAAGAACATTCTTGCTAAAAAAAAAACTATATGATGAAAAATATTGCTGACTACCAAATGTTGCTACTTTAAGCACAAGTCAGTTAGCATAGGGAAACAGGGAGTACACAGAGATGGCAGGATTCAAAAAAGGAATTGTCCTATTCATACATATTATAGTAAGTTTCACCAATTGTTATACTACAAGTGTTTTTAATGACACAATAAATATATTTTCTATTTGAAATTGTTTTACCAAGCATCCATTGAAACAAAATTGCCTCTAATTTATTGCCATTGCAAGTAGCTGTTCCAGTTTTATTTCAGATAGGCGTTGCTGAATTCTGTTAATGTTATCTCTACATATCCCTACGAAGTGTTCAACAAATAACCAAACTGGGAGAAAAGATCAGGGACAAAGATGTTTTTTCTACTGACTTCCAGTGACTTAAAGAAGAGAAGAGAGGGGCTTGGTGTTTCCAGTATAAACTTTTTGTATGAAATCTTTGAAAGGTAAGCAAGTACTATTCAGCTGGTTCCTTTCTGTGGCTGCTAAATGCAACTTGAGATGGATCCGTAAAGGTCTGACACTGATCCCTGGTTGTATAAAACATGATACGAAGTGGCACTAAATAAATAATCTCTACCTCTTCCAAAACATGCCTATTTATCATTGCAGTAATGATAAGAATCTGATTTAAAGTGAACCCTACCAAGGGTCACATCCTCGCATAAGCTGTAATGTGATCTGCAGGAGAGTGCTGATAACCTGAAACAAAATGGAGAGACCCTGTCAGATAAAACAAACTGATTGTTGGGGGAAGGGGTGGAGCATAAAACAAACACAAATGTTTTACTCTGGAAGTATAAACAGGTCTCACCTGAACTGCAAAGCTCAATAACAAGCTGACATGCGTATGTAACTGATATAGGTGAACCAGCATCAGCAGGTTTGAAACTGTGAATAAAGTGAATACAGTATTACAGAATATGCATCATGTACAGAGCCACTCACTTGTGGTGAATGAAGTTGTTTTCAAGATGCCAACTTGCAGAATGTCATTGGTAATTGCTTTCCTAATTTATAGGTTCCTCTGGGAGTCTACTGTCTAGCTATTACACTATTATGTGCATGAATATGTGGAGTGGAACAAAACTATACAACTAATTAAATAAATATAGAAACAGATTGAATAAAATAAAAATAGAATAGGAAATAGTTTATGGCAAAATATATGTTATGTATTTAAATTCACTGCTCTTGTATAAAATGCTGAATTCTGTAAAACTGTAGGGTTTTTGTAATTGTTTGATGACCAATTGATGGGATTTTGCCATTTATTTTGGAGTGAATGTGTAAATTATTAACCATCATCAGGTGCACAAAATTGCTGTTATCAGAGAGCAGACCTGTTAAAATCAGTGAGCTTGATCCACAAAGGCTGAGTGGTACTTAGTTGCAAAATATTTGTCATTGAAATTATAAAAATATTATTCTGCAGCACAAAGCATATACAGATACACTGTCTCCTCCAAGTTATGATCTAAGTACATCTAGGCGTTATTGACCATATAGCAAATGCAATGTTTGTGGATGGGGTCCTCAGATGTTTGCATAATGTATTTACAGAATATGTTCTTCAAACATTCTCTGAGTACTCTGCAAATGCATGGATTTGGAAAGAATCTTGTAAACATGCTATAAATGCAAACAGGAAGCCTTCTTGTCTCTGCAGATGAGTTGCAAATGCTAGAAAAGCTTCAGAATGCCCATGTTCCAATGTTGCAAAGGAATGGAACTGCAGCTGTATTACATGTACTATATAGTACACGTTACATTCAAACACACTGCATGGAAAAGGGGGGAAAAGTGGAAATTGTTGAACTAGGAAAGGCACACTAAACCAAAGCATGTTTCTAGGTGTGACCTGGGAGCACTAGGAAGTTAAGTGACTTGTTCAGGGTCACACAATATGCAAGTGCGAGCTGTGGGATTCAAATCTAGGTCTCTACTTTTGCAGCTCAATGCCATAAATCACGGCGCTATACTGTTTAACTGAAATCTCTGATTTGTAACTAATGTGCAAACAGGCTGTAATGGGTATGCATATTTTTACAGTTTTATGCTTTTTTAAAAAAAATAACATTTTAATAATGAAACCAACTACTGCTTTCCTCTTTTAAAGTCCATATGATATTGTCATTCCTCTCATGTTGACAATAGCAGAATACGGTTTTACCTAGATCCCCCACCACTAACATGCACCCTGTCACCCAGATTGCACATCATATATAGTACTGTATAGAATGTGTGTGGTATCCCTATAAACTAAAATATATTTGCATTGCATACTTATTAATTTCTGTTAATTGATAGACCAAGAGTCCATTCCAACCCAAATTATACTAAACACTAGTGTGGCGTGTGAGTGCTTTTCCACAAATACTCAGTGAGTATTCATACTTGGGACCCCAAATATGCAGTATTTAATTTTATGTTTGGCTGAGACAAGTTAAAAACAAAAAAAAAACTCTACCCTTCACTAAGTGAACTGGGTAATCATCCCCTCTTGCTGTCATCATCCCATCGTCCACTGTCATCCATCCATACTATCACAGCAAAATTCACAAGCCCCTGCTGACAGACTGACTGCCCTTTCCTTCCCTCCTTATGCTCTCTTTTAAACCCCTCCCACCTAATTAGCCTGATTGACCCCTGACCTCAAAATGCCATATTAGTTAAGTAATTTGCCCCCTAATCCCAGATCAGTGGTGGGAGGCAATAACACAGGCATATTATCCAGGCTGCTTGGAGGGTCTCCCATCTCTAAACCTAGGGAGGTGGGCCTGCTGAGCAACCTGAATGATGTGCCTGCACTCTTACCCCCATATATCACGGGTCATGGAGGTGTACTTTATCAGCACAGAGCTTTGGGGCTGGAAAGCAGTAGGTCTTGGAAGGTGAGATGAATTCAAAAGACACTACTGAGAGGCCAAATGGGGCTGGCAGGATGCCATCAGGGCAGGGGCTTGTGAATTATATATCATCATGTGGGAAAATGAGGGGTGGAGAGTGTGAGATAATGGGGCGACCCTAACATTAGGTCAGAGAGCTGTTTTTCTTATTTATTTTTTACCTCTTTATATTAATTCCTGAATAATAATACCCAAGTGGTGGAAAATATTTGGAGGCAAAATTCGTAAAATGGGAAAAAATCCTAATTATGTCTTGTAGGATTTTCAAAAGTCATAAAATAGGCACAGCTCCTCGTTACATCAGGTCAGATGTTCAAAAGTCATAAAACTGGCACTTTCTAGTAATGTTGGGTGGGGGTCAAAAGTCATACAATGGACACAACCTCTAGCTGCTTCAATGTCAGAAACTACCCTGGTATGTCTTGACCATGTTCTACCTTTTTGAAGTTGTTTTCAACAGTTGCACTTATCTGAAGAATTTCTATTGGTTTTATGGTATTTTAAATTAAGATATGGATAAAAACTGCTAGACATAGTGTAGATTTAAGTGACTGACAATGTTACACTTGGTCTGACAACTGTGTCCAGACACATTTACTGTATATCTGAAATGTGCAAACTGTACATAACTACAGTAGGTCTGAGGTTTAAAACAATCACCTTGCTACATTCGTCCTCTATGTCCCTCAGCGCATGCATTTATTTATTTAAGTCTTTGATTATCAGGTAAGCACACTGATCTGAGGGACTGTTTTCAGGCACAACCCGGGCCACAAATATGGCACTACTGAGTTACATACAGATCATCAGGAATACAGCAACAAATAGAGTACAGTTCACAGTAGGGTGGAGGGAATCAAAAAGAAAAAAAAAACACACTACAGTTTACAGTTTAGTTCACAGCTAAATGAGGCAAAACAAGTTGTAAGACCAGAGTTATCAGTTAAGATGGGCGGGAAAGGTATCATGCAGTTGGAAAGTACCCTGGAGAGCACAGTCATCTAGCCTTGTTCAGTAACCAGGCTTTGAATCGGTGTTTCAAAGAGCTGGGGGTATCAGCAGACTGGAGTGATGCAGAGAGCCTGTTCCAGAGAAAGGGAACAGCCACAGACAGTGCCCTGCTACCAATTGCAGTGGAGACCTTAGGGATTTCCATGGGGGGGGGACCGAGGACACATGTAAGCATCTGGAAGGAGCTCTGGCATTCAGAAAGGTGGCATAAGGTGATGCATTGCCATTTCTAGGGGTGTTGTCAAGGATACAACCTAATGCATAGTCATAACGACTGGAGAGTGGGAGCCACCCTAGCACCTGTTAGGGATCACAGTGGTGAGTGGAGTAGGGTGCCAGGAGTGTGAAATGACATAGGTTATTGTATACCAAGTTTAGATGTGAGCGCAGGGCAGGATACACATGGGAATATATGGCAGAGCAGTAGTCAATGATAGGGAGCAGGTTGCCTTGGGCAATAGTTAAGCAGGCTTTACTAATCAGGAATTGTTTTAACCTATGTGCAGCCCCGAGCTTTTGGTTAACCCGATGAATAATGGAGTTGATGTGATCCGTATAGGAGAGGGAGGGGTCAAGAGTTATTCCCAAGTATTTAAAATCGGGAACATTCTGCAGTGTGGGACCATTGGTGAAAGTACTGAGAGGGAGGTGCCAGCCTTGGTGGTGCTGACCAGGTATGGTTTGGAACCTAGAAGCATTGCCTTAGTTTTTTTTTCATTGACCAGTGTCCTATGTGACTGGAACCAGTTATATGCCAGGCCATAGTTGATGGACAGGGTAGAAGATATGTATTCCAGGGACTTATCACTGAAGAAGAGGACAAGATCATCCACATACAGGAGGGCATCACAGGTGAGGCAGTCAGAGGGGAAGGAGTTTATAAAGATAGAGAACAATAGGGGCCAAGGATAGAGCCCTGAGGGACATCAGTAGAGACTGGAAGGTCAGGGGAGGTGGCAGTACCAATACGCACTGACTGGGATTGGCTAGAAAGATAACTCCTGAACCATTGCAAGGTCTTTGTGAAGCAGCTAAGTTGGAGGAGAGTAGAATGTGGTAGGGGTGGTTGAGAACTGGTTGCATTTAGACCAGAGAAGACAACTACACAGAGAAAGTTTGATGTTTAAATGTTACAAAAAAAGCTTCCAGAATATATATAAAAAAAAAAGGTCCCCTGAGCTGGGTTAAGTTCAACATCTTGTACTGAATTTGAGATCCCTTTCAAAAAATCTAAAATAGGTTATTCTTCCTTTTGCTACCGGGGCCTCATGTCCTGGAATAGTTTGCCAAACCACTTGAGATGTGGCTGGAATAAAATTAAAGATTGGTTTGTATCACAAGCTTCATTGCCAAGAAATTGCTGCCTCCACTCTGAATATGATTAATCCTCATTGTTACAGCAAATTCATTTTAAATATCCTTTTTAGGTTTTAATGTATCTGCCTTTGTAAATCTAGTATTATACTGGATGTTTCTTTCAGTGGATTGTTGGAATGCTTGAATAAGCTATTTGTTATATTACTGTTGTACATTGTTATAGTGATTTTTTTCTATCCTATTGTACCCAGGTGTTAAACATAAGGTATCCCTTGTAAACAAATGCAAGCTCAATGGAAATTTTGTCTTGTTCATGTTTTTATGAATAGAATTACTACTACTACTAAAAAACTGGACTTGGCTTTGTCCTAACTTTGAAAATTGGCCATGGGACAATTTAACTCATGTCCAAAGATGTACCATAGAAAACTGCACCTAGAAATATACTTTGAAAATCCCCCTTCAATATTCAGTTGTGAGTACAGTGTAGACCATTATTTATGATATTCATGAATTAAAGAGGAACAGTCAGCAGTAAGAGCCCCCCACCCAAATGTGGGGCTGGTCCCAATTTGCACTTTGTGTGCAAACACATTTTTTTTTAATTATGGCATATTGCAGTATAGTAAATTGTATCAGACTGATTCTGATGAATTCCAAACAGACATTTTCTGTAACCAGAAATCCCAGTAATCCTTGCATCTGATATCAGAGCAGTGCTGCAGCACTGGGAGATATACTGTAATAGCCAGCAGTGCATGTTAGAGTTTTTATCAAAGGCTATGACTGCAGTTCAATGAGTGGGAGCAACCAGCCACCTCCTGCCTGAGCTATTTAAGTCAGCTCCCTGCAGTCTCATTCAGATGCATTCTTTCTTTCTCTGCTGCAGCCGGATGCTCTGCTGAGTTCTTCCCCCCCTTCCCCCAGTGTTTGCGTACTGCTTTGTTTTGTGCTTTTTAGATTTCTGCTTGCTTTGGGCTTCCTCCTTTCTAGGTTAGTATTTTGCTCCTGTCTGCTGGCAGCTGTTTGTGTGTCTTTGTCTGCTGTTTTGTGCTGCCCTCCTGTCTTCCAGTTCCAATGCTCTTTCTCTGTTGTGTTTTTTTGGGTGCTTCTAGTTTTTCTAGTACACTGCCTTTGCTCATTTAGTTTTCCTCATGCTACTCCAGGCTCTAGTGTTTGCCTTTTTTTGTACAATTGCAGTCTCCTGTTCTAAACTTCTTCATTGTTTACACCTGGCTCCTAGCCAGGAAGTCACTCCCCTTTGGGTTCTGTGCTTTTCTTAGCTAACTGTAGCAGTACATTGCTTCCTAAGTTTTGGCTCACATATGACATTGCATTCCCTACCAGTATTTATTCTCTACTGCTTTAGCATGCTGTCTTACCAGACTCAGTGCTAACAGCTGCGCTTCACCTTATGCTGTCTCGCTGTACTCAGTGATAACACTTGCACTTCATCCGCATGCAGTCTGATGTACTCAGTGCTAACAGCTGCACTCCCACTCATGCAGTCTCTTAACTTACTCTGTGCTAACAGTTGCACTCCCACTCATGCAGTCTCATAACCTACTCTGTGCTAACAGTTGCACTCCCATTCATGCACTCTCTCAGACTCAATGCTATCAGTTGCACTCCCTCTCTTGCTGTCTATTGTTGTTCTCAGTTCTACCAGTTGCATTCCCAATCCTGCACTCCCAGTCACATCCCAGGCTCTCTCTACCTACCACATCTCTGCCTCCTTGAAGCTGCATCTTGAGGGTGGGTCCCTCACTGCTCTCATGCTCATCCAGTTTCTGCATTCTCCACTTGCTGCTTTACATTTTTTGAAGCTCCTTCCTAAAGCCTAAAGGAATTATCTTCTTGTGGCACCTCTAGGGGCAGAACCCTCCTCAAGAGGGTTCCTTTACCTTCACGGTACCCTATGAGGGTGGTAGTTCCCCATGGGACAAAGGGTGCAAACAGCCAAAGTATCTATTTATCACAGTCAACAAAATCAGCATTCAAATATTATCAGACTATTAATGAAGTTGCACAAGAATAACTCATCACTAAGTTGTATACATACATTGAAATCAAAGGCTATGACTGCAGTTCAATTGGTGGGAGCAACTGGCCATGATCCCCTGCCTGAACTATTTAAGTCAGCTTCCTGCAGTCCCATTCAGATGCATTCTTTCTATGCCCCACCATCCTGCCCTCCTCCAGTGGCACGCGACTCTCTCCCCCTGGCAGCTCCTTCTTAAGGTACCTTTAGCATAAAGGAAGTATCTTCCCACTGCACCTCTAGGGAGAGCACCTTCTCAGGAGGGTTCCTTTGCCTTCACGGTACCCCAAAAGGGTAGTAGTTTCCTGTGGGACAGAGGGTGCAAATGGCCAAAGAACCTATTTCTAACAGTTAACAACACACACATTCGAATACAATTAGACTATGAATGAAGTTGCACAAGCATAACTCATCACTAAGTTGCATATACACATTGAAATAAGCTCTAATCTTTTGTTTGCTGGTCCCACTGTCCTCCTAGAGTTAAGTACAACCAAAGAGGACTGTACTTAGCCCTGGGAGAACAGTGGGACTGGAAGACATCTTATCTGACCTCATAACATTTCTAACATGCACTTCAGGCTGGTCAGTCTCCCTCTGCTGCAGCCTTGCTCTGATGTCAGCTGCAGGGGATTCTGGGATTTCAGGTTTTAGAGAATGTCAGCTTGAAAGACAGCAAGATTAGGCAAGTACAGTCTACTATACTACAGTAAAGAGTAAGCAAAAAAAAAGTGTTTTTGCACATAAAGTGCAAATTGGGACCAGCCCCACACTTGGGCATTGGGCACTTAGTGCTGTCTGTTGATCTTTCATATTCATTCCTCACATAGCCCCATAGCTGATAAGCAAAATGATTTCCTTTCATATGCAAAATACATCCCAAAGAAGTTGTCTATGTGGATCAGAGTAGTGTAGGACTGCCCTTGTGTGGGTGACCTATGTTTGCACCTGGGAAACAGTACAGCAGAAGCAGAGACCAACAGGGTGGACTAGGAACATCTACATGGAACATTTTCTCCTGGGTTGGGAGGGTCCCAGACATTCTCATGTAAGGAGCCTTTACACACCAGGCTCTGCACTACACTGACTGGTGCAGATCAATTGCAGCATTGCCTTTTTTGCGTGTGAAGGTAACCTGCACTGCTTCCACAATAAACATTCACTGAAACAGCATTCCCTGTTTTTCTGGGTTCACTGTTTCAGTGCATCATTGTGAAGCGCATCTAGTGGCCATGTAATCAAATGGCAGCACTCACATCTCAGCTTGCAAAAGTCTCTGAGATCCTCATTGTCTCTCACTATCACTGCCTTCTGAAGCTTGCACGAGCAGTATTGTGCCCGAGTTCAGCTATTTACATTTTCTGACAGCACAAAGAAAGTTGAACTTTGGCAAGTAATTGGTTTTGTGTTACGCTGGGTAAAATGCTTTAAAATGACTCAGAGATGAGGGCTTATACTGGGCTTGTGCTTATGCATATTCACTTTGACAGGGAATTAAGACTGGTGAGGTACTAGATGTGCTGGTACAGAAGAAACAGAGACATGTAGGAAGTCACTAGACCAAAAAGTCACAACAGTTTGCTGATAAAATGAGTGGTCCTGTGGTAATTGTGCTGGAGACTGTGAAGTCCATGGTGGAGTTGAAGCCATCAAAATGGCAGACTCACTCAGAAGAGGCACTATCTAAGAGAAAGATTCTGGTGTTTCTGTCAAAGATGATGCAGTGGCTGACCAACAGTGACTAGAGGCTGAAGAATGGTGTTCTGAGGCAAAGCTGCAAATCCAGACACTGAAGTAGATGGAAACTGAGACCACTAACCAAGCTGTGTTTGTGAACTACAAGGCTGATGGGGAAGGAACAGTGCCATCTAATTCTGCCTAGGAAAATTATTACAATGTCCCAGATGGAGAGTCCTGTGGCAGGCCCCGTGCAGATTGTTGTGCTGTTGTGGAAACAGTGGCATGGTTGGAGTTGGAGGAGGTCCATAAAGTGCAGGTACAAATGCCTGACCTGATATAGTCTGAACAGTGAGGCGACAGCTGAGTCAGCTCTGTGAACATTTTCAAGGCTTGGATACCAGCATCCAGAAGATTCCTGGAAGTTCATCAAATTTGCAGGTATGAAGAACCAGTGATCCTCTTGACACCAGAAAGAACTGACTGTTTAATGTCCAAAATAAAAACTGACTTTCAGATGTGGAATATGCTCCAAATGATTGATACTGTATCTGTGTAGGTAGATTATTTGTTAGCCTGTAATGTGGGCAACTGAATGTCGGCGACTGGTCATAAGGGTGACTGCACAATGGCGCCAGCAATGTGAGCTACCTTGGATTGCACCACTTTCCCCGAGTTGCGCCCCTCCAGAGTAGGAATCCTAATTAATGGGGGGTATGGTGGGTGAAGCCCCCCCCACGAGGGGGGGTGCGGGTGGCAAAGCACCCCCGCATTAAATAACATACTGTTTTTCAGTCACCCTTGTGGTTTTGTGCCCTTATGACCGGTCGCTGACATTTAGTCACCCTTGTCACATAGAACTGATTATTTGCATTTGTAAAAATGGTTGACAATATGTTTATTTTTGTTGAAAGACTGGGTAGTGCTACATGCTTTTACTTTGCAAAGCGTGGGATCCTGTTCAGGTGTTGCAAGAATTTCTGAGAGAAATATACTGAAGACTAGCTGGTGGTGCCCACGGTACTTCGACCATGGGTTATTCAGGCAGTACATTTTGATCCCAGAAAAGGGCATTTGAGATGCCATGGGATGTCAAATCACATGCCATCTTAAACAAGTTATTATGTTTTGTAAGACCTGTATAACATGTCAGCGTGTGGTGGCAACCACTAGAGTAGCACCCAGAATGTTCCCAATGAATAAAAATGGGTTTTCCGGTGGGAAGAATCTGGATGGGTGGAATCTCATAACCCACTGACATTAAGACTGAGGAGAGATTCCTAGAGGCATGAAGTACCTCCTACATATAGCTTCTCTCTCTAAGAAGCTAGCATGAAAATTAATGTATATTCTGAGAACATTTTTAATAATATTATTATCCTGGGGAAATGGGTTGGATATTGAAAGTTGGGAGGATAAATGAGACATTTGGATAGAAAACAAAAGAATATGATGGTATTACACCCACAAGTAGGAAAATGTGATTTACCATGTTATAGGAATTCTCTATTAATAGTACTGCTGGTAGGCTGAATTGTCATACCTGAACATATAGAAAGGTAATGATTCTATTAATAGAAAAAGGGATGCAAACAAAAGAACCAAGTGGAAAAACAATGTATGGGAAGAGAAATCTTGCACATGGTACTAAAAATGGGTTCTTTGAAATGAAACTCTGAACCTGGGTAGGTGTGGATATCCTTGCTCAACGTCCTTTTGAAGTGGCCAATTTAGAGTTGTTAGGTCAAAAGAATGGACAGAGGTGAGCTCCTGTCTGTGGTAGGTTATGCTCACTACCTTGCAGAGTACCATTTCCTACTGTATATGTGACTGTGGATTTGCAGTCCAGGGGTGTGCAAGGTATGGACCTGTGTTAGGTCTAGTAGATGTCAACTGCTGTTTATTTGATGGTCTTCATAAAAGGTGCCATCTGAGGATTCTGTACCAGGCAAGTTAAGTCAATAAAAAGGTGAAGAAAGATATGGAAATCAGTTATTTGCAGGAACTGTTCCCATCTAATATTGGGGTATGTGGTAGGGTCAGGGACCCTATCCCAGTTAGAAAATGGTAATGATGTTTAAAGCAGCCCTGCTGTAATAAAGCTCCTTATACTCCTACTTTTGGTGGGTTGTTACAGTTGTCATGGAATTTCAGTAACCAACTTTTGTAAATCTAGCTGTTTCCCTCTTAAGGTAGGGAGTATGTGACAGGGTAGGTACCTGTCTAGACTCTGGAGGAGGGTTAGTTTCTCTTGCAAGGTCTGTGGACCTGTAGACAAAGTAAGGATGCCCCATGAACAAACCAATTTCTAAGACTGTTGCAACAGCACTTTTCTAACTTTTCCTTTGCTGTCCTATCTTTTCTTTTTTCTGGCTGTGGGATGGACACTCACAGTCCTCTGTTCCCTTTAGATCTTTTAGTTATTTCTGTTTCTATTGCAGACATTTTTTAATCTGCATGTTGTAAGTTTGAAAACTTGCCCCCCCTCCCAATAAAAAGAAAACAAATGACCTTGTGCGGTCTGTGAAATACAGCCAAGTGGTTGTATATCCTGCTGCTGCTAGCAGTATATCAGTGTTAAAACACTAATTGAGCAATGTGTTGAATCCTTATAAAGGTAAGCTGTTTTCTGGACTGAACAAACAATTGAAATGCAGTTCCAAACACTTGCACCCCCCTCCCCAAGTTTATACCTGAGCCAAAGAATAGTGTTAAACAGTCGCTGCAGAAGAACCCTGCCAGATTACAACTGTTTCAAGCACTTTCTGTTTTTTTTTTTTTTTTCTTGTTTCTGTTTTTCTTTTAGCAATTTTGTAAAGGAAGAGGAAATTATATATCTTACCTGCTGCTTGCTGGTATCTGGTGATGGCATGCAGTACGGCTGCTTAGGGAGGGTCAGCCTCAATTCCAGATTACTAATAGTTCCTACAGGAAGGTTGTCCCTGGCCACAGGGCATTGAGCAGGGTGGGACTTAAAGAATATTGGCATAGATAGCTATTAAGTTATAATGTGTGGGGGGCACTTATAGTAGTTTCTCTTGCAAGGTTTGTGGACCTGTAGACAAAGTAAGGATGCCCCATGAACAAACCCATTTCTAACACTGTTGCAACAGCACTTTTCTAACTTGTGTAGCCTGGTATCTTTTAATTTTCTTGTAATCTCATTGTTCTGATGTAAGAGCTGTGAACCTTGCTTGCCTACATCAGATCGGTGCGATTACAAGATGGAACCAAGCTCACCCTACTACATTCCAACAGTAGAATGTGGCATGTGAGTGTTTTAAACTGAATTTGAAACAACGGTTGCAGAGCACGTAAAAAATCACCGGCTACAATGTCCTCACCTAGCGCTCAGCAAAGCAGGCTTGATTTTTATAAAGGAGCAGGCAGCCTCCAGAGATAGTGCATCCCATCTTGGATGGCAAATTTTCCCCGCAACCCCTCTGATGTAGTCAACGTATCCTCTTCCTAAAGAAGGACATGATCATGGTTGGCCAACTGCATCGTACTTCAGGAGCAGCAACAATCAAAAGGCATATAAAAAAAAAAGTCAAAACAGTCATTTTTTTTTCCTCTTTGTGCTTTCTCCACTTATTACCAGCCCCATACACTATAAATGACAATGGCTGGGATTCTTCAGTTAACCACATTAAAATCACCTCTCGTGGTTGCCATGCCGACAGTAAGCTTCTTGAGCTGCGCTCTCGAGGTTTACAAGCACAGCATGGCAACCGCTCAAGGTGATTACAATGCTGTTAACTGCAGAACTCCAGCCATTATCCTCTATGTTATACCTGTTACGCTAATGCTTGAAAGTGCAGATATTGGCCTAAAGAGGTCCATGCCCTAACTGCTGTTTGTGTGCCTGCTTTAACTTTATGTTTTACCCTTTGTACCACTGTTTCAATGCCTAATTGGAGAAGGGGTGGATCTAGTGATCTAAAGGGTAGATATAAATAAACCAAAGGAAGATACAAAGATCAGAGCTGTTCAGTAGCTGCCTAACCTTGGTAGAGGTAAGATCTCAGCCCCTCTCCTGATGCTTCCAGGAGGGGTGGAGTACTGAAGATTCAGGCAAGAAGGACTAACCACGGGTCATACCTAGAGCAAGGGGATACTACTGAGCCTATGTTCACAGGTCACTGGACATCTAACCTGCAAAAGAAGGTGTAATTGACTTTTATGTTATTGATCTTTTATTTTAAATTATTTTGATTTAATGCCTGATTGTCAGCTCTTCTTGAATGAAACCACTCTGAGGTGTGTTGCACCTTGCAATCTGCATCCTTGCCTTTCTTCAGCACCTTCAACCCCACAACACATTGGAAGAGTAAAGGATGGTATGGCTCATGGGAAGGGCTTTCAGCTCTTGTGGGGGGGTGGAGCAGCAAGATGGCTGTGGTGCTGCTCTGCTCCCTCACCGCTCAATGCTCCATGCTGCTACAGACTGAAACTGTGCTTGCTTGGCACAGGTTTTACACTCATTTTATTTTAGAATGCTAATTTAAGTTTGCTCTAAATTTGTATGTTCAGCATAAGGCAGATGAATAGCTTAAATGTTAATGTTTGTTAAATATTTGGCCACTTTGCTGGTGTAGCGTTGGTGGTTAGCTCTAAACTTGAATCGCCAACCGAGCATTGCTGGCAGCTAAAGTCTGTCAGTCAGGCCATCAATGTGTAGAAATTTACAATGTCTGCTCAGGAGGGACTCCAACCCCTTAGGAGAAATATTGATGGATGCCCCCCCCCACCTGAACCCAAGAAGACCTCCGCATGCGAGAGGTGAATGCAGGATTGCACTGAGTGTGCTGTTGGGCTTCATTTCATTTTATTTAAGGTATGCTATCATTGCCAGGGATGGGGACCTCTGCTACTTTTGTATCAGAGTTAGTGCACTCAGTGGAGCATTAGTTTTGTTTTTCCACAGGTGAGTTTCGAAGGCGTGGTGTCTTGCCAGGAGAAAACTCGGGATAAAAAGCCGGTAAACTGCAGCCAATGGTTATTTTTGAGGGTCAAGAAGTGTTTGGAAAACTTGATCAGAAACTTTAAGGGAACATCTACATTTGCCCTGGAGCTCTGCTTGTATCTTTCACTCCCCCGTGGACTTTCAAATAACAAGGGCATTTTCCTTTCTGCCTGTATTTGAAGAGGTTCATTTTTTCTAGAGGTACTGTTTTATTCTATTTACTTTGTAGGAAATAAACACCAGTCCTGGCATGTGTCTGGCTACCAAGTGAACTATATATAGTGGTACTACCATAACGTACCTTTTCATTTGTTAAAAGGAAAGAATTACTGACAACTGAGCTCCTAGTGTCCCATTGAAAATGACATATTCACTGAATGTGGATGCCCTTGATGTGCAAATACATAAGCAGTTTGACTTTATCTGCGGACCTTAAGTTTGAGGCTACTTGGTGCTATAAATTAGTAAAATCTTTCTGTATGTCATTTGACTTGAACGCCTAATGCTGGAGAAGCTCCCTTAGTCTGCTTTATAAATTGTATGGACATATTTTTTGTATGTGCAGCCCTATATTTAAAACTCAATTGAAGTATTAATTATTTTCATGTGTATAACAGCTGGACTCCTTCTTCAGGAATGCTGCTTGAGTGACAGACTTTGACTTCTTAAGACACATTCCATTTTTTAAGGCTCTACTTCACTGTGGAGCCAGAAAGGAACACATAGAGTTATATTCTGCTGTATTTGCACTTTTTGATTATGTTTGGTGGGACTCCATTCATGGAGCCTTATGGTCTTTGATTGACTTAGCTCTTCCTTTGAGTCTAAAATGTTAAGTCAACCTATAGGAATTCTTACACCGAGCCATATTCGATGACTTGCTCAAAGGGGCCTGTATACCAGCTCAGAAAGTACTCAAAATAACTGTGGAGCACTTGTTTTTGCAAATAAGTGTGTTTTGAACAAGGCTGAAGCTGAATCTTTGAGGGGGGCAATCTGTCTTTTGGGACAGAGTTCACACTGATTTTAATTGTATACAACAGTGTGTTAACTGGGACTCCTTAAAATAGATGAGTCATGAAATGAGGATTTTTAGGCATGGAGCTGGTTAACATATTGGAATATTGTCAGCATCAGTGGCTCAGTAGGTAGCACACTCGCCTCTGAGACCGGGAGACCAGAGGGCTGTGGGTTCAGTTCCCACATCTGGCACTTGGGTTAATATCCCTATACTGACACTGTAGTGCAGTGTGAGAGGGGTGCTGCACTTCTGAGGTGCCGTCTTTCGGATGAGACGTTAAACCGAGGTCCCATCTGCCTGGATTGGTGGTAGTTCAGGCGGATGTTAAAGATCCCATGGCACTTATCGGAAAGAGTAAGGGAATTTCCCCGGTATCCTGGCCAAATTTCCTCGTTCACTAAAAATACCACCAGCAGCTTAATCTGGTTCAAGGTCAGTTGGCATTCATCTGTATCTCCAGGTCGTGCCTGAAAATAGGCAGGATTTGTCTAGTGCACTTACCGGTCAACAAAAACTAAAATAAAATAAAAAAATATATATATATTCTTTCCCAAATGTCTGAGGCCAAAATATCTTTATTGATCACAATTTGGTTGTCCTGGAATATCAAGCCTAGCAGCTGTTGGGAGTACAATCTTTTTTTTTTATAACCAGTTTATTAAAATTATCTGCTTTTATTAAATAATTATATGGACCTTTGAACATGAAAATTAGCATTTTATCATTATTGATATACTGTATGGACATCAGAGCTAATGGAGCCTTGAACATTTGTTTTATTGGTGAATGAACTCCTGTTTAATGTGGGGCCACAATTCTGCCTAGATTCCAATGTTTTACCCCAAATGTCTGGAATAGCTGCCATTTAACTTTGAGATGTGCTATAATTGCTCGTAGGATATTTTATTTCTTACAGCTTTTGCCGTTTGCTTCCAGGGACACAGAATAATTATAAGGTTATCTGTATCTTTACCACTGAATGAGCCAAATGCTAACCCTTAATAGGGATGCTGTTTAAACATAGGCTACTTTACAACTTTTAATAATTAAAGTCATTAATTAGTACATGCAGCTGAAATAACTAGATTGAAATGCAGTGGTAGAAATATTATCAGGGAGCTTATCTAACTGTTTTTATACCCTTTTTATTTATCTGAAAAGGCTGTGCACTTGCGCCTAAACTTTTTTGATGTTTGATGAAAATCCTATCTATTTGGCAAACCAAACTGGAAAGAACCCAGTTTAAAGCAGGCATTTGACTGTTCCAAAGTCTTATCATGTGTAGCTCTGAGTAGGGTTGTTTCATGGGAGGATTGCATACGGCCTCTAAGGAAGCATGTATGACCTGTGGTGGCTAGCTTGTCTATGGGCTGATGTTAATGTACCTGTGATTAAACAAATGAGAGAATGTGACTTTGAGGCTTGGTCCAGCAAGTTGTAGGTTGGTACTCTACGGTACCTTCAGTTTATGGTGAGCTATGGAGGGCTTGCTGTTAGACATCCAATAATCTATTGGTAGAGATATTTATTATCTTATAGATCTGGCACAATATATATACTTCATGTGCACAGTCTTCGCTTATTGACAGTGGACAATTATATTAGCACCAAAGCTGGAATCAGACTGTTACATTTTATTCCGCTGTAAAATTATTTTTCTGCTGTAAACTAATTTAAGTGGTATATACATTCAATCTCTGCTGGATGTAATGAATTTTAGGAATGACAATTTATATAAATATTTTTAGCTGTGGAAAATATTTCAAAGGAATGTCTTTTGAAGACCCTGTAAAGCTTTTATATGTTTGTATCTTTTGTAAAGGCTTTTTTAGCCAAACAAATAAAATTTAAAGTAAAGTAAAGGATGGTATGAAGAGCTTGGGATATGCATCAGGGGATTGGGTGGTATTGGTAGCTGGAGGATTAAGAATGGAACCAGAAGCAGGGGATAGTATAATGTGGCTGCAGGGTTACACTGGATAATGGAATTGGAGAACACCAGAAAGTGCATGAAAAATCTATGAGTGTGGGAAGAGTTGCTACTGCATACCAGGGATGTCATGGGAGACTGACTCAGTAACTAAGGGGAATCACATTGATGTGAGTGGGAGAGATGGTAATGGTAACAGTTGGGATTTGGGGCAGAGCCTTATGGGAAGAATACATTAGAAACAGGTGGGATCTGAGCAGCAACTTAAGGGAAGATTGCATCAGTAACCAGGGTGATTGCAACAGTAGTGGGGATTTCAGAGATGGCAGGATGGATAATAATAGGGTGATTTTAGGGGAAATTTGGCAAATTGCTCAGGTACTGGATATTTTCAGAGGTAACTGGAGTGGAGTTTGAATTAACACCTGTGCTTGGGTGCCTTAGAGGACTAGTACAGTCATAATTTGCAAAAACATATGTTGTGCAGAGTGTTTTAATTTGTGTATAGCCCTAGTCTGTCCTTCCCTTTGTCTGCTATTAGGATTTTTTTCTAAATTAGCCTGCTATTTTTATGGTAGTTTTATGTCCCCTGGGTAGAGATGCAGTGAATTTAAAATCAGCCAGTGAAGTGAACCTGAAGTGGCCACTTCACGTTGACACTTCACTACACGGAGTGCCCCATAGGAAAGACTCAGTTTGCCTTGTTATTATTACTTTGCATTGTCATTCCACCTTAAATGTGAAGTAAGGCAGAGTGACAACAATATTGTCAGCATCCCACCCACACAGTCACCAGAAGGAATGTGCAACCCCAAAGTGCTACTGTCTTGTGTCCAGAAAACTCCCCAGCGCTGATGAAGTGAAATGAGAGTGTAACAAGAAATGCAAAGTCTCCCAGAATTAATGACAAACTCAGTCATGCCTGCAGTGGTCAGGTCACACACAGAGTCACCAGAATTAATGTGCATCCCCAAAATGCTACTGTCTTGTGTCCAGAAAATTCCCCAGTGCTGACGAAGTGAAATGAGAGCGTAACAAGAAATGCAGTCTCCGAGAATTAATGGTGCCACGCAAATGCATGGACAGATTAAGATTGAGCTGCACACTCAAGGGATGCATACAAAAAGGCACAACAACACCTAACCAGTGCTCACAAGTCACAAATCCAAATCTGGAAAGGAATATACTTTGCCAGTTGGGGGATTAGTGCACGGCAATAACAATCCACTACCAGTAAAGCTACCACAAAGCAGTATAAGAAATTCATGCAGGTGTGGTGGATAGCAGGTTCACACTGCTGCAATTACTCTGTAACTCAATAAAAGGTGTCTGATTTAATGGCACGCATCGCACACACACTCACACGCATGCTCAAGTAATGCGTAGCAATTTGAAAACCTTTAGTAATATAACCAAATGTTTTAAACAGACACATTGTACACTGCTGCACCACAACAATCAGCAAAAATGTCAAGAATTACTGAAAATATTACTGTGTGTACATTAACACAGTTATACAAGAAAAATATAACCAAAACAGAAAGACTACCTTTTTTGCCCAGTTAATCTACCTACACCACAAATACGCCCCTCCCCCAAAGTACGCTTCACAGTACACAAACTGACTGTTCTAAATTATCATTCAAAATCCACACACAACAATAAACACTCAATGATATGAACACAGAAGGCTTTCCTACAATCGATGTACTAAATTTTGAGCAAAAAATATTACTCAAAAAGGCATTTTAAACAGCTTTTAGAGGTTTTGAATCACAGAGCTCTGAGAGCAAACTGTCTCCAGCTACCACTGCACACACACTACCCAGGCCAGAACTGAGGCTGTGCCTAACAATCTACAGCCCATGTGACCTGCAATCCAATGAATAACTGCAGAATTTCATTTGGAGTTCAATTAGAGGGCAAAGTGAGGCAAATTACTTTGATTTCAATGTACTTCACCTTAAAATTGGTAGAGAAATGGTTTGTGGAAGGTGGAATAATGCAAAGTCATTGGTTTCAATGGACTTGTGTTCCTCATTATGAAGCAAAATACTCCACTTCACATTGTGGAGTTCTCTGTGGATTTTGTGTTACTCAGTGAATCACTTCACGTAGCAAATTGGGGCCACTTCGCCCACCACTACTTACAGTACTATAGCTCACATGCTGTTCAAGAAGGAATGTGAATGCCTATGGCTGTACTTCCCAGATGAGCTGTAGCACAAAACTCCCTGACTCAAAAACGCTTATTAATAAGTACAATGGTGGAGTGGTGAAGCCTGGAGACATACTACAAAACATGTTTGCAATACATCCAAATAACTAGTAAAAAAATTAATGTTGTGATTCGTGACGTGATCGTGAATAGTGATTTGTGACTGCATTTGTGACCATGATAATGAAGAACGTGATTTGTATCACGAGTGACTTGTGATGATAGTCCTGACTTAAAAACGCATATTAATGACTACAATGTTCATGCAAAATTATGCACCACACCTGTCCAGTACTCTGAAGGGAAGCCAAAAAAACAACTGTGACTTAAGTTACAGATGGAGATTGGGCTCTAAAGAGATGCAAATGCACAGACAGATTAAGATTGTGCTGCACACCGAAGAGATGCAGACGCAAAGGCACAACACCTAACCAGTGCTCACCATCAGAAATTCAAATCTGGAAAAGAATACCTTTGCCAGTTGGGGAGGGCTGAGTGGTGGGGGGCAGTGTACTGCACTGCTACAGTAACAGTCACTAGAACTAGTACCAGTAAAGATACTGCAAAGAAGTACAAAAATCACACAGCTGCAGTGGATAGGAGATTCACATTGCAGACATTATTATGTGGCACAATAAAAGATGTCTAATTTGATGACACATATCACACACATACTCACACACACAGACTAAGTAATGTGTAGCAAATTGAAAACTTCAGTAATGTAACCACATATTTTAAACAAACTAAAATTATGCACTGCTGCACCACAACAATCAACAAAAAAATGGCAAGAATTATTGAAAATATTACTGTGTGTACATTAACCGTTATACAAGAAAAATATCACCAAAGCAGAAAGCACTGTCTTTTTCTCCAAGTTAATCTACCTACACCACAGATAAGCCCCTCCCTCAAAGCACACTTCCACTGTCTCTCAGTACACAGACTGAATGTTGTACATTAACATTCAAAATCCACACACAAACAATAAATGTTCGATGATCTGAGCACAGGAGGGTTTCCTATAATTGAAGAACTAAAGTTTCAGCAAAAAAAATGACTCAAAAAGGCTTTTCTAGTGGGGGGTAAGAAAAAGTAAACTGTTGATTAACTGAAATCTGCAGCTTATCCATCAGGTCGGGAAATGGTGGGCTAAGTGATCCTTATCTGCCGTCAAATTCTATGCTTCTATGTTTCTATGTTTTTTGACAGCTTTTAGAAGGTTTGAATCGCAGAGAGCTATCAGAGCAGATTGCCTCGTACAGTTTCCTACACACACTACCCCAAACTGAGGCTGTGCACAACAATCTAGAGCCCTTGTGACCTGAAATCCCAAGAATCACTGCAAAATTCGCCTTTCAAGCTTAAAAACATGGTGAAGTGAGGTGAAGTACATTGTTTTCAATGTACTTCACCTTAAGAATCGGTGGAGTAGTGGTTTGGGAAGGTGGAGTAACACAAAGTCATTGTTCTCAATGGACTTCGCGTTACCCATTATAACGCAAAGTACTCTGCTTCACATTGCAGAGCACTCCACGAATTCGCCTTCACTTCACGAATCACTTTGTGGAGCGAATTGGGGCCACTTCGCCCATCTCTACCCCTGGGGATTTCCATTTAAGCATGGTTTATGGCTCTTCTTGTTCCTACTATGCCTCCTGCCCCATGTAACAGTGATGTATCTGGTACTATGGATTCAGCAATCATAGAAACATAGAAATTGTTGGCAGATAAGGACTCCAATGCCCATCCAGTCTGCCCCTAAGCCCTACACTTGTTTGCATTCTCTCACCCTATCTGGCAAGTGACTGTACTCCACTCTGTCCCACCTCTAATGTTCCCTTATGCCTATCCCAGGCATATTTAAATCCCTCCACTGTGATCACTCCCACCACCTCCTGTGGCAGACTATTCCATGTGTTAACCACCATCTCCATTAAGAAGAACTTCCTCACATTTCCCCTTAATCTGCCACCTACCAATTTTATATCATGCCCTCTTGTTCTTGTACTCCCCCTATATTGGAAAATGTCTCCCCCCTGCACCCTGTTTATGCTCTTAAGGTACTTGAATGTTTCTATCATGTCCCCCCTCTTCATCTGTTCCTCCAGTGAGTACATATTGAGGTCCTTTAATCTCTTCTCATATGTCTCCTGGTGCAAGGCTTTTACCATCTTCATTGCCCTTCTCTGGACCACCTCCACCACATCAATGTCCTTATGAAGGTGCGGCCTCCAGAACTGCACACAATACCCTAGGTGAGGCCTCACTAGTGTTTTATATAATGGCATCAGCACCTCACACCTTCTGCTAGTGATACCTTTGCCAATGCACCAAGCATGCCACTGGCCCTCCCTGCAGCCTATGTACTCTGCTTGGACACCTTTAGGTCATCAGAAATGATGAGCCCTAGGTCCCTTTCTTTCTTGGTGATCATCAGCAACTCTCCTCCCATCCTGTAACTCTCCCTAGGGTTACTTCATCCCAAGTGCATGATTTTGCACTTCTTAGAATTTTCCCTCAGTTGCCAGACTTCATATCATTTTTCAAGTTTCCCCAGGTCTCTTCTCTTCCTTTCCACCCCTTTTGGAGTATCCACCCTGTTGCAGATCTTGGTGTCATCTGCAAACAGGCAGACCTTTCCTTCCAGCCCTTCTGCAATATCACTAATGAAGACATTAAACAAGACTGGCCCAAGGATCGATCCCTGTGGTACCCCGTTGGTCAACCCCTCTCCCCAGATTGGATCCCATTAACCACCACCTTCTGCCTCCTGTCTGTTAGCTAGTTCCTAACCCAGCTTATCACCTTCTCCCCATGCCCAGACCACCCATCTTGTTAACTAGCCTCCTATGTGGGACAGTGTCGAAGACCTTGCTGAAATCAAGGTAGGTGACATCCACTGTCTCCCTAATTTACTTCCATCATCACCCAGTCAAAAAAGTCTATCAGAGTCATCTGACACAACCTTCCTGCTGTGAATCCATGTTGCCTTGGTTCCTGTGCTCTGTTGGATTCTAGGTGTGCCACTATTCTTTCCTTGAACAGGGCCTCCATGATCTGACCTACTACTGAGGTGAGGCTGACTGGCCTATAGTTCACTGCATCCTCTCGGTTCCCACTTTTGTGCAGAGGGGCAACCTGTCCCCTCTTCCAGTCCTCTGGGACCACTCCTGGGTTGAGTGACTCAGTGAACATGGCTGATAGAGGTGCTGCTAGATCTGTTAGCAGATATTTTAATATCCTTGGGTGTATGCCATCTGGCCCCATTGCTTTGTCCACCTTCAGTTTCATGAGTTCCCCCAGGACTGTCTCCACTGTGAATGGACTGATGTCTACCCCACCCTTTGTATTGGTTGCCCAGCTGTGGCTCTAACCCTTCCCTTCTTCATTGAATACTGGACAGAAGTATGCATTCAGTATTTCTGCCTTTTCTAGGTCCCCCTCCTTACACAATCCTTCCTCCCCTTTTAGCCTTACAATTCCCCCCAATTTTTCTTCTTTCACTGATGTACCTATAGAATGTCTTGTCCCTCTTTTTCACCATCTGTGCTAATCCTTCCTCAATCCACACCTTTTCTCTCCTAACAGCCATCCCCACCTCCCTTAGACACCCTAGGTACACCTCCATGTCTTCCTCCCTTTGAGTCTCCTTGTACCTCCTGAACCCCAATAGTTTAGGCCTTACTTTCTTGGCCATCTTCTTTTTCTGCCTTTGGATACCAACCTGATGCATTGGTTAGTCACTTCCACTATGGCTCCTTTTATGTGCCCCCAATTGTTCTTCAACCCCCCCTTTCACCTCCCCTCTCTAGTGCAACTTTTATACATCTCCTCATTTCAGTAATGTCCACCCTTCTGAAATCTAAAACCTTCATCTTTGTGTGACATGACTGAATTTCTGTCCCCATGGTAAACCACACTATGTGGTGGTCATTGGATCCTAGTCATCCTTCTACCCAGACATCTGCAATTCTTTCCCCATAGGTTAGTACTAGGTCCAGGATTGCCCTGTCCCTGGTGGGATCAAGCACTAGCTGCCTGAGACCCACTCCTGGAGGGAATCTAGGATACCTCTACTTCTGGCTGAAGCAACTGCCTGGGTGGTCCAATCCATGTCTGGCATATTGAAATCACCCAGCAGTAGAATTTCACGTTTAATTGCCATCTTGTGTATTTCATCCACTAGCATTCTGCCCACTTCTTCTCCTGTACCAGAGGCCTGTAGATCACCACTGTGTGTATTGCTGTGCCATTCCCAGGTTCAAAAGTGACCCACCGTTACTCAGCCTCCCACTGCATACCCTGTGCTTCTGTCACCTTTATACCCTCCCTGACATACAGGGCCACCCCCTCCTTTCTTACTCCCCCTATCCCTCCTGAACAGAGCATAACCTGGTACATTTATGTCCCACCAATGATTTGCAGTGTACCATGTCTCTGTTATTGCTGTTATGTTCAGATCCGCCTCTACTAATAAGGCCTGCAGGTCTGAAATTTTATTCCCCAGGTTGCGGCATTAGTTACTGTGGTCTTCCATGTACTGCAGCTACTCCTCCTCCTCCACCTGGTTTTTGCCAACCTGCTTTCTCTTCCCACCCTAGTTATAGTTCTTATGTGGCCTTAAATTTCCTGCTACTCCTTTTCCACCTGCCTCTTTTGTCCCTGTCATGAACTCACTATCCTGCACTTCAATTCTTGTTTCTGTACCTTGCGGGGTGAACTGCTTAAATTTCTCTGTTCCTTTTTGCCCCCCTCCCCCTAAGATGGCAAATACGTTCCCTCACCTAGAATTGAACCTCTTAACCTTTGCTTGTAAAGCAAGCACACATCCAGTGTGCCACCTGAGGAGCTGGTTTAGAGTCAGTTTACAACAGCAGAGCTGTGATATTAAGTACATTTTCCTTATCCAGTGAGCACTAATGACAACATTTACTGTTTAGCAAATACTTGCGAGCTAACTGAATGGATTATTCTGTAAGAAAACAGCTAGTGTTTTTATTAATTATAGCACTGATGATCTAGGGTGATTTCTGGGCTTTTTTGTGGATGTGTGTAGTTTGATGAAATGAAAAGTTTTAAAAGCAAGACATTTATTCCTGCTGGCTAGACCTGACACAAATGTAGAGAACAAAAATATTGAATTAAAGCTATTTAATGGTGACCAGAACATCAGGCTACTATGCTTTGTACTTGCTGAATTAGTTGCCCTGGATGACTCACTATGACATGGGACAGGAGGCATTGTAGGAATAAGAAAAACAATAAACCTTTCTAAGATGGAGATCCTCAAGGGCCATAAAACTACCATATAACTAGCAGGTTAATTTAGAAAAAAACATCTTAATGGCAACGACAGGGAAGGACACACCAGGACTACACACACAAATCAAAACACTCTGCACAACATATGTTTTTGCAAATTATGACTGTACTATTCCTTTAAGTGGTAATGCAGAAGAAGACTGCATTAGTAACAGGTGGGTTATACTGTATCAGCAGCCTGGGAAGATCACCTTATTTCTGGGATTTCTGTGGTAAATGAGAGAACTGCATTGGTATGAGGGAGACAGAATTGGATGATGGGGCTATGTGCAGCATTTACAGCTAGACAAAGAAATCAATATAGAGCAAGACAAGTTTCCAGTTTTCAGCAAAACATATCAGTTGGCATCAGCAGAACTTGATCAAACAAACAACAGGCTATTTCTCCCTAGATATCAGCTGTTCTTAGTGAGGATAACCTCAAACTTGTCAGTATCCAGGAAAACATTAAGCTTGACCTTTTCCCGCAAGGCCAGATGCATGTTCTGGATGTACAAATCCTTGTACTCAATTTGGTCTATGTGAGGGCCTTCCCAGTTTTGCATGTAAGCCACAACCATTGATGGTGGACGGCTGGGCTTTTCTTTGCACCTTGCTTGACTTTGTAGGCCAAGAGTGTCCCCACAGTTCCCAAGGAATTTGCACAAATGAGTGCAGCTGTGATGTCATCAAAGGTCAAGTTTTCAGCACTCCACACTGTCTCTGACAGTTTAGCCCAGAGGGTTAGTTCGATTGTTTGCCACTAAATTTGAACCTGGTATTAGTGTTGGAGAGAGAGCGCTTCATGCTAAGGGAGCACACCTTCTACAAGTGACAACTGAGATTGTCATTCGGTCCCATCTACCCAATGTGCTGAGCAATTTGCTGGACAGAATGGGTGACCTGCAGGGGGTTGGAAGTAGTTGTTGTCGGAACAAGCTCAGTCCATTCAAAAGCTCCGCTGAGCGCAGCCTCTGCATCTGCATCAACAATTGCCTTAAACGTCTAGTCCTGAGTGACTGACTCTTTCTGGTACAGTCCTTGGAAGGTTTAAATCCTTCCTCACTGGCAGAACTCAGAGGGTGGTGTCGGGGATTTATTCCTCCGACCCAGTCTCTCTGTCATGTGGGTCCCTTAGGGTTCAGTGATGTCCCCATGTTGTTCACAGTGTACATGCTGCCCAACTGAGACTTTGTAAGATGGTATGGGCTGAGGTTTCACTGTTATGCTGATGATACTCAGCTCTATCTGTCCTTTGCACCTGACCAGGATAGAGCTCTCTAACTTTTTAATAACTGCCTCACTGAAATCCAGGGCTGGATGAATTGGAGCTGGCTGTGGTTGAACTCGGAAAAGACTCATGTGATGGTTGTGGACCCAGATCACTGCATAGAGGAGTTGAGAACCAGTTTGCCTTCAGGATTGTTTCTTGGAGGCTCCCAGCTCCCCACCTCTGAATGGGTGTGAAACCTGGGGGTGATTTTTGATAATGGGCTGACACTGAGATCACAGATGTCAGCAGTCATCAAATCCTCTTTTTACCATCTGAGAAACATCTCCATGATTAAGCACCTAGTTCTGTCCTGTGATCTTTCTACACTGGTCCACACCTTTGTGATCTGGTGCCTTGATTACTGCAACTCCCTTTATCTAGGGCTACCTGGGGTTGATAGCCACCACTTGCAGCTGGTGCAGAACACAGCAGCCTGGTTGCTGACAGGAACTCCCCGGACTTGTCACATCTCTCCTGTGCTTCGCGAACTGCACGGGCTGCTGGTACAGTGGTGGATCACCGTTAAAGTTGGACTTCTGACTTATAAAGCCCTACGTGGACAGGGCCTGGACTACTTGAAAGAGCATCTGGTTCCTTACTGCCCCGGATGTTCACTCCGCTCAACTGACAAGGGATTGCTAGAGATTCCAAGGGTATTTCTAAAATCCTCAGGGTCCTGTGCATTTGTGTACACTGCCAAGCCCTTTGGAAATCTTTACTCCTTCAGATTTGGGAGTGCACGACTGTGGAGGGATTTATATAGGCACTAAAATACACACCTATGGAAGTTAGCCTACCCTCTCTGATTTTACTGATATGGATTTTTATGAGATGCTTTATTAATTGGATTTTTATATTGCTTCTGTTTTATCTTACTGTTAAGGTGCATTGGTTGGTGAAAGGAGCAATATAAATAAAGCATTATTATTATTTTATTTATTATTAAGCATATTCTCTATTTGGTCCTGGATGGCCTTCTTTTGATCCTCTGGGACAGTGATTCAGCTGCTCACATCACTGATCATGCCATGAATCACTGAATCATTGCTTCTAGTGATGGGAGCAAGTGGAGCTGCATTACAGTATACAAGCCCTCCGCCTGTGTCATGGGGACCGTCATCTTGCCATTGTACGTGACATCTGCCATGTTGTCAGGGACATGGTGATGCAATATGTGTACCAACATTGACACCATTTTGTGAATGGCGAGCGGAAATTGCTTCACTGCAGGGGTTGGACTGGTGTGTGACGTGGCATGCCTCATCAGAATCATCATCACTGGATGACACAATATTAATGAGTGTATACTGGAAACCATTCATGGCCTTAATATGGCTGGCAGGAACCTCCCATCAGTGACACAGTTTCACCATCTTTTGTCTACACTTTCTGTGACAGACTTTTGCAGTGCCCTGCTCAATACCTTTCTCAATCTCTCACTGTAACACTCTATATGGGACACCCAATTCAACGTTTTCCCTAAGCTCTTGATCCAACTCATTACTCACACACTTGTAATCCTCTTTCAACTCTGCATTCTCTTCTCTCAAAGTCTCATTCGTATCACTCAAAATATCATTCAAATGCACTGTTTCTTATCACATTTCAACCATTCACAATCATCTCTTAGCAAACATAACTGTCTCTCAGTGTCTTGAGAAGTACAGTACAGAAGCCTAGAATTGACATCACTGAGTGACTCTGTCTCCTCCACCAGTTTTCTTTCCTTATTCAGTAACTCTGATGCCTACAAGCCCATCTCTTTTTTCAGAGACTCATTTTGCAGTTCAAGTGAGGCATACCTCACTGTGAGACTCTTAACAGTGGTATGTAGAGCCACAACCAAAAGATATTTGAGGTTACATTTTTTGGTTGTTTGTAGTGGTCAGAAATTAGCAGCAATGGTTTGTCTGCAGATTTCCCATCCAGTGCAAAATTTGTCCATCCTCCATGGGATGTGAGGTAGTTTGAGACATTGAGTCTCAGGTCTGTGCACTGGTCAGACATGATGAATAAGGGACAAGCAAACAGAAAAGCAAAGTTTGGAAACATGGTAGAATACCCTGTCACTGTTATCTACTGATTTCTGGTCCATGGTGATTGATTGGTTGTGCCAGGGGGTATGCGGTCACTCACAGAGGGAGTGCAAATGGTCCAGAGTCAGTCTACCATGCCAGACCAAAGACGGTGTGGGTCTTCCACAGCCGTTACCACTGTAAGTAAGAGTAGGTCCAAGTAGGCAAAGAATGCATTACACTACTCGACATTCAAAATAAACTTAATGTGAATCTTCTTTTGTGTATTTCACATGCACACAGTCACCAAAATGTAAGGGTTCCAAAATCCCATTTGTCAGGTTCTTGGTGAAACTACACAATAAAAAAGAGACAACAGACAAGTGGTGCTCATGTAATAAATGAAATTTATTACAGATAGATAATACAGATTTATTACAAGTACAGTGTAAACACTGTGAGAAGCAGACTTCCTTACCTAGGTAAAAGCAGACAGTCTCTCTCTCTCAGAGCTACATGCTACAAGGGGTCTTATACCCTGATAATTACTATAGCAATGGCTAAGGAAGATACATAAAATGAGCATAATTGGACAAAAACAGTTTGTCTGTGCAATTGTCCTAACTAGTGTGAAAAGTTACATTACTAAACAGATAACGGTACAATGAAGGTGCTGATCTCAAAGGTCAGTTGTAATGATGCACAATTACTAAAGATGGCACTGTTGCCTTACATATAGAAATACAGTAAAAACGGAGCAAAAAGCATTTCTCATGGCTAATATATATCCGTAAAACATAGTGGAGCATAATAGAACACAGATCCTGACACTTATGCTTATACTGTAAGTGTCTTTGCCCTAAGGTTAGTGCATATGCATACATAAGTAGCTGTCCATGAGGTGGGGGGGCACCATCAGGGGTGCTGGTCCATGGATAACAGATGCCTGCTGTGTAATGTAGAAAGGGTTGTATGTTGTTTGACTTACCTGATGATGGATGTTTGTGGTTGCTTGTGTTGCCTTGCCCCCTTTGGCTACTTGGTGGGATGCAGAGTTAGTGCTGAGAACCCTAACAGGGTATTTCCATTCTTTTGTTGCTTTAATAGCAACATGAACTGATGCATTAATGGAGTTTTTTGCAAAGAATATATAAGTGATATGCTATCCCCTTACTGCAAATATTGTTGATATTTTTTGTTTAGGTGCTGATTGATCCAAAGATATCATGAGTGGCGAAGCCATGAGTGATGTCATCAGGACAATCATCACAAGAACAAAAAATATCAACAATATTTCCAATAAGGGGTAGCATATTCCATTTATGCCATATCTCCAAAGAAGTACAAAAAAAAAGTTGTATTTCTTGCCATTTTTTGCTAATTAATAAAAATCTGAAAGGTATCTATAAATGAAAAACATCACTCATTTTGTAGATATTTTTGTGGTGAACAAATTTTGTGCTCACAGTACCATGCTATCATTTTTTGTTTTAAAGTTATTTGCATTTGTTTGTTGAAAAAGTGAAAAAAAATAATTTTCTACTTTTTTTTGCTAATTATAAGAAAACTAAAGATAGTTATAAATGAAACACCACTAATTTTTTTTGATATTTTTGTGTTGAACAAATTTTGTGCTGACAGTACCATTCTATCATTTTTCATTTTAAAGTTATTCACTTTTTGTTTGTCAGAAAAGTGAAAAAAATTGAATTTTCTGCTGTTTTGCTAACCAATTCCAAAAAAGTAGTGATCAATTAGATTCTACTCATTTTGTAGATATTTTTGTCCTGAACAACTTTTGTGCTCACAGAACCATGCTATCATTTTTCGTTTTAATGTTATTCGCATTTGAATATGGTTAGTACAGCTAGAGTGAGTGTGTGTGTGTGCACGTGCGTACGTGTGTGTGTATGTGTGTTGCTCCTTAACTTATCAGATAATTGGCACATTATTTTCCCTTTATTTTTGTTTGTGGTTTACTTTCAAATGTTGAACTTTTTTGAAAAAGGAAGACAATAACAAACAAAGACATCTGTGACTGAATTACCTTGCCATGAAGAGCTGTTAATTAAGAACGGTGACACCTTAAATTCCACATTGCAGCGAGTGGAGGGATTCCACTAACGTACAGTGATATGAGCGAGTATTATTGAGTGGCTCAATATGAGTCACTCAGTAATATCACTCATCATTTACAGCGACTGTCAGAAAAAAATAGTACTCACAAACTGTTCATGTAGGTCAGCACCTCGTCACCATCTGCTCATAGATGAAAAATCCACAATTGATGTAGCAGGATAAAAGCCTCTTAATACCAGATAGGCAAAACAGTCAGCAAACTAACAGGATACATGCTGTATACATGCAACCAAATGTTTTTGCATCACAATTACACTTTTAAGCTTAATTGTGATGTGAAAATGTTTGGTTCTGGGGGAGGGGCAGCATGTATCCAGCATGTTTCCTGTTTGTTTGCTGACTGTCTTGCCTATCTGGTATTAAAAGGCTTTTATCCTGCTACATCAATTGTGGATTTTTCATCTATGAGCAGATGGTGATGAGGTGCCGACCTACATGAACAGTTTGTGAGTACCATTTGGATTTGGTTTTGGACCCATTTTCTGTGGCATTTGTAGTCGCCTATATATGTTTGTGTGGTCAGAAAAAAATGAGTAGTAGTTATAGTGAGTATAGCACTGAGCTACACTTGCTACACTCACTAAAAGACTATATCAAGAGTAGTTTAGCCAAGCCCTGCTGAGCTGGCCATTTGGTTTACTGGTGTGAGCAACTGCCCCAGAAGCCTGTGGTACCAGGTTTGGATCCTGGTACAGGAAATCATTTTTTGTCCTTCTCAGGCTTTCTATTTTTTTCTATGTCCACTCCTCCTGGAGCTGGTAATCATAAATTTGGGGGAACTGAGGGACTTGTCCCCTGCAATGGGGCAGTATCCCCCCACATAAAAAACCCTCCTTGCTTTGCCATTATTGTTTTAGTTAGCAACTGTCGCTCTTTACGACGGTTGGTGGTATGTTGTTCACCCTTTTGACATTGGGCGGTTTTGTTTTTGCTGTATGTGATCAATTCAGTATAATACTCACCGTTATCACATAAAACCATTCCACTCTCTCCTAACAACACAGCTGGGAGGAAGGAAACAGTTTAGTGAATGCTGCTTTGATTTCATTCCACTCCCTCATAAGAACAAAAGCTGTGCTGCATTAGGAAAGAAATTCAGTCCCTTTTTCTGATGATAGCAGTATGTCTGCATAGCTGGTTTTGGTTTCCACTATAAAGACTGGTTTTGGTTTCCACTGTAAAGACACTCTCACTCAGGTTGCTGTCTCAAAAGAGAGTCTGTGTGTGTTACTTACATACAGGACTTTGGAAGGTTTTTTGAAACAAGATGAGTGGGATAAGTTGTGAAGAAACTTGCTGAACTTTTGCTTTTCTTTTTGTCTGTAAAGTAAATTGAAAACACAGTAGCCCACATTTTAATGGCCTTAAACTAGAGCTGTGTTTTTGCCCTGTAGTTTGGGGGCTAAGTGATAATTGTTTGATATGATTGTTTGGCTTGGGGCCTATGCTAGGTGATAACTTAAAAGGAACAGTGACAATTTAAAAAGAATAGTGTGGTGGTTCCTAAAGCAGTTCTTAATTGTGGCTAGACGCAGGAGCAATGGAGGGCAGAACAAAAGGTTTGGGCTCAACTGCTTTATTTTTCTCTAACTGAAATTGTTTATTGCAGGGTATATTTTCTGTTAAATTGTTGTGCAGGATGTTTTGCTGAAAGGAAGGAAAGTACTCACCGGGGTGGTGGGTCAGAGCTGTAGCTGATTGTTTCTGGAGGGCAAAGACTTGGTCCCACCCACCATTCCCCTCACACCACCTACCCCAAGAGCATCATTTCCTTTATAACTGGGATTCTGACATCACTTCCTCAAAAGGACAAAGGATATACACCTGTTATAGCAATAACAGCCCAGCACACTGCATAGGGGGTAAATGCACGCACATGCTTGCACACACTAACAAAAAAAATTAAACAGGAAGGGAGAGAGACATGTGGGGATTGGTGCAATGCATTGGCTGTGGGGTGGCAGTTTTCTGGGAGATGATCTGGGGGATGTGATGCTACCCTATTTGCAGGCACCTCTCTTGTCTGATGGTGGAGGTTACCTGTCTCCAGGCTGACTTGGTGAGAGTTCAGGAAACCTCCTCCTACACCCAGGGTCCACCAGGGCTGCCACTGCTGCCTCAGAGGTTGCCAAGAAACAGGAATGGTTGGACCACGATGGGCTCAGAGAGGGTAAGGGTGGTGGAAAAGAGGTTCATCCCTCCAGTTTTACCTCTCCACAATCCATATGGCATTCTGGTGGAGCGTGGTTCCTCTACGGAGGTACCTGCAGTGGAGACTAATGAGGATGCTGGGAACTTCTACAAAGGAGACCTACAGGAGGGTGGCATGGGAGCCCACAGGGGAAGGAAACAACTCTTGGTGGGGACTCAATTGTTAGGGAGGTAAAACTGAGAGAGGGAGGTAAGGTGCCTGCCCAGTGCCATGGCTTGGAGGGACAGGAAGTGAATCCTCAGGATCATGGAAGCAGCAACATGGGAGAGGAGCTGGACATCATTGTCCACCTAGGGACAAATGACCTGAATGGGAATGGGATCAGAGCAGTGCAAGAGGAGTTTGTGAAGTTGAGGAGGGGCTTTAGACAAGTAACATGCACAGTAACCTTTTCAGAGGTGCTGCTTGTCTACGGCATGTTGAGGATAGGGTACTCCACAACATGGGATTCAAGGAATGGTTGAAAAACTGGGACGCAGCTCAGGGTTTTGGCTTCATTGGGGACTGGGGGTCCACCTGGAGGGATACAGACCTATACTGGCTCGATGGTCTACATTTGTCTAGGAGGGAAACCGGGATCCTAGTTGATAGGTTTAAATGCTTCATTGGCAAACATTTAAAGTAGCCGGGGTGGGGAGGCACTGAAAAGGAGCAGGGAAATCCCAGCCCCACCCACAAAACAGGGTAGTTAGCAAGGTAAACACCAAGGTAGAGAAGTCGATAGGGAGCAGGGCAGGTGTAAATGGAGAAGAAGGCAAAGACAGTAAGGACAGAGATGGGGCTAATAGGGGTAAGACCCTCAAAAAATGGAGGGCGATGAGTACCAATGCCCATAGTCTGGGTAACAAGCTTCCTGAGCTAGTGGCCTTGATGGAAGAAGGATGCCTGGATATCATGGCAGTCACAGAAACACAGAGAACCATGACTGGGATGTCAACATACCAGGGTACACAATCTACAGGAGGGACACGGAGGGTAAAAGAGGAGGAGTAGTAGCTCTCTATGTAAGGGAAGGGATTAAAGCAATGGAACTAAAGGGTAAACAGGGAGGAAAGGAGGCAATGTGGGTCACCCTGGAGACAGGAAATAGCACCACAATCCACACTGGGGTTGTATACATACCCCCATCTCAGGGGGAGGAAATGGACAAGGACATGATAGAAGACATCCTTGGAATGGCAGAAAAAAGGGAGCTATTGTTGATGGGGGACCTTAATATGCCACATATTAACTGGAACACCTTTGCTGCTACCACATCCAACAGCAGGGTCATTCTCGATCCCCTACAGGGGATATGACTCAGACAGCTAGTGTTGGAACCCACTCGGGAGGGAGCAATCTTAGACCTGGTACTCTCAAACAGGGATGGAGAGAAGATCTCAGATTTAGAAGTGGGTAGCCATCTGGGAATAAGTGACCACCAAACAGTGTGGTTTACAGTAAATACAGCCATAGAGTCAAGCCATACACAAGTGAGGGTATTGGACTTTAGGAGGGCAGACTTTTGCAAAATGGGAGAATGTCTCAGAAAAGCACTAGCAAATAGGCAAGAAGGAGGGGTGGAGGAACAATGGGGAAAAATCAAAACTGCCATTACAGAAGAAACAAGTCTTTGTGTGAAGCAAATAAACAAAACAAAATGATGGAAAAAAACACTATGGTTCTCAAAAGAGGTGGCGGGGAAGGTTAGGGGAAAAATATAGCATTCAGGAAGTATAAGGAAACACAGAAGGAGCAGGACAGAGAATTGTACCAGATAAAGCAGAAGGAAGCAGGGAAGGCAGTCAGAAAAGCAAAGGCCCAAACTGAGGAAAACATAGCTAACTCAGTTAAGAAGGGGTATAAAAACTTTTATAGGTACATTAGGGAGTGAAGAAAGACCAAGGAAGGGATAGTGAGGCGTAATAAAGGTGAGGGGAGCAGAGGGTGACAATGAAAAAGTAGGGATACTGAATGAATACTTCTGCTCAGTATTCACAAAAGAAGAGGAGGGGGAGGTACTTTAACCAAACAATAAAAGCACTGTGGGTAGGGGGGTCGATACTAGTCCATTCACAGAAGAAAGGCCCTGAAAGAACTCCTAAAACTGAAGGTGAACAAAGCAATGGAGCCTGACAGGATTCATCCCAGAATTCTGGAAGAACTAAGGGGATAACTAGTAACACAACTAACCACCCTTTTTAACAAATCATGGGAGAATGGTGTGGTACCTGAGGACTGGAGGAAGACAGATGTGATTCCCCTTCACAAAAGTGGGAGCAAGGCAGAGGCAGGAAACTACAGATCTGTTAGTTTGACCTCAGTGGTAGGGAAAATGATGGAATCACTTCTGAAAGAAAGAATTGTTGAGTACCCAGAAGCCAGCGGGGCACAGGACACAAGGCAGCATGGATTCACAGGGGGAAGATCATGTCAGACAAATCTAATAGATTTCTTTGACTTGGTAACCAAAGTAGTAGACCAGGGAGGGCCTGTGGGCATGGCCTACCTAGACTTTAGCAAGGCGTTTGACACAGTCCTGCACAAATGATTAATAACCAAGTCAGCCAGCTTGGGAGTGGGTCCCAGGGTGGTAGAATGGGTAAAAAATTGGCTGGATAACAGGACATAGAGGGTAATAGTAAATGGAGTCCACTCCGAAGAAAGTGGGGTTACTAGTGGAGTACCACAGGGTTCAGTACTGGGTTCAGTCCTCTTTAATGTCTTTATAGGTGACATTGCAGAAGGACTGGAAGGAAAGGTATGCCTCTTTGCAGATGACACAAAGATCAGCAACAGGGTTGATACACAAGTGGGGGGTGAAATGGATAAGAAGGGACTTGGCAAGGTTGGAGGAATAGTCAAAAGTATGGCAGTTTAGCCAGCCCAGTTGCACTGAGGGCTGAGGCACTGGGCACCTTATCTCACACCACACTGGTGACCCAGGTTCTGGAATGACCTCAGGTTATCAGGGTGCTGGGTCGGGGTAAAGGGTGATAGCAGGATTGAGCATTGGCTCTCCTCTTCCAGTCAGTGCGTTGGCTGCCCGTAGTCTTGCTATCACTGGATGGAGGTCTGGTGACAGGTACAGGCAGCAATGGAGCAACAAGTAGGGTGGGGCATCATAGAAACATAGACTTTGACAGCAGATAAGGACCACTTGGACCACCCAGTCTGCGCATTTCCCTACCTATTGGATAAGCTGTAGAGTCTAGTTAACCAACAGCCTATTTCCTGCAACCCCCCACTATAATTGCCTTATGTCTGTCCCATGCATGTTTGACTTCCCCCACTGTTTTAGACCCCACAACCTCTCCAGGAAGGCGGTTCCATGTGTCCACCATTCTCTCAGTGAAAAAGAATTTCCTTACATTACCCCTGAGACATCCCCCTCTAACTTTAAATTGTGCCCTCTTGTTCTTACACATCTCTTTTTCTGAAAGATGCTACCCTCCTGGACATTGTTGATTCCCTTGAGGTACTTAAAAGTTTCTATAATGTCCCCCATCCCTCCTTTCATCAAGGGTATACATATTAAGCTCTCTCAGTCTCTCTTCATATGGTTTCTGATGTAGACCCTGCACCATTTTAGTTGTTCTCCTCTGGACTGCTTCCATCCTGTTTATGTCCTTATAGATGAGGTCTCCAAAACTGCACACAGTACTCCAGATGGGGTCTTGACTAACTGTCTGTACAGAAGGATAACCACTTCCTTTTTCTACTTGTGATGCCCTCCTGTGCATCCCAGTATCCCCTGGCTCTCCTTACTGACTTCTCACATTGCTTACCCACCTTTAGGTCATCTGATATGACTACACCCAGATCCCTTTCCATTATTGTTGTTGTTAGTACCTGCCCTGCTATTGTGTACTCTTCTCCTGGATTTTTATTTCCCAGGTGCATTGCTTTGCACTTCTTTGCATTAAATCTAAGTTGCCATATGTCTGACCATTCCTCCAACCTTGTTAAGTCCCTTCTACTCCCCATTGTGTATCAACTCTGCTACAGATCTTTGTGTCATCTGCAAAGAGGCATACCTTTCCTTCCAGACCCTCTGCAATGTCACCTATAAAGACGTTAAAGAGGACTGGACCCAGTACTGAGCCCTGAGGTATTCAACTGGTAACCCCTTTCTTCAGAATGTGTTCCATTCACTATTACCTTCTGTGTCCTGTTGTGCACCCAGTTTTCTACCCAGGCTACCACTCTGGGACCCACTCCCAGGCTGGCTAACTTGATTATTAATCTTTAATGTGGGACCGTGTCAAATGCCTTGTTAAAGTCTAGGTAGACCATATCCATAGCCCCTCCCTGGTCTATTACTTTGGTCACCCAGTCAAAGAAATTGATTAGATTTGTCTGACATGACCGTCCTGCTGTGAATTCATGCTGCTGTGGGTCCTGTGCCCCGCTGGCCTCTAGGTACTGAACAATTCTTTCTTTCAGAAGTGATTCCATCATTTTCCCCACCACTGAGGTCAAACTAACAGGTCTGTAGTTTCCTGCTTCTGCCTTGCTTCCACTTTTGTGAAGGGGAATCACATCTGCCCTCCTCCAGTCCTCAGGTACCACCCTATCTTCCCATGATTTGTTAAAAAGTGTGGTTAGTGGTGACACTAGGTCCTCCCTTAGCTCTTTTAGGATTCTAGGGTGAATCCCATCAGGCCCCATTGCTTTGTTCACCTTGAGTTTTAGGAGTTCTTTCAGGACTCTTCTTCTGTAAATGGATCATGGCCAACCCCACTACCAGAGTGCTTCTATTGTTTGGTTTAGGTAACTCCTCCTCTTCTTCTTTTGTGAATACTGAGCAAAAGTTTTCATTCAGTATCTCTGCCTTTTCATTGTCTCCCTCTGCCCACCTCCCCTCTCATTTATTAATCTTCACTATCCCTCCCTCCCTTAACCTTTCTATGCTCCCTAATGTACCTATAAAATGTTTTATCCCCCTTCTTAACTGAGTTGGCTATTTTTTCCTCAGTTTGGGCTTTTGCTTTTCTGACTGCCTTCCCCACTTCTTTCTGCTTTAATTAATACAGTTCCCTGTTGTGCTCCTTCTCTGATTCCTTATACTTTTTGAATGCAGCCTTTTTCTCCTTAACCTTCCTTAACACCTCTTTTGAGAACCATAGTGTTTTTTTATTCCGCTTTGTTTTCTTTATTTGTTTCACACAAAGGCTTGTTGCCTCCATGATGGCAGTTTTGATTTTTCTCCATTGTTCTTCCACCCCTCCTTTCTGGCCATTTGCTAATGCATTCCTCAGGTATTCACCCATTATGCCAAAGTCAGCCTTTCTAAAGTCCAGTATCCTTGTCTTTGTATGGCTTGTCTCCATGGTTGTGTTTATTGTGAAGCACACTGTGCAGTGGTCACTTGTTCCCAGATGTCTACTGACTTCTAAATTTGTGATCCTCTCTCCATTTGAGAGTATCAGGTCTAATATTGCTCCCTCCCGAGTGGGTTCCACCACTAGCTGTCTAAGACATGCCCCCGAAAGGGCATCGAGAATGACCCTGCTCTTGGATGTGGCTGCAGTCCATGTCATCCAGTTAACATCTGGCATATTCAGGTCCCCCATCAACAGTATCTCCCCTTTTTCAACCATTTTGAGAATGCCCTCTATCATTTTCTTGTCCATTTCCTCCCCTTGAAATGGGGGTCTGTATACAACCCCTGTGCAGATTGTGATGCCATTTCCTGTCTCCAAGGTGACCCAGAGTGCCTCTTGTCCTCCCCCTTTACTTTTTAGTTCTGTAGCTTTGATCCCTTCCCTTATGTAGAGAGCTACTCCACCTCCTCTTTTACCCTCACTGTCCCTTCTTTAGATTGTGTACCCTGGTATGTTGACATCCCAGTCATGGTTCTCCATGTACCATGTTTCTGTGACTGCCACAATATCCAAGTGTTCCTCTTCCATCTGGGATACTAGGTCTGGAAGCTTGTTTCCAAGACTACGGGCATTGGTACTCATTGTCCTCCATTTAATGTTGGCTTTATCCTTTTTTACCTCATCTCTGCTCTTATTGCCCTTGTCTATTTTTTCCATTTACCCCTGTCCTTCCCTCTGTCAAGCTCTGTACCTCAGTGTTTACCCTACTACCTGCCATGTTTTGTGGGGGGAGGCTTGAACTTTCCTGTTTCCTATCAACAGCTCCCCCCCCTTGGCTAGTTTAAAAGCTTGCCAAGGAAGCCTTTAAACCTGTCACCTAGGAGCTTGTTTCCCTTCCTGGACAGATGCAGAACATCATGCCAGTATAGACCTTCATCTCTCCAGGTGGACCCCCAGTCCCCAGTGAAGACAAAGCCCTGTGCTCTGCACCAGTTTTGCAACCATTCATTAAACTGCATGGTGTGCAGTACCCTAGCCTCACCCCTGCCATAGACTGGCAGCACCTCTGAGAAGGTTACTGTGCTTACTATCTGTCTGAGGTCCCTCCCCAAATCCACAAATTCATCCTGCACTGCACTGATCTCATGCCTAGCTATGTCATTTGTCCCGAGGTGGACAATGATATCTAGTTCCCTCTTCTGTGATGCTGCTTCTGCAATCCTGAGGATTTGCTTCCTGTCCCTCCAAGCCATGGCACCAGGCAGGCACCTTACTTCCCTCTCCTCTCCCTTCCACAGGTCTACACCCCTAACAATTGAGTACCCTATCAGAAGCTGTTTCTTTCCCCTGTGGTGTCCCTTGCCACTCTTTTGTAGGTCTCCCTTGTGGATGTCCCCAGCATTCTTATTGGTCTCCACTGAGAGTGTCATCATAGAGGAACCTTGATTTGCCAGACTGACACATGATTTGTGTAGAGGTACAACTCAGAGGCTACACCTCTGTTCCACCACCCTCACCCTCCCAGAACCTACTGTGGTCCATATGCTCTTCACACATGGCAACCTCTGAGGCAGTGGTTGTGGAACTGGTGCTGTTTGGGTGGGGGAGGCCTCCTTAGTCCTTGCCAGTTTAGCCTGGAGGTGGGCAACCTCCTCCCTCAGAGCTGACAATTGCTAGCAAATAGGGCAGCAATGCAGGTTCCAGAAAGTCTCCCAGAAAACTGCTGCCCCACAGCCAGTGCATTGCACCACTCCCCACATGTCCATCTTCCTTATAATATACAATGAGTAATATATAAAATACATATTTTTTTGTTTTTTTGTTATTTTTTTGTGTGTACTTACCCTTTATCCACTGTGCTGGATTATTAAGATTATGACAGTTCTGCCCCAAGACCTGTTGAGGAAGTGATTTCAGAACCTTGGCTATAAAGGAAATGCCATACCTGGGTGGGCGGTGAGGGGAAGGGTGGGTGGATATGCCACAACCACTGGTGACTGTTAGAAACAATCAAATACACCACTGCTCCACCACCCTTGTGAGTACTGCCCTTTATAGTAAGTCAACCAACACCACAATTTACTAGACCACTGCTCCTACACAAACCACCCTACTGAGTCCAGGGATAAAAATGAACTCACTGCTCAGCCAGCAGGACACTTCTAAAATGTTGCACAAATATCCTTCCAAATCCTAGGTCTCTAGCACAGGAATCAAGCAACTTCAGTTGTATTTCACCCCCTCTGGTTATAAAATTACTACACTTTAATGGAATTATGCAATTCTCTTCTTAATGCCAATAAGAAAAAATGAAACTTTTTGTAGAAAGCGTAGCTTACCTTCCTAACAAGTCCCCAACAATATTATGTTTTACCAGGTTCCCAGTTCCTCAAATACGTTCTAGTTTGTTCTCTGCAGTATAGCATCCCATAGGGTGTGACGTGCGTGTACCTCCACATGTGTGAATCACATTGGGGTGCAAAGTCTCAGGGATTGGGGAGAAAAATGAAAAAATCTTACAAATTACCTATGGGGAAAAAAAGTATGGCAGCTTAGATTCAATGTGAAGAAGGGCAAAGTAATGCACCTGGGAAACAAAAACCCAGGGGCAGAGTACACAATGGGGGGGTACTAAGAACAACAAAAATGGAAAGGTACCTGGGGGTAGTCATATCAGATGACCTAAAGGTAGGCAAGTAATGTGAGAAGGGAGTAAGGAGGGCTGGGGGGATAGTGAGATGCACAGGGAGCAGCATCACCAGTAGAAAACAGGAAGTTGTTATCCCTCTGTACAGACAGTTGGTGAGACCCCATCTGGAGTACTGCATACAGTTCTGGAGACCCCATCTCCACAAGGCCATATATAGGATGGAGGCAGTCCAGAGGAGGGCAACTAAAATGGTGCAGGGTGTACACCAGAAGCCATACAGAGAGAGGCTAAAGGAGCTTAATGTGTATACCCTCAAGGGGGGGACATGATAGAAACTTTTAAGTACCTCAAGGGAATCAACAAAGTCCAAGTGGGTAGCACCTTTCAGAAAAAGAGATGTGCAAGAACTAGGGAGCACAATTAGAAGACAGAGAGGGGAATGGCTCAGGGGCAGTGTGAGGAAGTATTTTTTCACAGCGAGGGTGGTGGATGCATGGAACAGCCTTCCTGAAGAGGTCATAGGGTCAAAAACAGTAGGGAAATTCAAGAATGCATGGGACAGACATAAGGCAATTCTAGTGGGGGTAAAAGGAAGTAGGCTTTGGTTAAGTGGGATCTGCAGCTTATCCAATAAGTAGGGAAATGGGCAGACTGGGTGGGCCAAGCGGTCCTTATCTGCCATCAAAGTCTATGTTTCTATGTTTCTCTTCTCATGCAGCTGTAAAAAAGGAGGACAGGACTGAGACAAGTGAGTCCAAGGGGGTACAGTCAGTTTTTTCAGAATGTTATAACTCTCTATACAAATTAGAGTGTACACCCAGCCAACATGAACTAGACCCCTTTCTGCTGAATGCCCCTGTACCCCAGCTATTGGTATCTCAAAGAGCTGTCCTGAATGCCCAAATCACTTGGGAGGAAGTGCGGAGGGCTATCGAGGGATGGCATGGGGTAATGTGCCAGGCACCAATGGCTCACTCTTGATTTTTTACAAAATAATTAGGAAACAGGTCCAGGATCCAGTAATGGGAATGCTCCAAGAAAGTATGGCTGAGGGAGAACTCCCCTCCTTCCATGCGGTCAGCTACCATAGTTGTCCTCTACAAACCAGGGGAAAAAAAATATGTTTTGTGCCACTTACAGGCCGATGTCCCTTCTAACAGCTAACTATAAAATTCTGGCAAAAATAAAGGCATCCAACATGGAAGCAGTTCTCCCAGACATTATTCATCCTGTCTAATCACACTTTGTAAAAGGGGGACATGGAAATCAGGAGAACACTTGACATTTTGTGGAAGTGTAGCAGGGTAAAAGCAGAACCAGCAGGCATATTGGCGCTGAATGCTGAAAAAGCATTTGACAGTGTGGAGTGGGGAAGGGTACTGTACCTTCATAGCATGCTGGAAATATATGGAATGGGGTGGCATTTGGTGTCTGGGTCCAGATGTCAAACAACAGTCCTACAGCCCAAGTTATAGTTAATTGGTGCCTCACCAGGCAGTTTATCTTCCAGAGGGGCACCTGTCGGGTCTGTGTGCGGTCCTCACTACTGTATCTTATGTCACTGGAGCCCCTGGCAGCTACAATCTGGCAGGATCCTAAAATAGCGAGGATGTGAATGTGGACTTAACAGATTAAGGTGTCATTCTTTGCAGATGACCTGCTAGTTTACCTGCATAATCCCTCAGAAAGTTTGGTCCACCTAGAAGACGCTCTAAAAATGCACTGCCTGTTATCTGGCCACAAGTTCAACTGGAGCAAGAGTGAGCTAATGTAGGTGGGAGGGTGAAAGGGCTCCTCCCACTTCAGGCCTGCCACTTAAAATAGTCAAGTCACTTAAATATTTGGGTACCCAAATCCTACAAAGCCTGGGTAAACTGTAGGAACAAAATTTCCCACCACTGTTACGGAAAATTAAGGCAGTCTTAGAAATGTGGACAAAATTGCCCCTCACAGTTTTGCAGCATGTAAACATACAAGACATGACGTAAGGACTATTAATGTGTCGAGGTTTAAGCTGATGTTTTGGGAAATGAAAGTCTGAGATTTTTATCATTATCAATTACAGTATGTAATTACTGTTTTTGCAATGTATCCTAAGATGTATAATTAATTACTCTGATGGTTCTATCTGCTGCATCACTGCTTAAAAAAATTTTGTAAATAAAGTTTAAAAAAATGATAGGCTGCAACATGAATTGTTATTTTTGCTTGACACTTTATCTTCATGCTGGATTGCTTTATTAAAGAGAAGCAGCACATTAGCACAAACTTGACACAAGTAAATTTTTTTTTTACTTTATTGTGTGTGTCACTGTGCTTGATTTGTTTTTTAACTTTCCATTCAGATTATCAGTGGTACCACTTCTCTCTGGAGCTGCTTTCACATACTAGAAAGAGATGTTGCTCTCATTCTTATTCTTCTTATTTAGGAAGTCAAATATGTAGTCAATTAAGTCTACTTTTCACAAGTATTTGCCTGCTGTTGGAGCTGGGCATGAACTACAGTGTACACCATTTGACCTCTAAATTTTAATGAATGTTTTTGACAGTTTCAATGCATTTCCATTATTTACCATTAACTAGGAGGCTTTGTGGTTATTGAAACCTTGTAATATTCTGGGCTACTTGGGTCAGCCATCTGTATTGTAACACAATGGTTGTGGATTTGCCTTTGGAGTAAGGGGTTGGTTAAACTCTCACATCAGGCAGAGCTTCTGTTAAAGATTACCTTATTAAAAACTTAATGCAGAGTAGCTGTGACAGCATGTGGAGTGAAATATCTCTGAGACAGTTCAGGCAAGTTTGTGGCAGTTCTATATCACTGAGATGGCCCTGGTTAAGGTAAGCAATGATCTTCAGGCAACTGTAGTGCACTTTATAAAGGCTTACATTGAGGCTCGATTCATTGTCTGCAGTTGGTGCAGAAAAATTAAGTGGGGCTCCTACCATCTTTTTAAAAGTTAGATCATATTATCCACTCATTGTGTGTTCATGCTGGCTGGCTATTATACAGCAAACTGACTACAGGGTCCATATTCTGATGTATTTAGTCCAGAATATACTAGGACATATGCGTCTCAGTGAGCTCTTGACCCTCTATGGTCCTGTGAAAACAGGTCACTTCTCAGGGTGGTGGATTTAAAATATTCCTACATCAGCCCGATTCTCAAAGCTCCAATTTTGATGGAAGGTGCCTGCACCACACATCAGTGGAGCAAGGGGCACCTTGGACCAAAATTTGTAGACTTCAGGATTCTCAAAAAAACCCTGAGCCACACTGGGATCCAATGTGCCAGACCAGCCCTGCATCATAACAATACCATGCAGCTGTGTGCACCAGATTGCTAGGGGGGTGTGGCAGATGCAAGCTGCCATATCACCTAATTCTGGATTCTCAAAACCCTCCCAGAGGCACACTTCTAGGCACCATTAAACCAGACAGAGCTAGTCTAATGGTACTTAGAATTTTGTCCTCTGTGAGGATTTAGAGAACTTGCACCACCCCCTGAGCCCACCCTGGGCAATAGGGAACATGTGCCACAGTCCCCCTCCCTATCTCCGATCTCCACTTGAAATAAACATATATCTCCCTGGAGGTCAAGTGGACTCCCCTCCCTATCCCCGATCTGCCTGTGTAATGTAACACATTACTTTTCCTGGTGTTCTACTGGACCTCTCACCCCACCCCCACTTTGGCAGGCAGTGCCCTACCATCCTTCTCTCTCCCCATCCAATCCCTAAGCTGGCAACTGGAGCAGCCCTCCACTCTCCACCGTAGCCAGTCACTGATTGAGCTGTCAATCAGCATGCACCGTAATAGCTGATTGTGCAGTATGCACTCACTGACAGCTCAGCCAGAGGCCAGCCATGGTGGAGAGCAGAGGGCTGTGCCAGTTGCAGGCTTGGGGATGGGACAGGGGGAGCAGGGTGATGGGCCACTGCCTGCCTGGGTGGGGGGTCCACTAGACTACCGTGGAAAGTTATTTTGTATAGACAGATTGGGGTTATGAGGGGATTTGCTGGACATGATTACTTTTAATAAAAAGGGGCTCATGGCTGGGGGGGTCAGCTAGCCACCAGAGGCTGCTTTCTATTTTAGATGTATATGTTTTACCTGTTACACGTACTGGCCGGGAGTGCTTGCATTAACTCACCACTTAGTTTTCACCTGCCATGAGTGCTGCCTGACCGTGCCCGCAGCTTGCAGCAAAACTCTCAGATGCGTCATCTCTTTGGTGCACGGCCACCTTTGCCACAGGACCCTACCCAATACAGAATCGGGTGCAGGGTCCCTGGTACACCGGCACTTGGCACAAGCTGCAGCTGGCGAAGTTTGTGCCACCCTTTCAGAATCGAGCCCATCCTGTTCAAAGTCAGTGGGTGGCCACTTCTTTGCAGTACCTGCCCCAGCCTTTCAAATGCACTTTCTAAATAATTTGCCTGTCCCCTATATTGAGGGTTTAAAAAAAACTTCTGATAATGAGTTATTTAATCATGCTTTTAGTTAAGATATTTGTTACTTTAGTCTTTTGCTAGGTGCTGAATGAGTTATGTTTTTTTATTGAGTGGTTAACTGTGTTTTGCTTATAGCTATGTCTTGAAATTTGATCTTACCTGTATTGTATTTGGCACCCTAAGTATTGGATGGGTGTCTTACAAATATACAAATGTACCAACTTACAGTACCTACAATGTCTACTTTCTACTTAAATAGTTCTAAAGTCTAGCAATATAGTCAATGGACTAAAACAAGAGTTAGCTTGTGACAGTAAAGTTTGTGATGGTGAATTAATCAATGTCACTTACAAATGCACTGAAAATGCTGGATTACTGGCAAATATTTCATTGTTTTCATTAATTATGCGCTTGACTGGAACGTGATATGTGATTCAAAATTTTTGTTATTTGTATGTATTTTGTGAGTCGTCTTGTATTTAAATAATGTGGCCTGGATATTCAAAAGAATCGTGCATGGTGGAACAGGGATGCGCCATGTGCAACCCACTGATATGCCCCAGTGCAATATTGAGAGGTGCAGGTTGCGATGCACAACTCCCGATGCGCCGGAGTGCAACAGTAATGTATGAGGTGCAAGTGCAAGGGGCGTGCCCATGTATATGTGGCACATCCTGATATTCAGCCTGGGATGTGTGGTGCATATGCTGGCACAAACCCACCTTGCGCCACTCAGGGGGGTACAAAGATGTGCCTGGTAAAACCAGGAGCAAGTCCAGGCCACCCACAGCTGAGCTGCCATATTGCAGGGTGCAATACAGCAGCCGCCAGCCGTAGGTGGTCACCTGCCCACCCAGATCACGGACCCCAAGCCCCCTTCCCTGGGAGCTTTGTGCCCCCCTGCTTCTTGCCCAATCACGGGCATAAGCATTACGAAGGTCCCAGGTGAACCTGCAAATAACCTCCCTGCCCAATCACGGGCATAAGATATAAGAAGGTCCAAGGTGGACCTGTGAATATCCCCCTGTTGCCTGATCACAGGCATACCTGCAATGCATGTCACTGCTGGTCCAGTGGAAACCACCCCCAATTCCCGATCGTGGGTTGCAATAGCACAAGGGACCCTAGTGGTCCAGTGGTACCCCTCCCACCCACCCACTGAGATCCCTGCCACTCAGCACTCCCCCCCATCATCGGTGGGCGGCAGCACCCCGCCCACATGCTGCCCGACTGCCCGCCGAATGACAGCATACAGTACTGTCTGTACGCCTATTGGTCCACTGCATGGACCAATGGATATGCAGCCCATACTGTCCTACACAGGCCCGATATGTGAATGAACCGTGTTAGGGGATGGTGCTCAGAGGTTTGGGGTGCCACTAGACACCAGGGAATATTTACAATAATACAGGACCAGGGACTGGAGTGCAGGGGGTGTCACTGAACACCAGGGACAGATCTCTACTTAATAGGGTTGGTGATCAGTGGGCGGGGGGCCACTGGATGCCAGGGACTATTTTACATTTACTGGGGCCAGCAGTCAGAGGGTGGGGGACCACTAGAAACCAGGGAATCTTTACACTGTTATGGGGACAGGCAATCAGGGTGGTGGGATAGTCAGAGGAGGTGTACTAACCTGCCACTGCTTCCCATGCAAATGAGCCCCTAATGGGCATCTTTAAGGACCCTTAGTGACTTGCATGCCCAATAAGCTCATTTGCATGGTGCCAGCTGAATATCACGCCCGGGGCTCCCTGTGCTATCAGGTCTGGGGGTGCTGTTCCCTGTACTCCCAGATCCATGTTGAAGCAGTGCTACTTGACTCAGCGCTGTGCTGACATGCCCCAATATTAAGTTGAGTAGTGCCTGTGTGCTATCCAACTGAATATAGCATCCTCAGGGTCATGGATAATGTGAAAATGCAGCACAAACCTTTGAGCTCTGCTTTGCCCCTTTTCCAATATTGAGCTCCTGGTTACCTCCTGAAAATATAAACCATTGAGATTCTTGTTAGAATTTGTACACTGGTCTCCCACTTGACAATTCTCTAAGATATCTGCTGAGTTACAGAGTGGCACTAAAATTGAAAGGCAGTTACTATGGTCAGAGCCCCATGTTTACTTTGATTCTACAGTTGCGGCACTTGTTGAAGAAATATGGTCCTGCTGCAGAAACAAGCCTTTGCTGCAGTGCAACTTGAATGGCACAGTAAAGATGGCTGCTACAAATAAACCTCCCCAACTATAATGGAAAATTAATCATGAACAAGCCTAAAATAGTGTGAGTTTGCAGGCAGCTCCATTTTACACCCATCCCCTCTTGGGTGGTTCAGATGCTTTGTAGTGGACAGTGGAGCAACCCCTTTCCATACCACTGGCACACCGACCTAATGGTGATTCATGGCATTATTGCATTCAAGGAACATTCAGGAAGTCTCAGTAATTTTTGTTTTATTTTAAACAAAAATGAAAAAGGTGTCTTGATTTGACACTCGAAATTGCACAATTGTGGAATGGAACAATATATAGTAATGGGAGGCTTTGTTGACTGTGTCTGGTGTAAAAGAGTCAAGCTGCTCTCTAGTGTCACAGTAAATCCTTACAGGGTGGGAGAGAAGAGAATGCACAAGTGGCATTAATGCAAATGGCAGCACTGGTGTGGCAGTGGGTGGGCATCAGGGAACTACTGGAGCAGTGCTGCAGTACAAACTGTCACCACCAGGCCTCAGGTAAGTGGGGGAGAGGGAGGGAGGGAAGGAGTAATTGGAGCAAAATTGCTTTGCAAACTGGCAGTGCTGCACTGGCCATAAAAATCTACAGGTACACTGTTGCTGTAAACCAGCACTAGACAGGTGGGACAGAGTCACTGAAGGATAAAACAAATTGCAGTAAAAAACTAAATAACCCATCAATTCCGCCATGCTCTACCTCCTGTGCAAATTATGGTGCCAGAACTGCTTTGTCTTGCCTTGCCTATGCATTTGGTGGCGTACCCCAGGGTGCTTTATCGTGCTTTCTTTCAGTGTAACTAGATTTCATTTTGGGGCTTCTAATACTTGCCACAAAATGTAATGTCCTTCACAAAATGTCCACAGAATTGCTGCACAGCTGGTCATAGTCTGGTCATGGCAAGCATGGGGTCTTTCCATGGAATTTAGGTCCACCCTGATGCAGTGTACATAGAGTCATTGCTATAGTATACATATCAGGTCACACACACATAAGAAGTGCCTATATCTTTCAAAAAACACAGACTGTCATATGCCGTTGCCACCATGTATTACTATGGTGTGACACTGAGTTAATACAGTATATATTCTTCATTCCCTTTCTAGTACTTTGTTCTCTTTTAAATATTTTAATATGTCAGTTTTTTCCCCATGAGAAAGATGCTAAAATAAATAGAATTGCATTTGGCTGTAAGTTTTCATCTGGGCTTAAAAGGTGAAAAGTTGTGTTTTTATTCTGCTGCGTAAAGGTATGCCATCCGAACAGTGACAATTAAGAATCGAATGACATTACAGCGACAACTAGCTGTTGCTGCTGTAATGTTGCCACAGGACCTGGCACTGCTGTCTGGGGGTCTTGCACCCCCTTCCTGAATCAACTCCTACTCGGAGTTGATTATCTATGTTACGGGGGGGGGGCATGGGGCAGAGCCTCCTGCATGGGTGGTTCGGGGGGGGGCAAAGCCCTCTGAAAGAAAAGTAATTTTCTTTGGATGGGTTTATGCTGACCTCAACTGTGGTTGACATAAATCTGTTGCTGTAACATTTGTTGACAGCTTTGTTGTCACACCGGCATCATGGATCCCTGCACAAAGTAATGTCTTAAGGGAGGATTTCCCAGCATGGTTCGATTCTGAAGAATTTTTAAGACTATATGCTATTTGGTCTACTTACTGTATACAATTATTGTTAAAAAAGTACTATGAGTTTAAGAGCAAAGGGTTCTGACTATTACAGTGTGAGGAAACAGTTTGCTGTGGGCTGACACAAATGTGGTACATAATTTCTTGTAAATACTGTAGGTTTAATGAGTGGTACAGGGAAAGGATGATCTGCTATTTGCACATGTGAGATTAAAAAAAATATCTATTTGAAGGCTGTGTGGTCTATTGGTTAGAGCACAATCTTGGGAACTGGGAGATCAAAGGTTCAAACCCTGCTAGAGGCAAGGGGCTCAACTTAGATTGGCTCAAAGTGTGCCACTCCATGGCTGTGGCAAACTCCCAGTGCATCAGAGACCCTATGCCCTATTCTATAAAACTGGGGGTCCTTGCATCAAAGTCCCAAGAGTTGCTACAGTCACAGGGTAGCACCAAACATTTGGCACACCTGCAGGGTTTGATGGAAGATCCCATCTACTCCCCCCAGAGCAACCCTAGAGGAGCCCCAAAAGTGAGAGGGGGTTGAATATGCCTGTAAAGAGGCAACTGGAGGAAGAGGGAGCACTGGGGAAGTCATAGGGGGCCACAGGGGTACACTGGAAGTGTCAGTGTGCTACAGTGGCACACCACGGGGGTGTCATGTGCAGTGGAACAGAGTTGATTGGCCCGGGTGGAGGGGGTTGGCACAGATGGACCCCATGTGGCAACAGCCCAGCCCTGGCTCCTGCCTCATAGATGCCAGGTGGCAGTGGCTGTAGGTTATGGCATGCATTCCACACAGCTCTAGTCTTTACCAAGCCCTTGTATCTGTCCCATCACTCCTCAAATCCTCCAGTTATTTTACACATACACCTTCTTTTGGCAGCTTATTCCACCCCCTATCACCCTTTCTGTAAACAAGTTCTTCCTGCTATCTTTTATAAAATAACATTCCCCCACCACTAGCTTCATGGAATTGCCTCTGGTATTTCTGTTCCACTCAGTCATAGACAATTCCCACTATCAACTTTAGTTACCCGAGCAGAGATGTGTAAATTTAATTTCCACGGTGGTGGTGTGCGAGTAGCCAATTTACGCATGGAGTAGTGTAAAAATTTTCCACATTAGGCGGAATTTTGCCTACATGACATTTCACTAATGGGCGAAATTTCACCACAGAAGGTGGAATTTCACTACGGAAGGCTATATTTCACTACTGAAGGTGAAATTTTGCCCTGGAAGGTGAAGGTTCACCACAGAAGGTGATATTTTGCTGTTCTGCCGAGCATAATTTCACCATTCCGATGGGTGAAATTTCATTTCGCTCCACGAAATGGGAGGAATTTCATGGATTACTCCACAAAGTGAATTTTGCTCACTTCACCCACCACTAACTCTGAGTAAGGATTTGTATGTTTCAGTGATGTCCCTTTTCTCCCATCTCACCTCTATCATGTACATATTTAGATCTGTTAACCTCACTTCATAAGTCATTTTATGCTGCCTCAGGATTATCTTAATCACCTTCCTCAGCACTGCCTCCACTCTGTCCCTGTCCTTCTTTAAATGCAGACTCCTAAACTGCAGAGAGTACTTCAGCTGAGGATGAACCAGTGGCTGATAAACTGGTAGTAACAGTGGCAGCAGCACCTACATACTCTTGCTGCTCATCTCCTTCCCTGTGCCATCCAACATCTTGTTTGGCCATCCCACTGTCCTGTTGCATTGCACTGATGTCTTCAGACAGTTTGAAATGATTGTTCCCAGGTTCTTTTCCTCTGTACTGCTTTTTGCTACTACATTATCTTCCCCATTATCTACACTGGGTTATGATTAGTTTCCCCATGTGCATCGCCTTGCTTTTTGGCATTACATTTTAACTCACATACATTTGACCACTTCGTTAATCTTCACAGATTCTCATTCATAATTTTGACACTCTCATCACTGTCCATGTGGTCGCAGATCTTAGTATCATGTGCAATAAGACAAATCTTGCTCTGTATTTCTACCCCTATGTCACAGAGAAAGAGGTTTAAGAGGGACCAGTCCCACAACCAATCCCTGTGGCACTCCAGTAGTGACCCCCTTATCCCCAAGACCTCTTCATTTATTACTACTTCTGGGTTCTGTCACAATTTCCTACCAATCTAGTGATTTTGGCACCTACCTCAACATTCTACTTCTTCTACTGAGGAACATGAATAGATTTGTAGTGCATAGTCAGCCCTTTTGTCTGTGGAAATTGGTGGGCTTTCAAAATGTTGTTGTGCCACCGTTCAAAAGGTCATAGAACTTGACTGTACCCGACTGTGGTACAACAACATTTCAAAAAACTCTGAAGGTTCAACAACATGTGAGCCACACCAAGAGAAATGGCAGGATCAACCAGATAGTAACTGGAGGCGGTGGTGACAGCGGGATCAGTTGAACTGACAGAGTCACAAACAAATCCTGCATGAGCAAGATCAACCAGACATTAACACTTATAAAAAAAATAAAACACTGATCAACCAGATATTTTAATTTGCTTACAATAGCAAAACACGATTCCTCACTCCTTAATTCTCTCACTTAGCGAGAGATGTGGCAGCCATATTTTTTTTCTGAAAATCCCTCCCAAATGAAAACAACAGCCAATAAAAACCTGCACTGTACATGTACAGATGTCTGGTCCCTTACGACCACACCACTGACTGTAGCAACCAGCCTTAAATCACAGAATAACACACAGTCACAAACATGTTTTTTCTTTAAAAAAACAAACCTCAGACATTTTTTTATGACTTTTTGGGGGACCATACACTATAACAAATAATGAATGGGAAACTCTATGCCCAACCGGTGTGTTGTGCCACCTTGGGAGTTCTGATTCCCTTTTGAGGTAACAGGGAATCAGAACCCCACTGTAGTGCAACACACTGGTTGTGCATAGTTGCCCATCCACTATTCTATATGTCTGACATGTTCTACACCCATCATCACCACCAAAACAAGAACCCATGATCTCTCTTGTCCTGCTGTCCATTTGCCTCCAGTAAACTTACTCTCCTTTCCTTTATTATGGTCTCTAGCAGCTTACCGGCAGTTGACATTTGACTGACAAGTCTGTAGTTCTCCAGTCCATCCCTGTTCCCACACTTGTGCAGGGGAACTACAATTTTTTGTCTTCCAGTCTCTGGGTCTTCAGTGAGCTACTGAATAACTCAGCTACCAGTTCTGTTAGGAGCTGCCCAATCTCCTTAAGCACACTGGGATGTAGCCCTTCTGGCCCATAGACGTATCCACTTTCAATGGACTTAAGCCCTACAGTACCCTTTGTATTGGAATGGGCTCCACATTGGCCCTTTCCCCTTGCCATTATGGCACAGTCAGACATTAGCCACTATCTCTTCCACTGTGAGCACCAAGCAGAAATATCTGTTCAGCATGTCCACCTTATCTTTAACCTCCTCCTCCTCCCACTCTTCTATCTCCTTCAGTCTGATTGTTCCCTGCCTAGCCTTCCTCTTGTCCTGTATGTCACCAAAGAATGTCTTGTCTCCCTTCCTCATACCATTCAGTTTTCAGTTCTGCATCAGGCTTAGCATTCCTCACTTCCTATTGGCCTCTTTCATCCATCTATGAAACTCTACCCTGTCACCCTCTGCTTGGCTGGTTCTAAGTAATTCTAAGATTTTTAAGTGCTGCCATCTTTTCCTCATGACTGCCTCAACTTCTCTTGTAAATCATAAACATTTTTTACTCTCTCTTCTTATTACCTATGACTCTTAGAGATTTGTGACCTCCGAAATACCATTTATTATCAATTTCCATTTAGCTTTCACCCCTGTGCCATTCTTACCCTAGTTTTCTCAGCAACAGCTCCTTCATTCTTTAAAAAATCAGGCCTCCGAAAGTCCTGGACTTTAGTCTGGGACTGATTTATCTCTGCTTCAGGCCTGATGCTGAACCAAACTATATGATGGTCACTGGTTTCCAGTGGGTTCAGCACCATGACCTTACCCACATTATCTCTATTGATAAGTACTAAGTTTAGTATGGCTGCCTCCCTATGGGATCCTATACTCTCTGTACTGTTGTTCACTGTCTCCACCTTATGTAACCCCTTTCCCCCAGGGCACTTCTGGAAATGAGCAGTTCACAGTTCATGTTGCTTTCCTGGTGAATCTCTTTTAAATAAATGATAAATACATTTCCTCTGTCTTTGTTTTCTGTAACTTCTTCCTTCTTTTCTAGCAATGGGAATTTGTAAATCAGGCCTCCCTCAATTGAGTAAGAATACCTATCTGCTTCTAATCCTCCTCCTCTTCAAATTTCAAGGGACCGTGATGTGACTGGGGCAAGATAATCTAGGCCTTCCTTAGTTGAATAAGTACACCTGTCTGTTTCCAATTGCCACCTTTTACTAGTTTTAAGGACCATGATATGCTTTTAAAACCTGGTCCCTCTGCTGTCTTCTTCAGAGGGGTGATGGCCATCCTGCTTTAATAGCCATCTGTCCCTTCAAGAGTGGCTCCACTTCCCCAAGTACTCCATCCTTCCTCCTTACACCACTTTTTCAGTCATGTATTGGAGCGAGTGATCAGAACATTTCTCCTTTCTCCCCTGTTCCAAACTGCCGGTACTATAGAAAAGGTTTGCCCTGGGTTTTGGTAAGGTGGGGAGGCTCAAGCTACCTACTTGGGCCTCCTCCAACTTACCAAAGCCATCTGTAACTTCCTCCAGGGGTCTGCAGACCAAGTCATTGGTTGTCAGGTTATCAGGTGAATACTTTCTACCCAACCTGCATCCAACCCAACTTAGGTTTCCTGCAGGCACCTAGCTATCCTAATCTCCTGTTCTCCTGTCCCCACCACAACTTCTGTTCCTTGTCCCAGTTGTATTCTTTCTGACTGACCTGGTGCCCTTTGTGGGTACAGTCTCTGGATTCCACACTGTAGAGATTTTCATGATCAAATCACACAGAAGTGTAAATCTATTCACTGTTGCCACCTCAGAGTCTCCACCCACCTGTATCCCGCTTCTCCCCCATGCCAATGCATTTCAATATACAGCAATGTGCCATGTCAAGGCCTATGCTCCAGCTATATTATCCTTTCCCATTTTATAATGTGTTACACTTGCCCACAACAGTAAATCTAAAAGTAATTTCAAGAGACATTGGTTCCATTGTGAAAAAGTAGAATGGGCCATGGTTTAACATGTAAATCAAAGTATAAGATATCCAACAATCCAGCACTAGCCCCACTACTCAAATCAAGGACTTTCAATAACTGGACTCCTAGAATAACAATGGGGTTGTCAAAATAGTATACCTGACTGGATTTATTTATTTATTTATTTATTTAGATTTTGGTAGCCGGGTAAGCCCATTGAGACCAGAGGTCCCTTTTTCAGGAGTGACCCAGAATTAGTTACAGAAAGAGACATTTAGATACAGTTTTTTTACAGTAGTTACATATGTTACACAAATAGACATTAGCGACAGTATACAGGGGTAAAAGTAGGGTTCACATACAGGCTCAAGCATTATTTACAGTAGTTACATTAGTTACACAAGTGTAGATTAGCAACAGTATACAGGGGAGGTAATCAGGATTCGCAGTCAGGCTCTTATGACATCGAGTTTCATCCCCATTTAGTAGGGAAAGTAGACAACAACAGAAAATTGACATCATAGTTTTGGAGATTCATCCAGGATGAAGGGAGGTTCAAGGCAGTGCAGCGGAATAGAGACCTGGACTAGGGAGCTAACAGTTACAGCCACAGAGACTGAGATTGAGAAGATATAGTTTGAGTCCAGACTTGAATTGGTTAAGGGTGGTTGAGTCAGTCAGGCTAGGTGGAAGAGAGTTCCATAGGTGGGAGGCAGCAAATATGAAGGAGCGTTTGCCTTGGTTGGAGCGTATCCTAGGGATGTCGAGGAGATGATCTGCAGATGATTGCAGGGTTCGGATTTGTTCTTTGGGGGATAGTAGTCCACTAAGATGGGGAGGGGAACCTAGGGCAGTGAACTTGAAGGCAAGGCAAGTAACAGTGTAAGCTAGTTTGTGTCAAAGTGTGGACCAGTTTAGTTTCTTAAGTGCCTCACAATGATGCCTCCTAGGAGAGGAGTTAGTGGCGAAACGAGCCACATGGTTATAGAGTACGGAAAGTTTATTGAATTCCTCTCATGGAGGAACTGCAATGGAGGAGCTCCGTATAGGATGGAGGAGAGGAGATTGCAGCAGACAATTGCCCGGAGTGCAACCGAAGATAGGGAATTCCCCAGGCGGTAAAGGAGGCCAAGCTTTTGGTGGGTGGACCTGGTTATGGAGTCGATATGGGGTCAGTAGGTCATTTCTTCGTCAAGATGGATCCCAAGGTATTTGAAGCTGGCCATGACCTCGACTCTTTTTCCTTGGTTTGTGCAGATCTGGAGCAGCTGACTCCTGTCAGAGTCCAGCCATCTAGAACCAAACAGTACGGCTTTAGTTTTTTCCTCATTGAGTTTAAGGGAGTTTGCGGAGAACCAGGCCTCAAGAATTGAGAGACTATTCTGCAGTTTTGTGGCGATGACACTAGGTTGGGGGTCACTGCAGTATATGACAGTGTCATCTGAATACAAAATGAGTTTGCTGAGGGGGCAGCTTCCCTCAATATTATTGAGGAAGAGTGAAAAGAGCAGGGGGCCCAGGATTGAGCCCTGGGGCACCCCTGCAGTAACAGATCTGGGTCCAAACTGTGTACCCTTCCAGCGGACTTTTTGGGTACGGTCACTCAGATAGCTCTCAAACCAGGGGAATGCTTAGAAACATAATCATAGAATTTGTCAACAGAAAAGGACTGCTTGGCCCACCAAGTCAGTCTAGATGGCAACTCCTCCACCTCCCAGCCTCTTTTCTAATATATCCCTGTGTTTATCCCATGCATACTTGAAGCCCCTCATTGTTCTAACCTCCACCACTTACACTGGTTATCTGTTCCAGTGATCTGCCACCCTTTCAGTGAAGAAATACTTCCTCACACCCTCTTGATCCCTCCTCCAACTTCATTGTGTGTCCCCTGGCCCTTGTGCTGATTCTCATTTGAAAAAGACTCCCCACATGCTTCCTGTTCACCCCATTTAGGTACCTGTATGCTTCAATCATGTTCACTCTCTTTATTTCCTCTCTCCCAGCATGTATATGTTGAGATCCTACAGTCTCCCCTCATTGAACCTCTTGTGCAAATCCTGCATCATTTTAGTTATCTTCCTCTGGACTACTTCCACCCTGTCTATGTGCTTTCTGAGACGTAGTCTCCAAAACATGAGACAATACTCCAGGTAGGGTTGCACCAGTGAGATATGAAGCGGCAATTCTACCACCCTGCTCCTGCTGGAGATGCCCCTCTCTATGCACCCCAGCATCTCACTAGTCCTGCTCACTGCCTTGTCACACTGAGCTGCCACCTTGAGGTCCTCAGATATGATATGACAAAGGTCCCTTTCCTGTTTAGTGTCTAGTACCTCCCCTCATTCTATGTTCAGTTCCTATGCCCTAGGTAGATGATTTTCCACTTTTTGGCATTGAACATCAACTGCCATGTTTTTGACCAGTCCTCAAGTTCCCCAAGATCCATGTGCATTTTCTCTACCCCTTCCTTAGTACCCACACTGCATCAGGAAATGGGAGTGAGAGGTTTGTATCAATTCTAAGAGAGACTGGATTGATTGATGGTGGTTAAGGGGAAGTATAAGATAGGGAGCTAGAGGACTGTGTCAGGTATTTCTTGATACAACTGGATAATCAGCAGGTAGCATGGGTGTCAGGCAATGCACTGGTTTAAGAAGAATGTGAATAAGATGATGGGGCAGCATTCTGTGGTGGGAGAATGCTTTGAGTGATCAGAAGATTGAAATAGGAATGGAGGGAGGATGCACTGGAAATCAGGGAGGGCTTACAAAACATGGTAGCGGAGGAGGACCTCTGGACACCAGGGAGTGCTTAGAGTATGACTGGGGATGTAACTGCACAGTATATTTATCACTGATCTGGATCTGCCCACTTGTTCTGCCAAACTTCATTTGTCTGTTATTGTCTGGTACCTTTTGTAAGTTTGCCATGTAATGTAACAGTCCATCACTGCTGACTTTCAATTGCATAGTGACTGCCTTGATATTTTCTGCAAAATTATCATGTATATAGATATTACAAGGCAAACCCAGGTAGTGTGACCCACAAGCACCTATGAAAAAAAAACACACAACCAAGAGGGATCTAATCCACATAGTCTCAGCACTGAACCAAAGGTACAATGGGATAAAAGGACCTACTCACCTACAATCAACTTAAATATTTATTTATCCCAAAAAGCAATCATTCAAAACATCAATTTATGTTTCATGGTCTCTTACGGACCACTTCCTCAGGAAATTGCCCAGTAACTGATAATAAGACCTCCAACTGGTTAAACAAGCCACATGACCATCTGTGGTGAATTCTTCCACTTTTAAATTATTCATGGAGACTATAGCTTTCTGAGTAGTATTAGTGCTATTTTCCTTTTTGTTTTTGACCTCACCTTCCTGCCCTCTGTCATCTTTACTTTTAAATGGGGCCCCTAAAACATTTTCAAGGCTGTTTACTGGCACAAACAGTGGCAGATCTAACCATCCTGTGGGTCCTGAGGCCACAAGACCCTTCTTGGCTTGCCACAGAAAATTTTTTAACATGCACTGCTGTAGTAATTTAACCCCACACACCTAAGAAAGCGACACTTTTGAAGCTCACTTTGCATTGCCATCTATTTAATTCAAGTATGACGCGGTTAAATTGAACAAAAAAAGAACTGCTTGCTTGCACAATTAGCATTGCAACAGTATGCTGTAATCAGCAAGGAGTATGTTCTGTGACAGTAGGGGCTGATCTCCAACTCAAAGGGCTAGAGATTTACAGCCAACCTTGAGATGAATCTGTAGAGTGCTGCACCAGTGTGTATCACAATTTACTGTCTGTTGCCACAAAGAAGAAAAGCCTGCTGTTTTGTGCCCTATGTCCATTTGGAGTGTTGCTGACAACACCTCAGCCTCTGCTCCAGTGCATCCAGTCCATACTCTCAAGTTACTGAGCTTCCCTACTGCCCATGCTGCATTCACCTGGCTGGTCTACATTACTAGACTCAGCATCACTTCATCACTGGCTGGAAGGAACAAGAGTAAGTTTTGTTTTTTTGTTAATTATTAGTACACCAGGAAAGATAAGAGCCATATGAATGGGATGGATAAGGGAGGGGAGGAGCTGTTAGACATGTATATTTAGGCTGGCAGTATAGCCAGGAGGTTAGAGTAAGCTGTGAATGAATTTGGTATGTCCAGCAGCCCTGGGTTTGATTCCCACAACCTCTACTTGCATGCTGTGTGACTCTGAGCAAGTCACTTAATCTCCCCAGTGCTCTTAGGTCTCACCTGAAAACAGGCACTTGTGCTTGGCTAGCAGGCCTTACCTGGCTACCAAAGAATAAAAAAATATGTTACTTGTTCCAAAATGTGCTTCAGTGACATGGATAGGTTAGTAATGTGTTTGAGAAGCAGAACAGTCAGGAAGTTTTCAGGCTCATAAATGGGAGATTGGTGTCTTTTTCTTTAATAGTTGACTAATATCTACTGCACGTGTACTTTTTTTTTAATTCATGTTGATGATTGAAATCTAGTTTATACTCTGTTCAAATGCTATCTATTGTACTTAGGTGAAATTATTTTGGGAGAGGGTACTTTTATGCTTAGGTTTCAGTATTAATAATGTTCTGATGACTGTTTTCACTTGATACAGTTAGTAGTTCCTGTAGAGAGTGGCATCAATGATAATCACAAGGCCATTTGTTGTTTGAAATATATGTTTTTTATGTGACCGTCCAGGTGGGAACATATCCAGGTTATTAATATATGATGTAACTTTTAAGTAGTAATGGGTTGGAAGACTTTATCAACATTATTGACCAGCCATTTGGCCATGGGTCCACTCTTTTGTGGCACTGGTTGGCTTTGGGTTAAAATACAATGTAAGCCAGCTTGCCAGCACAGTGGTAGCAGAAGCAAGTCTGGGGTACTGGATGGCCAGCCAGGGGAGGAGTATCTAGCATCCATAGGACTGCTCTCCTCCTCTGGGGGGGGTCAAGAGGCCGGTGCCTGCTTAGCCCCTGGCGGAAGCTAGAGAAAGGCAACCTGAGCCAGAAGAACTGCCAGAAATAGAACAAAACTGCAACAAGCTGTATTTTTAAGAGGTAGCAGACTGCTGGAATGTGTGCTAGGATTCCTTTCTCTGCCCTACCCCAGAAACATTCCAGTTGTACCCTTCCCCACAGGTTGCATGGGGAGATGAGTGACTTGTTGCTCAGTGTGCCTTCCTGGTGAAACATTTCAATAAATAAATAAAAAACGTTACACTACCTGTGTGATTTTGCTGACTCAGGTGTTGCAGTCTTCCCCAAGTAAGGGAGCTTGGCTAACCGTCTCCCCTGGGTTCTGTGTGAAACAATTGACTAGGATTCATTCCTCCAGGCCCTTACTGCTTTACTGAAATCTCAAATCTTGACTCATTGTGGGAATCAGTGTATGTTGATGGTTGGACCATAGATCTACAAAACCAGTTGATTCCCTAGTTTCAAATCCTGCCACCATCACTGACAAACTGTGCAAGTCACATGACCTTCCTCATGCTGCAGTCCCTACACAGCTGAATAAATGGGTAATTCTTGCCACACTGTTAATGGAATGCGACATCTCCACTAGTAAATCCTGGGCTCAAAAACTTAAAAAAATATAATAAAATATACAAGATGGACAAGGGAAGCATTGTCTTACACAAATAGTGAAGGGGAAGTGAAATAGCCTTCCAAGTGAGATAACAGAGTCAGGATCACTATATTTGTTCAAGACTAACTTAGATGAATTAATGAGGGAGCTGATCCCTGGTGTTAAAACTGTTGAGAACAGATACAAAAGACGGTGTGCTTGAAAGCTGTTGAGAAATTCTTTCACTTATTTTATTCAGTGCAAAATTACATCAGTGGGATTGCTAGGCAAGCACCATATAAATCACCTTGACTCTATATAGGACTCGCTTGGCAAAGCACTGTTACATTTTTCAAAGAATGTCATCAGTGAAAACATTTTTGAACAATGCTTGAGTGCACCATCTTTTGTAAGTATTTTGTACCTTTCAAGTATATTCTACTCAATGGCACCCTACTTTAACAGCACGCAGCTATTATTCAGTGTGTCATTGGCATTCTGACTGGTGCAAAATGGAGGATGGTCTTGTGGGGCTAATTAGTCTGATTGTGTCTCTGAATCTTATTTATAAAATGTGCCATGAAAATTCTCTAACCTCACTGGTCACATGTTGTCACGTAATCATTGATTATTTTCTGACAACTGCACACCTCACCTGAACTACATGTTTTTTAACAAACAAAATCCAATTTTATAAGTTGGCTAAGACACTCCAGGGTGTGCCATGGTAAGGAAAATAATGCACTTTCTTGGGTGGTTTCAGCACTCAGCTACACCTTGTGCCTAACAACTACCCGAGGCATTCATTATTCCCTTATAACCACAAATGTGGTCATGTGTTATCCCTTATGTATCCATGCCCTTATGAATACCATTATGTAAAATAAATACTAATGAACACAGTGATTCTAACTCCTAGCCCCAGTACTCAAAACCAAACAGTCATCCACACAAGCATATCTTTAGTCCCAAACCCACCCCATGTGCCCAGCCTTGTCTGTAGCAGGAACTGATTGGTGGAAGAGCATAAAGGCTCCTGATACCAGACACCATCTCAACATCTGACGTGTTACCCTGCAGAAGGGCACAATCCACTGACACTATGCTGATGTAGTTGCTTGTTCCTGTGTCTCAGGTCAAGCAGTGAGAGGATGCTGGCCACTGGGGCCTGTGTTGCTGGAGTCTGACATGATCTAGTTTACAGGTGGACAGGTAGGGGCAGAAGAATTTACACTATTGTTCCTACTCTGTACTTGTATTGCTTTTGTACATTGCAAATTTATTTAACTTTATGCACCTCATTGCACTGTATTTCTCATCAGGTACAGTGTATGCTTTCTGCACAGTTATTGTGCATTTATTGCACCTTGTTAGATTATACTGTTCCCTCCTACCTCCCTACCCCCAAAGAAATAAATACACACTTAAGAAAGTGTGCCTTGATGCTTTTTTTCCTTACTTTGTACCCTCTTGTTTCCCTCTCATGGATGGCACCTAGAAATGAGCTTTAACTCAGTGTGCCTTTTCTGGTTACCAGTAATTTACAAATACATGACATACTATGTGCAAATATACTGTTTTTAGAAAATGCATTAAAAGTCATGCAACATAAGGCTCTGCATTGTAAGTTTAGGTATGAAACAAAAGAATGCACAAACCAATGTGTACCATTCACTGCAGTGTGCCTTCCATCTGATCCATTAGCATATGTTACACACTGATTTAAAATAGCCACAGGTGGTTCCTTATCATCAAAATAATTTATGGCCCCCTAGCTCTGGAAGTATAATTTCAGCACTGGTTTCAGCAGATGTTTGAAGGAGCCTGCAGTGGTGGTGTAATGGGGGGATGAGGGAAGCTGATTTCAGAGAGTTGGGAAACAATAAGAGAAGGCAGATTGGCATGCAGAGGAGTGAGGGTGAGGAGTGGATAAAGTTCACTGGTCCCTGGAATGTAGAGAGCATGGCTCAGGCATGACTGGAGGGAGAAATGATGAGAGGAAGGAAGGAAGGAAGGAAGGAAGGAAGGAAGGAAGGAAGGAAGGAAGGAAGGAAGGAAGGAAAGGAAGGAAAGGAAAGGAAAGGAAAGGAAAGGAAAGGAACCAATATTGGGAAATAAAGGAGGAACAGGGTGGCTGATGACAATGTGCTGGGGGAAACGGAGAGCAAGGAGTAAAGGGAGCAATGATGTGTATGAGGAGCTGAGTTTGTCAAACCTGAAAGGCACTGCAGAGGATGTCCAGTCTGGCAAGGGATGTGGAGGGAGTTGAACCAAAGACCACTGTATAGTTGAAAACTGATAGTACCATTTTTATAAGCTTATGGTGGATCAGCAGGGGGACCAATCTCTATTTCGATACTGGGCACACAACCTGGACTGCAGTTTTGCATGGATGGCATCTATGTGGACAGAGAAGTAGAGATTATTGTCTAGCCACATGACGAGGTACTTGAAGGATTGCACAGCTTTGAGTGGGGAGGCATCAACCATGCAAAAAAACAGAAGACTTGAGAGCCTTGCCAATCTCTGGGAGGTACCAAAGGTCATGGAGACTTTCTTTTTTGAGTGGACCCAGAGATGGTTGGATTGAAACCAGTGCAGGAGGATGTTGTGAAAATCTGCTGGAACAGGTTTTCCATAGAAGCGGTTGATGGACCAGAGGCAAAGATAACTGTGCCATCTTCACACATGTGTATATGCGAGTTGGCACAGGGGGATGGAATGTCATTTAGGAAAATGGAAAAGTGAATAGGGCCTAGAATAGAACTTTGTAGGATTCCAGCCTTGATGGAGACTGGTGATGATAGGGTGCTTCCAACCTGAACCTACTGTTGGTGGCCCATTAGGTAGGAAGGAAACCATTCAACTGCAGATACCAAGAGGCCTGCAATACTCAATTTGTCCACAAGGAGTGGATGGGACACTGAGTTAAAGGCTTTGGCCAGAGCAACTCAGATCCATCCATAAGAAGATAAAATCAGTGACATAAAGCAATGAAGAAATGGTAGAATGGTGTTTCTGAAAGCCAGACTGGAAAAGGGGGAGAGGAAATTGAAAGAGGTAAGGTACTCTAGGAGTCTAACAAAAACTAGCCTGTCTTGGAGATTGGTGAGGAAGGGGAGAAGGGAGATGGAATGGACGTTTCCTGCTGAGGAAGGGTCGCCCCCTTTATCAAGTGGAAGGATTTTTGCAATTTTCCAGAACTGAGGAATGGAATAGAGGGAGAATGAGAGGTTGAGCAGGTGGCATAGTGGAGCTGCAGTAGCAGGAGCAGAGAGATGGAGGAGTTTTGGATCAACCCATCCGGGCTGGACTCAGATATGCTGAGGGATGGCAGGGCATACAGGGTTTCCTGTACAGTGACAGGAGGAAAATGGAAACCAAAGGAGGAGAGGGGAAGGGACCAAAGGTGAGTGAGAGGAGTTGGTAGCAGGAGGGGGAGAGCACATGTGGTGAAAAACTCATTGAAATGACTAGCAACAACAGCAGGCTCAGACACATGCTGTGAGCATCATATAGCACCATCAATTTTGTGCATGCATACAGTATGTACCAGTATACTGTTAAAGAACACCGTTTCTGGTGCTCACTCTGGAAACACAGGAGGACCCTCACCTGCCCCAGAGATTAATGATGCAGTAACTTTAATTTTCTGCTTCCTATAATTCAGGAGGGAAGGATTGTATTTTGGCTTTAGAGTGATAGCCCAATCCCTTTCACCTCCCGGTCCTCAATTCCAAAAGCACTCTCATATTTTGTGATGTAAGAATATAGAGCATACAGGGGCTTTTATAGGACTGTTTTTCAAATGTTTATTTGTAATACTTTAGGGTGCCAATTTGGAAAAATCAAGGCCACTGCTCAGCTAACAAGGCCCTTGTTAGTTGAGGGTGGCCTAGATTTTTCAGAATTGGCACCTTAAAATATTAAATACTGTACATTCTAAAACCAGCCCTATACAAGCCTATGTATGTGCACTTGAGCTCTCCATATACTTACATCACAAAACATGGTAGCACAGGGTGGAGTTCAGGACTGGGAGGTGGAAGAGATCGGACTCTCACCTCCGCAGCCAAAATATAATCATTCCCTTTCGAATTACAGGCAACAGAAAATTTAAGTTATTGCATCATTTAACTATGGGGCAGGTAAGGGTCCTTTTGGTTTCCAGAGTAAGCACCAGAAAAGGTGCTCAGTAACAGTATACTGCTACACATGCATGCACAAAATTGATGGTGCTGTGTGATGCTCGCAGCCTGGGTCTGATCCTGCTGCTGTTGCTGGTCACTTTATTAAGTGCATTTATGGGCCAAATAGTGAAAGAGCAGGAAAGGTGCTCTTTGATGTACAGGTTTAAAAAAAAAATAAAAAATTGGAAATAGGGGGTAGAAAAATTGGAGTTGAATACTACTTTACTTATCTGTTCCCATCACTAAAAGACCTTAATGAAGACTGAATTTTTATGGTGTGCCCCAGTGCTGAACATATTGATCTGGGGTGGGGGCTGACCTGCATGAAGCCTTTCTGTGGAACCTAGATGACTGAAATTCTACCTTTAGAGCTTAGTCTGTATTCAGAGTCCTCTACTGATGTGTGTGCTATGGAAATGAGGGGGTCTGTGTGGTGTCTTTAATTGTTGTAAGGGACATGCTGACCTGTACTGTGCATTTGTTAGTATGGATTGTTGGCTGACTGTGTGTGTGTGTGTGTGTGTGTGTGTGTGTGTGTGTGTGTGTATACATACCGGTTTCTAATCGCCATATCCTTGTTTAGCATTGTTTATGCAATTGTTTTGCCATCATTACACTGAACTTTGAACGGTTCCTCCCCCCACCTGATCACCGCCCGACCTGAACATTATGCCCTGGTGTCCAGTGTAAACCCCCCTCATCCCACTCCCCCATATAATCAAAATAAACATTTCTTCCTGGTGGGCTAGTGAACCCCCCTTCCTGTCTCTGATCTCCAGTCTGTGAATTGTACAAGTACACACCCATTCATTAACAGCTCAGAGGGTTGCTGGCCGCAGTGGAGAGAGGAGGGCTGTGCTGGTTGTCTGCTTGGGTTTGGGATGGGGGTAGCAGTGTGATGGGACACTACCTGCCAGGCTGGGGGGCAGGATGTGCACTAGACCACCAGCAAATATCTGAATTCAATTCACAGACTGGGGATCAGGGGTAGGGAGGGGGGTTCACTAGACCACCAGGGAGAAATGATTATTTTAACTAAATGGGTTATCAGGATGGGGGCAGGGTACAGTGGACACAAGGGCATAATGTCCAGGTTGGACAGGTGATGGCATGGGTGAGGGACCACTAACCACCAGGGAATTGTTTGTTATATATGGGGTGGGTGATTGAGTAGGGGGAAGTACTGCTAACCACCAGGGAATTATTTGTTACATATGGGGTGGGGGATTGGGTGAGGGGAGGCATCACTAGCCACCAGAGAATTATTTGTTATATGTGGGGCGGGTGATCGGGTTGGGGGAGGGACTGCTAGTCACCAGGGAATTATTTTTTTATTTTGGGCAGCTGGGCACTGGACAATATTTAACATAGGGCGTGATCGGCGGCAGGCAGGGGATGGTGTGCCACTAGACACCAGGGATTAAATGGCATTATTTATGGACAGTACTGGACTACTGTAGGGTGCTGGCAGAATATCCGTGAAAGTTGCTAATTAGATTTCTGAACTTTCACAAAAGCAAAAGTTTGACTTTCATGGAAATATCACCAGCAGAAGTTTTTTTGGGTACATCTCTAACTGTCATGCATTCTGACAGTCCTTTCACCAACTCGCAAGCTTGTGCAGCAGAAAACAACACCGAAACTGAAGCACATTCTCAACTTGATATAGGACTTCATGTTGGGCTAAGGACTGAGGATGACATGAAGCTGAAGCTACTGAAAAATCCTTGGATTCCAGGACATGATTTTCACTGGCCCTATGTTTATTACAAAGAAAAAAAGGAAATATGTAAAATTGATATTTAAAAATGGAACATTTACAAGGTAACGAGTTTCTGTCTTATTCATGTCATCTCCAAGGACTCTTCTGTTGCCCCTGTGTCCTGTTCATTAATGTATATCACCAAGGAATGGGGTCAAATGTGGGATACCTTGTCACAAAATCTCTCTGATAGTATGATGAGTTGTATGGGCAACGTGGATATGTGACTCTACACAAACAATGAAAGTATCACAAAATAACAGTTGAAATGGCCATGGAATTTATACACAGAATGAGCAACCAAGTGAAGGACAGTGAAACTGGTGAATGAAAGTTTTCAAAAAGAAGCCGAAAAGAACCGTGAAAAGCTATGCCATATAACTGACACAGTTCTGACGTGTGGCATATAAGACATTTCTTTAGATGGACATTGAGATGATGGCAGACTTCAGGACTGTGAGGCAGCTGAAAATGATGGCAACTTTTGTGCACTACTCCGATACAGGTTGCAAGGGGGTGACCAGAAATTGAAGGACTATATTCAGAATTATCCTGACAATGCAACAGACCTGAACAACAGTGTACAAAATGAACTGATTGAAGTTTGTGGTCAGTATATTCAAGATAAAACTATAGAGAGATTAAGAGCTGCTGGACCATTTGCAGTTATTGCATATGAAACTACAGACATATACAAGAAGCAACAGCTAAGTTTATGTGTCAGGTACATGGAAGGTACTGTAGTGCGGCACTCATAGAACACTTTTTAAAGTTTGTGAACGTGACTGATACTACAGGACAGGAGCTAGCCAATACAATATTAGAAGAACTTAAGGTGACCCTCTTGATATGGGCAACTCAAACTGAGTGACTCAGTTTGAGCGGCTGAAAGAATAATGAGGTATAGAGAATAGAGAAGGTGTGAAAGGAGCGAAAAGGAAAAACAGCAAGGAATACAAGGGTAGGGAAAGAGCAAGGAGAATGAGGACATGTGATACTTAGTGCAGCAGCTGTGGGCTGTAATCCATGCTGCCAGTTTAGCATGGTGGTTAGAGTCACCACCTTTGAGTAGCTGGATTGTGCAGGCAGAGCTGGGTTTGGTTCCTATCTGGTAGTTTTTTTTTTATTCATTTTACTTGCTTCCCTTGGGGAACATCTCCCCTCCTGAATTTCTCCCACTCCACTAGTTGGCCCACCCCAAAGAGATGGTTATTTTAGTTTCGGTTATTTTTGTTAGAGGGGTGTGTAGGGGGCAAAGCTGTTATGGCAGGAGCTGTAGTGCTGGTCGCTGTAGCTCACATTGTCGTTTTGTAGTCGCCATATTGCGACAGTGCTGTTTTAAGTTTGTTTGTGTTACAGGGTACAGAACTTAATGGTCTAAACCTTGATGTAAATAATTTAGTTGGGCAGGGATGGTTCCACCATGTTGGTTCAAAACCCAGAAGGGCTACCGACATTACAGCGACACCCAAATGGCAATGGTGGCCATGTTGCATGGCAATTGTGCCACCTGACTACAGTTGCAGCCAAAGCACCGAGGCACATCCAGGCTGTTTACAGGGGGCTTTGCCCCCCGGACTCCCCAGAAAATAATATAGTCACCTCCAGGTCAGATGCATGGGGGGAAGAATGCAACACACCTGGGGCAGCACAGACGGCAGGCGCTCCGACATCCCGATCATCAGAATGACTGTCAGATGGGTTGCAGCACCCACATTGCTGTCACTGTAATGGTTTCACTGTGCTGATGGCATACAGGCAGGGATATGGTGGTTCAAGTAATATGAGTGGACAGTTTTGGGGTGCTCAAGCAGAAATCAAGTGGAAGTATCCAACGGCCACACATGTCCACTGTGCAGCTTAGTGCTTAACCTTGACCATAAGCAAAGGAACTAAGGTTGCACCTGTTCATGACTGTTGGTCTACTATTGGCAATATAACTAACTTTATCAATGACTCTGCTTCAAGAATCAAATGCTAGGAAGAATCTCTGAGAAACAGTTCTTCTGAAAGAAATAAAATTAGCAGACTAAAAGTTCTGTGCGAGACGAGATGGGTTGAGCGCCTTGATGCAGTGCTGATTTTTGAAGAACTCCTTCCGTCTGTTGACAGACACCTTAATGAGATTTCAACTTGGGCATCATCCTCTTGTGTCTGAAATTTGTAGAAGCCCATTGACAGTGAATTTGTTGTAGCTCTTATAGTACTCAGCAGAATATTGAGCCTAAAAAAGCCCCTGCCAGAACTGCTTCAAAAGTCCAACCTCGACTTCCTGTGGTGCGTGAAGCTAATAGAAACAACTATTAACAAATTGGAGGCTGGCGGACAGATGCACAGAATACATTTAAGGATTTATGGACTGAAGCTAGTATACTTGCTAGCTACTTGGAACTGCAGTTGACAAAGCCAAGGCTGACCTCTAGGCAGCATCATTGAGGGAAACATACAGACTGAAACTGCAGAGGACTACTTTAGATTGACTAAACTACAGAGGACTAGGACCCAAGGCAGCATGGATTCACAGCAGGAAGGTTATGTCAGATGAATCTAATGGATTTCTTTGACTGGGTGCCCAAAGTAGTAGACCAGGGAGGGGCTGTGGATATGGCCTACTCAGACTTTAGCAAGGCATTTGACACAGTCACACACAAAAGATTAATAAACAAGTTAGCCAGCCTGGGAGTGGGTCCCAGGGTGGTAGCCTGAGTAAAATAAAGGTTGGACAACAGGACGCAGAGGGTAAAAGCAAATGGAGTCCACTCTGAAGAAAGGGGGGTTACTAGTGGGGTAACACAGGCTTCAGTACTGGGACCAGACCTTACTAATGTCTTTATAGGTGACATTGCAGAGGGACTGGAAGGAAAAGTATGCCTCTTTGCAGACCCCACAAAGATCTGCAACAGGATTGATAAACAAGGAGGGTGTAAAGGATGAGAAGGGACTTGTCAACATTGGAGGAATGGTGAAATGTATGGCAGTTTTGATCCAATGCAAAGAAGTGCAAAGTAATGCACCTGGGAAACAAAAACCCAGGGGAAGAGTACACAATGGAGGGAGGTACTAACAACAACAAAAATGGAAAGGATCTGGGGGTAGTCATATCAGATTATCCAAAGGTAGGCAAACAATGAGAGAAGGCAGTACGGAGTGCTGGGGAGGGATACTGGAATGCATTGGGAGAGGCATCACCAATAGAAAACAGAAAGTTGTTATCCCTCTGTACAGACAGTTGGTGAGACCCCATCTGGAATACTGCATGCAATTCTGGAGACCCCATCTCTGCAAGGACATAGATAGGATGAAGGCGGTCCAGAGGAAGGCAATTAGAATAGTTCAGGGTCTGCACCAGAAGCCATACAAAGAGAGACTAAAGGAGCTTAATATGTATACCCTTGAGGAAAGGGGGGGGGGCATGATAGAAACTTTCAAGTATCTCAAGGGAATCAACAGAGTCCAATAGGGTAGCATCTTTCAGAAAAGGAGATGTGCAAGAACAATTTGAAGATAGATAGGAGACGGCACAGGGGCAACATGAGGAAGTATTTTTTCACAGAGAGGGTGGTGGACACATGGAACAGCCTTTCTGAGGAGGCTGTGGGGTCAAAAACAGTGGGAAAATTCAAGAATGCATGGGACAGACATAAGGCAATTCTAGCGGTGGGTAGGAGGAAGTAGGCTTTTGGTTAACTAGGATCTGCAGCCTATCCAATAGATAGGGAACTGGGCAGACTGGGCGGGTTAAGCAGTCCTTATCTGCCATCAAAGTCTATGCTTCTATGTGTATATTCCTTTCCTGGATAACCTTCTAGCACATTTTTGTGTTGCTTGCACGCATGTGCAAGAAACACATTGCTTCAATAGGGCCAGTTAATGAACAAGCCATTATGCTCAAAGAAATTTACATCCCAATCAGCTGTGTTCTGTAAAAACATTAGTCTGCAGCTGTTAGGGAACTTAACACATTCTTCTGCTGGTCTTCCACTGCTGCCCCCACATTCATTCTCATTCTCATTCTTTCTCTCACACACACACACACACACACACACACACACATGATCGGAGTCCAGAGCTACTGCAGTTTATTTGTATAACTTTCAAGCTGGAATGTATTACTCTGGCAGTGGAACTCACAAATGTTACATTTCCCACATCGAAACATCCCTTTGGGGATGGATTTCAACATAATGCATATGTACAGTACTAGCCTGTCTGTAAGATTATCTGCACTACAAAATGCAATTCTGAGGCTCTCTGTTAATTCTGTTGACAAAATAGAATCATTAAGTAGTACTGGCCAGTATTTTCTAACTGATGTTCCAAGGGCTCCAGATAAGGGAAGTACCAGCCTGTTTTACTCACCTCATTTTAGGAAATACTCTTCAGAATTCTTTTAATGAGTACAACTACTCACCCAACATTTGTCATTTTACTCCAAACTCCAAAGAATAGTGCTTCATAACATAACTGGCTATTCAAAATGAGCAGTTTTTTCCCCACTTTACAGCACCTGTATGCATCCCAGTTTTGTTTACCCACTATATTTTAGAAATAGTGAGTTAATTACTCCTACCTGCCAAGATTAGCTGGACCTCGTATCTTCGAGAATTTTTAATATTTTCACTCCAGATTTTCAACATTGCCATTTTACCACACCTCCTTATGAACAGTATAGCTGTCATTTTTCACATCTCACCCAAAATGTGTTTTCGCACATGTAGTGCACAATGGCACGGTCGGAGTGCGAAATCAATATTTAGGACACATTAAGAAAAACACAGTAACACTGTTCATGAGCAGAGGTCTTAAACTGGCTAAGTTGAAAATGTATTGACAAAAGTCCATAAAATGACTGTGTTATAAGCGTGCACTGTGCAATTTCCATGCACCCTCATAAGTTCATGAATTTGTAATATTTTCAGTCCAGATTTTCAACATTGGCATTTTTCCACACCTCCTTATGAATAGTATAGCTGTCATTTTTCACACCCTGGCTGAAATGTGTTTTCACACTTATGGAGCAGAATAGTGTGGTCACTGTGGGAAATCAGTATTCAGGACAGATTAAAAAATCACAGTGACACCATTCATGAGCGGAGGTCCACAAATGCCTATGTTGAAAATCTGCTGTAAAAAATCTCCAAATTAATTACATTATGGGTGTGTGATGTGCAGTTTTTATGCACGCTCGTGACTTCACCAGTTTTTTTTATGTTTTCACTCCAGATTTTCAACATTGTAATTTTTACACCTCCTCATGAACAGTACAGCTGTCATTTTTCACATCCTGTTTGAAACGTGTTTTCACACCTGTGGCACCAAACAGTGCAGTCACTGTGCCAAATCACCTTTTGGCTTATGAACTGACAGTGTCACTGTTCATGCAGTGGGGTCACAAAAAGCCCATGTTGAAAACTTGGAGTAAAAATACCAAGAAACACCATGAGCGTTAGGGGTTTTTGACCATAACGCCATACCCTGTATTGACTGACAGGCATCAGGTGTGTGACTTGGGATTGTCAACAGTAATGCTCATGACATTCCACCCCCCCCCCACCTGCAGCCAGTGACAGGCATTGAGGTGCAGCTTGGACCCTTTGGCCCCAGAGTTCACCCCATTCTCCTATACTCCACCCATTTCATCATATTTCCTTATGGAATGAGGTGAGTGTAAAGCCCGGACACCCCAAAGCACACCTAGACACTTGTAAGTGTCTGCAGGGTAAGGTGAGGTGAAATGTGACTGCTATGCGTGACAACCCAAAGGCACACCCCAATGTCTGTCTATCTCTGCAGAGTGGGGGTGGAGTTGGTGTCAGTTCAATACTTCACTGCCATTCCTATACTGCATCTGTCTAACTCCTGCACTTCCACTGCTAATGCCAGTAAGCAACAAGCAACATTCAGCTCTGACAAATGCTTGTTGTAAGTTTTTTGGTAAACACCAGAAAATTGTCTATTCACTTTTTATCCTGATACCACAGTATTTTGGGTCTGCATCATTCAAAGATTTACTATACTACCATCAATTAAACTATATGATTAAATGCTATCTGAAATAACAACTAACGAAATTCAGGAGGAGTACGACATATGGGTAAACTCGTGGAGGGGGAAAACCAAATTCTGAGTTGCCAGAAAATGTCAGTGAGCCTTTTGTTTCTTGTCCCCAGCAATTTTACCCTACAATCCAGAGGTTACTGCATATCTTTACAACTGTCCCAGTGACTACTGCAGGAGGAGAAAAAAATATTTTTCCACCATGAGGTTTCTGATGAGCTAGCTACCTTTGATCAAGAATGACAGAAAACAGATTGGCAGGCCTTGCTTTGCTTTATATTCAGTAAGAATTCACAGAAAACACAGAGGAAACTATTGAAATACTGATTGCTTGCTATGCCTTACAGCCACACAGAATGAAATAGATTTTTAGATTTTTAGTTGCTTGTATTGTAGTTGTGCAAGGAAGTGATAGACAAGAAAAGTTAATTGTGAAAAGTAGTGACAAAGTTTACATGTATTTGACTATTCCTTATGTCTTTAAAGCTTTTCACAGTTGAAATGTTTAAAGAATTATGAAAGGAGGGGTATTGTTTAACCAGGAAAGGCACAATAAGCCGAAGTTTGTTTCCAGTTGTGACCTGGGAGCACAAAGAAGTTAAGTGGCTTGCTTAGGGTCACACAGCATGCAAGTGGGAGCTAATGGAATTCAAACCCATGTCTCCAGGTTTACAGTTCGGTGCCCTTAACCACTACCACTATACTGCCTTCCAGTGTTATGAATATGTTGCATAAGTAAAATAAGCAAGGATCAAGTGACATACATAATGTACAAAGAGTAATTACAGCCCGGAGGCCATGTCAGGTAGAAGTAATGTTAGCATTGAATACTAAAACTGAGCCCAGGCATTGGACAGTGTATATCTGTTCTAGTAATTAAACCGACAGAGAACTAGCAAATTTAGCAGAGGCATAACCAAAAAGTGACCAGGCATTGGGGAGAGTACACCTGCACTAAGGATAATAAGACTTGACCTAAATACCAAAGAATAAGTATATCTAGCATAAGGTTCTTATTGTACAAGAAGGTACAATGCAGCCCAGAAGCATTGCAAGGTAAGGAAGAGGAGAATAAGAGAGGGGAGTGGACTGGGAGGGACAGTGAGTAGTGGATGGGGAGGAATAGTGAGGTGAGGGAGGGATGTGAAGGTGAGGGTAGGGGGAGAATAAGGGTGAAGATATGTGATGTAGGGGCCTGGCTTTCACAAGTTCATAAGCAGCAGTCACAAGTGGCATGAACCACAAGGTGTTATGCTGGTATCGTGTACATATATATATATATATTTTTATTCTTTGGTAACCAGGTAAGGCCCACTAGGCACAAATGCCTGTTTTCAGGGGCAACCTGAGAGCACTGGGTGATTAAGTGACTTACTCAGAGTCACACAGTATGCAATTGGAGGGTGTGAGAATCAAACCCAGTTCTGATCTGCTGGATGTACCAAGCTCATTCGTAGCTCATTACTCTAACTTCTAGGCTATGCTGCCAGCCCAATATATGGGTTTACTGAGGACAAGATATGGTGCTGAGGTATTTGGATTCAGATGATCCCAGTAACTGCTAAATTATATTTGGGATACTCTGGCATAAGAAAAAAAAAGTGTTTTTGCCACATCATCTGGGCAGAACACTTGTTTTGTTCTACAGTATGTTTATTCATGTTGAACCTTGAGCGATATTAGCCATATAAAATCTATGGTTGCACAAAGGTGTATTATATAAACAAACAAAATTATAGTGTTAATAAACCACTGAATAAATTAAGCATCTATGTCAGTGTTACTGTAACTTCATTTTCATTAAGTACAAAAAAGGTGTGTATTACAGAGGAATCATTCATTTGATGTAACACTAAGCAGCATTAGTGTTTTTAATATGCATAAAAAATTAACTTCCTTGTGGCCCACCACAGCCACTGCATTGAGTACACAGTCATGGAGTAATGGATCCATACGCATTATTTCATCCTATACCCACCCCTCCCCATGGCTCCTCCCTTATATTTGACCCTGCCCTTTTATTCCTACCTCAGGACCCTTCTTAAAATCCTGGATCTGCCCCAGGTACAAATGCATTTATACTGTATATGTTTGGTACAATTATTAGACTAATGATTTACACAGTAAGTCTGGCTTAGGATCTAAATAGGATGATAGTGAGGAAATAAGCTGTCACAATTATAGACATTGGCATCTTTTAGAATGCTTTATGTACCATAAATGTCCATCTTCAGTTGCTGTTTCTTTTCATACTGTATTAAAGTTTTTATGCATGTATTTTTAAACTGTTTGAATAGCTTTTGGACATATTTTATTTGTAGTAGTTTTTAGTTATTTTTTTTTATTTGTTTTAGTTATATTTTGCCCTGAGTCAACCTGCTCTGAACCTGCCACCATGGAAGCAGATACATCCAAAAAACATGGCAACCCATATATAGTAGTTCTTTCTTCTGCTATATTTGTAACGATATTTTATATCTAATAAAACATCTTTATAAAGATGATAAGGAATTTTTACATATGAAAACCATCAAAAATTCCAATGTTTTTGAAATGTTAAGGATTCATAGTATCAGTAATTTACACTTTATTTTTTATATTGGTGGAAAACATTAGGCAAACATCTTTACTAATGTTGGTTTTTGTTTTCATTTTTTTTCATTTGCACTTGCTGTATGTTGTTGTATGTGACACCAACAACAATTATGTTTTTACTGATAAAAAACCTGACCGCTAATATATTTTTCCATTAAGAGGCATTAAGTCTCATCATTTAATGGAAAAACATGCACAAGAACCTAGTCTTTATTTTGTGGAATTTGAATGTTTAGATTATCATCATGTACTGGACAAAAACTTAAAAATGTGATATGTAGTACAAAAACACTAGGGGATAGCATCAAAGCAAAAGATTTTAGTTCTGTGTTGAATCAGGGCTATCTAATAATTAAGGATCAATAGCTCAGAAATATTTTCACTAGAGTTTGCTATAAACATATTGTGAATTTGGCCAATAAAGTATATACAAAAGAAAAAAGGTAAAAGCTACAATTACTTCTTTTCCAGTTCAGCTGGTGCAAGAGCACAATTCTGATAAATGTTGGCCTTTAAACTTTGATTATCCTCATGTGGCCATTTTTTAGATTTAGCCTTATTTTTTTTTATTTAGTGTTGCCATCCCTTGACAAGTGTTCAGCGTTCTGTTTCATCTTCCTAAACTCAAATCCTCATCTGTGAAATACAAAGCATGCAAGCAAAAAACAAGTGTTGTTTTTTAGTAATTACCATGAAAGGCCTTCCTGTAATTAACCCAGACCACATGGAAACTACTATTTGCACATCAGCTCTCTTCTAAATAGAGGCTCCATTTCTATTATTGTGCTGGGAAGATGAGTCATTGTGGAAGAATGCTTATCTCAAGTTATTATTAACTAGTTTTTGTCTGGATGATTTATTAGTCATTGTACCTACAAGATTACAAGCGTGTAATGTTCATGAGCTCAGGAAGCAGTTGTGACAACATCAAAGGAAAAGGACACATAAAATCCTTCTTTTTGAAAACTATACTTCACTGAAGTGATCACTGAATCATAACCAACATGAATTCAACTTCCTGACAGGTGGTCAAAGCAAGGCATATCATGTTAGAGACATAACTTTACAATTTATGAATATGGAGACCTCATATCAGGTCAGACTAGTAACCATGCATATATTTACTATTTATCCTTGATGTGCCAGTTTTGTTTGTCTAATTAACATTACACACATACTATACTGTATGAAATGTGCTTATTCATGATACATAATGCATTATATTTAATAGATATGTTACTTTGTAATGGCAGACAATTGAAGAAATGTGATGAAATCAACTCTGATGAATCATTCAAGACTGGCCTGATAAGTCCTGTATCTGACCAAATCTTCAGCACTGGAACTCCCCCCAAAATAATGATCTTCAGCCATGCAGAGTCCATAAGAAGACAAGCATAGTGTTTATATATAGAGCCTAGAAGACAAAATTAGAACAACATTGTCCTGAATAAATATTTCTGGATGTGATGCTATAACAGGCTAGCTCCATTTCCATCATGTTTATAAATAGTAGGAAAGCTGAAAGAGAAATAACACTTAATTGTTTCACCAAACTTTTTTGACTGGAGTTCATGCTACTGAATCTTAGGGTTTGTTTGCAAACATGTATTTAAGATGGTTGCTATTTATAACAATCTCAGTATTCTGTTTATAATGGTAAACTTTTTTTTTGATGTGAAAAATACAGAACAGCATACAAGGAAAACAGCATTAAAAAGAAAACATCAGGAGTAAATTAAAAAATATGAACTCAGTATTCACAGTTAGGATGTGTATGAGATGCACAGTTTATACTAATAAGCTGCTGTTCTGTTTTAAAAGCTAGGATCTATATCATTTTGTAGCTCCAACAATGAGAGATCTAGAAGAAAAAGTGTTTCTCCTTATAGAAAGGGACTATGCTAGAGGACAGGAAAGCAGCCAGTGCCATCCTGCTATTCAAGAAGGAGACAATCACAGATCCCGGTAACTACAGATCTGTGTGACTTTCCTGTCAAAGTGTTTGAGTCATTCATAAAAGATGTGGTGGTTCAGCGCATTGATGAAAGTGGGCTGCTCCCTACCACACAGCACTGTTTCACAAAAGGTAGATTCTGCCAAACCAACCTGATTGCCTTCTTTGAGGGGATAAGTAGGGAGGTGGCTAGAGGCAGAGTGGTGAAAGCAGTCTTTCTGGACTTTGGCAAGGTCTTTGTCACTGTTCCTCGTGGACAATGAATCGGTAATGCAGCACATTATTGAAGTCGCAAAGTGAACAGGAGGTGGATAACAAATTGGCTGACTTGAGCAAAAAAAAGAGTGGCAGAGCACTGTCACCATCTGGAATGGAGCAATGTGCTGAGAGGAGTATCTTAGGGGTCAGCACTAGGTCCATTGCTCTTTAACATATTTTTAATGTCTTAAAGATTGGGTACAGTAGTAGGTTGCTAAGGTTTTATGATGCCACTAAATTTGCAAGAAATGTAGATACAGCAGTGGAAGGATATGTACTACAGGGGGACCAACACACATTCTTGGCATGGGCTGAGAAATAGGGGATTATTTTTAATTTATGAAGGTGAAAGGTACTACATCTAGGGGTGAGGAATCTGGATTGCACATGCGCCTTATGCTGTGCAACAATGGAGAGCACCACTGAAGAAAAGGATCTAGGGGTAATTGTGTACCATCAGGTGAAGTCAGGCAGGTGGTGTGCTACCACAGTTAAGGAAACAAATGTAATGTACAATATGAGGAGGGGACAAAGACTAGATCAAGAGATATATGATTCCCCCTCTGTGAAAGCCTTGGTTTGACCACACTGTGTGTACTATAACCAGCTCTGGTCACCACACTTCAGAAACAAAGTTGAAGAGAACAAGAGAGTTAAGCATATGGCCAACATTTTGATTAGTGGCTTATAATGCAAGAGCTATCAGAAAACATTAAACATGCAGAAATTATGTAGCCTACAATTGAGAGGGCATGATCATTGTTTTTCTAAATACCAATGGGAATAGATAGGATGTAATCCACACTAATGTTTGAGATGATGACTGCAAGCAAAACTAAAGGGCGCACCATACCGCCTTGACTAAAATCCAGCTCTTAATCAATAAGGCCTGCAGGCTCCTGACTGGAGCTCTTGCCGCACTCACACTTGCCTGCTCTACACCACTGCCAACCTGTTCACCTTTGAGGAGTGTCTGTGCTACCAGACCTACCTACTCACCAAAAAATCTCTTCTAGGGCTCTCCCCCCAAGGGGTCTCTGCTTCCCTAAGGTATGCATCCTCATCTGTTGCTATCCATTGCTCTGTCAAGGCCACTTTTCTGGTGCCCAGAATCAACACCTCACTAGCCCAGAGGTCCTTCCATTACTGAGCCCCTGCTTGGTTCAACTCCCTTCCACCCTGCATCACAGACATTGCCAAAATAGGTCCCTTCAAAATTGCCCTCTGGAACCATCTCTTTGACACTCATTGCTGTAGAAGCACCAAATTAATCCCACTGTGGGTTCCTCCTGTCAGGCCTCCCTGACTTGACAACATACTCCGGACAGCCTATCCTCTCCCCTCCCTCCACCCCACTCCCGTCCCTACCTCCACCCTCTCCAGGTATTATCTAGGTATCTCCAGGGCTGTATCCCCAATGTAACCCTTGGGTACCTTGTATTTGACTGTAACATATTATAAGTAACATTATTACGTAACCTATGTGTACTCTATGTTCAATGTTCTGCACCTGTATTTTTCTCAGTGTTGTAACCACACTATGTAACTCTGTCTACCCCCCATGACGATGTGCCTTTGTAAATGAGTCCATGACTCAAAGGTTGTAAATCTGACTTTTCTAATAAATAAATAAATAAAACTGAAGGTCATGGGGGGACAATTAGGAAGCATTACTATACAAAAAGTGTGATTGACATATTAAAAACCTACCAGGGCAGGTGTGGAACTAGCATTGCTCAGGATTTCAAAGCGGGACTAATAATAATAATAATAATTTTATTTATATGGTGCCTTCCCATTGCCAAGGTACCTAACAATATAAAAACAAATCATGTAACATCAAATGACAGAACAATACATATTAAAATCGTATGCCAATACAACAATAAACACTTCAATTATCTAAAAAAGCTTTTTGCCACAGATAGGTTTTTAAGCCATTCTTAAATTCCTCCACAGTTGTACAGTCCCGTAACAGATGGGGTAGTGAATTCCAAAGGGTGGGGGCTGCATAGGCAAAAGCTCTTGAACCAGATGACTTCAAATTCACCCTTGGAATCTCTAACAATCCCTCGTTGGCTGAGTGGAGTGATCGACCAGGGCAGAAGCTCTTTCAGATAGTCTGGGCCCTGTCCATGTAGGGCTTTAAAAGTCAGTAAACCGACTTTAAAGGTGATCCTCCACTGTATTGGCAGCCAGTGCAGTTCGCACATCACCGGAGTAATATGACAGGATTGAGTAGAACCTGTCAAAATCCAGGTTGCCACGTTCTGCACCAGCTGCAAGTGATGGATTTCACCCCCAGAAAGCCCTAGATAAAGGGAGTTGCAGTAATCCAAGCACGAGGACACAAAGGCGTGGACCAGGGTAGGAAGGTCGTCAGAAGAAACCAGATGCCTGACCCTGGCAATATTCCTAAGATGATAAAAGGAGGTTTTGATGACACCTGTGAATGTAGGGTCAGACCTTCATCAAAAACTGCCCCAGATGATGCACCCATTCAGAGGTTGGGAGAGGGACACTGCCAAGAAAAATTCCAGAGGGTACACAAACACCCGACCCCCCATCTGATGACCAGGGTCCACAACCTGTACCTAAGTCTTTTACGAGTTCAACTTCAGTCAACTAGAATCCATCCACTCCTGCATTTCTTTCAGACAGTTGATAAAGATCGAGAGAGCTCCATCCTGGTCGGGTGCCAAAGAAAGATAGAGCTGGGTATCATCTGCATAACAGTGAAACCTCAGCCCATACCTTCTTACAATGTCCCTGAGGAGTAGCATATACACTGTGAACAGCATGGGTGACAGCACAGAATCTTGAGGCGCCCCACAAGACAAAGCCATTGGAACTGAAGAAAAAAACCCAGACACAACTCTTTTTGTTCTCCCTGTGAGAAACGACGAAAACCATCTGAGGACTATCCCAGACATTCCATAGATATGCCTCAGGTATCCTATCAACACCATGCAGTCCACGGTGTCAAAAGATGAAGAAAGATCCAGAAGAACCAAGAAGGATTGGCTCTTCTGATCTCTTGCCATCATGAGATCATTGAGCACACGAACCAATGCTGTCTTGGTACTATGTGTCTTATGAAAACTGGACTGGAGTGGTTCTTAGATGTCATGGATGGTCAAATGGTCTTTTAGTTGTGCTGTCACTTCTTTCTCAATCACCTTCCCAACAAAGGGAAGGTTAGAGATAGGTCTATAGTTTGTGAAACAGGCTGGGTCCAAGGTAGCTTTCTTCAAGAGTGGTGTCACCACTGCCTCATTCAGGGAGCTGGGAAACTCTCCCAATTCCAAGGAGCACCAGACTATCTGCACAAGGACCGGACCGATGATGTCAATACATCCCAAAATTAGGGATGTCAGTCCAGGGTCCAAACTACAGCACGTAGGGTGCACACTCCGGATAATCCTCATGATATTCATGAACTCCAGTCGACTGAAGGTACTCCAGGAAAACTGAGGTATGGTGACCCCATACTGATCACGAACAACCCCCATAGGGTGTGCTGGCTGCAGTACCGCCCTGATGTCAGCCACCTTATTTGCAAAAAATTGAGCAAGCTCATCGCAGTCTAATTGCGAAAAAGCTTTCTGAACATGCAGACAGGCTGGGTTGCACAGTCTGTCGATAGTTTGAAATAGCTGAGCTGGTCGATTCTGAGCAGCAGCAATCTCCCTGGAGAGGAATTCTGCCTTATTACAGGTGATTGCAGATGGATAGACTAAATAATGGTCCATCAATCTAAGGTGGTCGACATCAAGGGTGGACTTTCACCAGCAATGCTCTAACCTTCATCCTAGTCTCTGCATCGCCCTCAAAGTCCCATCAAACCAAGGTGACCTGGGGTGAAGGGAGAGAGAGCGAACACAGACTGAAGCAATAGAATTTAGCGCCACTGAAATGGCTGTATTGTAGGCTGACACAAGGGTCTCTGGATCATTCCTTGCCAACGTGGTGGACGAGAGGTCAAGGACCATTGCAAGGCCATGGGAACTTATATCCCATAAAGAGCGGTACCTAACCATCTCCACAGGGGTAGGCCTTCGAGGGGGAGTACTAAAAACTAAACCCCACGGTGTAATGATCAGACCACCCAACTGGTTCCACCTCCAAGTCAGATGTTTTGATCCCTAGGAGGAAGATTAAGTCTAGAGAGTGTCCATGTTTGTGAGTAGCAGTGGAAACCACCTGTATAAGGCCCAGAGATGTCATTAACTGGTGGAAGTGTTGACCAAATTGTGAGAGGCATTGAAGTCACCTAGAACCATCAATCTGGGCCACTCAAAAGCCATATCGACGATGAAGTCCACCGCTTCCTGAAGGAATAATTTCTCATCACTGGGTGGACGGTAGATGAGAGCAATTCAATAGCCTACACCTGCTACTACTGCACACTCAAAATACTCAACCTCCTCAACTGTACCTTCGTGAGGTTCAGTTTGGTCTTGAAACAGACCGCAACCCCCCCCGATCCAGTCTTGGGTGGTGTATCACCGAGTACCCAACTGGAGTAATAGCCTCCAAAATGGGGCCAGAATTTTCAACCAGCCAGGTCTCAGTGATGCATGCCAGGTCCACCATATCAACAAGATCTGAAATAATTGTGGTTTTGTTCTTAATAGACCTAGCACTGCACAACACCACCTGAGTTGAATGAACCTCATGGGCCACCCTGGCCATCTGGCCATCTGCCTACCACAATTCATAGTGCCATTGGGTATGGGCACCAGACATGGCGAACCACGATCTGGATTCCATTTTGCCCAGGGTGTCTTCTGGATCCAACCATCCCAATTTGGTGACCCCTCTCATTCATCCTCCACTGTTCGTAACCCCCCCTTTTTTTTTTAAGTTGTTTAACCAGGAGTAGCACACTAAGCTGAAAGCTTTTTTACAGGAGAGACCTGGGAGCACAGGGAAGTTAAGTGACTTGCTCAGGGTCACACAGTATGCAAGTGGAAGCTGTGGGATTCAAACTCAGGTCTGGTCTGCAGGATATCACCAGATTTGCAGCTCAGAGCCTTAAACCACTGCACTATACTGCCTTCCATGCCCTCCTCCTTCTCCTACGCATAATACCCAGCACTCTACAGCACTGGTAGGTTACAAACTGGAGAGGAGGAGTGTAGAAAGAGGGAATGGCATGAAGGACAGAGGATGAGTAGCGCAGAATTGTGGGGGCTGGCATCCAACACATTCTGTAGCTCGAATAAATAAACAAAAATAATAAAACTAATAAATTCCCCCTAAACCCACCCTAACTAAAATAATTAACCCAAACTTTAAACTTTAAACCACAATAACAAATTAATAAATACACTAAGCAAACCCACCCTATTATAACCCAACCCCACCCAAAGCAATATTATCCCAAAATTCACAATAACAAAATAAAATTAAAATAAAGCAAAAACAAACCCCAAAATTACTCAACTAACCCACCCTATACATAATAAAATACAACTTAAAACACCACCCTATCCCCTATTAACTAAGAAGGTCACTCCTATGCTTAATTCTGGAATCACTGCAGTCCCCGCTCACAAATATACAAAATACAATCATGAATAATGGAATTTACTCCCCAGCCCTCTCATGGCCAGGGAGACAGGGCAGTTCAGGCACTTTCACTGCCCAGACAGAAGATCACATATATACATGTGTAATTATGAGTAATGGAATTTACCCCCAACCCCAGTCCTCTCATGGCCAGGGAGACAGGGCAGTTCAGGCATTCTCACTGCCCAAGCAGAAAGTCACAGTCCACAGAAAATAAAATCGCAAAACCTTTAACACAAAAAACTAAAAAATTAAAGAAAATATGTGGATGCCTACGTCCTCTAGCCACCAGGGAGTCCACCAAAAAAAAATCTTTAAATCCTGAGCAGGGTGCAGTTAATTCCAAGTCTTCATCCATAAAGACTAGACAGATTTCAAAGTGAAGAATGGTGTTGAGTGTTACATAGCAAGAGTAGCTTGGATGTGTGGCCATACACAAATTTGTTACAGTTCCTGCTGTGCAGAAGGGAGGGGTGGGGTGCTGACAAGATGGACCCTAAATGCCCTTTGTTATCACAATAGTACATTACTATTATATGCCAATAAGTATCCTTTACGGTTTCCTGAAAACTGCACTGGGTTTGTACAGCATGTCAGCATAAGTTTTAATAATCTTTTGTAACATGCCAACATGTAAAAAGAATAACTTAGAAGAGCACATACACATGAGCAGAATGCATAGCACAATTTATGACATGAATGAAAGTGACTATACTGCAGCAAAATAACAGAGTGTAAGCTCATAAAAAAGAGCTTTCTCACCACAGCTATTACTACCTTTATGTAATGCAATAAATTCATGTCTGTATGTTGCTAATGTATACTTATTTTTATGTCTATGTGCACAGGTGTGATCAGCAAACATTTTGTTACAAAGACTGGTATTCCAGAGGTGCGTCACTGTCAGGTCCAATGCAGTTTTGTCTGCAGTGGGCTCGACAGTGACTGCCTAATTATCAGCCAGGCTGATCATGACACTGGTCACTGCTTGTGGGGTGGAAATTTCTTGTAGTTGAAAAGAGCCAGCTGCTCAAATCAAAAACCAGCTGGCTTCTTTCATCTACGTGATGCTGCCCAGCATGTGACTGAGCTATGTCATGATCAGTCTCACTCATCAAGTGTCACAACATATCTGACATAGAGCTCCCCCCACTGCACACATCTACTTGCCTTCACTTCCATCTTCCTCCACAAGAACCCAAAGAATTATGGAAAGTCCATGCAGGTGCATGCCAGGCAGTGGGAGATTGGTCCTATGGTGAAGCTGTTTGAGCTCATCTTCTGACTTGTGAATGAATGCTAATGTTCTTTTCTAGTAATACCTGATTGGTTAATCTGGTGTTACCATAGGAGCTGGAGGACATCAGCAATCATTTACAACAAGTTGGAGGATGAACACAAGCAGCTCCACCACTGGACCAATCTCCTACTGCCTGGCACAACCAGAATTGAGTTTTAACACCAATAAATCCCCATTGCTTCCATACTCCTTTTGAACAATCCCACTGTATGCCAAGAATCCCTCCCATCTCCCCATCACTTTCCATGCCCCTTTTAAACAATCCCACCCTATACCAAGTATCCGTCCCCCCTTTCCTTAACTTCCTATGCCCCATAAATGTTAAACTAACACTGGGGTTGCCAATCCCTAATGTTAGTACCTCAAAAAAGAAACCCATCCCTCATAGTATTTTTTAAAATGTTGTTAACACCCTGTCAAAAAGAAAAAAGTTCATTTTTGTCTACTGCAGCCACCATCTCCCTGCCATTTCCACCCTCTTCTGATCCCCCCCACTCAGCACCTACCATCACACACCCCTTAACCCTTACTTACCTACTAGGGTTTCAATATCGTAATCTTCTCTGGACCAGAGACACATCTTCATTCTTCAGTACAGGACTAGGAACTGATGACATCAGTTGTGCAGTGGATATATTTCAATGTGTTTTGAGCTTGTACTCATAACTTGGTCATTTTGGTTTGCATTTTTCCCAAAATTTTCAACAAGGCCTTTTTGGGACCCCACCTCATGAACAATGTAGGTGAAATTTTTCAAATCCTGACTGAAAGGTGATTTCCCAGTTGCTCTGAGAAATCACCTTTTGGACAGGATTTAAAGATTTTCACCTACCTGGTTCATGAGGTGTGGTCATAAGAAGACTATGTGGAAAATTTGTGGTCAAAATATTAAAATAAACAAAAAAAGTTATGAAGGTACATTAAGTTTTTTCAATGCACGCTCATAACTTTGGTAAGTTTCAATATTTTGACCCCAAGTTTTTAACGTAGCCATTTTTTTATACCACCTCATGAACCTCAAGAGCGTGATATGTGCCATTTTTCAAATCACAGCCCAAATTTGTTCTTGCACTTGTGACACAAAATTATGTTTTGGCTAGTATTTTATAAATGACACCTGCCATGCTCAGAAGGAGAGGTCATAAAAAGACTAAGTTAAAAATTTGGGGCAAAATGTGAAAAAAAAAAAACGAAGTTACGAAGAATACTGAATTGTGTCAATGTTTACTTATAACTTTATTTTTGCATATTTTGGCTGCTACTGTTCAACACATCCCTTATGTTACCCACCTCATGAAAATGATAGGGGTCATTTTTCAAATCCCCTCTTAATGCGCAAAGCCTCAGGCAGCCATTTTGAATAAGGTTAATCATAGAATCTTTTGACTCATATTTACACTGTGGGGCTGAGTTTAAACATGTTGTTGCAGTTGAACTGTGATATCACCTTTCAGATGAGATTTTAAAAATGTCACCTGTCTTGATCATAATGTCAGGTCATAAAGGTAATTTTTCTAATCCCCTCTGAAATATGTTTTTGTAGTTGCAGTGCTAAATCACCTTTCATTTGGAATTTAAAAAATTCCACCTGTCTTGATCATAACATCAGATTATAAAAATACTTTGTTGGAAATTTGGATTCCAGTTGTGGAGCCCACTGAAAATAAAATATTATCTCTCAGTTGTCCTGTCCTGGGTAAATACGGTCTAAAAAAGTGTGAAAGCAAGACACCACTGAAAATGAGATGTTGCATCTGTATAGTAAAAATGTGTAAAAGCAGGACCCCAGTACAAAATAATCCCTAATGAACTGTGCATTGGTCTAGGGAACTGGAGGAGGGTGAATGTAGTCCATCTCTATAAAAGTGGGAACAGGAAGGAGGCTGGCAACTACAGACCAGTCAGCCTGACCTCGGTGGTGGGGAAATTAATGGAGTCACTGCTAAAGAAAAGGATTGTGATATTTCTTGAATCCAGTGGAGCACAGGATGTGAGGCAGCATGGATTCAAAGTGGGAAGGTCTGGTCAAACAAATCTGGTAGATTTCTTTGATTGGGTGACCAGGGATGTAGATCAGGGAGGGGCAGTGGATGTGGCCTACCTAGATTTCAGCAAGGCCTTTGACACTGTCCCACATAGGATGTTGTTAAATAAATTGGTCAGTCTGGGAGTGGGCCCCAGGGTGGTAAACTGGGTCAGAAACTGGTTGAGTGACAGGACACAGAGGGTGGTAATAAATGGCATTCAATCTAAGGAGAGGGGTGACCAGTGGGGTGCCACAGGGATCTGTGCTGGGGCCAGTCCCCTTAAATGTCTTCATAAGTGACATTGCAAAGAGGGCTGGAGAGGAAGGTATGCCCCCTGACAGACAAAACTAAGATCTGTTACAGGGTCGACACTCAGGGTGGTGGTGGTGGAAAAAATGAAAAAGGACCTAAAGATGCTTGAAGTGTGGTCAAGAGTGTGGCAGCTAAGATTCAATGCAAATAAGTGCAAAATCATGTATTTGGGGCACAAAAATCCAAGGGAGGATTACATGATGGAGGGAGCACTAGTGACTGCCAGCAGTCAAGAAAGGGACCCAAGGGTGATCATATCTGATGATCTAAAGGTAACCAAACAATGTGAGAAGGCTGTGGGGATGCTAGGCTGCATAGGGAGAGGTACAGTATCAAAAGAAGAAAAAAGGAGGTGGTTATGCCACTGTACGGATCACTAGTGAGACATCACCTGGAGTACTGTGTCCAGTTCTGGAGACCACATCTACAGAAGGACATAGACAAAATAGAGGCAGTCCAGAGAAAGGCAATGAAAATGGTGCAAGGACTGCACCAAATGTCATATGAGGAAAGACTAGAGGACCTCATATGTATTCATTGGAGGAGAAGAGAGAGAGCGGGGATATGATAGAGACATTCAGGTCCCTCAGGGGTGTAAACAGTGTACAGAAGTGTAGCATCTTTCAGAAAAGAAGGTGTACAACAATAAGGGGGCATGATATAAGGCTAGAGGGGGTAGGCTAAAGGGCATTGTGAGGAAGTACTTTTTCACAGAAAGAGTAGTGGATGCTTGGAACAGCCTCCCTGTGGAGGTGGTTTGGGCAAAAACAGTAGGGGAATTCAAGAATACATGGACTAGACATTTATTTATTTATTTGAGTTTTGGTAACTGGGTAAGTCCACTGAGACAAATGCAGTCCCATTTTCAGGGCCGCTCCGAGTTTGCCACAAGCAAAACCGAACATAACAAAAACATATACAAACAGATAAAGACAACAAGAAACTTGCGTATACAATATGAGTACAGGTAGCAATACACTATATAGCAAAAAATTATAACAAATTCAGAAGGAATTTACATTTCAGTAACAAGAAACATGAATGACAAGAAGTTGTTCTAAATACGACTACAGGCTGCAGTAGCCTCGCAATAGGGAAGATAGGGTAAGCCTTAGATAAACTAGGGTCTGCGGTATTGTACTACGTATGGAAAAGGGGCAGACTAGGTGGGCCACACAGTCCTTATCTGCCTTCACCATCTATATTTCTATATTCTGTGTTTCTATGTTTCATCTATTCTGCTCCACCATGGGGAAAATACAGTATAAAAAGCTAGATCCAACTGAAAATGTAACTTTCCTTTCAGCTGGGTTATCCTGGATAAATACGTCATAAAAATGTATAAAAGCAGGGAGCCATCAGAAATGAGATATTGCTCTCATCTTTGCTATCCTGGGTAAATATAGTGCAACAATTGAGAAAAGCAGGATCTCACTGAAAACAACATAGAACTGGAACTGTGCTATCCAAGGTAAATACTGTAGAATACAAAAATGTGCTAATGCAGGATCCAATTGAAAATGAGATATTGCATCTCAGCTGGGTTGTTCTAGGTAAATATATTGCAAAACCATAAAAATAGAACCCGACATTGGAACTTCACTGAAAAGAAGATTCTGCTGCATCTAGAGAAATACATTATAATAGCAAAAACCCACTAAAAGTGAGATATCACATCTCTCCTCTACTATTCTGGATAAATTCAGTATAAAAATGTATAAAACCAAGACCCCGTTCCAAATGAAATAGTACATCTCATTTGGTCTATCTTGAGTAAACATATACTGGTAGTAAAAATGTGTACATGCTGAACCCAGTAAAACAGCATGCAGGTAAACATTCAGCATTGACAAATGCTTGGGTTTTTTAGGGCTGCATGGGCGGAGCCTGCAGTCCTTTGACGAACACAGAGTGAGGATTCTGCATAATTTCCTTAATTAAAAAAAACCCGGATTCTCTCCGTCCATCACAACCCCACCCCTTTCTGGTGCCCGTGCTCTTTTACTGGAGCTCCTCCCCACCAATCTCTCAAAACCCTCCTGCTACTGCCCACTGTGCATTGTACCACCCCCACTCCTCTGTTCCCATCCCCTTCACCGAAGCAGCAGCTAACTCTCCTGCTACCACCCACTGTACCACCCCCATGCCTCTGTTCCCGTCCCCTTTCCCCAAACCTTAGCAGTAGCAGTTCAAGGTTATGTAGTGTCCCGTGAAACATCATGTTTCAGTAAGAAATGTCCCACTTTGGGCTTCTTAAAAGGTGGTAACCCTAGGTCATGCTGGCGTAGGCGCTTGCGGATCTCCACCTCTCAAGTGTGGATCTCAGTCCCACAGGAAGAGCGAGTTAGAAAACTGGAGACTGACAAGAAGGGGAGGAGGATCATCATGGCATGTCTTGCCTGATTCTATCATCCCACTCGTGTAACATGCTATAGCTGCTTTTCCTGTCAAAGCTGGGCCCCAGCATTGTGCCAGGAAGAAGTTGCACCATGCCGCCCACAGTGGTTGATAAACCCGGGAGCCCAGGTAAAGGCGGAGCTCGAGTTAATGGTTCTAGATGTTGCCATAGCGGCAGTGAAGGCTGAGATTGGATTTGCAGGTCAGTTACTGGCCACGACTCTGCAGCACCGTGTGTTGTGTGGTTGACCATTACAAGAGAGATTTACTCATCTCTGCATGCCGCGTCTCAGAAGAAGTCCACGAAGGGGGGGGGGGCATTTAAAATATCATCATTACTTATAATAAAATGGCTACTTGGCTTCTACAATTTACATGGAAAGTAAAAATGTATAGGGAAAAACAAAAAACAGCTTTCTGGTATGGGTTTAGGGTCTGCTCATAGCCAGTTTTACTTTCTGTTGCATTTAAATCATGTTGTTAGTAGCTTCAGAGTACCATCACAATCTCTCTTTAATGTTTTAACACTTCAGTGAAAAAATACTCCTTAGCAAAGGCCAGTTTAGTTCCTTCCACCCCCAACTAACGAGTGTTCTGTGAGGAGATGTATGCAGCTACTTGCTTTACAAAATAGTCGCTAAAAACATCCTGACTTCCCCCTCACGTCTGCAACCAAATACCTGCCGCTGTGGTTGCTTTAGTTAAAAACACAGACCAGACGTTATCTACAAAGCAGTTCCACTTAACTTCTCATCACCCTTATTCACTGAATGTTGCAGCATTACTTGGGGTTAGCAAAGAAATAATTGAGTGAGTCTCCTGTGTTTGAGGGCTGTAATGCTTTAAAGCAGGTGAGTGGCCTGCTGGTCCTCTTTAAGGCCCTCCCCATTCTCACAACTTCATGTAAAAGCAAAACAAATGGCTCGGCTTCTCCTGCAGCTTAGGGATGGGGGCACTGTCAAGGCAATTTCAGGTATAAAGGGACCCCCCACGATGCCAGGGAAGAAGAGAAAATACGACACCATGTTTCCTCCAGTAAGTAACCAAAAAAAAGTACTAATGCTTTCATTCGCAATTTCAATTTGAATGTTTGGAGGGGGCGGGATTCCATCGCTATTGCTACTCTGTTGCTACCTTTGCCTGTATACTTTATGATTCGCAACTCCCTTGAGCTGCCCTGCCCTGGCGGGCTCTGTAGGTGGACACATTGGATTATGCTCTAAGTCTCGGCAAACAATGGGCAGAGTATTTGGTTTCAGAATAATATTTTCGCCTTCTGTTCATTTGGAGCACAGCATGTCATTTATCAGTTGTCTCGCCTACAAACAGTGTTTCGGTAGATAGTATATTTTTAGTGCAAGGCTGCTGCCAGACTGCAACTGTGTAAAGATGTCCCACAGGGTTAAAGTCACAAAACCTGGGCTTTCTATCACAGTGATGTTTTTGTTACTGGTATACAAAAAGTCACAAGTTCGTGACTGCCTTACAGAGTTTTTTAAGCACATTGAGTAGATGCGTTCCTTGGAGCACAAGAAGATTAAATCAGGTTAGGGTTACATAATATGTGTGTGGAGGTAGCGGGATACAAATCCATCTGTGCAGAGTATTCTGGTCAAGGGCTGTTTAGTAGGAGACTGGGATGGAATGGGGAGTTATCACCCAGAGTGACTGCACTGTCAACTTTTTTGTGCATCCTGTTGTTTCAAAACCCCACATTGTATTCTCTGAAATGCATTGATGTTGCAGGGTTGTTTTATATGCCTTCAAGCTTAGCATAAGTGAAATTCATGCTGATGTATAGCTAAAACCAACCTCGTTTTGTTTCTTGCATAAAAGTGTGCCAACTCCTGTGAACCTTTGTGGGTGCTCATGCTCAGTAGGTAGTATTTTTATTTGGCCAGGTTCCCAAGTAATCATTTTTGCAGGCTACCCTCAAAATATTGAGGGTGCATAAGTCACCATTGTGGGTGCTTGAGCACCTGAGCACCCTTGGAGTCAGCACCTATGATTGCATACTTCCTGAACATTAGAAACACACACTAACAGTGCTGCCGCTCATGATGCAATATTCTACTCCTGCTCTAGCTTATTAGAAGTGAAATGCAGGCTAATGTTAAAACCAACCTCATTTTGTTCCAAATCCTGGATTTATTCTTATTGTATGCTTCCTGAACATTAGAAAAACCCACTAACAGTGCTGCCAGTCATGTGCCTTATCTTATTGAGGTGCTATACCTGAAAAGGTCTGACACAGCCCACCTTTCTCGGCACACTCACTCATTCCGTATTTTGCACAAATACATAAACACTTGGTTTAATATAGGCAAACTGTGTGAGGGAACACTATTTATTGTAGAACAGCTAAATTAATGTCTTGAACCATGCGACATTGTTACAAAAAATATTAAAATTGATATTGAAAAACATATACCAGTCTATAAAATGAACACCTTTTCAGAATTGATCTGAAATGTTAAGTTCTAAGGTCACTGAAATGATTTATTTTATCATGCTCCACTAAACTTCAGTGTGCTTTAAATCCATTATTTTGTACCCCCGAAAAAAACTCACTTGTATATACAGTAGGTATGAAATTCTCTATAACATTGCTTTTTACTGGAAATATTCCATTAACAGTGAAGTCACAAATAAATGTACCCTTTCCAACCTTGCCAACCCCCAACATGCCAGAACTGCATGACTGCTGGAAGGGCATGTCCCCTCCCCTGATAGGCTTTATATACACAGAAAGTGAGGGTTCCTTGCCACATATTGTCCAAGTGTGTTTGCATTGCTGGCCAAGTGGCCCTGCTTCTGCTCTCCTTCTCTCACTTACATTGCATGATCTGTTTGTTTTCTTTCTCTATGACATGGGCTAAAATATTGGCCATATGTTCACAGGCAATAAATTAGTTATAAAAGCAAACACTTTTCTTTTGTTTTGTTTTTTTTGTTCCTTGATGTCTTTCTAGCTGCATTGACCTAACTTACTGTGTAGATCTAACAGAACAGCAGAGGTGCATGATGCATATAAGAGGCTATTATAAGTAGTTTGTGTGAGTGAAAACTGATCCTTTAAATTTTGGACTCTGTAATAAGTTCTGCTACTTTATTTTCCCTCACTGTTTCTCTGGTTTTATTTACTTGCTTGCAGGGTGGTTTCACACGATTGCCTCCTATCAATCATTTTGTAACTAAGAGGCAAGACGAGCAGAATAGGCAGATGTGGCATGTTCTTTGAATGTGCCCCCCTTCAGCTTACATAAGATATGCTGATACTGATGCTAATATAACCTACGCTGGGAACTTAACCACCCCCCACTCCATAATGTGCGGCTCAGGTGTGCAAAGCCCATGGCCACCCAACAACTGCCTCATAGCGCCAGCTGTAAGTGAGTGGGTGAGGGATATCGGCAACTCCTAACTCATTGCTTTGCTTTGTATTCATGTTTCTGTCTTGTGCACTTGCATCGCTCATGGAGGAAGTTTGACCAGGTATCTTCAGAAAAACATAATCTACTCTTGGCAGTTTGTGTGCTTTTAACCTCCCTCCATCTCACTGAACCTCTCACCGTTTATTCTTCCTCGGGTCACACTTAGAGCCCCTGACACCATTGGGATAACTTTGAAAATGTAAGATTTATTATTTTCTGCAATTATCCTCTCCCCCCCCCTTTCCATTATTACTGAAGACAGTTTCATGAAAACAGGAGCACTGTCCTCTAGACTTCATCTGCTCTTGGCAATTTGTGTGCACCTGACATCATAATCCCACTTTATGACATCATAATTATTGCTATAGCAACATACTGTGATGTCATAAACAGAACTGTGATGTCAGGTGTAGGCAAAGAGCCACAGCAGATAGGGCACACATCCTGTTACCATGCAGATGTCCTTAGTAATGAAAACATTAAGGAGAGACAAGAAATATAAAGTGGATTATGTTTAAATATTACAGTTTTCTAAAGTTGTACCATAGGGTCAGGGGCTCTTTAACCTCACTTTCTTTCTAATGGCTGCTGCATCAGTTTGTGGCTTGTAAAGTGCTTTGGAATACAATGTGTATGAAATTGCCTATATAAAACCCAACTCCTTCCCATTCAGCGTGTAAGTATGACTCAGTTGTTAGCACATGCAGCTCTGAATTACAATGTCATGTGTTCTAGTCCCATACTGGGACTTTGGCTGATACCATAGATGCTGGCACCCAGATGCAGTGTTAGGGACATGCTGAAAGATTAGAGTGCATCATCCTTTGGATGAGATGTTGACTGAGGTTCTTTCTTCTCATCCCAAGTGCTGCCCCAGTGGGTGTCTAGGTGGGGTTACAGACTACCAGTAAATTGTACAGTCCCTGAGGATGCACTAGTCCGGGACTGGACAGGGAGGTTCTTGCATGACATCCCACCATTCCCACCCATTCAGAGAGTGCTCATAATGCTCAGGGGAGAGCCAGCCGCAATGATCCTGATCATCCCAGAATGGGCCACGCAGACGTGGCACTCAGTGCTCCTGATCCTGTCCAGCAGGATTCTAATCAGCCTACCATTGAAGTACAACCTATTGACTCTGTATTATGACCAATTTCCCCAGTGTCATGATCAGGACACTGCTGATTTTATTTTACAATTATACATACCCTCCCCATCCAACCCTCCCTAACCCCCACCCCACCCAACCCCCCATCACCCAACACATGCAGCCCTTTTGGCTCTGGCCAGAATTTGTTTTTGCTGCTGTTGGTGACTGAGAGGGGCACCTTTGTGATGCCCACTGTTCTGCAGTGCTTTGGATTTCCAATATTTAAATTAAATGTACTATATTTTTAAGCATCATTCACATTGGGAGACCTTGCACAGTGAATAAAAGCTATTCATTCAAAAAACTACACTTAACCATTAGTTAGCAGTGACGCAGAAAGCCACAAGCACAGGGAAATGTGATAGTACAGTAGCAAAAAGTACCCCTGCATTGATGAATGTGTGGTCGGGTGTCCCTGGGGGCTTGAACAATTGCTCAAGTCAGCAATTCTGCCTTCCACTTCCAGTTTGCAGCAAGCTCATTCTCAAAATGATCCTGCTGGTGTTTGACTTTGTGGACTAGTGCAGAATGCAGTAGCCAGCCTGATTGCAGGGATGTGTCTATCTGAACATATCAGACCAGTACTCCATGCTCCTCTGGCTGCCAGTTTGGTAGCATATCAACTTCAAACCACATGCTTGTTGACCTACAAAGCCCTGCATCATTTTAGCCCTGTTTGAATATGATACTGTCTGCCCCTTCGTTTATCTGCTGAGGGTGTTTTAAGAGTTCTGTGCTGTTGTTTGAAATCTTTGGCAGACTCAAATTTTTGGGTAGCTGCCATATTGCTGTGGAATTATCTTCCCCCGGATAATCAAGGAGCCCAATCAATGAACACTTGACAAGTTTGTTTAAAACTTATTTATTTCAGACTGCATTTCAGTCTGACAAAAAAAATGGTTTTATTTATTTCATATTTATAATGTTTATTTTTTAGTTGTGTTGTTCTGTAAGTTTGATGTAGTTCCTTTTGTGACTTGCCCTTCAGTGCCCCGAGCCTTGTGGATTAGGCACCTAATGAATACATTGCCTTGCCCTCCCTTCATCTATTTCATAATCATGACTCATAGCTATGTTATTAAGATGGCAGCTTTCTGAGGAGGTGAGTGGAGGGTTATTGCTAGATGCCATCTGAGAGGAGGGAGAGGTAGAGGAGCACCAATGGACACCAGGTAGTGATGATCTATCTGGGTTCGGCTAAGAAGGGTGGGGGGGTTCCACTTGCTACCAGAAACTTATGAGTTTGGACAAGATTAGGAAATGGGTACTACTGCACACAAGGGACTGATGACTTTTGTCCAGGTGGAGGATGGGGTGCCACTGGACACCAAGGACTAATGGCTTTTTTCAGGGTGAGGGAGGTATCAACAACTGAACACCAGAAACTAATGGCTTTGCTTGGGCAGGGTGAGGGAGAGAGTACCACTGGACACCAGGGCTGAACTGTCATCATGAGCTGAACCACAGATTTTATCATGACCAGTTTCTACTCAGTTAAAAGTTTAGAGTGAAAAATATAAGCATTGTGGATCGGTTCTCAGTACCAGTTTAAAAAAAAAAAAAGTGCTGATGCTGAGTTTAGGCTCCCGGCATTGAGAACTGTTTGGAGGAAGAGTGGGTGGCATGAATGGCTACTGCTGGCAGTATTTTTTTATTTTTTTATATTTACAAGCAAGCCTGGTACTGCGATCATGAGACAAGCTGATGTTATGCTGGATTTCTTATGACAACATTACAGATGTATGACAGCAGTTTCAAATAGCATGTGAAATCCCTTTCTCCCTTTATTCACTATAATGAAAAAAATACTTATCGGAAAAAGGCCCTTCCTACTAATTTGTGCATGCATTAACAAGGCAATTTCTTTATTTCTTCTTAACTTTATATTTTTTCGTAACAATAAGACTAAAAGTTTGCCCCTTGAACATGAAAGTTTCAGGTTTGAAATCACTGATGATTTTAGTTATTGGAAAGCAAAGAAAGGTGTTACAATTCACAAAAGAGTTTAGCCTTTTATAGCATTGCCCACTTGGACCTACTTTTACCACTTCTCAGATCCCTAGGTCCACGGGCAGCAGAGTTGTAAGCTGCCAAAAAATGGTTTAATATTAAAAAGCCAAGTGAACCCTAACTATAGTAGTGTTGCTGGGCTGGGCCACTGTAATTAATTCATTTCAAAAACATACATTACTGCAAAAGTTAGGGTTTATTATTAAAGTAAAAAAAAGTAAGGTAAGGTGATGCTAATGATTCTAGAAACCCTAACTCTGCCCACCACCTGTCAACCCACTGAACTGAATGCTAAAGCACAACCCATGTTTAAAGAGAATATCTACTATTCCCCATATGATAATTCCAAAGGTTGTTATAAGCATCCAATAAGTGAACGTCTGGGTTAGATTTAAAAAATGTCTTAAGTAAAACAGAAACATCTGTTAATAGACATGTGATGTGGAGGTGACAATTTTGTAAATGTGTTTGTGTGTGGGGGGTCTTAGGATGATGATGACACTGCCTCACCAGCCCCAACCATATATACAATAGTAAAGGAGGACGAAACAACTCTCCTACAGAATATGATCCTGTCAAACTGTAAGGAGAGGCACTGGATTCTCATTGTGTCCTCTGCCAAACACAAAAAACAGAGCTATCATCGCAATGTAATAAGATGCAGCAGCGTACAGTATAACTCTTCTTGCCTGCTGCAATGCACACTATTAAAATGGGTGAGGCAGTGACAGCATCACAATACCAGTCCTGTCCACAAAATGGATGCCTTCATAGCCCTGCTTAAAAAGTATTTTTCAATGTTTTGCCAATGTAATTTGTTAAATCTAATATAGTAGCCTAATTGTTGGATAACTAGTAATTGTTAGCATTGTTAGGATAATCAGATAGGGAATTGTAAACATTCCCTTTAATACATATGTTTTAACATCTCAAATACATTACATAGTACAAAAAATACAGTTACACCCCATAGCAAACACTGTATGTCCATATTATTAGTTGCAAGAAGCAGCTGTACTATCAGAGATATGGTCCTAAGACAGTGGTGAGTTTCTCAAATAGCCTTGTGGGTAGACATGTGGTGAAGTTATAATGAAGTGGTGAAAATTTACACTTTGTGGAGCTTCGTGAGGTTTTACCAGACCTGAGAAACTTTGATTTCACCCAAATCATGAAGTTTTTGTCACAAAGTACATCATTTTGCTGTGAACTGTGGAATTTTGCCCAAGAAATTCCATACTTCGCAGTGATACTTCACACTTCATGGGTTGAGCCACGCTCTGCAAATTGCATGAATTTTGCAAACTGCATGAAATCCATTAATTAATTTGCAGAGTGAAGTTTGCCAACTTCATCCATCTCTACTTGTGGGCCACTTGTGAAGGAGGTGCTTCATCACGCACATTTGCCCTGACATGAGCATGCTTCACAAATTTTCCACGTGGGTCACTCATGAAGCAGCTACATCATTACTTGTATTGTCCTTGGGCCTGTAATGAGCATCACAAATGACCCTGTGCAACCAGTCTCAAAGTAACTGCACCATCACACACATTGTCCCAGGCAGTGGACTTCTGTCTCACAACGTATGATTGCATGTTCATCATGTGGTGTAACTGTATTCCAAATACTATGTTATTTATTTGGGAGATTAAAACACATGTATTAAACCTGGGTTGTGCTGTGGCATTCAGTTTGGTTGAGATCATGGGGGTGGTGGAGGGGAGTGGGTGGAGTTATGGTTCAAAATATCAGATCCCAATTCTTACTTTATTGCTTTAATAATCATTGCTAATGTATCGCCTCTGTTACCCGGGGTTACTAGAATCCCAGTAAGACCTAACGGCAGGCAGGGAAGGCAGCTTGTGAAATTTCAGTTAATTGGATTTCACACTGTCTTACTCTGTCCTCAGTCTCAGCTGACACTGAGGGATGACATCATTTTAGAACTGTCGCAGCTGCATAAGCCACACTGAAATATTGCAGCTAGGGAAGTTAGGATAGAATGTGGGGGAATTTGAAGTCAGTTCAGTAGTAGTCAGTAGCAGAGTGTTGAAGAGGGAAGAGGTGTGCTGCAGCTGCAGGCCCTCATAGCTCTTAGCTCTGACAAAGAGCTATATTTTTGTTAGAGGTGTGTATTCTCACCTGAAGAGGAACACAAGAAGAGCCAAGTTAAGTGGTAGAGATGCTTCCAGTGGTTCGGGGTCCCATCCCTGTGGGGATGGGGGGAAGGATTCAGCCTACTTCCAGGAGCAATCACCTGGCCAGCTAGGGGAAGAAGAAGCTGCCTAATTTTAGGTTCGTGCCAAGGCACCATAAGTTTTGTATGAGATTTCTTTGAAGAAGAAAAAGCCTGTGGAGCACCTGCAACCAAGGGGTTAGTCTGCTCTGATAAAGGGCCAATGTGTTTTCACCTGAGACAAGATGAAGTTAAGTGACTGTTACTGAGGGGTCAGGAAAAGACAGCCAAGTACAGTTTTGAACGTTGTGGGAATTAGACTGCTTAACTCTGAGGGGGTCTAGAGGAACGGACACATCCACTCTTTAAGTATGTTTCAAGTTCAGCACAAGTGGGATGGAAGAACAGTAGATTAAATGTGACATACATTTAAAGAGAATCTACACAGTAAAGTGTTTTCAGGGGATGAGGTGTTAAAGTCCAGAGAAATGGCCTGGTATGAATTATGGGAGCGAGAGGTGGGAGACCCTCCATCAGTAGTAACCAAATTCACCGCTAGGGGTTTGCTTTGGGACACCTGTTGCTTTCTCTCAGGTACTTGGCAAGTGCCTGAAGAAAGTACCCAGACATGGGATTGATCAAGAAGATTTCCTGTGGAGCCAGAAGTGCTCAGAGGTGGTTTAGGGAGCCACCGAGAAATGTTTCATGCTACATGGAAAGTGTCCAAGAGCTGGCATGAGAGCCAAGCCATGGAAGGAAGGTAATCTAGAGGGCTGGCAAGGGAGCCAAGCCAGGGAAACCAAAAAAGAGTTGAGTTAGGGCCGAATGCTCAGAGTGCTTTGAAACCTGAGGGTTTCAGCGTAAAGAGTATGTGTTCTGATCTCCATAAATCTGCATTACCAGGAGTGTAGCCCCGTGGGGGTCCATCTATGCCTTTTTATTCTGTTGGATGTGAATAAAAGCCACACTTTAGAATCTCAACTTCTGGTATTGGACATTACAGTTATTGCTTCCTGTGTCTGGAGTTATTTGGGGGCCCCTGTGTAGAGTAGCCAAACCTAATCACCATGATGAGTGACACCTTTCTCCCCAAGATTCAACTTATAAAAATGGAGGCACCACGTTATAGGACCAAGGCCCCTCAACTTGTTCACTAGCTACACATGCAGGGGTAGAAGCCCGCTCAGTTTAGCGCCGACTGAGGGTTACACTAACTTGTGCATTACCATAGTTTTTTTAATTAACCTTCTGTCTTTTTGAGCTAGAGAGCCATAGTAGCTTGTTTTGCATATAACTCACAAGGCTTTACATTACACAAAGCAAGTGCCCTGTCAGGCAAAGTCTCAGACATGAACAGAACAGCAAAAGAGTCAAGCACTTACCATCTTCATAAATGCAAGGGCACAGGTCTCAGATAATGAGCATGTACATTTTATTTAGGCATAAAAAGAGGAAAAAATATGCCTGACGCATTTTGGATGAAACTGCATCCTTCATCTGAATGATCAGGCATGGCCCCAGACTGTTAGCTTTCTTTTCTATATGGCCAAATCACCAGGTATAAAACCAGACCTGTAACTTTCTTTCCACATGGAGCTGCAGGCCATATGTAAAGCAAGTGCCTCAGCAGGGATGACCTTGGACCTGCAGCTTGCTTTTTACATGGCCCTGTGGGTCATTTGTAAACTGTCTGACCTGTCAAAAAGTGTGTCTAGCCTATAGTATGCTATGTGCATGGCCATTCACAAACCACATTATAACCACATGTTTCACAAAGACCTGTGATCACAAGTTCACTATCTGATAATATTGTTCTCCACTTTTCTAACAATATAGTATCATGAAGCAAGATATGATGTCTCACAAAAATGGTTTCTGAGTCAAGAAAACATCACATTTAATTTTTGTTAATATATAAAAAATTAAGTTGCTTGTTAAAAAAAGTAGAAATGACCCCCACACTCTTGAGGTCACAGCAGATTTTTAGTAGACACTGAGAAAAAAACATCTTGTTGAAACAGGTTCCCTCTGCCTTTGTGACTACAAAGACTCACAAAAAGGGAAGTCTTCTCTCAATAAAATAGACAATGAGTCAAAAAATTAGACCTCGGCTTTTGCTAAAAACAACTTATACAAAATACTAACAAATTAAACTACTAAAGCACAAATCCATTATCTTACATTTTTTTTCTTTTTTACAATTCAGGTTCTACACATTTTTAAATGAAACCAAATAGCAAAGTGACACCCTTGTTTCTAAATCTAACACATCTTAAAACTTCAGGTTTGAACTCTTAACCATTGCTAGCTATCTGTAAGCAAAATAAATCTTAAAAATCATATTTTAATGTATTCGATCTTCTTGAACTTTTAAACCACTCGGCATTACTGAATTTGTAAGTTTTAGAGATCCTGGGCCTGAGAATGTGAATACCCAGTGTTGGGTAATTCTATTCAAGTACAGCTGTGCTATTAATGTGCAGAAATGTGGGTTTACCATTGAGGTGCCTTCTTAAACATAACTAAAGTGGTGCTAATGTTCACCTATATATGTAATCCTATGTTATAACTACACAGCAATTTAGTCTATAGCCCCCCCACCCCCAACAGAGTACTACAATATAAAATGGGTAGGTTAAAATCTGAATACTAATTGACTGAGGCAGGCTGTCATCTAAGGGTGAGAATATGCTCTTTGCATTAGATGAACATGCCAAAATCCAACATTTGGACAACAGCAAAGCAAGTCCGAAGGAATTCTGTTCCGCTTCTGCATATCAACATTTCAATGTCATGATGTCCACCTTTTATGGGAAGCACAGAATGAGCATGTCCAAGTTGATGGTAAGACACATGACCTGCAGCAGTCAATTCAGTGATGCTGGATACTAAGGTTTTCTCATACTGCTGCACACATATCAGTGCCATTTCTATCTCTCTCTCTCTCTCTCTCTCTCTCTCTCTCTCTCTCTCTCTCAGGAGAAGGATGTAGCTACTGAATGAGACCAATTCATGTAAAGAAAGAGTATTCTTGCTCAAAGAACTTTCAAATTCATCATAAATTGTACAATATCATCCCAGTTAGCAAATTATTACCACATTGAACTATAAATTTCAGACAGGCAGGTTAGTGAAATCATGCTGCAGAAGAGATGGGAGAGAGTACATTATGAGCCTGCATTGGCAGCTGCAGACCCTGCTGCAGCAGGAGCAGTGCAGAGGGAATATAGTCTTATCGAGAATGGTACAGGGAGAATTTTTCAATGAATTGTTCTACAAAATATTTATTTTTTATTGAGAGTTGGTGGTATACGAGCACAGAAATTCATAAACTCTATTTTCTTTTTTCTTCCCCTGCATTGTCAGCAGGGCAGAGTGAATTTAGTAGACTGGAAAAGGTGCAGGTGGGAGTTTGAAGGAATTCTTTGGCAAGAAATCTGACTGTTGGTTGTGCAATGCTCAAAAATCCATCATTAGTTTTTATTTTTGTTGCCTATGAGTGAATGCTAATTGATGTAGGCTGCTGCAGTGAAACATAAAGACCCTCAGTGAGGGTGAAGGTGAGGGTGAGGAGGAGGGTGTTACAGTGCGTGGGCAACATGACAGGAATTTGTACCGGGGGTACCTCCCTGCCCCCATGTCATGTAGAAACCATGAGGAAAAGAACTGGAGGAGAAAGGGATGCAGGGGGAAGGAAGGAATGAGCATGAAAAGGTTCCACCATGCCAGTTCCACCAGGTACCAGTTCTGTAGATGATGGTTGTGGTCATAGTTGTGTGGCAGGGGCTACACCTGAAAGAAGAACTAGTGTTGGTTGCACAAACGTATGACCAATGAAACCATGGTTCATTAGATCCCAGAAGTTCACCAGTTCTTCTCCCATTGTAAGCAGCTTTCTCAGCCCACCATCCCATGCATCTGGTGATGAAGCTCCCCTGAGCAATTCCGAAGCACTTGAATATAGCCCTATTCGACTCTCAAGTGCCTACTTAAGAGACATCTCCAGTTTTCACTTGCCTCTATTTCCGCTTCATGTAAAATCAGGTGAGAAAGGCGAAGTCAATACAAGTCACATTTTCTCAAATTACATTTTCTCAAATCACACTTTCTCAAGTCAGTTTTTCTGGAATCATGTTTTCATGAATTGCACTTTCTTGATTGCAATATAGATATTTCATGTTAAATCAGGTGAGAAAGGCAAAGTCAAGGCCAACAACATCATAAAAAATGAAGGGAGAAAGGCCAAGTCTAGTTTCAAGTTCATGAATCATGTTTTCTTGAATCTAACATACATTCACTAAAATACCACCACCAGCTTAATCTGGTTCAAAGTCAATTGGCATTCATCTGCATCCCCCTTCCCCGAGTCATGCCTGAAAATAGGCAAAATTTGTCTAGTGCACTTACCTGGCCAAAAAAAACTAAATAAATAAATAAAAAATAAATAAATAATATAGCCACTTCATGTAAAATCAGGTGAGAAAGGCAAAGTCAAGACTAGTCAGATCATGTTAAATGAGATAAGAAAGGTAAAGTCAAGACATGTCACATTTTGTTCAAATTACATTTTCTCTAATAATGTGCTCTGGACTCATGTTTTCTTGAATCACATTTTCTAGGCATTACTTTTTCACCATGTACAGTATGAGGCAGTATGAACATAGATGCTGCCACTCCAGTAAAAGGCATGGGGGTGTTGATTTCCATCCTGAATTAGCAACATGTAGAATGTCCAGTTCCACGGCCAACATATTGCACTAGTAGCAGATTTGGAGGTGCAGTCACTGTAGGCGAATGTAGGGCACACATCAGTAGGTGCATCTCTCATTCTCCAATAAGCCAGCATGCAGGCACCACACCAGGAATACATAATGTGGTGAGCACATCTAAGGAAAGGTCTGCTGCAATGAGAGCCAAGTTTGTCATGCAGCGGCACCTCCTGATGTGCCTTTCCTGGTGAAGCATGCTAGTAAACATGGCTGCAGTGACTGTCACCACCACCTGCCACAATGCCAACTTCGGGGGTGCCCAATCCCCCTGTCAGCATGCCCTGAATTAGTTCATGTGCCGACGGGGAAGCCCACACCCTGTCGGCACAATGCCCCCCCCCATTTGTTGTGTGCAGAGGGGGATGCCCAATCCCCCTCAGCTCTAGCCCCCTCCCTTCGGTATGTGCCAATGGAGGTGCCCAATCCCAAGTTGGCTAGCCCCCCAAACACTCAGGTGGCATGCTGGGAGCCCAACGCAGTGTGCCAAATGCCCCAGTAAAAAAAAATCCTGCAATTTTTTTTTTTTTTACCCTGTAAAAGAAGGAAACAGTCCCTCACGGTCTGTCCTGCTCCCTCTCCCAACCCGCGCCTACCTTCTGTGCAACCTGCTGCACTACACCCCCCCTCACCCCACACTTACCTCCGGACTTCGGTGCGATGATCTTCGGTGGACCCGTCTACACTCTTCAAAGTCGACCACGAACTGAAGAAATGCTGGTAAGCTGTATAATGGCATAAATAGGGTTTTTTCAACTTTGGTACATATCTCAGGCATTTTTTTGGAATTTTTACATCAAGTTTTCAACATGGGGTTATTGGGGCTCCTCCTCAAGAATTCAGTAACTGTCATGGCGTTATTTGGTCCAGGAAGGTGATTTCGTGGTCACGGCACAGAATCACCTTTTGGGACTGATTAACGAAATGACAGTGCCACTGTTCATGTGGCAGGCTCTCAAAAAGCCTATGTTGTAAATTTGGTGAAAAAAATCCAAGAAAAAATGACTGTTTCATGAGCGTGCAATGTGCAGTATCCATGCACGCTTGTAACTTCATGAATTTGTAGTATTTTCACTCCAGATTTTCAATGCTGGCATTTTTCCACACCTCCGTATGAACAGTACAGCTGTAATTTTACATATCCTGGCCAAAATGTGTTTTCGCACTTATGGCGCAGAATAGCGCGGTCGCTGTGCGAAATCAGTTTTTGGGACAGTTTGAGAAAATGACAGCGACATTGTTCATGAGCAGAGGTCCTAAAATGCATATGTTGAAAATTTGGTGATGAAAGTCCATAAAATGACTGCGTTACAAGCATGAATTGTGCAGTTTCCATGCACCCTTGTAACTTTGCAGATTTGCAATATTTTCATGCCAGATTTTCAACACTGGTATTTTTTCACACGTCCTTATGAACAGTACAACTGTCATTTTTCACATCCTGCCCAAAATGTGTTTTCGCACCTGTGGCGCACAATGGCGTGGTCGCTGTGGGAAATCAACTTTTGGGACAAACAAAATCACAGTGCCACTGTTCATGAGGGGAGGTCCCAAAATGCCTACGTTGTAAATGTGTCTCTTCAGGGTGGGGGTGAGGTTGGCATCAGTTTAACACTTCACTGCCATTCCTATTATGCATCTCTAACTCCTGCACTACCAATGCCAATGCCATTGAGACAACATTCGGCATTGACAAATGCTTGTTTTATCTTCTACAGCAACTCCGGAAAGCTAAGCTGGAGGTAGTGGTAGGTGTGGTTGCACTGGTGGTGGAGGAGCAGAAGTTGACACCACTATTGCTTCATCTGAGTCATCACAGAAACTAAAATATAATGAAGAAAAAGCAAGGAAAGTATGTCCATGTATGGAAAATATTGTGAAGGGTACATATAAGCCTGTTTAAAAGGTTTAAAGGTTTAAAAGGTACTGTCTGTGCTGATGAAGTCAGTCTGACTTACTCAAGGTTTTGCATAACCATGATGCCTTTTTTTTTTTTAAACCAGGAGAGACACACTAAGCTGAAAGCTTGTTTACAGGTGCTACCTGGAAGTACAAGGAAGTTAAGTGACTTGCTCAGGGACATACAGTATGCAAGTGGGGGGCTGTGGGATTCAACCCCAGGTCTCCAGCTCAGAGCCTTAAACCACTGTGCTATACTGCTTCTGGGAATGAAGCTTTGGAGGATGTCTATGGTTTGGATATTCTTTCTCTCCTAGCATCCTTTAATGTTCTGCTTTCCTGCAAACTGCCTCTCTAGCATGCTCACTCAAAGGATTAGAAATGAGTAATGCTCCGTATTTGATGTCTTTTCATTTTTTTGTGACACATAACTTGTTTTTCTTTGGGAGGCACTGTGGGTATTATATAATTTGAAAATCAGAGAAGCCAGAGGGAATATAGTAACTGACATAGAGATAATGCATGGACTACAGAGGGGTATAAGTTTTGAGGTCTGCAGTCAATAGTAACTATTACTGTAGCAGTGCAGTGCATACTGGGCTGTGGCAGTCTTAGAGGGTTTGCAGACTCTGTCACAACACCACAAACATTAATCCACAGCAGCTGCATGCCAACAGCTGCTGCCACAAGTAAGCTACAGTAATTTGTATTTTTTTCTGACCTCAAAGCTTTTAACCCACTATTTGTAGTCTGTTTAAACCCATGGCAATTGCTACACTGTGAGCCAAAGAGGATTGGCTGAATGATAAAGCCAAAACAGATTTTTATGCCCCAATTCGAAGTCAAACTAAACTTGGCTCTGGCTTTCTTCTCTCATCCTGTCAACCATGCCCTAACCTTAGCATAGATTCCCCTGGAAAAAAGTGCCAGTGCTAGCCACCCTTATGACCAACATATCCCTGTGCCTTTACAATTTCCATAAATCTCCCCCCACACAGAGCACAGGAGATAAATCAAATGCAGTGTAATATTCTGTAGAGCTGCTTAGCATGCTGTGTCCTGCCTGATCCCTGCAACTTCTATTTAAAGAAAAGTAAAACTGTAATGAAACTTAAAAAAATAAACACATAAAAGGCAATGATGGTACACTATAGAAGGTACACCACAGCCCAGTCAACAGAACATTTTCCTAAAGCACCCTCAGTCATCAGTTTCTACCCCCCATAATCAGAGGCTACTGAAAGCACAGTACAGCCTGTTGCACTGCACTTGCAATAGCACATGACCAGCTGTGAGCAATGTTCAGCCAGTTAGTGTGTACTGACAGAGCACACTAACTGACTAAATGTCAGGCCATGTTGATACAACACCAAATGGATATGTGCTATGCCAACATGGACTAAGGCTGCATATGGCCCACAAGAGATAGTACTGGATGAAATGGGATAACACTAGGGCTTCTGTGAGCTATATTCATCCAGAGCATGCAAATGAGCTCATTGGCATGTTGGGAACTAAGGGACCATCTCAATGTTTATTACACGCTCATTTCACAGTCACAGATTGTGATCACAAATAGCTGTTTCTACAGCACTTGTGATTGCACCTTGGGACTGTCAGAAGGCAGTCAGTTGAGGAGGTGAGCAGAGGGCTGTACCGGCTGGTATGGGGGGTGGGCAGCTGTCCTCAGTGAGTGTGTAAGTGTGAGGTGGCTAATGTCTGGGGGTATATGGCACTCAGTGGAGGGGCACTAGCACACCAGAAATTTACTTTATACAGACGAGACATGGGTGTTCAGGGGAGGGTGGATCACTAGATTACCAGGGATCTTTATACTGTATATATACTACATGGGTGACTGGGGGGAAGACTAGACTGCCAGTGATCTTTATCTATGTACTATGTGTCCAATCAGGGAGGAAGACCACTAGACTACCAGGGTTCTATATATATGTACTATGTGGGTGATCAGGGGGAACACAAGCCTACCAGGGATCTCTACCTATGTACTATGGGTGCAGTCAAGGAGGGGGAACCACTAAAAGCAGGTGCGAGTAGCTGCAGTACAGCCACCCTGCCTTCTCAGGGTGGGAGCATTGCCTTATTACTGGAAGAAGATGGGGTTTTCTGCAGTGGTAAACAGCACCGTTCTGAGGGCTGTTTTGTGCCACTGCAGTCTTTTGAATATAAAGCAGCACCATTATGCATGATGGAGTCCATCATTTTCATAAGCACAGTGGTATGGTGTTCTGGGGCCTCTGAATATGCTCCACTTGGAGCAGTGGTGCAAACCCAGGTTAGCAAGGGTGCTGTCCTTTGAATATGGGGCTAGCTAAGTCTTAAACTATTTTAGCTAAAACAATTTATTCACTTCTAAATGTATTTTTTTTTAATTTACATAGAAGCATAAAATCTGTCAGCAGAAAGAGACAAATGGTCCCTTCAGTCTGCCATATTAGAAAATGGGCTAGGAAAATACAGCAACCTAATTGGCTGAAAGCACCCACCAATCAGGTAGGTAACCCACAACTGAGCCTGGGACATAACTAATCCCAATGTCTGCCTGATCTTCTTTTCTAATTTATATCATTCACCACAAAATGAACAATGAAGAAAAAAACTGATGCCATTTTTACCCTCACTTCACAAGTTCACCAGTGCTTTACAAGCTCTATCCTCGAGTCCCATTTCCAAACAAAAGTACAGCAATAATCATGTTTTTTAAAACAAAAAAAGGCCGGCCCGGTGGCCCTGAGGGTTGAGGCACTGGACGCCACACCTCGCAACACACAGGCAACCCAGGTTCGGATACAGACTCAGGTCGTCGGGGGAAGGAGGACTAAGCATCCCAATGGATGCTATCCTCCTTTGGGGTGGGTTACCAGGGATGCTATATGCACCCGATGTCCCTGGGGGCCATTGGGAGCATCAGCTCTTGTGGGGCACTGGCAGCTTCAGAAGGGCTGGAGTCAGGGAGGGGAGGACGTTGTTAGGCACTTGGCAGGCATACGTCAGCATGCACTTGCCGAGCCGATGTCCTCAAGAAGAAGTAGGGGGCCAAGGAAAGCACAGAAAAAGCGAATCAACCTCGGTGGTACCTAGATGACGGCCACTCCAGCTGCCCAGTCCAGGAACCATGGGCAGACCCCGCTGTGCCAGGGTGCTCCATGAAAGATGGGAGGAAAGGTAGGAGTCACCCATGGGCACTCTAGGGGCAGATTCAGTGTCGGGGTGGGTAGCATGAGTGAGCCTGAAGGAGCAGAACGACGGGGCGATAGGAGGGGATAAAAAGAAAGTGAATATATATATAAAAAAAAAAAAAAAGATCATGTTATAAAAGAGAAAGTGAACACTGTCATCACTTCTGTTCTTACAATTTTACTATCACTGATGATGGCACCCACTGCCAACCATGACCATGCTCACTCTGCCATCTGGACCAACTGCTGTGCTCACCATGTTTCATAAATCTCATGACCAGTGACCATGCATTGTGCATCTCCCTACAAGTAAAATAAACCAGGCATTATATACAAAACAAGCATTTGTCACTTCAAGTGTTTGCTTACTTGTTTTTGCTTTGTATATGTGTGGCATTGATAGTGCAGTGGCGATAATTAACACATCAATCAATCAATCAATCAATCAAGCAATTAAATCTATATTTAACCAGGCGATCATCATTGAGCAAAACTCATTTTCAAGATGGACCTGGATAACATCGAAACCAGTCTACAATACATTTAAACATAAAAGTTCACAATAGTTACAGCATTCAGAGAGAGTGTCAACTAGTAAGCAGTAGTATTAGTGAGTACAAAGCATTTTTGTCAAATGAAGACAGTATATACACAATGACCAGCACAAGAAACGTATGCATATATACAGGCATATTACAGCGCATGTCCACAACATATCTTCAACAATCAAGAATAATCAGTAGCACTAGAGGAGCATAGCGGATGAAGGGGGAAGGGAGTACCTGAAGGGGCAAAGGAAATTAGGAAAGGGGGTGGAGAAGAATAGGTATAAGGGTAGTGAGGATGGGGAGAGGGGCATAAAGTGCTGATACATTGGATATAAGTTTCATCAGCCAATAAAGTCATGTTTCTGCCTAATTAGTGGCAAGTTGGGCAATTAAGTGTGACCATGGGAGATCAAAATTATTTAGGTATCAAGAGCAATGACCAAAAAAATAGTAAGTTGGAGCTAAGGGTCAGAATATGTATGGGAATCAATGAGCAGGGGTAGGTGCAGTGAGGCCAGAGAGGATGTAGAAGTGCTCTGCCTATAGCAAAACGAGGAGATTAGGAGCAAGGAAAGCATTTGCATTATTCCTTGTAAGAATGAGCATACAGAGGTTTGAAAGCAGTCAGGTTGGTAGGAATAATGAGTTTCAATGTCTTTCACAACTTGTTCCACAGAACAGGCAACACATAACTTATGGCAGCTCTACCAAAGCGCATTTTCACCTTGGGTACTTTCAGAGAGATATACAAGGTACTTCTTAGTGCATAGTTTCCTACTGAGCTTAATGGAAGGCAGTCGGAAATGTAATGGGGCAGTTTTTTGGTAATAGCTCTATAAGTCTAAAGTGCAGCATTTCTTTGATGTCTATAGGGTAGAGAGGTCCACCCCACAGCCGCTTATAGGGAACAGTATTATGTTGAGAAGGGGAGGCCAGTGTTGAACCTTAGGGCTCTATGGTAGAGTGTGTCAAGCTTGGTAAGCATTGCGGCGGGGCACTGGCTATAGAGGAAGTCAGCGTAATCTAGCAGTGAAAGGAAGGTAGTTTGGACCAGCCTCAGCTTGTCTTCTTTAGTGAGAAGATGTTTGATCCTAAAAAATAGTCCAAGTCTCTGTCTTAGTTTTTTTGTCAGTTCCTCTATGTGGTTGATGAAAGATAGTCTATTGTTAATCCATTCTCCCAAGTACTTGAAATTTGTTACATATTCTAATGGTTCACCAAGTATTGTGGTAATCTGAGGAATAGATCTGGAGGTGTTAGGGTTTGGAGCACGAATAAAGGGTGAGAATAGCATTGCTTTTGGTTTTTAAGCATTTAAAAGCAGCTTTTGTTTTAGGAGCTGAGTCTGCAGCTGGTTGAAGTCAGATTGGAGGTTGCAGTATGCAGCTTCAGGTGTTGGTCTGCTTATGTATAACACAGTATCATCTGCAAATAGGTGTATATTGGCCTCTTTTATGCTCGCATCAATATTATTGATGTAAATTGCAAACAACAAAGGACCCAGAATGGAGCCCTGTGGAACTCCTCGCAGAAGAGGTACAAGAGGTGAGAAATCACCTTTGGCCTTTACCTGTTGTAGCCAGCCTGTGAGATAATCGGCAAACCAACTCAAGGAAAGCTGGTCCAGGCCAATGCTCTGAAGGGAAGAGAGGAGTAGACTATGGTCCACAGTATCAAAGGCCTTGCTTAGGTCCAGAAATACTGCACAGACAAAGTTCTTATCAACTAGGCCCCATTGCAAATCATTTGTCTCCTTGGCCAGGGCTGCGATTGTATTGTGTTGAGCTCTGAAGCCTGACTACAGTGGGTTTTACAGACTATTTAATTCTAAGTGGTTCTTGAGCTGGGCACTCACAATTTTCTCCAGAAACTTGGACAGTATTGTAAGGAGAGAAATTGGCCTATAATTGTTTACATCACATGGGTCACCAGATTTGAAAATAGGGATGACATGGGCTGTTTTCCAAGTGGGTGGTAGGATGCCCAAGGATAGAGATAAATTAAAGAGAGGTGTGATTGGCACAGCTAAAACTTGGTATCCAATCTTTATGAAATATGGGTTTATAAGATATGCTCCAGCACTTTTTTTGGTATCCAGCTCTAGTATGAGGTCTTCAAGCTCTTTCAGAGTTGCAGGCTGTAACATGAAGGATGGTATGGGGTTGAAGAATTCATAATCTTGTGTGCCAAGTTGTGAGTGTAAAGAATAGGCAGGCGAGTTGTCAAAGGCAAGCCCTGCAGTTGCGAAGTGATCATTGAGAGCATTAAGGATAGATAGTCTATCAGAGATAGAGGAATTGCCAAACGTATGTTTTGCAGGTAGAGAGTTTCCAGTGGTGTGACGTGACAAGTCCTTGATTGTCTTCCAAAATTTAGAAGGGTTCTTAGAAGCAGATTCAAGTTCAGAGCAGTAATAGCTAGCCTTTGCCTCTTTAATCATTTTGATACAGGTGTTCCATGCCCTCCTGAACATACACCAGTCCTTTTCAAGCTTAATAGCATGAGTTATAATAATCAAATTCTCATGACTGGAAAATGACGAGGTTCACATATAACTTAGAATTTTCAAAATACTAGTTTTTTTAGTTTTTTTTTTGGCGCAGCATATGAACATGACAGGTGTCATTTATTAAATGAGACCCGGAATGTTGTTTTGCGGAAGAATCTCAAAAACAGGTTTTGGAGGGGGTTTGATAGTGACACCTGCCATGTTCATTTGATGGGTGTAAAAAACACGAGTATGTTGAAAGTGCAATTTCAAAATTAAAAATCCCCACCTCCCCTGATCTTCTCTGGAACTGCTGCTGGCGCAGATCCTTCCAGAAGTGTACTCAAGAAAAAACTCTACTTATCACCCATCACGCCCATAAATATGAACAATTCCATAGTTCAATGCTGCTCTCTTAGCACCCTCCAACTATTCAAATGTGGGCCAGCAATATGCAATCATACCTCCTGTTGGAAATAGTGCAGTTAACAGCTACCAGGGCAGCTAACAGTAAGGCAGAACAATTTCCCAGCTTGTGGAATACCCTGATTCAGGAGATAGAAATGTTTTTTTTTCCCCCAGTATAAACCACCTAGTGTCTCATTTGACTTTCTATTACCACCTGCCCCCACCAAATGTTCTGGCATACCCCTTTACCCCAGCTCGCCCACACTTACTCATTTCTCACAATTGAATAAACTGTTTAGGCTTCAAGGGATACAGAATGAAATACATATAACTGCAAAGCTGAATTGCTGCTGTTCAAGCAATGAGCTTTATTGCATATAATTGATGGAATATTTGCTGCAATTTGAGCTCCTAATAGTAGTTTATATCAAGTATCAGCTATACTATCTTACTTTTATAACATCAAGTAAAACAATGTTGCAAACAATGTGCCAAGGCAGTGAGGAGAGCCAGTGGGATGCTGGGGTGCATTAGGAGTGGCATCATCAGCAGAAGAAAGGAGGTGGGGATGCCACTGTACAGATCACTGGTGAGATCTCATTTCAAGTACTGTGTCCAGTTCTGGAGACTGCAGCTCTGAAAGGACATAGACAAGGCAGAGGCAGTTCAGAAAAGGGCAACAAAAATGGTGCAGGGCCTGCACCAAAGGTCATGCGAGGAGAGATTGGAGGAACTTAATATGCATACACTGGAAGAGAGGGGAGAGAGAGAGAGAGAGAGAGAGAGAGAGAGAGATGGGGTGTATGATAGAGACCCTCAGGTACCTAAAGGGAACAAATAAGATACAGGAGGGTAGCATCTTTTAGAAGAAAAGATGTTCTAGAACAAGAGGACATGACATGACATTGGAAGGGGGTAGACTAAGGGGCAATGTAAGAAAGTACTTTTTCACAGAAAGGGTAGTGGAGGCATGGAACAGCCTCCCAGCAGAGGTGGTGGAGTTAAAGACAGTAGAAAAGTTCAAAACTGCTTGGGATAGGCATAGGGGAACCCTTGTGGTTCAAAGAATGAAGTGTGGATATGCGGCACTTCTAGTAAGTAAGGAAACAGGGCAGACTGGATGGGCCTCTCGGTCCGTATCTGCCATCAAATTCTGTGTTTCTATTTTTCTATGCTTCTAAGTGATATAGAATGAACTTATTACCTGTAGCTATGTAAGCAATTTGGTTTTTGCATCTGTATTTGACTCTGTTGTGCTATGTGTTCTTGTATGTTTGTACTTCAATAAAAAGAGTTTTGAGTAAACATTGAAAAATATCAATGTTTGTTCATAACTTTTTTTTCTCATTTTTGACCTCAAATGTTCAATGTGGTGTTTCTATTACATCGCTTTATAAATATGACAGGTCTCATTTATGAAATCCTGTCCAAAATGTCATTTTGCGGCACAAATGTGAAAAGACATTTTGGGCAGGATGTGAAAAATTACACATCATGTTCATGACATGGGGTACAAAAATGGCTATGTTGAAATTGTGGGGTCACAATCTGATAAAATAGCAAAGCTAGGAGTAAACATTGAAGAATTTCCACGTTTCTTCATACCATTGTCATTCATTGGAGATTTTAACGCTAAATGTTTAACATAGTCTTATTGTGACATCATCTTATGATTAAGACAAGTAGATTTTTTTTTAAATCTGTCCATAAAGGGAGTTAATGAAGTGACTGTGAAAACAAATTCTGGAGGGGATTTGAAAACTTAACCTGCCCTGCTCATTAGGTGGCATAAAAAAAAGGTTATGTTGAAAATCTGGTGACAAAATCTAGTGAAAAGCAAAGTTTTGAGAAAACATTGCAGAATTTCAGTGTTGCTGAGAACATTATTGTTTGTTTTTTTAAGATTTTGACCCTAGATTTTCAAAAGCTTTTTTATTACCTCACCTTATGATCAAGACAAGTAGAATTTTTTAAATCCGATCCAGAAAGTGATTTTGTGGAGTCACTACAAAAACATGTTTTGGAAGGGATTTGAAAAATGACATCTGTCTTGTTCATGAGGTGGTTTAAAAAAAAAGGCTATATTGAAAATTGTTTGTCAAAATCTGGAAAATATTAAAGTTATGAGTAAACACTGACAAATTTAAACATTGCCTCATAACTTTGTTGATCTTTACACAGTCTTTTTATTACCTCACCTTATGAATAAGATGGGGGAATTTTTTCTAATCCTGTCTGAACTTTGGCTTCAGAGAGTGACTGCAAAAACACATTTTGGGGAGGATATGGAAACAAAAAAATCCCAGTTGAAAATTGTGGTAAAATTATTTAAACATTTCAAAGTTATGAGTAAAAGTTAAAAGTGTGAACCAGCCCAGTGGCACTGAGGGTTGAGGCACTGGACACCATACCTCACGCCATGCCAGTGACCCGCATTGGGAACAAGTACAAGTCCCTGGGGCTTGGCAGGGAAGAGATAGATTGAGCATCCTTTGGACTGCTCTCCATCTCTGTGGAGGGGGGAATATAAGTGGTTGGTGCATGCCTGACCCCTACTGGAGGCAGGGGGTTCAATGATATGCTGCAGCAGGATCATGGGGCGGGTGCACAGCAAATGCTTGCGGGGCCCACTGCAGGCATCATTGCATGTCATGCTCCTCCATAGGGGGCAGAAAAATGGGAAAAGAGACCCTAGTGGCTGGTCGTTGTGGCTTGATGGCCATCCCCGCGCTCCATTCTGGAGGTAATGCCCCCAAACTGGATCTGGAGCTAGGTGGGGGAGTAAGGGGGGACTCCCCACTGCCCCACCATGGGGGGGGGAAGCCATGGGAGTTACAGGTGGTGAGGGCCTGAAGGAGCACAGTGACAGGATGGCGGCTGGATGAGGAGCCGACCAGGGCCAGGGAGGGGGAAAGAAACAGATAAGCAAACAAAGAAAAGCTCAAAATGCATTAAAAAGCTATTGCTGAAATTGACCCTATTTTCAGTCACTTCCAAGTGCAGCTCAGAAGATGCAAGACATTCAATAAAGAGCAGTGTTGGACTAGCAAGGTAAGTATGGGCTGTGTGTGCAGGTGGGGTGATGGTGGTAGAAGTGATCTTTGGACAGTTTTCTTGTTTTACAGCTTTTCAGATAGGGCACAGAGGAAGAATCAGGAGGTGGGAAGGATTCTTGGTAGTGGGAGGGTATTTTATTTTCATGGATGGGGCACTGAAGAAGGATCAGGGGGTGGTCGGGATACTTGACAGTGGGATGGTGTTCAGTTTTTACAGACGGAGCATGAGGAAAGATCAGGAGGTGGGTGGGAGACATGGTAGTAGGAAGGGGCTGTTTTTAAGGATGGGGAAAGTTCTTCATACAAGACAAAGTAATGAATTTGTAGAAGTGTCAGTAACTTATCCTTTAGACTGATATCCACAGTATCAAATCAGAAGGCATGTTTGATTCTAGAAAGTGATCTGTGCCTTTTTGGTTCAAGAATCAACAGCTGGGCTGAGTATAAGGAGTGGGCTGCTGATATACTATCACTGGTATGGGGCTGAGCAGTGCTGGCTAGGAAGAAGGGACTCGCTGTCATCTGTGACTGCTGCACTGTGCTGGGGGTGCTTTCTGTTGATGCTCATCACATTTAGGACTTAAGGTCACAGTCAACTGTTGTATTTGGTTGGATATGGGCTGCTTGCAGCTTGCCACTTTCACTCTCTAAAGATGCAGCACAGCTGTGCAGCTGCTCTCTATCTCCACTCACACATCTCCATGTTTTTGAATAGTCATGGGGGGGTAGCTCACAGGACTCCAGTCTTCACTTGCACAGCAGAATCTTCCAGGAAATTTAAATTAAATTTTAAAAAAGAAAAATAAACCTGGTTCAGAAGCAGATCATGACACCGTTGATCTAACTGCTGGGTGGTGTCATGTAGATGAAAGGAGGCAGCCATTGGCTCATAGGCACAACATTCTGACCATCCCTAGCAGAACAGCATCATGATTAGCCTTGCTGATCATTGGCTTGTAGCTGTCAAGCCTCCTGAACTGCATAGGATACGACAGTGACTTGCCTCTAAAGCCTGCTGCGTTAACAATATGTTTCTGCGCAGGTGTAAACAAGTACAAAAATGAAAACAAATGAATACAAAACTTCTATGAAAACTGGAGAACTGAAATAAAAAGAAGGCAGTCACGCAAACTCTGAGCAGTACTGCTGACAACAGCGCCTTCTGGCAGCATCACCATTTACTAGCAATTCTACAAGCTGATGAATGACTTTACAAGAATTTTTAATTTACTTTTTTAATTTTTTTTAACCTTTTTTGTTTTTATAAGTATATTCTACATATGGCTCATTTTCTAAATGCAGTAATACTCCACAGGGTGAGTGGTATGGGCTATACTAAATCTTTCCTGGGCTACAAGATCCTGCGCCTACATCGTTGGTTCTCATTACACCCCTTGATGATCCAGTATAGCCCAAGACAATGCACTCTGTTAGGTATTATTGCTTATATATACTACCTCAGCCCACAGCCTAGTGCCCTAGGGGTACTCTCCCTCTGCACCCCCCATGAACAGCCCTCCCCTAGACTCCCTGATAAGTCCAGTAGTCTGTTTGCTCTGTCCCATCAGTGTTTGAACCCATTTAGGGTGCCTGCACCACCAGATTTTTAACAATTTGATGCAAACCCATTGTATAAGTGCAACAAGACACCCCAGGACTGGATTTATATTGAGATCAGTACACTTTCAGGGGCGTTTTAAAACCTCCACCCGTGGCATCTGCATCAACATACCTCTGGGTGTGTGGTAAACTCAGCATAGATCCCACCCTGTCATATCTTACTGCATACTTAGCCTCTGTGATTACCATTTGAGCTGCCAACTACTATATCTTACTGTGTGAATACATTTGACATATTGATTTAAAGAACAGTTATGCAGTAAAAAAAATGTAAAAAACATTATATTTGTTGAAATTGCATTAGAAATTTATGTTTTCTAAGTATTTGGTTTTGACTAATAATCTGTCTTTAATACAGACTAACATGTTATTAATCCTCAGACTAATGTGTTCTTAATCCAGTGACTGTTCCCAAAAAGCTGGGTCTTCCCAATTGACCTTACAATTGCTTTGTTTGTCTGTTATTATGACTAGCACTATGATATCATACTAAGATCACTGTGACATCAGAAAGCTTATTTTACAGAAAATTGGAAAGCAGGCAAAATGTACTTCATATTCCAGAAAAGCAAGTGGGTCATCAGCACGGCAGATATTGCTACTGCTCGTGACTCTGGCGACATACATTCAGGAATAAGTGTGAACTGTGCAGGCGCATCCAGGAGAGCAGGGATTGGGAACCTCAGGGTCTGCTCTTCTTTCCCAGGGAGGTAGGGATGCTACTCCCACTGCATGAGTGCTGCCTGGTGGACACCAGGTGGGGACACAGCAGAAGCACCAGAAGTGGGAAGGGTTGGTAACAGACACCTGGTGACACCAGTATGCATTCATGCCTGCATCATTGCACCTCAGGTCCCCAGGGGAGAAAATGGAAGGGCAAAGGAAAAAACTCTGATCTGCTCAATGCTGGTCTCCCCAGAAACTCTTGCCTGACCAACTTGACTGGCCACTCACTTATATAGGTCCTGGGTGTGATGGTTAACATGTAAGTCTGCCAAAAGTTTTGTGACAGGGCTGTGGGTTCTTGTCAAATGGAAATGGCCAGAGAAAAAGCCATGTAGAAAAAAAATCTGGAAAAGATAAATGGCAGTTTCAAAAGATGAGTCCTAGCTGTACTACCATCCTGCTGGACATCATCTTTGCCTGCCGATCCCCTGAATTATGGGATGCCACCGCAGTGGGTGTAGGGTGGGCAGGCAGGAAGAGGAATGGCTGACTTCTGACATGGAGGGCTTTTCTTCAGCAGCTCAGTGTTGCCGACATGAGGGTTCCTGGCTCCAGGATAGGCAGCAGAAAGATGATCAGGAAGGGCTATACCTCTGGCCACATGCATAGGCTGTATTCATGCAATGAAACAGTTATGAAAGCAGCTCAGCAGCAGCTATGGAGTTTTAGGGGGCAGTAGTGACTAAAACTGAACCATCCCCTGACCCCAGTACAGGCAGCAGGTCCAAGAATTGAATGAAATAAAGCCCAATTAATGCAGGTGAGGGTACAAAACAATACAGGGACAGAATGCAAACAAACATGGTAGTGTCCATGCTGCCTAACCCTTGACCCAAAGAGATGTTGGGACATGGGGTCAGGGTTCATCTTGCCTGTGAATCTGAACCAGTTAGAAGCTAATGAGCTGCATCAGAGAGGATAGATGCTGTAGGCATCCTTGCAAAGCAACATTTATCCATGAGTGCTTTGCCAATGAGGAGTTAGCATACAAAGTGTAAAAGAAACTGTTGATTCAGTACTCTGGGGTTGGTACTGCTGAGCTGTAAAATAATACAGACAAGCTGCAAAATACACCCAGGAGAAGCTGGAAGGCCAGACAATTTGTGCAGGTCCATGACAGTTGGAAGAGGCAGTTCCTCTCCAGAGTTGTTGAGGAGAAAGACAAATTTGTTTGGAGGAAGGCAGGCTTATGTCAAAGCGTTTCCTACATGAGGATATTCCAAACTGCAAAACGCAAGACTGACACCACTACCTAACTAAAGTGTCAGTTCTGGCTGGAGCCAGAAAGATGACTTGTGCAAGCTGACCTTGTTTATTTATTTATTTAAGCGTTTAACCAGGAAGGCTTACTGAGCAGGCTACTGCTCGATTCCAGACACGTCCTGGGGGGAGGGGGACCCCCATAAGCATTTGACAGGTAGGCAAATACAAAGTATAATACAAAATTCATAATACATAATACATTCTAGGGACCTGAGGACTGATACAGAGACAAGAATAGCATGAGCGAACAGATGATACAGACTTGAAACAGGCACAGTTTAAATACAATTCGTTAAGTATATTAGGATAGTTAAGCAACAATATATGTTCATTGGATGCGCAGCTAAGGCAGTTAAGGCAGCCCCAAGTGTGGTGTGTAATGGGGCCTAGACACAAGAGCAGGTAGGGGAGAAGTGGGCAAGCAGCATGGAGTTAAGATGCGGGGAGGAAGAGAAGTGATGAATGTTTGCGGGTAGGGAGTGCCATAACTTAGACATGCAGTAGCTGAAGGCTGCCTGGCCCATGGCAGAGGATCTATGTGGGACAACTAAGGTCCTTAAGTCATTATTTCTGAGTTTATATGCCGGGGTGCTAGGATTGGCTGTGGCAGAGGTGAGGTGGGGGGGGAGCAACTGGCACCAGTATTTGGCTGAGATCTTGGCACAACGGGACTGCCTGCGGTTATCTAGGGATGTAAGGTGCTTGCACATTGAGAAGTATAGCCATGGTGTGCTAGTGTCAGCAGCTGCTTACTTCCTGAGCAGCTGTTTCTTACTGGAGGGTGTGTATGTTGCCTTGTAAGTGTCCCAGTGGTCAAATTGATTGTGTGCTTGGGTATGATGACAAAACAAGGTGAGCCCAGCAAAGGCCCTTTTGGGGGGTGAAAAGGTGAGTGAGAACTGGCTTTCAGTCCACCAGCTGCAGTTGTGAATTTGTGAATTGCATCCAGCCCTATTCAGAGTTTGAACCAGTGCACAAAAGAAACTGTAGAATCATGAATGACTATATAGGGTTTTGGCACAACGACCAACATGATTATGGGAAGTTATGTAGTTAGTGCCAGGGGTATATCAGAGGCCCTGAGCTAGGAATGGAGAATTCACTTGGAATACCCAGGCCAAAGACCTGCATTTGGCCAATTGGATTATAAGGATTACAAATAGGGATCACTTTCCATTTAATGTTTGATTTAAAGGGCATGCCATTCAGCCTCATCTTCTCATCTCCTTAGGCCTGCAACATACATTAAAGCCTTGTGCGGTACTCACCAGTGAGAAAAAGGGAGCACCTGCTGGATTCTGGGGATTTAAACCTGGCGCACTAGGCAGGGATTGTAGGACTGAAACTGAGAAGAGAGGATTTAAAGGACTGTGTCGTGTTGTGCATTTTTTTAGCTGACTTGCCTAAATAACTCAGCCTAGATCTTTATACTGTTACTTGTACCTTACAAATAGTCCCCCCCTTTAGTCAGTCTGCTATATATTTGCATTTGAAGTCTGATTACTAGTAATTACTGTTTGGTTATTGTTTCACTGCTTTGTGGGGTGGGTCTGTGTGGACAGGTAGACTATCATTTCCTTTGTGGTCATATCTAGAGAGATAGGTGGTATTTTCCAGGTACTTCCCCAAGTGGAGTACTGGACCATTTACATTTGAACCCAGACTAGCCCACTTGATGGTATTAGGTGTGTCCCCCTCAAGAGACTAAGGTTTACAGCTGAATAGACTATGTTTACGAAATTAAAAAATTATAAACTGAAGTGAATACCTGTTCCTTAAAGACAAAAACAAGGTGCTGCTTCAGCATGTGGTCTGAAAACAAAACAAAATGGTTATATTAAATGCACGCTGAAAATAGAAAATAGAGTTAAAAATCGACGTTTTGACCATAGGTCTTCTTCAGGTAATATCTAAAAGAAAAAAAAGAATAATTTTGCTTTTTCTCTTTTAGATATTTCCTAAAGAAGACCTATGGTCGAAATGTCGATTTTTAACTCTGTTTTCTATTTTCAGCGTGCATTTAATATAAACATTTTGTTTTGTTCCTTAAAGAGTTCTAAAGTACTTTATTTGTGCTTTATTTGAAATGATGTGCAATAATTGAAGTGTTATTTTAGCTAGGACTCCCCTGCGAATGAGGCATGTATCTTAAAGCAACAATGCATGATAGGGGTTACAACTTTTACCTGTACTGTTTTACTCTACTTTAGATTGCTCCTTATCTCCTTTCTTGTATTGCTGCTTTGCCACTTTTTATGTTTGCCAAGCGTGTACTCGCAGTGAACATTTTGTTAGGAGAATGGCTTTAGAGAGATGTGACACTGTCAGCTAAATGCAGAGTGGTCTGAAAGAGGCTCTTCAGTGTCACATCAGTCATTAGCCAGGCTGATCATGACAGTGTTCTGGCTTGCTGAGAGGAAATTTTGTGTACCGTATTTCAAAGGAAGGAGCCAACGCAATCATAGGATGACTCTTTCCTTTGATCTACACTGCCCAGCAAGCACAGCTGATCTATCTTGATCAGCCTGCTGAGGTTGAATTACACCCTGTAGCAAAGAAAACTGTTCATTGATGTCTGTTGCTGCTCCACCCTTACAGACACCCCTCCTGACCCTCCCACTCAGCACGCACCACCCCACACAAACATAACACCAACACTGGGGGTGCCTAATCCCCCAGTGTCACCACCTGAAATGAAGAAAGCCATCCATCATATTTTTTTTAACTACACCCTGCAAAAGAAAATAATGTCCAGCAACGCCTGTTACAGCCACCGCTGAAACTGCCAACCCCCAAGCCCATCCCATGATAAAATTCCAGCACAGGGGTGCCTGATCCCTTGTGCTGGCTGCTACCTCCCGCCCTGCCCATTTTAATTATGCAGCACTGGAAAGCCCAGCCCTGGTTCTGCCAAACATAACACTGACACTAGAGGTGCCCAATCCCCCAGTGTCACCACTTGAAATAAAGAAAACCGTACCGCATCGTTCTTTTTAAAACCCTGTAAAAAAGCAAACCATCCATCGATGTCTGTGTGTCTGTTAATATTGTGGCACGGGGGTGCCCCATCCCCTGTGCTGGCTGCTACTCCTCACCCTGCCTATTTTACTTATGCAGCACCATGGAGCCCAACCCTGTTGCTGGGAAACATAACACTGACATTGGGGGTGCCCAATCCCCTAGTGTCATGACCTGAAATAAAGAGAATAATCCCTCATAGTTTTTTTTAATGAAGTCCCATAAAAAGGAAAAACATCCATCAATGTCTATTGCCACCATTACTGTCCCCCCCACCAGACCCTCCCACTCAGCACCCACCATGCCACCCCCTAAGCCCTTTCGTACCTACAAGGGTTACAATGCCATAATCCTCTCTGAACTGTAGACATGTCTTCACTCTTCAGTGCTGGACCACAAACTGAGGAAATCAGGTATGCAGTTCAATGTATTTCAAAGGGGTTTTCAACTTAGTGGCATAACTTCAAGTTAGTCTCTAAGTGGTACTACTTTCACCTCAATGATGAGCCTGATCTGCATGGAACTAAATTAGGTAATTAGTTACTTTTCTGTGCACACCTATTCCTATATTGAGCTCTAACTTATTTTAACTTAACAGTGCTTAGTCCTTGCTTGTACTGCACGCTGCCTATCAGGAAACTGCACAGAACCTGAACCAGCTACTTTCTGGACAAGGCATTATAACTCAGTGCAGACACCCTGACGAAATGAGGCCCATCCAGGGGACTACAGTGGCTGGCAAGATGTGTCCACACAAACTAAACTGTGGTCTTCTCCTTGCTAATCTGTATATCCTGTCTGTACTCTGGGTGGACTGGCTTGAAAGCAGTTTTGGTCCTTCCAGCCATGCCTGTCAAGGACCAGGAACACATCTGGCCAGGCACTACTACTGTCCTTCCCCGACGTGCAATATCTCCCTCCTAGTGGCATATGAATTCTCAAGAAAAGGGATCTGCTATAGTCAAGATCCCCTCTCCTTACTAGGAGCGTGACCACCAGAACGACTCTACCATCCCTTACCCTTACTCTCTGTCTCCTGCTCACAGCTCTGTTGCTACTTGCAGGGGACATTCAACCGAACCCGGGCCCAGGTATTGCTAATATCTCAATTTCCTCCTCCCAAGACCAGACCTGGCTAGCAGCAAAGGGTCTGAGGCTGGCTCATATGAATATATGCAGTCTTCGGCCTAAGATTCACAAAGTTCAAGCATGGCTAGCCCTGTATAAATCTGATGTATTAGCAGTCTCAGAGACCTGGCTAAAATCCTTGATCACGAGGTTGCTGCCTCTGGATATGTCTGCTACAGAGTGGACAGAACATCGAAAAGGGGGGGTTGTGCACTTATCTACGTGAATGACACCCTGACCTCCTCCCATGTTAGCATGCCCCCACAGCACATCCCCTGACATAGAATCAATTTTCATATGGCTCACACTAGGCGGTGCCAAGCATCTTACCATAGGTTGCATATATAGCCCTCCCACAAATGCTCTCCAATCCTTGGAGACACTCTTGAAGGACCCAACCATAGAGGTTGCATCTGAACTTATCATTTTGGGGGATTTCAATCTCAACTGGGCCCAAGAGGCTAAGTCCTCTATAAACAGCTTGTTACATGACACAAATCTTGCCCAAGTTATCACACAACCCACCAGAATGAATTACAAATCGGGAAGTCACTCAACCATCGACTGGGTCCTGGTGTCTATCCCGAAAAATATCAAAATAGCAGGCACCATGGCCGATGCCTTGAGTGACCATTCACCAATCTTCTGTGTATGGAAGAATAGGGTGGACAAGGTCCAGCCAAGAGTAATCACATCCAGGGACTACTCCAAATTCTCACCAGTGCAATTTAATTGCTATCTAGGTGGCATTGACTGGAGTCCACTAAGATGCCTACCTACCCTGGAATGGGCTGTCAACTTCTTTCTGACATCCCTCTCGAGGGCAGCAGATCTCTTTGCTCTGATAAAAACCCATTGAGTAAAAGGAAGCTGCTATAAGTGGATCACGCCCTCCTTAAAGGCCTTGATTATCATCCGGGACAAAGCCTGGAGAAAGTACAAGAGATCTACGCTCCCAGCTGACCTTGTAAGCTACAGAGCCCTTAGAAACCAATGTAAGCAAGCTGTTAAGCTAGCAAAAAAGGCTTACATCACTCATCTCCAGAAAACTAACTTAGGCAACCCGAAGTTCTTCTGGTCCCACATCAATGAGCTGATTAAGGGCAATAAAACGGTAGCTCCTGGCCGTATTGAGGCTAATGGGCAATTACTGGATGACGAGACACTCATCGCCGAGGCCCTAAACAGCTATTTTACGAACCTTGATGAATATAAGGCTGGGCTCCAAGATAACTACAATGAGCCTCTCAGACTGGAACCTCCTAATCTTGACCGGCCACCATTTCATTTGAGGCTGGTTAAGGTAAAAGAGGTCCTATCCATTCTAAAATCCTTGAAAACAAGAGGATCAGGGGGGCCAGATGGCATCCAGACTAGAATCCTCAAGGATGGTGCCCCAGCTCTAGCTAGGCCTCTTACCTGGCTCATAAACAGGTCCCTTCTAGAAGGGTCTGTCCCTGAGCTGTGGAAGCAGGCTCACGTGGTCCCAATTCACAAGGGTGGGCCTGCTGAACCAATTGGGAACTACAGGCCAATCTCCTTGCTGTGTGCCATCACAAAAATTCAGGAGAAGCTAGTGTACACCCAACTCAAGGAATACTTAGAAGCACACCGGCTTCTTTCCCTGGCCCAACATGGTTTTAGAGCCAAACACGGGACTGACACCACCCTAACCAAGTTCTCTGCTGATGTACTTAGAGAAATCGATGTAGGGTCCAAGACAGGTGCAGTTTTCATCGACCTTTCAAAGGCGTTTGACCTGGTAAACCACAGGCTCCTACTCCAAAAAATGTGCCAAAAAATGTGCCAGTTAGGCCTGGACACTCACGCACTCAGGTGGTTTGAAAGCTACCTCACAGGGTGCACACAGAGGGTCAAGTGGAAGGACAAAATCTCCGATCCACTGCCACTCATGGAAGGGGTACCACAAGGGTCTATACTCGGCCCCTTATTATTCTCACTATTCATAAATGAGCTGCATAACCACTGTGGGAGCAGGAATGTCATCCAGTATGCTGATGACGCAGTGATTTACAGAGCTTCAGATAACCTAAACGTCCTTGGGACAGCCCTCCAAGGGGACATCCACAAGATGGAGGACTGGCTCACTATGAACAAAATGGTCCTCAATACTAACAAAACAAAGGTTATGCTGTTTGGACCCAGATTCCTTGGCCTAGATAGGTCACAACTCCTTTAACTCAAGTCCAGGGTGGGTAAAAAACTTGAAGTAGTTGCCTCCACAAAATACCTTGGACTTACCCTGGACCAAGGATTCACCTTAAAACAACATGCTGATCAAGTCACAAAGGTCATCCATAGAAAACTCATAACTCTTTATAGGCTAAAGGATCAGTTAATCTCAGAAGCCAGGACATCCATTGCCTCGAGTGTCCTACTCCCTACACTCACCTATGCAGCCTCTGTACTCCAGGGAGTGGCCAAGCTGGAGCTTAGCAAGCTACAGACCTTGTACAATAAGGTGATCCGCTTCGCCACTCTGTCCCACTCCAGAAGCCACCACTGCGAGTCATTATCAAGACTCAGCTGGCCGTCATTTGAAGCTCGCTTTAGGTACCCAACTCTCTGCTTGACTTTTAAGCTAATGAGCCCCACACCTCCCCCAAGCCTTGCTGGACTCATAACTGTTAAATGAAATCAGCGGAATCTTCGTACCTCAGGCCAAACTCTCCTTGAGGTCCCTAAGGTGAGGACCAAGGCAGGGTCCAAGTTTTTCTCTCATGCTGCTCCTTCCCATTGGAACAACCTCCCATTGGAGGTTTGGGAAGCTCCATCATTAATGTGTTTCCAAACTAGACTCAAGACTCATATGCTTGCCATGAGTAAATGCTTATGTTACAGCACCTGATTCTTCCTCACTACTCGCTTGCCTACACACTTACCTCAAGGTCATCACAAGCACCTGATCTGGCAGCACTTACATATTAGCTGTCCCTCCCTCCCTTGAATTCCATAGGAGGGTAACTAGAGACCCAGCTAAATCCATTTGCTCCTCTACACTGTGCACCTGACTAATATAAATGGTATCCAGTATGTAAGAAGTTTTTTATTACTGTCATATGTCCATGTTGACTGATTGCCTGCCACAATATCTGTATCTGACTGTACTGTTTTACCATGTATTAACTGTAACTCCTGGGTCGCCCCTGAAAAAGGGACCTCTGGGGCCTGGTGGGCCTACCCGGTCATCAAAATTCAATAAATAAATGAAGAAATAATTTTTGAAACTTTTTGTCCCAAATTTTCAACATGCCTTTTTGGGACCCCACCTCATGAACAATGGCAGTGAAATTAGGCAAATCTATCCCAAAAGGTGCTCTTGTGATCATTTCATGAAATCACCTTTCGGACCAGAGTTGAAAAATTTCTCCACCCTTGTTGAAGAGGCAGGGTCATAAGAAGGCCATGTTGAAAATCTGGGGTAAAAATATTAAAAAACAACAATGTTATGAGCCTACATTGAAATTTATGAACACAGGCTCATAACTTTGGTAACTTTCAGTATTTTGACCTCACATTTTCAACATAGCCATTTCTTCAAAGCACCTCATGAAAGTGACAGCTGCCATTTTTCAAATCCTGGCCAAAATGTGTTTTCACATCCTGAAAGGTGATTTCGCAGTTGCTGCATGAAATTGCCTTTTGTGCAGGAGTTGAACATTTTCTCTGCCCTTGATCATGAGGTGGGGTCAGAAGAAGACTAAGTTGAAAATTAAAAAAAGAAAAAAGTTATGAGCCCACAGTACATTGAAATTTATGAACCAGGCTTGTAACTTTTGTAATTTTCAATATTTTGACCACGTATTTTCAACGTAGCCATTTCTTCAAAGCACCTCACGACCGTGACAGCTATCATTTTTCAAATCCTGGCCAAAATGTGTTTTCACACTTGTGGTGCAAAATCATCTTTTGGACAGGATTTGAAAATGTTCTTCATCCTTGCTTATGAGGTGGGCTCATAAGAAGGCTATGTGGGGTCATGAGAAGGCTATATTGAAAATTTGAGGTAAAAATATGAAAAAAAAAGTTAAGAGTCTGCATTGCAATTTTTTAATGTGCGCTCATAACTGGTAATTTTCAATATTTTAACCCAACTTTTCAACATAGCCATTTTTTTCACACCACCTCATGAATGTGACAGCTGTCATTTCTCAAATCCTATCCAAAATGTATTTTTACACATGTAGTGCAAAATGACTTTTCAGCCATTGTTTTACAAATGACACCTGTCATGCTTAGAAGGAGTGGTCATAAAAAGAGTATGTTGAAAATGTGGGGTAACAATGTGAATAGCCAACAAGGTTATGGGCAAACAAATTGTTCCAACATTTACTCATAACTTTATTTTTTTCAGATTTTGACCCCTAATGTTCAATGTATCCCTTGTGTTACCCCACCTCCTGAACATGGCAGGTGTCTCTGAAACCTGTTTCCACAGTTGCACATCAAAATCACCTTTTGGATGTGATTTTAAAAATTCCACCTGTCTTGATCATAACTTCAGGTCATAAAAAGACTGCTGGACATTTGGGGTCAAAATGTGGGAGCCTGCTTAAAAGTAGAATATTGCCTCTCAGCTGCCAAGTCCTGGGTAATTACAATCTAATAATGTGTCAAAACAGGACACCACTGAAAATGAGATATTGCATCTCATCTCCTCTATCCTGGGTAAATATATAGTGAAAATGTGTACAGGCAAGACCCAGAACAACAGCAATACCAGTGACGAACATTCGGCATTGACAAATGTACAATTAAAATAATAAAAGGAGCACTTCTTTTAATATGACTCTGACCCGGGTTTCATTAGTATTCACTTTTGTTTTTGAACTCCCAGTGTCTGATTTTCAAATGAAGTGGAGTGACACAAGAGACTTACGTCAAAAGAGTTTGATACAAGTGGTGACTTAGACAGCTTTGTGGACTCACTGGCAAAGTCATCAGCTGGTTTGAGTCCTTTCTGACAGGCAGGATGCAATGGGTAGTGATGGTGAATTTCTCCTCATGCTCGATGCTCCTGACCCGCGGAGTGCCTAAGGGTTTGATCTTGTCACACATGTTGTTTGCGGTGTACATGCTGCCACTGGGTGACATCATTAGGAATTACAGTCTGGATTTTCACTGCTATGTAGACGATACCCAGCTGTATATGTCCTTTGGCCCCGGGACATCTAACGCTGTGGAGGTGCTAAAAAAATGCCCATCAGAGATCCAGGACTGGATGTCCTCTAACTGGTTGAGACTTAACTTGAACAAGAATGAGGTACTATTGATCGAACCTGGTCATTGGCGGGATGTGGTCACTACTGGAGCAGGAACAGGGTTGTTCCTGGGGGCCACCTCACTGGTGGTGGCCACTAACATGCAAAATCTAGGTGTCATCCTTGATGATGGCTTGACACTTGAGGCTCAGGTGTCTGCCATCATCGGGAGTGGTTTTTACCACTTAAGGAATGTTGCATGGATAAAACCCTTAATCCTTCCTGATTACCTGCCCTCACTGGTGAATGCTTTTGTTACATCCAGGCTCAATTACTGTAATGCTCTATACTTCAGGGTCAGTGGAGGTAACCTCTGCTGACTGCAGCTAGTGCAGAATGCTGTAGCCATGTTGATGATGGGCCTTTCAACATCTGCTCATATAACTTCAGTTTTGTGTGAACTGCACTGGCTGCCTGTCAGGTGGAAGATTGCCTTCAAGGTGGGCTTGCTCACCTATAAGGCCCTATATGGCTCAGGTGCTGAGTATCTGATTGACCTCCTGACACCTGCCTGCCTGGTGCGATCACTAAGTTCCTCCATGGAAGGCCTCCTGATGATCCCTACGGTGTGACTAAAGACCTCAGGAGACCACGCCTTTGAGGTGACAGGACCAGTGTTGTGGAATTCCCAACTGGGGTTACTAAGGGAGGCCTCTTCCATCGAGATTTTTAAGCAGGGCCTTAAGGCACATTTATTTAAGCAGGCATTTCATGTCCACTGAATTTTAACCGAAGCTGAAAGAGTTTTAGAAGCATTACTATTTAATGTTTATTATTTATTATGTGTTTTATAATTAACTAATCCTGATTTTAAACTGCTGTAAATTGTCTGTACTGTTCCACCTCCATGTGGGCACTCGGGAAATAAATGTTGACTTGACTTGACTTTGACTTGAATCTAGCAAGTATCTCTTCAGCAGTTATCATTCAGTCAGCCCATTTCAACAGTCATATCATCAGGCTCTATGAATGCATTCCAACTGACCATTATCATATTCCCAGATCTTGCCCTCATGGTCCCCCTGTGGATAGACATACTCACACCCTCCCCTTGAAGCCTACTTCTTGAGTGCGAGTGTTTCATTATGGGCAGGCCCTTCTGTAGGCTGCTTGTCTCCTGTGATGCCGCTTGGTAGGTGCAGCCCCATGGTCACAGGTACCTTTTTGTGTAGTATGTAAGACTGTACCTGCTAGAGGTTGAGGCTTTAAGCCTACATGGGTTCCTTTATCTGTGCAGTCTATGTAGGCATCACCTCTGAAAGCTAATCTTCCTGTTGCCTCCTAAAGTCCATCTAGTCTCTTTCTGTATCCCCTTACTTTAGTTTTCTTTAGTTTCCAGTTATGGTTTAGGCCTCCTCATCATCTTGAGGTTGGGTGGTAGCTTTCAGCAGTTGCTACTTTTCCTGCCCTATATTTTTTTTTGGGGGGGTCCTCCTTCACATGGGTTCTTCTTTTAGATGCAAACACTCACAGCACCTCACAGCATTATCCTGTTAGAGGCATAACGTGAAAATTATTCATCCAAAAATAACTCCTGAAGTGGAAGTCCAAATTAGTAAGCTGATCTCTCATAATAAGAATAACCCATGCCAGACGGGATGACATCAGAGGCCATGGATCCCTGAGATTTCCTCAGCAACTTTTTTTTTCTCTCTCCTGCATGACAAAGCCCACAATGAAGTTTGTTATAATAGTAATCAACTAGTGGTAGGAGTCTGCTGAGAGTTGGGGTTGGATTGTGGCTCACCTTACTCTATAATTTTTGCATTTCCTCTCTTCTTCTGGTAGTCATGTTTCTGTCTCCTCTGAATCATCACCAGCTATCAGCTGTCTAAGCCATTACTCCACTCAGTCTGTGTCTGCAGCTCGTGCTTTGGAATTCTTTTGGTCTCCTTACTAAGGTACCTTTAGCATAAAGGAATTATGTTCCTGTGGCACATCTAGGAGTGGGATCCTCCTCAAGAGTGTTTCCTTGACTTCATGGTACCCTGAGAGAGAGGTAGTCCCTCTGTGGACAGAGAGTGTGAATGGCCACAGGCTGCATCTACATAGTGTATAACAGTCAAAGAGTTTAATCATATAACTAACCTTCTGACTATCAAAAATGTTGCAAAACAATCTAGGAGGAGCAGGAGGAGGAGAAGGATGGAGAATCAAGCAGTGGCACTTGTAAAGGAGTTTCATGACTGATATCAACACTACAGACTGAGGCCAGGCTGTCTTCTGGAGGAGCAATTGGGAAGACTTCAGGAAGCAGTAGTCAGAAAGTCAACTTGTTTGTATGCTGGATACAGAGATGAGCTAGCTTTTGGAGGAGAGGGATGGAACCTCAAGTGGCAGCAGCTAAACAAGAGTTTGACCGGTATTTACACCAGATATAGAGCCACAGTTGGCTTCTGGAAGAAGAGGATGGAGTTCAAGCAAATGCAGTTGGACAGGTGGCTGACTGGTGTTTACAGTGGATGGGGAGGCCAGATTGGCTTCTGTAGGAAGAGGAGGAGGAGGATGGAGCTTCAGGCAGCAGAAGTTGGACAAGTGGTTGACTGGCATTTACGCTGGATACAGATACCAGGTTGACTTCTGGAGGAGGAGGAGGAGGAGGAGGAGAAAGAAGAGGACTGAGCTTCAGGCACCAGCAGTCAGACAGGAGGTTGAGTGGAATTTATGTTGGTTAATGAGGGTGGGTTGGCTTCTGAGGGAGGAGGAGGAGGAGGAGGAGGAGGAGGAGGGAGCTTCAGGCACCAGCAGTCAGTCAAGAGGTTGAGTGGAATTTATGCTGGATACTGAAGTTGGATTGTCTTCTGAGAGAGGAGGACGAGGGTGCTTCAGGTAGCAGCATCGGAAGGATGATTGGAAAGAGAGAGAGAGAGAGAGAGAGAGACAGAGACAGAGACAGAAACAGAAACAGACAGAGAGAGAGAGATGTACAGATGCGTCAAGCCAGGATGAAGTGTAGAAATGCTGCAGAATATCACAGAATACTGCAATTTACTGCAGGGGCCATTGTAAATCAATGGCAATTAAGCCCTTCTGTCATGCAGGATTTTGTGACATGTCATTATTGCAAGTTACTGGGCTTCATCGTGGCTGACACATCTGTACCACCACGTATATGTGAGAAGATAATGATGGTAAAAAAATTATGAAACACAAAAAAATGGCTCCTCCTTATGCTACTGGGCTTCATCCGAGGCCACATCACAATCCCTTGCCGTACAATTTATGAGGCTGAATTTTAATGTACAGACCCACTAAATGAAGTGCATGTGCAAGTGGTTTATGGATAATAACAGTGTACCATGAAACAATGCACGTGAAATGTAAGGCTTCAGTTACCTACATCATATGTGTGCATCTATCGTGGCTGGGTTTGACACATTTTTGAACAAATGGAATAAAGTTAATTATATTTATAATATCTTTGTCTGTCTATTCCTGATAGGCTGTGGGTGCATGACTGTGTCTTTTGTGCTTTCCGTTTGTCACTCTCACCACGTCAGTTCTGGGTATGGCTACTTCCTTTCCTGTTTGTTTCATATTGTTAATAGTTACCATATACTGGAGTTGGCACTAGCAGTACCCTGGAGGACACACAAGCCAAGCACTCCAGAAACAGGGAGTGAGACAGAGTGGCAGCAGCAGGATGTATACCTGTGAAGATAAAATGTAAAAAAAAAACTAATACAAGCTATGTACAAGGTGCATTGCATTTAACTACATATTACAGTACTAAATTTTAAACTTATCAGTGCATCTATAGCATTATCAGGGGAGGGTGGAGCTTGAATTCAACTTCATATTACAGTACTAAATGTAAAACTTTTCTGTGCATCAGTAGCATTATCAGAGGAAGGTGTAACTTGTATTTGACTACATATTACAGTACTAAATGTAAAACTTATGTGTGCATCAGTAGCATTATCAGAGGAGGGTGGAGCTTGTATTCAATTACATATTACAGTACTAAATGTAAAACTTATCTGTGCATCAGTAGCAGTATTAGGGGAAGGTGGAGCTTGTATTTGATTGCATATTACAGCATGAAATTAAAATTTTTCAATGCATCACTAGCATCATCAGAGGTGGGCGGAGCATCACCATCAGTGAAGCAGGACAGAAGATGGACCATCATGATTAATACAGCACCACAGAGGGTGCAATATCATCACTGGGCATGTAGTGGTTTCAGGTTAACATGCATTTACACTGGACAGAGATCAGGTTGTCTGAATATATGTAAAGTTACATACCGCTGTTATATTACTCCTGTCCTGACTCCAAAAGTCATCTTCTCTGTGTTGAACACAACAGGCCCCATCCTCACTTACATCCTCACAATCATTACCCCTTCCTCTTCTCTTTACTTGGTCTTTGAAAAGAAATCACCCTCACCATCCTTAAAAGAGATAGGAAATTCTTTTCTGTTGTTATTAACTGTTGAATAAATCATAAATTACAAACAATAGGCTCTGTGTGTCTTTTTTGTTATTGTATATGTGTAAAATGCACATTTATTTGTATGCCCCTTACAGTATGTTGAAAAATCCATCGGCTTGACAGTCTGATTTTTCATTGCACTGGGAGTCAGCATGTGTCAAGCTTTGAAATGTGACATCACTGACTCCATCCCGATACAGCATGCCACTTTGTCGTCAACTGCTTGAGAAGTATCTGCAGCTATAGTAAAGCCTGCTGCCACCGATCACATCTGAAAATGACACTCAGCTCTAACTTCTGGCGACCAGCTCAGCCACCGCCACCAGTCATTCATCTTACAAACTACTGGAAAGTACTTAATTACTTAAACATGTTCTTTGTTTATTCCCTGGTGTCCAGTAGGTCTCCACCCTACCTTTTCATGTTAGTGTATCCCAGTCACCCCCTCTCCTCCAAAGGTATGGTTCTTAGTTTACCCTTCCTGCTCTGCAGGGCTCAGCAACACTAGAAGCCCCCATTCACTGAAATTAAAGGCATCAGAGGTTCTTTTAGTGTAAGTTCAAAAAAGAGAGAATGCACTGGGTTGGGGTCCCGGGATACATCAATAGTCAAACATAGTTAAGAAATCTCGCACTCACCACCTCAAAGAAAGCCTGCTCACAAAGTCTTAAAGTGTACTAAAATTTATTGAAGTGCTGGTGGAATAGGGTCCTATGGGGTTCTTTTTTTCCACCGGCACTTCAATAAATTTTAGCATGCTTTAAGATTTTATGAGCAGACTTTCTTTGTGGTGGTGGGTGTGGGATTTCTTAACTGTGTTCTTTCTGTGTAACCATGCCTGTGTCTTATGCTGTATAGCTGCTTGAGTGGGAGGGGAGAATTCAGCCACAATATTGTACTGAAAAGTCAGTCTGAGTAGCCAGCAGCCAGTCCCTCTCTCTTCAACGATGCACAGCTGCCCTCTCTTTTGACTTTGCTGTGGCTGTATGCTTGAGTGGGAGAAGGGATTCGACTGCTGCACTGTGATCTCTCAGAAGCTGTTCAGTTACTGCATTTGAGAGGGAAGGGAAGTGGGAGATGCGCTCCTGTTCATCAACACTGAAGATGTTGTACTTCTTACTGTTTGAGTCGGGGAAAACCAGGAACCAGGTAAGTAGTCCAGTAACAAAAATACCATCCGGAGACATGACTCAGTCATTGTTTCTGCTGCAGATAAATGAACAGTACTGAGTACCTGCAGATTGTTCCTGTGCTCCCTTGCCAAGATTCAGTTTATGAGAGGGACGGGGGAGTGAAGACACAGGTGGCTGCCAGCTGAAAAGGAAGAGGATTTTGTTGATCAAGGGGCTGTAAGTGCTGTTGAGCACCACAGGGCAGAAAGGGTAAGCTAAGCACCATACCTCGGGAGGAGTTGTGCAGTGCGGTTACGCTAATGCAAGAAGGAAGTGTGGGGACTGACTGGACACCAGGGAATAAATAAATAACATTTTCCTGCACAAATAACATGTTTAAATAATCAAGAACTTTTTGGTAGTTTGTAAGGTGAAAGGTTGGGGTGGGGGCTGAGCCAGTGGCCAGAAGATAGAGTCGGGTGTCATTTTCAGATGTGCTGTGTGAGATCAGTTTTTACTGTAGCTGCAGCTAGTCTTATGTTAAGCAGTTGACAGCTAAGTGGCTTGCTGTATTGGGAGGGAGTCAGTGACGTGACATTTCAAAGTGAGACATGCACTGACTCCCAATGCAATGAAAAAAATAGACTGTCAAGTCGATGGTTATTTTAACATAAAGGGCATACAAATAAATGTGCATGTCACGCATATAAAATAACAAGGAAGACACACAGAGCCTATTGCTTGTAATATATGATTTATTTAACAGTTAATAGCAACAGAAAATCATTGCCTATCTTCTTTACGAGAAGATATTTGTTTTCCATTGTATGGTTGTTAGCAGTTGGCTCAGCAGCATTATCTTTCTCATGCTCTTCTGTCCCCAAGCATGGCCTGTTTACCTTGGCCACCCAAGCTGGTGAAATGTGGTACTGGTTCATTTTTATAAATGTAAGTGTGCCTGCATTTCTTGAGGAGAGTTTTGTCTGATTATACGTGATGATATCCCCACCATACTAAAGACCTTCTCTGAGCTGACACTGGCTCAAGGACAACTAAGGTACTTGTTTGCAACAGATGCCGGTGGTGGCCAATCATTTACTTTGCTGGCCCAGTACAGCAGGGGATCAGTATCAATTCCCAGTTGCGAGGTGTCAGCTAGATAGGCCTCCACCATTTTTCTGCTGCCCACAGATGGATGTCCTCCTCTGACCTGCTCTCTTACTGGTTTGTAGTCCTGCAAGTTCACTGAGGATAAGACAGCCCACAGTTCTTGTGTTCTTTTGATTTGCCGGTACTGACAAATGCATCTGTAGCCACTCCTGTCCTTTTGACGTTTGCTGATGGCGGGAGTGGTATTTGATCTACTGACTTTAAAATGTCTTGCCTGACATGTTTGCCCTATGTACACATCAGTTGAGTGGACATTTTCAGTTTTAGACCTGCTTCTGACCCTCTCCAGTATTGATGAAATGCCCCTTTTTAGTAGAGATCTAGCATAGCTGCAATCCCAAAGTCTGCTGAATACTGAATGGAAAACAGGTGTGAGTTTCAATCAAGAATTTTCAACAAGACCCTTTAGAACACATTTGGTGGACTCTCCAGTCACCTCAAGCTGCTATACATTTAAAAGGGCCAGCATCAGCCCCTTGAGCAGTAGAATCACTTGGCTGATGTAAGTAGTGCCACCCAGTGCTTTTCTGACATGCTCCAATGGTCTAAGGATAGCAATTCAATCATGCATGAGATGTCACTAATGAGTCATCATCAACATGGACAGTCCTGTATTTTCTTCGGTGGTGTTCACAAGGAAGTACTCTGACACCACCTCGTTCTGCTCATCGATGAGCTCCAGCATGTACTGTATAGTGTTGAGTTCCAAGTGATGACCTCATATTTTAACTGATGCTGTGGCAATCCATTTTGAATTTGAAATTGCCAAAGATGGTCTCCGGTCTTTGCAGATCGAGAAAAATGTTTGCATGTTCCTCTACACACAACCAAGACTGGCTTCACCCTAGGCTGTTCCAAGAACTTCAGAACCACATGATTTAAGAAACACACCATAAAGGGAACTCTAAAAAAAGTCCCCACTAATGATGGCCTTAACATGTTTAACCCATTGTCACTAGTGATAAATCCCACCATTAAGGAACATGGGTGAAGCCACAGATCTAGTTTGCTTAACAAGTCAGACAGAATTATTTTTCTGCAGTGCGTGAACTTTGATTATTTCTTATTTATTGGGCTATGTTCTGCAAAATTCCCCCTGACTTGCTGCCAGTGCCAGTTTATTGCCAGAGTCACACACTACTCCAGGTATCTGTGGCCATTGAGCCATCAAGCATATGCACAAGCTGCCCAGTGTTTGCCCACTTTCCCATATATCTGTTGTTAGTGGAATGTATGGTGAGGCTGAGTGCTGCCATGCAGGATTGACCAGACTTGCAGCTGCATCATAAATTTCCAGGACAGCTCATGTTGAGAAGTTTATCTGTTATGGTGCTTTTCATTTTGGACTGGCTTCTGCAATCAAGCATCAGATCCACACACTCTTAACAAATAAGAAAGCAAGACAAATTTACTTGTTAGGCACACATCACAAAAGGCTCTGGCACTGTAGAGTAAAAGAATAAATTTTTAAAGGAGGCCAGCCTGGTGGTGCTGAGGGTTGAAGTGCTGAACGGCACACCGGTGATCCAGGTTTAGGAACAAACTCGGGTTGTCAGGGGTCAGCAGGAGTAGGAGAGGATCTAACTTCTGGAGGACTTCTCTCCTCTCCTGGGGGGGTGGGTTGCACCTCCCACTGTAACTACGGCTCCCAGTGGAGGCTGGAAGCATCACATCATGTTGGAGTCTCACCAAGGGCAGTGGCAGATGTCCTGCAGGTGGGTGCAGGAGCACACTCACCACACGCTGTACGCCATTGCTTGTCTGTGTCTCCTGGAACAAGAAAAAAGGACCCTGGCACCTATGCAGGCAAAGGTGGGTCCACTGGTTGGCCCCCACACCCTCTGCTGGGTCCGTCCCTGCTGGTATCCATGTGTCTCCTCCACTCCCTGGCTACCCTAAGGGGCCAGCATAGGCATATAAATAGAGTTCACAAAAAAAAAAAAAAACTAATTTTAATAGAAAGTCAGGTCATGCAAAAGATAAATAAAAGAAAAAAGTATACACTAAGACCATGATTAAAAGAATCCTCCTGCCAGTTAATTGTCAGTTAGGCTCAAAAGCTGAATGAAAAAAGACACATTTTTAGTAAGACTTTAATAACATTGTCAGGTGGGGCTCCACAAATTTAAGAAAGAAGAGAGTACCACATTGATGGGCTGGCCACTGTATTGGCCTGCCTCCTAAAGACTTCAGTCAGGACCATGGTATTATAAGGAGGCCCACCTCAAGAGAACAAAGGGGGTGGACAGGGGTGTGTTCAAACAGAAGGCCTTTCAGATAGGCAGGGCCCTAATCATTTAGTGATTTGTAAGCCAACAAACATATGTCAAAGTTGATAAGCCACCACACCAGCACCCCGTGTAGTTCATGCACAACCAGCATGATATGCTCAGACTGAAAGGTCCCAGCAATCAGCCAGGCTGCAGAGTTCTGCACTAGTGCAAGAAATGTACCAACTATGCATGGGCACAAACCCATATGCTGAAACTGAGCCACTCTAAACTAAAGAGGCTTGGTTTTAGCAAACCCCAAGCCAAACAATTTCTGTTTGGTTCAGATTCCCAATTTTTTTTATTAAGATCTTAGATTTACACCTATGAGTCGGGGCTTGTTTATATAGGTTCTGCATCAGAAGAGAATATACACAGCAAGAATATACATAAATTGTGGAGAATAGAGTGAACTCAGACTGAACCTATTACTGGCATTGTACAATGTATGCCAGGCCAGGTATATGAGTAAACTAAAACAGTAACTATAACTGGCATTGTACAATGTACAGTATGCCAGGTCAATGTAAAGGAGGAGGAGAGAGTTTAAGCAAGGGTAAGAGACAGAGAATCAGCCAAGAGGCCTTGTCACATGATAGACAGGAAGGTGAGGGATGGGGTAAGTTAGGAAAGGATGGGGGGAAGAGCAGAGTGGGCAGCCCATCATTTTCTCAAGAGATTGAACGCAGTTGAGATGCCTATGGAGGTAGTGGGATTGGTAGGTTGGGTGGTAGAGGTGTAGGAGCAGGAGGCATGGTTGAGGAGGGGAAGGCATGAATACCTAGGCATTGGAGAAGGGTGGGTAGGCTTAGGAAGAAGTAGGGGAGGAATAAGGGTAAGAGGAGGGAGATGGAAGGGGCTAAGTGAGTGGGGCATAAGTGCTGATAGGAGCAAAAGATGATAAGTGCTAGATGCATTGTAGTTGGTGTGAGTTTGAGGCATGCAGTACAATAACTCAGCAGAAGCAGTCATGCATAACATGCTGGATGAGGTACTGCCTAAGATGATGTTTAAATGGGCCTAGCTTGGAGATTGAGATGATGGCGCCAGGGAACGAGTTTAACTAGATGGGTGCACATTAGGCAAAGGATCTTTGTCCCTGGGAAGTATGGCAGTGGGGTACCTGGAAGATTTGTTTAACAGAGCCCCTGGTATGGCTGGGTTTGCCGGGGCAGTGGAGGATGTTTTTTACCCTGCTAGATGCCAGTCCAAGGTTGACTTTTTTGTCCAGTAGACAGGTTTGGAATTTGATTCTGTCTTTTAGTTGAAGGCAGGAAGTTAGTGTAGAGGACGCAGGTATGCATGAGTTGATCTTCTCCTGTGAGAAGCTTGTAGGCCTTGTTTAGGGCTGTGGAAATTCTTCGAAGAGATGTTTCAATGGTAGAACCATAGATTGTGATCCAGTAGTCTATTATGGACATGACTGAACTGCGGATTGCAATTTTTAGTGTGTCTGAGGTCAGAGTCCATTTGTGTCTGTGCAGAAGCCTGATGCGAGTGTTGACAGCCTTGGCAACATGTTCAATCTGATGGGAGAATGAAAGGGTGCTGTCCAGGGTAATATCGAGATATTTAAAATGTTGAACTTGTTCCAGGAAGATGCCGGCATCATTACAGATTGTTAGAGTGTGAAATCAGTACTTGCTATTCAGACCATGGAAGAGTATAACCTTTGTCTTTTTGTGGTTGAGTATTAGTTTGTGTCTGCGGAACCAGTCTTCTGACTGCATGACATTTTGCTGAAGTTGTTTTTCAAGGAACTTGGGGTCATAGTTGTGGGTGAAAATGATTGCATCATCAGCGTACAACAATAAACAATCTTGGCAGGAGCTAGGTAGTCAGTTCATGAAAATACTGAATAGAAGGGGTCCCAGAATGGACCCTTGAGGGACACCAGAAAGGACTGCACGACTATTTGAGAGGTGGCTGCTGATCCTTACCTGTTAGGAGCAGTCTGAAAGGTAACTTTTGAACCAGGATATGGTGCCCCTGGATATGCCTAATTTTGATAACTGGGTGAGCAGAAGAGCATGGTTCACTGTATCAAAAGCCTTGGATAGATCTAAAAATGTTGCGCCGACAAGATAGCCTTGGTCGAGGGACTCATGAATGAAGGCCGTGAGTTCAGTGAGTGCTGTGGTGGTGCCATGACCCTTTCTGAATCAGTGTTGTTGGGGACATTGCAGTTGGTACTTTTCGAGGTAGCTGAGAAGTTGGTCTGAAACGATGCATTTCAAGGCTTTTGAGAGGGGAAGGAGTATGGAGATAGGCCTGTAGTTCCCGTGGTGTGCCCTATCACCATTTTTGTGAACAGGGGTTCCCAGTGCTGATTTGCACTTGTCGGGGAATTGTGATAGATTTAGTGAGAGATTAATTTTGGTAAGTAATGATAGAAGTTCCTCCAGTATTAGGGCAATAAGCTTCAGGTCCAGAGAATCTCCACTGAACCTGGATTTACCAAGGACTTTTAGGAAGTATTTCCTGGCTTTGTTGACAGTGATTGTTTTGAAGTAGAAGGGTGGGGGGTTGAGAGTGTGGCTGGCTGACACTGGTGTCCTTCTCCGAGGAAGAGGAGTCTGTAAAGAAATCAGGGGGAAGGACACACTGAGATCGGTAAAAGCCATGTTAAAAGTGTTGGCAATGGTTGCAGGGTTGAGGGTTGGTGTTCCATCAATGTTAAGCATTGTTGGGCTGCTTAGGGTCCTTGCCTGCTACTTCTTTAATGTTTTGCCAGAACGTCCTCTCACCTTTCCATGATTTGGTAAGCTCACCCTTGTAGTACTGGTTCTTTTAGACACAGGTCATATGTGTACAGTCATTCCTGGCTCTTTTATATTTCTGTATGTCCCTGGCTTTCCTGTTGGCTGTGCATGGTGCCATAGGTGATCTCTATGGTTCATGAGCTCCAGCAGGTCCGGAGTGATCCAAGTGTTGCAGATACCATTAACTTTTCATGTTTTGAGGGGGGTATGTTGGTCACAGGTGGCACTGAATTGGTAGACGAGGTAGGCAAGTACCGTGTTTACATCACCAGCATCATCAATCGGGGACCAGTCAAGGTTACGCAATCATCATTTGAGTGGGTTGAGGTGCCCTCGGAGTAGTGTCCTGCATGTGATTGTTCAGGCAGGAGGTTTAAGGCACTTGTTGAACCACCTGCACATGATTGGGGAATGGTCGCTGATAGTGTCTGGAATGACAGTTACATAGGTTATGCATTTAGGGTGATTGGTAAGAATGCAGTCAAGTATGGTACTGATTCCTGTTCTATAATTTCTTTGGGTTAGGAAACTTAACAATTTGCTTGAAGTGTCCAGCCGAGATGGCATCCTTGTAGCTGCCTGCATCGGGGGACAACCAGTTTGCATTGAAATCACCCATCAGGATGGTTTCAGAGTTGGAGTGGCAATGCAGAATACTGTCCAGGACCGAGGTTAGCTCCAAGACATTATGCTTTGGTGGAATGTATATTGAGACCACAATGAGAGATTTGTTATGTGCACCAAGTAGGACCTTGGTATGTAGCACCTGTACATTGTTTTCCAAGCTTGAAATGTGTAACGCATGCACCATGATTGTGTCTTTGACATATATCCCACATCTGCCCACTCTTCTGTCTGTCATTCCTGAAGACAGTGTAACCTGGGAGGGTTATGGAGGCATCCACATTGTTTTGTGGTGACAGCCATGTCTCTATGACTGACAGAATGTCAGGGTCATGCTGGGTGACCCAGATAAGTAGGTTGTCCTGTTTTGTCAGCAAGCTGCATATGGTGATGGCAGCCAGTGGGATCACACCTTATTTTGTTCCTGTACAGGATGAATTTAGTGGAGGGCCAGGGTTAGGGTGAGTATGGCCAGAAATCAGTAAAAGCAGTAGAATGAGATGCATGAGATATTACTTCAGTCACTTGCAGCCAATGGCATGCTCACGTTTTGAGAGGATCATTTGTTGGGTATTCATTGAGCAGTTGAATAATAAAGACAAACATGAGGTGGGCGTGCCATTAAGGAGTTCCTGGGTACAACCATCCAATGGTGGGATTAGAGAATTCAAAACAGAATGTCGATGCTTTTGGGTCAGCGAGAAGACAGCAGGAGCAAGTTCCTGTTCCACAGGCATCATGGATGTTGTTTACAGGCATTGGACAATGTATGCCAGGTACAGTAATGAAGGCAGGGACTGCTGTAATCCTGGCTGATTGTTAAGCGTAATCAAGCCAGCCGGGAGGAGTAGACTGGGAAGGAGGTATGAGGCGGCTATTGCCATATAGATAGGACTTATAGCACACACAGGATGAGTGCCAGAGTAAATCGGGGGTAAGGTGAACTTACAAAATGAGGTGTGCAATGTGATACTCAGAGTGGAGTGATGGTGGCATCGTTGCTGAAGAGAAAAACAAGCAGAAAGGGAATTAAGAGAGAGATGGCCTGGACTATGCGAGAGGGACGGGGTGAGATAGTTACAGGAGGCAGGGGTGGTGCTAGAAAGCCTTGAAGACAGCAGAGTGGGGACCACAGGAGTGGTACTAGAAGGATTGAAAAGGCAGGAGTGAGCAGAGAGGAAAAGGAGTACGGAGAGGAGGAGGAGGAGGTAGCAGTAGAAGGGGATAAGGAACAATAGCCTTGAAGTTGGTGCGGTGGTGATCACAGGAACGACTCTGGGTGGACTAAGGAGAGCGAAGGGAGTGAGGAGCAGGGCAAGAGGAGTACTGAAATGTCCTGTTGTGGATGCTGAGATGGAAAAGTAGTTTGATACAGTGAGAGGGAGTGTGGCGCGAGAGAGTAAGTGACAGCAGACTAAACACCTTCTGGTGGAAGTCGAGCAGAACGGGCTAATGGAAAACTGAGGAGATAGTTTTTTTCCTACTTATCATGTGGTAACCTATGATTATATAAGTAATTGCCCGAGTAGGGCGGGTGGGAAGTGGGAGGGTGGGGAGCTGGCAAGAAGCACCAGCGAGGAACCTCGGGGAGCAGAGCTGCACCAGCGGATGTTGGTAAGACCGTCAGGGAGTTACTTTTATTTCCCTCCCACAGCCTCCCAGCTTGTTCTGGCAAGCTTGAAAGTAAGTCATTGCCACTCATGTGACTGGCTTTTGTAGCTGTGGGGGGAGGTGAAAGGGCGCCCCTGCAGCTGGTCACATACACCAGTCTGACATACTCATATTGGGGTCTAAAAGGTGGATCCTGCTGTAGTTCAGTGCCATTCCATGAGTGCAGAGCTGGAGAGCAGGCATGCTGGGTAGGGTCTGGGAGTTGCTGGACAAAAAGCATGAACATTATTAAAGGAAACATAGAAACATAGAAGTTGATGGCAGATAAGGACCACAAGGCCCATCCAGTCTGCCCATTTTTTCTTCCTTATGAATGTGCCATAGGCCTGTACTCTGTCAATGGCCTATCTATTCCTATTTATCTGTGTTGCTCTCTTATGCCTATCCCATGCCTGTTTGAAGCCCTGCATTGCATTTATATCCACCACTTCCTGAGGTAGGCTATTCCATGCATCCACCACCCTTTCTGTGAAAAAGAATTTCCTCACATTACCCCTTAATCAGCCTCCCTCTGATCTCATGCCATGTCCTCTTGTCCTGCTATTTTTCTTATATTGAAACATGTTAGATTATTTCACCTTGTTAATGCCCTTAAGATGTTTGAATGTTTTGATCATATCACCTCTCTCCCTCCTTTGCTCTAGGGTATAGATATTGAGCTTTGTTAATCTATCCTCATATGTTTTCTGATGCAGTCCCTGCACCATTTTGGTTTCCCTTCTCTGGACTGCCTCCATTTTGTTAATGTCCTTGTGCAGGTGCAGCCCCCAGTACTTCACGCAGTACTCCAGATGGGCCTAACCAGTGTCTTGTAAAGAGGGATTATTACCTCCCTCTTATGACTTGCGACACCCCTAATAATACACCCCAACATCCCTTTAGCCTTACCTACTGCTTTAGTAGTCTGCTTGGATGGTTTCAGTTCATCTGTGATGATGATACCCAAGTCTCTTTCTTCCCTTGTGATTGCCAGCAACTCCCCTCCCAGCCTATAGGTGGCTTCAGGGTTTTTGTTCCCTATGTGCATGATCTTGCACTTCTTTGCATTAAATCCCGGTTGCCACTCTTCTGACCATTTTGCCAGTTTATCCAGATCTCTTCTCATTCTGCCCACCCCAAAGGAAAAAGTTAAACTTTACAAAAATAAAAAAACGTTATGGTAAAAGAAAGAAGAAAATATTAAGCTGAACTGACACCAGAGGGGACCAAGGAAAATTGAAAGTGGGGGGGTGGAATCAAGGGTTTTGGAAGATGTGGGGGTGGGGGTGGATGGTACCAAGCAAGTTAGGGAGGAATTGGGTTGGAACTAACGGAAAAAAAAAATTAAAGAAGAAAAGAAAAAAGAAAAACTAAAAGAGAATGGCATAGATGCCAGAAAGAGGACTGAAAGAAAATGTAAAAATGGGCACAGGATTGGTGGCACTCAGAGGAGAGTGAAGGACATCCTGGAGGATGGGGGGGGGGTGCTGATTATTACACTACAGGCGTCAGGACAATTAAAATAAGGCAAAAAATAAGGAAATGCAAGAAAAGAACACAGACATATAAAAAAGCTAAAATGATGAAGGGAAAGAATTAAAGCAAGTTAAGAAAAAATTGCAATTGGGATTTGGGAAAGTGGGCTGAAATTTAAGGAGGGTTACAAAAGATTGTGGGATAGGGTGTGTGCTAATTTAAATGAAAGGAAGACAAAGTAAGAGAGAAAGAAGGAAAAAGAAGGAAATATGAGAAAAGATGACTGAGAAGGGAGAGAAGGGAAAGAATTTAAGCAACTTCAGAAACTGAAATGGGCGTTCGCAGAGGTGGGCTGAAAGGAGGGGGTTGCAAAAAGACTGTGTGAGCAGAGGGGTGTGCTGAGTTAATCAAAAGACAAAAGGAAGATGAAGTAAGAGAAAAGGAAGGAAATACATGAAAAGAAGACAAAAATAGATAAGAAAGAAGAGAGCAAGAAGTGAAAAACAAATAAAACAAGATATGAAACTGAAATTTGGGTTTGGGGAGGTGGTCTGAAAGGAGAGCAAGTGACTGGCAATTAAATGATGTGTGGCAAAGTGGGTTGAAAGATAAAAGGAGGACAAAGGAAGAAATGACAAGATAACAAGTTCAAAACATTTTTTTTCACAACAGAAAATATAAACGAATTCAGATTATAGAAGGCTAATGTGGGAGATAGAGAGAGAGAGAGAGACAGCTTGGGTCTCACAGCCTGTTTCACTGCCAGTGGAACCTGGGTAACAAAGGAGAAAAAAGACTGCTCTGTGAATCTGCACACCATCCTGCAAAGCTGAAGCCCCTTGGCTAGTGTGCCATAAGCCTACAGGGACAGCTGCCCGAATTTCATGCAAACATTGCGTTTGAAAAAATATTGTGTGCTTTCCAAACCATCTGGCTGCTTAAAAAAAATCTTCCCGATCTGACCCCGACCATAGTGCAAAGCACTTTAAGGAGGCAGTATAGTGTAGTGGTTTAAGGCTCTGAGCTGCAAATCTGGTGACATCCAGCAGACCAGACCTCGGTTTGAATCCCACAGCTTCCACTTGCATACTGTGTGAGCCTAAGCAAGTCACTTAACTTCCCTGTGCTGCCAGGTTGGACCTGTAAAAAAGCTTTCAGCTTAGTGTGCTACTCCTGGTTAAACAACTAAAAAAAAAAAAAAAAGGTCCCCCTTGGCTAGTGTACAATAAGCCTACTGTGCTAGTTGCCCAATTTCATACAGGATGCATGTGTAGCCTTCAACCTCATTGGCAGGTGACAGCTCATGGGGACGGTGCTGACATGCAGGTGGTGTGCTGGCCTGCTGTTGCACATCCACTCTAGGTGGATGCACCACATCAGGCCACTGAATGGGTGGGGATTGGGCTTGGGCATCCGTTGTGCATCCAGGGCTGGCTGCATCATGGGCATCCACCACCTGCGGTGGCACCACAGCATCCTGCTGACCCATGCCGGCAGTCCTTGGCACCACAGCAGCATCAGGCACAGAGCCCACAGCACCCACCACAATGGGTGGCTGTGCAGGCCCTATGGGTGTGCCGGGGCCACAGGACCACCAACATCTAATGGTGCCACCTGTGCATGCATCTGTGCATTGTTCGCTCCACTGTTGGCCATGTCACCCCAAAGTTGAGTGGCATCTGGATCATCATCAACATCACTGTATGCCCCCTACTTACCAGATGCCAGCACCAGCAGAGCATCTGTGATGTCCACCGTGTCCCCTGGGTCATCATCAGTTAGGCCCAGGAACCTGTCCAGCTATGTGCTGTCCTTCTCACCAACCATGGCACCAGTTGCCGAGGGGTTGGACAGCCCTGCTACCACTGGTGCTGTGTCCAGGGCTGCTGTGGCATTTGAAGGGCCTAGCACAGCATCATCCACAGCCCTGGCTGCAGCCCAGTGTGACGGCCCGGCAATATCCCCAGCAAAGCCAGGTGTGATGGAGCTGTAACAGAAAGAAGGGATACATGGTTACAGCCATGTGTGACAATTGTGTTCAGACAGGTATGTAAAGGTGGTCATACACGTGTGCCAGTGGTGTGCCTGACATGCCATGCAGGTGACAGTCAACAATGGTTCCAATGATGCAGCCAGGCACCTGCTACAGCAAGACTGCACCAGTGCCTGTACATGCCACCTTGGACATGTGTGTGACCTGTGCAACACCCTGGCGACCACCCACAGGGATGACAGCAATGGTGTGCAGCAGACCCACACACCACAGATGTCCCCAGCACATGGCCAGCCTGTCATGCTAATGCACAACACAGTACACAGATGGGGCATACAGAACCATGGTTGGTGCACACAGGCACATGGTCGAATAGTGACACACATTGGGATTGTCAGGGGACCCATGGCACACACACAGGGACAGGCACATTTCCCAGGCATGTATATTCACAATGCTGCAATGGACTGCTGCCAGTCTGGAAGCCCCCTCTCAGAATACCCTGCACAGCTGCCCAGCCCATGCTGGCCATCAGCAGCTCCTCCATGGGTGTAAAGTGCACACCTTCAAATTTAATGTTTTAATATGTGATTTCAGAAATAGTGTATAGTACTTACAGCGCAAATTATTAACATTAAGCACATTAACGTTTTACTAAAACTCAGTTATTCACCACACTATCTGCTTTATTTTTTCTTGCACCAAAGTAGGTGAATAATTGACAAGGCACTATAAATAGCTATTTAACAGGCTTCATCATTCTACATCCAGAAACAGACAAAATTAGTTTATTCTGGATTTATTTAATATTGATTTGCTGTGGCTCACCAAATGGAATCTATTTAGCACTGTATGAGGCAAATGTTTTTAAATTTTGAAAGATAGGCAACACATTTATCAGTTTAGTATTCATTTTAGGAACATAAGCTCTTCTTCATGTTTAAAACATATTCAAGTGGCAGTGTATTAATTTAGCAGTTTATGCTGACTAATATATGCTGCAGAAAACAGCAAAAGATTTATTTTGAAGTACTCAGGGTATATAGTCAAACTCCCTCAATTTCCCCACAATTTTTGAGAAAAAAAACTCCGCAATTGTGGGTAACTTTTTCCACAATTTTCCAGTGGCCCAGCTCATCAGATTCCTCTATTGATACCAATGTAGTGTGGGAAAAAGTCCCATTACAAACACTAGAGAAGGGTCATCAGAGGAGGCCAGCACAAATGGAGGTGGCAAAGGTGGGAGCAAGGATGATAGTACTGTCTCCACTGCTGATACCATTATTTTACATAAGGGGGGCAATGTCTCTGATGATAATGATGATAAGGACATAACAAATTAAATCATTATTACTGCTAGCCAACCGTTACATATGCCAGGAGGTAAAAATAAGAAAGCTACCTCTTGGGTATAGAACTGTTATATTGACTCTCAAAATACTTGTCAAGCAATATACACATGCTTTAAAACTGGTATCTGCAAGGGATACAGGTAAAATCACCTTGAAACCTTCACTTTAATAAAACACTTAAAGAGGATGCACCCAATTGTATGCAACAGAAAGATCGGGCATCAGTGTCTGGTGAGACAGATGATGAGGCAAGTGACAGTGAACTAGACAATTTCTTCGTTGTCAAAAAGTGGAGGCATAGCCAACTATTTTTCAACTCCACTTAACCATAAATGGAAATGACATGATCTTTCATCTTCATCACCACCTGGCACCTTTGTGTCTGACAGTTCCCCTCAAATACCTACTCTCCATTCCTCTCAAAACAGACCATGCCCCAAGCCAAAACAGTTAACCATGCAAAAGTCATTTCACAGGGCATGTAAATATGATCACACCCATCCAGTTGCCCAGAAATTAAATAAGACAATAGCAAAAATAGTAGCTCTTGACCTGTGTCCCTTCTCTTTTTTTGAATCTGTCAGCTTTAAACAGGTAATGCAGACTGCAGTTCCACAAAATCAAATACTATCCAGAAAATATTCTGCCACTAAGGCATTACCAAATGTCTATTGCGAATAGTGTGAAACAGTGACACAGGAACCGAAGCTCACAGCAGTGCCACAGACACATATTTCAACTGATGTGTGGACCAGCAGACAAACTGTAGACTACATGACAGTCACAGTTCACTGGGCATCCTTTCATGATTCTTAATGCTTCTACTTTATCCTCTGACTCAATCACATCCACCACAGGAGGTATGGAGCAGGCTGCCTTGTGTATTACTAGTTTTGAGTCAAAAAATGAAACTGCAGTTAACCTCTTGCAAGAATTAAGAAGAAGGTTTGCTGAATGGCTTACTATTCATGGACTGTCTCCAGGGATTTTGGTGTCTGATAATGGGGTCAACATTGTATGTGCTGCAAAGGATGGAGGGTATGTGAACATACTGTATCTTGCTTTGCTCATACCCTCAGTCTTGTAGTACATGATTTTCTTCAGAATGACAGAATCTTTCAGAATGCATTAAGTGTTGCACGCCAAATATTGGGATGTTTTAGTCATTCTGCTAAAGCATGCAAAATATTGCATCAGCTACAAAAGGACAATAATCTTCTACAACATCTGCTAAAGCAAGAAGTGGTTGAGAGCTGGAATTTTACTTTCTACATGGTAGAATGGCTTCTTGAGCAGCATAAAGCAGTGCATCAATACGGTTCCACCCATTTAGGGTGCCAGCGGCAGTGGCCAGGTCATTAGGGCACCACATTTCCATGGCGCCGTTCCCTCTTTCTAAATATTCTAACTCTGCAGGGGGTGAACCTTGGGGAGGGTGCAGTGGATTCCGTTATTTGGCGCCCTAATGATGGGTGCACTGCCGCCAGCATCCTGATGGCTGGAAGGGCATCAATACACCATGGATCACTCAATATGGAAAGGGTCTGTGCCACTCTGTTCAAGCCAGTGAACTCTGATTGTACAGTTATGACACATTCTTCATCCAATTGTGGAATCAACTTGGGGAAGGAGTGCAGCCATTGCCAGTCTGAGTCAAGTAATATCCCTGACATTCCTTCTTAGGAACAAACTCAAAAAGCCAAAGGCAACATTTCTTGAGAAAGGTAATGCTGTTTCTTTTGTCAAAAAGCTAGCTATATCCCTGGAAGTGGATCCCAGAATATCAAAAGATTAGCATCGAAACATTATATTCTAGCCACAATGTTAGACCCTAAATTTAAGGCTTGCCTGCCATCACTTCTCCCCTCTGTCCTAACATACTGTACATCAGCAGATATAACGACCTACTAATTGAAAAAGTGTCAGATGAAATGATGAATACTATTTTGATTTCATAACCGATTGATCACGCACCCTTCCAAATATCAATGCCTGTGGGCGAAACATCCAATGGAAAAGATGAAGATGGTGACATTTGATCAGGCTACATGATATTGATAAAAACATTACTTCTTCTTTTCTTGTCCAGGGTCAAACTGTTACCACTATGTGTGAAAGCTATCTAAAAGACCATAGGAAACTCAACATACAGATGACACTTTGAAATATTGGCAAAGTAAGAGAAAAATCTTTGCCTGCATCGGGTAGAGTTGCCATTTTATATTTAAGCTGCCCCCCCAACCAGTGTCCACTCTGTGAAAATCTTCAGCATCGCTGGCAGTGTTGCTTCAGATTTGCGCTACCATTTGTTCCCTGAAAATGTGAAATGTTTAACATTTTTTAAAGTCAGCCTTGGTCTCTTTACTGGCTCCACTGATTCTTTACACAGTTCATTCTGATGTTGATGATGATGATGAGCGAATATGTACTGATTACATTTAATTGGTGATTGTGTCTGTGTGAGGGGTTGTCTTGTTGATGGATGCAAGTCCAGAGGAGAAAAAACAAACAAATTTAATCAGAAAAATGCAAAAAAAAAAAAAGAGAGAAAGAAACCATGTCGCCTGGTAAATAAAAACTAACTAAGAATAACAAAGGGACTGTTAGTTGCATCTGTGTAAAAAAGGAAATAAAAAAAAATTAAAATGTGTGTGTGTGGGTGGGAGTTAATTTGCTGCTAGCTGAAATGTAGAGTGTGGAATGAAAATATCATGGGGAACTCCAATGCTGACAAAAAGAAACATCAGCACCAGCTCTAACTCAGTGTCACCTAAAATTTCTGCCTAATAGAAAAAAATAAACGAGAAGTGCCCAGTGCCCACTACTTCATACCTACAACATACTATATATTACTTATTTTACTTGCTTTGCTACATCTTCTAGTGGCCAAAATTTTTATCTGACTCACATCGTGGTGGGTGGGGGTGTCCAGTAAGCTTTGTTTCATTTCACACCCTACCATTTGCTTTTTCCTTTGCAGACTGGTCAAGATCAGGTTAAAAACAACAAAAAAATGTAAACAACAAGATGCAGTGTGCCTCATGCAGAATGCTCTGTGTTGTTGTGCCCCTGCTGCTTTTACATTTTGTGGTATTTATCTCCAGAAGGTTGTCTTTTTTTCAAAACTTATCAATCTAGCCCCGAACCAGGCAAATCAAAATCCTTTGCAAAACTAAACCCACACTCATCCTGGCTTGGTTAAATCCAAAACCAAATCCAAATCCACTCCGGCTTTGCCCATCCCTAGTACCAATCCTTCAGGGTGGTTGGCTCCAGATAGGTTATAAGCTGGATGATATTACTCAGATGGTGAAAGCCACTGCCGAGAACTGCTGACACCTGACATTTCAGCATCAGCCAGCTGTCTATAATGATACCCAGATTCTTTACCCTATCTACTGCTTATGTGTTGACCCATATCAAGACTGTAAAAGTGAACAATCACTATTCATTGCTGCCACAACTCAGCCTGGCTTTATTAGCACCACATCTGTTTTCAAAGGGTTAAGTCTGAGCCAACTGTGGGCCAGCCAGTCTTGAATTTCTTCCAGATACTAGTTTAACACTGACACTGCACTCATTCCATCAGGTGCACAGGACAGGTAAATCAGGCTATCATTTGCATAACAGTGAAAAACCCAGACCACACCATCGGATGATCTCTTCTAATGATGTCACGTACATGGTGAACAACAAAGGGGCCAAGATGAACCCCTGGGGCACTTTACAGCACAGTGCAGTATCCATCAAGATGTTACCTTCTAGTACTGCCTACTGCACCCTACCAGACAAGTAGGACTCAAGCCATCAAAGCATCTTCCCCATGAGTCCTACAAAATGCTTCAGTGGAACCAACAGCATCCCATGGTCCCCCATGTTAAATGCTGAGGAAATATCCAGCAGAACTAAGATGAAAAATGCCTGCTGTCTTTTGTCAGCAGATCACTGAACACTTTGATGAGAGCTGTCTTAATGCTATGTTGAGGCCAGAATCCAGACTGGAGAGGCTCATAGATCTCATAACATTTCAAGTGACTCTGAAGTTGAATCTTTTCCACTTTCACAGTTACTATCACTATAAAGATAAGGTTTCAGACATGTCTGTAATTTACCACATCTTTGGGATTGAAGGATGCATTTTCAGAAGGGGTCTTACCACTGTCCTCTTCAGTTCAGTGGGGAAGGCCTCCTTTGATGGGGAACACCCAAGGATAGCAGCAATACAATAATTGATACCAGGACCTCCCAGAAAACAGAGAGAATTCTGGTAGGTCCTGGATCCAACATACAGAAGGTAGGGTGCAACACAGAGACCACTCAGAAGACCTCATCTGCCTAAACCAGGTCAAACTACACCAAATGCAACTGAGTGCATGTGTTAGTCAATAATATAGGTGGTCACTTAAGGTGATCCTGTATCTAACAGAGGACATCTTGTAAAGGAAAAATTGGTTACACTCAGGGTATTTTTCTGTATAAAGTACTCTTTCTGACTGAAAACAGCATGTAGAAATCTGTCAACAATTGAGCTAGTCTAGTTTTCTGTTAAGTGTAGGGCTGTGCAAAATTAAACTTCAGCCAGTGGAATTTTGGGGAAAGTTGGTACCTCTATTTCTCTTTCACAAAATTTCAGAATGCACTTTGGCAACTTTTGCAGAAATTCCAACTTAGAACAGCGAATGCATGTATGAATTGCAGATTAATGTACTAAAGTGCAGAAAGAAATTCCACAGAACAGGTCACCGAATTGTGGAATAATTACATGTATTAAACTGCTGAATGAAATTCCTCAGAACTGTCATTTCAAAGTTCATGTGTATTATTCCACAATACAGCCAGAAAATTTCATAGAATAGGGCGAACATTTGCCAAACCCATTTGGAAGATTCTGATTTCATCAAAAGCGGAAGTTCGAAACATTTCACAAAATTTACAAAATTTTGTAAAAGTTTCGCAAAAGCAGAATTTGAAACTTCCACCCAGCTCTACTTGAGTGATAGGCTGTGATAAAAGCTCTGTCTTTTTCAGCACGATCACCCACTGTATTCACCATACTGTTTTCATAATCATTGTATCCTCATCTGACGTCCCTTAGTTTTCAACTGTTTATAATAATCAAACCTGGTGATCAGGGGAAGAATATGGTAAGGTACCAGGGCATCAAAGGCCACTGTAAGGGCCTTGTAATAGCCCTCATGGTATTCTCAGTTTCCCTATCACATGCTGTCAACATGCCCAGAATGTCCAGTACAGTGAGGATGTTATTAGGCTCCAAGTTTATAAGAGGGTGGTATCTGACCATCTTCATGGGGGGGGGGTTATCAATCAGGGGGACCTACAAATGTTCCACACTGCATGATGACCCCAACCAATTGACTGGATCAACCTTGACATCGCTCATTTCAAGACACAGTGCTACAACCAGATTGAAGACATGGCCTTGTTGATGTGTCTCAGTGGCAACTGCCTGCACAAGGCCAAGACAGGTCATCAACTGGAGGAACTGTTTTCCAGAGAAGCTGCATCATTGACCCAAACATTGAAATGGTCCAGCACCAGTAGGCTGGATGATTCAATCACGAGGTCAGCCATGAACCTTTCCAGTTCCTACAAGAGATCATCCATGTGGCCTGTGTGGTTTAGGGATCAATACTAGTGTACATTTGTGAGGGTAAGCAAATGTGTGATCATGAATAAATGAGTGTCAGAGTGTAAACTGTTCTGGTATCAAATTTATTTGGCTCCTCTTCTCCTCTCCCAGACTGAGGTTGAACCAGTGCAGTCATTTCAGTTATAATAATGTAAACTGTACATACTTTTCCATTATAGGAAATTAGCACCACAATAAGCAGGGACTCCTTTCTGGATGAGTCCCAGAATGGAAGATGTGAGGCTGAGTACATACAGACCCTAGAGAACACATGTCGGGACACTAGTTTGAAAGTGGTGTATAAGAAGACTCCTGTTTTTCAATGATAAGGGTGTACACCCATGTCTCAGTAAATGGCCTGGTGCAGCTTATCAAGTGAAAATACTTTTGTGTTGAAGCACACAGGTACCCAGCTTCTGCTTCTAGCAAATTGTATGTCTCTAATGCAATAAATGGCTGAGTCATGAACAAATAAAGACATTTTAAAACTTCCATGAAATTCTCACAAAATACCACAGATGTTTGCTGAATTTCATGGATTTCCATCAGAATTCTGCAAATTCAGAACTTTCTAATTCTCCACAGCTCTACCATGGATGCAGCTCTTTGTTTCCAACCATGCTTGGGCCTTCAGTTACCAAAACTGTGCTGACTCTGTATACAAAAATAAATATTTATAGGCTGTTGCTAGCCTTGCTTGTAGAGCAGAAAGCAGTTAACTAAAAGAAGCTGCTATTTTCTTATTAATTTAACACTTCTTTCTCGGCAGGAGTCAGGGTCTGTTGAGATTAAGCAGACAGATACTTTATTAGAAGTAGAAGGGGTCTTATTTAGGGTTAAAAAAAGAAAAGAAAGAAAATCAGTGTGTGTTCTATGCTGGGAAGGGTACTGTATCAACTTACTTTGCTAAACCAGTAGGAGGAGAGCGAGAGCTTAATTGGGGGTGTGGCTTAGACAATATAAAAGCAGGTGACTCAAATTACAACTTCCTGTTGCTAGCCTTTTTTCTTTCTAATTGCCATCCATCCCACCCATGCACCCTAAGCCAGTTCTACTTTTATAGCCACTGGATTTGACTGACAACAGGAACTTCCTGTTTGGCAGTAGGAAGGGAAGGATCATAGAGAAACATTGGTTTTGTCAACCCTAAAGGAAAAAAGTAGCTCACTCTCCCCCAACTGCTGGTGGTCTGACACTGAGCAAGGAAGAAGGAGGCTACTGAAGAATGTAGGAAGTTACTTTCCCAAAACAGGAAGGGTGAGACTTGTAAGGAGAGGAGAGGAGAGAGTAAGAATACAGAGAAACAGGAGAGGGGACACAAAATAAGACATGATAGGAGTGGTGCAGTGCAATGGCTATGGGGTGGCAGTGTTCCGGGACACATTCTGGAGGCTGCGATGCTGCCCTATTTGCAGGCACCTCTCAGGTCTGAGAGAGGAGGTAGCCTGTCTCCAGGCTGACCTGGCAAGGATTCATGAAACCTCCTCCCCCACCGAGGGACCACCAGGGCCAATGCCACTACCTCAAAGGTTGCCAAGAAAGAGGAGATGCTGGACCAGGGTGGGCTCAGAGAGGGAGAGGGTGGTGGAACAGAGTTGCATCCCTCCAGCTGTACCTCTCCACAATTCATACACTCTTCTGGTGGATAGTGGTTCCTCTATGGAGGCACCTGCAGTGGAGACCAAGGAGGATGCTGGGAACCTTCACAAAGGAGACCCACAGGAGGGTGGCATGGGACCCCACAGGGGAAGGAAACAACTCCTGGTGGGGGACTCAATCATTAGTGGGGTAGAAATGGGGGAGGAAGGGGAGAGGGAGGTAAGGTGCTTGCCTGGCGCCACGACTTAGAGGGACAGGAAGCGAATCCTCAGAATCGTGGGAGCAGCTGCACATGGTAGGGAGCTGGATGTCATTGTCCACCTAGGGACAAATTATCTGGCTAGGAATGGGATCAGAGCAGTGCAAGAGGAGTTTGTAGAGCTGGGGAGGGGCCTTAGATAAGTAGGGCATATGGTAACCTTCTCGGAGGTGCTGCCTGTCTATGGCAAGGCTGATGCTAGAGTACTCCTCACCAGGGAATTCAGTGAATGGTTGAAAAACTGGTGAGCTCAGGATTTTGGCTTCATTAGGGACTGGAGAGCCACCTGGAGGGATGCAGACCTATACTGGCACGATGGTTTGCATCTGTCCGGGGGGGACCAGGATCCTAAGTGAGAGGTTTAAATGCTTCATTGGCAAGCATTTAAACTAGCCAAGGGGGGAGGCACTGAAAAGGAGCAGGGAAATCCCAGCCTCCCCCTACAAAACATGGTAATTAGTGAGGTAAACACCAAGATAGAGAAGTTATTAGGGAGCAGGACAGAGGTAAATGTAAAAAAGGCAAAGTCAGTAAGGACAGGAATGGGGCTAAAAGGGGTAAGGCCATCAAAAAGTGGAGGGTGATGAGTACAAATGCCGTAGTCTGTGTAACAAGCTCCCTGAACTAGTGGCCTTGATGGAAGAGGGTTGCCTGGATATTGTGGCAGTCACAGAAACATGGTACACAGAGAACCATGACTGGGATGTCAACATACCAGGATACACAATCTACAGGAGGAACAGGGAGGGTAAAAGAGGAGGAGGAGGAGGAGTAGCTCTCTATGTAAAGGAAGGGATCAAAGCAACAGAACTAAAGAGTAAACAGGGAGGAGATGAGGCACTCTGGGTCACCCTGGAGACAGGAAATGGCACCACAATCCGGGGGGGTTGTATACAGACCCCCATCCCAGGGGGAGGGAATGGGCAAGGAAATGACAGAAGGCATCCTTAGAATGGCAGAAAAAGGGAAGATATTGTTGATGGGGTCCTGAATATGCCAGATGTTAACTGGAGCACCTTTGCTGCAGGCACATACTAGAGCAGGGTCATTCTTGATGCCCTACAAGGGCATGCCTCAGACAGCTAGTATTGGAACCCACTCAGGAGGGGGCCATCTTAGACCTGGTACTCTCAAATGGGGACAGAGAAAGAATCTCAGATTTAGAAGTGGGTAGCCATCAGGGAACAAGCGACCACCAAACAGTGTGTTCACGATTAACACAGCCATACAATCAAGCCATACAAAAGCAAGAGTATTGGACTTAAGGAGGGCTGACTTTGGGAAAATGAGAGAGTGCCTCAGAAAAGCACTAACAAACAGGCAAGAAGGAGGGGTGGAGGAACAATGGGGAGTAATCAAAACAGCCATCACAGAGGCAACAAGCCTTTGTGTAAAGCAAATCAACAAACCACAATGAAGGAAAAAAACGCTATGGTTCTCAAAAGAGGTGGCAGGGAAGGTTAAGGAGAAAAGGATAGCATTCAGGAAATATAAGCAAACACAGAAGGAGCAGGAAAGAGAACTTTATCAGTTAAAGCAGAAAAAGGCTGGGAAGGCAGTCAGAATAGCAAAGGCCCAAACCGAGGAAAGGATAGCCAACTCTGTTAAGAAGGGAGATAAGACCTTTTATAGGTACATTAGGGAGTGAAGAAAGACCAAAGGAGGGATACTGAGGCTTAATAAAGAGGAGCGAATGTGGGTAGAGGGTGACAGTGAAAAAGCAGGGATATTGAATGAATATTTCTGCTCAGTATTCACAAAGGAAGAGGAGGGGGAGGTACCTAAACCAAACAAGAGAAACACTCTGAAGACGGGGGTCGATACCAGCCCATTTACAGAAGAAAGGGTTCCGAAAGAACTAATAAAATTGAAGGTGGACATTGCAATAGGGCCTGATGGGAGCCACCCAAGAATTCCAAAAGAACTAAGGTTAGAACTAGTGACACTGCTGACTACTGTCTTTAACAAATCATGGGAGGATGGGGTGGTACCTGAGGACTGGAGGAGGGCAGATGTGATTCCTCTTCATAAAAGTGGGAGCAAGACAGAGGCAGGAAACTACAGACCAGTTAGTTTGACCTCAGTGGTAGGGAAAATGATGGAATCACTTCTGAAGGAAAGAATTGTTGAGTACCTAGAGGCCAGTGAGGCACAGGACCCAAGGCAGCATGGATTCATGATGGGAAGATTGTGTCAGACAAATCTAATAGATTTCTTTGACTGGGTGACCAAAGTAGTAGACCAGGGAGGGGCTGTGGACATGGCCTACCTAGATTTTAGCAAGGCATTTGATACAGTCCCACACAAAAGATTAATACACAAGTTAGCCAGCCTTGGAGTGGGTCCCAAGGTGGTAGCCTGGATAAAAAAATGGCTAGACAACAGGACGCAAAGGGTAATAGTAAATGGAGTCCACAGCGAAGAAAGGAGGGTTACTAGTGGGGTACCGCAGGGTTCAGTACTGGGACCGGTCCTTTTTAATGTCTTTATAAGTGACATTGCAGAGGAACTGGAAGGAAAAGTATATCTCTTTACAGACAAAACAACGATCTGCAACAGGGTTGATACACAAGATGGAGTGGAAAGGATGAGAAGGGACTTGGCAAGGTTGGAGGAATGGTCAAATATATGGCAGCTCAGATTCAATGCAAAGAAGTGCAAGGTAATGCACCTGGGAAACAAAAACCCAGGGGAAGAGTACACAATGGGGGTGAGATACTGACAACAGTGAAAATGGAAAGGGACCTGGGGGTAATTATATCAGATGACCTAAAGGTGGGCAAGCAATGTGAGAAGATGGTAAGGAAGGCTGGGATGCACTGCAAGAGGTATCAATAGTAGAAAACAGGAAGTTGTCTTCCCTCTGTACAGACAGTTGGTGAGACCCCACCTGGAGTACCGTGTGCAGTTCTGGAGACCTCATCTCCACAAAGACATAGACAGAGTGGAGGCTGTCCAGAGGAGGGCAACCAAAATGGTGTAGGGTCTACACCAGAAGACATATGAAGAAAGACTAAAGGAGCTTAACATGTATACCCTTGAGGAAAGAAGGGAGAGAGTGGACATGATAGAAACTTGCAAGTACCTCAAGGGAATCAACAAATTTCAAGAGGGTAACATCTTTCAAAAAAAGAGATGTGCAAGAACAAGGGGGCACAATTTGAAGATAGAGGGGGGACGGCTCAGAGGTAATGTGAGGAAGTATTTTTTCATGGAGAGGGTTGTGGATGCATGGAACAGCCTCCCTGAGGAGGTCATGGAGTCAAGAACAGTAGGGGAATTCAAGAATGCATGGGACAGACATAAGGCAGTTCTAGTGGGGGTAGGAGGAAGTAAGCTGTTGGTTAACTAGGATCTGCAGCTTATCTGTTAGGTAGGAAAATGGGCAGACTAGCTAGGCCAAGCGGTCCTTATCTGCCGTCAAATTCTATGTAATATTGTATTGTATTGTATTGTATTGTATTGCATTGCATTGTACTGTACTGTCTGTTTTGTATTGCATTGCAATGCATTGTACTGTACTGTTTTGTATTGCATTGCATTGCATTGTACTGTACTGTGCTGTATTGCATTTTATTGTATGGTATTGTATCGTATCGTATCGCATTGTATTGTATTGTGTTGCAGTTTCACTGATCTTATTAAACATATCCTGTGTAATGGTCCTGGTAAGAGTATTTCGAGGTTTCGGTATCAACTTATATGAAGCTACATAAAGCAACTTTTTATGAAGTCCTTGTAGTTTAGGAAAAGCTTATCCTTCTCATCTCCTTGCACCACATATTCCTGTCTGCTTATTAAGGTCTAGGAATTAAAACCTTACGGTGGTTATTAGTAGGTTCTTGGTATCGATTTCAGAATAATTGGTGAACATGCTTTCTCCACTTACAATACATCCCCAAATTATGGAATTGGCATCTTAAGAGATCGGGAAGACTTCTGCCTTCAACAGTTTTATACATGAACTGAAAATTATAACATTTGACTTGGAACTGTCTTTGTTTAATTACTCTTTGCTGTGTTTTCTGGTTTACAGTATAGGGTGCCACACCAGCTCTTAATATTTATACTGTTTGTTGACTCTCTGAAGCTGTAATTTTGATTACTGGAAAGTTCTTTGTGTAACTTGAAAATAGCACCGGTGAAACATTTTTTCTTCTGATTTCTATTTTTATTGATACTCATTACACATGTTTACCCTTGTCCTTTTCTATGACATTTTCTCTCAAAAAAGCATTTTGTGATACAGCTGCATAGACTAAAGAACTGGGAGTTTAAGTGCATTTATACAGTTTCAGAGTGCCAATTTCTGTTTCATGTGTTTGTGGTGTTAACATTTGACCACGGGGCACAAGCAAAGACTTTCACAACATATTGTAATGGTGGTCTCTGTGAAAAATCAAATGCAGGTTTCCTGAACTGTGTGGTTAATGTCTTATCATCTAAGCTACCCAGTCCCCTCCTTTTACTGATCAAGAGGGCAGAGTGGAACAAACTTACTTTCTTTCTTTCTTTCTTTCTTTCTTTCTTTCTTTCTTTCTTTCTTTCTTTCTTTCCCTCCCAAACATGCTTCCTCCTGAGGTTTCCAACTGTACCCTCACCCTATCAGGAACCCTGTTCATATGTCATACCTTATTATCTGACCAGGAGAGCAGGTGAAGAACTGCCTTCAGATTTGATTATAAAAAGGCTTGCCCACTTTAAATGGGTGGTACCCATTGTCCCATGACCCAGGCAATAAGGTGAGGCTCAGCAAAAAGGAGGGGAGGGGCGAGAGAGGAGGGGAAGGGCTAAGGAGGAAAAGAGGCGGTGCCAAGGCATCACAAAGAGGGGGGCATGAGAACAAAGGGGAAAGGAGGAGGAAGAAGAATGATTGGACCAAAGGAAAAGGGGCTGTGGAAAGGATCAATAGAAAGGGGCTGCATGCCAGGGAAAGGTCATAATTTGCTCCATAAGGAATTTCACTTGTGGAAGCACATTCAGTCTATTGTAACGTCATTGGGCATTTGGACTGTATTTGGAAGTTAAAGGACAGAGATTTAAGTAGGAGATAAAGTAAAGAAATAAGGTTGAAAGGAGTTTTTTGTTTGAATTGGAGGAATAACAACGTCAGGACAACAGGAATAACGGGGGTAAGTAAGAAAGAAAGAGGGCGAGAGCCATGACAAACAAAATGTAATGCTGCTAGTAGGTATCTGAGGCATGTTTTAAGAGGCTGGTGTCGAAGTGCGGTGATATGGACCGTGGAGAACAGGGCAATGAGGCCGGAGGCAGTGGGGTCACGATGCAGCATGGGGGTGCAGCGCTGTGGCCATGGGCAGAGAGGAAGGAAGTATAGTCAGAGCTGGGGAGAAAACAAGAAGAGAAGGCCTGGCAGCTATGTGAGGGCAGAAGGAAAGAGATGTGTGGGGGGGGCTGCGGGCATGCAGCCGAGATGGTGCGGTGCCAGGAAGCACGGAGGGTGAGCGAGGCGCTAGCAGCCTCAAGGTTTTGACCACCTGTGTGAAGCAGGGTAATGAGTGAAACAAAAAGGGGCTGAAAGCAAGCACTAGGTAGTTGGGGGAGCATAAACAAACACGAAGGAATGAGCGTTGGGGGCGGATAAAAGAAGGAATGAAGGGCGAAAGGAGGGCTTGGCCTACCACGACAGGAGAAGCTGGTTCGGGCTCAGAGGGACTCAGGCACGACTGGGAAGGAAGGGAATGGGAAAAAAGGGAGCCCTTAGAGGCAGGATAAGGGGTTTTAAATGATGCTGGAGGGTGAGGAGAGAAAGAGCAGAAAACAAAATGGTGCCCGACCACGTGGTGATAGCGTGTGACATCATCGCCACGTGGGGGGGTGGAACAAGGTGAAAGACACAAAGAAGGTGGATGAGACAGGGGCTCAAGGCCTGAAAATAGAGAAATAGGGGCGGGAATTGGAGTGCAGGAACGGAGGCACTGAACGCGCCCAGGGGGGCGGAGAAGGGGATTACCGGGATGACACCGGAAGGAGGACAAGAGAGCAGAAAGAACAGAGCAAGGCAAGGATGCCAGAAAGGCATGTTACAAGGGAAAAGCGCTGCTGGGGAAGCGGGTAAAAGAAGGAGGAGATAGCGCCATGGGGCCTGACCGCGAGGGATGGCGTGTGACGTCATCGCCACACGAGGGGGGCATCAGCAGCGTGGAAAGGTGAGCACGAGAGGCCCTGTGTTTAGGTAGGGTGGGGTGGGAGGCAGTGATTAGAGCAGCCATACAACAATGGAATTCAGGTTCTAGTCCTGGTTCTCAGCCTGGGAAGACGCTGCACGGGGGGACAAAAATGAGCTGCTGCCGTGGCTCAAGGGGATGAGCCAGCGGCATGAAAGGAAGTGGGAAGAGCGTTTGGGACAAGGTTTAAAGGGGCTATCAGGGCCCCCAGTCTGGCGATTCAGTTAAGCAAAAAAAAAAAGGAAGCATGAGAAGAAAGGAGGGGTACAGAAGGCCGGGGTGACAGGAGGCTGTGGAGAGGAGACATCCCTACCGGGCCTATGGCAAGAGGGTCTGTGACAGAGACAACAGCAGGGCACAGTAGAGGAAGGCCACCAAGGGGTGGGATAAGGAAAAAAAAAAAGCAGGAGATGGGTGACAGTTACGGTAATGCAGCAGAAGGGGACAAATAAAAAGCTATGGATAATTGTGTTAATAGATGTGTTGTCATTTTAGATACGGAAGATAATAGCGCCAAGAAAAACAAAGCCCAACAAGGAGGAGTGTTTCAAGGAGGTGATGGATTTGGTGGAGAAGGCAAATCGGTTACTGGAGGTGGCAGAGCTAGAGGCAGTAGAGAAGGGTACAAAAAGGAAAGGAAGACGGGGAAGGGAAAGGAGACCAACAAAAGGGTGCCACCATGGGTCATCACTAGGCAGCACAGTACGGTGATACAAATGGTGGAGGCACGGGCACCTTCCCCAGAGATCCCGGGACCAGAGCCGAGTCCGGACAGTGCCCTGGGCCAGGGACAGCAACGGAGCCAACGGTACCCATTTGCCAAACCTTCCCACCAATACCAGTGGTAGTGCCAGCACCGCCACAGACAAGCTGTCCACAAGTACTGGGAATACAGAAGGAGGGGCCAGGCCCCTCACAGATAATTGTAACAGGTAATCAAGGGGTGTCAATGGAGAGCAGTATAAAGGAATATATTGCAGAAATGTTAAAAAACATGGGAGAAAATGGGATTAGTCAGTTTGAAAAGGCACTGGGGGAACTGAAAGGGAGGAGGAGGAAGGAGGGGGCAACGGGGATAATCGGGGTACAAAAGGAGGTAGGAGCACCGGGGATGCGGCTAGCCGACCACGTGCTTACAGCAGTAAAAGAGAAGATATGGAAAGGGGAGTATGTAGAGGTTTTTGCTTTAGCAAATGTGGATAGCATGGAAAAATATGAGGAAAAAGATAGCTTTGAAAAAAAAAGACATGGCAGCGGCAGTAGTGCTGCTAAAAAAGGAAGATGAGGACAAAACTTGGAAAGGGAAAATGTGGGACAATTGGTCTATGGGCTTTACGTATTTCACAGCCATAGTAATCGAGAGGCAGGCAGATTTAGCCATACCCCTACTAACCTATTCCCTCATCACAAAAAACACACACAAAAAGGGGGGGGCATAGTTGGTTAAGGTATGACGAAAAATTTAGGAAGAGAATGGTGAATTTCAGAGATGTGAAATGGAATGCCAGGCACATAGATCTGTGGTTGGAAATTTACACAGGCCCAGCAGACAAAGACACAGAAGGGGACAAAAAAGCAGCAGCGGCAATGAAGGCATGCTGGGGATACAATAGAGCAGCTTGTTCATGGCCAAATTGCCATTTCCAGCACGTATGTTCTAAGTGTGGGGGTCACCACCCAGTGGCCCGATGTAGATACAATTGGGAAAAAGGGACAGGCAATCAGGACAGTGTCCCTCAGACAGCCTTTCAGAATGGACAGAGTCCATTTCGGGGGTAACAGTGGGGGAAGGGGAGCAGGGGTAGGGGAACAGGGGGAAAATGGCAAGGCTATCAACCATGACATCAGGACACATAAGGAGATGAGGGGAGTGGTGTACAGCTGGCACGGACTCCCATAAACATAGGAAGGATGGAAAAATGGTTGGGGGCATACCCGGATAAGGGTGTGGCAGAAACATTAAGGGAGGGTTTTAAAAAGGGGTTTTAGTTTACGGTTCAAAGGCCGGAAGAAACAGATGGTGGCAAATAACTTAAAATCAGTAAGAGGAAAGGAGGAGGTGTTGACCAAGAAAATTGGGGAGGAAATAAGGGCCGGGAGGGTCGAAGGCCCTTTCTAAGCACTGCCACTGGCCAGCTTGAGGGTCTCTCTGCTGGGGCTGGTCCCGAAAAAGCAGGAGGAGGAATATAGAGTAATACACCACCTGTCTTATCCAGAGGGGGATTCAGGTTAATGATGCCATAGGGAAAGAGGACTGCAGAGTCACGAACGACACACTGGAAGACGCAATAAGACTGATTAGAATGAAACAGGAAGCATGGATAGCGAAAACAAACATAGAGTCAGCTTTTTGCCTGTTACCAGTTAGACCAGAGGACTGGGACTTACTGGGTTTCAGGGTGGGAGGAAAGTACTATTTCGATAAGGCCATGCCGATGGGGTGTTCAATAGCCTGTGCAACGTTTAAGATGTTTAGCACCTGGTCACAGTGGGTTTTGCAGAGCAGATTCAGGTACCGGGCAGTAGTGCACTACCTGGATGATTTCCTTTTCATTGGGGAGGGTAAGTTAGAGACTCAAAACATGCTCAGGAAATTCCAAAGATTGTGCCAGGAATTGGGAGTGCCACTAGCCAAAGACAAGACGGAGGGGTTGAGTCGCATTATTGAGTTCTTGGGTCTAGAATTAGATGCAACAAAAGAATTGTTTTGACTGCCTGAACAGAAGGTTAGGAAGCTGAAAGAGTTGCTGAAGGCAGTAAGAAAGTGCAGGAGGGTGAGACTGCAACAGGCCCGGCAAGTGCTGGGCCATTTAAACTTTGCATGTAGAGCTATCACGCCAGGATGCATGTTTACACAGCGTCTGGCATGGGCTACGAGGGGGGGCCACAAAACTGCATCACTGGGTAGACATTAGCAGGATAACTAGTAGGGACATGGCAGCATGGGAGCAATTTCTACAAGAATATAATGGGCGCACATTCTAGCAGGAGGACTGGGTATATAACACGGATTTGCAGCTATATACCGATGCTGCAGGGGGTTAAGGGATGTGAGGCTATCTCCAAGGAAATTAGTTCTCCGAACCATGGCCACTGGGATGGAAACAAGGGGGGGTGACAAAAGACATCACTTTTTTAGAAATATTTCCGATATGGGTGGCGATGGTGGTATGGGGGGGAGGACCTCAGGAATAGACAAGTCACATTTTGGAGTGATAACAAAGCAGTTGTGGAAGTATTGAACAAAAAGAGGACAAAGTCTGACAGGGTCATGAGGGTCTTGAGCAGAATGGTGTGGGAGGGTTTGTCCCTGAATATGTCTTTCTGGGTGAAACATGTCAATGGAGTGGACAATGTGATAGCTGATTGCCTGTCCCGAATGCGAATGCAGATGGACAAGTTCAGAACCTTTGCACCTGGAACAGAGACAAAGCAGACTGCCATTCCGGATCACATATGGGAGATTGGATTGGGGGAGCTGAGGCATTGTTTCGCAACTCCTGGGCCCCTCAGACCCTGAGAGCGTATGAAACCTCCTGGAGGGCCTTTCAAAAGTTCCGAGATGAGTATTACTGGCAGGTAAGTGGTCCAGTAACAGGGGAGCAAGTGACGCAATTCATAGTCAAGGGTTGGAACCAGAGAATAGTGCACTCAACCATGGGAGTGCATTTAGCAGCCATAGGGCAAATCTGCACATTAAGAGGATGGGAGGACCCCACAAAGACTAACCTCATTAGAAGAATGATGCAGGGTTGGATGAGGGGAGCAGGAAGGAGGCAGAATAATAGGAAGCCGATATCAGAAGGTCTGCTGGTGCACCTATTAGGGGCCTTACAGCAGATCTGCAGGTCTACTAGGGAGACAACGGTATTTCAGGCATTATACGCCACCATATATAGTGGAGCCTTCAGGTTGAGCGAAATAGTGGGGCACAGCAAGAAGGCAGAAGGCGGGGGTTTACTGTGGGAAGACACGGAGTGGCAAGAGGAGGTTATAATAGTTAACCTGCGGGAGTCCAAGACTGACCAGACGAAGCATGGGAGGAAGGTGTGTTTACGGGCACACCAAAATAAAGCCATTTACCCAGTGATGGCCCTGCACGCATACGCGGAGGACCAGAAAAACCAAGGTAAGGGAAGAATATTTTTACGTGATGATGGCAGGCCAGTATCTGGGTACCAGGTGACAGCAGTACTGGGCAAGGTGCTTCAGTTTCTTGGGGAGCCAACTGAGGTCTATTCCTCTCATTCATTTAGGATCGGGGCAGCCTCTATGATGTCTGCACAGGGCAGGGAGGCCGAAGAGATTAAAGAGAGGGGAAGATGGTCATCAGGATGCTATAAAAAATACATAAGAGAAGTACAATACTAAATGTTTCTTTTCTTCCCACAAGCAGGTACTAAAGGAAAGAAAAGGGGGGGGGGAGAAGGGGAGGGACATTGAACAAAGACTCATGCTTATGCTTTGATCAACCAGGTACAACCAAGAAGCTTGAGGCATGGATTTTCTGGCACTCATTTGTGCACTGGGCGGAAAGATGGCGGCCCAGAGGCAAGGGGGGAAACAGCTGTACTTGGATGTTGACATGATAAGGCTGGTGTGGAAGGGCCTACGGGGCATGAGATGGGCACAGCTGCTACCAGAACTGAGGGAAATCAGGAAGGACCATAAGCAACTGGACCTGACTGTGATACATCTTGGGGGCAATGACTTGGGAACAAGGCCCTGGTTGGACATCTTTTATCAGATAGAGCATGATGTTAAAGTAATCAAAACATGGTGGTCGGAGGTTGAGTTAGCATGGTCAGAAATCACCCCTAGGAGGGTGTGGAGACAGGCAGAGAACCACAAGGGCATAGACAGGGGCTAGAAAACATATGAATTCGAGGGTAGGGAGATTGTTCCAGAATATGGGGGGAATGGTAATAAAGCATGGAATCATAGAGGAGGTGGGTGAATACTACAGAGGGGACGGAGTGCATTTGTCGGGGCTTGGCTTAGCCATGTTCAACGTCGAGATGTTAAGTGCAACTGAAGCATGGATGGCACGGCGAAAAAAAAAAAAAGAGGGGAAACAAATAAGATTTGTTTCTTGGGGGGAAAGCCCACCGTCCATCGCAAGTGGGAGGTGGTCTAATGGAAAGGAGAAGCAAGGGCACGGTGTGTACACCCATGCCCCCGGTGCAGTACCTAAGAATAAGAGGCCAGGATACCCCGCATTATGTACGTCGGGGGGGAAGAGTGAGAGAGCTGGCTATTAAATTAAAGAGAACAGTAAGAAATGATGTAATGTATGCACCTAAGTGGAGATGTAAAAGTTATGGACAGATGATTGGGAATATCAAGAAAATGTAAAATGAATTGGTGAATTATCAAATCATATCAAATCAGTAAAATTATTGCTAAGACTGAGCAACCTCACATTACTAGTCCGTGTCTTTATTTATGGGCTTTGTTCTGGAGACAATGCCATATTACACACTTTTGGCATGCTCACAAATCCCTCCAAGTCTGGGCCAGAGCATGACATTCCTCCACATGCTTACATAATTGCCTAAATGCATTTTGAAAGGTATTTATTTGTTATTTGCTATTTATTCAAGCAAGCACAAACAGATGTATGTTTCAAAACAGCAATTAGCCCTCTGTGGCAGTATGTACTGCAGAAATAATAGCTTTTAATGTTCACTATGCGCCTTTGTCTTCAGCTCAAGCTACAGAACTGCTGTGGGCAATTATCTGGTGGTACAGACTGCCATATTGGGGGGTTATTATGTAACTATACAATTAATTCCAAGGCCATAGCACTCCAGTTGCTGTATGCTGAGAAGCAGGAGTGATTGTTTTGCCAACTTAGTGGTGTGAGATCTCTGTTCTTTATTTTCACACTGTGATAAAGTAATTTACTCTGTATCTGTACAGAGAGTATAGGATTAATATGCGAGTACAGAAGGCATGTTTTAGATGTTAGTTTCACTACAGATGAGGGCACATGAAAGGATTATACTTTTGGGAACTGATATAGTAATGTCAACTCAGAGTATCAGTGACATATTTGATTTGTTTTCCAGAACGGAGTAAAGCAAACCCTAAATTTCTGTCTTTTTGAAGCCACAGACAGTAACACAGTATCAAGTCCATTTTTACAAGCTTGGGAATGCTGCTCTATCATCATTTCAACAAATCACTAGGGACCCCATATGTGACTGGCTGAATCATGCAAGTGACCGTGCCGCACATCTGAAAAGTGCGGGATCAAAACAGACGCAATATTCAGAAGATGAGCCAGATGATGCAATCGCGCATGTTCAGCTGACTATACTGAAGATGCGCTATCATGCAACTGGAAATATGCAGTGCAGAAGGGCACTTTTGTATATGGGAAACCACACAAGATATACAGGTACTGGGGTGCACAAACATGAAAAGCAGTCCAATGTACTGGTGCAAGTTGGATGGGAGTCGCTGCAACAGTGCAGCACCCCAGGGTATAGGAGAGGACAGTGGCATGTCACAGTGGCCAAAATGGCCAGAGGTAGGGCCACTGAGTGGCCAGTACAATGCACCACACAAATGACACCAGCCATGGGGAATGCCATGCACACTGGGCAGTGTAGACACACATGGGCATGGATAGGGTACCACAGCGATGGCCATGCCAATGGATAGGTGCAAACACACCAACAGAGTGAAAAAAGTGCAGACATGCCAAACAGAACCATGGCACAGTGTGCCACCACCACAGAACCACAATGACTGGGGGCAGGGCCCACACAAGGGGCACACACTGCCAGTGAGACATGGCCGCCTACAGTGCAGAATACAACCACATGGCCTATGATGAAAACAACAGAGAGGGGCGCATGACCAGCACAGGGTACCAGTGGGAAGGGACACAAGGAACACTGACAGGAAGCTCATGAAACCAGTGCAGGCATGTCTGTGACAGACACAGCGGGGACCACTCCCATGGGACATAGTGTGCCGGGTGAGGAGAAGGCAGGTGCACACCTGTGCACCCATGCCCATGGATATGTGGGCCACATGTGCCACACAGCAGTCAGCAAGAACAATGGAATGAAGAAACACACACACAGCCATGTCAACATATAACCAAAGAGTTTACTGTAAGAATAAGGCATGGCCAACAATAACAGAAACAACAGCAACAGCAAGAAGGTGTTTAAACAATAACAAACTGAACATGGGCAAAATTCCCAAAACACTACTGTACAATGATAACAATATATACAAAATACCATAAAAAAGTCAACAAAGGGGGTCTGAGAAGAAAGGGGAACATGGGAAGTGGGTGGGCAATTTACATTGGAGGGGCAAGGGTGCAGGTATGGGGCAAAATAAACTATTTACAGAATACCATGGACCTAGAGGCCCACAGTGGGCTGGCACTGTGCCTGGCATTGGGGCCATGTGCTCCCACAAAGCCTGCAGCCCTCCATAACTTCTGTCTGGTGCATATGGCCCACAGCACTGCCCCCAGATGCCTGTGTATCACCACCAGTATGTCTCTGCTGGTAGACATCCTGCCCCAGACTGTCAGCCAACTCCGAGGCCATCTCCCTCCCTCTTAGTGTCTGGATGTGGCCTGTGCACCTATGGGAGTAAAAAGACTAACAAAACATGTCCTCAGTGCCACTAGTCACCCAGTCACAGGCAAACCCCCCCATGCAGTGACGGTGACGTACATGCCTGCAGATGCATGGGCCACACTGCACAAGACAGCCACACTGCCAATACTATGACTGATAGGTAATATGCCATGGAACAGTGCTGCACATAGTGCACTGCATGGTATGTGGCTGCAGAAACAGGCAATGGCAGGTCAGGACATGCACAGGATATGGCAAAAGGACATGCGGCAATGTACCACATGGTTGTGTGACACAGGTCCAGTGTCCCCTGTATAAGCACACTAGCCACACGCAGTGGTACATGTATGTGATGGCAACGCTAGGCAACCCCCACCACAGGTGTAGCAAAGACAGGGGCACAAATGTACGCAACCATCCACAGATGCTCACACATGGAGGTATATATGGATGGCATGCTGCATGCCAAGCCACCTGGCCCAACCAGTAGTATCATACACCTGCTGGACATGCAGGGAGAGGCCAGCCTATGCACAGCCACATGGCTGACCACTCAGGGGAAGGCAATGGCATCAGCACTCTAGCAGACAACAGGTGAGCTGTGCAGGGCCATGAGGGGATGTAGAACACACATAGGACCACTGGACAAGCAGGTGCCAGGGGAACATCCATGGGGCACACCAGCAGGGTCGTGCCACAGGGCGTCCAGAAGGACACGTTCCCAAACGCTGTCCCAGATGTGCCAATGAGCCATGCCACAACCACAGACCATCAACAAAGGCAACGCCTGTGGAAACACATTTCAACACACATGCATAGCCGAAATGGGGCAGAGTGTCCCACAGGCAGCCTGGGACCATGACAAAGACCCTACCACAGACGTTGTGCCAAGTGCCTGACAGTCGTCACCAACCACCACAAGCACACAGAGCCTGGAACACATGGCCACACTGTGGATTGTTGTAGCCACTGCAAAGGGCACAGGCAATGGTAGTGGACACACCTGCATGTTGGGACAATGCCCTGGGCTGTACCATGCACATGGGGCAAACATGTACTGGAGGCAGTGGTAACCACAGTGTGACACACAGTCCGATGGCACAACACACCACACATGCCATGTACCACAAAACATGTGGACCTGATGAGTGCATGCACCATGAGCGATGGCCCAGTGCTGTCACTGTGTGGTCAGTGGAGATGGACCACGGCCATGACCATGTATAGACATACTTGACAGTGCCCAGCACACAGGGGCAAGAGCACTGCAGAGCTGTCACATGGCACTACACTGTCACCACATTTGTGCATGACCAGAGCCCCATGTGCATGCCCAACCTACAAGCCATGGACCACAACAGGCAATAAATACCCCCCATATGCACATGCAACATGTAATACAACATGCCCACTTATGTGCCACATGGTGTGATAACTGCCTGGTTGTGCCATGGTCAACGCTCTGGCCCTGCAAACATCTGACATTACCGCCCTGGCTGCGGGTGTTCCCCCTGGCCTGGCAAACCTCCTCCCTGCCTGCAATGGAAACACAATGAGAAAGACACAGTTAGCATCAGGCTGTATCACAATGTCCCCCTCAACACTCATGTTGAAGCTAGTTCTGTGAAGACCCAACACTGACATGGGCCACAATGCAGCCCTACAGGCAAACGATCTACAATGGGCAGGCATTGCTGCATGATACAGGCCTGTACAAGCATACACCTGTCACCAGTGCCAGCACATTACATCACCATGTGACACTGCGCATGTGCTGGCAATGCAACATGATACCCTATGTGACACTGAGGTATGCCATCAGGCTCATGCCTGTGTGGCATGCACATGGTGCCTGCACCACAGACAATGGCCCATGTGTATGGGCAACACATGTTGCCACCACCAAGCGGTACGACATCAGGCATCGCCTCGAACACCATACATGTGGGCTGGACATGGTGCCAGTCCAGCATCATGGTGCATGTCACAGCAGTAATGCACAGCTGCAAGGTGCCACTCATGTGGGGCCCACAATGGATGATGTGTCACCACTGTGTGCTGCCATGGCCCTCACCACCACACAGAGGCACACACCATTGCATGTCCCTGGACCCACATTGGGGGCCACACACCCCATAGTGGCACTGGGGCCAGACAGTGGCACACACTGCATACCGCACACCATCACACCAGTACACACCCACCAGACATGATCGGTGACATGCCACCATCCACAACAGACACTGCCTGCCACAGCCACTCACCTATCATCTTCCAGTACAATGAATGGTGCACACAGTCACATTGCATACATACCTGGGCATGACACTGCTCCCTTCCACACCATATCCCTCAGTCGCTCCAGTCTGGATGTGTCCCACTGCCAGAGGTCACCAAAATGGTTGCAGCACTGCTCCTCCATTTGGAGATGCCTCTGCAGCTGTTGAGGTGCACAGCAACCCTGGCCCATACCTGGGCCCATGCGTCTTGGTGCCCCTCTGCTTCAAAAAGCTGCTCCTTCAGGGTGACCACAAGGGCCACCAAATTAGCAAGCTCATCCTCCCCCCAGTTGTGGGAGAGGAGCCTAGTGGACACTGAGGCAGAGACACATGCCACTGCACACTGTAAGTCACACCTGCTGCACTGTGCTGTTGCATTCCCAATAACTGCAAGGCATCTGGGCCATGCCAGTTGTGAGGTAGACCACACAGTCTCATCCGTGTGAAGCATGCACTTGCACCATTGAAATGCACGATAGGTGTACCATGTTGCATTACCTCACATGTGTGGTAGTGACAGGCCATGTGGAAACCAGAGGCCTCGTCCCCCACTAACACACATGCATGGCCACATGGTGCCGCCATGTTGGGGAGGTCAGCCAATGCCACGACCACACAGACATCTGTATTTATTCATTTATTGAAGTCTTAGAATTACAACCCTTTGAGTCAAAAAACTGTTTTGCAATGACTCCATGTCAGATTTACAAACAGACATGTTACAAAAAAATGACAGGAGATTAATGCAGTACACTATACCTAGGATATGAGAATACACATAATACAGAACATTATACATAAGTGCATCAGAAATTAGGGTGGAGTGCATGGCAAATAAACAACATGGCGAGTAGATTTAAAACAGACAGGATACAAAACATTACAGGGAAATTAATACAGTACATAATACATTGGATAAGAGTATACAAGTAATGCAATGCATTATAGATAAGTGCATCATAACTGGGGGTGGAGTACATGATAATGAAACAAATATGGTGCAGGCAGAACTAGCTAACTGTGTAAACAGATAAGAAATTAAAGAAAAGAAAGGGAGACCAGAAGGAAGTCAGTTAAGGAGAGTTGTGAGACAGCTGGGGGGAGGGGGGAGGGGGAAAAGTTGAGTAGAGGGGTGTAAGGTGTAGACAAGGAGGAATAGGAAAGAGTGCAGGTAAAAGATGAATAAAGGGCAGGAGGGTAACAGAGTGGGGAGGGAGAAATTAGACCAAAATAAGGTGGGGAGGAGTAGGGGGAAATTGAAGGACAAGCCCAAGAACAGTCCCAGATTGACCAGTAAAAGCTAGGAGCAGTCACAACTATTCACAGAGAGTAGGTGCTGGTGAAGTTTAGTTTTAAAGGGGCCCAATTTAACTTTGGAGGAAACCAGAGGAGGCAGGCCATTGAGCAGGACAGGGGCCCTGTGGAAGAACGCTCGCTGCCCTAGGGATGTTTTACAGGAAGGGACTAGGTAAAGGGTCTTATCAGAGCTCCTAGTAGAACAAGGGGCAGCGGAGATAAGCTGCTGGACTGAGGGAGGTGAGGGTGAGAGTGAGGTGGCAAACATCTTGGCCAATAGGCAAGTGTGATAGTTAAGCCTAACCTTAAAGTTCAGCCAGTTCACTTGACTGTAAAGATCGCAGGTATGGGTTAGCTTTGGTGCTCTTGTTATGAGGCGACATGCTTTATTGAGGGAGAGCATTATTCTTTTAAGAGCAGTGTCAGATGCAGATCCGTAGATTACTGTACCATAATCCACTAGGGATAGAATGGAACTAGTGACAGCCAGGAGGAGGGCGACATTTGTCAGGCAGCTCCTATGCCTGAAGAGGAGGCCGATTCTGGTGTTTACTGCTTTGCACCAGATTAATATGTTCTTGGTAAGAGATGGAGGAGTCTAAGGTGATTACGAGGTATTTAAAACTCCTAACCTGCTCAAGTGATGAGAGTTGACTATTTGGGATGTTTAGTGACACTTCTTTATGTTTATTCTGATGGTATGCAAACAGCATTACTTTGGCCTTTTTGCAACTGACGATAAGTCTATGAAAGGAGAACCAGGACTCAATTTGTGAAACGCTATTTTGCAGGCATTGTTTAAGCATAAAGGGTTCAGGGTGACTAGAGAAAAGGACTGCATCATCTGCATAGAGGAGTAGGTTGCCAGAGCAGGCTTGGGGAAGGGTATTTAGGAAAAGACTAAACAGGACCGGGCCAAGAATTGACCCTTGTGGAACCCCTGAGTGAACTGGCTTACTGGAAGAGAGGGTATCTAGAATTTTAACCCTCTGGGACCTCGCAGAGAGGTAACTATCAAACCAGGTGGTAGCATCAGAGGATAGAATCAGCCCAAAGAGAGAGGAAAAGAGAAGGCCATGGTGGACCGTGTCAAATGCTTTTGTTAGGTCTATGTACACAGACCCAACCAAGTGACCCCAATCTAGAGCTTTATGTATAAAGCTAGTGAACACCAGGAGGGCTGTGGAAGTACTGTGGTCCTTCCTAAAGCTGTGTTGTTGGCTACACTGCAGATTATACTTGGCAAGATATTCAGAGATTTGATCATTCACTATTCTTTCAAGGGCTTTAGAAATAGGGGGAAGGAGAGAGATGGGGTGATAGTTGCCATGGGCAGTTCTGTCACCACTCTTGTGAACAGGGGTGACTAGTGCAGATTTCCACTGTGAGGGAAAATTGACTAAGACAGAGAGAAAGATTAAGAATTTTGGTGACCGGAGACAGTACTGCATCAAATGTTAAATGAAGTCATTTTAGATCAAGAGAGTCACCACTGAATCTGGACTTGCCCAAGATTCATAAAAGGTAGGATCTAGCTTCACTTGGAGATATTACTCTGAAGTGAAAGGGAGGGATACTGATAGGAGCAGATGATAGAGGGGAGATAGAGGGGTTAGTGGGGTCACTGAAGAAATCAGGAGTGAGAATGGTACTTACATTGGTAAACACATTAATGAATGTATCTGCTATGAGCAGTGGGTCTTGGGTAGTAGCTCCATTGGTATTTAATAGTGAGGAGGGATAGGTGTTAGTTTTACCCATTAGGTCCTTAAGATTTTGCCAGAACTTAGTCCCATTACCCCAGGAAGAAGAAAGGCAGGTTGTATAGTACTCAGCTTTAACACATCTAATTTCCTGAGTACAGACATTTCTGGCTGCCTGACAGCAATATCTGCAGGAAGTCCAGACCCCAAAGCCTTGTGCCAAAGGTTGTCCCAGTGGGCCACTGATTTTAACAGTACTGGGGTTACCCTGGGATTGTCCCAGTTTTTCACCTTACGTATCACGAAGAGGGCAAAAATGTCACATGCAGAATTAAAAATGGAGATAAAGTATGTAAGAGCATCATCAATATTAGTTGCAGAGTCAGGAGGGGGCCAATCAGAGTTAAGAAGGTAGTTTTGGAATTGACCAAGCATGTCTTTCTTTAGGGTACTTTGAGAGGACAAAATAGGGTGGGTTTTAATGGAACCATTTGACCATTGGCAGAGGGTAGTGGAATGGTCACTTAACGAGTCAGGTAAGACTTTAATGCAAGAGAGTCTTATAGGACAATTAGTGAGTATAAGGGCAATGAGAGTGCCTGCTCCTGTTTTATAGTTGATCCTAGTGGGAGAGGATATGACCTGCAATAAGTTCAGAGCCACAGCTGCATCCCTAAAAGAAGCCATGGCAGGGGCTAACCAGTTAGTGTTGAAGTCACCAAGTAGGATAACCTTGGACTGAGAGGGGAGATGGGAAACCCAGTCCAGGACAGCATGAAACCCCAGCTTGGCGAAACTTGCGGGGATATAAACAGAGAGCACAGTGAGATTTTTTCCACTTTTACCAATGGCAATTTTAATTGCCAGGACATGAGCAGTGTTGCCAGGTAGGGAGCAGGCGAGCATTTTCCCTAGTAAAGAACTGGCCAGGTAGATGGCACAACCCCCACCGTGCTTATCCAACCAATCCTCCCTGTAAATTGTGTAGCCATTTAGGGCCACTGCTGAGTCAGGTATAGTTGGGGACAGCCAGGTTCCTACCACAAAGAGGACATCCGGTTTGTGAAGTACAACCCAAGCTTGGAGTAGGTCAAGTTTTAATGTCAGGCTACAGATATTTACTGAAGCAAGCCTTAGCCCATCTGTGTGGTGGGTGGAGGGGCAGGTCACTGAGCCTGGTCCCGGGTCAAGGTGGATGTTACCAGAAAGAAGAAGTAGGAGGAGACCTATGTGAACTAATACATGTCTAAGCAATTTTAGGGGTGGTGGTTGTATTTTACGGGAGTTTTTAGTATCAGTAACGGGAAGGGAAGACAGAAAATAAGTGGATGCAAAAGGTGACAAAGATGAAAGTGGGGGTACGGTAAGCTGTCAGTCTGGTTCAGAAAATTAGACAAGAGGGATACAGAAGCACGCGTAACAGAGAGCAGTGGTAGAGAAATTGGAGAGTATAGGCAAAAGCAGAGGTGAGGTGGTGGAGGCAGGTGTATTGGGGAGAGGTAAGGTCAGTCAGAGGATGAACACAGAAGGTTGACAGGAGGCCACATGGTAGTTCTGTAGTAGCAGTAACAGCTAGGTAAGAGTAGGGAAGAATAATAAGTGTGAGAAAAATTCAGGAGTAATTGGAGAAGAACTGATAACACAGTGCTAGGTAGACAGCCTTCATTGTGAAGTGTCAGAAGTTCAAGTGCCACAAGGGGAGAGGAGGCATAACAGGGGAAGAGTGGGGAAAGAATAGAGTGATGGGATAAAAAGGAGGGCCGAAGGTGGGGTAAGAGGCTGGTTACACAGTATAAGCAGTAAACTGGGTTGGAATGCATGGTTTTAAGCCATGAGTAGAGATCCATGAAATTCTTTTTAATTTTTATAATTTTTATTTTTCTGAAATTTCTTGTTATTTCTTTTTATTCATTGAAAATTTAGTTTTATTTCTTGTTGTCACATTTACATTCATAAACTACCTCAAAATGACCTTATACACACTAGAAATCACATTCCTAGTATACTACATTGTATTAAGCAGCATTATGCTATGGTCTTGCAAGGTTTTGTGACTGAAACAATTCCGCTGTCACTTCCTTGTGGACCATCTCTGTGGTAACAACAGAACCTAAACAACAACTGCTGCAAGCATTTATTTACATTTTGCCTGCCAAAAAGCATTTTTTTCACTTTATTTATGTTTTTTTTATTCTATTCCTTTTATATGCTGAATTTCTTGCTATTTCTTGTTATACCTTGAATTTCTTGTTATTTCTTTTTTATATCTAAATTTCTTGTTATTTCTTGCTATTTCTTATTTAAGAAAAACACAGGTCTCTAGCTATGAGGTTTTCAGTGTTCTGTAGAAATGTAGCAGCACAGCTTGCATATAGAAATGTTTATTTAATGAAATGTTAGAACAGGAAAACACAGTGAACAAGTTGCTTGTCTCATGGTGTGACTGGGAGGGTTACAAGGAGAGTGGCATACAGGACAAACAATACTATGCATGCAGTAGTACAGAAATAGGAGTTTGAACAAAGCAATTTACAATAAAGGGACTCAAGGGACATAAAAAAACTGTGATACAGTGTAGCTGCTTGAATGGCCTAATGGCTAGGACCACCGACTACAAGAAGAGAGGCTGATGGTTCAAGTCCCGGTGGGATAGGATAGAGAGGACCACTTGGGATGTAGCTGCTAAGATTGAACTAGAACAGAACAAAGCTATGAGCTAATATAGGGTTAAATTATGCTAAGGTTGCAGTGTAAGTTAATAAGTACAATAGTGACTCCTAGTGGTGAAGCAATATAAAAAACAATAGAGAAAATGGAGAGATACTTCAAAGAGTGATGGGTCACATGACTAGGACTACCTATAAAGGTAGTGTCAGCCTGGGCTGGGTGGGGCAGTCACTGTGTAAGCAGCAATGGGCTAACAAATTCCCACTGTAGCTCTATACCTGGAGAGAATGAGAGCTGCTGCTTGTGGATGGAATGAAAGTCTGAATGATGTATGGCACAACTCTGTGGCTATGCACCATATGTATCTGTCACACACTGCGCAATGCACCACCACTGATGTCCTGTGTCCATGCACAGCTGTGACATATATGACTATCATGCATGCGTCAGAAATGCGCCATGTGCTGTGGCACAAAATACATGTGCTATGCACTCTGAGATGCACCCATCTTTGCAATATTCAACAAGCATTTGTCAATGCCGAATGTTTGCTTGCTGGCATTGGCATTGGTAGTGTAGAATTTACAGAGCTGCATAATAGAAATGGCAGTGAAGTATTGAACTGAAGCCAACCCCACCACCACCCTGCAGAGAGTGACAGGCATTGGGGTGTGCCTTTGGGTCATCAGGCATAACGGCCATGCCATTTCACCACACCCTACCCTGCAGACACTGACAAGTGTCATGGTATGGGATCTTTGGCCCTTATGCGCACCCCATTCCATCAGGAAATATGGTGAGATGGGTGCGGTATAGGAGAATGGGGTGAACTTTGGGGCCGAAGAGTCCAAGGCATACCTCGATGCCTCTCACTGGCTGCAGAGTGTGGAATGGTATAAGCATTACAGGCAAGAATCCCAACTCACACCCCTGATGCCTGTCATTCTCTACATGGTGGGGCGTTATGGTTGGAAACCCTAACACCTCAGGCATTCGTTGGTATTTTCACTCCAAATTTTCAACGTTTTTTTTGTGACCCCCACCTCATGAATAGTGGCAATATCAGTTTGTTAGCCGAAAGCTGCTTATGCACAGCAACTACGGCATTTAACACCATGGGTGCAAAAACACATTCCGAACAGGATGTGAAAAATGACAGTTGTACTGTTCATGGGGAGGTGTAAAAAATGGCAATGTTGCAAATCTGCAGTAAAAATATTAAAAAAACTGGTGAAGTCACGAGCGTGCATAGAAACTGTGCCACGCACACCCGTAATGTAATTCGTTTGGGGATTTTTTACAGCAGATTGTCAACACAGGCATTTTGGGACCTCCGATCATGAACAGTGTCACTGTGATTTTCTTTATCTGTCCTGAACAATGATTTCCCACAGCGACCACGCATCTCTGTGCTGAAAGTGTGAAAACACATTTCGGACATGTTGTGAAAAATGACAGTTGTACTGTTTATAAGGAAGTGTGGAAAAATGCCACTGGTGAAAATCTGGACTGAAAATATTACAAAGTCATGAACTTACGGGTGCGTGGAACTGCTGAATGCTCACTGTAACACAGTCATTTTATGGACTTTTGTCACCAAATTTTCAACATAGCCATTTTAAGACCTCTGCTCATGAACAGTGTAACTGTGATTTTCTTAATCTGTCCCAAACATTGCTTTCGCACACCGACTGCACCATTGTGCGCTACATGTGCGGAAACACGTTTTGGGCAAGATGTGAAAAATGACAGCTGTACTGCTCATAAGGAAGTGTAATAAAATGGCAATGTTGAAAATCTGGAGTGAAAATATTGAAAATTCGCAAACTTACGAGTGTGCGTAGGAACTGCGCAACGCGTGCTCATAAAACAGCCATTTTTAAGAATTTTTTTACCAAATTTTCAACATAGCCATTTTAAGACTTCTGCTCATTAACAGTGTCACTGTGATTTTCTTACTATGTCCCATACATTGATTTCGCACACCGACTGCACCATTGTGCGCTACCTGGGTGAAAACACGTTTTGGGCAAGAGGTGAAAAATGACAGCTGTACTGCTCATAAGGAGGTGTGGTAAAATGGCAATGTTGAAAATCTGGAGTGAAAATATTGAAAATTCGTGAACTTACGAGCGTACGTAGGAACTGTGCAACGCACGCTCGTAAAACAGTCATTTTTAGGAATTATTCCAGCAAATTTTCAACATAGGCTTTTTGAAAGCCCATCTTATGAACAGTAGCAGTGTCGTTTCATTACTTAGTCCCAAAAGGTGATTTCACGCAGTGACTGCGAAATCACCCTTCGGGGCCGATTAACGCCATGACTGTGAGAGCATTCATGAGAAGGGGTCCCAAAAACCCCATGTTGAAAATTTGGTGCAAAAATTCCAAAAAATGCCTGAGATATGCTGCAAAGTTGAAAAAACCCTATCTATCCCATTATACAGCTTACCGATATTTCCTCAGTTCGCGGTCGGCTTTGAAGAGCGCATACGTGTTCCTGGTCCACCAAAGATCATTGCGCCGGAGTCCGGAGGTAAGTATGGGGTGAGGGGGGTGTGGGGAGGCAGGGTGTGCAGTGGGTGGGCACAGGTGGGGGCAGAGACAGTGAGGGACTGTTTTTGAGTTTCAGGTTTTTTTTTTTAAATGAGAACGATGCGGGACGTTTGCCACGCTGGGGTGGGCTCCCAGCGTGGCACAAGGATGGCTGGTGGGGGGCGTGAGATGATGGGGGGATTGGGCACCTTCTGGGCGATAGCATGTGTTGCCACACTGGGGTGGGCCCCAGCGTGGCACCCTGTACCTGGGGGGGACCAGTGGAGCCGACAGGGGATTGGGCACCCCGTCGTTGCTACCATGTGCCACGCTGGGTGGGCACCCAGCGTGGCATAAGGAACTCTGTTTTGGGAGGGCTCAGCATAACTGACAGGGGATTGGGCACCCCCCGTCGGCTACACAATGTGTGCGTGGGGGGGTGAGCACGCAGTATGCATGCCTGTGTGTGTGTGTGTGTGTGTGTGGGGAGCGCGCATGAGCAGGCGATATCTTATCGCTGCTCACTGAAGCGTAGCTCCCTCTTTCAATTGTACTCCACTGCATTTTGGACTGCTGTCATAGACAGCTCCAGCAGGCATTGGAGAACTGTGGCCGCACCTGCAAACACACTGCCTGAATTGGAAGAGGGCTGCCACACCTCTGAAAACTCGGATGATGGCACTATGTTTCTTGCACGTGCGTGCAAGCAAACATAAAAAGAATATGGTAATGAGCTCATTGCCCAATCCTGGCCCATCTCTGACATTTGCATCTCAATGCAGGTTGCTCTACCCTCATTTGCATGAGATGAGATGAGATATAAATTGGGCCGGAATGCACCACCCCACCACACAGGTGACCAGAGGTACTGCAACCTTGGAGGTAAGTGTATTTACACTATTGCATTGTCTGTATTAGTTTCACATTAACGCTGCATGTCTCTCACTACATGGCACTGACACTGTACCTGTCCCTGTGATTCTCTTTCATCACCACAGGCACCAGTATAGAGAATGAGGAGGAGGAGAAGAAGAGAAGGAGACCTAACGTCACAAAAGATGAACTTATGGTCCTCGTCAAGGCCTACATTTGCAGGTAGGACCTCCTGATCAGAAAGTTGGGGACCCAGCAGGAATGGGTGAAGGGGTGGTCAGAGGTGGCTGAGGCTGTGAATGCCCATAGAAATTACAACCGTATCATCCAGGAATGTATAAAGCATATAAATAGTGAACAGATATGGGCCAGGGAATGACTGACCCAGATCTGGGCATTTCTCAGTACCACAGAGGGGAGGGCATCATCAGTGCCCACCATGGTGGCACAGGAGGCCTTGGTCACTACCAGCCTGAGCTGTGCCTCTGTTGAGCGTGTCCCTGGGGTGGTTTCAATACAGGAGGTGTGCCATCACTACACTGTGAGTATGCACTGCACAGGTATTGTGGAGGTCTGCATTTGGTGGTCACAAGTTAGCATTGTAGCACTGTACAGTCACAGAGATGTGGCCACAGTACAACTGTGCATAGCCCTGGGGTGGGCCGGCAGGGCCTACATACATGGGTGCCTCTGCCCATGTTGTGGGACAGGTACACACAGCAGCATGCACATCTACAGCCATATTCACCTGTCAGTGCACCATACCACTGGGCCATAGGTGTTGTGTGGGACTACTCCCCTGTGATCTGTGCTGTGGGTGTGCATCTGGCATTTTCATTGGGTCTGTGTGCCACATGCTGCCCACTGTGCAAGACCGCAGGTCAGTTGGGGGGGTTGTTGGCCATTTAGGCTGTACCACACATGTGGCATTGTGTGGCCACACACTTACTGCAGCACAAACCCACCAGTCAGTATGAGATGTGTGCCATGTGCCCTGCCATAGTAGTCCTGGCAGTGTGTGCCACAACCTACGCACCTGTGACATGCATGTGCACCTCCATGTGAATGCTACTGGTCCCTCACCATAGGCATGCAGCACTGACCATGCTCTCCATGTCTGCTTTCACAGCTCCATCACACCTCAGGGGTGCAGTGGTGTCCCAGGTATGGCCTGGAGGCCAGTAGTCAGACATACCTATTGCCAGTACATCTACAGCTGCCATGGCCACTGCTGTTGTGGCAGGCACACAGGAGGTGGGGCAGGTTCCTTGCCTTACTGATCTCAACCCCCTGTCCGGGATTGATCTCCTGGACAATCTTGCTGTGCTTGTCGCGGCCACGGATGATGATGATGATAATGACACCACCCAGTAGGAGAGCATCATCCCTGACACTATGGGCAACCCTGGCATGCCAGATGCCATGCAGGCACCCTCCAACAGTGGCAGCTGTCCCGGGACAACACAGAAGCTGCCCCCGCCATGCTGCATGCCAGTGGCCACTGCGCTGGCTGTGGTTGGCCAGGGAGAAAGGTGCTTCTGTGCAGCCTGGGTGCAGCATTACCATCTACCAGGGTGATGTCATCCAGCAATGACTTGCGGAGGCACGTAGGCAGGCCAATCCAGCACCCAGTGCATCTGCACGCACACAGTCCGCAGTCTAGCAGCGGCCCACTGTGTGGCAGCCATAGGTGGTGGTTGCAACACAGCAGGCCAGGCCCCCCACTGCTCATCAGCCACTGCCCCAACACATGTCCCCTGCTGCTGATGAGCCCAATGATCACACACAGCTCCAGCAGAACTCTGTGGAGTGTCAGGTGTCACTCAGGGAGGCTGTACATGGGTTGCACATGCAGTTGGCTCTCCTGGATGAGTGGGCAGCCATTCGGCATGCTGAGGTGATCAGTGAGCTTTGCCAACTGTGGGTGAACATGACCACAAGTCTTGATCGGATTGCACAAGCCATTGCAGTGTGCTGTTCATCCAGGGCCCCACGGTCTCACTTGAGCACCCACCACATGCCACCAAGCAACACCAGCACCCCACCCTGAGACAGCGTGAAGCCAGTGTGCTCCATATGCCATCCCCTGCCCTCGGCATTCCAAACACCCCGGGGACAGTTTGGTTTTCAGGACACCTATACTAACACATGGCCAGTCAAGGTTGTTTGGGTCAACCCCCTCAGAGATGGAGTACTCACCCCATATGGCAGATGATCTCCCGGATTGAGGCATACCTGCCTGTTGTGCATGGCCCCCACGTATCAATGGTGGCTGCACTGGCAGACACTGAGGTGTACTTCTGCACATGTTGCCCCATGGCTGTTGCTGGTCTAAAATCATCCCAGGCCTGCTCAGGGCTGTGCGCTGTCATTGTGCCACACGCACTTCACTTCCCACTGTAGGAGGTCATTGTCAGTTTTTCCCCTGATTGATTGGGGACCAGATTGGTGACCAGGCCTCTTCCAGTATAGTAGACTACTTCCTGGAAATTGACTGTAATACTGTGGACTCCTGTTACAATATCCTTAAGGAGTTCATATCTAGCACTGGCTGATAGTCTCTTGCTTTTTTTGGCTAGGTAGTAAATGTGATGGTGGCTCCTTTGGGATCAGGTACTTATTTGATACTGGCAAGTTAATATCTAATTCTTCTTGTTCCTCTCCTGTATATCAGTTCTGCATTACTGTTGGTACATAAATACAGTCTCTGCCCAGATTGTTGTTTTTCTCTTTCTTGTACATTTCACAGTTGTTATGTTTCATATGCTTCCTTTGGTTGATCTGTGTTTGTTATCTTTATTTTGGAAGTGAAAAACATTTTCATGTTAAAAAAAGACAGGAGTTCAATACAGAGACCACATCCTGTGTCCCTGGTGCAAAAGACGTATACTGTTGGGTATCATCTGCATAGCAATAACAACCCACCCTGTAACATCTAGTGATGTCCCCCAGGGGTTGCATGTGCACCACAAATAACATTTTTGAGAGGATGCTGCCTTGGTGAACTCCACAGGACAGGGACTTCAGGTGGGAAGAACAACTTCCCATCACCACCCTTTGCATCCTGCCTGTAAGAAAGGACTAAAACCTGTTGATGAGAGTACCTGTGCATCCACAGAGCTCTCCAAGGCAATCCAACAACACCCCATGATCCATGGTGTCAAATGCTCAAGAGAGGTTGAGTAGCACAAGAACTGACCATTCACCTCTATCTCTCACCATGGGGAGATCATTTTGCACCCTGATTAGTGCAGTCTCCAAACTGTTCCAGTACCAGAAACTACACTGGAGTGGCTCATTGATGTCAAAGGCAGTGAGATGTGCCTCAAGCTGCATGGCTACTACTTTCTCAATAACCTTCCCCAAAAAGGGGAGGTTAGAGACAGGTCTATAGTTCACAAGTCAGTCTGGGTCCGGTGATGGTTTCTTCAAAAGAAGTTTCACCAGCCCCTCTTTTAGGGCACTGGGAAATACCACCTTTAAAAGGAAGCACCAGATTATCTCAATGAACATTGAACCAACAGACTCTACCCAGCCCACTAAGAGATGTGTCTGGCCAGGGTCCAGGTCACAAAATGTGGGCCGCAGCTTTGAGATTGTCTCCCTGACCTCTTCCACCCCCAGTGAGCTAAACTCACTCCAGACATGAGGCTTACTTCTGTTAGCCTCATACCCATCACTACATGCTCACTGTAGCCTCTGCAAGGGAGATGCCTGCCCTGATGGAAGACACCTTGTGAGTAAAGAACAGAGCAAACTCTTCACATTTAGCAGTTGACAATGCTCTCTCCAGTTGAAGATAGGCAGGGTAGAGAAGCCTGTCTACAGTTTGGAAGAACTGAGTCTGTTCTTTGCTGTGGCAATTCCCTGGACAGGAACTCTGCCTTCTTATGGGAGACTACCCTTTGATACTCGTAGTGAGTTTTCAAAGCCAATCTGTCTCCCTCAGACTGTGATCTCCAGCAGTGGCACTCTAACCTTAGACCCACGGTCTTTAATTCTCTGAGCTCCCCATCAAACCATGGGGAACTCAAGCAAGAAGACCTTGGTTGTGCACTGGCAGGTGCAACAGAATCAAGAGCTTAGGCAACAGCCCTGCCATACCCCTCTACTGCTTCTCCCAGTCATGTCTCACAAGCAGCCAACACACCCAATAAGTCCAGCTCCACCATAAGTCCTGCTTGGGTCACCCCTTTAAAGGGCACTAGTGGACCGTCTCCACAGGAGGAGGACTCTTTGGGGGGGGCACAAATGAAAAATTCACTGTGCAATGATCCAACCATATGACAGTATCAATCTCAAGATTAGCAACTTTGAGCCCCAGTGTCAATACCAAATCCAAGATGAGTATGGGTCACAGAAGTAACAACTTGTGACAGGCCCAGTGATTCCATGGTCTGGAGGAAGTCACGTCAAAATTGTGAGAGTTCATCATCAATCTCGCCATTTAAATCCCTCAGAACTAACCATCTGGGAAATTCCAACACCCAGTCAGAGATGAAATCTGCTACTTCCCACAGAAATTCCCTCTCATGTTCCAGATACTGGTACATGAGAAGGATTCTGCAGCCTGCACCTGGACCCTCTCAAATGGCCACTCAAATGCTGTGGCAGTCTCCACCAGGAGCACAGAGAAGATTAGGCTGAATGTAACACATATAGCCACTCTCCTACCCCTGTGGTCCTTCCTCGGGCAGTGCAGAATGGGGAACCTGGTCAGAACCTACACCTTCACAAGTGTCCCGGCACTGTCATTCAACCAGGTCTCCATAATGCAGGCCAGGCTGACTGAGGAAATTAAGTCTGCCATAATTGCAGTCTTACTCCTCATTGACCTGGTGTCATATAGCACTGCCTGGATGGGACAGGTGGAGGCTGCTGGCCCAATCACTGCCTGTCCACTTGATCAAGTGGAAGCCCTGATATGGGTACCAGCCATGACTTACTCCTTTCTAGCTCAGCTCCCATTTCACCACAGGGTCCTTTCAGAACCTCACCACCCTGATAGCACCCTCCCCTTTACACTCCTTGAGCCCAACCACCTTACGAACATACGAATGTGCCAGCAGAAACAGACCACCCAGTCTATCTAAGTCTGCTCAAGTGTGCAGCTAGCACCCCTAGTTTGCAGCTACCCCACCCCCTTCCCTTTGTCATCCCACTGTTGCCCCCCAACTCCCCCACCCTCACTCTCTCCTGTTCCCTGTTCCTTGCCCTTTTAAAGCTGTTCACAGATTTACATGATACCACCCATTCTGGTAGTGCATTCCATATTGCTACCAACCTCTCCATGAAATAGTGTCTCCTCATTTCCCTCCTAAATCATCTTCCCTTTATTCCAAGCCCATTCCCCCGGGATCCTTCCACCTCCTTTGCTTAAAGACCACATCTTCCCCATTCTTATTGATTCCCCTCAGATACTTGAATGTCTCTATCATGTCCCCCCGTCCCTTCTATCCTCCAGGGTGTACATACTCAGGTCTCCCAGCCTGCTCTCATAGTCTCTCCCCTCCATTCCACATATCATCTTCGTTGCCCTCCTCTGCACCCCCTCTAGTACCCTGATATCATGCTTCAGGTATGGCCTCCAAAACTGCACACAAAACTCCAAGTGCAGCCTTGCCAGTGACCAGTAGAAGGGCAAGATCACCACTCTTTGCCTGGATAAAAACCCCCTCACCATGCACCCCAGCATTTTGTTTACTTTTGCAGCCACTCTCCTGTACTGGGCAGTGTTTTTCATGGTCCCTGTTACCATTAACCATAGGTCCTTCTCCTCCTCAGTGATCCCCAGATTAACCCCCCACCCCAACCAGTATTCTCTTCTTGGGTTATTCACCCTGAACTTTGCACTTCTTTGCATTGAACCCCAGCTGCCACCTCTCTGACCACTCCTCTAGCTTGCTTATGTCCCCCTGCAGCTGCTTCCATCCTTCCTCTTCTTCGACCACTTCTCCCATTTTGGTGTCATCTGCAACCAGACTTATCTTGCTCACCGGCCCGTATGCAATGTCTGATATGAAGAGCCCAAATAATACTGGTCCCAGCACAGAGCCCTGTGGCACCTCGCTCATCACTGGCTTCGGAGTTGACAGCTCCCCTCCCACCACTACCCATTACAGCCTCCTACTCAGCCACCTTTTAATCAAGTTCATCATTTTTGCCCCTACCCCTACACCAGTTAGCTTCCCCCAAGCTGCCTATGAGGCACTGAATCAAAGGCCTTACTGAAGTCCAAGTAAAGAACATCCACCGCATGACCGTTATCCAGCTCACCTGTCACCCAATCATAATACTGTATCAGGCTGGTTTGAGAAGACTTCCCAAAATGAACCCATGCTGCCTCACACCCTGGAGGCCATTATCCTCCAGGTACAACACCAGTCTTTCCTTTAGTATTGTTTCCATGAGTTTGCACACTATGGAGGTGAGACTGACCGGATGATAATTACCCAGTTCGTCCCTTAACCTGCTCTTGTATAACGGCACTACATGTGCCATCCTCCAGTCCAGTGGCACACATCCTGACTCCAGTGAGGTGCTGTACAGATCCACCAGCGGCTCCGTCCACACCTCTGCCATCTCCTTCAGCACCCTGGGGTGGATACCATCTAGCCCTGGTGCCTTACCATCTGTTTTCTGATGATGCTGCCACACTGCAGTGATTATAAGTAGCAGCCAATACGGGACAGTCCTCAAAAGGTTGGAGGTCCAGTAGATGAGCTGAGGAGTAGCTAAGCCATGGGGGTCTGATGTCTCAATGCATCACTAACTGACTGTAAAACAAAAGTCCTAGTTTGAGCACGATGACTATCCCAGCAATTGTTATTGTCACTAAAATGAGCAAAGACCTTGATAGATAAAAATATTAGGACAACCCTTTCCCCATCTTAAAACCTATATATAGCACACTCACACCAACACAGACTACTTTATATAAAAACAAATAACTCCCACTCCAACAACCACACCACACTACCCACACCCACTAATCTCACCCAACCTCAAAATCAGTAAAACTGCAAAGCTTAGGAGAACCCAACAGTTTTACTGTATGCACAAAGACTGTAGTGCTATTACAGTCCAAATCACAAATCAGCTGTAGAAAGACTTGAGAAGGTGATAGGAAAGCCACATAGTTTGTTCAAACAGTCTCTGCTCTCACCAGATAAACCAGCAAAGTTTATAGCAGGTGGTAATGCAGTACTCTCACTACTGTTAATAGTCAATGCCTTTCCAGCTAAAAAAATTAACACCAGGGTAGTGCTAAAGTAACAATCACACAGATGTTGTAGCTCTAAACCAAAGGATTCTCTCGCCACCATTGGAGGAGCTTGTGAATTACATTTGAGCATACTCACAGTTACAAGTTAAGTGAGTCCAAGGGAGCCAGATGATCCACTGGCAGCAACAATGTAATTATATGAGGAGACAAGCCATAACAGTGGTTGCAGCTACAGCACAGGACCTGGGGACAACCCAAGCTCATGCCAACACATCAGCAGCTGCAATGACTGAATTCACCAAAAAAAGCTGCTAGATGCCAAACGCATCCCCAGCACTCTGTCAGTTGCTCCATGTACTGATTTCTGGCTTCCCATCACACCACCACGAGGAAAGGTGTCATAAAGGAATCCCAGGCATCAGCACAGACTAAGTCCCAAAGCACACTCATGTTCAATCTGGCTGGGCCTATTGTTAGTCCAGCACGAGACCTTGGCTCCGATAACTAGAGAAGCACACCAATGTTGTAATAGCACTTCCCAGGCAAAACAGGCAAAATGCTGCTGAATATGAAGCACACTACAGGGACCAAGCTAAAAATAATAAAGCTGCCTCCTAACACTAACTCACTTTGCACCCCCTAACTGCACTAACCTCCCACCTAACTACCAGCTCCCTAGAGTGCAAATGTCACTGCATTACAACAGGTTTACAACTTGGCAACATTAAACATTAAACTTAAAAAAAAATGTAACCAAGTTGCTGGAATCTCCTCAGAAATTTAATTAATAAGTAAATAGTAATATATAGAGGATAGAGATTCAGGTGTTCTGCAGAGCTCTCCCACACAGTCATCCATCCAGATAGAAGTGTATATCACTACAAGTGGGATGTTGCATCTTACTTGGGCTAGGCTGCATGAATAAATTGCAACACAGAAATAAAAGCATGTTGAAATGGTATATTTCTTAAGAAAACCAAATTAAATACGACATTTAGGGCTGGCAAGACTGCTGGACAAAATGAGATGAGAATAATGATATTTTCCTGAAATTATAAACCCTGCCATTGAAAACATTTGGGTTCCCCTTAATCATCTAACTATCTAATTTCACAGCATTGGTTTCTATGCAATTTGTCATGCGAAAACATTTTATTATCAAAATTGCTGTATCTCTTTTTCATTCTTTTATTTTCATTACAGCTTTCCTTGCAGTGGTTAACAGTTTAAATCTCTTGTTAAACATTTACATAAAACTGTACTGTAAAAACTTCCCTTAAACAGTGAGTGACAGTTTTGTTTTCACCAATAACTACTTATGCTAGTAAATTCATGAATCTTTTTTCTTTAGAAGGTGACATTCAATGTTGTCAATCAACTTTTCACATTATAATTCTAACAATAAATATCTATATTTCCATCTATCACCAAGAAGAGGCTTGCACAGTAGGATACCTTTATTTCTAAAGACGTTGATTAAGAGAATGATTTTACTGTTACAAAAGCTTACCTTAGTCTAGATATGTCATGTTTCCAATTGAGAGACATGCATCAAATTACCAGCCATTAAGCTGTTAATCATTAATGAGAGCAACAGAATGTCAAGGATCTTGGAATTGGATTTGAGCTCTGTAAGGATTGTGTGATTTGCAAATTAAAAAAGAGAAGTAATTGTGCTTATCTAATTCTTCCAAAAGGAAGGTAGAGGGACAGTTTTTAATACACAGCTATTCCACAGGCACACATCACTGCAATTGATATGTGGAAGTAATACACAACAGGATGTGTATAAATTGGGTGATATATGCACTACTCCAGTATGTGTGTTGCATCCTAAGGAAACATACTCTTTGCCACTGGGCATATCCCTCCCATTGAACATTCAACATTGGAGCACATGTTTGATTTCAATAATGGCCCTGTATTACAAATGATGGCTTAGAAAATGCAGCACCTTGCATTTGGAAGTAGTTATAGGCACAGCAGGTGATCTGGTTTATCCAGAGAGCAGTATTTGTGGTGGCCATCTTAATCCATTTTTGCCATGTGTGGAACACATGTACAATTTTTTTTGTTTTGTTTTACTTTCTTCATGCCTTGTGATGTCAGCCCTTCTGATCTGGTCTCCCCAACCCAGTCACCTGGCATATTGTGATCGTACTTCACTTCTGACTACCTGTGTTAGAGGCAGCAGGGCTCCCCAACTACTGCTGCATGCCCTGAATCAATTTCAGAGGAGGGCTACATCACCTATGTAAGGCCTTTGGGTGACCAGATCTTCATCCTGCAGTTGACCTGGGATTTACTTTTTTTTTCTGTTATCCCAGGATTACAAATGCAGTGAAATTTAATTTTGCCAGTGAAATTCTGGCAAGATTGGGAATTTTGCCATGCAAAATTCGCATATTTTTCATAATATTTTGTGGATGCGAAATGCAGAATTTTGCCTGCAAATGGCGGAATTTCACCTGCGGGTGGTGAAATTCTGCATTTCGCCACCAGAATTGTGCACCCATGAAATATTTCATGAAATATGTGAATTTCGCTAAATATGTTGTGGAATTATATTTTCCAGTTTCACCAATCTCTTCCCAGGATACCAGTGAACTAGGGTATGCAAGCTTATGCATGCAAGTGTGTACAGGGTATCACCAAAAGGTTTCACCCACCATGTAAACTGCTCTATGAACACTGTCACTTGTGTCACCCAGGTTGCAGTATTGTCTTAGAGTCAACAGCTCTCCCTGCACTGAGTTAGAAAGCATCTCCTAGGATGCTCAATCCTCCTTCATCATGACCAGCCTCCTATGACAAGGGCCACTAGAAAATTGCTGAAAAAGTTACCCAAAAATGTGGAGCTTTTTGCAAAAATTGTGGGAGTTCTACTATAGACCCTGAGTGCTTCACAATAAATCTTTTAATGTTTTCTGCAACATGTATTAATCAGTATAAACTGCTAAATGAATACACTGCCACTTGAATATGTTTAAAAGATAGAGAAAAGTTTATGTTCCTAAAATGAATACCAAACTGATAAGCTATCATAAGCATTGCCTTTCTTCCAAAATTTAAAAACATCTGCCTCATACAGTGCTAAATAAATTCTATAAAGTGAGCCACCGCAAATCAATATTAGATAAATCCAGAAGAAATAAATGTTTCTGTTTCTGGATGTAGAACAATGAAGCCTAATCAACAGCTGTTTACAGTGCTCTTCACCCACTTTGGTACAAGAAAAAATAAGCATACAGAGTGGTGAAAAAGTATTTGTCAATGCCGGATGCTTGCCACTGGTATTAATGTTATACTGTGTCAAGGTGCAGATCTCATGCAATGACGGAAGAGTAAAGGTTGGACCCAGAGGCGGGACAGGTAGCAGTTATGGTGGGGCAACAACTGACAAACTGAAAGGAATTTAAAACAATAAAAAATACTATTTTCAACATTTTCTGCTTGGCATGAGGGCTGGGCTCTCAGCATAGAGGTTCCTCTGCAGCAGTGCTGCTGTAGTCTGGTGTACTTGGGTCACTTCAGAAAGGAACGTGGCTCTATTCCCACCAGTCTGGTATAAGAACATCATAAAACTGAACTGCAGGCTATGGTAGAGCTTGCTTTACATTAGGAATAATTGAAGTTCTCAGGGACATATTTTTCTAGCCTCTTTTCTGTCTTAGTAGTCTGCAGCAGCAATGCCATTTTTCTATCCTATTTATTTTTCATTTTATGCCTTGGTAGATTGGCCACCTACAGTACCTAGGTAGTCTTCCCTCTCACTATTCTTTCTCTTACATTTTTTTTCTTTTCTGTCCATGTGTGGTGCTAAAGTGAATGTCGTGCTGAATAAGATGCTTGATATGCATATGAATAAGAAAAACAGGTTAAAGAGGAGCTGACACCTTCAGGTAAACTTTAGCAAAACATAGGGTGGGATTCTAGAAGACTGGCACAAGCCACTGCCAAAGGCAACTTGTGCCAATTGCAGTTGTGACAAGGACCCTGCGCCCAGTTCTAGAAGAGGCAGGGTCCCCGCAGCTAAGTCCTATGACTTGTGACATGTGGATGGTACACCACACTAAGGGCATACCCGATGAGCATGTCAGAAGTCGCAGTCCTCTATGGAATGGTCCATTTGGCACCCCCACACCCAAAGAGCTCTGCAGGGCACCCCTCACCCCCAGCCCCCGATCCCCCAAACAGTTATGCACTGCAGGGCTATAATATCCCCCCCAGCCCTGATCCCCCAAACAGTCATGTCCCAGCCCTGATCCCCACACACTGCCATGCCCGTTGGAGCAGCTCATCCCTCTTCAATGCCCCTTTCCCTGAACCTGAAACCCAGGTCCCCTCCACTGCTGCATTAGTGTCCAACCATGATTACGACATATAAATATAAATCCCTGACATCCCTGGCAGTCTAGTGGGCCCCCACCCAGCAGTGCCAGTCCACCCGCACCCCCCAACCCATCCCAGCTGGCGACTGGCACAAGCCACCTCTCACATCTATGGCCAGCCACTGACTGAGCTCCACAAGAGTGTTCACTGTACATATGCACTCAATGAATGATTTACTTGAGCTTATATGTACAGCAAGCACTCAGTCAGTGACTGACCATGGAGGTGAGAGGTGTGCTGTGCCAGTCACTGGCTGCGGATGGGTTGGGGTGTGTGGATGGACTGGCACTGCTGGGCAGGGGTGTGGGGGGACAACTAGACTGCCAGGGACATTGGAGATTTGTATTTATATTTCTTAATCACCGGTTGGACACTAATGCAGCAGTGGAGGGACCTGAGTTTCAGATTTGGGGAACAGGTTCTTGGGGGGGGATAAGCTGCCCTGTGGGATATGACAGTGTGGTGGATCAGGGGCTGGGGCATGACTGTTTGGGGGATCAGGAGCTGGGAGACACTGCAGCCCTTCAGGGCTATACTGTGGTGAGCAGGGCATGGGGGGGCACATGTATTGGGTGCCAACCCTGTGGCAGATCTGCGCAACCCCCGGAGGGCGTAAGTGCACTTACACCAGCTAAATGCTGGTGTAACTGTACTTTGATGGATGTCCTCCGGGGGTTGTTCTAGAATAGTATATCAGGGATTTTGTTGCTGCCCTTCCAGAATATGGTGCAACAGATGCCATAAACCCCCTAGCATCAGGTCATAGGGTGTTTAGGGCGTATCTGGAGGTGTATCTGTACTTTGGTGCAAGCAGCCTGTGACATGTCACAGGCTGCTTTGCAGAATAGCAAATGATAAAACTGCTGGTGTAACTTGCTACTTGCACCATTCTTTTTGGCGCAAGTGCAGTTACGCCAGCTGTAGCTCTTCTAGAATCTGGACAATAATCTTTAGACACAGTCAATCTTGTATTTCATATTAGTTCTGCACTTCTCCTCCCCATTATTTATAACTGAGATCATTTGCATGAAAACAGGATATTTGATCCTGAAGAGTTCATCTATTCCTGCTGATTTCTCCCTATCCGAAATATTAATGCATCCCTTGTGACATCACAGGTACTCCCATGACAACAGACTGTTATGTCACAACAGAGGATTATGACCTGGAGCAGGAAGTAAGCTATAGAGGCAGATGTACTTTAAAGGAACTCTTAAGGGCTAAAGATTATGTATTCATGCTAATTTCTCCAGTAAGAAATGCTGGGGAGGAAAAATATATAGAATATATATGGAATGTAACTAATTATTTTGTTTTTTTAAATTTTACTTTGAGGCGTCATTGGCTCTTTAAGAAAGTGCTTATAGTGCTTTAGCAATCATAAAGTATAAAGCATGTTTGCTGGCTGTTGATATAAAAAAAAAAGTGCATAGGGTACTTTATATGTTTAAAATCCTGATTCTAAAAAGCCTGCAGTGCTTGAATTCAGGACAGAACCAGTCTAGGTGGAATAGGGCTGGAACTTAATGAAAAGAATGTGCATGGTAAAAGATCAGCCATTGTATGACACAGACATTAACCTTTCCCTGCTCTGATAAAGAGAAACATAAGACCAGCTGTGCTTGCTAGAGGTGATTTATGAATGTGTTTGTCGGCACAATGTTTTGAAGTCCACGCACTTCATGCCTGAACAGTGTCACTGTCTGGCTTGCAGATTATTGGTCACGCCCCTTGTAAACTCTCTTGCATTGGATCACTGTAACACACCTCTCAAAGTGCTCTACTATAGCAAAATGCTTTGCTTGAGGCAAGTATAATAATTGAGATTTAGTAAAATGTTGTAAAAGTGTTTAGTGTTCATGATTTGCACTGTAGGTACTGTACACTATTTTTGAAATCACATACTTAAACATTAAATCTGGGGGTTATTGGGGCTGGCAGTATAGACTAGAGGTTAGAGTAACAAACTGTGATTGAGCTGGGGATACCTAGCAGACCTGGGTTTGATTTCCACAATCTCCGCTTGCATACTGTATGACTCTGACCAAGTCACTTAACCTCCTCAGTGCTCCTAGGCTGCCCTTGACACAGGCACTTGTGCCTAGTGGGCCTTACCCGTTTACCAAAAAATATAAAAAAATACCAATATAAAGTATTTTTACTGCATCATACAGTAGTCAGGGTTACGTTTGTTTTACTCTGGTTGCAATGATTTTGTTTAGTTAAACATAAATGTTCAGATATATTTTATGTGTTTTATAAGCTTGTTTTCAGACTTTAGTCAGGTTTGTATTGTAGTCTTTGCATGTGAGCATCTAGGTGGTAGATTGCTAGGAGCGAGATCACTGTTAGCAACTAGCTTATTCAAGTTTAAAATCAGCAGGGCCATCTAAAAATCCTCAGCTGTTTGAATCAAAACTAGTATGAATGAAAGTATGCTTAAAAGGAAAAACCTGTCTTACCACTTGCGAAATGTAGCAGCCCATTTAGGTGAATGGAATAATTTGCACTTTTTCTCCCATCTTTTGTTTCTGTCTCTGTGGCAACAAAAGTTTTTCTGATAGACTGCTTCAACGCAAAACAAATGGCGAGTGTTTAAGTGTACTTATACTTGGCCAGTGGATTTTGAAACCAAACAAGACAAGGATTCAAAAGAAAGCAGTGTCACATAAAACCCTTGCCCTACCTTGCACTGCATTGTTTCGGCCAAACCCAAGTTTGCATGCAAAATTGTCAATATATTTGAGAGTATTTTATTAAAAATGTTAATACTTTTTACACTGTGCAATGTAAAAACTCAAACATTGCAAGAAATTGCAGAAAATGTCAGTTTTTGCAGAGAATGGTGAAAATTGTGGATTCCGAAAAAATATTGTGGATGCCATTGATTCGAGTTCAGCAATAAAGTTGGGAGATAGGCTATGACTCAGCCTCATTGCTGAATTCGAATCACTGGCATCAAAAGCTGTAGCCCTACCACTGTGCCAATGGGTTGGCCCACAAGTACTATTGTTAAAACATTCAGAGTTTGACTATCAAATAAATATATAAAGTAGTCCATATCCATTGAAAACATATACTTCGCAGTGGGTGGGCAATCTCAATAAATACCTGGCTGTAATTATGCCAAATTTTGATGTGGATGCTATTCTGGTTATGATGATGTCGTACCAAACTCCAATGCAGTGCATAAGTTCTGTGCTGACCTTGCAACTACTGTTTCTGACTATGCCAACCAAAGAATGTGAATTTTTGATTTGCCGTATCTTCTACTATGTGAGGGTCAAGAACTACATCCAAATGCAGGACAATCGATTTATTTAGGAAACCCCCAAGTGTCACATCAGTGCAATTACACCAGCAAATACTAATACTATTATATCAACACCACTCTGCTGAAAGATTAATTTTAGTTCTATTCTCCCTGGCCCTTTCGCTATGACCTACTTCCGCCACTTCCAGTGCCTCCTCTGCCCATTGATGTCCCTCTTACATGGGCTCCTGAGGACTCTTCATCACACCCATGACACCACTGTGTTGCCTCCTCAGATTGTGCCCCTGAGGTAAGGCCTGCCATTCAGCACCTTCATAGCTCCACCCTTATATCTAGTCACCCACAGTGGAAGTGAAACTCAGGAGTCAGAAGAGGGATGACTGATGGTGGTTGTCGAGGGCAGGAAGGGCTACATCTGCCCATCCAGTGGCCAATTGTTCCCCTTTTCTGCCTCCTAAGGGATGTGGCCATAGAATGAGCCCCAGATATGCAACCATGCATGCACAGATCATACCAGTACAGGCCACATCCCAACTTTCCCTGCATCAGCTTGCCTACCTGCTCTGCCACCCAACCTCCGTTATAAGGTAGCCAAATGGCAGAGCATGCAAGTCTTCCCCTAATGAAGTACAGCAGTCCATCAGATGCTCCATCCTCTTTCCCATGGTTGGCCCCCTAACAAGTCGAGCTCACTCACAAACTTGTGTCACTGACTTGGCAAGTACTAGTGCAACCCCTGCACTAATGGGTCAGCTCCCACACTTCTAAAAGTTGCCACTTGGACTTAGAAGTTCTGAACTCTGGTACATTCTATAGCTGCATGAATTCAGCAGCAACATAAGACTATATTTAAATCTGCAATAAGACAATGGGTAATGGTATCGTCAGTCATGAAACTTGAAAAAGGAATTAAGATGCTACAGTAAAAATATAGAATTCTATGCATAAGTGCTGATGACTCTGTCTTAAAATGTAACAAGATCTCATGTATCACTCTATGATGAATGCTTAAAGGGAAACAGTCAACACTGAAGGCATCACACCCAATAATGGGGCCAGTCCCAATTTGCACTTTGTGTGCAAAAACATTTGTTTTTACATACTGTGAACTGTAGTATACTAGATTGCATGAGACTTATTTTGCTTACTTCCAGGATGACAGTTTCTATAACCACAAATCCCAGAATCCCCTACAGCTGACATCAGAACAGGACTATAGCAGCGGAAGATTCAATAGCCTGCAGTACTTGTCATTTTATAAGCTCCGATCAGATGCTTTCCGGTCGCACTGTTCTCCCTGGGCTAAGTTCAGTCCTCTATGACAGTGCTTAGCCTTAGAAGGACAGTAGAACAAGCAAATACAGTTCAGAGCTTTTTTTTTCGGCATTTATTTCACTTATTTCTGCTGCCAGACACCCGGACCATCCGCCTGGTCACGGACCCTATGCTCCCACTCCCATATTGGCCTCAACTCCCCGACACCCCTGGCTTACCCCCAAGGGTGGTGTTGTGGCACCAGGCCTAATGCTGCAACCAGCAGATTAGTTTGGGGAGCTGACCTTGGAGCTAATTGAAGCCAAGGGCAGGCTTCATCCATGGCAGCCAGCAGTGTGGTTTCAGGTTGCCCCAGGGGCAGGGACGTGCAATAACATACTGCGTCCACCCCGCCCCTCCTATCTCTAGGCGCCGATCACATGAGGTTCCCCCGCCTCTGCCAGGAGTCCCTCGAGCATCGGGCATGCTACCCCACCCTCTCTCCAGAGAAGGAGAGCAGTCCATGGGATGCTCGATCCTTCTCCCCCGGCCGGCCCATCAGTTCCCCGAGTCCATTCCCAAACCTGGGTCACTGGCATTGCAAGTGGAAATCCAACCGCTGTGCCAGCAGGCTAGCATACAGTTTAGAGCTTATATAAACTCTAACATGCAATGTTAGCTGTTGAATGACCCACTGTGGTAGCCTTGCTCTGACATTTTCTACAGAGGATTCTGGGATTTGTAGTTACAGAAAATGTCATCCTTTAGCCTTTCTAATAAAATTCCTGAGGCATAACCTTAGACATAGTCCCTATAATCTAGTATGTGAAAAGTTATAGTATTGATTACACTCTTCAATACTTCTTGGTTAAAGCTTGCATCATTATGATACAATAATACAATGTCAGACCTTTTTTTTAAAGAAAAGAATTATATGAAAGTCCCACCCAACCACAAGCTGCAAGGCAGGCACAGTCCACACAGCATGTCACAGGGGCTTCTGGCTACCCTCCTCCTGTGATCCTGCATCCTTCTATTACACACACACCTGTAGCATAATCATACCCTCTGTGCCCTGACAACAGCCCCCTGAGGAGTTGCAGTACCTTCCTAATCTGGGTGCAACTCTTGCACATGGTGCAATGGGCTCCTCATTCTGAACAGCATCTCCTCCAGAGCTTGTTGGTTCATCCATTGTCATGGTTCACTTGAATCAAAAATACACTCAACATCAGCATGTATGGGACACACACCAGAGGCACAAGGATGTAGCAGATGATGGGTTGGGGACATTTGGTTGGTGTGCAATGGACATGGTCCTCAGCAGAACTGTCTCCTCATGTGGTGACAATGTGTACCTGTGCTATGCCTACTGACACATTCGGAAGTGACCATGGCAATGCACATACTAGTGTATGGTCAGGTGATGTGTACACCCCACTACCATGGCCGATGGTGTGAAGGATATTGCCAACTGGTCCGAAATGTACTGTTGCCCTATTATTAGGAAATAACAGTAATGTACTGAAGCATCCATAGATCACAGAGCATGTTTGCGTCAGTGTAGCCAGGAGTAGTGACTCGTAAAACAAACCCTTTACATGCTGCACCCCCATGGGTATGTGTAGTGTACTGGGTCACACATGACAACACAGCATAACCTAGATGTGGTATAGGTCAGCATGACTGTAGATGAACAGGGTCCAAATGTCCAAACATCCAGCTGTAACTGTGATGATGAGGGAAGACTCCTAACAGTGCAGCCAGTCAGGATACAATGCCAGTATCACAGTGCCAGCCAGTGCCTTGCCACAATCAACAGTAGGGCTCAGTGGGGAAAAATGCAAGTAAGGCCATTGACAGGGTACAACATGATGTGCTGGTCAGGAAAGTATGTGTATTAAGGGTATCTGATTACCCATGCATCTTGATTAACAATTGGCTACCTGAAAGATCTATGATGATCAAAGTCAATGGTGACTTATCAGAGCCTAGTGGTGTAACCAGTGGAGTGCCACAGGATCTGTACTTGGCCCCTACTATTCAATATATTTCTTATGGACCTCGGTAAAGGCTTTGGTTAGTGCTTAGTAAAATCCATGGATTACACTAAACTAAGTTGTATTTTAGAATCGAACATAGATGCTTGCTTCCTGCAGAATTATATTAATTCACTGGCTGATCAGGCAGCAAGAGCCAACATGAAATTCAGCCCAGATAAAAGTATAGTAGTGCACTTTGGAAAAATAACTTTAGAAAAACTTAAAGCCTCAGTTTATTTATATATTTTGGTGAGAATTGAATGACTACAGGTATGACCCAGGAGACTACTAAGAAGACATAATGCAGAGAAGAATAGCAAATACTCTGTAGGAAAGACATAAATCTCAGGCTAACAGTATAAGCAATAAAAAGAGGTTTACAAAATACAATGTAGGTAAGACTGAATAGCAGAATAAAAGCATAATCTGCAATTAAGCTTAATCCAAACAGTTAAGTAAATGTAACACTGGAAATAAAATTAGATTAGGTCTGAGTAGACCTCATGCCTGGACTAGAAGGTTAAGCAAAGAAAGTGCAGTATGGGACCAGTGACAGGCGTAGGTAGACCCAACTCATCACCTTGGTGTAGACAGGGCTATCTAACATGGTATGGGTGGGAATTAGGTACAGTTGCAGACAGAGGATATGAGTGACTGTTTCCTCAGAACACCTTCAAAGGATAGATAAATGGGAGAGTTGCACACTGAAGGGGGGACGGAGTTCCAGAACTTTTTTTTAATTTTTTTATTTTAGTCTTTTGGTAATTGGGTAAGGCCCACTAGGCACAAGTGCCTGTTTTCAGGGGCGACCTGGGAGCACTGGGCGGTTAAGTGACTTGCTCAGAGTCACACAGTATGCAAGTGGAGGTTGTGAGAATCAAACTCAGGTCTGGTCTGCTGGATGTATCAAGCTTATTCACACCTCGTTCCTCTGATCTCTAGGCTATATTGCTAGCCAACTTAGGGGCAAATGAGTCGAAGTCCTGATCTCCCATTCTGGTAGCACATTTGGGGATGGTTAGGGATGTAGCATCAAGTGAATTGCATTAGTTAGACTTATGTAATAGGGCTGGCAGGGGAAGTGGACCTAAGTAATTTAAAGAGAAAGCACAACAGTATGTAGGAGTGTGAGGCAGATAGGAAAGCCAGCCTAGAGAGGAACAAAGTACAGTAGTGAGTAGGGGGAGGATGGTTTTACCATGCTGCTGCGACATCGAACACAGAGACATCCCCGACAGCGACAGCAGCAGTTCCAACTGTTGGCATTGCAGTGTCAGGGATGCCTCCAGGTAGGGGGCTGTGCCCCCCACAGCCCCCAATCTCTAGGATTCCAACTCTGAGTCAGAGTTGGACTTGGGGGTGCGATACACCCTGTGAGGCAATCTCAGGCACTGCACAGACCATCACAGCGATGCACAGGTTTTTCCCGATTCTTGTCGCTGTGATGGTCATTGTGGTGGAGGAGTCACTGCAGTGATGGTATACAGGGGAGGATGATATAAACTGGCAGATATTGTTGTAGCCCATGTCCCATTTGTGGAGGATTGTTTTGGGTGGATTTGAATAAATAAGTGAACTGTACTGAATGCAAGGGAGAAGAACACCTTCAGTAATTCTTAGGGTTACTCTGGGAACGATGAAGTGGCAGAGGTGGTAGGTCAAACTTAGACTGGAGTTAACAGAGTTGCTTGAGGTATAGATATGAGTGCAGAAGTCAAGAGCAGAATATAAGGAGTAGCATAGATATTTAAAATCCTCCATGAGGGAAATGTGAGAGCCATCAGAGCAATGGAATGCCAGGGGAATTGGAAATGCTAGTCTTTGTGTCTTGAATTTCAAGAGAATGGCTTGAGTTTTGGAAGCATTGAGAACTAATAATGTGGGAGAAGTCAAAACTGAATCAGATGTTAAGGTTGGAGGAGTGAGGAGAGCTGTAGAAAAGGGCAGTATCAGCACCATAAATCATCATTGAAAAGGAGGCAGAGACTAAGAAAAAGTTATTGATAAAGGAGAGAAGATTCAGCTCAAGAATAGAACCCTGGGGGACACTCAAGTTAATAGGGACAAAACTGGAAAAAGCATTGCCAAATTTAACAAATTGATAACTGTCCAGAAAGTAGATAGAAAACCAGGCAGAATGATATGAGGAGAGCATAATAGTGGTTAATTTATGGTGGTAACACCCTATAAGAGCGCTATTATTGAGCAACTCAATATGAGCGACTCAATAATAGTGCTTGGAAGTAGAGCGAGTTGTAAAAGAAGTCGCTATATCCTGTAGAGCAAGAGTAGTAGGGTGCTACACTTGCTAGAGCAGGATATAGCATAATGGTTGGGATAGACTGCCGAGCTGGCCATGTAGCATGGCTGTACACACTACAACCCCTGAAGCGAGTGACCCTGGTTTGGGTCTAGTGGCCGGAAAGGAAATATTTTTGTTTTTCAAATCTTTATGTTTTCCTCTAAGTCTGCACTTCCCCATGGAATTTATTATCATTATTTTTAGGGGGTGTGGGGGGGGGGGCTTATCCCCCCAAAAAAAAATACATATCTTTTCTTTTTTTGAGATGAGTAAGTGACCATCTCTGTTTGTGACTGTTGCTCTACTGTCTTGCTCTTTGGTCGGCGCTCATTAGGAGTCACCGTTATCACATGATACCATTTGTGGCAGCAGAGGTTTTTAGTCAACAAGATTAAAGGCTTTGGAGAGATCAATGAAAACTGCTCCAGTCAGCAAGATAAGCAAGACTTTGTCCATGCTATCTTGATGTCATTTAGGCAGATTGACCAGGGCAGTAGTGGTGCTGTGCTATTTATGAAAACCATGCTGATGGGATGAGAAGTTTGGACTTATGTAGGTATTCATTTAACTGGGAGGTTATCTTGGATGCACAGTTTGGGACATGTATAAGAGCTGAGTATGCAGAGTCAAGGGAACAGACTTATCGTGGGGTCAGAGGGAAAGGAATGGGTGAGAATGGAGACTTAAGTAATTTATCATTGAAGCAGCCCAGGGAGTATGAGTGAACCCCTGAGGGGGAGAGCCAACCCAGAGAGGCATACAGGGAGCAACTGTGCATGAGGCATGGAGAGGACAGGGAGAAATGGCTGATATTATTATAGGACACCTCCCACTTGTTAAGGGCTGATTTGGAGGCATGGGAATAGATAACCTGACCATATTGCAGATTGAAGACAAAGTTTAGAAGGTGGCAATGAATGCACAGGGAGCCTATCTCAGCAGGACAACTGGGTGAGTCAACTCACTATGCATGTGTTGGCACACTGAGATGTGTGGGTGCACACTGCAAACATATAACATACAAGGGTACTAGGTGTTATTGGAGGAGGACTTGTACTATTCACACACACACACACACACACACACACACACACACACACACACACATATATATATATATAATGTACACATGTCATGGAGTGGACACAATGCACCTATATTCTTAGTACTGGGCACTGACACGTGCATGACATTGAATGGCATGTGAAGTGTAGAAGGTACACAGCACAGCTGTGCCATGTTCCTGCTGCTGATACATGCCCCGGTCTGTCTTCTTTCATGCAGATACATCCAAAGGGAAGAGCAATGGCAGCAAGGACTGCAAGAAGATGCACAGCAGCTCATCTTGGTTTCCAGTCCATATACCAGGGTATCAGAGGACCAAGACAATGATGGTGGACCCTGCTCCTCTTCTCAGACACAGAGCCAGTGAAGAAGGCGTTCTTGCTGAAACCCCCATAGTGACTGATAAGATGCTGGCTCTGGACCAGCAGTAGGCACAGTCCCAGCCACACTTTCCTGCTGCCATGGGGGGGAGCATACTGGGAAGGCCATTTTGGGGGTTTGCAGCAGTAGTACCATAACAGGGCAAAGCTGGTACAGCTGGCAGCCATGTCTGTGCACACCATGCTTGGACCTCACCACCATATGGCTGGTCACAAAACAGGGACCTTGATTACAAGTCCCTATATGATATGACACTAGTCACCCAGGAGTCAGCAGCCTAGATGTGGCAGTCACTTACTCACAGTGGTGGACATGACAGCAAGACTGGTAGATGCTGGCAACTGAAAATATAAATTACACCCTTCAGATGCAGCAGTTCCAAATATGCCACCAGTCTGTACTGCTGCAGTAATGCACTGTGGCTATAGAGTCCCAGGCTTCCTCCCTGGCCCACAACACTATTGCCCCTCAGAACAGGGCATCCTCCATGGCCCAAACTGTAGTTGGGTGTTAGCGACTATGCTTCAGCATGGCACTGCAGCCTTCAGTTGTGAGGCGCAGCACACTGGAAACATCACACAGGCAGGTAACAGTGTTCATCCTGATGCACCATCACCTAGTGCCTTTGCCACAGCTGACACTGAAGCCCTCACCACTGGCCTAGGCATGAGCAGGGACCTGCAAAGTGGCCACCAAGCATGGTAGTGCCCATAGCATGCATACGTCATCTCCACTAGAGGGGTCATTAGATGACTTGGTCTCTGAATTGTGGCATCAGTCACATGCAGGGGGACACTTGCCTGCAGCTGTATTGGTGAGGGAACATTGAAGTACGTCCTTTTACATCTTGATTTAAGCTGTCTTTGTATTTCCTACCTACCCCTCCTCTTTCTGTTCCCCTATTTGTGCTGGGTGCACTTTTTCAGTTTGATATTTGCTTTCATCTTTCTGTTTAGCAGTTTGTACTGTATGCACTTAGTTCATGTTAAGTATGTCTTTTATTGTTTGTGTTTGACACATTAAACCTTGTACTTATTGTACTTTGGTGTGTATTGTCTTATCTTGGTTTCTCAAAGCTCTGTTTGTTCAGATGGTCCCTTACCTCACAAGAATGTCTGGTCATTCTGGGATCATGCCACCTTAGTGGACTGGTGGCCAGTCATCAGGCTCAGCACTGTCAACATTATCCAGACTGTCACCCTCCAGGATGTTTAGTGGTATTCCATATTGAACTATGTGGCGCATTTAGCAGGTCAGGAATATTTTGCACACTTTTGCAGAGCTATACAGCAGGGACCCATAAAATCAGACAAGTCCAGGCATCATAACCCCATTTTGAGGATTCCAAAGACCCTTTCCACAATGTTCCTGTTGGCTTGGTGGGCCTCATTGTAATGCTCCTTACGGTAAGTGGCTGGCTGCAGCACTGGAGTCATCAGCCAGGGGGTATGCACAATCTCCTGTGCGTGTTAGTAAGACAGTTGGTTAGCAGTTGTGTATGTTGCTGGTAGCAGTCAGAGCTGTTTTACACTCACCAAGTACCCATCCACCTTGCATCTGCCCAGTCTTGAACATCCAGCCCAAGGAGGAATTGTGCCAGATGAAGGCTTCATATGCTCCGCCATGGTACATTTGTAATGCAGTATGTGCCATCACACAACAGCTGTATATTGAGAGACGTTAACAAATGCCTCCCCCTTCCTGGTGGTGTCTTGATGGTAACGTCAGTACAGTCCACTGCACCCATCACATTTGGGAAGCAAACATCCAGGTAGAATGTCTAAATTGTTGCTGATCCTTGCTTCTGCAACATGGGGAATGTGATATAGCCATCCCACTTCATAGTTAAATTGTTTAGGAACAAGGTCTTTAAGTGGGGCATTACTGGCTGTGTTACCCCTGTCATGTCCCCCCATCACATTTGGGATGTGCCAGTAGACAGAATGTACAGTGCTGCTGTGACCTTCAGTTCCACTGACAGTACCTAACTTTGAGCTGTTGTGCTCTGGAGGTCCTCCAAGAGTACAAAACACAGTACCTGAATAGTGTTGCCATCCAGTGTGAAGTAATCTACCATCTGTTGATCAGACAGCTACAGGAAGGTGTGTCATGTCCTGTGGAACCTGTGGTGGCATATGGCAGAGGCACCGACCTGTGCCATCAGGAAACATAGTCCTGTGCCTTCTCTGCATCCCTCATCACCTCCAATAGTAGCAAGAAGTAGGCCATGGTGTGTGTGTGTGTGTGTGTGTGTGTGTGTGTGTGTGTGTGTGTGCCTTTGTAGGTACCTGCAGGTGTTCCTCATCACAGGTGTGAGTTTGCAACTGGATCAGTCTCGTTTCCACTTGGTGTTATGATTTCATTTGCTGCTTTGTTATTTGCTTTCACTGTTTGCTTTCAATATGTGACTATGCCAGATATGCACATCCAAGTTCCACATTAGCATACCCTTTGTGATGGTCAGCTTTGTGCTCATTATCATGTTTGCAAGCATTCTATATGCACTTTGGATATGGTTCCTGCCTCACTATCCACCTGTTTCCCACATGCTAATCTTTGAGTCACAGTTCACTATTGCAACTTACGAACTCTTCAAATATTCTTATCTGGGTTTCCATAGTACTATGCAACATAATTTATGTAGTGCCAGATAAACTGAAAATAAATATTTTACAGTTAATGTATCTACTGTACATCTGAAGTAATGTTTCTTATAAAGCTAGATAGGTAGACAGACGATAGATAGATAGATAGATAGATAGATAGATGTAATAATGGTTAAATGATACTGCTTTTCAGTTAATAAATTCTTTAGTCTATTGATTTAGATCTTCCTGTCTTTCAGCAAGCTCAACTCTTTCTCTTTCCTGTTTATGCTGTGCATTTCCTGACTTTATCTTGTAAAAACAAAAAGGCAGCTGGGGCAGTAACATAAACCAGCAAAGTGGCGGGACGCACATTTGTAGATTTTGAACTGGAGTTGCGAAATTGTAATGGGAGTGTCAAATAACACATCTCTGTCTTTCCCTCTATCTGCTATATTTCTAATCAGTAGAAAATGCATCTAGGAGTCAGTGTTTCTTTCTCAGTGCACATTCTTAACCTTCTGTCTTATGTATGGATCACTGGTCAGCCTAGAAACACAGGGACACAAAGACGGAACTGACATGTGAGGTTTGATGGCAATAATGGCTGTTTATAAGCCTAATCCATCACATTAAGTGGACACCTCCATTTTTGTCCCCTGAAATGGTATAAATAATAAAATCACACAGCTTAGGCTCAGAAATGTCTTGGTAAATATTTTAACTATTTTCAAGATTGGAGCTGATTACAAAAGGAGCATCTGTGCCATCCCTCTTTCGGCCTTCTTAGCATCAAAAAAAGGATCCAGATGGTTCTTACAATTAAACAATAATAAACACTGCCTGTGACATGGCCTTTGATATGCAGAAAAAATGTGTCGTAATATATTGTTCAGTATTCAGAGACTGGATGCACACTAAAGATTTCTAAACAGTCAGAGAAATCACACTGTTTAGAAAGGACTGTAGACCTAAGATACATTTATTTTAGCAATAGCATTTGTTTCTGAATTGAACCACCCTTAAAATATTTATGATGATTATCTCATGCTAGGTGATTACTATTTCACAAGGTTTTAGATGTCACTGAATTAATGTTGTGTTACTTTGAGCTTTGTATAATGACAGATACATTCTGCATGTGTTTGCTGGTATTGTTGTAGTAAAATACTTCAATATTGTGGTGAATTTATACTAAAGTGAGTTATCTTTCTATGTGAATCACTAGTGTTAGAATGGAAACAAAAAAAACATGACAACTGCAAGTGATATCGTTTTTCTAATTATGTATCAGATAATCTCAGAACTTTTGGAGTGCTCCATTAAGATAACTGATTTGTGATGATATTGCTACCACTAATGTTAGAAATGACACCCTTTAATTTTTCCATACATGTGATCATGCATTTAGTATAAACATGTTTCATTTTTTGTCAGATATGTTATCTCTTTGAGCACAAAAGCAGTGTACCATATTTTCAAGGAACGCCTGAGGCAGTGGATCTTCATTTTCAAAATTAAACACAAAACAGCAATATAGTAAGTACAATTTCAGCATGCAGAACGTTTGGTACAGCAGACACTGAGTGAATAAGGAACACGTTTATACAGAATGATTAATTGTTAAGCTAATGTTGCTGGCAGCCGTGCCTTTTTTGATTTTCAGCTCTGTACAATTCTGCTGTTGATCATGACACACTTGTGTTTCTCTGCTACCTGGGACTGAGGCTCCGTTTGAGTCACAACAGTAAAATGTGCTTAATGCTTCCAGCTGGACTCCTGGCAGACAGGAATCCACATCAAGCACTGCAGGGTCACCACTGCTGAAAATGCAGCATGATTCAGCACAACTGGGCAGACTGAGTAAGCAGGGAGAATGAGATAAACTCTTACTCTGAAGACACGTCTCTTGCTGATAATTGTTGAGGTGCTTTAGCAGAGCAATCTCAAGAATGCTGCCATATACCTGTACTATACTCCGGATCCAGGGTTCTCTGTGGCACGTATGCCCTATCTTCTACTGCAGGGTTCCTGAATTTCATATCAGGTTTTGTCCACTTCTGAGCCAGGAATCCTTTACTTCTGCGGTGCTTTTCTTTGTACAGCCATTGGCTAACATATGATGTAATTGTAGCCCTCCCCCTGTTAATTCAGGGCTTAATTTTGCCATGTTTCAGGAGGACCTGTGAGCTGCTACTGGAGGTTTGGGCCAATGATGCTTACTCTAGCAGACTGGGGGCAGCCATCACAGTAACCTTTGCCTCCCCAGTCCACCAATTAAAAGCCTGCTGTTTTGACACCCTTGTATGCCAATAGGAGTCCCAGCAGCAAGACTGATACAGCATTTCAGCCATTCAGGATGTCTCTGGACCCTGACAATAAAATGGGCTGTAGTAGGACTTCTGCTGCTTTTTGGGTAGGCAGGGGAGTGTGACTGGAGGAGAATGGCAAAAGCTGCACACTGCTGTGTCTTTCCTAAAAGGCTGTAAGCTACAAACTAGACAGGCAGGAACTCCCTGCAAGTGAGACTCAGTGTGGAGTGAGACTAGCTTGGGGGAGAGATAAGCATTTCAGTAAGCATCCTGAAGAGCCTGAATTTTCCTAGAAAGTTACCAGCTGCAGAGACTGTGAAAGCCCCCATTCTGATAACTGAGTTGTTTAATATTTTGGTTATGAGCTGTAACACACAGCAGGTTATTTTTTGGTTGCAAGTCATGTCTGTATTTCTGTTTGTCTGCACCAGGACAGATTTTCCTACCAGCCTGATTTTGTTTTGTTCTTATGTAACCATGAGTCCAAGAATACTGTCCAGACAATTTTTCCCTGCAGAGAACCATCACCTTCCTCACTGGAAGAGGATGGAACCCAAGCTACTGTACCCCAGTGAGGTTTGTGCCAAGGCAAGCTTCATGCACTAAGAGCCTTCAACATTGGAGCCCAGCAAATGGGCACAGGGAAGAGAAGTGTGACTCACATTGCATATACCATCACATGCCAGAGCAAAACAGTGGGTCACATAATGTTACTGTTGACATCAAATATTCAGAACTGAAATGGGCATCAAGGCAAACAAGTAGGAGAAAGGATCCTGATTAGTATTTGTAAATGAACATCACCACAAAATGGTGTATTCTGTTAATAGCACATCAGTTCTGAAGTAGAACCCCAGTGAAATGTTATGATTTTAGTGGAATTCAAATTCTGTCACATTTTTTCTGCAAAAAATGACTAAAGTTTACAGTTTAATGTCTGTTTATTCATTTTTAAGTGTGAGAAAAAAAACTGCAGAAACAGTTCTTCAGTTTACATTCACTTAGTAAAAACAAATTACAATTTACATGATATATTGTCTATTCTGTTCTATATGTGAGAAAAAACTGCCATTGAAAGAAATCTACTTTTTATTGTACGTTCACTTTTAAGTAAAATTACATTCTGATTGTACATACAAATCCAGCTGTTTACTTTCAGCAAAATTTTATGGAATATATATTTTTGTTTACAAAATTTAATGGAACATAAATGAAAATTCTGCCAGAATTCTGCTGGCAGAATGTACAATTCTGCACGTCTTTAAAGAGTAGGATAGTTCTGCAGCAGGAAGGTGGAGGTCAGTGGTAGATAAGTTATTTTATTAAAATAATACACATCGAGGTGGGTTTTTAGTAACTTAGTAGTGAAGTTATTTTAAAAGCCTAATGGATTTCTAAATAAATGTTATGCATTTGTCAGGGCTTGCTTAGTGAACAAGAAGTGACCATATTAATTTTGGAATGCTAGCAATGCAGTCTCCAAAACAGTCTTAAATCACCCCCAAATGCCTTGGAGGCTGTCCACTTAGTCCTTGATCCCTCCCAGTCAGCCAGTCTAATTCTCAAATCAGAGGGTTTATCCATTTAAAACCAGTCCATGTCAAGGGAATGGATTATAATGAGAGCAGAAAACAGTAGCAATAGCAAGAGAGGGGGTTCCTCTTAGGGGTGATTGGAGAGTGCTTCTTAACTCAGAAAGTGGAGGTACCTACCACAGGGAGGAACCACTGGATATGGTTTTGACAAATAGGCATAATTGAGTGGAAGATTTGCAGGTACATAGCATGCTGGTTAATGGTGAGCATGATATTAAAGAATTCAGAATATTAGTAGTAAGACAAGAATAAGGACAGTGCATAGAAATGCTGAGTTCTGTAGGTACTTAATTTGGCAGAAAGGGACAGGTTATGATGGAGCATTATTGAGTAATTATGTTAGGGAATTGTAATGCACACAAATGCAGATAAATCATTAAAAAATAGTATTAAGTGACAATAAGGAGTGTATTTTAGTAGACAGAAAGAGAACAAGCATTTGTCAATGCCGAATGTTGTCTTTCTGGCATTAGCATTGGTAGTGCAGGAGTTGGAGAGATGCATAATAGGAATGGCAGTGAAGTATTGAACTGACAGCAACCCCACCCCCACCCTGCAGAAACTGACAGGCATTGGAGTGTGTCTTTCAGTCGCTGGCCATAATGCTCTCGCCATTTCACCTCACCCTACCCTGCAGACACCAACAAGTGTCACGGTGTGCCTTGGGGTCTTCGGGCCTTATGCTCACCCCATTCCATAAGGAAATATGCTGAGATGGGTGCAATATAGGAGAATGGGGTGAACTTTGGGGCTGAAGTGTCCAACGCACACCTCAATGCCTGTCACTGGCTGCAGGGTGAGGGTAGAATGATGTGAGTATTACAGCTGACAATCCCAAGTCACACACCTGATACCTGTCAGTCTCTACAGGGTAGGGTGTTACAGTTGGAAACCCTAGCGCCCTGGGCATTTGTTGTTATTTTCACTCCAAATTTTTAACATGGGCTTTTTTGCGGCACCAACTCATGAACAGTGGCACTCTCAGTTCATTAGCCGAAAGGTGATTTTGCACAGCAACTGAGTCAATTGGCACCTCAGGTACGAAAACACATTTTGGGCAGGATGTGAAAAATTCCAGCTGTACTGTTCATGAGGAGGTATAAAAAATGGCAATGATAAAAATCTGGAGTGAAAATATGAAAAATTGGTGAAGCCACGAGCGTGTGTAGAAACTGCACAACGCACACCTGTAATGCAATTATTTTGGGGATATTTTTAACCAAATTTTCAACATAGGCATTTGGGGACAACCGCTCATGAACAGCAGCACTATGATTTTGTTAATCTGTCCCGAATGTTGATTTCCCACAGTGACTGCGTCATTGTGTGCCAGATGTATGACAACACATTTTGGACAGGATATGAAAAATGACAGCTGTACTGTTCATAAGGAGGTGTGAAAAACTGGCAATGTTGAAAATCTGGAGTGAAAATATTAAAAATTGTTGAAGTTATGAGCGTGCATGGAAACTGCACAATGTACACTTGTAACACAGTCATTTTTTTGGAAGTTTTTCACCAGATTTGCAACATAGGCTTTTTGGGACCCCACCTCATGAACAGTGGCACTGTCATTTTGTTAATCAGTCCTAAAAGGTGATGCCACATAGTGACCATAAAATGACCTTTTGGGACCAAATAACAAGATGACAGTAAATGTGTTCATGAGTTGGGGTCCGCAAAACCTCATGTTGAAAATTTGGAGCCAAAATTCAAAAAAATAGCTGAGATATCCACCTTAGTTGAACCCCCCCATCATTGATGCCATTGTACAGCTTACCAGCATTTCTTCATTTTGCAGTTTGGCTTTGAAGAGTTCAGACGTGTTTCAGCTCCACCAAAGATCGCAGTGCCAGACATCCAGAGGTAAGTATGTGGTGAGGGTGGTGGGTTGTGTGTGGGGAGGTGGGGTGCACAGAGGGTGGGCGCAAGTTGGAATAAGGGGGCTCCATGGACAACGAGGGACTGTTTTCTGTTTTTCAGATACAGAAGAAAAAAAGAACATTGTGGATGGTTTTCTTTCTTTACAGGTGAAATAAAACAAATGTTGAACACACTGGGGTGGGCTCCCAGTGTGCCCCATGACTTTCGGGGGGATGTTTGCCACACTGAGGTGGGCTGCCAGTGTGTCACACAATGGGCATGGGGGGAACATGCTGACATGGTCGGCTTTCTGTGAGCAGCGGCACACTGGGGTGGGCTCCCGGTGTGCCACACGATCAGTGCATTTACATAAGCAAAGTGTTACTGGGTAACTACAAGCAGAACTCTGCAGTGCCTGAGAAGATTACTCCACTAATAGGGCAGACATGTAAATGAGCATCAAAGAGTTACTGAGTAAGTATCATGTTACCCGGTAACAATATCGCCATGTAACTATACAGAATGTGGGGGGATGGGGATATGCTGATATGGGGACTGAACCCCTGATGTTGGCTTTGTTTGCAGATTGTGTGGTGGCAGTAGGAGCCACTGCCATGTTTATTGAAATGTTTCACCAGGAAAGGCATATATGGGAGGCATGTCATCTCTGCCGCTGCATGAAGAGCATGTCTCCAATTGCAGTGGCACATTTCTTTCAAATTGGTGGCACTTTACATAATTCTTTTGTCAGTGCTAGCATGCTGGCTAATTGGAGAATGTGGGATGCACCTACTAAAGCGTGCCCTGCATTCACCAACACTGACACACCTCTGCATTTCTGCTACTACCACAAGATGTTGCTTGTGCACATGCAAGACAACATAAAAAGGACAAAAACTCAGGTCAATATAGAAGACAAATGAGGTGTTGCAGGACGTCAAGTAATGAAGAAAGGGGAAGCATGTAAGGCGAGGAAAGAGGGTGCAGCAAAGAGGGCAACACCCATGTCACTTCAGGATAAGAGGATCCAAGATGTCATCAGTGGGGAGCTGTGTTTAGATGATATCTCAGGACTCTTGACTCCAAGTTGTAAACTCTGTAATTTAACAATTCATAATGCCTTGACATCTTCCAGAAAACCAAAACAGAACAGAAAGGGATACTTCATCTGCAGAAGGTAATACATGGAATAAGAACAGATTAAGTGATACATTTGTCTGTCAAGATATCCAAATTCAGTAGGCATTCTGACAGATATCATAGTTCAAGCAAGCCTCAGCATGTGTATACCAGCAGGAGTCCCGGTAGTACTAGAGGGTGTGGTCCATTGGTCCTATTGCAGTCACTATAGGAACACGTATTGACCTTGGTTAAACTTTTGTATAAAGAAGGAAGATGGGAGACAGTGCAGAAATCTACAGCCAAACCACCAGCATTGGCAGAGCTATTGGTAAGTGCATTAGCTTATTCAGAGACTCACCAATTTCCCAAAGTACTTGAAATTAAAATCTTTTAGGATTTTGCTTTAACATTCAGAACTAGTTTCTTCTTCCTGGAAGAGATGGATTGAAAGTTAGACAAAGTAGTTGAAAATAATGAAATTGCTGAGAAGCAAATACTTTTTAAAACAAAGGTTGAAAGTGTTAAAATCAAAAACTCATCTTACTGACAATGTTGTATCACAATCAAACAGATTGGTAAAACCCTAAACCACAAAAGCACTTTCTACAACAAATACATAACATTTGATAACATTACTATGAAAAATTGTATCCCTGGAAAATGCTGCAAAATATAAAAATCTCAGGGTAGTAGAACTCTTAGATAGTTTAGAGGCAGAGTTTAGATCACCCTGCAAGCTGATAAAAAGAGGAAATGATGGAGTCTTTAGCTCTTCCACCAGTTAACCTGTCAATCCTTGTGAAAGCTTGTGCAATACCAATAAAAAGAGAAATGAAAATATAAGAACAGATTGATTTGATATTGAAATCGACTCCCAAAACAGTAAGGTGTAGAACAAGATAAGTAATAAGTGAATTTAAATAGGACACTCCAATATTTAAATGCTCAACACTATGAACATTACTAACTGTAGCCTTTGAAACTGGTCAAGAATTCATTTTATAAGTATAACACAGAAAGGGGGGCTGTTTTATGAGAAAACAAAAATTTCATATATTTTCAGATGTACTGTAGCTAGTGATGGGTGAAGTGGCCCCAATTTGCTCCACAAAGTGATCCGCAGAGTGAAAGCAAATTTGCGGAGTGCTCTGCAATGTGAAGTGGAGTACTTTGCGTTATAATGGGTAACTCGAAGTCCATTAATAACAATGACTTCGCGTTACTCCGCCTACCACTTTGCCTCACTTCATCTTGTTTTTAAGCTCCAAAGGCAGATTTTGCAGTGATTCATGGGATTTCAGGTCACATGGGCTCTAGATTGTTCTGCACAGCCTCAGTTTGGGGTAGTGTGTGTAGGACGCTGTAGGAGACAATCTGATCTGAGAGCACTCTGCGATTCAAACCTTCAAAAAGCTGTTAAAAAAGCCTTTTTGAGTCATTTTTTTTTGCTGAAACTTTAGTTCATCGATTATAGGAAACCCTCCTCTGCTCATATCATCGAGCGTTTATTGTTTGTGTATGGATTTTGAACGTTAATGTACAACATTCAGTCTGTGTACTGAGAGACAGTGGAAGTGTGTTTTGGGGAGGGGTGTATCTGTGGTGTAGGTAGATTGACTTGGAGAAAAAGACAGTGCTTTCTGTTTTGGTGATATTTTTCTTGTTTAACTGTGTGAATGCACACAGTAATATTTTCAATATTTCTTGCCATTTTTTTGCTGATTGTTGTGGTGCAGCAGTGCATAATTTTAGTTTGTTTAAAATATGTGGTTATATTACTGAAGTTTTCAATTTGCTATGCATTACTTAGTGTGTGTGTGAGAATGTGTGTGACACGTGTCATCAAATCAGACACCTTTTATTGTGCCACATAATAATTTCAGCAATGTGAAGCTGCTATCCACTGCAGCTGTGTGATTTTTATACTTCTTTGTGGTATCTTTACTAGTACTAGTACTAGTGACTGTTACTGCAGCAGTACAGTACACTGCCCCCCCCCGCGTGGCCTGCCCCAACCTGCAAAGTTATTATTTTCCAGATTTGAATTTCTGATGGTGAGAACTGGTTAGGTGTTGTGCCTTTGTGTCTGCATCTCTTCAGTGCACAGCGCAATCTTAATCTGTCTGTGCATTTGCATCTCTTTAGGGCCCAATCTCCATCTGTAACTTAAGTCACAGTTGTTTCTTTGGCTTCCCTTCAGAGTACTGGACAGGTGTGGTGCTTAATTCTGCATGAACACTGTACTCATTCATATGCGTTTTTAAGTCAGGACCATCATCACGAGTTACTCGTGATACAAATCACGTTCTTCATCATCACGGTCACAAATGCAGTCACAAATCACGATTCACGATCATTCACGTTATGAATCACAGCATTCATTTTTTTTCTAGTTACTTGGATGTATTGTAAGCCTGTCTTGTAGTATCTCTCCAGGCTTCACCACCTCACCATTGTACTCATTGATACGTGTTTTTAAGTCTGGGAGTTTTAAGCTACAGCTCATCAGGGAAGTACAGCCGTAGGCAGTAGGCATTCACGTTTCTTCATCATCACGGTCACAAATGCAGTCACAAATCATGATTCACGATCATTCACGTTACAAATCACAACATTAATTTTTTTTCTAGTTACTAGGATGTATTGTAAGCCTGTTTTGTAGTATCTCTCCAGGCTTCACCACCCCACCATTGTACTCATTGATATGTGTTTTTAAGTCTGGGAGTTTTAAGCTACAGCTCATCTGGGCCCAGGGAAGTACAGCCATAGGCATTCACGTTTCTTCATCATCACAGTCACAAATGCAGTCACAAATCATGATTTACGATCATGTCATGAATCACAACATTAATTTTTTTTAATAATTTCTTGGATGTATTGTAAGCCTGCTGGTCACAGTGCTGAACAGGGATGGGATCCACACCTGGGCCTGGGGGAACAGGCACATCCTGCTCCAGAGAACCTGCTGCTGGACTTGGTGGTGGTTCAACTGCCTCAGAGTCAGGACAGGAGGCGGTGCAGGTCCTGCTTTGGGGTGGGGCACTCACAAGTTTTGAGCAGTCCAACAGGAATGGGCACCCATGCCCTCCACACATGCACACAGTACAATGCTTACCACTATCACGCTCTCCCAGAGCTGCCCCATCTCAGACATTCCCTCACCCTGGTCCATCTCTCCTACTGAGCTCCCTCAGTCTGAGCAATCACTACTCACACTGTCACACAACACACACACACAGTCACACAGACACAGACAAACAACTAACTATTTATAAAGGTAAGAAAAATAAAATTTACAGAAAGAACAAATTAAGTAAAAAAGAGTACAGAAAAGACAAAAAAATGTAGCTTTTAAAAAAGCTGTTGGGTCTAAATCAAAGTTTAAATCTCCTCCTCGCTCTGATCTAAAAGTATCAGCAGTCACAAAACACACTACTCTCTCTCTCCATCTGCACAAGAGAAAGTAAAAGTATCTGCTTGTATGACTCACTTTCTTCCTGCCTTGTTAAAGAGCATATGACTTACAGTATTGTAAGCCATGTGATGTGTGGGGGGGCTACCAAATCTGAAACACCAAGTGGATCACTTAGAATCAATCAATCAATCAATCAATCAATCAATCAATCAAGTCTTTATTTAACCAGGCGTTCATCGTTGAGCAGAAGCTCATTTGCAAGATGGACCTGGGTGGAGCATGAACAATTGTATATACAGGTCAACACAGGTATTTACAAGGCAATACAGATAATACTCTTTACAGAGAGGAAGAAAAAGAAGTTCATATGTACATAGAATTATACAGATATTGTACAGATTACACGGTATTTACATACATAGAAGTGTCTATAGGAAGATAAAGCAGGTTATCTAAGGTTGCAGGAGGAAGTAATGGAAGAAAAAAATAAAAATAAAAATATACACCAGGTAGAGGTGAAGGTAGGGGGGAAGAGAGGGAGGAAAGTAGGGAGAGAAAGGCTAGGAGGGCATGGTGCACAGAAAGGAGTGGGTAAAGCTGGATGTAGAGAAGGTGGATGGAGAAAAGGAGTATGTGTGAGCCCCGGGATTGAATGCTATAAAGTACGGGGCATGGTAGGATGTCACAACCCAGGGTAGTGAGCTCCTATCCGAGGTTGGGAAAGGAAGAATAAGGGGATGGATGGGCCTAGTGTTGATAAGACAGGGGGATAAGAGAGAGAACAATTAGGCTGGTGAGGAGCAAGCTGGGGGTCAGTACTTAAAATTGGGTCTAGGCGTGGCTATATACCAGTGCAGACACTGGTACTGGGTCTGAGTGGGTGAAGCAGTTACATACTTCTCTGATTGTATGGAAATAAAGCAACTTGAAAGCATTTATACCGATTAGAGTGCTTAATTTGAGGGGTTTTTGTAGATCGTTCCATAAGGTAGGTAGCACGAAGCTTATGGCTGCCCTGCCGAAGCGGGATTTTGCTTTGGGTACTTTAAGTGTAATAGCTGAGTAACTTCTTAATGCGTATTTCCCAATTATACTCAGGGGAAGACAGCAGGAGATATAGTAAGGCAGCTTATTAGAGATGGCTTTATAGGTCCAGAGAGCTGCATTTCTGTATGCCTGAACTTTAGGTGATGTCCATCCCACTGCCGCATATAGGGTGCAGTGATGTGTGTCGAAGGGGATCCGTTATAAACCTCAGTGCTCGATGGTAGATTGTGTCCAGTTTAGCCATGTAAGAGTTGGGGCATTGGCTGTAGAGGAAGTCAGCGTAATCAACCAATGATAGGAAAATGGATTGGACCAGTTGTTTCTTGGCATCTCTGGTGAGAAATTGGTTGATTCTAAAAAGCTGTCCAAGCCTTTGCCGAAGTCGTTTTAGCAAGTCCTCGATATGTTCAATGATCATAATGAGAGCATAAAGTCCATTAAAACAATGACTTTGCTTCTACGATTGCCATTCTGCCTTAACGCGAAATGGACAGACAAGGGCGGAGTGAGCAATTGCATGTCTATCAAGAACGCCGGTGCTCCACTTGCATTCATCAGCCAACGGAATTTAAATTCGCTGCATCTCCAACTGTAGCTTACCAAACTCAGGAAAAAAAAGAGTTTTAAAGAAGTCCCGAAATTAGGAAACTCTTCCTTTACAATACCCTTCAATGGCCCACTATGTGCTGGTTTTTGATAATAACAGATATGTGTTCCTGGACCCTGATCAGTTTAGAGATTGTGTGATATTACAGATGACTAACATTAAAACATACAATAAAATTAGCCTTTTAAAGAGCTGCTGAGACATTCAGAAGAACTTTAACAAAACCTAATATTTAGACACAGTCCAGCTTGTATTTCCCATTAGTGCTATAGTCCTCCTCCCCATTATTTATTACTGAGGTTATCTGTATGAAAAGAAGACCTTTGCTCCTGAAGAGTTTGTCTGTTCCTGCTGCATTCCCCCTACCTGAAGTCATAGAGCACTGCTTGTGATATCACAGTTACTCCCATGCCAACAGATTGTGCTGTCACAACACAGGATTATGACTTGAAGTAGGGAGTAAGCTATATAGACAGATGGAGTCTAAAGGAACTTAAGGGATAACAATCATATATTCATGCAAATGTCCTTAGTAATAAATAATGGAGAGGAGAAATATATAAAATATAAATGAAATGTAGGCAGAATTGTACCTAATTATTCTGTTTTTTTTTCAAGTTTTCTTTGAGGTGTCAGTAGCTCTTTATAATGTGTTTACTTGTTTTTGTGTACTCTTTTGTTAAGTATATTAGCTCACTAATGGTAAAATGTAAATAAAAACCAACGATCTGTCTGTCCATTTGTCCTTCTGCCCATCCATCTATCTATCTATCTATCATTCTATCTATCTATCTATCTATCTATCTATCTATCTATCTATCTATCTATCTATCTACCTACTGTCTCTACTTATCTATCGATCTGTCAATCTTTCTATTTATGTCAGCATTTTGATAACTGAAACCAAAGAGAGAGAGATACTCTGAAAGACATTTGCTATTTAGGACTTAAGTTTTCTTGTGGAGTATTTTTCTTAAACTTACATTAAATTATATGAATAGATTGCATTAAACCAAACTAAAAAGATGTCCATTTTCCTTGGGAATTTAACCCTTATGAAGTTTTGCTTATGTATTCTACATGTACTATCAGTGTTGTCTCACTAAATTTACTAATTATAATGAAATATTTAAAATCTTTCAGAACCAACCTCTAGTGAAGATTACAGTATTATAGGGATGCAGTATCACACTTACAGTTAGGACTGTACCTGCACGTCTGTTATATTCAAAATTTTGTACCTTAATAACTTTGGCATTTTTTTATGTAATAGACCAAAATATATCATGTGCGGTCATTCTTCCCCCTTGTCTCAAGATGTGGACAGTTTTGTGAAGGCACCTTGTTTGGTTTTTGAGATACAGAGTGGAACATAACAGAAAAAACACTTTTTCCCATTGGTTAACATTGGGTATTTTGCCCTCATCTACATCCTACAGGAATACATTTTTTTCTTGAACTTTTCATGGATGATAGGGTCTGTGCCAAGGGTGTAACTTTGGACAGTGTGGTGAGAAGATATCTCCCCATTTTTGAATAATAAAATTTTTTGTGATAACCGCTAGACAAGCAGGTACTGTAAATGAAAACAGTTTGAACTGTTAATTCATAAGGATTTGCTGTTTTCTCAGAGAAATACTGTTTGTACTTCCACCATCTTGATTTTTTTTCCTATTACAAATTTTTTTCTAAAGACATGCTACTTGCTAAGGAATGACCAAGACCCATATTTAGGTCTCAGTCACATGCTTAGTTCCCTTAGTGTATTATTATTTAAAAATGTTGATGGCAAGTATGTCATTTTGAGTGAGAATCATGTCATCTGTCACCTGCTTTGTTAAGGATCAATCGATCTGAAAATAACTATTCACAGTTCTTTACAGTTTGAACTTTACTGTTCCAACTGAAAAGACTGTGAACAGTAGAGGTCCATGACAGTTCAAACTGTCACAACTGCCTGGTATCTAGTGGCACCCCCTACCCACCAGTTTCAATCCCCTAAAAATAAATGTGTCCCCGGTAGTCTAGTGGTCTCTCCCCCTTCCCAGTTTTCTGATCATTGTCCCCCTATTAAAAAACATAGTTTATCTGGTAGTCTGGTGGTTTCTCCTCCCTTCCCCATTTTTGGATCACCATTCCTGTAGAAAAAAATTATTTACCTGGTAGTTCAGTGGTCCCTCCCCCTCCCCATTCTCTGATCGCAGTCCTGAATTAAAAAATAAGTTCCCTGCTAATCCAATGGTCCTGCCCCCTTCCCATTCTTTGATCGCCATCCCTGTAAGAAAAAAATATCTTGGCAGTCCAGTGGTCCCCCCCTTCCCCAATGTCTGATCACCATCACTGTGAATAAAAAATACTTCCCTGGGAGTCCAGTGGTCCCTCCCACCTCCCCAGTTCTTTGATTGCCATCCCAAAATAAAATAAAAAACATTTTCCTGGTAGTCCATTGGTCCCTCCCCCTCCTCTGATGCCAGTTGCTATCCCTGAGGCAAATAAATATTGCTAGTGGTCCCTTCCCCCATTCTCTGATTGCCATCCTGTATGACATTATTTATTTCATTGGTAGTCCAGTGGTCCCTCCCTCCCTCCTCCCCCATTCTCCAATCACTGTCCCCCAAGTAAAAACATAATTTACCTGGTAGTCTTGTGGTCCCTCCCCTTCCTCATTTTCTGATCTCTGTCCTATATTAAAAAATAAGTTCCCTAATATTCCAGTGGTTCCTCTCCCTCCTCCCCTGTTCTCCGATTGCCATCCCTGTATAACAAAAGAAAATGTTGCTTGTAGTCCAGTGGTCCCCTCCTTCCTGTTCTCCAATCACCATCCCCATATGAAAAAAACATTTTCCTGGTAATCCAGTGGTCTTTCCCCCCTTCTCCAATGTCTGATTACCATCCCTGTGTTAAAAAATAATTTCCCTGGTGGTCCAGTAGTTCCTGTCCCCGAATTCTCTGAATGCCACCCCATATGACATTTATTTGATTGGTCATCCAGTGGTTCCTCACCTCTCCCCCATTCTCCGATCATCATCCCATATGATACAAACTTTCATTGGTAGTCCAGTGGTCCCACCCTGGTTCCTCATTTTTCAATCACCCTCCCTGTGCTGCCCTTGATGTCCTAGCAATAAAGAAAAAAATGACCCTTTATGTTTTTTTAAGCCTGAAAGAAATAAAAAGTCCCTCACTGATCAGCCCCCTCCCCTGCCTCCCACTCAGCACCTGCCACCTCACACTCCCCAGTACATCTCCACACACCCTCACTTACCTGAACAGGTCTCAGGTTCGAGATCCACTCTCTGATCGAAGACATGTCTTGCTGCTAGAACCGATGACTGCAATTTGAGAAACTAAGGTAAATGAGGTTCAATGTATTTCAATGGGGGGACTCAATTTTGGTGCATAATTTTGCCATTTTTTTACATTTTGACCCCAAATGCTCAACATGGCCATTTGGGACCCAACTTCATGAACAATATGACTGTCATTAGGCAACTCCTGTCCAAAAGGTGACTTTGCAGTCACTTGGCAAATTCACCTTTTGGGGAGGATCTGGAAATATTTTCTGTCCTTGTTAATAAGGTGGGGTCATAAGAAGGCTATGTTGAAAACTAGGGTCAAAATATGTAAAAATGATAAAGTTATGCCCATTTGTTTCTATTTTGCTATGCACACTTGTAACTTCAGAAATTGTAAATATTTTTACACTAAATTTTCAGCAGAGCCTTCTTATTACCCCACTTCATGCACGCCACAGCTGTCATTTTTCAAATCTTGGCCAAAATGTGTTTTTGCACCTGTGGCACAAAATGGCATCGCAGTTGTGCAAAATTACATTTTGGTGGTGGTTCAAAAATTTTCTGCACAGGGTACATGAGGTTGGGTAATAACATGGCTATGCTGACAATTTGTTCACTGTTGTCCTATAAATGGAAGCACAGGAACCTTCCACAGCGACATACATATACTCATCTATGGAAGCATGGGTTGGGCCCTGCACTCCCACAGGTAAATAAGGCTATGATTTCACTATCTTAAAAAGTAAAGACATTCTTTGCAAAAAAAATGATGTTAATGCATCAGTTAGGGTTAAGTGATAATACATTAGTATTAGTATTAGTATTAGTATTAGTATTAGTATTAGTATTAGTAGTAATACATTCATTCATTCACAAAACTGGACTGTCTTGTACGATATGGGCTGCACGCCCATTGGCTCTTGCTCTGCACCAATGGGCGTACAGCCCTACCAGACAGTCAGTCGGTGGGCGGTGGGGCAGCAGGCAGGTGGGATGCTGCCACCCACCGGCTGCCGGGGGGAGTGGGGTGGTGGGGCTTCATGGGTGGGTGGGGGAAACTAGCCACCAGGGCTATGTTCAGGGGTTGTTCAACATTTACATCCCACGATCGGGATGTGCCACTGGACCACCAGGGATGAATTTAGGCGGGGTTTATTACACAACTACTGCCCGCGATCGGGCTTTCAGTCCACTGAACCACCAGAGATACATTCGAGAGACCACATTGCTGCCCACGATCGGGCTGGTGGGGGATTAAACTATGCCCACAATCGGGCCAGTGGGGGTGGTGGGAGGGATTCTACACTGTTTTGCCCGTGATCGGACTGCAGGGGGCGTTGGTCCCCGATGGCTGCTGCCTGGCAGGGTGCCAGGCACAAGTCCTCAGGGATTGGTGCACCTGCATGCTAATGGTGTGCAAATGGGGCCATAATCAAATGCAAATGCCCCCCCCCCACACCTTGCATGAATCATAGCCCCATTTGCATGTCACTTTTTGAATATGGGGATTTTGCTCATGGTGCAATGATACTTACACCACCACAAGTTGAATGCTCCACTCTGACAACTTGCGGTGGCACAAGTTCCACTGTGCCATGCACAATGTATATTGAGGGTGATATTCAAAGGTTGCTCAAGGGCACAACTCCTTTGAATATCGCTCTGGACACACTCCAGCACAACTATTTTGTGCAGTGCAAGGGCTTGCACCACAAAATAGCGCAGTTTGAATATCCGGCCCTATATATTTACCTATGATAGATCTGATGAGATATAATGTGTCACTCACAACTGGGTCATGATTTTACTTTACACAGTTTTACACTGCTTTTGCCCAGAATAGTAGAGGTGAGATGTAATATCTTGTTTTTAGTGTGGTAATGCTTTTATAATGTAATTTTCCAGGACACATCATTTTAGATCCAACATCCCTTTTTCAGTGGGGTTCTGCTAATAGGGTTCTGTTTTCAATAGTTTCGCAATGTATTTACCCAAGATTACCCAGATTAAATGCAATATCTCATTTTCAAAGGGGCCCTGCATTAACACATCTTTGTACTGTATTTACCCAGGATAACACAGTTCAAATAGTATCTTATTTTTAGTGGGTCCTGCTTTTGCTATTTTTTATTCTGTATTTATCCGGGATAGCACAACTGAGATGAAATATCTCATTTTCGAAGAGGCCCTGCTTTTGCCCATTTTTATAATTCGGGTTGGCAGAATTCAAATTTTATTTTTTTATAATTTAGATGGAAAATATTGATTTTTATTTTTAAACCTTTTTCCTGCATTTTATCAATTTAAATTTTCACAGCTGCATGAAATTATAGGGTTGTAAGCAATTATTTTGTTTTGTATTGATTTTATTTTCACAATTGCAGTTAATGACAGTAAACACTGAGGATTTACAAACTGATAAAAACACAAATTGCAAAATAGCAATAGAACTTACTTTGCCCATCTGTAAATTTAGATTATTATCGATGGAAACTGTTTTTCATCAGTGTGCAGCAAAATCAACATTTATTGACATTTACCAATTTAAATCTAAGCCTGCCAAGCCATTTATAATGTATTTATCCAGGATAACCCAGCTGAAAGGCAAGTTACATTTTCAATGTGGTCCAGCTTGTACAATATGTCTTTTCCCAGGATGGAGCAGCATAGATGTGCAGTTCTTTGGGGGGGCTCTGTTGTACTGGGCCCTGCTTTTACACAGTTTTGCTATGTATTTACCCAGGACAGATCAGATGAGATGCAATACCTCATGTCTGGTGCTAGAATTTTTAAAATCTGATCAGAAAGGTGATTTTTGCAGTGCAACTGTGAAAACATGTTTCAGAGGAGATTTGAAAAATGACAACTGTCATGTTGAAGTGGTGGGGTAACACAATAATTATAATAAACATTAGGAACAAAAAAAGTCTGTAAAAATAAAGTTATAAGTAAGTGTTGGAACAACGCAACATTTCTGCATAACTTAGTTGTTTTTTCATGTTTTGACCACAAATTTTCAACACAGTCTTTTTATGACCCCCTCCTTCTGAACATGACTGGTGTCATTTATAAAGTATTGGTTGAAATGTCATTTCACACCATTACTGAGAAAACACATTTTTGCTAGGATTTGAAAAACAACACCTACCACGTTCATGAGATGGTGTGAAAAAATGGCTATGTTGAAAATGTGGGGTCAAAATATTGAAAATTACCGAAGTTATGAGCAAGTATTGAAAAAGTTCAGTGTACCTTCTCAACTTTGTTTTCTGTTTGTTTGTTTGTTTTTTTAATATTGTGACCCCAAATTTTCAATATAGTCTTCTTATTGCCACATCTCATGAACCAGTAGGTGAAATGTTCAAATCACACCCAAAAGGCGATTTTGCGCAGTGACTGAGAAATCATCTTTTTGGCTGGATTTGAAGTATTTCACCACCCCTGTTCATGAGGTGGGGTCCCAAAAAAGGTATGTTGAAAATTTGGTGAAAATATTGAAAAATGACCAAGTCATGAGCACAAGTTCAAAATGCATTGAAATACATTGAACTGCATACCTAATTTCCTCAGTTACCAGTGCAGCATTGAAAAGTAAAGATGTGTCTCTTGTCCAGACAGGATTTTGGCATTTGACCCCAGGTAGGTAAGTAAGGGGTGGGGGGGGTGCATGCTGAGTGCAGAGACTGGGTTGGAGGAGAGTAATGGTAGAGGGGGATGACAGTGGCAACAAACATTGATAGATCATGTTCTTTTTTTACAGGGTGTATAAAAATAGATGATGCACACATTAACGAACAACCCCTGCCTGTCTAGTCTGCTGCACTATGTATTTAATAAAAGTAATTTTTCCACCATAAGTCAGTACGTAAATTTTTTTGTATCCGGGTTAGGTTGAATTTAGCCCAGATTTGTTGTTTTCACTGTGACTGTCAATAACATGTGCACCCACTGCTTTCTGGAACAATCCTTGTTGGGTTAGTAGTTTGTAAAAAATGGAAAAAGGCTATGGGGGATGGTTTTCTTTATTTCAGGTACCAACACTTGGAACTGGGCACCCCATGCAGATTTGACCTTTATGGTCATGGGAAGTGACAGGAAGGTGGAAGGGATACTTGACAGAGGGTGGGAATACAGGAATTAAAAAAATAAATAAATAAAAATGATTACAAGGGGCAATTTTCTTTACTTCAGGTACTGGCACTGGGGATTGGGCACCCTAGTGTTGGTGTTATGTTTGGTGGCAATGAGGGTGGGCTCCCTGGTATTACACAGTGAAAAAAAGCAGGGTGGCGGTACTAGCTGGCACTGTGGATTGGGTATCCCAGTGCTGGAAAATTAAGAAGGAAGGGTGAAGCAATGGGAGGTGGGAGGGATACTTGGCAGGGGGTGGGTGGAATTCTTTTTTCTTTTGCGGGAGGACCATGGCAGGCTGATCATGCCACAAATCAGCTCTGCTTGCTGGGTGGCATTTCACAGCTCAAAAGAAAGAGCCACCCTATCATTTGGGTGGCACTTTTCTTTGAACTTCACAGAGCTTCTACCTTGGAAGCTCAGAGCAGTGTCATGATTGGCCTGGTGATGATTGCTCTGACACTGTCAAGCCACTTACAAACTGCCCTGCATTGAAACAACAGTGACACACCTCTCAAACTCCACTATCATGCCAACGTGTTCTCTTTGCTCAAGCACAAACACAAACATAACAAGATGCATGGTTAAAATTACAAGGAAAATGGTAATATGGATGTCTAGGGAATACTTATTATAAATGTTTTATTTTTCTTGGATTCCTTAGATTAATATTGGGCTTCACTTGAACAATTTTTTATTCATTTGTACAATTTTGTTTTTAATAAGATTGTATTCAAGTCTTACAGTTGTAAGTGTGACACTGAAGTCTATTAACCACTGTGCAAATAAACTGCATAAATAAATGTTGAGAAACCCTGAAAATAAATACTGTAGTTAAAAAAAAGGATAGGTGAAAGAAGACGATGAGCAAGGCAGAGATCAGATTTATGTATAGTTATGTAAGGAGCCAAACAGAGAAGAGAGGGAGCTGTGCAAATCACACATATGGAGGTGGAGGGGGGAAACAAGACATAACAGATGATCCTGAGTGACTAGCTAAGGAACTGAACCAGTACTTTGCTACAGTTTTCTGTAATAAGGAAGGAAGGGATAAGAGAATTGGGCAATAGAGCAGAAGCTAATCCTATGCATGGAATTCAGAGTATAGAAATAGAAACGTCAACGGTTGTGTCTTATCTTTAGGGGGTTAATATAAGGAGATCAGCTGGAAGGCATGGGTTAACCTCATAAAGGAACCAGCTGAAGATCGCCTTGCCACTAACATTGATACTTAATTTTTCTATCGGATATCCAGAGTTACCAAAGGACTAAAAGGGCAAATGCAGTGCTGATTCACAACAACAACAGAACAGCATAACTTGGGTATTTATAGACCTGTGAACCTGACATCAGCATTACATAAAATCCTAAACAAAATAATAGAAAGATATTATACAAGTTCACAGTAGAGAAAGAGCTTAATGAGAACAGTCAGCATCAGTTTACAGAACATAGGTCCTGTTTGAGCAATCTGTTATTTTTTCTAAGAAGGTGTCAGGAGAAACAGTGAACAGTGGATGCAGTGTGCCTGGGCATCATGAAGGCTTTTGGTAAAGTGCTGCACTTAAAACTGATAAAAAATTAGAACTGTGTGGGATTCAAGTCTCACATGAGGACAGCTGAGGAGGAGTTGTGGGCAAGAAGACAGCAAAGAATATATATGTGTGTGTGTTTATGATGAAGAGTCTGGTTAGGTTACAATGCAAATTGTGGAGCCAAAGGGGTCTGTGTTGTGGCTACCCTTAATTTATACATTGGAGACCTAGACAGAGGATTATCAAAGTTTGCAGGTGATTCGAATATAAGGCATATAGTTGAGAAGGCTGATATTGTAATTAAACTACAGAAGGCTCTGGATAAATTGTGTCAGTAGGCAGAGGAATGACAGATAAAATTTCATGTTAGTAAATTTAAAATACTGTAATTTGGTTTTAGCAATAGTAAATGGCCAGTTACAAAATGGGAGGCCAGAAGCTGGAAGCAAAGGAAAATGAGATGGACCTGGGGATAATTATAACCTCAGATTAGAGGAGTGTCAGTCAATGCAGAAAGGTCTGTAGAACAGTTAATGCAATTTTAGAGAGTATCAGGAGTTTTAACTGTTCATTTAGTCAAGTGATACTAGAAATGTTTCAAAGTCTTCCATTGTTAGTGATGTTCATATTTAGTGAAGATGTTGTGAAGTTCCTGACAGCCATACACACTTTGTTAATCATTTTTGGTAAAAAGAAGAGTTTACAAAACAATTGTAAAGTCCCCCATCCACTGTGTCATAACCCAGCCCCTCTCCTACAAAACAGACTTTATTTCCTCTTTTCAACCTTTGCTGAAAATCCCATTCCTCCTCTGTGGTGAAGCTCACAACCTACCCACTAGTGACATTATCATCAGTTCAATCAATGTTTACTGTTCCCCATGTATGTACCAAAACCACCTGCCCTAGCCTCCCCTTCCCCAACCCAACCCCAATCGTCATTCAAAATTTCACCATCCAACCCTTCTCTGTCCTCCACCTCACTCCATCCCACAGCACTCCCAAGATTCCATTTCTGAATGACCTGTAAAGCAGAAAACCATCCCCTGATACAGATACATGAACTCTGTTTAATACAAGGATTGGTAATGCCATGAATGAATGGTTATGTCTGTGCTTATAGTAAAACTTGATTAGCTGAAACAGATTATCTTTATATTTCACAAACAATAAATCACAGAAAATCTTTATTGATTTCAATTGGATTTGCTCTGATATTTCTCAATATATCCAGATATAGAGTGCATTTTGTCACCAGTTACCACTGTACATCTCTTCAGATATCTAAATTTACACAGATGACACAGTACTTGTTGATGTCAGAGACTTGATTCCTAAGCTGGAATTAATACTGCAGCATGAATTTAACACTATCTAGTTCTGATTTAACAAATCATCTCTCAGCCAATGCCCCAAAAGTGGTTTCCATGATCTTTGGCAGAAAGAGGCATCCTACCAGATTTGCTACAGCCTTTCACTGGATGCTACTCCAAGGAAGAAGTTACACATTTCAGGTACCTGTTGCACAGATGGATTGTAGTCTTGAGATGTCAACCCATATTAGTGGCATCCATAAAAAGTTCCTCCCCAAACTTGGTGCACTGTACTGCAACAAATCATTCCTCCCACTCCCAATCTAAAGGGAGATTATCCACAAGATGATTTTCACAGTGTTTGATTGGATTGATGTGGTAGACAATTCTGCCCAAATTCTGTCCTGTCCAGGCTCAATCCCCTCTTCTAGTCATTCTGCTGTTTCACCATCCACTGTCTTCCCAATACACACCGCTACTTTTTCTATATTAACTCTTTCCTACCCTCTTTCACAGCCTTTATCATTGTGCTTCTTTCCTATCTAAATTCTAGTTTGGCTCCCTTCCCTGCTATCTCTCCTCATTCCTCACCAGCTTTTTCCTCTGCACTTACTTGCTCTGCTCCTCTAATTCCTGTTCAATCTCGGTGCTCTGCAGTAAAACCTCTACTTTGCTACCTGTCTTTTCCTCCCACTCTCCTTATAACTGTGATAACATCCCCTTTGTCCCACATTTTTCCTCTTCCTCTCCATCAATTAAGGCCCTCCTCTACAGCCTCTTCATTCACACTGGCTTCTGCAACTATCTACCACTATTCTTTTAGCCCTGTCCAATTTCACTAGCCTCTATTCACTCTCCCTCTCCCTCTTCTTATCCCTACTGTTTCACCTTCTGCTCTATTCTAGCATCTTCTATATGCCCTGTGCTCATTGCTGTGATCCTGTTTCTTTCTTTGTGTACCCCAAGCCTCAGCTTAATGCAAATATCCCCACTCCTTTTCCCACTTAGCTCCTTTTTTCCCTTCTCTCCCATACCCTCTTTCCCTACAGTATACCACCGTGGCTTACTTCTAGCACATTGTAATACTGGCATCTTATTTAAAGATTGGTATATCACACCACTGAGAACATATTTAATAAGAAACATGGAGATATTTTTGTTGATGACATATCTGATGTACTAAATGTGATATAATTCTCTACTTAACCTATAGGACATCTGCTTAAACAATGCTTGATGACATCTCATTTCAGCAATGCAGCATTATAACCACAGTAATGAAGTCAAAATAAACAGAGCTCAAAAGAAAAACAGAGACAGTTTGAAAGGTTTTCCTTTGAAAATGTGTTATATTAATCAGACACACAATGGTTTGACTAAAAATATGACATTTATCATGAATTATAAGGAGGAAGGACCTTCATAACATATTTATGGGTTCTGCCCCTGCACCTCACTCATAAAGATAAATGGCATATTCTGAGACTGATTATTATGTATGCCGTATTTGCTACACCTTTACCAGTGAATCCATAGGGTTACGTTCATGAAAATGCAGAACCAAACTGTGACATGACAGATAATTTTTTCTAGCATTTGAACATGCTGTGACCCAACAGTGAAAAATGCACTGTGTTGTGAGATAACACACTTTTAGATGACAAAGAAAAACAAACTTCCGTGTTCTGAATGTAACAGCTGACAGCAAACATGCATTCTGAATGTAACAGTGAACACCAAACTTGCTAAACTTGTTAATATGACAAAGACAACAAACAACAGTACAAGCCCATAAAAGTTTACCACCTGTTATCTATGTGAACAACTAATAACATATTAGTGCATTTATACAAAAAGCAATAAAAAATAAAAAGTAATAAAAAAGTGAAAATTTTGCATAGCAACTAGTGATATTGTCCAAATGTTTAAAACACCTCAATTTCAGTGCTTCTGGAGCTTTTCATAATTTGTTGCAATTGTTTGCAGTTCATCCTGTGCAATTTCAAACATTCCTTTTCCCTACAGATGTACAGATCCATAAAAAAGTCTTTGTTGTTTGACGATATCAGTGTCCTGGTATTGTGGCCATGTGAAACACCCATTTGCATGCTGGTGAAGGAATCTCACATTGAAAGTATGGTACAGTTCATTGAATGTAAGCACTTGTCTGACAAAAAATTGTTTTGAGTAGTAGACTGTGTAGAATTTGTCCAGCTGTACATTGGCAAGGTGTGACAGGGTTGAATAGGGCCCTGTCCCAGTTGTTCTGGAGAAAGAGTTTAAATGCAAGGATCTGCTATATTCTCTCCTTTTCTGTCTCTTGTCTGTCTGGTTGCACAACCACATTTTTCTGTGAGACCTAGGATTTGATCATCCCGAGAGTTTTGCAGTTCTCTGCTTCTCACTGTCTCTCAGTCTTCCATTGCTGTTTCTGTCTTTTCCTCCATTGCATATCTACAGGTATAAAAATATATGAAAATCATTATGTGGAAATGTAGCTGATATTGGGATCCCATTGTTTAGAAATTATATCATCAGTAACCCCATACACCCACTGTCCCCACCCCACCTCCCTGCCTCACCCCATTTCCTCTCAATCTCACACTCTCGATTCAGGTAACCACCCTTCTCCTGGGACAGCCCCAAATATATATCTAGGTGGATGCATTCCAATGGCCTGCTCTCTCATCAACCATCTTGCTTTATAACTTGGCCTCTGAGGCTGATACCTGTTTTTCACCACCCCCCAGGACAGGTGCATCAACCATCAGTTTGCTCCATGAAGACACTCTCTCCCCCACAGCACCTCCCATAATATTTATCCTGTCCCATCTGTCCATACCCGGCATCTGCCACCATTGAACTGCCCCTCCTTTACCTCTTTATTAACAGACGAGGCCTTTTGGGCAGTTTACAGTTTTCTTCTGCCTTTTCCTCCCTCTCCTCCTACCCCTTTTTATTATTTCTGTTCTTTGTTTTCCTTTCTAGCACTAAGTTATTAGGGGTCATACTCCTTGTGCACTTAGTAACACATCCAGAAATAACCCATTCTGCATGTAATTGTAATCTCCCATACTTTTGTCTATGAGTTACTCCACTTTGCAATCTATTCTAGTGATGATGTTGCTGCTGTAGCTATCCTCCATAACCCCTTCTGTTGTTAATCCTTTAGATCTATTGTCCTTGTTCATTGTTATTTGACATGGAACCTATGAAAAAGAGCTCTTCTCAAAGGTATAATCTGAAATATAATACATAAAATATAGTGTTACTGTTGAAATGTATATAATTATCATTTGAGATGATTGCAAAAACCTATTGGGAACTCAAGGGATTAACCTGAGAGCAGTTTGTAAGCTCTTATTCAGAAACTATGCAGAAAGGGTCTCAGTTCTGGGACATTGTGTTCTTGCTGCAGTTGCCTGAAACATGCAAGAACATTTTAGAAAAAAAAACAGGATTCTTGCTAAGGAACGGGGTTGCAAAAATGTACAAAAACAGAGCAGCAATTTCTTGCAAGAGAGGGAGACACACAGAGATTGAAGGAAAACTCAGATGGATCTTCTCTGTTTATTCTGCCTTTGTAAATAGTTATTCTGAACAATTTTTTTTATGCTACTGCTAGTATTAATAAACACTTTTTGCAAATTCTAGAACTGCTCCTAGTTTTTCCTATGCTTCCTGACCTGTGCCTCAATGACACAGGATTTAATTTATATTTTTGTTTACAGAGGGACAGCCAGCATGCACACTGGGGGCAGAAGCGGTGGAGGACATTGTTGAAGTGCAAGGAGCAGAAGAAGGGTCCATTACAGCAGTGTCTGGAGCAGAAACAGGGTTCATTGCTGAAGTGTCAGGCGCAGCAAAGAGTTCTGTCACTACAGGATCGGGAGCAGAATAAGGATCAGTCACCAAAGAGCAGCAAACAGTGGGGGTGTCCATAGCTGCAGTGCTGTAATCAGCAGAGTGGTCACTTATTTTTGTGCATGGAGCATCAGAGGAATCAATCACTGGCGTTCTGGGAACAGTGTCACTGGCATTCCTGTGTACAGGCATCTGATCAGTCTGAGCAGTGCAGCTGTATGAAAATCTAAATTTTGGTCACTAATAAAGAACTTAAATGGTATAGTTAAGTATAAACAAACTATTCAATTGGCTAGTTAGGAAGCATTCAGAACAGGCCTCAGTCTCACAGACAGGTTCAATATGTTCTTTATTGAAGCTGGAAATTTATTTGGTGACACAGTGAACCCACTGCAGATTCTGGACATAAAAACCAGCAATAATTTAGCTTTTTTGAGTTTCAAAGAGATTGAGCATCATGTAGTGGTTGAAAGACTGTTGGGTCTTAAAATTAGTGGCCACAGTGGACCTGATGGTATCTCTTCTATCATGCTGAAATATGTCATCTTGATTATAACTCACCCATTGACTTATTTGTTTAATCAGTCACTTGCTTTGGGGATGTTCCTCAGGCTTGGAAGTGCACTAGGATCACTCCCATTTTTAAGGGGAGGGCAGCCCTGGCCTACTTTCTAATTTTAGACCAATACCATTACTTCCTGTTGTAAGTAAGGTCCTAGAAGGAACTTTGGCAGAGCATATGGTAGATTATTTGATGGAGAAGAATTTGTTTGATGAGTACCAGTCAGGATTTCAAAAGGTACATGGTGCGGTGGTTGCCATGACAAGGGTCTTGGACAGCATCAGTAGGGTCAGTGATATTCAACACTACACAGGAGCCATACTGATTGATCTGTCCAAGGCCTTTGACATGGTTGACCACCAGGCCATGTTGCAATCATTATCAGATTTAAGGTTGAGAAGGGAAGCTCTAGTTTGGTTCTGTTCTTATTTAAGGTGGACTCCTGCCAAAAGTGCTACATTGCAGAAATAGACTAAGCATACCCCCCAATAAATCTCATATCAAAAATTAGGTTTGTAAGTTAGTTTGTTTTAAAGTTATGAGACATTCTGTAACCCTGGTTTCACTACCTATTCAAAAAAGCCAGTTTCTGTGAAGAGCAACTGATGATGCCTTCTCCTTAACTCAGTTTAGTTCTCCCTGTCAGCAACCTTATAAGACCTGCTTCTCCAAAGTTTAAGAAACTGTAGCTATAGTAATCCTTTAAAAAAATTGGCATAGTGCTGGCTGCAGTGCTTGCATTTCCAGAATGTTCAGATGCATAGCACTGTACTTTAGAACACATCAGGAGGTGGTTTTGGAACGCAACACTGAAACAAGGCATAGAATGCCAAGGTGATACAAAATTTTAAAATGTTGGTGGGGGGGGTCATGCAATCTCAGAATGTGGCAGAGTGTGCCATCTCCAGATGTGGTGGGACAATCAGTCTTGGAATGCAACAGGGACACACATCAAGGAATTTGGTGTGATTGGCAATTTTGGAATACCTAAAGGCCAGTGGGGCACAGGACCCAAGGCAGCATGGATTCACAGCAGGAAGGTCATGTCAGATGAATTTAATTGATTTCTTTGACTGTGTGACCAAAGTAATAGACCAGGGAGGGGCATTGGACAAGGCCTACCTAGACTTAAGCAAGGCATTCAACACAGTCCTGCACAAAAGATTAATAAACAAATTAGCCAGCCTGGGAGTGGGTCCTAGGGTGGTAGGCTGGGTAAAACACTGGCTGGACAACAGGACACAGAGGCTAACAGTAAACAGAGTCCACAGTGAAGAAAGGGGGGTTGCTAGTGGGGTACTGCAGGGTTCAGTACTTGGTCCTGTCCTTTTTAATGTCTTTAAAAGTGACATTGCAGAGGGGGACTGGAAAGAAAAGTATGTCTCTTTACAGATGACACAAAGATCTGCACCAGGGTTGATACACAAGGAAGGGTGGAAAGGATGAGAAGGGACTTGGCAAGGTTGGAGGAATGGTCAAATGTATGGCAGCTTAGCTTCAATGCAAAGAAGTGCAAAGTAATGCACCTGGGAAACAAAAACCCAGAGTAAGAGTACACAGTGGGGGTGAGATACTGACAACAAAAATGGAAAGGGAACTGGGGGTAATTATATCAGATGACCTAAAGGTGGGCAAGCAATGTGAGAAGGCAGTAAGGAGGGCTGGGGGATACTGGGATGCATAGGGAGAGGCATCAACAGTAGAAAACAGGAAGTTGTTATCCCTCTGTCCAGACAGAAGGTGAGACCCCATCTGGAGTACTGCATGCAGTTCTGGAGACCCCATCTCTGCAAAGACATTGACAGGGTGGAGGCTGTTGAGAGGAAGGCAACCAAAATGGTGCAGGGTCTGCACCAGTAGACATACATAGAGAGACTAAAGGAGCTTAATATGTATACCCTCAAGGAAAGAAGGGAGATGGGAAACATGATGGAAACTTTCAAGTACCTCAAGGGAATCAACAAAGTTTAACAGGGTAGCATAATTCAGAAAAAGAGATGTGCAAGAACAAGGGGGCACAATTTGAAGACAGAGAGGGAACGGCTCAGAGGTAATGTGAAGAAATATTTTTTCACAGAGAGGGTTATGGATGCATGGAACAGCCTTCTTGAGGAGGTCATGGAGTCAAAGACAGTGGGGTAATTCAAGAATGCATGGGACAGACATAAAGCAATTCTAGTGGGGGGTAGGAGGACATAGACTGTTAGTTAACTAGGATCTGCAGTTTATTCATTAGGTAGAGAAATTGGCAGACTAGGTGGGCCAAGCGGTCCTTACCTGCCATCAAATTCTATGTTTCTAGTGGGGATGCGTGCTGTTGGAATGTGACAGGACATACCATATTATTCTGAAATTGCTTGTCCCTGCCACATTCCAGATTTGTACGCACCCACTTTTCAAAATTGTGCATCACATCCCCACCACATTCTAACATTTTGTGTCCCAGACAAATGCTAAAATTATGCATTTCTGCCTCATTCCAAAATTGCACATCCCTTCCCCATTCCCAAATTGTGCATCTCTGCCACATTTTGAAATGGTGCATCCCCGCCAAATTCCAAAATTGCACATCCCCACCAAGTTGTGTTTCAATGCCGCATTACAAAATTGTCACTGCCACGTTCTCAAATTGAGCATCACTGCAACATTCTGAAATTATGCATCACAGCCACATTCTAAAATTGAGAGTCACTGCCACATTTGGAAACTATGCATCATCACCACATTCCAAAACTGTATGTCACAAGCACATTCTGAAATTGTGCATCACAACTGCATTCTCAACCTGTGCATCACCTCTACATTCCAAACCTGTGCATCACCACTGCATTCCGAAAGTGTGCATCACCACCGCATTCTAAAATTGTACTTCAACACTGCATTCCGAAATTGCATGTCACCACTACATTCTGAAATTATGTGTCACGACTGCATTATGAACCTGTTCGTCACCACCACCACATTCTAAACCTGTGTGTCACCACCACATTCTGAACCTATGCATCACTGCCACAATCTGAACCTGTGCATCACCAAAACATTTCAAAACTGTGCATCACCACTGCATTCCCAAATTGTGCATCACCACCACATTCTGAACCTGTGCATCACCACCACATTCTGAAATTGTGCATCACAACCACATTCAGAACCTGCGCATCACTGCCACATTCTGAAATTGTGTGTCACTGCCACATTACAATATTGTGCATCACCACTGCATTCCAAAATTACGAGTCACCACTTCATTCTGAACTTGTGCATCTCTGCCACATTCTGAAACTGTGTCACCACCGCATCCCAAAATTGCACAGCACCACTGCATTCTGAAATTGTGCATCACCACCACATTCTGAAATTGTGTGTTACCGCTGCATTCCGAACCTGTGCTTCACTGCCACATTCTGAACCTTTGTATCACTGCCACATTCCGGACCTGTGTGTCAGTGCCGCAGTCCGAAATTGTGCATCACTGCCACATTCCGAACCTGTGTGTCACCGACGCATTCTGAACCTGTGCATCAGTGCCACATTCCAAACCTGTGCACCATTATCACACTCTGAAATTGTGCATCACCACCACATTCTGAAATTGTGTGTTACCACTGCATTCCGAACCTGTGCATCACTGCCACATTCTGAACCTGTGTGTCACTGCCACATTCTGAACCTGTGCATCACTGCCGCATTCCAAACCTGTGCACCATTACCACACTCTGAAATTGTGTGTCACCACTGCATTCTGAAATTGTGTGTCATCACCACATTCCGAAATTGCACATCACCACAGTATTCCAAACCTGTGCATCACTGCCACATTCTAAATCTGTGCATCACCACTGCATTCTGAAATTGTGCGTCACCACTACATTTCAAAATTATGTGTTTCAGCTACTTACTGAGATTGTGTCATTGCTGCATTCCACAGTTGCAACTTGGTGATATTTTGAAATTTCACACTTGCAGTATTATAAAAATTGCACACAGCTTTGTCATTCTAAAGTCATGTTTGCTGCTACATTCCAACCCCCAGTCACATTCTGAAGTACTGTGCCTTGCATCTACAGATTATGAAAGTGCATGTGCTGACCCACCCAATATCAGTTTTCCTTTTTCAGATGTTTACTACAACTGCAGTTTTAAGTGGCATAGGGGAAATAAGTCATATAAGTTAGCTTGTAGGGAGGACTAGGTTGTGAGTTCAGGAGACGACATCATCATCAGCTCTTTACTGAAACTGCCTTTATTGAATTAAGGGTTACAAAATGACTTGTAACTTTTAAACAAAGTAACTTACAGATCTGGTTTTTGGCACAAGGCCAATTGAGGATATGCTGATACAAATTCTGAATTCATTGATGCCAGAAATGTTGACCTCAGTCACTCTTTAAGTGGTCATCATCAGTACATAGTGGTTAACAGGGTGAACTCTTCTTCTCTGAGAGTGATAACGGGAGTGCTCCAGTGCTCAGTACTGGGGCCCCTTCTTTTCCTAATTTATTTAAAAGACCTTGGAAACCACACACAGGGGATAAATTATCAACTCTATGCAGACAACATGATTTTATATTATTCAAATAGTTCAGTTTTTGAAATCCAGTCTCTCTTACAATCAAAGTTTGATTCATTGCAGAACTATTATGACATTTAAAGTTGAAGCTGAATACATCTAAGACAATGTCTCTACTACTTGGTATGGCCTCAAAGCTAAAAGTGGATGTTGCTTTAGAGATATTTGATTTGTCAGGGACACTTTTAGAAAGTGCTGAATAGTATAAATACTTGGCATTTTGGCTGGACTGGTTTGGTTCAGGGTATATGCATGTGAATAAGTTAGTGGACCAGGTAGGGAAAAGGGTGGGATGTTTATTTAGAAACCAAACATGTATTGATTCAGGCATCCTGAAATACATTATGCAGGTACAGATATTGCCTTTACTAGATTATGGTGACGTACTACATGGTGATGCATCACAAGACAGACTGTACAAGTTGGATGTGCTGTATAATAAACTGGCCAGGTTGATTTTAAAATGTCCCACAACTATCCATCATTGTGAACTACATAAATCTTTTGACTGTGATTCATTACCTCTTATGAGGGATATTCATATGAGTTTGTCTGCATATAAGTCAGGTATGGGACACATTCCAAAGTATTTGAGTGATAAGCCAAAATTTTGTAATATTGTTCCTTCTATAAGAAACGCCCTATCTTCTCAGATAATTGTGCATAGGATTAACTTGAAAAGGGCTATGCAATATTTTAATCATTTGGTCCCAGTATTCTGGAATAGGCTTCCTAGTTGTTTTAGGATTCCCCAGATTAAATCTTTGTCAGTGTCTATGTTAAAGAAGAACTTTTACTCAAATGCCAAGGTGTGTAAGTGTTTTAATTAATGATGGAATTTTATGCTTTTGTATATTGTACATATATGTATGTTGTAGTAATGTTTTTTTACATGTGTTTACCAGGTTGCCATTGTGAATGAGCTGATGCTCAATCACTATTCCTAATAAACAACAACAAAAAAGAATTTGAGCCTATTTGTTGTCCATGGTTCAACATGCTCAGTGTTCACACATGGGCCATCATCATTTTCACAATGTTCACAGAAACAAGACAATTCTCTGCTGGCAACAACACCATTCACCACAGATCTCATGCTCTGCATGCGCCTTGTCCCATGAACAGCTCTGACATCTGGTCCTTTTGGCCTTCGAATGCTTCTAGCAGGTACCCAGAAAAATGTTCTTTTTGTGTGTAGGCACCCATCACTTGGAGTCTCTCGTGCAAGATTATCATGGCAGTACAGAAAAAACTCTTGCACTGTAGAAATGACTGCAAGTCGTGCCTGCTCGGTCTTTCCTGCCACTAATTTGACTACAGCACTCACTCCATCTGAGGGGCCTTTCCCATGATGTGAACCAAAGTAGGCCCACTTGATGGGGAAGCCAAACTCTGATGAAGCCATTGAAATTCCATAGAATGGCCATTTGGATTTATATTGGCTGGCACAGCCATCAGAACAATGTACCTCCTTCATTATGTTTAGGTGTCACGTGTTCATGAAGTGTGCATTGACTGTCTTCACAAAGTGCTGAACAGCATCCTGGTCATGTGTAAGGTCCTTGGAGATGAATACAAGGGATTCTGTGATGGTGCTGGTACAATGAGAACATCTGTAATAGGTCGCTATTGGGTGCACTGTAGCCTGCTCATGGTGCCAGTGGCCGGACTGGATCTCATCTTGGTACTTGAAGGCACAGTTTTCCTCAAAGTCTAGCACCATGATGACCCAGCCTTGGGGTATATTTGCCTTAATTAAACTGAATTGATGTTGTTGCCATGATGCCACATGTAGATGATGACCCAGAAACTATGCATCTGCCTTGAGGTTCTCAACCAGTTCTCATAAGGTTGTCTTCTTGCTGTTCAGCACTTTTCTGGATGTTTTGGTTTCAATGCCATCAGTTGTTTTTTTCAGAGTGATGCTTTCCCACTGATACCATCTCACCAGTTCTGCCCCATGTTGCCTCAACAGTTCCTCTGCCTTCTTTTCTACTGCATTTAATTTGTAGTTCTCACACAGCTTCTCAATGCAGTCTCAGCTGAAGAACTTTTGACCTCCTTCCTTCGGACACATTGTCAGCTCCACAGCTTCATATATACTCTATATTTTGCACTCCATAATGTTGTTAAGGACTGCCATGCAGTTTATTATGAGTATCTTTAATGTGGCATTGGTGCAGTACTCGCACAGGCACTGGACACGTTTTGTTCTTTGGTAAGTTTAATGTGGGCTGGTCTCAGAGTGATGAATTTAGTTACCCATCATGATGGACATCCATCATAAATTTACTACATTGGACATACTAATAGTTGGAGATTTGAAGGCCAGGATAGGCAGCTATGGTGGACTACTTGATAATTCCTTTTTTGGGCATCTTCATATAAAAAGTGACCATGGTAGGAAGACAATGGATTTGAAGATAAATAAATCAGGACAGAAGTTAAATTACTAAATGTACATAATCTGTATCCCTTGAACGGTAGACTTAGGGGAGATTTGCAGGGAAGGTGCACATATATTAAAGCTAATGGTGCCACACTCCCTGACTTAATTCTATGGTCAGGTGACCCGCAGCAGTGGGAAATGTTAGAAATCTCCTCAAGACCTGAAAGTGACCATTTATCTATTTTGCTGCGGGGATTTACAACCTTTAGAGATACTCAGGAACCAGAGAACATTGGTGAAATACACATTACTGAGATAAGGTACACTAAGAGGTTAAAATGGAATGTTCAAATAGAAAATCAAGTGGCCAAAGTTATAGAGGAGAATTTTGGTACTGATATTTCAAATAGTTTTCTACTAAAATCAAGTGAGAAGAATAGTGAATACCTATCTACTATCTTTGAGCAAATAAAATGTAGTTTGCATAAACAGTAGTCTGCTAACCTTAAAGGTACAGAAAAAGATACATGGTTTGACAGAGAATGCAAACAATAAAAGCTATGTTAATGGTACAAATTAGAAAAACAAGATGAATTAGCGACAGAGTTTTCTCTCATTAAAATATGAGAGGACTAAATACAGAACTCTTTTAAAGAAAAGCTGTCCAAAACACTCTTGCCAATTACCAGAGCTGCAGAAATGCCTGTTTAGCACTACCTTTATGTTTTAATAAGTTTCCAGCTAGCCTGTCATTTTAAATTTGCCCCGTTTCTGTGCCTTGAGTGTGGTACTGAGTTGTGTGCTGAAGCTGCCATTTGGAAACTGCCACCACAACAAAAGACTGAGTGTGAGCTCCGTTCAGTAGTAGTCTTCCTGCAGTCTGGTGGAAAGCTCATTCATGAAGAGCTGGGAAAATTTTTACGAAGGAAAAAGAACTGGTGTCGCATGTACTACTCTTTTAGCTGAACTTATAGAAGTAAGCCCCATTGAAAACGAAGCACAGCAACCTGTTAAATTTTTTAATTGAAAGTTTAAGTTCTGAGTTCAGGCATGCGCACATGAAAGATGGAGCACAGTACACACTGCAAGCCTATTGGTCGACATGGTCCACCAAAGGCCTCACAGTAATACAGTAGCTGCCATTTACAGACAGCTCTGTCAGTGGAAAGCTGTGGTGGACTGCAAGTGGGTTGTGCTGCCCATGAATCATCTGGACCTACTGGGATGGGGGAACAGGGTGGGCTTGGGGTGCCTGAGTGGGTTGGGGGGCCACTGGTCCATACTGTGTCATACTGTTGTACACTTAATAGCGTACAACATTATAGCTATCCCAAAATAGCACTGTCTAGGACAGTGAATGGTGCAATACTGTGTATACTGCTGTACGCAGTATCGCACCATTCACACACTCCCAGGCAGAAGATAAGATGTCTGCAGGGAGTGGGTTCTGCTGAGCAGCTGCTGTGGGTCACTGGACAGAGCCACAGCAGCAGGAACCAAGGCACTGCGTCTGGGACTGGGTTTGATTCCCGGTCCCAGAAATTTTATTTTTTTCACTACTTTGTGCACTCCCCGAGTTGGACCCTCTCGGAGTTGAGAATCTTTAGTGGGGGGTCCAGGGGTGCAGCCTCCCGCAATGGGGGGTGTGCAGGCAGAGCCCCCCACAGAAAAAAAAGTTATGCTGCATGGCATAAATCGAACTGTATTGGCAGCGCGAGTTAGCCATGCAGCATAATGTCTTGTGACATTATGACCCAGTGCCCCACTGGTCTACCACGGAGAGGTGGGACTCTTGACTATGTTTCAAATGGGTTAGGGTGGGGAGGGGGGGTTTCGTTCTATCTCCTCTACTGCCACAGTGAGCGGCATGCCTTGGGGGATAGAGGCAGGGAAGGGGATGTTCTATTCTTAGTACAGTGCCACTGCAGTGCACAGCATGCGTCAGGGGATACTGGCAGGGGGGGGCACACTGGACTTCCAGGGTGTGCATGCTGCTGTGCTGCTGTCTGTAGTACAGAAGCCTGCCTGTGAGTGGCCACCCACTTATGCCTACTTGATGTAGACATCTTTGGGAGGCACATCTCTGGACTTGCCTGGAGGATGCACCTCCAAGTTGGGCTGTGAATGGGGCTGCGCACCATATGCATGGGCATACCTCCTGCACAGCCCCTCCTGTTGTACTGCATGTCATTATGGGTGGTATGCTGCATATCTGTGATGTGTTGGCACATTGGTCTCTTTCCAGAATCACACCAGTGCACAAGGTGGGGGATGCACCGGTGCATCTTGGATGCACTGGGTGCATCCCTTTTGAGAATCCTACCTCTACCCTCTATAGTTAAATTAAATCTAATAAGAATACCTAAGCAAGTTATTTACAGATCTTTGCTATTAATATGCTTTATACATGTGCTTCCAGCTGCAAATGAAACACCCAAGTTGTTAAATGGAACTGTTAAGTTGTAATTGATGAGAAATTATTTGTTTATTTTGTTTTAAATATCAGAATTGAAAACTAAAAGAAACAATAAAACGCCCAAAAAAAACAAAAAAAAAAAAACAAGAATGAAGGCAGACTTTTTCCCCTTGATTTCTAGGCCCTTTCAGTCAATGGATCTGTGCTTCATATAGGTACAGAACTGGTGTGGGGAAACTGAAATGTGGCATGGGATAGATAACACTACAGACTAAAAGATCAATATTGCCTGCAGGCAGACAATTATTGATCTTTTGATCTGCAGTGTTACCTTGTGATTGATTCCAGTTTTCAAACCACACTGTTTACATCCTACCTGCTGAACAGTATGCTCTGCTGCTCCATATACTGAAAGGGTATAGAACTTAGGAGATAAATATCAGGGCCTACAATTTGAAAATGCAAACGCAAAGCTGAACTCCAGTAAATATTTTAGTATTAAACTTAATTTAAAGGGATTTCTGGGAGATAGTGAAATCTGTGTCCTACTGCTTGCTGGTATTCAGTTCGGGAGATGAATCATAGGAATTTATTTTTACACTGCATGGAGTTCCTGACCTTAGGTCTCAGTGTAAGTCTTACAGCACAATTCAATGTGGTTGCAATGGGATGGGAATACAGTGTAGAGGGTATAAACTGTACAATATAGCTAGAACTAAGCAGTATGTTTAATTGGTGCTAGCAAGGCATTTTCTGCAATTTTCAATGTTGGTCCTTTCCATGGCAGTGTCCATAGTTACAGTAGACCTGTGTTTTATATTTAGCATCATAATGTGTGTTGTGGGTGTTTCTTGGTAAACCTAAGCTCTTCCATACAGCTCTGAAAAGTGACAGCATGTTACTAAGTGGTTTACAAAGGTGTTTAGCAGGAATTTGTGATTTAAATCCTGATGTCTCTAAGCTTCTTCCGAAATGCCAACAACACAATTTTTTGTGTGCTCAGGAGATGGTGCAGAGTATAGACTCTTTCTACAGTAGGTGCTGTACAGAAGAAGATTTGGGAGTTGCCAGTCCTCATATTATTTACATTTAGTGACAAAGGACAACATTTACTGGACACCATTTGTCAACAACCACCTTTATGAATGCCATAATATTGTTTTTTTTTTCTTTGGAAGAGAATGCATAGCATTACAAAAACAAAGTAGGCTGTGCTGCAGATTACTACTCAGGGGTTGAACTTGAGTATTGTAGTCACTAGACAGCAGGGCTAATGACTGGGAAAATCCACTGGCCCCATAGATTGTTCCACTGGCCCAACATGTGTGTCCATTGAAATGTTACTTACTCTAATAAAAGTCAGCAAGGTTAAGTTAAGGAAAATTGTACTAGCCTATGCAAGGCTGTGCCCCCTGACTACGTGGATACACCTCTATAATTACAATTGTACACATCCAGTGCTGAAGTACCAGCTTTAGGAACAATTAGCTGATAGGTACTTACTGCTCAAATGAGTACCTTACCAACTGATAAAATCTGGCAATTTTCTGCTGCTAGGGTGCGTAGCAATCCAAGATGGCACTGTAAGCATTCTGCCGGCAAGCTGTGGAGCCATTGGAGCCCTATTAAAGTTGGACACTTGGTACCTTTTTTTGCTGGAAATGATTCTTTTGGTGTGCTGTGTGCATAGTCTATCTTATCCTGAAGGCTTCATGTGGAATATTTCTTGTTGTGGTCGCTGTATATAGGCTTGAAACGGTCACAGCTGCATTTGCAATGGGATCCACAGTGGAGGAAAAGGAACTTCAGGTTGCGAGTTTTCGGCCTGTGGGTCTGGGTTTGTCATATCCTTCTCGCTTCTTGTGTTCAATCGACTGAGCCAAACATGCAGTTCTGAGCGCTACCCACTTTAAACTGGAAACTGGCCATCCCAAAGCTCCATGCTCCTTGAAGGTAGTTGCGGAGTATGCCCCTCCCGAATCGAAAAAATCACTACTCACTAAACACTGCCCTGTAAGACCAGCGCACTCAAAAGGGAGCCACAGAAAAAGAGAAGAGCCATTGCTGAGCCTACTGGATTTGTGACAAGCCCTTTGGAGGTGACAAACAATAATATTTCTATGACTGGTCACACTCGCTCACAACAGCTGAAACTAAACTTGTATTTCTCATTGCCTACAATTTTTTTTGGTAAGCTGCTGTCTCCTATTTCCGACTTACCTGTATCTCAAGACTCTCAGGCTTTGTCTGAACCTGCTGCAGAACCAGATGACTTGAATTACACCACGGCCAATGAGGAAGAAGTGCATTATTTAAACATTAACATTAACAATGCTCTTGATTTTACTATGAATGAAAATCCCTGTATAGCTCAACAGGTCAGTCTGGACAGTTTACTATCCTTTTCTGGTGGTGAGTTAGCAGTTGAAAATTCTGCATTACAAATAACAGGGTCTATGGACAATTTAAGACATACTGTGGTAGAAGAGGATACTCATAATGACTCTAGAAATCCCAATAAACAACCTAAAAAATCCATTGCCCAGTTAGACTGCAGTATCCAACTGGCTACAACACTCACATTTGAAGCTTTCCAAACTTTTCAAACAGAAATTAGACAAGAAATACATAGTGGCTTTTCTACAATCAGTTCTGCTCTTCAAGATTTAACACAGGTCGAAAAAGGGAATCTCTATCCTTGAGAATGGGTGAAGCCGAAACTCGGATCAGCCAATTAGAAGATAAGGTTGACCCCTTAGTTAAAAAACAACAGCAGCACAGTACCACTATTTTTGAGCTTCAGCAGAAAATGTCCAAGCTTGGGGACTGAGCTCGGAAAGCAAATACAGTATTAAGATTACTGGCTTGCCAGAAGGCAGTGAAGGCCCAGAAGACCTATTGCCATACTTTGAGAAGTTTCCTGACCATATCCCTTAAACGCAAATATCCTGAGGAAAAAATTATTATTGACAAAGTGCATCGGGGGGGGGGGGTGGTGACAGCCCACACAACACTCAAATCAACCTGGTGAAAAACAATATCCTCGAAATGTCTACGTAAAGCCTCATTACTTTCAAGACTGGAAGGCTATACTCTGGGCAGCCAGGATCAATAAAGGCCTTATTTACGAAAATACAAAAGTTTCAGTTTACCCTGATTTCTCAACCAGTACGATACAATGCTGTAAGGCCTTTGATAGAATGAAGGAGATACTCAGGAACAGGAATATCCGTTCACTATTTTACCTCCTGACCAAATTAAGTTCTCTATGTATGGTAAAACTATGGTCTTTTCAGACCCCAAGAAGGCAGAATCCTTTTTGAATGCATCTTCAAATGTTAACACTGCAGCTGATAAATCAGATGACAATCCCTCCACCTCGGGACTATCACTCTCTAATATCAATAATTAATCTGCATGATTGGACCTTTTAAATGCTTGCATTTATAAACGGGGAGAAAATCAGTTTGTTGGTTATGTAGAACTGGGCTACTTTTTTGTATATTAATATCAATAGGTTACTGTATTTACTACTATTCAGAAGTTATTTTGAGATTTATATCTCCTGCCCTGTTTATGTGCATATTCCAAACATTTAGTCCACTTATGAAATGATTTATGAAGCTTATCAATAGGTTTAAGGGCAAGTAATTTAAGAAAGGGCATGACTCTATCAGCTTGCTCACACCTTTTGAATGCTCAGTGTCTATCTGGATGAAATGCAGGGGGGTAAATTTGGACTACTGTTGCTCACGAATTCTTGGTACTTGCTGTCTTCACAGTTATTCTATTTTTGTAGCATATTTTGTGTCCAGCTTTGTTCTCCAATTTATTTTGGCAATAATAAGCACTGACTTTATGCTAATCAATTTTTTTAGCTGGACATGTGTTAAAAAAAGCCAGCCAATATCATGTCACTATAGCTATTAGATCTATATTGTATAGAATGGAAAAACAAAATATAAGAAACTACATCGCTGATTTTTTAAGAACATAGGGGTAGCAATAAAGATCTGTTTTAATACTGAAATTACTTTACAATATATTATATGCAATATTTCATTTATAATTATATGGATATTAATACCTGACAGCAATGTACACCAGTATATGATGTGCTTAATTATTCTGCTCTGTTTTCTCCTTTATATATATATGGCTTACCAACTTATTATAACTAGTTGGAACGTGAGAGAGTTGAATGACCGTATTAAGGTAAGGAAAGTGTTTAACTGGCTGGATAAGTCTGCAGTTAACTGGACACTACTTCAAGAAACACACTTAATGGATAAGGATTTCTCCTTTTACGCTAAAAGGTGGGGCTCAGGTATTAACGCCCCGTATAAGCACGATGCATGGGGTGTTTCTATTTTCTTTAAAAAATCGTTCCCGCTTCACATAATTATGGAATCTATTGATAATGAAGGTTACTATATTATCTGCCATATTTCACTGGCTGGCCATTTATATACTATTAACAATCTATACTGGTGTAATGAGAATTCTCCCTCATTTTTTTAGTAAATTCTTCTTAGAGTTAAGTTTATTCCCCACCCCCTATATTGTTGGGGGTGATTTTAACATTATGCTGGACCCATCCTTAATAGATCTAATATTCAGCCTGACAGAATTACCTCAGCCACTAATGCCACTCTGCAATATATGGAAGATCTGAGACTTATTGAAGTATGGCACAACAGAAACCCGATATCAAAATGCTTTTCTTACTACTCTGCAATGCATAAAGTATATTCAAGAACTGATTTTTTTTTGCTTTCAATGTCATGTGTTTATCAGGTTAGCTCAGTGGAATATGGCCCTATCATTATCTCCGACCATGCTCCAGCTGTTTTAAAGTTACAATAAACCGACTCTCCAAAACAACACAAATTCTGTTTTGATCCCTTACTCTTGAAAGACTCAAACTTTTACAAACAAATTAAGTCTGATATAGAAATGTTCTTTTCTCAAAATAAAACAAATGACACAAATATAGGGACTATATGGGAGTCCTTTAAGGCATTTCCCCATGACTCCATCACTTTATATACAATTAGGTATAATAAAAAAAAGACAGAGCTCCTCAACGAATTAGAGTACTAGATTTCTAATACTGAAAACTTATATATAATGACTAACGAAGCAGATATATGTATGTATTTAAGCTCCCACAAAGAGCAATATAATAAATTGTCAGCAGAAGTTTCGGAAAGGCAGCTATTATTCACTTGCAGCCAATATTATGCCTTAGCCAGTAAGATAAGATGGATAAACTGTTTGCTTGGCAATTAAAAGTACAACAACAAAATCTTATAACAGCTATACGAGACTCATCTGGTCAAATTGTCTCGACACCATCAGAAATTAATTAAGTTGTTTTCCAATACTATCAAGCACACTGTTCATCTGAAATTGCTGACTGTGCTGAAAATGCAGCAGAATTATTTTCTGATCTTGTATGTACTACTTTACAAACTGAAGAGTGCCAGTGTTTAGAACAAGACATTATCATTTTTGAAATTATAGAAGCTATTAGACAACTACCCTCTGGAAAAGCTTCCATACCAGATGGCCTGATTATAGACTTCTTTAAAACAGTTTCCACAATATTAGCTCCATATCTTAAATTAATATTTGATTACATGTTCAATACAAAATCTCTCTTGCCTTCTTTCAAAGATGCAGGTATACATTTATTTCTTAAAAAAGAAAAAGAGCCTCTTTAACCCAGATTGTATAGACCAATTTCTTTAATAAATTCTGATGCCAAGATCTTGGCGAAGATCCTGGCCACCAGGCTTGAAAAGGTCCTCCCAGCTTTGGTTCATCCAAATCAGAGTGACTTTGTTAAAGGCCGATGTCTGATATCTAACACTAGGAAGATTCTCAATATCTTAGATTGCTATGGGAATCTGATCTCTCTAAGAAATAAATGTGTACCTGCATCTTTGAAAGAAGGCAAGAGAGATTTTGTATTGAACATGTAATCAAATATTAATTTAAGATATGGAGCTATATATTTGTTTGCTTGCTTTTTATTAACACCAAGAATGCATTTGATCATGTCAAATGGTCATTTATTAAGTCTGTCCATCTTAAATTTGGACTGGGGCCCAATATAGATTATGGGTGGATGTTCTGTATTCCAGCCTGGTGGTCAGGGTCAAGACTAACCAGGATCTGTCTGAACCATTTCAGATCCATAGGGGCACCCGTCAAGGCTGCCCTTTATAGTCACTTATCTTTGCATTAGTAATCATACCACTTGCATTGTCAATTAGGCAATCTAAATTAATCAAACATCCCTCTATAGATAATTTTGAATACTGTATCAATCCCTATGCAGATGATACATTAATTATGGTTCAGACCTTAACAACTCCTTTTCACCAGTCATGGAGCTCATAGCCCAATTTGGACAAATCTCCAGTTATAAGGTTAACTGAGGTAAAACTGAAGTTCTTGAAACCAAACATCACTCTGATCCATTTCATTCCTCACCAGATCTTAACCTTAGAATCATAACTGAAATAGCATATTTGGGTATTCAGATCGATAATGAGTTAAATAAATTATTTTAATTAAATTTTGATCCTCTTTTTCAAAAAACTAAACAGACTTTGAAACATTGGGAAAATCGTCCCCTATCTTTAATAGGTCAAGTTAACACCATAAAAATGGATTTACTCCCTAAATTTCTATTCATTTTTCAGAATGTACCTATTATAATCAGAGAAGATTTCTTCAAAGGCTTTGAAGTACTAATAAAGAAATTTCTGTGGCAAGGCAAAAAACCCTGATTCAAAATGCAAAAGTTATATCTTTTCACCTCTGATGGGAGATTGGCTCTTCCCTGTTTTAAAAATGATTATAAAGCCACAAATCTGGCCCCATTGGCCAACTGGTATCATAAAGATGCGAATGATCACTTGTATATTATTGAAACCTCCTGCTATTCTAATTCTAATATCAGATATGGTCTTTATATTGGTAAATACCATAATACACTAAAAAATGTATCATTTTGTTCTATGACTTTGATTAAAATCTGATATAAATCTATAGGGCAGACTTCTTCAGCTATATATTATTCACCCCATTCTCCCATCTGTATGAACCCATTTTTTCCCCCTTCTCTTGAATATATCACCTTTAAATGGTGGTATCTAAAATGCTTGGATGAAATGGCTCTGTTTCTGGCTGATAATCAAGTTCTGGACTTTGAATCCCTTAAAAATAAGTATGAACTCTCTAAGCATCAGTTTTATTGATATTTATAAATCAGAGATTTCAACAGTAAGAAATAAAGTACATCAAGCAATTCTAGTCTAAGACAGTTAGAAAATATCTTTACATCTACACAAAGCAAATTAATTTCACATATTTACCAGACCCTGGCCTCAAAGGACTCAGATGAATCAATCTGACTAAATCCATATGGGAAGATAAACTGAATCAGACCTGCCCTCTATCTCTATGGAAGAAAATCATTTATCCAAAATATTGGGTTTTAAATCTTCAAGATTTATACAGACTCAGTTCATCATTCTATACTGCATATAGTACACACCTCACCATTTAAACCTTATGAACTCTACAGTTCCTAACACCTGTCCCAGATACCATTCTGAAACTGGAACTCTGGAACATATGCTTGTTTTATACCCTGTATTAGACTCTTTCTGGGTGGCCATCCTGGGCTTCTTGTCACATATGATAGGTAGACCCCTTGTTAAGGATCCATTTTGGATGGTGTTACATTTCAGAGGGCCTATGTGTCGGATATCCTCTCATAATAGATATCTAATAAATATCTGCATCATTAATGCTTTCCAAACTGATCCTCATGAAATGGAAGGACAGAGATCATCCACTGTTCATGGCATGGATCAATATGATGATTTCTATAGATCTCATAGAATAAATTAATTGTATTACTTATAAACAGATTACAAAATGTAATTCAATTTGGACTCCATTTGTAAATATTCTTAATTTATAACTAACTGGCACCTGAATTTGTGTAGGATCATACCCCTCCACATCCCAAGAACAAGAAACGTTTTTTAAAAATTGGGATATATCTGCTGGATCTTAATTGTTATCAGTTTATAACATGATTCCATTGTAAATTAATTTCTCACTTTAATACATGCATACTTTTTTCCTTTTACTGTATTTTGATATGGTTATAATGAAATGCTATATTATTGTATTAGCTATGTAGCTATTTATTCAATGTTCTGGTGGCTACCCTTTGATATATCTGATATGGATTATTGTATAAGGATGTGATGTTTGTATGTAATGCTTTCTTTTCTTTTCTCTTTCATTTGCATAATAAAAAATGACAATTTTCTAACAGAAAATTGTTTAGGGTTCAATGAAAGGCAAGGCAACATTTCTAAAGAGGTACAGTAAAAGTCATTTTAACTGAACTTAGCTAGTGTGCATGATCTTCTTTTAGTTTGTCTGATTTTAAAGCCTTGGTATGCATTTGGCAATGTGAGGTGTGATGCCCTTACCTTTTGATGTTGTCTTGCATGCACAGTGCAGACAACATATCGTGGTTGCTTGAGTGGAGAATCAGGTTTTTGAGGTGTGGTCCTGCTACAGCCAATGGTGCCATGACTTTTTCTGGTGGGGCTCTGTGGCACCAATGGCACAGCATGCTGCCTATGACAGCAGTTGAGAAGCATGCCACCAGCTTGAAAGAACTTAGCTGCTGCAATCAGGGAGAGCCCCGGGGAGGTCCCCGATTGAAGCAGTGAATTGCTGCTTGCCATGTCTGTTTATCCAATTGTTTAACCAGGTGAGAGACACTAAGCTGAAAGCTTTTTTTACAGGTGCAACCAGGGAGCACAGGGTAGTTAAGTGACTTGCTCAGGGTCACACAGTATATGCAAGTGGGGGCTGTGGGATTCAAACCCAGGTCTCCAGATTTGCAGCTCAGAGCAATAAACCACTATGCTATACTGCCTCCCTAACAGTATACTGCCTGCCTATCCCTTACAAGAAACTTGGCAGCAGCTTCCCCATCACTTCTCACAGTCCTCACAGAAGCCGACAGACAGCCGATGCCTCTCACAGTGCCCCTGAAAGCTGATGGGGTACCCAATTCCCCTGTCAGCATGCCCCCTCCCAAATGAATTTGCTGATGGGGTGCCCAATCCCCATTGGCATAATGGTCCCCCATTTCTTGTGTGCTGAGGGGGTGCCTAATTCCCCCTAAGCTCATGTACCCACATTCTGTATGTGCTGATGGGGGTGCCCAATCCCCATTGGCTATAGACCCCCAAAATAAAACACTCAGGTGGCTTGCTGGGAGCACACCTCAGCATGAAAAAGTGCCTCCAAAAATAGAAAACCTTCCACATTGTTTTTTTTTTAAAACCTGTAAAATTAAAGATGGCCCCTTGTTGAATTTGGTGCCCCCCAACCCACAGCCAACCTCTGGGCACCCACCTCCCTACACCCCTCTCCCCATACTTACCTCCGGAGCCCAGTGCGATGATCTTTGGTGGAGTGAGAACAAGTCTGCACTCTTCAAAGCCGACCGCAAACTGAGAAAAAAAGCAGATTAGCTGTATAATGGCATAAATGGGCTTTTTTTCAACTTATGTGGCTATCTTGCCCATTTTCATGAATTTCTGCACCAGATTTTCAACATGGGGTTTTTGGGACCCCATCTCATGAAATCAGTCACTGTTATTTTGTTAATCAGTCCCGAAAGGTGATTTTGCCATCAAAGCATGGAATCACCTTTCAGGATTGATTCACAAAATGACAGTGTCACAGTTCATGAAGTAGGCTCACCAAAAGGCTATGTTGCAAATTAGGTGAAAAAAATTCCCAAAAATGACTTTGTTACGGGCGTGCATATCATAGTTTCCATGCACACTCATAACTTCGAGAATTTTTAATATTTTCACACCAGATTTTCCACATTGCCATTTTTCCACACCTTCTTATGAACAGTGTAGCTGTTGTTTTTCACATCTGGCCAAAAGTGTGTTTTCACACATGGAGTGCACAATGGCATGGTTACTGTGCAAAATCAATGTTTGGGACAGATTAAGAAAATCACAGTGACATTGTTCATAAGGAGAGGTCCCAAAAAGTGCATGTTGCAAATTTCATAAACAAATTCCCAAAAATGACTGTGTTACCAGTGTGCGTTGCGCAGTTTCTGTGCACGCTCGTAACGTCACCGATTTCTTGAATTTTTATTCCAGAATCTCAAAATTGTCATTTTTGCACACCGCCTGATGAATGGTACAGCTGTCATTTTTCATATGCTGCTGAAACATGTTTTTGCAACTGTGGCACACAATGGGCACAGTCGCTCTGCGAAATTAACGTTTGGGACAGTTTAAGAAAATCACAGTGCTACTGTGCACGAGCAGAGGTCCAAAAATTCCTGTGTTGGAAATCTGGCATAAGAAATCTCCTAAATAACTTCATTATGGGTGTACATTGCACAGTTTCTATGCATACTCTTGACTTCGCCAATTTTGTTATATGTTCTCTCCACATTTTCAACATTACCATTTTTTACACCTCCTCATGAACACTGCAGTTGTCATTTTTCACATCCTCTTTGAAATGTTTTTTCACACCTGTAGTGCCAAACGGCATAGTCATTGTGCACAATCACCTTTCAGCTAATGAACTGATAGTGTCACTGTTCATGTGCTGGGGTCACAAAGAAAACTTGTTGAAAACTTGGAGTGAAAATACCAAGAAACGCTCAGGGCATTAGGCTTTCCCACCATAAAGAAGATGTCCCTGTCATACAATTTAGAGTGGTCCATCTGCCCAGTCTCTCTGAACCATCCCCTTTGGCTGACACTCAAACCCTCATATATGCTCTACCATTGCTGCATCGACTACAGTGGTATATTCACCATAAAGAGACACATACCACCACACATGTATTTCAGCCAAGGCTCCACTGCTGGATATATAGATGCCCCCCTAAGCCTAGTCGTCAAACTGCTACTTGGTATCCCGACACACTTCCTTAAAACCACAGGGAGCACCCCAAAAAAAGAGTGGCAGCAGAATAAAAGAAGGATGACCAAAGACAGCCCCCTCTCCCTATCACTGGCAGCCCTCATGAAACTACTGGTCTTTCTATTGCTCTGTATTGGTAATGTGGAAATCAACCCTGGACCTCTTTAAAGTATCACCTTTCCATCAGACCTAACCTCAATTAAAGGCCTCAGTTTCCTGTATATTAATGTATGAAGTCTGTTGAAAAAATTTACATTGATACAAGCCTGGGTTGCCCATACCTTGCCAGACTTTCTCGTGATAACTGAGACATGACTCAAACCCACCACAGCGGACAGGGATGTTAACCTACCTAACTATCAGCTATTCAGAGCTGATCGCCAAACAAGGGGAGGTGGAGTAGCCATATATGCAAAAGCTGGTATAGTTGTATCCTGTACTGCTGCAACATCTATGCCCAAGGTGTTTGAATGCCTATCTCTAAAAGTCTCTCTCCCCAATACAGCAGCTTTTCAACTAATTGGATGCTACAGACCCCCCTCTGCTGAACACAAGCTCTTATCCCACCTGGGGAACCTGGTCCAGCCCAACACTGAAGACGTCATTATTCTAGGTGACCTGAATTTCAACTGGCTCACCCAGGCAGCTACACCTCTGGTATCATTCTGTGACACCTATGGGCTCACACAGTTAATTAATGAACCAACAAGAATAAATGCAAGGAATAGTAGTAGCAGCACACTACTTGATATCATGCTAGTGAGTAAACCACATCTATTCACACACGCTTGAGTGCTCCTATACGATATAAGTGATCACTGCCCCATCACAGGGTAAGATCCACCAGCATAACAACAAATCCTGCAAAATTCCTCATGAGGAGATCCAAGAAAAACATCAATATTGAAGGATATCTGCATGATCTAGCTTACTCTCCACACTGGCAAAAGTTTTGTCTTGCACGTTCTGTAGAAAAAGCTCAGCAGGTGCTAAATAGCATTATAATAAATGCCCTTATCACCCATGCCCCAATCTCTAGTATCCGAATAAAAAACAAATCCTGTCGCTGGTTTTCAGCTGACCTCAAAGCTGCACTGCTGGAGAGAGACAAACTCTGGAAAGTGGCAAGAAAAACTAAGAATGCAAATGACTGGATGATTTTTAGGAAAGCCAGGAATAGATGCACCAGGAAAGTTAGGGATGCAAAGGCTGCCTTCTACCTGGCCGAGCTCGACTCCTCCTACTATAATCCTGCTAGGTTTTGGGGCACTATCAAGGATATGATGGGACAGGACGCTAACAACCCCCTTCCAACTCAACTACACAATAGTTATGGCTCTATCACTGGTGAAATGGAAATCCTGGACGCATTCAACAACCACTTCACAACAGCTGGCCTTGCCTTTGACACCTCCCCAGCTAACCTGCTGAGGGACCAATTAAACTCCCATTACATTGGTGATCAAAGAGTTGACTCTTCCTTTAGCTTCAAACCTATACTGTTGAAACAAGTTGAGGATCTATTATGGCATCTGGATACCAAAAAGTGCAGGAGCAGACTCTCTGGACCCTTCTTTCTAAAGATTATGCGTATGTACTTGCAGTCCCCCTAACATACCTCTTTAACCTTTCCCAAACTCTGGCTCTATTCCCACACTGTGGAAGACAGCCCAAGTGGTCCTCTTCCTAAAATCAGGGGACCCTATGGATCTTAATAATTACAGGCCCATTTCCATTCTACCTGTGCTATCCAAGATGCTGGAGAAATTAGTGAGTAATCAGCTAAGGGAATATCTTGACAATGTTAACCTATTAAATCCAGCTCAATCTGGATTCAGGGCCAAACATAGCACTATCACTGCATTAGCCAAGGTCACAAATGACTGGCAAACCGAATTGGATAAAAAGAATAATGTCTGTGCAGTATTCCTGGACCTGAGCAAAGCAATCGATACTGTGGACCATGAGCTGCTACTCTCATCCCTGCACTCCCTTGGCCTAGAGCCACCCTCCCTTAAGTGGTTCAGATGCTACCTCTTTGGTAGGTCACAGCAGGTAAAAGCTGAAGGTGACCTATCCCCATTAAGACCACTGTCAAGAGGAGTCCCCAAGGCTCTATTCTGGGTCCTATCCTTTTGCCATTTATATAAATAACATTGATTCAACCTCACCAAGTCCTCAGTACACCTCTTTGCTGATGACACTGTTCTGTATGTCAGCAACCCTTCGCCACAGTTGCTCATGAAATCCTACAAACAGAATTCTCCTTGTTACAACATCAGCTACTCGAAAAAGCTTCTGCTAAATGCAAAGAAAAATAAAGCAATGATGTTCACAACTCAAAACTCCACCAGCACATCCTCTTCAATCACTCTCCCCCAGCTATGCACTATACTTGGAGAAAATCTGGAGTATGTTGAAAACTTCAAACACCTAGGTGTGTGGATTGACAACAGAGTCGACTTCACTCATCATCTAGAAGAACTGTTAAAAAAGCGTCGCCAAAGGCTTGGCCTCCTCTATAGATTAAAACCCTTCCTTAACAGAGACTCAAAGATGAGATTAATCCAGGCCATCTTTCTATCAGTTATTGACTATGCAGACTTCCTTTATAGTCATTGCCCCATCTCCTACCTTCACAAGTTGGATACCTTATATCATACAGCAATAATGTTCATTACAGATCTGCCATATAATACCCACCATTGCTCTCTTTATGATGCAGTTGGATGGGTTTCCCTTCATATCAGGAGGAGCAGAAATGCAGCTCTATGGATTTACAGAGCTTTGTCAAAAAAACTCCCAAACTATATCCTGGACTGCTTCAACCAGACCACTCCTAGCTCCTATGCCCTAAGAAGCAACAATAACATCCTGCTCAAATTGCACAAAGTCAGCACCAGAATAGGGAGGGAAGCAATCAGCAATTCTCTAGCTATAGCATGGAACACCCTACAAAAATCCCTAAAACTGTCCATTATCATTCCATTTGCATCCTTTAAACAACATTGTACAGCCTTCTTCACAGAGAAATGCAGTTGCTACCGCTAGAGCTGGAATAGTCATCCTACAAATCTGGCTTCCAATCATATATGGCATATTCCTTCCAGTCAGACACCCCAGCTTATGGCATCCCATAATACCTTCACCATCCTAGTATTCATTATGTTGTGTGTCTGTCATGGCCCCCATTGGGATATGTATGTACTGTACATACTGTAGATATTAGCTTAACCTTCCTTTAACAGAGTTTTAACATGTGAATTCACTGTACATCATTGTGTTATAAACATTATTTTTCTCTGTATGTATAACTGTCTTATAAAGCGTATGATGTATTTGCTGTGTATCAACTATTGAACCTTGACCTTATCAGGTCCATCTTGTAAATGAGCCTTGCTCAATGATGTTCGCCTGAATAAATAAAGATTTGATTGATTGATTGATTGATAATGCCTTACCCTGTAGGGACTGACAGGTGTCAGGGTTGTGACTTGGGATTGTCAACAGTAATGCGCATGCCATTCCACCCCCACTCTGCAGCCAGTGACAGGCATTGAGGTGTGCCTTGGACTTGTCAGCCCCACAATTCACCCCATTCTGCTATACTGCACCCATTTCAGTGTATTTCTTTATGGAATGGAGTGAGTGTAAAGCCTGAACAACCCAAGGCACACCTCAACACTGCAGGGTAGAGTGAGGTGAAATGGCATGAGCGTTATTGCTGATGACCCAAAGGCACACCCCAATGCCTGTCAGTCTCTGCAGGGTGGCATGGGATTGGCATCAGTTCCATACTTCACTGCCATTCTTATTATGCATTTCTCTAACTCCTGCACTACCAATGTCAACACCAGCAAGACAACATTCGGTATTGACAAATGCTTGTTACTTTGAAAGGTTGCTTCATATTTATTGTTCCACTGGCAATGAAACTGATGGAAGGGTTAAGGACATGAACTCCAGACCAGACCATATCTGATCTGATCTGAAGCTCTAAATGGTATTATATATCTGGCTTTAATCATACACTTATACAAGGCTGTTGTAAAAGGCTGATATATGTGATACACAGTACATATATTCAAAATAAATGTTATAATATTTCCAAAGGTAAGATGATTTTCCATAAATTATAATTTGGTCAGTCTTAACTGGCAACAGATACAATATCGCCATCCCCTATGATCAGCCTCCTGTACCTTTGTAAGATGGGGGCTGCAGGCAGTGAAGGCAGTGATTCAGCTGCAGTATTTGGAGTAGTTTATATTACAGTGCCCTTCCACTGAGAGGAGTGTATATTAAGTTGGATAAGATCATCACCACCAGTCCAGTTTAAAAAGCATTCCTCTGAAGGCCTGGGAAGCTAAAGAGTACTGCATTCAAATTACTGACTTGTACCCCAATCCTACTGCTTTGGAGGGCAAATTTGGTAGTGGGCTCAGGGCAGGGGGCAAATTCAGGTGCTGCAAGTGTGCCACTTGGAACAATACCTGTCTGAGCTAATATAAAACAAATCAGCTTTCCTTTGAAAATCATACTATATAGTATTTATTTGGTATATTTAATGTTCACAGAACATCACATACAGTATTTCTTTATAGATACTGGTGACAAATCTAAAGATAGTTTTGTTTTATGCATTTTTCTATCATATTTATTTGAAAGCTGTGGGTTAAAGTCCCACAGCTGAGATTTAGGTTCATGCCCAGTGAAGATACCACAGTGTGGTACTACAGAAGTTCTGCATTGTGGGAGGTGCCATTCTTTGTATGAGATATTAACCCAAGGTCCCTTCATTTATCAATGGTGGTTGTATAAGAGGAGAGATAAATGCCTCTTTGTATAGATGACATTCTTTGTATGACATATAAACCCATGGTTTCTTCATTTATCAATGGTGGTTATTTAATAGGACAGCTAAATGTTTCTTTGCACTTTTCAAAGAGTAGGTGTCTTGACCAGAATTACCTCTTTTTAATAAGACATTTATAACAGTTTTCCATGGCTGTGAGTGGGATGTTCAACTATGCCATCTTTGTCTAGGTATATACAGTCCATACATTACCACAAAATAACTTATTAATCCAGAAAGTGTTTTGACTTTCAGAATGTATGAAAGGTGATTATTTATTTGGTTTTTGTTTGCAGGAAGGCTAGGCAATGTGTTTTTTTTCAACCTTTTCAAGTTGATGTATAGATGGAAAGTAACACATTGGCTCAGGTTAAACTGTTGATGGAATTTTTGGTTAATGGGGAAAATTTGTCCAGGAAACTAAGAAAATCCTCCTACTCTTTTTGAGAAGTACCATAGTATCTTTAACATCCTCCTGAACAACCATCAGAACAGGTAGATGGACTTCTGTTTAACAACTCATCTGAAAGATGGACTAAGGATTATGTAATGGACTGCACTGCAGTGGGATAACCATATTTACGCAACAAGTGTCAGAATAAAAACCTCCACATAAAATCATTTATCTGAGTCACTGTGTGGATAACTTGAGTTACTACCATTGTGATTACATTTCCATTTATCCACACAGTGATTACATCACACTTTACCACTGCCGACCTACTTCCACAACACCTAAAAAGGAACATACATGATGGCATGTCCCCAATCGAACACCTGTCCCTTAATACTATGAGGACACTAATGGCAAAAGAAACCTCCAAATGCTCTTGCAGGCACAAACACCAACTCACTTTGCCATGAAGTGCATCCTCCATGTTGGCACAACAAAGGAAAACAGCAACACAGCATTTACCATCACAACTATTAAAAAAAAGAAAAATGGCAACAGAAGACAATGGAAACACCAGCTTCCACCTAGAAATGGAGCAAATTATGACTTAACTTGAAAATTACATCAAGCCATTCACAGACCCTACTGACACCCAAGAAACTCCAGCAGCTATTTCAGCAGCAACAATGGCTACCAAACCTCAGAAGCCCAAAAACCCTGCACAAGTGCTTCCATTTCAGCAGAATCAACCAGCAAAGCAAAAACAATAGATGATGAAACAATAGAAATGTACATAGAAAAAGCCAGAAATGCCAACACTGCCAAAAAAAACCCTCATCGACACCAACATGTTTGGGTATTACCTCAAGCAGCAGATTGAAGGAGAATGCCACCTTCAGAACTTTGCACCACAAGACCTCAACAACTACTTCTGCCATTATTTTATAAACTGTACTAAAAAAGATGGAACTGAGTATGAGCCGCTCACACTAAGAGCCACTTTTCAAAGCATTGAACACTACCTAAAAAATAAATCCTACAGTGACTCCTTGTCCATTTCTGCTTTTCAGAAAGCTCGTCAGGTCCTGCTCTAAAAGCAAAATATCCTTAAAAGTGAGGGTAAGGGCTCAAAACCCTAAGCAGCTGATGAATTAACAGACACCATGATTGCCAAGCTTTACGAGAAACACCTACTAGGCTCCTACAGCCCCAAAGCACTGTTATATATGATGTGGCTTATTATAAGCATGTACTTCAGGGAAAGGGGCAATGCAGAAATGTGCAACCTCAAGTGGGGAGATGTGATACTTAAAATGGATGAAAACAGGCAAAGCTATATTCAGCTGGACCAAGAAAGGCAAACAAAAACCTGGACTGGTGCTAACCCCAAAAATTGTCACAAAGTAAAGCCAAAGGCATACCAAACAACAACAACCCTCACAAATGCCCGGTCCAAAACTACCTACTGTACCAAGATAAAAGACCTGCACAGTGTCTCTCTTAGGACTCCTCAGTCTTTTTGGCCATGAACTACCATGCCAAAAAAGAACCACCGAATGCATGGTTAAAAAAGCAACCAGTGTGGATCCATAAACATGCATCCAGCATATAATCCATGGTGTCAAAATTAACTATCAAGGCAGAAAAAAGGCTGACAAGCCACTCTGTGCAAAAGCACTTAATCCAAAAGCTGACTGATAGTGGAATCCCTCCAACAAATACAGTATTCATTTCTGTCCATAAGCAACTCCAAAGTCTAAATGACTATTCAAAGATTAATGAAAAAAAGCAAAAAAAAAAAAATCTCCAATATCCTCATTAGTGAACCAATCAGCCTGAAAGAAACACTAACATTTCAAGAAGCACCACTGTCAACAATTGTAGAACACTACTCAGACGTACTGGGTCCCTGCTTTTACAGACCATCCATTCAAGCAAAAGCAATCAATTTTACCATAATTCAAAGTAAGACAGAACACACCATTTACAAAACCCTATTCAGATTACCCTACCCCCCACAAAATCTAACAAAAACTCATTATCCCTCTTTTAATTCACACTAGGAAATAAGTATGACTCCTATGCTAAGAAACAACCCTCTGGTTCTGGACTTGGACAGTGAGTCAGACTAACCGAACAGTAATTAAAGAATATCTACACAGACATGGACTTACTACAAACTATAAAGAACTAATGTCATACAGCAAGCATAAAATTTACAAACTCCTACATGTTGAAGATTGATTCTAGTATGCACACTGGGAAGATTAATTCTATGCACAGTTACCATACTGTGAAGACTGACTCAGAAAAACTATGTCAATGGTTAAAATTGATTCTCAATTACATTTTCTCAGAATGAATACTAACGTACTAACATACTATTTGCCAGAAGATTAGGCCTTACGGTCTATCGAGTCTGCTCAAACCTCAGATCCCTAGTTGGGTGCCGAGGCCCTCCCCCCCCTTGTGTTCCAGAAACCCATATCATCCATCCCCACCCCCCTGGGACAGGCCATCATCTGATCATCCACTTTCTGTGTCTGTCTCACCCTCTCTTGAAGCCCTCCACTGTGGATCTCTGAACCAGCTCACCAGGCAGTGCATTCCAAGGTTCCACCACCCTCTCAGTGAAAAACCTCCTCCTCTTTTCCCCCTCACCCTTCCAACTTCAATCCATGCCCTCTGGTGATACCTCCCTGCTTTAGTCTAAAGGTCCCCTCCATGTTTACCCATATATATTCCCTTGAGGTACTTGAAGACCTCAATCATGTCCCCCCTGTCTCTCCTCTCCTCCAATGAAAACAGGCAGAGCTCCTCAAGTCTGTCCTCCTACGTCAAATCCCTAGCCCTCATATCATCTTAGTTGCCCATCTCTGTACAGTCTCCAGGAGCTGTATGTCCCTCTTCAAGTGTGGTCTCCAGTACTGTACACAGTACTCTAGGTGTGGTCCAACCAGTCCATTGTACAGTGGCAGAATCACTTCCTTGGTCCTACAGGTGATCCCTCTGTGACTGTGAATGACCGTGTAAATGCTACTGAAATGTTCAAAAGAAAAATAAACAATATCTCCCCCTTCTTTCTTTCTACTCTATGTTCTCCTCTTTTGCTATCATTTCCTGTTAATAAAAGCAAACGTTCCCCATCTACTCCAATCACAAACTTTTCCAATGTGACATCTTCCTAACAATAATCAAAACTAGCTCTTTACTGTTGCAATGTTGATTTACTGAAGTTCATAGTTACTATGCTTACTTGTTTGTTTAAAATACAACTTACATTTTTTTACCTTGTTTTCACTGTCTTCGATAAAGAAAATCCAATGCAAAACTTTCCCCACATATATTGCTACTCTTCCTGTCACACCCCAATGGTAAATACGATGGCACTCTTGAAGTTATAATCCAGCAAAGAAAGGCACAGCCAAATCCCTCCCAAAAATCCAACACTGATCCAAATAATGAAATATGCAGTGCAGTCCTGAAGTCTCCAAAATGGGGCTCTCCCTGCCCTAATTCCCTATTCAACATCTTCATCAGTGACATTGCACAGGACCTAGAAGGCAGAATTTCACTGTTCGCTGATGACACAAAGCTCTGTAACAGAGTAGACACACCAGAGGGTGTAGACAGAATGAGAAGGGACCTGCAGAAACTTGAAGAATGGTCAGGGGTTTGGCAGTTGAAATTCAATGCAAAGAAGTGCAAGATAATGCATATGGGGCACAAAAACCCTGGCACAATATATCAGTTGGGGGGTGAGGATATAGCATGCACGAACAGGAAAGGGATCTTGGGGTTATCATCTCTGATGACCTCAAGGTAGGGAAACAGTGTGACAAGACAGCAGGTAAAGCAAATAGGATGCTGGGATGTATAGGCAGGGGCATCACCAGCAGGAAAGGGAGGTCATAATTCCGCTATACAAGACACTAGTGAGGCCCCATCTGGAGTACAGTGTACAGTTCTGGAGACCATACCTACATAAGGACATAGACAGGGTAGAGAAGGTTCAGAGGAGGGCAACAAAGATGGTGCATGGATTGCATCACAAGTCCTATGAAGATAGGTTGAAGGAACTGAACATGTACTCCCTGGAGAAGAGGAGGGTGAGAAGGGATATGATAGAGACATACAAGTATCTCACAGGGAGGAGCAGGGTGCAGGAATACACTATTTTTAAGTGAAAAAGATGTTCCAGGACTAGAGGGCATGGGATGAAGTTGGAGGGAAGACAACTCAAAGGAAACATGAGGAAGAATTTATTCACAGAACGGGTGGTGGACAAGTGGAACACCCTGCCAGAGGAAGTGGTGGGGACTGAAACAATCACGGGATTTAAGAATGCATGGGATAGACATAAAGGAATTCTGGAGGTCAGGGGTAAGGGACAACAGACTTCTAGGAAAACATAAACTGAACTTACAAGCTCAAATGGGCAGACTGGGTGGGCCAAAGGCCCTTATCTGCCGACACTGTCTATGTATCTTTGTATCTAATCCAAACCAAGAAATCAACTTTTCAACGGTCTCCTCCACTGAACACTTCTTGTCCTACTTCAAAGCGGGGGACAAAACAAAGATCTAATCCTCCCCAAAATCCAAACTTTATCCAGGCACCTTCCCGAAGACATAGATGACTCCTCCAACAAAGACAAGAAATCCAATCCAGGGGAGAACAGAAGACACAGGCTGCACTCCTCATCTACCGACTCCATGAAGTCAATGACGAAAGCCAAGTCCAGGCCACAAAGTCATCCACCCTCCATGGACTCCTCAATGGTAATCCAACAATCTTCACTAGTTATTCCTCCAAGCAAGGCCCACCAAGCTCAGCCATATCACTTCACAGGATCCTCATTGCTGCCGCCAACTAAACTATGCCACAAACTGATGCCACCCTCCGCTCCAATAAAAAGCATCACTCCAGTACAACTACACCTCCAACCAATCACAGCCCACATACACCTGTCAGTCAAACGCCACGCATGCCATGCCTACCACCCACACACCACATCATTGCCACCATTAAAAAGCCATTTACACACACATACACAGACACACACACACACACACAATTAAAAAACACACAAAACCCCCATTCAACAAAATGGTACTCCACAGCAGTACAGCAGAAGACAACTATGAGTCATAAAACAGTCCCCATAAAAAGATAAAAAATTCAGCACTCAACCAATAAATAAATGTTCCAAAAAAGTAAACCAAAATAAAAAGCCCTGTTGCATAAATTCAATATGCAGATGGCCTCTGTTGGATAACCAAGTTATGTTGTATAGTTGCCCTTGACCCCTCATAGACCTCACTTGTGGCATTGCTACTCATGAGGTTGCTCAAAGTCATAGGCAACTACACAACATAACTTAGTTACTCCACAGGGGCCATCCTCATACCCCTTATTTATGCCCTCATGATCATAAGTCATAAGTGTGTCATAAAGCTTTTATGCTCATTATGTGAAAGGAAGGCTTTCAACTTCCATTGGACATGGTGTCCAGTTAAATACACTCCCTGGTGACTGAGACTAGGCCCCAGGCATCTTGATCAGTATTCATTCCATCATTATTTCTTGTGGCTGTGTGTGGGATTTTGAGTTATGCCATGTTTGCATATAGATTCCCTTGCTGTACTTACACTTCATTATCATCCATATAATTTGAGTGGTTGGTAACTTAAGATCTTTGGGATGAAAACATCTCATTTTCAGAAATGTCTCATTTGTGGAATGGAAATAGGCATATCACCTGTGACTTATAATTATTTAAGAAAGAGTGTTCTTCCTTTAACAGTTTGTTTGAGAGTTGAAGCATTTGACTGGAGTCATCACATTGTTGGATACCTTTACTGGATCAATTTAAGAGTCATAACAGGATTTTATAGTAAACAAGCTTGTTGGATCATACAGGTCCCTTTGGCAGATTTAATAGTATATTAAACTGAAAAAGCTTACTTTATACTAAATTTATTTGACTGATATGATTGGCTTCATGTGATTGAAAATTCATTTGATTTATTTCATTTGAATGAAGATTTCATGTCAGAAGGCAACATTGTGTAACTTTTTTCAATCCAGCTTAAACCATGTTGATCTTTATTGAATAGTGAACCCTCCTTCCAATGATTTTTTTTTTGCAGTGAAATTCTGCTTTATGAAACTAAATCATGCACACTTAAAAATACAAATCCAAAAGCCATGTAAGGAGTACTTGGCTCCACGGATTTACAGTTCAGTCTGAATCGATGTTTAAGCTCAAGTCAACTCTAGTGGTTGTGTAGAAATCTTAACTACTGAAAAAATATGGATTGAATAAGAGGCAACAGCATACGACAAGATGCTAACACATTATGGTTTAGTTTTTGTCTTGGTATTTTATTGCTGCTGTAATTTACTAACAATGTTGGTTCATGCATTGTATATCACTGGAAGAAATTAACTTGACATGGTTTCTTTAACTTTCACACACATAATTACTTCTCACAGCCTGCATCATGTAAGACTTTTTGGAAAAAAAGTGCTGAGATCAGGCAGCCAAAAAGACAGATGGAGAATGAATTAGCAGACATTGCAGTCAGGATGCAGGAAAAAATGAAATTATTGGTTTGGAAGTGCAAAGATATCAGCTGCAGTGGTGCCTGTTGAAAATGAGAGTGGCATCTCTTCTGAGAATAATTCCTTTAGTTATTCCAAATTTTGTTACCCAGGTAAGAACCCAAGGACAAAGAATTTCCATTTTCAAAGGGGACCTGGGATACTGCCACTAGCACTGCATCTATCAGCGGTACCAATACAGTGACTATGAAAGTGTGCATACAGCTACAGTATGCTGATTTTGACTTTTCTCAGAGTCCAGTACAGCAATAACTGCCCAAAATACTGCATCTATGTCAGCACTGATGTTGGTTTGATCACAGCTGTACTCCAATGCTCCTGTAGGGGTTTGCTCTCCTCTCCCCGTAGCCAGAAACACAGTGCACAGGTTTCCCATGCAAAGATGTACTGATGGCAACTTCACAACTGTCTCTGTAAAGACTATCTGTAATAACAGTTAGCACAGTAACGAAATTTACTGCCTCTGTGTCTCTCTACTTCAGCTTTTGTGTTTCTTGCAGCAACATTAACCAAGATTTTCTCCTGAACAACATTACTGAGACCTCATCTACAAGTCATTATGTTATCAAATAGAAGAGCCAAAACAAAAACTTGGCCTCAGTGATTTTCATCTTTCAGCTGCCTAACTTATTGCATTTTAAAATGTCTGCTACCATTATCAGACAGCAGTGGAAAGAAAACTCATCATAAGCAGTCACGGTGAACCTAGAAAGAAAACTAATCATGTGTAGTCAATGTAAACTAATATTCTCTTCAGCTGGCTTTAGTGGTTGGATGAAAGCAATCAAAAAGTTTAAAAAACTACAGGCAAAATTATTCTGTCATGAAGCTGAGAAGTTTATTGCAAGGACAAGCATAATGACGGGTGATGCTGTTCAGCTGAACTTGCAACATGCACAGGAACAAGCAAGAAGCCAAACAATGTTTTTGAAACAGCTAAGGGCAATGCAGCTTCTAGTTTGGGAAGAACTAGCAATTTGTGACAAATAAGGACATGAAAGCAACCTTAGGCAGCTGATGCTGACTAGAAAGAAAATGTTGCAAAAACTAGTGAAATGGAACAGGAAAGGAAATATCAAAGTGAAGACATAAATTAAATCATGAAAGTGATGGCCATCAGCTGCTTAGGAATCTAGTTGAAAAGATTCACAAAGAATCAAAGCTGTATGCAGTCATAGCAGATGACTCATGGGATACCAGCCAACATGAACAGATGATGGTATGCAGTGGGTGTCCTTACCACTTTATGAAGATTTTATTGGGATGCATGAGATGGCAAAAACAGATGCAGAATCCATCACTAATTCCCTTAAGGATATTATAATAAAACATAATTACCCATTAAAGAGAAGAGGAAACAGGCATATAATGGAGCATGAATATGAATGGATTTATTTCTAGAACTGCAACCAGAATAAGAAATGAAAATTCACTGGCACTGAATGTCCAATATGCAAATTATTCCCTGGAGCTGGTGTTGCAAAATTGTGCAAAAACAAGCTGTACCATAGAAGAGGCCCTCAGCTTTGTAAATGCTGCAATCATACTGATTCAAATTTCACCACAGAGATTAGCGCTTTATTAACATATTGTAACACACATCAGTGAGGATCCATATGTGATGATAAAAAGGCTGGGCTTAATTTGTCCAAACAGATAGATGACAAAAACAAAGAGTATCAGTTCTGTCCTCCCAAGCTATGAAACACGTTATGAAACTTTCCTGAAATTGGGAGAAGATGTATCTACAGATTTAAAATCTAAAGCAAGGGGCCTCTTGTCAATACTGGAGAAATGTCTGCCATATTGTGGGCTTTTAATCTTCTACAATCTTTTCAGTGTATCAGAACAAGTGGCTTCAATGCTGAAAATGAAAACAATGTCATAAGAAAGTACAATGATAAGTATAAACTGCTTTAAGCAAAATCTACAATGTAATAATTTTGACAAGAGTTATAAAAACATCAAAGAAAGAGCTCATCTGCTTGAAATTTTGGAAGAGGCAAGAGTCCCCAGACAGTGCCATAGATCAGCAAAGCTGCAACATGCAAGTACACCTCATCGCTATCACGAATCTGCAGCGAGTAGTATTGAAAATTGTTTTATGAAGCCACTAATTCTTGTCTTGTAATATTTGACCAGCACTTTAATTAAGAACCCTGTGCTCTATTGGCATCCATTTGTTGCTTCAAGCAGCCAAGGCAAAAACAGTTTTATTCTTCCTCACTTTTTGTATAGCTATATGGAGATAAAGACTATAATTATAATTTGAATGTACAACTAATTTTGCTCCCAGGACTTTTGCAGCATGTTTTGCCAGAGGTGAAGAAGTTACTTCAGTTAATACAGTTATTGATGCCTTAGGAGGAAAATACAACCAGCAGACACTTCATTCAGAAGTTGTAAAGCTCTTTCATATTTACTTCCTTAACCCAATATGTACAGCAACTGGGAAAGATAATGTTCAAATTAATGGAGAATAATGTCTTACTTATAAGGCACCATGATGGAGAAGAGGTATAATTAACCTAATGCATTTGAACATTCACAAGGAGAGAACAGACAGGTTGGATATGACCCAAATTGTTCAGGAGTTTGTTCAACAAAATAAAAGAAAATATATATTTCTTGAAAACTATAATAACATTTACCTTTATTCAAGGATAGGACATGTATGGAAGTAAATTGGTCAAATAGGTGAGTTCCAGCCAGAGACTGAAGGGCAGAGGACTGCCCTGTGTGGGTATACCTGCATGGAGGGGTCCTCAGAGGCAAACAGACAATTTTGGAATGATTGGTGTCTCAGAAACAAGGCACTGGTTGGCAGGGCAATTCGGCAATTTAAGAGTTTACAGATATGGCTTTGTAAATGAGAAACTCAAAGTGCATTGTTATGTCCTTTGAAAAACTGCATTAATGCACCAGTGAGGGTTCAAGTTAATGCCACAAATGTAAGAAAATATGGTGTTAGGGTTTCCAAGCCTAACTCCTCACCCCCCAGCAGAAGAAGGACAAGGCCAAACAAGCAGCCACAGACAGCCATCATCAGGTAAGACAAACAAAGAACAACTGTTTCCAGATGACTCAAATGTAGTAGCACTGATGTGCTGCCTTACCCAGATTACAAGAGTGCTTTTGTCTGCAGAAGGGCAGGCCCAGAAGGGACCAGCACTTCTGTAGCCTCAGGTGCTCATGCACACTGTATGACATGCACACACTTGATGGGCCTGCACATTTGCAGCCACAGATGTAAGACATGCACATTGATCTTTGGCTGCAGAAGCAGGGGATCCATAAAATCCGATAATGATACTAAAATTGAGGTAGTATTTCTGTCTGCAGAACTTCAGTCACCTCAGGGGCTTGCATGTTTTCAGCCATAGGTGTATGAGCTACACACCAGCTTCTGGCTTCAGAGGAGCAGGCCCCTGCTACATAGATGGAAATATTGTTGCAATGTGGGTATCATGGTTTCAGCAGTGGATCTAGAAAATGTTTAAAGCGTAGCAAATTTTCAGATACAAAAATGTCAACAGTATGACTGTATGCAGAAGCGCAGACCCCTGAGCAGGTTCCTCAATAAGACATACACATTGACTTCTGGCTGCAGAAGTGAGGCACAAGGGAGGCCTTCTTATACTTAGATGGAAATACTGTTGCAATGTGTATATCATGGTTTCAGCAGCAGATCTAGAAATTGTTCAAGAGTGTAGCAGGTCTTTAGTTATGCAGCTGCATTTAGAAAACCATGCAGTAGCACATGATGCTACACGGTACATCGGGCAGCATGCATGAGTACCTATGTATGTAGAGTCGCAGGCCCCATGGACCTTCTGTCTGAAAAAAACATGCTGTATGACATAAAAACAGAAGTGTGGCCACATATACAAATCCACAAAGGTAGCACATCAATGCTACAGCATTAATATCATCTGGAAACTGTTGTATGTTGTTTGTCTTACCTGATGAGTGCTGTCTGTGGTTGCTTGTGTGGGCTTGTTCCTCTGCAGCTTGGGTGGATGGGGAGTTAAGGTTGGAAACCCTAATGCCATATTTCCCTACTTTTGTGGCTTTAACTTGAACCTTAACTGGTGCATTAATGAAGTTTTTGCAAAGGATTTCCTTTCTTTTTGAGACAGAGGAATTGTATCCTCATTCATGCAGATCCCTTTTTGACATATGTGAGGACATGCAGATGTGCAGAGCCCAAGGGAAGAAATGGAAGGCTCTGTCTGCCTATGGAAGTGCAGGGTCCTTGTGTGCCCTGAAGTTCTGTGCAGTGACAGATGCCAAGAATTCATGGAGCTGTCAGGAGGGCTGCTGATGCACAGGGCTTTATGTTTTCTGCACGTCCATGTAGCTGCAGATACAGAGACAGAGAGGAAAGAGTTCATCTATCAGCCAATGCACAAGACCCTCTGCCACCCACAGGTGTAGATGTGCCAGGCCCTATGCCAAGAGAAGAGTTGTCTTCATTATATGTGCAATCAGATTTTATGGTGAGAAACCAATTCAATTCATAATATCAAAAATTATGATGTGCAATCAGGTTTAAAGTCGAGCAAACAATTTTCACCATGAAATGAAAAATCATGATGTGAAATCAAATTTCATGCTGAGAGATTAATTTTTGTGCTGTGATATGAAACATTCTGATGTGCAATCAAATTTCTTGCTGAGAAACCACTTTTCTGCTCTGAAATAAAAAATGCTGATGAACAGTCAAGTTTTATGCTAAGAGACCAATTTCCTGCTGAAAAACAAAATAATTCTGATGTGCAATCAAAGTTCTTGCTGAGAAACCAATTTTCTGCTGTGAAACAAAAAAAATTATAGTGTGGAATCAAATGTCAGGCTGAGAAACCAATTTTCTGCTGTGAAACAAAAAAAAATCATGTTGTGCAGTCAAATTGCATTCCGAGAAACCAATTTGCTGTTGTGAAACAAGAAATTGTGATGTGCAATTAAATTTCATGTCAAGACACTAGTTTTCAGCTGTGAAATAAAATAGCATGCTGTGCAATCAAATGTCATTCCTAGAAACCAATTTGTAGCTGCAAAATGAATAACTGTGATGTGCAATCAAATTTCAGGCCGATGAACCAATTTTTTGCTGCAAAACACAAAACTCCTGCTGTGCAATCAGATTTCCTGATGAGAAACCAATTTTCTGCCATGAAACAAAAAAATAATGGTATGCAGTCAAATCTCATTCTGAGAAACAAATTTATTGCTGCAGAGCAAATAAATTCTGCTGTGCAATCACATTTCATGCTAAGAAAACAATTTGTCTTCTGTGAAATGAAAAATCAAGTTGTGCAATCAAATTTCATGCTGCAAAACAAAACATTATGCTAGGCAATCAAAATGTGTTTCCAACAGACTTTTTTAAATCACAATTAAAAAACAGTTCTGCAAACAAATTTAGTTTTGTGCCACCTTAACTGTGTGACACAAAAAAGTGAGTCACGAGTCAAAAAACAGGAAAGTCGTTAACACTGCACAGAGAAATACGTAAAAGATATTTATAATCATGATTGACTGAAACAAGACTCAGAATCTGAACGAGCATGCTCTAATGAGATACAGTAATGTATTTTTTATTATGACTGTTATAATAAATGTTTGAATTAGTAGTTTGTTACTGAGGTGAGAAAAAAGATGGCGCCTGTCACAAAACAAAAAAAAAAATTGGTATCATGAGAACAACATCTAGCGAAATCAAAAATGGCACTGCAGCACTGAATATTTGGTGTTGTATCAGACCGTTATCCCAAAAATCCTACCTACCATAATCAGAACAGAAAAACACAACATTTTAAATTCTTGTAACTCTGAAACCATTTAATATTTTTTCATGAAACCTTCCAAAGGCACTATCTTGCCACAGTATGCTTCTACCCTGAAAGTTTCAGGAACAAATTCCATTCCAATTAGGCTCTAGGTGAGAGCAAAAAAAAATTCCCATGTACAGTATAGGAAAAAATAAAGATGTCTACAGGAAAATTACATAAGCAGATCTCACAAACCACACAAGCTGCAATCACAAAACTTCTCACAGATCTAGACCTTGTGAACTAGACAACATATGCAAAATTTCAACTAATTTCATTAAATGTTGCCAAAGCTATTAAGATTAAATATTAGGGATTTAACCCAGCACTTCTGTAATAGCATTAATGTCTATTTTTCTTAGTCTCCAATGAAGTAAAGAAGGTGCCTTTAAATAAGACACTTTTGAATGAATATTAGAGTCATTAGAACAAATCTGAAAGCTACCTGGACTGGTAGGGTGAATTTTATTATTTGCAGTATAGTACAAGGGGCAGCCATTTAGACTGCCTTAAAATTGATGGTAGATAAAAAAGCTCAACAGCAGATGCATGTTATTGTTACAGTGAAGCAGAGTTTATTTCTTTAAGACAAAGCCCAAGTAGCCAGCCTTGAGGGGCAGTGGATTGAGGCACTTGATGCCACACCACTAATCATGCTAGCAACCTGGGTTCAGGGGTTCAGGGGCAGACTCAGTTTGCAGGCAGTTGGCCAGATGGGGAGAGGACTGAGCGCTCAATAGACTGCTCCCCTCTCCTCAGGAGGAGGGACATGCCACACTACCTCTTCACTTATCATCATATGCAGGTGTTGTGGTAGGGCAGTGGATGCATCTAGACAGAGTGAGGCAGTGGTCAATGCGTGGCATATGTGTGCATCTACATGCATGCACACTTGCATCATAGAATGCTGCCAGCTGCAGGAGAGAAACCGGAGGAAGAAAAGACATGCTGGCAAGATGATGCCAAGCCTGCTCCAGGCCAATGCCACCACCCAGGTAATGCCATGCAACAGAAGAGGACACTGGGGTGGAGGATGGTCCTCCCCTCCTGGCCCCGCTGCATGGAGTAATCCATTGGGGTACTACTGGCCATTAAGTCCTGGGAGCTTGTTGCCAGCTGGGGCTGGGGGTTGCATCAAGGAGATAAATACCTTGATTAAAGAAAAAAGAAAAAGCTCAGCTTTCATCTTAATTTCCTAACTAGATTACTTAACTAGATGATGATAAATTCATACAGATTTAGGGAGGATAGAAAATTAGCACTAGGTAGACTTTTCCCTCCCAACAGCTCAATGGAAGTATCCTATCATGCTCTGATCTTCATAGTACTTGAGTCTGAGCTTGAAAGTCATTATTATCTGAGTCCACCTCCACTGGATTTCTAGTCCAGGTATCCACCACTGGCTGTCTGCCACCATGGCTGTTCTCTTCATTATTTTTTTAATCCTGTGACTGTCATTCCACAGACATGGAGAACAGGCAGAATTGCATACTCTGTTCCTTGTGGTGCCTGATTGAGGCTTTGTATAAAGTCATTATAAGGCTAAAACATCTCTTGATGTTCTTATGAAGTTTCTCTTGATGCATGCCATGATTAGGTTTGCCTTGCTATCTGATGCCCCACAGTGTTGCTTCCATTCACAGTTGCTGATCAGTACTCCCAGTTCTCTCCAGCTGGGGTTCCATAATCTCAATGCCATTTTTCTAGATACATCGCTATTTTTTTAGCATTGAAATTCATCTTCTATTTTCACTTAAATTCATCTTCCATTACCACTTCCCAAACCTGTACAGGTCCTTTTGTGCTTCATCAATCACTGGTTGTGATGCAGCATTTTTATAATTTATTTACCCAGAATAGCCAAGATAAAATGCAACATCTTATATCCAGTGGGCTCTTTCATTTTTCCATTTCCACTTCTGGATGGACCGGATTGCTGGCAGGGTAAGTGACTTACACACACTCATACAATAAGCATTTTGCTCTACCAGGACTGGAAGCAGTGATCTTTGAAATCTAGATGGCTATTCAGCCACAGGCCAAGATTCTGTACCTGTAGGAGGGGGGCTATTCCTAAGACTGACTACATAAAAGTAGTAATGTGCAGCTTTTTTTAGGTTATAACTTTGGAAGCTACCACAAAGTCTACTTAGTTGTCTTCTATATCAAATTAGAATTGTATTAAAGGGGCCCTGCAGGTGGTTTGGCACTTCTAAATATACTGGGTGATATAATGGATGAATATTTCTCACATCAGAAAGGAGCATAGAAACCTTAATATAGTGATTCATTTATGTTTTCATATATACTCCTAATCCATGTGAGGCAACATTTGTATTTTAGCATAAACAAGACTAGGTAGAGAAGCTCTGCTGCACCACTGGAACCAACGTTCAATAAATACTTAATAAGATTCATCACAAATTAGCAGATGGCTTTCCACTATTACCTTATTAATAAAGTAATGAAGGTTTAGATTTTTATTTTCTCAACACTATAAAACGTACTCTTTGTATTATTTTAATAAAATAAGCTCTGTTAGTTGAAATACTTATATGTTGGAACTTTGCTCATTCTGTTTGTATTCTACCTGTCTTATGTTTCTTCACATTGTACACTAGGACTCAGATACCCAATTAATCTTGTCCATTGTTTTTCACTGTTTTTTACTATCAGATTATTTTTGCTGATTTTATAGTGAATATAGCAAAAATATACAGCCTACTATCCAATATAATGCCTATGTAATATTTATAACTTACTAATCTTATTGTCCACACAACTGCAGTTACCTCATTGCCTGTTGTTGGGATTCATTTTTAATTTCTATACTGAAGTTAGTTGGACCAAAAACTCCAAATGCATTTATACAAAGACTGTATTCACAAGAGTTATTACTTTTACTGGAATTACACATGTATATTCCCTTTTGAAAGCAAACATATTCCAGTGACACTCCCCCAAATGCTGCTCAAAGGAGCATGTAATTAATTTTCAAGTTATTTGATTGTCTTACTCTCTTTCTTCTGCCTTGTGTTTAAAAGGTGTTCTTGGTTTCATAATTTGGATGAGATGTGATAAGCCTGACCACAGACAGTAATGTAGCCCCTTCATGGGTCAGGTATCTACCTTTTCCAATTTTAATTTCCCAAAACAAACTGTGATACCACTTTCTCAGTCTGCCTTATGTGGTAACCCCTTTTAGGCTTTCTAAGGGTGGCATCCAATGACAGCATTAGGATTAGAATTTGGGACAGGGCTAAAAAGTCTGCCAATTTCAGATCCCAGTTGAAGACTGCCAGCTGACCTTTTACCAGCTGCATAAGAGAAATAGACTGCAAGGGCCAGTGGGTGAGTTGTTTTTTTCCAGCTAATACCTATCCTCTCCCCTCCAATTGCCTCCTTCACCCTCCTGGTCCACAATCCAGCATCAAGGAATAGTGGATAGCTATGCCTTCTCCTAAGGGCAGCATCCAACCACAGCACTAGGATTCAAATCTGGAGGTAAGGCTAAGAAGCCCATTATTTCCAGGCCCCAACTCACTTAATTTAGGTCATCCCAGTGGTCCTCTTCACTGCAATCCAGAGCACTAAGGACCAGAGTGCAAAGGACATCCTAGAAGAGGAGTCTGCCTGGAATCAGCTGTCAGTTGGTTGTGTTGCTCTCCAGATTCCCACTTCCTCTAAGCTCCCTTCATTCTCCTTAGGTGTCTTAACTCATTGAGGCCCCAAGACACCTGTAGATGGCAGCAGAAAATATATTCCTGATGTCTTTCAATGTCTCCAGATGTCCTGCACTTTGTGCCACTGAGGACCTAGGACATCTGAGGATGTCACTGCTTAAAACTTAAATATTTCACAAACCAAAGTGAGTAGAATTGACCACATAGCACCATTGGAAAGGTAATTCTGTGCTGAGCAACATTGTCACTGATACTTTGTGTCTGTCACGTATACTTTAGAAGATATTTGCATTTTTGTATGGTATGGTGTGTATAGCTGACATTTGTCTCTCAAGTTTCACCTAAACACCTTGAATAAAACGGAAAAAAAAATATATGGATCATATTAGAAAAGTTGTTTTTTAGTACAAAATTAGTTTTGCATCTCCATCAAATATATGGATGCTTAATTTGGTGTTGCTATGTTAAATATTTTCCCACAACAGCTATTCCAGCAACTACAGGAACAGTACCATAGATCTCAACAATTCTAGGGGAAAACCTAGAATTCATTATGAAGTTCAAGTACCTAGGAGTCTGGCTAGACCATAAACTATCCTTCATTGAGCATATCAAGAATTTGCTGAAAAGACTTTGCCAGAGACTTGGTCTCTACTTCAGGATCAGTTACCTACTCACAAGCAATGCGAAGATGAGGTTGGTGGAAGCTACATTTCTCTCACTAGTAGATTACGCAGACTTTCTTTACAGCCACTGTCCTACCTCTTACTTAACAAAACTGGATACGCTTTACCACAGAGCTCTTAGATTTATTGCCGGTCTCCCCTTCAATATGCACCACTGTTTATTATATACAGCCATAGGATGGACCTCCCTCCAGTTTAGGTGGGAAAAAAATGCTGCTTTATGGACCTACAGAGCTATCTCAAAAAAACTTACACAATAGATCTCAGACTGCCTCCCACTAAGCTCAGTAAGCACCTATGCCCTGAGAAGTCACTCTTACATCTCATTAAAAATTCCCAAAGTCTACTCTCACCAAGGCAGAACAGCCATCAGCTTTGCACTGCGCTCCCTGTGGAACAATTTACAGAAAACCGTAAAACTGAATACATTCATCAGCATTGGTTCATTCAAGACCTAGTACTCTCGTCTTATTAAGGAATCATGCAAGTGCTTTTCTCTCCATTAATCGGAATCAATAACTGCAATATCACCATACTGGCTGTCATTAACCTGTCCTCCTTTACATACATTCCCCTTAATCCTTCCTCTTCTCATGCTCTGTCCTCTGTCTGCTGCATTCCACTGTCCTCTGTTGATTTACTTATCCTATCTCCATTTAAGCTACCTATTAATAATTATGTTTTATTTTGGCTATGCCTTATGATGATAAATTCCCCTTCTGCCTGACTTCTTAGTTCTAGGTCTACCCTTGTCCCCTTCTCTACTATTACTCACCTAACCCAAATTAGCATACTGTCACTTAAATCTGAGATATCCACAATTTGTCACTTTCAGATGATACTGCTACAACATTGTTTGTTCTATGCTATTGGCTGATGTCTTGTATGCTGTGACCTATATGTATCAAATTGTTCCATTGTCATTAGATATGTATCCCTCATCTTTTGTATTTTGTCTGAGATTTAATCATGACCAGGTCCATCTTGCAAATAAGCTCTGCTCAATGATGTTCGCCTGGATATATAAAGATTTTGATTGATTGATTGAATGATTAACAACAAAGGGTTTACATTGCCTTTTTTATTGGAAAAAAACATGTCTTGCTATTTTAACCAACACAGAAAAAAATAAGAGCTATTTATAATTAATTGTATAGCACCTTTGGAAAGGTAATTGTGTGCTGAACAACTTTGCCATTCATACTTTGTGTGTAGCACTTATGGTTCATGAGGTATTTGCATTTGTTTGTGGTATGCTGATTATGGCTTGATTTTGCTCAGAAAGCTCCAGGCTGCACTATTAAAATAATACAGGCCACAAGTGGTGGAACTCTCAAAGAGCTCCTGAGGCCTCAGTGAGTTAAGGGAGTCCTGCATAGCCTTCAATCCAAGTATTACAACCAAGGTGACTGTTTTGTTATTGTTCTAGTTACAAAAACTCTAGCTACACCCTATCTGGGCATAGCTCTATTTCTAGTTTGTGTCTATGATATTTTGTTTGCTTAGCATAATTCAGGTCACTCAGTTCACTATTGTTTGCCATTTGCTTTGGCCATCTGCTTATATGCAGTATCCTAGCTACACACTACCTAGGTTAGTCATATTGCTAGGTACATACCTAGGAGTCTGCAGTGCTCTCTTAAGCTGCTGCTCTCTCCATTGAATGCCTACTACCAGAACTATTTGTTTTATCATGGTTACTGAGCTCACCCTATCTAGGTCAGCTGATATTTCTAGCATCCTTAGTAATATTCTGCTTGCATAGTTCACTCAGTTGTGTACAATACTGTATGCCTGTGTTCCTTGACAATTGTTTATATTAGTGTATTCTATCAGTACCCTATATGGGTACATCCTGTGTCCAGCTACCCTACAGCCTTTTTCATTGTATGGTTTTCTCAGTTCTTCACCGCTGATTGCCTATTGTTTCTCATTTACTACTAATTTTCAGGGAACTTATTTACACCCCATCTAGGTTTTGCCTTATTGCTAGCTTCCATAAAAATTGCACAGTACAGCTTAACTGTTCTATGCCTGCTATTTTCATTAACTGCTCATTTTCAAGGAACCTTGTTACACTCTATCTAGGTATCACCTTTTTGCTTGTCAGTGTAAGTTTTGCTCAGAACAGTTTTTCAGTTGTACCATACGATCATACCCCCTACCTCCATCTCTGCCTTCTCCTTCTACCTGTCCCACCCTCATCTTCAGCCTCTCTCACCTCTACCCTACCCCATAATATCCCCTACACCCACCCACCCCTCACTCCCTTCCTCTCTCATCCACTGCTTTCTTATCCACCCTGGTCTCCATCTCTGCCCTTCCCTGAACCTGGCGGTCCTCTGCCCTGTATCTTCCTTGTCCTCCCCCCTTGCTCCTCCCTGGCCTAAGGGATATAAGTCCTACTCATCCTCTGCTTCCTTATCCTGCTTTCCTCCTTTCTGGCAATGTGGATAAAAAATCTGGTCCCTCTCCCTTCCCCTTCTATACTCCTAGAGGCCTCAATATTTTTCACTTCAATGTTAGGAGCCTCCTGTCTAAACTGGATCTCCTTAATTGTTAGGTCTCTCAACACTCTCCAGACTTTTTCCTGTATCACTGAATCCTGACTTTCCTCCAAAATTCTTGATTCTAGTCAGGCTCTTCTGGAATACCATGTCTTCAGGAGGGACAAGGGCAAATGTGGGGGTGGTGTTGCCCTCTACTTCTGGCACAGCCTCTCCTGCATCATCACTCTGAGAGACTGTACCCTCCTCCCATAAATTTCTCCTTGCAAACTTTCCTTTCCCTCCACCATGTCATCTTCATTGTGGTTTTCTACGCTTCTTCAAAAATCTCCTCCTCCAGTCTGGTGGACTCACTCTCTGTCATCACCTCTCACTCCTCCTCTGATGAACTCATCTTCATTGGAGACTTTAAAATTAATTGGCTTTCCCTATCCTCCAGGATGACCTCTTTCATGACTGAGTACCTAAATCTCTCACAACTCATCAATGTACTTGCTTCTCCCCACACAATCCCACCACATCATTGCAGCAGGAATTTTTCAGATGCCTTTAGTAATCACTGTATGACATTTTGTGTCAGAAAAGTCTGGTATCCTCCATCCTCCCCCAAGTACATATGGTCTAGGTCCCTCTGGTGACTGAACAAAGATCCTCTACTAAGTGACCTGGCTAAAACTGGTTTCCCAGTCTATCCACTGCAGCCTTCTTCCACTCAAAATTTGCTTCTGTCTGGGAGAAACAAACCCCATCAGGAAATCCAGGGTTAGGTATTCCCATCACTACAAATCACCTATGATCTCATAGATATGTGCAAGACGGTATCCCTTGATAAGGGTGTCCACTATTGAGCAATTACAAAAAAGGTTAATCAATGGTGGCACCTGTCCACAGGGCTACTGGATGGGGGGGCGAATGCGGGTGTAGCGACACCCTGTCGCTATATGTATATGCACGTGGGGGGAGCGAGCATGTTGTGAGATGGGCAGAAGGGACGGGAGGGTTTGTGAGGTGTAGCATGATGGTGGGTTGCCAAGCTGGCCATGTGGCATGATGGGTTCGTGGCAGGCTAGGGTTGGGAGGGTGCCAAGTTCAGTGCTGGGCACGTTGGGATTTTTGTGCCGGTCTGTGAAAATGTTTCTTTTTTTTGTTTTCACTCTCCCCCAACATGCACCCCCCTAGAGCTGAGAATCCTTTAATGGGGTGTGGAGCGGTGGGTGAAACCCCCCACAAAAACAAAAAAATCTATCTTTTCAGCTCCCTTTTGGTTTGTGCCATGAGTGTACATTGGCAAAATTGATTTTCACCAATGTACATTCGCCCTAACGGTGATCACCTTTCCACGATCGCTGTTATCACATAGACCCATGCAAGACCCATTACGAAGTCTGGGCATGGTATAAATTATCCCATTACTTGTCTGACCTCCTTTCTTACAGGATGCTTAGGAAAACTTGCACTAAGGCTGTCCGTATCAACATGCCCCTCTGTTTTAAGGCCAAACTCCAGAATAATCTTAACTCCCAGTCAGATTCCAAAAGGTGATTCATTCCCTTTTTAATCCTCCACCCAAGTCCACTCCCCCTGTCCTCATGGTTAATAGCTCACCTGTTTCTGACCCTTCCACTTTTGCTGCTCACTTCAAAGAGTTTTTCTCTACTTGTGCTCGCCACACCCGGCTCCTCCCTGCTCCCCCATCTCTGATCTCCTCTCCTCCCCCAACGGGTTTCATTCCCCCATCAATATCCAGGAAACCATGCTTGTCCTCCCTTCACAGAACAGGTCCTAATCTAGCCCAGATGACTTGGACCTGGGACTTCGCCATCTTTCAGCTCCAGCCACCACCACCCCTTACTCACCTCCTAAACCTCTCCTTCACCCTCTACACTGTCCCTCAGTCTTGGAGGTTTGCCAAAGTTCTCCCCTCCACAAGGAGGTGATGTCTTCACCCATGGCAACTTCTGTCCTACCCCCCCAACAAAGCTGCAAGAAAATCTTGCCTATGCCAGACTTGCTGATTTCCTCTACTCTTCCAAGTTCCTTTACCCCTTACAGTCTATTTATTTATTTTTATTTATTTATTTTGAAAAGTTTCACTGGGAAAGGCAAACTGAGCTACAATAGCTCATTTCCAGATGTGTCCGGGGGGAAATGGGAAAAGGGGCTACAATTTAGAATATGCAATCCAAGTTGGCCAGGTGGAGATGAGGACTTAGGTCCAGGACACCTTGCCTCATGCTACGCTGGTGACCCATGTTTGGGAACGGGCATGGGCCACCGGGGGTTGGCAGGGGAGGAGAGGGATTGAGCATCCAAGGGACTGCTCTCCCTATCCAGGGAGGGGGGACTCCAATGGTCAGCATGCTACTGGCCATTAACAGAGGAGCTGAGATGGGGCAGACACCTGGAGAAGTGCATGCAGATGCATGCGCACTCACTCCACTGGCGTCATTGTACACCCCACTCATGCAAGGAGAGAAAACGTGAAAATGGTCCTGGTCATGGAGGATGAAGCAGCCACCTGCTGCAGGCCCCAATCCAGAATGGCGCACCCTGAACTGGATCCTGGTCGAGGTGAGTTAAGCTAGGGGGGCTCCTCATAACCCCACCATGGGGGGGTAAACCATGGGGGAAGAGGGATAGCTGCCAGATGTCAAAGTATGGGGCTGGGTGGGTGGCTGAGGATGGTTGCTAACCAGGGGACCCATGGAAGAAACAGATAAGGGAAAAAAAAAGAATATGCAATCCAAATAAAAAATATACATAAAGCTAAGCCTGTACATACAACCAAATACATTTAAAGCTATACCATGCTGGCCAGCTTGGTGGCACTAAAGGCTGAGGCACTGGACGCCACACCTCGTGCCATGCCAATGACCCAGATTTGGGAATGGACACGGGCCACTGGGGGTCAGCAGGAGAGGAGGGGATTTAGCATCTGGAGAACTGCTCTCCCTTCTCTGTGGAGGGAGCTGGGCTTTGTGCCACTTTTTAGTGGCCCCGATGGAGATCGGGGGCACTACAAGGAACTTGTGATGTAGCAATAAGGGGTGAAGTGGCTGCGGACGTTGGCACACTGTGCCAGGACATCATTGCATGACCACACTCCAGGTGGCAACTAAATTGGAAAATCACCAGAGGACCAGGGAGGCAATGAGGGCTCTAGGGACCCAGTCCATATCCCCAATGTCAGATCATCCCTCCAATGGGTCCCCCAAGGTCCTCCACTGGACTGACTCTTTAATCACAGAAAGGCCACCAGATAGGTGGGGCAGGCCCTCTCCTGGGGGAGGTGATTCAGGGGTGTGGAAGACCCTGTTGGGGAGGGAGGTCTCAGCAAGGAGTAGAGGTGATGAATCGAGAGATCACCTCTGAGAAATGCCCTGGTCCCACGAAGCAATAAATAGAATGTGAAAAAAAAGCTATACCAAACATTTTTGTGAGATAGGCAGGCAGAACTTGCCATCCAGATATAGTCTATATACATACATATATGTTTTTATACATATACACACACACACACACACACACACACACACACACACACTTACTTATATTCTCATATACATAATCATATACATACACACAAAACACTTCAACACATATATTTTGTTATTTTTAACACTTGGGGTAGTAAATGAGAACTTGGCCAGATTATGTGGATGGGGAGAGGGAGATGGTGGGAGATTAGGTAAGCTTCACCACTCCAGGATACATGCCCTACAAGGGAATTGGCAGGGAATAGGGGGGAGAGTTGAGGGATAAATTGGGGAACAGAGTACTGGCACATAAGAAGGGGCTGATATAAAATGGAGGACGACCATAAACACTCTGGAGCAGGTTGTCACAATGGTTAGGCTGTAAGATGCCCACATAGCCAGAGTCATGGGGATGTGGCTAACTTGAGGAAAGAGTGGGGGGAGTTTGAGAACAAAAGGGGATGGGAGGAGGTGGGATGAAATTGTGAAAGGGAAGAACTAAAGAGGAGTGAAGGGGTGGGGGGAGGCAAGCCTTATCCACAGGAGAGGAACCCAAAGGGTATGAACACTGCTCAGTGTAGGCCCAGCTAGTGCTATAGGCTATCTGCATGCCTAAGGACAATAGAAGGGGGTAGAGCAGTGGAAATAGAACAGAAGACAGGGCAGAGAGGGGTAGTGAAGGAGAGGTGCGTCAGGTGCAATTGCAGGATGAGGAAATGTAGTGTTGAAGAAGATAGTACAAAGAGCAAGTAGACGGGGTAGAAAAGATATCTAAGGGGAGGGAGTTCCAAATGTTTGGAAAGTGATGGGAGAAGGCAGCTCTCCCTGAAGTGGAAATATGGGTGGGGGGTAAGGGTCCTATAGGGGGAGTTGTGGATGGAGAAGGTGAGGGTAGAAGGGATGGAGAGGAGGGTGCTGAGGTACGGTGGCAGGGAGCCAAGCCAGAACTTTCCAACTAATGAGACACTGTGGGCAAGGTGTCTGGCCCCAAGAGGGGGGAAGGAGAGAGCTGTGTAAAGGTCACAGTAGTGTGTTCGTGGTGGACAGGCAAGAGCAGACTGATAGAAGGAGTTGAACAGTGTCTAGTCTGCCTTCCATATGAACTATTCCACCTTTTTCTCTCTATTATGGGTCACTAGCTCCATCCTCTCTGGGATAGATCATCAGCACATCATGATGGTCATTTTCATTGACCTGGTCAAAGCCTTTGATCTGGTGGTCCATCCAGTCCTTCTGGACTAGCTGAGTGCTGCTTGCCTCTCAGCCCCTGCTGTTGACTGGTTCCATTCCTGCTCTTCAGGCCATCAGCAGGTGGTAGGCAGTGTCCTGTCCCGTACCCTTCTTATCCAGACTGGGGTCCCACAGGGTTCCATCCTGGGTCCATTCCTCTGTTCCATTTTCCTCAATGACTTCCCCTCTGCCTGCACCAGCTTGCATACTCACATATATGCAGATGATACAGTTTTCTACACCCCATGCCCCTTTATAGCAGTTGTGGAAGTCTCACTCCACCAAGACTTTCACAATGTCCTGCACTGGTTCCCATCTAACCAACTCCAAGTTTTGTTTTTTTTGTTTGTTTAGTTTTTTTTAAACAATCTTTTTCCCTCCGGTCACAGCCTGTGGAGCCTCTCTCAGGCATCCTGCCTGTTCCTGCCCACCTGAGGTCCTCTCCACCCAAAGCCTCCTCTCTCCCCCCTCCTCCTGCAGCCGGTACCCCTGACTTAACCCCTCCGGGGTGGGGCTGCCCCTCCTCTTTGGGCGCACTGTAGAGACAGACCCAGGCTGTAGGTGAGGGCCGGGGGGTGAGGAACTTGAAGGCTGGGAGAGATGGATCTGGTGGTGGGCTTGGGGGTCAGGTGCCATCACTTACCCCACAGAGAGCTGTGTTTTTCCTGTGTTCTGGTGACTTGCTTCCTCCTCACTCCCCCTTGCATGGTGCACATCTGATGCCAAGGCGCACAGCAACCCTGCCTGCATCAGCCACGCTACTGAACATATTGCCCCCATTCTGCAACACCCCTGATCTCCACTGGGAGCCTCTGGAATGCCGGGTGAAACCAAGTCCTCCCCCCGGGAGAGGAGAGCAGCCCTGCATGCTCTCTATTCTCTCCCTCCCTTGCCGACCCCCAGTGCCTGAGCTCACTCCCTAACTCAGGTCGCCGGAGTGGTGAGAGGTGTGGTGTCCTGCTCCTCAACCCTCAGTGGCACCGGGCCAGCAACCAACTCCGAGTTAACACTAAAGAAGTGCCCATGACTGCTGTGACATCTCAGGTTGCCTTGGCCCTCTCTAGATTACTGCCTCAAGTACCTCTGGTTTGATTGAATAAGCACCAGCCAGAAGCTGTCCAGGCCCTCCCACCTCCCCATCTTCTCCATGCTGTATGGCACCCTCCTCGAAGTAGTCCCCACCTTCAAATACCTCTGTGTGTGTCTAGATAGCAGGCTTGACATCTCTGCCCACATTGATGCAATCCACACCAGATTCTTCCCCAAACTTGGTGCCCTGTACCATAACAAGGACTACCTTTCTCCCCAGGTCTGCCGAAATCCAGTCACCAAAATGGTTCTCTCATTTTTTGACTATGTAGATGTGGTCTGTGGCACTGCCCTCTCATTTTCCCTTGACAGACTGGACACCCTCTGCAATGTTTTCTGCTGCTTCTCTTCCAACTCACCTTCTCGTACCAACCACTGTCCCCTTTTGTCCTCCCTATACATACTCTTCATGTCAACTGTTCCACTGTTTCCTTCATTTCCAAATATTGGTTTTGCTCCCTCTCTTCATACCTGTCCTCACTCGTCCATCCCAGACCCTCTTCCTCCAACTCCATGCACTCTAGGGACCCTCACACCTTCTCCCTTCCCCACTCACACTCCTCAGCTAGGCAGTCTGCATTCTCCTATTGCCTCCCCTCCCTCTGGAATCTACTACCCTCCTCCTTCCATCGCTCTACTCACATCCTTCTATTAAATACCAGCTAAAACTTCTCCCCACACCCCTTGTAACTGCCAAACCTCTCCCTGACCCCATACCTACCCCCGCTATTGAGACCCAATCTGCCTGACCCATCATCTCATGATTTTGGCTCTTCTGGATGTAGTATAGCTGTCTGTGTGACTCATCTTCCCACCATAAGCACCATTGTCTTTTCATACAGGCACCAAGCACTTTGTTTTGCTTTTGTCTAATTTGGCAGCTGATTTGTCAGCTAATTTATGTCCTCACCAATTTGCTCTGATTTTGATCACTTGATTGTTCTGTATTCTATTTTTGTACTTTTTGTTCACTGTCATTGCAACCACATTCCATGACTTGTAATTTTGTAATATTATTTTCCCCTTCCCTTGGTTGCACCTGGAAGTGAGCCTCAGCACAAGGTGCCTTTCCTGGTTACCAGTTTCCAAATAAACAAATAAATACAATTTTGCTAACAAGAGTGCTAGCCCATAAGGGTTCACTGGTGGCCAGTGGGGAGTTTGTTAAATAGGAAAAGGCATACCTCTTCTGATCATTGAATATATTGGCCTATTTGGACTTCCACAAAGCCTTCAACACTGCACCATATAGGAGACTGATATAGAAGTTGGATAGTCTAGGCGTGGGAGCCAAAGTTGTAAATTGGGTAAAAAACTAGTTAATGGGTAGGCGGCAGAGGGTAGTGGTAAATGGCACTCACTGTAATGAGGGGAGAGTGCGAAGCAGGGTGCCACAGGGTTCAACACTGTGGCCAGTCCTGTTCAACATCTTCATAAGTGACACTGCAGAAGTGATTGAAGGAAAGGTATGACTTTTTGCAGATGACCTTAAGCTCTGCAGCAAGGTGGATACTCAAAAAGGGGCAGGTAAAATGAGAAGGGACCTTAGGAAACTTGAGGAGTCATCAAGGGTATGGTAGCTTGGGTTCAATGCCAAAATGTGTAAAAACATGCACCTGAGGCACAGAAACCCAGGAGATAAGTATAAAATGGTGGGGGGGGGTACTATCGGTCACAAAGAAGGAATGGGGCCTGTGGTTATAATATCTGATGACCTCAAAGTTGCAGGGTAGTGTGACAAGACAGTGGGCTGGGCATGTGGAATGTTAGGGTGCATAGGGAGAAATATTACAAGCAGGATGAAAAACATGATATTACCATTATATAGATGACTAGTGAGACCACACCTTTAATATTGTGTACCGTTCTGGAGGCTGCATCTCAGAAAAGACAGGGGTAGAGTACAGGCAATGCAGAGGAGGGCAATTAAAATGGTACATTGGTTGCATGAAAAATTGTACGAGTAGATTCTGAGGAATCTCAGTATGTATACACTGAAGGAGAGCAGGGAAAGATGGGACATGATAGAGTCCTATAAGTACCTCACGGGAGTGAATAGGGTACAGGTGAGGAGCTTGTTTCAAATGAAAAAATGCAACAGAACAAGAAGACATGCAGTGAAGTCAGAAGAGGGAAAGCTAAGAGGAATGTGAGGAACTATTACTTCACTGAAAGAGTGATGGACACCTGGAACAGCCTGCCACAGGAGGTAGTAGGGACAAAAACTCTAGGGTGCTTCAAACATGCTTGAGATAGACATAGGGGAATATTAGTAAATAAAAATTGGGGGAGGAGGGTCACCTAAGACCATTTGGAGTCTGCTGGGACAGAATAGGCAAAGGAAAAAAACAGGTGGAATGGATGGGCCAAGCAGTCCCTTTCTGTCAACAAATTCTGTTTCTATGAATAACTAAGGACAAAGCAGAGTCAACCACGGCTCATACACTGACATTCAATTACATTTCCTTGCATTTTATAATGTTATGTAGGGGTGTTGCTGCTGGGTGACCAATGTCAAAAGAAAACAGACTCCAGTGACCCCGCAAGGCTGTTCAAGGAAACCTTTAAATCATGTCGCCCACGTTACCTTCCCCCACAGCCACCCAAATACTTACTAAGGGTGAGAGAAGTGGGCCACTGGTGATTTGGGTTCAGATCCAATTTAGTGTCCATGAATTCAATTTCACTTTGAGAGTTCACTGGAACTTCTTTGGCTTTTGAAGCACTAATTAGCATGGGGTTCCCAGACTACAAATAGGGGGTTAAAAACTTTGAGGTCAGTGATGCACGCTAATTACTGTTGCATGCTTGTGGCAGGTGCTGTTGGCATTCATCTGTTGTGGATTAGTTGTGACAGATTCTGCAAATCCCACTAACACCACCTCAGCCCAGAATGAGCTATTGTAATAATTAGTTTTCACTGCTGATTCAACGGGTGTACACCCTCTCCACCACAGAGTCTACTTTACCCCATGCCATTTACTATATTTTCTCAGAGTCTAACTCCATTGACTTTCAAATTATATTAATAATACCCTAAAGAAAACAAGTATCAAAAAATACGAAAAATAAAAGTAAATTAAAATACATAAAATATGGGTGTTATTAACTGATACCAACTCCATGTGTCTGTGTTCTCAGAGCCACACCTGATAATTACTTAGTGTATTGGTGATGACAATACAAAACTTGTAGGTATCATCAGGATTAGACATTGTGCCACCACTGCTAGGAATAGTGAGCTGGACAACAGGGCCAGTGCCAGTGGGATGAGTCCAGAGTGACTTGCCACCAGGTGTTGTAGGATTGGGAATTATTAGTAAATGTCACTTGCTGGATATGTGAATAATTGAATAGTTAACACTGATCTTACTGCACATACGAACAAATGACTTAGCCAGCAGAAGAGGGCCATTTGGTCTGTCTAGTCTGTTTGATTGTGCAGCCCCGGATCTACAGGTTACAGTTGGCCCCACACCCCTTCCTGCCAACCCTGAGTCTCTCCGTCATCCTGCCCCACCCCTACATGAACCCTCCACCATCTTCTGATTGAACACCTCAAGTGGGAGCTCATTCTACCCTGACACCGGCTATTTTTTTTAAAACATGTCTGCTGACCACCTTCTTGAACCATCCATCTGCCAGCTGTTAACAGTGTCCCATGTGGTCTTGTTTTTAGTAAGATGGAAAAGGTTCCTGTTATCCACCTTGCTGATGCTTTTCAGGTTCTTGAAGGTTTCAATCATGTTCTCTCTCCCCCCCTACTCTCCCCAATATGCATTATCTTGCACTTATCACCTCACTCTTATTTGTTGTAAATTTCAGATGCCACAACCTTGACCACCTCACCAGATTTTTCATTTCTTCCTTTATGGCCTCTACCCCTACTCAGTGTTCACTCATCCTATGATCATGGTGTTATCTGTAATGGGACATATTTTTCCCTGAACCTTGATGCCTTATCACAAACAAATATATTAAGGAGAATCAGTCATAAATCTAATCTCTGGAACACTCTGATCATGACTTCCATTTCCTTGAGGGTTTGCCATTTAGGAGCACCCTCTGGGTCTTTCTACACAACCAATTTTTCACTGACTCTGTAATCCTGTACCCCCACCACCAGGTCACTCAAGTTCTTTATCAGTCTCCCATGTAGGACTGAGTTGAAGGCATTGCTGAAGTCTAGGTACAAGACATAAACTGCCTGACCACTATCCACGACCCTTGCCATCCAATCCAAGAATTCAGTCAGTTAAATTTGGTATGACCTCCCACTGGTTAATCTATACTATATTGAATCATGCAGGCCTTTGGTCTCAGGACCTCTACTAAGCTCTCCTTAATTATAGACTCCAGAGGGTTTCCCCAATATAGATGTCAGAACAACTGGTCAATGGTTGCCTGACTCCTCCTCACTCCTACTTTTATGTAGGGGGACCACATTTACTGTCCTTTAGCTTCTCCTGTTTTGAAAAAAAAAAACAGTTAAAGAGATCTGTGAGTGGACCTGCCAGGACGTACTCTATCTCCAGTAACACCCTTGGGTGCAGCCCACCTGGGCTTATTGATTTGTTCACAATCCGTGCTTGCAATTCCTTCAGCATTCCCTTTTTCATCATTGTCTTCTCATTTACACTTGCTACTGACCTCCTATTGGCTGCCATGCTGCAGTCTAGCAGAAGGCATTTGTTTTCCACCATGAATACTGAACATAACTAATTGGCTAGTATATTTGCCTTATCTTTCCCATCATCTATCCATTCCACCCTCATTTATAGCCTGTTTACTCCACCCTGACTTTGTGTTCCTCTCTGATATAGCAAAATAATGCCTTGCCACTTCCTAAATCCCTTCCCCTGGACTTAGTTCTGCCTCCATCCTTTGCATGTCTCACTTTCCTGTTTGCTACTCTCATTGTTTCCTGGTATGATACCCTGTCTTCCTCTGCTTAATTCCTTTAATATCTAACAAATTCATCCCTTTTCCCCCTTACTGCCTTAAAAAGCACTCTTTGTGAACCATTGTGGTTTCCTTCACGCCTTACTCTTCTCCACCATTTTTGCATAGACACTTGTCACCTTTAATACTCCCATTATAACAAGATCCCATATTCTAACTATTCCTCTTCCACTTTCTGTAGTGTAGCCCCCCCAAGATCTTCCTTATACATCTGAAATTTGCCCTTCTAAAGTCTAGAACCTTAGTCCTTGAGTGAATCCTCTCTTCTTTGACCTCAATCTCAACCCAAAAGGTCCTGTGATCACTTGAACCTTAGCTATGCCATTACAGTTTGTCAGATCTAGATCTAATGTAGACCCTTCTCTAGTGTGATCCATCACATAAATGATACATGTCATGATATATAAGAATATAATATAACCTGATATATAAGGGATATGAGATGGGGAGCTATGTGATACATCATTTATATGCAAAAGGGTGCTTTGACATCAGGTAACCTCACGAGTGATGTAAGCCACGAGTGATGTGCCTGAGGTCAAACTGTCTGAATGCAGATAAATGATGTATCATATAAGCTCCCAATTGCATATTTTATTTATGCAATAGGGTCTGAGTGTCTATGTATTTTTAAACTGTGTTGCACTGCTTTTGAAAATCATTATTTATTTATTTTGTCTATTTTTCCCCTGTGTGTTCATGCATATTCCATTGCTATGGCCATTGCCATGGCCTGACATCAGGCTCTTACGTTATATGGAGAGCATGTTCTCAGATTGGTGGAGCTGTCTGAGCTCTTGGAAAATTCCACAAAAAATGGTGGACTTGCGTAGCGAGAGGATGGGAAGAAGCGTGTTTTGTTTTGCTTGCCAGAGTTATGGCAAGATTTATTATGTTTTTAAGTTATATTTTTATGGGGACTGGCAACTGGGATTGGACTGAGTGGCACAGGGAAGAAGAGCAGTTCAAATGAGTGGGAGTGAGAGGACACGAGAACCTGAGAGTAAATACAGATATGGGGCTTCTGTGTGAGAGAGGAAGAGTTCTTCATTTTTCTTTCCTAGGGAGGGTAAAATATGTTGTCTGGCCATGAGAAGAACAGCAGGCATCTGACCAATATGGTGCTTCTGTAGACAGGAGACTGCAGTGGAGCAGAGGAGTTGCAGTTACTTGCAGGGATGAGTGATAGCAGCTGGGGAGCAGTAGTGTTTAGAGAGTTGCGTTCTGTTAATCTTTTATGCCATGTCAGGCATGTTTTTGGAGCAGCCGACAGAAATGGCAAGGGAGCAGGGATTGAATCAGTGTTTTCAGTTTGTTTTGCTGCTTATATTTTATGTTTTTGTTTTTTTCCCGTTAAGTTTAATTTGCAACAGAGCCAGGGGATGGGCAGCTGAATGCAGGCATGGAGGTGCTAGTTGTTGGGCTGCTGAATGAGAGGAAGTGCAACAGTTTTGCAGTTAGGGAAGGAACATAGGCTTAAAAATAAGGTAACGTTTTTTTAATCTGTGAAGCAGTTGTACCAAAATCATAAACAGTGGTAGCTGCAAGGTGAAGTGGGGTAGGGGGTGGAAAGTAACAGTTTTGTGTGTGATGTGGGTTGAAGAAGTAGTGCCAGTGGACGGGGGTGGGTGGTGACATAGAGACTGTTTAGATAAACAGACTGTGACATAACAGCTGTGTACTTCCCCCTCCCTACCCTTCTCCTCAACCTCCTTCTTCCCCCTAACTGAACTTAACCCTGATACCAGCACCTCCCCTGGAATACACCCCTTGTAGTTCTCCTCCTCCCCACCTGCCCCCGCTTCCCCTCCCCCATCTCCTCTCCTCTCCTTGTTCTCTGTCCTAACACTGGTCCATCTCTTTTCCCTCATGTACCAACTCTGCAACAGACATCATGCCTAGTCAACCATTCCAGTTGGCCCTTCTTTTGTACTAAAACTCTCTACCCCCTTTTACAATCACACTCTCTTCTCTCAGAACAATCTCTGAGGGTCCACTCTTAACTGCTCAACATCTCCTCATTACCCCTCTATTAAATCCTCCACCACTCCTTCCCTTTCCCTTCTCCTGTCCCCTCCTCCACTTATCCTGCCCATTCCCATGTAGTCTCTCATTCCACCAACAACAACCCCCTTCCCCACTACCTCTGCATCTTGACTCATAATGTCCTTTGTGGCACTTGTGGTACCTCTTCTCCTGTTCAAGAAGAAGTGGACTGTTAGGCAGCCAGGATCAGTTTACTTACCCAGCAGGTAGTAATTTGAGCAGACTGTGAGGGATAAGCAGTCCTATCTACAATACAGTATAAGTCAATGTCTATAAATTGCCATGTTAATACCTTAATTATTCTGATTTATTTTTGTACTCACTATTGTATAATTGTCATGTGTTGGCTTGCATTGTTCAATGTTCTTCTACTTGTGTCTGTATACTGGATGTGGAACCTTTGTAAATGAGCTTTCAGTGCAAAGGTATTAATCCGAGACTTAAATAAACAAAAATAAATAAATAAAAACACACAGTTGCTCAGATAAATTAATTTATCACATTCCGCTTATGTCCACCCCTATTGCATAATTATATATGATATATGAGAAGGTAATATTTTCTGATATAATGTAATATGATACTATATATGAGGAGATAATATAATTGGATGTAGTATCATATGAGTTCGGACAAGATAATGATATATTAATATTATATTTATACAGGACATATGAGAAGATAATATATAGGGATACATGATGGGCATGAGTGTGATATGGCAAATATTGTCACTCCTGCAGAGCGAGCTCGTGATATATCACAAGTGCCGAAGGCACGAGTGAGATATCCAGAGCACACGATGCAGGAGTGACAATATTTACCATAGCACATGATCTGCCCATCATGTATTCGATATATACAATAGGGCCAAGAGTTTTAGAAATGTTGTTTTGCTCTCTTGTGTTCTGTTCCTGTTTATGTGTTTGCTCATTCTGTGGGTGAGCTTTTCTGAATGGGCTGGCAGAGTTATAAACTCTGGGAGACACATGAGTGTGTTTTGCAATGCTAAATGAGTTAGTTTTAGGTAGGAGTGAGAGACATACTTTTGTGAGGCTGTATTGTTTAGAAGTTTGGCTGCAGGGAAGCTGAGAGCATCACAATAATTGTAATGAGCTGAGAGGTAGAGTGTCAGAACAGCTGATACTGTTTTCAGCGGTAATTAAGCTAGCCGCAGGCAGAGTGCAGCGTGTTCTGTGAAATTGTGCTCTTTAGGATTCTGTCTGTAGTCAAGCTGATAGTATCACAGTAATTGTAAATGGTGAGAATCAGAGTTTGAGGAACAAGTGAGAGATGTGTTTCAGTGGTAGTTGAGTTAGTAGTTTAGACTGTTCTGTGAAGCTGTGCTGATTAGACTTCTGGCTGCAGTCACAGTAATGAGCTGGAAGTTGGTGGGGGGGGGGATAGGTGTGTTTTGTAATGCTCACTGAGTTAGCTGTAGGCAGCAGTGAGACCTCTGAAGTAGTTCTGCATTTGTTTCTATGGTAACAGCACAGGTGCTTCTTGCATGCTGAGGGGAAAGCTGCCTAGAGTGATGACCTTTTGTGACCTGTGTGTGTAAATGGCTGGTATCATCACAGTAGAGCAGAGGATAAAAATATCACACTGCAGTGGATGATACACTGTTTTATCTCACTCATTTACCACTCACCCCATTGTATATATTCTAATATATTATGATTTAAAATGTTGTTGTATAATATACTGTGGCACCAGCTAGGATACAATGCAGTAATGCTACAGTGTACTGCAGGGAACTATGTAATTCAATCGCAGTGACGCCCTTCTGTCTTGCAGTACTGTGTGATGTGTCCCTTACTGCAAGTCACTATGTTGCATTGTGGCTGGCACCGCTGTATGACCTTATTTTCTCATTAGTTTTGTTTTTATTTATGTGCCAGAAAAGCATGAATCATAAAACTGAACCCATCATTTGAGGTTTCCACTGACTCCCTTCCCTCATGCTTCCTGTTTTCAAAAGCCACTAGTATATGCATTGAATCTTACAAGTTTTGTACTGTGTGGTTACAACTGTAAATGAGAGATTTTTCTCTCAGTTTGCTCAGTAGTAAAGAGATTGATTGAGTGACATTTTTGACATTAGTAAAATTGAGGGGAACCAACAAAATTCATAGCTTTACAGAAAAGGAATTGACAAAATGTAGTATGACATGCCATCAGCTACCACAAAAATGAATTAATTAAAAATATATCATAAGGACAAATGCTGTGAGTAAAAAGGAACTGCACATAACAGTAAGATTATGAGTTGGCAGTAGAGTTGGAGTCGAGATTTAAAGACAGAAGATATTCGGCAGTGACACTAGGGGATGCAAGCCAAGAAGAGGACCCCTGGACTGATAAAAAGGACTGAACTAGAAAAAGGATAGACTTACTTTGACCATCACTTATAGTGATGTATTTGGACTTGTTAAAGGAACTGTGTTTAAACATAGGCACATTTTGTGAGCATCAAATATATGGAGTGAGGTGTTTAAATAAAAATTGCTGATAACTGCTAAAAATGTGAGAAACACAGGTGATAGGCTCACCCATTTGGCCCACTAGATAGCCAGAGAAGAACCTGAATGGCTGCAGGGAAGGCAACCAATAGCTGGAAATTATCTTTGTGTTGACTGTCAGAATTGCAACAACACAAGGAGAACCAAGATAGTAAAAATACTTTAAGGAACAAGGGCATTATAATAAATAGAGGATATACAATATCCTGGTAGCCCTGCCCTCTCCTGAATGGAATTTAAATTGTATATTTGAACACAGGACATTGTATGAGATGTGTGTACAATGTTCTGTGTTTTTTTTTTCAATTTGTGTTTCTGCTACAGATGGGTCATGTCTCCATACTCTGTAAGTGCAGGCTGGGGGTCCCAAGTCTTCCCATCCCTCCCTAGAGTACTGTGACCTCCTTACTGCAAGGCTTGTGCTTCTGTCTTTATTTTTTTAAATACTGATTAGTACCTTAGACAGTAGACTGAAACCAGTAGCGGCAGCATCTCTGCTTGTGGTCCCATGGGAGCATGAACAACAGTCATCATTTTTGTTCAGCTTCATAATGAAGATTGCAAACCGCGACTGGCCAGGCATCTTTTTTTTTTCTTTTTTTTTCTTTTTTTTCTGTCAGGCAAGCAGTTTAGGTGGTGATACGGACTGATTACAGGGGATTGTGAATGCAGGACAAAATAAACAGAAGAAATAACACTAAACAAAATGGGATGTATAATATAGAGAATAATGGATAGGCAAGTGTGTGTTATGGATTTTTTTTTCATACACCAAAAGTGTGTGATGGCCCATAAACCTCGAGAGTGAAGCTGGAGAGGTTTATGTGGTCATCACACACCAAGGGTGTGTGAAAAAATTCCATAACATCAAACTTACCTATCCTTTATTTTTTATAATTGCTGGTGTGGAGATTTAGACAGTACATATAGCAGCTTGAAAGAAAAATACTTTCTTAGCTAGAGTGCAGTTTTATTTTTGAAGAAATTGAAAAGTACATGAATAAAACACAATTGAAAATACTGCAGTTGAAATACTTTTTGTGAAACAATGAAATGCAACAGTTTCTTTGGGGAATGTCATATCAACCAGATTTCAGGTTATTATGAAGTGTCATATCAACCAGATTCCAGGTTATTATTGCCTTTGGAGCATAATAACCCGGAATCCGTTGATATGCATTTTTAACAAAACAGTAATCCGGTTGTTATTTATGGTCACCAGTAATTATAATATTTAAATGAATTTGTTTGTGCTCTGCTACAGCAAGAAGGCAAGTTGAGGGCAGGAGCAGGGATTTCAGAACAGAAGAAGGCACAATACTGGCTTTTGTTGTGTAGGGGATTCCTTGTGTGATTAGCCAGAATAAGGTTTCAGTCATCTTGATTGACATTTTCTTTTACAGTATGATGTGGGCAAGAAAAAATAAACAGTGTTATTTACCCAGTAGGTGGAAAACATTGTTTATCTTTCACTTATGTCAGATTGTTGGAAAAATAATGAGTTTATTTAGATAGTTAGATCTCTACCTACACTGTATACAACAGTGTATAAAATGGGCACAAAATATCTTTCATTGTGATTGGCCGATAGTGTCTTTCAGCCATGTCCTTATCAGGACATAACTGTACAACTGGCAATACTTCTGCCAAGCAAAATGCAGCACACAGAGATATCAATCTGTGCCACTGCTCTCCTGATGCAGCTCTTCAGCCAGCATCCAACAAAACCATAACTGCAGCATCGGGATAGCAGTGTAAGCAACAGACAAACATCAAACGTACCACACAATATATCCAGCACCCTCCACTTCCTGCACAACAACAAACATTTCACATGTAGTACCTTTATCGACTTTTTTTTGCTGCCCATCTGAGCCTAGCAAATGTATAGCTCTTGTTCACAGTATTTCAAATCATGCCAAGGAATGAGTGACCATTCTCAGGATCTTGAGCCTCTGGTTCATTTACACCATCTTAAGTCTCTGTTTTCCAGCCCTCCCTCCCACCTCTCCCCATCCACGACGGGACATAAAACTAAACCCAAGATCCCCTTCCAGTAACGGCAACACTCACCAGAAGGTTATTCTTTGAAAGCCCCAAAGTGAAAACTGCACAGTACGGAGTTAAGTAACATACTCACTCACAGGCAAGCGGGCTGGTGGCTACTACTGGTACACAAAGAGTAAACAAATGTAAAATAAAGTAAATGTAAAAAAAAAAAAAGAACTCTGTGTGTTGGGGGAAAGGCAAACTTGGGAGCAAAGAGACAAGCACCACAGCAGAAACCATTTTGTACTACACCCATTAAGTGATGCAATGGCTCACAATCAAACTGGCTGGTGTCTACTACTGAAAAATAAAGCATAAAGAAAAGTAGAGTAAAAAAAAAAGATGTGCTTGTTTGTTTGAGAGACACAGAGTATGGAGGAGGGAGACAGACATCAATGACCTCTCGTAGCTTGATGATATACATGGTCTGCAGATGGGCTGTTTTTCTATGTGCTGGATTTTAACACTTTTTAGCACAATTTTATTTTAAATTTTTTTACTAGGGGAGTTTATGGGGGCCCATTTTATAAGCATAATAAGACACTCTAAGGTATAAGTTGTGGCCTGATAAGAGCACTTCCCAGGTGCTAAGGGCACTCAGTGCAAGCACCTCATGCCTCATAACACACCTAGGGCATGCTTTTAGCAGGACATAACCCACACATCGTCATCTCTTATTGTTTGCTTATTACATGGCAAACAAAAAAGGACTTATTCATAAATAGGAAAAACTCTAAGATACTAAAGCAGCGTTAGATGCAAGGATGAAACATAGGAAATAGCATGAAATTTCTAATTGTGTAAACATAGTATGTCAGCATTATGGTCTCTGGGTTTAGAACAGATTGAGGCACCACCGAGGGGAGGGGATATCAATAAAATATTATTGACAAGGAAGGCATACTGGATTGATGGGTTCATGACAATGAACTCAAAACATGTTCTTAATGAGAAATTGTGGTGAGTATCCTTCTTTTGAAATTTGGAAATGTGTGGTAGTTTACATTATTCCTAAAATTCAGTAGTAATACAAGTTGGTCTTTAAATCACTCACTGCAAAACCATGCATACCCCTTTCCAGCAGTCCGAAGAGGTGAATATTGACAAGTGGAGTATACAATGTGAACTGGGGCTCAGGGGACTTGAGTTATTCCACAGTGTTAAATATTTAGTTCACAAGATGACCACCTAGCAGCTAGCCTGGTGGTAATGGAGTGGATGGTTTAAATGTCCACCAGTGAGTTGGGGTAAAGGACATGCTTATGGCAAGCAATAGTGTCTTAATTTGGCTACTCCTTGGTTCAGTAAGAAAATGTTCATGTTATAAAAAATACCACAATTATTATTACATGATGATCCAGATGCCAGAGTTGAAGGCAAAATAAATGGGCTAGTACCAAGAAAGACTAAATAATCATAGAGAAACATATGTAGTGTGAGAAGTTCTTAAAACAGCAAACAGATAATGAAAATACATCATGAGTTAGTAAATTTCAAAGTATGTGAAAATGCTGACTCAAGAGGCACCGGTTAATAGGACACCTTAAGCATCAAATTTTCTAAGTGCTGGAAAATGCTTATTGGTGCCTATGCACTGAGTGACCCAGGGTAAACATGAGAGATGCATGCCCTAGGCATGTAGCTCTGCACCCATGGCTAAGAATGCAGTGGCTGCTATGCAGGAATGCTAGCCACTGCTGTGTGCCGGTTCATGGCCCTGCCCACAGTCATGCCGCTACGCAGGGGCAGATCAGAGGACACAGGGGAGCATCTAGTCTGATGCCTGCCCTGGTCCTCTACTGGATCTCCTACTCCACATGGGCTGGGGAAGCATGGTAGGGTGAGTCCTTGTCCTGCTGCAGTTGCTGAGTACAATCTGGGGATGTTGCAGAAAAGATATGGTAGGGTCCTAGCTGCTGTATCCTGCACCCCCCTCAACTGGCACTCCATGCCTTCATTAATGGCAGGGAGTGTAGGCACACCCCTGGGCCATTTGCACATTTAGCTACATTACAAGTGAAGAATCCAGTGCAGACAGAATGCACATCCCTTCCATGAATGCTGATCGGGGTCCGTCAGACCTGAGGTGTACAGCATTCTGTCTTAAGGTTGCCTACATGCCACGGATCAGTGGGGTGGAGGGAGGCAACCTGCGCCTTGATGAATAGGGGACAATGAGCATGAGCCTGCCTCTGGAGAGTTTTTCTGAAGAAAATTTCTAACAATTACAAAAAAGCAGATTGTGCATGTTTAGGCTTTTGCCACCATTGGGAGTGATGCCATGGAAACATCACCCATTATTAAGGGATGCACCAGAGACAACCAACCCCACCCCCCATATACTCAGAAACTCCAGGAGGGAAATAAGAACAACTAATACTTGAACATGGACCTGCCACAATTGTCTGCAAACAAAACAGAAATGAAACATGAGTTCTTTTGCTTGTTTTGTAGTGACATGAGAGCCGAATTCGAAGAATATATTAAAGATTGTGAATAAAAGGAAAGACAGAATTGACATGTTTGCATTCAGTGAGGTTTCAAACTAAAATTAATGTGCTTTGTAATTGTGATTTCAGGTTTCATGAGACTAGTACAAATGTTCAAAATATAAAAGAGAAGGAGCAACAGGGTTGGCATCAGCACCAGGGTGACCCGTGCAACTGACTGGGGCCCCAGCACTAGAGGGGGGCCCCCCGACCCCCCAGTGGCTAATTTTTTCTGAACTGGTAGGCTGCTTGTGCTCTGCTACACCTCTGTCCAGAGCCTGGTACAATTTAAATCAGTATTAACAGAGCCTGCTGATACCGAGTGAAAACTACATCTCAAGATTCCCTCCGGGCACCCCAAAAAATGAAGGCTGTCAGCCCTCCTTGACATGCAGGACCCCGATCCAACTAGGGAGCATTTTGTGGCTGTGGACCGGGTTGTGGATGTGTAAGCAGCCAATGGCTGGAGAGTGTGGTAGAGGGGCGGGTCTGATCCGCCCAGCCGGTTAGCTGTTGTGAAGGCGGAGTCTGGGTTGCGGCATGGTGGAGTGCACTAGTCAGGTCTGGGGCTAAGCAGTAGAGCAAGTGAGTTCTTCTGAGAGGAGTCACTGAATCCACTGTGTTTTGGGGGAGGGAGAGCTGTGAAATAGTGATGGGTCGGTTGGGTTGTGGGTCAGCACCGAGAGCAACATAGCAGATCATGGGTCATGGATGAAGCTCCATCCTGGTGTGATGATGATGATCCTGGTGGAACTTTCGTCAACTCAGAGACAGCAGCAGTTGTTCAGTGAGGCCAGTCAGAGGACTGGAGCATCTGGAGTTGTGGCAGCAGGTCAGACTCAGCATTCATACTGACTTCTGACTTGTGTTAATTTTTAATGGATAAGGCAAGTGAGGTTATTAAGGGAAGTCAATTCGTGGCTGTTAGACCCTCAACTAATGTTTTTCAATCAGTTCTTGTCTACATAAGACAGTATAGTGCAGTGGGCTAAGACTCTGAGCTGCAGATCTGGAGACCTGGGTTTGAATCCCACAGCCACCTAGGTGCATACTGTGTGATCCCGAGCAAGTCACTTAACTTCCTTGTGCACCCAGGTCACATCTGGAAAACAATCTTTGGTTTAGTGTGCTACTCCTGGTTAAACAATGTTCCTTTCCCACAGAAGAGGTGCCTAGTGATTGGAGGACAGCAACAGTAGTCTCAATATTTAAAAAGGTGAACAAAGCAGAGATGGGTAATTACCGACTTATAAGTTTGACATCTATTTTGGGAAAGATGCTAGAATCACTAATTAAAGATAGACGGGAGGAAGACTTGGTATGTAAACACCTTCTAGATGAATCTCAGCATGGTTTTAGGAGGCAGAGATCGTGCTTAACTAACACCCTAGTCTTCTATGAAAAAGTGAGTGAGTTATTGGACAACAATAGACCTGTAGATGTGATATATCTGGACTATAAAAAGGCTTTTGACAAAGTACTACATACAACATTATTTTATTTAGTTATTATATCTTGGATTACAATTATCTTTGAGAAATATTCTCTTTTACAAAGGTTCCACATTAAAATTAAAAATGTGTGGTAAAAAGTGAATATACAGTACATAGATGAGAGATATGAACATTTCAATGGTACAAACAGTGATTTGCAAGACAATCAATTGTCAGTGGACAATAGTTGAAAACTTACAGATAATACAGGGAAACTATCTACAGGAGATCAGCCAAAAAGGCATTGTCAGTTATGTACAATCTTCATATCTGAAAGATAGGAACAATATTTTAAATGATATGGGCATAGATTTGCAAACAGTAAGTAGTCAGAGGACACAAGTAGAAAACTTACAAATAATAATGGGATGCTGACTACAAGAAATCGGCCAAATGGCCATGGCAGTTATATACAATTGCTATACTGAGCATAGAGAAGCGAGAGGAGGAGGGAGAAGAGCGGGCAAGAAGAGCAGGAGGAAGTGAAATGAAAAGGAATAGAAAGTGGAGGAGAAAAAGTAGTGAAAGTACTGGGAAAGGGTGGCAGGCAAAATGTTAGGTGAGTGGCAAGTACAGCTATGGAAGGTGAAACATTCAGGGGAAACAGTCACAGCTGCTATCTGCTCTGAGGTGTTGTTGAAGCTTGTATTTGAAAGGTCCAAGCTTGTCTTCAGTGGAGATGTCTCTGTGGAGAGAGTTTATCCACAGTGGGGCTCTGTAAGTGGACAATCTTTGTGCTAGTCAGGTACAGCACAAAGGTACCTTGAGTAGCTGATTTTTAGATCCACATGTGCGGCGAGAATTCCTGAATCAGCATAACAGATTTTGAACACCTAAAGGCATAAGACCAAGCATTTTTTTTTTTGCCCAACAGGCAGGTTTAGTATTTTATCCACCCTTTTAACTGGAGCAAGCCAATTTGTATGTTGACTACTTTGGTGATGTTATCAATGTGTACACTGAATGATAAAGTGCTATCAATGGTTACACTAATGTATTTGAAATGATGGACTTGTTACACAGCGGTCCCCAGGCAATGTCTAGTGATAAGCTGATGGTGTTTGTGCTTATTGTGGGAGATACTGAAAAGCATAACTTTGTTTTTTTTGTAGTTTAGTATCAGCTTATGACTACTAAACCACTTGTAAACACTTGCAAATTCAAGTTGCAGCTGGTTTTCAAGGCGATTTGGATCTGACTTTCTAGTGAAGATAATGGTGTCATCCATGTAGAGAAGGATCCATTCATGGAATTTGGAGGTTGTTCAAGAAGAGACTGAAAAGGAGGGGTCCCAATATGGACCCTTGAGGTACTCCAGAGTGAACCGGCTGCATGTCGTATAGGATGTTGGAAATTTTCACTTATTGGGTACGAATTTGCACATGATTACTAAAGATGTTCAATTTAGACACTAACAAAATAATCATAGATGGGTTAAAAGTTGGCTGTCGGAAAGGACTCAGAGGATATGAATAAGAGTACACTTGTCTGAGAGTGGAAAGGGTGAAGAGTGGGGTCCCCCAGAGGTCAGTGCTGGGGCTGGCACTGTTTTCGCTCTTCATCTCAGACATGAATGGGGGAATCAGTAATTTATGCATTAAATTCGCTGATGACTCTAAACTCAATGCAAATATAGGAGATGATGAACAGGTATATTCAATGCAGTGGGACTTGACAATACTGCAAGAGTGGGCAGCCCAAAATGGGATGCACTTTAATATCGAAAAATATGTGGTGATGCACCTTATAATTTAGAACAGACATAGTAGGTACACTCTAAATGGTACCCAATTAAGGGTAACGGATAGTGAGAGATACCTGGGAGTCCTAGTTACTAATGATATGTTCTTTAGTGAACACTGTAACTGAGTAACTAAAATAGCCAACAGAATCATAGGCTGCATAAGGAAAGCTTTCTTCCCAAGAAAGAGGGCATGAATTGGGAATTGCCTTTAGGAGGCAGTATAGCACAGTGGTCTAAGGCTCTGAGCTGCAAATTTGGTGACATCCAGCAGACCAGACCTGGGTTTGAATCCCACAGCTTCCACTTGAATACTGTGTGACCCTGATCAAGTCACTTAACCTCCTTGTGCTCCCAGGTCGCTCCTGTAAAAAAGCTTTCAGCTTAGTGTGCTATACCTGGTTAAACAACTAAAAAAAAAATTGTACCACTTTACAGAGCTTTTGTTAGGCCTCACCTTGATTACTGTAGCCCCCTGTGGAGTCCTACCTAAAAAGTGACATTAATAACTTGGAGAGGGTCCAGAGAAGAATGACAAAAATTATAAATGGCATCGGTAATGAATCATATGAATCAAGACTACAGAAGCTTAACTTTTACCCACTGGAGCTAAGATGCAAAAGGTGGGGATCTTTTACAAATGTATAGAATAAGTAGGGATAACAGTTTAATGGAAGACTTGGGCCTAATACCTGGCAATAGGAATGTAAGTCTGAGGAGTCATGGCCACCAACTTAAACTAACCTTCCCTAAAAAGAATTTGAGATATTTCTTTACACAAAGAAGTATACCCTCACAGAGCAGTCTCCCAACAGAGGTGGTAGAGGCAAGTACTTTTCTGTCCTTCAAAGAAAGGTTGGACAAACACCTATTGACTACAAACAGGTCCCAGCTGCTCCACTAAGGTGGGAGACAGACACTATGGGCCCAGCACCTCCTGCCTGTCTTATTTACCAAGTATAAGCAAGGGGTCATCATTTCACAAAATCTTGATCCTAACCTGCAGAGTGTAACAGAATCCACGGCAGGGGAACCATCTGGAATGGATTGGGCAAGTCACTCCAGCTGTTGGGAGAGGCAGTAATGTCATGTTCATTGCAGATGAGCACCGGTAAATTGGTGGGACATTGGACCCCTCAAGTAAAACTGCGCATTCCACATACTGAATTGCTCTGGAGGGAGCCTTAGTTGCAGTCCAAGTGTGAGACAGCACTGATGGCTTGGGGGTGGTGGGGAGGCTGCCTGCATCTCTTTGCCAAGCGCTGGTTCTGGTTTGATTGTAGTTTGCTTTTTTTTAGTTTGTTTGTTGTTTTTGTACATGGACAGATGGGTCTGAGGGGGGCCCACTGGAGGTGTATTGACCGGGGACCACAAAAACCTTGTGACAGCCCTGAGGAAGAAGGCATAAAATAGGTATGTAAGCAAACTAATCATTTGGAAATCTAAAACTACAGTATAGACATTTTAGAAAATGAAAACTTGAACAAGAATATGTACTTTCAGCAAACTGCCTACTGATGAGAATTGTGACACCACACCAGTAAGGGTCAGGAATTTAAAAAAATGAACGTATAATTAAAATCCCTAAAGGTGGATGTTATGCATGTGGTGAATTTTGAAGTTTTAAAGGAGAACTGCCTTGAATCAGCAAGCACGCATTTTTTTGTAGAAGCTGTTTTTAAATACCAGTTCATGTTCTGTTACCGTTTTATCTTTATTGGCCTTTTGGTAAATTCAGTGAGTGTTTCTGTTTCACACACTCCTGATTAAGGCCATTTTAGAATAGTATAATATAGTTTATGGCCTTGTTTGTACAATGCACTTGTGTTCTAATATAGAATTCTGAGGTTCATGGGAAGACAGATTACAACATTTTGTTCTAAAATGGCACTTAGCAGCATGGTGTAACTCATAAGTATCCACTGAGTTAAGTAAAAGGCCAGTCCAGATGGGGCAATAACAGAATGGGACCTACTATATGAAAAACAGCTTCTACAGAAAAATGGATTCACAGATTCAATGCATTTCTCCTTTAAGTTAGTCTGTGCACTTTTGGTATATTAAATGAAGTAAATATTCAGCGTAGAGAATAGAATACTGTGACAAATAATAGCAGTTCATGATGAAAGCAGTAATAACATTTGAACATTAACTTATGTGAAACAGTAAAATTAGGAGTCATAACTATAGATGCTTGTATGTGTGAACTACAATTGTTTTAAATATTATTCTTATATTTAAAGTCCTGAGAAAGTGGTCAGTGGTGTGATACCATGAAACGTTGACCTATCTGTATAATGTATACACCATTTTCTATTCATATGTAACCACTCCCCGCTACTTTACTCAGCTAGCACCCCTTATTAAATCACTGGCACTCATACTGGGCACACAATTTAGAAATGGTACCACCCCTAGCTTTGGGAATGTATACCAGGCTCATTCTCTAGAGATCAAGGGGTTGGGGTGTAGAGAACAACCATTGGTATTTATAAACCAGGTCCTGGGAAGAGATTTTTTGCTAGGCATCTGCTAGACCTATCTTCTGGAGGGGTACCCAGTATATCCACACATGAAGCAATAATGTAACTGTCCAGACCATAGTTGGGGTTCTAGAATAGGACTTTATTCAAAAGATGTTTATTTTATTTATTTTTTTAGTTTTTGTTGACCGGGTAAGTGCACTAGACAAATTCTGCCTATTTTCAGGCATGACCCGGGGGAGGGGGATACAGATGAATGCCAACTGACCTTGAACCAGATAAGCTGTTAGTAATATTTTGAGTGAATGAGGGAAATTTGGCCAGGACACTGGGGAAATTCCCCTACTCTTTTCGATAAGTGCCATGGAACCTTTAACATCCACCTGAACTACCACCAATCCAGGCAGATGGGACCTCGGTTTAACGTCTCATCTGAAAGACGTTCTTTAAAGTAAGGGTGGACCCCCAAAGGTTTACACTTCTTGGCACTATTTCTCTTGCAGAAACAAAAATTGAACTGTAACTGACACAACTTCTTTGTATTCCCATCTCAGTAGGACACAGGACACTTGCATTCGTATTCCCACAGATGTAGGACATAGAACACTTGCATTTGCATTTCCACAGACATAGTACAAAGAATACTTGCATTTGTATTCCCACAGACATAGGACATAGAACACTTGCATTCATTGGCATCCTGGCCACAACTGAAAACACACTTTGCTAACCATTAGCACCATTCTTCCTTAAACTGAAGTAAATGTAACCCACTACAGGTGTAAAATCCTCTTTAGACATTTGGCCATTTGTCTGAAGTAACAAGGCACCCGTACTGAACCTGTTAGTTCTGAACTGGTTACTCAAGATGGGATTCTGCCCACCCTTTGCTCCCAAATTCATACTCAGCCATTCTTTCAGAGTTACACCTTAAACATTTGCAGCACCTCTTGAAATGCTATAAATGAAGACTTGGCATTCAGCATTCAGATCACCACCTAGGTAGTGTAAAGGTAAAAGTCCAGAATAGTGCAATATAGTCATACCTCTGCACATCACACACCTCAGCCAACTTTACTTTAAAAACAGTCACGCACATCTGTGCTTACAAAAAATTTTGCCTTCCCTTAGGCATGGAACACAACAAAACAGGTACTTGCTCCTCTAGCAAAAGTCAGATTTCACTTACTGTCATACTTTCAGGCAGCTTTAAAACATCTTGGACAAATACAGGGGATTGTTCCTTGGATCCATTGAACTGCAGTTCCTTTCACCCTTCCTGAGATGAAATCAGGAAATCTTGCTGATGAAAAGGTCTCCAGCACTTCACTTGGCAAGCTGGAGAATTACCAAACTAAGGCGAGAAATCCAGGGCCCCAGACTGAGCCCTCTGGCAGAGCAATCCAAACTCCAACTCTGACTAACTCTAATTATACCCTGGAGATAAAAGCAATAGCTAAAAGCAGCACTGCCATTGGCTGGCTGACGCCTCTAAGCTGATGTAAATCCTACAATCACCAATGAAAGATGTGCCAATCATTTTTCAGCGTGAGCCCCCCCAGGGAAAAAAAAAATCAATCCAATTTAAATTTCACCCGTAAGCGACTGCCATCTTCCGTACCACTACCCAAAGTAAATTTGCACATCACAACAAAAAATCAAATGGAATCCAGCTTCGAGTTAATTGACTCAAGTGAACTTGACGTAATATTTAATTCACTTGACTCCTCTGAGTCCCCAATTGCACCACCTATGGAAAAAAGCTTACCTGTGTGTCCTGTTGTTTCTGCTGCTGTTCCTGAGGCCTCAACCGACGACATGCCATTAGCACTTCTCCCAAATGTAGCGTCACCAAACGCAGCACCACCAAATTCAAATTCTGTGGACATCACCCAGGCTCCAGGCCTGTCCAGTGTTGTGAAAAGAAAATACAAGCATCACCAAGATATTACAGATCAGGAATTGGAAAACCTAGAATTGCAAAGGCACGAAATAGTGACACAAAAGAAAACTCAGTGAGCAACAAATGTATTTATGGATTGTTGCCAACAAAAGGATATTTCAATAAATATAGCCTTAATCAGTGCATCCGAGTTAAACAGCATTCTGAGGCAATATTACAGCACAGTATGAAACAGTGATGGCAAAGAATACATCCTCAAGTAGTTTTGTTAGCTTACAAGCAGGTTTAAATAGACATTTGAATGATCCCTCACTAAGTAGATCACTCAACATTGGGAATGACACCGAGTTTGCCACCAGCAATAACATATGCAGTATAAGGCAGTTGTAAAATGTTACAGAAGGGAAGGGAAAGATAGGGCAGAGCACCACAAACCACTCACAGTCAATGAGCTAACCAGTATTAGTATTTCTAAAGCTGTTTCACAAACAATAGCCACTGGACTGGTTCACAAGGTGTGGCTAGATATTCAGCTACACTTTGCATGAAAAGGAAATGAAGGTGTCCGACAGCTTAAAGTAAACTCATTTGTAATGAAAGTGTCAGAAAACGGTCTACAATTCTTAACTAAATCCTCCAAGGAACAGACCAAAAACCACAAAGAGATCAGTGACCCCACCAGACAGTACAGCAGAGGCTGAATGTTTGAGCAACACAATGATCCTCTTTGCCCTGTAAAAAGGTTTTCCAAGTACATTTCAAAGCTGCCCCCCAACTCTCCAGCTTTATTTCTCCACCCCAAAAAATTTTCCCAGGACATACTTAATAAAATGGACATCTGGTACACCCATGAAGTCATGGGTGTAAATTATCTAGGAGGAATGCTGCCTCATATCTGCAAAGAGGCAGAGTCACCAAAGCTGTTTACGAATCACTCATTGTGTGCAACCACTGTGACATTACTGAGTGAGTCAGGAATGGAAGCCTGACAGATAATGAGCATAACAGGACACAAGAACGAACCTTTACTTCGTAGTTACTGGCACCCCAGCCTCACAGAATATCAAAAATGGGGCAAGATAATCTCTGGGCAAACCTCCTTAACCACCCTCGAAGCAGCCAATCACGCATCTATAAAAAACAAATCCCCTGACATCCCAGAGATGCACCAAGGTATAGCAACGTATCCAAACACTTCATACACACTAGAAATGCAAATGGATAAAACAGCAACAGAAATATACATCCCTATCAATGAACAAAACACAACATACCCAGTGAAAAATGAGCAGCCTACATGCACAGAGAGTAGCCATCTGAATACTGCATTTCTCCAGACTCCTCAAATGGCGCTGCAAGAATCACATGACAAAAGCATTCCAGCAAGCATCCTGACCCACCCACCCATGGCATCTGTAGGCAACCTGATAAATTATGGAGCAGTGAATTTCCATGCAAAGTAAAAAGGTAAGTTAACAAGAATTAAAAAAAAAATGACCATGGTAAAAAAAAAAAAAGAAACTAAACTCATAACTCTTTTTTTTTACCATCAAGTGTTCTATCCAGACACAAGCTTCTTCCACCCTTCCCCCAGACTTCAGACCAACTAATAACATTGCAGATGAGCAACTTAAAGAAACAGTTCAATAGAACAATGCAGTCAGCTTAAACAAACATTTTCAAGAAATGAAAATAAATAAAAATAATAAATGTGCTGTTATTTAGCAGTTTCTCAATGCACTTTTTTGAAATATTCTTTTCTCGAAATAGTGAATGTACTAAGTACAATACTTACAAATATGATAGTACCTCATGTAAACAGCAGTTTTTCTCAAAATAAATTAACAGCAATATATTTGAACACTTGCTGAATTTAAAAAAAAAAAATTTTTGTGTACAACAACCTTAACTGCCTGGACTATTTTATGCAGCGTAGGTACATTTACATAAAACAACAATAATTATTAATAAAACAATAAGTAAAGACAATCTTTTCAAATAAATCAAATCTTTTGCCAGGGTATAATCACAATACACCACACCAGGGTGTGTGTTATGGTGGGATTAACCAGGATTTGACCACTCGGCCTATGGCCTCATGGCCAAACCACACCAGCCGTGGTAAATCCAACCATAACCCACACCCTGTTGTGGTGTATTGCTTAACTAACTGCTGTTCCCAACATTCTATCTCCCACTGCAGCAGCTGGCACAAGGGTTATGCTGCTGCGAGAGTTCCGAATGAGCTCATCACTTCAGTCTCAGCTGGAGCCAAGTAAACAGAAGAGTGAGCAGGTGAAAAAAACATTTAACTAGTTAATCACCTGCTGCCTCTCCCTGCCTAACACTGTTACTGAGGGGATTTTAGTAACCCCAAGAGACTGGGTGGTTACATATAGTGGAATAAAAAATCCTTAAAAAGTATACTGATGAGTGGGTTTTATTCACTAGTGTGTCATATGGTTTCCAATGAGTTTTTTGGAGCAGATCCCTTCTGGTTTGCTTTATTTTCCAAGTGCATGAGAGGTGACACTGCTGCAGGTGATATTATTTAGATTTCTGCCCCAGCACTTTTCTGAGGGTGAAAATATTGAAGAAGTCGTTCCTCTTGCTAAAATGAAAATGGCTGAAAATGGAATGGTGCATAATACACTTGAGCAGAAACCGAATGCACCATGCCAGGGAGGGAGGCAGAGAGAGAGGCAGCAGACAAATTATCAGAAGTCTTGCAAGCAGAAACCAAATAAGCATTTAGCTCCTCGACGATCAATTGTTTATCTGTAATTAACTTATTTTCAACCAGCAGTTACTTTGGCATTGATGATGAAGTGGACAACCCCCCCCTTGTAAAGCCTTGACAGACTTACATAATTTATACATATCTCTTTCATTATCTTCCAGAATCTTTAAATAGTAGTTGGCTTGACATGTTTGAATCAGTTTAGTATGCCGGTTTCACTTTTGCCTGAAAACTAGCCTGCCATGTGGTGATTTTGTAGGCCTGGCTTTGGCCCAATCTTGAGCTTCATCTCTCAAGGCTGTTTTTAGCTATTGTTTAAACCGGGGCAGTTTTTACACTTTGTTCTGAGTTTTACAAGTGGTGTGTGTCTGTTGTAACTTTAAGAACTTGCTGATTAAAAAATTCAGCAGCAGTATGAATTGACGGTGCCAAGTAAAACATCTGTTATGGCAGCATCGTCATGTAGGAAACCTAATTTGCAAAAGCATGTAAGGTGACACTTGAAGATAAAAGATGGCTGATTACTTCATTTCTTCTTGCCCCGATACATCCTACTATATTATGGTCACTGAATTCTTTATGAAATGCAGTGGATAGGCTCATTTTTTGGGGGCCTGTTGGCAAGGATAAAATCTAATATAGACATGTTGAGGGGTTATTTGGATTGAGCAACATTCCTTTCAAAACAAGCTGAGTAAGTTTGAGTTCATCGCACATTAACTTAAGATTACTTGATTTTTGGATAAGACAATTAAAATTTAGATCACCTAAAATTGTAGTTTCTTTATTACTAGAACTGACACTTTGGACAGGTGGTTTAGTATTGCAGGGCAATTACAGCCTACCACAGTTATTGCTTCAGCCTTAGATAATGGTATATTATACAATGGCAAGAAAATGTCCTGGTCTCTGATTGGTCAGTGTGTCCCTGGCACAGTGAGGTTATCTCAGCACAACCTCGCTGTATTGCTATGGATTCCTTGAATGATGAGCATTTGGAGCATTTGGGTGATGAGTTGGATGCCATACACTTAAGAAACAGAGCTATACTGCTGCACTAAAAATCTACTAAAAATATATTTTTTTAACTTTTTAATTTTGTATAACAATGAGCCATTGTATAATAGCAGTAATGTACTCCAGGGTGTGGGTTGTGCTGGAATAACCTCACTTCTGGGATGTTGGATGCACTCGGCCTCTGGCCTCATGCCCAACCACCAAGGCATGAGGTTATCCCAGCACAATCCACACCCTGTCATGCTTTATTGCTTAAGTAACTGCAATTCGTTCAGAATCTGCTCGCTGCATAAGTGAAGTAGTCATGGAGGAGAACAGTTTATACAGAGTGCAATACCTCCTCCTCTAGTTGGTCTGTCCAATCTGTAAAGCTCATATCCCAATAGAGAGACATCACTGGAGTCAATAATACTATTAAGTCAGGTTTCTGTAAGCAATAAAATTTCAGGATTGGTATGGGCAACCCAAATGTTTACTATATAGTTCAAATGCTGTCTGATAGAATCAGTGTCTGCATGTTTTCTTTCAGTGGTGATATTTGTGGGGTTTTCAGTTATATAAATGTTTAGGTAATTGATTCTTGGATGTAGGATGTACTGCCAAAAAGAATGATTAGAAAGGTACCAGGTCTTGTATTTCAGTTTCTGATGGTGTGTTCCTACAATGGTGCAGCTACAGCCGTTTGGTGTTTTCTGTTCTCTGCTGCTGGTGATATTACTCCACAGTGGTGATTTTATCATCATTTTAGAGAGACTTTCTTAAAGGAAGGCTGTAGAAGAGTGTCACACATGCATCATCATGCATAGACACTGGCACTGACATTGACGATAGGGATGTGCTTTCATGCAGTCCAGCCTGATTGGCTGTTGTAATGGCAGTAGGCTCAAAAATGTATGGGGCTTGCTGATTATCATATTATGGTGTAAATCAATAGGTAAGCTCATATGACACAGAAATGTAGAACATTCACGATGCTGTTATTGGACTCATATTTGCAGGACTTTGATGCTGCTGTTATTGGAGTCATTGTACTGCAAACAGGGCTGTGCAAAATTAAAATTCTGCAAGTGGAAGTTCTTTGACAGTCAGAATTTCCCTTCCATGAAATTTTGGAATGTACTTTGGCAACATTCTTGGAAATTCTGATTTAGTACATTGGAATGGATTATGAATTGTGGGTTAATGTATTAAAGCAGAACCGTTTTGAATACAGTGGTATTATGCGCTGATTGTAAATACCTGAACTGACTGCTGCCTTTAACAGCATTAGTGCACAATCTCCTTTGTTTTATTTACAGATTTTAGAACTGTGGATGGAACACAGTGGCAACTTTCATGATGATTCTTTGCAGTGTCAGTGACATGCATCTTGATTTGCTGCCACACAGTAGGTGTATGTAAAACACTAGACTTTAAACGCAGAGTGTTTTGATTTGTTCATTAAACCTTTGTTATTTAAGTGAAAGTCCCATTGATGGTTTAGCTGTTAGAAACAGGATTACATTATTTTTAAAATTAACATCGCACGCCTGCCTGGTGGCGTAGAGGGTTGAGGCACGGGCGCCTTACCTGGACCCACGCCTGCAACCCGGGTTCGGGAACAGACTCGGGTTGCCGAGGGCTGGCAGGGGCGGGAGAGGATTGAGCATCTGTAGGGATTGCTCTTCTCTCCCAGGGGTTGATTGGGGAGTCATCGGTCAGCAGCAGCCCCTGGTGGAGACCAGGAGCACTGCATGATGGCAAAGGAGGGACGTACATAGAAAAGCATGAAAAACACTCCATGTCATGCCGGATGATGGCTGCCTGGCTCTCCAAGCCTGTCAATGCATCTGCAGCCTTCTGCCTCAGCAGCATCTCCCTGGGCCAAGATGATGTGCTGGTCTGTGTCCCCCTGGCTGGTGCTTGCCCCCTCGGAGGAGGGGGACCTGTCTGGTGAAGGGATACACTGGGTTACCCAGGGAGATGGCTTTTATGTGAGAGCAGAGGCTCGGGGGACAGGACGGATCAGTAGAAGCCTTGGCTCACCAGAAGGAGAGGCTGGCGTGGATGCAAGTAGGGGAAAAACTAAATAATACAAAAAAAATTAACATCGCACAATGCAAGTGCATACGCATAAACTGCCATCTCTTTGTCAGAGCTTCAGTGAGCACAGGAATTTATGGCACATTACACAACAGGTGTCTATTCTAAGCCAATCAAAACACAGGACAACTGTCAGTTATTATCCTACTTACTACTATAATCACATTTCAGATATACCCACACTAGGTTATCCACATTCTGGCGATACCCACAGTAGCTTATACATGTTCTGGCAATGCCCACAGTAGGTTATCCACATTTCAGACACACCCACAGTCAGTTATCCATTTAGTCCACAGATAAAAATGGGAGAACAAAGGCATGTTCCTCTTCAACTGTTTTCTGGAAGCCAGTATAGTGCAGTGGTTAAGAGGTGCAAACCTAAAGAGCTAGGTTTGAATCCCACAGCCACCACTTGCACACTGTGTGACTATGAGTAAATCATTTAAAAACTACCACAGCACTTTTAAAATCCTGGTTTCAAAATTTCTAATCATGTAATAGAAATAACATTCAATTAGCTGGCATATATGCAGAATGTCCAGCTTCAGTGGTTGATTAAATGTCTCAGACTCCAGCCTTGGTATTTAGTCATCCACTTCAGCCAGTTATTCCTTTGCATACTCTGTCTAACTATGTGGTATCACTGAATTAAACTGCTAATATTAAATCTGAAATGTGTGCTTTGGTGTGAGCAGATTCGGATGGGGTGGTGGTGGGAGACTTACAAATCATGTAATGCAATACAGAGTGCTCAACTCCAAGGTACACATGATGCAACAACCCATTTTGTATTGATGTAAGTGGCTCCATAACAATATTTTCTGTTTTAGTAGTTGCTAGTTTCAGACATTTATCGAAAATCATCTTTGATCTTCTTTTGTGGGTTATTGAGAAACAACACATGACTATATTATAATGACAGTCTGAGATAGTGCAGGTTAATGACTGGCACTCGTAGTCATCGCGGGCACATAAACATTCACTTCTTTGTTGGCAGCTGCCAAAATTGCGGATAGTCATAGTTAGTTGTATATATTGCTAATGTGCATTTCACATATTCATTTGTTACAATCAATTTTAAACTATTTTAAAACAGAGCTCTAATGAACACAGGCTCTCATGAATGATTGAATCTTTAAAGATTATATGCAATGAAACTTACAGAAAAATTGTCAGCATCATTTATTAAATATTGTTATGAAAACAGTGTCTACCTAGTGTTTTATATGAAAATCTACCATTTATAGCTATTTATTGTGTGGTGTGATTCAGCAAGACTACTAGATGTTGAGACTTTCTGTTCCCTCTGATAATCTGCGTGTCTCACCCTTGTGATGTCATTTTGGGTGCTACTCTCTTTCATTTATACATAAGCTAGTTAGACTGTTACATTGCTGAGGTGTGTAAAGATTTTTTTTCTAACACTGTGCCTGTTGCAGGGAAACTGGAAGCTGTTTGATTGTGGCTGTGTCATTCTTAATTGCAGTAATGTACAAAAACAGTTTAAATTGAATATTTTAGTCTGTGCAGAAGTCAGAGAGAGTAGAACATTGATGTAAAGTTTGCAAACTCTAAAGCCCTGTTTACACTGCCGAGTTTGTAGCACATCAATCCATGTGCATGGTTTGATGCGCTGCAAAGTTGGCAATGTAAACACTCTTTGGAGCGCCTTAAGCTCCCTTCGGATCCTTTTTTTGATCCGTCTCAGTTGGGGGATCAGCAGTGGAGTGAGCGCTTCACCTGGTGGTGTGAACGCTTTGCTGTGCTCGCTCAGCAGCAAGGGCTCTCTTTCCTTTAATCCTCAGTGAATTCATGCCCCCTCCTCGAAGTGACCTGCAGTGCTGCAAGGGTGGGCTGTGTAAATGGGAAATACCGGAGGATCAGGAAGTGCAGCCTGAAGAGAGTGGCGCAGATGTTGGAGCACTGCCGCCGTGTAAACATGGCTTAAAACATTCTGTTATGGTGAAAGGCATGAGTTCTGTTTTCATGTTAAAGACTGCTGTGCTTATTCGCACCTGGCATTCAATAGAGATGATTTTGAAGGATGGCAATAAAATAATTATCCCATCTCCCTGTAAATGGAGTTGGTAGTAGTGATGCAGTTTTTAAACCTTACTAAGAGTTTCTATGCACTAGCTGGACCAGTATTTTCTCCCTGGCAGATTTTTACTTGACTTACAGTCAGAGCAGCTATTATTTTCTACAGGTTATAACATGTGTAGAAAAACTGTACTGATCTGATTGGCTGAAAGTGCCTCTGTGCCATGTAATTACTGCACCATAATTACATGCCAGAACTACTTACACCCATTCAAGCCCAGTAGCGTAAAAATAGAAAAGTATCACTACTCTCCCACATTCTGACATGAGCTGTCACTTTAGACATGTCACTTCACCAGCAGGCAGTAAAAGTGAACCAACATCTACACAGAATGGAAAATGATCATTTTGGCCTACCTGCATCACAAAAACCTTTTTCCAGGGGCTTTTCTACAGACTGTACTACTACAAACACTACTGAAATAGGAGACCACACTTTGATTAGGGAGCTAGAAAAATTTACTATTTACTGTACCCACAATGCCTCACTGTGTAACTTAGTAAATTGACTGTTATATTTCTGTACTCAATGCAGAAATAGGAGATTTCATCTCTCATTAAAGAAATTTTGTCAGCTGTATACTGTACACACAATGCCTCATTTTTAAAATAAACATCTGAGATCTTATATTGTTGTAAAATAGGAGACTCCACCTCCTAGTAAGGAAAATGGAAGACAGCTTCATACTGTACCCACAATGCCTTCCTATGTACATCTACAGTATATATTAGGTGCTATACTGCAGTCACCACTACCAAAATAGGAGACTCCACCTCTGAGTATGGAAAATTTAAGTCAGCTTTATAATCTACCCAGAGTTCCTTGTTGCTGTATTTAAATCAGCATAGTAGCTGTTATACTGCTGTTAACATTACCAAATAAAAGTTGGCTGATTTTAATAAAATGGGACTACTTTATTTCCAAATGCAGTTACAATAATAAATTATAATGTTTTCACAAGCAGAATTATGATTTATTTTTTAATTTATAGCTATAACAATGTTTCTATACATGTTATACATGCAATTAAGCACTCCAGGGTTTGTGATTATGGCCAATAATCACTCTTCTATCTCGGTTGTTCAAAGGCGCTTGGTGCAAGTGCCTCATGTCTAACAACAACCTCTAGAGGCATGCGATTATCGACTCATAATCACACACTCCTCTTATGCATTATTACATTCTTAAAATGATCTTTTAACCAGGGCTAATGCATCCATCTCTAGAAGGAATTAGTGCAGATAAGGTCCCTATTAAATCTAAGTTATTGTAAAGCTGACACTATCCAATGGCAGTGAAGTTACCAGCATTGTAATACTAGCAGCAATACCATTTCCTAACCGACACAGTAGAGTAGCACCCCAAATGAAATTAGAAGCCTGGAGGCATGCTGACTCAGCATCCAGCAACCTTGGAGAAATGGTCCACAACAAAAAGAAACTAAAAAAGTATGAATTTGTAGACTTTTGTTACAAAACCTGGAACACACATAGTTTTTATAGCAATGTTTATTGAATGGTGCTGCCTCTTTTAGTTCTAAAATCCCTTTCATATGATCTTTAAATAGGAGGTTAAGATATGTGTTCAAGACCATGGAGTGAGTATGTGACTCTAGTGGTATTGAACTTAGATTTCCAAGTTCAGAGTTCAAAGATTCAGAATTCCCGCAAGTATTTCAAATGGTTTCTGCTAAACATAGGAGGCAATATTCAAGCAGTTGTAGCTACTGTAGGTGGTTAGATCCTGCAAATCTAAGTTGAATCCTAGTTAAAGATTCAATCATTCATTACAGCCTGTGTTCATTATAGCTTGTTCATTACAATCTGTATTCACTACAACTTTCTCAAATTAGCATTGATTTAACAAATGAATATGTGAATTGTACAAAAAAAAGTTCAAAATCATAATGCTTGAACCAAAAAAAAAATGCTCAGCATTTAAAGTTAAGTGTATTCCATATACGTATTGTGTGGCAGCGGGACAAGATGTATGTTACTGACCACATTGCATAGAATCAACATGAACAATGCCAGCATGTTCTATTCACAGTTCTAAAATCTCTAAATAACTAAAGGGAAATTGTGTACTAATGCTGTTATGAGCAACAGTCAGTCAAGATATTTATGATCACCACATTACACCACTGTATTTAAAGCAACTCTCCTTTAAACTGCAGAAAGAATTTCTGCAGAACTAATCTCTGAGCTGTGGAATAATTACATGTATTGCTGATTAATTTATTAAACTTCAGAATGGAATTCCTCACAACTGTTTGTTGTTTGATTTCAGGTCGAAGGTCTTAGTGAAGAGGTGGAACGGTTAAAGTACACAGTGCTTTAACATACAAGGGGCACAGTAGTGACTTTGGTTTATTTGTTTATGTCAGACCATAGATGAGGGGCAGTTTAAACTAGCAATGCATTACTTTACTATAAAAGGGGTAGCTGTACTGAGTATCATTTGCAAGTTGGATCAGAGAAGAGGAGCTGTTTAATTTACACATTCCCTTCATCTACTAGGGAAACAAAACCAAAGAAACAGAATCAGAGGGAGGGGGAATGGAGTGTGCCAGGGTTACAGAATGACTTTACTGATTGTTTCTCTGGCAGTGCCAAGTGCTCTAATAGGACACAGCACATCAGGGAGAACAAAAGAGACCAAGGGCCAATAGCGAGGAGTGGATTAAAGGTGCCAAACCAGAGTTATTTAAATCTCATTTAACTTCCTCAGCAGTCAATTCTCCCACAGTGGCATCAGAGTGGCATCGGAGGACAGTATTGATTGTTGTTTGATTTCAGGTTGAAGGTCTTAGCAAAGAGATGGATCAATTAAAGTACACAGTGCTTTAACATACAAAGGGCTTGGTAGTGACTTTTATTTGTTTAGGTCAGACCATAGAAAATGAGCAGTTTAAACTAGCAATGCATTACTTTACTGTTCATGGGGGAGCTGTACTGACTATCATTTGCAGGTTGGACCAGAGAAGAGGAGCTGTTTAATTTGCACATTCCCTTCAGCTACTAGGGAAACAAAACCAAAGAAAAGGAATCAGAGGTAGGGGAAATGGAGTGTGCCAGGGTTATGGAGTGACTTTGCTGATTGTTTCTGGCTGAAGGAATCTCTGGCAGTAACCCTCCCACCCTCCGCCATCCCACCCAGCCCAAGCTCATCTACTTTAACAGACATACAAGAGGGCATATTTTAACTTCCTCCTCAGGGACAGAAAAGGGAGGAACAAGGAAAAAATTGGGGGTCTGGTTTAGGTCTGGGTGATAATAAGGCATCAGGAAAAAGGCAGGGTATAAACACTGGTGCCTGTGGTCACTGTAGTTTCAGGAACATTACATCCATAGGATTAAGTGAGGAGGGTTATGAAGTTCAGCAGGAAAAGATGCAGACAGCAGTACAGTGCAGTAGCTATGGGGCAGCAGTCTTCAGGAGAATGTTCTGGATTCTGCAGTTCTCTACAATCTGCAGGCACCTCACTGGGCTGAGGGCAGAGGTTGCCAGTCTCCGGGCAGAGTTGGTAAGGAATCAGGCAACTTTCACCCTCACCCAGGGACCACCAAGTCCACAACTACTACCTCACAGGTTGCCCAGCATGAAGAGTGGATGGACTACGGTGGGCTCCAGGAGGGTTAGAGAAGTGGGTCAAAGGCACACCCCCCCATCCGGTCCAACTAAGGAACCCCTACATGGTTATGGAGGACCAGGAGAATCCCACTAGGACACCTGAAGTTGCAACCAGAGTGGATGAGCTGGTCCTCTATAATGAAGCCCCAAGGGTGGAGGGTGGAGGACCCCAAGGGAAGAGCAAGCTACTCTTGGTGGGGGACTCAGTAGTCCAGGGAATGGAGTTGGGGACAGACAGCAAGGTGGAGAGGGAGGTCAAGTGCCTTCCAGGAAACACAGCTCAGAGGGATGGAGCATGGATCCAGAGGATCACTAGAGCAGTGGCAAGGGGGGGAGCTGGATGTCATTGTCCATCTAGGGACAAATGACCTGGCTAGAGAGGATGTAGGAATAGAAAGAGTGCAGGAGGACTTCGGGGAATTGAAGAGGTGCCTTGGACAAATAGCAACATCTGTGAATTTTTCAGAGGTGATGCCTGTCCATGGTAAAGGGGAGGATAGGAGCCTCTGCACCAGGGATTTCAACACTTGGTTGTGAAGCTGGTGCAGGGGAATGGGATTTGGTTTCATTGGGGGATGGAGACCCACCTTGAGAAATGTGGGCCTGTATAAGGGTGATGACCTACATCCATTGAAGGAGGGGACCGTTGTCTTCAATGAACAGTTTAAATGCTTCATTGGCAAGCATTTAACTAACCAAGGGGGGTGGTGGAAGGAAGCAGGAAGGCTCAAACTGTCCACCCCCACTGGATAGTGCAGCCAGCATGGAGGACCATGAGGTTAAGATATTGTCAGAAAAAAAAAAAAACTTAAAGAGGGAATGGCAGTGGCCAAGAGGAAGGGTGTTAAAGGCAATAGAGATGAACAAAGGAGGCAAGAGGGTAAAGATAGGGAGTGTAAGCAGCAAAACATGGAAGGCCATGTATACCAATGCCTGTAGCCTAGGAAATAATATCCCAGACCCAGTAGCCTTGATGGCTGAGGCTGACCTGGACATTGTAGCTGTGACTGAGATGTTGTATAATGAGGGCCATGAATGGGATGTGACTATACCAGGTTATAGTCTATTTAGATGAGACAGGGAGGGTAAAAAGAGGGGAGGGGTGGTTCTTTACATAAGGGAAGACATAAAAGTGACTGATGTACAAGGAATACAAGGGGGGGTGGAGGCATGGTGGGTCAACCTTGAGACTGGAAGTGGCACAGCTATTTGCATGGGCGTGATCTATAGACCTCCAGCACAGGATGAGGAGGACAGGATTCTAGTAGAAGCCATCCATATTATGGCTGCTAAAGGTGAGGTGCTGCTGCTGGGAGATTTTAATTTGCCAGATGTGGAATGGTGCATCCCAGTAGCAGCCTCATCCAGAAGCCAGGACATTCTAGACTCCATGCAGGGGGTGGGCCTCAGGTAGTTAGTGCTGGATCCCACCAGGGAGGGAACAATCTTAGAGCTAGTACTCACCTACAGGCAGAGAATTGAGGACATCAGGGTGGGTGTGTAACTGGGTTCCAGTGATCATCACACAGTGTGGTTCAATATCAGTACTACAGCACAGACAAGCCACACAAAGATGAGGGTCCTGGATTTCAGGGGGGCAGAATTTGTGAAGATGAGGATATGTCTCAAAAAAGCCCTCAAAAGGGGGGATCACGGGGGGGGAGTAGAGGAAATGTGGGCCCATATAAAAAGATCCATAGTGGGAGTGACAAACCAGTGCATTAGACAAGTAAACAAAGGCAACAGAATGAGAAAACCACTATGGTTCACAAATTAGGTGTCTGAGGAGGGAAGAGGGAAAAAAACGGACTTTCAGGAAATACAAGGAAACACAAAAGGAGAATGACAGGGTAGTAATGTATATCTGAAGAAACAAAGGGAGACATGGAAAGCAGTCAGGAGTACTAAGGCACAAAGACAGGAAAGAATAGCATGAGAGGTAAAGAAAGGAGACAAGGCTTTTTATAGGTACATTAGTGAAAGGAAAAAAAACAGGGGTGGGATTATAAGACTTGGGGGGGAGAAAGGGAGTGCATGGAAGGCGACCTAGAAAAGGCAACAATACTGAACAAATATTTTTGTTCAGTATTTATAGAAGATGGGGAAGGTCAGGGATGACAGACAGGTAGCAGGAACAGGGACGGGAGGGAGATGGACACCAATCCATTTACAGAAGAATGAGTCCTAAAGGAATTTGCAAAACTGAAAGTGGACATGGCAATGGGACCAGACAGGATACATCCTAGAATATTAAAGGAACTATGGGAGGAGCTGGCAGTACTGCTGGTTGCCCTGTTCAGCAAATCACTTGATACAGGTGTGGTTCCGGTGGACTGGAGGAGGGTAGATGTAGTACCTGTCCAAAAAAGCAGAAGGGGGAGGAGGCTGGTAACTATAGACCTGTCTGCCTCACCTCAGTAGTGGGAAAGATTATGGAATCACTGTTGAAAGAAAGGATTGTGGACCATCTGGTAGCCATCAGAGGGTAGGATCGAAGGCATCATGGGTTCACAGCGGGTAGATCATGTCAAACAAATCAGATAGATTTCTTTAACTGGGTGACCAGGGAAGTGGTTTGGGTGGGGGTGAATGTGGTCTACCTTGATTTCAGTAAGGCCTTCAACACTGTTCCTCATATAAGACTTGTAAGCAAGCTAGGCAGCCTAGCTAGGAGTGGAACACAATGTGGTAAACTGGGTTAGAAATTGGTTGAGGGATAGAAGCTAGAGGGGGGTGGTAAATGGGGCTAAATCTGAAGAAAGAAGGGTGACCAGCGGGGTGCCATAGGGATAATTTCTGGGGCCATTCCTGTTTAATCTCTTCATAAGTGACATTGCAGATGGGATAGAAGGGAAGGTGTGCCTCTTTGCAGATGACACTAAGATCTGCAACAGGGTGGACACTCCAGGAGGGGTGGAAATTAGGAGGAGGGACTTAAGTAAGCTGGAAAAATGGTTCAAGGTGTGGCAGCTGAAAGTCAATGTAAAGAAGTGCAAAATAATGCAGTTGGGGTGCAAGAACCCAGGGAAGGATTACTTACTTACTTACTACTTGCCAGCAGAAAGAGGCCACAGGGTCTATCAAGTCTGCTCGAGTGTGCAACTAGCACCCCACTTTCTGCAGCTGCCCCTCCCCAATTACCCCCACACAGATGAATGCCGACTGACCTTGAACCAGATTAAGCTGTTGTTGGTATTTTTACTGAATGGGGGAAATTTGTCCAGGACACTGGGGAAATTCCTCTACTCACCTGTAGGGGAACCTCTGTTCAGGATGGTCGATTTGGAGTCCGGGGAGGAAGACATGGAGGAATGTTTTCACCTGGCAGGTGAAAATGCAACAGACAGTATGGATGTTGAAATGGTTGTGGATATACCTCAAGATCTGAGAAAAGCTTATGGAAAGGATTGCTCAAACGATGCCATACAGAAAAGCAATTCCAGTATTCTTGAAACAAGCTCATTTTCTCAAAGGACTAATGAGGGTTCTCCCTCACAGCAGATGGCAGCTGGTGATGCTGCACTGGCAGATGTGTGCACAGTGGAAAGTGTGCAGTCGGCGATGGAAAAATCACAGCCAGAGGCACTAACAGAGATTTGTGATGTGAGCAACTGCTCGTCAATACGGGAGCAAACTTCACTCAGCTTACAAGGAGAAGGATGCACCTATTGATTTCAACACTTGGTCACCCAAGAAAACCCTGTCTAATGCAGGTTGGAAACAAACTCTGAATACAGATGGTTACCAGAGTCTCAGTGGGAGACTAGAGGTCTCACAATGGACAGGCAATGCTGAGTCTGCACACCATGAAACAAGTGTCGGTGATTTGATTGACCCGGGGGTGAGTGTCCAAGTTTTGCACAGCACAGTAGCCTCAAATACTAACTTTCTTCATGGTGAACACCCTGATTCACATCTCAGGTGAAAACATCTATGATATAAGTTTTTGCCAGCATTCAGAGCTCAACAGATTCTGGGCAACATATAACGTGTTGCGTTCAGCCCCCTTATAGGTGAATTTTGTGGCCATTCCACTGACAAAACTGCTGCTGAAATCCATCATTGTAATGTTTCACAATGAGGGTGTGAACATTAATGATATCCTCTTCTGGCTACTGAAGAGATGTACTGTTTTGGGTCAACCTGAACCAATCATTGATTCAGAAAGAATTTGGAATGGCAGATGGTGATTCAGGGTTAAACTAACTCTCATCATTCATCATATACTAACAGATTTTTTTAGACCAGGACAGAGGTGTGTATTTTTACACTGGCCAGCCGAAGGCCTGCTACAAGTGCAGCTCTCCGACCCACTTAAGTAGTTCATGTGATTGTTTGAGATGTGCCCTTTGTGGTGAGTTTGGGCATGTCAGTATGGCATGCACCAATCTTTACAAAAGTAATTTATGTGAAGAAATGGATCATGCCTATCACCAGTGTCCCTGGGCTGGGCAGAACAGGTCAGATTGCATTAATCAAGAAAATCTTGTCCACACAGCGCAGGACAATGCTGCACCACAGCATCCTTCTGAGAAAACTCCTGGCCTCTCTGCCCCCCCCCCCATCTACAAGGCCTACCCCACAGGAGTTGCAGGGCTCTTCCAGTCAAACAGATTCACATCCCCCGAGGCCTGCTGACCGTAATACCGCAAAACCTGGGCCCACTGACATGACTTCACCCACTAACCAGTGTGTTTCTGTTTAACCAGAAAATCCCCCACCCTCAGAGTTCCAACTTCCTAAGGCTAGAAGGGTGATGTGGGCCAACAATCTGGCCAAATCATCCCTGATTCCTTTACAAAACATCTTTCAGGCTTTACAGCAGGAAGGTGAATCAGACCTTGAATCAAACGTCTCCTCAAGATCTGAGCAGATTTCTGATATGGAAGAGGAACACTCTCCTGCCCCTTTGGTAACCAAAAGAAAAAGGGAAAAAAAAAGAAAAACACCTGATCAAGGTGACTGCCCGAAGTAATACTGGGACTCTGTTGATCTTCATATATGGCAATCCTGCTCATAGCCTCAGTTAATGTGTCCAGCATAAAAAATTACGAAAAAAAATTAACTGCATTGCATTATTTCCAGCATTCCCCATTTGATATCCTATTTCTGCAAGAGACTAGACTTAATTCCACCTTTTTTATTGAACAGGATAAAAAGGCATGGATGTGTAGTCCCTCCTTCTGGTCATTTGGTACACATGCGGTTGACAGCCTAGGTATTTTATTTAAAGGTGTTTGTTTTTCTCTACAAAATTAGTTGACAGTGCACCAGGTCGAGTTCTCACATTAGTCTGTTTGTTTAAACATTTCTCTCTTCATATTATCAATACATATGCACCCCAAACTAAGGCTACCAGGACTGATCTATTTGAAAGTATCAGACCATATTTATATACAGCAAGACATGTTATTTGGAGGGGGGGGGCATGAACTGTGGACTTGACCTTAAGTCTGAGGAAGCCCTGCAGAACAAAGTTTACTGTGATTCTCATTCCCTTCGATCCATAGCTCATATGGCCAACCTTTCTGATGTTTATAGAAAGTTGCATCATGACCCAGGTTTTGCATATTTTAGAAATCAGTTTGCCACAAGAATAGACTACATTTTTTGCTCAAGACTCCTGATTCCCCAAGAAGCTTCCCAGATTCCATATGAATTCTCTGTCCATGTAATCATCACCTGCCTTTTCAGTTTAGGTGTGATACTGCCTTGTTTTTTTACATCTCCGAAAAGATGGAGAATGAACATTTCCATTTTAAATCAGGAACAAATCTGCCTACAAATCAGACATTTATTCCTCTTTAGGCAATCATCTAAGTGTCTTTATGATAACCTATGGCATTGATGGTCAGACACAAAAATTATATTAAGAAGTTACTAATTAATTTAGGGAAAGTAAAATCTAATTCTGAATACTTGTTATACTTAGAACATAGGAACAGATTGTATAAATACATTCCATTATCACACGATAACAGAGCTATATTTCAGACTCAGATCTTGGAATGAAAAAGTAAAATGTTTCACTACCAATCTGACAGAGCTACCTCCTTGGAAGCTGAAATGAGATGTAGTACAGAATCTCAGCCTAGTTCTGACCCTTTTTCAGCCTGCATACAAAGACTTGATGTCACACTAATCACTGAATTACAAAATGATGATGGCTTTGTAAAAACAAAAGATTTGGTCATTCTTGAAATCATACAAACACATTTGAAGAACACTTTTTCAACACCTTATGACAATACAGCTTCTCTTCAAACTTAGTTACGTAACCCTCCACCTATTTTGACAGAGGATCAGAAATTAATGTTAAACAATCCTATAACAAAACAAGAAGTAGAGATAGCAATTAAATCTCTCAAAGATTCGTCTTCACCTTGGCCTGATGGGATATCCAGAGCTTTCTACAAAAAGTTCTTAACAGAGCTAGTTGATTCATTACAACAGCTATATAATGAATTAATTCTAGATACAACCTCAGACACTAACTTCAGGGAAGCTATCTTAATATGCCTTTATAAAAAAGGAAATAAAAAACTTCTAGCCAACTGGGGGCCAATCAGCTTGCTAAATGTTGATTATAAAATCTTGTCTAAGATTCTATGTAACAAGTTACAACAAGTCAGCAGCAGCTTAATTCATCCTGCTCAAACTTGCTCAGTTTCAGAAAGGAGTATTTCTCACAATCTTACTCTATTAAGATATATTTTAGAATTTAGTAATGAGAAAAAACTTCAGGGTGACATGCTTTCAGTGAATCAAGCTAAAGCATTCGATAACGTTTCCCACTCTTACCATTTTCAGGTATTATCAGCTTATGGCATCTCAGACAATATGATTAAGTGGTTAAAAATGCTTTATGTGGGTGCAAGAATAATACCTTATGCCAATGGAATATTAGGAGAACCTGTTCAGATGAATATTGGCATTAGACAGGGATGTCCTGTAAGACCCCCCACTGTATACTTTTGCTTCAGAGCCCCTAGTACATAATATTTAGAACAATTATGGAATAACTGGTCTGACACCACTCCCAAATTTAGCAACACAAAATATTGCTGCTTAAGTTGATGATTTATTCATCTTCCTGTCATCCCATGAAGCAGGGCAAGAATTACAAAATTAATTTTCTCAATATGCAGAGCTTTTAGGGGCCATTGTCAATACTGAAACAAATAAAGCTCGCCTCCTGAACATGAGCACATGATCAATATTATTGGCATTCCCATAGTTGATCCTACTATACTAATTCTGGGGGCACAATTTGGACAGGGGAATTTGCAGGTCTTAAACTGGGAAAACAAGATTAGAATATGTGAAGCATCGGTTCAGGTTTGGAAAAAATGGAAATTTTCCAAAAAGGAAAGAGTTCTCACAATAAAGACATTTTTACTGACCAGATTTACATACCTTAGTTTTATCCATCCTCCACTTGCTAGTTTTGAGACCTGACTTTTCGGCTGTTTTTTTTTTTCAAATACTGTGGGGCAGTAGATTAAACCCATCAAAAGGGATTTTACTTATCTACCATGCACAACTGGAAGCTTAGGAATGATAAACCCGCTTGTTTTTTCATTCCTTTTTTTGTAAACCTACTCTATCCTTAGGTTGGGGTAATGTATTGCACCCTTGGAAAAAATGGACATTTGCCATACTGCATGTTTCTCGTAACAAATGGAATGAATTACCTCCAAAAATCATTAAAAACTACTCAGTTACAGAATATGCTGATTCAGCTTTATGTAAAATGAAACACTGGAAGGTAAATAAACAAGCTATTGTTAATTTTTACAGAAAACAGTTATTTTCTCATATTATGACTACCCATGGGATCAGTCAGGTAACATAGAAACATAGAATTTGACGGCAGATAAGGACCGCTTGGCCCACCCAGTCTGCCCATTTCCCTACCTAATGGATAAGCTGCAGATCCTAGTTCACCAGCAGCCTACTTCTTTCTGCCCCCACCCACTAGAATTGCCTCATGACTGTCCCATGCATGGGTAAAATTCCCCAAATGCATACCTTCAAAAACCCCTACAGTATTAAAGGTTTTAAATGATAAAAGAACTCCTGTAAAGGTTTGCGAACCCACAGCTCTCTGACAACCCAAGTGTCAGGTGTGGGAACTGAACCCACAGCCCTCTGACAATCCTCTGATCTCCTGGCCTCAGAAGCAAGTGTGCTACCTGCTGAGCCACTGGCATTACATGATAGGGGAAAGAAACTGATGGTCACCACACAGAAAATGGACTTGGGAGTAATCATATCAGATGACCTGTAGGTGGCCAAACAATGTGCCAAGGCTATGGGGAGAGCCAGTGGAATTCTAGGGTGCATAGGGGAGAAGTATCACCAGCAGAAGAATGGAGGTAGTGATGCCACTATACAAAACATTGGTGAGACCTCATTTGGAATACTGTGTCCAGTTCTGGAGGCCATACCTCTGTAAGGACATAGACAAGGTGGAGGCAGTTCAGAAAAGGGCAACAAAAATGGTGCAGGGCTTGCACAAAAAGTCATATCAGGAGAGACTGGAGGACCTCAGTACAGTATGTGTAGCCTGGAGGAGAGGAGAGGAGAGAGAGAGGAGAGACATGACAGAAACCTACAAATATCTAAAGGGCATAAATAAGGTGCAAGAGAGTAGCATCTTTCAGAAAAGGAGTTGTTCAGGATCAAAAGGGCACAACCAGAGATTGGAAGGAGGTAAGTGAAGGGGTAATGTAAGGAAGTATTTGTTCATGGACAGGGTGGTAGATGCATGGAATAGCCTCCCTGCGGAGGTGGTGGGGGCATGCATAGTGGGGGAATTCAAAACTGTATGGGATAGGCATAAGGGAACCCTAGCATTAGGAAAGAGATTGTTGAGCCAGTGATCAAGTAAGGTCAGCAGCTGGGCACCATAGGTTAGGAAAATGGGCTAACTGGACGGGCCTAGCAGTCCTTATCTGCCATCAGATTCTATGTTTCTATGCAGTTCATGTGTATTATTCCACAACTGAGCCAGAAAATTCTGTGGAATGGAATGAAAATTTGCTAAATGCATTAGGAAGATTCTGATGTCGCCATAATCAAAATTCTAGAAAATGTTATGACATTTTTGAAATATCCACAATTTCAGAATGCACTGTTTTCATCCAGCTCTAATTGCAATAGAATCTGCCACCTGGGGTATAAAAGGACACCTGTTTGCCACACTTTTGATTGGGAGGGAGGTTCCTGTATGGCATTCAACGTAATGGTGGTAGCTGGAGCTGTGCCGATGAGGTTCAAATGGGTTCAGCTAGTGTTCTGAGTTGCTGCTGCTGGGCTGGAACTATGTGCTTTGTGAGAGATGGTGCTGTTTTATTCTGGATACTGTGTAATGATGAATGTGATTCTGTTGCTGTACATGGCTGCTGATTGTCCTGATCCTGCTGGAGTTCCTGATGCTGATGGTTCTGCAGTTACTGCTGGCCCTCCTGGTACTGGTAAGTTATTTTGCCTATTTCCTGAAATGAACATGCATCTGTCTTGTTCCAAAGGGTGTCCCACCGGTTTTGTATCAATAATGGTAAGATCTTATGGCTGGTGAATTGGTTTTGGGAGTGCAGTTTTTCCTCTAATGGTATGGTGATGATAAGTTCTTGTTTTTCATGGGAGATGGTTGAGTAGTTATTGATTGACTGTAGATTCCCCTATCCTCAGATTTGTGCAGTTTCTTAGTGTGTGTGTGTGTGTGTGTGTGTGTGTGTGTGTGTGTGTGTGTGTGTGTGGTCATAGTGATGTGTGAAGTTTGAAAAATTTACTTCACAAATTAATTTGTGAATTTGCCATAATTCATGAAGTTAATTCACCTTGCAAAGTGCCAATTTTTAGTATAAGAATAACTTTATGAATTGCAAATTTGATAACTTTACCAGTGACATGGGGCCCACAGGTGAAATTTGTTATGTACTATGGGATTTGAGGTCACATGGTCTGAACTGAGCTGTATGCCTTTCGAAGGCTGTGTTGTCTGTTGTCTTCTGAAGAGAGAGCTAGAGAGACATCTGTCCCTGCTTGTCTGAGTAAAAAAACTTTTAAATCATAGATACATAGATACTGTTGGGAGATAAGGGCATATGGTCCACCCAGTCTGCCCATTTGAGCTCATAAGATCACTTTAAGCTTGTCTATAAATCTACTGCCCCTTACCCCTGACCTCCAGGATTTCCTTATGTCTATCCCATGCATTCTTAAATCCCTTGATTGTTTCAGCCCACACCACTTTCTCAGGCAGGGTGTTCAACGTCCACCACCCTTTCTGTGAAGAAATTCTTCCTCATGTTTCCTCTGAATTGCCCTCCCTCCAAATTCATCCCATGCCCTCTAGTCCTGGAATGTCTTTTTCAGTGGAAAATGGTGTTTTCCTGCACCCTGTTCCTCCCTGTAAGGTACCTGTATGTCTCTATCATATCCCCTCTCTCCCTTCTCTCCTCCAGGGAGTACATATTCAAGTCCTTCAGTCTGTCTTCATAGGACTTGTGATGCAATCCCTGTACCATCTTTGTTGCCCTCCTATGAACTTTCTCCACACTATCTATGTCATTACATAGGTACAATCTCCAGAACTGGACACTGTACTCCACATGGGGCCTCACTAGTGTCTTGTATAGTGGAATTATTACCTCCCTTTTCCTGCTTGTGATGCTACTGACTCTGCATCCCAGCATCCTATTTGCTTTACCTGCCGCCCTCATGCACTGTTTCCCTACCTTGAGGTAATCAGAGATGATAACCCCTAGGTCCCTTTCCTGTTTGGTGTATGCTATGTCCTCCCTCCCCAAGTGATATGTTGTTCTAGGGTTTTTGTGCCCCATATGCATTATTTTGCACTTTTTTGCATTAAATTTCAACTGCCAAACCCTTGACCATTCTTCAAGCTTCTGCAGGTCCTTCCTCATTCTGTCTACACCTTCTGGTGTATCCACTCTATTACAGAGCTTCATGTCATCAAAGAACAGGGAAATTCTGTCTTCTAGGTCCTGCACAATGTCACCAATGAAGTTGTTGAATAGGACCGGTCCCAGCACTGATCCCTGTGGCACTCCACTGGTCACTCTTCTTTATGTGGAGTGGCAGCCATTTACCACCACCTTCTGTGTCTTGCCACCCAGCCAATTACCCACCTACTGCACTACTGTCCTGCCCACTCCCATATTCTCCAGTTTGTGTAACAGCCTTCTATGCGTCACAGTGTCAAAGGCCTTGCTGAAGTCCAGATAGACCACTTCCACTGCCCTCCCTTGATCCACCTCCCTTGTCACCCAGTTGAAAAATTCAATGAGGTTGGTCTGGCATGACTTACCCCTGGTGAAACTATGCTGCCTTGGGTCCTGTAGTCCATTAACAACCAGATGTTCCACCAATCTCTCCTTCAGTAGTGCTTCCATGACCTACCCCACTACCGAGGTCAGACTAACTGGTCTGTAGTTCCCCGCTTCTTCTTTGTTCCCACTTTTGTATAAGGGGACTACATATGTTCTACTTCAATCTTTGGGTACCTCCCTTGTTTCCAGTGATTGGTTAAACAAGATTGCCAGATGTTCAGCCACCACCTCTCTTAGTTCCTTTAGGACCCTGGGTGCACCCCATCTGGCCCCATTGCTTTATCGACTCTTACTCCTTCCATTTCCTTTAGGACCCTTTCCCATGTAAAGGGATTTGTGTTTATTTCTGTGCCCTTCCCACCCATTGTAATCCCTTCAGGACTGTTACCCTCCCCTTCCTCAGTAAAGACTGAGCAGAAATATATGTTCAGCATGTCAGCTTTACTATTGTCATCCTCCATGCTGCCCCCATCCTCCCTCTTCAGTCTCACTATCCCTTCCATCACCCTTCTTTTTTCACTTATGTATCTGTAAAAGGTTTTGTCCCTCTAACCACTGATTTTGTGATGCACTCTTCTGTCTGAGCTTTGTGTTCCCTTACTGACCTTTCTGCCTCACTTTGCTTCTCCTGGTGTTTCTCCTTACCCTATTCTGCCTATGTCTTTTTGTATTGCCTAAATGCGATCTTTTTGGCTTTCACTTTTTCTGCTACCTCCTTGGAAAACCATAATGGCCTCCTTTTCGTTTTCCTCATGCTAACCTGCTTAATGCATAATTATGTTGCTTTTACAATGCCTGTTTTAAACATTGTCCACTGTTCCTCCACCCCATTCCCTCCCCATTCCTATTAGTTCCTCTTTTAAGCATGTTTCCATTTTCCCAAAATCTGCCCTCCTAAAATCCAGGATATGTGTTTTTGCGTGGTTTGGTTCTGCTCCTTCTGTGATTTCAAACCACATAGACTGTTGGTCATTGTTCCTCAGGTGCTCCCCCACTGTTACCCATGTAACACTGTCACCTTTTGTGAGCATGAGGTCCAGTATTGCCTTCTGTTGAGTTGGTTCCATGACCAGTTGCTTAAGGAAGGCACCCTGAAGGGAGTCCAGAATAAATCTGCTCCTAGCTGATGCTGCTGCTGCTGGAAGGCTCAAGTCCACGTATGGAATATTGAAGTCTCCAGTCAGCACCATCTCCCCCTTGTCCGCCATCCTTTGGAAGGCTAGCATTAACTCCCTACCTGTCTCTTCCTCCAGGGCTGGTGGTCTGTAGATCACCCCTGTGTAGATGGCTGACTCCATTTTCCTTTCCTGCTTAACCCACAGTACCCCCCCCTCCATTTTGTTCCTCCTGGATCTCTGTGGACTTTATGCCATCTTTCACATAAATTGCCACTCCTCCTCCTCCCTTCCTACCTTATCTCTTCTGAATATGTCATAAACAGTTATGGCCATCTCCCAGTTGTGGTTATCATTACACCAGATCTCTGTGATGGACACAATGTCAAGGTCCGACTGTGCCATGGCAGCCTCCAGATCCTCCATCTTGTTGCTAAGGCTCCTGACATTGGCACACATGGTTTTCCACGATGTGACCTGCCTGGTCTGTTTTCCTGTTCAACTCCAGTCCCCTTCCTGGTGTTCTTTATCCCTGGTTCTCCCTGCTGTCTACCCTTCTGTTGTATTTTGTCCTTTTTCTGCCTATCTACCCCTTGGGTGCCTATCTCCATCTTTTGCGCACTGCTTTGAAGTGATATCTCCTCTTCGTGTTCCCTGGTTCCACTGCTAGCTACGGGAGGGTGGGCAATTAGGTATCCTCCTTGTTAACCAGCACCCACAGCTAGTTTAAATGCTTGTCCATGGAGCATTTAAATTTTGCATTCAGTGCCTGGATTCCCTTCCAGGATGGAAGCAGGCCATCTGGCTTGAACAATCCCCCATCCCTCCAGGTGGGTCCCCAGTCACCAATGAATTTGAACACTTCCTCGCAGCACCAGTTCTTCAACCATGTGTTAAAGTTCCTGGTGCATGTGCCGATATGCTCTCCAGTGCCTCTCACAGGTAATACTTCCAAGAAGGTGACAGATATAGCTACTTACTTGAGACCCCTTCCCAATTTTCTAAACTCTTCCTGAACTTCCTTAGGATCCCTGTTTGCCAGGTCAATACTTCCTAGGTGGATGATGACGTTCAGCTCTCCTGCCCATCTTACCTTTCCAGTGATCCCCAGGATCTTCCTCCCATCCCTCTACACCATGGCACCTGGTAGGTGTGGCAAGCTAGCCAACTGCCAGTCATTATTTGCAGATATAATTCTGTTATGTATATTTTTTGATGTGATTCAGTGTACAGTATGTATATGTGTACATGCTACAATGGGTGCATGGACAGAGAGACTGGATTTCTTTTCAAAATGTGTGGCCTTCCTCTCACCTGAGGGGCAGCTGCTTGCCAGGAAGTTAAGGTTGCATTTCCAGGTTCCTTAACAGAGCTATGCCAAAATACATTACCTGTCCTAAACCATGGACTTCAGAGGTAGGAAGCTCTGATTCCAGGAAACTGTTATGGTATGTTGCATCTTATGAGATGAAATGACCAGGAAAATCCTTTCTGGCAGACCAGTGTGAATTCTCATACAGGTGTCATAATTATCAGGGAAGCATAACATCAAAAGCTAGCTAGAATATTGTGTTGTGGAGAAAGCATAAGAGTGACATCTACTAGCCTAAAAGAGAAGGCTCCTTTGGGATTAGACAGTTCTTTCTCTTCAGGCTTCCTCCAACTATATAAAGAATTGAATAAGGGTCATTCGCTCCCATTTTTGCTGAGTATTTACAAGAGACTCTCTTCTCCTGACAAAAGAAGCAAAACTGCTGAGATCCAAGACTGCCAGTACAAAGGAAACCAAATCTTTCATTTACTTTCTTTGGTCTTAATTTCTTACAGACTTAAGGTAGACTTTAGATAACTGTTATAGTGCATTTTTCATGGATTGTATATTTTTCCACTTTTATTTCTGTTATTCTGTGACCAACTTAGTGCATCTTTTAGTTGAAACTGTATGATTATTATTTAAGTATTTTAGTAAAAACATTTGTTTTTATGAAACCTGCCTGAGGAAGCTTATTTTTAAATTGTGTGTGAATTGTGGGACAGTTATTAATAATCTGTGACAAACTGTTATTGCTAAGGGGTGTCGCCATAAGCAAGCAATCGAGCTAGGGTCTGTAAGGGATATCTGGGTAGAGATAGGGACAATACCAAAGTCCCAAGAAAGAGTCTGTAGAGATTTTGAACCTGGTTATTGCATGTCCTGTTGGAGAAGATGAAATCAGGAGCACAGTGCTACCCCAAAGAGGGTGTAATACTTGGATCTTCCCCATTTGTGTAGTAACCAAGAAGGGTTCATATTTGGTTACAAGACTTGAGACTGATATTGTGTCCTTCTCCAGAGTTTAGAGGGATGCTCTGCGTCCTCATTGTGGGTGTTCAGTCATGACCTCAGTAAGCATTCTAAAAAGGACACGAGGAGGGTATCCCTGTTCCTCCCATCATCAATTGCACTTAGGGGTGTGCACTGTGAGCTCAGTGGACCTGGCCCTCGGGAGTGGGTTTGTGACAGACCTGGTGTGCAGTGGTGGGATCCAATAGACCTGGTTACATAGTGTTGCAATTCAATAGATATTGGTGGCACAGGCTAAACAGCTGGATTAGAGCCCAAGGTATCAGACCAATAAATTGAAAACAATCCACACACAATCAAGGCAGAGATCTGAAAAAAAAAATAATTTGGTTACAGTATAAAGCTCCCTACTTGTTTTCTTTTTTTCTCAGGTGTAAGCTAGTGTAGCTGTAGTTTGGGAAGAAAATGTCTTCCATCTACTGTGAATACACTGCAGACTACCTAAAGCAGTTGTGGCAGGAAAGAGGGGTCCAGTGCAAGGGGTGAACTAAAAAGCACCTCATGGAGGCTCTTGTGGCAGCCAATGAGCAAGCAACTACCCAGGACCTTGAGTCACAGCTGGTGACTGAGAAGGACCAGACCCTGGGTGTGGGGATGCCAAGGGATGTTGCAGTGTCCAGCCCCAGGGAGGAGGACAGTGAGACCAGAGGGAACCCAGAGCCACAGCAACATGGAAATGTCACCACAAAGCTGGAGCGAGAAGGGATCAGGCTGATGCTAGAGTTGAGGAGATTGGAGCTGGCATTTGAGCAGGAAAGGTTTGAAGCCCAGCAGCAAAAGGAACATGAGCAGAGGAAGTTCGATCTGGAGATGTAGGAAAAATACAACCAGTGTCAGATAGAGGCTGATGAAAAGGAAAAACAGCAAGCTCCAGAGATGCCCTGACATGAGCTATGAGGAACTTGCAACAAAGCAATGTTAGTTTTTAAAACGTTGGTGGGAGGGAGTCGAAGCAAATTCTGTGAAACAATTGAGGAGGTTATGCTGTTAGAGCAGTTCTTTTTGGCTTGCCCACCAGAACTAAAAACCTAGTTAGAGGACCGAGATCAAAAAATAGTGCAGCAGGCTGCTGAGCTCTCGGATTGCTATGCCAGGAGCAAGCCTGCTCTGAAAGGGAGTGGGGTGGATGTAGCAGCACAGAAAGGGAAAAACACAACTTCAGGGCAGCTAAAACCCTCACTGCCTCCACATAAAGGGAGAAGCCCCAGGTTACAAAAAAGGGATTTCTCAGATAAAAGAAATGATGACTGTTGGTTTTGCAAACAGCCAGGGCATCTTGCTAGACAGTGTCCTAAAAAGGCATAGAATGGAAAAGTGGTGCTCAAATGGAATTGGATGCACTGTGTATCCCTGAAAGCATGCCTATAAACATGAGGGAGCACATACACCAGGTTACTGTAAATGGGGTGCAGAAACATGGGTTAAGGGACAGGGGGGCATCTCTTACCTTAGTAAAAGGTGTTTGGTTGGGCCTGAACAGCTTATACATAATCAGTTTGTAACAGTAAGAGGTTTCACTGGGGAGGTGAAAACACTGCTACTAGCTAATGTTCTCCTGGACTAGGGTGAGACAGAAGAGAGGGTGCAAAAAGTGGCCGTGGCAGACAACCTCACCCTGGATGTGATTATAGGGAACAATCTCCAGAAGGAGTGGGTGGTGTGTACGGTTACCTACAGTCAGAATGCAAAGGCCGCTTGTAGTTCCCTGAACCCCATAGAAGCCCCTGTGGAAAACAACGGGAGGCTGGTTTCCCAACCTGTGTCTCCTGAAATGGAGAGTAGTGAAAGTGAAGCATGATTTCCTCAAGTAACAGTTTAATACTCGGGATTAGGACAACAGAAGGCTATTGCCCATTAGTGCTGTCCCCACTACTCAGTGGAGGTAACAAAGTTACCATCAGTAAAAAAACAGATCCAATGTAGCCTTGAAGCTATTTAAACTAGGTGTATTTATTACTTCTGCTGGTAGCTGATTCCACAGTCCGATCTAGAGACATAACTGTGTCTCCAGGATTCTGTTTTAGCCTGAGTCTCTGTCATCTGATGCTTGTGTCCCCTTAGATCATATCTATGATCCTTGTAGGCAAGGTGCAAGTACTTCAGTAATGAGTCGTCATTTAGAATTTTATACATCAGCAAGATATCCCCCCTTGCACACCTTGCCTCAAGATGCCATAGCCCTAGACCAGATAATCTTGCATCATATGGTTTGTCCCTGTATTTAGATGTCAGTTTAGTAAATGACCTTTGGGGTTTTTCAACCATTACTTTCTCCTTCTTAAGATATGGACTCCAGCTTTGGGAGCAATAGTCCATATGTGGTTGTATATAGGTTTTGTACAATGGAAGGAGTATATTAACATTCCTAGAAAAAAAAAAGGATCTGCAAATACAGTTAACAAGGTGCATTGTTTTGTTAGCTACATATTTGCAAGGGGCATAACTCTTGAGGTCAGTACTGATATATACTCTAAGGTCCCTTTCACGTGTGTATTTTTTTAGTTGGGTCCCTTGGATATAGTAGTTCTTTTGCATAATATTCCTCCCAAAATGCATAATTATACAGTTGTCCATGCTAAATTGCATCCTGTTTCTTCTGGCCCACTCAGTAAATTTCTCAATATCTTCCCCAAATCTAAGCCTATCGTCAAAGGTGTCCACAATGCCCCCCAATTTTACATCATCTGCAAATTTATGCAGCTTATTACTTGTGACATTAAGATCACTTATGAAAATATTAAACAAGAGCGCACCTAACACTGACACCTGAGGAATGCCACTAGTAACCCTAATCTCAGTGGATGAGTAGCCATTGATTCTTACTGACTGAGTTCTATCCATGAGCCATTTCATGATCCAACTTATCACTTTGTGATTTATCCCTAAGTCAATTAGTTTAGAGACAAGACCACTATGCTGCACCATATCAAATGCCTTCCTATAATCGAGTAGCACAACATCCACTGCTCTGTCTTGGTCAATGTTACCCCCCACATAGTTAGAAAAAGTAACCAAGTTGGTTGTACAAGACCTTTGTTGTGTAAATCCATGTTATGTTACATCTAGAAGGCCCTTGTTTACCAAATAGCTGCATATATCTTCAGAAAATAATCCCTCAATAATCTTCCTAACAATCGATGTTAAACTAATTGGTCGATAGTTTGCCAGGTCAGTCTTACTACCCTCTTGGAATATTGGTACTGCAGTAGCCTGTCACCAATCTCTGGGGACAAAATTTTACTTTAATGATCTAAGCCCTAAGTCTGCTATGATTGGGGCAAGTTCTTTTCCCAACTCTTTGAGAAATCTTAGGAGCAAACTGTCTGGACCAGATGATTTATTCACATTTAAAGCTCTAATTTTACTGTAAACCTTCTCAGTACAGATATCCTCTGTGAGATGTGATGTGATCAGATAGGTCAAATGAAACAGTAGTTTGTTCAATACTGAGCTAAAATATGTATTGAACTCCCTAGCCATGTCATTAGGACTGTTATGGATTATACCACTGATATTAAGTGGTCCTATGACTCTGTACCCTTCTTCTGATTAATGTTTGAGTAGGAGCCCTTGACATCATTTTTAGTGTTTGCTGGCCTGTATTCAGTATGCACCTTAGATCTATCACCTGTTTTAATAACCATAGTGCCTTTCTGTACATATCCCTATTTTTGTGGGTTTTTTTTTCAATTTGTTATACAATGTTTGCTTTTTGTTTATGTTTCTTAATTTTCCCACTAAACCATAGTGGCATCTTTCCCCTTTTATTGTATACTGATATTAAAGGGACATGCCTATATTCTAGTTCTCTAATTATCTTAAGAAACAGATCCCAACATTGCTCCATATTTAGTCCTTCCGATAGGGTTTTTCAGTTAAGTTTTGATAGTTCCTGGTGTATAGCATTATAGTTAGCCCTAGTGTATAATTTGTGAATTGTTTTTCCCATTGTAAATTTTTTTGATTTATTTAATATGAACCTAACTATATCATGATCACTATTATCAAGAGGAGGATCAAGCTTAATATCTAAGATGCTCTCACTTATGTTAGTCAATATAACATCCAATATGGTATGTCCGAGTATGGGTTTATTTAAACATTGTTCAATTCCTGTGGTGGTTAGGATGGGTTGTACCCTATCTCCCAGGGAGTTGTTGTAAGTATCCTCCCCAAGCTATATCAGGGAGATTTAAATCTAGTATAATATATCATAATTCTCTGCTACAGATGCTATATTCTCAATAAATTGTTCAGTTTCATGGCAGATACATCTGGTGGTCTGTAAAAAACAGCCAACTTGAATTTTTTCCCCTCTATACCAGTAATGTCCACCCACAAGGCTTCAATCTGACCATTATCCTCTTTGGTACTACTGAATAAACATTCAATGTTTTCTTTAATGAACAATGCAATACCCTCACCCTTTCTATTCTCTCTGTCCCTACTTCATAAATGATAACCCAGTATGTTCTTATTACAGTTATTATCCTCACTCCACGAGGTCTCCGTAACTCCAATGATATCTACTCTATCTTTATTTAGTAGCAGTTATAATTCTGCCAGTTTGTCTTTGTTCAAGCTTCTAGCATTGAGACACATAACCTTAGCTTGTTTGTTAGTCCTTCTGGTGGGGCTCTTATGATTAATAGTTTTTTTCCAGGCAGGGAGTAGAACCTAATTCTCTCATCCCCCTATTAACTATTTTAAACATTTTGTTATCTCTTTTTTAATTCTCATTCCCAGAATTCTACTACCCCTAAAATTCAAGTCTAGATCGTGTCTATAATATAGGTTAGGTTTGTTGTGAAAAGTATCCCAATGTCTTAAGAAATGGTAATTATTTACTTGTGCCCATCTCCTCAGCCAAGAATTAGCAAGACTGATTTGTTTATGTTAATAGGCTGAAGAGCTCTAGACTCAGCTGAATCTGAACCAAGAGACTCAGCTGAAAAGCTTTAGACTCAGGGAGGATCTCCAAGAAGATAATTTCATAGTCCTTCTCTCTGAGCTTGTTACCTAACCTTATACATTCTTTCTGTAATGTTGGTAATGATTTATTATGTAAATCATTAATGTCCACATGGACTACTGCAATGGGTTTACTTTCTGCCTATTTAAAGATGTTGTCAGACATATCCAAAAGGTCCTGGACACCTGCCCCTGAAAAACTGCTAACCATAACATTTCCTTTGTCATCCCTACATATGTACGGTATCTATCCATGTATTTAATTATTGAATCTCCATTCACTATAACCTGCCTTATTGCTTTGTTGTCATCTGAAGTATATGTAGGAGACCTAGGGGGAACAGTGCCACAGGTATTAACTTCCATTTGTTCATCCAGGCCAGCTTCATCTTGTGCTAACACCTAATACCTGTTTTTAAGTGGTATATTTGTACATACAACAACTTCCCTGGACTTACTTTCACCAACGCATGCAGCTGAGCATTCCCCTTGCTCTGCTGTATCTCCTAAATTCACAGTTTCATTATCTGGTAAACCTTGTCCTACTTCTTTCAGGGAACTCCTGCCTCTCTTCTTTTTAACCAAATTTACAAAATGCCAGTCATTATCATCAGCTGTTTCTGCATCAATTATTTTATTTGTTGATTTGTGCTTTGCCCTGGTGTCTGCATCATAACTGGACCCTGGTTCTGCCTGATTTTATTGAGACTAGACAAAATCTTTAGTTTGGTAACCATTTCCATCTGGCTATTCTCCAGGTTTTCAAGTTTAGTGCTAAAGAGTTGAAGCTTATGTACGAGTTCTTGATTATGCAAGCACATTTTACATACATAGTCCTCACAATTTGAACTTGCTTCCACCATCTGATACATAATGCAACCATGACACTTACTATAAAGATCACCATTATTAGTTAAGATAGAAGAAGTCATTTTACCTTGCTTTGGTTCACACCCTCCACTTGTTCTATCACTCTACCTGCCTTTTAGTTGTGTTATTTCCTCCAGTCGCCTGCTCACCTGCTCCAGCAGACATGGCAGACACACACAGATAAACATGCACCTGACTCTGTGTGCATCTCCATGCATGACACTGCGCACCCTGCCCATGCTTGCCCTGCTCACAGAGGGGCCTGATTTTATAGTTGGTGACCTGGAAGTGACTCGCTTGGGTCAGTTACCCCACTATCTCAGAGCCTTAGGTAAAACTAAATAAAACAGCAGGGCTACTATGTAGCACTGTTCCTGGGCCCCTGTTTGCTGATTCCAAAGTTAAAAGTGCAATAAAACTCAATGTAGTGGTCTCTGAAGTCCCAAGATACAGCTAGGGACTACAGACATCAACTGCACTTCCTGATTCCTGGTATACCATTTCACTGATTTGCTGCTCTTTTGAGAAATTCTCTCCAGCACTACAAAAGCTGCTGGAATCCCCAAATCTACCCCCATACTGTCACACAGCCTCTGCATCTGTCTCACGGCATAGGAGAGTAAAATAGTGGCTATTCCTGACAAAACAGCTATATACAGTTACTCTGAGAAGGGAGGGCTAACAAATGGTCCAAAGGTTAGGGATGGCAGTAGCTCTGAATACCCTGATGCTAGAGCTATGGACCCCAGTTTAGGAACTGAGGGGGACATGTCCCATACCTTCGGAAAATGTGAAGATTTTGCAGCTGCTCAGAGAACTGACCCTAGTTTGGAGAAGCTGAGGGCCTGTGCAGAATCTGATGGGACACAGGTAAGTGAAATAAGACATAAAGTATTTTGGGACAATGGACTGTTGTATACACAGGCAGTAAGGACAGAGGGAGGAGTGATGGGCAGGCAGCATGTCATTCCACAGGGGTATCATGAGCAATTGCTCAAAGTCACTCATGACATCCCCATGTCCTGACACCATGCAGCAATTGGCCAAGAATTTCTATTGGCCCAACTTCACTCAACAGGAGAAGGAATATTTCAGATCTTGTCCCTGGTGCCAACAATGAGGAAGACAGGTAGTAAAACCAAAGCTGCCCTAATTCCCTTGCCCATTGTGGAGGAGCCATTCCTGAGGATAGGAATGGATACTGTGGGACCTTTGATTACCCCAAACTCCTCCAGGAAGAAGTTTATCCTGATGGTGGTCGATTGCACCACCTGATACCCAAAGGTAGTCACCCTCTCCTCACTTAGGACAGACAAAGTGGCAGGTGCCTTGCAAGGGATTTTCTCCCATGTCGGGTTTCCACAGGAGGTTATCCCTGATCAAGGGAGTAACTTCATGATGAAGTGTTTGTGGGAGAAGTGCGGAGTGGTGCAGACATGCATGACACCTTATTACTCACAAGCCAATGAGCTTGTAGAAAGGTTTAATGGTACCCTAAAATAAATGCTCCAAGCATTTCCTGAACAGCATGGGATGGACTAGGAGAACTACCTTCCCCACATGTTGTTCACAGTCAGGGAGGTGCCCCAAGAGTTGACAGGGTTTTCCTCCTTTGAACTCTTATATGGTCATAGGGTGAGTGGGCCCCTAGACTTGATCCAGGAAGACTGGGAAGGCAAGCACACCACTCAGGGAACTCCTATAGTGGAGTATGTCCTAAAGTGTAGGGAGAAGCTGAAGGAATTTATGGGGCCAGCCCAAAGCAACCTGTCAGCTGCCCAACAAAGGCAAAAGGTCTGATACAACCATGGAGCCAGAGCTTACTCATACAGTGTAGGACAGAAAGTCATGGTCTTAATTCTGGTCTGGAAGGACAAGCTACAGGTCAAGTGGATGGGACCATATGAGGTAGTCCAACAGGTTAATGAAATGAAATGAATTACATTATAGAACTGCCTAGCAGGAGACATACCCATACAATGTACCATGTCAAGATGATGAAATCATAAGCAAATAGGGCCGACATGGTTTTTGCAGTGTGTAGTCTGGGGAGGGGACAGACAAAGAAGACCCCTACTGGACTTGCTAGAGGAAAACAAGTGGGAGTCCTCTGTGGAGACAATCAAACTGTGGCCCTAGTTGACCTCAGAACAGTCCTAGGAAGTGCGGGAGGTTCTAGAGGACTTTGCCACTTTATTTACGGCCAAGCCTGGATAAACCCCCTTAGTGATACATGATGTAGATATGAGGACGCTAGTGCCCATATGGTGGACAGCCTACCAGATGCCTGGGGCTGTCCTAAAGGACATTAGAAGGGAGGTGGAAGAAATGCTGGATTTAGGGGTAATACAGAAATCCAACATCACCTGGGCCTCACCCGTAGTCCTTGTTCCTAGGCTAGATGGTTCTACTTGCTTTTGAGTGGATTATCATGGGCTCAATGCAGTCACAAAGTCTGATGCCCACCAAATGCCAAGGATGGATGAACTACTAGATACATTTGGGGTGACATACCTTACCACAATTGACTTAACAAAAGGGCATTGGCAGGTGGAGCTTACTGCTAGAGCTAGAACGCGGTCGGACTTCATCACTCTAATAGGATTATTCAAGTTCCAGGTAATGTCTTTTGGAATGAAGAACACCCCTGCAACCTTCCAAAGGTTGGTCAACCAGGTGTTACAAGGTACTGAAGAATATGCAGTGGCATATCTGGATAATATTGCCATCTTAAGTACCAGTTGGAAGGAACACCTGTCCCACCTGAAGGAAGTGTCAGGCAGGATACAGAGGGAAGGGCTCACTGTCAAGGCTGAAAAGTGCCAGTTGGTTATGACGGAGGTGGCATACCTAGGCCATGTAGTGGGGTGGGGGCAGCTTCACCCTAATCAAGCCAAGATTGAGGTGATAGAGGTGTAGCCTATGCCTGAAACCCAGACACAGGTTAGGAGCTTCCTAGGGACTGCAAGTTACTATCAAAGATTTGTTCCAAATTACAGTACCCTGACAGCTCCCCTATCTGGCCTGCTAAAGAAAAGAAAGCCCAAAAAGGTAGACTGGGAGCCAGCCTGTGGAATGAGCTTTCGTATTGCTAAAGGAGGCACTGTGCAGTGCCCCTGTGTTAGCCAGTCCAGATTACAGTAAGCCATTTGTAGTCCAGACAGATGCCTCAGATGTGAGGACTGGAGCATTCCTCAGTCAGACCTCTAATCAAGGAAAAGATCACCCAATAGTGTACCTTAGCAAAAACATTTTTCCCCATGAGCAGGCATATTCCACAGTTGAAAAGGAATGCTTTACACTGGTATGGCCCCTGAAGAAATTAGGGCCTTACTGCTACAGGAGGCACTTTAAGGTATAGATTGATCATAACCTCCTGGTGTGGCTAAATCAGATGGGTAAAACAAATGATCATCTCTTAAGGTGGACTATTGCCCAACAGGCCTATGATATGACCATTACCCACAGGGCCAGATTGGCCAATGCCAATACAGATGGGCTATCTCACCAGTAAGAACAGTAACAGAATTTGTGAAACCCTTACCATGCATTAGGGGGCGTGTTCCCACAAATTCAATCTAGGATGGAGGGATGTGGTGAGCTAGCCAACTGCTAGTCATTATTTGCAGATATAATTCTGTTATATATATTTTTTTTATGTGATTCTGTGTATGTGTGCATGCCACAAGAATGCCAGTGTTAAGGCAAGGGGCACATGGAGAGAAAGAGACTGGATTTCTTTTAAAAATGTTTGACCTTCCTCTCACCTGAGGGGTAGCTGCTTGCCAGGAAGCTAAGGTTGTATGTCCAGGTCCCTTAACAGAGCTATGCCAAAATACATTACCTGTCATAAACCATGCATTTCAGAGGCAGGATGCTCCTGATTCCAGGAAACTGTTATGGTATGTTGCATCTTATGAGGTGAGAGGACCAGGAACATCCTTTCTGACAGACCTGGGTGAATTCTCTTACAGGTGTCATAATTGTCAGGGAAGTATGACATCACAAGGTAGATAGAAAATTGTGTTGTGGGGAAAGTTCAATAGTGACATCTACTGGCCTAAAGGAGAAGACCCCTTTGGAATTAGACAGTTATTTTTCTTCAGGCTTCCTCCAGCTATATAAGGAATTAAACAAGGGTCATTCACTCTCATTTTTACTGAACATCTACAAGGGACACTCTTCTCCTGACACAAGAAGCAAAACTGCTGAGAACTAAGACTGCCAGTACAGAGGAAACTGAATCTTTCATTCACTTTCTTTGGACTTCAACTTACTATGGACTTAAGGTAGACTTTAGATAACCATTATAGTGTATTTTTCATGTATATTTTTCCACTTTTCTTTTATTCTGTGACAAAATTAGTGCATCTGTTAGTTGTAGCTGTATGATTATTATTTAAATATTTTAGTAAAAACATTTGGTTTTAAGAAATCTGCCTGAGCAAGATTTTTTTTTAATTGCGTGTGAATTGTGAATTGTGAATTGACAGTTGTTAATAATCTTGTGACAAACTATTATTGCTAAGGGGTGCCTCCATAAGCAACCAATTGAGCTAGGGTCTGTAAGGGATATCTGAGTAGAGATTGGGAGAATATCAAAGTCACAAGGAAGGGTCTGTAGGGATTTTGTACCAGGTTGCATGTCCTGTTGGAGAAGACAAAATCAGGAGCACATTGCTACCCTGAAGAGAGAGTAATGCCTGAATCTTCCCTATTTGTGTAACAACCAATAAGGGTTCATATTTGGCTACAAGCCTTGAGACTGGTATTGTGTCCTTATCCAAAGTTTAGAGGGATACCCTGGGTGCTCATAGTGGGTGTTCAGTCATGACCTCAGTGAGCATTCTAAAAAGGACACAGGGAGGGTATCCCTGTTCTCCACCATCACAGATTGCACTTAGGGGTGGGCACTGTGAGCTCAGTGGACCTGGCCCTCAGGAATGGGTTTGTGACAGTAGGCACCTCAGCTCCCTGTCCTCCCCCTCACATGTTCCTAGCTCAATCCTCCATATAATAGAATCCCCCACTAGGATTCACTTCCTCCTTCTCTGGGGTCCACTGCTCCCCCCACTGAGGTCACCTCCTCAACTGACCTTCACATCCTTCCCTTTCACTTCTCTGGGTGCCTCTGTCTGGTTGTCACTGTTTGCCAGTGCAGCATATGAGTTCTGGAGCAAAATAGAATTTTGAATGTGCCTCTGCCTGACCATCCTAACCCTCCCCAAGCCCACCATTGTCCAATTGCTCCTCATTCTTGACATCCTTGAGGCAGTGGCATTGGACTGGGTGGTCTCCGAATGGGGGTGAAGGTACTCTGACCCAGTTTACCTCCACTCTGAGTCTGGCTACCTCATCGCACAGTCCAGAAAGATGCCTGCAGAAAGGGCAGCACCTCAGCATCCAGAAGGTCTGCCTGAATATGGCTGCCCTGCATCTACTGCATTGCACCACTCCCCACATTATTCTGCACTTATTCAGTTATTACACTATTTGTGTAATTACACTGTTACATTATTTGTCTGTTAGCTGTTACACTAGTTGTCTGGTTCTGAAGATCTCCTTCTAGTCCCCCTAGATGTGTAGCTCTCCTTCTAGGTCCCAGTGTTTGTTTTTTTGGAAGTCATTTTACGTGATGTCATTTTTTTTTGTAATTTACACTACAGTAGCCCCTGAGTTGATTGCACTTCTACATTACTGCAACTTGTTGTGCCAAGGGCAGACTTACTCTCCTTTATGCCCCTCCTACTGCACAGTCCCTGCTATTCCCCATGCTTGGCTCCTGAAGTTATCTTCACCATACCATCTGAGGAAAAACTGCACTCCTAAAACCAATTCAACAGCCATAAGATCTTACCATTATTGATCCAAAATCAGTCCAAAGACTTTTAAAACAAAATTGTCCATAAAAAGATCTGAAGAGCCTTCTGCAGCTTGAATAGTGTGGTTTATTTCTGGTTTTGCTGATTTCTTTAAAGTAGTGGTTTTTGTTTGACTAGTGAAGGACTACTGTGTGGAGGGGAGGGAAGGGGAAGGGAGAGGAAGGGAGGGAGTTTTTTCAGCTAGCAAGGCAGCCCATACAAATAGTGGCTTTGAGTGTTTTTACTTTGAGCACTAGTCTGTATGCAGAAGATATCTCATACTTATTTTCCTCAGTCTTTCTTGTTAATTATTTTTGTCTGTGGTCTGTCGTCTCTCATTTTATTTCTGTAGTACAGTTTGGTGTGGTTAAGGTAAGTATTGCATCAGTCTCTTTCAATATTAGTTATAGATAGTTTGGTGTGTTCATAAAGTGATGGTGTTACAGTACTTGTTAACTGCCCCTGTTGTGTGTGCCTTGTTAATCCCTGTCACATTAAAGAATAAATAAATGAAATGCAGTTTGAAGCCTGGGTGGCACATATTCAGCCAGGTGTCATAGCATTAACAGAGACATGGCTCACACCATGAACAACTAACTCAGTAGTCTCCATCCCTGGGTACAACTTACACAGGCAGGACCACTCCTGGAATACAGGGGGTGGCTGCTTAATCTACACTCACAACCACCTACATTGTCATAGATTCCAACTGTCTAATGTCACTATTGACTGTGAATGCTTAGCAATAAAAAGCCTTATGACAGTTTACATCCCACCCAGGCAGCAACAAATTGGACAAGAAGCCTTTGCTAGCAATTACAAGCAGGCCAGCCAGAGCAAGGAAACTATCATATTAAGGGACTTTAACTCCAGCTGGTCTACCAGCTCAAGTGCTGTGCACAGAGACATGGTTGCTGGACTTTACCTAACCCAGATGGTCAAGAGCTGTACCAGAATAAATTATCACACAGTCACAAGCACGTTAATTGACTGGCTGTTAACAATACACCCTGAAAGACTAATTGAGGTCAAGGTACTCCCAAACACAATGAGTGACCACTCACCCATCCGATGTGGGTGGTCAGCAAAACAGATGAAAGTCCCACCCCAGACTGGTGAGAAACAAGGTAATCAAAAATTGAGCAATGGCCCCTTTCAGGAACCACCTCACAGGAATCAACTGGAGCTTTCTGGACTCCTGCTCCAGTGTTGATACTGCCCTTCAATTCTTCAACACTCATTTCAACATGGAAGCTGACAAGTTCACCTCTTATCATAACAACATTATATAAAATAGCAGCATGGACTGGGTTACCCCACACACACACACACACTCTACTTAACATGACGCAGCAATGGGAGAATCTCTGGCACCAGGCCAGAGCTACAAGGTCAACCATGGATGTCCAAAACTACAAAGCAGCCCTAAACAAGTGTACCTAAGCAATCAGGCAAGCCAAGGCTACATCTTATAAGAAACAACAATCACAGTGATGGTGTGTTGGGAAGAAATTCTGGGCCTCAATTAAGAACCTTCTAGGGACTAAAGACAGGATTTAGCCTGCACTGCTTGATGAAGTTGTTCTTAAGGATGATATAATGACCAACATTTATAATAGGGCATTCACAGACTACAGTGCAGTCCTCCCTCACAGAGTAGACACAGATTCCGATGTAGAACTGACTATAGACCATTCGCCCAACTATTCAAACACTGGGCACTGCCCAAACATTTACTTTAGGCAGGTGACTGCCAATGAAAGTAGTAAATATTTAGCAAGAGTGCTGGACAAAACAAGGGTGGGGGGGTGATGAGATTGACATGAAGCTTATCTTCATCGCACTCCCAGAGGTTATCAAACCCATCACTAAGCTTTTCAACCTGTCACTCCATCTATCCACTTTTCCATCGATATGGAAAAATGCACTGGTCACCCCTGTGCTAAAAGGAGGTAACCAGTCACTAGCATCCAATTACAGGCCCATCTGAATCCTGTCCCCACTCTCTAAAGCACTGGAAAGAATCATACCCGACAAACTCACAGACCATCTACATAAATACAACCTTCAATGCCCCTAACAGCATGGCTTCCACAGAATGCACAGCACTAACACTACCCTAATTGAATTCACGGACTTTGTTCATGAGTCACTCAGCCAGGGTCATCTTGCTAGTGCTATCTTTATTGACTTAACCAAGGCATTTGATTTAGTGGATCACCAGCTGCTGCTCCACAGGTTATGTTGCCTGGGGCTATCTCGCAGTACAGTTAGCTGGCTCAGTAGCTACCTGACTGGGCACTCACAGCAAGTTAAAATCAATAGAGTCATTTCTGAGACCGGAAAAGTCACAGTAGGGGTCCCACATGGCTCCGTACTGGGCCCGCTTCTGTTTAGCCTCTTTGTGAACAACTTTCCAGATGTTTGCCCTACATCCAAAGTCCTGATCTATGCAAACAACACTGTAGTATTCTCCTGCGACCCTTGTCAGGAAGCACTCACTAGGAACCTGAAGAACAACTTCAACCAACTGCAGGACTGGTTTAAAAATAGTGTGCTAGTGCTCAACAGCAAAAAACAAAAACAAAGACAATGCTCTTTGCAGGATGCCAAAAGAGGAGAGCAACAGCACCCTTTTTAATAGTAAATAGCCTGGACTCCACCCTAGAGCAGGTGAACTCCTTCCGGTACCTAGGGATCACAACTGATGAGCCTCTATCCTTTGATGAACACACTGGCAATATTACCTCCACTGCCAACAGGAAGCTAGGGATCCTTTATAGGCTTCGGTTCTGCCTCACACTGGAGGTTAGACTGTTGGCTGTTAGTGGTACACTCCTATCAGTTCTTGACTACTGTAGTGTGGTTTGTGGTGCAGCTTCAGAAGCCACCCTTCACCAAGTCCAGACAACCCTCAACAAGGCATGCAGATTTGCGCTAGATGCCAATCATCTCACACATACTTGTGATCTCTACTCTAAGACAAAATGGCTTCTACTCCATGACCAAATCAAACTCCAGACTTGCCTGCTGGGGAAGAAGGCTCTACTAGGGCATGCACCTCTCTCCTTACAGGTACTATTCCGGCCTGCCCCTCTATTCTTGCCATGAGAAGCATAACAAAACAGGCCATGGTGATGCCTTTCAGGAAAACAATTCTGGGCAGGCGAGCCTTCGCAGTTAGGGCCCCTACCTGGCTAAATGAGCTTCCCTATTCCACCACAACCCTCACTCGCTTCAATTCAGAACTTCAGAAATCCATCACACCTCTAGAACAATGCAACTGCTAGACTTAACCCCCACCTAGTGTCACATGACTAACCCCTAGCCTCCAGCGCCTAGTACTAGTGCTCCCACAAATCCTGACAAGTCTATCCCCTAATCGCTTAGGTACAATGCTGCTCCCCCTTGTTGGGAATTGATTGCCTTAGTGTTCCTTTAGTCAATTGCCCCTCAAATACCCTCCCCACCTTCTCCCCCAGGCATGAGTGCACGCTATATCTTCTATTTTGCTCTGTATAAATTTGTGAATTGTTGTATTCTGTTCTGTATTATCCAGGTGTCTACTATCAGCTGTGAATGTACCAGCATTTGTGCTACCCACAGTGAACGTGTTCATACATTGTACTTCCTAAAGCTAACTGAAAATGTTTAATAGCTGCAACTGATGAAACCAACCAGATATGTCTGTGGATGCTCTCTAATAATCTGTTCATACTCTAGATTGCCCAAGCTATATCTTCTATTTGCTCTGTATTAAGCTGTGAATTGTTGTATTCTGTACCGTATTAACCTGGTGTCTACTATGAGCGGTGAATGCACCAGCATTTGTGCTACTCATATTAAATGTATTCATACATTGTACCTCCTAAAGTTAACTGACAATGCTTAATAGCTGCAACTGATGAGACTCAGCCAGATATGTCTGTGGATGCTCTGTAATAATCTCATCATACTCTTGGATACTGAATGTTTTGACATATTGAATATATCTGCATACTGTACTATGCAAAGTGTATGTATTCCATATTTTACTGCCTAAAGTTTATCAGACAATGCTTGTTAGCTGCTACTGTCTCTCCCCCCACCGCTGTATATATTTCTTGTTGTCCCCATAACAACTTGTCTGATTAGGATCATTTGCAAATGAACTCTTAGCTCAAAGGTGTAATTCTGAATTATTAATAAATAAAATAAAACAACTATGTTTGGTGGTTTTACTGCAGCCACTATTAGCTCATTGAACTGCTATGTTCAGAATCAGATCACCCTGCTAATACCTCTGGGGAGGTGTCATCTTCTGCTGATGTTTAGTTTTACTGCAGGGTTTCTTTAAATCATTTTCATCACAATATCATAAATCTAAATCTAAACAAGCATTTGTCAATGCTGAATGTTGGCTTGTTAACATTAGCATTGGTAATGCCGGAGTTAGAGGGATGCATAATAGGAATGGCAGTGAAGTATTGAACTGATGCCAACCTCATCCCCACCCTGCACAGACTGACAGGCATTGGGGGTGTGCCTTGGGGTTGTCAGCCTTAATGCTCATGCCATTTCACCTCAACCTACCGTGCAGACACTGACAGGTGCTGCAGTGTGCCTTGGGGTCTTTGGGCCTTAAGCTCACCCCATTCCATAAGGAAATATGCTGAGATGGGTGCAGTATACTGTAGGAGAATCTGGTGAACTTTGGGGCTGAAGACTCCAAGACACACCTCGATGCCTGTCACTGGCTGCAGGGTGGGAGTGGAATGGCATGAGCATTACAGCCAAGGATTCCAAATCACACCCCCAACGCCTGTCAGTCTCTACAGGGTGGGGCGTTATGGTTGGAAACCCTAATGTCCTGAGTGTTTGTTGGTATTTTCACTCCAAATTTTCAACATGGGCTTTTTGTGACCCCACCTCAAGAACAGTGTACTATCAGTTTTTTGCCTGAAAGGTGATTTTCCACAGCGACTGCGCCATTTGGCACAAGGGTGAAAACACATTCTGGGCAGAATGTGAAAAATGTCAGCTGTACTGTTCATGAGGTGTTGTGAAAATATGGCAATGTTTAAAATCTGGAGTGAAAATATGAAAAATTGGTGAAGTTACGAGTGTGCATATAAACTGTGCAACACACGCCTGTAGTGCAATGATTGTTTTGGAATTTTTCACAAGATTTTCAATGTAGGCATTTTTGGACCTCTCCTCATGAACAGTGGCACTGTGATCACCTTTTGGGACTGAGTAATGAAATAACAGTGACATCTTCATGAGGTGTGGTCCCAAGAACCCCATGCTGAAAATATGGGGCCAAAATTCCGGAAAATGGCTGAGATATCAACCTAAGTTGAAACCCCCCATTGACCCATTATAAAGCTTACCATCATTTCTTCAGTTTGCGGTTGGCCTTTGAAGAGTGCAGACATGTCCCACGCCACAGAAGATCACTGCTTCCAACCTCCAGAGGTAAGTATAGGGTGAGGGGGGTGCGGGGAGGTGGGTGCACAGAGGAAGGGTGCAGGTTGGGGGAAGGGGATGGGGAGACCACGAGGGACCGTTTTCTGTTTTACAGGCTAAATAAAATAAAAACACTATGGAGGACAGTTTTTCTATTTTACAGGGGGAAAGCAATGAAAAAAAAACATTTAGGCACACTGGGGTAGTCTCCCAGTGTGCCACAAATGGGGGGGTGGCATGCCATTACCGATGCAGGGATTGGACACCCTGTTGTTAGCAAAGACCATAGACAGGTTAGAGGGCACATCCAACACCAGGAGTAAGCATCCCAGTGTCAGAAACAATTATTTCAGCACACTGAGGTGCGCTCCCAGTGTGCCACATTAATGGGGAAGGAGGACATACTGACATGGAGATTGGGCCCCCCCGATGTCAACTGTCTGTGGAGTGTGTGTCAGGCGGTAGGAGTCATCATTGTAGAAAGCCACACCATGGCTATTTTACTTATTGAAATGTTTCACCAGAAAAGGCACACTGAAACTCTACTGGTAACTCTAGCCATGTGCATTACTGTGCACTGTAATGAGCATGGCTGGAGTCTTGTCATCTGCTGATGCAATGAGAAAATTGCACCTCATTGGAGCGGTAGATTTCTTTCAACTCCGTAGGTGTCTTTGAAACTGCTGTCACCACCAGCATGCTCACTGATTGGCGGCTGATAGACTCACCCACTACAGCATCCCCTGCATTTGCCACATTTCTGACACACCTCTGAAATGTGCTACTACCCCAAGATGTTGCTTGTGCATGTGCAAGCCAACATAAAAATGACTAGGAAGAAATGGTTGACTAAAATGAGAGGTGCTGCAGAGGTGGCAGAGAAGTGCATAAGTTCTGTAGGGCAACACTGTGTTGCAGCAGCAGGGGCGCCATTTGGGGGGCGGTGGGCAGTCCCCCCCCCCGCACTGCAGACCATTGTTGTTTTTCTTGTTTTTCAGCACCTGGATCCGCCCCATATCCCCTCTGACCAGTTGTTGCTCCCCCATTGAAAGCCAAAATGGCCCCCCTGCAGCACCATCTATGGGCTATGGGGCCATTAATAGTAGTAAAGGAGTAGCTGGCCACAATGGTAATAGCATTAGTGTGGCCAGATCTTTTGCTGCCACATCTCTGGCATCCATGCTGGTGGAAACCAGGGGAGGCGTCAGCAAGAGGAGCAGTCCAAGAGGTAGCAAAATGTCTGTCTCAGGCACGGTAGTGGAGGAGGAGATTGTTGGTGTCCCTCTGGCATAGAAACATAGAAATGTAGAATTTGATGGCAGATAAGGACCGCTTGGCCCATCCAGTCTGCCCATTTCCCTACCTAATGGATAAGCTGTATATCCTAGTTAACCAACAGCCTACTACTTCCTGCCCTGGCATCTGACATCTGGTGGTTGTGGCGCTAAGCCTGATCTTGATGATAGTTTGCTATTCCCAAATGAAGAGTGTGGAGCTTGACCATGAGTCAGAGCCCAAGGAAGGAGATCTAACTATTGTACTGTCAAAAAAGTCTAAATTGAAAAATGTGTCTCTGACTAAAGATGATTATAAAGAGAATCTGGAGATAGTGAAGAAGAGGAGGACAACGCTCAGAAGGAAGAGGATATCAATGGCAGTAGGGGTGATGATTTGAATCCCCTATGTGAACCAGAAAAGAAAAAGAGGAAGGGTGATACTGCTGAACTTGTGGAGCTCTGCACAACAGTATGTCACAGAACTACCAAAGTCTTCCCATCAATACTACCACAGGTGCTCTTCTTACAAGTGTTGATCCCATTACACTGCATGAGTCACCCACTGTCAATGAGCATAAATCATCCTAAAAAAGCAGCCATTTCCAAGTAAACTCAAGGGGTACAAAATTACTAGTGTGGGATTTTTATATACTGGAGTCAGCTGGCAAAAGAGTTGCTATTTGTCAGCTGTGTCAAGTACAAGTTACAAGTTAGTCTCAGAAAAAGGGGCAGCCACCTAGGCACTGGTGGCCAACGCACACACACACACACACACACACACACACACACACACACACACACACACACACACACACACACACACCCCTAACATCCAGGGGCAGGATTCACATAGCTTTCTGAAGGTGCAAAACCTTCCCTAAGTCCCCAAAACGTCCGTAGTTATGGAAAAAAAGGTGAAATTGCTCTGAATGCTATTCACAAAAACATCCTCAGCTATGGAAAAAAGACACGATGGACTGTGGAAAAACGTGCAGCTGTGGACGTTCCTGAGGAAAAAAGGTATTTGATAAGTATGGCACAGCCTCTAAAAGACTATTCTCAGCCAGGTTTTTTCCACAGTTGCGGAAAAAATGTTACACACATTGCAGTGAGGCATAACACTCCCTCAGCAAATTGCAGTAGTGCCCCAACAATTGAAATACAATTAAAGTGGAGGTCAGGCACAGGTCATAGCATACCAGTGGGTATATCAGTGGCTGAAGTTACAGCAACATTAGCACACATTGCCATTGAATGGCAACAAACAACAACCACCAGACCCAGTGCTGCCCATGAAGGAACCCCGCAGGCAGTAGAGCCTGAGCAACCTGCAGTGAGTGTTACTCCTGCAGGTAACAGGAACACTCCAGGGAGGGACGACCAGCAATGACAGACAGCCACTGTGGTGCCATGGTATTGCTGGTACCTGTGGTGTTGCAGTGGTCCCAGTTGAGGGACTGGTTGCTGGTCTCTCTGGGGGTGCTTTCAGCTTCATGATATGGCAGAACTGCCAAAATCTACTGCTCCAGCTAATTAGGTTCACTGTTGCTGTGCATCCTAAGGCATTTCCGCAGTTGTGGATCTGCAGTAGCAGATTTTCAGCACTTGCTCAATTTCTGCATCTGCTGAATTTCCACAACTGCTGGGATTTTTACAGAATTCTGCACCTGAGTAATTTGTCTTTCAGAATATCACTCAACTGTGTTTCTGCAGTGCTGCAGGCTTTTTTCCCGCAGCTGCAGGATTTTTGGCCTTTTTTGTGAATTCTGCGCCAGGTATCTATAACGCAGAACTCAGCACTAAAATGTTACCAATGCAGGGGGTCTTTCTCCCATATCATCTACATTTGTTAAGGCATCCAGGAGTGGCAGGGAAATAGTCCTGGTGGAAGAAGGGTTGACCGAGGAGGATTACTACAGAGATGAACAGGAGTCTGTGGAACTGCTTAGCAGTGGTCATAGCAGCAGTGGTGGGTTGCGTACTAGCACCAAGAGGAACCAAAGCACTGCAAGTCCAGTGCGGAAAACACCAGAAATCATTGTTTTCATTGGAGCACCACCTGTGAATCCCCAGGAGTCACATACTACTCCACCAGCCATGCCACCACACTGAGTCCAGTTTTTTCGTAGCCCAACATCCAGAAATTTCAAGCTTATGCCACATAGCATGTTGGAGCATCATCCCAAATACCCACTCAATCATGCTGTTGCATGTGGACTGAAAACAGCTACATATGAAATGCTGGCAACTGATCTACTGCCCTTCTCCTTTGTGACAAACGTGGGATTTAGAATGTTGATGGTACCTGTCCTAAATGGCAGATTCCCTGACGAACTTACTTTTTTACATGTGCCACTCATGAACTGTATGGGACAGTGTCACATATGGTAATCCATTCCCTGCTGCATTCAGCATCACCATGCATACATGTCAGTATGGATTTGTTAATCACTGGTCAAACAGCTGGTTGCTCTTATCTATGCAATATAGCACATTGGGCATACATACCTGGGGTAGTATTTGACTCTGGCTGGGGGAAAAATGTACTATTATGGTGCCAACAACAGTCCAGGAATTCATCAGTATACCATGCTGGCAATGACTAGTGTAACTGGATCACAGCCAGGTCAGAAAATACTAGAATCGCTCCTGACTGAGACAGATGAGTGGCTCCCCCTTCCCCATTATAAGTTATAATGGCTCGAATGCAGTGAAATGCATTAGTGATGGAGGGTTTCTCAGAGCACTATGCCTGGCACTCTGTCTTCATCTCATTGTGCAAGAGTTTCTAGCATATCTTGATATCAGTTCCAAGTTGAGGGAGGTGGGGAGGGGAAATTATTTAACCAGGAAAGGCACACTAAGCTGAAGCTTGTTTCCAGGTGTGACCTGGGAGCAAACAGAAGTTAAGTGACTTTCTCAGAGTCATACAGTATGAAGGTGGGGGCTGTGGGATTCAAACTCAGGTCTCCAGGTTTGTAGCTCAGTGCTATTAACCACTACACTATACTGCTTCCTATCCTCCTATGTTGAATGTGGTCCATTGCTTCTGCGTCCACTTTGCCCACTCTGGAAAACCCCATTACAATCTCAGGCACCTGTAGATCCACAATAAACTGCCTCATCATGGTATGAAGTTGGAAGTCATCACCAGAAGGAACTTAACACTTTACATGATTGATCACTTGAATGAGTAATATAAAGCCATCTCTGATTATCTGCTCTTGCATACAAGCCGTGACAGTGCCAGAGTATCCACTTCTCAAACAACAGACCAGTGGTGACTAATGGATGACATGATCATGATTCTAATGCCATTCAAACATACAACACAGGCAGCATGTGGAGATACTACCTGCACCAGTCAGGCTATCCCACTTCTGGAGGTGCTGAGGCAGATGCTGTTGAATGTACAGCAGAAGCTGGAGGCAGGTGGTGATATGGGAAGCTTTGCCTTAATGGAACCCATGATGCATGTCTTAGACTGCAATAGCCATACTGTATTTCCTGCATTCTGCAAATTTTGGGATCACCGCCATGCTGTATCCATGGCATAAACAGAGCCTGCCATCAATACTTGAAGGTGGACATGATCAGATCCAAAATGTAATTGATCTAAAAAGACATGGTCATGGGGCAGAGATGTTAAAGTCACAATGATGTAAAGAACAACATGAAAGTGAACAGAGACTGGGTGTTGCTACCACTTGCATGTTAAACAGACTGATAAAACATGCAAGGTAACAGAGAAAAATAACTCCAAATATACTCTGGGATGTTTTGTACCAGGCAGGAATTGAAGCTGTGGTGGGAAAAGAGGAAGCTCATGAGGCAGTTGGATTGTAGGCAGCAAAATGCATGGTAGATGAATATTTGGCTGACACCAGGCACCTTACCATCATGGAAGAGTGAGGTCTTAGATAAATTAAGAAAGTTAAATAAACACAAATCTTGTGGACCAGAAGGTATACATCCTTATTTTTTCAGTGAAATGGCAGTGGTATTGGCAGGTCCTCTTACATTAATGTTTAATCTGTCAATGAATGAGGACAGGGTCCTTAATGAGTGGAGGCTAGCACATGTTACCCCATATTGAAGGGGAGAGACAAGACCAAGAGTAATAATTATAGACCGATAAGTATCACATTAGTGCTAGGAAAAGTTATGGAAGGCCTTATAAAGGAACGTTTGGAAGAAAATCTATGTCAGCTTGGCCTGGTCGCTGTCACACAGCATGGGTTTGTGGAAGGCAGGTCATGTGTGACTAACCTTTTTAGCTTTTTTGAACCAGTGAGTAAGGCACTAGACTGGGGAATGCCTGTGGACATGATTTATTTGGATTACTACAAAGCTTTTGATTCCGTAGCACACAATATATTGCTGAAATCATTAAAAATGATGGGTATTAATGAAGAATTGATAGCCTGGATAAGGTCCTGGCTGGATCAGAGGAAACAGAGAGTTGGACTAGGGGAACACTGGTCAGAGTGGGGGAGAGTGTCTAGTGGGGTCCCCCAAGGATCAATTCTTGGGCCCATCTTATTCAGAATGTTCATTTCAACAATGTAGGTACAAGATGGGGCATGGCAATGTAAATACGCTGATGATGCAAAGGTAGGGGTGATAGTAAACAATAAAGAATCCTCTGAAAAACTGCAGGGCCAATTAGATAAACTGGTTACCTGGGCTATGGAACATAAATTAGTCTTTAACAAAACAAAGTGTAAGGTGATGCACTTTAGTGCCAATAATAAGAAATTAAACTATACTGTTAATGGCAACGTAATTATATCCACAGAGAATGAGAAGGACTTGGGAGTATGGATTGTTGATAATTTAAGCTTTGATGAGCACATGGGTGAATGTGTCAAGAAAGCAAACATGATCCTTGGTGACCTATTAAGGAATATCAGGAGTAGGAAGGAAGAAGTGTTGATACAGCTTTAGGGGTCACTGGTGAGATCAGTACTGGAGTATGGTGCCCCGTTTTGCTCACCATGTAGTATAGCTGCCAGTAATAGTTTGGAAAAGGTTCAGAGAAAACTTACAAGAACAGTGTATAATGTCAAGGATAAGGCATATGAAGACAGACTGAGGGAACTGGATAAGTACTCTATGTGATATCATAAAATTAGAGGCAATTTATGTTATGTATATAGATCCATCCAAGATGAGGTAATTTTGGAATCATTGGGGTTAATTAGAAGGAATATCAGGGTAGAACATTAAGAGGACATCCATACAAGCTGAAAGGGGAATCATACAGGACTACAAAAAGGGGGCATTGGTTCAACCAGAGTGTGTTGAATAAGTGGAACACCCTGCCAGAAAATGTAGTAAGAACACCTAATATGGCTGATTTTAAACACCAGCTAGATCTTTATATGAAGGATGAAAAGTTAGGATACATCCACTGTTAGTGGCGAGTCTATTGATGGCCTACAAGCTAATTGACTTGAATCCATAACCTATGAACCTATGAACCCTTACTATACTGTAGTAGCAAGGTCACTGACTGGCCAGCACTTTCCAGCATAGCAGTCAAATACCTGAGCTATAAACCCTTGGATGTCAGTGTAGAGAGTGTATTCAGTTTGGAAGAACCATTGTGCAGGATGTGTGCAAATCTGTCCATAGAAATTTTGGAATGCTAAGATTTATTAAAATGAATGTGGGCACATTACAAACAACACAGTTAACGTTTGAGTACCTACTACACGATGGTAGTGGTAGTAGTGAAGATGAACCCGAAAAGCCTGATGTTACTGGCATTGGCAAATTGCCTTCTACTGAGGTAGATGAACCACAAATGGAAAAAGAATTCCCATGTGGGGAACCTCCAGTCTGGAAGACAGTGGGGGTTGTTTTCTTGATAAGAGTGACTGAAACATAAAAAGAAATGAGTTCTGTCCATCCTTTCTTTCTCATCAGGTGAATCCTTTCTTTGTGATAAAGTTTGTTTTCCTGTCACTGTATTTTCCACAAATTGTGCCGCTGTTCAATACATCCATTTGATTTCCTGCCTCTGCCCTTTCCTGTGCGATGCTTCTAGTCAAACAAGAAAATTGATGAACACTACATCATTAAATGCCAAGTTTGCCAGCAATAACATTGGCCACTACCACCTTCACCATACACATCCAGGCTGAAAAGCCTGTACTCTGAAGCCAGCATAAATGCTATTGTCAAACATGCAGACCATGCATCCTCCAGCAATCATGACACCGCCTCATCTTCCTCCTTTAGCCTGCTTATGTCCCCAACATCCACCAACATCATGGACCACAGCCGCCTAAACCACATGCATTCAGACTAAGAAGCCTGCACTCTTAAGTCAGCATAAATGCAGTTGCCAGGCAGACTTCCAGACAGCAATCCATCCATTCATCCATCCATCCATCCATCCCTCAAGCAGACCATGCTGCCAGCCAGACCTTCAAGGCAGCAAGACCTGAGGTCCAGGAAGGCCCCAATTTGCCTGCACTGATGGTAAGTTACTTTCACTGTTGTTCACACTCCTTACCCTCACTGCTGGGGGTGAGTCCATCCTCACAAAGGAGGGGCTTCCATCTTGCTTGTAAGACATAAAAATGTGCTTCTTTCTTTCCTTCTGTCTCCCCCTCACTGCAAGCATGGTTGTTCATAGGGAGGACTGGCAAGCCAGTTGCTAATCCAGATAGACCACTAGACACAGACATAAGCTGTTTCTTCCTCCATCAACCCTGTCTGTGGCACCATTATGCCAGTACACAGCATCGCCCTCATTAATCTGACAGTAGGTATAATTACATTCTTTTTTTTTCCTTTTATAATGTGTTGTTATAAGTTTTCCATTCATAGATACGCAGTGGCAAAATCAGGCTAAACAATTTCTCATTTTTATGTTGCTTGCACGCATGTGCAAGAAACATAGTGCCATCATCGGAGATTTTGGAGGTGTGTCACCTCTTCCTCCAGTTCAGTCAGTGTGCTGGCAGGCACGGCCCCTGTGAGCCAATGCATTTTGGAGCTGTCTATGACACGCTCCAAAATGCAGTGGCATACAGTTGAAAGGGGGAGCTATGCTTCAGTGAGCACCGATAAGAGGCTGCTCACGCACAGCCCTTCCACCTGCAGGCATGCGTGCCCCCCGGACGCACTGTATAACCAATGGGGTGCCCAATCCCGTGCGGCTGAGCTGACCCCCAGTAGTAGGTGCCACGCTGGGAGCCCACCCCAGCGTGGCAAGCAGTCTCTGGCTGATGGGGTGCCAATCCTCCGCCGGCTGAACGCCTCTATCATCTCTTGTGCCACGCTGGGAGCCCACCCCAGCATGGCAAACGCCCCACGACGCCTTTTTTTTGAAACCTGTAAACGAAAACAGTCCCATGGCATCTCCCAGCCCCTCCCACAACCTGCAACCCACCGACTACGCACCCAGCCTTCCCACACCCCCACCCCATACTTATCTCCAGACTCGGTGCGACGATCTTCGTGGACCGGGAACACGCCTGCACTCTTCAAAGCCGACCGCGAACTGAGGAAATGCCGGTAAGCTGTATAATGGGCTAGAGGGGGGGTTTCAACTTTGTTGCATAGCTTAGGCATTTTTGGGAATTTTTGCACCAAATTTTCAACATGGGGTTTTTGGGACCCCTTCTCATGAATGATGTCACTGTCATGGCATTATTTGGGCCCGAAGGGTGATTTCGTGCAGTGACAGCATAGTGATGTGAAATCACCCTTTGGGCCTGAATACTGCCATGACAGTAACATCATTCATGAGAAGGGGTCCCAAAAACTCCATGTTGAAAATTTTGTGCCAAAATTCCAAAAAATGACTGTTTTATGAGCATGCGTTGCGCAGTTCCTACGCAGGCTCATAAGTTTGTGAATTTTCAATATTTTCACTCCAGATTTTCAACATTGGCATTTTATCACACCTCCTCATGAGTAGTATAGCTGTCATTTTTCACATCCTGCCCAAAACATGTTTCCGCCCATGTAGTGCACAATGGCGCAGTCGGTGTGCGAACTCAATGTATGGGACACATTAAGAAAATCACAGTGATATTGATCATGAGCAGAGGTCTTAAAATGCCGGTGTTGAAAATTTGGTGAAAAAATTCCTAAAAATGACTGTTTTACGAGTGTGCGTTGCACAGTTCCTCCAGCTCGTAAGTTTGCGAATTTTCAATATTTTACTCCAGATTTTCAACATTGCCATTTTACCACCTCCTCATGAGCAGTACAGCTATCATTTTTCACATCCTGCCCAAAACATGTTTCCGCCCATGTAGCGCACAATGGCGCAGTCGGTGTGCGAACTCAGTGTATGGGACACATTAAGAAAATCACAGTGTCACTGTTCATGAGCAGAGATCTTAAAATGGCAATGTTGAAAATTTGGTGAAAGAATTCCTTAAAATGACTGTTTTACGAGTGTGCGTTGCACAGTTCCCACGCACGCTCGTAGGTTTGCGAATTTTCAATATTTCCACTCCAGATTTTCAACATTGCCATTTTACCACACCTCCTTATGAGCAGTACAGCTGTCATTTTTCACATCCTGCCCAAAACGTGTTTCTGCCCATGTAGCGCACAATGGCGCAGTCGGTGTGCAAACTCAATGTATGGGACACATTAACAAAATCACAGTGACACTGTTCATGAGCAGAGGTCTTAAAATGGCTATGTTGAAAATTTGGTGAAAAAATTCCTAAAAATGACTGTTTTACGAGCGTGCATTGCGCAGTTCCTACGCACGCTTGTAAGTTCGCAAATTTTCAATATTTGCACTCCAATGACTTCCAAATACCTAAACAGCACATAGAAGCAAGCAACATTCGGCATTGACAAATGCTTGTTTTCTTTACGGGAGACAGGTATAGTAAGACTGGGCATGATCAATTGATATCATGTTGGTGCAGTCACCCACAGTGGCAAACTGAGTAGAGTCTAAATAATTTTCTCTTGATTCAGAGGTCTCCTGTCCTACTGTTTCCTCATCCAAAAAGCAAGATTTTCTTCCTCCACCTCCTTGTCTGGGGCACCGTTGTGCCATTGCAAGGTATGGCCATCATCAATGTGATAGAAGTATACTTTCCAAAAGTTATTTTATCTTCTAATTTTTATTTTGTCATTTCTTTTTAGAGGTGCTACACAACAAAGGGTGTACTACAGTCTAAATAATTTTTATCTTGTATTCATGTCTCTTACCATTCTGTCATAAATGTGTCCTCCTCTAACAAGCAAGTCATTGCCACTTTCTCTGCCAGATAGTTGCTGCTGTCAACACTCCAGATCCATTCTTGGATCTCCTCCTCCAGCTTCTCCACCACTGTGAGTGACCTTATTAAAGTCAACCCATCCTCTGTATCCAGCATGAATAACAATGATCCACCTGATGGTGCTGCCTGATTCTACATAGTCACACAGCTGAACAATACCTGATACAAGAGAAACAGGAGCAGAAAACAAAGAGTGACATAACAAATAGCATTTAAGCACCTAAAAAGAAGAATGGAAAATATGAGTACTTATCTTCCCTGGCTGGAAGCACTGCTAAACTAAATAACCAGATCCAGGATGGACTCATGCAGGAACATGGTAAATACTTGAAAGAGTAAAACACGAATAAAAGATGGCTATAAAGACACTGTTTCCACTTCCCCCACCCACAACCAAAAAGTAAAAAATTAAAAACAAACACTTATCTTTGCTTGTAGAACACACACAGTGATACTCAAAGATCATCATCTGGATCTGTGTTCTTAACAGGTTTTCTCATTTCATGAGAAAATAACCAGAATTTCTGGTCGCTATAGTTCATCAGGCCAGATGCTGAGATGGGAGAATTGCACGACACAGAAGCAGCATATTAATTCAGGGAGCCCATCCCATTATGTTTCCTCATGTGAACATTTCCAGACAGGATAATTTATTAGACTAAGAATTTCTGGCCACTAATGTTCATCCCACAAAGTACTTTAGAAGAACTGTGTTAGTGACACTGACACATTATGGCACCATGTAGCAGCATGCAGAAGCCTGAATTATTGTTTCTTGTCAATAAGAAAAACTTCTTGGATGACAGATTTTCTATATATTGTGCTTTTTGCACCATTTACCCTTAAGTGCATTACAAGATCTGTGTTGGTGAGACAAAAGCCATGTTTACACAGCAGTAGCACTGCAAATATAAAACTGCAAAGCACAGTCCTGACCACTTGCCACCTGCAATCTGTCTGTCTACATGGCCCTTCTCTGCACTGCTGCAATCTGTGCTGTTTGGGGGCCATGCATCGGGGGGAGCCAGACATCTGCTGGCCAATGGATGGGTTGCTGCAGCGCAGGCAGTCCACACTGCCACTTAAGCAGCTATAAGCAGCTTGCTCCTCTCGGTGTCCCCTGCTTGCCAGAGAATCTGGGAGCATTTTAGCTAGTGGCTTACCCCGCTCGGGTATGTGTCTACACAGTCACATTTGCAGTGGAGCAACCCAAGCGCATGGGTTACTACAGTGCAAATGTAACCATGTAAAGAGGGCTTAACACACAGTGTGGCACCATATAGCAGCATGCAGCAGCATGATGCATTTCTTCTGGTAACTGAGAAAAATTATGGGAGCACAGAATGTATGTATTTTGTGCTTTCTGCATGATTTCCATTGAACTACATTACAAGAACAGTGGTGGGGGGCAGACAGAGCACAGCACCTTTTAGCATCATGCAGCAGTCTGAAGTATTTATTCTGTTAGCTGAGAACATTCTGGCAGCACAGAATTTATCTATCTTGTGCTTTTTGCACCACTTCCTCTAATACACATTACAAGAAATGTGCCCATGGGAATGACACACAGTGCAGCACCTTATAACACCAGGCAGCAGCCTGATGTATTCATTCTGATAGTTAAGAAAAATTCTGGGAGCACAAAACATGTGTATATTGCACTTTTTGCACCATTTCCCCTAAAGTGCATTACAAGAACTGTGGCAGTGGGACACACACACCTTAGCACCATGGACTGTAGCAGCATGCAGCAGCCTGACATATTTTTTTCTTGGTAGTTGAGAAAAATTCTGGAAGAACAAAAGTTATGCATGTAATGCTTTTCACACTATTTCTCCTGAAGTGAGTTACAAGAATGCTGCAGAAGTCTGGCCTAGTGGCGCTGAAGGTTGAGGCACTGGACGCGACACCTTGCATCATGCCGGCGACCAGGGTTCATGAACGAGCCCAGACCGCCGGGCGTCGGCAGGGGGGATAGAGAGGATCAAGCATCCAATGGACTGCTCTGCTGTCTCAGGGAAGGATCCAGGGGTAGCCCAGTACAGCAACACCCCCCGGTGGAGACCGGTGGCACTGCTATGCACTCGGGTTCGCACAGTAAGGGACGACATCAGGCAGCTGCCTCCGGACATGGGTGGGAGCACCCATGGCTGGGTGCATTGCATGCCTCACATTGGGAGGGGGCAACCAGAACACAGGAAAAACCCAGCACTTAGGATCAGGCGACGACACCTATCTCCCATGCCCCACACCCAGCTTCCTCTACTGGCCTTCGATTTCCCCGGCCACTCCTCATCTGATGCCGGAGTCTACCTTACTAAGAGTGCCCAAGAGGAGGGGGCGACTCAGCCCAGATAGGGTTAGCCAAGGGTGCTGGCATCGGCGAAGAGGGAGAGAGGAGGCACAGTTCGGGGATGCTCAGGGGGGCAGGACAAGGATAGAATGCCTGAGAGGGGACCTCAGGGCCATGACTGGAGGGAAAAAGAGTTGACAAAAAAAAATGAATGTTGCAGGAGAGACTGACACACAGCACAGTACCATACAGCGGTAACAGCAGTAGTACTTTACCACCATTTAAAAATGTATTGCTCAATTGAAAAGTTCAATAGTGAGAAATATGTATATTGTACTTGAGCACTTGTGTCAAATAAGTGCTTCACAAATACTGTCCAAGAGGGTGACTTAAATAGCACAGCAGCAGCTAACACGGTTTCATAAATTTCTTGTTCTGGAGAAAGTACTGGGACAGAAATCAAGATGAGAAAGAAAGAAGTCAAACAGTAACAGAGAAAGACAGGAAAATAGTTTATTTTTTTGTAGTTTCAAAACTTTTAAATATTTTGTTTCATAAACAATAGTGGGGAAGAAAGACTAAGAGGAGATAGGAGTCTGATAGTTGGAGGCAAGGATGGTGTGTAAAAGAGAGAGGGTCAGTGAGTAGGACTGGAGAAGAAAGAACTGAAAAAAGAATGATGGAGTAAATTATTAAGGCACAGACGGAACAGCACCCATCATCTAAAGCTACACTTGCTGGTTCTCAGGTAGTTTCTTTAGAGTTTCTTCCATGAAAAAAAACCTCTGGGGAGGAGGTCACTCATCTCCTCTCACAGTTGTACCAGCTGTCCTGCAGTGGTTGTTGGTGTTGGCAGTGCTGGAGCTGTCTTTTGCCCCTGCCGCAAACTATGGTGTGAACGTCCTGGATGTTGTCAAACTATGTGCTACCACCCAGTGGCACAGAAGAACCACTGCCACCAACATCACCATTCACTACCTCCTGTTTTGTGCCTCCCACTAGCTCAGGTGGTGGATTTCCATTCAGGTATGTTGCCAGCTGCTGCCTAGATGGTTGTCTTTCTTCCCATGACCGATCAGTGTGTTACAAAGCTTGCATTTGGTAAAACTGTCATCGTTGGGGTCAATGTTCAAAAATTTCCAAACAAGGGAAGATCTGGACTGCTTCCTTGCATGAGGCACTGCAGAGATAGATGATGAGGAACTGGGATGTGGCTCCTCAGGGGAACAGTTGCTGGTGGTGGTGGTGGTACTACGGGGGGGAGGGGCACAGGGGGTTCAGGCTGCTGCTGTGGAACCAGAGGCAGCTGCAGTGATGCAGGAGGAACTGGGGATTGCAGCTGCACTTAAGCTTGCTGCTGCTGCACTTTAAGCTGCTCCACTGCTGTGGGAGGGCTGCTGAATCACTCCTCACACTGCTCCTACCTCGTGCATCTGGACCCAGCACTGTCTAGCTCAAGTGTATGCTTCTACCACAAGTCTTATACAATCCAAAGAACAGTGGCACTCATAATGCTGGTGCAAAAACAACAATTTATAGTGTATAATGCAATGTCGTTGTTCACTGAAATCTAGCACTCTCGAAATGTTGTTCTGCTGCACTAGTGAAGTCTGTAGTGCAGCAGAACCAAAAAGTGATGTCCGCAGGACAGCAGAATGACTTTTCATTCTGCTGCAGTGTGGACGTCCCACATGGTGTCCTCAAGCAGCAATCTGACAGTCTTATTTTAAAAAGAAAGATGTATTTTTTTTTGAGACAACAACATTCCACTATACACTATACAGAACAGTGCCTGAGTACCATTTAATGGCAGGGCTATTCTTTCACCTCGTTGGTACTATGATAACTGATTACCTCTCAAGCTGTGCTCTCGAGGTAATCTATCGTCATAGTACCAACTCGGTGAAAGAATAGCCCTGTTAATTGGTACTCATGCACTATCCTATATATCCTACTTAATGCAAATAGAAATCAACACAGGCATACAGAATTCAGACAAATGTCCTGCAGACATGCAAACCACCCCAGCGTTTAGACTCTGAATGCGAGTCTTCCTCAGTGGGTACCAGAAGTCTGAACATGACCCTTCCTAAATGCCATCATTCACAAATATAAACAAGAGATTGAGACAGACAGAGAAAGAAAGAGAGAATGAGAATCAAAAGAAAATTCAGATAGAAACAAATGGAAACAAGGGAAATACAGCTCTATAACTAAAGGTTATAACTAAAAAAAATCAAAATATAGAAGAAACAAACTCTAAATTTTTTTCTAAAGAACACAAAAATTAGATAAGAATGAACCAAGAGTAAAAGAAAAGCTATTAAACTAATGCAATTTGTTGTTTTCTTCAACAATGTGCTGCTCAGAGACCTTGTTAGGCTTGTATCTCCTCCAGGGACTAACTCTGTAAAACCAGAAGTGACAGTTTTCACAAACCAGCTTGGCTCAAAGATCCAGATCACATTCATACCAATGCTTGGTTGCAGGATAAAACACTGTACTGTAGACACAGCTGTGGGCTCTGACACTCTCCCCTTAAAAAGTAGAAAAACATGTTTGTGTCAAACAGGTGCTTTCTCAAGACCTGACATCCCTGGTATGAGCCATTATTAAAACACACACAGATTAAAGTGGCAGTACAACTTTTACAAAATATTTGCAAACAGTGATGTGAATCAGTACAACAGTTACAGCTTAGAACCCAGTTCTAAGGTATGTATAAAAGGAGGTAATAGAAGTGACAGTACAAGGGAAAATTATACTTATGGTGGGCATTAATGAGGTACGTACGAGAGGTGCCTCTGCTCTGAGTGAGGCTGCTGCTGTTTTGAAAAATTATACCCATGGCGGGCATCAAACATAATAAACTGATGTTTGACAAAACTAAGAGTAGTGTGGCACATGTGGCTGGCATGGTGGCAGTGATTATGGCATAGTTTGTAAGTAGTATGTGTCTAAGGAGAATGGCAGTAAGACTGAGGGAAAGTGATGCCTATGGAAGAAACTGTGATAACAACTATGTTATAATGCCTGTAAGTCATTAGCAACAGTCCTTCCAGAATTTGTGTAGTGCTTATATAGGGCAGGACTGGAACAGGATGTGACATGTGGAACATGTTTGATGAGAAAATGTAAAAAATAAAAAAGTAAGTAAATTCAAATTTAAATAATTTTGCCAACATTGTCAGAAAAATGACAAACATACCTGTTTATTCATGAACTGTCTGTGACCATGGCAGGATTTATTTCAGAGGGACAGAAAGAAGGATGTATTAGCAATGTTAAGTTATCAAATTTGGCAGTATACCACTGCACAATGGTCAGTGTTGTTGCAGGTGACTCAGAATTGATTTGCCTTTCTGACCCTGAACATAGAGTAGGATGCCCGAGAAGCAGCTTTAGATGTCCTTTCCCTCACTGACGACACTGGTGATTGTGAAGAATTTATGGCTGTGCTATTGTCTGCAGCAGAGGCACTCTCTGCACATCACTTAATGGTGTTGGTGAGGCAATGTCACATTTGGTTAGCAGAAGATCTCTGCAATACTCAGTGTCTTCCCTTGCAGGAAAGATGCTTTCAGTGTGCCCCTGAAAGTGGGGATCTAGCAATATAGCCACCACATAGGTGTCATTCTTAAACACTGCATTTATTCTCTGATCAGTTGACAGTCTGAGACTCAAATAATTTGCCTGCATAACAGCAGTGGTGTCTTCTTGTGACTGAAAGACTTTCTTTATGTTATCAAGGAAAATGTGACAAAATCTTATTTGAGGAAGAATTTGACTCAAAGTTGCACTGTCTGCACTGACATCATGTGTGGCAGTCTCAAATGTCTCCACTAAGGTGCCCAAAGATTCAACTAGACTCCAAGTGCTGAAACTGAACATGATCTACTTTACCTATTTGATGCAGCATGGTGTAGTCATGAACAGATTTTTTCTGTTCAAGGAGCCTTTCCAACATGTAAAGTGTTGAATTCCAGCAGGCTGGAACGTTCTGCTTTAATGTATGCAGTGGTAAGTTGTTTGACATCTGCAGCCCCTTCAGGATTTTTTGTGCTTTCCAATAGTAGCTGAAATGCCCACATATTTTCTTAGCAAAACCTAACAGGTTTTCCACATTTCTGTTTCCATTTAAGAAATTATGGGTGAGAATATTTAAACAATGTGCAAAACAAGGTATGTATTAGTAGTTGCCACCTCTAACAGCTTTGATTATGATGGCACCATTATCTGACACTATGAACCCTAGGGATAAGGAATACAGAGTAAGTCATTTCTGGAATTATTTTTGCAGCTTCTGCAAAATATTCACAACAGTGTGGTTTTCTTCAAAAGTGGTGACACATAATACAGTCTGCTTCTGACTGTTTACAATAGTGCAGGGATTATTAGTTTCTGACTGAAAACTTGCCCATTGAGCTGCAACAATCATGTAGTCAATTGTCTGGTTGCTGGTCCATATATCTGTAGTTATGTGATCCTGCTTCACCTCAGAGAGTTTCAGCTGCTTAAGGATATCAGTACACATTAAGTCATACAACTGTGGAACAGCCCTTTTCAAGAAATATTTCTTACAGGGACATGGTTCAATTGGGTTCATAAAGTTGAGGAAACCTTTTTAAGCAACAAACGCAAAAGGGAGTTAACAAATGGGCAACAGCAGTGCAATAGCTCTATTTAACAGCTGCCATGTTGGATGCTGGAGGGTAAATTTTTGATCTCCTCACAACACTTTCTTTTAATGTTAGTTGAAGAGATCTTTTAAATTTGGGGGGAATGTATTTTTCGTGCCTTTTTCACATAGAGTACTACTTTGGGATTTTCCAGTACTTAATGGTGACAAAAAACAATATATGTTTGTCTGGGAAGACTGCAAGGACACATTAAGTGATTCAGTGTCACTTACTGTTTCCAGTTCATTGTCACTATGGTCACTGCCTCCACCACCCTCACTACCACCCATACCAATCACACTGCCCCTTGCCCTGCCCCACTCAGTTGAGTGTTTTGCCTTTGTATGTCGCAACATTACTGATGCTCCAAAATTTTCCAGCTTGCCACCACGACTGATGCTCTTTTTCCACAGACTGCATACAGCTCTAGAGTTATCTGCAGGGTCAATGTAAAATAAATTCCACACTAAAGATTTACATTTTTTGCTTTGTGCCACAGTGCCTGACACTATTCCTTGTACAGTCAAGGGACCTGGAGGAAGCCCTACACTGCCATTTCCTTGTTGAGATGAATTGTTCTCATTTATACTCATCTTCTTATTTTTAATTTTGGCATGTGATTTTTTTTTCTGCACTTGCCTCTCATGCCTTACAGCAGCATATTCTCCTACCCACTCACTGAAACTACTAACCTCTTTGCCACAAAATTCAGAAGAACTGGAAGTGCCATCATCATTATATGGGACATAGCCTGGGCTAGCCTACGCCCAGTCTCCACTGTCACCACCATCTCTGTCAACATTCACTGCCTCAGCATATGAGCCTTTATTTCAGAAGGATGCCTTCTTGCATGCTGCTTCAGCAGCCGCAAGTATCCTGACACATGACAAAAGATTCAGTACCTCTGTGAGTAACTCCAGTCAGTTCTTTCTAAAACTCTACAATCATTTCATTGCTAACATGCTTTCTTTGTTCGGGAGATTTAGTGTCAGTCCCAGTGATATTATTTATTATTGTCGCTATGTTCTTCGTAAGTTGTATGACTCATATTCTCCATATCATTAACAGTTGCACATGCAGCGGCACTGTGCTTCCTTTTAGTAGATTTAGACTGGGAAGTATGAGACATAGTAGACACAGCCATGAAAGGATACTGTTTTACTAACTGCTGGACAGAGAGTATAGCTAAGCATGTCACAGTAATAAGGGCTTGGGCCTTAGGGGCACCTAACAAACACTATGCAATACAGCCATAAAAGGATTTCACTATGCTGCAGAGATAGACAGTGTAGCTGACTATGTCACAGTAATAAATGACTGGGCTCAACCTGTGACACCTAACAAACAGTGTAATATAGCTGTAAAAGGCTTGTACAATGCTGCAGAGACAGACAATGTAGTTTATGTCACATTATACCATGGACCTTAGACAACAACCAATCAAAACGACTGACTGGCACCTTACCACCATTGTAAATCCTCTGATAATCACCGCAAAAGGTGCCAGCCAGCTGCATCTTGGAAAAAAAGCAATCTGATGGCAAAATCATGGAACTCAGGATGACATCTTGTTTCCCCGCTAAGCGAAGACTGTAAAATAGCAGCTCCGTACATCAGGGGAAAGTAAACAAAAACACTGACTGCTCTACTACTGAGTCACTTATTTAAGCATTATAGCAAGTACTGTTTTTTTCTTTAAATAATAAAAAAAAGCAGTACTTGGTATAATCGCAATAAGCCACTTGGGGGATCTGGGTTATCAGAGGATTTACCATGGCTGGCGCAGATTTACCCACGAGGTGCACCACTCCAGCAGTGGTAAATCCCCCAATAACCCACACCCCCTCATGGCTTATTGCTTAAGTAATAAATGACAGGGGCACCTAACTAACAGTTTAATACTTTAATTTCAAATCAGTTGCCCAGTGCCTTCTGTTTTGTCTGTTTTTCCCCCACCTTTCTTCTCTGTTCTCTCCCCAGTTCCCATCACCAACTCCATGACTGAGGCTGGCCTGAATCCCCCCAGTGAGATAGTTTCTCAGTCCCCCACTATTTTTCTCTGTCCCTTTGCTCCCTGTAGTGTAGGTTAACTGTAGTAAAACTCTTTTTTATCAACAAGTTGTCGACTCTATGGCAGCAATTTGTGCTGCAGAAGAGCGAGTGCCACAGAGTTGCTTCCACACACCACAACACACACACAACAGATGGCTGTGGCTGGATTCCATGCAGCAGAAGGAGCACAGACACAAATGACCAAGCAGGTGTCAGACCAGTGTCATGTGCTCCTATTCAGCTGTAAACTTCATAAAGCACCCCACAGACTGCACTTTTAATCCCTGTTTGGAAATCCTTTACCCGTTACCTGTCTCAAATTATGCAATCCGAGAATTGCACAGTTATGTCGGGTAGGGCATTACATTACCTGAACTACCCTGCCCAGCCCAAAATAGGTGATATCCTCACTACTCAACCTAGCTACCTGATGGGTAGCTCATGCCTAACTGTAATATTATCAGGGATTGTGCTAACTGCACTCCCATTGGTTGTATATCCTTGTGAGCTGTACAAAGGGTAAATAACTGCTGATAAGCTATTCAAAATTAACATAAAGTTGTTATTTTTCCCTTGGTGTAGCCAGCCTGGTGGTGTGGAGGGCTGAGGCATCACTGCCTTACCTCCTACCATGCCGGTGACCCATGTTTGCTGTGCTAGTGAGCCACCTGGAGTTGATCGGGGAAGGAGAGGATTGAGCTTCCAGAGGACAGCTTTCCTCTCCTGGGGGAGGGTGGAGATGCAGACCAGCATTGGCCTGACCCCTAGCAGTGGCTGGGGGCTGGCATACCAGGTCCTGTAACATGGGACAGAGCTGGAGAAGCTGCCTGATGCATAGCATGCGGACGCATGCACTGGGCTTTATTGGCAGCATTGCACGCCCACAAGCCACACAAGGAAAAACAGGAAAAAGGCTCCTCGGCAGGATGAATGCTGATCCCTGCAGGCCCCACTCCCATGAACGGGCAGTAACGTCCGCACCAGATCCATCTCAGCTGGTTGAGGGATCCACGCCTCCCCGCCATGGGGTGCATGCCTGGAGGCGGAAGGTAAGCTGCTAGTGGGGGATGGGACTGGGGGATCTGGCATGATAGAGGGAGCCACGGGGAAGAATAAAGAAATTAACTGGAAATGTTTCCCTTGGTGATGTCACAAGCAAAAAAAGAAGGTTAATTTTTATATTTTGACTTAGCCATACCATGTATATCATACCAGTTCATGAACCCATGAATTTGAATGGCAACCAAGCTTGAGATCACTTTTACTGGGAACAGAAATTCAGAAGTTGCTGAAAGTCAGTCTAAGGAATTGTTTCCTTAACATGGGGCCGAAAAATTGGCAGCAACCGTCTGCTTGCACGTGTTGTACCTTTAAATGAACTCAAGCTGGCTTGTTATTATCCACAGGAATGCAAGATTTACTTTTCAGAGCTTTCCACCACAGTAATGAGTGAAGTCAATCCCACTAACAAAATTCAGTGATACATTGTTTCAGCACCTTTTAACAATGTATGGTTGCCTCAAAAGAAAAATATTTATTTGGTGTGCTCCTGCTCCCACATTAAACATATCTGCTGTAAAATAAACAGCACAACTTTTGACAGCTGAATTTGTAATTTAATAAAGATGAAACCCAACCACACTAATTAGAGACCAGTCATCAAGAAATATAAAAATAAACAGAGTGGTCCTCTTTCAAAGTCCCATTGTCAAGCTACAACAACAAAGCAGTATGTGACTCCGGTAAAGGCACTTTTACAATAAGGTTTTCTTGCCCAGCTAAGTCCAAGAAGGCCATTATGTGACTACTGTCAATCCTGTAATAAAACTTATGTTTGACAGTATTCAGTGATGTCATTGTGATCAAATAAAATAGGTTTTTGAACTGCATTAGATGGAAGGAATTGATGGCATTTTATTAGCTGCTCCTATACATTCAAAGCACAAATTGTAACATGAAAGAAACAAAGAAACAATGTGACCAAACTGAGACTACCAGCTGCTTGTGTTCAGGTTCCCATTACTGAAGGTCACATCATTTATGTTTAATTACAATTCGCTAGAAAGGATCTTTTCCTCATAGACAATCTTACCACCTACTATTGCGACCTTATTTACTGCCCCACTTGTATAAGAGATGGTACATCTCAAGAAGAGGTACTATACTCTAAATCAATGAACAAGTAGAGCTAAACCTTCAGACAGGTAAATACTGTATATATAGTACCTGAATTATTCTGTATCTATTTTCTAATGTACTGTATATACTTAATCCAATTGTATTTTTGCAGTGTAATGTGTCTCCTAGCTACATTGCTCATGTGTTGTGTTGTGAATCTATTGCTCATGTATTATATTGCGATGTTATAATATTCCTATTGTAGTAATTCTTCACGGTATTTGTACTCCATTGTGATTGTAACTTTACTCTCCCAGGTTGTGACTAAAAATAGGTGTATTATTGTCAAGCGCATTTAGCATGTAATCAAAAACCAAATAAATAAGTGATTCTCATACATTCAGAAAAGGCCTCCTTTCTCAAGGCTTCAGGATCTTTACATATTCCAGTATTTTACAGGGACATGTGCAAACTACATGGAAAGTGTTACTATAGACTTATTTATTTATTTGGTGACTGGGTAAGTACACTAGACATAGGTCCTTTTACAGACACAACCCGGATTGCTGTAAAGTGACAAGTAAGACATGAATCATCTATAAAGGAAAAAAAAAACACAAATCTGGTCTCATAGGAATTCATGTACTTTATAGGAAATCCATGTAAATAATAAATCAAAATGACACAGAATCCTTAAAGATTTATTTTGTCCAAGTGATCTAATAAATACGACAAACGTATTAAAGCATATTTTTTCTTTTAATAACTAAAATATTATAGTTACATTATTCTTAACTAGAGCTATGTAAGATTTTCACTTTACGTGTAGCCTGCCCCTTCCTGGTGTCTAGGGGTATGCTGATGGTAACTGTTCGTGGGGAGGGGGGACCACAGCAGATACTGCTCCAGAAATTGCTTGAGTTAGTAAATCTTACTGTTACACCAGGGTGCAAGGCTTTTCGGGTGGTGGGCTGAAAGGCAATCAAAGTTAACCACAATAACATCTGACAAAATAGCAGGAGACCACAACTGCATTGAACAAGCCATGGGGATCCCATTTAATACCAAAATTAATGAACATTCCATCAAGTAGAAAATAGTTGGGTTGAGGTAGGCAGTACATGTCTTGGACTATTATGATCCCATATTTTCACATTAGCAGACAGTTCACAAATTTCCATGAGCATGAATCAGATGTCCCCAACATCAGGCAGCTTTAATCCTCAGATGCACCTTTGGCCGATAAGGTTCCCTTCTCCTCTTTTCCCTTTACTTACTGGCTTCTTTTCCCCATGGAATGGGCTGGCCTTTCACCTCGGGGCTGCCACCTCGGTTCTAAGTCCCATCTCTACTGGCTCACTGTGACTTTTCCATCTGGAACAGGCTGGTCTCTGAAACTGGGGTCACTAGCTCCCTTCAAACTCCCATGTTGACTTTGTGCAGCTTCCCTTGGGCAACTGTCCCCATGACATATGGGCTACACATCCCCGAACTGTGGCAAGCAGCGCTACATTCCTACTTGATCTACTCTCATTCTCCATGGGGCTTCAGAGCTGGAAGATCCTGGCAAAACCCTTACCAGTGCCTCTCTACTTAGCTCAACCTTGCATCTCACATTCAGGCAGAAGTCCCAATGGGGCATCTTACGCCAATCCTAACAGGGTGGCATATCTTTGGGTCCCAATGCTGAAAAATTGCCCCGTCCTCCCCCAGGCTCTCTTTCACCACACCATGGCCTAGAAACTCTATGACTGTCCAGCGTCTGCAATCGCGCCCACTCTTGCCTCTGTCTCTCTTGTGTCTTCCTCCATCCTTTCCTATGTGCCAACGCTTATATCCTACCCACCCCTGGTGACATCCCACCAGCAGCAGGTCCCCAGAGGGCAGCCCAGGAATAACCCTTTCCTTGCCAAACTGCCTACTGGCCACTAATTACCCAACAAAGCACAAACTGTACCCAGTAATTACCCATGAGCATGGACTGTACCCTGTCTTAGGTTCTCATCCTGCCAAGGGGTGGTTACATATACATTTGCTGAACTTCCTATAGTGTGCAAATTTTTTTTAGATCTTCCAAATCTGGGAAGTTTTTTCAGCAAAGCAATATATTTTCAAAATATCTAGAGTGTAGAAAAGATCACAAAAAATCAAAATCTGTGGATTTTTTTTCTGCATTTGATGGACATGAAAAATCCAAAATACAGGATGTTGTTCTCACATTCAAACAACAAGCAAACAAAAGCAAATGTTTTGCAGAACTTTTCAATGCAATTCTTCAGAATTTTCATAGTGCAGAATATAAAAGAGAGATGCCAGACATGGTTGGTTCCCATACTCAGGGATCCCACCAGATTGAGTGGGCAGGTAGCCAGAAGGCCAGCAATCTCATCACCCATGGGCAGTGTTGTGTAATAGGAGATTGATGGGAAACAAGCCTGTGATTATATTGAATTTGATTTCAACAGTCATTCAGGCTTGCATCATGGAGACCTGGCTGATTGATGATGCAGGGCCAGTTTTGGAGGTGTTAACTCCAGCTGCTTTCTCTGTAGTTCACTGCCCACAGAAGGACTGCAGGGGTGGGGGTGGGGTTGTGATACCTTATTATTTGAATGTGTGACCATATGTGGGGGGTCCAGGTGTAGGCTGTAAGATCCTTCTTGTGTACCGGCCTCCAGGGCATGAGAGGATTTTCCTACAGAAAATCATGGACTTTGTCACTGAGAGGGTTTTGGGTCACCCAGATGGATAATTCTGGGTGACTTTAATGCCTGGGTCAGTGATGAACTCTCGTAGTTTGGTCACAGTTTCCTCCAGTTATTGTTATCACTAGGCCTCACACAAGTGAATCGTCAGGGGTTTGGCAGTTGAAATTCAAATGCAAAGAAGTGCAAGATAATGCATATGGGGCACAAGAACCCTGGCACAATATATCAGTTGGGGGTGAGGATATAGCATGCACCCAGCAGGAAAGGGATCTTGGGGTTATCATCTCTGATGACCTCAAGGTAGGGAAACAGTGTGACAAGGCAGCAGGTAAAGCAAAAAGGATGCTGGGATGCATAGGCAGGGGCATCACCAGCAGGAAAAGGAGGTCATAATTCCACTATACAAGACACTAGTGAGGCCCACCTGGAGTACAGTGTACAGTTCTGGAGACCTTACCTACGTAAGGACATAGACAGGGTAGAGAAGGTTCAGAGGAGGGCAACAAAGATGGTACATGGATTGCATCACAAGTCCCATGAGGACAGGTTGAAGGAATTGAATATGTACTCCCTGGAGGAGAGGAGGGGGAGAGGGGATATGATAGAGACATACAAGTATCTTACAGGGAGGAACAGGGTGCAGGAATACACTATTTTTAAGAGAAAAATATGTTCCAGGACTAGAAGGCATGGGATGAAGTTGGAGGGAGGATGATTCAGAGGAAACATGAGGAAGAATTTCTTCACAGAATGGGTGGTGAACAAGTGGAACACCCTGCTGGAGGAAGTGGTGGGGGCTGAAACAATCATGGGATTTAAGAATGCATGGGATAGACATAAAGGAATTCTGAAGGTCAGGGATAAGGGGCAACAGACTTCTAGGAAGACATAAACTGAACTTACAAACTCAAATGGACAGACTGGGTGGGCCATAGGCCCTTATCTGCCGACACTGTCTACAGTATGTATATATGTAAGTGGTTACTGCTGTGTCCCACCAACATGGTCACGCCTTGGACTAAGTAGCACACTAAGCTGAAAGCTTTTTTTACAGGAGTGACCTGGTAGCACAGGAAAGTTAAGTGACTTGCTCAGGGTCACACAGTATGCAAGTTCTTGTAAGTATCTTGAGATTCATATGGTCACTATACTGGTCATTGCTAGGGATGTAAGTTTGTCATGGCAGTCATACACGTCATAGATTCCATGACGTTTGATCTTTAATTGGGACTTCCATGACTTTCACTAGTGTCATCAGAATGTAGCAATGATGACAGTGCCACAACATTTACTACTGTTTACTAATGATTTCATGAACAAACAATGAGTCATTAAAACCTCATCCATGACAAACTTACATCCCTAGTCATTGCACAATTAAATTCTTATTCAGGGCCCCCTCTAGGTGTCCTCCCACTATGGAGATGGTCCTCTGTTGCCCTTTAAAGGGTTGTCCACATCAGAACTCCAGGAGGCATTGGACCTCTTAGGTGTGATGGCTGCATGTAGGACTGGATCAGAGGAAGCAGTGATAGCATATCATTAGGTTATTGCCTCTGCCTTCTATTCAGTCGAATCATTTTGTGTATGACACAGGTCTTCTCACTTGAGATTCACATTGTGTGATGGGGACTTAAGAAGATGAAGGCTTTAGATCACAGATTAGAGCATTGTTGGTGGAAATCTAGGGCTTATGGAGACAGGCTGGCTCTGTGAACTCCCTATGGTGAACATCAGAGGGCAATCTCCTATAAGAAGGCAGTATTCCTGTCCAGGAAGATTGCAGCAGGGAGGAACAGACCAGTTCATTTCTTCTGGATGGTGGAGAGGCTGTTACATCCTGCCTGTATCCAACTGGTGAGGGTATTTTCATCCACACTGTGCAAACAGTATGCTCAGTTCTTCTCTGGCAAGATGCCTTTCATCAGGTCCAGAATAACCTCATTTTGACCGGTGAAGCCAGTGGTGTCAGGTTTGTCATCTCGGAGAGCATTTCCCTATCTGGTGTGAGCTTAGGCTGGCTTTGGTGGAGAAAGCATGTGGGGTGATTTCTGAGCTGCTGCCCACTTACTGTGAACTGGACCCAGGTCTGACATTCTTCCTAGTGAGTTGTGTTGGATTCCTGGGTTCAGTCTTGACTGAGATAGTCAGTTCTCCCCTTCAGAGGTTTTTTTTCTGAGCACATTGAAAGATATGCTGGTGAGATCTCTACTGAAAAAAATATCTTTTGACCAGGGCTGCTTGACAAATTTTAGATGGGTCTCTAACCTTCCATCTTTAGGAAAGGCTATTGAGAAAATAGTGGCTCTGCAGCTCGAGGCCTACTTCATGGACTTTAACATTTATGAGCCACTCCAATCTGATTTTAGATCGAGATATAGTACTGAGACTGCATTGGTCAGGTTACATAATGACCTCCTAAGAGCCAAAGATAGAGGATAATGGTAAATTCTTGCTCTACTCAATGTCTCATCAGCATGTGATATGGTGGACCATAGGCTGTTGTTGGATCCTCCCAGGGAGCACTGTGGACTCGCTGGCAGGATCATCGGCTGGTTTGAGACATTCCTCAGTGGCAGGACATAGATAGTGGTGACTGGAAATCCTTCCTCACTCTGGAAGCCTCTGCTTTGTGGTGTACCCCAGGATTCGATTCTCCCAGCTGTGTTGTTCACTGTATACAGGCTGGCCATGGGTGACATCATCAGATGGTACAGCTTGGATTTTCACTGCTGTGTAGATGATACCCAGTAGTAGCTGTCATTTGCACCTGGGTCAGCTGGTGCAGTTGATGCACTTAATTTATATCTGGTCGAGATCCAGGACTGGACATCCTCTAGCTGACTGTGTCTCAATCAGGACAAGGCAGAGGTATTAGTGATTGAGCTTCATCGATGGCAGGGTGTGGGGGCAACAGTGAAGAAGACTGACTTGTTTCTTGGTTCCTCTAGCCTTGTGACCTCTATTAAGGTAAAAAATTTGGGTGTCATTCTGGATGAAAGACTGACATTGGAGGCTCAGGTGTCATCTGTAGTCCAGCATGGCTTTTACTGTCTTCATAACATCTCCTGGATAAAAGCCTTGATCCTGGCAGAGGACTTGCCCTCACTGCTGCATGCCTTAGTGACCTCCAGGCTTGATTACTGTAATGTTGTGTATCAATGGGTAAGTGGAGGAGTCCTACAATTCTTGTAGCTAGTACAGAATGTAGCAGCCAGATTACTGATGGGCCTTCTGAGTTCCTGTGATGTGACCCAGCTCCAATGTGATCTGCACTGGCTGCTGGTGAAGTGCGAGTCTCCTTCAAGGTCAGTTTGCTGACCTACAAAGCCCTACATGGACTGGGACTGGGTTATCTGAGTGAGCTTCTGTCTCTTTACAACCCTCCTTGCCCTCTCTGTTCCTTTGAGGGATACCTCTAGCTGTTCCCAGGGCCAGGTTAAAGACATCAGGTGACCGTGCATTTGTGGAAAATGGTCCAGCCCTGTGGAACTTGCTTCCCAGGTCACTTAGGAAGGCTCCTTAGGCAGAGGTCTTTAAGAGGTGCACAAAGATCCATCTGTTTAGACAAGCATTTAATTAAATTTAATCACCACTGGTCTTTAGTATTCAATTGACCCTGCCTGCTGAGTTTATACTATTATTGTTTATGTTGCTCTAATTTATTATATGGTACTATGTTGATTTTTATTCTTTTTATGCTGTACAGTCCCCAGAGCCTCTGGGATTGGGTGCTAAAGAAATAAAACTACTAATACTACTAAAACATTCTGCACTTTCCCATGCCAAGCAAGAATTCACACAGCTCCAGTCCTAACCACTAGAAGTACTGACTACTCACAGCACAAATGCAAACAAATCTGTTCCAGGTTTAACCTCAGTCCAGTGGCAAGACTTCTAAAGATCCAAATTTACTATGTAAAGTAATGACAGTTAAGGTGCAGATTCGCTCTGTAGAAGATTTGAGATTTTAAATTAATTTATGGTGCTTTAATTAGATGTTTTTACCACAAGTCTAGCAATGTAATACTTCAGGAAAACACAGTACCCAAGGGTAAATCATATACATACTGTATACTAGAGTCCTGAGCACTTTTTAAAAGCAGTCAGATCATTTCAAAATTTTTCTCAAATTTCCATAGTAACTGTGGTGCACATTTAAAAATGTAGTTCACACTTTAACTGCTGCCCCTTTAAACACTTGGAACCCTGTAGTAGCAATTTGTTTGTGTCTGGTAGTACCTTTTAGATGCTAGGGGCACTGAGGAAATCCCAGGCCCAGGCAATAATAGTGCCTCACAGTGTGCAGTGTCACCCAATAATTAACTAAAGAAGGCTTCTGCTATAAACCAGCATGGCATCTAGGAATGCTGTGAAGTATTAATTCACCAGCACACCGTTAGCAAAATGCTAGACTTCATACTATGCATAGCTAAGACAAAGTTGGCACTTTGCCAGCAATTCTCAGCAGGAAGTACTTTTTTTAAGTAAAAAATATATTTCCATCCGTTTACCTTATTGAAACATCATTACTATCCTCCACCTCCCACCCACCCCTACCCAGATTCAATAAAAATATGGACCTTAATCCCCACCCACTGTGCTTCACCACCCACCACTAAGGCTGAGCTGAATATAAATTAGCATTCAGTGAACATGTGGAAATCTGGTGTACTGGACATCAGCAAAGCAGGTCTGAAGGAATTCAATTTCCCTTCTGGCACTATGGCATGTCAGTGTCATAACAACACTTTTTGCAGGGAGACCACATTTAGCATGTCCAAGTCATTAGCAAGGTGCATGACCTGCAACAGCAAATCAGGAATGCTGGAGAATAAGAACTACTCAAGTTGCACATCTAAATGTCATTTGCAGCATTCTCTCTCAAAGGAGATGAGACTATGACAGTGACTACTGAAGGTGTGCTTTTTATGCGAAAAGGAGTGAGTCTTGATCAGAAAACTTTTAAAATTGTCAGATAATCATGCATTATCCTTCTGGTTAGTTAATTCTCACTATATTCAACTGTAGTTTAAAGCAAGTAGGCTACTGAAATTGTGCTGCAGAGGAGAGAGTACAGTGTGAGCCTGGACAAGCCTCTGGAGGCCTTGCAGCAGAAGCAGTCAGAGGTGAATTTAGCAGACTGGAAAAGGTATAGGGTGGATATTTTAAAGATTTATTTCACAAATATTTTTTTACTGAGTGCTGGTGGCATAGAGGGCACCAAAGTCCATACGTATGTGTTGTTTTTTGTTTTGTTTTGCAGGGAAAAAAGCAGAGAGAAACATTAAAACATAAAAGCTGTCATCAGAAGAAGGCATTGTGGCCTGTCCAGTCTGCCCCTTGAGGTTGTATCTGCCCTCTAGAGGATCATGGAGATACTCCCACTTCCCTGCCCTCCCTGATCCCTTGACCAACACTTTGTGCCTATCCCACCCCCTCTTAAAGTTGTCTGTTCATTTTGCACTATCATTTTGGGTAGATGTTCCACCCCTCTGTCAAGCTCTGTGCAAGGTGGTATTTCCTCACATCCCCTTTAACTAGAGATGCAGCAAAATTAAATTCCACTGGCAAAGTGAATGCAAAGTGGCCACTTTGTGTTGTCACTCCGCTATGTGGAGTGGACAATAGGAAAGGCTCACTTCACCTTGTAATTATTACTTCACATTGTCATTCTGCCTTAACGTGAAGTAAGGTGAGTAGCAACAATATTAGCAGCACCACAGTACCCCTACACACACACATAGTCACCAGGATTAATGTGCATCCCAAAAATGCTACTGTCTTGTGTCCAGAAAACTCCCAAGTGCTGACAAAGTGAAATGAGAGCACAACAAGAAATACAAAGTCTCCCAGAATTAGTGGCACATTCAGTCATGCATGCAGTGGATGTGGTCACATCACACACAGACACCAGAATTAATATGCATACCCAAAATGCTACTATCTTGTGCCAGAAAATTCCCCAGTGCTGGAGAAGTGAAATGAGAGGGTAACAAAAAATGCAAAGTCTCCCAGAATTAATGGTGCACTCTGTCATGCGAGCAGTGGCCACACAGTCACCAGAATTCATTTGAATCCCCAAAATGCTACTATCTTGTGTCCAGAAAACTCTCCAGTGCTGACGAAGAGAAGTGAGAGCATAAAAAGAAATGCAAAGTCTCCCAGAATTAATGGCACACTCAGTCATGTGCGCAGTGGTCACACGTAGTCACCAGAATTAATTTGCATCCCCCAAATTATACTGTCTTGTGTCCAGAAAATTCCCCAGTGCTGGCAAAGTGAAATGAGAGGGTAAAAAAAATGCAAAGTCTCCCAGAATTAATGGTACACTCCGTCATGTGAGCAGTGGCCACACACAGTCACCAGAATTAATGTGCATCCCCGAAATGCTACTGTCTTGTGTCCAGAAAATTCCCTAGTGCTGGCGAAGTGAAATGAGAGCATAACAAGAAATGCAAAGTCTCTCAGAATTAATGGCACACTCCGATATGCGAGCAGTGGCCACACACAGTAACCAGAATTAATGTGCGTCCCCAAGATGCTACTGTCTTGTGTCCAGAAAATTCCCCAGTGCTGACAAAGTGAAATGAGAGCATAATAAGAAATGCAGTCTCCCAGAATTAATGGTGTACTGCAAATGCACAGACAGATTAGACACAAAGGCACAACAACACCTAACCAGTGCTCACAAGTCACAAATCCAAATCTGGAAAAGAATATCTTTTGCCAGTTGGGGGGGTAGTGCATGGCAGTAACAGTCCACTATCAGTAAAGATACCACAAATCAGTATAAAAAAATTCATGCAGGTGCGGTGGATAGCAGGTTCACACTGCTGCAATTACTCTGGCGCAAAAAAGTTGTCTGATTTAATGGTATGCATTGCAAACACACTACAAGTATTGCATAGCAAATTGAAAACCTTTAGCAATATAATCAAATGTTTTAAACAAACTGAAATTATACGCTGCTGCACCACTACAATCAGCAAAAAAAAATGTCAAGTATTACTGAAAATATTAGTGTGTGTACATTAACACAGTTATACAAGAAAAATATAACCAAAACAGAAAGACTGCCTTTTTTCCCTGTTAATCTACCTACACCACAGATACACCCCTCCCCCAAAGCACACTTCACAGTACAGACTGACTGTTCTAAATTAACATTCAAAATCCACACACAAACAATAAACACTCAATGCTATGAACACAGGAGGGTTTCCTACAATCGATGCACTAAATTTTGAGCAAATAAAAAAAAGCCTCAAAAGGGCTTTTTTAACAGCTTTTAGAGGATTTGAATCGCAGAGCTCTGAGAGGAAACTGTCTCCATCTTCCACTACTCATACATTACACAGAACTGAGGCTGTGCAGAACAATCTAGAGCCCATGTGACCTGCAATCCCATGAAGTAATGCAAATTTACCTTGGAGTTCAATAACAAGGCGAAGTGATGAGAAGTACATTGATTTCAATGTACTTCGCCTTAAAATTGGTGGAGAAGTGGTTTGGGGAAGGAGGAATAATGTGACGTCATTGGTTTCAATGGACTTCACGTTCCTCATTATAATGTGAAGTACTCCGCTTCGTGTTGTGGAGTGCTTCGCAGATTCCACACTACTCTGCGAATCACTCCACGGAGTGAATTTCGGCCACTTCGCCCACTTCTACTTTTTGACCCTACCCCACCACTTTTTCACAAGTTTCTTGCTATTGGCCCTGGTAATTGTGTCACCACTAGTTATGAACAGCCCCCCTGGAGTCCACTGTTTTAATTATATTTTATTGATTTATTGTTTTGCAGTAAACACATTTGTCTACTTGTAGGTACACATAAATTGATAGAACATCATAAGATGGTACAATATTGTTACAGTAACTTTAATTGATAGCATCCCAGTTAATAGTTACTACATGGGAGGGAGGTCCCGCAAAATGTACATATTTCTGCTTCCTGTACACTCATTTCTTTTTCACCTGCATGTCTCATGTATCATCTGTGCCACCATATCCTTTGATGTGTTGTTCCTTTCATCATTGTTGCTTCTCTACATTTGACATTTGTGTTGTTTCACTATGCTCATTATACCTGGGCTTTGCCATCCTTGTCTATCTTTTGTACCACCTCCACACCATTGTAACCGGACTCCCCCCTCCCCAGTTGCGTGTTCAGTATTCTTTACAATTGAATCAATTAACAGGCTCCTCTTTAGGTGTCTTTTTGGCTCTCTTTTTCAGTCCTTTTGTTGCCAGATCCATGCACCACTTGGTAATAATATATAGTGATCACCACCTGCCAGAACAAACTATTCCCATATCTTCAAATCTTGCCTTCAAAAATAAGGGCGTTCTTTCACTTGGACTTGTCGTTACATAATGGGCTATTTTCGTGATATTAGTTTTTTGATATTTTACACTTTTGGCAATTTTTGTGAGATTCTTACAGTGTTGGTATTTGTATTCAAATTGTATTCAATCTAGTGAATACATTTATTGTTGCTACAATATGACTCAATGCAATATTTTGAATCTGTTTTGCCTGACCACCATGTGCCTGAGATAAATTTAGACATTGTAAAGTACATATTTTACCATGCTTGATTCAGAGTCCTATTATTAATAACCATAACCTTTAGCAACAATAATGTTTTGTACCTGTCTGTGAATGTTTTCAATGTTATTCATATATTTTAAATGCCTTGTATATAGTTTAATAAACTGTTGATGTATACTGTCACTTTAAAACCATAGTGCTATAACAGGGAGACTTTGGTATTTAGACTCTGCTCTCTAATGAAGAGGTAGTGTGTCCTTAAAAACCATAGTGCTACAACAAGGACACTTGGGCATTTAGACTCTGCTCCCTGATGAAGATGCAGTGTGTCCTTAAAGCACCAGGGTGTTATTAGCTGCTGGATGTGTGTTCAATAAACTTTTGTATTTTGCATCTATTCTTGGAGTGCACTGTTTCATTTTGCATTTGCCTGCATGTGCAACCACCACTGGTTCAGCCATCCCTTCTATCATTCTCTCTGTATTTTAACTTATGTCTTTTATTCTGGTACCTGATAGACAGCTGTCACCTGGTCCATCCTTCTCTTACAGATCTGTATGTCTGCAAAGTGCAGGATTGCATACCCCCACTAGCAGTATTTCCTTTCTTACCATTAACCCTTCAATGTATTGCTTATCAAATATTTGCCTATTAGTTTTGCCTCCCAGGATTGTTTCACTACCCCCCTTCATTTCCAGCTCCTGTGCATCATTAATGGGAATCACACCTGTGTCTTTTTGGTAGCATTCTACTCTATTTCTGGTGTTTCATTATCTTCCTCCTGCATAACACATCCTATTAGGGGTTCAGATTTATTACTTGCAGTTACAGTTAACACACTTCTTTGCCTCTTATGGTTTCTGGTTATTTCACTGTTCCTCCCATGTTCTTGTCTGTATCATTACTCTTGCTTCTTTTAATTTTACGTTTGCCCCTCACTGTGATAAAGATACTACTCGGTTCAGGAGTAGAGATGCAACAAAATTTTATTATGCCTGCAAAATTCCATCGAAATCACCAATTTCACCGCACAAAACATTTTGTGCAATTTTGCTCCAATGGCAAAATTTTGCCTGTGAAATTACGCTTGCAATTATTCCTTTTGTCTGCACATTTCACCGCATGTATCAGGTGAAACTGGGGGTAAAAAAGCTTATCACATGACTTTCTCTCTAGCAGACTGCTGGTCACATAGGTGACTGCACTTAGGCAGGAAGACAGACTAAATATATTTCCTTTTAAGCCGTTTCAGTTTAGTAGGAAGCAGGAGAGGAGAGAGACTACAGCAGAAGAGCTCAAACTTATGTTTCTAAAAAGTAGTGCTTGTATATGTGTGTGTGTGTGTGTGTGTGTGTGTGTGTTTGCATTTGCAGCTTATTTGATTTGTGATCTGTTCCCCATTAGTTTAAAACATTAATATTTTCGGTTAGTGTTTTTTCTTCATTTTTATATTTATCTATCTATTTTATTGTGTGTGTGTGTGTGTGTGTGTGTGTGTGAGGGTGTGTGTATATATGTGTGTTTGTGTGTGTGTGTGTATGTGTGTAAAACTCCCCTTTCTTCTTCTCTTTCTTTTTGGTGGGGTGGGAGTTGTAGGAAGAGAAGGAGACAGAGATTAGAATGGATGATTCTAAGACTGGGAAGAAGACAGTTGGACCACTGCCACTCAGTGTCCATATTAATAGGCAGGCCTTTGTGTCTGTGCCCCACAACAGCAACATGAGCATGTGCACCCATCCCTAGCAGGAGAATGTAGCCCCCACTTCTCAGGAGCAGCATTAGGCCCTCACCCCATCCCAGCAGCAGCAGGATCCTCCTATGGCCCCCACCCCCAGGCAGCAGCAGGTACCTCCAGATTCCATCCCCCCAGCTGGAGCATGTGCCCTCTGCCTCCCCCAAGCAGGAGCATGATGTGCCCACTCGCCCTGGGATATCAGCTCTTGACCCCTCCCGCAGAAAGTGTCATCAGTTGTGTAGTGTTTTTTTAGCAAAAACACAAATGATAATTCTGTTGTGATCTGCAACTTGTGTGGCTGATCAGTTAGAAGGGGAAAGACAAGGGGTCATTTTGGCACTGGTGGCCAAAGGTGCCATCTGCAGCACCACCATGCTGCACATTGGCTCAAAAAAGAAAAAGAGCTGGCAGGAGGTAGAGGGGCCCGGGATGCTGCTGAGCAGGCAGAAGGGGAAGGAGGCCAGCAGGAGGCAGGGGGCAGTGATCAGCATAGGCACTGCAGAAGGCAGCAGCAGCAGCAGCAGCAGCAGGAGGCAGGGGCAGAGCCCCCATCACCCTCACCCCAGGGACACAGGCATTGCCGGGTTCATGGTGGCAACCCAGCACAGCCTGCAGCTGCCCCAGTGCCAGCACCAGCAACAGTGAGCATTGAAGAAGACCTGAGAGCATTGCACAGAGAGGTGGGAGCTCTACGCAGTGAGTTCACTAATTTCTGACAGGAGGTCAGGGGGGACCTCAGGAAACTCCTTCAGGAGTAAAAAAAATGTTTGCACTACTGACGGAGCTGTGTGGTGGTGGTGATGGTGAAAAGGCAGAATGTGTACCTCGCACCGGTGCAGTGTAATGGTCAACCTCCAGACCAGTCAGCACAGCACTGACAGCAACATTTATTTTTTCTTTTCTTCCTCTTGTCCTTGCTTTCTTACTGTCACTCTTCCCTCATCTGTACCCTCTAAAAATAACAAAAAGCAAAAAAAAATATATATATTTATGTATTTATATATTATGTCCTCTTCTTCTATATCCTTTCATTTGTTTTTGTCCAGTTTTTTGTGTGCTATGCAATGTTTATGCTCCCTCCCTATCCTCTTTCATATGTATACCCTATCCCTGACCTGACCCTTATGATGCGTCCCCGTCATGTGTTTCTGTCTGTCAGTCACTTTTAGTCTTTTTTACCCATAATCACTGTACCTTTCTACTTGGTTTATGTTAGTCTCTCTGACTTGTATGTATTTCCTCTTCCTCCTCTCCACAAATGTCAAGTATTGTAGTTTGTAAATTGTTCCTAGGAACAACATTTTTTCCCAAAGCTATGTGTGATGTTGTGGGCTGGCAGCAGTTGTTTTGGCTGTGTGCAGTATCAGTCTGACTGAATATGTACACAACAATCATAGAAACATAAGCACTTTTATTGCGAAGTTAAACATAATGTACATTTTTTTGGTGCTTAACATGTGTGTCCCTGTGGCTTGGGCTTGCCACAATATTAACTTGGTGTTACGGTGCCCAACCACACTGCCACCACTACCCGGTCCAAAATGTGCTCTAGTAGGGCTGCAGTTTAACACAGCCTCTTGAAGCCATGCTGTGCAGAGTAGGCATGATAAGATAAGAAGTATAGTATGACCGGAAAAAATGAGGATGACATTGAGAATGTAGAGTGAGACAGAGTGTTGCCTCTGTCTAACATGGCCTATAACTCCAGAAATGTTTCCCAAAAAATGTAAAAGCAAATCCAGACCAAAATCAGGTCTCAGCTATGATGTTTTATGCCCCACCCACCACCCAGACATTAAATAGTCATTTTAGAGCCTGTTTGCCCAATATTTCTTACTGAAACTCACTGCTGCTGGTGCTAAACTAGGTCTGCAAGTCCAGAAATGTTTCCAAAAAAATTGCACAGTACATTCAGACAGAAATCAGGTGTCAGACATGCAGCTACATGGCTCACACCCACCATGAGGACCCAAATATGCTGTTTTCTGCAGCCTTTAAATGCTTTTAGGGCCTAAGTGTGGTGCTGCCAGTTCCAAACATGGCACAGAAGTCCAGAAATGCTTCCAAAAAAATTGTGCAGTACATTGAGACAGAAATCAGGTGTCAGACATGCAGTTACATGGCTCACACTCACAATGAGGACCCAAATGTGCTGCTTTCTGCAGCGTTTAAATGCTTTTAGGGGCTTAAGTGTGGTGTTGCTGGTTCCAAACATGGCCCAGAAGTCAAGAAATGCTTCCAAAAACATTGCACAGTGCATTGAGACTGAAATTGGGTCACAGGCATGATGTTTTATGCCGCTCAAATCACCACCCAGACCAAACGATGGTCTCTGGTCAGCTGTTTACAATTTTTTTTGGTCACATCTTGGTTCTGCCAGTGCAGCACAGGCAGTAAATATCCAGAAAAGTTACAGACAAAATGGTACATTAAATTGAGAGTGGAATCAGGTCTCAACTATGATGTTTTAGGGTGTCCCCCCCACCACCCAGACATTAAATAGCTGTTTTAGGGCCTGTTTGCCCAATATGTCTGCCTGAAACTCACTGCTGCTGGTGCCAAACGGGGCCTACAAGTCCAGAGATGTTTACCAAAACATGTTACATAAAATTGACACTGAAATCAGGTCCCAGTCATCATGTTTTATGGTGCCCAGACTACCACCCGGACCAAACGATGGTCTTTGGTCCACTGTTTACAATTGTTTTTCGGTCACGTCTTGTTTCTGCCAGTGCAGCACAGGAAGTAACTGTCCACAAATGTTTCCCCAAAAAATTGCACAGTACATTCAGACAGAAATCAGGTGTCAGGCATGTAGTTACATGGCTCACACACAGCATGAGGACCCAAATGTGCTGTTTTCTGCAGCGTTTAAATGCTTTTTGGGCCTAAGTATGGTGCTGCTGCTGCCTAACATGCAACATAAGCCACATTACCACTATGAGAAAAATAAATCCTCCTGCAAAATGGTCCTGCTATGTCTTAAACTTGTACTTAATTCCTCCTGCTGCTGCTTTCTGAGTTGATCGGGAACTGTGGAATTATCATTTCACAATGACGATCCCCTGGTTAGCTCTGTTATCTCTGTGGTTATAAGTCAGTGTGGATTGAATGACATTTTAAGAGCTGCTGCTGTTGCCTGCCTGTAGCTGTTGCCTGCTGCTCTGACTAGTTGCTACGAGAAGTAATGGTTTGTCTGCTTCATGGGGATCCTCTTCACACAGTCGATCGATACTGCCGCTGCTGCTGCACACGTAAGTATCTGTACTTATTTTTTCGGGTGCAAGAGAAGGTGGGTGGTGGGTTGGTACGTCATGAGTTCTTATATGTTTGTACTTATTTTATATTTATCTAGTGTGCTGAGGAGTACATCATCATGACAACATGCATGCCAGCCCAGGATCTGGATACGGGATGTTGCAATGCACCACATTTAACATTGCTCAAGGACAAGGCAAGTATTGAATTTTTCATTACGGGGATGGATAGGTGACTGCAGCTCGAATATCTGAATCAGATTGTAATTGTATTATTTTTTTTCTTTTCTAAACACATGCAGGAATTCAAGAGCTGTTAACTCCAGGTGCACTGCTGCTGCTGCTGCTGTTCAATACATGTGCAGTTCATTAACTGGTTGTAAGTATTTCTTAATTTGTGATGGTCTTTGATTGGTGGGTGGGTGGGTGGGTGGGAGGCAGGAGGAGGTGACTGAGGTCAAGTTGATGGATATGGTTAAGTATCAAGTTTGTGGTTACTGCAGGACAGAGATGTCATACTTTGACAGTAACTGTCTTATATGTGGCTCTGTCAATATTCAGGATTTCCGATGCAGGGGGTGCGTAGTATGTTACCTCTTTCCAAATCTGGCTGCTGGGCACTGGCAGTGCTCATCAGACATAGTCTGTTCATGTCAAGTGTTCCAGTTTCACAGCCATTTCCTGATGTAACTATAGCTTCCTGTAATGATGGTGGTGGTGGGGGGGGGCACCCAGTTGTTGTAACAACACTAAAAATGTTCTCTTCTTTTTTTCTTATTGCCAGACAGGTACAAAGTGCTTGAAGTGGAATGGTGGCTTGGTTTTCTGGTGGACATTTGCTAAAGCATCCCATCTCTGTGTGGCATTGATGACTAAATAAAAGTCTTCCATCCTGGTGTGCGGACACTGGATCGAGGTGCTGCACCTGTGAGGTGTGGGCCACTGCTAAAAACATACGGTTCATTTTGGTGGAAGACTTCTGGAGGAGGAGGAGGAGTAATTTAGCTGGACTCAGAGGCAACATTAATGTACACTGAGTAACGTAGTACTGGCTGCGCACTGTCTGACTAACTTGTCATGGTCGTATATACAGTGGTGGCACACTCACTAGACATTCATTCATAGTGTCATAGAGGAGGTATATGTGGAAATGGGGGTGGGGTGCTGGTGTTGGCTGTGGGGGTGGGGCACAACACCTTTAGCCTTCTTATTAACATACTAATTGCTAGCAGATTAGGCCTCATGGACTATCGAGTCTGCTCGAACCTCAGATCCCTAGCTGGATACCGAGGCCCCCCCCTTGTGTTTCAGAAACCCCCATCATCCATCCCCACCCCGCCCCGGGCCAGGCCATCATCTCATACATCCACTTTCTATGTCTGTCCCACCCTCTCTTGAAGTCCTCCACTGTGGATCTCTGAACCAGCTCGCCAGGAAGCACATTCCAAGGATCCACCACCCTCTCAGTGAAAAACCTCCTCCTCTTCCCCCCTCACCCTTCCACCTTCCAACTTCAAACCATGCCCTCTGGTGATACCTCCCTGCTTTAGTCTAAAGATCCCCTCCGTGTTTACCCTATTTATTCCCTTGAGGTACTTGAAGACCTCAATCATGTCCCACCCGTCTCTCCTCTCCTCCAATGAAAACAGGTAGAGCTCCACAAGTCTGTCCTCATACATCAAATCCCCAAGTCCTCATATCATCTCAGTTGCCTTTCTTCCACTGACACATCATCCATGAAGCTGCCCTAACAGTCTTCGAGACTGGAGTCATCACCAGGTGGAAATTCAGTCAGCATTGCTACTTCATCTACCTCCCTGCTAGTAGAGGCTTTACCACTGTGAACGTCTTTGTTGTCATCATCGTCCCCGAGACACAGTTCTTGGGGCAACACCATTGAAATAATTGTGTTATGTGAAATGCTAGCCTCATTCATTTTTATAAATGTTAAGCTGGAAATATTCTTTGGTGACAGATTTGTCCTATGGTCATGCACAATGACCCCAGCAGAATTGAACACCCATTCCACACTAACACTGAATGGTGGGCAGCTGAGGTATTTAAAAGCAACAGATGCCAGTGCAGGCTACTCACTCACTTTGCTGCTCCAGTACAGCAATGGCTCATCAGTGATGCCAAGATGCTTGCTGTCTCCCATGTACGCATCCACCATACGTTGTGCTGCCCTGAGTCCTGCCGCCTCATCATGCTACTTCTCTTAAATTTTTTCAACACCCACCTGCTACAGAGCATCCCAAATGGGATTACCTGCCGTGCTGTGCTGCAACTTTGACATTTTGTCCAATTTGGTAACCTCTGATGATTTACTGGTGGTGTTAGTGGTAGCAACACCTGGTATTTCTTTATGCGCCTTTTGTGTCTCTGCATTTTTCATCTGTGCCTCATGTACCCATCTGACAAGGTAATTGGTCAATTTCTCCACTTGCACATGACCCCTTTCAATCATGGCAGGCAGGCCACGTTTGTACCATGCATCCAGCATGGTAGCAACAGCAAATTTATTAGACTGCATAATGCCACAGTTATGTGTATTGCTGTCCAGTTTATGGAGCATGTGACCCATTGCATGAGCAGAACTCTGATCATCACTTTCCTCCATCTAGTGATGGACATTTACCAGTGTCTGCCTCTGCACACATATCAGGGGTATTGACTGACTTATGCAGGCAGTGTCCACACACACAGCCTGTGTTGCATGCTCAAATGGACACAGAATGTGTATTATGCCATCCATTTGTCACCACTGCTCCATTGTTAGGGTGATGGACACTCCAGCACTGTCCCTGGTGGTGTGCAGCAGTAGATAATCAGTAATCTGAAACCACCTTATACTGGTCCAGTATGTACAGTGTGGAGTTCCACCTGGTAACATCAAGCTTCATATGGTGCTGAGGCAGATGGTTAGTGTGCTGCAGCTCACGCAGATGGTCATGGGCCTTTGCAGAATGTGCAAAGTGAACACATGCATCTGGCAACTAACACAGTTTCTTTTATTTCACCCTCATAGATTCATAGATTGATACAAGTTTAGAAGGCACATGGTCATTTATGAACTCGCCACCAGCTAAATTAGCAGTGGAAGGAAAATTTCTTATTACCCATGTATTTGTCAAGGCTTCTCTTAAATTGTTCTATGTTTTCACTGTTTATAATGCTACTAGGTAATGTATTCCAGATTGGAGGAATTCTCTGAGTAAAAAACCTAGATCGTTTATTGGTTGTGCATAAGGATGATTTCAGTTTTGAATTATGGGTCTAGTGTAATTACTTACTGAGAACTTTTCTAATCCTATTGTGTTTAACAAGTAATCATTATTGAATGCCTTATATGTATAGATTAAGTCACCTTTTAGTATTCTGTACTTCAAAGAATAAAGTTCTAAAGATTTTATTCTAGAACCATAATCAAGTTTGGACATATTAAAAATCCTTTTAGTTATTCTTCATTGAACTCTTTCTGTCTTGTTTAGATAGCCGATAGAAGTTGGGGCACAAAATGAAGCACAATAGTCCAAATGTAGTCGAACCAGGCTTGTGTATAGGAGCAAGATTACAGATGATTCCCTGCTTTTGATGTATCCCAATATACAATCTATAATCTTGTGACATTTTTTAACAGTCTTATTGGCATGGGTGTTACATTTTAAATTATCAGTTATTGTTATACCTAAGTCTCTTTCCTCTGTTGTAATAGTTAACTTCTCATTTTGAATTGAATATGGGTGCTTCTTATTATTGTTCCCCATATGCATTACCTTACACTTTGCTGGGTTAAATTTCATTTTATTGTTTACTGCCCATGATGTTAATTTATTTAAATTATCTTGGAGGGTGTTTGCAGATGCAGTAGTGTTCACAATGCAGCCTAATTTGCAATCATCTGCATATTTATTTATCCAAACTTCTTTTGTTGTTTGCATACTTGCTATCAGTATATTAAAAAGTAAAGACCCAAGAACAGATCCTCGGTACTCCACTGGTGACAGGGCTCCAGTTGGACGTAGCCCTCGTGACAACAACCCTTTGATGTCTGTTATATAACCATGCTGATATCCACTTAATTAAGCACATGTCCAAATTTATATTATGAAGTTGTTTGATCAAAATTTTATGGGAAACAGTGACAAATGCCTTTTCAAAATCCAAGAATATGATGTCCACTGGAAGGCCTTTATCTAGGGTGTCACAGACAGGTTCAAAAAAACTAATGAGGTTTGTTTGACATGACCTACCAGTAGTAAAGCCATGCTGAGAAATGTCAGTACAATTGAAAATTTTAAGGTGATTGGAGATTTTAGCATGTATTAACCGTTCAATAATTTGACTGACAAGTGATGTAATGCTGATAGGCCTATAATTAGATATTAACTGTTTATTACCTCCCTTGTGTATAGGGGTTATATTTGCTTCTCTCCAAGACTGAAGAACTTTCCCATTATTTACAGACATGTTAAACAAATAGGTAAAAGGTCCAGCAAGTTCCTTTGAAACCTCTTTTAAGAACTTGGGGTGAATACTACATAGACCTGGACCTGATTCAGAAATTGCTGCACAACTAGATTAAGGTAGTGCACCAGGCAGGGAACTCTGAAAAAAAAACACTGTCACTAATTCACTTAACAACATTGGAGCCATTATCACTGGCAATAAACCCCGCTGTGAGTGACTGTGCATTGATCAACTCATCAATGTTATTTAGTAGCACATTCTGCATTTTCTCAGCAGTGTGAGACCCTGTTACACTTTGTGTAGTTATGGTTGTATTCTGTTGAATACCAGGTGCACTGATAGCACCACAATTTTGCTTTACGCAGCTTTTGCCAGGGCCCAAATCAACAACCACCCCAGGTACCTGTGCCCAGTGTGCTGTTATGCATAGATATGAGCTGCCCGCTGTCTGCCCACTTGTCCACATATCCATGCTAAGGTGGATATATTTTGAGGAAGAATGCTTCATGGCATGTAGGACAGACTGTGAAACTCTGCTGTAGAGTTCAGGCATGGCACGTTTGGAGAAATACATTTGCGATGGCACTTGCCATTTCGGACAGGTACGGGCCATCAAATGGCAGAATTCTGCATTCTCCACAAAAAAAGAAGGGCAACAGGTCGATGGTGAGCATTTCAGCTGTGGCTGCGTTCAGCTCACATGCAGCAGCATGATTGGGAGGGTACTTTGAGTGCCACTCAAACAAACTCCTCAATGTGGGCTGCATCTTGGCAGTGAGTCCACAAAAATGCTTTACTTGTGCCACCAATGTTGTTCTTGCTGGGGTACCAGGTGACTCTTTCAGACTAGAATGTGCAGCATGTATGAAATGGGTTATTTTGATGGATTTGGGGCCTGATGGTGTACTTTTATGACTCATGGGAGTGGCAGCTCCACTGCTACTATGTCCACAGCTCGGGAGAGAAAATTATTTCTCACACTCCTCCTCCTCCACTGACCCACTCAGCCCTCCCTTCTCCTGCTCTATTGCACTGCTGTCACTAACATGAAGCCTGACAAGGGAAGTCCTGCCAACAGCTATGGCATCTTTCTGGTGTTGGTGCCAGTGCAATGGGTGCTTGTTTTTCAAGTGGGCATGCTTCCCACCAGTGCCTAGGTGGCTGCCCTTTTTTTCCATGACTTACACATGCTTGACACAGCTGAGAAATTGCCATGGTGTCATCAGCTGCATCAAGCATGAAAAAATCCCAAACTTGGGGACTTTTCAACTCTAGATTTGACATAGGACTGAGACTTGGACAGCGTAGCCAAAGGTGTGGAAGTTTTTGCTTTTTGTGCCACTTGCATGATATCCACCATGCTCCGTTTGGGAGGTGGGATGACTGGACTATTTGTTGTAGGCTTGCTGATATCCTCACCCTCAGTCTTGTCATCTAAATGGGCTACATCATCATCACCCTTCATCTTTTTCAATTCTGGCTCCCACAGGGGATCCAACACCTCATCATCATCTGTACCAAAACATATTATATCCTTTTCCTTCTCATCCCTATCACTGTCTACTGCCAGACAAACTTTTCCCTTCTCTGGCATCTCCTCACTGGGGTGGGGAGGGGGGATCTGACTTTCCATATCTCCTTCTCCTGGGGAAACACACTGAAGCTGGACACTGTCACCCTCACCACCATCAACTCCTCCTTGAGTAGGAACAACAGTCACACTGAAAACTTTTTCGACCTCCTCCTGGACCTCTGTTCCTCCACTGCTGTGAGTGTCACCCTTATTCCCAGTATCATCCCCAACAAGCAAACTAGCTACAGATTGGGCAGTAAAAAAATGAGTCACAGACTTCAAGACACTTCCAACTTCGATGTTGCTGCTACTGTCTGCCACAGCAGTGGCAGTGGCCACAGAGGGCATGGATTCACAAATAGGTTTATTTTTTCCATCAGACTTCTTTGAGCCACCTCCCACCCTAGCACCTTTACCTGAATGTCTCTTGGCAGCCATATTCATTTTTATGTTTGCTTGCACGCATGTGCAAGAAACATAGTGCCATCATACGAGTTTTCCAGAGGTGTGTCAGCCTCTTCCAGTTCAGTCAGTGTATTTGCAGGCGTGGTCACAGAGTGCCAATCACTGCTTCAGCTGTCTATGACAGCTGAAAATGCAGTGGCATACAGTTGAAAGGGAGAGCTCTGCTTGAGTGAGCAGAGCTCTCCCCCCACACACACGGCACGCACTGCACACTGCGTGCTCATGCGCCTTCCCCCTCTCCACACTGTATGGCTGACAGGGGTGCCCAATCCCCCGTCGGCTCCACGCCCCCCCAAAGTATCCAGGTGCCATGCTGGGAGCCCACCCCAGTGTGGCAAAATGATATTATGGCCGGCCAGTGTCAATCCCGTCAGCTCCATACCCCACCATCACTTCTACCATGCTGGGGCCCACCCCAGCATGGCAAATATCCTGTGTCATCTTTTTCAACAAAAAAACCTGTAAAGAAAAAAAAGCGGTCCTCGCGGTCTCCCTGCCCCACCACAACCCGCACCCACCCACTGCGCACCCTGCCTCTACACGCCTTCACCCTATACCATTCGGAGTCCGTCGTAATGAGATCTCGGTGGACTGAACACGTCTGCGCTCTTCAAAGCCAATCGCGAACTGAAGAAATGCGGTAAGCTGTATAATGGGATAGATAGGGTTTTTCAACTTTATTTCATATCTCAGGCATTTTTTGGAATTTTTGCACCAAATTTTCAACATGGGGTTTTGGGACCCCTCCTCAAGAATTCTTGCACTGTCATGGCATTACTCATGCCTGAAGGGTGATTTTGCAGTCACTGTGTGAAATCACCTTTCCGGAATGATTAATGAAACAACACTGCCAGTGTTCATAAGGTGGGCTCTCAAAAAGCCTATTTTGAAAATTTGGTGCAAAAATTCCTAAAAATGACTGTTTTACGAGTGTGTGTTGCGCAGATCCTACGCGCACTCGTAAGTTTGTGAATTTTCAATATTTTCAATCCAGATTTTCAACATTGCCATTTTACCACACCTTCTTATGAGCAGTACAGCTGTCATTTTTCACATCTCACCCAAAACGTGTTTCCGCCCATGTAGTGCACAATGGCGCAGTCGGTGTGCAAAATCAATGTATGGGACACATTAAGAAAATCACAGTGACACTGTTCATGAGCAGAGGTCTTAAAATGGCTATGTTGAAAATTTGGTGAAAAAATTCCTAAAAATGACTGTTTTACAAGCGTGCGTTGCAGAGTTCCTATGCATGCTTGTAAGTTCGCAAATTTTCAATATTTTCACTCCAGATTTTCAACATTGCCATTTTACCACTACCTCCTTATGAGCAGTACAGTTGTCATTTTTCACATTTTGCCCACAACATGTTTCTGCCCATGTAGCGCACAATGGCGCAGTCGGTGAGCGAAATCAATGTATGGGACACGTTAAGAAAATCACAGTGACACTGGTCATGAGCACAGGTGTTAAAATGGTTATGTTGGAAATGTGGTGAAAAAATTCCCAAAAATGACTGTTTTAGGAGCGCATGTTGCGCAGTTCCTACACACGCTGACTTTTCCACAACATGGTCGAAATGTGTTTTCACACTTTCAGTGCAGAGATGCATGGTCGCTGTGGGAAATTATTGTTCTGGACAGATAAAGAAAATCATATTGGCACTGTTCATGATCGGAGGTCCCAAAATGCCTGTGTTAACAATCTACTGTAAAAAAATCCCAAAACTAGTTACATTACGGGTGTGCGTTGCACAGTTTCTACGCACGCTCATGACTTCACCAGTTTTTTAAGATTTTCACAGCAGATTTTCAACATTGCCATTTTTTACACCTCCCCATGAACAGTGCCGCTGTCATTTTTCACATCCTGTTCGGAATGTGTTTTTGCACCTGTGGTGCCAAATGCCATAGTCACTGTGCAAAAGCAGTTTTTGGCTAACAAACTGATATTGTCACTGTTCATGAGGTGGGGGTCACAAAAAAACCATGTTGAAAATTTGGAGTGAAAATACCAACGAATGCCTGAGGTGTTAGGGTTTCCGACCATAACTCCCCACCCTGTACAGTATGACAGGCATCAGGGGTGTGACTTGGGATTCTTGCCTGTCATGCTTATACCATTCCACCCCACCCGCACCCACACCCTACAGCCAGTGAGAGGCATCAAGGTGTGCCTCGGACTCTTCGAGCCCAAACTTCACCCCATTCTCCTATACCGCACCCATCTCACCATATTTCCTGATGGAATGGGGTGCGCATAAGGGCCAAAGACCCCAAGGCACACCGTGACTCTTGTCAGTGTCTGCAGAGTAGGGTGTGGTGAAATGGCGTGGTTGTTATGCCTGATGACCCAAAGGCACACCCCAATGCCTGCCACTCTCTGCAGGGTGGTGGTGGGGTTGGCTTCAGTTCAATACTTCACTGCCATTCCTATTATGCAGCTCTGTAAATTCTACACTACCAATGCCAGTGCCAGCAAGCAAACATTCGGCATTGACAAATGCTTGTTTATATAGTAGCTGCCTAGGTCAGGTAGTAAACAACAGTAGTGTAACAGGTAGGAAAGGGTTAATATGGTAAGCAAATTCAATCGAAAAACAGGAATGCTGCAATGCAGAGGCTAGATACAATTTTAATTTCTGTGAGCAATTCAACAATGCAGTGCACCTGGGTATGGACAAGTCAAGTGGTCAGGTCACTGAACACGAATATTTTCAATAAAGAAAATAAATCACAAAAGTGATTCAGCAAAGGGAAACAGGAACATAACTTCTCAGTCAGAAGAATGTAGTGACTGTTCAGATAAAGTGATCAAAAAAACAGTCAGTATGTAAGAAAAACTGAACAAAGTATCACACAAATTACATATCTTCAGACTTAAAAGAAATTACAGAAACTCACTCACAACTTGTAAGAAATATGTCAAATCTTAGGAACTAGCCTGCTCTACTTTCATTTCACACACACACACACACAGTCAATAATCCCCCACTCACTCACTCACTCACAGACACAGAGAAAACTGAAACACTAAGTTTAACTAACTATTCTCCAAAGATACAAAAACAAAACAATGTTCACTAGCAGCACTAGGAACTAAACTTGTGATTTTGTGAGCAATTAACTCTCAAAAATCACAAAAAAATATGATTTTGAAGGGTTTATTGGCTCTGATGTACCACACTGATCTGCTGTCCGATTCAACAGACAATATGCTCTGCAGAAAACACCCTGCATGCGACAGTTCAGCAATCTACCCAAAATGCACAGCAATTTCACCAGTGTAATTGTAAAACATCGGCGAAATTGAAGCAAATAGCAAAATTTTGCCTCCCGGGACTGAAATTGGCATAATTTGGGTGTAATGTCATGCTTTGAATGAAAGTTGAACCGGGGGAGAAATTGCGTTATGCCTAGACGAAATATTTATGCAATACGGAACTTTTGCGAAATATTGCACTAGGCATAATTTTTCGATTTCACACATCTCTATTCAGGAGGCACAATTTCAACATTAGGAGTCACATTTCCCCTAAATAATTCCATTTTTTATAGTAATAAAATCCTCCATCTTCTTAATTTAACATTGCACTCTGAGCTCTTCTTTAAAACACCAATCTCCAGTTCAAGTTGTCTTATGCATTTACATTTGACTCAGGTTGTTCCATTTATCTCCTACAATGTTCCTAGCATATTGCAGGTTAAGTATTTGATCACCCCTACCTCCTTTTCTGCCATACTAGCAGAGTGCAAGAACTTCCTTATTCACAACCCCAACATTCCTGGCCTGCCTTCCAGCTTCTCAGGCCAACAAAGTTAGACACAAGCCTCTGCCTAAGTTTGCCTCAGCTCTGTGCTCACGTACCGTTCACACAGAAACTGGATTTAAAGGTCTCTCTGACCTATGCTCCCTGCCTTCTCTGGCTTTGTGCTATTAGTGTGTTCATAATTGCTGCAGCTGTTGCTAAAAAAAGCTCAAGCAGCTCTAGTGATCCATAGCTGCTCCAGCAAGTCACCTTAAAAGTAATTAAAATTCAAATAAACACAGCAGTTAAAACTGTAAAGTTATAGTTCCCGCTGTGAATTTGTAGTCATGGATTATCTGGACTAGAACTCTCAACAAGCACCTCACCCAGACTCTAGATAAAGAGAATAATGGATATCTCATATGGTATTACCGGTGAGTAATACCATTGAGAGGTTCTGCACACGTAGGAACCTCGAGAGCGAAGCTCGAGAGGTTCCAGTGTCCAGAACCTTGAGATGGTATTTCACTGGTAATACCCTGTGAGATATCCATTATTTTTTTTAATATTTGGATGCCAGTATTTTTTGTTGGTTTGGTTTTCGTACTGCTCGTCTGAGCCGACTGCCATACTTTCTCTGAGACTCGCGCTGAGCCTCTGTGTCCCTGCCACCCCACTGGTCACACACACACACAGACACACACCCACGGTACCGGAAAGTTTTGTTTCAGTCCTACCTTTTGCTTTCTTGTGGGGGGGGACACAGGATCAGCCAGCTAAATCCTCGGTGTGGTATGTGTTAAAACAAAGAAGAAAGAAACTGAGGAAGCCCTACAGATGCTTTACGCCCTTGCTAAGCGAGAGATCACCGCCATGTTTTTTAAACTGTTTTGGACGCCCTCAGAGACAAATCATCCAATGATGAGCCACACTGTACATATCCACGCTTGATTGACATTTGCCAGCCTTACCAGTTTTTTGAATTGTGCACTTGTGCTCTTGAGCTGCGGTGATAATACCTGTACTATCGTTCAGGTCCCGAACGATACTGTTACGGGACCTGAACGATAGTATTATCACTCTCAACATGTGGTATTATCACTTCGGGAGTGATAGCATTACCAAAAAAGAATTGTATGCTTAGTATAGCATTAAATTGATGATCCATATATTAAAGGATCCTAATAAATGGGTAGATAGGTTAGAGCTATTCTTTTTTTTCTTTCATTTTTCTTATTTATTTACAGAACAATAGGATTGTTAGAAAGGTTGTTAGACACATAGGAAAGAGAGATTACATGACATTTTACACACACTAGTGTAAGGCAGCACATCCTCTGTGTCTGTCTCTGCTCTGTGTTCTTTGTTAATCTTTATAGCAAACTGCACACATGTTGTTGGGCACTAGTACTTAGTGATCGCCGTGTTCTGATATTCCAGACATAGTCAGTACTTCAGCAGCACTGTAGGTCAGGGTGCTCTTTCCCTCATAGGCATCCTGCCCCCCTAACTCCGACCAGGAAATCATCCTGGAATGCAATGAAGAGTGTCTGGCTTCTGCTGCTGCAAGTTCACAGTATACTCCCATCTAGATCAGATAGATTGAAATCGTATGTGAACACAACATTCCCAAATGCTAAAGCCTTTCTAAATTCCTCTACTAGTTCTGCATCAACTCCTTATTTTCTGTTAGTCTGTCTGTAGACAGCCCTCTGTCTTATCTTCCTGCCCTTCTCTGCTTCCATCTGCACCCATAGCATCTCTGTCTCCACCTCTTCTTTAGCTATTATGTCCCTTTTGGCCTTGATGCCTTCTCTAACATATAGGTGACCCCTGTTCCCCTGTCCCCGTCTCTGTCATAGAAACAAAGAAACACAGAATCTGTAGGCAGATAAGGACCATACGGACTACCTAGTTTGCCCAATGAGAACACTTACTTATCATGATGCACCACAGTAGAAGTCAAAGACTGAATACCGTGGAGCTGTGAGGTCCCAATAGTAGCGCGGTCATCCATATTTCTGTAGTGGCAATTAAAGCAGCAGTGCAATGAAAAAAGTTATTCCAAAAAGCTAATTTTCTGTTATGACTATGAAAAATATTGGCAGAACTGTTGATTTGGGTTTTCTGGATGCTTCCTGTACTGAGTATTAGACATTTGCATTTTTGTCTGGATTCTTACCCTTCTCTGGTCCTCAGTATTATTTCTATGCAAAAATGAGACAGACATCTTTTTTTCCTTGAAAAATAATTATTTTAAAACTTTCATAAAATTCTTAAATAATAAAGGAAACTGAAAATTTCAGCACCAAAATAAACTGGAAGATATCTGGCATCAGTTAGACAAAAAGAAAGGTGGGGTCAAATTTTAGTCCATTCTCATTGCAGTGCTGCTTTAAGTTCAGCTTGGCTTCCATGGCAGGCACCTGGATATACCACTTTGCTTTTGTTATAGCCTGTGGGTTTTCTCTGAGCCAATGTGTGTTGGCCTTTTGTGCCTTGTTCCTTTGTGTAGCATTTTGATACGGTTTAAGTTTTTGTCACCCTCCCTCCCTTTTCCCCTTGTTAGCCCCCATTATTCCCCTTCCTACACAAAGAGTATTGTCCTGGGTTACCCTATCCCTCCCTCTATGTGAAAGTATAGTGTCCTATTTCTTGGTGAAGCCCCCCCCACCCCAGTTTAAATATCTTCCAATGTACTCCTCCAGTTTCCTTCCCACTTCCCCATTTCCCCTCCACTGAGGTGAAGGCAATATCATGCATACAATACCTGGTTCCCCAGTCCCCTATAAATCAATAGCCCTGCTCCCTACATCACCCCTTTAGCCATGTGTTGAAATCTGTAATTCTAGCTTTCTTTGTCTTGTTAGCACATGGCAACATCAGCACTTTAGAAAAGGCTACTGAGGTTGCTCAGTCCTCTAGCCTTTCCCAATACCCTGAACCTGTCCTGTGTTACCTCTGCTCTATTACCCTCCATATAATTAGCTCCCAAATAAATCATAACATCAGGGGTCAGATATATTTAAAAGTTTGCCCAGTGTGCAAAGTGATTGCACCCTATTTGCTTGGGGTTTGTGCTTATGTGCAATATTCGAAGGAGGTTTTTGCGTGTGCTAACAGGGTTAGCACATGCCAAAAAATAATGTATATGGTGGGTAAATGGAGAGCTGCGGACAGGAATACCTGTGCAGTACAATGTTCAGCACATTTGTGCTGCACAAAGGGGTAAGTGCAGGCCACTTTTCGCAGTGCAAATACTGCAAATCAAAAGCCCAACTGACTTCAAGCAACCCTTGCGGCCAGTGGAGCAACTGCAGTCAACAACCAGGATGATGGTTGGGGAAGCACAGCTGCCCCCTGACATTGAGTGACCCCCCCCCATCCTCTGATCCTCATCTTCACAAAATGAAAATATGTCCCTGGTGTCCAGTGGTCCTCCCACCCTCCAATCACCATCCGCTTACATGTAAAATTAATACCTAGTGCCTAGTAGTCCCCCCCACTCTCCGATTACCATCACATATACTATAATATATGTCCCAAGTGTCCAGTCATCCTCCACCCTCTGATCATCATCTGCTTACATGTAAAATTAATCCATGGTGCCTTGTGGTCCCCCTGATCACCATCCCATATTTGACAAAGTAATCGCTGGGGCCTAGTTGTCCCCCAACCCACCAATTGCCATTCACTTACATGTAAAATTAATACCTGGAGCCTAGTGGTCCTCCAAGCCTCTGATCACAAGCCCCATATATGAACAATTATTCTCTGGCTCCTAGTAGCATGCCTTCTGCACCACCAGCACAACAAACTCACCCTGCTGACCCCTCTTACCTAAAGTGCCAATGTTGCAGATCCCATACGGTGACCGGTGCAGACCACCTCTCACCTCCATTACCAGCAGCTATATCAAAAGACAGGGAGCATGAATCCAATGCACAGCACAGGGCATGCATCCTCTATATTGTACAGGGAGTGAAACCTATGTACTGTACAGGGAGCATGAGGCCTGTGTACTATACAGGGAGCATGATCCCTGTACAATACATAAGCTGCGTGCTCCCTGAACAATGTAGAGGATGCTAGCCCTGTACTGTACATTGGACATGCGCACCCTGTCTTTCCATATGGTGGTTGGATAAGGAGGTGAGAGGAGGGCTGTGCTGGTTCCTGTATGGGATCTGTAGCGCCAATGCTTAAGGTAAGAGGGGCTAGGCAGGGTGGGTTTGTTGGTGTTGGTGGTGCAGTGAGGGTGCCACTAGATGCCAGGGAATAATTGTTCATATAAGGGGCTGGAAATCAGAAGGTGGGGGGACCAATAGAGACCAAGGATTGCCTTCTCAGATATGGGGATGGCAATTGGAGTATGGGGCACCACTAGGCACCAGGGATCAATTTTACATGTAAGCGGACAGTGATCAGAGGGTGGTGGGAGCCACTAGGCACTTGTGATTGGCTTGTCAGATACTATGATGATGATCGGAGGGTGGGAAGACCATTAGGAACCAGGAATTACCTTATCAGATACAGGGGTGGCAATCTGCGGGAGGACCACTAGGCACCAGAGAATCTGTGAATTCTGTGGGTCTGTGCAATCAGAGTGGGTGCAGATCAGATCACAGGAGCACAAATCCGACATTGCTTCCCATGCAAATGTACCCATAATTAGCACCTTGCATGATCAATGGGTTCATTTTCATGGAGCAGTCTGAATATCGCACTGGGTGCTACTGGTGCTATTGGGTCTTGTGGCATTGCTTCCTGCACTGCAGGGTTCCATGTTGGGGCAGTGCTACTCAGCATAGCATTGCCCTGACATGCCCTTATATTCAGTTGGATAGAGCCAGTGTGCTATCCGACTGAAGAGAGCATCCTCTGGGTCATGGGTAATGGGCAAGTGCAGAGCAAAACTTTGCACTGTGCTTTGCCCATCTTTGAATATGAGGCCCCAGGCTTCCCAGCAGTCTTGTCCTCTCCCCTGGTCTGACTCTGTAGCCTGGGGCAGATTTAGCAGACTGGCAATGGTGCAGGGGGAGTCTCAAGTATTTATCTGAGAAATATTTTTTAGTCACTACTGGTGGTGCAGCAGGTTACAGGTACAGAAAACCATATTATTATTTTTTCCTGTGTGTTTGAGCCTGTCAGTCAGTCAGTGACTGTAACGTAAAGTGGACTGCTGTTTATGTGCACAATCCCTAAGTGAGATTCTATCTCATACCCTTTATAGTACTCTGCAGTCAAAACCCATGGGATCTTCCCCGCCATCCTATACATTGATGTATGATCCAATCAAATTCGAGTTGGCTGAGGGCCAACCCTTTTGCTTATCCCAGTAGCTCCAGTTTACTTTGTGCATCCAGAGAGGATGGGTACGATCCAGATCTGCTCACAATGTTTGTCAAATCAGGTACAACTAAATTTGCTACAAATTGCCTAGTAGCTAGTGGAAGTAAGAGGACATTTGTTTTTATGTGTACAGTGTTCAAAAGGCATCCATTCTTTGAAAACAGTGGAGACAGAATGTTTCAGAGCAGCAACAAAAGCTCTATAGCAGCAAGAAGGTTTAGCCTAAGAGTGGTATTAAGCTGATCCAGCATATACCATGGGCGGAGGCACGACTGTGCAGGAAATCCTCCAGTAGCATTCCCTGCATGCCTCATACATACACACACATAACTTCCCCCTGCCTTAAAGCAGTTCAAATTATGATTACATGGAGATACAGGATAAGATCCATCCTGGACTGGACTGCCCCCCATCACAATTCATACTTGGGCTCACAGACACAGGCATGACACTATAGTGTTGGTGGTGCTGGAGGCCACAACCCAATATGACTGCAAAGGTTTGATACGATTGGTTGGGAGGCAGACTGCAGGAGGGACTGGATGCTGGGGGGAGTGCTGTGAGAAGAAGGCGAGGTGCAAGGCAACAAACAGACAAAGAAAAAAAAACACAGAGGAATAAATGAGCCAGCCAGTAGGCAGCCATACTACAATAGCTGAGCCAGGCAGCAGAGGTCACAAACAGAACATATGGGTCACAAAAAGTCATAGGGGTCACAAATGCAACCCCTGGCAACTCCTAAATGGTGCCCCTGGTTGCAGAAGAGCTGAAAGAAAAGGTATGACTTTTGAAGATGATACAGACGTTTGCAAGAGGATGGACACTCAAGTGGGGGTGGGGACAATGTGCCAGAATCTTGAGAAACTTGAGGGATGCTAAAGTGTGTGGTAGGTGAGGTTCAATGCCAAAACATGCAAAATCATTCAACTAGGGAACACAAACCCAGGAGTTAGGTATAGAACTCAGGCTGACAGTATAGCCTAGAGGTTAAAATAACAAGCTGTGAAAAAGCTTGATACATCCACCAGACCTGAGTTTGATTCCCACAACCTCCTCTTGCATACTGTGTGGCTGAGAAAGTCAAGTAACCTCCCTGGAGCTCTTGGATCACACTTATAAATAGGCTTTGTGCCCAGTAGCTTTTATCTGGTTACCAAAGAACTAAAAATAAAAAAGGATGGGGGAGGTAGTGACAGTCTCTGAACAGGAAAAGGACCTTAGGGTTATCATATCTGCTGACTTCAAAGTGGCAGGGCAGTGTAAAAAAGCAATGAGTAGGGCTAATGGGATGCTGGGAAGCACAGGGAGGGATTTCTCCAGCAAGAGGAAGGAAGTGGTGTTGCCACTGTATTGTTTACTGGCGAAACCCCACCTGGAGTGTCGTGTCCAGTTTTGAAGGCCAAACACCAGAAAGGACATAGACAGGGTGGAGACAGTCCAGAGGAGGACAAATAAAATGGTGCAAGCATTGCACAGGAACATCTAGGAGAAGAGACTGAAGGATCTCAACATGTGCACCCTGAAAGAGGGGAGGGATGAGAGGTGTACTGATAGACCTTTAAGTACCTCTCAGGATTAAACAGGGTGTAGGAGGGTATTCCCTTTCAAATTAGAAAAAGCAACAGTACCAGGGGCATGCAATAATGTTTGGGGGGGGGTGGAGTTTAAAGAGGGAGTCTGGCCAAAATTTCTGGCATCAAGAAATTCATAACTTGGATCGGCATATCCACAATCAACCTCATGCCAAAAATTAGATTTCTAAGTTACTTTGTTTAAAAGTTACAAGTCATTTTGTAACCCTAAATGCACTGCCTGTTTAAAAAAGCCAGTTTCAGAGAAGAGCTACTGTTGATGTCATAACCTGAGCTTGCAGCCTAGTCCTCATTGCATGCTACCTTATATGACTTACTTCTCCCATGTTACATAAAACTGCAGTTGTAGTAAACATCCGAAAAAGGAAAACTGACACTGGGTGGGTCAATGCATGCATTTCAGTTATGTGCAGATGCAAGGTACAGTACTTCAGAACGTGACAGGGGGTTAGAATGCAGCAGCAAGCATGGCTTTAGACAAAGTTGTATAAAATGTTTAGTATACTGCAGGTATGAGATTTCAAAACATCACCAGGTTGCAATTGTGGAATTCAGCAATGACACACTCTCAGAAAGTAGATGGACACATAATTTTGGAATGTGGCAGGGATGCTAAAATTTATAATGTGGTGGTGTCACATATTTTTAGAATATGGCCAAGGTATACAATATTGAAATGTGGGGGACACATAGTTGTGGAAGATTACAGGGATATGTAATTTTGTAATGTGTCGTAGATGCATACTTTTGGCATGTGGTGGTGACGCACAATTTTAAAATGTGGTTGGGGTGCTTGATTTCAGTTTGTAGTGGCAACATGCAGTTTCACAGTGTGGCATGGACACAGAATCTCAGAATGTGGTGATGGTGCAGTTTCTGAATGTGGTAGTCACATGCAATTTCAGAATGAGGCAGGGATGCATAATTTTAGAACGTGACTTGAACATGCAATATCAGAATGTGGCAGAGACACTCATTTTCAGAATCTGGTGGAGATATACAATTTTGGAATATGGTGGGGATGCACATTTTCAAAATGTGATGATGACAGACCATTTTGGAATGTGTAAATGTACACACAATTTCAGAATGTGGCAGGAGGGTAGAATCTTAGAATGTGGTGGTGATTCACGATTTCAGAATGTTTTAGTGATGCACAATTTTGGAATATGTCAGTGATGCACAATTTTGGAATGTGGCAGTGATGCACAGTTTCGTAATCTGGCAGTGGTGCACAGTTTTGAAATGTAGTGGTGATGCAGTTCACGAATGTGGCGGTGACGCACAGTTTCGGAATGTGGTGACAAGGGGCAATTTCGGAATGTGGCAGTGATGCACAATTTCGGACTGTGTCAGTGACTAAATTTTGGAATGTGGCAATGATGCACAATTTAGAAACGTGGCACTGATGCACAATTTTGAAATAGGGTGGTGACTCACAGTTTTGGAATGTGGTGGTGACGCACAGTTTCAGAATGTGACGGTGATGCACAGTTTCAGAACGTGGAAGTGATGCACAATTTTGGAATGTGGTAGCAATGCACAATTTGGGAATGTGGCAGTGACAATTTTGGAATCTGGCTGTGACACAGTTTCAGAATGTGGCATTAAAACACAACTTCAGAATATGGTGGAATGTGCAATTTTGGAATTTGTGGGGATGCACAATATCAGAATGTGGCAGTGATGCACAATTTTGGAATGTGACAGGGATGCATAATTTTAAAATGTGGCTGTGGCTGGGATGCACAATGTTAGAATGTGGTGGAGATGTAATGCACAATTTTGAAATGTTGTGGGTACATACAATTCTGGAGCATGGCAGGGACAAGCAGTTTCAGAATAAATGGTGTGTCCTGTCACATTCCAACAGTGTGCATCCCCACTGTATTATAAAACTGCCAGTCCCTGCCAGATTCCTCAGTGTGTGTTCCTGTTGCATTCTGAGATTGCATGTCCCACCAAATTTTAAGATGGCACATACCTGCCACATTCCAAGATTACATGTCCCCCAAACATTTTAAAATTGTGCACCGCTTTGACATTCTATACCTTGGTTCAGTACTGCATTCCAACATCACCACCTGATGCATTCTAAAGTACAGTACCATGCATCTGAACATTCTGGAAATGCAAGCACTGCAGCCAACCCAATGTCAGTTTTTTTAATGATTACTACAGCTACAGTTTCTTAAACTTTGGAGAAACCAGTCCTATAAGGTTGCTGACAGGAGGACTGGACTGTTAGTTCAAGTTACAACATCATCAGTTGCTCTTCACTGATTCTGGCTCTTTTGAACAGGTAGTGAAATCAGGGTTATGAAATAGCTCATAACTTTAAAATGAAGTAACACAGAAACCTAATTTTTGGTATGAGATGTATTGGGGTATGCTAATTATAAATAGAATAATAGATAAGATAGGTCCTGGTGTATTACAAGGCAGTAATTCCATCGAGAGGTTCTTGTGTCCTGAGAACCTCGAGATGGAATTTCTGCCTTGAAATACTAGAACCTATTTGTTATTTCTTGTAATATACGGATGCGAGGAATTTTTAAGTTCTTACTTGTGCCTGCTGTACGGCGCTGCAGTCTGCAGAATTAGAAAGACTCCCGAGTGTTGTTCCTTGCACCTCGCTTCCACCCCCCCGACGCTCCTGCCCCCACTCCCAGTCCCATTCCGCTTCTTTCTCTCACAAAAAAAAAACCAAAACAAAACATGGTTCACACAGTAGTCACATCGGTAATCCCAATGATACTATTATGAGGACCGGAAGTATAGTATTATAGGGCCAGAAGTATAGTATTATGAGGACCAGAAGTACACTATTATGGGACTAACTAACATATTACAAGGAATTTTTTGTGTGTATTTTGGGGGTATTATTTTCATTATTCATATATTACAATTCCTTAATGTAACACTTTTGACTGGACTCCCTCTTTAAGAAAGATGTGTGGAAATATTTCTTTACTGATCGGGTGGAAGATGTCTGGAACAGACTGACAGCAGTAGTGGTGGGGGCCAAAACCATAGTGTGCTTCACGCATGCAAGGGATAGATATAGGGGTATACTAGAAAATAGACAGGGAGGAGGGAAGCTCATTGGAGACCAGTTTTGGTCTGGGGAGACAAATTTGGCAGGGAATATCTCAGCAGACTGTGTAGAACACATGGTCCTCTTCTGCTGGCATATTTTATCTTTCTATGTTTCTGTTTGGCTCTTCTTCAGCTTGGATACTGCAGACTTTCAAGTCATGCTTCACTGTGACATGGGGGTGTCTCCCTATCTTATTTCAAGTGTGTGTTTTTCTGTCAATGCCAAGTTCCTCACAAGGACTTAGTTACCCAGAAAAAGTTCTTAAGCCTTTACTTTCTGATTATGTTGAACCTTGTTTAACTGTTGATCTTCCCAGTCATGTTTTTTCAGCTTTCTTTATGGCTCTCAGGTGCATGTGGTGATGTACCCCCTTGTTCCGTGTCTGGACCTTCTACCCACCATACTCCCAAGGCCACTCAGACTAAGTGGCCCACAGGTTGACTCCTGCAATGTGGCTCCCTAAAGAAAGAGATTGAGAGCCACCTGAAGTATCAGCTGAAGCTTACACATCTTGGGCATTATTCAGAAGAAAGGTCCATGGGCATCATCATGCAGCCAGTCCCAAGGGATTTCTGATTTCTGTTTCCTGCTGGAGTCATGCAATGACATCAAAGCAGGATGTGTTCACTCCCGCACACATTCCACACACTTCCATCATTGCCTCTGCCTATCTGTATGCAGTCCTGGCCAGAGTACAGCTAGTCTCCACTGGATATCATTCGTGTGTTGGGAATCTACACCCCCCCAGAAGAGGAGGAGAGCTATCCATGGAATGCTCATCCTACCTCCCCCCAGCCAGCACTGTGATACTCTGGGCTCATTTCTGAAACTGGATCATTAGCATCACAAGCAGTAAGCCATATTGATGACCAAATGATAAGTAAGTTAAGTAAGTAAGTGACATTTTATTTATGAAGCACCCTATCTCTGAGACTCAGGACACTTTACAATATACAAAAATACCAATAGAATGACAGAAGAGCACAAATAAAAATTAAACAATAACAATAGAGTAAAATAGATCAGTTATATTCATCGACTGGTGTATAGGACAGATCCCGAAAGCTTTATTGCACCTGGGTTATGCCTCCTATCATCCCACATACACCTCACACTGTTTTCCTGGTCTATTATATTGTGATAGTGCTATTTTGCACTAACATGTAGATTTAGGCACCCATCATATAAGCATGAGTGCCAGGAATGTGCTTTGCTGCTAATATATGCTAATGTTTATATCCTTTATAGGATTATATCATGCATGATTATTATACCTCACTATAATTCATTATGTTTGTCTTTTACCTATATTCCATATATAATATACCTAATTACTGATATGGTGACTCTGAGGAATCATCAATGATTACTTTATATACTATATATATATATATAAAATCATATGTAGTAGTGGCTAGTCAGCACTTCTCTTTGTCTAAGCAAGCTGACAGAGAGAAAGACTTTGTTATGTCTTGCACATAGGCAAGAAATGACACATGTAGTTTGGACCTGTTAGCATTTCTTTTATCCAAGCTTCATGCTAACAGAAGCATATTCTTTGTCTCATATGATCCTCATTAGTAATTCTGTCTCCTAAGTCATTATCCAATGGAGAATGTCTTATACAATCTTGTATATAGTATATGACCAATACATAATGTTTCTCATATCTGTAAGTATGAGATAATCTCTGTTGCTATACTGTTATCTGTTGTATATAACTTTGTGTAACCTACTTCAGAGCGGAGATCTTAGAAATTCTGGAGATTATGTACATTCTTCAGGAGAGTGGTGAGAAACCCATCTCCCTTGTGAGTTTCTCTGTCACGTGCTTGGTGTAAGTACAATAAACTATTATTAGTACTCCTGCTTGTGTACAATGTTTCTTGACTGACACTAAAGATGTATAAGAATCTGTATTATTATTGTATTGTTATTATTTACTCTGTAACTGGTGTTTAGATAACAGCTTCCTTAAAGAGATGTGCTTTCAGCCTCTGCTTAAAGGCCTGGAGCACAGCGGCCTCCCACAAAGATCTATGAAGTGAATTCCTCAGAGCTGGTGCAGCCACCTCAAAAACACAGTCGCCGGATGTTTTTAGCCAAGCCTTGGGAATTGCTTGGTGGCCATCCTTGGCAGAGCAGAGGGAACGATGAGGGTGGTATGGAGTCAGGAGATCAGTCAGGTAACTTGAGCCCAGACCATATAGGGCTCTATAGGTAAGAAGACCCCGCCCGAAGAAGATTCAGAGTCCAACTGGTCTTTGAACCTGTGCACTTGCTGGAGATATGTCTCATGCCAAGCTCAATCTGTTATATACATAACGTATATTGACAGGCAATTGAGCATTTCTGACAAGCACTGAGCAAAAATACTGTAGCATCACTATTTGTGCAATTATAGGCGTGAACCATTGTATTGACCTGTTGGCTTCACTTTGCTTTGTCCTTGAAGTCAAGGTTATCTAGCATGTTGAGCAGAGTATGACTGAAATGCTCAGATTGTAGATCATCATGACAGTGATATAGTGTCATTTGAGACTTCCAGATTCCCCAGAAGGACAGAAGCTCTTTTATTAGTTGACTCTTGAAGTCTCAAGTCTGTTCAGGACCCCATAATGCATGATGAACATGCCTATAACGACACAGGTGACCATGGTAGCCTTTTGATCCTTGATATCTTGATATATCTTGTGAAATGGTCAATAAACAGTAATGTATTAGCAATATTTTTTGATTCTGGCTCCAGACTAAGGAAGGCTATGTATATCAATACCATGGGTGCACTGGTTTCAATGTTCATGAGAAGGCAACCCTCCTTTATAAAGTATTTTACTGTACACAGTGGCTGCAATGTTTGCAATATCTTTTCATGTCACTCCTTATATGTGAGTAGTAAAATTTAGCCTGGGCAAGGTCCAGCATCATCTCACTTCTCAAAAGTTCCAATTTTTCATTTAATGCTCTGATGATCATTCTTCAGAACTTGGCAGGCAGCAATAGCTCCTGCAGCAGGAAACATTGAGATCCTTATTTCTCTAGGTAGAGCAAATTATTCTTAATTCACAGTCTGGATCATTCTTTAAGAAACAGTTTTACATCACCATTCTTTGGCACAATCTGCCTAACATCCCCTTCCCTCTCAAGTGCAATCGCAATCGCAATATCTCTGATTCCAGGGTCACATCCTTGCTCTTTCTACAGAGCAAAATTGGTTAAGTGAGGTAACAATTGTCTGTGCAGAACTGCAAAACTTTAGTAAGCTGTTAGTAAACTGTCACTTGAGGACCCTGAGCTATCCACAGTGTGATATACATTGGCAAGCAGTGAGTGTTCATCTATCTCAAATCACATGCACAAGGCTTTTTACAATGGTTTCTAGGATCCTAATAAAATGATAGTCATCTTCAGCCATGGCAGTTGGGTGCATCTTATTCATATCTGGGGAGTAGGCAACACGATAATTGTATATTGCCAGGGACAATAGTCATCCGTGTCCAGCAGCAACCAGTTTTACTATGGCCTCTACATAGATTAATGTTTGTTTTGTATTTTGACTGTTATATATCATTTAATAAATAAAATAAACACAATACCCTACCACTCACACTCCAGAATCACATTATTCAGAATACAATAATGTTACAAACTTAACATGGGGGGAAACAAATGGGAGGGAAAGAGTCAAGCACGAGGAAACAAGTTCATCGGTTAGTGCCATACTACACCTGCACTCACCAGGTAAAGCATCCCCAGTCCAGTAGATAGATCACTGTAAAATTTTGAAAGTAACCCATCACAGTCCAAGGAACCAATTTCTATATGCTGCTTAGCTAAAATCTAGCCAGTTTAAGAAATTCTATGCCCAATGAACACTAGCACAGAGTTCAACCCAAATTCCGTTTGCAGGCAGCAACAAATTCTTGGCCCTACCATCAGCTGAACAACAGCTTTTGATCTTGCAGTTCCAACTGTAGCTTGGGAGGCTCACACCCTTGTGCATACTGTACTCTCACTGTGACACAAGGAAGGAAGCAGAAAAAAAAACAGATGCTTTGTTTGATATAGGGTCAACACTCCCACTCATGACCCTCCTAATGAATGACTCACCTTTCCATGGCCAGCACTCTTGCAGCCACCCTCCAGCCAAAGCCCCAGACAACAGACTGGTCACTCAGGCCAAAGCAGCGCTAATGCCCATTGCTCCAAATGGGAGCCAGCACATCAGATCCAAGATTGCAGTAAAAGGAGCTTCCAGACAAGCCAGTCCCCAAAATGTAATTTAGGAGAAGAAAGTTAAATAAGATTGGTGGCAGAAAAGGACAAGGAAATGCAAAATACTTAAATTAGTTGGGAAAATTGCAGCTTTATGATATCCTGACAAACAATGGCAGCTTGAGTTCAGCAAAGCAAGAAAGCTAAATGCTAAACACAGACCTTGTGCAGAATGCTAACTCATCCTCTTTTCTAAAGTACAAAACCACAAAACTCAAGCCCTGCAGCAACCCACTGTTTCTGCCCTATATAAATTAAAGGACTCATACCCTCATATCTTGTAAATATTATTTGTTTCCTTGTAAACAGACATCTCTTTTCCTGTAACTGTTCGAGATATATGTGTTTGCCTTAGTTTATTTTTACTGTTCATACCTGGTTTTGCTTTTTAATGTTGTTATCTTTGTTTATTTCTGTAGCAGGCCTTAATGTCTCACCAGTCTCACTATTACAATTGTAGTTATATAAGGACCACATCCAACATCAACTGCAAATGAGCTTCTGTTCGTGGTGCCTTTCCCGGTCATCAGCTTTTAAATAAATAAGTAAATAAATATAAAACATCAGTTTTACTGATTCTTTGTGTACAGTGTCCACAGAGAGGGCTTCGATGCAGCGGCAATTGTTTTCAGTAATGCCCCCTACACTGTGTACAGTGGTTCAAGTCCACTCAACACCATTTTTCATTTCATTTTTATGTTGGCTTGCCACGCCTGCGCACAAGTGAACATCTTTTGCGGTAGTGCAGCTTGGAGGTGCGGCCGCTGTTGGGCGAATGCAGAGCACGCATCATTAGGTGCGTCCCTCATTCCCCAATCAGCCTGCATGCCGGCAGCCACACCATGCATGCTAATGTGGTGAGCACATCTAAGGAAAGGTCCATTGCAATCTGAGCAAAGCTCGTCAGATGCAACGGACCCTTTCTGCATGCTTGCCACATTAGCAGCATGGCGGGCGGCTGCCCAATGGCCGACTTTTGGGGTGCCCAAGCCCCAGCTGGCTTACTGTGGCTGGCACACATTTGTCGCACAGGGAGCCCACCCCATCGGCATACAGCAGCCCTCCCCATTTCCTATATGCCGAGGGGGCGCCAACCCCTCGTTCTTGCCCCCACTTTCATTGTGTGCCGATGGGGAAGCCCACCCCGTCGGGTATAAATCAGCCTCACATTTCTTATATGCCGAGGGGTGCCCAATCCCTCGGCTCTTGCCTCCCTCCCGGCTGTCATTGTGTGCTGACAGGATGCCCAATCCCTGTCGGCTGCAGCAACCCTCCCCCAAAATAGTTAGGTGGCACGCTGGGAGCCCTCCCCAGCATGCCAAGTCCCCTGAAAAAAAAACTGTCCCACGATGTTAGTTTTTTTTCCTCCCCTGTAACATAAAAATGGTCCCTCGTAGTCTCTTGCCCCCCCACCAGCACCCACCCACTTCGCACCCTGCCTCCCCGCACACACCCTCATCCCATACTTACCTCCGGAGTCCAGCGCGACGATCTTCAGTGGACCGGGAACACGTCTGCACTCTTCAAAGCTGACTGCGAACTGAGGAAATGCTGGTAAGCTGTATAATTAATGAATAAGGTTTTTTCAACTTTGCTGCATATCTCGGGCACTTGTTGTAATTTTGGCACCAAATTTTCAACATGGGATTTCTGAGGCCCCTCCTCATGAATTCTATCACTGTCATGGTGTTAATCGGCCTTGAAAGGTGATTTCACAGTCACTGCGCGAAATCACCTTTCGGGACCCATTAACGAAATGACAGTACCAGTGTTCATGAGGTGGCCTCTCAAAAAGCTTATGTTCCAAATTTGGTGGAAAAAATCCAACAAATGCCTGTTTTACGAGAGTGCATTGCACAGTTGCTACGCAGGCTCGTAACTTCGCGAATTCACAATATTTTAACGCCAGATTTTCAGCATTGCCATTTTTGTACACCTCCTTGTGAACAGTACAGCTGTCATTTTCCACATCCTGCCCAAAATGTGTTTCTGCACTTCCAGCGCAGTCGCTGTGGGAAGTCAGTGTTTGGGCCAGATTATGAAAATGACAGTGTCAGTTCGTGAGCAGAGGTTCTAAAATGCCTATGTTGAAAATTTGGTGATGATACTCCATAAAATGACTATGCTACGAGAGTGCATTGGCAGACTGCACGCATGCTCGTACCATCATGCATTTGTGATATTTTCACTCTGGATTTTCATCATTGCCATTTTTCCAGACCTCTTGATGAACAGTACAGCCGTCATTTCACATATCCTGCCCAAAATGTGTTTTCGTACTTCCGGCGCAGAATAGCGTGGTCACTGTGCGAAATCATTTCTTGGGACACTTTGAGGAAATACCAGTGACACTGTACATGAGTAGAGGTGCTAAAATGTCTATGATGAAAATCTGGTGCCGAACGCCCATAAAATGGCAGTGTTGCAAGTGTGCGTTGCATATTTCCCATGTGCCCTTGTAACTTCGCAAATTTGCTATATTTACATGCCATTAAGGATGTATTTCTAATCTCAATTTAATTGTAACTGTTTTTTATGAATTTTTTTAATGAATTTTATACGTAACAGACATTTTTGTCTGCAATTTGCTGTATTGTATATGTATGTTTGATTATGTATTGTCTGTATGCAATATATGTGGGTCGCACCTGTAAAAGGAACTTGTTTCCAGTGTGCTTACCCGTTAAGGGAATAAACAAACAAACAAACATTTTCAACACTGGCATTTTTTTACACCTCCTTATGAACTGTACAGCTGTCATTTTTCACATCCTGCCCAAAATGTTTTCCTGCACTGCACTACCAAACACCCAAAGGGAAACCCCAATGCCTGTCAGTCTCTGCAGGGTGGGGGTGGGTTGGCATCAGTTCAATACTTCACTGCCATGCCTATTATGCATCTCTCTAACTCCTGCACTACCAATGTCAATGCCAGCAAGACAACATTCGGCATTGACAAATGCTTGTTATTTCTTATAATTGTTAGCAAGATGGGCAAGCTGCCCATTTTCACAAGTGACAAGTTTTATGTAAAAAAATATACTCTTAAATACAAGACTTTACAATAACATACATACATAAAATTCTAATATGAATATAACACCAGACAATTAGTTTCACCCCCCTACCATCAAACTCACTTATAGCCCCCTCCATATCACCTTGTTTTTATTCTCTGATAGTCTGAGTTGGACACAGGACTCATCGGTTGTTGGGGTAGAGTGACAGAATTTCTTTCTTCACATTGGCCAGGTTGGGCACCAGACCTGTCATATAGTTGGGGAGAGAGGTCCAGATGTTGTTTTTACTGTATTCCCTAAAGAGCCAGGTTGGGTATCATTATCAGTCAGATAGTTTGAGGCAGGGAGAGAGATTTTGTTTATTTCCTGACAGGCCAGGTTGGGCTTGGGATTCATCAGGTTGCAGGGGGGAGGAGGAACACAGATTTCTTTCTATTCCCTGATGATCCTGGTTTGGCCATGGACTCATCAGGTTGTTGGGTGGAGGAGAAGGAGAGGCAGATTTTTTTTCATTCTTTAGCAGATCAGGTTAGGCACTGGATCTGTTAGGAATTTGGGGGGGGTCTGATTTTTTCCCTTGCTTCTTTGAGCACTTGACCCAACAGGTAGTTTGCAGAAGGGGAAGAGAGATTTTGTTTTATTCTCTGATGGGCCAGGTTGGGCACTGGACCATTCTGCTGCGCAGCAGGCTGTTGGAGCATGCACAGCAGTGTGATCCCTACATGTGTGTTGGGAAGAGTGCAGATGAAGTCTGAGAGAAGGAAAGAATGAGAGAGAAGAGGGAAAGTTGGGTGGTGAAGGTGGGATTATTGGCACCTGGGGTTGCAGCCTCAGAAGTGTACTCCATCAATCCTCCTCATTCCAGTACACCATGCTAGTATGCTGTGGGCCAGGGGAGGTGGAGATAGCTGTATAGGCTGGTAGCAGCCATAGAATAACAGCAGCCCTAAGCCTCCAGTGCAGTATTTGAGCCCCTTATTGTGATCTGGGTAGACAGGCATGGGGGAAGCAGTGTTTAACTACCCAGCCTACAGTATTTCAACTTCCAACTTGCTACTCCTCCTTCCCCTTATATCCATTTGGCTTAATCCTGGGGTGGGATATTCAGACTACTCCAGGCTATGGCGCAAGCCTGGGCGCAGTGCAACTGGGATGTTCCAGGGCATTGACAGGGTGATATTCAATGGTGCTGCGCCATGGCTCAGCACCATTGAATATCGCTCCGTGGTCACCAGCATTATGCATGGCACAGTGGCACTGTGCCAGCGCAAGTGGCCAGGGAGGAGCAGGGAGCTGCGCTAATGCAAGAGCCATTGTGCTAGTTGCAGCAACCATGATATTCAGTGGTGGGCATGCAAATGGGGCCATAATGCATGCAAGGTGCAAATGGGGCCATTTGCATGTCATTATGGCCCCATTTGCATGCAGGTGCTCCGATCCCTGTGACTTGTGCCTGGCGCCCTGCCAGGCTGCAGCCATCAGGGACTGACTCCTGCTGCACACCATGGCACAGTGCCCCAATGCCCAATCGCGGGCATACATATGTAAACAAAGTTGTCCTATATCTCTGGTGGTCCAGTGGACCGCTGCCAGCCCATTCACGGGCATCAGTAATAAAGGAAAGTCATCCTATATCCCTGGTGGTCCAGTGGACTGCTGCCAGCCCAATTGTGGGCATTAGTAATAGAATAAAGCCGTCCTGTATCCCTGGTGGTCCAGCAGTACCCCCTCCCCACCCTCCTGCTGAACCATGCCACCCCAACCCCTGGCCAGCAGCGGGCAGCAGCTCCCCACTCACAAGTCACCCAGACGCCTTCTGACTGACTGCGTACAGTACAGCTGTACACCTATTGGGCCACAGCATGGGCCAATGGGCCTGCAGAAGTACCATACTACACAGTCCAGATATGTGAATGGATCCAGTCACATATCTGGACTGTGTAGTACGGTACGGTCTGCATGCTGTGGACCAATGGGTGTACAGCTGTACTGTACACAGTCAGTCGGCAGGCTCCTGGGCAGCTTGTGGGTGGGGAGCTGCCGCCGCTGCTGACCAGGGGGAGAGTGGGGTGGCAGGGCTCACTGGGCTGGTGGGGAGGGGGTACTGCTGGACCACCAGAGATACAGGATGGCTTCATTCTATTACTGATGCCCACAATCAGGCTGGCAGCAGTCCACTGACCACCAGGGATATAGGACGGCTTTATTTGACTACCTTTGCCCGCAATCGGGCTGGCAGCTGTCCACTGGACCACCAGGGATATTGGACAAATATTATTTAATACTTATGCCCATGATTGGGCATGGGGGGGTGCTATCATGACTGACGGTGCTGCTGGAGCTCGGGTTCGCACCCCAAACCTGCAGCTGCTATGCTGCACCCTGAAATATGGCAGCTCACCTGTGGGTGGCCAGCTGTAGCTCCTTTTTTTTCTGGAACAACTGTGTACAGTGCAAGTAGGGGTTGCGTCTGCATGGGCTCAGCACATACCACACTGAATATCGGCATGTGCGGGGTATACATAGTGACGCCCCCCCCTATTTGTGCTGCATACATTACTGATGCACTCCGGCACATCGGGATTTGTGCCGGGCACTTTCCCCATTTGAATATCATGCCGGGGCACATCTGTGGGTTGCGCATGACACACCCCTCTTGCGCCATATGCAACCCTTTTAAATATCGCACCCCAAGTGTCAGGTTAGGCACGGGATCCATCAGATAGACAGAGGAAGGGGGTACTTTTTTTATTTCCTAATGGACCAGGTTGGGCACTGGACTGGTAAGATATCAGGAGGGAAGATGGCCAGATGTTTTGTAATCCCTGCCAGACAGGGTTGTAAACTGGACCTGTCAGGTTATTGGGGGAGGGTCAGATTTTTTTTATTCCCTAATAGGCCTGGTTGAACACTGGACCTGTCAGGTTGTTGGGGGAGGGTTATTGTTTTTTTGTTTTTCTTATTTTCTGACAGGCCAGGTTGGGCATTGGACATCTTGGGCTGTTGAGGGAAGGGGACATATTTGTTTATTCCCTGTTTGGCTGGGTTAGGCACTGAACCTGTCTGGAAATTTTGGAGATGGGGACAGATGCTTTTATTCCATGATGGGCCTCACCAGGCACTGGATCCTTTAGGTTGTTGGTGGAACGGGTCATATTTTCTTATTTTCTGACAGGCTGTGTTGCATGTTGGACCCATCAGTTTGTTTGGGATAGAGGGACACATTTGTTATTCCTTGATGGGTTGATTTGGGTTTTGAACAAATCAGGTAGTTAGTGTGGAGAGAGTGACAGATTTGTTTTTATTCCATGGTGGGTCAGGTTGAGCATTGGATTTGTCAGGTTGTTGAGGGAGTGGGCAGATTTGTTTTATTACCTGATGAGTTGGGTTGGGTTGTACACTGGAACTACAAGGTAGTTGGGGAGGGGAACAGAATGTTAGATGTTAATATGTCCCCAGAGCCATTCATTGTTATATAAGAGTGGTTTCATGCTCGTTTGGCTGGAGCAAGAACAACAAAGTGAATCTGAGCTGTTCTGGCTAAAGATGAAGGCAAGTGAAACCACTAATATAGCAATGAGTGGCGATGGAGGACGTATTAATATATTATTGATTGAGTGTGACCAGTAATATATATTTTAAAAAAGAAACCTTCCTGGAACATGCTCATTTTCAGGGCATCAACGCATGAGGCAATCTTTACAGAATAAGAGTGTCTCATGCGCAGGGGAAAGGAGATTTCTGATTGGTTGAAATCACTCCCTCAGTCTATAATTTCATTCCTGATGGTGCTGGGTGCTCACCAGACTTATCAGGAAGCTGTGAGAGGGGACAAGATTTTTGGTTTTTATTCTATTCCCTGCTGAGTCATGTTGGGCACCAGAAATTCTGTCCTATTCCACATTCACTGCACTACCAGTATGGAATGCCTGTGCTTTGTAAAATACTTTGGGGTACAGTGTGTATGAAAGTCATCTTGGTTAAGAATTGTTTTGCAGATTGTGGTGACTGTAGCATAGTGTGAATCTGCGATCTCCTAGTTCTCGATACTGCTATAATACCTCATCTTTTGGGGGGGGGGGTTGGAAAGAGCCCAGTACTACTGGCAGTACATCTGTTTTCAGTTTATTTACCCATCATAGCCCAGCTGAGCTGCAGCATCTAGTTCCTAGTGAGTTGCTGCTTTAATTTATTTGTATAGTTTATTTTCCCAGAATTATCCTGCTGATATGCAATATTTCATGTTCATTGGGATCCTGCTTTTATCCACTGTTACAATGCATATAGCCAGGATAGCCCAGCTATGATGCAATATTGCATTTCCAATGGAGTTCAGATTCTACCCATTTCCACAGCTGAGTGCAATAGAGCAATAGGAGTGTAAGTGAGTTACTCTGGGTCATGCTGTGAGTATTTAGTAATGAAGGCCTATCCAATGACACCCAAAAGGTTCTGTTTATTGTCTTAATATCTTTAAATTATGTTCTTTAAATGTCCGATTTCAATTCATTTCATGCTTCTCTAGAACATGAGACTATAAAAGCTACCAGATAATGCAACTTTAAACATGACACTGTATCTTTCAAAATGCCAGTCAAAACACAAGTACAACACATGTAAATGAAATCCTCAAGGAAAATTAAAACACAAATATGTTCACTCTAGTCATCTTCAGGTACTAAGGGTTCTATGCCAGATTTAATTTCCATGAATTTCCTTATTTTTATGATGCAGACACGACTTACGCTGGCTTAAAGAGCACCTTTCTTGATGCATTTCAACACAAATAGGAGGCTCCCTTACCTGAACAGGAGTTCCTCTGTGCCAGTTTTAAAGAGCACCTTTCATGATGGTCCAAAACGTTATATCTTGTAGTCATTATATGCTGTACTAGACCTGAAAGGGTGTGTGCATTTGTTATTTTTGGCTAAGGTTTACTCTGCCTTCCATATTTTGGGTTTGTTTTTGAGCCACATTTTAGCCCTGTTGCATATGCCTTTGTTGTTCAGCTGCTGGGCTGTTGGCTCAAGCTGATGTCACTATATGGCAGAGCAGTAACTCACACTGCAGTACAGTGAAGTTGCAGCAGTTTTGCAAGGGAAACCTACATTGCTACAGCAGTTGTATGTACTGTGGTCCCCTTTCCCGAAGACACCCTGTTAGTAATCTATTATACCAAGACCAAATGCCTTGTCAGTGTGTTATGTTGTAAAACGTAGTCATTTCTGCCTATGTTAGAAAGCATGGGGAGTGAGAGAAGATCAAGCCCAGGAGATCGAGTTGCTGTCATCCAAGACAGCTAACTGTCAGTTTATTCAAGGTGCCATCAGTGATTGTACCTTCATCCTTTGAACATAGTAATACCTCCTTAGCCATACCATACTACTGACTTACATGTATTTTTGTAGTATAGTAGCTGACAGTCACATAACACATTGACAAGGCATTTGGTCTTGGTATAATAGATTGCTAACAGGGTGTCTTGGGGAAGAGGGACCATAGTATGTACAACCAGTAATGTAGTTTTTCCTTGCAAAACTGTTGCATCTTCACTGTACTGCAGTGTGAGTCACTCCTCTACCATATAGTAACATCAGCAGTACAGCCCTGGGTCCACAGCAATACCAGGCTTGCTATAGAATCTCTGGTACACCCTACAGTTTTTAGCAGCTCATAATGCAAAAAATAACAGCAGAAGACAGTAATGAAATACAATTCCAGAATCAATGCTAGAAGGGGTAACTTATGCATAATAGTCAAAACGACTGGGAAACTATAGGTGTCACCCTGCCCTTAAGTCACCATTTCTGTCACTTAAATTCTACTCTTATAAAGGTCAATCCACCTCTGATTAACAGAGGTTTCATACAAGGCATACATAATGTTCTCTCTTGCATTTTCAAGGTCACTTCTGGTGGTATCAGGATTACTACCCACCGTAATCGTCCTCTCCTATCTCTCATGTAACATACCAGCTGGATACCCTAGGTCCCACTGCCATAAAGAATTCTCCTTTGTCTTCTCCAACCTTATACCAACTAGAACCTTGCTTCCTTCTCCTAACCTGTCCCTCCATATAACTCATCCTTCCAAATTAGGGCTTTTCCTTCTCTACCACCCCACTAGCATGCCCAAATACCTCAAGAGGAATTACAGATTCTACAAAGAAGTTTGGGTGATGCTTCTGCGCTTATGCTTATCAGGAGACATAGAAACTAACCCTTGCACCCATTGGAATGCCAGGTCCATGGATGACTCCTCATGGTTCTCCACTAAGGGCATGAAAATTGCCCACATGAATATCAGAAGTTTACCAGCAAACTTTCCTGAACTTGAAGCCTGGGTAGCCCACTACTGTCTGGACATACTTGGACTAACTGAAACATGGCTCAGGCCAGAGATGCCCGATTCCATGTACAAAATACCTGGCTACAGCTTGTTTAGATCTGATCACCCCACCAAATAAAAGGGTGGAGGAGTTGCCCTTTATTATAAAGAGCATCTCAATGTCTCTGTACTCCAGTCTTGGATAACAAACCACTGTGAAGCTCTTCATACGGTTCTACAACTAGGGGGTGATAAAAGGCTAACTCTGATCTGTGCCTACAATCCTCCAAAGGGGGCTCTCCCTGGCTTAAATGGGCTCTTGGATTATCTGGCCACTCTAAAGGGTAGATCTGAAGTCATACTAATGGGAGACTTCAACCTAGACCTATCAGGGAGTCACGCCGGTACATATACTGAAGCTCTGGCCCAACTTAACCTCACTCAACTTATCTCTAGCCCTACACGCATCTCTTCCAACTTGGAGCACCAATCTCTCCTGGACTGGATGGCTACAAATAGAGCAAACAAAATAATTGCTGCAGGGACCTTTTCAGATTCTATTAGTGATCACCTGCCTACTTTCTGTATCTGGAATGCCACTGCCTTAAATGCCCCCCCCCCCAAGAATCATTCAATTTCAGGATTTTGCCAAACTAAACCAAACTGTACTTCTCGAGGATAGTAATAATATAGACTGGTCTCCCATCTGTCACACTGATGATGTAAACACTGCACTTGAATACCTGATGTCTCAGCTTCTTGCCCTTCAGGATCTGCACATCCCTCTGAAAAAAAGACGTCTCAGGGGCTTCCCTAATAAATGGTTAAAAAAAGACCTCCTTCGAGCCATGATAAAAAGAGACAAGGCCTGGACCTTGGCAAAGAAGTCCCAACAATCAGAAGACTGGGTTAACTATAGACAACCGAGAAATGCCTGCAAAAAAGATATTCAGAAGGCTAAAAGGAGCTGCTGCCTTAAGCTTCTCCAATCTTCAACGGCTGATACCAGGGGTTTTTGGAACCACATCAAAAATGTCATTGGGCAAAGGCCCAAGACGGCCATTACTGACATGACACTGAATGATGCAAACTGTAATAAGTTATCTACTATTGCTAATGCTCTTAATGCACAATTCTCAGATCTCTCCGCATACACTGAGAAATTCAACCAACCTCTTTCACCTCCTCCTAAGGTGCAACTTTCGCATGAAACCCCTTTTCATCTCACATTAGTCTCCTCCACCGAAGTGCTGCATCTCCTCAAATCAGTATCCACTTATGGATCTGCTGGCCTGGATGGGCTACTGCCAAGCTTCTTGAAGCAGGCAGCCCCTGCCCTTGCTGTTCCTATTGCAAGAATCTTTAATCTTTCCATAATAACCCAAACGGTACCAACATTGTGGAAAACTGCTCGCGTTGTCCCTGTTCACAAAAAAGGGGATACCAAAAATATGTCAAACTATAGACCAATTGCCATTCTCTCTACCCTAAATAAACTTCTCGAGAAGGCCATCGCCACTCAGGTCACAAATTACCTGCACCTTCACAACCTTATATCCCCTACCCAGCACAGATTCCGAACAGGACACAGCACCACAACTGCACTACTTCAGCTGACAAATGCAGTCCTTACAGCGATGGATAAGAGCCTGCTCACTGGGACCATATTTATCGATCTCACAAAGGCATTTGACCTTGTGAATCACTCTCTTCTACTTTTCAAACTGTCCCGCCTTGGCTTTGACCTGTCGACCATCTCCTGGTTCAATAGCTACCTCTCAGGGAGGTTGCAATTTATCCAAATTGAATCCGCCATTTCAAATCTTTCCCCTACCTCTGTTGGAGTCCCCCAAGGATCTATTCTTGGCCCACTACTTTGCTTCCTTTTCATTAACAACTTGCCCTTCCTTTCCTGCTCCTCCTCATTGATCCTTTATGCTGATGACATGGTGCTTCTCTCCAGTGGTAAAGATCCCTTATCAGTAAGAGCACATCTTCAAGCAGACTTCAACTGCTTGCAGGAGTGGTTACTACAGAACAGGATCCTAATGAATGCTAAGAAAACTTTAACTATGCTTTTTGGCCCCCCCCATCAAGAATCAGATTGCTTACTCCAGACTTATTGATACATTCTCTAGATGACTCCTCTCTTGAATTCGTTACCTCCTTCAGGTATCTAGGAGTCACTCTCTACCCACCTCTTGACTTTAACTCCACATTGCGGCTACATGTAAGACAGTTTACTCAAAACTTGGTCTTGCCTTTAAAATTAGGTCCTCCCTCAATGATGCTGCCCGGCTTGCTATTGCACAAGGATTTCTCCTCCCTGCTCTGACATATTGCTCTCAGGTTTACCTTAAAGCTAGCAAAGGAGCACTCCAGAAATGGAGCACCTGCTATAATAGTATATGCAGATTTGCTATCTCCGCTCACAGACTTACCCATCATTGCCTGCTATACTCGAAACTAAATTGGCTCTCCCCAGACTCACTCAGACACTATTCTATGGGCTGTACAATTGATAATATGATCAGAACAGGGTCCCCTAAATACCTTACCAAACTATTAATTCAGCCCTCCCAAACATACTGTACATCCTCAGGGCATCTGCTCAAACCCAACTTGAAATTCCCAGATATCTCACAAAAAAAAGGAGAACGATCCTTCTCCATATCTGCCCCCCACTCCTGGAACTCCATTCCCTCTCACATCAAACTCTCCAAATCCCACAAGGCATTTAAACTGGGTCTTCGGGCACACCTATTAGAATCTGACTGCTGCTCTTGTGCTGTAACTTGAGCCTCTCTCCTAGCATTTTCTCCTTCCTATGGCAGTTACTGATTTCCTGCTGGTCTCCAAAATCTGAAAGTTTCCCACATCCAGCAGAAATCCTATTGTTATAATGCTACTTCATTTAAGTTTTGTTTGCTGTTTGTCATTTCAATTTAGTCATTGATGTATCATCAGATGAAAATAATTAATGTAATGTTATCTGTTTCTCTTTGTCATCACTGATAATGACTGTACCTGGCTGTATACTGTTCAAATGTTTGTTCTCATCTCATGCTGCATCATGAAATACTCTTTAATGTTGACTCTGGTCTCCCCTGTCTGTACTCTCCCAGGTCGTGCCTGAATATAGGCAACACTGTTGTCTAGTGTACTTACCCAGTAAACAAAAACCAAATAAATAAATAAACAAATAAGGTGCTCTTTAAAATGAAATAATTTGCCCCCTAAGGAAGAGAAAGGATCGTAATTTGCTCCCAAGGGGACTAGCTGCTTGATCCCTTCTACTTTCTGACTTGCCACTCCATCCTCGCGCTTCCTGGTTTTGTGATGTCACTATAGGACCAGCATGGGGATGTGCTCCATGCAAGTCAATGGAGCATCATTTTAAAAGCTATTTTTACTATTTTAATTGGTTTTTTGGTACAAATTGAAGTCAGTATTCAAATAACAAGAGCCTTGTTACTTGAATACTGGCTTGATTTGTACCAAAAGTCCAATTAAAATAGTAAAATAGCTTTTAAAATTATGCTTTATAGACTTGCATGGAACACGTCCCCTCACTGGTCCTATAGTGACATCACAAAACCAGGAAATGTGGGGATGGAGTAGCAAGTCAGAAAGTAGAAGGGATCGAGCGGCTAGTTCCCTTGGGGGCAAAATATGATCCCTTCCCTTCCTTAGGGAGCAGATTATTTCATTTTAAAACTGGCATGGAATAATTCCCGTTCAGGTAAGAGAGCCTCTGATTTGTTAAAACCTCAGAATGTGAACTGCGAGGAAAGGAGCTCAGACATAAGTCATTGCATATATAGAGATACAGTGACTATGAGTACAAAGAAAAATCTCTATATGCAGGAGCAAGTCTAAAAAATCTTTGCTTGTTAGGTGATAACAGTAAGCAACATACAACATTAGGAAATTGGTGAGATTTGATGTAAAGAAGTTGCTGGTTGGCCCTTTACTGTATTTATATTGGTTAATGATCTAAATGACTGGTAATGAGTTTAAGTGCCCTATCAGTTGCATACCACAAGGATGGCATGGAGATACCTGACCAAGTGTGTTTTATCTTCATGTGAAGATTCCAGGATAATTGCGTTCGAGGAGTGCCTTGAAACAATTTCTCTCCCAACCAAGGAGATACATTTAAGTATTTTCTGTAACTTGTGCCAAGCAGCCAGTATGATTTTGCTAATGGCAGATGTGCCATGGAATGTTGGGTGTGGGGGCATATCTAGTAAAAGGAAATTGCTCTTTCTTAATGCATAAGAGCATGTAGACCTTTTGTAGAGATCTAGTATGTAACTTAAAACATTGTTTGAAAGTGCCTTGTATGCCCATATATATAAGTCGTGAAGCCTTCGTTTATCCAGATAGGTCAACCCCACTGCGTTGTACAGATTGCAGTGATGTGTTAAAGGTGGTAGCATTTTGATGAATCTCAAGGCCCTGTGATATGGCACATTAAGTTTTTCCAGGCAATTGGTTGTGCGTCTCCTGTATATAATGTCAGCATAGTCTAAGATAGGCATGAAAGTTGCCTGTACTAGTCGTGGTCTGATGTCTGAGGGAATACAGTGCTAATTCCTGTAGTAAAAGCCAATCCTGATTCTTAGTTTTTTGTAGACTGCATCTATGTGATCCACAAAGATAGCTTGTTATCAGTCCATACCCCCGAATATTTATATTTAGCCACTTCTTCGAGTTGTTCTCCAAGCAAAGTGTTGAAGGGCGGTTGTCCTATCTGTTTTGCTCTTGAATTGGAAAACCACATTGCATTGGTTTTATTGGCATTAAGTAGCAGTTTGGATATAAAGAGATTCTTTTGTAACTCATTGAAAGCTTCCTGTAGATCTGAGTGTGTTGTTGTCGTATTTGGGCCTGACATGTAAAACACTGTGTTGTTGGCACAGAAGTGTAATTTGGTGCTTTTGACATTGTAGTCTAGGTTGTTGGTGTAAATTGTGAAGAATAGTGGCCCCAGTACTGATTCCTGGGGGACTCCTTTGGATATGGAGATGCATATTGATTCTAGGCCTTCCACTTTAACTTGTTGTAGACGTCCAGATAAGTAGTTCTGTACCCAAAGCAGGACAGATGCTGAGAACCCAATATTTTGCATGTTATCCAACAAAACCACATGATCAACTGTGTTGAATGCCTTGCTTAGATTAAGGAAGATGGCACTCACAAATTGCTTACAGTCTATGGCACACAGCCAGTCATTCGTAACCTTAGCTAGTGCTGTTGTGGTGTTGTGTTTGGGTCTAAAACCCAATTGGTGAGGTTACAAGGTGTTTGTGCTTATGAGGAATTCTCTTATTTGGTTGTTTGCTAGTTTTTCCATCATCTTCATGAGTACCAGGAGGATTGAGATAGGTCTATAGTTGTTTAACTGACTTGCATCACCAGACTTGTGAATGGGGATGATGTGCACTGATTTCCAGCTTCTTGGTAGTTTATTGCTGCTTAGGGACAAGTTGAAGAGATGCAATAGTGTGGCTGTAAGCTGTCTGTATCCTGCTTTTAGGTAGGCTGGTTCAAGCCTGTCATATCCTGCACTTTTCTTGATGTCTAACCCCAGTAGGAGATCTTCAGCTTGTTTATAGGAGAACGAATGGAATGTGAAGGTGTTGTGAGAGTGGTCTGGAGTCACTGGCTGAAATGGATAGTTAGCAGCTGTGGAGTTGTCAAAAGCTGCTCCAGCCACTGCAGAATGACTGTTCATTTCTTCTATTATAAGTTGTTTGTCTGATATAGCCTTATCATTGACGACAATTTTTAGAGGGCGAGAGGGAGACGATGAGACCCCCTCAATGGCAGGTGGAACCCTTTGCTGTGCTGGAGCCACCCAGCTGTGAGACAGAACAACAATAAAAGCAAGAAAGCAAAGTCCCTTGAGGTGTGGCAGGAGCATCTTGTACTTTCATCTTGCCCCATCCACAATAAAAAAAAATGCTTTGCAGTGATATCTTTTGTAGGAGTTAAACTTATTGGACGCAGACTTACTACCTGCACCAAGTGCTTTGCTTTCCTGCTTTGGTTACTACTTTGTTTGGGATGGGCTATCATGTCACCCTTTGCTCCTGGGAGTCTGCTGCCTGCAGGGGACTGTGCTGCACTGCTCTTATGCACTTTTCCCTGTGTTACCACAGCTCAAAATCTGTGCTTGCAGCCTTAAAACTATGCCTTCAGCTACAAGTCGGTCTTTCCCTGTGCTTTTGAAAAAGCCACAGAAATCACGGAGATATTGAACAGTCTTTTGTTTCATACAAAATGTCCCAAAATTTTGCCTAGATGGTTTCTTCAGGGGATGTCTGCCGAATGTTCAGACTGTTACATGCTGTAACATTCAAAGCTTTGCATACTTTATATAGTGTCCATGTGGCTACCTTCTCCCAAAGTCCTGCCCCTGCTTAGTATTTTTAGGCTGATTGCTTTGGTAGGGAAATGTCTTGCAAATTGTATGAAACACTATTATGGTTCCTTTTAATGCTTTATACAAAGTCTAAGATTTGCAGTTGTTTGAGACTCAAAGCTCAGAATTAATATTTGCTGCCTTATATATACTGTATGCCTTCCAGATGACCATGTGCTATTTCATACAGCTCAAATGGCCATGGCTGAATATGGGGTCCTCGACTTCCAGTACATATTTACTGCAAAGTTTGGTGTTCAGCTAATGTACTTGGAAATTTGGAATGTTGTATTTTTCAAAAACAAAAGATAGTGGGTTGGATTCATAAACATTTTTGCGACTAAGTGGCATACCACAACTTCAGTTGTGTAGCGAAATCTCTGTAGCTGTGGAGATTACGATGCACAGCCGCAGCAGTTGTGGATGATGTTGTGGCTGGTCCCACTGGCCATAACAGTTTTCTGCAGCTGCAGGGATTTCCCTGACAACACCACCTGCAAGCTGCTGTAAATCATGAAGCCGGTCATAATCTGGCTCCACCTTTCTGAATACCCACGGCTGCAGGACAACTGCAGACAACTGCGGATCTGCAAGTGGCAACCCACTTGCACCGGGATTTTCCTGCAGCTGTGGGAATTTCAAGAGTTTTGTGAATCCTGCCCCAAGTACTTAATAAAAATGGCTGCCTGCCCATCGGCAAAGTGGTTGGAGTTCCGCTTGCGATGCCGGCGACCCAGGTTAGGGAACAGATCCAGGTCATCGGGGGGACGGCCGGAGGAGAAGGACTGAACGTCACTAGACAGATCTCCTTCTCCAGTGGGGAGGGGAGTCTGTATGCTCGGTGCAGTGGTGACACCTGGCGGAGGCTGGGTTCACCACTACGCACCGACATCTAATCAATAACTCCTGAGGGCGGGCAGTCACTGAATGCCATTGCATGTCCCTGCCCCTGCTTACAGCGGAAGTAAAATGGTGGATCCTCTGTTCATAGTCTCCGGCTTCACTCAGCCACCTTCACTGGCCCTCCCAACATGTTATTGGTTCTGCGGTGCTGGGAGTAGGGGGGGGACCAGTGCCATGGCCCCACCCTCCGAGGTGCAAGCCGGGGGTGACAGGGAAAGTACCAGAAGTAGACAGTAGGTGGGAGTCCGGGGGCTGTGACCAGGGCAGAGCCTGACGGAGGACCTGCCGGAAAAAGTATAGCAAAATATAAAAATATAATATAAACAAGCATTTGTCAATGCTGAATGTTGTCTTGCTGACATTGGCATCAGTAGTGCAGGAGTTGAACAGATGCATAATAGGAATGGCAGTGAAGTATGAAAGCGATGTCAACCCCATATCACCCTACAGAGACTGACAGGCACTGAGGTGTGACTTTGGGCATCGGCCATAACATTCATGGCATTTCAGCTCACCCTACCCTAAAGTGCAACAAATATCATGTTGTGCCTTGGGGTCCTCGGGCATTATGCTCACCCCATTCGGCCATAACACTCATGGCATTTTACCTGACCCTATCCTGCAGACACTGACAAGTGCTGAGGTGTCCCTTGGGGTGTTCAGCTTTACAGTCACCCCATTTCATAAGGACATACGCTGAAATGGGTGCAGCATAGGAGAATGGGGTGAACTGTGGGGCCAAAGAGTCCAAGGCACACCTCGATGCCTGTCAGTAGCTTGAGGGTGGGGGGGGGGATGGTATGGAGAGAGCATGACAGTTGGCAATGCAAAGACACACCCCTGACACCTGTCATTCTGTAAAGGGTGGGATGTTATGATTAGAAACCCTAGTGCCCCACCTGTTTGTTGGTATTTGCACTAATAATTTGCAACACAGCATTTTTGTGACCCCCACCTCATGAAAGTGTTTGGGACCTCTGCTCATGAATAGTGGCACTGTGATTTTATTAACCTGTCCCGAACATTGATTTCTCACAGTGACCGCGATATTCTGTGCCAGATGTGGGAAAACACCATTCGGGCAGGATGTGAAAAATGACAACTCTACCATTCATAGGTAGGTGTGAAGAGATGGCAGTGTTGAAAATCTTGAATAAAAATATTAAAAAAGCTTGAATTTACAAACATTCATACAAACTGCACAATGCACACTCATAGCACAGTCATTTAGTGGAATTATTTCACCAAATTTTCAACATAGGCAGTGGGTGGGCACAGGTTGGGGGAGGGGACACAGACAGTGAGGGACCATTTTCTTCTTTTCAGGGTTTAAAAAAAAAAACGTTACAGACTTCACTAGATGGTTTTTCCTTTCAACAGGTACTTTTGACACACTGGGGTGGGCTCCCAGCGTGCCACCTGCATGTTTTGGGGTGGGGGGAACTGGAGCGATGGGGACTGGTCATCCCCATTGGCTCATACTGAGTGGTTGCATGAGCCGAGGGGATTGGGCACCCCCTCAGCACACAAGAAATGGGGGGGAAACATGCTGACAGGGATTGGGCACCCCGGTCGGCAAATTAAGTTATGGGGGGCATGCCAACAGGGGGATTGGGCACCCCCCGTCAGCTTTCTAGGGGACTGCGCGAGGCGGAGGCTGTCCCTCTGCTTCCCCATCGCCACTGCCATGACAGGGGACACCAGCAGTAATTGGCTGCTGCAATCAGAAACCGTCTCATAGTGCTCCCTGAATACTGCGGCTAATTTATTTCAAGGTGGTGGCACGTTTTTTCAACTGCTGTCATAGACAGCGTGCTCTGCTATTAGCGCCACAGAGCCCGGCCTCAAAAAGCAGTGGCTCCATTGGCTGCAGCAGGACTGCACCTCCAAAACCCGCTTCTCCACTGAAGCAACCACAATATGTTGTCTGTGCCGCCTGCGCAAGATAACATAAAAATGGCTAAAACACTGAAATAAAATTAAACCCAGGTCCTGAGTTGATCAGTACACATGATCATGAACTTCAGGTTTATCGGTTATCAAACTCTGCATTCTTTTTTCACTCTTTACTTCAAAGCAATCACATTTCCTTTTCAAATTTGAGCTGGGGAAAGGGAAATACTTAATAAATGCGAGGAGATCTGTCAGGTTTATGCTACAAAAAATATTTATGGGCTATTTCAGCAGTAAAGTGTCCTCTTATCTGAGGAATACCTTTAAGCAAGTTTAAGCTAAATTTATGAAAAGTTGTATTTGATGGTGCTGGGGAAAAACTGGAGTTCTCCTCAGAAAAATAACACCACAGCACAGGCCGAGTGGTGGCACTCAAAATATAAAGTTGTACACATGCTCATCTGCACTTTTGAAAATAAGTACCCCATTCCTTGTTTTTCACCTACTTGTCCCATATTACTGCTAATTTTAAACATACCCTTTTCCTTGATTTGACAGATAAGGAGGAATACCACTCATTAGTGAAAGTGCCACCACCGGGAACACAGGTCAATAATGCTTCAGCCTTTAATCAGAGATGCAGATGGGGAAAATAATATGCCGTGCCTTTAAGAAAAGCAAATTAGAGATTTTCTTTGCTTTGGAGAGGGAATTGTCAATCTGAGTATACTGAAAGGGCAACTACTATTAATCTTTAAAAGGCAGAAGAGGAAACTGTTATGTTATGATTTGCTTTCTGATTGCTTGCTCATGTGTTTGGTCATCATTGCTCTACCCCTTGTTGCAGATTCTTTTAGCCTGGACAACGGCAGTCTTTTTCAGGTTTGGGTTTGAATTAGTTTAGTCTGATCCTGAAACAGTGTTTCCAATATCTAACAAGCATGCAATTCGTATATAATTAATATGCAAATATATGCTAATTAACCAATTTGGATTCCAAGCTGTAGAAATCATTTTTTGCTGAAAAGGATTGTTTTGCTTTTGAACTTTTGAACTAGCCTGTTTTGGGGGAGGGGTATGTCAGATACTTCCCAAAATGGAACACCCATCCCCAGTAAAGACAGAAGACATACTGCAAGTGGCAAAGATACTTAGAGCCTCCCAATGTATTTTTTTTTGTTTGTTTTGTTTTTCTGCCATTGTTTGTTTGCCTGTTATTTAAATTCATATTTTCCAAGGATTTTATTGGTTATGTTCAGAATATTGCTATCAATCCCCTTTGCTACATTTATTTATTGTCTGCACGTGTTCCTCTCCTAAATAAAACATTTTTTAATTCAAAGTTACTGCTCTGTCTGCCTTATAACATGGTATCCCACAGTATCCTTTTCTTTGGGCCTGGTTGCTAAGGGTTACATAAAGTTAGTTATCTTCATTTTAAAACAGATTTTTTTTGAAGAAAAACTGTCTCACTGAAGTCAGCAGGGATACTGCCAGTATTTATGGCTCAGATGGGTTCCCACTGGTGAGGTACTTTGGTGGCATAAAAAAAAAAAAAACAGTGTTTGAAAATTTAGACAACTATCTTAAGACAGCTAAATTAGGCATGAAATTCTGCAAATCCTATTAGAAATGAGAACCTGTAAAGTGTGTTAAATATAAGTCATTTTCCAGCTTCTGCAAAGCAATGAAAAATTTGAATTTGCAGGACTCGGATCTCATAACACTCTCAAAAATGTGAAATTCAGGTCATTCTGTTCTTTATTACTAAAGCCAGTTGCAAAAAGCAGGCTTTTTCCCCCCAGTGACTTCCTCCCAGTTGCTTACTTTACCATGAAGTTATAATCCTCTTCTTACAAACATACGAACATACGAAGAAGCCAGCAAAAAAAGGCCATTTGGTCTATCAAGTCTGCTCGTATTGCAGGGTCCACAGCTTGTGCTAATGTCCCTGCCCTCCCTTCCCACTCCTCCCATCCTCCCTACCCAATGATTCTTATCTTCCCCCTATGCCTATCCCAGCCTCTCTTAAAGCTGCTCACTGTCTTTAATGAGATGACCTCTTCCGGCAGCACATTCCAAGTGTCTACCACCCTTTCTATGAAGAAGTGCTTTCTGACATCCCCCCTAAACCTCCCACCCTCCAGCTTAAGACTGTGCCCCCCTCATGACATGGTTGCCACTCAGCTTAAAGAGACTTTCCTTATCAACATTATTTATTCCTTTCAAGTACTTGAATGTCCCATCATGTCCCCTCTCTCTCTCTCTCCTGTCTTCCAGGGAGTACATGTTCAGTGCACTCAACCTCTCCTCATATGCCTTGCCCTGCTGACCAGCTATCATCTTTGTAGCCCTCCTCTGTACCTTCTCCAGCAGATTAATATCCTTTTTGAGGTGTGAGCACCAGTACTGAACTCCATACTCTAGATGCTGCCTTACCAGTGACCTGTACAAGGGCAGTATAACCTCTCTCCTACTACTGATCCCCCTAGCTATGCATCCCGGCTTCTTATTTGCCTTTGCTGCTGCTTTCTTGCACTGCGTGGAGTGCTTCAGGTCACTAGTGATCATCACTCCCAGGTTCTTCTCCTCCTCTGATGCAGCTACTCAGACTCCACCCAGGTAATACTCTGTCCTGGGATACTTGGCTCCAATATGCATAACTTTGCATTTTTTGGCATTAAAGCCAAGCTGCCAGATCCTGGACCCAGCTTTTCCAGATCTTCCTGTAGGTCCTGTATCCCTTCAGCTGTGTCCACTCTCCCACAGAGCATGGTGTCATCTGCGAATAGGCACATTTTGCCTTTAATGCCATCCCCAATGTCATTGATGAAGACATTGAACAACACCGGCCCCAGCACAGAGCCCTGTGGCATCACAAACCAGAAAACATCTTAATTCCCCTCAACAAAATGGTGCATTATTTGTGTAACTCTATTGATGCCTGTCATTCCATGGGATAAATATCTTGTTTTATCTGGGTCATTGGCACAGCTGCAATGCTGCTGCTCAGTAAGTCAATGACTCAGGTTCAGGAATGAGCCCAGTGTGTTGCAGGATAAGGACTGAGTGGCACAGAGGGTGCTCATTTCCTAGGGGAGGAACAGTAGTGTACCTAACTGTGATACTGCCACCTGCATGACCACAGGGGGTTGTGCAGCTGGAGTTGTTCATCAGGGGGGAAGAAGCCACCTTGTGTTTCACATGTGCATGCAACCATTAGAGTCCTGATCAGTGGCATCATAGAAGGTTAGGAGAAACTCCGTGGAAGAACCGTGATGAGTGCAGCATGAAAGTGGCTCTCATGGACCCTGCTGACCTAGCCATCTGCCACCTTCCTACAATGAACAACCCTGTGGTGGAGTTGACTCCAGCCACCAACAGAAGCCACCACAGAGATATGCATTGTGGGTTGTCCTGTTAGGTAGGCAAGTAATGGAAAAGGGAAAGATTGGGCTGGGATATGGCTAAGCAGTGGCGTGTAGCACTGGTGAATGTAATTCTATATTTTGTTTAGGGAGTCAATTTGGCCTAGTAGTTAGAATGCAAGGCTGGCAATCTGGGAACCCAAGTGTGAATCCCACATTGCCATTCACTCACTGTGGGACCCTGAGCAAATTAATTTATTAATTAATTCATTTATTTAACATTTATTCACCAGGTAAGTACAATGAGCCAAAAGTCCTTTTTCACGAACGACCCAGGGCCATGTTTACAAACAACCAAGATGTTAATAGAATACTAAAATACTTACGTGTAATATGCAGGATAAACGGAATCAGAACAAATATATATGACTACAGAACACATTTGCATTGCAATTGTTTTAAAAAGTGCATTTTTAACTGCTGCTTAAAAACGGTATGGCTTTAACCTCTTTGTGATCAACCTCCCTTTAATTTCTTTCTAAATCTATCTTTGTGCTCTTTGAATCTTCCTGTATACTGAAAAATGTCACAAGTTTCTATCCCCTACATCCCAAAGATTGTAATGTAATATGTGATACAGTTTTATGAAAGCCTCCATAACAAACCAAGTTCCTTTCCTTTTATCTCCGGCCTCTCTTGCTTATCATCAGTGCTGAGGCAGTACCTTCTCTCACACTGTAAAAGTTCTGGTTGCCCTCCAGACTCCATAGGTGACAGTCCATGGGGAAAAGTGGGGTGGCCGCTAAAGTTCAATGAGGCACAAGGTGAAAAAGGCAAGTTTTGCAGATCTTTGTTTTTTAAACAGAAATACTGAATTAACAATTTCTTTTAATGCAAAACACAAGAGAAATACCCTATTTCACATACACGCAAAAACAAATCTTAAGCTTTGTTTACACAGCTGAGGTAAGGCTGCGGTTTTCCACTTTGAACCTCCCCTCCCACATCAATCCACTAGCTGCTGATGCAAGTCATGCTGGTGGGGAGGGGAGCATGACTTCAGAGGGCAGGCGGGTGTTCTGTGGTGATGTGAGTGGCCACACTGCAGCTTACACTGCTCGTATTGCAATGTGTCCTTAGCCTAGCTGAGACTCTAGGAGCAGAGAGGGCATCAACATACCACAATCTGTTAAGTGTCCACATCGCCACGTTTGCACCACAGCAACCTGAGTGCTTGGGTTGCTGCGGTGCAAATGTGGCAGTGTAAATGGACATTTAAAGTCATTTCAGGAGTCTTTGGTCCCAGGAAATCAAGTAGAAGCAAATGACTCCAGCAGTTGCCTTGACATACTAGTGGTGAGCTTGACCATTTATTGCTCCTGAATCCACATGAGCAAAGGTTGTTTTAAAGATTTGCAGTTTTGTGTGTTTTTAATGAAAGATACACAAAATCTGCATTTTAATTATATGTTTTTTTATTTCCAGATAAGGGGCTGTTTGTTAGTACACCAACCCAGGATGGAGAAGTAATCCTGTGAATCTTTTTGTAAATGTAATCACTGAAATGCAAGCACTGATCCTCTATGTGATAGCTTCACACACTTTCCAAAATAACAATAAGCCATGTACAGATATTGTTTTTTAACATCAGATCAGAATACTAAGCCTGACAGTCAAACCTTGGCTCCCCATTCCTACATTCAAAAGTTTAAGCACACACCAATACACAGAGGCTTAAGCAATAATGACGTGTACCCCCCCAAAAAAAAAAACAGTGGGGGCTAATCTGGACTCCTCTGCCCCTAGATTGTCTGCTGGTATTCAAAGTATAATTGTAAAAAGCATCTATGCAGGCCTATTGCTACAGTGGAAACTCAAACCAAGACAGTAATGGGTTAAAGTCTAAGCACCGCTAAGCATGTGTAACAAGAGATGCTTATGTCTTGTAAGTCTAGACTGGAGCCTTAGTGAGTTATGTCAAACTTCTCCAGCTAGTATCAAGGGCAGAGATAAAACTAAATCTAGGCCTGAGAAAATACATAGGAGTTTTTACTATCTTAAAGAACTGAATTCCACTTGGGTGCTTCAAATTAAAAAGATAAGTTTTCAATACTCCTTTGTTGGTGGTCTGACATCATGCTGTCTGGTGCTGCAATTTTCTGTTCTTGTGGGAGGGTCAAGGAGGTGCAATCAAACTTGAACTCCTAGGACAGCACTGAGCTGACAGGCAGTTGGTGAGAAGGGGGTCAGCAATGAGCTCTTACAGTGTGAGGAGGGTTTAGCTGCTAGCAAAACCACTGAGGGAAGCCTGCCTGGGGCTTCCACAGACCCTGAACTGGATGTGATGCTGATGCTTCAACTACCTGTAAGGTACAGAAACTGAACTGCATGTTTGCTGATTGTGTAAGATGACGTCATTTGGAAAAATAGACTCTTCCTGTTTTTCTGTGAAAGGAGGTAAAAGCCTGCTAATCCAATATTTGTGTCACAGCTACCAGTCTGTATGCACCAGAGAGAGAGAGCGAGAGAGAGAGAGAGAGATAGAGAGAGAGAGAGACTGAGTGCAGCTGTGAGAAGACCCTCTTCAGTCCTGCAGACAGTCTGGAAGGGGGCTGTTTAGTGTTATTTCTAGGTACTAGTTAATGTTCCACACTAGGATCTCGAAGCCTGGACATGGGTGTGTGGTGTGTTACTGTTGCTCCTTAGACTAAGCTGTTCTGCAGAGGAGAAGGAGGGAAGTGCCAGAGAGGTCCAGGCAGCTGTGGACACAGAGAGCCTGATCTACTGAAAGAGGCACCTGAGACCTGCATCTTCTAGCTGCTCTCCCCCCCCCCCAGTGCACCAACTGAACCATCAGCCTGAGAAGACCTAAAACTGTATGAAGGAGGAAGATGAAGAAGGAAGAGGGGCCCAGTTGACTGGGAAGCTGGTACACCAGAACCGTGTGTACTCTCAGGGCTTGCAATACAACTAAAAAAGTTTCTACAAAGTTTTGACACCAAATCTACAGATTTGGCCAATGGCCCACAAGTTACAAATACCTCATTTAGAGGTTTTGCCATTTAAACAATTGCGTGGCCTGTGGTGTTTGGGTTTTAACTTCTCTGTTGGTTTTAAAGTGTACCACCACCAACCAGCCAGCTGCAACATCACCGGACCTGCATTGTTCCTACTGCTGGACACCCAGTGAAGCACATGGCATGCCCTTTAAGATTTAAGGGGTTAAAAAACTGGTACCAAAGGGTAGTGCCCTCAGTGCAAGTAAGCTGGTAATATTAAAAGGTTTACAGTATTATTTGCTACTTTCTTTTCTTTCCTGGTGGAATGTGGGCCTGGTACTGTTGCTTCTGTTTTAATGTATTTTACTGGTCGAGCCTAGTCAGGCACCTAATTTCAGTCCTGTAACAAGATGTAATGAGTTTCTGCCAAAAACAGTTTGACTTGCATTCCCCTGTCTCTTATAAATATCTCCCAATAAATATTTCATCTATATTTTACAGTTTGCCTTGTGAGGACATTATTAGTTGTAAGTCACTAATTGCATTTTTGTTGAATTTAAGGTTGCACTGTGATTTTTCATGTATAGGGGGACACTGTGGGGAAGTGGGGAGGTACTGCATCCCAAGGGGTTGTGCTACTCAGGCACCAAGCCCACTTAAATTTTACTCTGGGTCAAGACACTACTCTAAAATTAAAAGATCTTGGTTTTTAACCCTACAATCAGGAAGATCAGAATCCAGAATCCTCAACCATGCTTGACCCCACAAGGTAGCGATAGTAACCGTAGGCATGAGGTCATTTTGTCTTAAACAAAAACCGCGCAGCAAGCAATGCCACGAACAAAAGTTTTACACTGCAACATCGTCGGGTAAAACACTGACCTGACACAAAAAGTGTATGCCATTTAAAATAAAGGCTTCCTTGTTATTTGTAGGGGGGCTTCGGCCACCACTTCCCCCGGTGCCATACACCCCAGAACTAATACAACAAACTCCAGGGTGGGGGTGGACTTCGGGATGGGGAGAAACTCAGGAGGGGGGAGCTTTTTTATTTTTATTTTTTTTAAAGCCGTAAAACATTGCAGCACAGGGGGACCTGGGGGAGAACAGAACCACAGTCCCAGGTCTCCCATTCCACTGTGTGCTGGTGCCTGATCCACTCCTCCACTTGAGTGGCTTGATCAGGCACCTAGCACATGGCAGCTTGAACCCTTTCCAGAAAAGCATACAGCGACAGGGGTAGCGGTAATTCCCTACCACTGTTCTACCCCTGTCGCTGTAAAGTGATGCGCTCTCTACACAGCGTGGTCAATACCGTGCTGTCTTGCATGCTATTGGCCCAGTACTGTAACCATAACATCCATGATGATCCAGTTATAACTGTAGGAGTACCACTGGGATCTTCTGTTCATCAGTTGGACCTGAACGCAGTCAAGGGCAACTGAGAACATTTTGGTTCTCCCACTTCAGAAATAGTTCCAGGCACCATGGTATGTGAAATGTTTGAACAATTGGTTTGTAGGTGAGGATTTGGATCCTCTGAAAGCCATATAGCTCATTGGAGTCTCACCGGGGACTGGTATTGGTAGAACTGAAGAACTTCTGTCTTGAGTGAAACTTCTCAGCAAAGTATCTACAGTATATGAGCAGAAAAAGTGATGCATGCATAAAGAAACACATAACGCATGCATTACTTTTAAATGCAAATGGTGTCTGAAGTTTGGATGCTGTTAAACCATCTATTGGGTGATCAAATCAGCAGCCAGACATTGGACACATCTGTGGGACACGTGCATGGAAATTCTGGTCATAATGTTTATAACCAGTATTCCACTACTTAAAGGAGTTATACACACACATGTATTGTAAATGTTATAGTGCACGCCACTTATATCTCCCACAGGTATAGCTGGCAATCGGATTTAGTGGGCAGTTCAGCTTTTTTGCAAATGCCATTAACATTGAATTCTATGTTAAAACCTCCTTTTGTAACGTCTATTGCCTGCCGTCTACATTGGGCACTTGCCAACTGAAAGTGACACCTCTGATGAGCATCAATTAACAGGTGCTCAATGTTCTGCCATTTAATTAACTGTACTTTCACACAGTTAATTGTCAGCAGCTTTTAACCTGATCATAAGTGTGCTTCTTGCTCATTCTCAGATCATTCGCACACTGTTCTGTCTTGCTCCAGCCTTTGAGCATTTTGCAGAATGGCATCAAAACATAAGGCTATGTCCCTCAGAGAAAAGGTAGAACTGTTAAAGAAAATAGAGTCTACCCAAGATGAGTCAGTGCGATTTATCCCAACATCTGCTGAGTGTATTCGCAAGATTACCTTGCTTGATGCTGTACGTCTTTTAAAAGACTCCTGGGATGCAGTCACCCAGCAGACAATCCAGCACTGTTTTAGAAAAGCTGGATTCATGCCCCCTCAAAACCATGGTGACCACGGGGAAGGACCTTCTAATCCTCATTGGTTTCAGATGTACTCAACCTGATAGCCAAGATACAGAGCATTCCAACACCAGACGGAATGACAGCAGATGAGTTTCATGCTGTGTGTATCCTTGGAGATGGAGAGGAGGAGCTCGCAGTCGATGACATCACACAGGTCGTCAACACCATGCGCATCGAGAAGATGGAAGATGAAGAGGATGGAGCCAATGATGAGGAGCAATAGGAGGTGACTGTTACACCAAGCAATGTGAAAACAGCACTGATGACTGTACGAAGAGCAATGGAGCAACACCCCAATGTTGAACCTGACTGGGGTGTGCTCAAGGTGGCTGAGAAAGTTTGTGCTCCGTACTGCAGAAACAACACCCAGCAAAGGAAAATCTCAGACTTCTTCAGTATCAGTGAGTAAGACTAAACCAAGAAGGAGATATAATCACTTGCTATCCTCTGATGCTGTGTGCTTTTACTGTGTGATGTGTGCTGTGTGCAGTGAGGAAATCGGAGTTGAAAGGACTTCACTATTGTACCACAATAAAACTTGAATCACTAGTTTGCCCCGTCATTACACTGACCACTCTATGTAGTGCGCACTTTGTGTTTGTAGATGTGTGCCTATTATAAGCAAGTTAGACTGTATTTGTTTCCTTGTCAGCAGACAACTCTTTTTGTGTAGTAGTTGGGGATATACAGTATGTGTTTTGCTTTGGTTTGTTTTCACTGTTCACATCAGCCCCAGTAATTAGCCTGGGGGTCTCCCTTTTCTCTTTCTTGAAATCTCATTGTCCCTGAAAGTTGTTTTAGCATATGAGAAAATGATGAGTCAGCACCATTTTAGACTCCACGGTATGCCTGCATGCTTACTTAGAGTTCAACAAAACAAGTTGCAGTGAAGTGTGAAATACCACAATTACTTTCATTTTGCTTTACAAACTGCCTTAGATGTAATGCAAGTTTTTTTCCCCTTTAAACTGCATTCAATTTGTGCATTTCTAGAGAGTTTTTCTGGTTATGCGTACTTTCAGCATAGAAATACATGGTGTAAATGGGTACTGTGGCATCATGTTCTCATATGCTAATGCAGCTCACAGGGACAATGAGATTTCAACAACCAGAAAATAGAGACCCCCACAATACTTGAATGATTTGACTGTACCCGTGTTTGAGTTGTTATATATTAACTTGTACCTTATGTTTTATATCCCTTATATGTTATATATTTCTTGATAAGTGTCTGTAAGTATATGTTTATATGTACTCTGGTCGCCCATAAAAATGGGTATTTGGCCCATGGACCTACCAGATTAAATAAACAAATCAATCAAACTAGTTACAGGGGCTGGTGTGAATAGTGAAAACAGACTAAAGCAAACACATACTGTATATCCACAACAGCCACATGACAAGAGTTGTTTGTTGAAAAGGAAACAAATAATATTTACAAGACTTGAGGGTGTACTACTCCTTTGACCGGTGTCTTAATAAATGATTGGATCATTGCCTTTGTCAGCTGTTACCACTATATTTGGATGTAACTGGGATCATATGAACATACATACGAACACACGAAAGTGCCGGCAGAAAAAGGCCCATAGGTCTATCAAGTTTACCCAAGTGGGCAGCTCACAGTTTACTTCTCCTGCAGCTGCTCCCCTCCTTAAATTCCATTTCCGTCATCCCCTCCTCCAGACTATCCCCCATTTTGTTCTTATCTGTACTTACCCTCACTTTGACTCTGTCCCATCCCCTTTTAAAACTGTCCACTGTCTTAGTATGATTGATTCCTCCAGCAGTACATTCCACCCAGCCACCACCCTCTCTGTGAAGTAGTGCCTCCTCATCTCCCTACAGAATCCACCCCTTTCCAACTTCAGACTGTGCCCCCTTGTGATCCTTCCTCCCATTAAACAGGACAGTCCTCCTGCTTTGACCCTGTTTATGCCTTTTAAGTATTTAAAGGTCTCGATCATGCACCCCCTCTCCCATCTGTCCTCTAGGGAATACATGTTGAGCTCCCTTAATCTCTCCTCATAGATTTTATCACCTAGAGTTAGGATCATCTTTGTCACTGTACGCTGCACCCACTCTAGTAATCTTACATCCTTTTAGGTAAGAGTACCAGTACTGTACACAGTCCTCCAAGTGCGGCCTCACCAGTGATCTGTACAAAGGCAAGATAACCTCCTCTCTTCTTGAGGTGATATCCCTAGTAATGCATCCTAGAATTCAATTGGATCTTGCTGATACCCTCATGTCATCTGTGACTAGTACCCCTAGGTCCTTCTCTTCCTCCAAAATTGACACATGCACTCCCCTCAGCCAATAGCTTTTCCTGGGGTGTCTGGCTCCAAGGTGTGTGACCTTGCACTTCTTAGCATTAAATCCCAATTGCCACACACTTGACCAGTGCTTGAGGTTTGCTAGACCCTCCCTGAGTTTCTGCCTCCCATTCTCACTGTCCACTGTTGCACATATCTTTGTGTCATCAGCGAACAGGCTGATCTTACTCTTGATCTCTTCTGCAATGCCTCAATAAAGATGTTGTCTAAAATGGGGCCTAGCACCAAACTCTGTGGTCCCCCACTAGTTGTGGGTCTTGGCTTGGAGGTCTCTCCCCTTACAAGTACCCTCTGCTGTCTACTCAGAAGCCAGCTCCTAACCCACCTCACTAGTTTCTCCACTTCCCCAAGGTTCCTCAGCTTTCCCAATAACCTTCCTTGTGGCACCGAGTTGAAGGCCTTGCTGAGGTCTAGATACAGGACATCCATGGCATGGCCCCCGTCAACTACTGCCCTTGTGATCAAGTCAAAGAAGTCAATTAGGTTAGTCTGACATGATCTTCCCCAGACAAACCCATGAGGACTCTCATCCTGGAGTCCATTACTTTCCAGAAAGATTATAAATCTCTGCTTTAAAATGGTCTCCATTAGCTTTCCCACAATGGAAGTCAAACTTACCAGTCTATAATTGCTTGGTTCGTCCTAGGGCCCACTCTTGTGGAGGGGTACCACGTGAGCCATCCTCCAGTCCATAGGCATGTTCCTTGTCTCCAAAGAGCTGTTAAACAGGTCTTCTAGTGGGCCTGCCAATACCTCTGACAATTCCTTAGGACTCTCAGATGTACTCCATCAGGTCCCGGTGCCTTGTCCACCTGGAAGGTTTTATGGCCTTTTAGATCCTATCCTCCTGGATGACCCCATCTGTTATCTCTGCCACCCCCCCCCGCCCACCACTCATTTCCCATATGGTATCGGCCCATGTTTTTCTTTAGTGAATACCGAACAGCAGTACTCATTGAGTGCTTCCACCTGGTCTTCCCCTTTTTCTGTCTGTTACATACTTCATAAGTGGAACCCTTCAAAAAATTATTTGCCAGACTTGCTAGTTGTTTCAATAGTTTTATTTAGTTGCTCCTACGTTTTGCTCCGTGTCTGGAACTTGTTCATGGGGTTTTTTACTTTTTTCTGTTAAACAGAGAATATATTTTCATCATTCACATCTTTTGTTTTTCTTAAAAAATATTCACCATTTTTATCATAAATACTTACTGCAATATTATAATTACCTATTGAATGCCTGTCCCAGGTATTCAATTCTTTTACCATTGCCTTGTTTTCCACCTCTATTCAAGTTGCCATCTATGAGTAAATTAAAATATTTTTTTTTAGAAAAAAATCATTTCATTCTTTATGATGGCTATTTCCTTTATAGTGTAACCCCTAGCTGGTGCTATCCCCAGGGCTACTACCCTTGCCTGCTTGGCTAGTTGCAGATTAAGGGGCCTGGGTACTGAAACGGGTGCCTCCACCTGGAGGACAGGGTTGTTGGTAGCAAGGCTATCCTAGGTACAGCCCTCTGGGACACTTTAACCCCCTTCTTCCCCTTCTTGTGATCTGGGCAATATACAGTAAACACTTTCACAATAACCCTTGTTCACCATACAAATCCCCACTCTGTCTACACTTACCACTAGGGCTGGTTTCTCTGTCTCAACCCTGGAGACCCCCTGTAAAACAAGGGTATGCACAGCAAATAGCAACAGTACAGTACTTTTGACACAAACTGGAACCAGTCAGATTAAATGCAAAAGGAGTTAGATCTGATTTATTTAGGGGACTTGAACAAGGGAGGGGCGTAATCAGGTTGATTGGCTCACAGGCTGAATCAATCAAGCAGTCATGCATGCACTTCAGAGTCCCTTCACAGTCACACACTGTGGGTACCCAGGTGGGAGTAAGGGGGGCTAGCCTGGAACATTGCCCAGGGTAGGCCAGCATCACAGCTGGTTGGGGCCCTCTGATGGAAGAAAGAAACATACACAACCACAAACAATTTGTAATCTGGAGCCAGATGGCTCAGTTCGTGACAAGAAAACAACAAATGAATTAGATGACAACACTTTTGATTTAGCTGATGTTGCAGGGAGCTACCCTGGTGTTTACTCACAATACCAAACACAGGACACAGAAGGGACGAAATTGAGATTGCAGGTTGATGAGCTAGAGTGCCAGGAGAAGCAGGGTCCACACGAATTACCGATGCATTGTTCCCGTTCAAGGCATTGAGCAGGGGGCTGATCCCCAGGCAGGTCTCTCATCGATGATTTTCTCTGTGGCATGAGTAATCTATCTGGGCCAGTGTGACAAGGCCCAGACTGAGGAACAGTTCGGATGTGAGTCCGAGAAAGCTGGATGCAGCCTCCAGCAAGCAAGGCACAGTTAAACACACAGTGGGGAACCAAATCGCGACCCAGTAGCAGCACACAGCACATTTATAGTAAAGCAATCACCACTATACCAGGCAGATGACAGTCCAGTTACAATCACAGAGTCTCTGTGCAAAACCGGGATTTCAATGGTAAATGAAGGTCCTGGGCTGATCGTGTTCAGCAAATCTTCGGTCTTCTTCAGGTTTCAAGCCTGGTCACTAATTCAGTGGCTTAAGTCTCTCTCACAATTTCGGATGCAGTCCGATTTTTTGAAAAGCTCCCTCACAAGGGACAGCAGTAGGCAGGCCAAAACTCAACCCTTCCACGGTTCTCCCGCACAAACTATGCAGAAGCTACTGCCTGAATATCTCAAGCTGTTCACTCTTTGGATTCCTAACTCAGACTGACTGACCGCTGCAAGCAGCCTGGGACTTTCCCCAGGATCTGAAAGGTTCAGTTGGCTGATCCATCTGTCTGTCAATACAAGGGCTCCCCCTCCAGGTCCATTTGGGCACCAAAGTCTCAAAACTACAATTTTTACAGAATTTTGCTCCCACAAGACCCCCGAGGACAGACACCATTTTAGGGTCCCCAAAGATACTGATTGGTCCACAATAGCAGTCCAGAATCAAGATGGTGGTGCAATATCGAAATGTCTGTGCTGCAAAAAAGGCAGGTTTGACAAAGTTCCATAACATTACTTTTCTAATAGATAATCAACAAATAAGTACAGCTTCTAGCAGAGCTCCCTCCGCGCAAATAGCGATGGCAGAACAGAGCGATTATCTGGCAGCCTGGGCGGGACTCAAGCATAGAAACACTCGGCACCCCCAGATTAAATAAGCACCACGTTATAGGCAGCTCTTAAAGAGACAGAGCACAGAGGCATTAAGGCACTCTCATACAACACTTTTAAACACTAAGACTCAGGATACCAGCCTGGCCATGGGCATTTAGGCATACCCAAGGAAGATTTTTCGGGAACCCCCGTTTGTAGGGGGGTTACAATAGTGTTTTGCTTAATTTTTAATTTTTGAGCATCTCATAACCTGGAAGATGGATTTAAAGACATCATTACCCACACGCATTCAGGACCTTTTCTGCCCAACCCCCCCCCTTCCTCTTTATTCTGACAATCTTTTCCATGCAGCTTCTCGTCTCTCTTATGTACTTAAAGAAATCTTTATCCCCCTCTCTGATCCCCTGAGTCAATCTCAGCTCTCTTGCCTCTTTTACTGCCCTGACTGCTGTACTCATTTTTCTAGATTTCTTCAAGTACTTCTCCTTATCCTCCCCTCGCTCAGACTTCTTGTACCTGTTGAAGGCCACTCTCTTCTTCCTCACTTTTCCTATCATCTCTCTGCTGAGCCAGCTAGGTTTTTTAGATCTGGACTACTTACTCTGTGTCTTAGCACACGTGTTCGTGGCCCCTGTCAGACTCCTCTTTATGATGGACTGTTGCTGGTTAGCATTAATCCCTGAGCAAATTTCAGCAAGATGCTCCCCCCCAAGGATGCTGCCCCTAATGGCAAAATCCGCCGTCTGGAAGTCTACTACTCTCATCCTGGTCCTGGCTGACTCACCACCCGTGTGGAGGAAGAACCACACTGTGCAGTGATCGCTTCCTGCTAGAGGGTCCTGCATGACTACATACTGGCCTTGGTTTCCATTTGCTAACACAATATCCAAAATGTTACCCTCCCTGGTGGGCTCTGTCACTCCCTGCACTAGGTAGCTGTCTTGTATAACCTCCAGCAGTACCTGTTCCCTAGCGTTCATGGTAGTCATGGTTCGTTCGCCATTCAATTACAGGTAGATTAAAGTAACCCACTATGACTGTACTCCCTCTGCCACCGACCTTCCTAATTTGCTCCCCCAACTCTGTCAATTTCCCTCTTTCTATGAGGGTGGCCTATACACCACCCCCATCCTAACCTTCCTTCCTTCCTTCGGAGTTTTGAAGCTGTACCCATATGGCTTCTGGCTTCCACTAGTCCTAATCCCTGGTACACAGTATTTCATCACTCACATAAATGGCTATCACCCCTCCCTTCCCCCCTCCCTGTCTTTGCGGTACACCCTGTATACAGGGATCACAAGATCCCAGTCATGGTATTGGGTGGCCCAGGTTTCTGTGATGGCCACAATATCTACTTCCCCTTCCGCCATCTTCACCTGGACTTCTGCTACCTTGCTTGCCAAGCTCCTTGCATTCAAGGATACTACTTTCCACTGTGTCCCCTGCCCCTCCTCTCCCCATCCCTCACCCCTGCTTTTGCTCCTTGATAGAATCCCCTTCCTTCCCTCCTGTCTATCTGGGGGGGAGGCCTTCTGGTCTCCCCTGATTGGCGACTGCACTTTGCAGTCTCCTTCTGCCCCCCTTTCCTCAGTTTAAAGTTATTTTAGTTGTAATGTAATCCTCCAGCTTCTGTTTCAAAGTCCTTGTACCCTCCTTGCTCAAGTGCAGCCTATCTGGTGTATAGAGTTCCTTCTTCTCCCACATCCTGCCCCACCCTCCTACTACCCCATAACCGATGGTTTCACACACCCCCAGCCAATTGGTAAACTCCTCTATTCTCTGCTTCTTTGCAGAGATTGCCCTAGGTACTGGGAGTACCTCAGAGAATATCACCAATTTATTCACCTGAATGCAGATTCTTCCAACCTCCTTGAACCTCTCTTGCACTTCCTCCACCCTTCTCCTCCTCCCCCTCAGGTCATTTGTACCTAGGTGCACAATGATATGAGGTTTATCCCCTCCCTTCCCCACACACTTCTGAATGAACTTACCCACCCTTCCTGCCATCATACCGGCATACACTTCACCCTGGCATGGCTTTTCCTCTCTCCCTTACCCCCATGTCATCCCTTTCAGAACTGAATCCAGCAGTATGACTACCCTTTCCCCTAACGCCTGCCCTTCTCCCATGTTTTGCCCTAACTCAAACCCCTGTACTAGAGTGTCCCCTTCCCATTCCCCTGCTCCCTCATCTCTGTTTCTCCTCGACTGTACCTTCACCTTTGCTCTTTCCCCTCCAACCTATCTGTTTCCTTCTCAGCCCATCCCCTTCCCTTCCACTGAATTTACCCCTCATTTCTTCCCCTTTCTTACATCCATTCTCTACCCCCACTGCACTATTTGCCCTTCCACTCCCTCTAGTTAATGGGGCCTTGACAACTCCCCCCACTTCCCTGCATCATCCAGTTTCACCCCCTACTGTCCTTCCCCTTCCTTTGTTCACTGCCCTTTCCCCCTCATGTTCTCCCTTCCCCTTCACTCTTACTATGCTGCCACCCTAATCTTCCTGCTCCCCCACACTACCTAGCACTGAGAACCTATTCTTAGTCTTCATCTCCCTGCCCAAGCCCTCCCCTGTTGCTCTTCCCTGCCTCTGCCTTCCCTGGTCCTGTCACCTATCCCTCATCCCTCTTCCCCTATTCCCTACCACCTGCCAATCTCCCATCCCAGTGCACCCTGGTCCTTGAGGAGTCGATGTTCCTAGCCCCTTGTTTGCCCTCCCCAATCTGAACTGTGCCTGCCTGGTGTAGCCTGTGTAGGAGCCTTCCTTGTTTCCTTAGCCCCCCATCGCCCACCCAAATCATTCCTGCTTCCTTTCCCTAACTCCAATTGCAACCTTTCTATTTCCTTCCTAGGTTGGCTGATCTGCCAACACATTGGACACCCCCACTGGTTTTACAAGGTCCCCAGGAAAGTGGTTGCTCCACATCCATTGCAGCTCATCAACCCCTAGCTTCCCCTAATGTAAAACTCCAATCATCCTGACCATTCCACTCCCCCCCCGGCATCTGCCTGCCCCCGTTCTCTGGTCTCCACATCCTCTCTGTACCCCATATTTTCTTTTGCTTTTTTATTTTTTATTCCCAATGTTCCTTCTTACTTTTGGCCCTGCCCAGTGTGGCCTGTGGCCTGCGGCCTGTGGTCCTACCTGTGGACACCCTGCAGATGCCACCTAGGTGCCACATTCCTTCTTCTTTGCAATCACGCTTCAGGGTTGCTTATGTGAGGGGTCACTAGGCCACCTGGAAACTATGTAGTGACTCTGGCCTCCCTATTGGCTCTTATGTGTCATGTGACTGGCTTATTCCTCTTCTACAGTCCCTCCCTCACTCTCTCTCTCTCTGCATCTTCCCAGCACCCAGTCCTTGTATATCACCCCACAAACTCCTGTTTTAGTCCCTCATTCCACCAGTACTGCTCACCGAAAATCAGTTTTACAGCTGCTTTGGAGTCCACTCATCATCCAGCCCTGTCAGGTGCGCCACACACATTCTGCGAACTACAAATATGGCTCCCCTTTATAAAGTCCATGACTCCAGCCTCCCTATTGGCCCTTGTGCTTCATGTGACCATTTTCTTCTTCTTCCACAGTCCCTCCCTCACTGTCCCTCTCTCAACATCCTCCCACCACCCTGTCCTTGTAAATCACCCCACAAACTCCTGTTTTAGTCCCCCATTCCACTAGCACAGCTCACCACAAATCAGTTTCACACAAAATAAAGCTCACGTAGCTGATTTGGAGTCTGCTCACCATCTGGCCCATTCAGCTGCCCCACACACTCTGCGAACTACAAATATAGCCCCCCTCTTATCTGTGACTGTGACTTTGGCCTCCCTATTGGCCCTAGTGCATCACAAGTTATTGAAATGTAATTTAATTCAGTAAAAATTAAAGTTTAAATGTTGATTTGGTTCAAATTATGTATTCCTTTTAATTCTTAACATTTCTGAAAGAAAACAGAACCTCAAAAATTTTCTATGTAAATTACAATCGTATTTTAAAGTTTGTCTTTTGGACCTATTAAAGTAGAAGTATGACTTAGCTACCAAAAAGCATCATCACACATTTTTTAAGCAATAATCTACTTCCAGTCCCCCTCTCACCACTCTACCCATGAATAATTCCATTTCATTTCCTGCAATGAGATATAAATTTTGAAATTTGTAATAATCCTGATCTCTTGCCGCATCCACCATAAAAATAGTAAACATTTTTGTGTGGTACTGTTGCACTACTTTCCATTGAAACTAGAACTACCATAATCCTAATACATCAACAGAATGAATCTAGCATGTGCAGTTGAAAAGTAGCTAAAGGAAGAGAGAATTGTTTTAATTGACGATGCCAGCCATATTTGCTGACTTGAGTACTTAATTTGTAATGCTAGTACTAAAATGGTTTTACTAATCTCTGATAAAATATTCTGATGATGAATGGAAGAGTGCTAGCAATGCATAGAAACAGAAAGAGACCAGTAGTCCATCCAGTATTCCTCCTCACACCCTATCCTACCACTAGACCTGCTGTTTATAAATGTTTTTTTTTGCCTCCTCCTGCATTGCCTGCTGCCTTACAGCTGCCCCTCCTTAGTAACTACAGTATTAAGCCCTTAAAGGGAAAGTCTCCCGGCCTACTTTCTGTGTACCAGTGTAGTGTGTATGGATGAACAATGATTACCTCTCTTGCATTCCTCTAATGTTATCCTAAATATAAATGAGGTTGCTTCACTCTGTTTTGCCTTGGTGTGAAAACCTGTTTGTCTCATTTCAAAGGTCACAACCCCACTCATGCAAGGCATCATGAGAGATGATGATGCATACATGTACAAGCCAGCAGAAGTTATATTCTCATTCAGTTCTCTTACATGTCTCGTGAAATTCCCATATTCTCTTAAAGCATTTTTCTTCTAACTCGGGTACACTTTAAACTACAGAAAACAGCAAGATATTTACTATGCCTTGAAAAGTTTCATGACCAGCATAAGACAAGAACATAGGGACTGCTGAGGACAGCAACAGCACTGGCTAATACAGTGTAATTATTGCAAGATTTACCACCAAAACATCATAAACTTACAGGGTGCCTTACACGAGATAGGTTATGACCTTTGCAATGAAGTCAAGCAGCTTTTCACACCAGACTTAATTACTTTCATTTACACTGAAATACTGATGAAATTAGGAGGGTGCAATAGAGACAATCATTTTGCTTGCCTACAAACTACACGGAAACAAAATAAAAGGCAGAGAGAACTTTCCCTTTAACTCTGACTGAGCCATGCTTGAAAGCATTAAAGGATTTAGTGTTTACCACCTCTGTTGGCAGGCTGTCTCAAGGCTCAGCCACTTTCTCTGTAAAATGTAAAATTTTCAAGTTAATTCTGACCCTCCCCTTCTTTCCAGCTTCCACTGAAGTTCCTGTGTTGTGACTCTCTGTTCCTAATGAATAGCTTCTCGTAGGTTATCTTATTCCTTCCTTTCAGGAACTTGAAGGTCTCTATCACATCATTCCTTTCCCTTATGGTCTCCATCATGTACATGTTCAGTACCCTCAGCTGATCCTTGTAAGGTGCACCCTGTTGGCCCTGAATCCTTTTTGTTACCCTACTCTGTGCCTTCTCCATTTTGTCTTTGTCTTTCCTTAGCTAGGGATTCCAGAACTGGGTACAGTATTCCAGAAAGGATCTCACAATTGATAGGTAGTACATAGAAGATAATGTATGGTCCTCTATCGGTAACCGGTCTGTTAACCATCGAGAGGTCAGCAGGGCGACCGTGGAAACCTCGAGAGCGAAGCTCGAGAGGTTTACTTCATCATGGCAACCTCGAGACGGTTAACAGTAACCGGTTGCTGATAGAAGGACCATACATTATTTTTTATAGTGTATGGTCCCAAGAAAAATGAAAATGGCTCCTTAGTTTTAGAAAATATAGTCACCGCTGCAGCTCAGTCTTTCCCTTGCCGCTATGAAAGCATCCACGTGTTCCCCGAGTGAAAAAAAAGGCATGCACATGTGCAAGCTGATCCCCGTTGTTAACCTATCAATGTGATGTAGCATCGATAGGTTAACATTTCTACGTCACAACGATGGTATAACAACATTAGGAAATGATGATTTCCTAAGGTTAATAGCATTCTACCATACATTATAGTAGTATAACTTCCTTTCTCCTGGTATTGAAACCCCTCCCAACACACTCCAGCAGTCTCGGTTGACTTGTTGCTGGCCTCATTACCAGTACTAGATTTTTTTAAGGAGTCATTTAGGATGACTCCCAAGACCCTTTGCTCAGAAGTAGTGCCCAGCTTAACACCTTCTGTCCAATATTCCATCCTAGGATTCTTGTTCCTATGTGGGTACCCTTGCACATTTTGGTGTTGAATTCGAACTGCCATACCATGGACCACCCCTCTAACCTATGCAGTTTCCTCTACAACTCAGTTATCCTCTCCTTGCTGTCCACCCTGCCACTGAACTTAGTGCTACCCATGAAAAGATGCACCTTGCACTGTATTTCTCTCCCCATGTCATTGACAAACATATTTAAATGGACTCAGCCCAGGACCCAGGACTGACCTCTGTGACACCCCACTTGTGATCGCTCTCTCTCCCCCAACTTGACTTCACTTACAATCACCCTTTGATATCTCAACAAACAAGCAACTTGCCATCCATCTAAATAGGCCCTTTTTGCTGCTTTTAGATCCCCAAATGTTTTCTGCAACCTTTGATGTAGCATTGAGTTGAATGTCCTTCTGAAGTTGACGTAGGGTAAGGTAAATCTGTTTACTACTTTTGTTACACAGTCAAAGAATACTATCAAGTTGGTCTGACAAGACCTCCCTGCCACAGATCAGTACTGCTACAATCCTAGAGCCCATTTCTCTATAAGCAGTCCACTAGGTTCCCCTTGACTAGTATCTCCATTAGTTCACTCATAATATAGGTAGGACCAATGGGCCTGTAGTTATCTATTTGCTCCTTGTCCCCTCCTTTATGGAGAGGAACAACATCTGCTACCCTGCAATCTTTTGGAATCACTCTTGCCTGCGATGACTGTTGGAATAGTCATGCCAGGGGTTCAGCCATTTCTGATGTCAGTTCCCTGAGAACTATCAGGTTCCTTCCAGCTGGGCCAGGAACATTATGTATTTTAAAGGTCGTGAGCCTTTTCCTGACACTTTTTCATGTAAATATCACCAGCCCCATTTCTGGGATTCCCCTAGCAGCAGCCATGGTGTCACTTTCTGGCAAAGACCTACTACCCTCCACTGGGAAAACTGTGCAGAAGTAGTTGCTAAGAACAGTTGCCTTCTGCTTGTACTCCTGTATTAACTTCTATTACCATACCCCCTCCATCAGCCTTACAGCTATCCCTCTCATGTTTCTTTTTCCACAGCTGTATCTGAACAACTGTTTTTTTTCCTTCTTTGATCCTATCTGCAGTATGTGGCTATGTGTCGGCTTTTGCATCCCTGACTGCCTTCTTGGCCTCCATCATCATTACTCGATAGTCTGTACATTCCTCACCCCCTGTTTCTCTTTGTATCCGATGATGAAGGCCCATTTTTGATCTCCTCTGCCTCCCTGACCTTCTTAGTGAACCAGACTGGTCTCTTGTACCCATTACTCCTGGTAAACTTTCATAAACATAACTTAGTTGCCTTCAGCGTGCCCCCTTTAAATGGGAACTACAGCCAAAATTTACAGAAAAGTATGTTGTGCAGACCATTTTGATTTGAGGGTATAGTCCATTCCTTTGTCTGCTGTTAGGTGTTTTTTTCTAAATTTGCCATTTAGTTTAACGGCCCCTGGGGATCTCCATGTTTACATGTTTTATTGTGTTTCTTTTTCCTACAGGAACCCTCTGTCCCATGTGACAGTGATGTGCCTGTGACCATAGATTCAGCAAATGCTGGTTCAGTGTCAAGGTTACAGCAGTAAAGCTGTGATTTTAGGTGCCTTTCTTTATCCATTGAGCACTGATGCAGGCTACATAGTTTAACAAATACCTGAGGGATAATTGAGTGGGACATTCTCTAAGGAAACAGCCAGAGACTTCACTATAGACTTGATGAGCTGGGGTAAATTGCATGCTTTTAAATAGTAGTGTGTAGTTTGATGAAATGAAAAGCTTTAAAAACAAGACATTTATTCTTGCTGACTAGACCTTGGCATATATGTAAATAACTAAAATACTGGATTAGAAATACTTATTTAGTTGAGGCCTCAATGTCAGACTCCTACCAATAGATTACTACTGCAACAGCTATCACTGACTGAAACAATGGTTCTGGATGCTTCATTGTCACATGGGACAGGAGGCATTGTAAGAAAAAGAAAAGCAATTACATATTCAAACATGGAGATCAACAAGATCCATAAAAATAGTAGGCAAATTTAGAAAACACAGCAACAAAGAAAGGAAAATACTAGGCATACTCACACAAATCAAAACTCTCTGCACAATATATGATTTTGTAAATTTTGACTAGTTCTCCTTTATTAGTCCCCGTGTTCCCTCTACTCCCCTGGTTTTGTCCACACAAACCAGTTTATTCTGGATTTACTCCTTCACTTGGTTAAAGTCTGTACTCCTCAAATCCAGAAACTCAGCTTTTGAATTGGGTACATTATTGCAAAAGAAAACATATCATATTCTGTGAAAACTGCTGTGGTATAAAATTGTTAGAGCATTAGACAGTGAGTTACACTTTGTGTTCCCCTCCACTGTCTCTCATCATGATTTCTGTAATAATACACATTACATTATAATCCTCCTTTTTGTCTTATCCACTGTTGATAACACAAAATGGTACCCTTTTGCTAAAAGCCTGATTTATTAACATCTATGCTGTTCATAGAAATGTGAATAAAATTTACTCTACTACTTATTAGGCTGGCCTGTCAGTGTAGCAATAGTAGTACCACTCATGACACTAGTAACTAAAAATACCACCAATAGCTTAATCTGGTTCAAGGTCAGTTGGCATTCATCTGTATCCCTCTCCCCCGGGTCGTGCCTGAAAATAGGCAGGATTTGTCTAGTACACTTACCCGGTCAACAAAAACTAAATAAATAAATACATAAACATGGGATCAGGAGTCATTTTGGGTTGCTGGTGTCTAGCTGAGGAAGAAGGATTGAACATCCCAGAGGATGGCCTTCTTCTCTTCTGGGGAGGATGGGATGCCTTCTCCACCGTATTACTACCACCTGGGTGACAACTGGTGATAGTGCAGCTGGAGGAGCAAAGCAAGAAGAGGAGAAGGAGCTGTGGGCATATATGTGTAAGCACACTTGCATGCATACCCATGTCATACCTCATCCACCAGGCCACCTTGGGAAGGGGGGAGGAAAACTAAGAAAATGGCCCCGGCACTGGGGTTAAGCAAGTCCAGGTAAATCCAGCCTCCATCTTCAGCTGGGATGTCTCAGACTGGGCCAGAAATGCACATGTTTGGGGACAGCCACCCTCCCAGACACCTCAGGGGGTGACCAAGGCTCCGCGGTGGCTCAGGAATGATTTCCATGGTAAGTGGCACTAGAGGTCTGGATGCCAGCATGAAGAGGACATAAACAGAATAAAAAAGCCTGGCTTATTGTCCACCATAGTGCTTTTCAAATAGTCTCTTATAGAGACATAGCATTTGATGGTAGATAAAGACTGCTTGGCCCACCTAGTTTGCCCATTTTCCCTACCTACTGTAACACTGCAGACCCTACTTGATCTCTGGCTTTAAACCCCCCCTTTCTCTACCACTAGGGTTCACTTTTGTCTGTCCCATGCCTTTTTGAATCCCATTACAGTTTTTGCCCCCACCACCTCTGCTGGTAGGCTATTCCAGGCATCCACCACTCTTTCTGTGAAGAAGTACTTCCTTACATCTCCCCTGACTCTACCCCTCCTTCAGCTTCATAGCATGACCCCTTGTTCTTGAACATCTTCTACTCTGAAAAAGGCTTCCATCTTGAACATTATTTATCTCCTTGAGGTATTTGAAAGTCTCTATCACATCCCATCTCTATCTCCTTCCTCCAGGGTATATATTGAGGTTCTTCAGTCTCTGCAATATTTGAGTTGCTCTCCTCTGGACCACCTCAGCTCTGTCTAAGTCCTGCATGAGATGTGGGGCCTGATTCCAAGTCAAATGGAGCAACTCGTGGGTGTATGCAAGTTGTGCCATATGGCACTATGCCAGGGACCCTGCGCCCTATCCCAAAACAGGCAGGATCACTGGCACCTATGACCCATGACTTACAGCAGCTGCAGGCTTGCGCCACAGGAATGGTGCAATGGACCTGAGTGCCACAAGTCGCAGCCCGCATTTAACTGCCCCCCAAAGCCCCTCATGCCATAACACCCCCGCAATCCCCTGGAGGCCTTGGGGGGGCTGGCCTGGTGGCACAGGTGCATGGGGGAATGGTGAAAAATGGACCTGGGAGGTCCCCAAAATTTGGGGGATGGGGTCCAGCACTGTGAGGGTATGTGGGGCAGGGCTATGTGCCATACATGGTGCTGTGGGGGGGCATCCATCATTGTGCCAGGATAGATGCCCCTTAGATCAGCTAAGTGCTGGTCTAACCCTGCAGTGCCATACCTGGACCTGTAATTGCGTAAGTGGGTTATGGCAGCCATCCTTTCAGAATAGGGTGCAGGTGCAGCTTTAACCCACCCTTGCACCATGCCACAGTGGGTTGTGGGTGTATTGGGTGGCACAGCCCACCTTTGGTGCAACCTACATCTGGCATGGTGCAAGCTGCAATTTGTAATAGCAACTTGCATTATGCATTGCACCATGGGGTTTGATGTAAATATCCTTGCACCATGCATAACGTGACTTGGAATCGGGTCCGTGGTCTCCAGAACTGGATACAGTACTCGAGGCGAGGCCTTACCAGTGATTTATACAGCGGTATCACTACCTCACTCTTTTTGCTGCTGATACCCCTCCCAATGTGCTCTGGCATCCCACTGACTCTTCCAACTGCCTTGTTACACTGTTTGGTCCCTTTTAGGTCATCCGATATGATGCTGCTCTTGGTACACTGTTAGCGACTATAGGACAGCTCCTTTCTCCCCCAACGGAGGCAACTCTTATTCCTGCACAGGTAACTGCCCCGCATTGTCATAACTCATAGCTAGTGACACCCTCAGATAATCCTCCAGGTTAGCTAGGACACCACACCCAGGAAGGCTTGACCTGTCACTGGTTGCCTGTAAATATCAGGATGGAAATGTCTACAAATACTTACAATACCATACTGCTGCTACTGTCCCTATCACTTTGTGCAAGTCGAGTGGGACAAGTCGATGCCCAACTGCCTCCTGACTCCTCTGTCTCAAACCTTGCAACTAGCAGGCAATTAAAGACACCAGACAGCACGTCCTCACATGGGTGGTGTCTCAGCATGCAGGCATTCCTGTTTCCTTTGGAAGTCCTACACTTACTCCAGATAACGTCACGTCTGTTGCCTCCCAGCCCGTGTCCATTTATAGGCATCTACCTTACTTTGGAAAACCCAGAATAAGGAAGTGTAAATCACTTATACTCCACAGCTTCACAATCAGGAAAGCCTTGTTACTGCTGCTCCTTCTATCAGGCAACTTTAACCCTAATCCCGGCCCACTGAGAGGGTCAGAAAATAATGGGCCTAAGAGAAGTTGGTTGAAATTAGCTGCCTTGAATATCTGCAGCCTAATTCTAAAGATTCCAAAGCTATAGGCGTTGGCAACCCTACATGATCCTGATATGATATGCCTGACCAAGGCTTGGCTACTTTCTCGGATAAGGGATAATGAGATAGGGCTACCTGGGTACACGTTATTTAGGTGTGATAGGAATGAAAATAGAGGTGGGGGGGTTGTCTTATCTACATTCAGGACATCTTGCAGGGTGTTGTGCTCCCTATCACAACCTGTGGCGACGACCATGAACCTTAAGCGGTAAGCCTCCTATTTGGAGCACACAGTAAATCTCTAGTCATAGCTTGTGTCTACCTCCCACCAAAGAAGGCCAAAGAAGGCCTAAACAAAATCCTAGAGGCTGTGGCAGGATTTGTCAATAGCTGTGAGTTTATTGTGACAGGGGACTTCAACATAAACTGGCTCTGTAGTGAATCATCCCACCAGAAGGATATGATTGCTACTTCTTACCTCACTCAACTAGTCAGTGAGCCCACTAGGATGAATCTTAAATCTGACAAGCGCTTGCTCTTGGACTGGATCATTGCAAGCACACCTGACAGGATATCAGAGGTGTCAGTACTCCCTGACTCTCTAAGTGACCACTCCCCAATTACCTGCATATCGTCTAATAAATACAAAAAAGCTCCACCAATCTTTGTGAATAGCAGAATACTTAGGAAAGGCCAGCTCACTGCCTTCAAGGACCAACTCTCCCTGATTGACTGGTCTCCCATTAGGGTACTGCAAGACCTCAACAAATCTCTTCAGTACTTTATTGATAACTTCAACAAGGTTTGCGACAGATTTGCTCAACTCAAAAAATGAAAATCACATCGCCATAATAATGGGTGGATCACCAGTGACCTTCTGGAACATATGAGGGAAAGGGATACCTCTGAAGTAGAGCTAGGGCCTCCAGGGAACATAATGACCTACAGAGATACAGAGCAGCCAAAAACAAATGTACACACCTAATATGGAGTGCAAAGGGCAACTTTTATAAGGAACAGTTGGAAAGAATTTGGGGAGATGGGAGGTGGTTCTGGGACAACAGAAAGGACCATAGAGGGAAGGATGTTAAAACACAACTGATTCTGTTACACATAAATGACACAAACGAGATGGACCCATATACCATTGCAGAAGAGTTCAACTCCACCTTTACATATCTAAGTTCCGTTCTCCCGGCTGATTACCTTAAGTCCACCGATGCAGACAAGAATAACCTTCCTAATAACAATCAACACCCACAGTTCTACTTCAAGAGAATTACTGTCAGAGAAGCCTTGGATTATGTTAGAAAGGTCCTGGAGAAAACCAGAATGGGAAGTGACAACATTGACATGAAGTTGTTAGCACTGGCCATCAACAAACTCTTAGTTCCCATCACAAATATATTTAATAAGTCTCTCCTTCTTGCTAAATTCCCTTCATTCTGGAAGCAAGCGCTGGTGACCCTGGTCCACAAGGGTGGGGATAGGACTCTCACTACAAACTTCAGGCCCATCTCTATTTTCTCCCCCTTTCTAAAAGCCTGGAAAGGTTTGTGGTTGACCAAATCACTGATTATATCCAAAAATATTAGCTGCAATGTCCCCAGCAGCATGGATTTAGGAAACACCACAGCATTGCCACTGCACTGGTGGACTTCACCAATTATTTCCACAAGGCTCTGGATGATGGTAAACTGGTTGGATCAATCTTTATCGATTTAGCCAAGGCATTTGATACAGTCTGCCATCTGTACCTACTGATACAATTGTGTGCCCATGATGTTGCCCTAAATGCCGTCCTGTGGTTCCAGGACTATCTATCATCCCAGTCTCAAAGAGTCAAGATAGGACAATCTGTATCTGCTTTTAAAGAAGTCTCTGTAAGAGTGCCTCTAGGGTCCATCCTTGGACCCTTGTTGTTCAGCATGTTTCTGAATAATCTACCAGATGCATGCTCCAGTAAAGTTATTTTGTACGGTGATGTTGCCGTCATTCTCAGTAGTCACTCTCACATGGACCACCTTCAAGCCGATCTGCAAGCATCCTTCAAGCAACTGGAGACCTGGTTTAGCTCACAAAGGCTGCTACTAAACTATAAAAAAAAACAAGACAATGCTCCTCTTGAGCTCTCAGCTAAAAAGATGGTACCATGACTTGACAGTCACAAACAACATGGCAGTCCCCTTGGAACAGGTACACTCCTTCAAGTACCTAGTTGTCATGGTTGATGATACCCTGTCATACATACAACACATAGACATGGTCGTAAAACCCATGAACTCCAAGTTAGGGATCCTATTTAGGCATAGGAAAAGCCTAACTACAAATGCCCTCCAGCTCCATCATATCCATTGTGGATTACGGTCTTGTGGTCTATGGCACGGCCACAGACACGGTACTCAAAAGGACTGGCATAGCCCTGAACAAAGCTTGCAGACTACTGCTAAATGCTGATGCTGATGCATCTCATGCACACCTGCACTATGTATGAACAGGCCAACCTTCTAGCACTCAAAAACAGAATCATGTACCAAACCTGCCTACTTGGGAGGAAGGCAATGCTCTCCCTGACCCCTCCTTGCATATCTGACCTGGTAAAGGTAGCCAGCTCCAATTACAATACTACAAGCATGTCTTTGACCCTGATAAGCATCCCTTTTTGTAAGACTGCTCTGGGACAGTGCTCTTTCTCGTACAGGGCTCCATTGTGGCTTATGAGATTCCCACTGCTGCACTTAACACTTCCAATAATCAGCCCTTTAAGTCTGAACTGAAGCAACACTTACTGAGTCTAGACATCTGTGACTGCCTGACCTGATTATGAATTTCTTACTGTGATACAGTGGGAGAATTCAAGAATGCATGGGACAGACATAAGGCAATTCTAGTGGGGTGTAGGAGGAAGTAAGCTGTTGATTAACTAGAATCTGCAGCTTATCCATCAGGTAGGGAAATGGGCAGACTAGGTGGGCCAAGCGGTCCTTAACTGCCGTCAAATTCTATGTTTCTATGATACTTTTCTCATCTAGCAGTCCCCAACTCCCTGCCTACTTCCTACTCTGGTGTCTCCCCCTCATTTCCTCTGCACCATTCCTCCATCCCTCATTACCTCACCCTCTGAACACCCCCTACTTCTCCCCCAGTCCCACTCATCTTTCTTCCCATCTCTGTGCTCTCCTATCCCAACACTACCCTGACAAGGCCCTTCTGGGGCTGCAAATTGGTACTTCTCACTCTGGTTATCATTTTTTTTTAGTAAAGGGATCACTTGTTGCCTCCCAAGCCTTGTATTGCGTTAATTGTATATTCCACTTTTTTATCATATTTGTCATGTTAGATAACTGTAAAATCTGCTTGTTGTGTAATGTTTGTACTAGGGGTGTGCGAAAAAAAATTATGCAAGCAGAATTTCCATGAAAGTGTGAATTTCGCTTCCGCGAAAGTTCAGAAATCATTTTTGCAACTTTCACAGAAATTCCGCCTTAAAACTGCAGAATAAATATACAGACTGTGGGTTAATTTATTAAACTGCGGGACAAAAAAACTGCAGAACGGATCACTGCCAGTGATCAGTTCTGAGGCTTTTTTTAACTGCAGTTTAATTTATTAATCCACCTCCCACTGATCACGGGTCCCAGTAAATAAATAAAAAAAAAAACTCCAATCCCTCCCATGGACCCTCCTGGTGTCTAGTGGCACACCACCCACCGATCATGGGTCCCTCTGATCCCTTGTGTCTAGTGGTTCCCACCCCCTGCCCGGGGATCACAGCCCATGGGTCCAGGTAAAGAGGAAACAAAAACTCTGATCCCTCCTTGGTGTCTAGTTGCTCCCCAACTCACCGACCATGGTCCCCAAAAACATTTTATTTCCCTGGTGTCTAGCAGACCCCACTTCCTTGTCTTGGATTTCCTTAATCCACAAAAAAACTGCCAGTAGTCCACTGACTCATCCCATCCATTCCCAGTATTCTCTGGTGTCTAATGGACCCCATCCCTGATCCCTTATAAAAAAAGTAATCCCAATTCCCTGGTGTCTAGTGGACCCCTCCACCCTGACAGTTCATCCACCACCAACCCACTCCCCTCCCACCCTGCCCTTGAGTGGGCCACTGGCACAGCCATCCTCTCTCCTCCACTACCAGTGGTCCACTGAACTGTCAGTGAATGACCATGTGGTTGTACGAGCACATGCTCATTCACTGACAGTTCATTAAACTGTGGATAGAAAAAATTCTGCAGTTTACATGCATTTTTCCGCGGTTCACGAAAAAGTCTGAGGAACCTGGTGAAAATCTGCCAAAAGTTCCAGTTTTGCCAATAGCAAAAGTTCCAAAGGTTCTGTGAAATTTCGGAAATTTCACGGAAGTTCCACAAAAGCAGAATTCTCAACTTTTGCCCACCCCTAGTCTGTACTGTTCCCAATGACATGGGACCTTTATAAAAGAGTTTATACTCAAATGTGTTTCTGAATATTCAAATAAAATAATATAGATATTAATAAAGAGGTGGTTTCTTGCTCCTCCCTTGATGTAGAGGTGGGCAAGCCTGAGCAGGCTTGAGCTTGGCTCAAGCTGAGTGCCAGGGTCTGCTCGACTTGCCCTTTATAAACAACTGAGAGCCAAGGTCAAGCTGAGCCAGTTATGGTCAAAGTAAACATTTTTGTCAGTCTGAGCAGTTAGGGTACTGTCTGAAATGCTCAACTTCTTTGTAGAGAACAGCCTGTAGTAGCCAGGGCTTAGCTCATGTTTTGGCTTGTAGAGCCAAACCAGACCCCTGGTTTGGCTCTGATTTGGCTCTAGGTGAAAAATTCCTGGCTTGCCCACCTCTACCTTGACTGGGCACACATTGTACCATCTGAGGCTTTTGAGCAGGGGTGCAGTGTAGCCTAAAGAGTGAAAATGCTTTTCCTTTGAAGAGCTTTGGTGAAAGCAACTAAAACAGAAGACTGCTTTAACGATTTGGCAAATGGTTGACGCTTCAGCAGTTTTGCAGGGAAACTACTAGAGTCTGACTTTGTCTCACTAATAAGACTATTAACCTTGAATGCCTCGCAAAGTTTGTCAGTATGACTGTACAAAACCCTTACTCCAACTAACAAAAGGCCCCACCCTCAAGGTTCCAAGAGGCCTGGCCCATGATGGCCAAGGGTATGGCAAAAACATGGAGCCCAATAAGGGAAGAGAAATAAAACAACTGATGTTGCACAAACATCTGGCCTCCAGCCTAACAGAGAGCCCAGTTTATACAAGGGGCCACACAGTTGGTCCGTATCACTAAAGGAACATCCATCTTGGTGAGAGTGCCACCACTGAAGAACAAATAGTTACAGCCCAACTAAAGGGGGGGCAGGTTGAGGCTGTGCAATTCTCAGAGGTAGATGGGAATATATTTAAGGGGAATCAAAGCAGCGATGGAGCCCTGGATATGACTTGTCATTTGTGGGATATGGGGCCCTTTTAGACTGCAGTGCATGGAACCACTGTGTGATGATGAACACTAAGCCCATGAAGGGTAGAGAAGCCATGATATCAGTGGACATGGGTGCCTAGTAGTCAATGCTGCATCAGTTACCATGATGGTAGTGGATACTGAGCTCTTGATATAAACATAGAAAGACAGAAGTTCTCTGCAGAAAAAATGACATGTGCACCGTTAAGTCTGTAGAGATCTATCTATCTAATGTTGATTGTGAGGACCCTAGTGTCCCTTCACGCCTCCTTACTCCCCTACTCTGTTGATGTAATTTTTACCAACCCCGTGTGTCGGTCCTGCACATGTTTGAACCCCCCCCCACTGATTTCTCACAGACAGTGTAATTTAGTAGCCCATTCCACCCCCTCTGCCGGCCTTTATGTGAAAAAAATACTTTCTGCATCCCACTTAAATCTCCCACATGCCATTTTCATTGGGTTTCCAAGAAACACCCCAAAGGTAGCAGTCACACTACTGTGAAGTCTAGGCAGTGTGATATTAACAGTGCTGAACCCCAAGAAGTGATCAGTGAACCCCAAGCAGAATACTGCAGTCAGTGGATAAGAAACAAGCTTATGCGACTGGTAGCCATCACTATATTTTTCAAATGTTGCTGGTTGAGCTAATTTCAATGCTGTCACTGAAGGACTGGGCAAAGATCTGTCTTTGAATAAAACAGTCTGCAGCAAACTTTTGTGTAGCTTGTTTAGTACTCACTGAGTGTGGTTGCAGTATTCTGCTTGAGTTCATAGAGTTTCCCCCTGTACCTTTTTTCCCTCTCAGCTTTAAAAACCTTTTATTTACACCATGGTGGAATTTGTACATCTTTGTCATGTACCCATCTCTCTTTTTGCCTCCAGTGTGTACATGTTGAAGTCTTTCAACCTTTCCATGTACAGGTACAGTGCAACCCGCTTAAGTGCACACCCTTGGGATATCAGATTTCTGTGCACTTAACCGGGCTGTGTATTTAACTGAGCAATTCAAAAAATCAGATCCTGAAATGTGAGTGTTAGATGCACTTTATTTTATTAAAGGTGCTCACATGTTCAATAAAAAAATACCAACTCATTGCTTCAAGTGCAGTATCTGACCACATACATCAGAGCCACAATTCACTTATTTAAACAATTCAGTATTTTTTTTCTCTTTGGTCATTTTTAGTGCTAACTGCTGAACGTAATTCTCAAAGTTAAAATTAATACTGAAATCCTGCTTTTCTTTGCTGAGCACAAACTTTCTTAATGGTCTCTAAGCTGGTAATCATTGCAGCTGTGGTAACTGGTTCCTTGTTGACTGGTATCTCCTCGTCATCGTCGTCCTGCACTGGCAACCCCCGAATGTCCTCGCACATGTCAATTTCACTGAGTGTGCCTTCAGATTGAAGGGCACAGTCTCTTTCAGTGTATTCCATGAAATCATGGATAGTCATTCCTGCAGGCAGCTTGGGAATCGATGGTTCCTCCATACTCTCTTCATCTGCAGTGGTGGCTGATGCAGATGTAAATCCCGCCTTATGATAGCGATTGGCTATTGGCTCCGGTTGGATACCCCCCAAGCAGTGTCCAGCATCTGAATCACGTCCAAGAGTGTGATCTTTTTTGCCAAGTCTGACACTGTGATTGATGTTCCCAAGTAAGTGCATACAATGATTTTCTAAATGATCTGAAAATAAGAGAAAAGAAAAAGGTTAGCATCAGCTTTAAAAACAATGCTACAGCAGGTTGTGGTTTGTCAGTTACAGTATTGTCAGTTACTGTTTACATACCTTCACTCGGTACAAATGTTTCACATTACAAATGATGCCCATATCCATGAGCTGGATTAATGATGTTGTGTTGGGGGGCACAAAAATCAGTTTTTAATTTGAGAGGTTGCTATTAGGGTGTGCACTGCAATTGTCAAGCAGCATGGCTATTCTTCTACATCTGTGTCTCATTTGGGAATTGATTGTTTGTAGCCAGCGATTAAAAATTTCTGCTGTCATCCATGAAATTGAACAAACACTAACTACACACACTGTTTGCTGTGCCTCCTACTAGGGGTCCTACATTCATGACTGTAATTGTTAATTTAGAGAAGGTTTTATTGAATAGAAAGCGCTAGGTGAGCCCTACCTCCCAAAATCACAGGAAGTAGGAAGAGAGGTCTGCTGGTTCAGTAGTTTGCCATCCAGAATCACCAAATCCATTCTAAACATTTTATTTTCCAGCTAAAGGGGCTTGGAAGTGTTGCCAGTGCCACAGTTATGCATGAGTGGCTGTTGCATGGCAGTTTTTAACCTTTAAATCTTAATTTTGTGACTGAAGGAATCCGTGACCCCTGGGAGTAACTTCCGGGTCACAAGGGAATATATATATCTTCCTTGCTGCAAGTGGGTGAGCAAACACTAACTACACACACTGTTTGCTGTGCCTCCTACTAAGGGTCATACTTTCATGACTGTAGTTGCTAATTTAGTGAAGGTTTTATTGAACAAAAAGTGCTAGGTGAGCCCTACCTCCCAAAATCACAGGATGTAGGAAGAGAGGTCTGCTGGTTCAGTAGTTTGCCAACTAGAACCACCAAATCTGTTCTAAACATTTTATTGTCCAGCTAAAGGGGCTTGGAAGTGTTGCCAGTGCCACAGTCATGCATGAGTGGCTGTCGCACTGCAATTTTAAACCTTTAAATCTTAATTTTGAGACCGAAGGGATCTGTGACCCCAGGGTGACTTCCTGGTCTGAAAGTATATATATATATATATATATATATGTCTGCCCTGCTGTGAGCAGCGAGCGTGATGCCACACATGGAGACATGCACAGAGACACATGTGTCTGTGCATGTTATGCATGTTGTGCATGGGAAGTGGAAGAGTGACCCAGGGCAAGACACTGCTGTAAAGGTAGGCCACAAATTATATGCACCTTTGAGAACTGTGGATGAGCCTAAAGCATTTGGGACCAGATAACTGAATTTGAAGCCAAATCCTAACCCCAATAATATTGGTATCAGTGAGAAGGTGTTGACACTTTATAAAACAACCATAAACAACCTTCTATAACACCTACATAAACCCTGCAGCAATGGAGACTATTACAACATTAACAGGGAAAGTGGGAACTAAATGTATAGCATGTGAGATGTATTTAATCACAGAAGTGCCAGTAACTGAATGTCCATTTATATGCCTCAAATGTAAACAAAACACTCACTGAAATGTTGGCAGAAATATCAGTATTTAGTACCAGACTAGAATCACTAGAAAACAGCCAACAGAGCATGGCCATAAGAATAAGCAACAGGGAAACTGCGGACACACAATCAATATTGCCAAAACTTGTAGCACATGAACAAAAAAATGCAAGTCAGTGTCCAGTACCAAAACCTAGACAATCCCCCCTCAACAAACCCTATCACTGGTCCCCGAATCTGTTATTAACCCACAAGGTGCAACAGTTAAGACTCCAGTTAACAAAAAGAGAACAAGAGATGACAAAATGGATGAAAATCAGGAAAATGAGTGGTACCACATCCAAAGTATCAGACCAGTCAAAAAAGGGTGAAAAGCAGAACAAAATGTACTCCTACTTCCCAATAATTTTGACCCCCCAATGCAACTCATCCCTGAGGATACAGCTAACATTCTGGTTAGTTCCCCCCTTGGTCATCCCTACCACCAACAGAAGATGACACAAAAGTAGAAATTCCACTAATACCTCTTTTATTCCCACTCATTGACACTGACATGGCAGGGACCCTTGCAAGTACTGTCACCAATGGGCAACATACTAATATTAACAGTAATACCAGTGATGATACCTGTAACACTAGCAGTAATGAAAATAGCATGCTAATAGACTTACTACCAGAACAAATATTTATTTTGGGGACTCAATAACCAGATATATGGATAGATTCTCCACAACAGGGAACAAGAAAAACACAACAAGTTGCAGTTATAGTAGAGCCACTATCAGGGATATAACTGCAATGCTCCCAGGAATTTTCCAGAATATCACCAATCCCGAAACTGCTGTCCTACACATAGGCACCAATGATTTTGGAAGACAGAAGGTTGAAGATATAGTGAAGGATATGAAACAAGCAATAAAAACCTTACAGGAGTTAAATGTGACACCAGTCATTTCTGAAGTATTACCAGTACCGCGGGCAGGTTACACAAGAACAAAAAATATAAAATCATACAATAATTGGCTGCGAAGATGGTGTCTACAAATAACATTCAATGTATTAAGACCTGGGAACAGTTCGAAAATAATAGAACGCTATTTGGTTTTGATGGATTTCACCTCAGCAAGCAAGCAAGGCTCTAGATTACTGGGATGTATATTTCAAAATACACTGAAGGGACATAAACAGGGAATAAAAAACTAGACATTGTGGGGCAAAGGCCCAACATAAAACCAAAAGGGAAAAAAAATCATAACAAACATAATGATGATAACAGTCTAACTTGTAATAAAAAAATGGTCTTTCCTTTCTTCTAACAAAGTTTACATTCTACAAAATTAGATGAACTTGAGCTAATACTCACCAAAGAAAGAACTGATATAGCAGCTATAACAGAAACCTGGTGGGGGGAAACCTCAAACTGGAGTATGAATATACCAGGTTACAATACTTATTATAAAAATAGGACATCAAAAAAAGGGGTCAGGTAGCTCTGTTCATTAAGAACAACATCACATATAAACCCATCATGGACTTATCTGATGACACGTCAAGGGAAATGATATGGGCAGAAATGAAAAGGGAAAAACAACAAAAACTACTAATAGGGTTATGCTATAGACCTCCTGACACAAACCTGTTAACATAACAGTCCATATTAAACAACAGCAACAATAAAACACACCATAAAGAAATGATACTATTAGGGGACTTCAATCTTCCTGGAATTAACTGGATAGAGGGTACAACCAGTAATAAACTAGAAAATACATTCCTCGATGTATGTGATACAAATGGCTTACATCAGCTACTTATTGAACCTACAAGGAACAACAACATTTTAGATTTATTACTAACAGATATTCCTCACCAGATAAAGAATATTAACATTAAAGACCCCTTAATAAATAATGATCACAAAATAAAAACTTTTGATACATATATATCCCCCAAAATAGAATCTGGTAAAACTATTTTTAAAAACTATAACAAAGCTAACTTTGATAACATCAATACAGAACTTTACAAATGGCAATGGGACAACGGGTCTTCATCACCTGATGAACTATAGACTAGGGTCAAAAATAAAATACTAGAACTTGAAGCAAAACATAACCCTGATAAAACAACTTACAATAAAAAGGGTACGCTACCTATCTGGGTAACACCCAATATTTCAAAACGAATTGCAAAAAAAAGGAGAAGGGCTTATAGAGCACTAACAAGAGAAAATAACGACTACAACAAACATAAATGTAAGTCAATTTTGAGAGAATGTAAACAAAAAATAAGAGCAGAAAAGAAAAAATAGAATTCAAATTAGCATACATAAATGATGGGGGTAAGAGTTTTTATTCATATGTAAATAACAAAAAACAAGTTGCCAAGTCCATTGGCCCCCTGACAATAGGATCAAATGAAATAGCAGCCCCGCAAGAAATGGCAGAGGAACTAAACAACTACTTTTGTTCAGTATTTAACCCAATCAACTATAGTAATCAAAATATAAGTAATAATTTCAGCAACATTCATGAAGACCTTACAGAAATTACAAAAACTGAAATACAGAACAAGCTGGGGAAAATAAATATCAACAAATCACCAGGGCCTGACAAATTACATCCGAGACTACTAAAAGAACTATCCATATGGCTGACTAAACTATTGTACATTTTTTACTTATTATTTTCAGGGACCATACCCAATGACTGGAAAACAAAATTGGTCACCCCCATCTTTAAGAAGGGCAACTAGATTGAAATGACTAATTATAGATCGATAAGCCTTACAAGCATTTTGGGTAAGATCTTTGAATAAATGCTTAAAACTAAGCTAGAGGAAGACATGGTCAACAAAAAGTTAACAGATCCCTCACAACATGGCTTTTAAAATCAGAGGTCTTGCCTTACTAGTAATCTGGTTTTCTATGAAAAAGTAAGCAAACTACTGAATGAAAAAACACCAGTGGACATTGTCTACTTGGATTTCTGTAAGGCATTTGACAAAGTGCCACATAAAACCCTGATTACAAAAATGCACAAACTAGGGATAAACTGTACATTAGTAAACAGGGTGGACGGATGGTAAAAAAAATCGCACTCAGAAAGTATGTATTAGGGGACACTATTCAAGTACAGATCTAGTTACCAATGGTATGCCACAGGGATCGCGTTTGGGACCAGTCCTATTCTCTATCTTTATATCGGATATGGCTATACATCTAAAGAACTTTGCAATAAAATTTGCTGATGATAAAAAAATAGCGGCCCAAGTCAAAACTGAGGTAGACATACAAAACATTATAAAAGACTTAAAAACACATGAAGCCGGCCCGGAGGTGCTGAGGGTTGAGGTGCTGGATGTCACACCTCGCACCACACTGGTGACCTGGATTCGGGAGTGGACTCGGGTTGCCGGGAGTCAGCCGGGGGTAGAAAGGCTGAGTGTCCGACGACAGCTCACCTTCTCCAGGGGAAGGGTGGGGATCCATCCCGGTGAGTGGTGACCTCTGGCAGAGGCTGGAGGCATGACAGCTAGTCAGGGCCTCGGGGGTTTGATTGGTCACGGGCGGAGGCCAGTGGACCAATCACCTCTCTGGGCTGCATCATCAAAGGGGAGGATGTTGCGGATGTCGGCACGCACGCCTTGATGTCAAGGGCTAGCAACGTCCTCACAGAACAGGGAAAATCACCCGCCAGAGCTGGGTACACAGAGTGCTGAACCCAGTCCTGATGTGCCACTGACAGCTGCTGTCTCAGGGACCAGAGAAGACATTAAGGTACAGGGGTTCACCCCACCCCAAACCCCAACCGGGGGGTAATCTGCGGCAGGATGAGGGACCCTAAGCAGCAGGTAATTCGGTGGCAGGGATGGGTTTCATTGGCGACTCCTGAAGGGGCAGCTCTGGCAGGAACATAGGAGGGGAGAAAAAAAGAAATTTAAAAAGGAAAAAAAAACACCAAGAGAGGGTACAACAAAATTACATAACTTATAACATCAGCAAATTTATTATCATGCACTTGGGGGACACAAATAAAAAACATCATTATACCCTGAATGGCAGTACCCTGAATTCAGTTCTTGATGAAAAAGATCTTGGAACTATAATTTCATCAGATTTATCCTTTGGTAAACACTGCAACCAGGTTATTAATAAAGCTAACAAAATAATAGGTTGTATTAAGAGATCCTTTGTATCCAGAGTTAGGGGATGCATCTTGCACCTATACAGAGCTTATATAAGACTTCATCTGGATTATTGTTCTCCATTGTGGAGTCCACATCTGAGATGTGAAAAAGTTGGAAGGGTTCAAAGAAGGGTTACAAGGATGATTTATTTATTTAGTTTTTCTTGACCGGGTAAGTGCACTAGACAAATTCTGCCTATTTTCAGGCATGACCCGGGGGAGGGTGATACAGACAAATGCCAACTGACCTTGAACCAGGTTAAGCTGTTAGTGGTATTTTTTAGTGAATGAGGGAAATTTGGCAAGGACACCGCGGAAATCCCCCTACTCTGTAGACGGGTGGCGTTGTCCGTCTGTCTGCAAGGATGGCGGAGCTCACTTCGGAGCTGGACACTGGTGGCGCAGGAGGTCCTTCGGGAGAAGAGGATGTTCTTCTCACAACATCTATACCTCCTGCTATTGCTGCTTCTACTAAAGCCTTAGAGTTAACTGAGGTGGAGGACTTTCGTTTGTCTGCAACGCCGGTTTTGTTAGAGACCGGTACATCATCTATACTTTCACAGTTGGATACTTTGCAAGATTTGGAGAATAAACGTACCTTTTTAAAACAGCAATTGCTACTGTTAGAAGAGGAACTACATCGGAAACAATCGGACTTGGATTTGTAAAAGAAACGCAAACAGAGCCCGGAGACTGCTTCTTCTCCTCTAATATTGTCTAAAGTTTTCGCAGTGGATCCTGCGCAGCCGGAAGAACACGACTTGGTTGCTAAGGATGCATTGGAAGTACCAGGAGGTCCTGGATGGTCCCTGGAATGAGCACTGCGAGGAGCCGGTTGGAGCCAACTAGGGACAGGAGAATGGACCGCAACTGCTGTGAGTCAGCAACATCCCGTTTTGGATGCTTCTTTTCCACAGGAACCCTCTACTATCTCCTCAGTGATTTTACAAAATGATGCTGTTCTACTGATTTCTCAGGACTGAAGTACTGAGGCGGACGTATGGAGCAAGGTAATGAACTATTACGACCAGATTCTCCTACTCCTTCCTCATGATTCGCATGCACTATTAGGGGTTCGTTTCTTCCAAATGGTGCCGGAGTTGAAACTGTTCCTGCAGCTGTTTCAGAGCCTTTGAGCTCATAGGGCCCTCAGCAGGACCAAATTTCAGATACTGCATCTCATTCTACTTATGCTGACCTCTTTAAAAAACCCATCAAACTAGCAAAGAGACGAAATGCTATTAGGTTACGGTATTTAGGTGGTATGGATCCTATTCCAGAGAGGTATTATGTGGGGCGTATTTTACTTAAGCAATCATTGGGCTTTACACCCTCAGAGGTCTATGCATTAATTCATGCCCCTGGGGATCTGACTTTTGATATTAGTTTTCGGACTCCTGAGCTGTTAGAAAGTTTTTGGGTAAAACATATGAATGTTAAAACCAACCCTTTATGGACCCCTTTTCACGTTATCCCATTAACAAAGCAACCATTTCGAGTTATTACCATTTTATTTAGGAACGAGGGGGTAAATATTTCTGACATTTTGTTTTGGTTAGAAAAGCATTGTGAATTACAGGGCACTCCAGATCCAATCTTGGACGCAGAAGGGTTCTGGAATGGGGGATGGAAAATGAAGAGAAAATTGCAACATACTGCAGATGGGTTAGAGCATTTACCAAACTGTTTTTATATTGGCAGGGATAAGGGGTTCATTTTTTATCCTGGTCAAACTAAACGTTGTTTTAAATGTGGATCTCTAAGGCATCTTAGCTCGTCCTGCACTGTTCAACGCTGTACGTATTGTGGGGATACTGGTCATGTTAGTATTCACTGTATAAATACACCAAAATGTAATCTTTGTGAAGATAATGGTCACAATTTTATGGAATGTCCTTGGGCTGCCCATAATACAGGGGAGGTGGATTATGGTATTCAGGACTTTTATGTACACAGGGCCACAAAACCAATAATTCCCTGTCCCTTTGAACCCCAACCTCAGAGGACTCAGTCAAAACGTGTTAGTCTACATTCTGGCATTTTACAAACTCCTTCTGCCGATGTTGGTATAGGGAAACCTTTGCAGGATTTGCCAACCACTCCTGTTGGTACGTCTGTTTTGGAGTCTCACTTAGATGGCCAAATTACAGAAGTTATGCCCCCCCCTTCTCCTTTGGTGGTACCTGGTGCATTGGCTCCTTCTCAGTTGAAGTTGCCTGAACCACAATCTTCCCTACAGCACAATACACCACTTGTGCTGGGTATGCCTGTATCTGAAAATAGATATTCGGTGCTGGTAGAAGGGAATGATGGAATGGATCAAGACTCTGATTCAGCTTCTCTAGCCTCTTCCCAGTTGGGGCTTCATTCTGATACTGAGATAATTAGTACTGTTAAAAAGAAAAGTGTTACCAAACCAAGAAAGGGTACTAGGAAAAGTGTCAGATTGTCTAAAACTGTTCCATAATGATTATGGCTTCTCTTTCGAATACTGTTAGTTATAATATTAACATAGCTAGTTTAAATACTAATAGTATTCATTCTAAAGTTAAACTGTTGGCTACTTTTGATATGTTTTCCACTTTACAATATGATATTGTATTTTTTCAAGATACTAGACTTTATTCTTTGCAGGATTTTTCAAGGGCTTCAGAGGCATGGATATGGGGACCTAGTTATTGGTCAGGGGGAGAGGATCTTTGTTCAGGTTTAGGAATTTGTTTTACCACTCCTGAGGTTAAGATTACTCATATTGTGGACATTTTACTTGGTCGTGCATTATTGTTAGACATCACTTTAGCTTCTATAGATTTTAGGTTAATTAACATTTATGGTCCACAAACAAAAACTGGTAGAATTTCTTTGTTAAAAAAGATAAGGCCTTATCTTTTTTCCAGTAGGAACATTTTGTTTGGGGGTGACTTTAATATCTTTCGTACGGTTAAGGATAGGCATTTTTCTACTTCAAAAATCTATTGTGATACTCATTTTCTCAATTCATTACTTATTCAGTCAGGATTGACGGATATTTATTTATATCATACCTCTATTCCGCATACTTTTTTTCAAGGAAAAAAATGTTCTCGTATAGATTACTGGTTTGTGTCATCCTCCTTGCAAACAAGTAAGCCGGCTGTTACCTTAGTGACTACATCTGACTATGCTCTTCTGAGTGTTACCCTCTCAAATTGCCGTAAGACTTCTCGAGGGTCTGGATATTGGAAATTAAATTTGTCTTTATTGGATATTCCTGAGGTTAAGGAGGGTTTTCAAGCAATAGTTGTTGCAAGATGCTCAGTATTTTTTTATATGAAAATAAGCAACTATGGTGGGAAGATACAAAACTAGATTTTCAACTTTATTTAAAAAAATAGGTAGGTTATTAGGTAAACAAAAAACTCAGGAATATTTTGCTGCAAGACAATCTCTTATTAGGTTTCAGGAACACATTACAAAAAGGGTCAAGTTTATGATGAACAGGAATTCCATACTTTAAAAGATTGATTGACTTATTTACAATATGATCGTATGTCTTCTTTGCGTCAAGAACAGAGGTTTGGCATTAGTGGCACCAGGGCTCATACGAATCCTTTTGATTTTTGTAAAGCATCAAGGCAGAGAAAAGATATCACATCTCTGAAACAATCCACTGGGAGACATATTTATGAGAAAGATGATATTTTAAGGGAGGTGGACAGTCTGCTTAAGTCACTATTTACTGCAGGCTTAAGGCCTATGGACTCAGAGGTTCAGAAGTGGTTATCTTCTTGTCCTCTTCAAAAGATTCCTGAACAATTTTTCCCCAGTTTACTGAAACCTATCTCTCTTCAGGAAGTGAGAGTAGTTATTGATAATACTCATTCAGGAAAGACACCTGGCTCAGATGGCCTACCAAATGAATTATATAAATTGTTGACACCTTGGTTATTGACTGAACTGACAGAGCTTTTTACATACAGTCTGAATTTTGGGCTCTTACCCTCTAGTATGTATGAGGGTTTGGTTATCTTATTGTATAAACAGGGTGACAGAACTTGTTTGGAAAATTGGAGACCTATTACTCTTTTGAATTGTGATTATAAGATTCTCTCCAAAATTCTCAGTAATCGTTTATCTCTTTGTTTAGAGACAGTGATACATCCTACTCAATTTTGTTCTGTGCCAGAAAGATCTATACAAGATGGTCTTATTTTATTACGTGAAGTCTTTTCTAGAGGTCTTTCAGGTGACATTATGGGTTTCATCCTTAGCTTGGATCAGAAACAAGCTTTTGACAGTGTCTCCCATAATTATTTGTGGGCATGTCTTGCTTGTATGAATTTTCCAGCAGTTTTTATTGCCTGATTAAAAACATGTTACACTGCGGCCTTGGCAATCCCCTTAGTAAATGGTTGGTTGGGAGGTCCGGTGTTTGTTACAAAGGGTGTCAGACAGACTGCCCTCTAAGTCCTTTATTATATATTATATCATTGGAACCCCTTATTACGTTGATTAATGCTACGGATGATATTAGGGGTCTGTCTTTCAATAGTACGTGTATGGAAATTAAAACAATTGCATATGCTGATGATCTTTGTCTTACTTTGGCAGATCTCCCATTGTGCCAAGCTACTGTGGCCTTGTTATTGGCATATGCGGAGGGCTCTGGTTCACAAATCAATTTTGCAAAAAGTAAGTATTTTCTTCTTAATCTGGATCCAGTGGTGGTGATGGACTGTCCTAATATTCCGGTTTGCGTTGGTCCTGGTAAAATCTTAGGTATCTATTGGGGTATGGAGGACCCTGCTCGCTATAATTGGGATCTTTCCTTGGATTTTGCTAGGTCGAAGGTAGAAATCTGGAATAAATGGAGGATGTCTAAAAAGAAAAGGGTTTTTATGGTTAAAACCTTTTTATTGAGTATGTTTTTATATTTAGGAGCTATTTTTCCACCCCCATCCTCTCTTGATACTGCCCTTTATGGTTTGTTTTTTTCCGTAATATGGAGTAGTAGGCTGAACCCGATTAAGAGAGGTGTATTGTATCAGGATTTTAGGATGGGAGGGATTAAGATGGTGAATCCCGTTGTTTTCTTTTTCTCTCTGTTTCTTTCTAAAAATCTTTGTCCCTTGTTACGTAAAGTTGGGAAAATTTTGGACAGTTGGGTGTGGGATACTGTCTCCCATGGATGTTAGGATGGGGATTTTCCAAAAGTATCCCTAAACAAGTTTCCTTATTAGGTCTTCCAGTACATTTTAAGTCTTGTTTTTCGAAACTTAAAGTTTGGGGGCTATTCAGGTCTCATTTAGAAAACTTATCAAAGAAAAACATTATATGGAAAGATAATGGAGTCCTTTTTGGTTCCTTCTCATTTTTCGGTATATTCCAATTTTGCAGTTTTGCAAATTGGTGATATGCTTACATCAAAGAGAATTCCCGCATATATGTGGGATGTGGTTTGGCTTACAGCCCATTTAAAACTAAATGTGAAGGGGAATTTGAAGCACAAAGGAGTGTCTGTTAGGGGTTGCCGAGAGGAAATTTATGTCAAGCACAAATGGAAACTGTCCAACATTTGTTTTTTGAATGTTCATATGTAGTGGAATTTTGGTCATATGCACACATTCAGTGGCATACTTTTCCTTTGCAAATGATAACAAATGAGGTTTTATTTTTTGGAATATTACCCGTTTCCTGGTGTGACTATTTTCCGGATACGATTCATGTTATTTTGGCCTGTATTAAATATCATATTTGGCAAGCAAGATGTGCGTGGTCCTTGCAGAAACAATATTTGACCCTGATGCAGTTGTTCTGGAAGATTCACACTACTGTTCTTAAAATTTATTTTTTTGAGAAAAAACATTTTACGGCAGTTACATTTCTAAGGTATTGGAAACTTTTACACTGGTTGGATACGGGGTAGTATGTTTATAGAGGTTTTTCAGCATATACTATATGGTCTTCTTTTTTGTACATATATTTATGGCACACTATAGGTATACGGCATTTTTGTTAATACTTTTTATAGACATGGTATACTTGGTCTATGAATTGTTTGAGTTTATGAGTCTTGAGACTTTCTGAATGGGAAAAATATTTATTTTTGTTTCTTTTTATTTTTTGTATTATGATTTTGCGTGTATGTAACACTATTAAGTATGTCTTTTACTTTCAAATTTTGAATAAAAATTCCTACTCCTTTAATGAGGGGAGGGAAGCTTGATACACAGTTTGCTTTCCACATAATGATCTGATACTGTATGACTGTAATACTTATTTAATTTTGTTTGCCATCTAATGTTGTATTTTATTTTGTGTGACTTAACACAGTTTATAATTATTTTGTTTTTGATGTCTCTCATAATAAAAAATTTTCCTCTACTCCTTTTTTGGGGGGGAGGGGGACTGTTTTTCACAGTATTCTTTTTATATCGCTCTAATCATGCATGACTGTAATACTTTTTTATTATTCGATTTATCTATTATTTGTGGTATTTATTGCTGTTTGTATTTAATTTGGTTTACTGATTATGATACATAAAAATTCCTCTACTCTTAGTGGGGTAGGGATGGGGGGAGGGTGGATTATTCCTTTGTGCAAATGTGGATTTTTATGTTTAAGTTTCATGTATGCTGTAATACTTATTTCTGTTTCAATTTCTTTTATTTATGATTTTGTATGATGTAATACAATTTTTGTTTATCTTGTATTTTAAAGTTTTCAATAAAAATTCCCCTACTCTTTTTGATAAGTGCCATGGGATCTTTAACATCCACCTGAACTACCACCAATCCAGTCAGATGGGACCTCGGTTTGACGTCTCATCTGAAAGACGGCACCTCAGAAGTGCAGCACCTCTCTCATGCTGCACTACAGTGTCAGTACTGGGATATTAACCCAAGTGCCAGATGTGGGAACTGAACTCACAGCCCTCTGATCTCCTGGCCTCAGAGGAGAGTGTGCTACCTATTGGGCCACTGACACTACAATAGATAGATAACATGCAAAATAAGAATTATGATGAGAGGCTATCAGAACTAAATCTGTACCCTTTGGAGCTCAGACGAACTAGAGGCGACCTACCCGTTATGTTTAAAATATCAAGAGACCAAGAATTAATGTCAGGGTTGGGTATGACATATAATAAAAGGGACTGTCACTTAAGAAGCCATACATACCAACTTACACTAACCTCCTTAAAAGGACAACAGAAGCTTATTTTACACTCAAAGAATAATTCCATTATGGAACTCACTCCCAAAATACATAGTTGATACTAATAGTCCCAAGACCTTTAAAAAAAGCCTAGACATTCATGTACTAAATTGCCAGGTGATCTGATCCCAGCTTGCTGGAGATGTACTACATGTGCCATTGCCTTATGTACATCTATTACTTTCTATTAAGAATCCTAGTATGAATCCAAGTTTGACTCATAGATCACAGGCAAAGCATTGACTTCTGTCCTGTTAAAGCACTGAGGTTTGTGGGACTTTCTGATGACAACAGGCTTAAGTTTTTCTATGTATGTCATATTTGTGCATAAGAGAACTGAGATGCATTCTTCTTATTTTTTTCCACTGCTTGTGGCTCCTTCTTTGAAAGTTAATGTACCCTCTGGTGTCACCCAAAAGTAGAGGCCAGTCTCGTCACAATTAAATACATCTTGAGGGCTGTAATTGATAAGAATCTGTGGCAAAATGTTTTTCAGCCAGTTATGTGCAGACTTGGCATCAGTGTCTTTTTTCTCACCATTGCATCTCTTGTAAATGATGCCAATGCATTCCTTCCACCTACATAACCAACCATTTGTAGCAGTGAAAGGGATCTCAAGAATATCAGCCAGCTGTTGGGCCTTTTGAAGGTTATAGGGCCAGTTATTGGAACATCAGTGGCACAGCTTGCAGTGAACCAGTGCAACAACTTTGTCTCCACTGTTTCACTTTTTCCAGATCTTTCTTTCATGCTCCAAGTTCTCCCCACTCTCCCATTGTGACAACAAATGCTCCCTTGATGAATAAATCCTGGAAATGGTCGCTACATCAATGCCATGTTCTTTAGCCAGCTCTGATTACTTAACATTTGGTTGTGGCAGCCCTGTATTAATGCTACCTTCTGCTCCAGGGTTAGGGTGTTCTTCCTAACCTTATCCATGCTGCTCAGTCATTCATGCCTCTTGCAAAGTGATGCTGAGTTTACAATCATTTCAGAAGGGATCAGTGCTGTAAACAGTTAATGTAATTAATTAAAAGTTAATTCAATTATGTAAATTATGTAAATACACTACATGAGGCTTGCTGCTGTTCAGGTGGATACTGCATTAAAAGTGGACCAGCAATGTGCACTTATGGCCAGTTGTGAACCAAAAATGAATAGGGTTTCAGCCCCAAAATTGTGCACTTCATTTGTTCATTTATTCATTACAAATCGGGTTTACAACCTTTGAGTCAGAGACTCATTTACAAAGGCACCTCATCACGGGGGGGGGGGGCAGACATCAAGACAGTTATTACAGTGCAGATTAAAACAGAGGATAACATTACAAGTGCAGTAAAAGGAACATTTAACATAGATACACTTAGGTTACATAATGTAGTAGTTTGTATGTTACTTAGGTTACATAATGTTACAAAATTGTGAGTTACACCCACGGATATAGTAGGTCCTCAGAGAAGACAGTGGGTTACATCTCTGTTTGGACCTAGTAGGGAAGGGGTAGGTCTGGGGGAGGTAGGGGCTGTCCAGTGGACATTGTCGAGCCAGGGGGCAAGGCGGGCGGGAACCATAGGTTACAACAGGGGGTTAGTTGCACCTACAACAGCGGGTATTAAAGATATGGTTCCGAAGGACTGTTTTGAAGGAGCCAATTTTTTGGCAAGTTGGAGTTGCAGCTAGGGAGGGAGTTAACCGATATGTGCACTTAAACATAGTGCATTTATCAGGAAAATTTAACACTGAAGTAATAGGAAAAAAATCGGGATATTGAAAACCTGTGCACTTAACCAATGTGCATTTAAGTGGGCTGCACTGCAATTGTGTACCTGCTGACCCTGGATTATTCTGGCTACCCTTCTATGCCCTTGTCTTTCTTCCAGAGTGGGTCCCAGAAATGGACACAGTACTTCAGATGAGGTGAGCCAGGAACCTGTACATCAGCAGAATAACCTCCCTCCTCTAGGTACTGATTTCCACATCCTTAGTATCTCAGCATTCTTAGTATCTCAGCATCCTATTTGCCCTCTCCACTGTCCTGTCACATTGCACTGAAGTTCTTAAATTGCCCAATATTATGGCCAGCCTGTCAGCACCACAGCAGGGCTACCATTCGTGATGATGGTGACCTGCCTTTGGGAATGAGCCATGGTTTCTTAAGGGCCAAGCACAGGAAGGACAGTAGAACATTTCACAGATGCTTGCCTCCTCAGGAGAGGGAGGGCTACCGTTCCCTGCTGTGTTACTGCCACCTGGTGTGCCCAGGTGGTAGCTGAAAATGGGGATGTTGGAATGGAGACAGGAATGTTGCCACACTCATGCCTTCATCACATTTTCTCATTTTAGTCCTTTCAAAAGGTGTTCTCTCTGACTTGATATGAACCCATCTGAAAGTTTTTGTTCCTCCCAAATTATTAATCAAAGTTTAATTTGTTTTCATGTGTTTTATGATTTCTATGTACAATGCCCAGAACCTTGGGTATGGGAACTCTATAAAAAATGTGATTGATAGATTAATGGATGGTCATGTGACTTGATCAAGATCACACAATAAGCAAGTCTCCTTTTTCTCAAGGCTATTCTCTAACACTTCCCACCACCTACATCTAGCAATGAATTTATGTCTTTTGATTGTAGTTTAGGCCATGACATCAGTATGACTGGAAGAGAATTAAGTATACAGTGCAAATCACTTACACCATACATGCTTTGTATGGACAGCCACTTTGAATGGACAAAAAGTGTTTGCCCAAACCCCTGCCATAGGCCTTTCATTATAATGCCATCTGATATACTGGAGTATACAGTAGCTGCCAGCTACAGCAGACACCAGGATCACCTAATGAGGTGCTAATCAGCCTACCTGACTCCACGATGAGATGTTATTGTGGCGCTGCTGTGGCCAAGATCCACTTCTAGGCAGGAGGTATGGATCATGTTACATATCCCTACTTCAGTCACTGCTTCAAGTTCTTAGTCCTGCTCTAACAATTTCCACTTGCACTTTACTTTCCCCTGCCAGCCTCCTGAATGCTGCTATAACCTGTAGGGTCTACTCTGCTAACTTGATTTTTGTTTTGCTTATGTTTTAATTTTCTTCTCCCTACCTTTTGGCTCAAGCTGCAAGTCCCTCCCTTTCAGTGTAAGCTGCACGTCATGACCCCATCTCTGCTGGAGAAGAAAAGCACCTCTAGACCTACCAGTAGTAGAATGTCCCTGGTTCTGAGTCCCGTTCTTCCCTTTCTACAGGGTGTATGTTTTCAATTAACACTCCCCCCCTTTTCGGTGCAAGCTGTGGGTCCAGACCCCTATCTACTGCTGAATAAATGACAGACCCAATGTCCCTGGCTCTGAGTCTAGTTCTTGCCTGTCTACAGAGTGTTTGCCTATTACAGAGAATCTGCGAGTAAGTGTACAGAATGGAATTTGATCTGGGATTGCAGGCATGTAGGCAGGTTGTGAAGTGCTACAAGCTCTTTATTCTTTTTATTTAGTTGAATCTGACAATGATGAGTGGGCTGGCTGGGTAGGAGGGCATGCAGGAGGATAGGCAGGTTTCAAAGCACTGCAAGCTCTTTATTCTTTCTTTATGTGAAGGTGAATGTAAACAGCACTATAAAATGGACATGTATCACTGCTATAATTCAAAGAAAAACCCTTTTCAATAGCACCACTTATTTTGGACACTGGTTATACCAGATAAAATGATCCATCATGGACTAGTCCACTATGTAACCAGCTTGCACTGTATATCAATGCACCTCCATAGGAGATTTATCAAAGTTAGAACTAATTTTAGGAATACATTGGTATTTCATCTTGCACAGTATAAGTGAACTAAGTGTCTTATTAAAATATTTCAGGACAACTCTAATGTTTCAGTTCCCTATACCTTACTTGGGGCACCTCTATGGTCATTCAGTGAGATATGCTACTTCTCCTTATCCAAAGGAAGTACAGTATTTCTCATTGGACTGCCACATACCTCCCTGTTGACCCATCATGGATGCTGAGTTTAGGTCATGAATCTGGATTATACAAATAACAAGCAAAGCTGCTTGCCAGCAGGCCATGGTACAACCCTATATTTTGTCTTGCATACCATAGCTATAGATATAGATATAGCTATAGATATAGATATACAGATACAGATAGATATAGATATAGATATACAGATACAGATACAGATACAGATACAGATACAGATACAGATATAGATAAAGTTATAAATTCAGATATAATCAGCAGAACACAGTATTATAATGCATTTTACATAATGATTTCCAAATGCATATCTCTTCAACTGGATGAAGGGAGCAATTTAGCCCTACAAATACTGTACATAGTAAGTTTGGATGAGGTTACAAAATTGCTGGTTTACCTATGCCAAATCAACAGTGCTGTTGTCGATGTTCAGCGTAGCAAGATCCCCAATTTTGACAGGCAAAATTTCACCTGTCCGACATTGTAGTGTTTCTCTCAGGGGGGTTGTGCCCCCAAACCCCCCATGTGGGGGGTTGTGCCCCTGCACCCCTTTCTAAAAGATTATCAACTCTGAGTTGGAGTTGATTTGAAGGGGGCGTGCGACACATGGTGAAAGGGGAAAATTTCACCCTCAGGTCCATCACAGCGATAATTTCAAAACCTGTTGAAATTGTCGCTGTGAGGGATTTTGCCATAAATGTTTTGTTGTGCAGTCAGCCCACCCAAAATTGTTGTTTATAATGATTCTTCTAGCATTTTTTAGCCATATTTGTAAACTTTATGATATTGGGCTTTTGGAGAAGTGGTTCTAAATCATAGCAACCTTAATCTGTAGTACAAACAGTGCATTATAAACTACTTTTGTGATCTTCTCTGTTACTCATTCTCTAATACACCTAACAAATGAAATCTTAACAGCTATTTTGCTTATGTGCCTTGTGGTCATAAAATGACATAATATAATGTAACTAAATGCCTCAAAATATTCATTAGATTGTAGTTTTTTTTTAAGTACTGTATCATTAATTGTTATTTGAAGGGGTTTAGGTGATCCAAATTGTTTATCATTGTTTTACATGTTAAGACATGTAATGCATTCAGATATGTCTGCTAGCAAACAATAATACTGAAATCCATTTCAACAGCCCACTCTTCTTTTCTATGTGTCTATTCATGGCATGAGCACTCATCATTATCTCTGCAAGAGTGGTCACAACTTGTTCCTGCATGCATTACACATATGCAAGCATGTGAGTAAAAAGATGATACTACATTGAGACTGGATTGGGGAATAAGTTAGTAAACTGTGGTTCACAACACTACCTCCTCTATGTGAAGTCTTGGATAACCTAACATAAATAACAGGCAAGTGCAAAATTGGTAAGTGCAGAAAAACACAGGATAGTGCACTTTTTTGATTGCTTACAGCAACAGTGATCAAAACATATAAAATCTAAGTGTGTCATCTCTTGTTTTCTAAATGAAATTTACTTGGTCTAGTTTAGTGAAGATTTTTAATTAAACGTTTGTAAACTAAACAGCCTCAGAATCATCCTTTTTATTACTCTACTATATTCTTGTTTAGTACTGACTGCTTGCCAAGTTCAACTAATCAAATGAAACCATAAAACTGCTGTCAATGTAAGTGGGAGTATTTATGGAACCATTCATCCCTAAGAAATATGATGAATACAATTATTCAGGCACTTGGTGGACTGAAACCAAACAGGTTTTATATATTTGTCTACATGATGACTTGTTTTCCACTTCTAAAGACTGTTTGCCATTTTTTTCTTACTTCAAAGAACCGAGTTGGATCTTTTAAGGAGTTGTGCATCTTTGTTTCAAAGTTCGCTGCTGAGTGTTTGCAGTGAAATGATGCAGATTCTCATGCACTGTAATCTAACTCCATAAACTAAAGAGGCATGGAGAGGGGTCAACGAGGGTCTCTATGGGTTAAGAGACTCTAAGACCACCTGCTTTAGAGACTGTTGTTATGAGTACTTGCTATGGGAACCACCAGCATAGAAAGCTTACCATCTCAATGGTGCTATATTAGTTGGAGTTTATCCCTTTTAACATCTGATAATGGGATGTTTTGAAAATACCAGAACAATCACTTCTTTTCTCTGGTGAACTTGAGCCCATGCACCTCACATGTGTAGCAAAGACAGCCCATTTCCTCCTTAGGCCTGAATGTCTAGTACTGCAAAATCATTCAGACTATCAAGCTGCATTTCTGTCTAGTGCTAACATGAATGGTAAAAATTGTACTGCTTAAGGACTTTTTGCTAATCATGTTATCTGATTTACAAGGTTATTTTAGACAAGCCAAGGCAATTTTATTTTTATGGTATCCTACCCCAGAGGCTTGGGTTGCTTTACAGAAAACAGCCATACACAAAGACATAAAATAAAACTTAAAGAAGTCATACACAGCATAATTTCTGGCACAAGTAAGGCTTCATAACAAATAATTTTGTACAGTTTATAATAAAGAATACAAAAAAGAAAATAACCCACACGTGGACATATGGTCTCCTCATTTAAAAAGACCTTAAATTACAGTTGTGTCTGGAAAAAATATAATTTGTAGAGTAACATATTTCTGATATTTAATTACCCCTTTTCTTTGTAACTAAACACATAAAAATTAACACAGGATCACTGTTCATTAGACTTCCTCTGTCTGCAACTGGCATCATACTAATTTGTTTATTATGTCATAACAGTTTTGACAACAGCAGACTGTCAAGTCACAAGCAGATGTTTTTTATCAGTTGAAAGAGCACATAATTTCTAGGGGACAGTGGTCTTGTTCTCACTTTCATGATCATACTGTAGCTGTTAGAAAAAGTGGAAGATAAATAAAGAAAATATGTCAAATAAGTACTGAAATCTGTCAAGCATCATATTTTCTCAGCATTTCACCTGAGATGATATGAGAAATTCAATTCCGCAAAATCCCATTTGTGATATAGAACAATACCAATCAAATAAAATAGACTGAGCCTATACAGTATGTCCTTCAAAATCAAGAAAAACTAGAGTATATTCAAAATGTTGGAACAACATCAAAATTAAAGTTGGTTGATACTCCACTGACATTTAGAATTCACAAATGTGATCAGAGTTGTTGAAATGGGAATCATGAACTGTTTGCCAGGGTAATCTGAGTTCACATGTCTGGAGTTGGTTACTTAGAATCTCCAGGGGTTTTATAGATCTCGAACTCTGGATTATGCATACACTATGTCATAGTGAGCAGCATGAGTGACATTTTCTGAAGTGTTTCCAGGTCAAATCCATCAGAGGGTGGGTCATCAACACTGTAATCATCACTCATGACTTTGAAAGCCAGAAGGAAGCAACTCTTCAGAGCTCTCTGCCACAACTGATACAATTTAGTTGAAAAACATTTCTGAGATAAAAATAAAAGGAATCATTGGAAGTTTTAAGACTTGTTGAAGTTAGTTTAAAATCCTTTGGTTACAACTTACACGGTGTCCAATACATGGAACAAATTCATCTTGCAACCAGATCAATTGAATCACATATAGGGTGGGATTATGAAAAGTCTGGACACATCACTTGTGTCATTTCTTCTGGCCCAGCTACATCATGTTAAATGCATCATGATGTTTGTACCATACTTTCAAACACTGTGACACATTTAGGCAAGGCAAGGCACATTTATTTATATGGTGCCCAATCCTGGAGGCTTTGGGTGCTTTACATAAAAGCAGGCAGGGTAGCACAAAATAAAATCCACAATAAAGAATTACATAAAATACCACATACAATATATAATGCAGATTAAATCAATAAACATAATCATAAAAACATAAATATAACAGCTCTGTTTAAACTGGGATAGCCAGCTTGAAAGAATGAGTCTTTAGACCCCTTGTAAAAGCCTCCACCATCGGGGCCTTCCTAACAGAGATTGGAAGCAAGTTCCAGAGGGCCGGTCCAGTGACCTCAGAAGCTCTGTTGCCAGATGTTTTTAACCTGGCCCTTGGAACGACAAGGAGGTCCCTTGTGGAGGAGTGGAGGGAGTGTACTGAGGTGGCAGGTGACTGGAGATCAGCCAGGTAGCCAGGGCCCAGTTTGTATAGGACCTTATAGGTGAGCAAGCCCATCTTGAAGCTGATACTCCACCTGACAGGCAGCCAGTGAAGAGTTTGCAGGACCGGGTCCCATGACTTGACCTAGACAGGCACATCAGTAGTGAGAAACAGGTTTTTAGTACTCCGAGTCTGGTAAAACATCAATGAAGCCAGGAATTAAGCAAACAAAGATTTATTTGGAAGTTACCACAAGCTCAATCTTTCCCAGTGCTTTGACCCTACATTACAGTCTTCATCGGGGATGCAGCTGGCACAGGGTCCCTCCACAGACCCCAAAGTAAATAGCAGTAGCCAAGCCTGGATGTAACAAAGGCATGTACCAGTGATGGCAGGTCCTTGGGCAGAACTAGGGGTTTTATCCTGGTGACATTCCTTAAGTGGTAAAAAACACTTTAGACCACAGATGATGCCTGAGCATCAAGTGTCAATCTGTCATCCAGGGCAACACCAAGATTTCTCACCCTAGGGAAAGCCATCAAAGGAGTGGAAGCCAAGACCAATCCTGTCCACACTCCGGAGGCACTCCTATCATGCCCGTGACCCTACTCAATCACTAGGACCTCTATCTTGTCGGGATTCAGTCAAAACCAGTTGGAGGACATCCAGTCATTGATTTCAGCAAAGCAGTTATTAAGCACTTTCACAGTGTCATATGTCCCAAAGGACATATACAGCTGGGTATCATCTGCATAGCAGTGAAACCCAAACTGTAGCACCTAATGAACTCACCCAGCAGTAGCATGTTCTCTGTGAATAACATCGGCAACAAGACTGAGCCTTGAGGAACTCCACATAACAGAAGCTTCAGGGAGGAGGAGAAATTCCCGATCACCACCCATTGCTTCCTGCTCGAGAGATAGGACTCAGACTAGCTGATGATGGTACTGGTGAGTCCACAATATTCTCTATGGTGATCAAGAAGCACAAGTGATCCACATTGTCAAATGCTGAAGAGAGATCAAGGAGAACAAGAATTGACCCATCTCCTCTATCTCTTGCCCAGAGGAGGTCATTTGGCACCGCAACCAACACTGTTTCAGTGCTATGCCTAGCCCTGAAACCAGACTAGAATAGCTCATTGATATCAAAGCCCATGAGTTTCTCCTCAAGCTGCTGCACCACTATTTTCTTGACAACCTTGCCATAGTGGAGACCTGGCTCTTAATCAACTCCAGACTCTGCTGTCTCCCTTCCCGGCTTCACCCTTTTTAAAGAAGATCGTGTGGGTAAGCGTGGCAGTGGGTGTTCAGTCTACCTGCGTGACTCCCTCCTGGGTCATGTACCACCTACCCCCAAGCTCGACCACAGTGCCCAAGCCATCATCCTAAAAATCACCCCTAACCTGGGCCATGGCCCTCTTTACCTCACAACCACCTACATACCCCCACGGGCACAAAGTCAAGTTATCCATTCCCTCACTGACTATCTCTCAACCCTGCCACACAAGGCTGAACAGCTCATCCTAGGAGACCTCAACATCAACTGGCTTGGCTCCACTACAACACACATTAAGGACAACTTCACAGTGCTTGACCTATCCCAATTAGTCATTCGGCCCACCAGATTTAACCAATCAAGTGGGACCAGCTCCCTCCTAGATATAGTACTCTCAAACCGCCCACACAAAATCAAGTCTGTTAACGTCCTAGCCAACTCCCTTAGTGAACACTCACCAATTCTCTGCTTCTGGTCCTCCCCCACGCTCAATCCTGCATACAAAGCCACCCCCCTCGTCACCGCTTCTGCCCCAGGGGCCTTAATAAGCTCAAGCAGTACCTTGCCACCTCGACTGATCCCTGATCTCCCTTGCAACGGATATAGATACTGCTCTAGCCTTCCTCACCAGTGCCTTCTGCAGGGCCTGTGACATCTTTGCCCCTGTCACCAACACCCGCTCCAAGAGACACAATGCTGCCTGAATTTCCCACTCCCTGATCCAGCAACTGAAGCAGCGTGATAACCTGTGGCACATTGCTGTTGAGTCCGGCAGGACAGCAGACAGGCAAGCCTATAATGCCACTCGCAACCAATGCACCTGGGCCATAAGACAAAGCCAAGGTGATTCTTATCAAACCTCGCGGCCTCTCATCCTGGGGCTCTGCCTGAGCTTTGTGGATAACATAAAGGAGCTTAACGAAGACCCGCTCTCCCTCCCCTTCTCAGATGGTTATTAACGGCACAATTAATACTGACCTACCACGTGTTGCTGACTGCCTCAGCACAACACTTTCTAACCTAAGTGCAGTCCTTCCTGACCACTTCTTTGGCTCTATCCATACATCAAACCACCCAGCTATTTTCCGACCCCCATTTCTCTTCAGGACCATCTCTCCGCATGACACCAAGCCACTCCTCCAAAAAGGCCTCTCCTCCCACAACCCGAGCTGTGACCCCCTTGACTCCAGGATACTCCGCCTACCACTTGATGTCATGTTAGCACCCCTCACTGACCTTCTTAACCTCATCCCTGCCTTGGCCACCTGAGTGCATGGAATTATTGAAATTACCCCTATCCATAAAATGGCTCACACTTTTACCAAACAATTACAGACCTATCTCCATCCTCCCCCAAAGCCCTGGAGAAAATAGTATGCACCCAACTCATGGATTACCTATCCAAGTACAACATACTATGCCCAGAGCAGAATGGCTTCCACCCTGGTCACAGCACCACTACAGCCCTATTGGAGTTCTTCCACCAAATACACTCTGCACTTGATGCTGGGGAGATCACCGGGGCAGTGTTCATTGACCTATCCAAAGCCTTTAACACTGTGTGTCACCCACTAATGCTTGACTCCCTCCGTCAGCTGGGCTTCTCATCTGGCCCTCTGGCCTGCTTCTCCAGCTACCTCGGGGATAGATCCCAATGGGTCAAATTAAATGGTATCCTATCAACTACCCTACTTGTATGCTCTGGGGTCCCTCAAGGCTCCATCCTGGGCCCCACATTGTTCAGTCTCTTTTTAAGCACCCTTCCCAGCTCCTGCACAGGCAAAATGCTTCTATATGCCAACGACGCAGTCCTCATCACCTCACACTCTGACTCACTCACACTCCAGAGCTCCCTGCAACTCACCTTCAGCCAAGCTGAAAAGTGGTTCCTCGACCATCATCTGGTTCTGAACCTCAAGAAGACAAAATCTATAATTTTTGCACACCGCCAAAGTAACTCCAGAAATGCTCCCCTTCACATCATTGCAAGCATCCTCCACATCCTTGAACAGGTATCAACATACAAATACCTGGGCATCACCTTTGACTCAGCTTTCTCCTTCCATGCCCATGTCAACTCTTTGTCCTCTGCCATGAATGCCTGGATTGGACTCCTCTACCACCACAAAGACTGCCTCCCTGAGTTTGCCCTATGGCTGGCTATCACTTCTTCCATCCTGTCTTTGGTTGATTATGGACTCCCTACCTATGCAGCTGCTGACCCCACCGCCCTCACCAAAGTCCAGACCTCTATCAACAAAGCCTCCAGGCTCCTGACCGGTGCCCCCAGCAGAACTCACACATGCCAGCTGTACTCCGCCTCAAGCATACTCATTTTTGAAGAATGCCTGCAATACCACACCTGTATACTGGCAAAAAAGGCTCTACTTGGGCTCTGCCCCCCAGCAGTCACTATACCCCTTCAACGGGCCTCCCATTTGGTCGTCACCTGCAATACTACCAAAGCCACCTTCCAGGTGCCTAGAGTTAGGACCTCACTTGCCCAAAGGTCTTTTCACTACAGAGCACCTTCCTGGTATAACTCCCTCCCCACGCACATTACAAACATCTCCAAAATCGTCCCCTTCAAAATCGCCCTACACAAACACCTCACTGACACTCGGAGTTGTAAATGCCCAATGTAGGGCTTTCTGAGAGTGCCATTTGGAACCAATTTGTCTCTTATAGTATTACGTATGTACTAGTTTACTTAGAATAGCTTGTTGTAATCTGTACACCACGCACTGTAACCTTCGTGCTCCACTAGGACACTAAATGGCTTAGTTTTCTATGCTTGTCTGCATCTTGTCTATTTTGCTCTCTGAAATGCCTGCTTTGTATGCTCTTTTGTATCTCACCTGTATTGTTCTCCACTGTCTTGCTTCACAAATATGTCGTCTCCCCTCCCCTCCCTGTGATGAGGTGCCTTTGTAAATGAGTCTTTGACCCAAAGGTTTGTAAATCCGATTTGTGAATTAAATAAAAATAAATGAAGAAATAAATAAATAAGGAAGGCTGGAGATTGGTCGATAATTTTCCAGGACATCAGGGTTGAGCGATGGCTGCTTCAAGAGGGGTCCTCACCAGTACTTCCTTCAAGGAATCAGGATAGACTTCCTCTGACAATGAACACCGGATAATCCCAGTGAACACTGGACCTACAGTCCTGATACATCTCAACAAGAAATGAGTCAGAGTCAGGTCTAGTTCACAGTAAGTGTGCCTCAGCATCAAGATCACCTCAATGTCCTTGGCCATCTCCATTGGTCTTAGCTGTTTCCAGATAATAGGAGAGAGTCTGCTCCTACCCGGCTGATCACTGCGAGGCAAAACTTGCCTCACTGGTGAGATCCCTGATCGAATAGAGGACACCCTGTCAGAGAGTAACTGAGCAAGCTCGCCACACAAAGTGTTAGAAAATGCTTTTTTTGACTGTAGACAAACTGGATTGAGTAGCCCGTCCACAGTCCAAAAAAGCAGAGATGGTCTGTTCTTCCCTGAAGCAATCACCCTGGACAGGAACTCTGCCTTCTTACAGTTGATTGCCACTTGGTACTCACAACAGTGAGCATGCAAGGCCAGCTTCTCCTACTCAGAGTGGGTCTTTCACCAGCAATGCTCCAGCTTCTGACCCTTGATCTTCATCACCTTGAGAGCCCCATCAAACCAAGGGGATCTCAAGCAAGAAGATCAAGATCATATATGAACAGGTGCGATGGCATCAAGCACCTCAGATTCTGTACTATTATAGGCAGCCACCACCTAGCCTGTGCCAATTGCACATGAGGCAGTCACACTAGATAAATCGGCTACTGCCAGCAGTCCCTCTGGGGACAGTCCCCTTAACGAGCCATAGCTAATCATTTCAATGGGGGGGGGAATATTGGGGGCCCCAAACAAGAACTCCACTGTGCAGTGATCAGACCAAATGACCCGGTCAGTCTTAAGGTTCATAACCTCAAGCCCCAGTGAGAAAACCAGGTCTGATGTGTGGCCGTGGTGATGGCTGGCATAAGTAACTACTTGAGTAAGGCCTAGTGATGACATCAGCTGGAGGAGGTCTTGGCCAAACTGTAAGGATTTGTCATCGATCCAGGTGTTGAAGTCCCCCAAAAATCAACCATCTGGGGTCTCCAGCACCCTGTCGATGAGCACTTTACCTGATTAATAGCACAAAAAAAAAGTATGCAAATGTTAGAATTTTTATGCATGCGTCGTTTTTGGAGCACAATTCATGGTAACTGGCAGTCTTATCCATACATAGGTGGTCTATGAGTCTTGGCACTTTTAGCACACCTGTATCACAATAATGATGCAAGTCTTTTGAAAATCCAGTACACAGTACCCAGTGCAAAACTGAAGAAAGGTATTTCTCTGAAAACTCAATGTTTTTGCTCCCTAACTTGACTACACTCACTCAAAAGCATATCAAAAATGTCTCCATACTGCCAGACACCCTGAGCGACCATTCCCCTATAGCTTGCACCTGGACAAACAAGGGACATAAGGACCCTCTTCAGCTCACCAAGAACCATTCCCTGAGAAAAATACAGCTAGCACACTTTAAAAACTACCTGAAAGGCATGGATTGGACACCCTTAGTGGACTGTTTTGATCCCAGTCAGGCCCTTGATTACCTAATCATGATTTTCAACAAAGCCTGTGACCTGTTCACCCCTGTCAGAACTTCCAAAACCAAAGGAGCTATTAATCCTTGGCTCAATGGCCCCAGCATCGAACAAATGGTTCATTGGGACAACCTCTGGCACAAGGCAAGAGCGACCGGTAAGCAGACAGATTACACTACATACAAGATAGCTAGGAACAAATATATCAGATTAGTCAGGAATGCAATGGCCACCTATTACAGAGAGCAACTGGAAAAAAGCTGGGGCAACGGACGTGAGTTCTGGAACAACACAAAAACCCTAACCGGGAAGGAATTTAGAGCCCCGCCAGATCTCACAGTTGCCACTGCGGGCCCTCTGCAGCAACCTAAGGACCTAAGCTAATACCTTTAACCAGGCCTTCACTGACCTAAGCTCCATCCTACCCTCTACATACCTCATCCCTCACACTAATTGGAGGCCACACACGGCCAACCCTCCACTCACACTAAAGGACAAATAACTCCTCTTCTACTTCAAACAGGTCAAAAAGTCCCAAACTATCAAATACATCAAAAGGGTACTGGGTAAAACCAGAAAGAGCAGTAACATGTTAGACATGAAACTAATTGCTCTAGCCTTGGATGAACTTGCACACCCTCTCACTATGCTTTTTAACTTATCCCTTAGAACTGGCATATTCCACAATATGTGGAAATTTACCCTCGTCACCCCAGTCTATAAAAATGGTGATAAAACCTGTTTGTGTAACTATTGACTGATCTCCATTTTACCACCCGTTTCAAAAGCGGTAGAGAGAATTGTGTCAGACCAGCTCTCAGACTACCTGAACAAATATAATCTTTGCCCTCAGCAGTATGGGTTTCGAAAATCACATACCCTATTACATCTCTCACTGACTTCACCTCTCATATCTATGATTCCCTTGACTCTGGAATGTTGGTTGGGTTTATCTTTATAGACCTAACCAAAGCATTCAACACCATTGATTAAAAGATCTTACTTGACAATCTTACAACACTGGGACTGTCCATTAACACTGTCTTGCGGTTCTTAAGCTACCTATCACACAGGTCCCAATGTGTTAGGATAACAGGGGTAACCTCCAAGCCAAGGAATGGAAACCTAGGGGTCCCCCGATGATTCATTTTGGGGCCTTTACTATTAAGTTTATTCATTAACACACTCCCAAGTGCCTGCCCAGCCAAGATGCTACTTTACGCAGACGATGCGTTAATCTCTGTTCCAGGGAACCACCCAACAGAAATAACTGCAACTCTTCAAAATAGTTTCTCCAAGCTTGAATCCTGATTCTTCCAAAACTGGCTCTTCTTAAACTACAAAAAAATGAAAACAATGCACTTTATTATTTAACGCTCAAAAAATAATGCAGACCCTTTGACCATCCAAAGCCACAAAGGGGATAACATTGAACAGGTCTCTTCCTTTAAATATCTGGGCATCCACTTAGATGACACCCTCTCCTTTTTTCCCCATATTGACTACATAATTTTTTTTTTTACTTTATTTATCTCACCCGGGACTCCTGCGGAACTCTCTCCAGCTACCCCCCAGGAACCAGCTCTACCTCCCTGTCTGAAACCCATCTGGGCCAGGCCACTCCAGCTCGGCAATCCCCCCGGCTCTGAGCCCTTTGAGGCAGGGCTGCATGCCCTTTTGCTCTATCTGAAAGTTTGAAGTGCTGAAACTGGAGTGCTGACAGCGCCCAGTCCGGTGAGTCCAATGGCGGGAGTGTGGCTAGTCCCAGGCGGAGCCTTCACCTATCCACAGGCTAAGGTTTTTTTTTTTGCTTTACTCCCCCCCACTGGTCTGGCAGTGCAATGCTCTCCAGCATGGTACGAGTGCACTGCTGCGCACGTCCACAGGTGAGCCACCATGGCCGATCCCCATTGGCTGGACCACGACTGCTGGATTGGACTCCCAGTCTCCACTGGGGTTCACCAGAATGGCATGATCTTGTCTCCCCTCCCTCCCAGGGAAGGAGAGCAGTCTTCTGGATGCTCAATCCTTCCCTGCCCTGCCAACCCCAGACAGCCCGAGTCTGCTCCTGAACCCAGGTCACCGCCATGGCGTGAGGTGTGGAGTCCAGTACCTCAACCCTCAGCATGACCAGGCTGGCCGTATTGACCATATGATAAAGTCAGCTAATAGTGAACTAGGGATCCTGCACTGTCATAGAAAAGCCATGACCCCAGAGGCCCTCAGCCTAGTCACATGGAGCTCTATTTCATCAGTTATAGACTATGGTCTAGCCATATACAGTGCTGCCACTGAAACTGGGCTAAAACATCTCAAGCTACTGCTCAACAAGGCCTGTTGTCTAGTGCTAGGAGCCAATCACCTTACCCACACCTGCAGCCTATACTTCTTCACAGGCTGACTCCTGCTTCACCTAAGGAGTAGGTATCAAGTATAGGCAGTATAGCACAGTAAGTAAGTATGGGCAGTATAGTGCAGTGGTTTGAGACTCAGAGCTGTAAATCTGGTGATATCCAGCAGATCAGACCTGGGTTTGAATCCCACAGCTTCCACTTGCATATTGTGTGACTCTGTGCAAGTCACTTAACTTCCCTGTGCTCCCAGGTCGTTCCTGTAAAAAAGCTTTCAGCCTACTGTGCTACTCCTGGTTAAAAAACTAAAAAAAAAAAAGAAAAAGTATGCTTAATGGATAAAAAAACACTCCTAGGACTAGCCCCCCACTCTACAGTGGCTCTATTCCAATGAAACTTAACCTCCAAATCCACCAGAAAGTCAACTAAGGGGTTATGACAAGTACCTTTCAAACAAACCTCCTTCACCCAGCGGTCACTCTCCTACCGTGGGCCTCTGTGGATGAATGACCTACTCCCCTCCCTCCTACAATATGAGAAACTCTGCCACTTTTAAAAAGGCCTTTGTACCCTCCTGGCCGGCTCCAATCATTGTGACTGCAATGCTTAAACTCAAGCCTTCCCATCCCTTTGCTAGGTCCTCTACCCTGCCTTCCCCCTTCTCTCTTCTTCCAATTCCTCAACTCATCCCTTTGCCCCCTCTGTTGACAAAGCCTTTTCCTGGCTGCCACCTACCTACCTCCAACACTTAACACACCGGGTGTACCACACTTTACTCCCTCCTCCCTCCCCTCCTCCTATCTCACCACCCTACACCCACTCACCCTGACAATGCCATCTCAGGCTGCAAGCTCCCTGCCTCAAGCACTTAACAACGGATTGATGTGGTATCATCTGACCTATGGAATTATGTGTTACTGTTGGACATGTTGATCTATTTGCACAGCTGTTTGTAACCTAATCCTTCTGATGATCTATTTGCACAATGGTTTGTAACCTAATCCATCCTGATACAATGTAACTGCCTACCTAGTCAAACTCTTTAATTCTTTGACTGCATTGTATACCATGTCATTGTATTGTTTTGTTGTCTTCACCTTCTTGATTTGGAGCCTTTGTAAAAGAGCCTTCTGGCTCAAAGATTGTATTTCCGAAACTGAAATAAATAAAAAATAAATAAAAGTTGTCTTTACTATCATAAATAATATAGTACTATATATTCAAGGCCATGTTAATGTATTAATTATGTACATCCATTGTGTTTATACTGTATGCAAATTTTATATCCAAGTTGCTACTGTAAATGAAATTTGTTTTCCAGTTTGTTCACCCGCTTAACCAAAATAAATAAATAATTCAGTAATTAAATGATTATTAAAAAACTGATTAAATCAATATGCAATTAAGTTGCAACACCGTAGAATAGCATTGGAGGCAGTCTTTACTTCTACTTTTTCAGTCATTTTGCTGTTTAAATAAGGTGCTACTGGGAGGAGGGGCTGCAGTGATTGTACAACTTCTTGCACATTTAGTACTTCTGAGTAATTAAAGTGAAGTGAACTCTACTGACTTGGAATATATTTGTATAGCACCTTTGCAGGCACTGGTAGTGGCAGGCACTGACTCCAGCTGTCTAGGCTCATCCTGTAGCAGTTACAGTAGCAGGCTCTGTACTAAAATAAGAACAAATATTTAATAAATCAGTAGTAGCTTGATAGTACAAGTCCTTGTACTGTACAGTGGTGCCTTGAAGTTCTGCATCAGTAAGATCAGCCTCCATCACACAGACCCTGTAGTACAGCGTGCACCAAGCATTAAGGTTTTGATCCTATACGTACAATTGAATGTTGTCCCGTGATGAGTCCTCCAGAAAGAATAAAAATAAGAGACTTGTTAATTCATAAGGTGATAGATGTTACTGGCACCTCTCTATTAAAAAGACAAAAAGAAAAGGGTCTCTATTCAAGTGGTGCTGTTATTACTAATGTTAACTATTGATAGTACTGTATGTCACACATAGTGATAGTGTTCTTCAATATGCCCTCTGTCTTCAGTCTCATAAATCATCAGATTCTGTTGAATCACCTGCATGCCATTTTCAGTGGCAGATCTATGGGGTTGGCAAAGGGTGAGGCTGCACCCCCCCCCCATATTGTAACTTGTTTGCTGCTGCTGCACTTCACTTTGTTGAAGAAATCTGATTTATTAATTGTACAAAAGTTTATATTCAAAACTGCAGATTACCTTGTATTTTCTGTCAGAAACTGTAATGAAAATGGTAATAACAGACAATATAAAGATTGAAATAACATTACAATAAGCATTTATCAATGTTGAATGTTTGCTTTCAGGTATGTGCTATGCAAGTCTTTAGTATTGATAGGCACTACACACAAAGATTGTTAAACATTTTCTTTTCAATTTTGACCCCAACATTTGAAGATACTGTACTTGTCTTAGGATTCACCTTATAGACATGACATGTACCATTTATAGTATACTGGCTGAAAGGTTCATTTCCCAACAGAGGTGTGAAAACACAGTCTCATCCAGGATTTAAAAAATGAAACATCATGTTTCTGAGGTGGTGTAGAAAAATTGCTGTGTTGAAAGATTGGAATGAGAATATTGAAAATTAGCAAACTTATGAGAGAATGCTGAAAACATTCAGTCATAACCCAGGAATTTCACTGTATTTGTATACCAAATTTTCAACATACAGTAGCCTTCATATTCCCCCATCTAATGAACTGGGTAGGTGAAAATGTTAAAATCCCCACCAAAACGTCATTCTGCACCATCCAAACGTCATTCTGTGTCACAGGTATGAAAACACATTTTGGCTAGGATTTGGAAAATGACAGCTGTCACGTTTGTGAAGTACTATGGAAAAATGTCTGTGTTGAAAATGTGGGGTCAAAATATTTAAAATGAGCAAAGTTACAAATGTGCATAGAAAAATGTTAATGTGTATGCATAACTTTGCCATTTTTACATATTTTGACCTCACATTTTCAACAAAGCCTTCTTATGACCCCACCTCATGAACAAGGGCAGTACAAATGTTCAAATCCTGATTGAAAGGTGATTTAACAATACAACTGCAAAACCACCTTTCTGGCCTGATTTGTGTACTTCAACTGCCACTGGTCATGAAGTGGAGTCCCAAAAAGGTCATGTTGAAAATTGGGGCAAAAATATACAAAAATAACAAAGTTATGCATCAAAGTTCAACCCCCCATTGAAATAGTTTGATCCGCACTTACCTTAGTTTCTCATATTGCAGTCAGTGGTTCCAGCAGCAAGACATGTCTTTGATCAGAGAGTAGATCTTCGCCCTGGGACCTTTTCAGGTGAGTGATGGTGTGTGGGTGATGTGAGGGGGTGTGGGGTGGTGACTGTTGAGTGGGAGGTCAGGTGTTTGTGGGGGCAGATTGGTGGGTGATGATTTTCTTTTTTACAGGTTACAAGAAAAAACATCGAAGGACAGTTTTCTTTATTTCAGATACATACCAGCACTGGGATTGGGCACCCTAGTATTGGGCTTGTTGGGGAACGGGTACAGGCAACCTGGAGGGGGGCTCAACAGAAGTGGTACCAGAGGTTGGCACCCTGGACTGATTATATTAAAAAAAAATAATAATTTAGCCATCCAGATGGCGCTGAGGGTTGAGGCACTGGATGCCACACCTTGCACCATGCCAGCAACCCAGGTTCAGGAACATAGGCAGTGGAGCTGGGGGGTCAGAGGGTCAGGTGACCCCTCACTTTTGTAGCTGAAGGGCCATACATTGAATTGAACTGTGCCCTGAGCTAAGGTGTTCTATGCAATTCTGACTTCCCACTTTTGGTACACTCCTCCACCATTGTTCTGGAGTGTGCTTGGGTCAGTGGGGGTCGGCAGGGGATGGAAAGGATTGAGCATCCAGAGGACAGCTCTCCTCTCCTCTCCTGGGGAGGGTGGGTGGATGATTCCCCAGTGTGAGAGGCTCCTAGCGGAGGCTGGGAGTGCCACAGTCCAGGAATCATGCTAGGTGCAGGGGAGGAGTCTCAGCAGCCATCTGTGAGCTGGGTGCGGGAGAGCGCCTGGCAGCACTGGACAGCATCGCACATCCAGGCTCCTAGGGGGAGCTCTAGAACAAGGGAAACCACCCACTGACTTGGGGGCTAGGCATCGCCTATCCCCACCTCCACTGCTGGATCCTGCCCACTGTGTCCTGGTCCCAACATTGCCTTTGCCTATGGAACTCTGGATGAAAGCACCATGGAGCAGAAGGCGGCCCCACCCCGGGGGGTGTATTCAGGGGGGACTGGCTCCATCAGGTGTGTTGTGGGTGAGTCAGGAATCCAGGCACAGATGGGAGGATCTCAGGCTGGAGGGGATGAGGCAGGTCGACCAAAGAAGCCCCAGTTGGTGGTGACCGGAAGGAAAGAAACTTGAAAAAAAAAATCATTTATAAAGATAGGAAGGCAGATGGTCAAGGGACCTAGAGTAGGTGAGGAGAGACACAGATAAACAGATAGATAGATAGACAGACAGACAGACAGGCTCCTGATGTTCAAAGCACATGCTCCTGTTGTTGAAAGCCAATCAGCTTTTTGTTGACTGGGTTCATGCAAATAAAAGGACTGAAGCCCCCTCTAATTGGAGCGGCTTCAGTCCTTTCAACTACATGAAGTTTCCATCCAGCAAACACCAAGTGGCATCATGACTACAGTGCATGATCATTGGTCTGGACTGCCGAGGCCCTTCCAGTATAAGTTGCAATGGGAATGGCAGTGCCACACCTCTTAAATGCCGATAAGTGTAACAAAACATTTCCTGTGCATGTACAAGCAAACAAAAATTTCATATCATGTATGCACACCACCCCTTCACAACCCCCATTGAAAAATCCTGGATCTGTCACTGGCCATTTTTGCATTTAAATACACTGTCCTAAACTGGTTACACTCATATCTGTCTATATCATGTCTTTCTGACCATCAGCAGTCAGTCTGTTCCAGCATCACCTGCACTTGCCCCAAGACAGTCACCACTGGCATCCCCCAGTGCTCTATCCTGGGTTCCCATCCATTTTTCTTCTACATGGGTCCACTTACAAATATCTTCATTGCTAATGATTTATCCTGCCACAGCTATACAAACAGATATATGCTGTATTCCTGGTACTTATGCCTTGCAACAGACTCTTATCTACATATCTTACTGCTTAACAACATCCAGTCTTAAATGAGTTCAAATCCCATCCACCTGAATACCAATAAGACTGAGCAACAAGTCTGTGACAGTGGAAGAAAGACTAAATCATTGCATCTTTTCATCCTAAATCTTGGATCCTCTGGAATTTCACCTAGTTCATGTATCCACAACCATGGAGTCAAACTCAATCCAATTCTACAAATGGATAACCAAATCAACTGTTCTGTTAAAACAGCCATCTACCACTTCTGTAATGCTTCACAAATGCAGTCTTATATAGTCAAGACACTACTGCCACTTTTGTTCATTCATTTGTTCTTTCCTAGATAGACTACTGCAACTCACTCCTGGCTGGCATGCCTTTCAACAAAATCCAATGCCTGCTCGACTACTCACTGGAAGCAAAAATTCAGAGCACAACCCATTAGTCCTTGCAGCATTTCACTGGTTACTCATGCAACAATGCATTGATATTACAATTCTTTTTTATGGTTTTCAAATGTTGGCATGGCTTGGCAATCCCTTTTTTCTGCTTATTATTACATAACCATGTGTCTAGTCACAAATTATACTATTCAGGTTCACATGGTTTTGTAATTCCTCTGTCTAGACTGGTCACTTATGGTGACCAAGCTTTTTTCTATGCATGCTCCCTAGCTATGGAATCAACTACCTGCAGATGAACAGTCCTGTGCAGATATTGGCATTTTCAAAGACAAGCTTTTAAAATGTTTCTACAGCCATCAGTACATCATGTTTCCAGATAGTGGCTTTAACTCTTATTTCTGTGAAAAGCACATTCAAATTTTCTGTAACGTGCTCTTTAAATAATTACGATTATTATTAGTATTTAATATTGATTGTTAATATGCAATACATTAATATTCATTATTCTTAATATTACTGTTACTATTACTAGTGAGAAAAATAAAGAAGTTATGCTGCTGCATTTTGCACTAACTGCAAGAATCAACTCTGACTACAAGGAAGACCCTTATAGAACATTTCACAGTAGTCCAGTCATGTGGAAATGTTTTGTTACACTTATCGGCATTTAAGAGGTGTGTCACTGCCATTCCCATCGCAACTCATACTGGAAGGAGCTCGGCAGTCCAGACCAATGACCATGCACTGTAGTCATGATGCCACTTGGTGTTTGCTGGGTGGAAACTTCATGTAGTTGAAAGGACTGAAGCCGCTCCAATCAGAGGGGGCTTCAGTCCTTTTATTTGCATGAACCCAGTCAACAAAAATACAATTAGTGCAAGTAGGACTGATGGATGATTTCCTTTTTATAAAGCATCTTTTGATCAAACTCAAGGCACTGTAAATAAATAGCAAATAAACAAACAAAAAACTAATAACAAATAACCATAATAGAAATAGGACAAAAATTAGCAACAATTCAGAAAAAAAGTCATGTGTTTGGACCATGATAGGTCTAACTGAAGAGCCACTTCCTGACCTGTGCCTTGAAGTGGTTCTCGAATAGGATAACTCAGACATACAATATGGTGAGAGGGAGTACCAGCTGCGTGCCCTTTCCACAGCCAGTTTTAATCTAGAATGGGGGACACTGACCATCACCCTTTCCCTGGAACAAATGGTTCTACCTGGGTGGTGGAGAGTCAGGTACTCACGAATGTATGAGGAACACTGCACATTTAGTTCCTTAAATGCCAGAACAGGAATATTAAAGTCAATCCTCTGCTTAACCACCAGCCAGTGTAACTCATATTGTGCCAGTATAAGATGTTCCAGTTTGCTAAAGAAGTTATGCTGCTGCATTTTGCACTAACTGCAAGAATCAACTCTGACTACGAGGAAGGCCCTTATAGAACATTTCACAGTAGTCCAGTAATGTGGCAATGAACACCTGTACCAGAGCCCTATATACAGTACTTCACCTACCTGGACTACCTGCCAGCTGCCCTACCTGCCCTGACTGTTGTGTGACAGCACACACCATTTCTGCTATACTCACAAAACACATCTCATGAATAATTACAATTTAGCTTATTTGTGGCCCTTATGGCTGACACAGACAAAGCTGGATGACAGATAATTTTAGGATGTCCTAATATCATAAAATGTTGCCTCGGTGCTGATCTAATCAAAGAAAAGGTTAACTTCCAGATAATTGAGAGCTGCTCTGACATAGCAAGAACAGTGAAACTGAGGCATCATCCAAGCAACTCTATGTAAGATAAGGCAAGTGAAAAGAAATCTGACATGAAACTAAAAACTGTGTATTGTCCATAGGATAAACAGGTGGGGTACATATGCAGTACAGTCACCAAGGACTCTCATTAAGTGGTAGAAATCTCCTCTTATCACCAGTACCTTCACTTTCATTCCAGTGTGTCATGCTTAACTATGCATGAAAGCCTTCCATGCATGATTGATAAACACATTTTGACCAGGCAGAGAAGGGTGGAGAGAGCTCACAATGCAAATGGCAAACAGGGCCTTTCTTAAAGTATGGCAACCTTCCAAACAACCATTAATGGCAAACCGTGCCTGTAGAACTATTTCTGGCAGTTAGTAGGGGTGTTGCTAGTTTGCCATCAGAAACCTTACAATTAGCAGGGGCCAGTGATCATCACGAGATCCGAACCAAGAACTTACTTTTTCCAGGTACGGGGGGGCAGGGATTAGGTGCATGCCAGTGATTCTGTTCAGATTATGGAGAGAGTATGAGGGAACTCTGTATCTCCAGGTCACAACTCAAGGAAAATTCTGATCAAAGTAGTGTTGTGTGTTAGCCCACACAAAAGCAGGAGAGAATCTTTCTGCTGGGTAAAGATAATACTTTTATTAGGCTAAAGAAAAGTTAATGATTCAAGCTTTTGAAGCTTATAAACCTCTTCTTTGGGTATGTTACAAGGTTACTGTAACACAACTGGAGAAGAGAGTTATGGGCCTTAAAAACTTGTAGCTTTAACTTTTTTTGAACCTGATAAAGGTATTACGGTATCTTTAACCACAAAATGATTCTCGTTTTGTTTCTCTCCAACAAGGAAAATTAAAAAATTTATAGGAGCACCAGCCTAAACATGGGCCTAAAGGTGAGGGTCAGGAAGGGTGGGGGAATACTACAGAACCACTTCCCATGAACTCAAGGCATGGCATATGCCATGCAACTGGTGTTATGCCATGCCGAGGGCTGTCTAGGTATCACAAACTAGCCTTTTAGTGTATACAAATCTTGTTAATGACCACTAACATCAGGCAGTCTGATTTGTGTTGTGTCAGTCACGGGGGAGACTCCTTTCCCAGTGTCTCAGCCAGAGTGCAAATTGGTGGTCCTGCAGTGAACAGCCTGTTTGCACCCAGCTTTTGTGCCACTACCACTGGGAGTCAGAATGAGGCATGATGTGTCTGTTAGTGGTCAACATAAAACAGCAGTGTTCCTCCCTTCAACCTTTCTTGTTCCTGTCATTCACCAGAAAGCCAAATGAAAATAGTTTACATGAATATTAGCATTAGAAATGTAGAACTATGGAATTTATTTGCAGAAATGTACCTCTTGACTGATCCTGTCTGCCCAGATTGTCCCTGCAGAGTCTGTCTTGGCAGTCCTAACTGGTCTCTGGTGACTATTCCTCCTTCTTGTCTAATTATTAATATTAACCATTACTGATGTCTATTCCATGCATTCTTGAAGCCCTCTACTGTTTACACCTCCACCACCAATCTGTTCCAGGCATCTGCAATTATTTTGGTGAAGAAGTGCTTCCTAACATCCCTCTTAAGCTTCCCCCTCCAGCTTCATTGTAAGCCTTCAGATCCTGGTGCCCTTTCTCATTTGAAAGAGACTCCCCTCCTGCATCCTGTTTACCACTGTGATGTACCTGAGGTCTCTATATTGTTCCCTCTTGCTGTTCCCTTCTCTTTTCCATGGTGAACATGATGAAATTCCTCTGTCTTGCCTTAGGGATTTTGATGCAACACCTTCACCATCTTAGTTGCTATCTTGTGGACTGCCACACATTGTCTATGTTCTTTCTGAGGTGCTGCTTCCACAACTGGACACAATACTCCATGTGGGGCCTCATTAGCAAGGGATGCATTGGCAACACCACCTCTCTCCTCCTGCTGGAAATACCTCTTCCTATGCATCCCAGCATTCCACTGTCCCTACCCTGCTTTATTACACTGCCCTGCTACTTTGAGGTAATCAGATATGACAATCCCAAAGTCCCTTTCATGCTTAGTGAGTGTTAATACCTCCTCCATCCTATGCTCAGCACCTGGGCACCTATAACCTAGGTGCATGATTTTATACTTTTTGTCATTGACCCTTAACTGCCATGCTCTTGACCACTCCTCTAGTTTTGCAAGACCCCCTATGCATTCTATCCACCCCCTCCTGAGTGTCTGCCCTTTTACAGATTTTGGTGTCATCTACAAAAAGGCATACCTTCCTTTCTAGTTTTTCTGTAAAGTCACTTATGAAGACATAAAAAAGGACTGGTCCCAGTATTGATCCCTGCAGCCACTGGTCACTCTTCCAACATTAGACTGAGTGCCATTAACCATTTTCTAACCCAGTTCACCACTTTGGATCCCACCCTTGGGCTGCTAAATTTTATTATCTGTCTCCTGTTCAGCACAGTGTTGAAGGCCTTTTCATAGTCAAGGTAAGCCACATCCAGTGCCCACCCCTGATCTATTCCCCTGGTCACCAGTCAATGAAATCAATCAGATTCATCTGGCAGGACCTCCCTCCTTGAATCCATGCTGCCTGTGGTCTTGCATCCCATTGGATTCAAGTTACTCTGCTAACCATTCTTTGAAAAGGGGTTCTATTAATTTCTCCACCACTGAGGTGAGACTGACCAGTCTACAGTTGATCTGCTGTCCTCCAGTCCTCTGGAACTACACCTGTTTCCAGAGAGTTGTTGAATAAGGCCATCAGTGGGACAGATGTCACCTCCCTGAGTACCTTTAGTACCTTTTGGTGTATCCAGTCTAATCCAATAGTCCTGTCCACTTTAAGACCTTTCAAGTCCCTTTAGGACTATTTCCTCTGAAAATGGACTTGTGTCCTTCTCCCCTCCTTTGTTCCTACAGTTCTGTGGTGGTCCATACCCCTTCCCTTCCACTGTGAAAACTGAGCCGAAGAACCTGTTCAGGCTGTCTGCTTTTTCTTGGTCCTCTTCTGTGCAGTCCCCCTCAGCTCCTGCCACTCTCCTTATCTTCACTATCCATCTTCTTGCCTTCCTCTTCTCACTTATATACCTGAAGAAACTCTTCTCCCCTTTTGCTACCCCTTTGGCTATCCTTTCCTTCTGTCTGAGCCTTTGCTCCCCTCACTGCCTTTTTAACTTTTCTCTGTTTTAGTTGCTTCACCTCCCTGTCTTCCTCCCTTTTCATTTCCTTATACCTCTCTTTGATAATTGCCTTTTTTTTTTGCAACACCAGAAAACAGAAATACAGCGTACGTAAAAGCCGATGTGTAGTTAAAGTGGAATAAATAAAAAAAAATCAATTTATTTTGTTCTTTCTTCAGTTTGTTTCTACAGGGCTGTTCAAATACCTCTTGTTTCCTATTACTCAGAAGATAGTAAATACAACAACCACAACAGCATGTTATTAAACACTGTGCACATTCATGAACACTCAAAAGGGCCTTGGGGTACAGTACAATACCTTTGGTGGGGGATGTACTTTCTTCTTCTTAGAAACAATTGCCATGTTGACGCCATCATTAGCCTGTATTGCACTGGACTCAATTCATATGTTGCGCTGAGGATCAGCTTATGTCTACTCTGAACAGATTTTGAAAATACACTTGGGACCTGGGCTCATATCCAGCACCAAAATACACTTGGGACCTGGGTTCATATCCAGCACCGATACTGTCATGCTGACACAGTCTTCGCAGTATGAAGGGATGTACATCATTTCTGGAGCTACCATTCTTCAGATGAAATTTTAAACTGATGTGGCCTCTGCACATCTGTGGTGACTGGGGCTTAAAGCATAGCAGATTTCAGGCACCAGCAAACTCTGCAGTTGCTGGGGCCCCCCAACCAGAGCAGTCTACCTTGTTAATTTTTTTAAAATTTGTTTTATCTTCTTAAAAGAGCAGTAAAAGGCTGTGCTGCTCCTTCTGATGTGGCATCAAGATGCCCTGACATGTCTCACCAAGCTATGACCCGCGGTCAATAAGATGCAGATGAGCAGCAATGGATGGAATGGAATTAACAGCCCCAAGGAGTAACATTGCTGTTTTTCCCTATATAATATAAATAAACCACTGGTTGTTGTGAAACTAAATTATACAATGGCAAGAAAGAATCCTGGTTTCTGATTGGTCAGTTGACTGTCACAGCAGGGGTGTTATCCTGACATAACATCCCTTCTGATTGTTTGGATGATATGGATGAGCACCAAGATGATCTCCTCTTTCTCTTAAGAAACAAAAATATGTTTACACACTAACAAAAACGTTCTTTACAATTATTTTTTTATTATAAAACAACAAGCCACTGTATAATAGGAATAATGTCCTCCAGGGTGAGAGTTATGCTGGGATAACATTCCTTCTCAGTTGTTAGACCCCCTCAGATGGTGGCCTTGGGCCCAACCACCCAAGGCTGGATGTTATCCCAGCATAACACCCACCCTGTCAGGCATTATTCATTTAATAAACTGCTGAGCTTAAGGACTATAGTCATGCACCTGGCATGAAGGTGGGTCAAGTAGTTTTGGCCCACGACTCATCTCTGAAAAGTGCATGGACTTTGTGTTCATGCACAAATGTTTAATAATAAAGGAAAAGAGGAAGATTAATGCAGAAATATTTAGGGCTGTCTCTTCCAAGAGATCTTTCATAGATCTCATCTTTCCTATTCTAAACGGTAGATTTACATCTGTGCCTATCAAAATTATTCTATCAATTGTGTCTGTCTGACCTGCATCTGAATTGTAAAAAAAAAATTATGATTATTAAATCATTTGTGAAAAAGCTTACATTTTGATCTCCCAAATGTATTTTTGTTTATAATTTTATGAATGGTGAGGACAGGTGCTTGCATAACTGGGTAAACAAAGTTGCAAAACATAATCATGTCTTTGTCCACCCTTTTGAAAGTCAGCCCCATAATGTCTAAGTTATTATTTATTTAAATATTATGTTTTAACAGGAAAACTCCAGTTGTCTTTGGACCTTATAGATAACAAGTTGCACCACAGGTAGTCTGTTCTGCCACAGAGAGTGAATCATGAAACAACAGAACTATCAACAGACTGTGAAAGGAAACTCCTTATAACAATATTTTTAAATTTGTTGAATGCAGTCATAAATGTCCTCCAGGTTCTCCACCAATGGTTTATGCCCTGCTTTGCCAGCTAAGTTAATTCATTCTTTTGGTTGCATGCCACCAACCTGATGATTAATATTGTGGTTAACAAGCTCCATCTGTCTCATTTCCTGCATTGGTGCTTTAGCATAGAAACAGTGGTCAAACAATATAAAATAATTCATGTGTCTTTTAACTGTTAATGAAGCATATTAAATAACACCTGGGCAAAAACCCAATAAACTTACTAAAGTTGAAATACAGGTTATAGTACTATGAAACATAATAGACCTCAGCCACTTCACAATCCATACCACTCTTTCCTATATCTTAAAGATTATTTTAAGAACTGCGAATGAAGAACATATTTCTCTATTTTCTTTCACATATAGAGTATATTATTTGCAAAAACTTCATTAGTGCATCAGTTAGGATTGTTTTCGTACTGACAAAAGTGTGAAAATTCCACATTAGGGATACCACCCCACCCCAAACCCCCTCCTCAAAACCCTAACTCCGCATTCCCTGCAACCCCACCCCCCACACACACACAGGTAAGCAAGGCAAGGGCCAAGGCAAGACATGCAACCAGGGACAAGGAGGATCAGGTAACAGAAGTGACAGACAACTCTGTAAATGTTCCAGAAGACAGAGGTATCATCACAGTCCATGAAGTGTATGAGTTCTGCAGCCGTCATAGTGGCTTAGGGGTACACAGACATGTGGATGTTATCCACACATAGTGTATTAGAAATGACAGTTTATGTGAGCCTAGCAACAGTCGTTGGATGTTTGCATTTTGTTTTGTGATACAGTGAGTTAGTCCTAATAACAAACAGTGGTACTAATAAAAATAATGTCTTGTAGCATAGTTTACAAGAAAGATGTAAAAACAACAGTTGTAACATGCAACAGTAATGATAATACTGTTAATCAGTGTTTCCTGCTAACACAGCAGCAGAACAACATGTGTTGGTGGTAGCATGCCACCGGAGCAGTATCTCCAAAGTACTGTGTATGTGTCAGGTGTATCTATGCTGCTAGCAGATGCCTGTGTGGTAGGGACAATTCTTGCAGTGATCCAATTGTTGGAATATGACACATATAAATCAATATTTCAAAAATCTGAACAGACTACGTGTAATTGTATTAGGAAGATATGCCAGCAGTAATGTGTGATCACACTGTGCTAGCAGTATAGAGTCACGTATACTGTAGTTATTTTTCTATTACATAGTGTTATATGAAAGTCATACAGTGTTGTGAATATTGTGCTTACAGATGTGCCTGAGTGGTATATTGTTGTACGATGCTGTATTTGTCTTGCGTGTGTCTGTGTGTGGAAGGGTGGGGTTGGGGGGAATGCAGAGTTAGGGTTTTGAGGAGGGTGTGTGGAGTTGTGGTTGTGGGGTGGTAACCCTAACATGGAATTTCCACACTTTTATTGGTCTGAAAACAACCCTAACTGATGCATTAACAAAGTTTTTGCAAAGAATTTATTTTCTTTTTTTAGCAGTGTAATGTAAGTAGTAAATGGAATGTGTTGGTTGGAGCGTTGGCACTTCGGGCCCCACCCCACACCAAGCTGCCCATTTGCAGTATAATGTGCGTGTGTGTGGGAGTTGGGACCCCAGGCCCTGCACTCACCACACATGGCCATGGAGCCATACCCAGCCCTATAAGGCAAGGAGCCTTTGTAACAGTAAGTTGCCCATATCTTGGGAACCGTAGGAGGTGGGGGAAAAAATTCAAGTGTGGCTGTAATGGTGAGAGTGAATAGGTCTCACAACATAAAGTTGATCAAATCTGTATCTTGCATCGTTTCTGAGATATGGGCACTGAAACGCAACGTGAGTGCTATGTCTGACAGCATAATTGTGGCCTATAGCCATGAAAATAATCAATTGGAACACTAATTCTCAAATATCTCAGAAACCATAAAAGGTAGGAAACAAAATCAAATGTTATGAGTTTCATGGCTTTGTAACATAGTTCTGTGCTGGGGGAACTAAGACATTTTGTGATGAAAAGTCCTTATCTCGAACCGTTTTTGAGATTCAGGCCCTGAAATGCATGACGGGTGCCACAATGTTATACTATGGGAACATTTCTGAAATTTGCAGTGCTGTAACTATTGCTGTGTTCAATGGTTCTGTACCAAACCACCAAAAGGCACACCTGTAGGGTGAGGGCTTTGCATCCTGGAAAGTTCACACAAATAGAGCCATTCACATTGCCACACTGAAAGGACAAAGAAAACCACCACTGTGTTATCCTATGGGGAAATTTCTGAACTTTGGAATGCTGTAAGTATGGGCCTCTATAATCTTTCCTCTCCAAACCAGTGAAAGGCACATCCATGGAACAAGGGCATCCTACCCTGAAAACTTCAGGCCAATAACACAATCCAGCTTGCCACAATCAAGTGATAAAGAAAAGGAACACATAGCAAAATTTTCCTAGCTCTATAAGGGGAATGTGATCGCAATCAAAAAAATGTTACTGTGATCATATGCAAAGTTTTCACAGCACAAAAAATGCTGTCTCAATCAAAAAATTAAAAAAAATTAAAAAACATGTTTCCAGACTACCTGGCCACAAATTAATGCCATAGACATATTCCTTGGGGCCCGTTTAGGTAAACCCAATGATTGCTGTGTTCAGAAGTGCAGTATTTTTTGAGTTATAATGTTGTTTCTGTCTTGCTAACTGAAAACAAGATGTCAGCAGCACAGCAACATTTTTTGCAAGCTCGATCAAAAAATTTAACTGCGATTGTTTTTGCAGTGCACATATACATTTTACCATAGACTATAATGGGACACTAAAAATACTATAATTTTTGAACAGAGTAATATTTTTTCACAAAATCTTTGGAAGGCACCACTGCTAGTCAGAACCCATGCAGACACCCCAATTTGAACCCACTCAAATGCATTCTTCAGTGCATTATGGCTGGACAAAGAAAATGCAGTGTTGGGGATTTTTCACTTTTTGAGCATGCTACGATTCTGCAACTGTACATCTGATCGACACTAAAAGGTACAGATCCAGAGATCTGTGATATATCTTTCTACATTCCAAATTTCAGGAAAATCAGACAAACGGTTTAAAAGTTACTAAAGTGCATATTTTGAGATACATAGATTGGCTTTGCAACTTTAACCATAGTGGCACTACCATGCTACTATATATATATATATATATATATATATATATATATATATATATATATATATATATAATGTAGTTAGGGTTGAGTAGCACTTTTAAGGTTAAAGAGTGAAACTCTGCACCTTAATAACTTTCCCACCATTCAATTTGGTATGCATGGTTGGGCATGGTAGCTCCTGGGATCTGCCAACTTTTGTACTGGTCAGATATACGGCTGTAGAATTATTAAGCGACATCCATGTGTGCAATTATGCTTTTTTGCAAATTCTTTGCTCTCACCTACAGGTGGCACAGTTTGCACCACCGGTTAAAAAATTTCAGGGATCGTGTAGCCAGGGTCCCCGATGTGCCTTTTGAAGATTTTGTGAAAAAATATTTAACGGTTCAAAAGTTATTCAAACAACAAGTTCCCATTATAAGTCAATGGGAAAAGTTAACAAAAAGTTCAGCACTTTCGAAAATGCACTTTTTAGTGTTGCAAATGGCCCTAGTAGTGTCGCAAATCTGCCATTTTGTTTTCAGTTACTGATCAGAAAAATGTTTGGAATTTAAAGTTGGGACCCTCTAGGAACACAATTATTTTTGTGTTCACCTAGTCGGACCCTCAGGATGCTAGCCAAGTCTTTATTTTGGTGTTAAACACCCCAGAAATATGTTTTTCAAATTTCAGGAAAAAGTAGTGTCACAAAATAGTGTCGCACCTGTGACTCTTTAGCAAATTTTTGCGAAAGCTTTCACAAATTGCGACACTACTTTTCCAGACTATGGCCAAAATGACAGGAATTCTTTGCCACCCTGTTGAAAAAGAATGATTTGTTTTGGGCTGATGTTTGGTTGGAAGGCGGCCAACATTTCACAGATGTGCCTTTTCGTGGTTTGGTGAAAAAATATTGCATGGATGCCAAGTTACGGTACTCCAAAATTGAAATTTTTTCCCCATAGACTAACATGGTTGCACACGCCGTGCCTTTCGAGGCTCGTATCTCAAAAACCGTGTGAGATATGGAATTTTCATCATGACTATGCATAGCCTAATGCATAGCCCATGACAAAAACCAAGCCTGGAAACTCATGAATCATATGAAATTTAAATTTTTTTCTACTTCATATGGTTCCTGAGATATCAGCAATTTAGTATTCCAACAGCTCATTTTCTGCTCTGAGGCCCATTATTATGCATACATTCTTTCTACACACTGTGTTTCTCTATGCAGCTGTTAGGCAAATACAGGGTGTGCGCTTCCGTTACCGTTAGTTACCGTTCACACTTGGGTTTCCTTACCCGTTTGCGATACCATTCCCATGTACACCACTGTATGCGTTACTCTTTGCGTTCTTGTTTGTGTACGCACTTGCATTTGTGTTTCCATTTCTGTTTACTTTGACATTATTTATGCTGTTAATGTTACCATTTGCATTTCCAATTGCTGTACCATCACTGTGCGCATCACAGTTTGCATTTCCATATGCGCTTGCATTTGCATTTCTGTTTCCTTTGGCGGTATTGTTGCTGTTACCATTAGCATTTGCATTTATAATTGCAGTAATGTGACTGTGTGCATAACGGTTTGCGTTTCTGTACGTGCTTGCATTCATATTTCCGTTTCTGTTTCCTTTGGCGTTACTTTACTTGTTACCATTGCCATTTGCATTTCCAACTGCGGTACCATGACTGTGTGTGTTATGGTTTGCATTTCCATATGCGCTTGCATTTGCCTTTCTGGTTCTGTTTCCTTTGGCGTTATTTTTGCTGTTATCATTATCATTTGCATTTGCAATTGCGGTACCATGACTGTGCGCATTACGCTTTCCGTTTCCATATGTGCTTGTGTTTGCCTTTCCATTTCTGTTCCCTTTGGCATTATCGTTGTTGTAACACTTAACATTTGAATTTACAATAGCGGTACCATGACTGTGCACATTACCAGTTGTATTTACGTATGCGCTTGCATCTCCATTTGTGTCACTGTTCACTTTGCTGTCACTTTGCACTTGTGTTTCTATTAAAGTTTGTGTTACCTTTTATGTTTGCGTCACCATGTGCGTAACCATTAGTGCTTGTGTTTGCATTGCAGTTACCATTACTATGTCACTACACATCATGGGTGGGAGCGCAGGGCCTGAAGGGCTCGCTCCCACACCTATATTCACTACTTATAGTCCTCATTCTCAAAAAGAAGGAAATTCCTGGCAAAACTCTGTTTAATGCATCAGTTAGAGTTGTTCCACAGCTTAAAAAAAAGCATTGGAATGTGTTAGCTGAAAGCCCCTGCACTTCAGCCCACCCTCCCAACCAGCATGGGGGTGTGGTTGAGGCTGCGTCGGTCCTAACTCTCACCCCATTCTCCTATACCTCAGCTTGTTTACACATGTGATGGGGTGCGAGTTAGGGCGACGAGCCCAATGCACACCCCGATGACAGTTGGGGGTGGACTGGGGTGCAAAGCGGCTTTCAACCCTAACACACCAAATTTCTTGCTTTTGTCTATGTGGAACAACCCTAACTGATGCATTAAACAGAGTTTTTGCCATGAATATATATATATATATATATATATATATATATAGAGAGAGAGAGAGAGAGAGAGAGAACATATTTATTGCAAAAACTACATTAATGCAGACATTAGGTTGAAAAGCACAAAACACACAGAGTAGTAAAATTAAACAACATTGGGGTTTGAGTCTACAGAATTTTGGCGAATCAGTGGGGGTTGTTTCTGGGGTTGTCAACCCTGATGCCCACCCCCCACCCAAACCATAACCTCCTGTCCAAAGCACAAAGGTACAGCTCAAGTCTGTGCCTTATGGTGATATATGGCTATCATTCCTTTACCTATGCCTTTGTTTCTCTTGTTGCCTTTCCTGCTTGCTCCATTTTACCTGGTACACCTCTCTGTCTTCATCCCTGTGCATTTCTTTATAGATCTCTTTAATAATTATAGCTCTTTTTTTGTTCTAGGTTATTTTGCTCAACACCTACAAATGACACTATAGGTTTAAGAAAAACTGAAGTGTAGTTAAAGTAAAATGCTTTAAAAAGAAACATTTAGTTTCTGAAATCATTATATTATATTATAGGTATACCTCTTTGCAGATGGCACAAAGATCTGCAATAGGGTTGATACACAAGGGGTGGTGGAAAGGATGAGAAGGGACTTGGTAAGGCTGGAGGAATGGTCAAAAATATGACAGCTTAAATGCAATGCAAAGAAGTGCAAAGTAATGCACCTGTCAAACAAAAATCCAGGGGAAGAATACACAATGGGGGAAGGGTACTAACAACAACAAAAATGGAAAAGGACCTGGGGGTAGTCATATCAGATGATCTAAAGGTAAGCAAGTAATGTGAGAAGGCAGTAGAAAAGGCTGGGGGATACTGGGAAGTATAAGGAGAGGTATCACCAGTAGAAAACAAAATGTTGTTATCCCTCTGTACAGACAGTTGGTGAGACCCCATCTGGAGTACTGCATCCAGTTCTGGAGACCCCATCTCTGCAAGGACATAGACAGGGTGGAGGCAGTCCAGAGGAGGGCAACAAAAATTGTGCAGTGTCTGCAAGAGAAGCCATACGAAGACGGACTAAAGGAGCTTAACATGTATACCCTTGAGGAAAGGAGGGAGAGGGGGAATATGATAGAAACGTTCAAGTACCTCAAAGGAATCAAAAAAGTCCAAGAGGGTAGCATCTTTCAGAAAAAGAGATGTGCATAATCAAGGGGACACAATTTGAAGATAATGGGGGGATGGCTTAGGGGCAATGTGAGGAAGTATGTTTTCACAGAGAGGGTGGTGGATGCATGGAATGGCCTTCTGGAGGAGGTCATTGGGTCAAAAACAGTGGGTGAATTCAAGAATGCATGGGACAGACATAAAGCAATTCTTGGGAGTAGGAAGAAGTAGGCTGTTGGTAAACTAGGAGCTGCAGCTTATCCAACAGATAGGGAAATGGGCAGACTAGGTGGGCCAAGCTGTCCTTATCTGCTGTCAGAGTTTATGTTTCTATTATGCACCTGATGCTCTTTCTTGAATTTATTTCTGCAATGCTACCTACAGACTTCTTGTTTCCATTACACAGAAGATAGAAAATAAAATGCTCTTGACAGCATGTTATTAAACTCTGTGTACATTCTTGAAAGCTCAAAAGCGCCTTGGGGTACTATACCTTTGGTGGGTATGTACTGTATTTTTCTTAGAAACAATTGCTATGGTGACTCCATCATTGCCCTATATTAAACTGGACACCATTTGTATGCTGCACTAGGGGCCAACTTGTGTTTATACAGAACAGGTTTCAAAAATACATTGGAGACCTTGGCTAACTTCCAGTGCTGACACAGTCATGCTGACACAGTTATGCAGCACTGTGGGAAGTGTGGCACTTTTGGAGATGACATTCTTCAGAGGAAATTATAAATTAATGTGCCCTCTGCCTATCTGTGATAATTGCACCATAAAAGATCACTTGTCTCTTTATGAAAATGTAGTGTGTTGATTATCCCTAAAATTATGGCGCACACCAATCCCATAAAACAGGTTGTAATACAAGTGTGTGTGTGTGCGTGTGTGTGTGTGTGTGTGTGTGTGTGTGTGTATATATATACCAAGGAGCTGACTGCTGGAAATGACTACAGTTCCCTGTGTTACCAATGTGTAACTTGTTTTTTGTTTTTTTTTAACTTTCTTTATTCACCTACCCCCCGGGCATCCTTCAGGAGTGCCCAACTCGGATCCCACCCTACTCCCAACCTGAACCCTCACATCTCCCCTGATCTCTCCCCCCGATTGGCCTCAGGCAGACCTGACCCCCAGTACCATCTCTGGGGCTGATTCCACTCTCCCCTAGAGGCTACCTCCTGAGTATGAAGGGCCTACCTGTAAGTTGTTGGGTCACCCTGAGAGAAAGATCCTGGCTGTGTATTGGCCAGTATTTGGGACGTGGGAGGGTCCACCGTGGCCACGGTCATCTTCCGGCTGGTAGGAGGCTTTTTCTTGTAATTGTTTCCCATTCCACCCCCCTGCGGAGCCCAGCTAGCAAGGCTACGATGCTGTGACTCCACCCCCAGGCATTGGCGTCGCTACACTCGAGAAAATAATATATTTTTTTGCAGAGTCTCCATAACGGGTTGTTAATACCCTTACTTGGTGTTGTATAGTAGAATGGACAGGTACAGTATCTTATGGCCACTGAAGGGAAATCTACCTGATCTACAAAGCAATCCATGAAGAAAAACTCACAAGAGGTAGTGCTGGGCGCGGGTGCAGATATGGAGGGTCCTGATGAGGCAGCAGCTGTCCTGGGCTGGACGGTGTCTCTGAGAAGGTGTTAGAAGCCCTTACTCCCAAAATAGAAGTGGTGGCTTCTAAGCTTGACAAACTAGTGGCACAATTGCAACAGCAACAACAGATGACCGAAGTGGAATCCTGTCTCGTTGCTGGAGGACACTATGACTGAGCTCCTGACTAGGCTGGCTTCACTTGAAAAGGAGCTTGTTGCTCTGAAAGACACAGTTGATATACAAAAAATCTTTCAAAGCCAGAATAATCTCAGGATCAGGGGAATAACTGAAAGAGTAGAAGGAACAGATATGGAAGGGTTCATAGGTAAATGGTTAGTTCAAGTGCTTAAACTTAGCCACAAGCATGACTGTATTAAAATTGATCCCGCTTATAGAGCTTTGGCACCAAAACTGCCTGCGGATGTCCCTCTGTGTCACATCATATTAAAATTGCACCATTATCCTGATAAGCAGAAAATCCTGTCTGCTGCACATAAGGTTGGGCCACTGAAATATGGGGACAGTCCGGTTATGATTTTTCAAGATTTTTCCAGGACAGTGCAGAACCAAAGGAGAGTTTTCATCCTTTTGTTAAATCAGCTCAGGCAACATAACGTGGACTTTTCATTCCTATACCCTGCGGTGCTTAAAGTTTCACATGAAGGGCAGACCTTGACCTTTTGGAGGCAGAGAAGGAGAGATCTAAATGTGTATGAATTCAGCTGAGAGCCAATATTCTGCAGGAGAAAGGACTGTGTGCTATTATGTGATGCTGGTCTGGTTCCTGATCTTCTCACTGGTAAAGTCCCAAATGTCATTAGGATAAACTGTGCTGTGGATTTACCTCCTTAGGCTGTCTTTCTGTGGACTGGATTTGTTTTTTGGAAGAGGATTTATGGATTGTTGACTGTCCCTACTTGTAAGTAGACTTATATATATATAATATATATATATATATATATATATATATATATATATATATATATATATATATATATATCGGCACCATGCAATTCTGCTTAAAGTTGGACCAGCATAACATTCTGTGGTGATTTGCATATGCAGCCCATGATGTTTTGCATTGTGTGGGCATGTGTGATCTTATATATATATATATATATTTTTTTTTCTGTGACCTATCACTCATTCAGATATCTGGCTAGATTGCAGCTTGGGACACAGATAATTACAGAGGGCCCTAGACTTGCATAGTGCTGCTGGGTTGCTCCTGAGGCTTTGTTTGTTTTTTTAAAGTAAATATGGCGGTTTCAAGGAATGAACCTGTGGAATTTTCCTTTCAAAATGTTGGAACAATGTCTGTAGATATTTGTTATATGCTATAGCCTTTCAATTTAGTCAAATTCTGTGTTTCTCCCTTGGTTGTGACGTTTTGTAAGTAATAAGAGCTGTTGGGATTAGATACGGGAGACGAGGAGGGTAGTATGACAGAAGGACCCTCTAATGACCTGTGGTAATAAACTGAGAAGCTATGTAAAGTGACCAGGATGGAGCTGGATTCAGTATGCATGGCATCCTTGTGGGCAGGATAAGGGGGACTAGTCCCCCGGGTTACTAGGGTATGAGGTGATAGCTTGGGATCCATCCGGTCCATGCCCACTCTAAAGGATGGTTCTTCTGGCTGTCCAGGCCTGCCTAGGTGGGAAGCACTCTTTTCAGGATGATTCAAAAGTTTTTTGGAGTTACACTGAGGCATGATGTAATGTATGCCTCAGGGTTTTAGTAGAAGGGGTAGGTAGCTTGTTTTGCATATCTAGTGCCTTGGACACGAAGGAGGAGCAGGAACAACTTGGCAGCTTCTCATGGTTGGAGTTCTCAGCCTAGTGATAGCTTTGGCTGCTTAAAATGGGATCTACCTGGGCCTCATGTAGCTGCTATGAGATATATAGGCCAGAGCAGACTACATGCAGGGATTTCATAATGTTACTGGAGAGGGAGGAAGGGAGTGGGGTATGTACTTCTGCAGGGTAAGTTTCTCTATTACAATGTGCTCCTACTTGGGTCTGTCTGCAACAGCTGGTGATCTCCTATATGTTGGTGAGGGTACCCTGTGTGATTGCAGATACAATATAGCTATTTGGTGATGACTGTGATGGTTACTATGTTGTTTTGTTATTTGTTCTAGGTTTGTATGTTGCTTACTTTTGGTTTCTTGTTATAAATAACTGCTGAGCTTACTTAAATGTAAAGGAACAGGTCAGGGAGGAGTTTGGATGGCAGGAGTTTGACACTGGAGGGATGTGGCCTAGGTCTGAGTCTAGAAAGGGTTGAACCCCTCTCCTGGTGCCACCTAAGTCCTCTTGATGTTAGGATGTTGAACATTATAGTGTGCTCCTGGAATGTTCAGGGGTTTTCCACTCAGATAAAGTGGAATAAGTTATACAGTGCTCTTGAAAGAAACAGGATCAATGTTGCCATGCTGCAGAAGATGCATAACATGGATGTAGAACATGATATGCTGCTTCGGGAATGGGTTGGCCAGTGCTGTGCTGCATCATGCCACGGACAAAGAAGAGGTGTAGCCATATTGTTCTGAAGGGCTTTAAATTTTGTGGAACATAAAAGGGTGAGCAATCCAAGGGTTTGTTGATATATTCCCATGCTGGGTCAATTATGTGAACTGGTCATGTTTAGGGATGTAAATTTGTCATGGCAGTCATACGCATCATGGATTCCATGGCATTTGTTTTTTATTCAGGACTTCCATGACTTTCACTGTTGTCGTCAAAACTTAGCAATGATGACAATGCCACGAAGTTTACTAATGTTTACTAATGATTTCATGAACAACCAACGACCTCATCCATGACAAACTTACATTCTTAGTCATGTTTAGTAATGTTTATGTGCTGGCGCAGCACAACCCTATGTTTCTTTATGAAATGTTGGCCCTCTTACAAAGAGAGAAATTTCCTAACCCGGTATTAGCAGAAGACTTCAATTGTACATCAAATGCTTCCTTGGACTGGTGACAAGGAGAGGGGAGGCAAGAGCTGGGTTGAGACGTTGCGCTCTTGGCTTGTCAGAGATGGACTTGGTAGATGTATGGTTAGAGGCAAATCCGGGATCATGAGAATACACTTTCCTCTCTAGTCCCCACAAGACAAGTCTTGGTCATGAACTGACTACTTATTTGCACCTAGGGCCCTATATCATTTGGTCACAAATACTGAAATTACTGTCATTTCTGTATCTGATCATGTTAAGGTGCTTTTGACCATGAGCACTAGAGATGCAGATCACTCTCAGTGCACATGGTAATTCTTATCGTGTATGGCTTCCTAGGAGGAGTTTGTTGAGTTTCTGCAGGAGCACTATAATCTCTACATTAATACTAATAAAAAGTCCACTTCTTCAAAATGGCTCCTCTGGGAGGCAGGGAAGGCATACATGAGGGGACTGATAATTTCTTATATGGCAAAGAGAGCTAAACAAAAACAGGTAAAAATATAGAAATGTGAAGATGCTGTGAAGGGACTAAAGAAGAAATCCTGTGATGGTCCTTCAGATGAAACTCAGCAATTCCTGCGAATAGCATTTGAGGCATTAAATGTGGCTGTCATGAATGGGGCTAATACAGCCTATATTATGTCAAGCAGGGTATTTATGAATGGGGAACAAGCCTAGTCCATTACTGGCCTGTTTAGCCAAAGGCAGGGGTGCCTCAACTTTGGCTGTAGCCCTTAAGGGTAGACTAGGGAAAACCTGTGACAAAGGTTCAGATATCATGCTGCAATTTGGTTAATTTTTAAAAGCATTGTATACCCGGGAAATGTCTTATAATGGGGATGTGAATCTCTTTTTGTGGGATATTACCCTTCTGGATCTTATAGAGGAGTAAGCAGAGTGGCTGGGAGCCCCCATACAAGTGGAGGAGCTAGCTGCTGCCCAGGGGACACTAAAAAAAGGAAAAGCTGCAGGGCCCGATGGGATGAGTGTCGAATATTATTGAATGCTGTGAGAACCCCCTGTTGGAACAGTCCCGAGAAATGCTTATAGAGGCTCTGGAGCAGGGAACCTTGGCAGATTCATGTTATCAAGCCATTATTATGGTCATCTCTAAACCTGGGAAGGACCCCACACTGTAAATGGCATATAGGCCTATTTCATTGCTTAACTATGATACCAAAATTATTGATAAAGTTTTGGCCAGGTGCTTGGAGGTTTGGCTCCCAGATATAATTAATCCAGATCAAGCCAGTTTTTTCCAGGGTAGATACACCTATAATAATATTAGACATCTTCTTAATGTGGTCCAGTGGGGTTCTTTGCATCCGGGAGAGGCATTCATGCACTCCCTGGATGTCGAGAAAGCCTTTGTCAGGGTTGAATAGCCCTATCAGACACCAGTGTTCCAGAAGTTTAATTTAAGGGAGGGTTTTTAAAAATATGTAGACTTGCTGTAAGCAGCAAATAAGGCACGAGTTTTGGTGAATGCAGGGCTTTCTGAGGAGCTTGTCCTCTTGTGGGGTACTAGACAGGGTTGTCCCCTCTCCCCACTCCTTTTTGTTTTAGTGATAGAACCCTTGGCAGAACACATAAGGCAGAACCCGGATATAATGGATGTGGCTGGGTGTTGGGGTTATGCCCATAAAGCGTCCCTTTATGCAGATGACCTTTTGCTTTTCATTACAAAACCCGAAAGGTCCCTGGCAGAGATTATTCAATTTATAGATTGATTCTCAGAGTTTTCTGGATATATATAATTAACTACAATAAATCTGAATTTGTCCAGTTAAGGGGAGGAGAACAGGTATGGATACCAAGGCTCCCATTTAAGAGAGTACTGAACTCGATCATGTATTTTTGCCTTAAGGGGAGCCCTGTACTTTTTAGCCTGTATAGGCTAAACTATGCTCTTTATAGAAGGTGATTACAGCAGATTTGTCCAGATAGAAAGCACTTCCAGTTTCTTGGATGGGCCGCATTAACTTACTGAAAATAAATGTTCTTCCTCGTATTTTATACCCCATCCAAATGCTGCCTATGGGCCTATTGGCAAGGGATATTCATCGCTTTGAGGCCAGGTGTACTGAACTTTTATAGCAGGGTAAGAGACCCAGGGCTGCATTTGTGTGATTGATGGGCCTCACAGGGAGGGGTGGGCTTCACTTTCCAAATCTTAAGTTTTATCATGTTGCAGCCCAGCTTCAACTGCTGCATGAATGGATGAATGTTAGAGGACAAAGGGACAAGTTGGACCATGCTTGGCATAGGTACTAGATGTCCCATTCCTCTTTGTTATCTTGACAAGGGTGGGCTGGCCAAGTATAAGACTGGCAGCACAGTGAATTCCCAGGTAATATATATATTGCAGGCATTGTAATGGGTCTTTAAAATCCTAGGAGGGGGGCAGGAGAAAACCCCTCCTTGCTCTCTTGTGCGGAAAACAAGATTTTCTCCTGGGTTAGAAGACTAAAGCTTTGTGGAGTGGAGAGCCAGGGGTGCAACTTGTTTTGGGGACCTGTTGTGCCCAGCTGGGCTTCATTCTCAGGCCAGGTTGTAGGCTGGTCTGGGACTTAGGGGGTCACAGAGATTTCAATATTTATAAATACCTGCCCACCTATGCCGTATGAATAGATTGGACATGAGGGTTACTAGGATTAGCAGGTTGGAGAGGGAGATTCTGAGAGCCATGGTGGACATGAAGGGCTCCATGGCAAATATATATTTGTATTTACGGGAGACATTCCATATCAGTCAGGTGGGATATGCAGCCTTCGGGAAAGAGATCTGGGCTTAGGTATAACTAATGATAATTGGTCACTGATATGTGTCTCATAATGGGCTCCTGTGGTGTAATAGATTCAATAAAATCCAATTTAAGTTTGTTCATCGACTTTGCCTTCCACCTGTGGTAGTAAGCAAATTTAACCTGGGGTATCCCCTCTGGATGGGAGATGTGGGGGGGGGCACCACCTGCACTGTTTCTGGAGCTGTCCATTGCTCAAATGGTTCTGGACAGAAGTCCAGGAGAAATTAGCACAAAGGCTGGGCAGTCACATAGCAGAGAATCCTCTGTCTTTTTTGGAGTGGACACATCAACAGATGAGGCATGGGATCTTCTGCTAAGGTTCATTAAGGTTCTTTTGGTTCTGGCTAGAATGTGTATACCGAATACATAGGTATCATGTCAGCTCCCCCACACTGGTATGTGGTTAGCTCTGGTTACTAAGACACTCCCACTGAAATGGACCACATATAAGCTGAAAGAGGAGACTTACTTAAAATGGTACAGGGTACCTTAATTTACTCATTTCCCCCACCCTGCAGAGGCTGCCACGTTGCATTTTAGGTTAACCTTGTGACCAGAACAATAGCATAATATATAGAAGTAGTCCAAACCTTTAAATACTTAGGGATACACCTGGATCCTTCCTTCTTTCTTGAGTCACATGTGACCCTGCTAACAAAAACTATTAACCAAAAGTTAGGTCTGTTATACCGTCTCTGCCCACTTTTATCCACCTACTCCTCCTCCTGTCAAAAAATAGCATCCACATCCCTCCTCCCCATACTTTTCTATGGAGCTCCAATACTGCTTTCTGCTCAAACATCAACCTTAGCCCAGCTCCATCAACTCTACTTTAGAACAGATGCTAGAAAACACGACTGTGACATCTTGACTTCCCTACAATGGCCAGATTATGACTCAAGGTTACAGTACCTCACATTTTGTTTTGTTTTCAAACTAGTGAATCTTTTTAATCCTCCTTGTCTAAGAGAAATTAGAAAATGGGCTTAAAAATAAAATAAATCTCATTGGCTGGCAGGGGTATATTAACTTACAGTGAGAGCCCTGCAAGTTTAAAGTACCAGCCATGCCAACCCAGTGAAATAGCCTGGTGCCAGCTCTGATATACAATTGGTCAAAACCAACAAATTTACATTTAAAATCACCATTTTTTTCTCTCTCTAAGTGAGAGATATACCGGGCTGAAACCAAGGTCCTCTAACAACAGAATGCCCACCCAATGTGGAGGAGCATGTTTAAAAAGGGAATAGAATAAGCATTCAGAACAGTCCATTTTTTTTTATTCTGGGGATCACGCGGAAACAGAAACGAGCGGCTCCCATACCTACTTCACAATACAGTGGGTCGCTTTGTTCATTAGTAAACTGGAATGAATATGGCAATACACTGTCACCCATTTGTTCCCACTCGCTTAGCGATCCCCCCCCATGACTTGCAAACTGCAGATTGAACAAAACATACAGAAGTTGCACAAAGACTGACAATTTTCACTCAGTTCTCACACACACTTAAAAAAGAAATGAAAACTTCTTCTGAATGAGCAGCGCTACTGCATCGCACGCTTAGCGCTACTCGCAGTCAACATTGCTCCATTGCACAAAACTCTTTAGCACTCACTATTTCCGCAAACAAATCACCCCACTGAAATAACTTTTACTTTTTTGAGGGGAGGGGGGGAATTAAAGTACCTCCATTACATTCTCCATTCACAGAGTTGAGTTCACCACCTGACTTCCATGTTCCCTATCTGATCATGCCTCAGACAGCCACCAGCATCTCAAAGTCAAAGTGAGCCAAAAAAACAAAACATAGCTAACTGTAACAAGAGGGTTAGATTACCACACACTGTCAATAAAAAAATACGTAATAAAAAAAGAAAGTGAATGCAAGCGAAGGGGGAGAGGGAGACTTCAAATGATAAAAAGGGACATACTGTACAAAGCAGCAAGCAAACAGTAAAACAACAGTAAAAAAATAACTGCACTACCCTCTACTGGAAAGTACTGTTGTGGGTACCAGTAAAGGGACTACTTTACTTATAGAGACACAATAACATAATTTTAAGTCTTTTTTTTTTTTTGGTTTATTTCTTAAATATTACAAAAATGTTTTACAGATAGCCCATTTTCTAAGCACAGTAATACCCTCCAGAGTGGGTGGTATGGGCAATACCGGACCTTTCAGGGGCTATAAGGCCCTCCACTTGCGGCATTGGGCCTCATTATGCCCCTGGGCAGTCTGGTATTGCCCAGTACTGCCCACCCTGTTGGATATTATTGCTTGCTTGTCTACTGTACAAAAGTTGTTCACTCACTTGGGTCAGCATCATTAACTAGCCTTGCTACCCCTCAACCATGCCGTCTTGCAGGGATGCAATCTTTTGCCTACTGTGCCACCACAGTCTGGAATTCTCTACTGCCTTTATTACTCTCCTGCCCTTCTCTGTCTCATTCAAAACTGTGCTTGCCACCTACCTACTTAAACCTCCACCATGCATATGTTTTCACTAACCCCTGCTTTTATTGTACCCTAATCCACTGAAAGTTATCTTATATCTTAAACTACTGCAATTTGAGCCTCTGTAAATATGTATATTTGCAAGTAATAAAAAGTTTGTGTATTTGTATATCCCACAGTATATGACTTTGTAATACATGTATCTCCTTACACATTGTTATAATCTCTGAATTTACTCTTTTGTATTGTAATGTATTGTATTTGTCTTAAGGGTAACCCATGAAAAAGGGAATGTATGATCTCAGCGGGCTTACCAGGTTACCAAAATTCAAATAAATAAATAAGACATAATGAGGTAATGCCCCTTCCTAAACAGAATGTGGGAGAGGTTTAAGCACTGGGTAGATATGAGTGATGCATGTGGTATGAGTCCAGCAGTATTATTACTGATTGATTGTTTGTTGTTAATTCTGTTTATCTATTAAATCAATTTATATAATCATAAGTGGAATTATTGGAAGGGGCAGCTGGCAGCTATACATATTAAATAAAAAGATTTTAACTAATAGTATGAATAACTTTCTGCCAATGTTTTTTTTTTTGCTTTGTTTGTTTATTTTTTTGTTTGTTTTTTAGAGTGGCTATAGTGCCTAATAAACAGGATACTGTTTATATGGTATGTATTTGTACTGTTTATATGACAAACTAATAAGCTGAATTAAACAAGCATTTGTCAATGCCGAACGTTTGCTTGCAGGTATTTGCAGTGGTGTTTGGCATGTATGGTGCTGTACCCTAATGCCCTGTGCGATTGCTGGTATTTGCACAATAAATTGTCAGCATGACCTTTTTGTTACCCCCATTGTGCGCTACATAGGCGGAAACACGTTTTGGGCAGGATGTGAAAAATGACAGCTGTACTGCTCATAAAGAAGTCTGGTAAAATGGCAATGTAGAAAATCTGGAGTGGAAATATTGAAAATTCGCAAAGCTAGGAGTGTGCGTGGGAACTGTGCAATGCACGCTCGTAAAACAGTCATTGTTAGGAATTTTTTCACCAGATTGTCAACATTGGCATTTTAAAACCTCTGCTAATGAACAGTGTCACTGTAATTGTCTTACTGTGTGCCATACATTGATTTTCCACACCGACTACGCCATTGTGCACTCCGTGGGCAGAAACACGTTTTGGGCAGGATGTGAAAAATGACAGCTGTAGTGCTCATAAGGAGGTGTGGTAAAATGGAAATGTTGAAAATCTGGAGTGAAAATATTGAAAATTCACAAACTTACGAGCGTGCATAGGAACTGCACAGTGCACGCTCGTAAAACAGTTATTTTTAGGAATTTGTTCACCAAATTTTCAACATAGCCATTTTAAGATCTCTGCTCATGAACAGTGACACTGTGATTTTCTTAATGTGCCCCATACACTGAGTTCACACAGCGACTGTGCCATTGTGCGCTACATGGGCGGAAACACGTTTTGGGCAAGATGTGAAAAATGACAGCTGCAGTGCTCATAAGGAGGTGGTAAAATGGCAATGTTGAAAATGTGGAGTGAAAATATTGAAAATTTCAGAAACTACGAGCGCGGCATAGAACTGCGCAATGCACACTCGAAAAACAGTCATTTCTAAGAATTTTGTCACCAAATTTTCAACACAGCCATTTTAAGACCTTTGCTCATGAACAGTGTCACTGTGATTTTCTTAATGTGTCCCATACATTGAGTTTGCACACGGACTGCGCTATTGTGCGCTACATGGGCGGAAACACGTTTTGGGCAGGATGCAAAAAATGGCAGCTGTACTGCTCATGAGGAGGTGTGGTAAAATAGCAATGTTGAAAATCTGGTGTGAAAATATTGAAAATTCGCAAACTTATGAGCATGCGTAGGAACTGCGCAATGCACACTCGTAAAACAGTCATTTTTAGGAATTTTTTCACCAAATTTTCAACACAGCCATTTTAAGACCTCTGCTCATGATCGGTGTTACTGTGATTTTCTTAATATGTCCCATACATTGATTTCACACACCGACTGTGCCATTGTGCGCTACATGGGCTGAAACACATTTTGGGCAGGATGTAAAAAATGACAGCTGTACTGCTCATGAGGAGGTGTGGTAAAATGCCAATGTTGAAAATCTTGAGTGAAAATATTGAAAATTCGCAAACCTCACAGTGCTTGAGGAATTGTGCTAAATGCGCGGCGCGTAAAACAGTCATTTTTAGGAATTTTTTCGCAAACTTTCAACATTGCCATTTTAAAACCTCTGCTAATGAACACTGTCACTGTGATTTTCTTACTGTGTCCCATACACTGATTTTGCACACCGCCTGCGCCATTGTGCGCTACATGGGCGGAAACACGTTTTGGGCAGGATGTGAATATGACAGCTGTACTGCTCATAAGGAGGTGTGGTAAAATGGCAATGCTGAAAATCTGGAGTGAAAATATTGAAAATTCACGAACTTACGAGCCTGCGTAGGAACGCAGCGACGCTCGTAAAACAGTCATTTTTGGAATTTTGCACCAAATTTTCAACATGGGGTTTTGGGACCCTTCATTACGAATGATGTCACTGTCATGGCGTTATTCATGCAGTGATCGAAATCACCCTTCGGGCCTGAATAACGCCATGACAGTGACATCATTCATGAGAAAACATCCCAAAAACCCCATGTTGAAAATTTGGTGCAAAAATTCCCCAAAATGCCTGAGATATGCAGTAAAGTTGAAACCCCCCTATCTAGCCCATTATACAGCTTACCAGCATTTCCTCAGTTCACGGTCGCCTTTGAAGAGTGCAGACGTGTTCCCGGTCCACCGAAGATCATCGCGCCAGAGTCCGGAGGTAAGTATGGGGTGAGGGTGGGTGTGGGGAGGCTGGGTTCGCAGTGGGTGGTGCAGGTTGTGGGGGCTGGAAGACGCGTGGGACCATTTTTATTTTGCAGGTTTAAAAAAAAGACGACGACGTGGATGTTTTCCACGCTGGGGTGGGCTCCCAGCATGGCAGAAGATGGCTGGGGGGCCGAGGCCAGCAGGGATTGGGCACCCCTGTCAGCAAACCACGGGGCCGAGGAACACCGGGATTGGGCACCCCATCGGCAAAACAAAACGGACCGGCTTGCCACGCTGGGGCTCAGCGTGGCAGCAGGATGGCTTGGGGCATGGAGCTGACGGGATTGGGCACCCCATCAGCAAACAATGTCACCCCAGCATGGCACCAAAGCTTTGGGGTGGCGTGGCCTTCGCGGGGAGGCGTGACACGAGGGGGGGTGGCGTGATGCGGTGCTCGGTATGGCAGCGGTGGTTTTCTTTGAAGCAGAAGACCACTGCTGTCATACAGAGCTCCTGCACCCATTGGTGCAAGACCGCCATGCCTGCTCAAGGGAGCAGTGCATTGGATGGGAGAGGCACACCTCCAAAGTGTACATTTAACGTTCCTTATGATGCGCGCAAGCTAACGTAAAAAAGGGCCTCTGATGCTTCCATGAAACTGGAAAAATAATATTTTAACATGATTCTGTTTACATTTTGTATATTTCTGTATATCTCTGCCCTTTGTCATATTCAATTAAGTTTATTTGCATGCAAACATGACATTTGTCACTTTGTCTCCATCTCTTGCACAAGCATAGATTTGAAATCATAATCCCTTGCTTTTGATCACCCTCTGTGGCCAAAGACTATAGTATTACTAAGTAAAGGTAATGACTTTAAGTGGTGCATGAGTATCAGTAGAAGAGCAACTCTAAAGTGCAAGGGCCTTGAGTTCATGCACATATATTTAATATTAAAGAACAAGAGGAAGATTAATACTGAAATATTTAGGGCTGGATTTTCCAAGGGATCTGTTACAGATTGGAGCACCACATTCTGAATTACATATTTAGAGCCATGCCTAAAAAAACTGTTCTATCAGTTGTGTCCATCTGTCTGTCTGTCTATCTGATTTGACTATCTGATCTGCATCTGATTTGCAAAACAATGATGATTATTGAATCATTTTTTATACAACTTGCATTTTGGTTACCCAAATAGATGTGGTGTTTTTTTTAATGATGAGGGCAGATGCAGGCATAACAGGGTAAACACAGTTGTAGCTCATAACTGTGTCTGTGTCCACACTTTTAAATGTCTGGCCCATAATGTAGAAGTTATTTTTGGTTGAAATGCTATGTTTTAACAGGAAGGCTCCAGTTTGTCCTTGGACCCCGTGGAAAACAAGTTGCAGCGGGAGTAGTCTATTCTGCCACAGACAATGAATCAAGAAACAAGAGGGCTATCGACAGACTATGAGAATCAACTTCTTACATAAATATTTTCAAATGTATTGAAAGTAGTAGTAGTAAAGCCGGCCCATTGACGCAGTGGTGGGATTTCCGCTTGCGATGCCGGTGACCTGGGTTCAGGAACAGACCCGGGTTGCTGGAGGGCCAGCCGGGGGGAGAAGGATAGAGCGTCCTATGGACTGCTCTCCTTCTCGGGGGAGGTGGGGAAGCATCTGGAGCACTGAGGACTCCTGGCGGAGGCCGGGAGATCTCACGCTGCCAACGCTAATCTCTCTTGGAGGCGGGGCAGACACTGGCTTCATTGCATGTCCCCACCTCCGTGAGGAAAAAGACAGAAAAACATAGGCAGGCAAGGGCCACTGTCTATATGAAGCCCTCCCAGAAGACCTTGCATAACCACAGTTGCTGTGGGTCCCCCAACCAGATACTAGTTCCATGATCACGGAAGACATGACCACGGCCCCGCCCTCCGTGGGGTAAGCCGGGGGTGACTGGGGGACCCCAGCAGCCATAGATAGTGGCAGAGGCTTCCAGGGGCCGTGACCAGGGCCGACAGAAAGTGACAGGGTCATGCCAGGAAAAAAAAAAATAAAAAGAAAGTAGTGGAAGTATATCTTTTATTCATAAGTCATGAACATGGATCTACTCAATTGAGCATAGCTTATTTCCAAAAAGGTCCCTTAACAGTCATACAAGTTGTTGTTTAATACAGAATATAAGCACAAATCTAATAAGCACTAATTAACATTGCAACTGAGTTGCACCAGCGCAACCTCAGAACTGCACCCTGGGGTAAAATTCAAAAGTGGGAATTGCAGTGAATGTGCCTGGGTGCAAAGATAATGTATGCAGCACATCTCCAGGGAGCCTTCCCCATGCATATGTGGCACACCCTGATATTCAGCCCAGGATCCGCAGCTCATCTGCTGGCACAACGCAGAGATGTGCAGCATACCTGGGCTCAAAGTTGAGCCTGTAAAAAAGGGCTCAAGTGCAGTCCACCCACCGGCGAGCCATTGTATTGCAGTGTACAACACAGCAGCCAATGGCCATGGGTTGCAACTCCCCCCCACACACACACACACACACACACCATGCACACACACACACAAGCATCCCTGGTGGTCCAGTGACTCTCCTCTCTCCATCCTGATCCCCTGACCAATGAAAATGTATCTTTACATCTACCTGGTAGTCCAATGGTTCCCTCCCCAATCCTCTGATCACTGAGACTAATATGTTTATCTCCCTGGTGGTCAGTGGTTCCCACCTCCCTACCTGAATCCCCGATCACAGTCAAAGTATTAATTACATTATCTTGGTGGTTCAGTGGTACCCCCTCCCTGACTGTGCCTCTGATCACTGAACTGTAATAAACTGAATAGCCCTGATAGTCTAGAGGGACCACCCCCACCAGTAACCGTGATAGCCTGTAATGATGACAAATCCAACTTCCTGGTGGTCCAGTGGCACCCCCACCCACACAGGACACCCAGTGCACTCAGCCACCCCCAGTCATTGGTGGGCAGCATACCCACCCACATACAGAGAGTCCTAATTAATTGTCAGTTTTCAGATGTATTGATTGTTTCAAGCTGGGTCCCTCAAGGTTCTGTAATGGGACCCTGTCTCTTCCAACTTATTATAGCTGACATAACAACCACTTGTTATTCCAACACAATCAATATGCTGATGACATTAAAATCGATGGACCATGCGCTAACATGGATCGAATATCATCCATTCAGAAAGACCTAGATGAAATATCCAAATAGGTTACAACATGGGGAATGAAACTAAATTATTCTAAGTGCAAAATGATGCACCTTGGACCAAATAATCCCTCTCATGCTTATATTTTAGATAATACAGTTTAATAAGTACTGTCTCAGAGAGGGATTTGGGGGTCCTGGTAACTGATGACTTTCTTCCTAATTCTCAGATGAATAAGATTATCCTTAAGGCCAACCAGATAATCTGGTCTATAAAAAGGAACATTAAATCACGAGATAGCAGAGTGTTGATGCCACTTTACAGAGCATATGTTCACCCTCACTTGGATTTTTCATCACAATTATGGTGCCCCTATAAGAAACAGGACATTTTTCAACTAGAAAAGGTACAGACAGGATCTACAAAAATAGTGAGAGGCTTAAAAAATCTTTCATATGAAACCAGGCTTACTTCATTAAGTTTAATGTCTCTTTTTACTAGACAATTAAGAGGGGATCTTTTTTCAATGTTTGCCATCATCAACGATCCCTACTTACTAATTATTTTAGGATTCAAATTTAAGGAAGATATGTATAATCTCAGAGGCCACCAACTTCAATTACAACATAGAAGATTCAACCTTATGCCTCATAAATTCTTTTACACATTATGTGCTATTAAGCCAAGGCACCTAGCTTCACCTGAGCTCTTTCCTTCTAAGACTGCTTGAAAGGCAGAGTAGAGAAACTTACCAGAGCAAGGGAAAAGGATTAAGACTTAGTTTGGCTAAGCAGATTTACTGTGTGGTGGTGTTTTTATTTTTTACTCACAGGGATTGCTACTGTTTGTTGCTAACATTTCATTGCTTTATTTTTTCTCTGATTCAAATTGTTGTTGCTGGTATACCTTCTTCTGCATTATTACAAGGTGTGCCTACAGGTGTGTGCTAACAGATTACTGCTGTAATCTTCTGATTCAAATTGTCTTTTGCAAGGTATATCTTCTGTTACTGCTTTATTTTTCTCTGGAGCAAACTGTTTCTTACAGGGTATATCTTCTCTGAAATTACTGTATTACTGGTGGAGCTTACATTTTTGTGACTTTTTTATCATTGGGCTAAGCAAAATTACTGTTTGACACTGTGTTTTATTTTATTCTTGTTTGTTGAAAAGGTTTGTTGTTTCAGAGGTGTTTCAGTCTCCTTCTCACATTGAAGGAGCTAATTGCTTTTCCTCCCACAGCTCTTCCAAAGAATAGGTGTGTATGTGGGGGTGGAGCGCAAACTGTCAGTAATTTCCAACAGATAGAAGGGTTAAAAAGTCAGGTTAGTTGATACTTGGAGGTAGAAGACTTGGTTTGCTGGCCAAGGCACCTAGCTTCACCTGAGCTCTTTCCTTCTAAGACTGCTTGAAAGGCAGAGTAGAGAAACTTACCAGAGCAAGGGAAAAGGATTAAGACTTAGTTTGGCTAAGCAGATTTACTGTGTGGTGGTGTTTTTATTTTTTACTCACAGGGATTGCTACTGTTTGTTGCTAACATTTCATTGCTTTATTTTTTTCTGATTCAAATTGTTGTTGCTGGTATACCTTCTTCTGCATTATTACAAGGTGTGCCTACAGGTGTGTGCTAACAGATTGCTCCAGTAATCTTCTGATTCAAATTGTCTTTTGCAAGGTATATCTTCTGTTACTGCTTTATTTTTCTCTGGAGCAAAGTGTTTCTTACAGCGTATATCTTCTCTGAAATTATTACAGGTGGTGCTTTACAGGTTTTACAGTTTTATCTAACATTAGGATAAGCTTTCAGGGTTACTGCATTTGTTGTTGACTGATTGTTTCTGCTCTTACCTCCTTGTTCTTTCATCCGTGGTTCTTTTTTTTAGGCAGGGGAAGGGCCCAACCACCCCACGCTACACTCCTTTTATAGGGTACCACAGTTCTGACATTTCCTGTGGCAGAGCAGGAAGGGGTGGATCAGTGGGGCCTCCACAAGGTGATCTCATTTACAGGGGCACTAGTAATTTAACTTGTTATAACAACTTAAACAAAGCACAATTAAACCATTACTTGCATTTTTTTTCCTTTTTTTTTTCCTTCTAATTACTCTGACTAGGTTACAAACCCAGCAACTTATTTGGAATGGATTTCATTAACTGCAGGTACTGTGGAAAAATTTTCAGAAGGACAGTCTTACAGGATTTAGGACACTGTCCCACATGCTGGGCCTTTGGAGATCTTAGGGCTCAGCTCCGGGCAGCATGGGCAGAGATTGCACGCCTCAAATTTCATATTGAAGAGGAAATACATTATAAGAACCACCTGCCATTTCCCCAGCATCCAACAGAAAAACCTTCGACCGAGAGTGTAGTTGGTCCAGGAGGTTGGCAGGTGTTAGAGGAGCAAATCAGGTGCCCCATCACTCTCTGTTCTCCAACACATTACCTCCAAAAACCATATAAACACTACAAATAGGTATCTGCCTCTATCTCTGAAATCAAATGAAGAGGCAGAAGACACTGCAGAGCAGGACACTGCGCACAGGAGCTAGCACAACAAAACTCACCCAAATCAGGAACCAAAACAAAACAAGCACAAAGGAAATCCAAAAAACTTCTGATCATAGGAGACTCCATGATTCGGGGAGTTGATACCCATCTCCAGCCAGGGGTGATGGTCAGATGTCTCCCAGGTACATCAGCATGGAGAGACACTGACGCATTGCTAAAATTGTTCACAAAGCAGGAGAAAACATTGATGTCCTAGTACACATAGGGACTAATCGATTCTCCAGCCGGTCAGTTGTGGAGACCAAGGAACACCTGACTAGGCTGGGTGACAAACTATCATCTATTTCGTCTGGCATCTCCTTCTCTGAGATCCTGCCAATCTGGGAGAGGGGAGCAGATGGACGGAAGGTCAGAGAAGGGGAGATAGGGGAGCTAAACACGTGGCTCAAGGGCTGGTGCCAGGAAAAAGGACACAGACTTGTAGGGAACTGGCAACAGTTCTGGGAGTGAAAGTTCTTTAAATTTGATGGACTGCATCTGACTAAAGAGGGAGTCAGTGCATTGGGGCAGAAGTTTGACGTCTTTGCAGAATATTTAAACTAGCAATGGGGAGAGGGTGCAGCACCCCTACGTCGAATGGGAAAACACCCTCCCTCAGCTAGTGGTCAAACAGGAATTCAGCATGTTTGCTGTTCATTTGCATCACCAGGTAAGAAAAAGGTTTGTCTCCCATACGATGCACAGGGGTAATGCCAAATTCACCCAACAACTAACACACCAAAATCTGGCCAATGGAAAATCATGTACAAATGCTCACAGACTGGGAAATAAGATCCCAGACCTGCAGGCAATAGTGTCAGAGGCTAAACTGGACATAGCAGCAATTAGTGAGACGTGGTTTACCAAGTAACCACACTTGGGAGACTTCAGTACCTGGCTATGTATTGTTCAGAAGAGACCGAGGTGCAAAAGGGGAGGAGTGACCCTGTATGTTAATGAAAATATCAAAGCTACAGAAATTCAGAATACACATAGGAGCCAGAAGAACTGTGGGTCACCCTGGAAACAGGAAATGGGACAGCCATAAGAACTGGGGTTGTCTACAGGCCCCAGACCAGAGGGAGGACATAGACACATTACTGTTAGAAGATATACAAAACATGACAGCTAAAGAGGAGGTTCTGATAATGGGAGACTTCAACATGCGGATACAAATTGGTCAATACCAGCAGGAACATCTGCCAGAACTAGACTCATAGTGGATTCCCTGCGGGGAAGGGCCTCAAACAACTGGTACAGCAACCCACAAGAGACAGGGCTATCCTAGATCTAGTACTGACTAACAAAGAAGGGATCCTGAATCTCAGGTAGAAAGGTCACCTGGGGCAGTGACCATCACATGGTATAGTTCAATTTGGCTACTACATCTAAATCATCCCATTCCAAGGCAAAATATGGGACTTCAGAGGAGCTGACTTTGATAAGATGGCCAACAGAGTTAAGCTAGCCCTGGCAAAAGAAACACAGGTGAGGGTACAGGCAAAGTGGGCAAGCATTAAGGATGCAATACTTGAAGCAACATCCCATTGTGTTAGACAGAAAAGGAAGTGCAAAGAAGAAGGAAACCACTTTGGTTCTCAAATACAGTAGCAGAAAAGGTCAGAGCCAAAGGCTGGCCTTCAGGAAATATAAGGAACACAGCGGGATGAAGATAGGAGGCATACCAAACTGCCCTAAGGGAAGCAGGTAAGGCAGTAAGGCAGGCAAAGTCCCAAACTGAGGAAACACTAGCACAAACAGTAAAGAAGGTGACAAGACTTTCTATACATACATTAGTGAAAGGAGAAAGTCCAGAGGGGTATTGCCAAGCTTAATGGAGAAAGGAGCATGTGAGGAGGAGGACCTGTAAAGGCATCTATCCTAAATAGATACTGTTGCTCAGTATTTACTGAGAGAAGGTGGGGCAGGGCCCACAGCTCAGCATCATGGACACAGGGGAGGAGGTGAGCACTACTCCCTTCACAAAAGAAAGGGTCCTACAGAGCTTGCTAAGCTCAGGGTGGATAAGGCAATGGGACCTGATGGCATACATCCTGGGTACTTAAGGAGCTAAAGGAGGAACTAGCAGAGCCATTAGCAGAATTGTTTAGTGAGTCTCTGAGCACAGGAGAGGTCCCAGAAGACTGGAGAAGGGCTCATGTGATCCTGCTCCACAAGAGTGGTAGCAGGGAGGAGGTGGGGAACTACAGACCAGTCAGTCTTACCTCAGTAGTGGGCAAGATTATGGAGGCACTCCTTAAGGAAAGGATAGTGCAACACCTGGAATCCATAGGGCACAGGATCCAAGACAGCATGGGTTTACAAAAGGAAGGTCCTGTCAAACTAATCTCATAGATTTCTTTGACTGGGTAACCAGAGTGGTGGACCAAGGGGGAGCAGTTGATGTTGCCTACCTTGACTTCAGCAAAGCTTTTGACACTGTTCCACATGGAAGATTGATAAATAAGCTGGGTAGGCTCGGGGTGGGTCAGAAGTTGGTCAACTGGATGGCAAACTGGTTGACGGACAGAAAACAGAGAGTGGTGGTAAATGGTATACAGTCAGAAGAGATGCAAGTCACAAGTGGGGTACCTCAGGGATCAGTCCTGGGGCCAGTCCTCTTCAACATCTTCATTAGTGACCTTGCAGATGGACTAGAGGGTAAGGCTTGTCTGTTTGCAGATGACACCAAGATCTGCAACAGAGTAGATGATCCAGATGGGGTGGGCAGAATGAGAAGAGATCTGGATAAACTAGCAGAATGGTCAGAAGAGTGGCAACTGGGATTTAATGCAAAGAAGTGCAAAATCATGCACATAGGGAAGAGAAACCCTGAAGCCACCTATAGGCTGGGAGGGGAGTTGCTAGCAGTCACAAAGGAAGAAAGAGAGTTGGGCATCATCATCACTGATGACCTAAAATCATCCAAGCAGACCTCTAAAGCAGTAGGTAAGGCTAGGGGGGTGTTAGGGTGTATTAGTAGGGGTATCACAAGTCGTAAGAGGGAGGTAATAATCCCTCTGTACAAGACACTGGTTAGGCCCCATCTGGAGTACTGCGTGCAGTATTGGAGGCCACACTTTCACAAGGACATTAACCAAATTGAGGCAGTCCAGAGAAGGCAACCAAAATGGTGCAGGACTGCATCAGAAGACATATGAGGACAGATTAATGGAGCTCAATATGTATACCCTTGAGCAAAGGAGGGAGAGAGGTGATATGATCGAGGCATTCAAACACCTTAAGGGCATAAACAAGGTGAAAGAGTCTAACATGTTTAAATATAAGAAAAATAGCAGGACAAGAGGACACAGCATGAGATTATAGGGAGGCCGATTAAGGGGGAATGTGAGGAAATTCTTTTTCACAGAAAGGGTGGTGGATGCATGGAATGGCTTACCACAAGAAGTGGTGGCTATGAATACAGTGCAGGGCTTCTAACAGGCATGGGATAGGCATAAGGGAGCAATACAAATGACTATGAATAGATAGGCCACTGACAGAGCAAAGGCCGATGGCACATTTATAAGGTAGAAAAAGAAATGGGCAGACTGGATGGGCCTTGCGGTCCTTATCTGCCGTCAACTTCTATGTTTCTATGTTTCTATGTAAATGTGTTACCTGTGGAGGTGGTTATTAGCAGCACTAAGTCTATATTCAAGTCCAGATTGGACAATCTCCTCATTTCTGGCACCTCCATTTGTTATTTTTAGTGCACAGGAGCAATCATGGGCCTCAGGGCTTTCTAGCTTCTGACAACCCTTAGTATGAACCTTAGTATACCACTGTGACTGCCTGCCTAATGACAGCTTACTGTAGGAACTGCAAGCCCATTGGTCCACACAATGACTTCATTCACATATTTGTGAATGAGTGTTACAGTATGCACTGCAAGCCCATTGGTCCATGGTGTGGACCAATGGGCTTGCAGCTTCTACTGTAGGCTGTCATTTGGTGGGCAGCCATGGTGGTATGTGGGTAGGTATGCTGCCCACCGATGACTGAGGGGGAGCAGGGTGGGCTGGGGATCCTGTGTCAGTGAGGGGTGCCACTAGACCACGAGGGAATTGGATCTGTCATCATTACAGGTGATCACAGTTTCTGGCGGGTGGGGGTCCCTCTAGACTACCTGGGCTATTCAGTTTATTACAGTTTGATGATCAGAGGCATGGGCAGTGAAGGGGTCCCTCTAGACTACCAGGGCTTGTCTTGGGACACATTCACAGTGCTCAGGGTTATGGGCAGGGGTGGTACCAGCAGCTCTTCTCTGACGCCATAGCATGTTGTGCAGGGCACCAGGTGCATTTTGCTGGCCAGCCCTGCAAAACACATGCAAATGAGGCCATAATTACATGCAAATTGCCCCGTTTGCACCTTGCATGCATTATGGCCCCATCTGCATATTAGTGTCCAAATATCAGGTATTTAGCATGGCATATCTCTGATGCACTGGCGCATGTCCCATTCTTAATATTCAGACCTGTCTGGGGCATTGCGCTGGCACATTGTTTTTGCACAGGGAGCATTATTTGATATATTCAGAAGGGATGTGCTATGGCACATCTCTTTTGAATATATCCCTTGGTTGATCCAGTGCATCTCAGTTGCACTGTGCTCCCATTTGCACCATTGCCAGGTGCAGTTCTGAATATCGGGCCCCACAAGTATATTAAAGTGAACAGGAAATAATAAACATTATACTCCAATGTAAAAAATACATATATTCTCTAAACTGAGAAAATTAAATAATAAAACAAAAAATACAACACCTACTGTATATAAAACAAAGAAAATTATAACATATAATAACAATGTGCATTTCATTGAAAGCAATCAAAAATGTCGTCCAATTTCTCCATCAATGGTCTCCGCCCTGCTTTGCCAGCTCAGTTAAATCATTCCATTGGTCCCATGCCTCCAACCTAATGATTAATATTTGGGTTAAAAAACTGTATCACAGTTTCTCATTTGGTGCCTTAGCCCAGAAATAGCTGCTAAACAATATAAAATAATTCATGTGTCCTTTACCTCTTAGTGAAGCATAAATAAATAACACCTGGGCAAAGATCCAATAAACTTAGTAAAGTTGAAATACAGCTTACAGTAGTGTCACAATTAATAGACCTCAGCTACTCCATGCTCCATGCTCCACTGTTCTACATATTAAAGAGTTTTTAAGAACTGCCAATGAAGAACACATTTCTGTATTTTCTACATATAAATATTTATTGCACAAAAAAAAATACATTAATGCAGACATTAGGGTCGAAGAACGCTAATCACGCCAAATAGAAAAATGAAAAAAAAAACATTGGGGTTTTGAGTCTTTGGAGTATGGACGAATCAGTGGTGGGCTGTTCCTTGGGGTTGTCAACCCTAATGCCCACCCTATCCCATCCATACCATAGTCTCCTGCCTGAAGCAGAAAGTGCAGCTCCATGCCAGTGCCTCACAGTGATGCACTCTTTGGAGGTAGAGAAGTATGGCTTGCTACATGCTGTCAACAAAATCTGTCATATCTTTATTCACACAGGGTCCCGTGTGAAGAAGAGGCATCATGTCTGATCTTGTTTGCTCATGGGAATGGGTGGAAATTAGGGTTGACCACCCCAAGGAACACCCCGCCACCGATCTGCTAAAACTTCAGAGACTCAAACTCCTGATGTTTTTTCATTTCCCTCCTTTGTGAGCTTTGTGTTATTCAACCCTGATGTCAGCAGTAGCATAGCTTTTAGCAATAAATTTCCCTTCCTTTTGTGAAAGGGAAGAAGACTGAGCAGAAGTACTTGATGTCTTCTTTTCTTTAGTCCTCTTTTGCTCAGTTCCCTTCTTTCCGTGACCCTCCTTATCCTCACAATTCCTTCCCTTGCCTTCCTCTTCTCACTTATGTACCAGAAGAAAGCCTTATCCCCTTTAGCTAACCCCTCGGCTATCTCTTTTTCTGCCTTGACCTTGGCTCCCCTCATTGCCATTCCGGCTTACCTGTGTTGTATTTGGTTCATGTCCCTGTCTTCCTCCCCCTTCATTTCCTTATGCCTCTCTTTGACAATTACAATGCCTTTTTACTCTAATGTTATTTTACTCAACACCAGCAAGCAAAACTACAGTGCATAGAAAAAGTGTTGTAAAGTAAAATGATATGCAAATGAAAAATATTCAGTTTCTCAAATTATTATGCAGCTGTTGCTCATTCATGAATTTGTTTCTACAGTGCTACTCATATGCCTCTTGTTTCCTATTACACAGAAGACTGTAAATAAAATGGGCATGTCAACATGTTACTAAACAGTGTGCACATCCTTGAAAGCTCTACAGGGCCTTGGGGTACAGTACCATTGGTGGGGTACGTACTGTATGACTAGTTAATTCTGTGTTCTTTTTTTAATTTCATGATCTTCTACCTCTTCCCTTCTTAGCAGGAGTTTAAATTTGCCATCCTATCTGTCCAGGGTACCTTGATGGAGTGGCACTTCCAGTGGTGACTGACAGAGGCTACCTTAATGGATTGGTAATCTCAGCAGTAACTGACAGATCACGACAGATCAACTGATGCACAGCAACTGATTTAAGGAGACTGGCTCAACATGTGGGTTTGTCATTTGCTGACATGTCTCTAATCAGCTGGTTGCAGTATAGTAAGCCCATCAAGAGAGATTTTTCTCAGCTTGATGACCCCAATAAACTTGTTGAAACAGTTGACATCCTGCTGTAAGTCGTAAATGTTATCCTCAAGTTTCTGTATGCAAGCCTGGCACAGAAAAAAAGATGTCCTGAATATCCCAAGTATAGTACGGAGATCAGGTTTGAGCTTGGCAAACACTCAGTTGAGTGTGGTGTAATGAGTGCAGTCCATCTGTTCAATAACAAATACAGTGGTGTGGCCAATGAGTCTACTGTGTGGAAGTTTAAAAAAGACAATCTGGATTGCCTTAGACGAGCCCCTGACCCAAATAAGGTGCCACACACCTTACCAACAAAAGAAAGGGGGAGATCTACACTGCTGCTGTCTGAGGTGGAGGATGAACTTAAATACAAAGTCTCAATGCTGAGGGAGCTATGGTGAACATAAGGGTTGTGATAGCCATATCATGAGAGGTTGTAAAATTGCATAATGCAATGGCACTTGCAAAGTATGGCACTAAACAGTCAAGAACTCCTGCACTCTAACACAATACCACACCATGTTGCATTTAAAGATGAAAAGGCTATATTCAAAATTCATATTTAAAATGTGGAAGTGAAATGGCATTTGGTGATAGTAGCTATTTGTTTGCTTCACTGCCATGTTTTAAATGGAAATTTTGAATAAAGCCTTTTCATCTTTAAATGCAAAATGGTGTAGTATTGTGTTGATGCCCAGGGGCTGTTGACTGTTTCTAACTTGTTTAGGGGTTTTACTAAACTTCCCCTAGCATCTACACCTCAACTCCACCTAAGCGCGAATTATCTTCTTGATTTTAGAGTATGGGGGGGATCTCATGTTCTTCTGGCAGTGGGAATGGGTAGTTTTAAACAGACTGGGGTATACAAAATGAAAAGGGACAAAAGCACACATAAAGACTCTTGTAAACTTCAAGTCACTCAGCTCTGAGTTCCTTACTAGACTATCAACAGCCTCCTGACAACAGCTTATCCAGGCAGAGCTTATGATCAATATGGTTGAACCCTGAATTCACCTAGTGCCATGTTCACAATGGACCATGGCTGAGAGTGGCTCTAAACAAGTGGAGGTCACTGGCAGAGGAGACAAATGACAAGTGTCTCTAGTGTTAACATGAACCCTGAGTGGTGACATGCTACCGTTCAGCTTATCTACCAGGTAAAAAAAAAACTCTCTGCATTTAAGTTCCCTGAAGACTAGGCCATGACACAGTCAGAAAATCACTGGGCCAATAGTGACACTATGATCGAATACATAGAATTCTGGTTCCACACATCTTCTTTAACAAAAAAAAAAGCATTTGTCAATGCAGAATGCCTGATGCTTGGTAAACATTGTTTTTAAATTTTGACCCCAACTTTTGAAGATACTTATTTTAGGATTCACCTTATGTACTTGACATGTACCATTTATAGTGTATTGGCCAAAATGTCATTTCACACCAGAGGTGCAAAAACACATCTCATCCAGGATTTTAAAAATGATACATGTCAAGTTTATGAGGTGGTGTGGAAAAATGGCTATGTTGAAAGTTTGAAGTCAAAATATTAAAAATTAGTGAAGTTAAGAGTGAATGCTGAAACAGTGAAGTATAAAAAGGAAAACTATCCATTGATGTCTGTTGCACCATTAATTCCATCACCCGACCCTCCCATTAAGCACCTATCACCCCACCCCCCCCCAAGTTCTTACTTACCAATTGGGGGTCTAATGCTGTAATCCTTTCTGGACCGCAGACACATTTTCACTCTTCAAAGCCATACCGTGAACAGAGGAAATCAGATATGTGGTTCAATGCATTTCAATGGGGTTTTGAACTTAGTGGCATACTGTAACTTAACCATTTTTGAATATTTGTGTCCCAAATTTTCAACATGCCTTTTTTGGGATCCCACCTCATGAACAGTGGCAATGAAGTTAGGCAAATCTGCCCTGAAATGTGATTTCATGTTCACTATGTGAAATCATCTTTTGGGCAGGAGTCGAACATGTTCTCCACCCTTGTTCTTAAGGTGGGGTCATAAGTAGACTATGTTGAAAATGCTGGGCAAAAATGTTAAAAAAACAATAAAGTTATGAGCCTACATTGAAATGTATGAATGCAGGCTTGTAACTTTGGTAATTTTCAATATTTTGTCCCATATTTTCAACATAGCCATTTCTTCACAGCACTTCATGAATGTGACAGCTGTCAGTTTTTAAATCCTGGCCAAATGTGTTTTGGTACCTGTGACGGGGAATGACATTTTGGTATTGCTGTATGATGTTTTGGTGGGGATTTGAACATAGTCACCTACTGAGTTCATTAGGTGGGGTAATATGAAGGCTATGCTGAAAATTTGGTGTACAATTCTGCTAAAATGCTTAGGTTATGACTGAACAATACACTATTTCTACATTCTCTTATAACTTATCTTGAAAAGTTGGTGTCAGAATAAAAACAAAAGTTGTTTAACAAGCAGCAATCATTCAGCACTGACAAATGCTTGTTTCGCAAGCTAGAAAGAAAAGGCAAGCAACACACACACACACACACACACACACACACACACACACACACCAATAAACAACTGGTGTTAAAGGAACTGGCTTCAGTGACTTAAAAAGCTTCTACCACTAGTGATTCTGGTAGCCATAGTTCAGGCAGCCATTCTAAGATAGAACAAGGTCATGACTCAAAATATTTCATGCATACACACACACACTCAGCAAGGAAAACATCAGGCTGTTTCAAACCCCATGACAGCACCACTGTTAAACCATTATAATTTGCAACTTCAGTATTCAAAGGCAACAAAAAAGCTAAAAGTGAATGCTAGTATAATGTCCACATATTGTTCAGACAGCCCAGCCTCAACACATATATAATATGTAGTCTTATTTCATATGTTACCCTTAAGAATGATCCTTAGAATAGTAGTATTCAGTAGCAGATACCAATTTCATCAATAGTTGTTTTTAAATAATAATGAACTTCTCGCAAACACATCACTATCTCCATTTTTTGTTTCACTTTAAAGCAATCCTTAAATGTGAACATTTATGAACAATGCCCATCACAGTTTGAAAGCCCATGAAAACTTCTTTTCAATGAGCCATAGGGATTTGCCTGTAGGTGGTAGCAAATCCAGAGATATCAATGACTATGTCTGCCCATACTGATACTATATTGCCACCATTTTTAGAACCGTGTGATTGCACTGACAATCAAGCTGTTGCTAACTACATAATACTCAAGCACAGCTTCATCATCAATGACATCACATGGTTCTAAAAATCTTATCAAGTATCGCTTTGGGATAGACTAATAATCGATATCTCTGAACTGCTGCTGGTTACGGAAAAGCCCAATACCCAATTAAAACATCTTTTCTTAGACTGTCAAACTGTGATGAGCACTGCTAAAAAATGTTTGTGTAACCCCCCCCCCCGTCCAATTTGGGGTTTACTATAATGTCTTCCTGGGTCCCTAATGCACACTGTTAGGCTAGTGTCCTGTCCTATTGTGATCCTGTATATTTGCATGAGAGTATCATGCTGAGCCTTTATGCCTGTTCCTTTAAGAGTCTGTGTGCTCCATGCTGCAGTTGCTACTTGTGCAGAGGGAGCATATGTAGGAACCATGTTTATTTGCTGTTTATCTGCTGGTATATTTGAGATAGAGATGTTTGTCTAACCTGCTTTAATTGCAGCTCGGTCTTTTGGATGGAAGCCACCATGTTAGGTCCAGGACTTCCAGTAATTGTACTAATTTGACTCCAGGGGCCTAAAATTGATCCTGCCCCAGAGGTCTTGAGGGAAGGAAAGCTGTAGTTTTTGTAGTTTTGGTGTTGGCACCAATTTGGCCTGGAGGGGGAACCCTTACTGTAACTGACAGCTCCTGCAGCCAACTGAATCTTTGGCTTTACTAGGGACATGCCCTGTCTGCCAAAAGACAGTGGATCAGTTAGAGCTGGAGGTTGAGGTGTGAACAGCTCAAGCTTTTGAGCAGCTGCTCCCTAAATGGAGCATAGAGGAATCGGTGGGAAGAGGCTCAACTTGCCTACCTGCCACCTGTCCTCTGCTTGAGAACTGCCTATAGCAGAAGTCAGACTTGTCTGATTCCATCCTGGAACTGCAGAGGAAGAGAAGACGTTTGTTAGTGCCACTTGCAATTTGGACCAAAGACTTGCTCCTGAAGTGATCGTCCCAGCGTGTGTGCGAGACATCATCAGATCCAAAAGTTTGCTCAGTAAAGCTGCTGAATTGCAACTGGACTGTATCCAAACTGTTTTCTGAAGTAGCTGTTGATTTAAATGTGCTGAATGTGTTTCATTGGTCAAGACCTGCTTTCCCATGAACTAACCTGTTATGCCAGCTGAAGGCTTCACCAGCAGAGGATCATACACTTTGTAAGACAGCTAATCCTGCCTGGGCCCTGCCACTTTGGCCTAGGCCACTAGTCCATCACCAGAAACTGTCATGGAGAGAGACTGATTCAGGGATCTAGCCCCTCCACAGCAACAACATGCAGGTTGCAGCCACCTGGAGGAATGGCCATGAAGAGGATGTGTGTCATGTCGTCCCTGATTCCCCATGCTTTTCTGTCATCGCCACGAGTTGGGTATATTGCCTGCCTTAAAGCAGATTCCTGGTGGTATGGGTACCATGAGGGTAACTCCCTGCAATGAGTGCTTAAATCATTTGTGGTACCATCTAATTGTTTCACTTGCTTGGGTTTACAAAGGACTGAGCCAACTGGCTTGGGTTACAAATAAACTGGGTGTTTTGCATGTTAACTGGTTTTCTTTCCACCAAGGGCCCCAACATCATCTGCAATGCCGGCCACCCCTGGGCAATGCCTCTGGCTAGACAAACTTACCATCCTGGGTCCCCAGTGTTGTGTGACTGTTACACTGGGACTAAAAGTGCATGCCAACCCTGAATCAAATCAGATCCCAAATTATTTGATTAAATTCATGCCCCTCCCTTTTTCACTTCCCGTAAATAAACCTGATTGTCTTTCTTCTAATTTAACCTGAATGTATGCATATTATTAGTTGGGTTACAGTGTTATTTAGAGTGCTGTTGTATTGCTAACCTTATTTTACAGGGGGTCTCCAGGGAAACTGTGGCAGATCTGATCCTGGTGGTAAGTGTGAAGGGTGTGAGCACATTGTTACTGTGTCTTACTGACTTTGAATTTATTACTGTGTTAGATAGTGAACCACTAGAAGGGTTGGTGGGGGGTTATAGCTTCCCAGAGGTCCATACCAGAGCAGACAGGCAACCCCAATACCATTTCTCTGGGTGAAGGCATCTTAATAGTGAACTCAGGCCCCTTAACCTGTGTATAGCCATACAGGTAGCAGTAGTAGGCCCTAGAATACTGCCACCTAGGGGTTACATTTGTCTTTAACTCAAAGGTGTAGGTTTGAAGTGATTAAAAGTTCCTTCTCTCTTACAATGCCCACTGTGAAAAAATGTAATGTTTTGGTGTAATGCTGTGCTGTTTACCATCTGAAAAATGTGATAGCACCATCCTTATGCACTCATAGTATGACTCTAGTTTGCAGAGTGAAAATGTAACTTCAAGGGACAAGACTATAAAATGTACAGTGGCTTTCATCTTTATTGCCTTGAGTTATTAATTACAAAATAAGTAAAGCTGCTTTAAAGATGCTCGAGGAAACTAAATATATAATAATGATGAATCTGAGGGTGTCAGAAATGCATTCTTACTATAAAACTATATGATATAATCGTTTGTCAATTATCAAATGCTGCTGCTAAATGTGTATAAATACAATGAAATCATGGCAAGACAGGGTCTATTCTAGTCACTGCAAGTGTGAAATGTCACTGACATAAAGACTTTCCTTTGTTATCATTAGAGATAGAACAGCCATTCATTCTGAATACAGAATGTGTTTTACAATATTGATAAAAGAAGTAGAATAATTACTTTAAAAGAAAGAGCTTGCAGTGTATGTTGTGAAATTAGGAAGCGAGAGAGGTGCAAAATCAGCTCTCAGAGGTGACTAACTTTAGATGGGGTAATGAAAAGTTAGTGAATATGCAACAGAAGTAAGAAGTGATTGTGCCCCAGTGGCTTAGAGGTTGGTGGTGCTAGTGCAGGAATCATTAAAGCACATAAGAGAAGAGAAGAGAAGAGAAGAGAAGAGAAGAGAAGAGAAGAGAAGAGAAGAGAAGAGAAGAGAAGAGAAGAGAAGATAGGATAGGATAGGATAGGATAGGATATAACAGAATAGAATATTTCTCTTCTTAACAGAGGGAGAGTGTTTCTATTGTTGATAGCAGTCCATTCACCTGCAGTGTTTATTCCAGAGGTTGTACCAATCAGCAAAAGAAATGTTTTCCAAGAACACAAATGCTTTCTTTCCAGACCCCCAGAAAGATCTTCATGGCAATTGACATCAGTGGAACTTGTTATAAGAATGACAGCACTTGTTTATAACTAAGATGTTACTATATATAATATACTTTTTCAGTACCCGGACCATAATTGAAAATGGTGAACAGTGCCATTGCACCCACTCAGTCAACAAATAAATAAATAAATAAAAATAAAATTATGATGTGTAGCAATGAAATAATGCATAGCAAATACTGTGGGGCTTAGCAACCCCTGTCAAGATTTCATTGGTACCCTATGTTAAATTTTTGTTTGAGACCCTGGACAAGTGGCAGAAGTCACAATTTACATATCAGAAAAATCTGTAAGTTCTGGCACTGAATCTTTTTCCTCTTCTGTTCAGGGCGCTGCAAAGATTTGGCACTCATACTGTAAATTTAATATGTGACTCAGAGAGCTAGAAATGGTTCTATACTATGAATCTTCTGGACCAGTGTATCTTTTCCTGAATAAGTCATGGTTGTTTCAGAGTCAGACTAATCCACAGTAATCAGATGCTTTCTCTGTCTCTCTGTCTCTCTGTCTCTCTGTCTCTCTGTCTCCCTGTCTCTGTCTCTCTCTCCACTTTAGAAAACATTTATTTGAAATCTGCCCTAAACAAATCCTGAGGCTGGACTACCCTCCACCAATATTTTATTTAAGGAACTGGGCATAAGTAAATAGGGAAGTGGATGTCATTCTGAAAACAAGCTGTGGTCAGAGCCAATATGGCTGTGGAGAGCTTTTAGGAGTGGCAAGAGCATTGAAAAAAATATGCAGTGCTCTCACTGCACCAGAGTCAGCTGTAAGCAAAACTGCAGTGATTATAGTACTGTGCATGTGTGATACTCGCACATGTGCAGTTTGCCTCGGAGTCAGCCGTGTGCAGCATGGTGGTGCTGACATAATTATGTATGAACGATACTCATGCATGAGCAGTTTAAGTCCACGCCACCATGTTGCACACAACAGCCATCACTTCTGCAGCTGTGGAAAGGAAAAATAGTGCACTGGGAAGTGAGTATGTTTATGTGGTCCATGGAGGGGAAGGGCTGCATAAACAGAATCACTAGACACTATGCCAGAGCACTGTGACAGCACATCAGACAGTGGTCTGGTTATGTGCTTCCACAGTGTTCTTATACAACTCTGATGATGGCATAACATCTGCAGAGCTTGGCCCACACAACCATGAAAATCAGAGTCAGGAGGAGTTTATTTACAAACTAGAGGTCTAATCTGGGACTTGCTCATCATCACAGTTACTTTATCATTCTTTTCTAAGAAATAATTTCTGGTAAATGTGCCTTAACCATTTTGATCTCAGTGCTGGTAAACTATTTCAGGTTTTCCCCCTGATTGTATTTTATTTATTTATTGATTGCTGGAATTACAAATACCTTTGAACTAGAGGTTCTTTTACAAAAATTCTATGTCAAACAAATAATCAGTACAGTAGATTAGAAATCAAGAGGTTATAATACAACAGGTTATTAGGTACAATGGGTTACAAAATGAAGATTACAGTACAATATGGTTCTGGAAACAAACAGGCTGCAAGTAAATAAGCATTGAGAGGTAGGCAGGTAAGTGCAACATGTGAAAAAATGTACAGCAGTCAGAGAAATTACATAGTCAATGTAAGTGTTGATGGTGGAGAGAAAATTTGGGTTGAGATGGGGTGAGTGGAGAGGGAAAAATTGAGGGGGAGGAGGGACAGGGAAATAATTAAGATGCAGAGGGCTCCAAAGAGTGTGAGGAGCGGGGTAGGGGGTAAAGGAGAAACAGAGAGAGAGAGAGAGAGACAGAAAGGAGTGGAATGGGTGAGGTTGTGAGTGGGAGAAGGAAAGAGGAGGGGAGGGGATCAGTAGGGCAGGGGGTGGAAAGGGTTGTGCACAGGCTAGTATTAAGTGGGGGTAGTAGCAGGCTTGAAGTGGTAACTGCTGGTGATGGCATGCTGTGAAAAAAAGTGGTCCCCATGCTCTTCTGCATATTTTAGAATGACCCCTTTCCTTGTTTTTGCAGTAAAAAAATAACCCCTTTAACACAAAAACAAGAAGTCAGTTATGGCCTCCACCCCCCCCCCGTTACGTTTCAAGTAAGGAATGTGATTATGGGTTTGCATCAGATGTACAGTGGCAGCCATAGATGCTTAGTATTATTAAACAGTAATCAACTGTAAGTAAAAGCAAGTTTTTTTGAAAGAGTGCTTTCTTAATGTTGCCAATACCACTCAACCCATTGTGTACTCTGCCCCTAAATTTCTGTGCCCCAAGTGCATTATTTTACATTTTTGTTCAGCAAAAAAAAGGCCTCTCAAAATAGGGCAGTCACTAATCTAAATTCTTTATAGTTTTTTTTTTCAATAGCCATCAGAAATGTGAATTTTGTAAAAGCAAAAATGGAAATACAGGTAATAAGATGACCATATTTTACAAAATATAAGGAACTCAGATTAGAGACTACCATGATTTGAAAGGTCTTTTTGTCTTGAACAGTGTTCAGCCTCGCTGTTTTTGTGCACCTAGAATAGTTTTAAAGATATTTAGATTTGTTTGGAATGTGTGCACATTTGCTAAGAATTCTGCACAGTGCCTTAGGAAGATTCTCAAAGACAAGCAGTCTGGAGTTCTGTCTTCAATGTTCTAAACCCACAATGAGTCTGAATGAGTTAAAGGGGACATGATTTGATTACTTATGTGTAGCTGTTTGAAATGTCTCTATTTTCCAAAATTATATTCATTCCTCTAAAGGGTACCTCTTTTACTGTGCCTGAATAAAAACTGAAGCTGTCAATTGTGTTTTGTATTTTTTGTTGGTTTTTTTTGTATAGACAACATTTTGGGCAGTTCCTTTTATGGAACCAAGAATTTGGAGTTTTGACTATGTCACTTCATGGAGTCAGCCATAAGTAATAATGCAGTGATTACAGTACTACGCATGTGTGATACTTGCACATGTGCAGTTTGCCCCAGAGTCAGCTGTGCATTACATGGCAGTGATGACATAACTATGTATGCATGATACACATGCATGTGCAGTTTAAGTCAGTGCAACCATGTTGCACACAGCTGCTATCACTTCCACAGCTGCAGAAAGTAAAAGTAGTGTGCCAGGAAGCAATTATGTTTATGCGGCCCATTGAGGGGAAGGGCTGCATAAACAGAATCACTGGAAACTATGCCTGAGCACTGTGACAGCACATCAGACAGTGGTCCAGTTACGTGCTTTCACAGTGCTCTTATACAAATCTGATGATGATGTAACATCTGTGGAGCTTGCCCCATGCAGCCATAAAAAGCAGACTCAGGAGGAGTCTATTAACAAAGTACAGATCTGGTCTGGGACTTGCCCATCATTACAGTCACTTTCTCAATTTTTTCTAAGCAGTAAATTCTGGTAAATGCGCCTTAACCGTATTGATCTCAGTGCTGGTAGACTACTTCTGGTTCTCCACTGATTGTATTAGGCAAGGGTAGTAGCAGTCTTGAAGTGGTAGCTGACGGTAGTGGCATGCTCTGAAAAAAAAAGTGTCCCCATGCTTGTCTGTATATTTTTGAATTGACCCATTCCTTGTTTTTGCTGTAAAACAACTGACCCTCTTAACACAAAAACAAGGAGTCATTTATGGCCTCCACCCCCCCCCCTTTTCAATTCAAGTGAGGAATGTGATTATGTGTTTGCATCAAATGTACAGTGACAATCATAGATGCATGATATTATTAAACAGTAATCAGCTGTATATAAAAGCTTGTTTGTTTGTTTTTAAATGTGTGCTTTCTTAATGTTGTCAATACTAATCTACAAATGTTGTGTTCTGCCCCTGAATTTCTGTGCCCCAAGTGCATTATTTTACATTTTTGTGTTCAGTACAAAAAGACCTTACAAATGAGGGTAGTCTCTAATCTAAATTCTTCATAGTGTTTTTTTTTTTAAATAACCATCAGAGATGTGAATTTTGTAAAAACAAGAATGGAAATTCCGGTATTAAGACAATCATATTTACAAAATGTAAGTTATTTAGATTAGTGACTACCCTTATTTGAAATGTCTATTTGTCTTGAACAACTTTCAGGCTGGCTGTTTTTGTGCACCTGGAATAGTTTTAAAGATATTTAGATTTGTTTGGAATGTGTGCACATTTGCTAAGAATGCTGCACAATGCCTTAGGAAGATCCTCAAAGAAAAGTAGTCTGGAGTTCTGTCTCCAACATTCTAAACACACCATGAGTCTGAATGAATTAAAGGGGAGAGGAATTGATTAATTTTGTGCAGCTGTTTGAAATGTCTCTATTTTCATAAATTATATTCATTTTTCTAAAGGATCCCTATTTAACTGTGCCTGACTAAAAGCTGACACTGTCATTTATATTTTTCTTTGTATGGACACAGTTATATGCAGTTCCTTTCATGGCACCAAGAATTTGGAGTTTTGGCAATGTCACTTCATGATTTCAGAAATCTGAGCATGAACTTATCAGTACAGTGCCCATGGTTCTGAAACCATGAAGTGACATAGTCAAAACTCCAAATTCTTGGTTCCATGAAAGGAACTGTACAGAATGTTGTCCATACAAAGAAAACAATACAAACAGAACTGACAGCATCAGCTTTTATTTAGGCACAGTTAAATAGGGATCCTTTAGAGGTATGTATATAATTTATGAAAACAGAGACATTTCAAACAGCTGCACATAATTTATCACTTCTTGACCACTTTAAATTAGGCATGACAAGAGATAAACAAGGTGATCTGGTCTAGTATTTAATTTAAATGGCCTAGTGATTTGCAAACATGAGGCTGCTTAGAAGTGCAATAGGAGTTATATCAGACAAGTGGAAATATCTCTGAAAGTATATAAGTTACACATAAACAACCAGTATGAAAGTTGTTCAGGACAAAAATATATTTAACATGAGCCTATTCATTAGGCTGCACTAAGTATATTTTTTTAACTATGACCATCTGAGTACCTGAATTTCCATTTTTCTTTTCAATTTTCACCTTTTGGATGGCTATGTTTAAAACAATCTAATGAATTCAGATTAGTGACTGCTATCATTTGAAAGGTCATTTTGTCATGAACAACTCTCATGTTGGTTGTGTATCAGCAACTTGTATGCTTTCTGAGATATTTACATTTGTTTGGCATGACTCCTACTGTGTTCACTCAGAGAGGAAAACAGATGAGGCTGTTTGGAAGACCATATTTTACAAAATATAAAGAATTCAGATTAGTGAAAACCCTCATGTGAAAGGTCTTTATCTACTGAACAACTTTCATCTGATTGTTTTTGTGCATCTTAAATCATTTTAAAGATATTTATATTTGTTTGGAATGTGTACGCATTTGCTCTCAGAGATAAGCAGCTTAGAGTTCTGTGTCCATCATTCGAACAGAAAGAAGGGAGTAGTTCTTTAACTGCCATAGTGATTTGCAGTTATGGACTGATACATCGAAAAGTCTAAAAATGTATTACACAGTAATCCCATTTTTCTAGCTAAAGAAAGATGGCTGTAGGCTGTGCCCACAGGCATAAAAATATAAACTCAGATAAAACTTAGTCATCTGGGGTATTAACTTTTTTACCCTAAGCAGGCATGGGGCTTTACTTAAAATGAAGTCTGGTGGCTAAAAACACTGCTTCAGTTTCCAAACTCATTCTTCCAAACAAAAAAAATATATAAAAAAAGTGTTAATTTTATGCATAAAAGAATCATGCTGGGGATAACATTTTCCAAGTTGGGAGCATGCGGCTACTATTGATAAAACAAGTTTAGAGTCCCGAGGCACTAGTACTAATCCCACCCCCCCAAACAAAATTACTGAATAGTGTCACATCACAGATTATAAAGGGTTTAATATTCACTCTCATTCTCTAAAAAAAAGTATTTGGTAAAGCTTTCCAAGTGTTCTTGCCTCCAATAAAGGGAATTCTCCTCTTTTGCTCCCTCCTGCTCCAGGTTCTGAAATCCCATATTTTTTCCTTAAAATCAGTCAGGTACATCTATAGGGTCAAGGAAAAAAAGAAAATGCTATGTTGAGCATAGTATTTCTTTTGCTTAAATATATATGCATATATAAATATATAAAACACTCCCCAGCTCTTGACAATGTTAGCATACATGTTCACGATAAATAAATGCCTTTATGCACTAACATGCTACAAAATCTCATTTCAAGGAGCTGGGACGAAACCTCCAGTCATCTTTAGGTGTGGAATCCTCTCTAGCTGGGTCACTGAACTTATAAGTACTGTCAGGGCCACCACACAGCTAGTTTATAGTCTTGCCAATGGGAAAATAGCAAATCCTTGAAATAACACTAAATAGCAATGGAAACTGAATATTTTGTTGTTGCTGTTGTTGGTAACCTGGTAAGGCCCACTAGGCACAAGTGCCTGTTTTCAGGGGCAACCTGGGAGCACTGGGGTAGTTACGTGACTTGCTCAGAGTCACTCAGTATGACAGTGGAGGTTGTGGGACTCCAATCCGGTCTGCTGGATGTATCAAGCTTATTCACAGCTCGTTACTCTAACCTCTAGGCTATACTACCAGCTCCAGTTCCAGGTGTACTGTCCCAAGGCTACTTACCCCATTAAAGCTAACATGAGCAATGATAGAAGGAACAACAACCACTCTAAGACCTACAAGGAGACAATGAAGTATTCTGATATAAAGTAGCAACCATTTAAACTTTAAATTTGTAAAGTAAAAAAAAAAGTTAAAATAAGCCCAAACTTTCCACAGAGCTTCCCCAAAACAATGTTTAAATTTAATAAAAAAGATGGGATGGAGGGTGGGGGTGATAGCACACAGAGGAGGGAGGGAGGGAGGCAGGAGGGTTCCTTTGTTGATACATGGACATGAAATGGAGGGTGGTGGTGGGACAGCACACAGAGAAAGGGAGCTTGAGGGTTTCTTTGTTGATACTGGCACACAGAATGGAGGGTGGGGTGGGGCATCACACAGTGGGAGGAAGGTTTTCTTTGTTGATACTGGGACACAGACTGGAGGGTGGGATGGGACAGCACACAGAGGGAGGGAGAAAAAGGGTTTGTTGATATGATGACATGCGGTCTGATAAGGTTGCCCTTTGTCACCAGCACTTTTTATATTAGGGTTAGAACCTTTCCTTCAGGTTGTTAGGAATAATCAGGTAATCTCAGTGATAGAAACAAATATAACACATATAAAAAGAAGTGTATTCACTGATGATAGTTTATTAATATTAAAAAACATTGACACATCCTTGGATGAATTTCTTGGGAAAGTTCGGATTTTCTCTTCTATAGCTGGTTATCAGATTAATAAGAGTAAATCATTAATGATGAAAATTCCAAAAAATAAATATAGTAATCTAAATAAATACAAAGAAGAATTCAGTATTCAAGGCTCAATAAAATATCTGGGTATCCAGTTATCTCCAGACCAGCATCAGAATATTAAAGTCAATTTTAGTAATGCTAAACAAAAAAATTAAAAATCTCCTGAAGAATTGGTCCAGATTAACTTCATCCTGATGGGGACACATTGATAAGATTAAAATGATGGCACTACCACATTTTATGTACATTTTACAGAGTATAATTAGTACACCTACTGAAACTTGGTTTCAAGACCTTATACGTGTTCTGTCATGACAGGTTTCTGACTTTGAAAGCTGCTCAGCTTTCTGCTGATGTGGCTTCCCACAAATCAATGGACCAAAGCCCTCACTGATTGGAGCAGCTTTGGTCCTTTGAAGTACATGAAGTTTCAGCCCACCAGGTATAGAGTTGTCTCAGGAGCACAGTGGGTTGTCATTGGAATAGACTGCCGAGCCTCTAGTATTCTGAACTTCAGTGGGTTCAGCAGTGCCCCCCCACCCAAAATCCCATTTCACTCATCACAAAACATTTGGTGTGCAGGTGCATCAACTGTGAAAATGACCTCCCTACATAGCAATGAACTCTGCTGATACTGGACTTTTTCTGAACTCACTCATCAGTACAAATCCTACAAAAGCTGGAGTCATGCAGTATTATTCCTGTTTTTGTACCACCCTCTGTGCAGATCTCCTACAGCCCCTGGATGTAACAATAAATAAACTCTTTTAAGATTTCCTCAAGGATCAGTTCACTGATTGGTATGCCAATACTGTGTCAGCACATATTTCACAATGTACTTCAGCATGAGCTGTGAATCTGGATCTCTTCATAACATCACTGAAAACAAAGTATGCTCAGTGGCTCATCTTGGCATTCAAAAATCTGTGCATGTGCTAAGATGATGTTGTTCATGGGTTCCAGTGGCCGATATTATGGATGCATACTCCTCATGCCTGGACTATAACTTAGACCAGTATCAATTTGAAAAAAAAAGGAATGAACATTAACATCAACATCAGTCTTCCTTGAGACTGAGAGGAGATGAGGAGGGCACTAACAAAGTGTGAGTGTGGTGGAGGCGGACTACCCAGACTACTCAGCCACATGGAGCTGGAGCTGGTAGATGTTGAGTCAAACTTTTTTATTTTTGACTTTGTTTTTGAGTACTCCTTCATTTCTTTTGTTAATTTCACTAGTTACTGTTTTAGTGAGCAGTATTATGCGGTGGACAACACAGCCATGTGGAGCAGATATAATCTAACACCATCACAGACATTAAATTCTAAGTGTGCTTGATTTTGCTGCTGTAGTATTCCAGCTAATACCATATTTTAATATTCTTTGACATGTGCTCATCGCATAGTCTAGTAGTGTATTACTATATTGGGGTTTTTTAGATACTTTTTTAATAAAATGTAATTGTAAATGACGAAAAAAATTACGTCCTCAATTTAGTTTTTCTGATCACCACCAGACCATGAATATAACAAACAAGCATTTGTCAATGCCGAATGTTGCTTGCTTCTATGTGCTGTTTAGGTATTTGGAAGTCATTGGAGTGCAAATATTGAAAATTTACCCGAACTTCTGACGTGCATAAGAACTACTTAATAGCTAAGTAAAACAGTCATTTCAGGAATTTTTCACCAAATTTTCCACATAGCCATTTAAGACCTCTGCTCATGAACAGTGTCATTGTGATTTTGTTAATGTGTCGATACATTGAGTTTGCACACTGACTGAGTCATTATACGCTACATGGGCGGGCTGCGTTTAGGCAGGATGTGAAAATGACGCTGTACTGCTCGCTAAGGAGGTGTGGTAAAATGGCAGTGTTGAAAATCTGTAGTGGAAATATTGAAAAGTGCCAAACCTCTGACGTCGTGGGAGCTGTGCAATGCACACTCATAAAACAGTCATTTTTAGGAATTTTTTCACCAAATTTTCAACATAGCCATTTTAAGACCTCTGCTAATGAACAGTGACACTGTGATTTTCTTAATGTGTCCCATACATTGATTTTGCATACCGACTGCGCCATTGTGCGCTACATGGGCGGAAACATTTTTTGGGTGAGATGTGAAAAATGACAGCTGTACTACTCATAAGAAGGTGTGATAAAATGGCAATGTTGAAATCTGGAGTGAAAATATTGAAATTTCACGAACTTACGAGCCTCTTGTGAACCGCAATGCACACTTTCATCAAAACAGTCATTTTGGAATTTTGGCACAAATTTTCCAACATGGGGTTTTAGGATCCCTTCATGAATGATGTCACTGTCATGGTGGTATTCAGGCCTGAGGGTGATTTCGCAGTCACTGCGCAGTCACTGCATGAAATCACCCTTTGGGCCAGAATAATGCCAGACAGTGACATCATGTAAGAGAAGGGTCTAAAACCCATGTTGAAAATTTGGAAAATTCCCAAAAATACCTGAGATATGCTACAAAGTTGAAACCCCTATCTAGCCCATTATACAGCTTACGGCATTTCCTCAGTTCGCGGTTGGCTTTGAAGAGTGCAGGCGTGTTCCTGGTCCACCGAAGATCATCGGCGCCCAGAGTCCAGAGGTAAGTATGGGTTAGGGGGTGTGGGGAAACTGGGTGCACAGTGGGTGGAGTGCGGGTTGTGGGAGGGAGTCAGGATGCGCTCTTGGGACGTTTTCATTTCTCAGGGAAAAAAAGGCGTCGGGACCGTTTGCCAAGCTGGGGTGAGGCTCCAGCATGGCACAAGGATGTTGGGGGCATTCAGCCGATGGGGGATTGGGCACCCTCATCGACCATAGAAGTTCTTGCCACGCTGGGGTGGGCTCCCAGCGTGGCACAAGGAGGGGGCATTCAGCTGACAGGGGATTGGGCACCCCCGTCGGCAAAAGGACTGTTTGCCACACTGGGGTGGGCTCCCAGCGTGGCACCTGCTACTGGGGGGGCAGGGACACAGCTTAGCCGACAGGGATTGGGCACCCCGTTGGCTATACAGTCGCGTGCGGGGGCGTGCACGGCAGCGTGGGGGGGGATCTGCGTGTGAGCAGCCGATATCTTATCGGTGCTTACTCAAGCGTAGCTCCCCCTTTCAACTGTATGCCACTGCATTTTGGAACATGTCATACACAGCTCCAAAATGCATTGGCTTACAGGGGCCGCGCCAGCCAGCACACTGACTGAATTGGAGGAGGAGGTGACACACCTCCGAAATCTCCGATGATGGCACTATGTTTCTTGCACATGCATGCAAGCAACATAAAAATTATTGGCAGTGAAATTTAGGGCCCGGGCTACCTGAAAGAGCTCCTTGTTCCTTACTGCCCCACCCACACACTCCACTCAGCTGATGAGGGGTTGTTAGAGATTCCCAGAGTGTGGTTGAAAACTTCTGGAGCATGAGCTTTTATGTTTGTGGCCCCAACCCTGTGGAATTCTCTGCCTCATCAGATTCAAGAGTGCCAGACCGTGGGGAGCTTTAAAGACATTTTTATTCTGCTAGGCATTTGGTGCCTAGATTGATATACGCTCCTGCTTGTTTGTTTTATTACCTGATCTTAATCTGTTTTGATACTATGTATTATTTTTTAACTGTTTTCTATGAATTGTACAGTGCTTTGATTTTAGAGATTGCACTATAGAAATAAAATTATTATATGATAGTTATACTGTACTTTCTTATTCTTAGTAACAAATGATACAGTGACCCCATCATTATCCTGTATTAAACTGGACACCATTTATATGTTGCACTGGGGTGCAATGCATGTCTGCTCTGAACAGGTTTTAAAAATACACTCAGGACATGGGTTAATGTACAGTGTTGATACAGTCATGCAGCAATGTGGGAAGTGAGGTACTTTTGGAAATGCCATTCCTCAGAGAAAATTGTAAACCCTCTGCCTGTCTGTGGTGATTGGAGTTTAAAAGATCACTTTTCCCTTTATTAAAACATTGTAGATTACCCCTGTTGTTAGGACTAACTTGTGTTTGAGTGTGTGTGTGTGTGTGTCCAGGGGCTGACTGCTGCAAATGACTACAGTTTCCTGTGATACCAGTGTCTAGCTTTGTCAAGCAAACAAAGCAAAATGCCCAGTCATCTTTTTTCTTCAGGACTGCCTTCCAGGTAATCTGGAATTGTGCATCCATGTATGTTTGAATGCTGCCACTAAAGACTTAAGGAAAAAGGGTGTTTTGGGATTGTTTGGTAGTAGAGCACTGCAATAACTTACTGAATGAATTGGGCAATACATGTAGATGACAATTTTATTTGAGTCTGCAAAACATTGAGATGAGCAGTGGTCATTTTATTCTTCCATGAAAGTTTGGAAAAAATATTATTTTAACATGATTCAGTTTAAATTCTGTATAATTCTATATTTCCCTGCCCCTTTTTATTTCTGATTAGGTTTATGTGCCTGTAAATGTAACATTTGTAACTTTGCCTTCAATAGAAGACCAACTTTAAAGTGCAGGGAACTTGTGTTCATGCCCCAGTATTTAACAATAATGGAAAAGATGATGATGAATACATAAATATTTAGGGCTGGATTTTCCATGGGATCTGTTATAGATCTGACCACCCCTGTTCTAAATTGCAGATTTATGTCTGTGCCTATTAAAACTGTTTTATCAGTTGTGTCTGTCTGTCTGATTTGCATCTGATTTGAAAACTGATGATTATTGAATCATTTTTGACATTACTTGTATTTTGATCTCCCAAATAGATGAATATTTAAAAAATGGTGAGAACAGATGCATGCATAACTGGGTAGACACAGTTACAGCACATAAGTATGTCTGTGTTGACCCTATTGAAAGTTTAGCCCATAATGTCTACATAATTTAGTGTTTCATTATGAAAACTCCAGTTTGTCGTTAGACCCTACTGAAAATGTTTTGCAGCAGGGGGAGTCTATTCTGCCAAAGACAGTGAATCAAGAAACAATAGGACTATCAACAGACTGTGATATGGCAACTCCTTATATAAATATTTTCAAATTTATTGAATGCAATTATAAATGTCTTCCATTTTTTCCACCAATGATTTACGTCCTGCTTTGCCAGCTCAGTTATTTCAGTCTATTGGTATCACGTCACCAAACTAATGATTAATATTGTGGTTAAAAGGCTCTGTTCAAGATTTTGATTTGGTTCCTTTGCCTAGCAATAGTGGGCAAACAATATGAAATAATTCATTTATACTTTAACTGTTAGTAAAGCATAAATGAATAAAAACCAGGGCAAGGACCCAATAAACTTACTAAAGTTGAAATGCAGGTTACAGTAATATTACATACAGTAGACCTCAGCAGTTCCTCATTCCATACCTCTTTGTTCTGTATCTTAAACATTTTTAAGAACTAGCAATGAAGAAAGCAGTATTGTATTTTCCTTCATATACGGTATATTAGAGACAAAAAACTCAGTTTAATGCATCAGTTAGGGTTGTTTCACAGTGACAAAAGCGAGGAAATTCGATGTTATGGTTGAAACCCACCCTCAGCCACACCCCAACTGGAATCGGGTGCGCGTGGGGTCATCAGCCCTAACTGTCACCCCATCACGTGTGGAAAGAAACTGAGGAATAGAAGAATGGGGTAACAGTTAGGACCGAAGAACCCAATGCGCACTCCGATTCCAGTTGGGGTGGTGGGCTGGAGGGGTGCAAAGGGGGTTTCAACCTTAACATCGAATTTCCTCACTTTTGTTGCTGTGGAACAACCCTAACTGATGCATTAAATGGATTTCTTTGCCTCTAATTTCCCCTTCTTTTTGAGAATAATAATGAGAAATAGTGAATGTAATGCAGCAGCAACAGGGCCTCACGCTCCCGCCACATGATGTCTTGTCACATAGTAACATTGTGCACGCAAACGCAAACTGTAATGCACATGGTGACGCAAAACAAAACAGAAAGAGAAACAGTACTGTAGACAGAAATGTTAAAAACAACTCAAACGCAACCACAAATGAAAACGCAAAGTGTAGCACATGGTGGCGTGAGCGTGAACGATAAGTGAAACGGGTATGGAACAGCAAGCAGAAATGGTAATGGTAACAGTAATATAAGAGCACAGGCTGGTTTTACCCAAAAGCTGTATAGAGAAAGACAGTAAGTACAAAGAATGTATGCAAAATAATGAATCTTGGAACACAAAAATGAGGACTTGGAATAGTAAGTTGTTATGTCTCAGTAACCGTATGACACAAAAAAAAATTTAAAAGTCATATGAATTATCACTTTTTTGGCTAGTTTTGCACTTAAGAGATTTTTTGACAAAAAGTCAATTTCTTGCACCGTTTTCTAGATACGGGCACTGAAAGGCGCAGCGAACACTAATGTCATCCTATGGGAAAAAAACAGAAGTTCGGACTGCCATAACTTTGCCTCCCTGTAATATTTTTTCATCAAACCACTGAAAGGCACATCTGTGGGATGTTGACTGTGTTCCCTGCAAATTTCAGCCCAAACGACCAAACCCTTATTTTGCAGCGGGGCACCAAATGATTGCTGCAATGCGTCGTATGCCGTAATGTTATCCTATGGGAAAAAGCGTCAATTATGGAGTACTGTAACTTTGCTACCATGTAATATTTTTTCAACAAAGCACTGAAAGGCACATCTGTGAGATGTCAGCTGTGTTCCCTTCAAATTTCAGCCCCAAACTCCAAACCGTTCTTTTGCAGCAGAGTGCCAAATAATTACTGTTATTTGGGGCATAGTGTCGAAAAGTAGTGTTGTGATTTGCGAAAGCTTTCGCAAAGATTTGCTACACTTTCGTGAGTGCAACACTACTTTGCGAAAGTACTTTTTCCAGAAATCTGAAAAACATATTTCTGGGGTGTTTTACCCCAAAATAAAGACATGGCTAGCATCCTTGGGGCCCGACTAGGTGAATACAAAAAGAATTAGGTTGCTAGAGGGTCTCAATTTTAAATGCCAAGCATGTTTCTGATCACTAACTGAAAAAATGGTAGATTTGCAACAGTAAAAAGTGCATTTGTGACACTGTTGAACTTTTTGTTAACTTTTTCCATTGACTTATAATGGGAAACTGTTTTTTGAATAACTTTTGAACCGTTTAATATTTCTTCATGAAATCTTCGAAAGGCACATCGGGGACCCTGGCCACACATTCTCTGAAGATTTCAGGCCAGTTGCACAAACCGTTTGACCTGTAGGCACGACCGTAGAAGTCCAGAAAAAGCATAAACGCACATGCAGATTATGCTTAATAACTCCACAGCCGTGTATCTGACTTGTATAGTCTTGGTAGATCCCAAGGCATATGGGTTCTTGATCATGTTTGTTAATAGTAGGCAAATCCATACAGAGTTGCAAATATCTAAGGTGCAAATTGTGGGTTTAATATGGTTAACTTCACTGTAGTAGCACTACCGTGCTACCACAGTTAGGGTTGAGGAGCCATTTCTATGTTAAACCCCAAAATTTTGCACCTAATAACTTTGCAACCATTTGATGGATTTGCCTGAAATTTGGAATTTATGATCAAGAACCATAGGCCTTGGGATCTGCCAAGTTTTGTACTGGTCGGATATACAGCTGCGGAGTAATTAAGTGTGATCTGTGCGCGCATTTACGCTTTTCTGGAATTCTGTGGTCGCGCCTACAGGTAGTACGGTTTGCGTGACCGGCCCAAAATCTTCAGGGAACATGCAGCCGGGGTCCCCAATGTGCTTTTTGAAGATTTCATGAAAAAATATTAAACGGTTCAAAAGTTATTCAAAAAACAGTTTCCCATTATAAGTCAATGGAAAAAGTTAACAAAAAGTTCAACACTTTCTCAAATGCATTTTTACTTTCGCAAATGGGCCTGTTACTTTGGTAAATCAGTCATTTTGTTTTCAGTTGGTGATCATAAAATGGTTGGCATTTAAATTTGGGACCCTCTAGCAACCTAATTTTTTTTGTATTCACCTAGTCGGGCCCTGAGGATGCTTTGCATGTCTTTATTTTGTGGAAACACCCCAGAAATATGTTTTTCAAATTTCTGAAAAGTATTTGAATTACTTTCATGCTCACGAAGTGTCGCATAGTTTTGCGAAAGCTTTCGCAAATTGTGACAGTAATTTTCTAGTCTGTGGGAAAATGACAGCAATTCTTTGGCACTGCACTGCAAAATAACCGTTGGGAGTTTTGGGCTGAAATTTGGAGGGAACGCAGCAGACATCTCTCAGATGTGCCTTTCAGTGTTGTATTGAAAAAATATTACATGGTGGCAAAGTTATGGCACTCCAAAGTTGACAGTTTTTCCCATAGGATAACATTACGGCGCCCGAAGCATTACAGGAATCCTTTGGCACCCTGCTGCAGAATAACGGTTTGGTCTTTTTTCCTGAAATTTGGAGGGAAGACAGCGAACAGTACACAGATGTGCCTTTCAGTAGTTTGGTGAAAAAATATCACATGGCGGCAAAGTTACGGCACTCCAAAATTGATGGTTTTTCCCATAGGATAACATTACGGCGCCTGACACGTAACAGAAATCATTTGGAGCCCTGCTGCAAAATAACGGTTTGGTCTTTTTTCCTGAAATTTGGAGGGAAGACAGCCAACAGCCCACAGATGTGCCTTTCAGTAGTTTGGTGAAATAACATTAAAGGGAGGCAAAGTTATGGTGCTCCAAACTTTTCTTTTTTTCCCGTAGGATAACATTACGGCGTTCGCCGCGCCTTTCAGGGCCCATATCTCGGAAACGGTGCAAGATACGGACTTTTAATTGAGGAAAATTCTTAGCCCCATAATAGGGCTAAGATTCAAATTAACCAGGACAGTTGTAAATAATATGACTTTTAATTTTTTTCTCGTCGTGCAGTTCCTGAGATATAATGTATTTAGTATTCCAAGATCTCATTTTCTGTGCGATACTCATTATGTTGCATACATTATTTGTACTCACTGTCTTTCTCAATGCAGGTTTTGGGAAAACCAGCCTGTGCACTACATTACTGTTACTGTTGCCCTTTCGGCTTGCGAATCCGTACCCGTTCACTTACCATTGGCGTCTGCGCCACCATGTGCGTTATCCTTTCGTTTTCATTGCTTTGCTTTCTGTTATTTTTGCCATTTCTGTCTACAGTACTGTTTATCTTACTGTTTCACTTTACATCACCATGCCCATTGACATTTCTGTTTGCAGGCACCATGTTACTATGTGACAACACATCATGTGGCAGACCATTCTCGTCTACGCCACCATGTGCGTTACCTTTCTGTTCTCATTCGTGCTTGTGTTACCATGTGTGCCACTGTTAGCATTTCTGTTTGCGTTGCTGTCCCTGTTAGTATGCCACAACACATCATGTGGCGGGCTCTGCGCTCCCGTCAACGCATTACATTCACTATTTCTCGTTATCATTCTCAAAAAGAAGGGAAATTAGAGGCAAAAAACTCCATTTAATGCATTAGTTAGGGTTGTTCCACAGTGACAAAAGTGAGGAAATTCACTGTTAGGGTTGAAAACCCCCATTGGACCCCCCGCCCACCCCAACCGGCATTGGGGTGCGCATTGGGATCATGGATCCTAACTCTCACCCCATTCTCCTATACTTCTGCTGCTTTACACATGTCATGGGGTGAGAGTTAGGGCTGACGATCCCAATGCGCACTCCCAATGCTGGTTGGGGGTGGGAGGGGTCAAGGGGTTTTCAACCCTAACAGCGAATTCCTCACTTTTGTCGCTTGGAACAACCCTAACTAATGCATTAAATGGAGTTTTTTGCCTCTAATATATATATATATTTATATATATATAGATAGATATATAAAGGGGTATGGTCGCGCCTTAGGGTTGAGTGCACAGTTTAATGTTAAACCACAATTTTTGCACTTTAATAACACTGCAATTGTTCAACAGATTTGCTTGGAATTTTGTAAGTGTGGTCTTGTGGGGTAGATCTCTAGATGTGCCAAGTTGTGTCCCAGTAGGATGTGTGTATGCTGAGCTCTGGATAGTGCAAAAACTACATTTTCATAAGTTTTTTCAAATTGATTTGCTGGGATTTTGTCTGACACCTATAGCATACAAACAGTTTGGAATTGTGGCTTCACATTTTCAGGGTAGAAAGAGGCTGGCCCACAGATGTGCCTTTTGCTAGTTTGGTGAAAAAATATTAATCCATTCCAAAGTTATTGAATTTTAAAATAAAAAAAAACAACTGGTTCTAAGCATGCAAAGTAAACACTTCAAATAGCTGTATGAAGCAAAAAAGGAATCTTTTTTCATGATGACATTATACTTCTTCACGAGGAGAAAATAATTTTTCATTTGAGGCCATCTTGTTTTCCATTTTTCCCTAAAAATTCTAATTTCAAAAGCCACAAAAATGTATTCTGCAGAGCAACCAACACATGTATCTTGCCTGTATAGACCCCATTAGTTGGATTCTTCACTTAAATTTTAAGAAATGTTATTGTAATGTTCTTTTTTTAAGACTAAAATTGTTTTTTTTTGTGACTCGCGCTATGAAAAAATAATCTTTTTTGTACGATGTCATCCTTTTTTGTAAGGAGAAGATCTTTTCTCATATGCTGCCATCTTGTTTTTCCCTTTGTCCTACAACTTCACAATTTTAGTAGAAAAATTACATTCTGCAGAGCTACCAACACATGTACAGTATCTTGCTTATCTGGACCCCGTTAGCTTCACTTAAATCTTGAAGAAATTTTGTTGAAATCTTCTTTTTTAAGACTTAAATTATTTTTTTGTGACTCGTGATATGAAAAAAGAATCTTTTTCCATATGATGTCATCCTTTTTATCGAGGGAAAACAAAAAAAAACTTTTGAAAGCTACAGTCTGTCCAGCTCAAATAGATTCATTCTAGTTCTTTCAGCAGTCTAGGGATTAACTCATTGTCTCCTTAGCCATTGATCTTTAAATGGGGACCTAACAGGAAAACAGCTTCCAGACAGACTCAGCAGTTCCATGCTTTGAAGACATTAAGTGTGTGTTTGTGTATGTGTGTTTGTATGACATAGGAAATGGCTAAATCCCACAACAATCCTTGCAATGCAGTGCATTATTGTGATAATAAAATGGACCCAGTTGTGAAAAACACTAAATTAATTAATGTTTTTATTAATCAATACCTAATGATCTGATGAATCCACCACTGAGTAAAATAATCTTTAATTCAATTGTTTTGCACAGCTGAAAGTAAATTGTATCACAGAAGTTGATTTTCATTTCTCCAAAACAGGTTCATGTCTACCTGATTCCAATACATCTGCTTTTAAGAACTACATAAACTATAAGCTAAAGCATTTAGACTCTATTTTCCTTTCATACCCTGATTCTTTTTTTCTCTTTCTTTCACCCACCCCCTCAGGTTTGCACCTTTGCCAGAGCCTGGCAAAGACAGGCAGGGGAAGAAATTTAGTAACTAGGCAGTTAAGCAGCAAGAGATATGGATTCCGCACTGGGATGCCTGAGTCGAGTGCAGGCTAGTAACAGGTTTTAATGGTATGGGACTCCGTTTTTTGATTTACAGACTGGAAGATGTTCAAGCATTATCCAGAGAACTGCTTGTTTTGTTGCCTGTCAAGTGCTAGGGCTGTGGATCTCACTTCAAATTGCTGGTGGTGATAGAGGGAAGAAGTGGTAGTTGTTGTTCATACTGGGGAGCCTGCAATGCACATTTACAGGCATACCATAGCTGACAAGATCAATATGGTGCCTTTTCTCTGACAAAGCAAATACACTTTTGTTGCAGGCAGGAAGCCACCTTAATTGTAACATCAGAGGTAGCTGTACCCTACTTTCATGGTTTTAATATAACATGGTTGTGCTCCTACACATTTCTTTCCATGGCAGTTGATAGGCAGAAAAAAATATGCCAGTATATTTATAATTATTAAGCTTGACTCTACATTGTCATTTATTTTAAAAGGTTTCCAATATTTCTTTCTAATAATACTTTTCAGATTATTTTCTTATTAATAATTCAGCATCAGATGTGTATAGTCTTTCTTAGTTCCATAATTAACTGAATGGCTAATGTTAGTTTTTGATACATTCTACAAACATTAGAGCATACAAAAATGCTAGTGGAAGCAGGCGATGGGGTCTATTGTGTTTGCTCGATTGTGCAGCTTGCAACTCATCTCCCAGCTCCTCCTGCCACCCCCCTCTTTCCAGTATCCCTGGCCCTCACCCTGTCCCACCCCCTCTTGAAGCTGCCCATTGTCTTACAGGACACTATTTTGTCTGGCAAGATGTTCCATTCGTCCACTACTCTCTCAGTGAAAAAGTGCCTCCTCATTTCTCTCCTCATGTCTCTCCCCTTTCTCATCTGAAAGAGCCCTTCTGTGTTGGTCTTGTGTATCCCCTTCAGATACTTAAAGGTCTTGATCATATACCCCAATCCCTCCTCTCCTCCAGTGAATACAAACTCAACTATCCCAGCCTGTCCTTGTAAGGCTTTCTCTCCAGTCCCTGTATCATCTTTGTGGCTTTTTGCTGCACCCCTTCTAACAATCCGATGTCCTTCTTCAGGAATGGGTGCCAGAACTGCATGCAGTACTTAAAGTGGGGCCTAACCAAAGACCTATACAGGGGCAGGATAACCTCCCTTCTCCTGGTGGAGATCCCTCTTGCAATACACCCCAGCATTTTGTTAGCTTTTGTTGCCACTCTCCCACACCGAGCAGAGATGTTCATACTCCCCATAATGATCACCTCCAGGTCTTTCTCCTTCCTGGAGCTCCTCAACTGTACCCCATTCAAGTGTTACTCCTTCTCCTGGTTCCTGGCTTTGAAGTGCAAGACCTTGCACTTCTTGACATTAAACCCCAGTTGCCACATCTTTGCCCACTCCTGCAGCTTGGTCAGGTCCTTCTGTAACCCCTTCCAACCCTCCTCATCATCAACCACAGCTCCCATCTTGGTATCATCTGTGAACAGACTGATCTTGCTCTGGATCCTATGGGAGATATCAGCAATAAAGATCCTGAACAGTACTGGTCCCAGCACCATTCCCTGCTGTACCCCACTCATCACCACTCTCAATGAAAACAGAACTCCCACCACTACCCTTTACTGCCTTCCCCTTAGCCAGTTAGTGATCCATGTCACCATTTTGAGTCCTAACTCCACATTTTCCAGTTTCACCCCCAACTGAGTCAAAGGCCTTGCTGAAGTCTAGGTTCAAGTCATCCACTGTATGGCCCTTGTCCAGTTCCCACATCACCCAGTCATAGTACTCTGTGAGATTTGTCTGGCATGATCTTCCCACCACAAACCCATGCTGTTGACAATCCTTGAGACAGTTATCCTCCAAGAAGACCACTAGCCTCTCTCTTAGGATGGTCTCCATGAGCTTTCTTAAGATTGATGTGAGTTTCACTGGCCTGTAATTTCCTGGTTTGTCCTTTGGTCCACTGTTATGGATGGGCACCACATGGGCCAATTTCCATCCCATGTCCAGGGAGATATTGAACAGGTTGGCCAGTGCCCCCTCCAGGATCCTTTACAATTCCCTTAGTACCTAGGGTGAATGCCATCAGGTCCAGGAGCTTTATCCACCCTTAATGCCCTCCACCCATCTAGTACTCTGCTCTCTGTAGTCCCTATATCTGTCATTTCCTCCCCCTTGCCACCCCTTTGCCTGAAGAATCATCTCACCTTCTCTTGCATGAACACTGAACAGAAGTATTAGTTCAGTGCCTACACCTGCTCTGCCCCTTTTTCCTCCCTCCCTCTGTCTTTTTTAATCCTCAACAGCTGATCCTTGCTCCTCCTTCTCTCTCAGATGTGTGGAAGAAGTCCCTTCTCCTCATTTTTGATTCCCTGTGCCAGCCTTAGCTCCCTCACTGCCTTGGCCAACCTTACCAGTCTGGTAACCTCCCTGGACTTCTCCTTGTACTTATCCTTATCTTCCCCACTACCCAATTTCCTGAACTGATGAATTGCTACCCTCTTTGCCTCACCACCTCCATAACCTCCTGTGTTAGCCATCTGAGTTTCTTTGCCTTTCCCTTCTTGCTTATCTTCCTGGTGCCCGAATCCATGGCCTCCGCCAGCTCTTCCTTTGTAATGCCCCATTTCTGGTCAGCATCCATGTGTGGTTGTATAAATGCTAGGTGCCTGCCCAATAGCTCCTCCATTTTCCTTAAGTCTGCCCCTTAAACTCTATCACCTTCATACCCATGCCCCCTGCTTCCTTCCCCATAGTGAGTGTGAACCATACAAAATAGTGATCACTCCCAGTCAGTGGTTTCTCCACTTTCAGATTCCTTACTGTTTCCCCATTATCCAGGACAAGTCCAGAGTGTTTCCTACCTAAGTCACTCCTGGACCAGCTGCATCAGGAAGCTGACTTGTAGTGCATCTAAAAGAACCCTCTCCCTTGCAATTTTGGTAGTTGGGGTGTCCCACTCCATCCCCAGTAGGTTGAAGTACCACACTACCACTGTGCTCTCCTTCCTGCAGACCCTTCTGATTTGATCTGCTAATTCCTTATCCAAGCCGCTCTCCTGAGATGGTGGTCCATATATCACCCCTATCCTCAGTATCCTATTCTTAGGATCCAGGAACTGCATCCATATTGCTTCCATCCTCCCCTCCTCCCCTTCCTCTCTCATGCACTTTATCCTGTCCTTTACATAGATTGCCTAATAACAGTATAACAGTATGCTTGTGACCTTTGGTGAGCTCCCTTATATGGTCAGCATGCATTATATTACTTTAATGTGGTACTTCTGCATTTACTTCCACACATGCACGACAAACTTTGGTGCAGAGAAAGCAAGGCAAGAGCTCCGAGTATTCTTTTACTCACTCTTGCCACACTTTCATCACTCTGAGGAGCTGTATTGGCTCTGACCAGAGTTTGTTATTGATTAGCAATACTTCTGTAAGTAGTAAGAGTCTTGCTCCACAAAATCAGGATTCAAATATTCCAAGATAGTGACACAGGGTAGTTCCCTCAATATGCATCTGGTAACAAATACTAATGCTACAAATAGTAAGATTTTGAGACTGTAGGTAATACAATGCTTTTATTCTGTTGGTGGCAGTGTCTTAATTGTTATCCTTAATGGGAAGCACAATGAAGGCTTTTGTACAGTTCAGGAAGCTTGATGTGAGCTTCTGTTGTTTATTTTACCAAATGTGAATGACATGAAATGTGCATCACCTCTTGCAAATGAGACAGTCTGGATGCTATGGTTAGATTATCGTGGGCCAGGGTACATCATGACATAATCTAAGATGCAAAAATAAAAAAAAAATACAGATTTTTTAGTGTATTGTGCAAATGACATCTGAAGCACAGCCACCAACTCTTACAATGTTTATTTTTGCTAGCACGTTCTCACAATGTTTATATATGTTTTTTTTCCAATTGTTTAACCAGGTGAGATACACTAAGCTGAAAGCTTGTTTACAGGTGCAACCTGGGAGCATAGGGAAGTTAAGTGACTTGCTCAGGGTCAAACAGTATGCAAGTGGGGGCTGTGGGATTCAAACCCAGGTCTCTAGATTTGCAGCTCAGAGCCTTAAACCACTGCACTATACTGCCTCCAAATTTATATTAGTTTATTTATATTAGTTGAACCCATAGTTGCTGCACTGATGCATTGATAAGGTCCAGGAGCTGATTCATATCACTACGTGGGATTCCTTTTGCAAATGAAAAATATAAATTCATCTTCTGTATGTAATAAGTCTTGTTCCACAAAATCTTGTACTTTATGGGTTCATTCCAGTTGAAAAATGAAGAAGTAGGGAATCACTAAGACAATATACTCTACCCACTGTAAACAGACTATACAAACAAAAAAGGGAAAAAACACCACCACATTGGAGAGACTTGTCAATACTTTCTTCATTACTGTTGGTTATGCCTGTATTACTAGGTGTGGGTCCATGCAGACAATCTGTACAGATTGCCTATAAACATTTACATATACCTGTACTGTAGTGGGTGCATGTTCAGACTATAACACTTGGTGCCTTTCTTCTTTTTTTTTTACCCATTTTCATACACGGCTTTGCACATATTGCTTCATGAGGCAGGGTCATAACAAGACTATGTTAAAAATTTGGTGTAAATGCTGGCTTGGTAGCATTGAGGGTTGATGCTCTGGATGCCACACCTTATGCAACACTGACAAACCATGTTCGGGAATGATCACGGGGTTGCCAGGGGTTGGCAGGGTTGCAGAATGATTGAGCATCTGGAGGACTGCTCTCCTTCTCCAGGGTTGGAGGGACACCAGAATTCAGTACATGGCTGTCCCCGATGGAAGCTGGGGGGCAACACCACTGACACTTTAGAAATAAGGGTCAAGAGGAGGCAGACACAGGGAAGAGAGTATATGGAAGCATGTGTGCTTCATCCCTTGGTGTCACTGCATGCCTCCTCCAGCAGGGGAACCACACTACAGAAACCCCCCAGCAGCATGAAGGCTGCTCACTGGTGCTGCTGAGGTCCCATGCAAGTCAGCTCCCTTCTGGTCTCCATGGTAGTGGGGTATGTACCCACTGCAGAATGACCAGAAAGAGTAGTGGCGGGGTGGTCATGAGCACTGCCCGGAACCGGGGCAGTGACAGCCTAGCTGGCTAGATGGGGGGAAGGAACCAAAAGCACAACCTCCCCCCCTGCCATGGATATAAATAAATAAGCTAAAAAAATTGGTGTAAAAATATTAAACAAAAACACATTTTCAATATTTATACCCAAAATCCTTGCCTGCAGTCCTATCGGCTCTGGCCAGAATTTGTTTCTTCTGACACCTGTAGCATGCAAGTGCTTTGGAATTTTGTTCTGAAATGTTCAGGGTATAAAGGGGAAGGCCCACAGATGTGCCTTTTGCTGCTTTGGTGCAAACATATACAGCTATTCAAAAGTTATGAACCCCAATATCAAATGTAAATTTTCATTCATATAAAAATGTTCATTTTATATTTGCTGCTGTTTTTTTCTTCTGACACCTGTAGAACCAAAATTCTTTGGAATATTGCTCTGGAGTGTACAGTGTAGAAGGGGTAAGGCCCACATTTGTGTCTTTTGCTGGTTTGGTGCAAAAATATTCAGCCATTCAAAAGTTATTAACCACAATATCAAACAAACATTTTCATTCATAGAAAAATGTAATTTGATATTTGCTGCTGTTGTCTTCTTCTGATACCTCAGGGTTTTTTTTTCAGTTCAAAAGCTTTAATGTTTGGCATGTGCCTTTACAACTTACAATTCACAGCACGTAAAAATAATATAATCCACATTCTATACATATCATAAAAGAGAAACAAAAATAGGTAAACACATAGTTAAAATCATGTTTTAGCTGCACCTTAGAACAAAGCCAAAAATATTTTCCCCTTCCTAATCTTCATAATAGCAAAAACGTAATTGACTAACTTGTTAATGATAGGAGGATCATACAGAGTGACCAAAAAACTTAATGGATCATCTGGAAACAGAGTCAGTTCATAAAAATGCTCTGGATCCAAGATGTATGGGGTTTTTGGTACCAAGGACATTTGAACACAATGTATTCCAGATTTTCTTGACCACCCACTGAGCATGAGCAAGAGGTCTCAGCTGCCTTGGGAAGATGAACATGTCTGGCTACCAAGATATTGCTTGGAAAAATCTCAAATTGGTATCTGAGAAAGACAGATCTTTTTGAGGGGTCCAAAATGCAGTTCAGGTGTGGTCTGAACCCAAACCAGGCTTTGTTTGCAGCATACCAAGGGGGGAATCTTGAAGAAGCAATAAGATCCAAGTCCATAGCCTGATTCTTCAACCTCATTTTCCTTTTTATGTACAACTTATGTTTGGGACTGATGGAAATTTCCTGTCTCTAATAATTCAACAAATAGCCAAGTTAATAGTTTTCCAGCAAACAGTACACAAAGGTTAACCAAGGTGACTTAGTACAGCCTGCACCACCCAGGTGCTTTGAAATTTCTCTCTGGAATTTACAGAGTAGAAAGGGAAGGCCCAGAGATGTGCCTTTTGTTGGTTTGGTGTAAACATATTCAGCCATTTAAAAAGTTATGAACCCCAATATCAAACAAAAATTTTTGTATGAAAATTTTTTTGATATTTATTGCTGTGGTCTTCTTCTGACAACTGTGGTGTCCAGGTGCTTTGGAATTTTGCTCTGACATTTTCAGGGTAGAAAGAAATAGGCACACAGATGTACCTTTAGCTGGTTTGGTGCAAAAATATTCAGCCATTCAAAAGTTATGAACCCCAATATCAAACAAAAATGTTCATTCATACAAAAATATGTTTGATACTTGCTGCTGTTGTCTTCTTCTGACAGCGGTAGCAACCAGGTGCTTTGGAAGTTTGCTCTTACATGCTCAGGATAGAAAGGTGAAGGCCCATAGAGGTACCTTTTGCTGGTTTGGTGCAAAAATACACAGCCATTCAAAAGTTATGAACCCAATATCAAACCATCATGCTTGTTTATATGAAATGTTTTGACATTTGCTATTGTCTTCTTCTGACACCTGTAGACATCCAGGTGCTTTGGAATTTTGCTCCGGCATTTTTAGGGTAGAAATAGGAAGGCTCACAGATGTGCCTTTTCGTGGTGTGGTGCAAAAACAGTCAGCTATTCAAAAGTTATGAACCACAGTATGGGTGGATGGGTTCACAGGGCCCGGAGGTCCCATGTGCTCCCAAATGCTAAGAATTCAGTTATAGAGGTATTGGAGCTCAAGGCCCAGAGGACCTTGCATTTCCACAGGCAAATGATGATATAAATACATTATCTCTAAAATTATGGATGGATGGGAGTGAAGGGCAGGGAGGACCCTGTGCTCTGACAGGCAAATATGGATAAGATTGTACTATCTCAAAAAGTAAGGAAATTCATTATAAAAAAACTTCATTAATTCAGGTTAAAGTGACAAAAGTAAGGAAATGTGGCATTAGAGGTTCCAACCCTAACATCTCACCCCCACTCTGCAGGCAGCAACAAGTGTGTGATGTGCATTGGGGTTGTCAGTCGTAACATTCACCCCATTTATGGCAATGCTCCTAAGTTCACCCTGGCCTAATTGGATACCATCTTTCACTCATTCTATGGGTTTGATTTTGACTGCCCACCTCTATCTCACCACTGCTCCATCTACTCCTCACTCTGTCTTCCCTCTGTTGAAGCCAGACATCTTGCACGTGGCTCCTCCCTTATTGTTAAGTACTGGCTAAGCTCTCTCCCATCCTATCTCACTTCTTTGCTTTACTCCCCTCTCCTCCTCACTCCTACTACTCCCTTTGTAGCACTGGCCACCAGCCCCTAGTGCTCCCATTTAAGGTGTCTTCTGGCCAAGCTGCATTTTCCTTCCACCTCCCTAAGCTCTGAAATGCCCTCCCCTTCCTGATCTGCATGGCCACCTACTTCTGCTCCCTCTCCTGTCTTCTCCATGAATTCATTGCTTTCTCCAGCACCTAGCCCTGAGCTTTTCTCCCTTTCTCCTTCCCCTCTCTAGTTCTAGTACGGTATGTCTAGAGACCCGTGAAATTATTTTTATTTGTTATAATTTTTCTTTTTTATTTTTCTGGAATTTCTTGCTATTTCTTTTTATTCATTGAAAATGTAGTTTTGTTTCTTGTTATCACATTTACATTCATAAACTCCCTCAAAATGAACTTATACGCACTAGAAATCACATTCCTAGTATACTACATTGTATGAAGCAGCATCATGCTATGGTCTTGAAAGGTTTTGTGACTGAAATAATTCCACTGCCGCTTCCTTGTGGGCCATCTCTGGGGTAACAATGGACCCTAAACAACAACAGCTGCAAGCTTTATTTAGATTTTGCCTGACAAAAAAACATTTCGTTTCACTTTATTCATGTGTTTTTTCATTTTATTCCTTTTATGTGCTGAATTTCTTGCTATTTCTTGTTATACCTTGAATTTCTTGTTATGCCTTGAATTTCTTGTTATTTCTTTTTGTACCTTAATTTCTTGTTATTTCTTGCTATTTCTTATTTAAGAAAAACACGGGTCTCTAAGTATGCTCTCCCACTACCATTCAGCGCTGCCACCTTCCCTGCTCCCTTATCTGTCTTCTCCATGATTTCACCCTTCACTCCCCTACTCCTCCACTCAACCAACTCCCCTACTCTTCCTCTATTTTCTCCCCTCCTCTACACCCCCTTCTACCTATTCCTCTCCTTACCTTCTCCTTTATCTCTTCCATTGCCACCTGGGCACCCCAGTATACAACACCTCAATCTCTGACTACTCTTTTCCTTACCCCCCCACTGCATGTCTGAGCAGTGCCTCTGCCTAAATGGTTGGTTGTTGTATATACTGCACCCAAGTCTGCCTACTTCATTGCTGCTGTAGTTTTGCACTGTTTATTACACATTGTATTTATTATATTTCATTTCATTGTAACATTTTTTGTCTTAATTTCTGTAAAATACTATGTATTTATCTCCCAGTGCCTCTCCCCAAGGACACATCTGGAAATGAGCTAATTCTTAGCTTAGTATGTCTTTCCTGGTGAAACTTTTGAAATAAATAGATAGTGGCATGGTAGCACCACTATGTTTATGGATGAGCCAGGCTTTCTATGTTAAACCCCAAATTTTGCACTTTCAATAACTGCACAACTTTTTAATGGATCTGCATGAACCTTTGCATGCACAGTACTATGGGGTACATCTCTTAATGTGCCAAGTTTCATTCTGGTTGGATTTGTGGATTCTGAGTTGTAGATAGCAAAAAAATACATAAAACAAAATCACAGCTATTTGCTGTTTTATTGCCATCACATAGTGCCCTGATGGTTTGGAATTTTAGTTTGAAATTTTCAGGTTAGAAAGGGCTTGCCTCAGAAGGATTTTCTTTGGTGTTTTCGTGAAAAAAAATATTAATCTGTTTCAGAGTTATTAAATGTTTAAATTGAGGGTTCTGAGCATGTTCATTCTGCCTAAAAAAATAGCTGTATGAAGTTTTCATATGGGGAATCCTTTTCGTGAGTTTTTTTCATATGCTGCCATCTTGTTTTTAATTTTGTTTTCAAAACAAACTTGAAAACACATAAAAATGCCACAATACACTGACACCAACACATGTAGTTTGCTTATCAGGATGCCCTTAGTTGGATTCTGCACTTAACTGTTTGAGGAATGCCCTTGTAATTCTTTTTTTAACATTATAAATGTTTTTTCATGACTTGTGATAAGAAAAAAGATTATTTTTATATATCATGAGGCATGAAAAAGGATCCCTTTTCAAGAGGGGAAATCCTTTCCCCTTTGCTAGCATCTTTTCCCTGGTCTCTAGTTAATTGGCCTCCCTCTAATCTCATGCTGTGTCCTCTTGCCCTGCTATTTTTCTTATATTGAAACATGTTAGACTCTTTCACCTTGTTAATCCCCTTAAGGTGTTTGAATGTTTCAATCATATCACCTCTTTTCCTCCTTTGCTCTAGGGTATACATGTTGAGCTCTGTTAATCTGTCTTCATATGTTTTCTGATGCAGTCCCTGCACCATTTTGGTTGCCCTTCTCTGGACTGCCTCAATCTGGTTAATGTCCTTGTGAAGGTGTGGCCTCCAGTACTGCACACAGTACTCCAGATGGGGCCTAACCAGTGTCTTGTAAAGAGGGATGATTACCTCCCTCTTCCAACTTGTGATACCCCTACTAATACACCCCAACATCCCTCTAGCCTTACCTGCTACTTTAGTGGTCTTCTTGGATAATTTCAGGTCATCGGTGATGATGACGCCCAAGTCTCTTTCTTCCCTTGTGACTGCCAGCAACTCCCATCCCAGCCTATAGGTGGCTTCTGGGTTTCTCTGTCCTATGTGCATGATCTTTGCACTTCTTTGCATTAAACTCCAGTTGCCTCTCTTCTGACCATTTTGCTAGTTTATCCAGATCTCTTCTCATTCTGCCCATCCCATCTGGATCATCTACTCTGTTGCAGACCTTGTTTTCATCTGCAGACAAACCTTACCCTCCAGTCCCTCTGTAATGTCACAGATGAAAATATTGAAGAGGACTGGCCCCAGGACTGATTCCTGAGATACCCCACTTGTGACTTGAATCTCTTCTGACTGTATACCATTTACCACCATTCTATGTTTCCTGCCCGTCAACCAGTTTACCACCCAGTTGATCAACTTCTGACCCACTCTGAGCCTACCCAGCTTATTAATCCATCTTCTATGTGGAACAGTATCGAAAGCTTTGCTGAAGTCAAAGTAGGCGACATCAACTGCTCCCCCTTGGTCCAACACTCTGGTTACCCAGTCAAAGAAATCTATGAGATTAGTTTGACAGGACCTTCCTTTTGTAAACCCATGCTGTCTTGTTTCCTGTGCTCATATGGATTCCAGGTGTTGCACTATCCTTTCCTTAAGGAGTGCCTCCATAATCTTGCCCACTACTGAGGTAAGACTGACTGGACTGTAGTCCCTTGCCTCTTCCCTGCTACCACTCTTGTGGAGTGGGATCACATGAGCCCTTCTCCAGTCTTCTGGGACCACTCCACCCCAGCCTCCCACTCAGCACTCAGCACCCACCACTCTCACCCCCCAAGAGCCCTCCCACACACCCTCACTCACCTGAACATGTCCCAGGGTGAAGATTCAATGTGCTATGGGAGACAAGTCTTGCTGCTGGAACAGGTGACTGCCATATGTGAAACTAAGATAAGGGCAGTTCAATGCATTTTAATGTGGTTTTCAACTCTGGAGCATAACTTTGCAATTTTTGCATATTTTGAGATCAAATTTTCAACATATGTTTTTGAGACCCTCCCCTCATGAACAATATTGGTGTAATTTCACAAATCCTGCCTGAAAGATGCTTGCATGGTAGGCTGGTAAAATCATCAATTAGGCAGGATTTAAATATTTTCACTGTACTTACTCATGAGGTGGGGTAGTAAGAAGGGTATGTTGAAAATTTGGGATCATAATATGCTAAAAGGGCAAATTTGTGCACATTCATTGACGTTTAGCTACGATCACTTGTAACTTTTTTAAATTTTCAATATTTTCACCCCCAAATTTAGAAAATAGACATTTATTTACACCACCTCATCAATCTGACAGCTGTCATTGTTCATACGTTGTCCAAAGTGTTTTTTCACGCCTCTGGCATGGAGTGATGCAGTTTCACAGAATGACATTTTGGCGAGGATTTCACAACTTTTAATACTGGGTTCATGAGGTGGGGTAATAAGAAAGCTATGTTGACAATTTGGTTCTTGTTGTTCTACAAATGGAAGCACAGGGCCCCAAATAAACATTAATATTTTCATCTATGGAGAGATGGGAGTGCAGGATGCAGAGAACCCTGTGCTCCATCAGACTAATTAGGATATGATTACACTATCTGAATAAGTATGGAATGATGGCAGCGCAGGGCCTGGATGACCCTGCACTCCAACAGAAAAACAAGGATGCGAAACTATCTTAAAATGTTAGGTAATTCTTTGCAAAAAACTTCATTAATGCAACATTTAGGGTTCAGGCAGAAGCATAAAAAGAAAGTAAATGTGGCTTTAGGATTTCCAGCACTAAAACCCATCCCCAACCCTAAAACAAATCAGGAGCTGAGTCTTGCTAGGGGTAGTCAACTGTAAAGCTCACCCCATTAGATATGTATGTTTCTAAAGTGCATAGAATGGGGTGACAACCCCTAGGAAAACCCCCTTGGTTTATTTTAGAGGTGGGGTTGGGGTTTTAGACTTGGAAACCCTAAAGCCACGTTTATCTACTTTTTTTGCTTTAGCCCGAACCCTAAATGTTGCATTAACTGTTTTGTGAGAGATATATATATATATATATATATACTTACACAGACACTCACACACACACACACACACACACACACACAGTGCAAGTGACATTAAACTGTTTCACCAATGAGTAGGTTTAGCATTGTTTTTTACAGTTGGCAATGCACTGGCAACTCATACTGCATTGTTTTTCAGTGCTTAACCGGCTCAAGAGCAATATTTGTAAAATATTTTTGCAGCTCAGTTGGAATGCATCTATAGTCCAGTCACAATGCATAGAAACTGTTTGTACTGGGCTTTGTGCTGGACCAGCAAGAGGGAGTGGGCATTATTCTTGACAACCCCAGGGAATACCTACCACTGATTCACCAAAACTCCTGAGACCAAATATCCAAATATGATTACATTTTTCTGCTATGTGCTTTTTGTGTTTTTCATCCCTAATGTCTTCACTGACAGAGTGTTTGACAATGAATTTCCCATCATTTTGTGATTGTGGAATCATATTCTCATTCATGTGGGTACCTTTGTGACCTGCACAAAATGAAGAAAATGGAATAATGGAGATATTTCTAGCGCTGCATCATCAACAAACTAACACATGAAAGACAACAGGGTCTTAATGCTTTTAGTTTCACCATTATACTGTGCCTTCCTAGCTTTGATACTGTAGTAATAAAAAATATTAATTATCTGGATTCTGGGGATTGTAGGATTGGCAGCTAAGGAAATATTCAGTCATACCTGTAAAATAAGAATACCAATGGAGTCACAAAGGATCTGCAGCATGTTATTAACTAACTGGGACAAACATGGCACTCTGAACATAAAAAAGTAGTTATCTGATACACATTAACAGAGTCATCCAATGCTGGGGCTGGCATCTTGTCTTCATTATTGCAGTGGACCTGTATACATTAAGTGAAAATTGGGCTAGTATGGTTAATAAAAAGACAGATTTTTGTTGGGGGTAAAGTGTTTTGGTCAGTAGGGTAGATACTGGTACCATGGCAGTGACATGCATTCAGGGACAGACTCAGTTATGGGGGCCAGCATAGGGGTATGGACAGGATTAAGCATTCTGGGCCCACTCATCCTGCTATGGGAGGGGGACATTGCTCCACTCATCACCTGCAACCAGAGCAGGATGAAGCCACCACTTTTCACATGCCATGCAACAGTAACAGGAAAATGGACTACCAAACTGGCTTACAGTTAAGGGGGTGGATGTTTCTCTCCCTTCTGTTCCCATCATTGGGGGGTCTGTGGAGGGTACCAAAGGATTAAGGTGAGTTCCTGAGAAGGAAGGTGATGGGTCTGGATGGCTGACAACAGCAGGGGGCTTGTCAGTGATGTGGGACCAGAAGTGACCCTACCTTCATCCTACCAGGTACATTCTTCCCAATTTTTTCTTGCCCACTTGTCCTGTTGCAGTTCATGAACCCATCAGACCTGGATGCACACACATCAACCCCTTGAGAGGGAAGGTTTCCCAGCCCACCATAAGGTGTTGCTGTGCACCAGGTCACTGTACTGTCCCTCTACTGTCTGGGGGGGTGGTGCTGCATTTCACCAAGCCTTACTCCTGCTTTGACCCATTTAGCTGGTTCACTACACTTGCACATGAACTCAGGTAACTGGCATGGAATGGCAACGTGGTCCACACTGGCCTAACAGCCATCCCTTTTATGTGACATTTTGACTTCAGATTTTCAACATAGTCTTTAAATGACCTTTCCCTTGTGAACATGACAGGTGTCATATATAAAATACTGAATGAAACATCATTTCTCACCACAAGTGTGAAGACACATTTTGGCCAGTACAGTATTTGAAAAACACAACTCATTTTCCATTCATGAGGTGGTGTGAAAAAATGGCTGTACTGAAAATGTGGGTTCAAAAAATTAAAAATGATCAATGTTGTGAGCAAGCACTGAAAAATTTAAATGTACTTTTTCATACCTTCATAATTTTGTTGTTGAACAATTTCTAGATCAGATGTTGATACCACAATATCCACATCCACAAAGACAGCACATCCATGCTACTGCATTTGTGTCATCTGGAAACAGTTGTGTGTTGTTTGTCTTACCTTATGATCCTTGTCTGCAATTGTTTGTGTTTTCTTGTTCTTTTCCTACTTGTGGGGGCTAGGTGAGTTAGGGTTACACAACCCTAATGCCAAATTTCCCTACTTTTGTGGCATTAAGTTGAACCCTAACAGGTGCATTAATAGTTTTATTGCAAAGAATTTCCTTTCTTTTTGTGATAGTGGAATTGTATACATGCATGAAAAAATTCAAATGTGCAGGGCCCTCTGTGCCCTGAACCAATGGAAGATAATGTCCACCTATGGAAGAGCAGGGCCAGATGGACCCTGCTCTTCCATGTAATGATGGGAGTCAAGAATTCATGAGGCTATCCAGTGGTCTTCAGAAGCACTTGACTCTCTGGGCCCTGCATTTCCATGTGGCCACAAATACAGGCACACAGGAATGAACTCATTTCTCAGCCAAAGCACAGGGCCCTCTGGTGTTCCTGGGTGCAGAGGAACAGGGCGCTATGCCAAGACAAGATTCGTCCTTACAATATGGTATTTGGGCCAATGCTGGGAACTCTGCACCTTCTCTTCCCAGGCTATGTGGTACTGTCACATTCACATGATAGCACTATCCCCCAGCCTCAGTCCATTCAGCTGACTCACTGAGCTTTCCACCAAATTCAGCTCAATGGCATGGGATCACAAAGTACTAACCACTAGGGTCAGGCTGGCACTACACACAATGTTTCTTAATATTTGTTTTTATTTTGACCCCAAATTTTCAAGATAGTCATTGTATGCCTCCTCTTACAAATATGACATGTGGCATATATAGACTACTGACTGAAATGTCATTTCATACCACATGTGCAAAATATTCATCCTGTCCAGAATCTGTGAAATGACACCTGTCATGTTTATGAGGTAGTGTGAAAAAAATGGCTATGTTGAAAGTTTGGAGTCAAAATACTGAAAGTTAGCAAAGTTATGAGTAAAAATTGAAATATTTCAGTGTTCACACATAACTTAGACAATTTACCATACTGTATTTTTGCACCAAATTCTCAACATAGTCTTATCACACCACCTCATGCATCCAGTAGGTGAACATTTTCAAATCCTGTGTGAAAGATGATTTTGCACAGTGACTGTGAAATCACCTCTCATTCTAGACTTGAAAAATTCTGTCTGCATTGTTCATAAGATGGGGTACTAAAAAGGCCATGTTGAAAATTTGGTGGAAACATATTCAGAATTAGCAAAGTTATATGTGAGTATTGAAATATTTTAACATTCACTCATAACATGGTAATTTACTATATATTTACACCAAACTTTCATCATAGCCTTCTTGTAACCAATACCTCATGAAACTGATAGGTGAAAATGTTCAAATCCTGCTCAAAAGGTGACTTCACACAGTGAAAGTGAAATCACTTTTTGGGACAGATTTGACAAATTACACCTACCTTGTTCATGAAGTGGGATCTCAAAAAGGCCATGTTGAAAATTTGGTGTAAAAATATTGAAAAATGAAGTTATGAGTAAACGTTCAATACCCATTGAAATACATTAAAACAGACTTAGATCATTTTCTCATATCACAGTCACCAGTTCCAGTGGCAAAATGTGTTTCCAGTCAGAGAGTGGATCTACATTGTGGATCTACAGTGAGGGTGTGTGGGGAGTGAGGGATGGTGGATGCTGAGTGAAAGGTGGGGTGGGGTGTGTCAGTTTGGTTCGGTGATGGACCATTTTCTTATTTACAAGGTTTAAAAAAAAGACAATGAGGGTATATTCTGTCAGCTGTAATATTAATACTGTACTGGATCAATGCTGGGAACTGGGAAAACTAGTGTTGGCTTTTACTCTATGGCAGCACCAGTGGTAGGCACCTAAGTGTCACTAGCTATGGATGGTGGTGTGGATTACCTGGAGAGTATCAAGCTGGGAAAGCGGTACCAGAGGAGAGCTCCCTGGTCTGCTTTTGTAATAACATATCTGGTATGCTTTTATATAGTGGGGAAGGATGAGTGAGTGATGTCTGTGCTGGGAGGCAGAGGGAATTAAAAATGAAATAGCTCAGTTGATAGATGATAGATAGATAGATAGATAGACAGACAGACAGACAGACAGACAGACAGATAGAAAGGCAGACATGAGAGAGAGAGAGAGAGAGAGAGAGAGAGAGAGGAGAGAAAGAGAGACAGAGAGAGACACACACACATCATGCCATTGATGACTGGCCCACTGCTGGCAATGAAGCTGGTGGCAGGTCTCTGACTGTGGCTGCAGATGTCAGAGAAGTCCTGCAGTTCTCCTACAGGGAACACAGGTGAAGTGGTCCTCTCCCTTAGCTGGGCACCCTGGAATGGGGGGCAGAAAAGGTATTTTTGACCATATTTTTTAAAAAGCAAACACCAGAATCTTAGCTAAAGGGATCACAATTATAGAGGTCTAGGTGTTTGTTTTTCTAAAAATACATAGTTGTTCATGTATTCTCCACGTTTTTTAGTTCAGAAGGGAAAACAAAAACAAGGTGGTAGCCATCAAGACTCAAAAACTGTTTTTTCAGTTTGTGATAAAAGCAATTTGTGGTGCAAAAGCAAAAAGCTCTGATGGCCCCACATTTTTTCAGGTCATATCAGAGATAATCTAATATTCCCACTGAGCATGCTCAGAAAAAAACAACTTAAAATCCTTATAACTCTGGAACTATTTAACATGTATTCACAAAACATTTGAAAGGCACTGCCTCAACGCAGGCTGCTTCTACCCTGAAAGTTTTGTGAACAAATTCTGTGCCATCTAGGCTGTAGATGCAAGAAAAAAGGATGTGAGAAAAATAACCATTCAGTAAGTATAGGGAAAAAAGTCTTCATTTTTCCAAAACTTGATGTTTCAGATATCGGAAACCACATGAGATACCATCACAAAACATTTCACATCTTGAGACTCTGCCAGTTAGAATGCATATGCAAAAGTTTGGGCTATTTCATCAAAAACTACAAAAGTTATTAAGGTGCAAAATTGGGTTTAACACTGAGCATTCACCTCAACCTTACCTACACTGACACTATCGCATGAGTTTAATATATATTGAAGCAGCACCTGAGATATTTTGCTTCCTATGGACCTAGAGTGAGAATATCAAAATATATCTCATTCTAGGTCCCGAAGGGCAAAAATATTCTCACTGTAGGTTGCCATTGGTTGGAGCCAGCAGTACAAGCAACAGATTCTATTATTAGAATAGTTCTGTTCACTCACTCATCGACCCCAGCACAGCAATGATGCCCCTAGCCCACTGACCTGCCCAACACTAAAATAAGTAAAAGGTTTACAAATTTCAGCTTTCCTTCTTCTATGGGTTACTTTTGTCTCCCTTAGCCATTCTCCAACATTTGATGTAGCACATACACAAACATGACTCCAGTGATCAACTAGCACCTTTTTGTGATACCCAAGAGACACTGTCCTGCATCCTGTACCATTGATAGATCCTTATCATCCATGTGATCAGCACACCCTCACCCAGTACCTCAACAGTCCATACCCTCTCTTGGACCAGAATGACTGCACTAGTACTACACTAAAGCATTGATATCCTGATGCAATGGTACATACAAACATGTCATCTATATCTCAAAGAGAAGAAAAAAGGCTCAGTCATCTGTTACTCACTTGGTCATGAGAAACAATAATATAAACCTAAGAAAAACAATAAAACCAAACATTAAATGTTATTTAACCTACTAAAAAACACTTCACTCAGGCACACTTGGTAAACGGAGCCCCCATATTGCCGCACACTTTTTTGAAATCCCAACCTCCTCACCAGTGAGCTGTGATGCCACAGTATCAGCACTGGCATTATTCTGGTGAGTCCTTGGCGATGACCATGGCAACACCAGCGCAACAACACTCAGAGACAATATTTCACTAAAAAGTCCCATGAAAATCTGTTGATTATAAAAATATAATAAAAGAAAAAAAATTGAAACAACTACTTATACAGTGTCCACCACTATTGCAGAAATGGAATATGCAGAAGGGCTCTTGTGTGATGCCAGATTTATCAATACAATCATGGCTAACACCACTCATGAGGTTACCAAGTTCAAAAAGCACTTGACTAGATAAATCAGGTTTCACACAGGTCCACCATGTATATCCCCAATATACTTGATAGTAGTATGCATACAAAACTGTAAATGAATACATTTATTTCATGGTCAGAGGAGCTGGAATAAAACTAAAGCATTTATTTTAACTACAGCTCAGAGAACAATGGATATTTCTCATGTGAATTGGAAAAAATCAGAAGTTCTTCCAATGAGTCCCAATAACTCTCAGTGAAGGAGGGAATTATAGTTTATTTGTGTGTACGGTTGACAGATAATTAAAATCAATTGCTGAAGGTAAGTCTGGAACCCTTATGGGGATGGGGAGGGACAGGGTGACAGAACAATAGGCAGGCAACAGGAAGGGGAGGGGCTAAAGGAGGTACATAATGGGCAGCACAGGAGTGGTTCTTCCACTTTTGCTGGAGTTTTGATTTACACAGAAACTGCAGCACGTCAGATTGGCATCTTGATTGTTTGAGCAGAGGTTTGTGCACTAGGAAATCAGGTAAGAAACAAACAGCTTTGTTTAGCCATGAGGCAGCATTTAAAAAAAAAAGTGATTGTTTGGATTTGCCAACAGAGTGAGGTTCAGGTCTGCTCCTGCCTGTAATTTAGAAGAAGAGTACTGAACATGAATGCTGGTTTTGGGTGAATGCTGTTTTTGGGTATGCAAGTGGCTTTTCAGTAGGTAAGCAAGCCTCGGTAGGATAAGTGGTTTAAGGATGTCTTGCTGTATTATAGTACTCTATATAAGTGGCTCAGATCTCTTCTGTGCTTGTGAATAGCTGTAGAGAAGTTCCAAGGTTTACTCTCCTGTTCCCTTAATTTCTAAAAGGGAGACAGTGAAAGAGACATCTGGGGACGTTTTATGCATAGCATTGCAAGTATTAGGATGATAACCAGAATTTGAAGAGAGAACTGGGAAAGCGAGTGGGGAGCTAATTCGAGCACCCGTTATTGAAAGAAAAAGAGCAGCATGTGAGGGATTGACCTGCATCAGCCTAAAAGAGCAGATGAAGATGTTTTGGGGGCAACAGGCAAAGGGGAAAAGAAAGGAAGCAATGAAGGTGGTGGTAGGAAAACAAGCTGGCTGGCTTGGGGGAAGGTGAAGCAGGATGACGTTGGCAGTAACTCACCGAAAGAGCAAGGGAGCTAGATATGAAAGTGTGCAATGGCAGCAAAAGGAAGGAGAAGCCCTCATCCTTGGCCTAGTGCTGAGCTGGGCTAGCATTGAGCATGTGGACATCAGCATTTAGGTGGGGGTCTGGGATATGGGCCTGCATGGGGGCTGACAGAGAAGGCCTTATGGCATGACGTCACACGCCAGTTCCAAGGATAGACGAGCAGAAAGTGGGGGGGGCAGTATTGTTAAAATAGGGCAGTTGGAATGTACTTCTAAAAGAAATTTTGACCTGAGGGGCAACAGAGAGGGCCTAGAAGCATGACGTCACAGGCCATTTCCAAGAACTCACAAGAAAGAAGCGGTCTGTATTTCTGAGGGGAATTTGGACCTGGGGGCCAGACAGAGAAGTAATTGTGCTGGGATAGGGTGAGTGATCGGGAAGGCCTTTGAAAAAACCCTGCCTGAGGGCCGACAGAGGTGTACACGTGGCATGGTGGCACTAGCCTTTGTTTTACCAAGGTTTTCTAGAAAAAGGCATCAAGGGCCTTACCAGGGGAGATGTATGTGCAGAAGCCATGTGAGATTAACCAAGTCCATGGGACAAGGCAGGGTTTTTGTCTTAGAAGACTGATGGGGGGGACAGACAGGGGAGAAAGGAAACGGCCACATGGCATGATGCTACATGCCATGGGAAGGCCACACATCGAGATGATGGGCCTTCCTAATGGCAACAACAAAAAATGGGATGCTGCTCCATAAATTTTCAGGAGGGGGGATCCTGGGGGGGCAAGCATTTTAAGGGAAGAGCCGGAATGGGCCGGGGGGAGAGTCAGACGGGCATTTAAGAGGTCTGGTCAGTTGGGCCATGGCCTAAAAAGACAGGCAGTGGCCTCATGGCCTGTCTTTATCATGTCCTGGGAAGCACGCAGTGATGATGGCACCCTAAAATAGGGCAGTTCTGGGGAAAGGAGCGGAGCATGCAGGAGAAAAGGAAAAGGAACAGAGGCCCCAGAAAGGGGGCAGCCACAGCAGACAGCTGGGAACCTTGGAGGGCAATGGGGAAAGGGATAGGAGGCACTGAGTGCCAGGCTAAGGGGCTGGATGGGCAGAAGGATGCCGGCAGCAAAATAGGTCAAGAGATAGGCTTAGAAAACAAGAGACAGCTGGAGCATACAATGGGAATTTTCCCACACACAGCAACAAGAAAACCAAAGGGAAGGTGGGACTAGCTATACCACGTGCTACTTACAACAGTGTTTAATGAAAAAACTTTTTGTCAGTTGTCTCCACAGCTTTCCACAGGAAACAAGAAACATGGCACCAAAAAAGAACAGGCCTTCAAAAGAGGAAGCCTAGAGGACTATTGTGGAGCTAGCAGATAAAGCCAACAGAATGTTGTAGTTGGTGGATGAGGAGGAACTGGGGAGATCTGGGGAGAAGTGGAAAGCTGGGAAAGGAAAAGGGGGCAGAGGGAAATGGCCAGCAAGGAGGCTGCACAGCTCATCCAGGATACAGCCATCAATGGTGATACCACCCAGAGTGGCCCGCCCAGTACCTCTGAAAACCAATGACCCTGAACCATCAGCAACTCTCCAAGACCAGGTGGTTGTTCCCCCGGTGGAGCCCAGACCGGATCCCCTGAGCGCAACAGTTCCTCCGCAACCACCATTATTGCAACCAGCCAGTCAACTGCAGGGCAGCAATGCAGGGCATCACGAGGACAACAGGCCACAAGGAGGGGACAAGAGCACAGGTAATGTATCTGCGTCAGTGGGAGAAAGCATAAAAGAATATATAAGCCGAATTATTTCAGCACTCGGGACAGGAGGGTTGGGCCAGATGGAGTCAGCACTGGCTGAGATTAGGTCAGATAAGGAGACAATGAAGGAAGGAGAGAAAGGGATAGAAAGCATGGGAAAAGGAACAAGAGAGAGATAGGAATGCCAGGAATGAGGATAGGGGAACACGTGCCCCTAGCCACAAAAGAGAAAATATGGAAGGGGGTGTATGTGGATATTTTTGCTCTGGTAAGCTGAGAAGTGGCGGCAAAATATGAGGAAACAGAGAATATAGAAAAAAGCGAAATGGCAGCAGCAGTTGTTGGGCAAGAAAGAGGACAACAAATTTACTAAAGGTAAGACTTGGGATGGATGGTTTGTAGGGTTTGCCACGTATTCAGTGATAGTACTGGAGAGGAAGCCAGAGCTGGGCATTCCACTTATCACGTACTCCCTGATAATAAGGCGGGCAAAGGCAAAAGGGAGGGTGGAGTTGATATACTATGATGAATTTTTCTGACAAAGGATGGCGACGTATGGGGATGTAAGATGGGACACGAAACAATAAGATTTGTGGACTGACTGTGCAATCAATCAGTCCACAATGAAAGGAGAGATGGGGAAGAGGGGAGTGATGCTCCACAGGTGTTGTTGGAGTTACCATAGGGCTGTTTGTTCCTGGCCGCAATGCCGCTTTCGGCATGCATGCTCCAAATGTGGGGGAACACACCCGGCAAGCAGATGCAGAATGACATAGGCACAAGGAGCCCAAGGGGCAGGTGGGCAAGGAACAAGTCAGCAGTTTTTTCAAGAAGGGCAAGGGTATAGAGGACAGACATGGAATAGAGGGGGGAGAGGCAAAGGGCATACAGGTAGGGGGAGTCAGTCTTTCTGACCACCTTGGCCAAGACAATGGCAGGGGGAGGGAGGGAGCATGGCAGAAAGGAAAAGCAGAGGGCAGGAGATCAATTTCAAAAAGCAAGAATGCCCATCAAGATAGAGGCGTGGGGGGACTGGTTAGAAAAATACCCAGGTAAAATAGTGGCAGAGATGCTCAAGATAGGTTTTAGGACAGGTTTTTCATTACAGTGTGAAGGCCCTAGGCAAGCGAGAGAAGCGAACAACCTGGGCTCAGTTAAAGGGAAGCAAGAAATCTTAAGACAGAAAATAGAGAAGGAAATGGCAGTTGGTAGAGTAGAAGGGCCATACGATAACCTGCCTCACCATTGCAGAATATGAGAATTTCTCTGTTGGGCTTGATTCCCAAAAAGCAGCAAGGGGAATACAGGTTAATTCACCACCTGTCATTTCCAGAAGGGGAATCATTGAATGATTTTATAAGCAAGGAACATAGCAAAGTGGCTTATGCCACATTAGAAGAAGTGGTCCAGATCATCCGAGCAACTCCTGATGCTTGGATGGCAAAAACGGACATAGAATCTGCTTTCAGATTGCTTCCAGTTAGGAGGGAAGACTGGGATCTGTTGGGGTTTAAAATTGGGGTGCAATATTATTTTGACAAAGCACTGCCCATGGGATGTTCTATAGCTTGTGCTACATTTAAGGCATTCAGCATCTGCTTACAGTGGATATTTCAAGAAAAAGATGGTTGCAAGATGGTCGTTCACTATCTGGATAATTTCCTTTTAATAGGAAGTGGGAGGAGAGAGTCAGAAAGAATGCTGGCCAGTTTCCAAGATTTATACAAAGAATTAGGGGTTTCATTGGCACCGGGAAAAACAGAGGGTCCTAGTAAGGTTTTGGAATTCCTGGGTATTGAAATAGACGCCCTGGGTGAAGTTTTTAGGTTGGCAGACAAAAAAGTATTGAAGCTGAAGGAACTGAATAAAGTGCATACAGGTAGAAGAAGAGTGCAATTAAAGCAGGTGCAACAGGTCCTGGGACACCTAAACTTTGCATGCAGGGCAATTGGACCAGGGAGGGTTTTCACCAAAAGGATAGAAAGGGCCACAGTGGGAGTAACCAGACCACACCACTGGGTAGACATGACAAAAGGAGTTAGGGAAGATTTCAGGGTGTGGGAGGAGTTCCTCAGCACCTATAATGGCTGTTCCTTTTGGCAGGAGGACTGGGTTTACAGCATGGACCTTGATCTCTACACAGATGCAGCAGGGGGCTTAGGTATGGGGGCTATTTGAGGGGCAGGTGGTTCACGGAACCATGGCCTGCAGAATGGGTGAGAGACAGGAAAGTGAAAGACATCACACTGTTGGAGATCATGCCCATTTGTGCCTGCACCCTGGTATGGGGAGAAGAGCTGTGGAATTAGAAGGTGACATTTTGGTGCAACAAGGCAGTGGTAGATGTTTTAAACAATGGGGGGCCAGGTCAGAAACAGTCATGGGGGTCTTGAGACAGTTGGTGTTAAAGGTCTTGAAGTTGAACATGTCATTTAGAGCCAAACACATAGAAGGGGTACACAATATCCTGGCTGACAGCCTTTCTCATCTGCAGCTAGATAGTTTCCAGAGGCTGGCACCTGCAGCAGAGGAAGAAAAAAACACCCATACCAATGAACATCTGGGAAGTTGGCAAGATTGAGCAGAACTGTTGTTTCGCAGCTCATTGACACCACGGATCCTGAGGACCTATGAAGAGGCATTGCGGGTGTTCCAAACATTCAGGGCAACACACCACATGGAGGTAAGTAGGCCACTTACAGAGGAACAGTTAGGGAAATTCACAGTAGAACAATGGGAGAGAGGAACAGCCCACACCATGATGGGGCTTATTTAGCAGGGATCAGTTTAGTTTGCAGCCTGAAGGGCTGGAAGGACCCAACGAAGTCAATGTTGATTAGAAGAATGATGCAGGGATGGGGTAGGTTAAAATAGAGAGCTACAGATAGTAGAAGGCCAATAAGGGAGCAGTGGCTTGGGAAACTAAAAGGGGTATTACTGGCAATATGCAGATCGAAAGCTGAGGCCCAGCTATTCCACACGATTTATCTGGTAATATTTGCAGGGGCCATGAGAGTAAGCGAGGCTGTGGGACATGGCAGTAAGGATGAAGAAGGGGGATTGGAATGGGAAGATATAAGCTGGGGATGGAAGAGATGCAAATCATGATCAAGAGGTCAAAGACGGATCAAAGGGGGCAGGGTTGTACAGTAACCCTGAAGGTGCATGTGGACGACACAGTGTGCCCCGTAAAGGCTTTGTAGGCTTACACCGAAGAGTGTGGGAGTAGGACAGGGAGATTATTTGTGCATGGAGATGGAAAAAAGGTCACAAGCTATCAAGTCATGGCCACGCTCAAAAAAGGCATGCAATTCCTGGGGGAGGACCATGCAATTACTCATCTCATTCCTTACAGATAGGGGCTGCTTCACAGTGGGCAGCAGCAGGTGAGACAGTGACTAACATGTTGGAGAGGGGGTGCTGGCAGTCTGCCAGTTACAAAAGATACATTTGAGCACTGCAGTTTGGAGACTTACCTATCACCTGTGTTTTGTTTTACAGATACAGAGCCACACTGGGGGGAAGGGGCATAGGGGTGGGGATAGGAAAAGTGAGTTAAGAACATATGTATCTATTTTGCTTAAATCCTATAGGAAGAGGGAGGATCACGAAAGTATGGATCTGCGGTCACTCGTACATTTATTTTGTGTAAAAGAGAGCTGAGAAAAAGGCTGGGGAAAGCAGCTGTACCAAAATGTGAAAAAAATGTAGGTTGATTTGGTGTGGCATCCATGGGATGAGATGGGCACAACTACTTCCTACCCTGAAAGAAATTAAAGGGCATCGACCCACTCCAGACCTAATTATCATACATCAAGGGGGTAATGACATTGGGGGAGGGCCATGGGTGGACACATACATGCAAGTGAAAAGGGACTTTGAGAAAATACAGCAGTGGTGGCCAGGGGTATGCCTTGCCTGGTCAGACATGATTCCAAGAAGGGTATGGAGACATGAACACAGTCATAGAGTGATAGAGTCAGGAGAAAGATGAATAGAAGGGTAGGAACACTGATAAGGAAAATGGGAGGGCACATAATACTGTGGAGTGTGGAAGAGTGGATAGAGGATTTCTACAGGTCAGATGCATGCATCTGTCAGATCTAGCCATAGATATGTTTAATACAGAAACAATGGGTTTTATAGAAGCATGGAGGAGACATGCAGAAAATGGAAGATAAAAAAAAAGTGAGAAGGAAGCCTAAATTGAGGGGAAAGCCAGTCATCCAATGCAAGCTGGAGACTGGCTAATGGGGAAAAAGGGGGGGAAGGGGGAAAGAAAAAGGAATAGGATGAAAGAAGAAGAAGCTGAAGGAGAAAAAGCGGTCTCAGTTCTCACCGTTGCCTAACAGGAAAAGAGAAGAAGAAGAAGAAGACACCCAGGTTTTCACCTGGGGAGTGAGAAGAGGAAGAAGGAGGGATGATCAGAGGTTGATATATGGATGCAATAAAATTGCAATGGTGGAAGATATAATAATAAAAGATGATGTAATGGAAAATGGAATTGTGATGTATAATAAATTAATTGCCAGTCTGAGCAAAACAACATACAATGGTCTTTGTCTTTTGTGGGGGGAAAAGGAGGGAATCTGAGACAATGGAGTTTGCCCTTTATGGGGTAGACCAAGTTGCATGGTGCCTTCCCTTTACCTGAAGATGGTATGCTCAGAAGAAGAGGGGGGGAAGGAAGGTGAGGGACAGGGAGACAGAACAATAGGCAGCCAACAGGAAGGGGAGGAGCTAAAGGAGGTACATAATGGGCAGCACAGGAGTGGTTCTTCCACTTTTGCTGGAGTTTTGATCCCTCCCACCTACCCTTGAACTATACAGCATGAGGGGAAGACAGTCAGAATGGGGCTGTATGGAAGTCTGTCAGAGGTGGATGACAGTCACGGTCCAGTGGGATGGTTATTAGGCTGCCAAAGGTGGATGGCAGAGAGGGAAAGGGGGAAGGAGGGGAGGGAAAGAAAAAGAATAGAAGAAGAAGAAACTGAAGGAGAAAAAGGTATTGGTTCTCACCGTTACCTAACAGGAAAAGAGAAGAAGACACCCAGGTTTTCACCTGGGGGAGCGAGAAGAGGAAGAAGGAGGGATGATCAGAGATTGATATATGGATGCAATAAAAATGCAGTGGTGAAAGATATAACAATAAAGGATGATGACATGGAAAATGGAATTGTGATATATAATAAATTAATTGCCAATCTGAGCACAACAACATACAATGGTATCTGTCTTTTGTGGGGAATAAAGGGGGAATCCGGGACAATAGATATGTACTGTTTCATTTCTATTGTGACCAATACGTTTTCATTCTGTATGTGTATGTATTTTTTTTAAATGGTTAAAAAAAGCAGTAACATTTATATTAACAAAAAACATGAATATTTCCACTCCAGCTCCACAATATTCTGAACAGAATGTTCCTTTATACCTAACATCATGTACAGGCCTGCTGGTGAAAAAAATACAATATTTTACAATTGGGGATTGCACAAACAACAATCAAACATACTAGCCCCTGTCATTTTATAAAAGGCACATGCTATGGGCCACACAAAAATAAATGATTTATTTTGATTGATTATGACCTCTAAAGACATCACATCTGGATCCACCACTTTCAAGGCCAATAGAGGTCATAACCAGCCATTCAAAAGAAAACATTTATTTTATTGCAGCATATAGCTATCTATCTATCTATCTATCTATCTATCTATCTATCTATCTATCTATCTATCTATCTATCTATCTATCTATCTCAGTACATATATATATATGTGTGTGTGTGTATATATATATATATATATATATATATATATATATATATATATGTAGTTTTATATATATATGGGATATGAAATGCCCCCATTGAAATATCTCTGATATTTTCCTCGAGTGCAGTTTGACCTTTTACATCACGAGTGGCCAAGCCACAAGTGATGCCATAGGTCAAACTGCTCGAGGGGAAAATGTCTGAGGTATTTTCAATGGGAGCATTATATGTTCCATTTATGCAATGGGCCAAGTTTTTTATCGGTGTCATTTTCATTTTTTAAAAATAGGTATGTCTATTTTTTTTTTTGTTTCCGGATGACTGAGCATTGTGTTCCATAAAACTAAGCTTTTGAGGCAGGACGCTGTGCTGTTGTGCTGCTGCGGAGTGTGGTAAGAGTAAAAAAGAGAGAGTTGGTTGCTTTTTTGTGTGCTGGGGTTTGAAGGAATTGAATGTTTTTTTTTTTTGTGACTGCTACCTCTACTCCCTTGCCTGAACCCCCCGCCTCCTTATGATACCAGAGGAATTCCCACCACCCAGGCAGACCTAGCTCCCCGGATCACCCCCTGGAGTGGGCCCATCCTCTCCAATGGCCTTTCTGTAATTAGAGAGGTCCTACCTTGGCTGTGTGTGAGCCTGGAGTCCTCCAGTTGTGGGGCTGGCAGTTGGGATGTGGTCAGCATTCCTTGTTCCCCCATCATCTCCACAGAGGGTGGCAGTGATTTTCTGGTGCATTTTTCTGTTTCCCCTGCAGAGCCTGGCCAGCAAGGTGACATAGCACCATGACTCCACCCCCAGGCATCTGCCATGCCCCCTATGTATGGTGCCCCAGCCACCACCAGAGGTCGCTCAATGAGCGGGTGCATCCCTGAACCCACCCCAGAATGAGAGAGCAGTCTTCCAGATGCTCAATGGGGCCTGATGGGATTCACCCAAGAATTCTAAAAGAACTAAGGGTAGAACTAGTAATGCCACTGACTACTCTCTTTAACAAATCATGGGAAGATGGGGTGGTACCTGAGGAGTGGAGGAAGGCAAATGTGATTCCACTTCACAAAAGTGGGAGCAAGGCAGAGGCAGGAAACTACAGACCAGTTAGTTTGACCTGAGTGGTAGGGAAAATGATGGAATTTCTCCTGAAGGAAAGAACTGTTGAGTACCTAGAGGCCAGTGAGGCACAGGACCCAAGGCAGCATGGTTTCATAGCAGGAAGGTCATGTCAGACAAACCTAATAGATTTCTTTGACTGGGTGACCAAAGTAGTAGATCAGGGAGGGGCTGTGGATATGGCCTACCTAGATTTTAGCAAGGCATTTGACACAGTATCACACAAAAGATTAATATACAAGTTAGCCAGCCTTGGAGTGGGTCCCAAGGTGGTAACCTGGATAAAAAACTGGCTCGACAACAGGACACAAAGGGTAATTGTAAACTGAGTCCACAGTGAAGAAAGGAGGGTAACTAGCAGGGTACCGCAGGGGTCGGTACTGGGACCGGTCCTCTTTAATGTCTTTATAAGTGACATTGAAGAGCACCTGGAAGGAAAAGTATATCTCTTTACAGATGACTCAAAGATCTGCAACAGGGTTGATGCACAAGGTGGGGTGGAAAGGATGAAAAGGGACTTGGCAAGGCTGGAGGAATGCTCAAATATATGGCAGCTGAGATTCAATGTAAAGTAGTGCAAGGTAGTGCATCTGGGAAACAAAAACCCAGGGGAGGAGTACACTGGGGGGTGAGTTAATAACAGCAAAAATCAAAAGAGACCTAGGAGTAATTATATCAGATGACCTAAAAGTGAGTAAGCAATGTGAGAAGGCAATAAGGAGGGCTGGGGGATACTGGGATACATAGAGAGAGCAATCAACTGTAGAAAACAGGAAGTTGTTCTTTCTCTGTACAGACAGTTGGTAAGACCCCATCTGGAGGACTGCATGCAATTCTGGAGACCCCATCTCCACAAAGACATAGACAGAGTGGATGCTGTTCAGAGGAGGGCAACCAAAATGGTGCAGGGTGTGTACCAGAAGACATACGAGGAAAGACTAAAGCAGCTTAATATGTATACTCTTGAGGAAAGGAGGGAGGGGGGACATGATAGAAACTTTCAAGTATCTCAAGGGAATTAACAAAGTACAAGAGGGTAGCATCTTTTAGAAGAAGAGATGTGCAAGAACAAGGGGGCACAATTTGAAAATAGAGGGGGGATGGCTCAGAGGTAATGTTAGAAAGTATTTTCTCACAGAGAGGGTTGTGGATGCATGGTACAGCCTTCCTGAGGAAGTTGTGGAGTCAGGAACAGTGGGAGAATTCAAAAATGCATGGGACAGACATAAGGCAATTCTAGTTGGGTGTAGGAGGAAGTAAGATGTTAATTAACTAGAATCTGCAGCTTATCCATCAGGTAGGGAAATGGGCAGACTGGGTGGGCCAAGTGGTCCTTATCTGCCGTCAAATTATATGTTCTATGTTTCCTTCCCCTGCCGACCCCCGGCCACACAACTCACTTCTGAACCCAGGTCACCGGCATAACGCGAGGTGTGGTATCCAATGCCTGAACCCTCAGTGCCACCGGGTTGAATAAACAAAGTCTTTTGCAATGAACTTCCTTACTTTTTGAAAAAGTGTAATATAAGTAGTAAAAATCATGTGTTAAAGTGCCCCACGCTCCCACCAAGCTGCCCATTTGTGCATAACTATATGCATATGTAGGAGCGCCGGCCCTCTGGGCCCTGCGCTCCCACTTACAGTACACATAGCTACAGAGCCATATAGCAGCCTTATAGGGCAAGGAACACTTGTAACACTAATTTGCCAATATCTCAGGAACTGTAGCAACTAGGAAAACAATTCAAGTTTCATTGTAATCATGACAGTGAGATGCCCACAGGACATAAATTGATCAAATCCACATCTCATATTGTTTATGAGATACGATGCTAAAAACACTGTGGGTGCTAGCTTTGAGGGCGTAATACTGGCCCACGGACCTGAAAATGAGCAATTGGAATAATGTTTTCCAAATATCTCAGTAACCATACAAGGTAGAAAAAAAATTCAAAATTGATGGTATTCATGGCTTTTTAATCTACTTCTGTACTCAATCCACTTATAGGGGGATTAAGAATTTTTGCAATGAAACATGAGTATCTCGAACCGTGCACCTAAAGGTGTGACTGCAGCCGCAATGTTATCCTAGGGGAAAAATCTCAACTTTGTGATGGAATATCAAGGAAACCACTTAACTTTCCAACACCTAAACTGCCTAATTCACATCTCTAGGTCATCCCCTTAATACCCTGAAAATTGCAAGTCAAAAGACCATACCATTAACTTACAATGCAGTGGGAAAACATTTTTAAAGTTTAAAAATTCCTAGTCCATGAGGTAGCAAAATCTGCGACTGTCAGATCAATCGCCATCTGCGAGCTGTCAAAATTGCCATCCATGAGAAATCCTTGACCATCAGATCATGGTTATCTGGTCCCTAAGTGATGGTCAAGGATATTGATACCTCACAAAAGAGGATCGGGTGGCAGACAAGGATTATGACAGCTCTCAGACTGCGATTTTGTCAACTCACAAAAGAGGATTCAGAAATCCAGTCCCTTTCCTGAGCTGACAAAGTCCAAGTCCGTCAGCCAATCCTGTTTCGCAAGGTAGAAAAATTCTTGACCGTGAGTCAATCCTTGTCTGCTAGAAGGGCCAACTGGTCACAAAGTGACGGTCAAAGATTTTGCTGCCTTGTGAAAGAGGTTCGGCTTAGAGACTAGGATTTTGACAGCTTGTGGACTAGGATTTTGTCACCTCGTGAAAGAGGATTCAAGAACCCAGTCCTCTTTCATGAGCTGACAAAATCCTAGTCCAAGAGACGATATTCTTTTGCAAGGTAGCAAAATCCTTGACCATCAGCTTAATCCTCTTCCACAAGAAGAGCCATCTGGTCACAAAGTGATGGACAAGGATTTTGCAGCCACATGAAAGAGAATCAGCTAGCGGACAAGGATTTTGAAAGCTTGTGTACTAGGATCATTAGCGAGTCGAGGCCAAAGAATTTTTAAATTATAAAAGGTTTTTTTTGGACAAAATGAAGCAAACCAAAGGTATGGGTTTATAGAGGGTGTCACTCTGAAGAAAACCCATGCCTCATTATACCAAAAAGTCACCTATGGAGAAAGCTACAACATTTTGTTTATGGGGGAAAAAAGAAAACAAGATGGTGGCTCGTGGACAAGAAATGTTTCTGATGGACTAGGATTTTTTTAAATCCTTGTCCATGAGCTGACAAAATCCTTGACCGTGAGCCCAATCCTAGTCTGTAAAATATACATATAAATCTTGGAGTGAACTGAGCATGCACAGAACCTAATAATTTAAAATTTAATAACTTTTGAATGAATTAATATTGTTTAACCAAACCAATGCTGGATTGTTCTTTGACCCACACTCTTTCTATGTTCCAAATTTCAGACCAAAAGACCACATATTGTGGTTGCAGCTCCATGGGCAAAAAATGCATCAAAAGTAGTGAAAAATGCATTTTCAGTGCTTTGATGTGCAAAAACCATAAGTCTGACCAAAATGCAACTTCGTAAATCAAAAGACTTAACATACCAGACCACACATTCCAAATTTCCTGCAAATCCATTCAGTGGTTGCAAAGTTATTAATGTGCAAAAACTGAGGTTTAACATTAAAGTGCCTACCAACTTAGAAGTATAGGATATATATATATATATATATATATATATATATATATATATATATATATATATATATATATATATAATATAACACAGTAGTACTACCATAGTTAGGGTTGAAAACCATTTTAAGGTTAAAGGGTAAATTTTGCATTTTAATAACTTTGCCACCATTCAATGTATTTGCCTTAAATTTGGTAGACACAATTGGCATGGTACATCTTGGGATCTGCCAAGTATCGTACTGGTCGGATATACGGCTGCGGGGTTATTATGTGACAACAAAATGTGTGTTTATGCTTTTTTTGAATTCTTTGCTCTCTCCTACAGGTGGCACAGTTTGTGTGACCAGTCCAAAAACTTCAGAGAACATACGGACAGGGTCCCCAATGTGCCTTTTGAAGATTTTGTGAAAAAATATTAAACGGTTCAAAAGTTATTCAAAAAACAGGTTCCCATTATAAGTCAATGTGAAAAGTTAACAAAAAGTGAGAAAGTGTCGAACAAGCCATTTTTAGTGTCACAAATGACCCCAGTAGTGTCGTTAGTCAGCCATTTTTTTTCAGTTAGTGATCACAGAAATGCTTGACATTCAAATTTGGGACCCTCTAGGGACACAATTCTTTTTGTGTTCACATAGTCGGACCCTGAGGATGCTAGCCATGTCTTATTTTGGGATTAAACACCCCAGAAATATGTTTTCCAAGTTTCTGGAAAAAGTAGTGTCTCAAAAGTAGTGTCGCATTCGCAACAGTTTCGCAAAATTTGCAAAAGGTGTCGCAAATTGCGACACTACTTTTTCAGACTATGGCCAAAATGACAGCAGTTCATTGCCACCCTGCTTCAAAAGAACAGTTAGATCTTTTTATCTGAAATTTGGAGGGAAAGCATCCAACATCTCACAGATGTGCCTTTTGGTGGTTTGGTGAAAGAATATTGCATGGCTACAAAGTGACGGTACTCCAAATTTGGCATTTTTTCCCATAGACTAACATGGTGGCATACGCTGTGCATTTTGGAGCTCGTATCTCGAAAATGATGCGAGATACAGATTTTTTTATTGCGAGTTACATAGCCCTATAGCAAAAACCTAGTGAGAAAAACCATGATTTTTATGAAATTTACATTTTTTTTCTACATCATGTGGTTCCTGAGATATTAGCAATTAAGTACTTCCAATGCTCATTTTCAGCTTCGATGCCCTTTACAATGCATACATTCTTTGTACACACTGTGTTTCTCTATGCACCTGTTCGGCAAAAACAGGGTGTGCATTTCCATTACTGTTACAGTTACTGTTTCCACTTGCGTTTATGTCCCCGTTTGCATTACCGCTCCTGTGTACGCCACTGTGTGTGTTACCCTTTGCGTTGTCATTTGCTCTTGCGTTTTTGTTACTGTTACCATTTGCATTTCCACTACTGTTTCTATTTACATTTTTGTTTGCGTCACCGTGCGCATTGCCATTTGCATTTCTGGCAGCCCTTTCATTTGCATTTTCATTTCTCTTTCGTTTTGCATCTTTCTTGCTGTTACTGTTACCATTTGTGTTTGCAAGCACCCCTGCACATTACGGTTTGCATTTTCATATGCACTCACATTTCCTTTTGCATTTCTGTTTCCTTTGCAGTTATTATTGTTGTTACCGTTACCATTTGCGTTTACAATTGTGGTACTGTACCTGTGTGAGTTTAGGTTTGCGTTTCTGTATGCGTTCTGTTCCCATTTCCATTTCTGTTTCCTTTGGTATTATTCTTCATCTTAACTTTACCATTTGCATTTACAATTGCGGTACTGTGCCTGTGCGCATTACGGTTTGCGTTCACGTGTGCGCTTGTGTTTCTGTTCCCTTTCGCGTTCTTTTTGCTGTGACACTTAACATTTCCATTTAAAATACTACTGCCATCACTGTTCTTGTTACCAGTTGCATTTTCGTACACACTTCAATGTCCGTTTGAGTCACTTTTCGCATCGGCATCACTTTGCGCTTGCATTTCTATTAACATTTCCTTTCCCATTTACGTTTGTGTTACCATGTGTGCCACTGTTGGCACTTCTGTTTGCATTACTGTTCCTTTTACTATTTCACAAGACATCATGTGGTGGGAGCATAGGGCTCTTCGAGCCCTGTGCTCCCATCACCACATTACATTCACTATTTCTCGTCATCAGTCTCAAAACGAAGGGAAATTAGAGCCAAAAAAATCTGTTTAATGCATCAGTTAGGGTTGTTACACAGCCACAAAGGTAAGGAAATTCACTGTTATGGTTGAAAGCCCCTCTTGGACCCCTCCAGCCCACCCCCCAAGCAGCATCAGGGTGTGCGTTGGGGTCGTTTGTCCTAACTCTGACATCCAGCTTCCTCCCCTGTGCAGCTGCTCCTGTGATCCTGAGGATTCACTCCCTCTCCCTCCAAGTCATGGTTCCAGGCAGGCACCTTACCTCCCTCTCCCATTCCTCCCCCAGTTCTACCTTCCTAACAATAGAGTCCCCTGCCAGGACTTGTTTCCTTTCCCTGTGGGGTCCCATGCCACCCTCCTGTGGGTCTCCCTTGTGAGGGTTCCCAGCATCCTCCTTGGCCTCCACTGTGGGTGCCTCCATAGAGGAACCACACTTTCCTAGAATGGTATAGAAATTGTGGAGTGGTACAACTGGAGGGATGCACCTCTGTTAGACCACCCTCATCCTCCCTGAGTCCACTGTGGTCCAACCATTCCTCTTTCTTGGCAACCTCTGAGACAATGGCAGTGGTCCTGGTGGCACCTGGGTGGGAGAGGAGGTCCCACAAATTCTGGCCAACTCAGCCTGGAGATGAGCAACCTCCTCCCTCTGCCCTGAGAGGTGCCTGCAGATGGGAAAACACTGTATCCTCCAGAACGTCTCTTGGAAGACTGCTGCTCCACAGCCACTGCACTGCACCACTCCCATCATGTCTTTTTTCTGGCCCCCTAACTGTTGTTTTGAATATTTATTCTTTCCTCTGTTTGTTTATTTCTTTTTTCTCTTCTACTTAATTACTGCCTCTGTGCCCTTTTAGCTCCTGATCTTCCTGTTCGAGACAAGAAGTTCCTATATTTCTCAGTAGTCGCCTTACTTTCTCAGAGTCAAACCTCCAGCAGCTGGGGGGTGGAGATCTACTCTTGCCCTTCTTGAACAGTGAGTCTTTGGTGGCTCTGTCACTCACTTCCTGCTCCCAAACAGGAAGTTCCTGTTGTCAGTTAAATCCTGTACCTATAAAAGTAGAACTGGTTTAGGGTGGAGGGGTGGAGGGGAAGGAAGAAAGGCAATATAGTCCCAGTAGAGAAGTTTAGTTCTACCAGTAGCTCCTTCCTCCTGGTGTTTTGTCTGTTCTCTGGCAGAAGCTATCTAGGGCAGTGTTTAAATCTGGTTTTAACCTGGCTCCTTCTAGCTAAGCCACTCCTCCTACTTTGCATTCTTTCTACACTTAGTTAATTTCACAGATAACAATTCCCTTCCGACACCTGTGACAAGCACCTAGATAAGTACTCAGATAACACAGATAACAATTCACTTCAACTAACTCTGACAAACTCACTCCTTTTTTTACCCTAAATTGAAGGTCCCAGTACAAGAGTTGTAGTTCTTAGTCCCAATAGAGAAGTTTAGTTATACCAGTAGCTCCTTCCTCCTGGTGTTTTGTCTGTTCTCTGGCAGAAGCTATCTAGGGCAGTGTTTAAATCTGGTTTTAACCTGGCTCCTTCTAGCTAAGCCACTCCCCCTACTTTGCATTCTTTCTACACTTACTTTATTTCACAGATAACAATTCCCTTCTGACACCTGTGACAAGCACCTAGATAAGTACACAGATAACACAGATAACAGATAACAATTAACTTCAACTAACTCTGACAAACACACTAACTCTTTTTTTACCCTAAATTGAAGGTCCCAGTACAAGAGTTCTAGTTCTTAGTCCCAATAGAGAAGTTTAGTTATACCAGTAGCTCCTTCCTCCTGGTGTTTTGTCTGTTCTCTGGCAGAAGCTATCTAGGGCAGTGTTTAAATCAGGTTTTAACCTGGATCCCTCTAGCTAAGCCACACCCCCAATTTGCAAATCTTTCTACACTTAGTTAATTTCTCAGACAACAATTTCCTTCTGACACCTGTGACAAGCACCTAGATAAGTGCACAGATAACACAGACAACAGATAACAATTCACTTCAACTAACTCTAACAAACACACTAACTCTTTTTTTACCCTAAATTGAAGGTCCCAATACAAGAGTTTTAGTTCTTAGTCCCAGTAGAGAAGTTTAGTTATACCTTAGCTCCTTCAGGTTCTGATAATGGGAGACTTCAACATGCCAGATACAGATTGGTCAATACCAGCAGGAACATCTGCCAGAACTAGACTCATAGTGGATTCCCTGCAGGGGGAGGGCCTCAAACAACTGGTACAGCAACCCACAAGAGACAGGGCTATCCTAGATCTAGTACTGACTAACAAAGAAGGGATCACAGATCTCCAGGTAGAAGGTCACCTGGGGCCAGTGACCATCACATGGTATGGTTCAATTTGGCTACTACATCTAAATCATCCCATTCAAGGCAAAAATATGGGACTTCAGAGGAGCTGACTTTGATAAGATGGCCAACAGAGTTAAGCTAGCCCTGGCAAAAAGAAACACAGGTGAGGAGGTACAGGCAAAGTGGGCAAGCATTAAGGATACAATACTTGAAGCAACATCCCATTGTGTTAGACAGAAAGGAAGTGCAAAAAAGAAGGAAACCACTTTGGTTCTCAAATACAGTAGCAGAAAAGGTCAGAGCCAAAGGCTCGCCTTCAGAAAATATAAGGGAACACAGCGGGATGAAGATAGGGAGGCATACCAAACTGCCCTAAGGGAAGCAGGTAAGGCAGTAAGGCAGGCAAAGTCCCAAACTGAGGAAACACTAGCACAAACAGTAAAAGAAGGTGACAAGACTTTCTATAGATACATTAGTGAAAGGAGAAAGTCCAGAGGGGTATTGCTAAGCTTAATGGAGAAAAGGAGCATGTGAGGAGGAGGACCCTGTAAAGGCATCTATCCTAAATAGATACTTTGCTCAGTATTCACTGAAGAGAAGGTAGGGCAGGGCCCACAGCTCAGCATCATGGACACAGGGGAGGGAGGTGAGCACTACTCCCTTCACAAAAGAAAGGGTCCTACAAGAGCTTGCTAAGCTCAGGGTGGATAAGGCAATGGGACCTGATGGCATACATCCCAGGGTACTTAAGGAGCTAAAGGAGGAACTAGCAGAGCCATTAGCAGAATTGTTTAGTGAGTCTCTGAGCACAGGGAGGTCTCAGAAGACTGGAGAAGGACTCATGTGATCCCACTCCACAAGAGTGGTAGCAGGGAGGAGGCGGGGAACTACAGACCGGTCAGTCTTACCTCAGTAGTGGGCAGATTATGGAAGCACTCCTTAAGGAAAGGATAGTGCAACACCTGGAATCCATAGGGCACAGGATCCAAGACAGCATGGGTTTACAAAGGAAGGTCCTGTCAAACTAATCTCATAGATTTCTTTGACTGGGTAACCAGAGTGGTGGACCAAGGGGGAGCAGTTGATGTCGCCTACCTTGACTTCAGCAAAGCTTTTGACACTGTTCCACATAGAAGATTGATAAATAAGCTAGGTAGGCTCGGGGTGGGTCAGAAGTTGGTCAACTGGGTGGCAAACTGGTTGACTGGCAGAAAACAGAGAGTGGTGGTAAATGGTATACAGTCAGAAGAGATGCAAGTCACAAGTGGGGTACCTCAGGGATCAGTCCTGGGGCCAGTCCTATTCAACATCTTCATTAGTGACCTAGCAGATGGACTAGAGGTGAAGCTTGTCTGTTTGCAGATGACACCAAGATCTGCAACAGAGTAGATGATCCAGATGGGGTGGGCAGAATGAGAAGAGATCTGGATAAACTAGCAGAATGGTCAGAAGAGTGGCAACTGGGATTTAATGCAAAGAAGTGCAAAATCATGCACATAGGGAAGAGAAACCCTGAAGCCACTTATAGGCTGGGAGGAGTTGCTAGCAGTCACAAAGGAAGAAAGAGACTTGGGCATCATCATCACTGATGACCTGAAATCATCAAGCAGACCTCTAAAGCAGTAGGTAAGGCTAGGGGGTGTTGGTGTATTAGTAGGGTATCACAAGTCGTAAGAGAGAGTAATAATCCCTCTGTACAAGACATTGGTTAGCCCCATCTGGAGTACTGCGGCAGTATTGGAGGCCACAACTTCACAAGGACATTAACTAAAATTGAGGCAGTCCAGAGAAGGCAACCAAAATGGTGCAGGGACTGCATCAGAAGACATATGAGGACAGATTAACGGAGCTCAATATGTATACCCTTGAGCAAAGGAGGGAGAGAGTGATATGATCGAGACATTTAAACACCTTAAGGGCATAAACAAGGTGAAAGAGTCTAACATGTTTAAATATAAGAAAAATAGCAGAGCAAGAGGACACAGCATGAGATTAGAGGAGGCCGATTAAGGGGAATGTGAGGAAATTCTTTTTCACAGAAAGGGTGGTAGATGCATGGAATGAGCTTACCACAAGAAGTAGTGGCTATGAATACAGTGCAGGGCTTCAAACAGGCATGGGATAGGCATAAGGGAGCAATACAAATGACTATGAATAGATAGGTCACTGACATAGCAAAGGCCGATGGCACATTTATAAGGTAGAAAAAGAAATGGGCAGACTGGATGGGCCTTGCGGTCCTTATCTGCCGTCAACTTCTATGTTTCTATGTTTCTATGTTTCCTCCTGGCGTTCTGTCTGTTTTCTCAAGGGGCTGGATTCACAAAAGGTTACTCATGGCACACAATGACTTGCACTACAAAATATGGTGCAAATAGCACTTTACCCCATGTGTTGCAACATTTGGGATTCAGGAAAGCAGCCTGCATCATGTTGCAAGCTGCTTGTATGAAGGTGGACATTGGCCACCAGTTGTGCCATAAACCCCACTGCAATATGGTGCAAGGAGGTTTATGGCAGCAGTTGTAACCTATTCAGGAAGAGCCACTGACAAGTATCCAAATTGGGATTCAGAGACAACCCACAGTGTTCATCTATCAAAGAACATTTATGCCAGCTATGAGCTGGCATAAGTGGTCTTTGCTGTCCACTGGGGTTGCCAATGTGTCTTCTTTGTTGCAGAAGATATAGCCCTCATGGGCTACAGCCCCCCCAACAGCCACATTCCCCAAGTCTATATCACATGAAGCCAATATGGGCTTGAGGACACCTCCCCAACATATCCAGATCCCCAACAGTGGGCCCCCAACCCCACCCAGCAGTGCCAGCCCATGTTGGTCCCCCTCACCCATACCCAGCCAATGACTGGCACAGCCCACCTCTCACCACCACAGCCAGCCACTGACTGAGCTTTGCTTTGAGTGCATGCTGTAAACATATGTGCTCAGTGAATGACAGCAGCTGTCATTCACTTAGCGTGTATATTTACAGTGCACACTCAGAGCAAAGCTCAGTCGGCAGCTGGCCATGGTGGTGAGAGGTGGGCTGTGCCAGTTGCTGGCTTGGTATGGGTGTGGGGAGCAGGGGGGCTGGCACTGCCAGGTGGGAGGGTGGAGGGCCTCTAGACCACCAGGGCTATATTGGGCATGTTGGATTACAAGACTGTTTAGTTCAGTCCTGGGATGGCATTTTGGGGTCTGGGAAAGGGAACTGGGAATCGGCTTGGGGGGGCTTCCAATAGCCCATAAGGGCTTCTATGTTATGCCAAACTGGGTTCAGGACTGGGGGAGGTGATAGCCCACATGGGCTCCTCTACCAATTCTGTTGGGGATCTGGGCATGTGAGGGGGCTATGACCCACTGCCAGACTCACTTCTGTGGGCACATCTGCTGCCTACCCATCCCATGGCTTGTGGCATTCGTGGAGCCTGCACCCTGTCTTGAACTGATGCCACAAGCTGCAGGACACAGGCTCTGGGACCCTGTATGATTCTGAATCGGGTGCAGAGTCCAGAATGCAGGGGCCATTGGCAGAAGCTGCCATTGTCGCAGCTTGTGGGCAACATTTGTGAAACCGGCCCAGTGTTTGCATCAATGTAGGGTTCTTTGGCAATTGATTTCCCCCTGTGTGAAATGGAATAAACAGAATAGTTGAGATATTTATAACACTGTGTCACCAACCAACATTACACTGTACCATCCTAGCATAGATAATAAAGAGCTCTTATCTTGTCTTTGCCATTCTGGGATTGTGGTTGTGTGGCTCAAGGGAACAGTTGTACCTGTAAAAAAGGATCTGCAACTGTTTAGTAACTAACTGGGACAAACAAGATAGTATAAACATAAAACAACCTTATCTGATACCTTTGGACAGTGCCCCCCACACACTGGGATTAGTGTCCTGTTACAATGTGCTCCTCATTCCTTCAGATGTGTACACATAAAGGGGGAAATTAGTTAGCATGCATAATAAATATACCAATATATTGGGTCATGTGGGAAGCACCTGTATTTTTTTGTTTAAAGTGGGTTGGTGAGGAGGGTACATACCAGTACATCAGAAGTGACCCAGGTTCAGAAATGGGCTTTGGTTATTGAAGAGGCCAGAGTAGGGTAACTGTACTGGATCCAGTATCCCTGAAACCATTCTCCTCTCCTGTGGGGCAAGTTACTCCACTGACTGAGTGCCACCATGGCATGATGAAGCCACCAACTCTCATACACCCTGCAACAATGACAGGGTGACAGACTGCCAAACTGGCTTACAGTCAAGAGGTGGGCAGACATCCCTTCACCTCCTATCCTCTTCATGAGGGGAATTTGTGTGGGGAGTACTAAATGTACAGGATAAGCCCTGGAATTGAGGGTGATAGGGTTTTTGGCTGCCATCAATAGGGGGCATGTTGGTGGTGCAGAGCCTGTTGCCACCAGACCTTCTTCCTGCTCACTGTCCTTTCCCATTTTTCATGCCAACCCACTTCTCCCTGTGCAACGTGTGGCCCCATCCAGCCTTGGCATGAATATCAACCTCTTGTGAGGGAAGGCTGCCCATCCCTTGGATGGAGGATGATAGGGTCTGTGGCTGGCAGCAGTAGGGGGCATGTTGGTGGTGGTGCAGAACCTGCAGCAATCAGACCTTCTTCCTGCTAGCTGCTCTTTTCAACATTTTTCAAGCTAACCCCCTTCTCCCTGTGCAATGTGTGGACCCATCCAGCCTAACACTGACATTGACCACTTGTGGAGGAAGGCTCCCTGGCCTATTACAAGGAGTTACCTGTATGGCAGGACACTGCCCTGTCCCTCCCAGGCTGGATGCTGTGCCACATGCAGCAGTGCCTTCCTTCTAACCTCACCACATCCATTCAACACACTGAGCTCCCAGAAAAACTCAGTTCACTTGCATGGGAGAGCAACATGGTACCTGCTGGTTAGTGGCTGGCCCTGTACACATTTCTTCATAACCTTCTTTGTGACATGTTGGACCCCAAATTTTCAACATAGTGTTTTATGATCCAGCCTTCTGAACATAACAGGTGTCATTTATAAAATACTTTTCAAAGTTTATTTCACACCTGAAGTGTGAAAAAAGTTTTTTGGCAGGATCTGAAAAATGACATTTGCCATGTTCATGAGCTGGGGTGCAATAGTGATCGATGTTGAACATTTTGGATTCAAAATATTGAAAATTTCCAAAGTTATGTGTAAAGTATGAGAAATGTCAATGTTCCTTCTTAACTTTGTTGTTCCTAAATGTTTTGACCGCCAGTTTTCAACATAGTCTTTTTTAGATCCAGAAAAAAGGAAAAGGGAGCACATCTTGTGAAACAAATTCAATCAAATCTTCTTTTACGTCTCAATCTTTTCATTGCTCAAATCCCTGAAGTTTTGCTATGTCTACTATGTGGCTTCTTCATGGGCAATGTCTTACAAATTCCTGACCTCTGTGTTAACCTCTTTGTTACAGCTCTTTGTTAATGTTTTTATTTCATATTATTTTTGCCTGACAGTGCTATAAAGGACTTCTTAGTGGAATCTTTAAATATTCCTTGTTTCTCCATCTTTTTGTTTTGGCTGTTTGTCTTGGCACTCATGCATAGCATCCTCTGCTTTGCACTGTCAGTTTCAGGGCAAATGCCCCCCCCCCCCCAATTTTTCTGGATAATGAGCACACCCAGAGAGAGTTCTGAACTATTATTTGCATAAATAATATCATTATCTAATTTCCTGTAGTGCACTGTCATTTATTAGTGTTTTAATGACCCAACTATATGAACCTGGTAGGTGACATTTTTCAAATCCTGCACAAGGTGATTATGTGGAGCAACTCCAAAATCAACTTTTGGCCTGGATTTGAAAGATTTGTTGCTTGTGAGGTGTGGTCAGAAAAGGCCATGTTGAGAATCTGTGGTTGAAATGTTAAAAAAAAGTTAAGGTATGGGTGAACATTGAAACACTTAACATTCATTAATAGTTTGGTCATCTTTTAATATTTTTTCACCAGATTTTTAGTATAGTCTTTTTATGATTTCATCTTTGAAACCTTGTAGGGGAAATGTTTCAGATTCTGTGTCTCAGGTGCCGACAGCATTACAGTGTTGGACCCCAGTAGGTAATTACAGTAAGGGGTATAAGGGTGGGGTGGTGGGTGCAGAGTGGGGGGTTGGTGGCTGTAGAAGAACAGTGCCAGCAGCAACAGGCATTGATGGACCAATTTCTATCTTACATGAAACAAACAAAAAAGACATTGAGGAAATGTTTTCTATTTCAGGTACCGACACAGGGACTGCACACCCCAGTGTTGGTTTGCTGTTTGACAGCACCAGGGGTGGCCACCCTGGTTGCATAAATCATTACAGGGAGATTCATAGTTACACAGGGGAATGGGCACCCTATTGTGTACTACATGTGTGGTGAGTGGAAATAATACTCAACTCGGTAGTGTTCTTAACCAGCACCAGAGGTGGAAACCCTGGTTTATGCATTTCCTTTCTAATGATGGTGCCAGCACTAGGAATTAGGCACCCTGGTGTCCGTATTGACACAAATTGCTGGCAGTGGGATGTGACAAATGGACACCAGGAATGAATGCTCACTCAGCATCTATTCATCAGTGGCGGGCTACGCACTGATGTGCAGCCCCCAACCCTACTGAACAAGTGCTCTATTATAGGAAATGGATACTGTTTAAAGCACCCTTCAGGCCTGAATAATGCCATGACAGTGACATCATTCATGAGAAGGGGTCCCAAAAACCCCATGTTGAAAATTTGGTGCAAAAATTTAAAAAAATGACTGTTTTACGAGCGTGCGATGCGCAGTTCCTAAGCAAGCTCGTAAGTTTGCGAATTTTCAATATTTTCACTCCAGATTTTCAACATTGCCATTTTACCACCTTCATATCAGTAGTATAGCTGTCATTTTCATCTCATCAAAATGTGTATTTCGCCCATATGGCACACAATGGGCGTAAATTGGCCCGAGATCAATGTAAGGGACAAATTAAGAAAATCACAGTGATACTGTTCATGAGCTGAGGTCTTAAAATGGCTATGTTGAAAATTTGGTGAAAAAATTCAAAAAAATGACTGTTTACGAGCATGCGTTGTACAGTTCCTATGCACGCTCGTAAGTTCGCGAATTTTCAATATTTTCACTCCAGATTTTCGAAATTGCCATTTACCACACCTTCTTATGAGTAGTATAGCTGTCATTTTCACATCTCACCCAAAATGTGTTTTCTGCCCATATGGCGCCGCGATGGCGCCGGTCGGTGTCTTGAAATCAATGTACGGGACAAATTAAGAAAATCACAGTGAGACTGTTCATGAGCAGAGGTCTTAAAATGGCTATGTTGAAAATTTGGTGAAAAAATTTCTAAAAATGACTGTTTTACGAGCGTGCGTTGCAAGTTCCTATGCATGCTCGTAAGTTTGCGAATTTAATATTTTCACTCCAGATTTTCAACATTGCCATTTTATTACACTTCCTTACGAACAGTACAGCTGCCATTTTTCATATGTCACCCAAAATGTATTTTCACACATGTAGCGCACAATGGTGCTGTTGGTGTGTGAAAGCAATGTTTTGGACAGATTAAGAAAATCACAGTTACACTGTTCATGAGCAGAGGTCTTAAAATGGCTATGTTTAAAATTTGGTGACAAAAGTCCATAAAATGACTGTGTTAAGAGTGAGCATTGTGTAGTTTCCACGCACCCTCGTAAGTTCATGACTTTGTAATGTTTTCAGTCCAGATTTTCACCAGTGGCATTTTTCCACACTTCCTTATGAACAGTACAGCTGTCATTTTTCACAACATGGCTGAAGTGTGTTTCACACTTTCAGGCAGAGATCTTGTGGTCGCTGTGGGAAATCATTGTTTGGCACAGATAAAGAAAATCACAGTGACAGTTTCATGATCGGAGGCACCAAAATGCCTGAGTTGACAATCTGCTGTAAAAATCCCCAACCTAATTATAATACAGGGTGTCGTTGCACAGTTTCTATATACGCTCGTGACTTCACCATTTTTTAAAATATTTTTACTGCAGATTTGCAACATTGCCATTTTTTACACCTCCCCATGAACAGTACAGCTGTCATTTTTTACATCCTGTTTGGAATGTTTTTGCACCTGTGGTGCTAAATGCCGTAGTCGCTGTGCATAAGCAGCTTTCGGCTAACAAACTGATATTCCTCCTGTTCATGAGGTGGGGTCACAAAAAAACATGTTGAAAATTTGGAGTGAAAATACCAACGAATGCCTGAGGTATTAGGGTTTCCAGCCATAACGCCCAACCCTGTAGAGAATGACAGGCATCAGGGGTGTGACTTGGGATTCTTGCCTGTAATGCTCATACCATTCCACACCCTGCAGCCAGTGAGAGGCATCGAGGTATGCCTTGGACTCTTCGGCCCCAAAGTTCACCCCATTCTCTATGTTGCACCCATCTCACCGTATTTCCCTAATGAAATGGGATGAGCATAAAGACCAAAGACCCCAAGGAACACCGTGACACTTGTCAGTGTCTGCAGGGTGGGGTGTGGTGAAATGGTGTGGCGCGTTATGCCTGACGACCCAAACGCACACCCCAATGCCTGTCACCTCTGCAGGGTGGTGGTGGGGTTGGCTTCAGTTCAATACTTCACTGCCATTCCTATTACACAGCTCTGTAACTTCTACACTACCACTGCCAATGCCCGCAAGCAAACATTCTGCATTGACAAATGCTTGTTTGAAAAGAATTGCCTTACTTTTTGAGATAGTATAATTGTGTCCTTATTTGCCTGTGGGAGCACAGGGCCCTTTGGGCTATGCACTCCCATCTATCAATACTTTTTCAGATAGTGTAATCATATCATATCATCCATATTGTTCGAGGTGTACATGCATCTGTTGGGGGACATTATAAGGTGGTATGGGCTGAAATTCCACTGCTACACAGATGATACTTAGCTATACATGTCCTTTGTGCCCGAACAGGGTGGAGTTGCCTTGATTTTTAACAATTGCCTCTCTAAGATCCAAGACTAGATAGCCATGTGTGAAAGTTGCCAGTTCTACCTTAGTGGAACTTTCATTGAAAACTCACAACTTTGTGGAATTTTCCAATCTTCCACCCATGGCAGAACAGAAAACTTTCGAATACTTGGGGCAAAATTTTACCCTGTTCTCAGAACCCAGCACTGTTTATACACCCCCAAAGCTAGTGGTCCCTTCAAACGATCATCTGATGGCTCCCCCGACTTGTATTCATGTAGAAAACCCTGGTGGCTAGCTGTCCCTCCCCATCCCATCACCCACCCCCCCCAGTGTTTTTTTAAAGAAATAAATTACCCTGGTGGTTAGTGGTCCCTCCACCCCAATACACACATGACTGATCACCCGACCACCCAATGTAAAATCCTAAATAATCCTGGTGGCTAGCATCCCTCCTGACCCACACCTGATCAGTACCCATCCACCCAATGTGTTTAAAATAAAACAATCACCCTGTACCTTGTGGGTAGCAATCCCTCCCCCACCCAATCACCCCTGTCTAGTACTGCCCAACCCCCAATTACTATCCCAGATCTCCCATAAAGTGAAAAAATATATATTTGTCCCTGGTGATCTAGTGAACCCATGCCTCCCTATACCTGATGGAAAGTTTTTTTTTGTTGTTGTTGCTACTTAGTCCCTGGTGTTCTAGTGGCTTACCCCATCCCCACACCAGTAGATTGCATCTCACCCCACTTCCCCATCCCAAAACAGAGTCAGCCATCAGGAAATCCCTCCACTCTCCTCCACGGCCGGCAGACCACTGAGAAGTGAATGAATGAATGAATGAGCATGTGTGCATATGCTCATTCATTCATTCATATCTCAGTGGGCTGTTGGCCATGGGGGGGAAAGTGAAGGGCTGTGCCAGTGGCCTACTCTGTTTCTGGATGGAGGAGCAGGGTGGGACACTACCTGCTGGGGTGAAGGCAGGTTGTGCACTAAACCACCAGGAACTAAGTAGCAACAAAAAACAAAAAAAACTTTCAGTCAGGGATAGGGAGGGCATGGGTTCACTACATAACCAGGGAAAAATATTTTTTTCACTATATGGGGGATATGGGATAGGGATGGGGGGATCAGGCACTTGGGCAGTACTGGACAGGGATGATTGGGTGGGGGAGGGACTGCTATCCACCCACAGGGTGATTGTTTTATTTTAAACACATTGGGCAGGTGGGTACTGATTGGGTGGGGGTAGGGAAGGATTGCTAGCCACCAAGATGATTTATGATTTTACATTGGGAGGGTGGGTGATCGAATGTGCGCACGTGTGTGTGTGTGGGGGACCACTAGCCACCAGGGTTATTTCTTTCTTTAAAAAACACTGGGAGGATGGGTGATGGGGTTGGGGGGAGGAACCGCTAGCCACCAGGGATAAATTTTGTGTATTGAAAGCACTGATGGAATTTCCACAAAACTTCAGAAATGTATTTCTGAACTTTTGTGGAAGTGACAGTCAGACTTTAGGTTACATTTCGCCTGCAGAAGTTTTTTTTCGCACACCCCTAAGACTGGATGAATGCCAACTGGCTGAGGTTGAATCCTGATAAGACTGAGGTGTTGGTTGTGGACCTTGGTCATCAGCTAGAGGGGTCATTAGCTGGTCAGCCCTCCAGGCTCTGGCTTGGAGACAGCCAGCTGTTGACCTCTGACCGGGTGCAGAAATTGGGCGGCATGCTTGATGATGGGCTGATGCTTAAATCTTAGGTATTGTCAATTGCCAAGACCTAATTTTACTATCTGAGGAGCATCACCTGGATTAAGCATCTTGTTCTGCCTGAGGATCTTCCAATGCTGGTGAATGTCTTTGTGACCTCCCACCTTGATTACTGCAATGCCCTGTACCTAGGGCTACAGGGAGTTGATATGCACTGCTTGCAGCTAGTGCAGAATACGATGGCCAGGATGTTGACTGGTTTATCTAGATCATGCCATGTCATGCCTATGCTCCACAGTCTGTACTGGCTGCCTGTTCAGTGGCAGATCACCTTCAAGGTCAGTTTACTGACTTATAAGGCTCTACACGGACAGGGACCATGGTATCTACAAGATCTCCACTGCCTCTATAGCCCCCTCTGCCCACACTGCTCCTCCAACAAGGGATTGCTAGAGGTTCCCAGGGTTCATTTGAAGACCTTGGGTGCCTGGTCATTTGCAGTCATGGTCCCAACCCTCTGGAGCTCTCTACCTCATCGGGTGAGAAAGTGCCTGACTGTGGAGTGTTTTAAATCAGCACTTAAGACACATGTATTTAAAATCAGTTTTTCTGATTTGTGATAAGCTCTGGCTGCTGTTATTGATTATTTGAATTTTTAATACATTTTTGGATTTATAATTGTAAGTTTTTTGTTATATATGCACAAGCACTTTGATCATTGTGAATTGCACTTTTTACAAATAAAATTTTGATTGATATCCTTAAATTTCCATGTGAACAAAAAATTCATATAAAAATGTTTGCATGATATTTTCATTTGGAGTTAGTATGAAAATATTCATTCATATGAAAATATCATATGAAAATTGTTGTGTGAATGAAAATTTCCATATGAAATTTTCATTTAAATGAAAATTTTCATATGAAACTTTCATCCCTAAGCATTTTATGCAGCTATTTTGAAGTGCTTACTGAACATGCTCAGAACTGAAATCTTTAGAAATAACTCTGTAACAGATTAATATTTTTTCACCAAATCACCAAAAGGCACATCTGTGGGCTACACCCTTTCTACCCTGAAAATTGCAGACCAAAATTCCATACCTTCTGGGTGCAAGGCAATGAGAATAAAACAGCAAAAACAGCAATGTTGTTTATGTTTTTTGCTATATGGCTCTTGGAATCTTCACATCCAACTGAAACAAAACTTGGCATGTCATGAGATCAACCACATGAGACCATGCTTGAAAAATGTTGTGCAAATCTGTTGAATGGTTGAAAAGATAATATAACAATTTTCATATAATTAAAAATATACCAGGGACCAGATATTCAAACTTTGCACCCAGGGCAAATTGATTGTGCCACAATTGTGCTGGATTTGCGCCAGGCCACTATATTCAATAGGCCAAATAAATAAAGGATAATGTATGCATGAGGCAAAGTGAGGGGAGGGGACATGTATAGAGGGGCAACACTATATTCAAAAGTATAACGCCACACAATGTGTGTTAGCACAACCCATAGTGCAGCATTATATACCTCCTATAAAAAGGCAGTCTAAACTCAGGGCAAACCATAGGGAGGGGCGTGGACACAGCAGGAAGCAAGATGGCAGTCAGCAAAAATGTGGTGATGATTCACCTGATGGCAGATCTGCTGGAGGTATAAGAGAGTGACCAGGCCCACCCTAGGCCACTCAGTAGGCCAAGGAGGAGATACACTGCACACAGAATGTACTGGTCCAGAGTTTCATTCGAGACACTGACAGACAACCACCTTGTGAGCTGGTACAGACTGAACAGGGTCATGCAGAGGCAGCTGTGTGAGCTCCTGCATGAGCAGCTACAGCCTACCACACAACGCAGCCTTCCCATGTCAGTTGAGGAAAAGGTGATGGCTACGATGTGCTTTCTATCCATTGGGACCTTTCAGACCCTAGTAGGAGACACCATCAGTGCGTCCCAGTCGGCCACATCACGCCTCCTGACCTAGTTTCTGGATGCTCTGCTGCCACATTCTGGTAAATTCATAGCATTCCCCAGAACAGCAGTGGAGCACAGAGAAACAATGCAACAATTCTATCAGGTTGCGCACCTACCAGCTGTAATTGGTGCCATTGACTGTACCCATGTTGCCATCCGTGCACCACCCGGTGACGTTCAAGACACATTCATCAACAGAAAGGGCTACCACTCCATTAACTCATTGCCTCCACAGGAGCTCTCTGAAGTTGCACCAATTGTCTCCTGTATACTGTTAACAGTAAATCCTGGGCCTTTCTAAGCAAAATCAAGCTACATTCAACATAACACAGACAAAAACCTAATAGCTCAGGAACCGTAAGTGCTAGAAACAAAGTATGAGTGGCAAAGTTATTCAGCACAAAATTACCTTTCCAATGGTGGTATGCAAATAATAATATGTAATTTTGTTTTTTTTTCTATGCTGGTTGAAATAGCAAAAAAAAAAAAAAAATTCACTAAAATAGGCAACATAAGCCATACACACCATATCATAAACAAATGCGAATAACTCCTAAAGTATACATGATATACACAAAATATCAGTGGCAAAATAGTTCAGCACAAAATTACCTTTCTAATGGTGGTATGCAAATAAAGACATGTAATTTTGTTTTTTTTTCCTATGCTGGTTGAAACAGCAAAAAATAAAATCACTAAAACAGGCAACATAAGCCATACACACCATACCATAAACAAATGTAAATAACTCCTAGAGTATACATGATATACACAAAATATCAGTGGCAAAGTTGTTCAGAATAAAATTACCTTTCCAATAGTGCTATGCAGTCAAATATATATTATATTCTGTTACACTATATATTAAAATATATAAGTGACTTCTCCAGACGTTGCAAGGGCACACTAGGAGTCAGTAGCTGACTTCTGCAGGCATCCACAGGACACACCAGTGTATTTTACTGATGACTACAGGCGTCTCCTATGAGACAATGAGTTAACTGCCAGGTGGTATGTGATGCAGCTGGGCAGAACATCAATGTCATTGCACGGTACCCTGGCAGTGCCCATAATGCCATCATCTGGCACCAGTTATGGCTGTGCCAGGCATTTGAGACTGGCATAATATCCTGTGGACATCTTGTCAGTGAGTACCTGCAGTAGGCACAACCAAATACCCCCCAACTGTGTGACAGTCCCACAAAACAGCAGACAAGAGAGGTAGAGAGGAAGGGGGGAGGTAGGGAGTACAGGTAGACAGGACGACCCAAACAGTAGAATCTGCAAACAGTTCAGGGTGAGTGATGTAGTACACACCTGCTAACATGTGTCAATGTTTTCACAGGGGACAGTGCCTTTCCCCTGAGACCCTGGCTCCTAACACCAGTCCTCCAGCCAGCAACAGTGGCCGAGGAGAGGTACAATGAGGCACACATGGCAACAAGAACTATAATAGAGCAAGTCTTTGGCATGCTCAAAATGAGATTCTGATGCCTGGACCAGTCTGGTGGTGCCATACAATACACCCTTCAAAAGGTATGTCATATATTCATAGTCTGTTGTATGTTGCACAATATGGCACTTAACTATTGAATATTCTCACCTGAACCTGAGGTACATGCATACAGTGACCCAGAGCCAGAGGTCCAGGGGATAGTAGAGCAACTTGAAGGGTGAGACCCTTACATGGCCAAGAGGTCCCAGGAACACAGAAACAACATTATCGGAACCCTGACATGGATGGCCAGGTGAGTGAAAACAACATGGACAACAAACATGTGTTCAAATGTGTATTTGCAGTAGAAACAATGAAGTGGCAGACAGAATGGTGACAAGATTGGAAGAATGGAAAATAATAAGCATGTCACACAGGTGATACAGGGAATGTGGTGTGAAGTGGCATGGACATAGAGGTACATGTGAGGGGTGCAGGTGGGTGAAGAATGCAAGAACGTGTTGCACACACATGACATCAACGTTGTCTCCCACCATGGACCCTCACAGATTCCATACCATGGAAATTCAAGGGGGTTGTACAGTGGGCCAAGGAGTCTACTGGTGAAGACTGCGGGGATGGGGATGCCCTGGGATGTTCCCAACCATGGTGTGGGCTGGGTGTTGCCAATGATCTTCACTGCCCAAGGTTCCATGATCCATGGATGATGGTGTGGCAGCAGTGCTGGATGATCCCAACCTTCCACCATGTGCAGTGGAGTCACACTGGGAGACACTACTGGCATGGTGATGTGTGTTTGCTGTTGGTGCACCACTGCCCAGCCATCACAACATTTCCCACTGTGGCTGTGAGCTCTCTCTCAGCCCAAGTGAGCTCACCAAAGACTTGGTGGAGGGCATTGAGGTGGCGTTCCTGAAGCTGCTCTGCACGCTGTTCCACCTGCAATAGATTGGAGTTAATTGCCTCCTGGAGGTGGGACAGTTCCTGCCATACCTTTCACCTGAAGGCATGCAGCTCCTTCTGTGTGTCAGTTTGTGACTCCACTGCAGAGTGGAGGAGCTGCTGGGATCCAGGGTCCTCCTCTCTCAGGAGTGCATGGGCACCCTGGACAGTGGGTGGGGGTGGCTGGAGGTGATCAGTGGGAATGGAGTGATAAAGCATCCTGTGTGGCTGCCTGCTACCCCAACACACCATCTGCTGGGCCATGTATGTTGCGTGTGTGGCCTGCCTGGCCAGCAGGCTATCCACCCACAGGCGGGTGTTGCATGTGCTGGCTGGTGTGTGTGGCCCGCATACCTATCAGGGACACCAGTGGTGGTGGTTGTGATGGTGGTGTCAGTGGGGATGGCAGTAAAGGTACTGGGGTCATAGACCATGGGAGACCCTAGCAGCACCAAAGGCACTGTCTGTCTGGTGGGTGACTCTGTTGGGCCAGCACTGTGGCCACTGTCATCAGCCCCTGGCAGGTTCTCCAATTCAGTAACAAAGTCTGATGGGGAGAACCCTTCCCCAATGGCAATGTCTCCAATGTAGTCCATGGTGGGGATGCAAGTATCATCATCTCTGTCCTCCTCATCATCATCAATGTCAGTGACGGCTCCAAGGCTTGTGTCCATGGCTACACCCTCAGCTGATGCCTGTGCTGGTGACCTCTGCACCCCAGATGTTGACTGGCCCTCCACCTCATCTGCCTCCACATGGTCCCCTGCAGCAAGTCCATCACCCTATGCTGTGGACAAAGAATAAGACTGTAAGTGGCATGCACATGACACAGAGGTCCCCAACCAGTGCCACCACATGCAATACACACCAGTGCTGTCAATGCCACACAGTGTAAGCCAAAATCTGGTGTGCACAGCCTACACACCCACACAGCCAAGGTGCACTCACAACCATGCTCAGATTGTGCATACCAGAGGCCTGCAATCAACCAGAACCAAATGTGAGCAATATCACACACACACGTGAAAAACCCTACTGAAAGGGACATAATAGTATTAGCACCCAGTGACACACATAGAAGCACACAACACTGCATGGTGAAGGTACACCCACTGGCAAGGACCACACCATGTGCAGAGGCACAGTGTCAGTATCTGCAGGGTACACCATGACCGTGTGAACCTGGCACATGCTGCAGGTCCAGCAATGTACAGAACACAAAACCAGAGACTGCCAGACCACACACAGGCCTACACAGTGCACATAGGTGTGCACAGACCTGGCCATCTGTGTGCCACACTACAATCAGTCATTTGCACCCCCATGTGCTGAGATGCATACCATGGTGCTGCATGGCCATGTACTCACATGTGTAGTGTAACGCCAGAGGTGTTTCACAGCCACCACCATCCACACCTGCAACAGACACTGTCTGGATGGTTGATGCTACCACCTCCATGATGGGGTCCATTGTCCCAAGCTCTGCAGGTCATGGACTTCCACTGGTGTTGTGTAATCCATGGCAGTGTGCTGCCTCCTCCTCTTTTGCCCTATGCTGTATGTCATGCCACTGCTTCTGTACAGCGTCCATTGTGCAGCCACGACCACCCACTGAATTAACCTCTGCAGTGATTTGATCCCACATCTCCCTAACACTGGCATCCATGTTCCTGTACTACTGCATGGCCTGGTCCCTTGCCTTGCAGCTATTGGCCAGGGCCTTCAGCCCCTCCTGGGAGAACTTGTATGAGCACAGCCTCACCCATCCATCAGAAGCAGTTGCGTGGGGATGTAGGTTGATAGTGATCAGTGGCTGTCATGTAGTGTGTGTGTGTGTGTGTGTGTGTGTGTGTGTGTGTGTATGTACATGCCACTACACACAACAAAATGTTCACAGCGTGTGATAGGCTGTGGATATGCTGATGGGGAAGTTGGGGCATACCCCACAACACATGGCACACAGACCCAACAATGTTCTCTGCATGTCTGTCTGGCAGTGTGTGCCACAGGACAGGCTCTGTGTGCTATAGTGAAACAGTCACAAAGCTGTACTGTGAGGGCAGCACCAGGATCAGTGTGCCGTCTATAGCCCAACAGGTGTGTGGTGTGACTGTACCACACAGGCCAGTGGGGCTGGCAGACTGCACAATATGCCCTTGTTGTAGGGGATCATAGCATGGGGTACACACACACATGCTGGAGGCACAGGGCAGCCATGTGAACTGTATTGTGTTGTGATTCCCTCCCCCAGGACATACTGGTACCCTGTGGATGCAGATGTGCATCCATATGTCTGCCACAGTGTGCTCAAACAGAGATACAGTCACAGAGTGGACATATGATTTGACAGAACAACAGTGCAGCACTGTGACTGTATACACCAGCATGTTGGGCCTGCAGCAGCTGAGTGTGCAGTGGTCTGCAGAAGCTGACACAGTACATCACAAACAATCTGTTCCCATACACAAATTGTGGCCCCATTACAGTGTAGCAGAGCACACACAGTGTTGCAGTAATATATAGCATGGTAATGACTGAGGGACACCTACCTGTAGCTTCTGAAGTCATGTCCTGAGACATGCTGGGGCTTAGTGTTGTGAGCAAACAATCTCTCTTGGTGCCTGCAGTGCCTGTAAGCACTGCAGGTGGTGCTCAGGCAACCCTTCAATAGCTCAGCCGGGCAATCCACATGGTAGCAGATGCGGCTGTAATGAGATGCTAAAGTGGTGGACTGCACTCCAGTTGCCTATGTAGTCTCATTGCATACCACCTTTGAATATAGCAAAATTTAGCACCATGCAAACATGTTAGCACTGGGCAAAGTTTTTGCACCATGGCACTATGTTATTTGATTATTGCCAGGCTACATAATTTAGCGCCACATCCAGGGCACTTATGAACATACAAAATTTGGCAGCAGATAAAGGCCTAGTGGTCTATCAAGTCTGCTTGAATGTGCAGCTAGCACCTCTTATTCTGCAGCTTCCTCCCTCCACCCTTCCCTCCCTTGACCCCCTTGCCCTGTCCCGATGACACCATCACAGTGGAGGCCATGCGAGGATCATGCATGCTCACTAATGGCAGTATGGCTTAGCATGGCTTCATAGTATCTTGCGCCGTGCCATACATAGATAGCTCTAGCATATGCGCACTTCATTTTGTGGCCTACACATCTCCAGTGTGCAACAGTGTGAGGGTGTTGGCAGAATAACTGGATTTTCAGAACATGGCAAGCAGAAGGCGCTCAAGGGCCATGGTGCAGAGGGACCAGAGGTGTGGGGAGGATGAGATTGCTAATCTGTTCCAATTGGTGATGGCCAGCGAGAGACAGCTGTTTGGGGAGATATGTGAGGGGGACAGGCCATGGCACCAGGTGTGGGCATCGATTGTGCCACACCTGTACCACCTAATGGGTGCTGATCAAAATAGGGAGCAGTGCTGGCACAGGTACACCAACCTGCAATGCTGGGAGAGGACCAGACTGGAGCACTTCAGGCACATGGTGTGGGCTGACACTGTGCCTGTTCCAGGTAAGTGGATACCTTACTTAGTGTTGTGCCTTTTGCATGTCAGTGTGTGTGGGCATCCATGTACCCCCACAGATTTAGGTACATTTGTGTCTGGGGGTCACTGCAAGCATGCTTGCAATGCTGCTGGGTATGGCCCAGGTAGTGGACTGTGTGCAGCATTATGGGTACAGTGTTGCCCATGTGTGGGCCGATAGTGTCTGTGTCTGTGGGCATACATGGGCTGTGCAATGCTGGATCCACATGACTGTTAATGGGTTGGTCAGGCACTGGCTGTGTGGCACGTGTGCAGTGTGCCTACAGTGCACATATGTTCCATGAGACAGCTGCATTTTAGGCATCTTGAGGAGGGCACATTGCACTGCTCGACTGCTGCGCATTGTGTACCTGTCACAGGTTGGGGGGGATGCAGCTGTTCATGATGGTACTGACACTTGTACATTCCCTTCACTCTGCAGACCACAACACTAGGCACACAGACCAGGAGTGCAATCTGCAAGGCCAGGGGACCAGTCTGTAGGATGACACCAGTGGTGATGGGCAGCAGGATGCAGCACGTGAGTATGATCTTCTATTGTCCACCTGTGTAACATACTTTGCTAGGTGGGGCGGTTAGGTACCCTAAACAATGCTGTGTTGCAAACAACTGTGATCATGCCCTGTATTCTGTCATCAGTCCCAGGGGCATGTGGTGATGTATTGCCCATGGTGCTGTGCTGCTGGGGAGACCAGCACACACACACACACTGTGCCTGTAATTCGGTGCACCGGCACATAGTCTAGCCTGCCCACACAGCCTGTGGGCCTCTGTTGTGGCAGCAAATGACTCCCCACAGTACTGCAGTGCTGTGGCATATGGTGTCCTGTATGCACACACCATGCTGGGGTCGTGCTGTTCCCATCACAGTAGGCTACACAGGTACACATGCCCCTTGGTGATGATGTCTGGTCATGCCACATCTGCACCCTGGGTGTCGCATGGCAGCCATTCAGTGGACTGGTGTCACATCCCTGTCTGTCATGTTGTGTTATGGGCTTTCCAGCCACAGTGCACCCAACGCATCAGACTGGGTGTGGTGCCCTATGGTACACCATGGATACATCAGTCACTACCATTGTGCTGTGCAGATTGCGCTGTTCCCTAACTGTGTCCTCAATCATGTGTGAGCAACCATGCTCACTGTACACATTTGTGTACATATTGATGTGTGAATGTCTCACCCATATCCCTGTCTTGATCCACTACTCATTCTAATGTGTGTATTAGAGGTAATGTATGCCTGTCTAGGGGATTGGTATATGTACAGACTGTGTAGGGTGTACAGGTGTTATCTGAGCCATGTATTCTTACATTGCGATGGGGCCAGTATTTGGGGAAGCTGTGTACAATGCCACTACAGGTAGGCAGAAGTTATACGGTGTGTACACATGGGACATGTCTGGCTATGCACATGTTCCCCATTGGTGAGATATTCAGACGTGCACCCTGAACATGTGCAATGGGAAGCACAGCACAACCCAGTTGCATCATAGGAAAAATATGTAATATTCAGCAGATGAGCCACAGAGATGTGCCTGTGCAAAACACAATGAATATAGCACAAATGAGTCATTGCACAAACAGACATGCACTGGAGCAACCTGAACTGTGCAGTAGCAAGTGTGCATGCTGAAATTAGCAGATGGAGCCAGGTGCAGGAACACAGGCAGGGCTACGCATGGGCACAGTAGCATGGAAGGGGAGGCAGAGGTGAACCTCAAGGGGACAACAGCCATGAGGTGCAGGACAGACACAGCCCAATGGCCATGGACAATGCATGGAGCCCCACACAGACACTGGTGACCAATGTGACAAAACATGAAACATCCATGGAACAGATAGTTGCAGGGACCGGGCACTCCAGGAACATGGTCCCAACAACCAACATAGGACAAGCATTCACCACAGCTATCATGTGAAGGCACCATGCATGTACAGTGTGCCATAGCCACCCTGCCACACAGGCACCAGGCTGCATGTCGCACACGCCACACAGACACACAGACACACACAGAGACAGGACATAGCACTGCACACCACTGTGTCACTGGGATGGGCAACACAGCCCGGGGGGGGGGTACAACCCTGCACAGGCAGACAGGGGCACAAGGCACCATGCCATGCACAGGTGAGGCACAAAGCCCATGCCCTAGAAACCTTGACACACATGGAAGTAACACACAGGCCACTGTACACCCAACAGAACCGCACTGTGGGGACAGCCTGGCACAGATAGGGACCTGCCTAACCACAGCAATGAACAACAGCAGCACAGTGCAGAAGCATGCATGCAAAGGAGACACAGAAACACACTAGCATATGTCACAAAACAGTTTACTATAGTAGGGAAGACAAAGCAAAACAGATACAGAGGTGCCAACAGGACAAAAACAGGAACTGGCAAGGGGACAAAATGCACAGCAACATAAATAGGGGTACCAAATGGTATCTTCGGGGGACAGTGTAAAGAGTACAGGGAAGCACACAAAACAGTCCAAGTGGGATGGTGGGCAGGGGACAGTATAATGGGGAGGGAAATGGCAGTGTCCATCGGCTATCACCATAGCCATCTCAAGGCCATCCGCATCCTGCGGACCTCCACAACCAACAACCTGGTACCTGCCAGCTGACTTCTGCTTAGCCATATGTGCACTGCAGTACACAAAATGAGCCACAGTGTGAGGCATTGCAGTTGTAGCAGTCCTCCACCAAGAATGCCGACACATCTCTGTCCACCACCTTGCCCAGCATGCACTATGAAAGGGAAACATTGAACAGCCAGTAAGTGACAGGCCCCCTCACAGAACACACGCCCCGCATGGTCTGTGTGTGCATAGGACAGCAGCGGTGCCCCCATGGACAATGCCGCCACCAGCATGTATGCACAGCAGACAACCACAGCAGCCCAGGGCAGCATCCCACATACATACTGTGTGGCATGCCATAGAGTGCCATGAACCCACACCAGTGCACAGGTGCTTCACAGTGTGGGACCACTGCCCCAATGAGCAATACAGGATCCAGCCAGCAGCAGCATGTGTGCACCATGGGACACACACACACACACACCACCAGTGACAGCAATGGGACACCACCACACAGAGGGCCACGCACATGATGGGGCCACCCTCACCACCGACCATCACAGGAAGTGGTGACAGAGTGCCAACACATGCCATAGCCCTGCATGGTGGCAATGCCCTGGATGTGTACTGGCCCCACCCAACCCAAACCCTACAATGATGGTGGATGCAGACTGCACACACTCACCTGCCACCCATTGCACCAGCCCTGCTGCAGCAACATCATCAGAGCCCTTGTCCACCCAAGCGGCAGCCTCCCCGGGCCTCCTGCATGCCTCTGGCCCTGTGGAGGAAGCACATACAGAAAGTAACATGAGTGGCATGCTATCAACAGACACCCAACCCCCCACCCACGCAGGCTGAACATAGCGCACAGTGCCAATGCAGCCCATGCAGTGACCCAGCCCACAGGAGGGGTCTGGTGTCAAGGCCACTGGTGCCATGCAACACACAAGCACACAGAGCACAGTGATACCACAACATTGTACACACACACACACCATCAGTGCTGGGCTCCCCTTGTGCAGGTGCATGCACATATGGAGCACACCCAATTGCATTAATATTGGACAGTGGCAGCATGCACATTGCACGGAGACACCTACCTGGTTGTGGGACCAAACCACTCTGGGCACGATACTGCAACCTCCTCAGCTGCTCAGAGTCATGGCTCTACAGGTCCCCATATCAGTGGCGACACTGCTCGCCCATCTGGGCAACACCTGTGCACCTCTCCAGTCCATCTGCCACAGGGGCCCACACCTGGGACTGGGCATCCAGAAGATCCCTTGTCCCAAACAGTTGGTCCACCAGGGGTTCCACCAATGCCACCAGGTTGGCCATTTCAACTTCTGACTAGTTTCTGGTCTGTCACCTGTGTCCAGCTGACCATGCCATACCTGCTGCACAGACCACCAGTCCTCCTGAGCAATGTGGCATACTCTGGAATCACATACAGCACTGCTGAGCCACATGCACAACAGGAACATGCAGCACACAATCGCGCAGCATGTAGATACGTGATTGACTTTTACAACCGTGGCCTATCATGCAATACCTCACATGCGTATCGCCGGAAGTGTGGGTGGGAGTTCAGGGATGCATCCATGACCCACGTACACTTAGATCAGCATAGCCACTATGCTGTGAAGGTCATGAGTCACCACACAGGCCACATGGCAATGGTGCAGTGACTGGCCATGCGTGGTCAATGGCAACGTGCAGTGGGGACAGGTGCACGGCACACCACCAATGCGAATCCATGCCACATGCATAGCACGCACCCTCAGACACATGTGCAACAGGACAGGCATGCACAGCACAATTGGCTGCATGATACGCATCACAGGATGGTGCCCTGCCACCTCTGTGCATTGCAAGTGCACTACTGTACATCGCGCCTGCGCTGGAAGTGTGCCTGTGGATTGCTCCAGCGCAGTCGCATTGTGCATGCCACAGTCCATTGTGTATGGAGCAATTCTGCAATATTCAGCCACAGTATGCAAATAACCTCATGAGCCAATGCCAGGAGCATTCGCAGTCGTACATATTAGCATCTCATTACTGGTTGCGCACAGCCTCATTTGCATGAGTTGAGCCATGTAAGTGCCACCACACAGAACTGATCACTGACAGGTATTGTAGCCATTAAGGTAAGACTGTCAACTTCGTGATGGGTCACTGTTACTGCTATGCTGTGAGCCAATGCTGCACTGTGTCATGGCCTGCTACCATGCTGCTCATTGTTGCACCATACTACTTTTCACAGGTCACATCATGTGGGATTCAAAGGGAGCTGAGGAGCAGGGCCCTGCCATGAAACACAGGCCAGACTTCACAAAGTTCAAAAAGCAGGCCTTATCTGAGAGGGAGACCTACTGAGTTGGGTCACTGGGACAATACAGGACCGTGTCACTAGGTGGGAGGAAGTGATAACGTATGTCAATGCCCATGCCTGCCACAACTGCAGGACACAGGAGTGCAAAAAGAAGATGGACACTGACAGGAGGTGCATCAAGGAAAAGATTGCTGCCATCAGGGCATCCCGCAATAGGGTGGGCGTTGGCCCAGCTACAGCACCAGTCCTGTCGGCTGGGGAGGAGCTTGTCGTGGCTACCATCAGCCAGGTAGCCATTGATGGTGTCCTGGGAAGAGGATTCCAGACAGGTAGCAGCCCGTCAAAGCACTGTGAGTATGTCTGCAGGTGTTGGATGGAGGAATGTGAATGCCACTGGCATGCCTGGCTTACTGCAGGTGTGCTGCTTACCCTTGACTGTTGCAGCATGGTGTGCGGTGCACGCTGTGACTGGGCACACCATACCTGACCCTTGTCCTGTGTGTGCAGTGTGTCCACTGCATGGGGCATGTGATGGTGGTCTGGTGCAGGGTCCAGGGGGTGCAACTCACCCTACATACCTTACAGCTGTGCGGGTACTGCAGTATGTGGTGGCATATGCAGGGCCACAGCGGTCACAGTCAGCATTGCAACACACTGCACAGGGCATGGTCGGGGGGGGCATTTTGGGGGGCCATGCCTGCCAGTTGTGTGCAGGTGCAACACAGTATTGTGTAGCTCCACATCATGGTCTACATGTCCTGTGCCACACCTGTGGCTCGACCACCCTGTAGGGCAGTGCTGCATAGACAACTGCTGTTGTGGCCTGGCATGCCTGTGTCATGCATGTGGACAATGCACAGTACACAACACTACATGCACTGCAACATCGTCACCGGTGACACCACACATTCTGTCTTCCAGCTCCATCACGCCTCAGGGGTGCAGTGTGAGGCTGCACCGGTGACATTGGACCTGATGATGCCATGCCATCCCACGTCATCCAGCATTGTGACCACAGACCAGAGGTGCCATAACGGTATGGGAATCAAGGAGCTCTCTGGCCTGGGGATGACGATCCACTGGCAGATCTAGTTCTCCCGGATGACCTACCGGTGCTCATGCCTGCAACACAGGAGGAGGGCACATGTGACAATGATGATGACCTCACCCTGATCCTGGGCAGCACAGGAATTGTCACACTGTCCTGGGGACAGGTGTCAACACAGGCATCGGCAGGCAGCATGGGTGGTATGGCAGACATGCAGACCCTCCCCCCACACCATGACCACACAGTGGCGTGTGGTGCTGCTGCTGCTGGCAATGATCGGGGTGCAGGTGTGGGCACCAGTGCCACAGGGCAGGTCCAACAGCAGCAGGCTGTGGAGGTCACTGTGCAGCACTCTCCAGGGCCCACTGTTGGAGCACCCATTCATTCCCCACCACCTGCGCAGTTGCCTGTGTGGCATTCCAAGTCAAGGGATGTTGCACTGCATGACGCCACCCCTTCAGCATGTCAGTGGCAGCACCATGAGCCATCTGGTGCTGACAGGCTAGATGAGCACACCAGGCTGCTGCATTCATCCGTGGACTATCTGGCAATGCTCAGGGCAGAGACACATGTGCTGCGGGTAGAGGTGTGTCAACTGGCTGAGGGTGCGGCATTGGGCATGTTCAGCTAATTAGTGAGATCCTGCAACTGTGGGAGACCACTACCACAACTCTGGACCACATAGCCGGGATCATCGTTGCCGGTTTTGCATCGCTGGTATCCACTGGGTGCAGCAGGGTGGGCAGGACTCCCCGTAGCGCTACATCCACACCATGGTCAAGGTGTCTGGTGACCCCAGCAAGGCTGACACCAGCCAATGCCAAGCCCATCCTAGACACACCCAGCAATACTCTGTTTGCTGATCTGTACTCACCCATGAGGACCCGGTCGCGTTCTCAGGCCTCTACCCCAGTTAATGTATTGGTGACACCACCTGTCGCTGTTGAGCAGCCTGTGCCTGCCACACAGTCAGAGCATGGCTACCCACGTGGTCGTGGAAGCTGTGGCTCCGCATGGTAGTCCTGCCAGGTGTGCTGCCCAGTCCTGTTACCTGCTGCTGTTGTCTGCTGTGCACATGGCTGGATGTGGCCTTGTTTGTGTGCTGTCACATACGTGTGGCCTGGGTCACATCTAGCATGTGTGCGGGCAGTTCTGCTGAGACATGTGGTGTGGGTGTGATGAGAGCAGCACTGTGCTGGCATTGCCTGTGTGCCGGTGTGTATCCTTTGATCTGCCACAGACTGCTGTACAGCTATGTGTGCAGACTCCTCACCAATGCACCTGTCTGTGTGTCCCACCTCATCCTGCTGTGCACCCTGTGGCGGTACTGCTGCATGTGCCAGCCTGTGTATGGCCACATGTGTGTCCAGCACATGGCACATGGGTGGGTGCATCTGTCTGTGCTGTTCCACTGTTTTATTTATTTAGTTTTTGTTGACCGGGTAAGTGCACTAGACAAATCTTGCCTATTTTCAGGCACGACCCGGGGAGGGGGATACAGATGAATCCGAACTGACCTTGAACCAGATTAAGCTGTTGGTGGTATTTTTAGTGAATGAGAGAAATTTTCCAGGACACGGAAATTCCCTACTCTGAGGGGTGGGAACCCTTCCATGAGACATCTGGACTCGGTTCAGAATGTCTCAGTCACCGGCAGGAGTGGAGGTGGTGGACGATGGTCCTCAGATACCCAATGCAACACTTGAGGAGGTTGCTTTTTCTTCAGCAAAGGAGTTACAATATGGTTCTGCAGTGGTAAATGAAGAGTTGCCCCAGTCTGACTTATTCACTGATATAGGTGAGACTAATGCCTTAATGAATATAGCTGCTGAGGAGGATAAGAAACAGAAGCGTTTAGAACTGGGACAGACAGTTTGCTCTAATATGGCAAAAAAAAAGTGTTAAGACAAACACTGCTGACCTGCAAGGTGATATTGCTGGCGTTCAAGAAATGGATGGGGATTCTTTCCCCTTTTCAGCCCGTTTTGCTGCTTGGTCCCCTGAAAGAGCCCTGCAGGCGGCAGGTTGGATACAGACCCCGAGGCATGGATACCAGATCCGTCGATTCGTTGCCAGGAACAGCTTCTTTGAGCCAGGAGGACTGTTTTGGTACACTGTTGATGGAGGGACCAGTTTTGGTGACGGACGAACACTGTGTCACTTCCGCCTTCCTCGGCTGAATCAGGAGCCCGATGTTTCCCAGCCGAAAAATGGACCTTTGCACCACAGAGAACGTCGATGGAAGAATCAAAATGCCAGACAACACGGACACAGAGATTCTGGACACTACAGCATCGGACCCTATGCCACAAGACCGGTGTATCGATTGGGACTCTACTGCTGTTAAAGGTACTGTTCCTCCTGACTCACCTCCCCCCCCCCAACAAACCAGCCTTTAAACCAGTAAGTTATGCCTCCCTCTTTAAAAATAAGGACATACCAGCCAGAAAACGTTTTGTTGCCCGAATTCACTATAAAGGAGGCTTAGAACTTCCCCCTGACCGTCATTATGTGGGCAAATCTCTACTAATTGACTCTCTAGAGATTCGCCCTGCTGATGTTTATGCCTTTATTCATACCTCAGGAGATCGTAACTTTGATATCTCATTCAGAACTGCTGCATTATTAGATAAATTTTGGGCAGCTTATTATACTGCCGGATGGACTCAGTTTGGAAACATTTATTGTTATTCCTCTTACCAGACCAACGGCTAAAGTTGTAACTGTTCTCTTTCAGTGAAGGAGTTAATGTACTGGATATTGTACATTGGTTGAAACAACGCTGTACAGTAACTGGTGTTCCACATGCAGTCATAGATGACAATGGGTTTTGGATGGGAGGGTGGAAGTTTACTGTACAACTTAAAACACTGAAGCAGGGTACAACACCTCCTAATTGTTTCTATCTAGGCAGGGACGAGGGTGTATTGTTTTATTCTGGTCAGCCACGTTCTTGTTACAGATGCGGTTCGTTATCCCATTTAAGTTCCGACTGTGTACAATTGAAATGTGCTTCTTGTGGTTTGCTAGGTCATTCGGTGCTATCTTGCACGGTACCACCTACTTGTAACTTATGTGGTGATTCTTCCCACATTTTCAAAACTAGTCCATGGGCGGCCCATAATACTACGGATTACACGGAGCATGATTCATATATAGCCAAATCATCAGCTACTGCACAACACCCCGAAGCTCTGTGCACACTATGGGGAACACAGTTATAGGCCTCTCCACTTTGGTACCTCAGTCTGTGAAGGTTTCTCCTCCTTCTGAGAGTTTACCAGATATGGTTGACCTAACCCCGAATCTATGGAGATTTCGGTGTGCAGTACGCTGCCCACCACTTCTGTTGTTCCAGCCCCGACTGTGGACCCACCTACTTCTCTTCCAGTTAGTGAAGATGTAAGGCTCGGGGATCATTCAACCCCTCCCCCGCCGACAACTCACTGTCTTCGCTCTACCAAACAGGTAGACCCAATAACTATGCCTCCCATCCCAGTCTCAAATCCCTATGACCCGTTACAAAGTTGGGGCGATGCTCTGGAAGAAGAGGACTTAGATGACTCTTCTCTTTCCCAACCTTCCACGGCTGCCTCAGTGCCATTGACTACTACTTCTGGGATTCCTGTACGGAAAAAGTCAGTCAGAACATGGAAAAAGAAATGAAGTATTTATTGCTATGTGTGGTTTACCTTTTTCCCTTTGCTTATGTCTTTTTTACGACTAGCCAGTCTTAATGTTAATAGTATTCGGTCTCCATATAAGCGCACTGCAACCTTTTCAGCATTACAAAGTTTAAATTATGATATTTACTTGCTGCAAGACATTAGGTTGTATACAGCGGAGGAAGTCACAACTACCTCACGGAACTGGGGTTTAGGGCCCTCTTATTGGTCTGTAGGGCAGGATTTATGTTCTGGTGTGGGCTTTTGTTTCGTTCTTCAATTTTCCTTTTGCAAAAATGGTAGATTTAGTTCCCGGAAGAGTATTAATTTTGGATCTATTATGGTATGATTCCCCATATCGACTTATTAATATCTATGCACCACAACAAAAAGCTACAGAGTTCAGCTTTTCCGTTTGATCAAACCATTTTTATTTACTAACCGAACTATTTTTGGGATTGGTGATTTTAATACCAACGGACATCCCCTAATAAGAAAACCTATTGTGATCGTCTGTTTTAAATACCATTATTAAAAGACACATCTACTTGATATATTGGCCCAATCCGGTTACCTACCTTTTCAAAGGAAAATTGACCTCAGAATAGACTTTTGGTTTTGTTCTCAGACTGTTAAGGTTGCGACTGGTATTACTACACCTATAGCTACCTCAGACCACCATTTAATAGGTCTCTGAATACCGTTAGGAGACTATAGCACAGGGTCCAGGGACTTGGAGAGTAAACTCGTCCTTGCTATCTCTTCCTGAGTTTCTTAAAGGGTTTCAGAACCTAATTACAGACCGTATCTCTGTGGAGATTCTTCTGATTCTATAATAGACTGGTGGACTGACACTAAAAACTATGTGATTTCTTACTTTAAATACTATACTAGGTTTCTAGCTGACACGACACCGTGCTGCAAGTTTTTAAGGGCTGAACTGTTGGAATTGTTTTCTAAATCCTATATATATAATGTTGATTGTTCAGCCCGTATTAAGGAAGTTAAAATTGCTCTGGCTAAAGAACAATATGACAGACAAAAACTATTCTCTTTGAACAAAAATATCAGTACTACTGGGACACAGTATCAATTTAACCCTTTGAACTAGCTACTGACAAATTTCATAGTAAACAAATACACCAATTGCGTGATGATCAACACGTGTACTTACTGGACAAAACAATCTCATGAAATATGTAACATTTTTATCAAAACAACTTTTGAGACCCTGTTGTTGAATCACCTGATATGGAACTTCTGTTACAGGCGTTAGATGTACCGACTATAACAACATCACAGAAGTCTGAACTTCTGGCACCTTTTACCTCTGAGGAAGTGAGACAGGTTATTTTTAGTTTTAAAGATAGGGTAGCTCCTGGGTCAGATGGTCTTTCAGCAGAAATTTATAAATCTTTATGGCAATATATGCCAAGTCAGTTACTAGCTATTTTTAATGCCTTTCTGCAGGAAGACCGACTGACTAACCAGATGTATGAGGGGTTAATGCTATTTCTCTATAAAAAAGGTGATAGATGTGACCTGACAAATTGGAGACTGATCACATTACTTAATACTGATTATAAGATTTTTTCTAAATTGTTAGGGAATCGACTGTCTAAACTTTTACCGTCAGTACTCTCCCCATCCCAATATTGTTCAGTCACTGGCTGAATCTATTCATGATGCTTTGCTTTTACTTAGGAATTATTTTCCCAAAGGTCAACAAGGAGCCCTTAATGGTTATTATCTAATTTTGACCTCTCCAAAGCTTTTGACCGTATTTCTCAAAATTTATTTGGTTAACACTTAATGCTTATGGGTTTCGAGTCCTTTTATTAATTGGCTTCGTTTATGCTATTCCCAAACGTAAGACCATATGTTAATGGTGAATTGGTTCCCCTTGCTACATCCACAGAGTGTGGAAGGTTGCCCTTAAGCCCTTTATTATTTGTTATCGCTGTAGACCCTATAATTCGACTTCTTTCCAAATCCCCAAGACTTCTAGGCCTTCATGATAAACTATTCCAAAAAGTAATCTGTTATGCAGATGACTTATGTGTCCCTACGGTCCCGATAGAGACACTTACTATGTACAGTATTACCCATTTTTTATCAGTTCTTGGCTCCCGGTTAAATTTACAAAAAGTGTATGCTTTAATCTAACTGTGTCTATCACAACTGTAGGCTCGATTGCTGGTATTCAACTAGTGGATACTCCACATAAATTATTAGGCTTTATTTTGGTATTCCAGATATGGCCAAATATAATTGGGAGCTGTGTATAAAAAAGGCAAGGAAAAGTTTGTAAATGGAATAAATGGTATCTAGGCAAAAGAAACATTTTTTTGATTAAGACCTGTTTACTACCCATTTTTTACATGTAGCACATGTTTTCCATTGCCCAAATGTTTTTGTCCTCTCCTTAGTCTTTTCTTTTCTTGTTTTTGGGTAGTCGTTTAAATCCCATTAAACCAAATGTTTTATTACAGTCCTATCGTCAGGGAGGTGTGACTATGATTCACCCAATAGTATTCTTTTTTTCTATTTTTTTTATTACCAATTTGAAACCTTTGGTTATGGAATCTCTAAAACTTTGGATCCCCTTTGTGCATATGTCCCTCACTGAAATTTTTCAGGAATGGACTGTCGGTATTTTTCTACATAAAAACAAAAGACGTTATGTTTTATCTCCAGACTGGATGATAACATTTGATATGTTAAAGACATGGCATATAACAGTACAGACGATCAAAACCCTCACTAGAAAACAGTTATATACACATATTATTATATCTCACTTTACCGAAGGCATTTTTTCAGACTTTACGTTACCAGAACGGACACAAATTGGTAATCGCTTAATTGATCCCATCGATCCTATCACAATGTGGGATATTAGTTGGTTAGGAGTCCACGGTAGAATTAATGTACACGGTAACTTGAAACACAAGCAAATAGCTGACAGATATTGTTTCCATGATTCTTGTCCAGATCACAGTAGAGACAATGTCTCATTTATATTTTTCTTGCCCATTTATTCTTGGTTTCTGGTTTTTATGGCGTCGACATTTTTGGAACAAGGTATGGTGCCACTGGGATCAAAGCTCTTTTCTTTGGTCTTTTCCAGATACTTGGGCATCTTGCAATCCTAGTACTTTGAACATAGTGGCAGTTGTAATATTGTACTGGGTGTGGCAGATTAGATGTTGTTTTTATTTCAGCAGCGTTACCTCACCTCTGACAATTTGTTACAAAAATATTGAATTACCTTGATTACTTCAAAGAAAGAAAGGAACTCTCTTAAGACAGGCATATAGGAGCGATATTGGAATTTCTTTTGATTCACTGTGTTGTTGCTTATGAGATGTTTTCTTTATTGTATTTTTCACATATTTGATGTTTTTCTGGTTTTGACATTTGTATTATTGCTGTATTTTTGTTTTATTTCTGAAAAAGTTTGTACATATGTTTTGTTTTTAAATAAAAATACCCCTACTCTGCTGGCGCTTTGCGGTCAGTAGGGGTGTGCATGGGCTAGACATGGCCACTGCTACAACATGGAGTGTGGAGTTGGTGATGGTGGATGGCGTTTCAGAGTTGGACGTTCCGCGAGTTACACAGTTGCAGACTGGTACGCTGCATGATATAGAGCCGATGGATGATGCGACTGAGCCAGTATCATTTTCACAAGGAGATGGCAGTTATTCTGACGAGGTTGGGAGTTCTCAAATGGCTACCTTAGCGGTGAATCCTAGGGCTATCGTGGAGTTGGCTTCTACACCTTTGATGCAGGATGAACATGTGTTGGAAATCGACATGCCGGCAGCACGCAGTACCCAGAAGTCTGTGGAGCACTTGGCGTCTTTGGCGTTAGCGGCAGTGGAGGAGGCGGGTATCAGAAGGCGGAAGAACAGAACTCAGTAATTGGGAAATTGCAGCACAGAGTCGAACTGGGGCTTCGAGGACAGTGCTGACAAGAGCAAGACTGAGTCTAGTTCTGAACAGATCGTTGGAAGATGACGGAGGTCCTATGAGAGGGTTGTGAGTACAGAGCACATTTTCACTCGTTGTCCCACATTTCAACTGACTAAGGAGTCCGGTTTTGTTTTAAACCTACCACACAGGACTTAGTGGGAGGTCTCCTATAACCCCTGTAATTTACCAAACGAGCATGGTGTGCAGGGCAGGGGTGACTGATTTTTCTTTTGCACATAAAGATAAGGATCACAGAGCTCTTCCTGATTCTGTTAAGCCAGTGGGTAAAACTGTATCTGGGGCCTCTTCGACCCTCAAAACTTGGGACAAAGATGAAACATGGTCCCCCACAGGCAGCGTTAATCGGCTGCTGGGGTGGAAAAAAACGGAACAAGGAATTTGGACACCGGACTCAGCTTGGGACAATTCGCTGGATTTAAATAAATCTGGTCCAGAATGACAACCTGGGGGTTTACAGTCAGGTGTGATGCTTGAAAATCCAGTGGTTATGAAAGAGTCATTGCACAAATGTATTGGGGAGAATAGTATGCAGCAGAGTAGTCCTGTATTAGAAGGCAAGGCAGAGGTAAACAGGCCTGAAAAACCCCTCATGTCCAGCCTTTTTTCTCAATGTAAAAGGGAAGCAGCCCCCAGGAGAAACGCAGTTCGTATTAGATACAAAGGGGGATTGACAGAACGGCCTGATAGATATTTTGTTGGGAGATCTTTATTAAAGGATTCTTTAAAATTCTCACCCCGTGATGTGTTTGCTTTCATCCACATCTCAGGGGAGGATAATTTTGATGTCAGTTTTCGATCCCCTGCCTTATTGGAACTATTCTGGGATGAGATATAACCAAGTTAATTTTCCCCACTGTGGACTCCTTTTTAGTCATTCCCTTGACAAAATCCTTAATTAAATTTATTACAGTAATGTTCGGAATGAGGGGTACATGTTGAGGATATCGTTTTTGGTTGTCCCAGAGTGTGAGGTACAGAGTGACCAGACCAATTCTAGATGCAGAACAGTTTTGGACAGGTGGGTGGAAATTTAAGGTGAAATTGCGACAAAATGCAGCAGGTATCGAACACATTCTTAATTCCTTCTTGTTAGGCAGAGACCGGGGTGTGGTTTTCTATAGTGGACAGCCGAGGGCCTGTTATAGGTGTGGTGCAAAATCTCATTTATCAAGCTCATGTGATCAGACGAGATGTGACAATTGTGGGGAAGTGGGACATGTGACCATGTTTTGTTCTAATGCTGTTAAATGTGACCTATGTGAGGAATATAATCATGCCTTTAAGGATTGTCCTTGGGCTGCACAAAACAAAAATGTGGGTAATGCAGAATTAATTATTCAAAAAGCTCAGGAAAATGAGACTAATCAGATTTTGGGACAGCCTTTGGCAAAATCACTGTTGGTTATACCAGATTCTATACCTGTGTTGGACACTAAGGTTCCGGTAACCAGCCTATCTGATTTAAAGGGGACAGAACCGGATAGTCTTAATCCTGAATTGTTGCAACCTGTTTGTTATGTTGAGGCGAAGGGGGTTTTACCGGATCAGTCAGGATCACCTATAAAACCTCCTCTGGCTCCTAGATGCTCGAGTAGAACCATTAAACCCCAGTTGTCATCAGAACCAGAAGGTATTGCATCTAAAAACTCTTATGAGGTCTTATTATGGGGTGATTCTGAACTAGATATAGCAGATACGGATTCTCAGGTTTCAATTCAAGATGGTCATGTGCGGCTAGAAGATTACAAAGGGAAAAAGAAGAAAAGAAAAAAATAGGGTACTTGAGTATTACGTCAGTTTAAGCATGAACCTCACTTTCACTTGGGCTACCTTAAATACACACAGTCTATTAAACACTCAAAAAAGCGAGCAGTTTTCAATTGCTTCATGATTTAAATATCTCAGTTATTTATTTGCAAAAACTTGGATGTTTACTAAACACCAGGGTAATATTTTTCAAAGGACTGGCCGTGGGGGCCTTCCTTTTGGTCTTTTAGGGAGGAGAGAGCAGATGGGTAGGCATTCTTTTAACTCATATAACTTTGTTCTTCATAAGCTTGTCGATTTGAGTCCAGGGAGGCGTTGATTTTAGAGGGACAGTGGTTTCACGTACACCTTACGTTTAATAAACATTTATAATCCCCAAACCAAGGCGGGCAGTAGTATGCATGAAAAACATTCAACCTTTTTTAGTGACTACCATCCCCATCCTTTGGGGGGGGATTTTAATTGTAGTTTGGCACAAATCAGGACTAACTTAGAGAGAGGTAACAAAATCTTTTGTGATTCCTTATGTTTAACAGACATTGTTAAAAAAGCAGACTTGAGGTCCTGTATGGATCAGGGGGTTTCAGGGCTGACTGGTACCTTTTTTACGAAAGGGAAAGGTTACACTGTAGATTATCTCTTTCTTTCAAAGCATATTTCTTATAGTAATTCTCATATACTTCCGGTAGAATTCTCTGACCACGCATTGTTAATGGTAAATATAGGAGTTGTAATTGGTAGTGGGAAACAGAGAACGAGATGGAAGCTGAATACCTCTGTTCTGTGGGACACTAAGGTTCAAACATCAATAACATTCATATTACAGGCAAGGTTATCCGTAAGATTTCTATATCAGGATATTGGGGTATGGTGGCAGGAAACAAAAGAAGATTGTATTCAGTGGTTACAGAAATATGGTAAAGTATGTCAAAAGAATAAATTTTTTCATTATTTAAAGTTAAGAGCCCAATTACAATTTTTGCTTACTAGAGCTAACACATCCAGGGTGACTTTTCATCACAAATGAAGAAATCAAAACAGAAATGAGAACCTTTCAATATGATAGAGCTAAAACTTTACATGCGGTTCTGTCTAATCACATGGGGAAATCAATGATCGGTGACCCGTTTGAGTTATGTAAAGGGATTAAGGAAAATGTGTCTTTGCACTCCTACAGCAGGGCAATGTAACAGTCTCTTCTGTACAAAGGAATAGAAATAATTATTAGACATTTTAGGGATTTAGAGGCGAGGAAATGCCTTCTTTAAATCAGATTGACAAACTACTAGGCCCCCCCCCCATCATACCTGAGTTAGAGCCAGTTTTTCTTCAACAGCTCAAACAACCCTTTACTCATGAGGAAATTAGGACAGTTATTGCCTCACTTAAATCAAATGTAGCCCCCGGACCAGATGGTCTCTCCAATTTATTTTATAAAACGTTTCAACTAGAAATTATTAATTGTTTAGCTTTAGTTTTCAATTTTGTTCTGGACACAGTAGTAATAGTACATTCCTTTTCTGATGGATTACAAATTTATATTTTTAAATCAGGTGATAGAAATGTATTTCAATTGGAGACCTATCACATTGTTAAACTCTGACTATAAAATTTTGACATCTTTACTTAATAATAGGCTTAAGAATTAGAAAACGTAGTTTTTACAAGTGCAGCATTGCGGCGTTCGGACGCAGTATTCAGTCAGTCTTGAGCTTGATCCGAGATTCGATAGAAAACTTAATGACTCAGGTGAGCAAGGTTTTCTAGTGACGTTGGATCTAGAAAAAGCTTTCGATAGAGTCAGTCATTTATTTCTCTTTTCTACTTTGGAATTCTTTAATGTTCCAATGCAGTTATTGAATTTAATTAAAAATCTGTATAGCTCTGGTAATGTGTTCCCATACATTAAAGGTGAAAGGGGGAGGGGTTGTAAGGTAAAGTGTGGGGTGAGACAGGGTTGTCCTTTAAGCCCTCTACTGTATATTTTCTCACTAGAACCTTTATTACAAGCTGTAAGTTTAGCCCCTTTGTGGCACGGGATTAGTATCCCAGAGACAAATTTGTCAATTTCTATTCAAGCTTATGCAGATGATGTCTGCCTTTTTTTTTCAGACATTTCACAACTTCACAGTTTTATTGTTAAATTTGAAGAATATGCCTTTGTAGCTAATGCAAAACTTAACTGGAATAAAACTAAGGGTCTAATCATAGGAACGACTTTTTGAAACCCCATCATTTGGAATTCTATTTCTATAACCTCGGAACCGTTAATTATTCTAGGCATAAAATTTGGTCTACAGAATTGTCCAAAGGATAATTGGAAACTGGTGTTGGATAAGATAGAAAGTAAAGTTAATAGATGGAAAAGGTTTAGATTTTCCAAAATGAAAAGAATTCAGGTTTTGAGACAATTTATACTACCTAGTTTACAGTATGTAGCAGCAGTATTCCCATTACCAGTCAAATTTGATACTAGGCTTTACAGTATTTGTTTTCAATTACTGTGGGGGAATAGACTTAACCCGGTTAAGAGGTGCTTCACATATTTAGAGAAAAATAAAGGGGGGTTGGGAATGGTGGAGCCAGTTATCTTTTGTTTTGCGATTTTCTTTTCCTGGTCATTAAAAAATGCTTTAAGTGGATCCAGCAGTCCGGAGGTTCCCTTTTTCAAAAGTTTATTGAGACGCTATTTTCTGGCCTGGTTACATTGTGCCCCTAAACTTTCCGGACGTTTCTCTTTGCGGATTACTTTAAGCCGGCACAGAAAACTTTTAAGTGGAACATAACAAGACAACAAATTATAAGTTGTTCATCAAGGACGCTTTATAAAGAGCTGATGGCTGCACTCTACTCGGTAGTACCGTGTTTTAAAAACTGTCCTAGTGATCAGAATGGTGCTATCTTGCAGCAGTTAAATAACCCAAGATTACCTGTTTATATGTGGGAAAACCAATGGCTAGCATTATATGGGAAATTAAATGTAAGAGGTACGGCGAAATATAAGGCTAAGGAAGAGAGAACTTGTCCCTATATAGATTGTATAAATCAAGAAGAAACAAAGGTATCATTTCTTTCTAAAGTGTTCAGTGTCATCTAAATTTTGGGAACATTTAGCTATGGTTTGGAATCTTCCATGGTTAGCCAGGCCTACTTATGATATCCTGGTAACTGGAATTTTTCCTTCCTTCTTACATCAATATAACAAAGGGACTTTGAGGGTCTTTCTTGCTAGTTTAAGATATTGCTTATGGCAAACGAGATGCCAGTGGGTCCTACATCAAAGAAGCCCTCAGTTAAGGGCTTTAAGGAATATGTTGCTATTGTTCTGCATAAGGTGTTTCTTTCTGATTCACAGTTGTATAATGAAAAAAGTTCAATTCTGGTGGAAAGGTTTCTCATATCATTAAATACAAATAGATTAGAGGGTGTCATATCACATTAACTAGTTCAGTCTCATAAGTCATTAAAAGTGGTTTTATCATTTAGATGGAGTCACCACACTGGAAATTGTACCTTTGTATTATCAGGTTGTTTAGGATTACACCTTGGGGCTCATAAGCTGGAGTACAGGAGTGTCCTTTTATCGTGTTTCTCATGAGCATTTCTTTTTTTTCCCCCGTAAATGGTGAATATACTTGTTTCATGATTTTTCTTTTACGGATTGTTATTTTGTATTGATTACTAACTAGCTATGTATGCTCTTAGTGTTTAATTGTTTTTTTTTTCCTGTGTTTTATTTATTATGTGTTTATTTTAATAAAGTTACCCCTACTCTTTTCGATAAGTGCCATGGAATCTTTAACATCCACCTGAACTACCACCAGTCCAGGCAGATGGGACCTTGGTTTAACGTCTCATCCGAAAGATGGCACCTCAGAAGTGCAGCACCCCTCTCATGCTGCACTACAGTGTCAGTACTGGGATATTAACCCAAGTGCCAGATGTGGGAACTGAACCCACAGCCCTCTGATCTCCCGGCCTCAGAGGCAAGTGTGCTACCTACTGAGCCACTGACACTGCTATGTGCTACTGTGGTGTGGGTATGGGTCTGCATGCCTGTGTGTATACCTGTGTGTGCTGTGTCTGTGTGTCTGTGTCCCTGCATGCATCCCTGTGTGTCTATGCATGTCTTTGTGTGTGTGGGGCAGTGCCATGCATGCACAGCTGCCCTTTGTGGTCCTCACTTGCAGTTCCCATAGTGCTGTTTGACAATGTTATCTCTGTGCCTCCTGGCATGGGCTGCTAGCCTGCGGTCCCTCCTCTCCACGGGTGTCTGCACACCCCTGTCCAGCAGGTCCTCCTTATCATCATCGCTACTGTTGCCCTCATCCACCTGGACAGCTATCCCATGGTCAATGGCCATGTTGTGCAGCATGCAGCAGGCCAGGAATATGCCACAGGCTTTCTCAGGGCTGTCCTGTAGGGCACCACCAGACCTATCTAGGCAACGGAATCACATCTTAAGCATGCCAAAGACATGCTCTATGATGTTGTGTGTGGCTATGTATGCCTCATTGAACCACTCCTCTGCAGCACTGGATGGTTGCTGGATGGGAATAAGTAGCCAGGGCCAGAGGGGATATGCACTGTCACCTGTGGGGGGAACACATGTGATGGTTAATGCCTGTCATTGCCTGTTTCCACGGCCACCCTCTATGGTTCACACCACCACCTCCCACCACACTGTGTGCCTTGGCCATGGCCTCCCCTGCATGGCTGTTGTGCCACCATTCACGTCATGCCATCTGTGTTCGGCATGCCAGGCCACCACTGTCCATGCTCCCCTGCACTGTTTCCATTCACATTCCCTGTCCTGTCCCCTCACCTTTTGCTGGCCACAACCTCCATCACCCCATACTGTAGCTGTGTGGTGCCCTTCACAGCCCCTCTGTTTCCTCTTCCCAGGACCTACTAACCTACTAGCTGTCCCATGGGGATTACCTCACTCTCAAATAGCTGGCACAGGATTGACTGGCACCATATGAATGCATCATGTGTACTCCCAGGGTGTGTGGCTCACACATTGACAATGCACCCTGTGGCATTGCACACCATCTGACAGTTGAAAGAGGGGTAGTCCTTTCTGTTGATGTATACAGCCCCTTCTGGACCAGGTGGTGCACTTATGGCCACATAGGTGCAGTCAATGGTCCCTATCATGGCAGGCATGCATGCCACCCTGTGGAATTCCTGCATGTTTGCTGTACGCTCTGCCTGTGTGCTTAGGAATCTTATGAACTCCAAAGCATGTGGTAGCAGAGCGTTGAGGACCTGGGTGAGGAGGTGGGATGTGGCTGACTGTGATATACCAGCAGTTGTGCCCACTGGTGTCTAAAAGGTGCCTGTGGTGAGCATCCACATTACCGCTGTCACCTTGGTCTCTACTGTCATGGCATGATTCCTTCTGGTGGATGCCTGCAGCTCATCATGGCACAGCTCACATAGCTGCCTCAGAATTGCCCTGTTCAGATGGTACCGGCCCACTATCTTGGTGTCCCCGTAGTCCTGGAATAAGATCCGGACACAGTACTATCAGTGTTGGGCATACCACTGCTGGGGTCTTCCTCGGCCACATTGCTGTTCCTCCCTCCTCCTCCTCACCCCCCTCATCACCTGTACTATAAGGAATGGTCCTGTGCCCATGGTCTATGCTTGCCTGGATTGTGCATCTGCTGTGTGTGTGGTTGAGCCTCCTTTAAATGTGCTCAACTCTGTGTGGCACATTCTGTGAGTTGCTTCTCGGTTGCGCCATGTGTTTCGGCTGAATATGCCATTGTGCAGCATATTCATGGACATGCCCCCCTGTACCTGCTCTGCATACATTACTGTTGCACAGTGGCACAATGGATATTGTGCTGCAGACTCCTGTTTTGAATATGGCTCTAGGGTGCATTTCTGTGTTTGCACTGGCACAGTTTGGTTGCACATTGTGCAACTCCTCTGAATATTTAGCGCCATGTGTGCTATGCATGCCGATTCTTCTATGATTTCATGGTTGTTTTGTACCATTGCATGTTTCCAGCTACAACTGTGTACTGTGCTGTAGGACACATGTACCTGTGTGTACACTATACACCAGCCATGTGGTGGGATGTGTTAATGCCTGTGAGCAGCTGGGTGGGTGTACTGTCAGGGTCCTGTGGTTGTGTGTCTGCCCACAGCATGCATACACCACATGGCATGCCTCTGGACTGCCCATGGTCCCTGTGGACTTTGTGGACACTCAGTGGCATGGGCCTGTGGAAGCCATTTGCATCACTAATGTAGTGCAGTCACATTGCACTGTGCTGTTCCAGTGTGCCATCATGTTTTGGAGTATGCTGCACACTGTGGCCACTGGCCCATTGTGTTGGGGGGTGTTGCTGATGTCTGGTTCAGTGGGGCATCATGGCCCTGGGATGGTGTGGCTGTCACATGTCCACATGCCACACCTGTGTCATGGATGGGTTGTGTGGCTCTGACAGGCTGTTTAGGGACACCTGCTCACTGTGTGCTGGCCCACCCTGTGGATTGCCGGTATGTGCCACAGTCTGTTGTGTGAACATTGGTTGTGTGTTTGCGGGTTCTGATGCTGCATGGTCACCTAACTCTCCCCTCTGTTCCATTGAGCAGCATGTTCCACCCCTTCATCGGCTACAGTGTTTTGTCATTGCTCTGTGGCAGTCTATTGTTACCCTCAGGGGGCTGTGTCACTGTACTGTGACAGGGTCTACATTGGTCATGGTTGGGGCATCATTGCGTCTGCAGTGAGGGTGGCAATGGCCTTCCAGGCCTTCCTTCCTGCATGGGATGGCTGTGTGTACTGTCTGATTCTGTGCTGCTGTGTACAGGCACATGTAAGGTGGTATGTGCACTGTTTACACATATTGGGTACATGGGCGTAGTGGTCAGGACATGCTGACTTTCCCTGGGGCAACATTCTCAGGTCTGCATTGCTTCAGAGTGGCAGCACATCATTCTTACCTGGGCATTATTCCCCCCCCCATAGGTTCATGTCAGAGCTCCCTGTGGGCCAGGTGGCCTGAAGAAACAGAAAGCTGTGATGACTGTCTCCAAAGACTTGTGAGGAAGCAATGCACAATTATAAAGCAGCAGGCCATAATCATCAGTGAGATGCGACATGTGGCAGACATCCTGGAGAGGAGGCTCCCTGTGGACATCCAGGCCCAGTCTTCCAACCCTTGATCTCCCTCTTCCCTTGCTTTTCAGCCTTCCCTGTCCCCACACCACCACCCTTTTTATGACTGTGGGTGGAGCCTACAGAAGTATTGCATGTACAAAAGGAGTGATGTCATGTTTTCTGTCCGTGGAACTGACTGAAGGTGTAAATAGTCTCCTCCACCTTACCCTCCTCCAAGCAATGTTTTCCACCCTGAAATAAATATGCTTTCATGTTAGTCAATGGTTGCAGGGTACTATTTTTTTTCTTAAATGGGTGGTGCAAGAACTGGAACCTAAGTAGTAGGAGGCAGCATAAGTTTTTTTTTTTGTAGTAAGATCCACCTCCGCCTCCACCCCAAACTTTTTTCTGATTCATGTGGGAGGGACATGAGATAGCTCTAGCAAGCTGTAACAAGATAAATTAGTTTTGGACACAGACATGCCTTGTGCAGTGGAGAACAATACAGAAGGTATTTAATGCATTCCAACTGACTTAAAAATCCTTTGGAACAAATGATTATCAGAGCCACCTGAGGCCTCAGACGGAGACCTAGACACACTTTCTAATTTACAGTAAGAGCCACATGTTTTCTTAAACAGCTAGCAAGAGATACAGGTTTTTAGTTTTAGTTTTCAGTACTGTTACAAGAGAATTTTACTTGAATAAAGGTCATGGTTAACAAATAAATTCTACCTTTAGTTAGATTTGGTCTAATTCAATCAAATTTGATTTTAAAAGCTATTCTGATCAGAGCTGACATAAAAAAATCTTAAATATTTTTTCTTTTCTCATGGACACTAGAAATAGGATGACAGCTTTCACTCTATTAAACCTGTTTTCTCCATTTTTTTATAGCATCTTGCTAAGGCAATCTTCCCAGAATGCAATCTGTCACGGGGGAGGGGGGTTGAAATTGTTTTAATCATGAAGCATTGGTGTTAGCAATGCATTTAGAAATATAATTTTTAATTGTCTTTACAGTTAAACATGCAGTTTCATGTCAGGGAACATTTTTTTGGGGGGTTCAAATTATTTTAAACATGGGCACAGTACTTGGTAAATACATACTTTGATGATAAAGTGTATTTTTTCTTTCAAGTTTGAGAAGCATGCATTATATATAAGTGTAACCATCTTGTAAATGGTTAAATATCTTCTGTTCTGTACTGTTCTCCACTGCATAGGTATGTCTGTGAGCTAGCTAACTGGGGTTGCTGTAAGACAACAGCTACTAAATAGCCTTGTTGTAAATGGTTAAGTAGGCAGTGGTTTAAGGCTCTGAGCTACAAACCTAGAGATCTGGGTTTGACTCCCACAGCCCCCACTTACATACTGTGTGACACTGCACAAATCACTTAACTTCCTTGTGCTCCCAGGTCACACCTGTAAACAAGCTTTCAGCTTAGTGTGTCTCTCCTGGTAAAAAAAAAACAAACAAGCCTTTGTCAATGTCAAATGTTTGCTTGCAGGCATTGGCATTGGTGGGGTATGACTTTGGGTCATCAGGCATAACAGCCATGCCATTTCACCACACCCTACCCTATAGACACTGACAAGTGTTACAGTGTGCCTTGGGGTCTTTGGTCCTTATGCTCACCCCATTCCATCAGGAAATACAGTGAAATGGGGGCAGTATAGGAGAATGGGGTGAACTTTGGGGCTGAAGAGTCCAAGGCACACCTTGATGCCTCTCACTGGCTGCAGGGTGTGGGTGGGGGTGGAATGGTATGAGCATTGCAGGTGACAATCCTAAGTCACACCCATTATGTCTGTCAGTCTGTACAATGTGGGGCATTATGGTCAGAAACCCTAACACCTCAGACGTTCGTTGGTATTTTCACTCCAAATTTTCAACATGGGTTTTCTGTGACCCCTACCTTATGAACAGTGGTAATATCAGTTTGTTAGCTGAAAGCTGATTTTTCACAGTGACTACGGCATTTGGCACCACAGGTGTGAAAACAAATTTAGAACAGGAAGTGAAAGATGACAGCTGTACTGTTCATGGGGAGGTGTAAAAAATGGCAATGTTGAAAATCTGCAGTGAAAATAGTAAAAAAAGTGGTGAAGTCATGAGCGTGCATAGAAACTGCACAACGCACACCCTTAATGTAATTATTTTGGGGATTTTTTTACAGCAGATTGTCAAAACAGGCATTTTTGGACCTCTGCTCATGAACAGTGTCACTGTCATTTTCTTAATCTGTTCCGAACACTGATTTCCCACAGCGACCACACATTTCTGCGCAGAAAGTGTGAAAACACATTTTGGCCATGTTGTGAAAAATTACAGCCGTACTGTTCATAAGAAAGTGTGGAAATATTCCAGTGGTGAAAATCTGGACTGAAAATATTACAAATTCATGAACTTACGAGGGTGCTTGGAAACAGCACAATGGTCTCTCGTAACACAGTCATTTTATGGACTTTTGTCACCAAATTTTCAACATAGCCATTCTAAGACCTCTGCTCATGAACAGTATAACTGTGATTTTCTTAATCTGTCCCAAACATTAATTTCACACACCAACTGCGCCATTGTGCGTAACATGCACAGAAACACATTTTGGGTGAGATGTGAAAAATGACAGCTGTACTGCTCTTAAGGAGGAGTGGTAAAATGGCAATGTTGAAAATTTGGAGTACAAATCTTAAACATTGGCAGACTTACGAGCGTGCGTAGGGACTGCACAATGCAGGCTCGTAAAACAGTCATTTTTGGGAATTTTTTTGCCAAATTTCCAACATAGCCATTTTAAGACCTCTGCTTATGAACAGTGTCACTGTGAATTTTTTAATCTGTCCCAAACATTGATTTTCGCACACCGACTGTGCCATTGTGCTCTACATGCGCAGAAACACATTTTGGGGGGAGATATGAAAAATGACAGCTGTACTGCTCATAAAGAGGTGTGGTAAAATGGCAATGTTGAAAATCTGGAGTGTAAATATAAAAAATTGACAGACTTACGAGCATGTGTAGGGACTGCGTAACACAAGCTTGTAAAACAGTCATTTTGGGGAATTTTTCCACCAAATTTTCAACATAGCCATTTTAAGACCTCTGCTCATGAACAGTGTCACTGTGATTTTCTTAATCTGTCCCAAACATTAATTTCGCACACTGACTGCGCCACTGTGTGCTACATGCACAGAAACACATTTTGGGGGAGATGTGAAAAATGACAGCTGCACTGCTCATAAGGAGGTGTGGTAAAATGGCAATGTTGAAAATCTGGAGTGCAAATCTTAAAAATTGACAGACTTACGAGCATGTGTAGGGACTGCAAAATACACGCTCGTAAAACAGTCATTTTTGGGAATTTTTTATCCAAATTTTCAACATTGCCATTTTAAGACCTCTGCTTATGAACAGTGACACTGTGATTTTTTTAATCTGCCCTTGTGCTCTACATGCGCGGAAACACATTTTGGGAGGAGATGTGAAAAATGACAGCTGTACTACTCATAAAGAGGTGTGGTAAAATGGCAATGTTGAAAATCTGGAGTGCAAATATTTTAAAAATTCGTGAACTTATGAGTGTGCATAGGAAGTGCGCAACACACACTCGTAAAATAGTCATTTTTGGGAATTTTTTCCCCAAATTTTCAACATAGGGTTTTTGGGGGAGTACCTCATGAACTGTGACACTGTCGTTTCATACATCTGTCCCAAAAGGTGGTTTCACGTAGTGACCGCAAAATCACCTTTCAGGACTAAATAACAAAATGACAGTGCAAGAATTCATGAGGTGGGGTCCCCAAAACCCCATGTTGAAAAATTGGTGAAAAAAATTCCCCAAAATGTCCGAGATATGCATCAAAGTTGAAAAAAACCTATTTAACCCATTATACCACTTACCGGCATTTTCTCAGTTCGTGGTCAGCTTTGAAAAGTGCAGACGTGTTCCGGTCCACAGAAGATCATCACACGGACTTCTGAATTAAGTATGGGCGGGGGTGTGGGTATGCAGGGAGCATGTGGGTGGAGGTCAGACTCAAGACAGTCAGTGAAGGACTGTTTTTTTCTTTCTAGGTTTTTTCCTTATAGGAAGATGACACAGGACATTTGCATGCTGAGGTGGGCTCCCAGCGTAGCAGCTGGAAGGTTTTTTTGGGGGGGCAAGTGGAGCCAAAAGGGGATTTGGCACCCTCGTTGGCCATAGAGATTTTTGTCATGCTGGGGTGAGCTCCCTTCGTGGCACCTGGAAGTGTGTTGGGGCAGCAGATGGATGTTTGCCACACTGGGGTGGGCTCCCAGTGTGGCATTTCGAAGGTTGTTGGGGAGGCCAGTGGAGCCGATGGGGGATTGGGCATGGGCACCCCTATCAGCCTTACAGATTGTTGCCACACTGGGGTGGGCTTCCAGTGTGGCACCCAACACTCTGTTGTGGGGGAGTGCAGTGCAGCTGACGGGGGGATTGAGCACTTCCATCTGCCATACTGTGGGGGTGAGCACGTGAGCAAGCTGGGGTGGGCTCCCAGCGTGTTACTTGTTTGTGGGGGGGAGGAGCTGTCTATGACAGCTCTTCACCTCACAGTTCCAACGTGTAGGCACCTTGCATACTGCCGTCGTCAGTATGCAAATTGCCTACACACTTCAATGCCTTTCTTTCAGCTGTACACCACAGCATTTGCAAATGCTGTCATAGACAGCTCTTGCATTCATTGGCGCAGTGGGGCTGCACCTGCAAAAGGCAGCAGGGCATTGGATGTAGGGAGGCATACCTACAAATTCTCATATGGTGGCATTATGTTTCTTGCACATGCATGCAAGCAAACATAAAAAGTGCCTAGAATTATTTTTTTAATATAGTTGAGTTTATATGCAGTAAGTAGGTAGGGTATGATGTTTTGAAGGTGGCAGTAGGATTTAGCATGTGCACTGCTTTAAAATCATTTCACAGTATTTTATACTTTCTTAAAAATATATTTCACATTTCTGTGGGGGCTGTGGGATTCAAACCAAGATCTCCAGATTTGCTGAGAAGAGCCTTAAACCACTATGTTATACTGCCTCCCTAGTTATGGCAGTCATCTGTTTTATGGTTCATGGTGTTGGTGTAGTAAGCATACTAACATACAAAAATGCCAGCAGTATAGGCCTAGTGGGCTTTTGTGTCTGTTCCTTTGGTCAGTCCCCACCCTGGGAGCTGACCTTGCTGCCCCCCACCCTCTCAGGCTTCTCCCTTCCCAGTCCAGGGGAGAGCTAGCTAACTGGGGTTTCTGTAAGACAACAGCTACTAAATAGCTGTGTTGTAAATGGTTAAGTAGGTGATGATTTAAGGCTCTGAGCTACAAACCTGGAGACCTGGGTTTGACTCCCACAGTCCCCACTTGCATACTGTGTGATCCTGTGCAAATCACTTAACTTCCTTGTGCTCCCAGGTCACACATGTAAACAAGCTTTCAGCTTAGTGTGTCTCTCCTGGTAAAAAAAAAAGTGCCTAGAATTATTTTTTTAATATAGTTGAGTTTATATGTGGTAAGTAGGTAGGGTATGATGTACATAGAATCTGAAAAATTCATAACATGCTGTATTGTGATTCAATGACCTGATAAATGGGGATTTTGGTTTCTTTTACAAATTCATTTTTCCTGACCATGGGTATACTGAAGCAAAAATTTCTCAACAAAATGTTTTTAAATAAAGAGTTTAACTCACAGCAGCAGAAGAAACATGTTGGCATTAAAAGCTTAGTGGCGTGGATGTAGAGGCACCAGTATTTAAGCATAACTTTGGTAGAGGATTAATTGTGACTGGGTGGTGAGGGAAGGAGTGAGTCTTGATATTTGTAGCATAATGGTTTTCTAAAAACTTCAGCCTTCAAGGGGTTAGACTCTGCAGCCATATGTACAGTATATCACGAAGACATATGCAGTGTGGTATGGGTAAAACCCAGATCACCAGACCAGGACCAGTGCTGTAACATTTGCACTGGGCACAGCTTGTGCAAATATTGCTGATCCAATGGATCAAATAAATATGTGCAAATAAATAAATATTTGGCTTTGCCTCGTGCTTCAACCCACCACAGGAGTGATGTTATTACATGATAACACACACCCCGTCATGCTTTATTGCTTAAATATGCCCTTTCTCAATGTATTATACTTTGATTCAGTTAGTGTATGCAACAGCCTTCATCTGAACACTCTGGGCTTCTCTTTGACTCCTGATGTCTATTTGCTTTGGCTTTTGTATATTGTTTGAACTGTGTTGGTCTTTTGATGTGGTGCCTGTGTGCCTAAACTATGTAATCTGTTTATCTACTGTTACCCATGTATCTCCAGTGAATGACTGTTATAACTGTCTGCTCTCTGAGCCATTGTTTTAGGACTTGTTAACTGTACTGTCTTTGTATTAGTTTAGACGAGGTGCCTTTGTAAATGAGTCTCTGACTCAAAGGTTTGTAAATCTGATATTTTTTTTAAATAAATAAATAAATGTTTATGTTTAAGCCCATGAAACACCTTTATATTGTTAATGCTTTCACAGTCGTAGTGGCTCTGCCAGATCTTGTTGGTATTGTTACTGATGTACATAGTTTGCTGTTGTGTTTTGCTGTTACCTCAGTACATATTTTCTATTTTCATTTCTGTGCTCTGACTCTTTCTTTGGTGACTGTGATCAGTTTCACTGCAGTGGTTTGTTGCACCTACCATGTAGTTTACCATAGTGGATGCCATCCTGGCCTATCCCATGGTGATGGTCTTACGACACCTCTCCCAGCAATGCCTGTGTCTGCGCATGTGGCTCTGGGTTGTTTTGGCTGTGGTGGGTTTCTACACCATGTGACTGTCACATTCTGTTCTCCATGTTTACTCTGCATGTCGTGTGTGTGCTGCAGGTGACATCTGTCATGTGTCTGCCCATGGACATGATCTGTTCCTTGGGTGCACCATGACTGCATTGCCTGGTAGGGGTGGGGGGCCTTGGTCTGTGAGTTTGTGTGGGGCTTTCTCCACGTGGCCATGGCTGCCGTCCCTCCACCTGTGTCCTCCCACTGTATATCCTGTGGTGTACAGTCCCCTGCTCTGTGCTGGGGATACTTGTTCCCTTCCCCTGTGCACAGTGGGTACTGCTTGGATTCATACTGACAAACAGACATGGATTGTCCTTTCTGTTGGTCACATCGCCACTGCCCCATCTCTGCACCTTTTCAACTGTCAACATCCATACAGTGTTGCTACATTTTGGGGTTTCACTTTCATGTTGTTTGGTTTGGTTTTATATTATTTTTTTGGAACTTGTGTTTTTTTATGGCATTAGCTTTGCTGGTTCATTTGCCATTGTTTGTGTTGTACACTGCTGTTTGCTCTGGTGTTCACATTTTCGGCTGCACATCTTTGCATGTGCCCCCAGTGGACAAATGGTTCTCCTCTGCACTGTGCTAATGTTGCTGTTTTCACTGCCCAGTTGCTATATTCAAAGCTGTCTTATTCACTATTTTCAGTGCTGTTTTATTTGCTGGGCTATTTTTGCACTGCACTCTCAGCCCTGTTTTACTGCTTCATTTGCACACTATATTCAACTGATTTAGCCCTGGGGCTATTACTTTGAATATAGCGTGCAAATGGTTCCGGTCTAATTTTGTATGCTGGGCAGTGCTAATTTTGCCCCGAGGCTACATTTCAAATATTGGGCCCCACATTTTTGTTAGAACAAACATTTTCATATGAAATTTTCATTCATATGCAAATTTTCCTTTGAAACTTTTGGCCCATGCAATTATTTCATACAGTTATTTTGAAGTGCTTACTAAGCATGCTCAGAACCAAACTTTTAAAAAATAACTTTAGAACAGATTATTTTTTCACCAAACTAGTGAAAAGTACATCTCTGAGCCAAGCCCTTTCTTCTCTGAAACTTTCAGACCAAAATTCCAAACCAGGTGGGCGGAGCTTGCCTGGCAATATGGCAGCCACTTAATTGTCTGTGGGATCATCACCAAGGGGAAAATTTTACACAGTCATTCAGAACTTCACCAGGATCAGGGAGAATAACCAGCTGGAGCTGGCAATAAAAATCTGTGTTTCAATTTGATACCTCTTGTGTATGGTTCTGTCACCAGAAAGGTCCTTTTATTTAAATTTTTTTCTCAATCACTGCCTGTAGAAAACTGTCTGAAGGAGGCCTTGTTTTTCTGGCTCCATTGCTAAGTTAGAGAGGATGGGACACAGCCTGTGAGTACAGTGGCACAATGCCATTGGTCTTCTCAGGATTTGGCAAAATGGCATAAACTGGTGAATCACCACCTACTACTGATATGGAGAGCATTACAAGCATGTTAAACCGTATTTTAAATGATACTACTGAGTTAAAAATCACTATAGCTAAAACAAATGACAACCTCAGTACTCTTGCTAAGCTGGTGGCTGCCAATGAACAACAGGTCAAAGCCCAGGAGTCAACACTCACTGACCACCATGGACTATTGTGAGAATGCAGTGCCCAGATACAGTATTTAATGCACAAAGCTGACATTCTTGAAAACATTGCTTGCCAAAACACTATAAGAATTATTGGTATCCCAGAAGGATCAGAAGGCCAGGATATGGTTGTCTTTCTGCATTCTACTCTGCTTGGCATCCTTCAACTTAATGCCAGCCCTCTCCCCAAGATAGAGAACACACCGATCTTTGGCTCTTAAACCTCCCTGGGGAGGCAAACCCAGACCAATCCTCTGCAAATTTCTATGGTACCCCACCAAGGAATTGTATTTAAGAAGATCCAGGGAGCGTGGCAAACTGCAGTGGAACGGACAGGAGATTTTGATGTTTCAGAACTTCTCCCTGGAGTTATCCAGATGCCACAGATCATATGCAATAGTAAAGCAGCAATTGTATAAACTGAACTTACCTTCCTCCTTACGCTACCCAGACATGCTCCAAATCCAGGTAGATAGGGAGTATATTATTTTCAATTCTCCATCTGAAGCCAATCAATTTCTTGCTGTATATCAATGTAATAAAAATATTTCCAGCCAAATGCCAGCAGAATCCTGTGAGGGTTCATCCCAGGACATGGATGTACAGCATGCCAACTGCCAGGCTGTGGAGGAGAAAAACAACAGCGAGCCTGTTGAGAACTCTGCATGGCAGCTGGTTTCCAGAGGCAGGGAAAGGAAAAGGTACAAGCAGGATAGCCCACAGATGTCACAAGTCCAAAGAGACAGATCAAGGAACAGAAAATGAAGATATTGACTGTCAGACACCAGTAGCAGCTCGCTGGTAGATATGCCTGTCAAGATCAGTAACAGTTTCAAACCCTTAAGATATCTGCAACCTACAGTCCTGGACTTGTCGAGATTGACTGGTGAGCTGCATCCTTCTATTGATTAGTCAGAGCGAGGGGTGTGTGAAAAAACATTTTCGCTGGTGGAACTGAAGCAAAAGTCAGACTTTCGCTTCTGTGAAAGTTCAGAAATCTGTTTCCGAACTTTTGTGGAAATTCTGCCTTCCCTATAATTCAGATTAAAGAAGTTTCTCCCAGTAATCCCTGGTGGCTAGCAGTCCCTCTCCACACCCAATAACACACACCAACATTGATAAAGAAATCCCCAAATTCCCCATAATCCCTGATGGCTAGTGGTCCTTCCTCCAACCCAGCCACCCAACGGACCACATCAGGTCAACACCTCTCCATCCCTATCCCCCATCATACAGTCACACACATAAAATCAATAAAATAAACTATTTCTCCTTGGTGGTCTAATGACTCTCCCTCCCTCCCCCCAACCCATAAATCAAACATTGCTTTCTAATCCCTGGTGGTCTAGTGTACCCCCACACCCCCTCCCCTGCAGGCAATGTCTCTCCAGTCCCACCCTGCTCTCCCCTTCCCAAACCCAAGCAGGCCACCAGTGCAGCCCTCCTCTTTCCTCCATGGCCGGAAGCCCACTGATATTTTGATTGAATGAGCGTGCATGTGCACTGATGTATTCATAATATCAGTGGGCTGCCGGCTATGGAGGAGAGAGGAGGGTGGTGCCAGTGGCCTGCTTGGGTTTGGGAAGGGGAAGCGGGGTGGGAATGGAGGGACATGCCTGCAGGGGTGAGGGAGTGTGGGTATACTAGAACACCAGGGATTGAGAAGAAATGTTTGATTCATGGGTTGGGGTAGGGAGGGAGGGGTCACTATACTGCCAGGAGAAACAGTTTATTTTATTTATTTTGTGTGTGTGACTGTATGATGGGGAGTGGATGGGGAGGTGTTGACCTGATATTGTCGGGTGGTTGATTGGGTGGGGAGGGACCACTAACCACCAGAGTTTATAAGAAGCTTTTTAAATGTCAGGTGGGTGATGGGTGGGGAGGAATGGCTAACCACCAGGGATTACAGGGGATTCGTTGATTTTTTAAATTAATGTCTGGTGGGTTATCAGGTGGGGGGGAGGGACCACTAGCCACCAGGGATTACATGAGGGAAGTTTTTTTTCAATGTCAGGTGGGTGATGGGTTGGGGGAGGGACTGCTAACCACTAGGGATTAAGGGGGATTTGGTGAATTTTTTTATTGTCGGGAGGGTTATTGGGTGGGGAGAGAGACCACTAGCCTCCAATGATTTATTTATTTTTTATTTCAGGAAGGGCTAGTGGCCAGCACTGGACAGGGGCACCACACAACATTTTTCTTTCTTCTGCGCCCGCCTTTAGGTGAGCGGCACAGGGTAAAATTTTTCCCAATATCTTTCAGAAGTTTTCTGCTCTGCCACAGGTGGAGGTTTGGAAACTTCCACGAAAGTTGCAAAATTTTGTGGAAGTTCTGCTATGGTGGAAAAAACAACTTTCGCCCACCCCTAGTCAGAGCAAGTGGAAGAGGATTGGGTTCAGAACTGTACAGATTGGGCAGATGAAATTGACAGCACCGAGGAGCAAATGGACCAGCTGCCCTTCTCCCCAGTTGCACAAAGGGACTGCCTGTTAACGGAACATGCACTGACTGACCAGTGAGAGTAGTAAGTAAATCAAGTATGGTTCTTTCTTTTTAGGTGGTGTAAAATATATCCCATGATCCCTTCAGCCTGGTCGTGACCAGCATAAATGCATGAAGCAAGGGCTAACATATAAGTTTCTTTTCAGCCTGGGGTTTCCTTGTGTTGACAGAACCAGGCTGTCAGTTGCTTGCTCTGTAGCTTAGTCATGGCTACATAATTTGACTAGCCTTTCTCATAACGCTACCCCTGAGGCTGAACTGGTACATCATGAGGGTCTGCACAGTTAAGGGATATCTCCTTTTATACTCTGCTTTGAGGGATGAACTGTTTCTAATCAAGAAACAGCTCTCCCAGGGACTGTAAAATGTGTTGTAATACACAGTGTAGACAGTTTTTTTTATCTTAGTTCAAAAATTAGGAAATTATTAAGCTGAACAATGCCTCTTTGTTCATGTAGGCTATGTTATTTGTTTATAGCAAAGTAAGCTCATTCAAACTAATGCCTAGTTATGGGTATTGTAATATGAAGGATGTCTGACTTTCTGGGAGCTCCCGCGTGCAGAGTAAGCGAGGGGAGGAGATGAGTGTGTGTGCGGTTTACTGTGTTTCCCTTTTACTAACAGCACATGATGTCTCACTTACAATATGAGGGTAAATTGGTACACTGGCTATGTAAAAGGCACTTTTAGTCTTCACTAATTGATGCAAGCTTAACGCTTAGAACATGAGAGTACCTCAAAGGTGTACCTTATCTAACAACCTAGATTACTCCCTTCCACATTCATACTCCCCCCACCACCAATCTGATGTATATCACTATATTCATTTGGTGAGTACAGGCACAGGGTATTTCCACTTAGGGCTACAATCTCTTATATCTGTGCATCTCCTGGGGCATTTCTCTCCTATGATGTAGGAGCCTTCCTGCTATGATTCTGGTCAAATTTAAAGTCAGAGCCTATTAAAACATTTTGGGACGTAGGAAGTATGTTATATTCCCCTCAGTGATTTTCTGTTTAGAGATAAGTAGTACATTTTTTCACCTACTAGTAGTTGGAAGAATCATTTGCAGAAGCCAATGCTAATCAACCACTGAGGAGTCATCCTTGACACGAGGGCATAACTTGAAATTCAGTTTTATATTGACAGAACGTACAATATTTAACTTGTATGCACCCACCAGTAAGTGATACAATGACTTGTCATTGTGATGTATGTTCTTAGTATATATATAAATATATATATATATATATATATATATATATATATATATATATATATAGTAGCACAGTAGTAGGGTTGAGTACCCCATTTAAGATTAAATCTAAAATTTTGCACATTAATAACTTTCCCACCATATGATGGATTAGCCTGAAATTTGGAATGCTTGGTCTGGTACCAAAGCTCTCTGGATATGGCAAGTTGCATTATGGTCAGATGTATGGTTGCAGAGCTACAGTGCACCACAAAACACAAAAAAATTGACTTTTTGCGCGTTTCTTTGCTCAATCCTACAGCCCGCACGGGTTGTGTGATCAGTCCAAAAACATCAAGAAACATGCAGGCAGGGTCCCTGATGTGCCTTTTGAAGATTTAGTGAAAAAATATTAAATGGTTCAAAAGTTATTAAAATAAATGTATCCCATTAAAGTCTATGGGAAAAGTTAACAACAGTTGCGACACTTTCGCAAATGACCATTTTTACTGTCACAAATGAGCCTTTTACTTTCATGAGTCAGCCATTTTTTTCAGTTACAGCTCAGAAAATGCCTGGCATTTAAAATTGGGACCCTCTACGAACACACTTCTTGTTGTGTTCACCTAGTAGAGACCTGAGGTTGCTAGCCATATCTTTTTTGGGTGGGTTAAAACCCCCAGAAATATGTTTTAAAATTCTTTGTGAAAATACTTTCGCAAAATACTGTTGCAAATGTGATACTTTTGTCATTTTTTTTTTTTTTCGAAAGTGTCATGATTTGTGAAAGTAATTTGCAAAAGTATGGCCAAAACAACAGGAAATCTTTGCCAGTCTGCTGCAAAACAACAGTTTGGTCTTTAGGGCTGAAATTTGCAGGGAAGAAAGCCAACATCCCACAGATGTGCCTTTTGGTGGTTTGGTGGCAAAATATCACAGGGCTGCAAAGTTACGGCACTCTGAAGTTGACAATTTTTCCCATAGGATAACATTACGGAGTCCACTGTGCCTTTCAGGTGCCGTATCTCGAAAGCAGTCCAAGATATGGACTTTTTTGTCACAAAACTTCTTAGTCCCCCACTGGGGGGCTAAGTGCAAAACTAGCCTGGAAAGTCATAAATAATATGAGATTTTAATTTTTTTTTCTACATGGTACGGTTCCTGGGATATAAGCAATTTAGTATTCCAAGTGCTCATTTTCTGGTCCAAGGGCCATTATTATGCCCACATTCTTTGTATTCATTGTGCTTCTGAATGAACCTTTTTTGGACACAAAGCGTGTGCGTTTGCATTACTGTTATCATTAGTGTTTACATTTCCGCTTGCGTTTCTGTTACCATTTGCATTAGCATTTCTGTTTGTGTTACCATTTGCACTTGTGTTACCTTTAGCATTTGCGTTACTGTTACCATTTGCGTTATCATTTGCATTTACGTTTACTTTACCGTAACCATTAGCATTTGTGTTCGCACTTAAGTTTACATTACCGTTTGTGCTACTATTTCCTTTTGTGTCACCGCTGGCATTACCGTTTGCATTTGTGTTTGCGTTTGCACTTCCATTTGCATTACCGTTACCATTTGCATTCTTGTTACCGTTTGAGTTACCGTTTCTGTTTGCGTTTCCATTACTGTTTGCATTACTTTTTCCATTTGCATCACCGTTATCGCTACCGTTTGCATTTGCGCTTGCATTCTGTTACCATTACCATTTGCGTTTTTGTTACCATTTGCGTTGCCATTTGCATTTGCTTTTGTGTTACTGTAACCATTAGCATTTACATTTCTGTTCACATTTGCGTTGGCATTACCACTACCATTCACATTTCCATCACTGTTACTGTTATATTTGCATTCTCATTTGCATTGCCATTTGCATTTCCTTTTGCGTTACCATAGCCATTAGCATTTGAGTTTGCGCTTACATTTGCATTGATGTTACCGTTACCATTTGCGTTTGTGTCACTGTTACCATTACCATTTGTGTTTGCACTAACATTACCATTTGCATTACCATAACCATTAGCATAAGCATCTGCACTTCTGTTACCATTACTGTTCTCAATATTGTTACCATTACCATTAGGGTTGGCATTACCGTTGCCATTAATGTTCCCGTTAGGATTACCATTATAGTTGCCATTACCATTACTGTTAGCGTTAGCATTACTGTAACAGTTATTATGCACAAATCAGGCCCTGCACTCCCACCATCACATACCATTCACTATTTATAGTGCACATTCTCAAAAAGAAGGGAAATTCATAGCAAAAATCTCCATTAATGCATCAGTTAGGGTTGTTCCACAGTGACAAAAGCAGGGAAATTCGGTGTTAGGGTTCAAAACCCTAACTGCGCATCCCCCCCCCACCACCACACACACATACATGCAAGTAGGGGAAGGACCAAGGCAACACAACCAATCACAACCAGCAGTAGGTGTATATCTGTGTTACTGTAGCAAGCATGGAAAAAATACAACTTCAGGTATAATACAGTATTTCCAAACTTGTTCCACGAGGTTAGTTCACCTAAAGGTGAACCAAGCTGCCAGTCGCAAAAACTGTGTACCTAGCTTTGTTTTCAACATGTGTGGTGAAAGGCATCATGGGTGCCATAATGTTGGCCTATGGAACAATCCTTAACTATTTTAGCACCAAAGCAGAAAAAGGCACATCTGTGGGACCAGGGCTTGCTACCCTGTAAATTTCAGCTCAAAGGACCCAACCGTTTCCTTGCAGGAAGATGGCAAAGATGTACAGTTATCAGGAACATACTTTCGCAAAATACTTAACACAAAAGTGTTGCAAATGCATAGCATGACGCTGTCGCATTTGTGAAAGTGATTTGAAAAAGTATTTTCAGGGAATGTCCAAAATCCTGTTTTGGGGCTTGTAAACCCCAAAATTGCATATGTGTAGTCTGTGTTAAGTGTTGGTGGCAGCATGGGGCCCAAGATGCCCAGTTGTCCATAGTGATATGTGTTTTGCTGAGTGTGGAATGTCCAGGATCAGAGTAAGCAGTGATGACCCCATGCCACATGCTGATATCTGTTGGTGTGTGGAAGATGGGATATAGGCGGTGTGGTTTTGTGGTTTAGATAGCTGTACGTTATTTCTGGTACCTGCTGTTGGTTGTGTGTGATTGGTTGTGTTGCCTTGGTCCTTCCCCTACTTGCATGTATGTGTATGAGTAGTGGGGGGGGGGGATGTGCAGTTAGGGTTTTGAACCCTAACATCAGATTTCCCTGCTTTTGTTTCTGTCTAACAACCCTAACTGATGCATTAACGGAGTGTTTTGCCATGAATATATATATACAGTATACGATATATTTTTTTTTTTTATCGTAATGGTCTGATGATTTGTTATGGTTTGTACATTGTATATTATAAATTTTAACTTTTTAGTAAAGGCATTTAATATACTATTAGGGACTGCCTTAGAAATGAGCCTTGCTCAAATGGAGCTGTTTCTATGCTTCTATGAAACAACTATCCCCGTCCATAATAATAATTTTATGAATATAATTTATTACTACTACTACTACATTGGAAATATAGGAGACTTAGGGCCAGATATTCAAAGATTTGCACATGGCACAAAGCCATAGTGCTGGAATAGCACTGGATTTGCACCAGGCTGCAATATTCAGAAGCCCTATTAATGCCGATGCTGTGTGGTAGCCCCGATTCTAAAAGATAATAGTATGCTGGGGCAGGTTTAGGGGAGCACCCAGGAATGCTGGCAGCATGGCATATTCAAACATACAGTGCCGCACTACAGGCATTAGTGCAACCTGTAGTACGGCACCAAATACTGCCGACAAACAGCTGGTGGTAATGCAGCGGTGCTGTCCCTCCCTCCCCAGCACAATCCTCGACCCTCTGTAGCCCTGAAACACACTGAAATCCCAGGTGTTCTAGTGGTCCCCCCACCCCACCAGCATGATCCCAGACCCCCGGTAGCCCCAAAACACACTGAAATCCCTGGTGTTCTAGTGGTTCCCCCATCCCCCAGCATGATCCCTGACCCCCGGTAGCCCTGAAACACTGAAATCTCCAGTGTTCTAGTGGTCCCCCACCCCACCAGCATGATCCCCGACCCCCAGTAGCCCCAAAACACACTAAAATCCCTGGTGTTCTAGTGGTCCCCAACCCCCAGCATGATCCTGACCCCCAGTAACCCCATAGCACACTGAAATCCTGGAGTTCTGGTGGTCCCCCACCCCACCAGCACAATCCCAACCCCCAGTAGCACTGAAAATCACAGAAATCCCTGGTGGTCTAGTGGTCCCCCCACCCGGAAGTGTGATGCCTGTCAACCAGTAAACAGCATATGGATGGCGCTGGCTCAACTCTCCTCTCACCACCATGACTGGCCGCTGACTGTGGTATGCATGAGCACTACTGAAAGAAATCTCTGTAGTGCTCATGCATACTGCAGTCAGCAGCAGGCCGTGGTGGTGAGAGGAGGGCTGAGCCGGTTGCCAGTGCCGTACATATTCTGTTTATGGGTTGATGGGAGTCACACTTCTGGGTGGGGAGACCACTAGACCACCAGGTATTTCTGTGATTTTTGGGGCTACTGAGGGTCGGGGATCATGCCGAGGGATGGGGGGACCACTAGAACACCAGAGATTTCTGTGATTTTTGGGGCTACTGGGGGTCAGGGATCATGCCAGGGGGTGGGGGGACCACTAGAACACCAGGGATTTCTGTGTGTTTCAAGGCTACTGGGGGTCATGGATCATGCTGGGTGGGGAGACACTAGCCTACCAGGGTGTAACAGGCACACGTGGGAACAGGGACCATGATGGCAGAGAAGGACTGCCTGGCCCAGCCAGTCCGCCCTGTTCCCTATCTAATGGATCTGATACATATCCTAGCGCACCTACAGTCTATGGCCTCCCACCCCCACCAGGTTTGCCTTATGCCTATCCCATGCACTGAGTGCCCCCACTGTGTTTCACCCACTACTGCAGTGCAGTACCTATGTTGTGGGGGGGATCCTCCAAGGCATATATGGCCACAGGCAGATCTGTATACATACATATATATATATATATATATACACACACACACACACACACAAAGAGGCCCTGCTTGCACAGATGCATTGTTGTGTTGTATGCACTGACTGTGCCTGCCAGCACACAGTTCCTACTGCTTCCACTCTGTACTTCCATTCTGACCAACAGGGGATGCTGTGGGCATGCCTTATTCTGCAGCGTCCAGTCTGTACTGCCATTCCGACCAAAAGGTGGAGCTGTGTGCACCATGCAGTAGCACCGGTCAAACTGCATGGTAATGTATGCTTAGAACATAATGAGATGCAAATGTACCTTTGTGCCCACAGATTACCGAAGTAGGCTCATTTGTATGGGAGCTTTGAATATAGCTCCCATTTGTCCTGGGCTAAACAGTTTGCACTGGGCTAATGCATTAGCACTGTGCAATCAGGTTAGCCCCGGGCAAACCTCACTTCAGCGTAGCACAGTTCTGTAGTATGTGGCTTGCGTTGTTGTTTGCAGTAGTTGTGAGACATCTTTGTGCAATCACACACACTGTTCTCCACCTGCAACACTGGCTTGTTCCAGTGTCTACTGAGCTTCTGTCGCAGTTTGCACTTCCCTGTTGCTATATTCAGTGCTGTCTTATTCCCAGGCTATTTTTGTCATGCCCTCCCAGCCCAGTTTGCCCGGCTTCCTTAGACTGCTATATTTAGTAGGATTAGCACCAGGCTATTCCTTTTGAATGTGGCTGGCTCTTTGGTCTGGGCAATGTTTGCATGCTGGGCAGTGCTAATTTAGCCCTGGGGCAAAGTTTTGAATATCTGGCCCCTAGTTTCCTTGGTATTTAAGGGATTTCTCACTCCACTGGGCAAAATAATGTTGGCATTTGGAATTCATAGAGTTTGTATTTTCTAGTTGTGTTTCTGCTTTGTGCTACCTCTGGTATATTTCATGTTTTGTGCTATATGTTTTAATTGGAAGAATAGGGGTTTGTTATCTTATGCAAGAAAATGTTACTTCTTATTTTACAAGATTATTTGGTTGCAAAAACTAGAAAATAGAGACATACGATATCAGCAGCAATAGTACCTTGACAGGAAATTATAGGCTAGCAATTAAGGACATAGGGTTTATAGAACAAGGATTGATGTACACAGATGGAGCAAAACACCCCCTCTAGAAGTTGAGTCCTATACAGCCCTTTTACCATGGTATCTTTAACAGTTACAGTACGTTACATTCAGTCACAGCTTTGTCTACATCACAGATTTTCATGTCGTGGAATGTGAGGGGGCTTAATTTGCCAATTAAGAGAAAAAAGGTTTTGTTCCACTTGAAATAACTGAAAACTCATATTGCTTTCATTCAAGAAATGAAATTGAAGACAGTAAAAGCTCAAAAATTAATTTGAGAGTGGGTGGGATGGGAGGCCCATAGCACTGCTAGGAAAGCAAAACATGGGGTTTCCATTTTGCTGCATAAGACCATCAAATTGATGCCTTTTGAAACAAAGGTGGACCCTGATGGGAGATGGGTGCTTATAAAATTCAGTACACCTAGAGGTCCTTTGATACTGGGTAATGTATATTCCCCCAGTGAGGACAAACCTGACTTTTTCAATAACATTTCTCAGAAACTCATGGATATGTCATTTGATAACCCAGAAATCATTGTTGGTGGCAACTTTAATCTAGTTTTAGATCCTTTCATGGACAGATCAAACACCAAGCCAGAACCACATAGCAAAGCAGTATATGCTGTTAAAGAATTACTTTCATTACATCAGTTGTCAGATAGCTGGCAATTAAACCACCCCTCTGATAAAGATTGTATTTTCTTCTCACAGGCCCATTCTATGGCTAGTGGATTGGACTACTGGTTTATGTCCTTTAGGCTCACCTCACAAGTATTAGATACCACTATTGTCCTGTTATACATGTCAGATCATTCTTCAGTAGTACTAAATGTTCTTTTTGATCCATATCAGGGGAAATCAGCCTTGCAAAGACCGGGCCCCCCCTGCTTATTCAAGATCAGGAGTTCCAATGATGGCTTAAAGTGGAAGCAAATAACTTCTTTAAGGATAATTCCCCACAAACTTCTTCCTTAGCTATAATATGGGAGGTGTTTCAAGTTCAAGTTCAAGTTTATTGCAGGAAAAACTCCATTGAGCAAGTTCATTCACAAGGCAGTCCTGAGACATTTACACAGACATGAGGACATTACATAAAAGGTATCATTGACTATAATTAAGTACAGTGCATACATAGTTCACAAAAGACATTTCATGATAAGATACAACCTAGCAGAGCAAGGTCCAGTTAAGATGTTGTTTCTTTATGTCTAAGCTATACAAGAGAAGATTTTTTACACATAACTCAGATAAGAATGGCTATTGTGTAAGGACAAGAGAGAAAGGATAGTTAGGCAGGCAGGGTAGATTAACAAAGTAGGGAAGGCTGGGGGTTAGGAAGAGTAGGGGGAGTAAGATGTAGGTAGGACATCTGGAGGCAAAGGGCAGTGAGAGCAGGTAAAAAGGAATCATATCATTTAGCAAATATAAGCCTTATGCTTGTTAGGCAGTTTTATTCCTGGCTTGGAGAGAACAAGGGCAGGCGATACACATGTGACTGACTTGGGGTAGGGGTAGGGGTAGGCTTAGTAGCAGCTACAAATATCTTTTATTTTAGATGCTGCTAATGCTTTGTAGAAATTAATTGAGACAAGACTAGTTAGTTTCAGTATGGATTGGAGTTGGTTTCAAAAAGTCAGAAGGGCCAATGAAATATCTCGCTGGCCAAAGGTAGTACGAGTCCTAGGGACAGCAAGCAGGATGTAGTCTGATTTTCTGAGGGAGTATGCACTGCTGGAGATGCAGATAAAAGACGTTATGTAGCTCGGTAGTTGGTGAAGGAGTATCTTAAGAAGCCAGATACCAGCATGGAGCAAGCGTCTGGTGGCGAGTGAGGTCCAACCAATAGCTGAGTACAGATCACAGTGGTAAGTTCGGAAAGGGAGCTAGTGATGAACCAGAGGGCATGGTGGTAGAGAATGTCCAGCTTACTTAGGCTTGAGATTGCAGAGGAGGTATAGGTTAAATCTCTGTAATCAAGTAAGGGAAGAAATGTGGCCTGGACAAGCCTGGTTTGGGTTGCAAGGGGGAAGAGAGATCTGTTTCTAAAAAGAATCCCAACCATGCTTTGAGCTTCCTAGATAAATCCTCAATATGGTCATTAAAAGAAAGCTTATTGTCTATCCAAATGCCAAGATATTTAAATTTAGGCACAACTTCCAAGGGTTCTCCCAGGGAGGTAACAATAAAGTCCTTCGGTAGGACAGGGAGGGTGACAAAGGAGGTACTACATGAAAAAATCATTGCCTTGGTTTTTTTGGCAATTAGAAGAAGCTTGGCTTTTAAAAGATTGTTTTCAAGCTGAGCAAAGTCAGCTTGCAAAACGTCATTAACTTCCGATAAGGTTGTACCAGAGGTATACAATACTGTGTCGTCCACGAAGAAGTGCAGGCTGGAATTTGTTATGTATGAATCAAGATCATTGATATACAGAGAGAAGCAGATCAGGCCTAGAATGGAGCCTTGGGGGACTCCGCTGACAATCAGGAGGGAGGCTGAGAGTAGACCATCAGCTTTGACTTTCTGTATCCTTTCAGAAAGATAACTGGTAAACCACTGTGCGGTATACGGAGTGGCACCTAAATTAGTAAGGCAGGTAATTAGAAAGTGATGGTCAACAGTGTCAAATGCTTTACTGAGGTCTAGAAAGACTGCACCAGTAATCTTCTTGGAGTCCATAGCAGAAAACCAGTCATTAGTGACTTTAACCAATGCTGTGATAGTGCTGTGTTTAGACCTGAAGCCAGATTGAGCTGGGTTTAGGAGTGAATAAGTTTCAATATGATGTTTTAGTTGGTTATAGATCAACTTTTCCAACACTTTAGAGAGAATAGGCAAGATGGAAAAGGCCTATAGTTGTTTAAATCGCAAGGGTCTCCTGATTAGAAGAGAGGAAGAATGGGGGCGGATTTCCAGCAGGCCAGAACTGTGGCAGAGGTGATGGAGAGATTGAAAATATGTAGGATGGGGCAGTGAGATGGGCATAGCCTAGTCTTAGGAAGAAGGGTTCAAGTCCATCATCCCCTGCACTTTTCCTGGTATCGAGGTTAAAGAGTGACTCTTCAACTTCTTTGTAGTTAATCACATGCAGCTGAAAGGGATAGGATGGGATACTGGTTGCGGAGGTGGAGCTAGCACATCTATTCAAATGGCTAGCATAAGGTGAGGAGTCAAAAGTTAGTCCAGCAGTGACAAAATGTGAGTTAAGTTTTTTCTTGGATTTGGGAGTTGTTTTCCACCACCCTACCATTGGTGAGAACCTTGGTAGGAACAGAGGGAGCAGAGGGACGGCCTTCAATAGATTTAGGTGTCCTCCAGATTTTGTGGGAGTTCCCATTAGCCTGCTCCAGGGTGGAGATGAAAAGTTTGTTTCAGCAGCATGAATGTTTTTTACACAGGCATTCCTAGCAGTTCTAAAGGCCTGCCAGTCTGCAGGGCTCTTTTGAATGCCTAGCCTGGGCCCAAAGCTTGTCTCTGTTGGTAAGTGCTACTTTGAGATCTGGGGTAAACCAAGGGTGAGAAATGTTATGTACCTTGACTTTAATAAAGGGGGCATGCTTGTTTACCAGAGTGGTAAGGTTGTCGTTAAGGACTGAGACAGCTTCATTGGTAGTTTTGGCAAGATATAGCTCTTGCTATCTGACCTTACCCAAATCAGGAAGAAAATCTGAACTTACGAAAGGACCGTTTAGTTCTGAGCTTAGACTGTTGGTGGGTTTTAGTTTGGGATCTTATGCACACAATAACACTGTGGTCGCTCATATCATTACGGAAAACTGCTGAGTGTTAGATTTTATGAGGATGAGTGGTTAAAATAACATCTAAGAGGGAGCTATTGGCAATGTTAGAGGTATTGTTTCTTGTGGGTTCAGTAAGTAGCTGTAAAAGACCAAGCTCATCACAGATAGATTTAAGGCAGTGTGATTTTGTGGTAAGCCAATCCATGTTAAGGTCCTCTAGGATTATTGTTTCTGTGTTGGCAGCTATGGTTAGGGATTTCAACATATTAAGGATTTCAGCACCACCAGTCAGTGGCCCATAGACACCTATAATAGTAATGCATTCCATGGAAAGAAGGTGAAGCTTCAGCGAAACAATCTCAAAGTCTTTAGGCTTGGATTTACAAGAGATATCACTAACTACATACTTGGTTTTGGCATAGACAACCCCGCCCTCCCCATTTCCCTGTCTGCCCTGAATAGTTTGTAATCCGAGAGAGTAATTTGAAGGTCAGAACTGGTCTTTTTTAGCCACGACTCAGTAATAATGATAAGGTCTGGGTTTGTATGCGTAGCCCATGCTTGAAGTTGGTCAAATATTTGGGTGAGGCTTAGAATGTTAACCAACATCATTTTTAGACCAGGGTTGACTGCAAAGTCTGAAGGGGATGTGAGTTGAACTGGAGGACCTAGATTTAATTCCACATTGCCTGAGCAGAAAAGGAGCAGCAATAGCATTTTCTTTAGGGAATTTATCAAGAATGAGAAGCTTTTTTCCTTTGGGTCTGCCTTTGATATGTTGTCAGGAGTGTGAGTTTGGTGCAGGAGTAAGTAAAGCTGAGTTTATAGTTTAAGGTAATGAGGGAGAGTGCTTGAATAGTCATAGGTGATGGGGAAAGGAAGGGAAGGGTAGTAGAATGGGGGATATATGCATGTGAAAGGTGGGTCAGCAGGAAAGGTGAGGTACAGTGTGAGGGGGCAACAAGGGATGTGATAATGGATTCAAAGACTGAATTAGTGCCTGGCACTTCATGGTGCAGTATAACATGTGGTACACTGTTGCCAAGAATTAGAAATAAGATAATAAAGCAAGTCATAATTCCAAAAGGTTGAGTCCAAGAGTTAGTGCAGATTGGGTGATACTACTGAGTGGATGCCTGGAGCACAACCAGGCATCCTCCAGACTCAGGAGAATTAAAAATAGAAGTGTAGTATATAACAATGCTCAGTCTGATGAAGGGACGTGAAAAAGGAAGAAGAAAAAAGAAAAAGTAAACAGCAGACTATGTGGTATAGTGCTGCTACACATGTTGTAGTCTAAGCAGATTCTGCACTAATAAGTGAAAGGCCAATGAGAACAAATCAGAAAGGCAGAAAAACTGTAGAGGCAGAGTAAAGCTGTATTTAAAGGAGCCCTGGGAGGGGGTGGGGTGGCGGGAGAAAATTCAAGCAGGAGTTAAGAAGAGAGAGGCAGTCAAAAGTCCCACAGAATTTGCTGTTTCAGCCTATGGCAGAAGGTGCACTAATCAGTGTGTAGTAGGTAACAGGCAGACCAATCAGAATCCGCCTGCAAGTGCACCGCACCAATCGGTTCAGCCGACCGGATTGGCTCTAGCAAAGATCAGTGGTTGCACCTGAAGGTTGGATCCGTGTTCCAGGATCCAAAATCTGGCAAGTGGTGGATCAGGGTGGATCAAGTGTTTAAGGCCAATATATGGTGAAAAATTATCAGCATTGCTTCATGCCATCATCGCACATGGAAGAAGGAGGAGGCCAAACAACTAGAGGACTAGCTTAGTCTAAAGGAAAATATATATAAAAAAACTGCAGCACTAAAATAACCCAAACATAATTTTTGAAATGATATCATTAAGAATGCAACTTTATGCACTTGCAGCTAGGAAAGCAGAGCTGCAGATCTGCAGAATTAAATAAAAATACAGGGATCATGGAGACAACGCAAATAAGCTGCTCTCGTATAGGCTGCGCATGCAGCAAGCAGAAAGAGATATATAGAGTAGTTGCAGGACAGGCAAGGGAAGATTCAGTCCTCCCCAGCTGCCATAAATGCTGCAAAGTCTAACTTTTATAAAACATTATACAACTCTGAAACGGTGTTTAACACCAACAAATTTACATCTTTTATGTCACAGTTAGCTGTCCAAGATTTCTGACTCTCACAGAGCCGACTTGGGTGCCCCTATTACGGAAGTGGAGACTCGGTTAAGAAGGGGGATAAAACCTTTTATAGGCATGTCAGGGAGCATAGAAAGACAAAGGGAGGGATAGTGAGGCTGAATAGAATGGACGGTGGGTGGGCAGAGAGGGACAGTGAAAAAGCAGGGATACTGAATGAATATATCTGCTCAGTATTCACAAAAGAGGAAGAGGGGGTGGTAACAAAAGTACTCTAGATAGGGGGGTTGATCCCAGTCCTTTCACAGAAGAAAGGGTCTGAAAGGGCTCCTAAAACTGAAGGTGGACAAAACAATAGGATCTGATGGGATTCACCCCAGAATTCTAAAATAATTAAGGGGAGAACCAGTGACACCACTGACTATCCTTTTTAACAAATCATGGGAAGATGGTGTGGTACCTGAGGACTGGGAGAAGGCAGATGTGGTTTCTCTTCACAAAAGTGGGAGCAAGACAGAGGCAGCAAACTACAGACCTGTCAGTTTGACCTCTGTGGTAGGAAAAGTGATGGAATCACTTCTGAAGGAAAGAATTGTTGAGTACTTAGAGGCCAGTGGGGCACAGGACCTGAGGCAGCATGGGTTCACAGTGGGAAGGTCAGGTTAGATGAATCTAATTGATTTCTTTGGCTGGGTGACCAAAGTAGTAGACTAGGAAGGGGCTGTGGACATGGTCTACCTAGACTTTAGCAAGGCATTTGACACAGTCCCACACAAAAGATTAATAAACAAATTAACAAGCCTGGGAGTGGGTCCCAGGATGGTAGCCTGGGTAAAACATTGGCTGGACAACAGGACACAGAAGGTCATTGTAAACAGAGTCCACTTTGAAGAAAGGGGGGTTACTAGTGGGGTACCGCAGGGTTCAGTACTGGGTCCAGTCCTTTTTAATGTCTTTATAAGTGACATTGCAGAAGGACTGGAAGGAAAAGTATGCCTCTTTGCAGATGACACAAAGATCTGCAACAGGGTTGATACATACGGAGGCATGGGAAGGATGACAAGGGACCTGCCAAGGTTAGAGGAATGGTCAGAAGTATGGCAGCTTGGATTCAATGCAAAGAAGTGCAAAATAATGTACCTGGGGAACAAAAACCCAGAGGAAGATTATACAGTGGAGGGGGGAAGGTAGCAACAACAACAAAAATGGAAAGGGACCTGGGGGAATCATATCAGATGACCTTAAGGTTGGCAAGCAATGTGAGAAGGCAGTAGGGAAGGCTGGGGAGATACTGGGATGTGTAGGGAGAGGCATCACCAGCAGAAAACAAGAAGTTGCTATCCCTCTGTACAGACAGTTGGTAAGACCTCATCTGGAGTACTGCGTCCAGTTCTGGAGACCCCATCTTGGCAAGGACATAGACAGGATGGAGGCAGTCCAGAGGAGGCAACTAAAATGGTGCAGGGTCTGCAAGAAAAGCCATATGAGAAGAGACTAAAGGAGCTTATAATGTTTACCCTTGAGAAAAGGAGGGAGAGAGGGGGGACATGATAGAAACATTTAAGTACCCCAGCAGAATCAACAAAGTCCAAGAGGGTAGCATTTTTCAGAAAAAGAGATGTGCCACAACAAGGGGACACACTTTGAAGATAGAGGGGGGGACGGCTCAGGGGCAATGTGAGGAAATAACTTTTCACAGAGAGGATGGTGGATGCATGGAACAGCCTTTCTGAGGAGGCTGTGGGGTCTAAAACTGTGGGGAAATTCAAGAATGCATGGGACAGACATAAGGCAATTCTTGTGGGGGTAGGAAGAAATAGGTTGTTGGTTAACTAGGATCTGTAGCTTATCCTGTAGGTAGGGAAATGAGCAGACTATGTGGGCCAAGCAGTTCTTATCTGCCATCAAAGTCTGTTTCTATGTTTCTATGTGCAAGTTATCAAGAATATGACCCCTCATAAATTACCAGGCAGCAATGGCTATCAGGTTGATTTTTACCAGGTAATGAAAGACCACATCTCTCTCCCTATGCCTCACATGCTGCAGGAGTCACATAACCGAACAAATCTCCCAAATACTCTTAACTCATTCTATCCTATTGTCACTTAGAATGTTCAGGTACCCTCTGCCTGCTGCTAGAACAACTGTGTGCCTGAAGGGGTTTTAGATCTGCAGCATTCATACAAACACACTGTGCTTAAACCCACGTATCTTAAAAACCATACATCCAATTTTAAATCTGCAAAAAGAAAAGTTTTTCAGGACAAAAAGTTTTTGAAAATGAGTGAGGTTTGGTAATGTCTATTTAACTGGATTTAATGTTGTGTAAGGTTGTTTTCATATTGTAATAAATTCTGATGATTTTATCTAAATATAATTATGCTCTGTTTACTTAGTCATGCAAAAAAATTAAATTTCTGTAAAATTGTTGATTAAAATTGTTAAAAATATACAATAAACATATGTCATTGTCTAAATATAAATGTTGCAAGTTTTTTACCATTTTTTTAGTCAGAAATCAATATCTGAATCTCTTGTTATTACAGTTTGAGTTCTTTGTTTCACTCCACTGGTTGGAATTTTTGCAGTGTTTAATTCTTCTTACCCACTGATTTTAGTTTATGAATCCGATTATCAATTTTTTTGTTTTTCCCCTATTTTAGTAAGAACATATTTACACATTACCTTAGGAGTACATATTGGGAAGTGATGCAGGAAGGAAGTGCTTTGTGGGGTCAAGTGATGTAAATAGGAAGAACACTTCCAGTGTAGGTCACTGAGCTGACACAGGAGATGGATACATTTGTTAGTGCTGGAGGTCTCTCTATGATTAATTGCATACGTGCTGTAGTTAAAATGTGTAATTTCATTGAATAAACTATTTTATTTTATTTTTGCAATGAAATCCCATAATAAGTATAGGAAACTGTATTTTATTTGTGCTGTTTGCTTTACCATACTGCAAATGAAGCATGATGCTGTTCATGTAAAGGTTCACTGTCTTTCAGTAAGCATCATGTTACATAAATCTGTGTATTATTTAATTTCCTGGCATAGTTTATTTTTTGGGGGGTTGTATTATGGGATGGTTAAAGGTGAGGGAATGACTGCATGATGAAGCACTGTGTGTTAGTGGCAAGGGGGTCCTGCATTCATAATACAGGCTGAGATGCACTTCATATGTTCTAGGGAAATGAGAGGGGCTGTATGCATGTACTAATGGTGCTAACAGACACTGTAGATACATTATGGGTATACGTATAGGATGATGAAATTGCTGAAAAGGCACTGGTAATTTGGGGTATACTGTGTCATGAGGAAGGGGGTGGGTGTGTCTGTACCAAGGAATGATGCTCGTAGGTACTGCAGTCATTTTGTGTCATGAATTGGCACCCATCCTTGGGGTTTACTCAGTTGTAGGGAAGCAGGTGGGGCTGCCTGCACCTGGTAATGGTGTTCATATGCCATGCAGAAACATTGTGGGTACACATACAGGGTGATGACATGGGCACCTGTAAAGGTTGTATACTATGTGCTGTGTCACATGGTTTGCCTGCATAAACATGTGATATGTTGCAACATTCAGTATGGCGCACTGTGTGGGTGGGAAGGAGTGTGGGTATGCCTGCACCATGGAGTGATGCTCATTGGTGCACATGAGTACTTTGTGCTATGTTTCATTTGAATGGACTGTATAAGTAATACACTGGCACTGATCATATCACAGTACATCAGAGGTAAGGGATGGTCTGAAGCATTATGAGCACAAGGGACTAAAGTGGTTGTGGAGTGATTCGAACTTGAAGGGAACATTACAGTGCATCTGAGGTTAGTGTTGGAATGAATCTTGATGTGAACAATGGACTACACCATGGTGACTGAGGAGGGATCCATATCAGTAACGCACATCACAGAGTGTCAGAGATAAAGGTTGGACTGAAGACTGATGAACAGATGGACTATATCAGTGACTCTAGTGGGATTTGAACCTGAACAGCACTTTACAGTGCAGTAGAGGTTGGGGAAGGACTGACACCAGATCAGTCAATGGACAACTCCATTGGCTGTGGAGGGATCTGAACCTGAAATGCATTTCACTGTTCACTACAGTTTGGAGCTCGATGGACGCATGATAAGGAGATAGATTTTACAAGTGGCTGTGGAGGGATTTGATCCTGAAGAATACTTTACAGTGCATCAGAGATTGGGGCTGAACTGATGTCATATGAATTGATGGACTACACCAGTGGATGTGGAGGGTTTTGAACATCAAATGCACTTCACAGTGCATTATGGGATTGGTCTGGACTGATACATGGTAAGTCGATGGACAACACCATTAGCTGTGGAGGGATCTGAACCTGAAATGCACTTCACTGTTAACTACAGTTTGGGGCTCGACTGACACATGATAAGGAGACAGATCTTGCAAGTGGCTGTGGAGGGATTTGAACCTGCAGAATACTTTACAGTGCATCACAGAGTGGGGCTGAACTGATGTCATATGAATTGATGGACTACACCAGTGAATGTGGAGGGTTTTGAACATGAAATGCACTTCACAGTGCATTATGGGATTGGTCTGGACTGATGCATGGTAAGTCAGTGGACAACAATAACAGTTGAGGAGGGATCTGAACCTGAAATGCACTTCACTGTTCTCTACAGTTTGGGGCTTGACTGATGCATGGTAAGGAGCTAGATCTTACAAGTGGCTGTGGAGGGATTTTAACCTGAAGAACACTTTACAGTGCATCACAGGTTGAGTCTGAACTGACATCATATGAGTCGATGGACAACACCAGTGACTGTGGAGAGATTCAAAACTGATTTGGCATTCACAATGTATCAGAGATTGGGGCTGGACTGATGCCAGATAAGTTGAAGGCAATACCCTTATTTTTTCATTTTAAACAATCAGCAACTGCGTATTAGGGAGAAAACTCAAGTGCAGAGCATGAGACAAACATGCTACTGACCCTATCCCACTTATCACCCATAACGCAGGGAGCTACATGCCACATAGCTTTTAACATAGCCATAATCCGAACATCAACTCTTTAAAAAGTAACAAAAGTGCTGAATTCATGTGACCTCATCTAGTACATGCACAAGAAACACTCTCTCCCATCAGGAATGCCAGCCGGATCCATAAGATGTGATCACACAGGATGATCAGAAATTATCCCAAAATGAACAAAGTAACAACTATGAAAACTCTTATCATAAATAAGAACAAATAAAGTAAATACAGATTACAAATCGAGGTTTTGACACCGAAATTAAGTGAGTATTTTAGGATAAGAGCAGCACCTTCATCTTGAACCTAAGTTTTCAGTCACCATGCTCTTCCTGCACCAGTGTGTGCTTTGACTGGTTAATGGAAATAGTGACGTGTACAATAAGCATAGAGCAAGCATGGCAACAGTGAGGATCAATATGACCAAATGGTGATGCACTACAGAGCTAGGGCAGGTGCAGGTGAGGGCTGCGACCCCTAACTGAAACATCAAAAAAAAAATCACTGTACACTCCAGAGCCCAGAGAGCCACTTTCCCTTCAGTGACGGTTATAAAAAAATATGAGTCCTTGATTGAATGCTAAATAAGGATTTAGTCTAACATTTCAGGCACACACATTGAATAGAATAGTGGAAGGCACAACAAAAGATCTGCGTGCAGGTTCCCTGGTGCTTCGACAACTAAGGCTTCATCAGGGGGGATAGTGCCTGCATCTAAGACGATCCCTTTATACCAATTAAATTCAGAACTGATGATGTCAGAAAATCAGACCAATCACAGAGCTCGATTTTTAAATACACAAATATTCAGCTCACTTAGTGGTATAAATGGACTAATAGTTATAACAATCATGATATCAGTGACAACATGTTATTGTAGAAAAATACCACAAAAGACAAAAAATACACCAAAGTGGTGAAGGCCAATCGGATTGCTTGAATAAAAAAAATATAAGTTATGAAATTAATTATAGTGTCAACCTGATCAACTTAACATGTTACACTAAAACAAGATGATCTGTTGTTACAATACAAACTAATGGTAGAATGAACATAATACATTTTTCACAGCACATGCAAAAAATAGTAAATTTATTTATTTATGTATTAAGGCTTGTTTTCTCAAAAATAACTAATGGGAACACATATTATATTAGGTAAAATCAGTAAGGGTACGATGTCCCCTATTATCTGGTATAACTCAATTCATCAAATGTAAACCAATGCTTGAGCTGCACCAAGAGAAAGATATGGACACCATTTGGCGTCATCAGGCACTACAGCACATGACTTAGGACGCCATATGACGTCATCAGGAAAAAGAGGTATGTTTTTTTATGACACCATATGGCGTCATCAGGAAGGAATGAGTTTTAATGAAGCTATTATTACTGTGCAGCCAGAGGAGGGCAAAGTCCCCCTGCAGCCGGCCAGTTACAGGCCCATATCACTGATAAATGCAGATGTAAAGATACTAGTCAAGGTTATGGTAACTCATTTAGAGCAGATTCTACTATTCATTATTCATCCCGCACAAGTCAGCTCTATTAAGGGGAGGGTAAGTTTTGATCACCTTAGGGCTCTTAGCACTTTAACACAGATGGAGGCAAAGGCTCCCACTCCAGCAGCAGCAATCACTATTGACTTTGAGAAAGTTTTTGATTCTGTTGAGTGGGAGTATTTCCATGCCGCTCTGTCCCATTTTAATATAAGCCTGGAATTTGGTACCTGGATATGAACCCTCTATAAGTCTCCAACAGCCAGACTCCTTACCAATAGCACACTGTCAAAACCTTTTCCACTATATAGAGGCACTAGACAGGGATGCCCATTACCCCACTGCTTTTTGTATTTGCTAAAGAGCCTTTGGCAGCAGCCCTCAGGTCTCACTCACAAATATAAGGGTTAAAGGTAAGACAGAAACAGTATTGTACCAAGCTTCACACAGACAATTCCCTCATTACTACTAATAATATCCAGACTAGTCTTTCCTCTTTATTGGACCTTTAAGATGCCTTTGCAAACCTCTAGAGGTTACATGTAAGCAAATTTAAATCTGAAATTCTTGCACTTAATAAGACGGCTAGGCATGAAATGACACAGAACTTGGGGTTAGCATGGGCTTTAAAAGGAATAACATACTTGGGGGTAAGAATTACTCCTGACCTGAAAAATCTAGTCTCACCTAACTTTAGTCCTCTATTAGATAATAACCAGAAAATGTGGACAGGTGGAAGCATTTAAATCTTTCCACGGCAGGCAAGATTGCCTCCACAAAGATGATGCTCACTCTCAGATTATGTTATTTATTAGCCCACCTTCCAGTTAAAATATCAGAGAACTGGTTTCAAAAATTGAACTCCATTATAGGGAAATCTTTATCGGGAAAGTCACCCCCAAGATACAGCAGGGCTAAGCTGAGGGCACATTGGAGCAGAGGTAGGTGGAATCTGCCACATTTCTTACATTACTCATACGCTTTTATCTTAGTAAGTAGTTGTCAGTTTTTCCATCTCTCTAGGCTGGAACCCCTGGCCTGGACTGAAATAGACTCTGTTGTCTTAGATGGAATGCACCCATCCATTTCCATTGGAAAATCCCTTCCCAAACAACTTCAACATTGGCCTACCATATCCGCCTCACATGCTGCCTGGAAAAGGTATGCTGGACTTGTCCAAATTTGGGGGTTTATATTTATTTATGGAATAATCATTAATTTTGTATAGGGAAGAAACCTTTCTTCTGGAAGGACTGAGTAGATAAATACATATTTATGGTAAAGGATTTGTTAACTGGCATCCATGATAAAATGGAATCCTTTCCTGAGCTTCAATGCAAATACTGTACATGCTACCAAAAGCAGACTTTTGAAAGTATCTTCAAATTAGATATCTATATGCTCAATGATCTAGGGTAGGGTGCAACTGCTCCACCTGTAGTACAAAGCTTGTGGGACAGAACATTCTACTCCCTCTGCCAAAATGGCTTAAATTGCCTATGGGCTTCATGGGGACAATCCAGAAATTTTAAGAGATGGTGCCCCAGATCCCTCCATTTTGGCCAAGGTAAATGGCTAAAGTCATACACTATGCAGATGTCAGACCAAGAATGGGCACAGTGTTGGGATCTTGCCCACAAAGCATGTGTTGACCAAAGTAGTTTAATGTTTCAAAATAAAATACTGCATTAATGGTACCGTACTCCAGCACAATTAAAATGCATAGGTACTGTTTTGTATGCCACGTGTTGAAGATGTAGCACCCCTGGGGCTGATCTGTTCCGTGTTTTATTTAGCTGCACCCCATTATTACTTTTTTGAAGGCAGGTCACCTAACTTTGCTCCCAAATACTAAACTGTCTTGTTCCATTGGCACCTGATATGATGTTGTTGTGTGCCCCTACATATTTGGCTCACCTTAGCACAGCTACAAAGCAATGGCTTCTTCTAGGATCCGTGGAGGCAAAACAACTAAAATTAAAAAGACGGAGAACTTCTGAGGTTCCTGCTCTATTGAACTAGACAGCAGCCATGGAAAACCTTGCAACTAATGATAGATTGTTGCATTTTTTAGCTAACACTGGCCATAAATATCTTAAGATTTAGGCCCCATTCATAAAATTTATTGAGAATAAAGTAGGTAATACCCTCTCTCCTACCAGAAAGTATAATTGTTGTCCACCATGAAGGTTCTTATATGGATAAATCCCAATTAGGGTTAATATAATTATGAAACAGGCAGACGCTCCTTCTTTTTCACATTCCACTGCTTACTGAACTCCATCAACAAGTCACTTTGTACTTGTATAAGTTTACATATTTTACGGTTTATAGAATTGCACAGAGTGTTTCTTCAGAATTCATTGCTGTTTATTATAAGCCTTATTGTTTGGTGCTGTTTTTTTATTCTAGCTTATGGTACCTGTATTACATATTAGTGTATTGTATGTCATACTGTGAAATATTGTACACATGTTTTATTGCTGTATAAAACCATATGTACTCAATAAAAAAGATTAACTGCAAAACAATATATATATATATATATATATCTATATATATATATATATATATAAAATAAAACATCTGGGCCCAAGGTAATTACAAAAAAAACCCAGCAAAACCCCACAATTTTTTTTACATTTTTTTCACTATCTGGATCTCAGAATTCATACAACTGATTGGAACAAAACTTGGTCTACCAAGAGAGCTACACTATAAGACTGTGCATACAAAGTTGTGTGCAAATCCACTGAATGGTTGTGAAGATATTACAAAGATTTTCATATGAAACTTTCGTCCTGATAAAATCATTTCATACAGAAATTTTGAAGTGCTTACTGAGCATGCTCAGAACTGAGATTTTCAAAAATAACTTCGTAATGGATTACTATTTTAGCACCACACCACTGAAAGGCACATCTATGAGACAAGCCCTTTCCACCCTGAAAATTTCAGACTAAAATTCCAAACCATCTGGGCACAAATGTAAGCCCCCACACCCTCTGTGTGGCTTTAAAAGGAGTGGTCCAGCTGAAAAGACTTTCCCACTGGCCCTTTTAATTCTGGTAGCAGGGTCCAGGGGAAACAAAAGCAAAGGCGGACAGTAGTGCTGAGTAGGAAGGAAAAGAGAAAAGAGGAGGCAAGACTGTTTTTTGCCCACAAACAGTTGAACTAATCAGCAGGGAGCCTGGGAAAGCTATAAATAGCCCCAAGAGACCACCAAAAATCCAGTCCCCAGGGAGACGAGAGACCAGGAGATACTGCACACAGGACTGAAGCCCCAAGTTGTGTTGGCTGTTTGAGATTCCTGCTGGCACTGAGTCACAGTGCTGGGACTGAAAAATCAAAAGATAAAGTGTAAGTGTTTTTGCAAAGAGCCCAAGTGGATTGCTGCTAGATCAGGCTGTGTTTTTCCAAACTGTTTGCTATAAAAGCAGCCTTGTTGGCTACAGAAGCTAAAAACTGTTTGCTACAAAAGCTGCTTAAGTTCACCAGATGGTATTGAAGATTCTGGATAGGACATGTGAGGGTCTGGAGCTTGTCTTTAGCTCAGAGGACCTCACCTTTGGATTTACAAAAGACTCTTGCCTAATTGTTGCCTGATACCCCAGTGAGATTGGGGTCTTCATTGAACTGTCCCTGCTAGAGCAATGGAGCTGCAGTTCATCTGTAGCCAAGAAACTCTTTCCCTAGCTGCTGCCTGTCAAGTGCTCCAGAGGGTTCTGCTGGAGTGGAAAGAAGACAAGGACGTTTTTCTCACCTGCACTGTGTCAGGTAAGTACAATTTCACCCCCAGAGGGATTCAAATGGTTGCTGCTGTTCCAAGTTGCTTTGCCTTGTGTTAGTTCTTTATCTAGGGCCTCAACATCAACCAAATCATGGCATCGCAGGCCTGCCACCATAGTGGGGTACCCCAAAAGACATTGGGATGGGTCTGGTATCAGATGGGGGGAGCATTGGGGGAAATTACATTTGGTGTTACTAATGGTATTATGAGTATAATCTCTGAGTTGGAGAGTATTGTACAAGTGCCTAACCTAACGTCATTTTCTTGCAGCCAAAGTTGCCAGTCCTACTCCCTCCAGTAATAAATACTTGCAGCACTTATGATAATTACAGTCTCCACAACTGTTTTTGGATATTGTTTATTGTTGGGAACTGTCTGGAGGGGCTGAGGAGGTGGAAATATTGTTTCTGAGGAACAGAGGGAAGGTCATTGGTTATTTTGCACAAATCCCCAGACTGAGGCACCACACATCCGAAAGTTTAGTAGTTATGGTCCTGTTGTACAAGGACCCAGCTAGCCCCTTCGAGCTATCATGAGGGCCCTGGAGACCAGCTGACCACACACCCTACACTAGGCAATGAGAAAAATAAAACAGAAAAATACAGTGACATTTTATGTTTTTTAGCTATCTGTATCATGGAATCCAATCATCTGACTGGAACAAAACATGGCAGGTCAAGAGAACTATCCCACAAGACTGTGCATGCAAACTTTCAAGCAAATCTGTTAAATAGTTGCTAAGATATTGCAAAACATTTTATTTAAATGAAAATATACGAACATTTTCATATAAAATTTGTGTATGAATGAAACTTTTCATGTCAACTTTTCATTCATATGAAAAAAGATTCTTTCTCGTTTTCATACAGCTATTTTGAAGTGCTTACTGAGCATGCTGAGAACCCAAAATGTCATAACTTTGGAATGGATTAATATTTTTTTACCACACCAGCAAAACACACATCTGTGGGCTAGCCCCTTTCTACCCTGAAAATGTCAGACTAAAAATTCCAAACCAACTGGGCTATAAAAGTGTCAGAAAAAACAGCAAAAAAAATCACTTTTACACTATCTGGATCACAGAATCCACACATCTGACTGGAACAAAATAAGACATTGCCAGAGACCTTCTCCATGACACTAAGCTTGCAAACCTTTGTATAAATCCACTGAACAGTTGCAAAGCTATTACACAAATTTCCATATGAATGAAAATATCATATGAAAACTTTTTTATGACTGAAAATTGTCATATGAATGTTTGCATGAATGAAAATTTTCATATGGAATTTTCATTCATGTGAAAAAGGATTCTATTTTCATTTCATAAAGCTATTTTGATGTGCTTACTGAGCATGTTCAGAACCCAACATTCACACATCTGACCAGAACAAAATGTGGTACATCCTGCGATCTTACCCATGACACTGCACATCCAAAATTTCATGCAAATCCATTGAACGGTTGTAAAGTTATTAATTTGCAAAAATTGAGGTTTAACATTAAAGTGCTTATTTAACTCTAAATATACAGTGGTGCCGCTACTGCATCACTATAATTAGTACATTTTTAATGGTTTTAGTGAAGAGAGTACATAAACAAGTTAAGCAACTAGTGATCAGATGGAAGTTCAAGAGGATTTGAGTTTTTCTAAGTTTTACTAACAGTTCAAGTAAAAATAATAATGTTTTATTGTTTGAATGCTATTTTTTAGATTAAGTCATCAAAGCAGGAAATCCAATCGATCTCTATAACTACAATGTTAGTCATTAGGTAGGGGAAGGATACCAATAGACTGTACAACAATGACTCAGCTACATGTACATAATTATTTATCAGACTGATTACACATGTCTTACAACTATAGAAATGTAAATATATTTGTTGATGTCCTTCCAGTTTGCATTGAGTGCAGCATGTCCTACAGTCCACTGTGTGGAAGTGGGAAAGCAGTCTGTAAAAGTAACATTGGTGGAGAAATTGGATAACATCTCATGTAAATACAGTACTTTCAATAAATTTGAAAATATTTATATGACTTATTCAGTCATAATCTGTCACCAGCCCTACAGTTTCTAAATATTTTGATTCTCAAATTTTCCTTACAGATTTGGTTGCTCTTTAAAAAATAAGGAATCAAAAAATGAAATAAATTATTTTTACCAGCACAGGCCTTTGTCGCACTATAATTACTGGTGACCCACCTTATCACACCATTAATAAGGCTATTTAAAATGTCATAATTACCCAAAAATGGGTTATTACGGCATTCTCAAAACTTTCTTTCACCAGCAGTGTCTTCGGATTGTCACTCAGTTGTAGCACACCACTTCACTGGCTAGCACTGTGTGTGTGAACGGGCTGAACACTATTGGAAACATGGCAACTTCATTTTTCACTTTTCACCAAGCTGAGCTGCAACTGTTCTATCCTGACCCCTCCAGTCTTTATTACTTAAACCATGTTCTGGCCAAGCACAGACCAGTACCCCCCTAACTCATGCCACAGACAAGGGAACAGGATATCAGTTGGCAAAACAATAGGTATCACCTCTAGCTCTGAGGTGAATACCTGGCTTGGCAGACTAATGGGGTCAGGGGTTTAGGGCACAAAATAACATTTATATTTATTCCAGGTTCTGGGGAGAGGTGCTAGGCATATGCTAGGTCTAAAACTATCAGTAGGGGCCCCAATAACATTTCACTTGGAAAGTAGAGATTTAGTGTCCAAACAGAAAAATGGGACTGTGAAGTATGGCTTTATTCTGACAAGTTGGCAAACAAATACAGAACAGGGTGGTCCCCCAAGTTTGTCACTGTACTGGTGAGGAATGCTGACACTCTTTTCTCAGAGCACTCAAGGCAAAAGTATACTTTCTTTTGTTAGCACAACAATTCAAACACCATCCCACCCTTATGTTCAAGGATTTCTAGGCATTTTATTCTTTCCAACACTGGCACCGTCCACCCCTCCTTCCTAGGGGTATACTGAACATTTCTTCTTTACAAGTGTCTATGTATGTGGTGGGTTGCCACACACTCAGAAAATCTCCTGACTTTGATCATCTTCATTAACATCTGCAGGCTTAAACTTTGCACTCTTCCAAGACCAGTTAGCTCTAACTGGAGTTTTGAATGGTGTTCCTCCCACCTTAGTCCAAGTCAGCCTCTGTCATCCCTTTGGGGTTAGACAAAAATGACCCTCCACCCTCACCAGGGTGCTAGAGGTATCCACAGTAAATTAAAGAACATTCAGCACATCTCCATGGTGAGGCTGGGCTCTGCCTGGTGTACTCTAGCCTTAGTTGTGGCACATACAACCAGCAGACAGCAACCCAGAAAAACACATTCCCTTTAGTCTTTGTCCCTGTACTTACAGCTTTGCTGCACTTTTCTGTACAGACATCTGACTGAAATTCACACTTGCATCATAGCTCTCCATATCTTTCAGACCTGGAAACACTCTTTATCTCCTTTAGGGCAGCTGACTTTCTTTTTGGTCATCAGGGGATTGCTCCTTAGACACATTGAACTGCAGTCCCATTCTCTCTTCTCACAGAACAAATGACACACAAGTGTACTGGAATCAATGGTTTCCACCACTTTAGATGGTACTATAGATGTCTCACTAACTAAGGTGAGAATTACTGCCAGAGATCCTTCACCCAGTCTCCCACCAGGAGACCAGCAGGAACCCCAACACTCAGAGCTCCTCTTCACTCAGCTGCTCAACACTAACTGCTACTACAGGCTGACTGCACTGCCATCTGAACATTTTAAACCTCCACAGAGCAGCTGATTTTAAAGTGGCTTGTGCTTCTACGAGAATTCTGAATGCCATAATCCATTCTCTGCTCAGCCTAACCTAGTAAACAGTGATGTCATATACACAGAGCTGCTAATGAGCCCTCTACCTTCCTAGGGCTAACCTGATGGGATTCTAGCAACCCCAGGGGACTGGGTGGATACAATTATTTATTTTTTTAAATTATTTAACAGGTTAATCCTACTTTTTCAAATATATTGTAATACAAATACCTGGTTAATCCCACTCTGTGTCTGGTTCGGGAGATACCCAGTGCGATCCAGGATGTAGCTGTGGATGACAGTTTTAAAAAAAGTCATTAATGTTCCATCCTGACCCCTCCAATCTTTATTATTTTTTTATTCTTTATCTGGTTGATCCTGCCTTTTCAACTATAATACAAATATCTAGTTGATCCCACTCTGCATCCACTGAGTGTGATCCAGGACATGGCTGTAGCTAACAGTTTTAAAAAAAAAGTCCTTATGAGAGAGACAGTGTGTGTGTGTGTGTGTGTGTGTGTGTGTGTGTGTGTGTGAGAAAGAGATTGCATGAGAAAAGAGACTGACCAAGGTGCAGCAGAAATGTCACTGACTGTCTCAAGAAACTGTCTCAGAGACTAACTCCTTGCACCAATAATTATAAAAAATAATAGATATGCAACTGTGTTCATATGGATTTTTTTACACACCCTCAGTGTGTGATGACCTCATAAACCTCTCAAGAACCTCTCAAGCTTCACTCTCAATGTTTATGGGTCATCACCCACCTCGGGTGTGTAAAAAATCCATAACACACAGTTCCATATGCATTATTCTCTATATAATGGTACTCCTTGATAAATGTTATGTTTTTGCTCTTGCTACAAATGGAGTTGGGAGCTGTGTGTATGTGTGTTTGTGGGGGGTCACCATACACTTGTTTGTGTGGGCCTCTCTCATTCAAGGTCAATACCCACTCTAAGATAGTGACCTCCTCTCAGGGATGGAATGCGCTGGGCAAACCAACCAACATTCCTTGTTCATGGTAGCTGGACAAGTGATTCATTGGTGTAACAGGTTCTCTAAGAGAGTGCTGAGTCTTGAAGATCTGATAGACCCCTCAAATAAAATACTGGACTCTTGATGCCCTGAAACAAAAATAAAACCTGCTAATCAGGACATCATGAAAGATTTATAAATACAGAGTGTTCCTGGCTTAAGGGATAATGCATGACACAGTGTGTGTCATGCTGAGATAACATCATGCCTAGGGTGGTTGGGCACCAGGCCACAGACTGAGTGCATCCAACACCTGAGAAATAACATTATCCCAGCATGACACGCACCCTGGAGTTCATTATTCAAATTATACAATGACTCTTTTGTGAAAATAAATAAGAAAGAATAAAAAGTACAATGAAAAAGAGGATTTTATGTTATTTTTGAATTGGCGGGAAGACACAGCAAAAAAAAAAAATGTGTTGTTTTAATGTTTTGGCCATTAGGTGGAGGTTCTGTGCAGTTAATGTGGGTCTATCTCCAGATGAAATTTAAATGATACTGTGTTTGGTGGCCACATCTCTGGAAGGACATAGATGGAGTAGAAGTGGTTCAGAGAAGGGCAACAAAAGTGGTGCAAAGGCTACACCAGAAGTCATATGAAGAGAGACTGGTGGACCTCAATATGTAATCTCTGGAAGAGAGGAGGGAGAGGGGAGATATGATAGAGACTTTCAGATACCTCAAGGGTATAAATAAGGTGCAAGAGGGTAGCATCTTTAAGAAAAAAAGATGTTCAAGAACTGGAGGCCATGATATGAGAATAGAGGGGGGTAGACTCAGGGATAACATGAGGAAGTATTTTTTCACAGAAAGGGTGGTGGATGCATGGAACAGCCTACCAATGGAGGTTGTGGAAGCAAAAATGGAAGGTCAATTCAAAAATGCAAGGGATAGACATAAGGGAATCCTAGCGCTAGGAAAGAGGGGGTAAGACGCAGATCACCTAGGATCTGTGGTATGTGAAATAGGCATGGAAGATGGGCAGACTAGATGGGCCAAGCAGTCCTTATCTGCCATGAAATTCTATGTTTCTATGTTTCTGTGCCTCCTTCCTAAACTGTGTCTTTTTACTATTTTGCTTTTTCCTCTCACTGTTTATTGCTGTCCTCTGGCCTGCTGTGTTGAGCACAGTTGTACCTCTCTACCCAGCCACCACCCTGCTGACTTATGGTTTCTGTGGTTCCTCTCCCCATTCCCATCCAGCTGACCCCCATTTTGCACACTTCATGACAAGACTGATCGCAGTTTTGTCTTGTTCTCCCAATGCAGTTGGTGTTTGTACTGGGAAAAAGAAGAAGGGATTGCACATGGGTAAAATAAGTGTCATGTGGTTTTGAACAGCACATGCACTCACCTACTTGGAGACAGCCATTGTTAATGAGTGGGAAGTGGTGCTGGCAGGGTGGTCTAGAATGAAGTTGATTGTGATGTTAGCGTCGCTTAAGAAATGGCTGATTTGTAAGTAAAACACATTAAAAAATGGCAAAGAAAAATCCTTAAAGCTGATTGGCTGGCAACATGGCAGAGGTGGGCATTTATTTTTTGATAGTGCCCTGTAAAAAACAAGTACCAGCTGTAGTGTGCACACTGTCAGACTAGTATCCATGTGCCAGTTTTAGTTTTTTTAGCCGCCATATTTCCCACTCCCTCAGTGAGAGAAGTGAATGAATCAGTCCACCCCCATGCTCTTAACTGAACTCAACAGTTACAGAAACTAAGGCATTTTAATGAGCATTGAGCAGCACATTTTTTTCCCTGAGCACACTTTTTTTCACAAAATCTTGTTTTGAAATTGCTCCACCATGTACTTCCTTACACATCCAAGTGCACTGCTCCTCTCCTGCTCCCCCGCCCACCACTCAATCACAAAGAAACCAACTAGATTCACAATTTAGTACTGTCTTGTGTTCCCTGGTTCCTTGGTGCCAGTAAAATGATCCTGATTGAATCTACCTATCTCCTGCTCCTGATAGGTGCCCGACGTCAACCATCCTGATAACAAGCAATGGGGCATTTTGAAGGACGGTGCACAGCACCTCCATTAAACAGTCCTGGCTCCCCATTAGTAATAAAATACTTGTTTCTCCAAGTCTCAACATAAAAACATATTTGTTGCAACAATGAACACGGGCAAGTGTGGGGGGTGGGGCACCATGTAAACAGAGGTAGTCCAGAAAAGTCATACAAAGAGGAAATTCTAAACCAGAGACAGTCATTCGAAATTCTAAACACCTCACTCAACTGCCAGTTTATAGTAATAAAAGGACTACTTTACAACAAAATGAATTTTTTACTCTATTTTTAATATTTCTTACACATATTTTTAATCTTTTATTAAATGTTATTAATATTGTTACTAACAAATCATTTTCTAAGTGCAATAATACCCTTCAGGGTGAGGGGTATTGGGAAATACTGGATCTTCCAGGACTATAATGCCCTCCACCTGCAGCATCAGGCCTCATTATACCTCTGGGCCACCCAGTATTTCCCAGTACTGCCCACCCTGTTGGGTATTATTGCTTAAGTATGTTTTGGAAAAGCACACTTGTTCACTAAATGTGTTTATGTGTGATGCGGGACACATTCATTTGTCATCGTTTTGGATTTAATTTGTGGCAGTGTGAGGAAGGGATTCATGCTTTAAGAAACATGAAGTACTGGCAAACTGCCCAGTGGCCATGCCAACTGTGGTCAACTTGGACATGGCATGTATAGTGATTTGTTTTACATTTGATGTGGTCTTGTGTATGCTAGCACTATATCTATGTATACATCTTCAGAAGGGTTGAGAGAAATGTATTTAATCAGTAATACAAAACACTTTTCCTTCCAGCTGGGCATGGATGACAAGGTGTGGGCAACTCATCATAGACATACCCTAACTGAGACAGCATGGATGGTATGCTTTCACTGGGTGCAAGTGGCATGCATGGATAACAACACTAGGCTCATTGAAATTTAGATTGTACAAACCCTGTAGGAATTATACAAGTTTGGTCTCCTGGGAAATGGTAATTGCTGGAAGTGTTGTGATGAAGGGTCCATCATACATATACTTTTCTCATGCTTTTCTATCCTTGCCTACTGGCAGGTGATGTGAAATGCATGTCATGTGCTAGTATTATAACTTCCTTTTAAACTGTTCCTTGTTTATGTTGGGGCATGTTTCCAGTTTTTAGGTCTCTACCTTACTCCACATAGTATGACTTTCAGCAGCGAGTCTGGAGGTCAAATTGTAATGCTACTAAAATAGAGATTATTCAGACTCCCCTCATTTCAGGGATTGATCATTGCCTTGGGGACTTTGGCCACTCATGAAGTTTAAGTCATATTGCTTCAAAGATACGGGGTAGATAATGGGTACAGTATGTTATATAAGCAATAATGCCTTCTTTTGTTTTTTGACCCTTGCAAAGTATTTGAAACAGCATAAATTAATGGTGTTTCATTTTAAAATCACATGTGCTGATATGTTTACAGCATACTGCCTAATTACTTTTGGATTTTGCCACCCATGAAGGGGCTTTTGGTCTCTAAGTGATAGCATTTTCAAACTGAATATATGATCACATTTGTACATTATGTTATGTTGCACATCTGGCAGATGTTTTTGTCTGGTACCTGTGATGTCCCTCTAATAACAAAAAAATGTTTAAAAACAAAAAGAATCAAGCATCAACATTAACTTACACAAAAGTTAGATAATATTCAACTTTGTTACATTTAGAATACATGCATCTACATTTTTAATTAACACAGGAACTTGTATAACCATAAATAACTTTGGACTAGTTCAATTTGTTTACTACACGTAGCTTAACCATGTGAAAGAAAAATATATTATTTTTGGTGGAAATTATGGACAGTGACTTATAACTGCTCTGTTATTAACTGTGACTTGATAAAAACATGCTACTTATTTAAAGGACCTTATATAATTCAGGCTGGAGCACAGGAGAAAAACAGACCAACCAGCAGTAGAGTTCAAAATTATAATTAAAAATAACCATAAGGAATTCTGATGTAATTGATCTATAATTTAAATATGCCTACCACATTGCAAAATGTCATCACAATTCTGTTATTGTTTGGGGGAGGCAAATATACAAATGGGTGTGCAACTGATTACACTTAAACTAGGTTTTAATTAATCTCCTATTTACTGTAGCTAACATTAGAAATCAAGAAGGAAGATAGCATAATATTTCAGATGGGTTATGGCATAAACCTCTCTTCAACCAAACCAATTAACCCTAACCTAATGCAGACTCTCCTATTCAAGACCTTCATTTAAAAGCTTCACAATTTATAGCTTGTCTTTCTCAGGGGAGGTCTAACTCTCTGCTACTTTCATATTTCACAGCAACACATATGTAATTCTGCTGCTTAACAGACCACTGCATCTGAGTTTAGGAAATCCAGTTTTCACAATTTTAAGAATAAACTTGATTTATAAATCGCTTTTATTGTAAACATGTGCAGTATTTCCTAAACTCGAAATGAAGTCATTTACCTCTGGAGCTGATTTTACATTTTTTGAATGATGAGTGACACTTGTTTCTACCAGAATTTTACTGCTGCTTATCTGACTGTTTAGTGTGTTAGACTAGGAAAACAATAAAAAAATGGTAATACGAAGGAGTCTGTTTTACAATGAACCATTAACAATACCGTAAACTATAACATGCAGCAGTTTGCATAGTTACTCAGATGATCAGTTTCCAGTTGATAGTTTTTGGTAATAATGGATGCAAGATGTGTGTACTTTCTTAAAGATAGAAATATGTTAAGGGACTGAAATATTAATTTAAATTGTCTGATTTATATTAACTGTTTTTATGACCATGACATAATAAAGAAGTTGATGTAGTTCACTTGCTTCTAATATACAATCATTGAACAGCATATAATTTGACTTTGAAGAAAGGATTAAGGGGATCATTGCTCAGCAACTGTGAAACCTGGCAACTTCAATTTGACTTTGATTTGGACCCCTGTCATTGGTTAGGCTTTGAAACTTCAACAAAAGGCTATTCGAGTCCTTGGTATGGAGTTTATCACCCACCCTTGTTCTTCAGTCATTTTTTTTTTTCTAAACAAAAACCTCTGTCAGTACCTGGTACAGTGCCTAAAGACGCAGGGATTTATTGTATAAAAAAAGTCTGGGGGGGGAGGTGGAAAATTGCTAGGGTGGTGTAAGGGGTGGCCTCATGGCTAGCTTTTGTAACCTGGGAAGGCTGGAGTGTCATTTGTTTAATTATCTGGCCAAAAGTCAAAGGATGTGAAGCAAGGGTGAGAGAAGGGCCACTGGCAACACCAGTTCAGCTTCATTTGATGACTATGGAATTTAGATAGGCTTCAAGAATTCAGCTGGACCACTTTGATTCCCAATGTGATAACTGGCATGGGGTAAAGGCAGACTACAAATAGGGGGTTAAAAGTCTTAAAATGCCTTGAGACCAGCAATAAATAATATGTGTTTTTCATTTAGTTTTTGGTAATTACTGTAGCTTATTTGTGGTAGGTTCTGTTGGCATCTATGCCAGCCAGGTGGAGGGTCCTTTTTATGGTTGGTCTTCTCACCTTTAAGATCCTATATGGGCTGGGTCCTGGTTGCCTGTCTTATCTCCTGACACTGGTGTCCTCTGCTTGCTCCCTCAGCTCCTCCTTGAGGGGCCTCCTGGACATTCCTAGTGTTCGGCTCAAAACCTCTGGAGATCATGCTTTTAGTGTCTCAGGGCCAACCCTGTGGAACTCGCTTTCACCTGCAGTCTGAGAGGCTCCCTTGATTGAGGTATTTAAGGGGAGGCTAAAGGCCCACCTCTTCAGCCTGGCCTTTGACTGTTGACATATTTTTTTAGTTTTGACCAGTCTCTTGAAGTCTGACTTCTGGAAACCTCAATTTTACTGAATTTTAATCGTGTTATGTTTTAATGAGGTTTTATTATGTTTTAATTTGTTGCTGTGTGTCCTCATTTGTGTTCAGCACCCAGATCCTCTGGGATTGGGTGCCCTATAAATAAAATTACCTTGCCTTGCTATTCCATTGACTATATTTTCTCCTAGTATAGCCCCATTGATTTTCAAATTCTGTAATCACCCCCCCAAAAAAGTTATACATCAAAAATCACACATAAAAAATTGAAATGGAATGATATGAAATGCAGGGAATTACATTGGCTGCGATGGGTCTTCATTAAGTGATATTGATTTTGTGAACTCTGTATTTGCAGTGGAATACCTGCTGTCATTAAGCTTGTTGGTCATGACAATGTGAAGTCTTTTGTGGGTGACATTAGAATGAGCGGTTGCACTGCTGCTGCTGGGAGTAGTGAGCTGGACTGTGGTACAAGGGCCAGGGGATGAGACCAGGGAACACTGCCACCAGGAGGTATGAGAATGGGAATAGTAGCAGATGTCACCTGCTGGATATGTGAATAATCAAATGAAAGTTAAAGTTGATCCTTGGTCAGTTGAGTTTGAGAAAGGGTAAGAATTCAAAATACTCTGGGTCTTGTCTTGACATGAAGTCAGCAGAAGAAGAGGATGCAGATAGGATATGGAGGAGACATGTGGCCAGAAGGTTGTACTGCATATGCATTCTTGATAGTTTCTTCATGCTGTCTTTACTACTCCACCATGAGTGCACAGTTTCTGTTTGATATAGTCTATGCATCCATGGGGAACTAACATTTTTATATTTGGGATCCAGTAGTGTTGTAATGCCAAATTGCACGTCCAAGCTAATGCTTTCAAACCTGTCTGCAAGTTGTGTCAGATACATTTCTGCACTTCATTAATTAGTGTTCTATTCTACTGCTGCTGCTGTGATGAAATTAATGGACTTAGAGGTGTTCCCACCTCCTATACCAGCCAATCCTAATGTACTAGCTGCTGTGCAGTGATCAGTGAAGAAGGTGGTGTCATCCACAAAATGGAATATGAACCACTCACCATTTGAGCATTTTATTTATTATATTGTCATGCTCAAAAATGTATTTATTTACAACATGACACAGAGTCCACGTATGCATAACATTTCATGATACTAATGTCACGTCACTAGAGTTACTTTCTGTGCCACACTGTTCAAATATTTTCCAAACCAGAACACTCATTATCTGTCTTCCTTTTTGCATGACTCTCATCAGTTTTTTATCAAATGTAAGTTTTCTTTAGTTTTACTTTCAGCAATCCTGACCCCACGCCTCTCTAATAGAATTCTAATTTTAAGTCATATATGGTTCAGTGACTCAGTATTACAAAATGTTGCTAGCTGTATATATGGGCTCTGTATCATGCTGTGAATATGAGTATGTGAATAAAACAACAAACATACCCAAGAAGTGAGTGGGTCACTATTCCATTGTGGATGAGATCCTTTCCTGTGTAAATGGAATAGATCCCTCCTGGTGATCTGTTTTATTTCGAAGGAGAAGAGAGCCATGCTATCCTTTTCTGATATAAGAAAATGGTGGTGTCACATACACACTTCAGTGATGCCAGATGAGGAAAAGGTGATTCATAATGGAGGGGGGAGGATGATGATGATGATGATGATGATGAAGAGGACGTGTTGCATTCAGAGCCAGTCAACTTGGGTGATTTTTATTTTAATGTAATTAAGTTATTATTATTATTATTAAATGTGGATTTAGTTATTTATCTAGAAAAAATGAATTATGATAGGGGGTAGAGGAGGATGAAGAAAATGTGTTATTTTCAGAAGCAAGATTCGAAGTGATATCTCGTTGGACCTGTCAGCACATGAAGAAACAGTAAGAAAGCGCGCCAGTTTACTGCAAGCATGAAATTACTGAGACGACATGCTTTGTTTTTATAAAAAAATGCAAAACCAGCTAGGCTGCTTATACTGTGAGACACTAAGTATTTCCTGTTGGACCCTTTTTATTTATTTAAATTTTGTTAACTGGGTAAGCACACTGAGTGACATGGCCCTTTTACAGGCATGACCTGGGACTACAACAAGACAACAAAATATAAATCATTCAATACAAAATACAACAATTATTGATAACATTTACAACAAATATCAGACATTAAATGTGCTTTATACAAAATTATACAATGGCAAGAACAAATGTTGTATCCCCATTGGTCAGTCTGGCACTGGAGCCGTGATGTTATCCTGGCATAACATCACAGCTCTAGTGCCAGAACATTGATGACCGCATGTCAGTTTAAAAAAAACATGGCTCCGCTGCCTACGAGCAGCATCCCTGGTCTCCGCTTTGCCAGCTACCATTGTCATCGCAAAACTGGAAACCCGCCATAACATCTACCATCACCCCACAACAAACGGCACAAAGAAGCACCCACAGCCATCACAAATAACACAATAAACACAAGCATCAAAATCTCCTGTTTTTCAGTTTTTAAAAACAGGACATCGGGACCCATATACAGAACGAGCGCTAAGTGAGAGAATGAGAAACCGCGCTTTCAAACAGTCAGCGGCTCCCACTAGCTCGCTTCAACAAAATACTTTCCTCCTGTTCTCCTTAAAACAAGAACTTCACCACCCAAAAATACCCAAAACAATATTACAGCCTGTCCCTACCTAATACAGCAATCCTCTGAAGTGCAGAGCAGTGCATAATAACTGAGTGTGTGTGTGTGTGTGTGTGTGGGGGCTGCCTACAATGCATAGCGACTGCAGAATTATACCAAAAAAGGTAACCCCAATGAGCTATGCTAATATGGAACCCTTATTCATAAAAAATGACAGCAGTAGCAAAGATTGCTAACAGGAGCACAAAGCCACAACAAAACAGGACAACTCCACCTACTGACTAAACAAGAGAACTGCACTATTTTTGCATAATGTAATCCTACCCATTACAAAAAATGACAAAAAAAATCTACTTTTATTATATTTTATTATCTTTTTGTTTCTTTGTGTTACAATTAAGCCATTGTATAATAGGAATAATGCACTCCAGGATGTGTGTCGTGCTGGGATAACATCACTTCTGGGGTGATTAATCACACTCAGCCTGCGGCCTCGTGCCTAATCACCCCAGGCGTGACATTATCCCAGCACGACACACACCCTGTCATGCATTATTCCTTTATTTTAAAGCATTAAAATCTATTTACATTCTGGATTTCTGGATGTAATTAATTTCAGTTTTTTGCAGCAACATGAGTAAAAGATCTCTGACCTGCTGAGGGTTTAAGATGTGGGATAGTTAAAGTTAAAATGTTGTCAGAATGCAAGCAAGACTGATTGTTTTTGGGTATAATAATGCCTGCCAGTGGTCTCATGTTCTCCATTCTCAAAGCTTTGTAGATTATACAGTTCATATTGAAACAACCTCTACTGTCATGGGGTAACCAATTTACATTCTGATATAGAGTACAATGGTGTTCCCTATACTTTGCACACAGTGCCTGTCCAGTGCCAATGGATGCATCAGTTGACTTCGGATGTTGCCATCAATAGTAGCTGGCTTACTTAAACAAACTTCTGTATCTTATCGTGGCACTTTCCATATCTAACCTCAGGCAACTGTCCCTGTTGCAGCAGCTGCTGCTGGTCCATCTGCCCTCAGTGGGGACTGGTCACAGACATGGGTGTCAGAAGGATACCATGCTCAAATTTTAAATTATTGGCCAGAACACTGGTTCTCAATTTTGAGTAGACTGCACTGGCCCATAATGATCTTTTTACCATACTAATTGCAATATTCTTTCAGTGGATTCACAATGTTATCTGTAACATGCTCCCACATTGCAGAGGATCCACTTATTTTTCTAGATAGAGTGGGCTGGTGGTGGTGGTGGGGCTTGGGTGTACTGCCAGAGAAATTTAGTGGCTATTACAAGATGATTGCTCTTTCTAACCATTGTGGAATTGTGAGGCTTCAGATAGCAATGCACGGAGCAAGAAAGGCAGCATATGTGGCATATGAGAAAATAATGTATGTGTCCTTTGCTCCAGATGGGGTGTCATCTGTGATAAGATTTGAACAATGCTTGGAGGAAATCAGGGTTTTGATGGCCTCCAGTTGGCTGGCTTTGAACCCAAACAAGACTGAGTTGCTAGTAGTGGGTTAGGAGATGATTTCAGATGTTCGCAGTGGCCTGCTCCATCCCTATCTTGGAGGGATGCAGCTTCAGGTGGCAGAGAAGGTTTGCAGTTTGGGAGTTGCTCCTAATGGACAATTGAGATTTGTTTCACATGTGACTTCCACAGTCAAGAGCTGCTTTTACCACCTGAAGAATACTGCCAGACTGCAACCACTGCTTGATGCTGCTGATCTAGCTACACTTGTCAACATCCTTATTGCGTCCTGGCTTGACTATTGCTGTGCACTCTATAAAAGGCTTACCTATGGGTCAATTGTGTCAATAATTCAGAATTCTACTCAAGACTCCTGACCTCCAAATGAAGATTGTAGCATATAACTCCCTCACTGCAGGTTCTAAGATGGCTGCTGTTAGATGATGCATTGATTTCTGGGTATTGTTGGTGAAATTTAAAGCCTTAAATGGACTGGGCCCTCAGTCTGACTCCCTAGGTCCCACCTAGGGATTTAAGATCTAGTGGAATGGTTCTGTTGGCTGTTCTTTCTTCCCAAATGAAGTCTGCTGCTGAAGCTAGGCAAGCCAACTGATTTATGGTGAGCAGAATAATGAAATTCTGTTTTCAAGTCTTGAAATTCCAGACATTGTACTAGCAACTATTAGTCTAATTTCTGGATTTTACCAGGATTCTACTGTCATTCTTTTAATATGTGTATACACAATTAGAATAAAAGAAGGCTTGATATACAGAGCATTTAATGAAGCAAACTGAAAGCAGTACAGGAAGCAATAATAAAAATATAGGTTTTGTAGAGTTACTAATCTGGAATAAAATGCCAAATTCTGTGAAGTTATCTGATTTTACCAGTGTTCAGCAGCTCAAATTCCAGAATTCCAGAATTTTCCCGGGTTTTGCAGTAAAAAATGAAATCCAGTGTCCTTGATCATAGGCTTCAGATAGTGAACTCAAAAATGGGATGTCAGATCTCTGTTGCCAGCACTGTAACTGTTAGGAGTCAATGTTGCTATTTTTTGACTTAACCATAACAAGAAAATCCCACCTATTGAGCAAAATGAGCAAAATGAGCAAAAAAAAAAAATAGTCTTGACAATGCTCGCTGAGCAGCACTCCCACCCCCCTTCGCTCCTGCTTCCCTTCTCCCCTGAACTTCCTCCCTACCTCTCTTCTTTCCTCCCCATCCCTCTCCATTCTAACCGTCCCCTCCAGTCCTCACCTTATACTTATGTATTTTGAACTTGCCTTAATCTGTATTAACTGTTGTTTATTGTTCTAATGTCTGTTTGTCCTCTATGTGACGAGGTACCTTTGTAAATGAGCCTCTGGCTCAAAGGTTGTTAAACTGATGTTAAATAAATAAATAAATAAATAAATCTCAGAATGTTTCAGCAAAATAACTAGCTGAACCTAAATTTGATCTCATGCTCAAATAGGAGAGAAAAACACTAACTGTTGGTAAACTACAAATGTTGGAATCCAAATGCACCATTTTGTAACAAAACTAATAGAAATCCAGAGATATTATAAATAGGGAACTTGAAAACTCCTGGACTTGCTACAAGGCTTGGAAATATGACCTTTGCTTTTGTGTTAGCAGGACAATAGTACAAAATTCCCACTAAAGTGAGAAACTCTAAAAAACAACAGTGCTATGCTAACTCTATCCAAAAGAAATTGATGCATGTCTGTGAGGTGTTAAAAATGGATAAAAGATGAATGTCTCTTATTTTAACCAAATATTCTTGACTTTTGTATTATATTGTGCTAATGCTTTCTGTAATAACTGAATGATCTTGAAAATAATGGAATTTACCACTGTACCTATCCTGTAGAAATATTAAAATAAAAAGAAGAAGAAGAAGCAGATGAAAAAGAAGAAGAAGAGGAAGAAGAAGAGGAAGAGGAAGTGAATGTAGAAGAAGAAGAAGAAGGCAGTGGCAAGGCAAGGCAAATTTTATTTGCATGGCATCCATTCCCGGAGGCTCTGAGTGCCTCACATAGAAATAAAAAATGAACAAATAATACAGAATATAAAATAACCAGCATACAATTAAAAGTAAAATATAAAACTCCTCAAATCTGATAAAATATCATATATGGGGACTGGGCAATTTGTAAAAAATTCAGAAATCATTGAATGCCAGGCCAAAGAGGTGTGCCTTCAAACTCCGCTTAAAAACCTCTACTGAGGGAGCCTCCCAGACTGCAGAAGGTAATGCGTTCCACAGGGATGGCCCAGAAATGATAAAAGCATGATCTCCAGAAGTCTTGAGCCATACTTTGGGAATGACCAGGAGGTGCAGAGTTAGTGGGCAGAGGTCACCAGTTTCAGAAGCTCTAACAGGCAGCCAGGACCCAGGCCATTTAGGGCCTTGTAGGTGAGAAGTCCTATCTTGAAAAGGACCCTCCACCTGACCAGCAACCAGTGCAGAGCATGCAGAACAGGGGTCACATGGCTAAAACTGGAAAGACCAATCAAAAGGCAGGCTGCTGCATTCTGCACCAGCTGCAGCCAGTGGAGGGGCCCTCCCGTGACCCCAAAGTAGAGAGCATTACAGTAGTTGAGTCTGGAGGAAACAGAGGCATGCACTAGTGTCTGCAGGTCCTCGGGTGGAACGACGGGCTTAGTCAGGGCAAAGTTCTGCAGATGGTAAAAGCCACTACTGACAACAGACAACACCTGATCGTCAAAGGTCAGTCTGCTGTCAAAGATCACACCCGGGGGCATGGCCAGCAACCAAGCAACATGGTCGCTTGAGCACAGAGCTCCATGTAGATCCCCACAAAACCCTGCAAATTCATGTCCCTCCAGTTGTCAGCGAGACTGTAACAAGCTCACTGGAGAGAAGGAAGCATCGCTCAGCCACCAACCTGTTGTTTTGTCTCCCAGGCTGCTGAATTTCGTCCGTGATCCATAGCGCGTCCCTTATCGGCGAGGCCTTAGTTTTCATTACAGGCCACGGGATGGAGCCTGCCACCTCACCAATGGGATCGGTGGGAAATCTTTTGGAAATCTGGCAGATGTTTGCCTAAATTTTGTAACGAATGGGCAACTTGGACCTGGCCACAAATAAAAATACCTCAGATATCATGGATCTGTCTCAGAAAGCCAAGGTTACTGAGCACAGGCTGGCTGAGGTGGAGGACAGCCAGCATAAAATGGGAGCTAGACTCCATGACCAGGATAGGAAGATCAACCAGCTTTGGGCCAGAGTGGAGGACCTCAAAAACCACAGCCGACGGAACAAGCTGCGGTTTGCTGGGTTCCCTGAAGGCTGAGAGGGGTCGGACACCATCCAGTTCTTACAAACTGCAATACCACACATTTTGGACTGGCATACTGGAGCCCCGCTGGAAATCGACCGGGCTCATCGCTCACTTGCCCCTCGGCCCTCCCCTGGGGGCTGTCCATGCACTATCCTTGCTTGGTTCCTCCACTTTCAGGACAAGGAGAATATTACCAGAATTGCCCAGGGGGAAAAAAGAGCTTTCCTGGCAAGGTCACCGTGTCCAGATATTTGCTGACTACTCACAGGAGGTCACCATGAGGCATCGAGCCTTTACTCCAGCACGCAAAGCCTGCGCTGAACTAGGACTTGAATGCTCCTTAAGATACCCTGCCTCTTGCAGAGTAGTATTTAATGGTACCCCTAGGCTTTCAGATGATCTAATAGCTGCAGAGAATTTCCTGGCAGCACAGGCCCCCAAGCTGAACTGGGGCAAGCTTAGAGACACTGCTCACCCTGGGTCTGAAGTCACTTCTCCTTCCCAGAGGGAAACTGGGAAACAGAGGGCTGTCTTAGTCACTCCAAGTCCCATGCAGCTGCAATCATCAACCCGCTCACCCTCCAAGAAGACCCCTGGCAGCAAACAGAGAAACCGACGTAAGGAATGGATAGAAGGAGCTCATGTTGATAAGACACCCCGACTCTGCTCTACAAGTCATACTGATAGCCCGGACTCAGGTGCATCACAAAGCCTGTTGGACTTCAGTAGCAATAAATTCAGCGTTCTGATGTATCTCCCAATGAATGAGCCTCCGCAGGATGTACCCAAGCCTCCTCGGAACACACCTCACAAGAACAGTAGGTCTCAGTCTGCCGGAGGCCACTCCTGGGCTGACTCAACAAGAGTCCAACCCTCTGGGGCCTCAGCACTCTCTGGACAATCTTTAACTGAAGGACAGTTTGATGCCTCAAACTCTGTGGGCTGAACAGGAGGCTAATCTTCTAGTGTGTAGCCTGTCATTGTTTTTTTTTTCACTGGTCACCTATATTCTGTGACTTTCCCCAGCCTGGATCTGACTTTCCCTGCTGCATTTAAACATGTCTAGAGGCAGTAAGTATATGTTGCCCTTGCAGCGAGGAGGTTTGTATTTAGGGCTGGGGTCTTCCCATTTACGGGTTGTTTTTTTCTCCTGTACTGAGTTGGGCTCTTAATTTATTCCCTCCTTGTCTGTTTTGAGGCAATACCTGCTTTATGGAGCAGACATCCTTTTTCCTTCACCAGGTTTTATCCCCCCCCCCAGTTTGAGGAGGGTTGTGGGGTTAGATGATTGATCTGCTCTGTTTCAATTATACATTCAGACAGTCCTTGTTAATTTGGAAGATTATGGAGGGTTCCCCAATGTTTGGATATGTTTAGGGTTACAGGGGAACCTTGGAGCTCAAGGGACTCCTATATTCTTTTGCTTTCAGTTTCTCACCCTCCAGTGACCGCTGCTGGTTTCTGGGCTGTGTATCAGCCATTACATTCAGCAGAGGCTGGTCTTGTACTGGGATGTTCATGGGAAGTAAGATGGGGTGGGGGGTTTTGTAGATAAGTTTGTAAATGTTTATTCAACGTTGGTTTTCATTTATATGTTTAAAATGTTTGTGATACTAGGTGATCAGTTTGTGCCACCTAGAGTTCTTTATGGTTATGGCAATCCACAGGTAGGGGTTACAACTCATTACTGGGGTAAGGAGGATACATGTTGGCTAGCTGCTGACTCTAGATACCACCCTATCACACTCTGTTTACACCTTCACCTATTTTCAGCCATAGTATACCCCGAGGAGGATGGAACTTAAACTAATCTCCTGGAATGTTAAGGGACTTAACTCCCCAGTTAAAAGGAAGAAGGTACTCCTGCATTTAAAGAAACTGGGCTCTCTTATAGTATTCCTTCAGGAAACAAAGCTTTCTTCTTGTGAGGCTAAGAAGCTTAAACGATGTTGGGTAGGTGAAGAGGTACACAATGTGGTGGATTTTCATAGGCGAGGAGTTTCTATAGTGATACATAAAAACTTGGGCTGGAAACTGACTAGATTTATTCATGACAAAGAAAGCAGATGGGTTATAGCTGAGATGGATACTCCGGAGGGCCCTCTGATTCTATTTAATATTTATGCTCCCAATCAAGACTCCTCTCAATATTTCCATGCCTTAAATCAATCTCTTTCTGACTTTGATCCTTACCAAGCTCCAGTATTACTGGGTGGGGATTTTAATCTGACACTGGACCATACACTGGATAGAAGTAATAAGTCCCCAGAACCCCACAGATGAGCCAAATTGGCTGTTCAATGGCTCATGAGTGAACACGTTATGCTGGATGTATGGCGGGCTCAGCACCCCGGGATCATGATTTCACATACTTCTCTCCAGTGCATGGGTCTTCTAGCAGAATAGATCTATGGCTTATCTCCTCTAGGTTATACGATTCTGTTGTCCACTCATACATTCACCCAATCATTATAACAGACCATGCACCCTTAGAACTTATGATCAGACAGGGGCAGGCCTCCGCTCCAACCTCTTCATGGCGCTTGGACCCTCTCCTGCTAGAGGATGCAGAATTCCAACGCTGGCTTGGACCTGAAGTGGTGGAGTATTGGGAGCATAATGAAAATGTGGAAGTCTCTGACTTGACCCTCTGGGAGGCATTTAAGGCCATGATTCGAGGCAGAATCATCGCCTTTGCTTCTGCCAGAAGGCGATGCCGGGAGGCTGATCAGTGAGCCCTTGAGAAACAACTTTACATATTAGAGTCTCAATATAAGGTACTTAAATTTCAAGCTCCTTCCCAGACCCTGATGGCTCAGTTGATTAGTACCAGAATCTCACTTAATGCCCACCTTACTCGTCAAGCTAAACTGAAACTCGCCATGTCTACTGGGGGCGGAGAATTCCAGTAAACTTCTAGCCTACCACTTGAAACATCAACAAGCCTCCCATATGATCCACTCCCTGGCAGACGAGCAAGGGGGGTATATGCTATTCACAAAATGGGATTAATGAGATCATGACTAGGTTCTATGAGCAGTTGTATGCCTCCCCCAATCCCCTTGATCTATCGAAAATTCAGGACTTTCTAAACTCATTACCTATTCCTTGAGTCCCAGAGTCGGACTCTCAAATTTTGGATACCCAGATCACAGAGGAAGAGGTGGCCGGAGTGGTCAGGTCCATGAACCTACACAAGGCCCCAGGGAGGGATGGGTTGCCCATAGGTTTTTATAGAACCCCAGGTATTAATCTGGCCCTGTACCTAGTTCATGCTTTTCATCATTCCCTATCGGTGGGTGAATTTCCTCCTACCTTGAGAGAAGCTACCATCAAGGTTCTTCCAAAAAAAGGGAAAAACCTGCTTTCCCCAAGTAGTTATCACCATATATCACTCATCAATGCTGATGCTAAAGTTCTGGCCAAGGTCCTGGCAACTAGGCTTGAACATCTCCTTCCGGGATCAATACATTCTTCACAGGCTGGCTTTGTCAAAGGCCACCTCGGATCAGACCACCACAGAACTTTGATCTCGCTGATGCACCATGTTCAATCATCTAGGACACCAGCTGTTGCCCTGGCCTTTGATTTTGAAAAGGCATTTGATTCACTTGAGTGGCCCTTTCTTTTTCATACTCTCTCTGCTATGGGACTGGTTACCAGTTTTATCTCCTGGATCAAACTCCTATATGCCTCCCCCAAGGCCTCTGTCTTGACCAATGGCATCTTGTCTGTGCCCTTTCACCTTCAGAAAGGAATGAGGCAGGGGCACCCTCTGCTTTTATTTGTTCTAGCTATGGAGCCCCTCACCATTGCCCTCCGGGAGTCCCCCCAGATTCCTGGGGTACGGGTGGGGAACTCCACTGCCAAAACTTTTCTGTATACTGACGATCTTCTCATTACTACAGAGCATACTCCTCAAGTGGTAAAAGACATTTTCACTTTATTAGCTGAGTTTTCCCAGGTCTCAGGTCTTAAGCTTAATCAGTCCAAAACTGAGGTCCATCCATTAAATTCGGATACCCCTAAGGATAGTTTTATGGCTTTGGGTTTAAAATGGGCCCCAAATGGCATTAAATATCTGGGCATAATCCTGCATCTGAACCTAGACAAAATGCTTTCTGTTAATTTCATTAATCTTATAGACTCTCTCAAATTGGATTTCGACAGATGGAAGGCCCTGAGACTGTCGTTAGCAGGGAAAATTGATTCAATTAAGATGATGGCCACCCAGAAGATGCTATATATTTTGGCTCACTTACCTGTGCCCATACCCCAGAAATGGTTTCAGAAATTGGAGGCCTTCACGGGCAATTTTTTATAGGAAGGGACCCGTCCCAGATTTTGCAAACAAAAATTGAGACAGCATTGGAGCAGAGGGGGCTGGGGACTCCCCTGGTTACAAGGGCACAACATGGCCTATGTTTCTGCTCAGATGATTAAATGGTTCTCTACAATCGATCAGGCCTCTCCCTCTTGGTTACCATTAGAAGCTTTCTTGCTGAATGCTACATCCCCTGCAGTAGCCCTATACAAGAAAAAAAATTCTCCTTCTGGGGTTTCCCCCACTATATTGACATCTGTTACATACTGGAAAAGAGCCTGTGCCCTCCTAGGTCAGAATCCATCCCCGTGGGAATTTACCCCTTTGTGGAATAACCCTGCCTTACAAATAGGGAATCATATGCCCCACTGGCAATTTTGGGAAGCTCAGGGTATTGCTCTGATTCAGGACCTCCTACTACCAGGTACATATTTACTCGAATCCTTTGCAGCCCTGAGAATTCGCTTCCCTCTACCTACATCCCATTTTTGGAGATACCTCCAAATCAGGGATGCTATTTACCATTTACCCAATGCTCCACTCACAAAGGATATCCCTCAAGAACCCCACCCTATTAGCATATGGGGCAAGCTCCATAAAAACAGAGCCAGTAAGATTTATTCGGACCTCAGAGATGTAACAAAGGACCCTACTCGGACTGCTAGGGTTCAGTGGGAATTGGACCTACAGATCTCTATCTCTGAACTCCAATGGGCACATGGTTGGATAAGGATCCATAAATCATGTAGAGATGGTCGTACCCACCTCATCATGAATAAGACCCTCCATAGGTGGTATAGGGACCCCTTCAAACTTAAGCGTATGGGTCTTACTCTGGTTGATAATTGCTGGAGGTGTGGCAATTCAGGGGCTAACTTATTCCACATTTTCTGGTCCTGTCCCTTGCTTCAGCTCTTCTGGCTCTCAATCCAGATGTGTTGTCAGCAAGGTTTTCCCCTGGTTGCCCCTGACCCCTCTCTTCTTCTTTTGGGGTGTGGGAACCCATCCACACCTAAAGGCTCCCCTGGGGCCAAGTGGATCACTAGTATAGGGGCTATCACTAAAAGATTAATCCTGATAAGATGGAGATCTCCTGATACCCCTACATTTCAGGAATTCCTTCTGGCGGTGTCCCAAGGGGCTATGTTAGAAAGACTCTCCTGTTTGGCAAGGGGCCTTATCTAACAGTTTGAAGAATGCTGGCAGCCCTTTTTTAATTCAAAATTTTGTCATGATGTCTCCTCTAACCTAGCCTCTCTATCTTCTAATTCTGTTCCCTCCTAGATGAGTTTTATGTGGTATTTAACTGTTCCCCCTTCCTTTAGTTTGGATTGCCTTTTTGTATGTAGTTTTTCTTAGTTAACATATCATTACTAGAACCCACCACTTTGTCCCTAAAGTGTATGTACAGGGTCCAGGTTTTCATGTTCTTGATGTACTTAACACTGGTTAAGACCATCAGGCCATAGACTGATAGGTGTTCCTTTATAAAGGGACCCAGCTATGATATAACTTTCCGTTTCTTTTACCTTATATAGCTCCAGCATGAATTCATTTCAATTCTACTGTGCACAGCTGTTTCCAGATAAAGTTACTGTACCTGGTGTTAAGGTTTAGCATTGGAGATCTGGACTTACCAAATGCTGTGGTATGGTACTGGATCCTGTCTGTACCTTTGTATCTTTGTGCATGAGTGGTGCTTTTTCCTTCAACTAATAAAATTTTTAACAAGTAAAGACCATACCCAGATTTTGCACCCTCAGGGAAGCTGTCAATGGAGTAGAACCGAGAACAAGACCAGAATCCACCCCAGACAGCAACCCATCACACCCATGACCAGGTTCAATCACCAGCACCTCTATCTTAGCCAGGTTGAGTCTCAGCCAACTAGAAGTCATCCAGTCATTGATTTTAGCCAACAGATGTTAAGCACATCCACAGCTCCTGATGTTCTGGGAGCAAAAGATAAATACAGTTGGGTATCATCTGCATAGCAGTGAAACTCCACACTGTATTGTCGAATGATCTCACTCAGGGGCAGCATATACACTGCAAACAACATCGGTGACAGAATCAAGCCCTGTGGAACTCCACAAGACTGAGGCATTGGGGAGGAGGAGAAATGCTCCATCACCACCTGCTGCACCCTGTCTGAGAGATAAGACTCAAACCACCTGATGACAGTACTGATGAGTCTACAAAACTCACAGAGCTGATCCAGCAACATGACATGGTCTACAGTGTCAAAAGCTGAAGAGAGATAGAGGAGCACAAGAACTGACCTGTCTCCTCTATCTCTAGCTCTGAGTAGATCATTATGCACTCTCACTAGAGCTGTTTCAGTGCTATGTCTAGCCCAAAAACCCAACTGAAATGGCTCACAAATGTCTGAGGACACCAGGTGATCCTCAAACTGCTGAACCACTAACTTCTCAACAACCTTGCTCAAAAAAGGCAGGTTGGAGATAGGACGGTAATTCGCCAAGACATCAGGGTCGAGGGAAGACTTCTTAAGGACTCTTTCAAGGCAGCTGTCAGAATCCCCTCAGCCATTGAACACCTGCCAATCCTGGTGAACACTGGGCCAACAGCCTTTACACATCCTATTATGAACTGTGTTGGGGCTGGGTCCAGTTCATAAAATATGTGCTTCAGTCCTATGATCACCTTAGTCACATCAGACACCTCATCTGGCCTAAACTCTTCCCAGATTGGCAGAGTGCCTCTATTCCCCCCAGAACAACCACTGTTGGGCAAAAGCACAATTGGTGGAATCCCCGACTGGATGGCCGAAACTCTGTCGGAGAAGAACAGAGCAAACTCTTCACATAAAGTGGATGAAAAAGCTGTTTTCATTGCAGACAGCTAGTATGTAAAAGCCTGTCTACAGTTAAAAACAGCTGAGCAGGTCTGTTCCTCTCCACAGCAATCTCCCTGGACAGAAATTCTGCCTTCTTATGGGAGACAGTCCCCTGGTACTCACCATAGTGAGCATGCAAGGCCAGCATGTCAGACTCCAGCCAGGTCCTCTGCCAGCAATGCTTCAACTTCCAACCCCTGATTTTCATCACTCTGAGATCACCGCCAAACCATGAAGATCTCACATAAGAAGACCTGGGATATAAATTAACTGGTGCAATGGCATCCAGAGCCTCGGAAACCACCCTGTTATAGGTGGCAACTGCTTTTCCAGTGCCACTCACACATGCTGCATCAACCCTAGATAAATCAGCTGCCGCCAACAGTCCCGCTGGGTGCAGACCCCTCAAAGGGTGATAGCTGATCATCTCTACAGAGGAGGGACTTTCAGAGGGGGCCCCAAGTGTGAACTCCATGGTGTAATGATCAGACCAAAAGACCTGATCAGTCTTGAGGTTATCAACCTCAAGACCCAGCTGGAACACCAGATCGAGTGTGTGGCCAAACTGGTGGGTAGCAGAAGCAACTACTTGTGATAGGCCCAGAGACAGTATCAACTGGAGGAGGTCTGAAGAAGAATAATTAGCATTTACATAGTGCTTTTCATACACACTGTATCTCAAAGTATGTTACAAGCAATGAGAGACTGGAAGTGAAGTGACTAATAATACAATTGATTTTATGCCTGACTGTCATCAAGGCACATGTCAGGAAGCATAGGAAGACCAGGAGCAGTTGTCAAACTCACAAGTAATGTTTTATTATTATCAATAACAGTAAAATAAAAAAATTAAAATTGTTCAGTTGAACTATGTACAAAGGCAGTACAAACAAAGAAAACAAAGTCTTTCATCTGAGGGCTTTTTTTCAATTTCAAATCTCAGTCTCTGCCCCTCACTCTCTCTGTAGCAAAATTACTGCTGATCTTTTTATAAGTCTTTGCCTTTGAACTTGTTAAGAGACATCCTGTTTCTCAGAAAGTGTTCTTGCCAGTTTCTTTGCAGAGCAGGTTTGCAAATAGAACAATGTCCCAAACTGGCCCCCTGCTGACAGCTCTGCAAAAGAGTTTGCAAACAAGCCTGAGAGGAGCTCAAAGTGCATCTGAGGTTAACCCTCTAAATTTGAAATAGTTTTTTGCAATCATTTCAACAGTATAACTATATACATTTCAAACAAAGGGAGCCCAGTATCACTTATTGTTTCACACAAAGATTCACATATATTTTTATAACCACAGATATGCAAGGCGAAAGAAAAGACAGCAACAACAGTGAAGGCAGAGAGATAGCAAAAGGTGGAGAATCGTGAGACAACAGAGTGATCAGTTCCTAGGTCTCACAAGAACATTTGGTTGTGCAACCAGACAGAAAAGAAGAGGACAGAACAGATTACTGCATTTAACTCTTTCTGCATAACAAATGGGACAGGGCCTTATTCAACCCTGTCACAATGATCAATGGTGTTATGAGTTGGAATGTTTGCTTTTTTATGTGGTGTCTTCTTTCCCTCTGTCCCACCCCATCCCTGGTCTCAATTTTGGGAATTTTTTAAAGTAGCCCACCCCTTCTGCCTATTTAGGCATTGTCTGCCCTCCAAAATGATAATTTGTAATGCAAACTTAACACTTGTGTTCTCTGTGCTCCTTCATTGGTGAGAATAGGCTTAATCTATCTATCTATCTATCTATCTATCTATCTATCTATCTATCTATCTATCTATCTATCTATCTATCTGTCTGTCTGTCTGTCTGTCTATCTAAATTGGTATCTGAATATCAATTTGTAGTCACATGGACATGAATGTTAATTAACAGGAGGTGGGTTCAGGAGGGATATGAGGAAGTATTACTTTACAGAAAGGGTGTTGGAACCTTGGAACAGTCTATCAGCTGAGGTGGTGGGTGTGAAAACAGGGGATTCAAGCAGGGCTGGGACATAATGGAGGGTACAGTGGTTACCAGAGGCAACAGGACCAGGGAGGAGAATAGAGAGATGACGGGGAGAGTTAGTATCCTGGAGGAACAGTAGGTTCCAGGGAATATAGAGAACTTGTGCAGACTGGATGGACCTCTCATCTTTTTCTGCTATTACTGTCTATGTTTCTATGAAATAGAGACCTTTCAGCCACATTGTTAGCACTCACAGTTCAAACTTTTACTGCTTAAAAGGTGCAATTGATCACATTCTCAATAATGAAAGAGACACAGGGACTACAAGGGTGAAGTTTACATATCAAATGCTCAATTATGAGAGGGATCAATGCTTTGTTGGGTGGAGGGAGTTTGATCTTTGTACCATCTTTTAAGAAACTGCTAAAGTCTGGACTGGAACAGGTGTGAGCATGACATACACTTTTTTAATATGTGGTTAAGTAACTGAGGCAAAAACTTGACAACATACTGTATGTATTTTGAAAAATGGTTACCCACTAGTAACAAGGCTGCTAAATTCCATGTCAGGGTTTTATTGACATCACAGCTTATCTCTCAAGATTCTGATGTCAGTAGAATCTCACAATGGAATTAAAGCCTCGTTACTGATGGTAATCCATCTCTTACTCTGTATCTTTAGTAGATTCTAATTTGCAGGGAACTTTTTCTGTCTTTTGGAACTTTGTATGAAAATAAACTGCTGTACTTGTAATGCCAATGTTATAGTACACAGTAGTGCTGGGCAAAATTTAAATTTCACCAGTAGAATTTAGGTGAATTTATAATTCTGCTGGAACAAAATTTGAATTGCCTTCCTCATCTATGTTCAGCACTATTACAGTGTCTGGCTATAAAGGTGGCTAATTTATTAGAATCAAAATATTTTAGACATTTCACAAAATTTCCCAAACAAAGATTTTAAGACCATGTTAGATCAAATCCACATATATGAATTTACAGAGATTTGTAAGTCACATACATCTTTTTGCCATGTGTAACCATTGCAATTTTCAGGTATCAATCTGAATGGACTACTGAATTATAACTAGCTGAATATACTGGCAACATATATTTTCAACAGTGAAATTTCACAAAGAAATCAACTTCAAGATTTTAAGCCCCTGCATATTCAAAACTGCCTATCAGAATGTTACAAAACTGAGCTGATGATTGCTGGGCTGGTGGCATGGAGGGCTGAGGCAGCGATGCCTTACCTCCTGCCATGATTGGTGACCGATGTTCACAGTGCAAGTGGGTCATCGGGGGCTGGCCACGGTGGGAGAGGATTGAGAGTCTGAAGGACTCCTCTCCTCTCCATGGGAGGGTGAGGAACATCAGCCAGCATTTGCCTGAAACCTAGCAGAGGCTAGGTGTTGGCATGCCAGGCCAATACAGTGGGGCATGGAGGAGGAGCAGCCAGCAGATGCACTATGGGTGGATGCATGCATGGCACACTCATTATCAGCATTGCACACCCACCACCATAAGGAAAAAAGGAAAATGTCACCCAGGCCAAGTTGCTTTATGGCCTTCTGCCTCACACACCATCTCCGAGGGTACCACCTGTACTAGATACCATCCTGGTAGAGAGTTGGGGGCTCCCTACCACCCCGCCATGGGTGGTAAGCCATGGGGGTAGCTAAGTGGTGGCCTGAATGGGAGACAGGCATGGACGGATGGCAGCTGGAGAAAGGAGGTGATGCCTGTATGAAAGGAGCTGACTGGAAGCCACGGGGAGATAATGTAAATTTAAAAAAAAACAGCTGAGCTGATGATTATATCCTTAATCCTCAGATAAATCTTCTAATTTTCAAATTTCAAAATTCAAGGACAGCTAAGCTATAACAAGCTGAAAAGTGTTGGTGCAATTTTGTGAAATTCTGCAAACGTTTTTGAGATGTGTGGGCATGTGTGCCGGGCATATCCATCTATCTTCAAGCATTTATGGTTTTAATGACTTAATCAATTTTGTGGAAAATACAGCCAACTGTAAAATACAGCACTTGGACCAGGATTCACAATAAATTATCCCAGCACAAACCCAGTTTTGCGCAAGCAAACCAGGTTTTGTGCTGAGTTGATATTCACAAAAATCTGGTATGTGTACTCCAACCAGGTTTGCACTGAGACAAAGTGTGGAGGGGGACACAATGCAGATGAAGGGGAAGGGACGTGAATATGAACATTGTCCCATTCACAAAGCGTTTGCTATATGCTATATTTGCTATTTTCATTTGCTACCCAGTCCCCCTGTGCAGAGCAAATACTGCCGGCAAAGACCTTGCCTTGTCCCATGTAACACTAGTGGTTGTCAGAAGTACTGTGGTACCCCCTTCCCCTCACGATCACCGGCCCGAGTACAAAACAATACATTTCCTTGGCATCCAGTGGTCCCCCCCTACATCGATTGGCAGTCATCGATCACTGGCCCAAGAAAAATGAAAAAATTCTCCCTGGTGTTAGTAGTCTCACCACCCGAATCTCCAATTGTCAGCCCATGTATGGAACAGGAATTTCCTTGTTGGCTAGTGGTCCCTCCCCCCTGCAGATTGCTATCCTGATCACAGATATAAATCTATTTATATCTTCCCTGGTGGCTAGTGGTCCACCACCCTGCTGATCACCATCCCCGATCACAGATATAAATGCATTTATATATTTCCTGGTGGCTAGTGATCCCTTCCCCTGCCAATCGCTGTTACAATCACAGATGTAATAATTTATTTCTGTGAGTGAGGGGTGGGACCATAACTCATGAGTGGCAAAGCCACAAATTAGTTCTGAAACTCCAGCCCCCTCAAGAATGGAAATAAATGCCATATTTTTACACAGAACATTGTATGTGCTGTGTATACAATGGTCTGTATTAAAGTTTAAAAGTTTCCGTGAATGGAACAAAAATCACTAAACACTCACTGAATGTTGAAAGCACTGTTAATATACAGTTTTTTTTTGCAGGCTGCCACCTGTCACTCACACAATGGCAGCGTTAAATGAATTCCCGAAGTGCTATGGTAGGCTGGATATACTTCCCCTGGCAAAGTAGTGAAGAATTATTAAAAAAGTGCCTTGTACCTTAAGTGGATGATTACAGAGTAGGAGTGGCTGACTCCATGAGTGGGAATTTTGGCAAGTCAGCACAAACTGCGTCTGACTGTCTTGTAACTTATGGCATCTATGATCCAAGCAAGTGATCACAGCCAGCCATTTGTTTTAGCAACTTGAGGAAGAAAATAATGATATGGCATCGGGGGGGTCTCTCTGTTAAAAAAGTAGAAGGAGCAGGTATTTTTACAAAACATTGCAGAGTAGCAAGGAATCAAGATGGCAGAAGGAGTGGGAATTTCATAATGTAAAGAGGAATGCTATTGTCTGTTGTGTGGCAGGGTCTTTGTGGGATTGGACAGAATGGGGGTAATTCAAGTTGATTGACATTTTGGGTGAAAGGATGATGTAGGTAAGTGAAAATTTAACAGTGCTATTTATCCATTGGGTAAATAACATTGTTTATTTTTCGTTTTGATCAAATTCTTGTGAAAATAAAGGATTTACTGGAACTCCAAGAGTGCTACATAGATTGAATACATGTATGTATATATTACCCTGGATAAATCCCAGGAGAAAAATGGGATATCAAAGACAGAAATCGAACAGAAAATTGAAAACCTAAAGAGGAAATCATCTCCTGGGCCAGACGGTATATCAGCTGGAATTCTGCAATTAATGACCAAATATCTCCTGGAGCCACTTTGAATACTTTTTAATGTATCTCTAGAACAATCTAAAGTCCCTATGGAATGGAAATTAGCCCATGTAGTTCCCATCTTTAAGAAAGGAGATAGGGAACAAATGTAAAACTATCGCCCTATTAGTTTAACAAGTGCAACTGGCAAAATGATGGAAAGTATCATTAAAGATAGAATACTAACCCAGACTAGTGAATTGGATCAGGATCAACATGGTTTCATAAAGGGCAAACGTTGTACAACTAATTTACTGGTTTTTTATGAGCAAATTAAGACGTATTTAGACAAAAATATGCCATGTAATATAATATACCTTCATTATTCAAGGGCATTTGATCTAACCCCACACCAAGCATTAGTTAAAAAAATTTCAAATCTGAATATGGGCTCTACCATTGTTAACTGCATAGTTGATTGGTTGATGGAAAGAAAACAATGTGTCACAATTAATGGGCATGTTTCCCCCAAGGGCCCTGTTGCCAGTGAAGTCCCCCAGGGCTCCGTTCTGGGACCAATCCTTTTTAATGTCTTCATTTTTGACATAACAAAAAATTTAGAGGGTATAACAATAAAATACACTGATGATACTAAGCTGGGGGGCCATGCAGTACATTAGAGGAACCAAGTAGACTACACAATGATCTGAATAACATCATTACATGCAGTAAATTAGAGGAATGAAGTAGACTACAAAATGATCTGAATAATATCGTATCTTGGACCCAGAAATAGGACATGAGTCCGAATAAAGATAAGTGCAAAATGATGCACTTGGGTAGATCAAATAAGAAATATTATTATTATCTTGATGGAATTCCCAACTGCAAGACCAACTGCAAAAAATATTTTGGTATACGTATAATGAATGATCTCACTAGTGAACAACAGGTTAGTGAGGCCACAAATAGGGCTAACAGAGTACTAGGGTCTATCAAAAGAAACATAATATCCAGATCTAGTAGAGTTCTCATTCCTCTCTATAAATCATATGTATGACCACGCCTGGAATATTCATCTCAGGTTTGGAACCCTTATAAAGTGTCAGAAGGAATGAAACTTGAACAGGTTCAACAACATTTCACTGAAACAATTGAGGGACATCGTGACTTCTCATACGAAAATTGGTTGGAGGCTCTACGCCTCATGTCCTTGGAAACTCGGAGAGCATGGTGTGGTATTCTGTTTCTGTATTATGTTTTGCAAGATATAATTACAGCAATCCCCATTCCCTGGTGTCCAGTGGCTCCCCCACCCAGTAGGAAGTGCCCAACCATCCCGGCCCCATCCCAAACTCAAGACGGCCACTAGCACAGTCCTCCTCTCTCCACCACAGTTGGCCACCAACCAAACTGTCAATCAGTGTGTACTGTATACATTATGCGCTCACTGCTTTACAGGTCACTGTGAGCTGTCAATCAATGAGCATGTAATGTATACAGTGTAATGCTCATTGACAGCTCAGTTGGCAGTTGGCTGTGGTGGAGAGAGAAGAATGTCTCGATCTGGCAGGTTTGGGTGAGGCAGATGGTAGGGCACTACCTAGTGGAATGGGGGTTGGGGTCCACTGGACACCAGGGAATGATGTATATCGAATAAGCATTCCCCCGATCAGGGTTAGGAAGGTGGCACACTAGGCATCAGGGTGATATATATATAGAGTTATGGGTAGATCAGGGAAGGGACCACTAACCACATACGAGGAACAGGCTGGGGGAGAGGCAGCGCCAATCCCTGTATAGTAATGTGGCCAAGGCTGTGTTACTTGGGGGGGGTGCTTGTCATACCGGAATGGGGATCAGGTGGGGGGAGGGACTACTAGCCACCAGTGAAGATATACATATACATTTATATCTGTGATTGGGATGGCAATCGGCAGAGGGAGGGACCACTAGCAACCAGGGAAGATATACATTCATTTATATCTGTAATCAGGATGGTGAACAGCAGAGGGAGGGACCATTAGCCACCAGGAAAGATATAAATACATTTTTATCTCTGATCAGGACAGCGATCAGCAGGGGGAGGGACCACTAGCCACCAGGGATAAATACATTTATATCTGTGATCAGGACAGTGATTGGCTGGGGGAGGGACCACTAGCCTTCAGGGAAGATATAAATACATTTATATCTGTGATTGGGACAGCAATCAGTGGGCAGAGGGCTCACTAGCCACCAGGGAAATTCCTGTTCCATACATGGGCCAGCAATCAGAAATCAGGATGTGGGAACCACTAGCACCAGGGAGATTTCTTTCATTTTACTTGGACTGGTGATCAGCGATCGGTGAGGGTTGGAAACCACTGAAACCCAGGGAAACATATTGTTTTGTACTCAGGCCGGTGATCACAGTGGGGAGTGCCACCAATCACCAGAACACAGGGCTGCCTCTGGGGTAGGGGCTCGGGGTGTGGTAACCTACAGCTAAGCCTATGTGAGTGGGTCTGTCATGGGCATAAAAATGGCCACCTAGCACCTTGCATGCCCAGTGGGCTCATTTACATGGCTGCTCTTGTGAATTCAGAATTGCTCACCTGTGCAAATCCTTGTATAGCCATACCCTTGGCTGCATGTCAGGGCAGCTCTAGCAGGGTAATACTAGCAGTACTGGGGTTAGTGCTGACTAGTCCTGTCCCTATTCACAGACAGATAGCGCAAGAGCATTATCCAACCATGAATAGCAACCTTTGACACCTGGGCAATCGCAAAGTGCAGTGCAAACCTTTGTGCTGTGCTTTGCTATTTTCTGTGAATCTAGCCCTGATGTCCTCGACAACAGCACAGATACTCTTTACTGAAGCACCTTTGGGAGATGTAAATTGAGAGTAGCAGTAAACAAAGAAATAAAGTTCAAAAGGAGGTATCCCTACTTGCACAACAAACTCTGGCCAGAGTTAGTACAGATGCAAATGCATTAAACTGATAAGAGATATAGAATAATGTATGGCTTTATTGTAATTTAATTGTATTATTGTGATAAAAAAAAACATTTACTGGACAGCAGATAGAAAGCTATTGGGCTTGAATTCAGTTTCTCTCTGGGAACTACTCAAAATGAGAATCCGATGTGGTCAGTACCCCACTGACATTTTACCTCAGAGGGGTTCAAACAGCAAAGTTCACCTTTTCAGGTTTTGGCCACACCCAGCAGAATGTTAACAAGAAGTTTGCTTTCAGTGTTGGAAAAGGAAATAATTCCCTAAGGGAACCCATGGCCGTTGATCAAGTATTGATCATATTTATTTTTATTTATTTATTCATTATCAGAATTGCAACCCTTTGAGTCAAGGACTCATTTACAAAGGCTCATCGTCATACACAGAATAGAACAGTGCAGGAGGAACATACAATAAGAGGAAAACAGACAGTAGTGCAGGAACAGTACTATGGCTATAATATTTACAGTAAAAAAAAAATTGTACAAATAAAATACTGGTGGGGAGGGCCAAGCCAGTGAGAGAAGGGCCCCATTCTTGCAGGAGACAGCCCTATATAGGATGGTAGCTAAACAAGAATGGAGAGATCATTGGGCATATATACTTCAAAAACACTACATACAGTAGGGGTAGAAGTAGGACTGCAGAGAGAAAACTAAAAGTTGTAGGAACAGACCCCAACATGACTGAGGCTCAGTAATCATGTGCTAAGCACACCAAAACAAAAAGGCAGAGGAGGGTAGGTTGGCGGGATTGAGTCAGCTGGTAAGAAGTGGAGCAGTAGGGGAGCAATTAGGGGAGCAGTAGGGGAGCAATTATTTGCAGTTGACAGGGGTCTGAGGATATGCTTCTTCATTATACAGTATCTTGCATTTTTTCACTTTATTTAATCAGTAGTTTGCCTTTAGATTATGTGTATTTTACACAGAAGCAGTCATTTTACTCCCAGAATTGAGTCAGACATTTAATTTCAATCTTGGAACTGAGTTCTCTTGGGCTCCCTTACATTTCCATTGTGTCTGCTTTAAGCTTCACTAAGCAGCCTTAAAAATGTGGCAGGAAGATGTTATTGGGATTTGCTACTTAGATCACTGGTTTGGGAACCAGCAAGTTCAGGTTCAGATCCCACTAGAGCCACTTACTGTTACCCTGAGCAAACAAAAGTAAAATGTAAAAGCAAGGTTCATGAGATAACAGGAATTAGTATGGTGTTTTGCAACAGGTTAAACTGGGTGTTTTCTGCTTCCATTAAAGGGAAACATCCATGTAAAAATGGATCCCACCTCAGTGTGAGGCAGAGCTCGATTAGCACTTACACAAAAAGTAGCTTTTTTTTACCTTTGTCAAAGTTATTTAGTTGTAATTGATCCTGCCTCCTCTCTCCCAGTCGTTCAAAATCCAGTGCCCCGAGTGGTGCACCCACAACCACCCATGACTGTCCCGAGAAAGATGTGTCATGTGGGGGAGCAGCGATGGAGTCATCCATTAGATGTCTGTATAGCTGTAGCTTCTACTAGCTCCAATTTGCAGACTACATATCTTGGTGCTATTCTGAGACTAAATATAGACTGGTAGTGGACTATCAATCTATACCTGGTCTTGGTATAGCAGCAAGACATGTACCCTCCAAACAGGAACCTGTAGAAGCTACAGCTATACAGACATCTAAGGAACAGACCCGTGGCTGCTCCATGCATGATACATCATTCTTGGAACAGCAACAGGTGGTTGTGGACATGCCAATCAGGCTGCTGGATTTTGAAATGCTAGCAGAGAAGGAGTCAGTAGTAACCAGATAAACTACAAGTAAATAAAACTGGCAGAGGTAGAAAAAAAGTTACTTTTTCTGTAAGTGCTAATTGGGCCCTGCCTCACACTGAGGTGGAGTCTATTTTTATGTGGACATTTCCCTTTAAGAAGCAGGTTCTGAAGTGCACTTTCTGAGCGTAACTATTGCGCTCACTTTTCTATCCTTTCCTTGCCCATCCCCCATTGCCACTGATTCATGCAGAAGACATTATGCATAACAGTGTGGACCTAAGTTTATTCTATTCTGATGGAGAACTGTGACAGCCATGTTAGTTCAGTCTGTGATGTAGAAGAAGAAATAAAAATATGTGATACCTTTTATTGAACTAACAAAATTGTTTTTGAGACTAGCTTTCAAGAGTTAAAAAAGCAACAAACGACATCACCCACCTATAACACGTGCTTTCTTTTTTCATCTTTTCTGAGGCAAAGCAGTGTAATTACTTATATTATGGTCTTGCATTAGTACACTTACTTGATGATAGTGATCTCCCATAATGCAATCACAGTTCCAACTGACCAGTCTTTTAGGTAACTAGTAAAGTTCCTTGGTGAACAGATAGGCAGCAGAGAACAGTTTAACAAGAGCTCAGATTTAGGTTTACATTGCCACTGGCTGCATAGCTACGTACATTGGAGTCAATCAGCATAATAGCTGACTGCCTGACTCATTCTCTGTCTGCAGCTTGTCTGTCCTATTAGTGGAGTACCTAATATGGAGGTAAAAAACTCTTTCTGCTCTGTCACATCTACATTAGTTGATTACAGAATTTTTCTTCAGTCACTGACCTGTTCCCCCTGCTGTGTTAAGTATTGTGTGTACTCAACAGCATTCCTCCACCTCTACAGGTGGCAGAGAAAACAGAAGAAGATGCCATAACAAATAGATTCATGACTAAAATGTATCTGGTTGGGTGAATGGGAGTGGGAGGGGTGGGGGAACAGACAGACACAGAGGAACAGGGATCTTATGCATACCAGTGAGGTGATGAAACTCTACTATGGAAGTATCATAAAGGAATTTTAGAGATAGGAAGAAAAAGCTAAAGCCAATGACCAGATAGGGTCACTGGTCACTTTGCCAGGTAGCATAAATGGGCAGGCTGTATTGGTCTGGGGGCCCTTATCTACCTACAATATCTATGTATCTATGTAAATAGAAAATAATATACATCAGTTCCTATTCCCATCTGCCCTGCTCCATCTCCTTTTGTTAACAATATGTTGCATCAGTATCACTATGTTACCAGAACAAATAATTAGAGGTATAAAAGGTAGCAAAGAAACCTTGTTTTTATTTTCTGCATGTAACCCTCCGTCCCCACCAACTTGGGGCTTACCTTAAGTGTCTCTCAGGGTTCAATCAATGCCCACTGCCAGGCAGACGTCCTGCAGAGATAGTAAATCCATGGTTATTTGGTAATCCTACTGGTCTGTGTGAGAGTGCCGTGATGTGCCTCAATGCCTGTCCCTTTAAGCCACTGTGCTGTAAATGGCCTGGGCTGGGTCCAAGTGCTTCAAAGCTAGCAACTGGATAGGCAACGTTCTGATTTGCGCCACTCTGCGGTTGATAGTAAAGCAAAGAGTGCTCTAACTATTACTGTAAATATTTACTTCTAACTTGTTATATTTAAATTAGAATGCTCGTTTTAACCTGCCTTCTTGCAGTTTATGCATTTGAATGGGATCCACCATGTTTGGTCCAGGACTTCCAGGAGTCTGGACCAATTGGGACACAGGGGACCTCGAGGGGTCCTTAGTTCAAGTGCCTCATGGAAAAAGCTGTAGTTCTTGTAGTTTTACAGGTTGGCACCTAAACTGACAAATGGGAGCACCAGAATTGTGATTCACAACTCACCTAGCCAAACGGAATCCAGAAAAAATGGACTAGTTCAGGAACTGTTAGAAAGAAGAGTTCAGTTGCTTTTAGAGGGAAGAGAATGAGCAACTCGAGCCATTGAGAGTCAGCACCTGGAAAGGAGCTGAGGAGAACTGGCAGGGAGAGGCCTGACTTGCCTTCCTGCTATTATTTCCAGCATTGGACTGCCTGATAGCAGTAAAACAGACTAATCCAAAAACTAATCTTAAACTGTGGCAGTTAGCCCCAATACACTGAGGGGTGCAGCTCGAGCTATTGGGCCTAGAGGAGCTTCTGTGGAGCATTCTGCCCAAGATCTGTATGAGAGACTGCCTTTGCAGGTTAAGAGGTTCGCTCAGTGAATCGATTGCAATTGCAAACCAGTCTGAAACTGAACTCAGAGGTAGAGAAGTGAATGCTGTTTCCATTAAATGTGCTGAATGCTTATCATGGGTCAAGGCCTACTGTCCAGGGACTCCTGATTGCCAGAAAGGAGCACATCTTTACCAGCGGCCAAACCATTTGCCAGCTGGAGGTTTTCACCCGCAAACAAACTGAACTTTGCCAGAAGTGTTTCTCTAGCCTTGGGCTCATGCCAAACCCAGTCCAAGCCACTATCCTTGCACCAGTTACTGTTTTCTCAGTGAGAGACCAGCTTGGGGATCCAGCCCCTGCACAGCAAGAACTCAAAGGGTTGTGGTAACCTGGAGGGAAAGGCCATGAAGCGGAAGTGAGTCATGCAGGTCCAGCTTCCCCATGCTCTTCCGTACTCTGCAACAGGTCTTCATATCACCAGGCCATCTTCTACCAACTGGTGTTGTGAATAAACATAGGGTAGCTCACTGCAGCAGTTCTTTTAATCATTTTGTGGTACCATCTGATTTCATCTGTGTGTTACTGGGTTACATTGGACTGGGCCAACCAGCTGAGGATACAAATAACCAAGGTCTTTGTTATGGCATGTTTAGCTGCCTTTTTTCCATCAAGGGCCCCAACAACAGCTGCAGTCCTGGGCAATGTTCAATCTAGTCACCAACACTCTGGGTACCCAGCAGCTGCAAAACTGTATAGTGGGACTGACTGTGTGCATGCAAAGTATCCTGGGTTAAATCCAGTATAGTAATCATTCGTCTAAATCTGCCCCTTTCCTTGTTCAAATCCCTCTTAATCAATCAATTGGTTTGTTTCACTGTTACATTGCCTCACAAATATATCATTGTCTGGGTGAAGGTTAATGTATTGGGAGACACATATTTAACAGTGCATGCCTGCTGTGAAAACTGTTTTACAGAGGGTTCCAGGGTGTTTACCGAAGACCAGACCCTGGTGGTAAGTGCAAGGGGTGTGTGCATACTGTTAATGTTTATTGCCAACTCTGTGTTAACTGCTATAAAAGCTCATTCCCTATTACAAGGTACGTGGTCACTAGGCAGGTTTATGGGTGGTTATAGCTTCCCAGAGGGTTATACCAGGTTAGCCCTTACAGAAATAAGTACATGAAATGTTTTCATGCTGCACACATAAAACTTCTTATGTGATATGCATGCTGCAAGCATGATTTAGACGTTAAATTGGAACTGATTGCATGCATATGGCATGCGTGCAGCAAGCAAGTGTGGAAAGCATTCTTTTTATGTTAAATTGGAACAGACTGCATGCACGTGGCATGCGTGCAAAAACAAGTGGTCACTGATAAGTGCACACATAAAAGTTAAATGACTTGCTCAGGATCACGCCATATCCTGTACAAGTGTGAGCTGATGAGATTCAAATACAGGTCCTCAAGTCTCCTGGTTTGCAGTTCAATGCCTTTAATCACTAGGCTATACTGCCTGTACACATATGGCCCGCTTGCAGTTCAATACAAATCTGCATACTGTACATCTGCACGCATGCAGCATGCTTGTAGCCACTGTTGTACTTTTCAGTTTTTTTGTCCTCCCTCAGCTGCACAACTGAACTGTAGCACGCATACCAATGGAAACACATGTGGTTCTTCTCACCCTCAATAGACACACTTACCCATAAAACTACTTATTTACTTCTCTCTGGCCTGTACTCCTACCATTGTCTCTCCATAGTTTTGAAAGCTTCCACACAGACTTTAAGGGGCAAACACAAAAGTAGCAATAACTCGACACCCACCCACATGGCCAGTCCCCCCCCCACAATGCTCACATACTGCAACAGGTGTGGCCATGCTGCTACAGACAACCCGTCCAAGTGTGGCTATAAGCTGAGAGTCTTTTACCTGAGTACTAAGGAGCTAGAGGCAGAAGTGTTTAAGAGATGATGTCCATGTGTCAGAGTGCTGGGCATAGTCATACTCCCTTAAAATGAATGGAGTTATTTTTTATTACTATTTTATACATTATGATGGTGAGTTGGAGAATAATGAAGTCCACTGTTCTACTAACAAGGCCCTTGTTAGTCAAGCAGTGGCCTTCATTAATCTTCAACTCTCCATCAATAATGTATAAAATAGTAATAAAAAAATACCCCCATTCATTTCAATGATGCACACCCCTGCAGTCTCCCTTTCCCTATGCCATAATGTGCCTGAGTGTGATGATATGGAGGACAGCTTCACTGGGGGGGGCATAAGCTTGGCCATAGGGGGCTCCAATTGTCTATGCATGCCATACTGCTTAACTGTCCCTGAATGCAAGGGACAGCCCTCATTTTAACCCTGAAATCTGCTCTGCTCCTCATCTATCCCTCATGGAAAACATGTTGCTCACACAGAGGACATTCTGTAAACTTAAACTTTATGGCATGGGCACCATTTCAGATTTCAGCATGTGGGAGCCAACAACCAGTGGAAGCCAGGTGCTAGTTAGCCCCAGGTAGCAAGCTCTAGAATGTCTGGAACATCTCTAAAAGGTAAAACTCATTTGTTGTTACTGAAAAGTGATATGCAAATCAGAAAAAAAATCAAATGTACAAGATTCATCTGTCTATACCCCGGAGTAGTGCATCAGATTTGGGATTAAACCCACCTAGTTATTAACCAATTTTTTTCATGGCTGATGTTCTGACCTCCCCCCCAAATAAAAAACTTTGTCCAGATTTCTCTCCCCAGCTCCATTCCATTCAATACATATCCCACATAGGTCATAAAGCTGCCAAAGGTGAAGAAAAGTGAAAAACACATCACTATTTCAGTCCTTCCTCCTTCCACATTCCCCCCTTAAATAAAATTATTTACTTTCACTTACCTAGCCATCTGGCCAGAACCTGCAGCCTGGCCCAGTGTGCCATCAACCCAGTTTTCATTCCGCTCCTCCTCCGTCCTTCTGCCAGAAGCTGGATGCTAGAACCGACCATCCCAGGTTCCCCACATGGTCCACGACCGAGTCACCTCACTAACCAAACACACCCAACCTGTGTTGCTTTCTTCTTGCTTGGCTGCTGCCATGGCTGCTGCTGCACTGCTCTGATTAAGGCCTTTGAAGGCCACCCACACCACTGTCACTGCTGCTGCTAGACCTAGCTTGCTTCTGAGGGGGTCTGTGCTGTTTTTTTTTTTTTTGTGAGGTGAGCCTAGTAGAGTAAGTAGGTAGCCTAGTCTCAAGTTAGCTTCCAGCTCACCCCCTGTCCCTTCAGCTACCAGGTGAGACAAAGACTCACTAAGTGTAGAACAACAAAAATATGCTGCCACAACACTGCTATTGAGAGTTCAATGCTCACCGACTCCTTCAAGCTGTAGTGTGCATCCTGTATACTCTGTGGCAGGAAAGACAGTGTTGTACTCATGTGACTCATTTGCTGTTGCTTTGCTGGAGCTCCTCCACTTCATGTGTGATGGTGCCACCACTAATAGGTGGAGAGAGGGGACAGCACAATCTGTATAAGTAAATACAACAGTTTCCACTGTGTTCTGAGATACTGTGTCTCCATGTTTCAGGATGTGTCCTGATCATTGTCAGGGTTAGTGTCCCTCATTGTACCTCATTTGAGTGTCCATGTCCCTCAGTTCAGTGACAAAATGTGAGATATGGTGCATGCTTCCAAAGTCCTATTCAGCACAAAGCGTGCATAGCATGGCCGTAGTGTATATACTCCATACAGAATGACAAAGGGAAAGTAAGTGAGCAGAATCAGTCATGGAGAAACACATTTGTAGCACTAAATATGCATAAGGGGATTTGCATGGCCCAAAATAAAAAGTCAGGCTTCACAACACAGAGGCCTCTTTGCACAATTGGAATGGGGGATGTTGGCTGATTATATCCTAGGCATTTAATGCAATAAGCAAACAATACTTTACAAATTAATGGGGATTCAATGACAAAAATCAAAAGCCATTAAACAACTTGCAAAAGGGTCATAATTAATGAGGTTACCTAATTTTAATGGGAAATCAATGAAAAAAATGTATTTTAAAGGCTCTAATTGCTAGCAGTAGTATGAGAAATAGAAACTGATGTGTTTTTAGATGAGATTTTCACCAGCTTAGTTGCTGCACAGATGGCAAGTGTACAGCATGTGAACCTAATGTGATTTTAAAATTATGTTCACAACAGCTTAACTGCTGCACTAATGTCAAGCATGCAACATGGGAACCTGATGTAATTTTTAGAAGATGTTTGCACCAGCTTACCTACTGCACACATGTCATGCTTGCAGCATGTGAACCTGATTTGCTTTTTAGACCTGGTTCACTTAGGTTCACCTTGTGTATGCAAACTGCATGCAAAGATTGCACAATTAAGCATGTAGCATGCATTCTGCATGTACACAGCACACATGTATTTCTGTAAGGGAGGCAGATGCCCCCACATACATTACTCTGTGTGGAGACACCAAAATATTCTGGTTACTAAGGGAAAGGAAACCCTGGTAATTGTTAAGTTTGAACCCAGGCCCCTCAGCCTGTTGTCCAAAGTACAGGGAGGGACAGTAACCCTAGATATAGTGCCGCCTAGGGGTTACATGCAAATGAAGATTATTTGTCTGATATTCAAGGTAACTTGATCTGTTAAATTATCAATAAATCCTTTCAACAGTAACAATTTTTGTAGCACCTTTCCTTAATACTTAAGCCACTTCATAAAATAGATGTTGGGTCACAAGATAAAAAAAAACAACATGGTATAAAATCAAAGCAGTGTAATATTGATTCCAAGAGCCTCAACTACTTTACTTCTATCAAGGCAAAACTAATGTGTCCTTAGTAAAGACTTGACATTTGATAGTGAATCAGCTCATTTTACATACAATGGAATACAATTCCATAAAAGCAGGCTTTATTGGAAAGAGATGTGCCTCCATTAGTGTTACAACTGATTAGGGAAATACAAAAAAACAACTTATCAAAGGATCTCAAAGCCTGATTTGAAGCATATCAATGAGAAAGTTTTGACAAATAAAAGGAACTCAGTGATTTATGCTTCACAAGTGAGCAATGAAATCTCAAAATGTCATCTACAGTATTTGTATGGTAAGACAATCACACTTACAAAGAATTGGGATGGCCTATAAAATATTGTCTGTCTTATTTGATGTGTTTTTTGTTAGCGATTAAATAGTGCTTTTTGGGAGCATTTTTGTGTGAGCACACCAGGAAGTTTTTTTTTTAACTAAACATACTGTATGTTTTCATAACCCACTTGAAAGTATGACATGTACAAATTATATCTTGAGGTGTCAGGGAAACTGTAATGTATTACAGAACACATATTTTGTGACACTGAGAAAACTGACACTGTAGGCATATTTAACTGAGAGAAACAAGATCTGGCAGAGTCACTACAGCTGTAAATGCATTAACTAGATAAGGGTGTTTCATGGGTTTAAACATAAACATGAATTGCCATTGCATACACTAACTGAATCAAAGTACTGTACATTGAGAAAGGGCAGATATAAAAAATAATGCCACCGTCTGTTATTACAGTTATCTATATGTTTCACATTTTATTCTGTGCACTGTTATAGCAATCAACTCAACATAACTGGACCATCATATACATGAAGGTACTGTACCTTAACTGCAGACACTATATGTTGTAACAAGGTGGAAGATAAACACAATGTTGAGATGTTTAGGAAGACATTTGATATGTTTAATTGATTTTTTTAGAGATTGCTATACAGTACACACACACATAATTAGTATAATATAAAAGTGCATATACCCAAATGTCAGTGTTAATCTTACACATTTTATTACAAGTTGTTCTCTTGAAGGAAGAACTTACTGTACAAGGCCTAGAAATTGGTGTTAGGTAAAAGTAAACTGGGGTAGGTGTGTTATTGAGGGTATTGCATAGTTTATCTTTTTATTGCTGCTCTACCCCAGGCCCACACAATATGAAAATCAACAACCCCTTGATATGAAGCAATAGGAATTAATTAGTACAAGGACAGAAACAAGTAGGAGACTGAGTAAGTGGGTAGACAAACATGAGTACGGTAAGTCAAATAACATTTCAAAAAGTCTCACCATTATAATTCATTTTTTACAAATGCATCTGCACAGTTGACAATTTTTGTAAAAAGATAATAACAATAGGAGTTATTCCACATAACACATAATTTAAGTGAGAGGAATGAAGTTAATAAAAATAAAACAAAGTGTAATGGAAGAGAAGTAGCTATAAAATGAAGATGGGCAAACACAGAGCTATTCCAGCGGCAACAGGTGATGTGCTCAATTACTCTGCATCTCAGGTGGGTGCACATGCAAAAATAACATAACATTTATGGTAAGGAAGAAAAATAAATAAAATATAGCTCACTGCAGAGCAGATTCTCATCTGTACAAATGTCCATGGCAGAGACATTTCTGAAACAAGCAGTAGAAGCAGACATGCATCTGGTTGAGTTCCCTTTTACTTCCCCCAGAAGAGGTTTATTGTACTTCTGGTAACAGAAAACAATGCAGTTTGTCAATCATTTAAACAGGCACTGTTTTCAAACTTCTGTGCCCTGTCCTTTGGGACCAAAGGAAACAAATAACTGATTGGACCTACAAACATCTTTAGTCCAGTTAGTGTAGTAATGCAGAATTCTGTGCACATCCATAGTGTGCAGAAGAGCCTCCCCTGATTAGAGTGCTCAGGGAAGAATACCGGCAGTTGAATTGTCTGATTCAACGTAAACTCAGAAACCACTTTAGGTAAAAACTTAGGATTTGTATACAGAGCCACGCAGTCTATACGGAAAATTAAGTAAGGCTCCTTACACACCAGGGCCTGACACTCTGACATTCTTTACACTGAAGTAGTAATAACTAAGAAAAATGCTTTCCAAGACAAATAGTGCATAGCACAACTTGCTGCTGGTTCAAAAGGAGGAAAAGTAAGTTTTTCCAAAACAAAATTCAAGTCCCACTGGGGGACTGGATTACAAATTGGTGGTTTCAGATGGAAAATTCCTTTCAAGAAGGTTTTGGAAATCTCCAACTGAGCTTTGGTTTTGCCATCCATGGGGAAGTTGTAGGCCAAAATGGCAGACAGATAGACCTTCAAAGAAGAATAGCTGAGGCAGAGATCTGAAAGATGCAAGAGGTACTCTATGATCTGGGGCACCGGGTAAGAGAAAGGGTCCCAACCTTGGAGGCTGCCCAAATGGAAAATCTTTTCCATTTCATGGCATAAGTAGTTCTGGTAGGAGGCTTTCTGGCCTCTATGAGGACCTGGGCCACTAGGGCGGAAACTCCAAAGCATGAAGCAGCTATGTCCACAGGTGCCACACATGCAGGTGGAGGGATTTGAGGCCCCGATGCACCAGTCTGCCCTGCTCCTGAGTCAGAAGATCATGACAGAGAGGCAGAGATATTGGGGGTTCCATTGATAGCTGTTGAAGCAGAGGGAATGAAATCTGATGAGGTCAAATGGGGGCTATTAGAATCATGTGAACCCCTTCCCCCGAAGCTTCAGGAGAAGCTTCTAAAGCACTGAGAAGGGATGAAAGACATACAAGAACCTCCTTGTCCAGCAAAGAGAGTGTGTTTTGCCAGAAAACACCATGCCTGGGAATAAGCGAGCAAAAATTGGGTAGTTTTGTGTTGAATGGGGAGATAAAGAGGTCTATCTCCAGCCGACCCCACAGGTTGAATAAGCTTTCAACCACCTCTTGACTTAGCTTCCACTCATGAGCCCTGACAGCGGTGTGGCTGAGACTGTCTTCCAGGATGTTGCTGATGCTTAGCAAATGGACAGCAGTCAGGCAGAGGTCATGCTGGACTGCTCAGTACCACACTCACATCACCTCCCAGCATAGAGAGTATGAGTGAGTGCCTCCCTGTTTGTTCAGGTACCAGACAACAGATATATTGTTGGTCTGAACCAGGTGTGTCCCAGGACATAGAAGAGCCTATAAGGCCTGGAGAGCATACAGCACTTATCTCATTTCTAACACAGTGATGTGTAGAGATGCTTCCAGCTGAGACCATGTTCCCTGGGTCTGATGGTCTCCTAGGTGGACTCTCCAGCCCTGACATGAAGCATCCATTGTAAGGGTCATGGTAGGAGCAGAAGGCTATAAGGAAACCCATGTGGAGAGATTGGACACTAGGATCCTGTGGTCCAGGTTGTCCAGCCACTGATCCCATTGGACATGAAAAGTCCATTGGGTCACCTTCATAAGCAGTCTGGCTACAGGAACTGTAGGGATCACAGCTGCCATCAGCCTGAGAAGACAGAAGATTGACTGGGCTGTAGTCCAGTGTGAGTTGGCCACTAATCTGGCCTGTTCCTGCAGGGTCTCCACTCTGTCTGATGGGAGGAAGATCCTGCCCTGGAATGTATCCAGCACCACCCCAAATCAATACTTTGTGCTGGGAGGTGAGAGGTGGGACTTTGGATAGTTGACTGTTATTCCAAGTCTGGAAAAGAGGTCCAAGGTGAAGGAGAAGGACTCCCTCAGACTGCTCTGTGATGGGGCTGATAGAAGCCAGTCATCCAGATATAGGCACAATTAGATTATTCTGCAGCATAGGGCCACAGCCACCACTGCTAGGCATGTGGTAAAAACACAAGGTGCCTAGGATAGGCCAAAAGGGAGAGCCTTGAATGGTAATTTTCCCCAGAAGGCAAACTGAAGAAAGCTGCGGTGGGCCTGGAAGACAGGGATGTGCAGGTAACCATCCTGCATATCCAGCACACAAAGCCAATGGCCCTTGTGAAGCAGGGGTAGAAGTTCCTGGATGGTGAGCATGCAGAACCTCTTATACTTGACGTACAGGTTGAGCATGCTGAGATCCAAGATGAGTCTTAGGTCACCTGCCTTTTGGGCACTAGGAAGAAATGGGAGTAGTACCCTCTTACTATCTGTGCTGGAGCCATGGGCTGTATGGCTGACTTTTGCAAAAAAGGCCTGGATCTCATCCCCTATCAGAGACAGATGCTTTGGAGGATAATGGGAGAGGCTTGGGGGGGGTTGTCTGGAGGCCTGTCTAGGAACTCTATGGTGTGACCTCTTGCTATGAACTGAAGGACCCAAGAGTCTGTGGTTATGTTCTGCAATCCTGGAAGGTGGAGGGCAAATCTCATCCCCCACTAGTTCCCCCAGAGCATCTGGAAGAGGCAGTAGGATCTCCCATGAGTCAGGAGGCCAACAGGAGGGTGCAGGCAGCTCTTCCAGGGGCTTCTGGGACTTTGCAGGGGGAGTAGGGGTTCCTTATGCTGGATACCAGCATTTGGCCTGGTGTTTGCCAGGGTCCTCTTTGGTCTGGCATCTCTGTTGCTGATGAAAAGACTGTTTACCTTTGTAACCCCATTGATACATGAAGCAGACTTCGCAGATGGATTTACCATGGTCCTACAATTCAGTGATAATATCCTTGGTGTAACCTCCTAATAACACGGATCACCTGAAAGGGGCATCCAGGATGGAGGTCTGGATGTCTTGTGCCAGGCCAGCAATTCTGAGCCACGAATGTCACCTAATGAAGACAGCAGTGGCTGTGGTGCGAGAAACTGAATCCACTGTGTCATAAGTGGCCAGGAGAGCATGACGACAGGAGATTTTAGCCATTCTCACTGTCTTGGCAATCTTGGCCTTAAACTCCTGGTCCTGGATAGCTTCCAACTTGGACTCGAGTGAGGCCAGGGAAGATTTCTGGTAGGAAACCATATGAGCCACATAATTAAGGGACCTGAGGGTGCAAGTGGAGGAGGAATGTATCTTGTGACTGAAATTGTCCAGCTGCTTAGACTCCGTATCAGGAGGAGACATGCTCAAATGTTTAGGTTTAGAGGACCAGTCATGAGCAGCTGTGATAGCAACTGAGTCTGCATTAGGACGGCCAGTAAGGTGTGTGACTCCATCTGGGGGATGGTACATCCTGTCTGCCTATTTTGAAACAGCCAGAATGGAGGAAGGCTGTTGCCATATAGTAGACATCAGGTCTTCATGGGGCCCAGTCCAAGGCAGTATGGGCATAGGAGCTATGTCAGTCATGTCTAGAGGCTCCGCAAGACTTTTCTGAGTTGGATCCTGTTCCTGGATAGTCCAGTCACAGGCATTTTGTATAGTGATGAGGAGTTCTGCAAAGGAAGGGTTCTTTGGATGGGACTTCGGAAACTCCTTAGGCTGAGGCTCTATAGGTGCATGCATACCAGAGCTGGAGGATGAGTCAGAGTCCAAAGATTGCCTGCTGGGGGTCTGAACCCTTTTTAGAGGAGTGCCCTGGGCTTTATCCCTGACCTGGTATCTAGAAGAGCCTTCTCCAGAAAGGTGGGAATCCACAGGAGAGGCTGATCTAGGAGTCAGAAAGGAGGTGGGAGTACAGGCCACCGTTAGTTTCTGATGGTCAAGCTCCAAGGCTAGTTGAGTTCTGGCCTCCTGAATCAGAGGCTGAAATGCTGCCTGGAAATCAGCCTGAGGCTGCTGTGGAGGCAGAGGTTGAAGAGGAGGAGGTGGTGGTGATGGAGGAGGCTAGTATAATGCATAGCCCAGCATCTGATATTGAGGGAATCCATGAGCCTGATAAGAGTAAGGAAAGCCAGAAGGATCATACCCTTGATTAGACATAGCCCAGTGTCTGGTACCCCGGTACATAATGGGATTGATAATTAGGCATTGGATACCCCAGCAAAGGGTACATTGGGTATTGTGGGGGCAGATAGCCAGAAAACATTGCCCATAGGTTCAGCCAGAGGCGAAGTTGAAGGCCCGGCGGAAGGTGGGGCAGAAGGCCCAGCAGGAGGTCCAGAAGGACCAGGCATCAGCCCCGTAGGAACATTCAATGGGGCTGGCACTGGATCAGGCACAGGAATGTCTGGTGCCAGAAGATTCAGCACCTGGGGCCTGATGGAAGGCTGTCCAGTGTTTGAGGAATGGCCAGAGTGCCAGACATACCCTGACCTAGTGAAGGGTCACCTGGCAAAGGGTCACTTGACATTGGGGTGTGAGTTGAACCCAATGGAAGACCCACTCTCATCTGGAGAGCTGTAGCCCAAGATGGCGGAATCTGGTTGTCCACAGGGGCTTGGGTTGAAGAGGTCCTGACTGAAGGTCCCCAGAGGGATTAACAGTAGGCCCAGTGTGCTAACCAGGAAGAGACTGACCCAGCGAAGGAAGGGGAACCTCCAGATTAGTGTCCACCTCCGGCTCTTGATCTTCAGGCAAACCCGGAGGGTCCAGTTGGGTCAGTGAGAGCGATGGACCCTCTAAAGACTGTTGCATGTCATGCAGCTAGCTCAATTCAACGTTGGAGGTATATTGTGACTCTGATGGGAGAGCCTCAGCTGTGCAGTCCCCAGAGGAACTGGGGAGTAACATATCAGCCATGGCCATGCAGATATCAGAAGAGCAAACCTCCGCCTTATCTGCCTGGGCCATGTAGACAACAGTGGAGCTGGAGTCCAGCTTACCGGCTGTGACCGTGCACTCCTCAGTAGGGCCAGGGAGTGACTTATTGACCTGGCTGCTGGTGATAGACCCTGAAGAAGATACAGGAGTAAGGAACACAATGGGGTTCCATCATCCAAGAAAAGCCCCTACTGCACCATGAGTAAAACAGGCAGGGATGCTGTGGTCTGATCTGCTGGAGCGGTAGGAGACCTGGCAGCAGGGGTACTTACCATAGTGAAGGCCCCTCCAGTGTCAGTGGTGCCTGATGGTTGACTCCAAGTGGATGGAGGCCTATCCTAATCTCAGTGCCTCTCCTTGTCCTTTTTCTTCTTTTTGGGTTCTGGCATTGGAGAAGATTTTTCTTCACAGATTCTACAGCTCCTTTTCCATCAAAGCTAGGTACTCCTCCAGCAAAGGGGCTTCAAGCTTTTTCTGGTGCTTAATTTGTGTGGCCTGGTTAAAGGACTGGCAGGCTGCACAGTCCTTGACCCGATGTTTGGGGCCTAGGCAGACCATGCAGCATGAATGCTCATCCACATGCAGGATCTGGGTGCCGCAGGATTTGCACTTCTTCTTTTTGACGCATCACCCAACTGTTCATGAATAGGCCAGTGGGCGAATCAGGAAGAGACTGATCTGGCGAAGGAAGGGGAACCTCCATATTAATGCCCACCTCTGGCTCTTGTACTTCAGGCAAGCCCAGAGGGTCCAGTTGGATCAGTGGGAGCAAGAAACCCTCTAAAGACTGTTGTGTATATGGCAGCTGGCTCATCTAGACATCGGGGGTATCCTGAGACACCGATGGAGAGCCTCAGCTATGTGGTCCCCAGAAGAACCGGGAAGTGACTTATCAGCTGCGGCCATGCAGACATCAGAAAAGCATCTGAGTTATCAGTCTGGGCCATGCAGACAACAGTAGATCTGTAGTCCAGCTTACCAGCTGTGATCATGCACTCCTCGGTGGGGCCAGGGAATGACTTATCAACCTGGCTGCTGGTGATAGACCCTGAAGAAGATATGGGCCTAAAGAGCACAATAGGGGTTCCATCATTCAAGAAGAGACCCAACTGCACTGTGAGTAAAGCAGGAAGGAAGACTGTGGTCTGATCCACTGGAGAGCTAGGAGACCTGGAAGTAGGGGTACTTACCAAAGTGGAGGCCCCCTTCTGGTGTCAGTGGTGCCCGATGGTCACAGTCAAGTGGATGGAGACCTATCCCAATCTCAGTGCCTCTCCTTGACCTTTTTCTTCTTTTTGGGTTCTGATTTCCTGCAGATTCTGCAGCTCCTTTTCCATCAAAGGTGCTCCTCCAGCAAGTGGGCTTTGAGCTTTTTCTGATGCTTAATCTGTGTGGCCTGGTTGAAGAACTGGCAGGCCGCACAGTCCTTGACCCAGTGTTTGTGGCCTAGGTAGATCACGCAGTGGGAATGCTCATCCACATGCAGAATCTGGGTGCCGCAGGACTTGCACTTCTTTTCAAAGCATTACCCAGTTGTTCATGTTCCTGAATTGTACCTCCAACTATATCCCATGCTGTAAATTTGTCACTGTTATTTATTTGCTTCCCCTTTTTTCTGTATATCCCTCAAGATCTCTATATTAGACCTGTTTATGTTTGATCGGTTTACACTGTATTTTACTATGTAATTGTTTGACCTGATGTTCTGTTCTATTATGCTTAACTGGACATTTGTGTAAATGGCCATTTTTGCTCACAAACCTTTCAGTATAAAATAAAGATTGATTGATTGATTGATTGATTGATTGATAATTGAACTGACAGACCTGAACCACAGCAGTTTTGTAAAAATCCAAACTGGCCATACTGGGTGCAACTTGTACAAAAACTGCTGGTCCGGTCACTCTGGTTGCACTGTTCACTTTGGTTTTTACGTATCTGATCCACTCCTGGATGTCTGTTTTTCAGCCCTTCCTTGGCATGGTTGAAAATGGAACTTTCAGGACCAGACCAAATAGGTAAAAGCCAGACCAGATCATCTGGAGTGAGTGGATCAACAATATTTGCACAAGCTATGACCAGTCCAGATTTTACAGCTCTGGCATGGGTCTGGTGATCTGGCTTTTACCCATACCTTATTGCATGTGGCTTAGTGACATACTGTACAGATGGATGCAGAGTCTAACCCATTGAAGGTTGAAGTTTCAGAAAACCATTATTCTAAAAATATCAAGACTCACTCAATTCCTGATGATTCCCTACGTCCAAGTCACACTTAGTCCTCTACCAAAGTCATGCTCAAATATTGGTGACTCTACATCCACACCATTAAGCTTTTAATGCCATCATGCCTCTTCTGCTGCCATGAGCTCCCCATCCATGAAGTCCCTTTCTGCTTGTGGCAGCCCCCCCAAACCAGGTAATTTTCCAGGGAGCAGCTCTTTACACCATATCAACTAAATGATTGCTAAACTCCTTATTTCTAAACATTTTGTTGAGAAATTTTTGTTTTAGTATATCCATGGTCAGGAAAAATGAATTTATAAAAGAAACCAAAGCTCCCATTCATCAGATCATTTAATCACAATACAGCATGTTATGAACTGATCAGATTCTATGTGTAACCTAAGTCAAACAAAAATTAGACACACACATGCCTACCTATTTGGAAGTGAAGCAAATGTGGTTGCTATCATTCAGTTGTAAACACCTATGGTCACAAATTGCAGGTTAAGAACATTCAGTAGAATATAAACTGTAGCCCAGAACTGCCTTCCTGAGAAAATGAAATTGGTGTATTATTTGGAAACAGGTATCATTGGGACTCTTTGCTATGGAATGTCATGCAAAGCAGCAGAATGACTGTTCTTAGGATGGTGGTGTTCAATGGCTTAATGAGGTATTGATAGGGGCTGAAGGCACAGCAGAGCTTATTTGTTATGCAGAATGCTTCAGGAAGTGTTTAACCCACTCTTCCACCAATAACTTTCTATGATGTCTGTATTATCAATTGGTAATCTGACACAGAATGACTGCCAGAAGATAAGGAGTTAACTTTCTGTGGGCTCGATTAACTCCTTAAGCCAGAGGGAAAATAGTGCTCTGCAGCTTTCTGTACACACACAGGCAGCGTAGTAATAAGGCTTCAGTAGAGGAGTCTATTTTTAACGCTCTATGATGTTGTCTGGTAGCAAAAATTACATCATCCCTTTTCTGAATGCAAAATGTCTGCTGGGCTACGCCCACAGCCGTAAAAAGGGATTTCCCTCAACCTGCTCTACATAGCCCATGTGAAGGAATGTAGACATAGTCCTATATATTGTGTGCTATAGATATCGAATAAAGATTATGATATGACGCAGGGGAAAATAACTTGTGCCAAATGGTTAAACAACATGATCAAATGCTGCAATTCAAAACAGGCGATTTGACTGTATCCTAAAAAGTAGAATTTAATTACGGCATAAATCCACAAATCCACAATGGCATGAACATTGATGCTGTATCTTAGAGAGAAAAAAAAATCACAAAGTTGCCAAGTCCAGTTCCATATCCCCACTAGAGTATTTGTTGCGGAATGAATGTGCTGTATATACATGAACTGTAGGGGGGGAAGGGCAGCTGCAATGTAAGGATGCTAGCTGCTCACTCAACCAGACTTGATAGACCATGAGGCCTGTTTTTGCTGGCAGTTTTGTATGTCATATGTAACTTTCTGAGTGAATCTAGAAAAGCTGTATTTTATTAACATTTTTAATGTACATGTGAATGTTGCTATTTAAAATGGAGTGTTGAAACTTAATATCTTCAAAATTCCATAAATTCCTACAACGTGCCAGGATGTTTTCTTGCTGTTTGTCATTTTCCTATAACAATAAAAGTAAGAAGCACTCAGCTACTCCCTGCTAACTCAAGGTCAAGAAGTAGAGTGCACACAAAAGCAAACTGAAGCCTGTTCACATTGACAAATGTTCCATTTATGGGGTTCCAAAAGTTAGCAAAAATCACTCTGTGACTCCCTGCTAACTCTTTGGTCCACCATGTGTTTTCTAAATTGCATCCACCTATTAGTGTCCCATTTCTGCCCCATAACTCAAAGAGTTCTGCCATGTTATGTACATTTTGCTGTTATGATTGGCAGGGTTTTGTTGGTAGAATAGGTGCAGTGACCTGTATTGTACTTGTCCACAACACATTGATACATATCAGTATGTTAGTTCTCAGTCCAGGCTGACATGGTGTCCTTTTAATGACAGTGTCTACTGCCTTAAGAAACAGTCCACAATTTAACCAAAGACTATAAGAACAAAACTTACAACCCAGTCTCTATTCAGTTACAACATTTTATTTCTTATATATCATTACCACTTTGCCCTGATGTTTCACAGCTGTCTGCTTAATCATAAGAGTTGGTCCTGCTACCTGTCATAATTCTTTACTTTTTCAATTATATCCTTTTTTCCATAAGCTGTCTAGTTGTCACAGGTTACAGGCAGCCTCTGTCTTGATACAAATTCTAAGGCAGCATCCCAACAGGCAATTAAAAAAAGAATTACACAATGGCAAAAAGGAATGCTGGGCTCTGATTGGTCTGTCTGAGACTGGACCCATGATATTATCCTAGCATAACATCATGGCTCTAGTCCCAGCACACACAAGACCAGATGACATGCTAAAAAAAATCACTGCACATGCCACTGTTTCCATTTCTTCCATCACTGTGAGCAGCATTCCTAGTTCTTTGCAGGAATGTCCCGGCTATAACAAAAAAAAAAAATCCTCCCTCCCACAGTGTCAGAATAAAACAATATTCCCTTACATTTCCCAGACAATAATTCCACCCATTCCATGACAACATGTTCCTGTTTTAGGCACACATAAAAAAACGAAAGTAAAACCATCAGTCTGATTGACTTAACTTAATCCGCAGTCAGCAGCGCAGTTTGAAAAAGTGAGTGTGTGCCTTTTTTGAGTCACTCCAGTAAGAAAAAACATGTAAATCATACTTCCTACAGTGACATACCAAATAAAATATCCATAAAGAAACTCATTAGTATGTCTGGGTTCATGGACGGGTCACGAAGTGCATCCGGTGAGTAAGCGAGAAACCGTGTCTTCAAACAGTCACAACGCATCTTGCTTGCACGCTCGTTTTGCAAGACACATTTTCCTTTAGTTTAAAGGAAAAAATATCTTCTTACCAAATCCCTACATCTCTTCCTCTCATTCTCCAAACATCCTCATGGCAGCAGGCGGGTGTGTCGTAATGGGGGGCGGGCAATCTCTAATACAGAAACAGAAGCAGTATAAATACCAAAATGGTGAAACAGAAAGATACAGAAACACAAAACCCTCTGACAACACATAAACACCAATGGAAGATGGCACATGAACAACATAGCAGCACTGACAAACATTATCATGGGGACTGCAGAGCCACACAAAAAAACACAGCATCTTCACCTACTGGTTGATACAAGAAATCAGCACCATTTTTTTTTTATAAATTAACCCTACACATTCACAGAAATTACAAAAAATCTACTTGAAATGTTGTTTTTCATCTTTTATTTGCTGAACTAACGAGCCACTGTATAATAGGAATAATGCACTCCAGGGTGCGTGTTGTGCTGGGTTAACATCACTTCTGGGGTGATTAGTCACACTTGGCCTGCGGTCTCATGCCTAATCACCCCAGGTATGGTGTTATCCCAGCACAACACACACCTTGTTGTGCATTATTCCTTTAGTAAAGAATTAGCTAGCGGGACCACATTCCATGATAAAATAGACAGCCATGAAAAGTCAGGTCAAGGTGGCCGTGAAAATGGAAGAATTAAAGCTTACGATCAAAAATCAGGGATTGAGTCATATTTTTGTTCTTATAGCATATCACTATCTGCCAGTGACACTGGTACAACTCCGTAATTCTGCATTGTTAGACTTTACAACTCTAGCACTGAAAACTATTCTCAGTTTTTGTAGGTAATGTAAAAAGTAATTATATGCACAAATACTGTACAAAGTCACATAAAAATACAGAAATATGCCTAAAAGGCTTACAGTTTAACATAGAAACTTAGAAGGTGATGGCAGAAGGAGACTGCTAGGTCCATCTAGTCTACTCATTTGTTTTAGACCTACTTTGACACTGTAGTTGCCCTTTGTAGTCAGAGTTACCTTGTGTCTATCCCATGCATTCTTGAATCTCTCTACGGTGTTGACAACCCACAACCTCATGGGGCAGGCTGTTCCAGGCGTCCACCACTCTTTCTGTGAAGAAAAACTTCCTGGTGTTGGTAGAGAACCTTCCTCCTTGCAGTCTGAGGTCATGTCTCCTGGTCTTGGAGCCCTTCTTGAAGTGAACAAGTTCCTGTGCCTGTACTCTGTTAATGCCTTTTATGTGCTTGAATGTTTCAGTCATGTCCCCCCCTCTCTTTTCTCTGCTCCAGGGCCTACATATTCAGTTTCCAAAGTCTCTTCTTGTAGGACATGTACTGCAGACCCTGAATCATTTTTGTTGCCTTTCTCTGTACTGTTTCCACCCAGTCAATGTCCTTTCTGAAGTGATGCCTCCAGAACTGGACTCCATATTCCAGGTGAGGCCTGACCAGCGATCTCTACAGTGGTAGTATCACCTCCCTCCTCCTGCTCATGTTTCCCCTCCCAATGCAGCCCAGCATTCTGTTAGCTTTCAATGTTGCCTTCTCACACTGCTTACTTACCTTCAAGTTGCCTGAGATTATGATTCCCAGGTCTCGTTCCTGGTTTGAGGCCGCCAGCCTTTCACCTCCTAGGTAATACTCCTTTCTTGGATTTTTCTTTCCTATGTACATTACCTTGAATTTTTTGGCATTAAATCTCAGTTGTCACACTCCAGATCATTCTTCTAGTTTCTTGAGGTCAGATGTTTAATTATTTGAAGGATCCAGCAAACTTGCAATTCATGTATTACCAACCAGTGGACCTCTGCACGGGGATGCCACAGAGCATGCATATTGTGCCGACAGCATTTACTGTCATTGCCTGCCCCATACAGTGCAGAGCACTGTAAAAGGGGCAGTGGCTGCCAGGAAGGAGGAGTCAGACAGACACCTAGTGGATCCCCTGTTCTGTATGTGTATTAGTTCGTGGAATACAATAGTCTTTAGAGGAAATTGCTGAAGGCCCCTATAAAATTAAAGGGAACTGTTAAATATTTTAAAAAGTAGCAACTGGCTCACCCATGGCCAAAGCAGCAGCATGTTGTACTGTCATGCAGGTGGCCCAAGTTCGGGAAAAAGTGTGTAGAGCCACACTGGGAGTCAGGATTGATCACAGCAGCTGCTACTCAACACTGTACCATAGTTACGGTGGATTAGAGGTGAGCTTTTACACCACGGTGACCACTATGGATGAGCCAGGGTATTTGTTCCTTCTACGGGAACATACTGCAGTTGTTGAAGGATAAGCAAGAGGCTCTGTCCATGCCAGGGTATGAGGAAGGTGTCAAGCAGACAATTAGCGTGAATATACCAGCTCTCATGTTTGATGACGGCTGACACTCACTTGGACCCTGTGTCAGGCAGTCCAGCACCCACTACTAGATCCTGAATTCAGCCAGGGTGGGGGGGACAGCCCCCCTTTCAAACTCTGCTGCCATAAAGGGAAAGCCATTGTGGATAACAGTGGTAGCTTACTATGACAAGGGGTCATAATGTTGCAAGACATTATGCCACAGCAATATACCGTGCTGCCAATATAGTACAATAAGCATAAGTCTTTGTTTTGCAGGGGGCTGTGCCCCCCACAGACCCCATTATGTGGGTCTGTGCCCCCGAACCCCCCAACTAAAATAACTAACTCTGAGGGGGGGTTAACACTTAAATTCACACAAAGTGTGAAAAATATAAAAATTCCATGCATTTGGGACCGGGAATCAAAACCCTGTCCACAGACGCACTGCCTCTCTTGCTACTTGTGGCTCATCTCATTGAGCCACAGCAGCTGCTCGGCAGGCCCTTGTCCCAGCAGGATTCTGATCCTGTACCGGGAAGAGTGAGAGGGTGCACTACTGCATACATCTGTAACTCCCCTACAAATGGGGGTTCCCCAAAAGTCTTCCTTGAGCTTGCCTAAATGCTGACTGACAGGCTGGTGTCCTGCGTTTTAGCAGTTTAAATGCGATTGCCAGAAAGTGCCTGTATAGCCTCTGTGTATTGTCTCTTTAAGAGCTGCCTGGATTGCACTCACAATTAATCTGAGAGGGGGCTCTGTTAGAAGATGTACTTGTTTGCTAATCATTTGTTAGAGTAGTAATAATACTGCAGTTTGTTCTAACCTGCCTTCTTTGCAGCATGGACAGTTCTGGTTGTTTACATCATCTTGGTCCTGGACTGCAAAATGGGCCAATCAGTACATTTGGGACTCTAAAATGGAGCCATAACTTGTAGCAATTATAGTTTTGGGCTTTTGGCACCTAAAATAACCTGGAGGGGGAGCCCTTGTTGTGACTGACAGACAGATCAGCCAACCGAACCTTTTGTATCTTGGGGAAAGTCCCACACTGCTTGCAGTTTCAGTTAGATCTGAGTTGGGAAGTGAAGAAGTAACAGCTCGAGATAGTTTGAACAGCAATCCATAGTGGATTTGCTTGGGAGAGCTGTGGAAAGGCCTGAGTTTGGCCTGCATGTCTGCTTGCTGTTCCTGAGAGGGAACTTTTGCTTTTTTTGGACTAACTCCGAACTTGGAGAGCGAATTAAGCCACTGAATAGTGACCAGGCTTTAACTTGAAGAAGACTGAAGATTTGCTGAATGCAATCAGCCTGTCAGGACTTCCAGCTACCTCTGAACTCCCGGATTGTGCAGAGACTCTGTAATTGTGACCGGAGAGCCATTTGCCTGGTACAGTGGAATTTCCTTGCATGTGAATGTGCTGTGTGCTTATAGTGGGTCATGATTTGGTTCCCTACTGTGTGCCTGAACTATGTTTTGCTTGCTGGAGGCAGTATCCAGCTCCACGGACTGAATCCATATCCATTTCCATTTGCCTGGGCCCTGCTACACTGGCCCAGCCAGAATACCTGCTATGCAGAGAAAGTCACCAACGAGAGACCGGCCTGGGGATCAGCCCCCTGCTCAACACCTTGAACAGGAATGACACCTCAGTGATTCGTGTGAGACCTGCTTCTCCGGATACTCCAGCTCAACAGCCTGCAGTCTCAATTTTTTCCTGCCTGTGTCCAGTATTGGGTATCATGAGTAAACATCAGGGTAGCTCCCTGCAACAACAGCTAAATCTAAAAGTGTTGTCATCTGATTGGCTTGTTGCCTTTTATTTCACAAACTGAGCCCTCCAGCTCCAGATTACAAATAGTGTGTGTTGTGCATGTTGCTTTCTTCCATCACAGGGCCCCAACCAGCTGCAAAGTTCCTGGCTAGCCCACCGTTTTCCTACCTGGGTACCCAGAGTGTGTGACTGTGTAGGGACTCTGAACTGCATGCATAACTGTCTGATTAATATAGCTTTTAAGCAAATCAACCTGATTAAACCCGTCTCTTGTTCAAGTCCCCTGAATAAATCAGGTTTAACTTTGTTTTCATTTAACCTGACTGTGGTTCCAGTTTGTGCCAAGAGTATTGTACCGTTGTTATTTGCTGTGCTTAACCTTGTTTTACAGGGGGTTCCCAGGGTCAAGCTAGAGCAACCAGCCCTGGTGGTAAGTGCAAATAGTGTGGGTAATTGCCTGATGAATAAAGGTCATTGTGAAAGTGATTATTCTGTACTGTTCAGGCCACTAGAAGGAGAAAAGGGGGGTTACAGTGTCCCGGAGGGCTGTGCCCAGATCAGCTTGACCACTAACAACCCTGACCTCCGAGTGGAGGCACCTGTATCATAAGCTAGGCCCCTTAACCTGCAACTATTCAAACAGGCAGGGGTAGTAGCCCTTGGTATAGCGCCACCTAGGGATTACACATCCTTGCACAGTTTTGCACCCTCTCGATCTTCCCTACCGTGCTGTTCCTGTTACATGGTTATGTTGTCGACATATTGACCCGGTTGAGGTTACTATAGAGATGGGGCTGGTAGGTTGTGAGAACAGTACCTTCAAAATATAAGCAGCACCAGGGAACTGGTGCAGATGATATATAAAAATGTCCACAGCATAAAATATCCACAACCAGTACACCAAAGCTATAAAAGTGCCACACTTGAGTCTTACTTGGTGCTTTTCTTGCTTTGACGTACTGGGATTGGACATTTTGTGCCATGGACTGAGTAATATCATCTGCAGCAGTAATTTCCTGTGTGCTTTTATCATTTGGAGGTAATCTACCTTGTGTCAAACAAACACTGGGTTGCCGGTACTTCTAAAACTTTAGGAATCAAGGTATTTCTCAGTGTCTGTTAGAATGTCTGCTGAAGTCAATTCAGGAACAACTAGCATAAATACCACACTTAGACTGAATGAATTTGTCCTTCAGCCAGTCGGTGATGTTAGGGACATCATTGAAGCACCAATAATGCCAGCATAGTAGACAAATAAGTGGGCAGCACAATTCATACCAGAAATGCCATCTCCCAATTTGAAAATGTTGCTAAATGTGCTAGAAGAAACTATTGGAAGCAAGCTTCATTGAAGGCCTATCTGTTGGTAGACACAAACTGACAAAAACACTGCCTGCAAATAAAGTAAAACCATGACTCAGAGGGCACTAGGTTACATGACGCTGCAAAAAACAGCGTCTTCCAGAACAGTGTGGTATAAACCGCGCTGTCCAATACAGCACCAGGACTTAATGCCGCCACAGTGCCAATGGTAGCGGTCAGACACCACAGCGACAACCACTACCAATGTAAAATAAATACATTTTACATGTCTATTTTTATGTGGGGGCTCTGCCCCTGCACTCCCATAACTAATATAACCTACTCCAAGGGGGAGCAGATCACGGCAAAAAGGTGAAATTTGTGGGGCAGTGGAATTACTGTTCCCACTGCCCTTACACAAAAAAATGTAGCTTCCTCGAACATAAAATGGAAATCACTGATTCATGAGACCAGGATTAGAACCCTGGTCTCCCAATCCATGCTGGCCAAGCTACTACTGCTGCCTTTGCCTTCTCCACCATGGAGGCAGTTCAGCCAGCACCTGTACTTTTTTTCCTTCTTCTCCACCTTGTCTGATCAGGCTCAGTAGTGACAGTGGTAGCGGTAGTTGCTGGATGATATTCTACCCCTGTAATTATTCATTACTTACTCGTCCTGACTGCTCAGTTTATACTGCATGGTTCAGGCCACACTATTCTAACCTGATACCCCTCAGAGAGCAGTGGCAGGAAGTCTTACTTGGACCTTCTATAATAGAGCTGATATTGCAGGGGTACCAGGTCAATATGTCATGGTGATAATGCCACAGTCAAAACTGTGTGCCATAAAGAACATAGGGGAAAATACCTACAGGGTACAAAATACCACATGGATAAAATCGTGCAGGCATGTTTTTTTTTTTTTATTTATTTATTTGGATGTACCCTGTAGCTGATGGATGGGAGGCAGTGATGCAGAGGATAAGACCTCTGCTTGGGGTCTGGTCCATCAAGCAGCTTCCATGGTTCAGAGGGAAGAGCCACCGGCAGTGGAGGAAACTAGAGTGTCTATGGACTGGGGCTCTAATTCTGGTCCCAGACCACTGGTCTGAATTTTTGTGGGTTTTTAAGTCTTGTGCTAGTGATGGTTTTCCCCCGCCCATGTTTCTCTCCCTCCCAGAGTTGCCTCCCCTCTAGCGGTGATTATTTAAATATGGGGGGTTGGGGCACAGCCCCCCATAACAAGGGGTGTGGGGGATGTAGACCTCATGAAAATCAAGGATATATGTTTTTGTAGTGCTGATGTTTCCTTTCGGTGTTATCTCTGAGCACTGGCAATGTACTCGCTTTATTGACAGTGCAGTATATTGCCATGCTGTTTGTGTGAGTGACATTATGATCTTGTGCCTATTGCAGGATACCATGGAGACAGAAGGTGAGACTGCAGAGGAGCTGAAAAAGAAGGAAGAAGCACTGGTGCTGTTTGAGGAGTCTGCTGATTTTGGTGAGCTCAGTGACAATATGAAATAGGCTATTAATAAGTATAGCAACAAATAAAAAACTGCTAAAAAAAAAGAGTTTGAAAGGGACAGGAATGGTTATGCCCAGGATGATATATAGAGCTGGGGAAAGAAAGCCAGGAACAATGGCCAGTGAGGTGAGGGACAGGACAGATCTATACATTCAAAAACAAGCATACATCAGTTGATTTTTGGGGACTGATACAAGCAATGCTGAGTGCAAGAAAGCCTCTTCTAGTTCAGATAGTATTTTTCTGAGAAGGCTGTGGGGTACACCCTGTGGTGCAGCACACAGTGCAACAGAGGCACAGCAGGCCAAGGAAAACAAGGACGGGTGCAAGATGGTAAGAACAACAAGAGAGAATAAGGCAAAGGGAAAGGCAAATTGAGCCACAGCTCCTTAATGTTACAAACAACTCCTCTAGAACACTGAATAACACTAAAGAAAGAGTGTTATATAGGTGTCTGATATTTGTTCCTACTAACCAAGTAATCATAGAAACAGAGAATCTGTCAGCAACACCCCTTAGTAGAAATGTGAATTCTAGTGTGTGAAGCAAAATAGAAGGTTTGAGCATGCTATTTTTGGATTTGTTTGAGCATGCTATTTTTGGATTTGCTTGAGCTTTGGGAGTCTGTGGTGTTCCTTTTAGCATGCTCCCTTTGAACACCTGTGTAAATTTCTTGATGGGAGCACAGTGCAGAAAAGGAGCCAGTTAGTCACATTAGCTCTTGAGGCATTTGAAAGTTGGAAAGTTAGAGTAGGGACTAAACCATGGGTCCAACTGTGACATTGGCGATTTGGCTTACTCACATTGGAATTCCAGTCTGAAACTAAGAGGACCCTCTCCTTACATGGAGCTAAAAGTAAATATAGCCAATTTTGACAGTGGAAAGTTTAAATATGCTATGTTGGGGGTCGGTGTGCGCTGGTATTTTTGGATTGTTTGTTTTATGCCACAACCCAGCAGCACCCCTTAGTAGAAATGTGAATTCTAGTGTGTGAAGCAACATAAAAGGTGTATTTATTTATTAGCTTTTGGTAACTGGGTAAGTGCATTAGTCAACAATCCTGCTTATTTTCAAGCACGACCTGGGAGAGTACAATTTACAAATGAGTAATTACATACAGTTCACAGGGTAAGTACAGTATTACAGGAGATCACAGAGATATAACTTAATCATGGACAACATTGTTGACCCCGTTGAGGGTGTAGAATTGTAACAGCAAGGCTAGGGCTATGAGACAGTCAAGAGAGCAAACACAGTACAGTAAGTGAAACCAGTAAGCAGGACACAGGGTAACTGAGAGGAATTAGGTACAGACACAGGAATCAAGTGTATGAAGGTGGGAAAAAAGTGCAGATTTAAAAGCTGAGTGAGATGAGGAGCCCTTTAGGTAGGCAGGTAGGGAGTTCCAGAATTTTGTGACAAAATCAGTGAAAGCAAGCTCCCCCAATTTAGTCGAGCAGAGAGGGACGGAGAGCAGAGATGAATTAGAGGACCTCAAAGTTCAGGAATGGATCATGGGAGTGAGCATGGCTGCAATACTGTCATGGCAGGGTACTCTACTTATAGAGTCAATAAAATAACCCAGAGAGAAGGATCACTGCAATTTAGGGGACAATCAATGCAATGAGGAGTATAGGAGACAGTGGTGGGTAAGGCAGGGGGCAGAGAGGGCAAATCTACAGATGTCATAGAAGGTGTCCCATTTATGAAGGACACCCACGTTTGCATGAGATAGAGTGGGGAGAGCATAAAGTAGCCTAGGAAGCAGTACACCTCGCACCACAGAGGTTCTGGTAGCAGGGGTAAGGGAGTATTGCACACAGTAGTCTGTGCATAACTTGGCATTTACAGATCTACAAACCTCATTTATATGTGCAGAAAAATCAAGCACAGGATCTAGGGTCACTCCAAGGTATCTATTGACTTGACTACCGTCCCATCATAGCTGAGCACTTGAAGCTTAGTAGGCTCAGCTTGGACTTTCCTGGCAGATCCAAAGAGCATGGTCTGAGTCTTCGGGAAATTGAGAATGAGGGAGTTGGAGGAAAGCCAGTTTTGGATCAGTTGGAACAAGGAAGAGAGGTGAGTGTTAATTTCAAGGACAGACCAGGAGGCAGCGTAGAGCACCAAGTCATCAGCATACATGATGGAGTGACAGTGTGGAAGAGAGGAGCGAGTATCATTAGTGAAAATGGAGAAGAGTAAAGGTCCTAGAATGGAACCTTGAGGGACGCCACAGCTGATAGGGGCAGGGGATGAAAGAACTTTTCCGAAGGAGATGGATTGAGATCGGTTGGTGAGGTAGCTGCTGAACCAGGACAGGGTAGGTCCAGAGGCACCTAGTAAGTAGAGTTTGTTCAGGAGCAAAGAATGGTTAACCAAGTCAAATGCCTTGGTGAGGTCGATAAAGATAGCACCAGTGAGGAGTCCTTTGTCCATATTAGATTTGATCTCACTGGTGAGAAGCGTGAGGGCAGTGGTGGTGCTGTGTCCAGCCCTGAAGCCATGTTGAGCAGGAGATTGAATATTAAAGTTCGATAGGTGCATGGAGATCTGGCGATGAATAAGTTTCTCTAGCATCTTACTGAGGATTGGTAGTAAGGCTATGGGCTGGTAATTGGCTAGGATTTTCGGGTCACCTTTCTTGAATACTGGTATAATCTTGCCAGCTTTCCAAGCTGTAGGCACTGTACAGGTGCAGATAGACAAATTAAACAATGTGGTAATTGGGGTAGCGAGGAGGTGTGCCCCAAGTCTATTTATCCTTGGTTCAATACCATCAGGCCCGGGGCTACCTCGGGGGGGGGTGGATTGAAGTAGCCTGAGAACATCCGACCATGCTATATTAGGGATGGTAAGCGGCAGAGGAGCTGAAGAGGGGGATGGGATAACAGGATCCTGAAGGGGAGGTTAGGAACCTCGGTGAAAAGTAAGTTAAAAGCATTGGCTATGGTACGAGGGTTGTTGCACAGAGAATCATTTATTAGCATATCCTTGGGAGACGGATGCCTGGTGTTTCCCAGCATCTCATTGATCTGGCTCCAATACTTCTTGGGGTCTGAGGCAGAAGACTGGAGGAGTTTCCGGTAGTAATTGCTCTTGTCAGCTCGGACCTCTTTCTTACAGGCATTACGTAGTGAACGATAGGAGTCAAATTCAGGTTGAGCAGAAGAGGATTTCCATTTTAGCCAGGCTTTGTCCCATTCCTTAGTTAGGTGCAGGGGAGGCCACTGCAGCCACTTAGTCATCCGCCCTCTGACCCTCCGTGTTCAGACAGGGATATGTTTAGTCTGTAAGGCTAGCAGAGTGGAGTTAAAATCTGAGCATGCTATTTTTGGATTTGTTTGAGTTTTGGGAGTCTGTGGTGCTACTTTTAGCATGCTTCCTTTGAACACCTTTGTAAATTCCCTGATGGGAGCACAGTGCATTAAAGGAGCCAGTTAGGTACATTAACCCTTAAGGCATTTGAAAGTTGGAAAGTTACAGTAGGGACTAAACCATGGGTCCCACCGTGATGTTGGTGGTTTGGCTTACTCACATTGGAATTCCAGTTTGAAACTAAGAGGACCCTCTCCTTACATGGAGCTAAAAGTAAATATAGCCAATTTTGGCAGTGGAAAATTTAAATATGCTATGTTGTGGGGGGGGGGTCGGTGTGCGGTGTGCACTGGTATTTTTGGATTAGCACATAAAGACTGGTATGCCTATCTAGTCTAACCTATTCCCCTGCCTATTGCTACAGACTGGACCCTATTTGGTCTCAGGTGTCCCTCCCTCCTTCCTTTCCTCTGCCTGTTATGCCCATGCCCCAATCTCACACATGCTTGAAAGTTGCCACTGTCTTCACCCCAACCACCTCTTCTGACAGGCTATTCCAGGTGTCCACCACCCCTTCTGTGAAGAAATATTTCCTCACATCCTGCTTAATCCCCCAAGCTTCATTGCATGGCCCCTTGTTCTGATGCTCCTCCTCCTTCTCATAAGAAGACTTCCCTCCTGCACCTTGTTCACCCCTGTGAAGTACTTATATGTTTCAGTCATGTCCCCTCTTGCTCTTTTCTCTTGAAGGGCATTCATGCTGAGCTCCAACAGCTTCTCCTCATATGGTTTTTCATGCAACACTTGTACCATTTTGGTATCTCTTTTCTGTAACGCTTCCACCCTGTCAATGTCCTTGGGAGGTGCGGCCTCCAGAACTAGACACAGTACTCTAGGTGATGGTCTCACTAGTGAGTGATATAGTGGCAACACCACCTCCCTTTTCCTCCTAGAAATCCCCTTCCTTATGCACCCCAGCATCCAGCTAGCCTTGTGTACTGACTTGTCACACTGCCCCGCCTCCCGGAGATCATCTGATACAATTACACCAAGGTCTCTCTCTTGCTTGGTGACTGTAAGTACTTCTCACCCATCTTATACACAATCCTTGGGTTTGCCCATCTCAGGTGCATGACTTTCCACTTTTTGGCATTGAAACCCAGTTGCCACACCCTAGACCACTCATCTAGCTTCTCCAGATCCTTTTGCATTTTTTCCCCTCCGTCCTGGATGTCCACCCTGTTGCAGATTTTTGTGTCTTCTGCAAAGAGACACAACTTCCCCACCAGTTCCTCTACAATGTCATAATGAAGACATTGAAGAGGTAGAACCCAGTACCAACCCCTGTGGCACTCAATTGGTCACTCTCCCATCCCCTCAGTGACTTTCATTTTCCACCACTCTCTGTCTCCTACCTATCAACCAGTTTGATACCCATCTTACCACCTTCTCCCCAACCCCCAGGTTGCTAAGTATCTTCATTATCCTCCTGTGTGTCACAGTGTCAGAGGTCTCACTGAAGTCCAGATAGGCCACAGCCACTGACTTCCCCTGATACACCTCCCTATTCACCCAGTCAAAGAAATCTATGAGAATTGCTTGACATGACCTCCCTCCTGTGAAACCATGCTGCCAGTGTTCCTGCAACCCATTTGCCTCCAAGTACTCCGTTAGCCAGGCCTGCAATTCAGCAAAAAAAAAAAAAAAAGCAAAACTTTGCTAGGACACTGAGCTTGAACTCTTTCTATAGTAGACAACAAAGTCTGACAGTTCGTACAGTACAGCTAGAAATTTAAGAAGACATGATGCCCCTCAAAGGCAGCATTTACACTGATGTTGATCTGTCCCAGTTAAAATGGAAGTCCAGTTTTACCCCACAGCCAGCACCAGCCCAGTAGGTTTTTCAGGATCTCTATGAACAGGAAATCAGGGCACTTGAAAATGAAGGAAAACACTATTATAAAATTGTTTAAAGGAAGGAAAGGTACGCACTTGATAGTTTAAATGGAAACAGAACTAAGAGCCCCACACACAAGTGTGGGGCAGGTTCCATTTTGCACTTTTTGTGCAAAATGTTTTTTTTTTTACTTACTGTTTACTGCAGTATAGTACATTGTATCGAACTGATTCTGTTGACTTCGAAAATGACATTTTCTTCTATCAGAAATCACAGAATCTCCTGCAGCTGAGATCAGAGCAGCACTGCAGCAGTGGGAAGAGCAATAGTCTACAGTGCATGTTTGAGATTTTATAAGCTCAGATCAAATGTTTGCCTGCCCTGTTGTTCTCTTAGGGCTAAATACAGTAATCTGTGACTGGACTTATCTACAGGAGGACAGTGGGACCAGCATACTTCTGATCCGAGCTAATAAAATTTCTAACATGCACGCAGGCTACTGAATCTCCCACTGCTGCAGCCCTGCTGTGATGTCAGTTGTTGGGGATTCTGGGATTTCTGATTAAAGCAAAATGGCAACTCAAAAGTCAGCAGAATCAGTATGATAACATATATTGTATTGCAGTAAACACTAAGGGAAAAAAAATGTTTTTGCACACAAAGTGCAAAACGTAACCAGCTCCGCACTTGGGTTTGGAGCTTCTATTGCTAATTATACCCCTTTAAAGGAGAATACTACAATTACCATCAGGCCAGAAGATAAGATGGTGGTCATTTGTGCTAATGGGTTTAAAGGCTTAAGACAAGAATGCCTGAAGGCAACTTATTCATGAACAGTGCAATACTCACTTCCAATCTAATCTCACATCTGCTTTTAAGTGCAAAACTGATGAGTATTTGGGAACTGCTATAAACTAACAAAATCTTTTCTCCACAGGTTATTGCTTTTCTGTGGCTAGACCAATCCTTTTGGGTGATCCTTTATATCCTACCAAAGTTCCATAAATCCCTGATTGCCTCACCTGGTAGACTGATCTTACTGAGCATAAATAGGATAACTGAGCCTGTATCAAAAGTAGTATATATTATTTTGAGGCTGCTAGTAGAATCCCTTCCATCTTTCATCAAAGACACAGCTGATATTTTAAAGGAAAACTACACCCTCATATCTTGTAAATTTCATTTGCTTCAATGTCAACAGACACTCATTTCATGTAGCTGTTAGGGATATTATGCAAATGATTTAGTTTATTTTCACTGTTCATATAAGTCCCTCTAACTATCGTAGGGGTCTCCATTTTCTGGCTGTTGAAATCTCATTGTCCCTGAGAACTGCATTAGCACCTTTGACAAAGCTCTGTTAAGCGAAACGCATTAGGTGATGCAGGATCAGGTGATCTCTGATTTTGGGAGTGGTTTCTCTACTTGGATGAACAAAGACTTGAACCTGTAGGTTTTTCAGCTGTCTTAACTGCTTTGTATTTGCATTTTTTTAAGTGTTTTTCAATCAATAAAGAACTGAGTAGTTATCCAGAAAAAGTCAGTGGTTGAATGGAGCTGAGTAAGCTGTACTCTGACCTTTAGCAGGTGCTAGTCCCCCCAACTGCTCTATTGCCATATGAGAACATGATGTCATCAGCACCATTAAGACTCCACAGTATGCCGATCTGCTTAATTAGAGTTCAACAAAACAAGTTGCAGCAAGGTGTGATACACCACATTTGCCTTCAGTTAGCTTCGAAAACTGTCTGCATTGTAATGCAGGATTTTTTAAGCAATAAGGCATGACCAGGGGTTAGATTAACAGTCTGTTAATCACTCCCTAGGGGTGTCATGTGGCATCGGGCACAGCCAAGTGCCATATTGCCCCAGGGGGTGATTAACTGACTGTTACTCTAACACTTTGAAGTGCCTTATTGCTATTATAAAAAATTATTCCAAAAGAAAGGTGTTAAAAGTGTACTTTTTGAATGTTTTTTCTTCATTGAGAGGAGATATTTTAATAAAATAGTTCTTCAACCAACAGTTTAAGAATGCTGGTTCAAAATCAGAATGCATCATTCCAGTCATTCAGCAGTGCAAGAGGATGGAATGCTGACAGTAAGAATCCAAGTACTATGGTGATCAGGCTGTACATGACAGTGTAACTAGGATTAATGTAAGGCTGCTGGAATTCTAACAGCCAATCAGATTGCAGCATTTCTGAAACTCTTTTTATAAGTAAGCAATAAGGCACAAAGTGGTGTGTGTAAAACATATTTTACAGCATGGCCAGGGATGTAGTAAGGCATGAGGCTGCAGGCCGAGTGACTTCAGCCCCTAGACGTGCTGCAAAATATGTTTTGCACACATCCCTGTGTGCCTTATTGCGCTTGTAAAATTGGCTCTTTTTTTCATGTTTTACTTTTTGGGAAAAGCATGTTTATATATAGAAACAATAGATTTACTTGTGTGTATTTGTGATAAAATAGTCCTTCTGCCCACAGCAAGTGATGTGAATTATGATGTCAGTGTATTATTTCCCACTTTCTTTTTCCTGTTTTTTTTCCTCCTTTTTTGTCCAAATTCAAGATATGGGATGTTTATCAGGGAATGTTTACCATGGCATACATGGATTCAAAATTCTGCTCAGTTCCACTGGCAGAATGTTTCTTTTCTAACACACTGTGCGCACAGACAACAAAGGCCTTTGTTACAGCCAGAGACTCAATTATCTCACACTTTCAGGGCAAGAAGAAGAGAGTTCCCTGATGAGCAGGTAAAGATAGAAGGAGGATTTTTCACTGTCAGCAAAGAAACAGTTGTAGTAAAAACTATAAACAACACCTATTGTTTCTAATTTATTTATGTATGTAAGGAGAGTGTGATAAATCAGGGAAACAACATTTAATTAATTTGTTTTATTTTATATTTAAGGTGGTTTTATTTTTTAGGGCCCAGTTAAAGTTTTTTTACAGAGTAAAGGTAGCAGCCACGTTTGTGGTGGAAGATCAGTTCTGGCTGTAGGGGGCTAACTGAAATGTCTCTGTTCCAAATGCCCATTGATCTGGGTTCCAGGCTCTTTACAGTTGAGAAGTCTTTTTTTAACCATGTATAAACCATATTTTACACATAAATAAGAGCCAATTAGATTACAGGATTTTACCCTGCCACTTTATAATTCCCCTTTAAACTGCATTCTGTGTCTGTGTTTCCAGAGTATTTTCAAGACATTTGTACTTTCACCATAGAGATACATGGATAAATGGTTGCAGTGACATCATGATGTTGCATGCTAATGTAGATCTCATAGAAAATGAGATTTCAACAACCATAAAATGGAGACTCACAGAAAAATTACAGACAATTATCATTGTGAAACAATGAAAACAAACTAACATAGAAACTTAGAATTTGATGTCAGATAAGAACTGCTTGTCCCATCTGGTCTGCCCAGTCCTCCTACCTTCACCATTATCACAGACTGTCCCCCCTTCATTTCCACTATGATTCCCTTGAACTTATCCCATGCATACCTGAACACCAGCACTTTTTTTGTCCCCACCACCTCCACTGGAAGGCTGTTTCTGGAATCCACAACTCCTTCTGTGAAGTATTTCCCCACATCTCTCCTGAATCTACCCCCATTCCATCTTCATTGCATGTGCCCTTGTTCTTGGGTACCTTTACTTCTGAAAAATACTTCTGTCCTGTATCCTTATGAAAAATACTTCCCTCCTATGCCTTATTTACCCCCGTGAAGTTTTTAAAAATCTGTATCATACCCCTCCTCCTCCGTTCCAGGGTGTATAATTTGAATTTCCTTTAGTCTCTCCTCATAGAGTTTTTGATGCAGACCCCTGCACCATTTTAGTTGCCTTCCTCTGGACCACCTCCCCTCTGCCTATATCCTTCTGGAGATATGTTCTCTAGAACTGGACACAGTACTCTAGGTAAAGTCTTACCATTGATCTATACAGAAGAAACACCACCTCCCTATTTATTGAAATCTAGGTAGGCAATGCCCAGTGCTTCACCCTCATCTACCTCATTTGTCACCCAGTCAAAGAAGTCTATCAGATTTGTTTGACATTACCTGCTCACTTTGAACCCATGCTGCCTCTGGTCTTGTAACCCTATAGATTCAAAATATTCCACAAACCTTTCCTTCTGCAGTGATTCCATTAACGGTATCACTTCCAATGTCAGACTGACTGGCCTATAATTGCCAGCCTCATCTCTGCTACCACTTTTGTGCAGAGGGACTACATCTGCCCTTCTCTAGTCCTCTAGAACCCACTTGTTTCCAGTGAGCTGTTAAATATAACTGTCAGAGGTGCAACCAGTATTGCCCTGAGCTCTGTCAATACCCTAGGATGCACCCTATCTGGCCACTTTGCTCTCTCCGCCTTCAGATTAGCTAGTCCCCTCAGGACTCTCTCCTCCAAAAAAGGACTAGTATCCACTTCCTTCCCTCCAAAGCTTCTGTTACTCCCCTTCTCCTTCCTCTGTGAACACTCCCTCCAAAGCTTCTGTTACTCTCCTTCTCCTTTCTCTGTGAAGACTGAACAGAAGTATTTGTTCAGGATGTCTGCCTTTTCCTGGTCTTGCTCTAAAGTCCCCCTCTTCTCTTTTTATCCATATAATCCCACCCCTGTTCTTCCTTTTTCACTTACATACCTAACAAATATGTTGGCTCTTTTCATTACTTCCTGAGCTATTCTTTATTTAGTTGGTACCTTTGTGCTCTTTACTTTTTTCCCTGCTTTCCTCTGCTTCCTCTGAGTCACCTTCCTATCTTTTTCTTTCTCCATCTCCTTATACCTTCTGAATTCTACCCTTCACCTTTTCAGCCACCTCTTTTGAGAACTATAACATCTCTGTTCCCTCTTGCTTTTACTCACTTGTTTGACACAGAGGATTGATGTCTTTACTCTGCTCCCTTTTAGCTTCACCCACTGTTCCTTCTCCCCAACAGGCTATCCCCCCTCAAGGTCATCCATGAGGCATTCACCCATCAAAGCAAACACATATATCCCCAACAGCTACAGGGAAAGAGTTGTCTGTTGACATGGAAACAAATGAAATTTGAAGAAATGCAGGTGCAATTTTCCTTTAAATATCCTTAAGAATCTCACACTGGAACCAATTTATGGTTGGTGATTATGGATGTCCTATAGGACCTTTGAACTTTGGCCCTGTTCCTGGATAGGAGGCCAGCCACCCTCAGCTAAAATGTTTGTGAAAATAGCTAAAATGTTACTGTAGTTTAACTACTTCATGTAGTGAGGAGAACATTTTCACCACACCAAAGATACATCTTAAGTCAATTTGTTTGTGGGAGTTGAAGGAAACAGTAATATAGGAAAGTAAAGGTAACTCATTTTTGAACTGCAAAGATCTGTGGAGACAATTTATTGATGACGTGCTGATTGTGTAGTGGGGGCCAGAATGTGAATTGCTAGATTTTCTGAATTTGTTCTGAGAAAGTAATCCCGATTTGAGGTTCACAACCTCACAGAGCAAACACATAATTAATTTTTGGGACACTACTATTGGCAAAGATGGTGGAGGTGGTGTTTGCACAGATATTTAACAAAGGATGATGGATCACAGCACAATATTGTGTCCAACTAGCTGTCATATCCACCACACAACCAGGGGTATTTGAAAAAAGTCAATTTGTCTGCATTAAATGGAACTGCATTTAAGAGGAGAGGTATAATTGTAGTGCTAATGAGCTGGCTGACAGGTTATGAGCAAGAGGCAATGCACTGACAACCATTGAGAAAGCTAGGACAGCAGTTGATGCCTTGAATAGAGAATTCTTACCACACTGCAACACTAGCAGAAAAAGAGAGAGAGTGAGCGAAAGACTCAGTTTCATAAAAACATTCCATCACTGGCCTATAAGGTTCAAAGAATCCTAGAGAAACATAGGCACATTGTACAGATTGATTTGAGCTTGAGAGGTGTAAGCCGTTACCTCTATCACCAGACATGGCCCATTCAAAATAGCCCTCAAAAACCACATACTATCCGCACTCCACTGCGAGTGCACTGGCCAAGTTTGGACTGCTGCATAGCTTCTACCAATAACTACGTACCGGAACCTAACTAGGTCTACCAGGTCCTGTCTCAGTAGTGAAGCTGGAATATAGATACCAGCAGGTGCATTAAGCCTTAGGTATCACCTACACCACTTGGATTAAGTATGGGCAAAACTGTTTTGTATCTTAATGCTGTTAACTCTCCTTTCAAGATTGACTGTGTTATGGACAATGTCGGTACCCCCAGCTGCTTGAATTTTGGCAATCTCAAACTCATTAGCCAGGCCTGACTAGCTACCTAATTGTACAGACTTTACACTCCTTCCCTTTATGTATCTAATGTGTATGTTATTAATTCCATGGAATAAGCATGTGTATTGTTGTATGCTGTTTACCTGTTATCTGTTTCTGTTTTCTGACGTGGAGCCTTTGTAAATGAGTCCTTGACTCAAAGGTTGTAATTCAGATTTTCAATAAATAAATTAGTAAACTTTACAACCACCCAGAATGGGTTATAAGAGGGTCAGGAACCTCGTAGATGAGCTCAACCACTCAATGCCACCTAGAGAACCACATACAGTATATCTGAAACATGGTTACCCCAGCACCCACTGAATGTCACAAGTATGGTTGGTGCAAGTTTTGCAAAGTGGTAAGCAAGGCTATCGTTCACTAGTCCCAGGAATAGTAAGATCTTACATATAAGGGAATTCATTACTTTGCCATGGAAGGTGTAATATATCCAGCTTCTTGCCAAAGGGGAGCATTCTACATTGGCAAGACTTTATAGGCAATGAATGTAAGAACCAGGGTGCATCTTTGCTCCAATTTTGTGGGAGAACCCAGAAAATGCACTGGCTGTGTATGATTGCCACAGTAGGGGTAACTTGTGGGACTACAGAAAGTGAAAAACATGATGGGACAGTTCATAGCTACCTAAGAAAAAGGGACTGTTTTAGAATTTTCAAGCTAGCATCCAAATGCCTGGTTTGAAAGGAGACTGGAATCATACTCATTTTTATAACAAGAAATCTACCTGACTGTATTAACACTTGAGATGAACCCTCTAGCAAAAATGTTCTTGCTTTTCTTACAGGTAGTACTGCTAATTGAATATTGTGCTTTGGATGCTATTAGATGATTAGTTGATTTGATGACAGGCTGTGGACACATCTGTTTTTAATTCTATCCTGTACGAGTCATTTTCACACTGCAGTCACTTTGTCCATTGACTGTATGAGAATGTATTTAAGATGACTACTGTTGGTCCTAAAGGGCTTTGGTGCAATTGGAAAAATTGGTGGACCTCATTAATAACACGTACACCTGTGCATTGTCCCATTAAGTGCTTTGACACTTTATATTGTAATTTATAAAAGGGGTATGACATGGGGGACAATCCACCTTAATAAAGCTTCGGTTTTGGGGTGAAACTTGTCAGGAACAGTGGGGATGCACTGAAGAAAGATCCGGCTGAGTACTGCCTCATATTCTGACTTTGTAAGTACCATTATAATTGTACTTTTTCACTTGAGTTACTGGTTGGTGCTTTTCTTGCTTTGGTGTACTTAGTGCATAAGTTTTGAGCTGTGTTTGTATGAAAAGCCTGATGGTAAGGTAAGACTGGTGGTAGAGAAAAACGTCTACAGAAAAAGTAACAGTTGTACTTGACGGTCTGTGCCATGTACTGCATGGCAAAGGGGAGGTCTGGGCCAAACCAGCATGACATAGTTAAGACTGTCCCTGACCCAGAATTGTATGCAGTGGGGGGCTGCAGAAGCACTTACAGGAGGGACCTTTCTGTGTATGATATACACATTCCTGGCATTACATAGCAATGAGCAAGTGGCATCCTGACTATCAAGCTACAGTACATGCCTCTCAACCCAGACATCTGATATGCACAGCTGATTGGCCAAGATCCATGGGGTGGCATGCAAGTATTTCCCTAGGGGAAGACTCTGAATGCCATGGAGGCTTCACTGACAACCCATCATGTGGCAAATGGTCATAGTATTGCCTATGCACTGCAGATTAGCAGACCATAGACTTAGTGAATTGAGCCCATCATGCAAAATATGGATCAGCACACAAAAATAAATATTACCCTCCCCCATCTCATTATTATTCAGTTGTAAAAGTGCTAGCTATCACTCTTTAGATCACCTTCTTTTAGAACAGTCTGTGTACCCAGTGACATTTCTACATGCTCCACTCTAACTATATGACTTTATTAGTTACATTCAATGTTTTTTCACTGTCTTAAGTGAGAAATATTCTATATTGCACTGTATTTTTAATGACCATAACCATTGATTCAGTAGGAGCAGCTAGCAAATCTCTCCATGCTCCCTCCCAGGACAATTTAAAGAGCCCATAACACCACTAACACCACTGGGACAACTCTGCAAAAAATGTAAGATTTAGACATAATATAGTTTGCAAGTTCACATTTCATATATTTTCTTCAATTATGTTCCCCTTTTTCTTTTTATTACTGAGGAGAGCTGCATGAAAACAATACTACTGTCCCATAAAAGTCATCTCCTCTGGTATGGCAAGCCATTAGGGACATAATTCAGAATCTCTGGCTGTATAGTAAAACACACACTATATGGTGAAATACATGCATCATATAGTGAAATATATACATTATATAGTGAAATATATACACAATGTAGTGAACCACATACAGTATCTACTGAAATATATACATCGTATAGTGAAATACATATACTGTATACTGAAATACATATATTATATAGTGAAACACATACACTATATAGTGAAATGCTTACGTTGCATAGTGAAATACATACACTATCTACTGAAATTCACATACTGAGTACTGAAAATCCACATACACTATATACTGAAACAAATACACTATATATTGAAATGCATACACAACACACTGAAAAAAGCATATACGCTATATACTGAAACAGATACACTATATATTGAAACATCTGCACTTTATATTGAAATACATACACTATCTATTGCAATAAATACACTATGCACTGAAAAATCTGCATACACTATATATTGAAACAAATACACTGTATATTGAAATACATACACTATCTATTGAAATGCATATACTACACACTGAAAAAAGCACATACACTATATACTGAAACAAATACACTATATATTGAAACATCTTCACTTTATATTGAAATACATACACTATCTGTTGAAATAATACACTGTGCACTGAAAAATCTGCATACTATATACTGAAACAAATACACTACATGGTGAAACACATACACTATGTATTGAAACACATACACTGTAGACTGAAAAATTCACATACTCTATATACTGAAACAAATAAACTATATACTAGAAATGGACTATGTTCTGAAACTACCCCCCTGCCCCTCCCCCATGAATGTCCTAGAGCTGAACTCATTGCCTGTTGCATTCAGTTAGCTGCTAGCTTGGTGAGAGGACTTCTAAAACTGCAGAGCTGAGGTAAACAAAACAGGGCTATCTGTTATTCTACTTCTTTATGGGGGTTTTCCTTTTGTTTTGCTTGCACACCTTTAGTCAAATTTCAGACCATTGTGATGTGACAAGAAACTTTTAAAACTAATTTAAATGCTGTTGTTTATTCTTTTAAATAAGTGCTGCCTTCATTTACTGTCAGACAACACATTTGTATAGGAAGCTAATACAGGATATTCCTAACATACCTGTATACATAGGGAGCTGCATGCATTTTTCCAAGTTAAAGTGTTGATTTGTTTTATGTGTAATTAATTACTGTGTTAAGTCCAGCAACTTATCTGAGTTGAATGCTTGGAAGCACTTCAGAGCTGTGGAAGTGTAAGCCAAAATCATTGCTAGTTTGTACTCTATGGACTATGTTTTAAGTTTTATTTTAAAATATATATTTTTGCTGCAATCCTTCAGTATTCAATTTTCATCAGGGTTTAGCTGGCATATGCATATAATTTGCATTGTATTACTAAATAACTTTACTGTGAATCCTCACTGAGGCATGCACAGTCTGTTTTGGGGTTTGAGCTTCTCAAACTGTGTCTTATTTCTTTTTTTTTCCCATAGAGATTTTTATCTCCTTAGTCACCCTGCTACCCCTTTGCCCACTAACATCTCCAGCCCAATCACTTACCATCCACAGGACATATTTGCTCTGAGATTCGCCCCACTCACACCCCCCGTGTTGAGGCCAGGAGGGGGAAGGCCATTGACAAGGAGACACATATATGAGCAGAGCCTGGTTAGCAGTGCAAAATCTGCATCAGGTTGTTGGATCATTTTGCCATTAGGGGGTTTCTACCTTTGGTTTCATCCCCTGGAAAGCCAAGCATGGAATGATGCAATTGCATATAAAGACACATACTTGCTTTGTGCTTGCCTGAGCCCTCCCCCTTATGCAACTCCACTGCCCTGCCAGACCTCCTCAGCTAGGTGGATGTTGAAGAGCGGGGTGGTCAGACTTCCCCTCACTGAGAGGAGAACATTCCCCGAGATGCTCAATCATATCTCCCCCAGCTAACCCCTCTGCAACTCAGGTCCACCCCCAAAACTGGGCCACTGGCATGGGAGGCACTGCAATCACCACCAAGCTGCTAGGCCAGCCCACCAGACTGTGTTTTATAAGTAAATAATGACAGCATATAGGTAAAGAAGAAAACAAACTGTATTTTAACTAGTCTGTTATAAACATTTAAGTCACATCACAATGTTTTGAATCGATAAAGGTTTTGCAAGCAAAATACGATAAAACAATACATAAAGAAATAGATAAGATAAACCTTTTTATGTTTACCTTCTGCATCTTAGGAGGCATCGGCCAGGATTTTTAGTCAATTAGGGCCCCAGTTTTAAGAAGGTTGCATGCAGAGCTAAACATTACACTGTGGGAACAGCATGGTTGGATCGGTGTCGTATTCAGCATCACTTGATGCTACCCTGATCATGTGCATATATACTACTTCGGCCATGTAAATGAGTAATCCTCTCCTGCATACAGAGCACAGTGCTGTATAAAAGGTTTCCTTAGTGACCATAAGTACCTCCCTCTACATTTTATACACAGCCTCTAGGCTTCTAGTACCTAGATGCTTGATTTTGCACTTTTTGGCTTTGAACCCGAACTGCCATGTCCCATAGCACTCTTTAAGTTTTCTAATGTCCCCACTCATTTTCTCCATCTGCACCTATCAACGCTATTACAGATTGTGGTGTCATCTACAAAAAGGCATATCTCCCCTTTCAGTTTTTCTGTTATGCCACTTATAAAGACACTGAGGATGTGTCCATTACTGAGCCCTCCGGCACCCTACTGGTCACTCTCTCCTCACTGGAGGGAGTGTCATTTACCACCACCTTCTGTGGCTGTGCACTGTCTCAGGTGCATCACTTAGGAGTGCACAACACTAATCTGAAAAAGGGGGCCCACATACCACTGTAACAGAACTAGCACTGCATTGTGATAAGCATGGCTGATACTATTTTAAAAAGCATTCTTCTGTGCAGTGCTAACCTGTTAATGTGGCACTATTTATTTTTTTTATTTGCACAGGATTACTAATTGCAACCAGGTGCTCATACAACTGGGGGTTACTCTAATGCATATAAGGTGTACAGGTATACTAAATGCTTTCTTGAAATGTTAACACACTGCGTGGTTAGTGCTAGTTAATGATTCTGGGAATCGTGTTTTAACTGCACACACGCAGCCTGCCAGCAACCCCCCACACACATACACACACAGTCAGTTCTGGACACAATAAAAAAACAAGCATTTGTCAATGCTGAATGTTAATTGAGTTGGTCCATTGAGCTCGCTCACTGGCCCTCTGTCACTTGCTCATTCTGTTTCTCCCAGTGCTGCAGGCTGCTGTTTTGCACTGAGCTCCTTCCTGTGTTGGCACCCTTTTCTGTCCACAAAGAAATCCACAGATGGCCTGACAGAGCTCCGTTGAGGTGGGTCACCCCCCCCGACTCCCTCATTTTGTTTCTCCTTGCGCTGCAGGCTGGCCTTTTGTACTGGGCTTCTGCCTCTGTTGGTGGCTTTTTTCTGCCAACAAAGAAATCTGCAGTAGTCCCAACACAGGTCCATTGAGGTTGCTCACTCCCCCTCTGTCACTCACTTGTTCCGTGTCTGCTGACGCTGCAGGCTGGCCTCTTGTATTGGGCTCCTGCCTGCATTACCACCTTTTCGCCCACAAAGAGAGATCCCAGCAGTCACGCTGAGAACTCTGTTGAGCTCCTCACTCCCTCCTCTCACTGAGCTTCGTTCTGTTCCACCGCTGCAGGCTGTTCTTTTGTACTGGGCCCCTGCGCATTGCTGCCTTTTTCTACCCACAAAGAATCCACAGCAGTCCCAACAGAGCTCTGTTGAGCTCACTCACTCCCTTCCCTCACTCTCTCACTGGTTCTGTGTCTCCTGCGGTGCAGGCTGTCCTTTGCACAGGGTTCCTGCCTGCGTGGTGACTTATTCTGCACAAATAAATCTGCAACAGTCCTGGCGCAGGTCCGTTGAGCTTGCTCCTCCCCCTCTCTCAGGCACCCATTCCATTTCTGCCTCACGCTGCAGGCTGGCCTTTGCTCACGGATCCTGCCATTGCTGCTTTTTCTGCCCACAAAGAAATCCGCAGCTGTCCGCGACAGAGTCCATTGAGGTCACTCCTCCCCTTATCTCACTCGCTCATTCTTTTCCTCCTGGCACTGCAGGCTGCCCTTTTGTACTAGGCTCCTGCCTCTGTTGGCACCTTTTTCTGGTCACAAAACAATCTGCAGCAGTCCCGACAGAGCTCCGTTGAGCTAGCTCACTCTCCCACTCTTGTTCCATTTCTACCAGTGCTGCAGGCTGCCCTTTTGTACTGGGCTCCTGCCAGCATTGCTGCCTTCTTCTGCCCACAAAGAAATCTGCAGCAGTTACGATAGAGCTCAGTTGAGCTCGCTCAGTCCCCCCTCTCACTCACTTGTTCTGTTTCTCACACTAATGCAGGCTGCCTTTTGTAGTAGGCTCCTGCGTGCAGTTGCTGCCTTTCCTGCCCACAAAGAAATCCAAGGCAATTTAAACAGGCTCAAGTGAGCTCCTTACTCCCCATCCTTCACTCGCTCATTCCTGTGTCTCTGCTGCTGCAGGCTGTCCTTTTGTACTGAGGGCTTCTGCCTGTGTTGCTTTGCCACAAAAGAATTTGCCCAGCTGTCCTGACAGGAAGCTCTGTTGAGGTCACTCACTCTGCCTGTCTCATTCGCTCATTCCGTTTCTCCTGGTGTTGCAGGCTGCCATTTAGTAGTTGGCTTCTGCCTCTGTTGGTGCCCTTTTCTGCCCACAAAGAAATCTGCAGCAGTCCCAACAGAGCTCCGTTGAGCTTGCTCACTCCCCCTCTCTTACTCGATCATTCCGTTTCTGCTGGTGCTGCAGGTGGCCCTTTTGTACTGGGTTCCTGCCTGCATTGCTGCCTTCTTCTGCCCACAAAGAAATCTGCTGCAGTCACAATACAGCTCCATTGAGCTGGCTCACTCACTCCCCCTATCTCACTCGTTCATTCTGTTTCTTCCGCTGCTGAAGGTTGCCATTTTGTACTGGGCCCCTGCATGCATTGCTGCCTTTATCTGCCCATAAAGAAATCTGCAGCAGTCCCAACAAAGCTTCGGTGAGCTCACACACTCCCCCTCCCTCATTCGCTCACTCGCTCATTCTGTGTCTCCCACTGCTGCAGGCTGCACTTTTGCAGATTCCTGCCTGCATTGGCAGCTTTTTCTGCCCACAAAGAGATCTGCAGCAGTCCTGGCCTAGCTCCGTTGGTCGCTCACTCCCCCTCTGTCTCGTTCGTTTCTTTTCTGCAGGCGTTGCCAGACTGGCCTTTTATACTGGGCTCCTGTGCCTTCTTCTGCCCACGAAATCCGCGGTCCCAGCAAAGCCGGTGAGCTCACTCACTCCCCCTCCCTCACTCCACTCATTCATGTCTCCCACTGCTGCAGGCTGCACGCTTACTGGGTTCCTGCCTGCTTTGGCAGCTTTTCTGCCCACAAAATCTACCAGCAGTCCTGAAACAGCTCCGTTGGTGTCTCTCCCCTCTGTCACTCATTACGTTTCTTTTCTGCAGGTGCTGCAGACTGGCATTGTACTGAGCTCTGTGTGCATGCTGCTTTTCTGCCCACAAAGAAATCTGCAGCAGTCCCGACACAGCTCAGTCAACATCTCATTCCCCTCTCCTCGCGCATTCCATTTCTGCCAGCGCTGCAGGCTGTCCTTTTGTACTGGGCTCCATGCATGTTGCCCGGCTTTTCGCCTCACAAAGAAATGTGAAGCAGTCACGATAGAGCTCCAGTGAGCTCGCTCACTCCCCCCTCTCACTCACTCATTCTGGTTTTCCCGCCACTGCAGGCTGCCCTTTTGTACTGGGCCCCAGCGTGCACTGCTGTCTTTTTCTGCCCACAAACAAATCTACAGCAGTCCCAAAGGCTCCGTTGTGCTCACTCACTCCCCCTCCCTCACTCACTCGTTCTGTGTCTCTTGCCACTGCAAGCTGCCCCTTTTGTACTCGGCTCCTGCATGCATTGGCTGACTTGTTCTGGCCACTCGTGGATAAGTCAAAGGTAGAAAACTTGAATGTAAAATAATCCACCAACCTGCCACAGGCTGTCCCAGAGATGCTCAGTCAGCCTCCTAAGCTAACCCCTGTTTGACCTGGGTCCTCCCCCGAACCAGGCCACCGTATGGAGGCAGTATGTTACTACCTGTTTAAACTAAACCATTAAACAAGACTGTATATTTATAAGTAAAAAAACAGCACTCAGATGAAAAAGAAAGAAAATAACATAAAATTAATATAAAGATGTAAAATAAGATAGTCCATTTTTGTTACTGCTTTTAAGAGGCATCGTGATTTTTAGTCAATTAGGGCCCCTTTCAGTGTTAGTGAATGCTAAACATCTACACTGTGCCATGTGGGAACAGCATGGCTGAACAGGTACCATATATTTTAGCAGCCCCAGATACTAATCTGATCATGTGCATGTGCATATATATTAAAACCTTGCAATGAGGGATCCCTCCTTCACAGAGCACAGTGCTGTATAAAGGTTTTGAGTGCTTAACAACTGGAAATTGCACTGTTTACTGCTTCCAAAATCTTGCCTCATTTGATTCCATGCACCCTAAGCGTGCCCAACCGAAAGGTGGTGCTTCCTCGGCTGCCGCTGGATGGACCCTACAGCTCCTGCCTCCTCCTTGAACTTGCACCTGATCAACCTCAGATCGCCTAGCCCCAGTGGTACCTCCAACCAAAAGGCGGTGCCTCCTTGCGCCACGCCGACGGGATCCGCCCTGCCGCCTCCTGAACTTCATGGATCAACTCCCCAGGTATTCACCTTGCTTCTGTGCCTGTGGTGCGTGATTGTCTTCAGTCTTTTGCTATGAGCACTGATTGGTCAGCTAGCTAGCACAGCTCACCAATTGTCATGCCTGCATTGGTTTCCAGTCCAGCTCATTTCTGCTGTGTTTTTTCCCTCCCCACCCCTCCCAGGCCTCCTTTAAATACATGTATGTCTGCCTCCTGCTGTCCTGCTCTCATTGGCTCTCCAGAACCCGTTGCCTACTGACCTACTGAGCTAGTACAGCTTTCTTCTGACTGGTCCGCCTCCGTGACCAGTCCTCAGTTAACCAGATGCTGCCCTACATTCAGAGCACTTATTCTCCCCAGCACCAATCTCGGATCCCTTCTGAAATTAGATGATATCCTCCCCATCTATAATCAGTAACTCCCCTCTCTCATTACCATCCTGGTCTCACCACCCACTTGCCCCTGTGCCTTCATCCAGCTGCCTATGTACATTACCTTACATGGCTGCTTAGCTCCTGGCCACCAATACCCAAAGCCCAGCCCCGACTGCTATGCAACCACTCCTGTTTAACAGCTAAAGCTGCATTATATATTATTGCACTTACTTATCAGCTGGGATATAAACACCAACCTGGCCCAGCTCAACCTCCTGCCAGTACTGAGCACATCTCTCAGCTCTTCCAAATGGCCTTAAAATTATACTAACATACGTGGTCTCCCCAAAGTGGACTGCCACAGCCACTGCTGCTACGCCAACCCTGATATAATAATAATTTTTCAACCTGAATAAAAATGGTAACTCATTCTTACTCTCCTGGCTTACAATATCGAGACAGGACTGACGGGAGAGGAGTAGGTAGTTATCTATGTCTTCTCCATTCATTACACTCCGCCTTTCTAGTGCTCTACCAAAGCTTACAAGGCCTGCTGTTGCAAAATCTCGCCCTTCTCCAAACCTGTCTTTGTGTAGCAGGTGTCTACTGCTGTCCTGGCTCAAGGCAAGTCAATATTGCTACTGAACTCATAACATTAGTTAGCCACTCTTCTGGCGAATGTATATTAAGGAGAGTTCAACATAAATTGGACTACCATACCCAGCAAAGTGCTAAATGCTATACATGCACTCAACCTAACCCAAATTATCCAGGATCCTGACTAGGTTAAATCACGATAGAAACCATTCCCCATCGACTGGGCCCTTACAACTCACAATCATAAGGTCATTAATTCCGCACCAAGCAGATGCTTTCAGTGACCATTGCTGACTTTCCTGGTGCAAAATTCACAAAGTCAAGTCCTACAAAACTCTACAAATCCAATCATACAAACTGAACATTGGACCAACTTCTTTATGATTTGACCAACAATACTGGGCACCTATATCTGTTGCCAGTAACCTAGGTGTCACAGCTAACTACTCAGAGAATGATTCCTTGAAGTCTGAACCAACACACCACTACACCAGGTACGCACCATGGAAACACTCCCTGGATTCCCCAGAGCTCATTGCTTGTCTAAGGGCACGTGATACAGCCTGGAAGCTCTATAAAAGCACAAAGCTCCTTAAAGACTATGCTGCCTACCAGGTCCTCATAGAAACAAATGCACAAAGCCACTCGTTTGGCCAAGGCTGATTACTTAGCTCTACTTCTAACTCTAATAAAATAACCCATGCAAATTTCTGGAAAGTAATCCACTCACTTTTCTCTCCTACAGGTCTCCCTTCCCCTCCAATAAACAATATTGTTATTGCCAACCACCTCTAGCAATGTTGTTGCTTTCAACTCGCACGTTACCCTCATCTGCTTCTACTCTGCTAGACTCCTCCCAACTATTAACCAGTTATTCTCTGCACCTCCATTAGAAGTCCTCCAGTCCCACCTCATAGCTTTTCCTTCTCTAAAATTATGAGTACTGACTTGCTGGGTGGCCTTGGAAGTCCTAAAGCCAAGCAAAGGTATCTCCTCTGATGGACTGGACCCAAAGTTACTAAACTTGTCTGCCTCTGCCATTGCTCCCCCACTCACTGCTCTTTTCAATCTCTCTTTTCACTTGGCTGAAATTCCCCATGATTGGAAACATGCTATTGTCCTCCATCTCCATAAGTGTGGCGACTCCTCCTCCCCTGAGAACTACCGCCCTGTATCTCTCCTCCTGACGTTAGCCAAACTACAAGAACATCTAGTCCTTGATTAACTATCCTCGTACCTCTCAGACAGAAATTTCTTCACCCAATATCAATCTGGGTTCCGTAAACATCACTCTACTACTGCCTCGTTGCTTTGAATCACTGATGCGATCCTGACAGGCATGGGATTGTGGTCACATAACCAGCTCGCCATTTTTATTGATCTTGCTAAAGCTTTTGACACGGTTTCACCCTCCTGCTCCACTCCCTCTCATCAGCTGGGCTGTCTGGATTATGCCATTAAATGTTCCAGCACATAACCATATGACTGCCTCACATGCTGTAAAAATATCCTATTACATCTCCCTCTCTACCCATATACTCTGAGTCCCCCAAGCGGTCCATACTATGCCCGATTACCTTCTCCATCTTTCTGAATGATCTTCCATCCATCTGTACCTCATCTTCAATACATATGTATGCTGGGATGATGGTTCTATTCTCCTCTGGGCCCTCACTTTGGATGTCGCCTCCAGGCTCCAACGTGATTTCAATAATGCCTAGAGTTGGCTCAATCTCACCAACTCTTCCTAAATGTCCGGAAAACTGTGTCCATGACTTTGTTGGCACATCAGAAGTTGTCAAGGCTCCTTCGCCCCTACTTTCACTACCCCGACAGAGCAACTGTAATTGCTACCGAGTCTTCAGGTATCTAAGTGCTGGCTGATAAAATCTCACCTTCTCAGCCCAAGTAGATGCCATAATAAAAAAGCTTCATCCCAAACTCAGCACCTTATATAGAAACCGCTCCTGCCTCCCACCACAGGCAAGACGCGAACTGATCCAAAAAATGATCCTCCCGGTTTTTGACTATTGTGATATTGTTTATTGCTCTGCTCCTGTCACCTCCTTAGCCAACCTGGATACTCTTTTCAACTCATTCTGTCGGTTTGCTCTGGATGTACCTCACCTTACCTGCCACTGCCACTTGTACTGAGCTTTAGCCTTCCCATCCCTAACATATAGGCGACTGTATCATTGCACAAATCTCATCTCTAAGTACTGGCTTGGCACACTCCCTCCATACCTAAAATCCAAAATCCCCCCAACCACTCCTTCTCAACTTCTAAGAGCCCATGATCATAGAACTCTGTCTGTTCCCTGGAGATCCACCGCTAGTGGACAGGCCTCCCACTCCCATCGTCTCCCCCAAAATGTGGAATGCTCTTCCCACATACATATCCGATCCTCTTCCTTGCTCTGGCTCATTAAATCATGCTCTTCATGATTCCTCTCTGTAAATTGCACCCTGCCTCTAGCTCCCCCTTTTGTCCTACATTCTGTTTGATGCCCTGCTGACTCACTTCACCTGCCACTCTGTGCTATTCTTAGTCTGTATAGTGCAGGCCATTGGTTCACACTTGCTATTACATTATGCTCTCTCTCTCTGTCATCAGCACAAGCTTCATGTGACTGGTTTTCACTTTCTACCCTTTGTAATTATTTGCTTTTCATGCTAATGTGTAATTCAGTTGTAACCTAGGTTTTTGTATGATATTGTGTATTTTGTGTGTACTCATTGTTACTATGTAACTCCCACCACCCTCTCCCCCAGGTCGTACTGGGAGATGAGCAACTTGTTGTTCAGTGTACCTTCCCTGGTGAAACTTTCAATAAATAAATTAATTTGAGCACACAGTGGTGCATATTGTGACCCTACCTGTGGTCGCCATTATGATGCTCCCAAGTAGTATACCAAAATGATCCTTGGCATGTAAAGGTTCTACACCCCTGATCGCAGTTTAAATGGCTCCAATTATTATAGTAAAATGATCCTTGGTGTCTAGTGCTCACCACCCAGGAATACCAAGCTGGGAGCTCATTTCTAGATGCATCCTGTGGAAGTGGAACTTGTACAAGTGGGTCCTAGGTAGCACAATAGTTCAAAATACATAACATACATGGAGCAGAGTGGTACACAACCACAAATTACATTGGGAATAATACATGCAAGTTGTGAGAACTTGAGTGACAAGCAAACAGTTGACAATGCCTATACAGCACAGTCAGGAGCCACAAACTTATGCTGGCGATCAAATACAGAGCAGCTTTATTTATTTATTTATTTAGTTTTTGTTAACCGGGTAAGCACACTAGACAAGTTATATGCCTATTTTCAGGAACTTCCGGAGAGTACAACTGGTAATACATAGATACATCAGAACATAACAGCAAGTAAAGCAAGTACATAGAGTAACAAAATGCATTCAGTCACAAAATGGTAATAGACTGAACTGCTATGACAGAAATTGATAAAGTACTATATAATCAATAATATATAGTCTAGAGTATACATAGTGCAGTCAGATGCCTAGGAGAGCAATTGGATCACGAGAAATGACCAAAAGATCATTGGCAGGTCCTCAGAACAGTTGGGCTACAAGTACAATTAGGCTAGGGAGGCTTGGGACATTCGCACGCTGAGGCCAGCTTCAGATCCACCACAGGAACTTCCGGAAGAACTGATGGGAGGAGGCAGAATGAACATGGTCAGAAAAGAAGTTCCAGAGCCTAGGAGCACATGCAACAAAGTCTCTGTCCCCCATAAGGGTTCAGGTGAGGGGTACTTTTAGCATCCCAGGACCCTGGGACCTGAGTGGGGAAGAGGAGGGGTCAGGAGGTGAGAGAAGCTGTGCCAGCCTTGGTGGGGGTGCCAGTTCAGATCACTTTGCCCACGAGGCATCCCAGCCCAAAGTTCAGGTGATTGGTTGGGGAAATCCAACCTAGTTTATCATAAAGCTCACAATGGTGGGTAAGACGGGGGGACGGCCAATGCAAAGTGACAGATGTCATTGTATGTTGTGTGCCACTGAGTAAGAAGAGCTTTGGGGGTACAGGCAAATTGGTGGAGACCATAGCTAAGGGAGGGAAGTAGTACACCTCTACCAAGTGTCAGACGAGCAGCAGGTGTCAGGTTATTTTTGGCCCTATAGGCCAGACCCAATTTACAGTTCACAGCTCTACAGACATTTAGGATATGACTTTAGGTCCAATTAAATAACTGTCACCCCAAGGTATTTGATGAGTCTACAGTTAGGAGGAGCTCCATCCACACAATTGATATGCAAAGGGACTGAAGAGGCTTTTACTCAACGTTAGCTATAAATATTTGTACAATGCCAAGAGTGGAAGCATAAGGTGCCAAATTTTAGCTGTACCTAAACTGGAAACAAGTAATAGGAGAGCAAGAGGAAAAACTAGAGCAAGTGCAGGAGGGAGAGGTGAGACCACTGAAGTGGTTTGAAAGAATCCATGGGAGGGAGATTGGTGAATGGCTGGGGTGAGGGAGTTCCAGATTTTAGGACAGCAGTGGCTGAATGTGACTTTGCCGATGGTTGTGGAAACTAAATAGGAATGCTAGGGTTTGAATATTTCATCTTCTGATGGTATGGCTATAACGCGGCCGTCGGAGAGATAGGAGGGTAGGGAAACAAACCAGATTTGCCCACAAAGCTGGCACAGTGGGCATGGTGTCTGTCCACAAGAAAAGAAAAGGAGAGAGATTTATATATATATAGAACAATAGTGAGTCCAAGAAGAATAGTCGAGAGTGTAATGGCAGAAATAGTTGAAGAGTGTGTCCAGTCTGGCAAGGGTAGTAAAGGGGGCTACGCTGTAGACCACATCACCATAGTCAGAGATTTGGAGGATCATTCTCTGGATAATAGCATGGTATGCTGGAGGTGGGATACAGTCACAGTTCCTGTAAAGTGCCCCAAATTGTGGTGCAGCTTTTTGACTATAGCATCCACTTGTTCAGAAACATTTAGGTGCTGGTCTAGCCAGATACCAAGATAACTAAAGGTGGTGACATCCTCCACAGGGGAGCCATCCAGGGTATGGAAAGTAGGAAGGGGATGGAGCCTAGAGAGTCTGGTGCCTTGTGCCAAAGGACATGGAGACAGCCTTCTTGGCATTGAAGAAAAGCTGATTTTGGTGGTCAGGCTGAACTTGATCAAAGTCCAGCTGGAGTCTGTGGCCTGCTGTGAAGAGAACTGTGTCATCTATGTACATGTGAATGGATGCAGACAAGCACATGGAGGCGTGGAGACTGTTAGGGAAAATGGAGAAAGGTAGTGGGTTAACACAGATCCTTGTGGGACCCAAGTGGATACAGGCAGGGAGGAGAGAGGAGGCATCACTTTGACTGCTTGGGACCTACCCCTGTGGTAGGAATGGAACAGCTGATGGCTAAGTCAGAGAGGCCTGCAGCCTGGAGTTTGGCTAATAATTGGGTGGTAGACAGGGTTGAATGCTTTGGCTAGATCGATGAAGATAGCAGAAATGAATAGGCTGTGATCCATACCATTATGGATGGATTTGGTGAGCCTGAGCAGGTGGTGGAGTGATTTTTGCGGAAGTCAGACTTGTATTGGGTGAAAAAGGAAGAGGAGTCCAGAAAGGGAGAGAGTTGTGAGAAGATAATTTGTTCCTGTAGTTTGGAAGGAGGAGAGAAATGAGTCGGTAGCTGTTTGTACCTGATGGGTCACCATCTTTTGGAGGAGGAGGAGTAACAGTGGCAGCCTTCTAATCAGCAGGGATGGAGGAACACCAGAAAGAGAGGTTAGGGAGGTCATCCAATGGGGAGGAGATTGCAGAAGCAGTCAGATGGAGGAGCTTGCTATCCCGGCCATCTGGGCTCCTAACCTTGGAAGGAATAAGGGCGAAAGTGTCGGGATAAAGGATGGAGTTACTGGAGAGAAAAAACAATAGTGGAAGGAAGGAGATGACAATCATGCAGGCTGGCAGGGTGAGAGGGAGGTGAGGAAGGGGAGAGGGAAGGGAAGAGAGGAGAGAGGAGGTACAGGTGATGAAAAGGAATTACATCTCTATGGTGATGAAGGAGAGGTTAGAGACAGGGGTGTCACTGACTCTGAGGTCAGGCAAAGGAGTGGGAGGGGAGAAGAGATTGTGGCAGCCTTTCAAAATTTAGACATGTAATCGTGTTGGTACTGAAGTTAGATGTAAAATTCTCACCTTTGGCAAGCTTATTGCCATGGTACAGGTGCTGCAGAGATGATGATATCTCTAGCATTCATGGGGATAGGTCGCTTTTTTTGACTAGGCCAAATCATGCACCTGTTGGGCAAGCTATGAGGTCAGCCATGATCTAGGGGAGGTGGTGTACCTTTCTCATGTCCCACTCTGGGGGGGCATGGTGTTCCATAAAGGGAGGCAGTATTGCACAGTGGTTTAAGGCTCTGAGCTGCAAATCTGGTGACATCCAGCAGACCAGACCTTGGTTTGAATCCCACAGCTTCCACTTGAATACTGTGTGACTCTGAGCAAGTCACTTAACTTCCCTGTGCTCCCAGGTCACTCCTGTAAAAAAGCTTTCAGCTTAGTGTGCTACTCCTGGTTACACAAATAAAAAAAATTATATATTTAGAGTAATTTTGTTTTGAAATATGTTAGCATGGAATCAGTGGAGTAGACCAATGAGATAGGGGACCAATCAGAGTGACTTAGGTCACGGCGCAAGGGGGTGAGGTCCAGGGATTTGAAGGAAAATATAAGCAGTGTCTTGGTGGTGGTGAGGGACTTTGAACTGAATGAGAGGCATCAGAGGTTGTGGTTGGTGGTGCCAAATCAGAAAAGAGGAAGTCAAGAATGCCAGGGATCCATCCTGACTCTTGTTCTCTTCAATATGCTCATCAACAATGTTTGAGAATGAATCTGGGGCTGTGTCTCTTGAAGATGACACCAAGCTCATGGAGGGTAGATAGTGATGGGGAAGTAGAAACTGCAGACTGACATGTAAAGATTAGAGAGGTGGCTCAAGGTTTGGCAGTTGAAATTCAATGCCAAAAAGTGCAAGGTGATTCACTTAGAGACAAGAACCCCGGACAGAGTACTGATAGGAGGGTAGAGCTGAGTACTACAGCTGAGAAAAGGGACCTAGTATTCATCATTAATGACTCCCTTAAACAATCAAGCTAGTACAGTGAGGCATCTAGTAAGGCAAATAGGATACTAGGATGTGCCAGAAGGGGTTCTGATAGTAGAAGAAAAGAAGTTTACTGCCTCTTTATTGATCGTTGGTGAGGCTGCACTGGGTATACTGTTCAGAGTTCTGAACTTCTGAAGACCTCACCTCAGGAAAGATAAGGACAAAGGGTGATCAGGATGATTCAGAGCTGACAGGAAAGATCGTATGAGGATCTGCTCAAGGCACCAAACATGTCTTCACTGGAGACCAGACAAGAGAGGAATGATATGATAGAGACCTTCAAGTTCCTGTAAGGAATAAACAAGGTGAATGGAGAACTACTTAGCATGAGTAACAGTTCAAGGTTATGGGGGCACAAGTAGAGGCTGATGGGAGGGAGGTTCAAGAGGGATACTGGAAAGTTTTATTTTCCACAAATGGTGGTAGAAATGTGGAATAGTTTGCCAACTGAGATGGCAGGCACCAAAACCATAAATGGTTTCAAGCATGGCTCTGACAAAGTGAAGGGTATAATGGTTACTCATGCTGATAGTAGTAGGGAGGGAAACAAAGGAATGGATAGTGGAGGCTATTACCCTGCATGGACAGTAGGTTCTGAGGTTTAATATGGGAAATGGGGCAGATAGGATGTACCATTTTTCTGTTGTTTGCGCACAGTGCAAATAACATATTGCAGGCTGCTGGTGACAGTAGTTTGGAATATTTGCACCAACTACTGACAATTTTGCCACTGCAATCAGGGGCTGCCTCATCATTGCAGCATCAGCCATCTGCTGCAATGTGGGAGCAACCCATCATTGCAGGGTGGGATGCAAAAACCCTGATATTGTTTGTGAACAGGGCGGCAGGTTGACGCCGTTCACAAACAATATAAACCCTATTGTGTTTATGTGCCAATGTGGTCCCCAAACCCCATCGGCGCCAGTGCCATTATTAGTTGGTGCCGACGGGGAGCCCACTCCCCTCACGGGCACTCTGTAACAACCCCGCTTGATTCCCTGCCGACGGGTGCCCAATCCCCATCAGCTACTGCTGTCCCCCAAAAGAAAGCCATTGGTGGCACACTGGGTGCCCATCCCAGCATGCCACATGCCCCTGTAAAGGGAAAAACGGTCCTCTGAAGTATTTTATTTTTACCTGCAAAAAAGGAAATGGTTTCTTGTAGTGTCCCTGGCCCCCACCTTCAACCCGCACCAACCCACTGCACACCCTGACTCCCCACACCTCCCCATCACCCCAAACTTACCTTCGGAGCTTGGCGCGATGATGTTCGGTGGTCCAGGAACACATCTGCACTCTTCAAAGCCGACCGTGAACTGAGGAAATGCCGGTAAGCTGTATAACGTAATAAATAGTGTTTTTTCAATTTTAGTACATATCTCAGGCATTTTTGGGACTTGTTTCACCAAATTTTCGACATAAGGATTTTAGGACCCTTCTCATGAATTCTTGAAATGTCATTGCGTTAATTGGCCTCGAAAGGTGATTTCGCGGTCACTGCGTGGAATCACCTTTCAGGGCTGATTAACAAAACGACAGTGCCAGTGTTCATGAGGTGGGTCTCAAAAAGCCTATGTTGCAAATTTGGTGGGAAAAATCCAAAAAATGACTGTTTTACGAGCTTGCGCTGCGCAGTTGCTACCCACGCTTGTAACTTCATGAATTAGCTTTATTTTCACGCCAGATTTTCAACATTGGCATTTTTTCACACCTCCTTGTGAACAGTACAGCTGTCATTGTTCACATCCTGGCAGAAATGTGTTTTTGCACTTCTGACACAGAATAGAGCAGTCGCTGTGAGAAATCAGTGTTTGGGACAGATTAAGAAAATGACAGTGACACTGTTCATGAGTAGAGGTCGTGAAATGGCTGTGTTGAAAATCTGCTAACAATACTCCATAAAATGAATGTGTTACTTAGCCGCAGTTACAGTTTGCTACCGCCGTAACCTTGTGAATTTATATTTTCACCTGATTTCCAACATTGCCATTTTCCCACACCTACTTATGAACAGTGCATCCGACATTTTTCCCATTCTGGCCGAAATGTGTTTTCGCACTTCCGGTGCAGAGTAGAGCAGTTGCTGTGGGAAATCACTGTCCGGGACTGATTAAGAAAATGACAGTGATACTGTTCATGAGCAGAGGTCCTAAAATGCCTATGTTGAAAATTTGGTGATGATAGCCCAGTAAATGACTGTATTACAAGTGTGCGTTGCACACTTTCCACACACCCTTGTAACTTCGCTGATTTGTAATATTGTCCTGCCAGATTTTCAACAGTGGCATTTTTTCACACCTCCTTATGAGCAGTACAGCTGTCATTTTCACATCCTGACTGAAATGTGGTTTCACAGTTGACTTATTATAACAAAGCCGTTGCTGTGGCAAATCAGTGTTCGGGACAGATTAAGAAAATGACAGTGGCACTGTTCATGAGCAGAAGTCCTAAAGCCCTATGTTGAAAATTTGGTGACGAAACTCCATAATATGACTGTGTTACAAGCGTGGCATTGAACTGTTTCATGCACCCTTGTAACTTCGCGACATTTGTAATATTTTCACACCACATTTTCAACAGTGGCACTTTTTCACACCTCCTTATGAACAGTACAGCTGTCATTTTCACATCCGTCTAAATATGTTTTTGCACTCCTGCAGAGAATAGCACGGTCGCTGTGGAAATTCAGTGTTTGGGACAGATTAAGATCGAACAAGTGAGAGGGGGGCGTGACCGAGCTAAACTGAGCTCTGTCGGGACTGCTGTGGATTTGTTTGTGGGCAGAAAAAGGCCCCAGTGCAAGAGCTCAGTACAAAAGGGCAGCCTGCAGCACTGGGAGAAACAGAACGAGAGAGCGAGTGAGGGAGGGTGAGTGAGTGAACTCACCGGAGTGCTGTCAGGACTGCTGCAGATTTCTTTGTGGGCAGAAAAAGACGTCAAAGCTGGTAGGGGCCCAGTAGGAAAGGCCAGCCTGCAGCGGTGGGAGAAACAGTACGAGTGAGTGAGACGGGGGACTGAGTGAACTCAACAGATCTCTAGCAGGACTGCTGCGGATTTCTTTGTGGGCAGAAAAAGGCACCAATGCAGGCAAGAGCACGATACAAAAAGGCTGCTTGCAGCGCCAGGACAAACAGAATGAGCTCGTGACAGAGGGAGACTGAGCGACCTCAACGTAGCTCTGTCGGGACAGCTGCGGATTTCTTTGTGGACAGACAAAGGTGCCAATGCAGCCAGGAGCCCCGTACACAAGCGCAGCCTGCATCACCAAGAGAAACAGAATGAGTGAGTGACAGAGCGGTAGTGAGCGAGCTCAACAGAGCTGCATTGTGACTGCTGAGGATTTCTTTGTGGGCAGAAAATGCGGCAACGGAGGCAGAAGCCCAGTACAAAAGGCTAGCCTGCAGCACCGGGAGAAACGGAATGAGTGAGTGAGAGGGGGTTTGCAGGCTCAATGGAGCCAGCCGAGGACTGCTTCGAATTTCTTCTGGCCAGAACAAGCAGCCAATGCAGGCAGGAGCCCAGTACAAAAGGGCAGCCTGCAGTGGCAGGAGACACAGAACGAGTGAGTGAGGGAGGGGGAGTGAGTGATCACAACGGAGCTCTTTTGGGACTGCTCCAGATTTGTTTGTGGGCAGAAAAAGACAGCAGTGCACACTGGGGCCCAGTACAAAAGGGCAGCCTCCAGTGGCGGGAAAACTAGAATGAGCGAGTGAGAGGGAGGAGTGAGCGAGCTCAATGGAGCTCTATCATGACTGCTGCACATTTCTTTGTGGGCATGAAAAGCCAGCAACACAGGCAGGAGCCCAGTACAAAAGGGCAGCCTGCAGCGCTCGCAGAAACGGAATGCGCGAGTGAGAGAGGGGGAATGAGAACAAGCTGAATGGAGCTGTGTCGGGACTGCTGCAGATTTCTTTGTGGGCAGAAAAAGGCAGCAATGCACACAGGAGCCCAGTACAAAAGGCCAGTCTGCAGCGCCTGCAGAAAAGGAGTGAACAAGTGACAGAGGGGGAGTAAGCGACCTCAATGGAGCTATGTCAGGACTGCTGCAGATCTCTTTGTGGGCAGAAAAAGCTGCCAATGCAGGCAGGAACCCAGTACAAAAGTGCAGCCTGCAGCAGTGGGAGACACAGAATGAGCGAGTGAGCTCACCGAAGCTTTGCTGGGACTGCTGAAGATTTCTTTGTGGGCAGATAAAGGCAGCAATGCATGCAGGGGCCCAGTACAAAAGGGCAGCCTTCAGTGGTGGAAGAAACAGAACAAATGAGTGAGAGAGGGGGAGTGAGTGAGCCAGCTCAATGGAGCTGTGTTGTGACTGCTGCAGATTTCTTTGTGGGCAGAAGAAGGCGGCAATGCAGGCAGGAACCCAGTACAAAAGGGCCGCCTGCAGCACCGGCAGAAACAGAATGATTGAGTAAGAGAGGGGGAGTGAGCGAGCTCAACGGAGCTCTGTTGGCACTGCTGCAGATTTCTTTGTGGGCAGAAAAAGGTGCCAACAGAGGCAGAAGCCAACTACAAAATGGCAGCCTGCAACGAAAGGAGAAACAGAATGAACGAATGAGACAGGTAGAGTGAGCGACCTCAACAGAGCTCTGTCAGGACAGCTGCGAAATTCTTTGTGGGCAAAAAAAGGTGCCAACACAGGCAGAAGTCCAGTACAAAAGGACAGCCTGCAGCAGCGAGAGACACAGAATGAGCGAGTGAAGGATGGGGAGTAAGCAAGCTCAATGGAGCTCTGTTGGGACTGCTGCGGATTTCTTTGTGGGCAGGAAAAGGCAGCAATGCACGCAGGGGCCCACTACAAAAAGGCAGCCTGCATTTGTGTGAGAAACAGAACGAGCGAGTGAGGGGGGGACTGAGCGAGCTCAACAAAGCTCTATTGTAACGGCTGCAGATTTCTTTGTGGGCAGAAGAAGGCGGCAATGCTGGCATGAGCCCAGTACAAAAGGGCAGCCTGCAGCGCTGGCAGAAACGGAACAAGATGGTGAGAGAGGGAGAGTGAACTAGCTCAACGGAGCTCTGTCGGGACTGCTGCAGGTTGTTTTGTGACCAGAAAAAGGTGCCAACAGAGGCAGGAGCCTAGTACAAAAGGACAGCCTGCACCCACAGGAGACACAGAACCAGTGAGAGAGTGAGGGAAGTGGAGTGAGTGAGCTCAACAGAGCTCTGTTGGGACTGCTGCGGATTTCTTTGTGGGTAGAAAAGGCAGCAATGCACCCAGGGGCCCAGTAAAAAAGAACAGCCTGCAGCGGTGGCAGAAACAGAACGAGTCAGTGAGAGAGGGGGGAGTGAGTGAGCTCAACAGAGCTCTAGCGTGACTGCTGTGGATTCCTTTGTGGGCAGAAAAAGGTGGCAACGCAGGCAGGAGCCCAATACAAGAGGCCAGCCTGCAGCGCCGGCAGACACGGAATGAGTGAGTGACAGAGGGGGAGTGAGCAACCTCAACGGGCCTGTGTTGGGACTACTGCAGATTTCTTTGTTGGCAGAAAAAGCCACCAACAGAGGCAGGAGCCCAGTACAAAAGGCCAGCCTGCAGCGCAAGGAGAAACAGAATGAGGGAGTCAGAGGGGGGAGTGACCCACCTCAACGGAGCTCTGTCAGGCCATCTGTGGAATTCTTTGTGGACAGAAAAGGGTGCCAACGCAGGAAGGAGCTCAGTACAAAACAGCAGCCTGCAGCACCGGAAGAAACAGAATGAGCGAGTGACAGAGGGCCAGTGAGCGAGCTCAACGGACCAACGCAATCAACATTCAGCATTGACAAATGCTTGTTTTTTTATTGTGTCCTGAACTGACTGTGTGTGTATGTGTGTGGGGGTTGCTGGCAGGCTGCGTGTGTGCAGTTAAAACACGATTCCCAGAATCATTAACTAGCACTAACCATGCAGTGTGTTAATACTTCAAGAAAGCATTTAGTATACCTGTACACCTTATATGCATTAGAGTAACCCCCAGTTGTATGAGCACCTGGTTGCAATTAGTAATCCTGTGCAAAAAAAAAAAAAATAGTGCCACATTAACAGGTTAGCACTGCACAGAAGAATGCTTTTTAAAATAGTATTAGCCATGCTTATCACTATGCAGTGATAGTTCTGTTACAGTGGTATGTGGGCCCCCATTTTCAGATTAGTGTTGTGCACTCCTAAGTGCTACACCTGAGATAGCGCACAACCACAGAAGGTGGTGGTAAATGGCACTCATTCCAGTGAGGAGAGAGTGACCAGTAGGGTGCCGGAGGGCTCAGTAATGGGACACATCCTCTTCAGTGTCTTTATAAGTGGCATAACAGAAAAACTGGAAGGGGAGATATGCCTTTTTGTAGATGACACCACAATCTGTAATAGCGTTGATAGGTGCAGATGGAGAGAATGAGTGGGGACATTAGAAAACTTAAAGAGTGCTATGGGACATGTCTGTTCGGGTTCAAAGCCAAAAAGTGCAAAATCAAGCATCTAGGTACTAGAAGCCTAGAGGCTGAGTATAAAATGTAGGGGGAGGTACTTAAGGTCACTAAGGAAACCTTTTATACAGCACTGTGCTCTGTATGCAGGAGAGGATTACTCATTTAAATGGCCGTAGTAGTATGCACATGATCAGGGTAGCATCAAGTGATGCTGAATACAACACCGATCCAACCATGCTGTTCCCACAGTGTAATGTTTAGCTCTGCACACTAACCTTCTGAAAATGGGGCCCTAATTGACTAAAAATCCTGGACGATGCCTCCTAAGATGCAGAAGGTAAACATAAAAGGTTTATCTTATCTATCTCTTTATGTATTGTTTTATCGTATTTTGCTTGCAAAACCTTTATCCGATTTCAAAACATTGTGATGCGACTTAAAATGTTTATAACAGACTAGTTAAAATACAGTTTTTCTTCTTTTACCTATATGCTGTCTTTATTTACTTATAAAAACACAGTCTGGTGCGCTGGCCTAGCAGCTTGGTGGTGATCGCACTGCCTCCCATGCTAGTGGCCCAGTTTTGGGGGTGGACCTGAGTTGCACAGGGGTTAGCTGGGGGGGAGATATGATTAAGCATCTTGGGGAATGTTGTCCTCTCAGTGAGGGGAAGTCTGACCACCTACCCCGCTCTTCAACATTCACCTAGCTGAGGAGGGCTGGCAGGGCAGTGGAGTTGCATAAGGGGGAGGGCTCAGGCAAGCACAAAGCAAGCTTGTGTCTTTATATGCAATTGCATCATTCCATGCTTGGCTGCCCAGGGGATGAAACCAAAGGTAGAAACCCCCTAATGCAAAATGATCCAACAACCTGACGCAGATTTTGTACTGCTAACCAGGCTCTGCTCATATATGTGTCTCCTTGTCAATGGCCCTCCCCCTCCTGGCCCCATCACGGGGGATGTGAGTGGGGGGGGCCTCAGAGCAAATATGTCCTGTGGATGGTAAGTGATTGGGCTGGAGATGTCAGTGGGCAAAGGGGTAGCAGGGTGACTAAGGAGATAAAAATCTCTATGTGAAAAAAAAAGGAAATAAAACAGTTTGAGAAGCTCAAACCCCAAAACAGACTGTGCATGCCTCCAGTGAGGATTCACAGTAAAGTTATTTAGTAAAACAATGCAAATTGTATGCATATGCCAGCTAAACTCCTTATGAAAACTGAATACTGAGGGATTGCAGCAAAAATACATATTTTAAAATAATAACTTAAAACATAGTCCATATAGTACAAACTAGGAATGATTTTGGCTTACACTTCCACAGCTCAGATAAGTTGCTGGACTTAACACAGTAATTAATTACACATAAAACAAATCAACACTTTAACTTGGAAAAATGCATGCAGCTCCCTATGTATACAGGTATGTTAGGAATATCCTGTATTAGCTTCCTATACAAATGTGTTGTCTGACAGTAAATTAAGGCAGCACTTATTTAAAAGAATAAACTACAGCATTTAAATTAGTTTTAAAAGTTTCCTGTCACATCACAATGGTCTGAAATTTGACTAAAGGTGTGCAAGCAAAACAAAAGGAAAACCCTCATAAAGAAGTAGAATAAGAGATAACTCTGTTTTGTTTACCTCAGCTCTGCAGTTTTAGACGTCTTCTGATCAAGCTAGCAGCTAACTGAATGCAACAGGCAATGAAGTTCAGCTCTAGGACATTCATGGGGGAGGGGCAGAGGGATGGGTAGTTTCAGAACATAGTCCATTTCAGTATATAGTTTATTTGTTTCAGTATATAGAGTATGTGAATTTTTCAGTCTACAGTGTATGTGTTTCAATACATAGTATATGTGTTTCACCATGTAGTGTATTTGTTTCAGTATATAGTGTATGCAGATTTTTCAGTGCATAGTGTATTTATTTCAACAGACAGTGTATGTATTTCAATATAAAGTGAATATGTTTCAATATATAGTGTATTTGTTTCAGTATATAGCGTATGTGCTTTTTTCAGTGTGTAGTATATGCATTTCAATAGATAGTGTATGTATTTCAATATACAGTGTATTTGTTTCAATATATAGTGTATGCAGATTTTCAGTGCATAGTGTATTTATTTCAATAGATAGTGTATGTATTTCAATATAAAGTGTAGATGTTTCAATATATAGTGCATTTGTTTCAGTATATAGTGTATATGCTTTTTTCAGTGTGTAGTGTATGCATTTCAATATATAGTGTATTTGTTTCAGTATATAGTGTATACAGTTTTTCTCAATATATAGTGTATGTGTTACAATCTATAGAGTATTTGTTTCAGTAGATAGTTTATGTGGATGTTTCAGTCTGTAGTGTATGTATCTCAATAGGTAGTGCATATGTTTCAGTACATAGTACATTTGTTTCAGTATATAGTGTATGTGGATTTTCAGTACTCAGTATGTGGATTTCAGTAGATAGTGTATTTATTTCACTATGCAATGTAAGCATGTCACTATATAGTGTATGTGTTTCACTATATAATATATGAATCTCAGTATACAGTATATGTATTTCACTATACAATGTATATATTTCAGTAGATACTGTATGTGGTTCACTACATTGTGTATGTATTTCACTATATGATGTATGTATTTCACCATACAGTGTGTGCTTTACTATACAGCCAAAGATTCTGAATTATGTCCCTAACGGCTTGCCATACTCTGGCAGTTTGTCTGCACATGACATGATAATTCCCAGTCTATGACATTATAATTGTCTCCTCAGCATCAGACTGTGATGCTGTAAATAGAATTGTGATGTCAGGTGTAGACAAGCAAGCAGAGCAGAAAGGGTGATTCTGTTTCCATGCAAATATCCATAGTAAAAGTGAAATAAAGGTGAAAATTACAGAAGAAAATGTATAATTGCACTGTCTAAATATTTAATTTTCCAAAGTTATCCCAATGCAGTTAGGGATTTTTAAAAACACCTGTCCAGGCCATCTTTAGAAATCATTTTTTTTCTTTTGTGTATTCATTTTGTTAAGTGCAGTCATGCTGCTTAGGCTCCATTACTCTCTCACCACCACATCCCTCGTAGCTTTTGCTGTTTAATCATGTTTTTTTAAGTTTTTTTTATTATGAATCTGCTTTTGACAGCCAGCTTTGGTTGTTATTGTTCCTCTGCTTTCTTCTACTTTCAGTTAGCTGTAGCTACAGAAATGTGCCTCTTTCATTTGTGTCTGTCACTATCTCATTTATAGCAACATTTTGCTTTAAATGTGTATTTAAAAACTTTGCACAGAACAAGCTCTTCGTGTTCTATGAATTTCTGATGTTGTTCTAGCAGGCCAGTCCCGTTGTGTTGCTTCATGTAGATGCATTTGATTCTTTGCTGCATCTCATGTCAGAATACTTTCAAAAATCATGTTTATTCCATTTTGTTTTTTTCTATTTAGCACCAAACTTTTTTAGGGTTACCATTACCTTCCTGAACAATGGCATTATAAGCATTTTACTCTGTTTTGCACTGGTTCAGAGAAATATAAAAACATGCCTGTCAGTTTTCATTCTGCATTTATAATCAGCTCCACATCCAGTTTCCCTTTACCTCTAATGGGCTTCAATTGCATTAACTTCCTTCAGTTATCCCAGACTGAACTATAATATCATGATCTGGTAATAAATTGTGTCTCCAAATAAACCCTAAATAAATCTCATACTGAATTCCCTAATTCAACAACTGCACCATTTGCACATGAATGCTATGATTTCATTTATAAAGTGACCTTTACTGCATCACATTCAATCATTAACCTACATCATACTATGGTGTTTCAGTATCAAGTCAATTGTTAACCCATCACATGCTGCAGCATAGCCAATTGAGAAGGCCCAGGTGCAAAGCAATCAAACCCTGTGACTTAGCCACTGGAGCTGTTTTCCCCATCAAGGCTTTAATTTGCTGTGAGGAAATCAGTTGCTAAAGTTTCAAATGCTACAGCTAGATAACTGAAGGGCCAATTACTAAGCTGTCACATGCCACAGTGTAGTCATTGGAAGTATATCTCCAGATAAGCCACATGTATAGTAACTTGCATGCTGTTGCTGCAGCAGCATGTTGCTTCCAAGCGACAATTGCTATATTTTCAACCACCACACAATAGCCATTGGAAAGCTTATTTATCAATAATGGTACCTGTGCCATGGTGTGCTGTTATGGTATCAACCACCACAAGATGTGAATTCTTTGGACCAATTGCTGGGTTAACAACCACCACAGTTTAAAGATTGGAAGGAGTAGCCACCTCATGGTGTAGTTAATTGTCATACTGACAAACACTGAGGCCTGTCAATTTAGATGAGTCAATTGTCAAGCTGTCACATGTTGCAGCTTTGTAATCTGAAGGCCATTCCCCAGGTATCTTCATATCAGTATCCTTATATAAGTAGCATGTCTAAGAGCCAATTCAGTGATTAAAGTCCTTGCATTTGGATTTTGTGCCCTTGGTTACATAATATAATCAAATTGTGCCAAGAGGGATGGTGATCCAAGTTTACGGATCACGAGAGGTTTCTTCCACAAGACAGTGTTTCATCTACTCCATGCCAATGGTAGCAATATGAAATAATTTTAATAAGTCTTATAATTAGAAATATTTCCATCATGAACTTGGGCCAAATGGCAGTTTCTCTCATTCATTCTTATCATCATCATCACTATTCTCCACTATCCATCATTCCCTTTCTTCTTACAGGAAGTCAGCCTCAGAAGTCATTGAACATTTCAATCTCACCTTCATTTCTTATATTTTGAGCATCTTTCCTAAGGTACCTGTACCTGAAAGGAAATTTGCTCCCATGGCAACTCTGAGGGTCAAACACTCCTTAAGTGGGTTCCTGTATCTTTCATGGGACCCTAAAGGGATAGAAGTCCCTCTTGAAGAGAAAGTGTGAGTAGCCACATATTTAGAAGGTTATGCCTGCAGTTTGATGGGGATCAGCAACCAGACACCCCTCTTCATGGTCAATTTAACCCCCTTTTTTCCAGCCTCATTCAGACACTCTGTTTCTTTGCTGCAACCAGAGGCTTTGTTGTGATTCTGTCTGTCCCCTTCTACCTGTGTTTGTGCTGATGATGCACTTAATTCTTTTTGGACTTTCTGTCTGGTGTATGCCTTGAGCAACTTTCTAGATTACTGTTTTGTCTTACTGCCTTCCCTTGCTGTAGCACTGTGCTGTCTTCTTTTCTATAGGTAAGCCACTCATACTGCACTCATGCCTCCTGTGTTTACTTATTTAGTTTTGGTTTTTGCTGTGCTTACTTAGTTTCTATATCCTACCTATGCAGTTCTGCTGTATTTATCTTTTGTTCTCTCGGTCTGTTTCACCTGCTGTTCATACCAAGCTACTTGCAAATGTTCCTCTCAGTTCCACTGCATTCCTCATTAATTTCATCTGGCTTCCTAGCCAGGCAGCTGATCCCACTAGTACATAGTTAATCATTTCAGTCAGCCTTGCTCAGTCAGTCTGCTTCAGCATTATCACCTTAGTCTTAGTGTAATACAGATTCCAGCTTTCCTGCGTGTTGCTAAGTTTTATCTATGATTTTGGCCTTTGATATACATTAATATTTTCAGTACTTTTTTTATAAATTTCACTCTCAATCAGTATTGGTTGTCCCTTTCAGCAGTCATCATGCAGTCAGTCATTTTCTGCTTCCATGCCATCAGGATCTATGAACACATTCATACTGGCCATCATATTTTCAGAATCCTACCCTCAGGGCTTGTCCTGTAGATAGACTTGCTCACTCACTCCTTCTGTAGTCTTCATCTTGAGGGGGAGTCCATCATCTCAGGTGGAAGTCCTTCTCTGTTGACTACTGGTCTCCTACAACATCTTCTGACAGTCCCACTGGGTGGTAAGGTTCCACACCCCAGAGGAAGCTTTAGTCATGAAAACCTTTCATCAGTGGCACATCCTGGTGTAGCTTTTAAGGCGTCAGCTGCCAAAGAGTGGAGCCCTATGTTCACATGGGTTCATTCAGCTGTGCAGATAATGTATAGAGCACCTCTGAAAACTATTCTCCCAGTGTCTGCCTAAGGTTCACCTAGTCTTATTCCATATCCCCTTCCTTTAGTTTCTGGTAAAGGTTAGGCTTCCTCATGATCTTAAGGCTTGGTTCTAGCCTTTAAGCACTTGCTACTCACCTTGTCTCCTCTGCTGTCTTACCCCAGCACGGGGGATTAGATAAGGTACTGGTGGAAGCTATTGGCAAGGTGGCAAAAAAGGGGAGATGCTGCTGGTGGTGTACTTCAACCTGCCAGATGTGGATTAGGGCCTTCCAGCAGTGGATTCAGCTAGAAGCAGGGGAAGCAGGAACATTCTGGACTCTCTGCAGGAGGCATTCCTCAGTCAACTAGTCAGTGAACCTACTCATGATGGGGCAATACTGGACCTGTTGCACACAAACAGGGATGGTGTTGCAGACATCAAGGTGAGAGGCCACTTGGGGACCAGTGATCACCATATGGTGTGGTTCAATATATGAATGGCAGTGGAATTGAACCACACAAGGGTGAGGATTCTGAGCTTTAGGAGGGAAGATTTTAAAAAGATGGGCAAATACCTAAGGTATGACCTGGGATCAATAACCTGGGCGGGGTGAAGCAACAGTGGGCAAAGATAAAAGGGAACATAGTAAAGGCAACATACCTCTGTGTCAAACAAGTGAGCAAAAACAAGAGGAAACACAGACCATTATGGTTCTCAAAAGTGGTGGCTGAAAAGCCTAAAAGGGTAGCATTCAGAAGATATAAGGAGACATAGAGGGAAGCTAATAAGGAAGTGATGGGGAAATACTGGACCTGGTACTCACTTACAGGGGCAGGTTTGCAGACATCAAGGTGGGAGGCCATCTGGGGACCAGTGATCGCCTTATGGTGTGGTTCAATATAAGGATGGCTGTGGAATCGAACCACACAAAGGTGAGGGTCCTGGCTTTCAGGAGGGCAGATTTTATAAACATGGGTGAATGCATCAGTGATGACCTGGCAGGCAGGATGGCCAGGGTGGGGTGGAGGAACAGTGGGCGTAGCTAAAAGGAAACAGTAAAGGCAACAAACCTCTGTGTCAAACAAGTAAGCAAGAAGCAAGAGGAAAAGAGACTGATATAGTTCATGAAAGAGATGGCTTAAAAGGTAAATACTAAAAGGGCAGCATTCAGAATGTATAAGGAGACGTAGTGGGAGGAGGATAGGGAGGTTATCAGGGGAAACTTAGGGAAGCAGTGAATGTAGTAAGGCGCGCAAAGGCACAAACTAAACAGAGAATAGCCCAGAAGGTGATGAAAGGGGACAAGACACTTTTTTAGGTCTGTAAGTGAAAAAAGGAAGACTGGGGGTGGGATTGTAAGGTTAAAAAGGAAAGTGGGGGACTGTGCACAGGGGGACCAGGAAAAGGCAGACATCCTGAACAAATACTTTTGGAGAGTGTTCACAGGGGAAGAAGAAGGGGAGGTGCCACAGAAAAGTAATAAAAGCTTTGGAGGGAGGGAAGTAGACACTAATATTTTTTTTGGAGGTGAATGTCCTGATAGGACTTTCTAATCTAAAGGTGGACAAAGCAATGGGGCCAGATGGGGTACATCCACAGGTATTGAGGGAGCCGAGGGAAATACTGTCTGCACATCTGACAGTCCTGTTTAACAGCTCATTGGAAACAGGTGAGTTAGTCCCACTACACAAAAGTGGTAGTAGAGAGGAGGCTGGCAATTATATGCCAGTCAACCTGACGTTGATGGTGGGCAAGTTAATGGAATCACTGCTGAAGGAAAGGATTGTGGAATATCTTGAATTCAGTGGGTTAGAAAAACAAAGGCAGTATGGTATCATTGGGGGGAGGTCTTGTCAAAAGAATCTGATGGAGTTCTTTGACTGGGTGACAAAGAAACTAGTTCAGGGTAGAGTGGTGGGCATGACCCATCTAGATTTTTGTAAGCCGTTCAACACTGCCCCACATAGAAGACTAGTAAGCAAGCTGGGTAGCTTAGGAGTGGGTCCATAAATGGTAAAGTGGATTAGAAATTGGTTAGGGAATAGGTGATAGAGGGTTGTGGTAAACAGAGTTCACTCCAAGGAGGGGAAGGTGACCAGTGGGGTGACTCAGGGATCAGTGCTGGGACCAGTCCTCTTTAATGTCTTTATAAATGGCATTGCAGAGGAGCTGGAAGGAAAGTTCTGCCTCTTTGTGGATGACACTAAAATATGCAGTAGGGTGGACACTCCTGGGGTAGAAAGGATGAGCAAAGACCTGATAAAACTAGAGGAATTTTCAAGGGTATGGCAGCTGGGTTTCAACAACAACAACAAAGTGCAAAATAATGCACTTAAGGCACAGAAACCCAGGAAGAGACTACAAAATGGTTGGTGTAGTACTGCCGGCCACCAAGCAGGAAAGGGAACTGGGGGTAAGCATATCAGATGACATACAACTGGCCAGGCAGTGCAACAAGGCAGTAGAGAGGGTGAGTGGGATGCTGGAGTGCATTGAAAGGGGTATCACCAACAGAAAGAGGGAGGTTGTATTGCCTCTATATAGATTACTGGTTATACCAAACCTAAAGTACTGTGTCCATTTCTGGAGACCACATCTCTGGAAGGACATAGACAGAGTGGATGCTGCCCAGAAGAGGGCAACTAAAATGGTGCAGAGTCTGCATCAAAAGCCCTATAAGGAGAGACTAAAGGACCTCAATATGTATACCCTGGAACAGAGGGAGAGGGGGTAATATTATAGAGTCCTTTACATACTTCATGTGGGTAAGTAAGATACAAGAGAGGAGTATTATTCAGACAAAAAGATGCTCAACAACAAGGGAACATGCTATGAAACTGGAGGGTGAAAGATCAGGAGAGATGTGAGGAAGTATTTCTTCACAGAAAGAGTGATGTACTCCTGGACAATCCTTCCAGGGGGGGGTGAAGGTGGTGAAAACAGTGGTGGAGTTCAAGAATACATGGAATATGCACAATGCAATCATAGTGGAATGGAAGGGTGGGACAGAGAAAGAGCTGTAATAGCGTAGGTAGGAAGAAAGAGGCAGACTGGATGGGCCAAGCTGTCCTTATCTGCTGTCAAATTCTATGTTTCTATGTTTCATTCAAAGCTTTTAAGGGTTCCTTTAGATGCAGAAATTGTTTTTTGGTACCTCATAGTGCTATCCCATTACAGTAATGATGCGAGGGTTTTCCAGTGTCAGTGGCTCAGTAGGTAGCACACTCGCCTCTGAGGCCAGGAGATCAGAAGGCTGTAGGTTCAGTTCCCACATCTGGCACTTGGGTTAATATCCCAGTACTGACACTGTAGTGCAGCATGAGAGGGGTGCTGCACTTCTGAGGTGCCGTCTTTCGGATGAGATGTTAAACTGAGGTCCCATCTGCCTGGATTGGTGGTAGTTCAGGTGGATGTTAAAGATCCCATGGCACTTATCGAAAAGAGTAGGGGAATTTCCCTGGTGTCCTGGCCAAATTTCCCTCATTCACTAAAAATACCACCAACAGCTTAATCTGGTTCACGGTCAGTTGGCATTCATCTGTATCCCCCTCCCCCGGGTCGTGCCTGAAAATAGGCAGGATTTGTCTAGTGCACTTACCCGGTCAACAAAAACTAACTAAATAAATAAAAATAAAATCCCTCTCAAACTTCTCCTGAATTGAATTCCAAATTAGCAAAGCTGGGATTTTGTAATAATTACACATGCCCAGAGGGATAGCAGCTGAGGTTATGGCTCTTCAGAGATTTCCTCCTCAGGATTTTTTCTCTCCTGAGTGCCAATGACCGTAATGTAGTGTATATATTCAATTACTGTGTTCCCCTTCATTACAGGAATTAAGCTGTGAGTTGGGTTTGGCTGATAGCTCAGTTTTATTGTCTTAAAATTATGTCATTCCCTCTTTCCTTCTGGAAGTCATGCACAAGTCTGCCGTCAGACGTCACTAGTAATCAGCTGTCTATATCATTACTCCAATTAAAGCAGTACACTTCTTCTGGGATCCTTCCTAAGATATCCCCAACCTAAAGAATTATACTCCTGTGGCACCTCTAGGGTGGAATCCTGCTCAAGAGAGTTCCTTTGCCTTCATCATACCCTGACAGAGTTGTAGTCTCATAGGGGACACAGAATGTGAATGGGCAAAGCATCCATATATAACAGTCAAACAACTCAGTAATACAACTTGCTTCATGACTATCAACAATGTCGCACAATGATAACTCCTCAAATGGTTTCGCATGCTTATTGAACCATGGTATAAGCAGTCAAACTACTCACAACCTTCAATTAAATGCATCCTAAACAGAATAACATATTAAGTTGTACAAGCACCATTCTGTCCCCATATACTTAGTCACTCACTGAGCCTTTGAATTGCAAGGCTGTAGCCTGGAGATTGGTGGGGCAGACAGTGATTAATACTTTACGCCCCTTCCCAGGCCTATTTAATGTTGCATGCAGCTTATTTTGCTTGGTAACACCACAACTGTTCTCCTCTGGCAGCAGTGCCTTTCTCCTTATGAACTCCTCTCCTAAGGCACCTTTGGCAGAAAGAACTTTGCTCCCACATAATCTGTAGGAGCAGAAGCTTTCTCAAGCCAGATCTTGTGTCTTCTTGATATCTCCCTGGTAGTTTTTCCCATGTCTGACAGAGAGTACAAATGACTACATATCCATTGTATAAGCCTTCAAAGTGCTGACAACCTTTGGTTACAAGTACAGTTGCAGAAAAAGACACAGTCAGATATTTCCAGATATTTTGCAATATTTCTAAAGAGAATCTTTCTGGTGGCCATATAGTGGTACTGCAAAGGAATTTCTCTAGCGATATCACAGCAGTCTCAGGAAACATCTGACCATGTCAATTGTTGCAACTCTGTATAAAACAGAATAACATACAAAGTTGTGCAAGCTCCATTCAGTCTACCTATACTGAATTGCTTGCTGTCCCAGTGGACAATTGTATTACTACCATCCCTCCTCGACCACTTTGCACCTCATAAAAGATCCAGTACTGGCACATCCCTTTTTGCCTTGGTTTTCTTATCAGTCACAAATAGATAAATGTCTATGTTGCCCTCTTAAAATAACTATGATCAATATTCAAAACTGGAGTTTTAACTCATGTTAAGGAAATTCAGAAAATCATATTACACACCTTTGAGAAAACATTACAATATATAGTAGGAAACATTGGCCAGAAATGTAATTGTTTTTTAACTATGATAAATCATCTAATAAACGCAGGGCAAAATGACCAGCCAGTCACCTCATTAACTGTACACTGAAATCTTTACACCTTCATGAAACCTTAAACTTTCAAAACACAACATTTTTCATCCTAAACCCAACACTAGATAGCTCATCAAACACTCCCTCCTTGCTGTCTTTCCTGTAAACATCCCTTACAACCCAATACAGCAACCATTCCCTTCCCTCCCCTCCCCTCCATAACTCTGGTGATTCCATTCAGTTTAATGTTTTATTTAGCAAACAGTGTGAAAGCTTTTATCAATTACAGTACAAAATTACAAAAAAATCAATAAACATTCCAATATAAACAAAGATATATAAATGCACAAAGAGCACAAGTTCAGTTGTGTTGCTAATACACTTGTAGCAATAAAAGAACATAAAACAAGTATTTGTCAATGCCGAATGTTTGCTTGCTGATAATAGCATTGGACGTGCAGGAGTTAGACAGATGCAGAATAGGAGTGACAGTGAAGTATTGAATTCACTCCAATTCCACCTCCACCCTGCAGAGATGGACAGGCATTGGGGTGTGCCTGTGCATCGTTGCCCATAATGCTCACAGCATTTCACCGCACCCTATGCTGTAGACACTGTCAGGTATTGAGGTGTGCTTTGGGGTGTTCAGCTTCACAGTCACCCCATTTCATAAGGACATACGTTGAAATGGGTGCAGTACAGGAGAATGGGGTGAAATCTGGGGCTGAAGAGTGCAAGGCACACCTGGATGCCTGTCACTGGCTTCATGGTGGGGGTGGGATGGCATGAGCAATACAGCTGGTGATCCAAAGTTACACCTCTGATGCCTGTCAGTCTGTACAGGGTGGGACATTATGGTTAGAAACCCTAATGCCCTGGGTGTGTGTTGGTATTTGCATTACAAATTTTGAACATGGCCTTTTTGTGCCCCCCACCTCCTGAAAGCATTTGGGACCTCTTCTTATGAACAGTGGCACTGTGATTTTGTTAATGTGTCCTGAACTTCCAGTTCCCACAGCAACCATGCCATTCTGTGCCAGATGTGCGATAAAACAGATCAGGCAGGATGTGAAGAATGGTAGCTGTACCATTCATAGGGAAGTGTGAAGAGATGGCAATGTTGAAAATCTGTGGTGAAAATATTAAAAATGCTCAAAGTTCCGAGCATACATGGAAACTGCACAACACATGCTTGTACCGCAGTCATTTCATGGAATTATTTCACCAAATTTTCAACATAAACATTTTATGATCTCTGCTCATGAACACTATCACTATGATTTCCTTAATCTGTCCAAAACATTAATTTCCCACAGAAACCATGCCATTGTGCTCCAGATGTGCAAACGCATATTTTGGGCAGGATATGAAAAATGAAAGCTGTACTGTTCATAAGGAGTTGTGGCAAAATGCCAGTGTTGAAAATCTGGACTGAAAATATTACAAGTTCGTGAACTTACGAGGGTGTGTGGAAACTGCGCAATGCATGTTCGTAACAGTCATTTTATGGACTTTTGTCGCCAAATTTTCAACATAGGCATTTTAGGACCTCTGCTCATGAACGGTGTCACTGTGTTTTTCTTAATCTGTCCAAGACATTGATTTCCCAAAAGCGATCGCGCTATTCTGCACTGGGAGTACGAAAACACATTTCGGCCAGGATGTGAAAAATGACAGCTGTACTGTTCATAAGGAGGTGTTGAAAAATGCCAATGTTGAAAACCTGGAGTGAAAATATTACACATTCGTGAAGTTACGAGCATGTGTAGAAACTGCACAATGCACGCTCATAATGCAGTCATTTTTGGGGAAATTTTTTCACCAAATTTGCAAAATAGTCTTTTTGAAAGCCCACATCATAAACAGTGACACTGTTGTTTCGTTAATCAGTCCGGAAAGATGATTCTGCGCAGTGACCGTAAAATCACCTTTCAGGATGGAATAATGAGATGACAGTGACTGATTTCATGAGGTGGGGTCCCAAGAACACCATGTTGAAAATTTGGTGCCAAAATTCAACAAAATGGCTGAGATATGTAGCAAAGTTGGAAAAAACATTTATGCCATTATACAACTTACCGGCATTTCTTCAGTTCACAGTCAGCTTTGAAGAGTGCAGACGTGTTCCCGGTCCACCGAAGATCATCGTGCCGGGCTCCAGAGGCAAGTATGGGGTGAGGGTGTGTGTGGGGAGGTAGATTATGCAGCGGGTGGGTGCGGGTAGGGGGAAGGGCATGGGGTTCAATGAGGGACTGTTTTCTTTTTTTACAGGATGCAAAAAATTAAAAGACATCACGGGACACTTTTGGCACGCTGGGGTGGACTCCCAGCATGCGTGCCACGTGGATGGCTGTTTGTTGGGGAGGTGGGTACTGGAGCCGATGGGGATTGGGCACCCCCATTTGCCATACAATGTGGTGGTGGGGGGGAAGTGGGAGCGCATAAGCCGAGAGGGATTGGGCACCCCCTCTGCACATAACAAATGGGGGGATGCATCATGCCGATGGGGATTGGGCTACCCCATTGGCAAGTGAACTGGAGATGGGGACATGCCGACAGGGGGCTTAGGAACCCCCAAGTCTGCTTTATTGTTGACTCTGAGGTAGACGGCAAGAGTCGCCGCCCACCACCAAGTTCCAAGAAATGTTATACCAGGCTAGGGACAGCCCTGCAAAGATGGGTTACTCCCTCATTGCAGCGCTGGATTCCTTTCAAGGTGGTGGCATGCTGGATGAACTAGTGTCAGCAGCAGTGTGCTGCCGCATTGGGGAAAGTGAGTCAAGCCTCAAAAGGCACTGGGGGCATTGGCCCCAACAGTGCCACACCTCCAAAACCCTGCTTCTCTCCGAAGTTGTGACAAAATGTTTCTTGCGCATGCGCCCAAGCAAACATAAAAATGAAATGCATTCATATCTGGAGGTTACTACTGAAAAAGGTTTGCAATGGATGATTGTTTAATAGCTTGGTTTGTCAAAGAAAACTATACTACATTAGTTATCTGTCTCACTAAGGTCACACAGGCATCACATTTTATTTGACACAGTTTGCTATTAATTACAAGTTATAAAGTGTTCTGGGTTGTTGCAAAGTATGGCAGCAGAATTTAAAAGCTCAGGTACATCAGAGGTTGAACATTAGAAAATATCACTGGAACTCTGGTGATTCATTCTATAGTTAACAAAATCCCCCTACCCTTCACGCTTTGAGAAAAGAGGCACCTCTCAGCTTAAATCCCCAAAGTTACTCCCACCCTTGTCAAGTGTAGCAAACCCAACCTAACCCACCAGAAGGATCAATAATCACAAAATGGTCCTCCTACTCAAATTTGTTGCTGCTGCAAAAATCGCCCCCCATTGTGCAGCTCTTTGTTTTGTTGAACTACCCAAGGCAGCTATCCCAGCAGCACCCATGTGTCAAGCTGATACCACTGGATGGCCAGCAGTACTGAAGATAACAATTAATGCATACAATTTCAACTAACAGAGCAGCATGGAGAGTGGAATTCACTCAGCAGCCGAATGGGGAGGATCTTTCTTATATTATTGCCTCCTGTGGTGGGTTGGGGGGGCTTGCACAGCTTGGTGGCGGGGGTGTTCTGTTGCTTAAAAGCTAAGAATAGAGTTAGGAAAGGAGGGATTATTTGTGGGATGAAGTATATCAGTAAAGAAAAAAGAAAAAGTGGTGTTAAAAATTAAATCCTTTTTGTTTTAAAATTTAAAATGGGGCCTATTTTAAAATCAGAATACAGTTCTATACAGGACATGTTTCCTGGTGAAATTTTAGTTAATTCTCATTTTGTATAAGGAACTCGACTGTGCATGGTGTAATACTAGATGAGTCATGGCTAACTGTCACTGACACATGCTGTCATGCTGAATTGGTATTGCTGAATCATAAAATGGATTCAGCTCATTAGTTCAGAATAGTTAATAGAGCTAACATTTTGATCACATCATGCCCATAAACACCTGATGCAGCATCATGACATCAGCTAAATTTCAACATTATAACACGCAAAAACTAAATAAATCAGAGTGTATCCCTTATGCCAAATGTATCATCTCCTAGTAACTTATACTGGTCTAAATTAATTTTAACTCTAAATGCCTTTCATCACATCATTGAATCTAACAATTGACAGAACCATCCTACTGTTTCCTCAGCATACGAGCTAACTATAACATGCCTCTAGTAGTTAAATGGTTCAACTTTTTTCTTAATATAGCTAAAAATGAGGGATTGTTCATATGTGAGAGTGGGGAAATAAAGGGCATTGCTCATTGTGTCCTGGACTAGAGTTTATTTAAAGACACGGTAAGAAAAAAGATGGGCCTGATATTCAAATAGGAGTGGAAGCACAGTGGAAATCTTTGAGCTGTACTTGTACTACTGCCCGATGCCATGGCTGCTATATTCAGCCAAATAATGGGTGGAACTCTCCTACCAAAAATCAGACCATGTCGATGCAGCTCTAAATGGAACTGCACTGCCTCAACATGGATCTGGACTGTTAATAGCCCACAGGGAATAGTGCTGCCCAAGATGGATAGTGCCAAGAAAACTGTGAGCTATGTTCAGCCACACACAACATGCATATGAGCCCATGGTGCATGCGAGGTGCTAAGGGGCCATTTGCATGCCCATTATGAGCTCATTTGCATGGTGAGCAGCAGCCCATTAGCACCCATCCTGCAGTGTGCCTCCTAAGGAAGGGGTTTGATACCCCAAAGCGCAAGGGCTTTAAGTCAGTGAGTGTGTTGAACATGGCTTCTTAAATGTTTACTGGGTTTCCAGATTGTGAGAAATATTTCTGTCACTGCTTTCTTTTTTGTAAGTATTTTTCAATTAATTTTTTATTGAAAATAAATATTTTGTACTTTTGAATTGAATGGTTTAGAGTGCTGGTTTTATTAATGTTTGAAATCCCATCCTGCAGTGTGACTGAAGAATTCCGTTATGTCTAGTGGCACTCCCCACCTCCAATTACCATTTCTGTGTACAGATCACTGGACACATGGTTAAGAGTGGGGTGTGTGTGGCGGTGGTATGTGAGTGGGCAGGATGGTGGAGGGACACTGGACCACCACTGAGATGTTGTACATTTGGAAAAGGGCAATCGGGTGGCAGGTGGAACCACTGGACACCAGGGCATACTTAATATTAATAAACGGGGTGACTGGGGGTTGGAGCTGCTATTAGACATCAGGTAATATGTTGGAATGGAATGACCTGAAATGTAATTGTTTGGAACATAGACAGTGCACATGAACTGTGCTGGTACAGTACTAAAACATACAATTTTATTGCATGCAGCACCTGTAATAAAAATGTACAGTACACGAAAAACAATTTCTATTGGAAAAAGTTTGAGTAACAGCAACACAATATATAGCAATTTTGTATATATGCTGAAGTAAACAGAATAGATGATAGGGAATTGGGGGTGAAACTGGACAACAGGTTTAGATATACTGTAATGGAATGGAGAGGATTGGGGGCAAGCAGTTGCAGTTCATCCACCTTGCCTTTGGTTGTGGGGGTATTACATTTAGAGGTTTTTCAGCAGCGGTAAATAGCACCGCTCTGGGGACTGTTTACTACCACCACAAACCTTTGAAGATACTGCTGTGATGCTACGCAGGGGAGGACCCCCTCATTTGCATTGATGCAGCAGTATTATAGCCTTTTGGCACTGCAGGTTTGTGCTGGCACTCCCAGTGCTTCCGAATATGGGCTGTCTGAGAGTGCCAGTGCAAATCTAGATCAGTGCTCCAACTAACCCTGTTAGCAGTTGTGTCAGTCTTTGAGTATCTGGCCCATAGAGTCCATGTTACAAGGTTCATCAATACTTTAGGAAAAGAAAATGAGTAGATTATTTGTGACTGGATGTTCAAGGTTCTCCTCATTGTGCGGAACAGAGGGTACCCTTCCAGCTTGGTCTTTCTAGATCTCTCAGTGTTTCACATGGTGGATGACAAGGTGCTACTGGAATGAGACCTGTTCTACCAAGATGGCACAGTAGTTGGTTCTACAAAATGCCATTTCTAGAACAGCTGTTCTTGACTGTGGTGTGTCTCAAGGTTTGATCCTGGATACCTTGTTGTTCACCACCTATATATATATATATATATATATACTGCCACTGGCTAAGATGACAAGGAATTATGACTTGAAGTTTCAGTGCTATGAAGATGATACTCAGATATATCTGTCTTGTTCACCTGATGGGGTTGATGTGGGTCCTGTGCTGAGCCACTGTTTGTAGAACATCAGAGACTGGATGGCTTCCAACTGGCTGAGCCTCAACACAGACAAGACTGAGATGTAGATTGTCAAACTGGGTCTCCGTGGATCAGCTATGATGAGGAAAGACAAGCTGTAGCCATTTTATATATATATATATATATATATATGTATTTTTTTTTAGAAAATGGTAAGAATGGATTCTCCATTTTGATTGGCCGAAAGCAACTCCAACCTGGGCATTTATTTTTCAATAGATGCCCAGGTAAAAACAAGTACCAGTCCAAATGCCACTTCACCAGGTACTCTTCTACACTGATGCCCAGCCTGCTTTCTCATTGGCTGAAAGCACCAGTTGGAAATTTCAAATCCCCTCCATGTTTTTCTCTCGCTTAGCGAGAGCTACTACCCCCACCCTCAACACTCCTTACTTCAGTCAGTGGCAGCAAAAAAAAGCCCACACTTCGGATAGTTCACGGTCAGGAAGAGTGGTAAAATAGTAAATTCACAAAGTCGTGTTCTTTTACAACGGCATCACTCTCCCGACCGCGCTTCTGCAATACCGGTGAACCAAAAGGAAGCAGTCAGTTGTTTTTGCTTCATACTATGAAGCACATTTCAAAGAATGCACAAAGCGACTACCCCATACCACAATGTCCCCACAATTGGTAAATATCCTGCTTTAAAGCAAAACTAAAGAAATAATTTACCTCGAGGCTTAGGCTTGTGCATGGTCAATCCCGTGGTCACGCAAGGTCAGTCGCGCGCTTAACAGACACATCTTCCAACGGCTAGAAAATAAAAAAATACCACTCATGCAGAAAGGAGACGGACGTGCAGACATTACTGCCATGAGATCTTTATAACACATTTGTTGCTGAACTGGCTGTGTGTGTGTGTGTGTGTGTGTGTCTATTGGGGGGCAGCAGCAGATTACAGTTGCTCTGTGGGGAGGAGCAAAAGCAGCTGGAACAGCCTTTAAAACATAGGGACTATTTATGTAATAAACACATTTTTTGTACTACTTCTATGCATTTTTAAACTTATTTCCTGTCTTATTTTACTACTTAATTGAAATGTACTAAGATGCCCATTTTCTAAGCGCAATAATACCCTCCAGGGTGGGCAGTAGTGAGAAATACCGGACCTTCCAGTGGCTATAAGGCCTTCCACCAGCGGCGTCGGGCCTCATTACGCCCCTGGGTGGTCCAGTATTTCTCAATAATGCCCACCCTGTCGGGTATTATTGCTTACATATATATATATATATGTGTATATGTATGAAATACAAAATCACACATGCCCCCACAATGCAAAGCATCATGGGCTGCATATGCAAATCACCACAGAAAATTATGCTGGTTCAACTTTAAGCAGAAATGCATGGTGCCGAGAGACCTCTCACACAATTTGCAAAGGGTGCCAACAGAAGACATAGACACGTGTTTCATCCTACCAGGACTCATCAGTATGCCTCGTCTGTTTGACACCCCAATGGAATGAACCAGCTACCCTAAGATGGTCTGGGTTATGTTGTGGTGGACCCAATTAAAACAAAACACAATTTAAAGACAAAAAACGAGCGGCCTGGTGGCGCTAGGGGTTAGCTGGGCGCACACCTCGTGCAACGCCTGTGACCCGGGTTTGGGAATGGACTCAGGATGCTGGGGGCTGGCAGGGGAAGGAGCGGATCAAGTGTCCATAGGGACTGCTCTCCTCTCCTGGGGTGGATAGCGAGTTGGCGTCACTCTGCAGCGGCCTCTGTGGAGACCAGGAGCACTGCAGAAGATGCAAGTGGGAACACCATAGAAAAGCAGAAATACGCCTCTCGACTGACCGGATGATGGCTGCCAGTCCTCTGTTACCACCGATGCCCTGAAAGAGCCCCTCCACTGCAACAGTACCCTGCGGCCAAGTATATGTGCTGGTTGCCCCCCTGCTGCCATTCCCCTCGGAGGAGGGGGACCTGCCTGGTGAAGGGTTATGTCCGAGTTACCTCGGGGTGGCTGTGATGTGCAGATGGAGGGCTTGGGACAGGCGGAACGGATGAAGGACCTAGGCAGCCCAAAGGAGTGGTGAGTCATAGGGCATGAGGGGTGAAAAAAAAAGACAAAGAACCTCTGTGTGCAAGCACAGAGGCAATGGTTAACCCAAAGGGCATTTGGCCGGGAAGCCAGGTTTCAAAGAAACACACAATCACACGTGCCACCACAATGCAAAGCATCATGGGCTGCATATGCAAATCTCCACAGAATATTATGCTTGTTCAACTTTAAGCAGAAATGCATGGTGCTGAAAGGCCTCTGACATAGTTAGCAAAGGATGCCAACAGAAGACAGACACGTGTTTCATCCTACCAGGACTCATCAGTATGCCTCATCTGTTTGACACCCCAGAGAAATGAACCAGCTACCCTAAGATGGTCTATCTGGGTTATGTTGTGGTAAACCCAATTAAAACAAAAACAATTTAAAAGACAAAGAGCCTCTGTGCGCAATCACTGAGGCAATGGTTATCCAAAGGACATTTGGCCAGGAAGCAAAGTTTCAAAGAAATACAAAATCACACATGCCTCCTCAATGCAAAGTGTCATGGGCTGCATATGCAAATCACCACAGAACATTATGCTGGTTCAACTTTAAGCAGAAATGCCTGGTGCCGAAAGACCTCTCACACAGTTTGCAAAGGGTGTTTCATCCTACTGGGACTCATCAGTATGCCTTGTCTGTTTGACACGCCAGTGAAATGAACCAGCTACCCTAAGATGGTCGATCTGGGTTATGTTGTGGTTAACCCAATTAAAACAAAAAACAATTTAAAAGACAAAGAACCTCTGTGCACACACACTGAGACAATGGTTACCCCAAAGGGCATTTGGCCACGAAGCCAATTTTCAAAGAAATACAAAATCACACATGCCCCCTCAATGCAAAGCATCATGGGCTGCATATGCAAATCACCACAGAATATTACACTGGTTCAACTTTAAGCAGAAATGCATGGTGCCGAAATATATATATATATATATATATAGTAATAAATAAACACTCTGAGGTGTGCGGTAGCACTCAGTATATACATGCCTTGGTGTGCGTTGTTACACATAGAGCCCACCAAGCCAGTGCATCAACTACAAAGCGTGTGTATATCAAGTGACTCCACACCTCAAAGTAGTTTATCTGTCTTATAAAATGTCAAAATTGTTTTGGGGGTAAAAGTGCAGGTGTGCAGTCATGCTCTGATATACATGCGGTCTATGGCGGTGCTCATCCAATAAGAGAGCAACAATTTCCTACCTATTTTATAACTATATATATCTATATATATAGATATATATATATATATATTTATATATAGTTGTGTGCCCCGTTACAGCCACTCCTGCTATCATGTCCCCTTCACTCCTATCCCTGTCAGCCTCTCCCCCATCATCTTTTACTGGAGGGATCACAAGGAGCAGTGTCTGAGGGCATCGGGAGTCATCACTATAATAGAAGTGTAGGGTCTGCAGGGTAAATTGGGACCATCAATTAGGGTACAAAACACACACACACACACACACACACACACACACACACATATGCTACTAAGCTAGTCTGAGTTGGGGGAAGGGAACGGTTATCATCTTTGCAGTCAGTGAGGAGGAGAGCTGTATGTAACTCCCCCACACACAAATTTGGGGCTTACCCTAAGTGTCTCCCAGGGCTCTAGTAATGCCCACTGCCAGACATACATCCTGCAGAGATAGTAAACCCATGGTTATTTGTTTAATACTGTTAATCTGTGTGAGAGTGCCATGATGTGCCTTCGCACCTGTCCCTTCAAGGCCATAGCCAGTGTGTATACAGTAAATGGTCTGGGCTGGGTCCAAGTGCTTCAGAGCTCATGACCGGCCAGACACTGTCCAAATTTGCTCCACTCTGTGGTCGATAGTAAAGCAGAGGGAGCTCTAACTAGTACTGTGAATTTTGACTTCTAATGACTTGTTATATTTAAATTAGAGTGCTCATTTTAACCTGCCTTCTTGCAGCCTATGCATCCAAATGGGAGCCACCATGTTTGGTCCAGGACGTCCAGGAATTTGGACCAACTGGGACACAGGGAACCTTGAGGGGTCCTTAGTTCAGGTGCCTTGTTTGGAAAAAGCTGCAGTTCTTGTAATTTTACAGGATGGCACCTAAACTGACAAATGGGAGCCCCAGAATTGTAACTGACAGCTCCCCTAGTCAACTGGAATCCGGAAGAAACTGACTAGTTCAAGAACTGTTCGGAAAAAAGGCTCAGTTGCTTGTTAGAGTGGAGAAAGTGAGCAGCTCGAGCCATTGAGAAACAGCTCCAGGAAAGGAGCTGAGGAGAATTAGCAGGGAGAGGCCTGACATGCCTCCCTGCTATTATTTCCAGCATTGGACTGCCTGTTAGCAGCAAAATGGATTAATCTGAAGACTAACTTTAAACTGCGGCAGTTAGCCAAGAGACTCTGAAGAGAGCAGTTCAAGCTATTGGACCAAATGGAGCTTCTTTGGAGAGTTCATACCAAGAACTATGCTCAGAGACCGATACTACAGATTAAGAGGTTTGCTCAGTGAATCGACTGCAATTGCAAACTGGCCTGATACTTATCTGAGAGGTAGAGAAGTGAATGTTGTCTCCATTATATGTGCTGAATGTTCATTGTGGGTCAAGGCCTACTGTCCAGGGACTCCTGATTGCCAGAAAGGAGCCTGTCTTTATCAGCAGCAACAAATTGAATTTTGCCAGAAGTGTTTATCCAGCCTTCATCTCATACCAAACCCAGCCCAAGCTGAATATCCTTGCACCAGTTACTGTTTTGTCGGTGAGAGACCAGCTTAGGGATCCAGCCCTTGCGCAGCAAAAAATGGCAGGTTATGGCCACCTGGAGGGAAAAGCCGTGAAGTGGAAATGAGTCATGCAGACCCAGCTTCCCCACGCTCTTCAGTACTCTGCAACAGGTCTTCATATCACCAGGCTATCTACTGCCAACTGGTGTTGTGAATAAACTCAGGGTAGCTCCCTGCAACAGTTCTTTTAAACATTTTGTGGTATTATCTGATTTCATCTGTGTGTTACAGGGTTACCTTGGACTGGGCCAAGTGGCCAAGGATATAAATAGCCAAGGGTTTTGTTATTTCATGTTTAACTGCATTTCTTTCCACCAAGGGCCCCAACAACAGCTGCAATCCTGGGCAACATTCAAGCTAGCCAACAACAGTCTGGATACTCAGAAGCTGCAATACTGTACAGTGGGACTAAAAGCATGCATACAAATGTGCCCTGGTTTAAATCCAGTACAGTAATCATTCATCTAAATCTGCCCCTTCCCTTGTCCCCCTTAAAAAATCAGTTGGTTTGTTTCACTGTTACATTGCCTCATGAATATCTCATTGTCTGGGTTAAGGTTCATGTGTCTGGGGGAAACATATCTGAAAGTGCATGCCTGTATTGAATATTGTTTTACAGGGGTTTCCAAGGGATTTACTGAAGACCAGACCCTGGTGGTAAGCTCAAGAGGTGTGTGCATATTAATGCTCATTGCTAACTGTGTATTAATTTCAGTAAAGGGTTGTTCCTCCTTTCAAGGAATGTGGTCACTAGGTGGGCTTGTGAGTGATTATAGCTTCCCAGAGGACTATACCAGGTTAGGTAGATACCCCCACATATATTACTCTGGGTGGAGGCACCAAAATATCGTGATTACTTAGGGCAGAAAAACTCCGGTAACTGTCAAGTTTGAACCCAGGTCCCTCAATCTTTTATTTTTTATTCATTTATTTATTCAAGTCTTGGATTACAACCTTTGAACTAGTAGCTGCAAAGGTTTCACATTGAGAGGGATGAAATACACTTAAGGACAGTGGCGTCATGCCCATAGGGCCCGAGGGGGCATGTGCCCACCCCAATATTGTTGTGAAGGCTATTAAAGCAAAATGTATTTAGTATTTTATTTTTTTACTGTCCCGCTGGCCGAAAAAAAAATGGTGTATTTTCAACGTCTTTTTGGTGGGGGGTGGGAGGTGGGGGTTCCGAATCGATTGGTGTAAGGTGTGGGAAGACTAGGAGCCACCTTTAAAAAAAAAAAAAAAAAAGGTACTTGCTTCCACTGGGCTGGCGACTGGCTTCAGGGCTTAGCTGATGAGCACCTGTGAAAAAGAGAGAGAGAGACACAGACGGCAGCACAGTTGGTCGGTGCAGGTGGTAACTGCCAGCCAGCAGCCAATCACAGCCGAGGTGCAAAGAAATAGTTCACGTGGCAAATTGGTTCTCGTTCATCATCGTCGCCATTCAGTTGAGCACCCCACCATTCTCTGACCTGACAGTCGGGCATTCTGTTTGAGTCGAGACGAATGAGAGAATGGAGATCGCGGTTGGTTGATGTGTTCCTCCTGTCAGACCACAAGAAGACTGAAGTTCCTGGCTGCTTCCTAGTTTAAGAAAGGTCAGTACCTCACTCAGGGAATGGAATCAAGGCTAGGAAGCAGTTTTTTGACACCCAGCATTGCCATGCTGTGCCAACCCATCCTCAGGCCCACCTCCCAGTATCAGAGCAGACTAGGTACTATACTGATCTACTCAACTAGGCCATGCGTAGTCCGTCGTAGCACTCACCTAAGTTCAGGCTCTGTCACTCACTCACACACCCCGCTTTGCTTAGTTAGTTTCAATCTTTCCTCAGTTTCCTGATTTATTATTCTACTTGAAAGGAGGTTATATTGTCTGTCAGTATAACCTCCTTTCAAATAGAATAATAAAATCATTGACTGTATCGCTCACTCGCTATTGGGGCACACCTCTCCCATGTCGATGAGTCCGACTGAATGGGGGTGCAGACTAGATGCAGGAATCGCAGGGCTTCACCTTCTGAGCAGTAGTAACCTGTCCTGAGTGAACCGGGTGAGAGAGAGAAAAAGGGAGGGAATGGGACAAACAAAGTCAAGGTGGCGGTGTGGTGGTAGCTCGAGACAGACCTTATAGTAGACTTTGCTAAAACACAAAAGTCTTTTCCCTTGAGTTTTCTCCACATAAAAAGAGGTGCTGTAATGTAGTAGTAGTAGCACCTTGCTGTTGCTGATGTGTCATGTTGCTGCTGTTCTTTTTTATCGCTAGAGCTTATAATATTTTCAACAAACTGCTTTCCCAGGTGCCACTTTCAACTGAAGTTTTATGTTCCAGAAAGAGAGAGGGTAAGAGACCTTGCAGATGTAACACAGACAACTAACACTAAAGTTGAGCACTGACTGTAGCATCCGTTAATTCATAGTAGTTTGCTGCAGTACACCTACTGTTGGCTTTTTGCAATGATAACTATTGTGTGTCACTGCCACACTCGTTTTGGGAAAGATGCCTATTGCAGGTTACATATTTTGTAGTGCATCACTGAAATGACAGCAGTCTAGGCTCCAGAAATGTAACCCTCAATGCTGCACTTGCAGCCAAACTTCTAATGCAGTTATGAAGGCTTTATGTGCTTATTACAATAGTTCTTGGATATCATTTTCTTGAGCAGTGTAAGCCGATGAGCTGTTGGCTAAGCACTCTCCCCTGCTCACTGGCTGCATTTTTTTCAGCTGTGTGTTGTGTGTATAACAGACATAAGTTTGTGTTGCGCCAGAGGGCTGGTGCTGAAAGAGTTATCAAGTGCCCATGATGTTGTCTTTCATAATTTCAGTGGTTGTCTATCCCAAGGCACTCTGCTTCCATTTTCGCTGAGGTTTACATGTCCTCAAACTCAAATGAGTCAAATACATGAAAGCAGAACATGCATATTTTACCTTCCCAGATCATGAGAACTGGTATGCTGTGTTACAAAAATGGGCATCATAAGGAGGCTGGAATGACAGATCTGGCATCCATCCCTCTTCTCAAGCCTAATCAGAAAGTATAAGACTCTGCCCCAGTGGTGCCGGAACGGTTTGAAAAGTGGTAGGGCCAAGGACGTAAGGGGTTAATTTTCCCCTATTAACTATATTACCATGATAGCAAAAAGTGATAGGGCCACTTATGAAAGTGGTAGGGCCATGGCCCTAGTGGCCCCCCCTGTTCCGGCATCTATGCTCTGCCCACCCTCTTCTGTCAAAAATGAAAGCAAACTGTGTAACATTCCCAGAAGAATGTGAACTTGTTTGGAGAAATTGTACCAAGAAGCTTAGTGATATTAAAAATATATATTTAATGTCCAGTCAGCATATTTCTAAGTGCTGCAAATATCTGTGAGTTGTATTTTTCAAACTTTTCAAATAGAAGCTAGAACGTCTGAAATGCTTGATTTGTGTTTGATCATTCCTCTAACCTATATCAGTACTGTGGAATTTAGCTTGTTAGGGAACAGCTTTCTGGCCTGCTAAAAGTCACCAAAATGCACCATTTGACTTCAGTTTTTCAAAGTTTTCCTGGGGGAGCATGCCCCCGGAACCTCCTTTAGAGGTTTGCATTTTGTGCCCCTCCAAAATTTCTGACTGCATGACGCCCTTGCTTAAGGATACATACAGTCAAGACAAAGGTACATAGGTAAACCATAAACAGGAACAGTGAAGATCATACAATCAAGTAACAAGCATCTATGGCAGTGGTACACAACTTTTTGTTTGTGGAGGGCCAGACTGAAGACTTGAGTCAAGGCCTAGAGCCAAGGGCCACTGTAAAATGGCCTGATGTGACAAATGTCCAGCAAGACATTATTAAATGTACACATAAAAGAAACTGAAACATACATTTATCTTTTTATTTATGTATTTATTTATCAACATGTTACTGAAACTAAAAACAACAAAACAATATAAACAAAGACTTCAAGTGGAAGCTGCTAGGTCCTTGGGGGAGGGCCACAGGCAGCTGCTGTGGGGACCATTTGTGGCCCCCGAAATGCATGTTGTGCACCACTGATCTCTGGGCTAACAAATCTGGATACAGACGAGGGTAAATATATTGATAACAACAGAGCAGTGGTAGTTCAGCTCAGTGAGGCTGTAGTATATACAGTATAAGCTGAAAATAAGGTGTTAGATAAAGAGAGGAGTGAGGAAAGGAAATGATAAGTTTCAGGGCAGGGAACTGGAGAAACCAAGTTTCCCTTTGTCAGTGAGGAGGGGGAATGGAGAGTTTCAAGACAGGGAACAGGAGAAACCAAGATTCCCTGTTGTCAGACATATAGGCAGGGGTAGTAACCCTAGAGACAGTGCCACCTAGGGTTACATCTTTGGAGGCACCACTGGGATTAGCACCCTCTAGTGGCAAACATAAAAAATTGCAAAACTGTCTTCACAGATACAAAACTGAAAAAGGAGCCATTTCCAAGGGTCAAAATTGAAATTTCTCCCCACAAGATGGCTGTGCACTGCCTGTTGGGGTGGAGTGAGGTAAAATAGGTTGATCCTCACCATGCTTGGACATACCATTGGGGACTACCAAAGTGGCGACAGAGGAAGCAGTAAGTCAGGTTAAGTACCTGGGTAAAATCATAGTAAAGGGGTAAAATGCTGACTTATTTTCATAGACCATAGTGACTCTTATTTCATGTAGTGCTCCCATAGACCCACAGGCTGTGCCCCCAATTATTATGCCTGCTGGATCCCAGGTGGAATGGAGGATTATCACTATGCATGGTGGAGTGTATTCCCCTTGGGGTTCACCTAAAATGGAAGGGTTAAAGGAAAAGCTGGAGAAATTGTTAGCAGCTGAGGGACAGATGCGTGAGGATTTTAAGTGGGTCTTAGAGAATCCTGGGGGGGTCCACTCCTGTGAACTCTTCCCCAGCCCCTACACCACTGCCTATGCCATCCCTCTTTGCTGTGTCCCACATAGTGATGGCCTCTGCAAATTTGGACTCTTACCACAGGCTCAGGTTATTTTCAGGTACTATCCCCGTTCCCATGGGGAAGATGATTTAGAGACCTGGATGTACTATGCATCTCCATTGCTACAAGAGTGCCAATATAGAAAGGATCCAGAAAGGGTGGTCCATAGGCTAATTGTGGAAAAGCATCCTAAGTCACGTACTTTCCATAACTGCCTCTACTAGGAAAAAAAATGAGTCCTTACCTGAAGCTGAAATATCTAGGGCCGAGTGAACCTGATCTCAACTCAGAAAGTATCGCTAATTCTGAAAGTGCCAGCAGTGTGCCAGATTACTTAAATTTTGTTGAAATACCCCTTGCAGATAATCTAGAATCTACAGAACAAGAAAATGCAAGTGCTACTACAAATACAAGTGATACTTCCAACTCTGAACAAACAAAGAGTGCAGAGGTGCCCCTTCCTCCAGAAGCTGATTCACAGGTGGACAACAAGCCAGAAGTCATGAACCTGAATGCAAATGTTGAAAGGGCTGTGCTTGTCCCCCTTCGCCTAGAAGATCTGAAAGAGTTATCAAGCGTGTAGTATCCCTTACGTATGATTCTCCAGGAGAACCTGTAGACCTTCCAATGAATTTGGTTCATTAAGGGTTTTATATTACAGTCAATTCCCTTCATAAGACATCATACACTGCAGCTGCTAAGTTAGTGATAAAACCCTCCAACCAATATACCTGTAGTCAGTTTACAAAAATCCCAGAGTTACAGCAGCTGACAAATTCAGATTACCAGCCATGTGAGTTGGTGTACAAAGAGTGGTACAAACAAGTGTAATGCATATAACTGACTAAATGAGATAGAATGAAGATAAATAGAATGTTGGAATGAAAATGTAATTGTTTAAATACCAGTGTTTATAGAACATCTATTTACGAGTAAATCATGCTTATTTTAAAGCATGTTCATTAAGAACCTTAACAATGATACTGCACAGTAATGTATATAGTGATTTATGGTTGCAACTTGTACATAGTAAAAAGTAGTATTTCTCTAATTAAAAGTGTTTAATGGTGTACAGACTTGATGAGGACACTAAGTTTCCTAGGCAGAGAAGAGTGTAACCCCTTACCAATTTGGGGCTTACCTTAAGTATCTCTGAAGGTTCTAGTAATGCTCACTGTCAGGCAGACATCCTGCAGAGATAGTAAATCCATGGTTATTTGGTAATCCTAGTGATCTGTGCGAGAGTGGCATGATGTGTCTCCGCGCCTGCCCCTTTAAGGCTATTGCCAGTGTGTATACAGTAAATGGTCTGGACTGGGACTGAGTACTTCAAAGCTCATGACCAGCCAGGCACCATCCTAATTTGTTCCACTCTGCTGTCAATAGTAAAGCAGAGGGAGCTCTAACTAGTATTGTGAATATTTACTTCTAATGTCTCGTTATATTTAATTTAGAGTGTTCGTTTTAACCTGCCTTCTTGCAGTTTATGCATCCAAATGGGAGTCACCATGTTTGGTCTGGGATTTCCAGGAATTTGGACCAACTGGGACACAGGGGACATCGAGGGGTCCTTAGTTCAGGTGCCTCATGGGAAAAAGCTGTAGTAGTTCTAGTTCTACAGGCTGGCGCCTAAACTGACAAATGGGACTACCAGAACTGTAACTGACAGCTCTCCTTGCCAACTGGAATCCAGAAAAACAGACTAGTTCAATAACTGTTAGAAAAAAGGTTCAGTTGCTTGTTAGAGTGGAGAGCATGTGCTCGAGCCATCGAGAAGCAGCTCCAGGAAAGGAGCTGAGGAGAATTACCATAGCAGGGAGAGGCCTGACTTGCCTCCCTGCTATTATTTCCAGGATTGGACTGCCTGTTAGCAGTAAAATGGACTAATCTGAAAGCTAACTTTAAACTGTGGCAGTTAGCCCTGAGACTCTGAAGAGTGCAGTTCGAGCTTTTTGGGCTGAGAGGAGCTTCTGTGGAGTGTTCGGCCCAAGAACTGTGTTTAGACACTGATACTACAGATTGAGAGGTTTGCTCAGTGAATCAACTGCAATTGCGAACCAGCCTGAAACTGATCTGAGAGGTAAAGAATTGAATGTTGTTTCCATCAAATGTGCTGAATGTTCATTATCGGTCAAGGCCTACTGTCTAGTAACTCCTGATTGCCAGAAAGGATCCTGTCTTTACCAGTGACCAAGCTGCTTGCCAGCTGGAGGTTATCAGCAGCAAACAAGTCAAACTTTGCCAGAAGCGTTTATCCAGCCTTGGGCTCATGCCAAACCCGGCCCAAGCCGACTATTCTTGCACCAGTTATTGTGTTTTTGGCAATAGACCAGCATGGGGATCCAGACCTGTGCTGCTAAAAATCGCAGGTTACAGCCACCTGGAGGGAAAGGACATGAAGAGGAGGTGAGTCGTGCAGGCCCAGCTTCCCCCATGCTCTTCAGTACTCTGCAACAGATCTTCATATCGCCAGGCCATCTACTAACAAATAGTTCATTTAATCATTTTGTGGTACCATCTGATTTTGTCTGTGTGTTACAGAGTTACATTGGACTGGGCCAACCAGCCTAGGATACAAATAGCCAAGGGGTTTGTTATTTCATGTGTAACAGCCCCTCTTGTCTTACTCACCTGGGCTGCTCCTGAACCCTCGGGGTCCTCAACGTACTTCCCCAAGGGGGCTGGGCCTGAGTCCTGGTTGGATCGCCAATGGTGACTTGGTGCCTCCATCTGGGGCAATGGTACAGCCTCCTGTGGGCAAGACAGGTTACCACCCCCCCAAGAACAATGATATTTTCCCTAAGTGACTGACCCCTCTGGCACATTTAGATCAACACTCCCACCATTCAATAATGATAACAAAGCACACATACTTATGTAAGATGGCAAACAATAATCCCTCTTTATTTAAAATGATCTAAGACAGAGGAAGTGAGGGCTATTCCCTCGAGCCTCCATAAAATTAGGTACACAATTTAGTATGAGCTCTCCCCCTTCTCCTGGGTGTACTCAGAACAATCCCAGTTGGTGGGTACCTCACCATTCTCAGTTGCAGGCCTGCAGTCTCTTATTGGGGCTCTTGCAGAGCAACACAGGCTCAGAGAAAATCAGTCTGTCGTTGGGGTGGGGCTCTTCCCCAACCCTGCTAGCTGATGCAAACAAAGAATCCCCAGAGCTGCAGCTCGGAGTACTCACAGATTACCCAGGAGGATGATGGTCTCCCTGATTCAAGGATATGCATGGATGGTGGAGGAGGCACTGTTCTTCACCTGCCTGGCCTTTCCAGCTTTGCCCGAGGGCCTTTATATACAGTATTCACCAGGCAGGCCTGTTCATCCTTGTATCTCTCTGGTCTCTACTGTGGCAGCAGATTCACACTGAAGATCTGGGGCGGATCAGCTTCCCCTCAGCCAGACTTAGGCTAGTGGCTACCCAGCTTCCAGAGCTCTCCCTTGGCTGGAATTCAAGGGCCCCTGAGTGGAGCTGCCCCCAAAGCCCAAGGATCACTTTAACTGTCCCTTCCAGTCCAATCAGTCAGCCCCAGTATCCTCAGGGAAAACCTCCTGCTCTCCACTCTGCAGCTTAGCCTTTCTCCTCCTCTTTCTTGATTCGTGCTCCCGAGGGAGGGGTAGCCAGAGATTCTACATCCCAGCAGGCAGCCTTTGTAGCTGCCTTTTCTCTTTTTCCCAGTTTGTTTGTCTTTTTCTCCCAGCTCTCGGCTCCCCTACTCTCAGTCCTCTCTCCTCTGCCCCTCTGCAGGTAAGCCCATTTTGGGGGGCTTTCTGCAGGTAAACCCATGTTGGGGGGCTTACACATGTTTAACTGCATTTCTTTCCACCAAGGGCCCCAACAACAACTGCAACCCCGGGCAATGATCAGGCTAGCAAACAACAGTTTGGGTACCCAGCAGCAGCAAAACTGTACAGTGGGACTAAATGCATGCATGCAGATGTGACCTGGTTTAAATCCAGTATAGTAATCATTCATCTAAATCTGCCCCTTCCCTTGTTCAAATCCTTCTTAATAAGTCGATTGGTTTGTTTCACTGTTACCTTACCTCATGAATATCTCATTGTCTTGATGAAGGTTAATGTGTCTGGGAGAATCTTATTTGAAAGTGCATGCCTGTATTGAATATTGTTTTACAGGGGTTTCCAAGGGATTTACTGAAGACCAGACCCTGGTGGTAAGCTCAAGGGATGTATGCATAATAATGTTCATTGCTAACTGTGTATTAATTGCAGTAAAGGGTTGTTCCTCCTTACAGGGTACTTGGTCACTAGGTGGGCTTGTGGGTGGTTATAGCTTCCCAGAGGGCTATACCAGGTTAGGTAGGTACCCCCACATATATTATTCTGAGTGCAGGCATCAAAATATTGTGATTACTTAGGGCAGGAAAACCCTGGTAACTGTCAAGTTTGAACCCAGGCCCCTCAACCTGTTGTCAGAAGTACAGACAAGGGTAGTAACCCTAGAGATAGTGCCACCTAGGGGTTACATGTAAATTGGGGTGTGGCTTAGGCAGAATTAAACCAGGGACTGCATTTAGACTTCCCATAGTTAGTTTTTGGCCAAGGAGCAATCTTGTTATCAGAGCAAGGCCAAGGAGGCAGCTGAGTAAGGCAGCTAGAACCTTCCTGCTAGGACACCTCTGACTAGGGGGGAAAGCAGATAGATACTTTATTAGAAGTGTAGGGTCTGCAAGGTAAATTGGGATCTTCAATTAGGGTAAAAAAACCTACACACACAAGAGTTAGTGTGCTAGTCTGAGTTGGGGGAAGGGAATTGTTATCATCTCCCCCCTGACACACCTGTTACACTCTCTGGCAATGCCAAGGACAGTACCACCCATTCCTTGCCAGTCCCCACACCATTCCACTTTACTAGGATTGCCCCTTCAGAAGTAAAAAAATACCTAACCCATGTCCTTGGAAAAGCTAGAGCCAGCAGCGACTCCCTGGACCTCAAACTTATAAATCTAATCTGGGATGAAGTCCTTCTACCCCTCACGAAACCCCTCAATGTATCTCTCTGCCTTGGGCAGTTCCCCTCATGTTGGAAAGGTGTGATTGTTACTACCATCTTCAAAAGCAGGATAGATCCCAACCTACTAACTATCGTCCTAGCTCTATCCTCCCCCCAGTCTCTAAAGTACTGGAACGGAATAGTCGTTGACCAGCTGACTGAATACCTTGAGAAACACCAAATTTAGTATCCGCAACAACATGGGTTTAGGCAAACACATAGCACCACCAATGCATTGCTACATTTCTCAAACTTCATCCACTCCGCTTTTGACATTGTCCATTTAGTGGGGGCAATTTACATCGATCTCAATAAAGCATTCGATACTGTGAACCACTCCCTTTTACTTTACACACTCCTATCCGTAGGTCTCTCTGATGTTGTTACTGGGTGGCTTCAAAGCTATCTAACCGACTGGACTCAGAAAGTAAAAATCGGTGAGTCACTTTCTGACAGCCACCTTGTTCGATCAGATGTCCCACAAGGCTCAATACTCGGCCCCCTCCTATTTAGTATTTTTCTAAACTCTACCCCAAGCATGTTTCACTAACCTACTACTTTACCTGGACTACACTGTCATTTTCTCCATTCTCCCCAATCCTCTCCCGCTACAACAACAACCACAAAATGATTTCTCTGTAATCGAGTAGTGGTTGATTGAGCATAAACTTCTAAACTACAAAAAAAAAAAATCATGCTCTTCATCAGCACACACAACAGGCACAGACATCACCAGCTCAACATCATCAACAACACCAATGTACCCCTGGAGCAAAGTTCAACAAATCAAGTACTTAGGATCAACACTGGACACAGCCATGTCATTCTCCACCCACGTGGACCATGTAGCCAAGGTGGTTAACATTAGGCTGGGGCTCCTCTACAGGCATAGACAGTGTCTCACCCCTAATGCCCTCCATGTTGCAATCACCAGCTTCTTACTCTCTATTATTGATCATGGTGTTATCATCTATGGAGCAGCTACTGACAGTACCCTTAAAAGAATTCACACTGCCCTCAACAAAATTTGCAGATTAGCTTCCAGAGCTCTCAGACTAACACATACATGTGACTTGTATGTTCAGACTAGCTGGCTTGACCTAAAGGGCCATGTTACTTACCATACCTGCCTATTTGCAAAGAAAATCTGCCTAGGACTTACCCCGCCATCCTTCCAAAAACTCCTCTCTCATGCCTCCAACCCCCACCACACTCGAGGCATGACTAGTCAGATCTTCCAAGTCCATCTCTGCCATACCTCCCTGGCTCAACTCTTCTTCAAGTTCAGGGCTCCCTGCTGGTTAAACGATCTCCCCCCCATCTACACGTGACCTCTCAAACCTATGCCCCTTCAAGCTCAATCTCCTTAATCACCTCTCTAGCATTAACAAATGCTCTTGCATCTACTAGCACATCCCCTCCCCATCCTCACATCCTCTCAAAAATGCCAACACATATTTTCCTACTTTCTCTTCAGATTCCTTCTTTCCTGCCCCCTCGTAATCTGCCTCCTCTGGTCTCTGTTCTCCCCTCCTTTCTCCACCCTCTCTCCCCAACTACTCCCTCTGCTCTTTTTTAGACAATACCTCCCTGACTGCTTGTAATCTGTACCCTGTCCTCTCTGCACTTATTTTGAGTTCCTGTACCAAGACATAGCACATTATCCCATGTAACTCATGTTTTATATTTACCCTATGGATCTTATTTTGTTTCATCTCTATTTTTTTTCTCTTGTTATGCTGTAAATGTCCTCTTGATGTGGAACTTTTGTAAAAGAACCAGGGTTCAAAGGTATTGTAATCTGAGACCTTAATAAATAAATACATCTTTGTAGTTAGCTGGGTGAAGAGAAGAGCTGTAAATTGGGGTGTGTGACTTAGGCAGAAGTAAACCAAGTGTCTGCATTTAGACTTCCCTGTAGTTATCTACAGCACTCCCACCTGCCCCTCCACCCTTCCACCCTTAGCCAGTTCCCCTTTTATAGGCACTTAATTGGATTGATAACAGGAACTTCCATTTTGGGAGCAGAACAGAAGGGATCACCAAGACACATAAGACTCACCATTCTTAAAGGAAAAGGGTAGCTCTCCTGCCCTCCTCAGCTGCTGGAGGTCTTACTCTGAGCAAGGAAGAAGGAGACTACCAAGGCACATAAACTCTTGACTCAAAGGAATTAGGTAGGGAGAGAGAGAAGGGGAGAGAGAGAAGAAGAAGGAAAAAAAAATAATAGGTAGCTCTAAAGGGGAGTTGTGCAAATAGTGCTTCTGGGAGAGTTATCCTATAGGTTAACTATTGGATTGTGTGACTTTTTAGGGGTAGGAAGAGCTAGAGGGTGTGTGTGTGTGAGTGTGTGTGTGCAAACAGTGCTTCTGGGAGTTGATAGCCTGTAGGTTAACTACTGGATTGGGTACATTTTTAAGGGGTAGGTTAACTATTGGATCATGTAAATTTTTAGGAGGTAGCGGGTAAGGTCTAGATATAGGGAGTAACTATGATGGGAGTGGTGCAGTGCAGTGGCTGTGGAGTGGCAGTTTTCAGAGAGACTTTCTGGAGATTGCAGCACTGCCCCATCTGCAGATGCCTCTTGGGGCTAACGGAGGAGGTTGCCAGACTCAAGATTGAGATGGCTTGGGTTAAGAGGACCTACTCCCCCACTCAGGGACCACTAAATCCACCTCTTTTTCCTCAAAGGGTGCTGAGTTTGTGGAGCAATTGAACAATGGTGGGCTCAGGGAGGATTAGGGTGGTGGAACATAGGAACATGCCAAATCCTATACCTCTATGAAACTCCTTCGTCACACTGACAGGGTGGGACTGCCCAGCAGAGGCACCCAAGGTAGTGACTGGGATGGATTCGGAGATCCTCCATGGTGAAGACTCCAAGGGGGGGTGACAGAGGACCCCAGAGGAGGAGGAAGTGAATCCTGGTGGAGGACTCAATAGTCAAGCGGATACAGTTGGGGATGGGTAGGGATGAGAAGAGGCTGGTAAGGTGCCTGCCCAGTGCCACAGCTCATAGGGATGGAAGAAGAATTCTAAGGATTACTGGGGAGGTAAGGAGGGAGAGCAAGATGTAATTTTCCACTTGGGGACAAATGACCTGGCTAGGGAGAGGCCAGATGCAGTTCAGAAATGGTTCAGGAAACTGGGGAAGGGTCTTTGGCAAGTACCACAATCTCTTACTTTCTTAGAGGTACTACCTGTTTAGTTTAGAAGGATTTTAAATATGAATTAAGAGGGTACAAATGACAAGTAACAGATACGGCACCAGAAACTGACCTGAGGAAATATTCTTACACACCAGGAGCTGTAAGACTTTGGAATCAGTTATCAGGGGATATTGTCCAAGCACCTAACTTGTCTATTTTTAAGACCAAACTGGACAACTACATTAATGAGGGTAACATTGATTACCACCACTGAGCAGTGGGGGCAGCTTTTATAGGCCATGGCCTTCTACTGTCCTACAACCAAAGTTTTAACCAAAGTATACAGTGATGCAGAGAAGAGGGATTTAGATTCTTTGGGGACTAGGGCTTCATCTGTAGGGATAGGGGCCTGCACAGGGGTGACAGCATACATCCCTCCAGGTTGGGAACTGAGATCTTTAATGAAATGTTTAAATGCTACATTAGTAAGCATTTAAATTAGCTGAGGGGGGAAGCAGAATAAGGCAGGAAGACATAGTCTGCCCCCCACCAGCTTACAGGGTCAGCAGTGGAACTCCTGAGGGTGGTAAGTCCCACAGGGAACAAACACAAATAGAAAATCAAGAGGAAGAGGGAAGGGGAAAGATGATAGTGGAGGAAAAGAGGAGGGGCCAAAGGGCAAGAAGAGTATAAAATGGAGAACCATGTGTCCAAATGCTCGAGGTCTGGGCAACAAGATGGCAGACCGAGAGGCCACCATGGCAGTAGGAGATCTAGACATGGTAGTAATTACAGAAACCTGGTGCAATGATAACTAGGACTGAGAGGTAGCCATACCAGGGTACACACTATTCAGGAGGGACAGGGTAGGATAAAAGGGAGGAGGGGTGGCTCTTTATGTGAGAGAGAACATAAAAGGCTACAGAAATAGAAGGGAGACAGAGTAAAGTGGAAATATTGTGGGTCACCTTGGAGAGAGGGAGGGGAGCTGCTATCAGGATAGGGGTGATCTACAGACCTCCAGCACAGGGAGAGGAAGGAGATAAGGATATGATAGATAAAATACAAGGGATGGCTAACAAAGGCAAGATACCTCTAGAGGGGAACTTCAATCTACCAGATGTGGATTGGAGCCTACCTGCTGCAGCATCAGTTAGAAGTAGAAAAATCCTAGACTCCCTGCAGGGGCATTCCTCAGGCAACTAGTTAAAGAACCCACTCATGAGGGGGCATTACTGGACTTGGTACTGTCAAACATGGACAGTGTCACTGATATCACAGTGGGAAGCCACCTGAGGACCAGTGATCATCATATGGTGTGGTTCAGCCTAAGGACAGGGCCAGTACTGAGCCACACTAAAATGAGGGTCCTGGACTTCAGGAGGACCAATTTCAAGAAAAGGGGAGAGTGCCTCAGGGAAGTCCTAGCAGGAATATGGAATAAGGATGGGGTAGAGGAAAAGTGGGCAAGAATAAAGCAGATCACTGAGAAGGCAACAAATCTCTGTGTCAAGCAGATTACTAAGAGCAAAAGAATAAAGAGATTGCTATGGTTCTCCCAAGGAAGTAGCAGAGAAGGTAAAGGAAAAGAAGCAGGCAATCAAAAGGTACAAGATGACATAGAAGGAAGAGGATAGGGAGAGTTATCAGGAGAAACAAAGGGAGGCAGGGAAGACAGTTGGGAGAGCTAAAGCACAAATGTAGGAAAACATTGCCAAATTAGGAAAAAAGGAAGATGAAACTTTCTTCAGGTACATAAGTGAAAAGAAGAAAAGCAAGGTAGGGATAATAAGACTAAAAGGAGAGGGGGAAGTGTGGAAGAGGACCAGAAGAAAGCTGACCTACTGAATAAGTACTTTTGTTCAGTATTCACAAAGGTGGGGTAGCTGATGGGCCACAGAGAGTGGAGAAGTGCATTAAGGTAAGGGAGGTGGACACTAGCCCTTTTTACAGAGGAGAGAGTCCTCAGGGAACTAGCAAAACTAAAAGTAAACAAGGATATGGGGCTGGACGGGGTTCACCCTAGGATACTGAAGGAACTAAAAGAGGAACTGTCTACACCTTGGACAGCCCTGTTCAATCTATTACTGGATACGGGGGAAGTTCTGGGTGACTGAAGGAGGGTAGATGTGGTCCCACTACACAAAAGTGGGAATAGGGAGGAGGCAGAAAACTACTGACCTATAAGCCTGACTTCAGTGATGGGCAAGGTTATAGAAATTTCTACTTGAAGAAAGGATTAGGGAATACCTTAACACCAGTGGATTGCAGGCTCTGAGGCAGCAGGGGGTAGATCTTGCCAAACAAACCTAATAGAGTTTTTTGACTGGGTTACTAGGGAGGTGGATCAGGGAGGAGTGGTGGTTGTGGCCTACCTGGATTTCAGTAAGGCCTTCAACATCGTTCTACACAGGAGACTGGTAAACAAGCTAGGCAGCATAGGAGTGGGTCCAAAGATAGTAAAATGGGTACAAAGTTGGCTAAGTAACAGAACTCAGAGGGTGGTGGTAAATGGAGTTCAACTGGAGGAAGGTAAGGTATCCAGTGGGGTGCCACAGGGGTTCGTACTGGGACCAGTCCTCTTCAATGTCTTTATTAGCAGCATCGCAGAGGGTCTTGAAGGAAAGGTATGCCTGTTTGCGAATGACACAAAAATCTGCAACAGAGTGAACACACTGTGGGGGGGGGTTTGTGTGGAGAAAATGAAGGAAGATCTAAAAAAACTGGAAGACTAGGCAACGGTTTGGCAACTGGGCTTCAGCGTCAAAAACATGTAAAATTATTCACATGGGACACAGAAACCCAAGGGCAACATATCATTTTGGGGGGAGGTGTTAACAACAAAACAGGAAAGCGATCATTGGGTCATCATATCTAATGATGTGAAGATAGCAAAGCAATGTGATAAGGCAGTACGAAAGGCTAGTAGGGTGATGGGGTGCATAGGGAGGGGTATCTCCATCAGAAAAAGGGAGATAGTGTTACCCTATACAGATCAATGGTAATGCCACACCTGGAGTACTGTGTCCAGTTCTGGAGGCCCCATCTCAGGAAGGACATAGACTGAGTGGAGGCAGTACAGAGAAGTGCAACCAAAATGGTGCATGTCCTTCATCAGAAGCCCAACAAGGAAAGAGTCATGGAATTAAATATGTATTCACTAAGGCTGGACGTACTGTTCCATGGGAGATCCAGACCACTGGCTCTATCCCACAATCCATGGACCCAGATAAATAAGGACTCTGCAGCAGATGTCTGGTTCTGTGGAACTGCCATTTGTGCCATTGTGTGTATTGTTGCCATGGGGATGCCGCCGGCATGCTCGCTTCATGTACAGGCGGCTGGCGGCATCCAATCAGGCAACAGATGGTCACGTGATGCATTCATGGTATATAACCGTACAGAGTGTGCATGCGACCCAGATGAGAGGATGACAGGTCAGAGGAGCACCTTGCTTATTGCTACAGCAGCCTCCAGAAGAAGTTGCTAAAAAGCAAAAAAAAAGGCACAAAAATATATATATATACATTTTGGAGGGGAGGGAAGAGAAAAGGAAAGAGAAAGGACTTGATTTACCTTGGGGGGGACGATCATTGGGGAAGGGTGATGGGTTGGGACTGGAGAAAGGAGGAATTCAGAGGGAGTGTGGAGATAGTAGTGTTCTGGGTGCTGCCGGGGAGAGGCAAAAGGCAGGCAGTGTGGCAGTGTGATTGTGTACATGAGCATGGGCAGGCTGGCAAAATCTTTGACATGTGGCATAAAGATCCACAGGAGAGAGGGAGAGACTACTGGAGGCCCAAGAGAAATTTACAGTTACAGAAAGTCCTAAATGAAAGCCTTTTTTCTTTTCTTGGCCTCAGACAGTGTAGCTGTGTGTACATGAGCAAGGGATGGCAGGCTGGCAAAATCTTTGACTTGTGCCATTCCAAATCCAGATCCAGAGGAGAGAGGGTGAGACTACTGGGGGCCCAAGAGAAATTTTACAGTTACAGAAAATTCCAAATGAAAGTTTTTTTCCTGGCTTCAGTGTGGCTACATATATAGGGCAAGAGAAGCAGGCTGGCAAAATAAATCTTTGACTTGTGCCATCCAGAGGAAAGGAGAGAGAGAGAGAGAGAGAGAGAGAGACTGAATGGGGGCCCATGAGAAATTCAACAGTGTCAGAAATCCCCTATAATTTGTTTTTTCCTGGCTTCAATGTGGCTGTATGAACAAGGCAAGGGCAGTAGGCTGGCAAAATAAATCTTTGACTTGTGCCATCCAGAGGGGAGAGAGAGAGAGAGAGAGACTGCAGGGGGGGCCCACGAGAAATTCAACAGTCCCGGAAATCCAAATTTTTTGTTCCTGGCTTCAGTGTGGCTGTGTGTACAGGGCAAGGTCAGCAGGCTGGCAAAATAAATATTTGACTTGTGCCATCCAATTACAAATCACAATCACTTGTAAATGTTCATTCACAATTTCATTTATTAAAAAAAATACTGTTTAGACAAATAACATACCAGTTGATGTGCCTGTGCTGCTGGCTGTGGGTGGCCTGGGGGATAATCTGACTTTGTGACTCATAGCAGGCTGTTTACACTACTACACAAGTAAAGTGCAACTACTATACACACAAGTGCCATCATCATCATCACTCATTGCCCATTATTCCTCCTTATTGTCATTAGTTTTATAGTATATTGCGTTACATTACGTATAAGCATTAACCAACCCACAATCTTGGACTGTGCTGTGTGAGACTATTCACCAGATGTACCTGCATCTCCAATTCAGATTCTGAGGCACACTTAACAGTTGCTGAATCTGGTCACTTAACAATAACTAAATGTACTGTAGGAGTCAGTTAGGGAATCTTGGAAGGAAGTGGTGGTGGTGGACTGTTGTGCTGTCTGTGTGCTGTGTACAGTCACCAGTCATGACAATAAATTTGTCCCTGGCCTGTGGGTGGGAGTCATCAGAAGGACATCACATTAGAGAGATCTTTTTTTACAGTTAGAATACTAAGAAAAAATGGATCAAAGTGTTGATGAGGCACATTCTATTTCTCTCAGGTAGGCAGTGGCATTGCAAAAGACAGCAATCAATGCCTGAAAAGGGAAAACAAACTCAAACTCCAAAAAGTGATTTTTTTCACATCTAAGGTTTCATCTTTCAGGTGAATGCTTGAATCCAAAAAAGGTGAATGTCTCAGATCATTATCAGTATCAAGTAAAAAAAAAAGTTATGTAGTTAAAATAACTAAAGGCTTGGTGGGTACCACCCGCAGAGGCACCCAACGGTATGCAACAATTGCATACTATGCTACTGCCAGTCTCTCACCCTCATCCAATTCTTCTTCTTAGGTTGAATCCAATGAGGGTAATAAAAACAAAGATGAAGAGAATGATCCAGCAGCTCAAGGTTTACATGAGGGGAAACAGGCAGACATGTTTTGGTTGTGGAGGGAGACAGTGGGAATAAACCACAAGAGGAACAAGCCCAAGAAAAATCCGGGGGGGGGGCCCTGAAAAGGTGACCGAGGTGCCATGCCTTCCTGGGAAAAAAACTAAAAAAATATCATCTTTTGTTTGGTCATACTTCTCCATTAGTGCTTCCAATGAGTTGGTAGCAACATGCACCATTTGTAAACAGCCAATCAGCAGGGCTAAAAAGAAAGGAGCATTGGGAACTTCAGCACTGAAAAGACACCTAGACAGATATCACAACATTACTGAGAACCCCAGTTGTGACTCTCGAAGAGAAAGTGACAGTGATAGCTCACTACACTCATGGCTAACTCCCATAGATAAAAGCAGTGGCAACCCCCACAGCACTGCTGAAACACCTCCACCACCACCAAGTATGACCTCATTTAAACATTGTTTAAACCAACATATGGGGAGAAAAAAGTTAGAATACATCCACTGTTAGTGGTAAGTCTGTTTATGGCCTATTAGGCTACTAGATTTGAATTCCATACCTATGAAACACTTCCTCCCATTTGAAAGACTCCTCCTACTGTGACTGAAAGTGGCCATGTGTTCAAAAGCCCTCCTCCTTCAAGGAGATAGCTTATCAACTCAGAAACATATGAGCGCAAAGCTGAATATGCCTTGACTCACCCTGTTGCTGTTACAATAACCAAAAACATTTCAGAAATTATAGCTATTGATTTGCTACCATATAACGTGGTTCAGCATACAGGATTTAGGTGGCTGCTTGAGTACCTCTAACCTCAATATAGTATACAATCGCAGAAATACTTCTCGACAACAGGGATTCCAGATCTTTATGATGTCATACATAAAACATTAAGACTCTTCTTGTGCAATGCTGTTGGGAAGATGGTGCATCTCACAGCAGACACAGGGTATCTTAAAAAGCTGTCAGTCTGAACCTTTCATGTCTGTCTCACGGCACATTGGGCATGTTTAGATAATTTACGAGGGACTGGGGACAGTGAAGCATCGCAGTTTGCTGTTGTAAGAATGTTTTATTTTCCATCTGAACATACCTCATAAAACATCAATGAAGAGCTCCAAAAACCAATACAGCAATGGTTCACTTCACAGGAACTGTCAGTTGGATTTATAGTTGCAGATAATGGATCCAACATAAGGAAGGCCTTGGAGGAAGGGGGCTTTGTTCATATCTGCTGCTTTGCACATTGCTTAAGCTTAATAGTTCACAGTTTTCTCAATGACGACGGGGAGATTAAGGCTCTCGTTAGCACTGCTAAAATAATATGCACTCATTTCAATCACTCAAGAAAAGCCTGTCACTTGTTTGCAAAAATACAGCAGGAAAACAGTTTACCTTTGCACAGACTGATCCAAAACATATCTACTCAATGGAATTCAACCTTTTATATGCTCCAAAGGCTGCTGAAACAAAAGAAAGCTGCCAGGCAATACACCTTAGAAAATGAAATTGGTGATGCAGATGTCTATATTTCTCCACCACAGTGGGCTATACTGGAGTTTCTAATTTTCCTGCTCCAGCCATTTGAGGAAAACACAGCAACTCTCAGCCAGCTGATACCCCTAATAAAAAATTCAGATTGAATCTGACTAGGGAAAAGTTAGATAAGCAAGACAGTTCCATAATCACACAGTTTGCCAGTGGTGCTGCTGACACATGCAGGTTGCCCTCCAGAATACAACAATATCTAATGAAACGTATGATCAAAAAAGTTGCAGAAGATGACAAACTGTAAAATGCTTCATTCTGAGTACTACATTAAAGCAACAATCTTGGACCCATGATACAAATCAAAGCAACTATTGAGTGATGATGCTGATGCTGACACTTGTTTAGAGATAAACAAGAAATAATGATGAGGTGCATGCTGTCATGGAACAGAGTATGACAGCAGCACCACATTCAGAATCTTCTTCATGACACAGCACAGTATCAGGTGGCCCATCATCTACTGTTGTGGCATTTTCTCCATCTTCCTCCTTTGCCACTGCAGCCGAATCTTCTTCTTCACCACCAGCCAAGCATAGCATTGTCCCACAGTGACTTGGTTCAGCTTCATGTCTCTGGAGTCACTTAGAAGATGTAACTGTACCATCATCTTCATATGCCTCTTGTAACACAGCCTCAGCACAGACCATTGTTGAAATGTACCTGGCAGAGTCCAATATCAGCTGGAATGCTGATCCTTTGCAATACTGGAAATCCAAACAAAATATGTGGCCTGCTTTAGTAAACATTGCAATGAAGTATATAAAGTGCCCTTTGACTAGCGTCTGTTCAGAACGATTGTTTAGTTCAGCTGATAATGTCATTGCTGACACACAATCCTGTTTGACACCAGAAAATGCTGAGCGCCTCACATTTCTCAAAGTCAACATTCTTCACTTCATTTCAAATATGATACCCGAATAAAACATACACTGATTGCTCTGAGTAGGCCCTATCCACAAAACACTTTCAAGAATTTGTGCCTGTGATGAAAATCTTTTGTGAATGGGGTCTACTACAAGAGGTAGCAATTAACTGCAACAAGTCAGGTCAGGACAGACTAGACCAGGCCACTATTACTTGAATGATCACATGAGCAGCACAGAATAGAAAAATAATAATAATAACATCAGTGGGTTCAGAGTCCAGATACAGCAAGCAACTGCATTTTATGTGACAGATTTACTTGGTGGTACCTGGTACCACTATCTGATCTTGAAGGTAGGGTACTACTGTCTACTACTACTACTATCACTTTTTTTCCTGAGTCATGAATACTACTTATCACTTTTTGTCCTTACTGCAGTCCTTACTGCTACAACTTGTCACTTTATTTGCCCTCAGCAACTGATCCTGACTGTACTGTTTTAATTTTCATACAGTGTATGGCTTAGCAGATGCCTGAAACCCAGAAACTGAATACTCTTTGTATTTTTCTCATGCCCCCCATATTTGGCTCTGATTACTTCACAGAAGAAAATGCTGCTAAATTGAAAATTTGCATACTTTCTTTATTGTTTGTGTGTGTGTGTGTGTGATATGCTGGCCTGGTTACATCTCATTTACAGTAACTGGGCTGAGATTATTATATTACTATATTTTATTTTTGATACTTAAATTACTTGGCAGTGGCTGGCAGCAAGAAATGGTGGAACTAAGAAGGATGTAATTGTGTTGTGTGTCTGTCATCAGGTCTTCAGGTGGCAGTGGCAAACGTTTTTATGATTGCACTGTACTTGACTGATGCAACGTGTAACTGGCTGCCTGACTGGGTGGTGGTGATCACTATGTCTTTCATTTTTCTTATTTAAGGATTCACCATGTTGATCAGATTCAGTAAAAGTAGTTGTAGCACTAGAAAACATTCCCACCTCTTGGATCAGGTAGTGTACCATATACCACAGTAGACTAGGGCATGCAAATCAGTTACATCATTCACATGAGTAGGGTGGGTGGGCTCTCTTAGTTCTGCTTATTTGATCATTCATGTCCATTTCTTTGGCCTGGTCAGCTCTGACTGGAACATCCATCAAAATAATACCCACACAGCACCATTAGTAAAAAAAAAAAGAAAATCTTAGCTGCCAGGCAGTGCCTGCAGTGCTTGGTGGTGCTATGATATAGGTATTTGCATCTGTCTCTAACTCTCACTTCATCTCTCGCTGTCTCTCCCAGCACACTCATGTCACAGAACTGAGCAGGATATGCTACCATTATAGGCCAGCCATGAAGGGGCTAGTAGTGAGTGATTGCTTTTTCATTTAACAATTCTATATTTATTTTTGTACAAATAATCCATTAAATTGAACCAGAAAGAAATCCAGCACTCACCGCCATATAACATAGAAACATAGAATTTGACGGCAGATAAGGACTGCTTGGCCCACCTAGTCTGCCCATTTCACTACCTGATGGATAAGCTGCAGATTCTAGTTAATCAACAGCTTACTTCCTCCCACCCCCCACTAGAATTGCCTCATGCCTGTCCCATGCATTCTTGAATTCTCCCACTGTTCATGACTCTACAACCTTCTCAGGAAGGCTGTTCCATGCATCTACAACCCTCTCTATGAAAAATACTTTCTAACATTACCTCTGAGCCATCCCCCCAACTTCAAATTGTGCCCCCTTGTTCTAGCACATCTCTTCTTCTGAAAGATGCTACCCTCTTGTACTTTGTTAATTCCCTTGAGATACTTGAAAGTTTCTATCATGTTCCCCCTCTCCCTCTTTTCCTCAAGGGTATACATATTAAGCTGCTTTAGTCTCTCCTTGTATGTCTTCTGGTGCAGACCCTGCACCATTTTGTTGCCTCCTCTGAACAGCCTCCACTCTGTCTATGTCTTTGAGGAGATGGGGTCTCCAGAATTGCACGCAGTACTCCAGATGGGGTCTCACCAACTGTCTGTACAGAGGGATAACAACTTCCTGTTTTCTACTGGTGATGCCTCTCCCTATGCAACCCAGTATCCTCCAGCCCTCCTTATTGCCTTCTCACATTGCTTGCCCACTTTAGGTCATCTGATATAATTACTCCTAAGTCTCTTTTGATTTTTGGTGTTGTTATTAACTCACCCCCCATTGTGTACTCTTCCCCTGGGTTTTTGTATCCCAGATGCATTACCTTGCACTTCTTTACACTGAATCTGAGCTGCCACATATATTTATATATATATATATATATATATATATATATATGCATATATATATATATACATATATATATATATAAAACAAAAGACGCTGCTCTCTGAAAGTATAATTAATGCCCAAATTTATTAAAATGCCACAATGCCTTGATGTGTTTTGGATACAGCAAATCCTTTAACAAAAGGCTAATGATCTCACAAACTGGTCACCATATATACATATCAGTAAAGTGACATAATAACAGTGCATCAATTTAAAATCACAGTATACAATTTAATAAACTCCTTAATAAATTACATCACAATACAGAACAAACATTTAAACTTTAAATACACACAAACAAAATTTATTGTAATTTAAAATAACAAGTCTCATTTCATCACTTCATCACTTCACTCCTGTAGCAATCTTGGTAGAGAAAATAGGATGAAAAGATGAATGCTGCAAAGACAAAACCCACAGATTTAGAAAGCCATTCACTTCTGTGTATATATAACAGGCAGTATTACCATTGGTTCTTTATTTATCCAGATTTCATACTCATTTTAAAGCATTAATAATTCTGACTCAAAACTGCTACTACAGATATTTTTTCTATTCCAGAGCAATGTCACATATGTACATTTCCAGTTACAACAAATATAATACATATATACAAGTGCCATTTTACATCTGATTACTTTAAATCCAATTATTTTACATGTAACTATTATTTCTTTTATCTCAGATAAGGCATAACATCAAATGCACCATTCAAACCAGGATATTTGCATGCTTCTAGTGTACAAATCCAATACCCTTCACTTTTTTTAATTAAGGTATCTGCAGCTCCTACTACTATCCAGGTTTTCAGACTCTTTTATTTCCTAATTCTATTTTTACAGTTCCCCCATAACTAGACTATACTCCACTCCTTCTATTAGGAAGCCAGTGCCTCTCCAGCAGACACTGACCCATTTTTATGTTGGCTTGAGTGCACATGCAATCTTGCGTTAGTAGCACATTTAAGAGATGTGTCTGTGTTGTGATGAATGCAGGGGATGTTTCAATGAGTGCGTCCCCAGCCGCCAACCAGTGAGCATGCTGCTGATGACAGCAGTTTCAGAGAGAGCCACAGAGCTGAAATGAATCTGCCGCTGCAATCAGAGATAGGTTCGTCATTGCAGCGGCAGATGACATGACTCCATTACGTGCCTTTCCTGATGAAACATTTCAATAAATATGGCAGCTCCTGCCATCTGCCACACAGTCCCCAGTAAGCTGACATCAGAGTGCCCAACCCCCATGTCAGCATGTCTCCCCCCCACATTATGTGGCACACTGTAACATGGCAGCTCCTGCCATCTGCCACCACACTTCTGAAAAGCCAACTTTGGGGTGCCCAATCCCCATGTTAGCAGCCCCCCCCCCCCCCTTAGTGTGTCTTTCCTCTTAGTGTGTCTTTCCAAGTTAAACAGTTTCCCCTTTCCTTTCTGACACCAGGATGCCCAGTCCTAATGCCAAATGCACACCACTCCTGTCTATATGCCTTGCTGACATCGGGGTGCCCAATCCCCATGTCTGCATCCCCCCCCAAATTGTGGCACACTGGGAGCCCACCCCAGTATGCCTATTTTTTTTGTGTAACCTGTAAATGAAGAAAACCTTCCCTCATGGTCTTTTTTTCCCCTGCATTCAAGAAAATGGTCCACCATTGTCTCCCTTGTCCTCCTCCCCATCTCCACCCTCCCTCTTCACACCCACCTCCCTGCAACCTCCCTCACCCATACTTACCCTCCGGAGGTTGGGACCCATGATCTTCTTTGAACCGGGACACATCTGCACTCTTCAAAGCTGAACTGTGAACTGAAGAAATGACAGTAAACTTTATAATGGGCGGCAAGGGGGGGGGGTTCAACTTAGGTTGATATCCTAGCCATTTTTTGGAATTTTGGACCCAAATTTTCAACATGGTGGTCTTGGGACCCCACCTCATGAACATATCACTGTTATTTAGTTTTTCAGTCCCAAAAGGTGTTTCATGGTCATTGCACAGAATCACTTTTCGGAACTGATTAAAGAAATGACAGTGCCACTGTTGTCTCCCTCGTCCCCCTCCCATCCCCACCTTCCCTCTGCACACCCACCTCCCCGCCACCCTCCTCACCCATACTTACCCTCTGGAGGTTGGGATCCGTAATCTTCTCTGAACCGGGACACGTCTCCATTCTTCAAAGCCGAACTGCGAACTGAAGAAATGATGGTAAGCTTTATAATGGCAGGCAATGGGGGGTTTCAACTTAGGTTGATATCTTAGCCATTTTTCAGAATTTTGTCCCCAAAGTTTCAACATGGGGTTCTTGGGACCCCACCTCATGAACATGTCACTCTCATTTAGTTTCCCGTCCCAAAAGGTGATTTCGCAGTCACTGCTTGGAATCACCTTTTGGGACCGATTAATGATATGACAGTGTGACTGACTGTTCATGAGGGTCCTCAAAAGCCCATGCTGCAAATTTGGTGAAAAAATTCCAAAAAATGACTGTGTTATGAGTGTGCATTGCCCAGTTTCTATGCTCCCTTGTAACTTTGTCAGTTTTTATTATTTTCTCTCCAGATTTTCAACATTGCCATTTTTTCATACCTCCTTACGAACAGTATAGCTGTCATTTTTCACTTCCTTTCTGAAATGTGTTTTCACACCTGTCACACAGAATGGTGCGATTACTGTTGGAAATCAACTTTCAGGACTAATTAACAGATTACAGTGCCACTGTTCATGAGGTGGGGTCACAAAAATCCCATTTTGAAAATTTGGAGCCAAAATACCAACAAACAGCTGGGGCATTAGGGTTTCCAACCATAACACCCTACTCTGTAGAGATTGACAGGCATTGGGGGTGTGACTTGGGATCATCGGCCATAATGCTCACACCATTCCATCCCCACCCTTCGGCCAGTGACAGGCATTGAGGTGTGCCATGGGGTCTTCAACCTCAACATTCACCCCATTCTCCTACATCTCACCCATCTCAGCATATTTCCTTATGGAATGGGATGAATATAAGGCCTGAAGGCCCCAAGGCACACAGCAACACCTGTCAGTGTCTGCAGGGTAGGGTGAGGTGAAATGGCATGAATGTTATGGCCGACGAACCAAAGGCACACCCCCAACGCCTGTCAGTCTCTGCAGGGTGCAGGTGGGGTTGGCATCAGTTCAATACTTCACTGCCATTCCTATTATGCATCTCTCTAACTCCTGCACTACCAATGCCAATGCCAGCACACCAACATTCAGCACTGACAAATGCTCGTTTGTGTAGGATCAATTGTCTTAAGTTTCTCTTGAGCTGGGGGGAGGACTTTCTTGGCTCATTTCCCCTTATTGCTTACAGGGATGAAGACCTCTACAGCTACATCAGGTATCATCTTGTTCAACTTTTCATACTTACAGAAGGATAATGGTTAAAGGTTAGATCACTGAGCTTTGATACATGACACATCAGGGTCAGTTACCAACACAGTTTTATTGTATGAGCTCATCATTTGACCTCCCTGTGTTTCATTCTTCACAGCTGTTAAGTAAAGACATAACAAACTCAAGCCTCTCTCATCCACTGAGGTTTAATTTCATCTTTTATATTTCTTAAGCATTTATTGTTAATTTTGTATGGGCACCACTGGTGTGAGGCCAATATCAGAAACACACAGAATCCCCTGCACCCCCCCCAAATGCTGCTCATTTTTACTTTCTTTTTCTTTTTTCTTTGTTTCTTATATTTATCTTTTATTTTGGTGTCTAACAGTATTCTATTTTGGCAGCAGTCTAGAGTCAGAATAAAACATATTTATTGTAATCAATCTAATGTTATATTGCACCGTGTCTTTAAGCACTGGCAATACATTGTGCTTACTCTGTCTGCTTATCCTCCCCAGACCAAGAGCCACACCAAAGCTCAATGCACTGGGGTTAGTGCTTCACATTTTGTTCTATAAACTGTCATGTATATACTTATCTCCCAGCCTCGTGCTAGTACGTTTTGCTGCCTTCAGATTCAAGTGCAGCCTCTATCAGCCCTTCTGCTGCTCAAAGGAGCTGCAAATCATTTTAAAGTTATTATACCTACTTACTCACTTTCATTCTTCATTTCATGATTTTAAAAGGGTTCCTCCATCTAGTAGTTCATAATAGAGGATACAGTTTGTTTTTGAATCCTCCCAGCTGTAAAACTGAGTAGTGGAAAGTGATCACTTCAAAAGCGATAATGCATTTCCTTGTGCTAGTAGCTAGCATAGGTAAACAAAACTGCAGTATTGATGGTAAGCAGTGCCTCAGTGAATAGAAGTAAAGGACATTCTTTTGTGAACATTTTGTGAGTATGTTTTTAAAATATTTAGTATGGATATAATATTGTTTTAAGATTCCCTCTCCCACTCCTGCTCTTAGTCCCCACTCTTTTTCTCTGCTCCCCATTCTCTCGTCCACTCCCTATCTACCCTTTTCTCTCTCCCTCCATATTTTTTCCTCACCACCCTCCTAGGTAAAGTTTTTTTTTTTACTAAAAAAGATTAAATGTTTCTGTACTTTCGCAAATTGATTTCTATCAAGTGCCACTTATATATGTATTGTACACTGCTCTAGTCCGTTTTTGCCATTATAAATTCAGAAGATTTTTGCATATTTTGCAACTTAGTCCATCTGATATTCTGTATTGTGCATTGCATGGGTCACTTTTTAATATTTGTGAAAGGATTTGTCACTGTTCCTTGTTGAATTTCTTCCACATTGTTACCACCACCACCACCCCCCTCGGGCAAACTTTGAAATAAGCTGCATCTCAGTGTTCCTTTCCCCATTCTCAAAATTTAAAGAAATAAACAAATTAAAACTACTGATGAAATAGTGTAAAATAATATTTTGAACACAGGGGTGGTGGTGGTGCAGGAAAACACAAGACATTTGATTCTGTAGTTAATATGTGTTACACTCACCCCACAAAACAGGATGCTAGATAAGCTGCTAAATTATTTGTATTTTATTTGCAGCATTCAGCCAACAGCCGTGCTGCAGCACAGGAATCTTATGTTTCACCCTTTACATACTCTGATGAAGCCCTGTATGTAAGGGGGTGAAACATAAGATTCCTGCGCTGCAGCAGAGCCATTGGATGAATGCTGTAAATAAAATACAAATAAGTTAGCAGCTTGTTTAGTGTCCTGTTTAGTGGGGTGAGTGCAATACACTCTAACTACAATATTTTGAACACATTAGTTACAACTGTTGAAATCGGCACATGGGGTAGAATGTATGCTTACAGCAGCAGAATTTGTTAGTTTATTGATTATTTGAAAATTGGTAATTGGGACAGGCACACTGAGTCGAGGTACATTTCCAGATGGAAACGTTCTGTACCTCCTGGGGAGAAGGGTTACAGGAAGAACAGTGAAACATAATACAGTGCATTACATGGTACAGACAAGAAGTGCAGACACTATACAGTAAGTAATACTTCACTGCTACAAACTTGGAGCAGGTTAAAGTGCAAGTATGTTGTGTAAGGACAAGTGCAAGTACAAATACAAATACAAGTACAAGTACAAAGTACAAGTGCAAGTACGAGTACAAGTACAAGTACGAGTACACGTGTAAGTGAAAAACTGAAATTCAGCATCAAGACAGTGCAAATGCAAACAGTTAGACATCACTTTTTTAAGTAATAGTTATGGCAAAAACTTTACCAATTCATATAGTCATTTTCTTTCATTCTTGAACTGAGATACTGTACATGACTTTGAAACTTTTAAAAGTTCCTACTCCCTTGCAAAGCCTACTAAGAAAAAATTAAACACTTTCTGGGATGCGGAGCTGTTTACCAAAAGAAACACATGCTAGCACCATCAAAATACATGTCCAGTATAAATCCAGTATTTACAGTCAAAGGTGTACCCTCTGAAGAGATTTTTTTGTAAGTATTGCAAGCAGCAGCCATCTTTAATGGCTTGAGTCATTAATTACAAAAATAGATATGAGAGTTATTTTTTTAATATCTAAAGAGATTATGAATCTTAGGATGTCAGTAATGAATATGAATCAAATGAGGTCCAAAATACATTTTTGCTCAAAATGCATGGTGGTTGGTAGCTCACAGGTAGGGTTACCACTCACTATGCCACTCACCCGGGTTCAAGAATGGACTCTGATTGCTTGGGGGCTGGCTGGAGGAGGGAGGACTGAGCATACTAGGGACAGCTGTCCTCTTCGCTCCCCTCTTGGAGAGGAAGGAACACAGCATTCAACTGTTTTCCATATTCAGCAGTATTCCATATTCCACTTGGCAGAGGCTGGGAGGCAGCACAGTGGAACCATAATATGGCTGGGCAGCCAATGGATACCAAAACACAGGTGCACCACTGCATGCTTCCAGACACATCATTGCATGCTGGTACCCTTGGGGAGAAAAAACCTGGAGCTGAAGGAGAAAAGCCCCAGCCTGCAGTTGCACCATCACCCCATGCAGGCTCACACATGAGTGACATGGCAGGACACCCAACACCACCAAGGTCCTGGGCAAGTGAAGGATAACCAGTAAGTCCACTAAAAGGCTGGTGATGGGGTTGGGTGCCTAATGCTGGGTGAGTTGGGGGAGTGAGAAAAAGCTCTGTCTAAAAAACTGCACTGCATATGATGAAAATGTTTTCCGACTAACAGATATTGCTGATTAAAATAATTATACTCTGTTTGCTTTTCATGGACCATGGCTAAGACCACCCACATGGAGAATTACCTCCAATATGTGGTTGTAAATGTTAAAGAAAAAAACAGTGAAAACTTTTGCTGCTATAATATGTTTTAACCTCTTGCCTATACCAGTGCTTCATTATAAATAAGCCTTTAGTCAAAGAATATATTCCAGGACATATACATTTGAAATATCCAAGCACTGTGATTTTCAGCCATCTGCAATTTGCACAAAAAAAAAAACTTGAGAGTTTCAGATCATTTCCAAAAGGATGAGGAAGGCCAATGTTTCTGGTTGCAGATGTGTTGGGTATGCTTACTGCTATACCAGTTTAACATATTTTTGTATGCTGTATATTACAGTTGAATAAGCTTAATGTTACAAAACAAAATGCTCACATTAAAGCTGGCTTGGATTCAGAAGCCACCTTGTCATAAACGTGGTGACAGGTGAGACGTGAATTGTTTTGTTCCTGTAGCTCAGCAACACACTGTGGAATATAACTTGTTGGGGGTCTTTGGTTTCCAGTAGTTCCTAACTCTATTTACATACAGGGGTTTATAAACCAGAACAGTTAATTTGGCACAGCTGTACAACATTTCTGCTAAATCCTCCATCACCATTTAATTGTTTACTGAGCTCTGCAAACCACAAAATCTCATAATGGGTCCGTGTAAGTCTGTTGGGAAAAAGAATCATATGCAGCAGTGCAGATGTCATAAACAGTGATGAGTAAGTACAGTATGTATAACTCATTTAACCAGAGTGGTCTTCTTAAATAGAAAAAAATGCCTTTCTAGGACCTGTTTGAAACGAAAGCACTGAAGGCAGTGACAGTGTAGACTCCTATGCTTTAAGAGCTAATATCCTTAAGGAATGATGTTGGAAAACATAATAGATACAATTCAGCTGTGTTTCATATATCTTACATAGCTTTCTCCTTCACATAATTCATTCCCGGAGAAATTCATACAAAAAGCATCCTAAACCCACAGAGTTCATCTACCCCTGGGATCTTATTCCAGTCCTAATCCTCTATTAAGAAATTCCCATCGTTTGTCATGGGAACAGCTATGATTTCTTAGGAAGAGTACTATGATATAGGATAAAGAATAAGCAAGAGCAGAATATGAACTCTAAATATATATACATACAAAGAACCTAAGCACATGAGCAAAGAAGCAAGGGATACCCTGGAAGCACACTGGCAATGCCCTTCCAGAGTAACTCTTGTTTTAGAGTTTTAATGCTGAGGTTCATTGTCTTTTAGCTTGCTTTCATATTTGGGGCTTACCATGACCTAAACCAATAAGACCACAATAGGACTGGTTCCCCTTCCCCTAGACTGAGATGCAGTAGAGGAACATAGATGAGTCCTGAGAAAGATGAAACGTGTCTGTTTCTTCTGTTTTCAGACCTTGCAAATCATGTGAAAGGCTATATTGTACCTATCGCTACTGCTTGAAGCAGAACCAGTATAAATTAATTTGTGTTTATTTGCATATGTATATATCCCATGATGCTTTCAATTATTGGTGTATGCAATTTTGTATTTCTTACAGAATAAAGATCCTGTTTTATGCAGACTACTGCTGTAAGTCAGTGGGGAAGTGATGGCAGACGTCTGTAGGTCACATGTGGGAGCACACCCACCCTGCATTGACATAATTGCACATCTGTGACTCTGGGGGTCTAACAAGGAAAATTTCCTTGGCAGGTGCACCTTAATGCCCCTGGACCTCTGACTGAATGATGCTCCAGGCACTAGCCTTGACTGGGGCAGCTGGTATATCTCAGTCACTCCCCCCTACCCCTCGGGGGAGCCCCACCATGGGGGGTAAGCTATGGGCCTTCTCATGACCGGGCCGGCCTGGGGGGATGCCAGGTGCAAGGTTTGGACACTGAGAGGGGGTAGATTCCTTAACTATACCATGCACACAAAAAGGAATTGGGGGAAAAATACTCAGTACACCAATAGCCTTTCCTTCTCCAAACTACCAGCCTATATGTATGTATAGTACTTCCTTCCTCCAGTTCAACTGACATCATTCTATGTATACAAGTTTGTGGTGAATATTTGATGTCCTCCATGTGTGTTTACAGGACTGGTATCAAGCAAATGCACATATGTAGAGTATAAACTCAGATAGCATCCAGCTGGTACATATTCCAACAAGAGCTGACTAGACCAACAAAGTCTCCATTTGCATTGGTATGACATGTGTAACATTTACTCTTCTCTAAACTCTAGTTTCTGTTTACCTGCTGGTTTGTATTATTGGATTGAGTTTTTGTTTTTAAGCAGTTGACATTTTAATGTCTTAACATTTAATTTCCCCTGTATAAAACCCTTAAAAATGTAATCATTTTGCATTAGTTTAGCTGCCAGTTGTTTTCAGATTAAAAAATGGAAAAGCTTAATAGTAAACCAGAGCTGTTATCTCACTGGACGCTTGCTGCAAAATACCAGAAGATTGGAATGCAGCAGGGAGAGAAGGTAAGAGAAAAACACTGGGTATCTGAATGACATGGAGAATCAGGCTTAGAATTATGGTTAAAAAAATGTAATTCAGCCAGCCCATCGGCATAGCGGTTGGATTTCCATCTGCGACGCTGGTGACCTGGGTTCAGGAACAGACTCGGGTCACTGGAGGGCTGGCTGGGGGGAGAAGGAAGGAGCATCCACTGATGGCTCGCCTTCTCTGGAGGAGGGTGGGGATGCGGTTGATGTCTGCTGACCCCTAGCAGAGGCTGGGGGTACAGCGCGATGCTCGACCCATGATGTCTATGGAGCGATGGACGTCTGGAACTTACCGTGACATCAGTGGCACATCGCTCCTTGGGAGAAAACGGGAAAAATGGTGCCAGGGCCGATCGGATGAAGGCCTCCCTGGATCTCTAGCTCTGGGCTCCTGGACCTCCATCAGCTGCCTCAGAAGCACCCAGGGTCGTGAAGTATGGCCGGAAGGCTCATCCCTCACCTAAGTAATGGACCCGCCCGATGAAGGGATACATCGGGGATACCTGGGCAGGCTGCAATGTGGAGCGGTGGGGTCTGGAGACTGCCAGGCTGGGAAAGATCCTCTTAGAGGCCCGAAGGAGTGATCGGCTCTGGTACAGGGGGGCAGAAAAACAAATAATGCAAAAAAAATAAATTAATTCATTTTTTGAAAAAATAAACAAGAAAAGACAGGAATCTATTTACTATATATATCACCTTTTATACACACACTACTCAAAAAGCTTTATAATCTAGAAGGGAGAGGAGAGAGAATATTGTGGGGATCAGGAACACAGGGACTTTAGAGCAACACAGATACAGAAAAGAGTGAGATTACTTAAGGTTAAGCAAAACGAGGCTAAGTTTAGTTGCAATTATTTTAGTAAACATGTAGGCTCACTTGACTTTCAGGGTCACACCGGAGAGGATTGTAGACAGATAAATTTAGGTCTCTGGGTTCATAGTTCCATGTTACACAGAAACATAGAAACATAGAAACTGACAGCAGACAAGGACCGCTAGGCCCACCCAGTCTGCCCATTTTTTCTACCTGCTGCAGAAACCAAAGACACTACTCGATCTCTGGCTTTGATCTCTTTCCTATCAGTAGGGTTCCCTTATGCCAATCCCATGCATTTTTTAATTCCCCTACCAAATCTGCCCCTAGTTTCTCTGCTGGGAGGGTTTTCCATGTAGCTTCCACCCTTTCTGTGAAGAAATACTTCCTCACTTTACCCCTTAGTCTACCCCCTTCCAGTCTTATGTCCTGACCCCTTGTTCTACAACATCCTTTTTTCTGAAAGATGCTACCCTTCTGTACCTTAATTATGGCCTTGAGTTATTTGAAGGTCTTTATCATATCCCCCTTTTCCCTCCTGTCCTCCAGGGTATACATATTGAGGTCCTCCACTCTTTCCTCATATGACTTATGGTCCAGGCCCCGCACCATTTTTGTTGCCCTTCTCTGAACTACCTCTACCCTGTCTATGTCCTTATGGAGATGCGGCCTCCAGAACTGGATACAGTATTCCAGATAAGGTCTCACTAATGATTTGTACAGAGGCATCAACACCTCCTTCCTTCTGCTGGTGATAGCTCTCCCTATGCACCCCAGTACCCCACTGGCCCTCCCCACAGTCTTGGCACATTGTTTTGCAACCTTTAGGTCATCTGATATGATTACCCCCTGATCCTGTTCCTGTTTGGTGGCCAACAGTAAGTCTCCCCCCCATCATATAAGCCTACCCTGGGCTCCTGTGCCCCAAATGAATGATTTTGCACTTTTTTGCATTGAATCTTAGCTGTCACACTCTTGACCATTCCTCTAGTTTTCCTAGGTCCCTCCTAATTTTTCCACCCCTCCTGGAATGTCTACCCTGTTGCAGATTTTTGTGTCATCTGCAAAGAGGCATATCTTTCCTTCCTGCCCCTCAGTAATGTCACTTACTGTGTGAAGACATTGACTAGGACTGGCCCCAGAACTAACCCCTGTGGCTCCCCGCTGGTCACCCTACTTTCCTTGGATTGAGCTACCTTTACCACCACCCTCTGTGTTCTATCCCTCAACCAGTTCCTAACCCAGTTTACCACCTTGAGACCCATTCCCAGGCTGCCTAGCTTGTTTACAAGCCTCTTGTGTGGAACAGTGTTGAAGGCCTTGCTGAAATCCAGGTAGGTCACATCCACCACTCCCCCTGATCCTCTTCCCTGGTCACCCAGTCAAAGAAATCTATCAGATTTGTTTGACATGATCTTCCCACTGTCAATCCATGCTGTCTTGGATCCTGTGCTCCACTGGATTCAAGATGCTCCACAATCCTTTCTTTTAGCAGTGATTCCATTATTTTCCCCACAACCAAGGTCAGGCTGACTGGTCTATAGTTTCCAGCCTCCTCTCTGCTCCCACTTTTGTATAGAGAAACTATATCTGCTGTCCTCCAGTCCTCTGGAACCACTCCCGTTTTCAGCAATTCATTGAACAGGGCTGCCAGTGGTGCTGCCAGTACCTCCCTAAGCTCCATTAATATTCTAGGATGTATCCCATCTGGTCTCATTGTCTTGTCCACTCTCAGCTTTGCAAGTTCCTCTAGAATTCTCTCCTCAGTAAATGGACTGGTGTTCACCTCCCTCCGCTTATTGTTCCTGCCACTTAATTGTGGTCCATCACCTTCCCCCTCTTCTGTGAATACTGAACAAAAATATTTGTTCAGGATGGTTGCTTTTTCCAAGTCCCCCTCCACACATTCCCCTTCTTCCCCCTTAAGCCTTATAATCTCACCCCTTGTCTTTCTCCTTTCACTAACGTACCTATATAATGTCTTGTCCCCTTTCTTTACTGCCTGGGCTATTTTTTCTTCCATGTGCACCTTTGCACTCCTGACTGCCTTCCCTGCCTCCCTCCCTCCCTCTGCTTATCCTGATACTCTATCCTGTCCCCCTCCTTCTGCATTTCCTTGTACTTCCTGAAAGCCAAATTTTTTTCTCTTATCTTCCTGGTCACTTCCTTTGAGAACCATAGTGGTTTTCTTTTTCTCTTGCCTTTGTTTATTTGCCTAACACAAATGTTCATTTCCTCCATTATGGCTCCATTTAGATGAGCCTACTGTTCCTCAACTCCACCCCAGTTCTCCCTCCCTGCTAGGGCTTTCCTGAGATATACCTCCAACTTTGCAAAGTCTGCCCTCCTGAAGTCCAGAACCCCTGCTTTTGTGTGGCTTGAATCTTCCAGTGCACTCATACTGAACCACACCGTGCAATGATTACTGGACCACAGGTGTCCACCCACCATAACATCTGAAATTCTCTCTCCCCATTGGTGCATACCAGGTCCAAAATTGCACCATCATGGGTGGGCTCCAGCACTAACTGTCTGAAGCATGCCCCTTGCAAAGAGTCCAGTATGTCCCTGCTCCTGGCTGAGGCTGTGGCTGAGATGCTCCAATCAGCATCTGGCAGATTGAAGTCATCTTCCAGCAGCACTTCCTCTTTAGTTGCCATCTTATGGATGGCTTCCACTAGAACCTTGTCCAGCTGTTCTAACCACTAAGCAAAAACAACTTCCATAAGAAAAAACAAATAATCATTGAGAAAGCAAGAAGACACAATGGGGTGTTGGTTGTGCTGCCACAACCACATGCCTGGGACATAGTAAGGCAGAAAGCTGTAGGCAGAGTGTCATTAGCCCCTGAATGAGGGCTCGTGGCAGCATACGCAACACCCCAGCATATGTTATTGTGCTTGTAAGATGGCTTTCTGTGTCATGAAGTGAGAAAATTAAAAACTTAAACATTTTTAGAAATCAGCAGCTGTATATGAAATAGTCATTCAATACACTGATTGTCTCCATGGCGTGCTAGTCTGAGCTGCACAGTGTGATCCCTATGGTGGTGATACCAACAGTAGTAGTAATAACTGTATTCATGTTAACATGAATTAAGTAAAAACATTTCCATTGGGCTTGTGCTCATTTACAAAGGATACCTTATTTCTTAAAAGCTTGGTTACAAATGGGATAAAACAGCATTATAACAATTATATTAAAAATACATTCAGAAATGTTAACATTTCAACAAATAAACATCTAGTATAAAGACTAGGCATGTGAAGAAACAATTCAACCTCAGATAGGTAATTTAACATATATACTGTACTTTACCACTGAGCATTAGCCATTTTCATAGTTCAGACAGCGTGCCCTAGGAAGAGAGGGGGTATTACGAAACACTGACTGTCGGAATCCTGAGTTTCAGGAGCCTGAGATCGATTGCCCAAAACTTGACATACCAACAGTTGGTTATTGCCTGTGGCAGAGTTTGTTCTCTATAGAAGGGGGGGTGCAGGGACGAAGCCTCATGAAACATGAAAAAACACTCTGCTTCAAGCTGTCGGTATATTGACTGTCAGGCAATCGGTGTCGGGCTACTGAAACTCAGGATATAGAGTTTCAGTCTTTCATAATATATTCTGTAAAAAGGCTTGTGATGCAAACCAGTCTTTAATTTTACTCCAACTCATTTGTTTGTTTTGTGATCTCAAAAACCTTGGCAGACTGTTCTAAAATTGAGGACCTTGATAACAGAAAGAACATCCCAATTTTGACTTACTGAAAGGAATTTCAAATTCAGTGCTATATTTGCTGATCTATGCCCTGTTTTAGGAACTTTTATTTTCACATTTTCACTGATATATTCTGGGAGCTGTTTTTTATAGCTTTTAAACATACTAAAATGCCAGCAGAATAGGCTTAATGGTCTTTCATTTCTGCTTGTTTGGTCAGCCCCCACCCTGGGAGTTGACCATGCTGCCCCCCTCGCCCTCTCTGGCTTCTTCCTTCCCAGTCGCAGACATTCTCGCTGCACAGATCTTTGCTTCCAGAATCCTACCCCTGTACCTGTCCCACCCCCCTCTTGAACCCTTCCACTGTGTCTGCCTCCACCAGCCCCCTGGGCAGGACATTCCATGGCTCCACCACCCTCTCAGTGAAGTAGCACCTCCTCCTTTCTCCCCTGAATCTCCCCCCTCCAGCTTCCACCCATGCCCTCTAGTTGCCCCCCCCTTCCTTCGGAGCACCCTGACTGCTCCTCCTCTTCCAATGTGTACATATTTAGTTCTTCGAGCCTCTGCCCATAGGTCTTGTCCCCCAAGCCCCAGATCATTTTGATTGCCCTCCTCTGGACCATCTCCAGGAGTTCGATGTCCCTCTTTAAGTGTGGCCTACAAAACTGCACACAGTACTCAAGGTGCAGCCTCACCAAGCAGTTATACAGAGGGAGTATCACTTCCCTCCTTCTGGATGTGATCCCCCTAGCAATGCATCCCAGCATCCTGTTGGCCTTGGCCACTGCCCTCCTACAAGTCTCAGAGTTGTTCATCTTGACATTCACCACCACCCTCAGGTCCCTCTCAGCCATTGAGATTTTTAGCATCCCCCCCCATCAAGGGTGTACACTTGGCCTGGGTTTCTGGCTCCCAGGTGCAGTACCTTGCATTTCCCTGCATTGAACTTCAGCTTCCACTTTCTAGACCACCTTTCCAGAGCCTCCAGGTCCCTCTGTAGGGCCACCTTCCCCTCCTCCCCATCCACCACCGCCCCCAGTTTTGAGTCATTAGACTTATTATGTGTAACTGCCTTCTTTGATCTAAATGCAACCAGTTCAATGTCCTGTATAAATTACAATGATGTGCAAGCCAAGGGGCATCAAGGATGAACCTAGCAAGATGATTATATAGCACAGCTAACCTTGCACGGTCCATTTCTGAGGCACCCCATACACCACATCTCCATAGTCTATGATAGGAATAATTATGTGATTTACCACTTTTAATATTGAAAGGAGCAGCAGTTATTTTCTTATTTTGTACAACATTCACCATTTTTGTCCTAATCTTTCTGTTAAAGCATTTATGCGTACATTCCATTTACACGGCTTATTAATCCAAATTAATTAACCAGCTTAATCTGGTTCAAGGTCAGTTGGTATTCATCTGTATCCCCCTCCCCCCGGGTCGTGCCTGAAAATAGGCAGGATTTGTCTAGCGCACTTACCCGGTCAACAAAAAACTAAATAAATAAATTCCTAAGTATTCATACATATTTACCTGTTGCAAATTGATTCCAATCCTTGAAACTATATTTAAAGGCTACACACAATTAGGGTCATCTTTTTTTTGTCCAATGAACATCACTTTTGATTTACTTATCATTTAACACCAGTTTGTTATCTACAAAAAAAAGCTGCAACCCACCAAAGGCATCCTGGAGTGAGGTCTGAATGTGTTGGCAGGAGGGGAGGAAGAGGGGCAGTTGGGGGAAACTCAGGTTACTTGATGGAGACTGGCATAGAGTGTTACAATAAATTTGAACTACTAAGCAAACTAGAGGGGGGGGAAGGGTTGGTGGAAATGAGGAAACTGATATAAAGGCCAGGGGGAGGGAGTTGGATACCCATAGGGCATCACAGACCGGCAATGGAAAGTATAGAAATAGTCCCAGAGGGAGAAGGGAAAACATAAATGTTAAGCAGATGGGGGAGATGCAACATACTGCAGACATGAGGGAGGAGAGCACGACTGGAGAGAAACTGGGAGACAAGGAGGTGGGGGAGGGGCCCCCCTTCAGCAATGTACTCAAGGATGGGGCCCCACGTAAGGGGACCCACAGAGGGCCTCTGGAGGTAAGGGTACTATTACAAGGGGGAGGATGGTGGTGTGGGGGAAGGGGAAACCATCAGGGCCAGGATAAATGGTTCAGATAAGAGAGGGTTAAAGGGGACACCTATGCAGGGGGTCTGAGTTAAGTGGGCAAAATAACAAGGGAGGCAGAAAGGGGAGGGTGACAAGGGGGTCTCTAATAAGGCAGCAAGACTCCCATGGAATTTAGATCATGAATAAAGTGGGGATGGGGGGTTGAGAGCGCATAGTGGAGGTAACCATAAGGATAATGGTGGTGTTAAGGTTCTGTTATTGGGAGACTCGATGATTAGGGATATCCAGTGGGAGGGACAGGGGGGTGGATGCCATAGCCAGGTGAAGGTAGTGAGTATCTCTGGGCTGACAGTGCACAGAACAAAGTTCATGGTGTATGAACTGGTTAGGGATTGTGGAGGGAAACCGGATTTCCTGGTGCATTTGGGAACTTATGATCTAGAGGGAAATAGTGTTTTGGAAATTCAAGCAAGGTTCCAAGAACTTGCCAGAGTCTATCGGGATAATGGATGCAACATTTCCTTTTCAGAGATATTGCCAGTACCAAAGGCCTCGGTGGAGAAAAAAATGAAGATCACAGAGGTTAATGACTGGCTCAGGAAGTGGTGGTGAAGAGAGTGGGTTGGGGGTGTTAGGGAACTGGAAAGGAGTTTGGGAGGATAAGGGACTGTATGCCAAGGACAGACTTCATCTTGCCCCGTTAGGAAGGAAGTCCTTAAACAGGGGTGTGTGACTACATTCAGGAAAGGTGGGGTTTAAACTTGTGAGGGGAAGGGATAAGGGGCGGGCTGACCAGAAGCCCTCTCTCCAGATGAGGGAGTAGCCTCAAACCCAAGGGGAGGGGGAAACAGACTGGGGAAGGAGGTTTCAGGAGGAGCAGAGGAGGATGGAAGTATAAGGAACCTGGTGGGGTTTGTCAAGGGGATCAGGGATAAGGGGTGGGGTGGTGTTAGTAAATGCCAGAAGCTTGGGAAACAAGTTGCCAGAGTTCCAGGCCATGCTGTTGGGGGTGGATGTGGCGGTGATCACGAGCGTGGGCCAACAAAAACTATGACTGGGACCTAAACGTGTGGGGGTACACTATGCTTAGAAAGGATAGAAAGGAGGGCAGAGTGGGTGGAGTGGCTATGTTCATTAGAGATGACATAGAAATTGCTAGGGTAGAAGAGGCAGATGGAAACGTGGAGAACTTATGGGTCACCTCACGAACCCCAGCAGGAGGTAAGATCAAGCTGGGTTTAGTATATAGGCCCCCCGGGATGGGTGATGTTCTGGAGGATGGTTTGCTGGACAACATCATTGCCCAGTGTGGACCAAAAGGGGAAGGAGTGGTGTTGATGGGGGACCTTAATATGCCAGGTACAAACTGGGGAACCATGTCCTCTAAGGTGGCCAAGGAGCAGAGGCTGCTGGACGGCTTCAAGGATATGTTCTTAACACAGCATGTGATGGAGCCCAAAAGGGAGGGTCATGTCCTGGATGTGGTTCTGGCAGATGGGGATCTGGTAAGGGACCTGGTTGTAGAGGATCCTCTAACTGGGAGCAACCACAATACTGTCTAGTTTCAAATAAGCATGGGGGAAAGGGGGGAGAGATCTAGGACACTGGCAGTGGACTTCAGGGGGGCAGACTTTGTGGGCATAGGAAATATTCTCAAGGATCACTTGAAGGGGATTACATCAATGACAAACGTGGAAAAGAGATGGGAGGTCATAAAACGGGGACTTCATGAGGCAGTCAGTACCTGCGCTATGGTGAAATGTAAGGGAGCAAGGTCACATAAACCATGCTGGTGGTCCAGTGAGGTTCAGGTAGTGGTAAGAGAAAAGAAGGCGGCCTACAAAAAATATAAAACAAGAAGAGGGGATTGGGAAAAGGAAATGTACCATCTTGCATCTAGAAAAGTCACCTGGATGGTGAGGGGGTCAAAGTCCAGTAAAGAGCAGCAGCTGGCACAGGGGGATACATGGAGGGGAAAAGGGGTTCTTCCGGTACGTTGGGGAGTGGAGAAAAACTAAGGGCCATCTCGGCAGATTGAGCTCAAAAGAAGGGGGGGTGGAAGAGGTGAGGGACCAGGCAGAAGTATTAAACGAGTGCTTTGCCTCTGTGTTCATTAGGGAGGGGGATGGGATATCTACAAAGTAAGGCGCAATGGGGATAGAAGCAGTAGTGAGTGGGATCAGGGGAGCAACAGAAATGGAGCAAGAGGGAGGGAATGGTACCCCAAGGGTATCACATCAGGATAAGGACAAAAAGGTCAGTAAGGTGGAGGGGACGGGTGATGCTATCTCCACCGAAAAGATGTAGGTAGCCCTCAAGGCCCAAAAGAAAGATAAATCTCCTGGGCTGGATGGCATTCATCCGAGAGTACTATAGGAACTGGCGGACATACTGGCTGCACCCCTAGCAGAGCTCTTCAACAGGTCGCTTGAGACAGGGAGGATACCTAGGGATTGGCGAGAGGCACATGTGCTACCAATCTATCAAGGGGGGTTGAGGGAAGTACCAGGTAACTATAGACCCATCAGTTTGACCCCGGTGGTGGGAAAATGAATGGGACAGCATACTAAAGGAACGATTAGGGGTGTACTCGGAGGAGGTGGGAGGTCTGGATAGTCGGCAACATGGGTTTGTGCCAGGTAGATCATGTCAAACCAATCTTGTGGAGTTCTACAAATGGGTAACATCAGAACTGGACAGGGGAAAGCCTGTGGATGTATTATTCTTGGACTTCAGCAAGGCATTTGACTCTGTCCCCCTCAATGGTCTGGTGGAGAAACGGATGGGGTTGGGAGTAGGCCCTTTGATGGTCATATGGATTGAAAACTGGCTAGCTGGACACACCCAGAGAGTAGTGGTCGGTGGGGAGCTCTCAAACCCTAGAGAGGTCAGTAGTGGGGTATCGCAAGGCTTGGTCCTGGGTCCAATCCTGTTTAATGCATACATATCGAACATCAGGGAGGGTATAGGGTGTGAAATGAGTCTCTTCACTGATGAGTCCAATATGGGAACAGTAGTTGAGGGGGAAGAGGGGAGGCGAGTTTGGCCCTGCGAGGGGACCTGGACACCCTGGAAAACTGGGCTCACAGATGGAAATTAAATTTCAATATCACCAAGTGCAAGGTGTTACATCTTGGGCGGGGAAACCCTAAACACAGGTACACCCTGGGAGGGGAGGTGCTGGAGGCCTCAACAGGGGAAAAAGACCTAGGGGTCATGGTGGATGCATGTATGAATAACTCTGAGCAGTGCAGGAGAGTGGCTAGTAAGGCAAACAGGATGTTGGGATGCATCGTAAGGGGGATCACCTCTAGGAGCAGGGAAGTGATTCTGCCACTGTACAATGGACTGGTTAGACCACACCTTAAGTACTGTGTACAGTACTGGAGACCACACTTGAAGAGGGACATACAGCTCATGGAGAGGGTACAGAGGAGGGCAACTAAGATGATACGAGGACTAGGGGAACCAATTTATAACCTCATTTGAGATGCCCATTGCTGGATAATGTTTCTAATAATATTTGATGATCGAGTGTATCAAACGCCTCTGATAGATCAATAAATATTGCACCCATCCTTAATCTGTCTTCAAAAGCCTGCTGTGTATCTCCGACTACTTTTAATAAGGCTGATTGAGTACTGTGCTTATCCCTGAAACCTGACTGGTCAGGATTAATTCATTTACTTTCATTTAAAAAAGCCTTCAGCTGTGTTGCTGCCAATCTTTAAAATATTTTTGAAACCACTGGGAGCAAAGAAATAGGTCTGTAGTTGAAAATATTTTCTGCTCAAGATTTAAAAATAGGGATCACCATAGCATATTTCCATTCATTTGGAAATTCTCCTGTTTTTAAAGACAAAGTAAAGATGACTGAAAATGCATTTGCTATGACAGGTGCTGCATATTTTAATAACTTGCTGGGTATGTTGTCCAGTCCTAACACCTTGGCTTCATTAATTTTTAACAATTCCACCAGTTCTACCTTTTGTGTTACAGTATGTTGTGGAACTTAATCTTTCTGGGCTGTCTTGAGCTATACAGGATGAAACTGTATGTGACTGGGTAGATGAAATAACCACTTTACTAATATCAGTACCCATATTTATGAAAAAAAGTATTAAAACGCTCCACTACTTTATTTCCAGTATCTAAATTTTCCACTTTTATCCAAAAACGTTTTGGAAATTAATTTGTACCACATTCATATAATGTGTGCATAAGCTTCCAGAAATTCCTGGGTTTCAATGTTATTACATTTTCAAATACTTCTCTAAAATACAGTGTTTTTGCATTCTTAACTTCTTTCAAGTAGCTGTTTCTACATTTCCTGTATAATGTCCAGTCCCTTTTGCAAATTGGTTTGTTTTACCTTCTTCCACCATTTATTCCTTTGTAATTTTATGTTGTGTAGCCTTCCTTTATACCAAGGTGTATTATTAATATTAACATATTGTTTTTTTATTGGGGCATGATAATTAGATACTTTTAAAAATTATGTTTTAAAATACATCCAGGTATCATTTACAGTGTGAATGAGTTCAATTCTTTCCCAGTTAATTGCTTCTATATCTTCCATAAAAGAAATGTAATTACATTTTTTTAACATCTTCCTACATTTTGTCTGGCACTAGGTCAGGACCATGAAGACAACAACAGCATGGTCAAAAATCACAAAGACAAAAGGGCGCTGTCAATAACAGTGCTCAACCAAAACCAGCTGCAAATACAATGCCAATGGGTCCACAAACACACCAACCGCTACCGTGGCTATTAACAAGAACAATAACTTGAAATAATAGTTTGCCTCCTGAACCCCCCAATCTAAAAATAATCACCTTCGGGAAGGAGGCATCTTGGGGATGGGAAGGAACCTCGGGGGGGATCCTTGGGGAGAGGAGGGGAGGTGGAACCCAGCAGAAGAAAATGGGGGTCGGGTCAAATTTTGCAGGGTGGGGGCAGACACAGGCAGCACAACAGTCAGGAGGGGGGAGAAATAATAAAACACAGCACACTATAGAAATCAACTAAAAAAAAAAACAACTTGGCCCAGGACCTGGACTTGAACCCCAGCCCAACGACCTTCCACTGACCTCTGCTGCCTGTGCCCTATTCTCCACACCATGAGAGCTGCTCAGCAACACACCCTGCAGCAGGCACTTTCACCTGTTCCCCCCATGGCCAATAGCTACAGGGATAGTGTTAATGTTGCCTGGGCTATGCTATCCCTGTAGCGGTTTTGGATTATGCTATTTTGACAGTGTGGTTTTGACAGTGCTATTATGGAATCTCTTTTTTCACCTGGTACGATTTTATCCTGGTAATCCCTATACCTTTATTCCTCGTCTTTATTCAAACTATGCCCTGATGATCACTGAAACTGTCAGCTAAGACACTACTCAATTTGCAGTTCTCACTTTTAGAAGTAAAAATCAGATCCAGCATTGATGAAGCTGATAGACCCCTCAGGTTTGGTCTAGTATAACCCCTAATTAACTGGGTCAGGCCCAGATTGGTGCTTAAATCATATATAAAGCATGGTTTAAACCAATTTGCTCCCGATTTACATTAAAGTCTCCCACCCATATTAACTCATGTGTCTTTTTATAGTGTGCCAATAAATCTTGTAATAAATTAAAACAATCAGGCTTACACTTTGGGGGTTTGCAAATCCCTAACAAGAATACCAGTTGAGCAAAGGGAATTTTTATGTCAAGTGATAAAATTTCAGTTGGTTCCTATCTAGTGTTTAGATCAATTTCACTTACCTCTAGCTGTTGTTCCCCAAAATTGAGCACACCACCACCATTCTTATGCCTATCTTTCCTTCACATTTGATAGCCTGGAATACCAATGTACTGTACCTTTCTGATACCTTAGCATTTAACCAGGTTTTGGTAAGTATGAGGACATCTGGCTCATATTCTAAAACCCACTCCCTTAAACCATCCATCTAATGCATTATACTTCTAACATTAAAATGAGCTATTTCAAACTCTCTGCCTTTTAAGATGTCCATATTTAAAAAGTCAATATTAAGTGGACCAGGGTTTAAATGCACATCCCCACATAGCAATAAAAATGTAGTTATAAACAATTATAAACTTTTTCTTTTGTCTAATTTTAGTTTTTATACCAACTTTGGGAGTGCTTTCAAAACACTGCTTTTTAAAACTTGCTCCATCCAGGGAGGATCCTATTCTAGTATGCTGGATGGCTGCTAGTATGATTAAATCTATGTTCAGAGGAGATGGCATAAGATAAGGGGAAATTAGCAAGTTAAGTCCATTTAAGTTCCCTTGGGATTCATAATGGAATAATGCCCTCCAGGGTCGGTGTTATGCTGGGATAACATCCCACCTTGGGTGGTTGGGTCTGACGCCACTGGCCGAGGGTGTCCAACACCCGAGAAGGGATGTTATCCCAGCATAACACCCACCCTGGAGGGCATTATTCCTATTATACAATGGCTCGTTGTTTTATACAGAAAAAAATCATTTTAAAGAATTTAATTTAGTGTTTAAAAATATTTTTTTAAGAAAAGATGCAACTATGTATGGTGGTCATCAGCTACATGATCAGCAGGGATGTTATGCCAGGATAACATCCCTGCTGTGATGGCCAACTGACAAATCAGGAGCCAGGATTCTTTCTTGCCATTGTATAAGTAAGCAATAAGACATGATGGGGTGTGCATTAGACAGTTCTAATGCCGCAGCTAAGCGGTGACATAGTGATGCACGAGGCCACAGGCCGAGTGTCCAATCCCCTAGCGTGCATTAGAACTGTCCAATACATTCCGAGAGTGGCTTATTGCACTTATAAAATGGGCCTGTGTATTCTAAATGGGGATTCTAGTTTTAGCTGTGCATTAGACACATCTAATGCACAGCTAACAACCAATCAGATTGCTTGAAATCCTTTGCCCATTTTATAATATCTAATATTTTCTAACTCCCAGAACATGTCCCTAAGCAGTACCACTGGCACACAATAAAGAGCTGAACAAATCCCTACAAAGGCCAGTAAAAATGTTGCTATGTACCCTATCTGCCCCATATTTCATATAAGGACCCAATAACAAACTGAACCGACCAAAACAGAAAACAATGGTGGGTTTTCTTTTTGTGTGAACTGCCTCTTGAAGTCACCCTTCCCCTAGGTTTTGTTCCACTTATTTCCTTTAAATTAAAAAAAAACTTGGTATTGTTTTAATTTGTGGATTTGAATTTGGAAATAACTGGCTTTAGGTGTTTTAATTCAGTAACTGAGTGGGCCAGAAAGGTAGTAGTATGCACAAAAGTGAAACTGGGTCTAGGGATTGCAACATCAAGGAGCTGCATACTGATATATGTACTAATTGACCAACTTTGCTTATGGGGTGTTTTTATGGCCATTGGTTGTACTGCCTTAGTCCAATGGGTATGAACAAGTTTTAGCCAATTAGGATGCAGGATTTTTAGTGCCGATTTAGTGCCCATTTTATAACATCAAATACGATACAATATACTTAATTGTCATTAACACATTTGTAGCACACAGTGGTATAAAGGCAGTGCGCTGGACTGCCACATGATTGACCAGCGTTCTGTTTTTTATTCACACATACATAAGAGCAAAAGAAGGAGGAAACCACTTTGGTTCTCAGAAACAGTAGCAGAAAAAGTCAGAACCAAAAGGTTGGCCTTCAGGAAATATAAGGGAACGCAGCATGACGAAGATAGGGAGGCATACCAAACTGCCCTAAGGGAAGCAGGGAAGGCAGTAAGGCAGGCAAAGGCCCAAACTGAGGTAACACTAGCATGAACAGTAAAAGAAGTGGACAAGACTTTCTATAGATACATTAGAGAAAGGAGAAAGTCCAGAAGGGGTATTGCTAAGATCAAAGGGGATAAGGGGGAGTGTGTGAAGGATGGCCAAGGAAAAGCATCTATCCTAAATAGATACTTCTGCTCAGTATTTACTGAGGAGAAGGTAGGGGAGTGCCCACAGCTCAGCAGCATGGACACAGTGGGGAGGGAGGTGTGCACAAGTCTGTTCACAAAAGAAAGGGCTTTACAAGAGCTCGCTAAGGTCAGGGTGGACAATGCAATGGGACCGGATGGCATACATCCCAGGGGACTAAAGGAGCTAAGGGTGGAACTAGCACAGCCATTGTCAAAACTGTTTAGTGAGTCTCTGAGCACAGGAGAGGTCCCAGAAGACTGGAGAAGGGCTCATGTGATCCCGCTCAACAAGAGTGGTAGCAGGGAGGAGCCACAGAACTATAGTCATTCTTACCTCAGTAGTGGGTAAGATTATAGAGGCACTCCTTAAGTAAAAGATCGTGCAACACCTGGAATCCATAGGAACACAGGATCTAAGACAGCATGGGTTTACAACAGGAAGGTCCTGTCAAACTAATCTCAAAGATTTCTTTGACTGGGTAACCAGAGTGGTGGACCAAGGGGGTGCAGTTGATGTCACCTACTTTGATTTCAGCAAAGCTTTCAGGCACGGGGTCATAATGTCGTAAGACATTATGCCACATGGCACAATCACGCTGCCAATACAGTGCGATATTGCCATGCAGCATAATTCTTTTTTCTGTAGGGGGCCCCACCCCCCACACCCCCTGTTATGGGGGTTGCATCTCTGGATCCCCTAAAGATTCTCAACTCCGGGGTCCAACTCGGAAGTGTACAAATTGTTTAAAAAAAAATAAAATGTCTGGGACCAGGAATCAAACCCGGTCCAAGACACAGCACCTGGGTTCCTGCTGCTGTGGTTCAGTCCAGTGAGCCACAGCAGCTGCTCAGCAAAACCCACTCCAAGCAGAGGTCTTATCCTCTGCTTGGGAGTGTATGAATGGTGCAATACCGCATACAGCAGTATACATGGTACTGCACCATTTGCTGTCCTGGACAGCACTCTTTCGGGTTTACTATAATGCCATACGCTATTTAGGCGTACGACATTATGACCCGGTAGGAAGCTTTTGATACTGTTTCACATAGAAGATTGATTAATAAGCTGGGTTGGCTCGGGGTGGGTCAGAAGTTAGTCAACTGGGTGGCAAACTGGTTGGCGGGCAGAACATAGAGAGTGGTGGTAAATGGTATACAGTCAGAAGAGATGCAAGTCACAAGTGGGGTACCTCAGGGATCTGTCCTGGGGCCAGTCCTCTTCAATCTCTTCATCAGTGACATTGCAGATAGACTGGAGGAGAAGGTTTGTCTGTTTGCAGATGACACCAAGATCTGCAACAGAGTAGATGATCCAGATGGGGTGGGCAGAATGAGAAGAGATCTGGATAAACTGGCAAAATGGTCGGAAGAGTGGCAATTGGGGTTTAATGCAAAGAAGTGCAAGATCATGCACATGGGGAAGAGAAACCCTGAAGCCACCTATAGGTTGGGAGGGGAGTTGGGTTGGGAGGGCTTCAAACAGGCATGGGATAGGCATAAAGGAGCAATACAGATGAGTATGAATAGATAGGCCACTGACAGAGCAAAGGCCGATGGCACATTTATAAGGTAGAAAAAGAAATGGGCAGACTGGATGGGCCTTATCTGCTGTCAACCTCTATGTTTCTATGTTTCTATTTCATAGAGTTTCCTCTTGGAACATTTTTTTAAATGTCTGAATATTCAGGTTTTGCACAGCAATTTTAAGGTTATTTTTATTTTTTGAAAGTAAGGTAATAAAGTTATGACTTTATCACAAAGTGATAAATTTATAGACATGTGGCCAATGAACAGTTAAAGCATAGGACTTCAGTTGATTTTTTAAACTTAGGATACAGAAAAATAATAATACTAAGCTAAGTGATATTTATTGGTCCAATTTTTTCTTGTCCGGCTAGCCAGGACTGCAGTACAACAAAGTATGGACCTCACAGGCTCTGTATATCTGGATTAAACATTGAATTTAATATGCACAGGACAGTAGTATATACAGAATCAGTAATCAGACAATGCAGAGTGCCTTCTGGTGGTGAAACATGAGATTGCTATATAAAAAGAACAAGCATTTAGTCTAACAGACTGGCTAAAAGACATTTCCTTTTATCTTAGTCATTAGAGCTGCTGGCACTGAGACCAGGGATGTAAGGATCAATCCCATAGTCTAACTCTTATGGTTTCAGAGCCCAATGCATACAAAGTCCAGTACACACCAGTAGAAGATTGTACTGGGCCACGCAATTTCATACTACATAGCCGGACCTTGTGTGACATGTGGGGATCATAAGCACAACCCCCTGGGTGGCCCACACATGGCTGCATAACTCCATGCCTGGGGCAGGAACAGCTGGGGGGACAGACTTAGGCCAGACCTGGGGCATGAACCATGCCCCACAGTGGATCCCCCTCCTCTGTGTGAACAGGGGATCATGGGAGATGGCAGCCTGCATACACGCTGACATGTCCCTAAGTGCCATAAACAAAACTATGGCTTTATGGAAGTTCATGCCCTGCAGCTTGCCACCACCCCAGCCCTTCATCAGACAAAGCAGCAGGCCAGTTGGTGGTGAAAATTTATATTGCAACACACAAAGAAAAATAGCTTCGTTTAACAGCTCTTTTAGAAATAATTTCTTTTTAGCTGAATGGTTGAGTTGCTGTCTATGTGACTAGGGATGGAAGGGTCATTCGCTGGGTACTTACTCTTCCAGACCTGTGCTTCATTTTACAGAAAATCTCCCCCAGTTTGTTAGGATGAGGACATTACAGTCTGCCAGTCACAAGACTATGGCTGTGCATACATAATGCATACATGCAACTAGCTTGCTGAATGACATAAATGGGTATATACCCCAGATGCATAGTGGCTATGGTATAAATCAAATAAGTGCATTTGGAAAGGGACAAATTAACATTAGAAAGTTGTAATAATCAGCCGGACCAGTGGCACTGAGGGTTGAGGCGCTGGATGCCACACCTTGCGCCATACCAGTGACCCAGGATCGGGAGTGACCTCGGGTTGCAGGGGATCAACAGGGAAAGGAGAGGATTGAGCATCTGATGGACTACTCTCCTCTCCCGGGGAGGGGAAGGTTGTCATCTGGCTCCTTGGCTGCCCCCCAATGGAGGCCAGAGGCCAGGAGACACAGAAGCGCAGAGACATGACGTGAACGTGACTCCACACATGCAGGGGGAGGGGGGTGTATGGGCAGAAAATGGAAAAAGTACAGAAAAAAAGCAATATAAAAATAAAAGTTGTAATAATCATCTTTTCAATTTTGAATTACTATTTAAATGCTGACAAGGCGGTCTAAGCAACAAACTTCAAATACAGACAAAAAAAAGATAAATAAATAAATAAATAAATAAATAAATAAATATAGGAAATGCCATCTCCCTCCTTAGCATACTCATGAAAATGTTTCAGCAAACTGGAGTACACTAACAGGCATCACAACTGAATCTTGAGATTTTTATTGAAATTTGCAGAGCTATTCTTCGCAAACATACTGTAATTAATGATCTGATCCACAGAATCCTATGCACCCCCTTTGCTGCTGTGTAAGGCAAACCAGGATGCATGGAGGCCCCCTCTGCAAGTGTGGAGGCCTCCCTGCATCCATAAGAAACAGTCTGAGATTGGCAGATGGCAACTCTGACCTGATATGCAGATCGATTGTATGTGGTTATTTGGGTTTATCTTTGTTGTGGGAGGTATGGCTGTACTCTATAGCCATTCACAGTGCAATATACGCACTGCAGAGGCCACCTGAAGGGCAAACAGAACACATCAAATGATCTTTGCTGTACATCATATACATCCCCAGCCAAATCACTCAGAAACTATTTGAAGACTGAATGGATTCCACTCCAGCTGGTTGTTCCAGTTCTTTGAGTCGATATGGAAGAATGGGAGGCATGTCTGACACAATTTGTATTTTTGCTCACAATTACATTTTTTGTAAAAGGGGGATATGGCAGGCAAGATTGACCGCATTATCCCATAGTTCCCTGGTCCATGCACAGAAGGGAATCTACTCTTTGGCAAACCACAGCTTCCAAATGGATGCCTGGTGTCAGCACCAGCTCCACCCAGGAAAATTAACAAGATGCTGCACATGTATGGACAGAGGTAGCCATGAGCTGAGGATCCTTCTAACTGCAGAGGTGAAGTGGAGGAATATTGTGAAAAAATAGGGTCTACAGTGAACTGGTCCCAAAGAGCCTTAACTAACAACCAGTTTCAGCAAACCAGCAGCAATCATATGAGATCATTTAGTACCGTCTTTCTCCCACTAAGCTCATGTGGCAACTGCAGCCAAGATAAAAAAGCAATTAAAGACCGGTACATCTGTTGTCCTAAAGGTGCTCCAGCAAGTCAGTTCAGGCAACTGAATAAAAAGGAACTAGGCACACAGCAAAGCTGAGTTTCAAAAAATTCTGCTATAATTTATTTAAATATTATTAAACCACAGCATGTCAGAAATTAATGCTGACAGCCCCTAGATAGTGACCCAAAGTCTGGGGTCTTCATCAGCTGCAGCTAAGATGGCTAGATTGCAATACCCGGATTTGTTTCTAGTACTGATAAGGCGGGGCACTTATGTTTATTTAGCTGAACTGGCAGTTCTTTGGCATAATAGGCTACAGGTAAGATATTCAAGTCTGAACTACACCATTGCTTTTAAATAACAGAAAGATGATGATGCAGTCACATCATGTTTATATCACTCAAATATAGTGATTATTTTTGCATGCTTGCAGTGACTGACATAAAACATTAAAGGTAATATAAACTTTCTACAGGCTAATGAAATAATTGTAACAAATTTGCTTTCCAACTTGTAGTGACTATGCCTACAACTGAAAAGCAAGCTAATTTTCCATGTCAGTTTATTATTCATTTTTATAAACAAGGTCCCCAAGCAAGGTGCTCTGTGATTTATAGTCAGATATGCTTATGGCTGTATAACAATGCTTTGCCGCTGCAACATAAGTTACTGCTGATCTGAGCAAAACCTAAGATATTACTAAATACTATTTGGCTCCCCTGAAGAAACCAGCATCTAGTCTTGACATTGTGACATCACACAATGCACCCCATGAACAGGTGCAGTGTTTCATATTTCATGACATTTTATGTATCGGCTGTGTGACATCAGTTTAGGTAATGCCTATATTCCTTTTGGTTGGGAGAATCCTGTTGGGACAGTCGGGCTGGAAAATATTGTTTTGATCACAGCACCTACAGTAGCTACAGTATATATAACACTTAGCACACGACTGCCTGCAGTAAGGAGTGCTGTAACTACTGCAGATTGTATAAACAGCTAACAAGGAAACCATTATATAGCAAAGCCTGACTGATATTCTCAAACTGATGCTCCAAGCTCTCGGTCACTTAGCTGGTCTGCAGGCATAACACTGATACAAATCTCACTGGCATGCACCCATTTGGACCTTGTGTAAGTGTAGCAGATACTCACCCCTGCTTTGTTGTGTTATATCTTTTTATTTCGCTACATCCATCTCTGACAAGCAGTTTACACATGGATCATAGACAGTACTAGTCTCATCAGGTATCAGATATAATATAGTTAACAGGTCTAACCACTGCCAGGGTACAGACAAGTAATCAACAATTGTTTCTACCCATCCTCTATTGTCTTGACATTTCTTTTACACTGCCTACAAAACTGCCTTGTACAAATTGCACATCTTTTATAAGCTGTCTGGATCTGTACTTTTGCAAGAATTCAGCATAAAACCATTGCAGCCTATGCAACTAGCTTAACTGGCTGTGGCTGACAGACTGCAGGAAATATGTTTTCCTTGGCCTGTAGAAGTATTAAAGACTTTGCAGCTGTCAATCTTCAGTCATTTATCATCAACAAACACCCAGGGCAAAGAAGGACTGTGGAAGACAAGCTGCATCCCATAATCTTTCTTATCCCTGGGTGTTTTAAAGGTTAGGACGTTGTCTCAACACAAGGCATACAGTAGGTGCACTCCTTTTTGCTGAGAAATGACTGAAGAATTGCAGGGGGTACAAACATGCCACAAGACCCATTCCCTTCCTCCTTGGAAGGCTAGCATATCACCTTCAAAAAGTACACAGCCTCCAGCAGGCTCTTGATTCCACGGCTTGCAAATGAATCCTAATCTCCACTGCACTGGTCACTAAGAGTCTTTTAAAGTTGCTTAAAGTTTAAACTTGCACTCTCTCTCTCTCTCTCTCTCTCTCTCTCTCTCCTCCCTCCCTCCTCTCTCTCTCTCTCTCTCTCTCCATCTCTCTTTCTCTCTCTCTCTCCCCCTTTCTATCTCCTGCCGTTGCCAGTGTGCATAATAACACTGTCTGGGCTTTCTTACAGAGGAAGTATTCTGCCAGCAGATCCTGGGCATAATCACCAGTCTAATAATACTTACATAGTTTGTAATTGCTCACCCTTGGACTTTTCCCCCTCGCCTGAAGCAGCCAGGACTGAGAAACCCACTCTGTTGACTTCTCTCTTTCCGTTCCAAGCACTTAGGACAGTGCTGGGCTTTGATCTCTGGCTCTCACTACAAAGCATTTTGAGTACAGTGCAGTCACAGTGTTGGCCCAAGTGGATTTATTTGATTAAAAACACACTTGCTGAAATGAAAACATTTTTAATTATTTAGAAATTTACCAGACTATACTAGATAGTGCCAAAGCACAGACAATGTTTAATTCATTTACTTATAAAGTAGTTGAATGCATTGCAATTGGAAATAAGATTTCGGGCACATCTCAGTGAATCATTAATTATTGCTAGGTAACATTTTCATTAATGTGGTAATACCATATTGCAGAACAATGACATTAGTTGTATTTGCATATACTGTTAATACAGTTCAATAAACTATTCAACGGTCTTGGAAAAATACAGAATCAAACCTCATTTTGTGTTTAAAATATGTAAGCATATTTCAGCAATCTCAAGCCATATGCAACATTGCTCTGTTGATGCCATGTTCTAAATGATTCTCATCTCATCATACTTTTCTTTGTTTTTTGGGAGGGGGCATTTTTCCCATTTATCTACCTAGCATAGTGTATCTAGAATGCACTATCTCATTTCTAGCGGGGTCCCTTTTCAACCCTTTTCTGCAACTGGGTAGACTTCAGCATTGAGAGGTAAAGTCACTTGCCTAAGGTCATACAGTGAGCATTTGGCTATAGTGGGGTTTGAACCTGTGAACTTCCAGATCCACGTTGGTGCTCTAACCACTAGACCACACTTCTCTAATGTAAATATCATTAGCTTGCAATTACAGTTATTCCATATATATATATATATATATATATATTGCAATTCAGCAATACAGGGATGAGACTAGACAGCAATAGATGCTGAGCTTTTTCCTACATCCTGTCACACAAATATCACATAAGACGTGTTTATACGATCAAAGCCCCTTGCATTAAAACTAAGTTACTTAAGATGAAAAAAGACTAAGGTGACCTAGCCTCAAGTAAATAAATCTATATTGACTTTACAAAATCTCTAGGAATCCAACAGGCTTTCTGAACTCATATTACCATGCTAGAACTGCTGAGTCTAATCAGACTGCTTATCCTTTTGTAAGCAGAGGGTGCTTTATGTTCGATAGTTCTTAAAATCTCTGTTTTGTTTAACAAAAGCATTTTGGCCTATAAGGGATGACAGTGTCCTTTTAAACTGTGTTGGAACCTTATAAAACTGATATGTTCTTTTTGCAATGCAATTCTTACCAACTAGCACTGTATAGTATGTCTGCCTCCATTTCATTCGACTTTGCTGAATGGACATCCTATCTGCAAATATTTCGCCTTGTTATTGTGAATTTTTCTGAATGCAAATCAAGACTTGTTGAACAACAAAAAACAAAACCCTGGAAAACTACAGTGCTCAAAGCATGCAATAGTACAATAACAGTGCATGTTAACAGCAGGGAATGAAATCCAGGTAATCTTATTTGAGTTTGACTGGTTTAAGAATATTGGAGTTCTTCAATCTTCTGTGAACACAAGGTAATGAGTTACTGTTAGCACCTTCCCGTCTACCAGTGCAAACTGTATTTTAAATTATTCAGAATGTTTCATTTGGATAATTAATTCTCACAGCTGTTTTTATCTTACAAAAACTCAGTGATAATCCCTTGTCATAATAATACAGTTATGAACCAGGAGAAGAGCATATTACTGCATAGAGAATTAACAGCTGTAGCAACTGGACTGGAAATAATAATCTTTGCTGTGGAGTCATGATCAATCACAGACCTTGGCCTGAAAATGTCCTATATAGGTCATTATCTAGATAGTACAGCTTGCCAAGCATTAGGAAAAGATCACAGATAAAGTGTTGTATCATGTTAAGTATTCAGTATTCAGTACAAATACAGTAAAGGCAAATACAGTATTAAGCAATAAGGCATGACCAAGGGTTATGTTAATGGTCTGTTAATCACCTTCTAGGGGTGTACTGTGGCACGAGGTGTAGCCGAGTGCCACATGCCCCTAGAGGGTGATTAACTGACCATTAACATAATCCCTGGGAGTGCCTTATTGCTATTATAATAAAAAATGTTTTTAAACAGTGTTAAACCTTGTTCAGCATGTGGCTAAGCTCTACATGTATGTTAATAAAAGATTAACATAAGCCTGTTAGAATGTTTGCAGCCAATCAGAAAGCTCCATTTCTCAGACCCTTTTTATAATTATGCTTATCCACGAATGGTAATCTAAAAATAATCCCAGGGGCTCAATTTTCAAAGCCCCATGAATGCTGCAAGCCCCTGGTGCTTCAATCATTTGGCGCACAGAACTTGTGGCATTCTACCGGCCATCAATCAAGATTTTGAATTCCGTGCACCAAATGCCATAAGGTAGACTAGCTTTTTTCTCGTATAATGTGCCCCATTTGGGGAACCCCTTTTAGGGTACTTGCACCCAATCTTTGGTGTAAGCTGCTGTAAATTGAGGAAACTGTTGCAACTGCACCTAATGTACTCAATTGGATGCAGTTGTGTCAAGGGAGTTTGGTGCAGCTGTGCCAAAAAATGGGTTTGATGCAGGGCTTGAGGCAGCCCTGTCACCCTTTGAAAAATCGAGTCCCAGGAGTCCAGTGGTAGAATGGGTTCAAATTAATTAAATTATTAAATTCAGTGCTTCTTCAAAGCAACTCCTGTACCTGAGACCTAATTCTCCCTATCTGAGATCCTTTGCTCTTATAAAAGAAAAAAACAATGAAACTGTATGTTTTACTTAATATGCTCAGACAAGCATTCCTAGGCTCCCCCCAAGTGTTAACTTTTCCAGGTGGCTTCTTGGAGAAAGATTAAGAAACAGAGTAGGCCTATGGAGAGTTACTCTACACTGTATGCATCAGGCAGGCCTTAGAAAACTCTCTCCTTTCTAAAGGATTCCAGATAAAATTGACCAGAATGGAAGTATCCATTAAGAAATGTGCATTTTAAATTGAGGTTGACAAAAAATATCTTACTCTTAAAAGCAAGAAAACAAAAATGACAGATGTAATACAGGACTGATGCTTGAGCAAGTGGATGATAGCATATGCCTCTCTATTTCCAGACTTTTGCAGGCAATTTATACTTCTCATCAGGCTTGGTGTACTCATGTTGTAAAGAACTAGAATAAAAGAAGATTCTGTTAATAGTTCTGAGTTGATGACTGGTAGTTTGAGGCTGTAGTAGTTCCTGAATATCAGGAAAAACAAAACAAAAATGATAGAAATTATTGCTTTCTAATGAACACATCGGGCTCGATCTTCAAAGCCCTTGATTGCCACAAGCCCCACTTACAGCAAAGAAATGGCACATGGAGCTTGCAGCAATCACCCTGCTGGCAATCGGGAATTTTAACTCATGCACCAGGTGTCGCAAGTTAGACCAATGTTTCTGGTCTAGCTTGTGGCATTCCCGAGGGCTATTTTTACGGAGCTTGCCCCAGACATTTGGTGCACGCTCCTGTAAAACATGAAACTCGCTTGATAAACTTGGCTGTAGAGTCAAGCCACAAACAAGTGAAGGTATTGGACTTCAGGAGGGCTGATTTTGTCAAAATGGGAGAGTTCCTCAGAAAAGCACTAGCAAACAGGCAAGAAGGTGGGGTGGAGCAACAATGGGGAAACATCAAAACTGCCATCACAGAGGCAACAAGTCTTTGTGTGAAGCAAATAAACAAATCAAAATGAAAGAAAAAAACACTATGGTTCTCAAAAGAAGTGGCAGGGAAGGTAAGGGAAAAAGACAGCATTCAGGAAGTATAAGGAAACACAGAAGGAGCAGAACAGAGAACTGTACCAGTTAAAGCAGAAGGAAGCAGGTAGGCAAATAGCAAAGGCCCAAACCGAGGAAAAGATAGCCAACCCGGTTAAGAAGGGGGATAAAACCTTTTACAGGTACATTAGGGAGCAAAGAAAGACTAAAGCAGGGATACTGAGGCTGAACAAAGAGGAAGATGGTTGGGCAGAAAGCGACAGTGAAAAAGCAGGGATACTGAATGAATACTTCTGCTTAGTATTCACAATGGAAAAGCAGGTGGGAAATACCTAATACAGTCAATAGAGGCACCCTAGATAGGGAGGTTGATATTAGTCCCTTCACAGAAGAAAGGGTTCTGAAAGAACTATTAAAACTGAAGTTGGATAAAGCAATGGGGCCTGATGGGATTCATCCCAGGATTTTAAAAGAACTAAGGGAAGAACTAGTAACACCAATAACTACCCTTTTTAATAAATCATGGGAGGATGGGGTGGTACCTGAGGACTGGAGGAGGGTGGATGTGATTCCCCTTCACAAAAGTGGGAGCAAGACAGAGGCAGGAAACTACAGACCTGTCAGTTTGACCTCAGTGGTAGGGAAAATGATGGAATCACTTCTGAAGAAAAGAATGGTTGAGTACCTAGTGCCCAATGGGGCACAGGACCCAAGGCAGCATGGATTCAAAGTGGAAAGGTCATGTCAGACAAATCTAATTGATTTCTTTGACTGGGTGACCAAATCAGTAGACTATGGAGGGGCTGTGGACATGGCCTACCTAGACTTTAGCAAGGCATTTGACACAGTCCTACACAAAAGATTAATAAACAAATTAGCCAACCTGGGAGTGGGTCCTAGGGTCATAGCCTAGGTAAAACACTGGTTGGACAACAGGACACAGTGGGTAATAGTAAATGTAGTCCACAGTGAAGAAAGGAGGGTTACTAGTTGGGTACCGCAGGGTTCAGTTCTGGGGCCGGTGCTTTTTAATGTCTTTATAAGTGACATTGCAGAGTGACTGGAAGGGAAAGTATGTCTCTTTGCAGATGACACAGAGATCTGCAACAGGGTTGATACACAAGGTGGGATGGAAAGGATGAAAAGGGACTTGGCAAGGTTGGAGAAATGGTCAAATGTATGGCAGCTTAGAGTCAATGCAAAAAAGTGCAAAGTAATGCACCTGGGAAACAAAAACCCAGGGGAAGAGTATGCAACGGAGGGTGAGATACTGACAACAAAATGTAAAGGGACCTGGGGGTAGTCATATCAGATGACCTAAAGGTGGGCCAGCAATGTGAGAAGGCTGTAAGGAGGGCTGGGGGGATACTGGGATGCATAGGGAGAGGCATCACCAGTAGAAAACAGGAAGTTGTTGGCCCTCTGTACAGACAGTTGGTAAGACCACATCTGGAGTACTGTGTACAGTGCTGGAGACCCCATCTCCACAAAGACTTAGACAGGGTGGAGGCTGTCCAGAGGAGGGCAACCAAAATGATGCAGGGTCTGCATCAGAAGACATATGAAGAAAGACTAAAGGAACTAAAGATGTATAGCCTCGAAGAAAGGAGGGAGAGGGAGGAGATGATAGAAACTTTCAAATACCTCAAGGGAATCAACAAAGTCAGGGAGAGGGAACGGACAGGGATATAACAGAAGGCATTCTTAGGATGGCAGAGAAAGGGGAGATACTGTTGATGGGAGACCTGAATATGCCAGATGTTAACTGAAGCACATTTGCTGCAGCCACATCCAAGAGCAGGGCCATTCTTGATGTCCTACAGGTGGCAGGCCTCAGACAGCTAGTTTCGAACCTCACGTGAGGGAGCAATCTGAACCTGCACTCTCAAATAGGGGCAGTGAGAGGATCTCAGATCTAGAAGTGGGTTGTCATCTGGGAACAAGTGACCATCAAACAGTGTGGTTCACGTTAAACTCAGCTACAGAGTCAAGCCATACAAAAGTGAGGGTACTGGACTCAGGAGGGCTGACTTTGGCAAGATGGGAGAGTGCCTCAGAAAGCACTAGCAAACAGGCTAGAAGGAGGTGTGGAGCAACAATGGGGAATCATCAAACTGCCATCACAGAGGCAACAAGCCTTTGTGAAGCAAATAAACAAATCAAAATGAAAGAAAAGCCACTTTGGTTCTCAAAGAGGTGGCTGTGAAAGTCAGGAAGAAAAGATAGCATTCCGGAAGTATAAGGAAACACAGAACGAGCAGGACAGAGAGCTGTACCAGTTAAGGCAAAAGGAAGCAGGAGGGAAGTCAGAATAGCAAAGGCCCAAACTGAGGAAAATATAGCCAACTCAAGTTAAGAAGGGGGATAAACCTTTATAGGTACATCAGCTAGCGAGAAAGACAAAGGGAGGGATAGTAGGCTGAATAGAATGAACGGTGGTGGAGGAGGGTACAGTGAAAAGCAGGGATACTGAATGAATATTTCTGCTCAGTATTCCAAAACAGGAGGGAAGTGCCTAATCCAATTAACAGAAGCACTCTTGATAGGGGGTTGATCCAGTCCTTTCACAGAAGAAAGGGTTCTGCAAGAACTCCAAAACTGAAGGTGGACAAGCAATGGGGCCTGATGGAATTCACCCAGAATTCTAAAAGAATTACAAGGGAACTAGTGAAACCACTGGCTACTCTTTTTTCATAAATCATGGGAGGATGGTGGTAACCAAGGACTGGAGGAAGGGTGAGATTCCCTTCATAAAAGTGGGACCAAGACAGAGGCAGGAAACTACAGACCTGTCAGTTTGACCTCTGTGGTAGGGAAAGTGATAGAGTCACTTCTGAAGGAAAGAATTGTTGAGTATCTAGAGGCCAGTGGGGCACAGGACCCAAGGCAGCATGGGTTCACAGCGGGAAGGTCATGTCAGACAAATCTAAAAGATTTCTTTGACTGGGTGACCAAAGTAGTAGACCAGGGAGGGGGCTGTGGACATGGCCTACTAGACTTTAGAGCATTTGACACAGTCCCACACAAAAGATTAATAGTCAAATTAACCAGCCTGAGAGTAGGTCCCAGGGTGGTAGCCTGCGAAAAACATTGGCTGGACAACAGGACACAGAAGGTAATTGTAAATGGAGTCCACTCTGAAGAAAGATGGGTTACTAGTGTGGGTACTGCAGGATTCAGTACTGGGTCTAGTCCTTTTTAATGTCTTCATAAGTGACATTGCAGAGGGACTGGAAGGAAAAGTATGCCTCTTTGCAGATGACACAAAGATCTGCAACAGGGTTGATACACAAGGAGGCGTGGAAAGGATGAGAAGGGACTTGGCAAGGTTGGAAGAATGGTCAGAAGAATGGCAGCTTGGATTCAATGCAAAGAAGTGCAAAATAATGCACCTGGGAAACAAGAACCCAGGGAAGAATACACAATGGGGAGGTAGTAACAACAACAAAAAAGGAAAGGACCTGGGGTAATCATATCAGATGATCTTAAGGTTAGTAAGCAATGTGAGAAGGCAGTAGGGAGGGTTGGGGTATACTGGGATGCATAGGGAAAGGCATCACCAGCAGAAAACAGGAAGTTGTTATCCTCTGTACAGACAGTTGGTGAGACCCCTTCTGGAGTACTGCGTCCAGTTCTGAGACCCATCTCCGCAAGGACATAGACAGAATAGAGGCAGTCCAGAGGAGGGCAACTAAATGGTGCAGGGTCTGCAAGAGAAGTCGACGAGGAGAGACTAAAGGAGCTATGTATACCCTTGAGGAAAGAAGGAGAGGGGGACATGATAGAAACTTTTAAGCACCTCAGTGGAATCAACAAAGTCCAAGCGGTAGCATCTCAGAAAAGAGATGTGCAAGAACAAGGAACAATTTAAAGATGGGGAGAGGTTCAGGGCAATGTGAGGAAGTATTATTTCACAGAGAGGGTAGTGGATGCATGGAACAGCCTTCCTGTGAGGAGGTTGTGAGAGTCTATAACTGTGGAAGAATTCAAAATGCATGGGACAGACATAAGGCAATTCTTGTGAGGGGTAGGAAGAAATAGGCTGTTGGTTAACTAGGATCTGCGGCCTATCCTGTAGGTAGGGAAATGGGCAGACTAGATGGGCCAAGCGGTCCTTATCTGCCGTCAAAGTCTATGTTTCTGTGTTTCTGTTAGGGTAGCATCTTTCAGAAAAAGAGATGTACAAAAACAAGGGGGCACAATTTGAAGATAGAGGGGGGGACGTCTCAGAGGTAATGTGAGGAAGTATTTCTTCACAGAGAGGGTTGTGGATACATGGAACAGCCTTCCTGAGGAGATCGTATAGTCAAAAACAGTGGGAGAATTCAAGAATGCATGGGACAGACATAAGGCAATTCTAGTGTGGGGTAGGAGGAAGTAGGCTGTTGGTTAACTAGGATCTGCAGCTTATCCGCTAGGTAGGGAAATTGGCAGACTAGGTAGGCCAAGCAGTCCTTATCTGCCGCAAAATTCTATGTTTCTAAAATGGTTGCAATCGCACCCAAGATTTGAAAATTGGGTGCAGTTGCAGCTAAGGGGTTCAGTGCACCACCAGAACCTAAGGGTCATGGAGCAGGACTTGGTGCAAGCCCTGTGCCATGCTTTGAAAATCAAGCCCATTATCTCTTTTCAGTGTTTCTCCTGCTACTGTCCTCCAGTGCCCCTCTGTCAACTGGGACATGCAGCAGACCCTTGACTCCTCCCTTTTATACTCTAGTGCCTCCACCATATGTGGCCTATAATCTGTCACAGCATGAGTGGCCTACTACTGCTACAGTACAATAGAAAGTGATCTGTTTGGCATGACTGTGACTGGGGTAGAAAGTCCATGGTTGCCAGAGGCCCTGGGACTTGAGTAGGTCAAACATCATCATTAATGCCACTGTTTCATCTATTTTCTTGTTCTGTTCCATTGATACCACCCACCTATGTTAGTAAAGTGCCTCCACTGCCACTCATGCTGTCACCGTGTACTGTCTTTATAGGAGACTCTACTTTATTCATTTATTTTATTTAAAAAAGTATAACTGGGAAAGGCACACTGAGCTGAGTCTCATTACCAGGTGTGACCCTGGGGAAGGGGAAGGGGAGAAGCACAATTACAAACAAAATGCAGCCCATCTGATCATGTTGTTACAATGGCAATTTAATTTCATAAAGAGCATAAGTTGAAAGCAGTACAGACAAATTTGCAAAAACATTGTATATGGAGGACAAATAAATTAAATATTTTTATTTTCTCCTCCTGGTCTCTGAGTGTGCTGCTGCCACAGCCACAATGTGTCCCAAACTCACTAGTGCAGAGTGAGGGGTGGATGCACAGCACAAGGCTGTGTCCCACACACAGTACAGTAGCTCAGAGTTCTACCACCAGTGCAACTGGGCCAAGCATTAATAGCACCTTTGTAATATATTTGTGGTCTTTTTTTTTCCCACAGAAAATCAGTGACATCACAAAGTATAAACCAATTGTCCTGATATCAGAAAGTCATAACACCATTGTTTTGATGTCAGATCAATGGTATTATAAGACAAAATGGAGAGTTCCATATATTACAAAAAAAAATAAGATAGAAAACAGCTGTGTGCAATGTGGAATTCTGCCAGCTGAATTTGTGTGGAATGGAAGTTCCACTTCTGAAAAACTTTCCAGAATTTCTTTCTTTAATTCCATGGAATTTCATAAAGCATTTCTATATAAACTTCTGCAGATCACATAATCCATTGAATAGTATTATAAAATGGCTTGAAAAAGTATAGAAATTTCATTGGCCGATAGACATCACCTGACCGTGCATTAACTCTCTAAATGCATGATCAGGTGCTAAATCTTATTTCCTCAGAAAAAAAAAGACTTAGAGCCATTTTTTATAAGTGTAATAATCCCCTCTAGGGTGTGCATCACAGGATTTTAATGCATTTCCCAGAGGCGTAAGAACACTTGGCCTTTGGCCTCATGCCTTACTACACCCCTGGGACATGTATTAAATATAGGATAAAGTATGGGGTGCAGTGTGTTACAAGAATTTAACACACACCTGAGTTGTTGGATGGCACATAAACCCCAAGGGCGAAGCCCAAAATCCAACAACTCAGTTGGCAGCCATCCAACAACGAGGGTGTGTGTTAAATTCGAGTTAAACACACTGCACCCAATATTTTGTTTTATATAATTACTGCGTTGTGTTTTTTTCCACACAATGCAGGTATTATATAAAACAGAAGAAGTGCAATCACTTATGTATGGAGCCTAGAATAGTCTGGATTGCCGGATGTAACATTGCAGAGGATTTATTATATCCACCTCTCGATGTTGTAATACCTACTCAGGTATTATGGTATTTAATACACAGCTTTTTCAATGGAAAAAACACAACCCAGTAATTATAATACTATAATGCACACCCTGTCATGGCTTATTATTTATTTCCACTGTTTGTGGAAAATGAATCTGCAGTGGCATAAAATGTAGAATTGTCTGTAGTTCCCATTTTGCTTTCATAATTTCACAGTTCTGCTTTTGATGGAATTCCTCAGAATCAGGTGGAATTTCCAAAATTTCGTGGCATTCCGTCTGAAGTAGATTTGTGAAAATTCAGCACTGCTCTAATAGGAATCCATCAGTAGCTCACCTTGTCATTCGGTCTTGTAATTTCAGGGACATCATAAGCTACACTCTAGCTTCATTCTTAATGTGTTTTTAAAGTTACCAGAATCCCTCTAGGAATTAGAATCTTGTTACTGGTAATTTCCTGGCTGCTATTCAGTCTGAACATTTTACAGATGTTATTCTTTTCAGGACTTTGTAAATATAGCCATAATGCTAATGTGTGACAGTTGCCGCACAGTGGGCTTATGAAAATGTTTCACATACTGAGCATTAGAAGTATTGATATTATAGTATATCTAGATGCCACATTTTGTAATAAATAAAATAAAACAGTTTTTTAACTAAAAAATATTGAACTAGAACGCATTTTGTCTCTGTGCTCTGAGTGACTGTCAGAGCATTTGCAAGGTGAACATTGAGTCAGTTACTCATTAGCATGCGCGGAGTTCATATTCTCCTCATTTGCATGTTGACAGCACCGGGAAGGTACAGGAAAAAAGAGATCACTCATCGGTATTACAAAAACAATTTTTTGATGACACTGCTGGTCCCATATAAAGCTTAGTAGCACAAAAAGGAAACCCTGGCACTCTGGCTTTAAACAACTCTTCTTCAGTGAGGTAATCTCACTACAAGTATGTAAGAGGATTGTGTAAGAGTGTCTCATCTCATTATAATAATAATTATTTACCAAATATCACAAATAAATGACTATTGGTTACACAGCATTAAACAACCAAGGTCATGCACTATTGTGCAAATTTGTATTCAGGAATGTAAAACAGTTTAATAAATAGAAAAAATATTCGAGCCCTCCCCAAGTGGCCAGAACTAGTCCAATTGCCACCTCACCCAGCCCCACAATGATTACCCACCCATGGGCACTTATGAATAAATAAAATGAATAAAAATATACCATGACTGTTACTCTGCCTATACCTTCCCCAGCCTAATATCTTATTTATTTAGCTGCCACCTCCCTAACCCTGATCCTCCCCAGTCCCAAAGGGTCATCAAAGCTGTCAGTGTTTAGTTTCAGCACACTGGGGTGGGGGAGTGTTGTCTGACTAGCATTATTAAGTGGCACTAAGCAGACTGAAGTGAAGGACCTGATTGGAGCACTTTTTTTCTTTTTTACTTGCTCTTTATTCCCCTGGATCCATTCAGGCTTCCCCTGACTCGTCTCACCCCATGATCCACCAGTCAGGCACCCCTATGTAGCCTTGCTATCCCCAGTTGAGGATGGGGTGAAGGGAACCCCCATATCCTTCTTGTCTCATTGGGCCCCCTATTGTAACCTTGCAGGTCAAACAGTGAAGGGCACCTCTTTTGTCGGTAGAGCTCAGCCGGCTCCAATTTTCCCCCTTATGGTCCTGGGACGTGGTTGCACTGTGATGTCAAGGCATGCACACCGACATCCTACCATGCTACCCCCCTATGTATGGCTTCAGACTGCTGTACCTCCGGCCTCCACCAGAGGTCAGGACATCACCAGGCCTCGACCCCCCTCCTTCCCAGGAGAAGCGAGCTGCCCATCGGGCATTCAAACTTCCCCTCCCTGGCCAACCCTCCAGCTCCCCCTGGCTCTTTCCCAAACCTGGGTCACTGGCATTGCAAGTGGTAGTGCTACCACTCCATTGGCAGGCCAGCCATGATTGGAGCATTTTAATGTATTACATTATTGTGCTCTAATCTTGCCCTCTATAACAGCCAGCCAAGCATCACTCATTGAGACTAGGCATAATGCCCCACACAATGCTCACACAGTCAGCTTACTTACTTACATAGAGTGAATGTGTGCTACTGGGTTGGGAGCAGCTGAGCAGTCCACATTATTGCTCACATATTGCCCCGCCCCAATGAATTGGGGGCCGGGAGCAGCACTTTGCAATCATGGCCCTTTGAGGCCAGATGGGGATTGGAAGAGGGAGGTGGGATGAAAGATGGTAAAGGTATTTCCATAATGCCAGTTTAGGTATGTTTTGGTATTGTGTAATGGGAGTACTTCGGTGGATTACTGATGGGGTGGGGGATGACCATGGGACAAGCAGTTGCTGCCTAGAGGAGGGGAGAAGAGTTTTCATGCCTTCTTTTATGTTTGCACTTGCGCTTGTGCAAAGCAGATATGTTGCTGTTATAGTAGATTTGAGAGGTGTGTCACTGTTGGCCCAATGCAGGGTAGTCTGTAAGGGGCTCAACAGAGTCAAACAAATCTTCAGACAGGCTGATCATGATGCTCTTCAGTGCATGCTGGGCAGAAACTTTGTGAAGTTCAAAGAAAAGAGCCTCATAAATTACAGGGTGGCTCTTTCCTTTAATCTGCATGACACCACCCTGAAAGCACTGCTGATTGGCGTCATGATCAGCCTACTGCCATCCTCCTCCCAATGGTAAAAGCAATCCTACCCTCTGCCAAGTATCCCTCCCACCACCCACTGCTACCCGTGCCCTTTATGAATTTTCACACAACAGGGTGCCCAATTCTAGGTACCAGCTAGTAACCCTCACCTGCCCATTTCCACTGTGCAACACCAGGGAGACCACCCCCACTGCCACCAAACATGACACCAAGACAGGGGTACCCATTCCCTACTGTCAGTACCTGAAATAGAGAAAACCATGTTCATGCTGTTTTTTTATTTTCTTAAACCCTGTAAAAAAGAAAACAGTCTATTGATGTCTGTCGGCGCTGCTGCCCCCACTATCATTACTGTCCCCGACCACACACACCCATTCAGCACCCACCACCCCTCACATCCTGACCTCTTACTTAACTACTGGGTTCCAATGCTGTAATCCTCTCTGAAGCCTAGACACATCTTCACTCTTCAATGACAGACAGAGAACTCACAAAATGAGGTATGCAGTCAATGTGTTTCCATGTGTTTTTAACTTGTACTCATAACTTTGCCATTTTTTAATATTTTCTCCCAAAATTTTCAACATGGCCTTTTTTTGGAACTCCACCGCATGAAAAAACTAGATGAAATTCTTCAAATCTAGCCTGAAAGGTGATTTATTTTTTAATCTATTGTTTATGCGCCAGAATCACCAGGCCAATTCTCCAGCTTGGAGCCACCAGGCTATCCCTCGGTCCCTACCTAGCCTACCATATCTTGCCCCTACAGAGCCTCAGTTTACCATCTGGGCAGAGATTGGTGTGGCTGGCTGCATTCCTGGCTGTGCACCTTTTTGGGTGGCTTATAGTTGCGGTGAGAGCCACCCTGGATATACCAGTGTCCTGCCTGAAGCCAGCAACAAGGTTAAACTTTTTCCCCAATGTCAATGATCCTCTGGAGATGTCAGCGTGCACTCACCCAAACCACCACAAATGAAGCTGATGCTTTGAGAAAGGGTCATAGTGACCAGAAACGCGTCAGACTGTTCTGAGTTCTAAATAAATGTTTTAAAAAACTGGAGCTTCAGCTTCATTTGTGGTGGTTTGGGTGAGTGCCTGGCTATGGTGTCACTGAATTTATACAAGTTTTTGCCAAGAGCACCCCCTTTTTTCCTGTTGCGAGCCCTTTTGTCTGTTTTTGAATAGATGTCAGCATGCACACAGGGAGACCAATGCACCAGCACATGCTAAATGGACACAGAGCATGGGTCCCTCCGGGCGACATCACTCTCACCAGGTCTGAAGGCATTCTTGGCTGCACTGCCACCCATGGTCACCCAGGTGGCATTGTTGTAGCAGGAACGGTGTTGTCTGGTCAAGACAAGGTCCACTGGACTGCTGTCCCCTTCCCACCTCTTCCCCTCCCGCTGTTTTCCCACATAGGTATTCTCCCTGGTATGTCCAGGGCAGCACCCTTTATTATTTTAACATTGTTATCTCGATTGTAACTTTTGTGTGAAACTTTATCTGTAAACCATTGCTGTAAATGAGTCTTTCTGTTATCTGTATTGCACCTGTATGTTACCACTGTTGTACTCACCCTGTTACATGTATACCCTCCCTGCTATGAAGTGCCTTTGTAAATGAGTCCATGACTCAAAGGTTGTAAATCTGACTTCTACAATAAATAAATAAAACCATGACAGTACATATGCATGGTCAAAAACCACACTGTCATAACAGCATCACGTGGTTTTGGATTTAGTCTATCTTATCTTGCATGCTTTTGGACCACATGGTTTTGTACTGACCATGTGTCACGGTTATTGACCATGCTGTTTTGACTGTACGGTCTTGACATAGCACCAGAATGGCAGTCCTTTCTTCCCAGCAAAGGAGAGTGTTCCATGGAATACTCGATCCTTCTTCTCCCAGTTGGCCATCGCACAGCCCAGGATTATTCCCAAACCTGGGTTGTCAGCATTACAAGCAGTAGCTGTACCACTGCACCGGCAGGCCGGCTAGGTGATTTTTCAGTCAGTCCAGAAAATCATCTTTTGGGAGGGATTTGAAAATGTTCACCTACTGGGTCTGAGGTGGGGTCATAAGACGACAATATTGAAAACTTGAGGCCAGAATACTAAAAGTAAAATAAAGTCATGAAGGTACTTTGGAATTTTTTAATGCTTCCTCATAACTTTTGTAATTTGCATGATTTGGACCCCAAATTTTCAGCATAGCCATTTTTTTCACACCACCTCACGGAAGTGACTAGTGGTGTTTTTGAAATCCTTGCCAAAATTTGTTTTTGCAGTTGTGTATCAAACAGGTATTTTAGCCAGCATTTTATAAATGACACTTGTCATACCTAAAAGTAGGGGTCATAAAAAAGACTATGTTGAAAGTTTGGGGTCAGAATGTCACAAAACAATGATGTTATGAAGAAACATTGTATTCTTTAAATGTTTGCTCATAATATCGTAATGTGTGCAATTTTTTGGCCCCAGTTTTCAACATAACCCTCTTGTTACCCCACTTCATGAACATGACAAATATCCTTTTTCAAATCTCCTCTGAAACATGGTTTCACGTTTGCTCTGCAAATTCACATTTTCAACAGGATTTAAAAAATCACACCTTCTGTGATCATAAGGTGAAGTCACAAAAAGACAGTGTTGAAAATTTGGTGTCAAAATGTCAAAAAACAACAAAGTTATGAGGAAACATTACATTTTTTTAATGGTTACTTGTAACTTTGTGATTTTTGCAAATTTTGGCCTCAAATGTGCAACATAGCTCTTTTGTTACCCTGCCTAAAGAATATGATAGGTGTCATTTTTCAAATCCACTTTGAAGCATGTTTTCGCAGTCCTTCCATAAAAACACCTTTCAGATGGGATTTTAAAAAACACCGGTCCTGATCATAGCAGAGAGTCATAAAAAGACTATGTTGAAAATGTGGTGTCAAAATCTGCAAAAACTACTAAGTTATGAAGAAACATTGAATTTTTCCAATGTTTACTCGTGACGTTATTTTTGCAGATTTTGGCCCCTAGTGTTCAACATATTCCTAGTGGTACCCCACCTCATGAACATGAGAGGTGTCATCTTTCTGATCCCCTCCAAAATATGTTTTTGCAGTTGCACTACATAATCACCTTTTAGATGGGATTTAAACAATTCCATCTGTCTTGATCATAGTGTCAGGTAATAAATGACTATGTCGGAAATTTGGGGTCAAAATGTGGGAGCCCCATGAAAACAAGTTATTGTTTTGTCAGCTGGCCTGTCCTGGGTAAGTGTAGTCTAAAAAGGTGCAAAACCAAGACACCACTGAAAAATGGGATATTACATCTCACCTGTTCTATCCTGGGTAAATATACTGTAAACATGTGTAAAAGAAGGACTCCAGTACAGCAGAACACCCACTGAACTATGAATCTATGCTGCCATATTTTGAGAAAAATATATTGTAAAAGTTGGATCCCACTGAAAATGTAACTTGCCTTTCGACTGTGCTATCATGAGAAAATATATTTTAAAAAGAGTTAAAAGCAGGGCCCCATCGAAAACAACGTATGTGTATTGCATCTTGGCTGTGCTATCCGGGGTAAATAGCCTGGACAGTGCTCTACAAACCTGATATACTTGCAGTGACTGAGGCCTGGCTCAAACCCTGCATCCTTCCTCATGAAATGGACCTAGCTGGCTTTAATGCTTTCAGGCAGGACCGTGTTGGGAAGAAAATTGGGGGGGTGGGGGTCTCATTTACATATGGAGTGGTCTTAATGCAATGCAGATAGACCATTCTCCCCTCTGCAACTCTGTGAATGAGATTATTTTTGTGAAGATGCTTCTTGAAGACACCAAACCCCTGTACATAGGGTGTGCCTACCTTCCAACCCAAATGGCTACATCTTCCCTTGAATCGCTAACTCATGCCTTGGCTGAACACTTCTTGGAGGAGTTGATTCTCCTGGGGGACTTTAACCAAAACTGGCTCTCCCTAGAGACCTCTGCAAGCAAGAACCCTATACATGATGCCAATCTGACCCAAGTTATCCACCAGCCCACAAGGCACAATGCTAGGACTGGTAACCACTCATTGCTTGACTGGGCCCTAGTATCGAGCCCGGACCGCATACAGGCTACTGAGGTCATGGCAGACTCGTTGAGTGACCATTTCCCAATTTTCCCGCATCTGGTCCAACAGGCCTCCCAAACTGCATGCCAAAGTAATCGAAGCCAGAAACTACAGCAGTTTCTCTTCAGAGGCTCTCTGCTCTGACCTATGTGCCATAAACTGGGATCCATTTATCTCCCTCCCTACCCTAGATGAGGCGCTTGACTTCTTTACCAACACTTTTATGTCAGTGGCCAATATACACGCCCCCCACAAGAAACTGAGGGTACAGGGTAAATGCTACAAATGGCTTAACCCTAGCCTCAAATGGAGCATGTTGCTTCAAGATCGGGGCCTGGGGTCAATACAAATCCACAGGCCGGAAAACCAACTGGGAGAGGTATACAGAACTGAGGAATCAGTGCAAGAAAGCCTACAAGTTGGCTAAATCTAAATACCTACAAGATCTCTAGTCTAGGCACCTACGGGATACCAAGAGATTCCGTGGCCAAAATAATCTGCTGCTAAAGGGTGCCCCCAGTGCCCAAGAGGGTGTGCTTCAGGTCGGTGATACCCTAACCAATGATCCTACCTTAATTGCAGAGGCATTTAGTGCTGCTTTCTCCAATCCTGGAGGCAGTGCCTGGGAACACTCCCGACCCCAGTTTTACTTGAAGCTGGTCAAGTCCACCGAGGTACTTCCCCTTCTGCAACATATAAACCCGGACTCCTCTCAAGGACATGACCTGCTTCAACCTAGACTCCTGCAGGCTGCAGCTCCGGCTATCTCCCACACAGTTGCCCTGCTTATCAACAGGTCCCTCCTCGAAGGAAAGGTCCTGGATAAATGGAAGGTGGCAACCATTGTCCCCATTCACAAAAAAGGGCCCCGGGACAATGTGGGGAACTACAGACCAATCTCCATTCTCTGCCCACTAGCAAAGGTGCAGGAGAGATTGGTCTACAATCAAATACAGGACTACCTCAAAAGGCACCTACTCCTAGCTGACATTCAACATGGCTTTAGGAAAGGCCATGGCACTGACACAGCCCTTATCTGGCTCACATCGGACATCCTTGATGCAATGGACCAAGGTTCCCCAACGGGGGCTCTATTCATTGATTTATCCAAGGCATTTGACTTGGTCAGCCATGAACTTCCCCTCACTAAACTTCACCTACTTGGACTGGACAGGTTCTCTTTTACATGATTCGAGACTTATCTTCTCAACTGAACCCAAAAAGTCCTATGGAGAGGAACGCAGTCTAGTGCTATACCGGTAATCTCCAAAGTACCCCAGGGCTTGATCCTTGGTCCCCTGTTATTTACTCTTTTTGTCAATGATATAGAGGGGGTTGGCTGGAGGAACAACCTTATCCTCTATGCAGATGACACCGTCGTCTACTGCTGTGATCTGCTTCCCAGTGTAATCAGTGCCAACCTCCAGGCTGGTTTTGCTGCACTGGAAGCACAGTTCTCCGCAAACTCACTTGTAATGAATGAAGAAAAAATTAAGGCAGTCCTGTTTGGGTCCAGATGCCTTTGCTCAGACCGTCGTAGCATCTTGCAGCTTCATACTGCCCAAGGGAAGAGAACAGAGGTCACAGACAACATCAAGTACCTCGGAGTCCTGCTTGATCAGGCAATGACCTTCCAGCATCATATTGACTCTGTTGTTAAGTACACCCACCAGAAGTTAGGACTTCTTTATAGGCTGGGTGACTCTCTTTCTCTTGAGGCTTGTTGCACCATATCTAACTGCACCCTACTCCCCTTCCTCCTCTATGGGTCTCCCCTGCTGCATTCCCTAAGGGAAGGCGAACAAAGAAAGCTTACTACGCGCTACCACAGGGTGGCTTGTTTTACCACCAACTCCTCCCCCAAGAAGGCACCACTGCGAGGTCCTCACTGATCTCGACTGGCCTTCTATGTGACAAAAACTAGCCCACTCCTCCTTGAGCCTGACCTTCACATTTATCACTTTTGGCCCTTCTCCTCACCTGAATGGGTTTCTAAATCCCAAAGGCCAGGGCCGGAGCCTGAGATCCTCCACTGGCTGTCCCCTAGACATCCCTCATGTCCGAACTAACTATGGCAAGCGCTCCTTTAGGTATGCTGCCCCACATTTATGGAACCTTCTCCCTGTTGACTTGGCTAATTGTTGTACTATTCAGGGTTTTAAGTCCGGCCTGAAAGTATACCTGCTAGAGCTCAGTCTCTGTGGCTGCAACCCCTAGTCAGAAACTTAGTCTTGGTGGCTGAAACTTGCTTGTCCCACGGTAGTCAGCCTACTGGCTGGCAATATATCCTGCATATTGCTATTACCACCTCTCCCCTAACGCACTGTTGGTTAAGATGTCATATGTCTGATTTATTTGCTATGTTATTATGTGTATGTAACTGACATGCTCTGTAATGTACTCTATATCCTATCCAATGTATGCTCCAGCTAGTGTGTACTCCTACCAATGCATGTACTACTGTGTACTCCTGCCAATATATGTAATTATTGTCTGTAACTAATCCAGGTCGCTCCTGAAAAAGGGACCTCTGGTCTCAGTGAGCTTTCCCGGTTATCAAAATCTAAATAAATAAATACAATGTAAAAATGGGGAAAAGCAGGATCTCACTGACCTCACTGGAAGCAAGATATTATCCGAGCTATGTTATCCTGGGCAAATACAGTACAAAAATGTGTCACAGCAGGATTCCATTGAAAATGAGGTCTTGCAGCTCAGCTGGGTTATCCTGGGTAAATATATTGCAAAACTGTGTAAAAAAAGGATCCTATAGCAGAATTCCACTGTAAAGGTGATGTTGCATTTAAGATGATCTGTCCTGGAAAAATACATTATAAAATCAGGACCACACTAAAACAAAGATATTACATGTCATCTCTACTATTCTGGATACATGCAGTATAAAACAGTATAACATCAGGTCCCCATTGCAAATGAAATATTACATTTCATGTGGTCTGTCTTGGGTAATATATATAATAACAAGCATTTGTCAATGCTGAATGTTGTCTTGCTGGCATTGGCATTGGTAGTGCAGGAGTTAGAGAGATGCATAATAGGAATGGTAGTGAAGTATTGAACTGACACCAACCCCACCATCACCCTGCTGAGACTGACAGGCATTGGGGTGTGCCTTTGGGTTGTCAGCCATAACTCATGCCATTTTACCTCACCCTACCCTGCAGACACAGACAAGTGCCTTGGGGTCTTCGGGCCTTACACTTACTCCATTCCATAAGGAAATACATAAGGAAATACACTGAGATGGGTGCAGTATAGGAGAATGAGGTAAACTTTGGGGCTGAAGAGTCCAATTCACACCCCTGATGTCTGTCAGTCTCTACAGGGTGAGGCATTTTCCTTTGGAAACCCTAACACCCTAGGCATTTGTTTGTATTTTCACAACAAATTTTCAACATGGGCTTTTTGCGACCCCACCTCATGAACAGTGGCACTATCAGTTTATTAGCCGAAGGGTGATTTTGTACAGCGACTGCGCTGTTTGGCGCCACAGGTGTGAAAACACATTTTGGGCAGGATGTGAAAAATAACAGCAGTATTGTTCATGAGGAGGTGTAAAAAAATGGCAATGTTGAAAATCTGGAGTAAAATTATGAAACATTGGTGAAGTCACGAGTGTGTGTAGAAACTGCACAACACATGCCCATAATGCAATTATTTTGGGGATTTTTTTAACCAAATTTTCAACATAGGCATTTTGGGACCTTTGCTCATGAACAGTGGCACTGTGATTTTGTTACTCTGTCCTGAAAGTTGATTTCCCACAGCGACTGCGCCATTGTGCAATAGATGTGCAAAAACACATTTCCGGCAGGATGTGAAAAATGGCAGCTGTACTGTTCATAAGGAGGTGTGTAAAAATGGCAATGTTGAAAATCCGAAGTGAAAGTATTAAAAAGTGTCAGTTACCAGTGTGCGTGGAAACTGCAGAATGCATGCATGGAAACTGCACAATGCGCTCGTAACACGATCATTTTAAATTTTTTACCAAATTTGCAACATGGCCCCACCTCATGAACAGTGGCACCGTCATTTTTGTTAATCAGTCCCAAGGTGATTCCGCCGGTGACAACAAAATCACCTTTGCGGAACAGAACAACAAGATGACGTTACGTATTCATAAATTGGTCTCAAACTATATGTTGAAAATTTGGAGCCAAAATTCAAAAAAAATGGCTGAGATATCCACCTAAGCTGAACCCCCTCCCCATTGATGCCATTATGCAGCTTACCGGCATTTCTTCATTTTGCAGTTTTGGCTTTGATGAGTCAGACATATTCCTGCTCCACCGGGTGCAGTGCGGACCTCAGAGGTAAGTATGGGGTGAGGATGTGTGGAGGTGGGGTGCGCAGAAGGGTGGTGCGGGTTGGGAAGGGTGCCATGGACAATGAGGGACTGTATTCTTTTTTTCAGGTACAGTTTTCTTTCTTTATAGGTGAAATAAAACAAATGTTGGGCACACTTGGGTGGACTCCCAGTGTGCCCCATGACTTTCAGGGGGAGAATGTTGGCCACACTGGGGTGGGCTTCCAGTCTGCCACACAACGTGGGGTGGGGTGGGGGACATGCTGACATGGGGATTAGACACCCTCCGTGTCAGCTTTGTTTTGAGGATTGTGTAGGTCGTTACCATATTTATTTAAATGTTTCACCACGAAAGGCACATACAGGAGGTGTGTCATCTCTGCCGCTGCATGACGAACTTGTCCCTGATTGCAGTGGCAGATTTCTTTCAAGTTGGTGGCACTTTACATAAGTTTTGCATCAGCACTAGCATGCTGGCTAATTGGGGAATGAGGGACGCATCTACTAAAGCGTGCCCTGCATTTGCCAACACTGGCACACCTCTCACTGTGCTACTACCACAAGATGTTGCATGCGCAAGACAACATAAAAATGTGTACATGCAGGACCCAGTACAACAGTGATGCAAGTGGTGAACATTTGGCATTGATAAATTCTTGTTTACTTTTGTCTGGCCAAATACTTTCAAATATTGTTAGATATGATCCTTAAGTATACCTTCCAGTACTTTACTCACTATTGAGATTAAACTAATTGGTCTAGAGTTTTCAAGATTTGATTTTGGGCCTTTCTTAAATAAAGGGAGTACAGTTGCCTCCTTCTAGCATTTTCCTATTTCTCCCATGTTTAGTGATAACTGGAAGATAGCTGTTAGTGGTGGTGCTATCTGAATGGCTAATTCTGATAATACGCTTGGGTGAAGATTATCCGGTCAAGGAGATTTATTTATACTAAGCTTAGTTAGTCTATCCTCCATGTCTTTGACGGGAATTATAATATGTCGAGATGATCAGTGTTTAGACTACTTTGTTAACTGTTAAAAAGAGATGCAAAGAAGCGGTTTTGTATATTAGCCAATTGTCACTTATCTGCTGTACTTATATCTGGATTGTAAATGGCCCAATAGTTTTTTGTTTTCCTTTTATTATGTATGAGTGAAATGATTTGTAATTATACTTTGTTTTCTTCACCTAATGGAGCTCATATTTAGATCTGGCTAATCTTAATTGCTTTTTAACACTTTTAACTAAGCCTCTATATTTAATGGTTCTAGGATCATTTTGTTTTCCTTCCATTTTTTTTTTAATTTATTTTTGTTGTTTATCAGCTTTTTGATTTTTGGTGTTATTCAATTTGGGTTGTTCCTTTTTCTGTCATATTTGTTTTTGAGTGGTGTGTTTTTATTTATCTCCTTGTAAAAAATCATTCCACATTTCATTTACTATTTTATTTTTAAAGGCCTTAACCCAATTTCATTTTGACATCCCTTCTTTCAAAGCTACAAAGTTTGCTTTTCCAAACTGCAGGATTTGAATTTTTCCTTCTGTTTTGGTGCTATTTTCCTTAATATCAAACAATATCATTTGATGGTCACTATTTCGTAGTGGGGTAGATGTCCTAACATTTATAATTGCATCTCCCATGTTTGTTAAGACAATATCAAGGGATATTTGACCCTCTAGTTGTTTCATGGATTTTTTTTAGTTGTTTAACCAGGAGTAGCACACTAAGCTGAAAGCTTTTTTACAAGTGTGACCTGGGAGCACAGGGAAGTTAAATGACTTGCTCAGGGTCACACATATTTCCTCATAACTAAAGCTATGTGGAGGTTTCAGATTCTTTTTCTAATAAAATTCCACAGATTTTCATAAACTCCACCTACAGTAATTCCAGAGAATTTCATCGGATTTTGAAAATGTTTTAATAAAGTATGCTAAATAAAAAAAGAATTCCATTGGATGTGGAATTTGAAAGCAGCTTGCAGTTTTTTGTTTAACCATGGATCAGTAGTTTGTGGTTTACATAAACCACAGAAGAGTGTTTCATGTTTTTTGTAAACCATGGATTAGTTTTCCACTAATTGCAGGAAACAAACCGATGGTTTACTTAAATCATGGACAAGTACAGTAATATGCAGTTTAAATAGAAACACTTTTGGGATTCCGCAAATTTTTTAAAGACGTTCTGAAAGGCATTGTGTTAGCAGAATTGCTATTCTGCCTGAATACCACTGACAGAATTCAATATTCCACACAAATCTACTCACAACCCATCCACTGCATGAAGTTACTGGAACTTTCACCACACACTCTACCAAATGATATTTATGCAAGCAGTAAGACATGACAAAGGTCAATGCATGATCTGAAGGTTCATTTACCCCAGACAACCAATGGCATGGAGTGTCTCATTGCACTTATAAAATGTGTACACTGAGAAACTATTAAGAAACCATAAAAATGCAATTTTTAAAACCTAAACACAGGTATTATCTATTGTTAACAGTTAGTTGTAAAAAAAAAGTAAATTAAAGATTAAAGGCTGTTTTATACCAATGAGATCTGTCAATATACTTTCAATGTATTAATATACTGGAAATGTACTTTTCCTATAGCAAAATGCAGTACTGTACTAATAATGCTTTTGTATTATATTGACAAAAAGAAGTAGTTTCAGTATAGTGTTATGGGGCACAGTAGCATCCTATAGTTAGGGTTCAATACAGTGTTCAATATTAATCCCCTAACTTTGCAGCTTAATAACTTTGGTACCATTCAATGGAATAGCTTATAATGTTGCATGTGTGGACAGTGTGGTCAGGGTGGCAAAGTCTCACAATGTGTAAAGTGTTGTGCTGTCATCTTTAACGGTTTCCAAGATCTGGAACTCTGATTTTTCTGAAAGTGAAAATTTTTCCTCATTGGTTAACAATTTTTTGTGCTTTCATGCACAGCCTAGACAGTATGGGATATTTTCATGCCTGTGCTAAGATAGTGCCTTTTGAATGTTTCATGAAAAAAAAGTATACAGTTTCAGAGTTATAAGGATTAAGATGTTGGTTTCTGGTTAACACTATGATATGAATGGTAAAAAAACACTGATTGTGAGGGCTTATTTTTCATGATTTACTTGTAGTAAGAAATTATTTACTTGTCGTTGGAAAAAAGTACCAATCATGATGGCTGCCAGCTAGTTTTCGTTTACGTAAAAAAAAATAGAAAATACATAAACATGATGTATTTTCAAAATATAGAAACCTGAACCTAGGAACACGTGACCAGTTTAGCTAGAGTATGGTGGTTGTTTGCCAATAATTCCCCTGGAAATAAAATTTCTAGGCACCCAAAAATCCAGGGTGCCCAGCTTAGCCAGTGGAACCGTTCACCTGCATTCCCTGTGCCCATCTTTGGTATCACTTTGTTGTAACTCTCTCCCTTCCAGGTTGCCTTCTGCCACCCTAAATATAAGTGGTGCCACCAAGGTACCCACCCCCTTTGCTGCCAAACTGTACCCTGACCCTGGGGTACCTAATTCACAGTGCCGGCTTCCCTCTGAAAGAAGAAAACCATCATTCATAGATTTTTCTTTTACTGTTAGAAATCTGTAAAAAAGAAAATTATTTCTTGCCAGTCTGACCCCACAGACCTTCACCCATCCACCCAGATCCCCCACTCAGCACCCACCACTCCACACCCACCACACTCTCACTCAGCTGAACCTGTCACATGATGTAGAGCCACTCGTCAATCAATGACATGTCTTGCTGCTGGAACCATCAACTTGCAATATAAAAAAATAAGCTAAATTTGGTTTAATAAATTTCTTTGGGGTTTAAATTTACATCCATAGCGTTTATTTTTTATGTATTTTTATATTAAATTCTCAACATGGCCTTTCTTGGCTCCCACTTGATGAACAGAGGTGGTGGAATTGTTCAAATCTAGCCTAAAAGGCAAATTCATGATTACTGTGCGAAATCACATTTCAGGCAGAATTTGAACATTTTCACCTTAAGGGTTCATGAGGTGAGGTCAATATATTAAAAAGCAACGGTGTTAAGAGTGTATGTTGAAATTTTTCTATGTTCACTCAAAACTTTGGTTATTTTCAATATTTTGACCCCAGATTTTGAACATAGCCATTTTTTCACACCACCTGATGAATGTTTTAGCCATTGTTTTTCAAATCATGGCTGAAACATGCTTTTGCACATATGTTGCAAAATGATATGGGGTGGGGGTTTGAAAATTTTCATCAACTGGGTTCATGGGACGGGGGGTCATAAGACTGCTATGTTAAAAATTTGATGTAAAAATATGGTAAAATGACCAAATTATGAATGTACATTGACATTTTTCAAAGTTCACAGATAACTTAACTAATTTTTTTTATATTTTGACTCATAACTTTCAACATAGCCATTTTTTCATGTCTCCTGATAATTGTGATAGGTTTCATTTTTTAAATACTGGTCCAGACATGTTTTCACACTTGTGTGAAATGATGTTTCATCCAATACACTATGAATGCCACATGTCATGTTTATATGGGGAGTAATAAAACATTGATCCTATGCAGGTGAGCTGAGTTTGATGGTGAGCTCAGTGAGCCAGCTGGATGGGGTGAGGTTAGGGGGATAGTGCTGTTATGGGACACCAACCCCTAGCCAGGAAAGGAAGGGTGTGGGTTGCCTGCACAGTGCCAGGTACCAAATAGTGAAGAAAACTCTTCTCTTAGCATGGGACCCTGCTCCTCTGCACCAGTGGGTGGCAGCGGGCCCTGTACATTAGCTGAGAGATCTACTGTTTTTTCTGTGCAGCTGTATCTGTAGCCACATGGAAGTTCAGGGTCCAGAGGGCCCTGCAATTCTGTAGCCCACTAGACAGCCCCATGATTTTTTGACACACGTTGCTACATGGTATTACATGGTCCACAGGGCCCTGCATCTCCATAGGTAGAAGGAGTCTTCCCTTAGTGCAGAGCAAGGAAGGCCCTGCATGTCTGCCTCTGTTCACATAGGTCCCGAAGGGACAAGTGTGAATGTGGATATGGTTCCATTATTTCTAAAAGAAAGAAACTTCTTTGCAAAAATCTGTGTTAATGTACCAGTTAGGAATCAACTTTAAGCAACAAAAGTAGGGAAATATGGTGTTAGGGCTTTCAACCTTAACTCCCCACCCCACCCCCCAACAGCAAAAGGAAAACATTAGAGTTTTGGGTCTCTGGAGTCTTGGCGAATCAGTGGTGGGGTCTTCCTTGGGGCTGTCAGCTCTAATGCTCACCCCATCTTCTGAGCAAACAAGGTCAGGTGTGATCTCTGCAGGCAGTGGGTGAAGAAAGCTACAACAGATTTTTTTTAGCAATGTGTGGTGAGGCATACTTGTCTATCTTTGAAGAGTGTGTCTCTGTGAAGCTTTGGCTTGGAACTGTACCTTGTGCTTTGGACAGGAGGCTACAGGCTGGGGTTTTGAATGAGCATTAGGGTTAACAACTCTAGGGAAGGCCCCACCACTGATTTGTCAAGATTCTGGAAACCAAAAATCATAATGCATTTTTCTTTTGCTGCTTGGAGGGTGGCAGTGGGAAGTTAGAGTAGGAAACCCTAATGCCACATTTTCATAGTTTTGCTGCATTTAGTTGAACCCTAACTAGTGCAGTAATGCATATTTTTGAAAGAATAACAAAGGGAAACAGTCAGCACAAAGGGTCCTCACATTCAAGTGTTGGGCTGGTCCCAATGTGCACTTTGCAAAAACACTTTAGTTTACTTACTGTTTACTGCAGTATAGTAGATTATATCAGATGAATTGTGCTCAGCTGTAGGCTGACATCTTATTTTCCTATAAATCCCAGAATCTCTTGCAACTGACATCAGAGCAGTAGGCAACAGTGGGAGACACAATAGCCTGAAGTGCAAATTAGGGCTTTTATAATCTTTGTTCAGATGTTTTTCTGGTCTGCTTTTCTCCAGGGGCAAAGTACAGTCCTCTGTTACTGTACATAGCCCATGGAGGACAGCAGTACCGGCATAGAAAATATCACAACTTATATAAACTCCAATATACACTAAAGGCTACTGAATTTTCTCACTGCTCCCTGTTGCTCTTATGTCATCTGCAGGGGATTCTGGGATTTGTAGTAACAGAAGATGGTCAGCCTACAACCAAGTAAAATTAGTCTGATACACTCTGCTATATTTCAGTAAACAGTAAGTAAACCAAATGATTTTGCACACAAAGTGCACAATGGGACCAGCCCCTCTGCCAGTGTGGGAGCCCTTAGTGGTAACTGTTCCCCTTAATACAGTGGAAGTATACTCAGTAACCTTGTACTGGCTTCATGAGAGTTTGCATCTCCTTAATGGCCCCTCCCTAGGGGACAAGCCAGGGGGATCATCAGGAAGAAGTAAGTCCTGGGGGGGTGAGGTGGGGGACTGAGAGAGCAGGGACGGAGCCTTCGGGGGCTTGCACAAAAAGCATACTAAATAAAAAAAATAAAAATAAATGTACAGTATAAAATATCGATTTTATTAAACTGAAGACAATTTTCAACAATTTTTAGATTTTTTATACTAATTACTGATATTACTGTATATAATTTTCCAAATGATATACATATATTGACATATACATGCATGTCAATATATGTATATATACAGTAGACGTATAAATAGTAGGAATTTAACAACATACTATATCAATAAAGAGTATATACATTTCACATCAAAGGATACTACTGGTGTTCCAGCAAGGAAAACCATACACTTTTTTCTAGTTTATTTTGTAATTCATATTGCACTAAAACAAAGACGGCAGTTCCCAACCATTTTTATGTTTGCTTGCACGCATGTGCAAGAAACATAGTGCCATCATCCGAGATTTCGGAGGTGTGTCACCCCCTCTTCCAATTCAGTCAGTGTGTTGGCAGGCACGGCCCCTGTAAGCCAATGCATGCTGGAGCTGTCTATGACAAGCTCCAAAATGCAGTGGCATACAGTTGAAAGGGGGAACTACGCTTCAGTGAGCAGCGATAAGATATCACCTGCTCATGCGCAGCTCCCCTACGCCACACACACACACACACACACGCCGCAGGCATGCACCCCCGCACGCACACTGTATAGCCGACGGGGTGCCCAACTACCCGTCGGCTGTGCTGCGCTCCGCCCAAAGCCTTCCAAATGCCACACTGGGTGCCCAACCCAGCGTGACAACTTATAATATAACCGCGTGAGTGCCCAATCCCATCAGCTCCATTGTCCTCACCCCGAGTACTGGGTGCCACGCTGGGAGCCCACTCCAGCGTGGCAATAGAGTCTTTGGCCCGGCGGGGGTGCCCAATCCCTGTCGGCTGAATGCCCCCAACCATCCTTGTGCCACGCTGGAGCCCACCCCAGCATGGCAAGCACGTCCGTGTCATCATTGAAAAAATAACCTGAAAAAAAAACGGTCCCACGTAGTCTCCTGGCCCCCTCCCACAACCCGCACCCACCCACTGCGCACCTGCCTCCCCACAACCCCTCACCCCATACTTACCTCCGGACCTCGGTGTGATGATCTTCAGTGGACCGGGAACACGTCTGCACTCTTCAAAGCCGACCGCGAACTGAGGAAATGCCTGTAAGCTATATAATGGGCTAGATAGGGTTTTTTCAACTTTGTTGCATATCTCAGGCATTTTTCGGAATTTTTGCACCAAATTTTCAACATGGGATTTTTGGAACCCCTTCTCTTGAGTGATGTCACTGTCATGGCGTTATTCGGCCCAAAGGGTGATTGCGCAGTCACTGCCCGGTCACTGCAAAATCACCTTCGGGACTGATTAACGAAACAACACTGGCATTCATAAGGTGGGCTCTCAAGTTTCTATTTTGAAAATTTGTGAAAATTCAAAATGACTGTTTTCTTGAGCGATGCTGTGTGTTCCTACGACGTCAGAAGTTCGCAACTTTTCAATATTTTCACTCCAGATTTTCAACATTGCCATTTTACCACACCTTCTTATGAGTAGTACAGCTGTCATTTTCACATCTCACCCAAAATGTGTTTCCCCATGTAGCTCACAATGGCGCAGTCGGTGTCGTAAACCAATGTATGGGACACATTAAGAAAATCATAGTGACACTGTTTATGAGCAGTGGTCTTAAAATGGCTATGTTAAAAATTTGGTGAAAAAATTCCTAAAAATGACTGTTTTACGAGCGTGCATTGTGCAGTTCCTATGCATGCTCATAAGTTTGCGAATTTAATATTTTCACTCCAGATTTTCAGCATTGCCATTTTATTACACTTCCTTATGAACAGTACAGCTGCCATTTTTCATATGCTGCCCAAAATGTGTTTTTGCACATGTAGCGCACAATGGTGCTGTTGGTGTGTGAAAGCAATGTTTGGGACAGAATAAGAAAATCACAGTTATACTGTTCATGAGCAGAGGTCTTAAAATGGCTATGTTGAAAATTTGGTGACAAAAGTCCATAAAATGACTGTGTTACGAGTGAGCATTGCGCAGTTTCCACGCACCCTCGTAAGTTCATGACTTTGTAATATTTTAAGTCCAGATTTTCACCAGTGGCATTTTCCACACTGCCTTATTTACAGTACAGCTGTCATTTTCACAACATGGCCAAGTGTGTTTTCACACTTTCAGTGCAGAGATGCGTGGTCGCTGTGGGAAATCATTGTTCGGACAGATAAAGAAAATCACAGTGACACTGTTCATGATCGAGGCACCAAAATGCCTGAGTTGACAATCTGCTGTAAAAAATCCCCAACCTAATTATATTACGGTGTGCGTTGCACAGTTTCTATGACTCGTTGACTTCACCATTTTTTTAAATATTTTTACTGCAGATTTGCAACATTGCTATTTTTTACACCTCCCCATGAACAGTACAGCTGTCATTTTTTACATCCTGTTCGGAATGTTTTTGCACCTGTGGTGCTAAATGCCGTAGTCGCTGTGCATAAGCAGCTTTCAGCTAAGAAACTGATATTCCCCCTGTTCATGAGGTGGGGTCACAAAACAAACATGTTGAACATTTGGAGTGAAAATACCAATGAATATCTGAGGTATTAGGGTTTTCAACCATAACGCCCAACCCTGTAGAGAATGACAGGCATCAGGGGTGTGACTTGGGATTCTTGCCTGTAATGCTCATACCATTCCACACCCTGCAGCCAGTGAGAGGCATCGAGGTATGCCTTGGACTCTTCGGCCCCAAAGCTCACCCCATTCTCCTATATCGCACCCATCTCACTGTATTTCCTAATTGAATGGGGTCCGCATAAGGGCCAAAGACCCCAAGGAACACCGTGACACTTGCCAGTGTCTGCAGGGTGGGGTGTAATGAAATGGCATGGCCGTTATGCCTAGATAAAACAAATACATGTTCTTAAACAAAGAAAATGCAGTTTTAGCAATGTCTCAAAGTTAAAAATTGGAGTGCAATCTGTTTTAAATCGGAGCTTCTCTCCACAGCATATCCACTGGAGAGGTCAGGATACATTGAGAGCATGGAAGTGTTCTGTGAAGCCTGCTCAGGATGTACTATTCTCAAGGTATGCCATCTGCACTAGTGCAAACAAATTGTAATTTTAGCTTGAATTGGGTAGGCCATCGCTAGTGGCTGGTGATGAAAGAATAATCCAGGGTATTGACAGCAGTATATAGGGTCCATAGGAAAAACACTGTTTTCCCCATCGCTGTTTGACCATGAAATGAGTCTGATCACATTAAATCTGCTTTGTCTAACCTCAGGATTTGCTGGTAGGCCATTTCTGAGTGGCATATATTTATAATACCTCTGAGAAGTGTCAGTGCGTCTGACTCCAAATTTAGGTAGTCCCAAATATATGTCAAGAAGGTATACTGCACCAGCTGATTACATTTCAGCATGCAAGAACCTGAACTTCCAATACACTGCTAATGCTTTTGCAACAGTTTTCAAAAATGGATCTGTTAAACCTTAACACTGTGGACATGACTAAAATACTCTTCCAACAGCTTCTTCATGTCCAGAACTCTTGTTGCTGTCCTCAGGGTTTCAAAGACAAAATGCTTATCTAGTTCCAAGCCAGTGAACATAAAGTTGCTTTTCAGGTAGATCAAGCACCATTTACTTTCCAGTAACTTGTAAATCTGTTGGGAATTAGCCAACCAGTGGTTCTACAAAATCAATGGCCCTCTGTGGTGTCCAGGAATCGCAGTGGAGTCAAGGTCCATCCTCATCTACCAATACTAGATCCTGGATGTAAGATGAAGATAACGTTAATAAAACTTGTTTTATTCCTTATGGGATATCACTCCAATGCTTCAAGCCTGCATGGCCAACTAACCCCAACAGCAACAACTTCTAACTTGAGAATGTGCTGAGTCATACATCATTCGCTTTACATAGCCTTAACTGTCTATTTCCCAAAAGACAAAACACATCAGGAATTCAAAGATTGTCTGAACTTTTAATGATATACAATGATACTTAGATATATCTGTCTTTTGATTCAGACCATTGTCAAGTTTGCCTGTGTTAGTGTAATGCCTGGGCTCTGCAGCTGGATGACATTTAACTTACAAAGGCTGAATCCAGATAATATGTAGGTGCTTGGGCTGGCTCATTTCTGGTACAGCGGCAACATGGCTGCTAATAATGTTGGCAATCCCAGCTCCTATCCTGAGCCAAAGGTGATGCAGGTTCAGGGAGGGCAGGAGAAGGATTGAGCATCCCAGAGGACGTGCATTTTCTCTTGGAAGAAGGGCAACAGATTATGCTGCCCTATACTACCACCACCTGAGTGACCCAAGTAAATTGTACAGCTGGAGCAGCAAGCTGGAAGGAGGAGGCCAACTGGATATACCTCATCAAGTTTGGTGTGGATGCATCTAAAGTCTCTGTCATTGGTATCCTGCAAGAAGGGGGATTGAGGAGAAATAGTGCCCAATCTGATTGATGAAGCCCATTACTAATGTGCTTTCTTTCACTTACTGGAGCAACAGACAGTGTGTGCCAAAGGGGGAAAGGGCTGAATAGAAGGCCCCAGCCATGTGGGAAATCCCAGAGGGCTCAGCTTCAGGTTATGCAGTCATTAGTTCTGGGAGGTAGCTGTCAGCCAACTGGGCAAACTTAGATTGTGCTGTGGGAGGATAAAAATAATGCAAGAAAAATGATATAAGGAATTAAAGAAGGGTCAGGACTCTGGACTCAATGCATATCAAATGATCATGCATTTGAGCAGATTTCTTTAAACCCCATGCATTATTTGTGTAATGTTGAAGAAGATTTTGATATTATATCAATGGTTGATAAACAGGTGTTAGTAGTCAATATGGTTGGCATCTGTCATCTAAAGAATATCTCCAGATTATGTGTTTACCCTGTCATGACAGACTGGGAGTGGTAATCCATACTTTTGTCATCTCACGCCTCAACTATTATACTGTGCTGTATGTGTTTTTTTATGCCTGTCAAATTTGCTGTATATAGCTCCTGCAAAAAACAGTAGTAATGCTTCTGATGCCAGTAGGTCATCTGATCATATCACATCATAGCTCCAGGTTTTACAGTGGCAGCCAATCAGATGATAAACTGACTTTAATGTACTGTTATTAGATAAAGACCTAAACAGTTTAAGGCCTCTCAAACTCCACAACCTCTTGCACTTCTACATCTCTTAACTCATGGTACATATTTTCCACCAAAAAAAGGTTGTAATCCACCAGGCAGAGTACTGTTTTGATTATTTACCCTAATAAGGCAGGATTTGATTTCTTTTTGTTGCTTATACAGTGCCCTTAGTTTAGATTTTTAAGAAACAGCTGGACTTTTTTGTTCAGACATTTTGAATTTTGTTTGATATTATGATTCCATTTGTGTCAGATATGTCTGTCCTTTTTAACTATCATTTTTTGTTTAGACTGTTTTTATTGTTTGGCTAACTTCTGCATTGATTTGGATGTAGAAAGGTGCTTATACAAATACAGTATCTATCTATATGCCAAGGGAACCTTCCAATTTGCAATGTTTTACTCTTGGTACAGTTTTTACTAGTCAGGACCGCCTAGAGAAACATATTCACCATTACACCTTTAGGATTTGTACTGTTTCTGGAAATCACACTTTTCCACCTTTCTGACCTATTCTGTAACAAGAACAAGGATTTTACTTACTTATTCGATCAGCTTTACTATTTGCCACAAGCTGTTTCTCCTTAGTCTACATTTTCCTCTCTGTCTCACCAGAGTAAGCACCAACTGTATCAGAAATTCTGCCACAAGCTCAGAAAGCTTGCCAGAGAGGCAATTGTCAGGAAGTGAATTACAGCTCAAGTAATGCTTTGTATGTGGTGCTGTACATAACTTAAAATCATTGAACTGGCTTGGCTGAAATATTAAAACATAAGTAATCATTTACAGTGCTCCACAAGGGTAGCTTTGCATCCCCTGGAACTCTCTTATCTCAGGACACAACCCTGTCAGCTTTAGCATGTTGTTTCAAATCTCTCTTGTAAAGACCCATTTTACAGACCCTCAGAAAGATTATTAGGAATCCTGAGGGTTCAGGAAATTCTAGTTGTAAAACATCGAGTTAGTGTAACATTGCCAACCCAGTGGCATGAATGAAGATGGGGAAAAATGATACATAGAAGAAACTCTATTCATACCTCTCAACCTTTTGTGCCCCAAACGTGGAACATTGCCTGTCAAAATGTGGAACAAATGGGCAAAATGTGGAACACTTAATCAAATCTTTATCTAAGAAGCTCAAAACACTGTTAAAATGTTGCATTTATGTTCAGAAAGTCTGTTATTAATTGAATAATTTATTTTTTCCATCATTTACTATGGATTTTTGCTTTAAAATGTTGACTTTGAATGTGGAACAAGTCCTCACAATGTGGAACAGGGAGCTTTTTTGAAGTAAAATGAGGAACATTCCTCGTAATGTGGTACAGTTGAGAGGTATGCTCTATGTACTCAGACATGGCCTTTGGACTTTTAAACTGGGTTGCCAAGAGGTTGACATGGTGTCAAAAGCTCAAGATATATAGTACTTGAACCACTGTATGTGTGCGTGTGTGTGTGTGTGTGTGTGTGTGTGTGTGTGTGTGTGGTGGTGTGTGTGTGTGTGTGTGTGTGTGTGTGTGTGTGTGTGTGTGCATGGAGCGCTATGCTGACTAAAGAGTGGAGCATTAGTAACATTATAGGCTCAGACAAACAGTTTTCATACCCTGATGGTTGATAGATATGCCAAGGGTCTCAAACATGATGGACAGGCTACAATGAGAGAGAAAAGAAAACTGTCTGAAGGGGCAAAGAACCTCACCCCCCCACCACTATAAAAGGTCTTACATCCAGAACCACATATGCAATTTGGACCACAACCATGCACATGTTATTGCAACCAGGAACCAAAACATACGGTATGTCTGCCAAATCATTCATAGCTGCATATAGTACATTATAGCCTATTTTATCAGTTTTCCCTCCATAGGCTGTTTGCAAGATCTAAAATACTGAGCTTACACACCTACATAAAAGTGAAAACAGAGAGCCATTGTGTACAATATATTGCCTGCTGCTTTGTTATTAGTCTATAATGTGTGCAGTTTGCATTATCATGTATCAGTCCACAGTTCAATTATATCTACTATTGACTATGGATTAGCGGTCTATGGGGTGGCAATGGATACAGCACTCAAGAGGGTTCAGACTGCTCTCAACAAAGCCTGCAGACTTACCCTGAATGCTGAGCATGGCACTCACACCTGTACTCTGTACGAACATGCAAACTGGCTGTCATTAAGAAACAGGGTCAAATTCCAGACTTGCATCCTAGGGAAGAAGGCTCTATTGGGTAAAACACCACCTTGTGTAGGCAACTTGATCAAGGCGGCTAACTCATTACAGGTCACCAGAGGGAGGACTAGAGGGGCCTTGGCTATCCCCTTCCATTGCACCTCACTTGGGCAATGTGCATTTTCCTTCCAGGCCCCCTATGGATGAATGAACTCCCTGGGCACCTCTTGGCCACCAATTGCCTGGCACAATTCAAATTAACCTCAAACAGCACCTAATAACACTCTCTAAGTGCACTTGCCCCTAAGTCCAGTCACACCTGCTCTCTCTGTCCCCTCCAGAAAGCACTAGGCAGGCATCAGGCACCCCCTTCCTCTGTACCTTCTCATGACTTGCCCCTGCAATCAGTTTGTGTTATGCTCCTTCAGCATCTGCCGCCCCCTTCCCCTTCCCCAGCTCAAAGTTCCATGAGTTTCCCTAGCAGTCACTACTAATGCAGGCTACCTGACCATGCCCCCTCACACCCCACCATTTTACTCTAGCATGTCCTCTCCACTCAGCCTCCCCTCACCCCACTATTTTTCCCTATACCATATCTCCCTTTCCCCCACCCTTCACCTCCACTACAGTACATACCTCTCTCTCGTATCTCCTTTCTTCACCCCACTGCCAGTTATCCCCATCCCTCTGAACTACTGACAAGGTACTTTGTGGCTGCTTATTCCCCCCACCATATAAAGTGTTTTTCTTGTTATGTAACTTGTACCTATTTTTTGTGTTATTCTATAAGTTCTGAATCCAAGTTGTATTGTTCATTGTAATGTACCTTTGCTTTCTCCTATTGTACTTTGTTTTGTAATCTATGACATGGAACCTTTGTAAAGAGCTTGCGCTCAAAGGTCTTTTCCAAATCACTAAATAAATAAAATAAAATAAATAAATAAATAAATATTTTACCTGTTTTTTGCACCACTGGTCTTTTGACCCTCCTCTTCACTTGCACCCCCTCCGGTCACACTTGGAAATGAACCTCAGCTCTGAGTGTCTCTCACAGTCAATGCTGATAAAATACTGTCAATAAATAAAACTATAAAATTCTCTTGGCCTTGTCTGCATTGTCGTAATGTCTGGAAAGATTTGTTCATTCCAGTTCTTTTCTGCTCTGAAACCAAATCCTAAACCCTGTCCATTTAGTCTTCTATCCCAACCATTACATGGCCACAGCAGTCATCAAAGTGACAAGTTATCTTCATGAAGGTGTTACGAAAGTTTATAAGGTGGTCGCTTGTGTCATCAGTAATAATATCATAGGTTATAATACACCATGAGGTACTATCATTCTCATTAGCTCTACTGTATGCTACCTAATGCATAAAATGCAGTATTAGTAAAATGGTACCAGCTGCCATGTACTGATTTCGTTACTGATTGCACTGACTGCCATTGTATTACTGGAGCAATCTACATTGGCTAGGCCAGAGCTTCTGCACTGGTTCATTTCCAGTTCCTCCTCAGAAAACTGAAAAATGTAGGATTAGACTGTCTTATGATATGTGTTGTAAATTACCAAAAGAGATAATGACAGAAGGTTGCTTTTGGCATCAGCCTCTCTGAACATCAACCCATAAAGCAGGGTATGCATCGTAGTTCAGTCTAGGCCCCTGCTATTCTCAGTGTTGATTAAAACCTTACACACCCAATGTGTACAAAGCAAAGAGCACATGTATAGTATGCTGATGACTAGTGTTGCAGCAAAGTTAAACTTTGCCAAAGAAGTTTCAATGAACTGGCAAAAATCAACTTCACAAAGCTCCATTAAGCTTCTATTGCTCTCCGAAACTTTAACTCCACTGAAATTTGCAAAGTTTGACCACAAAGTGGGCAAACTGGCCTCTTCATGGGTAAATTTCAACCACTTAAGATGGCTAAGTCAGTAAAGGAGGGGATAAAACATTTTTCAGATACTGTATATTGGGGAAATGTGGAAGACCAGGGGAAGGATTGTCAGGCAATTGGGGAATAAGTAGCCACCATGGAGGAGGACGGCCAAAAGGCCTACATATTGAACAAGTACTTCCTCTCTGTCTTCATGGAAGAGGAGGTAGGAAATGGGCCTGAATTACACAACAGGGGCATAGAGGGTAGGGAAGTAGACACTAGCCCCTTCACTGCAGACAGGGTCCTAAGGGCATTGTCCAAGTTAAAAGTGGACAGGGCAATGGGCCCTGATGCAGTGCACCCTAGGCTGCTGAGGGAGCTCAGAGAGCTACTGGGTGAGCCTCTGGCAGCCCTGTTCAACCAGTCTCTGGAAACTGGAGTAGTGCCGAGGGACTGGAGAAGGATTGACGTTGTCCTGCTCCAAAAGGGGTAGTAGAGAGGAGCCAGAAAATTACAGGCCAGTCAGCCTGGCATCAGTGGTTGGCAAGGTAATGGAATCGCTCCTAAAGAAAAGAATTGGAGCTTACATTGAGATCAGAGGGCTGTGGAACCAGAGACAGCATGGGTTCACAGGTGAGAGATCCTGTCAAACTAACCTGATAGAGTTCTTCAATGGAGTGACCAGGGTAGTGGACCAAGGTGGGGTGGTAGACGTGGGCTATCAAAATTTCAGCAAGGCCTTCGACACCATTCCGCATAAAAGGTTGATAATGAAACTGAGCAGCCTGGGGGAAGGGCCTAGAATCATAAAATGGCTGGAAAACTGGCTTAGGGACTGGAGACAAAGACTGGTGGTAATCGGGGTGCACTCCAAGGAGGGAAGGGTGACTATCAGGGTATCACAGTGGTCAGTGTTGGGCTCTGTATTTTCAACATCTATGCCAGTGGCATAGTAGTAGGACTGGGAGGGAGGCTATGTCTGTTTGTGGATGACACAAAGATATGCAACAAGGTGGGCACACAGGTGTGTGGAAAGGATGAGGGAGGACCTAGAAAAGCTAGAGGAGTGGTCAAGAGGTGGCAGCTAAGATTCAATGTAAAGAAGTGCAAGGTTATGCACTTGGGACACATGAACCCAGGAGCAGAATACACACTCGGAGAGAGGTACTAGAGTTCACAATGCAAGAGAGAGACCTGGGAATTATCATTATCAATGACCTGAAGTTAGTGAAGCAGGGTGGGATGGCAGTGGGAAAGGCTAACAAAATACTTGGTTGCATAGGAGGTTGCACCATCAGCAGAAGCAGTGAGGCAACACTTCCCTTGTACACTTCATTGGTGAGGCCTCACCTCAAGTACTGTGTGCAGTTCAGAAGGCCCCATCTTCAAAACTAGAGGGACAGATTGGAGAAGGTGCAGAGGGCAGCAACCAAAATGGTGCAGGGCCTGCATTGGAAGACCTATGTGGAGAGGCTTAAGGATCTAAATTTGTACTCTCTGGAGGACAGGACCTTGAAGGGGGATATGATTGAGACATTCAAATATCTCAAGGGAATAAACAAGGTGAAGGAGAGTATCTTCCAGAGAAAACAGATGCTCTAGGACTAGGGGTCACGATATGAATCTGGAGGGGGGTAGGCTCAGAGGTAGTGTTAGGAAGTTCTTCTTCACAGAAAGGGTGGTGTATAACTGGAACAGCCACCCAGCAGAGGTGGGGGGCAAGTATAGTCACATGTTTTAAGTGTGCATGGGATGAACACATGGATATCTTGGATAAGGGAGGGGGGTTGATGACGGCCCCACCAGTAGTGACTTGGATAGCACTATTGAGGGGAATTTTATGGGCAGACTAGGAGGGCCAAGAGGTCCTTATCTGCTGACAGAATCTATGAATCTATGAAACTTTGTAAGTGAATTTCAGACACTTTATCTATAATCTGCACTTTGTAAAGTGCGAACTCCTTGAATTAACATGTTGCAGATTTTGCAATCTTCGTGAATTTCCTGCTGAAGCAAATTCTGGCAACTTTGCCCATCTCCATTGGTGACATGTTTCTCATTATAGTGACTCCAAGTGCATTATTTCAAAAATTGTTGTACTGTATGTGAGAAAGATAGTTTGTGCAAAACTGAATGTTGTTTGGAGAGTTTTTGAAACTCAAGGTCTTATTAGTGTTCTACACATCACAGGGTGGTGGTAATTTTCTGCCCACTTTCCCTGAGGTTATGTCTGCACTGGTGCTGGTATTTAACACCAACATTCAACTATTGTCTAGCAGACGCCTTGAAACTTATGGTTCTCTGAGGTTCAGTCAAATTGTTTTTTTTCTTTCTTGTGCCCCACATGCTCAACCATGTGTTCCCTACAGAGGTAAAACTAAACAGCTGGAAGTGTTTCTGCTTGCCTGGTTCAACCACTTTGGCATTACTTTTTATTGATGACCCCATTCTCCCCCAACAGGCCTTGAACCGAGAAGTCTTGTCTGTAGCTGATGCTATGGTGCCAGTCTTTTGATACTGGGAAACCTCTCAACATGGTTGGCAATGGATAAGTGAGGAGCAATGTCACATGAAGTTGCTAGAGTGAAGGTTAGAGTGCAGGTGGAGGAGGACAACACACTGTCCAATAGACATGTTCTCCAGCAGGGTGACATTATCGATGATACTAGGTAGTGCTGACTATCATGAGAAGAAATTGCTGCAGCCAAGAGGAAGAAGCTAGAAGCCCGCTGCCAGATGGTGGATAGGAGTCTCCATCTGAAGTGCCTCCATCAGGGGGAAGGTGCAGGTTCCATTAAGGCGGTGCAAAGAGTTTGTCACATCTTCATGGCCAAGGTCACAGAACTTAGGGCCAGTACTGCCTCCACTGATGCTTTGCACACCTACAGTGATTAACCCGTGAAAGTGACTGAATCTTAAATTGTTTTGGATGAACGTTCACCTTCTGGTGTGTGGATACTATCTGAGTGCTTCTGTGCTAGTGGATGTCTACTTGTGTTCTAGATCCTGTTTTCTTGCATCTACAGTAGTTAAAGTTGGATGTGGGTTGCTGGCTCCATTGTTCATAGAGATTGCCATGTTTCATTCATGGAGGATGTGTTCTTAGCATCCTAAGCAGAGGGAGCTGTGAGACTCCTGCAGAAGAAGTCATCATTAGTTGATGTTCTCTGGAACCACAGATCAATTTGCAACCTGACCTATTTGGGTAAAGTTACTAAGAATGTTGTTTCCACTAACACTGAGAGTTACCTTGTGAAGCATTACCTCTATGAGCATTTCTAATTTTGTTTATGTTGCAGACATGAAACTAAGATGTCAGTGGTAAGGGGGATGACTCATTTCATTCTTTCAAAGGATTGGTGAGAACTATCAATAAATGTTCTCCTTGTCCTGTTAAAAGCAGAGTTTGCTGTCTGGCCAGAACCATTTTTGACTTGTTCAGATCCTTCTTTTAAGGCCACTAGCAGATAGTGGTGTCAGGTGATGATGAATCTTCATTGGCCACTGTCTTGTTTGGAGTACTTCAGGGCTTGATCTTGTACTTGTTGCAGTTTTCAATCTATATGATGCAGGTAGAGAGAGTGATCCAAAATTATGACTGAGTTTTCACTGATGTGTAGGTGATACTCATCTGTGCTTCTCAGTACCACACAATGTGGTCAACACAGTGGATATGGTTCAAAGAGCACTGGCTGAGACCAAAGTGTGGATGGCCATTAGCTGGCTGAAGCTGAACCCTGGCAAGACTGAGCTGTTACTCAGTCATCTGTTGTCCTCCATTAATGATTTCAAGCTGGGGTTGCATGGAATTAGAAACTTTTGATTCCATAGAATTTCAGCTAACTTTTGTGAAATTCCATACATTTCAGAAATAACTAATAATTATTAAATAATTACTTAATAAGTAAATAATTTCATAAATATTTTCTTTCATATGTCAGCCATCTATTGAGCTAGATACCTCAGATGGCGGTATTAACCAAAGTGAAGGAGTTAATGTAACTGGGATGAAGGTAGCACACTCAGCACTATCTGCCCTTGCACTTTTGGATGACTTGAATAAAATTGCTAAGTCACCAAGATGAATGTCTGCAGTGCACTTTTTCTACCCCAATTCTTGGGTATGAATGCAGTTTCATTTGTGCTGTTGGGTTCCTGTGATTTGCTACTGAGAAGTGTACCAAGGTCCTAACACGAGTGCGAATGCAGTTTGAGCCTTCTGAGCTAGAGCCCTGGAAAGTTACATGCTTACTTGCTGACAGGAGTCCTAAAGGTGTATCAACTATCATGCAATTGATTGAGTTGTTTTGTGGTGGCAGGTATCCCCAACTTGCATGGGATCTTTTTGCTCATTTATGCTCCCTCCCTCAGAATTCTAGTGACTAAAGTGCATGTGTGCATTCACACAAGTGTGCACAGTGTGGCATCAGCCAGTGTCCCCACCAGCGAAGCTGCTCCAACTGTACTGCCACCTGTGGTCACCCAGGTGGCAGTATCATAGCAGATCCCACAGCTCTCCCTTCCCTGAGGAGCAGAGCATCCTCTTGGTTGCTTGATAACCCCCCCCCCCAGCTGGCGCCTAATGATCCAGATTTGTTCCCAAACCAGTGTCACCAGTTTTATGAGCAAAAGCTTTATCACTGCACCAGTTTTCCAGCCCTAGAGTCACACATTTGAGTCTTGGCAAGACCTGGAGAGTAGTCTGATCAAATGAAGGTAGCAGATATAACACTGGCAATGAGGATAAGGGATGCTTCACAAATAAACAAGGGGAAGTAGTGTTGCATATGAGAAAAGACAGTCTGTGCACAGCAACACTGTCTATTAGTGAAAGCTGTGACTAACATAATTAAAGCAGTGCTGATTAATTAGAAGCATGAAAGACACCTCCAGTGAGGTTCCAGAAGATTACAAATGTGAATGTCAACAGAGTATTATAAACTCTCAGCTTGGTTTGAATTTTCCTTTAGGTGATAGGTTAGGGCTTCTGCTTTCAGGATTCAAGGGTCCAGGTTTGATTCCCAGCAGGAGCTGGAGATGAGTCAGCCAAGGAAATGAGATCAAACATGACAATACACCTGTATACACCTGTAGGGTGGTTAATGCATGGAATAGCCTGTCCCAGGAGGTGGTAGGAGCAAGCACAGTGGTGGGATTCAAACATGCATGGGATAGGCATAAGGGAACCCAAAAGAAGGGAAGGAGAAGCTAAAGCCGGTGACCAAGTAGGGTCAGCAGACGCTAATACAGGTAGGGTATACAGGCAGACTAGATGGGCCTAGTGGTCCTTATCTGCCATCAGCTTCTGCAGTATGTTTCTATGTTTCTATATTTACTTATTTATTGATTGATTAACTATTTATTTATAGTTTGTTATCGGAACTAGGCCCATTGAGCAAAAGTTCATTTCCAGGTGCAACCTAAGGAACAGGGAGTACAGGGGGGAATGGTTGACCGTTATGATGCAAAATCAACTTTAGACAGGCTTTGTATCATTGTCCAGGACCATCTTGCAAATGAGCTCACTCAATGATGTAATTGCCTGGTTAAATAAAGTTTGATTGATTGATTGATTGATTGGAACGTCCTTAAATTTGAGCCACTTAACTATAAATATTAAAAAGACCAGTGCCATAGTCTTTGGCACCCACCCCAAAACTGCCAAACTGGATACCTCCCTCTCTACCCATTAAAAGGACATCCACATGGTTTGAGCAGGTCCTCTCTTTCAAATACCTGGTGGTGTAGTTCAACCTCCAACTCTCAGAAAGGAAGCATGCAGATGATCCTGGATTCAGTGGATCTTAGGCTAACAGCCCTCTACAGTTCCAGGAACTGTCCCCATTCTCACATGAAAATGCAGGTTATAAGAAAATCCTTACTAATTCTGCTGGGTTATGGAGATGTTGTGTATCACTCTGCTTCCAGTGTCACACTGAACAGGTTGGATGTCCTGTACATTAGACTATATAGGTTCACAACTTAGAGAGAATTAATGATTGACTGTTACCTACTGTACAGTGAGTTTTACTTGTTATGTTCCACTATCAGCAGGGACTACCAATGGTACCTACTTCTCCATAGATGTATCTAGTTCCTAATAGCAAAATATCATACATCCCACTTCACCCATGTCCCTGTTCATTATTTTCTAAAACCAGCTGAAGCAGTTTGTTAAATAGCACCAAAACACAGAAAAGATAATACCAAATGGACCTTAAACAGTTTAAGTATATCTTTAGTTGTTTATGTAACTGTTTAATATTGTATGTATTAATCTGAATCCATCTTACATTGTATGCATGATGTTTTAATGCTTTGGTTTTATTTTTGATTGCGTAAAACTGGCTGTGCAACAGATAACAGTGGGTCATTAATTCACTCTAAGTTGTGAACTTAAATAGTCTGATGTATAGGATGTCCCTGTTCAGTGTGAGATTAGAAGCAGGGTGGGGGTGGTGGGACAGAGGCACATTCCTCAACCGATACCACTATAAAATTCCTACACCACTCTGGTGTGGTGCTACTGCCGGAAGGAAGCTCCTGCGGTAGTGACCGAAGGGAATGTGGGGGCCCTCCATAGTGTAGTCCCCAAGGAGGGTGGTAGAGGACTGCTGAGCAGGAGGAAACAACTTCTGGTGGGGGACTCAATTATGAGGGGAGATAGATTTGGGAATAGGAATGGGGAGAGATGCAATTTAGGTGCCTACCTGGTGCTACAGCCTGGAGGGATGAGAAGCGAATCCTGCAGATTGCTAGGCAGCAGGACAGAAGGGACAGGTCAGTGTCATTGCCTACCTGGGGACTGATGACCTAGCTAAGGATGAGGCTGGGACAGTGCAGGGTGAGTTTAGGGAACTGGGGAGGGGTCTTAGGTAGCTCGCTCAGTGGCTTTCACTGAGGTGCTGCCTGTCTACAACTGGGGACAGGAGAGGGAACTCTGCAACTGCAGCTTCAATTCATGGCTGAAGGAATGGGGCAGAGAGAAAAGGTTAAGCTACATTAGGGACTTGGGATCCACCTGAGACGATAAGGGCCTATACAGGAGTGATGGTCTGCATCCATCAGGGAGGGAAACCACAGTCCTCAGTGGATGGTTTAAATGTTACTTTGATGAACATTTAAACTAGCCAAGGGGGTAGCAGAAGGAACTGGGGAGTCAGAAACTGCCTCCAACCACATGCTGAAGTAGAGAATAAGGAAAACCTGAGGGGAGAGGAATCCCCCAGGGTGCAAAGTAATAAAGACAGCAGAGTGGTAGAGATCAAGGGGGAAAGGAACAAGAGCATTAAAAAGAAAGGTGGGAAGGAAGGATGGTAAAAAGGAAAAAAGGGGGGCAACCAGGAGAGTGGAATCAAAACCTAGAAGGCCATATGTGCGAATGCTAGAAGTCTAGGAAATAGGATTCCAGACCTAGTGACCATCATGGAAGAGGCCATTGGTACACTGAAAACCATGACTGGGACATGACTATACCAGGCTATACTCTCTTCGAGAAGAACTGGGTGGGAAGGAAAGGAGGAGGTGTGGTGCTTTAAGTGAGATAAAGGATAAAAGCCATGGAGATACAGGGAATACAGGGGAGGCAGAGGTACTGTGGGTCACCCTCAAAATGGGGAATGGAGCCACTATTCATGCTGGAGTGATCTACAGACCTCCAGCACAGAGGAAGGAATTAGATAAGGTACTGATGGAAGCCATTGGCAAGATGGCAGGAAAGGGGGAGGTGCTACTAATGGAAGACTTCAATCTGACAGATGTGGATTGGAGCCTCCCAGCAGTGGCTTCAGCAAGAAGCAGGGGCATCTTGGACTCTCTGCAAGGGACATTCCTCAGTCAGCTAGTCAGTGAACCCACTTGTAATGGGGCAATACTTGACCTGGTACTCACTAACAGGCACAGTATTGCAGATGTCAAGGTGGGAGGCCACTTGGGACCAGTGATCACCATGTGGCATGGTTCAATACAAGGATGGATGCAGAGTCAAACCACACAAGGGTGAGGGTCTTGGACTTCAGGAGGGAAGATTTTATAAAGATGAACAATTGCCTTAGGTTTGACTTAGCAGGGGTGGGTGACCTGGGTGGGGTGGAGGAACAGTGGGTGAATATAAAAGAGAGCATAGTAAAGGCAAGAAACCTCTGCATCAAACAAGTAAGCAAAAGCAAGAGGAAAAAGACTGCTGTGGTTCTCGAAAGAGGTGGCTGAAAAGGGAAAAGCTAAAAGGGTAGCATTCAGAAGGTATAAGGAGACACAGAGGGAGGAGGATAAGGAGGTGTATCGGGGGAAATAGAGGGAAGCAGGAAAAGCAATAAGGAGTGCAAAGGTACAAACTGAAGAGAGAATAGCTCAGGAGGTAATGAAAGGGGAAAATACATTTTTTTAGATATGTAAGTGAAAAAAATGAAGACCTGGAATAGGATTGTAAGGTTAAAAAGGGAAGGGGGACTGTGCAGAGGGGGCCAGGGAACGGTAGACATCCTGACAAATACTTTTGTTCATATTCACAGAGGAAGGAGAAGGGGAGGGACCACAAAAAAGTAAAAAAAAATAAACTTTGGAAGGGAGGGAAGGGGACACTAGTCTTTTTTTGGAGGAGAGTCCTGAAGGGACTTGCTAATCTGAAGGTGAACAAAGCAATGGGACCAGATGGAGTGCATCCAAGGGTATTGATGGAGCTCGGGGAAATACTAGCTGCACCTCTGACAGTTCTGTTTAACAGCTCACTAGAAACAGGAGTGGCTCTGGAGAACTGGAGGAGAGCAGATGTTGTTCCAGTGCACAAAAGTGGTAGCAGGGGGAGGCTGGCAATTATAGGCCAATCAGCTTGATATCAGTGATGGGAAAGTTAATGGAATCACTGCTGAAGGAAAGGATTGTGCAATATCTTGAATCCAGTGGGTTACAAGACCCAAGGTAACATGGTTCACAAGGGGGAGGTCATGTCAAATGAATCTAACAGATTTCTTTGACTTCTTGACCAAGGAACTAGATCAGGGTGGAAGGGTGGATGTAGCCTACCTAGATTTCAGTAAGGCATTCAACATTGTTCAGCATAGGAGACTAGTAAGCAAACTGGGTAGCTTAGGAGTGGGTCCAAAGATTTTAAACTTTATAACAAATTGGTTAGGGGATAGGGGACAGAGGGTGGTGGTAAACAGAGTTCACTCCAAGGAAAGGAGGATAAACAGAGGGGTGCCTCAGGGATCAGTGCTGGAACCTGTCCTCTTTAATGTCTTTATAAGTGACTTTGCAGAGGAGGAGGAAGGGAATATCTGCCTCTTTGTGGATGGCACCGAAATTTGCAATAGGGTGGACACTCCAGGGACAGGTAGAAAAGATGAGCAGAGACCTGAGAAAACTAGTGGAGTGGTCAAGGGTATGGCAGCTGGGTTTGAATGCAAAAAAGTGCAAAATAATGCACTTAGGGCACAGAAACCCAGGGGAAGAGTACAGAATGGGTAGAGCGCTATTGATGACCACCAAACAGGAAAGAGAACTGGGGAAAATCACATTGAATGGCCTAAAGGTGGCAGTACAGAGGGAGGGCAAGTGGGTTACTGGGGTGCATATGGAGGGGTATCACCAGCAGAAAAAGGAAGGTGGTATTTTTTGGAACTGCCCCAAGATAGCCCCCCTTTGGAATAGTATAAAGGACAGAGTGGATACACTACTGGGAGTATCTGATCATTTTACTCCTGATATATACTTATTGGGCGACTACCCAAAAATATTAGTGAATAATCATAAATAACACATTACCATGATTTCTATGTCAGTAAAAAAGCTGATTCTCAAACATGGAAAGACACAGATAATATCTCCTACTCTGAAGGGCTTAACAAATTTTAGCAAACCTCAGAACAGAAAAGTCTATAGCAAGTCTCCGTAATAACTTATCTAAATACAAAAAGATATGGGACTCCTTGTATACATTGTATTCCCTTTAAACTGTGTACTGTGTTAATAATAACATACTGATTGTTTTTGATTAAATGGACTGTGGGTTGAGGGGGATGCAAGGATCTGGGGGGAGGGGGAGGAGGGAGGGGGGATGGGGCCATGACTCCCTATTTTCAGTTCACATGTATAAATCTAGGTATGCATGGTTCTATCTCATGTAAAAATGAAAATCTGCAATAAACTTTAAATTGAAAAAAAAAGAAAGAGGGAGGTGGTCTTGCTTCTCTATAGATCACTGGTAAGACCCCACCTTAGGTATTGTGTCCAGTTCTGGAGACCATATCTCCTGATGGGCAGTCATAGGCAGAGTGGAGGCCGTCCAGAGGAGGGCAACTAAAATGGTGCAGGGTCTGCATCAAAAGCCCTATGAGGAGAAACTAAAGGATCTAAATATGTACACCCTGGAAGAGATGAGGGAGAGGGGAGATATGATAGAGACCTTTAAATAACTCACTGGGGTAAATAGGTACAGAAGGGGAGTATTTTTCAGAAGAAATGGTGTGCAAGAACAAGGAGACATGCTATGAAGTTGGAGTGGGGGTAGATTCAGGAGAGATGTGAGGAAATACTTCTTCACTGAGAGAGTGTTGGATTCCTGTAACAGCCTTCTAGTGGTGGTGGTAGGGGCAAAATCAGTGATGGGGTTCAAGAATGCATGAGACAGGCACATAGAAATCAGAGTGGAAAGGAAGGAGGGAGGGATAAAAAGCTATAGATCATGCATGATCTGATGCAATTGTGTAGGTAGGGGAAAATGGGCAGACTGGATGGGCCAAGATGTCATTATATGCTGTCAAATTCTATGTTTTTATGTGTTTCCCCCTGAGTCCTATGGATAGGTGCCAGATCAATAAAATTGCATTGCCTTCTCCTTTTCAGAGCATGCAGACTGGAAAAAAGAAATGGAAACATTTACTTCAAAAATCCGTAAACTTCCCATTTTCCAAAAGCTACAGCTTGAGCATCTCAAAGGTCTATGTAGGTGTCCTGTCATCAGACCTGACCAGCCTCTCATTGTCCACCCCACCAATTGTTAATGACATCTATGGAATATTAACACCCATCTTTAGTTCCATGCTCCCTAGTTCCTGTATATATAGTGGGGTTACCTTAAAATCATATAGCTATTATACACCTATCTGCTTTCCTCTGTTGTTGCCATGAACTTTCTTGTACATGTATTAGGATGTATTTGCATATTCCTTTTCAAGTAAATTGCACGAATCCTTTTGGGTTGCAACACAAACTAATCCCTTTCTGTACTCTGCTGCATCAAGAGACTTCCACAAAAATGAGATACTGTATCTCATGGGGTGATACAGTACCTCTATCTATTTTATCCAAATTTCAAATGACTAAAAAATATGCCCCGACCTATGGTAGTTAAGAGAGCTTTTCCATAAGTACTATAAAAGCAACCAAATGCTAATGTAGAACATTCAATTTAACATACTATATGCACTGATGTGAAACAACATATTTGATTATCATCTAAATTAAAATTCTATTTTGATGCAATAAACTAAAATCATAATTCCCCTAATCCTCTTTCATTTGTATTGTAAAATAATGTACATTAATTATTTGGTGTAAAAGCTCACTAACATGGGCTCACATGCTTCTAAATGTTAAGATTTTACAACTGAAGATCCATCAACCTAACTATAGAAAATATGTTAAAAATGCAGTATTGTTATGTCTATCAGTCAAAGGACTGTGTGTGCAACATATCTTGCATGAGCAAAGGATTAGGGTATCATGGCACAGTATGTCAAATAGAAACAAGGGATTAGAGAACATCAAAAATAGGCAAGGGGAAACTGGTGAACAGCTAAACGTAAAGGTCATTTTTTATAGCTCCTAATTTATCTTCCCTAAATGGAATCAAAAACTGTATTTAAAGATAGTAAATCATGAACTATGTTATAAAACAATATACATTAACAACTGGAGATAAATATGGGCAGACAACAAGGTTCAGGTAACTCTACTGACATTTTTAAATCTAGCTTGTCTGCAAGTGAACATATCCAGCAGGTGAAGGCCCCTTCAATAATGGGATCAAGAAGTCATGGTGCTGCCAAGGTGCCCCTACTAATGGTAAATTGTACCTTGCAACAGCTGTGCAGGAAAATTCAAAATTGCTATGGGAAATATATGTTATAAATGCCAGAATGCTGAAGTAAGTGTGGACAGGCTGAAACAAATATTAATCAATCTGCTATGGACCAAAAGTGTGTTTGGTCTTGAATAAATTGACAAAGAAAAATGGTCAGTTGTGACCATGCCAGAGAGCCTGTGATGTGTACAGTATAGCACTTATTTTTGAGATGGTATGTAACTTTGCATTATGTTTTGCATACTCTGCTCATACTTTGTACATATGTTATTGCTGTTTAACTGTATATCTAATTCTGTTTTGTAAGTACTCCTGCTGCTGTTGCTGGTTGGTTTTCCACAGGACCCCATGTAAATTAGTTGTTAAACTCAAATGGTGATCCTCCAGTGGTGCTGATGGTTGAGGCACTGGAAACCAAAACTTGCACCATGCCACTTACCTGAGTTTGGAAGCAGACTCGGGTCATTGGGAGTCGGATGGGCAGAAGTAGGATCAAGCATCCGGAGGATTGCTCTACTCTCCTGGGGAAGGGAGGGGTTGCATCTCTTAACATTCGCTACTCCCAGTGGAGACTTGGGGTAGCACAGTTGGAAGCACCACAGTATGGGGTTAGAACGTGGTGGACATCCTGAGGGTGGGCATGGGAGTGTGTTCACAGCATAATGACATCATTGCATGTCTGCATACTTGGGGAACATAAGCAGGAAAACCCCTCTGCAAGCACAGATGAAGCCTCCAATCGAGTCCCCACCCACCACCTCCAAACAAAGCCTGACTCAAGGAGCAGGGGCTCAAGGGTGATGCATTCTCCCTCCCAACCCCCCTCTGGGAGGTCCCCTCTGTGGGGGTTAAGCCATGGTCCTCCCTGCTTCAGCTGGGTTATGGTGGAGGCTGGCAGGTGTCAGGATGACAAGACTTTACATACAAAGGCTGATAGGGGGAAGGTCCCCATGTGGATGTGGAGAGAATAAATAGAAGTTACAAAAAATAAATGGGGCTATACTGGCATGCAAAAATTCAAATGAAGAAATATATATATATATACACAGTATATATATTAATAATTAATGTAATGTTATCTGTTTCTCTTTGTCATCACTGATAATGACTGTACCTGGCTGTATACTGTTCAAATGTTTGTTCTCACCTCATGCTGTGTCATGAAATACTCCTTAATGTTGACTCTGGTCTCCCTGTCTGTACTTTGCCGGTCATGCCTGAATATAGGTAAATTTGTGGTCTAGTGTACTTACCCAGTAAACAAAACCAAATAAATAAATATATATATATATATATATATATATATATATATATATATATATATTTTTTTCTAAAGAATCTCTTGTATTTCTCTACATTGCAGTATGCATATTACACTGCATACTTTCTCTAACAAATTTATTGTACTATTTATGCATCTGTCTAAATCTTGTGTATTATAATGTTGAATGGTTACCGTATGTGATCCTACCCAGGACTGTCCAGTGCTTATATGTGTGATTCTATGATCAATAGCCTGAAACAATCTGGCTCAACTCAGCCTGAAAATGGTAGGGTGTTGACATATCCAAATATCAGTTATGATGGAAATGTCAGTGTCACAAACACACTCAGCAGGTCAGGCCTCTGCTCCAAAAGTACCAACCTTAGAGTGCAATAGTGTGAACAGGTAGAAGACAGGGTAACCCTCCTGCCTGCTTTGGGTCCGAATCACCTTTAGTCTTGACTCTGGAGGGATTCAAACTGTGAACCTTATGCTAGCATACCCAACTGTACAGGCTCAGATAATATTCTCTTTGGGGGGATGCAATATATTTTTTGCCTAAGGACACCTAACCAGGTATCCAAAATGAACCCTTTTAACTCTGTTAGAGACCTTAGATATACTCTTACCTTTTACCAAGCTTAGTAATACCATCAAGCCCTTGAATAGTTTTCAGACTTAATATCAGTTCAGCAATACTATGCAAAAAATGACTAAGGGGACCCAGGCAGTATCTTAAAGAAAATGTTTACTAAAAAGTGATAAAAACAGTAAGGTAAGATACAGAACAACTATCAAAGAGCATCACAATCACATAAAAGAAAATAAAAAGGGAAAAACTACAGAACGAAACTCCTACCACAATACATTTAGATCTTTGCTATCTAAGGTATTAACCTCTGTAAGTGCATTTTAAGTTAGACCAGAGAACTGTTTCTCTCTTAGAGTCCCAAAAAGATATATCATGCATTTCAGATACACTGATACATTTTCAACTCTTATCTCCCAACCCCCTTGGGTGGATCATCTAGCTTCTCCTTTTAGAATTCAGTCTTACAAACATAATTTCCTACCAAGAGGTATTTTAAAATTAATGATAACATCAGAAGAAACAAACATTTCCTAAATATGGCATCCTTTAATTAAACATTTTCTTTGATCTTAACATTCCCACACTGGCACCAAGGTGTTAAAAAGCCAACAGGAATCAGCCTAACAATATCCTGTTTCTGATGTCATAAAGTCACATTTGGTTTCAACTTCAAAAGCCTGGGCAGGTCATAAAAAGGTAATAAAATGCCATTTTGCAAGGAAGTCAATTAAATGGTTCTTCTGGTCTGTTTCACAATATCCTGTGGTTTTCAGCTTCTGAAACTTTGAAGTTACAGGCCAAATTCCTGACACACTGAAATGTCATACACAGACCATGTATTTATAATACCAATATCATACAATAATCATAAGCAAAGGGGCAGAAAGTCACAGTCAGCAGTTCAGTGAAGTTCAGAGGGCCTCAAGAGATTGGATAATGGCACTTCAATAGATTTCTCCTACGTGGCATAAGATCACAGTGCATGCCAGCTGACAAGGGGCAAAAAATGTGACTGACTGCAAAGACTGAGTTGGGCATATGATATTGTGGGCTTGGGTCTAATAGTGAGATGTGCAATGGTCTGTATGAAGGGCTTGAAACATTTTAAAGTCTGACATGCAGAAAAGTGAGACTTTATGCAGCACAACCTAACTGGCATGGTAGATGTAGCTATGTTAATTGCACCCACACATGACTACAATACATTCAATATGGCAATTCCCCCTGCAGAAGCCTTTGTCATGGTATTTTGACAGAAAAGCCCACAACATATGCCTACAGGAGCATTACCCTCTGTGATTACACCACAGATCTATCCCTTCACCACTACACCAAAAAACTCTGATACTCATGTTGCAAAATAATTTACTTTACTTGTTCTTCAGTAGTATATGTTACTATAGCTTGAACTCTTCCACTATTGTTACTTATGTGGACCAACTGGTTATATGTTTGTTAAGCATTTGTTAATATTTTTCAAAGTGTGGTATCACATGATGGGAAGCTCATGTTGGGAGCTTGGATGCCATGCATGTCAGACTCTGAGCAGGAATGCACTGGAGTCACATTAGAATATTTCAGTCTTTATGTAGTACCCCAAAGGTTGCCAGGAAGCACACCAGGTAAACCTCAGTGAGGGAAAGGGTTAACCACCCTACTCAGCCCCATACACAGCCAGCCACCTTCCTGACAAAGCTAACTACCTGACCCCTTCCTGTCCCTCTCCCTCTGTCCCATCTCCCCACATGGAGCCTTCCCAAGCTGGGTCCATTGCCTTGTCCAGGCAAGGTCTACAGCCAGTGCCCATAGGGGGCCATAAATCAGGCCAAGGGACTGCTCCAAGCCCCAGGGACCCAATTGCCTGGCCAGAAGCCAGGTCCACCTCTAGGCTAGAAAGGGTCTTCCCTGCTAGCCAGAGGGCAGTTCTGGACTGGGTAGCTGACAGAGTAGAGAGCACAGGAGTATGGATGCCTGGAGGATTTCCTGAATCTCAGGTCCATAGCTCTTTGGTGGCTTCTTCTCTGTAGCCAGTGTTCCTGAGGGTCTCAAGCAGCAGCAGCAGCAGCAACCATCCTCCAGCTCCTTGAGAGATCCAGCAGTCTTCCTGACAGTAAGCAGCAGCCAGTCTCATAGGGTGAGCTCCTTACTATCAGTTGTTCCCTGGATCAGTGGGTTTTTGTTGTTTTGGTTGCTCCATGGGCTTTGGTGGGGTCCATTTTGGGGTACAAAGTGGTACACCTTTTCTTGGACTGCCTCACAATCTTCCTGCTCTCCCTTCTGGCCATAAGCTGTAGGGTCCAGTGGGGTGGACGTGATCTTTTTGTCCCTTTTGTCTCCTGGCTTTAGGGCCAGCTGTCTACCAGCCAGCCATTTCCCCATCTTGTTGTGTTCTTTTTGTTTGCTTTATAGTGTCCTCCTGTTAACCCCATTGGCTTCTCCTCCCTTTGTTTTGACTTTTGTGCCAGGCACCAGTCAGGAGTTGTGGTGTCCATTGTGAGAGAGAGGAAAGGGCCAGTGGTAGTTGGTGGCTGGTCATTTTATTTATTTATTTATTGTTTTTGTTCTATTGTACCAGTGGTCCCTTCAGTCCCATTTTGCTCTGGTCATTCCCTGGTGTGGATTCCCATTGTGGGCTGACTTTTTCCAGCTTGCTCCACCCCCCTGCTAGATCCTTCTTTGTTGGGAGCGTGGTGGTAAAAAAAACTCCTACCCTCCCCCTTACCCTGCAGTCCCACCCACAAGTTGCCCGATGCAGCTGCAGCCCTCACATAGAGCTGCTGACTTGTGCTGCATCTGGGAGGAACCTGTTGTAAGGCAGACAGCGAGGTGCAGCAGAAAAAGCATCCAGGTGGAAATCAGTACCTGGACCTCTCCAGTTCTGCCCCACAGCCAAGGTTGGATAGTAAGAGGCATCAGTGGGAAAAGCAGCTCCCCGGCTACCACCCCAATACCACCAATGAATCAGATGGGACTGGGAGGCCCAGGCCAGGTGGTGAGTGGGCTGTAAGCCCAGAATTTATTTTACTTACTGTCAGAGGTGCCTGAGAGAGGCAATAAGGAGGCTAAGAAAGTAAGAGTGGGCAGGGCACCCACAACAAGGTAAATAAGGGGCAGCATGAATTTCAGGGGACGTAGTTTTGGCCCCAGATTGGCACTACTCATGGAGGCAAAAGGCAAAGAGGGGGTCAGAGTGGTAAAAGAGGGGGGTCTTAGGTGCTAAATTTGCAATGAGAGCACAGGGGGCAGGGTTGCAGACCCAGGATTACATACTTAGGGCAAAAGGGGAAAAGCTAAGCCCTAGGCACTGCACGGTGAGGCTACAGCCCAAATATTAATATTTATAAGGGGCAGAGTTCAGTCTGGGTCCACTGCATAGTCCAGCCACCACCCCTATATATATATATGCAAAGGGTGTGTGCCAGGCCTAGGCAATCCCCTGCAGGTCTACCAAACAAAAAAGATCTCTCAGTAATATAAAAAGACAGCACTCTGACTTCTAAGAAGTCACCCCAAAGGCCCAAGCCTTTCTCCCGGGTACCCCATCTATTTTCTGTGGGCCATCCATTCTTCCCCCTGGACTGCTTCTTGACAGCTGGTGCACCTGCAGACTGAGGGAGGGCCTAGCCTATGCCATGCTGCCTGTCACCTGGACCCTGACTGTAGGTGGAACAAGTACCTGGTCCAAAAGAGGGTTTATTATTATGTAATTGCCAATTTCAGTGCCTTACCCAGGTTGCACCCTGGTACACTATTTACCCCAAATGGCTGGACTGTTTGCCTCGGGGCTGAACTAAAGCATAGAAGGGCTTGAACTGCCTGCCCTTCACTCACTAAAAACTGTTGTCTACATTGGAGCTGGACTTGCTGTCCTGCATCTCAACCACTGTGGTTCCTAAACATTTTTGCATTTGGGGCCAGAACTGCATGCCCTACCACCAACCGTGGTCACCTGCATCAGTCACCTCCCCCCCCAGACTGACTGTCACCTTGGGGAAGCAGAGGGACTACCCAGCTATGATAGTTCCACCTCCTGAACTATTTGTCTTATGCCAGTCTGCAATTCCCTGTACCCTTGAGTTCAGGAGTCACTTTTCTTTCTCATGATCAAGCCTCCAATGCCTTCCGCCCAGCCTGCCAATAACCACCAAAGGCCTCTAAGACTTCAGTAGCCAGAGTAGTGATAGGCAGTTCCCCAGTGCAGTCAGCATAGGAACCACCCAGGCTCAAGGTAATGAGGTCCCCTCCACTATACAGTGGTTAGAAAGTTGCCCATTATTTTGTTTTTTCTTGGTGGTCATAGCTCCCATCTTTGGTTGTGCGACAGCCCATCAGTGGCCTTCCCAAGAACCCTTCATCGCAGCAGAAGGACAGCGCCTTGACCAGCTTCCATCCCTTCATCGTCTGCCTCTTCAGCTTCCAAACCAGCCTCCATCCTGCATCTTTCTCTTTGCCTTCATCCTTCATCTTCTTCATTGCCTGCACCCTCTCCATCTTGCTGCTTTCATCTTCCCTGCCAGCCAATGAGACTGATCAGTTGATAAGGTACTGTTTCAACCATTCCTCAAGTTAGCTAGCCAATACCTGCCTCTCACCAAACATAAGACTGTTCTTCCTACAGTATTGACATATCATAAACTGGTGTATTGCTAATTTCCCTTGGCTAAGAGGTTTAGGCATTGATGGAACTACTACTGGTAACGTGCAGACATAGGGCACTAAGTGACCCTTTTAGAGTGCAACTTTATATATCCACTGTATTGTATACTTACATGGTGTCTTCTGTAGACAAAATTGTAGTGCATGACAATCACTGTAAGTGCCTTTGCCTTGTATATTGCAACCAAATAACCCATTATTTTTCCAGCATAACAAGTGGCTGTTGCAATTAAAAGCTATCTGTTTGCACCTGGAACCATTGTGCCTACCTCTCCTTGCAAAGAGTAGATGAAGCACCCTCCTAGTCCAGTCACCACATTTATATGGACTGATATGGAAATTAACTTTTGACATGACCTGCAAGGCTCCAGATATACTCTTTGGCTCAGTTTCACCAATATGGATATTATATTAAGTTCTGTATTGTTACAATGTATTTTCCACAATACTGTAACAGAGAGGAAAGAAGTCTAGAAACAACTATTGCTACTAATAGTAATAACTATTTATAAAGCTCCTTTCAAAACCAAGACGCTGTCCATAAGATAACACATATGAATACAGACACTATTATTCATTAAAATCCAATTAAAATGACATTAATCCATGATAAAATTTCCAAACAGCAGCATAACATTGATGGCTAAGACTATCAGTTGACAATATCTGGGAACGCTTGCCTGAATAATTAGGTTTTTAGGGCTGACTTGAAACTTTGGACAGTCAAGCAGTCTCTCACCTGATGAGGTAGAGAATTCCACAGGGTAGGGACTACATAAGAAAAGGATTACTCTTCTGATGTTCCCTGGCTATAATGTACACATTTCTATATATCTAGGGTATATTGTCTATAATGCACTGTTACAAAATCCAATATACAATAAGTTAAAAAAATAATCAAGAGGATAGTGTATAAGGACCGTGTATTGCATACTACGTATCAGCACAGAATGAGACATTCAACATTAGAACTAGAGAAACATTGTGAATGACAGGAGAAAAAGATCAATGGTCCATCCAGTCTGCCCATGGTCCCCTATCTAACCCTGGGATCTAATGTACATTTAGGGTCCTATCCCTTCCCATTCTCCTCTCTATTCCTCACCCAGTTTCTGACACCCTGAGTAACCACTGTATTTTGCACTTTGTCACAACTGTAGTAGAACCCATTAATAGTTTTAGTGCCCGCCACCTTAGCTGGTAAGCTATTGCACAGTTCCACCACCTTTTCTGTCAATACTTCCTCATGTCCCTCCTGATCCTCCCTCCTGTCAGTTTCTGATTGTGCCCTCGTGACCTCAAACTCTTACTCATGCTAAATAATTCCCTACAGTTCACCTTGTTTATTCCTTTCCTTTCAGGAACTTGAAGGTCTCTTTCATATGCCCCCCTCTTTCTTCTTGTCTTCAATGAGTATACGGTCAGTGACTTGAGGCGCTCCTCATAAGACTTGCCCTGTTGTCCCTGAATCATCTTTGACACCCTTCATCACCAGACTGCCTCAATCTTTCTTGAGGTTAGGATGCAGAACTGAGCACAGTATTCCAGGTGCTGCCTCAGCAAAGACCTATAAATGAATAGCATTACCTCTTTCCTTCTGCTGTCATTACCCCCTCAATATAGATAATACATTTTAGCACTTATATTTCTCAATCTTAACCTTCCCCCACCCCTCCCCTCCCTTGCCTTCCCTCACCCCACCCCCACACCAGCACTTCTCTCTGTTTTGATGTCGACAATGCCCCTGGCTGCTCCAATCTCTTCCTTGTTCCCCCCATCCTCTTTCCCCACCTTCTTCATTTATGGCTTCCGTCTTTTGTTTTCCCAAAATCACATGTGAATCAATTTCAATTACTGATTGTTGCTCTTGTAAATGAACATTGTTCTCGTAATTTTTTTTTATTATTATTATTAGCTGTATCCTACTGTAATCTGATGTGAAACCTTTGTAAAAGAGCCTTGGCTCAAAGGTAATTGTAATCCTAGACCTAAATAATTAAATAAATAAAATATATCCCAGCATCATATTGGCCTTACTGTAGGCCTTGTTGCACTGGCTTGATTGCTTGAGGGTGTCACTGATGATAAATCGTAGGTCCCATTCCTCAGCCATAGTGCTAAGTCTTAGCCCACATTTCCAGTACTCTGTCCTTGGGTTCTTGTTCCCTGGGTTCATCACCTTTCACTTTTTGGCACTGAATTTCAACTGCCAAACCTTAGACAACCACTCTAGGCTTTGCAGGCCATTCTGCTTTTCCCTGATTCCCTCATCTCTACCCACCTTTCCACAAAACTTAATGTCATCTGAGAAAAGACACAACCTGCCCCAGATTTGTTCTCCAGTGTCACTGATGAACATATTGAGGAGGACCAGGCCAAGGACAGATTCCTGTGCTATCCTGCTCATGACCTCCAACTCTTCTGATTTGACCAGTTTGATAACAATTCTCTGCCACATCTCCTTTAGCCAGTTACCTACCCATCTTACTATGTCCCTAGCCAAACCCAGATCCTCCTACTTCTTCAGCAAACATCTGTGAGGCAGTGAGTCAAAAGCTTTGCTGAAGTCAAAGTAGAGTAAATCCATGGTGTGGCCCCTATCCAATCCCCCATAACTTAGTAAAAGAAAACTATCAGGTTAGTCCAACAAGACCTCCTGCCATGAACCGGTGTTGTTTATTATCCTGGAGACCATTGATCTCTAGGTGGTCCACAAGGTCGTCTTTGACCAGTGACTCCATCAGCTTCCCTACAATGGAGATAAGACTAACAGGTCTACAGTTCCCCATTTGTTTCCTCTTCTCCCCATTATGGAGCAGAACTACATACACCACCCTCCAGTCATTTGAAACTAAGCCAGTTTGTAATGAGCTACTGAATAGTCATACCAGGAGTTCAGCCAGTTCTGCTGCCAGTTCCTTGAACACCATCACATGCATCCCATCCAGTCAGGAGCCTTATCTATCTTGGGATGCTAGCACTTTCCATATCCTTTCACTTGAAAATACTGGCTGCCTTATCTCCAGTACCCCCTTTGTGGCTGCTTTGATGCCACACTCTGGCAAGGACCTGATGCCCTCCCTAGTGAAGACAGAGTAAAAGTAATCATCAAGGATGGCAGCCATTTGCACATCCTCCTCTATGACCCTGACCATTAAGTCTCTGACCAGTAAGACTCCCCTGGTAGACTTGCTTCTGTGTATCCCTTCGGGTGCCATCATGTTGTACTACCCTTTTCCTCTGTCTGACTCAGAGTGCCCCCAGTGGAGCCAAGTACCTGATCCCCCTCTAGGGGCTGCAAAGCAGTTTGCCTTTTGTATGGTGTTGGGCTGGACAACCTCCCTGTGGCTAACATTGCCTCCCTTCCCCTTCCCCGTACCTCTCCCCTCTCCCTCTCCACTAATCTCCATCTTCCTGGACCAGTGGACCTCTGGGGGCTGGGGGAGTGGGTGGGCTCCAGGGTGGGGGAGTGGGTGGGCTCCAGCTGTGTTGATGACACAACTGAGATATTTCTACCCTTGCTACCACCAGCTGAGCACACGGAGCTCTACCAAGGTCCTGCATATGGGTCAGTGCCCCCTCCTCCAGAGCATACCCCTAGAGAAGAGAGCAACACAGCTGCCACAACTGACTATCTCCCCTTTGAAGCCCCTCACCATTCAGACCTACTGTATGAATGAGCCTATCCCTACCTGATTAGGATGTGTAACTATCAATTTCATGGTTTACAACAGAAGAGGGAGTCAACCTGGCCTATAATATTAAACAAAAAGCGGCAACTTCAGCAGCTACATTACAAAACAAGCATTTGTCAATGCCGAATGTTTGCTTGATAGCATTGGCATTGGTAGTGTAGGGGTTAGAGAGCTGCATAATGGTAATGGCATTGAAGTATTGAACTGAAGCCAACCCCACCACCACCATGCAGAGACTGACAGGCATTGGGGTGTGCCCTTGGGTCATCAGGCATAAGGGCCATGCCATTTTACCACACCCTACCCTGCAGACACTGACAAGTGTCACAGTGTGCCTTGAGGCCTTTGGCCCTTATGCTCACCCCATTCCATCAGGAAATACAGTATGGTGAGATGGGTGCAGTATAGGAGAATGGGGTGAGCTTTGGGGCCAAAGAGTCCAAGGCACACTTCGATGCCTCTCACTGGCTGCGGGTGTGGGTAGGGGTGGAATGGTATGAATATTTCAGGCGATAATCCCAAGTCACACCATAATGCCTATCATTCTCTACAGGGTGGGGCGTTATGGTCGGAAACCCTAATGCCTGAGGAGTTTGTTGGTATTTTCACTCCAAATTTTCAACATGGGTTTTTTGAGACTGCCACCTTATGAACAGTGGCAATATCAGCTCATTAGCCGAAAGCTGATTTTGCACAGAGGCTATGCCATTTGGCACCACAGGTTTGAAAACACGTTTTGAACAGGATGTGAAAAATGACAGCTGTACTGTTCATGGAAAGGTATAAAAAATGGCAATGTTGAAAATCTGCAGTGAAAATATAAAAACAAAAAAACTGATGAAGTCATGAGCGTTCGTAGAAACTGCGGAACGTACACCCATAATGTAATTAGTTTGGGGATTTTTTACAGCAGATTGCCAACACAGGCATTTTGGGACCTCCACTCATGAACAGTGTCACTGTGATTTTCTTAATCTGTCCTGAACAGTGATTTCCCACAATAATAATATAATAATAATAATAATTTTTATTTTTAAAGCGCCTTTCAAATTTCAAAGCGCTGTACAATCATACAAAAAATAAAATCCAATACAATCATCATTATAATACAATATAAAACACTCATAAAACCACAATTTTATAAACAGATCACAAAATACTATAAAAAAGCCATGTGATACAAATGACACAAATGATACAATGACCACTCATTTCTGCCCTGGAAGTGCGAAAACACATTTCAGCTATGGTGTGAAAAATGACAGCTCTACTGTTCATAAGGAAGTGTGGAAAAATGCCAGTAGTGAAAATCTGGACTGAAAATATTACAAATGCATGAACTTACGGGGGTGCGTGGAAACTCGCAATGCTTGCTCATAACACAGTCATTTTATGGGCTTTTGTCACCAATTTTTTAACATAGCCACTTCAAGACCTCTGCTCATGAACAATGTCATGGTGATTTTCTTAATCTGTCCTGAACATTGATTTCGCACACCAACTGTGCTATTGTGCGCTACATGTGTGGAAACACATTTTGTGTGAGATGTGAAAAATGACAGCTGTACTGCTCACAAGGAGGTGTGGTAAAATGGCAATGTTGAAAATCTGGAGCAAAAATATTAAATATTCACAAACTTATGAGAGTGCATAGGAACTACGCAATGCATGCTCGTAAAACAGTCATTTTGGGGAATTTTTTCACCAAATTTTCAACATAGGGTTTTTGGTGGACTGTCTCATGAACTGTGACATGGTCATTTCGTAAACTGGTCCCAAAATGTGGTTCCATGCAGTGACCGTGAAATCACCTTTTGGGACTGAATAACAAAATAACAGTGCCAGAATTCATGAGGTAGGGTCCCAAGAATGCCATGTTGAAATTTGGTGAAAAAATTCCCTATAATGCCTGAGATATGCATCAAAGTTGAAAAAACCCTATTTATACCATTATACAGCTTACCAGCATTTCTTCAGTTCGCTGTCAGCTTTAAAGAGAGCAGACGTGTTCCCAGTCCACCTATGATCGCCCTGCTGGACTCCGGAGGTAAGTATGGGGTGAGGTGGGGTGTGGGAAGGCAGGGTGCACAGAGGGTGGGCACGGAGTAGGGGCAGGGGAGTCAAGACAGTCAGCGAGGGACCCTTTTTTCTTACAGGACTTTTTTTTTAAAGACGACGCTGGACTTTTGCCATGCTGGGGTTGGATCCCAGCATGGCAGCTGGAAGGCTGTTTGGGGGGAGCAGTGAAGCAGACAGGGGATTAGGCACCCCCGTTGGCCATACGGACTGTTGCCACACTGGGGTGGGCTCCCAGTGTGGCACCTGGAAGTCTGTTGGGGGGGATACAGTGGAACCAACAGGGATTGAGCACCCCCATTGGCCTTATGGACTGTTGCCATGCTGGGGTGGGCCCCCAGCATGGCACCTGGAACTCTACTGTGAAGAAGCACAGCAGAGCCAATGGGAGATAGGCACCCCTGTCGGCCACACAGTGTGTGTGTGTGGGGGGGGCGCATGAGCATGCTTGGGTGGGCTCCCAGTGTGCTACTTGTTGTGGTGGGATGGAGCTGTCTATGACAGCTGTTTCAGTGCAGTGCCGATGTGAAGGCACTTTGCATACTGCCGGACGGCAGTATGCAAAGTGCCTACATGTTACCGCCACTGATTGCAGCGGTTGTTTGCTTTCAACTGTATGCCACTGCATCTGAACAGCTATCATAGACTGCTCCTACATTCATTGGCTCAATGCGGCCATGCCTGCAAAAGGCAGCAGAGCATTGGAAATGGGGGAGGCACTCTTACAAATTCTCGTATGGTGGCACTATGTTTCTTGCACATACGTGCAAGCAAACATAACAAATGAATTAATCAAACCAGTAGTCCCCACCCAGTTAGACTGTAGCAGAAAGTATCAACTTTAGCACAAAAACAGACAACTAATTAAACTAGACTACAAAACAGATGACTTAACTAAACAAGTACTGCTCACCCAGGTAGGGTGTAGCAGTATCAACCTTAGCATAAAACAGATGAACAGATGTCTAGTTAAACTAGTAGTTCTCATTCAGATAGAGTGTAGCAGTAAGTGTCAAGTTTTGCATAAAAACAGATGGACAGATGTCTAATTAAATGAATAGTTCTGTCCTAGACAGAGTGTATCAGTAACCATCAACTTTAGCACAGACAGACAACTAAATTAACTAGTAGTGCTCACCCAGATAGCATGTTGCCAGGACTTAGCTTAAATAGGATCAATCTCACAAGGCAATTTTCTTTTTATAGCACAGACCACTAAATTAACTGGTCTTGCTCACCCAGATAGGGAGGTTGCTAGGGCCTACCTTAAACATTACACAATGACTTCTGCAAAACATATGAAAGAAATTAATCCCTTCTGTTTTATATACTCTCAAAAATCAGTCAAAGCCTGATAGCATCACATCACCAGGATAAAAAAAAAAGATTTGCGGTTCCATATTTAACATTTGAATTTATCTAGTGCATCTGTTATAATGTAACTCAAATGAACCCTGAACAACTGTAGTTGCAGGACTAGAACAAAACTAAGAGACAAGCTGTGTTTTAACAATCAGTCTGGAAGATATATTTTTATATTATTATAGGAAGGGACTTCAGAAAGTACAACATTTCCATTACATGAGTTAGTCACTTACATTTTGCAGATTGTCTTTCACTGGGTAATTTGTTAATGCTATTATCAGGGGAAAAGTTATGATAATAAAAAGAGGCCAACAGTGCTGCTCTTTAATCTGAAGCTTATCAAAGCAGGTAAAAGAATGGAAAGTATGACTTTTGTCATAAAGCATTGTTAAGGAAAGGTTTAATGCAGTATAAAATACTCTAATCCCCTTCATCTGAACAATATTCGTATCTGATTAATTTTTCTCCTTCATTATGCAGTCAAAATGTGTTTTAAAACTTAAATCTTCCATTTGTTGTAAGTTAATTTCACTACATTTCAAGCTTGAAAGTGTGTCCTGCTGATAAATGTGGACTTGTACCAATCTGCTGAATTAAAATATTTTCTCTTCCTACTCTACATCCTGTGGTCCTTAAAGCAGGACTGAGTAGTCAGGTGTTTACTTAAGTGGAACTGATGGTGTCTGGTTACCAGACTTCTTGTTTTAGTGCTCCAGGGCACAGACCAACAGTTAAGGACACAATTAACAGAAGGAGGGTTAAGAGTGTTGACACTCTGCAGCTATTGGCAGTGTTACTCTTTTACACTCAACCTCCTCTCTTCTCTCTCTCTCTCTTTCTCTGACTCAGTGCTTTTTATTATGCCAGTTTGTGCTCCAAAGGAGCCTTTCTGAGATTGGAAATGCAAACATCTGTAGGCGAGAGGGCGTGATCGATGAATCATCTGAAAAAAATGAAATACATCGCTGTTTCTTTGATTTCAATAATACATAGGACTCAAACTTGAATAAGTTAATTACAGGTATTCTGAAGCAAACTATAGCTTGTGGGATGCATGTGTAGTTCTAGTCAACATGTTAACAATACCTTTAAGGCAGGCATACACAATAGAGCTTACATGAAGGGAAATCTGTTGAGTTCAAATCTGTGCAAAGACAACAATTTATGAAAACCAAAATCATAATTAAAGGAAAAAATAAATAGCTAAACTATGCCTTTTTAAGGGGATAATGTAGATTTTGTGTATGGTATCTCAAAAAAATGTTTGTTCAAGTTATCTATTATCTCTGCCTAAACAGTTTCAAAATTGCTAATATATTCATAAACAGGTTTTAACTTTCTACCTGATACTGAAAAACAACTCGTCTAGAAGATGCTGGAATCTTACACTTAAATACTTCTGGAAACAAGACATTCTTTTGACTTGCATTTTTGTGTTATAAAAAATCACAACTTCCTTGGCATGTATTTTTTATTGTGCTCAAGGGAAACATTAACATGTGGACTTATATTAATTGTGTCCTTATTTATTTCAGGAAATGCATCAGATAGGGAAATTGTTATAAATTGATAGATGTTTGCATGGCATACTTATTTCATTCCTGCTTTGGTGGGGGGGCAGACAAGATGGACTCAGAGTCCTTTCCAACCTTAAATTGTTACAATATGTTACTACAGTAAATATAGATGTAACAGGAACAAAACACATAAGCTCGCAAAGAGACTATCACGGATTCTTCCTGTTCTAATTATGCATTCTTATCAATAACTAGCTGGCCTTTTTTACAGCTGTATAGCATAGCTGTGCGAAATGTAATGCGTTGAAGGGGACAACTGGGAAAACCAAAGTGGAACTGATGTGTACTATTTTCCATATCTGCTGAGGAATTGGATCACCTTATTAGCATGCATTGGACTGCTATGCTGTCTCCCTTCACTTTTGTCCTTTTTGGTCTCCTCCCCTTCTCCACTACTGGCTGTTTTATGAGAAACAAATCCTTGTATTTCTTCTGTTTATTCTCCAGAGCAGGTTTCTAGTGCTGCAGTGACTGGAGTCACTGAAAACCATCATGAATGCATGTTACAGATATACTACTAAGGGCCAGCTCTGCAAAAGGATCTGTACCTGCCGAGGGATGCCACACATGCTGTGGAATGCACAGAGGCCCCATTCCACACATTGGAGGCTTCTGCATATACCCAATCCTGGCTGCATGCCCCCTTTTCCCTAATCCCTAACTTGCACAAAGCTACATGCCCGGCTGGGTTGGGGTGGGTAAGGTTGTGAGATCATGCTGCACTAATTCCAGTGCACCTCAGCAGTGTCCCTTAAGGCCAGCAGAGGGGATAGAAGCTATGCAACTCAAAGAACTGCCATAGTGCTCCCAGGTTGTGCCTGAAAACAGGCACTTGTGCCTAGTGGGCCTTACCCGGTTACCAAAGACTAAAATAAAAAAAATAAAAAATAGCACCTATGCCACCTCTCCTCCTCACCATGCTGGCTGATACCAGGCATATTGGCCCACCCTGCTCTAGAATGCCTACACAGACTTCTGAATGGATCCTTGACATTCCTGTCAGCACCACCCCTAGTGCCACTCCCAGCATCAGTGCGGGGCTCCACACAAGTGGTGGAAATGGGGTTATGTGCTATGACTGTCCCTGCACATTCCCAGGGTATGTGGCTGCACAGCTGGCATACGTTCCATTCAAACATACGGTGTCCAGGCTGCTGCTATTGATCAACCCCTAAGTCTGTGTTCTGTCACTGGATATTATTGCACTTGCTTATTAAAGGTAGTACTAGCTTGACTTCTGGCTGCTGACCAAGATGACTGCATAATGTGATCGCACTCCACCTTGGGTATAACAACTTAAAATAGCCTACACTAAATACATGTGTAATGTACCATTTCTCCATGGTTTATGTTTGATTTTGTTCCTCCCTAATGAACTCTGAAAAAAACAAATGGGATCCTTGAGTGCATTTTCCTATCTTTATTTATTTATTTGGATTTTGGTAACCGGGTAAACCCACTGAGACCAGAAGTCCCTTTTTCAGGGGCGACCTGGAATTAATTACAATTAATAATTATCTGAAACCACCGGACATTTTTTTGGCCCCAATGTTGCAACAGTCAGTCAAGCAGGACCACCAAATGGAGGAGAATTAGGAGCTATCCACACCATGTGCATACAAATTGCAGAAGAAATCTCCACCTTCAAAGCTTCCATTGCCCACCTTCAGAACAGAATAGAAAATCTACACTTTAGGGTACCGGACAATGAAACTACCCTCAAGAGCATGGACCACCAAGCATATGCAGTGACATGGAGATTGGCAGTTTGAAGCAGGAGCTTTCCATTGTCTGGGAAAAATTGGAGGATCTCAAGTATAGGGGCCACCACAATAACATCAAGATTGTTGGATACCTGAGGGAGAAGATGGGAAGAATGCCCCTGCCTTTATCCAACACCTTTTAACTAAAATACTGGGCTTGGAATGCACCCTTCCCCAGAAGTTCAATGAGTGAATACAACACTTGCTCCAAGGCTAAAAGTTGCAGAGACCCTGACCTCTGCTAGTGCTCTTGTTCAGATTTTCTACAAAAGAAATGCTGCTGCAGACAGCAAGGGAGAAGGGCCTCCCAATGTGGCATGGGCACCAGATCTCTCTATACCAAATCTTTGCACCTTCAGTGAATAAGTGTAGAGCCGCCTTTACTTCATTGAGACACCAGCTGCAAAAGGCTGGTGCAAAATACAAAATGACATATCCAGTGATGTTCAAGATTGAATGAAATGGGGTGTTCCATGATTTTACTTCTGTGCATGATGCAGTAGCCTTTGCAGTGAAACCCTGGAATATCCAAATGCCCCTGGGTCTCACAGTAATATGCCATATCCATGGGGCCAGGAGAACCAGGATGCACAGGACATGGAAACTAATACTTAGTCTCCTGCCACATCCACCAGCTCAGCACCACCAGAACAATGGCAGTAATGTAAATCTCAGAATAGGAAGAGTGCCAGCATGAAAGGGCAGCCATCCTTTCAAATATGCCAAACAGGATTGGAGCATAAGATGAGACCTGCAAATAACCCAGACACCAGCTCTTTGGAAGACCATCTGAAAATGGCAGTCCATCTGCAGCAGCAGCTCCAAGACCAGTTGGCAGCAATACTGAGACTACATAACTAATAACTGGTGACCATCCTGCCCACAGAAAAAGTCACCCCCCTCATGGGCAGACATTATGCAGCTAGCAGATCCTATCCCTAATGGTTGAGGTGACTCAAACTGCGACCTGTCAAAACCGCCTGTTGCCCTGCTTCAGTGAAGGTGAACTGCAGCACTCACGTGAGCTCAGTATTCTTTGCTATGATACAAATTTTAAAACTGTTTCTAATACCGTATGAGCCTAAACCTTGAAGATGTTTTAATAGCCACTCATGAGGGTAGAGGGGGATCTTCATATAGAAAACAGAACCTCTTATCTCAGGCTATGGATATTGCTTCTTGTGAAGTTTTATATTAACTTTTTCCTTTTCCATAGGTTCTCTTCCAGCAGTGTCCCATCCCTGGTCTGGGTAATGGAGATTTGAACCTCCTCACTCTTGGAGTGCAGTGCCTTCCTCTCACACTCCACTTTCAAATGCTGTCCCTGGCAATTTCCTGAGGTGTGGATGTACAGAGACAGTGAGTGGACAATGTGTTCTGTCCTTTAGCACCAGATTTGCCTAGTGATGACTATCCATTTATGAACAACAAGCTACTAACAATTTGTTTTTGTTTTTCTGTCTCCCTTCCTGGTCAGCCCTTCTACCCACCAGCCTCCCAGCCCCATCACTCCAGCTTCTCCCAGGACTTTCTTCTCCCTTAGTCCTCCATGGTTTGCCCTCTGTGGCAGGTGGCAGGGAGTCCCTCAACCTGCCAGAACCAGATCAAGCTTCCAGGAGGTGCCTGAGTCACCAGGTGTGGGGCCTGCCAAGGCCAGGGGTCATCCTGCATGACTGGTGTTTTTTCCTGTTTTCCTCCCCAGGAGTCATGACATGCACTGACGTCAAGGTACATGTGCCAATGTCTGCCACATCTCCCCTACCTCTGTAGCTCAGGCTGCATCTCCCCTGGCCTCCACCAGGGTTAATCAAGCTCCAAGCTCTTGCCCACTCCCCCCCCCCAGGAGGAAAGTGGTCTTGTGGACGCTCAATCCTCCACCATCCTCTTGGCCTTCTGATGTCTCGGGCTCACTTCTGAACTTGGGTTGTCAATGCCACGAGTGGTAGCATTACCGCTGCCCCAGCAGGCCAGCACAGTTTGCTATAGTATGTCCCTAGCTAACTATCTTGCTAAGGGGTTCAACACTTTGGATGTCTGCACTACTTTTGTCAGTGCTAATACCACCACAATCCTTGTACCATTACAACTAGAGAAATACGGGTGACTTCCCACCCCTCCCCACACAACTGGGCTCAGTCCATAAGTCTGTGTCCTTTTTCTTTTTCCCCCATGTACCACTGACATGTCCCATTACAACAGTCAGGGGCAGTCAGACCATTCTATCCCTGATAGGTTTATAGGGAAAATTAATTCCATGGACCAAATGTAGGAGAGTTCCTGACATGGTCAGCTTGGGGGGTGGACAGTATGGATAAATTATGGTTCTGGCACTGGGTCTGTTGTGGAGGGAGTTGATATTTGCACTAGTCACTTCACAGGGTTAGGGGATCTGCTAACATCTGAAGCATCTGCATAAATTGCCCTCTGGTTTACTAGCAGACATTTCACTTTGGCAACAAATGCCAACTGTCATCCGAGCAGGACACCCACATGACAGTCCTCACAGTAGTCTCTCAGCATGGCTCTCTCTCGAGTACCAGCTCAAAAGGGTACTCAAGATAACTGTTCATTGATTCTGCAGCTTCATCATGGGTGCATCAACAAAACTGGTGGAAAGTGTTATCCCAACTTTTGCTTCATCAACAAGATTCCTTCTGGGACTCTCCCATCCCCAGTCTGAGTAATACAGAGCTCAACATTACAATCTTTGTGCCCTCACTAGTGGAGGCATGTCAGTGACTTCCCACCCCGTCACATCCAACATCACCACATGAGTCTATGTTCACATGCCCTACTCTCTTGTCTTACGAAACGCTGGCAAACCCCAGTACAACAGCCAGGGCATTCAGCCATTACATGCCTGACAGGGTTACTAACAGATACGGACCCCCTATTAGAAAGTATGAACACTCAAGTAATGTCATGTCATATCATGTTCATGCTGGGAGGGCATGGTATTGTTAGCTTAAGGATCTGGCCCCAGGATTGATTGAGAGGGGGGCTGACACTTATACTGGTCACCTCAGAAGGTAAGGGGATCTGTCTAGGACTGTGCTGCCAAAATATTGAGCCCTCTGGCATGTTAAAAACAACCATGTCACTTTGGTGCCAAATGTCATCTGTCAACTAAGTAGGATACCCTTGTGACAGTCCTCGCAGCAGTCTCCCTGGGTGGCTCCTTCCTGAATAACAGTGCAACAGGGCATTTGAGATAGTTGTCTATAAGAACTGCAGTTATTTCACAGGCATCACTTCCACAAACGCAGTATATGTTCCCTGAGGGCACGAGGGGCTACCCCCCCTTAGGGACTTGGAGAGTCACAGTTAAGAACACTCCCTCTTCCCTATCCCTCAAATGGAGGGAGTTGTCTCCCTGTCCACTACAGCCAATGGCACTGCTAGGGAATTGCACAGTGAAGGGTGCTATGGGAGCTAATGGGGGGCTTATGAATAAATAAAATGATAGTTTTCCTGGGGGATACTTGTTCCTTGAATCAAACAATGTTTCAAATATATGGGTCTGCATGGGACTAAGCTTATTATACTTGGTCTGAACAGGCTATGCATTTTTCCTGATGAATCCACACACTATCCACTAATGCAGGGGGTCTTGGGCAAGCTATGCTATGCTAGTCCCATCTTCAGTAACTCCTCCAGGTTATCCACACCCCAGCATAAGGAGCAAAAACAGCATCCCCTGCTGACAGCTCAATGCCCCCACCCACATGGAGCTGCAGACTACCTTCTAGGTCCCCCCACTTGTCCAGTCTCCTTTGCAATACAACAGGATTCCTATCCATGTTAATGGATGCCTAGCTCCACAATGTAATTACCGGTTGTATTTCTTAGGTGGGTAACCAGCTTCGAAATATGACTGCAGCACAGGTCAGTACAAGGAAATGCTTCCTACCCTCATGCTTATCCCTATGACTGACCAGAATAGGGTAACATGAGCTGTTTTCCTATTAAGGGATCCTATTCTCAACAGAAGGGGGAGAGATCTGTCACTGCTTCCTTGTTATATGAATGTGTCCTGATGGTTGCACCGAAATTCCAGTTACAAGAACCAGACTCAAACTCTACCGTTGGGCACTGCTTACAATGGAAGCCCATGCTACCAGACTAGTGTAATGTGCAATCAATAGGCTTCTCCCTACCCCGTTCTCATCCCTCTCCCTGTTTCTTAGTCATACTCACCCTTCAATGCTAATACACTTTTGCAAAGCCATGCTTGCAGTCCTTATAGAGTCCGACACAAACAAGAGTATACATAACCAAGCCCCATCTCATTGCTGCATGACTGCTGGGGCAGGGATCTAAATCCTTCATACCTTATGGAGCATCAGCTAGGAGATTCACAACAATAGCAGGATCTACAGTGATTATGTAGCAATGGCTCTGTATCCCTGGTTATTAAAGGGGGCCTTTTGGGTGTTGCATTGTTGTATATGGGAACAGGTGCCGGCCCCCTCATCCTACGTAAGCTATAATCATATGAGGAACATGACCGTTAAAGAACTGTTTGCTACCAATGGGTGCAAGAAACAATTTAATCCTCCTCCCAACATTCCAGTTTGCTTTATAATAAAACACTGCTAACTTCCAATTGCACGCTGGACCTTGGCAGCAAACAGGCAGAATACCCTACTTGATGGCCTCCTGAAGGGTGATAATGTGTTTTTTCTTGTTCACACCAGGATGAACAGGGGAATGAAGACAAAGCTTTGAGCTCTTCTTTTTTTTTTTTTATATATTCTTTATTTTTCCTTTTTCCATATTACCATATTTTTACGGAAATAACATCATCTTTACATCATCAGTACAGTTTACATGTTTACAAATATATGTGATTTTCATCACTTTGTACAGACCAGTTTTTGTCAGTAGAACAAACAGAAGGTTCCAAAGTACATCATACACCATATAGCTTATACATTATAGATGTTGTGTACAATTAATTGCTAGATTAGTTAAGGGACAAATGAGTCATTTATCTGAATTATGTAAAACACCCAGGGTCTCCATGACTGTTCAACTATTTTGTTCTTCCTATTCTTTTAGCTATGATACGCTCTAAACAATGTATTTAATTCATTACTGAATGCCATGAGGCTAATTCTGGGAGCTTACTGGTGTGCCATAGGTGAGTGATAACTTTCTTCACTGCTGCCAAATAAATATATAACTTACTTCTACTTGGTGGGAATAAGTCATCTTCTCCAATATAAAGCAGAGGAAGTTGTGGGGTTGACTCAAAATCATTCCCTACTATTTGTTGTATATTATGTTCTATTTCTTTCTAATATACAGTCAATTTTGGGCAGGACCCAAAAATATGGGTCATATTAGTCAATACTTCCGCAAAGCCTCTCCAACATATGCCATAACTAAGTGGCAAGAACTTAACTAACTTATCTGGAGTATTAAAAAAGTGAATTCTACATTTCCATATAAATCCTACCCAGTATGGAGCCTGGGAGGCTTTCATGGATGGCAAAATTGGTTCTAGCCATTTCTCATACATCAATTGAATGTTTAATTCCTGGTTCCAAGCATCTAGTGCATTCCTTGTGGAGTCAGGCCAGTAATTTCTTAGTGCACCATAAATGATCCCTATCAGGTGTGTATTTTCACTGCCCTTAATGGTGTCCACGAAGAGTGTCATCATAGGTGGGATGGGGCTAGGGAGGGCATTCCAAGGTTGCTTCTTCTGTGTAAGGTATGTTCTAACCTGCAAGTACCTATAATGATGTGAACTGGGGAGCTGAAAGTGGGATTGTTTGGAGGCAAAAGGCACCACTCCCTGGTTATCTAAAAAGTGACATATTAGGGTCAGTCCTCTGATACTGTATTCTTTGAAGACATGATCTAATTTTGCTGGGATGAAATCTCTGTCACGCGTTAATGGTCTAAAATAATAAAAAGTTTCCTCCTGTGCTGGCACTGCCCTGATGTCATACCATGTCTTCAGAGTATCCCTAGTTCCAAAAGCAAAATCACGAACCTTTGGAGGGGGAGAGGGGTGCAAATACAATTGTATATATGTTGAATAAATCATTTATCACAAATTCAATGTATTTCCAAGGAGGGTGCATCTGACTATTAAGTCAGATCATTATTGTTTTAGAGATAACTGCTCTGTGATATTCCCTTAATTTTGGAAGGTTTAAACCACCTTTATCCAGTGGTAACTGCAGAATTGACCACCAAACTCATGGATGTTTACCTGACCATACAAATGTCTACATGATTCTGTTCCAGGAAACAAAATAGAATCTGGTGGGAGTAAAAGGTAGGGTCTGAAAAAAATACAATATTTTGGGAAAAACTGTCATTCGTTTAGCTTATCTCTTGGAGCAGAAGGAAAGCATCTAATGTGACTAGTTACCCAACAGGTTTTCTATGTCTATAGACAATGGTTCCAAATTGAGCAGTTCCAGGTGTTCTAAGTTATTAGGAATATAAACCCCTAAGTATTTTACTATTTCCCATTTAGCTGAGAGCAATGTTTTCAGAGGCTGAGTGGGAAAGAAATTCAAAGGCAGTATTTCTGTCTTCTGCATATTTATTTTGTAGCCAGAAATAGTCGAAATGAGTTGGATAACTTTCAATATGGCTGGAATAGAGCTTTATTGTTCAAGTAATGTTAATAATAAATCATCTGCATACAGGGAGAGAGAAAATTTCCAGGCCCCCAAGAGTAATACCTTGGATATTCGGATGTTGCATTAATTAAGCTAGGGGTTCAATATAAAAGGCAAAATGAATCAGTGATAAGGGGCACCCTTGCCTTGTGCCCTTAATAAGGGATATCAGTGAGGATAGTTGTCCATTTATTTTTATAAATGCTTTGGGGGAAGTATATATTCTTTTTTAATAAATCTATAAATTCTATTGGCAGACCAAAGACTGACAAGGTCTTCCACAAACATGGCCATCTGACCCAGTCAAAAGCTTTATCCGCGTCAAGACTAACAAAAGTTGCAGGAATCTTCCTCTGGTTTATATAATCTAAAAGATGTGTGGTTCTACATATGTTGTCAGTGGTCTGCCTGAACCGGATAAAAACAAATTGATCAGTGTGTAGAAATTGTGTCATCATTTCCTCCACTCTAAAGCCCAAATTGACATAAATAGTTTGTAATCCATATTTAAAATGGATATCGATCTATAAGAATTTGGTAATTCTGCTGGTTTATTTGGCTTCAGGATAGGTAAGATGTTGGTGTAGGCCCATGGGGGGGGGGGCCTCCCTCCTGTACCTCCCGAAAAGTTGCTAACGAAGCCGGGGCTAATTGTTTATAAAAAGATTTATACCATTCTGATGGTAGCCCATCCGACCCTGGGGTTTTTAAAGTTTTACTGTGGGAGACTGCCTTCTTAAGTTCTTCTGCCCATATTGGTGCCTTCAGTCAGTCAACCATATTTTGTGTAGCTTTAGGGAGGGTAATGTGATTAAAAGATTCTTCATATACCATTTTGCTTGACTCTGGGGGTCTTTCATAAAATAGAGAGTAAAAATTCTTAAAGATCTCCATAATTTGACTTGTGTTTCTAGCATAAACATTCTGTTCTACATCCTTGAGATGTCAAATATGTTGCTGTTCTATGGCCCCTTAGTCTGCGAGCTAAATTTCTAGCCCCTCTGGGCCCTCCTTCAAATTTATATGATTTGAGGTAAAATAAAGCTTGCTGATTTTTTTCATTTAAAATCTTTAGAAGGGCAGCTTTCCTTTGATTAATCTGAGTTTCAAATTTCCTCTTTGGTTAAATTGGTATTATGTTGTAATTCTTGCAGTTCTGTATGGAGTCTGTTATAGTTATACTTCCATTTTTTCCTCCTATCAGCTATGTAAGCAATAATCTCTCCCCATATGACTGCTTTCAGGGTATCCCAGACTATGGGTGCAGTCACCTCTGGGGTATTATTTTCTGTTAGAATTTGTTTAATCTTGTCTTTAAATCTAGTTTTAAAAGCTTCTTCCTTTAATAAGGAAGTATTAAGGCACCACCCAGCGGTCTTTTTTGGTAATTTTAAATCTAATTTCAAAAATAAAGGAGAGTGGTCAGATAGAAATCTAGGCCCAATAGTCAGGTCCTGCACCCAATCTAAGTGTTCCTTGGATATGAAAAAATAATCCAACATCGAATGGGTATTATATCTTGGTGAATAACACGTATATATTCTGGAGATGGATAAAAGTGCCTTCATATATCTGTTATACCGAAAGAGCTCTGTTGTGCTCTAAATAATTTTTGAGAGGGTTTTAAGTGATATTGGGATGGAGCTGATGAGTTCAGATGTGGTTGCAGTGTTAAATTGATGTCCCCCCATTCTCAGGCAACCCTCCATATTGTCTAATAATTTAGCCAAAAAAATGTTTAAATTGTATAGTTGAGTATTGCAGTGGAAAATAAATATTCATCAAGGTGACCTGCTTACCATATAGTTGTCCTTTCAGAATCACAAAGCATCCCGGTTTGTCTGTGTACTGTGACTCAACCTGGAACTGGGTAGTGGAAGGAATCAATATTGCTACTCCCCTTCTCTTTCCCTTTGAGTATGAGGAATAAAATACATTATATCATCCCCCTATGTCAATTTCAGGTGTTCTTTATCTGTTAAATGCGTTCCTGTAATTATATAACATTATTGAACTGTTTTTTTAATACATTGGAACACACGTGTTCGTTTGATCAGATTGTTGAGTCCATTAATGTTAAGAGATAATAATTGTACTGTGTTAAGTGCCATCTTTAATTACTTCATTATGAAAACTCCCTTTAATCCCCTGGACAGGTAACCCCTGAGTCGCAGTGCACTTCCCTTCATCTCTGCCTGACTAGTTGTTCTGTACTATTATTTTTACTCTTTTTTGAAACACCCCTTCTTCTGTTCTCAGACTTGCTTCTGGTCTTGCTGTTATAAACAAAATCCTTACAAATTAATTTCTGATCCTCTTGTTGTTGGTTGCTGTAAAGGTCAAATAAAATATTTCTTAACAATCTACATAAACAATGTAGATATTTCAAACATTGAAACCTAGCCAACAGGGTTACAAACATGCTAATAAGATTTACATCTTGTACTAAATATCATAGTTTTGCTATAAAGATCTGAACTGAACTACACAAGTTTATTCGAAAGATAATTAACTTAGTAAGTGCTTCCAAGGTAGGAGAGATCCCAGTGTCTCTCCCTATTTGTGTCACCCTATAAAATTCAAGGTGCACTGGGGGAAATCCGGAGATAATCTTCTCTCGGGCCCCCAGAGGGTAAATGAACCCCCTTAAAAAATAATAAGAGTCAGACCAGTTGTTGATTTGCAGTGAAAAAAAGAATATCCAAATAATGTTTAGCCTGTGTAAATCATAACAATAATATGGGCTTGCCACTACGGCAGCTTATGCGCCTACTCACTTCCCAACTTGAGTTGCTCATAAAACTTTTACCTTTGTAACTTATTCAGAGGATAGTACCTATGTTATACATACTTTTATTATTATGTCTATGGTAAGATCTATAACCGATATAAAACACTTCTTAAAATCACAGGTCTCATTTCCTAGGCAGAATTAGTATAAGTAAAAATTAACAGCAGATATCTTTTGACTAACTGCCTAACTAACATAATTACTCATGTCACAGTGATTAGTTGGCTTAATACCCATAGATTATTTTTAAATCCAATCTTAGTTTGTAAGATGGAGTTCAACATCTTCTCCTTGTTTTAGGAAAAGTTCAGTGCAGCTAAGCACCTCCCTCAGTTTAGTGGACAAGTTTTGTAGGCCCTAGGGCCTAAGGAAGTCATGGAATAGGGCAGATTATAGGCCCTTGATTTTGCTGTACCAGGACTAAAGTTCCTACCATTCTGGTTCTGCCCCGGGCAGGGTGATGAAATTCAGCCAGTTTATTCAAAATAGATACTGAGTTCTGGGAGGATCCTCTGTGCAGATTTTTTGAAGATGTGACTGTCTGCCATCTAGAAGGATCCGGCGCCCCTCTTCTAAATGCTGACCTCATCTTAAATTGTAGCCCATGTTTTAATAGTTCCTCTATGGCTTCTTCAACTGTCTGAAACTCCCGACATCCTGATTGAAATTGTACCACCAGCCTGGTCATGTAGGGTGTGGTGAATTTAATTGCTGCCTCTTTCAAAGTGGGTAGAATGTCCGATTATGCCCTATGGTTTTTCAGCGTTTGTGGGGTGTAATCATTGTCCAAAAATATACGTGTCTGGCAGTGAAACACTTTTCCTCTGTGCCATGCAGTTGTTAATATCTGTTCTTTCACTGCAAAGCTGTGGAGCCTCACCACTATGGAGAGAGGTCATGCATTTGGCTCTGTGGGGCGAGAGCCCAATGCTCTATGCACCCTTTCAATATCTATTGGGAGGTCTGAGGGTAATTCCAGTGCTGTTTTTAAAAGAGTAATAATGCAATCTTTTATGTCCTATCCCTCTGAGCCTTCTGGAATGCAGCACAATCTTATATTTTTCCACCGGGCTCTATTTTCGGCATCTTCTTGTCGAGCCTGCAAATATCATTTTGGTCTTGTAAATTTTGTAACTCCTCTTCTAAGTCATCCACAGGGTTCTCCACTGCAGCTATTTTGCACTCAGCTGCATCAGTTCTTTGCCCTAAATTAACAACATCTTTTCTCAGCTCCCCATATAAATCTTTAACTTCTGCTCTGAATGACAGTAGTTCTTTATACATCATATCAAGCTTGTCTCATTTACTTTTTGCTGTTTTGTTCTTGCTAAGGACGGTCTGCCCTTGTTGCTCTCCTTGGGCCTGAGAGTGTTCAGAATCTGAAGCTTCAGCTGCCGATATCACAGCACCATTGTTGATGCGGCGCTCTATTTATCGGTACTGTTCCTTTTTCCATTTTCCCGGTAAGCTGTGCCTAAGTCCCTGATTCTGTAAAGACTTTTTTCAATGTTTCTACTGCTCGTATAGCAAGTTGGGGAGGATTTGGGAAGGATTAGGTGTGGAGCTCGGGAGTTATGCTGCCAGCTTGCAGGTAGCTAAACCAGAAGTCCCCTTTGAGCTCTTCTTTGCTACACCATAACCAAGTTTCTGAATCCCTTCCCCCCACCCCAGGGGAGTCAGATGTCAAGCAGATAGCCCCTTGGGATCGACATGTTCATACCTGACATGGATAATGGATGAAACCCATAGTGCTATTTACTAATCCAGAGCATACTACCACAAAGCACAGAACCCCTGCCTTTCTTTACAGTGTCATTGTTTGTCCCACCATGGAGGCAGTACCCCATTAGCCCTGGGGGACAGACAACATGGATAATTCTATAAAAATGTGTCAGTGGCCTGCCCTGTCCCCATCCTTTACTGTCCACCCAACAAACTGACCCTGCATCCTAGAGTATATGAATGTTCCACTTTTCTATTAGCCTCATGCCAAACAGACTGTACTCCAACTTCTTGCCCCATCCCCCACCCCAACATCTCTATAGCTCATGGCAGGGAAACTCCTGACTAGCTGATGGATAAAATAGTCCCTACTGATTATCTATCCAAATAGGGGTACCTCAGGAATCCTCCATATCCTATACATTCTCAGACAACATAGGCCTTCAGCTATTCCTGACACTCAGCCTGAGGTGGGTGTAGTGTAGGAGTGTTTGGTTGACAGTTTCTTAGGCACTGAAGTCATACCCATTGGGTCATACAGGACCTCAGGGTTGTGGCTTGTTGCCATTGGTCACCTCCCTTTTTGGACTGTGTAATATCATTCTATTGTTCATACTAATCCAAAAGCATCCTGCTGATACTGAATGTAATGCACAAGTTAGATGTCTTATCTATACTTGCTTGATTCCAAACAACTTGTTTAGTTACATACTTAGTTACTCTTTGTATTTAATGTTCTTGAGAACATTTTGTCCATATGTAATGCTTGAACACCCCACAGCTACCATACAACATAAGGCCGGGGAACAGTTGTGTGGTGCTCACTGCAGCATGTGGGAGGATCTGGGGAACCCACGGGTGCACATGGAGGTCCCTCTCTGTGCCTGCCATGGGCTGAATCTTCAAACATCACCCCAGCATTACACTAGATAGGAAGAGTGGTAATAATGGCTATTATACCATTTATTTATTTTATTTTTATTTATTTCATTCTAGGATTATAACTACCTTTGAGCCAAGGCTCTTTTACAAAGGTTCGATATCAGAGAAAAAGAACAGTACATAACAAAGCAAATGCGGTTTCAGACAGAAAATACAGAACAGGCATCCCATTAAATGCATGTACAATGCATACTTATGGCTATAACAGGTAGGGAGAGGAGGGAGTACAGGCAGTAAGAGAGGGGACAGTGGAGGTTTGAGCTGCCAAAGGTGATTGTCGACATGAAGAGAAGTGCTGTAAGTGGGGCTAGGAGGGGGGTGGTGGAGGGGGAGAATGGGGAAAGGGGAGGGAGTGGAGGAGGTAAGTGCTGAGTTTGGTGCTGCAGGACAAATGATGTGGAAACAGAGGGCTGACTAGGTGTGGCAGTCACAGGTGCTTGAGACAGCGAGGTAAAGCCTGAGCCTTGTTTTGAACAGCCCTAGTGAGGGAGTGGCGTTGATCTCAATATTGGCACTGTTCAGCCAGGTCTGGGCCCTGTAGGCAAATGTTCGTTGACCCAGGGAGGTTCTGCAGCATGGGACCTTCAGGAGTTGAGAATCTGAGCCCCTTGTGCAAGGGGGATTATTGCTTGCACAGAGGAGAAATTGGACCCCTGGAGGGGCAAGACCCATGGATAACTTCCTAGCCATACCATGGACCACCGACATCAACCAAACAGAACCGCAGGCTGGCACCTTACCTCCATTGTAAATCCTCTGATAGTCACTGCAAAAGGTGCCAGCCAGCTGCATCTCCACACAGTTTTGTACCACTGCACCCACCTTGCTTATTGCTCTCTCTTCATTCCACTCCCACTTGCTCTCCGGCTCCTCTCCATCCCGGTCTGACTCATAGCTATTGCTGCACTCACTGTCTCTTTCCCTTGTTCAGTAGACCATACATAAAGAAAAAAAAAAAAACAGCAGTTAAAACAAATTCCCCCAAACAGCACTGCGACTGCATTTCCCCACAAAGTTATACCTGGAAGACCGCAAAGTTCAACCCGGAAACAAACTGACACGCAGTCTCCTGTTCATGCTCCATACAGTAACTGACAGCTACCTGCTATTACTAGCAAGCTCCACAAAAACAGTCTCTCAGAAAAAAAAAACAGCATCTACCTCTCTGTATCACATTTCACTCCCTGTCCCTGATATTCAAGCGCTCGCTCACTTAGCACACCCAACTCACTAAAACCCACAAACTGCGATAATTCTATCAATGTGGAGGGGGAGCATCTTGTCAATATTCAACCTACTGTACCAGCAGGGAACTATTTTTTGTGACGCAACAATAAATTAAATAAAATATCATTTCAACTGATATAAAACACTATTTTTCTTTCTTTTGTTTTTACACAAAAACTAAAATAGACAAAGTATAATCCCAATAAACCTCTCAGGGGATGTGGGTTATTGGGGGAATTACCATGGCTGGCAAGGATTTACCCACTCAGCTATGTCTCATGGGCAAACCACTCCAGTGGTGGTAAATCCCCCGATAACCCACACCCCTCGTGGATTATTGTTTAAATACAGGCCAATAAACAGGCCTGAACATACTAAGATTTTTCAGTTGGATTGTTAAAGGCCTGTATTATCCTGGAAAACATAGACAAGTGCTCAACCACCTTAAAAAGAGCAGGATCAATATTGCTTTATGTGACCGGGTGACCCCTGTCACTGGTGAGGTGTCCTGGTAGGAAGAAACATGGGTCTTTCCTTGCCCCCCCATTAACCTACCTTATGCCTATGTTATATAAAGTACATGGAAGGAATAGATGAAAGTGCTGGAGTGCTTTAAAAACAATTAAAGATTAAAAGTGCTAGCTATAAAGTGCAGGGATATGTTAAATGCTATGGTTAAAGTACCAGAACAGTGCTTTCTGTACAAAGAAAGAAAGTAAGAAATATAAAATGCATCTGTGCCTTTAATTGCAGTAATAAAAAAATATAGAAAGGGAACCACAGAGTAAGGACCCATCTGTATTTTCTGTTTTCTATGGTTGCAGCCTCTATCTTCCTTTCTAGTGTAGCTATCCCTTTCTTTCTTGGTTGGAGGCAGGCCACCTCTAAGCAGCACCCCCCCCCCCTTGTCATTGTCTAAACCCTCTTTCAAGTTCTCTTCCTTCTGGGTCCAGGTAAAAAGGTTCATGTAAGGGAACCTTGTAGTTATAAACTAAAACACAAGTGGCAATATGTGTTTTACTTAGTGGTGAGTTAAATGAGCCCAGGATTAAATAAACCAGTAAGCAGCATTCCCTTTCCCTTTACTTTATTATGCATCCTGTGCTGCCTTGCTAGAAATACAAAGATAACATAAGTGGGATATTACTAAGATACAGTATTACTAGATGCTCTGTTAGCAAGTAGCAAAATGCTGGGTCAATAGCTTACCTCAGGTTAATTTGCTGGTGTGTAAACAGTCCTATAGAGGGTAAAAAGAGAGAGAAAAGATACTGTTTGGTGGCCTGATAAGCTGCAGCCTTCTCTGCAGCAGGACAGGGTGTCAGCTGCACAAGCTCTTCTTCTGCGCTCAATCTGTTGCTAAAGGGAAGCAGCAGTCCCTAGAGGCCTATATTTACACAGATTCTAGTTGCTTTAATTATTGATTGAGGGAGGAGCTTACAGTAATTAAAAAGATAATCAAGCGTTTAGAGTTACTTTCTAACCAGGATTATGGTGTGTAATAAAGATGTTGGAAAGAAATAGTTACTAAAGTAATAAGGCTTAAAAACAACTTTTTGTACTATGTATAGGAGCAAGTTTTGAGCCTAGAAACTCAAAAATGTACTAAATTGGAAATGAATTGATGTCACATGACAGTGATGTCATTGATAAAAACATATATAAGCCTACCACTAGGTTGGATTTATTAGATAAGGCGTCAGTCTAGAACTGACTGTGAGAGGTGTAAGACCTTAAGTTTAGAAGGCTTGTGTCTATACCCTAGACAGCATTGATGTTATTGACTTAATGACAATTTTTTTATTTTCTGTTTTGAATAATTATCATTTTATGCTACAAATAATAAAATGATAAATGCCAGCCTGGCATTTTTTATGCACTAACTTTGGATGTCTGCCTGCTAATTGTCTCCTGAACAACAACCCCACTACACTTTACTACAAGAAACTCATCTGCTTCACAATGAATCCTTGAAATGTAAGAAGGACTGGGTAGTGTTGTCGAGGCACAGGTCAGGAAGCATGGGAAAACCAGGAGCCATTTCAAAATTTGCAAATAGCATTTTATTATTAATAAAAGCAAAATAAAAAAATAAAAATTGTAAAGTATAACTATTTACAATGGCAGTACAAACATAGAAAACAGAGTCCTTCTTCTGAGTTTTTTCTTCTCAATTTCAAATCTCAGTCTCTGTCTCTGTCTTGCAGAAGCATTGCTGTTCTTTTTATAAATCTGTGGCTGGGAAACTCATTAAGAAAACAGCATGCTTCTCACACAGTATTCTTGTAAGTTTCTAGTGTTCTTGCAGGTGCAGCAAAAAGAACATAATGACCCAGAACTGGCCTCTTGTTTATAGCATCTCAGAGAGTTTGTAAATCAACTTCTCAGGTTAACTCCTTGAGTTTCAAATAGCTTTTTGAAATAATTTCAACAGTATATCTATATACAGTTTTAAACAAAGGGATCCCAGTATCAGTGACATTCCCACATAAAGATTCACATATATTTTTTTAATAACTGCAAATATGCATGGAGGAAGAAAAGACAAAACAGCAAGTGAAGATAGAGAGATAGCGAGAGGCTTAGAATTGCAAAACCATTTGAATGATCAGTTCCTAGGTCTCACCAGAACAGACCCTTGCATTTAAACACTTTCTGCATAACAAATGGGACAGGGCCTTATTCAATTCTGTCACAGGTAGGATAGTTCTACACAACTCATTCTCGACCAAAGTCAGAGGAGTGGGTATCCTCCTTCACAAATGGCTGCCCACACAAGTGTTACAGACTGCACACAGTAAGGATGACAGACAGGTTCTTGCTAGGGTCAAAATACATGACCAATTTCTACTTATAATGAATCTCTATGGCCCTAACTAGGATATGCCTTCTTTTCTTCCAGAGGTCACCTAACAAGTGTTAGCTCTATATGTACAGGGCAAAATTGCTCTTAATTTGGGGAGACTTCAGTGAGGTTTGGGACCCCTTCATTGATAGGCTCAGATGCACTCAGGCCACAACAACTAAAGCCCACCTAGCGCTGCACAACATGGTCAAAGGGCTCATCTCACTGACTCCTGGAAGTCCCTAAACCCTACATGGAAAGACTTTTCCTGCTACTCAGCACCACACATTAACAGTATCTGAACAGAATACTTCCTCATTCAGAAGTGTAATATGGAACTGGTGCAGGACACAGGTATAGTACCCATCATGATACCAGACCACACCTCTATCCATATGATATTGCCATCAGGAAGGGCAGCCTGAATGTCCATTGATGGAAATGTAATACCTCTCTGCTAAAGGACCCAAGCTTCCTGGACTGGATAACAAAAGAAACTGAGCTGTACTCTGAGACTAATGATACTCCAGACATCTCTAGGGCCATGCTCTTGGACTCCATTAAAGCCTATATACAGGGGTATATCATGGCTTATGCTGCCCAGCAGAAAATGAAAAGAGGCATGGAAGTGGCAAAACTAGAACAATGTTGAATGCCAAACAAAAAAAAAAAATATTTAACACTTCCATAAGCAACAACTCTCTGGAGCTGGCCTGGCAAATACAACAGTTGCATTTCTGAATTTATACACTCACCCAAGGAGTAGTCCATAGGGCAGTGACCAGAACCACACACTAATAATATGCGTCAGGAGAGAGAGAGCAAGCCATCTTCTCACCTATGGGACAAGGGCAGAACAGTCAAACATCATGCTGACAGCATCAAAATGCCCAACAGAAAGGTCTCCACCAATTCAAAAAACATCAGTGATGACTTTTTTAAGTTCTACTCTGACCTATATACCTCCAAAGTATCCCTCTTTGAAATGGCACTAACTTAGTTCCAGGATTCAACCCATGTACCTAATCTCACAATTGAGCAAAGGCAGGGGTTGGATAACCTCTGACACCCCTAGAACTACAAACAGCTATTTCCACTTTCTTAAAAGGGAAAAGCCCCAGTAGAGATGGTATACTGTTAGAATTTTATCAGACGTTCAATCCACAACTCAGCAACAGACTAACCCAGACCTATGCTGCAGGGCACTAGGTGAGGATCATGAAAACCAGAAGAGCATGGTCAAAGAGCACAATGGCAAAATGATGCTGTCTATTACAGTGCCCGACCAAAACGCCAACTGCAAAAACAATGACAATGGTTGTGGTCCACAAACACACCACCCACTACCATGGCCAACAAAAACAACAGGTAATCTACTATTACACTGTTTTTGATAAAGCAGTACATATTATATGAAACAGTTGAGTTTTAACACTTGAATATAGAGAACTACTTTAGGCAAGTCTCTTGAGCCCTCTGTACTTCAGGCCCTCTCAACTCTAGAACTGGAGGTATTGAAAAGGGACACAATCGCAAATGATAAAGATGCACAGCATGGCTCTAACAGACAGTGGTACATATGAAAGACCAAGCTTGGTCATAGGATAATGTTCAAAAATGTATTAATACACATAAAAAAGTAGTATGCACCACTGCCAGCCCACTAGACGTTTTCACACACACACACACACACACACACACACATAGCTTAAGGCCTTGATAAAGCGTGTGTGAGCAAGAAAATGTTTGGCAGGCTTGGGGTGGCAATAGTTACTTTTATGTATGTATGAATACATTTTTTGGACATTATCCTATGACCAGACCTGGTCTTTTGCATGTAAGAACATCAGAGAAGAGGTCACCCAGCAGCTCTGGTTGTATTAAGCTAAAAATCAAATTACTAAACCAAGAAAGCCTCGCAACTCACCTCCAAGCCAGTCAAAATTAAGTCACAAGAGAGCTATGTATAACACAGTTTTAATTTATTTAATTATAAAGCTCCAGCAGAAGGAGCAGAACACTGTTAGGCTTTTTGGTAATGGACTGTGGAGGTTTCTTTTTAGACTTCATATGGTGTGAGTATATTTATTAATAAATGACATTTTGTTTCCCACATACTGTAGCTCTCTTGTGCTTTAATTTTGGCTGACTTGGGGGTGAGTTGTAAAGGCTTTCTTTTTTTAATCTTTTGTATGTACCAATGTATATCAGAGCTGTACTGTGTTTCTTTTTCTGGTACTACTGCTGTATTAGAGACTCCAGACATGGATATCCTTTTAGCCACCTGTCCCTGCAGTTCACACAGCTGTAAATGGTATTCCGCATTTTAGCTGGCAAGCTGTCCTGGGTAAATGAATCTGAAAACAATTAAAAATGGCTGTGCTTGAAGCTTCTTTTTCTTTCTTTCTTTTTTCCTAGGAATGTGCTATGAGGACATCTTCAATTTGAAGCTTTATGCAGAGCACATGAATCGTATGTTAAACAAAACAAATAAAATGCACAAAAAAACATATTTTGTAGAGGTGTACAAAATGCAGATGGAATTTTAATTCTAATTCTGTAACAGTTTGTGGAATTTGTACAAAAATGTCATGAAATTCTATCAAATTTAAATTTCAGACATTTGCATATAATTTCAAATCCGCTCATTGAAAGGTTTCCAAATTTGGCAAGTATAAAGTTCCATAAAATGTGTTTAAGTGTACAAAGTTTTAGATGTCTAGCTTTAATGGAGAATGACATATAGTTGATCAAACATTTCATCAGCATTTAATTTCCAGTTGTTTCATTGTAATTTTAACCATACTTATCCACATTTCTTCACATCTGAAACATTTAAAGAGAAGTACCATATGGGTTATGTACAATACTTTAGGTCTCCACCTTTAAATGTAATTCATAATTATTCCCATCTTTTTTTTAAACAGTATATCCAAATTTCACAAAATACATCATGACGTATAAATGTTTCTTCCACATGGATATGTATGCCTTGTTTCAAGTCTCAATATTTTAATGGAGACAGTTTATAAGGAGTCAAACTTTCAGGAATCTTAAAAATAAAATGTTTGCAAATATGTAAACTATTAAATTATAAGCCCCTGCAACTTTAAAACTAGAACACAATGCATTAACCTAAGCAGATTCATAGAGCTTAAAGAGAAGGGTGTGTGTGTGTGTTATAAACTGCCAAATATATCGAAGCAACATAAGCTCTTAATGTTGTATTTCATGAGACTTTCTGAAACCTGTGGAATTTTGTGATAACATTTAGAACCCATATCCATGAATTTTGCCCATCCATACATCTGACCTTCCATAGAAGAGAAAGAAAAAGGCTGGTGAGAGTAGTAATAAGGCCAGATTCATAGGGGACTCTACTGTAAAAGTAGCTGGAGACTTGAAGGGCATTACAGGACTTTGATGCTGATGCAGGTAAGGACATTTTTCTCTCTGCAGTACAGGACAAATAATTGTGATCAATAGCCAAGCACTGAAGCTGGGAGGCGGTGCTGTTATCTGCAATTCTCACAGGAAGTATAAGCTCTGACGACATGAGGAGCTTATTTTTGGAATTAGAGATGTTTCTAAGAGGAAGGTGACCAGACAGATCTCCTCCAAATGCCTCCATGGTCCTGTGTCCTGTCAGGAATGAGAGTGAAAGAAACTAGGCAAGCAAAATTTTGCAAAGATTCCATTGAAAGAGAGAGGGTCTTATTTTTCTGGCAAGATACAAGGCATTCTGGGGCAAGGAATGCCTGCAAGCTCAGAGCGTACTGCAACTGTGTCAAGATTGAGGGGGTACTGGTCATGTCAAGATGTCAAGGGACAGGGAAGTCTGAGGGATTTAAATCAATGTCAGTGACTCAGTAGGTTGCACACTCATCTCTGAGACTGGAAGCTCAGAAGTTTATGGGTTCTATCCCCACACCATGCACATGGGGTAAATTCCCAATACTGACACTGTAGTGCAGCATGGAGGGGGTTGCAGCACTCCTGAGTTGCTGTCTTTCAGATGAGATGTTAAATTGATGCCCTATCTGCCTGTTCTCATGGTTGTTCAGGTGTATCTTAAAGGTCCCATGGTACTCCTCAAAAAGAGTAGGGGAATTTTATTGAAAGAATGGACTTCATTACAACAAAAATGAATACATATACACTGAAAGGCAAGAGACAAAAAAACAAGGAATAGAACAAAACATAAAAAATAACCAAAAAACCAACAGTTATTTAGCCCATGTGGCACAATTAAGCCAATAATTCAGAAATTGTTCAGGAAGTCCATTAGTAGAGTCAAAACACATAAGGTCAGCCACTGCATTACAAACAGTGGCTACCAGTTCTGCAGGGGTAATAAGTCTCTGTTGCAGGATCCACAGACACCTGGACTGCTAAATGTGAAATCTCAAAAGACAAAAGATAACATACATAGTATCACTATTAAATTGAACAAAAGTATTAGGAAAAGGACTAAACATAAGCATAGGATAATCTAAAGATCTAAGTTCAGGAACCTTCCAGCAATCTGCCAATAAATCCCAAAAAGGTTTAATATACAAACATTCAAGAAATAAATGACATTGAGTTTCTAAGATGTGTATACACATAGGTCTAGGACAATATCTCTCAGACAATTGTTTATGTTTACTATTGTTTTTGACCCCTAATTTACCATAATTCCCCAACCAAACACTATCCTAGATATACAGAGGGATACGCTTATTAGTGAGATACTGTAAAATCAGAACCTGTCTGTCCTGTGGACACTCTGGGAACTGAACCCGAGAGATCGTTCCATTGAGGTATATGTGTATACAACCTCTCCCTATCGTAAGACTGCAATAACTGTATAGAAGCTTCCCATTTGATAACAGTCTCATACAATCTTTCATATACATAGGCAATTCCCTTAGTCTAGAAATAACCCTAAACTTTTTCTTCCGTCACCCAAAGCAACAGAGATCAATCCACTGCTCCATAAAGGGTCTCCAAAGAAGCCACCCCGGTTTAAAGACCAAACCCAAATTATAAGTAAAAAATAGACTGAAAAAAAAAAAGCAATAGGGTGTATCATAGCACCCCCTCCTTCAGGAACTGGAAGATAAGTGAATTTCCGTTTAATGGGATTTAATCGAGATCCCCAGAATGCTTGGAAAACAATACTATAAATCTGTGTCCACATACGCATAGGGGGTGGAAAAATATAACTAAGATATAAAAAAACAGGAACTAGGAGCGTTTTAATCAATAAAACCAGTTTTTCTTCAAAATCTGCATACCCTTCCATTCCCCCACGAGTCATAAACCCTTCGCTAAAGTCCTATCCCAATTGTATCCAGCCATATCCCCTGGGCCAAAATAAATCCCCAAGATTCTAATAGGGTCCTTGGAGACTGAAATCCCAGCTATACAACCAGAATCAGGCACTGGTGTGGAACCTATAACTACTCCAGAACACTTATTGTAATTAACCTTGGAGCCTGAAATACTAAGAAACAGATGTATGGATTTTTGTAACACTGGAACAGAAAACTGAGGTGGCAACAATAAAACCAAATCATCAGCATAAGCCAATACAGACTGCAAAGGCCTATTCTGCATCATGTCCAGACCGCAAAGAGTGTTGTTTGCCTGTAATAATCTAATAAAAATATCAGTGGAGAAGGCATATAAAGTCGGACTCAGTAGGTAACCTTGCCTAACCCTTTTGTGATACATGAGTTTCCTCCCCAACCAATAGCCATTTACATTAGGGATAATTACTGCCCCTGATACATAGCAGCGATCCAAAAAACAAATGTCTCTGGCAAACCAAAAGCCTTCAAAACCAAAAAGAGAAAGGTGTGAGAGACACGATCAAAAGCCTTCTCTTGATCAAGGCCAACAGCAAACCCCTGTAGCTGTCCAAGTTCTCCTCTAGAAAAAATCTCTAGTAGGTATATCAGATTATCCTGTTGTTTCCTACCCTTCACTGCACAAGTTTGTGCAGGATGAGGAAGCAGTGGAGTGATCCTGGCTAATCGTGACAAAAGGATTTTGCTCAAAAGTTTCATATCCGTATTCAACAAGCTGAGTGGATGCCAATTACTAATATCCATTTTGTCCCCTTTTTTATAAAGGAGAAGCAAGAATGCCTCTCTCTCATAGAGGGGGCATAAGTTCCAGTATGTAAAATATGATTAAAAAGAAGAACCAAAACAGGCCCAATAGTCCAAATAAAGGTTTTGTAGAACCCAGTGCCCAGACCATCCGTGCCAGGGGCCATATTAGAATGCAACAAACCAACTGCAGATTGTACTTCTTCCAAAGAAACATCTATGGTTAGTTCCTGCTGTTGATCTCGGGATAAGCCTGGTAGCTGTAATTCTTGTAAAATAGTAGTAACAGCCATGTCATCCAGGATGGTATCCGGAGTCAAACTAGTGGATAAATAATGTTCCACCACAGACAAAAGGTGTTGCGGATCACTCACAAGATGTCCAGAGGAATCCTTGAGGGCAGTAATAAGTCTAGAGTTTACCCTTTGATGACTTTCTTTAAAGGGGTCTAATGAGTGTTAGAACATACTGGTGCCAAAACGTAATTCCTGATTTAAAGATCTGCCCCGTTATATTGTACAGCCATCATTTGCTTTTTTAAATTCACAATATGGGAGCTACAATCATGTGTTGAAGTTTCAGCTAAGGATATTAGATATTGTAGCTGATAACTAAGTTGTAAATAGGATAAATAATCTTTCTGAGACTTAACTTGCGCTCTATGTAGAAAAAAATGCTTCCACCCCCGTTTGGTATCCTCCCACCATTCTAATATGGAATCATAACATTTTACCACAGATATCCTGGCCGCCCAGTCTCTCAACCAGAATTTTTTAAGGGCCTGGTCCTCCAACATTCTTTCATTGAGCCTCCACAGGTTCTTGCAACATTTCAGGGCCCCATCCCAGGAAAGGAGAACAGTGAGAACAGTATGATCAGAAAATTCAATAGGTCTGGAAGAGGCCTGCAGTATCTGAAAAACGGAAGAAACAAAAACAAAATCTATCCTCGTCCTAAGGGTATTTTTTAAAAAAGTAAAGCCACCTGTAGGGTACAACTTTCTATAAGCATCAATTAAATGAGCCTTAGACACTATTCTATTGAGAGTGGTCGAGTCACAAAACAGTTTATCTGTTTTGAGACCCCTATCATTAGTGGATAATGCACAATTGAAATGACCTAACCAAACGACCAATCGGGAAGTATGCAAGTACGGTTGTATGTCTTTAAAAAGGGCAACCCTTTGCGCTTTGGTTTGTGGGGCACAAACAGAAATGATCCAAAACCTAGCCATAGGGATAGAGACATCTAAACATAACACCCTCCCAAGGTGAATGTCCACCAATCTGGAAACAGAGAAAGCAGAATTAAAAAACAAAATACCTAAGCCATCACAAGGTTCCTCCCCTATAGACCAAAATGATGGCCCTAAAGTCCAAGTAGAAGAGGCATGTCATAGTTCCTGGGAAGTCTTCAATCTGACATCTTGTAAACAAAGAACGTCCAAGTCAAAAGTTTTAAGAAGCAAAACAAAACCAATACGTTTCTTCATCCCCTTCAAACCATTGACATTTAAGGTAGAAATCTTTAAAGAAGACATAGCAGGAAATAAAAGGATGGTAGGTCAAACACTAATACAACAAAGCGTACACTTCAAGGAGGTTTACCCAATTGCCTCCTTCTAGTGCGTTTAGCAATAGAATCATCAATTTTAGTGCCTGAATCTGTATTAGAAATAACCGAAGAGGAGTCAGTGTCCTCTCTAGAATCCCCACCCACATCTTCTTCCAGTGGAGAAAAAGTGTTCCTCAATTTCACCAGATTTCTCTGAGCAGGGGAAGGAAGAAGAGGTTTAACTTCTGGCATAGGCTTACCACGTCTATTCCGTTTCCTAGGTTGAATAACTTGAAAAGGGGCATCATTGGGGGGGGGGCATATGACCCACAAACTCTTCAACAAGCAAATCCTTAGAAGGGACAGAAAGAGAAGGCAGAGAAACATCCATCAAGGTGTCAGGGGAGGTAATCTCCATCGGGGCAACAGGACTAGCAGGATGAGGCGCAACTGGAGCAGGAGTCGGAACGCAATCAGTACTCTGCTGCACCGGTCTGTCAGAAGTGTGGAAGACAAGCTGCTGTGCTTGAGTAATAATTCCATCGTGTGAAGGACAGTCAGGTCTATTGTGCGAGGCCCAAGGACATCTCCCATAAGCATGACCAGTCTGGTCACATAAGTTGCAACTAAAAAGGTTCAAGCAAGCAGTAGCCAAGTGGCCATATTCCAAACAATGAGAGCACTTAGAGGTATCACAAGCAGAACTTAAATGCAGCTGGGACCCACATTTAAAGCAAGATCTAGGTTGCCCAGCATAAAAGATAGACCCCCGATCTTTCACAAGGAAAAAAACACTAGGGAGGTGGACTGGACCTGAATTAGTGGAAAACAGTTTTACTTTAACCCCCCAACTACCATCCCAGATCTTTTCACTGTCCAGCGTGGGAGTAGGCCTATCTAAAATATCACATCTCTTCCTCAACCAACATAGGATGTCTTCAATATTAACACCTTCATTTTTAAATAAAATAGTTATAGTTTTAATCAAGGGTTTAGAGAGGGGAATAGCATGAAACGGGACCCATAAAGGGTCAGACTTAAGGTTCTCATATTGCGCCCAAAACCTATCAAGACTGGAGATTTGTTTGAAGCTAGCGTCAAAGTTTCCATTCCCTAAAGAAATTAATACAAAAACTTCTGAGGAAAAATATTTCATAGACTGTTTGAGTAAAGTTCTAGCAATAAACAGCCTATCCAGTGGTTGTTCTAAGCCCCCCTTATATAATAATCGTACTGCATTTCTTCAAGAAGCAGGCTCCCCTGTCGGCCGCAATAAATCAGCTAACTTAAATAAGGAAGGTTTATCTGGCAACCCCTGATCATCAGCTGTTGGAACCGAGCTAAACCCCTGCTCAGTAGTATTCGGTTAACCCTTATCCTGAACCACAGGTAAAGCAGCATTATTAACAGAAACATTAGACATTATAACATTAGAAGTACCCCGGGGTTTGGTGGAGCTCAGTGAAGAATCTACGGTGGTGGCCACAGGCACAGAAGAAGTACACATTTTCAAAAAGGAAGGGTCCGTCGGATCCGGAGTCCATTTACCCGATCGACCTGCAATCCAACCAGCCTCAGACAAAGCTTTTGCAGGTGACCAAGATACAGCATGTGAGGTAGAGGGTGCGGGGGACAAATCTCCCCAGTTCCTGGAGCATGCGCGATCCAAAAAAGAAAACAATTGCTCAGTGTCAATTGGAACAGCAGAGTAGGCAACTGAAGGCAGAGAAACCAACCTTGTCATTCCCATCCTAGTGTTCTTGGCATGGGAATCCAGAGTAACAGTACCATCTGAAACTGCCAGTAATGGGGAGTCTTCTGCCAGAACATCCTGCAGAGTAGCAGCCTTTCGAAAATCCAACAAATCTTTCGGGGGAGGAAGCACAGCCACCTCCTGTGCAGCGTCCGTCCCGATGTCCAAGTCATTCCTGTCTGTAACAGCCTGGGCACCCTGAGGAGCCTCATGTAGCAGTTTGAGTTCTGCCTCCACAACTGCACCTTGCATGAGCAACTCCTGATGGCAACGCAAAAGCTCCTGCCTACGGGAACAGGCAGAATCAGCCTGGTGCTCTTCTAAAGGAACACCATCATCCAAAACATGCAGTCCCACTGAAACAGGCAAATTTCCATCTGTCACAAGCTTTTCTTTACCGCTAGAAAAGACAGCAAGCGCTGATTCCACATCCAGGGCCTCCTGCGTAGACAGGACAGGAGCAGAGGCCAAAGCTCCTGTTCTTGAGATGTCCTTCCTCACTGCCGCTCCCAGAGAAGTAGCCATCTCTCCCAGATGGCCCACAAGCCCCCAGTGGAGAGTAGGGGAATTTCCATAGTGTCCTGGCCAAATTCTAAACATTCACTATAGATACCACACCAACAGCTTCATCTGATTCAATTGGTTATTTTATATATTTGGAACTGGGTAAGTAGAATCATCTTAGGGACCATTTACAGGCATGACCCAGGCCATATAGATGGCATGTACAATACAGGAAATCTTAACATACAGAAATTATACATGAACAAGAATAAAGCTCAGTTTACATGAGCATCAACAAATCTTGGTTACAGATAGGACTAGAAGGTTAAACAGGCAGATACATTAAAGTATTAGCTGCACAGAGACTCACAGTAAAGTAGACACTGATTCCTTTATAGGGACCTTGTTGAATCTGTATACCCCCCCCCGGGACAAGACTGAAAACAGGAAGAATTGCCTATCCCTCCTTTCCCAGCCCACAACACTAAACAATAAATAAATAGGGGGTTGAGATGCAGGTAGTACATGGAGTTAAAAAGTTAAATGTAAGGTTTACCAAGAAAAGGTCAGCTGAGCTTTGTAACACAAGAATAGTAGACCCCAGATTGCAGCAAGAAATCACAGAGGGACAAAAATTCCAACTTGAATGCATGTACCTGTGTATAAGAATCAAACCCCCCAAAAAGTCTGAGAGTCTGATGTATTTGCAAGTCTAGGACTTGAAGACCTTCACAGAGATATAATGGTTGAGGAAAGGACTGAGAGACCATGAAGGTGGACTTGTAGCTAGAGCTGGGCGAAAGATGTGAATTCTAGTTTTGTGGATTGGCAAAATTTCAGCAATTTCACAAAATTTTCTGAACCTTCGCAACTGGCAAGATCAGAAAGTTCCAAATGTGACTTTTGCCCTGTTCTATGGATTTTTTAGCTGAACTGCAGAATAATATGTATGAACTGTGGAATGCCAGCACTGGGAAATTTTATTCCACAGTGTAACGAATTATTCCGAAGTTCAGCGATCAGTTCTGATGAATTTCTTTCTGCAGTTTAATACATTAATCCACAATTCAATGTATTGTGGATTAATCTATTACTCTGAAGAAATAAATTCTGCATAACTAATCCCCCCACCAATTGCTGGCCCGGCCAGGTGTAAAATAGAATTCCTTGGTGCCAGTTGTCCCCTCACCCCCAACAATCATCGATTGCCAGCCGGATTGAAAATAAAAAATATTTCCCTGGTGGCTAGTGGTCCCTCCCACAACCCAATCGCTGGCCCAATATATAAATAAATTGGCCATGTGCCAGTGGCCCCTCCCCCCACCTGATATATAAATATATTTTTCCTGGTGTCCAGTGGTCCATCCCCCACCCAATCACCCCCAATATATAAACATTTTTCCTGGTGTCAAGTGATCCTCCCCAACACAATCACCTGCCCAATATACAAATATATTTTCCCTTGTGCCCAAGTGATCCATCTCCCCTCCCAATATATAAATACATTTTCCCTGGTGTCCAGTGGTCCCTCCCCCATACAGTCACTCACACAATATAAACAAACTTTCCCTGGTGTCCTCCCCACCTGATTTATAAAAAAATGTTCCCTATTGTCCAGTGGTCCCTCCTCCCAATCACCCCAATAAATAAATGTTAACAAGAGACCAAGATTACCGCACTGAGAGCAAGGCAGATCTGTAGAAATAAATCTCTCAATTTATTTATGTATCAGGGTGGTTATCAGGTGGGAGGAGGGACCACTGGACACCAGAGAAAATGTATTTATACATCAGGTGGGGGGAAGGGCTACTGGACTACAAGGAAAATTATGTGACCTGTCTACTTGTGATGTCATAACCCTCTGTTTATGAATCACAGTAAGTTGTAATGGAAATGGTTATGATGTCACAAGGAGAATATTATGTGGTCACATGTAGACAAGTAGAAGAAGCAAAAAAGTCAAAAAGACAAAGATCCTTTGTCCTTACAAATTTCCTTAGTAATAGAGAATAAGGCAAGTATAAAAACATAAAATATAAGAAACACTACTGAAAGGGCTCCAGATAAGGAGAGTACTAACCTATTTTACTCACCTCATTTTAGGAAATACTCTTCATAAATTTTTTAATAAGTACTGATACTTACCCAGCATTTGTAAATACTCCACACTCTAAAGAATAGTGCTTCATAACATAACTGGTGATTCAAAAGGAGCATTTTTTTGCAGATTTACAGCACTCGTACACATCCCAATTTTGTTTTACTCACTATATTTTAAAAGTGATGAGTAAACTACTTCTACCTACCAACATTATCTACAGCATCGTTGGCACCTGATCAATTCTTATCTAGAAAAAACAACATTGTTTTTAAAAATGTACTCCTCACTCCACTCCAACCAGACATTTGTATGCATCAGAATTTGGTTTTACTCACCACTCTTTCGAAATGAAGAGTGTAGTACTCATCCCAAAAAATTTTATCTGGAACCCCGACTGAAGTAATATATAATGTTTTCCAAGAGGTGTCACAGATTCTTTAAGTGTACATCTTGAATACGGATTGCAGTTGCTTTTCTTATTCAGAATAATATTGTAGTTGTAATGTGGGTGTTCCCTTGAATGAACGTCTGTTTTAATTGTAGCGTACTTTTCAAAGTCCATTTTCTCAGTAATATACTTTCGTTTGAATGAGTTTTCTTAAAAAAATCTTCTAACTTGATCATGTTCCCTCAGCATATCAGCTGTACTTTTATGTTTCACACAGGCAGTATGTATTATATCATTACTGGTGATCCCCTTTAGCACACCATTAACCAGCATGTTTCAAGCACTGTAATAACTGGGAAATTAGTTATTATGGCATTTTGCTTTAACCGTCCTCTCAGTTCCAGGCTATTTTGTGTCAGTCAGTTCTAGTGCACCCCCTCATTGGCTCCCAGGCTGCGTATGGGAGGGCCGATCATTCCAACTAACATGTTGGCTCTGTTTCTCACCCACCGTAGAATCAGGCTGATCATTTGCCTTGTAGTCTTCTTGCAAATAAAATATTCAGTTTTGCCAGTATTTATGTGGTTGATCTTGTCTTCACAACAATAAAAATATCTGGTTGATCCTGATATTCTCACGCTTCGGTCATGATTTTGGCAGTGTCAGCCAGATCAGGAACTGTGGCTGACTGTCTGCTGTTGTGGTGCCACAGTAAAATGCACCAGTAATTATAAAAAATAAAGTCTAGGCAGGTGTGTGTATATATATGATGTTTTTGTAACATACCCCCTTGACTCTTGAGGTTTATGGCTCATCACTCACCTTGGGTGTGTAAAAACATCATAATACATGTCTGTCTAGCCATTATTCTTTATTTACTTAGAACTATTGATTAATGTGGCACATTAATCTGTATAACTCAAGTGAGAATGTTTTTGCCAGATAAATGTTTTTTATTGATGACGTATTTACTTTAAAAATAAAATTTATTGTGACAGTGTATGCCACCAGCAAGATAGCATAAGATAAATAGGTCATAATGCTGTACTTAAACAATAGGAGAGCAGTTAAAACAATATTTTATGACATCAAAGTGCAGCTATGCAGCACACATATCAGAGCTGTGAAGTCACCATAAAAAGAGATCCAAAAAGAATTGATTTGACAATTGACAATGTGCTAAAAATAGGATAATAAACTGAGTTGTAAGTAGATGAAAAAGACTAAATAGGAAATGTTAACCCAAGGAACAAGTTCTAGTCACAGCCAGTACAACTGCAAAATTATGTTATTGATCATGGAAATTATTATTGTTATGGAAATATTTATTTTAACAGTATCGCTATGGTCTGTGTAGGATGATAACCAAAAAAGAGTATTGTTTTTGAGGACCTCTTAAAAAAACTGGACACAAAAAAAGTGCTAGTGTGGTTGGAATTGAGTCCACATTTCTAAAATTTGGTTACCATCTCCTAACCGCCCCAATGACACATGTTTTTAATCTATCAATCTCCTCGGGAATGGTTCTCTTTTGCTGGAGAACAACCTTTATACTGCCTTTTTTTAAATTAGGTGACCCATGTGACCTCAACAATTATAGACTAATTTCCATCCTCCTAGTTCTGTCAAAACTCTTTGAAAAATTAGTTAATAACCAGCCAGAAGAACATCTTGAAAACTCCAATTTATTCAACCCATTACAATCAGGCTTCAGAAAAAATCATAGGACAGACTCAGTACTGACCAAAGTAACAAACAACTGGTTCACTGACAAGACTTTCTATAGATACATTAGTGAAAGGAGAAAGTCCAGAGGGGGTATTGCTAAGTTCAAAGGAGTAAAGGGGGCATGTGAGGAGGAGGAGGACCCTGTAAAAGCATCTATCCTAAATAGATACTTTTGGTCAGTATTTACTGAAGAGAAGGTAGGGCAGGGCCCACAGCTCAGCACCATGGACACAGGGGGGAGGGAAGTGAGCACTACTCCATTCACAAAAGAAAGGGTCCTACAGGAGCTTGCTAAGCTCAGAGTGGACAAGGCAATGGGACCTGATGGCATACATCCCAGAGTACTTTAGGAGCTAAGGGTGGAACTAGCAGAGCCATTAACAGAACTGTTTAGTGAGTCTCTGAGCACAGGAAAGGTCCCAGAAGACTGGAAAAGGGCTCATGTGATTCTGCTCCACAAGAGTGGTAGCCGGGAGGAGGCAGGGAACTACAGACCTCTCAGTCGTACCTCAGTAGTGGGCAAGATTATGGAGGCACTCCTTAAGGAAAGGATAGTGCAACACCAGGAATCCATAGGGGCACAGGATCCAAGACAGCATGGGTTTACAAAAGGAAGGTCCTGTAAAACTAATCTCATAGATTTCTTTGACTGGGTAACCAGAGTGGTGGACCAAGAGGGAGCAGTTGATGTCACCTACCTTGACTTCAGCAAAGCTTTCAACACTGTTCCACATAGAAGATTGATAAATAAGCTGGGTAGGCTCGGAGTGGGTCAGAATCTGGTCAACTGGGTGGCAAACTGGTTGACGGGCAGAAAACAGAGAGTGGTGGTAAATGGCATACAGTCAGAAGAGATGCAAGTCACAAGTGGGGTACCTCAGGGATCAGTCTTGGGGCCAGTCCTCTTCAATATTTTCATTAGTGACATTGCAGGTGGACTAGAGGGTAAGGCTTGTCTGTTTGCAGATGTAACAAAGATCTGCAGCAGAGTAGATGATCCAGATGGGGTGGGCAGAATGAGAAGAGATCTGGATAAACTAGCAAAATGGTCAAAAGAGTGGCAACTGGGATTTAATGCAAAGAAGTGTAAGATCATGCACATAGGGAAAAGAAACCCTGAAGCCACCTATAGGCTGGGAGGGGAGTTGCTGGCAGTCACAAAGGAAGAAAGAGACTTGAGCATCTTCATCACCGATGACCTGAAATCATCCAAGCAGACCTCTAAAGCAGTAGGTAAGTCTAGGGGGATGTTAGGGTGTATTAGTAGGGGTATCACAAGTCATAAGAAGGAGGTAATAATCCCTCTTTACAAGACACTGGTTAGGCCCCATCTGGAGTACTGCATGCAGTACTGGAGGCCACACTTTCACAAGAACATTAACCAAATTGAGGCAGTCCAGAGAAGGGCAACCAAAATGGTGCAGGGACTGCATCAGAAGACATATGAGGACAGATTAACAGTGCTCAATATGTATACCCTTGAGCAAAGGAGGGAAAGAAGTGATACGATCGAACAGTCTTCCTAGACCTGAGTAAGGCCTTTGACAAGGCTGACCAGAGTTTTCTGCTTGATAAACTTAAAGAACATGGCCTGAACAACTGCTCTGTCAGCAGGTTCTCCAGTTATCTTTTGGGTAGACGCCAACAGATTAAAGCAGATGGGCTCCTTTCCATGTCACAAGATGGATGCCCTAAGGCTCCATTTTAGGACCGTTGTTGTTATCAATATACATCAGCTCCCTAGGTAACAATAATTCTAAATTACACTTTTTTGCAGATGACACTGTACTATATAGGTAAAAACCCTCCTTGACAGATGTGGGCATTAAGATGCAATCAGACTTTAACCAACTGCAGAGCAGCCTTCTAAGTTCCAAATTATTACTGAATGCCAAGAAAACCAAGGCAATGTACTTCCACCTCTTGCATCCTTTGACTTCTCTATGTAAGCAAGCCACACTGGCACCTATCACAACCCTCCTAGGTGACTCACTTGAGGTTGTGGAAAAATTTAAATACTTAGGAATCTGGTTGGACAGCAAACTATCTTTTGCTGCCCATATCGAATCCTTAGCTAAAAAACTAAAAGTGAGACTTTTTTTTCTGTAGGAAAAAATCTTTATTCCCAGAAAATATTAGGAAAAGGTTAGTACAAGCCACCTTCATTCCACTTATCGACTATGCAGACATTATTTACAATAACAATACAGCGTTCAACCTACATAAGTTGGACATCCTCTACCACTGTGCCTTACACTTCATAACTAAAGCACCTCATAGAACACAACATTGTGCCCTCTACTCAGCAATGGGCTGATCATCCCTTGCCACAAGAAGGATGCTCAATGTAAGTACCTTGGAACTGAAAATGCTGTTGAGCAACCTACCACTGTACAATACTTCACTTTTCATAGGTTACACAGCTGCTATTCTCTAAGGAAAAGCACTTTCATCTTACTAGATGTGCCCAGACTGTGTACACTCCACAGCAGAGCTACAATCAGTTACGTCATCCCTGCCACCTGGAATAAAATACAATCCACACTTAAGCTTACAAAATTAGTCTCCATAAACATTTTTAAATCCCTGTCCAGCAAGACACTTAAGGAAACCTGTCAATGCCATAATGGTTAGCAGTTCCCCTCTATGGTTCTTCTAAAACTATAAGCACTCCTCCCCTCAACCAACCTTCCGCCCATCCCTGGCCTCTAGCCCCTTTCATATTCCTCCACATGTAGGCATAGCTATTCTCCTGCAACCAATGTTTTAATTATGTCTCTCTCCCTCTTTTCTTTGAACTGTGTCACGCATGTTTATTGTACTGAGTATTGATGTTGCCTATCCCCTTATTTTCTGAAGTGTTTTATACCAATTTATGCAAATGTATGGTGCTGTCTATTGATGCTGCCTATCTCCTAATTGTCTGAATTGTGTTATGCCAATTTTATTGTACTGTATTTTGATGTACCACATTGTCCTGCCAGGACCTCCTTGTAAATGAGCATGCTCAATGGTGTTCTCATGCAACAAACTTGAACTTGAACTTTTCTGATGTCATACAGACCTTTGTAAAACCAGTCAGTCTGAGAGGTGTTAAAGGAGTAGAACAGTCAGAATTTGCAAAAACATATGCCCTGCAGAGTGTTTTGATTTGTATATATAGTTCTAGTGTGTCTTTCCCTTTATCTACTATTAGAAGTTTTTTTCTAAATTAGCCTGTTAGTTTTACTACAGTTTTATGGCCCCTTGGGATCTTCATCTTAGCATGGTTTATTGCTCTTCTTGTTCTTACAATGCCTCCTCTCACATGTTACTGTGCAAATACCAGTTTAGAGTAACTTTACAACTGCAGAGGTGTACTATTAAGTAACTTTCCTTATGCAATGAGCACTAATGGCTACATTTACAGTTTAGAGCAAATACTTGATGGCTAATTGAGTGGGTTATTCTGTAAGAAAACAGCTAGAGTATTTACTAATTATAGCATTGATAATATGAGCTGATCTGTGTGCTTTCTTATGGCCACGTGTAATTTGATGAGATGAAAAGTAATGAAAGCAAAAAATGTATTCTTGTTGGCTAGACCTGACACACCTATAGAAAACAAAAATATTGATTTAGAGCCATTTAGTGGCAGCCAGAACATCAGGCTCCTATCTCTATTACGTGCTTAATCAATGCTCCTGGACACATCACTGTCACATGGGATAGGAGGCATTGTAAGAAAAAGAAGAACAAGAAACCTTGCTAAAACTGAGAACCCTGTGGGCCATAAAACTAACATAATTAGCAGGCTAATTTAGAAAAAAAACTCTTAATAGCAGGCAAAGGGAAGGACACACTAAGACTTCATACACAAATCAAAACACTCTGCACAACATATGTTTTTGTACATTTTGACGGTACTACTCCTTTAAATGTGGCCATTAGGACCATTATCAGTACATCAGCCTAATCTTTTCTATTCTGAATTTTTTACTTACATTATAGGAAACTGTTTTTATACCTTTATATGCTATCCTGTGTTCCTTTTTGTTTTTCCAATAATCTGATATGCTTTAGACTCATTTTTGTTAAATGAATGATCTAATTTGTATTGCCTTTGTCACTGTATGGATTCCCTCTCGTCTAAGTCATCAGCAGCTACAGCTCTCATTTGTCATACTACCTGGATATTCCATGAAATTAATTATACCATTACTGGCCATTCAGATGAATAGCATGGAATGGTGTGTCTGACATTGTTGAATGTCTTAGAAATAGGAAAAGAAACAACAATAGCTGCTGAGGTAAAGGGAACACAATGCAGAACTGAGGGTACCACAAACAGATAATTAATTAAGAAATAAGGCATGACCAGGGGTTAGATTAATAGTCTGTTCATCACCTCCAGGGGTGTAATATGGCACGAGGTGCAGCCAAGTGCTATATGGCTCCTTGGGGGTGATTAACTGACTGTTAATCTAACTCCTGGGAGTGCCTTATTGCTATTATTAAAAACTGTTCCAAAAGAAGAGGGGTTAAAGAATACTTTTTGAATGTTTTCCTCATTTAGAGGGAGATTTTTAATAAGACAGTTCTTCCACCAACAGTTTAAGAATGCTGGTTCAAAATCAGAATGCCTCATTCCGGTCATTCAGCAGTGCTAGAGGAATGGACGGAATGCTGACAGGAAGACTCCATGTGCCACTGTGATCAGGCTATACATGACAGTATAACATGGATTAATGTAAGGCTGTTGGAATTCTAACAGCCAATCAGATTGCAGTATTTTTAGAACCTTTTTTATAATTTAGGAAAATGGATTGAAGAAAAGCAGAATACATGACTGACATGGAAAGGAAAAAGTGAGGATGTTTAGCAGAGATTAGAGCAATGAGTTGTGAATAAGCTTGCTACATTCTGCAGACCTGACTTTGTTTCCTACAGCCTCCACTTGCATTGATACTGTGTGACCCTGAGCAAGTAATTTAATATCCCTGTGATCCCAGATCACCCCTGTAAATGAGCCTTGTGTACAATGGGCCTCACGTAGTTACCAAAGAATAAAAATAACATTAAAAAAAAATAACAGTATAAAAATTATTTCCTATCACCTTTAACATCTTATCTGACATTGCAAATAGCTTTGGAGGAGGAGGGATGTACCTATCAATCACAAAAAAGCAGTGAAGCCAGGGGTGGTGTTTGGGGTGTGGTGTAGTATCTGGTTTTCACCTCATCAAAAAGTGATAACCCTATATGCACCCCTTCTCTGACTTGTCACCACACCACCCCCACAACACCTGTGCAGCATCTAATAATCAAGATCCACTCAAGCCCCACATCTCTTTTTCTTCCACATGAACACTGTGTTAATTTTTTTTTAAATCCTAGTGGTAGGTTGGGGTTTCTATCTGTTCAATTTTTCTCCTAGCAATATGCTATTATAATGTGACCCTGCTGTTCCACATCCCCCTATAGCTAGTCATCAGGCAATTTATTCCAGCTTTCTATTACACTGTACTTGAAGGATCTTTGATTTTTTGAGGTTTTACAAAGTGGGATTTCCAAAGAAACAGATATACAAGATCTGAGCTGTCTTGTATTAGTTCTTCAATGGAAAAAAAGCTTTCATTGGGTTATATACAGTACTGTAAAGTGATTTAGGCACAAAACATGACATCTGCAGGATATCTCTTTGATCTAATGGTAACCATCCCAAACTATTGTATAGGCTGCAATGATGTTCCATAGGTTCCACCAGGTGAAGACTTGATGGTAGCATCAGGAAAATGGGGGGCTGGCACTAGGCTGCGTTGGTGGAGCGGGTCTGTTGTCGGTTTTGGTGTGCATGTATGCCCCTACACACATGAGCAACTGTGCACTGCAGATGCCTCAGGGAGTAACAGGGAGAAAATTGGAGGGAAAAACCCTGGTGACAGGATCACAGCTGACTCCCCGCAGGCCCTACACTGGTGGCTGGGCACATACCTCGGTTCTATGAGAGAAGAAGCCGGTGGAAGGTAAGTGCCAGAGAAGCCAGGTGAAATGGCAGAGGGGGGTGATCAGAAGGGGGTAGCCAGGGAGAAAGAGAACAAAAACCTATTTGAAAAAAAATATATTATTTAGGGAGCAAACTTGAGCAGAGGAAGAATCACTTAGATTTTGAAATCTACACATTTGGGAGTGCTCAAGAAGGTAGAAGAGAGGGTGGAATGAAAATCATCATAGCACATTGCACTTCACCATGTTTACATGATCAGACATTTCCGATTCAAGAATTATTTTTGAATTTTTCAGTTTCTGAATCAAATTATGCAGTACCATGCATACACTGCATTTTCCTATTATGTCCCAACCAGATTTAAAAAATAATCCGATTAGTGATGCTAGAGTTTTCCATATAGAAACAGAAATCTCCCTCATGTAAACACAGCAAATGAAACTAACCTATTATCTGTGTAGGTGCAAATGCTTAATGATGTAGAATCCATAAAGAATTCATGCCAGGTGTCAGCAGTGGAAGCCAATAAAACAAACTCTGTCCAGAGCCGAAAGGGTCAAGGAATTTTGGGTAAAAATATTGAAAATGTGTTTTTTAATATGTTTACACCAAGTTTTCAATATAACTTTGTTATGATCCTGTCTCATAAAGAAGGGCAGAGAAAATGTTTAACTCCTGGCCTAAAGGTGATTTTGTGCAGGGATAGCGAAATCAACTTTCAGGATGCAAACACACATTTTGAGCAGGAGTTGAAAAATGACAGCTGTCACATTCATGAGGTGCTGTAAGGAAATGGCTATGTTGTAAATTTGAGGTATAAATATTGAAAATTATCACAGTTATGAGCCTTTGTTTGCAAAATTCAATATAGGCTCATAACTTTATTGTTTTTTAATATTTTATTTTAACTATTTATTTAAGAGATTTTTTTTGATATAACAACAAATATCAACAATCAGTGAGCACTAACATATAAAGCTACTGTTAACTATAATACATAGATATACCCCCACTAACTTTAAAAATAAAATGTAGAGAACAGCTTCAATTTAAGAGTAAAAAAGGAACAACCAATGTAATAAGAACTAAAAATAAATAGATGAAAAATAAATAAATAAATAGGCTTGACATTTCATTCATCTTGAAATAAAACACAATTGGCTGATACATTCATCATTGTAACTACTGAGTAAACACCAGATCAAGCTCCATGCATGGCCTATGGTACAAACTCTGGTCTGTAGGACATGACATATGAAATCCAGCATCTCCACAGCAGTTCAAATTGGTCCTGGCACCTTTTTACCGGTGCAATGAGCCTTTCCATTTTGTACACCCATATCATGAGGTCGTGCCATTGGTTGATAGTGGGAGCCCCTAGGGTAAGCCACTTTTTAGTTATGGCTTTTTTTGTCATTAGAATACAAATGTTAAGTAACTTCCTGCTAGCCAGATTCCATAAATCCTCTGGATAATTAGAAAAAAAAAAAAGGTCTTATGTAAATCATATAGGAGTGGCAAAAATATCTGATAATGCCCTCCACAAGGGCTGTATAAAAGGATGAAGCTCTGCTCTTCTCCAGCACAATGCCCCCCTCCTCGCATATATTTCATTTTAATGGATGGTATTTTAAAATATCAAATTGTAACCTTCCATGAGAATTCCTTCCAAACAGAAGATGCAGTGCCCAAATGTAGAGATTTATGATGCCATTCCCAAACCAGATTCTCAACAGGAGAATACAAATCGGACTCCCATATAGCCTTCATTGACTGTAAAGTGTCTCGCCCCAAGAAGGACACCACTGCATATATGTACGTGTATATATATATATATATATATATATATATATATATATATATATATATATATATATAATCATATGAATTAGGGAAGCTCTGACCCTCCAGCACTAACCTTAGGATATTTATGATGGGGGGGGGTAGGAGCATCTGATTGAGGAGGGGAAGGGAAAGGAAAGATTTAATAAAATTAATGGTCTGCATCTAAAGTGGTCCGAGGAGTGTATGTCATAAAGCTGTACCAGTTCCCCAAAGGATAGTAAAGTGCCATCCCTCAAAAATGTCCAACTAAGTGTAGTCCTTGCCTCTAGCATCTATGAAAACCATGATCCATCCATGCAGGCTGGCAAAGGCCCTGATAAAGAAGAGAGTTTAGGATAAGTCTGACCCGTTTGAGTTCCTGGCAGCCTAATAATCTTCTCCAGAATTTCAATGCATTTGTGGTGTATGGATTCAGTATGATATCTCCCAATGGGGCAGCAGGAGCAGCCAACAAAATCTTATTCAGGTTGATAAGATCCTCCTCCCGAATCTCAAACTACCTCCACTGGGCACCATATTAGGAGTGTAACCAGAAAAATACCACCCTAATTTGGGTCACATAGTAAAAACTATTGAGATCTGGGAGTGCCAGTCCACCCAACCTTTTAGATAACTGCAAAATGGAAAATCTTATCATGGGTTTTTGGGAATCCCAGATATACCTCATTATTTTCTTATTGATATCTCAGAAAACTCTATCTGGGATAGGGATCGGAAGGGTCTGGGTCAGGTACAGAAATCAGGGTAGTAAGTTAATTCGAACTGCATCTAGCCACTGAATCAGGGGGAGCAGTATCGTTTTCTACCTCTCTAAGTCTAGGGTCAGCTGATTTAGAAGGGGGTATAATTACAGGAGTAAAGTAGTGTAGGGTCTTTGGCCAAATGTACCCCTAAATATTTCAAGGTTGGAAAGTCCCATCGTAATGGGAATTGTCTCTTCTTAGCCTCAGTAAGAGTATAATGGAACTGCAAAACCGTGGTCTTAGTTAAGTTTATTTTATATCCGGCCACGTCACCAAATTATAGTTAACAACCACCGAAGGGTTGCAAGCAAATGCTCAGGGTTTAAAAGGTATACCAGCAAGTCATTGGCTCTGCAACATTTCACTCCCGTAATTTCCCTCCTGCCACCTTCACTCCCATTATTTCACTCCTGCACAATTTTGCCCCATGCACATTCATTCCTGGGCATTTCACTCCCAGAGGTGGGAAGACAAAGATGCTGGCAGATTTCAAGTCAACAGCTCTTTTAAACATGGACTAAGCATGTCTACATGAAATGGGCATGTACTATAATAAATATAATCTGATCTCAAACTAGCATAGCTCAATATTGTATCAGCTGGGATATAAGCATTTTAAGAACAACAGCAATAAAAAATTAACCTTTGATGTAAAAAAACAGTTGGTACAAATATACTTCATAATATTCTTCCCATGTAACTGATATAACACGAATAGAAGAAGTATCTGCCCTACTTGAGAGATGACAAAGTCAGGTGTCTCACAAGTGGGTTACGTCAGCAGATGGCCCCCAAATGGCAGGAACAACAGGCAGTGGGCAGAGCAGGAGAGAGGATCATTGGGGGAGCAGTAAAGGCTTCATCCCAACCGGGATCCCATCTGCCCTTCAATGGGACTTTGTGCTTTGTGAGTCGGCAGCCAGTCACAATCCAGATTCAGACTGGCACCAAATTTTAAACTCCAGGACAGCAACAAAGAAAAAAAGAAGAAGGAGCTGCTTGCTGCTATTTAAAGAGAGGCTAGCATGCCATGCGGAGAGAGCAGAAGCAGGAGCATAATGATCAGGAGCGAAATCACATGGGGTGAATTGGAACAGGAGCGAGATGTTGGGTGCTAGAGTGTAGGGAGTGAAATTATGGGAGTAAAATGTTGTGCTCCCCAGGTGGTCAGCATATAATGCTAACTTGTGCAGGCATCTCCTGCTATAACTCTCAATATAGAATTCTCCTGCCAAATGACCTGAGCCAGGGGCTCCAATTAGATTGCAAAAAGCAGGGGTGATAAAGGGCACCCCTGCCTAGTACCAAAAAATAAGGAAATAGGGTTGGATATAAATATATTTATTTTGATAAAAGCTTGCAGTGTTCATAAATTGCCATAACCAGTTGGAGTAATTTTTCTGAAAAACCCATCATCTACATGGTTACTATTAGGAAAGGCGACACCACCTGCTCAAAGGCCTTAAAAACATAGAAACATAGACTTTGACGGCAGATAAGGACTGCTAGGCCCATCTAGTCTGCCCATTTCCCTACCTACAGGATAGGCCGCAGATCCTAGTTAACCAACAGCCTATTTCTTCCTACCCCCCACAAGAATTGCCTTATGTCTGTCCCATGCATTCTTGAATTCTCCCACAGTTTTAGACCCCACAACCTCCTCAGGAAGGCTGTTCCATGCATCCACTACCCTCTCTGTGAAATAATACTTCCTCACATTGCCCCTGAACTGCACTCCTTCTATCTTTAAATTGTGTCCCTTGTTCTTGCAAGTCTCTTTTTCTGAAAGATGCTACCCTCTTGGACTTTGTTGATTCCACTGAGGTACTTAAAAGTTTCTATCATGTCCCCCCTCTCCCTTCTTTCCTCAAGGGTATACATATTAAGCTCCTTTAGTCTCTCCTTATACGGCTTCTCTTACAGACCCTGCACCATTTTAGTTGCCCTCCTCGGACTGCCTCTATCCTGTCTATGTCCTTGCAGAGATGGGGTCTCCAGAACTGGACACAGTACTCAGATGGGGTCTCACCAACTGTCTGTACAGAGGGATAACAACTTTCTGTTTTCTCTGATGATGCCTCTCCCTATACATCCCAGTATACCCCCAGCCCTCCCTACTGCCTTCTCACATTGCTTGCTAACCTTAAGGTCATCTGATATGATTATCCCAGGTCCCTTTCCTTTTTGTTGTTACTACCTCCCCACCCATTATGTGATTCTTCCCTGGGTTCTTGTTTCCCAGGTGCATTATTTTGAACTTCTTTGCATTGAATCCTAGCTGCCATACCTCTGACCATTCCTCCAACCTTGTCAAGTCCCTTTTCATCCTTTCCATGCCTCCTTGTGTATCAACCCTGTTGCAGATCTTTGTGTCATCTGCAAAAGGCATACTTTTCTCCCAGTCCCTCTGCAATGTCACTGATGAAGACATTAAAAGGACTGGACCCAATACTGAACCTCGTGGTACCCCACTAGTAACCCCTTTCTTCAGAGTGGACTCCATTTACAATTACCTTCTGTGTCCTGTTGTCCAGTCAATGTTTTACCTAGGCTACCACCCTGGGTCCCACTCCCAGGCTGGTTAATTTGACTATTAATCTTTGTGTGGGACTGTGTCAAATGCCTTACTAAAGTCTAGGTAGGCCATGTCCACAGCCCCTCCCTGGTCTACTACTTTGGTCACCCAGTCAAAGAACTCTATTAGATCTGCTGACATGACCTTCCCGCCAGAACCCATGCTGCCTTGGGTCCTGTGCTCCACTGGCCTCTATGTACTCAACTATTCTTTCCTCTGAAGTGACTCCATCACTTTCCTACCACAGAGGTCAGACTGACAGGTCTGTAGTTTCCTGCCCCTGTCTTGGTCCCACTTTTTGAAGGGAATCACATCCGCCTTCCTCCAGTCCTCGGGTACCACACCATCCTCCCATGATTTATTAAAAGAGTAGCCAGTGGTTTCACTAGTTCCTCCCTTAATTCTTTTAGAATTCTGGGGTGAATTTCATCAGGACCCATTGCTTGGTCCACCTTCAGTTTTAGGAGTTCTTGCAGAACCCTTTCTTCTGTGAAAGGACTGGGATCGACCCCCCTATCAAGAGTGCTTCCGTTAATTGGATTAGGCACTTCTCTTTTGTGAATACTGAACAGAAATATTCATTCAGTATTCCTGCTTTTTCACTGTCTCCCTCTGCCCACCCACCGTTCATTCTATTCAGCCTCACTATCCCTCCCTATGCCTTCTCTGCATCCAAGCTCAGGAGCAGAAAAGGAGTCTCCATCCGGACAGTGTAATGGAGAAGGTGAAGGTTTTTAATGTTGTCCTGCATCTGCCTGGTTAACATAGAACCACACTGGTCCATGTCAATCAGGCCTGGAGGGAGCCCCTCTAGCTGTCTGGCCAGGACAGCTGCAAAAATGTTATAATCAATATTGAGTACAGAAGTCGATTGATATGAGGAGCATAGATTATGGTCTTTAACAGGTTTTGGCAAACTTGTGATTGTTGCATATTGCCAAGACTGCAGGGCTGGATCACCAGCCTGCACACCCCTGCAGGCCCCAAGTAAGGAGGGAACCAATGGATCTTTAAACTTTTTGTAAAATTCTCTGGAATAACCATCCAGTCCCAGACATTTATTGGATTTTAGTCCCTTAATTACTCCCACTATTTCCAGTGATGCAATTGGGGAATCCATAAAAGCTATTTGTGTTTGTGTTAGTTTGGGTAACCGTACACTGGATAGGAATGCCTGTATTCCTTGAGGGTCTGGGGGTCCCTCCAGAGTATACAAAGATTGATAATAATTTTGAAAAGCTTGCATGATTTGTGAAGGAGTCCTCTCTATCTGACCAGTCGCATGTGATATGATTTGTGTAATAGTGGACTGAATCATTTTTTATCTAAGGCAATGAGCTGCAATCTGTGTGGCCCATGGGCCTCCCTCATAATATTTTTGTCTTAAATGTTGCAGGGCCTGTTTCATTTTAATATCTAACAAATGTACTCTTTGTTTTGTTGTTTCAAGTAGAGGAAGCACTCCCTCGCCCAGCCCAGCATGTTGGTCCTACAGTTCTTTTAGTTGTTTTTATAACCCCTCTAGCTGTGCAGTTTGTTTCTTCTTGTAGTGGAAGCAAATTTTAATAAATCCCCCCATTAAAACCACCTTTATAGTGTCCCATAGGACTCCTGGCTTTATGTCTGGGAAATCATTTTCTTCAATGATTTGTGGAATCTGTTCTTCCACCAAATCGATAAATTCGGACAAATTTAACAAAAAGTTATTAAATTTCCACAAAGTCAATTTCCTGTCTGATTCCCAATTCATTTTTTTGCCATAAACATTTTATTAAGTTTTTAAAGTTAACAAGCATAAAATATCACTTAACCAGAATGTTGACCTCAGCGACATGAGGAAAATATGATAGAAAAAGTAAATGTCAGATTTATACAAAATAGCCAATTACTAAGATATTCCAAAAGAACAATATGAAAGTAAATAAACTGAGAAACACACGCAGTACAATCATTAAGAAAAATACAACTATTAAAAGGTAATGAACTGGTTCAGGATAAAAAAAGAAAGAAAGTTAAATCCTATTTCTAGGAATTGTATCCAAAATGTTAATTGTGCACAATATATAAGATGCAAACTAGATAAAATATATAAAGCACTATATCCAGTACATATCAATGAAACAAAAAAGATTAACAGAAACAAGCAATGTAATAAGAAAAAGGGAAGGGGGAGCAGGGGAGGGGATGAAAAGGGAGAGGAAGGAAAAGGAAAGGGTAAGGGGGTTGGAGGAAAAGGGAGGGGGGAGAGAGGCAGATACACATTCTGAGGTCAAATATCAGAATCTTCCCTAAAATCACTAAAACTTAGGTGAGAAGACATAGTGTCCTGGAACTTGTCTCTCAACCATCAGGGTGGTGAGGAAGCAAAGAGGCTCTAGGAAATTTAGCAATGAAAGGTTGCAAGATGTGAAGGTAGGCAGATAGTTTATCCAATATAAGGCGGGAGGTCTTCTCATAATGGGCCATAACAGATGAAAGGTTCAGCCACTTGTCATACTGCGGGGGATCTGATTCCCTCCAGTGACACAGGAGAACTCTTTTTGCTGTAATCAGAGCTCCATTCCACCACAACAGCTGTGTCTTGGAGAGAGAAATATTTACCTGAGGGATTTCCAGTAGTGCCAAACAAGGATCCCGAACTCCAAGACTGGGTATAATCAGAGTGCAAGTGGCCAACACTCTGGTCCAGTACAGGTCAATATTAGGACAGGATCAGAGGATGTGAGTTAGAGAAGCCTGGGGAGCGGAGCACTGCCAGCAATCACTATCACTTATAAGGCCAGCACAATATAACCATTAAGGAGTATGATAAACCCTATGAAGGATCCTGAACTGAATAGATTGAGCCTGCAGCTCCCTAACAAAGCGTTGGGCCATGGTCCACACCTGCTCCCAGTCAGTGGAAGAAATATGGGTTCCTACTGTAGTTCCATCTCCCATTTGTCCTTCAGTGTGTCTAGCAGGGGAAGAGTACACACCCATGCCCAAAAGGTCTTTAATTTAGTTATCAGGTGATGGGGATCAGTCAATGTACTAATCCATTGATCCAGAGCTTGCACTGTAGGGATGGAGAGGGATCTAGCAAATTTTTGTTTTACAATGGAACGGACCTGAAGGTGCCTCTAAAAATGTGTCCGAGGAACATCATACTTTGTTTGAAGGTCCAAGAAGGAATAGAAATATCCTGTGACTTGATCAAAAAGATTCCTAATAACTGAGACACCCTTTTCCTCCCAATCCCTCCAGTGAAAACTCTGACCATCAATAGTAAAGGAGGGGTTAGTCCAAAGGGGTTGCATTGGTGATAGACTAGCATCCCAGCCAATATGATGATGTATCGGTTCCAGAAATGCCTCATTTAGTGGGCACAAGGAGACACACCATTACGAAGGGACCAACAAGGAAAAATCAAAGCTGAGGGAGCTGGAAGTTGTCCCTGGGATAGTTCCACTGCGAGCCAACTGGGCCAGTGCAAGGTTAGGTGAGGTACATAGCTAAGCAGTGCCTGACATAGAATAGATAAATCATGTAAATGCCTAAGATCTGGCATCCCTAGGCCCCCCTTCCTCCAAGGATGATGTAAAGTTTTAAGACTAAGTTTAGCAGCCCCCCCCAAAGAAATGCAGAAAGTTTGGATGAAAAGGTTTTGAAAAAAGTATTAGGAAGAGCCAAGGATATGTTAGCAAGTACATATTGCAATTTTGGAAGGGCAACTAATTTTAATTAATTCAGTCTTCCCTAAAGGGAGACGGTCAGGTGCCTCCAATGCAAAAGATTAGTTTCAAGCAAGTCCAGCATTTTCTGAGAATTGGCAGACAGAGTGGTGGGTATAGTAGATTTGAGTGTAATAACCAGACACACAATCCCATCAGGAGACCATAGGTAAGGATAAGCCTGGAATAGGTTTCTGGTATAGGCACTATTCAGAGATAAAACCTGAGATTTGGCACTGTTCAGTTTGTATCCAGACAAAGATGAGTAATGGGTAATAATCTCCTGTAATTCCAGGAGGGAGGGAGGTCAAAATATTTGAAAAATAGAGGACAATATCATCAGCAAAAAGTGCAATCTTTTGCAGGGAGTCACCCACCACCATCCCAGAAAAACGAACGTCAGACCTAATTTTAATAGTGAAAGGTTCCACCACAAGAAGGAACAAGAAAGGGGATGGAGGACATGCCTGTCTTGTTCCCTTGTGGAGTGGAAAGTAGAGAGAAAGTGAGGAATTGGTTAAGGACAGCTGCCATTTGGGAAGTGTAAAGGAGGTGCCTGCATGAAATAAAGGAGGAGGGGAAGCCAAACCTGGCTAACACATCAAAGAGATATGCCTACTCCATCCTGTCGAAGGCCTTTTCAGCATCCAGCAACAGGGTGGCAGTGGTTGAGTAGAATTTTGGGACTCCCAAATGAGATCAAAGGTACAGTGGATGCTATTGGAGCTGAGCCTCCCAGGGACAAAGTTCACCTGGTCCAGATGAATCAAAAAGAGAATAATGGGTTTCATACATTTAACAATAACTTTGGCCAGAATCTTTATATCAACATTAAGCAGAGAAATCTGCCTAAATTGGGAGCATGACACACTGCCCTTACCCTTCTTAGGGATGAGAGTAATAATCACTTCAGAAAGGGTAGGAGGTAAGGCCCCAAGCTGCCAGACCTTGTTAAAAACAGATGTTAATCTAGGTGCCAAAAGATCAGAAAAAGTCAAATAAAATTCTGTGGGGAAACCATCCAGACCAGGGGACTTGTTCTGAGCCATACTTTGAATAGCTTGGAGAGTTTTGGAAACCTGAATGGGGGCCTCCAGTTAATTAAAGTAATGCTCTGGGACTTTGGGGAAAGTGAGACCTGAGTAAAAGGAGAAATATTTTTTCTAGGGAAGGGTGGACTTCCAAGGAGTACGAAGCCTCATAATAAGTCTGGAGCACATAATTAATATCCACTGGGGACATCAAATGGGCACCACAGGAATCCTTAATGAAGAGAATGTATTTCTCCACAGTAAGGGCTTGGAGCCGGGAAGAAAACAATTTGCCTGGGCGCTCCCCAGCCTCCCAGTATTTTTGATTAAGTTTGTATAGGGAAAACTCTGCTTTGTATTGAAATAGATCCTCAATTTCTGTCCTGACCTGAGGAAGTCAAGAATGTACTGGGGGGCCCCCTGGTGGACTATGGGTTACAGATTGTTCTAGAGTTTTCAACTCTGCCTGCAAAGTGTGAACAGTCAACTCCCTGGATTTCTTCACACGAGAGTCCAAGGCAATAAATTCTCCATTCAAAACAACCTTGAAGGCCTCCCATCGAGTAGCATGGGAACAGCCTGACGTCATTAAAATTAAAGTATTTATTAATAGTATTTCGCAAAGTCATCTGGACATCCTCTCTATGCAAGAGGGAGACATTTAAGTTCAAGGTATTGCACTTTGCTATGGATACATCCCAAACGAGGGACAGAATCATAGAGGCATGATCTGAGACCAAGATGCTTCCCACAGATGATTCCTTAACCTTGGGGAATAAATCAGAGGATACTAAAATAGCACCAATGCGACAAAGTGTTGTGGGGTACCAAGTAGCATGTAAACTCAATAGTGGATGGATGAAGCTCCCTCCAAATGTCTAGAAGGCCCATTTCACAGAAGCTGGAAGACACCTGCATGGAAAGAAGGACTTTATTTCTGGTACCAGGACCTGTATGATCCAACTTGGGGTCTAAGGCCAGATTGAGGTCAGCCCCTAGAATTATGGATGTAGCAGTGTCTGAGATCTGGGCTAAAGTAATTTGAAAAAAGAAATATCTGGATCATTAGGGGCATATATACTGCCCAACACAATGGGGAACCCAGATAACTACCCTGGACCAAAATGTAACAAACTTTCTTGCCTTTGTACTCCTGTGATATGCCAAGTGGCAAGCTCCTTTTATGTAGAATTGTAACCCTTTGGTGCTTAGAAGAACATGCACTATTTTAATACTGTCCCACCCACATATGACCTAGTGATCTAGAATCAGTTTCCATTAAATGGGTCTCTTGTAAGAGAGCTACAGCACAGGGCATATCACAGAGAAACTGAAGGATGGTCCTATGTTTTTAGGGCTGTGGGTGGAGCCTACATCCCTTCTGTCATCTGTAGCTCTAAAAATGGCTTTTTCTGCACTTCCTCTTTAGACATTTGTATGTATTCCTTCACAGCTGCAAAGTAGTGCACTCTCCCTCTGATTTTTGCTATTTGTTGCTCTATGTTAAAGGCATCTAAGGGGGAAGGGGATGCTACTGTATTGTACCTCAGAACTTCTCAGGATATTAACAAAAAAAATGTTTTAAACTGCTGTGTATATCATCTGTCCAGCTCAGTCTAACAGATTTGTTCTATTTCTTTCAGCAACCTAGGGATTAACTCATTTCCTTTTGGTTTTTTGTGAAAATAAAAGTCAGATTGAGTTTCACATTATAGACAGTGGAATTGCAGTTTATTAGCTGACATTCCTTTCTGTAGGATAGGTTGGAGGCAAGCACTGGAAACAGAAGACTTTTTTTTCTCATTTTATAATATGATGTACTGAGTGTGTATTTAGTTGCAGGGTCAGGGCCTTGAAGAAAATAATAACATTTATGTAACTCATTCAAGATTCCATCAAGTGGTCAGAAAAAAGTCTGAGAGAATTTGTGTAAAAATTAACAAATGAAAGATGTAAAAAAATAGCATGCACACTGGCCTCTGAGACTAGAAGATCAGAAGGCTGTGGGTTCTATCCCCACACTAGGTATGTGGGTTAAAGAGCTTGTGTACTACCTAAAACTAAGATTAGATTTTAAAATCATCAACCATTATCTTTTATATTTGAGGTACTTTATATTTTCCCTTTGTTTAATTAGAAGATTGTTTACCTGATGTTAATATGTGTGATGTGTGGAACAACACCTGTGTTGCAGCTGACATAGCTAGCTATGCAGTCCCCACTACATCACCAGCATTGTGACCTCACTGGCTGTGACATCACTGCTACTTAGGAACAGCAATTCAGTGACTGTCAGGTCATTCACCTGTGATTTGACTGTCAGTTTGACATGTAATTTTAATACCTAACAGCAAATCAGATCCCTTTTCCTGATAAAAGGCTGCCAACATATTACATTTAAATAAATAGCAAAGTCACAAATAAGGAACTAGTGGCTTATGAAAAAATCTACAGGGATTTATACAGGGATTTGATGCTGCCTCTACAGGGAAAATACAGGAAAAATGAGGGCTTGTTACAAGAAAATGGTTATTTGGATCTGAGAGCACTGTGATGATTGTGACTAAATAGCACTATATGGCACCAACAAGAAAATGACGTTGGTCATTTGGTAGCTCTTCACAGCCCTATTGGCTCTGGCTAGATCTTGTTTAGAGTAATTAAGACCCCTAACAATCCAGGAGACTATTTTAAGGTATTTTGAACTAGTCATTGCTCTCTGTGATGGCAAAATAAAGGGGACACCTATTCTCCAAGGGACACACCCAGAAACAACCCCTTCCCCCCACCCACCAAAGCCAAAACTATAACAGGTAGGAATGTAAAGCTACTAACCAATAACCAAAAAGGATACATTAGAAATAATTCTGAGAAGCAGTCTATATGAAATACAAATACAGAAAGCCCAATAAAAACAAAATCAACAATTGCAACAGTCAGTTATAAAATGAAATAAATGCAATGATGCTTTTTAGCAAACCCACACCCAGCGGGGGCACACTGCTCACTTCCTTAAGGGAAGATATTGGGAGGCTATTAAGCAGTCACTTACACAGAACCCGAAGGAGAAAAAAATCAGGAAACATCTCCTACTGCTTCCTGGGTCCCCTTCCTGTCTGGCCAATTGGGGGGGGAGGGACAGGAAAATCCAGCTCAAAAGTGGAGAGGCACCAAAAAAAGTTAACAAACAGGGGAGGAGGAGGAACACTCCACTGTATAATATTAAAATACAAAAGGAGTGGAACCACATTAAATTTGGCTTGAATAGTCCTCAAGGAGGAAAGGAGGAGTCACCAACTCCGATAGTGCAGAGATATAAAATACAACTCAGAACCAGGACATATAAACATGACACCAAAATGATCAAGGCTAAAAGAAAAAGAAATATAAATTGCAGTGACGCTGTGGAAAAGTCTCGAAGGGGGAAAATACTTAAGTCACAGTGCCACTGCAAATACAAGCCAGAAAGAGTTGAGCCAGAATAAAATAATAGACCTCAATAACTGCCATACGAAATAGTGAAAAACACAAACAAAAGGGGGAAGTGACCAGAGGGCACCATAATGAAAAATAAAAATAAACACAGTCCCCAGTCTAAACCAACTCCTGTCAGAAAGGAAAAATTATAATATAACTTTTGCCCCCTTATAGCTACTTAAGCACAACATGGTAGCGGAGCAAGATACCATATATAAATTTGTGCACAACTCTAATAAAACAACAATATTTACAAGCTATGTATATTAAGTATAGATCTCTAAAGCATGGGTCATAAATAAAACAGACTGAACTTAATACAGCTTTATAGCCACAGCCACGTGGGGTAAAGCCCAAGCCCATGATCCATGTCCAAACATCAAAACTAGAGTCCAGCTGAAAGAAAAAACATGACCTTAAAAAACCCATAAATCACATTCAGGAAGGTTATAATAAATGATACAATGGCAAGAAAGAATCTTGGTTTCTGATTGGTCAGTTAGCTATCATAGCAGGGATGTTATCATGGCATAACATCCCTGCTGATTGTTTGTAGGATATGGAGGCTGAGCTCTTTCTCTTAAGAAACAAAAATATGTTTACACACTAACAAAAACATTCTTTAAAATTATTTTTTTATTATAAAAAAACAAGGCATTGTATAATAGGAATAATGCACTCCAGGGTGGGTGTAATGCTGGGATAACATCTCTTCTCGGGTGTTGGAAGCCCTCGGCCAGTGGCCTCGGGCCCAACCACCCGAGGTGGGATGTTTTCGCAGCATAACTCCCACCCTGTCAGGCATTATTCCTTTAATAACATCTAGGGCACAGTCCTGGCATGAAATAAACAAGTCCCCAAAACCAGCCTTCTGTAGTGTGCACATGTAAATTCCAGTGCTATAACAAAAAACATCTTTCCTTGTAGAAATTTGTTTATTTTCAGACAAAAGGTAGACAAGTTACAGTACACATCCAGAAACTCTGTACCATAGAATTAACAATCAACAGGCAGTGTACATGTACAAATTTCCATTAAGCAAACGGAGGGGAGTTATAGGTGGGTAAAAGAGAGGGAAAAGGGCGAGTAAAGCAGGACTAAGGAAAGAGACCGGGGGGAGGTATAAAGCTTGGAAAAAGAGAGGGGTAGGGAGTAATACATACATCAATTTTTATTCTCTCAGAAGTGTACAGACAGCTAACTATACAAACAGTACTCAGGAAGAAAAGTCAGACATCAGGTTAGGAAGAAAAGTCAGACATCAGGTTATAAAGAAAGGTGCTATCAATTCATGTAACCTCTGAGGCTGTACACTGATGAGAAGTTTGATGAATTGAGGATGGGGTACTGAGCTGGGGGGGAAACATCGTTCCTGCTGAGAAGGTACAGCACACAATGTACTTCACGTTAGCAAGAGTTCAGAAAGTCAGGTTGAAGAGTTGCCTACTGCTCAAACAGCTGTTGGGGGTCCTACTGCCATCTCATCTCTTGCATTCACTGGAGGGTTGCTGCTGGTAGTAGAAGAAGGGAAAAATCCAAGATGAGCCCGCAAATACTGAATGACTTCCTCAGGGGAGTAAAAGTGCTGAACTTGACCAACCAGGTTAATAAGTAGAGTGACCGGATAAAGGAGGGCATAAGCTATTCCCCTGCTACTGAGCTTCAGCTTAATTTTATCATAAGCCTGCCTCTTTTCTGGGATGGATTTAGGGTAATAGAGGTAAACTGAAACATGTACCCCATTTACTGTGATGTTCTTTAGTTCCTGGGTTTTGTTCAAAATGATGTCCCTGTCCTGAAAATGAAGAAACTTGAAAATAAATGGGTGAGGCTTAGCAGGGGAACGAGAGGTTTGAGTGCACTGGATCTGATGGGCACACTCAATTTCAAAGTCATACTCCTCCAGTGAAAGATTTAGCCATTCAGATGGTGCTCCCTCAGGAATTGCACTGGATTACGGCCTTCAACACCTTCCGGGATGCCAATTATATGAAAATTCTTGCAACACCTTCTGCCTTCAAGGTCTTAATTCTTGCAGTAAACCAGGAAATTTGAGCTTCAGCATCCCACAACCTATGATCCTGAGTGGCCGCACAATCAAGCACCTCCGAAAGGGAATGGTACATGTTCTCTGCCCTGCTGGTAAGTGCCTTTAAGCTCTCCTGGGTATCAGTAACAGTGATGTGTATGGTCTCAACTTTGGCTGTGATTTGTTCCAGCAGAGAGGCTTACCTGGTGAGGTCAAAATGTGGGACAGTACCTGCCCAAGTAGCCACCATCTTTGAGTCGGGAAGGTGGCTTCGGGGGGGGGGACTTATCAATAGATTTTTTCTGTTTAGGCTGAGCAGAAACTTCTGTTTGTAGCCTGTCTCCTGTCAACATCCTAATTTTGCGTCTCTTTATGCAAAAATTAAGTTAACCCCAAAGCAAAGAACATGAATGGAGGGGAAAAAATGGCAGGTAGCACGGAGCTACAGACTTAGGCAACCATCTCCTTCAGGGACCCACGTGACCCTCCATTCCCAATTAATTTTTAAAAGAAGGAGGGAGTGATCCGAGGAAGGAAAAGGAAGCATGTCACAACTATGTATCTTATAATGGTGTTCTCCTGATACGTGGAAAAAGTTTATTCTGGTGTAGATCCCATGGGGAGCTGAATAGTGGGTATATACCGTCCCATGAGGGTGGATGTGTTTCCAAGTGTCCACCCATTGTACTTCTTTAATGTAAGTTTGGGTAGCCTTGTGAGTGCCTATTTTCCTAGGAGGTCTCGGGTTGGTAGTGTCCCGGTTATCATATGTCATGTTATGACCCCCCCCCAAGACCATAACCCAATGTTGGTGTTCTGTGATTTTCTAAGATTGAGATCTAACTGTCATGATTCTATGTCATAAGGGTGATTGCCGAACGGTGATCATCCTTATGGCGACTGTACATCGCCGAAATTCAATTTTGGCGATGTGCACTCAAGCGCCAGTGAAGGCAGTGCAAAAACTTAGAATTTTTCTTTAATGTTGGTGGCTGTGCCTCCCACATCCCCCCATGGGGGGCTTTGCCCCCTGCAACCCTCTACTATAGATTATCAGCTTCAGGGGAGTGCAAGTCGGGGGGGGGTGCATCCGTGGAGAAATAAAAAAAAAATCCCTGTCTCGGGCCAGGTGCAACAAAATATGCCAGTGCCCGGTCCTGAACCCTACATCCCCACCACCCCAGGCCAGCACCCACCCCACCATGCCTCAGCGCCAGTTTGGTGGCAATCCGTGGCACCACCCATCATGAACCCTCCCGCCCCTCACTCAGTGTGCTCGCTCCCCCCATGTGCGTATATGTGCATGACATTCTGTTGCCTTTTGCGAACCTCCCTATCCGGTCACCCTCCATATGCCCCCACCATTGGGGCAGTCGCCACAAGTGAGTTGCCATTTTAGTAGGTGCCCACTTGCGAAGTGCCCACATTAGGATATACCAACTGTCGTTACATCAGATCCATCGGGTAGGTATACACAGGCCAAGGTGATCATGGACCCTTCAAATGCTTCATTTTCCAGGGCCAGGCAACCCTCCAGATCTATATAAGTAGTTTGGGGTGAAATTGGGTAGAGAAAGGTATTAGAACAACTGTTCCCTTATGTTTGCCCCTCTATAAGAAGAGGCTATAACATGGGAGAAGCCAAATTTGGCAACGTTTTGAAGTTCAGGCTTATCCAGATGTGTTTCTTGCAACATAACAAAAGTCGGTATTTGTTTTTAAGGAGCGAGAGAGAACCTTATGATGTTTGACAGGATTATTTAACCCGTTTACATTCTGGGAGCAGACTATGAATTTATGTTTAGAAGCCATTTCAGTCTATCAGTTAGAGATGCCCTATGTGTACTGCTATATCATAGCACTCCATTGGTTCTCTCCCAAATAGTTAGTTTCAATAACCATATACATGCAGACCCAGTATATCAAAATCCGGATGGGATAAGCCTAGTCTAGTGTGTCATTAGCATAGAATAATCCCAGTACAGGCACATAAATACTCTTCAAATGTGGATAGAAATGTCAAGCCTAAAAAAAAAAAAAAACTACAATAACAACAAACATATAAACAAATATAGCAATATCTAAACTGTATAAACCAGCAACTTCCAAGACAGGAGGGTTGAATAGAACACCATCTATAGAGTCGGGGTAAGTCACCAGTAGTGGTCATGCCCAGCTAGGAGGTACAGTGGCAGTCACAGCTGCCAGGCCTCCTAGGTCACGGAAAAAATGGACGAAAACAAGATGGAACAATAAGCAAAAATCTTCACCAGGCTGTACATGGGGAGAACTATCTTCCCGATCTATCTCCAGACAGTGCGATCATCTAGGCCTTCAGGTGTCTGCCATACACAGAAAAAAAGAAAGATTTTTTATTCTTCATGTCATAATCCCTCAAGTAAATATGGTTCTGAGGCTTGCTCAGAATAAGAGGGGTCTGATCCCCTCTAGTCAAGAGACCATGAACCCCTCTTTATGCCTCATCACACTGAGGCCCCCTACCACTCCAGCAGCCCCCACCCCATGCCACCCGCCCCATAACATCACATTGTGGTAACTCAAATCCAGTATTCCCAATGCCTAAGACACTTCCTGTATTAGGAGTGAGTCATTGTGGGTAAGAACATGGGGAGAGCCCACTTCCTCTGACAGAGTTAAATCCTAGAGACACAGGGAAAAGTGAGGCTACCCCGCAGCTGCCCATTTACAGTGAGGTACCTCCAGACCCTCCCCCACTCGTGCCTTCAGCCTCAACACCCAGATATTCCACTGCCCTCCAAAAGTGATGAAGCAATGTCATATTTATAAGGCAATAAACAGAATTCAGATGCTGTCCCTCTTGTATTGGTGAGGGACTAGATAAAACTGGCCAGAAGCAGAGCATCCAATAAAAAAGGAGATGGCATCTGGCATCTGCTGTGAAGCAGATTAAAAGAAAAAGGGCCCATTAATAGGCTCAGTCATCATAAGCTGCTCATTCCAGACTCACTTGGGCCTTCAATAATTTAATAAAAATTAAAATAGCTGAAAGGGTAGGCTCTAAAGGCCGGCCATTCCAAAGGGCATAGAAAATAACATGTAAAGGACCATCCAAGAGCCCCGTATAACAGAACAGTTTAAAGATAAGCTATAGGAAGTTTTGCTCTGCTTATTGTAGCCCCTTCACCCAAAAAAATTAAAAAACACAGAGGGAGGGCACATATGGTCCGAGAAATTTGAGACTATCCAGATCAAAGGAGGGTACCACAACAATCAAGTAAAACATTCAAAATAGATGGCAGTCTTAAAACTAAATATGCAACTATAGAATGTTCCAGATAAGAATTGTTCATGCATTCATAAAAATAAAGGGAAAATTAAAATTAAGTCCCAATCATGCAATATCAGTTCTTCTCTCGCATCTCTGTTTACTAAACTGAACTTAAGATAAAGAAGTCTGTTTTTAAAAGGAGATGTCGAGTATGCTGTCTTTGCTGCCACAGAAAATGACAGGCATTAGGGTGTGCCTTTGGGTCATCAGCTGTAACGCTCATGCCATTTTACCTCACCCTACCCTGTAGACACTGATACTGACAAGTGTTGTGGTGTGCTTTGGTGTCTTTGGGCCTTATACTTACCCCATTCCATAAGGAAATATGTTGAGATGGGTGCAGTATAGGAGAATGGGGTGAACTTTAGGGCCAAACACTCCAAGGCACACATCGATGCCTGTCACTGGCTGCAGGCTGGGGGTGTGGGTGGAATGGCGTGAGCATTACAGCCAATGATCCCAAGTCACACCCCTGATGCCTGACAGTCTCAACAGGGTGGGGTGTTACAGTTGGAAGGGGATATGTCTAATTAAAAAAAAAAAAGAAATCAGCAGTCACAGTGGATCACAGCACAGTCTGCCGTGACCAAGATGGCTGCAGTACTGTACTGCGCATGCATTAGTAGTCTCGCATGCACATGCAGCGGCTATCTTGGACATGGTGGATTGGGCTGTTTTCCACCGTAACTGCTGATTTCCTTTTTTTCTAAATTAGTCATATCCCCCCACCTGACCCTCCCTCTCAGCACCCACCACCCCAACCCGAGAAACATAAAAGTGACACTTGCGGTGCCCAGTCCCCCAGTGTTGCAATCAGGATGCCCCCAATTTTTTTAATAAGAACAAAATAGGGCAGTGTGACTGGTAATGGGGACAACGAGTAGAGGGATTCACGGATGTGAAGGCGACTGTGGTGCAATTCCAACAGGTTATTCGGTCAGAAGGAATGCAAGGAATGTTGAGTCCTATTTTGATAGAAAGAGTACTGCAGGGCTCAACCCACTGCAGCCCTAAAAAAGACTCTGAAAATATTTTCTATTGACTGACATCCTTGCCACACAGTCAGACATCTAATGTAGATTATTGTAGTTATATTCATCATTTTTATAAAATTCATACTTTGTGTCAAAGTTTCTATGGTTTCCACATAGAAGATTGGTGAGGAAGTTGAGAAGCTTGGGGTCCCAAATTATTAAGATGGGTAGAGAGCTGGCTGGACAACAGAAGTCAGAGAATGGTGGTTAATGGTGACCACTCTGGAGAGGGCAAAGTGACCATCGCTGTGGCACAGGGGTCAGTACTAGGCCAGTTCTCTTCAATGTATTTATAAGTGACATTGCAGAAGGACTACTAAGGAAGGTATGCCTGTTCATGGCTGACACAAAAATCTGCACTAGAGTAGACGCACCGGGGGTGTGGGGTGGAAAGAATATGGGAAGATCTAAAAAAGCTGGAAGAATGGTTTCGAGTTTGGCAGCTAGGCTTCAAAGCACACAAGTGCAAAATCATGCACTTGTGGCACAGAAACCTGAGGGCATCATATTAACTGGGAGGAAAAGTACTGGCAGTCACAAAACAGGAAAGGGACCTGGGGGTAATCATTTCTGATGACCTGAAGGTGGTTAAGCGGTGTGACAAGGCAGTGGGAAAGGCTAGCGGTATGCTTGGTTGCATAGGCAGGCATATCACTAGCAGAAACAGTGAGGTAATAACACCTCTGTATAGATCACTAGTGAGACCACATTTTGAGTACAGTGTCCAGTTCTGGAGGCCCCACCTCTCAAAAGACATGGATGGGGGGAGGCAGTACAGAGGAGGGCAACCAAAATGGTGCACAGCCTGCATCAGAAGCCCTACGAAGAAAGGTTTAAGGAATTAAATATGTATTCCATAGAAGAAAGGAGGGAAAGGGGGGATATGATAGAAACAGTCAATTACCTCACAGGTATAAACACGGTACAGGAAGGGAGTACTTTCCACAGAAAAAGATGCTCAAGAAAAGGGATCACATTTCAAAAGCTGGGGGGGAGGCTGAAAGGAAATATAAGGAAGTACTTCTTCATGGAAAGTGTGGCGGATTCTTGGAACAGCCTCCCAGCAGAGGTGGTGGGGGCCAAAACTGTTACAGGATTTAAGAAGGCATGGGACAGACAAAATGGAATCTTAGAAGTGAGGCAAGTGGGTAGGTATGCAAAGTAGAGACCGAGTAGGGCAGATTAGATTGGCCAAGTGGTCCTTACCTGTCGACAACCTTGATGTTTCTCTGTTTTTATGACAACCTTGATGTTTCCATGTTTCTATGACAACCTTGATGTTTCTATGTTTTGATCTTGTCATGTCTGGACTTGTTCCCATTGACACTTGTTTAAATCTTAAAGTGTCTGTTACAATAAAACCTCGCATCATATTTTAAATGATGCTTCTCTCATCAAAATGTTTTTGCTTTTTTAATTCTTGGGATAGCTTCTGCGACCATTTCTGACCACATGAGGGTCAGACTTTTATCTCATTTTAATACATTTCTAAAAGTAAAAATGTAAATGCCACAGTTAGTTGCCACGGGGTGTGTCCCTACACTATGGAAAATATTTGTCCTATGAACAGGTGGGGGATCAGGGGATCGGGCAATGGGATGGGACTCTACACTATGGAAGCATGTTTTTTTATTCTTAGGTGGGCCATCAGAGACTGGGGTGGGACCCTACACTATGGAAAAGGTTTTATTTTTACAATACAGTGCTGCGATCAGTGGTGGGGAGGAAGAAGGGACACTAGGCTATGGAAAGGGGGGTATATTTTTATTACAGTGAAGCGATCAGTGGTGGGGAGGGGGGAAGGACACTATACTACAGAAAAGTGGTTGTTTTTATTACAGTGCAGTGATTGGTGGCAGGGAGCGGGGGTACACTGTGCTATGGAAAAGAAGGTATATTTTTATTACAAGTTTCAAGGAGGGAGAGGGACCTTAGGGTGGTGGTGGATGCCAAAATGAACAACTCAGAGCAGTCTAGAAGGGTGGTGGCACAAGCAAATAAAATGCTGGGGTGCATAGCCAGGGGGATAACCTCAAGGAGTAGTGAGGTACTGTTTCCGCTGTACAATAGTCTGGTTAGAACACCTTGAATACTGCATGCAGTTTTGCCATCCCGTCTTAAAGAAGGATATTGTGTTACTTGAGAGGGTACAAAGGAGAGTGACTAGGATGGTACTGGGACTAGGGGAAATGCCCTATGAGGAGTGACTGAGGGAGCTCAACCTATACTCGTAGGAGAGAAGAGACAGGGGGGATATGATAGAGATTTTCAAGTATCTCAAGGGGTCAATAGGGTAAGCCTTGAGGGGGTCCTACAGCTAAGGGAACTGGGGGCCACTAGGGGACACCCCATGAAGCTGGATGGGGGGAGGTTGAAGGGGAAACAAGGAGGCGCTACTTCACTAAGAGAGTGGTGGAGCCCTGGAATGCATTGCCCAGAGAGCTGGTGGCTGCTACTATGGTGGAGGAGTTCAGGAAGGGCTGGGATAGGTGTGGGGGGAGGGTACATCCAGGAGCCCCACTGGGAAATAGGGGTCCTTGTGTGGGTGGGAGTGAGGGCTAAAAATTGGTTTCCAGCATAGGCACTGACCATTGAGCAGACTCAATAGACCATAGGGCCTATTCTGCTGGCTTCATAGTATGTTAGTATGTTAGTATTACAGTGCGCCGATCGGTGATGGGGAGGAGGGAAGGTGGGCAATTGGGGACTGGGAAGGGGGTCGAGAGGGCTACAGTGCCTCCACCAACCAATAGGGTTGCACAGATTACCACCAGGTTTATTTTTGCAGTATTTTACTCTATATAAGGACCTTTGCAAAGGCCCTTGCATGGAGCAAAATGGGATTGCGGGGATATGCAGGTCCTCACCCCTTCATTAGCACTGCAGCCTTCCCCCCACTACTTTGCCCAGGTGCAAACCCAGTTTGGGGGGGCCAACTGGATTTTGTGAATACCAGCTATTCACAAAGCCCAGTTTTCCCTGGGCAAACTGGGTTTGTGCCTGGGCAAAGCTTTGTGAATCCTGTCCCTGATGTAAACTATTCAGACTGCAGAGAACTTAAGCTTTATAATCTGCTGAGAAAAACAGAAAAAAAAAATAGAATATGAGAAGAGCCGGTGGGCAAGGTAATTTATATATTTTCTAAACTTGCCACATTTATAGAACTGGTATTCTTCCTTAGTCATCCAAAAATAGCTATATCTGGTTGTTCTACTTTTCAAATAACAAAAGTATATATATGTAGACCCATGCAGCTACAAAAACAAAGCACGGGGTCTTTAAACAAGAGCAACCTGATAAAACCTTTATAATTGTATAGACTGCTGAAACTGATGTTTGCTAAAGTGACTGCAGTCAGTGGTGTAGTATATGGAGGAAACGTTAGCAGTGTCCGAAAAGTGGGTTTACTCTGGCTATACTAGAAACCTCTTTTCTCTGATTCAACATCCAGCATCCAATATTTTGAAGTCAAAGATGAACTGACACAGAAAGCAGATACTATTTATCCATTTTTATGCAATGTTGAATGTAAAAGAGACAAGTCTGACAACAAAATTAGAAATGTTCATACCTCACAATGTCTAAGCTCGATCCAAAAATGTATGATGAATCATAGAAAAGAGATCGCTCATACGCAATATTATTATTTTGAATTTTTGATAAGCACTCTAGTGCTGGCTAAACTGCAGGACAAGTAGGGGAAGGTGTGCCTGCATTATTGTCAGTTTGTATTGAAATCATGTTCCACAGGGATAATTAAATAAAAAAAAAGATACTGATACTGTCTTTGTTAAAGGAAGGCAGTACATCTTAAGTGAGAAAACTCCTGGCTACGCAAATTTATGCCAGGGTGTTTGGTATTTATCATAGCCACTTCCAGTGCATTGCTGCTGTTTGAAATGGTGAGAAACCAGCTGTCAGTGCAAGGAGAGCATAGCCATAGACAGCCTTTGGGGAAGGGGTTTGTAGAGTTTGGGTTAACTGTTTTTTTTTCTTAGTACTGTGAAACTGTGAAAAGGTTTCTATTGAAATCGGATCCCAAAGGGACAATTAAATTTTAAAAAATACAGCTACTACCTTTGTCTGAGGAAGGCAGTACAAAGTAAGAAAACTCATTGCTTCATGAACTTATGCCAGGGTATTTTCTCCCAGTCACTTCCAGCACCCTTGCTGCTGTCTGAAATGCTGAAAAATAAACTGAAGTTCAAGGCGAACATAGCCGTAGATGGCCTTGGGGTGAGGTGGGGAGGGATAAGCTCAATACACAGTGCCCTATGCAGTCTGCAACACTTGTAAATTGGCCAAACTGTGGAGCCAGCTACCCTACCTAGACCATAGCAATATGATAATATTTATAAATTATTGGGGCACAGCTGTGCCTTTATAGTTAGGGTTGAGCAGCATGTTTAATGTTAAACCTCAAATTTCGCACTTTAATATCTTTGCAACTGATCAATGGATTTGCTGCAAATTTGGTATGTAGTGTCCTGTGGGGTAGATCTCTTGATGTGTCAAGTTTAGTTCTGGTTGAATGTGCAGGTTCTATGATCCGAACAGTGCAAACTGTCATAGAGTCACTTTTCTTGCAGTTTCTTCCTCATCGTCCTGTGTCCAGTGGTTGTTGAATTTGGGTGTGATTTTCTATGGTAGAACCAGCCTGGATAACAGAACAGGCATGTCACATTTAGTGAAAAAATATTTCTCTCTTCTAAAGTACTATATACTTATAGCACTTTTTCATTTCCCATTGTTTTTAAAGGGAAGAGAACTTTTCAGGATAGAGGGAGAAAAATCGCCAAACTAATTTGCTCTCATGAAAATAGATTCACTTTCACGAGATCGTTCCTCTTTCATGACAGCAAAATCCTTTTTTGTGAGAAAAATTATTTTTTCGCAAGCCACCGTCTTGTTTTTTGTTCCACCAACTAAAAAAAGGTAGAAAATACAAAAAACTGCTGAGATTTAAAAAAATAGGATTAGGAAGGAGGGGGGTTGGGTGGAAGCAGGGTGCAATAAGGCAAAAGCACTACATGAGTACTTCTGCTCAGTATTTACTAAAGAGAAGAGGGGGATGACACCCAAGGGGGAGAAATGCAGAAACGGGGGGAAGGGGTGACAGATGGGGAAATCATGGAGGGCAGAGTTCGGGAGGGTTGGAAGGCACTGAGGGTGAACAAGGTGCCAGGCCCATATGGCATCCACCCCAGGGTACTGAAGGAGCTGGCAGAGGTCCTTGCAGGACCTTTGGCAGACCTATTTAATGCCTCACTACATTCGGGGTGTGTACCTCAGGACTGGAGGATGGCTCATGTGGTGCCCCTCCACAAGAGTGGCCCCAAAGATGAACTGGTAAACTACAGACCAGTGAGCCTCACATCCATTGTGGGTAAGCTAATGTAGACTATCCTGAAGGAGAGGCTGGTGGCTCTCCTAGAGGCCAAAGGACTATAGGAGAGCAGACAGCATGGCTTCATACGGGGCAGATCCTGCCAAACCAACCTGGTGGAGTTCTATGACTGGGTAACTAGGCAACTGGACAGGGGCCATGCAGTGGATGTCCTGTATCAGGATTTCAATAAGGCATTTGACTCAGTGCCTCATGGAAGGCTGGGAAGTAAGTTAGTAGGTACAGGGGCGGGTGCAAAGCTGGTAAGATGGGTAGGAAACTGGCTTCAGGGAAGGCAACAGAGGGTGGTGGTGGGTCGGGAGCTCTCACACCCAAGGGTAGTGACAAGCGGTGTTCCACAGGGCTCGGTGTTGGGACCAGTGTTGTTTGAGATATTCATTGCCGACATATCATGGGACATCAAGAGCAAGATCAGTCTGTTTGCTGATGATACCAAGGTAGGAGCATTGGAGAATGGCCTAGGGGGATGGCAGGGGTTGCAGGATGATCTGGCAAAGCTTGAAACCTGGTCAGACACCTGGCAACTGGGGTTTAATGCCAAAAATTGCAAGGTGCTGCATCTTGGGATGCAGAACCTAAGGAGGAGTTACCAGCTGAGGGGAGTGTAGCTAGCCTAGACAGAGGAGGAGATGGATCTGGGCGTGCTCATTACAGGGTCAGTGAACAACTTGGCACAATGTAGAAAGCCAGCTGCAAAGGCCAACAAAATGCTGGGTTGTATTGCAAGGGGTATATCCTAGAGGAGGGAGGAGGTGATTCTGCCACTGTATAGGTCATTAGTTAGACCGCACCTGGAGTACTGCGTGCAGTACTGGCGCCCGTATCTGAAGAGGGACATTAAGTTACTGGAGGGGGTGCAGCGCAGGGTGACAAAGATGATCAAGGGGCTGGGGGATTTATCATATGAGAGGAGGTTGAGGGAGTTGAACATGTACTCACTGGAGAAGAGAAGAGGAGGGACAGGGGGGACATGACTGAAACCTTTAAGTACATGAAAGGAATAAACAAGACAAGTACAGAGGGGCTGTTCAAAGTAAGGGAGGGGAGGGACACCAGGGGCCATGATATGAGACTGGAGGGAGGAAGGTTCAGGAGGGAGATGAGGAGACACTTTTTTACAGAGAGGGTGGTGTCTGGGTGGAATGCATTACCTGCAGAAGTGGTATCCAGTAGAACAGTGGACTGCTTCAAAATTGGATGGGACAGGACAAGGGGGAGGGTTAATGAAGGGGAAGAGTGGAAGGGAGGGGCAGCTGCAGAATAAGGGGTGCTAGCCGCACATTCGAGCAGACTTGATAGACCTCTAGGCCTTTATCTGCTGGCAAATTTCGTATGTTCATATGTTCGTAACAAATATCAGAACCTAGCTAAATGGGATCCATTTCGCTAGATTATGATGTTTGTTTTTAAAGATTATGCACACAAATGCCTTTTCAGGGCACCTAAAATCCCAGGTGCCCAGCTTAGCAAGGTGAGCACTTCCCCTGCATTCTCTGTATGAGAACTCTGGGAATTTCTTGACTTCTACAGCAGCAGCTGAATTCCTGCATGGCTGCAGTGTGAGGCAAGAGCCGCTGTTGCCCTGGTTTTGCTGCCCCCCATTGCCTGTCCTCCCTGGTGTCTAGTAGCACCCCCACTCACCAATCACCCTCTCCATTATTTTTTTTATCTGTATATTCCCTGTTGTAATGACAACTCCCACCAGCCGATAATACAGGGCTTTGAAATCTGCTTCTGCCAGACAATAGCTTCTTCCCAGCTATGGTTGTAAAGGATGCAGTCTCATCTTATCACTTCTCTTTTGTTACAAGTAAAACAGAAGAGCAGTGATGAGACATGAAATAGCCAGTCCTATGCAGCCTGCCTTAGTCCTACTCCTGCTGTGAGTGATCCAAGTCCCACCATTAGTCCGTGAACTAAACTGCACTAAGTAAAGTGCCTGACTCAGTCAGAAGTTGGAACTAGTCTCTGGTTCTAAATCCATCTCTCTGAGGCATCCTCCCATCTGCCCCTGTTGTCTCTATTGGATTCTCATTGAGAAGTTGAACCTCCGTCCTCTACTCATTCTCACTACCTGTCTGCTGCCTGCTCACTGCCAGACTAACTTGCTCCCTCCTCCATCGCCAATCACGCCTATACTAGCACATCTCTGGTGTCCAGTGGTGCCCCCACCCTCCGATATCCATCCTTATCTTTATTTTCTATTTCATTGGTGGCCAGTGGCTTGCCTCACCCTCCCTTGCCTTTTTTTTCTGAAAAATATAAAACAGTCCCTCGATGTCCTTTTTTTAAAAATGTTTTTCCCTGTAAAAAATGATCCATCACGATCACTTCCCTACCCCCACCCAACCACCCACTGTGCAACCACCTCCCCACACTCCCCTAAACACCCACACAGACCATCACTCACCTTCAGAGGCCTCAGGTTTAAGATCCGCTTTCCCAATTGAAGACATGTCTTGCAATTGCAACCAGTGACTGCATTATGACAAACCAAGGTAAATGAGCTTCAATGTATTTCAATGGGGGGGGTCAACTTTTGTGCATAACTCAGCCGTTTTTTTGTTATTTTGGCCCCAAATTTTCAACATGGCCTTTTGGGGTCCCCACCTCATGAACAATATGTCTGTTGTTAGGCAAATCCCACCAGAAAGGTGATTTTGCAGTCGTTGGTGAAATCACCTTTCCCATAGGATTTGTGTAACAACAGTCATGTTGTTCATGAGGTGGGGTCATAAGAAGGCTATGTTGAAAATTTTGGGTCAAAATTCAAAAAACACAGCTGCATTTTGACCATTCATTGAAATTTTGCTACGCACACTCGTAACTTTGGATATTTTTAATATTTTCAACCCATATTTTCAACATAGCCTTCTTATTACCCCACCTCATGTATGTGACAGCTGTCATTTTTCAAATACTGACCAAAATGTGTTTTTGCACATGCGTTGTGGATTGGCGTTGCACTTGCACAGAATTGCATTTGGCTGGGATTGAAAACATTTCTGCACTGTGTGCATAAGGTGGGGTAAGAACATGGCTATGGTGACAATTTGGTGACTGTTGTGCTTTAGCTAGAAGCACAGAGCCAGAGGTCTCTGTGCTTCCACAGCAAGATACATATATGCATCTATGGAGGGATGGGAAAACAGGGTCCAAAGGACCCTGCTCACCCACAGTTAAATAAGGATGCTATTATACTATCTCAAAATGTAAGGAAATAAATTTCAAAAAACTTCATGTAGTTAGGGTTAAAGTGACAAAAGTAGGGAAATGTGATTTTAGGGTTTCCAACTGACCTCTGTTTGGTCTATGCTTCATTTGGAAATCAAGACCTATGGGAATGTATAGGCCTTGAAAGGAAGGACATCCTCATATGTACTACAGCCGATGGTTTTCAACTAAGGGGGAGTATTGTAGAACAAACAGGAGAAAATCATGGATTAACCAAAGGGTGATAACACCATAAATAGTCTTCCATCTGACACAGTTGCCAGTGAATCAATTTGTATATTTAAGAATAAATTGGACTCCTTCTATACAGCTAGGAAATATTAATTTGAGACAGTATGGTCTTAAATGACTAGACTGTTTTGGTGGAAGCCATTTTCTTGTATATGAACTTATGAAACTTATGAAACCCCCATTCCCCACTCTGCACAGATCCACAGGTGGGCTGGGGTCTGTCTTGGGGCAGTCAGCCATAATGCTCACCCCATTCTCCTATGCTGTACCTATGTTGCCTTATTTTCTAATGGAATGGGGTGAGCATTAAGGTTGACAGCCCCAAGACAGACCCCCCTGCCTGTGGGTCTGTGCAGGGTGGGGAATGGGATTATTGTTGGAAAGCCTAGTGCAACATTTCCCTATTTATGTCACTTTAACCCTAACTGATGCATTAACAATTTTTTTGCAATACATATATATTTATATATATATATATATATATATATATATATATATATATATATATATATATATATATATATATATATATATATATATATATATATATATATATACACATTATTCTGGCACAGTAGTGCCAGTATAGTTAGGTTGCCTGGCCACTTCTATGTTAAACCCACAATTTTGCACTTTAGTAACTTTGCCCCTGTATGACAGATTTGCCTGAAATTTTGCATGCACAGTCTGGTGTCATAGATCTCTGGATCTTGCAAGTTGCATTACAGTCAGATAAGCAGTTGTGGAACTGCAGAGCGCCAAGAAACACAACAAAATGGGGGGTTTGCATGTTTCTTTGTGCGTGGCTACAGTCCGCACGATTTGTCTATTTGGCCTGAAGTTGTATGGAAAGATACAGTATGGGTCACCGATGTGCCTTTCGAACAGTTGGTGAAAAAATATTAAACCATTCAAAAGTTATTCAAAGAACAAGTTTCCCATTATAGCCAATGGGAAAAAATATTTGTGTGTCTCGAAAGCTGCCACCACTACATTTTACATAGAAACATAGAAACATAGATTTTGACAGCAGATAAGGGCCGCTTGGCCCACCCAGTCTGCCTATTTCCCTACCTAATGGATAAGCTGCAGATCCTAGTTAACCAGCAGCCTACTTCTTCCTACCCCCAACCCCTAGAATTGCCTTATGACTGTTCCATGCATGCTTGAATTCCACCACTGTTTTGACTCACAACCTCATCCAGAAGGCGTTCCATGCATCCACAACCCTCTCTGTGAAAAAATACTTCCTTAAATTACCTCTGAGCTGCCCCCTTCTACCTTCAAATTATGCCCCCTTGTTCTTGCACACCTCTTTTTTTGAAAGATGCTACCCTCTTGGACTTTGTTGATTCCCTTGAGGTACTTGAAAGTTTCTATCATGTCCCCCCCTCCCTCCTTTCCTCGAGGCTATACATATTCAGCTCCTTAAGTCTCTCTTCATATGTCTTCTGGTGCAGACCCTGCACCATTTTAGTTGCCCTCCTCTGGACAGCCTCCATCCTGTCTATGTCTTTGCAGAGATTGGGTCTCCAGGACTGGACGCAGTACTCCAGATGGGGTCTCACCAACTGTCTGTACAGAGGGATAATAACTACCTGTTTTGTACTGGTGATGCCTCTCCCTATGCATCCCAGTATCCCCCCCAGCTCTCCTTGCAGCCCTCTCACATTGCTTGCCCACCTTTAGGTCATCTGATATGACTACCCCCAGGTCCCTTTCCATTTTTGTTGTTGTTAGTATCTCACCCCCCATTGTGTACTCTTCCCCTGGGTTTTTGTTTTCCAGGTGCATTACCTTGCACTTCTTAGCATTGAATCTAAGCTGCCATACATTTGACCATTCCTCTAACCTTGCCAAGTCCCTTCTCATCCTTTCCACCCCACCTTGTGCATCAACTCCATTGCAGATCTTTGTGTCATCTGCAAAGAGACATACTTTTCCTTCCAGTCCCTCTGCAATGTCTTTTATAAAGACATTGAAGAGGACCGGTCCTAATACTGAACCCTGCGGTACCCCACTAGTAACCCCCCTTTCTTCAGAGTGGACTCCATTTACTATTACTCTCTGTGTCCTATTCTCCAGCCAATTCTTTACCCAGGCTGTCATCTTGGGACCCACTCCCAGGCTGGCTAACTTGTATATTAATCTTTTGTGTGGGACTGTGTCAAATGCCTTGCTAAAGTCTAGGTAGGCCATGTCCACAGCCCCTCCCTGATCTACTACTTTGGTCACCCAGTCAAAGAAATCTATCAGATTTGTCTGGCATGAACTTTCCGCTGTGAATCCATGCTGCCTTGGGTCCAGAGCCCCTCTTGCCTCTAGATACTCAACAATTCTTTCCTTCAGAAGTGATTCCATCATTTTCCCTACCACTGAGGTTAAACTAACAGGTCTGTAGTTTTCTGCTTCTGCCTTGCTCCCACTTTTGTGAAGCGGAATCACATCTGCCCTTCTCCAGTCCTCGGGTACCACCCCATCCTCCCATGATTTGTTAAAGAGGATAGTCAGTGGTGTCACTAGTTCTACCCTTAGTTCTTTTAGAATTCTGGGATGAATCCCATCAGGCCCCATTGCTTTGTCCACCTTCATTTTTAAGAGTTCTTTCAGAACCCTTTCTTCTGTAAATGGGCTGGTATCAACTTCTGTATCCAGAGTGTTGCTACTGTTTGTTTTAGGTACCTCCCCCACTTCCTTTGTAAATACTGAGCAAAAATATTTGTTTAGTATCTCTGCCTTTTCACAGTCACCCTCTGCCCACCCTCCCTCCTCTTTATTAAGCCTCACTAACCCTCCTTTGGTCTTCCTTCCTCCTGATGTACCTATAAAAGGTTTTATCCCCTTCTTAACTGAGTTGGCTATCTTTTCTCGGTTTGGGCCTTTGCTGTTCTGACTGCCTTCCCAGCTTCCTTTTGCTTTAACTGATACAGTTCTGTGTCCTGCTCCTTCTGTGATTCCTTGTACTTCCTGAATGCTTTTTTTCTCTTGAACCTTCACTGCCACTTCCTTTGAGAACCATAGTGGTTTCTTACATCGTGTTGTTTGTTTATTTGCTTCACACAAAGGCTTGTTACCTCTGTGATGGCAGTTTTATTATTCCCATTGTTCTTCCACCTCCTTCCTGCCAATTTGCTAGTGCATTCCTTAGGCACTCACCCATTTTGGCAAAGTCAGCCTCCTAAAGTCTAGTACTTTTTGCCTTTGTATGGTTTGACTCTATTGCTGTGTTTATTGTGAACCATACTGTTCGATGGTCGCTAGTTCCCAGATGGCTACCCACTTCTACATCTGTGATCCTCTCTTCATCTCCATTTGAGAGAACCAGGTCCAAGATTGCTCCTCTCAAGTGGGCTCCAATACTAGTTGTCTAAGGCATGCCTCCTGTAGGGCATCTAGAATAACCCCACTCTTTGAAGTGGCTGCTGCAACTGCACTCCAGTTAACATCTGGCATATTCAGATCACCCATCAGCAATAGCTCCCTTTTCTGTCATTCTAAGTATTCTTCCTATCATTTCCTTGTCCATTTCCTCCCCTGAGAAGGGTCTGTACACAACCCCAGCGGATTGTGGTGCCATTGCCGTCTCCAAATTTACCCACAGTGCTTCTTCTCCTCCCTGTTTTCCTTTTGTTCTGTTGCTTTGATTCCTTCCCTTATGTAAAGAGCTACTCCTCCTCCTCCTCTTTTACCCTCCCTGTCCCTCCTGTAGATAGTGTATCCTGGTATGTTTATGCCCCAGTCATGGTTGTGTGTGTACCATGTTTCTGTGACTGCCACGATATCCAGATGTTCCTCCTCCATCAAGGCCACTAATTCAGGAAGCTTGTTACTCAGACTACGGGCATTGGTACTCATTGCTCTCCATTTTTTGATGGCTTTACCTTCTTTTGCAGCATCCCCCACTGACCTGTCTACCTCTGTCTTTTTCTCATTTAGTACCCTGTTTTGTAGGGAGAGGCTGGGATTTTCCTGCTGCTTATCAGTGCCTCCCCCCTTGACTAGTTTAAAAGCTTGCCAATGAAGCATTTAAACCGATTGCTCAAAAGACTTGTTCCCTTCCCGGACAGATGCAGACCATCCTGCCAGTATAGGCTGGTGTCCCTCCAGGTGGAACCCCAGTCCCCAATGTTTACTGTTGTAAATGACCCTTATATTATCGTATGGTGACCATCTTGTTTTCAGTTAGCAAGAGAGAAAAATGCCTGGAGTTTAAATTTGGGACCCCTAGGTAAACACTGACTGTTGTGTTTATATAGTCGGATCCTGAGGATCACAGCACTGTTTTATTTTGAGGTGGGGGCCCTAGAAATGCCTTTTTGGTGCTCAGACCCCTTGTAATGTTGCAAATTGTGAGAGACCGATTGCAAAACTTTTGCAAATCACGAAAGTGTTGTGCCCATTCTGTTGCAAAATTTTGTGAAATTTGTGAAAGAGCATAATCCAGAAATGGCAGTTCTTTGTCACCCCACAGCATCAAACTAGTTGGGGCTTTTGAGCTGAAATTTTCAGGGTGGTAAACCCTGATCCCACAGAAGTGCCTTTTGGTGATTTGTTCCCAAAGCATTCAGTGGGCCCATAGTTACAGTGCTCTGAATTTGAGAAATCTCCCTTAGGCTAACATTGTGGTGCCCGCAGTGACCTTCGACACCTGCATCTTGGAAACGGTGCGATATACGGACTTTTCATTCTCTGCAGCTTGGAGTTTCTCGCATAGCGGTTTTGAAGTCATGAATACAACTGCAGTGGAATTGTTTTCATAGTTGCTAGGGTTACTGAGTTATTGCCAAATTAGTGATACAATGGTTTCTTTTCAGTACTATTCAGCTTTTGTATGGCTCCAAACTTATGTGTAATGGAAGTGCAGGGCCCAGAGGGCCTGTGCTCCCACATATGCATGCCATTATGAAAAAATGGGCAGCGTGAGGGGGGCGCAGGGCCCAGAGGGCCCGCGCTCCCACTGCTACATAGCAGTTACTAGTTAGAATACACTTTCTAAAAAAAAAAGGGAAATTTATTGCAAAAAATTCAATTAATGCATCAGTTAGGGTTGATAGTGCACTGGGAAAAGTTTGGAAATTTGGTGTTAGGGTTACCAACCCCTACCACCCCATCCCCACCCTCCTCACACCAGCAGGTATTGGGTGTGTGTTGGAGTCATCAGGCCTAACTCTCTGAGAACTGGGCCCTAGATTTTTCATTTATATTGTTTAAAAAGTGTAACTGATATTCTTTTTTGGTTGCGGAAACAATGTGAGACTAAGGATAAACCTGTTCCTTTTATTGATTCAGAGCAGATCTGGATGGGATGTGGAAAGTACAGGTCAAATTGCTTTTGTGAAATGCTGGACTTCTTCATTTACCCAGCAGTTTTTTTCTTCAGCTGTGATAGAGGCACCCTGTTTTAACAGTGGCAACCCAAGTCATGTCATAAATGCAGCTTCTGGGCCCATTTGAGCAATGCGTGCAACAGCTCAAGGTGAAGTCATTGTTTGGGTTATGAACACATAGCACAGACTTACACTAACTTTTTTAAGTGTCATTTATGTGCAGGTCAAGGCCATTCTTACATGAGGTGACCTTGGGCTTCCCACCACCATGACAAGGGTTTTCCTCATGAAAACCTGGTTACCCAGGACCAAAAGAAAGGAGCAGCTCAAACATCGGATAAATGGCTTGCATCCCTACAGTCAGATACCTTGCTGGATGATGAGGGTCCCCCTTGAGTAAGAACCCTTCCTGACAGAGCCAGCTAGACTTAGTTCTGATACTGCTTCCAGTACTGATGGGGAACTAGACACAGTGGTGACTACTGTAAGATATACCACTCCGGTTTCTGAGGATCACGTAGAAGACACATCACCTGGACCTTCGTATGACTCATGCCCATCTGTTCAAATGGAGGTGCAGCCTTCCCCAACTGCAATGCCTCCCCTGGTATGGTGATAAGTAAAGGGAAGGAAAAAAGACCCCAAAACAAACAGCCAAAAGTAAAAGGGCCTAAGGCTTCAAAGACCACAAAAGAAATGGACATAACTTCTGTCTTTACTAAGAACAGGTATAGTGCCCTGGTCAGTAGAAAACAATGGGGGAAGATGGAGTGAGAGAGCAAGGACTTAGAGGCCTCCTCCATTACCTCCCTTAAGGAGGTTCCTCTGATCAGGATGATTCAATGCCTGAGAATTTGGTGTCTAAATGGATGAGTGGGCAAAACACATTCCCCGTAGCAATAATGATAAGTGTGTTTCATCTTATACATTGTTATGCTATTTATGGCTCACAGTCATGGAATTACATATGTGAATGTAAATAACATACAAAGCGTTGCGAAATGTGTCACCACCTAGGCAGTCCTGCAGGTCTGTCTTAGTGGAATTATTTTAGTCCAAGACACCCATTTTAAAACCACTTTTGAACTTTCCCAGGCCTCTCGACAATGGAGTAAGGGAGCATCCTTCTGGTTCTCCAGTACAGAACAGTGTCATGGAACTGGGATTTTGATGAGTGATCCTGAGATTAAAGTGTCCCATTTAACAGACATACAACCTGGAAGGGTTATAATGCTTGATGTTGCTCACTCTGGAAACCATCTTATAATTGTAAACATGTACCGTATGCTCCACAGCCTAAAGCACTGAGGTCAGCCCTTTTTGGCTAATACAACCATATCTACATACCTCAAGAACAATGATATGAGGAGGTGATTTTAATTGTAGATTCTGTCACTCAGACAGAAGCCTGCAGACTGGGAATAGGTTCTGTGACTCTAATACTCTGAGCACAGAAACCCCAGCCAGCGGGCAGCTCTCCCACATGGAAACATCTGCAATTTCTGTGGATGAATCTGTGGCTCTAGGATGGGATTACTGAGCCACCTCAGGACCCTTCAGTGAACCATGGTGGAGATCATCCTCGAAACGAGGGATCGCCGACGATGACTGAGCACAGTACTTAACACAGCTGGTCTTATTGATTGATACAGGCAAATACATAGCACTGCAGGTAATACATATTTTAGGGGTCCCCTATGTACAGCAATAGATTTTAGTTTTGTTTCTATGACTATACAAATTACGTCCGCAAAAACATGGACCATAGAATTTTCTGACCATGTAGCAGTTCAGTACACCATCTCATGAGAGAACTTCACAGTTCATAAAAAAGGCCTATGGAGACTAAATGGACCTGCCCTTCAAAATACTAAATTATAGACACAATGGAATGTTTTGTGGAAAGCTAGATGCTCTGTCATCTGTATGTATTACAATGTGGCCCTATGGTGGGAGGAAACCAAGCAGGATTTGTCTTGCTTCTTGCAGAAATGTCCAGGGTCTTTGGGTACTTCTCATCATTTAACATATTTAAGTCTATGGGCACAACTTCAAGAATTGATTTTGAGGGCAGAGATTGAGCACATGGACTACAGCTATACGAACATACGAAACTGCCAACAGATATAGGCCTTATGGTCTATCGAGTCTGTGCAATTGTGCAGCTAGCAGCCCTTATTCTGCAGCTGCCCTCTCCTTCCTTCCCTCCTCCCTCCTCCCATGACCATCCCTCTTGCTCTGTCCCAGCCCCTTTGAAGCAGCCCACTTTTACAGGATACCACTTGCTGGCAATGCATTCCACCTGGCCACCACCTCTCCGTAAAAGTGTCTTCTTATCTCCCTCCTGAACTTCCCCCTCCAATCTCAGATAATGGCCTCAAGTGTCCCTCCCCTCCCTTAATTTGAAAAGCCAAAATGGTGCCAGGGACTTCCTTTTTTAATGTTTTATGCCAGGGGCTGCACCCTCACACCCCCCAACTAAAGGATTCCCAGCTCCAGGGGGGTGCATGTCGGGGTGGTGGGTGAAAACATTTAAAAAAATAAAAGGTTTGGCCCGGGCACAAAACAAATGGACCAGCGCCCGGACCCACACCCAGGACCCAGCCAACCAGTGCCGGCAACCCACCCACCATGCCATGGGGTTGGCTTGGCAACCCATCACAGCACAACCCCTCACATCCCATTGCTCACCCCCCACAGCTAGCAGTGGAACCAGTGAACCAGAGGAGTGGCTATCTCTTCAAAGCAGTGTGCAAAAGATGGAGATTAGTGCCCAAGAGGTGGATAGGCAGAAAAGGGGCAAAATTCAGCAGAAGGGCAGACAGCAAGGAGAACCGGGGATAAAGGACAACCAAGGAAGGGGCTGGAGTAGAACAATGAAACAGTCTAGGGAGGTCATATCATGGAAAGCCATGTGTAAATGCCAGGAGCCTTAGCAACAAGATGGAAGATCTGGAGGCTGTCATGGTGCAGTCAGACCTGGACATTGTGGCCATCACTGAAACCTGGTGTAATGATAACCACGACTGGAGATGGCCATACCTGGCTACAACATATTCAGAAGAGACAGAGCAGGCAGGAAGGGAGGAGGAGTGGCACTGTATGTGAAAAATGACATAAGGGCCGCAGAGATCCAGGAGGAACAAAATGGGGGAGAGATACTGTGGGTCAGGCTGGAAAGGAAAATGGGGACAGCCATCCACACAGGTGTGGTCTATAGACCACCAGCCCAGGAGAAAGAAACAGATAGGGAGCTGATGCTAGCCATCCAAAGGATGGCAGACAAGGGTGAGGTAGTACTGGTTGGAGACTTCAATATTCCAGACGTGGACTGGAGCATCCCAGCAGCAGCATCAACTAGGAGCAGATTTATCCTGGACTCCTTCAGGGTGCCTTCCTCAAGCAACTGGTCATGGAACCAACTCGGCAGAAGGCAATACTGGACCTTGTGCTCACAAACAGGGACAGTGTGATGGGGGTAACAGTGGGGAGCACCTGGGGAACAGTGACCACCAGTCATTGTGGTTTGAAATCACAGAAAGAGCAGAACCAAACCACACAAAACACGATCCTGGATTTTAGGGGGCAGACTTTGGGAAATGGGAGATACTTGAAAGAGGCATTAAGGGAATGGGACAGGAATCAGGGGTTGAGGAACAGTGGGCAATATTTAAAATGGGATTACAAGAACAACAGAATTATGCATTAAGCAGGTTAGCAAGAGGAAAGGAAGAGGAGACCATTATGGTTTTCCAAAGAGGTAGCAAAAAGTGAAAGCCAAAAGATTGCATTCAGGCAATCCAAAAGACACAGGCAGAAGGGGATAGGGAGAAGTACCAGGAGAAGCAAAGGGAGGCAGGGAGGTCAGTAAGGAAGCCAAAGCTCAGACAGAAGAACACATTGCAAAATCAGTGGGTAGAGGGACAAACCTTTACAGATACATAAGTGAAAAAGAAAGACAAAGGGAGGGATAGTGAGACTGAAGGGGAGGGTGGGGCTGCGTGAGGATGACAACAGTAAAGCTGACATATTGAACTGGTATTTCTGCTCAGTCTTTACTGAGGAAGAGGAGGGTAATGGGTCTGAAGGGAGTACAAGGGGTGAGAATGGTGCAGAAATGGACACAGGTCTCTTTACACAAGAAAGGGTCCTGAAGGAACTGGAAGTAATAAGAGTTGATAAAGCAGTGGGGCCAGATGGGGTGAACCCCAGGGTCCTTAAATAACTAAGAGAGGTGGTGGCTGAACCTCTGGCTATCCTGTTTAGCCGATCACTGGAAGCAGGGGAGGTACCCAAAGACTGGAGGACAGCAGATGTAGTCCCCTTATACAAAAGCAGGAACAAAAGAGGAAGCAGGGAACTACAGACCAGTCAGCCTCACCTCGGTAGTGGGAAAGATCATGGAAGCACTACTGAAGGAGAGATTGGTGGAACATCTGGTTGTCAATGGACTACAGGACCCAAGGCAGCATGGTTTCACCAGGGGGAGGTCATGTCAGACCAACCGCATTGAATTTTTTTAACTGGGTGACTAAGGGAGGTGGATCGGGGAGGGCAGTAGACATGGCCTATCTGGACTTCATCAAGGCCTTTGACACTGTGCCACATAGAAGACTATTACACAAACTGGGGAATATGGGTGTGGGCAGGACAGTAGTGTGGTGGGTAGGTAACTGGCTGGGTGGCAGGACACAGAGGGTGGTGGTAAATGGCTGTCACTCCACAGAGGGAAGAGTGACCAGTGGGTACCACAGGGATCAGTGCTGGGACTGGTCCTATTCAACATCTTCATCAGTGACATTGCGCAGGACCTAGAAGGCAGAATTTCACTGTTCGCTGATGACACAAAGCTCTGTAACAGAGTAGACACACCAGAGGGTGTAGAAAGAATGAGAAGGGACCTGCAGACACTTGAAGAATGGTCAGGGGTTTGGCAGTTGAAATTCAATGCAAAGAAGTGCAAGATAATGCATATGGGGCACAAAAACCCAGGCACAATATATCAGTTGGGGGGTGAGGATATAGCATGCACCAAACATGAAAGGGATCTTGGGGTTATCATCTCTGATGACCTCAAGGTAGGGAAACAGTGTGACAAGGCAGCAGGTAAAGCAAATAGGATGTTGGGATGTATAGGCAGGGGCATCACCAGCAGGAAAAGGAGGTCATAATTCCTATACAAGACACTAGTGAGGCCCCACCTGGAGTACAGTGTACAGTTCTGGAGACCATACCTACGTAAGGACATAGACAGGGTAGAGAAAGTTCAGAGGAGGGCAACAAAGATGGTGCATGGATTGCATCACAAGTCCTATGAAGATAGGTTGAAGGAACTCAACATGTACTCCCTGGAGGAGAGGAGGGAGAGCGGGGATATGATAGAGACATACAAGTATCTCACAGGGAGGAACAGGGTGCAGAAATATACTATTTTTAAGAGAAAAAGCTGTACCAGGACTAGAAGGCATGGGATGAAGTTGGAGGGAGGACGATTCAGAGGAAACATGAGGAAGAATTTATTCACAGAACGGGTGGTGGATAAGTGGAACACCCTGCCAGAGGAAGTGGTGGGGGCTGAAACAGTCAGGGATTTAAGAATGCATGGGATAGACATAAAGGAATTCTGGAGGTCAGGGGTAAGGGGCAACAGACTTCTAGGAAAACATAAACTGAACTTACAAGCTCAAATGGGCAGACTGGGTGGGGCCATAGGCCCTTATCATAACACTGTCTATGTCATGTATCTATGTATCCTCCAGCCCTTACATTGTGCGTGTTGCTCCCCCATGTGTACGAGATAGTGTCATCCAGTTGCTATATTCGCCGACCCCCCATCTGGCCACCCTACCTTACCACAGCCCTCAAGGGATGCGCTGGGGAGCAGGTTGACATTATTGTCAGTGCCCTTTCCCCAGCACCCTAATCATGGGATACCCTGGAAGCCCTGCCATCCTCCTAGGTCATCCACTACTGCTGCCATTTTGGTGTCATCAACAAACAGACTGATCTTGCTCTTGATGCCCAACAAGATGTCTGCAATGAATATCCCAAACAACATCGGTCCCACACCAGGCCCTGTGGCACCCTGCTCATCACTGCCTTTGGGGATAAGAGCTCCCCACCCACCACCACTCTCTGTAGCCTTCCCTCTAGCCATTTCATTACCCACCCCACCATCTTTGCCCCAGCTCCTGTACTTTCTAGCTTACTTTCTATCCTCCCATGTGGCACCAAGTCGAATGCCTTACTGAAGTCCAGGTACAGGGCATTCACTACATGGCCCCTGTCCAATTGTCTAGTTATCCAGTCATAGTAATCCACCAGGTTGGTCTGGCAGGATCTGCCAGTGACAAACCCATGGTACCTACCATCCTGCAGCCCATTGGCCTCACCATATTTCATCACTTAAAGAGGACATGTGTAAATTTCAATTCAATAGGACTAAGCTCTCCAATAGGGGATGAAATATGGAACACAAAACAAGAAACAGACATTTAACCCTTTCAAAAACTGTAAGGATGAAGTTATGCATAGGACTTTTCAGTCTTTAGTGACTACAGAAGGGAAAATAGTTTCCTTCTCCCGACTTGGTGTAGTCAGAGACTATGTTATGGAAACATTTCACTCCCCTTCATCAGTTCTTCCTGAAGAGTCATTTTTCTCCAACTTGCAGCTACCCGTTTTGCTGGAAAGGGACAAAGCCTGTTTAATATCACCAATGTTGCCAGAAGAATTCAAGATGACAATTAAGTCACTTACTAGTAACACTGTTCCAGGTCTGGATGGTCTGGTAACAGAATTGTGCATGGTGTTTGACAAATACTTATTCCAGTTTCAACTAAAGATATGGCCAGATATTTCCTGAATTGTCTGTAAAATATCTCTAGAAAAATTCCCTGACTGACTGCATTGCTACTGTTGGCCACTGGAGAGAATATCTTTAGTCACATGGTGAATCATCTGGAAATATCTGAATGAACTGATGGCTGCAGCTGTACCTGTCCTTATCTTCTTGATTAATTTTATACTAGAATATCAAACACTACCAGAATCTATGACACGTGTCATTCTGACATGCTCCAGTATATTTATAAGTAAGGTGATAACGAAAAGCTGGAAAATTGGAGACCCCTTCGTCTGCTCAATACTGTCGATAACATTTTAGCCAAGTTTTTGGCAACCAGGTTATCAAGTATTGTAAAACATCTCATCAGCCCTCACCATACGTGCTGCTCTATACCATCAGAAAGGGTACAGGATAAAATGGTCATAGTTAGAGAAATTTATGAGAAGGGGGTCTTAAGGGGATTTTAATGGCTATGTCCTTAGCCTAGATCAGGAAAAGGCCTTTGATAGGCTGGTGAACACATACATGTTTACTATACTTTGAACCTATGATTACCCTGTATGGTTCATTCAGTGGATACAACTAGTCTATAAAAATGCAGCAGTCTTACATAATGTGAATGGTGGTTTGCAGAAAAGGTACCCATTTCACGGGGGGGGGGAGCTGACAAGGATGCCCCCTATATTCTAATTTCCTTTGTCTAGACCCCATGTTATGGCTTACATATTCAGACTCTGGGGTTAAGGGCATAACCATGCACCCTGAGTCTCCCCCAATATGTGTTCTAGCCTACGCTGATGCCATTTGTTTAAGAAGATGAAGAGTCAGGGCAGCAGCCTCTAACTGCTTTAACATAGTTTTGAGGGTCTCTTGCTCCAAAATAAACTACCAAAAAAGTGTTGAATCAACATTAGGAAGTAGTTCTACTGGAGCACCTGCACAGCTGGCCTCAGTCCCTGTCAGTGCCTGAGATACTAAAGTATTAGATCTCATATTTGGAAAAGAAGATTTAGCAAGAAAAATTTGGGATATATGATTATAAAAAGCAGAACAAAAAAATGAATGTCTGGAAAAGTAAGTGGATCTTGAAACTGAAACGTGTCCTTTTGATAAAAAAAGTCTACTGCATCCTATATGTTTGTATTTAAGTTACATGCTCCCCCATTGTATTTAGAAGGCAAGACATATAGCATATTTTCCAGGCACATTGGGAAAGCAGGTTGAAACCTCTGAAATGGGAAAACACCTATAACTCAACACTCAAGGAAGTTTGGGCATGATAAATATCTTATTTTTTATTATTATTGTGTTTTCATCTATAATAACATTTTCACCCCCCCCCCCAAACCAGGTAAAAAGTTATGGTTAATTAGTGTAAAATAATTTATTCAAATTTAAGTGCCATCTTGGAAAAAGGGAGAACCTCTCACCCTCCTGTCTCAAACACCAGTCGCAGGTTATTTTCAGGTAGCTTTTTGGAAAAATAAGAAAATGAAATATTTCTTATATGCAAGCTACAACACGTAGTAGGCAAGGTCCATATCAGTAAGTCATGGACACAGATTTTTTTGCCTGGATTTAAGTTTCCCATTAGGACCACTGGATTGTGAAGTCCAGATGTTAGATATGCTAATTAATCCAAGGATGCCCCTCTTTGTGTGGGATGCATTATGGCTCAGTTGCCATGGAAGTCATGGAATTATTTATTTCATTTAACCAGGTATAGCACACTAAGCTGAAAGCTTTTTTTTACAGGAGCAACCTGGGAGCATAAGGAGGTTAAGTGACTTGCTCAGGGTCACACAGTATGCAAAAGGAAGCTGTGGGATTCAAACCCAGGTCTGGTCTGCTGGTTATCACCAAATTTGCAGCTCAGAGCCTTAGACCACTGCGCTATACTGCCTCCTAAGGAATTAAGAATTAAAACAATCACAAACCACTGAGCGGAAGGTTATTGCCCCAGCTCTGCATGCCAGATAATTCCAGAGAACCAAGAATATCTGTATTTAGAATGCCCCTATGTTGGTAGTTTTGGGGCTTATTTGACAAATATATGGCAGGAATCACTGCATTTGCAACTCTCCTACACAAAACTAGTTCTAAGTATTACTCCAGGGGCTTGGTCTAAATTTTATATCAGTATGCTTCAAATTATCTTTGCTGAGTAATCATTTACTTTGTTTCCTTAACTACACTGTAGTTACATTGTAACTACACCAGATGTGCCTGGGTGCTGCAACAGAAATGTGCATCATACCAGTAGATTATAAGAAATGTAGTTATCTTTTTTTACAGAAGGTGCAGTATATGTACAGGATAAGAAAGTGTACACTAAACTGAGAATGAAGTCTTTATGCAGACAAGTGTCCTTTGCTTAAATGGATCAAAGAGCATGTTAGATCAAGTGGTGGTTGGTATATATTAACCTTAGCAGTACAAATTTCACCTTTTTTGTCTTGATTATGATTGATGTATACCATCTGTTCTTTTTATGTTCTTTTTTAGCTCTGATTTTGTTTTGCTCATGTAAACGTTGCAGGGGTATGCAACTTCTATTATTTTATTTATTTTAAATATAAGTCCCCTACTCTTCTTCTTCTAGTAGGGGGAACCACTGGCCAGCTGGCAGTCTGTCAAGATGGCTGACCATGATAGAGTAGGAGTGGATGCTGCAGGTGTATGGGATACAGCCTCTTTCCCTACTACCTTTTCTCAAAGTGCTAGATTCAAACCGGAATTTGCTTTGAATAAATAAAATATAGCAATAGAGGTGGATGACCAGGAGGTGGAGAAAAAAAACAATGAAACCAAACAGGTGTTACATACAAAACTACACAAGAAGGAATAGAAGCTGAGAAAAGCAATGGAAGAACTGAAATAATGCTTGATTTTCCTAATGGCAGAGGAAGAAGTGAAGTTCCAGAAGAGAAAAGAAACTCTCAGTGAATATCTTCAACCCTGTTGGAGAAGGTATAGTCCCTGTGAAATCCTTCAATAAGCAAACCACATCAGTGTCTCCTCCTCATGCTGAAGCAGCAGCATCAAAGAGCCCATCTGATAATGATATTAACAAGAGATCTGCAGCACTGAGATTGGCTCTGCTGCCTTCAGACTCAATATGAGATGCCCCTACATCCCAAACTCTTGCACAGTGTTGCAGCGGTATTGAGGGGAGAGGCTCACGGGATAGAGAAGATTCCACAGCTGCTCCCAGAATGAAGCTCTACAACCAGCAATGTTTCAGTCAACAGCACACAGAATAGCACAGATACGCTAACTGCACCCAACAAGCCAGATACTCAAGGACTGAAGAAACACTTTACCAGCATTACTACTAAGAACAGTAAAGCTCCTTCTATTTCATCTGGAAGATTACTCAGCAGGTCTGGCAGGGCAAAAAGAAGCTGGTGGCTTGGCCTATGGTGCAGGTGCTCTGCACAGAAACCAAACACAGCTGCACAGCATCTTTCAGCAATGTGGACAGTGGAGTCTGCACTGGAAGCTGCAGGCTGGATTAAATCACCTGATGGAGTTTCATGGTTGCCTGGGAATATACAGCATTTTGGCATTTAAACTACATTGCTTTACCATGTGAGGATTGCAGGTGATGTGGGTATGTACAGGCCATGTGAGGGAGATGTGCCTCTATCACTCAGTGGGATTGAAACTGTTGATACTGTGTCACGATCTCAGGAAGAAGCCATGGAAGTGCAAGCCTCCCCTTAAGTTTAACAGGCTTAGCAGATAGCAGTTGAGAATAACACTACCCAGCAGATTATTACACCTAACTGCATATGCTACAACTGTTCTAAAAAAGGACTCAGCACTCTGTACACACAAATACACTCATGACACTGAGGCTCAATGCTCATAATTTTTCTTCTTTTACTCAAACATGACAAAGCATCTGGGAAGTGGGTGTGAAACATTGTCATTGTGGGATTCCTCCTTAGGCTACACTGGCACAGCTGTATTGTTCCCATTTTACGTGTTTGAGTAATAAACAAAATATTGTGAGCACTGAGCCACAGTGTCATGAGTATATTTGTGTGTACAGAGTGCTGAGTCCAATTTTGGAGCTACTGACTTTGTGGACTTGTGAGCACCGACAGCATGGCCAGTGATCCACTAGTTTGTTTGTGAGATCTGCTACAACTGCCCATACAGTCCCATGTGAAGGCCACTCCACATCAGAAGGCCAGCCCCCCCCCCTTCTCTGAGCACAGGTAACTTGCAAGAGGATGGACTTTCTGTAGCTTTCCGGCAGAACTGGAGGAGGAGGAGGACTCTGAATTGTCAGACCCAGAGACTACACACCAGCCTGAGATCAATCATGAGGGAAAAAGACAACTCAGAATGTCTGATTTATTTACTGCTCAGGGAGAGCCAACCCAGCACAGAAATGTGTAGGGCTTAAATACAGGAGGGGGGCTTGAAACCTCCACCTAATAGAATTTATGTCATTCAAAATCTGATTAATGAGTTGATGTGGTCTTTACTACAGAATTATATGCAGTCATACACATTTTGGGTAACTACCTTCGATATGAGTTTTAAAATCTTAAAGACATTGGAACGCTTTGGCTTAAATATGGCAAGCTTAAAAACATTGCCTTATGGTATGGTCCCCATTTACAGCAATCTCCCTGTTCAAACCTTCTATTAAGACCATCACCATACTTTTCCAGAATGTGGAGATTAATGTCTTGAACATTGCTTATTGGCTAAGACAAAGATGTTTGGTCTTTGAACAAACCATCCCCATCATTGACTGTGAACAGGTCTGAACAGGAGAATAGAAGTTCCAGGTAAACCTCAAACAAACAAATAGTGGCATATGCCACCTTCCAGGAAGGTTTTTCTTAGGCAGATACAGGGGTATGCATTTTTACCCAGAGCAGCTGTGTACATGCCACAGGTACAAGGCAAGGAGTCACATTGGCATGGCATACTACACAGACAGATGTTATCTTTGCTTTGAGTATGGCCATGTGAGTTTCCAATGCCCAATACCTTTAAATGTAACCTGTGTGAAGAACAAGAGCACTTCAATAAGCAGTGCACATGGGCATCTCACAACATGTATGACTGCCCTAATTAGGAAGCCCTGATAGTGAAGGGATAGACACTAGAGTCTGCCTGTTCCATGTCATAAGAGCAAATATATTTCACTGACTCGCAAAATAGTGAGTGGATTTTGCCTAAAACCAAATCATCACATAGCACACAGCACCAAATACAAACTGAGCGCAAATGTAAAGTAATGTTTAATGTGGGGACTACTCCACCCACACCCCATACTGAAAAAAACATCTCCAAGTGGGGGCAGACACTGGGGAAAAAAGAATACAGAGGAGAGGGCCAATGACGGGAACACCATACAAAAATAAAATATAACACCCTGCAAAAGCAAACAAAAGAATACCTGCTAGCAGTCCTGAATCTGGGACCACCAGCACAGCAGGCAGCATCCTTACTTGCCACACTAGGTGCACAGCTTGACAGCAGCAGGCTCCACTTCCTCTCTTATCTTCCCTAGTCCCTCCATCATTCCCTCCCTGGTCCATCCCTGATTCCGTCCCTCCTCCACTGCTATTCCCTTTCATCACCCTTATTCCCACCAACCCTCACTAAATCTTCCCCGTTGCTGTACCTCCTTTTGACCAAATGGAGTAGCTCATTTATGAGTCACTCAGTCTGGGTCACTCTTTTGACGTGCTACCGGTCTGCTCAATCCTCAGTCCATTGGTTTGTGGAGATGGCACAAACTGATATTCTGATAGATCCCCAAGAACTCAAGAACTTCAGCAGCCATTGCATACAGCCTCATCTGCCAGTGCAGAACAAGTGCCTAATGTTTCTGAACAGAATGACTCCGCAATGTAGAGATGGTAACAGAGGATCACCCAGCAGATGATCCAGCAAATGGTCCAACTCTATCTCAGACACCTAGCACCCTGACACTGGAGAGCACAGAGCCCCCTTCCCCCACAGCCTCCAAGTGCAGGGATGCTTACCACCTTGAAGACATGCCTCCTCCTGCGCCCCCTGCAGAACCAGATATGGGGATGGTCTCCTCAAGGAAGGATGGGAGACAATAGGAAAACCTATTTGAAGCTGACAAAAAACTGTCACCACAGTAACAAACCCTTACTCAGCCCTTAAACATACAAAATGGGGGGGGGGAGGAATATGGAGGAGGATGAATGAGACTTGGAGGCTTCCCAATCTCATTCCCCGTCAATGACCACTTATTGAATTGACATGAGTACTTTCCAGAAACCTCTGCTGCAAAGAAAAGCCACAAGAGAACCAGGTCCCAGATGAGGACAACAGCAGTGTCTCACCCCTCATAATTTAAAATATGTATTTACCCCACAATCTTAGAAGTGACTCTGAATGTGAACAGTATAAAAACACACAAGAAAAGCATGTCCACCGTTGCATTACTAGAAACCTTGCCAGGTAATATTGTCTTTACTAAAGATACACAACGTATGTCCTTATTTGAAATCTCAGCTACCAAAAGACTATAAACTCATGGATCAGCATTTTGGTCCCAATGTCTAGAAAAATGCAATGGTGTGGGTATTTTATTTAAAGATAACACATTCAGGGTTCACAAAATGATAGCGATTGAGCCTGGCAGTGCTTTGTTCTTGGACGTAGAGAAAAATAACAATTTCATATTTATTAACATCTACACTCCACAACTGAGGACTGCCAACCATACCCCCTCTTGACCAGGTGGACTCCTTCAGATATCTTGGCTTAACACTCGACTCTGCACTCACGTTCCACCAGCATATCCACCTCCTATCTACTGCCCTCAATATGCGACTCGGGCTCCTGTATCGCCTCAAACACTGCTTTACACCAAATGCATTAAGGCTAGCTGTCTTTTCCTCAGTCCTCTTCCTACTAGATTATGGCCTAGTCATCTATGGGGCAGCTAACTCATCAGCACTCAGCAGACTGCATGTCTCCCTAAATAAAGCTTGCTGCCTCACCTTGGGCTGTGACTGGCTAACTCATACATGCACACTGTACAATGCTACCAACTGGCTGAACCTTGACAATAGGATTAAGTTCCACACATGCCTCAAGGCAAAAGAAAAAAAATTGCCCTTGGTCTCTGCCCATCAGGTCTCGCTCCACTAATGAGACTAGCCCAGTCACTTACGCACACTCGTAGCTATGGTAAGCACCTCTTCTCTGTCCCCCATTGTCGTACATCCCTATACCAGAGGTCCTTCAGTTACAGAGCCCCATCCTGGATGAACAGTCTGACCACTCCGCTTGCAAATGAGAACAGACTAGGATCATACAAAACCACCTTCAGAGCCCACCTACAGTCCTTGAACCATTGTGATTGCCTCTGACCAATCCTTCATTTAAACGACCAGCCTACACTGTGGCCGGCATCCCCCCTATAACCCTGCCACTAACTGCGTCCCTCATGCTTAGCTCTGCACTGTTATGCCATTTGTTTTGCATGTTTGCTCTGTCTTTGCCCAGGTCTCCCTCTGCGAGACCCACAATGCCTCTGTAACAACTGATAATGTAACTACCTGACTATGTACTGCTGTACTGCTATGTAACCTCTCTTCTCGTATGTAATACTTGTGATGTGGAACCTTTGTAAAGGAGTCTTTGACTCAAATGTACTTCTGAATCTCCAATAAACTTAAGCTTAAACAGACAAAAGCTACCAGGGTAAATTTGTTTCATACCATATCCACATGCTAACAGGTTGGGGGTTCTGGGAGGTGACTTTGATTGTGGTCTCTCACAATAGGACAGAGGAGGTAGAACCCAAAAGATGTATAGTGGTTCTGCTTATTTGAATGATATGGTAAAAACAGTAGTGTTGTGTGATGGTTTCTCCAAATGTTCTGACAGCAATATTATTACATTTTCTAAAAGGTGTCTGTCAGTCAGGATAGACTTCCTTTTCATGTCTGCAGCCCTTTAACATATACAGCAAGGACAATAGCTGTGGAAACCTCTGACCATATGGCATTATTATGCCACTGTCAGGCAGTATCACCCCCCACCACCACACACACACACACACTCACACAAACACTTACACTTAAGCAATGGAGACTGAATTCTGCCATTTTAGAACAAATGGATATTATGTCCAAATGACAGGATTTATCTAAGGCACAATATTCGTTTGTGGCAGAGTACAATGGTGTAATGTCAGTAGTGGGTGGATGCAAAAACAGATTTCCAGAAATGTTTTCAGAAGGAGGGACAGCACAGGGGCACAGAGGGGATAAGTGTGATTTCCCATTTTGTTTGAGCAGGAGTGAATGATTTAGTTGCTGGTAAGCTTGTATCAGTTTGTACTTGGCTGAGTCTGTTTCCTCAAATGCAGGTTTCATATTTCAGGGGATTAGTGTGGTTTGAAAATGATGTATTTTCCTAACTGTCATTCAGTGTGAGTCCCCATTTTGTTTGGGCAGGAGTGAAGGATTTAGTTGCTGGTAAGCTTGTAACTGTTTGTACATGGCTGAGTCTGTTACCTTAAGTGCGGGTCTCATATTTCAGGGGATTAGTGTGGTTTGAAACTGAGGTATAGTCCTTTTTTTTATTTGCAGATAAAAAAGTCATACAGTACATCTGATCATGAGATAAATCCATACAGGAAAACAACATTCCACTCATCCAACACATTACATGAAAATTATATTTACGTATTACATTCATACAGATTTTAGGTAGAATTGCATAATTACACGTCTAGAGAAGACTACCACATTGTCACATGGTACAAATTTTATCTATAAAAGGTTGCCATATTTGTATATATTTATTCATTTGCTTGGCGGAAGTGTAATGAATGCACTCAAGTGCATGGATTTGTATTATTAGATTGTCAGTCCCTGAATTGTGGGGGTTGCAAATCCTTCCATGGCATTAGAATTAGTTTAAAGGCTGCCGTCAAATAAATATTCACATAGGATTTTTGGAAGTCGGTTAGGCCTTGACTGCACAAATCAGTGCGTAACAGCATCCAGTATGGTTGTTTAATTAAAGAGCACTGTAAAATAGCTGAAATAAATGACAGTATTTTCTCCCACCATAGATCCAGTTTGGAACATATAATCAACATATGTTCAAGTGAGCTGATTTGAAAGGTACATCTACTGCAGTAGGATGAGATAGTAGAGTTCATTTTATGAAGAAAATAAGGCATGTAATAGATTCTGAACACGATATTAAATATTACCTGTTGAGATCTGATGGATTTGAGGCCCCAAGACTTAATAGCCTCTATTTTCATCCAAATAGGTTGGGAGATACTAATATTTAACACTTGGGTCCACTTTTGTCTGAGATCATTTAAATAGTCCCTATGGAGAGGCAGTATAAGATTGTAAATCTGAGAAATCGGGCCTACAAGAGTTTCCCTGAGACAAAACATTTTCTAGCTCATATATTGTTTTCTTAGCTTTGTTTAAATTTTTAATAATAAAATCCTTAACCTTTAAGTAACCAAAAAAAGTGTTGATTAATGAGATTGTACCTTTCTCTAAGGGAGACAAACTCAAGGAGTTGATCCTCATCTAAAAACTGACCCATTTCTACCAGGCCTTTGGCATACCATATCCAAAAAAGTTCTTGATATAAAGTTGTGGAAAAATATTGAGATACAGAGGAGAATAACTAGAAAAATATGGTTTGCATAGCTTCAGAGAAAATAGCTTATACCAAATATACAGGGTGGTCTTAGAGGTTAGAGCTAATTGGGGACCGGTGGATTTTAACAGCCCACTATATAGCAGATGTCTTAAGTGCTTAAAAAAGTGAAAATACAGATTCTATACTATATGAAAGAGCATTGATATCTATTTTATACCATGAAGCAATGATACTTATATTAGTAGAGAAATAATAATATTTGAAACATGGTAATGCCAGGCCTGCTTCAGAAAGGGGTAAATGTAACTTCTCGAGTTTGAGTCTCAGTTTTCTGCCTTTCCAGATGAACCTCCTTATAATGGCATCTAATCTCTTAAAGAATTTATCATCCAATATAATGGGTAGTGACTGAAAGAAAAACATGCATTTTGGGAGAATAGTCATCTTTACAACATTTACCTGACCCATTAGCGTGAAAGGTAGTGATTCCCAAAAGCTGAGCTATATCCAGGTATCTTGTAATAATGGTTCTAAATTTAAAGAGTATAATTGCTCTAACTTATTATCAATTTGAACTCCTAAATATGTTATTTTGGAGACTTTCTGGATGTTTAAACTGGTTAGAGACATAAAAGGATGGGAATGCATGGGAGATTCCATAACCTCTGTCTTCGTCCAGTTAACTCTATACCCTGAAATATTCCAGTATTAATTTATAATATCCATGATATGGGGCAGACTATGGCTCAGATTATTTATATACAAAAGAATATCATCTGCATATAAGCTTATATGATGTTTGCTATTATTGATAATAGGGCCATTAATAAAGCAGAGGTACGAATTAGTAATGCGAATAGTTCAATAGCCAGAGCATACATTAACAGGGATAGGGGTAGCCTTGTAGGGTGCCCCTTTGTAAATATATGGCAGAAGAAAGATCATTATTGTTTTTTACCCTGGCCACCAGAACAGAGTATAAGACGTCTACCCATTTAGAAAATGTAGGACCAAAGCCAAATTTGTTTATGATAAATTTGACATAGGGCCATTCCACTCAATCAAAAGCTTTCTCTGCATCTAATAACATCAGAGAAAGATCTGAGTGTTGAGAGTAGTCTAAAATGTTAAGTACCCGATGGCTATTTGTTTTTAAAGATCTCCATTTAATAAACCCATTCTGGTCTGGATGGATTAACTGAGGTCTTCTCCTAACTGCCATTCAGTGTGATTCCCCATTTTGTTTGGGCAGGAGTGAAGGATTTAGTTGCTGGTAAGCTTGTAATTGTTTGTACTTGGCTGAGTCTGTTAACTTAAGTGCAGGTCTTATATTTCTGGGGATTAGTGTTGTTTGAAACTGATGTCTTTTCCTAACTGCCATTCAGTGTGATTCCCCATTTTGTTTTGGCAGTAGTGAAGGATTTAGTTGCTGGTAAGCTTGTAACTGTTTGTACTTGGCTGAGTCTGTTACCTGAAGTGCGGGTCTCATATTTCAATGGATTTTGGGGGAATGTTTTTGATCATTGGGGCTTGTCCTCTGCAAACATAGGGTAGAGGGGTCCTTGGCTAATTGTTTCTGGACTCGGTCATGGGGTAATCCCACCCACCCCTGGGCTAGTCCTCCTTATATAGGGTGAGGGCCCATAGTGTTACACCTTCCTACATCACAAGGGGAGTTCCACACTGAGGACAGGGAGGAGCATAGGGATTCATCTAGTGGGTATACCTAGATTGCATTGCAGGCCAGGTGACATGACAGACATGACAGACATGACAGAAGTGGTGCAGTGCAGTGGCTGTGGAGTGGCAGTCATCAGGGAGATGTTCTAGAGGCTGCGATGCTGCCCTATCTGCAGGCATACCTCTGGGCTGAGGAAAGAGGTTGCCTGCCTCCATGCAGAGGTGTCCAGGTTACAGGCAGCATCCACCCCACACAGAGACCTCCGGGTCCAGAACATGAACCTCAAAGGTTGACCAGAAAGAAGAGTGACTGGACCACAGTGGGCTCATGGAGGGTGGGGAGGGGTCAGAGTCATATTTCCCAACTGGTCCAGCTCAATAACTCTTACATTGTTTTGGAGGAACAGGAATGCCCCACACAGGCACCCACAGCTGGGAACAGAGAAGATGGTCAGGACCTCCAACCTGGAGTACCAGGGAATGGGAGTAAGGGACCAGAGAGGAGGGGGAAGCTTCTCCTAGTAGGGGACTTTATTGTTCGTGGTACGAAATTAGGGACATCTAGTTGGGGGAGAGAGGGAGGTCAAATGCCTCCCTGGAAGTGCTGCATAGAGGGATGGGAAGCAAATCCATAGGATCACTAGGGTGATTGCCAGGAGGGAGGAGTTGGATGTCATTGTCCACCTGAGGACCAATGACCTGGTGAGGAGAAGGGCAGACTTAGCCAGAGTCCAGGAGGATTTCAGGAAGCTGGGGGGGGGCCTGAAACAGGTAGCAAATTCTGTCTCATTCACAGAAATGCTACCTGTCTAAGGCATGGGGGAGGCCAGACCACTCCACATCTGAACCTTCAACTCCTGGTTGAAGGATTGGTGTTGAAGGGAAGGATTTGGCTTCATAAGGGACTGGGTGCAAGCTGGGAAGATGCGAGCTTGTATCAGGAGGATGGCCTGCATCCATCTGGAAAGGAGGCTTCAGTCCTTAGTGAGGAGTTGGAATGCTTTGGCAGAGAGCATTTAAACTGGCCAAAGGGGGAGAGCCAGAAGACACAGGTGGCTTAGGAACACCCCCCCACACACATAAAAATGAAAAAGTAGAAGCTGACAACGGGAACAACTGAAGTGAGCAGTGAGGGGCAGGAAGGTAAAACATATATAAGGGGGGATAAAAGGGGGGCAAGAGCACATGAGCATGAATACCAGGGTGGGGGTAAGAGACAAAGTAGAGAAAACAGGAATGAGGGGGCAGGGTGTAAAACATGGACGGTCATGTTCACAAATGCCCGCAGTCTGGGAAATAAGGTTTCAGACCTGAAAGCCTTGATGATGGATGCAGACCTTGACATAGCAGCAATAACAGAGACATGGTATTCTGCTAATCACAGCTGGGACATCAATGTATCAAGCTATACACTGTTCAGAAGGGACAGGGAAGGTAAAAAGGGAGGGGGGCCTGTACATCAGAGAAGACATAAAGGCTACAGAAGTACAGGGAAGGCGGGGGAGGCCGAGGCAATGTGGGTCAACTTTGAACAAGGAAATGGCACAGCAATATGTACAGGAGTGATCTGCATACCTCCAGCACAGAGGGAGGAAGTGGACAGGGTACTAGTAGAGGAAATTCATGACATGGCAGCTAAAGGTCAAATCCTGTTAATAGGGGATTTCATAATCATGAACGTGGATTGGATCACTCAGGTAGATGCTTCAGCAAGAAGCACGGCCATCCTGGAATCCCTGCAGGGGGTTGGACTCAGACAACTGGTGTATGGGCCAACCAGGGACAAATGAATTCTAGATCTGGTATGGACCAATGGGAACAAAGTCAAAGGAATCCAGATGGAAGGACATGTGGGATCCAGCAATCACCACATGGTATGATTTGGCATGGAGACGGACTCAATTAAGCCACACAAGGGCAAAAGTATTAGATTTCAGGAGGGCAAATTTCAATGAAATGGGTAGATGTTAAAGAGCAGCCTTGCAGAAGGTAGATGTAATGGAGTGGGTGAAGAAAAAGTGGGGGAGAATAAAAGGAGCCATTATGGAGGTAACTAACCAATGCATTAGGATTGTGTCCAAAGGGAAAAGAAGGAAGAAAGAAACCCCTATGGTTCTCTAAAGAGGTGGGAGACAAAGTAAGGGCTAAAAGAGCAAGTTTCAGGAAGTATAAGGGGACCCAAAGGGAGGAGGACTGGAAAGTGTACCTTGAATGTCTAAGAGAAGCAGTGAAGACTGTTAGGAAAGCCAAGGCACAGCCAGAGGAGGGTTTAGCATGGACAGTGAAAAAAAGGGACAAGACATTCTATAGGTATATCAGCGATAGAAGAAAAATAAGGAGTGGGCATTGTGAGACTGAAAGGGGAGGAAGGAGATTATAAGGAGGGGGATCTAGACAAGACAGAAATATTGAACAAATGCTTCTGTTCAATATTCACTGAGGAGGGAAAGGGTCAAGGACCACAGCTGGGGAGTAGAGGCAATCGTGGGGGAGAAGTGGACACCAATCCATTCACAGTGGAGAGTGTTCTAGAGGAACTCACAAAGCTAAAGGTGGATAAAGCAATGAGGTCAGATGACAAACACCTGAGGACATCAAGGGAGCTGTGGCAGGAACTAGCAGCACCTCTGGCCACCCTGTTCACTGAGCCACTCAACACAGACATAGCTCCAGAGGACTGGAGGAGGGCGCATGTAGTCCCACTGCACTAAAGTGGCAGTAGGGTGGAAGCGGGGAACTACAGGCCAGTTAGCCTCACTTCAGCAGTGGGGAAGATCATGGAGACAATGCTGAAAGAAAGGATAGTGGCATCCATAGGTGTCCAGGATCTGAGGCAACACAGATTCACATCAGGAAGGTCTTGTCAAATTAATCTGATCTATTTTTTTGATTGGGTGTCTAGGGAAGTAAATCAGGGAGGGGCCATAGACATCGCCTACCTAGAATTCAGCAAACCTTAGATACCATTCCCACACAGAAGGCTGCTTAACAAGCCCGTACCATACTACACATTCCAGATATGTGAATGGGTCACATATCTGGAATGTGTAGTACGGTATGGGCTGCACGCCTATTGGCTCACACTGTGGACCAATGGACATACAGCCCTACCTACGGTGTCAGTCAGTGGGCAGGGGGGGCAGGCGGGTAGGGTGCTGCCACCGCTGACTGGGGGGGAGCGGGGCAGTGGGGCTGAGTGGGTGAGTGGGGAGGGGGGTCCGCTGGACCACCAGGGATATTGGACATAATTTTCTTATACAAATACCTGCGATCCGGCTGACAGCAGTCCACTGGACCACCAGGGATATTGGACTTTATTTATTTACACCTAAGCCCACGATCAGGCTGTGAGCAGTCCACTGGAGCACCAGGGATATTGGACATTATTTATTTACACCTAAGCCCACGATCGGGCTACGAGCAGTCCACTGGACCACCGGGGATATTGGACATTATTTATTTACACCTAAGCCCGCGATCAGGCTGCGAGCGGTCCACTGGACCACCAGGGATATTGGACTATATTTATTTACACCTAAGCCCGTGATCAGGCTGCGAGCAGTCCACTGGACCACCAGGGATATTGGACTTTATTTATTTACACCTAAGCCCGCGATTGGGCTGTGAGCGGTCCACTGGACCACCAGGGATGTAGGAATTTATTTTCTTCATACTTAAGCCCGCGATCAGGCTGACAGCGGTCCACTGGACCACCAGGGGTATTGGACACAAGTTATTGTTACTGAAGCCCATGATCGGGCTGTGGGGCACATTGCCATGCTGTGCAGGGGGAGTCGGTCCCCGAAGGCTGCTGCCTGGCAGGGTGCCAGGCGCAAGTCACTGGGGATTTGCGCACCTGCATGCAAATGGGGCCATAATGACATGCAAATGGTCCCATTTGCACCTTGCATACATTATGGCCACATTTGCATGTGCACTTTTGAATATCGTGGTTGCTGCACATAGCGCAAGGGAACTTGCACTAGCGCATCCCCCTGCTCCATTCTGGCCACTGCGCCATGCACACTGTGGGTGGCCAGGGTGCGATATTCAACAATGCTATGCCATGGCGCAGCTCCATTAAATATCGCCCAGTCAGCACCCCTGCGCAGCCAAGTTGCGCTGCGCCCAGGCTTGTGCCACAGCCTGGCGAGTTTGAATATCTGGGCCTATATATATATATATATATATATATATATATATATATCTATATATATAGCTGTGTGTACAGTATTTGAGAGACAAAGTGTGACATTCATACACTCAAAAAAAGTTGTATAATTAGGCATGACTCAACCTTACTTTTAATGTGTATATGTGGTAGTTGCATAATACAAAACAAAAAGATAGTTCTGTATTTCTAAGTTTGGAAAAATGGCACAGTTATTTATGACATGTAAACTACTTTCATGGGTAACTCGGTGTCTATTATGCATTATTTCCCATTTCTAGTAATAAATAAAATTTTCAAATGCAGTATCCATGTCTTCTATTTAAGTGTATTCATTTGCAACATCTAATGATTAGATATTCTTCCATACGTATGTGTTGCTCTCTATCCTCCAATGTAGACAGCACTTAAAATACAAACAGGAGGTTACCAAAGTTTCATTACTTCATGCTGATACTGTTTATGCCCAGTCTGCATGCCTTTCACACTTACACTGGACATTAAGTAGAAAGATAAACACGAACAAATCACCTGGTTGTATTTGATTTATTATGTGACCATCTCTGTTGCATAAAACTACTGTGGGTAACGCGGACACCACAGTAGCAATGCAACATGTGAAATACATGGTACAACTTTTATTAATGGCTAATTATCAATAAAACAGCCAATACACATTGATAAGTACCATGCCACATCAGGGTCCATTTTGACATCACTGTAGCTCCACAGAGCCAGACTGAGGAGAGGCCCAACCACAGTTAACAACCAGAAAGCACCCAGGCAAGCAGTTTGGTACTGATAACTATATATGAGGGTGCCACATGATGCTCCCTGGCAACCCTGTGCCAGTCTTTGAGGGGTAAATGATGCCAAAATATCACACAGGCCCACCCTAAGCTCACCACCATGTTCATCACAGGGATGCCGCTGCAGCAGGGATCTTGTTCTGCACATGGAATGCCACATCCAAACTACTCTACAAGTCAAAGCAATGTACCAAAGTTCACCATGAACAAGCAAAGGCAAGGCAAGATACAGCTGGATGTTACACAGCAGGCCTGAGCTACATCAGGGGTCATTTTGACATCACTGTACCTCCACAGAGTCAAACTGAGGGTAGGCCCAACCAAATTTACCAACCAGAAAGCACCCAGACAATCTGTTTGGTGTCGATAAGTGTAGATGCAGGCACTGCATGATATCCCCTGGCAACCCAGTGCCAGCCATTATGGGAAAAATGATGCCAAAATATCACACAGGTCTACCCTGTGCTCACCACCACATGCATCACAGGAACACCACTGCTGCAGGGTTCTTGTACTGCACATGGAATGCCACATCCAAACTGCTCGAGTCAGGCCCAGGTGATGCATTTTTTTTTATTTTCAAAGAGTTCCATGATATTATGCCAACACTTGACATTAATTTATAGGCAGTCTCATTATAAATACATCTGCTAAATGTTTTTGCCAGATGAATCCAAACCACTGATATTGCCCAATAGGCACTAGTACACCCACGCAATGACCAGATTTCAGTACTACACATGGTATCCCTCCCATACCCCTGAATGTACTAAGCAATGCCATGAGCAGCTTTTCTGAGGTAAGCCCAGCTGCTGTATTTTTTTATTTTTAAACAGTTCCAACATATTGTGCCATCACTTGACATCTAATTTAGAAACAGTCTTATTATAAATAAATCAGGAAAATGTTTTTGCTGGATGAATCCAAAACAATGATGTTGCCCTACAGGCACTAGTACACCCAGGCAATGACCCAGTTTTTAAACATGGTACCCCCCATGCCATGAGCAGCCATTTTGAGGTAGGCACAAGTGCTGTATTCTTTTATTTTTAAACAGTTCCAACATATTATGCCACCATTTGATGTCTAGTTTAGAAGTAGTCTCATTCCTACACTTGGTAACCCCCCATAACCTCGAATGAACTGACCAATACCATAAGAAGCATTTTTGAGGTAGGCCCCGTTACTGTAGTTTTCTTTATTTCAAACAGTTCCAGTATATTATACCACCACCCATACCTGATCCCCAGTTCAGTATGCCAACGCAATGATGCTCCTTTATAATCTTACATCAAGAAAGGCAACTTTATCATTTTAAAATAACACCCCCCACACACACACATACACACACACACACACACACACACCCTACCTTAACTGGAGTCAGCATCACCCCTTCTTTCCCAAAATTACAAGCATCCCTAACAAATTGCATTTATTTTTATTTAAAACATTTTAAGAGTGCAGCTTTTATATTCATTCCACATGCACACTTCTAAAATAGAGCCATCATCACATCAACAGGTGCAGCATTTATTTGACATATACACATTCTTAGAATTTGTCAATAGGAACCCCACAGGTGTTGTTTTTTTCCCCATTTAAACATGATTAAAGTCATCAGCAGGGGAAAATTCACCAATATTAGCAATATTCTGAAAAAATCTAATTATACAATGAAAACCCACTGGATGGAATGCAAACAAAAAAATATAAATCTCAATCAAAACTCTATTTGATTAGACTGGTCAGATATATGCACAGCCCCATTTTGAAGAGGGGCCCTTTACAAACAGTTGGGCCATGACAGAACACACAAATTTAACTTTTCTGCTCTCAAAAATGATAGAACACAACTGCTGCACTATAGCCAATAGTATTTAATATGCCCTATTTAAACAGTGCCAGCACCAGAGGAAAGTTCAGCTGATATACTTCTGAAACAAAACTTTAAAATATACTCTTTAATATGCCCCATTTAAACACTAACCATAACAGAAGAAAATTCTGCTGATATACTTCACATATACAATTAATCCAATCATCCTCAGTTTTGAAGAGGGGCACTTCACAAACAACAGGACCATGAAGTCTTAAGGTGAATACTTTATTTTTTCTGTCCCCAACATGACATAGAATAACTGCTGCACTTTAGCCAGTCACTATTTAATATGCCTCCCATAATTTTAACTTGAGGTTTTGTAGCAGAATGCTGAAGATCATGTTTTCTAGTGACTGGAGACCTCTGAGATCCATCCAAACTCCTGTGCAGCACACCAGATTTAAAATGCATGACATTTCATTCTACCTGTTTTTAAGAATGGTAAATGGGAGAAGCAGCAGGAAGAGAACAGTTTTGCTTAGAGCCAGAGAACCAAAACTGAATGCCTGATGTCACCTTCGGTTCCTGGCTATTTGTACCAATACCAGCATCATCATCATCCATGTGGGTAACATGGACATGATAGCAAGAGCCACAGCTTTTGATACTGCTGCTGCTCCTAGCAGGATCTATGTATCACTGTATTAAGATTGCAGATTTGTGTGGGGGAAACACATTAAGCAATGTGAACTGACACTGAAAAAAAAACTCAAAGCATAAAGGCAGAATACACAAAAGAAATTATGCAGCTGCATAAGACACCACAGTAATGCACAAAAGTAATAAATTACATGCGGAGTCATGTAAATGTAATTACATCTGCATACAATCAATAATCACTGGGAGACAGTTACACATCCACTCTGTCCACTAGAAAATAAAACTTTAGTATTCTGCTTTAAATACAGTAAATTTAACGGTCACCAAGATGTGTAGTACAGCCATGTCACAAAATAGCTGCCTTTTTTAAGGCTATTTTCATTATTAAAATGTTGCCACAATAAAATAAAAATACATACACCCCTATTTTTTATGCACACTATCTCTTGACCATATTGGCAACAGTACAGAGTACAAATTATGTATTTTTAATAAATTATGAGTAAAATACAGACCTTATTTAAAGTGCACACCCAAGTCTCTCGAATACTGTCCACACCCTACATATATATATATATATATATATATATATATATATATATGCATATTCTCATGTAATCATATGTAGTAGAGCCTGTCGTCACTTCTCTTTGTCTAAGCAAGCTGACAGAGAAAAAGCCTTTGTTATGTCTTGTATTTAGGCAAGTAATGCCACATGTAGTCTGGGCCAGTCAGCACTTTTGCTTTATGCTGAGAGAGGCAAACTCTTTCTCTCACATTATATTCATTAGTAATTCTGTCTCCTAAGTCATTATCCAATGGGGAATGTCTTATACAATCTTGTTTATAGTATAAGACCAATATGTAATGTTTCTCATATCCGTAACTATGTGGTAATCTCTGTTGCTATACTGTTATCTGTTTTATATAACTTTGTGTAACCTTGCTCCTTGAGGAGATCTTAGAAATTCTGGAGATTGTGTACAGTCTTCAGGAGAGTGGTGAGAAACCCATCTCCCTTGTGATTTTCTCTGTCACATTCTTGGCATAAGTAATATAATAAACTATTATTATCACTCCTGCTTGTGTACAATGTTTCTTGGCTAACACAGAAGGCATACAAGAATCTTATTATTTACCCTAGAGCTGGTATCTAAATAACAACACCAAGATCTGCAAAAGTGTGGATACTTCAGAAGGGATGCAGAAAATGAAGCGGGACCTGGAGAATATTGAAAGATGGTTGGAGGTGTGGCAACTGAGGTTCAATGCAAAAAAGTGCAAAATAATACACCTGGGTAGGGGGAACCATGGGGAGAGCTACAGGATGGGAGGTGTTGCTTACTGGCTGACTGTCACCAAAGAGGAAAGGGACCTAGGGGTTATCATATCTGATGACCTTAAGGTATCAAAGCAGTGTGCAAAGGTTGCAGGGTGGGCCAGTGGCATGCTGGGATGCATAAGCAGAGGTGTTACTAGTAGGAGGTGGTAGGTGGTTATGCCATTGTATAAAACACTGTTAAGGCCTCACCTAGAGTACTGTATTCAGTACTGGAGACCACATATGCATAAGGACATAAACAAGGTGGAGGCTATCTAGTGAAGGGTGACAAAAATGGTGCATGGTTTGCACTGCAAAACATATGAAGAGAGACTAAGAGACCTCAATATATATTCACTGGAGGAGAGGAGAGAAAGGGGCGACATGATAGAAACTTTTAAGTACCTCAAGGTTATAAACAAGGTGCAAATGGGGGATCTTTCCAATGTAGAAAAGATACCAGAATGGGGGAGGGCATAATTAGAAATTGGAGGGGGGTAGATTAAGAGGTAACATGAGGAACTTTTTCTACACAGCGAGGGTGGTGAATGCTTGGAATAGTCTGCCACAAGAGGTGGTAGGGGCAAGCACAGTGGAGGGATTTAAACTTGTCTGTGACAAGCACAAGTGGAACTTGGGCAGAAAAGGAGTGATGAAAAGCCATTGACCACTTAGGGTGAGTGGATGAATATGTGTATTGGGCTTACGGGCAGACTGGATGGGCCTAGCTGTCCTTATCTGCTGCCAATTTCTATGTTTCTAAGTATTTAGACTATTTGAATTTATGGTCACAACTGCATAAATATGTCTCCAGAATGCATAATGAAGGCATGGATTTTTTAGAAGAAATTCACTTGATGAAGGAGGAAATTATAAGTTTTCAGTATGACAGATCTGTATCCCTAGAGTAATAGTAAAGTTTGGAACACATGGCCACTCACAACTCCCAGACAAGTTCTCTGGATGTAGACATCAGCTTCATCTGAGAATTATATCAGTTTGACTAGGGATATATCCTCACACTTGCTTACCACAAGTGGCACGTTACAGATAGTTCAGGAGTATGCAACTAGTATTTTCTGATCCTCTATACTTATAGAGTATGATGAGAAAGTTTTCGCCAACATATATGTCTCTAGAATTCCTTCTCATATTAGCTATTAGCTGACCCATCCAATCCAGGTGGCAGAAATGGAAGAAGCTGTTACGCATTAGGTAATAACACTTCCCCTGAGTTGGATAACTTACCATCTGAAGTTTACAAAACCTTCCTGCCTCACTTTGGACCTGTCCTGCAGGAAATCTTTAATTTCATTTTGGACTGTGGGAATTTAGCACCATCAATGAATGAAGTAATATTAATTTTTCTATTTAAACCTGGGGAACAAACACATTTTAAAAATTGGATCCTACTGTGCCAACTGAATACCAATTTAAAAAGTTTGTCAAAAATCCTTGCCAACAGACTAGCCAGGTAGAAGTTATTGTCCTTGCTTACTCACAGGCATTTACCATAGTGCAGAGGTCAATAACATATACGTTCATGATACTGCATACATTGTTTGAAGAGGGTGGGGGGGGGTTGGTACACTGCTTCTTATTGACAATCAACCAGAAGAAGGTGTTTGACTGACTTGCCCCTCTCCCCTCGAGTATCTGTTGCAGGTTCTAAGGTGGCATGGGAAACCCGAGTAGTTTATAGCTTGGATCATGTTACTTTATATGGAGGCTATGATAATCTCCCACATAAAAGGAAACATGGGTAGGAGGGTGGCAGTGAAAAGGGGAGTGCACCAGGGATGCCCCCAAGCCCTCCTCCTATATGTCTTCTCCTTAGATGCATTAATCAGATTACTTCAACTCAATACAGGGATAACAGGACTCCAATTATCCCCAGACACTCCTGAACTGAAGATCTCAGTCTTCGTAAGTGATCTCTGTGTGATGCTGCAGGACCAAGGCTCAGGGCAGAGATGTTCAAAATACTATATAAACCTTCTCTAGGATAGCTGATGCAAAAATAAATTTGAGAGAAAGTACAGGCATTCCCATTGGCTGTCTCCCACAGGGAGAGAGGAGGGAACACACAAATGTCTGGCATCTAAATGCAGAATGAGCCCTTAAAAATATTATGTTTAAAATTTGGATCCAGATACCCAGCTAGCAAGAACTAAGAGGAGTGCATATGAAAGGCAAAAGCCAAACTACTGCACTGGATGAATAGACCTCTCTAAATGTTGAAGAGGGTGTTCTTGATTACACATTCATAATGCTGTGCCTGTTATACATCAGTGCTGTGTATCCTTTGCCTATAACCCCGGAAGTGAGAGTGTGCAGCTTATTTTTTCAAGGCCTGTGGGGAAGCACATTCAACATTATGAGGGATTTAACGTGAAGGGATATAAATGAAGTGGGAGTAAAAATGGTAGACCTTGTAGTCTGTTTCATTACACATTTTCTTACCACAAATATTGCACATGTTTTAAAAGAAGCTGTAAAACTCTGGGTCATGGCAACATCAGCTTGGATACAACCTTGGTTACCAGAATGTCTGGCTGGTAGGTGGGTTATGTGCTTTCAAGATTATGTCACACATACTTCAGCAATATGTACAGCAGTCCTTAGTTAAAATTAAACAGTGGAAACTGCCACCAAAAACTCATTTTATGTACCAGAAAACAGATATACTCTTACATTTCGGTCTCTAATTTTAACTTCTGTTTGTGTTGAAAAACTACCTACCAGGGAAAGAGAAAGTAGCCATACATCAATTATTAAACAAACACTTCCCTCAGCAAATGTGGGGTAGATCTTGGCTTAGTATACACATGAAAATGGCAGTGAAAGACTAGATGAAACATAATAAGGTGGAGAAAAGGAGTTGCCCAAGGGAGAACTGCACACAGCTGTTGGAAACATTTCCCACCTTTTGCTAGAGTGCCCTTTCCTGGTCTCCTTCTGGAAACAATTGAGCCTGACATGTCGTGAATCATTATTCCAGTCAGTACATTATGAGACAATAGTACTGGGTGTTTATCAAGGGGAATGGAATATGTTTCACAGTTCTATTCTCCAACTGTGTTTTGTTTGCTGTGGATACTATTTCTGGCAGGCAAGATGTGCCATACAGATGCAGCAGAAAAGAATAGTTTTCAACCATAACAGTAGATCTTCGAGAGAGAATCTTCTCCACTGAGCCACATCATGGAACTGTAAGCCAACAATGTCAGGACCACCCAGAAACCTTTGCAGGCTGGGGCTGCCCACAATGATGTGCCTCCTCAGTGCCTACATAATGCTGGCATCCCCAGCATACCTCAGTTCCAGATTACAGACATGCTCAGAAGATCATTGGACTGGCAGGGACCAAAGCAACCAAGACCAACCAGGCACACAGGAGAGAATATGGAAACTTTTTTTTACTAATATATTATATTAAGCAATGTTACATAAATATAAAATATATATGCAATACATCATATCAGATTCATTATCATACATTCGATATTCATCAGTTCATTACTTAACCTAACAAATTATTCAATAATTCATTTGTTGTCAAAAACTTCTCAAAATGTATCAAAATCTTATCAAAAATGTTAGTGTGTTTCTGTAAAACATAATGTGTACTTTCTCAATCTTTCATGTATCAGTCATAATATTAATCCAGGTGTTATATTCTGGGGGAGTTGAATCTTTCAAGTTCATATGAATGCATTCAGCTGCAATAATTATTCCTATTAATATTAATGTTTTCTGAAATAAATTATCATTCATTTAATGTATGCCCCTCATTAATAACAGATTTTTGCCATTTTTTTAATTCATTTTAGTGTAATTTTGTGAATGGCATTAAACATTTATTACCAGTATATTTCAAGTTTTTTACAGGTATATAACATGTGTTCTAAAGTACCATTCTCAGAATTACACCCGAGGAAATAATTGGGATGACTGATGTTCATTACATTCATTCTATGTGGGGTGTAGTATGTTTGATAAATTATATTAAAACAGATCTGTAATAGTTTGGAGGATATTATGCCTAACTGTTGTAAATTAATAATTTGTTCTCATTTTGTGTCTGGTATAGTATGACCAAGTTTAGCTTCCCATTTTGTTTTTAATGGTTGGAGGTTAATATCAAAATGATTTTGAATGATTGTATAGAATCATTGATATTAATTTTATATTGTTCAGTTGTATTAATTAGTTTGAGAAGATATTTGGTTGTGGTGCTAATGATATGTGTCCCTTTATAACCAAATAGTCTTGTAACTGTAAACATCTAAACAACTGGGAGTTAGTTAAATTAAAGCAGCATTTAATGGATTTGAAGTCTAGTACACCTCTGTCATAAATAACTGATGTACTTCCTTAAGTCCCTTTTTTGCCATTGCTGAAAGCTTCAGTCTGTGATTGATGGAGTGAAAAGCCATTTAAATGTATTGGTGAGAATGGTGACACTTCATTATGGGTATGTGTAATTTTCTATAGCTTATCCCATAGTATGCAGCTTGTGAGTGCAGACATACATAAACTATTTATCTTTGTTCTATATGGTCCTGCATATATTATATGTTTCAAACTTGCATATGGGATAAATCTTCTTACTGTTTTTTTTTTTCAAACTCTGTTTCTTTGCCTGGTGGACAGGGGCATCTCTCAGGCTGGACCTCTCAGTGTACACCCCTAACGACTCCCCTGAACCACTCCCCCAGCTGAAACATCAGGATCAGGATCCCCTCCTTTCCTGCCGGGCCCTCAGAGAAGAAGGCTGAAGATCCCAGGTGGTAAACCGGGATTGTGGCCGGCATTGAGCATGTGGGGTGTCTGCCTCTGGAGACTAGCCATTGCCTCACCCAGCAACCAGGGGTATTTCTTTGTTAGATCCCTCCCCCCAGACATGGGACATGCAATGCCACCCATCCAACTATGTGAGCACTCCTGCACATGTCCAGAAGGTGGCCACCCAATGCTCCCACTCCCAGCATGGTCCTGCATCTGCAGTGCACTAAGTCTCCATTGGGTGCTGCTAGCAGCGTGGGACAGTTCCCCCTTCCTCCCGGGAGGGGAAAGCAGTCCTCCAGATGCTCAATCCTCTCCTCCCCTGCTGACCCCCGATGGCCCTAGCTTGCTTCCAAACCTGAGTCACTGGTGTGGTGCAAGGTGTGGCATCCAGTACCTCAACCCTCAGTGCCACTGGGCTGGCAATCTTCCTACTGTTTGACATGCATACTTATTTTGCAGCTGATGAAACCATTCTTATGTAACTACTGTATTAGCTGCTAAATAATACCTTTAGTGGTTGGGCAGAGGAAGACCCCCAAGACTTTTACGAATATGTAATTTTTCTATTTTTAGTCTAGGTTTTTTCCCTTTCCACAAAAATCTCTTGATTATTTTGATTTTTTTTTCATTTTTTAAAGAAACTATTGTTTAGGACTATTGGTATTGTCTGAAATAAAATAAAAAAATAGGTGAACTATTTATTTTTCTCTCATTTATCCATCTTATGAGAGTTAATGGTAATGATTCCCAATGTACCAATTCATTTTGTACTTTGTTTATGAGTGGATCATAGTTGGCACCATATAATTTTTCATTACTATTTCAAAGAACACTCCCAAATATTTTAATTTAGAAACCTTTCTAATTTTTGTTAAATGAGTAAATTTAAAAGGATCATGATGATTATTAGAAGCCAGTAGCTCTGTTTTCCTCCCAATTAATTTTATATCGAGATAAATTCCCAAACGTATTTTAAAGTTAAATTGAATTCTTCAAAAAATGTATTATTTAAATTCTCTGTATAGATTAATGTATCGTCTGCATATAGACTAATTTTATGCTCTATATTATCTATTTTTTGACCTTGAATCATTTTTATTATTTCTAATTTGTGATAGCAAAAGGTTCTAATGCCAAAGCAAAAATAAATGGGAGAGTGGGCATCCTTGTCTGGTGCCTCTATGTAGTTTAATGGGGTGAGATAATTCCATATTAGTTGTATCTCTGGCTGTTGTATTATGATATCAAATATCTATTCATGTTCTAAATTTGTAACCAAAATTCATATGTTTTAAAAGGGTTTTGATGTAGCTCCATTTCACGTGTTCAAACTTTTTTCAGCATCAAGAGAAAGGATTTAGAAATTGTCATGTTTATATTTGTCTATCAAATTTATCATTCTTCTGGAATTTGTTTTTAACTGTCTGCCTTTTATAAACCCTTTTTGGTCTGGATGAATTTGATATGGAAGAACTGCTTCAAGTCTTCAACTCTTGGCTAAATTTTTTGTTGAGCTGGGTTCTGTTGGGTCTTTGTCTTTTTTTTCTAAAGTAGAATTGTGGCTTCCTCAGCTGTGTCATTCATAGCTCTGTGTTCCAGTACATCATCATATAATGTTTTAAGTGTGTCATAATTAGTTCAGAGTGGTATTTGTAAAAATAAATTGGGATGCCATCTGGGCCTGCTGCTTTTCCATTGGCCAGGGATCTAATTACATTGTTAATTTTGATGCATGATATTTCTTGATCTAACTCCTCTCTATGGGAATTTTGTACGTCTGGTAGTGGGATAGTTTTTTTTTTTTTTTAAGTCTTTATATCCTGAACATTTGAATCTCTTTCTGATGTGTATACATTTTTGTAAGTGATCAAAAATGTTATTAATTTGATCTGATTTAGTTATCAGTTGATTCTGTATATTCTTAATGCTTGTTATTGTGCTGGCTACTTATTCTTTCTTTAATTGCCAAGATAATATTTTATTGGATTTAGCCCCTGTAGTGTAATATTTTGAGCAAGTCCTTAGCAATTGTTGTTCTGCTTCTATAGTTGTGAGTTTGTTAAATTGAGTTCTGAACACCAATAGATCCTGTAACATTCTGGGGTCTTTATTCATTTTAAATAAATTTCCTTTTTGCATGATTGAATTTTCTATTTATACCAATAGTCAGTAAGTGCTATAGCTATGCCCCAATGAATGCCTTATATGTATCCCATGCTGTAGTGGTGGGGGTCTCTATATAAGAATTATGTTTAAAAAAGATATTGGTCCTAATTCCAAGATGCATGGCACAACTCATGAGTATATGTAAATTGTACCATGTGGCACTATGCCAGGGACCCTGCACCATATTCCAAGACAGGCAGGGTCCCTGGCACCTATGTCCTGTGACTTGTGGCAGCCACATGCTAGCACCACAGGAATGGTGCAATGGACCTGGGCATCGCAAGTCACAGCCCATAGATGACTGCCCCCCCAGAGCCACCCACCCCGGAATACTGCCACAAGCACCTGGGGGTATTGGGGAGTCTGGCTGGGTGGCACTGGCATTTAGAGGCACTGTGATAAATGGACCCCGGGGGTCCCCATCATTCGGGGGGGCATGCCCATGCTGGGGGGGTATGGGGAGATGAGCTATGTGCATGCTGTGGTGCTGCAGAGTGGGCATCTGTCAACTGGCCAGATGGATGCCACTTAGACCATCTTTCTGCTGGTCTAACTCCACTGCACCATAGCAGCTCTTGGAATCGCATCAGTGGGTTACAGCAGCCGATCTTTTGGAATAGGGTGCAGCTGCTGCTGTAACCCACCCTTGCTCCATGCCACAGCAGGTTGCAGGCATAGTGGGTGGCATAGCCCACCTTAGATGCAACCTGCATGTGACATGGTGCAAGCTGTGACTTGGAATCCTGACTTGCATAATGCATGGCACAAGGTACGATTTGAGCCAGGGGGTTTGGCTTAAATCACCTTGCACCATGTGTAACACTTCCTGGAATCAGGCCCATTGATTCTTGATGAATTCTTGTGTTAAAACTCTGATCTTGAAGAAGTAATTGATCAAATCTAAATGTAGGAAGCAATTTTGTCTTGTTTATTTTTATTGCTAGAATTAATGGTGTATGATGTGAGATATGAATAGTTTTATAATTAATATCCTCCGAACTAGATAGCAGGGTTTCTGAAAGTAGAAACATATCTATTTTGGAATATGATTAATGGACTGTTAAAAAATAAGAAAACTGCTTAGCTGAGGGGTAGGTACTGTATCACCAAGGATCTATTCATTTAAAATTTGACATGCATTGCAATAGTTTTATTGTTGCAGATTGGGGTTTAGCTGTTAAAATATTTGATTTATCCAATTTATTATTCAAAACCAAATTAAAATCACCTTCTGCTATAATAGGTGAGTGAAACATAGAGGCTGTAAGAAATATGTCATCAATAAAAGTTGGAGAATTTTCATTTCGGCCATATATGTTTGCAAGAGTAAGTAGTGACACCGTATACAATATTTCACAAAATATGTATCTACCATTTTTGTCAATGATGTGTTTATTTATTGTTATAACTGCATTTTGTTTTGTTTTTAAATATAGATACCCCTCGAGCATTAGATCGATATGGTGCATCTAATCCATTACCCCATTTCTTAGCACAGAACATGAAATCTTTTCTTGGAGAAAGTGGGTTTCTTGTAGAAATATACAATTAGCGGCTTGTCTATCTATATGCTGTAGTTAAAGATTCTTGTTCCTTTTAATCTTTCTTTCATCCATTTTACGTTCCGTGTTAATAATTTCAGTGTATTGGCCATGATAGTTTATAGATTTATGGGTGTTTACTATATAATGAAACATCTCATTAATATTTTTTATAGATCACCTTAATACCTTGCTGCTTAAGAAATCTGAAATGTCTCTTTATTTTATTTACAAATACTTGTACATTACTTGATTTATTTCCTAGAAATAACAATTCTTTTTTACTTTTTCCCCTACTAACCTCACCCTCCAACATTCCCATGAGTTGCATCCAATCTGCCCTCCTAGTATCATACCAAAACAGAATTATCCATAATAATAACCCTCCACCATACTCCCACTCCCTTATATCCCCAATAAGCTCTACTGGACAGTTGTTTTCATTATTTATCTTTCTGAGTTTATTTCATTGCTCTTAAGTAGGGTTCCTGCACATATTATAAAAATATATGTGAAAATCATCCCCCCTTACACCTATACCTATCACAATGGCCATGAATGAGATGCAACAGCAAAGTATGCCTGACTGGAAGGATGCTTCCAGTCACCAGCTCTTATCCCTGTTATGAGCATACATATTGAAAATATCTAATCAAATAATGGTTTGGAGAGAGATAGAAAATGTCATTTTTTCTGCCAGTAGCCATTACTACACTTACAGACATGCTAAGTTAACTTATTAAATGTATTTCCACATTAATTTAGAAGCTAATCATTTTTTTATCATTTTCATTTCATTTTTCTTGTCCCTCCCCTTCCTTCCCTAATGTGGCTCATTAATTTTGAGCCAACAGATCCATATATAACCATTGTGTTAGAGAGTCCAGACCTAGTGCAAAAAAATAAAAATAAGTGCATAGGACACACTCCAAACCAAACAAATCATGGATATGGTGCAGGGGTCGAACCCCAAGGATCCAAAAGAAAAGCTTGTCGATACCACAATTCACAAAGGGGCGAGGTCCATAAAACAAAAAGATAAGATCAGTGACTATTCTGAGGAGCATGAGGGTAATTCCTAATCTCAACCCCATGTAAAAACTGACAATGCTGATATTTTACACTCTAAAAATAACTCTATACGGTTGGTCCCAATTCAGCTACAAAATGACATAGATATAGCAAATGTTCAAAAACAGCCACAGAATTCTACAGATTTGCATCCCAACATTCAAAATGAAAAATTAACAAGATTTAAAAATGAGACACTAGCCGACATCCAAAAAGGTTTTGAGTCAATGACAAATGCTATGTCTGTACTTACAATCAATTAACAGCCTAGGCAACAAACTGGAAACACGATAAGGACTGCTGCAGTTGAACAAAGGGTGAGCAATCTAGAAGATACAGTTAATCTGATCCAATGACAGCTGAATGAATATAATGCCCAATTAAAATACTTCAGCAAAAAATAATTAGTCAAGAAGATACAGTAAATCCCTGTGTAACAATTTGAAATTAATAAACATTCCAGAAGGTGTGGAGGGTTCCAGTGATCTGATTACATTTTTTGAAAAACTGGAGTAGAAAACTATGGGCTTAAACTTTCCAGAAGAAAAGATATTACTTGATCTCACTCATCAGGGAAGCCCTAATCCGCCAAATGTAAATAATTTGATTGCAGGAAACCAGCTAAGAAACAAACTGGTGTTCATTAAGCCACATTATTTTCAAGATCGAGAATGCATACCAAGAAAAGTCTGCATCAGAAAAGGTCTTATTGCGGAAAGTATCAAATTCACAGCCTACCAAGGCTTCAGTATGGAAACTATCACAAGAAGAAAAACATTTGATAGGCAAAAGCAATGCTCCAAGAAATGGGTATACATTTCTCTGTTCTTTTCCAGCTAGACTTAAATTCTTTTGTCATGGCAAAATGCACATATTCACAGACCCTAAAAGTGCAGATGAATTTTTAAAATCCCAGTTTGCCACACACAATCAAGAAATATCCTCTACATCGCTTGTTACACACAATCAAGCTATACCATCTACATTGATAGATCCACAGTCAGATTTACCTCAACTGAATGTATAAGCCAACTGGATAGATGACAGTAATTAATGGCTACACTGTCTTATACTAATTCTTTGTTTTTTAAATTGAATATGCTTTACTGAATTTTGGATCTATGATGCCGGTTTGACAACACTTACATCGACTGGCATCATAGCAACGAGATTTAGGTCGATTGCAAGTTGTTCTTGACATAAATCCAGATTGTCTCCTGGTCCTGTTTTTATTGGGGGGGCTTTGCCCTGAACCCCCCACTGGGGTCTCTTCCTTGCACCCCCATACAAATGATTATTAACTCTGAGTCAGAGTTGATTTGGGAGCTGGTACAGGACTTGGAGACAGTGTGCCATTGTCTCAGGCACACCAACACAGTGATCTGTCAGCAAACTGTTGATTTGTGGACAGCAATGTAGGTCGCTCTGTTGGTGTCACTGTTGTTGCATACCTTGAATTTTAGAGAAAAATAAAAGAAAAACCAAAGACATAACAAAATACAATAAACAACAAACAAAACATCATAATAGCACCAACAGTTGAAAAAGAATATTAACTAACAAGAACACCAACAAAACAAACAATAAACAACAGTAAACCCCAGCACACCCCTACCACCCCTCCCCCATACTCTGGAGCGGGAACCCCATAATATAGAAAGAGAACTGGAGGCTGACATGCAACAGAATTTCCTTGTACTACTCTAAATAGGTAGGGACTGTCTGGTCACACAAGTGATGAAAGATATATTTTTTTGTACATGTAGAAATCAAAGCCATACAATAATGTTGGGAACCTAATAGAGGGTCTCGAAATTATCCCAAAAGGCATACAGAAAAAGCTTTCTTAAGCCCCAGAAGCATATCTAGGCATTGATGGATGGAGTCTCAAAAAGAAGAAACAGTTTCACATTCCCACATAATATGCAGGAGAGTACCATCCTTTTTCCCACAACGTGTACAAAGTGGAAAGATAGTTTACTCATTTTAAAAAGTTTAACTGGAGAGAATTATAGGTTATGGAATAACTGAAATTGCATAAACCAGTACCTATCCCACCTGAGGTATTTATACATATCTTGCCATAAAAATCACCAATCTTGGGGGGTCTGAGATATGGGATATCATGTGAGTCCAATAATTCAGACTGCCTGACTCTTTTATGGAGAGCAAGTCATAAAGTTGAGTATAAAAAAGGAAATTGCATGAGGGGACCAGGCTTTGGGGCAAGAGTAAGGACTTTCTGGCCATATGCATTCAGCCATGGGCCTGGGTCAAAATGATAGAAAAAGGGAGTAAGAGAGTTGCATAAACTTAAAGTGTGCTTTAGAGGCTAGCTGATATAAGCATTGGCAATCTGGAAAAAAACAAAACAAAAAAAAACAAAAACATTAACAGTAAATTGAGCCACAGTTGTAACTTCAAAATATGGCCAAAAGGTAGAAGTAATGGATTGTCTAGCTATCTTAATATTGGGGTTGCTGAGTATAGGTTGTGACATATCCTTGTTAGGGTCTAAATGTAATAATGAACATAGCTGCTTATGTGTTCAGGCTGAGGTGGTCAGAGAAGTATCATAAAGCATCCGTGGAAAATTTTGGGGTGGTAACTGCAGGAGAGCTTGGATATTAATGTTGGTTTGCTTACACTGAAGGCGCTCAATATCCAACCAGATTGGAATATAAACAGAATGGACATACTCAGCACTATCCCTATACCATTGAAAAAAACATGTACAATGTATTGCCGGATAATTTAAATAAAACGTTTTGAAGTTGTAAACCTCCCAACTCTCTGTGGTCAGTAAGTGTATGGTAAGCTCTTCTAGGAAGTTTTCCTTCCTCACTAAACAAAGCACATCAGTATGTGTTGCAATGAAGAAAACTAAGATTGAGGGATAACTTGAGTTAGCGTAGTAAGAGGGTAGAGCACCCAGGGCAATATGTTCATCTTACTAATATTAACACAACCCCAGAGAGAAAGGGGAAGTGGGGACTGTTGAGATAAATCGTGTGCAATATGGTCCAAGGTTGAATCCAAATTATATTGATGCATTTTAAAAGGGGAAGTGCTTAAATATATACCAAGGTACTTAAGTTTGTCACAGACCCACTTCAGTCCTAAATGAGCCACTTCAGTCTGAGATAGAAGTGCATTTAAAGGCATAACCTCCGTTATGTCTAAATTTAGCTTTTAATTAGAAATTTGACCAAAGTGGTTAATAACCTTAAGGGTCACAGGTAGTGAGGTGAAAGGGCAAGTAAGATGTAATAATATATAATCGGCATATATTGACAGTTTGTACTGTACCGGGCCTATAGAAGTTCCTTGAATTTGAGGGGAGGCATTCATTTTTTGAATCAGGGGTTCCAAAAGCAAGTTAAACAATAAAGGTGAATACCCCATCAGAGATATATGACCTCAGAGTGGACTCCATTACATAATACCCAAGCAGATGGATTGGCATACAAAACTCTGACCCAGTTGATAAATTCCAAGGGGATATTAAATTTGGGTAATAACTTCAACAGAAAGTCCCATGAAACTTGATCAAAGGCTTTCTCCTCATCCAGGGAGACCAAAACCACAGGGATAAAAGACTCCCTGGCCGTGGTGAATAAATGAGTTATTTTCTTAAAAGGTCCAAGGAAAAATGACCTGGAAGAATGCCCACTTGTTCTCTACTAATTAGAGTGCCCCACGCCTTATTCAATCTTAGTGGCAATATTTTGGCTAAGATTTTAAAATCAACATTAATTAAAGAAATAGGCCAATAACAACTAATATGTGTTGGGTCTTTACCTGGCTTCAATAGGACCATTATAAGGGCTTCTGTAAGAGAAGAATCTAAAATTCCATGTTTGTAAATGAAATTACAGGTATCCAACAAAATAGGGGCCAGTAATGTTTTACATTTTTTGGAAAAATTCAGAGTCTTATACAAATTCTAAAAACACAGTGCTTGGATTGACTCTATCAATACAAAACAGGGGAAAGAAAAAGTAGGAAGAAGGAAGAGGAGGGGGACAAAAGAGAAAGGCGGAAAAGAAGGAAAATGTGAGGCAACATATGGAGAGAGAAAGCAAGAAAAGTGTGGGTGAAAACAGAAAAGAAAACTTTCACGCTCATCCTTCCTTAGTTATTTTCCCAAACTCTTGACTATGAGCTGATTCAAAAGGAACAATGGAACATTGTGATAATTCTACATAAGAAAACCTCACTTGCCAAAGACGAAGGGGAAGGAAGAAAAGGAGGAGAGAGGGGAAAGGGGAAGGGGGGAAGAGAGAAAAAAGTGGGAAAGAAAATGCTAGGCAATGCAATAATGAATTGTAAATGTAATAAAACTAGGCTTCCAAGTGATTTCCACGTATGAAACAGATTCTAGATATGATATAGCTTTTCAAAGATCACTACTCCCTCAAGCAATACTGATATCAATACTACCACCTCTCTCTAAGGCCCTTGAATGCTTGGTGGTGGACCAACTTTCAAATTACCTGGAAAAGCACAACATCCTATCCACCCAGCAGCATGGATTTAGGAAAGGGCACAGCACATCGACTGCCCTACTTGAATTCTCAGGAGCAATCCACAATGCCATGGACAAAGGAAACCTAACTGGAGCAGTCTACATTGACTTAACCAAGGCATTTGATACAGTACACCATGGCCTACTTATCAAACAACTACTATCCCTAGGGCTCTCACAGGATCCTGGTGACTGGGTAAAAAATTACCTTGCTCAGCGCTCTCAATCTGTAAAAGTAGCTGGAGTTCTCTCAGACTCAAAACCGTTCGCTCCAGAGTTCCCCAGGGATCCATCCTGGGCCCCTCCTTTCAACCTTTCCTAAACTCCCTCCCAAATCCTGCCCTGAACAAATAATCCTCTATGCCAATGATGCCGTGATTCTGCCACTCATAAAGATTCGAACCTCTTACGCCTCAACCTTCAGCATGCTTTTTCCAAAGTTGAGATGTGGTTCCTTGAACATAAGCTGGTTCTAAACCACAAAAAAAACTAAATTCATGCTCTTCTCTAACCTGCAAAACAAGAAACGGCAAGTCCCACTCACCATTAATACATACCTGGGAAATACCCTTGAACAAGTGCCAATTTTCAAATATCTTGGAATCAACTTTGATCAAGGCCTAACCTTTGCAACTCACATTGATAGTACAGCAAACACTATTAATCAGCGAATTGGGATTCTGTATCGGAACTGACAGCTCCTTACCCATTCTGCACTGAGGATTGCCATCCAATCCTCTATCATCTCAGTCATTGACTATGGCTTAGTTATATAGGGATCTGCCACTACTACAGCACTTAGTTGCATTACAACATCCCTAAATAAGGCCTGTCAGCTGCTCACTGGTGCACATCGACGTACCCACACATGTGAACTCTATGCTGACTCAGGTTGGTTACAACTCTCAAACCGGATAAAGTACCTTACCTGCCTGATGGCAAAAAAATCCACTCTGGGCCTCACTCCACCTTGTATTCAAGACCTGTTATGCCCGAGCACTAGCACCCATTTTACCAGAAGATCAGAACAGCAGCCTCTCCAAGTCCCCCGATGCCAGACTTCTCAGGGACAAAGATCATTTGCCTATCGTGCCCCCAGCTGGCTAAATGCCCTCAGCACTCATATTACTGCCTCCACCTCTCTAGGTATTTTCAAATCAAGGCTGTTCGCTTACCTTGCCACCTCCAGCTCCTGTGACTGCCCTGATTAAACCTCCTATTTTCTTACTACCCACCCTGTTCTGTTATTTGACAAAGACATGTTTGGGAAACCTTTTCTCCTGCTATTGTCTGCTCCCACACCTTTCACTTACCCTCTCTGTTCTGGACTTTTCCCTATTTGTTTCTCCTAATCTGGCATGACCTCTTTCTTGTAATAATAATGTGATTATTGATATCTCATGTCCTTTTGCACAAATGATTTGATATGTATTTGTATATGTTTTCTCGCTCTTGACACAGCACAAATTTTTGTGTTATCTATGTAACCTTTTTTGTACTGTACCTAATTGACGTGGAACCTTTGTAAAAGAACCTCTGGCTCAGAGGTAGTAATTCCTAGAACAGTAAACTAAACTAAACTAAACTAAATCATAACAATGATCCTATGATCTATGTTTTATGACAGATATTGAAGTTGAGGGATTAATGAAGCAAAGTCATGAATAATGAGGATATGGAAACCTGAGTACGGATGCCATAAGGCAGAAGGATACCATGGGTCCATCTAGTCATCCCAAGAGTTTCCAAGACTTATTGCAGGTCCCAGTGTCTAGCTCCCCCTACTGCTGAAAATGTAGTCCAGTGGGTAAGGAACTGGCCTGGAGACAAAAGACAGAGGGTGGTAGTCAATAGGGTAAGGTCAAGCTAAGGTATAAGCACTAGTAGGATACCCTAGGGCCTAGGCTTGGGCCTGGTTCTGTTTAATGTATTTATCAGCGACATAGGAGTAGGCATTCAGGGTAAGCTGAAACTCTTCATGAATGACAAAAAAATGCGTGGTAGGTTTGACAGTGTTTTGGCGATTAGGAACTTCAGAAGGACTAACAAAGGCTGGAAAGATGGTCCAACATTTGGCCGCTGAAGTTCAGTGTTAAGAAGTGCAAGGTACTGCATCTGAATAAAGAAAATATGAGGATGGAATATGGGCTCAACTTAGTCAAATTCAGAACCTTGCAGGAAGAAAGGAACCTTGGGGCCATCATATGTGACACCCTAAAGTAATCAAGCTAATGCGACAAAGCCTACAGCAAAGCTAACATAATGCTGGGGTTCATAGGGAGGGGTTTTGACAGTAGGAACAGTGAGGTGATCCTCCCACTGTACAGGTCCTTGGTGAGGCCTACCTGTAGTACTGCATCTAGTTTTGGAGTCCACACCTAAAAAAAGATAGGGATAAGCTAGAGATTGTGCAAAGAAGAGTGACTAAGATGATATAGGGCCTCCAAGGACTCTTGTATGAGGAACGCCTGGCAGAACTAAACTTGTTCTCATTGGAAACAAGAAGGGAGAGATGGGACATGATTTAGACATTCAAGTTTTTCAAAGGCATAAATATAGTGCCATACACAGAACTTTTCCAGAGGGTCGCCAGCTCAACCTCCAGGGGGCACAAATGGAAGCTTCACGGTGGGAACTTCAGAAGAGATCTGAGAAAGTATTACTTCATGGAAAGAGTTGTAAAACCCTGGAACATTTTGCCAGTGGAGGTAGTAAATCCATGGACTGTTTCTGCTTTTAAACAAGGGTGGGATAGATCAACGGTTCAAATGGGAATGGTGGGACAAGGTAATGGTAAAATCTGGTAGGGGGTTACATCCCAGGACCTACAATAGGCCTTGGAAACACTTGGGCAGACTAGATGGACCCACGGTCACCTTCTGCCATTCCTTTCTATGTTTCTGTGTTTAAGGGCATCAGAGGAGAAAACATAGAAACATAGAAACATAGAATTCAATGGCAGATAAGGACCACTTGGCCCACCTAGTCTGCCCACAAAAGCTTGCAACAGCAGGCAGTATAGCCATCCATCACCCGACAACAGGGTAAGGTGGGAGGGAGAGCTGTGGCTCAATGGAAGAGATTCTCTTGAAGATCCACTGTTATGGTAGGTAACTATTCTATCTTCTTCAAGGATATCTCCCTCCATTAAGTCACATCATGGAACAATTCTAAAGCAGTACCAAGCACTGAGGGAGGACAGGAGGACCTACTGATCCAGAGTGAAGAGGTTTTGTAGAACACTGAGGCCAAAGGCAACAGATCTATGAGAGATGATGTCCTGCCTATAGTATTTAGTGAATGAATGAACAATACTCCAAGTGGCAGCAGCACAAAAGTCAGTAGTGGATACGTTCCTAAAACAAGCCACTGAGGTAGTCACACCTTTGGTGGAATGAGAATGTACAGGACCAGCAAGTTGCTTACTGTGCTTCTGGTAACAAAATTTAATTCAACTGGAGCGACATTTGGAGGGGCCTTGGTTAGATATCAGTGATGCTGCCATTTGGAGGTAAAAATAATTAACAGTTGAGAGAATTTTTGACAATCCTTGGTATAATCCAGGTGCCAGTGCAGCATCCTATAGCTGTCCAGCATATGTAAACAATGCTCACCACTGTCTGTGGGACAGGACAAGTAAACAGGAAGATCTATGGCCTGATTTAGTGTTCTCACAGGCACAATCTTCGGAAGAAAATGAGGATTAGTGTGTAATGTGACCCTATCCTTGTGAAAAATAATAAATCGAGGATCTGTGTCCAGAGCCTGTATCTCTGAGATGTGTCTAGCAGATGTCATACCCACTAGAAACAGTGTTTTGCAAGACAGGAAGCACATATCACAAGTAGCTGCAGGCTCAAAGGTGGTGTCGTGAGGGTCTCTGTGACCAAATTAAAGTGTCACATCAGAACCGGATCTCAGACCAGGGGGTGGAAAAGGAGGATACCCCTTAGGAATCTCTGAGAAACTTCCAATTGGGCCACTGTCTTACCCTCAGATAGGGCAGAAAAGACTGACAAAGCAGCCATGTGGATCTTTATTGAGGAATACCATAGTCTAGAGTCCTCAAGGAACAGTAGGTAGTGCAGAATTTTAGGAACTGGACATGTAAAGGGATTCAGTACAATCCCTGTATACCATACCATAAAACATTTCCATTTTTGTGAATAAGTCTACCAGGTAGATCACTTTCTAGCCAGCAAGAGCACATCAGCCACTGCTGGGGAAACCCTGAAGCAGCAGAGCTCTATGTCCTCAGAAGCCATGTGTGAAGGTGCATGGATCACATATATGGGTGTACCAGAGCACCCTGCCCCTGTGTCAGAAGTCCAGTTTGTATGGGGAGTGGGACAGGAGGTTCCATCACCAATTGTTGGAGAAGAGGAAACCAAATTTGTCTGGGCCAGTAAGGAGCCACCAGAACCAGGATGGCATGCTTGGCCTGTAGTTTCACCAAAATCCTCTGTATGATAGGGAATTGGGGAAAAGCATACTGAAACAATGCATTTTGACAAAAAATCACAGACCTGAAGCAAGCAGAAACATGGCAGTTCTGCATTGTATGGAGACACAAACAGGTCTATGCCAAGATGACCCTGTATGTCAAATAGGCTGTCCATGACATAGTCTGAGAGTTCCCATTCATGGCAGAGCACATTGGATCAACTGAGGTGATACACAAGTGCATTCAAGGTTCCAGGAAGGAATGCCATTGACAGAAATATGTTGTATTCCACTACCCAGTGCCAAACTCTCATGGCTTCTCTGCAGAGACAGTATGAATGTACGGCAACTTGTCAATTGTTGTAGTACATCACTGACATATTGTCTATGCAAATCTACAGCTGATTCTCTGGAAAGAGGGTGGAAAAAGGCCTGTAGGACATGTTGAGCAGCCCTAATTTCCAGAGTGTTGCCATGAAGCACCTCATCCAGAGGACCCAGTTGGCCCATGGTCCTGAAGAGCCCAGATAAGCCCCCAACCTGTTCCTATGGTACCTGTGTTCATAATCAGTGGGGAAGTGACTACACAGATGGCCACCCTTTCTCCAGGTTGGATTTGTCCAGCCACCAGAGCAGAGAATGACAGAGAGGAAGAATAACCTGTATGAGGTGCTCTAACTTGCCTGAGTACTGATACCAATGCACCCTGAGAAACCATTGTGCTATACGCATATGGAGGCAGGACCAGTAGAACTGTTAGGATGGCAGCCACTATCAGACTGAGCAGTCATAAGAGACAACAGGCTGACATAATCCCTGGAGTTCATCTGCTGCACCTGTGCCACTAGTGCTGTGGCATAGTCTGAGGACAGAAACACAGGACCAAGACCTGTGTCCACAATGGCTCCAATGTACTGTAGCCATTGGCAAGAAGCAAGGACTGACTTCAGCTCCTTGAAAATATGCCCAGTTGGTCAAACAGTTGCCTGGTCCAAAACAGTGTGTATACTAGTACTTCCCACGATGGGACTTTTAATAGTCAATCATCTATATAAGAGAAGACATAGAGACCCTCCTTGCAGAGGGCTGTTGCTACCACTGCAAATGCTTTGGTAAAGACAGACAGTGCAAATCATAAGCAAAAGGAAAAAATGTGAAACTGGTAGTGAAAGCCCTGAAGCATGATTCGCAGATATTTTTTGTCAGACTTCCTGATCTTGATGGAAATCTTTAATGACCATTGTGAACATCTAGTCCCCTTTTAACAGTAGGGGCAAGAGGGGATGAAGGGACACCATTCTGAACTTCTTGTAGTCAATGTATACGTTCAGGTCCCTTACTGTATGTCTTGTACAGGCCATGAATTTCTGGTTCACTTTGGAACAAGAAGGTACCATGAATAATTACCATGATTTGTTTCTGCCACAAGGACTAATTCAACAGCACTTTTGTGGAGGAGAGTTTGAACCTCCTCCAACAGAAGAGCAAGTTGTCTTAGAGACTACAAATTTGGCAAGGGGGGAATAACTGGAGGAACAGTTAGGAGCACTAGGGCATGTCTATTATGAAGCACCTCCAGAACACAACCATCTGTAGTGAACTCCCTACATTTTTCTAGAAAGACAGAGATATTGCTTCCCACCAAAACCTATTGAGGAAGTGAGGCCAGAGGCAAGGGAGGGGAGTCAGAAGGTTCCAGGGGCAGCAGGGATGCCAGTGATGGTCTGACCTTTTGTAAGTCTGGCATGGGCAGCAGGGGTAAGGTTTATGACCTGGGGGAGAGGGCTGAGGCCTCTGTGATTCATGGCTAGGGCCTCTAAAGTAATCCTTCCAGAATGGGCATAGGGCCTATGAAAAGAACCCTTACATCTTCCTCTTGGTTTGGGGTTCAAGGTTTGCAAGGACCTGAGAGTCATTCTTGAAGTCTGCAGATCTCTCAAAGTGTTTTCAGTGTAATTATCAAATAACTACTTTCCTCTGAAAGGAGCACACATTACAGACTGTCGCACATCAGAGTAAAACCCAACCACTGTAAACCAGAAGTGCCATCTAATTCATATGCCAGAGGCAGCAGCCCTAGCAGCAGCATCAGATGCTTCATAGGCTGACCTGAAGAGATACTTACCAGCCTCTTGACCATTAGAAATTGTTTGCTAAGCCAATATTTTGTCCTGGCCCTCAGGCAATTTTTCAGCCACAATGACCATTGTTTCCCAAAGGCAATTTTAAAATGTAATCATATATGCTTCAAAGTTTGCAGTTCTTATGCCTAGGGTAGCTGAGTCAAAAGTTATCTGACCCATGACATTCAACTTCCATGACTCTTTGTCATGAGGCAGGGAACTCAAGTGATTTGGGACTTCAGGAGTCAGGGAGCTCAAATGTTTTGGGACTTCAGGAGGCAGGGATCGCAAGTGTTTTGGTACTTTAGATCTATCATGAGCAGTTATTTTTTCCATTTAGTCTGTTGGGCAGGAAATTGTTTATCTGTCTTCCTGGGAACAGCAGGCAGTTGTGCAGACTTATGTAAGGCAGCTAATGTGGCATCCTCTAGAACTGAGTCCACTGAAGGATAATCACTGTAGGAGAGGCTGATACTTCCATGAACTGATAAAGATTTCTCTTAGAAGAATCCTCCTCCTCAGAATGGAAACCAGTTTGGCTTGCACCTGCTTAAGGAAGGCCTGAAATGTGGCATCCTCGGAGGAGATCTAGATGTATTCACCATCTCCCTTCAGAGCAGAATGGTAGAGAGGAGCTTGATCCAACCTCATCTATAATCTCCCCTTTTTCTTCCATAGCCTCCTCCTCTTCATCCATGTAGTCTGGATTATATTCCAGCTGGTCATTTTCAATTATCAGCATAGGATCAACAGTAACAGGAGAAAGAGAAGGAGGAGTAGATGATGATCATCCCATTGACAGTGGTTTGTCTGAGCCCAGCACTGAAACATGGGTAGAAGATGATTTGTCATTTTTCTTCAATGAATCAGTACCAACCATTGTCACCAATGGAGATTGATGTGCCAAGGGTGTTCCAAGAATGAGACTGAATGTTGATGCAGAAGCCACCATTGCTGCAGCCTATTTCTCCATTCCTTGGATAGGCAGTAAGTTTTCTATAGCTTTGCTGTGACATCTCCTGGTTATCTGGTTAAAGCCTAGGCAGATTTTGCATGCTTTAACATCATGGTTTTTACCAAGGCAATGGATACAGTGGTTGTTATCTTTATACATTTTAACATCACCACAACAGCAATAGTGGATCTGCTATTCTTTGTCCATTCACGGCATAAAATGTATTTAAAATAAACAGAAGTAAGTATACAGAAACAGCAGAATACTTGCAAACATTTGATGGCATTCTTCAGCAGTGGTGGACTGATGAGCAGCTGGCAAGGGGAGAAAACGAAGACATGCTGGGGACACTGACATCATACACGTGTCAATGAGGTAGGTCCATGTGCGTGGCCTTAGCCTGCAAAATGTTTCTGGGTGGTTCTGACATCAACGGCTTAGTCCCTTGATGTGGCTCAATGGAGGGAGAGATCGCTGAAGCTCTGCATAAACTGCAAGTGGTGATTGATGTGATTTTTCTAACCTTAAAAACAATGTACAAAAAAGAGAAAGAAACTCTGCCTCCCTTAATAATTAGGGATCTGTGGAAACAATGTAAATGGTTGCACTGATGGAGATACACGGGGTGTGATTTGTAACTGTCTGGCACGTGCTGTAATGTAGGGGCTTTTGGGGTTACCTCAATGGTTTCTGGTTAAAAAAACATTAGGCAGAATTTTGAGAATTAAGCTTTCTAAAGCTACAGCTCTTCTTTGTAGTGCTTTAACAATTTATCACTTGTACCTTTTATGCATACATGTGATATCTCCCTCTTTTCACAGGAGACTCCTGTTTTGTTTTGTTTTGTTTTTTGACTGAACTCCCTCCCTCCATCCTGGGAATCAAAATCTCCTGCTTAAGTAAACTTCTGTCCAAAATATCCATTCATGTATTTTGGGCAGATAAAGACACATTAAAATTAAATCAATGATGTACAATGCATCTGATAACTTTATATAACTAGTTGTTTATTCTTTTCAGTGCTTATTCTTGACAAAATGAAATATATTACATTTTTGCAATGACTTTTTTCTTATTTTTTGATGCCATTTAAGGAAAAACTCATGACGTTACAGCATCTCCCTACTAGCAGGCCAATTTCCCCTCCTAATTTGACCCAAATCTCCCTCTTAAGCAAGTTGGACATATCACAGGTATGCGTATGCTTTTGTTTTGTTTCTATTGATTTTCTGTTTTTGTAGCATTATATTTTTGTTTTGTTTGATTCTTATTTTCTTTTAATAAGATTCCCTTACTCTTCATTGATAAGTGCCATGGAATCTTTCACTTCCACCTGGACAGTGACCTTAGATTTTAGTATGATTCACTGTTTTCCCCCATTTAATATGTAAAATGTGGCTGATGTCAGTCACATTATATTAACATTTTCACATGAGCAGTTGTTATGGCTCTGACCAGAGTTTGTTCTAAGAAAAATAGAAAGCCTTTAAGATAAGAACTAGTATAATCAGGTTTCCATTTTCAGTTTACAATACCAATCATAAGTATAATGTTTTACAAAAAGGTTTTAATTCAACACTGAGCTGCTTTTGCAGAACATGCAAGTAGTTATGTGTGTGTTCAAAACTGACATAAACAACAATCCCCAGAAGCCTCTTTTAGAAAACTTTTCAAAGACTTGCAGCTGGTAATTTGCAGAGTCATCCACATGCCTCTGTCAGCTTTATGAACTTGAATCAGTCATCTTTTTGTCTTTTTCCAATACGCCTACAATGATGACCTCTGATCTTTTTCTGCTGTCATTGTCTAGGTTTACTAGGTAAGTGAGGACAAAAGGAAGCCATGAAGCCTATTTTGATTGTCCCCCACATGTGCCGGAAATTACACTTTGTTGTAGTTTTTGGAGAGCCAATGATCTACACCTTTTTTAAAGGATTCAAAGATATTACAGTCTACTAGCTCTTGTGGTAGCTGGTTCCAGATCCTTGGTGTTCTTACCGAGAAGAAATGAAGCCTCCTGTTTGTTTTTGCTTTACACACCATTAGTTGTTGATTGTGAAGTCTAGCTACTATTTTTCTTTGTGTTTTAACAATACCACATTTGTCCGTCAGAGAGGGTGATTGGAGAATTTTATATAAGAACAGAAGATCACCTCTGGAGTGCCTACACTCCAGTGAATATAGGCCTGTTTTTTGAAGCCTCTCTGGATATGGTAGTGATGCTAAATGGGGCACCATTTTTGTTGCCCTTCTCTGAACTCTTTCAATCACTTGAATGTCCCTGACCATGTATGGACTCCACACTGGTGACCCATAATCTGTATATGGTCTGATGTATGCTTTAAACAATGGGATAATACATTCCTCTATCTTAGATATAAACATACAGTTAATACGCCTAAGTAGTGAATTAGCAGTTTTAGCTACATGATTACAGTGATTGGAGGAAGATAATTTGTCATCTATCAGGATGCCCAAGTCCCTTTCACATATTGAAGATTTAATGATAATATTATATAGTGTATATGTTTGTTTGGGATTAGTGTACTCTAAGTGAAAAACAGAACATTTGTCTGTATTGAATGTAATTTTGTTTTTCTGTGCCCAATGCTCTAATACTGAGAGGCTGTTTACTAATAAGTCCATATTATAGTCAGAATCCACCCTACCAGCTAACTTTGTATCATCTACAAATTTCAAAAGTATGTTCCTGGAGCTAATCTGCATGTCTGAGATGAAAATATTGAATAGTACTGGGCCCGGAACTGTTCCCTGCGGCACACTACTGGTCACAGCCATATTACTGGAACAGGCTCCATTGATCCTAACATGCTGCGTCCTGTTGGTTAACCAGCAATTGATCCATTTTGTTACATGAAAAACCTAGATCTGATAGCTTAGCTAGGAGAATATTGTGAGTAACCTTATCAAATGCTTTGCTATAATCCAGGAGGATGGCATCCATGGGAATATTATTGTCTAGTTCTTAGTTGACAGTATTGTAAAAGGTTATTAAATTGGTACTGCAAGAAAAGCCTTGCTTGAACCCATGTTGTGAGTGGTCGATAATGCCTAGAGTTTGCATGTCTGACTCTAATATGCCTTTAATAGTTTTTCCATTACTTTACATGGGATGAAAATAAGGCTGATGGGGCGGTAATTACTCACTATGGAACGGTTACCCTTTTTAAGTATAGGCACAACTGTAGAAGTTAACCAATCAGATGGAACAGATCTTTCCGCTAATGATTTATTAAAAATAATGTAAAGTGGTGTGGCAATATTTTCAGCTGTTTCAACCAAAAATCTAAGATTAATTAAGTCTGGTCCACAGCTAGTACTTGGTTTTACGTTTTTTAACAAGGAAACTACTTCAGAAGTAGTTATGGTGCAGTTATTTTCAGTAGAACTTGATATGATAGTATTTGTATTAATTATGGCTGTATGATTTGAGAAAACTGATGCAAAATAGGTGTTAAATGTGTTGGCTGTCTCTCTATCAAATGTAATGGTGTTTGTGCCGTTGGTCAATGGCCCAATTTGTCTTTTACTGCCTTTTTTACTATTGAGATAAGAAAATAGGGATTTGTGATTATATTTGGAATGGGCTATGCGGAACTCGAGGTTGCATTTTGTCTTCCTGATAGTCCTTTTTAGTTCAACGGCAGTTCTGTTTTGTCCCAGTCTGAGTTCTTTCATGTCTGTTGTGCGTTTTGTTTAAACAAGTAAACCATTTTTTCTTCTGTTTGATTTTCCTATGAATATCATTATTGAACCACAAAGGAATTTTACCTTTATTGGTATATTTTATCCGGGCTGAAATATAAGCTTTTTCTAGATCTATTATCTTGTTTTTAACAAATACCCAAGAGTCTTCCAGGGTTAAAGGTGATAAAATTGTTTCCCATGGGGTATTTTTTAGGCTGTTGTTTACTGCCTCATTGTTGGCTTTGTGGTAGTTATACACCTGAGCTTATTAACTATTATGCTAGATTCATACTGTAGATCAAATACAATGGAATGGTGGTCACTATTCCCTAGTGGGTCTGATATTGAAAGATTTAAGACTTTGTCCTCAATATTGGTAATCACAAGGTCTAATATATTACACCCTCTAGTGGGTTCTTGAACAATTTGCTCAAGCCCTAGTTCATTGATTGTTGAAATAAAAGTTTTTTCGACAGCTGTCTTGCCATTAGTAGTAAACCAATTTATGGACAGCATGTTAAGGTCTCCCAGGATCAGGATATCACCTTTACTCATCATGTGGCTGATGTCCTGTATTAATGTGTTTATATATTCTGAATCAGAGGATGGTAGGCAATAACATGTACCCAAAATTAGTTGTGGGTGTCCCTGAAACTGAATGGCTACCCATATACTTTCCGTTGGTGAAGTATGTGGGTATTCATGTGAATGAATTGTGTCTTTAATATAAAAACATACACCACCTCCTTTTTTGTGAAATCTATCTTTTTGGTACAATTTAAAGCCCGGTATATCTTTCATCCAGGTTGAATCTGGGTTCTACCATGTCTCTGTAACTGAAATTATGTCAGTATCTAGTAAGTGAATTTTGGTTTCAAGCTCAAAGATTTTTAACAAGTTTAAGGACCTTGCATTAAGAGATAATATTCTGCAAACCTTAGATGTTGGAGGCTTATTTGCTAGCGTCTTGGGTGTCACCCCAAACTCCCTCCTTGATGTCAGTTTAAACAGCTGCTAATGTGTGAGATAATTCTCCTGCCTAAGATGGAACTACCTCTCCTGCTCAAGTGGAGCCCATCCCAACAGAAGATAGAAGGGTTGTCTACAACATTTTCCCAATGTATAAGGCATTTTATTTCCAGTGACAAACACCATTTCCTCAGCCACTCATTGTAGGATTTAATTCTGTTAGTAACATACTCAGTAGCTCTTAATACTGGCAAAACCACCGAAAAGCATATTTCACAACCCATTTTGGTCAGGATGTTGTTAAGGCAGATGGTATTTAACTTCATTTGGTTTAGGTAGCATCTATTGATATAATTTGTACCACGTGTATTATTAGCAGGGGGTTTGCACCAGAATGTGTCAGTATGTTTGGAGCCATCAAGGTTATATTGGACATACTGTACCTGCTCCCCTGAAGTGGGAGCAGGTACATTTACTTTTATCTGGATTACACACCTTCCTGTCAATGTGCTTAATAATGGAGTCCCCTAATACAAATACCTGCCTAGGATAATTCTCCTTGCTAGTTGTTGTTCCAAGGTTAGGTGGAGTCAATTCTAGGGGTACTGGGCTTTTGTTGTTGGATTTCACCTCCATCTGAGTGAGTGTAGGTACAGAGGTAGAGATATTTTTTGCTGGTGGTCATAAGAAGTGGGGGCACCTAATGAGTCTGGGTCCAGAGTATCATCGTCTGGTGTTAGGACCTCAAACTTGTAATGCGTCTCCACCACTGGGGCACTATTGAACACTTGGCCACCCCTGCACTTTGTTTTACCTTTGGGGACCTGTGACCATGTTTCATCCTCTGAGTTGGGTACAGGTGCTAATACTGAAGTGGCTACTGAATTTGTTGGTTCTAGTACTGTATTAGTGCCACTACAGGGATAGTAAAGAGATGCCATTTCATCAATGTATGAAGCCAATGAGTGTAAGTCTGGGTCAGAGGTGCTTTTAGTGTGCAGAATGTTTAATTCATCCTGTAATACCCTGAGCAACAGACATCTATTGCATACAAAATTCTCAATTTGTGGCCCAATGGCATACATTTGACAACCACCACACAGATTTTCGTAGGTCCCCGTATCATGTTATGTTTGCCCACACACTTTCACTTAATATACTCGTGGTCTATCTCAGGCCCTTCCTAGCATCTACAGTATTTGCTATTGTTGTGAAAGATATATATACAGTTGTAATTTGTCTGACTTACCTCCATGCCAACCCAGCTGACACACGCGTGTCTGTGCGTGTGTCTCCATGCACGAATACATGTGCTCGCTCTGCTCACTGGAGCTGTGCCTTATAAGGAGTGGGGGCAACAGGAAGTAGTGTGTCACTTCCTGCCAACCTCTCACCCCAACACAGAATGTTTTAAAGTTCAAAACAGTTTGTTTTAAATTCAACACAGTTGCCACCTCATGTGGTGGTCTTAGTATGCTGTTTCTGCACTTCCTCTGAAAAAAAGCCAACTAGCAATGAAGGTGCTGTAACTTGGATGTGGCTAGGTCCTCCACCTTCCCACACTGCCTTTGGGCAAGCAGCTAAGCACCTTTTGAGACAGAATGTCTCACTTGTTTCCAAGGCAACTTGAGCCCAAACACAAACCTATCTCCAGAGGCATGTACTGTACTGTTCTAATTAAAATTTAAAATGTTGCGAAGTTAAAAGAACAAGCCAGAGTCAGACAGAATGTAGGACATAGTGCAGACTCCTGTGCACTCTGTTTATCTCCTCCTCTGCTCACTGGAACTGTGCCTTATAAGTAGGGCTGAAATTTTTTCACGGGGGTCACGGATTTCATGATTACCGTGAAATCAGTAGTCCCCCATGAAAATCACCAAATCCAAAATTATAGCAGATTTTTCTGTTATACAGCTAGCGACCGAGGAAAGGAGGGGAACGCCGTGTCCCAAATGGCTGGTGGCAGATGGAGCAGAGCTGCACTGTGGGATGCACACTTACTCTACCTACTGTAGGGGTTTTAAGAAATACAGTAGCTTGTAGTCAGCACAAAGCTTAGCCCTTTATTCAGTGCTTATATCTGTGATGTTGGTAGTTGAATCTTGGAAAGATTAATCACATTACACTGATGCTGTGGTTCTTGTTGGTCTGTGTTGTTTATTTTACTTACTGGTGCTGCATCCTCCCTTGTTTGTTTCTAGTGCCCTTGTAATTCTTCCTTCCTCTTTGTTGTACCCCATCTGCCCCTTCTTGTCAGCCTCTTTTTAATTTTCTGGGGATCCTCCTCTGTCTCGCAGGGGGTGGGGGGTGGAGAGTGACAGAGAGCATTCCTCCTCTAAAATAAATTGTTGACTGGCTGTCGGATTCTCCAGAACTAGCCTCACTGCTGGTGTTTAACTTATAACTCACAATGCAGGCACCACTAATCACTATAATAATCTACCAGCAGATGACAGAGACGCACTAAACGATTTGACAAACACCACATTTGTTCTCAAATATAATTTTTTTTTACCATGAAATGCCGTGAAATCGGTGGATTTTTACCGTGAAAATATTTCAGCCTTACTTATAAGGAGTGGAGGCAACAGGAAGTAGAGTGTCACTTCCTGCCGTCTTCTCACCCCAACACAGAATGTTTTAAAGTTCAAAACAGTTTGTTTTAAATTTAACACAGTTGCCACCTCATGTGGTGGTCTTAGTATGCTGTTTCTGCACTTCCCCTGCAAAAAAAACCAACTAGCAATGAAGATGCTGTAACTGGGATGTGGCTAGGTCCTCCACCTTCCCACACTGCCTTTGGGCAAGCAGCTAACCACCTTTTGAGACAGAATGTCTCACTTGTTTCCAAGGAAACTTGAGCCCAAACACAAATCTCTCCCCAGAGGCATGTACTGTTCTAATTAAAGTTCAAAATGCTGCAAAGTTAAAAGAACAAGCCAGAGTCAGACAAAATGTAGGACATAGTGCAGACTCCTGTGCACTCTGTTTACCTACAGTCCTATGTTTCTATGTAATGGTCATCCATTATATGTAATAATTGAAGTATATGGCATATCCATTTCAAATTAATCTCCTTGAAATATTTATCCACGATATTAAGGTTATGTAATTATAAGACACTCTTCGGAAATTAAGTAGTTTTATTTTTACTACTGATCACTGAACTTTGAAGAGGAAAACTTGATCTCATCTTGTTTTTATTAAAAGGTGGAGGAATTAATAATATACATCCAACTGGATTTTAACTCCAGTGGGGGGTTTCTTTTGGTTGTTTGCTCATGACCCTCTGACAATTAGTTTTTAAGGGAGCATAAATATTAATTAAAGGGATCTGGAAAGATTTTAAAGTTTCTGGTTATTTTTGTATTACAAGTTATTATTTCCCAGCTAAGTGAATGATGTAATCTCCCAGAAATGGGAAATATTAATTGTTGTACTATAGGAAAGAAACCCAGTAAAGTAAAGAAACCCCCAGATTCCTCAACTCCTATTCAGGTACAAGAGATAAGGATACGAATAAGAAAAACAATTAAAGGCAAAGAAAGAGGAAAATGTGGACCACAGCTCAAAGTATATAGCCCCTAAAGATAGTCAAGTCAAGTTTTGGTTTATTGTTTGACTAATTAGCCATCAACAAATACAGTTAAACAATATACAGTATTAAAATAAAGATAGTGGAGTCAGCCAGAGAGTGGGCATAACAACTCAAATGGATGAGCATGAAAGAAATGGAGAAAAATTTAACTCTGGTAATAAACAATTTGGTGAAGGATCTAGTATATACTAGACAAGTTAGATAGAGGAGGACAATTAATGGTTAATAATGATCCTACAGGAGGGGAAGGATTAAGAAAGTATGGCTTTCTGGAAATAAAACTGCAATGCAGATATTGGGAATCCTCAATAATAAGCTTGAAGATGATGGCATGCTAACAAATGTATTTCAAGTAGAATTAAATATCATGAATGAAGACATTAATAAGCTAAATTTCTTTAGGAAGCTTGATGGTCCTGATCTGCTGGTCAATGTGGTCTTAAATTGTATGGGATTGGCAATAATTGAACTGGCTAATTGTCAGACAACATGACATTTAAGTGATTATTAATAGTGGTATTTTCTTTGAGCATTTTTTCATAAATTAATAAGCTGCAAAATAGAATCATGAATTACTAACTGTATCAGAGCAGGAGAAAAAATATTACAGACCCCATTTGAAAATAGAAGGAACCTTTTTTAGCAGAAAAAAAAAAAATACTTTCAATACATGGTCTAGCAAGTCCCAGATGTAAGGACTACTTACATTTAATGCATGCCTTATGCCATCTGCTGAATAAGATAATGGGAGTAAAACAAGGGAAAAAGGAGCAGTATGGATTGATCATAATGGGGTATAAACTTGTGTAGGCCAAACAGATTTTGCAGTACGTAATAGATGTTTGGCAAATTACATTTTAAAGACATCTTAGAAAGTGGACTCTTTCAGAGAATTGATCACTGAGATGACAAAATTAGGCAAAGGTGTGAGAAAAGAGATTTTCAAGAAACAGCTGTTGCTATAAATGCATTAACTTAGGTCAATCTGAACAATTTGCATTCAGTAATACAAATTTTTTGAGGGGTTGGAAATAATGTTCCATGTGGTGAGTCATTTAGGCCATTGAGGAATGAGGCAGGAGAGTAACTATCTAAAGAAAAAAGTATGTGTGAAGGAACAATAGTCACTTTTTGTATACAACAAGATCCTAATCTAATGGGTATTGAATTTGAACAAGCTACCTTGAGTAGGAAAACAGCAGGATTAGCTGACATGGCATATAGGGATTTCTTATAGAAAAGCAAGATCATTTCTACACAGGAAACTTGAGTAGTTAACTATCAACAACTCCAGGGCATCGAGGATGTATGTATGTATGTATTTATGTATGTGTTTATTCATTTCTCAGATTACAATACCTTTGAACTTATAGCTCTTTTACAGAGGTTTCACATCAGTACAGACGTAACCCCCAGACCCCTGCCTTCTTGCAAAATGACAGGTGGCATGCTGTTGAAGCTGACAGCAGTACCTGGTGGGGACTGGGTTCCGGGAGGATAAGGTTACTCAGCACAGGGGGCCTAGGTTTGGCTACTCTGCACAGTGGCACCCAAGTAAATCCGAACACAGGAAGCAATAATTGTAATGTCCAAAACCAGGAATAGGATTCTACAGTGTGGCTTCTATTCACATCAAAGCTGAACAAACAAAGCATAGACTGACCCCCACTGGGCTACATTCCTGGTAATGCAGATTAGAGACAACAGAACACTTCTTCACATTTCCAGCCCTCAGGCTCTAAACCCACCAGGCATGCAGCCCGGACTTGCATGCAGCTTTGGGTACACAGCCCGACTTGTACACTACTTGGGTTTTCCCCACTGGCCTGGCTCCCCCACTGGCCACTTGATCCGCAGTCCATTGTGGGAATGAATCAGTTTTCCAGTTGGTGGCTCCCCAAACCACCTTAGAGCCTTTGACTCCTAGAGGGAATTTTCCTTCCAATCCCATGTCTGGGTACTTCCCTCATCACTAGCCAAGTGCATGAGGCAAAGTAGAAATCCACAGAGCAAATCTGTAGAGGTGGACCTGGTCACTAAAGATGGGGGGGTCTCCCACCTCCAGCTCCCACAATCCATACCCGGCCATTTCTCTGGAAACTGAACAACTCTTTTCTGAAAGCTTGGCAATGCAGATTACTAGGTAGGTGTATGTCACATCTCCTCTACATGTCTTGACTTCCCCTATGTGCTGGACTTGAACATACTTTTACTTTTGGCTAAGCCTATTACTCTAGGCCTCCCACTACTTCAGTAGTCAAATCCCCACTATCACACAAGTCCCAGGGTGAAAACATGGGCCATTTAGAAAGAGCAGAAACTCACCCTCTGGTTGCAGGTGCCCCACAGGTGAATCAGAAACTCTTCTTGTTTCCCAAAAACTCTTGGACCAAATAAGGCAGCTTCTCCACTAGCAGAAGCCAGGGGGTTGCCCCTGGAATATGCAGGCTAAACTTTTCAGCCCCATCCCCTGAGGGATGGGGCACTGAGACCCGATTCAGCAGTCTCCACCACTTTAAAACTAGCTTCTTTGTCTCTCTTTTAGGTGGAAACATGCACCTTTTTTCTAAACGTAGCCCTATGTCAGGGCTGAGGCTCCAAGAGCCTAGCACAGAGCTGCTGTGCTCCTCTCTCAGCAAGCTACAAACTCCAACTGACCTACAGACTACTGTTCAAACCTCCCAACATTCTACTCCAACTCTTTGCTGCAGATTCCATTGTGGCTCATGCAGCTGCGATAGTTCTATGGTGATGTCATCCCTCAGTCTCAGCTGAGACTGAGAACAGAGTGAGACAGTGTGAAATCCATTTAAGTAGAGTTTCACAAGCTGCCTTCCCTGCCTACCACTAGGTCTTACTGGGATTCTAGTAACCCCGGGTAACAAGGGGGTTACACAGAAAAATACAATAATGCAAAAACAATAGGACATTTTGAGCAAAACAAGGACTAGTCAGGCAGAACCATTACAGAACAATTACAGAGGGGTGCATTTAACAAACAGGAACAGGCAGGGCAGATTGAAAACCATAATAATTACAGAAGCAGGATTCAATTATTGAACATTTAAGGACTGTTACCAGTGGAATAGATAAATAGCGAACATGTTGGAATTGTTCTTGTCTTAACTGCAATTAAATAAAATTAAAAACTGAGGTAAAAAATATCCCTTAGCCCTGCTGTGGGAGGGTCAAGAGAAGGAAGCAGAGGGATGGCCTAGGGAGGACATGTCAGGATCACAAGTGCATACTTGGTAGTATCTTGAGGTGAACAAGACATATTAGCAAGGGGGAGGAGGAGGAGGAGGAGGAGGAGGAAGGTAGTGTCCCTCAGAGAGGATAAACAAGGTTAGGTGATTAGTGGTGTGGTATTTCAGAAGACTATGAAGAGATTTGCATGATGAAGAGCAGTGTGATGATTAGCAATCTAGGTAAGAATGGAAAATAATTTTAAATTGTAGAAAAGCATATCTCTGATCATAGCTATCCTCATAGAATGGAATAATGAGCTATTTATTCTAGAAAATGTTGTTCCACAGTATGTTTCTGGTTATTATAAGGATGGAATATGGATAAATATAACTTTTTAGAGTTCTTATACATTAAAACTATATTTTGAAAATGGGGAAAATAGCTTTTTAGGTACTTTCCTTATGCGTGTGCAATGTTTTGGAATGGGGACTATTTAGTTACACTTTTCATTCCGAAAACCATAGTCTGTATGTTTATTCTTATTATTATCATGTAGAAAATTGTATTTAATCATTTGTATAATCTTGTACAATTTTAATTTTTTCTAGGATTTATTATTATAAGGTTCAACTTGAAATGTACCTGTAACAGATAATACTCATGTTACGACAACCTTGTAAATAGATCATTTTAGGGCCTAAGGGCTAGATATTCAAAGCACAGAGCAGCACGCAAACCAGTAGTGTGGGAATAGCATGAGAATAGCGTGGAGTGACTATATTCAAAGGACCTGTTAGCGCGGGGCAAACCGATAATGTATGCAAGGGGCAAAGAGAGGGGGGGCCTGCATACACATGCAATGGGATATTCAAAGCAATAGCACCGTGCTAGGACACATAGCGTGACACCTAGCGCAGTGTTAGCTACTGCCTATAAAAGGCTGGTCTTAACCCAGGGCAAATCAGCTAGGGGAGAGACCACAACAGGAAGTGGAAATGAGTGCTGTACCACTAACAGTGATGCTGCCATTCATGGTAGCTGTAGTGGAGGAGGATGAGGAGGAGGAGGAGGAGAGGGAGCAGGCCCAACATGGGCCGCAACACAGGCCGAGGAGACGGTATGCTGCAAATAGGTGGTACCGGCCCAGGGTCTTCTTTGAGACCCTAGCAGATGAGCACATCACTGGCTGGTACAGGATGGACAGGGGAATGTTGAGGCAGCTATGTGAACTCCTGCATGAGCAGCTGCACCCCAACACCAGATGTAGCCATGCCATGACAGTAGAGGAGAAGGTGACAGCAGCGATGTGCTTTCTAGCCACAGGGACATTGCAATGACCAACGGGGAACACCATTGGGGTACTGCAGTCTGCAACCTCATGCCTCCTGACCCAGTTCCTAGAGGCTGTCCTGCCACACGCTATGGAGTTCATAGTATTCCCCAGCACAGCAGCAGAGTGCAGAGAAACAATGCAGCAATTCCATCGAGTTGCACACCTACCAGTAGTACTGGGTGCCATTGACTGCACCCATCTCCTCATCTGTGCATCACCTGGCGATGGCAGTGACATATGCATAAATAGAAAGGTGTAGCACTCCATCAACTGCCAGGTGGTGTGCGATGCGACTGGGTGGATCAGTAATGTCTATGCGCAGTACCCCAGCAGTGCCCACGATGCCTTCATCTGGCACCAGTCCCAGCTGTGCCAAGCATTTGAGGAGGGCAGGATAGCCAGTGAGCACCTAGTCAGTGAGTAGCAGCCCACAAGGCACACACACCACAGCATGGATGGGGACAGGCATGGGAGGCCGGGAAGGGACGTGGGAGGGCAACAAAGGGATGCATGACAGCAACAGGGAGACAGCAGTACAGCGCTAACAGGTGCATATCTCCTGACAGGGGACAGCGCCTATCCCCTTCGACCCTGGCTGCTGACACCGGTACCCTGGCCAGCAACAGTAGCTGAAGAGCAGTACAATGAGGCACACACCAGCACCATGAACATCATAGAGAGGGTGTTTGGCATACTGAATATGCACTTCCAATGCCTAGACACATCAGGCGGTGCCCTACAGTATAGGCCTCAGAAGGTATGCTGTATCTTCCTAGCCTGTAGCATGTTGCATAACATGGCAATTAACCATGGGATACAGGCACCTGAACCCAAGGAACAGGCCGACAGTGACCCAGAGCCAGCAGACGGGCATAGTGGAGCAACTCGAGAGGAGGGATCCTCACATGGCCAACAGGGCCATAGAACACAGGGCCAACATCATCAGGACACTGTCACAGGTCAGAGGGTGAGTACAGACTGCACAGCAACATGAAACAGTACAATGGTGTATGATTTAATGTGAACAAATAACCACAACAGTGACAACACATATCAGAGCAGGTGCACAAAAAACTGGAGCAGAACGCAAGTGAGTGTGTGCTGTGTGATGTGAGGGGTGTGCAGGTCACACAGAAAGTAGACACACAGCCATGGCATGGTGGAAAGGTCAATGCCCAATGTGTGGTGGCAGTGTGAGGAGGGCCTCCATGGCTGTGCCAGTGAGGTGTTGCATGTGAAGGTGTGCGGGTGTGTGCGTGTCTGTGTGTGTGCATGTGTGAACAAGGGTGTGGGGGTGCCAATGTGCGCACAGGGGTGGCAACTGTGCACAGGTGCAGGATGGCAGATCAGATCACCGGTAACTACCACCACGCACATGGCGCACACCACATGAGTGGGTCACAGCTCCAGGGGTGCTCTGTGCTGAGGACACAGTGGGGGAGGACCACGGCGAGGCAGGCAGGTTGGACTGCCTGTGCCCCCATCGACTGGCGGAACCCGACAGGGTGGATGGATGTCCACAGCAGCGCTGGGTGTCAGTAGATGTGCCTGATGCTGTCATGCTGGAGCTAGTGGCAGCTCTGTGGCAAAGGGTGCCACCCCTGTGCCATGGTCACCCTGTCCCCCCGCACATCCCGGTGACCACCATGCACCCCGCGCAGAACAGCGGTGAGGTCGACCACTGCAGATGTGAGACCATCAAAGCCGCGGTCCAGCACAGCAACCACATGGCCCACCATGTCCTCAGCATGCTGTTCTGCATGGGCAAAGCCCAGGGACACGGGCTCATGCAGCAGCGAAAGCTCATGCCTGAGCTTCCACTGCAGGCCATGCAGGTCCATCCTAGCCTCCTGCTGTGACATCAGGGCAGCCTGTAGCAGTGGGCAAGCCCCCAGGGCATCCTGCTGCAGAGGTGCAGCCCCCCAATAGTGACTGGCACTGGGGCCTGAATCACAACTGGTTCAGGATGCTGGTGCACGGGTGGCATGCCTTGCCACTGTAGACCACCGGCAATCTGCTGTTGTACCAGAGGGACCTGGCCCACAACCTGTGGGGAACACCGCATGTCCTGCGGTGCACAAATATTCCTCACATGGCCAACCACCGGCTGCATAGCAGCACACATGCCATCATGGTCAACCACTCCCCTGGTGCCAGTGCTGTGGCCTGAGCCTAGTCCCACCCCTGTACCTCCCTCCACAGGCCCATCCACAGGCATGAGGTAGGAACCCTCAGACACATCTGTGTCAATGTCACTTTTAACAGTCAGGAGGATCACCTGCCCATCGCTCAGATCCTCAACCTGGGCATCCTCCATGGTGGCAGCGTAGTCAATATCCCCTCCTCCAGCAGGGCCCCCCTCCCCTGTCAGCTGTATCAGTCCACCATGTGAGTGCCACACATGGGGCAGCCCTGGGTGTACCTGTCCACCACCCAGGCCAGATGTCGATGGCTGGTTGTCCTCCACCTCCTGTCCTGAGGCAGGCATCCTGGCATGTTCCTGGTGCACCATTGGCCCTGCACATGCTGCTGTGGATGAAAACAGGACAGGGTCAGTCACCCATACTTGCAATGTGTGCCCCACCACCACCACCACCGCCACCCAAACATGCACACCCTAGGATACGTGCCACCCGCTGTAGACATGCACACCCCACACACACCCCAAAGGCAATATCATGTGTCCACATGCACCCAACCTCCCCACAGTGTGCATGCATACCCGTCCCTTGTGCATAGTGTGCACAGCACTGCAGCCCCACAGTGCACCCCAGGCTCAGCCCCAACACTAACATCCTGTGCCGCCAAACCATGCAGTGTACACACATGTGGTTACAGACCTGCCCTGGGCAGTGTGAGAGGTGTCTCACACCCACCACATGGTACACCAGTGACAGCCATTGGCTGCAGAGTGGATGCACCATGGCCATGGTGGGTCCTCCTCCCGCTGCTGTGCAGATTCTGGGCCACCACTGGTCCTCATCCTTTCACAAAGCCACTGTGCCTCTTCCTCTTCCTCTTTTGCCCTGCACTGCAGGTTTCTCCACCATTTGCACACTTCCTCTGTTGTCCTGCCATGACCACTGACTGCATTCACCCCAGCGGTGACCTCCTCCCATGCCTGGTGCACCACCACATCCGTGGCCTTGTGCTGCCTCAGAATCTGCTTCCTCTCCTTTATGCCATGCACCATTGTTCACAGTTCCTCCTGTGAGAAGCGATGGGCACGTATTTGTCCTGGCCATGCTGCATCACCAAAGGGATGCATGGAAAGGGACATGTCTCAACAGCTGTTGCAAGCCCGTGCTGAGTCACGCATGCACAACTGCACGTGCATGCCACTACCTAGTGTGGCATAGGTTGCAAGGATCTGGCACTGGCCAGCATGTGCTGCAGCAACCCCTGTGTGCACTGAGCCTCTGCACAGCTGTCAGTGTCTGGGCAGCATGTGCCGGACCCACAAGGGCACTGCCATCGCCAATGGCTAACATGTGCACCCCAGGGCGGGTCCACCCCAATGGCCACCACCTTGCACTGTACTGTGCACCCCTAGGGGACATGGGCACTGCACACCAGGTGAGGACATGGGAATTGGCATGCACTGGCAGGCTACCAGGCACAGGCAAAGTGAACCCTCGGCAACACACAGCCAGTACCCTGGGACCCCTGTTCCGTAGCTGTTTACCACCAATGGAGCATTTGTGAACATCCATGTCCCACATCCAGTGCAGCAACAGGGGTGCCATGGACCCCATAGCAGTCAGCCACATTCGTGTTGCACACCCACATTCCGCGGTGGGGCCCCCCCTGCACCTGCCTGGTACCAACAGTACTGCAGGCAGTCCCACCTGGCACAGGCTGATGAAGGGGCACTTTCACGGTGCTAGGTCAGATGTGTTGGACTGCCATCTTTCTGGCTCTGTGCACCATTGCCCTGCACCGTGCATGCCTGTGGTCCTGCGGTTGGTAGACCTGTCCCAGCCGGTACAGCTATGGACCGCTGGTACGCAGTGCATATGCCCCAACCCTGTGTTGCACCATTGCCATTCTGACACCTCTCCAGCAGCTATACAGACCTTCCATACACTGCTCTACCTCCTGTTGCATGTCTTCGTCAGTGTTGTTGTCTGTACTACAGTGTCTGCTGTCTGCTGCATTAGCACAACACAACACCGGTGGAGCACTGATTGTTGTTTTATAGCCTAGTCAGGCAATCCAGCCTGTTATGCATGTAAATCATCGGATAATGATATGCTAATCACAATGTTTGCACATTGCATGCACAAGTGCCCTCATTTGCATAATCCTGTTGAATATGGGCCTGATTAGTGCTGGGCTAACAGCTTAGCACCGTGCAAATGGCAGCACCAGGCAATGGGGTGGCCAGCACCATGCTGTCCTGGTAGCGCAGTGCTATGTGGCATAACGTGGCAACCATGCATGCCCATGAGGCCCCCTGGTCTGCGCTAGCAGGCTGGCATAGCGCAACGCTAGCTTACACAGCGCAGAACAATGCGCATGCATGGCATTGTGACCAGGGGTCATGCAGAGGTCATGCATGCACACTAGGTCCACTTCCAGGTAGCGCCACACTACGTCATGTGCTAGTGAGGTGCTACAGTACTTTGAGTGAGGGAGCAGACAGAGGTGCATCTTCTTAGGTGTGGTACTGGTGCCAGTCAGAGACACACACTATAGTGATGCCAGGGGGTTGGCGGCAGCAGGTGGTGGTGCACCGGGACAGGTATTGGGGGAGGTTGAAACAGCCAACCTGGTAGAGCTGGTCCAGAAAAGGCACCAGAGGCTCTTTGGGGAGGTCAAGGAGGGTGACCTCCCATGCATGCAGGAGTGGGCCACGGTGGCAAGGAAGCTGTGTGCCCACACAGGCATCCCGTGATGCTGAGAAGTGCAGGCACCGTTACACAGACCTGCGATGGTGACAGCATCACCAGCTGGAGCACTACAAGTGCATGGAGTGTGACAGCACTGTGCCTGTGCCAGGTAAGTGGTGATGCACATTGATACCCGCTGTCATGTGTGTTTTGGGCAACACCAGTGCCCATGCGTGTGTGTATGTGTGTGTGTGTGTGTGTGTGTGTCAGTGTGTCTGTGTGTGTGCGTGCATGTGTGTGGCACTCTGCATGGTGCTTGCTTGCATGTGGCAGGGGCGGGGCCTCACATGATGGCACCCTACAGGGCATCCTGGTACAGGGTGCGTGGCATTGTGCACATTGGTGGCACGGTGCATGCTGTGGCCCTGAGCGTATCATGGCTGTGAGTGGCTGCTTGGGACATGGTTGGTGGTGGGTCATGGTGCAGCACCATGGTGCTGGGGACCTGTTCCTGGGAGCCTACCAACAGTCACACATGGGTGTGTGGACCATCGCACCACTGCTGCAACCGGCACTGTCTCACCACTGCGCCACCTTGATGACATGTCATCCATGCCTGGCGAATGCACCATAGGCCAAGCCACACTCTGTGTGGGTGTCCTCCATGTTCAGTCACTGACCCTAGGCATCCCTGTGTGTGCAGTGTTGTTGGGGTTGCATGTGCATCTTGCTGTGCTGCAGGTGGTGTATGCAGTGTCATGCTCTAACGCCACTGTTTCACCTGTACTCTATAAAGTGCATCGAGCAGCCCATGGCTGGTGAAGGGGACTGGAACATGACCCAGGAGCAGCAGAGAGGCAGCCTGAGGGCACCGTCCATGCCACAGTGAGTGCAGGAGATCAGCCCTGAGTGTAGTGCCATGTTGCGTGAGTACCTGTCTTATTGCTCTGTGCTGTTTCACTTTGCTGTGTGTCTCATTATGTGTCCTGCCACTGACTGGTCTGGTGGCATGGCTGCGATGGGCAGTGGGCCAGTGGCATTGTGGCACTGTGCTGTGCTGTACACCTGTGTTGCACACCACAGCCTGGTGCTGGCAGTCTGGCCCTGGGGGGGTGGGTGGTGGGACACTGTCGGATTGCATTGCTGTGAGGGTGCCAGATGGTGGTGGGGCCTCTGGCGGCAGGTGTTCAGTGGGGCTCACACACTGTTGTTTGCCATGCCCACACCTGCGGTGTGGTGTGCTCTGTCCCTCCAGCGACCCCCACAGTGCATCCACACATGCACAGTTGGCATTACCTTGCTGTCCTGGGGCTTCACTGGACAGGCCTGCATAGTGCTGCCCATGTGCCTGTTGTGGCTGTGGGACACCATGACCCATGCCTTCCAGGCATACCTCTCATCCCTTTGTCCACCAACTGTGTTACAATGCCTGTCATATTGTGGTACATATGGGCAATGTGTGGTACACATAGTTGAATTCTTACCTGGGTTTCTTATGCCACTACTACTACATTATGTGCATCGTTTACTATGGAGTGTTGCATTACATTGTTGACCTTGGCTGTGGAACATGTCCTCACAGGGTGGGACAGGGGGCTTTTGCCCCATGGCTTGGGGTACCTTCCTTGTACTGTGTTGCAGTTCTGAGGTCTGCTTTCAGTGGCTTGCTTGGTAGCATGTGTCTGCTCTTCACTGTCAGCATCTGTGCCCTGGCAGCCGGTTATCCCCTGGCCTGTGTTGGACATTGGCAGGCCACTGTCATGGTTTAGTGCTGCTCCAGCATGCCTTTAGTTGTTATTGTTGTTGTTGCTGTGCTCTGAATTATGGTACATTGCCATCAGTCAGTGGGCAGCATGTCCCGACGTGTGGGTGCTCTTGCGCATGTTGTGTCTTGGCCCTTGCACCCAGTCTCCAGGGGTCTTGCTGTGTGTCTGCCCTGTCTCGCTGTGTGCTGTGCTGTGGTGGGCGGTGTCACCTGTACACTGGTGCAGTTGGGAATGTTGTCATCATGTATGTTGGGGTTTGGATTGGTGCCTGTGTCACCCAGGACTGTTTTGTGGGCACCTTTCAGGTTGGCCTACCGGTGCGGCACTCACCTCCACTTGGGACTGTCCATCGGGACATGCTGTCCATCCCTGTATGGCCACCTGTGGCTGCTGCCTGCCTCCTGGCTGGTGTCCCGCCTCATGTCTCCCCCTTCCTCCTGTAGGTCCACTCTGGACATCACTGTGGGTGACCAGGCCAGAGGAGTCAGAGGGGATGGAGGACCTGCTGCGCAGCATTGTCCGCCAACAGAGGACTCTGATAGAGCAGCAGGCCATCTTGATAATGGAGATGGTTAGGGTGGCAGCTGTGTTGGAGGCTCGGCTCTCAGAACAAGCGGGCAGCTAGCCACGCCCTTCATCCCATCATGTGCTGGCTTCACACACACCCTTACTGGACATGATATTATTTTCCTGGACTGTGTTTCTGTGTCCCTGTGTGCATCCTCCTCCCCTTTGCACCCTTCTCCTGTGCCTTATTGTACATCCTGTAATTATTTGTACATATGTTTGCCATTTAAGTCTTTGCTTTGCCTATTGTACATTCCTATTGTTGTTCCCATAGTGGGCTTATTGTTGCTTGGGTTGTGTGTTGGGGGGGCCTTGGCATGTCACTTGGTGGGATTTGTTCTGTTGTCTTTCTTTGTTGTGGGGTGGGTCGTCCAATGGTGGTAGGGGCATTGGTTGTTCTGTGTTTGGTTTAGTCTTTAGTTTAGTATAGGTTTGCATCACTGTTCTGTTCCCGTTACCTTTCCTTTTGATTATTTGATATTACATTGCATTTACTACATAATACTGTGTCCTGTGTCGTTCTTGGGTGCTGGGGTTTCACTTGGTTTGTACTGTTTCTTGGGTTCTCCACATGGGTCTGGGTTGTTGCTTGCCATTTCCGTGCATGTGTGTCATCCTCCAGGATGTGCACTGTGGTCTGCTCCTGATATCTCATTCCAGCCTGTGTTTCATTGCATGTGTCCCAGGGTCAGGCTGTCTCACCTCTACACTGTGTTCCATTGTGTGTGCACTGCCTGCCTGACTGCTATATTCAGTGCTGTCTTTTGTGCTATATTCAGTGCTGTCTTATTCCCGGGCTGTTTTTGCCCTGCACTCATGGCCCTGTTTGCCCAGCTTCCTTTGCTTGCTACATTCAGCTGATTTTGCACTGGTCTATTCCTTTTGACTATAGCTGTCATTTTGCTCCAGGCTATGTTTGCACACTGGGCAGTGCTACCTTAACCACAGGGCACGGTTTTGAATATCTGGCCCTAAGTGTTTTATCTTGCTTTAAAAAATAAACAATTTTGCCTACTACTATAGAAAACACACTGAGTGACGTTTCATGTCAAGCACAAGGCACTAATGTATTATTGATTGGAGACTTTAATTCCCATATAGGGAATATGATGTGTTTGATGATTTTTGTAATACTCTGCCCAAAACGAAAATGTTTGACAACATTAAAAACAGAAGTAGGAAGAAATAAATTGAAATCTTTGAAAAGTTAGGACTCTGTGTCTTTAAAGGAAAACTGCATGCAAAAATGATAAAAACACATCATGCATTGGATTTTTGTTTCTTTGGTGGTAACAGGCATTCTGTTCCATGTGTCTATGGCAAGGTTTTTTGTTTTATTTTAATTTCTCTCTGCCAATTGTATGGCCCTTAAGGGTAGTCTTGTAAGCTTCTTGCATTTTCTGCAGTCTGATGACATTTTCCCAGAATGCTTCTGGGAATTATGTCAGTTAGACATAAGACCTTCAAAGCTGTACTAGCTATATGATCGCCCAGTGAAAGCAGTTTATAAAAAATATTGCCACACATCCACAATAGCAACAGTTGCCGCTTAAGAAATCTAACTTTGGCTGGGGAGAGAGGGCAAAAATGTTTTCAAAGCAGTTAACTTTCACAAGCAGTTGTAGTTAGATTTAGTGATTAGTTTGTAACTAGGATCCTGGTCTCCTAGTTCTAGTGGAATGGCATCAGTTTCTAACCCACATAAACAGTTTCCCTCCACCCCCAGGTCCTCCAGCTTCCTGATTCATCTCCTGTGGGGAACAGAGTCAAAGGTCTTGCTGAAATTCAAATACGGGATGTCCACTACTTGGCCCCGTCTACTGACCTGGATACACAATCAAAGAAATCAATCATGCTAGCCTGGCAGGACTGCCCTGACATGACACAAACCCATGTTCCCATCATTTTTATAATGGAACCCATTTTCTTCCAGAAACCTTGCCAGTCTTTCTTTCAGTATGGTGTCCATGAGAGTTTCACCACTATCAAGGTCAGACTGACAGGATGGTAGTTACCAGGGTTATCCCTCAGCCCACTTCTGTGTAGTGGCATCACATGTGCTGTCCTCCAGTCCAGGGGTATTTTCCCAGCTTCAGTGAGGCATTAAACAGATCTGCCAGGTGACCCACTAGCCCACCTGCCAACTCCCTTAACACCTTCAGATATACACTATCTGATTCTCAGGATTTGTCTACCTTGAGGGTCTTTAAGCCTTTTCAAACCCTGTCAACTTCAATCCCCTGGTCTGTGTCCACACCCACCCCATTGCCCCCATTCACTGAGGTACTGTACCATCTTTCTCTTTGGTGAAGATTGAAAAAAGTTCTTGTTAAGTACAGTGATGCAAGAGTCAGAGGTGTGGATGCTTGTGACGAAATCGAAACCACCTGAAATGAAAGTCACGGCACTCATAACCCACTGTCTCATGGTGCAAATGATTTGCGAAAAATAGGAGTCCCAAACAAAAATGTCCTTCACCTTAGATTATTTGTAGTCCAACATACAGAAAGACATCCATTACAGTGGGGGGTAGAAATTTGTAATGTTTCACCAACAGTCTTTGTCAAATGACTGGACAATCTTTCTCTCTGGTGAAGATTTAAAAATGTACTTGTTAAGTACCTCTGCTTTCTCCTCACTTCCCTCCACCCACCCCTTGATTCTCATCCTGTGTATCCCATCCTTCATATCCTTCTTCTTCCTTATATATTGGAAGAAAGTCTTCTTCCCATTTCACCCACCCTGCCAGCTGCAACGGTCTCTCTTGGCCTTGGCCAACTGGACTGCTCTGTCTGTCTCCTTTATCTTGTTACAGTACTCCTCTCTGTCCTGATCTTTCTGGTTGTATTTATACTTCCTGAAGGCTGTCTACTTACCTTTTACTGCCTGTGCTACCTACTTATCATACCAGTTAGACTTTTAAGAATGGCCAGTTTTTTGGCTAGAAGAATGTAATAATACCACTGTAAAGGATACATGTATATCATTAATATCCCTATAGAGTGTACTCTATTGGTTTTATTTTCTTTAATCCCATAAGATAAAATATAATATCTTTTGTATGGAGTATCTGGCTGAATGCATATTTTGCACCTAATCAAGTACATTCCTCAACTGGATATATAGTGATTTGGTAAGAGATTACCTTTGAAGTGTTGAATGTTCACAACCAAACTCAAACCATTTACAAATATAGGGCCCTATGCACGTAAGTGTGGGTTGCCTACACAGAGGTGTGTCGGCAACCCTAAGTTGGCATGCCACACAGCAGTGGTCCAGTAGACCCATGTGGCATTTACAACAGGTTCCAAGCCCCTTGTACACTCAGTCCTCCAGCTGCCCATGCAGTCACATGCTACAGGTAGTCCTGGTGGAGTGTCAGGGGTGTGCCTGCACTTCACACCTTTCACTAAGGCACAGTGTGCCAGGCATGGGGGGGTGCAAGATATAACAGGGAGGACCCTGCTGTAAAAGCTATATGCCCCCCAACAACAGACAGCTACCAGTTGCAGTCAGACAGAAACACCATCCAACCTGCTGCCCAGCCCACTGGGATGATAGGTAGGGCTGGCGCAGCCAGTCGAGCACTCACCTTTAGTTTAAAAACAACCAGACATGTGCCTTCCTATTGGATGCCCACCTGTGCTCTGTGATCCGCCGCTGCACAGCTGAATACCAGAGGGACAAGCCTGTGGAAAGGCAGCTGGCAATAGTGAATGCCAGTTTGTGCATGCCTGCCTGCTGTTGCAGACCTGTGCATCCTGTGTACACACTTTTTGTATGTACCTGGTCTACGTTAGTGCACAGAACTCAACATTTTTATAGGAATAAACACACAAATGGGAGTTCTGCAGGTAAAGAAGTGCACCGTACCCAAGGGGAAAATCAGCTATGCAGAAACACACTGTTATGGCTAAGTAACAGCAACTGGTCAACATCTTGTAGTTCAGTTTAAATGAATCTCCAAAAGGACTTCACTTAGAAAACCAGTCTCAAGGCTTTTATTAAATCACATAAAAGCTCCCTGGTCCAGAACATTCGAGATCAGAAAACTGATGCATCTAGGTTTACAGGCAGGATTTAATAAAAGTCTTGAGACTGGTTTTCTAAGTAAAGTGCTTTTGTAGATTCATTTGAATTGAACTAGAAGGTGCTGACCCATTTCTGGTACTTAGCCATAACAGTGTTTATACAATTCATACAGTAATAAGTGTGCATCTGCCACTGTCTATGCTTTCATGTACCTGTATGTTATTAACACTGTATTGTATCATTGTATTATCATCCTAGTTGTAACCTCCCAGGCTGTGCCTAAAAATATGCTTATGATTAACTAATTCACTTACCAGGTAAACAAAAACTAATCAAATAAATAATTATTTGCTATTGATTTTCAGTATTATTCTTCATAGCATAACACTACAAACATTATTATTTACTGAATGGATGTTTGTAATATGAAATACTGTATATAAGATAAGTGCACACTTTCTGGTGGAAGGAATCTGTATGAGCCTTGTACATTTCCTCTGAAGTAAAATATTTTTATCATTCATTATTTGTATTTATATCATTCTTTTTGTCTTGGAATAGCCAAAGGCTGAACAAATAAACCAAACAGATTATGGTTTGGGACACATCCAGTTTCAACTAAGGGTATTGGGTATGTGGTCCCTTTTTATGAACACTTCTGTAGGTATCCTCTTAATGGCAATAAGTGGAGTGTTATGATAGACAAACAATAAATGAGTCAAATACTGGCTTGCAGGTACTGCCTGATTCCCTTGTGATGAAGCTTGATAAGTCCAGGCTTTCCTGAGTGTTTCAACGACATTTTCTGTTGTACGCTTGAATACAAAATAGTAAACCAGTGTTAGTAAGTGTCATATCCCATTCCAGTTAAAGAAAAATGTGAATGCTTATATGGAGAAATGTGTACTATTATTTAAAACAAGCTTGTGTGGCAGTCCATATGATGTAAAAAGAAAAACCTGACACAACAGATTTGCTGTCTTCTAGTTATTCATGATTTGAGTTTGAAGCCCTTCAAATCACTGTTAGTGAGTTATCAACCACAACAAGGAATTGATGCATACCCATTAGGGCTGAGCAAAATTAGCAAATTCTGATTTCATGGAATTTTCATGAAATTATGTGAAATGTTGTGACCTTTTGTGAAATTTTCTGAAACTCTTCCATTTTCTTAAATTCTTTAATTGGTCATAACCCGGTCAGTACTATAACTAGAGATCTGCAATTTGGCAAGCATATTGTTTGGAAGGGGCCCTGAATGAATACATGCTAAGTTTCATGAGATGTGGATGAGGGACAAAGACATTAGCTAGCTGAATGTCTGGCAGTTTATTATCATGTGAAAATTTCTGAAAATATTTCTATCTTTACAACTTAGCTACCTTTGGAGCTAGATAACTGAAAATGTGTATGCACACTTTCTTGGAAGAGCCATATAAACCGCTAAATAGAGTGGTAATTGGTTGTGTAAATATTACAGGAGTTCAACATTTCACAATTTGTTTGCTAAATTGTGTGCACATTTTCAAAATATTTGTATTTTTATAGCTTCACTGGTATTGCAGGTATACACTCAAGATATGGCATGCATACAGTACCAAAGTAAATGTGTCATGGAATCTAATTAAGCTGGATAACTGTGGTTTAGTGTGTTAAACTTTATTGTGGATATTTTGAAATTACTAATTGGCAAAATTTGCTTAAAAAGTCATTGATGCATAATATGTAATGCCACTAAAATTACACTTGTGAAATTTAGCTTTCACAATGTACTTATCACCACTGAATTACCTTACCTGCACTAGTGTCATGGCCCTGCAACATCTTCCAAACACTCCTGCAACTTTGATGGCAAGGTAAGGCACATTTTATTGATATAGGGCCCTATCCAAGGGCTCAGAGTGTTTTACAAAATAAAATTAAAATAAAATGAACATCCCCATATTAAATTAATTTAGATCAGATTAAAAGCTTTTTCAAATAAATAAGTTTTGAGCAAGGTTTTAAAGGCCTCCACCAAGATGGCAGCCTTGATAAATGGTGAAAGAGAGTTCCACAGGAGTGGCACAGCTACCCCAAAGGCCCTATCACCTGATCTTCTTAAATGGGAAGATGGCACAACTAATAGATCAGCTTTGGTGGAGCATAGGAGGTGGACAGAAGAGTACAGAGTCAGGAGCTCCTTAAGGTAATCAGGTCCCAGACCATGTAGGGCCTTATATGTAACAAGCCTATCTTCAAGGTGATGTGAGCGCTCACAAGCAGTCAGTGCAGAGAGCATAGGGTAGGAGTGATATGGTCCATCATAGAGGTACCAGTCAACATCCTGGCTGCAGCATTCTGCACTAGCTGCAGGTGATGTATCAACTCTCCAGACAATCCCAGGTACAGGGTGTTACAGAAATCAATTTGGCTCATGACAAAGGCATGGATAACCGTAGCCAAGTCAGTGTGAGTCAGGAATGGATGAATCCTGGTGATATTCTGGAGATGGAAAAAAAAAATAGCCCTAATCACCGACGTAACCTGTTTTTCAAGGTCATGGCAATTTTCAAGAATAACGCCAAGATTCTTGGGCACCCTGTCACTGACAGGGGGCGACCATCCACCACAAGGGGGGGCAGCCTCCCGTCAGTGAAAATACCCTCACAACCCGGCTCAATCACCATAACCTCTCTCTTGCCAGTGCTGAGACACAGTCAGTTAGCAGACATCCAATTGTTAATCTTGGCTAAACAATGACTCAGCATATCTGAGGCAGAAAGATCATCAGGGGGCACAAGACAGGTACAATTGGGTATCATCTGCATAGCAGTGAAACCCCTGATTGTACTGTCTAATGATCTCTCCCAGTGACAATATATGCACAGAGAACAACAAAGGTGTCAAGATGGACCCCTGCAGAACACCACAAGGCAGCTTGAAGGAACCTGAGGAAACATTTTGTAAGACTACATGCTGCGATCTTCCAGATAAATGTGAGTGAAACCAATGCAAAACTCTGCCAGTAGCACCCACATAGTCCCGCAGATGATCCGACAGCATCCCGTGATCAACCATGTCAAATGCTGATGATAAGTCCAAGAGCACCAGAATAGTATAGTGCACTCAGTCCCTTGCCATGAAGAGATCATGTGCCACCCAGAAACAAAGCCATCTTAGTGCTGTGCCAAGGCCAAAATCCCAGCTGGAGAGGTTCATAGATGGACAATGTCTCCAGGTGCTCAACCAGTTGGTCAACCAACACCTTCTCAAAAAGCTTCCCTTAAAAGTGAAGATTAGAGACATGCCTATAGTTTGGAAGACCATCAGGATCAAAAGATGTTTTTTTAAGGAGGGGTTTCACTACAGCCTCTTTCAGAGATGCAGGAAAACTCTCTCATTTAATGACCGATTGACGATCTCAACAAACACTGGTACCAGGAAATCCAAGCAGCTAATGACAAGCTATGTCAGACCCAGATCCAGGGCAAAGGTGGTGAGATGCAAATTGGTGAGCACCCGAAGAACCTTATCTACCAAAACCAGCCAAAACTCAGTCCAACATGGCAGATGATGTACACCAACAGATCGATCACCTCCAGTAAAAACTGGACCAGAAGAGGTAATACATACCCTGACAGAGGCCACTTTGTCAACAAAGAACTGCCCAAACTGCTCACACTTTACTGTGGAAAAAAATGTCCCAGACTGGAGACAGGAGGGATTTAACCAACTGTCAACAGTGTAGAACAGCACAGCTGGATGATTTCTTGCCACAGCAATTGATCATGACAAAAATTCAGTCTTTCTACGATCAATTGTCTGCTGATACTCCGAATAATAGACTTGCAGTGCCAACATGTCCTCCTCAGAGCATGACTGACTCCAGGAACACTCTAAGCTACTCCTCTCAGCCTTCAACCAAGAACAACTCAGCACAATACTATGGTGAGTGACACCAGGAGGTCAAGGGGCAAACACGATAATATGCAATTAGGTCCAGTGCCTTGGTCAAGGCAGTATTATAAGCACTGACCATGGCTCCTGGACCCTGAACACAGGCTAGCATCAAGCTTGAGACAACCAGTGACTGCTGGAATTGACAATGCTCCAATCTAGTATTTGGATGGCACCAGAACTCAACCACATGGTGATCCAACCAAATGACTGGATCAACCTTGACCGCCGAAATGTCAAGTCCAAGTGAGAAGACCAGGTACAGAGTGTGGCCATAAGTATGTATCCCTGAGGCAACTGCCTGAGACAATCCCAGCTGAGATATCAGCTGAAGAAGCTCTCATCCAAAAAGGCAGGATTCATCATCTACCCAGGTGTTGAAGTACCCCAGAACAAGAATCTTAGGGAACTCCAACACCTGCTCAGCGACAAAATCTGCTAGCTCCTTCAGAAATAGACTCCCACCACCCGGAGGCAGGTAGATGAGAACTATTCTACCACTGACTCCTGGTTCACATTTAGCAACCACACACTTAAAGGACACTGGTGTTCACTCTTGGAGTGTAGTGAGACCCAGGATGGATCTAAAACAAATGGCCACCCTGCCCCCTCTACAGTTCCTCCTCAGGCAATGCAAAACTGAGTAACTGAGAGGAACAGAAGTCACTGGTACAGGGCCAGTGTTATCACCCAACCAGGTCTTAGTAATGCAAACAAGTTCAGCTGAGGAATTGGCGATCAAAGATTCCATCACTGCAGTCTCATTCCTCATCGACTTAGTGTTACAAAGAATGGCCCAAAGGGGATGAGCTGAGCAGGCTGGATGCATTACCTGCTGCCTGGTAACATCTGACAGAGCCCTAGGAAGGAGGACCAGGTATGATGTTCCTCTGTCCTGGCCCCTTCTCCTACCTGGGCATCTCCTGGTTTGCACTTCCCCAATCCTGCCCCCCCACATTATCATGCTGTGGACCCTCACTGCAGTAATTGTGCCATGCACTTAGGACCCCCAACTCCTGACAGCAGCTGAGGACCCCTGCCAGTAAAGGCAATGGGCCCAGCATCATGTGCCATTATGACTAAAGATATCCAGATACTTCTGTAACAATGGCCTAAGTCACAACTATTTGTATAACCTGAGGTTTGGTTTCACTTGGTGCCACTATTGTCAAATAGTAAAAATACACATTGTTATCTACAGAGTTGTTAAAGAATCTGCAGTGGCATTTTACAGAAACAATGCTTCATGTGCATGTGCTTCCACAAGTCTTTAAGTCATTGAGCTCTAATGGTTATTTTGCATAGTCCAAGAATTCAGGCTGGTGCACAGTGATGTCCATGACTATCCTTCATGGTTCGTCACTCAAGATAGTGACTGACAGTTGACATCACTATACTTTTACTATAGATCCTCCTATGAATGTCACTTATTGTTACTTTACCCAGCCTTTACCTTCTTCTACAATGGCAACTTAAGTGTATGACTGCACAAAATGTATGGGCATGGTTTCAACAAAAGTATCCCAACATTACACAATTTCCCAAAAGCTCATAAAATTCAACTTTAATTACTGATATAATTTTGGAATATTTGGCTGCTTATAACTTGTCCAGCCACTGAGCAGGAGATCAGAGTGCTGACTGTCTCTTTTTTCCATATTGTTTTTTTCTCCCAGCCAGCAGCTCATCTCTTATACCCTATTCAGAGGGATTTACCATGATTAGGCTGGACCCAGACATTATTCAGTTGGCTACTCATTTTTTCTCCAACATTTTTCCCTCACCTCTCCCCTGGTGGGAGCAGTGCCTCTGTTAGCCTCATACAGCACAGCTTCCCCTGTGGAAGGAGCAAGCTCACTGGCCCAGCCACAGGGGTCACTGTGTTGTTGGAACCCACCACCAGCCTTCCCTGATTGAAGTGAATTGCAAGCTGTAGCTGTCTTGGCCATAGCTTGCCTCCTGATGTAACTTTTCAAGCTCACTACTGAGCCTGGGTCATCATCATGACAGTGCAATGCTCTGCTACTGGGCCATGGGGATAGCCTCGATGCCTAATATTTAGGGTCAATAAACCTAGTACAACTGGTGATATTATGTTATCTAGTTTTAAAGTTATAGGGGATTAAAATTCTCCAATTTACATAATCTCAAAATATAATTTTAAACTTTTTGGACATTTGGATTCTTATAACTCAGTCACCTTTAAAGATAGAGATCTGAAAATTGGTACACTTCTGTACAGACCTTAGCAAAGTCATCATTCAAAATTCTATGCAATATGGACAATACCTTTATTTTACATAATTGCAGAATGTAATTTAAACATTTCTGAAAGTTTGGAGGCTTATAACTCTGTCACCTTTATAGAAAGAAATCTGAAACATGGTACAAATCTGTATAAACCTTGACAAAGGCATTTTACCAGTGTTGGTGTAATTCAAACCAATACATGGCAAATTAGATGGAAATTAACTGAAATCACAATTTTGGCAAAATGTAATGGCTCCCCCCTCTACCAGAACTACTGTCTTGGATATTGACAATGCCGTGGGCTGCTCCTACCCTTCCATGTGCCCCCCTGTTTGTTCCCCCTTTCTTTCCTTCCCTTCCCTCTCTCTGTTGTCCCTGCCCTTGGTTTCCCTATGTGTCCCCACTTAATTGCACATTATCTGACTACTGAGCTGTGTACCTGAAATGTTGTAATTTCTGTTGTATTCTCCTGTACTGTACCACTTTTGACCTGGAACCATTGTAAAAGAGCCTTGGCTCAAAGAAACTTGTAATCCTAGACCTAAAGAAATAAAAAAATAAATAAATAATTATAATTTTGTTGAAATTTCACAACATTTTGCAGACGTTAAATTGGAATTTCACCAGGATTTCACTTGCAGAAGATAAATTTCATGCAGCCCTACTACCAATGTTTGTGTAGTCATCGTAAAAGTGCTCTCAAGGTATTGTGGCCAAAAACCGAAGATGGAGAGAAGGTAATGAAAAATGTCCCCCAGTACATATCTGGAAATGAGCTATTTCAGCTCAGAATGTCTTTCCTGATAAATCATTTCAAATAAATAAATATATAAATACATACTTATATAACTAATGGGAAACAGGAGGTCTCGTGGTCTGGTGGTTAGGGCACCAGCTTGGGAATCAGGGTAACAGGTTCAGACACTAATATAGCCAGATACTCACTTTTTGTCCTTGGGTAATTCACTAATCCTTGTAGTGCTCCAGTCCACCCAGTTGCAAAAATGGGTAGAAGCAGAATTCCACTGAAAATGAAATGTTGCATATTAGCTGGGCTAACCTGGGCAAACGCATTCTAAAAACAAAATTCTAATGTTGGTTGGTTTTGGATTGCCACACAGGATGAACACTGGCTCACCAAATGTTGAGTATTTTGATCAAGCCCAAACCATCTTCTAGAACTATCACTGGACTAAAGAATTTATGTGACTGATTCACAGATCACAATCATGCAAATCAGAAAATATCTGGTTTTGAAATTATGAAGGTAACATAACTCATGAGCCCCACAGAACACAGCCTTGATCCGTGGGCAGCTAGTCCTTCTTATCAAAGAAAGGCCATACAGACTGGGAATCCACTTGGAGAGATATTGGTCTTTACAGGGGTGATGGCCTGCATGCATCCAAAAAGGGGAACCACAGTCCTCAGTGGATGGTTTAGATATTACTTTGATAAACATTATAACTAGTTGGGGGGGGGTGAGTGAAGAAATTGAGGAGGCAGTAAGTGTCCCCGCCACACACATGCTAAGAGAATCCAAGGAGAATGGAATCCCCCAGGGTGGAAATTAATGAAGAAAGCAGGGCAGTAGAAAATAAAGGATGATGGGAATGGAAACACTAAAAAGAGGAGGGAAGAGAGAGGGCAAAAAGGAAAGAAAAAGGATAACAAGCAGACTGGTAACAAAATCTGGAAGGTCATGTGTACGAATACTAGAAATCTAGGAAATAAGATTCTGATTCTGGAGTCCATAATGGCAGAGTCTGACCTGGATATTGTATACATTACTGAGTCATGGTGCACTGAAAATCATGACTGGGGCATGTCCATACTGGGCTATACTCTGTTCAGGAGGAACATGGTGGGAAGGAAAGGAGGCGATATGATGCTTTATGTGAGATAACACATAAAAACAGTGGAGAAGCAGGGAATGGATAGATAAAGTACTTGTGAAAGCTATTGGCAAGATGGCACAAAAGGGGGAGGTTCTGCAGGTGGGGGACTTTAATCTGCTTGATGTAGATTGGAACCTCCCAGCTGCAGCTTTAGCTAGAAGCAGGGACATCTTGGACTCCCTGCAGGGGGTGTTCTTCAGGCAGCTTGTCAGTGAAGCCACTCATGTTGGGTCAGTATTGGACTTGGTACTCACTAACAGGGATGGTGTTGCAGATGTCAAGGTAGTAGGCCAACTGGGGAACAGCAATCATCGTGCAGTGTGGTTCAATATAAAGACAGCTGTGGAATTGAACCACACAAGTGCGAGGGTACTGGACTTTAGGAAGGCAGATTTTAAAAAGATGGGCAAATGCCTCATGGATAATCTGGCAGGGGTGATAACCTGAATGGGGTGGAGGAACACTGGGTGAAGCTAAAAAGGGCCATAGGGAAGGCAACAAACCTCTGCATCAAGCAAGTGAGCAAAAGCAAGAGGAAACAGAGACTGCTGTGGTTTTCAAAAGAGGTTGCAGAAAAGGTCAAGGCTAAAAGGGTAGTATTCAGAGGCTATAAGGAAACACAATAGAAGGAGGATAGGGAGGTGTATCGGGGAAACAGAGGGAAGCAGGGAGAGCAGCAAGGAGCATGAAGGCTCAAACTGAAAAGAGAATACGCTGGTAGTGACAATGGGGGACAAGATATTTTTTAGGTATGTAAGTGAAAGGAGGAAGATCGGGGGTGGGATCATAAGATTAAAAAGGGAAGTGGGGACAGTGCAAAGGGGGACCCAAAAAAGGCAGACATCCTGTACAAATACTTTAATTCAGGAGAAGGGGAGTGGCCAAAAAAAGTAACAGGAGCATTGGAGGGAGGAAGGGAGGTGGATACTAGTCCATTTCCAGAGGAGACTGTCCTGAAGAGACTCGCTAATCTGAAAGTGGACAAAGCAATGGGGCCAGATGGGGTGCATCCAAGGGTGTTGAGGAAGCTCAGGGATTTACTGGCTACACCTATGACAGTCCTACTTAACAGCTCCTTGGAAACAGGAGTGGTTCTGGAGGACAGGAGGAGGGCAGATGTGGTCCCACTTCACAAAAGTGATAGCAGTGAGGAGGCTGGTTATTATAGGTCAACCAGCATGATACTGGTGGTGGGAAAGTTAATGGAGTCATTGATGAAGGAAATGGTTGTGGACTGTCTTGAGTCCAGTGGGTTACAAGACCCAAAGTGGCATGGATTTATGGGGAAGAGGTCATGTCAAATGAATCTGATAGATTTGTTTGACTGGGTGACCAAGTAATTAGATCAGTGTGTAGCTGTGGATGTGGCCTACATAGATTTATGTAAGGCTTTGAACACCATTCCATCTAGCAGACTAGTAAGCAAGCTGGGTTGCTTAGGAGTGCGTAAAAGATAGTAAACTGGGTAAAAAATTGATTAGGGGATGGGCAACAGAGGGTGGTGGTGGTAGAGGGAGTTAACTCAGAGGAAGAGAGGGTGAGCAGTGGGGTGCCTCAGGGATCAGTGCTGGGACCAGTGACATTGCAGAGGAGATGGAAGGAAAGATCTGCCTCTTTGCAGATGACACCAAAGTCTGCAATAGGGTTGACACTCAGGGGGGAGATGAGAAGAGATCTGAAAAAACGAGGAGTGGTGAAGGGTATGGTATAGAAACATAGACACATAGAATCTGATGGCAGATAAGGACCGCTTGGCCCACCTAGTCTGCCCATTTCCCTACCTAATGGATAAGCTGCAGATCCTAGTTAACCAACAGCCTACTTCCTTCTACCCCCTACTAGAATTGCCTCATGTCTATCCCATGCATTCTTGAATTCCCCCACTGTTTTTGACTCTACGACCTCCTCAATAAGGCCATTTCATGCATCTACAACCCTCTCTGTGAAGAAATACTTACTCACATTACCTCTGAGCCGTCCCCCATCTATCTTTAAATTGTGCCCCCTTGTTCTTGCTCATCTCTTTTTCTGAATGATGCTACCCTCTTAGACTTTGTGGATTCCCTTGAGGTATTTGAAAGTTTCTATCGTGTCCCTCCTTTAGTCTTTCTTCATATGTCTTCTGGTGCAGATCCTGCACCATTTTGGTTGGCCTCCTCTGGACAGCCTCCACCCTGTCTATGTCTTTGCGGAGATGGGGTCTCCAGAACTGTACACAGTACTCCAGATGTGGTCTTTCCAACTGCCTGCACAGAGGGCCACCAACTTCCTATTTTCTTCTGGTGCTGCCTCTTCCTATGCATCCTAGTATCCCCCCAGCCCTCTTTACTGCTTTCTCACATTGCTGGCCCACCTTTAGGTCATCTGATATGACTAATCCCAGGTCCCTTTCCAATTTTGTTGCTGTCAGTATCTCACCCCCCATTGTGTGCTCTTCCCCTGGGTTTTTGTTTTCCAGGTGTGTTACTTTCCACTTCTTTGCATTGAATCTATGCTGCCATATATTTGACCATTCCTCCAACCCTGCAAAGTCCCTTTTCATCCTTTCCATCTCGCCTTGTGTATCAATCCTGTTGCAGATCTTTGTGTCATCTGCAAAGAGACATACTTTCCCTTCCAGTCCTTCTGCAATGCCACTAATAAAGACATTAAAAAGGACCGGACCCAGTACTGAACCCTGTGGTACCTCACTAGTGACCCCCCTTTCTTCACTGTGGACTCCATTTACTATTACCCTCTGTGTCCTGTTGTCCAACCAGTGTTCTACCCAGGCTACCACCCTGGGACCACTCCCAGGCTGGCTAATTTGTTTATTAATCTTTTGTGTGGGACTGTGTCAAATGCCTTGCTAAAGTCTAGGTAGGCCATTTCCACAGCCCCTCCCTGATCTACTACTTTGGTCACCTGGTCAAAGAAATCAATTAGATTTGTCTGACATGACCTTCCTGCTGTGAATCCATGCTGCCTTGGATCCTGTGCCCCACTGGCCTCTAGGTACTCAACAATTCTTTCCTTCAGAAGTGATTCCATCATTTTCCCTACCACTGAGGTCAAACTGACAGGTCTGTAGCTTCCTGCCTCTGTCTTGCTCACACTTTTGTGAAGGAGAATCACATCTCCCCTCCTCCAGTCCTCAGGTACCACACCATCCTCCCATGATTTATTAAAAAGGGTAGTCAGTGGTGTTACTAGTTCTTTCCTTAGTTCTTTTAGAATTCTGGGGTGAATCCCATCAGGCCCCTTTGCTTTATCCACCTTCAGTTTTAAGAGTTCTTTCAGGACCCTTTCTTCTGTGAAAGAACTAATATCAACCCCCCCTTTTCCGGAATGCTTCTATTGACTGGATTAGGTATCTCCCCCCCCACTTTTCCATTGAGAATACTGAGCAGAAATAGTTGTTCAGTATCCCTGCTTTTTCACTGTTGCTGTCTGCCCAACCATCTTCCTCTTCATTCAGCCTCAGTATCCTTGCCTTAGTCTTTCTTTGGTCTCTAATGTACCTATATGTAACTCCCACCCAGGTATGTCATTTCTATCTTGACAGCTCTACCTGGTGGGCTGGGTTTGCGGAGGAATATGTCACTTGGCACATTGGCTAGGTTTGGCTACTCTGCACAGGGGTACCCAAGTAACTCTGGACAAAGAAAGCAATAACTGTAATGTCCAATACCAGAAGTGGGATTCTAAAGTGTGGCTTTTATTCACATCCAACAGAATAAACAAAGCATAGATGGACCCCCATGGGGCTACACTCCTGGTAATGCAGATTTATGGAGATCAGAACACATCCTCATTCACTTTAGCCCTCAGGCTCTGAAACACACTGGGCACACATCCCAAACTTGTAAGCTGCTTTGGGTTTTCCCTGGCTCGGCTCCCTTGCCAGCCACTTAGACACTTTCCATACAGCATGGAAACATTTATTGGTGGCTCCCTAAACCACCTATGAGCACTTCTGCTCCATCAGGGAATCTTCCTCATCAATCTCACATCTGGGTACTTTCCTAAGGCACCGGCCAAGTACCTGAGAGAAAGCGACAGATGCCCCAGAGCAAACCTGTAGAGATTAATTTGGTTACTACTGATGGGGGGTCACCCACCTCTTGCTCCCATAATTCATACCCAGCCATTTCTCTGGACTGTAACACCTCATCCTTTAAAACACTTTGCTGTGTAGATTCTTTTTAAATGTATTCACATTCAATCTACTGTCTTTACATCTCATTTGTGCTGAACTTGAACATACTTAAATAAGTGGCTGTGTCTATTACTCTAGACCCCCCACAGAGTTAAGCAGTCCAATCCCCACATCTTCCAAACTGTACTTGGCTGTCTTTTCCTGACCCCACAGTAACAGTCACTTTAGTTTCATCTTGTTTCAGGTGAAAACACATTGGCCGTTTAGCAGAGTGAACTCACCCTTTTGTTGCAGGTGCCCCACAGGCATTTTCTCCTCAAAGGAAATCTCATTCAGAACTTCAGGTGCCTCAGCACGAACTTAAATCAGGCAGCCTCTTTTCTCCCCAGCTGGACCAGGGGGGGTTGCTCCTGGAAGAAGGCTGATTCCTTCCCCCCATCCCCACAGGGATGGGGCCCTGAATCACTGAAAGCAGTCTCTGCCACTTCAATGTGTCTTTTTTGTGTTCCTCTTCAGGTGAGAACACACACCTATACCAAAAAATAGCTCTTTGACAGAGCTTAGAGCTCTGAGGGCCTGGCTACAGCAGAGCACCTCTACTACAGACTGCCACAGAGTCTACTGAACTAACTTCAAATTCCCCAACGTTCTACTTTACCTCCAACTGCAACGTTCCAGTGTGGCTTATGCAGCTGTGACAGTTCTAAAATGATGTCATCCCTCAGTCTCAGCTGAGACTAAGAACAAAGTGAGACAGTGTGAAATCCATTTAACTGGAGTTTCACAAGCTGCCTTCCCTGCTTACCACTAGGTCTTACTGGGATTCTAGTAACCCCGGGTAACAGGGGGTTACATATAAAAGGTTTTATCCCCCTTCTTAACTGAGTTGGCTATCTTTTCCTCAGTTTGGGCCTTTGTTATTCTGACTACCTTCCCCGCTTCCTTCTGCTTTAACTGGTACAGTTCTCTGTCCTGCTCCTTCTGCGTTTCCTTATACTTCCTGAATGCTATCTTTTTCTCCCATACCTTCCCTGCCTCTTCTTTTGAGAACCATAGTGTTTTTTTCTTTCATTTTGATTTGTTTATTTGCTTCATACAAAGGCTTGTTGTCTCTGTGATGGTGATTTGATGTTTCCCCATTGTTGCTCCACCCCACATTCTTGCTTGTTTGCTAGTGTTTTTCTGAGGCATTCTCCCATTTTGAAAAAATCAGCCCTCCTGAAGTCCAGTACCTTCACTTTTGTATGACTTGACTCTACAGCTAAGTTTATCATAACCCACACTGTTTGGTGGTAGCTTGTTTCCAGATGGCTACCCACTTCAAGATTGGAGATCCTCTCTCCATCCCCATTTGATAGTACCAGGTCTAAGATTGCTTCCTCCTGAGTGGGTTCCAAAACTAGCTGTTTGAGGCATGCCCCTTGTAGGGCATCGAGAATGGCCCTGCTCTTGGATGTGGCTGCAGTAAAGGTGCTCCAGTTAACATCTGGCATATTCAGGACCCCATCAGCAATATCTCCTTTTCTCTGCCATCCCAAGGATGCCTTCTATCATTTCCATGTCCATTTCCTCCCTGAGATGGGGGCCTGTATACAACCCCGCATGGATTGTGGTGCCATTTCAGTCTCCAGGGTGACCCACAGTGGCCTCTCTCCTCCTGTTTACCCTTTAGTTCTGTTGCTTTGATTCCTTCCCTTACAGGAGCTACTCCTCCTCCTCTCTTCTTCCTCCCTGTCTCTCCTGTAGATTGTGTACCCTGGTATGTTGACATCCCAGTCATGGTTCTCTGTGTATCATGTTTCTGTGACTGCCACGATATCCAGGCATCCCTCTTCCATCAAGGCCACCATTTTGGGGAGCTTTTTACCTAGACTACAGCATTGGTACTCATTACCCTCCATTTTTTTTATGGCTTTAATTCTTTTTGCCCCATCCCTGTCCTTACTGCCTTTGTCTTTTTCTCCATTTACCCCTGCCCTTCTCTCTGTAGACTGCTCTATCTTGGTGTTTACCTCACTAACTACCCTGATTTTATTTGGGAGGGCTAGGATTTCCCTTCTCCTTTTCAGTGCCTCCCCCCTTGGCTAGTTTAAATGCTTACAAATGAAGCATTTAAACCTATCACCTAGGATCCTGGTTTCCCTTCTAGATAGATGCAGACCATCATGCCTGTATAGGCCTGCATCCCTCCAGGTGGAGCCCCAGTCCCCAATGAAGCCAAATTACTGAGCTCTGCACCAATTTTTCAACCAGTCTTTGAATGCTATGGTGCAGAGTACCTTAGCCTCATCCATGCCATAGACAGGTACCACTTCCGAGAAAGTTACAGTGTGTGCTACTTGTCTAAAGCCCCTCCCCAATTCCACAAACTCCTGTTGCACTGCATTGATCCCATTATCAGCTAGGTCATTTGTCCTGAGGTGGATAATGACATCCAGCTCACTCCCCCTTGCAGCTACTCCCATGATCCTGAGGATTCATTTCCTGTCCCTCCAAGCCATGGCACTAGGCAGGTACCTTACCTCCCTTTCCTCTCTCTCATCCAGTTCTACCCTCCCCAACAGCTGGGTTTCAATGCAAAAAGGTGAAAAGTAATGCACTTGGGGCACAAAAATCCATGGGCAGAGTACAAAATAGGAAGCTTGGTAAGGACAACCACCAAACAGGAAAGAGACCTGGGGTGACCATATTGGATGGCCTAACAGTGGCCAGGCAGCAGTGTAACAAGGCTGATGGGAGAACAAGTGGGATACTTGGGTGCATAGGGAGTGGTACTACCAGCAGAAAGAGGGAAGCAGTATTACCTCTGTATAGATCACTAGTATGACCCCACCTAGAGTACTGTGTCCAGTTCTGGAGACCACATCTCCAGAAGGACATAGACAGATTGGAGGCAGTCCAGAGGAGGGCTACTAAAATGATACAGGGTCTGCATTAGAAGCCCTATGAGAAGAGACTTAAAGGCCTAAAAATGTACACCCTGGAAGTGATGAGGGAAGAAAGCATATGACAGAGACCTTTAGTTTTCAGTTTCAGTTTTATTTTTATACTGATAGCTATGTGAGCAAGACTGGCCGTTTTCACAAACATCCAGTCAAGTTACAAACAGGGAAGAAATCATATATACAAAGTGATAGAGAACAGCAGAGGGCATATAATCAAATATACAACAAACATTTGTCAGTGCTGAATGTTGTCTTGCTGACATTGGCATTGATAGTGCAGGAGTTAGAGAGATGCATAATAGGAATGGCGGTGAAGTATAGAGGTGATGCCAACCCTACACCACCCTGCTGAGACTGACAGGCATTGAGGTGTGCCTTTGGGTCATCTGCCATAACGTTCATGCCATTTCACCTCACCCTACCCTGCAGACTCCAAGCAAGTATCACGTTGTGCCTTGGGGTCCTCAGGCCTTATGCTCACCCCATTCCATAAGGAAATACATTGAGATGTGTGCACTATAGGAGAATGGGGTGAACTTTGGGGCCACTGAGTCCAAGGCACACATTGATGCCTGTCAGTGGCTGCAGGGTGGGGGTGGAATGGCATGGGCATTACAGACAACAATCCAAAGTCACACCTTTGACGCCAGTAGGTCTCTACAGGGTGGGACGTTATAGTTAGAAACCCTAACACCCCAGGCATTTGTTGGTATTTGCACTCCAAATTTTCAATAATGGCTTTTCATGACCCCACCTCATGAAACATTTGGGACCTCTGCTCATGAACAGTGGCACTGTGATTTTGTTAATCTGTCCCGAACATTGATGTCCCATAGAGACTGCACCATTCTGCAGCAGATGTGCCAAAACACATTTCAGATACAATGTAAAAAATGACAGCTGTACTGTTCATAAGAAGGTGTGAAGAAATGGCAATGTTGAAAATCTGGAGTGAAAATATTAAAAATTCTCGAAGTTATGAACGTGCGTGGAAACTGCGCAACACACGCTTGTAACCAGTCATTTTGTGGAATTTTCTCACCAAATTTTCAGCATAGGCATTTTGGGACCTCCACTCATGAACAGTGTCACTGTGATTTTCTTACTCTGTCCCGAACATTGATTTCCCACAGTGACCACGCCATTATGTGCCACATGTGTGAAAACACATTTTGGGCAGGATGTGAAAAATAACAGCTACACTGTTCATAAGGAGGTGTGAACAAATGGCAATGCTGAAAATCTGGAGTGAAAAAATTAAAAATTCTCGAAGTTATGAGCGTGCATCAAAACTGTGCAACGCTTGCTCATAAGTCATTTTTTTGAATTTTCTCACCAGATTTGCAGCATAGGCTTTTTGGGAGCCCACCACATGAACACTGACACTGTTGTTTTGTTAATCAGTCCCAAAAGATGATTCTGTGCAGTGACCACAAAATCACCTTTCGGGACCAAATAACGAAATGACAGTGATCGAGTTCATGAGGTGGGGTCCCAAGAACCCCATCTTGAAAATTTTGAGCCAAAAGTTACAAAAATGGCTAAGATATCCACCTAAGTTAATAATAATAATAATAATATAATAATAATTTTATTTATATAGCGCCTTTCACTATATCAAGGCGCTGAACAAATTAATTAAACTTTCAACATTCAATACAAAGCATCAAAAACCACAAACATTATAAAATATATCATAAAAACATAATAAATTACAATAAAGTTTCAAACATTTTACAGTACACATTAACTTTCCAAGGAGGCCATTCTCCATAAATGTGTTTTCAATTCCTTTCTAAATATCTCCACGGAGGTGTATTCCCATAACGGCATGGTAGAGAATTCAAAGAGTGGTGCAGCATGAGAAAATGCTCTGCTGCCAGAGGATTTCAACTCACTCTTGGAATCTCTAACAACCCCACGTCGGCCGAGCGGAGTGATCAGCCGGGGCAGTAAGGAACCAGTAGGTCTTTCAGATAGGACGGACCCTGATCACAAAGGGCTTTAAAAGTCAATATAATGACTTTAAAGGTGATCCGCCACTGTATTGGGAGCCAGTGCAGTTCACGCAGCACTGGGGTAATATGACAGGACCTACTTGTCCCAGTCAAAACCCGGGCTGCCGCGTTCTGCACAAGCTGTAGGCAGCGGATTTCAACCCCAGAGAGCCCAAAGTAAAGGGCATTGCAGTAGTCTAGGCATGAGGACACAAAGGCATAGACCAATGTTGACAAGGAGTCAGACGGAACAAGGTGCTTAACCCGGGCAATATTCCTAAGATGGTAAAAGGAAGTCCTGACGACGGCTGACACCTGAGATTGAAAAGTCAGCCTATCGTCAAGAATCACCCCAAGGTTACGCACCCATTCAGAGGCCGGTGGTGACAAGCCACCAATAAAAATTCCAGAAAGCGCGCCAGCACACGACCTCTCAATCTGACCACCCGGGTCCATGACCAAAACCTCAGTTTTCTCCAAGTTTAACTTTAACCAACTAGAATCCATCCAATCTTGGATTTCCCCCAGACAGTTATTAAACACCAAGAGAGCTCCATCCTGGTCGGGTGCAAAAGATAGGTATAGCTGGGTATCATCCGCATAGCAGTGAAACCTCAGCCCATACCATCTTATAATGTTTCCAAGGGGCAGCATATACACTGCAAATAACATGCGCGACAGCACAGAACCCTGAGGCACTCCACACAACAAAGAGACTGGGCCGGAGGAAAAAATCCCCTACACAACTCTTTGTGATCTCCCAGTAAGGAATGAATTGAGCCATTTAAAAACAGTTCCAGACATTCCACAGATTTGCCCCAGGCGTGCTAGCAACACCATGTGATCCACAGTGTTGGAAAAAAAAACATTTATGCCATTATACAGCTTACCAACATTTCTTCAGTTCTCAGTCAGTTTTGAAGAGTGCAGACATGTTCCCACTCCACTGAAGATCATTGCACTGGGCCCTGGAGGTAAGTATGGGGTGAGGGGGGGTGTGCGGAGGTGGGTGTGCAGAGGGTGGGTATGGGCTGGGGGAAGGCACCAGACGACAAGAAACCATTTTTTTTGTTTCAGGTTACTATAAAAATAAAATAAAATAATCACGGGTGACCATTTTCTTTTTTAACAGGTGTTGGGCACACTGATGTGGGCTCCCAGTGTGGCACTCAATGGGGGCTGGGGGCAGAAAAATGCCGATGTGATGGGGGGAGGTTAGACATGCTGACAGGGGGATTAGGCACTCCCGAAGTAGGCTTTCTGAGGACTGTGACAGGTGGACCGTGACAGCCGCTGCCCTCCATGTTTATTGAAATGTTACACCAGACAAAGCACGCCCTGCAATGATGAGTTGTTGCCTCATTGCAGTGGCGAAATTGTTTCAAGGTGGTGCCATGCTTTTGCACTGCTGTCACAGACAGTGTGCTATTTCATTTGTGCCATAGAGCCCAGCCTAAAAAGCAATGATGCCATTAGCCACAACACAACTGCACCTCCAAAACCTGCTATTCCAAGCTACCACAATATGTTGCTTGCGAGTGCGCAAGATAACATAAAAAGAAGGAAAAATGTGTCCAATATATACACTTGGTTGCAACAACAACTGTAAAATACTTGGTTGTATGAGTGAAGTGGAACAGAGAGATTGATGTTGTAATGGGCAGGAACAGACAGATTTAGCCAAGAGGTGAAGTTTCAGGTTACTTTTGAATATTCCAGGGGAAGAACACTGTATGAGAGAGGAAGGGAGGCTATTAAAGAGCCTTTTAAATACCTCATGGGGTAAATAAGGTACAGGAGGGAAGCATATTTTCAGAAAAAGGGGGGGAGCGGCTATCCTAATACATCGCTCAATTCCCTTCCAAGTCAAATTTACCATCGCAGATCCCGAAGGTAGATATATTATATTGCATGGTATCTTAGATCAAATGGACATCGTGCTAGGAAGCATATATGCTCCAGTAGGGGGGAATCCGGAATTTTTTATGGCGTTACAAGGTAAACTAGGCGACTTTATGTCCCTCCCAATGATTCTTGGTGGGGATTGGAATTTACCCCCCACGCAAGATCTGGACAGGTCACATTCTTTACTTAAGCCTCTGATTATGGCTCAGAAAGTACTCTCAGATTTTATAACCTCGCTTGGGCTATGCGACCATGGAGATTGCAGAATCCAACTACTCGCCTATTTACCTTCAGTCTATGGTTCATGCCATATGGACCAGGCTGGACTATATATTACGTAGCACTCTCTCCTGCAGGCCTAGGTACCCTGGGTATAGAGCCTATAGTCCTGTCGGATCATGCGACAGTCTGGCTGGACTTGGCACTTAACAGCGGATACCACAGGGATACGCTATGGCGGCTTAACAACCAACTCCTGAAAGACGAGCATGCGGTGTCTAGAATATCCGATCTGATTCGGGACTTCTTCGTGCACAACCGAGGCTCAGTAGGAAGAGCTGACCATGAGTGGTGTGCTCTGAAATGCTATTTAAGAGGCAAATTTATCCGTTTAGCTTCCACGCGTAAAAGGAAAAATGATGCTAAAACCTCTGCACTTTTGTCTCAGATCAAAGCTCTCGAAAATTCCCTTTCTGCGACATCATCGCAAGATTCCTTGAAAACGCTTCTATCTTTAAGGAATCAATATGCCCTATTGCTTCAAGACAAAATTGAATTTGCCATACTGAGATCCCGTGCAAAATATATAGAACAAGGTGAAAGAGCAAGCCACCTTTTGGCCCTGAAGCTCAGGAAACAGGAGTCTTCTAGGCTTGTAAATTCGATTGAGGCTCCTAATGGAGAGATTAAGACTCATCCCAAAGATGTAGTGTCTACACTTGCAAGCTACTTTTCCTCACTATATAGCAAATCTGCATTCCTGCTCTGCCGGAGATGTTAAAATATCTTGCATCAATACCTCTACCATCTCTTTCCCCTGAACAACAACAATCATTAATCACACCTATTTCCATTCAAGAAATATTGTTGGCCATCAAAGAGCTTGCATTAAACAAAGCTCCTGGCCCAGATGGCCTTTCTTCCAATTTTTATAAAAGATTTGCTGAGGACCTCGCGCCTGGTTTGCTTAGTGTATATCAATATTTGCTCTCGGGAAACGCACAAGACTCGACACTCTCAGAGGCTCTCATTATTCTTCTGCTTAAACCGGGCAAACCCGCACACCTCCCTTTGAGTTATCGGCCGATATCGCTCTTAAATACCGATATCAAGATTCTCGCTAAGATCTTAGCTAAGAGAATAGAAGTGGTCTGGATCTCGTTAATTAGTCTGGAGCAAATAGGTTTTGTCGCTAATAGGTCCCCAGCAGATCATCATCGTAAACTCCAGTATATCATCAACACAGCAAAATCTTCACCTGTCCCAATGGCCCTGATTTCTCTCGATGCGGAAAAGGCGTTTGACAGGGTGGATTGGATGTTTCTCTGGGCTGCACTGCAAGCTATGGGCTTTCCACCCCTGTTTGTTAGCTGGATCCAAGCACTATATTTGGCGCCTACAGCTAGGCTATATTGTAATGGGATCCTTTCCGATCTCTTTTCTCTTACCTCAGGTACCAGGCAAGGCTGCCCACTATCTCCCTTCCTGTTTAATCTATATCTTGAACCCCTTCTTAGGCAATTAAACTCATCCCCACTAATTACTGGTATCCCCGTAATCAGATATCCTGCAAAAATTTCGGTTTTTGCAGATGATATTCTTCTGCATCTTTCCAACCCAGTCTCCTCCCTAGAGGCTGCTCTAACAATAATTAAAGATTTTAGCCAATTCTCAAACTATAAACTCAATGTTAGCAAAACCGAAATTTTTCCCCTTAACCACTTCACCCACAGTTCAGACTTTGCGCACTTTGGGATGAAGTGGGCCCCGCGCTCCATAAAGTATCTAGGGATATACATTACCCTGACCGCCTCCCATTCTCGGAAACTGAATTTAGATGATTTATGGTGTGACATTCAACAGGATTTAATGAGGTGGGCTAAACTTCCGTAGTCGTTCTGGGGTAGACTCAACACTGTTAAAATGAATGTACTCCCCAGAGTTTTCTATCCGCTTAATATGCTTGATTTGTGGCTGCCGATGTCTTACTTCCAAAAAATTCATTCGGGTATCAGTTCATTTATTTGGGATGGTAAAACTGCTAGAATATCATACCATAAGCTATCTCGTCCCAGAAATTACGGTGGCCTTCGTCTCCCTAATTTTTTATTATACTATTGGGCCTCGCATCTGTGTAAGTGTGGGAAATGGCTAGCCAGCACGAATACCCGCACTCATGAGGAGTATACTCCAATTTGGTTATTAGAAGAACTGGAACCTTAAAGTTCATAATATAGCTCCAGCCTCTCTTTTTATATATCCAAAAATATATACCAAAACGCTTTCAATCTCTCCCACTTGGGACCCTCTAACGTTATCTCACAGTTTTTCAAGCATCACAAAATCTCTCCAATCTCAGATCTCTCTCAGCCTATCTGCAAAAACCCAAACTCTATAGGTGACACTTGATAAGGAAAAAATGGATACCTGCCCTCTCCGAGTGTAAAGTCTCAGATTTTTACACATCAGATACTATTTTAATGGTAGAGGAAGTTCTGAGGAAGTTCGAATGCCCGGTTACAGCCACTTTCAAAGTCACCCAAATCATACATTTGCTGAGTAAATTGTTTGGGCGTAGCACTAACATTTCCCATTTGGATGACTTCCTCCAACAGATTTCCTATGGTTAGTAAACTACATTCCATTTCCAATGTTTACAACATGCTTCACAATTCTCTGATGCCCCAACAAGTGCTGGTGCCTCAATTTGGCAAGGCCTCTACTTGATTGAAGGAGTCAATTGGCAAAAAATATGGAAAGACTTATATGTCTACCATACCCAGGATAGGTATAGGATAGTGCAATAAAATATCTTAAACAATCTTTACTACACTCCTGTTAAGCTGTCTCAAATGAGACGCATATCCTCAACAATTTGTACTAGATGCCAGAAGGAGAAGGGCACCTTACTACATATACTATGGTCATGTGAGTTGGTATTGCCTCTATGGGAACAAATAGAATTAGCTACAGATCCTATTTTGGGATTACGTGGATTATTTTCCCTAAAACTTGTATTTTTGGAGATTATTCTGTAATCCCATTCAGGGAGAAGAGATACCATCTTGCACTACTATCGATGGCGGTCAAAAAATTAGTGCTTAGGCACTGGAAGGACCAAGCCAGTCTGACATACTCGGGTGGTTCATGAACTATGTTTCGCTCTCCAGACTGAACATTTACTTGCACAAATAAATCGTCGTCAATCTTCTTTTATGACAAAGTGGGGCAAGTTATATGCCCTCTACCTAAACTGAGGTTGGGCCCGGAAATAGATGACATGCCTCTTTTCCTGACCAAATGGGATCTGACCCGCTATCTCAGCCTATCTGCATTGTGACACTGCCTATGAATAAGCATAATTCTTATGCGCCACAGCACTAAATGGGGAAGGGGGTTAGGGAGGATGGGGATTACTCTGGTGAAAATCTTTCTCAGCTTTTACTCTTAGGGGTGGGTCTTTCTCTTCAATCTCTCTTGCCTTTTCTTTCCTTTTCTTGTTGGGACTGTATTTCTGATCATAAATGTATTTCTCTTGCAATGTTTTGAATATGTTCTGAACTTTGCATTATAAAATAAACTAAATTAAAAAAAAAAAGAAAAAGGTGCTTAAGGATAAGGGGGCTTGATAAGGAGCCAAGGGGGTAGATTCAGGAGAGATGCAAGGAAGTACTTCTTTACGGAAAGAGTGGTGGATTCCTGGTCTTCAAGCAGAGGTGGCGGGGGCCAAAACACTGGTTGGGTTCATGAATGCATAAGATAGGCATGAGGGACTCTTAAGGAAAGGGAGGTGGGTGGGTGAATGAGAAGAAAATCAAGTCAGATCTGCGGTGATTCCATAGGCAGGGAAAAATGGGCAGACTAGGTGTGTCATGTTGTCCTTGTCTGCCGACAAGTTCTATGTTTCTATGTTTTTAAAACCTCTGAGAGGATCGAATCTCATTTAATTCATTCATCCACGTCCCAGCAAGCTACAAGTAGTACATCAATTTACAATAATTTGAATACCACATGGCAGACAGGACAGTGTATCCATATTTGCATGGTCCTAGGATGCTGATGCTCACTGTTCTAAGTATACAGCAACAAAAATCAAGGCCCAGTATTACATTCTCAGAGATGTGTGTGTCAATATTGTGGTCTTTAGCCCCAGGATAGCTAGTACAGACTTATGATCAGTTAGCAAAATAATCTGCTCTAATAAGTAGGTATTCAATTTTCTAAACTCCAAATTTTATGCTCAATGCCTCCCTTTCAATTTGAACATAATTCCTTTCACTGGGAGACAGGGTCACAGATGCACAAGCTCTTGGATGTTCTTCACCAGAAAACAAGATATGAGAGATAATGGCCCTAAACCCATAAGAGGATGGTTTACATAACAGTCTCAAAGGCTTCACAGCACCATAGTGTGATAGCTGTTTGCTGTTCATAAGCAGCTGTATGCACAAATGCAATGCCTCATCTCAGTGTGATGACCAGTTCTAATCTTCATCCTTTTGAAGCATGTCATGTAATGGATGAAGGGTATGCCATCACTACCTCGACAATACAACAGTGACTGACACTACAGCGACAACAGCGCCAGGTGGCTGTAGTGTGGGCATGGGACCTCACCACTGCTATCCAGGGGAACTGCACCCCATCCCTGAAAAACAACTCCTATTTAGAGTTGGATAGTTTAGTAGGGGGGATGCAGGGGGCACAGCCCCCCACATGGGGTGTTCGGGAGCAAAGCCCCCCAAAGAAAACAATCTCCGCTCTGACTCCTTCATGCCGACTGCAAAATGTGGTCAACATAAGGGTGTCGCTGTTACATTGGTCGATGAAAAATTTGTCGACTGACCGTCATGAATCCTGGGTGAAGCCATGTGGACATATTCGACAGCAAATGCCCAAAATAGTTCAACATGCAAAATAAATATGTTGCATTATAAGTTGCACATGCATTAACAGTGTCTGACACTTCCGCTTCTGTTGATTTCAGACCCTACATATCAATCCATTTGCTAGGAATCTTCACAGAATCCTTCAAAAGTTGACACTTGGTGAGGTTCACCCTCCCTCCCTCTCTACCCCGTAATCTGGACATGACCTAGATTAATATCACTAGGTGCTCCTCCACAGTTGGTACTGTTCAGAAAACATCATCCAAGTTACAAACTGCCTGCTAAAACTTTGGTAGCATCAGGTCTGTTGTATATTAAAAGGTTGCTGGGGCTGTTGAAACTCCATAGGGCAGGTGATAACATATGTAAAGGCCCTTAAGGGTATCTAGGGTGAATAAAGTCTCTGGGATTGGCTCCAGTTGTAAGTACTGATATGTATAGGATATGTCCTGCCTTCTAAAAACATGCATCTTACAAATTCTATGCATTTGGTAGTGGTAGAAATTTATGTTTTCTGCTTCTACATAGTGATTGAATGTGACCATGAAGCTACCACAGAGATGTACAGCTGTATTCCACCTGGGTATCCCGATGATAAGGCAAACCAGTCACTCCACTCTACCTGTGATATGATGCCATGCTAATCTAGCCAATCCAACTTCACCACCTTCCACAAAGAGCAGGCCATAGGTTTTAGCTTATGGAACATCAGGGTAACACATGGCTACACTAGTAAGTTTGCTGGAGTATCCAGATGGTGCCACAGTCATTGTCAAAAATGGGAACAAGTCTGTCAGAATAGCTTTTTCGCCACATCCTGTGGTGTAACTGTCTGCATGCAAGATGAAAAATGTATCTCAATTCAGTTTTATTTTGTCTAGTTAATGTCTTCCCAGCAGTGTGGGTCTCTCACCCTACGCCACTAGAGGCATGGGGTGAGAGACCTACACTGCTGGGTCTCTCACCTACACCACTAGAGGCATGGTCTATATCCCCCATTATATGTAACTGGTACCTGAATCTCATCCACCATAAGGATTTTATCTCCAGTGCATGAGGTCTTCCTGAAATAGGAAGTTGCAGTGTACTGTTACTGTGATGCCCCTTGTAGCTGTGATCCATGACAGCAGGCACTGATACCCTCAGATCAAACTTCATGTTAACTAGGTTATACTTGGCATAGAGTTGAAAACAGTCCCAGTACATCTGCATCAAATTCTAGCCCTAATACAGTCTGCAACGTTTTCTTTCCAAGTAGTACGGAGTGCACTGTTAGCCACCCACACAAGATAATGTAACTTACCTTACCACAGATGTGGCAATTTTCATTTCAAAATCTGCATGTACTGTGCCTTTTTGGTCTTTCCCCCCGCCCCCAAATTGCAAAACAGCAAGGTTGTCTTTGCTTGAGTAACCTTTGGCTCTTTTTTTTGAGAGCTTTACTGATGTGGACAATGTGATGCAATCCCCCTTCCTCATCGTCTGGAATTTCCTTTGGCTCCAGTCATATTAGTCACTTTGTGAATTCTGCACTTAGGCATTTCAATATTTCAAACTATTTCCCTGGTATCTTTTAGGATAAGCCCCCAAGTGAGCACAATATCACAGGCTGATTTGAAGGTTAACTTCTTTACAGAAAAACCAAAACATTTTTTTTAATAGCCTTTCCTGATTAGGCCACAGACAAATTTATCCTGTATAGCACCTTTTAGAAAATGGCTGAATTTGCAGGTGACTGCTGGATGCTTCTGACAACTAATGTAATCAAAAATGGCTTCTCCCTTCCCTTGGCTGTGATGAGGTAACTGCATATGCTTTGTGATTTGATGAGGCTAAGGCTTACAATGGCATATGTATCTCCATGAACTTCCCATAGAACATTTCCAACAACTATAGAGGTACTATCACACTCTAATTAAGCAACAGGACACAAACCAGCAAGGAAAAAATCAGACTGCTTTTCATTCTTAACTTAATTTGCTTCCAACTATTGTTCAAACCACTCTAAATAGGAATCAACGACATCTGATGTGTCACATTCTGGCAATGATTGATATATGCTATTTTTATGGGGAGGCTATGGCTGGTGAAGTATACAACATTTGTACTAGCTATTGTAGAGCTGTTACAACTACTCAGCACTGCTTTGATTGTTATTCTCAGCTTTCACAACTAGATGTCACTGCTGTGCACAGACCACCTTGTAGATACCTATTTGTGTTGTTTTCTTTACTGTCGCTGAGATCCATTGCAGTTCCCTTTATTTTCTAGACAGGCTCCTTGTATTTTGCCATCAGGTCCCTTCCATTGCCTTGCCAAGCACATGGAGAAAGGGCAGAAGCCAGGCACTTTCATTTTTTTTCTACCTCTTTGACATGTGGCCTTCCCTGGTGTATACTAATGTCACTTTGCCATAACGTGGCATTCTGATTGCAGGGGCGTTTCTTTTCTGTTTTTGTTTTCACATTCCCATCACTCAACCTGCTTGGCATCTGCAAGTGTAGAGGCAAAAACAAGTTGACAGTGTTCTAGCTACTTTTCCCCTGCCATCAAAAGCATACCCAAGTGCAGCTGCCATACCTCTCTGATTGAGGGGACAAGTGCAGAGGAAACCAACACAGCTCCCCATAAGGTGATATTTGTTCCTTAATCATTTGCAGTTGACATGGGCTCCCAGCAGTTGGAATAAGTGCATGAGTGTGGACTTCAGTCTTTCTCACCACTGTAATGATCATTTGGGAAAATCCTGCATGGTCTTGGTGCTTGTGTCACAGCAACTTTTTCAGTACAGGAACCCACATGGCAACAAGGCAGAACATAGACCACAAATGCAACAATATCCTCTGCCCCTTCTTCTGGCTAGCTAATCAAATATGTATCACCTTTAGGATTTTTCAAATATCTTCCAGCCAAAGTAACTATTGTATGTGAAAAAAGTGTCATACTGATGTGAGCAGAAGAAAATGACAGAGTCCTACACTGCTGAGAAATAGTAACACTAGAAAGACCCTTGTTTACAGTTCATGAAAATGCCATTTTAGAAAGTGAAAAGGGAAATTTAGCTTCCCAGTTTGAGGGAAGTTCAGTAATAGCTGAATGGTTAGAACTGCTGAGTTTGGAATTTGGGATCCCAAGTTTGATTCCCAGCAAAGGCCTGAAATGCATCTGCAACACAACCTGTGTGCCCATTGAGTAACCGGACTGACACTGCATCCAACTGTAAGTCATTCATTCAGTTTTGTAATATGGCTAAATCAGAGAGACAGAAAACAGCAACAACAATTGGAGCAAACGCATCACATGTAGTAGTTTGGAGACGGCATTCATTTTACAATAATGCCATCCCCAAACTGAAGTACCACAGTGGTCCACAGAAGTAAAATGAGCAGCATACTTAAACACCGATGGAAATCCGAGAGGAAGGCAAAGTATGCTTTCTACCCACCCAGCCACCCAAATGCCCATGCCTATCATAGCAAAGTGAGACGAGTGCCAAGACGAGTGAGTGTGACAGAAAGTAGAAGCGACTGTGAGACACTCCAAAAAGCGATCTTCAAATATGATTAAAAAAAAAATTAGATTCAAAAATAGAAAGGTGAAGTAGCAGGCAAGAGTTGAGTGTCAATGGGACTGAGTAAAAGGAAAATTGTAGAGTACAGGAGAGTGAGACACAGTGGGAGTCAGCAGTGTGCACATCAGCAGCAACAGGACATGTCAGAATGCTGAAATTGGAGCATCGCTGACCTCCTAGACAGGTTATGACTATAATAGCCATGTAGAAATGCAAAAGAGTAATGAAGTCATGCAGAAGTGTACTAAATGTATATAAATATGTGCTGTTGTGATGACATCACCATATAAAAAGCTGTCAGTGGTGAAAGCAAAGTATTCAGGAAAGTGCAATACACATATTGTGCCCGATTCTCAAACAGGGCTGTGTTCGGCGAAAGCTGCGGCAAACGGCATCCTGTGCCAAAGCCCCATATGCCAGGGACCCCGCACCAGATTTTGGTACAGGAGGGGTCCCTGAATTTAAGTCCCTGATACTTGTGGTAACTCTCCCATGCGCCTTTACACCTGGCGATGGATGGGCTGCCGTGAGGCGTCAACCAGCACACCAAACATCACTGTGCCCCTGTCCGTAGGGAGTGCCATGAGCCTTAGGGAAGACATATATAGTGCCCTCACCAAACAAGCAATGCCCACCCCCCTCACCCACCTCCCAACCTGAACAACAGCCAGCACCAGGCACAGCCCACCCTCATCACCACATCCGGGCACCGACAGAACTGGTATCGATAGTGTGATGTACTGTGTATGCACACAAATGGCACTGAGCACATGCACTGTACAGTACACAACCCTGCTGGTTTAGTTGGTGCCCAGACATGGAGGTGAGGGGTGGGCAGTGCCTGGACACTGACTGCTGTTCAGAATGGGGGTGGGCACTACCTGTTGGGGTGGGCAGGCACTATTCCACCATGTGGGAAGCACTAGCAGTACATGTTACTGAGGCAGCATTAGGTTTTGGGGTGGGTAGAGGACAGTACTAACATATATACCATAGGCAGCATAGGTGATGGGGGGTGTACAATGCCATGGGCATGACATGGACTCTGGCAACACTGGAGGACTGTGGCATAGCACCACATACAGGGAATGCACCCAGCAGATCATATTCTAAGTCCCCTTAGACCAGCCCTGGCTGGTCTAAGGGTACTTAGAATTCTGCCTTCAGGGCACAGTTGTGAATCCTATTTCCTGGGTTGTGGTAGCTATGCCTGCCACAGTGCCTCTTGCACCTTGTCACAACCCATCTCTCAATAGGGATGGTGCAGTTCTATATGGGCAGGTGGCCTGCGGTCGATGCAGACCACCTTTGTGAATTGCATGGAGGCAGCCCAGGACACAAGGTGCACCTTGCACCATATCTGTTTGGTGCAAGCACCATGCGTCAGATGCAGGGCTTTGAGAAGCGGGCCCATTATCTCCATACAAAAACTGTATAAGTCCGTTTTCCACAAAACAGAAACAGGCAAAAAGTTGACATCCACCTAAAATGTGCCATGTTACAAGTGCATTAAGCCACTCCAAAGGTGGCATCTAATGGGGAATTAATGCATGGTTGGGCAATTGTAGGCACTCGACCTTCAGCCTCATGCCACAACCCTCCCAACCATGCATTAATTCCCCATTAGATGCCACCTTCATCATGGCTTAATGCTTACTTAAACTATCTCTGTGTGTATTTTGTATGTCTGTCATCAGTGCAGACTGTGCAGTGAGGCTGTGAAGCACTGCTCTCCTGTGAAGCTCAGAGGCTGGTACTAGACTAGGGTCCCATGTTCAGTTATAGGAAACAGTATTTGCTGCACAATATTGACTGTAATTTCAGGACTCAGAATGCTCCAACTCAATGAAACATACCAAGTTTCTGGAGAACCTTTTACGTAATAACAGTAAAGTGTTCAACATAGGAGAGGGAGGACTTGAGATGTACCTACTGTATATATATATTCTAAACTATCCAGATACATTTGGGGTACTGTCAGAAGTAAATAGGCAGAGAGCACCCTTGTTCTGAAGAACTCTAGGCTTGGAGTCAAAGAATATAGCCTTAGTGTTGCTTTCATTAACCAGAACATATTGGCTTGAAACCAGGGCTGGACAAGATGAAGGTCAGAACACAGTCCCAAAGTTATTTCATCAACACTACTAGACTTCAAGTATAGTACTATATTATCACTATAAAGCTGGTCCCTGGATTTCACACACATAGTAAGGCATTAATTAAAAGGCAGAAGTGTAACAGGTCTAAGACTGACCCTTGGGTACACGGTATTTGATAGCAAGGGGAATGATAAAGTACCTTGGAATTTGACAACTGGGTACAATTGGTTATGTAGTCATGGAACAAGCTTTGGGTTGAGTGGACAAAATGCAAGGCTTCAAGTGTAAGGAGCAGTAACTGATGTTTAACACTAAAAGCTTTTGACTTGTCTAAAACACAGCACCTGTCAACAAGTCTTTGTCTATGGACAGGTAAGGATCATCAGTGAAATAAACTAGGGCATTAGATTCCCCATATCTTTTTGTGAACCCATGCTGACTAGGGGATAGCAGATTATGGAAACTGATGTAATGAATAGCTTATTGGAAATCTAGATTTTGTATCAGTTTTGTAAGCACAGGGAGATGTAAGATAGGTCTCTCATTACTAATATCAAGGTCAGCGCCCTCTTTGAAACATAGAAACATAGACTCTGACGGCAAATGAGGACCGCTTGGCCCACTCAGTCTGCCCATATCCCTACCTATTGGATAAGCTGCAGATCCTAGTTAACCAACAGCCTACTTCCTTCTACCCCCACTAGGATTGCTTTATGTTTGTCCAATGCATTCTTGAATTCCCCACTGTTTTTGACCCCACTACCTCCTCAGGAAGGCCATTCCATGCATCCACCACCCTGTCCATGAAAAAAAATATTTCCTCATGTTTCCCCCAAGCCATCCCCCCTCCATCTTCAAATTTTGCCTACTTGTTCTGCATATCTCTTTTCTGTAAGATGCTACCCTCTTGGACTTTGTTGATTCCCTTGAGGTACTTGAAAGTTTCTATCATGTTCTCTCTCCTCTTTTTCCTTGAGGGTATACATATTAAGCTCCTTTAGTCTCTCTTCATATGGCTTCTGGTGCAAACCCTGCATCATTTTAGTTGCCTACTTCTGGACTGCCTCCATCCTGTCTATGTCCTTGAGGAGATGGGGTCTCCAGAACTGCATGCAATACTTCAGATGGGGTCTCACCAACTGTCTGTAAAGAGGGATAACAACTTCTTGTTTTATACTGGTGATGCCTCTCCCTATGCATCCCAGTATAACCCCAGCCCTCCTTATTGCCTTCTCACATTACCTGCCTACCTTTAGGTCACCTGATATGACTACCCCTAGGACCCTTTCCATTTTTGTTGTTGTTAGTACCTCCCCCAACCCCACTGTGTACTCTTCCCTTGGGTTTTTATTTCCCAGGAGCATTACTTTGCACTTCTTTTCATTGAATCTAAGCTGCCATATGTTTGACCATTCTTCCAAACTTGCCATGTCCCATCTCATCCTTTCCACCCCTCCCTTTTATATCAACCTTGTTGCAGAGCTTTGTGTCATCTGCAAAGAGGAATGCTTACCTTCCAGCCCCTCCGCAATGTCATCTATAAAGACATTAAAGAGGAACAGTCCCAGAACAGAACCCTGCAGTATCCCACTAGTAACTCCTATTTCTTTGTAGTGGGCTCTATATACTATTACCCTCTGTGTCCTGTTGTCTAGACAATTTTTTACCCAGGCTACCACCCTGGGACCCACTACTAGGCTGGCTAACTTGTTTGTTAATCTTTTGTGTGGGACTGTGTCAAATGCCTTGCTAAAATCTAGGTAGGCCATATCCACAGCCCCTCCCTGGGCTACTACTTTGGTCACCCAGTCAAAGAAATCTATTAGATTTGTCTCACAGGACCTTCCCACTGTGAATCTATGCTGCCTTGGGTCCTGTGCCTCGCTGGTCTCTAGGTACTCAACAGTTCTTTCTTTCAGAAGTGATTCCATCATTTTCCCTACCACTGAGGTCAAACTAACAGGTCTGTAGTTTCCTGCCTCTGCTTTGCTCGCACTTTTGTGAAGAGGAATCACATCCGCCCACCTCCAGTCTTCAGGTACCACACCAGCTTCCCATGATTTGTTACAAAGGGTAGTCAGTGGTGTCAGTAGTTCTCCCCTTAGTTCTTTTAGAATTCTGAGGTGAATCCCATTAGGCCCCATTGTCTTGTCCACCTTGAGTTTTAGCCGTTCTTTCAGGATGCTTTCTTCTGTGAATGGACTGGTATCAACCCCCTATCCAGAGTGCTTCTACTGTTTGGTTTAGGTACCTACCCCTCCTCTTTTTGTGAATACTGGAACAAAAGTATTCATTCAGTATCTCTGCCTTTACCGTCACCGCACCCACACCTTCCCCTTATTAAGCCTCCTCATTATCCTCTCTTGGTCTTTTCATCGCTCCCTAATGTACCTGTAAGAGGTTTTATCCCCCTTCTTAACTGAGTTGGCTATCTGTTCCTCGGTTTGGGCCTTTGCCATTCTGACTGCCTTCCCCACTTTCTTCTGCTTCAGCTGATACAGTTCTCTGTCCTGCTCCTTCTGTGATTCCTTATACTTCCTGAATGCTATTTTTTTCCTCCCTAACCTTCCCCCACCTCTTTTGAGAACCATAGTGTTTTTTTCCTTCATTTTGTTTTGTTTATTTACTTGACATAAAAGCTTGTTGCCTCTATGATGGCAGTTTTGATTTTTCTCCATTGTTCCTCCATCATTCCTTCCTGCCCATTTGCTAGTGCATTCCTTAGGCACTCTCCCATTTTGCCAAAATCAGTCCTCCTAAAGTTCAGTATCCTCACTTTTGTAAGACTTGACTCTACGGCTATGTTTATCATGAACCACACTGTTTAGTGGTCGCTTGTTCCCAGATGACAACCCACTTCTAAATCTGAGATCCTCTCACTGCAACTGTTTAAGAGTACCAGGCCTAAGACTGCTCCCTCCTGAGTGGGTTCCAACACTAGCTGTCTGAAGCATGCCCCCTGTGTGGATGGGAACAACAATGTTTTTTTTTGTTTGTTTACAGATATCAGGCACTTGTCCAGATGTAAATCAAATGTTAAACAAAGAAGCAAATGCTTGGATATCTCCAGATCAGCAGTTCTGTGCACATTTAGTGAGAGTTTGTTATTCTCTTCAACACCTTTCTCATCTATTTTGGTTAGGAGTTGAACCAACTCATTAGCAATAACCACTCTTAGATAGATGCCATAGGCTGAACCCTGAAGCTTTAACAGTCCAGTATGTTAGTGTTTGCACAGCCTATATGCAAGCACTAACATCTGGACACGTGACTTGCATTAGTGTATGCTTCCCTGCTGTCACAGGGGAGAGTCCACCTCCCCAAACAGTGACATCCATTTGTGTATGGTAGTTTTGGTTGGTGAAAGTACAGGGAGCCCATTGCACCCCTGCTCCAAATAGTACCACCATTCCCTTCTTAAACAGGTGAGGAATAGTATACACTCATACATAAAAAACAAAAACAAGGTGCTGTGTCAGCATGTGGTCTAAAAGCAAAATGAAATGGTTATATTAAATGCACACTGATACTAGAAAAGAGAGTTCAAAATCTATGTTTTGACCTTAGGTCTTCTTCAGGAAATACCTAAAAGAGAAAAAAAAAAGTTAGTGTACAGGGGAGGTAAAATGAGGGATGGATATATATATATATATATATATATATATACACACATATATATATATATATATATATATATATATATATATATGAGGGAAAAGAAATATGTGGGGAAAGAAAAAAGGGGAGGCTCGGAGAGAAGAAGTGATAAATGGTAAGATTAAGAGAGAATCTGTGAAACATAAAGCTGATGATGATGGGAAAGATAAAGCATAATAGGAGTGAAAGAGTTAGAGAAGTTCCCAGGTGGGGATTAATTAACAGGGCCTAGTAAGAAGGCTGAAAGGTAACAAATGTGTGGGAAGGAGACAGAGATGGAGTCTTATGGTGAAAATGAAAAAGCAATTAAATGTGTAGATACAAACAGACTTTAGGGAAAATAAGGAGTGGCTGAGAGATGTTAGTGGAAAATAAGTCTATCATTTAAACCAGAGGGCTGCTGGGAGCCAAGGTGGATGATCAGCTTGGCTTCCATGTTTTTTCTATAATCAGAAGCCCAGGAGCCCTGCTGAAGGACACAGACAGAAAGGTCATTGACACTGTGGTCCCTGGAGATAAAGTGGGATACAATGGGTTTAGCAGTGTCACCATTCCTGACTGCTCTGTAATGTTCCCTGAAATGGTCAGCAAGACACCTACCAGTCTCTCTGATGTAAATAACTGTACACTTCCTGCAAAGAATACAATATACCACATTAGTGGAGGTGCATGAGAACTCCTTAGTGATGTGAAAAACACCTGTAGGCCTCCGAATTTCAGTCACACTAGAAATAAATTTGCAGGTGTAGCAGCCAGTTCTATTGCAAGGTTTGGTACCTGGTAGGGAGGAACTGTTAGGAGTAGGTAGGCTGCTTTTAACCAGGAGGTTCTGCAGGTTGGGTGACCGGCAGTAGAAGGCAATAGGTGGTTCTGTAAAGGAACAATTTGCAAAATGGGAAAGTTACTGGTGATGGTCCTGTGAAGTGAAGTGAAGATGTGCGTTGATGGAAAGGAAGCACTAGTGGAATTCACCATTGTTCTTGCGTGAGAGTGTCCTTCCTGCAGAGGTCAAGGTTATGGGGCATGTTACTGACCCGGGAAAGTGCTCTGTCTATATCTATCTAATATCTATCTATATATCTTCTGATATTCTTACGTTATATATATTCTTCCCACCCTCTGTTTCATGGTGTCCTCTGTACTTACATGTGTTTTTTTTCCTTACAGTAATGATTGCCTGTTGAATTCCTTGTACTCTCTGTGTATGTTCATTGTATACCATGTTTTTATTGTGTACCCCACTGTTTTCTGTGCTTTATGCTCTCTGGAACTCCCCTGTTATAATGTGTTGGTTTTGTCTGTAACTCTCCTGTGTCATGCCTGAATATAGACAATGTTGTTGTTTAGTGCACTCACCCAGTCAACAAAAACTAACTAAATAAATATATCTATATTCTTTGCAAAAAAACAACATTAATGCAGACATTAGGGCTGCAAAACCAAAGCGCACAAAGGCGGGAAATGACAAACCATTAGGGATTTGGGTCTCCAGAGTACTGGAAAATCAGTGGTAGGGTCTTACCTGAGATTGTCAAACCTAATTTCCACCTCCCTAGCCTATAGCCTCCCATTGGAAGCACAAGATACAGCTATAACTTAGTGACTCATAGTGATACAGTGCTGCCAACATAATCTGTCAGAGCTTTCTTCATGCAGGGCCCAAAGACATCATATTTGACCTTGTCTGATCCAGGGTAGGGGTGGGCATTAGGGTTGACATCCCAACACTGAAAAGGGATTTTGCACAGTGACTGTGAAATCACCTTCTGGGCTGATTAATAAAACGGCAGTGACAGTGTTCATGAGGTGGGGTCCCAAAAAGCCCATGTTGAAAATTTGGAGACAAAATGCCAAAAAAATGGCAAAGATATCAACATAAGTTGAAAACACCATTGAGATACATTACACAGCATGTACCTTTATTCCTCGGTTCACAGTTTGGCTTTGAAGAGTGCAGACGTGACCCAGTCCACAGAAGATGACATTGGCTGACCTCTGAAGGTAAGTAAAGGGTAATGGGGGGTGTAGGGTGGTGGGTGCTCAGTGGGAGGGTCGGTTGGGGGTAGGGAGATGGTGGCAATGATGAGAGACTGTTTTCTTTCTTTTCAGATTTTAAAAACTGAAAGACATCATGGGACTTTTTTTCCTTTTTAGGGCAATGTGAAAGGATTCACTGTACTTAAGGACACTGGGTGTGGGCTCTCCAGTGTCCTAGACTGCTGGGCAAGTGTAAATGCCGACACAAGGATTGGGCCCCCCCGATGTTGGCAAAGGTAATGAATGAAGGGGCTACAAAGGGGGGGAAGTATCCGACACCTGGGGTGGGCATCCTGGTGTCGGAAAAGAATAATAAATAATAAAAAAATAAGAATTAAATGAATACTGTTATAAAATGGCAAGAAAAAATCTAGCAATCTCATTGGCCAAGAGACATCAGCTGGCTGTACATTAAATATCTTTATACGCACAGTCATCCTGGTCCTAAACCACATCACACAATGAACAACTCAGTCCTCCTACAGCCAGAACTATCTTCCATCAGACCCCCTGCAACCAGAACTGGTCTTCCATCATAAACATGGCTGCTACCTTTACACTGTAAAACCTTTAACTGGGTCCTAAAAACCAAACTACCTTAAATAAAAAATAAAACAAATTAATTAACTGTTGTTTCCCTGATCATCACATTCTCCTTACACACATAAATTAGAAACATTAAGTATTGTTTGTAGTTTTCATTACAACTGTTTCTTTATTAACAGTGAAAAATCCCCCTTCTGTCTTTACCTGCTCATCAGGGAAATCTCTTCTACTTACCCTGACAGTGAGATAATTGAGTCTTTGGCTCTAAAACAGGCCTTTGTTGTCTGTGTGTACAGAATGTCAGGAAAGTAACATTCTACAAGTGGAATAGAGCAGAATTTTGAATCCCTGTATTCCATAGTAAACATTCCATGATAAACATTCTATGACTTGAATGTGGGGAAAAACAGAAAACAAAAGACAAAATGAAGAAAGTAGGCAATACGGTAATACTTTATAAACAAAAAGATAAAGGTGGGAAAACACAGTTAAATAGGCAGAGGCAGACCCAAAGTGCCCAAAAACATTGCTAATATTAATAAAAGCATGTACATTTGACTCTTATATATGAGTTTTCAGGTGAAAGCTACCCTCCTTACCCACCAAAAAAAGGCAACCTGGCAGGTTTAAAGGTTTTTTTTTCTTCCTAACCTTTCACCTCAATCCTGTGGCAGTTTTCCTTTTATGTACTAGACCGCATCACATAAGTAAAAAACAAAAATAAAGAGAAGGTTGCCTTCAATGAGACTATATAACTACAGTGTAATGAAAATTACGTTTTAAATACTGCTTATGTCTTACAAATATACAAATGTTACAGTGTATTTATATGTTAAAATTTACACATGACAGAGAAAATATTTATTGTCAACCAACTCTACTAATAAATACTTTTATTGCAAAGTACTGTACTAGTTAACCTATTGCTGACATATCCTATTTTATACATTAATAGGGACTACTTTTTTCAGTTTTTAGATGTTTAGAGGTAATGTATTGTACACTCTTTTGAAAATGGTAAATAAGTTGTAATCCCTATTAGAGTACATCAAACAAATTATTTTATGACTGTGGCCCATTTTATAAGTGTGATAAGCCACTCCAGGGTGTGTATTAAAGGATTTTAATGCACTTCCTGGGGGCATAAGGACACTCGGCTTTCAGCCTCATGCCATAGCACACCCCTTGGGCATGCATTAAAATCCTTTAATTCACACCCTGTCATGGCTTATTACATACTAATTGTACCCTAGTCCTGTACTCTGATACATACTTGGTTCAAGCCGCCATTTTAAAAAGTAAAATTAACTTTTTTCAAGTGCACTGAAATTGAGCGCAACTGTTCAAAGTTCATGTCGTGTCCACTCCACCAATTACAGGGCAAGTCACATCTGCCTTTCCTTTTGTACAGTACAGTGCTCCATTCACTAGCACACCCTACTATAGCTATAACTAGGGAATTACAAGTGTTGACTGTTGCTCCTGATATTATAAGTTATTTGCACATGCTGTTTATTTTGCATATCCTGAAGGACACTGTTGTTTGCATTGGACACTGCTCCTAGGTTTCATAGATATCATACAAGTTTGGGAGGGCATAGACCTTTTGTCAACTCACCACTTTTCAGTGGTATAATACACACCTCTCCCTGCCCATATATTCATCTAGATAGCTCTTAAATGTTTCCATAGTACCACTCATGACGTTTTTTGGTAGGGAGTTCCATGTCATGATAACTTTCTGACTAAACCAATTGCTTCTTTTAACTGTTCTGTTGATTTCTCCGTTAAGTTGATGTGACCGTGTGATTTTATTTGTGTTTTGTCTGCTTAGTCCTGTGATTTTCATGTAGACTTATTCTTAGTTGCATTGAATACAAGGCAGAGGTCTCTTCTTAATCTTCTTAGGCTCCTGTATTGCTATTTCTTCCATCCCCCTTTAAATGCTGCTGTCCCTCACTTGCAGCCCAAATGCTAAAACGTGGACTTGAGCTGAAGTGTTGTTGTCAGTGGCTGAGGGATTCAGTGATGCTCCTGTCTCGGGCAGTGTTGAGTATTGTGGGGATTGGGAGACCAGTAGTGTGTGGGCTTCCAGCTTACTGTCGGGTTGATAATTTTGATAATTTGCAATGTAGAACTGTCTGCTCCTAAGGGTGTTTGATACATTTACAGTACCAATGGATAAGGAGCTTCACAGCACACACTGATTGAGACTATCTCATGTTCACGTCCCACTAACTTAAAAAGATATGTCCTTACAGATTGTTTAAAGTAATTAGCTAAGGAGGTGGTATGGTTTGAGCCTTATGTAATTTCTTTAGTAATACCCAACAGTCTTATTTTGGGTCATTTATGAATCAAAGACTGTTGACCTAATCATATTCTGGCATTCTGCTGACTTCGAAACATGAAGTTGCTCTGGTGGGAACTTCTGAAAGTTTCCATGGTTCTTCCTCTGAGGTGTGGTGCCCGTATCATAACAGTTACTATTTACAATGGAACTCTACTGCAAGGGCAGTCAGATGGAAACCGAGAGCCACATTTTTAAGTTCATGTCCCAACCCTCCACACACTACTGGGCAAGTCACAGCAGCTGATATCTACAAAATGCAGCATTAGAAGTGTATTATGTTTTTTGGGGGGGCATCTACAAATGTGGGACAGTGATGTGTGTCTGACAGCCATGATGGCTGTTGCCAATTGTCGAGTCATGCCTTTTGTTCTCTGTCACACTGATCCTGATCCTTTAATTTATCGTTCTATGTAAAGCATGTCATCTCTGACATCTGTAATCTGTAATTGTACTTTTGGTTCATAGTTTCATAGTTATTTACAAGTTCAGAGGACCGGAGCCCATATGGAACTTGCCACCTCTACTAATTAAAGGTGGAAGGAATATATTTTATCACCCATGTACAGATATAGCCTTTTTTTAAATTATTCTACACTATTACTGCCGACCACATTGCTTGGTAGTGAGTTCCAAATTATTGGAGTTCTTTGTGTGAAATATCTTGTCCTTTTTGTGGTTTGCAAATATCTGTCTTTAATTGATAGCTATGCGATCTAGTGATGTTTTTAGTATATTTCCTTTCTAGACAAATGTCTTCCATTAATGCTTCCCTGAAAGACATTAAAAATATATATCAAGTCTCCTCTAATCAATCTGTATTCCTGTATTCCATTGCCTAGTGCCTTCAACCTATCCTCATAACTTTTGCCTGACATGTAGTCAATTATTTTTGTAGCTCTTCTCTGAATTTTTTTATACCTAGCCAGGCATCCAGCAGAAGTGGGAGAACAAAAGGGAGTGCAGTACTCCAGATTTGGTCATACAAGGGTGGAATAAAGTGGGATAACTATCTCAGGTTTTTTGCTCTTAATATGTCTACCAATACAGCCCAGGACTGAATATGCTTTTTTAACAGTTTTGTTAATATATGTATCAAATTTCCAGTTATTAGTAATAGCAATACCTAAATTCCTTTCTTCTGTAGTTTCTGTGAGCTCAGCATTATTCATAACATAACTAGCATTATTGTTATTTCTTCCCATATGCATAATTTTGCATTTATTGCTATTAAAATTTATTTTATTTTCTGTTGCCCAATTACAGATGTTATTGAAATTTTGTTGCAGGTCTTCCACAGTTTGTACATTGTTCACAATGCACCCCAGTTTGCAGTCATCTGAATATTTACTGAGCCAGACACCACCAGTGGTTTGCATACTTGAAATGAGTATATTATGTTTCCCTATACTAGTTACGATGGGTCCTGAAACGTTTTTTCTTTTGGTAATGCTTCAATGTCTAGTGAAAATAAGCAGTTATCACAGTCATTTTTCTTGTTTTTAAGCTACCAGTTAAAATAAATATTGCATAATAAAATCAAAAATATTTAGAAGAAAAATAAAGCTTACTGCCATATAATGTATTTTGCAGTTTGGAGATGGTTGCCATATAATGTATTTGGTGGTGTTTGGATTCCCTGAAGGAGGCGGTGGTGACACCCCTTCTGAAGAAAGCTTCATTGGACCCGGACTTTCTAGCTAACTACAGACCTATCTTGACCCTTCCCTTTATGGGGAAGGTTATTGAGAAAGTAGTGGCAACTCAACTGGAGAACCATTTGACCATCCATAATGTCTACGAACCTCTCCAGTCCAGTTTCCAAAAGAGGCATAGCACTGAGACTGCTCTGGTTTGGGTGCTCAATGATCTGATGGCAAGAGATCGGAGAAACTGTTCCATTCTGGTACTCCTTGATCTCTCCTCAGCTTTTGACACTGTAGACCATGGGGTGCTGCTTGAGTGCCTGAGTTTCATCTGTGGCCTAACAGGTACAGTCCTCAGGTGGTTTACATCTTTCCTAATGGGCAGAACACAAACAGTTGTGTCGGGGAATTTTTCTTCTGACTCACTCCCTCTCTCCTGTGGGGTCCCTCAGGGCTCGAAGGTGTCCCCCATGTTGTTTGCAGTGTATATGCTACCCCTCAGAGACATTGTAAGATGGTATGGACTGAGGTTTCACTGTTATGTTGATGATACCCAGCTCTACCTGTCTTTTGCTCCTGACCAGGTTAGTGCTCTCTCAGTATTTAATAACTGCCTCACTGAAATCCAGGACTGGATGAATTCGAGCTGGCTAAAGTTGAACATGGGAAAGACTGAGGTTATGGTCGTGGACCCAGGCCACAGGAAAGAGGGGTTGAGGACTGGTCAGTCCTCTGGATTATTTCTGGGGGGCTCCCAGATTCTTACCTCAGAACAGGTGCGTGACCTGGGTGTGGTGCTTGAAGATGGGCTGACCCTTCCTTCTCAGGTGTCTGCAGTCATCAAGTCTGCCTTTTGTCATCTTAGGAACATTGCCAGGGTCAAACACCTTGTTCTGTCCAGTGATCTGCCTGTGTTGGTCCATGCCTTGGTAACTTTGTGCCTTGACTATTGCAACTCCCTTTACGTAGGGCTTCCTGGGGTTGATATCCACCTTTTGCAGCTAGTGCAGAACACTGCTGCTCTACTGTTGACTGGGGTGTCTCAGAGGTGCATATCACTCCTGTGCTGCGTGATCTGCACTGGCTGCTGATTCAGTGGCGGATCACCTTTAAAGTAGGTTTATTAACTTACAAAGCCCTACATGGACTTGTTCCTGACTACTTGAAAGAGCTTCTGATTCCCTACATCTCTGTGCAACAGCTCCATTTGGCTGATGAGGGGTTGCTGGAGATTCTGAGGGTAACCTTGAAATCTTCTGGGGGCCTGTGCATTTATGATTGTGGCCCCTACCCTCTGGAATTCTCTACCCCATCAGCTTCAGGAATGCGTGACCGTGGGGGGGTTTTAAGCAGGCACTTAAAACTTATCTATGGGGTCAGGCTTACCAGTGAACTGTTGATATTTGCAACTCTTGTATGATATATTCATGTAATAGTTTTTATGGAATTATGTTTATTATTGTAAAGCCAACTTTCGTACTGTACAGATATACGGCTGTGGAGTTATTAAGCATAATTTGTGCACACATTCACGCTTTTTTGGAATTCTTTGCTCGTCTCTACAGGTTGCACGGTTTGCGCGACCAGTCCAAAATCTTCAGGGAATGTGCGGCCGGGTCCCTGATGTGCCTTTTGAAGATTTCATGAAAAAATGTTAAACGGTTCAAAAGTTATTCAAAAAACAATTTCCCATTATAAGTCAATGGGAAAAGTTAAAAACTTCGAAAGTGTTGCAAATGCAGTTTTTACTTTCACAAATGGCCCTTTTTACTGTTGCAAATCCACCATTTTGTTTTCAGTTGATGATCAGAAAAATGCTTGGCATTTAAATTTGGGACCCTCTAACAGCCTAATTCTTTTTGTATTCACCTAGTCGGACCCTGAGGATGCTAGGCATGTCTTTATTTTGGGGAGAAACACCCCAGAAATATGTTTTTCAAATTTCTGGGAAAAGCATTATTGAAAGTAGTGTCGCACTTCATGTATAATTGTCAAATGAATTTGTGAAAGTTGTAAAGTTCAACAGTACTTTTCCAGGCTGTGGAAATGACAGCAATTCTTTTGCCACCCTGCTGCAAAAAGAACGGTTTGGTGTTTGGGGGGTTGAAATTTGAGGAACGCAGCCAACATCTTACAGATGTGCCTTTCAGTATTTTGGTGAAAAAATATTACATGGCAGCAAAGTGATGGCACTCCAAAGTTGACACTTTTTCCCATAGGATAACATTACGGAGTCTGCTGCATAACAGGAATCCTTTGCCGCCCTGCTGCAAAATAACGGTTTGGTCTTTTGGGATGAAATTTGGAGGGAAGAAAGCCAACATCCCACAGATGTGTCTTTTAGTGGTTTGGTGAAAAAAGTATTACAGGGAGGGACAGGCATGGCACTGCAAATTTGTCTTTTTTTCCCATAGGATAACATTACGGCATTTGCCATGCCTTTCAGGGCCGTATCTAGGAAACGGTGCGAGATACGGACTGTTCGTCGGAAAAATGCTTACTAAGTACAAAACTAGCCAGGAAAGTGATAATTCATATGACTTTTACATTTTTTTCTATGTCGTATGGTTCCTGAGATATAAGCAATTTAGTATTCCAAGTCCTCTTTTTCTGTTCCGAGAGCCAATATTATGCATACATTCTTTGTACTCCCTGTCTTTCTATATGCAACTTTTGGGGAAAACTATTGTGTGCATTTACATAACTGATACCCTTAACGCTTCTGCTTGTGGTTCTGTACCTGTTTCACTTACTTTTCCTGTCTTTGTCACCTTGTGCGTTACCCCTTGCATTTTCATTTGCACTTGTTTTTCTGTAATTTTAACCATTTGTGTCTACAGTACTGTTTATCTTTGTGTTTTGCTTTGCACTGCTATGCACATTACCATTTGTGTTTGTGGGCACTGTGTTACTATGTGACAAGACAACATGTGGCAGGAGCATGGGGCCCAAAGGGCCCCACGTTCCCATCACTGTATTACATTCACTATTTCTAGTACTGTTTATCTTTGTGTTTTGCTTTGTGTTACCATGCGCATTACCATTTGCATTTGCTGGCAATGTGTTGCTATGTGACAAGACATGATGTGGCGGGAGCTTGGGGCCCCCGTCGCTGTATTACATTCACTATTTCTCAGTACTGTTTATCTTTGCGTTTCACTTTGTGTCACCATGCGCATTACCATTTGCGTTTGCGGGCACTGTGTTACTATGTGACAAGACATGACATGGTGGGAGCACATTTATGGGCACTGTGTTAGTATGTGAAAAGACATCACGTGGCAGGAGTGCAGGGCCCATGCTCCTGCAGCTGTATTGCATTTAATATTTGTCAGAGTAATTCTCAAAAAAGAAGGGAAATTAGAGAGACATTCTCTGTTTACTGCATCAGTTAGTGTTGTTCCACAGTGACAGAAGTGAGGAAATTCTTTGTTAGGGTTCAAAAGCATAAATGTGCATTCACCACCACCCCCCTGAGCACCACTGGCACACAGAGATACACACACACATGGAAGTAGGGGGGAGAACCAAGGCAACAGGACCAATCACAGACAATCAGCAAGAGGTGTCAGAAATAATATAGAACTAGTCTGCATACTGCATGTTGAGTGGAGAGCCACAGCAAAAATACACCTATGGACATGAATAGTGTAGCTCTGTCATTGCAGCTGTAGAGAAGTTAGCACACTTAGGAGTGTCATTGCAGGTGTACAGAAGTTAGTACACTTAGGAGTTGCACAGTCTCATGGGGTAGGGGACTACACCTCCAGGCCACTTGCTGCATGTTAAGTGAAGAGCCACAGGCAAAGAAGGGTGATGCAGATCACTTGTACACTTCCCTGATTACAGGTACAGTGTAGTTAGCACAATTATCACTTAAATGGCCTCAGCCAGGCAATGTCTTTCCAAACTGTGACACCAAGTACTGGATCCTCAGTAGAGACCCCCAACACAGCTGAGGGTATGGACATCAATGGTAGATATCAGTGATTGCAGGAACACTCAAGTTAGCATAGTTAGTGTTTGTGGGAGGGATCAGGCAGGTAATGCCCCCCCAAAAAATTTGTGCTGCATCATGAATACTGATGCACAGCAAGACTGAGGCAATGGACATCAATGGTACACCTCTGTATTTGTTGGTTGACACAAGTTTGCACAGTGAGGATTTGTATGGACTCACCCAGGCAATTTTCTCACACATACCAGTTACTGATCCAGACTGTACAGCCACAGCTTCATGGACTTAGTTAGCAATGTCACATATCTCTCTACACCAGCTACTGCACTCTGACTGCAGACTCAGAGGAAACGTAAGGGTGGTACATACTAGTTAATTTAGTTAGGAATTGCAGGAGCTCTGTCAGGTAATGTCTGAACCCCTTGCCCACATACTGCATACTGAATGGAGAGTACAGAACAAAAAAGCCCATGGAGATGAACAGTGTCATGGGAGAACTGCACTTGCAGACCACTTGCTGCATCCTGAGTGAACGGCCACAGGAAAAGATAGGCAATGCACATCAGTTGTACAGCTCCCTGATTACAGGAACAGTCCAGTTAGCACAGTTATCACTTGAATGGATTCAGGCAGGCAATGTGTCTTCAAACATGACAGCAGGTACTGCATTGTCAGTGGAGATACACAACACAGGTAAGGGTATGGACATCTCAGTGGAGATACACAACACAGGTGAGGGTATGGACATCAATGGTAGACATCACTGATTGCAGGGACACTGAAGTTAGCTCAGTTAGGATTTGCATGGATTTAGGCAGCTAATGCTGCTCCCCCCAAAATTTGTACTGCATCATGAGTGGTGATCCACAGGAACAATAAGGCACTGGAGATCAATGGCACACTTCTGTAACTGTAGGCACAGTGAAGATAGCACAGTTAGGAGTTGCATGGGCTCAGCCAGGGAATTGCAGCACCCATAGCAGTTACTGCATCCTGAGTGTATAGCCACAGCTGCATAGTGTTAGATAGTGATGTACCACACCTCGCTACAGTAGCTACTGCCCACTGACTGGAAAGGCACAGGAAAACTAAGGGCAGTACAGACTACTTAACACACTTAGGAATTACGGGAACTGTGTCAGGCAATGCGCCACACCCTAGACCACATGGTGGATACTGATTGGAGAGCCATAGCAAAAAATAAGCCCATGGACACGTTTGTGTGGTACTCTTTCTTCCAGTTGATTTGCATGCTTAAAAGGAACAACAGCTACATTCTAATGTTATTATGTTATGGTTCAGTAAAGACTCAACACAGGTGGTTAAGTTTAAAAAAGATTGATTGCCAGTTGGTGAAACTAGGAAAGGGCCATTTAAGATTTTAATTTTTTTACAAAATCAGTCTCACAATACAATCCTTGCATGTGTGTAATCATTGCTTGGAATATATCTAAATGTGCGTCATGCATAGTAAGTGGATGATATGAATTGGAATAAGTATGTACATATGGAAATACAGCATATAAAGAAGGCAGCAGAAGAAGGTAATTTGGTCTATTAAAGAGGGACTATGGTCCCAAATTACTGGCATTAATACATTCAGAATATGGATCAACATAGCCCCAATCACCCTCATGCCAAAATTGAGATCCCTAAGTTACTTTGTTTAAAAGTTACAAATCATTTTACAATCCTAAATTCTCTGCCTGTTCAAAACAGCCAGTGTCAGTGAAGAGATGCTGATGATGTCATCTCCTGAACTCACAGTCTATCCCTCCGTGTCAGCAAGCTTACAGGACCTGCTTTTCCAAAGTTTAGAAACTATGTGCAGATTATTTTCTACAGTAAAACAGGCAGCATGTAAACATTGCTTTAAAACCTGTGTGTTTCAGGTTTTGTAACAAAGTTGACAATTTCATATTTTTGTTTTTGGTTCTTTTTTGTTGTGGTCCTTTTCTCCTGGGTTGCTGGATACTAAGTCACAGCACACTAATGTGAGATTTGCAGACTGGATATCTCTGATGTGGTGAAAGGTTGTAATCATTCATACCCATCATTCAATTGAGGTGATTTCTCAGGATGGCACTTTAAATCAATTATTCCATCACCCTGTAAATGGGGTGGGAGAGGTAGTGCTGTTTTGAAACCATACGAAGAGTTTCTGTGCAGTAGCCAGCTCAACGCTTAATCACGTATTCAATCAGTCAATATTTTATTCATCATCAAAGTATGAAAGAATAGGATACTCAGTTGAGCAGAGCTCATTTTCTGTTTTCTAATTGACAGGCTGTTACTTGAGCTATATTCAGGCTCATCTGCGTTGTACTCCACATTACAATGATTGTTTTACCAGGGCTAACACTTCCACCCCTAGTAGGAATTAACACATATAAGGCTTCTATTAAAACTTATTGTAAAGCAGACACTGACAAACAGCAATGCAGTTATCAACACTGCAACACTTGTGGCAATACAACTTCCAAACAGGCACTGCAGAGTAACACTTCACATGGTATCAGCAGCCTGGAGGCATGCTGACTTAGCATCCTGCAACTCTGGAGAAATGAACCACACCAAAAAGGCATTAAAATATAAATTTGTCAACTTTGTTACAAAATCTGAAACACATAGATTCCATAGCACTGTTTTTGGAACGGTGCTGCCTGTTTTACTTGCAAAAACCATTGCAGAATGATCTTTTAACTTTGAAGAAACAGGTCCTATAAGCTTGCTGACAAGGAGGGCTAGACTGTGAGTTCAGGAGATGACATCATCAGCACCTCTTCACTGAAACTGCCTTTTTTGAACAGGTAGTGAAATCAGGGTTACAAAATAGCCCATAATTTTAAAACAAAGTCACACAGAAACCTAATGTTTGGTATGAGATTTATTGGGGGTATGCTTATTCTAATTCTGCAATGTAGCATTTTTGGCCTGAGTCCCTCTTTAAGTCTGCTCGTATTGCAGGGCCCGCATCTTGAGCTAATGTCTCTGCTATCCTTGTACAGTCCTCCCATCTTCCCTAGGCATGATTCTTATCTTCCCCCTATGAATATACCTGGCTCTTTTATAGCTGGTCACTGTCTTTAACAGGGTGACCTCTTTGTGGGAAGAAGTGCTTTCTGACATTCCTCCTAAACCTCCCAGCATCAAGCTGAAGACTGTGCCCCTTCATGATATGTTTGCCACTCAGCTTGAAGAGGCTTTGGTTATCAATATTACTTATACCTTTTAAGTAGTTGAATGTTCCAATCATGTCTCATCCCTTTGTCCTGTCCTAAATTAATGAAGATATGTCAGGAGCTTCTAAGCAGTGATTACACACATAAAACAGTGATGATTTGTTGTAATTGTGTGACTGATAATGTGTATGTTCCTAGGGTGGGCAAAAAAAACCAGATGCTAAGTGTTCAAGTAATAGAATATAAAAATTTTATGATTCCAGTGACATTAGATAACTGGTATGTTCAGTTAAATATTTTAAGATATGTCACTGACTAGGTGCATATGGAAAATTCCCACCCGACCCCTCAATAGAGGTGATCACAAACATTGTCAGGAAAAGGTATGAAGTGCGCTGTGATCAGTAAAAGTTCCTGATTTACAATTTCCAGTATTATTAACATAGATTACATTTACTTGTATGACAAGTACAACAGATTTCATATTGTTACAGGTACAATATACATTTCTTTCAATGGTTACGTTAGTTACTATATCAGTTCTGAACTAGTAAATAACAAATGTGTGTAGCATGTTGTTTTTTATGAAAGATATGGGTCACTGAACTTAATCATTATAGTGTTCTATTATATGTTAAGGAGAAATTGTTACTTGACTCTTATAGTAACACTTTTACTAGAACAATTAAACTAGTTAACAACAATGGTGAGATGAAATGAGAATGCAAATATTATTTACATGTCATTACATAGGTATGCAAGAGTCATTTGATAATAAGCTGCAATACTTCAGTATTCACACTTGCTTCATTTCACTTGCTTCATTATGACTAAAGAGTTTTATATTTACATATGTACAGTTTCAGTGTAACAAATACATCGGGTATAGTTCAACACTGTTGCATGGTGAAAGAATGATGATGTTGTCAAGATGTCAACAGGTAATAGACAAAAAAAACTGGTGATAGAAAACTTCTGACAGAGTGTTCTCTTTGGTGAATGAGATGTGTTACACACTTATTTAAAATGATAAGGGAGAACTTTTGTGTCTCTGCAGAGGCAAAAAGTTAGCAACTGGCAACAACTTCTTGTTATGTATGGGTATGATACACCTACAAGAAAAGATATGTACAGAACAGGGGAGCCAGAAAGGACTCTGTTTTGACATGTGCAATCTTCGATAGACATGTAAGCATGGTTTCTCTAGTGACTGTGAATACTGCTGGTGCCGATTGAAGCCACTACAACAATTTCCATGTTGTCACTGATCCACACAAGATCTTAGATGTCATAGTGCATGAAATGTCTCTGCCAGTATATAATTTTGTTGATATGCTACAGTTTATTGAGAGCCGTAGATTGGAAACAATTGTACTGCCCTACGACTGATTCTGTCACAAAGTAGTCATTAAAAATATGCCTTATGTTGTCTGCTATTCTTCTGAAATATGAAGGTCATCATAATTCTGCAATATTAGAAGATATGTATTTTTTAAGTATCATGGCAGTCTCTGTTCAAAACTGCTTGTAGAGTTGTCACACTCTACCCATCCACTTCTGTACCTTAGCAAACAGGTGTAATGGCCAGAATGCATAGATTGACCATGGTGATAGACTACACTGTGAGTGTCAAACACTGATTGGTTAAAAACTATTCTTCCAGCTGTGTAATCTGTGATGGGAGTGTCAACTCTGAGCCCATTGGAGTTAAATCTGTGCACTATAAGCAACAGATATGGAGATGAACTCCTGAGACTTATGGACTGAGTACCTCTGCCTCCATACCTTTTACAGGAGTGACCACATTGAGCACTGGTAAATAGCTGTCAAAATTTGACACTTTTGGCTTGAGGGACAAAAAGAGTAATTCACAGCATGTCTTCTGTGGTTTCACGCTGTGAATGACCACATGATACACATACATATTTGGTTACATATGACACAGTGAAGTACTGGCACATTGGAGTGCCATCTTCATCCAAGTTGTTTATGATAGCCATTGTAAACTCACTAGTGTCTTGCTGTATGTCAGCAGCAAATGTACTGCATCCGCCATATGTACTGTACCTAACACCTGCCATAGTGGTGTTAGTGACTGCACAATGTTAGACCAGTCAGAAGCCATGTTGACAATCTGCTTCAATGCCTTTGATAGGGGAGTGCCTTGTGAAGCAGTTATTGCCTGCACAAAGTGTGGTATTTGGAGAAAAACTTGCATAGCTGAGTTAGCATAGCAGTTCACTCTAGTGCTGTTGTCAAAGACTGGCACAGCAGCCACAACAACTGATTTCTGATGAACAGCTGGCAGTGAATGTTTAGTTGATATTGTGACCTTTGTTGAACTCTTTAGAGTTGATCACTTGTGGAAGCTCGTGCCTGTTTGCTGACATGTGTAGATATGACTGTATGATGTGAGACAACCGGATATGTAGGCAGTGGTATTAAAGACATTTGTGGTTGATGGAGAGTATGTAACCTGTTGTACTCAACAATACATCGCTTGTCAGCTCATATCTTCTGAGGTGCAAGAGTTATAATGTGCAACCCAGAAAGACTACGGACATGTGAAAGTGCTACGTAGCCCATGCCATCCTTGAAAATGTATGTACCTATGTCCACCATTCCTGAATCCAAACTCAAGCCCTGAGATTTGTGAATAGAAACAGCATATGCAACACATAGTGGAAACTGTTTCCTCTTTATATAGATATCCTTAAATACCTGAAATTTCACGCAGATACATTCTATCTGTACAGGCTGTTCCATGTTGTCAAGGTGAACTACAAGTGTCTCGATATATGTCCTCTGGACATTGTAGACAAAGTCAGTGATGTTTCCCATGGCACCGTTTACCATGCCTCGTTCAACACTGAGGTTATGTTGTAGCATGATACGTGCATTCCTAGAAAGTGTAAGAACAGCTTCTAGGCCAGCTGTGCATGAAACATCTGACTTCAGTTCAGTGAGTTGTTCAGTCATCTTTGCTACTGGGTTGTGACTGAGAATGACACCATCAACTGTATCAACAGCATACAGAGTTAGAATTTCTTGGTTTTCTCTCAGCAGCATAACATTGTTGAACTCACTGCATTTCTTTAGTCAGGGCATAAGACACACTACGTGTGTGCCTGTAGAGTACACATCGCTGAAAACATTACATGCTGTTTTTATGGATGTAGTATCTACTCTGATTCTCTGATCGTTTAACTTAGCAACATGTTCTGGTGATAGAAAACCTGTACGAGCTTGATCTAAAAGTGATTTGTAAGCCAGATCACCACTTTGGCGCATGTTCTCATACAACTTAACATAGGTGAATAACTTCCAAATGTTATAACCTGCAACGCAGCCGAGTATGTTCTTAGCTTGCTTGGCAGTCAGAGTTGCAAACGCATGGTCTGCATTAACTGGTGCAACCTGTAAAAAGTACCCCAATACAATACTTTTGTCACCAAATGATACTCCATTGTCAGTACCTAAGATCTCCTGTAGACATAGGTGTATACAGGCAAGCATTGCATTGGAGACCATGCTGATTTCGTCAATGATGAGTAACTTCATCTTTGTGAACAGGGAACAGAGCTGAGATGCAACCTCAAATGACAGTTTACAATACTCTCCTGTTTTGCCATGTTCCACTGGCAACATAAAGAGACAGTGTAATGTAACTCCACCAGTGTTGTATGTAGCGAGTCCTGTGGGAGCAGTAACAGCAACAGACATTGATGACCCTGTCAGGCTCCGTATTTCAGCAATGATGGCTTCAATAAGGAAACTCTTTCCTGTGCCAGCTGAACCATTAACAAAGATCAGTAGTGGTTTATGGTCAAGACAGTCACATTTTTTTGTTTCATGTAGTAGGCCATGTCGAACAGTGTCAATGACTTGAGAGTGACATGCTGCTGCTGATTCAGTCTTTCTCTCAAGTCAGCTGGGTTGACAGTGGAGTGTGTTCCATGTTCCATGGTAGTCTCGATTTCTGAGATTAACACTTGTGGGGCATTTAAAGGCAGAGGTTCATCTAGAACAGCTTGACCTTCTGGATCAAGATTGTCTTGTGAGCTAACAGGAGTGTCTTCCTGAAGCTGCTTCTCTGCCTTCTCAAGTTGTTCTTTCTCAGCCTCCAGTCTCTGTATGTATGTCTCTTGAGTATTCAGTTTTGAAAGTCTCATAACTGAGATTGAATTCTTCCTTGAATGTATCACAGTCACCTTTTTAATCCAGTCTCGTCCTCCAGGGTCTAAGTAGGAATAGGAGAGCAAAGTAGTAATGCTCTCTGCTTTCCAATGTGGCTAGATGTAATTTACAGTGGTCTATGAGCCATGGCTTGTGTCTCTTTATGAGACAGCCATCCACTCCATTCATCTTGTAAATGTGCCGTGTTGAGTCAGGTCATATATCTGCCTTGTAGTCATACCACTTAGCCACCTGAAAGAGACACATATCATCCATGTCATTGTGTCTACGGGGGTAGTATGTGTCTATCAGTTTATTCTTCAAGACATGTTTTGAAGAAGGTCTATTGGCAGCGAGTTCCTCAATCTCAGCATGGGGAATCAGTACATGTTTGCATTTCTCTTTGCAGTTCACACTGAGAAACCGGCCAGCATCAGACTTCCCTTACAGATGTGTACCCATTAAACAGTAACTGGCTTCATAAGCTCCACATTCTTTGTGTGACAGGGTCTTCAAGTCCAGTGAGCACAGCTGAGATGTCAGGTTCTTGCTTGAACTGGCAATATCTTCCCAAAGATCTTGCAAGCTAGTCTGCTCATGCTTGGCTATGTACGAAGTAACGTACCACACCAGGGCCAATGAGTTGTCAGCCATGAACTGAACATCTATGTTTGCTTGCCACATTAGGAGAAGAGTTGGGTTGTAGTCATTGATGTACACCTCTTTCTCATCTGTGGGTAACTCGTATACCCTCTTGGTTGATTTTGCCTTCAAGTGGTTTTGCATTGCTGAAAAAAGTTAATTCATGGAACCATCCTGACAAACTCGTCTAGGGAATCTGAAGCAACATCATGTGTACCAATTAGATTTGTTCTTTACTACTCACCGGCAGTATTTTGCACAAATATGTCACTGGAACTTTTGTACCAACTTCCGTAGTGTAGGACTGTCATACTTGTCTGGAATGTGACAAGTGATATATTGCTTGATGAATGCTAGCACTTGTGCTGCTTCATGTTCACCTTTGCGTGGTGCATCCTTGATCCACAATAACATATGAATATGAGGGGCACCCCATGCTTGATATTCCATCCTCCAAAAGTAATGCTCCATAATACCAAGAGGTGGATTGTCCTTTGACAATATGAAAGTCAGAATGTCAGGGAACCGCTTGTGAAAATGTCTTGTGACAGACACAGGATCAAGTGAACACATTTCTCCAACGGTCATTGATGAAATGCTGTCAACTTCAGAATTTGCCCACTTCAACAGTTCAATGAGCTCGTTCCAGGCATATTCAGCACAACTAAATGTGACAAACCATGTGGCTGCACCATACTCTTGCAGCATTGTCATCACTTCGGAGTGATGGTGATACCAATATTCTTTGGTGCCAAGTAGACTTGAAAGTATGGAAGACAGATTCACTTGCACATTTTCATCTTTCTGCTTTAATTTCTCTAGAAATTGAGCAGCTGTTATTTCATCTAGTGGAGTTGTGAGACGAATAGTATGTGCAATGATGCAGACAGAATGCTAAGTTCACTCTCCCAGAGGAGATGAAACAGGTACTGTATGTAACGTCCTGAATTTACTATCTTACTATACACGGTTAGGGTAGCGGTACTCAGCAACTCTGTACACACACTTCCCTTTCATCTAGCTGTCCACCTGACCCTTTTGGGAATAAGTCTGGGAAACAGTGTGCTTCTAATGTTGCCTCCCAAATGCTGACAGGCTCACCTTCCACCTGTTTCATTTGATAGAGATCAATGTTGTCTCCTACTGGATCTCTGCCATGTAGTGGGTGAATTGGGTACTATTCATACACATTGTCACTTGTCTGTCCACTGACCTTCTCAATCATTGACTTCGTTGTTTCTAAGAGATCATGTTGAACAGACAGACTAGTCATGTGATCTATGTCAAGGTCTGCATAGAAAGGATTGTTACTTTTTAAATAATTAAGAGCAAGCTTTACCTTCTGTACATTGACATCTTGCCAGATGACCTTGGACTTAGTTGGAACACCATTTACAAGAATCACCAAACTATTTTCCATAGAGGTTGCCTCCACATTTTCCTGTAGAGGAAGTGGGAGATACATAACAGAACCTTTTAGAGATCTAATGAGTTTTTTCTGTGGAATGTTCCGTGTCTTTGTGTTCAGAAATAGAATGGTTTGAAATGGTTTCATTGTCTGATTTAGAATGCATTCAAACATATTCAATGTCGCAATCTCACTTGGTGTAACATGTGCCTCCATATTATTCAACAGTGACCTTGGAGGCAGAATGTTGGACTTTAGTTTGGAGAAACAGTGTTTGCACAGCAGAATGGTGGTCTGTAACTGAAATTCAGATTTCATCAGCAAAAATGCTGAGAGATGGAACCACATGTCACTGTATGGTGACAAGCTTTCAAGGTTCACTGTGACTGTTTGTTTGCTGTAGCACAGACGGTCACATGACACATATACAGAGTCAAACTTCTGAGCCTTTGCCAGCTCAAATTTTGCAATTTCTTTGCCGTACTGTTTCAGTATGTGTTTCTAACACAGAAACAGATGTTTCACCAGAACTTGCTGACTGATAAATAGTTGTGTCTGGTACAGAAGTCACACGTTGCAACTGTTTGAGAAATGTGATGGCACCCTGCTTGTCACCAGACTGTCATAAGTCATTTAAACAAGTGTACTGATTGACAACTCATCAGACTTCATATACCCTGTATACAAAGTTTTGCATGCCTGTTTGATGCACTACCAGCATCTGCATGTTGTGAAAGACACTGTCACAAACACTGCCATCGAGGCATGCTAGTGTGTGACCCATAAGTCCAGTATGTGGATGAATTTCACAAAGGTCAATCTTGTTAAACAGTTTATATCTTTCTTTGTGATCTGTTATCACAAATAGGTTGACAAACTGTTCGACTTTTTCAAATGATGATTGCCTCGATTGCAGGTTTACATCTCACATGGCCATGAAACAGTGCCGTTTATGGGACGGTGAACTGCTTACAGTCGTCATTTGTCCATTGCCTGTGTCATCATGACACTGAGCACATTGACCAGCTTACTGGACTCATCAATGGTGAACTTGCTTTCTTTTTTCTGTAAATAATAAGATTCTTCCCAGAAATATGCCTCTGAGTGCTGTGTGTGCATCCAGTGACCTGTGAATACATCACAGAAATTGTGCACAGTCAAAGTAGGATACCATTGTAGCCTTTTTTTGATGTCGTACATAACTTTTCTGAATAGTTCAAGCACTTGAGACATCTTACGCCATAAATGTTGAAGAACAAATACTGCTCTATTAACAAATGTGTGTACTTTGAGATGCAATTTCATCAAAGTCAGATGACTCTTTGTCTTTTTGCGCTTATGTCTCATCACAGCAACAATAAGCCTGTCGATCTTAGCTTTACTTGCTAGCGATCGGAAATACTTTTGCTTTCTCAGATGAAAATCACCAACTGTGAGTTTACAGCACTGTTTAGAAGGTCTGTTGATGGTTGCTGTAGCAATAGTTGTGTTTTGTCTGAGAGATCTACACAACTGTTGCTCAGGTAAACATTTTTTATTTGCTGTTGAGCAAGTACGTGGTTTTGTTGTGGAGTGAGTTACTGTAGAGCTCACTATTCCAGTAGAACTCTGTATTGTTTTATGTCTTGAACTCACATCACTGTTTTTTTTATCATTCTTAAGCAACAGTGAAGTACTATGATACCTGTTTCATCTTTCTATACATGCACGTCTGTATTTACTAGGCATCTTTCAATCTGTTAGTTCACAGTAGCAGTCAACAATGTTACAGAAGTATCAAACACCTCCATAAAAGACACAGAAAAATAAAATATTAGTATATGCTTGTGTTGATCACTTCTAACATTGTATATTGACACAGATGATTTATGCATAAAATATTACAACAAAAAAAAATTCAGAAAATGCTTTAATCAGTTTGGTTGCTCAAATTTTGACAGTCTTATTTTGATTCATGTCACACTGTCCTGTATAGCATTATCACCATGCCACATATATGTTTTTGTACTATTTCACTGTTCAGCAATGCAGAATCACTGCAATTCTGTATAGTGATTTTGACCTAGTATTGTTAAACTGCTGGTCAAACAACTACTTTATTTAAAATCTTTCTGTAAATGAGCAACAGATTAATAAAGTCAACTTCAAACACTTAACTTTTGAATATTAATTGTCATGATAGCCATAAGGCATTCACAAGAATCACATTGACAGTTATTTAATTACGTCTTTGGGGCAATATAACACTTGGCTCTACCTTGTGACACATTACATCTCTAGGAAGTGCTTAAGATATTGTTAAGCTATGTTCATGTGTTATTGCTAATACAAATAATCACAATTATTGATTAGGAATGAATATCGTGGTCACTTGTGGAGTGACAGAAAACAATGAAATGTGAAAATGTAGCTTCAGCAATTACATAGTTGTACAGGTAGAGTTACAATTTCAGAATAAGTATGTTAAATTGTGTGAACTTATGTATTTGTACATTATGTAAGAAGCAGGAAACTTTTTCCTTCAGTAATCATCATTTTTGGAAAAAATCATCAAATTATGTCGTAAATTCAAAGTTTCGAAAAAACAGTGTCATGTGCACAAAAGTGCCACAAAATATAGTGTCATGCATTGAAAGTGTCACAAAAAGTAGAGTATGGGTAATGCGAGAATGTCGCAATAGTAGTGTCATGCATGCAAAGTGTCGCAAATTTAAGCTTAGGAGTGACAACTGTATTCATTATCGAATCATATCTGATTGCTATTTGACTGATAGCTAGTTCTGCCAGTGTTATGCTAGATTTATCAGGCCATGGAGACAACCATCCAACGAGATGGAGAACACTGAAGAAGAAGTCAACAGCAGCCATCTTAGCCACACTGAGGCACACCACATTTATAATTAGGTACATTATATTTTATAAAGCATTTTTCTAGTATGATAAAAAGTGCTAGTAACAGGTAAATAGTATTAATCAAAACTATTTTTACTGCTCTATTTGACTATGTTGCTAGAAATAACCTATGATGCTGCATTATTTAGGTAAAAGTGTTTAAAGTCAGACAGTAATTTGGTACCACTTGCTCAGATACAGCTGCAAGTGGAGGCAGATAGCAAGGTGCATGTGTACCCACAACAGAAAAGGGAACCAATCAGGCATGTTTCTGCTGTAATTGTTTAAAACTGCCTATCAAAAGGATGCATTTTTCCCACCTTTAAATTTTAGCACATTTTAGCTGTAGCAGAAGTGCAGTGATAGTCAGTGCATAGACTACATTGGTCAATGAAGGCACAGTAGTAGCCAATGATTTGTTTTATTTGTGTGTCATGTATCAGCCCACTGAAACTGGGTTGAAGTTAGGAGGGAAAATTGCAGTTTTACTTTCACTACTGCTTAGGTACTGCAAGGGTGAACACTGACTTTTTTGGTAGCGCTCTGTCCACTTCTAAGTTTAAAAACTGAGAATGGCAGAAAACAGCAAAAGGACTTTGTGGATTGTTGGAAGCAGTATAGTGAGATGATGAGCATCTGGATGCTCAGAATAGTGAATTTTGGAGAAACCTGCAGCTCCCAAATTGCTGTGTTAAGTGGTTTGGTGGGGTGGAATGAGGTGGGAGCACCTCATGCCTACCTATGCACAGAGCTTTGAGTGCTCAGGCTCATCCAGACAAATTGCTTGATTGCATTTCAGAGGCAATGATTTGGGAACAAACACTGGTAGATTAGTAGCAGAAGCAAAATTGGACATCACTTCTATTATGAGTATGTTGCCTGCCTGTAAAATAATTTTTTCAGATATTATAGGGTGTAGGGTCTGGCAAGCAGAACACCATATGTACCTGATTGACAGAGCCCAAAGAAAAGTCAACATACAGATATCTGCATTTATAAGCATGTCTGGTATGTACACCATATGTCACCCAGAAATTAAGTATTGTTATGATTGGCTATACCTACCAGATAGTGTACACTTCTCGCATGCTGACAATTGCCATTTCCTGGGAGACCTTCGAGATGCAATCCTCAGAGTCCTCTAAGAATGTCAGACTGTTTGAACAAATAGCAAAATGTAAACAAAGGTTCTGTTCAGAACCAAAAAATGTAGGTCAAAAAAATAGAACAGCTGCATACATCACTCACACAGGTGTAACACATGGGTCTGGATTATTCAGACTGTAGCCAGGCTGTGTGAACCGTTTGGCAAAGTGCACCAGAATGCAGCAGCTTGTTGTCAGGGTGATATTTTGTTGTACCATGGTCAGCAGGTTAAATATTTCAGTCTGGCAACCTGCATTGTACTTATTACTCTGGTACTGCACCAGTGTAAGTGGCCAAAAGGGTAGGGGATACAGCACTGAAGTGCAGTGGTGGTGAGTCTAGTATGACAGTGTTTAGTGCTGTATATACCGCATTGAGCCATAATGCATGCAAGGTGTAATGTACCTAGTTGGATATCATTATTTATCATTAGTATGCTAGTGTGCGATCATCAGTAACTTGTCCCGGTAATGTGAGGTAGTATCTGTTGGCTACTGATGCCTCAGTTGCTTTGTGGTAATGTATCAAAAACTAATCTTGGTTTTCAATAAAAATACTGCTGGTAGTACAGTGGACCATGTTTTACTTTTTCGTGGGTTAATTTATAAACGTGTCCTCATGGGCCTGTTCACTCTTCCTCGTTTAATGAGTTTGTGGAGCACCAGCACAATGGTTACTTAAACAGAGACCACAATTGGGTGAGGGTGGGGTGATGAATACCATGGATATATTTTCATAGAAACTACAGTTGGTGAGGGAGGCTGATGCCAACACAGTAGCCTTGGCTTGTGGTCACCCAGCTGTTGGCTGCCAGGTTATACTGGTGCAGCCGGTACACTGTGGGTATTTTAATTTTTTTTTGTTTGGGGCCCCACGGTATGCAGCGATACGGGTTGTGGATGCTCAGTATTGGGATCAATACCGGGATGTGTCAAGCGCATAGGGTGTTACTGTACCACAATACAGCATGTGAAAAATAGTTTCTGTGTGAAGTGGCAAGGTTGTAATGAGTTGGGGCACCTCATGCCAACATGGACAGACTTTGGTAGTAATCACTTGGACATAGTTGTAATGTCTTGGCGGGAAGTTTAATATCATGTTGTAGATTTAGTCAGGAGCAAAATTGGACTTGTTTATTATCAGTATGTTGCCAGCCTGTAAATCATTTTTCAGATATTATAGAGTGTTGGGTCTGGCAAGGAGTAGTTCATGTGTACTTGCTTGATAGAGGCTGGGAAAAAGGTGAATATACAGCCTGCTTATCTATGGTGTGTATGCACACCATATGTCACCCTAAATTAAGTTTTCTTATGATTGGTTATACCTACTATGGTGTGCACTTCACATGCTGGCAATTGTTGTTTCCTGGGAGGCTTTGGATGAATCGTCTAATTTCTAATAATGTTTGACTGTTTGTATAGCTATTGAGCTGTAAAAAGTTATTTAAGAATCAAAATGTTGGTAAAATGGGGTTATATAGCACCTCACACAGTAGTAATAATAGTTGGATATTCACAGTGAACTATGGTGGTAACGGACCTTGATCATGAGAGGTGCCAGTGATATTTTATAGCATCATGGCATGGGTGAGGTGTGTTGAAATATGTAACTGTAAGGTTTGCTATTATATGGTTCAGGTATAGTGCAGGGGCAGTGCTCACAGAGGACACTAGTGTTGCCAGTTTGGTGCTTTCTATAAGTGACTTCTGTGATGTCACTTCAGATATGAAAATGTGCTGAGACATCAGCACTGTTTTCTTTATAGAGTTTTTGTTATCTTCTGAGCTGCTAGTTACGCCAACTGGCTATGTGTGTTGGTGGTTGGTTAGCTAACAGGGAATTAGCACTCGTCAAGAAAACAGGAAAGGGGGATGGCGTGATGGGATGGGTACCCCATAAACGAGGAAAGTTGGGCAATAAACTTGGGATTTATCACACCTTTGCAAGCAAAAAGTGAGTGGGGTTATATTATGCTAATGGTCACTGGTGCCCCTCATGCCACAATAAATGTGTCTTCATCAACACCAACAGTGCTGCTATGTTACGTGATGAGGCTTGTTGTGGTAACACTGTGTGAGACCTTGCTCTCATTACATTTTAACTTTTCTCTGATGTCACCCTGATTAGGTAGGCGGGTGGTGGCAACTGTTGTTGATGATTGGGAATGGAACACACCTACTGTTATGTATTGCATCTGACCCAATATTAACCATCTCTAACTCTGTAGTACCACAAGATGTGGTTGTGAACGATAACATGAGACAATAATGCTTCATCTTCGCTAGACAGGAAGATGAACTTTGATGTAGCTGTATTCAAGCTGTGGTATATGTTACTCGAACATAGCATGACACAACACAGTTGTATGTTTTTATGTTGAAATACACTATTTGCATGGCTGAATGATATTTGTGATTATGAAAATTATATTTAAAATGTTGTTCTCTGTGTTCTAATCAGAATACTATAGGATACATCAAAATATATAGGTTCAAACATGACAGAATGGAATGTTTGTGTATGTTTTATTGCAAAATTAAAAGATGAGGCAGTGGTCCTGACAGAGATGTGCTTGCTGCTTGAGGCAATCCAAGTGGTGGTGCTCGATTAATGCAGCACAAACCCAGTTGGACCAATGTGGAGCATTAATAGCTTCCTGCACAGGTCTCAGAGTAAAATAAGACCACTGTACAGCTGAAGAGAGTGGAGTTGCCCGAGCGCTTAACTCTAGTAGTACAATAGATGCTGGTTCTGAAGCAGACCAACATGAGACAGACAATGCTTCATCTTCAATAGACAGGAAGATGAACTTTTGATGTAGCTAGTATTCAAGCTGTGGTATATGTTATTACTCGAACATAGCATGACAAACACAGAGTTGTGTATGTTTTTAGTGTGTTGAAATACACCAATCTCACATGGCTGAATGATATTTGTGATTATAGAAAAATTATATTTTTAAAAATACTTATTCTTACTATATTTCTAATCAGAATACTTCATAGAATACATCAAAAATATATGAGTTCTGAAACATGACAGTAATAGAATGTTTGTGTATATTTTATTGCAAAATAGAAAATTAAAGATGAGGCAGTGGTCCATGACAGAGATGTGCTTGCTTGAGGGCAATCCAAGGGAGGGTATGCTCAAGATTTTAATGCAATACAGCACAAACCAGTTGGACTCTAATGTAGATGACTATTAGCTTCCCGCATATGGTCTTAAGAGTAAAAAATAAGACCACTGTACAGCTGAAGAGGAAGTGGAGCTGTTGCACGAACGCTTCTGTGTTTTGAAGCAGAGAGAGGAGATACCGAAGAATGACAAGTGCTGGTACTACCTCACCTACGAGTTATGGGAAGCTGCAGGGAAGCCAGCTGCCGGGAAATGCCTCACTCATCGTAAGTTATTCAAAAAAATCCTCAGATTCTATGATATTGTAGTACAGGTACACAATCGGGTAAAAGAAAGTGTTTTTCTGATTGAAGTCTTTGTTATTGTAGCCATGTTATTTTCACAATATGATGTTACAAGTCAAGTGGCTGTACTGTAAAACAACTGAATATTTTGTACGTCACGAGAGACGTCATTTTTTTGTCTTCCGTTTTGTGTTTTTTGTCTTAAGGGAAAAAGTATTTATAACTGTTATTAAATAATGATGCATTTTTTTGTATTATATATATATATATATATATATATATATATATATATATATATATATATATATATTTATATATATATATATATATTTATACAATACATGTGTCCTGATATTGGCTTAGATAAAAACATGTCTTTTACGATGCTGCTGAATGAATAACCCAATGATAGTGATGGAGTTACTATCAAGTATCGATTTTATTGAAGCAGAATTGTATTTCATGTAGCATACTATATAAGTACTAAGTATTGTGTACTGAGTCAGCTTATGATCTTTTATTTATGAAATATTTATTTGCAGTAATTGTGATTTTATATGTGTCTGCAATGGCTCTGCAATACCTGATTACAGTTAATGTTAGGTGCCTGAAACATGTTGAATGCTTAAAGAAAGTGTAGTTAAAATGTGTTGACATTTACATGAAAAACTTAGTGGATCTACTTATTATCTTCTTTCACAGACCAGCACAGGCAGCCCCCCAGTTGCAGCCGAGATAGTACCTGCACAGTCAGAAGCTGTGGAGGCTGAGAACTCTGTCACCGACAGTGTCATCCTTGTCGAGTCAGATGGTAAGATGCTGATAGAAATAATTGCATTATGTAATTTGGGTGGTATGAGGCTATCACGTAAGGTGTGAGCTGGACTACTTAACTCACTTCTTTTTAGGAAATACTCTTCAGAAAGTTAACATGAGTTCCAGCACCCATGTAATATGTGTAATAATGCAACGTACACAAAAAAAATTGAATAGAATTCTGAATTTTGATTGTCTAGCTGGCATCTTTTCAGCATTGTAAATACTCCAGTGTACCCACTGTAAAAAGTGTCAGCCACCACTCAGCTGCATCAGGAACTCCCTGGCAAATCCATATGCTCATCACAAAAACACACCACTGCAAAGCTAACGGATGGATGGCAAACAAACAAGCAGCAAGTTTGAAATCAAATGTATGTTTTAAATATCTTTTTTGTAAAAAAAACAAACATGCCCTTCGTATAATTACAATATACCCCTCCAGTGAGTGGGTATACTGGAAGATTTACCACTCTTGGCATATAAGTCTCTCGGCTGCACCTTGTGACTGAACTACACCAGCTGTGGTAAATCCTCCAGTAAACCAACACCCTGTTGGGATATATTGATTAAAAATTCTAAACAACAAGGTATACTACTTCATAACATAACTGGTGATTCAAAAGGAACAGATTTTATAGCAAGATGTATGGTAGTTGTATACATCTCAGTTTGGTTTAACTGACTATGATGTACAACTGGTGATTATATTTCTAGACATCAATGGTATGTGAAGTATTGTTGTTCTATGGATTTCTTATCTATTTTTTTTATAAGTGAATGTTCTCTTCATTGCACTCTAAGAAGATATTTGTACAGATCTGAATTGTGTTTTTGTGTAATGAGTAACGTGTAATGAGTAATACAGGTACTCATCCCAATATATGTTATGTAGATATTGGCCGGTATAGTTAAAGAGTTTTTGCATATTGATATACTACCCACTTAAGTGAGACGTAGTGATGTGACCAGACACAATATACACAGGAGAATGTTCTGTTGTTCACATAATGATGTGAGAAGGGAAGAATAGTAATATATAGTAATCAGGTTGGGAGGACTGACCCATGCATATTTAACAGATTGTGATATTGAGCCTGTTATGTCCTGATAATATATTGACAGAATCTGTATATTTCTGAATGGACAGTATTGTATGTCTATGCTAACATTGGGGTAGTAACTGAAAATGGGGTGGGCGTCACTGAACAGCTTGATGGCCATGTGCAGTACTGCACAGAGAGAGTTTCTGAATTACAGTGGGGTGTGCAGTGCTGATGTGGCTGGCAAGGTGTGGGAACTTCTCTGGAAGATTGGTGGTTCCACTGCTGGTACCGTTCATGTGAGTGAGTTTGTTGCTGTACCCACGAGCAGGGCCAGTGCGTGGATGTCACTGCTGGTGAATGACACAACATCCACAGAAACAGAAGTGTCATTGCAAAGAGAAATGTGTTACATGGTTGAATTACACAATGAGACACTATAAAAAATGTATTTCACAATGAAAGTTTAGTGGTAGATTAATATATTGTGGTATATGTTATAATATTTTTTACTTATATGTTTTATATTGGCCAGGGAAGCAGTGCCAGTAACAACTGTGGAGGTGAAGGAGGAGCCTGGCACCGGCTCTGAGCATAAGTACCATCATAAAAGATATTCACACAAGATGTACTGTCACAGCCCCCTGCACCCCCACAACCTCTGTTCAGTAGTATGGAGGACCTTGTCACCCCAAAGCAGCCATAGAACTGCTAATTGGTAGGTACTGTGAGAGCAGTGTGGCTATTTGTGAAAGGGATGAGTAAGTGGGGGATGCAGACAGTTCTGTAGTAGACAGTCTCAACATGTGAATGGATCATTTGTGTATTGAGATTATGTGACACAGTCTGTTATCTATGTTCAGATGCCCACTTTTTGCTTTACTATGCATACATGTGTACTATATGGTGTCACTTCATGCATAATTGGGAGGTATTTTGCTGTACAGTGTGCCCTATTCGTTATGGTGCTACACTTATGATTACATTTTTGGTTCTCAGTGGGTAGGTGGTCAAGGTGGTAGTACTACATCAAGGGGGAATGTATGATGTGGTAAGACTAGTATGGCACATGACAGCAGCTGTACTAAGCCAATTCTGAGTATGTTATCTTAATTATCACAATGTGTGTGCATCAGTGATGGAGTGTACTGGACTGGTGTGTCATGCATGTATGTCATCATAAGTGTTATTGTATGAAGGGGGAGTGTACTAGGATAAGAAGTGTATTTATAGATAGAAAGTTTGTGATTATCAAGATGATAAGGCCTACTGTACTACAATGCATACTCAACCAATTCAAAACAAGTTTTCAGTTCAATGGGGAGGGCCTAGTGTAGTAATAGAGCTAGTTACCATATTGTAAGGGTGTGATAAATGGTAGCGGAGGGGTACAATGGATATGTCACATGGTGTACTTGCCATTCACGGATGATGGGTGTACTGTAATGCTTTGCAATGTGTCAAGTCACCTGTAAGTGGGTACATATTGTTGTTGTTTGCTTATGGTGTATGCTCACACCCATACCCCTGCACACAGACAGTGGAAGGTTAGTGTGCAGCTATATATATGACACAGATTACAGAGTGAGTAATGAAGACTGATTACTATGCAGGTTAACGGACCACTTATGTTTTGCATCAATTACTGTTGCAGTGTGTTTCATTATAGCAAACTGCTGATCAGGTTATCATTTTGATCCTTACACAAGGGATATATCTCTCAAGGTTTTCATGACGTGAAACTGTTGTCATATGTTTAACTCATCAACATAGTCTGATGTAGGTGTTCCAAGCATAACTTCAGCACTGCTGTATAGCATATGGTTAAGTGGGATTCAGCAGTTTAACAATCCTGAGACTATGCATCAATGTTCTCATGGAGTAAGTAGTATTAAGTTTCAAGGCATGAGCAAATGTAATTCTATAGTGTATCAATCTTTGTGCAGCGGTGCAATCTGTCACGATGTGTGCATAACTGCAACATGACACTACAGGGTGATTAGGTCACTATTTACATGATTCTTGGCTGCAGCTTATTGTTATTATGATAATAATCTTTATTTGAAAATAGTGTAAGACATTGTTCAGCATATGGTGAAGCTCTACCTGTGTGTTAAAACAATTTTACATATGCAAGTTAGTATGCTTGTGACAATTGAAAAGCGTTACTTCTGAGAACAATTGTATTGTGTACAACATTAAGATAAAAACAACTTTTTAGTAAATTGGAAGATACTGCTATCATATTAACTATTTATTATTTGTACATTCTGGGTGGGATATTCAGACTGCACCAGGCTGTGGTGCAAGCCTGGGTGCAGCACAACTGGGATGTGCCTGAGCATTGACAGGGTGATATTCAACGGAGCTGTACCATGGCACAGCATCGTTGAATATTACTCCTTGGCCACCTGCAGTTCACATGGTGCAGTGGCAGTGCGACAGCACAAGTGGCCAAAGTGGAGCAGGGGGATGTACTAGCAGAAGTGCCATTGCGCTAGGCACAACTACTGTAATATACAAAAGTACAGATGCAAATAGGGCTATAATGCATGCAAGCCAGATATGGGGCCATTTGCATGTCATTATGGCACCATTTGCATGCAGGTGTGCCAATCCCCGATAACTTGTGCCTGCCACCCTGCCAGGCTGCAGTCATTGTGGACTGACACCCCTTGCTCCTACTGGCAACATGTTCTGACGCCCGTTTGTGGGAATATGTATAAATAATAAACATCCCATATCACTGCTGGTCCACTGGAATGCTCGCAGCCTGATCACGGGTATATGTGATAAACTACAATGTCCTATAAACCTGGTGGTCTAGTGACCACTCGTAGCCCAATTGCAGGAATATGCAATGAAATAATAGTCCAATATCCCTGGTGGTCCAGTGGACCACTTACAGTCTGATTACAGGGATATGTGATAAACTACAATGTCCTATAACCCTGGTGGTCCAGTGGACCACTTTCAGTCTGATCGCGGTCATATGTAATAAAATTATGGTCCAATACCCTTGGTGGCGCAGTGGACTGCTCGCAGCGTGATCATGGGTGTCAGTCAGATATAATGAGAAACCAATCCATCACTGGTGGCCCAGCAGTACTCCCCTCCCCACCCATCCACTGAGCCCCACCACCCCACACCACCCCAGTTAGTGGTAGGTGGCAGCTCCCCATCTGCTTGCCACCCCGCTGTCTGCCGACTGACTCCATATGGTAGGAGTGTACAGTCATTGGTCTACAGCATAAGCAATGGGTGTGCAGGCCATACCGTACTACACAGTACAGAAATGTGAATGCATCCATTCATATATCTGGGTTGTATAGTATGGTATGGGCTGCACGCCCATTGGCTTACGCTATGGCCCAGTGGGTGTACAGCCCTACCAGATGGAGTCAGTCATCGTGCGGTGGGGTGGCAAGCTGTTGAGGAGCTGCCAACTGCTGCTGACGGGCGGGAGGGGGTGGTGTTGCTTAGTGGGTGGGTGGGAGGGTACCACTGGACCACCAGGGATGGATTGGTTTGACATAATATATCACTGATGCCTGCAATTGGCTGCGAGCAGTACACTGGACCACCAGGGATATAGGACCATTATTACTATACTAATGCCCATGATCAGGCATGGGGGTGCCACCACAAAGCTGCCACTGGAGCTTGGGTGGCTACTCACAGGTGGCAGCTGCCATGTTGCACCCTGCAATATGGCAGCTCACCTGTGGGTGGCCAGCTGTTGCTCCTTTTTTGGGGGATCAACTGTGTGCAGTGCAAGTAGGGGTTGTGACTGCGTTGGTTAGTATATCCCGGGCTGAATATTGGGATGTGTGGAACATGGATGGGCATGACCACCCCTAATTGTGCCGCATACATTACTGATGTGCTTCAGCTCATCAGCATTTGTACCAGGCACATTCCCCTTTTGAATATCACACCGGGGCGCATTAGTGGGTTGCGCATGGCAACACTGTGTTGCGCTATGTGCAACCCTTCTGAATATCCCACCCACTGTTTCTTTACATGATGTGTAGAGAAAATGTTTTATTAATTAGTTGCCAATGTCACTGAGCTGTTGGTTTCTAAATGTTTAACATTATTTCAAGTATTATAAAAAGGGTCTGAGAAATGGAGCTTTCTGATTGGCTGCAAACATTCTAACAGCCTTATGTTAATCTTTTATTAACATACATGTACAGATTGTCCATATGCTGAACAAGGTTTAAGACTGTTTAAAAACATGATTTATTATAATAGAAATAAAGCACTCCCAGGGATTATGTTAATGGTCAGTTAATCACCGTCTTGGGGCATGTGGCATTCGGCTACACCTTGTGCCATAGTACACCCCCTAGAAGGTGATTAACAGACCATTAACATAACCCTTGGTCATGCCTTACTGTTTAATTAATGTAACAGCAGTAAAAGATTATTTGCTTCTATGAAAATATGTACACAAAATAAATAAGTATATGACATGTGTGTCTCTTTTGTAGCAGTTATTAAACAGATGATTATATGAACATTAGATAACGGGAAATAGTAGTGTTGGTCTACAGGTCATGCTATTATTCTCATGCAGGTGCGAACAAATAATATAGGTGCAGATGTTCAAGTTCACTTGTTCATACACAATTGAAGAGCTAGTATCACTGTATATCACACTGTGTTGTTCATTATGCCAAAACATTTAAGTAGTGATTGTTGGCAAATACTAACTGATACAGAACAACAGTATAGAAAATATACTATTCTTATAGATCTTTTCAAGTTGTCCACGAAGAACATAATACGGTAGAAAAAATATAATAACGGAACTGGCAAGACAGGAGTTCTGATTTACATCACACTCCTCGATGGTCTTGAGAGTGCCCAGCAAAATGTATTACAATTATTAAATTAGATATCAATATTGTAAGATGAAAGACAGGTAGGCAATCACCATTTTGAGGTTCATATATTGATTCATGTTTTTTGTCACTTTGAAGGGCGCCCTCGCTTAAAGCGGTGCGCTGGCCAATGTCGCTGTTACTGCAGGCTTGAGCACAAGGTTGACAGTCTAATAAGAGACAAGGTTGCGCTCCGTGAAGGGCAGGAGAAATTGCTGTCCTTCATGGAAACGCAACAAGCGACTGTCAACCTTGTGCTTGAGCCTGTGGTGACAGCGACTAGTGAGACTGTGGCCAGCTCAAGCACTTCACCTCCACCAGTGGCATCCAGTTTCCCTAGGAAAGAATGACCAGCCTCCACAGCTCCTCCAGTATCTCCTCTGGAAGGCACAACAGCTTCCACTTCTATTGTGCCTCCACATTGAGTCCAACTTACGGGTTGGGCTGCCACAAGCAGCAACACACCTCTCTCTGAGAGTTGTTTGTAAATATTGTATATAGTTTTTAAAATATTTTTTCACATATTTTGTAAAATAATCATTTTTGTAACTTTTTTTAATGAATATATCTATTTTTGTATGTACCATTTAATTTTGTAGATAAATAAGAAAAAAATTAATATATTTTCTTTCTATAAAACATGATTGAATTTATTTAACAATTTTTTTGTCAGGACTGACTGTGTTTCATTTGAAAGTTTAAAAATAATATTTTTTTACTTTAATATATGTAGAAATAAATATTTTTTGAAAATAACACTTTTTCTTGTGGTATTATTAAGTTGTGGAGATCTTTGCCATTAATATATATTCTATAAGAAAGCGTTCCTTTTCCTTAGTTTGGTAAAGAAGGGCGTTATACACAAAGTTTCAGGTCTAAACAGATAACACATTACAATTGTTGCTGTGTTACATATCTTGCAGTGATATGACAACATTTTTGTAGGTACATTAATAAGTATGAGTTATGTTCAGAATTTGTGTCTTGTAAAGGTACGGAAGAGGACCATGTAAGATATGTAGATATTTAACAGTGGTGCTGAGAAATAGAGTGCCACATTGTTTATGTCCCACAAGGATAGTCTCATTGCCAGCAAAAAGATAGTGTGTGAAACAGTGCAACAGCATAAATTAGTATGTGACATAACAATGTTAAGCCAAAGGAAACAGATAAATATTAAGAGGCATATGCTTGAGATGGATGTTGTCTTGCTCTTCATAACAAACAATTCTGCTAGATAACTTACTGTGTTCTTCATATGTGTGCATTTGGCTATGTGTGTCTGGTGCTGCCACTACAACATTGCGAGTAGTATTGCTACTTCTCATTCTCAAAATGACAAACCAGCAGCAGGTGACAGAAATAAAAAAAACAACTGTCTAAATGTACTACAAGACATCCCCACCCACTTGACCAGGTACTGCATGCTCATACACATCCCGATTGCAGGTGCACACAGCGTACCACACTTAGGAGTTGCATGGCTTTACCTAGTGATGCCCCACACCCCACCACACCTGGTACTGCACCCTGGCTGGACATCAACAATGCAACTTTCTGATTGCAGCTGTACAAACGTTTGTACACTTATGAGTAAACAGAAATAAAAACAACTGTGTAAATGTAGTAAAAGACACATCCATCATCAAGATACAAGAACTGTTGCATTTAAGTATGTGATGTGCGTAGTAGTAAGTTTACTGCATCTGTCCACTCAAGATGCACAGCCTGATCTGGAGGTGGGGGGAACTATTGCCTGTACAAGGCTGTGCAACTCCTAATGGCACTAACAGATATATAGTTTCAGTGATGTAGGTGTACTGTTGATGTCCATGTGCTTACCTTCAGTGTGTTTGTATACTAAGAATGCAGTAACTGGTCTGTCTAACAGGGAGTGGAATTAGCTGGCTGAGGCCAAGCAACTTCTAAATGTGCTAACATTAGTGTACCTACAATAACGGAGGTGTATCATGGATGTCTATAGGCTCACTTTTGCTGTAGCTCGCTACTGAGGATGTAGTACCTGGTAAAGACAATGGCATTGCCTCTCTGACACCACAGTAATTCAAATTGTGGTAAGTTGAGCATCCTTGCAATGAGTGAACTGTACCATTTATGTCCACAGCCTCACTTTTTTGCAGTTGGTCTATACTCAGGTTGTGGTACCTAGTCTTTGGGTCTGGCAGACCATTATGTGGCTGATGCCATACAAGTGATAACTATGCTAATTGTACTACACCAGCAATCAAGTAGGTGTACCATAGATATAAACAGATTTTCTTTTACTATAGCTCTCAGTCACAATGGACCAAGTGTTGTAGTACGGGAAGGGGCATTCTCTCCCACAGACTGTGTGACTCATTATTGTGCTAACCTTTGCAAGGCTGCAATCATGAAGTAACAGTGTTGATCTTCATGGGTTCATTTTAACTGGGGTTCCCCAGTAGCTATGCAGTACCTGGTCTCAGTGGGTGGGGCACTGCCTTGTGATGGTCCTCCAGTGCTTAACAGTGGGAGGTTGTGTATATGTGAAATCAACCACACATATTATACCTGTACAACTACTTAATTTTGCTGTGCTCTATAGCTGAGGTACAGTACCAGGCATGCTGGGGTGTGGGGCATCGCTAGGTAAGGCCATGCAACTCCTATGTGTGGTATGTTGTGTGCACCTGCAATCAGGGATGTGTACATTTGGTGTACATGGCCTCAGTTTTGCTGTTGATCTTCACTGAGCATGCAGTACCTGGTCAGGTGGGTGAGGATGTCTTGTAGTATATTTAGACAGTTGTTTTTTATTTCTGTCACCTGCTGCTGGTTGTCTGTGATTGGTCATGTTGCCTTGGTCCTCCCCCCTACTTGCATATGTGCGTGCGTGTGTGTGTGTGTGTGTGGTGCTGGGAGGGTGAATTCGGAGTTAGGGTTTTCAACCCTAACACTGAATTTCCTCACTTTTGTCACTGTGGAACAACCCTAACTGATGCAGTAAACAGAGTTTTTTGCCATGAATATATATATATATAATATTTTGTTGCTGCACCATTAGGGTTGAAGTGTAAAAAGTAGGGAAATGCAATCTTAGGGTTGCCAAAGCCTATGACCTGACCCCCACTCTCAGTTTCCAACCTGAATAGCCCACCCCACTCTCATCTTCCAACCCTAAGGCCCCACCATCACCCTGCATGCAGAAACAGGTGTGAGGGGTGCCTTGGGATTGCAACCCCTAATGTTTAACCCATTGCTTTATTCTGCACCCATGTTAAGTTATTAACTGTTGAAATGGGGTGAGCATTAGGGTTCATAACTCCCCCGAGGGTGGGGGTGGGGTGTTCTGGTTGGAAGCCGAGGGCGTGACTGGGGTCTTAGGCTTGGGAACCCTAAGATCGCATTTTTCTACTTTTTATTCTTCAACCCTAATGGTGCATTAACAACATTTTTTGCAGTGAATTTCCTTACCTTTTCACATACTTTACTTGCATCCCTATTAAGGTCCCATTGCTCCCACCCTCCATAACTGCACTGCCATGCTCTGTGAATTTCGTTTTTTTAAGTGTTGGAACACAGGATGCTTCAGCCCCTTTACACCCATCTCTCCATAGATATGTGATGAAATTATCACCATAGCCATATTATTACCTCAGCAGATGTACCCAGTAGGCAAAATTTTCAAATTTTCACCAAATGATAATTCTGCACAAGTGTAATGCCGTTGCATGACACAGGTGCAAAAACACATTTTGGACAGGATTTGAAAAATGAGAGCTGTGACATACATGAGGTCTGGTAAAGAAAAGGCTATGTTAAAAATCTGGGGTCAAAATATTTAAAATTTTAAAATGTATGAGTGGGCGTCCCTCCGTCACAAAGTGCCATTCCATGCCACAGGTGCAAAAACACATTTCAGGTAGGACGTGAAAAATGATAGCTGTACTATTTATGAGGAGGTATGAAAAAATGGCTTTGTAAAATATTTGGAGTGAAAATATTAAAAATTACCAAAGTTACAAGCATGTGTAGAAACATTTCAACTAAAGCTCATAACTCAGCCATTTTTATTAATTTAGATTTTGTTGACCAGATAGGTACATTAGACAGCATGGCTGCCTATTTTCAGGTACAGCCCAGGAGGTTACAACAAAGCACAGGTAGACAACAGTATATACAAAGAAAAATCAAGTGAAAAAGAATCGGTACAGAGTCAGGCTTGAGCAGTCACAGTATAGCTATACAAAATATTCAGCAAATGACAGTACAGTTGCAAGAACAATGTGTAATAACAGATACAAGATACAAGTGCAAAATAACTAACAGTCTTTATATCAACATCTAGTGTGTAAGTGCTAAGGGGGGTGGTAAGCTTTCCCAGGCAAAAATTGAGAGCGGTAGAGGTAGGAGCCAGTAGGCAACTAGGAGGAGCCAGCAAAGGAGTGGAGGGGCACACTATAGGAGCAGGGTTCAGAACTTAAAAGTGTCTTACAAAGGTCCTGCTTGAATCTGTGCGGAGAAGGGGAGTTTCTGCAATTCAATGGAAGGGTATTCCATAGGTTGGGGGCACAGTCCGAGAAGGCATTTTCACCCATTTGGGTTTTACATCTTGATTGGACAAGCAGGGATTTGTCAACTGATCTCAGGGGGTAGGCAGAGGTCGCATGTTTGACCAGAGAAGCCAGTTTGTCAAGTATCTGGGAGGCGATTATATTCTTTATAAAACAGGAGGAATTAAACTGACAGAATGCTGAGGGGGTAAGACAGCCCAGGCTGGAGTATATTGAGCATCGGTGAGTAAGCTTAGGTAGTAACAGAGCAAAGTGGCAAATGTTGTTGTAGCACACATCCCACTTTCAGAGGAGCCCTCCAGTAGTTGCCAGAAAAGCTGTTAACCCATATGCCAATTTGGGTCTCAGGATCCCCTGTGCAATGACCAACCTAGCCATGGATGTAAGGCTATGTCTGTCCTTATATGCCAGTCCCATTTGAATATTAACAGATTTGATGACTGTAGCTAGGTGCAGGTCAAAGTCCAGGGTGGTATCAAGAGTGGCTCCTAAGTATTTAAAGGAGGTAACTGTGTTGAGAGGAGCACCATCTAGTGCTCAGATACATAAAGGTTGGGTGCAGGACCGAATCTTTGAACCTGAGTCAAAGAGCATAGTTACAGTTTTATTTTTCTATTGAGGACAAGCTTGTTCTGTAATAGCCAGAGCTGAAAGGTACTGAAATTTTGATTGAGATACTGGTTGATGTCTAATAAGTTTGGAAATGAAGAGTAGAGAATCAGATCGTCTGCATATAGCAGGGTTGAACAAGGACCAGTAAGCGGGGGGAGATCATTTACGAAGATCATAAACAGGACAGGGCCAAGAATCGAACAATGCGGCACTCTAAACCGGGTGGGAGCGTGGGAAGACTTAGCACCTCTGATCTGGACAAACTGCTGATACTCTGAAAGATAATTTTGGAACAAGGAAGTAGCAGAGGAGGAGAAGCCAAGATATGACAACTTTGGTAGGCACAGCGGGTTGTCAACTAAATCAAATGCTTTCGTAAGATCAACAAAAGTAGCCCCACTGAGAAAGCCATTGTCCATCGCTAGTCTGACATCATTTGTAAACTGTATGAGTGCAGTGGATGTACTGTGCCCTCACTGAAAACCATGTTGATCCTTGGTGAGGAGGTTAAATGAATGGAGATGATCCGAGACCTGGATGGCTATAAGTTTCTCAAGAATTTTAGATAGGGTAGAGAGGATGGTAATAGGGCAGTAGTTATCCAAGTTGGTGGCGTCCCCCTTTTTGTGGACAGGGACTACTTGGCCAGTCTTCCAGAGGGAAGAGACATGTCCTGTAAGTAGGGATAGGTTGAAGAGTTGAGTCACTGGAAAGACTATGGGATTTTTGTTCACCAAATTTTCAACATGGGCTTTTTGGGACCCCACCTCATGAACCCTGGCACTGTCATTTCTTTAATTGGTCCCAAAAGGTGATTTTGCACATTGACTGTGCCCTTCTTCACCACAGGTGTGAAAACATGTTTCAGGTAGAATGTGAGAAATCACAGACAAAAAAGCCGCCCCAAACTACAGAGTGTGCTAATATTGTTTCTGGGATAGGCTCTTTAACAGGGCCCTTATCGAAATGTATTGACCTGCATGTTAATTTTGTGGTCCCAGAACTGAGGTCTTATGTAAGGAATTTGACACAAATTTTAAATATTTTGGAGAGATTTGCAAATGGAAGCTGGTTGGGCTTTGGTTACTTTAGACATAGAAGTTCTGTATTCTAATGTGCCCCATGTGGGTGGTTTATCAGCTTTGCATTTCTGGTTAGAACGTAGTTCTACATATGCATCTAGTTTCATTAATTTCTTGTGCTAATTAACTGAATTTGTACTTACCAAAAATGTTATCATGTTTCAGGATAAATTCTTTTTACAGATAAAAGGAACTGCGATGGGGGCTATGTTTGCCCCCACGTATGCTAATCTGTATTTGGGCAAATGGGAATTGTCTTGTATTTATGAATGTGTTCATAGAAACATAGACTTTGATGGCAGATAAGGACCGTTTGGCCCATCTAGTCTGCCCATTTCCCTACCTACAGGATAGGCCGCAGATCCTAGTTAACCAACAGCCTATTTCTTCCTACCCCCCACAAGAATTGTCTTATGTCTGTCCCATGCATTCTTGAATTCTCCCACAGTTTTAGACCCCACAACCTCCCTGGGAAGGCTGTTCCATGCATCCATTACCCTCTCTGTGAAATAATACTTCCTCACATTGCCCCTGAACTGCCCTCTTTCTATCTTTAAATTGTGTCCCCTTGTTCTTGCAAGTCTCTTTTTCTGAAAGATGCTACCCTCCTGGACTTTGTTGATTCCACTGATGTACTTAAAAGTTTCTATCATGTCCCCCTGCTCCCTTATTTCCTCAAGGGTATACATATTAAGCTCCTTTAGTCTCTCCTCATACGGCTTCTCCTGCAGACCATGCACCATTTTAGTTGCCCTCCTCTGGACTACCTCTATCCTGTCTATGTCCTTGCAGAGATGGGGTCTCCAGAACTGGACACAGTACTCCAGATGGAGTCTCACCAACTGTCTGTACAGAGGGATAACAACTTCCTGTTGTCTGCTGCTGATGCCTCTCCCTATACATCCCAGTATACCCCCAGCCCTCCCTACTGCCTTCTCACATTGCTTGCTAACCTTAAGGTCATCTGATATGATTACCCCCAGGTCCCTTTCCTTTTTGTTGTTACTACCTCCCCACCCATTGTGTATTCTTCCCCTGGGTTCTTGTTTCCCAGGTGCATTATTTTGCACTTCTTTGCATTGAATCCTAGCAGCCATACTTCTGACCATTCCCCCAACCTTGCCAAGTCCCTTTTCATCCTTTCCACGCCTCCTTGTGTATCAACCCTGTTGCAGATCTTTCTGTCATCTGCAAAAAGGCATACTTTCCCTTCCAGTCCCTCTGCAATGTCACTGATGAAGACATTAAAAAGGACTGGACCCAATACTGAACCCTGCGGTACCCCACTAGTAACCCCTCTTTCTTCAGAGTGGACTCCATTTACAATTACAGAATCGACATTATGACCGTATTGATTTATGGCATTGATATATTGATGATATATTAATGGTGTGGTTGGGGGACTATGACATTTTGATTCAGTTTGTACAGTATTTGGAACAATCTGACCCCAATCTTTGGTTTACAATAAATTATAGCAAAGAACAGGCTTCCTTTTTGGATATTAGAATCAATAAGGAAGATGATGGTACAGTAACAACTGATTTATATAGAAAGCTGACAGATCAGAACAGCTTATTAATGGCCAGTAGTTGTCACCCCCACCACACCTTTGATAACATTCCTGAGTATCAGTTCATGAGAGTTAAACGAGTGTGCTTAAGCGAAGAAGCATTTCTTCGAAGGATCCAGGAACTACAGGAGAGATTTGTTAATTGGGGATACAACCCTGTGTTGGTGGCAAGAAAAGCAGAAGAGGTTAGTCAGAACTTTTCTAGGAGAGATTTATTACAATACAAGCGAAGGGACTCTGAGAATGAAAATCCAGAGATCAGGCTAGTTATCAAATATTGTGCCAAGAGCAGTATAATTACTGACACAATTAATAAATGTTGGAAAATTTTGGATACAAAACCGTCTTTGAAATTAGTCACCAAACAAAAACCTAAGATTACTTTTAGGAGGTCCAAAAATCTGTCAGATAGCTTGGTTCATAGTTATCTCCCAGTTCAACACAAATAAACGTGGTTGCCCTCTGTCCCATTGGGATGCTACCTTTGTGGCAAGTGTACATATTGCAGTAAAATGTAACAGAAAAAAAGTTTTACAACTGTTAATATTAATGTATCTTTTGACATTAGGGGATTTATCAATTGTAGTACTGTTTGTGTTGTTTATTTAGCAACATGTAGTTGTCGGTGAATTTTATATTGGCAAAACATCAAGGGTATTTAAAATAAGAGTGGGAGAACATCTTAGTGATATTAGAAATAAGGATTGTACTAATCCCTTGTTTTGCCAGATAAAATCCCATGAGAGGATGGACTAGCTGCATAATGTTGCATTTTGTGGGATTGAGAAGGTGAGACTTGGCCCCAGAGGGGGGATGATCTTGAGTTGTTGCTCTCTCAGAGGGATCAATTTTGGATATACAGATTAAATGTTCTCAGCTATCCAGGGTTGGATGATATGTTTGAGTTAATATCATTTTTGAAACAAATGAAAAAATTAAAAAATTAAGGGAAAGAATCAAAAGGTAAAAAAGTAATAGGAGTTCCCTCTTATGTTCCCTATTATGTCTTGTACTTTATACTATTGATCAGTTCCAGATATAGTCTTTTAGGAATTATCTGGATAGATGTATAAATGAGTTTGATATTGTGCATTTGAAAGTTATTATTTAGTATATAGTATGATACGTCTATATAAATATACTATTTTCAGGTGTTAATTGGGGTATCGTTATACCCTTTTTTAAGTATGTATACATTTTTTAAGTGTGTAGTAGTTTATGTTTCATCTGTTTAATAGTGTGTTATTGTTTATTTGTATTCATATTGATATATGTTTTTCATATGAATATTTTATTATAGGTGTATGTCACTCTAGAGTGAATATTTGCTATAGATATACTGTCACTTTAAGGTTTTTACCTATAAAAGTAGAGTGCATCACCTGTTTGGACACTCCCTGATGATGCTCTGAAGTGAAACCAGTAGGAGTCTTTGTGGCTTCCACCTGAGCCCCTGTTTGTAAGATATATTGGTGTTTGTGACTGTTTTCCTATGTGTGGAAGTACTGCAATAAATTAAAAGTTTTTCTACTTGTATAGCACTTGTTGATTTGATTATTTATGGGTGATATTTATTCATCTCTGTAGTGAGTGGTGCTGGAGTTTTTCGTTTCAAGGATGTGAGAAATACAGCTGTACTGTTAACGAGGTGGTGTGAAAATATGGTTCTCTTCAAAATCTTGAGTTAAAATATTGTAAATTACTAAAGCTATGCGCCTGCACAGAAACTGTGCAATGCACACTTGTAACATGGCCATTTTCTGGAACCCACCTCATGAACACTGGCAATGTCATTTTGTCAATTGTTCCCAAAATGTGATTCCGTGCAGTGACTGCGAAATCACCTTTCAGTACTGAGTAATGAAATGACAATGCCAGTGTTCATGAGGTGGGGTCCCTAATAGCCCATGTTGAAAGTGTGGTACAAAAATACCTAAGAATGGCCTAGATATCAGCATAAGTTCAAAACGCAATTGACAGCCATTATACGGCACTTACCTTTATTCTTCGGGTTGCAGTTCGGCTTTGAAGAGTGCAGATGTGTTCCAGTTACGGAAGATGACAGCTTCTGACCTCCGTAGGTAAGTATAGGGCAAGGGGGGTTTGGGTTAGTGGGTGCTCAGTGGGTGGGTCGGGATGGGGAGGGATGGGGAATGATGAGGGGAAATTTTCTTTTTTAGATGATAAAATTAAAAAAACAGACAACAGGGGCCATTTTCTTTTTACAGGTGTAAATCATTGGGAACACTGGGAGTGGGCTCCCCAGTGTACCACACTACTGGGGGGGCATACATGTAAGGGGACACTGGAAGTGGGTTCCCCAGTGTCCGGTGATGAGGGACCATGAGCTTGGGGGGACTTATTTTGGGAGACTTCGAGTGGGCTCCCCAGTGTCCCACAGCATTAAGGGGGTCATACATGGATTAGGACACTGGGAGTGGGCCACACAGTGTCCCACACTGGGGGGGCATAGTTGTATTGGGACACTTGGAGGGGGCTCCCCAGTGTCCCACAATGAGGGACTATTTTCTTTTTTAATTTGGGGGAAAAAATGCTGGGGGACTGATTTTGGAACACTGGGAGTGGGCTCCACAGTGTCCTACACTGCCGGGGGAGGAAGGCAGACAGGACTTGGGACAGTGGGAGTCAACTCCCCAGTGTCCCGTGATGAGGACCATTTTCTTTTTTCATGTTTAAAAAGATGCTGGGGCACTGGCCTGGTGGCGCTGAGGGTTGAGGCGCTGGATGCCACACCTAGCACCACGTGGCAACCCAGTTTGGGAATAAGTCTGGGTCGCTGGGGATCAGCAGGAGAAGGATCGAGCATCTGTAGGACTGCTCTCCTTCTCTGGGGAGGGGGGCGGGATGCCTCGGTGGCCTAGTGGCCTCTAGTGGTGGCTGGTGGTGATGTCAGGCCATGGGCAGACAGGGGGACATGCTGTGGCAGATGATGGGCAGGGGTTCATGTGATAGCATGCGCACTCCTGTCCCTTGGCATCATTGTACACTACAGACATGCAAGGTGTAGAAAAATGGAAAATATGGGCACCAGCCACGGCGGCTTGATAGGCGTCTCTGCAGGGGACTCGCTTGGTGCCGAGGGTGTGTGGCTCTACTGTATCTGGTCCTGGTGTGAGAGTGTGAAGGGAGTTCTCCACCTCCCCGCCATGGGGGGGCAAGCCACGGGGGGTATGCCACGGGCCCAAATATGGAGCTGGGGGTCCTTGGGATGGTGGCCAGAAACCTCAGGAGGATGCCTGGAAGTGTGAGGTAAGCAGACTGGAGGCCAGGGGAAAAAAGTACCAACAAAAAAAAAAATAAGAAAAAAAGATTTTGGGGTACTGATTTTGGGACTCTGGGAGTGGTCTCCCCAGTTTCCCACACTGCTGGAAAGGGGGATACAGGACTTTACTGGCAACATGGGGATTAGGCACCCCAATGTTGATAAATAAAATAAGAAAAAGAAAGGACTGGCAGGGGGTACTTCTGACATCAGGAATGGGTATCCCGGTGTCAGATAATATAAATAAAATGAATGGGAGTCTGGGGGTGCCACTAGACACCAGGGAAACATATGGAGGGGAAGGGGGTGCCACTAGACACCAGGGTTAGTGAACAGTAATTGGGGGTGGTGGTGCAGGCACAACAAAATGGCAGACACAACAGAACTGTGCAAGCAAACTCTATGTGACCCAACATGCAAAAAAGACTGATTTGTTTTGCAAAAAACCTGTACGTAACCCAAGAAGCAGAAAACTTTTCATGCCTGACGTAAATTTTCCCATAGGAAATAATGGGAAACTTAACATTGTTATAACTTTTGAACAAATTAATATTTTTTCACCAAACCTTCAAAAGGCACATCTCTGACCCAAAGGCTTTCTACCCTGATAACTTCAGACCACAATATAAAGGCATTTCTGAGATACAAGTGGACAAAGAAATGTAAAAAAACTGGCAAATTTAGATTTTTTCACAGCTTCTATCTCAAACACCACAAAACAGATTCACACAAAATTTGGCACGTTAAGGGACCTATCCCTAGAGATTATGCGTGCCACATTTTGTGCAGATCCATTGAAGGGTTCCAAAGTTATTAAGCTTCAAAGTATATATATACGTACATACGTGTGTGTGTGTGGGTGTGTGTATATATAGTTGTAAAATATTTTATTTATAAAATCTTATGAATCAGGATTAACTTGATTGAGCTGATTTAAAAATGAGATCCACAGTACATATAAAAGATATACAGGCACATATAAAAATACACTATTTCAAATGCATTGTTTCAAGTACGTTATTGATACCTTGACTAACACCATATAAAATGCCTGTGTAAATACAACAGAGTTATTCAAACAAATAAACAAGTGTTACACAGTGAAACATTCAGCAGCATACTTATCTCAATTATATATAACCATTATGCGAAGTTATACAGCACAGTCTAGATTTGAGAGCTGTGTTATCTAACCAGTTTTTTATATCCTCGTCCAGATATTTTTCCCAGTTGATGTTCTTAATTTATGTGGAATACTATTCCATCCTAATGTGCCCACATAGTAGATGGAATCATACCCTACTTCCAGATTGCATCTTGGGATTTCTGAGTCTATACCCAGTGCTGATCTTAAAAAGCCTTTTTTTTCTCTCTACACACTAAATGAGTGGGTATATAGTTTGAGAATTTTCCATCTAGTCCATTATGTATGAATGCAATTAAGTGTTTTGCCTTCGTTCACTTAATTTTTGCCACCCTGGCTGTCATATAACTAGCATCTATGCGTTAAACATGAGGCACCAGGGATGAACCTGGCGAGTCTGCCATAACAAACACCCAGCCTCGCCAGGTGCCCTTGGTCTCACCTGCATACAATATATATATATATATATATATATATACATCTTTATGAAAAAACTTCTTTAATGCATCAGTTAGAGTTCAGTGGCAAAAGTTTGGAAATGTGGTGTTAGGGTTTCCAACCCTAACACCCCACCCCACTCCCACCTTGTATGCACCAATGGGCATGGGGGTATGCTTTGGGGCTTTCAGCATTAACACTCACCCCATTGCAAGATAAAATAGGCTGAGATGAGTACAATATAGGAGAATGTGGTGAGTGTTAGTGCTGACAACCCCAAGGCACCCCCAACACCTGTTGGTGTGTGCAGGGTAGGGGTGGGGTAGGGTGTTAGGGTTGGAAAGACTGTTGTTCCTTTGACACTGCACAGTTACCACATGGTTTGTGATTTTGGTCAGAAATGTTCAGGGTACAAAAGGCTTGCCCCACTACCTCATATGAAAAGATGCCTCTTGCCCCCACAGATTAAGTGTGGAAAAGCTTTATTTCAATGTTGAAAGACTTCTCCAGCATACCAGATATGAACACATGCCCTGAACATTTCCTGCATGCACGCTTTGTCAAGAGGATACCACTGCCCCCTCATGGTGTCTCTTATATACAAAAATAATCTTAAGTAATACTAACAGACAGAACAGTTCATGAAATAAATTTGTCGGAACACAACATACAGTATATTACTGTTGTTGTCTACTAACCCTGTGTATTTTTTAAGTTATTTAATTTTTTTGGCACTGCTAACTGAAAACAAGATGGAGGTGGCACAAAAAAAGATTCTGCATTTGCCAAAAAGGATTCCACTTTTGGGAAATTTGCAAAAAAGAATTATTTTTTGAAGCTCACATCTAACTGTTGCCATTGAAAATAATGGGAACCTTTGAAATGTAATAACTTTGGAACAGATTAACATTTTTTCACCAAATCTTCAAAAGGCACATCTGTGACCCAAGAACTATATACTGTACAGTATAAAGTTTCAGGCCAAGATTCCACAGCATTTTTGCGCAATGGCGTGACATTTATTTTTACCAAAAGTGGTCATTTTCACATTTTTGACAATTCGTATCACCGCACCAACACATCCGACTGGAAAGCAACTTGCCACATCAAGAGATCTTTGGTCCCTGATGGGGAATGCAAAATTTAATGTGAATCATTTTAACAGTTGCTAAGTTATTAAAGTGCAAACATTTCAGTTTAATGTACAAGTGAAGACTGACCCCTAACTATAGAGGCACAACTGCACCTATATATATATATATATATATATATATATATATATATATATGTATATATATCTATATATATATATAGTGGCACAGTAGTGCCTCTATAGTTAGGGTTGTGTAGATTTCTATGTTAAACCTCAAAGTTTGTACTTTAATAACTTTTGGACCGTTTGTCCGATTTGCCTGAAATTCAGAATGTAGATAGATTTGTCATATATCTCCAGATCTTAAAATATTCGAACAATCAGATGTACAGTTGTGGAATCATAGAGTGCTAAAAGAGTGAAAAATCCCCAATGTTTTGTTTTCTTTGTCCACCCATAATGCATTTGACAGGGTTCAGAGTGGGTTGGCTGCATGGACCCTGGCTAGAAGTGGTGCCTTTTGAAGATTCCATGAAAAAATCTTGTTCCGTTCATAAGTTATAGCATTTTTAGTCTCCCATTATAGGCCGTGAAAAAATTTATATGTGCACTGCAAAAACAATCGTGATCATATTTTTTGATCGAGCTTGCCCTAAAATATTGTTGTGCTGCAGCCATCTTGTTTTCAGTTAGCAATGGAGAAAAAATATTATAACTAAAAAAATACTGCACTTGTGAACACATCAATCATTGGGTTTACCTAATTGGGCCCCTAGGAATATGCCCATGACATAGTTTATGGTTAGGTGGCCTGGAAATTCATTTTCCAACTTTTTTTAATTTTTCGATCCTGACAAAATTTTTTGTGCCACAAAAACATTTACAACTTTAGATATAATCGCAGCAACATTTTTTTAATCGGGATCACATTTTCATTATAAAGATAGGAGAATTTTGCTATGTGTTCCTTTTCTTTGTCACTTGATTGTGGCAAGGTGGATTGTGCGATTCACCTGAACATTTCAGGGTACGAAAGCCCTAGTGTCACAGATGTGCCTTTCACTGGTTTGGAGCAGAAAATTTAAAGATGCTCCACAACCTCCCCAGGAAGGCTAGTCCATGCATCCACAACCCTCTCTGTGAAAAAAATACTTCCTCACATTACCTCTGAGCTGTCCCCCCTTTATTTTAAAATTGTGCCCCCTTGTTCTTGTACATCTCTTTTTCTGAAAGATACTACCCTCCTGGACATTGTTGATTCCCTTGAGGTACTCGAAAGTTTCTATCATGTCCCCCCTCTCCCTTCTTTCCTCAAGGGTATACATATTAAGCTCCTTTAGTCTCTCTCTTCATTTGTCTTCTGGTACAGACCCTGCACCATTTTGGTTGCCCTCCTCTGGACAGCCTCCACTCTGTATATGTCTTTGCAGAGATGGGGTCTCCAGAACTGCACATGGTACTCCAGATGGGGTCTCACCAACTGTCTGTACAGAAGGATAACAACTTCCCATTTTTTACTGCTAATGCCTCTCCCTATGCATCCCAGTATCCCCCAGCCTTCATTACTGCCTTTTCAAATTGCTTGCCCACCTTTAAGTCATCTGATATACTTACCCACAGGTCCCTTTCCATTTTTGTTGTTGTTGTCAGTATCTCACATTCCATAGTGTACTCTTCCCCTGGGTTTTTATTTCCCAGGTGCATTACCTTGTACTTCTTTGCATTGAATCTAAGCTGCCATACATTTGACCATTACTCCAACCTTGGCAAGTCCCTTCTCATCCTTTCCACTCCGTCTTGTGTATCAACCCTGTTGCAGATCTTTGTGTCGTCTGCAGAGACATACCTTTCCTTCCAGTTCCTTTGCAATGTCACTCATAAAGACATTAAAAAGGACCGGTCCCAGTACTGAACAATGTGGTACCTCACTAGTAACCCTCCTTCTTCACTATGGACTCCGTTTACTATTACCCTTTGTGTCCTGTTGTCCAGCCAATTTTTTATCCAGGCTACAACCTTGGGATCCACTACAAGGCTGGCTAACTTGTATATTAATCTTTTGTGTGTTACTGTAGCAAATGCCTTGCTAAAATCTAGGTAGGCCATGTCCATAGCCCCTCCCTGGTCTACTACTTTGGTTACCCAGGCAAAGAAATCTATTAGATTCATCTAACATGACCTTCCCACTGTGAATCCATGCTGCCTTGGGTCCTGTGCCCCACTGGCCTCTAGGTACTCAACAATTCTTTCCTTCAGAAGTGATTCCATCATTTTCCCTACCACTGAAGTCAAACTAACTGGTCTGTAGTTTTCTGCTTCTGCCCTGCTCCCACTTTTGTGAAGAGGAATCATATCCACCCTCCTCCAGTCCTCAGGTACCACCCCATCCTCCCATGATTTGTTAAAGAGAGTAGTCACTGGTGCCACTAGTTCTAACCTTAGTTCTTTTAGAATTCTTGGGTGAATCTCATCAGGCCCCATTGCTTTGTCCACCTTCAATTTTACTAGTTCTTTCATAACCCTTTCTTCTGTGACTGGACTGGTATCAACCCTTGTATCCAGAGTGTTTCTCTTGTTTGGTTTACGTACCTCCCCCTCCTCTTCCTGTCTGAATACTGAGCAGAAATATTTGTTCAGTATCCCTGCTTTTTCACTGTCACACTTTGCCCACATTTCCTCCCCTTTATTAGGCCTCAGTATCCCTCCCTTGGTCTTTCTTCGCTCCTTAATGTACCTATAAAAGGTCTTATCCCCCTTCTTAGCAGAGTTGGCTATCCTGTCCTCAGTTTGGGCCTTTGCTATTCCTGACTGCCTTCCCTGCCTTTTTCTGCTTTAAATGATAAAGTTCTCTGTCCTGCTCCTTCTGTGTTTCCTTATATTTCCCGAATGCTATCCTTTTCTCCTTAACCTTCCCTGCCACCTCTTTTGAGAACCATAGCATTTTTTTTCCTTTGTTGTGTTTTGTTGATTTGCTTTCCACAAAGGCTTGTTGCCTCTGTGATGGCTGTTTTGATTACTCCCCATTGTTCATCCACCCCTCCTTCTTGCCTGTTTGCTAGTGCTTTTCTGAGGCACTCTCTCATTTTCTCAAAGTCAGTCCTCCTAAAGTCCAATACTCTTGCTTTTGTATAGCTTGACTCTATGGCTGTATTTATCATGAACCACACTGTTTGGTGTTCACTTGTTCCAAGATGGCTACCAACTTCTAAATCCAAGATTCTTTGTCCATCCCAATTTGAGAGTACCAGGTCTAAGATTTCTCCCACCAGAGTGAGTTCCAAAACTAGCTGTCTGAGGCATGCCCCTTGTAGGGCATCAAGAATGACCCTGCTCTTGGATGTGCCTGCAGCAAAGGAGCTCCAGTTAACATCTGGCATATTCAGGTCCCCCAGCAACAATATCTCCCCTTTTTCTGCCAGTCTAAGGATGCCTTCTATCATTTCCTTGTCCATTCCCTTCCCCTGAGAGGGGGTCTGTATACAACCCCCATATGGATTGTGGCACCATTTCCAGACTCCAGGGTGACCTAGAGTACCTCATCTGCTCTCTGTTTACTCTTTAGTTCTGTTGCTTTGATCCCTTCCTTTACATAGAGAGCTACTCCTCCTCCTCTTTTATCCTCCCTGTCCCTCCTCTAGATTGTGTATCCTGGTATGTTGACATCCCAGTCATGGTTCTCTGTGTACCATGTTTCTGTGACTGCCACAATATCCAAGCATCCCTCTTCCATCAAGGCCACTAGTTCAGGGAGCTTGACTATGGGCATTGGTACTCATCACCCTCCATTGTTTGATGGCCTTACCCCTTTTAGTCCCATCCCCATCCTTATTGCCTTTGCCTTTTTTTGCATTTACCTCTGTCCTGCTCCTTAATGACTTCTCTACCTTGGTGTTTACCTGTCTAATTACCATGTTTTGTGTGGGGAGGCTGGGATTTCCCTGGTCCTTTTCAGTGCCTCCCCCCTTGGCTAGTTTAAATGTTTGCCAATGAAGCATTTAAACCTATCACCTAGGATCCTGGCTCCCCCCTGGACAGATGCAAACCATCATGCTAATATAGGCCTGCATCCCTCCAGGTGGCTCTCCAGTCCCCAATGAAGCCAAAACCCTGAGCTCCACACCAGATTTTCAACCATTCATTGAATTCCATGGTGTGGAGTACCCTAGCATCACCCTTGCCATAAATGGGCAGCACCTCCAAGAAGGTTACCGTATGTGCCACTTGTCTAAGGCCCCTCCTTAACTCTACAAACTCCTCTTGCACTGATCTGATTCCATTCCTAGCAAGGTCATTTGTCCATAGATGGACAATGACATCCAGCTCCCTCCCTCATGCAGCTGCTCCAATGATCCTGAGGATTCACTTCCTGTCCCTCCAAGCCATGGCACCAGGCAGGCACCTTACCTCCCTCTCCCCTTCCTCCCCCACTTGTACCACCCTAATGATTGAGTCCCCCACCAGGAGTTGTTTCCTTCCCCTGTGAGGTCCCATGCCACCCTCCTGTTGGTCTCCTTTGTGGAGGTTCCCAGCATCTCTCCTTGGTCTCCACTGCAGTTGCCTCCATAGAGGAACCACTATCCACCAGAACAGTGTATGGATTGTGGAGAGGTACAGCTGGAGGGATGCACCTCTGCTCCACCACCCTTTCCCTCCCTGAGCCCACCTTGTTCCAGCCACTCCTCTTTCTTGGCAACCTCTGAAGTAGCAGCAGTGGCCCTGGTGATCCCTGTGTGGGAGAGTAGGTTTCACAAATCCTAGCCAGGTCAGCCTGGAGACGAGCAACCTCCTCCCTCAGACCAGAGAGGTGCCTGCAAATAGGGCAGCATCGCAGCCTCCAGAATGTCTCCCGGAACACTTCCGCCCCACAGCCATTGCACTGCACCACTCCCATCATGTCTTACTTTGTGTCCCTCTCCTGTTGCTCTATATGCTTACTCTCTCCTCTCCTTACAACCATCCAATGACTGTTGATAGGCCCACAGAAACTGTCATTTCTAATACACAATGTGTGGATAACATCCATATGTATGTGTACTCCCAAACCACTATGATGGCTGCAGAACTCATACACTTACTTGGTGGACTGTGACAATGTCTATGTCTTCTGAAATGTTTACAGACTTGTCTGTCACTTTTGATACCTGATCCTGCTTGTCCCTGGTTGCTTGTCTTGCCTTGCCCCTTGCCTTGCTTGCCTGTGTGTGTGTGTCGGGTGATGGGGTTAGGGAAAATGCAGAGTTAGGGTTTTGAGGAGGGACTTGAGGGTTGGGTGGTGGGGTGGTAACCCTAATATGGAATTTCCACACTTTTGTCAGTGTGGAAACAACCTTAACTGATGCATTAACAACTTTTCCACAAATAATAAAGATATATATATATATATACTGTATATTCATTGCAAAAAAACTATGTTAATGCATTAGTTAGGGTTGAAAATAAAGCAAACAAATGCAGGGAAATATGATGCTAGGGTTTCTAACCCTAAAACACCTGCCCCACCCCTGAAGTGAATGAGGGTGTTGTATTCCTTGGGGTTGTCAGCTATAACGCTCACTGCACTGCAGTAACAGAACAGCAAAGATGTGATGGAGACAGGTGTATATGTTTCATGAGTGCAAACAATGGGGCGAGTGTTAGGGTTGACAACCCAAAGGAAGACTCCACCTCTCATTCGCTTCAGGGGTGGGGAAGGTGTTTTAGGATTGGAAATCCTAATGTCATATTCCTCTACATTTATTGCTTTATTTTCAACCCTAACTGATGCATTAACATATTTTTTTGCTATGAATTTCCTTACTTTTTGAGATAGTGTAAGCATAGTCTTATTTGCGGTGTGAGCAAAGGGCCCTTCTGTTTTTACTACTCATATTACACTTTTCGTGGGCAGGAATTTTATGTAAAATCGACACGAATCATTTAGGAGTTAGCGAAGTCAGTTAGTTAACCCTCATCTTCACACTTCAATACTCATCCTCCACAGACCGACAGATCGCCGGTAGAATATGAAGTCATGAGGCCTAAATATCACCCCATTCTCCTTTATTGTAGCATGTCAATGTGCTCACACATGGAATGGGGTAAGATTTGAGCCTCATGACCCCACTGACAAACCCCAGAGTCTGTCAATCTGTGGAGGATCAGGGTGGGGGGTGTGGGGGGAGTTAGGGGTTCAACCCTAATGTCCCATTTCCTGACTTTTTTGCTTTAGCCCTAATTGATGCATTAACACATTTTTTTGCATAGAATATATATCTATATATATATATATATATATGATAGAGATAGATAGATAAATAGATAGATAGAAGGATAGATAGATAGATAGATAGATAGATAGATAGATATTATTCTGGTGCGGTAGTGCTAGTATATTAGGGTTGAGTGCAGACTTCTATGTTAAATCCAAAACACTGAACCTTAATAACTTCAGAACCACTAAATGGATCTGTATGAAATTTGGCATGCATAATCTCCAGTGGTAGGTCCCTTGATGTTTAGAATGTTGTGTGACTCTACTGTGTAGTTTGTGAGACAGATACTGTCAAAAAATCCTAAATTTACCAGTTTCTTTCATGTTTTTTTGTCCACCTGTATCTCAGAAACGTCTTTATGTTGTGGTCTGAAATTTTCAGGGTAGAAAGCCTTTTGGTCACAGATGTGCCTTTTGAAGGTTCGGTGAAAAAATATGGGTCCGTTCCAAAGTTATTACATTTTTAATGTCCCATTATTTCCTATGGGAGCATTTATATGTATAATCAAAGTGAAAATACTTTTCCTACACTGTCATCCAGTTTTGCACACTTTGCACCTTAATAACTTTGCAACTCTTAAATGGATTTGGATGAAATATGGCATGCATCCTTAAACTTACATGTTTTATTCCCATTTTGCATAGTCTTCTTGTTTCATATATTTGCAATGTAATAACTTCATAACCCTCTCAATTGGTATGTCTGTAAATGTGATAAATTTCATATGAGCCTTTTCTGTGATTTGTAAGATATTGTGTCTCAAATATCGTTAAACGTACATGTTTTTTCCATTTTTACTAACAGTCTTCCAGTTTTGCATAATTTGTACTTTAATAACTCTGGAGCCCTACAACATATGTGCATATAATTTTGCATGCATCATTTCACAGGGTTGGTCTGTTGATGTCTTTAATTCCATTTGAATCGCTTGTGTATTTTTGAAGATACTGTGTCTCAAATATCCTTAAATGTATGTGTTTTCCCCATTTTTGCAGTCATCTAGTTTTGCATACTTTGCACTTCAATAACTTTGCAACTGTTCCGTGGATATGCATGAAGGTTTGCAAGCATAGATCTGTGGGATAGATCTGTTAGTTTTGCTAATTTCATTTGAATTGCTTTTGTGGTTTCTGAGATATTGTGTATTAAACATCCCTAAATTTACATGTTTTTTCCATTTTTGCAATGTTCCAGTTTTGCATACTTTGCACCTTAATACGTTAGCAACCTTTCAATGGATGTGCATGAATATTTGCATGCATAATCACCTGGGGTAGTTCTATTGATGTGGCTAACTTAGTTTAAACTGTTTAATTGTGACATTATTTGCTAAAAGAACTAGGGTACTGCCACGGTTTGCGACATTACTTTTCCAGATGTCTGTTTCTTTGTCACTTCATAACTAAAAAACGGTTTGGGCTTTTGGCCTGAAATTTTCACAGTACAAAGGACTTGCCCCAAAGATATGCCTTTAGCTGCTTTGGTGGAAAAATGTTACTATGCGGCAGAGTTATAACACTCTGAAGTTTCAGAATTAACCTTAGAGTAACATTGTGATGGTTGGGGTACTTTTTAGATGCTATATCTTGAAAACGCTTCAAGATACAGCTTTGGCACTATGGGTAGTTTAGTACACCTTTGAGTGTACTAAGTTGTTTTGCATTTTACCAGGCCCTGTTACAAACTGTTGGTGAACTGTAATGAATGGGGCACATATGACCTATACTGTGGCATGCATTATCAACATGGCAGCAGTACTGCTTTGCAGGGCACAGTGGTATCACAACACACTATGCACTGTTGGGAGTCCCACACACACACACATGAGGGAAATTACATACAGTAGGCATGCATGGGAGCACAGGGCTTGGAGGGTGTCTCCACTGCTCACTATGGACTGATGGGAGTGCAGGGCCCAGAGGGCCCAACAGTGCCACATGGAAATGAGAGACAAGTACAATAGGCATGTATGAGAACACAGGGCTCTACCACTCACTGTATACTGATAGGACCACAGGGCCTGGAGGTATCTGTGCTTGCACATGGAAATAAGGGACAGTTACAATGGGCATGGATGGGAGCACAGGGCCCTCCTACTGCTCCCATAATCAAATAAGGCTATGATTATACTCTCTCAAAAAGTAAGGTAATTCACTGCAAAAAAAACTTTGTTAGTGTACCATTAGGGTTGAAGCATCAAAAATCAGGAAATACAACTTTAGGGCTCCCAAACCTCAGAACCCACCCCACTGTGCATGCAGGAACAGGCATGACAGGTGGGTTTTGGGGCTGTGAACCCTAATGCTCACCCCATTCTCCTATGCTGTATTCATCTTACCTTATTTACTCATGGAATGGGGTGAGAGTTAGGATTCACAACCCCAAAACACACTCTCTTGCCTGTCCCTTTGTGCACAGTGGATTAGGTTCTTAGGCTTGGGAGCCCTAAGGTTGTATTTCCCTACTTTTGATGCTTCAACCCTAATTGTGCATTAACAAAGCTGTTGTTGCAATGAATATATATATATATATATATATATATATATATAGTATGCAGCCATTAACACCTGGAAAATCAACCAGCATAGGGACAACCTTGCCATTGTCACAGTATAAAATAAATATCTAACAAACTGCAACAACCCTTTGTGCACAGCAATTTTAGAGAGCGACAGTAAAAGGAGATCTGTGTTCTCCTGAATAAAGCCATGACTATGTGACTACTGTAAAATCAGTTGTGTGAGAGGAAGGAACTTGCTTTATAGTCTTATTTTTTGTGCCATGGTGAACCCAAAATAGAAAAGCAATTTAAAAGTAAAGACCTTCAGCACAAAAGCACTGAAGTAAGATTTACCTTGGAAGGCATTAGAAATTCAGCCAAGATTGAAAGAAATAACAAATTACACACTTCACACTAATGCGAAGTATCATTGGAGGTGTATACATGGTGTTTTGCATATATTTTCCATGATACATTGCACAAGTTGGATATGTGTAATTTAGTATACTATGTACATCGTGATATGGAGTCTCTGTGTGGATATCCTCAGACAGGCAAGATTATGCAAAGACACATGTAAATTGAGTAAATAAAGGAATGTTTAATGTCAACCACATTGCAGTAGATTTTGGAATTGCAGCCCTTTGTGCTATACACAGAGGGGTCACAAGTCTTGTCCTACCATAGTGCACAGGTCAGTGAAAGGTGTGGAGACATCTGACTTAATGAGGGTGCTGGTATGCACTGAGGTGCTGTACCATGCACAGCAGCTTCTTGGTGGCTTCACCCCCAGTTGCTAGGTTCAGCAACCCCTGCCAAGGTAGAACTGCCAAAAACAGTTCAACTAGGAATCACATCCTACAAGACAGAATGTTTATTCTGTTGGGGGAAGGAAAAAGCAATGAAATTGCAGGTCATTTGCTTGACCTGGAAGGACACTACTTCTTTATTCAGCTGTGAGCGAAATTTTATATTGCACTTGATATCTGCAACAAACGTGCACTTTTGCTTAATTCTGTGGGAGGTGAAACTAACTACCCTTGGTAATTGCTTTTTATTCACATATTTATTTAGTGTTTAAACAAGAAGGGTCTTGCAAACTCTGTTTATCTTGTTAGTAACTTCAGAAGGATTTAAATACTGCATTTGGGTAGATCCTTGGAGGTAGCTAGATTGTCTACTAGGATTTTCTGACAGTTAAACTATTTTTAAATAAATTACAGGTGGCTGAGGAGTTGAAAAAGGAGCTCGCAAACTCTACTTATCTTGGAAGTAACTTCACAAGTGTTTGAATACTGCATTTTGGTTGTCCCTTGGGGGTAGCTGAATTGACTACTAGGATTTTGGGACAGAAACTATTTTTAAATAATTTACTGGTGCGTAGGAGTTTGTGATAGTTAAGCTATTTTTAAATAAGTTACTGTGGTTAAAGAGTTGTCATAGAAAAACCTGCAGTGTGAAACAGGAAAAGACAGTATTTCAAGCAACAGAGGGAGGTGGATCTAGGTTTATGTTTGTTTGTTACAATTCTTAACATTTTCGGTGCAGGAAGAGTTTAAAGCACAGTTGACTTATTTTAGGGCTGACAGCTTTCAGAGCACAAACCACCAGGCCTGTTTTGGGGCTGGGGAGGTTTATCTGTGTCTGACTTGGATGTGTGGATTTTTCTCTGTTTGATTAGCAGGGTATTTTCTCTGTCAAATTGTTGTGTAGGGCATCTTGCTGACAGGAAGGCACTCATCACAGAGGTGGGTCAGAGCTTTTAGATGATTGTTTTGTGAGGGCACAGTTTAGGCCCAACCCCTTCCCACCCCTCACCCCACCCACCCCTGGAAATAGTTCCTTTATACCTGGGGTTCTGACATCATTTCCTGAAGAGTGCAAGGTGCATATCACTGTCATATCCTCTCTAGCACTACTACTGACAATATAAGCATACACATTGTATAATATATATATATATATATATATATATATATATATATATATATATATATTAAAACCAATCACACACACACACACACACACACACACACACACAAAAATGTGGGGAGTAGTGCAATGTTATGACTGTGGGGCAGTAGTCTTCCAGGAGTCTTTCTGGAGGCTGAGATGCTGCCCTATTTGCAGACAACTCTCTGCCCTGAGGGAGGAAGTTGCCCGACTTCAGACCACACTGGACAGTAGTAAGGGGACCTTCCCCCAGGCCACACTGGACAGTAGGAAGGGAACCTCCCCCATCCAGGGAGCACCAGAGCCACCACCACTACCTCAGAGGTTGTGAAGAAAGCACAGCAGTTGGACCACAGTGGGCTCAGGGAGGGTGAGGATGGTGGAACAGAGGCACACCCAGTCAGTTGTTCCACACCACAATCCATACACAATTCTGGGGGAGCAGAGCTCCCCTATGGATGCGCCCGCAGAGGGAGACTAAGGAGGCTGAGGACAACTGTCACAAAGGAGGCCCACAGGAAGGAGGCAGAGGACACCACAAGGAAAGGAAGCAGCTCCTGGTGGGGGACTCAATTATTAGGGGGATAGAACTGGGGGAGCAGGGAAAACTGAAGAAAGGTGCCTGCCTGGTGCCATGGCTTGGAGAGTCAGGAAGCGCATTCTCAGGATCACGAGAACAGCTGCATGGAAGTCTGAGCTGGACATCATTGTCCACCTAGGGACAAATGACTTGGCTAATCATGAGATTAGAACAGTGCAGAAGGACTTTGTAGAATTTGGGAGGGGTCTAAGACAAGTAGCGCACACAATATCCTTCTCTGAGGTACTGCCTGTCAATGGCATGAGTGAGGCGAGGGTACTTTGCACCATGCAGTTTAATGAATGGTTGAAAAAATGGTGTGGAGCACAGGGTTTGGCTTCATTGAGGACTGGGGTTCCACCTGAGGGACACCAGCCTATACTGGCAGGATGGTCTGCATCTGTCCAGGAAGGGAACAAGTCTTTAAAAGCAATCTGTTTAAATGCTTCATTGGCAAGCTTTTAAACTAGTCAAAGGGGAGGCAATGATAAGCAGCAGGGAAAATCCCAGCCTCTCCCTACAAAACAGGGTACTAAATTAGAAAAGACCGAGGTAGACAGGTCAGTGGGGATGCTGCAAAGAAGGTAAAGCCATCAAAAATGGAAAGCAATGAGTACCAATGCCCGTAGTCTGAGTAACAAGCTTCCTGAATTAGTGGCCTTGATGGAGGAGGAACATCTGGATATCATGGCAATCACAGAAACATGGTACACACAAAACCATGACTGGGACATAAACATACCAGGATACACTATCTACAGGAGGGACAGGGAGGGTAAAGAGGAGGAGGATAGCTCTTTACATAAGGAAGGAATCAAAGCAACAGAACAAAAGGGAAAACAGGAGGTGAAGAAGCACCTGTGGGTAAATTTGGAGACCAGCAATGGCACCACAATCCGCACAGGGGTTGTATACAGACCCCCTTCTCAGGGGGAAGAAATGGACAAGGAAATGATAGAAAGAATACTTAGAATGGCAGAAAAAGGGGAGATATTGCTGATGGGTGATCTGAATATGCCAGATGTTAACTGGAATGCAGTTGCAGCAGCCACTTCAAAGAGAGGGGTTATTCTAGATGCCCTACAGGGGGCAGGCCTTAGACAACTAGTATTGGAGCCCACTGAGAGGGAGCAATCTTAGACCTGGTTCTCTCAAATGGAGATGAAGAGAGGATCACAGATGTAGAAGTGGGTAGCCATATGGGAACTAGCGACCATTGAACAGTATGGTTCACAATAAACACAGCAATAGAGTCAAACCATACAAAGGCAAAAGTACTGGACTTTAGGAGGGCTGACTTTGCCAAAATGGGTGAGTGCCTAAGGAATGCACTAGCAAATGGGCAGGAAGGAGGGGTGGAAGAACAATGGGGAAAAATAAAAACTGCCATCACAGAGGTAACAAGCCTTTGTGTGCAGCAAATAAACAAAACAAAACGATGTAAGAAACCACTATGGTTCTCAAAGGAAGTGGCAGTGAAGGTTCAAGAGAAAAAGAAAGCATTCAGGAAGTACAAGGAATCACAGAAGGAGCAGGACACAGAACTGTATCAGTTAAAGCAAAAGGAAGCTGGGAAGGCAGTCAGAACAGCAAAGGCCCAAACCGAGGAAAAGATAGCCAACTCAGTTAAGAAGGGGGATAAAACCTTTCATAGGTACATCAGGGAGTGAAGGAAGACCAAGGGAGGGTTAGTGAGGCTTAATAAAGAGGAGGGAGGGTGGGCAGAGGGTGACTGTGAAAAGGCAGAGATACTAAACAAATATTTTTGCTCAGTATTTACAAAGGAAGTGGGGAGGTACCTAAAACAAACAGTAGAAACACTCTGGATACAGAAGTTGATACCAGCCCATTTACAGAAGAAAGGGTTCTGGAAGAACTCTTAAAACTGAAGGTGGACAAAGCAATGGGGCCTGATGGATTCATCCCAGAATTCTAAAAGAACTAAGGGTAGAACTAGTGACACCACTGACTACCCTCTTTAACAAATCATGGGAGGATGGGGTGGTACCGAGGACTGGAGAAGGGCAGATGTGATTCCCTTCACAAAAGTGGGAGCAAGGCAGAAGCAGAAAACTACAGACCTGTTAGTTTAACCTCAGTGGTAGGGAAAATGATGGAATCACTTCTGAAGGAAAGAATTGTTGAGTATCTAGAGGCCAGAGGGCTCAGGACCCAAGGCAGCATGGATTCACAGTGGGAAGGTCATGCCAGACAAATCTGATAGATTTCTTTGACTGGGTGACCAAAGTAGTAGATCAGGGAGGGGCTATGGACATGGCCTACCTAGACTTTAGCAAGGCATTTGACACAGTCCCACACAAAAGATTAATATACAAGTTAGCCAGCCTGGGAGTGGGTCCCAAGATGACAGCCTGGGTAAAGAATTGGCTGGAGAATAGGACACAGAGAGTAATAGTAAATGGAGTCCACTCAGAAGAAGGTGGGTTACTAGTGGGGTACCGCAGGGTTCAGTATTAGGACTGGTCCTCTTCAATGTCTTTATAAGTGACATTGCAGAGGGACTGGAAGAAAAATGTCTCTTTGCAGATGACACAAAGATCTGCAATGGAGTTGATGCACAAGGTGGGCTGGAAAGTATGAGAAGGGACTTGGCGAGGTTAGAGGAATGGTCAAATGTATGGCAGCTTAGATTCAATGCTAAAGTGCAGGTAATGCACCTGGGAAACAAAAACCCAGGGGAAGAGTACACAATGGGGGGTGAGATACTAACAACAACAAAAATGGAAAGGGACCTGGGGGTAGTCATATCAGATGACCTAAAGGTGGGCAAGCAATGTGAGAGAGCAGCAAGGAGGGCTGGGGGGATACTGGGATGCATAGGGAGAGGCATCACCAGTAGAAAACAGGAAGTTATTATCTCTCTGTACAGACAGTTGGTGAGACCCCATCTGGAGTACTGCGTGCAGTTCTGGAGACCCAATCTCCGCAAAGACATAGACAGGATGGAGGCTGTCCAGAGGAGGGCAACTAAAATGGTGCAGGGTCTGCACCAGAAGACATATGAAGAGAGACTTAAGGAGCTGAATATGCATAGCCTTGAGGAAAGGAGGGAGAGGGGGGACATGATAGAAACTTTCAAGTACCTCAAGGAAATCAACAAAGTTCAAGAGGGTAGCATCTTTCAAAAAAGAGGTGTGCAAGAACAAGGGGGCACAATTTGAAGATAGAAGGGGCAGCTCAGAGGAATTTAAGGAAGTATTTTTTCACAGAGAGGGTTGTGGATGCATGGAACGGCCTTCCGGAGGAGGTTGTGGAGTCAAAAACAGTGGTGGAATTCAAGCATGCATGGGACAGTCATAAGGCAATTCTAGGGGGTGGGGATAGGAAGAAGTAGGCTGCTGGTTAACTAGGATCTGCAGCTTATCCATTAGGTAGGGAAATGGGCAGACTGGGTGGGCCAAGCAGTCCTTATCTGCCATCAAAATCTATGTTTCTATGTTTCTATGTAACTGAACCACTGGCAACAGTTAATGGAAGGGAATAAAGCTAGAAAAGGGGTGACCCACTGGATGACACTGTTTTGCACAACCAGCTCCCATGATTCTAAGGCTTTATTAGCATGGCCATACAGACGTCATCTAGGCATAGGGAGAGAAGGGTGGGGGATGACTTTGGTAGCAGCATCATGTGCCTAGAGCACAGGTCATGGTATTGATCCATGGTTAAGGTGCCATGCCATTTGTCAATCCCTGCTGCAGCTGTCACAGTTTCAGCATGTTAATGGCTACACAGCCATCTCTGCAGTGCCCTAACCCCTGTTGAAAAATGTAGCACCCCTGCCACCATAGGACTTTGCACATGCCACAGCTTTGCAATCAGGAGGAGGATTAGATAGGTCATCCAACAACTGTAACAAAAGGGAACAGAGCTATGACAGGGCTTCATGCTCACCGGGAAAGTAGAAAACAAATTCATGGGATTCCAAGGAAAGACTGGCAAGGAGCAATACATATATGTTGCATACACATCAATGCATAGTTCAAGGTTGGTTGGTGGATGACTTCAGCCATAGCGCCATGAATCTGGTGTCATGCCATGGACCAGCACCTGCACTGCTTCAGTTCAGCATATTAATGGGAGTACAGGCTAAATAAGACCATTAACATTTGAACAGGTGATTTGCATATGTTTAGCTGTGCGCTGCTCATGGGATAATAATCCTGCTGCAAACAGTTACACCCATTTATAGCAGTTTAGAGGGATAGCAGTAAGGAGAGTACTGTAATCCCCTGAATAGAACCAGTCTCCAGTGCAATTCTATGTACTGTAGGTCTCTTACTTTCTCAGCAAAACAGAGGCCTCCATCTGCACCGCTTGTCTTAAGGTGCCATCCTGAAATGAAACCAGAAACTGACAACAGTTTAGTTTAATATCCCCTTTGTTCTGCTACAGATACAAGGGGCACATGATAATTGCATTGAAGCTGAATTTGTAACTCAGAAATCCATCTGGAGAGACTACCTTGTCATATTAATGGTACTGTTTTTAAAAATGTTTTTACTCCACATTTTTAGCTTTTTTTTACATTTAGTTGACAGATTTCTTTGATAAGCATAATAAGACACCTTGGATTGGTGCAGGACATGGCATAAACACACTCTGAAATGAAAAAGACCCTCAGTGCAAGTGCATTGAGCCTCATGATGCACCTCTGTTTGAAGTTGCCCAAGACGGCCACCTTCCTGTCATGTCTTATTGCTTACATGAGAGTCTCATGTATGGATTGAGTATTCAGCTTTTATCAGTGAAGGATATGTTTAAAATGGGGACTATCACAAAAAAAAAATCAGAAACAGAATTATGATCTGTGGATCCCCAATACATTTCATGCCAAAATTCAGATTTCTGTGTTACTTTGTTTAAAAGTTTCAATCCTTTTCGTAACCCTGATTTCACGACTAAAAAAAAGAGCTGTATTCAGTTAAACAAAATGTTGTCAAAACTATTGCTAGTCCTAATTTTACATTTGCTACTACTGTAAAGGTTGCCAATATACCCTTTTTAAAATAAAATGAGACTTTTTTGAATTTTCCATTACTTTTAAAAATCTAATTTAAATGATTAATCATGATTCTAGGTATAATTGGAGTTTTCCCACATCAGTGGGATGTCTGAATTACTCAGCTTTCCTTTGAGGTTCTTTTACCCTAGAAACCCTGGATTAACATTCTCATAACCATAAGAGACACTCCAGCTGCATGAATGAACACATACTGTAATTCATATTATGTGCATTGTATATTCATTAATCATGCAATTGTACTTCTTTATTAACTGGTGGAGTTTCAGTGACTTTCATGTCACATAATATTTCTGCATGTACTGTACAAAAATTCTTGAGCATCTGGCTTTTTTGACACTGTTCTATAAATCAGGCCTACATAAAGTAGTTTTTAACAATAGCAATGCATCTTATTCAAAAGTGGTCAAGACAGTCATTTAGGGTGAGCTTAATTCATTCCAAATAACAACATTATTTCCATATTCATGCAAAGCTGCTGATGTGTTTTTTTTTTGCATCTTCGGAGATGCCTTACAAAATACAGTACTCCAACCAAAGATTTGAGACACACCTGGTCTGTGTTTCAAAGTACAATTACATATTATGCATGGCCATAAGAAAGATGCAATTTTATTAATAAGATACAGCAGTGTGCTTTTCTAGGATAATGTCATGCCTTGGGTAAGTTGTGACGCAGGAGGTACAGCTGAGTCTCTTAACCACTTGAGAAGTGACACTAACCATCGTAACATTTGCCACAGAGTACCTTGTTACAATTATAAAATAGATTCTGTAGAATTTATAAAACTCTTTTATGTACTGTAGGTTTTTCTTTAGACTGTGATGTGCTGAGATAACATTATGGCAGGAACAGCTTCAAGACCAATTGGTTTTCAGGATATTTTTTCTATCCCTTTTATAATGGAGCACAACCCACAAACCTTGCCAGTGTGCTATTGTACTTATACAATAGGAACTGTTATTTACAGTAAAAGTGAGAGGTAATAAAGTGACAAAACTGGAAAACATGGAGAAACTGCTTGTTATTACATTAAACGTTTTCCTTTTGCTGTGCTTGGGATGCATTGAAAAGTGAATAGGTGGAGAAAATGAGTGTAATTTGAAAGTAGTCATTGAAACAAACTTTTGTTTTCCTGTAGCTGTGTTCGGAGGTGCTTTGAAACACTGAACAAGTGCAGTGCTTCAGTAGTTTTCAGAGTGTAATTTGGTTGGGGTTCATTGAAGCAATTACAAACTGCATATTGTGTTGGATTAAACAATGTTTCTCTACCAATCAGATGCAGGTTTTCAGACTCCATTTGAAAAAATAAGTTTAATTATTCTAGGAGTCAGAAAGAAAATGAAAATTAGTACACCAGGAACAGGAAAACAAGAGTTTGCTTGTGCTAAAAAGATGGTCTTATGATGGAGTTGTGTATGTATGTATTTATGGGGGCACAATGCTCTTATCATTATAATGACTGCTGTGAAGGTCACACTTAAAATTTGTGTAGAAACAAAGGCAAGTTACAGTATGCCTCTGCTCTTTAAGTAGAGTATTGTAGATCCTATAGCATCAGAGGAGCTGCAATAAAAAGTATGCACATGTGCCTGGATATAGACACCTTGGGAATTTTTTTTATTTTTTATTTTTATTTAGCTTTTGTTGACCGGGTAAGTGCACTAGACAAATCCTGCCTATTTTCAGGCACGACCCGGGGGAGGGGGATTCAGGTGAATGCCAACTGACCTTGAACCAGATTAAGCTGTTGGTGGTATTTTTAGTGAATGAGGGAAATTTGGCCAGGACACCGGGGAAGTTCCCCTACTCTTTTCGATAAGTGCCATGGGATCTTTAACATCCACCTGAACTACCACCAATCCAGGCAGATGGGACCTCGGTTTAACGTCTCATCCAAAAGACGGCACCTCAGAAGTGCAGCACCCCTCTCATGCTGCACTACAGTGTCAGTACTGGGATATTAACCCAAGTGCCAGATGTGGGAACTGAACCCACAGCCCTCTGATCTCCCGGCCTCAGAGGCGAGTGTGCTACCTACTGAGCCACTGACACTATTATAATTTCAAAGCCTATGTCTGAATTCAGTTACTTAATGGACTTATGGAAAAGCAAACTGCACCTAGTCTACAGTGGCCTTCATTTTTCTGTAGTTTGGAAGCAGAACTTATAGCAGTTTTACTGTCACAGCTGCTTCCCTGCAAATGCAAATACCACAGAGCAGTTCAAGGAAACAGCTACTGGTGCCCTTGCTTAATTAGTCAAATATTTGTTCCCCCAAGCTGGACAACGCAGTGTGGGACTCCAGTAAAGGCTTACCAACACATTGCTGTGTATAAAACAGAGTTATTCAATGGTAGCACCAACTCCACTCTGCCAATGTTTCAAGCAGCTGCTGTGTAGTTTCTCAAAGCCAGCCATCCCATTTTAGAGGTTTCCTCCCACTGTTGCTTGCGGGTTATGCGACAGTAGGTTATCTGGTAGTAATCATGAAAGCAAAATAGCACAGTCACTAATAGCATTGTCAAAACTGCATGGCATATATAAGTGAGTGGGGCATTAGAGCATGGTACTTTTACCATGAGTGCTTGCTGTTGTAACTATGTGTTAATTACTAAGTAGCCAAAATGCTCAAGTTCAACAACCGCCCTGCCAATTACCATTCCAATGTAATTACTAAGTACTGACTCATGTTTTGCAAACTTTGTCACAAACAACTCACTCTCAGATACAGCGGCTGCTAACTTAAGTCAGTTGCATTTTAATCAACAGAACATGTAGTACAAGTAACAATATCATGTCTTTACAGCTCTGCAAACTATAACTCACATCATATGTACAGGGGCACACTTGAATGAATTATATTGTTGTAGTACATCTCCATGACTAACGAAATGTAACAGTACCTCAGAAACAACTCAAAGTATGATTTCCAGCCAGGCGGTACTGTGATTGCCTAATTAGGGTGCTAAGGGTGACTAGTGTCCATTTTTTTCTGGGTCTCTCGGTTCACCTCAGTTCACTACTATTAAATAACAGTTTGTTCTCTGACCTACATCTGAGCTACATCTGAGGAACACTGTCAGTGCTTTTGATAAAAACCTGCAAGAATGTCTGTCCGGTTTGTGTCCAGTCAAAAGGGAAGTGAGTTAGCCCTCTACGAGGGTTTTTTTTTGTACTGCAGAGAACACTTGTTCCTCTCCTAATCTAAATGGGTTCCCTCATATATAGTCCAAATGTTCCAGTTCAGTTATACCAAACTACAAAATACTGCCAGATGTGGAAGGAACTGCAACTGACAGTGGGGCAGCAGGTTGATACAATTTCAGTATCTTACCCCACCTATACTTCCTATTTTCCACCCTGCCAATTACAGTTCAAGGTGTGGGGAGCTAGGGGGCTGAGGATTAAATGTTCAGGACTGGTCAGTAATGTCAGTCAGTAATGTCAGCACCAAAAGCAATACTATTTTACAAAATGCAGTGCACCTCTGGTCGGGTAGTGCTGTTCTGCCTTTTAGCTCTTATTTCTCAGCGCTGTTTTACCATTTGATGAATTAGTATGCAAATATGATGTGCACTATTGCAGCTGTACTTTTATCACATTAAACCTGAGACTAGCATCAATTTAATGATATGCAGTTTAGTTTTTAATCTTCTTTTCAGTTCCCCTCCATCCTTCACATGAAACCTTAAGGGAACTAATATTTGATATTCTGTGTCTATTCACTGTACAGGCATCACTAGAGAAGATCCTACCCAGGAGCTATTGTTCCATGTGGAGTCAGAGGAGTAATTGTTCTATTAATATACCAAGCCATCCTAGTGTATGTTCTTCAATGGATGCCAGCTGATCCACTCCTAACCAAGGCACCGCCATCCTCCCTTTTCCAGTTGGCCCCAAAGTTTTTCACAGCCATACCTAGGCTGTTTCCTTCCCACAAGAAAGCTCCAAGGATTTTACCAATTATGGCAAAACATTGACATGGTATCTGCATTGGAAGGATCCTCAAGAGATATAGCAATCTGGCTGATGTGAACATCTTATGGGTCTCTATCTTTCCACCAAGTAAGAGATGTAATAAACTCAGCTAGTTCATTTATCATACAAGGAGTGAAGCAGAGGGCCAAAATTAAGCCTCAAAATGGAAGTGGTATCCTTAACAATCTTGACCCCCAAAAGGATAATCCCATATGGGGACCATTCAAGCCTTGCTTGTGTAAAGGTGGTGGAAGGTAATTGACTGTTCAATGGGAGCACTTGAGTTTTGGTTTTCTTTATCAGCAGACAAGAAATTTGTGAGAACCATTAGAGCAGACCATTCAGGCTGGGGATGATTACTCCAGTTCTATATGAGTGACCAGAAAATCATCAGCAAATAAATTAGCATTGTAGGACTCCTCTCCCATTACCACCTCTTAGATCATATTGTCTGACTGCATGGTCACCACTAGTGGCATTGTCACTAGACCAAAGAGCAAGGTAATGAGAGGGCAGCCTTTTCTGATCCCTCTCTACAGAGGGAAGGGGGAACAGTAGACAATTTGTGGAGACCCTCACTATTGGGTCCTTGTATAAAATGTCAATCCACCTGAAGAAAGCCAGTCCCAATATAAACCATGGTAGTGTTCAGTGCAAGAAAGTCCAGTAAATAAACAGAATCAAAAGCTTTCTCAAAGCCTGCAGCAACCACTACCACCTGTACTGTGTTCCCTTGTGCAACCATCAACAAATTCAGCAAAGAACTCAAGTGATCAGACCCAAGTCTTCTTTGATAAAATCAGCTTGTGTACCAGCCATAACAGATGTGGCTCCAGCCATGTTGCAGGCACTTTGGCCAGGATATTCCAGTCTGAGTTTAAAAGGCAAAGGGAGCAATAGTCAGAGCAAAGGGAGGGAAAGGAGGGGATCCTTAACCTTCTTGGGGATCACGGTTGTGATAGCACCTCATTGGGTTAGGGCAGAGCTCCATCTGTAAAGGCTTGGTTGATCCTGCTCTTTAAGAAGGGGGCCACCAAATCTGGCATAAGCTGATAAGGTTAATTTGAATGGATGTCATTCCATAGTGCTTTGTAGGCTGATAAAGTCTGTATTTATTTATTTATGTATTTATTTAAAACTTTAACCAGGAAGGACATACTGAGCTGAGAACAGCTAGTTTCTAGATGCATCCTGGAGGAAAGGGGAGAATGAGATAGTTAAACAATAAACTGATGAAAATAAGAAGTCAATTACAGTAATATAATAAAACATGAAGCATATATATATATATATATAAATTAATAAATGAAAGAAAGTAGGAAATAAAACACACTCTTACTTGCATAGAGAAAGGGAATAAGAAGAGGAGAGGGTCATAGACAGTTGCAGATAGGAGAACAAAAGTCATAAAAAAGAGACTTCAGGGTGGAAAGAGAAGAGGCAGAACAAATAGAAAGGGGAAGGGAGGACCAAAGTTTAGGAAATTGGTAAGAAAAAGCAGATTGTCCAACAGCAGACTTTCTAGAAGAAATAGAAAGAGATGAGGAATTAATGTTGCAGAGAAGTAGGAAGAAGAAGGAGGGGAGGACAGAAGGGATTAAAGAAAGGAGGGAAGGGAGCTGAACCAGAATTTGGATATAAAAGATGCAAAAATAAACTGCAGGTTTCGGGGGGGGGAGGATCTTGTGGTGGTCATGGATGCCAACATGAATAACTCTGAGCAGTGTAGGAGGGCTGCGGCTAAAGCAAATAGAATGCTTGGGTGCATTGCCAGGAGGATAACCTCAAGGAGACAGGAGGTACTTCTTCTACTATATAACTGCCTAGTTAGACCATACCTTGAGTATTGCATTCAGTTTTGGTGCCCATACTTGAAGAAGGACATTGCAGTGCTGGAAAGGGTCCAGATGAGCGTTACCAGGATAATACAGGGTCTGGGGGAAAGATCCTATGAGGAGAGACTTGATGAGCTGAACATGTACTCCCTGGAGGAGAGGAGAGGAGGAGAGGAGAGGAGAGGAGAGGAGAGGAGAGGATGGGGATATGATTGAGGTCTTTAACTATCTAAAGGAAGTGAACAGGGTCAGCCCAAATAGGGTGTTCCAGCTAAAGGTAGAAGGGGCCACCAGGGGGCATTCCATGAAGCTGGCTGGTGGGAGGCTCAGTGGGGAGACTAGGAGACGTTACTTTACTGAGATGGTGGTGGACCCACAGAATGCACTGCCTGCAGAACTGGTGGATGTTGATACAGTGGAGGGATCCAAGAGGGGCAGGGACAGGTATAAGGGAAAGGTGAAGCTGAGGAGTGCCAGAAATGGAGGTGTAATTCAGATGGGGCTTGGGGTCAGGGGGATTCACAGGGGAGGCGGTGGGCAGCAACAGTATCTTGACTAGGCGCTGATTTTTGAGCAGACTCCATAGACCTTTAGGCCTACGCTGCTGGCATCTTAGTATGTTAAAATGGAAACGGTGCCTAGTATCAAGAAAGAGGAGAGAAAGTGATGAGTAAAGAGAACAGTGGTGAGTATGGGGGGAGCAATCTAAAGAAAAATGACAGAAAGAATGGAAAAGGGGGTCCAGTCTGGCAAGGGAAGATTTAGGGACACCACTGTGGACTAAGTCACCATAGTCAAAGATAGAGAGAATCATTTTTACTACAATTTCTCAGCAGGCAGTAAGAGTAATACTTAATTTATTCCTATACAATGCTCCAACCTTAGGGTGTAGATTATGGTAATCAGCATCAACATGCACTGAGAAATCAAGGCACTGAAAGGAGGAAACATTTTCTATCTTAGTACCATCAAGGGTATTAAATAATGAGAGATACGTAAGCCTGGCAAGCCTCTGACAGGTGCCAAAAGTCAAGGAGACCGTTTTTTTGGCACTGAGGGACAATTGGTTAGACTTGAACCAGTGCTGAATGTTGTCAAAATCCAATTGAGGCCCAGAAGTCAGGTCATGAGGAGAGGAGCCAGAAGCAAAAAGAACTGCATTATTAATGTACATATGAATGGACACTGAGGAAGAAACTGCGGGGAGGTCATTTAAGAAAATGGAAAAGAGAATAGGACCCAGGACAGACCCTTGAGGGACACCTGAACTAAAGGGAAGTGGAGATTAAATGGATTTTCCTATCTGGACAGCTTGAGACCTCTCACCAATGTAAGAACAAAACCAGTTGACTGAAGAGTCAGAGAGGCCCGTAGCTTTAAGTGTGTCCAGAAGGAGGGGATGTGCCACAGTGTCAAAAGCCTTAGCAAGATCAACAAAAATAACACAAGTATTGGCTTCTAACATTTTGGACACAGCAATCAGTGTAACCAATGTACCCTGGAGGTTCAGGTTTAGGCCAGTCAACACAAGAGGGTGTAGACATGACTGAATGTACTTATCATCCAATATACCAGTGAAAGCATCTAGGCTTTCATAGAATTCCCTCATCTAGCTGATGACAGCTTTGTCATTCTGGAGCAGGGAGCTGTGCATTGATTTTAGGCATACAATATGTTCTCATTGATCCACAACTGGTATACCAGTAGTTTGCTTACACATCCTCCCTTCCCAGTATTTAGGTTGAAGCCTCATTGTGCTAGCTCAGGCTTTCTGAAGAGGAGGAAATTGAAGCAGTATTTCATATTTTTAGTAGTAGTAGTAATAGTAGTAAAAAGCTTTATTTTTAGGCAGGTTTTGGATGACAAAAGAATACACCATTAGGACAAGTCCTATTTACAAGGTGTTCTTGTATGCAATACAAATTTTAAAATGTTGCAAACAAAAACAGGTACATAATACAAACACAATAAAAACTTTCGTACAATAAATTACAATAACTAACATCCATGACAAATGTGTGTATTAAGACTAGCGTGGACAATATCGGTATATCAGTCAAAACATGTGTTATGAACTGCCAAATCCTGTTTTAAAGAAGCAGCGTTAAACTTTCCTAGAGTTTCGGTTGTACATTCAGTCTGTACACTTAGTTCATTCCATATTTTTAAAGCCGCAAATGAGAAAGTCATTTCACCATATTTGTTTTTAGGCACTACAATTTGATATTCACTTGATTTTTTTAATCTTTCTCAATTTACATGTGTGACAGGGTTGACTAAGACCCTCTCCCAGTTGTTATGGAGAGTTTGAATGCAAGGATCTGTTCTTCTCTCTCCTTTTGTTGTGCAACCAAATTTTCTTGTGAGACTGAGGACTTGAGCACCCCGATAGTCTTGCAATTCTCTGCCTCTTGCTATCTCTTTAGCCTCACTTGCTGTTCCGTCTTTTCTTCCCCTGCATATCTGCTGGTATAAAAATATATGCAAACCATTATGTGACAATGTAACTGATATCGGGATCCCTTTGTTTAGAAATTATATAGTGTTGCTGTTGAATTGTATATAATTATAGTTTGAGATGATTGCAAAAAGCTATTGGGAACTCAAGCGGTTAACCTGAGAGCAGTTTTTAAGCCCTTTTGCAGAAGCTGTGGAGAAGAGGCCTCAGTTCTGGGACATTGTGTTCTTGTTGCACCTGCCTGAAACATATAAGAACATTTTAGAAAAAAACAAGGTACTTGTTAAGGAGGGGGGTTGCAAGGACTTAAAAAAAACAGAGCTGCAATTTCTTGCAAGAGAGATACACAGAAATTGAAGGAAAACTCAGATGGATATTCTCTGTTTATTCTGCCTTTGTAAATAGTTATTCTGAATAATTTTATTTTTTTATGTTACTGCTAGTACTAATAAACACTTTTTTTTTGTGAATTCTACAACTGTTCCTGGATTTCCCTATGCTTCCTGACCTGTACCTCGATGACAACATGTAACCTTCCCTTGTGGGGTGTGTACATCTTCTGTGCCCTTTAGGTCTGTTTGTTCCAGTAATAAAATGGTTACTTCCTCCGCCAATTAGACTCTTCCCATTTCATAGCGGGAATACGCAAGGGGCATGGGGAGCAGGTTTGCACGGATCCTGGGGAAATGGCGAATGCATTTGGCTTGTATTTTCAGGAGTTATATGCGGTTGACCCAGAGATTAAACCTTCAGCGGACGGCATTAGGCTATTTCTCAGGTCCGTGAAGCTACCAAAAATAACGGAGGGAGATGCAGCCTTTCTGAGTGCTCCAATTACGGTTTTAGATATCCAGCAGGCCATCCTTTAGACAGGTCCCCTGGCCCGGACGGGTTCCCTAGTAATTTTTACAAGGTTTGCTATTCACTAATATCCCCAATTTTAAAGGAGGTTTTTCAGTATTGGTTTGATAATGGATTATCAGATCCTAGTTTCCTGGAGGCGATGATTTCTTTAATTTTAAAACAGGGGAAGGACCCTCTCAGTATGGATAGTTATCGGCCTATCTCCCTTCTAAATATGGACATCAAAATTCTAGCAAAAATCTTAGCTAACAGGTTGTCCAATGTTATGGACAAGTTGGTTAGTAGGGGACAAGTGGGTTTTATGAGGGGGAGATCGCCCCAAGATCATATGAGGAAGTTATTGCACCTGATTACTACTGTTAAGGATGGTCAAGATCCCAGCAATATTTATTTCATTAGGTGCCGAAAAGGTATTCGATAGGGTATGCTGGGATTACTTATTTGCTGCCCTGTCTGCCTTTGGTTTACCCAACGTGTTCCTGAGATGGGTCCAAATCCTATATTCTTTCCCTTCTGCCAGAGTAAAATGTAACGGGTTTATGTCACCGGTCGTAAAGCTGGGCGAGGCGAGGCAAGGTTGTCCTATCCCGTTTCAACCTATACTTTGAGCCTTTATTGCATAGATTGGCTAGAAACTGTTTGATTAAGGGTATACAGGTGGGGGATGCCAGATACATGTATTCGGTATCATAGATGATATACTATTACATGTTGAAGACCATGAGACCTCGGTTCCAGCTATCTTGGAGAAATAGATTCCTTTTCCAAAATATCTTACTACAAGTTAAATCGCATGAAAATGAAGATTCTCCCCTTAAATACCAATGTTAGGAAGGCTGATTTGTCGTCGTTTGGCTTCTGTTGGGAGGCAAAGTCGCTTACGTATCTAGGGATAAATATTAGTACAGGACTGAATCACATGAACAAAAATAACCTGAGTAGTCTAGTTAAAACCATTACCGGGGATATGGATAGGTGGAGATTGCTCTCTTTGTCACTTTGGGGTAGGCTGAATGTCATAAAAATGAATATTCTGCCCAGATTATTATACCCCTTGTGTATGCTGGGCGTATACCTCCCGAAGATGTGGTTTACCAACTTACAGAGGGCGTTCAACCTATTTATTTGGAAGGGGAAAAGGGCACGCAGGTCCTATATTAAATTAACAGCCCCAAAGTTAAAGGGAGGATTAGCTGCTCCCTCTCTTTCTATATTATGTCAAGAGCACATAAGCAAGCTGGTCTACTGGAGGCAAGGAGCCCAACTGACTTACTTGCCTTTTATGGGCTGACATAGAGTGAGGGCTGGATAAGAGGGTGAGCTGCTCTATGGCCCTGTTATATGCCTTTCCATCAGCTATACCTAAACCTTTGAAAACAACCTATGGGATGGTCGTTAGCGCCTTTCAGCAGTTGCAAAACTACCTCGAGTTAAATGGTATCTATCTATCAGCCAACCCATTTTGAAAACCCCACATTAGGGTTGGGGTAAGACCCTATCCTCCACATTTTGGCCTCAGGTAAGCCACCTTAGAATCTCGGATTTTTGGGTGAATGGGGGACCTCGGTCTTTTGATCAGTTGGTGAATGTTTTCGGAGTTGTGGGTCAGGACCTCTTTAAGTGGCTACAAATTAGTAAGGCCCTAACATCTATTTTTTCTCAGAGGGCTCTAGTTGACTATGGGGACCGAGACACGACATACTTTTCACCATAGCCTCTCAACCAAGTTCAGTCTCTAAGGTATACAAAACACTTCAGGAATGGGACCACAGACTTCCTCTAGGGGTATGTTTTATTGGACAAGGGAGCTAGAATTATCTGAGGTACCCGATCTCTGGAAGAAGTTGTGTTTACAATGTATAAATATGTAAAACAAGACAGATTGAGGATGGTACATTTCAACTTAATGCACCATTTATACTTATCTCCATCCCGACTGTGCAAATATGGGGCAAAGGATACATCTCTTTGTGCGAAGTGTAGGAAGGAAGATGGAACTTTATATCACATGGTATGGTCATGCCCCTCAATTCAGGTCCTTTGGTGGGCTATCAACAATCTCTTAGACCCTATCCTTGGCTTAACAAATTTGTTTACCCCTGAGGTATGTCTGATGAGCCTTTTTCCAGTTGGCACTTCAAGGCTAAAAGGCCCAAATGTCGCTTTATCCGCTGTGGCAAAACTGACAATCTTAAGGCATTGGACCAGTGATAAAGCCCCTCCTTGTTAAGTGGTACTAAGAATGTACCCTGGCAGTACAATTAGAAAAACATATAACTTGTATGCAGAATAGATTGAAAACATACACGGCGCTTTGAGTTCTTTTTGAACGCCTCCTTATGGTGTGGGAGGCCTGGCCTCAGAACACCCTCAGGGTTGGCAAATTAAGGTTTGCTTATGCGTAGCCTGGGAGGGGTGGGGGGAGGGAGGGATTTTAATTTTCCGATGAATGGGTCAGTTAGTGTCTGGTTGTTTTATATTGCTCCATTTTGCACTCTCAGCTATGTACCTGTATTGAGGTGTTTTTTTGTGGAAATTAATAAGGATGTTTAGTAACAAAAAAAATGGTTACTTCCCCTCCATCACTCTGGTGGGAACTTCTGTAGGTCAGAGGTCAACATTGGTACATGGGGATATAAAGTAGGGTTTGGGCTCCAGAAAACAGGGAGAGAGCTGCACAGTAAGAAGGGGTCCGGGAAGAGAGTGAGGCCAATTTCCCACTCCAAGGAGATCTGGAGCTTTTTCCGTGGGTTCGGCTACTGATGAGTTTGGAGAGTGACGTGGTATCAGCAATCAGCCTGATCCATGGGGTGTCTGTGGCATGTACCTCCAAAATGCCCCCTGGTAGTGCAGTAATATATCTGTGGCTAGAGAGAGAAGGAGGTTAAGAGAGACAAGATTTGGGAACCTTGAAAGAATGGTGCAGCCTGGGTGTCACTCTGCTGTAAGAGAGAGATCAGAGGGGAGAACAGTTTGGAGCCAGAAAGAAGGAAGGAGAGGAATAGCCCCAGAGTCGAAGATGCTGACCCAGTCGTGGCAGCTCCGGTAAGATGGTTGCCTGAGAGTTTGAGGGTGAAGTCGCTCGCCAGGGCCCAAGTTGTGTTTTGAGAAAGCATTTAGAGATAGAGAGAGATAGTCAGCCCTGAAGGTCAAGATACCAACCTGGTTGTGGCAGCCAGCGGGGGATGTTCACACTGCTGCCAAGGGTGAAGTTGCTCGCCATGGCCTAGCTTTGGAACTAAAGTTTGAGAGAGGAGAGTTAGCCTTATTTTAGAAGACTTGCCGCTATGAGCCACCCAAAGCTGCCCATGGGGCCATAGCGATCACAGTAGATACTAACAACATTCATGATCCCTGCAGTCAGCACAGAAAATCAACTGTTTATATATGTTACCTCCATGGAGGGCGTTGTTATTAATTAAAAGTACCCCCTGTTATTTTACTTCTGAGTGGATGTCAGTCATTTGATTTGAACATTTGTGGCTACTAAACAAAGTTTGTTGTAGCCTAGCACCAAAAGAAGCCTGCACCCCTGCACTAATGGACTCTGAATCAATGTTTGCCATCCTGATATGGAATTTCTGTGGTTTCTGCTGTGAGTGCCCCCTCCCCATTAACTTTACCTCCTGGCATACCCCTAGGCACTGGGAAGGGGGGCTTACAACATGGGGGCTCATCTGGAATGGTATTTTGTGGGTGCAGGGACATTCAGAGTGGACAGTAATGGGTGCTGGGCACAAGTGGACACTGTAAACATTGTTTCTGGCCTGGACTTAACCTGTAAAATGTGGTGCAGTAGTGAGGAATTCTGCACCTTTGGAAGCAGATCTCATGGCACAAGAACTAGGAACTTATAAGAGATATGCTAATGCCCTGCACCAGCCTGTTGATTGGGCAGAAGAAACCTATGGGGGTAGAGTACAACCATCTCTGGGCAAGGTTGGCACCAGAGAGGAGAGCTCCAAAAGCAGTTGGAGTGAGCAGTTTGAATGATCGTTGTTCATGAGCAGAAAGAAATAAAGAGAAAATGGTGTCAGCCATGGTGAAAGCCCCAGAGACCGCAGAAGTGACAGTCCCCTCTGCTATGTTCAAGTGGATGTGGGAAGTAGTCAAAAAGTCTACAGCCACCAAATCTGCCCTGTGCCAGTTTGAGGGGCCTAGAGAATATGTGCTGCAAGTGTGTGCATTGTGTCAGATGAAAGCCCCCTTGGAGATTGGACACCTGTTTTTCCCCAGGTCCAGCAGGTCTGTTACATCACTAGAACTGGCTTTACAGAGTTGGGAAGAAGAGAGCTCCCAGTTAAGTGTGACATTAGCATTGAAAATTGAGAATGCCAGTCCCACTGAGAAGGCCATCCCCCCTGTGAAGGCCAGCCTGTAGGACTCATCTGACCCCCCCAGAGAGCAGCTCAGCCTGAAATATTAGTAGTCCACAAGTGGGGCACGGGTAGTAGAGTAAAAACAAAGATGTTAACCCCCAAAGAGCCAGGGAAGCCAGTTGTAAGAGTGTCCATGGAGTCAGTGAGCACCACCGTTCCTGAGTCAATGAAGTCGTCCAGGGATCCAGTGATAAGTCGTCCCCAGCAAGGAGACCAAGGGAGTAAATCAAGAGATACCAAAGCAGTTGCCTCAATTGTGGAAGTAATAGCAGAGATCAGTGATGATGAACTTGAAAGGGATATCCCATCCTGCTATGAATCACTATATCTGACCCGTGGGAAACAGGGCCCTACCCTAACAGCGAAGAGCTGAAAAAGGCGGGAGATGTATGAGAGTGCTCACAATAGTGACCCCAATGTCTGACGCTACAGAGAGGGTGTAAGGCTCCAGGATGGTCAGGCACAAGATTGTCTATATGCAGTCTGCCTGAATGAAATCAGGCTGAAATAATTATCAGGTACAAGATCCGGCATTTTTACCAACAATATGTATATGCCTACCTGCTAGAAAGACTTTGGGCCCTCATAGAAGAGAACCTACACAGATTGGGTATTCTGGGGCACTTTGGACAAACTATATAAGAAGCACAAGTTGGGTCCAGAAAGCACCTCAATTGCTCTACAGGAGATTCAGCAAATTCCCAAGGGAATCTGTACTCTCCAAGCCTACGAGGGCCTGACACTCTTAAGATTTTTGCAGGGTGTGTACATGTTCTGTGCACTTCAAGTCTTTTAGTTTCAATAATTAAATGGTTACTTCTCCTCTGTCATACTGGTGGAAGCTTCTTTAGGTCAGAGGTCATTGTTGGTGTGCAGGGAGGTATAAAAGAAGGAGGGTGAGCAATAGTCTTAGAGCCTATGATGCTAACCCAATTGTGGCAGCTCTGGTGGGATGGTTGCCCCTGAGTTTGTGGGTGAAGTCACTCACTAGGGCCCAAGATCTGTTTTGAGGAAGCATTTAGAGAAAGAAAGAGAAGGAATCAGCTCTGACGGTCAAGATACCAACTCAGATGTGGCAGCTGTGGTGGGGATGTTCACCCTATTGCCAAGGGTGGAGTTGCCTGCTATGGCCTAGTTTTGGTTGAGAGAGGAGTGGTATCTCTATTTTAGAAGGCTTGCCCCTGTGAGCAAAATGGATCAGCGTAGAGATGAAGCCACGGGAATGAGAGAGAAATAGCTTCTGCCTGCTGCCTAAAGTTTCTAAGGCCATCTCGGACCCATGTAAGCTACCGGTGTGTAAAGTGGCTACCCAGCTCAAGTAAAAGCCACCCAAAGTTAACGGGGCTATAGCGGTCACAATGCATACCAGCAACCTTTATGACCCCTGCAGTCAGGACTGATAATCAACTCTTTATGTGTGCTTCCTCCATGGAGTGCTTTGTTATTAATTAAATGGACCCCCCTGTTATTTTACTTCAGTGTGGACATCAGTCAATTGGTTTGAACTTTTGTTGCAACTTACCAACGTTTATTTCAGTCTATCACCAGAAGAAGCCTGTGCCCCTGCACCAATGGACTACGAATCAATGTTAGCCATCCCAGTAAGGAATTTCTGAGGTTTCTGCTGTGTGCCCCTCCCCATGAACTTTACCCCTTGTCATAACCCAGGACACCTGTGAGGGAGGCTTACAATGTGGGGCCTCATTCAGGATGGTGTTTTTGGGGGTGCAGGAACATTCAGAGTGGACAGTAGTGGGTGCTGAGTACAAGTGGATACTGTAAACTTTGTTTCTGGCCTGGACTGAACCTGTAAAATGTGACTCGGTAGTGAGGAATTTTGCACATTTGGAAGCAGAGCTCATGGCACCAGTGGATCTGGGCTGCAGTTCAAGAATTAGGAACATGTGGGAGATATGCTAATGACTCGTGCCAGCCTAGTGATTGGACAGAAGAAACTTGTGGGGGCAGAGTGAAGCCATCTCTGGGCAAGGTTGGCGCCAGAGAGGAGAGAGCTCGAGAAGCAGTTGGTGAGAGCAGTTTGAATGATCATTATTAGTGAGCAGAGAGAAAGAAAGAGAAAACAGTGTCAGCCATGGTGAATGCCCCAGAGACTGCAAAAGTGACGGTCCCCTCTGCTATGTTCAGGTGGATGTAGGAAGCAACTGAAAAATCTACAGCCACCAAATGTGCCCTGTGCCAGTTTGAGGGGCATGAAGTATCTATGCTGCCAGCTGTGTGTGGTGTGTCAGTGGAAAGCCTCATCGGAGATTGGACATCTGTTTTTCCCGAGGCCCAGTGGGTCTGTTGCATCAATAGAATTGGTTTTAGAGAGTTGAGAATAAATAAGTTTCCAGTTAAGTGTTGTATAAGCTCTGAAAATTGAGAAGGCCAGCCCCATTAAGAAGGCCATCCACACTCTGAAAGACATCCCCCAGGACTCTTCTGCCCCTGTGGAGCAGCTCAGCCCAAAATACCAGTAGTCCACAGATGGGGCAAAGGTCATGGAGTACAAACAAAAAATGTTGACCTCCAAGGAGCCAGAGAAGCCAGCTGTGAGAGGGTCCACAGAGTTGGTGAGCACCACCCTTCATGAGTCAACAAAGTTGTCCTGGGATCCAGTGATAAGTTGTCCCCAGCAAGAAAAGCCAGTGAATTGAGAGAAATTAGAACAGCTTCCTCTGTTGTGAAAGATGCAGTGGAGATCAGTGATGAAGACCTTGAAAGGGATATGCCATCCCACTATACTGTAAATCAGTATATCTGACTCCCTGGAAAGAGCACCCCACCCTATCAGCCAAGAGTCACAAAAGGCGGAAGATGCATGAGGGTGTTCACAACTGCAACTCCAATGTCTGATGTTACAGAGACGATGTGTGGCTCCAGGATGGTCAGGCCACAAGGTCCTCTATACGCAGTCTGCCTGAATGGAGTCAGGTTGAAAGATTTATCAGGTGCATGATCCAGCAGAATTACCCACAATATCTATACCCCTTACTGCCAGAAAGACTTTGTGACCCCATAGAAGAGAACCTCACAGATTGGGTATATTGGGGCACTATGGATAAACTCTATAAGAAGCACAAGTTGGGTCTAGAAAGCACCTCCATGGCTCTACAGGACATTCAGTGAATTGCCAAGGGAATCTGTGCTCACCATGCATATGAGGGCCTGACACTCTTTAAGACTTTTGTCCTGGTCCAGGATCTCATTGGGAGATGTACCAAGCACTACGTGAAGGTCCTTGACTCGTTTTGCTAGGAGGCCAGCAAACAGAATCCCCGTTACTACTTTTCAGATTGGTGAGGTGACTCCTGGTGACCTCTGGACTGTTTTGGTTTGTTACCCTGAATTAACCTGTTTCCTACTCCAGAGGTGAGGCCCACTGACAAAACAGACTGTGGACTAGCACTATGAGCCAGCAGGATTGGGTGAGGTCAACCTTTTCTTTCCTTGTTAAAGTTTACCTGCAAATGTTTTGGGACTTTGTACATGTGGGACATTTTGTTTGGACTCAATAGCTGCATCACGATGCATGGAGGGAGTGGAGAAAATTGTATATCCAGCTGCCATAAATTTGTTTTGGGTTACTGTTTACTGTGTTTCTTTCTAATCCTGTAAAATTACCATATGTGTAGTGGGTAAAGGGTTAAAGTGTTGTTTCTATTAATTACACATTTAAAAACCTGCTACTGCACTGTTTTGCCTGCTTGTTTGTAAATTTTTAATAGGTAAGGCGTTGGCAGCTTGACAGCATGTGGTTAGTACAGGCAGCACTATATTTGTAGTTAGTTATAGGTAGGACTGGGACGCCACCCCTGTTTCAGCTAGGCAATTGGTCCGGGGCACAGCAAGTGTTTTGGTTGCCAGGGTGCCCCATTAACAGTAGCTGCTGGTTTGGGGATTCAGATTTTGTTTCTGGAGTATCATTTACCATTATGGCGGTGTGCCAGCCTAGCCTATCTATGCTAAGAAGTGGAAGGGAGTGTGCATATTTTTCCAGTTGGTGCAAAGGGTAGCTGGTGTAAATACTCACCCACCGGGTGTGTGCATGTTCTGTGCATTTTAGGTCGGATTGTTCCAGTAATAAAATGGTTAATACTCCTCTGTCACACTGGCAGGAGCATCTTCAGGTCAGAGGTCACTGTTGGTGCATCGGGGTACAAATTGTGGTTTGGACACCAGAAAAGAGGGCGAGACCTGCACAGTAAGAAGGGGTCTGGGAACAGAGCAGGACCGATTGCCTGCTCTCAGGGGATCTGGAGCTTTTTCCATGTGTTGTGTGACCAATAAATTTGGCGAGTGACATTGTGGTGGCCATCAGTCTGGCCTGCAGGTGTCCATGGCATGTGTCTCCAAAATACCCCTGGCAGTGCAGTAATAGATCCATGGCCAGAGAGATGGAGGTTAAGACAGCCGAGATTTGGTTGCCTTGAAAGAATGGTGTGGCCTGGGTGTCACCCAACTGTAAGAGAGACTAGATGGAAGAATCATTTTGAGCCAGAAAGAAGGAGGCAAAGCAGTAGCCATGGAGCCTAGGATGCCATCCCAGTTGTGGCAGCTCCGGTGGGATGGTTGTCTTTGAGTTTGTTGGTGAAGTAACTCACCATAGCCAAGTTCTGTTTTGAGGAAGCATTTAGAGATAGAAAGAGTCAGCCCCAAAGGTCAAGATGCCAACCTGGATGTGGCAGCCACAGTGGGGACATTCACCCTATTGCCAAGGGTGGAGTCGCCTGCCACAGCCTTGCTTTGGAACTGAAATTTGAGAGAAGAGTATTAGTTCTATTTTAGAAGGCTTGCCGCTATGAACAAAATGAATCAGTGAAGAGATGAAGCCACGGGAATGAGAAAGAAATAGCTTCTGCCTGCTGACTAAGGTTTCTAAGACCATCTTGGACTCATGCAAGCTACCTGTGTGTAAAGTGGCTACCCAACTCAAGTAAAATCCTCCCACATTTAGAGAAGCCATAGCTACCACAGTGAATACTAGCAACCTTCCTGACCTCTGCAGTCAGGACTGAAAATGAATTGTTGAAGTGTGTTACCTCCATGGAGTGCTTTGTTATTAATTAAATAGAACCCCGTTGTTTTACTTCAGTGTGGACATTAGTCATTTGGTTTGAACTTATGTGGCTACTAACCAAAGTTCTTTGCAGCCCAGCACCAGAAGATGCCTGTACCCACACACCAATGGACTCTGAATCAATGCTAGCCATCCTGGTAAGGAATTTCTGTGGATTCCACTGTGAGTGCCCCCTTCCCATGAACTTACCACTTGGTATACCCCTAGACACCAGAGAGACCAGGGGGGCTTTCAAATAGTTGTACTCAGTCCTTGTCAACTTATCATATAGATAGAGAGGTTTCATAGGAACTAATGTTTTGTTAACTTGATTAGCCTGGACCAATTTCTGTTTGTTTTCTAATATTAACCATCTCAAATTTTCATATAATTTACAATGATGGGTCCATCTATTAGTCCTAAGTGCAAATCTTGCTAGACAGTTATTAATAACTTCAACCTTTTTTAAGACAGTAACATTAGCAAGTCCATGTATATGAATTCCACAGTCAGTGAATGGTATCAATAATTTATTTACAATTGACATTCTCATTTTTTCCTTTATGCAGTGTCCAGTGCTCTCAAGCTGCCATTTATCTTTTTAACCATTTCTTAAATGTGATAATCAAATTTTAATTTTTGGTCCACCCAAAATCCAAAGTATTTGTGTTTTGAAACCTGAGCCAAACATTTGTTACTGTTTGTTTTTATTTGTATCAGGTGAATTTATTTTCTAGTTCTAGTACTGTTCACGCTGAATACCATGGTTTTAGATTTTTTACTATTTAACACTGAATTTGATTTTTCAAATCAAGTTTGAATTTGTATTTAAATCCCTTTGTATGTCTTGCTGCACTTCTGTGATATTTGTTCCTTTTGTTAGTATTACTGTATTGCCAGCATAATAACCTGATTTCTTTTTTACAAGATCTGTCACTTGATTTGTATAAATTAAAAACAGTAGGGGGCCTAAGATTGATCTTTTGGAATGCCTATTAGTACTGTAGCTTTCCTTGAGAGGTCATTTCCTACTAAACTCTGTTGTGTTCTCCACATTAAGTATGATTTAAACCAGCAACAGGCTTCATCTGTTATACCAGTGTGTAGCAGTCTGTTTAATAGGATCTGGCTGTCAACTGTGTCAAAAGCTTTTGATAGGTCCATGAACTCTGTGCCCACCAACATGTTTGTTAGGTTTCTCTCTGCGTGGTCAGAGATCTTTTTTAAATGTTGTTTCCCTGTCCTGAAGCTTCTTAAATGGAGTTTTTTCCACTCACTGCCTTTCTTGCATTGGTGTGCAGTGTACCCACTGATGATTTCCCAGATAAATGCCTCGTACACCTCCCAAGTAGAGGCCCATGATGCCTCTCTGAGGGTGTTTACTTTTCCTTCTTCATGTGTTTGGAAGGCAATGTCTGTGAGGAGTCTGGGGTCTAGCCTCTCATTACAGGACCTCGGCTGGGGTGGCACGAGAGTCACATTTATTATTGCTAGGACATGGTCCAAATGATCTTTATTCTCCTTTCTCTGCATGCTTCATTTTGTGTGTAGGTTGGAGACAATAGTCAATGGTTAACCCTAGCATAGGAGTTACAGTGCAATCTGCCAGGATGCTACACTCTTATCATGGTTTCTGCCAGTGATATACTGCAGAATACTAGAGGTACACAATGTAAATCAATGGCAATTACTTCAATTTGTCATGCAGAAAACTGTAACATCCTTATCAAAAAGTGTAACACCCTGGTGGGCAGTACTGCATATGCTGCTGAGAAGAAAGTATAGTCTTTGGCCATAGGGTTAGCTAACCTCCTCCAATCTGTCAGAGCATGCTCCCAAGTTAGAGATTTCATGTTTGTGAGGACCACGGAAGGGGTCACCAGGAATGAAGTACTTTTGTCTAAGACCTCATCCATTGGGATGGTGAAGTTATCTCCAAGTAAGATGGGCAGCTCTATCTAGTTAAAGTCCCTTGGGGACTGGGCTAGAGATAAAAAAAATGATCATTCTCATTCAGACCATATACATCTGTGATAACAAGTCAGCAAAGGTGTTTTGATTTCTGTAAGGACTCACTTCCCCTCCAAGTGACTTTTCTGTCTCAGTATGTGCCACAGGATTCATTTATGGAAGAGAATAGAAACTCTCCTTCTCATTCTAGAAAAGGTGGCATGGACCTCATGCTCATACACTGACATTTTAAGTTTTGCTTGAGGGCAGAAGGGTGCCTGATGACAGGGGCAGGTGGCCATGGAGGAGCAAAAAACAATATATAAAAAAAAAAGAATGGTTACATCAGTCTGCATCTGCATCTTAATTAACTGGGAAAGCACCGCTTTACAATTAATGAGATGGTGCAAACACTTCATATTCTATGTGATAAATGTATCATTTTGGTGCATCACGATACCTTTCTAGTGTAACCAGGTCACAGTGCAGATGTTGGATGTTACTCATGGTTAGGACTCCTGCCTTGCACCAGTGAGGGTTACAAAAAAATGTAAGGGTCCTGGACACGTAAGACTCCTCAGACAGGGGTGGGGCTGTTCCAAAAAAGAAAAGAAAATAACATGGTTCCTCAAGTCAGAGAAAGATGATTGCATGCAGTACTGTCTCTGGGATACAGTACCAACCCACCTCCACACAGGTCATAGACACAACCCTGACACCAACCAATGGTAAGGCTTAGTTTTAGCAAAAGCTCAATTTAGTAAGATACAAATAAGATGTTCACTAATAATATGCTCACACAAAATTAGGCAAAATAACAACAGAACTTTATTAACACCAACAAGTCCGGTAAAGAAAAGGGTAGTTAGCAATTAGCAGTTGTTTCAATTATCCTCAGTGCAGGCCCCTCTAATGGGAAACAGGCCTTCCCCATACCATACACAGGATCCCTTCTGCTACCTGTACTTTTAGCCCCACTACCCACAGCAATGCAGTCAAGACTTTAAGTTCAAGATTATAAAGCACTTCTTTCTGTAGAATCCATAGAAGTGAATGTAGGAGATTGCTGTGTGTAAAGACCTCTTATACAGTGTAGAAGTCTTCACACACTGCCACATCATCCACCGGCTGTATTCCACATTCTTTTTTTTTCATTTTCAAAATGATCACTATCATAGATGTGGTTCCACTGTAAAAGCTATTGTATATCTGATGGTTGATCACAGCACAAAACAAAAGGCATATATAATTTTTTTTAAATGAAAAATCAGCAAGACTTAATCACAAACACACCATCCTCATCTTGTAAAACAGGCACTCGTAATGTGTTGTGTAAAGACCGACCCCAGCCACCACACCCAAAGAAAATAAAGGCATCGAAAATGAATTTTTTTACTTAGATATAATAAAAACAAGCATCACGAGAGAAACCCAGAAATTTACTATCGCAATTGCTCACTGGTGACTTGCTGATACAGCAGAACTATGGAGAAAAAAGAAAAAGCCACTCCACCTCTCTGCTCTCTGCTGACTGTCTGGTGAGCAATTGTATCATGTTGAACGCTTGAACTAACAAAAAGAAATGCTAATAAAGCCTAAGTGATGTCCCTGAGATGTCCCTTGGCTAAACATGAGTGCCATCTCAAGACACATTTGCATTCTAGAACTGCTCAGCTTTACTTTATAGTTCACAAATGCAAAGATGTCTTAAGATTACACTCTTGATTAGCCAAGAAGAAGAAGAAGAAGAAGAATCAGTATTTATATAGCGCTTTTCATACATCCAAAGCACTTTACAAGCAATGCTAGACTGGTAGTGATGTGACTGAATGTGTGGTGGCGGCCATATCGCACATCATCACCCACACACAGCCTGGATAATTGCATGAACCAGTTTATGGGAAGGGGAATGCTGGCCAGGACACCGGGAATGTTCCCTACTCTTTGCGAAGAGTGCTCTGGGTTCTTTTACTTCCACCTGGACACCCACCAGGACAACACCAGGATGGGTAGAAGGGACCTCAGTTTAACGTCTCATCCGAAGGACGGCACACCCCAACAGTACAGCACCCCCCAATACTGCACTCAGATGCCAGCAATTTTTAGGTGCAAGTCCAATCCTGGTGTGGGACAAGAACCCACGACCTTCTGGTCCAGAGGCGGATGTGCTACCAACTGAGCCACGCTGACACCTCATCTGAGACATCTCAGAGACCCCATCTACCTATGAAGCAATAAGGTATGTCTAAGGGTTATGTTAATGGCCTGTTAATCACCCCCTTGGGGTTATAATGTGGCAGGAGGCTCAGCCGTCTGCCACATACCACCAGGGGTGATTAACTGGCCATTAACATAACCCACAGATGTACCATATAGCTATTTTATAACAAGGACATTTAACTATCTGATTGACTGCAGTCATGGCAGTAGCCCTACATTAATTTTTTATTAATACAGTATGTCTGTTCAGCCATTTCACATGTGCACGAATTCCATAAAAGTAGAGCCACATTTTGAATTACCATTACAAATCAAAATCTGAAACTTATTGAAGTGGCCACCATTTAATTAACCAGATCAAGATTGCAGTCGGGTACACTGGTGGCTGCATCAGCTGTTTGGGGGTAACTAACAATACTTACAGTGAGAAATATGAAATCCTGATTAAATCTGTCCTCAAGTCCTAAAAGTAGTCCCAAAAGTTGTTATGGAAAAGTACACCATACTACCATAGTCATGGACTTCAGAGACTGGGCATCAGAAGGTTGCCAGGTTGCCCTTTTCTGAGCAAATGCACTACTCATCCTCGTACCTTGTTCATGCCCTGTCTCACTTATGGATTTTTTACGTTGGAATTCCACTTTTTGTTGCCCCTATTGGAAAAAATATCCTGCAAAAGTTCCCATGGTCTGTTTCAACTGATTTCAGAGACAGGCCATCGATAGGTTGCCAGGTTACCAATTCCTGAGCCACTCCTCTACTTGTCCTATCTCTATGCCCATGCCCTTTCTCACTGTCAGATTTGTATGAACGAGAGCATTTCAATGCCAATATATGATTGCTATCCCTAAACAAACAAAAAAAAACACAGTCTCTGCATACAGTTGTTTCTACTGGCTTCGCAGACTTGGCATCATCACGATGCCAGGTTATCATGTTTTCTCAGTGACCATGTGACTACTCTGTCTCCATGGGTTCAGTTAACTCCATTTTTGGAGTATTTGACTTCCATAAAAAAGGCAAAAACTTCCAAAATAAAGGGGGAGGAAGTCATTGACTTACAGATGTAAAACACAAAATTAGATGACTTCCAAAATTGTAGGCATGGAAGTCAGAAATGATGGATTTTTCTGAAAGACATTGTATTTTATCATTATTACATTGTATTAACATCCATAAATTGGTCCATCATAGAATACTGGCTTCCACAAGTGGAATTCTGGAAGTATTTTGACTTCAAAAAAATTTAAATAACTTCCAGATTTTGACTCATGGAAGTTTTAGATTTCCACTAAAATAAATTAACTGAACCCCTGTCTGTCTCTGTGTTCCAACTCTCCACAGCTCACACAGCCACACAGACTCTGACTAAACAGTGGAAGAAGTATTTAAATCTTTTTGACAAAAACTGAAATAAAGATATGACAACAAGCAGTCCTTTTTATAATTCTTAAATTACTGAAGTTCTAACAGCTACTGGGTACCCAGGTTAACAAGGAGCTGCAGGCCTGATGTCACAGTGCCAGGGATCTTGCAATCGTGCTGTTTAAGTGTTACTGCAAGCTTGCAGCAATCAACCCCACCCATCTGACTTTTGCTAACAATTTATACAAATCAAAGAATTGTAATCCAAGCTGAATAGCTGTAACCCAACAGGAAACTTTTAACCTTGTACTGTCTTCCATTTCTGCCTGACTAGGCCAGTATTCATGTGTCCAAAGACCACATATCACAAGACAGCACAGCAGCTCAGGAGTAGCTTTCCAATGGATGTTTCAGGTGCAGAATAGCTCCTTTGCCAAGGGTCTAGTCACTCTTGCTATGGGGCAGTTCTCTTCTGACAGCAGTCACAGCAGCTCAGCAGTGGTGAACATCAAAGTGAGGTGTAGCCGGCCTGCTGGCACAATGGTAGCACTACCACCTGTGGCACTGATGACCTGGGTTCAGCAACAAGCCTGGCGTAATAAAAGGTCAGTTGTGGAAGGAGATTTGTGCACCTGTTGGACCACTTTCATCCTCCAGGAAGGTTGAGCGGTAGGGCTGTGTGAAATTTAAATTCCACTGGTGAAATTCCTGCAAACTGCAGAATTCACTTTTGTGAATTTTCAAGGAAAAAGCGTGGAAATTCTGTGAAATTCCGCCCCTATCTGTGGGATTTTTTGCATGTTTTACAGAATACTGTGGTGAATTGTGGAAACTATTTTCACAGAACTGACTGCAGCTTGTTTTTGACAACCAGTGTACAGTACAAGTTTTGCAGCTGCGCTGCTACTTCCAGAACCCAATGCGCTGCTGCTGCCAGAAACAGCTGCACCACTATCCCTATAACCACACACACACCAGGAACGCTAGAACTACACCTCGCAACTTTACCATGCCCCCATGTCCACTGACAGATTTCTTGCCATCTACCATCTTTGCAATTTGGTAAAAAAGAATAACTATTTCAGTTAATTAATAATATATCAGTTTTATATTTTTATTGGAGGCTTGGAGAACACTACTTAAGCACTTTAAAACTATTTCTACAAAACAAATATCAAACTGTACATTTTTAAACCCAATTTTGAATACAGAAACTGCATACAGAAAGAGCAGCAGATCTTTCCACTTCAACATCCTCTCAAGAACTGCACAGAGCAGTAGGAGGAGCAGTCACTAGACAAACAGATGTGGCGGGGTTGCTATAGCAACTAACCATATGACACATAAATTCCCTTCTATAGAAAAAGTACTAGTTGGCAGGATTGCTCACAGAGTCCTTTTGGGTGTTCCACGGAAAATGTTATCGAACTGCAGACTTTTTGGATGTACTGGGGAATTTTTTATGAAATTAAAGTAAATTACAGTTTGGAATTATATCATATAAAATTTAATTTAGGTCAGGAGGGACAATATTACAAATGAATGAGAATACAACTGAAAGAAACAGCACTTTGCCAGTTCAATTCCCACCAAAATTAATGTAATCACATGACAAAATGACTCACAGAATATATTTCCACAAATTATACTTGTAAATGGTGCATTTTTTTCTTTAATAATTGCTTTCAACAGTTTGTTAAATATATTCTGCCGTAAACCTAACTATTCCACAAATCAGGTGAGAATTCTGGAGAAAATGTAAATTTCACCAACGGCAAACACTATGTAGTGGAATTTCTTGAAAATTGCAGAATTCTACAAATGTTTCACAGAATCAGTATCTGCAATTTTCATCCACCTGTAGTGGGAGAAAGTGGTTGGCAACAGTCCAATACCTTGTGCTGGCTGGGAATTTGTGCACCTGACACAGTACAAGCAGGGATTAGTGATCTTGGCAGACATTCACACACACACACACACACACACACACACATATATGAAGCATGCATCACATGCCTCTGATGTCACTGTATGCCCAATCCACTAGAGGAAACTAGGGTGATAACCCTCTACCAGAGCAGCCTGGCACCCCAAGAATACAACCCCCACTAAAACCTGAATGATACCAGCATAAGACTCAGTCAGGGGATCAGTGTTTGGTCTTGGTCTCACCCCTAGAGGAGCCCTGCCATGAGGGGGAGGTCATGAGGCTCCCAGCATGGGCAGATTGGTTGATGTTGGGTGGGGGTGGGGGTACAGAGGCTAAGTGGGCAGATATGAGATATATGCTTGCATGAACAAAGAGCAAAAATAGAGTTATAAAAACTGAAGCCCACTCTGGGGTGCTGTCTTGCCTCTCTCTAGGGCACACACATTCGTGATACCAGGATACCCGGCCTGAGTACCTGACCTCATCCTTCCCTCACTAGCGCCAACAGATATAAAAGGGGTTAATCTCGTACCTCTATGTTCCAGCAGCAGTTCATATAAAATATCTGAAACAGCACTTGTCAGCAGCAACCAGAAACAGCTATGTTTAATTTGAACTTCAGCCAGATTTATCAGTACTGATGTAACCTTTGGCTTTGAATCAGTACAGGACATCAGCTTTCTCCTCTCAGCCCATCTGTCTCATTCACATGCATGAACAGGACTGTATGAAACCCTTCCTAGTATGTGGGAAGGCTCCAGTGCAAGTTCAAGATATTCTGACTCAGCATTGGCTCCTTTGGCTGTCAGTCACACACATATGCAGTGCTTGACTCCGTATTCCTACAAAAAGGGCATCAAGCACACTTTTATTCCAGTTCTCAGAGTGCTTCCAATATTTCCTGTGATCTTAAGGCTCCACTTTACTTGTCCCAAGGTGAATGATCATCAAGATGTCAATGATGTCCATGCTGTTTTAAAGGCAGTAAACTACAGAGTTACTTATTTTAATTGGCAGCTTACCCCAGAATGCTGGCAATTAGTTTGTGTTTCTTAGTCTTTCTATATATGATATGTGGTACAGTATCTCAGTGGCGGTTGTGATGGTTCAGTAGGACATCATGAAAATCCTCCTTTCCTAGGGCAGGGGCACACCTTATTGTTGGCATGGAGCATTGAGAAAGTATCAGTGCCACTCTCTTCCACCACCTGGTCTCCAACACCAGTTCCAGTTTGACAACACAGGTGGCACTAGTGGACCCACCCTTAGCCTGTGGTGACTCAAAAGTAAGCCCCACCATGGTGTGGGGGATTCTGTATTAAGGAGAGTGTTTAACTGTCAGGGAAAAGTGGCACAGATGTAGAATGAACAATATTTCCTCCTGCCATACCCTCCTGGGTGATCATTGTCCCACTTCTGTACAGAGGTGAAAGTAACCTATGTGAACATTTGTAAACTAATTAACAGCATTATACACCCTTACACAGAGCAATAAACCAGGAAAGATGAAAAAAAGAAAATGACATCATCAGGCACTTTACAAATGTCCTTGTGACTAAAGCCCATCCCACCCTGCCCTTCATCTCATTTTGTCAGAATTTCTATACCCATGGACGGTAGTATAAACCTCTAGTGGGAGAAAGTTTTAAGACTTTTTGTATTTCAATCTGGTCTGTACTTATACTTTCTACTTTAGTGTGCTCCTTTTGTGTTGGCTCCCCAAGTGGCCACTTGGTTTGCACGCAGTGATTAAATTGAACTGTTTAGGTGGGGGAACTCTCACATCTAGATTTTGAGGTGGTGGAATTATTTCCTTGTGGTGGAACTCTCCTATAGTAGTCAATGGAGAAAGATGACAGAGGTGGTGGAACTGTCATACAAATTTTTAAGAGGCGGTGGAACTGAATTCCTGTAGGCTCCTGCCCAATTAAACCCACATTTGTACATGCCTAATAACGTTCCTGCACTTGGCAATACATGCCTATTTTCACACACAACCCATGTACATTTAAAGGAATACTACACCTTAAAATGTGTTTCCATGTCTACAGACAATTCTTTTCATGTAGCTGATGGGGATGTATGTGTTTTATTTAGGTCGTCTTCACTGTTCATTCTAGTCCTCTGTAACTATGCTGGTGGGGGGGTCTCCATTTTATGGCTGTTGAAATGTCACTGTCCATGAGAGCTGCATTAGCATATGAGAACATGATGGCACAGCACCCATTAATACCATGTATCTCTATGATGAAACTACAAATATCCTGAAAACACTTTCAAGAAACACACACACATTGAATGCAGGTTGAAGAAGAAACCCTGCATTACAACTCATGCAGTTTGCAAAGCTAGTTGAAGGTAAATGTGATGTTTCACACCTTGCTGAAACTTGTTTTGTTGAACTCTAATTAAGAAGACAGGCATACTGTGGTTTCTAAAGGGTGCTGGCACATCATGTTCTCATATGCTAATGCAGCTCACTGGGACAATGAGATTTCAACAACCAGACAAGAATTTGTCAATGCTGAATGTTTGCTTGCTGGCATTAGCATTGGAAGTGCAGGAGTTAGACAGATGCATAGCAGGAATGGCAGTGAAGTATTGAACCCCACCCCCACCCTACAGAGATGAACAGGCATTAGGATGTGCCTTTGGGTCATCGCCCATAACGCTCATGCCATTTCACCTCACCCTACCCTGCATACACCAAGTGTCGAGGTGTGCCTTGGGGTCTTTGGGCTTCAAACTCACCCCATTCCATAAGGAAATACGCTGAAATGGGTGCAGTATAGGAGAATGGGGTGAACTTTGGGGCTAAAGAGTCCAAGGCACACCTTGATGTCTGTCACTGGCTGCAAGGTGGGGGTTGTGGTGGAATGGCATGAGTATTACTGTCAATAATCCCAAGTCACACCCCTGATGCCTGTCAGTCCCTACAGGGTAGGGCATTAGGGTTGGAAACACTAATGCCAGGGCATTTCTTGGTATTTTCACTCCAAGTTTTTTAACATGGGCATTTTGCAACCTCTTCTCATGAACAGTGGCACTGTGATTTTGTTACTCTGTCCCGAAAGTTGATTTCGTACAGCGACCGTGCCCATTTTGCACCACAGGTGTGAAAACATGCTTGGGGCAGGATATGAAAAATAACAGCTCTACTGTTCATAAGGCAGTGTGCAAAAATGGGAATGTTGAAAATCTGGAGTGAAAATATAAAAACTTGCTGAAGTTACGAGCGTGCGTAGAAACTGCGCAATGCACGCTGGTAACACAGTCATTTTTTGGAATTTTTTCACCAAATTTGCAACATGGGCTTTTTGGGACCTCTCCTTAGGAACGCTGTCACTGTGATTTTCTTAATCTGTCCCAAACAGTGATTTCCCACAGCAACCACACCATTGTGTGTCAGATGTGCGAAAACACATTTTGAGCAGGTTGTGAAAAATGACAGCTATACTGTTCATAAGGAGGTGTGGAAAAATGGCAATGTTGAACATCTGGAGTGAAAATATAAAAAATTCTCGAATTTACGAGCGTACATGGGAACTGCGCAGTACACGCTTGTACCAGTAATTTTTGAGAATTTTTTCACCAAATTTGCAACATAGGCTTTTTGGGAGCCCACCTCATGAACAGCGACACTGTCGTTTCGTTAATCAGTCCCAAAAGGTGATTCCGCGCAGTGACCGTGAAATCACCTTTTGGGATAGAATAACAAAATGACAGTGAATGAGTTCATGAACTGGAGTCCCAAGAACCCCATGTTGAAATTTTGGAGCCAAAAGTTACAAAAATGGCCGAGATATCCACTGAAGTTGAAGCCCCCCACCATTGATGCCATTATACAGCTTACCGTGATTTTCTTCAGTTCGCGGTCAGCTTTTGAAGAGTTCAGACATCTCTTGCTCCACCAAAGATCATCGTGCCAGGCTCCAGAGGTAAGTATGGGACGAGGGGTGTCTGGGAGGTGAGGTGCACAGAGGTTGGAGTACTGGTTGGGGGGGGTGCGTCGTGACCACAAGGGACCATTTTCTGTTTTACAGGGGAGATGGAATGTCATGGAAAGTTTTTTTTACAGGTTTGCCAAATACATTTGGGCATACTGGGGTGGGCTCCCAGTGTGCCACCTGTGGGTTGTTTTTGCAGGGAGGACTGAAGCCGATGGGACTTGGGCACCCTGTTGGCAAAGAAAGCATGTCTGTGTTTGGGGGGGCATGATGCCAAGGGGGATTGGGCACCCCCCCTCAGTGGACAAATAAAACAAGGGGGACATTATGCCGATGGGGATTGGGCACCCCTGTTGGCAAATGAACTAGAGAGGGGGCATGCTGACAGAAGGATTGGACACCCCCGATGTTGGCTTTCTAGGGACTGTGAGAGGCGGACGGCAGGAGCCGCCACCATGTTTATTGAAATGTTTCACCAGGAATGGCATGTAATGGAGGTGTGTCAGATCTGCCCCTGCAATAATGAGCATATCTTTCATTGCAGCAGCAGATTTCTTTCAAGTTGGCATCATGCTTCTCAACTGCTGTCGTAGACAGTGTGCTCATTCATTGGTGCCACAGAGACAAGCCCAATAAAGCAGTGGCGGCATTGGCCACAACACTACCACACCTCCACAACCTGTTACTCCAGCAAGCTGCCACAAAATGTTTCTTGCGCATGCGCACAAGCAAATATAAAAATGGAGTTCCCCAGGATAGTCAGGGGGAGTAATATGAACAGGGAAAATTAACTAAAGCAAATCCATATACCTTCAACAGCTACACAAACAAACATAGTTGTCTGCTGACAAGGAAACAAATATACAACATACAAGATGTGAGGGTGTAGTACTAATTTAACTTTCTGTTTTGACCTTAATATGTTCAGAAAAATGATTTAGGACTGTGCAGCTCAGAAGCTGCAGTGCTGGTTGGCACATGTGGCTGTATGGAACAATAACATTGTTTGTTACTCATCAGATATGGAGTTCCATATATTTGTCCTGAGGCCTAGGCAGACTACCTGAAATTCTAGAGCAGTACTACTACAGAAGGAATTGTGCAGTTCGTGTTTGTGGGTGGGGGGCGGTCTAAAAGATATGTATAAAGCAATCAGACACATAGGGGCTATTGGATAGTATTTGTAGAATGATGCCTGCTGATATGTTTTCCCTCTGTGTTTTTAAATATAATTCTTGTTGTATAATCAGCCCTTTTTTTGTTCTCCAGGTCACACAATCCCTAAAGGTGATTTAGTCAGTTGTGCCAAAATATTACACTTACAGTACCTTGGCCTTTTACAAAGCAAGTTCTTTTTTACCGAAAGTTTGCTTCACTGTCTTTTAAACTCACAGAATTGATCTTCTCAGAGAATTAATTTCTGTGAGAGTATGTGTGTGTGTGTGTTTATGATTTCAGTTTCATGTGTTCAGTCTAGTTTTAGTCCTACTAAGCCAAGCAGCAAAACCTGCTAGGGTTTGTGTGTTTTTAATAAAAGAGGTAACTGCTTTTTGAGTGCTTTAGCACCTGCATTACTATGGCCACAATAGACTCAAATTTGGAAATGAGCCAGCTTTGCCTTGGTCAAAACATGCAGAAGGATCACGGACAGTCTGATTATTTTGGCAGCACAAATCGTATCTTTTATGCTGCAGCACAATACCTAATATCAAATGAAATTCCCAAACAAAAGTACTTCACCATTGATATGACATCATAAAACCCATATATGTTGGTCAAGCGTACTCTATGTATTCACTCCTTGGTTAGTCTTCATTGGGCCCTGCCACTTGTCTACTTGGAACAAAGAGAAAACTTGCTGAAGTGGAAGGTTTAGGGATTACGTGGTTCAGTGCAGGTAGAAATATTATATTACCCAGCAGCTGCAGCACAACTTTCACTTGGATGGTGCAACGTTTTCCTATGGAACTGTGCAATGAAAATCAATGGCACACTTAAGAGCAAAACCTTTATTGTGCTGTCCACCACCTTGTGTGAACGAATGTTTCATTTCTCAGCCACTCTAGTGTATGCAAAGTATAAAATGCAATGCTTTATTAGTTATTTGAAATTACTCCAACCAGGATAACCCCATAAAATGTAGAATCCCAGTTTCATGAGGGTCCAAAAAAAGTTAGTAGCAGTCAACAGGTTAACATAGTCCAATCAGAATAGTTCCATACAAGCTAAAATATACATGGCAAGGAACAAACCACTGTAAAGGTATGTACATATAGTTATTTGTGAGGGCTGTAAACAAATGATGTAGCAAAGAATAATGTGTCATGAAAGCCAAATTAACGTCACAAAGCTTCCCTGTACTGTACTTACTACCAGCTGCAACACATTACTGTCACATGGTGTTATGTAGTAAAGCACTTGCTTTAACTTATGGAATTTCTTTTATTTCAGGTTTGTATTTTGACATCTTGTGCAGTACTATGGAATTACAAGACAGGATTTTAAAAACTCATAACATGGACACAACTGTCTAGTTACATGACTGCCATGAACTGTGCTGGTATGTCTAGACCACATTCTGTCTCACTGGACATATTTTTAGAGGTTGGACTTATCTTTAGCATTTCGAAAACATTCTATGGCACTTTAGATCAAATTTTGGATGCAAAATGGCTAGACATAGATGTAAATTATAGACCTGTTTGCACTAGGGCAAGATTTTGAAAGCAAATCTGTCACAAATCCAGCTGCATTTTATTTCAATGCAGACCTGGGTCGGCTCTGATAGACCAACAGTTAATTGATCTATGTGTTCCCAATGAGCATCTGATCCTTGGATATGGATTTCCATCAATAAATGAGCAAAGTGCAGCAAAGCCTGAGTTGCATCATTTATTGACACAAGATGCAACAAATCATGGCACACTGGCGGAAAATGCCTGCAACCTTTGAAAAAAATGGCTTATGGCATATGTGCATGCTCCCAGATGTAGACACGGACGGATCTTGAGCTGAATTTTCAAAGATGCACTGGGGACATGCAGCACGACTGGGACTCGTCTCTGACCCTTACACCACTATGTTAGACCACCTAAAAAGTGCTGTAGTTATTGTACACAACTACCATAACTTGTGATGGTTCAGGGGCACTACAATGATGCATGCATCAGTATGTAGTGCATGCATCATTATTGGGCTATAAAGCTGCACCAGCTGCTTGAAATGTGGCAGAAAATTAGCAATTAACAAGCAAATGTTTTGTCATATTTACTCTGCTGCAGGCAGACCTAAAAACTGGGATTTGTGAATGCAGTAGGGCTTATGAAAATCCAGTCTCTTGCTCCTGCTTCTGTGTAAAGAGCAGTGAAAATCCACCCCCTCCCTTGGGGTCCAACAATTGCATCCAGTTACAACTGCTGTATGTCTGGTGGAATTCTCGAAGCCTATAGGCAGGATTTTCAGAAAGGTCAGATACAGATGAAGACAATTGTTGCACCTGTGTCTGCAAGCACCCCACTTGCATCTGAACAGCCCTGTTGCTGTTTTCAAAAGGTGTGTCCATTTGCAACAAAAAAGTCATGACTGCAGTAAAAAAGCAAGCATTTGTCAATGCTGAATGTTTGCTTGCTGGTATTGGCATTGGTATTGCAGGAGTTTAGAGAGTTGTATAATAGGAATGGCAGTGAAGTATTAAACTAACACCAACCCCCATCCCCACATGCAGAGACTGACAGGCATTTGGGGGATTGCCTTTGGGTCATCGGCCATAACACTCATGGCAGTCCACCTCACTCCACCCTGAAGACACCGACAGGTGTTGCGGTGGGCCTTAGGGTCTTTGGCTCTTACGCTCACCAAAGTTCAAAAGAATATAAGCTGAGATGGGTGCAGTAGAGGAGAATGGGGTGAACGTTAGGGACAAAGACCCCAAGACACACCTCAATGCCTGTCACTGGCTGCAGGGTGGGAGTGGGGGTGGAATGGTGTGAACATTATGGCCAATGACCCCAAGTCACACCCCCAATGCCTGTCAGTTTCTACAGGGTGGGGTGTAACGGTTGGAAACCCTAATGCTCTGGGCATTTGTTGGTATTTTTGCTCCAAGTTTTCAACATGGTCTTTTTGGGACTCCACTTCATGAACAGTGGCACTATAATTTCAAAGGTGATTTCAGATGGCAACTGTGCCATTCGGTGCCACAGGTATGAAAACACATGTTGGGCATGATGTGAAAAATGACAACTGTACTGTTCATGAGGAGGTGTGAAAAAATGGCAATGTTGAAAGTCTGGAGTGAAAATATGAAAAATTGGTGAAGGCACGATCATGCATAGAAACTACGCAACGCACGCCTGTAATGCAATCATTTTTTGGAATTTTTTCACCACATTTTCAACATGGGCATTTTGGGACCTCCTCTCATGAACAGTGCCACTGTAATTTTGTTAATCTGTCCAGAAAGTTGATTTCCCCAGCGACCATCCCATTCTGTGCCACAGGTGCGAAAACACATTTTGGGCAGGATGTGAAAAATGACAGCTATACTGTTCATTAGAAGGTATGAATAAATGGCAATGTTGAAAATCTGGAGTGAAAATATTAAAAATTGGTGGTTATGAGTGTGCGTAGAAACTGTGCACGCACCCTCATAATGCACTCGTTTGTTTGAATTTGTTCACCAAATTTGCAACATGTTTTTTTTGAGACTACACCTCATGAACAGTGGCACTGTCATTTTGTTAATTGTCCTGAAAGGTGATTCCACGCAGCAACCACAAAATCACCTTTGGAGACCAAGTAACCAAATGACAGTGATAGTGTTCATGAGGTGGGGTCCCAAGAACCCCATGTTGAAAATAGGGGGCCAAAATTCCTAAAAATGGCTGTGCTATCAACCTAAGTTGAAACCCCCAACCCCATTGAGTCTCATTATACAGCTTACTGTCATTTCTTCAGTCTGTCAGTCGGCTTGGAAGAGTGCAGATGTGTCCTGGTCCATTGAAGATTGCTCCTCCTAACCTCCAGAGGTAAGGGGGAGTGTGGGAGGTGGTTCCATAGAGGAGGGTGGGGGTGGGGAAGGGGAATGGGAAGATGACGAGGAACCATTTTCTTTTAGAGGAAAAAAAGACTTTGGGGAACAGTTTTCTTTATTTTACAAGTTACCAAAAATATTTAGGTACACTGGGGTAGGCTCCAGTGTGCCACAATAGTGTGTGTGGGGGGGATTACAACATGGGGATTGGGCACCCCAATGTTGGTGCTAGATATATATATTTGGGCGGTGGGGGCTCATCTGACACCAGGAGGGCATCCCGGTGTCAGAAACATAAAAAAAAAAAATATTTTGTCCAAGCAACACTAAATGCACCCACTCTTATAGTTCATCCCAGTTATAAGAAGTGAGACTAATGCCTCGTACTAATTGTACCACAGATGGAAAAATGCTTCAGATTATGGAATAATATTTCTTTTAATCTTTGAATCTCTTTAAAAATTCCTTCGTAATAAAGTACAAAAAATAGACAATGAGCACTAGGACAGACACAATACATGCAAGAGCTGTGTAAAAAAGGCCTTACGTTTCACCATACCTCAAGGTGGTTTCATCAGAGGCATACTAAACACTGTGAATTCTACATCTATATATACAGTTCTTAATTACAACATTAAAGTGCAATCGCATCAATTTATCTAAATGCACAAACACATGTGCTTAATAAAAGGTAACCATCAATAGTAAATACCACAGTACACTGATTCCACTCCTCCATCAATCATTAATTAATTACAACAATTACAAATTACAAATAAAACAATTATGTGGTCTGAGTCCCAGGACATTTGTTTAAACTTGAGTTTTCTTTCTTTATGTCCTGGACTTCATTATTGATTCTTTCTCATTAATGTTCAGACTATGTTCCTGTAAATCAAAGGAAAAATGTTAAGGTCCCAAACCCCTCTTCTTGTATTCATTTTATTCATCTGCAGTTGATATTTTTAACCCACTAATAACAACCATTCAGTTTATATTTCTGCTTTTGTTATTTTCATTAATGAATGCCCTGCTCTCCCAAGTACTAGCACTACATATCAAAAACTACCTGCACAACCATAGCACACTCCAAACAGTCCATACTTAATTATACATTTTATGGAAATACCAGATATTTAGAACAGGATAAGGTAAATCTACATATCAGAATCAAAAAAGCACACTCTAAGAAAACTTAAGAGTATAGGAGAGAGCATCTGTGGAAGTTTAAAAAATTATTTTGGCACACTGGGGTGGGATCCCAGTGTGTCACATTAATGGGGGGTACATGCCGAAATGGGGATTGGGCACCCCAATGTCGGCTTTCCGGGGAGTGTGTGGCAGACAGCAGAAGCCACCAATGTGGAAAGCCATGCCATGGCTCATTTATTTATTTATTGAAATGGTTCACCAGAAAATGCACAATGAACAAATAAGGTGTCCGGTGGCAGGAGCCAAGAAGAACTGTAACTCCAGCCATGCACATTACTGTGCACTGTAATGTGCATGGCTAGAGTCTTGCCAGCCACTGCCAAAAGAAAGAAGGTATGTCTCTGTGCCTGATTGTGAGGGAGGGGGAAGGTCCCGCTGCAATGAGGAAACTGTCCCTCACTGCAGTGGCAGATTTCTTTCAAGTCCGATCCTCTCTCTCAAATTGCTGTCATAGACAGCTCGCCAATTCATTAGTGCCTGAGGGACAAGCCCCATAAAGCATCAAATCGTAACCATCCCCGATTGGAGCAGCACTTTTCTTTCAAGTGAAGACTGCTTCTCTTAAACTGCTGACATAGGCAGCTCGCTGATTTATTGGTGACTGAGGGACAAGCCCCATAAAGCGTCAACTGCATTGGACAGAAACTCACACAGCTCTAAAATGTCATACATTCCCAAGATGTTTCTTGCACATGTGAGACAAGCAAACATAAAAAGTGTTGCAAATGTAATTGCAATTTTTATGTTTGCTTGCATGCATGTGCAAGAAACATAGTGCCACCATACGAGTTTTCGTAGGTGTGGCACCCCCACTTCCAATGTCCTGATTGATTTTGCAGGTGAGGCAGCAGGGCACCAATGAATGTCTGAGCTGTCTATGACAGCAGTTCAGATGCAGTGGCATACAGTTAAAAGAGAAAGACCGCTACAATCAGCAGTGGTAATGTGTAGGCAATTCGCATACTGCCATGCCATCAGCAGTATGCAAATTGCCTACACATCACCACCTTAGCAGTCGTCCTCTTTCAGCTGTACGCCACTGCATCTCCTGGCATGATGCACCCCCCTTCCCCATTTGCTGTGTGCTTAGGGGATGCCCAATCCTACTCGGCACATGCACACTCCCCCCCAAGCACACTGTATGTCCAATGGGGTGCCCAATCTCTGTCGGCTCCAGTGCCCCCCAAAAAGCAAACTTCAAGTGCCACACTGGGAGCCCACACCAGCGTGGCAAAAATCCTGTTGTCATGTGCTCCCCTGCACACTGTATGGCCAACTGGGGGTGCCCAATCCCCTGTTGGCTCCACTGCCCCCCCAGACTTCCAGGTGCCATGCTGGGAGCCCACCCCAGCATGGCAAAAAGTCCTGCATCGCTCTTTTTTTAAAACCCTGTAACAAAAGAAAACGGTCCCTCGCTGACTCTCTTGCCTCACAACCTGAGCTCATGTTTGCACATCCCAGCTCCCCACACCCTCCCACCCCATACTTACCTCCGAGCCCAGTGCAATGATCTTTGTGGACCAGGAACATGTTGGCACTCTTCAAAGCCGACCGCGAACTGAAAAAATGCTGGTAAGCTGTATTATGGCATAAATAGGTTTTTTTTTCAACTTTGGTTCATATCTCGGTCATTTGTTTTAATTTTTGTGCCAAATTTTCAACATGGGGTTCTTGGGACCCCATCTTATGAATTCAGTCATTGTCATCTGGTTATTTAGTCCCAAATGGTGATTTCGAGGTTACTGCATGGAACCACCTTTCGGGACTGATTAATGAAAAGACAGTGTCACAGTTCATGAGGTAGGCCCCCAAAAACACTATGTTGAAAATTTGGTGAAACAATTCCCAAAAATGATTGTTTTATGAGTGAGTGTTTGTGCAGTTATCAGTGTGGCTCAGTGGGTAGCACATCCACCTTTGGACCAGAAGTTGTGGGTTCTCGTCCCACACCGGGATGGACTTGCACCTAAAAATCGCTGGCATCCGAGTGCAGTATTGGGGGGTGCTGTACTGCTGGGGTGTGCCGTCCTTCAGATGAGACATTTAACTGAGGTCCCTTCTGCCCATCCTGGTGTTGCCCAGGTGGAAGTAAAAGAACCCAGAGTACTCATCATAAAGAGCAGGGAATATTCCAGGTGTCCTGGCCAACATTCCCCTTCCCATAAACCGGTTCAAGCAATTATCCAGGCTGTGTGTGTGCGATATGGCCGCCACCACACATTCAGTCACTACCAGTCTAGCATTGCTTGTAAAGTGCTTTGGGATACTGTGTATGAAAAGTGCTATATAAATGCTGATTCTTTTTCTTCAGTTCCTATGCACGCTCGTAACTTTGAGAATTTTTAATATTTTCACTCCAGATTTTCAACATTGCCATTTTACCACACCTCCTTATGAACAGTATAGCTGTCATTGTTCACATCTTGCCTGAAATGTGTTTTCCTCCATATAGCGCACAATGGCGCAGTCGGTGTACGAAATCAGTATTCAGGACAGATTAAGAAAATCACAGAGACACTGTTCATGAGCAGAGGTATCAAAATGTTGAAAATCTGCTGTAAAAAATCCCCAGACTAATTACATTATGGGTGTGGTTGTCCAGTTTCTATGCACGCTCGTGCCTTCACCAGTTTTTTCATATTTTCACTCCAGATTTTCAACATTGCCATTTTTTACACCTCGTCATGAACAGTACAGCTGTCATTTTTCACATCCTTTTTGAAATGTGTTTTTGCATGTGTGGCGCCAAATGGCGTGGTCGCTGGCCTGCCCAGTGGCGCTGAGGGCTAAGGCACTGGTCGCCTTACCTTGCGCCACGCCAGCGACTTGTGTTCAGGAATGAGCACAGATTGCTGGGGGTTGGCAGGGGAGGAGAGGGATTGAGTGTCCAATGGACTGCTCTCCCTCTCAGGGTGGGAGAGTGACTCCAGTAGTTGGAGCAAGGGTGACCACTAGCAGAGGCTGGAGGATATTGCACCGCTGCTGTAGAGAAGGGAGCATGATGGGGCAGGCATTGGGGAGGAGCACGTGTGGATGAGTGCGTGCTCCTTCCATGGGTGCCATTGCATGCTCCTCATGCAAGGACGAAAATGGAGAAGGAAAAATCTGGTCCCGGTCGCATTGATGAGCCATCCACCTGCCTCAAGCCCCGACCTCGAATGGCGCTTCCCACACTGGATCCTGTGAAGGTGAGTTGAGCTGAGCCGGGGAGGGCTCCTCACTGCCCCACCTTGGGGGGGGTAATGTGTGGGGGTAGAGGGGTAGTGGCCTGATCTTGGGGTTCTGGGACGGATGGATGGATAAGGACGAAAGAGTAAGGATTCCAAACAGTTAAGGGTCCAGAAATAAGACATGATGGGAGTGGTGTAGTGCAGTGGCTGTGGAACAGCAGTCTTCCGGGAGAGGTACTGGAGGATGCGGTGTTGTCCCATCTGCAGGCACCTCTCTGGGCTGAGGGAGGAGGTTGCTCATCTCCAGGGTGAGTTGGCCAGGATTTGTGGGACCTCCTCTTCCATTCAGGGACCACCAGTGCCACTGCCATTGCCTCAGAGGTTGCCAAGGAAGAGGAGAGATAGGACCATAGTGACCTCAGGGAGGGTGAGGGTGGTGGAACAGAGGCATATCCCTCCAGTTGTACCTCTCCATAATTCCTATGCCATTCTGGCAAAGTGTGATTCCTCTATGGAGGCACCCACAGTGGAGACCAAGGAGGATGCTGGGAACCTCCACAAAGGAGACCCACAGGAGGGTGGCAGGGGACCCCACAGGGGAAGAAAACAACTCCTGGTGAGGGACTCCATTGTTAGGAAGGTAGAACTGGGGGAGGAAGGGGAGAGGGAGGTAAGATGCCTGCCTGGCACCATGGTTTGGAGGGACAGGGAGCAAATCCTCAGGATTGCCAGAGCAGCAGCACAGGGGAGGGAGCTGGATGTCATTGTCCACCTAGGGACAAATGACCTGGCTAAGAAAGGGATTAGAGAAGTGCACGAAGAGTTTGTGGAATTGGGGAGGGGCCTTAGACAAGTAGCATGCATAGTAACCTTCTCGGAGGTGCTGCCCATCTATGGTGTAGGAGAGGCTAGGGTGTTCTGCACCATGGGATTCAATCAGTGGTTGAAAAACTGGTGCGGAGCTCAGGGATTTGGCTTCATTGGGGACTGGGGGTCCACCTGGAGTGATGCAAGCCTGTACTGGCATGATGGGCTGCATCTGTCCAGGAAGGGAACCAGGATCCTAGGTGATAGGTTTAAATGCTTCATTGGCAAGCATTTATACTAGCCAAGGGGGGAGACACTGGAAAGGAGCAGGGAAATCCTAGCCCCGCCAAAAAAATCATGGTATTCAACTACACAGAAACATAGAAACATAGACTTTGATGGCAGATAAGGACAGCTTGGCCCACCTAGTCTACCCATTTCCCTACTAGAAGGGGGACAGGATCAGATCTACAGTACAGTAGCTTCTTCTTGTTGTTTTTACATTGTTTCTTGTGGATTCTACTTGGTAGAAGGTTATTTCTTTCCTTTCCTACTACTAAGGGGCTAGCAGGGTATTGTTTGGGGCTGTTGGAATTTTGAAACCTGTTTTGGTAGCTATAAGTGGGCTCATTTGTTTGATGATTCACTGTGTGGCAGGCTACATTTGTAGAGGCCTATTTCTTCTGTTTTAAAATATAATTGGTGTGATTTAACTGGATCTGTTTCTTTGAATTGGAGACCTATATCTTCTAATTCCAAGCCTATTTTGATGTGTTGTTGGTGAAGCTGTTTGAATTGGAGTCCTGTTTCTTTGGGTAGCAAACCTATTTGTGGGACTTTGAGTAGAATTGTGATTCATTGTTGCTGGCTTCACTAGCTGCAAAGTTTTAGTGCAGAGTGGGGGAAAGGTGCTAATGGTCTGACCAGAGGCCTCAGCTACCTGATTGTTTCTGGAAGACTTGGGCTGGTCCCACCCCAAACCCCTCACCTCACCCCACCCACCCTGGTCCATGATTTCCTTTATACCAGGGGTTCTGACATCACTTCCTCAAGCAGGCAAAGGATATGCATCTGTCATAGCAGAAGCAGACATCCAGGAAAGGAACAGCAGCAAGTGAAGAGGTGACTGTTATCTCAGTGGAAGGGAAGAAAATGCAAATCTAGGAGCTTTCATTATTACTTCTTCGCATTGATATTGCATTGGGGAAAGGAGGAGTAGGAGTTTGATGAAGGTTGCGCAATGGCTACTTAAAGTCTCTTTTTGAGTGTGGATAGGAAGGATAGGAATATAAAAAGCAGTTGCTCAATATATCTAAATGTGTACAACAAAGGAGGTAAGGGAAATGAAGAAAAGAATGTTTTGCACTGATAGAGGAGGGAGAGAGGAGACTTGGGGGAGTGTTTGGTATCCTGCATCTGGAAGGGTGGGGGGTCATAGGTGGGCAACAACAGCAATGGGTAGGGTGGTAGGCTGCAACAACTGCGGTGCACCAATCTTTCTAAAAATTGCCTGGAGTGTGGGAGGATGTTTAGTGTGCAACCACATAGAAAAACTTAGAAAGGAGATTGAGGGTCTGCAGAAGGAACTAAGACAGGCAAGGCAGATTGGGGGTGGGTTTAGCCCAATACTGGAGGGAGGAAGAAGGGGAGATGAGGGAGGGTGATTTAAGCCAGCAGTGGTGAGGAAAGGGTCAGAAGAAGGGAAGCAGAGACAAAGGGGCCCAGGCCAGGAAGAACGACTGCCGGGGAAACCAGGTCAGGAGACAAAAGACAAATGGAAGGAGGAGATAGGGACTTGTGAGGGGAGGTGAAGAAGTGGCAAAAGTCATGCAGTGGAAAGGAGAGAACAGGTTACTATGAAGAGAGAGGGAGCGGGCATTTGTGAAGGGTTTTCAGAAAATAGTTTTGCACTGCTAGAGAGGAAGAAGGTGGAGGAGGGAAATGATGAAATTAGAGGAGTAATTGATAAATGCCTGGACCAAACTGGAACAGGGGAAATTCTGCTGGGAGAATTGCAACAGGGGTAAAAGGGGAAAATAATGTGCAGGAGGAAGAAGAGGAGCTGGAAATGAGAGAGGGAGATGAATGGAATCAAGCAGGGAGTAAGAGGGGTGGAATCTTAGTGCTGGGGGACTCAATGCTAAGAGGAGTCAGGTGGGGTAGCAAGGGGGAGAGGCATAGTCGCATTTGGGTGGAGGCCATGCCAGGAATGACAGCGGAAAGGGTTGGACAATCTGCTCTGAAATATGCTACAAGGGGTAGGGACAAGCCTCATTTAATTATACATCTTGGGACAAATGACCTGGCTGACAAGACAGTAGATATAGTCCAGAGGAGGTTTGAGGAACTAGCACAATTATGTGAGGGGCAGGAAGATCAGTAACTTTTCAGAGACACTTCCGATGCCAAAGGCAAGCACAACAAGAAACTGAGAATAGAGGAATTTAATGGATGGCTAAGAACCTGTGTTGTGCTAAAGGGTATGGACTGTTGGGGGTGGGAGGGACCTGGGAGGACAGTAGTCTCTATGCCAAGGACAGACTACACTTGGAGTGAGGAGGAAAGAAAGTGTTGAAACAGAGGATGGAGGAGTACATAGAGAAAGTTGGGAATTTAAACTAGGAGTGGGGTGGCATTGGGAAGAGATATGCAGAGACCACAGGTTGGGAAACCATATGAGCTACCCCCATAACAGTGACAAAGGACAAATGACAAGTACTATTGGTGATGCTAGGAAAGGAGGGCAGGATGGGAGGGGAAAGGGTGGAAGGTGGTTACCCTTAATGCTAGGAGCCTTGGGAGGAAAACTGCAGAGTTACAGGTTCTCATGGCAGAGGGAGAGGTGGACATTGCAGCCATCACAGAAACATGGGCCACCCAATACAATGACTGGGACCTGACTGTACCAGGGTACAGGTTATTTCGTAGGGACAGGGTGATTGGGAAAGGAGGTGGGGTGGCACTATATGTGAAGGAAGGACCGAAGTGTGTAAGGGAGGAGGGTACTACGGAGTCACTTTGGATGCAAAGCCAGGATTCCAAGAATAGGATTCTTAGAATGGAAGTGGTGTACAGGCCACCATCTCAGACGGAGGAGTTAGGGAACTAGCGGGACAGATCAGGAGGATCTGCGAGAAGGGTACTGTGATGATTGTGGGGGGCTTCAACATGCCAGGAGTGGACTGGAGTACCCCAACAACCAGGAACAGAAGGGAGCAGGTACTGCTGGATGCCTTCCAGGACAGCTTCCTTCTGCAAATGGTCAGTGAACCAACCAGGTTAGGGAATACCCTTGACCTTGTGCTTGCAAATGGGGACTTTGAGAGACAACTTACAGTGGAGGAACCACTGTCAGAGAGTGACCACCACTCAGTATGGCTCACATTGGATATGGGCAAGGAATAGTGGAATCTGGCACAAGAGTGCTGGACTTCAGAAGGGCCGACTTTGGGAGGATGGGGGAAGTGGTAAAAGGGTACCTGGCCAGAATTCAATCTAGTATGGACACTAACCAGAGGTGGGAGCTCATAAAGCAGGGGATAGTGGAGGCAACCAAAACCTGCTGCAAAGCCCAGAGCAAGAAGGCTAGGGCTAAGAAATTGAGCTGGTTGAGCAAGGAGATCATGGAAAAGGTAAGGAGGAAAAGAGCTGCCTTTAGGAAGTACAAGAAAACAGGGAGGGGGGAGGACAGGGAGGAGTACTTGACAGAATTGAAGGACATGACAAGGGCAGTAAGGGGAGCCAAAGCATCTATGGAACTCAGGCTGGCACAAGGCATTAAGAAGGGGGAGAAGGACTTCTTTAAGTACATCAGGGAGAAAAGGAGCTGTAAGGACCACATAGTAAGGATTAGGAAGGAGGAGGGTTGGGTGGAAGCAGGGTGCGATAAGGCAGAAGCACTAAATGAGTACTTCTGCTCAGTATTTACTAAAGAGAAGAGGGGGTGACACCCAAGGTGGGAGAAATGGCAGAAACAGGGGGGGAAGGGGTGACAGATGGGGAAATCATGGAGGGCAGAGTTTGAGAGGGTTTGAAGGCACTGAGGGTGGACAAGGTGCCAGGCCCAGATGGCACCCACCCCAGGGTGCTGAAGGAGCTGGCAGAGGTCCTTTCAGGACCTTTGGCAAACCTATTTAATGCCTCACTACATTCGGGGTGTGTACCTCAGGACTGGAGGATGGCTCATGTGGTGCCCCTCCACAAGAGTGGCCCCAAGGATGAACCGGGAAACTACAGACCAGTGAGCCTTACATCTATCGTGGGTAAGCTAATGGAGACTATCCTGAAGGAGAGGCTGGTGGCCCTCCTAGAGGCCAAAGGACTACAGGACAGCAGACAGCATGTATTCATATGTGGCAGATCCTGCCAAACCAACCTGGTGAAGTTCTATGACTGGGTAACTAGGCAACTGGACAGGGGCCATGCAGTGGATGTCCTGTATCTGGACTTCAGTAAGGCATTCGACTCGGTGCCGCATGGAAGGCTGGGAAGGAAGTTAGTAGGCACAGGGGCGGGTGCAAAGCTGGTGAGATGGGTAGGAAACTGGCTTCAGGGAAGGCAACAGAGGGTGGTGGTGGGTTGGGAGCTCTCACACCCAAGGGCAGTGACGAGCGGTGTTCCACAGGGCTCGGTGTTGGGACCAGTGTTGCTTAGGATATTCATTGCAGACATATCATGGGACATCAAGATCAAGATCAGTCTGTTTGCTGAGGATACCAAGGTAGGCGCGGTGGTGGATGACCTAGAGGGATGTCAGGGGTTGCAGGATGATCTGGCAAAGCTTGAAACCTGGTCAGACACCTGGCAACTGCGGTTTAATGCCAAAAAGTGCAAGGTGCTGCATTTTGGAATGAAGAACCCAAGGAGGAGTTACCAGCTGGGGGGAGTGCAGCTAGCCCAGACAGAGGAGGAGAAGGATCTGGGTGTGCTCATTACAGGGTCAATGAACAACTCGGCACAATGTAGAAAAGCAGCTGCAAAGGCCAACAAAATGCTGGGTTGTATTGCAAGGGGTATATCCTTGAGGAGGGAGGAGGTGATTCTGCCACTGTGGAGGTCATTAGTTAGACCACACCTGGAGTACTGCGTGCAGTACTGGCGCCCGTATCTGAAGAGGGACATTAAGTTACTGGAGGGGGTGCAGCGCAGGGTAACCAAGATGATCAAGGGGCTGGGGGACTTATCATACGAGAGGAGGTTGAAGGAGTTGAACATGTACTCACTGGAGGAGAGGAGGGACAGGGGGGACATAATTGAAACCTTTAAATACACGAAAGGAATAAACAAGATGGGTACAGAGGGTCTGTTCAAAGTAAGGGAGTGGAGGGCCACCAGGGGCCATGATATGAGACTGGAGGGAGGAAGGTTCAGGAGGGAGACGAGGAGACACTTTTTACAGAGAGGGTGGTGGCTGGGTGGAATGCGTTACCTGCAGAAGTGGTATCCAGTAGAACAGTGGACTGCTTCAAAAGGGGATGGGTCAGGACAAGGGGGAGGGTTAATGAAGGGGAAGGGTGGAAGGGAGGGGCAGCTGCAGAATAAGGGGTGCTAGCTGCACATTCGAGCAGACTTGATAGAAATCTAGGCCTTTATCTGCTGGTAAATTTCATATGTTTGTATGTACCTACAGGATAAGCTGCAGATCTTATTTAACCAACAGCCTATTTCTTCCTACCCCCCACAAAAATTGCCTCATGTCTGTCCCATGCATTCTTGAATTCTCCAACAGTTTTAGACCCCACAACCTCCTCAGGAAGGCTGTTCCATGTGTCCACCACCCTCTCTGTGAAAAAATACTTCCTCACATTTCCCTGAGCCGTCCCCCCGTCTATCTTCAAATTGTGTCCCCTTGTTCTTGCACTTCTTTTTTTCTGAAAGATGCTACCCTCTTGCACTTTTTTGATTCCACTGAGGTACTTAAAAGTTTCTATCATGTCCCCCCCTTTCTTCAAGGCTATACATATCAAGCTCCTTTAGTCTGTCCTCGTATGGCGTCTCTTGAAGACCCTGCACCATTTTAGTTGCCCTCCTCTGGACTGCCTCCATCCTGTCTAAGTCCTTGTGGTGATGGGGTCTCCAGAACTGAACACAGTACTCCAGATGGGGTCTCACCAACTGTCTGTTCAGAGGGATAACAACTTCCTGTTTTCTGCTGGTGATGCCTCTCCCTATACATCCCAGTATCCCCCCAGCCCTCCCTACTACCTTCTCACATTGCTTGCTAACCTTAAGGACATCCGATATGATTACCACCAGGTCCCTTTCCATTTTTATGTTGATTGCGCGCAACGCAAGAAACATATTGGCACAGCTTGCTGAGAAGCAGGCTGTGGAGGCATGGCACTGTTGTGGCCAATGCCCCCACAGCCTGAAAAGTCTTGTCCCACTTCCTCCAATGCTGTTGCAGGCTGCTGGTGACACAAGTTTGGAATGTTCGCACTAACTTGTGACAAATCAGCTGCTGCAATCAGGGGCTGCCTTGTCATTGCAGCGTAAGCCATCCGCTGCAATGATGGAGTGACCCGTTATTGCAGGGTGGATCTAGCAAGTCTGATATTGTTTGTGAACATGGTGGCGGGTTTCCGCCCTATTCACAAACAATATAACCCCCCCACAATGTTTATCTGCCGATGGGGGAGCCCACTCCCCGTCGGCATAATGTGTCCCCCCCGTTTCAGTGTCTGCAGATGGGGTGCCCAATCTCCGTGAGGCAGAAAGGATCCCCCCTTTGTTATTTGCTGATGGGGTGCCCAATCCCCCGTTGGCTACAGCGCCCCCCCAAAAGTGAGACTCCAGTGGCACGCTGGGAGCCCACCCCAGTGTGCCAAATGCCCCTGTGAAGGTAAAAACCATCCTGCGTTGTCTTTTTCTATTTTTTTTTGCCTGTAAAGAAAAAATGGTCACTCGCGGTCTCCCAGACCCCCCTCCCGCAACCCACGCCCACCCACTGTGCACCCTGCCTCCCACACCCCCACTCACCCCATACTTACCTCCGTGTCCGCACGACGATCTTCGGTGGACCAGGAACACGTCTGCACTCTTCAAAGCCGACCGCGAAGTGAGGAAATGCCGGTAAGCTGTATAATACAGTAAATATGTTTTTTTCAACTTTGCTGCATATCTCGGGCATTTTTGGGAATTTTTTCACCAAATTTTCAACATGGGGTTTTTGGGACCCCTCCTCATGAATGCTTTAACTGTCATGGCATTAATCAGCCCCAAAAGGTGATTTCACAGTCACTGCACGGAATCACCTTTGGGGGCCGATTAACAAAATGACAGTGCCAGTGTTCATGAGGTGGGCTCACAAAAGGCCTATGTTGCAAATTTGGTGGGAAAAATCCCAAAAATGACTGTTTACGAGCGTGCACTGCACAGTTGCTATGCATGCTCATAACTTCATGAATTTGCAATATTTTGATGCCAGATTTTAAATATTGGCATTTTGCCACACCTCCTTGTGAACAATACAGCTGTCATTGTTCACATCCTGGAGGAAATGTGTGTTCACACTTCCGGCACAGAATAACGTGGTCACTGTCGGAAATCAGTGTACTGGACAGATTAAGAAAATTACATTGACATTGTTCATGAGTAGAGGTCCTGAAATGGCTATGTTGAAAATTTCATAATGATACTCCATAAAATGACTGTGTTACGAGAGTGCGTTGCACAGTTTGCACGCATGCTCGTAACTTTGCAAATGTATAATATTTTTACTCCAGATTTTCAATATTGCCATTTTCCCACACCTACTTATGAACAGTGCAGCTGTCATTTTTCCCATCCTGTCCAAAATGTGTTTTCACAGTTCCCGCACAGAATAAAGCGGTCACTGTGGGAAATCACTGTCCGGGACAGAATAATAAAGTGACAGTGATACTGTCCATGAGCAGAGGTCCTAAAATGCCTATGTTGAAAATTTGGTGATGATAGCCCATCAAATGACTGTGTTACAAGTGTGCGTTGCACACTTTCCACACACCCTTGTAACTTTGCAGATTCATAATATTGTCATGGCAATTTTTCACACCTCCTTATGAGCAGTACAGCTGTCATTTTTCACATCCTGAGTGAAATGTGGTTTCACAGTTGCGGCACAGAATAACGCGGTCGCTGTGGGAAATCAGTGTTCGGGACAGATTAAGAAAATGGCAGTGGCACTGTTCATGAGCAGAGGTCCTAAAATCACTATGTTGGAAATTTGGTGTCAAAACTCCATAACATGACTGTGTTACAAGCATGCATTCAACTGTTTCCACGCACCCTTGTAACTTTGCAAATTTGTAATATTTTCACACCACATTTTCAACAGTGGCATTCTTTCACACCTTCTTATGAACAGTACAGCTGTCATTTTTCACATCCTGGCTAAAACATGTTTTAGCGCTCCTGACGGAGAATAGCACAGTTGCTGTGGGACATCAGTGTTTGGGATAGATTAAGATGGAATGAGTGAGAGGGGGGAGTGACCGAGTTCAGCTGAGCTCTGTCGGGACTGCTCCAGATTTGTTTGTGGGCAGAAAAAGACCCCAATGCAAGAGGCCAGTACAAAAGGGTAGCCTGCAGCACTGGAAGAAACAGAACAAGAGAGTGAGTGAGGGAGGGGGAGTGATTTAACTCACCGGAGCGCTATCAGGACTGCTGCAGATTTCTTTTTGGGCAGAAAAAGGCATCAGTGCAGGCAGGGGCCCAGTAGAAAAGGCCAGCCTGAAACAGTGGGAGAAACAGTACGAATAAGTGAGATAGGGGGACTGAGTGAGCTCAATGGAGCTCTATCATGACTGCTGTGGATTTCTTTGTTGGCAGAAAAAGGCGCCAATGCAGGCAGGAGCCCCCTACAAAAGGGCCGCTTGCAGCACCATGACAAACAGAATGAGCGCATGATAGAGGGAGACTGAGCGACCTCAATGGAGCTTTATCAGTACAGCTGCCGATTTATTTGAGGACAGACAAAGGTGTCAATGTAGCCAGCAGCCCTGTACACAAGTGCAGCCTGCAGCACCAAGAGAAACAGAATGAGTGAGTGACAGGGTGGTAGTGAGCAAGCTCAACGGAGCTCTGTTGTGATTGCTGTGGATTTCTTTGTGGGCAGAAAATGCGGAAACACAGGCAGGAGCCCAGTAGAAAAGGCCAGCTTCAGCGCAGGCAGAAATGGAATGAGTGAGTGAGATAGGGGAGTGAGCAAGCTTAATGGATCTGTGTCAGGACTGCTTCAGATTTCTTTCTGGCCAGAACAAGCCAGCAATGCAGGCAGAAAGCCCGGGACAAAAGGGCAGCCTGCAAGGGCAGGAGACACAGAATAAGCGAGTGAGGGAGGGGGACTGAGTGAGCTCAATGGAGCTGTATTGTAACTGCTGCAAATGGCAGCAATACAGGCAGGAGCCCAATAGGAAAGGGCAGCCTGCAACGCCACCAGAAACGGAATGAGTGAGTGAGAGAAGGGGACTGAGCGAGCTCAATGGAGCATTGTCAGGACAGCTGCAGATTTGTTTGTGGGCAGAAAAAGGCACAAACAGAGCCAGGAGCTCAGTACAAAAGGGCAGGCTGCAGTGCCAGGAGAAACAGAATGAGTGAGTGACACAGGGGGAGTGAACACCCTCAATGGCACTCTGTCGGGACAGCTGTTGATTTCTTTGTGGGCAGAAAAAGGTGCCAACACAGGCAGGAGCCCAGCACAAAAGGGCAGCCTGTAGCGCCAGCAGAAACAGAACAAGTGAGTGAGAGAAAGGGACTCAGCAGGCTAAACAGACCTGTGTTGGGACTGCTGCAGATTTCCTTGTGGGCAGAAAAAGCCACCAACAGAGGCAGGAGCCCAGTACAAACGGGCAGCCTGCAGCGCCAAGAGAAACAGAATGAGTGAGTGAGAGAGGGGGGAGTGAGCCACCTCAACGCAGCTCTGTTGGGACTGCTGCGGATTTCTTAGTGGGTAGAATAAGGTCCCAATGCAGGCAGAAGCCCAGTACAAAACAGCAGCCTGCAGCACCTGGAGAAACAGACTGAGTGAGTGACAGAGGGGCAGTGAGCAAGCTCAACACACCAGCGCAATCAACATTCGGCATTGACAAATGCTTGTTGTTGTTGTTACTACCTCCCCCCCATTGTGTAATCTTCCCCTGGGTTTTTGTTCCCCAGGTGCATTATTTTGCATTTCTTTGCATTGAATCCAAGCTGCCATACTTCTGACCATTCCTCCAACCTTGCCAAGTCCCTTCTCATCCTTTCCACACCTCCTTTGTGTATCAACCCTGTTGCAGATCTTTGTGTCATCTGCAAAGAGGCATACTTTTCCTTCCAGTCCCTTTGCAATGTCACTTATAAAGACATTAAAAAGGAATGGACCCAGTACTGAACCCTGCGGTACCCCACTAGTAACCCCTCTTTCTTCAGAGTGGACTCCATTTACAATTACCTTCTGTGTCCTATTGTCCAGCCGATGTTTTACCCAGGCTACCACCCTGGGACCCACTCCCAATCTGTTTAATTTGACTACTAATCTTTTGTGTGGGCCTGTGTCAAATGCCTTGCTAAAGTCTAGATAGGCCATGTCCACAGCCCCTCCCTGGTCTACTACTTTGGTCACCCAGTCAAAGAAATCAATTAGATTCATCTGACATGACCTTCCTGCTGTAAACCCATGCTGCCTTGGGTCCTGTGCCCCCACTGACCTCTAGGTACTCAACAATTCTTTCCTTCAGAAGTGATTCCATCACTTTCCCTACCACAGAGGTCAAACTGACAAGTCTGTAGTTTCCTGCCTCTGTCTTGCTCCCACTTTTGTGAAGGGGAATCACATCTGCCTTCCTCCAGTCCTCAGGTACCATACCATCCTCCCATGATTTGTTAAAAAGGGTAGTCAGTGGTGTCACTGGTTCTCTCCTAGATTCTTTTAGAATTCTGGGGTGAATTCCATCAGGCCCCATTGCTTTGTCCACCTTCAGTTTTAGGAGTTTTACAGAACCCTTTCTTCTGTGAAAGGACTGGGATCGACCCCTCTATTCAGAGTGCTTCTGTTAATTTGATTAGGCACCTCCCCCTCCTCCTCTTTTGTGAATACTGAGCAGAAGTATTCGCTCAGTATCCCTGCTTTTTCACTGTCCCTCTCTGCCCACCCACCATCCATTCTATTCAGCCTCACTATACCTCCCTTTGTCTTTCTATGCTCCCTGATATACCTATAAAAGGTTTTATCTCCCTTCTTAACTGAGTTGGCTATCTTTTCCTCAGTTTCGGTATTTGCTATTCTGACTACCCTCCCTGCTTCCTTCTGCCTTAACTGGTACAGTTCTCTGCCCTGCTCCTTCTGTGTTTCCTTATACTTCCTAAATGCTATTTTTTCTCCCTAATGTTACCCACCACCTCTTTTGAGAACCATAGTTGCTTTTTCTTTCATTTTTATTTGTTTATTTGCTTCACACAAAGGCTTGTTGCCTCTGTGATGGCAGTTTTGATGTTTCTCCATTGTTGCTCCACCCCTCCTTCTAGCCTATTTGTTAGTGCTTTTCTAAGGCTCTCTCCCATCTTGCCAGAATCAGCCCTCCTAAAGTCCAGAACCCTCACTTTTGTATGGCTCGACTCTGTAGCTGAGTTTATCATGAACCACACAGTTTGGTGGTCACTTGTTCCCAGATGGCTACCCACTTCTAGATCTGAGATCCTCTCACTGTCTCCATTTGAGAGTACAAGGTCTAAGATTGTTCCCTCATGAGTTGGTTCCAAAACTAGCTGTCTGAGGCATGTCACCTGAAGGGCATCAAGAATGGCCCTCCTTTTGGATGTGGCTGCAGTAAAGGTGCTTCAGTTAACATCTGGCATATTAAGGTCCCCCATCACCAGTATCTCCCCTTTCTTTGCCATCCTAAGGATGCCTTCTATCATATCCTAATCCACTCCCTCCACCTGACATGGGAGTCTGTATACAACCCCTGTGCAGACTGTGGGGCCATTTCCAGTCTCTAAGGTGACCCACAGTGCCTCCTCTCCTCCCTCTTTACTCTTTTGTTCAGTTGATTTTATTTCTTCCCTTATGTAGAGAGCTACTCGACCCACTTTTCTCCCCTCCCTGTCTCTCCTGTAGGTTGTGTACCCTGGTATGTTAACATCCCAGTCATGGTTCTCTTTGTACCATGTTTCTGTGACTGCTATGATATCAAGCATCCCTCTTCCATCAAGGCCACCAGTTCAGGGAGCTTGTTGCCCAGACTATGGGCATTGATACTCATTACCCTCCATTTCTTGATGGCCTTACCCCTATTTTCCCCATCCCTGTCCTTATTGCGTTTGTTATTTTCTCCATTTACCCCTGCCCTCGTCCCTATTGACATCTCTATCTTGGTGTTTACCTCACTTAGTACCCTGATTTTTTGGGGGGGCTAGAATTTCCCTGCTCCTCTCCAGTGCATGGCCCCTTGGCTAGTTTAAATGCTTGCCAAGGAAGCATTTGAACCTATCACCTAAGATCCTTTTTCCCCTTCTAGACAGATGCAGACCATCACACCAGTATAGGCCTGCATCCCTCCAGGTGGACCCCCAGTCCCCAATGAAGCCAAATCCCTGAGCTCTGCACCAGTTTTTCAACCACTTATTGATCCCATGGTGTGGAGCACCCTAGCCTCACCCGTTCCATAGAGAGACAGCACCTCCAAGAAGGTTACCGCGCTTGCTACTTGTCTAAGGCCCCTCCCCAACTCCACAAATGCTTCCTACACTGCTCAGATCCCTTTCTTAGCCAGGTCATTTGTCCCTAGGTGGGCAATGACATCCAGCTCCCTCCCCTGTGCTGCTGCTCTGGCAATCCCGAGGATTTGCTCCCTGTCCTTCCAAACCATGGTGCCAGGCAGGCACCTTACCTCCCTCTCCCCTTCCTCCCCCAGTTCTACCTTCCTAACAATGAAGTCCCCCACCAGGAGTTGTTTCCTTCCCCTGTGGGGTCCCCTGCCACCCTCTTGTGGGTCTCCTTTGTGGAGGTTCCCAGCATCCTCCTTGGTCTCCACTGCGGGTACCTCCATAGAGGAACCGCACTTTGTCAGAATGGCATATGAATTCTGGAGAGATACAACTGGAGGGATGCATCTCTGTTCCACCACCCTCACCCTCCTTGAGCCCACTGTGGTCCAACTGCTCCTCCCTCTTGGCAACCTCTGAGGCAACTACAGTAACCCTGGTGGTCCCTGGGTGTGGGAGGAGGTCCCACAAATCCTGGCCAACTCAGCTTGGAGATGAGCAACCTCCTCCCTCAGCCCAGAGAGGTGCCTGCAGATGGGACAACACTGCATCCTCCAGAATGTCTCCCAGAAGACCACTGCTCCACAGCCACTGCACTGAGCCACTCCCTTCATGTCTTATTTCTGGCACCCAAACTGTTATTTGCAATACTTCCTCTTTCTTCTGTTTGTTTATTTTTTTTCTCCCTGCTTACTTACTGCTTCTGTGCCCTTTAAGCTCCTGATCCTCTTATTCTGAGACAAGAAGTTCCTATATTTCTCAGCAGTCTCCTTACTTGCTCAGAGTCAGACCTCCAGCAGCTAGGGGGGGACAGAGCGCTACTCTTATCCTTCTAGGATGGTGAGTCTTTGGTGGCTCTGTGACCACTCACTTCCTGCTCCCAAACAGGAAGTTCCTGTTGTCAGTCAAATCCTGTGCCTATAAAAGTAGAACTGGTTTAGGGTGGGGGAAGGAGGGCAATATAGTCCCAGTAGAGAAGTTTAGTTATACCAGTAGCTCCTTCCTCCTTGTGTTCTCTGCCTGTTCTCTGACAGAGGCTATCTAGTGTGGTGTTTGAATCTGTTTTTAACCTGGCTTCCTTCTAGGTAAGCCACTCCCCCTACTTTGCAAATCATTCTACACTTAGTTAATGGCACAGATAACAATTCCCTTCAGCCACCCTTGACAAGCACCTAGATAACTACACAGATAACAATTCACTTCAACTAACTCTGACAAACACATTAACTTTTTTTTTACCCTAAATTGAAGGTCCCAGTAGTAGAGTTCTAGTTCTTATTCCCAGTAAAGAAGTTTAGTTATACCAGCAGCTCCTTCCTCCTGGTGTTCTCTGCCTGTTCTCCATTGTTTGTATAATACCCTGGTGGTCCAGTGCCCCCCAATCTCCCATTTTAATACTGAAAGTATGCCCTGGTGTCCAGTGTTTCCCCCCAACCCTGACCTCCCATTTTCTCTATATGCAGTGTTCTCTGGTGGTCTAGTGTGTCCACCCTGATCTCTCATTCCAATATTGAAGATATTTCTCGGTGTCCAGTGGTTCCCCCCACTCCCCAGGCTCCCATTTCAAATTTGAAAGTAGGCCATGGTGTCTAGTGGTTCCCTGCACTCCCAAACCCCCCCTTTTTTGTCTATATGCAGTATTCCCTGGTGGTCAAGTGGACCCCACCCCTAATCATCCCCTATCTATATGTTACCTATTCCCTGGTGGTCCAGTGTCCACTCCCCGGGACAGCCACCCCACCTAACCCACCCATTCACATCCCACATCCCCACACCCTCCCTTACTCAGGTGTCTGGTGTTCTACAAAGCTACATACAGATATCAGCACAGCCCTCATCTCACCTCTGCAGCTCACTGTCATATGAGCTGTAAGTGAGCATGCATACTGTAGAAACAGCTGCTGAAATGGGAGATCGGGGTTGGGGGAACCACTGGACACCAAGGCATACTTTCAATATTGAAACCAGAGATGGGGGTGGTGAGAACCACTGGATACCAGGGCATACTTTCAATATTAAAATGGGAGATCAGAGGTTGAGGGAAACCACTGGACATCAAGGCATACTTTCAATATTGCAATGGGGGATGGGGGTTGGAGGGAACCACTGGACAACTAGGATATACATTCAATATTGAAATGGGTGATTGGGGCAGACCACTGAATCACTGTCATGTAAACTTTGTTGATGGCACAAAGGGGCTGCTGCACAAGTAAATGAGCCCATAATGGACATGCAAATGGGCCCTTATCACCTTGTATGCTCAATGGGCTTATTCACATGCTCAAGCTAAATTTAGCCAACTGGCCACTTGGCACTTTCCTGTTTTGGGGCAGTGCTAACATCTCTGGGCCATATGCAGTCTAGGTCCATGCCAGGATAGCACAGACTTACTTAGCACTGCTCCAACATGGACTGATATTCAGTCAGATAGTGACACTCACTGTTTGTCTGAATATCATATGTGCCGTGTGGAGCGCAGGGGCAAGTACAGAGCAAACAGTTGCACTGTGCATGCCCCATTTTCTAAATATTGAGTCCTGAGGTGTGTGTGTGTGTGTGTGTGTGTGTGCGTGAGATGGAGGAAGAGGAGCGGCACAGTACCTCCAGTATGATTTGAATGGAGGTGCAAATTTTATTCAGTGTTTAAAGTTGTGAAAACAAAATGTCTATTGTGGTCAGCACAGTTCTACTGTGTACCTTAAATGTTAATCATAGGAAATAAGCTATCAGAACAAAAATTCCTATAGCAGGCCTGTCAGCACAGCAGTAAGGATACACCTTGAGATCCCAGTGACATACTGTACATTCAGGGACAAGCTTGGGTCGTTGGAAGGCTGGCAAGGGGAAGTAGGCTTGAGCATCCCAGATGACACTCACGTAGTTCAGGGAGAGAGGGTTGCTGCTTTACTGCAGTACTGGGAGACCATGGGTGGAGGACAATGTTATGCAGAATTGGAGGAAGACTATTGACTGGGCACATGGCTAGCTTGCCATCATGCATGCGTATGCCATGCTGTGTCCCTGGAGTGTTGATTTCCTTTACATGTCAGGACAAACAAGGAACAACTAGCCTGGAAACCGCAGTGAGGGACCATGGCATATCAGGGCCCTACATCTGTACCACAATGCCTCTAGATGCATCAGAAGTTTCTGAGGTGCAGTAATCTCAGCTACCCTAATCTCACCAGGCATTCACAGGTAGGAGGTGAATGAAAGTGATCAGGGTGTCCTTGGAGCTCCTGAGGGAGACAAATGCTAGAAACAGGAAGTGGGCATCAGTAAAAACAAAAACCAAAAAACAGTAATGTTCTAACCAGGAGGCAAATATTTGGGTGTTGTTGTAGATTAATGAGCCTCCCCTTAGCCAGACATAAAACAAAGGCAAATATAATCACACTCCAGATGAGATCATTATAATTAAGCACTTCTTTTATTTCTTGTTAATTTAATTAACCAGAGCACAATACAATATGTTTCCAAGGAAGCCTCTTGTACTAAAATGTTTAGTAATTTACAATCATGCTTTTCTCCACAAATGTTGGTATGCTGGCTGATTTAATTAATATGGAAAAAATACTTTTTGATAAACATTATCCTTTTGAGTGCTGTTCAATTTGCTTTTTAAAACTGTGCAAAAACCAAAATGTTGTCAAATTTGCTAAGAAATTAAGACAGTTAATAACTGTGCCCTTAATTTCTTTTTTTTTCTATTCCTCCCTGGCACCTCTGGCACCTGAGTACCTTTGTCCTGTTCAGCACCCCATCCTCCCACCAGACTTAGGTCACTCTTTCTGATTTTCCTTCTCAAAGCTCCCTGGTTTTCCATCATCCCTAAGTTTCTGGCTTATCCCTGTCACACCCCACTCACCTGCTGCCACCAGCAAAGATGCATCTTAGGTCTTTGAGATGGCAGTTATTGGGGGTTGGGGTTAGAGTTGCTGTGCTGAGGGTTCTTATCCAGTATACCAGAGTGGACAACCTTTCCCATCATTTTCATTAGTCCACCCACCTCCTCCAAGGGTTCCCAAGACCCAGTAACCTGGGAGAGTGCAGTAACATGTCATCACCATTGCCTCCAAGTACATCTCCACTGGACCACTGCCAGGAGCTGCTCCATTGGTGATGCACACAAAACCCTCTCCTGTGAGAAAAGCATCCATGCGGATGCTCATTCAACCTCCCTGCTTATATTCCCTCCAGCTGTTCTATGTCCAAAGGCAAAACTGAGTCACCTTGGTAATGATCGGGCATCTCACCTCTCAATGTCCGTGTTCTTAATTTTTAAGAGAACAATTCAATAATAAATGTTTGGTGTATACACTAGGAATCATATGGGTTGACTGAATCTCTGGAAATCTCTGGGAAATGGCTGCCTTACCAAACTATAAAAAAATAACAAAGACAGCACACACAACATACCTTGACAGGAATAGATATCCAAAATGTATTGCAGTGAAGAAGAACCTTCCTGAGGTGTCAGACTGGAACACCACTATGTATGTCCACTCAGAACTTCAGCAGGGGGGCCCCCTGGGGAAGCCCTGAGTGGCGATACATAGGGGTGTTCCAGTCTGATGCCTCAGGAAGGTTCTACACTGCAATATATTTTTGAATATCTATTCCTCTCAGCCATATTGTATTGTCTTTGTTATTTTATTGTGTCGTACTCTCATGTGGGTAGCAGCACATTAAGAGAATGGGGTATGCACTTCCTTGTGTGTGCCCTCATCAATCCATAGTATGACTGTAAGACAGAACAAGCCAGTTTGCTGTTTGTTCATTCATGTATTTGTATCCAACTTTTGCTGTTATTGAAAATCCTGTTTCATTTTGATGGTTTTTATTGATGGATTGTTATTGTGTTTTTCGTGCTTTAATAAAGTATGCATTAAAAAAAAACAGTACCAGCCATATTTGGACTGCTTGGTCCAGTTGCTCAAATACTAATGCAACAACTAAGAGGTTACAAAGTTCAATTATCACTGCTCACCCTTGATGATGGTCACAACTCTTGCCTGTGCAGCCACAGAGGACATTTTTGGCACTTCAGGAGAGGGACAAGAATCACCAGATGCATGGTGGTTCTTGCTGGTCAGGTCACATGATATTGCAACCTCCCACAATTACTATCTGATACAAGTAGCTGATAAACTGGGTTACAGTGCATTGAACAGATGCAGACAGTGAATATCTATTCCTCTCAGCCATATTGTATGCACATCTTTGTTATTTTATTGTGCTGTACTCTCATGTGGTCAGCAACACATTAAGAGAATGGGGTGTGCACTTTTTCATTTGTGACCTCATCAATCCACAGTATGACTGTAAGACAGAACCAGCCATATTTGGACTGCTTGGTCCAGTTGCTCAAATACTAATGCAATGACTAAGAGGTTGCAAAGTTCAATTATCGTTGCTGCACCCTTGATCATGGTCACAACCCTTGCCTGTGCAGCCACATATGACATTTTTGGCACTTCAGGATAAGGATAAGAATCACCAGATGCGTGGTGTTTCTTGCTTGTCAGCTCACATGATGTTGTAACCTCCCACAATTACTGTTGGATACAAGCAGGTGATAACTGGGCTACAGTGCATTGAATAGGTGCAGACAGTGGCTAAGCAACCACTGGTTAGGCAACATTGAAGGGGGATTACCACAAGAGACAGTGGCACACTAGTGTAATGGAGGGGGACCCCATGGACCACAAGGGAACCTGAGATATGGGAGGGATGAGTGATGCTGCTAGACACATCATACTTTGACAGATTTGTGTCCTGTGTTACCAATGTGGCACAGCTTTGGATATAGTGATATGCACCAAATATGAAACAATGCTGTACCATGCTGCATTTGTGTGTTTATTCTGGGCCATTGGTGGGTGCAACCCCCTTCTGAACTAGTCAAATTAGACCAGTGATTTATAATATGGTGTACTCTTAAAGGGGATTCTTTATAGTACCAGTAATTTAAGGTAGAAAAGGACTCTAGGGCCATAATGTCCACTCCACCTGCTCCATAAGCAGGGATGAAAGAATGCTGGGCAAACACATACCAATTAATAAGGATTCCCTACTCACCCTGCTAACCAGGGTACCTATTGATCATCATAGTAAAGTGAAATTTTTCCTAGCTTACCCTAAAGAGCTAGTGGGTGGATCGTGCCAATCAAAATGGTGGCAGCATAAATCTGTAAGAGGGAACACTAGGGAATCCTTGATGATACAGCCATATACCTGAATAATGCATCAGACCCAAGTGAACCACCAGCAAAAAATATCTAACTGCAGCTACAGATAGACACCTGAATGGGACTTCTAGACTGAGGCAATCCATAGTTCTGAGCTGAGACAACTTTGAGCTCTAGCCTCATGGCAGACTGGGGAAGTAAGGACAGCATCCCCAAAGTACCAGCCCATCACAGTGGGAGATTATACCAGACAGCATTCATGCAAAATGGCAAAAACAGTGCAGAAAACTGAATCAGTGGAGATGGCAAATAGTACCATGCTACTGAGCAGAATACTAACAGACACTGCAGAGCTAAAAGTTACCACATCTAAAACAATGTTGGAGGTACAAGCATTGACAGCATGAGTGGTGGGCACCAAATGTAAAGTAAATTCCCATGAAGAAGTCTTACAAACTCACCAAGGACATATCCGGGAGCATCAGGCTCAGATGCAATTTCTTTTGCACAAAGTGGACAACCTAGAAAATAGGTCAAGGCGCAATGATATTCAAATTATTGGGGTACCAGAGGGGGCTGAAGGGAAGGAGATGATACCTTTTTTGCAGGACGTCTTGCCAACAGTACAGAAACTAACTAACATGCTCCCTACAGAACTCGACAGGGCTCGTAGATCTCTTGTGTCCAAGCCCAGGGAAGGGGACCGGCCCCAGCCAATACTCTGCAGCTTCTTAAGGTATCAAACAAAAGATTTGTTCCTGTGAACAGCTAGAGAGAGAAGAGAACTGTCATGGGAAGGTCACTAGATTCAGCTATTTCAGGATTATTCTCAAGAGCTCTCCCACCGGCAGAGAGATTATGCAGGGGTGAAGCAAGAACTGTACAGGAGAAATATCTCTGCCTCCCTGAGGTACCCATTGATGCTAAGGGTGCAGTTCTGGGGGGAGTTTCTGATGTTTAATAACCCGGTGGAGGTGGAGCAGTTCCTGGGCCAAACCCTACAAGACAGAAATAAAAATCATCTACAGCCGTTGGTACCTTGTGGCATGGCCTGGCAGGCCCCGAACCCTGTCCCAATGGAAGTTCAGCACCTGGAGAATTTCCTGTCAAGAAACCTGAACCAGGGGGAAGGATGGCAACAGGTCCTACGGGGCCGACAAATGAAATGGAATAAGGCAATGGATATCTGAAGGTTCCCACAATGCCAAAGACACAGACAATGAGAACCAGAGCTTGGCCCCAGAGTTGCCAGAGTCACCACCAACTGACTGATCCCAGCAGTGACTCCGCAAGCAAGACTCCAGTCAAACTTCCATTCACTTTTTGCCACTAAGTGAGTTGACTCCTGGAGCATTAGACCTGTCAAAGCTGGATGCAGGAAATTTACCAGCGGAGCTTGCAGCAGCTGAAATATACCAAGACTGGGCCTCTATTTGTCAAGCCTAGGCTGACTGTGTGGAGGGAGGACAATCCAAAAAGCGCCTACTTGAAAAAGTCCATATGCTGGAATCATCTGTGGAGCACCAGACAAAGCAATAAGGAACTTTTAACTGAGAGTAATTTGACTTTCATAGTGTAATTTCTCCCCATACCCCACTCTTGAGCATGCCAGAGAACAGCAGTGATCCTTAATGGGTCACAGATCAGAAAACTGCTGGTTGTGCTCCTCGTGGTGTGGCCCTATAAGATAATGTGCGGTCACATGCAGAGTTGATCCAAGCAAACTTAAACTGGATGGCATGGACAGATGCCCACAAGTCTGTAAAATACATTGACATTTCATGGACTAGGGTGCAGTCAGAACCCGCAAAGACATTTTTCCAACTAAAGTAAACCACTTTATGATGAATGATCACTGGACTAAGAAAGAGGCTCCTTCCTTGAACTGGTAACAGTCAGCGATATCCAGGGATAGCACCCAACGAGGTGCTTTGATGTTTCAAAAGTCCTTTCCCTTGCTGCTTTTGTCTGTTGCACTGCAGTACAGGTGATGCAATATAGTAAGAGCCAGTGATACCCCCTGCAATTACAAGCATTTCTTAATAGCCTCCCCAAGTTATGCTCTTACTGTTAGGAAGCACTAGTTAATTGTTAGCCCCATCTATTAGAAATGGGAGATACCAGAACCATCTGACAGGGCAAAATTCCTGGCATGGGGGTTGACGATGGAGGTACAGACCCAAGATTTTTTTTGAAATTCTCTTTTTATTGGTTTCCAACTATAGTTACATCCATTAAACCAATAACATCTGAACATGATACAAATATTCAATATAGTCCAGAATAAGATGTAGTATAATAACCGGGCAAAGAAAGGAAAAAGAAGAAAGGAGGTACAAAGAGAAACTAGAAAGCAGTAAACAGGAAAAACCAAAACAACAGTCCGTCCCCCCACCCCACCCCCAATGAGGTGTCACCACTGAAGGAGAGAGAGATGGTAAACTAATTCTAATGATTAGGTGTTATAAAATTTTAATCCAGAATGCAGGCCAGGAAAACTGGATCCTACAAACTAGCGAAGGAGGTTATGGAATTAATGTAGAAGAAAAAATAGAGGGGAGCCAGGAAGCTCCGAGACAGGAAGAATGTTCTTCCTCGCTCAGTTTCCTTGGAAGTCATGGGATCTCTGTCAATGGAGATACAGAGCATATAACTTGCCCCATTTCTTCTGGAAGGCCATTGGGGAGGATTTAATGTTAGCAATCAATTTCTCCACTTTGAAACATTGGGACATTTCCTCCACCCAATCTAGGTATGAAATCTCAAGACTATCTGTCCAGTGTCGAAGGACAAGCCTCTTAACCCGCCATAGAAATAAGTGCTATATGGTATTTCCTTTCCCTAACCATGATACCTGTGTAGTCCCCTATGATACAAATCTCTACTGTAAAAAGAGGTCTTTCAAACCTAATATGGGATCTAAATTGTCCTCAATTGTCTTCCAGAGTGGAGCAATCTTAGAACAGTGCCAGAAAATATGAAGGAGGTTACCTTGTTCTGTCCCACACCTGAAACATTTTGAGGGAACAGAGAGGTCAAATTTTGATTTCCGCACTGGTGTAATATACATGTTATTAACTATAAAATATTGAATCAACCTATTCCTGTCTAAAGTGTTGTAAATGTACAAATCTTTCCAGATTTGACCCCATGGAAACGGAGATCCTGAGGGAGATAATGGCCAGGATTTAGAGCCAGTTAGAGGGATGGGATGAACAAGTTTCAGGAGATAAGTGTACAGTTTAGACACCCCATGGGGTTTAACTGCACAACCCTTAACCTCCATTAATAGTGGTTTAACAGTTGAGGGGGGGACAGCTGCTCCAAACTCCTTGTCAACCAGATGTTTTAATTGATATATCTTGAACAGGGCATTGGTGGGGATGTTCAAAACTAGTAATAAGTCAGCTATTGAGCCCTGCCTACCCTGCACATAAAGATCTTCCACTGAGAGCCCCTGTATTTAGGGTAGCCATTTAAGGACTAACATTTTGTTCCCTATCCTAATATTGGGATTATCCATCAATGGCTGACCAGGGTCTCTAATATATCTGATTTTAGCAGAGGAATAAAGTTGATTAAGTACTTTAACTGTGGCACCCACTGGGGAATCCTGAATCTCTCGGGGAAGAGATGTGAAACAGCTATAAAAAAGACTGGTGGGGTCTATATTATGTTGTTTGATAAGGTCAAGGTCCAGATTTAGCCATATGGGAGAGTAAGCATCTTTCAAATCCCCTAACCATTTCCTGCTTTGACAAGGTGACTAGACCAGTAGTAGAATCTGAAATTGCAATCTAAGACCCCCCATATCTTTGGGAAGGCATAGTTTATCGAAAGCCCGCCTCGGAGATTTATGGTTCCAAATAAAATCAGTTAAGGTCGAATGAACCTTTTTGAAAAAGGACTTAGGTAACCAAATGTCTAGGAGGTTTAGGGGGTAGAAGAGCCGGGGTAGGACGTTCATTTTGATAATGCTTATCCGGGCCCCCACTGATAGTGGCAGCTTCCCCCATCTTTGCAAATCGGACTTAATTCTGTCCAGCAAATCCTCTAAGTTGAGCTTTTTAACTAGAGAAGGATCCTGTGCCAGATAGATGCCAAGATATTTCAAATAAGATGAGGTTCACTTCATGCCCAGATGGGAAACAGAAGCCCGGGTAAGATGTATATTAAGGGGGAAGATCTCCGTCTTTGCCAGATTAAGTTTATAATTGGATAACTCCCCAAATTGTGTAATTATCTCCATTACCACCCGCAGGGAATCAGCCGGGTTAGCTAACTGTAAAAGAATGTTGTCCGCAAACACTGAAATCTTAGGAGTCTGGTTGAGGACGTGGCATCCCTGGATCCCTGAGGCCATTTTAAAGCTGAGTAACAGGGGTTCCAGATAGAGATTAAATAGGAACGGGGATAAGGGGCAACCTTGTCGGGTCCCAGAATGTAGCTGAATGGAAGGCGAGAGGGTCCCATTACAATAGATCTTTGCCGTAGGGGCCTTATATAGTGTTTTGACCCAACCCGTGAACTCTTCCGGAAAACCGAACTTGGACATAGAATACCATAAGAACTCCCAGTTAACTCGGTCGAACGCTTTCTCCGCCCAGAGCTACCAACGCCATAGGACCTGAGAAGTTTGGGCTGCCCTAAAACATGAGAGAGCGACCTGATATGGTCCATCACTGACCTGCTCTGTACAAATCCAACTTGCTCACTGCTCAATAATGGGGTCCACACCTGTTTAATGCGGGAAGCTAGAATCTTGGACAAAATTTTAATATCACAGTTGAGCAGTGAAATTGGTCTATAATTGGCCGGGTTCCGGGAGGGTTTAACCGACTTGGGGATCAGGATAATAATAGCCTCCAGTAAAGATGGATCCAGAGTATCAGCTGATAACATATAGTTATACAAGTCCAGGAGCAAGGGGGCCAAGTCCTGGCAGAAGGCCTTATAAAAGTTGGCGGGAAACCCATCCGGGCCAGGAGCTTTATCTGACGAGAGACTATGAATGGCCTGTTCCACCTCCTCCTGGGAAAGGGGTAAAGAGAGGAAGGCCACTTGGTCCTCCGAGAGTACAGACCCAAGATGATGGGGGCAGTGCCGCAAGGGAAGCATGGCGCTAAGTGTTAAGAGGGTGGGTGGGGAGCACGGCTAGTCAGAGCAGTAAAGTGGGGGAAAAAGGAGTCTGCACCTCACAGTAAGAACCCCAAAACACCAGAATTACCACGTGAACTCCAGAGAATTAGATGCCCCATGCTCCTACTAGCATGCACAATAAGATGTGCAGACAGAAGTCAGAAGAAGACACTAAGCATCCTCAGGGCCTCTCCTGAAGCATAAGGGCAGAGTATATGGGGAATTTGAATTTAAATTTAAAGGAGAACAGGTTCTCCACATTTATGTGGCTCCTACCTTGACCTTGATCACAATGCCCCCCCACACACACACACTACAAGCAACAGCAAGGGGTGGAGAGCAGGTAACTTAAGAAACAGGGGAGCAAATAAGAATCTCCCAAAAAAGGGCTTCCAGAGGCATGGGCTAGCTTGGAGACTCTAAAATGAATAAACAACCAAAGCTCCCCATTCCCAGATAGTGTTATGGGGAAGGGTGGTGGTACAACCCGGAGGCCTTATACAGGGGCCAAATCCTAGAGTGAGCTGACATAATGGTGGACACATAGGGGTAGATGATACAAGCCAGTAAATCCCCTCCAGACAAAGAAACATCTTCATTTCATGAAATCCTACTCTAAGATGTGAGGAGGGCTCATGCATTAGAAGGCCATGGGTTCAGCATCTAGACCTGAACCATAGGATCCCCCTACTGAGGTTCCCTCTAGTACTAAGATATAGCAACTAAACAGTAACCCACCAAGAGAGTTCCAATGTGGTCAATCAACCAATCTTAAGTACTGTGTCAGCACCCCCTCCGAGGGTCTACCAGGGTCAAGTGGTAGCCTACAATAGGCAACCTGACAGAGACTGTAGAACCCCAGAGTATAGTTTAAATGGTTATGTTTCAAGCTGCTATTCATTATCTGATGTATTGTAAAGATATGCTGATCACTAAGTTTACACTGTTAATGCTATTTTACAAATGCAAGTGCCCCACAAGAAGAGTTACCCTAGTGAGGAGTTTGCACTTATGCAGGTGGATGCGCAAGCAAAGAAACATGTGGTGGGTTAACAAAAAAGAGAAGATGTGTCATGAGACAAAGGTGTTCATAATGGTACAACAGTTGTGACTATGGGTCAGCTACCTATGCAAAGATCTCAAGAAAGGAGAATAAGGGAGGAAGGGGGAGATGGGGGTTGCAGGCAACATATAGGGCAACACCTCTTGGGCGAGACAGCATCCTTAAGCATAGGTAAGCTAATATCAAGATTAGATCATGGCTAGCAACACTCTAACTTCAGCCACATGGAATGTGAGGGGCTTAAATTCCCCCATTAAGAGAAAAAAGTGCTGTCTCATCTGAAGACGCTGAAAACCAAAATTGCCTTTCTTCATGAAACTAAGCTAATCAAGAAAGAAGCATTGAAACTAAAGAGAGAGTGGGTGGGATGGGAGGTGCACAGTGTAACAAGCTTGGCTAAAAGGGGTGTCTCCATTCTAGGCCATAAGAACCTTAGGTGGAAGATTCTAGAGCAGAAATCTGATGATCAAGGCAGATGGGTTGTTGTCAAATTAACTACTCCTAAGAGGCCCCTAATTCTAGCTAATCTATATGCCCCTAATGACGATTGCCTGAGTTTTATGGATGAGGTATCACAATGCATTCTGGATCTAGCTTTCAATAACCCAGGTGTTATAATGGGGAGAGATTTTAATCTGACACTGGATCGCTTCTTAGATAGTTCAAACTCCAGACCTGTACCACATATCCGGTCATTAGCAACCTTAAGGAGCCTTATGGCCCTACATCAACTAACTGATACTTGCAGGGCAACCCACCCAGCAGAGCGAGATTATACATATTTCTCAGTGGTGAAAGCCATGGCAAGCAGGTTGGACATTTGGCTAACCTCACCTGATATAACAGCATCAACATCAGTGACCCTAGTAGCTCCCATTTATCTATCAGATCATGCCCCAATAGTTCTATCATTTCCCATAGATGCTTCCCTTCCCAAACCTACCCAATGGTAGCTAGACCCCTTCTGCTCCAAGACACAGAATTGCAAGAGTGGCTAAAAACAGAATCTCAACTACACTTTCAGGATAATTCCCAAGGGACTGCAAATCTGGCCAGCATATGAGAGGCAGACAAGGCCACACTAAGGGGCAAGATCAGCAGCTATGCCTTTCACAGAAGTAAATAAAGGGATAAAGAAGTAGAGATACTAGAAAGACAACTGAAGGAGAAAGAAGCCATATCTAAAAAAGATGCTCAGACCTACAAAACCCAAAACTTATTTTTGAGATCACCAGCTTAAGAATTATATCACTGAACACTGAAGCAGTTCTTCTTGGCTCTCAGTCAACTGCTTTTCCAGCTCTGCTGTGCCCTTAAGTCACCAGAGGACACCTGCTGATATCTACTGCATAGAAATTTCATCCAGTTAATGTACCCGGTACCGGTATGCGGGGGGAGGGGCTACCGGTGCGGGTGAAAGCAGTATCAAATGCTTACAGAGGGGTGGAGACTGTCCACAATAAAGCAGAGCTGCGCTACAAGAAGACGTGTACTTGCATTCTTTCTGTTGCCTTCCACTGAACACTGTAGCAGTTCTCCTGGGCTCTCAGTCAACTGCTGTTCCAGCTTTGCTGTGCCCCAAAGTCACCGGAGGACACCTACTGACAGCTACTGCACAGAACTGTCATCCAGTTAACGTATATGATACCGGTAAGCGGGGTAGCTCCCGGTGCGGGTAAAAGCTGTATCAGGTGCTTACAGAGGGGCAGAGACTGTTCACAATAAATACAGCCATGCTAGCGGCTGTCTGTGGAATGGCTGCACTTGTGAGTGACTCACGCCAGAGGGGAGGCTATGTGGAGGCATTACAAAAAGTGTGTATAGTAGCGAAAAATACATTTGGTGATAGAGATACCAATTAAAGTTAGGGAGCCTGTTTTCTCTTTATACTCTATGCTCATTTGTAAAGATTTGGGTTGTGCACACCCAGAGAAATTAACAAGAAAGGACCAGTATACTTTACAGGGGGAGGTTGAGTCAGCAGCATTTTCCATTTTTAGGAGCTTTAATGTTCCCCTAATTTCTGAGAGATTACAGGAAATATTTTAAATAAAAGATACCAGAACTGGAACCCAAACAGGATCCGGTCAGTAACATCACTGAACAAAACAGTGTCACCATCAATATTGGCAGCACAAAATGTAGCATGCCAGAACAATGTAGTCGACATGACACATAGGTAGCAAACAACATCTACCGTGTGGAGACACTGCACTGGAACACACAGCAGCAGGCACCAGTGTACAGGAACAGCACAGGGGTGCAGGGAGATGGAACAGCAACACACACAATACACTGGACAGGAGAAATAGCATGCTGGCTTGTACTCCTGGATCCTTGCATTATGCACGGCCATCCACATGGTGGCCATGGTCCACCTGTCCTCCAGTGGTTACCCCAGAGCACTGTCTCCCTCACTCAGCATTCTGGCTGGGGGTACCCCACTATGTGGGTGCCTGTGCTATTAGATTACTATGGTAGATGTCCAGTGGCCTGCTTCCTACAGTGGTGGTTGCACCCTGCCCTATTCCATCTCCCTGCATCTCTGTGCTATTCTTGTGCATGAGTACCTGCTGCTGTGTGTTTCAGTGCAGTGTCTCCATGTGGTGGAGATTGTTTGCTACCTGCTTGTAGTGTGGCCTGCATTGTTCTGGCATGCTACATTTTGTGCTACCAATATTGATGGTGACACTGTTTTTTCCACTTTATTTTTGACCGCTTTCTTTTGTTTTGTGATGCTTCCAGCCTGAACCAGGTAAGGATCAGAAAGGATCAGTAATTGAATGTTCATATTTTAGGATTTTTATACTACGATTTTGATACTATAAGTTATATAAAGAAAATAGTAGTAATTTGAATTATTTGTCTGGCACAGGCCCTAGCATCTAAAAAACTTATTTTTTTGTTTTTTCAATACTAATCTTACTAGTACAGCCTATATCAAAATGTGGCTTCTAACCTTTACAGAAATAATTATATGAAATGTTTTCATGCTGCACACATAAAACTATCCAAGTGATATGCGTTCTGCAAGTATGATTAAATGTTAAATTGGAACTGATTGCATTCATATGGCATGCGTGCAGCAAACAAGTGTAGAAACCATGATTTTTATGTTAAATTGGGAACGTGCATGCATGTGGCATGCGTGCAAAAAACAAGTGGTCACTGATAACTGCACACGTAAAAGTTAAGTGACTTGCTCAGGATCACATCATACACAAGTGGCAGTTGATAAGATTCAAACCCAGGTCTTCATGCCTCCAAGTCTCCTGGCTTGCAGTTCAGTGCTTGAACCACTAAGACATACTGTCTGCACACATATGGCTCACTTGTACTTCAATACATACTGTATCTGAATGCATCTGCATGCATGCTGCATGCTTGCAGCAACTGTTATGCTTTTTAGTTTCCTTCTCTCCCTCATCTCATTTTCACAGTTGAACTGTAGCACACATACCAATGGAAACACATGTGGTTTATCCCACTCCCAATACACAAACATTCTCACAGAACCACTTAATTACTTATGTCTGGCATGTACTCCTATTATTTTCTCTTCATAGTTTTGAATGCTTCCATGCAAACAGACTTTAAGGTGCAAACACAAAAGTAACAATAACTTAACACACCCACCCACATGGCCAGTCCCCTCCCCCATGCACACACACTGTAGCAGTTACAGACATGCTGCAACAGACAACCCATTAAGTATAGATATAAGTAAAAAGTCACTTAGTTGAGTACTAGGGAGCCAGAGGCAGAAGTCTTTAAGATATGATGTCCATGGGTCAGAGTGCCGGGGCATGCCCACTTGAAATGAATGGAGTTATTTTCTATTACTATTTTATATGTTATGATGGTGAGTTGGAGAATAAGGAAGGCCACTGTTGTACTAATAAGGCCCTTGTTAGTCAAGCAGTAGCCTTCATTAATCTCCAACTCTTCATCAATAATGTGTAAAATAGTAATAAAAAAATACCCCCATTCATTTCAATGGTGCACACCCCTGTAGTCTCCTTTGCTATTTGTCATTATGTGCCTGAGCATGGGGATGTGGAGGTTGGCTTCACTGGGGTGGGGTATAAGCCTGACTATAGTGGGGCTCCAGTAGTCTGTGCATACCATACTGCTCAATTGTCCGTGAATGCAAGGAATAGCTCTAGAATGTCTGTGTCATCTCTAAAAGGTGCAACTTATTTGTTTTGACCAAAATGTGATGTGCAAATTAGGAAACATTTGAATGTATGAGATTCATCTGTATATACCCCTAAGCAGTGCATCAGATTAGGGCTTAAATCCACCCAGTTAATAACCAGTTCTTTTTCCTGGCTGATGTTCTGCAACCCCCTTAAAAGAACTTTGTCCCTATTTTTATCCCTGACTCCATTCCATTCAATATCCACCCCCATGGGTCATGAAGCCACCCAAAAGTGAAAAAACATGAAAAACACATCAATATTTAAGTCTTTCTTCTTTCCCCAATCCCCCTGTAAAAAAAGTAATTTACTATTTTTTTACTTACCTGGCCATATGGCCAGAACCTGCAGCCTGGCATAGTTTGCCACCAGCCCAGTTTTCAGTCCGCTCCCCCCCCCTCCTTCTGCCAGAAGCTGGATGCTAGAACTGACCATCACAGATCCCCAACATGGTCCACGACCAAGTCACTTCACCAACCAAGCACATAAAACCTGGGTTGCTTGCTTCTTGCTTGGTTGCTGCTGTGGCTGCTGCCTCACTGCACTGATCAAGGATTATGAAGACCACCCACACTACTGTCACCACTGCTGCTAAGCCTAGCTTGCTGCCATTGGGGTCTGTGCTGTTTTGTTTTGCAAGGTGAGCCTAGTAGTGTATGTAGGTAGCCTAGTCTTGAGTTAGCTTCTAGTTCACCCTCTGCCCCTTCAGCCACTAGGGGAGATGGAGACTCACTAAGAGTAGAACAACAAAAATATGCTGCCACAACACTGCTATTGAGAGTTCAGTGCTCACTGACTCCTCCAAGCTGTAGTGTGCAGTCTGTCTACTCTGTGGCAGGAAAGACAGTGTTGCACTTGCAAGGCTGATGCACTCTTTCTTGGCTGGAGCTCATCCACATTACATGTGATTGTGCTGCTGCTAATAGGTGGAGAGAGTGGACAACACAATACAGACACAGTCGAGTCTGGAGAGAACCTGCAGCTTGAGCACACACGGGCCAGATGGGCACTTATTTTGCAAAAGATTAAATCCAAATTTAAAGCCATTAGTGCCACACCACAAGAACAACCTAGGCATAAATATGGGGATGGAGGGCAACTGCCCCCCCAACCCTGCCTAAATGGCACTCCTGCTTAATGGTAGAAATTCATTCTCAGGTGCTAATGCAATGATTTCCACTGTGTCCTGAGGTACTGTATTTCTATGTTTCATGATGTGTCCTGATCATCATGTGGGTTAGTGTCCATCATTGATCCACATTTTGAGTGTCCATGTCCCTCATTTTAATGACAAAATGTGAGGTGTGGTACATGCTTCCAAGACCGTACTCAGCACAAAGAGTGCTGAGCATGGCCCTAGTGTATATGCTCAATACAGAATGACAAAGGGAAAGTAAATGAGATGAAACAGTCATGGAGAAACACATTTGTAGCATTCAATTTGCATAACGGATTTGCAAGGTTCAAAACAAAAAGGATAGGCTTCACAACACTGAGGGACCTCTTTGTGCATCTGGAATGGGCTATGTTGACTGGCTATATCTTAGGCATTTAATGCAGTAAGCAAACAATGCTTTACAAAGTAATGGTGATTTGACAAAAATCAAAAGCCATTAACTTACAAAAGGATCAGAATTAATGAGTTTACCTAATTTATATGGGAATTCAAATAAAAATGTATTTTAGTGACTCTAATTGCTAGCAGTAGCATAAGAAATAGAAACTGATGTGTCTTATTAGATGAGATTTGCACCAGCTTAGCTGCTGCACACATGGCAAGAGTGCAGCATGTGAACCTGATGTTATATTTAAATAATGTTCACACCAGCTTAACTGCTGCACTCATGTCAAGCATGCAACACACAAACCTGATGTAATTTTTAAGTGTTCACACCAGCTTACCTGCTGCACACATGTCAAACTTGCAGCATGCAAACCTGATTTGCTTTTTAGACCTCGTTTGCTTAGGATCACTTTGTGCATGTAAACTGCATGCAATGTTGCACAATTAAGCATGTGGCATGCATTCTGCATGTACACAGCACATCTGTATTTCTGTAAGGGAAAGCTCTTCCTGGGATATTACTTGATTAGCTGCTTTTTTAAGGCATCACATTTTAGCACAACAGGAACCAAGTGTAAAGATTTGACAGTATACTCACATAACTACAAGGGTACCCTGACTGGTTGGGAAGAACTGAAGCAAAGGTGGGATGGTAATATAATGTCTGGTTGTTGTATCTTAAAACGGAACTTAGTCTGATATATTGGGTAACCCTGCAGAGAGTTGTGCAGGCTGGGTGGGACAGATCAACTCATTTACCAGTTGGCATGTAAATAAGTCTCTCCATACAAAATCAATTGTACAAATGTTGTAAAATGACATTAGCCATAAGTTTGTCACTGGGTGGGGATATCCATCCGAATCCTGGTCCCTTTGAGCTTAAGCAAAATAATGCTAATAACAACAGCATGTTGGATAAAGGCCTACCAGATTTAACTGCAACTACATTAAAACAGGAAGGTCTATGTATAATCCACCTGAATGTCTGTAGTCCCCCAAAAATGTATCACATGAGGGTATGTACCATTAAATATGGCCCAGATATTATTGTAACAACAAAAACCTGGTAGAATGAAAAAACTGTAGATCATTTAATTGGATTACAAGGGTGTGGAGGAAAGATAGAAATAAAAGGTGAGGTGGGCTTGCAATTTACACCTCTAATTCTTTACAGGTGACATACATTGATCAACACTTTAACAGGTATGGCTCTGAAGTACTTGCCTTGGAACTGAAAATTCCCTTTATGCAGCTGTTAATGATTCTTGGGGTATGCCGTCCACCCAGATGTTCCCTTGACGTATTTGATACTTTACAGGATTTTCTTGGGAACTATCAGATTTTCCATGAGATCCTTTTAACTGGGGATCTCAATCTTCCTGTTTGGGAGCAGGAAGGGAGTGATCACAGAGGCATAAAAAACTCACCATCATAGAAAGAAAAGAGTAGCTCTCGATCCCCCCCCCCAGCTGCTGGAGGTCTGACTCTGAGCAGTAAGAAGGAGACTACTAAGGAATACAGGAACTTCCTGTCCCAGAAGGGGAAGAGCAGGAGCTTTAAGGGCATGGAGGCAGTAGGAGAGTAAGGAGAAAAAAATATGTAAAATAAACTAAAAATAGAGAGAGGAAAGAGTAAGCATACAAAAAAACAGTTGAGGGGCCACAAATAAGACATGATGGGAGAGGTGCAGTGCAGTGGCTGTGGAGCAGCAGTCTTTCAGGAAACATTCTGGAGGATGCGGTGTTGTCCCATCTGCAGGCACCTGTCTGGGCTGAGGGAGCAGGTTGCTCATCTTCAGACAGAGTTTGCCAGGATTTGGGGACCTCTTCTCCCACCCAGGGACCCTCAGGGCCACTGCCACAGGCCTCAGAGGTTGCCAAGAAAGAGGAGAAGTTGGACCACAGTGGGCTCAGGGAGGATGAGGGTGGTGGAAGAGAGGCACAACCCTCCAGTTGTACCTCTCCACAATTCATACACCATTCTGGCACAGTGTAGTTCCTCTATGGAGGAATTTGCAGTGGAGACCAAGAAGGATACTGGGAACCTCCACAAAGGAGACCCACAGGAGGGTAGCATGGGACCCCACAGGGGAAGGAAACAACTACTGGAGGGAACTCCATTGTTAGGAGGATAGAACTTGGGGAGGGGGGAGGGAGGTGAAGTGACTGCCTGGTGCCATGGCATGGAGGGACAGGGAGGGAATCCTCAGGATCATGGGATCAGCAGCACGGGGGGAGAGAGCTGTATGTCATTGTCAACCTAGGGACAAATGACCTGGCTGGGAAAGGGATCAGAGCAGTGCAGCAGGAGTTTGTGGAGGTGGGGAGGGGCCTTAGACAAGTAGCACCTATCGTAACCTTCTCAGAGGTGCTGCCTGTTTATGTGTGAAGCAAATAAACAAATCAAAATGAAAGAGAAAACCACTATGGTTCTCAAAAGAGGTAGCGGGGAAGGTTAGGGAGAAAAAGACAGCATTCAGGAAGTATAAGGAAACACAGAAGGGGCAGAACAGAGAACTATACCAGTTAAAGCAGAAGGAAGCAGGGGAAGCAATCAGAATAGCAAAGGCTCAAACAGTGGAAAAGATAGCCAACTCGGTTAAGAAGGGGGATAAAACCTTTTATAGGTACATTAGGGAGTGAAGAAAGACCAAGGGAGGGATAGTGAGGCTTAATAAAGGGGAGGGAGGTTGGGCAGACAGGGAGAGTGAAAAAGCAGGGATATTGAATGAAGACTTCTGTTCAGTATTCACAAAAGAGGAGGAGGGGGAGGTACCTAATCCAGTCAATAGAAGCACTCTGGATAGGGGGTCAATACCAAACCTGTCACAGAATAAAGGGTTCTGAAAGAACTCCGAAAACTGAAGGTGAACAAAGCAATGGAGCTGACAGAAGTCACCCCAGAATTCAAAAAGAACTAAGGGGAGAATTAGTGACACCACTGACTACCCTTTTTAACAAATCATGGGAGAATAGTGCAGTACCTAAGGACTGGACGAGGGTGGATGTGATTCCCCTTCACAAAAGCGGAAGCAAAGCAGAGGCAAGAAACTACAGACCTGTTAGCTTGACCTCAGTGGTAGGGAAAATGATGAAATCACTTCTGAAAGAAAGAATTGTTGAGTACTTAGAGGCCAGCGGGGTACAGGACCAAAGGCAGCATGGATTCACAGTGGGAAGGTCATGTCAGATGAATCTAATAGATTTCTTTGACTGAGTGACCGAAGTAGTAGACCAGGGAGAGGCTGTGGACATGGCCTACCTAGACTTTAAGAAGGCATTTGACACAGTCCCACACAAAAAATTAATAAACAAATTGACCAGTCTGGGAGTGGATCCCAGGGTGGTAGCCTGGGTAAAAAATTGGCTGGACAACAGGACACAGAGGGTACTAGTAAACAGAGTCCACTCTGAAGAAAGAGGGGTTACTAGTACGGTACCACAGGGTTCAGTTCTGGGTCCGGTCCTTTTTAATGTCTTTATAAGGTTGGAGGAATGGTCAAAAGTATGGCAGCTTAGATTCAATGCAAAGAAGTGCAAAGTAATGTAAACCCAGGGGAAGAGTATACTGTGTGGGGGGAGTATTAATAACAACAAAAATAAAGAGGGACCTGGAAGTAGTCATATCAGATGACTTAAAGGTAAGCAAGCAATGTGAGAAGGCAGTAAGGATGGCTGGGGGGACACTGGGATGTATAGGGAGAGGCATCACCAGTAGAAAACAGGAAGTTGTTATCCCTCTGTACAGACAGTTGGTGAGACACCATCTGAAGTACAGCATGCAGTTCTGGAGACCACATCTATGCAAGGAGGTAGACAAGATGGAGGCAGTCAAGAGAAGGGCAACTAAAATGGTACAGGGTCTGCAACAGAAGCCATATGAAGAAAGACTAAAGGAACTTAAAGCAGCAGTACAGTACTATGAAAAAAAAAATTTGCGCTTTTTTGACAGTTTATTCCCTGTGCTCTGCTGATCATATACCTGGTACTCTTTCCCACCAGCATTGTACTATCACCGAGTAATTTGCTGAGTTGTCCTCTGCTTTTTTTGTACATTTCAGCCACCAAGCATGTTGCACTGGATCCCCCTCTGCTGCCAACTGCAAATCTGTATGACTTGCAGGGACATCAGAATGGTCAGCAGATGGTCCCACTGCTGTAGTCAAAAAACAGGATGTGACCTGAAGGAAAAGTGCAGCTGAAAATTAGTCAGCCACCATATTTATTGTAGGACCACAGCAATTCAAATAAATTGCAAATATCTAAAAAACTAAAATGACTGAAAAAAAATATTTACAGGTTTGGAAACTGGAACGTTGGCCACATGCTTACAGCCAAAAAGCCGAATTTTGATAGATCACTTCCTGATTTGGTAGTACTGCTGCTTTAATATGTATACCCTTGAGGAAAGGAGGGAGTGGAGGGACATGATAGAAACTTTCAAGTACTTCAAGGGAATTAACAACGTCCAAAAGAGTAGCATCTTTCAGAAAAAGAGATGTGCAAGAACAAGGGGACACAATCCGAAGATAGAGGGGGGATGGCTCAGGGGCAATGTGAGGAAGTATGTTTTCACAGAGAAGGTGGTGAATGCATGGAACGGCCTTCCTAAGGAGGTCGTGGGGTCAAAAACAGGGGGGAATTCAACAATGCATGGGACAGACATAAGGCAATTCTGGTGGGGGGGAAGGAAGAAGTAGGATGTTGGTTAACTAGGATCTGCAGCTTATCCAATAGGTAGGGAAATGGGCAGACTAGGTGGGCCTAGCAGTCCTTATCTGCCATCAAAGTCTATTTTTCTATGTTTCTATGGGGATTTCAATGTGGACTGGAAGACAGTGGATAGTAATCATAAAATCAAGGAAATGTCTACAAATTTAGGCATGACCCAATTAATTAAGGGAATCACTAGAGTTAATGTTAGACACCCAGGATCATCTATCACTTTGGACCTGATGTTCTCTACTGATCCAGAAAAATATGTGGACAGTGGAGTGTTCCCTGATTCTTTCCTGAATCATCAAATAATACTTTGTGTAGTATTACAGAAAACAATAAAAAGACCTGGAAAAACAGTCCAATTTAGGTCCTATAAAAATGTGATTACATAGGGTTTATGCTTGAGTTAGCTACCTATACCTGGGAAAGACTAGCTTGACTCCAATGGTAAATGACGCATGGAGTCTATTTCATGAAGACTTTATGGCTATCTGTAATCAATATGCCCCCATAAAACACAGGAAGGTTAAATGGAAAAATTCCCCTTGGTATAATGGACATCTCTTTAAATAAAAAAAAAAAAAACATAGGGACAGAGCATAGAAGGTTGCTAAAATCTCTAACACAGATGCTGAATGGGTTATATATAAACAACTTCAAAACAAATACACTGCTGCACTTTGTAATAGTAGGCAAGAATATTTTAATAGAGAATTAACGTCCAGTTTGACTAACAACCCCATAAAGTTCTAGAAAATAATCAAAATGGTAAAGGGTGCACAAATAATGGATTACCCAGAGAATTTTGAAATAAATACAACTCGAATTCCATTGGGCCCACAGGTGGTGGATAGTTTTAATAACTATTTTGTAACCATGGGTACAACATCTCTCCCCCAAAAGACCCCAAAGGTCTCTAAAATTAATACCCCACAAGAACCTAACCACCATGTATCTGAGGGTTTTGAATTTGTCAGAGTAACTCTGAGAGAAATGCAAAGAGGATTACTGAAAATTAACACAAGTAATTCAGGAGGGTTAGATGAAATTCCTAGCACTCTACTGAAATATGCAGCTCCGGTTATATCATATCACTTAGCATTTATCTTTAATAAGGCAATTCTGAAAAAGAAATTTCCAGAAATGTGGAAAATGGCTAAAGTAATCCCTATATTTAAAACTGAATCAAAATATAATATAGAAAATTACAGACCAATTTCTTTATTACCAGTTGTTGCTAAAATATTTGAAAGATTAATAGCCAAATCACTGCAAGAGTTTCTGAAAGTGGGTAAGATCATAAATAAACACCAATCTGGTTTTAGACCACAGCATGGCACTATTTCGGCCTTAGTAAAGGTAACCGGTGATATTACCAAGGCTCTGGACAAGAGGATACCGGTGGGGGCAATATTTGTTGATTTGTCAAAGGCTTTTGACACCCTGGACCACAACATCCTCTTGTCCAGACTAAAAACCTTGGGAGTATCCATGCAGGTTGTAAAATTATTTCATGCATACCTGACCTGTAGAAAATAACAGGTAATTTTATATGATTGTGTATCAGAATTTAGAACTATTATTTCAGGAGTACCCCAAGGATCCATCTTGGGGCCTATTCTATTCAATTTATATATGAATAGTATTAATTTTGTCTCATCCGGGTGTAGGTTGGCACCCATACGTGGATGATACTATTATTTACTCTGAGGATATGTCCGTTCAGATGATTGAAACTACATTACAGAATGTGTTTACAGAGCTTCAAATTGTCTTCCTAGAATCCAAACATATTTTAATCCCCAAAAAAACTCAGCTGGTATTATTCTCAAGGAACAGTAAGATTAGGACTTCATAAGTTTCCTTAAAGATTAACACTCTGGATAATATTACTCTTGAGTAAATTCAATATTACAAGTATTTTGCTTGGTATCTGGATAATGCCTTGAAGTGGACCACATGTGGATTATATAATAAAAAAGTAGGAAAATGCCTGGGGGCCTTATATATAATCAGAGGTTGTATGTCTGAGAATATCAGGAAACGTGGTTGCCACATTAGTACTCCCTCTTTTGGACGATGGGGATATAGTCTATATGGGTGCAAATACTACAGTATTATCTAGGGTAGATATGTTTAATAAATTGACCAGATTCATTCTAGGTGTTCCTAGAATGACACATAGACAGCAACTATCTGAATCATTTGGTTGGATCGATATAAAAGATAGGCGACTAGCTCATGTATTAAATTATATGGTAAAGTGTAACAAGGGGGAGGTCCCTGAATACACTGTATACTGGATTAATTACAAGTCAGAGAAATTAAACCTAGATTACGCTCTGCAAACAGTATTGAAAATACTCAACTAAAAATGAGGACAGAATTTGGGCGAACACATTTTTCTGCAGTGGTCCCCAAATTTGGAACACTTTACCTTCCAATCCTAGATCACTAATAACTGGTGTACACCCAGGTGAAATTAAATCTTGGTTCCTATGAAAGGCTATCAGGAACATTAGAGAGGGAATATCCTGATATAGATAAACTAGCAAATTTACCTCACAGTTATTTATATTTTTAGGTACCTAAAATTGAAAGTGTTATAATGTCTGCATACCTTGGTATTCTTATGTTACTGTGTTAACATATATGTTGTATGTTGTATTGTAGTGTATTTGAAGCTTACTGTATTGGATGTTTTTTATTCTGTAACTATATTGTATTTAACTTAACTTTGGATATAATCTAGGGCCTCGCTGGAAATGAGCTTGTCTCAGTCAAGTTGTACCTATTCACTGTTCTTCTGAGTGGGATAACATTTTTACTACTACCACTACTAAACTGAACTCACTAGCCACCAGAAAGGCAGAATTACAGCTACAGAGAACAAAATTCAAGTATTGGGTCTGTGGGGAGAAAAATAGCAAGCTGCTAGCTTTCCGTCTTAGGAAGCAAAAGGCAGATAGGCAGATTGAGCAGCTGTCAGATAGAACAGATAAATTATTCTCCTCCCCTAAGGACATCAACAAGATCATGGTATCTTTCTATGAAGATTTGTATGAGTCCCATATTACATGGGATAAACAGGCCATTAAAGACTTTATGGAGAACCTTCCCATTCCTAAACTGACTGGCAGGCAGAGGGATACCTTAGAGGCACCCTTTACAGAACAAGAAATCCGTATGGCCATACTAGCTATGGCCCCACATAAATCACCCAGAAGCGACGGTTTCCCTGTGGATGTATACCAAACAGCCCTGGACTCTGTGGAAAAGTTGATGTTGTGCATGTTACAGAATGCCCAAACACAGGGTAGGCTAACCTCTACCTTCAAGAAGCCATAATCACAGTATTCCCGAAAGAAGGGAAAGCCCCACAACACCGGCTAGCTTCTGGCCTATATCCCTGATCAACGCCGACACCAAAGTGATGGCAAAAATGTTAGCCTCTCATCTAGACCAACTGATACTCTCTCTAATACATCCTGCTCAAGTGGGTTTTGTGGAGGGAAGGGAAGGGTGGAGCAAGTTCTGACCATATTAGAGTGCTGCTCACGCTGATCGAAACTGCGGCCAGACTTCCCACTCCTGCCGCAGCTATAGCAGTAGATTTTGAAAAAGTATTCGACTCTGTGGAGTGAGAATACCTGCATGCAGTTTTGGGACATGGCAACTCCGGTGTAAACTTTTGCTCCTGGGTATGCACCCTCTACCAGGCCCCTTCGGCTAGGCTCCTTATGAATAATGTCCTGTCAGACCCATTTTTGCTGCACAGAGGGATGAAGCAGGGGTGCCCTTTATCCCCCTTGCTCTTTGTCATAGCCATAGAGCCCTTGGCAGATGCCATATGATCCCACCCACAGATTCTGGGTATTAAAGCAGGGAAAGGAGAGTTCTCTACAAAGATGTATGTGGATGACTGTCTCATTCTCATAGAGGACATAGGCACAAACCTATCACACATTCTAAAACTTTTATACTCATTTGCTAATTTGTCTGAGCTTTGAATCAACTTTAACAAGTCAGAAATCCTACCTCTTAATAAAATACAACTCCTTCCTCCAGTAACTACCTTAGGCCTCCCCTGTGCCACCAAAGGGATGAAGTATTTAGGGATGCAAATTCCAAATGAGCTTCACAGGCTGGTACCTATTAATTTTAACCATTTCATTCAAAAATTGCAAGAAGAAATGAATAGGTGGGCACACCTCAACCTGACACTAGCAGGTAAGAGTGAGGCAATTAAGATGATGGCAGCTCCCAGAATTTATTACATTCTGTCTCATTTGTCGGTGGCAATATCTGACATCTGGGTCCCAAAACAGGATGATCCAAACATTCTTATGGGGCACAGCAAGACCCAGATTCAGCTGGGCTAAGTTAAGGGTGCTGAAGGACAGAGGGGGATGGAATTGACCTACCTTTCAGCACTTTGCACACACTAGCCTAATAGCCAAGATGAGTGGTATGTTTGGAGGGCCTGGAAGCACACCACCTGCATGGGTACAGATTGAAACTGGTGTGTTGCAGGGTACTCATCCAGCAATGTATCTCAATCTCCAGCTTCCCAAGTGGCTCCAAACCTAGCACACAATTAAATCAGTACATGATGCCTGGCAAAAGGTGGGGAAGGCAACCAGGAGCTGCCTGCACACTAGAGTATATACTCCCTTCTGGAACAAGATGGATTGCTCCATAAAAGGACAAGCCCCTTTGTTATAGGCCTGGGAGCCTAGAAAGAAGGACAGAGAGGGAGGGGGAAGGGACGAAGGGGGAGGGCAGGATAAGTGAGGAAGGGTCATAAGGGGAGGGTCCCAGGTAAAATGGGCTCAGCTCCAGAACAGATGACCTCACCAAGAAGGGGTAGGGCCTTTTGGGAAAGGGACACAAAGTATTGGTCAAAGGGGGAGAGAGAGGAGAAAGAGAGTAAAATGGGGAGGGGCAAAAGGGGGGATATAAGCAGCAACACAAGGGAGCTCTCCTTCACTTTTGCTAGGCAAAATTTTGATTTGTTTAGCACATCAGTCGGCGGAGTTCCTGATTTCCTGAAATAAGTAGGTATGTGGTAAGTTCACTTTTGTGGCAAAAAAAAAAATACATTATGTGGATAGCAATGGAAAAGTCAGGGTTTTAAAAAAAAAAAAAAAACTTTATGTGGATATCAAGGGAAAAGTCAGTTTTTTTTAAAAAAAACTACAGCATCGAGTAGTTTCTGTAGCTAATTTCCAAATGAAGTATTGGTGGTAGCGCTTTACTAGAAGTAGCCTGGTTTATCAGGAGGAAGGAAGTTTTGACACAGCACAATTGTGGAGTTTTACTGTCTAGAACATGGATTTTGAAAAGGCAGATTTGTTAGTGAAAATATTGGAGTTAATGAAGATACAGTGTATCGTAGTAAGGAATGCTAGTTATAGCCAGGGTGGTGGATCAGCGGAGTGGCCTCTCATGCTTACGCATCTGAGATGGGGGGAGAGAGGTAGACTCTCATGGAGTTCATTAGCATAGGGCAGGTGAACAAGTTGATCGCATAGAGATTTTTGCTTGCTTGCGAGTAGAGGATTAAGGGGCTGTGTCAGGAAGAAGAAGGGGGTTCAGTTCCCCGGTAAGAAAAGACTGGGCAGTTTTAATAAGATTACACGAAAGAGAGGAACGCATGGGCTGGGGGGGGGAGATGTAGAAGGTCCCGACGGTGACTCGCAGCCCGGAAATTTTGGAGACCTTGGGGCTAAAAGACAAGAACCTGCACAAGCGGGCAGGACAGCAGAAGTAGAACAACACAGAAGTGGTTGTTGGAGGGCCACAAGGTGATTTTTGGATTACTTCTAGGGCGCAAGGAGGTCAACATGAGCCTGACTATGGGGTAGGGGGTCTTTTTCTAACAAAAGCAAAAGCTGGAAGAGGTCTTGAGTGATGGTGTGGTTTGGGAGTGAAAGCCCAGTAGGGATTGGGTAAGGATATGGATGGGGGTTCCCCCACCTTTCCTTTTGGTTCAGACAAGCAGCTGAAAAAAAAAAAAGGGCAAGAATGGGAGAGTTGGCATGGCCAAGGGAATGTTTTTTGTTGGATTTATGCTGTTTTTGGTTGGACAATGAAAAGCGAGAATGGGAGATTTCGTTGGCTTTCCATACTGGTGCCAGCCTGAATCAGTAGCTATACGGAAGGCCTGACAAGGCTGCTAGGTTTCAAACCATGACAAAAGGAGCAGAATTGTATGCCTATGGTTTTATTAGTGGTCAATGTGACTTGTGGGAATGTTAAAAAAAAAATTAAGAAGTGGGGTTTAATCTGAGCGCACCATTGCACGTGAAGACATATGGATGGAAATATATTTAACAAACTGAAAGTGGCTTATGACATCCTGTGAACCTAGTTGGAGCGAGTTCTTAAAAGTACTGCATAAGGCAGTGCAATGGTTATATTTGGAAAATGGGTAGAGGATTAAGGCTTCTTTTAATTAGTGATTCAGAACCAAAAAGGGTTGGGGAACATGGCAATAAGATTCACCCTTCCATTAAGTACACACAGACTGCAGAGAAGTCAATGACTTTACACTGGTCCACTAATAGCCTAAAAGTTATGGTACAGACAGTGGGCTCAGCGAGCAATTCAGTTGCTCTGTTTGTCAAGCTGCTGCCTCAGTTAAGTCATAAACAAGAGACCATACAGACAGGCGCATTACCAATCATTTGGTGGTAAAATGGAATGATGTCAGATTATATGGTGGCGCACCAACACAGCAGGGCATATAATGAAAGCAGCGTATCATTCACATACACAGTATGACATGGAGCAAATTGAAAAAGGCCAGTGGGGGATTTTGAGGTTTTAAAAAACAGAGGGCCACTTGGGTCACAGCCGCCATTTTTGAAGGAGGCCACGTTGAGGCAGCCATTTCAGGGGACTGTGGCAATTTTTAAGGGTAACAGCGAACTCACCAGATAGACAGAGCAGAATTTCAATTTATTTAATACTGGTGTAATAATCCCTTCATTGGCTTTAGATATTTGGAGAACGTAGGCTACGTTATTTGGTATGCGCCAGAATGCTGTGATGGCCAAAATGAATTAGCAAAACTGGTGCCTTGATAACTCTTGGTAGGGAGCAAATACAGCAGTGTTTTTCAAATATCCGGCATTAATTTTGACCCCACTCTTAAATTTTCACTTCACTGATATTTATACTGTTTTATCAAGAAAAGTTCCATATAGAGATGCTCATTTACAAGGAGGTCCTGGTTTAAAAAAAATTATATATAATAAGTACGTACAGAAACTATGCATAGGAAAACATAACATGACTAGTGCAATAAGGCAGGGGATATATAGCATGGTGGAGATATGGTAGACATGGGGACATTTTTGTGGTTTAGCAGGAGGTACCAGGGTTTTTTTCAGTTACAAACAGTAATGCAATGGACTGCAAGTAGCACATTAAAAGCATTTGGATGGTCAAGGAACCAAGCCGTAACATGTTTTGTAGCTCACTGCAGGGCGTAGGGAGGAGTCAGCTGAGTACATCTTTTTCCTTGAACTGCGAAGTATCAGGATAGTTGGAGGAGAATAACATTATTTTCTCCTGACTCCATATTGGGACAGAGTTTTTTCTACAGAACAGCACCTTTGGATAGGCATGCTATAGCACCTAGTAAGTCCACATTTAAAGGGTTTCTCAGTGAACTAGGAACAGGGAGGGCCACCCTATAGGCTAATAGAGGGTACTAGAAAGGGTTCTGGGAGACAGGCTAAGTAAAAAATGGAGGGTCTGGGGGTAGAACAGGGACTAACTCTTAAAGTCAGGGTGGCATAGTCTAAAGTTGGTAGGAATGTGGTTTGTACCAATCATTTTGGTGCATCAGCAGGGAAGCAACAGTCATGCCCAGAATGGCAGCTTAATCTGGAGCAGAGTCTTGAACATAAGGTAGCAATATGTGTGGGGAAGAATAGTTTATTTCCTAGCAAAAGCCCCCAAATACTGCTAGTTGCCCACCATGTCTAGGTTATCTCATATTAACAGGGAGAGGGATGAAGCGGATGCATTTGTTGGGTTACCATTCGGGGCGAAGAAATGTTTCATCATTTGAGTCATTAAACAATAGTTTTGGAATGAAATAGAATAGTGGACGCATGTAAAATGCAGCCTGTGGCACGGGATGATATGTATTTCCTGTATTCACAGGTTGGTTGCTAATGCCACCAAGAATTTTTGAAGGCCCTTGGGGCTGAGGGGGCAGGAGGGGTGACAGAGATATGGGACGGGTAGTGGCAAAAAGCAATCCTTTTGACCTGTGGGAGCTGACTAGAGGGAGAAGGGGAGAAAATAAATAAATAAATAAATAAATAAAATCCTTGTCCCTAATGGCTGCTAATATGGAACACAGCATTATGAAAGTTAAGCCTGGAATGGGACATACAGGTTGTCCCTCATCATTAACACTGATCATTACCACCAGACAGAAGCTGAATAGGGCCTTACTTCCACTTCAGGAGATCATGCAGGGTTAGGGCATCAGCCAGCAAGAAATGATTCAGCAGCACTCAGCAATGCTCTTCATAGGGGATGGAGATGATCAGTGGAGAACAATAGGCGGCAATATGGCCTGGTTGTTAAAAGCTACTGATTTGAAATAGATTGGACATGGCTTGGGGAAGAGTGCCCTAACCACTTGCCCTTGGCTGCTGGTGCACAGGGGGTAGAGCAGAATGGCAATCTTACCAAAGTGCAAAAAAAAAATCTGCGGGGTCCAGGATTTTTTTTTTCCTTATTTGTAGTAGGGAACCTCTAGGACCAGTAATTGGGACAGAATCATGCTTGGTAATGACAAAGAGGATGATGACAGGAAGGCAGCAGGGGATAGAGGCGAGCAAGGTGGGGGGGGGGAGTCCCATATAGGAATGGTTAGTAAGAAACAAAAATTGGTAAAAGGCTGCCACATGTTGGATACTCAACACAGGAGGTGATTGATTTCAAGGCGGGAGCAAGGGCAGGTATGGGGGCAATTGGGGTGAAAAGGTGGGGCCTCAGGGCCCAGTGACAGGTGCCCCTGGGGTGGGGGTCATGGGAGAGGATGTCTGCTGGATCACAGGAAGGATCTTGGAATTCTGGGAAATCCAAAAAAAAAGACAGGGTCATTAGAGTCAGAAGGGATCCAGGTTCTGCTGCAGCAACATTGGGGAGTGGCGCATTGCCCTGTTGATGCAGGATGGGAATTTTCAGGCCACTAGGCCAGCTGGGGAGGGGGATTGTGGTTCGTTACCTAGAATGGAGCAGGGTAACATGGAATCATGTATCAGGGATGCTGTAAAAAAGAAATACAACCATTATCAGTAAAAAAAAAAAATATATATATAAAATAAAAGACCTGGGAGGATAGCCATCACATTCATTTAGGTCAGGGTAGCTTCCATGGCTACAGCCCAAAGGGGGGGCAGAAGGACAACTTGGAGGATATGGGAGGGGGGACACTGAGCTATAAAAACAAACAAACAACTGGGCATTGGAAATGGCAATCAGTAGGGGAATGGTCTTCCTTTCTAGCAGCAGGAGGCAGAAACAAGGGGGGATATGCAAAAAAAAAACATTAGTAATGAGTTTTCACAAAGAGTGGTTCATATATTGGAGGTATCAGTCACAAAATAGTCTGGGGGGTGTCACACTACTAAAATAAGGGCATTGAAAATTGCAATGAATAGGAGAGTGTCTTCATTTCTCGCCAACCAGGAGTGGAAGCAATGGGGGAAGGGAGCATACAAAAATAAATAAATAAAAATAAAGAATAGTTTTGCACAAAGTTGGTTTATATGTTATAGAGAATTGGCCTCAACACAGAGGTCTGGCTTGTGGGGCATGTTTACATACAATGGGGCTGAGAGACAGGATGAAAAGAGGCCCAGTAAGATCAGTTTGGTATGTTATCCACCAGATGGTATGGGTTCAGCAGAATGGGTGAGCAAGGGAAGGGCTACAAGCAATTTAACCCTTGGGTTGGATCCTGTGAGCACAGCCTGGTAGGTTGACTTAAATGCGTACATCCAAAAAAAAAAAATTATAACAATTATTTCGGGTCATGCCCTGAGATTTGTGATATATATATATATATATATATATATATATATATATATATATATATATATATATAATCACAGGTGGGAAGACTAGAGAGGGAAAAAAAGGGTTGTGACTTAAGGTCACTGTGACATCGCAGAAGAGAAGGGCAAGAAGGGTATGGAAAGACATAGGAAAACACAGGGCCATAGTTGGGGCCAAACTGGGGAAGAGGAGGAGAAGGTTTCTTAATGAAATGGGGGTAATGGGTCGGCATGGTGAATTAGCAGAACACCTAGCAAATTTTGAGTAGAGTGGACAGGGTCCTCCTGGTGGAGATGGGCAACCCCATTTTCATCACAAAGTTGAAGGGGCATAGAGGTCTGGGGGGGGACTGGGAGGTGAAGGAAGGAGTTGGGGGGGGAGCCCGACTTCCAACGCAAGCTGGAGACAGGCTAGTGGAAAAAGAGAAAGGAAATACTGTTTGAAGGGGAGGAGGGAGAAATTCTAGAGTTACACCAAGGTGGGGTGTAAGAAAAAGGGGTGTGGACACCCAGGAATTGAAAATGGGGGGCAGGAATTGGACCTGGCCTGGACAAAGAAGAAAGGGTATGGACACATAGGAATTGAAAAATGGGGGCAGGAATTGGACCTGGCCCAGACATTGAAAAATAACCCCCTCAGGTTTACATCTGGGGGTGAGAGAGGAAAAACAAACAAGAAAGAAAGACCCCCAGCGGGGTTACATCCGGGGGTGAAAAAGATGTGATATAAAAGGTGTGATAAAATGTGATATAAGTTGTGATATTTTAAAGAGAATATGAAAATAAAAGAATGTGTTAAAATGGAATGTAAAGGAACTCAGTATTATTGGATAAAATTTGAATGCAAAAAGTTTAATAAATGGTGTGCCGACTGAGCAACCAAAGCAATACTGGGTGTGGTGTCCTTCTTTGGGTGAAAGGCTCTAGAACAAGACGGATTATTCCATAAAAGGACAAGCCCCTTTGTTATAGGCCTGGGAGCCTAGAAAGAAGGACAGAGAGGGAAGGGGAAGGGACGAAGGAGGAGGGCAGGATAAGTAAGGAAGGGTCATAAGGGGAAGGGCCCAGGTAAAATGGGCTCGGCTTCAGCACAGATGACCTCACCAAGAAGAGGTAGGGCCTTTTGGGGAAGGGACACAAAGTATTGGTCAAAGGGGGAGAGAGAGGAGAAAGAGAGTAAAATGGGGAAGGGCAAGGGGGGATATAAGCAGCCACACAAGGGAACTCTCCCTCACTTTTGCTAGACAAAATTTTGATTTCCCACCCACCTCCCAAGAAATTATCAGGTACAGTGAGGGAGAAAGAAGAGACAGGAAATACTGTTTGGAGGGAGGGAGGAGAACTTCAGAGTTACACCTAGGTGGGTACGTAAGAGAAAAGGTGTGGACACCAGGAATTTAAAAATAGAGGCAGGAATTGGACCTGGCCCAGACATTAAAAGATAACCCCTCAGGTTTACATCTGGGGGTGAGAGAGAAAAACAAACAAGAAAGAAAGACCCCCACGGGGTTACATCCGGGGGCGAAGAAGATGTGATATAAAAGGTGTGATAAAATGTGATATAAGTTGTGATATTTTAAATTAAAGAGAATATGAAAATAAAAGAATGTGTTAAAATGGAATGTAAAGGAACTCAGTATTGTGGGATAAAATTTGAATGCAAAAAGTTTAATAAATGGTGTGCCAACTGAGCAACCAAAGCAATACTAGGTGTGGGGTCCTTCTTTGGGTGAAAGGCTCTAGAACAATCCCCAGTTATTGATAGGAAATCTAGCAATACACTGGGAGGCATGGGGGAAAAGGGGAATAAAATTGGTTAGAGATGTGTTGGAGCCAGACAAAATTTAGCTTTCTTCCAAAAGTTGCAACAAAGGTACGACATTCCAAAGCATGAGTTTTGGAGATATCTCCAACGCAGAAGCCTATTTATAGTATGGCAGAGTAAGGCATGCATTCGCAGTACTTGTAAGATGGACCCCAAACATATTTACCAAAGGCTCCCCATAATAACGTGGCTTCAATAGCCAAAAGGCCTCGAAGGTAGAATCCAAATGATGTTAAAGCAGAGTGACCCTGACCCTTCCCTAATAGCCAAAGGTAGATGGTGAAAAATGCTGCCTACTAAGATCAGTGATGAAGAATGGAAGGGGTGTTGGAGACTAGCAAGTAAAGTCTGCAAAGACCAGAAAAGCCTCCTGATACAAAAAATGATTTTGCACTTGTGGTACCACACTCCCACAGTCTTACATAAAATGAAACTAACCTCACAGGATAATTGTTGGAGATGTGGAACCCCCGGGAGTAAATTTATTGCACATCTTATGAGAATGCACACTCATTTGCCCTTTCTGGACACAAATAGTTAAAGCATGCTCAGAAATCCTACAGGTGACTATACCCTCCAACCCCTCTCTGTTACTACTGAGCATCCTACCAATGGGGTATTGGTAAAAGGGACACAGATGCAATAGCTTTTACAAGCTTTGGTAAAGGCAAAAAGGCTTCTACTCCTACAGTGGAAATTAGTTATTGCACCCAACTTCTGGGAATGATATAAGGCTATGAAGGGGCTAGCATTAAATTCTAAGCTGCTGTACTTCTCTCTGCAAACAGCATATAAATATCAGATGGTATGGGCCTCCTATATGCAGTATATCCTCACTCAGAAAACCATGAATACTCCAGACTGGTTGAAAGACCTTCTGAAATCTCCATGTGGGAACCTCCCCACCCCCCACCTGTAGACTTGGTAGGAGGTGGAGTGCCAACTCCAAAGACTAAGATCACATCCTTCCTCCCTCCCCTTTCACTCAGGTGAAGGCCGGATAACAAAACAGTGTTGGCTAGGTGAAATTATGCCCCCCCATCTGGATGGTATCTGCATTGTGTATGTGACTCAGCAATGAATTGCATGGCTAGAGAGCAATAAAGGCATAGTAGATGTAGTAACTGACTCCAAAGTGACCATGATGTTAAGTTGCAAAGAGATCATTGTAAACAAAAAAGGAAAAAGAAAATTGTTTGATGCATTGTTGATATTTCATGTATGTTTTGTATTCTATGATGGTCATGTTTGAACACTTGAATTTTGTATCATCTTCTCATGATACTCAATAAAAAGATTAACTGCAAATAAAAGAGCTAGTGGATCAGTTCTGCCAGATGTATGGTTACTGTGTATGCATTACCTTCCATTGTAACTGTCCTGTAGATTCCTAATGATGGTATTTTAATTCTTCATCCAGTTTTTCCATTTTGTTTGTTCACACCGTTACCAGAACATCATGGTGATGTGTAGCTCCATTTGTTGTTCTCCCAGCAGGCAGTGACATATTAGGTGGTCACAGTCGAATACATTTACAGATGACTCTGTAGGTTTTGCTTTGTTTAACTTCCCGTGGTGACTGATAGAGTAAAAGCATAGAATGCTCAGATTGTAAAGTCATTTTTTGTCTAAAAGTATTAATAACATAAGTCTTGTATATTTAACGAAGTGTGAATTTCTTTGTTTGTTTTTCTGACAGGCTGGCATTTTACTGTGTGTAGTAGTGTTGGAGGTTATGTGTTAAAGCAGTGACAGTGTCACCAGCCCCAGTGTGAACAGTGGGAAAAAATTGGGGAGTTGGTTTTAATTTATGGGTGCAGATTTAGAGGTAGTGCTGCTGTGTGGATTCTGTTTTATGACTTCGCTCACATTTGAGAGCTGTTACTATTGATGTACACATGTATATAACTGTGTTCCTCTGCTCACTTGTGCCAGCACTAACAATATGTATTCCACAAATGAAAGGTGCACTCAGACGCAAAAGGTACAACATATGGTAGTAAACGAGAAGTAAGCCTCATCACATTGTCAAAAGAGACGTGAAAAATACTGTGGACAGTAAGCCCCCATAGTGGTACTGCTCAGCACAGTACAATGAAACTGCCGTGCTTATAAAAAGTTGGTTCAATGAAACAGGCTATGCCTCTATGTATAACAAAATGCATCTCACCTAGCCACCACCTTACCGTGCCTCAAGCAATGCATAGTTTATTTGTATTGTGATGAGGAGTAAAAAACAACAGTACACATTACTGAATTGAAGAGCGAGAGAGAGAGAGAGAGAGAGAGAAAAAGAGAGAGAGAGAGAGATAGAGAGGGTGACCTGCAGCACAGCTGTTAGATTATTCACAGCATTTACACAGGCCCCTCCATCAAGGTCTTTAAAAACACAGAAGAGACGATGAAATATACTGCAGTATGACTGGACGTAGACAAAAAGTTACACACGACTGTCACATCAAAATGCGTGACTCCAGATGAAACTGAGCACTTGTTGCAGACACCCTGTAGCAGCACTGACACAAAGTCATCAAACGAAGTAGCCGTGTAACAGTACAGCTATAAAACACTGAAAAAAAATGAGCATTTCTTTCACTTGCATGCAAGGTATTTAAAAATTGCTCATGCTGATTTCACAGACTGTAGGGGTCTTCATCATACATCATAACACTGGAAGTTTGCTTCATTACGGTGAAACAGGACTCAGGGATGCTGCACAAAGCCACTGAGTGCTGTCTCCTGCAACGCATAAAAATCAAAGTGTGATATGACATTCAATATCACTCTTTACAACACTTAATGTCAGTCAGACGGGTCACAGATTAGACATGACACTATTAATTAGTGTCCCTTTTTCTAACACCTATTCCTCCTCTAACACAAGACTTTTCTGATATACTAGAAATCTGTAGAATAATATCACAAGTCATTCACATTACTTTTTCTTTTTGTCTTTTAAACAAATATTTTTCAGGCACTGACAACCATCACCGTCTGCTGTCATTCCTGCAGTGACAGGCATCATGGACTTGGCATCAGAGCTGTGTTACTATGCTCAGCAATAATGCAGGAGACAATGAATTTGCCCCAGATATTTTAGTGCTCGCTCACTGACCATCTACAGGGTTACACTTACTTTATTTTAGATCGGGAGCCTAAATAAAACAGAGTCAATCACAAGGTCCCTGTCCTACAGTGTATGCCCTATTATTCCTGACAGGACACTTAAGTGTGTGCATTTCATGGCTTACTCCCCACAGTGTCACATGCAGCCAGACTTACCTCTGTGTGCACTGCCCATTTTGAAACTCAGTCAGACAGTAAGAACAAGCATTTGCCAATGCTGAATGTTTGCTTGCTGGCACTGGCAGTGGTAGTGTAGAAGTTACAGAGCTGCGTAATAGGAATGGCAGTAAAGTATTGAACTGAAGCCAACCCCACCACCACCCTGCAGAGAGTAACAGGCATTGGGGTGTGCCTTTGGGTCATCAGGCATAACGCTAGCCATTTCACTCACCCACCTGCAGACACTGCCAAGTGTCACAGTGTGTCAGGTCTTTGGCTCTTATGCGCACCCCATTCCATCAGGAAATATGGTGAGATGGAGTACGATATAGGAGAATGGGGGTGAACTTTGGGGCGAAGGCCAAGGCATACCTCGATGCCTCTCACTGGCTGCAGGGTGTGAAACTGGTATGTGAGCATTACAGGCAAGAATCCCAAGTCACACCCCTTAAGCCTGTCATTCTCTACAGGGTTGGGTTATGGTTGGAAACTCTAATACCTCAGGCATTCATTGGTATTTTCCTCCAAATTTTCAACATGGTTTTTTTGTGACCCCACCTCATGAACAGTGGCAATATCAGTTTGTTAGCTGAAAGCTGCTTATGCACAGTGACTACGGCATTTAGCACCACAGGTGCAAAAACATTCCGAACAGGATGTAAAAAATGACAGCTGTACTGTTCATGGGGAGGTGTAAAAAATGGCAATGTTGCAAATCTACAGTAAAAATCTTTAAAAAAATGGTGAAGTCACGAGCGTGCATAGAAAGTTTGCTACGCACGGCCGTAATGTAATTAGTTTGTGGATTTTTTACAGCAGATTGTCAACACAGGCATTTTGGGACCGCCGATCATGAGCAGTGTCACTGTGATTTTCTTTATCTGTCCCGAACAATGATTTCCCACAGTGACCACGCATCTCTGCGCTGAAAGTGTGAAAACACATTTCGGCCATGGTGTGAAAATGATAGCTATACTGTTCATAAGGAAGTGTGGAAAAATGCCACTGGTGAAAATCTGGACTGAAAATATTACAAAGTCATGAACTTACAAGGGTGTGTGGAAACTGCTTAATGCTCACTGTAGCACAGTCATTTTATGGACTTTTGTCACCAGATTTTCAACATAGCCATTTTAAGATCTCTGCTCATGAACAGTGTAACTGTGATTTTCTTAATCTGTCCCAAACATTGCTTTCGTACACCGACTGCACCATTGTGCGCTACATGTGCAAAAACACATTTTGGGTGACATGTGAAAAATGGCAGCTGTACTGCTCATAAGGAAGTGTAATAAAATGGCAATGTTGAAAATCTGGAATGAAAATATTGAAAATTTGCAAACTTGCGAGTGTGCATAGGAACTGCGCAATGCACGCTCGTAAAACAGTAATTTTTAGGAATCTTTTCACCAAATTTTCAACATAGCCACTTTAAGACCTCTGCTCATGAACAGTGTCACTGTGATTTTCTTAATGTGTCCCATACATTGATTTCGCATGCCGAATGCGCCACTGTGCTTCATGGGTGGAAACACGTTTTGGGTGAGATGTGAAAAGTGACAGCTGTACAACTCATAACAATGTGTGGTAAAATGGCAATGTTGAAAATCTGGAGTGAAAATATTGAAAATTCGTGAACTTTCAAGTGTGCGTAGGAACTGCGCAACGCATGCTCGTAAAACAGTCATTTTTTGGAATTTTTCCACCAAATTTTCAAAATTGGCTTCTTGAGAGCCCACCTTTTGAACACTGGCAGTGTCGTTTCATTAATCTGTCCCAAAAGGTGATTTCACACAGTGACTGCGAAATCACCCTTCTGGCCCGAATAGCACCATGACAGTGACTGCATTCATGAGAAGGGGTCCCAAAAACCCCATGTTGAAAATTTGGTGCAAAAATTCCAAAAAATGCCCACGATATGCCGCAAAGTTGAAAAAACCCTGTCTATCCCATTATACAGTTTACCGGCATTTCCTCAGTTCATGGTTGGCTTTGAAGAGTGCAGACGTGTTCCCGGTCCACCGAAGATCGTCGTGTCGAGGTCCGGGAGGTAAGTGTAGGGTGAGGAGGGGTGTGGGGAGGCAGGGTGTGCAGTGGTGGGTGGGTCACCGGGTTGTGGGAGGGCATGGAGAAGCGCCAAGGGGCAGTTTTTTATTTGCAGGTTTTTTTTAAATGACGACACGGGACGTTTGCCACGCTAGGGTGAGCTCCCATGCATGGCTCAAGGACAGCTGGTTGGGGGGTGTGGAGCCGACGGAGGATTGGGCACCTCCGTCAGCCATATCATCTGTTGCCATGCTGGGGTGGGCTCCCAGCATGGCACCCTGTACTCTCGGGGGGAGGACAGTGGAGCCAACAGGGGACTGGGCACCCCTGTTGGCAATACGATGAGTTGCCATGCTGGGGTTGGCACCCAACGTGGCATGTGGAAGGCTTTTGGGGGGAGTGCAGCACAGCCGACGGGGGATTGGGCACCCCCGACTATACAGTGTGTGCTTGGGGGGGGTCAGCACACAGTATGCGTGCCTGTGAGTGTGTGTGTGTGTGTGTGTAGGGGGGGTGCGCATGAGCAGGCAATATCTTATCGCTGCTCACTGAAGCGTAGCTCCCCTTTTCAACGGTACTCCACTGTATTTTGGAGCTCTCATAGACAGCTCGAGCAGGCATTGGAGAACTACAGCCGCACCTGCAAACACACTGCCTGAATTTGAAGAGGGCTGCCACACCTCCGAAAACTCAGATGATGGCACTATGTTTCTTGCACACGCATGCAAGCAAACATAAAAAGCAAGAGAGAAAAACAGCAACTACAATGGCAAGAAAAACAGACTTTATTCATAACACTGCATATGCTTGATAGACTTAACAAATTACTCCCAACCTAACAGTAAAAAAATAAAGACAGGATCTACCAGCTCTTTTAAAGGCCTGTACTGTCTTAAGGTCCAGTGGACATTACATGGGTTCCGCATTACCAGTTTCATGCAGCTGGTCTAGACTCTTAAACAACTGGGTCCATCATCAAGGAAAAGTCCATCTTTGCAAAGCTTCTGGTTCTGGTGGCCAACATCCAGCATGTTTCCCCTGTCACTATGGAAAAGATAACCTGGTTGTCTTTACTGCCTTTCATCAATTTTGTGACTTTTAAACTGGAGATGACAACATCCCCCCATAGCTGAGAACATGGCCGCAGGAGGTCTTAAACCTTGCACCCTGCTGGACACATTGCTCTAGGAAGACCTCCTTGAAGGAGGAGAGCAATTCAGTCTCATCCTTGTTGTAAGCCCTCTCAAGATGCTAGTTTATGTGAGGAAGCTGAAGTTCCCCCCAAGATCATCACTGCATCCAATTTTGCTCCTTTCACAATATTCCTCATCAGCTGGGCATAATGCGCCATTGAGCTTTGTAGAGCCTGGCACACCACCAGGATGCCTACTTTACCCAACTTTTCTCCTATAGATCAACTTAGGTAGGCCCTGAGATTATGTTCCCTTGGTAGCCTCCTTTTACTCCACACTGATTCCTTACCTTAGGAAGCAAGTCACACCATCCCTTTTCAGTCAAGTCTAGTCTTCCATAATAGTCTGTATCCACTTATCCTGACATCACAGTCATTTTCTCCCCCTTCCCCACTAAGTGTCCACAAGAACCACTAGGTACCAGCCTTGAAAGTGCATCAGGCCCTTGAACACCCATTTTACTGTGTGTGATCCTCATATTGGCTTGCATTCAAGTGAAGATAGTTGCCCCTCCATGCTTTGCTGACACCCAAGGAGGTCTTGTTTCCTTGTGTTTGACTACTCGGCTGTCATTCTCTTGAGGATTCCCTTTATCTGCCTTCTAATAGTGGCAATCCTCTGCATTAGCCCCTCCCCTATCCTCAAGGTTAAATGCAGTCTGACTTCTTTGTCCATTCTTCAGGCCAGAAACACCCATTTCATCTTGGCACAAGTGTAGTCTATCCCATGTGCAAAGTCATTCCTTGCCACAGAAGGTCCTGCAGTTGGCCAGAAAAACAAAACCATTCCTCTTGCACCAGACCCCTAGCCAAGTATTTGCCTGCCTAATGGTCTGCTCCCACTTCTTACTAGCCCTAAGAACTAGACAGATTAAAAAAAAAAGATCACCCTGGATACCTTTACCTTCAGAAACGTCCGGAGCTCCATGAATGACATTAGGGATGGGCAGGTCAGCTGTGACCCAGTTCTGATAGAAACGTAGAAGTTGTCAGCTGATAAGGACCTCTTGGTCCACCTAGTCTGCCTGTGCAATACACTGGGCTGGATTCACAAAGTTTTGGGAACTAAGTCCCACACTGCAACTCCAGTTGCAGACCAAAATCTCCACTGCTGCTGAGATCACTATTCACATCTGCAGCAGCCACGGAATATGTTACAACTGGTCCCACCAGCTGTGAACATGTTCTGCAGCTGGGGGGTTTTCCACAGGAATTTCCATAGCAACAACACCTAGGTGCATCAACAACAGAAAGGCAACAGCCAAGAGTAGCTCTTCACTGAGTCTGGCATGCTTTTTTGGTGGGAGACAGGCATCATGATCAGGATATGTGATGGGGCCCCAGCCATCCCTCCCAACCTTTTGACTTGAGATGTTATTTTTGTATATTTGTAAAAATAAATGTACTCTGACTCTTACTGGATTCCAACTCAGATTGTCTTCCAGAAGGTTCTGATTTTCTCTGATGAATTGTCTACCTATTTTAGTGTATTTGAGTATGAGAAATGCATCAGTGTTATTCATTTAGAGTCCTCTGTTAAAAAAATGAACCATCTTAAAAAAAAGTTGTGTCTGTATTTTTGTGCCATTTTTCATTCAGCAAAGCAGCCAAAAGTAATAAAATAAATTGACTGTTGTTCTTGCCAATCCTTTGTGTCAGCCACCACATGACATTCAAAGGAAACAGTGGGCTGGATTCACAAAACCCTTAAAAATCCCACAGCTGCAAGAAAAACTCAGTGCAAGTGGGATGTCACTTGTGGAACCATAATTTCTCCCACAGCTACGGTATTCTCAAATGAAGATTTGGTTTGTGAGTGGCTCCATGATTTATGGCAGTTTGTGGGTTGTGTTGCTGTGGAAGTCCCTGCAGCAACAGAAAAATTTTATGGCCAGTGCAGAGATTTTAGTCTGCAACTAGAGTTGCGGTATGTCCCCAAAACACTTGTGAAACCAGCCCAGTGTATACAGGTCATTTGGGCTCTGCAGTGAAAGGAGGCAGTGTGTCATATGTTAGTCAGAAAGAGAGAGAGAGAAAGAGACTAACAAATTCTACAGCAGAGTGAAGACCTTCACTGGGTCTGGCATGCTTTTTAGTGGGAGACAGGCAGCATGAGCAGGATATATGCTTGGTCCCCAGCCATCCTTCCCACCCTTTTGAATTGAGATGATATTTTTTTTTATTTGTAATTATTTTCCTTGCCTAATGGGTGTTACAGTAAGCATTCTGAGCCACAAACCATCCCGCATGCTCCTGCCTGATTGACCAATTATTTGCTATCACTTGTGTTTTGTATCTTATGTGACTGACCTTGCACCCAACACCCGGCATTGCAGATTTTGGAAATATCCTACAAGCTTCCACAACTAATAACTGCAGTCAATTTTTTTTAGTTATAGAGCTATTTGGCCCTGACTGCCACCTACTACCTACTCCTGCCATGAAGTCCAGCTGCCAGTGCTCAGCCACATCGTTGCTCCCCCAACATCAAGCCGGCGGGGATCCGCATGGTGCAGGACCCGAGGACTGTGCATGCACATAGATATTTTTCCTTTGTGTTTTCCCCTTGGTCCCGCCCTCTTCCCCAGACATCCAGCAATTCACTGCCTGTGCCCTGTTTGTATTTTTAACTTGCTGAATAAACAAATTACATTCCACATGGGTTCCTGAATTTAAAGTGAAAAACACATACAGCAATACCTATGATCTCATATACTTTGCAACATCACAAGAAGGATTTCTTTTTACTTGATCTTTCTATTATGGTTGCTGTCCTTTGTCCTCTGAATTTAAAGAAATAAATAATTAAATTAAATAATATCATCACCATCATCTTCAAACACCACTAAGGAAGCATCCTTATTAGGGAACATACCTGGTCAGAATGTTGTACACTTAATAGCGTACTACATTCCAGCTAACCCGCAATAGCACCGTAGTTGAAAGCAAATGGTGCAATACCACTAATGCTGCGGTATGTTGTATTGCATCCTTCACACTATCCCAGGCAGAGGATAAGACCTCTGCTGGGACTGGGTTTTGCCAAGCAGGTGCTGTAGCTCAATGGACTGAGTCACTGCTTCTGGGACTGGGTTTGATTCCAGGTCCCAGAAACTGCTATTTTTTTCTACATTTTGTGCAATTTCTAGTTGACCCCACCCCAGAGTTGACAGTCCTTATTGGGGGTTCAGGGGGCGCAGCCCCCGCATAACAGGGGGTGTTGGGGCAGAGCCTCTCACAAAAAACAGACATGCAGCATGGCAGAAATCATGCTGTATTGTCAGTGCGATTTTACCATGCAGCCTAATGTCTTACAACCTTATGACCCCATGCCAGAGAATTTGTTAAGATTTACTTTTAGGGAGGTAAGGCCCTGTACGTTTCCAGGAATAAGCTTTGTGCAGCCATCAGAGATAACATTTCCAGCTGTGCTAAACATACGATCACAGTAAGCTCCAGTGGGATGGCAACTAAGAAGCTTAATATCAAAGGCAGATAGTGCAGGCCAAATGTTTTTCATTTCTAGACAGTACTCAAAAGGGTCATCAGTAATATTAATGAGTGGGTCTCGTAATTTGGCATCCACAATATCAGATAAAAACAAAGAAGGCAGCTTCATGACAGACACATCTGAATTATCAGTTTCCATGGGTTTTGACCAAAAAGTGTGAGAGTCATCTGTGTGCTTTTCAGAATGTCATGCCTTTAAGAAACATAGTGCCATCATCCGAGATTTCGGAGGTGTGTCACCTCCTCCTCCAATTCAGTTAGTGTGTTGGCAGGCGCGACCCCTGTAAGCCAATGCATGCTGGAGCTGTCTATGACAAGCTCCAAAATGCAGTGGCATACAGAGGCAGCCACGCTCAGTGAGCAGCGATAAGATATCACCTGCCTGCAGAGCCCCCTACACACACACACACACACACACACACACACACACACACACATGCATGCATACATGCTGCGTGCTGCCCCCCACGCACACACTCTGCTGAGCCGACAGGGTGCCCAATCCCCCTCGGCTGTGCTCGCTCCCCACCAAAGTTCCCCAAATGCCACACTGGGTGCCCACCCCAGCGTGGCAACTGGATGGTATAGCCGGCCGGGGTGCCCAATCCCCATTGGCTTCACTGTCTCTCCCTCCCCGCATGAGTATCACCGATGGGGTGCCCAATCCTTGGCCGGCTTCACCTCCCCCAGTACAAGGTGCCACGCTGGGGAGCCACCCCCAGCGTGGCAAGTGATGCTTTGGCCGACGGGAGTGCCCAATCCCTCGCTGGCTGAATGCCCCCCCAACCATCCTTCTGCCATGCTGGGAGCCCACCCCAGCGTGGCAAAAATTCCCGCGTAGTCATAGGGAAAAAAAAAACCTGTAAAGAAAAAACGGTCCCACGTAGTCTCCCTGGCCCCCCTCCCACAACCCGCACCCACCCACTGTGCACCCTGCCTCCCCACACCCCCTCACCTCATACTTACTCCGGAGCTCGCACAACGATCTTCGTGGACCAGGGAACGCCTGCACTCTTCAAAGCCGACCGCGAACTGAGGAAATGCCGGTAAGCTGTATAATGGGCTAGATAGGGTTTTTCAACTTTATTGCATATCTCAGGCATTTTTTGAATTTTGCCCAAATTTTCAACATGGAGTTTTTGGACCCTTTTCATGAATGATGTCACTGTCATGGCGTTATTCGGCCCCAAGAGTGATTTTGCAGTCACTGCGCAGTCACTGCGTGAAATCACCTTCAGGCCTGAATAATGCCATGACAGTGACATCATTCATGAGAAAGGGTCCCAAAAACTCATGTGAAAAATTGTGCAAAAATTCCAAAAAATGACTGTTTTACAAGCGTGTGTTGCGCAGTTCCTATGCAGGCTCGTAAGTTTGCGAATTTTCAATATTTTCACTCCAGATTTTCAACATTGCCATTTTACCACACCTTCTTATGAGTAGTACAGCTGTCATTTTTCACATCTCACCCAAAATGTGTTTCCGCCCATGTAGCACACAATGGCGCAGTCGGTGTGCGAAATCAATGTACAGGATAAATTAAGAAAATTACAGTGACACCATTCATGAGCAGAGGTCTTAAAATGGCTATGTTGAAAATTTGGTGAAAAAATTCCTAAAAATGAATGTTTTATGAGTGTGCGTTGCGCAGTTCCTATGCATGCTCGTAAGTTTGCGAATTTAATATTTTCACTCCAGATTTTCAACATTGCCATTTTATTACACTTCCTTATGAACAGTACAGCTGCAATTTTTCATATGTCGCCCAAAATGTGTTTTTGCAAATGTAGTGCACAATGGTGCTGTTGGTGTGCGAAAGCAATGTTTAGGACAGATTAAGAAAATCACAGTTACACTGTTCATGAGCAGAGGTCTTAAAATGGCTATGTTGAACATTTGGTGACAAAAGTCCATAAAATGACTGTGTTATGACTGAGCATTGCGCAGTTTCCACGCACCCTCGTAAGTTCATGACTTTGTAATATTTTCAGTCCAGATTTTCACCAGTGGCATTTTTCCACACTTCCTTATGAACAGTACAGCTGTCATTTTTCACAACATGGCTGAAGTGTGTTTTCACACTTTCAGCGCAGAGATGCATGGTCGCTGTGGGAAATCATTATTCGGCATAGATAAAGAAAATCACAGTGACACTGTTCATGATCGGAGGCACCAAAATGCCTGAGTTGACAATCTGCTGTAAAAAATCCCCAACCTAATTATATTACAGGTGTGTGTTGCACAGTTTCTATGTACGCTCGTGACTTCACCATTTTTTTAAATATTTTTACTACAGATTTGCAACATTGACATTTTTTACACCTTCCCATGAACAGTACAGCTGTCATTTTTTACATCCTGTTCGGAATGTTTTTGCACCTGTGGTGCTAAATGCCGTAGTCACTGTGCATAAGCAGCATTCGGCTAACAAACTGATATTCCCCCTGTTCATAAGGTGGGGTCACAAAAAACATGTTGAAAATTTGGAGTGAAAATACCAACGAATGCCTGAGGTATTAGGGTTTCCAGCCATAACGCCCAACCCTGTAGAGAATGACAGGCATCAGGGGTGCGACTTGGGATTCTTGCCTGTGATGCTCATACCATTCCACACCCTGCAGTCAGTGAGAGGCATCGAGGTATGCCTTGACTCTTCGGCCCCAAAGTTCACCCATTCTCCATATCGCACCCATCTCACTGTATTTCCTAATGAAATGGGGTGCGATAAGGGCCAAAGACCCTAAGGAACACCATGACACATGTCAGTGTCTGCAGGGTGGGGTGTGGTGAAATGGCGTGACCGTTATGCCTGACAACCCAAACTCACACCCCAATGCCTGTCACTCTCTGCAGGGTGGTGGTGGGGTTGGCTTCAGTTCAGTACTTCACTGCCATTCCTATTACGCAGCTCTGTAACTTCTACACTACCACTGCCAATGCCAGCAAGCAAACATTCGGCATTGACAAATGCTTGTTCAAGGGCTGTGAAAGTGGACTTTGTGCAGGACTACCCAATATTGATTAAGGAATACATGGTGGCACTAAGTGGAAATGATTGTTGTCAACACCAATGGATGTTGCATCATCAGATACAGCATCCTTATCATGTGATTCACTTGTATTGACAAATGCAGTATCTTTCTTTTCTTGTGAAATTGCTGAAATAGCATGTTTCGGTATTTGAGATGACTCACCAAAATCTAAAGGAGGCAGCTGTTACAACTTAAACCAAGGGTCAAGAAGAGTTGAAAGAAGAAAACCTTTGTCGGTCGTGATATTGTGAATGTTCTGCAATTGTGGAATTACTGTATCAATTGGTCTGTAAGGGATACACTAGATTTGCTTCCTTTTTGGTCAAAACCTCTATGCAGACTCCTGAGTTCATTGTTTGATAAAGTTATGGTGGGAATAACCTGGCTTAGAGTATCATTCTCTTTGCTAATCTGTTGAATTGCTTCCTCAGAGGGAGCCAAGAGCAATGTAAGAAGCTCCATGAGACCCCACTGGAATGAATTCAGCACAACACCATCTGGTACATTATGCTCCATGGTATATACATAGATTTCCTTCTTTTGTGTGAGAAGTCTCTCACACATGTAAAACATTGAGTTCCATCTTGTCGGAACATCTTATTTTAGTTGCTGTATTGGAAAGCCATTTTTTTTCTGGAGGTCAGCCAAGATACCACTTGATTTTACAGAGTGACTAAAATGGCCACAGATTTTCTTTGTAGCTCCCACTAGTGTTACCATACTGTTGTCACTGGAAAGGAAAGCTTGTTCTAGCAGATTTAATGAGTGCTCAAAGCACGGAATGTGAGTAAAACCACCACGCTTCAATGCACTAACAATATTGGTGCCATCGTCTGAAACCACAGATTCAATATTGAGTCACCGGGGCTCTAACCACCCAGAAATTTTGTCACGCAACTCTTCCACAGCATTGTCAGCAGTGTGATGCTTACTAAATGTGCTAACGCAAAGACCTGCCATTCTTTGTCTTCATTTCTGTACACTGATGCTTGTGGTGGTGTTTCAAGATTATCGTAACACTCAGTGTGCTGTGATGCACATATAATCATTGGTTTGAGAACTCTTCCACATGTCTGTGGTCAGGTGCACAGAACAATATTTACTGTCTTGAAGAGCCAATTTTATTTTACTTTGCATACACTGGTACATTTTGGGAACAGCCACAGTCACAAAATATTTTCGACTTTGTATGTTGTAACATGGTGCAAAATATTTTAAAAGGGCTCTAAAATCATCATGCTCCACCACAGAAAATGGTTGCAGGTCCTTGGCAATAAATTCAGTTATTAACTGATTAATTTTTAATGTGACTTGATGAGCTCTACTGTGGGCAGTTTTCTGTTCAAGCACTGCAGCAAAGATCTGCTGTTTAGTTTGTGCAGGGTGGCAAAAACCATAGAATTGCAGTGGCAAAGTTGAGCTTGTCCAAATACTTTTGTCTTTGAAGTTGAACATATTTTATAAGGCCTGTCTCTCAGTATCTTCACCATCACTATAGTCTATAAGATTATTTTCATCGCAGATATTTTTCACTTGCTCAGGACTGCTGTCCAGCCGAATGGTTAAATGTGACCTTTGCGGATAACTTTTTAATGATGTTGTCCCAAACTGGCCCCTTGTTTTCTCCCTGCTAACTTCACAATGACAAAAGATGCAGACAGCAAAACATTCATTTTTGGGACTTATATGAAACTAGCTCCTCGCAACTGAGGTGAAACATCTTGTCAACATGCCAGAACTGCGGCAACTGTGGTGGCTGTTGTTTCTGATCCTGATTCACGCACACTGTGGCAGTCCCCAGAAGAACTACCATAATTATTGATTTTTTTTTCACTACTGGCTGTGGCTAGTGGTGGTGCTTGCTGTATGTGTTTTTTTTATTTGGGTGGGGGAACCGAGGTGGCATCCTCTGCCTCACTGGTATCACATTCTGATTCATCACTGTTGGAAGAGCATGTAGTAACTGTGATACATCATGATCTTGTTCTTGTACAATTACAATCTCTTCTTCATCAGAGGCACTACTTTCTGATGAAGGAGCCTGATATGCATGAGTGGCATATCATGGCGTGCCACATCTAGTGTTACTAGACAGATCCTTTTCTTTAATCATTGCTTTCTAAGTAGTTAGGCACCTCAGCCAGTTGACCATCCTTGTTCGTCAGTGCCCCCTCCACCTCACCTGCTACCCAACACAATGACAGCTAACTTCCTGCCTGTCTTCCCAGTCTTTTTCTTTCTCCTCCTTAACTGGTTTGGTGTGCTGGTGCCACATCTGCCCCCAGCCCAAGTCACCAGTTGCCATCTTCACCCTGGCCAGGCTGAAGTAGATATCTGCTGCTGGTGTCTACTGAAAATGGGACTCCACTATGACCATGTCTGCTACCTAACATACTAACATACTAACATACTAAAATGCCAGCAGAATAGGCCTAATGGTCTTTCGTGTCTGCTCGTTTGGTCAGCCCCCACCCTGGGTGCTGACCTTGCTGTCCCCCTCGCCTTCTCTGGCTTCTCCCTTCCCAGTTCCGGATATTCTTGCTGCATTGGATTTTGCTTCCTGAACCCTTCCCTGTACCTGTCCACCCCTCTTGAACCCCTCCACTGTCCCTGCCTCCACCAGCCCCTAGGTAGTGCATTCCATGCTCTACCACCCTCTCAGTGAAGTAGCACCTCCTCCTTTTCCCTGAATCTTCCTCCAGCTTCCACCCATGCCTCTAGTGGCCCCTTCCTCCTTCCTTCAAGCACCCTCACTGTTCCTCCCCTATTTACCCTCTTCATGTACCTGAAGACCTCTATCATGTCCCCGGTCCTTCTCTCTTCCAAGGTGTACATATTTAGCTCTTCGAGCCTCCTCATAGGTCCTGTCCCCAAGCCCCAAATCATTTTGGTTGCCCTCCTCTGGACCTCTCCAGGAGGTTAATGTCCCTCTTAAGTGTGGCCTCCAAAACTGCACGCAGTACTCCAGGTGCGGCCTCACCAAGCAGTTATACAGGGGAGTATCACTTCCTCCTTCTGGAGGTGATCCCCCAGCGATGCATCCCAGCATCCTGTTGGCCTTGGCTGCTGCCCTCCTCAAGTCTCAGAGTTGTTCATCTTGACATCCACCACCACCCCAGGTCCTCTCAGCCATTGAGACTTGTAGTATTCCCTCCAAGGGTGTACACTTGGCCTGGGTTTCTGGCCCCAGATGGAGTACCTTGCATTTCCTGCATTAAACCTCAGCTTCCACTTTCTAGACCATCTTTCCAGAGCCTCCAGGTCCTCTGCAGGGCCACCTCCCTCCTCCCCATCCACCACTGCCCCAGTTTCGAGTCATCTGCAAAGAGACTCATCTCACTCCTGATTCCTGTCCTTATGTCAGATACGTGGGAACAGAAGGGGCCTAAGGACTGATCCCTGTGGACCCCACTAATGACCCTCCTTGGGAAGAGATTATCCCACCAACTACGACCCTCTGTCCGGTCCTGAGCCAATTGTCATCCATCGGATCATCTGGTTTCCCACCCCATTTCTCCTAGTTTATCCAACAGGCCCCATGAGGAACGGAGTCAAATGCCTTGCTAAAGTCCAGAAAGAGGACATCCACTGGTCTACCCAGGTCCAAGGCACTTGTCACCCAGTCATAGAACTCCACCAGGTTTGTCTGACACGATTTCCCCGGGATGAATCCATGCTGTCTATCGTCCAGGCACCCTGACTTATCCATGGCCCCCCCTAGCCACTCCTTGACAATGCCCTCCATCACCTTGCCCACCACTGATGTCAGGCTGACAGGCCTGTAGTTCCCTGCCACCTCCCTTGATCCCCCCTTGTGGATAGGCACTACATGCGCCACCTTCCAGTCTTGGGGCACCCACCCTGTCCTCAGAGAGATGGTGAAAAGCTCTGCCAGGGGTTTCGCCAGGACATCTGCAAGTTCCTTCAGCACTCTAGGATGTAATTTATCCGGCCCCGGTGCTTTCTCTGTCTTAAGGGAGCTGAGGGCTTCCCTCACTCTCTCTGCTGTGATTTCCACTTCCAGTACCTCTTCTCCCTGCTTAGCCCTCCCCCCACCTGCCAGTGATGCCCCCTCCCCAGACCTGCCGATTGGTAAGGGTCCCCCCCTCCTCATTATCTCTGTCTCCTCCCATGTATGATGCAGCATCCCCATTTTCCCTGGTGAAAACTGAGGTGAAGTACTCATTTAGTACCTCAGCCTGCTCCTCTGGGTCTTGTGCCCATCTCTTCCCTGATTTAATCCTGCTAATCTGCCCTTCACCCTTCGCCTTTCCCCAATGTATCTAAAGAACCCCTTTCCCTCTCCTAATTTCCCTGGCCAGGTTCTGCCCTTCCTTGCCTTAGCCGCCTCACCACTCTAGTGGCCCTTCTAGCCAACAGCTCATACTCCTCGATCCCTTTCACCCTTGAGCACTTGAATTTTATAGGCTGCTTTCTTTCTCAGACCACCTCCTGGACCTCCCTGGTCCACCAACAGGGTTTTTGGGCCCCACCGTTTGTCTTACTTCTGCACAGGTGCTGGTAGCATCCTGCACCCTCTCCTGATGATTTCCCACCTACTATCAGCCTCCATGTCTGACCCAATCCCATCCAAATGCTCCTTAAGATCCTTCCCATTTCCTTAAAATCCACCCCTGAAGTCGGTTACCTCCGCCTTTGTGCAGCCTTCTACCCTCCTAGGTCCAGGCAGAACCAGACCGTGGCATGGTCACTCCCCGCCAATGGGTCCCTTACTCCAGGCCCCTAATCTGGTCACTGTCTTCCAGGACCACATCCAGTACCCGTGCTCTCCTGGTCGGTTCCCTCACCTGCTGAGTTAGGAACTGCCTTGAAAGACATCCAACAACCTCTGTTCCCTGGTCACAGAGGATGTCATGATCTCCCAGTCTGTTCCTGGCATGTTTAAGTCCCTAACACCACCACCTTTCCTCTGCCCAGTCTGCAGTGTCTCCTAACATCTGCCACCAGACTGTCCTCCAGCTCCTCCGCCAGGGCAGGGGTCTATACACCACTCCTATTTTTACTCTCTTGCCCCCCCTTGTTATCAAGGTGACCCAAATCGCCTCCACGGTTCCCTCTGCCTCCTCAACTCCCCCTATGCCAATGCAGTTTTTTACTATCATTGCTACCCCTCCTCCCCTTCCCTCCCCCCTGTCCTTCCTGAACATAATGTAACCCTCCAGGTTCAGGTCCCAGTCATGTCTTGCAGTGGCCCAAGTCTCAGTGACCGCTGCCACATCCACTGCTCCTCAGTTAACATCGCCTGGAGCTCAGGCATTTTATTGCCCAAGCTCCTGGCATTTAGCAGGACTACTCCACCCTTCCCTATAGTTTCATTTCCTGCCTGGTTCCCTTGGGGATTCTGTTTTCTCCTGGTCTGCACTTTGCCAGTTGGTCTTTTCCTGCAATCCTCCTGGTCCCCAGGGTGGAGACAGAGTCCTCCCTATCGGCATCCCTTGACTGCCTTTCTCCCATCCCACCCCCTTACAAGTTTAAACCCCACTTTTCACCAATGAACTCCTCCATTTTCAACTTAAGGATTCCCTCCCTCCAAATTGAGATGTAGTCTATCTCTAGCATACAGCTCCTATCCTCCCAGGTCTCCCCAATCCCCATCAACCCATACCCTCTGGCCTCACACCACCCCTGAGCCACTGGTTTATCTCCCTAATTTTTTCTTTGTGTTCCCTACTAGCCCTTGGAACTGGCAGGATTTCTGAGAAGGAAACTGCATCCTATGTCATGACAGACCCTGGCGAGCCCTGAATCTTGCCTGTATCTCTAGCTCGCTATTCTCAATGTCATTTGTGCCCAGGTGACCAGTATGTCTGGGGAACCCCCACAGTCCTTTGCCAGCTGATATACCTGGCTAGCCCTGTGCACCGTTAGTCCAGGGAAGCATCTTGTTCTAACTGGCCAGGCTTCTCCTCCCTATCCCATTTGATACACCCTGATCATAGAATCCCCCAGCAGGAGCACTCTGACCACTCCTTTTCCTCCATTTCCCCATTCCATGTCCCTCATCCTTTCTACCGCCCCCACCCAGCTGGCTCCTTGTTCCTCCTCATCTTGGTGCCATGCCAGCTCCTTATTTACCATGGCCACCCTCCTCCAATCCTATGCCCTCCTCCTCCTGAGTATCCTTCTGTACCTTGTTAATCTCCCTCACTGCTCGCAACTGGTCCTTCTCCCCATCTGCTAAACTAGCTGGCTCATCCTCCCTTCCTCCTGTCTCCATTTAGTTCCTCCTTGCTCATCGTGCTCCCCTGGCCTAACCCCTCAGCTCTCTTTACTGAATCATCCTTGTACTTCTGGTCCTTCTTTACCTTTCCTCCCAACTGGTCCTTCTCCTTGCGCTTTCCTCTCTCTTCCCCCTGCTCCGATCTACTACTCCCCCCATTCTCCTGCATTCCAGGTCCCCCCCTCCTTCACTCTGGTCCATCCCTCATCACTACCACCAAAGAGCCCAGTCTTCATCATCTTCCTTCCTAGCTTATCTTTCCCCACCTACTGCTCTCCTTATGTGTAGTGCCAATATCAAGAGCCTTTTATCCCTATCCTCTTGGGTAGCCTAGTCTACTCACCTCTGCAACACTATAGTATCTCCAACTCCCACTCTAGCCTGGCAATGCAGCTCTAGAAAGCATTGATCACCCCACAATTTCTGAACGTCCATATAGCCCTGATCTCTATAGGCAGGATGGCGTATATCACACAGCACTCGCAGTGCAAAAGATGTATTTCATCACAGTTTCATGGATGCTAGCTTCTGCTTCCGCCCCTGAAGGTCCCATCCAGAGTCCTTTTAATCTGCCAACACTCCTCCCCATGCCCCCACCATGCAGCCAGTATTCATTCCAGATTGCTAATATGCCTTTTCAGAGGCCAGCTCACAGCAGCTGCAGATGTCTCCTCCCTGACCTCTAGAGGCATGTTGGCATACATCTTGCAGCCCTGGCTGTACTCCAAATGCACTTCCATCCTCCCTGTTAACCTGCATTATTAGAACCAGTTGTCACCTCCTATCCCACTGCTCTTCAGCCCAAACTCCCACTTTAGCCAACTCAGTTTTGATTGTTTATTAATCCCCCTGCAGTGTGAGACAGCTTTTGTGCATATCAGTTTCAGGTAGCAGTAAATTGTTGCAGGCCCCCCAACTCTGGCCCACAACCTTTGTCAGTGTCCATGTACATTATTGTACTACTACAGCTTCTACTGAAAGGAATTTGGAAATAAACTTGTCCTTCTTTTTATGTTTGCTTGTGCACGCAGTGCACAAGAAACATATTGAGGTTAGTAGAGCATTGCAGAGGTGTGGCATTGTTGTGGCCAATGCAGGGGATGGTTTAATGGGCACGTCCCTTGGCCACCAATCGGCAGGGAAGTTGCCAATGATGGCAGTTTCAGAGAGAGCACCACACTTGAAAGAAATCTGCTGCTCCAATTAGAGACAGTTTTGTCACCACAGTGGCAAATCCACCCCCCCCCCGGCAACCAAGCACATTTCAGCCATGCGCATTACAGTGCACAGTAATGTGCATCGCTGGATTTACAAGCAACTCATTTGCTCAGTGTGTCTTTCCCAGTGAAACATATTAATAAATATACAATTAAACATAATAAATGATTTGCATAATTGGTCGCTCCTGCTGCCCACCACACACATCCCCCAAAGCAGACATCGGGGTGCCCAATCCCTGGGTCAGCATGTATCCCCCCTCCACCCATTAATGTGGCACACTAGGAGCCCACCCCAGTGTGCCAAACTAATAATATTTCTGACACCGGGATGCCCACTGCTAGTTTCGGAAATGAACCCCACAGCCAAACATATCTTTTGTTGACAATGGGGTGCTCAAGCCCCATGTTGGCATGCCTCCCCCCACCTCCACTATTGTGGCACACTGGGAGCTCACCCCAGTGTGCCAAAGCAATTCTTTATCTTTTTACGACACCGGGATGCCCACTATCAGTGTTGGATGTGCCCCCCATGCCCCCTTTCTTTCAGCTGACATCAGGTTGCCCAATCCCCTGGTCGGCATTGTTTCCCCCCTCCACTAGTCTGGCACACTGGGAGCCCTCCCCAGTGTGCTGAAATTTATTTTTCGTACTATTTCACCTGTAAAAAGAAAACCGTCCACCGAAGTCTTTTTGTTTTTAAAACCTAAAGAAAAAGAAAACAGTGCCTCGCCGTCTTTGCCGCCCTTCCCCATCCCAACCCTCCCTCTGTGCACCCCACCTCCCAGCACCCCTCACCCATACTTACCTCTGGAGGTCCAGCACTGTGATTTTATGTGGACCAGGAACACGCCTGCACTCTTCAAAAGCTGACTGCAAACTGAAGAAAATCATGGTAAGCCCTATAATGGCAGTCAATGGGGGATTTCAACTTAGGTTGATATATCAGCCATTTTTGGGAGTTTTGGTCCCAAATTTTCAACATGGTGTTCTTAGGACCCCACCTCATGAACACTGGCACTGTCATTTCATTTTTTGGTCCCAAAACATGATTTTGTGGTTGCTGCTCAAAATCACCTTTTGGGACTGATTAATGAAATGACAGTGCCACTGTTCATGAGGTGGGGTCCCAAAAAGCCCATGTTGCAAGTTTGGTGAAAAAAACACCAAAAAATTACTGCATTAGAGCATGCATTGCATAGTTTGTACGCACGTTTGTAACTTGGCCAATTTTTAATATTTTCACTCCAAATTTCCAACATTGCCATTTTTTCACACTTCCTTATGAACAGTACAGCTGTCATTTTTTGCATCCTGCTCGAAATGTGTTTTCACACCTGTGGTGCAGAATGGCATGGTTGCTGTGCAAAATCAACTTTTGGGACAGATTAATAAAATCAAAGTGTCACTGTTCATGAGGGGAGGTCCCAAAAAGGTCATGTTGAAAACTGGGTGAAACAATTCCCCAAAATGACTGCGTAATGAGCATGGGTTGCGCAATTTCTATGCACGCTTGTAACTTCTCCAATTTTTCATATTTTCACTCTAGATTTTCAACATTACCATTTTTCACACCTCCTCATGAACAGTACAAATGTCATTTTTCACATCCTGCCCAAAATGTCTTTTCACACCTGTTGCACTGAATGGTGCATTCGCTCTGCGTAATCACCTTTCAGGATTGAGTGACGAAATGATAGTGCCACTGTTCATGAGGTGGGGTCCCAAAAAGCCCATGTTGAAAATTTAGAGTGAAAATAGCAACAAACACAAGGGCTGTTAGGGTTTCCAACTGTAATGCCCCACTCTGTACAGACTGACAGGTGTCAGGGGTGTTGCTTGGGATCATTTGCCATAATGCTCACAGCATTCCACCCCCACCCTGCAGCCACTGACCGGCATTGAGGTGTGCCTTGGGGTCTTCTGCTCTAACATTCACCCCATTCTCTTATACTGCACCCATCTCATCTTATTTCCTTATGGAATGGGGTGAGCGTAAGGGCCAAAGACCCCAAGGCACACTGTGACACTTGTCGGTGTCTGCTGGGTGGGGTGAGGTGGAATGGCATAACTGTTATGGCCGATGACCCAAAAGCACACTCCAATGCCTGTCAGTCTCTGCAGGGTGGGGGTGGGAAATGGCATTAGTTCAATACTTCACTGCCATTCCTATTATGCATCTCTCTAACTCTTGCAGTACCAATGCCAATACCAGCAAGCAAACATTCAACATTGACAAATGCTTGTTATTAACAAGTCACTGCAGTATGTAGGGCTTTTTTGGCCCAATTAAATGTGACAGTGCAATCTTGAGTAACATTAATTGTAAACCCATTTGGAGTCTGTTGCTGGGTTGTTTCTTTTCCAACTCAGTATTTATATTTTTACATTGAAGAAAACATTTCTTGGAAATCTGCTAAAACACATTATGGCTAGTGCTTACTGAATTTGCAGTTTGTTGAGTGTGCAGTTATTGAGTTAATCTTACAGGGCTTATAACAATCATAGCAATAAGGTCTCTAACTAAACACTAGACCCTTTTAGAGTAACCCAATGGCCAATCATGCAAAACAGGTTGAATTCAGTAAGTGTTATGTCCATAAGGAATTTTAAGAGGCTCATGATTTGATTGCACCTTTAAAGAATCTTCACTGTATTAAGCATTGGGTCTACAAGATGAAGCGCAAATAGTTATGGTACTCGTTTGCTATACAATTGATTTAAATAAAAATTATAGTGATATTTCATATGTCGCTAAAGAGCAGAATAGCGTAATAGACAGCTGATTGCTGATTCAAATACTTGTTTGTTTTCTGATTTGGAGAAAGTCTCAGATTTCTTGCGCTTGACTTATGATCAATACAACTATTACAAAATCAGTTATAGATTCAGACAATGTAAGAAATAATTCCCAAAAAGTTCAGATATCACCACTTCCTTATTTAAGTGTTTAGGTTAATGTTGCAGCTTGCATGGCTAAAACAAAAACATAAAAAAAATCACCAATTCTAATGTGTGTAGGTTTAATTGATATAGCACATAGTCTGACTTACTTTGGGAATTCTACAGTGCAACAGGCCTTTGAGGAGCATTACTTGTAAGAGCTTGGACAGGGGATTAAGAGTTCAAGAGCAGACTGATCCTTTGTTGCCAGTACCAGCTCTGTATCACAAGGTCCCTGTTGCTGTGGAAGCACTATAACACCATTGGCCACACAACATGTAATTAATGGAATGACATATACTAGTTAGGCACAAAAAGTACACAGTTTAGGAGGTCAATGGGTTATTGTCTCCTCAGAGAAGTAGACATTTTTCTTCAAGATAAAGTAGCTTGGTTAGAAAAAGGGAATGTAAAATGCCTAGTCACTCCATCAAGGAAGATCAGCACAATACCTTTCTTTACTTTGGTGTCTAGTTACATACAGTTTCTCACAGAATATTATTAATGTAACCAAGCTATATTCACACACTGACATTTTTCTAAGCCAAACACATATTTTAACCTCGCTTGGTCCCCTTCAACAAATAAGCTGTTTTGAAAATGATTTCCAGGGCAATGTCTGTTGCCATAGAGATGACATTAACTGAAAAGGACAAAAATATAGAGGGTGATAAACTGCATGCTTGGATGACACACTTGACTTCCAAGCCTGTGTTCAAATGAGACATACATGCCAAGATTTTTATGAAAGACAAAATTAAAATGTATCACTATCAGGCTGTAACTGACAAGGTATTGTGTGGTGGCTGTTAGCATAACGCTCCATATATTTATTGTTTGTCATTTTTCTGGCCCTCACAAAGGCCTCACACTGCTGTAAATCATGCCATTAAATCTGCCATTAGAAACTGAGGCTGTTTTAGAGAAAGAAACAAAGAAAGACAAAAAGGAAAAATTAAACAGAATCACTACTTATGGGTTTTCTGGAGCATGACAGACCTTAACTATCATGTCAAAAATGACAATTACTCTTGGGGTTTGGCGAGTTTACAACTGTAAAATTGTTGGCTTTTGGCCTAGTGGAAGAAACCTACTAATTTTCCTTGGAAATAAAGCCTTTTTCTTCTCCTCTGTAGTTCTTTGTACAATTGAATGCATAGGTACACACACCTTTTTTGTAACAATTAATTTGATTCTGCAGACATAGGCAGACAGATCATCAATTATGTTCTTTAAATGAAGACTATCTTATGATCCACAAATATGGACTTGTCTGGAAATATGACATGTAAAGCAGGTCGTTCTATTCTGCAACACTGTAAGTAGATTTATTGCCTTATTGAACACACCAATTTGCAAATACATTAGTGAAATTAACAAATAAATTTCTATTGCTTCTATGCTGGGTCCAGGCAGAGTGTGTCAATATTATGAGCATTATCTCACATTTAGTTTAAGCATGTGAACTTCAGATTGAACCTGAGTACTTTAAATGATAAATTCTTACCAACTTGAAAGTGGTGGGTGGGGTGACAGTCAAGGATTTGAGGTCCAGTGACCACAATTAGATGTTGTTTGAACTGGTGATGGGGAACACTTGTCCCCCATCCAGGGCAGTGGTCCTGGACTTCAAACAGGCAGATTTTAGTCAGATGCAGGAAGAGGTTAGGGAAATCTTACTGGATGTTGACTGGACTGAGGGAGTAAGAGTAATGTGGGGAAATGTCAAAGAGGCAATTTTGAAGGCAATGACTCCTTTGTAAGAAAGGTCACCGAAAGAAACATATACAAGAATCCAGTCTGTGATCAAAAGAATCATGTACAAAAAGGCCAATCTGGTTTCTTAAATGAAATAAAGGAGGATGTGAGGGTGAAAAAAGGGCCTTTATAAGGTACAAGGGGAATAAAGTGGTAGAAATATGGGAGGAGTATTTGACCAGGCTAAAAGTGGCAAAGGTGGCAGTCAGGAAGACAAAGGTAGACACGGAACTGCAGACTGGCGATTGTTTGAAGAGAGGGGATAACAAGTTTTTTTGATACAGTCTAGCAGGGAAAAATGGAAAGCTGGGGGGAGACTTTCATGTTAGCTGAGGGGGTGTAGAAGATGATACGCAGAAGGCTAATCTACTGAAGAATTAACTCTGCTCAGTATTTCTAGTTAAGGATAGATGGCCTCTGCTGGAGAGCTGAATCAAGGCAGCCACATTGGGAGGGGGTGTAGGAAATGGGGAGAATAGTGATCATGACTAACAGTCGAAGAAAGGGATGGAGATCCTTGGGCTGGACAAAGAGCCAGGCCCGGCTGGCTTGCACCTCAAGTTACTCAGAACTGGCTTTAGGACTAGCTGAACCCTTGACTCAGCTGCTTAATGACTCAGTAAAGTCTGGGATAGTGCCAGGGGAATGGAGGTCTGTAAAGACTGTCCCATGCCACAAGGGGGGAGGCAGAGAGGACTCAGGCAACTATAGGCTGATCAGGTTTATCTCCATGTTAGGTAAGCTAATGGAGATCACAGTTAAGGAGTGTCTGGTGGCCTTCTTAGATAATAGTGAGCTGCAGGATGACAAGCAGCATGGGTTTGTGTCAGGAAAGTTGTGCCAGATCAACCTGATACTGTTTTTTGACTGGGTCACTATCTGTAGATAAAGGGTAGGTGGTAGATTCTCTCTACTTTGACTTCAGAAAATCCTTCAATTTAGTGCTACTCAGCAGTCTGCTGAAAAAGCTGGAGGATTTAATAGCAGAGAATGATTTAGTCAGGGGGTTGGGAACTGGCTAGAGTGGGAGGCAACAGAGGGTGGCAGTTACTAAGGTGAAACCTGAGGACGGGGTATCATAAATGAGGTGCTACAGGGATTGGTCCTGGGGCCTGCTGTGCAATATGTTCATTAGTGACATGGGTGGGGTATCCAGGGCAAGATGTGTTTCTTCGCTGATTACACAAAGCTATGCAGCAGGGTGGACAATGAAGAAGAGGTGAGGGAACTTCAAAATGAGCTAAAGAAGCTGGAAAGCTGGTCAAAGATCTCACAGTTAAGATTCTATGCCAAGAAGTGCAAGGTGATGCACATAGGGAAAAGAAACCCATGCATGGAGTATAATGGATGGGAGGGGTCAGACTGTCCCCTATAACAGAGGAGAGGGATCTGGGTGTCATCATCAGTGACTCCATCAAGTAAATCAGCCAGTGCAATAAGGCAAAGTGCAATGAGGCATGCAATAAGGCATCAAGGATGTTGGGTATGTCGGATAGGGTTTTGATAGCAGGAGGAGATTAAGTGGAACTACCCTTATATAGATCTTTATTGAGGGCTTACCTAAAACACTGTTCCCAGTTCTGGGGCCTTCACCTGAGAAAGACATATGCAGGTTGGAGACAGTTTAATGGAGGGTCACCAAAATGATCTAGGGCCAACAAGACAGGATTCTATGAGGAATGACTGGATGTTAGACAATGAGGTGAGGCATGTATACATTTCTGAGGAGTATAATAAGATGAAAAATGAAGACCTGTTTGTTTGAAGTAGTAACGCAGCCACAGGAGGGCATGATTGAAGGTTAGTCAGGAATAAATTCAGGAGGGCTGTGAGGAAGTTCAGTGTCACTAAGAAGGGGGTGGAAACGTGGAACAGATTGCCACTGGAAGTGCTGGAGGCAGGTACACTAAATGGGTTCAAACACACCTGAGACAGAGCAAGAGGACTCCTAGTCCCACTAGGGGATTCCAAGAGGGGGAGGATTGTTGGTAGTGGGGGCAACCCCCACAGAATTTGAGGTCAGGGGATGAAGTAGTATAATATGAACAGACTGAATGGACCATCAGTCTCTTTTTGCTGACAGATTCTATGTTTCTGTTTCAGCATTTGCTTTTTCTTTTTTCTTTTCTATACAAATTAACATCCCATATCAAAAACTCACTTATTGCTTTACAGTTTAGCAACTGTATACAAAGTTCTGGGATGGCCTTAGGTCCTGAAGTCCCCCTTTTGGTATGTCATGACAGCCCAAAAATCTCTTTTTCTTCCTTGTTGTTTCATTTGGTGCCCATCTATAATTTATTTTCAAAGCTGGCCCTGGCACTTTTAGTAGCCTCTTCTAATGAACTGAGACACATTAGCCAATAGTAAAACTGTGCTAAATGAGTATACAGATAAAAATGTGAGGCATGCTTATCAAACGGGTAACACACCAGGGTGACTTGTAGCTGGATGAATTAAAAAGAAGCTATGAATAAAACTCAGAAAAGAAGGAGTTTAAATTCATCAGAAGTAAATGAAGTACAGTATTTAAAAAAGTACTTTGAAAGACAGTATACATCAGCAGATTGAGGTTCAGAAGAACAAATAACCACCTTTCCAGGAGAACTGAATTTGCATTGCACTATTGCCATACATTGGGGGGGGGGGGCAAAATCAAAGAAGCTGAAATAAAAAAAATCAATATAAGTTGGGGGTTCTGTCTGATGTGCATATTGTAGACTTTTATAGATTATTTGGAGACTATATTAAGAATTAATTTGTGTGGTTCTATAGTTAGGATTGAGTACGTACTTTTTGTTTAAATCACTACTGCATTTTAAGCTGCTTATATCTCAGCCATTCCTTGAAGAATTTTCATGATATTTTGAAAGCATGTATTCCAGCACAGGGTCTCAATCTACTGATTTTGGCCTAATTTAGTTAAGTGGTATTTTGGCTAGAAATGTGCAAACAATTTGACAATTATCAACTCAAAAAATAAGTGCAATTCATGTATGACGGCCTCTGACATACACAGTGCAGTCAAAGGCACATGCCTTGTCCTTATCTGGGCCATGGAGCGAACTGTGAAGCTTGCCATTTCATAAAATAAAAGGATGTCATGGATTTAAATTATATTAGCTGCCAGGGTCAGATCTAGAATTTTTCCAAGGGGGTAGCACTTTACCTGAAAAATGCAAAATGTTGCCTTAAAAGCCTAAATTAAGTAAGAAATTAATGTTTTCTGGCTTAAGTGGTAGCGGGTGCTACCTTGCTAAATGGCTGGCTCTGCTACTGCTAGCTGCACAAGCACTGTAGCATTTTTTAGAGATGTTCATAGGGTGTTGCAACTATTATTCTCTATGAGCCCTATGCATAAAGGTATCCCAGCTCTATGTGCCCCAATATGCAGCATGTGGGGCCAGGATGCACATATCTCAAGTATCAAACAGTAACCCATAAATACAGCTGGGAGACCATCCCCAGGTTTGGACTACAACATCACCCTTCCAAACTAATTACTGATATGGAAAGTCCATTTCCCTTGTGTGAGAATCAACACAACCCCTGATCCAAGTACAAACTATCAAAATCTGGAGCCCATCCCAGTGTCAGAAAAAAACACAATACACCACCAAATGAACTATGCACACTAGTGGCCCATCACCAGTGTGATAAAAAAACAAACACCCCGAAGAACTAGCTACTGACACCAGGATCCTATCCTCTGTGTTACGGGAAAAGCCACAACCCCCAAAAGATGTAGCTAAGACAGAGAGACCACCCTGGTGCTGCTACACAACCACCACAACACTGACACAGCACAAGTTCTGAAATTTCCCTCCTCCCCACAAAGTAGCTGGCACAACTCTTCACACACTTCATCAGCCAACCAGCAGCTAAATGAAACAACCACTTTTGTGATCAAATAGTAATTAATATAAAACCCATTGAATGTTATTACACCACAAAATGCAGTTATTTCTTTTAGCTGGTCACCAGCTGTTGAGGTAAATGGAGGGTTGCACTGATCATTTTAGGGGGATGTTGAAGGAGTTGGGTGCACCGGATTTAAGAAATCACTTAGAATGGCAAAGGGTGAGGAGGTACTCCCATACACCAGGAAATGTTTGGAGGGAGGACCACGGAATGCCAAGGACCAATTGACTTGAGACAAGGTGAGGAAGGTGAGGTGACAGTGGATAATAGGGACTGGTTGGCAAAGAAGAAGGATGAGGGCAAAGGAGTCACTTGATGGCAAGGGTTTCTTGACACACAAGGAAGGGAGATGGAGGGGGTGTCACTGGACACAGGGAACTAATTCATTTGGGTCTGGGTGAGTGTGGTTGTCATTGGCACCAAGGACCACTTGGCACAGGTGTGGGGTAAGACAGGAAGTGCCATTGGTCTCCAGGAACTGTTACCATTAAATGTATTGACAACAAATACAAAGTAGAGTGAATCTTTTTGTTAAAAATCCTTTTAAAAAAGGAAGGACATTTATTTGGGGGGGGTGTATTTTTAGGTATCAGTTAGAATTGAAGCAGGACTGGCATTATTGTAACTTAGATACTGTTATTTACTTATTTTATTTTTTTTTTGCTCCCATCTCTGCTCAGCTGGACCCCATCTCAAGCATTCTCCTCAACGCTGTCACCCACCATCCCTGGGGCTTACTTTCCTACCTGTTAGAGTACCCAGAGTTTGCCGCTCCCCTCCCATGGTGGAGCTCCCAGAGGTTCCCCAAACCCCAGGGGGAGTTTAGCTCGGATTTGGTAGGCAGGTGAGCCCAGTAGGCAGTGCAGGGCCTGTGTGTGGATGCTGCTTCATACTACCTCAGCCAGTAGTATTTTTGTCTGTGGTCTCCCTTCCCCAGGTACCCCATGTGCATGGACTGCCAGTGAAGTGAGTATGTAGGTATGTTTGCATCACAGTCAGAAGGTTCCTGGCATCCCTTTGTGGCTCTACTTGCACCGCCACCCATGATCACCCAAGTGGCATTAGTGCAGTGGAGCTCATGGGCTTCCCTCCTCAGAGAGGCAGAGCATCCTCTGGGGCACTCCATACTCCTCCTCCTCCCCAGCTGGCCCTAGGTGAACTGAGATCACTCCTGATCCTGACTCAGCAACATCACAAGCAGTGGCACTACTGCTGCGTTGACGGGTCCACTGGTACTGTATTTTAGGACACATAAATTTAGTTACACATAAGTGCTGTGAGAAAAAGATGCCAAAGCAAGGGCAATGCCAACGCTGCATAGACCAGTTGTTCAAACCCTGAGGAAAAACACATCACACATTCACAAAGACACAGGGTATTTTCTTACCCACATTTCCCTTAGTTTTCCAGTTTTGTGACTGTCACTAGTCTATGCCTTTGTGACATCAAGGCTTGACTACTTCAACGCCCTTTTCCTGGGGCTATCGGGGGTTGAACTCCGCCACCTGCAGCTACTGCAGAGTGTGGCAGCCAGGTTGTTGACTGGCCTTTACAGGTCATGTCACTTTACACCTGTGCTCCGCTCTCTGCACTGGTTGCCTGTCAGGTGGTGGATTACCTTAAAGGTCGGCTTGATGACCTATAAGGCCCTACACGGACTGGGGCCTGGCTACCTGCAAGACCTTCTACAACCCTACTGCCCACTCCACCCCCTCTGGTCAGCTGATGAGGGCACTTTGGTGATTTCCAGGGTCTATTTAAAATCATCTGGTGCCTGGGCATTTTTGTTTGTGGCACCAACCCTGTGGAATTCACGTCCTCATTCCCTTAGAGAGGCCCCACCAGTTAATGCATTCAAAAGGGAGCTGAAGACATTTTTATTTAGGGAAGCTTTTTCCTCCAATTGATAAACCCAATCTAGATAAATAATTTAAATTAATACTGTTTTATGTATTTTAATCTGTTTACAAGGGATTTTCTCACTTGTACAGCACCCTGAGTCACAATTGAAATAGAGCACTTTATTAAATAAATAAACTAACTGATGACTAAATGTAGTTTTTTGCAATGAATAGCATAAAAGATATAACTGAAAAACAATGTAAGAGAAGACTACAATAAGTTAAAATGATATTATGTTGCACTAATCCATGCATTGACAAATGAAACAAAAGGTTAAGGAATGATATAAAGCCAAGAGTTAAATTTTGGTCCTACAAAAACCCCAATATAGGAGAGGGCTAAAGATACCTGCTATTTAGGTTTACTTTGTGACAGCAATATGATTTCTGGTGGAATGGATTAGAGAGTGCAGATAATAAACGACTGGATTGAGAAAGCAAGGCACTGTAATACATTCAAGAATGCAATCTACTCTAGTGAGCTTGTTTGAGAAACAAGAGGAATCAGTCAGTCAAAAAATCTATCAAGCAAGCAATCAATCAATATATTCATTCATTCAAAGATGAAAAGGAAGAACAATTAAGAAAAGCTCATTTTTAATGGTTACCTCATTAGGATATTTCAAATAAGAACATAATGTAGCTATACATATTATGATGATAATCCTTTCCCCAGGCCCCTCACTGGAGCAAGCAGCAGCATCAAAGCAAAGCAGAGCCCTGAGCAGAAGGTATTTGCCTGAACAGCACACTTCTCCTTGGGGGAGCTTGCAGTGTGAACTGTGTTTGCCCATCGATGCTGCGTGTCGACTACCACACCCAACCCTACATTTATTGGGGTCTGTGGTCACGTGACACTGTCATGTGACCTGGCTTGAGTTTTCTAAGTGCCTGTAATCCCCTTAGCAAGTTATACTCTTTGGCCACTAGACGTCACTAGCAAGTACTAATTGCTACCTAATTCCCTAGCTATTCTATCTCTCCAACTACTCCACTTTGCTCCTCTACCCCCTAGTGTTATCCTCCCATTTTCTTCTTTCAATACTTGTTTTCCCTCTGATTCAAAGCAGTTCTGAACTCCCCAACCTTCAACACCAAAGGCAGCTGCCCTAGTGCTGAGCTATTCCTGCAGCTCTACTATCCCTTATACTTCTGCATTTATTTTACCTTCTGCCCTGTTGCAGGACAGAAGTGTGGAGACTGATGCCAGCCTCCTCACCCCCAAAACTTGAGAATCTGTCCACAGCTCTCTCCCCACCTCCCTCGAGCTCCCCTGTTGTTTTAAAAAAAAAATAGCAAAGGCAGTTACAAACGTGATCTTGATCTCCCCACCCCAATTCTCTGCAAGCCCACTTGAAATTTCTGGTCTAAAGCCCTGGTAACCCCTCTCTCCCAATCCATAACCTCACTTCCCAGATCTGACTATGTACGACCATACCCTCTCCCCTCTTCACCTCCTCATTTTCCTCTCTACTCTCTCCTTTCTCCTTCACTTCCTGCACTCCCCCTAGCCCCACTGTCTCTACAACTGCCTACCTTGCAACCCCCTGCACCTTCCCCACTAGATTTGCTACCTCCTCCTCCACTTCTCGTGTCATATGCCTGTCTTTCCCCTCTCCCCTCCCCCCACATCTCTCCCAGCATCCTACCACCGCATATGTTAACTTTTGCTTCCCTAATCAGGGCCGCCAGACCTGCTCCCAACATCGTGTTTTGCACTCGGAGATATAGGCTCCCTGCAACCTATTAATTCCTTTTCCTCACCCTCCTCCTCCTCTCAGGGGATGTTGAATGCAACCCTGACACCATAGCTGTACCAACTCCTCTTGGCTCACACAAAGGCCTCTCAATAGCCCATATCAACATCAGAAGTCTCCTGCCCAAGATTGACCTAATAACTTGCTGGATAGCTGTGCAAGCTCTAGATATACTATGCCTAACAGAAACCTGTCTCTCTGCTAAAACCCCTGACTCCTCCTTCTCTCTATCCCAAACTATACTCTGCACAGGCAGGGCCATGGTAAAAGAGCTGGTGGAGTAGCTATCCACACAAAACAGCTGCTCGTGAGCTCAGTAACTCACAAAGAAGCTTGTCTTGGCTCCCATGAACTCCTTATGGTTGAACTCCCTCTTCTGGCCTCACTCCCACTCTTCCTATGTGTGCTCTACACCTTTCCCTGCCTATCCTGCGACTCCCTCATCACTACCCTTACCACTCTGCCTGACCTAGCATCCAGAGGGGAACTGATCCTTGTAGGGGATTTCAACTTGGACTGGCTAGCCCCCTCCTCAAAAGCTCACACCTCCAAAATCGAGTCCCTTAATCTCACTCAATTGATCAATGAACCCATCCACTACAACCCCCACTCCCAAACCCATTCTTTACTAGAGTGGATCCTTACCTTCCACCCTCACAGAATAACCTCCTCTGGTGTCCTCTAATGCACTAAGTGACCACTGTATTACTTACTGTATCAGGAAAACACAACTGCACAAATCTGCCCCCAAGTACATCAACACTCGCTTTCTAAACAAGTTGGACACTGCCGCCCTCCTTACCAGGCTATACGAAGCTGACTGGCAACCTGTCTACTCAGTCCCTGATGTTGACATGTCCCTCTCTAGATTCCTACACACCTTTATAAACATCTGGGACATCTATGCACCTCTGAAAAAGTCCAGAGTCAAGAAGTGGCACCACCCCTGGATCACCGCACCCATCCTCACCAAATGCAAGGAAAGAGACAAGGCTTGGTCGTACTTGAAATCCAACCCCAACCCTCAGAGCAAGCAAGCTTTTAACACCCTATGTAATGCCTGCACCAAGATCATAAGAAAAGAAAAGCAAAGGCAGACTACTTTAGGTTGCAACCCTCACATGCTTAGCCCCATCAATTCTGGAAAGTTGTGCACACACTTCTTGACCCTCCAGCCCAGTCCTGCACCCCCGCCTTCAAACTTCATGGCCAACAGTTACTGACCCGACCCATGCCTCTGAAATCCTGAACCAGTTTTTCACTTCCTGTTCTGTACCACTGGGCTCCCCCCTTCCCCAGTCCCACCACCACCACCTTCCCTTAGCAAAGACTTCAAGTTCACCCCCCTTACTGTATGCAAGATATGGAAAGCCCTATGCTCACTTAACCCTGCAAAGACCAGCCCAGAAGGGATTCACCCCAAGCTCCTACAAATCTCTGCCCTGTGATCACCAAGCCTCTTACATATCTCCTTAACTTCTTGTTTTCCACAGGAACAGTTCTGCAATCCTGAAAACTGGCCTATGTAATTCCCCTTCATTGCCAAGCAATTATAGGCCCATCTCACTCCTTCCAGCCCTAGTCAAACTACAAGAATCCTTGGCTCACACCTAACTAGCTGACTACCTTGCAACAAACAAGATCCTCTCACCCCATCAGTCTGGCTTCAGGAAACACCATTCCACAATTTCCTCCCTCCTGTGCGTCACCAACCATATCCAAACCACCTCCGAGCAAGGCTTCCTTACAGCAGCTGTATTTGTCAATTTAGCAAAGGCATTTGGCTTCATATCCCAACCTCTTCTCCTGCAGAAGCTTGAGGCAGCTGGACTTGCCCCCATCACTGTAAGGTGGTTTCAGTCTTGTCTATCCACCAGATTTAAATCTGTTAGAATCACTGATACTATATCCCCCCTCTCCCTATCCTGGTGGTTGTCCCTCAAGGCTCTGTTCTCTGTCCCATCATCTTCTCCCTCTTCATTAATGATCTTCCCTCCTCCTGTACCAGTTCATCAATACACATGTATACAGACGACACCATCCTCTTTACCTCCAGTCCCAACCTGCTTGAAGTCCAAGCTACCCTACAAAGCGACTTCAACAACATTCAACGCTGGTTCAGCCAAAATCAACTGAAATTAAACACCACCAAAACTATTTCCATGTTTTTTGGCTCTACCAAGAAAGTTAGCAGTACTACCTCCCCACCCCCTGTCACCTCTCTCAATGGCTTCCCACTTGATCAAGTCACCAGATACAAGTACCTGGGTGTTTGGCTGGACCCCCACCTGTCTTTTTCAGCTGACATCGAATCTTCCACCTCCAAGCTCCGCTCCAAACTCGGCATGCTATATCAGAACAGGGACTCTCTCTCCCGTTACCTGCCAGACATGAAATTGTCTCTAAAATGATCCTCCCCATACTAGATAATGTGGATGTAGTTTACAGCTCTGCCCCTATAACCACCCTTGCCAGGCTGGATACCTTTCTAAACTAATTTTGTTGCTTCACTACAAACTTCCCCCTATGCACCCAACACTGCAATCTTTACTCCCTCCTCGGACTAAGCCCCTTATCTCACAGGTGCTATACACACGCCCTCAACCTTATATCTAAGTATTGGTTTAACTTGCTCCCCTCCTATCTTGAGGACTGTCTATCCCCAGACTCCCTATCCCCCTATGAATTCAGGCACAGAAATGAAAGATCCTTCACCCTGCTCCGATCCTCTTCTGCATGGGGCAAAGCTGCTTTCTCCTACCGACTTCCTTACTTGTGGAACAAACTTACCCCTGCTATCAGAAATTCACTCTCTCACTCTAGCTGCAAGCAACAGCTATGTCTCCTTCCTCCACCTTTATGTCGCTGCCACAACTGAGCTAAACCGACAACTTCTATTGACTTTACCTTCCTACAATTCTTCCCCAGTATTCAGTAACGATTCATTATGTAGAGCACTTACTATTGTATAGTACACCTCTAGAGATTCATCACGTCATGTTTTTGCTCTCACTGCTGTATTACATTGATTGTAATTAGCTGCTATTGTTCTGTTAACAAATTCTCCGTATTTTATTGTCTGTATTTCCACTGTTCCTTTCCCCTGGGTCACACCTGGAATTGAGCCTTGGCTCAGCGTGTGTTTCCTGGTTACCAAATGTTTAAATAAATAAATAAATCTAGTCAGACAAAATGAAACACTCCAGGGACATGCAGTACAGTGCAAAATAGCACAGGACTTATCAAAAGATAATGCACAGCTGCATATAATTCATTTGTTGATATGAATTATATCTTACTCTGATTCAGTTTCACTTGTTTTCCATCTGTATCTGTGTCCCCCTCCCCGCCATGAAGCTGATAAAAAGGCAGAATTGCCTAGCCTTCCTTTCCTGGTCAACAACTACCATATAAATAAATGTTACACTTGATAGCCAACTGTAGTACGACCACACACACACATAGTGTAAGACACATACATGGAATAAATGTGTGGTGCAAAAGGTAAGCATTAGAATGGAGAAAACAGGCCTTAACTCTGATAGCAATCCCGTGGTTTAGACACTCATTTCTCAAAGTTCCAAAAGTGGAAAGTCCTTACTAGGGAACCACAGGCCGGTCAATTTGATAGCAACAGTCAGCAAACTACTAGAAACTAATATCAAGGAAAATCTAATTGAGTTCCTTAGGGAAATGAGTTACATAGTGGTAGACTGGATGACTTTGTGGCAGGAAGGTCTTATCAAACAAATTTGATAATTTTTTTTCCCCATGTTTTCTTTTTTCCTCCTCAGGCAGCCTGGGTGGCTGTATCAGCCTGTCCCTCATCAGCACTGCAGCCGTCCCAAGTCTATGACCTCCTTCATCTCTGAGACCAGGCAGGCTGCTGGCACCAGCTGGGGGCTTCATTAAGCCTATAACCCCATGTTTTCCAACCGATTTTCGCCCTTTTCTTTCCTGGATCCCCCAATGCAAGGTTGTGCATGAAGGCATGCATGTATGCCTTGGCCTAAACCAACCCCACTCTTCCCTCCCAGCCTAGCCCCTTGCCTCACCCTGATGCCTGCACCACCATCACTCCTCCACATGGTGGCAGTCAAAGGCCTGGAAAGCTAACCTCCCCAATCTGGGAGAGGAGAGCTGCCTGGCGGCAGAGCGATCTTCCCCAACCCTCCCCCCTGGCCGATCACCAGCAACCCATACTCATCACCAAACATGGTCACCGGTGAGGCAAGAGTAAGGTGCCAGCACCACAGCCCTCTACACCACCGGGCTGGCAATTTGGTAGACTTTTTGACTCAGTAACAAGGGCACTAGATAATGGAGAGGTAGTCCTGATACTGTACCTTGATTTTAGTGGGCTTTTGACTCTGCCCCACATAGCAGGATAGTAAAAAAAAAAAAAAAGATGGTTGGCAAAATAACAAGGTAGATGGAAAACTGGCTGGGGAGAGACTGCAGAGGGTGGTGATTAATGGGGCATTCTTGGGAATGAAGGGAGTCCCCAGTGGAGTACTGCAACAATCAGTGCTAGACTGGGTACTCTTTAACATCTTTATTAGTGGCATAGGAAAAGCCATCAGAGGTAAAATCAGACAGTATACAGATGATACCATACTCAGTGGCAGGATTAGCACTAAAGAAGGACCTGGAGAGATTTAAGTGCAAGGTCATGCACGTGGGAATCAAAAACCCAGGGGCAGAATATTGGTTGGGGGATGACAATGTATGTGGCAGAGCAGAAAGGGGTGATAATCTCCAGCCTCAGATCTTCAACACAATGTGATAACGTAAAAGGGAAGGCAAACAGAATGCTGGGATGTATTGGTAGTCAGGCTAATCATGCTTCTTCCAAATGATAAGGCCAAGAATCCCCTTTTAAATGATGACATGAAGGCAGAAAGTGAGTAAGGAAATGGAGTAACTTTAGATGGTTTGCAGGTTCTTTTGAGCAGCTTTTTGTCGGGGGAGGGTGCACTGGTACTATAACTATATATATTGGTAGGGGTTCAGCAGCAGAAAAAGAGGTCATATTGCCCCTGTACAGGACTCTGGTGGGACTGTGCCCGGAGTACTGCATACAGTACTGGAGTCTGCACCTAAGAAAGAACATCAACAAGCTAGAGGCAGTGCAGAGGTGGGTAATGAACATTATTCAGGGCCTATAGCAGCTGACATACAGTACTAACAAAGACTGGACTGCCTTAGCATGTACTCACTGGTAGCCAGAGGGGAAAGGGTGGACATGACTGAAATGTTTAAATACATTTACATACAGGATATTAACAAAGTGGACTCCAGAGGGTTACTCATAACAAGTGGTCTTGCAAATGCTCGGGAGACAGTAAGCAATGGTGTTGAGAGAGGTTCAGAAGGGTTGTAAGGAAGTACTGAATTCACAAAGACATTGGAGGAGGGGTGGAACAAGATACCTGAGGCACTGGTCAGTGCATAAAACATGGGCAGCTTTATGTGAGAGTGTGATCAGAACAAAAGGCTAGTCAAGGAATATGGGGACAGGGAAGGGAGAGAGGTTGGTCATAATCCCCTGGGGGTGGCATGTACAACATCACAGGGCAGACTAGACAGACCACAAGGCCTTTTTCTACCAACAGATTTTTTTGTTTCTGTTTCAATGACTGACCTACAATTATGGTCATTTTAGCAGGATGTAAAAATAGTACAGTTGTGTACATTACATAGGGGGACTGACATCCTACAACACATATGTTATAACTATAATTTTCTATCCGGTTTAGCAGGAAAAAATATATTTAGTCTGGGAACAATATAATTAACTGTTCTCCAGATTTAAATGAAGCCATTTTTTGTTTCAGTCCAATTACTAAAGGACAAATATGATATCCAACAGGGACAAGTTTTATTATTTGCAACTTTGGGACTGTTTGTGTAAGACTCTGAAGCATAATATAACGAAACAAGCAGCACATCCATTAGAAGATTTTTAAACTGAAAATATAAAATCTCTGAAACATCTAGATTTGGGAATATATAAATTAGTGTCAGATGCCAAAGGCATTCAAGTATGTAAGTCAAGTCAACTTTGAGGAGATGTCAATGCAGAACTTAATGATGAGCAATTGGTGAGCAGCTGATATTCAAAGCACAGCACCTGTTGTGTAACCAAAAACAAGAAATGGTGCTTAGTTTGTATTATCCACCAGCACAAATACATAATTTCAACAGTTTAGTCTCTGTGGAATACATACAGTGGGTCAGGACACACTTATGCATTTTTTGTGGGAATGGCCATGGATTAATTGATTCTAGATGATATATCAGAGAAAATAGGATAGAAATATGAAACCAGAGGTAGCCCATCAAGATAGCGACTCCCAAAGGAAGAGGACCGAAAATGTTATGAAATCACAGTACATGCTGTATCAGTGACTGACAGTTCCCCCCTTCCTGAGGTCCTCCTCCCCCAAGGAGTTGGTATATTGAGTAAGGGGAACAAGCCCCCACATACACAATGTGTTTCATGCCATTTTCACATCTCACTGTTTGGGAGTTGTTATCTTGACATGGAACTGAATCCAGGGGATCTAATGTATCCAGAATACTAACCATTCGGAATAGATGGTATGAAATTTAGTTTGCCTAGAGGTAGTAGATGATTGTTGAATATGTTGGCATCTGCAACAAAGAAATGCATATTGTGTGACTGGACATTAATAGGATATCCTTCTTTGCAGCTATAAGCCATCTAATATGACATTGTGCTTAGCATGATATAATGTAAGAGAATGGTTCTAAAAAGTGTTATTTTTAAATAGGTGTCCTTATATGGAACACTTACTAGAAAAGTTTCAAATGACTGTGCAATGAGGTTGGGATAGAGAAACTCTTCATGCCCGCCAGTTCTGCATTTAGCTACGGGACCATGCTGGTGACCTAGGTTTGGTAGTAAGACTGGGTCTCCAGTTTTCATGTGGCCTTGGGGTTTGGATACTCGTGATGACAACACTTCTTGGCTCGGGAATGAGGTGCCATAATGGAAAAAGTATATACATATATAAATGATTACTGTACTAAACCTTGCTCTCTTAACCAATTCTGTGGAATCTTGATACAATTTGTTACTATAAAGCCCTAATGTAAGTCAGGGAAAATGTTGTTTTAACAAGATGAATTATGTTTTATATCACTTTTAGATGGCAAAGGATGAAGAGAATACACTGTAGTAAGGAAATTATTTAAGCAATAATACATGGCAGGGTGTGGGTTATGCTGGGATTTACTCACGCCTGGTGTGGTTTGGTCATGGGGCTGCAGGTTGAGTGACTAAATCTGCACCAGGCATGAGCAAATCCCAGTATAACCCACATCCTGGAGTGGATTATTGCAATTATACAATTCCCCCTATATTTTTTGTTAAAAATAAATAATAATTTTCGTGAGTTTAAAACATTTTTCTGTAATTTATTCTTACACCAGAGAAAAAAATAGTTCCTTGTTGCTACCGAGGCATTCACTGATATTGCAGCTGCCATTGAATCAGTAGATACAAGTGAGTGGCAGAGGACTATGCAGTGCACTGTGCTAGTGTCAGCCCCCTTCTTTCACATTCATTGGCACTGGATGTGCCATTGAATCGGGAGTTGACCGATTTTTTTTTTATATATGGATTTATTTATTCCAGTTGTGATGAGTTAGAAAACAGAGAGAGAGAGAGAGAGAGAGAGAGAGAGAGAGAGAGAGAGAGAGACTGAGTTGCAGCAACTACTGCCACTGAAGCCCCGGGGATCGTCGTGCTCAGCTCGCACCATCATCCATCAATTAATATAGTATTTTAACACTTTCAACAATTCTCAAGTGGGCAAAGTGTTCCTTTTTAAAAAAACAAAGCCTGAAACATAGAGAAATATCATCCAAAAAGAGCAGACGTGAGACTGGGCTTGCGCATATGCAGATGGATACGCGTATACCCAATATCACGGCTCAGGTTTTCAGCCATGATTTCTGTGTGTTTTAGGCTTCATTTTTGAAAAAGAAACACTTTGCCCACTTGAAAATTGTTTAAACTGTTAAAATATCATATTAGTTGACAGATGATAGTGTGAGCCGACCACGACTCTCCTCAGGCTTCAGTACTGTGGCAGCCAGCATGCTGCCATTGCAAATTTGAGAACGGTTTAGTTTTTGGGGATGATATTAATTTTTAGGTGATGAGACTGACATGGCTGACTGGTACCTTTTCACGTGAGTTATACTAGGATTTACTCATGCTTCACAGTACCAGTCAGACAACCAGATTAGTTCATTTTCCATAGCTATTGTATAATATGTGTTTCTATATGAGTCTGTAAAGACTATGGGCCCGATTCTCAGAGAGCCCTTAGATCACCACAAGTTGAGGCAATCTAACGCTGTGGCAAACCCTAGGTGTGCCAGGGACCCAGCAACTGATTTTATAAACAACAGGTTGCCCACTGTGCCAAACTGATGGCACACCAGCGGGAATTGCCACAGAAATCCTGGTCCCCCACACACACCTAGCACCACACTGGCAGGGAAGGGATGGTGGGGAGAGGAAGCTGTGGGATGGGGGTGCTGGCAGGAGAAGGGGCATAGGAGGTATCATGGGAGGGTCAAGGAGACAGTTCTGCAGCAGCAGGAGCGATGGCACCCATCGGGGTGTGTCTGCAGTGTACAAGATTTATAATGTATGTCTTAAAATGGTTGTAAATGGTTAACTGCTCTGGTGGTCTAACGGCCCCCCAACCCCAATATCCCCCCAACAGAAGTTGACATATCCTCTCTGGTGGACTAGTGACTCCCACCATCTCTAATATCCCCTAGATATAGGTGAATAGCAACGCTGGTAGTTCAGCGCCGCTCCCCCCATCCTCATTCACCCTCAAAAGTCATTGCAGTAACAATCCCTGGTGGTCTAGTGGCCCTCATGTCCCCACCACAGCAAGCAGTGCTCCACCACTCCACACCCCCCTCCATCCCAAACCCCTGCAGGTGACCAGCACAGCGCTCTGCTCACCACCATGGCTGGCCGCCCAACTGATCCATCACTGAGCATGTACTGTATACAGTATGCACTCACTGACTGACAGTTTCACTAAGTGCATACCGTATACAGTACATGCTCAGTGATGGATCAGTCAGCGGCTGGCCCTGGTGGTGAGTGGAGGGCTGTGCTGGTCACCTGCAGTGGTTCAGAATGCAAGGTGGTACAGGTGATGGGGCACTGCTTGCTAGGGTGCGGGGGCGACTAGACCACCAGGGATTGTTACTGCAATGACTTCTGGGAGCAGTTGGGGATGGGGAGGTGCTGAACTACTAGGGTTGCTATTCACCCCTTTCTAGAAGACATGGACATCAAGGATGGTGGGGCGCTAGTCCACCAAGAAGGATATGTCAGCTTCTGTACTGGGGACATCAGGGATGGGGGGATGTTAGACCACTGGGGAAGTTAACCATTTACATCCATTACAAGACATACATTATAAATTCTGTACACTGCAAACCTACCCCGATGGGTGCCATCACTCTCACTGCTGCCGAGCTGCCTCTTTGAGCCCCCATAACATATTCCATGCCCCTGCTACTGCTGGCAGCCCATTCTTTGATCCTCTCTCACTGGCACAAGCCACTTAGACCACCTCCTGGCATATCTAAGTGGTGCCCCTTGCTGAGTCCACAGCAGGGCTTGCAGAACCCCAAGAAAGGAGATGTTGCAGCCCCACCGTGGTGCAAGCCCTCTTGTGACCTGGTGCACCTGGTTGCTTGCCACAACCTTAGTGCAAGGGGGCTTTGGAAGAGCTGCATTAGATTTGATGCAGGCTGCTTTACAGAATCACATTTGATGCAAGTTGTGATGCAAGTCACCCTTTGCATCAAACTCTTCTGACGCAAGTCCCTTGCATCAGTCTAAAGGTTTTGAGAATTGGTCCTATATGTCTTTTATTTTTTTTCCGTTATTGCATAATTTGTAAAAGTTGTATATGTGCAGAATGTAATCAGCTGCAACATCCCTTTTGGGATTGTTGCAACAGTAGCTGAATCAAATCAAATCAAATAAAAGTAAAATAAAAAAAAAATTCCTCATGTAGTCACCCATGTGGTGAGCCAAGAAAGTCACTTAGATGCACCTACTGTATGCATGCTGTCTCCAGAATCACTGTCGAACTAGGGCATTCCATGCTGTGCCAGAGTGTGAGAAGGGAGGGAAGGCAGGAACATTGGAGTGAATACTGAATCAGTAACACATGTGACAACTTCTGATATCTTGGGCATTGAGCCACTAGATCGATGACTGATAAAAGATCTAGGAGGTTACCTAAGGGGTGAGAGGTCTGATGGTGTGAAATGTTGAGTGTAAGAAATCTCAGTAGAAAAAAATAGATATTGAAACATAAAATTAGTTGACTAAATGCTGAAATTTGTAAAGTAAGAGTTCTGGTTCAATATTTGATCTATTTTCCTGTAATTAATATTCAAATTAATTTATATTTATGTGTTAGTATTTTAAATACTGCATACTGACAAAATGTGGCTTGCAATGATTCTTGTGTTCATCAAGACCCCACTATTAATTTTGTCTTTTCTGTATTTCCTTGCTCAGCCCATTTCTCATTTATCCATCATTATCTGTTCTTAAATGTCATGCCTTACTCTTTAAAGAAATGGATAAAATATTTATTGCACAGTATATGACATTGTAGACTAATGTATGAAAACTATTTTTATTGTTGTTTTTTTTCTCTTTTTCTTGTTCCTGTTCTCAGTATTATTGGAAAAAATATTTGTTTTGTGCAGTCATACTGCTGAATTGTTTAAGCTATTGAATATTTCTGTATCACTCTTTGTTATCAATGGGGAATTATTACATATAATTGTTCAACTCTGAGGCAGGTTGAGGCTACCTGGTAACAGGGAGCAACCCCGAATTATAGAAATCATGCCATTAAGCTGATGCTTTCAAATGAACCAACCCAGTAGTTAATGGGGGACAATTAGGGAGGCAGTATTGCTCAGTGGTTTAAGGCTCTAAACTGCAAATCTGAAGATTTGGGTTTGAATCCTACAGCCCCCACTTGCATACTGTGTGACCCTGAGAAAATCACTTAACTTTCCTGTGCTCCCATGTCGCACCTTTAAACAAGCTTTCAACTTAGTGTGCCACTCGTGGTTAAACAATTACAAAAAAAAAAAAATTCCCTTTTTAGTGTTTTGTCTTGTGTTATTCTGGAAGGTTCCACATCCCCTGCACCATAATCTGGTCTAGCACTGCTCCCCAACCCAACAGGTTTTATGTCCACTATCTAAGGAAGGCTATTACATAGGTCCCCCCCCCCCCGCTGGAAGAATAAGTGCCACTTAGCATTACTTAAGCAATATACCATGACAGTGTGTGGGTTATGGTGGATTTACCCACACCTGGTGTGTTGTTTGGTCACAAGGCTGCAAACCGAGTGAGCAAAACACACCAGGCATGGATAAATCCCACCATAACCCACACCCTGGAGTGGGATATTGTGATTATACAATGTCCTATAAAAGAATTATTTAAAAAAAAATGTTTAGTTTAATGGTTTTAACTTTTTCATTGATTTTTTTAATATATTTCCTCTGTGTTAAATAATACCTTGTTACTAGGAAGATTGTGTCTTGTTGCTAAGTAGATTATGGCAGGTGTGAAACCCCCCCCCTCCCCCCAAGACTGAGACTGCTAGAGACAATGTTGCTGGTATGGTTTTTTATATTATTTTTATAGGCTGACAGCATGGTTGACTTGGAGTTGCTGTTCAATTTCTGTTGTGTGCTGTGCGCATGGTGTTAACGCTGAGAGGTGCCATGCAGAGGATGTGTTTCTGGATTCTGGTAAGAACAACAGAACGCTGTGATTCCGGGGACTTTATTTGTTTTGTTTTTCATTAATCTTATGGGAAACCATTTACTGCCTGTGGTTGATCAGTGAGAGCTTGGCAGTTGTGTTTTCTACTTGGTGTTTAGATTGTGGGGTGTAAGCCCTGAAGTTGCATGTGCTTCCAGGTTTTGTGTCTCTTTACTGGTATCGGTTTTACTATGCATTTTCCGATCAGGAGAAAAAACTAAAAGAAAGGTGGGAAGCTGTGCTGAAAACAGAAGAAAACATTATTGGAGGTAGTGGCTACTGACTTGGGCACATCTTTAGTTGAGGTTTGTGGACCATGGGAAGCAAGGTGACTGACACTGAGAAAAGAGTCCTCGAAAAAAAGAATGCTTGACAGGTGAGGTTGGTGGACTTGGTTACGGCGGGGGAATACTTCACTAGAAGACTGTTTTGGCCTCCCATGTGGGTATTTCCCACCATTTTAAAAGTTGCTGAATTTTAGAGTATTTAGGAATCACAGTTGAAAACCAGAGCCATGATATTGGGTACACGCTTATGCATGTCTGGGGATAATAATATGCATAACCGCGTGGCCACTGTGACAGCTCTGCTTTTCAGCCGGGATTTGTGCAACTTGTAGTGATCGTTTTTGACTTGCAGATGCTTTCCCTAGTTCGGCATTACTGGCTGTTTTAAAAAATTGGTTTAGCAGAACTGGGTGGTGAGAGTTACACACGAGGTGCTTTGGCCATGGGGGGTTGCAGTTATACTGGTGGATTTAGCAGGGAAAAATATGGTGGCTTGGAGGTTTCTGTTTTTGGAGTCAGACTGATTTTTTTTTTCAGATGCAGCTGACTGACACCTTTTCCCATTGGTATATTGCAGGATTTACCACAGCTAAATGATGCCAGTCAGCCAATTAGATTAACGAATTATAGAATCCCATTGCATAATCTTGACTTTACCACCTTTATGCTTAAGGGTGCATTCCCGTATCTTGCAGAAGCGCATCAGGTCAATCATTTCTGCACATTCAACCATGTCATTACCCTTTAGCATGCAGAAGACTGAGTTTATGCCCTCCTGAGCCTCCTTGCCTCCAGATTAAACATGTTAAGGGCATCCAGTCTCTTCTTATACTATAGCTTTTATCCTTGATATGTTTGACAATTCCGGTGGCCCTGTGTTGCCCACTTTACTGTCTCAATATCCTGAGATGATTCTACAAAGGTTACACATGGCGCAAAGTGACTTGTACCAACAGGAATGATGCAACTAGTACTTTGAACCATGAGTTGCGACATGCGGGATTCTGGAAAGCAGCCTGTGACATGACGCAGGCTGCTTGCACCAAAGTGGACTTATGCCACCATTTGTGCCATAAAGCCTGTTGCAACATGGCTCAAGGGGGTTTATGGCAGCAGCTGTGCCCTATTCTGTAAGAGCCACATCCCCTAATTTGGGATTCTGAAACAACCTCCAGAGGATATCTGTCAAAGTACATTTACACCAGTTATGAGCTGGTGTAAATGTACTTTGCATCCACCGGGGGTTGGACCAATGTGCCCCCAATGGAATACCCATAGGCAGGCAGCCCCCCCATCCCAATCCCCAATAACAAATGATTGTAAAGCCCTGCAGGGCTATTGTCCCCCCAAGTCCTGATCCCCAAGAATAAACCAAGCCCACAGGGCTATTGAACCCCCCAAGCACCAAATCCCAAGTATTGCACAAGAAGCCCCACAGGGCTAGTGGACCCCTAAGCCCTGATCCCCAATTCCCAATTCCTGATATAATGTCTTGTTGGCCATAAAACTAATGCAGAAAACATTTTCATATCCTGTTAGCCCTGGTAGTCTAGTGGCCCCAACGTCAGTGCCAGACCCCCCTGCCTCGACCCATACCCAGTTAGTCGACTGGCACAGCTATTTCCACCACCGGCGGCCGATGCTGACTGAGCTCTGTATGAGCACGCATTTTCTGTAACAGCACGCGCCTCAGTGCGAAAGACAGCTGCTGTCATTCACTGAGTGCCTACTATGTATAGAATGCGCCATAGCAGAGCCTCAGTTGGTGGCTGGCCATGGTGGTGAGAGGTGGGCTGTGCCAGTTGCCGGCTGAGTATGGGTCGGGGGAGCGGGGTGGTCTGGCACTGCTGGGTGGGGTGGTGGCCACTAGAATACCAGGGCTAATAGGATGTGGGAATGTCTTTTGTATTAATTTTATGGCAAACAAGACATTATATCGGGATCGGGGCTTGAGGGGGTCCTGACTTCAAGTGGGTTCTTTACAATACTCAGAATTCAGGGCATGGGGGGTCCAATAGCCTTGCAGGTCTTCTTTTTCAATACTCAGGGTTTGGGGCTTTGGGGGTCCGATAGCCCTGTGGGGCTTCTTTTTTGATTCTCAGGGTTCAAGGCTTTGGTGGGGTGCTTGTGCCCTTCACAGTCAATGACGCAGGTCTGCAGCCACCCCTTCAGGTATGCCCTCCATTTGGCATACCAGTAGAGTTGGGGCAAGTTGCAGGACTTTGCCGAGGGGACCCTGCCCGATATAGAATTGAGTGCAGGGTCCCTGGCACAATGGCATTTGGCACAAGTCGCCTTTGGTGCGACTTGTGCCAGCCCTTTGAGAATCAGGCCCCCCTGTCCATATTGGGAACCCAAAACTGCACACAGTACTTCAGGTGAAGTACGACCAGGTCCCTATAAAGGAATAAGATTACGTCTGCTTTACTAGTCACTCCCTTTTAATGCACCCCAGCATTCTTCTAGCCTTGACAGCAGCTGTGCACTGCTTTTCATGCTTTAGCTTTAGCCCATTTTCTATTATGACCCCCAATTTGTTTTCCTTCTCTACTGCAGTATGAAAAGCCCAACACAGTGTAAAGGTTATGCCTCTGTTTCCCATCCCCAAGTGTAGCACCTTGCATTTGGTAACAGTGAATCTAAGACTCCAGAAGTTCAACCAGCCATCCAGCCTGTTTAGGTCCTCCTAAGGTATGTGCCCATCTTCAGTGGAGTACACAGACATGGTCAGCTTAGTATCATCAGTAAACTAAAGCAGTCTGCTCCCAGATCATTGAGGAAAATCTTGAAATAAGTGTCTCGGCACCATTCCCTCAGGGATGCTGCTGACTACCCCACTCAGTTCTGAGTAGTGTAATCAACCATAACCCTCTGAATCCTGCTCCCAAAGTCAGTTAGCAGTCCACCTTGTGTATGCCTCATGTATACTGCACTGGTGTATTTTGACCAGAATCATATGGGTCTATGTGATAATGGTGAACGCCTAAAGGTGATCGCCGTTATCGCTCAGTCAGAGTGCCGAATACATTTTTGGCACTCTGACAACCCTGGTGCACCAGCACAATGGTGCCAGGACATATTTTTACTTTCTTTGGGGACTGTGCTCTGCCCCCCCACCCCCCGTCAGGTCTCCCGCACCCTCCCACTTAAGGATTCTCAACTCCAGGGGTGTATGCCGGAAGGGGTGAAAGTAGTAAAAATAAAAAGGTTCAGGCCAGGTGCAATAAAAATCATACCAGCGCCTGGACCCGAACCCAGTACCTCAACCACCCCAGCCATTGCCCAATCCCTAACACCACGATGCAGCTCGACTGACAACTACAGCACCACCCCCTACAGCCTCTCCACCCCCTCCCAGCCCATGCTCACCATGCTCACTCCCACCCACCCCCACTCGCATACGTATAGTTATATCCTGTTGCCTAGTTTGCCCACCCCCTCATCCGGTCGCCCTATCTGTCGGTCACCGTGAGTGGATTGTGCAAGGAAGGTGTCGCAGTAACAGACAGCGCCCTTCTTCATGCGCCCACTTCACAGGTTACCGAATCATATCATGCACCATAATTTCAAAGGCTTTGCTGAAGTCCAAATAAGTTTTGTCGACAACCCTATTCTTGTTCATCTCCCCGGTCACCCCTTTTGAAGAATGTGATCCGGTTGGTCTATCATCATCTGTTATCATATAGCCATGTTGACAGGGGATGAGAACCTTGGTCACAATCATGTGATTATTTATTCTGTCCTTGATTATGAATTGTTAGAAAATGGGCTTGAAAAATAAAGCATGCTGATTGGCTGAAAGGCATGCTCATCATGCGTTTATTTTTAAATAAATGCCCAGTGAAAAACAAGTGCCAATTCTGGGTGCTCATTACAGAATTACAGAATAGCTTGGCAGAAGACACCAGGAGAAAGGACTGCTGTGTGACTGGACTTCTCTACTGGGACTAAAGAAGAAGAACTTTTGTACTTGGACCTTTAATTTAGGGTAAAAAAAAACTAACAAACAAAACAAAAAAAAGTGTGTGTTTGTCTGAGTTAACTGAACTGAATGGTTATCTGAACAGTCATCTAGGTGTAAATCTCAGGTGATTGAAAGGACTTAATAGCTGTGAGGTTTAAATTACTTGTAGAAAGATCTAGTAAGTAGGGGAAGTGGCTTAGCTAGAAGGAAGCTACATTTAAAGACTGCCTTAGAAAGATTCTGCTAATAGCTTGGCAGAAGACACCAGGAGAAATGACTGCTGTGTGACTGGACTTCTCTACTGGGACTATATTTCCCTCCTTCCCCCCACCCAAAACTAGTTCTATTTTAATAGGCACAGGATTTGACTGACAACAGGAACTTCCTGTTTGAGAGCAGGAAGTGAGTGATCACAGAGCCACCAAAGACCCACCATCCTAGAAGGGCAAGAGTAGCTCTCCGGCCCCCTCTAGCTGCTGGAGGTCTGCCTTTGAGCAAGAAAGGGGGCTACTGAGAAATATAGGATATTCTTGTCTCAGAACAGGACAATCAGGAGCTTAAAGGGCACATAGGCAGAAAGTAAGGAGAGAGAGAAAAAAAAACAGAGGAAAGAGTAAGGATTGCAAATAGTTAAGGGGCCAGAAATAAGGAGTGGTGTGGTGCAGTGCAGTGGCTGTGGAGCAGCAGTCTTCTGGGAGACATTCTGGAGGATGCGGTATTGTCCCATCTGCAGGCACCTCTCTGGGCTGAGGGAGAAGGTTGCTCATCTCCAGGCTGAGTTGGCCAGGATTTGTGGGACCTCCTCTTCCATCCAGGGACCACCAGTGTCACTGCTGGCCTCAGGGGTTGCCAAGAAAGAGGAGTGGTTGGACCACAGTGGGCTCAGGGAGGGTGAGGGTGGTGGAACAGAGAGCATCCCTCCAGTTGTACCTCTCAACAATCCTATGCCATTCTGGCAAGTGTGGTTCCTCTATGGAGGCACCGCAGTGGAGACCAAGGAGGATGCTGGGAACCTCCACAAAGGAGACCCACAGGAGGGTGGCAGGGGACCCCTGCAGGGAAGGAAACAACCCTGGTGGGGACTTCATTGTTAGGAAGGTAGAACTGGGGAGGAAGGGAGAGGAGGGAGGTAAGGTGCCTGCCTGGCGCCATGGCTTGGAGGGACAGGGAGCAAATCCTCAGGCTTGCCGGAGCAGCTGCACAGGGGAGGGAGCTGGATGTCATTGTCCACCTAGGGACAAATGACCTGGCTAAGAAAGGGATTAGAAGTGCAGGAAGAGTTTGTGGAATTGGGGAGGGATCTTAGTCAAGTAGCACACACAGTAACCTTCTCGGAGGTGCTGACCATCTATGGCATAGGAGAGGCTAGGGTGTTCCGCACCATGGGATTCAATCAGTGGTTGAAAAACTGGTGTGGAGCTCAGGGATTTGGCTTCATTGGGGACTGGGGGTCCACCTGGAGTGATGCAAGCATATACTGGCATGATGGGCTGCATCTGTCCGGGAGGGGAACCAGGATCCTAGGTGATAGGCTTAAATGCTTCATTGGCAAGCATTTAAACTAGCCAAGGGGGGAGGCACTGGAAAGGAGAAGAGAAATCCTAGCCCCCCCAAAAAAATCATGGTAGTAAATACGGCAAACACCAACATAGAGGTGTTGATAGGGAGAAGGGCAGGGGTAAATGGAGAAAGTGACAAAGGCAAGAAGGACAGGGATGGGGCAAAAGGGAGTAAGGCCATCAGGAAATAGAGGGTAATGAGTACCAATGCCCGTAGTCTGGGCAACAAGGTCCCTGAGCTGGTGGCCTTGATGGAAGAGGGATGCCTGGATATCGTAGCAATCACAGAAACATGGTACACAGAGAACCATGACTGGGATGTTAACATACCAGGGTACATAACCTACAGGAGAGACAGGCAGGGGAGAAGAGGGGGAGGAGTAGCTCTCTATGTAAAGGAAGGGTAAAAGCAACTGAACAAAAGAGTAAACAGGGAGGAGAGGAGGCACTGTGGGTCACCTTGGAGACTGGAAAGGGCACCACAATCCGCACAGGGGTTGTGTACAGACCCCCATGTCAGGGGGAGGGAATGGACAAGGATATGATAGAAGGCATTCTTAGAATGGCAGAGAAAGGGGAGATACTGTTGATGGGAGACCTGAATATGCCAGATGTTAACTGGAGCACATTTTCTGCAGCCACATCCAAGAGCAGGGCCATTCTTGATGCCCTACAGGTGGCAGGCCTCAGACAGCTAGTTTTGGAACCCACTCATGAGGTAGCAATCTTAGACCTCATACTCTCAAACGGGGGCAGTGAGAGGATCTCAGATCTAGAAGTGGGTTGCTATCTGGGGACAAGTGACCATCAAACAGTGTGGTTCATGTTAAACTCAGCTACAGAGTCAAGCCATACAAAAGTGAGGGTACTGACTTTAGGAGGGCTGACTTTGGCAAGATGGGAGAGTGCCTCAGAAAAGCACTAGCAAACAGGCTAGAAGGAGGTGTGGAGCAACAGTGGGGAATCATCAAAACTGCCATCACAGAGGCAACAAGCCTTTGTGTGAAGCAAATAAACAAATCAAAATGAAAGAAAAAGCCACTATGGTTCTCAAAAGAGGTGGCTGTGAAAGTCAGGAAGAAAAAGATAGCATTCCGGAAGTATAAGGAAACACAGAAGGAGATGGACAGAGAGCTGTACCAGTTAAGGCAGAAGGAAGCAGGGAGGGAAGTCAGAATAGCAAAGGCCCAAACTGAGGAAAAGATAGCCAACTCAGTTAAGAAGGGGGATAAAACCTTTTATAGGTACATCAGCGAGCGTAGGAAGACAAAGGGAGGGATAGTGAGGCTGAATAGAATGAACGGTAGATGGGCAGAGGGGGACAGTGAAAAAGCAGGGATACTGAATGAATATTTCTGCTCAGTATTCACAAAAGAGGAGGGGGAAGTGCCTAATCCAATTAACAGAAGCACTCTTGATAGGGGGGTCGATCCCAGTCCTTTCATAGAAGAAAGGGTTCTGCAAGAACTCCTAAAACTGAAGGTGGACAAAGCAATGGGTCCTGATGGAATTCACCCCAGAATTCTAAAAGAATTAAGGGAGGAACTAGTGAAACCACTGGCTACTCTTTTTAATAAATCATGGGAGGATGGTGTGGTACCCGAGGACTGGAGGAAGGCGGATGTGATTCCCCTTCACAAAAGTGGGACCAAGACAGAGGCAGGAAACTACAGACCTGTCAGTCTGACCTCTGTGGTAGGGAAAGTGATGGAGTTACTTCTGAAGGAAAGAATAGTTGAGTACCTAGAGGCCAGTGGGGCACAGGACTCAAGGCAGCATGGGTTCACAGCGGAAGGTTGTGTCAGACGAACCTAATAGATTTCTTTGACTGGGTGACCAAAGTAGTAGACCAGGGAGGGGCTGTGGACATGGCCTATCTAGACTTTAGCAAGGCATTTGACACAGTCCCACACAAAAGATTAATAGTCAAATTAACCAGTCTGGGAGTGGGTCCCAGGGTGGTAGCCTGGATAAAACATTGGCTGCACAACAGGACACAGAAGGTAATTGTAAATGGAGTCCACTCTGAAGAAAGAGGGGTTACTAGTGGGGTACCGCAGGGTTCAGTATTGGTCCAGTCCTTTTTAATGTCTTCATCAGTGACATTGCAGAGGGACTGGAAGGAAAAGTATGCCTTTTTGCAGATGACACAAAGATCTGCAACAGGGTTGATACACAAGGAGGCATGGAAAGGATGAAAAGGGACTTGGCAAGGTTGGAGGAATGGTCAGAAGTATGGCAGCTAGGATTCAATGCAAAGAAGTGCAAAATAATGCACCTGGGAAACAAGAACCCAGGGGTAGAATACACAATGGGTGGGGAGGTAGTAACAACAACAAAAAAGGAAAGGGACCTGGGGGTAATCATATCAGATGACCTTAAGGTTAGCAAGCAATGTGAGAAGGCAGTAGAGGGCTGGGGGTATACTGGGATGTATAGGGAGAGGCATCAGCAGCAGAAAACAGGAAGTTGTTATCCCTCTGTTCAGACAGTTGGTGAGACCCCTTCTGGAATACTGCGTCCAGTTCTGGAGACCCTATCTCAGCAAGGACATAGACAGGATAGAGGCAGTCCAGAGGAGGGCAACTAAAATGGTACAGGGTCTGCAAGAGAAGCCGTATGAGGAGAGACTAAAGGAGCTTAATATGTATACCCTTGAGGAAAGAAGGGAGAGGGGGACATGATAGAAACTTTTAAGTACCTCAGTGGAATCAACAAAGTCCAAGAGGGTAGCATCTTTCAGAAAAAGAGATGTGCTAGAACAAGGGGACACAATTTAAAGATAGAAGGGGGGCAGTTCAGGGGCAATGTGAGGAAGTATTATTTCACACATAGGGTAGTGGATGCATGGAACAGCCTTCCTGAGGAGGTTGTGGTGTCTAAAACTGTGGAAGAATTCAAGAATGCATGGGACAGACATAAGGCAATTCTTGTGGGGGGTAGGAAGAAATAGGCTGTTGGTTAACTAGGATCTGCGGCCTATCCTGTAGGTAGGGAAATGAGCAGACTAGATGGGCCAAGCGGTCCTTATCTGCCATCAAAGTCTATGTTTCTATGTTTCAAGAGCACACCAAATTTTCTAAACTTGCATGCCACCATTTTTTTCCCCCACTCACTAACCAGGACACGAACCAGCACTCAGTCTTCCTCTGAACCCCTATGCAAAACTCAGTGAAGACCTCAGCTATTTCAAAACAAAGTGGCTCCAAAATCAGTAACATAATAGACATGGCACCAGCTCTACTAGTGTGCATGACGGGAATAGCATTTCATTCATTTTCTGTACAGAAGATGGACATTCGTCTGTGGTACGGAAACAGAACAAAGTACCGCTCCCCTCTCATACACAGTAATGCTACCGGAGCAACAGCTCTCTCTCCTTCAAAACCAGAAAATAATTTTTAAATAGTTTTAATTGTGTGCATACCTACATAATTCTCCCCATGTCACCAGCAGCCTGAAGTACAGATCTGCCTCGCATAGTCACTCTCCCAGACCGCTCTTGCTTCAGCGATGCAACAATACAGCTCCTGGCTCCAGTATAAAAAAAAAGAGGCCGCAACGACAGCTACTCTCAGAAATAAAAATGAAATAATAATAAAATGCACAGGAAGGGAGGGGGGTATTTCATGATGGGGGAGTCCACAGAACAACAGTAACAGTCTGCTGTGGAGCACTAACTGCATTTCAGCTGCTTTTTTTTTAACTACAGAGTTTTCATTAGGACAAAAGTCCTTTAGTCCAGTACAGGCAGAGGAACTATTTAATTACCATCCCTACACTTTGCTAGTCTGTCTTATATAGGCGCAGTCATGTGACTAAGTCCCCACTTTACTGTTTGCAGCCTATATGGAAACACATATAGAGGGTGTCTGACCACCCTTTGCTAGGTTACTGGAAATCCTAGTTGCACTGCAAAAGGAAAGCTAGTTATAGCCTTGTCCCTTTCTATCCTGGCATAAGGGAAACTTGATTCAGCATTGTCCTTTCTTTCCTGGCACCCTGGATTTTCTCTGTGGGTCACAACACTCTGCCACCCTTTTCTTTGGTAAAGTTAGTCCCCTCTTAGTTTTGAGACACTGTCTGTTTCTCAGGAGTGCCTATTTTAGAATGTTGCCTGTGCTTTTATTTCCTGCCATTCTGAACTCTCCTTTCTTACCAAATCCCTCTGCCACCCTAATTGTTGCACAAGTTTGTCCACTCCCTCTGCCCGCTCATCGCCCCACATCTACTGCCCTGTCCAGCCCCCTCTTATTTTTGAGAAACTCACTCTTTTTCTCAGTAATGTCTATTTTAGAGTGTTTCCTGTGCCATTATTTCCTGGCAATCTGAAATCTCTCTGTGTGCCAAATCCCTCTGCCACCCTAATCATTGCTGAAGTTATCCCACTCCCCTGCCCTCTCATCGCCCTGCTTCTACTGCCCCTGTCCAGACCCCTTCCCCCCCCTCCTCTGCTTGCTTCGAATTCCCATTTACCTTTACCTTCATCCTGGTGGATCCGTTCATTACATTATACCTATAGTTGCAACCCCATCTCTTTTCTACAATTATGGCACATGGTATCCAGTTATATGGGTGACTCAAATTGAGCAACTCAATTTTAACATCTCTGATTACAGTGACTGTCACAGGATAGCAAGGAGCAGTCATAGAGAGATTGAAGGTTCAAACGGCAACAAGAAGAATAAAGCAACTGAGACAGGAAGGTACTATGAGGGAGAACATTGGTGGATGTTTGGCCAGGTAGTTCCCAGCTGGCTGTTTGGTGTGGAGGCATGATTAATGCCTCTGGTATGGGCAACCCGGGTTCCGAGCTCGGCTGGAGGGAATATTGTTTTGTTTTGTAGTGTTGGGACTTAGGTTTTTTTTTTATTTTGCATTGCATTCCCCCACCCGATATTTCTGCACTTGGTTCCCCTGTCACGGTTTCATGTTCCCCCCCATAGCTCTGGGCTCCAAATGGTCCCCTGTGTCAGGCTCCCCTCCAGAGTTTATTAAATAAATAATAGGGGGCAAGTGGGGCACAGCCCCCCCGCATAAAAATTCTTCAAACACATTGCCCCCAGAGACTGTGGCAGAACCTCGCTGTTTATGGTTCAGCTCTAGTTGAAATCTTTGTTTTTGTAATCGGCGATGTGCACTCGCTCATTCTTCATTCGCTATTGTTTCTTCACTCATATGACATGGAACCATCTAAAGTACCCACAATCCTGTCCTGTATCTCTCCCTGTCAGTGCTCACTACCCTGTGAAAGCATTACTCCTTAGCTACCTACATCATTTGTGTAAAGGGATGCATTCTATCTAGGGATCGGCACACAGGGTTTTCTTTCCTCTATAAGCAGGATTGTTCATAGTCCTGCTGGCCTATCCCCACTAAAGCTAGTAACCGTCTTACCCTTTTTCCTACTCCTTACTCATGCTGGTGATACTGAACTTAATCCTGGTCACTCTGGTCCATTATTTGTGCCTGCCATAGCATCAATATATATCAGACCTGGTACTAAAGGTATCAAAATTACCCACTTAAAAGCACAAAGTCTCTGCCCCTAAGTGGCTGAGATACAAGCCTGGACAGATCTGCATAACTCTGACATTCTTGGTACAACAGAGACATGGTTAATGCCTGGCATTTACCAACATCAGGTGAATCTCCAAGATTACTCGTACTTCAGGAAAGACTGTGTAGGTAAAAAGGGAGGTGGTGTTCTATTCTATGTAAAATCTAGTCTATCTGCCTCAGAAATCACCTCTCCGGCCGAAAATCTGCCTTCTGTAGAATCCTTATTTATATCCCTATTACTTGGTAAGATAAAAAAGGTATAATTGGTTGCATATATCGCCCTTCCAAAGATGCCACAAATATTTTACCTTCCCTTATGATGTTCCTATCTGATCTTCTCTCGCAAGATATAGTGCTTTGTGTGGACTTTAATAATGACTGGCTTTTTCCTAATAAAAATAAGGCCCATTCAGTCTTATCAGACAATAACCTTACACAACACATAAATTACCCCACTCAATTAAACTCCAAGACTGACACGTCAACACTCATAGACTGGATAATGTCCAATTGCTCCCACTTGATCAAATCAGCTGGTGTTCTCCCCAACTGTATCAGTGACCACTCTCCTGCCTATTGCATATGGCTCAACAATTTTGAAGTACCAAGCCCAAAATCCTGGAGTCAAGAAATATGACACATTTTAATAGAAATGAGTTCCTGACCTCAATCAATAATGCTGACTAGGGCCCACTTACCACCCTCCCTGCTATTGATCAGGCCCTAGACTATTTTATAATGACCTTTACTAACATTATCAACAGGCACGCACCCTTAAACAAATGCAGGTCCAAAGGCATCAAAGCTCCACGGCTTTCCAAGCAGCTAAGGTTTCTCATGAAGAGCCAGGATGCTGCCTGGAAATCTTCATCTTCATTCTGACTGGTTAATCTATCGACAGTTGAGAAACTCTTGCAAAACCAAGCTTCAGGGAGCCAAAAGAGCATACTACCACTCACTCCAAACAGAAAACCTTAGCAAACCCAAGGAATTTTGGAAACAGATTAATTCTTTAATCAAGGGTAAATCAGTGCAGTGTCCTAGTTCCATTTTCCCTGGTGGTAACCTCCTTCAAGACTCACCTTCCACTGCAGAGGAAATAAATCAATTGTTTACGGACCTAGATAGGTACACTTTGCATCTCTCACCAACCCCTGACTTCTCCATCCCCGCACATCCCCATTCTAGTCTAGACTCACACCCTGCTTTCCACTTAAAAACCACAACCAACAAGCATTTGTCAATGCTGAATGTTGCTTGCTTATATGTGCTGTTTAGGTATTTGGAAGCGAAAGTACCAAGCCTAAGAACTGTCAACGGGGGTCGGAAGCTCATGCTGCCCAACCGTAGCCCATTTTCCACTTTTCTCCCCTTTGCAGACTGCAGGCGAGCAATGACGCTTAGGCACAGCATGCCAACAACGACCACACTCCGCTCTCTTTACTACAGCGCATTAATAGTGCCCCTAGTCATCACCAGGGGCTGCTACAGAGTGGTGGGTCCCTGGATCCCGTCCCAGGATAGGAGAGGAGTCCTCTGGATGCTCAATCCTATCCCTCCCCTGCCGACCCCTGGTGGCCTGGGCTCACGTTCAAACCCAGGTTGCCAGTGTGGTGCGAGGTGTGGCGTCCAGTGCCTCAATCCTCAGGGCCAGTGGGCCGGCAGTAATGGTGCCTTTAATACTCTTCTCCCCCTTCTGCTCCAGTGTACCCTGTCCCCTGTGTACAAGTCACTATTCTCCCCAGATTCTACCCCAGTTAGTCACTAATCCATAATGTTTGGTGTGGCACCAATCCCTCAGCCACTCATTGAACTCCTCAAGCCTACCCTTCCTCCCCATGCTTGCACATGGTACCGGCAGTACCTCCAAGAATGCCACCAACTTCCCCAACCCCTCACACTGCCTTCCCAACTACTCGAACCTCCCCCTCACTACTTCCACAGTGTCTCCGCCAAGTCGTTTGTACACACATGTAACAGTAAATGAGGTTTCTTCCTCCTCCTCGCTGCATGTTTTAGCAGTGCCTGCCCTGCCCCTGTTGCAGTCAACCTGGGGACAGCTTTAACCCAAATACGGCTGTGCCTTTCCCCCTTTCTGGCCCATCTCATCCATTTCAGTATAGAATCCCCCAGGACGAGTACCCCACCGTCCCTTAACCCCTTTCACCACCCCAGTATTTGTTCTTCCGTGCCCCTTACCCCCACCAGCTGCACCCTCTGTGACTTCTGTATCTGTACCCCCTACTTCTGCCTCATCCTTTTCTCTGACTTATTCCTCCCATTCCCCTTGAACCCCTTCCCAGCCTGATTACTTCCTACTGGGCTTCCCATGTTGACCTCTCCTCCTCCTCTGCTGATTTCCAACTCTTCTCCTATCCCTGTTGTTGTCGATTTAGAGCCCCCATTACCTTCTACCCCGATAGTGATGCCCCTCCCATCCTTCCCCCTTGCAGTAGCCTTTTCTTCTCCAGTCACCACCCCCTCCTTCCTTACTAGCCCCCTTCTACCCTTTCATCCTCGCTATCTCTTTCCCTACATGTTGCCATCCCTCTCATGCCCTGCTTGTCCTCCCCCCCTTAAGTATGTTCCTGTTCCTCCCCTCTCTCTCTCTCTCTCCCATAACAGAGGTTTGAATCTATTCCTAGTCAATACCCCTCCTACATCTCTTCCTCTATCGGTTCCCCCATCCTACTTGTTCCTCTCCGTGCCACCCCTGGTCTCTCTCCCTACCTGCAGCCATCTGCTCTCTCCCCTGGTACTCCTCGTGGTCTCTTCTCCCCTATCAGGAGGTCTGCCCTCACCTTGGGCACCCCCTCCCTTCTCCTGTCTGTTCTGTTCTGTTAGTGCCTCTGATACTGGGGTCAGTTTCACTCCCTAGTTGTTCTTCCTGCAACCCCCTTTGCCATCCCCTATCCCCCCCCAGGATGCCTACCATACTCATCTGCCCTGTCACTTAGACTCCTCCCTAACCTCAACAGTTCCTCCCTCAAACTAGCCAGTCATCTACAGACCATACACCCCCCCATCCTTTAAGCCCAGTCCAGGATCATGGCGGACCCACACCCTGTACAGCCCACCACCTTTCCAAAGATGCCCGCCCTATTGACATGTGGCACCTGCCCCATTTTGGCCCCCATCTTATGTTATGGGCTCTTACTCCCAGGTTCTGTACCCTACTACAACTGTTAGGCCCCTATTTACTCAAATTCTGTCCCCCCCACACTAGTCCTCCTACTGCTCCCTTGCTGACCAGGTTAATTCCATCTCAAATCTCATCCATTAGATACTGTATTACTGTAGCAATCCTAAAGCCTCCTTGTCCGTTTTTGACCCCGGCCTCAGCAACCATACTTTTTGTTCTCAGCTCTCATATAGTTTCACTTAGCCCAGTTAGACATCCTTTTGCACTCCAAGTATTACTCAGCTCAGTTAGAGAAATAAACAGAACAAATAAATATGTATTATTACAGCAATCATAACAGTATAGCTCAGTACTTAGCTCAGTTAGAGAAATAAATAGAACAACTAAATCTGTATTATTACAGCAATCCTAAAAGTATCCAATCATTGCTTTGTCTCCACTTCATAGACCCTGCTATAATATAGGACCACAGAGGACCCTGGGCGGGAGAGCGGGCAACTCTAAAGTCCCGGCAGAGCTTCATTGAGCTCACTCACTCCCCACCCACCCCACTCACTCATTCTATTTCTCCCGACCCTGCAAGCTGCCCTTTTGTACCGGGCTTCTGCTTGTGTTGGTGCCTTTTTCTGCCCACAAAGAAATCCACAGTAGTCCCGACAGAGCTCCATTGAGCTCGCTCACTCCCCCCCCCTCACTCACTCATTCTGTTTTTCCCGGTGCTGCATGCTGCCCTTTTGTACTGGACTCCTGCTTGCGTTGGTGCCTTTTTCTGCCTACAAAGAAATCTGCAGCAGTCCCGACAGGGCTCAGTTGAGCTCGTTCACTCCCCCTCTCTCACTCGCTCAATTTTAATCTGTCCCAAACACTGATTTCCCCCTGCGACCACACTATTCTGTGCTGGAAGTACGAAAACACATTTTGGCCAGGATGTGAAAATGACAGCTGAACTGTTCAGAAGGAGGTGTGAAAAAATGGCAGTGTTGAAAATCTGGCATGAAAATATTACAAATCTGTGAAGTTACAAGGGTGCATGGAAACTGCACAATGCACACTTGTAACACAGTCTTTTTATGGACTTTTGTCACCAAATTTTCAACATAGGCATTTTAGGACCTCTGCTCATGAACAGTGTCACCGTCATTTTCTTAATCTGTCCCGAACACTGATTTCCCACAGCGACTGCGCTATTCTGAGCCAGAAGTGTGAAAACACATTTCGGCCAGGATGTGAAAAAATAATGACAGCTCTGCTGTTCATAAGGAGGTGTGAAAAAATGCCAGTGTTGAAAATCTGGCGCAAAAATATTACAAATTCGCAAAGTTATGAGCGTGCGTGGAAACTGCGCAATGCATGCTCATAAAACAGTCATTTTTTTGATTTTTTTTCAACGAATTTGCAACAAAGGCCTTTTGAGAGCCCACCTCATGAACAGTGGCACTGTCATTTCGTTAGTCGGTCCTGAAAGGTGATTCTGCGCAGTGACCGTAAAATCACCTTTGGGACTGAATAACGCAATGACAGTGACTGGATTCATGAGGAGGGGTCCCAAGAATCCCATGTTGAAAATTTGGTGCCAAAATTCTCCAAAATGCCCGAGGTATGCACCAAAGTTAAAAAAAACCTCTATTTATGCCATTATATACCTTACTGGCATTCTTCAGTTCGTGGTCGGCTTTGAATAGTGCAAACGTGTTCCCGCTCCACTGAAGATCATCACGCTGGGCTCTGGAGGTAAGTATGGGGTGAGGGGGGCTGTGGGGAGGCGGTGTGCACAGAGGGTGGGTGCGGGTTGGAGGAGGGGACACCGAACTCTACAAGGGACCGTTTCCTTGTTATACAGGTGTTGGACAAAAAAAAAAAACATCGCAGGACTGTTTTTTTTTTCAGGGACTTTGGCACACTGGGGTGGGCTCCCAGCATGCCACCTGAGTGTTTTGTGGGGGCTGTAGCTGACGGCGGATTGCGCACCCCCGTCAGCACATACCAGTTGGGGGGAGAGCCGAGGGGGATTGGGCACCCCCCTCAGCAGACAACAAATTGGGGGGGAGACATTATGCCAACAGGGAGTGGGCTCCCCATCGGCAAATTCAACTGGGAAGGGGGTAACTGAAGCAGACAGGGATTGGGCTTCCTGTCATCAAAGAAAGCAGGGGGAGGACATGATGCCGAGGGAGATTGGGCACCCCCTCAGCATACAGCAGAAACTTAGGTGTGGGGACATTATGCCGACGGGGACTGGGCTCCCCGTCAGCAAACTGGGTCAGGGGCATGTAAGGTACTGCCCTGCAATGACGGGTCACTCCCTCATTGCAGCGGAATGGCTGACGCTGCAATGATGAGGTGGCCCTTGATTGCAGCAGCTAAAATGTTTTAAGGTGGTGGCACACTGGCTGAACTAGTGTCAGCAGCAGCGTGCCACCCCATTGGGGAAAGCGGGTCAAGCCTCAAAAGGCAGTGGGGGCATTGGCCAGAACAGTGCCGCACCTTCACAACCTGCTTCTGCAGCAAGCTGCTGCAACATGTTATTTGCGCATGCATGCAAGCAACATAAAAAGGAAGTTCTCAGATTGTTATTAAAACTCAAAGAAGAGGGCTCCCCTGGCCATAATACCATTGAGCCCAAGTTCCTCAAATTAGGGGCTCCTGCACTTGCTGCACGTATCTGTAATCTAATAAACAAGTCCTTCCTTTCTGGATACATTCTGAGCAAATGGAAAGTGGCTGTGGCAGTCTCCCTCTACAAGTGTGGCTCCCATGCCATCGAAAATTACAGAACTATTTCAGTTCTCTGCCCCTGGCTAAAATCCAAGAGAGGATACTTTATAACTGATTACAGTCCTATTTGGAGACACACCACCTACTCACCGACTGTCAGCATGGCTTTAGAAAGAACTATAGTATGACTACTGCCCTTGTAAAGGTCTTGATCAATATCCTCAATGCAAGCAACAAAGGCCTTGTTACAGGGGTGGTGTTTGTTGACCTGACAAAGGCATTTGGCCTTGTCAACCACCACCTCCTACTAAGTAAACTTAACCTGATGGAGTCACGTGATGCTTCACCAGGGGTAGACGCGCTTGGTTTCAGCTCCCACTCCTCACCCACTTTTTAATCTATCTTTTTTGGTTAAATATCACTGAAAAGTATCATACTTATCTTCGGAGAGTCCCTTGAGTTCTGCTTTATTCTCCATTCATGTGCAGCTTGATATGTCAAGCTCAAAATGGACTCAGAGATGAAGCTTGTCCAGTCATGCCATATGCCACCTCCGACACCTGACAAATCCACTAAGAAGTCCAAAGGCTTGGGCCAGGCCAGCCCCCAGAATGCCAAACAATGCTCAGCGACCAATCCTCTGTCGGAGGAGAAATTTATGGAGGAGAACTCTCCACTAAAAGACTTCCTCAAAGTTTTAATGGAGGAGTTGAAATCCCTCTGTACCGATCTGAGTGACTTGAACCACCGGGTCTCAGACAGGAGAAAGCCAGACATTCTCGCTCGAGCGCTAGCGAGACCATATAGACCCCAAAATTTCCTTAGTTTGACAGAAACTCTCCAGAGTGGATATTAAATTAGAAGACCTCGAAGGGAGGTCTCGCCGAAACAACTTGGTGGTCCATGACCTCCCAGAAGATGCAGAAGGTGCATCCCCAGTGTTGTTCACCCAGAAACCTCTGACTAAGGTGGCAGGGCTTTCTCCTAACAATCCCTACTGCATTGTCGAAAGAGCTCATCACTCATTGCAGCCGAAACCACCGGCAGGGTCGCTGCCCAGGCCCTTCATTATGAGACTACTCAACTTTTTGGATTGGTAGCACATTCTTGTTAAAACTCAGGAGATCCAAAACATCACTTGGGAAGGGCATCGACTCAAGGTCACCCAGGATTTGCCGGCAGCCACATGGCAGAAGAGAGCAGCCTTTCACCCAATTGTGTCAAAAATCATAGCTGCGGGTCTTCAGTTTAAAATGTTATACCCTGCCCGGTTACAAATTCAAATTCAGGGCTCCTGGCATACCTTTGAGGACATTGCTCAAGCCACTACAGACCTGCAAAAGCTGCTGCTTGATCTCTTTGGCATTCACTGAATATTTCAAACTGGTCTTCGGCTTCGGCAAAAGGAGGGGAGAGTTAAGCTCACTGACTGTTCAACTAATTATTTGGCATCATACTAACATACTATTTGCCAGCAGATTAGGCCTTACGGTCTATCGAGTCTGCTCGAACCTCAGATCCCTAGTTGGGTGCCGAGGCCCTCCCCCCCCCTTGTGTTCCAGAAACCCCTATCATCCATCCCCACCCCCCCCCGGGACAGGCCATCATCTGATACATCCACTTTCTGTGTCTATCCCACCCTCTCTTGAAGCCCTCCACTGTGGATCTCTGCACCAGCTCGTCAGGCAGTGCATTCCAAGGGTCCACCACCCTCTCAGTGAAAAACCTCCTCCTCTTTTCCCCCCTCACCCTTCCACCTTCCAACTTCAAACCACGCCCTCTGGTGATACCTCCCTGCTTTAGTCTAAAGATCCCCTCCATATTTACCCTATTTATTCCCTTGAGGTACTTCAAGACCTCAATCATGTCCCCCCTGTCTCTCCTCTCCTCTCCTCCAATGAAAACAGGCAGAGCTCCTCAAGTCTGTCCTCATACGTCAAATCCCCTAGCCCTCGTATCATCTTAGTTGCCCTCCTCTGTACCCTCTCCAGGAGCTGTATGTCCCTCTTCAAGTGTGGTCTCCAGTACTGTGCACAGTACTCAAGGTGTGGTCTAACCAGTCCATTGTACAACGGCAGAATTACTTCCTTGCTCCTAGAGGTGATCCCCCTTATGATGCATCCCAACATCCTGTTTGCCTTGCTAGCCACTCTCCTGCACTGCTCAGAGTTATTCGTACATGCATCCACCATGACCCCTAGGTCTTTTTCCCCTATTGAGGCCTCCAGTGCCTCCCCTCCCAGGGCGTACCTGTGTTTAGGGTTTCCCTGCCCAAGATGTAACACCTTGCACTTGGTGATATTGAAATTTAATTTCCATGTGTGAGCCCAGGTTTCCAGGGTGTCCAGATCCCCTTGCAGGGCCAACCTCTCCTCTTCTCCCTCAACTACTGCTCCCATCTTGGAGTCATCAGCGAAGAGACTCAATTCACACCCTATACCCTCCCTGATGTCCGATATGTAGGCATTAAACAGGATCGGACCCAGGACCGAGCCCTGCGGTGCTCCCCACTACCAACCTCTCTAGGGTTTGAGAGCTCCCCACAGACCACTACTCTCTGGGTGTGTCCAGCTAGCCAGTTTTCAATCCATCTGACCATCAAAGGGCCTACTCCCAACCCCATCAGTTTCTCCACCAGACCATTGTGGGGGACAGAATCAAACGCCTTGCTGAAGTCCAAGAATAATACATCCACAGGCTTTCCCCTGTCCAGTTCTGATGTTACCCATTCGTAGAACTCCTCAAGATTGGTTTGACATGATCTACCTGGCACAAACCCATGTTGCCGACTATCCAGACCTCCCACCTCCTCCAAGTACACCCCCAATCGTTCCTTTAGTATACTCTCGATTAATTTTCCCACCACCGAGGTCAGACTGATGGGTCTATAGTTACCTGGTACTTCCCTCAACCCCCCTTTATGGATTGGCACCACATGTGTCTCTCACCAATCCCTAGGTACCCTCCCTGTCTCAAGTGACCTGTTGAAGAGCTCCGCCAGGGGTGCAGCCAGTATGTCCACCAATTCCCCTAGTACTCTCGGATGAATGCCATCCAGCCCAGGAGTTTGTCTTTCTTTAGGGCCTTGAGGGCTAACCACACCCTTTTGGCGGAGATAGCATCATCCGTCCCCTCCACCTTACTGGCCTTTTTATCCTTATCCAGATGTGACACCCCTTGGGTACCGCTCCCTCCCTCTTGCTCCATTTCTGTTGCTCCCCTGATCCCACTCACTGCCGCTTCTATCCCCATCATGCCTTGCTTTGTAGATATCCCATGCCCCTCCCTAGTGAACACAGAGGCAAAGTACTTGTTTAATACCTCTGCCTGGTCCCTCGCCTCTTCCACCCACCCTCCTTCTGATCTCAATCTGCTGAGATGGCCCTTGGTTTTTCTCCGCTCCCCAATGTACCGGAAGAACCCCTTTTCCCCTCCATGTATCCCCTGTGCCAGCCGCTGCTCTTCACTGGACTTTGCTCCCCTCACCATCTGGGTGACTTTTCTAGATGCAAGATGGTACAGTTCCTTATCCCTATCCCCTCTTGTTATTTTATATTTTTTGTAGGCTGCCTTCTTTTCTCTGACCGCTACCTGTACCTCACTGGACCACCAGCATGGTTTATGTGACCTTGCTCCCTTACGTTTCAACTTAGCGCAGATCCTGACTGCCTCATGAAGTCCCCGGTTTATGACCTCCCATCTCCTTTCCACACTTGTCATTGATGTAATCCCCCTCAAGTGATCCTTGAGAATATTTCCTATGCCCACAAAGTCTGCCCTCCTGAAGTCCACTGCCAGTGTCCTAGATCTCACCCCCCCCCATGCTTATTTGAAACCAGACAGTATTGTGGTCGCTCCCAGTCAGGGGATCCTCTACAACCTGGTCCCTTACCAGATCCCCATCTGCCAGAACCACGTCCAGAACATGCCCCTCCCTTGCGGACTCCATCACATGCTGTGTTAAGAACACATCCTGGAAGCCGTCCAGCAGCCTCTGCTCCTTGGCCACCTTAGAGGACATGGTTCCCCAGTTTGTACCTGGCACATTAAGGTCCCCCATCAACACCACTCCTTCCCCTTTTGGTCCACACTGGGCAATGATGTTGTCCAGCAAACCATCCTCTAGAACATCACTCATCCCGGGGGGCCTATATACTACACCCAGCTTGACCTTATCTCCTGCTGGGGATCGTAAGGTGACCCATAAGGCCTCCACGTTTCCATCTGCCTCTTCTACCCTAGCAATTTCTATGTCATCTCTAATGAACATAGCCACTCCACCCCCTCTGCCCTCCTTTCTATCCTTCCTAAGCATAGTGTACCCCTGCGTTAGGTCCCAGTCATGGTTTTTGTTGGCCCACGTCTCCGTGACCGCCACCACATCCACCCCTCGAACAGCATGGCCTGGAACTCTGGCAACTTGTTTCCCAAGCTCCTGGCATTTACTAACACCCAACCCCCACCCCTTATCCCTGATCCCCTTTGTTGAACCCCACCCAGGTTCCTTATACTTCCATCCTCCCTCTGCTCCTCCTGAAACCTCCACCCCAGTCTGTTTCCCCTTTGGGTTTGAAGGCTACTCCCCTCATCTGGAGGAGAGGTCTTCTGGTCAGCCCCTCCCTTATCCCTTCCCCCCCTCACAAGTTTAAACCCCACCTTTCTTGAATGTAGTCAGCCATCCCCTGTTTAAGGACTTCCTTCCCTAATGGGGCAAGATGAAGCCTGTCCTTGGCATACAGTCCCTTATCCTCCCACACTCCTTTCCAGTTCCCTAACACCCCCAACCCACTCTCTTCACCCCACTTCCTGAGCCAGTCAGTAACCTCTGTGATCTCCATTTTTTTCTCCACTGAAGCCTTTGGTACTGGCAATATCTCCGAAAAGGAAATGTTGCATCCATTATCCCGACAGACTCTGGCAAATTCTTGGAACCTTGCTTGGATTTCCAAAACGCTATTTCCCTCTAGATCGTTAGTTCCCAAATGCACCAGGAAATCCGGTTTCCCTCCACAATCCCTAACCAGTTCACACACCATGAACTTTGCTCTGTGCACTGTCAGCCCAGAGATACTCACTACCTTCACCTGGCTATGACATCCACCCCCCCCCTGTCCCTCCCACTGGATACCCCTAATCATCGAGTCTCCCAATAACAGAGCCTTAACACCGCCATCATCCTTATGATTACCTCCACTATGCCCTCTCAGCCCCCCATCCCGCCCTTTATTCATGATCTCAATTCCATGGGAGTCTTTCTGCCTTATTAGAGACCCCCTTGTCACCCTCCCCTTTCTGCCTCCCTCGTTATTTTGCCCACTTAACTCAGACCCCCTCTGAATAGGTATCCCCTTTAACCCTCTCTTATCCGAACCATTTATCCTGGCCCTGATGGTTTCCCCTTCTCCCACACCGCCATCCTCCCCCCTTGTAATAATACCCCTACCTCCAGGGGCTCTCTGTGGGTCCCCTTTAGCTAGGGCCCCATCCTTGGTACTGATCCTCTGCTGAAGGGGGGGGGGGCTCCTCTCCCACCTCCTTGTCTCCCAGTTTGTCTCCAGTCATGCTCTCCTCCCTCATGTCTGCAATATGTTGCATCTCCCCCATCTGCATAACATTTATGTTTCCCCTTCTCCCTCTGGGACTATTTCTATCCTTTCCATTGCCGGTCTGTGATGCCCTATGGGTATCCGACTCCCTCCCCCCGGCCTCTGTATCAGTTTCCTCATTTCCACCAACCCCTTCCTCCCCCTCTAGGTTGCTTAGTAGCTCAAATTTATTGTGACACTCTATGTCAGCCTCCATCAAGTAACCCGAGTTTCCCCTGACTGCACCTCTAAACTGCCCCTCTTCTTCCCCTCTTGCTCTGTTCTTCTTAGGAGCTCCCTTCCCACAGTCTGCTGTTTTAGGCTTCCCCACAACAGCCCCTCCTGACTCTTCCCCCTCCACTGTCTTTGTATTCGGAATGTTCACCCTGTACGCTTTCCCCTTAGCGTCAACATCCCTATCTAAGGGTCCTCTGTCCCTAATATCCCCCCTCCTGCTTACTGTAACATAACGTCCTGTAATTTCAGAGCGTTGACCCAGCCTCCCCTCAGCCCCACCCTTCTGCTACCCATATCCACACCCCTTATCCTTGGACACCCCCCCCAGCTTACTCCTGAACCAATATACTTCACTCCTGATACAAGATAGCTGTCTACAGAGTGGGCAGCCTCCCTCTCTCCAGGCCCAATTGAGAATTATTGCCATCCCACAGCCTGTGCAGCCTACAACCCTTCTGAAGATGCCTGCCATGGTGGAATATGGCCACCCTGTTTGTCCCCCTCTGTTTATAATGGCACACCCCCTTTTCTCAGTCACTTTCCCCTGGAATACAGTTTCTCTCTATACTGACTGCAGTTATTTACAAACCCAATTTCAACCCCACCAATAAAGTTCCGGAGTCTCACAAACACATACAGTCCAGTGTGTGTCCAGTCCCACTAACAGTGTGTGTGTATGCAGACATCAGGTACCGTATGATGTCACAGGCCCACCAGTACCTGTTGCTTCAAATTTCAGTCCCAAACAGAAATACACAACCCTTCAATCCCAACCCCCAGTGGCTTTTCAGTATTTAAGAAAGTCTACAAAACAGGGTGGGTAGGAGGGCTCTTTCCAACACCAGGCAAATATCACATTTAAATTTCATTCTAATTATCACTGCCAAACAAGTGTTCCCAAGCCCCAAAAGTTACAATATCACAGCCCAAGTAACAGTTCTAACTCAAAGTAGTAATTTTTAACACACAGAACTAATTTCACATACAAAACTATTCAAATACTTCAATTAAAACAGAATATAACCCCAGACCTCTGTCCTTACCAGCCTCCTGCTTATGTTCCCAAGTGAACAATGAAAGCCAAGGTGATTCCTGTTAATTTCCCCTTCCCCTAACACCAGGCAAACATCACATTTAAATTTCACTCTAATTATCACTGCCAAGTGTTCCCAAGCCCCAAAAGTTACAATATCACAGCCCAAGTAACAGTTCTAACTCAAAGTAGTAATTTTTAACACACAGAACTAATTTCACGTACAAAACTTTTCAAATATTTCAATTAAAACAGAATATAACCCCAGACCTCTGTCCTTACCAGCCTCCTGCTTGAGTTTCTGATTCAGCTTTGCTGCAGGGACTTTTCATTCATCTGGACTTTTTGGGGATCCTGGACATGTTCTAACTGTTTCAGCTGTTTGTCTGCCCCCCTGCTGTTCCTTACATTGGTGGTTATGGCTACACATAGGCCCAGAATAGATTGACAATGTTTGAGTAGATTTGTATGTGCAATAAAAATATTAGAAATAGCACAATTACAGATAGTCTAGGAGACAATATTAGAAATGGGTATTTTATTGGGAACCTTGAATGGAGAATTGATCTTTCTATGAATATCTATTTAATGTTTATAGAATTTTGTGTTTTGAATAATAATTGGACATTGTTAGGTATGTTTTTTAACATTTGACTGTCTTTTTCTTATATAGTTAATGCAGTATCTATCTCTTCTTTTCTGTTTTGGCTAAACTTCTCCCCACCCCCCTTCCTTTTCCCCTTCCTTCCTTATTCTTATTGTATTGATTGGCTTAGTCAGCTTGTTTAGGTAATGGACACTGGAGGGTGAGAAGCACGTTTTTTAACACAAAAATGACCAAGATGATTGATAAGTGAAATTGTTTAATTATATCACATGGTGCTCATTTGATGTATTTAAAGTGTTGGTATGGTGAGGTCCCTAGCCTTTGATAAAGGACACATTTGTCTGAAACGCATCAGGTGGGACTCTTGGTGCTTTATTAATGATTAAAAGTAAGTAAATTATTATTTAAATGGTGACGTCCCTCTTTGAGGTTTATCTGTGCTCGAAACTCATTTTCTGTATGCTATAGTAGTTTCTTGAAGCACGATAATTCCCAGTTCGCACTCTCTTGGAAGAATATGGGCTCTGTTGAATCTTGAATGATGCTTGTCCTATGTCTTCTGGACTTCATTCATTTGTTCCCTTATTGTCACCTAGATCCAGTGTTGAACATGTCACTTGCTCATTGGGTGTGATATCCCATCAACGGGGATCCAGCACTGCATTTTTCGAATACTGCCCTTGAGCTTTTCCATCGGCTATAATCCTGCCTCAAGCAATCCAGGGGGCCTGCCTGCTGCTTATTTCATACATCCAGATCCTGCATTGAATTAGCTTTAGTTTTCAGCTGCTGTGCTACCTTTGATCGTCTTTTGTGGCTGCCGCTCTTCTGCTGCAGTCATTATTCTTCATCTCCCAGTATTGTACTTTAGTTTTCTTTTCCTGGCTTGTGACACTTCTCTGACTCAAAAAGGTATGCTGCCCTATTGACTGTTCGTTTGGTCTGCTTCAGGAAAGTACCTGTCGGCTATTTACGTAGCATCAGAAGGACAAATACTCCAGCCTAAGGTTGGACTGCCCCACTCCTTTGAGGCATCTAATTTTTCATTTGGACTTTTATTTCTTCTTAAGGAACACTGCTGTCATGCATATAATTAATGTCAATGGACATCATGTGAGAATATATATTTATTTGTATTTTTTGGCAGGACAATGGGGATAGATGTAACTCTGTTTTTATAGCTTTTCTTTTATAATTAGACATGTTTATACCACCTTTACTGTGGTTTCGTTATATATTTGACTGGAGCTGTGGGATTTTTTTATTGTTATATCATTACAGTAGCTATTGTTGGTTGCAATTAAGATTGGACAGCTTTGGGATTCCATGTCCTTAGGTTTCCAGTTACAGGATAGGTAACTGTGGGATATTCTATTGTCCTTGAAAACCGTTTTAGTTGTTTTGTTCCAGACTTCATTGAGAAGCGGGGATTGGGTGAAGTGTGGGTTGCCTACTTGTGGTGAGTGCTGTCATGCACCAGATTGTGGGTGTTTTTTCTTTCCGCTTTACAGAGCCTGTTTTTTTGTTTGTTTTTTTGCTGGTCTTGCTTCCTGTTGCTGGGTTTTTTGCATTTTTTTCTTTGTTATCAGAAGCACTTCTGTCGAGCGGGCCATCGGGACATGATTTCTGAATGGTGGGACAGAGGTAGGTGGGGGGATTGTGTTTGAGCTGTTTTGGGACTTGGGGGAAGGTTATTGTTTTCTGGGGGTTCTGGGTTTTGCTATTATGTTTTGCTTATGTCTTTTCACTATGGGGGTGTGTGGGGATGGGGAGAGGGTTCCACCAGTGGAGGGGGTCATTTAAGGATGTGAGGTCCTTTTATTGTTCTTGTGTATCTGTATACTAGTTAAATTATGTGTTACTATAAGTTGTCTCAATATAGCTGTGTTTAACTTTTGCACTTGGAATATTAAAGGCGCACAGTCTCCCATCAAATGGGCCAAAATCTTACTTCATTTACATAAGCTGTAAGTAAATGTGGTCTTCTTGCAGGAGGCTTACCTGCCCCATCCCAGGTTCTCCTTCTTAGGTGAGCCTGGGTGGGACAAACATTTAGGACAGGCTATGATTCTTGGAAGAAGGAATGGCCATTCTCATTGCCAGGAGAGTTCCCATCTGCCTCATCCAGGAAGTTGCAGACCCTTAAGGGCTCTTTATTATTCTTAAGGACCTGCTTGGTCATCTGGAAATAGTATTGTGTGCGCTATTTATGGCCCTACTAGTGACGTTCCCCTATTTCTTATTAATCTGATGTCCCTTTTAACCCCTTGGAGTTCTCTTCCACTTTTCCTTGGTGGTGACTGGAATATGGTCTTTTGTAATGACCTGGATAGGTCTGGTAAAGCCTGTACAGCTCTCTTGCCTGGTCAGTTGGCTCTCCGTGATCTGGACTCCATGGGCCTGGTAGACCCATGGAGGGCATTTAAACTTGGACTGTTGTGAATGTTCCTTTCATTCCCTTCCACACAATTCATTTTCCAGGCTTGATTATTTTTTGCTTGGTATGGAGCATCTTTCCTGTCACTACCTGGCCAAAGTTGTTTCAGAGCATCATCCTGCCTATATTCAGCATAATGTTATCCCCTCACTACATAGAGACAAAATGTGGACACTAAATAGTCAATTACTTAAATCAAAAGACCTCATGAAACATCTTCAGTCTCTTATTAACTTCTTTATGGACTGTAACTCTCCTTCAATGACTAAACTTGACATATTATGGGGGGCCTAGAAGTGTGCTCTTTGAGGGGAAGTGATTTGTTTAGTTACTAAACATAAAAAACAGACCTTGGCTGTTTTATCCTCTCTATTAGACTGTATACGATCCCTAGAGGAGCACATTTCTCAGGCTTACCCTCAGTCAGATTGGGAGGAGTTATAAAATCTCAGGTTTCAATACAACACCTTACAGTGTGAGGAGGCAGAGCATCTTATTTTGTGCTCTAAGGTGAAATATTTTGGCCAAGCGGAGAAGGCTGGGAAATTACTGGTTTTCTGCTTGCATTCACAAACTATGGATAGGATTGTTTCCTCTGTACTGTACATAATGATTCTGGTTATATTCTCATTGTTAAGGCCTTTTATCAAGATTTGTATACGCCATGTCCTTCCCCCTTTTCCCAGACCAATTAGAAGACTTCCTCCAGGATATAACCCTTTCTCAGTTGGTTGACTCAGATGTTGCATTCTTATGAGCTCCTCTGACCTTACCTGAAGTCTCACATGCAGTTGACTCCCCAGCCTCTGATAAGTCTCTGGGCCCTGACGGATACACTGCCAATTTCTACAAAGCCTTTAAAGACCAACTGTCGTCCATCCTTTTGGATACCTTTAACTGTATTTGTAGAGCAGGTTTTTCTGATCTCTCGCTTACAGAGGCTACTTTCGTGGCTCTCCCAAAACCCAGTCGGGACCCCTTCCTTGTCTTCAATTACAGGCTGATATCACTAATTAATGTGGACCTTAAAATCCTTGCTAAGGTATTAGCCTGTAGATTGGGACAAGTGTGGGATTTGCTTATTAGTAGGGAGTAAGTTGGCTTTGTGAAAGGTAGACTTTCAGCCAACCATCTCAGGAAGTGATCTTATCTCCTTTCTGCATCCAGGGGTTCCTCCATTCCTGCAGCCTTGGTGTTCCTGGATGCAGAAAAGGCCTTTGATAAGGTCTCATGGGATTATTTGTTAGCTTTATTACCCAAGTATCATATTCCCCAGGAGTTCATACGATGGGTCAAGGTGCACTTCTCCTCCCCGGCCGTCTGGATATTTTGTAATAGTGTTTTGTCCTCATCATTTTCTCTTCACCAGGGCACTAGGCAGGGGTTTCCCCTTTCTCCCTATTTATTTAACCTTTTTTTCACAACCCCTGATCCATAAACTTAACTCTTCACCGCTCATCTGTGGCATTCCAATTGGACATACTGGCCTGGATATTCAAAAGGGTTGCACCATGCGCAACAGGGATGCACCAGCGCAAGTACAGAAATGCGCCATTGTGTGATATTCAGCGGGAGAATGCTGCATAGTACAATAAGCAATGCGCCAGCGCGCAAGAGTAATGAATACATGTGCAACCATAGGGGCAGAACCATGAATAACATGTGCAGTGCGATATTCAACAGCATGTGCCGTGCTCAATAGGGTTGCTAGTGGAAGTTGCGCAACAGCAGAAATGATCCAAAATAAAAGGGAGCAAGAGAGGGGCACAAGAACGCAAAAGGGAGGCCATAGGTGGGAGCGTGGTGACAGACACAAGGGTAGTAAAGAGGATAGCAGTGAGCAGAACTGGGCAGGAGCAGGACAGGGCCCACCAGAACTGATCCAGAAACAGAGTAGGAGTGGGGAGCCTGTGGTACTGTGCAGGTGAGTCTGTGGAGTGCCACAATGGACTGAGGGCAGTGGCAGGAGGCAGGACAGCCACAGCCAAAGGCGGGAGGTGTACCCGTAGCAGGGGGAGCATCAGGGATGGACAGTGGGGGGAAAGGGATAACAGTTGCCGGAGGGGAACACCAGTCAGAGACATGGCCAGCGCCACCTTCCAGATGGAGGTGGTAATGAGAGGTGTGAGAAGGCAGGCAGCAGGGGGGCACGGCCATGGAATTGCCCGTAGGCGGTACGCCCAGAACCGACAGTACCGAGCCCGCACCAGCTTTGAACACTACTCTGACACAGAGATTGTGGGCCGGTACCACCTGAATCAGGTGATCCTGAGGCAGCTCTGTGAGCTGTGCAGTGATGAGATGGAGGCACCCACACGACGGAGCCATGCTCTGTCAGTGGAGACAAAGCTGACAGCCGTCATGTGCCTGCTTGCCACGGGCACCTTCCAGAGACCAACAGGGGACACGACAGGCATAACCCAGTTAGCTGCATCATGCCTACTCACACAATTCCTCAGCACACTGCTGCCACATGCTGCGGAGTACATCCGTTTCCCCAGCACACAGGCAGAGTGCACAGCACACATACAAGAGTTCCACAGGGTAGCATGGTTGCCTGGCGTGCTCGGGGCCATTGACTGCACCCATTTGGCCATCCACATGCCACCTGGCCTGGACGGAGTGTCATACATCAATCAGAAGGGGTATGCAAGCATCAACTGCCAGGTGGTGTGAGATGTCAGGGGGCACATTACCAATGTCTGTGCCATGCACCCTGGGGGAGCACACAATGCCTTCATCTGGCACCAGTCCGCACTGTGCCACAGGTTTGAGAGTGGGGATATCCCCACTGGCCATCTAGGGGGTGAGTATGCATATCACGCAGGATGACATGAGCAGACGTGGGGGGGTGCATAGTCAGAGATGCCATGGATACCGGCCTTGTTGGCCCACGGCAAAGTGACGCAGACTAATGTCCACCCTCTACACACAGGTGACAGTGGCTACCCACTACGTCCCGGGCTGCTCACACCATACCGGTGCCCCACAACCCCATTGCAGCTATGGTACGATGAGGCACATGCCACAACATGGAATGTCATCGAGTGGGTGTTCGGGATGCTGAAGGCACAGTTCCGGTGCCTGGACACATCTGGTGGTGCCCTACAGTACAGCTCCTCGAAGGCCTGCGGGCTATTCCTGGCCTGCTGTATCCTGCACAACATGGCCACTGACCGTGGGATAGCCGTAGAGGTCAAAGAGAGGGACAGCAGTGGGGATGATGAGGACACCGGTCCAGCCTGTGATGGGCAGCCACCCCCTGGGCGAAGAGACCCCTGCCTGATCCGGATGTCACAGCTGCACCGGGACACCATTACAGAAGAGCACTTTGGTCAACACAGGTAGGTCACGGGGACATGCGCAACCACCAATGGCAAGGGCACAGCCCACAGATAGGCAGGGCAGAACACCAAGGGTGGACGACGGTAAGGGAATGGGTCTGAGTGTGGCACTGCACATGGTGTCAGGGATAGGCAGGGCTGAACACAACACGTGCACACATACACACACACACACACACACACACACCACAAGACATGCAAAAGGAGTAGACGGCACGCCAACCCCAATTGCCACCCCTACCCCCACACAGGTCCACACACGACCATGCCCAGTGGCCGTCACTGTGTGTGCCTCAGACGCTGGGCACCATTGCACACTGGCAGACAGTGCAACGCAGGCATCACCATGCACATGCCACAGTGGCCAGCAGCCGGGACGGTGTGCACAGGGACCGTGTGTGTGCAGGGCTGGGTACCCCACCCGTGCATCACATGATGCACACCACACTGCACATAAGGCAGCGGCAGACAGTGGCCATGGTGGGAGACAGGTCAGTCATGCGGCACAGTGCCACGGCCACCACGGATGCGTGGGTGGCCCCGCTGAGATCTGCCAGCAGTGCCAGGCTAACCATTGGCCTCATGGGGTGCACTGACAGTCCCCCAGGGGTGACACTGCATGAATGCAACTGTGTTCACGCAGGGGTCTGCAGCCCACCGAACATGCCCACGCCAGGAGTGCTCGGTATTCCCACAGCCGAACCCGGTGTCGACATAGCAGGTGTCACAAAGGCGCTGGGAATGGGAGGGGGACATGACACTACACGGTGTCTGCGGTGCATGGGCACTGAACTGGGTGCCCAATGTGGCCATGACAGCTGTCAATGCATTGGTCTGCCTGTCGATGGCAGCGGTCACATCCGCCTGCTGCCGGGCCATCTCTGCCAGGAGCAGACCGTGGTCTCTGCTGCACCGCTCCTCTGTCTGGCACAGAACCACACTGAGTGCATCCACCGCCTACACAAGCTGCATCTGCTGATCTACTGAAGCCTGAAGTAGACAGCTGTGCTCATCAAAGAGGTCATCCGCCAGTCCGGCATGCTGTCCCTCGTGGTGTTCCTGGCCCTGCTGGCCAGCATCCCTTGATGATGGGCGCTGCACACCTGAACCATGCCAGGGCATGTCCACTCACGGTGCACTGCCACTGCCCCCATCGCCATTGGCCGACTGCTGGCACTGCCCCTCCAGCTGCTTATCACCAGGGCTCACCGGCGCCGCCGCAGCAGCCACAACAGCCCCACCACCCTGGATGCACACCAGTGCTGCCCCATTGGGGCATACAGGCACAGGCTGGGACTGTGTTGTTACGCAGGCCTCCATGGCGATCACCCACGGCAACGCCTGTGCCGTTGCCTTCTGTGGGACCATCCTGCATCCCACATGTATCACTGTCAGGATGTGTGGTCCATCATCATCGGTGCTGGATCCGGCACCAATCCATGTCCCAGCACGCTGGAGACCATGGGCGCTGTCATGCTGGGACACAGGCAGGGCCTTGTCCGCACCTGCACCACCCTCATCAGTCCAGACAGATGTGCAGGTATGCACTAGTCTGGTCCCTCGGACACCTGTGGAGGTGGATGGGTGATCCTCCGTGTCCAGGGCATCCCCCTCGGTGGACACACCCACCACCGCTGACCTATGTAGATGCTCAGGAGCTGTAAGGGAACACATTAGTGTTAGTGGCTCTGCCCTGCCGTGTGGCATTCCCTCCACCACCCACACAGTGACAGCACAGGACCTACCATGCAGTGATGGGCTGCCACCCATCTGGGAGCCACCACCAGGAATGCCCTCGATGGCACAACGCCGCATGCTGCTGGCCACCCGTCCTCCTGTGGCGTCAGTCATGGCACATCCGGCTGGCCCCCACCGGTGGCAGCACATGCAGCCCTGATAGCAGCCACCTTAACTTTGATCCTCCTCCTGTCCATGCCAACCTTCTTCTTACACTCCTGCATGGAATACTGGTGGCTGCCATGCTGGTTCACGGCAAGCGCCACCTCACCCCACATCGCAGTACGGGCCTGTGGCGTTCACCGCTGTCTACTGAGCAGCGGTTCCCTGTCGAGATATGCCTCGAACAGGGCATCTGATTCAGCCCAGGTGAAGTTGGGCCTCCTCCTTCTCCCCTGTCCCTGTTCCTCCTCTTCTTCACGTTCGGTCATGATCGAACCTGTGGGAATGACAGGTGTTGCCTTTGACTGTTGCAGTTCCATTCAGCCCTCACAAACCACAGTCCCCACATCCCAACAGCATGCAACCCATCACAATAGACTGCAATACCAAACTATGTCCTCTGCAGCCCCATGTCGCATTTATGCAGCACAATGCAAGCAAATAAGGAGGGGCGCAACTGTAAGTGGATGCTAATGCAGTGGTTGCACCATGGAATGGCTGATGAGCTGATTTGCATATGCTGGCTGAATATTGTGCTGTTGTGCCTTGCGCAATGTTGTTGAGCATGCTCAGGCTATGGCGCAACACTGTGACGTGCGCAATTGGCACTGCACGGCGCATGCCTGGGGTGCTGACACTGATGCGTGTGGCACTGCTGACATGCTGTGAACAGGAGGTAGTGCAGGGCATGGCCACCACTGTGTCTGTGGCGCTAGTGCGCTGTTCACCCATCTGGCGCGCGTGCCCTGGTGTGCCGTAGGTGCCATGGAGCCACAGAGCGGTAGTCAACTGCACGGCATCACACACAAGCACCCACTACTGCGCTACATGCAGGGCGTCCCAATAGCACTGTGGCCTGCGTGCAGACAGACCCTTGACCCTGCAGTTGACCTTGCCCCCTAGGTGCCATGTGTGTCTGCATGGCATCCCTATCGCACAGTTCGTGACAGCGTAAAAGGGACTGGCAGCGCAGTACCGTGCTGCTTCCGCACGTCGGGCACGTGCACTACAGAGCGCCATTTTGATAGTGATACACACTGCAGGATGGCACAAAGGAGAGCACAGATGTGGAGCGCTATAGAGCTGGCCAACTTGGTGGCCATGGTTGAGCCTCATGCTGGTGCCCTGTTTGGCCAGGATCCCCTGGACAGGCCACGCAGTACTGTGTGGGATGAGGAGGCTGATGGCCTGGAGGATCACCAGGACTGCTGAGCAGTGTCACCACAGGTATGGCGACCTACAGCGGAGGGACCCTGACAGATTGGAGCGTCTGCAGGCATGCACTGGCGAGGCGCCATGCCACCGCCAGGTAGGTGCTCCATCCATACACTGGTAGCGTCCATCCATCCGGGTATCGCGGTATGCATGTGTCCACCCCGCAGGGGGGTGGGGGCCGCTCTAGTGGGGGGTGTAGGGATCATGACTGCTGGGCTAGTGTGCGCGCACACCGGAGGGGGCTCTGCAACTGGTTTGTACTGATGTTTCCCTCTCCATGTTTGCACCCTAGGCCTGGAGGAGGGCCATAGGGCGAGGCAGGCCCATTTACAGCAGGAGCAGGACAGAGTGGGTGCGCCGCAGATGCAGCAGGGACGTGGTGGTGGGGCCATGAGCCAGCAGCGCCCAGCTGGCCTGGATGCAGGTGAATGCTGTGTTTCCCCTTACATCTGTGCATGCTGGGTTGCAGGAGTGGTGGCAGGGCGTGGCCACCAGCACTTGGCCCCACTGCCATGCATGCCACACGGTGCACTCAGCACTGTCCTGTGGCACTGCATGTGTGGGTGGGCATCACAGGTGTTCCGTGAGTGCACTGGGTACATGGCTGTGCCACTGCCTTCGCACCGTATAGCCATGTCACTGTATGGTCAGGGTGGTGCTGTGCGGGACATGGGTGGTGTGTGTGTGCAGCATTCTGCATGGCTGTGGGTGCCTGGGTAGGCAGGTCATGCGGGCGCGGTCAATGTGAGTGGTTGCATGTCATCACAGGGGCGTGGCCCATGGCTGTATGCCATGCATAAAGGGTGGGCTGCAGGGGTCTGGCCAGTTACGCATAATGACTCTGCTCCCTTGTCCTAGGTGGACAACGCTGGACCGCACTCGAGCAGAGTGTGCAGGAGTTGCTGCAGCTCACGAGGGCCACCCTTGAGCTGCTACAGAGACTGGATCAGGGCAGAGGATGGCCGCACCAGAGAATGCACAGAGACTGAAGTGGGGAGAGGGGTCAGTGCTAGGCCCACTATTCCCCTGATTTGTATTCACCCCCGGATTAACCCTCACACCCCTTCATCCCACTCCCAGTTGTTCACCCTTGCCCCATGCCCACCTCCACCTGGTTTGTGGCCCTTTCTCCCCCCCCATTGTGAATAGTTTTATATATATGTTTTGTATTTCTTACACATCTTTAATACATACGTTTTGTTATGACAACTGTGGTGGTCTCTGATTTGCAGCGGGCTTATGGTGCTTGGCTGCAGTGGTGTGCATGGCATCGGGGGTGGTGCAGGCCTGGGCGTGTGTGTGTCTGGCAGGGACCCACCTATGGTGTGGGTGGGGGACTCGGTTCCTGTCTGTGGTATGTGTGTTGTTCCCTGTGCACTGGATGCCTGTGTGCAGTGGTCCCTGGTGCATGCACTGTGTCCCTGATGCCCCTGTCAGTATGTCCATGGCCCGTGCAGCTGGCACCCTTGCATGTGTGTGGTATGCATGGTCTGCTGGCATGTCAGTGGTGGCTTTCCATGCTAGCCACCCTCTGACCTTGGCGCAATGGCGGCTTGCCTCCTGTCACTGGTATGGTGCACATCTGTCTCGGGTGGCACTGTGGCCTATGTTGTTGTTGTCTCCCCTTCATACTGTCGCTGGTGTCTGTTACGGGGTCTGTGCTCTGATGTCTGTCACTTGTGCTCTTGCCGCATGCTGGTGGCAGACGGCTTCATGGTGCATGCGCAGGATGGCTGGTACACCTGTGCTGTGGTGGGGTGCAGGCCATGGGTACACAGCATCAGTGGTCACACACCAGCAGAATTTGTTGCCCCGCTATTGTGTCCCTGTGTTGGGGTGCCCTTGGGTCTGGGTGGGTGTTTGTCCGTGCCCTGTGTTGCATCCTGTGTGGCACATGCTTCCATGCACCACTGTGGGCATCTGTGCTGGCTGTTGGGGCCAGTGTTGGGACAGGGTGTGTGCTTGGGTGGGTGTGCAGGGTGCTGTCCTGCAGGTGGTGGGGTCCAAAGCAGACCTTGTCACATGCGGGGTCCCTCTAGTACCGATGCAGGGTCGACCTCTCTGCTGTGCCATGGGGGGCACCGTGCAGGGCAGCACTGTGTCTGCAGTTGTTGCATCAGTGGCTGGTGCCACCCACTGTGGGGTGCTCACAGTGGGGCTGCCATGCATGGCTCCATGGTGCACAGGGTTGCATTGTCACAGTGGGGGTGGTGGCATGCATTCAGTGCCATGCACTGTTGGGCGCTGCTCTTGGGAAGGGTGCCTGGGGATCGTTGTGCAGGGTGTGCTCTGCATTGGTCAGATGGGGTGGCACTGGGTGGCCAGCCCTCCTTGTTTTGTGGTCACTGCTTCCCAGGGGGTGTGCTGGGGCACCGTGCCCCAGCTGTGGATTCGGTGCTGGCGTTCATGGGCTGGTGGTTCATCCAGCTCACAACAGGTTGTGCAGTTCATGAGGTACAGGGGGCATTGTCTGGTCTACTGCGTGCTCCTCCTCCCATGGCTTCTATGGGTGGTGCACCCCTGCATCCTGTCCCTGCGCATCCCTGGTTGTGCTACTGTGCTACTTCCCTGCTCCACTGCACATCCCTGGTTGTGCTACTGCACATCAGCCTGCACCACTGCGCATCCCTGGTTGTGCCATGGTGCAGTTGGCACAATATTCAGTTGTGTTGTGCAAGCGCACCTTGGTCTGCGCTGTGTTTGAATATCGCACGTGTTGCGCATGGGCCCACTGCACTTGCACCTGCTCCTTTTATTAGGCTACTTTGTGGTGCAGATTGAATATCTGGGCCACTGATTGTAAATTATCAGTGTATGCTGATGATATTTTGTTACACGTTTCTTTTCCTGCCACATCCTTGCCTGACGCCTTGCAAATTATTTCTTCTTTTGGTGATATTTCTACTTATAATTTGAATCTTACTAAAACGGAGTTCATGCCACTTAATAGTTATGTTAAAAGGCAGAAGTTGAGCACCTTGGCTTCTTAGGAAATGAGATACGTTGAAATATCTGGGGATTTTTCTTACTACTTCACCCCTTAAGATGAAACAATTTAATCTTGATTCTACAGTGACCCATATCAAAACGGACCTGGAACGTTGGTCTCTGTTACCCATTTCACTGCGGGGACATTTAAACATAATTAAGATGACTATTCTACCCTGGTTATTATATCCCCTACAGATGTATAATGTTGCCCTACCTAAGTCGTGGTTTACTCATGTGCATAGAACTAATACTTCTTTTTTATGGCAGGGTGAAGCAGCCCGGCGGGCCTTATCCAAATTAATGCTGGCCAAACTGGATGGGGGACTGCAAGTTCCCAACTTCTTTTTAAATTACCTGGTGATGAACCTTACTAGATCTTCTTACTGGTTTAAGCCATCTGGGGGGACCATCCTGGGCCTTACATTCCATATTAGTTGGACATAGAATGTTCCTTGTAGTTCTCGCCTGGTATGGGTGTAGACACAGTTGGGGACCTTACTCAGAACCTGGCACTGTTATCCTTTCAGGATGCCCACTACCTTTATCATTGGCCTACCTCTTCCTGTTTCCATTATTTTCAACTGTCACATATGATCCTGCAATTTTTTGGTAATGGTCCATGGTCTAGTCCCTTCAGTATTTTCACCCTGCCTCTCATCCATAATGCTCCCACTTCTCATCATATTTCGTATTATTACCGATCTTTGCAGAACCACCTGGCAGCCACCAAGGTACCAAGGTTTTATGTTTGGGACCAGGCTCTCCTGGTTAGTAACTGTGTCCAGAATCGGCCAGTCATTTGGTAACATTTATATAACTATATAAAGTGGGATATGTACTGCCTCATGCAATTTCAGATTATTGATAATCTTTATTATACCCCAGTTAAATTGCATAACATGGGTAGACTACCCACAGATTCCTGTTCCAGATATAGTAAGGAGCCTGGTACCTTGCTCCATATTTTGTGGTCCTGTGAGACAGTAATTCCCTTTTGGAATTCTATTCGAACATGCCTTGATCTCTTGTTGGGGCTGTCTGATGCATTTCTTCCTGAAATATGTATTCTGGGAGACTACTCTGACACCTTGATTGGCGACCAGAGATATCACATGGCCTTAATCTCAACATGTGCTAAAAAGCTCATACATTGGCACTGGCTAGACCAATGCACTCCTTAATTCCTTGAGTGGTATAGGGAGATACTGTTTGCCTTGCAAGCTGAACGTCTTATAGCTAGTATGTCAGGCAAGATACACATGTATAACCATATCTGGGAACCATGATATGTTTTAATAACACTCTGAGTACATATTTCAGTTGATTCCCAGAAGTACCCCCTTTTACAAGGCTGGGTGTTGTTGACCCGTGTCTTCTGATTCATCACTTTGTTTACCTCTGGTGGTGGGGCGGTGGGTAATATGGGTGGGGGATGAGGGGTGGTACTTTTGTTGTATTTTAATGTAAAATGTATGTTTCCTGATTCTGGTTATGACTTGTTTTTTTCTTTTCTCTATAACTCCAGGATATGATGGGAATTGTACATGTTATGTTTTTTGGTTTTTAATAAAGTTTATTAAATTTATACAAAAAAAAAGTAAACTTAACCTCCTGGGTCTTGACTGCTTATTGCTAACCTGGCTAAAAAGTTATCTCATTGGGAGATTCTAAAGGGTGAAGTGGTCCAGATAACTGTCTTCTCTGAGGCCTTTAGCACATGGCGTACCACAGGGATCTATCCTAGGTCTGTTACTTTTCTTGCACTTTATTACTGAGCTTTCCAACTTCTGCAGTGATGCATCAGTGCAACTTAACGCTGATGATGCCATTCTATTCCGTTCCTCCAATAACATGGACTGGCTTAATCAGAACCTTAATTCAGATTTCAGTATACTCGAATCATGGTTCTCAGATAACCATCTAATTCTTAATACCAAAAACACCAATGCCATGGTATTCCACAATCCCTCCTCTAAAACATCTTCCCAATACCCTCTCAAAATCTGCTGACTATCCGGGGATTCCATAGAAGTAGTCCAAACCTTTAAATACTTAGGACTGTACCTTGACTCAACCTTCTCTTTAGGGACCAAAGTTTCCTTGCCAACTAAAACTATCAACTAGAAGTTAGGTCTGTTATACCATCTCCACACCCTTTTATCAGCCACCTGCTACCAGAAAATTGCTTCCACATACTGTACCTCCTCCGTATACTTTTCTATGGCGCACCTCTACTTCTCTCAGCTCAATCTTCATACATTGCCTGGCTCCAACAGTTCTATTATAGGATCAGGCACTTTGCCTTAGGGGTTTTACCTAGAAAACACCACTGCAATATCTTGACTACCCTTCATTGGCTGGACTATGACTCAAGAATACAGTACTCACATTACGCTTGTAGATAAACTAGTGAATCTTTTCAATCCACCTTGTCTAAGTGGAATTGTCCATCGCAAAGAAATTGCTCTTCCACTCAGGTCATCCACATTACCTAGTCTAGCAACCCCGAAACCTTGTTGTCTCACTGGGAGGCAATCTTTCACCTACTCTGTCACCACAGCTTTGAATGCACTACCGCCTCATCTTCTCTCCTGCTCTTCCCTTTCACTATTCAAAAACTGCTTGCTGCACATCTGGTAAAATCTCATGACTGCAATTGTTTTTGCTAACTCCTGCCTTCTCTGTACCTTATTTACTATCAATTACAGGTGCATTTTTTTAAAAGAAAGCTTCCTCTCTGCTCTATTATGCACACCCTAATTATACTATTTTTTTCTCTTTTCTGTTGAAGAAATTCATAATTGAATCTACTTCTTTCAACTTTTGTAAATATGTATATTTTCTCTGTAAATTTGTATATCTCACTGTATATAACTTGTAATTTACAGTATGCATTTTAATTTTATTTCCCACTGTTGCAACTTTGGGTACCTTTGGGTACCTTGCCTACCTCCCTGACTTTGTAGTACTCTCTTTTCGGTTTTAGCTGCCCTCGTCAACTATTCGCTGATTATATATCGGCTGTTCATAACATTTACTGCTCATTGGGCCCTACGCATGAAGCCCACGCGGCATGAGCAGGGTATGTGCATAGCCAGCAGGGGTGGATATGAGCCATGTGCCCACACACAAGCCTGAGTGGCATGCATGACATGTGCGCAATGCTCTGTGCAGGTCGGCAAAGAGGAGCTATGCAGCCTGCCCACATTCCAGCTATGCGAGTGCAGAGCTGCATACCAGACACACGGTGAAGTACTCAGCCCATGCACGAATGTGCAGTAGGTGCGCATACATGTTCCACATGGCACACACAGCTATGCATGGCCAGGGGCAGCCATAAACAGCTGCATAGGCCACGCCACCTGCAAAAGCCCAAACAGTGGCAAACAGGTGTAAGAGAGGCCCATATCAGTGTGAAGAGACATGACCCTGCTGTGAGGGTGCCACCACGGATGGCCAACCACCCACAGGCCATGCCACATGCACCTAATACATATGGCCATGCGTGGCAGCACTGCTCTGCAGTGTGCAGGTTGCCAGATGGATGAGTAACCAAGTGTGCCCCCACATTCCACAGCAGCTGCTCAAAACAGTGCCCATGTGTCACAAAATCATGGCATGGGCAACATGCATGGCATAGGATGCTACTGCAGCAGGCAGGTACCTACACACATGCAGAATGGCAGGGTGGTGCCAGTGCTCCCAGAAGGTAGTGGCAGCTGACCCTTACCACCAGGGCATTGTACCTGTGACAACTGACAGGGCAATGCAAGTCATAGTGAAGCCACTGAGCCCTGTTGGCCAGTAGAACCACTACATGTCCATGAGAAGCAGTGCCCAGCAGATAGCCCCATAATCCTGTATAGTACTCTACACCCCACAAAATTGGGAGCCCAGCAGCACACATGGTGTGCCATGTGGTGAGGCAAGACAGCCCTGGTAGGCTGGTCTGGATCATGAACTGAACACGGCCCAGCAGCTGAAAGCTGCTGCAGGCCCTCCCCGGCAGGTCACTGCCACTGCAGATCACCTCCCCTGGCACCACCAACAGGGCAGGTAGCCACCAATGGCCTGGCAGTCGAATGATGCTGCAGGAACCCCCCACACAAATATGGCCATGCGCAGCAGCGTGACGATGCCTGACTACCATCCACATGACATGCAGCCAGATTAGACTGACGAAGACCCAGTGTACAGCCAGGAGACAGCCACAGTCCGTGCTGCACATGCAGCGGTCATGAATGGGACCTTCGGACACTAGCACTGTTGCTTGTGACACCCTGGCACTCTCAGTGGCCATGCCTCACCATTGACTGATGTGATGGCATCCAGGATGGTACACAGCCCAGTATGTCACCACACCATCCGGCGTGCACTCAATGATGAGGCATGACCGTGGGCCCACATCATCCCCATTGTGGCTGAGGGTGTGCGAGTGGTGCTGGGTGCCGTAGCTGGTGTTTAGTGGCAGGGCACCAGTGCCTCTGTGTTAAGCCCCTGTACCACGGCAAGGTAGCCAGCTGGACGGGAGTCCTCCCACCTCCCCTGTCCCCTGTATGCCTGTCCACGTGCATTCAATGGACTGTGCCCCCAGTCACTCTGTGTCACTCTGTGTCTGACTACCATGCCAGTGTGGGTGTGTGTCCGTGTGCATGTGTGTGACTGTGTGTGCCCATGTGTGTGTCCATGCCCCATCATGCATGATACATGCCCATGCTGGGGTGCCACAGTCCTGTCTGTTTACGTCTGTGGCGTCCCATACGGAGCAGCTGTTTCCTCACCTTGGCCCATCTCTCCCACCTGCAGGTGTGCCCCACTGCCCAACCACCATGGCCATGGTGCTGTGGTATGGCCTGTGTGTCAGAGGCAGTCGCAGTGTCCAACTCAGAGGCACCCTCTGTGTCCAGGATGTCGCTCTGTCTGTCATCTGGCTGGCTGTCCCCTGTGACTGTGTCCGGTGGGGTCACGCCGGTTGTCTCCATGGTCTTGGCAGTCGGTGCCTGTGCTGCAAACCTCCACATCTGGACTGGGACACTCCCCTGTGCCCATGCCGATGGCCTCCCGCATGCACATCATGTCGTCACTGGCCCCACATTCTGCTATCCCATGTGCTGGGCTCGGGACTGTGATGGGGCACCACGGCAGTGCTACACAGCCTGAGATGGTGTTCTCCATATGTTCCTGAGACCCTGCCATCCACGCTATGTCATGCCCCATGGCAATGATGGCACCGGTGAGTGTCACAAGGTCCTCTGTGTGCCAACGCTGGGCCTTGAGGTGCTCAAGCTCGAGCTGCCACAGTTCACAGTATTGTGGATTGAGTATAACCACGGATCATGTTGCCCTGCTGCACCCTGTTGGTCAGATGGACATGTCCTCATCACCACTATCCATGTCCACACTAGCTGCAGTGTTCACCCCCACACCCTGTCCTGCTGCTGCCCGCCCATGTGCACTCTGGTCATGAGTGGGCCATGGCTCTTAGGTTTCTGTCACTGGTTGGCTGCTCTGCATCACACCCTGGGACTCCTCACCACCGTCATCACCATACAGACCCGTAGGGGTCTCCACATCCTCACTGTCAGGTCTGGTGGTGATGTTATTGGCTGTGTCTGACAGCTCAGGCTCCACTGCCTGTCTTTGCCATGTGGGGGGGTGGATGGGAGGTTGTGTTACCTGTACTGCTTGTTGTGCCTGGCCTGTGTCCATGACTGTACCCACCTCATATTTACCTGCATTGTTGTCCTCCCTTGGCTGTCCTCGTCTTGTGTCTATGGTGTGCGGTGGATGTGCCAGTGCACTGCCGTGTCCGCCTTCCCTGGCATGCTCTCTTGGCACAACAGAATCTCGTTAGCCATTGGGCAATCTGCTTGTCCTGTGTCAGGGCATGCTGTGTGCATGTGCAGTATCTACCAGCCAGTGTATCCATGCCCTCATCCTCCCTGTGAATGCTCACAGTGGTTAGCATGTCCACTACCATCCGTTCTATGGGTGTGATCTGTGTGTCTGCTGTGGGTGATCCACCACCTGTGTCATGTTGTTCACGAGCTCCAGCACCCAGTCATTTCATTATGGCTGTTTGAAGTTCCCATCACTTGTGCTTGATTGCCATTATTGTTCTGCGGCATTCACGGCAGCCTGCACACCCAGCCACACACACGCCTTCACCTCCACGGGGGTAGCTGGGGTGAGTGTACCATATAGCCTGTCATGGCTGGCACTGATTTCACTGATCATCATGGATACCTGTGCTCTGCTGAATTTCGATGTCCGGGAACATCTAGTTTCACTGCCACAGGCATCTCTGGGTTCCGGCCCTGCTGTCTGCCTCTCTCTCTCTTGCGCTCCCTCCATGTTGCTGTATGCACCATGCTCTGTGCTTTCCCTTTGGTCCACCATCCGTGCATCTTCTCCAATGCGTTCGGCATTCACGTCCGTGTCCACACAGTGGGTGGCGTGTATGACCTTATATGGCAGGGCCACATGGATTGGCCCATCCTCTGTTGCCTGTGCATTCTGCTCTGCACTTCCTCAGTGCCACCCACTGCCACTGCGTGGGCTGCATTTCTCTTTGTGCATTTCGTATGTTCCAGTGGTCTTGCGCACCGTGCAGCTGCGCGCGCGTATACATCGTATTTCCACACATTTTACTCACATTCGTGCATAAAGCCCATCATTTATATTCCTGTTCTATGTGTTGTATGGGATTGTATTGTATTGCATTGTATTGTATGCCAAGGTCGCCCATGAAAAGGGACTGCATAGTCTCAGCGCTCTCACCTGGTTATCAAAATTCAGATAAATAAATAAATTACAAAACTTAATCTAAATGTTTTTTTCATTAACAAATTTTTATCAAACCTACTTTTTTTACAGTGCCTATTTTGTAAGGACAATAATACCCTCCATGGTGGGCTGTATTGGGAAATACTGGACCTTCCTGCAGCGTCAGGCCTCATTAGGCCCTGGGCCGTCCGTTTCTTCCCAATAACGCCCACCCTGTCAGGTATTATTGCTTACTGGGCCCTTACCCAGCACTGATACCAAGTTCATTTGCCTATTGTTGACTGGGCCAAACCTTGCCCCTTCTTAAAAAAAGAGAGCCATTGGCTACTTTCCAGTCTTCAAGCACCATATCTGTATAGACAGACTTATAAAAAGATTATCTCATAAGGCCCCCAATAATTCCTTTAGCTCCACTATGATCCTGATGTGTGTCCCATTCAATACCAAGGTGGACATGATATACCTCCTGAGGGTCCGTTGGCGAACACCAAAGTATTCATTTAGTATTCTAGCCATGGCCTCAGGCTGTTGTACAGGCTCTTTCTCTTCCCTCGTTTTCAGGATCCAATCCTCTTCTTCATTTTTTCTTCTCATTTATGTATTAAAAGGAGTTAATGCTTTCTGCAGCTCCTACTACCATTCTGATTTCCAGAACCTCTTTAGCTTCTAGTCTTGCAGTCCCTCAGTGCTGCTTTGAACTCCTCTGTAGCCTTGAGTCAGCACATCTCTTTCCAGCAGCTATAGACATTATTTTTTGTTCAAGAGTCAGTTTCCTTGGGTATCTGTTGAGTAACAGCATTTCCTGGCCATTTTTCTCTTATTCCTTAATTGGATGTAGACTTCTACAGCTGCTTCAATAATGTGGGGTTGGGATGGGATCATGTACAGGCAGCAGGAGGACAAGAGCAGTGTGATGTGTTGTAGAGGGTGTGGGGTGGCCATATCCCAGGGTATGCTGTGGGATGTGGGTGGTATCCAGTGTGCAGGAGACTGAACCACCCAAGGGGAGAGCTGAGGTAGTTTGATGGGACTTAGGAGGGCTTGTAAAGGAGGGGGACAGGGGGATGGGGCAGGGAGGAGGGTGGTGGGTGGAGGAAGCCCATGTTAGAGAGGCAGACAAGTAGGGGGAGGATTGAAGAGGAGAGGACCCAGATACAATAGGCCCTCCTGCCTCAGTGGGTGGGGGCTTCTAGAGAGGAGGGGTAGAGAGCGGTATGTGTTAGGGGTGTGGTCAAGTGTGGGCACAAGAGGAGACTGGAATGGGAGCACCTAGTTAGGTGCCAGTGTGGAATAGATTTCTCCCACTGATGTGGGTAGGGGAGGGGTGACAGAGGTAGAGAGAGGGGCCCTGTACAAGTACAGAGAATCAAAGGGGTTAGCCATGAAGATGGGCATGGAAGGGTGCACTGCAGCACTGGAGAAAGGGGACAATCATTTAGAGAGAGAGGAGCAGGTGCAGGGAAAAGTGGGATAGGAGGCAAGGAAGAGCAAGGGAGAGTTGATGCAGTGTGCTTAGTGGATACAAGAGGGCAGGTCAGAGCACAGGGATGGACGGCAAGAACAGTGGCTGAGGAGGGCAGAGGGAAGGACGGTCAGACATGGGAAGAGAATCAGGGGCAGGACTGGAAGGCAAGGTCAGAAAGAGGAAAGGCAAGAGGGGTGGCTGAGAAGGGCAGAGGGAGGGACAGTCAGACTAGGAGAGTGGGCTGGGAGAAGGATTAAAGAGCAAGGCTGAGGGAGATCACATAGGCAGGGGTGGAGCTTGAGGGATGGATAGAGTGGTGGAGAGATAGAAAGGAGAAAGGGGTTTGCAATCCTGGGGACTCAATAGCAAAGAATATGTGCTGGGAGGGAAGGGGGGGCTTTGCATGAGAAGGAAGGTGGTATAATGCCAGGGATGATGACACAGTAGGTGTGTACAAGGATGTGTACAAGGATTGCTCTGCTTGTTCTGGGATTATCCATCTAGGAACTAATGACCTAGCTGGAAAAGAGGTAGGGGTGGTGCAGGAGAGGTGTAGAGAAGTGAGGAAGATCTGCAGGGGGGGAGGCCAGATCTGTAGCCTTCTATGAGGTGCTGCCAGTACCTAGAGTCTGCACAGCTAGGAAGGAGGGGATAGAGGTGTTTAATGACTGGCTGCATGTATGGTGTAAACATGAAGGTTATGGGTGCATTGGAAGTTTGAGAGAGATGTGGAGTGACAAATCCCTATAAGCACCTCAGGCTGCACCTCAGCAGAGAGGGGTTCAAGGATCCTTAAGGACAGATGGGGGCACATTACTGGGGGCCTTAATTTAAACCAATGTGGGGGTAATACGGGCCGATTGGTCTTCCCACTAATCTAGGCAGGCTGAATTGGGAGTATGTTCTGAGAATAAGGGGGTGCAGAAATTAATAGGGAGCAGTGGGGGTGGGGGTACTGATAAGGGATGATTGGTCACAGGATATGGTTGCTCAAAGAGGAAATGTTAACAGGAAAACTAAAGAAGTAAAGGGGGTCAAAGGATGGGAGGAAGGAGCAGAAAAAGAAGAGCAAGAAGGAGGTCAGTTGGGCTGGGGGGTTGGGGAAAGGCTCAGATTTATGGTAAAGGGTGGTGTCCCTGAATACACTAAGCCTCGGTAACATGATGGATGACCTGAAGGCATTGTTAGTAGAAAGGAGGGTGGACTTTGTGACAGTCACTAAAACTTGGGCTACTCCTAACAATGATTGGGACCTCTTGATCCCTGGGTATGAACTGTAGAGGAGGAACAGGTGAGTACAGAAAGGGGGATAGTGGAGTGTATAAGGGAAGGAATAGCAACCACAAGGGAAGACAGAGGTGCTCTGGGTGCAGATATAATCCACTAGGTAGAGAAAGGTAAGACTGGGGGTAATTTAAACAACACCTATCCAGAATGAGAAAAGGGACAGGGAACTGGTTTCTCTGATAAGGGTGGTTGCAGAAAAGGGAGAGGCGGTGATTGTGGGGGACTTAACCTGATTAAGGTGGATTGGAAGATCCCCACAATGACCTGCACCAGGAGTCAGGTAATCATAGATGTGGTGCAGAGTGGATTTCTGACCCAGGGTGTCATGGTACCCACAAGGGATCTGGTATGACAAATGGTGCCCATGTCAAGGACATCCAGGGTAAGGAGCCTTTGAGTGCGAGTGACCACCACACAGTGTGCTTCAGGTTGGGCATGGGCAAGGAGAAGGTACCCAACAAGAGTAAGATCCTGGACTTTAGAAAGGCAGACTTCAGTGAGATGGGGCAGCTGCTTACGTTTCATCTGGATGGCATTAGCATAGAGATGGAGGTGGATCAAAAGTGCTCCATCATTAAGGAGGAACAAAGGCAACAAAAAAGCAGTGTACTGTGCTATAGGGGAAAAACTCAAAGGCCAAGAAACCTAGCTGGTTTAGTTGTGAGGAGGAGCAGCACTCAAAGAAAAGAGGACCATCTACAGGAAGTTCAGGAGGACCCAAATGGAGGAGGACAGGGAAGAGTACCTGAAGAAAGCAAGGGAGGCAGGAAAAACAGTACAGCAACCTAAAGCTCAGAAAGAACTACAGTTGGTGAAGGGGATTGAAAAAGGAGAAAAAAACCTTTTTGAATATGTCAATGAGAAAAGAGATAAGAAAAAGGAAATAGTAAGGCAAATTAAGGGGAATGGGTGTGTGGAAGATAATCTGAACAAGGCAGAGGTAGTGAACAAGTATTTCTGCTCAGTCATCACAAAAGAGAGAGATGTCCCAGTGTCACAAGGGTGGAGGTGGGGAGTGGGAGGTACCCTGATGGAGGGATGGGGAGGAAAGGGTGAAGAAAGGTTTGTAAGCCCTGAAGGTAGACAAATCTCTGGGGCATTCATCCAACAGTGCTGAGGGAACTGGCTGAGGAACTTGCAGGCCCCATGGCTAACCTGTTCAATAGTTTGCTTGAGTCAGGGGTGTTACCTATGAACTAGAGAATGACACATGTGGTGCTGCTCCATAAGAATGGATGCAGGGATGACCCAGGGCAACTACAGACCAGTCAGTCTGACATCAGTCATGTGAAAACTCAGGATACCTGGAAAACACAGTCTCCAGGATGAGTGGCAACACAAGTTCATGGCAGAGAGATCATGCCAGACAAACTTAATGGATTACTTTGACTGGGTCACTAAATTGTGGACAAGGGCCAAGTAATGGATATCCTGTACCTGGACTTCATCACGGCCTTTGACTCTCTGCCCCATAAGAGATTAATCAAAAAGCTGGAATCTCTGGGGTAGGTGAGAAACTGACTGGATGGTTAGCTAGTTGGCTGAATGATAGGACTCAGTGGGTGGTGGACGAGAGATCATGTTGCTAGAGATGTTACCAGAAGTGTCCCACGGGGCTCAGTGCTTGGGCTGGTGCTTTTCGGTGTCTTCTGTAATGACATAGGAAGAGGCATTAAGAGCTGGATTTGCTTGTTCACAGATGACACCAAGCTCTGTGGGAGGGAAGATAGAGTGGAAGGGCTACAGGAACTAAAAGAAGATCTGGCCAGGCTTGAGAGGTTGTCTGGAATTTGGCAACTTGGCTTCAGTCCAAAAAAGTGTTAGGTTATGCACAATGGAGCCAAAAACCCCAAAACAGAATATAATCTGTAAGAGGTCCTGGTAATCAGATCCGAGGAAGAAAAAGACCTGGGAGTGTTGATCTCAAGTGACCTGAAGTACTCCTCACAATGCAGGAAGACAGAAGCAAAAAATAAGTCCACAATGCAGGTTCGACGAAAATGTTGTCGACCGATGTTACAGCGATGGATTTATGTCGACCGCAAATTGCGTCGGCATAAATCTGTCAGATAAACTATATATTTTTCTCATGAAGCTTTGACTCAGACCCCCGCCCCTCCACACTACCGGACTTTAGGATTACCTACTTTGAGTGGGAGTTGATTTGGAGAGGGGTGCAGGACCGGGGAAGAGTGCCGGAGTCCTAAGTGGACTTTACAGCAACCTGTGGATGTTGACGCGATCCCTATGAAAAGTTTCACTGTGGCGTCAGCATTCTGCAAAAAACAACAGAATGTTGGGCTGCATTGCCAGGGGGCATCAGCAGCAAGGGGGAAGAGGTCATATGCAACCGCATCTGGACTACAAAGTGCAGTACTGATGTTCCTACCTAAGGAAGGACACTATCCTGCTGGAGGTGGTCCAGGAGAGGGTGATAAAGGTGGTTAAAGGTCAGAAGTGCAGGACATAAAAGGATGGGCTGGAAGCCCTGAACATGTACTTTTTTAGTGAAAGGGGTTGGGGAGACATGATTGAGAACTTTAAGTATTTGAAATGCATAAAAAGGGTGAACAATGAGTGCCTCTTCAAACTCAGTGGAAAAAGAAACACAGGGGGGCGTTGCCTTAAGCTGGGGGGCATGTTCAAGAGGGAGACCAGGTAGCATTTCTTCACAGACAGGATGGTGTCAAGGTGGAACGGGCTCACTGAGGAAGTAGTATCACTTGAAACATTGGAAGTCTCCAAAACAAATAGAACAGGGTAAAAGGCACAGTCAGAGCCAAAAGAGGAATGGCCAGGAGTGTGGGTGTGGGGATATCAACTGGGAAAGGGGGATGGAGTCCTTCACTGCCACTTGGGACAGTACAATATGAGCAAGCTTGATAGACTGCAAGGCGTTATTTTGCTGGCATCTTTCAGACTGAGCGCCACTGAGTGCCTGAATGAATGAGCGCATACCGTGCTCATTCATTCATTCATTCAAGCACTCAGTGGTGCTCAGTAGGGCTGCCGTCCTTGGAGGTGAGTGGAGGGCATTGCCAGTGGCCCGATCGGGGTACGGGATGGGGGAAGCTGGCTGAGTGCTGCTATCTAATGATGGGGTGGGTGGGTCGGTGGGTGGGGGTCCACTAGACACCAGGGAGATGAGGGTGAATTTAGTTTTTTTTTAAACAAACAGAGGCTGCGGCCAGGGGAACTCTGGGGGGAGTGCTTATTTTATGTTTACAGCCAGTGACGGCAGGCGGGGGGGGGGTACCACTAGACATCAGGGAGATGAAGGTGAATTTTTTTTTTTTTAACAAATGGAGGCGGAAGCCAGGGTAATGTGGGGGGCTGCTTATTTTATGTTTATGACCAGTGACAGCCGGGGAAGGTACCACTAGACACCAGGGCGTGGAGGGTGAATTTTTTTTTTTTATAACACAAATGGGGGAAGGGGTGCAGGACGATTCTTTACAAACATAAACAGCATGGCTCAGTTGGTAGCACATCCGCCTCTGGACCAGAAGGTCATGGGTTCTCGTCCCACACTGGGATTGCACTTGCACTTAAAACACTGGCATCTGAGTGCAGTATTAGGGGGGTGCTGTACTGCTGGGGTGTGCCATCCTTCAGATGAGACACTAAACTAAGGTCCCTTCTACCCCATCCTGGTGGGTGTCCAGGAGGAAGTAAAAGAACCCAGGGCACTTTTCGTAAAGAGTAGGGGGCATTCCTGGTGTCCTTGCTAACATTCCCCTTCCCATAAACTGATTCATGCAACTGTCCAGGCTGTGTGTGGGTGTTAATGTGCAATATGGCCGCCATTACACATTTCAGTCATTTAAATACCAGTCTAGCATTGCTTGTAAAGCACTTTGGGAGACACTGTGTATGAAAAGTGCTATATAAATGCTGATTGTTCTTCTTCCAAACGCTGCATGACCCAAGAGGCACTCTGTACTGCAGTGTCTAGCTCCATTCTTGCCATAGTAGACTATAGACTAATCATTTATGGTGCTGCCACAGACACATCCCTTAAAAGAATATGAATAGCCCTAAATAAAGCTTGTTGTCTGGTCTTAGCAGCCAGCAACTGTACAGATACCGGTGATCTGTACTCTGGTTCAAACTGGCTTAATCTTGATGATAGGATTAAGTACCACACCTGCTTACATGGGAAGAAAATAAGCATGGACCTTACTCCGACCAACTCCCTGGACCTGCTCCTACATGCCTTCAGCTCCTGCGCTACCAGGACTGCCCATAATCAAGCCTCAAAGTCCCTTTTTGTTGAACTGCCCAAGCTCAATGTTCTTTTAGCTGCCGCACCCCCAACTGGCTAAATGGGCTGCCGACGGATATCCTTGACTTACCCGCCCTTGGTCCTTTAAAGCATCTCCTGAGAAACCATCTCATGCTTAGCCACTGTGACTGCCCTGCCTAGTCTCAAACAATACTCCCACTTTTTACTCTCCCTCTTCATGACCCCTCTCCCCGACAAAGCCTACCGCAGGCTGACTCTAGCCCTAGCTGACAATGCCACCCCTGGCTGCACCTCGCAGAGCTAGCCCCTTTAACTAGGATACTGCTGTACTCAAACAATCACTTGTCTCCTTGATCCCACCTATGTATTATTCCCCCTAGGTAAATGTGATCTCATGTTTTTTACAACTGCATCTTAGGACAACATTTTTGTAACCATGAATGCATACTTGTATCTCATTTTTGTACAATAACTTGTATTGTTTTGTTACTACTACATCCAATGACAATTTTATGTAACTGTTTTCTCTCACCCTTGTAATTGTGTCATTATCTTTGTTAATCCAATGTGGAACCTATGTAAAAGAGTCCCTGACTTACAGGTATTTGTAATCTAAGACATTAAATAAATAAATAAATAAAACAATGCCCCTTCCATCTCACCCACTGCCCTAACTACAGTGTCACCAAGAATGTCTACCTTCCTGCAACTTCACCCAGCCTTTTCACTCCTCTTCTCTGGCAGGTCAGGTGACATGTTACTTTGACTGCCCCACCAGCATCAGCCAGTTGTTCACCCTCAAGCCTGGCCTGCCATATGCTGATACCAATTGCTTGTGTACAGTGGTAATGGTGCCCATTTATGAACGTGCCTTCTTTCCCTCTTCTCCACATGGCTCCACCTTCCATCTTTCTGACTGAATATTGTACTTCGTCTTTGGGCCCTCCTCCTTCCTCTGCTTTTCCCTGTCAACTTTCAATCCCCCTGGCCAAGTTCCCATGCCTTGGCCTCCTTTCTCAATCTTTATCTGCACCCTGCTCACTCCCTTGCTACCACATGATGCCTTCTTTCCAATTTGCGTCTTGAGAATGTCAACCAGCCTTCTGTGTATGCAGCTGTATCCCCCTGACTTTTAGGCAGGATAGTGTTCAAAGCACAGCCCTGGCTGAGTGCCAGATGTGCATCCTTCCCGGTGACCTGGACCCTAGCCTCCCACCCACCTACCCCTCAGAATCCCCATCTTTCTACATTCCTCTATGTGCCCCTGCAGCATAGGCAGTTACAATTCTAGGCAGGCAACATGCATCTCCTGTGCATCAACATGCTCACATCAGCTGCAGATGTACCCCCTCTGCCCTCTGTGGGTAGGATGTCAGACATTATACAACTCTGGCAACACACCAATTTTGTTTCAATCTGATAATCGCATATTCTTTTTCTGTAGGCACTGTGCTTATCTGAACTATGTCAATTATCCTAATATAATGTTTTTTTCTAAAGCAAGTCATTAGCAACTATCAATAAAAAAAGTGCTACCCTATTATGTAAGGCTTGTAGTAAATAAAAATATTGGGGCCTGTGCACGAATGTGCATACACAGCACACATAAGCACTGTAGTGGCAGTGTGCAGCTATGCACAGGCATGGAGATTTACACACAGTATACTAACATGCATGCAGGGCAGACAGATGCAGGGGCATAATAATCTGAGGTGCACAGGGCTGCACAGAGCAGGCAGTTGGTTGGCATGCAGAAACCAGCCACGTCCCATGACCCCTTCACATATGGGCATCCCCCACCTCATGTACAAACGCGGAAGTGAATAGCACTAATGAAAATGTAGAAAATGCTCTAAGGGGGGAACGAATGGGTCTGTGGCACCCAGGCTGCCACCTTTGCCCAATGGGCACTGAGCAAAGTCACCCTGTGATGCCTGAACCAGGCCAGACAAGCGGCCAAGGCCATACCTGGTTCATGAATTTCACTAGTGCACAGGTGACTGCCATGGTCCATGATAATTGAGAGTACAATGCCATCCTGTATGGGGCAGAGTCACTAAAGTGTCTGCTGAGACCAAGGCACAGTTGTGGCTGGATATACAGGTAGTCGTTAATGTGGCTAACCCAGAAGCAAGCACACTAGGTACCATCAAACATAAGTGGCAAGGTATGCAATCTGCTGTCAAGCAGAAGCTGGCATCTGTCAAGCACCAACAGACCAGCACAGATGGAGGTCCGTTGATGCAGGGGTACAGTTTGACAAATGTTGAGAGGATGGTAGCAGACACCCTCACTGAGGTGATGCTGCATGGGGAGGAGGAGGGTATGGACAAGCTACCGGGTATGCATGGCAATGCAAGGAGGTTAGATACCACTGATATGCTAACCACCCTGTGTTGTGCCACACAGAACCAGAGACTGGGCACACCATCGATGAGGAGGATGCAACCCCTGCTGAGGCTGCCATGAGGAAGGAAACTGAAACAGACACCCTGAAGCTGGAGGATGTCGCAAGTATGTGCCGCCATTGGTGTCCTGCTGCACACCCCTTGACATACATCTGACACTATTTCGCAATTAATGCTGCGGTATCCCGTTCGGTTCCGGTAGGCCTTCCCATCTGTACTCGGGGCCAGAATCACCACATGCATGCAGTCTGTGGCCCCCAGTACATTAGACATGCCATGCATGGCATAGAATGCTTCCTTTGTGGCCTGTGTATTTGCCTCTACAGTGGGGAATGATATGTGTTCCTGCACATGCAAGACTAGCATGTTGGTGACATGGTGCAGTGCCCAGCTCATGGATGACTGGCTGACACCTGTGACATCCTCTGCCATCCTCTGGAATGACCCTGTGGCATAGTACACCAAGGTACATAGCACCTTCTTCTCCGCAAACATCATCTGTGACCATCGTGTCATTGGGGCCACATGGAGCTGGACCATGTCACACAGTCCTACAATCATGGCATTGTCCAGATGAAAGCGCTCAACACAGTGTGTGTCCTGCAGGGGAGATGGCATCCAACTGTGGACTAAAGACACATGGATATGGCATTGCCCTTATTGCTCTCTCATGCTACCTCTCCATTCCAGCAGGAGAAGATTCAGTAATACTCCAGGGCACATTCTCAGTATTACTATGTTGTGGCCCTTGCTGGTGATTCAGAGTCTGGTTGCTCATGTCAGTGTATGCTATCCCCTACCCCTGCATCATACAGGGCTTCCACATGGCTGTTATCTTTTTACCTGCTCACCTTTAAAGGGATGTGTACATGGCACACCTGCAGGGTGACGCACCGCACAGGGGCATTGCCAGGGAATACCTTAACAGAACCTGCGATTGTGGAGATGTTAGCAACAGCAGGCACTGTGTAGATGGGGGGACAGTGCCCACAGGTGCTGTGGAGGGCATCCCAGATCTGTTGCCAAGAGTCAATGGAGAGTGGACCAATCTGGGAGGTAAACTATAAAGCAGAGGTATGTATGCAGCAGGTGAGGGGCATGGGTCGTGCATGCCATGTGTACTGCTTATTGTATAACTGACCATATAGTGTATGGTCGAACACTGTTCTTCATGGAAATCCATGCCTGTAACAGCTTTGTTGTGCTGCAGTAGCATGTCATTATGTTATTGTGTTGCACGGAGAGTGTCACTACTTCAGCACAACAACATTGAGTGTCATTGTGCGGCCTCCTTGTTCAAACCATGGCTCTGATAGCTGATGTAAAATAGCATGTGCGATCATGAAAGCCGTGTTTTATTCATGGTCGTGCCACCAATGGCTGAGGCAGTGACAGTGACACATCCAGGTGGGTGCCCATACAAGATAAGATTGTGTATGGTCACCCTATACACAGACACACCTGTGTCCAACTCTTGAGGTTGCTTTGGCAACCAGTAGACATTTTGTGCTGCAGTCTTTAGTAGTGTTGAGCGAAATTAGCAAATTTCACCCAGCAAAATATTTCACATAATCCCTGCATTTCACGAAATATATTGTGGGTGCGAAATGTGAAACCCTGCCCAGTGAAATGCAGGATTTTGCCTGCAAAATCCTAATTTCTCCAACCGTGGGCGAAATTTCACATTTGAGATAAGCCAAGGAGATGATAATCTTTTTTAAAAAAAAAGTATTTTCCCCCCTTCCATCCACCAGCCAAGGGCCCACATCACTAGTGTCTAGTGGTCCCATCCCCTGGCCAATTTGCGGCCCACAATAAGAAGAATTCCTTCCCCCAATCAGTCCAGACCACATCCATAATTTGAACTAAAAGTAAATTTCCCTGGTGTCTAGTGGCCTCACCCCCTGGCTGATGGCGGCCAAATGAAGATGGCCCCCAGATTCCACCCCCCGGTAGTCAAGTGCAGCTGCCTCACCCAGGGCCAACATCAGTATTTGTAATGTGATTAAAAGAAAACCTTTACTGGTGTCTAGCTGCCCCCGTAGTAGTCCCACCCACCCATCTAGAAGTCAGACTCCACAGCGCGTCACTGGCACAGCCCTTCATTCATCTCCATGGCCGGCAGCCTGACTATGCTCAATGAATGCACGTGCTCATTCATTGCAACTCCTAGTCATCTTACAAATCAGTTTTCAGTGGTGTACAAAAGGGGAGGGGGCTGCTCTGGTTTCTCGTGAGGCTTGCCCAGAGGGGTCCACAACACCATTCCCCCATCCCGCCACCCCTGCAGGTGACCAGAACCGCCCCCTCCCCATCTCTACCCCCTGAAAACTGATTTGTAAGATGACCAGAAGCTGCAATGAATGAGCACGTGCTTGTAGAAGTGCGCTGTCATTCATTGAGCTCAGTCAGGCTGCTGGCAGTGGAGGTGAGTGGAGGGCTGTGCCAGTGGCCCGCTGTGGGGTCCAACTTCTAGATGAGGGGGTGGGATTACTACTGGACAGGGTGGGGGGTCCACTAGACACCAGGGAAAGTTTTTTTTTTTAAATCACATTACAAATACTGATGTTGGCCCTGGTGGGTGGCAGTGGCACTTGACTACGGGGGGGCGGATGGGTGTGAATCTAGGGTGGGTGCATTCTTCATTTGGCAGGCTATCTACCAGGGGGGTGGAGCCACTTGACACCAGCGAAATTTACTTTTAGTTCAAATTATGGATGAGGACGGGGCTGAATCTCAGTGGGAGGGTGATTTTTCTTATTGTGGGCCGGCAATCGGCCAGGGGGTTGGGACCACTAGACACCAGTGATGTGGGGTCTTGGCTGGTGGATGGCAGTGGGTAAAACACTTTTTTTTTATTTTATTTTTTAATTCCCCATTTCTCACCAGTGAAATGCATGAATTTCGCTGGCAAAATAAAATTTCACTGCATCTCTAGTCTTGAGGTCTCTGATTGCCACGGCAACCTCTCAAGTCATACACAGGCTTGTTCTGTATGAGTGACCATATACAATCCTCTGTGTTCCACATGTTGTGTTTCCACATGACTACTGTACTATAATCTTTAAGTGCCTGGACCAACCTGATGGCATGACAGCACAGGTGGCAGCACAATGGTCTCAGTGGGAGCTGCATGTCCCTTACTGAATGTCATGTTGGGGGGGCATGCAAGATGCGTACTACAAGGATGACATCGGGAGCTACTGGGCTCTTGCCAAGCCATCCAAGGTACATGCAGTGGGAAGGGACCATAGGGGCCTGTATGCCCACTGAGTGTAGCAGCCGCAATGCTTGTGCATCCCGCTCATGACTGTACCCTGTGTTCCTTTCTTTCCACAGTATCATGGTTTACTGCACCACCTATTGCTTGTTCAGGGATGATACACAGTTGCAACATTCATGGGATTGAGTAAGGACTCCCAGGAGGAGGACGACAGCAACTGACCAGCTGGCCATGGCCCCAGTCAACCACTGTAGCCACCACATTTCCCTGTGTGGCTAGTAGTGATCCATAGATATATGTGGATGTATCCCATTGGGTGATGGGTTTTTGTGTGTCATACTATCATGCTTTGCTTTTATTAAATGTTTATATATAATACGTGTCCCATGTCATTATTCTGTTCTGTGGGTGCATGCCACTGTCTGCGACTACAGTGGCCATTGGTCAGCAAGACAGTGCATCAGGTACTGCTATGAACCATTATACATGACATAATTTCCTGTCCCCTGTGTTCCTCTCTTCCTAGGGTTAGCATTCTCCTCTGCATCGCCTAGTGCTTATTGAGGGATAATACACAGATGCAGCACTCATGGGGTCTAGTGAGGACTCTCAGGAGGAGGACAACAACTGATCGGCTGGCCATGGCCTCAGTCCACCACTGTAGCCATTACGTTTCCCTGTGTAAGTAGTGTTGTTGCAAATGTATATGTGGATGCATCCTGTTGGGTGATGGGTATTTGTGTATTGTACTGTCATGCTTTGCTTTTATTAAATGTTTATATATAACATGTGTCCCAAGTCCATGTCATTATTCTGTTCAGTGGGTACATGCCACTGTCTGTGACTGCAGTGGCCATTGGTCAGGGAGACAGTGCATCAGGTACTGCTATGAAGCAGTTGGGGGGGATGTGAGACCTGTTGTGTGCATGCTGTGTCAGGGCAGTGCCTGGAGTGGCATGTCCACCTGTGTCTGGGGAGAGGGGCTGGTTCCCATGTCCCATCCAAGTCACAGGTGTGCCTGAGTGGGTGCTGTTTTCAAGTCTATCCCACACAGTCTGGTCATACTATGCAGTGCCGTCAGTGGCCATCTGAGCCACTGCATATCATTGGTGGCAGAGGTCAATTCAACCCTGTCCATGCCCATTACAGTCCCTGATCTATGCCCAGAACAGTCTTGTACCCCGCATGGTGGACCTGTGCACAGGCAGATTATAGCAGCCCTCCACCAGGCACAGTGCTGTGCTCTTGGTCCCATGTGCCTGGGTGACGTACTGGGCTTTGTGCATGAGGTGTGCACAGGTCATTATCAACCCATGCTTCCTGGCACATGCATACTGCTGCTGCTGCACAGCTATGAAAACCTCCTTTCTTTCACCTCTACACATCTTATGTGCATGCCACATCATCTTGCCCTGTGCATGTTTGTGATGTATGCATATATGCATGCCTGTTATGCACCATACATCAACAGTTGCACATTACTGCATAGGTCCCATTATTTGTCAGATCTTTTCTGATATAAATGCTGAAAGAAAATTACTAATAACACCATTATTTCCAGAATGACAAAGACACTTATCTATTCTATCTGTACTATTCTAGAACTTGCTATTCTAAGATCAAAAGTTGTATGCTGTATCATAACCTACAAGATTTCTCTTGGGAATGAAATTGCAAGACCCTATGACTGATAAATCTAACTATATAAACATTGGGTTTGTACGGGTTCTTGTACAAGTTTTGGATGATGAAAATCCACAATATCACCAGCAGTGCTCAATGTCACAGCCCCCAGTTCTCCATAATACACTAGGCTTCATATCCGCGGAAGGGACTCTTCTTCTTCTTCTGTGGAACAGCTAACACAAGTTCTGCTGGGGTGCATGATGTGCTGCAGCACATTAGTAGGAAAGAATTAGAGAGCCAACCAAGCATTATGAGCTGGTCCGCTGGTGCCGTGGCAGCACTATTGCCTGCAATGCTGATGACCTGTATTCGGGAATGAGCGTGGTGCATCAGAGGGTTGGCCATTGGAGGAAGGATGAGAATCCCACTGACAGCTCTCCTCCTCTTGCGGGGGGGGTTATGGCTCCCCAGCATGCCAGTGACACCCAGTGGAGGCTGGGTGTGTAACTCTTCAGTGGGGGAGGTGATGGCAGACATCTGTAGGTCAGGTGTGGGAGTGTGCCTAACCCATACTGACATCAATGTACGCTCATGCCTCTGTGGAGCCTACAGAAAAACCTCTGTACCAGCAACACCGTGACACTCCCGACCTCTGCACCGAACACACGGCGCATGGGGCTTGCAGCATTCCCCTGCCGGCAATCGGGATTCTTGTTTCCGTGCACCACTTGCCTCAAGTTAGAGCGTCTTTTTCTAGTCTAACTTTGCCAACTTTTATACAGGGTTTGCACCAAATATTTGGTGCATGCTACTGTAAAAAGGATAAACTGTCACAGATGTGGGCAAACTTTTAGAATCAGGCCCAAGATACGCTAGTGTGTCCAGTGCAGCACAGGGCTTGACACAGGTCTTGTGCAAGCCCTGCGTCAACCTTTGAGAACTGAGCCCCACATCTCCAGAAGGACATAGACAGAGTGGAGGTGGTCCAGAGAAGGGCATCTAAAATGGTGCAGGGTCTGCATCAAAAGCCCTACAAATAGAGACTAAAAGACCTCAATATGTACACCCTGGAAGAGAGAAGGGACAGGGGGATATGACAGAGACCTTTAAATACCTCATGGGGGTAAATGAGATACAGGAGGGGAGTATTTGTCAGAAGAAAAAGTGCTCAAGAACAAGGGAACATGCTATGAAGTTGGAGGAGGGTAGATTCTGGAGAGATGTGAGGAAGTACTTCTTCTCAGAAAGAGTGGTGGATTCCTGGAACAGGTTTACATCGGAGATGGTGGATGTGAAAACAGTTTTGGGATTCAAGAATGCATGGAATAACCACAAGGGAATCATAGTGGAAAGGAAGGGGAGGGAGAAAGAGCTGTAGATCGGCCATGATATGCGGTAATAGTGTAGGTAGGGAGAAATGGGTAGACTAGATGGGCCAAGTGCTCTGTATCTGCTGTCAAATTCTATGTTTCTATGTTTCAGTTGCACAATGACTGGACCTAGGATTTTGGAAAAGGACAAACAAAAAACTGGGAGAAAACACCACTGACTAGAAGGATGATTGCCACAACCATTCTTATTTCTTAGGCCTTGCATAAACTTTAGTGTACCAGACATAGCTTGTTTCAGGGTTGGGATTGTAGATCTACCTGACCTATAAGCCATCATGTGGACCCCCATCTTACAGTATAAGGGACATCAGTATTTACTCAGCTTGTCATAATATGTTATGCAGTGTTATATTAGTGGTCTTAGTGCACCACCTATTGTTATTAGCCATAATGCAATGATCAGCATAGTTACTGAATCACTCTATTGTAACCCAAAAGTAATACTAGTCAGCATAACTGCGTATCTGTCTGTACGTGCAAAACCTAAAAGTTTTGAATTTTAACAGCCCACCTAACTGACCAATTATAATGCTTTATTTCTTGGCAGATGAGAGATTACCCAGGTAATGGACCTTCTTATCTACAAGTATATAACTTTATGTAAGAGCTTTGTTCAGTGAGTTTTACACATGACCACCTGGGTGTTCGGAGGTTCCAGACTCCTAGCTATGGTAAGCTGTGCTTTTTATATGTGCTGGGTAATAAACTTTGCATTCTGAAACACCTGCTTCTGAGTTTTGTTTTGCCATCAGGTCAGAACCTTGCCAGCACTGGCAACAAAGTGATGACCTCAGCGGGACCTGATTAGACAAAACCGAACCAGTGCCTAAAAAGGTGTTCAGAAGAACAGGCACAGGAAGCACAAAGGTGCTTGAGCCTACATCCACCCGTTCAACCTTTACAGAGGATCTCTCAGGTTCTCCGCATGATGAACAGGACAGGGATCACGAAGGTGTCTAAGCCTACTGTTCCTTATTCAACTGTGGTATTGGTCTGTGGGATGCTGTACCCCTACCGTATAACTGCCTAACTGTGGAGTACTGTACAGAGTGGACCAATACACTATGTGCTCCTGGTTAGCGCAGGGAGAAACAAACCTCCCAAAATGGCCATCAACACAGAGCTGAAGTTAGATGTCTCAAACTTTCTAGCCTCCCATGGAGGCTGGGGCGATTTCTCACTGGATGCAAACTCGCATGATCATCCAATACAATATGTGTGCACTCTGTATTCGGTGACCAGACCTATGTCTAAAAAGCATGACCAGAAGGGTTTAATGGTTGCCACCCTGTTTGCTGCATTACAGCCAGTGGAAATGGAGGTCCTAGTTCTGAAAAAGGAACTGGACTCTAAGTCCTGAGAAATGGGCAAGCAGCAGAGAGAGCTGGAACAAAAAATCTGGAATCTCCGAAATGAGGCTCAGAGTAAATTTCATTGTACTGTACAGGATAGGGAAAGAGAGATTGTAAGTCATGAGAGGATTGTGAAAGTTTACAGCAGGATAAAAAGCATGAGTTACAAATGAATGATTTGCTGACTGATATGAATGAGGTGTAGTATGGGAAGGTGTCAGGAAGCATTGGTTAAGGAGATCAGGGAAAATCACGAAGTGAGCACAGTGTACAGAGTTTTGCAAGAGCGTTGAGTAAGGGACGGTACAAAGGCTGAGTAAACCACTTGAACTGTAGAGCCAAGATGGTGAAGTTACATCAGCAGTTGGAAATCCTGAAGGATCATGGGTGAGCAATGCTGTACCCCCCGCCCATTGGCCTGACGTCATCAAAAGATGATGACAGTGAGATCCAAGATGGCAGTCCTTGGGATGCCAGAGGAAGGAGGCCTTGGCCCCCACTGGTTGCCATCTTGAGTAAGCAAGACAAGGTAGAGGTAGAGACCATGATCGAGCAAGTGATCACTAAAATCAGAGTTTCCAAGGCACAGTCCACGATGATCTGGCAGGCCATGACTGACCTGCTGAAGAAGGAGATGAAGAAGCAGGCCCTCCTTCAGGGCGTGGCCAATGTTATGGCCAAACTGGTAGTCAAGACCATGACAGGGTATATGGGCTCACCTCGAATTATCTGCAGTCCTCACATGCCATCCAGACCATTGCAGACAAAGTAGGCCATATGGGCCCCATTGACAATTTGAGTTGTCATTTGGAAAAAGTGAACAGTCAATGTGAAATGCTCAGCCTTCCACCCTACCATATTGATGTAATCATAAAAAAACTGCACCCCAAGCTAGGTGCCCTGTACAGGAACTGCTCTTGCCTCCCTTTTATGGTTAGGAGGGAACTAGTGCAGAAGATGGTCCTTCCTTCCTTAGACTATTGTGACATAGTCTACAGCGCTGCACCTAAATCCACCTTATCAAAACTAGACCCCCTCTTCAAGGCCTTCTGCCGTTTCACTCTCGATGCCCCCCCGTTCCCACCACTGTGACCTCTACCACTCCTTCATCTTCCCATCTCTTGAAAATTGCTGACAACTGCACTGCTCCAAATTTGTCTCAAAATTCTGGCTTGGCGCCCTCTCCTCCTACCTCTCCTCCACACTATTGTTGGCTCCCACCCTTCCTCATGCCCTCCGGTCCCTTGACATCCGACTACTACACATCCCCAGATGTAAGACCTCTGCTGGACAAACAGCCTTCTCGCACCACTTCCTGAAACTCTGGAATGCTCTCCCCCCCCTCAGATTCGCCACTCTTTCTCCACCCATTCCCTATCAACCGCACCGGCAAACTACCTCATAATAAACTGTGCCTGCACGCAATAACCATAATGACCCCCCTTCAAATTCTCACTGCTTGACCAATGGCAGCACCCTATGCTTGAAAGCTGGCTTATATAACCAACCATGGCACTTACTCGCCTACTCTTGTCGCTCTCTGTCCTGCCTAGATTTAGCCCTAAGTGTTAATCTGCCTCAGCAATCTGTACTCTATGTATATATGTAGGCCTCTGGTATACGCTTTTAGCTGACTGTTAATCAGCGTTGTAACCAAGTGTAACCATTCTCCTCTGTATACCTGATTAAATTGTTATTATGATAACCTGCATGTTATCCTCCCTTTGTAACCCTTCCCCCAGGTCGCACCGAGAGATGAGCATCATTTTGCTCATTGTGCCTTTCCTGGTGAATCAATTCAATAAATATATATATATATATATATATATATAGATATGGTAAGATGATTTTTATCCCCTGCCTCTTGACAGCCCTGGCCAGTGCAAGGGAAATCACCCATATTGAGAATGCTCGAACCAAGTGGCTCCTACATCTTCTGAATCTAGAGGATCCTCATGATGCCCCACCATCTATTTCCCTCAGGGGGTAGCCAATAATGTCCCATCCAAAGTTGTCACTGTTCAAGAAGGCAAGGACACCTACCTCAATGCCATGGTCATTTCACCAGACAAATCCATGCTACAGATAGAGTGGAAGGCTGACAACCCTGATAGACAACAAATCCCTGTGGCCCGCCTTTCCAAAAGAACTTTCCAAGGCTGGCCTAACACCCACATCTCTCCCAATAGAACTTTGTCCATATAGCAGCACACAGGCCTCTACAACCTTATGGCCATGATGAACCCAAACTTTTGTGCCAAGTTCTCAAATGACACTTCTTGCCAATTTTGTTCTAGCCATTCATTTCGCAAGTGCTGCTCTTTTCCTTACAGTACTCCCACAATCATAGAATGACCCCATGCAATGTCCAGTACAGGAACCAGGTCCAACCAGTGGCCTAGTAGCAACTTAATTTCCTGGAGCTCTTATTGCTATTGTTCAATTTATGTATGTTCCAGTTGTTTTGAACCTCACTCATTGGAACACGACTGAATTCGGCTACTATTCCTCCACTAATGCTTCGAAGTTTCATGCTGTTATGTTACTAGCTCTAACGGCAGCATATCAAGCACGTACACAAGACCCTGTAGCTGGGCCCCATATTACGTAACATTTAGGTGTGGTCTGGATGTGTTCCAAAGGGGCCGTGTCTTTTGCTAATGTAGCAGGTGCAACAGGCACTGTTACAGGTTTATTTGGCACTGAAATGTCAATTTGGAACTGAGATGATCTGACAACAAATAAAAGTCAAACTATCAAATTCAATGATGGTTTGGGTCAAAATGTCATGCAGTCCATGCTACACGGTATAGATGGTATTTCACAAGAGAAAAGATTCATGGTGTACAACATGCATGATATTGCACTTTTGTTTAATGCATCCAAAAATAAGATTGATGAATTGATCTTCCAAAATAATAAAGAAGCCTCTGGGCACCACATAGGCAGGGAGATAATTTGTTCAGCTTGTGGTAACTTTGCCATAAACATTATTTCCAATCTTTTCCGGGATCTGGAAGCAGGCAAGATTCCAGATTTAATCCATGATAGGCGTATGGCTAAATGGTATTGCCCTAACTATCAAACCATATCATGCATCACACGGTGTATGGATAAGACTATCTCTTTTTCTTTGGCTACTGCATGAAACTTGGGATATGTGACTTACCACCCCATCCAGGGACCTTGTTACGACACACGCCAATGTACTTTACAGGACACTATGTATGTGACTTTTACTGTGTCTCTTCCATGTTTTGATCCAGCTTTTTCAGTGTCTGGCAAACCAGCAACAATCCACTCCGTGAGCCATCTTGAAGGCAGTATCTGCCGTGAATGCATTGACTTGCCCCCTTTGCTGGTGTTTCATCTTCAACTTGATGCCTGGGTTGCCCCACATACTGACTGTTGTGCCAAACAGGGTTACCATTATCTTTGCAGATGTGATGTCTTCGATGTGATCAAGCCTGTTTGTGGTTATGCTCCAAGCTTTATGGACTGGTCATATATGTTTGATACTAACCTTTTTATCAATGAAACTGTCAATGCAACAATGAATGCCACATCTACTTCTGTCAATGACAAGCTGGAAAAGACAAAGTCAGCCGAGCCTAAGCCTGCCTCTTTGGCTTCTCCAGAAGATGTTCAGTGCCTCACCAACAGGATTACCAACTCTTCCTTTACTTACCTGATCCAGCTCACCAAGTGGCAACTTTCTCAAGTTCCTGTTTCTTACAACTCTGAGGGTCTGTATTGTGTAGTAACCAACCATAAGACTCTTTCCTATGGACTTGTGATTTGCAACGTCACAATGCCCAACTTCTGCTTCATACCTCAACAGAGCACTGCCATTGGCCATATGATTATCACCCCTGTCCCCATCCCAGAACCTTATTACACTGATAGTGACCCTGACTATTGGGCTGTTGTTTCACAGTATTTACCAGTGTTTAATGTGCATATCGATCCCCTCACCCTGAATCTTATAACCTTATTAGATACTGTAGAAAGGATTCACACCTTATCCATAGCAGTAATAATATTACTAAAACTGGTAATTCTCTTAATGCATTATTTCATGATGGTGATTTTTCTACTGCTTTGTCCAACACTGCTTTGATCTTTTTCATGATTTTTACCTTATTCTGTCTTAGATGCACACTTAAACAATATCGTGCTCAACTGAAGTTTCTCTACAAAGCTTGTGCTGCTGGACTGTAACTGAGCCTGTAACCAGCCTATTTCCCCCAATTGGTGTTGACTCCTTAGTCAGGCAACAAGAGGGAGATTATGTAGAGCTGCCTGACCTATAATCCCTTATATGGACCTCCATCTTACAGTATAAGGGAAATCATTATTTATTCAGCTTGCCATAATAAATTATGTAGTGTTATATTTGTGGTCTTAGCGTGCCACCTGCTGTTATTAGCCATAATGCAATGATCAGCATAATTACTGAATCGCTCTATTGTAACTCCAAAGTAGTATTAGTCAGCATAACTGCTTATCTATGAGTATGTGCAAAACCTAACAGTTTTGGGTGTTAGCTGCCCACCTAACAGACCAATGGGAATGCTTTATTTCTCAGCAGATGAACCGTTACCCAGGTAATGGACCTTCTTATCTACTAGTATATAATTTTATTTAAGAGCTTTGTTCAGAGAGTTTTACGCATGATCACCTGGGTGTTCGGAGGTTCCAGACTCCCAGCTATGGTAAGCTGTTCTTTATATGTGCTGGGTAATAAACTTTATATTCTGCAACACCTGCTTCTGAGTTTTGTTTTGCCATCAGGTCAGAACCTTGCCAACTCCAGCAACAGGATGTTGCTTGTGAAATCCAATGTGCAGCAACAGCAGGCAAGGAATATCTTGATTAAAAGAACAAAAGTCAGACTGCAGAACATTATGGGCAGATTTTTAAAGGGCCCTTAGACTGACACAAGGTGCGTCAAGCAACCCCCCGTGTCAAATCCAGGTGTGCCATATTTTGCAGGAAAAGTTTTTTCTGTTGCAAAGTCCAACAAAATGACACAAGAGGACCACTGGATAAAAAATATGATGCAAAGGGTGAGAATGATGCAAGCTGAGAATGACAAATGTTGAGTCAAAAATACGATGCATGAAATGAGATGGAGCACAAATGAAGCATTTTGAGTTAAAAACATGAAGCATGAGTAAGATGGAGCAAAAATGACATGAGCTGAGTCAAAAATATGATGCATGAGTGAGACAGAGCACAAAGTATGCAAATTGAGTCAAAAATATGATGCATGAGTGATATGGAGTGAAAAAGGATGTACGCTGACTCAAAAGTTACAGCGACTGAAATGGCTTCTGGATGCAGTATTTTACATGCAACAAACAGCATTATGATGTCTACAATGCAGGACTTTTGCAGCAGAATTCCATATATAGTACTATAGTCAGGTCTGCCCACCTGGTGTAGGCCTCTGTATATGCTCTAGTGTCAGTTAGACCAGCTCTGACTGATCTAACAGAGGCAGGCATCTTTGAGGCAGTGTTGACAGCTTCCACCTTAGAAAATCCAAAAAAGGGAATGTTGCATCATTTCTGGGGGTTTTTTTTTGACGCAAGCCTCCATTGCAGCATGGCACACTCATTTTATTGACGTAAGCATGATGCAAGCCACTTTGGGACAGGCAGTTCTTATTTTGACTCAAGCAGTATTAGAAAATCAGAATTGATGCAAATTTTGATGCAGCTTGCTCTTTGCATCATTCTTTTCTGGTGCATTCACCTTGCGTCATTCTCTGCCCTTTGAAAACTGAGCCCTATGTCACAAATGATATTAGAGTGCACTTTGAAATTAACAATTCAATGCTGCACAAGTGACAGTGTCTCAAAATATGTATTTTATGACAGCACTTCTCTAATATGTGTGCCTTAGACAACATACCAAATGGCTAAGATGGTAGTTTCCTATCAGTATCCTCATGACAATGAAAGGACTGCATGCAGTAGTCTGACTTCAGTGACTTCTAGAAACTGCCTCTGAATGGACAGAAAGCTTCTGCAAATTTTGGAAAAAGGAATTTTGCATGGCTATGCACATAGGTAGGTTTTGAAGTGATTTGTGAAAGGTGTAGTCAGCCAGCTGACCTCATTTTCACTCAAGTATGGACTGGCACTGTGTTTAGAAACTGCACTGACAAAAACACACATCTCATCAAGTCAACAATGACTGTGACAGCCATGCTTACCTGCTATAAAACCCTGGAATCTGGGCTAAGATTTCCTTGTCATGTCCCCTGGGGAGCTGGAGGAATGTGAGAAAAGGCCGACTGGTAAAGTGCAGACATGGGGAAAGCAGAATCCCCATGGGAACACGAGCAGGGGAAATAGAAGTATAGGGAAAGGGTGGAAGGTAGTCCTGCTAAATGCCAGGAGCTTGGGCAATAAAATGCCTGAGCTCCAGGCGATGCTAACTGAGGGAGCGGTGGATGTGGCAGCGGTCACTGAGACCTGAGCCATCGCAGGACATGACTGGGACCTGAACCTGGAGGGTTACACTATGTCAGGAAGGACGGGGGGAAGGGAGGAGGGTAGCAATGAAGTCAAAACTGCATTGGCATGGGGAGTAGAGGAGGCAGAGGGAACCGTGGAGGTGATTTGGGTCACCTTGATAACAAGAAGGGGCAAGACAGTAAAAATAGGAGTGGTGTATAGACCCCCTGCACTGGCGGAGGAGCTGGAGGAGAGTCTGGTGGCAGATGTTGGGAGACACTGCAGATTGGGCAGGGGAAGGGTGGTGGTGTTGGGGGACTTAAACATGTCAGGAACAGACTGGGAGACTATGACATCCTCGGTGGCCAGGAACAGAGGTTGTTGGATGTTTTCAAGGCGCGTTCCTAACTCAGCAGGTGGGGAACCGACCAGGGGCCTGCTGGTACTGGATGTGGTCCTGGCAGACAGTGACCAGATTGGGGGCCTGGAGGTAAGGGACCCATTGGCGGGGAGTGACCATGCCACGGTCTGGTTCTGCCTGGACCTAGGAGAGGTAGAAGGCTGCACAAAGGCGTAGGTACCTAGTTTCAGGGAAGTTTAAGAATGGGAAGGATCCTTAAGGAACATTTGGATGGGATTGGGTCAGACATGGATGCTGATAGTAGGTGGGAAATCATCAGAAGAGGGGTGCAGGATGCTACCAGCACCTGTGCAAGAGTAAGACAAAAATGCGGTAGGGCCCGAAAACCCTGCTGGTGGACCAGGGAGGACCAGAAGGTGGTGCGAGGAAAGAAGGCAGCCTATAGACAATTCAAGTGCTCAAGGAGTGAAAGGGATCGAGGGGAGTATGAGCTGATGGCTAGAAGGGCCACTAGGATGGTGAGGCGGCTAAGGCAAGGAAGGAGCAGAACCTGGCCAGGGAAATTAGGAGAGGGAACAAGGGGTTCTTTAGATACATTGGGGAAAAACGAAGGGTGAAGGGGCAGATTAACAGGATTAAAACAGGGGAGAGATGGGCACAAGACCCAGGGAGCAGGCTGAGGTACTAAATGAGTACTTCACCTCAGTTTTCACCAAGGAAAATGGGGGTGCTGCATCATACATGGGAGGAGACAGTGATACTGAGGAGGGGGGACCTTTACCGATCGGTGGGTCTGGGGAGAGGGGGAGGCATCACTGGCAGGAGAGGGGAAGGCTAAGCAGAGAAAAGAGGTAGCAGAAGTGGAAATCACAGCAGAGAGAGTGAGGGAAGCCCTCAGGTCCCTTAAGAAGGAGAAAGCACCGGGGCCGGATAAATTACATCCCAGAGTGCTGAAGGAACTTGCGGATGTCCTGGCGAAACCCCTGGTGGAGCTTTTCACCATCTCTCTGAGGACAGGGTGGGTGCCCCAGGACTGGAAGGTGGCACATATAGTACCTATCCACAAGGGGGGATCAAGAGAGGTGTCAGGGGGCTACAGTCCTGTCAGCCTGACATCAGTGGTGGGCAAGGTGATGGAGGGCATTATCAAGGAGAAGCTGGGGGGGACCTGGAAAAGTCAGGGTGCCTGGACGATAGACAGCATGGATTTGTCCCGGGGAAATCATGTCAGACAAACCTTGTGGAGTTCTATGACTGGGTGACGAGTGCCTTGGATCTGGGTAGACCAGTGGACGTCCTCTTTCTAGACTTCAGCAAGGCATTTGACTCTGTTCCTCATGTGGGCCTGTTGGATAAGCTGGGAGAAATGGGGGTTGGGAACCAGATGATCAGATGAATAGGCAATTGGCTCCAGAACGGACCCAGAGGGTTGTAGTTGGCGGGATAGTCTCATCCCCAAGGAGGGTCATTAGTGGGATCCCACAGGGATCAGTCCTTGGGCTCCTCCTGTTCAATGCCTACGTCTCTGACATAAGGACAGGTATCAGGAGTGAGATGAGTCTCTTTGCAGATGACTCAAAACTGGGGGCGGTGGTGGATGGGGAGGAGGGGAGGGTGGCCCTACAGGGGGACCTGGAGGCTCTGGAAAGATGGTCTAGAAAGTGGAAGCTGAGGTTCAATGCAGGGAAATGCAAGGTACTGCACCTGGGGGCCAGAAACCCGGGCCAAGTGTACACCCTGGGGGATGCTACAAGTCTCGATGTCTGAGAGGGACCTGGGGGGTGGTGGTGGATGTCAAGATGAACATGTCGGAGACTTGTAGGAGGGCAGCAGCCAAGGCCAACAGGATGCTGGGATGCATTGCTAGGGGGATCACTTCCAGAAGGAGGGAAGTGATACTCCCTCTGTATAACTGCATGGTGAGGTCACACCTCGAGTACTGCGTGCAGTTTTGGAGGCCACACTTAAAGAGGGACATTAAACTCCTGGAGAGGGTCCAGAGGAAGGCAACCAAAATAATTTGGGGCTTGGGGGACAGGACCTATGAGGAGAGGCTCGAAGAGCTAAATATGTACACATTGGAAGAGAGAAGGGACCGGGGGGACACGATAGAGGTCTTCAGGTACATGAATTCAGGTACATGAAGGGGGTAAATAGGGGAGGAACAGTCAGGGTGCTTCGAAGGAAGGAGGAGGGGGCCACTTGAGGGCATGGGTGGAAGCTGGAGGGGGAAGATTCAGGGGAGAAAGGAGGAGGTGCTACTTCACTGAGAGAGTGGTGGAGCCATGGAATGTGCTGCCTAGGGGGCTGGTGGAGGCAGAGACCATGAAGGGGTTCAAGAGGGGGTGGGACAGGTACAGGGGAAGGGTTCTGGAAGTAAAATCCAATGCAGCGAGAATATCCGGAACTGGGAAGGGAGAAGCCAGAGAAGGCGAGGGGGGCAGCAAGGTCAGCTCCCAGGGTGGGGGCTGACCAAACTAGCAGACGTGAAAGACAGTTAGGCCTATTCTGCTGGCATTTTAGTATGTTAGTATGTCCAACATTCAGTACATTAGGTGTTTGGTTGGGTGGATGATGTGATTGTTCAAGACATAGGAAAGCAGTGACCACTCATCCAAACTAAAGTGTAATCACAAATATTTGTTCATAAACAAACACAGATGTTTATAGGGTCCTGCACACCACCTATGAATATCTGTGTTCATTTATGAATAAATACTTGTGATTATGTTTTCATATGGGTGAGTGCTCACTGCTTTCCTATATCCTAAATATCTATGAGATCCCCATAGGAAATGATCCCTGATTATTTTTTCACATACTTTGCAGTATCATGGTTGGTTCTAGTATCCTACTTTGAGGATGATAGGATTAGCTTCAGTACATTCATGGTATCACTGCAGATGACACATGTAGTCCAGGTCACAGAAACATAGAATGTGTCAGCAGAAAAGGACCAGTAAGCCCATCTAGTCTGCCTTGTTTTCACTGCCTAACACTACACCCAGGACTCTATTTGGCCCCAGGTGTCTTTCCTTCCTTCCTCCCTTGCCTCTATATATTGTAATCATGTGTATATCCCATGCATGACTGAAGCTCCCCACTGCCTTTACCCCTACCACTTCTAGCAGGCTGTTCCAGGCATCTACCACCCTTTCCATGAAGAAATATTTCTCCATATCCACCTTAAACGTATCCTCCTCAAGCTTCATAGAATGCCCCATGTTCTGGTGCTCTTCCTCATATGAAAGTGACTCCCATCCTGGACCTTGTTCACTCCAGTGAGGTACATACATACTCAGTCATGTCTCCTCTCCTCTCCTCTCCTCTCCTCTCCTCTCCTCTCCTCCCCACTCCTCCCCTCTCCTCTCCTCTAGGGAGTACATATTGAACTCCTGCAGCCTCTCTTCATATGTTTTCTTGTGCAACCCCTACACCATTTTAGTAGCCCTCCTCTGGATCACTTCCACCCTTCCAATGTCCTTGTGGCAGTGCAGCCTCCAAACATAGGACACAGTACTCCAGGTGGATCTCACAAGAGAGTGATACAGAGGCAAAACCACCTTCCTTCTCCTGCTGGAGAGCCCCCTCCCTTGTATCCTGGCATCCAACTCACCTTGTCTACTGCCCTGTTGCACTGCTCTGCCACCTTGAGAACATCAGATATGATCACTCCTAGGTTCCAGTCTTACTTGGTAACTGTGAGTACCTCCACCTCCCATCTTATTTTCAGCCCTTGGATTTTGCCACACTAAGTGCATGACTTAGCACTTTTTGGTATTGAAACCCAACTGCTCCTTCCTAGACTATTTCTCTAGTTTTCCCAGATCCCTTTGCATTCTATCCAGCCCCTCCTGAGTGTCCACCTTGTTGCAGATTTTTGTGTCATCTGCAAAGAGACATGCCTTCCCTTTCAATTCCTCAGCAATATCAATTATAACAACATTGCGAGGACAAGGGCCAGTACTGATCCTTGTGGTACTCCTCTGGTCACTCTCTCATCCTCTGAGTGACTGCTGTTTACCACCACCTTCTGTTTCCTGTCTTTCAACTAGTATACTGCCCAGCTCACTACCTTGTCCCAGATTCCCAGGCTGAAAGTTTCTTTATCAGCCTCCTGTCTAATATGGTGTCAAAGACCTTACTGAAGTCCAGATAAGCCACATCCACTGCCCTCCCTTGCTTCCCCTTCCTAGTTACACAGTCAAAGAAGTCTATGAGATGGGCCGGCCAGTGGCACTGGAGGAAGAGGCACTGGCTGCTACACCTAGTGCCATGCTGGTGACCCTGGTTTGGGAACAAGCCCGGGCCACCAGGGGTCGGCAGTGGAAAGAGAGGATTGAGCATCTGGAGGACTGCTCTCCTCTCTCAGGGAGGGAGGGTTTGCCATCCTGCTCGTCGATAACCCTCTGACATCAGCAAAGGGGAGATGCGAGCCAGGAGGCACTTCGCTGATGTATGCCATTGGTGGGGAGGGGGGGCAAGAGAAAACTTGGAAGAAAAGGAGATGGCAGGCTCCATGATGGCTGCACCAGTACCCCATCATGCCCCCAATGTCTGGATTTCACTCCAGGGTGAGGGAAAGCCAGCGCCTCTTCACCTAGGCCCTGCAATGGGGGGGACCTGTGGAGGATTTAGGGTGTGTTTGGCAAGGGAACGGTGTGGCAGGAGACTGAGTCCCTCCAAGGGAGGGACCGGACCTGTCTGCCAGGCTCAGGAGAATAAACAGATAATAGGAAAAAAAAAAAAAAGAAGCCTATGAGATTTGTTTGACATGACCTCCCTCTGTGAAGCTGTGCTGTCAGCGGTCCTAGGTACTCCATCAGTCTCTCTTTCAGCAGGGACTCCATTAACTTTTTTTTTTTATTTTACAAGGAGAGACAAACTAAGCTGAAAGCTTGTTTACTGGTGCAACCTGGGAGCACAGGGAAGTTAAGTGACTTGCTCAGGGTCACAGAGTACACAAGTGGAGGCTGTGGAATTCAAACCCAGGTCTCCAGGTTTGCAGCTTAGAGCTGTAAACCACTGCGCTGTGCTGCCTCCTCCTCCCCTACCACTGATGTGAGACTGACGGGTCTGTAATTGCTGGCCTCCACCCTTCTGCTGCTCTTGTGCAGAGGGATCACATCACCCCTCTGCAGTTCTCTGGAACCAGCCCCCTCTCCAGTGAGGTGCTAAATAATGTTGCAAAGCGGTGGCCAACACCATGCTCAGTTCCCTGAGTATCATTTGATGGAACCCATCTGACCCCAATGCCTTCATTTCCTTTAGGGCTTCCAACCCCTCTGCAGACTCTCTCTTCCATAAATGGACTTGTGTCCATCTCCTTTGTCTGTCAATGCATGCTGGCACTTCCATTTTGAAGAATGAGTAGAAGTATTCATTTAAAATTTTAGCTTTTTCTCTGTTCTCCTCTGCACAGCCCCCACCAACTTCCTGGTCTCTTTATTTTCAATATACCCCACACTTTCCTCTATTCACTCATGTACCTGAAGAAAGTCTTGTCCCCCTTTTTGACTTCCTGGGCAATTCTATCCAAGCTTGATCCTTTTTTGTCTTTATGCTCCTTTCCATCTCCTTTTGTTTCCCTAGATATATCTTCCTGTCTGCCTCCATTTGGGTCTCCTTATACTTTCTGAAAGCCTTTTCTTTTCCCTTATTGCCTTAGCCACCTCCTTTGAGAACCACAGTATCCTCTTTCTCCTCTTTCCCTTGCTTATTACTTTCAATAAGATTGCCATTACCATAGTTATTCCCTCCTTTATTCTATTCCATTGTGCCTCCACTCCCCAAGCTGTCATCCCCTCTTTCACAGTATTTCCTAAGGCAATCTCCCATTTCTTTAAAATGTGCTCTTCTGATATCCAGGACCATTGCCCTAGTGTGTTTTTCTCCTGCCCAATCCATATGTCAAACCACAATGTACAGTGATTGTTGGTACCCATAGGGCTACCCACTGTGATGTTTGCAATGTTGTCCCTGTTTGTAAGTACCAGATCCAGCACTGTCTTGTCCCTAGTGGCATCTGCAATCAGCTGCCTGAGAAATGCCTCTTGCAGGGAGTCTAGTATGACCATGCTTCTAGTTGTAGCTATAACCAAGGTGTTCCAGTCCACATCCAGCATATTAAAGTCACCCATGATTACTATTTCCCCTTTTCTTTCCATTTTTGCACATGGCCTCCTCCAAAACCATGTCTAATTCCTCCCCCTGTGTTGGTGGCCTGTACACCAACCCCTCTCATATAAAGGCCCTGGACCCCCTCTCCAATCCAACCTAAAGAACATCTGTATAACATTGGCCATGAACATGTAACCCCCCTGCAAATGGGGGTTCCCAAAAGACTTCCAGGAGCTTGCTTGAATGCTCCAAGCCTGAATGGTGTTTGGCGTTTAAGCCATTTATCAGTGAGTGTTTTAGAACCTCTGGTACTGTCTCTTTAAGAGCTGTCTGCTTGCAGACATAATTAAATTTATGAGGGGACTGTGTGTTTCTTTGATTGAGTACCACTCAAGCTGCTGCAATTCCTCCATTTTGCAGTCACTAGGGTGCAAAGGGAACCTATCTGAAAGATGTAACTGTTTGCCAGAAACCATTTAGAGTGATAATGAAATTACAGTTTGTCTAACCTGCTTTCTTTTGCAGTCAGAACAGTGTCTACCTAGTTCCCCATTCTGGTTTTGAACTGCTGAACTGGACCAATCAGTGTGGGGTAAGCTAGCTCTAAAATGGTGCCTTGGACGAATCAGAACTTGGACTCATAATCTGAGCCAGCCACAAGAGGATTGTATGGGCAGTGACTCTGGGAGATGTAGTTTAGACTTCAGCGCCTTTTGGACCAACAGCAGCAGTCTATTGTAGTGACAGCCAATCCAGTCAAGAACTGGGAGGAACTCAAAGGAAGTGCCCGTTTTGTCAGTTGGAGTTTCAGTTGAGCTTTGGCAGTGAAGAAGGAAGGCCCTGTGCTTTTCAGTGTGCAGTTTTAGTCAAAAAACGTGTGAAGGCCCAGAGTTCCGGTCTGCAGCTTGTGTAACTGCTTGTTAGGACTGAATCCGTCCTGTGAAGAGAATCAAAGGATATCTGAAGAGTAGAAACCAGGCTCACCCTGTAGAAGACTGGAGGAATTCGAATTGCACTCGGTCTGTCAGGAACTGAATCTGCTGTGTGTTCTCCCGGTATTGTGCAGTAATTGCGATCGGATACAGATGCAGCCTGCCTGGTATAGTGCTTTCTTTTACCATATAAATTTGTGAGGAGTCTCTTAGAGCTCAAGAGTAGCCCTGCGACATTGAAGGACCCTATCTTGTTTGGAGGTCGTGAGTACTAATTCAGGGTCGCTCCCTGTTGGATGCTACATTAAATCCAAATGGAATTACTGTACTGCTGACTGTTTAATTTTCCTTTTCTCTGTTGAAAGGGCCCCTACCAGCTGCCACGGTTTGGACTAGCCACTAGGGCTTGGGTACCCAGGGACAGTAACTGATAGGATAGGCCTGTGCACAGAGCCATAAGTAGATGAGTAGAGTGATAAGCTAATTAACCTGATTTCCCCTGTCCTTGTTATATCCCCTAAATAAATCAGAGCTGCTTGTTTCAGCAAAGTTATACTGCCTGAGGTAGTTGTCTATGTTAAAATATTGTACTGTGATTGTTGCACTGTATCTTGTTTTACAGGGGGTCCCAGTGCCTGAACCAGTTCTGGGGGTAAGTGTATACTGTGAAGGTAATTCTGATATACTGTGTGGGCCACTAGTGGGAAGAAAGGGGGGTTGCAGTGTCCCAGAGGGCTGTGACCAAGTAAGTTTAACTATTGCAAACCCTGACCTCTGGGTGGAGGCACCCGCCATTGGATCCAGGCCCCTCAACCTGTTAGTGGCAAATCAGGCAGGGGTAGTAGCCCCTGGGATAGTGCCATCTAGGGGTTACAAACAGATTTCAAGAGAAGGTGTGGTGATGTGGTCACTGCTGTGGATCAAGCATGAGAGGGAGAAGAAGTTACTAGTGAAAGGTTCTGGGGGGCATAGAGAGCTGTACACAATGCACTGGTTCCAAGGGGGTAATAAGGAAATTACATTGAAGTTTACAGTATTTTTGAACCAGGTTTGATTTCTAATCCCATGACATTCAGCAGGAGGAAGTTAAGTATCCCAAAGGACATCTCCTCTTTCATAGTGGAGGGTTGCATACCTCACTGTGCTAATGCACTCTGATTGAGCACAGGTGGTGGTGCAACTGGAAGAGTATTGTGAAGGGGTGAGGAGGATGCAGATATCAGTGCATTAGACATGCCAGCACCAGGGGTATTCCAGTGTCCTAGTTGGCAGGGATCTGTGGGTGGAAAACAGCCAAAGAAATCATGTTTTAGGATGGGTGAATGATGCTAATCCTCCACCTTACTATTCACAAAGGACTACTCCTACCATCTCTGAGTACCACACCATTGCTAGACACTGGACTGAGGGAACCTCAAATCTAGGATCTGTATGGCAGGACCTTATCCAAAGAATAAGGTGGAAGGGGGTGACAATACCATGATAGGCTAAGGTGCAGCATTCAGTTTTCCCTGCAGCTCTGGTATAAGCAGATGCCTTTAGATAGCAGAAAGCAGAGGTTACATCTCAAATTCTAAAGGAACAGCATTCACTTACCCTAGTGTTCTGTTATCTACCTAAAATACACAAGAATGTAGAGTATCCACCAAGGAGACCAATTATAGTAGTGGTAGGGTTAGCTTTGGAACCCCTCTCAAAATGTATAGACTATTTCTTGAAGCCTATGGTCCAAACCACAAAAAGCTACCTTAAAGATACAGAAGACAATGTTAATATAATCTTAGAAATAAGGGACAGTATTAATGATATCCAGGATTGTTTTTTGGTTACTCTCAATGTGGTTGATCTGTACACCAGTATTTCTCACTCTGAAGGCATTGATGCCCCCGTGTAATTTTTGGAGTGTCACCATACAGCTGACCTCCCACTGATAGGAGTTTTGCTTGATTTGGCATTTTTAGTTTTTCACAGAATTTTTTTAACTTATGAGAAAATTTTTTATTTGCAAACAAAAAGCACAGTGATGGGGTCCAGCATGGTCCTATCATATGCCAACATTTACATGGCACAATTTGATTCATTTTTGTTAATGCAACTGCAGATGAATGGGATGATAAAATCAAATTATACCACTGCTTTATAGAGGATACAGGTTTGATTTGACATGGGAGCTCAGATTAATTGATGAGATTTTTCAAATATCTGAACACTGTAAATGATAATGCTTTCCTGGATATTAGGACAGTCAAAGATGGTAACACTCTCATTTCAAAACTCTGCAGGAAACCAATGAGTTAAAATGCCTTGTCACATGCCAACAGTTACTATCCATCACACATCACAAGGAATATTACGTTTGGACTATTGACAAGAATGAGACATAATTGCACATTGGACAATAACTTCAAGGAGGCATCTGATGACTTGGAACAAAGGTTTCTGGACCATGGATACAATGTACAAATGGTAAAAAAAGTGAAGGAAAGATCAACAGTAATTAATTGGGAAGAATTATTGAAAGAGAAACTAAAACAAGAAGACAAAGGACAGGATGGTCCTTAGCGTGACTTTGTTGAACACTTTGGTTATATTAAAAATTACATCAATAAAAACTGGCACGTTTTACAAGTAACAGAGACTAGCAAACTAGCTTTTGAAAACAAATCACTAAAAGCAGCAAAGAAATGTGACTCTTTAAGGGACAAGTTGTACCGTGCCATACACAAACAAGCTTTATAGGAAACAAGTGTTACTAATGTTACCTATGGTAGGAACATTATGATTAAATATTTCATTACATAAAGGTCAGAGCATGTGGTATATGGTATCCAATGCCCATACGACCTGTGTTACAGAAGTAAAATGAGAAGACAGCAAAAAGACAGAAAGACTGAACACAAAAGTGCAATTCATATGGGCAATGAAACCTATGTCTTAGCAAGACATTTTAAACAGGCTCAGCATCCACTACCTACTTATAGATTTTTGAGCCTTAGGCTAGTTAAAAAAACTCCACAAAGGAGGGAATTGGAGCAAGCAGTAACTAATTAGAGAGGCCTTTTGGATTTGACTCTTCAAGCACTTAGCAAGTATGGTCCCAATGAAGAAATTGATTGGGCTGCTATTTTCTGAGATGTTCAAGGCCATTTATATATTCGTGATAGGGTTTCATTAGACATGACATAGCCACATGGTCATACCCATATAGCCAGTTCTTATTTAATACATATTATTGAGACATAGTAATCAGTAGACTATTTGAAGTAGGAAGAAGTCCACTTACAGGTCTAATTCCTGTATAGTTACCAATTCTATGGTGTTCACTGGAGACAGAATCACTTTAACACCCCACAGACACCATAATATGGTCTCTCAACAGTTTCCCATATTTTTTTTTTATTCTATAATCTTTAGTACTTTTCTAAAGACACAAAATACCACACACTTTGACAATAGTCATAAGGAGGTAGTCAAACAACATAAACAATATGAACACAAGCATGTAAAAATGATCCCTCAAGGAAAAAGGAACCATATAAACAAGTAATACTACCAACGAATCACCCAACCCCCCACCCAGAAATAAAAATAACTACCACCCCCAAGACCTACAGTATAAGAGCCAACAGAGTATAAAGAACAAGTAAGAGCCCAGTAACTACAAGGAAAATTACATACTGTACATATAGAAATACACTCCGAAACACATTAAGTATAGCTATATAAATAGGTATATATGGACTCGTAAGGGAAAAAAACTTAAAGAATGAGTTAATAAAAAGAAATAATGTTTAAGAGTAAGGAAGAAAAAAAATAAAAAAAGAGTGCCAGAACCAGATCATATAGAAATAACAGTATCAAATAAATTTCCCCAGTTCATAGTAAAACCCTGTAAATTGTGCTTCAAACTAGCAATCATTTTTTCAATTCTAAGATTAAGTAGAATGTCTTGCCTCCATTCAGAGAATGAAGGACTAAGGTGGTCCTTCCAATGCTTTAAAGTAATTTTCTTAGCAGATAAGGATGCAATATGTAAATAATATTTCAATTTGATAGAACTAACCTTATTAAAATCCCCCAGAATACATACCTCAAGTGTAAAATAAGGTTGCAAATCAATTGTAGAACCTAGCTTGTTTTTAATACCCAACCAGAACGGTCGTATCAGAGGGCACTCCCATAGAACGTGAAGCAAACTACCCTCTGATTTACCACATCTAAAACAGTTACTAGAAGATATAAGGCCACACCTAAATAATTTGACCGGAGTATAATATGCATCATGAAGGATTTTAAATTACATTACTTTTAAATTATCACTTGACACATACTTAGATAAATCCCTCCATATCCTAGACCGGTCAACCTCATTAAAATCTGACAGACTGGACCGATATTTGGACACCAGTGGGTCAGGTAAACATTTGAACAATAGAAGGAATTGATAAAGTTGAGAAACTGGATGAGGACATTTAAAGGATACCTAAACAACATTTTGACAACAAACTATTCAAAAATCTGACTCCGTAGGTGACTAAAGGAAAGGATGCTGCGTTCATTAATGCTAAAACTACATTTACATAATTTACCTAAATGTGGTTTCAGAGCATTTGAAAATTGTAAAATCAGCCTTCCAATTTCAAAAAACTGTCTTACCTGCTTCCTAAAATGGCCGCCAAATGTGTTATGTGATGACATTATTGGAGCTGAAGTCAGAGAGATATATATGGCTTTTTATAGTGCTAACTAGTTCTTTTTCCCTTTGTATTGAATTGTTTCACCTAAATGGTCAAAGCTATGTGCATTATTTTTGCATAATACACATGTTAGACTATGGTTCTTTTAATTTTGTTTACTTTAACATGCTGAAAATGTGTTTTAATCCAACCGATTTTCCCTGTGGCAAACCACAGTGCAGTACAAATCTTGAATAACCTGGTGGTCTAGTGGTTATGATGGATCCAGGATGCTACAATGGGGGTGCTGGGGTGGTGTGCATGCTTAATATGTACATTTTAACATTTTTATTAAACCTTTATATTTTCTGCTATTATTCTTTTCTAGTACATTTTTGACAGAACCTACAAATGTAATCCATAGTTTGAATGTAAATCTTTGTACAATCAATAAATCAGATTTCTTCTACAAAGTGAAATACAGTAGTAGCAGCAAGCAAGTGTGTTACTATGGGGGGGGGGGTTGCAGCCACAACCTTCACCACCCCCTAGAGCCACCACTTTTTTGTAGCAAAGTTCTTGTGCAGTCCAATGTTAGAGTTCATACTTTCTCAAAACTCAAATATATGCTTGTCTTATTTTTCCATGGAAAATAATAATAATAATAATCATCATTTATATAGTGGTTTTCATACACACTGTATCCCAATGTGCTTTACAAGCAATACTAGACTGGTAGTGAAGTGACTGAATGTGTCGTGGCAGCCATTTCGTACATTAATATCCACACACAGCCTTGAACAATTGCATGAACTGGTTTTATGGGAAGGGGAATGTTGGCCAGGACAATGGGGTCAGGTAGTGATCAAGGTGCTGGCAGCCCCACATCTTATTTCTCACAGTAATCTGCTCATATTTCTCTCCTTCCGTCTTCCCCTTTCCCTTTATATAGCAGTACCTTGCTAGAGTGGCCTTCTCAGTCCCCCTCTGGTATTCATTCTTCACTATTCCTCCTCACACCGAAAACTGGTGAGCTAATCACCCTTCTGCATCATGAATGTAAGTACTGTAGTACAGTCCCAGTTTTATTTTGACATATCAAATATAAGCACATCTTTCCAGCAAGTCAGGCTCATAGCAGCAGGGAACAAAGGGAATGATGGGCTTTCCTATCCTTGAAAGATCTAGGCTACCTTTGATTAGGCACTATTAAATGATGGGTGTGCACATCATTATGCACATCATTTAATAGTGCCTAATCATAGGTGGCTTAGATATTACATGGGTAGGAAAGCCTATTTTTCCACTTGTGCCATGCTGCTATCAGCCTGGCTTACCAGAAGATCATGTTTATTATTAATATGTAAATATAACACGGGAGACTGTACTAACCACATTCATGATGCAGAAGGGTAGTGAACTCACCAGTTTTTGGTATGGGAGCAGGTGAGAAGAATGAATGCCAGAGAGGGACTGAAGAGGCCATTCCAGCAGGGTGCAACTATATTCAGGTTAGGGGAAGACAGGAAGGAGGACACTGAGCAGATCACTGTGAGATCTGAAATGTGGTGTTGCCAGCCTTGTGATCACTACCTGACTGTCAGTCAGCCAGTCAAAAGTTTATTGTATAACAAGTTATGTTGTTACAATTTAAATACACATTATACATACAAAGATACATTCATAAATATTTATATATACTCATACACATAGATTTAAAAATAATATTGCACTGTGTTCCTTAGCACTTTGTTGATTCACCTTTTATACACCACATTATAGTTATTTGTTATTAAGAAATTAGGTTATTACAATTACATTCATGTGTCCGCTGTACATACACAAACAACTATACATGTTCAATAATATTCCATACATCATCTGTTGATAGTTACACTCATATTGCTTAATTCCTTTTTCTTATTTAGAAGGAATTCATTCCCTACTTTTGCTCAATATCCCTCATCACAATTTGATTGTCTCTTATGGATACATTGTTTATCAATAATTTTAAAAGTAAGAGATCACATTACCTGATTGTGGATGAGAGTAGCAAGCGATGACAAATACTCAGAGCGGCAGGGCTGCACCTAAACTGTTACTTAAATTAAGTGTAGGGAGATTACCCTTGGGTGGGGTGGGGGGATGTTGACATTTATTAGGACAGTATTGAGGGAGTTGTGTACAGCTCATTCAAGATTTGGAAGGGTGGTAGCCATCCAACTTGCATTGTGGAGTAGAGCACAGAAAAGTACTGGAGAAGAATTGCTGGGAACTGTCCTGTGGGGTTCTGCAGATCACAGGTAAAGGAGCAGATTGGCACTGGAAGTCAGGTGGATTCATTCAAGGTATTAGTATGCCTCTCCTGCTAATAATATTGTTATCCACGGTAAGTGCAGCCCTTATGAGGGTATGAACAGTAATTTTTCTGGTGGGTCATGATGCTTATTGCTCGGCCCTCCAGAAAGACCTAGTTGTTGGTTAATGAGGTGGGAAAAAACACAATAGAGAACTGTACATACTACCTTCACTGTGTAGAAAAGTGGTGATCCACTCAATGTTTACTGGGGGAGCAGAAGTCAAACACTGAGAATGTGGACTGGAGAGTGATTTGGGAGGCATTATTTAACAGTGCCAGCTGATGATGCATATAAGTATAGTTGTACACAACTCTCTGAGGAAGATTACAATCTGAGGTGTGATAATTCTCTTCATGAGACCGCAAGCTCATATGCTGCCCCAGGCAGTACTAAGGAGAAGGTATGGATGGTGGGGTGCTCAACAGAAGGCAGGCTAGGTGCAGGGGGTTCACATGGAAAATGAAAGCCTTATTTGTGGATTAACAAGGGAGCATGAGCTTTGGAACTGAACAAGACTAATACTTTGCTCTGTGACCCTGAGCTAGTCACTAAACATCCTTGTGCACCCAGGCCACACCTGTAAACAAGCTTTCAGCTTAGTGTGTCTCTCCTGGTTAACAAAAAAATACAATTCAGTGCATCATATAACCACTACATCATCAGGTATTTGAAGTGTTGTACTGTAATGTAGTTTGCAAAGAAAAGTCAGCTGGATTGCAAAACATTTTCTGCAAGTTAAAGTAAACAAAATGAACAACATCATAGCCCAATGTGTACTGATCAAAATAATCCACAAGGTAATACATGGTGTTGATCATTCTGGTACAACAATTCAAAATAAAGAGGGAAAGAAGAACTAGTTAGCAGTATAGAAATATGTGTGGATCTCTGTCTTTGGCTCCAATGAGGTCATCATGACTCATCACTTAACACACTTGGCAGACATCTTAGGGAGAAACCAAGGCTGTTTTTTGAAAATGAAAGGCTGATATTTATATTTTTCAAAAGCTATGAAACTGCATTTATGTTATGTTCATAAATGCAGTTTTAGCATAAATGTAAACAGCAGCCTTTACTTTACCTTGCTATGAAGCCAGACTTTGGGGTTTGCAGTTTTAAAAAACTGCTTGTTTAGGTACCCTTTAAGTCTTTTAAAAATTCCTTTTAGTAATTCCTTATTATCGTTTAACCATGTTAAGGGACAGAAATGTGAAAGCAGAGTGTGTTTTAATCAAATAATTTAAAAAGGGATCCCTTACCTAAATCTAAACTAGCTCCAATTCTATCTATTCTATCTAGACAGAGTAGAAATCCATTATCAAGAAAATTATCTACAGTTTTATTTATAATGGGAGGGAGTCAATGTTTTGGAAAAGGCTTATTATTCAATTAAAAGTTATAGTTATTAGTCAAGGGTTGGTTGATGTCTAAAGCTAACTAAATACCTAAAAACTTACAAAATTGTTTGTGTATACGACAAGAAACACCTACTATCAAAATTTGCAATACCTTAGGTAAATTTTTATATCTGATATAAAGAGCTGAGTGAGTGGAAATATTATGTTTATTCAGCAGTCTATGCTCTAACTGGAGCCAAATTGGATGATAACTGTCTCTATCATTAATATTAATGACCCATCTGAAATATTTATTCACATAACTAGCCATATATTATAGAACAAAATCAGGAATTTTATAGCTACCTTGTAATTTAGTTAAAATCAGCTTTATATAAACAATTATAGGGGGTTTATTAAGCCAAAGAATCTTCACTATAAGAGATTGTAATTTATTGAACCAAGAGAAAGGGAGAAAGACTACTCAACATGTTTAAAGGATAAAATATTCTAGGGAAAATGTTCATTTTAATATTAATTCTATCTATAAATGTTAAGAGGAGTTTCTTTCATCTATCAAATCTTGCTTAATAATGGAAAGTAGGTTAGAAAAATGTAGAAACCTCATCGAGGACTGATCTTAAGAAAGTAAACCCAAATATTTTAGTTGTCGAGGGGACCAAGTAAAACCAAATTTGAATATATCTTCTTTATGCACTTTATTATTTAACGATATCACAACTGTCTTAACTTATTTAACGTGCAATTAGAGAACTTATTAAATTGTTTGATAGTACTTAATATAGCCGGAATAGAAACTGCTGGATAAGAAACATGAAGTAATATATTATCTGCATAAGCAGATATTGTTAATTGAAGAGAATCAGTCATTATGCCATTGATATTAGGATTATTCTTAAGATAACATAAAAGGGTCTCCAAATAAAAATTAAAAAGAACAGGGGAAAGAGAACATCCTTGCCTTGTACCTGAATGCAAGAATATATTTGAGAAACAAAGACCATTAGTATAAATCCTAGCAGAAGGCTGAGAATGTAAGACTTTCAACCTTTTAAGAAATGTAGATTGAAAGCCAAATTTCACAAGCGTAGCCAATAAAAAAGAAATATTGACTCTATCAAAGGCTTTCTCTGCATCCAGAAAACAAGGACCACAGGGGACCCTGAATCCCTGGATGCAGAGAAAATATTAACCAGTTTCCTTATCTATTCTGAGGGTGAGATGCCTGACATAAATCCTACCTGCTCAGTGGAAATTAACCCTGCCCAGCAAGCTTTAATCCTCTGAGCTAAAATTTTAGCCAAGATTTTAATATCTCCATTAACAAGAGAAATTGGTCTATAGCTACAAAGATGTTCCTTAGGCTTATCAGGCTTAGGAATTAGAATTATCTAATCTTTCAAGAGAGAAAAGTCTGTAAATACATATTCAAAAATATAAGATTAAAATTCCCCTAAGATGATAATGTCCTCACCAAATATTTTGTAAAAAATTTGAAGTTAACCCACCAGGGCCCGGAGATTTATCTAATTTAAGAGATTGTATCACACTTAGAATTTCCTGAGAAGTAATTGGGTAAATTAACTCCGAGACCATCTCTGGTGTTATGGTAGGACAGTGGAAATTTTTAAGATAATTTAGATAATTGTCATTAGTTAGATTATCATCTGAAGGTTTATAGATTTGTTTAAAATATTGTTTAAACTCTGAAATAACCTCGCACGGGAGAATTTTAACTGAATTATCTTTGAGTGATATTATAGCTGAAATAAATTTATTAGCTTCCATCTTTTTAAGCCTGTGCACAAGTAACATACTAGGTTTTTCACCTTGACCAGAATATCTAGCTCTCATTTTTAAAAATCAAATATTCCGCACCCTCTCTAGTTAAACCATAATATTCATTTCTCAAATTTTGTAAGTTCAACAGGACCTGTTCATCAAGATTATTAGTATATTGGGTTTCCAATCTCTTAATACTATCCAAAAGTCCCTCAAGTTTGCTTATCCATTATTTCTTACACTTAGAGGTGAAGTGTATAAATACCCGATGAATGAAACACTTAAAACAATTTTAGGGTATAATGTTCTCCACAGGTCTGTTAATTCAAAATAATCAAGCAGTACCTCATTATTTGGGAATAATCTAGGATCTGCTCCTAATTATCTATCCAACTGTAAGTCAAGTGGCAGATTTCAATCTTCACCCGAACTAAAACTATATGAAGTATAAGGTAGTAAAGATTAGTTAAATCTGATAAAAAGGAGATGTGTTAATATATTGAGGCCATAAATACTGCACAGTAACACCTGGAAATTATTAATTAACCCCCACCCCAACAAAATAAAACAACAAGCAGGATATGAAATCGTATCCAAATGATTAAAAGGAGTATTTTGATGTATCAGGACTGCTACCCTTTTTTATTTGTGGAATCACCAGCTCCAAATACCTGAGAATAATCTAATTTACCAAAGAGATTAACTTCATCAGTTATGAGATGAGTTTCCTGCAAAAATATAATCTGACATTTTAAATGTTTAAAGTGTTTTAACATTTGCAATCCTTTCAATCTAGATCTCACACCTTCAACATTCCAAGTAGCCAAAATTAAAGTATGAAATATTAAAATAAAAATTCTGGAGTAACCTTCATTGAAAACTGGAAAATATAAAATATATAGATCTTAAGAAAATCAACCACCACGACCCAACTCACAAGCCTCCACTTAGTAAACATCCAAATAAATTCCCCATAACCAAATCTTATTAACATCACCCCTGGTCTAAAACATCAACATCCAAACAATACTATTCCTAAACAGTGAGGCTCCAAATTCAACCCGCATTCTCCCAAACACCCAATCAGCTCTTGCTAATAATTGAAAACTCAAACATAAAGAAAAGCTTTTTTTTATTTTTTTCATTTTTAGTCTTTGGTAACCAGGTAAGGCCCACTAGGCACAAGTGCCTGTTTTCAGGGGTGACCTGGGAGCACTGGGCGGTTAAGTGACTTGCTCAGAGTCACACAGTATGCAAGTGGAAGTTGTGAGAATCAAACTGAGGTCTGGTCTGCTGGATGTATCAAGCTTGTTCACACCTCGTTCCCCTAACCTCTAGGCTATACTGCCAGCCAAGTTAAAAAGAACATAACAGGATCCAGTCACTGGTTGTAAAAAGGGAATTAAAAGCAAATAGGTTCTATTAATAGACATTATGGGAGATTCAAAACCCATATCCAACAAGAATTATGCCCAAAATAAAAATTATCCATTAGTAGCTGGAAACCTCAAAAAGTTATATTTGGAAAAACAAAATGAGGATCTAAATTGGATTAATAGTTATATAAAAACTTGTTATCAAACAAATGGATCACACAACTGTATTAAAAATAATCATAGAGACAAAGTGCAGTTAGCAAACTTAGAGATATCCCAAAGGGGTACAATACATCTGCAGTAATGCAGAGAAATGGAGGTATAGCTGTATGAAAAAAGAATAAAGTAATTGTAAAGTACACCTTCAAATCTAATAAAACTGCCATTTAAATGAAGTCCCCTCAACACTAGAAGAGACAAAAATAATAACCAATAAGCCCCATAAGAACATCAATAAATGTTGAACGAACCTCCAGGAAATCACAGCTACCAATTCAATAGGCAACATTATTAAAACATAACTACAGTGACTGAGCACCAACACTTCTAAATATTATGTGACTGAAGGTTAGTAAAATTGTCCTCTAAAATGATAATCTAATTAGAACAAAGTAGCCCAATATAGGGAAAGAGATACCAAACAGATCTCTACCATAACCATAATAATAAAAATATGATAGTATAAATGTGTAGCCCCATCGATTTATAAATAAAATACTATAAAGCTAAAATCACTATAAGCAGGGCTCATGGAACATATAAGACAACTTGGAGTCAATAGGGCATCACAAACTGAAATGATAAGCCCCATCAGCACAACTTTCATTAGGAAAATAACTGAGGTACAGAACATCGTTTAATCAGTCCACCCTACCAGAGTTTCAAAAAGACTGGCAGTATTAAACAAATTGAAACAACATAAATGTAGATGTCACTCTGCTATTTAACATATGTATATCTCCAACTTAGGGAAGAAAGGAAAGGGAGCCGTAGGTTCCAGCTGACTCCTTTCTAGAAGATTCCATGCTTTGATCGGCATGCACCACACCAAAAAAAAGCAGGTGTAATCATTCAGGAAATCAACAACTTAAACCAGACAGAGTTCAAATAAACTGTCAAAGTCCTACATATAAGGAATTTAGAAAGTAGAAGCTGTAGTTTAGGTGAATTAAGCAACAAGTGAACATCACAGAATACAGTAACAAATTAAACAGAGGAAAATTCACCTAGTTTTAAATCAGTCAGGAAAAACCCACAGCAGCTCATTTTTAGCATATTCAGCCAACTCGAAGGTGTGCCATGTGTTATTTTTCTGCAGTGCCAACTTCGTCAGGTATATCATTTTAAATTTGACACCCACAGTGATTATTTTCCTGACTAAGGTCCCAAATTCCTGGCTTCAAGCCCTGATCGCATGAGGAAGGTCTTGAAAAAATACACATCCTTGTGCCATCCCAACTTGGATTCTGCAAGGATCTAACTTTAGAAAGCACATGCTACCAATCCAAGAAGTTCAAGAATTTCAAAATAAAAGGTCTGAGTTTTTCTCCCACTGTAGGAGTCGGCTTCAGAGCTCTATGAGCTCGCTCAATAATGTAGCTCTGTCCACTGGGTAAAGGACCCGCTAAATTTTCACAGATGGTTTCTGCAAAATGCACTGGATAAGAACCTTCAGATTTCTCGAACAGACCAAATATAACAATATTATTATATCTACTATGGCCCAAGTCCTCGAGCTATGCTTCCAATTTGGAGATCTTGTGGTGTAATGAAGGCATCTCAGGGTCTATACGAATATGCCAGTCTTCAACTGAAGAAATCCATACTTCTGCATCTGATACTCTCTGTATGAGTTCGTCCATTTTAGCTCTTACTTTAGTGTTATTAAGTAGGCTAACCAAAGCCTCATTTAGAAGTGTTAGCTCCATAAGAAATTTCTCTTCTGTAAGAGCAGAAGGTCCAGCATTTGTCAGATTAGCTGTATTAGAAGCTTGCTTATCCCAACTAGGCCCAGAAGATCCATTAGACATCGGTGCAGGAGTGTGCCTCACTGGAGGAGCTCTAATTTCAGCATCCATTTCTTCCAAAGATCCGATTCCAAGGATCAACTCTCTATCAATACAAATTGTAGCTTGACTAGATCAAAAGCGAAAGAAACTGTTGAGTTTAGAATAAAATAAGTAGCAATGATCAGGGAGCTGCAGAAAAGGCTGCTACACCGTCAGAGCCATCAAATGATCTCAGCAGTTGCCTATGTTGTTGGTGCTGCACGTTTCATTACCATTAGGTAACCTTGGAGATTAGGCCATTGCAGTGGCATATATTATGGGGGTGGGGGGGCAAGCTGCCCCCCCTCAGAACTCAGAGCTGCTTGGACTTTTGAGGCTGTGAGCCTCTGTGTTTTTTTCGCCGTATTGGTCTGAGCATACACTGGGAGGCTTGGGGGTTCAGATGACCCCCACTAAGACATATTGAATTCTGCTTTTGGAAGGTTTTTCTTTTGTTAATCTGGGGCTGGGCACTTTGAGCCAGAAGACGCCGGGGAACTCGGGGGCATTTATGGGATAGACCACCACCATTGGCTCAACAGAGCAGATGTGACCTCAGGAAAAGGCTTAACACTCAAACCAGTTTTGCCACCACACGAGGGAGTTAGAAGTACTGCTGCTACTGGCCTACTCAAAAAAAAAATGTCGCCGTGTTCGGGGGTTGGTCCTCCCTAACTTAGCCCTGCTGCACAGATCGGGTGCCACAATTTACAGTCATCAGGAACAGGAAGGTAGGAAAATCCAGGGGAAAAAAACTTTTTGTTGTTGCACGTCTGTTGTGAGCTGCGGAGTCGGCTAGGGGGCAATGAGGCAGTTGCAGTTTTCGGTTAGTGGTCTGCTTTATAGCAGTTTTGTAATAGTACTGTTTCAAGCGGGCTGGATCATCCATCTTCTGGAGTGGTTATTGGTATCTGCAGTAGTAGAGCCTTTTACGTTATTTATTTATTTATTTATGTATGTATGTATGTATGTATGTATGTCTTTGGTAACCGGGTAGGTGCACTGATCCAAAAATGGACCGTTTTCAGGTGCGACCCGGGCCACAAAGTGGTGAAGCAAACTACATACATAACATGTGATATGTAGGAATACAAGTATAAGATACAGTACAAGGTAGTGTGCATCCAGTTAGGATTAAGGTTAGCAGAGATAGTTTGCAATAAAACAACATTTCAGTAAGATCTGCAATCAAACAATCTGTGTGATAATACAGTACAGGATCTTGATCAACAACATTGTTATTTACAGCACTTTTAAGTGCAGTCATCAAATACAGGCAATGTGACAAGGCATGCTAGAGGGTTTACAGGGAGGAGGGGGAGGAGGGAAACAGACAGGGGGAGAAAAGACAGGATGAAGTCAGACAGGGATAGGGGGAAGGAGAGAGGTGGTTAAGATAAGTGGTCATTTGCCAAGTGCTTTAGGTCAGAGGGATGCAGATGGAGCTCCCTGGTAACTCTTGGAGGTACAGCGACATATGAGTGCCAGGAGGAGCCAGGCTTTCATTTTATGTTTAAAAGCCAGGTGGGTAGGGGATGCACTAACAGCCAGGGGGATTTTGTTCCAAAGAGATGGTGCAGCTGCAGAGAATGCTCACTTTCCCATGGTGGTGGTGATACTTTTTGATCTCTTAAGTTCAAATCACTTAGGTTGGAGACAATGCAATCAATGGAGTAAATGGTGATTCATGTGTGAAAAAAAAATTATTTTGGGAGAGTGCAGCTGCCCTGAGGAGCAAACTTGTTAAAAAAATGCTGCTTGCCTAGTTGGTTTGGTGCTGGTTCTGTTGGTGGCAGGCAACATGAAAAGAGGTGGTGGCTCTGGTGGGCAAATGGGCAGTGTTCTGACCACCCACCAAACATTTGGTCCTTCAGCATCTGAAAGAGGGAGCACAGAGCAGAAAAGAAGGTAGCATTAGACAGCTTCAGGCCAGACAGACATAGCAGCACTAGATGAATGAGGCAGCAGCAGCAAGGTCTGTCCATGGTGGGTTCTGTTTCTGGAGTAGGGAAAGGAGGTATTCCACTGATTAGTCGTCAGCCAGCCCAGATTCAGTCAGATAGATTGATAAAGAGTGATGGGGTGCTGTGTGTCTGAGCCAAGGGACAGATGGATCAAGAGAGGCAAGTAGAACAGCCAGAGTGGACTGTATTACTGTGATCTTGTGATAAAATGTATGATAAAATAATTTTCACACATTCTATCACAAGGACACAGTAATACAGTCCACTCTGACAATGTGTGACATCAGAACATACAAATATACAAAATGCCAGCAGAAACAGGACACATAGTGCTTGATTGTGCAGCTAGCCTCTCAACTTGCAGATGCCCCACCCTCCCTCCCCACAACCATTCCTGACTCACTGTGTCCCAACCCCTCTTGAAGCAGCCCACCGTCCTACAGGAAACCACCTCCTCAGGTTGAGTGTTCCACTTGTACACCATCCTCTCCATGAAATTATGTCTCCTGATTTCCCTCCTGAATTTTCCCCCTTCAATTTCAGTTGATGCCCTCTAGTATCCCTTCTCCTTTTGATCTGGAATATTTCTCCTGTATTCACCTTGTTTATCCCCTTCAGATACTTAAAGGTCTCGCTCATGTCTCCCCTATCCCTTCTCTCCTCCAAGGAATACATGTTAAGCCTGTTCAGCCTTTCTTCATAGGAATTCACCTTCAAACCCTAGATCATCTTAGTCACTTTGCACTGCACCCCTTCCAACAGCCTGATGTCTTTCTTCAGGAATGGGAGCCAGTACTGCACACAGCATACCAGGTGAGATCTGACCAGTGACCTGTACAAGGGAAGGATCACCTCCCTACTTCTAGAGGAGATCCCCCTTGCTGTACAGCCCAGCATCTTGTTGGCTTTGGCTGCTGCTCTTCTGCACTGAGCCGAGTTGTTCATATTCCCTGTTATAATCACCCCCAGGTCCTTTTCCTCCTCAGTGTTCCCCAAATGTACCCCTTCCAGCTGGTAGCTCCTCCTCTGGTTTTTAGCTCCATTAAATCACTTGATAACCAAGCTCTCACCACTACTGTAAATCTCAACCCACAGGGTCGAGTTACCCCCCCCCCAAATAGGTATGCAGCCCCCAATGCTGGAGCTCATTAATGGTTAAATATCAACAGGAAAATAAATGGCATTGGGTTGCATTGCACGAACAAATGTTTTGTACTTTGTGAGGGATTTGCAGTTTTAAAAAAGTTCATGTGTTTGCTTATTTGGTAATCCCTGGGAAAATTGTTTTCAAGTTTCATATTTCATTTGGTTGATGATCTGTATAACACGATAATAAATATATATTCATAATAAAGGCCTGCGGTCACTGATCAGCTTTACCTGGAGTGGCCTCTGACCTTCATTATGAATACGTAATTATTTATACTGCAAGATTTTTTTAGTCAAGCAGCTGTGGTCAGTGGTCAGGGACTGTTTGGTTGCTGCTGCATAGGACTCTCTTTTAGTCTAGCTAGCCAGTAGCCACAATTTTACTTGAGACAAGAGAGACAGTGAGAGACAAAAATATTTATAAATGGTGGTAGTCTGTCTCATCTCCAAAATGGTCTACTCTGTTTCCTTAGCCTGTATTTTATTTTAACAGCATTTGTAAACCCTATGTACAATATGGTTACCAATGTGAACATTTTATGGCTGAATTTTTTGAATAAGAGACATACACAGTTTCCACTCCTTGATACCGATCAAGAAGTTGCTATAGTTTTAAGAATTTTTTATAGAAAATAAAAAGCTAGTTATTTTGATAGGGATATTGGTTGTTTGTAACAAGCCAAAGAAGGCTTTAAAAGCAGCCAAAAAATGTCAAAATGACCCTCAAAATGCACCAGAATGCATCAAAACCTGACAGTTTCTGGGGCCGCTTCAAATCAAGAACCAACCTGTTGATTTCAGATTTACTAAGAAAAGCAGGACTTTAGCAGTCTTTGCCCTCCCCCATCAAAAAAGCTAGTTAAGCCCCTGGGCCATTGGTTAGTAGTTCCTGTACAATTTGATAAAATAGTGCAAAAGATTTTTAAATATCTAAGTTTGTAGCATCCATCATAATGTTCCCATGGCCATACATAGAAGCATAGAATCTGTCAGTAGATAAAACCATATGGACCACTTAGTCTGCCCATTTCCCTACTCACTGCTGCGGCCCCAGATCCTATTTGATCTGCGGCTCTCCTGCTCTACTCATCTCAAGGGTACACTTATGTCTATCCAATGCACTCTTGAAAAACCATATTGGTTTCTCCCCCACAACTTCTGCCGGAAGTCTGTTCCACAGCTCTCCCACCCTTTCAGTGAAAAGTACTTCCTAATATTACCCCTGAGCCTTCCACCCTTCAGCCTCATATCATGCCCCCCTTGTTCTTGTGCAGAGTTTTCTCTGAAATATGCTTTCCACCAGTACCATGATTATTCCCCTAAGGTACTTGAAAGTCTCTATCATATCTCCTCTTTCCCTTCCAGCGAATAGATATTAGGGTCTTTAAGTGTTGTCTTATAGGGCTTCTGGTGCAGTCCATGTACCATCTTAGTTGGCCTTCTCTGGGCTGCCTCTATTTTGTCAGTGTCCTTCCGAAGATTTGGTCTCCAGAACTGGACACAGTACTCCAGCTAAGGCTGTACCCTGCTCCTTGGTTTTTGCCACTAACTGCATTAGTGCAGTAAAGAAGGGGATGCTGTTTTAGTAGGTCAAGAGTGCAGCTTGTCTGTTGTGATGGCAATGCATGCTCTCATCTTGCATGTGTATTGCTCATAATGGCATCATAAGCTGGCTCTTCCAACTCAGCTGAGCCCATGAGGTATTAGTACATAATGGTCTTTCTAGAGTGCTGACACCACACCTTAATACAAAACAGAGGGGCAAATGCTCATAAAAGAGATTTAACCAATAACATAAGGAGCCTTTTAGTTACAAAACAATCCACTCCAGCACTGAATTTTGGCTACATGAGAGATGGAAACAGTGTTTTTTTAACTTGTAATAAAAACTCACTGATGCCAAAGAACAAGTTTGCTTCAAACAACATAAAATAGAATTAAAATGCCACAAAGAGGATACTTGCTGACTGTGAGCACTGAAACTTAAAAGGTATTTTCAAATCAGAACTGCGCAAAGAAGAAGAGTGCGGCAACAAATGCTGCAAGCAGAATGGTGTGTGCTACAATAAGATCGGAAAATACACAGACCTACAGAAAAAGCACATGCCATTTAAATGATTAGGCTACTCTGTTTTCATTGGGGGGCTTCGCCTCCTGAACCCCCCAACACGGCAGGCTTCGCCCCCGACAACCCCCAGAATTAAGATAACAAACTCTGGGGTCAGGTGGACTCAGGAGATGGGGAGAAAGTCGGGAGGGGGGAACTTTGTTTTTTTTCCTAAAACAAAATGACGGCAAAAGTAGTAGCATGGGAAGGCCTGTGGGAAATTGAACTACAGCCCCAGGTCTCCTGATTATGCCATGTGCTGGTTCCCTAACAGCTCCTCCATGGGAGCAGCTGGACCAGGCACCCAGCACACAGTAACTTGATGCCACACTAGTAAATCATACAGCGACAGGGGTAGCAGTAATTCCTTACCACTGTTGTACCCCTGTCGCTGTACTTTGTAGCATGCTGTTCACTGCACTGGTAATACTGCGCTATATTTAATGCACGGTTATGACCCGGTAGGCCTTCAGCTAGAGATAGGCCCATCTGAAAATATTTGCTGGTCCTAAAAACAAGAAAAAAATCTTTTTATAGTTACTAGAGCTGTGGCACCTCCATACCTGTCTTCAGCTCTGGTGTATCAGACTATAAGTGAGCTATAAAGAAATGGAGTAAATAAGAAACATTCTGGTAAGGACATTTTCCTGGATTACAAAAATCAGCTTATACTGCAGCTAACTCCAGATGCTGAAGATTAAAACAGTGCTATTTTAGTACAGGAATGGTAATCTACTCATCTGGTAAAGTTGATAGCATTAGCATCTCTTTTTTTTTCTATTATTTGTTTTTCCACCTAGAGATCTGGCAGATGGATGCGGTTCTCCTTGTGGAGGGACTCACTCTCCGGTACCGCATGTCACCACTCCTGTCGACCTTCAGAAATTCCCCTGCAGTGGGGCCAGGAAGGAGGGTGCTGGATTCACCCCGAGACCCAAACCAGAAACCGGGGGTGGCCCTCGGGGATGTGGTGGACTGTCACGAAGCCTGCCAGGCTCTTTTTCCACCATTTTCTCCCTGTCCTGCCTCCCCTACTGATGCAAGGGTGTTGGTACATGCCTCCTGACCCATACTGCCCCCCGGCCATCACCAGAGGGCAGTTAATGAGTAGAATGATAACCCCCCCCCGAGGGAGGAGAGAAGTCCTCTGGATGCTCGGTCCTCTCTCGCCCCTGGCGATCTCCAGTGACGTGGACTTGTTCCCGAACCTAGGTCATCGGCATGGCACGAGGTGTAGTGACCAGAGCCTCAACCTCCAGCGCCACCTGGCCAGCCTAGCATTATCATCTCTTTAAGGTGCCCCCCAAACTCCTCACAGACAGGGTTGTATTCCCCTCATAGGCTAAGCATGCAAATATAACTGAAGCTTGAAATGAGATCCCTATATGCCCCAGACCTTCCCTCAGGATCTCTGTTTGAGACTTCCATAGCTCTAAAATCTTAATAAAGGTAGTTCATTAGTGAGAGTGTCATATCATAGTTCAATGTTAAATAAGGCCATATTACCTATGAGAATGTCTAGAGGACTCACTTTATTCACACAACTACAGTTTACTTAAGATACTGTAAGCATCATTTCAAGATTGTGCTTTGTCTTGTGTATCGGATGCATGGTCCCTTCTGGGAGGACCCTGAGATGCTGTAACATGATACAAATGCAATCACCAATACCAGGTGAGGAAATTACCACTGCACTTCAAATCTCTTTACAGTGCCCCCCCCCCCCCAAACTCATTAAAAACAGGGTAGTAAAACGCAATGCCTAAAAGTCCAGGGTGGGGGGACCCATGCATTCACCTACTTGATCAAGACAGACTTGGGTGCCAAAACTAAGCTTGACTCTATGCAAAGTATCCAGTTTGTAATGTCTTGCAAATTTATGCAGGGAAGACTAGTTGGCTGCTGAACAGATTTGTGGTAACTGCCCTGGTAGAGTAAGCCTTAATGTTCTGTACTGCTTTTCTTCTGCTGGCTGTATAGGACTCCCAGATGGCTTTCTTGAACCAGTTTGCCACTCAGAGACTGCCTGCTGTCTCTACTATGCAGAGCACAAAGAAGAATTTGAGAACCACCAGTTGCATGCTACACCATAGCTTATCTGCTGTAAACTGCAATCCCTGCAGACTGTTCAAGTAAAGTACATTGCTGTGTATTGCTTCTTGGCTGTCCATGGGGTACAAGTGAGCATCAGTGGTGAGAGTGTTATTCAGGCAGGCAGGGCTTATAATATCAAAAGCCTGCACTACCCATACTTGTACTGCCAGAGACTGCCTGTTGTTTCCATTGTACCAGCAGGTGAGAGCAACAGTTCGGTAGGTGGGGCTTTTAATATCAAAAGCTTGCATTGCCAAAGCAGAACACTTACGTGTGGCACTCACGTGAGTGGTGCAAGCACCACTCAGAAGAAAAAAAGTACACAGAAGAAAGTTTTGTAATTTATTTCATGCTCCAGGGTTTGTATTATACATGTAGAGCATTAGAAAATGGTTTAACATTTTTCAACCTCTGATTGGCTGAACCCCTTGTCAAATGGTACATTTATGTACCAACAGCAAGTTTTGTAATTTACTTCACACTGCAAGGTTTATATCATACATGTATTTATTGTAGAGCATTAGGAAATGGGTTTAAAATTTCCTGACCTCTGATTGGTTGAGCTCCTTGCCAAATGGTACATTCACAGCATGTGCTATCCGAAATGGGGGAAAAAAAAGACCCACACCAACATGCCTTACTACGGAGCAAATCAGTGCACCAAACAGTATTTTAGAAAAGTAAAAGTCAGCCATTTTTTGGGCACTGTAGCAAGCGAGGACCCCCCCCACACACACACACACAACAAAATTGCAATCTCTAGTGAAATGGCATGCATTCTGCCATTTTTATTACATTTTTTTCACTCAGTATCAAAAAGAAACAGCTTTTCTTTTTAAAATAACAGTGCTAGCACATTCGTGTGCTCAGGGCTACTTGCAGACAGTTTTTCAGTAATTTACTCAGCAGCAGGCCCTGACTCCACCCCGGCATGATCAAAAAGAAAAAAAAGAAAAACATGAAATTCAAGTAGAAATGTGACAAACATCTTTATTTAAAAGTTAAAGAAAATCACCTCATCAGTAGCACAACTTTTGCTTGCATATCTGTGGCCATGCAGTATCTCTGAGCCGTCATGCCCAGTCGCACTGCAGTTGGATTACCTTTCTGACTGCAAAGAAGTAACGCTAAAATGGAGCACCGCTGAGTGGGTGGGGTTGATGATTGTGCAGTATTTCTGAGCCACCATGCCTGATCAAGTCACAATTCAACTCTGTTCCTGACCGCAAAAGTAGTAACACTAAATTGGTGCACAGGCAAGTGTGTGTGTGTGTGTGTGTGTGTGTGTGTGTGTTGGGGGGTGGAGGGGGTAGTGTTTTGGAAAAGACTGTTAAAGAAGCAAGGAGAGAGGGTTAAACAAAACAGTAAGGAAAACTGTCAGAAATAAAATGGATCTGAAATGCTAGAGTGCCCTCTGCTGGCAAATATACCAGTAGAGCCACTACTTTATAGAAAAAACATCTTTAAATGGATGTTTACATCTTTTTCTTCTTTTTGCATTTTTGAAATATTGCACTAGAAGCTAATGTAACCCATTTTTCCAAGTGCATCAATATGCTTCAGTGTGGGTGGTATGGGCTATACTGGACCTTCTAGGGGCCATAATGCCTCCGCCTGTAGCATCGGCCGCATTACGCTCCTTGGCGGTTGGGCATAGCCTGATACTGCCCACCCTGTTGGATATTTTTGCTTACTTGAACATTAATCTTTGTTAGTTGGCAAAGTGCTTAAACACTGTATCTGTTTTCTTCCACATATTGCTGTTTTAGATTTCTAGGGGCCTCCACTCCATGTATACAAATTGAACTATCTTGCAAAGCCTGCCAGTGTTTCAACTTGGCCTCCATTTTTAGTTGCTTAATTCTGTTTTGTAATTAAATTTGTTGTATTATTTATTTTAAAATGGGTTAGAGGATCAGTTTTGGGGTTTATTGTACAGTTCAGTGTCTTAAGTTTTTATGCATGTATCTCTTCAAATATTAATATCCAGGAGGCTAATATCCCAGAATGGCACTATGCTCTATAAGGACAGTACGGATCTATGTGATAGCGGTGATCGCAGAATAGTGATCTCCGTTATGGCAAAGTGCACATCACCGAAAAACATTTTCGGTGATGAACTCCCTTGTGCACAGCAAAAGGGCACCAGAGACTTGCATTTAAAATTTAAATGCAGGGGACTTTGCCCCCTGCACCCTCTACTTAAGGATTCTCAACTCCAGAGGGGTGCATGCCGGGTGGGGGGGTGAAAAAGAAGAAAAAGAATGCAGGCTGGGCGCAACAAAAGGTACCTGCACTTGGCACTGAACCTGGTACTCTACGCAGCCCAGCCCTGTGCCCATCCACCACAACATGGGAACTGCTCGGCAACTCGCTTGCTAAGGCACCACCCATCACAATCCCTCCCTTCCATCCCACCCCTCGCTCAGCGTGCTCACTCCTCCCCCCCGCACATAGATGTGCGGCAACAGGATGTCGCTATTTCTGCAAACCCCCCATCCGGTTGCCCTCCTTCTCTGGTAGCCCTGATGACAGGCACCATGATTGAGTCGCCGTTTTTGTAGGTGCCCAGTAGCGGTCTCCGAAGTCACGGGATACTGGAGAGTACAAGATTCACATTACAGTGAACCTTGATAACAAGCTATATTTAGGTATACTTACCATAACTGTGGATGGAAAGCAAGTTATTTTACAAATTTTATCTTAAAATTTAAAGGCTGGTTACATTGAGTGAGAATTTTTCTTTCCTTTTGTTACTGTCAGGAGATGCAGAGTACAATCTAGGCTCCTTTGACAATTTGATATGTGCTTTGAATGGTGGTATATGTGGGGGTTAAAAGTTCACCCAGAAAAGAGTGAAAACAAACACTGTGCAGTCAAAAACCGAGCAGGGAAATCAGCTAAATGGAAATTCATACTATGAGAAAATGCTGCAAGGCCAACAGCACAAACTCTGGGGAGGAACAAACTCGTGCGGGGAGTAAGTCAGGAGGGAGGAGGATTAATTATTCCAACTATGGGGAGGAACACCAAGTGGGGGAGAAAGCTAGGTAGGAAGGAGATTAGTGTGTAACTGGGGAAGGAGCAAGTCATGAGGGAAGAAGATTAATTATTCCAACTGCAGGGGATGCAACTCAGGGGGGAAGAAAGTCAGAAGAGGGAGATTTACTATTCAGTTCCAGGGGGGACACAACTTGGGGGGTGGAGGCACGACAGCAGGGAAGACAAAAAAAGAAACAGAAGCCATCAGGACCAAACCCAGGTCTACTGGATGTAGCAAGCCCATGCACAGCTCCTGACCCTAAACTCTACGTTATTCTGCCAGCACTGGCAGGCAGCACACACTTGCAGACTTAAACTAGTCATCATCACTGAAAACATCGACCTGGCTACACGTACAGTGTTATAACATCCCCACACTGTCGTGTGCATGTAGCTGTTTTCACCAATGCTATTTTTGACTGCATGCTTTTCACCATGCTATTATTACGATGCGATCTTGACAGTATACTGGGGTTAAAAGAGTTTATGTTTTATGCATTTGAATGCCTATTTTAACTGAGACACAAGCACCACATGTTTGAGCAATTAGTGAGAGCTGGTTAAGCCAGGCATTCTTGACAGTGAAATTGCAACTGCCAATTATTCTCTGTTTTGAAAGGATATGCTCAATAAAAAAACGGGAGTGGGTTACATTTATGTTAATGAAGTATTTGGATGCCTCAATTATTTTCAATTAACTATACAAGCACAACTGCCTGTGAATGGCTTGTTTGTCAATTAATAATTGGTAAAAAAAAATCTTATATATGTTGTGTTTATAATCCCCCTGGTATTGATGTTGAAGGACTCAGGGACATGGCGCTGAATTTTTAGCCCTTTTGAAATCTGTGCAACTGTGGGGAAAACTGCCAAAATTAGGGTTTCCTTGCAGAGCTGCAGTTTTCCCTGTATGCACCATATTTTCAAACCAGAAGCCAGTTTACGACCAGCTCTCCTATTTACAGCAGCTTGCAGCTGTTTTTTCGCTGCAGCTGCACCAAAATGGTGCGCCTAGTGGAACCAGACATACTATCTCCCACAATGGTGGGAACAGAAAATACAGACGGATGAATGGATGAATAGAAAACTTTTCAAGCTCATTAAACTCAGAGAGTGAATGCCTGGCCAGATCTTGAAGCTACTAAATCCCCACATGATTGGACAAAATATAGGCATTACAATAATCTTTGTAAATAGGCAAGTCATCCAGCAAAAAATTAACTTTTTAAAACAAACAAGAGATGTCTTGAGTCCCAAAAACTTCTGAGGTTGTTTAAATAATGTACTATTCCCATCCAAAATAAAAACAAATTTGAATATCGAGTTGGACGGTCAAGTACATTCAAATTATCAAGTCATATCCAATATCTTTAATAATTATTTTTGTAATGTTGACATACATAGGTTAAGGTTTGAAATCAAAAATCTCCCTCAGTCTGATCATTTTGATTCCACTATTCTAAATTGGACCAGGTTATGTATCAAAAAAGTAACAAGTTTCCAAGTCTTCAAATTGTTACTAGCTGAAAAAAATGATAAATCCGCTGGTATTGATGACCTTGCTCCATTTTTTTTAAAATGTGGTCCTCTGCTGGCCCGGTGGCACTGAGGGTTGAGGCACTGGATTTCACACCTCACGTCATGCTGGCGACCCAGGTTTGGACATGAGCCTGGGCCACCAGGGGTTGGCAGGGGAAGGATAGGATCAAGCATCTGCAGGACTGCTCTCCTATCCTGAGGAGGGATCCAGGGAACCACCGCTCTGTAGTGGCCTCTGGTGATGACCAGAAGGGCACTGTCAGAGAGAGATGGCAGCAAGGGGGCAGAGTGCTGCAGACGTTGGCACATCGTGCCTCAGATGTCATTGCACATCCGCACTTTGCAAGGGGTGTAAATCAAAGGCAGAAACATGGTGGAGCAATGATCTCAGTGGCTGATGGCCGCAACCAGTGCCCCCCAGTTCCCAAGAGGATCCTGCCACAGAGTGTGAGAACCCTAATTGGCCAGCTCTGTGGGGGTGCCAGACCAGGTCTGGGGGGGATGCGGGTGTTGGCAGCCGGAGATTGCAGAGATCCACACCATCAAGGATGGAGGTACAAATAGAAATAAGATTTTTTTTTAAATGTGGTCCTCTAAATATTGCTTATCCAGTATCAAAAATATTACATTTGTCTTTTGAATCACATGTTACAAACTTAATGGAAATTGGCTCATGTGGGCCCCTTACATAAAAAGGGTTCCACATCAGTTGTTGATAATTACCATCCTGTATCCATTTTGCCAGCACTCTCAAAAATACAGGAGAAAATTGCTCATGCATATTTAACTGATTATCTTGAACAGCATAGCCTCTTTTGCAATGAATAACATAATTTATGTAGGGGCTGAGGAACAGACACTGCCTTGGTCGCATTTATGAATACTGCATATGAAGCACTAGATGCTGATATGATGACAGGTGAGGTGTTCATGGACCTGACCAAAGCATTTGATCTGGTTGACCATGACATTTTGTTACAAAAATGCAAAACATTGTGATAGGTATGTCTTCTTTAAATTTTATTTTTTTTATTATTTGTATGATAGGATACAAGTTGTAAAACTGAGCTTTGTTTTATTGGCTAAATTAATGATTTCTTGCGGTGTTCAACAGGGATCTATTTTAGAACCTTTGATCTTTTCATTGTTTGTTAATGATACCCCAAAGGACTCTCAATTGGCAAATATATTATTATATGCTGATGACATGGTTCTTTATGTTCATTCAGAAAATACTGATTGAATTAATTTAACTCTTCAAAAAGAATTTGGGGGTTTACATGAATGGTTCAGGATGAACAGACTGTTGCTTTACATGTCAAAAACAAAGTCAATTGGCACAAGTCTAAAACTTAAGAAATTCTCAAAGAAATGTTTTTGATTATCTCCATTGATGTAATTTTGCTTCAGTCAGTTGAGGTTTTTTAAGTAACTTGGTGTTCATCTTGATTCAGGGCCGACCTTTGGTGTACACATTAACAACACGACCACTCGAGTTCATCAAAAACTGGGTCAACTGAATTGTGTTCAAAAAATATTTGACTCATGAATCTTAACAACTGCAACTCATAATATTTTACCAAATATTGATTATGGATCATTAACTGTTGATGCTGCCATAAAAACGAATCTAATCAGAAGGAAACTTTTATATCACGAGATAGCTAACTTTGTTTTGGTAGGGAGTGGAGAGAGTAACTAGCGCAGACTAGGTGGGCTAAAAGGCTCTTATTTCCCTACACCTTCAATGCTTCTATGTTTCTATGTAACTGGTATTAGAACACGTTGTTTGAATATGACCACATTTGATTGGCTTTCATTTAAAAATAAACCTTTATTGATGCTGGCAAACTTTACTTTTAAGATCTTACATGATACGGCTTCTTCTTGTTTGGCTAATTTACTCAAGGCTCAAAAGAGTAATTATAACTCTTGTTCTATCATCTTCAGATTCCTTGTATGCATACTGCACTGGGACAGAATACTTTTAGTTACAGGGCATCCTATTTATGGAATACTGTACGGTGTCATATAGATCTTTATCTTCATCAACTTTCTAGAATAACACACTGAAAAATAATATACAGAATCTGAGTATTTGCAAATGTTTTCTTTAAACTGACATTCTATATGTTATTTAATTTTTAATATTTTATAGCATGTTGAGATATATATTAGCTATACGGTATGTATCTTATATGTTCATTAAAATTTGATTGTACTGTAACTTTTTTGTATTGAGGTACCTGAGCCATGCCCGAAAATGGTGCTTTTAGCACCAGTGCACTCACCTGGTCAACAAAATAAAACTAAGCAAAACTAAATTAAACTGAGGCCCTTGAGAACGTGTTTCCCACTCTATCTCTTTTTAGAATTATGAGCAGTCTTTCCATTTTTCTGATTGTGGATGTACAATCCAGGTATGTTGAAATGGCTTTTTTTATATCTAGCATGTGTCACACTTTCTCATTCTTTGGTTATTTAAAGAATAAAGGCAACTGTATGGTTTGAGAGTTGTGAAATTGCTAGGAAATTATTTGAGTGAAGAAAGGCACCATCCTAAGTGTAACTCCTGAATGCAACAACAGATACAGGTGCCTGGATGACAATAGTTCACTTTTTCTCCTAGCAAAACATATGGTAACAAAATCCTGTTTTGATGGTTAGTCACTTGAACTCCACTGTTTGTATAAGTTCAAGATGAGTCAGAGTTATGGCCAATAGAACCAAGCTGAGGTCCCTTGGTATTATTACATGCTTCTACTTGGGACGAATCTGGACTGTTGCCTTGAAAAATCAAAGGACATCCAGAAGCACTTCTGGAAAATATTTCCCTAACCTGTTGCCGTTCCTATTGTTGCTAACTGGACCTTTATGGATGACATTGACATACCCTTGTCCAGACCCTGTAGGAGGAATAGCAGGTCCTGTGGTATGGTTACTTCTGTGAGATTGTAGTTATGTCAGTCACATCAGTTGCAGAATATTCTCCATTGCCTTGAGCAGGTGGATGTTGTAGCATAGTGTTCACCACTGATGGGTGATATCCTGCTTCTAGCAGTCGTGATCTTTCAGGAGCCTCACGGTCCCTGTGTTGGGATGGTGAATTGGACAATGCATCAACATGCCCATTTGGAAGGGTATGTGCCAAGGGAAATCTAGTGTGCTTTTCTTCCATGGATACATATCAAGTCATCTTGGGCCAGAATGGAACCATTAGTACTACTGTGGCCTGTGTCTGCTGTATTTTCAGAAAAACCTGTGGACTTACTGGAACTGGTGGAAATATGTAGATCTTGTTGAACTTCTATTCTTCCAGTAGTGAGACTATTGGCATGGGGTCCTGCTCCTTGAACTTGAACATGAAAACCTTGAGCTGTATGTTTTTATTGGTGGCTATCACATCTGTCTGTAGAGAATCCCAAACTTGGTTGCTTTGATGAAAAATCTAAGGATGCAGTTGCCATTTCCTGGATTGACCTCCTGCATGCTAAGCCAGTTTGCTGTGGCACTCAGTTTCCCCACCAGGTCAACTATGGAAATGTTCTTCAAATTGCTCTGTGCCATTTGGAATGCTTTTCTGGCTCTGAATAGTAGCTATATACCTCTCATGCCATTATTTTCACTATGTATGCTACTGCTGCCCGATTGTCCAATTGGATAAGTACGTTCTTCCCCTGAATCTCTTTCTTGAAGAGGATCAGGGCAAGATTAATTGCTCTCAGTTTTAACACATTTACTGGATTCTAACCTCCAACCTGTGACCATTTTCCTTGGGTTATCCTGGTGCCCATGGATGCCCCCATCCCACTAGGCATGCGTTTGTGATGATTAGATGGTGATGTACCACACCTATCAGGGTTCCCATGGTGATGCTGGCCAGTAATTCCCACCACTTCAGTGTCAACCTCACTGTGTTGTTCAAAGGGACCTCCTTTTTCACATCATGGTCCAGTATCATTGCATATTTGTATTGTCAAAGTCTGTGAGGGCCTCATGTTCCATCTGGCCCAAGAAACAAATCTATACAGGAAGCCATTGCACCCACAGTTTTGTAGGAGATATTGCAGTGTTGTTGTTTTCTTTGCCAGTAACCTTTTGGCCTGAGTGATCAGTTTGTCCTAGACTGCGACAATCTCACTGTTGCACTGACCATGTTGATTTGTAGGCATAGATTTTCTATTGACATGCCTGGTGTCAGGCTGCTTTTGTCTTTGTTGATGACCTAACTGTGGGACAACAGTTTGTATGATTGTGCTATGTCTCTCTCAGCTTGTTGTTTAGACTGGGCCTGTATCATCCAGTTGTATAAATACGGACCCACATGTATGCCCTTCTATTGAGGTATGGCTGCCAGAGCCGTTGGCACATTTATGAACACCCTCGTCACAGATGCCATTCTAAACAATAGGGTTTGACTCTGATAATGCTGGTCTAGCATAAGAAAGCTGAGATACCAGAAGTGACTGGATCTGATGGGGATATGCAAGCATCCTTGAGATCTATGGGCATGAGGTTGTTGTCTTTCCTGATTGACCTTGGCATGGACTTGATGGTTTCCATCTTGATGTTTTTTGTCTTGTATGAACTGGTTGGCAAATTTCAAGTAGAGTACCTGTCTCAGGTCCCCAGTTTTCCTTGGCACCAGGAAGATTATGGAGTAAATCCCGTTGTGTTGTTGCTCTGGGGCACAGGAGCTACCACTCTAAATAGAAGTAGATGGTCGAGTTTGCCTCTTCCACTTAGAGATGCAGCGAATTCAAAATCCACTTGCGAAGTGAACGCGAAGTGGCCACTTTGCATTGGCACTTTGCTACGTGGAATGCCCCATAGGAAAGGCTCACTTCACCTTGTTATTATTGCTTCGTGTTATCATTCTGCTTTAAATGTGAAGTAAGGTAGAGTGACAACAATATTGGCAGCACCCCACCCACACAGTCACCAGAATTAATGTGCATCCCCAAAGTGCTACTGTCTTGTCTCCAGAAAGCTCCCCAGTGCTGACAAAGGGAAACGAGAGCATAACAAAGAAATGCAAAGCCTCCCAGAATTAATGGCACACTCAGTCATGCGCGCAGTGGTCACATACAGAGTCATCAGAATTACTGTGCATCCCCAAAATGCTACTGTCTTGTGTCCAGAAAATTCCCCAGTGCTGATGAAATGTTACTGTCTTGTTTCCAGAAAATTCTCCAGTGCTGACGAAGTGAAATGAGAGCGTAACAAGAAATGCAGCCTCCCAGAATTAATGGTGCACTGCAAATGCACAGACTGATTAAGATTGTGCTGCGCACTCAAGGGATGCATACGAAAAGGCACAACAGCACCTAACTAGTGCACACAAGTCACAAATCCAAATCTGAAACGGAATACATTTTGCCAGTTGGGGGATTAGTGAACGGCAGTAACAATCCACTACCAGTAAAGATACCACAAAGCAGTATAAAAAATTCATGCAGGTGCGGTGGATAGCAGGTTCACACTGCTGCAATTACTCTATGGCACAATAAAAGGTGTCTGATTTAATGGCACGCATCTCACACACACATACTACAAGTAATGCGTAGCAAATTGAAAACCTTTAGTAATATAACCAAATGTTTTAAACAGACAAATTATAAACTGCTGCACCACAACAATCAGCAAAAAAATTTCATGAATTACTGAAAATATTACTGTGTGTACATCAACACAGTTATACAAGAAAAATATAACCAAAACAGAAAGACTGCCTTTTTCTCCCAGTCAATGTACCTACACCACAAATGCGCTCCTCCCCCAAAGCACACTTCACAGTACACAGACTGACTGTTTTAAATTAACATTCAAAATCCACACACAATAATAATCACTCGATAATATGAGCACAGAAGGGTTTCCTACAATCGATGTAGTAAATTTTGAGCAAAAGAAATGACTCAAAAAGACATTTCAAACAGATTTTAGAGGTTTTGAATTACAGAGCTCTGAGAGCAAACTGTCTCCAGCTACCACTACCCACACACTACCCAGGCCAGAACAGAGGCTGTACAGAACAATCTAGAGCCCATGTGACCTGTAATCCCATGAATCACTGCAGAATTTTATTTGGAGCTCAATTACAAGGCGAAGTGAAGCAAATTACATTGATTTCAATGTACTTCACCTTACAATTGGTGGAGAAGTGGTTTGGGGAAGGTGGAATAATGCAAAGTCATTGGTTTCAATGGACTTTGCATTCCTCATTATGAAGCGAAGTACTCCACTTCACATTGTGGAGTACGCCGCGGGGTTCTATATTACTCTGTGAATCACTTCGTGGAGCGAATTGGGTCCACTTTGCCCACCACTACTTATAGTACTGTAACTCACATGCTGTACAGGAAGGAACGTGAATGCCTATGGCTGTACTTCCCCGATGAGCTGCAGCACAAAACTCCCCTGGACCCCGACTTAAAAACATGTATTAATGAGTATAATGGTGCGGTGGTGAAGCCTGGAGAGATACTACAAAACAGGCTTACAATACATCCAAGTAACTAGAAAAAAAATTAATGTTGTGAATTGTGACATGATCGTCAATCGTGATTTGTGACTGCATTTGTGACTATGATAATGAAGAACGTGATTCAGTGTCAATGGTATGAGATAACAAATATGAAACTGTATTGGGAACGCGAATGCCTATGGCTGTACTTCCCTGAAGAGCGGTAGCTTAAGACTCCCAGACTTAAAAACACGTATCAATGAGTGCAATGGTGGGGTGGTGAGACCTGGAGAGATACTACAAAACAGGCTTACAACACATCCAAGTAACTAGTAAAAAAAATAATGTGATTCATGACATGATCATGAATCATGATTTGTGACTGCATTTGTGACCGTGATGATGAAGAACGTGATTTGTATCACAAGTGACTCGTGATGATGGTCCTGACTTAAAAACGCATATTAATGAGTACAATGTTCATGCAGAATTATGCACCACACCTGTCCAGTACTCTGAAGGGAAGCCAAAGAAACAACTGTGTCTGAAGTTACAGATGGAGATTGGGCCCTAAAGAGATGCAAATGCACAGACAGATTAACATTGCGCTGCATACTGAAGAGATGCAGACACAAAGGTACAACACCTAACCAGTACTCACCATCAGAAATTCAAATCTGGAAAAGAATACCTTTGCCGGTTAGGGCGGGCGAGGGGGCAGTGTAATGCACTTCTGCAGTAACAGTCATTAATACTAGTACCGGTAAAGATACCACAAAGAAGTACAAAAATCACACAGCTGCAGTGGATAGCAGGTTCACATTGCTGAAATTACTATGTGGCACACTAAAAGGTGTCTGATTTGATGACATGTGTCACAAACACACTCACACACACACACACACACCAAGTAATGTGTAGCAAATTGAAAACTTCAGTAATATAACCACATATTTTAAACAAACTAAAATTATGCACTGATGCACCACAACAATCAGCAAAAAAATGGCAAGAATTATTGAAAATATTACTGTGTGTACATTAACACAGTTCTAAGAAAAATATCACCAAAACAGAAAGAACTGTTTTTTTCTCCAAGTTAATCTACCTACACCACAGATACGCCCCTTCCCCAAAGCACACTTTCACTGTCTCTCAGTACACAGACTGACTGTTGTACATTAACATTCAAAATCCACACACAAACAATAAAAGCTTGATGATATGAGCACAGGAGGGTTTTCTACAATCGATGAACTAAAGTTTCAGCAAAAAAAAAGACTCAAAAAGGCTTTTTTAGCAGCTTTTAGAAGGTTTGAATCGCAGAGGGCTCTAAGAGCAGACTGTCTCCTACAGCTTCCTACACACACTACCCCGAACTGAGGCTGTGTAGAACAATCTAGAGTCCATGTGACCTGAAATCCCATGAATCACTGCAAAATTCACCTTTGGAGCTTAAAAACAAGGCAAAGTGAGGCGAAGTACATTGTTTTCAATGTACTTCGCCTTAAGAATTGGTGGAGTAGTGGTTTGGGAAGGCGGAGTAATGCAAAGTCATTGTTTTTAATGGACTTTGCGTTGCCCATTATAATGCAAAGTACTCCGCTTTGCGTTTTGGAGCACTCCGCAAATTCTCCTTCACTCTGCAAATCACTTTGTAGAGTGAATTGGGGCCACTTCGCCAATCTCTACTTGACTTACAGTATAGAGGGTTATTTTCTCTGAGATTTGAGATAAAATGATCCGGCTCCTGGTTAACGTTTTTGAGAATTTGATAGCGTAACCTAGTGATATGCTCTTCCGTACCCATCTGTCTATTGTCACCTCTGTCCCTTGTTTGCTGAATTGTAAAAGTCTGGTTCCTACTGGGAGCGCCTGGTCCATTTGGCAGTGATATTCACTCTGGTGATTGTTTTGACTTGAAATTTCCTGATGGGAACTTATTGTGAAAATGATGGTTCTTGCACCTGTTGCACTGGGAGGGGGGGCTGTTGTTTGTCGTGTTGGCTTCTATAATAGTTATTTTGATTGTATTGTCTGCCCTGTCATCCCTTGTTTGATCTAAACTTGCTGCAAAAGGAAGGTAGGTATGATGGACAAGATGATTTGTCCTTATCCAGATTCTTGCTATCCTCCATCTGCTTAATGGACTGTTGTAGGCCTTCACTGTACATTTTGTTCCCTTTAAATGACACCTTCTGTAAGAGAACCTTTGATTCTTTGCCTGCATTCCAGATCTTGAGTCACAGTGTCCTCTATGTGTGATTTTCCATGGCTGCCACCTGAGCATTAAACCTTAGGGTGTCCACAGCCAAATCCACCTTATAGTTTGCCAACAGAAGTAAGTAACTGAATAGTTCCAGTTGGTCTGACTTAGGGGGAAGGGTCTTGTCTAGGTTGTCCAACCATATCATTTGAGCACTTGATGTATATATTGCTGCTGTTGCTGGTCTATTCATTTGACCTGCCAGAACTAAACTCTTTTTCATCAATTCATCCAGCTTCTTGTTCACAGGATGTTCTACAATGGCCAAGCCTTCTGTTGGCAGCAATGTCTTCGTTGGTTAGTGAGGTTATATATGGATCCACCATGGGTGCATAGCACCATATTTTCTCAATGTCCTCTTGAATTGGGTAAGCTCTATTGAGAGACTTCCTTTCCATAATGTGACTAGAGTCTTTGGCCTTCCATCTGTTGGAGGGGGCACTGTCTTGAACCCTACCGTTGACTTTACTGAATGTATCACTTACACAGTATCCTCTGAATAGCATAGTTTCTTGGTTAACACCAGGACCACCAGTTCAGATGTGTGCTTACTATGACTGCTGTCCTCTGATGAGTGGTTGCTCTCATCACCAGGATTAAGAGCCTCGTCATCCAGGTTAGGGTTATCAAGGCTTGAGTTCTTTTAGTGGCTTTGCTGTGTTTTCATTCTTAGGTAACAGTTGTGGTGGTGCGTAATGCATAGACTAATGCATGTTGTCTCTGCATAAATGTCATTGCTCTTTTGCCCAAGGTGTCAAAATTCTGGTTGACTTTACCCCCTGGCTCTTTCTCCTCAACCTCCAGTTTACCAGATCCTTCTGCCTCCTTGTATATATCCAACGTGGTCTTGTCCTGTAGGATGAGTTCTGACAGATCTTCTGTGTCAGAGATGAGGCAATTAGGATCTTCTTGGCTAGAAAGTAGTGTATTTGAAAAAAATGAACACTTTCTTATCTTCCCCATATCTCAGCTTGTAGACACGAGGATAATAGAGTTAGTAAGGATATGAGACAGGCAAGGCCGTATTACCATATTTGCAACTGACTACCGAAGGCTGCCCTCCGGTAAGTTGTTAATGGGAGTAAACATAGACTTAAATCACCCCCTGTACCCTCCAAAGCCTCCACAGAGAGGGTAAGAGGTCTGGTCAATGCCATTATAAAGTTGTGCGTAGCACCCTGGGAAATAAGTTGTAGCTGCTATTGACATGTGGAGTGGAGAGAGAGAGAGAGAGAAAGAGAGAGCTATAATTTTGTCACTCAGTCCGCTAGAGGGTGTTCTAATTGGCTGCCTCCATGTGTATATCTGTACACCAGGCAACCTGCCATAAGACTGTGCACCACAGCAGTGTCACAGAATGGTGGCTGGCATGCATGCATTCAATAAAGTCACACCTGGTTAACTGCACATGCTCCCCACGTTCAATGCATGAGCACAGGTGCGAGAGGCCACATCATGATGCACATAGCATTTGTGCATTGCTCTGCAAATGTAAGGAGCACCTAATACTGGTAAGGGGAGGAAGAAGGGCAGGGTGAGAAGAGAGGCCACCAGGTGGACACTGATGGCATCCAGACTGTACCGAGCCACTCAAAATGGCCACCATGACTGCATTATATGGAAGTACAGTACATAATGCAGAAGTAGATGTCTGTCAGGAAGGTACCTCCTTACAACCAATAAGGGTCAGGAACAAAGTCTAAACAAATACACTGGGGTTACCAAACTTCTACCACTCTATATGCCTGAAAACTGAGTGCCCTAATCACTGCTCAGACGAGGTGATAGTGTTGCTCAGTTAACCACTCCAACTCCATTTGCAGGGCAGGGATCAAAAGGCAACACAACACCACAGAATGTGGGACTACTAAGCCCGATTACTGATTCTGCTTGTTGGGGAGTATGTTTTTTTTTTTTATTTTAGTCTTTGGTAACCGGGTTAGGCCCACTAGGCACAAGTGCCTGTTTTTAGGGGTGATCTGGGAGCACTGGGCAGTTAAGTGACTTGCTCAGAGTCACACAGTATGCAAGTGGAGGTTGTGAGAATCAAACTCAGGTCAAGTCTGCTGGATGTATCAAGCTTGTTCACACCTCATTCCTCTAACCTCTAGGCTATAGTACCAGCCAAGTTGTACCTAGCTATGTGCACAAAAGAACTTCCGTGGGAGGAATTCAAGTAAAAGTCTGACTTTTGCTTCTGTGGAAGTTTTCTGAAATCCATTTCTGAACTTCTGCAGAAATTTCACCCACAATCGCCACCCACCAAGTTACCACAAGAAAGCCCTAGTGGCTAGTGATCCCTCCCCCTACATACCCCACAAGTACATCAACTACCTCTGGTGGCTAGCGGTTCCTCCCCCCACTGGATCAAAACAAACAAAAAAAATACCCCACCCCAGTGGCTGAAAATGCAATCCCTCCCCTTCCCCCACCCCATCCCTCCCTCACAAATGCCCTGGTGGCTTGTGATCCCTCCCTCCACCTCACCCAAAGTGTCCATTTAAGTAGTCCCCATCCCCATCTCTGTCCGTGAAAAATTTGTTTGGTTTAAGTTGGTTCAAAATCAAAACAGACATTCCTCCTCCCCATCCCTGATCTGACCCCAGTCCAGTGCCAGAATAAAAATTATTTCCCTGGTGGTCTAGCGCCCCCTACCGCCCCACCCCAGCAGGTGTTCCACCACCTCGCTCCCACCCTGATCCCGAACCCTAGGGGGTGGACCGGAACAGCTCTCTTCTCTCCAACATGGCTGGCCCAGCCACTGAGCTGTCAATAAATAAGCACGTTTTTGAGTAAGAATGCACTCATACATTAACAGCTCTGTGGGCGGGCTGGCTGTGGTGGAGAGAGGAGGGCTGTGCCGGTCTGCCTCCTGGGGTTCGGGATGGTGGTGGGATCAAGGTGGCAGGACATCTTCAGGGGTGTGAGGGCGGGAGGCACTAGATCACCAGAGAAATAACTTTTATTCAGGGATTGGAGTCAGATCAGAGATGGGGAGGAGGGGTTGTATCTCTTGATTTTGAACCAACTTACATCAAGCAAACTTTTTACTGATGGAGATGGGGATGGGGGGTGACTACTACTAACTGGACACTTTGGGTGAGGTGGAGGGGAGGGGCCACTAGCCTCCAGGGCATTTGTGAGGCAGGGATGGGGTGGGGAGGGTTGCATTTGCAACCACCGGGTGGGGTATTTGTTTTTTAGGTCCAGTGGCAGGTGATCAGGTGAGGGAGGGACTGCCAGCCACACCAGGGATAGTTGAGGTACTTGTAGGGGTGGGTGGGGGAGGGACCACTAGCCACCAGGGCTTTCAATAATGTAAAGGGTGAAATTTTGCCCATAACATTTGCAGACGCTTTCCACTCTACCACAGGAGGAAGTTCAGAAACTTTCGCAAAAGTTACTTAATTTTCACAGAAGTTCCACTGCAGCAGAAAACCCCACTTTTGCCCACACCTAGTTGTACCCAATGCAAACTCTTCTTTTGGCCCCGCAAACATGCCAACTCTGCTCAGAAGGGGGGGGGGGATTGGTTATTGTTCTCATTTTCACTCTCCACCATGTAGAAAGGGCTGGAGTAAGAAAAAACATCTGATACACCACAATCAGTTAACTCTAGCCCACCACTCAGAAAGGCAAGTGCAAGGAACCAACGTGAGTGGAAATTGAAGACCCACACACTGAATATATATATCAGTTGGCAGATTCAAATATGAAACCAACATGCTGCAGGATGGAATGAATCAACCACTGTTGCTGTCTGGCTAAGAATATCACAACCATGTAAGGAACTGTGTTAGTCTATCCAACACCAATAAAATGTCTTGCTATCTGAGACCACGGGAAATAGATTTTAACCAGCAATAGAGTTACAAATCTAGGCTATCTAACCAGAGGGTAAAAAGAAATGTGAGTCAGAGTATGAAAACACCAAAAATGACTATTACCTCACAAATAAACTTGAAATTTGTCAGTAATCAGTGGAGCAGGGTAGCTGTGCTGCTTGCCTGGGTGATCCACATGCAAGAACTTAGATCCTGCTGGAAGGGCTGGTGCATATAGGGAACAGATTTTGAATTTCAGGCACATGTGCATTCTTAACCTATGAGGTGAACAAAACCCTGTCTGTAAGGAGTTTGGGGTTACCATAAAGAGATGTGAAGTGCAAACTTTAAATATAAGGCTATTAAAGGAAGTATAACAAAGACAATATTGTGAAGGAGGTAACATTTATTTTATAGTCTGTTCTATATTAAAAGTTTTTCAGTAACACTGTTTTAAGTGTCCTTAACTACATTATAATAACTGGGGAACATTTTGTCCCATAGGGAAACCCAGTTATAATTCGCTATTATAACCCACGGGTTATAACTGCGAACACACACTGTGTTTCCCTCACTCAATGCATGCACCAGCTGCCTCTCTTATCCTCCTCAGTGACCAATACTTGCCACAGCCGAAACACCTGTGGCCCTTCCAGTGGTAATGAATTTTAAAAACAAATGCAGTCACTTCATGTGCCCTAACAGTTAGCTCCTTCAAAAAAAGCAAAAAACAAATGGAAACATTCCATTTTAGTAGCCACTTTACCTGGACCACAGACTGTGCTGAAAGCTGACTGGGCTGTGGCTGCAGGGATGTATGTTTATTTTATACAATTGCTGTGGCAAAAAAAGATCCCCAGCAATTATATAAAATAAAATAAGGGGTGGTTTGTTTAACTCGAGATTTTACACACACCCCTTGGTGTTGGATGCATAAATAAACACCTCAAGCTTTGCTCTCGGGTTTATGTAGCGTCCAACACCTCGAGGTGTGTGTAAAATCTTGTTAAACACACCACCCCATACATTATTCTATATGTAACTACTGTATAACTACACTGTAACTGCATTTTAACTACTGTGTAGTTACATGTAACTACTATGTGATTGTTAACTAGTTTCACATTTGCATGTTGTGTAGTTACATGTGTAACTACTACTGTCTACCTTTCGGCACAAATCAATTCATTCTAACAAGTGTAACTACACACGTAATAGCTGTTGCAAAGTGTAACAGAAAATCTATTGTGCAATTACCACTCTATCTTTTCTGGCATTATGTCATTTGTTCTTACAAAAAGGGCAACTGCACATGCAATAGCTATTGTAAATTGTAACAGCAAATATATGGTGTAACTACTATGTTTCTTCTTTTGGCATTATTAAATCTGTTCTTACAAGTGTAACCACATGTGAATGCAGGTTTTGTGTACTGTTTCAACTGTCTATGTCTATCTTGCATTTATTTAAAAGGTAATCACATAGAAAAATGTTAAAGTGTAATCAGAATTGTAACTAAAATATGAATACAATGCAACCAGTGTGCTACAGTTAAATGCACTGACTGGCAACTCTTGAGATGATGTTTCATGTCTATATTCCAGTTTTTCATGAACTTACAGGTTAGTAAACATGCACTCTAACATTGTGAATTGATATGTAACTGTACTCAAAAATATTTCATGTGCATAATTATTAATTGGCACTATAACAATATTGTGGCTAAGAAATAATGGTGTTTTCACAATTAGTGCCTAGGAAACATATTTTGAGTTGCACATGTTTACATTTATCAAATGTCAGTACTGTAGCTGTTATGTAAGTTCTCATTCAGGAATCATTCCCTCATGAACTTACTGCTTACTAAACATACAATCTCATATTGGACTCTATTCACACAAGCAGCAGGGAATGTGTCAAATGTACATTCCCAGGCCTGGTAATCAATAACAGCCATTCAATATGCAGCAGGGGGAACAGAATACTTTCCAGTTTTCTACTGTGTGCTTTTCTATGGGGTATCTTTTCCAGTAGAAGAATAGTAATTAAAATTTACTGGACCATTTATTTGCCTGGGTAGTCAGAGTTCAGCGGGCGGTGGGTGGGAAAGAACCTGTGCTTCAGTGATATAGTAGTCCGTGGTGAGTTCACAGTGGCTAAGCAAGGTGCTACAGCATGAATCAGGCATTTCTAAGGAATAGATGCATGATTCATTTTGGGTCATGTGTTGCAGTTCCACCAATGCAAATAGGTTATGGGATGAAAGCATTTCTTGCCATGTTACAAAGTATTGTTACACCCTTCTCCTTATACTTTAAATGTCAGTTTCTGCATACTTACATTCTAAATACATGTTAATTAGACATTAACTGTAGAAACAATGCCACAGAAGCAGCACATTCCTTAGTAACTATAGTACTGTTACACCCTTCTTCTTACACTTTATTGTAAGTGTCATTTTCTGCATACTTATATTCTAAATACATGTTAGTTAGGTATTAACTGTGAAAACTATGCCACAGAAGCAGCATATTGCTTAGTAACTACAACACTGTTAAAAGCCAATAAGTAATTATGTTAATTAATGTTTTTTTTATTGTATAGCTATTTAGAGTATTAGATTGCATGTTTATTTTTAATTCTTTTTTTTGGGGGGGTCACATAGTATACAAGTGGTGGCTGTGGGATTTAAACCCAGTTCTCCAGGTTTGCAGGTCTATTCTTTTAACCACTATGCTGTACTGCAGTAAGTTCATGAGGAAATGGTTTCTGAATGATAATTTTAAATGTCACTAACTACACTTTAACTACTGTATAACTACACTGTAACTGCACTACTGTGTAGTTGTTAACTAGTTTCACAATGCATGTTGTGTACTTACATAACTTTAAATGTGCTGCTACTGTGGCATTGACCCACACCCCTGTCCAGCTGCTTCCCAGTCTCCTTTGATCTGGTTGATCCTGCATCTGTAGGATTACACAGCTGTCTGTTCCTTCCATTGCCGCCTCCTTTGATCTGGTTGATCCTGCATCTGCAAGATTACAGCTGTCTGTTCCTTTCAATGCCACCTCCTTTGATCTGGCTGATCCTGCATCTGCAGGATTGCATAGCTGTCTGTTCCTTCCATTGCCACCTCCTTTGATCTGGTTGATCCTGCATCTGCAGGATTGCACAGCTGTCTGGTCCTTCCGTTGCCACCTCCTTTGATCTGGTTGCTCCTGCATCTGCAGGATTGCACAGCTGTCTGTTCCTTCCATTGCCACCTCCTTTGTTCTGGTTGATCCTGCATCTGCAGGATTGCACAGCTGTCTGTTCCTTCCATTGCCACCTCCTTTGTTCTGGTTGATCCTGCATCTGCAGGATTGCACAGCTGTCTGTTCCTTCCATTGCCACCTCCTTTGTTCTGGTTGATCCTGCATCTGCAGGATTGCACAGCTGTCTGTTCCTTCCATTGCCACCTCCTTTGATCTGGCTGATCCTGCATCTGCAGAATTACACAGCTGTCTGTTGTACCACAGAAGGGTTAAACAGCATTCCATGACCTTTGAACTATGGTAGATCAACATTTTAGCTGATATAAAAAGAGAGGTAGAACAATGTTCTACCATACGTACCATTATTTCTTAGCCACAATACAGTTACACCAATTAGTAATTATGCAAATGAAATGTTTTTGCGTACAGTTATACATGAATTCAGAATATTAGACTGCATATTATTAACCTGTAGATTCTTGGAAAACTGGAATGCAGACATGGAACATCATCTAAATAGTTACCAGTCAGTGCATGGAACTGTAGCAGACTGAAGTTCAGTTGTAATCAAATTTTATTTAACATTCTGATTACACATTTAAGTTTTTCTGTGTGACTACCTCTTAAATAAATGTCAGACATAGAATGTTGAAACAGTGTGCAAGACCTACATTTGTATGTGGTTACACTTGTAAGAACAAAATTAACAATGCCAAAAGTAGCAATATAGTCATTACACAATAAATTTTTTGTTACAGTTTGCAATAGCTATAACATGTAGTTGCCCTTGTAAGAACACATTACATAATGCCAGAAGAGATGCAGTGGTAGTTGTACAACAGATTTTCTGTTACACTTTACAACAGCTATTACCTGTGTAGTAACACTTGTCAGAATAAATTGATTTGTGCCAAAAGGGAGACAGTAGTATTTGCACATGTATGCAAGTTGTGTAACTACACAGCAAGCACATTTGAAACTAGTTACTGACTACTTAGTAGTTGCATGTAACTGCACAGTTGTTACAGTGAAGTTACAGTATAGTTACATCATGCAGATTTTGTGTTACTACACAACACGCAAATGTGAAACTAGTTAACAACTACATAGTAGATACAGTGCAGTTACAACATAGTTATACGGTAGTTACAGTGTAGTTAAGGACACTTAAAATAAAGTGTTACCAGTTTTTCAGTGAGGGTGGATAAATAATATCAAAACAAGAGTATGTGAACCTATTTAATGCCCTAATGGAGCCCGATGTGTTTTTACTGAATACTAAGGTGACTTAAAGGCACAGAGTCCAAACAAATATAAATGTAATTTTGTACATAATATTGATGATAAATACCTGTTGTAGAAAACATATTTATAAATTATAATGTACAGTACTCAACACAGTGTACTGAATTTTGTTCTGTTTATGAGTTTCTCTCATAGATACATAGATACATAGACAGTGTCGGCAGATAAGGGCCAATGGCCCACCTAGTCTGCCCATTTGAGCTTGTAAGTTCAGTTTGTTTTCCTAGAAGTCTATTTCCCCTTACCCCTGACCTCTAGAATTCCTTTATGTCTATCCCATGCATTCTTAAATCCCGTGATTGTTTCCTCCCCCACCACTTCCTCTGGCAGGGTGTTCCACTTGTCCACCACCCGTTCTGTGAAGAAATTCTTTCTCATGTTTCCTCTGAATCGTCCTCCTCCAACTTCATCCCATGCCTCTAGTCCTGAAACATCTTTTTCGCTTAAAATAGTGTTTTCCTGCACCCTGTTCCTCCCTGTAAGATACTTGTATGTCTCTATCATATCCCCTCTCTCCCTCCTCTCCTCCAGGGAGTACATGTTCAGTTCTTTCAACCTGTCTTCATAGGACTTGTGATGCAACCCATGCACCATCTTTGTTGCCCTCCTCTGAACCTTCTCTACCCTGTCTATGTCCTCACGTAGGTATGGTCTCAGAACTGTACACTGTACTCCAGGTGGGCCTCACTAGTGTCTTGTATAGCGGAATTATGACCTCTTTTCCTGCTGGTGATGCCCCTGCCTATACATCCCAGCATCCTATTTGCTTTACCTGATGCCTTGTCACACTGTTTCCACCTTGAGGTCATCAGAGATGACAACCCCAAGATCCCTTTCCTGCTTGGTGCATGCTATATCCTCACCCCCAACTGATATATTGTGCCAGGGTTTTGTGCCCTATATGCATTATCTTGCACTTTTGCATTGAATTTCAACTGCCAAACCCTTGACCATTCTTCAAGTTTCTGCAGGTCCTTCTCATTCTGTCTACACCCTCTGGTGTGTCTACTCTGTTACAGAGCTTTGTGTCATCAGCGAACAGTGAAATTCTGCCTTCTAGATCCTGTGAATGTCACTGATGAAGATGTTGAATAGGACCGTCCCAGCACTGATCCCTGTGGTACCCCACTGGTCACTCTTCCCTCTGTGGAGTGATAGACATTTACCACCACCCTCATGTCCTGCCACCCAGCCAGTTACCTACCCACCACACTACTGTCCTACCCACACCCATATTCCCCAGTTTGTGTATTAGTCTTCTATGTGGCACAGTGTCAAAGGCCTTGCTGAAGTCCAGATAGGCCATGTCCACTGCCCTCCCTGATCCACCTCCCTAGTCACCCAGTCAAAAATTCAATGAGGTTGGTCTGACATGACTCCCCTGGTGAAACCATGCGTGCTGGGTCCTGTAGTCCATTGACAACCAGATGTTCCACCAATCTCTCCTTCAGTAGTGCTTCCATGATCTTTCCACTACCGAGGTGAGGCTGACTGGTCTGTAGTTCCCTGCTTCCTCTTGCTCCCACTTTTGTATAAGGGGACTACATCTGCTGTCCTCCAGTCTTTGGGTACCTCCCTGTTTCCAGTGATTGGCTGAACAGGATAGCCAGAGGTTCAGCCACCACCTCTCTTAGTTCTTTAAGGACCCTGGGTGCACCCCATCTGGCCCCATTGCTTTATCAGCTCTTATTACTTCCAGTTCCTTCAGGACCCTTTTCGTAAAGGACTTCAGTCCATTTCTGCACCATTCTCACCCCTTGTACTCCCTTCAGACCCATTACCCCCCTCTTCCTTAGTAAAGACTGAGCAGAAATACCTGTTCAATATGTCAGCTTTACTGTTGTCATCCTCCACGCGGCTCCCATCCTCCTCCTTCAGTCTCACTATCCCTCCCTTTGTCCTTCTTTTTTCACTTATGTACCTGTAAAAGGTTTTGTCCCCTTTAACCACTGATTTTGCAATGTGTTCTTCTGTCTGAGCTTTGGCTTCCCTTACTGACTCCCTGCCTCCTTTGTTTCTCCTGGTACTTCTCCTATCCCCTTCTGCCTGTGTCTTTTGTATTGCCTGAATGCAATCTTTTGGCTTTCACTTTTTTGCTACCTCTTTGGAAACCATAATGGTCTCCTCTTTCTTTTCCTCTTGCTAACCTGCTTAATGCATAATTTGTTGTTCATAATCCCCATTTTAAATACTGCCCACTGTTCCTCAATCCCTGATTCCTGTCCCATTCTTAATGCCTCTTTTCAAGCATCTCCCATTTTCCCAAAGTCTGCCCCCTAAAATCCAGGATACGTGTTTTGTGTGGTTTGGTTCTGCTCTTCTGTGATTTCAAACCACAATGACTGGTGGTCACTGTTACCCAGGTGCTCCCCACTGTTACCCCCATCACACTGTCCCTGTTTGTGAGCACAAGGTCCAGTATTGCCTTCTGCCGAGTTGGTTCCATGACCAGTTGCTTGAGGAAGGCACCCTGAAGGGAGTCCAGGATAAATCTGCTCCTAGTTGATGCTGCTGCTGGGATGCTCCAGTCCACGTCTGGTATATTGAAGTCTCCAACCAGTACTACCTCACCCTTGTCTGCCATCCTTTTGATGGCTAGCATCAGCTCCCTATCTCTCCCACCTTAATGTAATTTATTATACTAATATCATGGTTAAGGAAATAAATCCTAGGTTGAACTTTTGTAATTTTCCTTTCTTTTCTTTTCTGGTTTTTATTTTTTTATTTTTCAATAGTAAGGAAGAATGTTGGGCTCTGATTGGTCAGTCTGGGGCTGGACCCATGATGTTATCCCAGCTTAACATCACAAATCTAGTCCCAGCACACATACGACCAAATTACTTTAAAAAAATCACTACCCACTTTCCATGCAATGCTGCCACCCAGCTGCTTTCACAGTGTAATCAGTTTCACTTAACCAGTGGTCAACAGCGTGGTTTTCGAAAAGGCAGTACACTTCTCTTCACTTGCTGCCATAAAACATGACTACTGTGTACAACTTCACCAAAAAATGTTTGTCTGCTCCTACTTTCTGTGAAAAACAAAAGAAACAGTAAAACAACACTGCAATCCCTGTTGTTCAAAACCAGACCAAGCGAATGAGCGAGTAAGCATGTCTTTCAACAGTCAGCATGCGGCTCTTGTGATAATGCTTGCTCAACTCTCAGCTCACTTTCCTCTTTCCCTGTTTTTTTTTTAAATACACCATGTAAACATAGTCCAAAAACATTCTCTCTACCACCTCCCTGCTTTGTTTTCTTTTCTTGCCCTGACATCCTGACATCATCAGCAGTGGGCAGCCAGCAGCAGTGGTGACAGGGTGGGAGATCCAAACAGTAGTCACTGCTTAAAACATAACATCCCACTTTGATAATCTCCCAGTACAACATTTAAATGCAACAGCAAACCGTACTGGGAGAACTGCAATCAGGACATGGGGGGGGGGGGGCTGAGGACCAAATGAAATGAAAGCACACATGGGACAGGCAAGCACATACAGAATGAAAGAAAAAATCCACCTACTGCCCACACAACTCCATCTAGAGGATAAACACAAAATAAACTTATTTTAATATAAATTTACTTCCACACACACAAATCAAGTAAAACAGTGTTTTTAAAAAATTTTTTTTTTCAGCAATTTAAGGTAAGCCATTGTATAATAGGAATAATGCATGCTTAGGAGTTTGTCATGTTGGGATCATGTCACTTCTTGGGTGTTGGACACACTTGGCCTTTGGCCTCGTGCCCAACAACCCAAGACTTGACGTTATCCCAGCACGACACACACCCTGTCATGCATTATTCATTTATTAGACCATACATGTCCTGATGAAGCTACAGTTGTAGCCATAGCTAGTTCAGATATTTCCAGGTATTTTACAATATATCTAAAGATATTCTCTTTCTGGTGGTCCACAGTGGTACTACAGGCAGGCAGGGAATTTCTCCAGAAATATCACAGAAATTTCAGGAAATATCTGACTATGTCTATGGACACAACTGTTTTACAGAAAAAAACTGACATTATTGCATGTTCTCTACCTTTTGGTCTGAACAAGAAATAGAGAATCTTAATATAAATATATAAACTGAAATATTTGGTGAGTGTGTTTGTTCAAACTACTAGATACTGCATCTCAAATAGGTCACACTCTGTGAAACAATACAGAAAACATATACAGTACCATGAAACAAACCTGTAAGTTTACAGGTAATATTGTGCCTCCTTATACTAAATTTAAACTTTTCAGATCTGGCTATTCAGATTTTCTGCAAAAACAGTCAAAAGCTGAAATGGATGCTCAAAACCTGAAACTTCCCTGTTAAAATGAATAAAAAAACAAGTACTGTACCTGGAACGAGGAAAGAGATGGCTAACAATGAAGTAGTGAAGTCCTCAATACAATAACTCTAGACGATATTTTCCTTTTCACAAACTTGTGTCATATAATGTAACATATTGGGCCAGATTTTCATAACTCATTCGCAAGCTGTGAAAATGGCAGCTTGTGCCAAATGCCAGTGTGTCCAGGACCCCGAGCCTGATTTTCAATGGGACACGGTCCCGGCTCCTAAGTCCACTATGTGCCAGACTGGTGGTGCACCCAGAAGGAGTGCCGCAACCACTGCAGGACAATGGGGTGGCAGCTGCACCCTTGAATGGATGCACAGTGTGTCCCCCCTCCACCACCACCACCACCACTAAACACAAATGTGCCCAGTCATGTTCACTGCAGATGCAGTCAGCTGCAATGCTGTCTTGAGGTCTGGCTGTTTAATGCGTAAATAAAGTGGTTCACAGTAAACCTATTCCTCTGCTGGGCCATAACACTCACCCTACTGATCTCACAATTGGACAAATCACTAGTGATCTAGTGCCCCCCAAACCCCCACCTCGGCAAGTAGTGTCCATCACCCCACCCCCCCAATCCCAGGTGACCAGCTCAGCCCTCCACACACCATCATGGCCAGCTGCCGAATTAACTGTCAGAGCACATACTGTACAGTGTACACACTCTGACAGTTCATTTGGTAGCCAGCTGTGGTGATGTGCAAAGGGCTGAGCTGGTCGCCCAAGATTTTGGGGGGGGTGGGGTTGTGAGCACTATTTGCTGGGGTGTGGGGGCACTAGATCACCAGGGAGTGAATATTATATATATTTACATATAGGGGTAGGGCAGGGGGGGCACTGGATCACTGGGAATTAAATACACACATACATGTAGGGCACAGTGGGGCAGCCAACACAGTGGCACACAGTGGATGCCTCTCCCAGGGGGTATCTAAGTACTGTTAGCCCAGCCCTTGGCTGGTCTAATGGTTCTTAGCCCTTTGTTCCTGGGGAGGGTTTTGAAAATCAGACTTCTGGGGTTATGGCAACCAGAGTCTGCCGCAAGCCCCCAAGCACCGTGCCACAGCCACTGTTGTGGCACAAGGCTGGTGCAAGCACACTTTGGTGCAAGCAGTCTGCTGAATGACGCAGGTTGCTTTCCAAAATTGCTCAGGGCACAGCCCTTGATGCAAGGTGCCTGTTGTGTCCAACATGTTCAATGCAAGCACCTTGCACCATTCTAGGGGCTTTGCAAATCTCGCCCACTGTCCCTTAATGTTAATCAGCAGTTGTTCATGGTACCCCAAACCCATACTGTTATAGGTTCAAAAGTCTTTAGTGTTCATGGCTCCTTTCTGTGGAATTATTTACCACTACAATTAAAGAACATGGGCCAGATTTTCAAAATGCCCAATGCAAGCAGCGACATTGGCAGCTTGCACTGAGTACCAGTGTGTCCAGGACCCTGCCCCCAATTTTAGATGGGGCCTGGTCCCTGTGCCTATGTCCTGCTGCTTGCAGCAAGTGAGTGGATGCACCAAATGTATGGTACACCCTGCAGAAATGCTGTAAGTGCTGCGGGATGGTGAAGTGGATGCTGCACCCTTCCATGGGTGCATGATAGCCTCCCCACCCCCGCATCACCACCATGCCCCGATGTGCCGATCCATATGCAGAAAATAAGGGCATTTTACACCCTGGTGATCCAGTAGGCCTGCCATCCCACATTAGTGCCCTCCACCACCCAGTGTGGCTCTCACCCACCCACTCCCCATTCAGGCAGTAGGCTCACCACCACCCTGCTTGTTCCCTCCCAGTCCCCCATGATCCGTTGACTGGCTCAGCCCTCCACACACCACCATGGCTGGCCACTGAATGAATTTTATACAGTATGTGCTTTGACAGTTCATTGGGTGGCCGACCGTGGTGGTGTGTGGGGGGCTGAGCTGGTCAGTGGATCATGGAGGATTAATGGGGGGAGGGAGCAGGGTGGTGGTGGTGGGCACTATTGCTGGGGTGGGAGTGGATGGGGTGCCATGCAGGGTGATGGTGGGCATTAATGCCAGGGTAGGGGGCCACTAGATCACCAGGGTGTGCCTTTCGCCATACATAGTTGTGGGAGCAGATCATGTGAGGGGGCACTGGATCACCATGCAGGGGCCTGTATTGGCACTGATGTTTATTTGTAGGGGTGGATGTGGGGGGGCATACACAGCTGTGAGGGGCATATCAGGGAAGCTGACTTGGTGGAACACAGTGGCTGCCTTTTCCAGGGGGTGTCTAAGTACCGTTAGAGCAGCCCTTGGCTGGTCTAATGGTACTTGGCACTTTGTCCCTGGGGCAGGCTTTTAAAATTGAGACATTGGAGTTGTGGCAGCCAGGGTCTGCCACAAGCCCCCTAGTGCCATGCCACAGCCACTGTTGTGGCTCAAGGCTGGCGCAGGCACACTTTGGTATAAGCAGCATGCTGCTTGACACAGGCTGCTTACTAAAATTGTTCAGGTGCTGCTCTTGGCACAAGGTGCTTGTTGCATCCAATATATTCGGACACAAGCACCTTGCACCATTCAAAGGACTTTGAAAATCCAGTCCCATGTAATCAGATTGGGACCTTAAATTTTATCTATGAAAATATCTTTCAAACCAAAGAAACTTAACTTATTCATTTCACTTTGATGCTATGATATGCTGCATTTATGTTGTGGTTTGATCTTGTATAATTGCATAGCTTTCTTTTGGTCTTTTCTTAGGCTCTCATGAGAAATTAGATGTGGAGGGGGGAGTTTCATAGAGTACATTATGCTATGGCCTTAGCAGGGAATTCTGGAATATGGCAATCCCAAAGGACTGTAGTATCCATAAAAGAACTTTTGTTTGACAAAAAAAAAAATATTTTTGACTAAACAGCTGGTCCCAGCCCTCCATGACAGCTTGGAGGGATGGGACAACCAGCTACAGTACTGATCATGGCTCAGATATGTGTATGGAGGGCCAGGGGGAATTGCACAAAGGGCTGACCAGCATTACTGCAACTGCTGGGTAACATAATGTCACTGGCCCATCTATACCTTCTTCAGCAAGGAAGCATTTACAAGTATTACATGGATGTGTGTCCCCACCCTCAGCTTTCCCATGTTCATACATACTCACACACACACAGCTCAGGTTCAGGTGTGGAGGGTGCATTCATTCAGCACTGTAGATGTCCCCAGGTGCACTACATGTGTGCAGTATGTGCTGTTTTTATATTACCCACCCAAAGCCCTGAAAAAACACCAGAAATACCTGCTCACAATTGCCCTCACAACAACCACAAATGCCATTATGAAAAAGTGACTACAGCCATAACCCTCTGCAACTGATGTTTGGAGAGATTTCATGGAAGTGTTACATCGGTGGAAAAATTAATACATAAAGTCCACAATCAAGTAAATGTATTTAATAGCAGATAGCAGGGATGCCTGTTATACACGATGGAGAAATGTAATAATTTTCTTCCTTGAAATGAAAGTAAAATGCTGTTTAATCCTTGAAGTTGCTCTAGTCTGTCATCTGAAAGTAACCGGATTTGCAATTTTATGGTCCTGACAAACAAAGATGAAAGAGACCTGTCACTGCTTGTTCCATGCTACTAATTAGAGACACCATGAACTGCAGCTTGTTTTATAGCGGCTTAAAACTAATATCCCATATGCATATATCATTTACTAATACTTATACTGTGATGTTAGATTTCATTCCCAGCTGTAGTATATTCCATACTGTTATGAGTTGATTGAATGTCATATGCTGTATTGCAACGACTTTCCTATTAAGAAATTGCAATCCAAAAATACAACTGCCATCACATTTCTGTGGATCAGGTCTTATATCCATTTTCCATATTTTTATTGATATAGTTGTAAATAATGCACAAATACTAGACCTAGTTGAACCTAGTCTAACATTTACTTTTGGTGTTATGAATTTGTAAGCAAATATGTATGTAAAGCACTACAAAGCAAAGATAAAGGTATGTCCAGTGTTTGAAAATAACTCCTGTAAGAAAGGCTGCTGCATATCATATTTTATTTTATTTTATTTATTTATTTTATTTAAAATGTTCATGACCGGAAAAAGCACACTGAGCCGAGGCTCGTTTCCAGGTGCGACTTGGGTACAAGGTATGCAGTGAGGAAAACAGGAGTAACACATGGTGAAGAATGCAATCAATATGTACAGACATTTTTCCAAATGTTAAAGACATAAGTCAGTTCCCAGCACAGACAACACTATGGGCTATGGCTGTGATGGGTTGGGAGGTTTTAAAATCTTGCTCTTGGTCTCAGTAACCTATACCTTGGTAACCTTCAGAAGAACAAATAAACATACTATAAATAAAATGTGATGAAATGGTTGCTTCTTTAGTGTTTTTGCATTTCATTTTGAATTCACTGTCTAAATCAGTGAGGGAGAGGGGAATCAGGAAAGCAGGCAGGGAAGGAGAAAGGTATGGAGAGTAATGTGTGCAAATGAAAGGAGTCTCAGAAACAAAGTTACAGACCTAGGGACCATCACTCCAGAAGCTAGCCTTGATTTGGTGGCCATGATGGAGTCATAGTGCACTGACAGCCACAACTGGAAGGTGACCATACCAGGCTACTCTCTGTTCAGGAGATACAGGAGGGAGGAAAGTAAGAAGGGTTGTACTATATGTGAGGATGGGAAGAAAGGCCATCGAAGTACGGGGCACACAGAGGAAAGAGAAGAGCTGGAAGGGTTGTGGGTCATTCTAGAGACAGGAACTGGGACCCTTGTCTGTATAGGGGGTGTTTGAACCTCAGCACAGGACAGGAGTTAGATAAGGCACTTGGAGAAGCAATCACAAAAATGTCAAGTAAGGGGGAGGTGCTGCTAGTTGGGGACTTAAATCTGCCAGATGTGGATTGGACCTTTTAAATGCAGCTTCGACAAGGATGAGGGCCATCCTTGACTCCCTTAGGAGCTTTTCTCAGGCAACTCATCAAGCAACCCACTATAGATGGGGAAGTGCTGGATCTGGTGTTTGCAAACTAGAACGGCATTGCAGACCTCACAGTGGGCAATGTCCTGGGTTCCAGAGACCACCATACATTGCGGTTTAACATTAAAATGGGAACAGAAGCAAGCCACATAGGGATCAGGATCCTGGAATTTAGGAGGGTTTTTTTTTTTTATTTTTTTTCTGGTGGAGGATCCATGTCATCTACTCTCCCCTCGCAGCCTGTCCCACCCGCCATGACCTCTCCGGCCACCAACCACCCTGGATTGCCCCCCACAAGGTGGGACCACTGAGATAGTCTCCCACCCATGGGCACTCATCAAGATTATTGGTGGCATCACTGCTGCTGGCAGGGCTCCTTGGGCTTACCCCCCTGGGTGGGGCAGCAGGGATGAGCCAACCTGGCGGAAAACATTTTGGCCAGGGACTGGAGGGAACGGTGCAGGAGAATGGGACCAGGGATGGGCATCATAGAGGATCCCAGACAATTTTTGTAATGCTGTTCCCTAGGGCAGGACATGCAATGATGTGTCATGTCCACCCCGCCCCCACATGATTGATGGTGCTGGATGCAGTGGATCCCCCAGCCTCCACCAGGAGTCCATAGAGTGCTGGACACTCTTTCCCCTCCCCCTGGAGAAGAAGAGCTGTCCCCGGGATGCTCAGTCCTTCTCCAGTGGCTGGCCCTCTGACTCATGAGTCTGTCCCTGAACCTGGGATGTTGACGCCCCAAGTGGATGCCTTGATAGAAGGGTGGATTTTAAAGAAATGAGAAACTGCCTCTGAAATTGCCTTGTAGTGGGGGTTGCAAGGGAGGGGTAGAGGCCCAGTGGGGATGAATAATGGAGGTCATAATTAAGGCAACCAACCTTTGCATGAAGGAAATGAAAAAAAGTAGAAAGAAAAAGACACTGTTGTGATTCTCTAGGGAAGTGGCCAAGATGATTAAGCTAAAACGGGTGGCATTCAGAATGTATAAGGAAACACAGAGGGAGGAAGACAGGGAGGTATACCAAACAAAACACACAGAAGCAGGAAAGGTGGTGATGAGAGCAAAAGTGTAGACAGATGAAAAGATATCCAAGAAGGTAGCTAAAGGTACAAGAATTCGAGGTTATGCACCCAAGAGGATGATTTTGCTGAGCAGGCCCAAATAAGACATCGTTCTATCAACAGGATACCTTGAAAGCACAGTGGACAGAGTACCTCCCGGACAGTAACATGCCCCATAACCTTGACCGCAGGAAGGATACTGTCACGCAAGAACAATGGCGAATTCCACTAGTGCTTCCTTCTCATCAGAGTACACCTTCTCTTCACAGAATCATCACCAGTAACTTTCCTATTTTGCAAACTGACCCCAACACTTGTGCTTCCTTTACAGAACCACCTATTGCCTCCTGCTGCCGGCCATCCAACCTGCGGAATCTCCTGGTAAAAAGCATCCTACCTACTCCTAACAGTTCCTCACTACCAGGTACAAACCTTGCAACAGAACTCACTGCTACACCTGCAAATTTGTTTCTAGTGTGACTGAAATTCTGAGTCTTACAGTTGTTTTTCACTTCACCAAGGAGTTCTCATGCACCTCCACTAATGTGGTATATTGTTTACTTTGCAGGAAGTGTGCAGCTATTTACTTCAGAGAGACTGGTAGACGCCTTGCTGACCTTTTCAGGGAACATTACAGGGCAGTCAGGAATGGAGACACTGGTAAACCCATTGTATCCCACTTTATCTCCAGGGACCACAGTGTCAATGACCTTTCTGTTTCTGTTCTTCAGCAGGGCTTCTGGGATTCTGACCATAGAAAAAACATAGAAACCAAGCTGATCATCCACCTTGGCTTCCAGCAGCCCTTCAGTTTAAATGATAGACTTATTTTCTACTAACATCTTTCTGCCACCCCTTATTTTCCCTAAAGTCTGCTTGCATTTTTACACATTTAATTTCTTTTTCATTTTCACCATATGTCTCCATCTCTGTCTCCTTCCCCAACACTTCTCACCTTTCAGCCTTCTTACTAGGCCCTGTTAATTAGTCCCCACATGGGGACTTCTCTAGCTCATTCATTCCTATTATGCCTTGTCTTTCCCATCATCACCTTTTTATTTCACAGATTCTCTCTTAATCTTGCAATTTATCACTTCTTCTCCCTGAGCCTTCCCCCTTTTTATGTTGGCTCGTGCTTGCACGCCAGCCAACATCTTGCAGTAGTAGCAGATTTGGAGGAGTTGTCACCATTGGGCAAATGCAGGGCATGCATCAGTAGGTGCATCCCTCATTCCCAAATCAGCCAGCAGCAGGCGCTGACATCGTAAATCTCTAATGTGGCCACCAGATCTAAGAAAAGGTCTGCCACAATGAGAGCGAAGCTCTCTTGCAGTGTGATCACAACACGCCTCCCGACAAACACACAACATGGCAGGAGCGACGACTGCTGCTTCCTGTCACAATGCTAACTGGGGAGCTCACTTCCCATCAGCATAATGACCCCATTCCCATTTAAAATGTATGTTGAGGGGGTGCCCAATCCCCCTCTGCATCATGCACCCCCCAACAGTTTTTCTCTGCCAATGGGTGGCCCAGTCTCTGTTGGCATTTGTCCCCCATCCTGTTTATTTTGTTGACAGGGGAGCCTACTCCCCATCAGCATAATTCCTCCTGCTTTTGTTCTGTGCTGAGGGGGGTGCCCAATCCCCCTCGGCTCATGTCCCCCCCCTTTGGTATGTGCCGATGGGGGTGCTCAATCCCCTGTCAGCTATAGCAGCCCCCAAAAACACTTAGGTGACACACTGGGAGCCCACCCCAGTGTGCCAAATCCCCTGCAAAAGAAAAACTGTCCCGCAATTTTTTTTTTGTAAACCTGTAAAAAAGAAAACGGTCCCTCGTGGTCTCCCTGCCCCCTCCCTCTAGAAACAGACATGGTTCTGGAGGACTGAAGGAGGGCAGATGTGGTTCTTCTCCACAGGATCAGTAGAAGGGAGGAAGCTAACAAGTAAGCAACTATAGGCTGGTCAGTCTTATGTTAGTGGTCGGAAAATTAATGGAAACCATGTTGAAAGAAAGATGGATAGAGTATCTTAAATCCAGTGGGCTTCAAGATCAAAGACAGCATGGATTCATGGGGGTGGGGGTGGGGAGGAGATCATGCCAGGCAAATTTTTATAGATTTTTTTCAACTGGGTGACTTGGAAAATAGATCAGGGGAGGGCAGGGGATGTGGCTTATTGGGACTTTAGGAAAGTTGTCAACACTGTGCCACACAGGAGACTGATAAGAGACTGATAAAGAAACTGAGCAGCCTAGGGGTGGGATCCAGAGTGTTGAACTGGATAAGGAACTGGTTAACAGATAGGCGGCAGAGAGTGGTCATTACTGGCACTTGCTCTAATGAGAGAAGAGTGACTAGCAGGGTGCCAAAGGGCTCAGTACTGGAACCGGTCCTCTTCAGTGCCTTCATAGGTGACATTGTAGAAGAACTAGAAAATAAAGTATGCCTTCTTGTAGATTACACCAAAATCTGTAACAGTGTGGACACTCAAGAGGGAATGGAGAGAATGTATAAGGACCATCATAAACTCAAGACCATGGTACTTGTTTCTTAATTCCAAAAACTGTAAAATCATGCACCTAGGGCACAGGAACCCAGGAGTATAGGTTGGGGGGGGGATTTTCAGTCACCAAGAAGCAAGGGGACCTTGGGGTTATCATATTTGATGACTTTGAAGTGGCAAGACAGTGTGTCAAAGTTGTCAGTAGGTCCAGTGGGATACTGGAGTGTATAGGAAGGGGTATCTCTAGGAGTAGGAGGGAGGTAGTGTTGCCACTATATCGCTCATTGGTGAGAACCCACCTGAAGTATTATTTTCAGTTCTGGAGATTGCACCTCAGAAAGGACATAGACAGGGTGGAAGCAGTCCAGAAGAGGGCAACTAAAAGGGTGCAGGGGTCGCACAGAAAGCCCTATGAGAAAGACTGAGGGATCACAACATGTACACCCTGGAAGACAGGAAAGTGAGAAGGAACATGTAAGAGACCTAAAAGTACCTCACAGAGTGAATGGTGCAAGAGGGTAGTCTCTTTGAAATAAGAGTGAATACCAGAACCAGACGGCATGTGATGAAGGTGAGGTGGGGGAGTTTAGGAGGGAAGTGAGGAAGTAAAGCTTACCTGAAATTGTGGTGAATGCCATAGGAAGTGATGGAGGTGAAAACAGTGTGTGTGTGTGTGGGGGGGTTAAGCATGCATGGAACAGACATAGGGGTATATTAAGAAATGGGCAAGGAGGAGAGTCACCAGAGACCAGATGGGGTACAGCAGATAGACTAGGCAGGGACCCTCTGGGCAGACAGTGTGGGCCAAGCAGTCCTTTTCTTCTGACAAATTCTAGGCTTCTATGTTTCTAACCAATCTGGGATGGATAACGATTTACCAGAAATGCATTTTCGGATATTGATCATTATTTAATGGCTACTTTCTTTTTTGGCTGGTAAACTCTGTTTCTCTGTTTAAATCTCATCTTAGAAGTCACTTTTATCTTATAAACATTTAGAACTTGATTTTCTAAAATTACAATAGTTCAGTTCAGTTATAATTGCCTTGTGAAATTAGCTTGCTATATGTTATCTTTCATTGTTTTGAATAATATTTTTCTTTGTTATTGTATATTAATTTATAAAATGGTTTAGAAAATTGAAGCCACCTGACTGGCTAACAGGCCCTCCAAGGTGTGCAATTATGATGACTGGGACGTATTTGTAGATACATTACAGAGTTAACAAATCAATCCTTCTATAGTACATTGAAGAAGAGTCCTGGTATCACAAACATGGCTACCGCCTTTACTCACTAATAATTAACCTTCAGATACACCCTAAAAATAAAACTCCATGTAACCGCCATGCCCCTACCACGGGTGGGGCTTACCGTATTTTCTTCCCACTGCCAGTCCCAGTACTGTAGTGTCTTCTATTGTGCTCTTGCCTGCCACATGAGGTAAATTCTATGTGTGGGGGACCAGTGGAGGGTGTAGTAAAAAAAATTTTAATTGCCCTTTGGTGATAAGGGCTCCACTGCGCAGCTCGCATCTTGAATGTGCGAGCTGGTGGAGTGTGCATCTGCACAACAGTGCTACACTGCCTTTAATCTGAAAGCCACTGCTGTGGTGCTTTACATGCTCCTCTCTGTGTGCCCTGACCACAGGGATGCTAATCAGGGTCCGGAGACACAGAGGAGGGGCAAGAGAAGTGGAAAGAATAATGTTGTTGTGGCGCATAAAGGCACCTGTGTCTTTAAATGTAACTGCTGCCATAAATAGGAATATGTATGAGCCCTGCCTGTTGCCTGGGGGGACTGTGTATAGAGCCAGCAACAGGCAGGGTAAAGTGTTTTACTGTTCAACTTTGCCATTGGATGTCAGGAGGGAGGTTACCCTATCTTCCTTTCAGCACTCAGAGCTCTGGCTTACGGCGCCAAGCAATCAGGACACCAAATGCAGGATTTGCCGCCCCATCCCCGAGGTCCACCCCCCGGAGTATGAATCCTTAAATAGGGGGTGTGGGGGCACAGCCTCTCACAAAAAAAGTGATCAGCAACATTGCCGATTGGCACCCTAATTGCCTGGCGCTGGAACGCTGGTGCGTTCTGATGGTGGAACTGCCCTATCTTGTCCTGAGGGTCATTAACTTTGAAAATCCTGCTGAATGTTATAAAATAAACTTTAAATTTGAGACTGCATAACCTGTTTATCCAGCAGCCATATTTAATGCCTTTGACTCAATTCTTAGCCAATCAGTAATCAAGGAACCTAGGACCTGTAGAAATGGCTCCTGGGAAGGGGGGGCATTTTCTTGGCACCCAAATAGCCGTCCAATCAGGCATCAAAGGAACCTTACTATTTATTAATTTTCAGTATGGACAGCTGTGGCATCCAATCAGAAGTTGTGATTTTCCTCTGAAACCCCAGGGACAGTTACAGCTATAGGCAGTTCCCCAGCAGTTCTTCATGTGTGAGGAGGGCATACAGCGAGCCACCAGATCCAGTTTGGAAGTTGGCCCAAGGCTTCTACAGCCAAAGACTGGGAGACTTGTCTCAGTCCACAGTCTGGAAGCCCCAGTGTGAGAGGGACCAGATTGTTTGGGATAATGCTTGCATACATCCTGAGAAAGCCCTCAGTCTGTTAAAAGGATCAAACTGTTTGTTAGAGATTGAAGTTTGTCCTGAGGTCTGAGACCAGAACTGGAAAGAAGCCTTCAGCGTTCCTGTGCAGGATACAGAGAATACTGTGAATCCCTGCTGTTTGAAAGCTGGGGGACCCACTAAGAGGCTGTTCAGCTTGGAGCCGATCCGAATTGTATGCAGACACATCTGTGCTCAGGCCACTTCGGAGCCAGGTAAGGGGCCAACTAGTCCTTCACAAGTGGGGTGGATCAGTGTGAGGTTACTCTTGACCCATCTGGGAGAGTTGGGCCATGGGGTCGCTCCTGGGGCCTGGGCTCCTTGTGAACCAAGAAGCCACTCTGCAGTGCTCCTGTACCTCAGTCAAGACAGATCGTGACAAGCTGCCAGACCCTGCAAGCAAGTCAGAAGGGGACAAGCTGCCAGACCATCCTGCCACACATAGCAAGCCTACTGCCAACCTGTTTTACTGCTTATGGTCCCAGCTCTCCAGCTTCCCTGGCTGTTTCAGACCATGTGAACCTGGACTCCAGAGCCATAGGTAAAATAGGGCTTGCCCTGACCTGGGGAGTTAGATTAAAGTTTCACAACAAGTTACAGTTTAGTTTAAAGAGCACCAGTGCTGGCCAACCCACAGCAACATACAGGCCTGCACCTTTAACTGGGTACCCAGCTAGGCATTAAAGGGCACTGGTACCAGCGAGGAGGTGGGCTAATTATTTTATATGTGTTGCTGTTTGTGGGTGGGCACTGCTATTGTTTATGGGTTTTGCCACTTCATCCAGTATTACCATTGCCATTTTTCTCAGCTTCCCCATTTCCCTTCCCCTATAAGAAAACTGTTGTTATTGATACTGTTAAAACCGTCTGTGAGCATATTATTAGCTATAGCCATTGATTGCATGTGTTCTAAAGTATTACAGTGTAAAGTGGCATCCTGTGTGGGGGGATGACTGGAAGGGGAGGTGGGTAGGTATTGCATCCCACGGTGTTGTGCGCTATAAACATGTGGCCCACTATATTTGCTCTGATGGAAGGCAACGTCCTATTATTTATTTCTGTTTGGGAAAGAACCCCAGTCATGATCAGAACAGAGCTCAGGCCCCTCAGCCTGTATTGTGGTCATCAGGCAGGGGGAGTAGCCTGCTGGTACACGGTGCCCAGGTTACATCCATAGAATTACAAAAAAAAAAAAAGAAAAAGTGAATTAATTGAATGTTTTTCCCTCATCATCTTCTTCATATGCAAACACATATGAATGAAAAATGACATACTATTCAAAGTTTTGATTTCTGGTGTTGTTTTGCTAACAGTCAAAATTCCACTCCTATTCTTACCATTCTTTGGCTGCAGTGGTCCATTTTGGGGGTTTGTCTGATGCATGAGCATTCTCTTCTTTTTATTCTGTACCAGCTGTTTGATTTGCTATGCATGCAGACCTTATGGTCTTACCGTTATTGTTATATTTGCTGTATTGTCTTGTGTATTGCTATTATTCAATTGCCACTTCCCCCATGACATGCCTGGAAATGAGGTGTATAGCTCAAAGTGTATTTCTGGCCATCTCTTCCAAATAAAAATAAATACCTGATTGCCAGGAAAATGTCTCCCACTTATCCTGCCACAGATAAACTTGAGTTTCTGACTCAATATAAGACCTTTTTTTGTATGTTTGTATGTGTCTGGGGGGTGGAAGAGCATTCTACTAGCCTTTGCAAAGGAGTTCTTAACTCAAAGGTTGCAATTCCAATTCTTTCAATAAATGAATAGATATCTAACTGTGCAGAATTTTAAATCACTATATTCCACGGTAACATTTTCATCTGTTACAAACACAGAAGATGCCAGCCAGCATGTGTCTGCCCAGTCCTATCCATTTAAAGTTGCTATGAGTAGAGCCAGGGTTCTTCTGAGAACTGAACCAGAACTGAACCAGAACAATTCCATTTTTGCCTGAGTCGAACCGAACTAGAACCCTAAAAATAAAAAAATAAAAAAAACAAACCGAATCTGAACCCAGACCATGTGAGATGAAGAGAACCCACATGGAGGCAGTAGTCTATCAATGCTATTCTACACTTCTCCAGCTGTGTGAAGTATTGCCTACAGACTGTGAAATGATTTCTTCATTGAAGTCAGTAATGACTGTCAATATCAAAGCAAAATCCAGTGATGATGAGCCACCAGCAAAAATGTCAAAAACTGATGTCAAGGACATGCTATCCAGTTTAGGTGGTCCTTCTTCAGCAGCAACCAGATCACTGTCATCCAGTGAACTAGAAACATATTTAGAACATGACAGTTATACTGACAACTGCCTTGAATTCTGGAACAAGACAGGAAGACACCTGTTCCCAAAACTAGCAAAGTCTGTACAGAAGTACCTATGCTTGCCAGCTAGCAGCAGTAGCAGTGAAAGAGTGTTCTCATTCTGCAAGCATGTTCTAGATGACTGAAGATCTCACCTATCAGTCAGCACACTTGCTTGTTCTGTATTTGTTAAATTATTGAACATTTATACTTTACGACTGAACTTGTACTTGCCTGTTTGTTAGTTTCTTTTACTCAAAGAAATGTTGATTTGAATAACGTTAACAATGTGAAATCAGTTGTCTTGTCTCCATGTTTTGTTTTTATATTTTATATACATATATATATATATATAATATGGCAATATAAAGTGAGTTTAGTAGCACTTAACTTGATCCAGAACCAGAACCGAACCAGAACTAGAAAATAAACCAAAAGTCTAGAACCGAACTGAACCAGAACCTAAACATGTAATTTTTAAGCAGAACTGAACCGAACCAGAACCCCACACTGTAGAACCAGAACAGAACTAGAACCCCAAAAATCTGGAGAACTCTGGCTCTAGCTCTAGTTCTAGCTTCTATATCCCTTAAAGGCGGCAGTAGTACACCCCCTTTAAAAAAAAAAATCTCCCTTGACCCCGATTGCCCAGCTAACTACAGACCGATCTCAAACTTGCCCTTTGTAGGGAAAGTTACTGAGAAGGTGGTCGCTCTGCAGCTGGAGAACCATTTAACCAACCACAATATCTACGACCCTCTCCAGTCTGGCTTCAGAAAAAGGCATAGCACCGAAACAGCCCTGGTACGGATACTAAATTACCTTCTGATGGCTAGAGATCGGAGAACCCTTTCTATCTTGGTTCTCCTTGATCTTTCAGCAGCATTTGACACTGTGGATCATGGGATGCTGCTCGAGTGCCTGTGGTTTTTCCTGTGGACTGAGAGGGGCAATCTTCAGTTGGTTACGATCCTTCCTCAAGGGTAGGTCCCAGAAAGTAGTGTCAGGGATTTATTCCTTGGCCCCTCATGGGCTGCCTTGCGGGGTTCCACATGGACTTGGTGCTGTCTCCCATGTTATTCGCAGTGTACATGCTTCCATTGGGGGACATTATAAGACAGTACGGGTTGAGTTTTCATTGCTATGCTGATGACTCTCAACTGTACATGTCTTTTGTGACTGAACGGGAACTAGATTCTGCTGCGGTGTTTAATAACTGCCTACTGGAGATTTAGAACTGGAAGAGTGCCAGTTGGCTATGGTTGAATTCTGGGAAAACAGAGGTATTGGTGGTGGACCCTGGTTATAGGATGACAGGGACATGGGCAGGAAAACACTCAGGATTAAATCTTGGGGGAATTCCACTTATTGCCTCAGGCAGGTGTGAAACCTAGGCATGGAATGTGATGAAGACCTGACCCTGAGGGCACAGGTTTTGACTGTAGTCAGATCTTCCTATTACCATCTAAGGAACATAGCCCAGGTGAAGCACCTGGTCTCACCTGAAGATCTTCCTACCTTGGTCCACACCTTTGTCACCAGTCATTTTGATTACTGCAACACCCTCTACTTAGGGCTAGCGAGGGTAGATATCTGCTGCTTGCAGCTAGTGCAGAACGTGACGACCAGGTTGTTGACCAGAACTTCTAGATCCAGTCATATAACACCTCTGCTGCATGAACTGCACTGGTTGCCAATACAGTGGTGGATTACCTTCAAGGTTGCGTTGCTGACCTATAAAGTTCTACATGAGCAGGGACTCCACCACCTGAAAGAACTCCTGTGCCCCTACTATCCCACCCGCTCACTCCGATCCTCTGGTGAGGGATTGCTGGAGATTCCCAGGGTATCCCTTAAAACATCAGGGGGAAGATCTTTTGCCTTTATGGCACCTACCTTGTGGAATTCTCTACCTCACAAGATACAAGATAGCCTGAACAGATACAAGATAGCCAGACCATAGAAGGTTTTAAAAAATCACTGAAACCTACCTGTTTAGCCAGGAATTTTCAGGAACTTATTGAAATGTGCATTGTATTTTATTGGTATGTTTTAATTGTTTTAAGCTGTAATATTGTGTTTTTAATGAGTATTGTAAAGGCACCCTGAGCACTGGAAGGGCGCCTTATATAAATAAAGTGATGATGATGATGATGAACCCTAGATAGAGTATGGGAAATGGCAGAGAAAAAATAGAACAGGATGAGAAAGGAGGAGGAGGATGATAATGTAGGAAAACAGGGGGAAGGGTGCCAAAATACAGTTAAATGGGAGGAGGTACACCATAAACTGCTTAAAGTATACCTAACCCTAAAGTTTGAAATGACATTTTTAGAAAACAGCTTTATAACCTTTTAAAGGAAATGATGTTGCTTATATTACTGATTAAACTGCATTTTATTAAATGAAAATAAATCTTGTTTTATAGTATTTAAAGGGGAAAAGGTAGCACAAAGGGCCCCACATTCAAGTGTGAAGCAGGTACCAATGTACACTTTGTGTGCAAACATGTTTTGGTTTACTCACTGCTTACTTTAGCATTTAGATTGTACACTAATTTGGAGACAGTATAGCGCAGTGGTTAAGGGCACTGATCTGTAAACCTGGAGACCTGGGTTTGAATCCCATCAGCCCCACTTGCATACTGTGTGACGCTGAGTAAGTCACTTCCTTATGCTCCTAGGTAATGCCTGGAAACAAGCTATGGTTTACTGTGCCTTTCCTAGGTAAACAATTTCCCCTAATTTTGTATAATTCTAGTCTGAAATCTTCTGTTCCTACAAATCCCAGGATACCTTGTGGCTAAGATCAGAACCGTAGGCAGCAGTGGGAATTTCAATAGCTCACAGTGCAAGTTAAAGCTGTTATAATCTCTGATCAGATGTTTTCTGATTCTGCTTTCCTCCAGGGGCTAAGTGCAATCCATTGTGACTGTACTTAGCCCAGAGAGGACAGAGTGACCAGCAAACACAAGATCAGAGCTGGTATAAACTTTAACATGCACTGCCTATTGAATCTCACACTGCTAGTTACTGCTCAGATGTCAGGTGCAGGGGATTCTGGGATTTGTAATAACAGAAGATGTCAGCCTAGAAGTAGAATTAGTCAGATACAATCTACTATACTACAGTAAACAGTAAGTAAACCAAAATGTTTTTGCTCACAAAGTACACATTGAGACCAGCCCCGCACCTGTGTTCCCCTTTAAAAAGGAAAACAAAAACTGCGTGGCTGCCAATGTGATGTCAGTGAATAGACACTTTTCTAGCAACTGAATGATAAGCATTATATAATAACTGGTTAGTGATGATTATCAACTATGGGCAGAAGCTGTCAAAATTCGTTATACATGGCTATGTATAATCTTCCATGTATAATGGAGTTTGATTATACACATATGTGTATAATCACCGTTATAAAATGGGTAAAACATTTCCTCAAACCTGATTGGTTGAAACACCTTCCAGCCATGTCCTTATCAGTACATAATTTTATAACTGGCACTACTTGTGCCAACCAAAATGTGACACATGGTAAATCAATGCCTCTAATGGCTCTCCCACTGCAGTTCCACATGTAGCATACAGGGAACTGCAAGGGTTGCACTGGCAAAGCCGTGCCAATCCCCCCACACTTGTTCCATAGCAAATTATAGAAATATTCCAGTTCAGCCAATAATTGTTTTGTACCTTACATTGTATTCTGCCCGTTGCTGGTTTGTTTCATCAGAATTCCACACATCTTGGTACCACTAGTCATACCTAAGGCAGTACAAACAAACTGCTGTTTGCTAGCCTATCGCCAGTACTTCACCTCAATCTGTTGGTCATTAATGTTCCCTAATCCTGTTTTCCATGTACTGATGTCATGTCACAAAATTCTTGACATATTTATTTATTTATTTAAAAGTTTTACCAGGAAGGCATACTGAGCAGAGTACTGATTGATGCCAGATGCATCCTGGAGGACAGGGGCAATAGAAGAAATACATAGTTACAGAGAGTACATAATACAGCAACGTTTACGAGAAAGGTTACAGAGGATATAGTTGCTAGGGTAGGGTAACCACTACTGTGGTAGGTAGTTGTTGTGTGAGGTACTACAGCATATACCACAATACCGCTCCGATTTCAAAAGCGCAAAACAGAAAACCGCTCTCTATGTTTGCCGGTAAGGAACATGCTCACTTCCATTGCCGCTGGCGAGGAGCATGCACTTGCTGAGTTCGGTACCTGTTTTTTCTCATTAAAAAAAAGGAAACAGACAAACTGCATAGAAAAACATGAACAAAGCTTTATTTGTGGCATTTTTTATCACTCAGTGTGGGCGTGGAGACGGAGATGCAAGAATATAGCAGACACGCTCCCTGTCAGTGAAACCGGACAGTCAGTCTCAAGCAAACAACCAGTCTGAGCATTTCTAGATGTGAAAGATACTGCAAAAGTTAATGTGGGAGGGGGAAATAATGGTACTAAAAACAGTACTGATAGGCAGAGATAACCAAGCAATACATAGGGACCCTCTGCTGCAGATGAAACCATTTTGAAACTAGTTTAATAGGGGGACTGTTTTTTAGTATTTGAGCTTCTGAAACTTCCTTTTTTCTATTTTTGATTTTTTTTTTGTTCTTTTGTTTGCCCCATTAAATAATTACTTGGGGACACATTTTATAAGTGCAATAATATACTCCGAGGTGTGGTTCGTGGCCTGATAAGAGCACTTCCCATGTTCTAAAGGCTTTCAGTGCAAGCATCTCATGCTTTATAACACACCTGGGGCATGTGCTCTTATCAGGCCATAACCCACACCTCTTCATGTGTTGTTGTTGGCATGTATAATCACCAGCGAATAACAGAGCTTGATTAAACACCTTTTGCAAAAATTATAAAATCACTCTTATGCTAGTGCTACTGGCTCCTTGTGCTGTCAGCTCACACTATCAACTTGACTGTGTTAACCTCACTGAAACCACTGAGTGGGAATTCAGCTTATGTGTGGCTGAAGAAAGGCACATTTCTCACAGAAATGAAAAATAATCAGCAGTCTACTAATGTCTATCTATCCACCTAAAAAAATGACACATGCATCACCATTTCGGCAACCTAGTGACATAGAAAGACAAAAATTAATAGTGCAGCATGACAAAAGAAACACTCTTAAGAAAAACAAACACCAAGGCTGTTCAACAAGTACCTGTCCAACAAAAAAAAATCAAAGGAAGCAGTCATTATAAAAAATAAAACGTGTGGAAGTGTGTGACAGCTTGGATTTTATGCACACTCTCGGTGTGCGAGGCCTTGATAAACCCCTCATGCTTCGCTCTTGGGGTTTATGAAGCATTACACACCTCAGGTGTGCATAAAATCCTCATTGCACACACTTCCCCCATGCATTATTCTATATTTAATGCACTGCTGTTAACAGATACAGTGTTCTAAGATTGGGTTTCCAGGAGGCTCCAGAACACAAGCTTTCAGTTAAAAAAAGACAGTTATGTTCCTAACTCTCTTCATTTTTGAAGATATGTTGTCTGAAGAAAATCAATACATGTTTGTGCTTTAGACCTATCTCATTGAATTCTTTATAGACAGAGAGCTAAAAAAGTATTTTGTTCAAAATAGGACCAAGGTATGAAACTTCAGTGTACTGAGGTAGTGAATGCAAAGGTGATGAAACATTAACTGTTTAATTTTATTACACAAGGCATTGAAAAACAACTGTATATATATATATCTGATAACTTTCAAGTTAAAAGTTTATCCCAGTGCCCTCAGCGAGTATGGTGAGGAAAGGGAGGATTGGGGGAGTGCAACACATGGTTGGGGGAGTAGTGTCAATCCAAGAGGTATGGAGTAGTGGGTGGATGGGGCAGAACCTGGGACAATAATGATCTATGTGCAGGGGATAGACTGCTCTTGAGTGTGGAGGGGAAGTGAGTATTAAAGCTGAAGTTAAAGGGGTATATAGTGACAAAGGTGGACTTAAACTAGGTACGGGGCGTGGTGAGTGGACAGCTGGTAGGCAGGGATCCCGAAGAGAGAAGCCAAACAAGCTTAACCCCCAAGCTAGCAGGAAAGGATTTGGGGAAGTTGCACAGGAGGGAGGAGAAGCACAGAAAGGAAGGGAAGGGGACATGATAGAGGGTGGTCTCACTGAATGCGAGAAGCTTAGGTAACAAATCAGCTGAGTTAAAGGTGCTCTTGGCAGTGAGGAGGATGGATATTGCAGCCATCACAGAAACATGGGTCACAAGTACCGGGACTGGGATCTGGCAATCCCAGGGTATAAATTGTACAGGAAGGACCGTGGGGTGGGGAGGAGGTGGGGTGGCAATCTATGTGAGGGATGGGATCAAATGTACAAGGGAAGAGGGGAAGGAAAGGAGAATGGAGGTAATTTGGATGTAGCTCCTGGACTCCAAGGGAAGGAAGCTGAGGTTCTGGGTGGTGTACTGGCTGCCGTCCCAGGCAGAGGAGCTGGACAGGGAGTTAGCAGAACAAATCAGGAGGGTATGTAGGAAGGGGAATGTGGTCATCGTGATTGACTTCAATCTGCCAGGGGTTGACTGGAGCACTCCAGTCACCTCCAGTGCTATGGAGCAGGTGCTGCTGAACGTGATCCAGATGGGACTCCTGACACAGCTGGTCACTGGACCTACTAGGCTAAGTAACATGCTAGATCTGGTACTATTGAATGGTGAGGCAGTGGGGGAAATAAGAGTGGAGGACCCACTAGCTGATAGCGATCACCAAATGGTGTGGTTTACTATCATGATGAGCAGGGAGTCTGGGGGCTCACTAACAAAGGTGGTGGACTTCGGGAGGATGTGGGAGACACTGAAAGGGAAATTTGAGGGCATAGGGCCAGGGATGGAAGTGGAGCAGAAATAGAACATTATTAAATGGGGGATTACAGAGGTGACGGAAGCTTGCACCAAGTTACAGAGTAAGAGGAGCAGAGCAACAAAACCATGCTGGTTTAACAGCAAGGTGATGGAGGGGGGGGTAAGAGCAAAGACAGCTGCATACCAGAGATTCAGAAGGACTGGGAAGGAGGAGAAGAGGGAGAAGTATGCAAGATGGTCCAAGGAAGTGACCAAGAGAGTAAGGGAAGCTAAGGCCTCAAGGGAACTAAGGTTAGCACAGGGAATTAAAGGGGGAGGGAAGAAAGACTTTTTCAGATATGTCAGAGAGAAAAGGAAGTGAAGGGATAACATAGTGAGGATAAAGAGGGGTGGGGAGTGGGCAGAAAAGGGAGAGGAACAAGTTGAAGCACTAAATGAATACTTTTGCTCAGTGTTCACGCAGGAGAAGGAGGGACCACTACCACCTTGGACTGGAGGGTGGGGGGGGGGAGATGACGGATGGAATGATTGAGAGAAGTAGAGTATTAGAGGGACTGAGGGCACTAAAAGTGGACAAGGCACCAGGACTGGATGGTATCCACCCCAGGGTACTGAGGGAGATGGCGGAGGTGCCGGCGGAACTGCTGGCAGATCTGTTCAACACCTCCCTGGATACGGGATGTGTGCCTTCAAGACTGGAAGATGGCCCATGTGGTGCTGATACACAAGAGTGGCCCAAGGGATGAGCCAGGCAATTATCGACCTGTCAGTCTCATTTCCATAGTGGGCAAGCTTATGGAGACGATACTGAAGGAGAGGCTAGTGTCATTTCTAGAGGACAATTACCTCCAGGATGTGAGGCAGCATGGGTTCATATTGGGAAAGTTCTGTCAAACTAACCTAATACAATATTATGACTGGGTAACAAGAGAGCTGGATAGGGGCCATGCAGTGGATGTCCTCTGCTTGGATTTTAGCAAGGCCTTTGACTCAGTACCTCATGGGAGGCTTGGGGGGAATCTAACTGATGTGGGAGTGGGGGCAAAGATGGCAAGCTGGATTACAGACTGGCTGCGTGGGAGGCTACATTGGGTGGTGGTGGTGGGAAGGGAATTCTCAACACCTAGACCAGTGACGAGCGGGGTGCCGCAAGACTCGGTGCTGGGCCCAGTGCTATTTGGGCTCTTCATCTCAGACATCATGCACAGAGTGGTGAGCAGGGTAATTCTGTTCGCAGATGATACCAAAATGACTGCAGTAGTGGATGAGGAGGAGGGATGAAAGCAACTGCAGGGGGACCTAACCAAACTGAAGGAGTGGTCAGTGAGGTGGCAGCTGGGGTTCAATTTGAAGAAGTGTAAGGTTATGCACTTTGGGGCAAAGAACCCAAGGAGAGAATATTGGTTGGGGGGGGGTGAAGCTGGGGATCACTGAGGAGGAGAAGGTACTAGGGGTGATGGTAACAGGGAGCATGAAAAATTTTGCCCAATGCAGGAAAGCGGCAGTGACGGTGAACAAAATGCTGGGGTGTATAGCGAGGGGGTCCTCTTCCAGGTGGAGGGAAGTGATCTTGCCCCTCTACAAGTCATTGGTCAGGCTGCACTTGGAGTACTGTGTGCAGTCTGGAGGCCATACCCCATGTGGGATATCAAGCTGCTGGAATTAGAAGGGGGAACTAGAAGGGGACAGGATCAGATCTACAGTACAGTAGCTTCTTGTTTTACATTGTTTTTCATGGATTCTACTTGGTAGAATGTTATTTCTTTTCTTTCTTACTACTAAGAGGCTAGTAGGGTATTGTTTGGGGCTGTTGGAATTTTGAAACCTGTTTTGGTAGCTATAAGTGGGCTCATTTGTTTGGTTCACTGTGTGGCAGGCTGCATTTGTAGAAGCCTATTTCTTCTGTTTTAAAACATAATTGGTGTAATTTAACTGGTCTGTTTCTTTGAATTGGAGACCTATATCTTCTAATTCCAAGCCTATTTTGCTGTGTTGTTGGTGACGCTGTTTGAATTGGAGTCCTGTTTCTTTGGGTAGCAAACCTATTTTGGGGGCTTTGAGTAGAATTGTGATTCATTGTTGCTGGCTTCACTAGCTGCAAAGTTTGAGTGCACAGTGGGGGAAGGATGCTAATGGTCTGACCAGAGGCCTCAGCTACCTGATTGTTTCTGGAAGACTTGGGCTGGTCCCACCCTCCCCAAAACCCTCACCCACCCCTGGTCTATTATTTCCTTTATACTAGGGGTTCTGACATCACTTCCTCAAACAGGCAAAGGATATGCACCTGTCATAGCAGAAGCAGACATCCAGGAAAGGAACAGCAGCAAGTGAAGAGGTGACTGCTCTCTTAGTGGTGGAAGGGAAGTAAATGCAAATCTAGAAGCTTTCATTATTACTTCTTCGCATTGATATTGCATTGGGAAAAGGAGGAGTAGGAGTTTGAAGAAGGTTGTGCAATAGCTACTTAAAGTCTCATTTTGAATGTGGATAGGAAGGATAGGAATATAAAAAGCAGTTGCTCAATATATCTAAACATGTGCAACAAAGGAGGTAAGGGAAATAAAGAAAATGTTTTGCACTGATAGAGGGGGGAGAGGGGAGACTTGGGGGAGTGTTTGGTATCCTGCATCTGGAAGGGTGGGGGGTCGCTGGTGGGCAGCGACAGCAATGGGTAGGGTGGTAGGCTGCAACAACTGCGGTGCACCAATCTTTCTAAACATTGCCTGGAGTGTGGGAGGATGTTTAGTGTGCAACTACATACAAAAACTTAGAAAGGAGATTGAGGGTCTGCAGGAGGAACTAAGACAGGCAAGGCAGATTGGGGTGGGTTTAGCCCAATACTGGAGGGAGGAAGAAGGGAGATGAGGGGGTGATTTAAGCCAACAGTGGTGAGGAGAGGTTCAGAAGAAGGGAAGCAGAGACAAAGGGGCCCAGGCCAGGAAGAACAATTGCTAGGGAAACCAGGTCAGGAGACAAAAGACAAATGGAAGGAGGAGATAGGGACTTGTGAGGGGAGGTGAAGAAGTGGCAAAAGTCATGGAGTGGAAAGGAGAGAACAGGTTACTATGAAGAGAGAGGGAGCAGGCATTTGTGAAGGGTCTTCAGAAAACGGCTGTGCACTGCTAGAGAGGAAGAAAGTGGAGGAGGGAAATGATGAAATTAGAGGAGTAATTGATAAATGCCTGGACCAAACTGGAGCGGGGGGAAGTTCTGCTGAGAGAATTGCAACAGGGGTAAAAGGGGGAAATAATGTGCAGGAGGAAGAAGAGGAGCTGGAAATGAGAGAGGGAGATGAATGGAAGCAAGCAGGGAGTAAGAGGGGTGGAATCTTAGTGCTGGGGGACTCAATACTAAGAGGAGTTAGGTGGGGTAGCAAGGGGGAGAGACAGAGTTGCATTTGGGTGGAGGTAATGCCAGGAATGACAGCGGAAAGGGTGGGACAGTCTGTTCTGAAATATGCTAGAAGGGGTAGGGACAAGCCTCATTTAATTATACATCTTGGGACAAACGATCTGGCTAACAAGACAGTAGATATAGTCCAGAGGAGGTTTGAGGAACTAGCACAATTATGTGAGGGGGCAGGAAGATCAGTAACTTTTTCTGAGATACTTCCAGTGCCAAAGGCAAGCACAACAAGAAAGCTGAGAATAGAGGAATTTAACGGATGGCTAAGAACCTGGTGTTGTGCTAAAGGGTATGGGCTGTTGGAGGGGTGGGGAGGGACCTGGGAGAATAGTAGTCTCTATGCCAAGGACAGATTACACTTGAGTGAGGAGGGAAAGAAAGTGTTGAAACAGAGGATGGAAGAGTATATAGAGGAAGTTGGGAATTTAAACTAGGAGTAGGGGGTGGCAGTTGGGGAAGAGATATGCAGAGACCACAGGTTGGGAAATCATATGAGCTACCCCTCATAACAGTGACAAAGGACAAATGGCAAGTACCACTGGTGATGCTAGAAAGGAGGGCAGGATGGGGGAGGTGGAAGGTGGTTACCCTAATGCTAGGAGCCTTGGGAGGAAGACTGCAGAGTTACAGGTTCTCATGGCAGAGGGAGAGGTGGACATTGCAGCCATCACGAAACATGGGCCACCCAATAGAATGATTGGGACCTGTCTGTACCAGGTACAGGTTATTTCTGAGGGACAGGGTGATTGGAAAAGGAGGGGTGGCACCATATGTGAAGGAAGGACTGAAGTGTGTAAGGAGAAGGAGGAGGGTAGTACGGAGTCACTTTGGGTGCAAATCCAGGATTTCAAGAATAGGATTCTTAGAATGGGAGGGTGGCAGGCCACCATCTCAGATGGAGGAGTTAGACAGGGAACTAGCGGGACAGATCAGGAGGACCCGAGAAGGGTAGTGTGGTGATTGTGGGGACTTCAACATGCCAGGGGTGGACTGGAGCACCCTAATAACCAGGAACAGAAGGGAGCAGGTACTGCTGATGCCTTCCAGGACAGCTTCCTGCTGCAATGGTCAGTGAACCAACCAGGTTAGGGAATACCTTTGACTTGTGCTGGCAAATGGGGACTTTGTGAGAGAACTTACAGTGGAGGAACGCTGTCAGAGTGACCACCACTCAGTATGGCTCACATTGGATATGGGCAAGGAAGGAGTGGAATCTGGCACCAGAGTGCTGGACTTCAGGAGGGCCGACTTTGGGAGGATGGGGGAAGTAGTAAAAGGGTACCTGGCCAGAATTCAGTCTAGTATGGATACTAACCAGAGGTGGGAGCTCATAAGCTGGGGATAGTGGAGGCAACCAAAACCTGCTGCAAAGCCCAGAGCAAGAAGGCTAGGGCTAAGAAACCGAGCTGGTTGAGCAAGGAGGTCATGGAAAAGGTAAGGAGGAAAAGAGCTGCCTTTAGGAAGTACAAGAAAACAGGGAGGGAGGAGGACAGAGAGGAGTACTTGACAGAATCGAAGGAGGTGACAAGGGCAGTAAGGGGAGCCAAAACATCTACGGAACTCAGGCTGGCACAAGTCATTAAGAAGGGGGAGAAGGACTTCTTTAAGTACATTAGGGAGAAAAGGAGCTGTAAGGACCACATAGTAAGGATTAGGAAGGAAGGGGGTTGGGTGGAAGCAGGGTACGATAAGGCGGAAGCACTAAATGAGTACTTCTGCTCAGTATTTACTAAAGAGAAGAGGGGAGGGACACCCAAGGTGGGAGAAATGGCAGAAGCAGGGGGAAGTGGTGACAGATGGGGAAATCATGGAGGGCAGAGTTCGAGAGGGTTTGAAGGCACTGAGGGTGGACAAGGCGCCAGGCCCAGATGGCATCCACCCCAGGGTACTGAAGGAGCTGGCAGAGGTCCTTGCAGAACCTTTGGCAGACCTATTTAATGCCTCACTACATTCGGGGTGTGTACCTCAGGACTGGAGGATGGCTCATGTGGTGCCCCTCCATAAGAGTGGCCCCAAGGATGAACCGGGAAACTACAGACCAGTGAGCCTCACATCCATCATGGGTAAGCTAATGGAGACTATCCTGAAGGAGAGGCTGGTGGCCCTCCTAGAGGCCAAAGGACTACAGGACAGCAGACAGCATGGCTTCATACGTGGCAGATCCTGCCAAACCAACCTGGTTGAGTTCTATGACTGGGTTACTAGGTAGCTGGACAGAGGCCATGCAGTGGATGTCCTGTATCTGGACTTCAGTAAGGCATTCAACTCGGTGCCACATGGAAGGCTGGGAAGGAAGTTACTAGGCACAGGGGCGGGTGCAAAGCTGTTGAGATGGGTAGGAAACTGGCTGCAGGGAAGGCAACAGAGGGTGGTGGTGAGGGGGAGCCTCACACCAAGGGCAGTGACAGCGTGTCCCACAGGGCTCGTGTTGGGACCAGTGTTGTTTGGGGATATTCATTGCAGACATATCATTGGACATCAAGAGCAAAATCAGTCTGTTTGCTGATGATACCAAGGTTGGCGCGGTGGTGGATGACCTAGGGGGGTGGCAGGGGTTGCAGGATGATCAGGCAAAGCTTGAAACCTGGTCAGACACCTGGCAACTGGGGTTTAATGCCAAAGAGTGCAAGGTGCTGCATTTTAGGATGAAGAACCCAAGGAGGAGTTACCAGCTAGGGGGAGTGCAGCCAGCCCAGACAGAGGAGGAGAAGGATCTGGGTGTGCTCATTACAGGGTCAATGAACAACTCGGCACAATGTAGGAAGGCAGCTGCAAAGGCCAACAAAATGCTGGGTTGTACTGCAAGGGGTATATCCTCGAGGAGGGAGGAGGTGATTCTACCACTGTATAGGTCATTAGTTAGACCACACCTGAGTATCATGCATGCAGTACTGGCGTCCGTGTGATCTGAGAGGGACATTAAGTTACTGGAGGGGTGCAGTGAGGGCCACAAAGATGATCAAGGAGCTGGAGGACTTATCATACGAGAGGAGGTTGAAGGAGTTGAACATGTACTCACTGGAGGAGAGTGAGACAGGGTGACATGATTGAAACCTTTAAATACATGGAAAGGATTAAACAAGACGGGTACAGAGGGGCTGTTCAAAGTAAGGGAGGGAGGGACACAGGGCCATGATATGAGACTGGAGGAGGAAGGTTCAGGAGGGAGATGAGGAGACACTTTTTACAGAGAGGGTGGTGGCTGGTGGAATGAGTTACCTGCAGAAGTGGTATGCAGTAGAACAGTGGACTGCTTCAAACGAGGATGGGACAGGACAAGGGGGAGTGTCAATGAAGGAGAAGGGTGGAAGGGAGGGGCAGCTGCAGAATAAGGGGTGCTAGCTGCACATTCAAGCAGACTTGATAGACCTCTAGGCCTTTATCTGCTGGCAAATTTCGTATGTTCGTAGTGCAGCGGAGGGCAATGAGGATGATACAGGGAATGGAGGGGAGGGACTATAATAAGAGGCTGGGGGAACTGAATATGTACACCCTGGAGGAGAGAAGGGATAGGCGAAACATGATCATAACTTTTAAGTATCTGAGGGGAATCAACAAGGATGGAACCAACAGGGTTTTTAAACTGAGGAAGGGGAAGGGACACTAGAGGGCATGGGCTAAGAATAGTGGGGGGGAAGATTTAGGAGGGAGATGAGGAGGCATTACTTCACAGAGAGAGCGGTGTCAAAGTGGAACACCCTACCAAAGAGGGTGATATCATACAAAACTGTGGGTAGCTTTAAAAGGGCATGGGACAGAGAACAGGGGAGAGTATGGGTGGGTGAGGCTGAGAACGGCTGAGGGCGGACAAAAGGGGTGGTGGGGCAGCTGCAACTTAGGGGCACTAGCTGCACACTCAAGCAGACATTGATAGACCAGGAGGTCTGTTTCTTCTGGTACATTCGTGTGTCTGTATGTTCGTATTTCATACCTTTTAAACTTTTTATACTTCAAAATCAGAGCAAAGTTGCTGCACATTACCATCATAGAGTTTCTGAACTGTTTAAACATCTTTAAAAAATGACTACAATTTGTGAACTACTGCAAATGCCAGGAAAAGTGAAATGTGGTAAAAATGTCTTCATGTTCACATTAAATTAGGTATATGCATGACCTGAATGTAAATTCTCGAATACAGCCAATAAGGAAGTATGGTATTTGTTACTTACAACTGAATATAAAATATTTTTCATTATTTTTGGTATTTTACTCAGATAGTTAACAAATATAAAAAAAAGGCAAAGGCCATAGCTAGAACAACAGTCAGTGTCAGTGGCCCAGTAGGTTGCTCACTTCTGGAGCCAGAAGATTGGAAGGTTGTGGATTCTAGTCACGTAGCAGAAATTTGTGCTTATATCCAGTACTGGCACTAGGGGGTCCTGTACTGTTGAGGTCTCATCCTTTTGGATGCGACTTTACAGTGACATCCCTTCCGCCTATCTCTACTTATTGTCCAGAGTTAAATATCCATGGCACTTATTAAGAGTATGGAATTTTCCCTGTTATTGTAGCCAACATTTACTCTTTTAAAACAGGGTCACTATAACTGACCCCAGAACTCAATTAGAACCAACCTATCATAGCACTGCGTGACTTTCTTGATCAAGAATTATAAATAAAATATATAAAAATAATATAAATAACTATCAGAGCCAGAGCATGACAGCCAAAGCCACATCTGGATTAAGAGAGCCAAGGCCATAGTCGGAACAAGGGAACCAATGCCTGCCAGATTAACAAAGCCAAGCCCATAGAGATATGTGAGTAAAGTCCAGCCATAGCAAGAGAAGCAAGCCCAGTCAAGGTCAGTTGGAGAATGAGGGCTAACCAGTCAGAGCAGGAGGAAAAAAGACATTGCCAGAGCAACAGAGCAAAGGCTAAACTCCGGAAAAGAGAGCTAAGGCCAATCAAAGTGAGAAAGTAAGTATCTCAACCAGAGTGAGAAAGCCATGGCCTGTCATAGGAAGGGGGTCAAAGCTAGTCAGAGCAAGAGAAAACTACAGTGAGAGAATGGATCCCAAACCACAGTCAGGTCATGATAGACAAGGGCAAAGTCAGAGCAACAGAGGCAACGCCATAGACAAAGAAAGTGAAAGAGATGAGCCACAGTTGAAGCAAGAGAACAAAGGCTATTCAGAGCAAGACAGCTAAGGCCAGTTAGAACATAAAAGAAGGTCATAATCAGAGAACAGGATATGGTTAAGGCTTATTGCTTAGGGAATTCAGTGGCTCTCTAAAAACTGTTGTGGAACAGTTCAATGGTCATAGAAAGTTGTAGTATTGTTGTGATGCCACAATGATACTACAGCAGCTTTTTGTGACCTTTGAACCACCTGCATTTTTGACTACCGTTAAGGAGATTGTTCTGAGCTGCACAAGCCACGATAAAAGTACATCACTCCACCTGCTCCTTCCCCTTTATTGCTCAGCGATAAAGTTACATTTTACATTGTTTTGTTGTTACTGGCATTAGCATGTCTCAGCAAAGCTGGATGGCAGCAGTTCACGCTCAGCATTATGGAGCTGATGAGGAAGCCTGCACCTAACCTAAAGAAAGGGGCCCATAGAAACAGTTAGTGAAAAACAAACCAAAAATGTAATATATTGTATCATACAACCACCACAGGAGCCACCACAGCAACCTGAATATGGGGCTAGTGGCTGGCTGGCTGGTGGCGCTCCACTCTGCATTTTAAATTTATTTTTGCACCCATATACTATATAAAACAGTGTATAGATAACCATACACAACAAAGCATGTGTTTATCATCTCAGGGTTGAGACGACATCAAGGACCTCTCGAGCTTCATTCTGGAGGTCCCTATGATGTCATCTCAACCCCTTCATGAAAACACAGCCTTGTTGTGTATGGTTGCCCGTACAATATTCTATATATGGTTGCCAAGATCAGCTAGATCCAGAGAGTCATGGCTACAGTCAAATTGAGAGAGCTGATATTATAGACAAAGCTAAAGAGTTATGGCCACGGCCAAAGCAAGTGAAAGAGACAATGCCACAATCACAACAAGAGAGCCACATCAAGCTAGGGCAAGGTAACCAAGGCCAGCCAGAAAATGAGAAAAAGGCCATGATTAGAGCATGAAAGCCTGAACCTTGGTCAGATAAAGAGAGTCATGGCCAATGTCAGAGTGAGAAACTCAATGCCACAGACAAAACAAGTGAAATAGACAAGACCATAGTGAGAGCAAGATATGCAAGGCCACAGTCATAGCAAGAGACTGAAGACCAGACAGAGTGAAAGAGCCAAGGCCTGTCAGAGCAACAGGCAAGACCAGTCAGAGCCAGAGAACTAAGACCAGTCAGAACATAAGAGACAATGCCAGTCAGAGAATGAATACCAAGGCCAATCAGAGAATGAGAGCCACAACATATCAGAGCATGAGAAACGAGGACAGTCAGAGAACCAAGGGTATTAAAGCAAGAGCAAAGCCCAATCAAAGCAAGAGAACCAAGTCCAGCAAGAGCTAGAATGTTTTTACTACTGAATGTAGAACCACACAGTCTCGACACCCACGAGCTCGAGACCAACATCCCATTGCTGCAGTAACCCGACAGTGTACCATCCTGATGATGGTAAACTGTCAGTGGACTAATGGTGCTTTTCTTGTCTATCGGGGGGATAAGCCTCCGGACCCCCCCCACCCGTCACAGGGGCTTTACAAAATAATGATTACCAACTCCAAGTCCAGGCAAACCCCACTGTCAGGCTTACTATCATTGGGATGTTATGCCGTTGGGTTAGTGCAGCATCAGGATGTTGGTATCAAGCTGGTGGGTATCTAGACTGTGTGTTTTGGTATCCTGTAGTGATACTGCTAGAACCATGGGCAGCCAGAGTAGAAGATCCAAAACATGCCAGAGCATCATAAGCAATGCCAGTCAGAGTCATAACCATAGAAAGCAAGATTCAAGGTCAACCAGAGACCAACATGAGCTACAGCCAAGGCCAGTCAGAGCAGAAGAGTCAAGGCCAATAAGATGGTGAGAGCCAAAATCAGAACATGTGAGCCATGGCAACCCAGAACATGAAAGCCAAGGTCAATTAGACCATGAGATCAGTGGCCAGTCACAGCATGATAGCAAATGCCAATTAAAGCATAAGAGACAAGGAGAGTCAAAGCATGAGCACCATGGTCACAGTGAGAACAAGACAATCAAGTTTTCCGGGTAGTTTTACTCTACAGATCAATTAGTCTGTGCTGTGCATTCTGCACCTGTACAGATGATATATGATCAAACCAAAGAACATGGTGGCATGGCTTGGCAGTTGACATAATGGCAGTTTAACCTTCTTAGCACTCCCCTACCTGAACATAATCCTACATCATCTAAACATCTATATTTTTTATCTTCATTCTTTTTGCAGTTTACGTGTTCGCAGACATCACTAGCTTCTGGAATTTGCTGCCCATGATTGTATCACCCTTGTAATTTATCTGTTTGATCTGCCAGTGTTCCGGATGGTTGTAGCCACATGACCTGGGAAAGATAGTGCTTTCCACTCCTGCATCATCTACTCCTTTCAAGCCAGATGACCTACAAGAGATCCAGCAGATGTTTGCATAATTATTATCCAAAATGGGGGAAATAAAAGTCTCTAATCTGCGAATGGGATAAGACACTGTTTCTCTGTTACAGAGACTTACACGGACAGAGCAATGGATCAGCTCCCAGGACCTGAAGTCAGATCAAATGGATGTCTTCCTCAGAGAGCAGGACCACATGATTTTCCAACTTTGGGACTGTTTGGAGGACTTAGAGAATTGGGAATGGTGAAAGAATCTTTGACTGATTGGATTTCCAGAGGAGGTTGAAGTAAAGGATGCCAGCGCTTTCCTGTAAAACGTTCTGCTGATCATCTTCTGCCACTAGTGTGTTGTACTCTTTGAGCTGGAGCACTTACATCGCTCCTTAGCCCCCCACTGAAACTGAGACAGCATCCCCAGCTTATCCTGGTTACATTTTTATGGTTCTTGATTAGAGAACACATCATGCAGCTGGTGAGGAAAAGAAGTCCATTATTTTTGTCTGGGACACAAAATACAAAATATCTTGACTTTTCTCCCACACTCATCGAATGCTAGCAGGTGTTCACCAGGACCAGGCATGCCTTTATGGATCTGCAGGTATGTTAGAGTCTATTATACCTGGCTACCCTCTGCATTACATGCAATGAAGTCTCCCATACCTTTTTGTCCCCTGAAGTTGCCAGAGCCTTCATCTACAGATCGTGGCCTACAGTGAAGCTTCCTGACCCCGACCAACTGGAAGACCCACAAGGGATGGATATAGCCCCTAAACACACACAGAATCACACAGAAAATATATGAGTGGGGAGCGTAATGGCCATATGGACTCGTCCAGTATACCTTAAAATGTGAATTTGCTGTCTCCCATGAAATCATTTAATGTTTTCCTAAAGCACTCTAACAAAGTGCTATTGACTACATTTGAGGGTAGTCTGTTCCATATATTAATAACCCTTTGAGTCAATCAATTTCCTCATTGATTTGTTCTGTAGTTTTCAACTCTTAACTGGTGTTGGTGGAATATATTATGCCTGTTATTATTACTAACAAGTCCTATATTTTCCCACAGGTCTCTGTCTGATAGTGCCTTAAACACAGTGCACAAATCACCTCTGAGCCTGCGGTACCCCATACTAAATAAGCCTAACTTCCTTAACCTGTTCCCATAATCTATGTGTTTCAATGTGCTTATTATGTTGATTGCGCGCATGTGTAAGAAACATATTGCAGCAGCTTTCTCCACAAGCAGGTTGTGGAGGCACGGCACTGTTGTGGCCAATGCCCCCAGAGCCTTTAAAGGCTTGTCCAGTGTCCCCCAATGCTGTGGCATGCTGCTGCTGACACTAGTTCAGCCAGCGTGCCACTAACTTGTAAAAAATCAGCTGCTGCAATCAGGGTCCACCTCTTCTTTGCAGAGTAAGCCATTCGCTGCAATGAGGGAGTGAATCGTCATTGCAGGGCAGGATCTTCACACACTGATATTGTTTATGAACATGGTGGCAGTTTGCACCATGTTCACAAAAAATTTTAACCCCCTGCATTTATTTCCCGATGGGGGCCCCAATCCCTGTCAGCTTCAGTGCCCCCATGTTTATGTTGCCGACAGAAGTCCCTCCCCATCGACATTATGTTTAAACCCCCGCTATATATTCTCCTAGCCAATGGGGTGCCCAATCCCCATCAGCATAATGACACTCCCACCTTTTTTGTTAGTGTGCCGATGGGGGTGCACAATCCTCCGTTGGCTACAGCTTACCCCACCAAAAGGAAGACTCCTGTGGCACGCTGGGAGCCCACCCCAGTGTGCCACATGCCCCAGTAAAATAAAAACGGTCCCACAAGGTCTTTTTTTTTCACCTGTAAAAAAGGAAACTGTCCCTCAGAGGTTTCCCTGCCCCTCCAGCAACCCGCACCCACCCACTGCACACCCTTCCTCCCTACACCCCACTCACCCCATACTTACCTCTGGAACTTGGTGCGGCGATCTTCGGTGGACCGGGAACACGTCTGCACTCTTCAAAGCCGACAGCGAACTGAGGAAATGCCGGTAAGCTGTATAATGGAATAAATGTTTTTTTTCCAACTTTAATGCATGTCGCAGTCATTTTTTTGAATTTTGGCACCAAATTTTCAACATGGGGTTTTTTGGACCCCTCCTCATGAATTCTGGAACTGTCATGGTGTTAATCAGCCCCAAAAGGTGATATTGCATTCACTGCGCCAAACCACCTTTTGGGGCTGAATAACAAAATGACAGTGCCAGTGTTCATGAGGTGGGCTCTCAAAAAGCCTATGTTGTAAATTTGGTGGAAAAAAAAAAGTAACTCCTTTACAAGTGTGCTATGCAGCTGCTATGCATTAATCAGAATCTAAGTAATTTGCAATATTTTCACACCAGATTTTCAACATTGGCATTTTTTCACACCTTCTTGTGAACAGTATAGCTGTCACTGTTCACATACTGGCTGAAATGTGTTTTCGCACTTCTGGCGCAGAATATAGAAGTCGCGGAAATCACGTGATGCTGAGGTCCGAGTAGCTGCTTCCCAGTTCCTCTCCCGTTCTCTAACACCTTTTTTGAGTTTATTTTGGCAACTTTCCCTGCTAAACTGCGCTGCAGAAGAGTAAGTGGGGATCCAGTGAGTTACCCGCACCAAATTTGGTCGAGATGGAGGCTGAAATGCAGCTAGCCATGCCGAAGGATACCCCTCCAGTTACACCGGAGAAGGGCAATAAAAGATCCCGGAGCCCAAGCTGGGGCCGGTGCGAAGTTAGCCATGGGTGCGGTCTCTCCAAGTCCTAACCCCGACACGACTCCTCTCACTCTTGAGATGTTTCTGCAAGAATTGAAACCACTTTGGGAAGATGTTAAATCTATGGTTAACGAAGTAAAACAGATCACCATAGCGCTGGAAGACCTTTCAACCAGAATGGCGGACAATGAATCTCGACTTGTCTCCCTTGAGACTAAAACAGAGCGTGCCAGTTGAGAAGTTGTGGATAATTGTCAAAGAATCAAGAAGCTAGAGTTGAAAATCGAAGATCTAGAAGGGAGGAGCCGCAGAAATAATCTGGTCATAATTGGGCTCCCAAAGAAGGAAGAAGGGGCGAATGTGATTTTATTTATACAGAAGTTAGCAGAGAAGCTGGTGGGCCCTTCCCCGTTTGGCCCAGCCTATACTATTGAGCGTGCCCACAGAGCCCTTAGGCTGATGCCCCTACAGGGAGCGAATTCTCGACCCATGATAGCAAGATTTTTGAATTTTCAGGAGAAACAATTTCTAATGAGCAAGATTAGAGAGCTGCAAGAAGTATTATGGGAGGGGAAACGAATTCGGATCACTCAAGATCTGCTATGGTCAGGCAGCGCAGAGCTTCTTTCCATCCATTAGTTTCAAAGCTTATTGCAGCATCAGTGAAGTTTCGTGTGGGTTATCCTGCGCGGATACAGGTCTGCATTTCGGGAGTATGGTCGTCCTTCGAGGACTGTGAGAGCGCCAAGATAGCCCTGCAAAAAGCATTCCCAGATTTGTTCCGGGACGTTGATGTAAAGGAGGAGGCCGAGGAGAAATTACTGGTTTTAAGTTCTCGTCTTTAAGTAGATGGATGTTCTACTTTCACTGGTGTTCTGGTTCCAGGTGGACTTTCTCTTTTGGACTCGTAAAGTGATTGTGCAGGGACCTGTTGGCCTGATTGCGCCTGTCATATGGCGTTTTTGGGAAGGGAGCTGATTTTATTTCCCGCAGATCATGCCTGACAGAGCGCTGTACACCAGGCGGAAGAATGCCTAAATTACCGTTATCTCTCTGCTTCTAATTTGCTCTAAATTTCAGTGTGCATGTTGTTGTTGTTGTTTCTATATATAGCCTTTATTGCTTCACGATCTCAACTCAAGGTAGTCCCTATAACGAGAAGGTAGACCTAGTACATTTAAAGGCCACATTAGGGCGTAAAAGTCCTGCAGTCTCCCCGGTCTCTTGCACAGCCCTTAAATCTGTACACAGCGAGGGTTGCCCTATGCAGGTGGCAGAATAATAATTTAATCTCGGTGGGGTACTAGAGTTTTATAATACGCCTTCTCCCATCTCCCTCCTGTTAAGAGGGTCTCTCGAATATATTTTGACCCAGCATTCCCGTGCCCATTTGCAGGTCTCTGACAGAGGGTTAAGGGCAGTCTCTATTATTCTCGTTTATTCCCTTCATATTTCTCGTTTTCCTTCCCCCTTCAGGAAAACCCAAGCTCTGGGCAGACATTTCGTACCTAGTTATCATAGTGGGGTATTTAACATAGTCTCTATATTTATTTTCTGGTTGTTCCCATTAGCAGTGGATGCTGTATATATGTAAGGGCAGCAAGACAGGGAGGTGACTGGGATTGGTAAGCCTTGGAGTGTATGCATTGCGGAATCCAAGCAGTTTGTGGTAAGGTTGGGTGGGGATATCTTAAGTGTTTTCTCTTTATGTTGGGATGGGGGTTTGGGGTGGTGGGGTTTACACTTTTGAGCACAACTTTCTAAGTAAGCTGGGTCCATACTCGGAAGTTAGGATACGATGCACTATTCCAGATGGGTATGGTCCACCTGACAGACATTTATGGATAACCGAATTACAATAGCCACTTGGAATGTAAAAGGGATCAGGAAAAAATCAAGCAGTATCAAGCCTTAAAGCACTTAAAGCTTTTGGGAATTGATATTGTATGTATCCAAGAGTCATATCTGTTAGAGACAGAATCGCCACAGTTATGAAAGCACCAATTTAATCAGTTCTTTTCTGCAGGGGGTTCTACTCAAAGTGTCAGGGTGGTGATTCTTACACACAGGAGAATACCGTTTAAGATGATCAGGGAGGTGAAAGACCCTTCAGGTAGATATTTACTAATTCACGGCTTGCTCTTCAACAAGGAGATCCTGTTGGGTACTATTTATGGTCCGAATCAGGACACACCCAGTTTTTTCACTAAATTAATACAGCTCTTAATACCCTTTATTTCTTTACCTATGATTATGGGGGGACTTCAATCTAGTCTATGATTCCTCGATTGATAAAACACATCAGCAGGGAAAAGGCCTCTCGCCTGCCCAACGGGCATTAAGGGAATTAATGGACCACATAGGTCTTTGTGACATCTGGAGGATTCTACATCCGCAGGAGAGGCTCTATACCTACACTTCCCCCGTCCACCACTCCTCCTCCTCCAGAATAAATTATATTCTTCAATCTCAGGTATTATTACCGGGGGTGATCGATGCCAAAATACTACCAGGCCCTCTATCTGACCACTCGATCGTCACATGCCAGTTCTCCCTAATTTAATTGCCTAGCAGAGGGTCGAGGTGGAGACTAAATGACCAATTGTTTTCAGAATCGGACTCTATTAATTTTATTCAGTGGCATATTCAAAGATACTACGAAAATAATTATGACCCCTCGGGGATGCCTAACATGCTATGGCTCGCCTTTAAAGCTTATATGAGGGGTATTTTAATTAGTATGGCTTCCCACAGGAAGAAGACGGATACTCTAAAGCTGTCTCGATTATTAGCTATGATGAGGGAGTTAGAGAGGAATCTTTCCCCACAATCCCCCCGAATCGGTAAGACAGGAACTAATTAAAGTCAGATCTGCATATAAGGATATTTTGAAGGAAAAAGTGATATTTGCCATGTTAAAGACCAGAGCAGCCTATACTGATCAAGGGGAAAAGGCAGGGCATCTGTTAGCGCTTAGGATTAAACAAATGGAGGCATCCCGATATATAGCCTCAATTACTTCGACCTTAGATGGTACCTCTAAAACGCATCCTGTCGATATTTTAAGAGAATTTACTAATTATTACAAAGAGTTATATAGCCCTATGCCATCCCCCCCCTCACGATCAGGTTACAAGTCAGTACTTGAACAGTGCCAATTTGCCCCAATTATCTGAGACCCAAAGGAACCGTTTATTAATTCCCATTAATGCGGATGAAATTGCCAGGGTGATGGATAAGTTACCCATGAATAAATCCCCAGGGGCTGATGGCTTTCCTGCAAACTTTTACAAAAAGTTTAAAACCCAGTTAATTCCGATGCTCCTCCCCTTATTTCAACAGATTTTGACTGGGGAATCAGTTGATTTATCTTTATTTGAAGCACTTATAGTTTTAATACCGAATCTGGACAAAACACCAGATAAAGTTTCTAACTATAGACCTATTTCCCTCATGAACATTGACATTAAAATTTTGTACAAAGTGTTGGCAGACCGCCTTAATTCGGTAATAGATACATTGATAGGCCCCCAGCAAGCTGGTTTTATGTCGGGCATTTTATCCTCGGATCATATGCGTACCCTGTCGCACGTCTTCTCGGTGGCTAGAGATGCGCCTTATCCAGCTGTGCTGGTATCCCTGGATGCCGAGAAGGCGTTTGACAGGGTAGATTGGCGTTACCTATTTCTCATCCTGGAAGCGTTTGGTTTCCCTGCAGAATTCATTGAGTGGATTAAGGCTTTATACGACTCGCCTTCTGCTCGAGTGACCTGTAACGGGGTCTTGTCAGAGGTATTTGTGTTGCGGTCGGGAACTAGACAGGGGTGCCCCCTGTCACCGTTGTTGTTCAATATTTATCTGGATCCCCTAATCCGCAAGTTGTTAGCAAGTCAGGCAGTACAGGGGATCCCAATCCACCCATGTGAAGTAAAAGTTCTCGCATATGCAGACGATCTGGTCCTCCAAATCACTAATCCCAAGACATCCATACCCTCTATGTTGCACATTATTGAAGAATTCAGTAGTATTTCCAATTATAAACTGAATATTTATAAGACTGTGATATTTCCCTTAAATCATAAAGTGTTTAAAGCCGAAATACTGTCCATGGGACTAAGTTGGAAGTATGATTCGTTGAGATACCTGGGTATTGAGCTAGCCAGGAGTCCGGGCCTTGTCATTAGGTTAAATCTTTAATCTATAATTCTCACAATTTCTCAGGATCTCACTAGATGGTCATCCCTTCCTTTATCCCTACGGGGCAGAGTAAATTTAGTCAAAATGAATGTTTTTCCCCAGATTTACTACCCTCTCTCCATGCTCAATATTTATCTCCCAATGTCATGGTTCAACAAGGTCCAATCTCTCATTACCAAATTTATCTGGCACAATAAGCCCCCACGCATAGCATATTGCAAATTGACAGCCCCCAAGGCTAAAGGGGGACTTCGCCTCCCCCATATTCCTACATATTTTTGGGCTAGTTATATCAATAAGTACCTAAACTGGCTTACTCCAGATAATGTACTTGAAGCTCCCACCTGGCTTAAGATAGAACTTGCTTTAATTCAAGCATGTGGTTTAGATCCCGTGGGTTTTCTATTTGCCAAGCAGAGATCCATCCCATCAAGTATCAGGAATCCCACTATTTTAACTTCATTGAAGATTCATGTGCAGGTATGTAGGTATCTTAGATATGATCCAGGCAGAGATCTTAATCAGCCTGTAATAGGGAATCCCCAATTCAAAATAGACAGCAAATTAATTCCCTTTTAATTGGATACCTGGCCAACAGAGTATACAACTCTCTAGTCTTGTCTCGAGCAATGGGGAGTGGCTCCCGGTTAATGACTTAATTGGTAGATTGGCAATTCCTAATAAATATAGATTCTGGATCCTACAATTACATCATTCTGTAATGAAGGCTTTAGGTAAAGTGCCCAGTATGACAGAATACATTTCATTTATCCAAGAACTCTCAAAGTTTTGTGGCCACTCCGGAGCAGTCTCAGCAATTTACAATACCATTCACAATTGGAAATTTCCTGACTGCTCGGGGCCTACGGAATTATGGGCCTCTATGTTTCCAGACCACAGCTTTGAGTGGCAGGAACTGTGGCATAACTGCCATAAGTTCGTGACTCAGGATAGACTCAGATTAACGCAATTATTTATCCTACATAACGCATATTATTCCCCTTCCCATTTATTTAAATTGGGCCTTAAACTTGCTCCCACTTGCTCCAGATGTACTTTGGCAGAGGAGACAGTTTCTCACATGTTCTAGTCCTGTCCCAAAGTGTCTCCCTTGTGGTCATCCATTAAGCAATCAAGTGATCCTCTCCTTGGGCTTGGTGACCTATTCAGGCTAACAGTATGTATTATGGGTGATCTTTCAGGAATTAAAGTTCGGGCACGTAAATACCATATAACTCTAATAGCTATGTCAGTGAAAAAGCTAGTTTTAAAACACTGGACTGACCAGAATGAGATAACTTACAATGAATGAATCTCTGAACTCTTAGCGAACCTTAGTACGGAAAGGGCCATTGCTTGTCTTCAAAACAGATTGGAGAAATTTAAGAAAATCTGTGATCCCTTATACACCCTTTATTCCTTACAGTAGGGGTGACCCGGCTTTTTGGTAAAATAGTACATTGTTGGCTTAGCTGATTGTACTGAGAACCTTATAAGATTTTAGGATAAATTGGTTGTGCTCAACAAGGGGAGGGTGAGGGGTGGGAAATAGGAGAGGGGGAGTGGTCAGGTGGGCTGACTCATGTTCTTATTGTGCTATTGTATCCAGTTCATCAACATGTATGTCTGCCATGGGTATGTAATAACAAAATTTTCTTAATAAACTTTAAATAAAAAAAAAAAGAATATCGCAGTCACTGTGGGAAATTAGTGTTCGGGACAGATTAAGAAAATGACTGTGACACTGTTCATGAGAAGAGGTCCTAAAATGCCTATATTGAAAATTTGGTGACAATACTCCATAAAATGACTGTGTTATGAGCATGCATTGCATAGTTTGCATGCACGCTCATAACTTCGCAAATTTGTAATATTTTCACTCCAGATTTTCAGCATTGCCATTTTCCCACACCTACTTATGAACAGTACAGCTGTCATTTTCCCATCCTGGCTGAAATGTGTTTTCGCACTTCCGGCACAGAATAGAGCGGTTGCTGTGGGAAATCACTGTTCGGAACAGATTAAGAAAATGACAGTGATACTTTTCATGAGTAGGGTCCTAAAATGCCTATGTTGAAAATTTTGTGATGAAATTCCATAAAATGACTGTGTTACTATTATGCGTTGTGCAGTTTTCATGCACCCTTGTAACTTCGCAGATTTGTAACATTGTCACTCCAGATTTTCAACAATGGCATTTTTTCACACCTCCTTATGAGCAGTACAGCTGTCATTTTTCACATCCTGACCGAAATGTGTTTTCACAGTTCCAGTGCAGAATAATGTGGTCACTGTGGATAATCAGTGTTTGGGACAGATTAAGAAAATGACAGTGGCGCTATTCATGAGCAGAGGTTCTAAAATCCCTATGTTGAAAATTTGGTGACGAAACTCCATAACATGACTGTGTTACAAGTGTACGTTGAACTGTTTCCACGCACACTTGTAACTTCGCAAATTTATAATATTTTCACGCCACATTTTCAACAGTGGCATTTTTTCACACCTCCTTATGAACAGTACAGATGTCATTTTTCACATCCTGGATGAAATGTGTTTTTGTACTTCCAGCACAGAATAGTGTGCTTGCTGTGGGAAATCAGTGTTTGGGACACATTAAGAAAACCACAGTGACACTGTTCATGAACAGAGGTCCTAATATGCCTATGTTGAAAATTTGGTGATGAAAGTCTATAAAATGACTGTTACGCGCATGCGTTGCACAGTTTCCATGTATGCTTGGAAGTGTGAGCATTTTTACTATTCCCACTACAGATTTTCAACATTGCCATCTCTCCACACCTCCCTATGGATGTTACAACTGTCATTCTTCATATCCTGCCTCATCGGTATTTTCGTACATGTGGCTCAGAATGGCACGGTCGCTGTTGGAACTCAAAGTTCAGGACACATTAACAAAATCACACTGCCACTCTTCATGAGAAGAGGTCCCAAATGCTTTCATGAGGTGAGGTCACAAAAAGGTCATGTGAAAATTTGTAGTGCAAATACTGACAAACGCCTGGGGCGTTAGGATTTCTAACCATAACGTCCCACTCTGTACAGACTGACAGGCATCGGGGTGTGCCATTGGATTGCCAACTTTACTGCTCATGCCATCCCACCCCCACCCAGTGACAGGCATCGAGGTGTACCTTGGACTTTCCAGCCCCAGAGTTCACCCCATTCTCTTATGCTGCACCCATTTCAGCGTATGTCCTTATGGAATGCGGTGACTGTAAAGCCAAACACACCAAGACACACCTCAACACGTATCGGTGTCTGCAGAATAAGGTGAGGTGACATGGCATGAACGTCATGAGCGATGACCCAAACACTTACCCCAATGCCTGTCCATCTATACAGGATGGAGGTGTGGTTGGCGTGAAGTTCAATACTTCACTGCCATTTCTATTCTGCATCAGTCTAACCCCTGCATTTCCAATGCTAATACCAGCAAGCAAACATTCGGCATTGACAATGCTTTGTTTGGCATTGCTTGTTGTTACTGAAATGAGGGACACGGACACTCAAAATGAGGGACAATAAGGGACACTAACCCTCATAATGAATGACAAATCCTGAAACATGCAGATACTTCAGAACACACTGAAAACTATTACATTTACTTGTACAAATATTAGTACCAAAGAATGAATTTCTACCATAAAGCAGGGTCACAATTTAGGTAGGGCAAAGGGGAGCATCCCCCCCCCCCAGCATTTGTGCCTAGGTTGTTCTTATGGTGTGATAATAATGGCATTAAATTTGGATTTAACCTTTTGCATAATAAGTGCCCCCCCATGGCCAGTGTGCACTTACACTGCAGCTGAGGGTGCACTCCTGACTCGACTGTGTCTGTATTGTGTTGTTCACTCTCTCCACCTGTTAGCAGTGGCACCATCACATATAACCTAGAGGAGCTCTGAGCAAGAAAGAGCGCACAAGTTGCGTGAGTGTGACACTGTCTTTCCCACCACAGAGTAGACAGGCTACACACTACAGCTCGAAGGAGTCAGTGAGCACTGAGCCCTCAATAGCAGCATTGCGGCGGCATATTTTTGTTGGTCTATTCTTACTGATTCTTCATCTCCCTCAGTGGTCGAATGGGCAGGGGGTGAACCAGAAGCTAGCTTGATGACTAGGCTACCTACCTACCTACCTACACTACTAGGCTCACCTTGCAGCAAAAACAGTGTAGGCCCCCCTCCCCACAGCAGCAAGCTATGCCTAACAGCTGTGGTGACGGTGGTGTGGGTAACCTTCATAGGCCCTGATCAGTGCGGTGTAGCAGCCAAGCATGAAGTAAGCAACGCAGATTGGATGGGTTTGATTGGTGAGGTGACTCGGTCGTGTACCACAGTTGGGACCCAGGATGGTCGGTTCCAGCATCCAGCTTCTGGCAGGACAGAGGAGGAGGAGCAGGCTGAAAACTGGTCTCATGGCATACTGGGCTGGGCCACAGGTTCTGGCTGAATGGCTGGGCAAGTAAAAGTAAATAATTCACATTTCTGTGTCTTTTGGTGACTTCAAGACCCATATGGAATAGGTATTGAATGAAATGGAGTTGGGTAGAGAGAGAACCCGTTAAAGGTTTTTTTGGGAGGGTTCAGAACTTCAGCAGGGAAAAACAAAACAGTTAGTAACTGGGTGTGTTTAAGCACAAATCTGATGCCCTGCTTCAGGGCATGGGCTTGGTGTCTGTGTGAGAGAAATATAAAATGCGCTAAATGCCTAAATCAAAAAATCTTGAGTGACGAGAGAGACTGACCGACTGAGTGAAGTAAAAAGAGACAGCTGAGGGAGCGGCGAGAGAGACTCAAGAGTCAGTATGGTGGTTGAAGCTTGAAGGTAAACTAATTCAAATGTGTTAATGTTTTGTGATATTTATAGCTGAGATGAAGGCTGAAAGTAAGTGTGTAGTGTGCCTTGACTGGATAATATAAGGCTGTTGTTTTTGGTGTTTATAGTAGAACTGGCTGGGCAGGCTCTCCCAGTCTGTAGAGCTGAACATTTGAGCTTGAATCAGCTCATACATTTGAGCAAGCAGGTGTCTACTGCCTGCTCAAACATGTGCACACACAGTGCCTGTGCAAATGTGTGGAGATTCTTGATGGGCGGTTACAGTTGCAGTCTCCGATTTTGTCCCTCAGTAGATGGAGGAGTGTCATACATTAGAATTTTCCCTGTTTTGCATGCCGCTTTTCAACCACAACAATTAAGTTTTACCTTTTAGAGACATTATAGGCATTCCAGAGTTTGCCTTCTGGGGACTAATTGGCACCTGACCTCCACTGGTTGTTGCCTCCCCCCACTGAAATCTGAAATGTCACTCCTGCCATTAAGTCTAAACTTACAGAACATCCTCTGTGTGAGCCACATGTTTTCCATGTGTGACAGATAATATTTTAGGGGTAAAATGAAGGATGTCCTTGACAATCAGAGACAGTTGAGAGGTGTGATATGAACAGACTACTGGAGCCCCACTATAGTCAGTCATAAGTCCCCCCCCCCCAGTGAAGCTGATCTCCACACCCCCGCGCTCAAGCACGTTATGACATCGGGCAGGGGAGAGTTCAGGGGTGCACCCCATAGAAAAGAATGAGGGCATTTTTTATTACTATTTTTGTAAATGTATTTATTTTTTATTTATTTATTGAAGATTCAATAACAACCTTGGAGCACAAATTTCTCATTTGCAAAGATTCCATGTCAAGTGTAGGAAAGATACAGAGGACAAATCAGTTTTAGTCAGCTCGAGTTGAGCCTAGTCAACAGGTGTTGAAAAGTTTTAGGAGTTACATAGTGGTATATCATGTTACAGTATGCTACAGGGTATTCATAAATATAGTACAGGTTTAGGAAATTACAAAGAAGAGTAGCATGTTACCGTATAGTACAGAGTATTCACAAGGTGTACAAGTAACTAGGCTTAAGGATTGCAAGAGATTAGACATGGTAAAGCAGATTACAAAAAATATAAATACAGTTTATACAGAGACTCAGCGTGGTTGCCATTGGTTAGTATTGAACAGTAGTAAGCTGAATTGAGGAACCATAGGACATGCACTCGGGCATGGTTGACTGCACTAGCAGGATACTATAGTGAGGTGGAGAGGGAATTAGTAGAGGGGCAGAGAAGAAAACGATGAGTAATTGTTGTTCAGGCAAGGTCAAAGCGGCGACAGGACAATATTATGCTTGAGGGTCTGTTTGAATTGAGAGATGTTGGGAAGGCTGGCTATACTGAAGGGAGTTCATTGAACCACTGAACCACCTGATTGGTGAAAGAGATTTGCCCCAGGCTAGTTCTTCACAATGGTATAGCTGGGGCTTGTTGGGTTATGCTTCATGTGATATACTGGTTGTGGATGGGCCTGAGGAGGGAGCCAATGGTGGTGGGGTGTAAGGCCCAGAAGTGCTTTCTTGGCTAGTAAGTGTTTGATACAGTATCTGAGACAAGCAGATACTGTAGGGGGAGACAGTTTGAGAGGGCATATAAATTGCAGGTATGAGTGTATTTTTGCAACCCAAGAAACAAATTGGCAGGCTTTATTGAGCAACATCCTGACTGTATCCAGCACCATATCAGTGGCTGACCCATGAATTGTGAGCAAATAGTCTACGAGTGAAAGCACAGAACTGCAGACAGCTATGCATCTAGCATCAGGGGTTAGATTCAGTCTTTGTCTATAGAGTGCCCCAAGTTTCCAATTTGCATTCCCTATGATGGAGTCAGCATGCTCAGTGAAAGATAATGTGTCATCAGGGATAACACTCAGGTATCTAAGTAAGCAATAATACCTGACAGGGTGGGCGGTATTGGATAATATCGGACTGCCCAGGGGCGTAATGAGGCCAGACGCCACAGCGGAGGGCCTTATAGCTCCTGGAAGGTTAGGTGTTGCCCAATACTGCCCTCCCTTGAGGGTATTATTGTGCTTAGAAAATGGGCTTCTGTGTATATTTTAATAAAGTAATAAAATATCAGAGGAAATTACTTTGAAAAAATATGTATAAGCACTACAATATTTTCTTTTAGGTAAAGTAGTCCCTGGTTTCTGTGCTGTCCCATCTTATGTTGCACCCACCTCCCCACAGAGCCATTCTCTTGTACATATGCCTCTCCTCACCTCATTTCCAGAAGAAGAGACAGTTTCTAAACGTTTTGCCCCAGTAGTCTCTTAGTGTCAGTTTTGAGTTTTAAATAAATAAAATGTTTTACCAGTTTTCTTGTTTTTCTTCTTTGTGAAGTCAGAAATTCTGCGGCTATTAGATTGGAGAGCATTACCCTGTGCGGAATGTGAGCGAGACATGAGACAACTGGAGTGGAGAGGGAGCTGGTATCAGCTTTTTTTTTTTAAGTAAGTTAAAGAAGCTATTTTCTGAAGATGGTGCAGCGAATGTAATGGGTAGGGGAGCCTGGGTGTGGGGAGAGACTGAATGCTGTTTGCAGTTGAGGAATGTCACAAACAGAGCAGGTGGCAAAAAGAAAAGAAAGGTGCACTTCATATTATGCAATTGCAAGTCCAGGTTACTGTTTTTTAACCCCTTTACTGGATGGTAGCAGGACAGCGATCAAAAGTACAGGGATTTCTATTTTTTTTCTTTCTTTTCGAACAGCAGTCAGAGATTTTGGAGGGGGGGGGTTCTCACAGCAAGGATGGAATATGAATTCCCTTTCATGGCAACCATAAACTCTAAATCTCCTCCCGAGTGCCTGCCACGATGAAAGAAAAGTTAACGTTTAGCTCAGTTGTTACTTACAGCCTTGCGCTGCACTGCTCACTGCAGTTCACCAGAAGCTGATCAGACAGACAGCTTCTCTTTGTGCATTTCTTTTCTTTCTTTCATTTTTTTAACAATTTGAGTACTGTTCAGTTTATTGATTTTACAAAACACATGGAGGGGGAAGGGGGAGGCCACAAACTCCTGCTAAGCAGCGAGAAAACAAAAAGACAGCATTTAAAAATACAACGTTCTATTTGCGTGCTGATCTTGGTAATGAGGTTTGTGGCAAAGCTGGCACTTTTAATGCCTGGGCTCTGTTGCCTAATAGACACCCAGCTTGCCAGTGCTATCAGCCAATCAGAGTCTGGAGATCTTCTTGCCCATTTTCTAAAGGATATTACCTGCTCTAGGGTGGTACCCAGTGCATTGTGTTTTGTGAGGGAAAGTATCTTATCTTTAAAGTGTACTCTTGAGAAGAGCATTGTTTTTGCTTTTTTATAGTTGAAAACAAGTTTTTTTAGCTTAAACCATGCTTCCAGGACCTCAAAGTTTTGTTGGAGTTCACAGGTAAGGTTGTTGTGCAATGCACTTCTGTTGTACATCTCGGCATTGTCTGCATATAGCAGCATCCTTGACCCTGGGCAGGCATCAGGCAGTCCATTGACAAAGAGACTGAATAGAAGGGGGTCCCAGGATTGACCCCTGTGGGACTCAAACAGTGACACTCCTTGCACTTGAGAGGACCCCATTAATCTTCACTCTCTATGAATGGTCTGTCAGGTAGCACTGGAACAAAAAAGTCAAAGTCAAAAGTCAACTTTATTTAAAAAGACGCCCAATCCCAAAGGCTCTGGGCGCCGTACAAAAACCTTTACAGTTTATCATACTGTATACATTCAAATAAAATCCCAAACATATAACTTAAACCCCAAAAGCCTGCACAAATAAAAAGGTCTTTAGACCACTCTTAAAAGCCTCTACAGTGGGGGCCTCTCTCACTTCAAACGGCAACGAGTTCCAGAGAGCTGGAGCAGCAACTCCAAAAGAGCGATCCCCTGCTGATTTCAACCTAGATCTCGGAACTGTGAGGAGGCCACCACCAGAGGAGCGAAGATCCCGGACAGAGGTGGACGGTACCAGTAGATCAGTAAGGTAACCAGGGCCCTGTCCATGTAGGGTCTTATAGGTGAGAAACCCCACCTTGAACAAAACTCCACCTGACAGGCAGCCAGTGCAAATCACAAGTACCGGAGTTATATGACAAAAAACTTACTTTGTCCGGTCAAAGCCTGGCAGCAGCTGCTTGCACCAGCTGCAGTCTGGTGAAGAGAAGTTCCAGGGAGGCCCCCGAGATAGAGCGATTACAGTAGTCAAGTCTCAAGTGACCAAGGCATGTACCAAAGTAGGGAGGTCCAGAGCCGGAACAAGCTGCTTAATCCTTACGATATTCCTAAGATGAAAAACAGGAACGTACCACGAGGATATTTGAGCCTCATGGACAAGCTCCTGTCAAAGATCACACCAAGATTACGCACTCTTGGGATGCCATCATGACACAGCTCCTAGCTTAATGCCAGTCGCTGGAATCAGAGGCCATCCCATCACGAGCTCTGTTCGACTCCACCACCAGTACCTCAGTCTTATTAGGGTTAAGTCGCAGCCAGCTGGAAGACATCCAGTCATTTATCTCAGCCAGACAGATATTCATCACATCCACTACATTTGATGTTCCTGGTGCAAAGGATAGGTATAGCTGAGTATCATCAGCATAGCAATGAAAACTCAAACCATACCTCCTAATGATCTCCCCAGGGCAGCATGTACACTGCGACAACATTGGGGCCAATACCAACCCTGAGGGATTCCACATGAAAGGAGGCAGGTCGAGATGAGAAATTACCCATCACAACCCGCTGCCTCCTGTTGGTAAGAAATGACTCAAACCATTTGATGACAATACCGGTGAGTCCACACAACTCCTCAGGCGGAAAAGCAACACACAATGGTCCACAGTATCAAATGCTGAGGAGAGGTCAAGGAGGACAAGAATTGTCTTTTCCCCGATCTCTAGCCCTAAGGAGATCATTATGCACCGAACTAATGCAGTTTCAGTGCTATGCCTGGCCCGAAAAGCTGACTGGAAGGGATCAGACAACCTGTGGGTCATGAGATGCTCTCCCAACTGAAGTGATACCACCTTCTCAACAACCTTTCCAAAAATGGAAGATTGGAGACAGGACGACATTTGCCCTAATCTCCGGGTCCAGAGAAGCTTTTTAAAAGGGGTCTCACCAGAGCTCCTTCAAGGCATCCGAAAGACACCCTTGACTCAAGGAGCACCGGACAATCAGAGCAAACACCGGCCAACAGTGTCAATGCACCTCATCAAGAAGCGCTTGGCACAGGGTCTAGTTCACAGAAGGTATACCTCAAATTGGCCAATCTCATGACCTCACGAACTTCCACTGGCTTAAACTCCCCCAGTCAGAATGAGTGCTCTTGAACACGACTGACGACCACTGACAGCAGTGATATTACTGGCTGAGGAAACCTCCTCCGGATATCAGACACCCTGTCTGAGAAAACCAAGCAATTCCTCACAATCCTCATTCGAGGAAACTCTCGGGCTGAAGACAGAAGGGTGGAGAAGTCTGTCAACAGTCCGGAAGAGTGAGGCTGGTCGGCTTCTCCCAGCAGCAATCTCCGGGACAAAAATAATGTCTTCTTTTGGTTAATTGCCTCCTGATATGCGCGATAATGCGCACACAGGACCAGTTTGTCAGCCCCCAGACGGGATTTCCTCCAGCAACGCTCAAATCTCGACCAATTTCTTCATTTCCCTGAGATCAACATCAGCTAAGGCGATCTCAGGTATGAAGTTCTGTCAAAGACAGACAGGTGCGAGGAGTCAATGGCATCAGATAGCACCTCATTATAGGCAGCTACCCGATATCAATGGCTCCAGCGCGTGCATCACCCCACCCTTGATAAATGGGCTGCGCCATATAACCCTCAGGGTAAGATCTTTCAGTGGGCGGCAGCGAAATATCTCAGAAGGGGAAGAAATTATGACGGGAGCACTAAATGTGAATTCACTGCAGCAATGATCAGACCAAGCTACTTTATCGACATCGAGATCAATGATCTCGAGTCCCAGTGAGAACACCAGGTCCAATGTGTGGCCATCCCGATGAGTAGGCATGCCAACAGACTGCACCAGCCCCAAAAGGGACATATACTGCAGTAACTCATTGGCACACCTTTGGCTTTATCTCGGCCAAACATTGAAGTCCCCAAGAAAAATACATCTTGGGAGTCCAATGTTTCTTCGGCAACAAACTCGGCAAAATCCTGCAGGAACCCCCCCATCGGCCCAGGAGGGCGATAAATGAGGAGGATCCTGCAGCCAACGCCAAGTCCTCCACGAACAGCCACACATTCAAATGAACCCGGGGTTCCCACCGGGTGCACAGTGAAGTCCAAATGCAGCATCCTTAGATAGGCCAAGTGAGTATAACTTGGAGACCAGCAATGTGTGATCCATGAGGTCAAACACTTTTCTTAAATCTATGTAGATGGCATCGACTACTTGCCCTTCATCCAGGCCTCACAGAGAAAACTAGTATATTCAGCGAGTGTTGTGACTGTGCTGTGCAGCTTTCTAAACCCATGCTGCTGTGCACAAAGCAGGTTATATGTATTCAGCTACTCCACAAGCTGATCTGACACTACCCTTTCTAGAGCTTTAGATGGGGGGAGAGGACAGAATCGAGAGAAACCTATAGTTTGTGACGCTTGAGTTATCACCACTCTTAAAAACAGATGTTACTACAGCACTTTTCCAGACCTGTGGGAATTGGGAGAGCCTCAGCGAGAGGTTGAAGATTTTATTAAGGGAAGGAGGCAATTCATTCAAGGAAATTGCTAACAGCTTCATGTCAACCACGTCACTCCCACTCATGGTTTTGGCAAGAACATGCTTAATGTATTTGATGGTGTCCTTGATACTGAATCACCTGAAGTAGAATTTGGGGATGGTTGGATTAGTGTGACTGTTGTCCCTGTCCTGTATTGGTGAGTGTGTCGGACTGGCTGGGAGTACAGAGCTTAGATCAGAGAAGGCAAAACTGAAGGCATCAGTTATGTCTGTAGGGGAGGTGATGACACCCCCGGGGGTGGATAGCATGGTTTGAGGGGCTTTGCTGCTTCTCCCCAATCACTCTTTCGTGGCTGCCCAGAACTTCTGGCTATTACCATATTTGCCTCTAAGCTGATCTTTATACATTATGATGGTGAGTTGGAGATTATGAAGGCCACTATTTGACTAACAGGGCTTGTTAATTGAACAGTAGCCTTCATTAATCTCCCACTCATCATCATAATGTATAAAATAGTAATAATAAATAACCCCATTCATTTCAAAGAGGCATGCCCTACACTCTGTCCCATGGACATCATCTCTTAAAGACTCCTGCCTCTGGCTTCCTAGTACTCGGGTAAGAGACTCTCATTTTATACCTATACTTAGTGGGTTGTCTGGACCAGTGTGGTCACATCCATTACAATGTGTGTATGGGGGGAGGGCTTGCCATGAGGGTGGGTGAGTGCAGAGTTATTGCTACTTTTGTGTTTGCCCCCTAAAGTCAGTTTATGTGGAAGCATTCAAAACTATGGAGAGAAAATAGTAGCAGTACAGACCAGACAGAAGTGATTAAGTTGTTCTGTGGATCAATGTGTGTATGAAGGGTGGGAAGAATCAGCTGTGTTTCCAATAGTATGTGTGCTACAGTTCAGCCGTACAGCTGAGATGGGGGGACGTGAAAACTAAAAAATATAACATTAGCTATAAGCATGCCATATGTGTGCAGATTTGTATTGAGGTAACAATGAGCAATATGTTTGATGACAGTATAGTGTAGTGGTTAAGGGCACTGAGCTGCAAACCTGGAGACCTGGGTTTGAATCTTATCAACCCCCACTTGTATACTGTGTGATCCAGCATGCATGCCACATAGGTAGTTTTTTATGTGTGCAGCATGCAAACATTTCACATAATTATTTCTGTAAGGGATGTAGCTGTGATAGGTGGAGGATGGTTGTGCCTACAAAAGCCCTCTCACAGTTCAGACTGATACCACCATGTTTATTTGCTTTGCAAGCGAAAATAAGAGGAAGCAGACAGTCAACACCAGAGATGGCTTCTGGTGTTAAGAAATACACACAAAAAAAAAAACACAGAAGGTTTACATTGGAGATTGTCTCCTGGTGACTTTTTTTAAACAGTTTGCTACAAGAGGGAGGGGAATTATGTTGCTGGGGAAAAATGTAAGAAAACAACAAGTGAAAAACTTCAAAAGCATCACCTTTGGGACATAATCTAACAAGCCTAAATGTTTCAGGTTTCAAATCTCAGCTATTTTAAGTTTAAAATGAGCAAACGTAAATCTAAAATAGATAACTTTTACACTACTTGACCAATTTTTGCCAAACTGAGGGGTTCTGAAATACTCCACAGAGGGCAGGCATGACTGTTGTCTGGTATGTAGGCCAAAAGATGACTGATTTATAAGCAGGTACAAATTATGATTTAACATTTAAGTGACTGTTCAACCCTAACTGTATTAGCTCTACCATACTATAGTGCACAGATACCAATAAAAGAAACCTTGATAAAATACTTTGGGAAAGATTTTCAGCATAGAAAATCTGAAAATCTATGCGTACTGTACAGTATGACTGGTCAAATATGGTTTCTCAAAGTGAAATAAAACAGAGCTAGAAAATGGGCAAGTTAAATTTTGTATTCTGATTGGTTGTTGCCATTCCATTGGCACAGATTTATGTGCTAATACCCCTCTGTAAAGAAAACAGACCAACATGTGATCCAGAATTTGGACACATTGCACACAGAATTCCCACTTCCCTCATTCTTGATTTCCATCACAGACATGGCTGCTGCCTTTACTGGTATATAAAAACCTTCAACTGGGGCCTTAAAACTTAAATTAAAAAATACATAATTGAATGTTCTTTCTACTCATGATCCCTTTCTTACATAAATAAACAAATAAAAAAAATCAAGTGCTATTCATATTTTTTATTTCTGGTATTGTTTTGATGACCATGGAAAATACCCCTCATAGCCTAACCAGCTTGACAGATCAATCTCTGCTGCTAACCCTGCACCAGATAAAATTGAGCCCTTGGGCAGGATTTTCAAACAGCTTAGATTGCCACAAGCCCCAGGTGGGCTGACAATATGGTGCATGAGGCTTTCGGCAATCTAAAGGGATTTTCTATTCCATGCGGCAATTGCCACAAGTTAGACCAACTTTTTCTGGTTTAACTTATAGCAGTCCTGGGGGCCTTTATTACAGAGCCTCAGCCAGATATTTGGTGCAAACTGCTGTAAATCATGAAAACTATTGCAACTGTGCCTGAGATTGTAAAATCGAGCACTGTTTCGGCAACTGGGTTTGGCGCACTGCCAGAACCTATGTGTCATGGTGCAGGGCTTGGGGCAAGCCCTGCACCATACTTTGAAGATCCAGCCCCTTGACTTTATGTGAGGCCTGTTTGAGTCTGTGTGAGTGTATGCCAGTGGAATTTAGTAGAATTTCAATTTCATCCATTCCATATTGACATTCCGTGCTTTGGTGGGGTGGAGTATGAACATTCTATAAGAGGAATACTGCAAACTATTGAATTTTTATGTTCCATGGTAAACAAACGTTCTACTGTAAGTGCAAAAAGACAAATGATTAACAGGTAGTAACCATCTGTGGGGGGAGAAATTACATTTTCTAAACAATATTGTGTTGCATTTTTTTGTGTCTTTTTATCTTTTAGATACTGTTTTTTTTTTTAATTTGCCAACCCATTCTCTAAGTGCAGTAAGACTCTTTAGGGTTTGTGGTAGTGGTGGATACCCTTACTTCCAGTGGCTGTATGGCCCTACGCCTCTAGTACTGGGCTTCATTAAGCCCCTGGGCTTGTGGATATCTACCAATATCTCACACCCTGTCTTATTGCTTAGATATAACACAGGCTGGCAAATGAATAACACTTGACCAACTATTAAATGAATGACTACAGTATTACCATTATAAATCCTTGCACATACTGTAAAACAGATGCATGGTGTTATATTGATTCTCATTTGGCAATGTTATACTTTTGGCGCAGATTACAGCAAACGATTAAATTCTAAATTTAGACAAAAATAAATAAAAATGATCTGCCCCACCCCTGTGAATTAGGTTCACCTCCCAACCAGGATGATTTACTTAACTCCACAGGTGGTCTTCAAAGGCAGATGCCACTGAACAAGATACACAGGGAAATGTAATCCATAAACTTTTTTTCAAGGTTAGGCAAGTATATACAAATTCCCACATGTGCAAATGTGCTTATTTTTTCACAGCTGCAAGACAAAAAAGTGCTAATAGACTGAAAGCAACCTCTGAAATCTGATCATGTTTTTTTTAGACTGAATGGTTACTTCAATAAATTCCTGGTTGAGCTGGACAGCAGAACAGGAATACCAGAACTTTTATGAGACATGAGTTGTGATGCCATTTAACACTCACACTGCATGTAAATGGTCTTATTCCAGGGGAAAATTATTTGCTAACATATAAATGGTCTCATTCCAGGGGAAATTCTTTGCTAATTTACACAACTGTATGACAGACTGTTTTAAATCCTACAAAGGAAGGTGTTTCCTGGTTAAAGGTGTTTAGCCTAAAGCAAGCAAAAACATAAAAAGAAAAAAAAAACAGATGTAGCCAAGAGCTATCTTGCCTAACTGAGAATTTACTTCCTGTGTCAGATGGATTAAGTTTGACTGACCCTGGAGTCTAGAGGGCTTTTTATGTGGTACAACTATAGCCACATTAAGCCCACATTTATAAATAACATGGCTGCAGGGGGCTCTGGCTAAATGAATTTAATTACGTAAATTAAAGTTCAACACAAATTTTAATAATTTCCAGTGTGAAAGTAGGAGGATCCTAATTTCCAGTGAATCTAGGCCATACTCCCTCTCTTTGCTAGTTTTCAGCAATATGAGTTTAAAGAGATCCCTATGACTTCTAGGATTGCTGGGACTCTTAACATCTCTCCTTCCAGCATAGAAATGCCTGCTTAAGTGTTCCCAATCCAGGGCCACAATATAGAACTGAACAGCTGTTGAATTTAAAGAGTACTTTAATGAGGTGTTTGATGGCTTAGCCATGGGAAATACAGGAAAAGAGTTTATGGGCACCAGACACTGAAAACAGGGCCCAATTAAAGCCAGAAACTAAATTGGATATACAGGAGTTCAATTGTTTTTATATAAAAAAATAAAAGTACAAAAGAGTGTAGCAATTTTATTTTTACTATATTGATCCTGATCTCTCTGAGTTTTATTTTATTCTGGTGAGTTATAGGTCTGGTGCATTTTTGGAATTCCACACAGTATTCCAGTTTCAGAAAGTAGCAGCTCATGATGGTAAACCTTAAAGGAGCAACAGTTCTACACTACTACTTAAAGACACACGCACTGGAAACTGTTAACCTCATTGCACAAAATGTTTCTTTTTCTTCTCCACTAGGAAAAACTGAACTCTAGGCATTCTCACCACCATGACTGAAAATAAAAAAAAAATCTGTCTTTTAAGAGATCCCAGCTTTATCAAGCAGCTCAGAGTTAATCTGCTGACTATTAGATGTGGTTGTTCGATGCACTAGTGTACTACTGCTGCAGCCACTATACAAGTATGGTGTATTACCAGTATTACACATGTTGCTAAAATGAGGAAACAACACTATAAGCAAAGATCTTGCATATTGATGCTTGTAAAGGATCTAATAAATAAAATTAAAAAAATAAAATCTAGAAAGGTCATAAGCACTGGGCCTACTGCTGAATGGGTTCTTAGAGTACAACATGGTCATACACACAATTTTGCTCCCACACTTGGTTTGTGACGCCATCAAGTCACGTAGCGGGGCTACACTTACCATATACCCACAAAGGAAGACGCAGATGCCTGGGAAGGAGGCAGGTGGGAACACATGCTTCTAAAAGTAGGGGAAAATAGAGGTGCAACACTGTGAAGGGGTTTGCAGGAAGCAAGTATTTATTTAGCTTTTGTTGACCATGTGAGCACGCTAGACAAGTATATGCCTATTTTCAGGTACAACCTGGGAGATTACAGAAAATATACAAACAATGTAAAGGTTTAACAATGAGGAGGCAGCAGTACAGTAAAAGGTAATAATGTATGGCATCAAGCAACATGGGAACTACTGGACGCCAGTGATGCCATGAGGGATAACTGGATTATTAATTGGGGTGGACTGAATCACTGACTGGGGAGAATGGCATTAGGAGACTGGGACTAGCATTGGACAATGTGGGGTGTCTGCTAAATAACAGTGAGCAATTGGAACACTGCATGGGTGGGATTGCCACTGTACCTCCGTGAGTGGTTGGAATATTGCTGGGGGTAAGGGTTCAGTTTTCTAGCTCCATGTTAAAAGCACTACATATTGCCACTCAGTGATCAGTCACCAGTGATGTTTCTATATGCAAAGCATTACCTCTGAAAGGGCAAGTTAACACCAGGATCTGTGATGTGGTTGGCATTGCACTGCCCTCATGGGGGTGGGACTCCTCCACCTGTCATGTGATGAGCATATTAAGTATCACAATTTCAGATGGCAATACTCTGAGTGTGACTCCACTAACCCAACTAAGGTGTCTTTGATGTATATCTAAACTTTAAATAAGGTGCGCATCTAAGTATGCCTTGAGGGGTGTACCTTAGCTGTACTACCATCTGAGATATGTACTTGAGGTTCAACAGCAGTGCACTTACAGTGTAATTTAGGTGTAGTTGACATACATCTAAAAATGCTAATTAGGTACATCTCAGTGAGGTGTACACTCCTACTGTACCTGAGGTGTAGTAAGGAGGTGTAATTGATGTCCATCTAAAAATGCTAATAAGGAGGTAGGCAACTACCAACTTGTTAATACTTTTTAAAGTGCAATTTAAAATTAAGTGTAGACCTTAAACTGTGGTGTAGACAGCAGTAGTTGAGGTGCACATCTTGAACTTAGGTCTAGTCAGGAGGTGTAGTTGATGTGCACCTAATACATGCTAATTAGGTATACCCTGCTGAGGTGTACATTTTAACTAGACATGTAGTCAAGCGGTGTAGTTGAGGTGCACACGTCAAAATGGCCAGTTTTGCTGTATAAAATAAACTTTAAATACTGCTGGACAGAGATCATGTCCAAACAAAACTGTAAATACTATTTACTTAATTAATTAAAGTTGAACTGCAAAGAAGTATTAACATGGGGGGCAGCTACCTACTGCTTTACCACCCCAGCCTCACTACAGGAATAGACAAGGGAATTCCTTTATTAAACAGATAAATTGAACAGTGTCTGCAGGAATAGCATTCAATATATATTTTTTTTATTATTTGTTAATATAAATACAGTAGTGAACGTTATGAAATACATAGAAAAAGTATTAAGGAGGTACAGAACTCTATCCTCACCCCACCCCAACTAAATATGCAGAACACATACATATAAAAAGAACTGGCACACCCTAGTATGATTTTCCACTGTCTGTAAAATGAACAAACTGTTATTATAAACAAGGAATTGTCTTACTCTGAAAAAAAAGAGTGGTTATTTTGCAAGCACTGTCTTGCTAAACATAGAGCTGCAACTGAAACATAGAAACATAGAAACATAGACTTTGATGGCAGATAAGGACCGCTTGGCCCACCTAGTCTGCCCATTTCCCTACCTACAGGATAAGCCTACGGTCAAACTTCCAGGGCTCAATTTTACAACGGGAAACTATGATGCAAGATACCTGTACTAAATGGGGATGATGCAGGTGGCACCTTGTGTCATAGTTTGCGGCATTCCTAATTTTCAAATGCCAGCTATGGTGAAATCAGGATGCCATGCGGCAAAGCCCCATTGCGTCACCCTTATGGCAAAAGCACTTGTGGGGGTGCAAGGGTGGGTGTGCCACATTGGGGCTGCACTATCACCTTATTTGGGATTCTATAAGCCCTGCCATGGCCACAGGAAGGGGCCCCAGTTAGACCAGCCAGGAGGTGGTCTAAGGGTCCTGTACCACTGTTGGGCAGGGTGATGATTAGGGAGGCTGCCAGATGGGGACCCAAGGAATAAGGAGCATGGGGGTGCCCAAGGGGTGATAGAAGCATGGCAGCAATCTGCAGGGGTTGAGGTGGCACCCTGTGGGGGTGCCCTGTACTATTAGACACAGCTGATCAGCCCTGGTAAAGGGTGGTGGCAGTCAGGGACCGGGATGTCACCCTTGCAAGGATACAGCCCTGGCACCTGCCCCATAGGTGCCACTGACCCCAGCATTGTCAATGGGCAGCAGTGGCTGCAGGTTGCAGGGTGTAAGTGGTGCCTGGGAATAGTCCATGGGCACTGCGGCAGTCCCCTGGTACCTGGCTCCCCCACATGAAGGAAGGCTGCTGGGATCAGTTGCAGATATGGGACAGGTGCCAGAACTGCATCCTTCTGAGGGCTGGGTCCTGGTCCCTGTCTGCCAGCCCCCTTTACCCAGGCCAATCAGCTGTATCTAATAGTACAGGGCACCCACTGAAGAAGCTCAAGGAGCAAAGCGCCATGGGTTCTTGTATCACAGTGTGGGCTGATAGCCGTCATGTGTGTTGTTTTGTTTGAAATTTGGAATTTCTGCCATTTAAACACAATAAATTGACTTGGAGTGGACCTGCTAAGGACTCCATTATTTCCTTCTTACAACCATATTACCACCACGGAGTGCTGGTCTTTTATTGTTTTCAGTTTTAAGTGGCATGGTACTCGTCACACCAGACCTGCACCCAGTCCCACCCAGAGAGTGCTGTATTTGTATTTTTGCCACCTCAATCCCCTGCATATTGCCACCTTGGCCCTGTCACCTCCAGGGCACCCCTGTGCTCCTTTTGCCTAAGTCCCATTTTGGCAGGTGTATTTACCACACCCCCACCTTTGTGGACCCTCAACTTTTCTGCCAGGTGGGGGGGGGTTGACAGAGCCCTCTACCAGAGTCTGCAGGTGTGCCACTTCTCCCTGTCAGCACAACCCTGCAGATGCAGCAAATCTCAGGTCTTGGGTGCAGGGACCCTCATTTTTTCAGAATATGGCCCAGAATCTCTGAGATTGCTCCAGCCCTAGATCGCTGCCAATTGCCACGATTTAATGGTTCTTTGAAAATTGATCCCCGAGTAACCAGGCAGGCAAGGGAGTTCAGAAATCAAAAATGACAATGGTGTGACTAGTACAGGACCAAAAAGATCAGTAACACAAAAAAAATTGAGGTGCAGTTGAGGAGAATATAGCTAAAGGTTAAGTTAGTGAGGTGTAAATGAGGTGTATACTGCTCAATGTTAAGTTTTTAAGGTGTTATGGTACATACTGCTAAACGTAAAGTTTGTAAGGTGCAGATGAGCTGTGCAACAATAAAAGTACATGTGCAGTTAAGTTGTACATAGTGGACAGGATATTCAGAAATGCGCCAAAGGCCTGCACAAGTCCGACGCAGTGCAAGTCAGATGTGCCATGGCAAGATGGGAGCCATGTTCAGAAGATGCGCCAGACGAAATGCTCTAGTGCAAGTCAGCTGAATATGGCAAAGATGCACACGGCACAACCAGAGATGCACAGAGCAAGCCTGAGCACAAACCCATTGAGTAGGGCAAGAGCCACAGGCAGCAGGGACACAAAGGCAAGAGCCACAGGCAGCAGGGACACAAAGGCAAGAGCCACAGGCAGCAGGGACACATAGACAAGAGACACAGGCAGCAAGGACACATAGGCAAGGAACTATAGGGCAATGGACACAGGACCCCCCCCCAATCAGGGCACACCCATGAACACAGATGCATGGACCTGAAGGGCATACAGGGCACCACTAGGGGAAGGTGCACAGACAACTGTAGCCAACCAACCCTTTTGCCTGGAACATGCCCCCGTCCAAAGGCCTGCAACCCCAGTCATGCCAATGGCAGAGACATGCAACAGATACTCACCAGGCAGGCCCACAGTGCATAGAGTGCAAGGTGCCAGGGATGAGGTAAACACCAAGAGCAGGTGACCAGGGTTGATCGAGGCACAGTCCACCCAGTGCCACATCGGGCACCTGGTGAATTGGGGAGGAAAACTGCAGCCCTTCCCACAATGGACATGTGCACCCCCACGAGCAGACGTCAGTCCAGGCGGACAGGTGCACAAGGCACATGGGCAGACACTGACCACAATGGCACACAAGGCTATGTGCAGGACAGGGAAAAGGCCCACATGCCCAGTGACCCAAGGGGCAATGGCACAGGGGGACGGTGGGGGATGACCAGAGACACGGCAACGCACAACGGAATAGGGGTAGGAACACAGACACACAGAACTACAGAAACCGGACAGCATAAAATGACCACTAGGCACAGCAGGACCACCCAAGGTGCCCGGCAGATGGGCAGAACAGACATAGCAACCCACATAAGCCTGTGGTAACCTGCCTCCTGCACCCCTCCCAATATCAGTCCCATGTGTCTGGACCATGCTCACACAAAGCCCTGTATGGTGTCCATCCCCAGCACCACCGACAGGAGCACCTACCAGCCATCCACCATCCTGCCAGCAACAGGAGCCACCAGATGTGTCCCTGACACCAGCCAGCCAACACCAGCAGCACACGCTCCAGGGCCAACAGTGCCCCCACCCCTCCGTGCCGCTGTCCAACCACACCAGACAATGAAGAGTCCTGGGCACAACCCCTGCAGCCCGTCCATAGTCCAGTGAGTACAAACACAGTCTGCCCAAGTTAGCCCCACACTGCAGGGAATGGAGCCCAGCCACCATCAGAGTCCTGCCAGTCAGAACCAGTGCAAGACCCCCCCAGGTCATAAGGCACAGGTAGGCAACCCCCCCATGAGCATGGGAGTGCACCTGTGTACATTGAGGTCCATGTGCCACCAGGCGTGACCAGGCCACAAGACAAGGTCCCCGTGCAGAGATGCCCACCCCATCCTGGCTGCCCAGTCTAGTACATAGCCCCACAATGACCACACAGTGACACACCAAACATGTCCGACCCACAGTCAGACACGCCATGGACATGTGAAACAGTGCTGGACACAACACGGACCCCATGGGAACATAGCCTGTGATCTGACTTTCCTCTGTGGGGACACCATGCACCATGACCACACATCTGCACTATGGCTCCTCATGCCACTTGCAAAGCAGACATGGACACAGGGTTTTAGCATAACAAAGGCTTTATCAAAACGATATTTTACAACTCAGTCAGAAAACAATGGGCAGGGATGGGGGAGGGAGACAGGAGGAAGGGGACAGGGTGCAGGGACTATACAACATGATGTGGGACAGCAAGGAAACAGGTGTGGTAAAGGAATGGGTGCTATGTACAACTGGGAGCACTGTAGAGGTGGCCTATCACTGTCCCCCAACAGGCTGCTGCAGACACTGGATGGCCCACCTCAAGGCTGCAGTCTCCTGCAAGTGTCTCCACTTCAGCGCCAAGAGCCATCATTGGAGCTCCAGGATTCTCCCATGTGCCTGTACCTGGGGGAGTGCAGCCCTCCTGGCTACCATCCTGCGACCACCTAGGGGAAGGGACAGCCAATCAGTGCAATGCCCCAAATACCCTGGCCCACCCACAGAGTGCATTGGACTGTGGGGGCATACACCAGTGGGCGACCGCAATGGACCCATGCCTGGAGGGCCACGCCAGCCATCCACACAGCACACCACAATAGCGCAGCATGTTGGACAGTGTAGTGTAGCGTGCCCATGTGTGCACAAGCATGGGCACAAGGCACAGAGCAACAGCACTGTCTTAGCACACATAGTGGAGGCTGTGTGCACATCAACCCCCATCGGCCAGCACAACACCACTAAAGTACGTGCAACAGTGGCACGTACAATGGGTGTTGTGCCAACTATGGCTGTGCAGACACATGGCTGTGGACACCATGCCTGGACCCACTACCCACTGCAATATCATTGGGACATGAAACAGCAATCTGGCCACACTTACCTGCCATGTGGCACCCATCAGGTGCTGCCTTCTGTGGCCTACCATGGCTCCTCACCACTGCGGTCCTCTGGCTCTGTGGAAGGAATGTAGAGAGGAGAACATGAGTAAACAAGCACGCATGGAGAGCCCCCTGCCACCACACAGCCCTCATGTTGCATGGCGTGTCCCTGACCATCCTGTGGCCCCCATGTCTGCATGACCACAACAAGTGCAGTAGCCATGCATGACATGCAGCTGCTGACAGGACTGTGTTGAATGCCAGCTATGGACCATGCCTCGCAGCCCTACACCCACTACCGATGAGCATCGTGGCATGCTTGCCACATGCACACGCTCACCTGGCTGTGGCACTGCCCCACACTGGATGCGCACCTGCATCCTGTGCAGCATCTCGGTATCCCTGCACCTCAGGTCCTCGTACCAGTGGCAGCATTGGTCTGTGCTCCTGGCCACTGCGGTGTACCTCTCCAGGTCCCTGGCAACCTGCACCCACATGTCACCCCTGGCCTGTTGCAGTGGCACCACACCAAAGGTTGCCCCTCAAAAGGCTGCACCACTGCAACTAAATTAACAAGCTCAACATCAGTCTAGTTGAGGGCCTGTCATGCTCTCCTCTGTGCCATGGCCGCTGAAGACTCGCTATGCTGGTGTGAATGGCAGGGATATCATGCACATGGGTGAGGCACATGGAGGATGCACAACTGAGAACGGAATGATGCGATCGTGCAGTATGGTGATACAAGATGTGTGTGCATTGAGCAGTCCCAGACATGTGCACAAGGTCCTGGCCTTGCAGGTGTGTGGGGTCAAGGGTTGTGACCCCGCATACAATCGAGCATGTGCCCGACATGCACAATGGCACAGCAACATACAAGGGATGGCAGTTGCGTGATAGACATGTGCAATGCCATGCGCACTGCGGGAACACGCAATGCGCGTATGCCGGACATGTGCCACAGAGTTGCTCCATCACAACCCCATTGCTCATGGTGCATCTTCACAATATTTAGCTGCCATATGCAAATCACATCATCAGCCAATGCAGGGCGCCGTTGGGTGCATTAGCATATCATTACTGTTGCTCATATGCTCATTTGCATGCGATGCGCCTGATAAGAGCTAGCGGACAGCACAGGCCATGGACTGGTATTGCAGCCTCAACAGGTAAGTGGATGCTGCCGCTGGGCAACAGAGGCATGCAACAACAATGCAATGAGGGACTCCCACGGACCATGCTGACAACATACCAACATGCTGTCACCTTCCACAGGTAGCAACATGTTGGGACATGAGGATGAGGAGGGGCATGGGCATGCCTAAAAGAGAAGACCCAACTTCACAAAGGTGGAGCAGAATGCCCTGGTTTGAGGCATACCTTGATAGGGAGAACTGCTTAGTGGTGCCACTGGCACACCACAGGAGAGGTCGGCTGGGTGGGATGCAGTGGCAGAGTACGTGAACCAGCACGGCACCAGTGCAGTGCACAGGAGTGTCACAAAAAGGTCAGCACTGACAGGCAGAGGATCAAAGAGAAGGTGGTAGCTATATGGGCTTCTCGCAGTGTGACTGGTGGTGACCCATCTACCACGCCCACCCTGTCAGCTACTGAAGTGCTGGTGGTGGCCACCATCAGATGCATGGCGGTTGAGGGTGTGTCTGGTGGCGGATTCCAGACTGGTGGCAGCCCAATCCTGCATGGTGAGTATGCACTCTACTGACATGTCCAGTAGGGGAGGGTATGGGCATGTGGGAGTGCCTGACACCATGTTGCATACTACCTGTTTGTGTCGCCGCTGGTGTGCATGGCAACAAGGTGGCATGTGACATTGGCTGCATGCACACCATCTGGGGGGGGGCCAGCACATGGCCAGTACTGCACCACTAACACATTGTTTCTGTCTTGCAGCACCATCATGCCTCCATGGGGAGGACAGAGCAGGGTCGGCCCCAGCCATGGCTATGGAGGACAGACCATCCACCTCTACCGGTGTGCATGGCCCGGACAGGCTGAGGGTGAGCGCCACGGAGCAGGTGGATATCCTTGGCCTGGGGTTGGACGATGCCCTGACTGGGTTCCTGCACGATGACAGCCTGAGTGTGCATTGTACAGAGACCCAGCTAGGGGCCATGTCCGGCTCCGATGATGACATAACATTGATCCTGGACAGCATAGGGGATGTGTTGCCTGATACGCCCCTGGACGCATCACAGATGGCATCAGGGCACGGCGCTGTGCCTGCGGCTGAAAAGCTGCAGCCCATCCCTGTTGGCATGGCAGTGTATGGTGCCATTGCTGTGCATGACATGGGTGGTGGTGCTGGCATGGTGGCAGAGCATGGCACCACACAGCGGCTGGTTGAGTGGCAGCAGTGGGATGTGGATCCCCGGGGGGCAGCTTGGCACAGGGTCTGCTGCCAGTGCACTTGACAACACTGTACCCCTGGTATGGCCCCTGTGCAGTGTCCACCAGAGCAGGAGGCTGGTCAGTGTGCTGCATCATCCCCAGCAGCCCAGCCTCCTGGCCAGGAGGTGCAGGATGCTGAGTGGTTGGCAGAGCACACCCAGTTGCTGCACGCATCTGTGGAGAACCAGGCTCTGCTTGCCATGGAGGTGCATGCACTGCGTGCAGAAGTGCGCCAGCTGGCTGAGTAGCAGGACTGGGGCAATGTGCAGTTCATGAATGGGCTCCGCCAGATGTGGCAGGCCATGACTGTGTCGATGGTCCGCATGTCCAGTACCATTGTGGCGGCAATGGACTGCATGACTGGTACCATCGTGGCAGGGCTTGAGTCGGTGGCAGCCACTGGGCTTGGCCATGCACAAAGGACCCCCTGCAGTGCACTATCCACCCCACTGTCCCGGTGTCTGGTGACCCCATCACAGCACATGCTGGGATCTGATGTAGGCATCCCAGGCACCCCAGGGGCTGGCCGGTTTGGCCACCTCCACACCCCTGCGTGGACACAGTCACAGTCCCAGACATCTACCCCTGGGGGGGCGTTGGACACAACCCCCATGGCTGATGAGCAGCCTGCGTCTTCTGATCAGCCCAGGCGCAGCTGCCCACGTAGCCATGGTGGCCGAGGGACCATGCGGTTGGCCTGATGTGTCTGCTGCCCTGCACCATCATCCACTGCTGCTGCCCTGTGTACACATTGGTGGTGGTGATGTGGCCTGCATGTGTTTGCGCACATGTGTTTTGTGCCGCATGCCCCTCATGTATACTGACCATGCTGCTGGGCCATGTGACATGGATGTGATGATGGCCGATATGCCCAATGCTGGCTGTGTCTTTGCACTGGTGTCATGCCTCTGATCCATGCCATGGTCCACAGTATGTATGTATGTGTATGTACACATGCCTGTGCTGTGTGTGTGTGTGTGTCTGTGTGCCAGTGCCTCCCTATGCCTGCTGTGCGACCCATTCCCTGCATACCTCCCACTGTGCACATCCAGGGCTGTGTGTGGTGTGCTGCCCTGTGTGGGCCTTGCATGTGTGTCAGTGCACTTACCTGCATTCTCCATCATGCTCCTGTGCAATGGTATCCTGGTGTCACCTTGCCTGTGCTGCCAGGTGGGGGTCCCATCTTCCTGGTGGTGGCTGCCCACCACCCTCTGACCCATTCCCGCCATCGTCCCTCCTACTGTCGCCATCATCTGCCTCAACAGCTATCCCACAGTCAATGGCCATGTTGTGCAGAATGCAGCAGGCCAGGAATAGGCCACAGGCTTTTGATGGGCTATATTGTAGGGCACAGCCTGACCTGTCTAGGCATCAGAAACACATTTTCAGCTTGCCAAAGACACGCTCGATGATGCTGCGCATGCTGGCGTGTGCCTCACTGTATCTCTCCTCTGCAGAGGATGACAGTTGCTGGTAGGGGGTGAGCAGCCACGGCCTCAGTGGATATGCACTGTCACCTGTGTGGGAATGGACATGGTTAGCCCTTCGCTGTGCTGTGACACCTCCTTGTCCCTGTCACCCACTGCTCACTCCACCATGCTCGCCCTGCCTGCCCTATCTCCCTCACCCCCTCGCCTGTGCCATGCCAGCCCGCTGGCCCATGTCCTACTCACCCACTAGGTGGCCCTTGGGGATCACCCCATGTTCAAACCTCTGGCACAGCACAGAGCTGTACCAGATGAATGCGTCATGTGCACTCCTGGGATGTGTGGTGCAGACATTGATGATGCACCCCATGGCATCACACACCACCTGGCAGTTGACTAATGGGTAGCCTTTGCAGTTCATGTAGACTGGGCCCTCAGGGCGAGGTGGTATGCGGATGCCCATGTTGGTGCAGTCAATGGCCCCAATCATGCCTGACATGCATACTACCCTGTGGAAGTCCTGCATGTTTGCTGTATGCTCAGCCTGTGTGCTGGGGAAATGTATAAACTCCGAGGCACATAGCAGCAAAGCATTGAGGAACTGTGCTAGGAGGCGGGATGTGGTCAACTGAGTGATGCCAATGGTATCCCCTGTTGGTCTTTGGAAGGTGCCCGTGGTGAGCAGGCACATCACTGCAGTCACCTTAGTCTCCACTGACATGGCATGGCTCTGTCTGGTGGGTGCCTGCATCTCCTCACTGCACAGCTCACAGAGCTGCCTCAAAATTGCCTGATTCAGGTGGTACCGGCCCAATATCTCCGTATCACTATAGTTCTCATATGCATGGCAGGCACAGTACCACCTGTGTCAGGCATACCACCACCAAGCCCTTCGACGGCCACATTGGTGTTTCTCCTGCCTCCTCACACCCCGCATTACCACCTCCATGAGGAACTGGGCACTATCCATCTCTCTCTCTATAACTGTGTGTTACACTGGCTCCTTGTCTCTCTCTCTTTCTCTCTGAGCACAGTGTTGGGCATCACTGTCTGTGTGTTTCAGCCAGGTTTTTGTAGGCTCAAGTCAAGATGGCGAATCTTGGATTTTGCTCCAGACTTGCGCCATGGTTTGTGGTTGAATATACCATTGTGCCTCGTATTCATGGCAATGCCCCCTACATTTGAGCTGCATACATTATATTTGTGCCATGGCACAATGGGACTTGCGCTGTGCAGCCACGGTCTTCGAATATCGCTTGGCAGCACATTTCCGTAGTTGCACCGGTGCAACTCTGCTCTGAATATCCAGCCCAGTGTTTTCAACTCAGACAAGGTGTACACCTCAGTTTAGTCTGTGTCAGACTGTAGGAGGGTACAGAACTCTACAGACTTTTCCTAAGTCTGTTGCAACAGCATAACAACTTCTTTTTAATCTTTGTCTGACTTTAATTTCCTTTTACCCATCAACAGGAAGGCCATCTGTCTGATATTCATGCTGCCTCTGAAATTTCTCTTCTTTTCTTGTCTCTATGAGCTCTGTGAACCCCCATTTAATCGCTACTGGACGATCAGAGCGCACAAACTCCTTCTCCATTGTGCACGTTCGCCTTAACGGATGTGCCATCTACTCGCTACCGAGTGACCAATCCGATAAATGAAACAAGTACCCAGAAGAAAGAAGTTTAAAGTACTATGCTGGTCAGAATGTAATTCAATGTATTAGATGTTTATTTAGTTTATTTCCTCTTCTTTTCCGCGTATTGAGACCGTTTGGTCTCTATTCAGTGAGCATTTGGATTTGAACAAGTAAAACCGGGGAAGATACATCAAATTATTAGAGTTTTTTTTTCCTTCGGTTTTGTTATGGTTTCCCTGCAGCATTATTAATAGAAACTTGCCTCTTGGATCCAAGCTGAAATTTTGAATGTAATAGGAAAACTGTTAAAGGGCACAGGCGTTGTTTTCAGAACTGCATAGCGCTACAGTCCTGAACCACCCCTTCACTCTGGCATAACATTTCATATGGTATAAAAGAAAGAAAAAGCCTTAGAGAAATAATAGGCTTCAAAATGGATTTGGTAAAATATGTAAGATAAAATATTTAGAAGCTGTTCTTGAGTTTCAGAACTTACCTGAAAATATTGTACCCATTTATATCCTGTTACTACCGACCAGGATTCTCGCAAGTCTCTGCCCTAATCCTATAGTGCCGGCCGGCCCAATCTCTTCTTCTCATATAGGACAGGACTTATAGGAGAAGCCTGTTAACTGAGATAATGCCCAGATTTCTTTTTTTTTTTTTTTACTGAAAAGCACTGTTTAAAATAAGCTTTAATATCATGGATTGTTTAGTTTTGTTATAAGAATTGAAATACTGTACTAGAAAATTATTTTGAAGTCTAAATTGTGCAGTTTTATATTCATCCTAACAGTGGGCGGAGCTTAGTCCCACCACCTGACTGATTGTTCAGTATATAAATAGCTTTTAGTTGTATGTTAGTTAGTTCATTGTAGGGCTCAGCAGGGAGCTGTCCCTAACCAGACCCTAGTGCATCCTAGTGGTGGAATTGGGAATCTCTGTGAAGATCAAGTGTTATTTTTGTTAGTATCCTCTTTTATTTCTTTGTCGAAAAAGTTTGTCTCTTGTTTTGATTTGTTATGAAGAATGATTAATAAAAGCTTAATTTCTTTGGTTCACAACACTGGTGTCCATGTCTGAATCCCACTAATATCTTACACAGACCCCTGATGTTTTTAAAAAGACATACCACTTGCCACTCTTCAAAGGGGTTTCATAGTCTTAATCAATTTAGTTTGTCACTTATTGGAAAGTACTGATGCCAGTTGCATTGCTGTACCATGAATAGAAAGATATATGGTTGTTGAAAATTTCTTCTTTCAGCCACTGAGTAGATCTTGGTTAGATGTGTACGAAGTTGCCAACATTCTCTCCATGAAAAAATGTAAGACTTTTGGCAAATTGCTTCACCAACAACTACAATTCACATATTTATTCTCTCGGTGACTTGGCCAAATTCATGGTGTAAATCTATGTGAATTGGCAATTTGCTGGCAATTTAGACAACTTGGGTAGATCGCAGCATGAATTTGTACAATTCTCTGGCAAAAAACTACACCAATTGTGGTTGTCCACAGCCTACAACTGCGAAGAAATATCTGCCCCTGTCCACTATCCTGTAGTAGTGCACCCCACCCACCTCCAAAAAATGTTATTGTCATATAACCCCCTCCCATCCCCCACAGTCACCCTCCTCCATCCCCTCCACCCTGATGAATTTCAACTAGTACATTCAAGGCAACGTAAGTTCAATTAACCCTTCCCACCACCCAAGTGGCTAAAATACTCCCCCGCCTCCCTCACTCAAGTTCCACCACCAGGTCTGTGAGTCATACCACCCCCATGAAAGCCTCTGGCCCCACCCCCCGACCACACCAAAAAAAAGTGACCTGTAATAAAGAAAATGGACCCCCAATGCAGAGCATCTGCTCTATTCAGTGCCCAGTGGCAACAAGTGAAATAAGTCACTAGGAAGACGTTTTTCAGGAAGCATTCCAAGCAGGTAAGCAGGAGGAGACTACAAGAGAGTGACAGCTATCTTCAACTAAGTACTTACAAACAAGAACAGTGTAGGGGATATCACAGTTCTGGAACCCCCGAGAGCTAGTAACCACCAGACAGCATGTGTTTTTATGTTTGCTTGCATGCATGTGCAAGAAACATACTGCCACAATACAAGTTTTTGTAGGTGTGCCTCCCCCACTTCCAATGCCCTGCTCCCTTTTGCAGGCGTGGCTGCACCACACCAATGATTGTCCAAGCTATGACAGCTGTTCAGATGCAGTAGCGTACAGTTCTGAGGAAAACACCGCCACAATCAGCGGTGGTAATGTGTAGTCAATTTGCATACTGCCGTTGGCAGTATGCCAAATGCCTACACATACGTCAGCACTGCATCTGAACTGTCATGAACAGTTCGTCGTTTCCCCCCAACACTACGTAGCACGCTGAGAGCCCACCCCAGCATGCTCATGCGCTCCCCTCCACCCGACACACTGTATGATGACGGGGGTGCCCATTCCCCTGTCAGCTCCACTGCCCCCAGACTTCTAGGTGCCATGCTGGGAGCCAACCCCAGCATGTAAAAAGTCCTTATGGCCAACGGGCTCCACTGTACCCCCCCAAAAAAAACACAGACTTCTAGGTGCCACGCTGGGAGCCCACTCCAGCATGACAAAAGTCGGTATAGCCAACGGGGTTGTCTAGTCCCCCATCAGCTCCACTGCCCCCCCAAAATAACTTTTCAGCTGCCATGCTGGGAGCCCACCCCAGCGTGGCAAAAGTGCTGCATCGTCTTCTTAAATAACAAAAAAAAAACACAGTAAAAAAAAGGGTCCCTCGTCACCTGTCTTGCCCCCTCCCTCAACCCACACCCACCCTCTGCGCACCCACCTCCCCATACCCCCCAACCCCATACTTACCTCTGGAGCCCAGCGCGACGATCTTCTGTGGACCAGGAACATGTCTGCACTCTTTAAAGCCGACCACGAACTGAAGAAATGCCGATAAGCTGTATAATGGCATAAATGCTTTTTTTCAACTTTGGTGCCTATCTCGGCCATTTGGGGAATTTTTCACCAAATTTTCAACATGGGGTTCTTGGGGCCCCACTTCATGAACTCAGTCACTGTCATTTTGTTATTTGGTCCAGAAAGGAGATTTCGCAGTCATGGCATGGAACCACCTTTCGGGACTGAGAAATGAAATGACAGTGTCACAGTTCATGAGGTAGACCCCCCCAAAACCCTATGTGGAAAATTTGGTGAAAAAATTCCCAAAAATGACAGTTTTACGAGCATGCGTTGTGCAGTTCCTATGCACACTCATAACTTCGGGAATTTTTAATATTTTCATCCCAGATTTTCAACATTGTGATCTTACCACACCTCCTTCTGAGCAGTATAGCTGTCATTTTTCACATCTTGCCCAAAATGTGTTTTCATGCATGTAGCGCACAATGGCGCAGTCATTGCGTAAAATCAATGTTTGGGACAGATTAAGAAAATCACAGTGACACTGTTCATGAGCAGAGGCCTTAAAATTGTGATGTTGAAAATTTGGTGACAAAAGTCCATAAAAAATCTGTGTTACGAGTGTGCATTGCGCAGTTTCCACATACCCTTGTAAGTTCACTAGTTTGTACTATTTTCAGTCAAGATTTTAAACACTGGCATTTTTCCACACCTCCTTATGAACAGTACAGCTGTCATTTTTCAAACCCTGGCCAAACGTGTTTTCCCACTTCTGCCACAGAACTGCGTGGTTGCTGTGAAAAATCAGTGTTCGGGACAGATTAAGAAAATCACAGTGACACTGTTCATGAGCAGAGGTCCCAAAATGCCTGTGTTGACAATCCGCTGTAAAAAATCCCCAGACTAATTACATTACGGGTGTGCATTGCACAGTTTCTATGCACACTCGTGACTACACCAGTTTTTTTATATTTGCACTCCAGATTTTCAACATTGCCATTTTTTACACCTCCCTATGAACAGTACAGCTGTCATTTTTCACATACTGTTCGAAATGTGTTTTTGTACCTATGGTGCCAAATGGTGTAGTCACTGTGCAAAAATCAGCTTTCAGCTAATGAATTGATATTGCCACTGTTCATGAGGTGGGGGTCACAAAAAATCCATGTTGAAAATTTGGAGTGAAAATACTAACGAATGCCTGGGGTGTTAGAGTTTACGACCAGAATGCTCCACCCTGTAGGGACTGACAAGCATCAGCGGTTTGACTTGGGATTGTCACCTGTAATGCTCATGCCATTCCACCCCCACCTACATCCTTCAGCCAGTGACAGGCATCGAGGTGTGCCTTGGACTCTTCGGCCCCAAGGTTCACACCATTCTTCTATACTGCACCCATCTCACCGTATTTCCTTATGGAATGGGGTGAGCATAAGGCCCAAAGACCCCAAGGCACACCGTGACACTTGTCGATGTCTGCAGGGAAGGGTGCGGTGAAATGGTGTGGCCGTTATGCCTGATGACCCAAAGACACACCCCAATGCCTGTCAGTCTCTGCAGGTTGGTGGTGGGGTTGGCTTCAGTTCAATACTTCACTGCCATTCCTATTATGCATCTCTCTAACTCCTACACTACCAACGCCAATGCCAGCAAGCAAACATTCGGCATTGACAAATGCTTGTTTATATCAGACTTGAGGCAGAGAGAAATCAATCCCAGACTAAAGTCCTGGGGCCTGGTTTTCTAAGGTTCAGGAATGACTCAAGATGCTTGCATCAGACATGACACAGGAATGTATCTGGAAGCAAGCTATTTTAGTTCAGTATGCCTTTTCTGGTGAAATGCTTTAATAATTAAATAAATAAAAAAAATAACTAAAAAACTATGCCACACCTTGAATCATTTCCGATTTTTTGTCAGTGCTTGCAGCAGTTGTGGGACCCCCTGTGCCCAATGGCCTTGCGCCACGCTTGCAGCAACCAGCAGGCTGTGCCATGGTGCTGAGGGGGCCTGCACCACTAAGTGGCTGCAATATCCCTAACAGCAGGATTTTCAGTGCCCTGTGGTGGCTGCAAGCCATGGCTAGACCAGCCAGAGCTTGTCTAATGGCCTCTGCTTCATTACTGGCCATGGCCGAAGAATGACCTGAGAGACCCTGCAGTGCTGTGGAGTTGTGGCACATACTGAGGTTCAGGCACCACATGTGAAATGGCTGCCAGATATGCTATTGCCTAGACAGAGTATGCAGCCCACAGAAACCTTGGGAGTGTAACTGGTTATGGTGACCATAGTGTGAATAGTACATCATGGAGCAAGCGTTAGGTCAGACTGGAGGGATGCACACTTGGGAACCTCTGCCATGGGAGATGGTCCTCTGGCTGCCCATTGGACACCACCACAAGGTATGGGGCTCACACAGTGCCATTCACCCTCTGGCCTTAGGACGCTGACCCACAAGGGTACACCCACCTCAGCGTGTACAGTTCCTCCCATGCACAGCACGGCAGGACTGATGTACTACTATAGGGGTGCTGCCAGTGTGATGGATGACAGGCATCAATGAATGGTGCACTGACACTAACTAGGTCAATGAAGGGACAGACAGACACCTGGTGGATCTACAGGAGAGTGCTGCAGGGGATGCCTCCCCAGTTACTGCCTTCAAGAGGGATCTGAAGTCCTTCCTATTTATTAAAGCTTTCTCCACCTTCTAATTTTAATTCTAATTTTATATGATGGTTATATTTATGAATGTTTTTCATTTGGTATTTTATTTGATATCTGTAAAGCACCTAGAGTTGCAATGAAATAGTGCACTTTATTAAATGAATAAACTAAACTAAACTGTACAGTCTGAGGACTGTCTGTCACCACACACTACTGTGCACACCACCACATATGGACACTTTGGTCATCTGCCATCAGTGGAGACTGGTAGTCTGTATATGTGTGTCCCACAGTCTGGCACCCTCTCTTTTTGCGTTTCATTTTTTTCATTTTTCACTTTTATTGAAGGGTTAAACCATTGAGAATGTACTCAATTAAAATGGTGACCCATGGCAAAACAAATAAGTTACAACAATACAAAACATACAGGACCATCAGTACAAAATACTAAATATAAAGTGTAAAGCACATATAGGTACAATTTACAGTAATAAACAGTTTTCTAAATATTAGGACAATGTTGACCAAATTAAGGACTGTACACTATTGAATGTACTCTGGAGGGTCCCATCCTGCAATGTTGGTGTCATGTGTCCCCATTCCCATGCTGGCGATCACCACCATGGTTCTGTACATAAGCTGTGGACACTTTGAGCCTGTGACTGCTCCAGGGACCACCTGAGACACTAGCATGGCACCAGGATGCCTGCGTGTGGTACTGCACACACTGCACTATGGTAGCCTCATCTGCTCCCATACTGTGGTCCCCTAGGGTACCTTGCATGGATCTGTAGACCTGGGGATGGTACTGGACTGGTATACGGTATGGTGGCTGTATACTACCCAGTGTGGCTATTGAAGGCCACCATGTGTCAGCATACACTGTCACATCCATTCGTATCTCACAGGTCTGCCTCCCACCCCAAGTCATTGTTCCTGCTAGCCATATCTAGGTGCACTCCGGGTGTATCTGTTGGTGCCCACTGTCCACCCTGGAAGATGGCTGTGGCACTACATCCCTATCACTTGTGGGACCCCCATGGCTCTTTACAAGTGCTGCCCACCATATGTGTCCTCTTGTTCTGGGGGTGCCTCACCTGACCACATAGTCAGCCACTCCATACAGGGCCTTGCAGTTACTACCCATTGTGTGCTGTGTCTGTGGGTATTGTCAGCCTTCTAATAGCTGCACCATTCTGCCAGGGTGCAGTCAGAGGGTTCTACCCTCAGAACGTGCCAGGGTTACAGCGGCGAGCCATTAGGGCACCAAATGGGAATGTTGCCAACCACTGTTTTTGTGGGGATCTGGGCCACCCGGACTCCCCATTGTGGGGAGCTGTGCTCCCCACACACCCCTAACTAAAGATACCAACTCTGGGGTGGGAAGACCTTGGGGAGGGGGTGGTGAATCCTGATTTTGGTGCTCTAATGGCTCGGTACTCTGAATGCCTGCGGTGCAGTCAGAGCACTGACTGCCCTGTGTTCCCTGCTTCTTTCAAATCTCCCCCATGCATCCAGTGTTGGACACAATGGAAAATCTGTGGCCCCTGCATGGACTTTGGCTCCTGCAACAGTGGTATCCAGAATCTGGTGCAGGACACTGGCATACTGGGCTTTGCCACAACTGGGCATTGAGCACCTTGTGTCGGTCTAATGCCTGATTGAAAATGGAGCCCCTGGATTTCAGAATGGATGATTTTTATATGATGAGAAGGCTATTGCTGAGTGGCAGAGAGGGTGTAACTGAAGTTGAAAAAGATAAAGAACAAATCTCAAATCTCTGTTTTAGGATACCATGGAAGACTGAGATGAGTAAAACCTATTGCGGTTCACAAGAGAAGTAGGTGATTATGAGGGCGAAGAAAAGGGCATAAAAAAAAAACTCTAAGTGGAAAGTGGAGCGGCAAAGAACAGAGTTTTACAACAAGATGAAGGAGGCCAGCAGGGCCATGAGGAAAGCCAAGGCTGAAGCAGAACTGAAGACAGCAGAGGGTATAAGAAGGGACACAATGCTCAATTTGTTACATATGAGTGAATCCACAATCTAGGGAAGGAATAATCCAACTAAACAAGGGAGATGGAGAGGATGAAGAGGATAAAAGGATAGTGGACATCCTGAACAAGGATTTATGTTCAGTGTTCATAACAGAAGAAAAGTGGCCAATGCTGGACTCTGCCATTAGGGCAAGAGGGGAAGGTGTTAATGAAGATCCAGTTTCAGTGAAAAGGTTTATAGAAGGCTTAAGCATACTAAAGATGTATGTCTGTGGGTCTGTACAGGTTGCATCCCAATGTGCAAAAGAAGATGAAGAAGATCCTAGCTGAGCTGTTCAAAAGTTCACTGGAGGACAGCGAATGTAGTTCCCTTGCACATGAGCTGGACAAGGGATGAACCACAGAACTACAGACCTGTCAGTCTAATGTCTGTAGTGGGTAAACTGCTAGAGTCCATATAAAGGGAGATGCTGGTAAGTTCTGTGAGGCACACAGATTTCAGAACGAAAGACAGCATGGGTTCATGGTGGGGGCAGGGGACTGCCATATCAGATAAACCTGATCAATTTTTTCACTTGGATGACAAAGGCAGGTGGTAGACATATTGTACCTTGACTTCTGTAAAGCCTTTGACTCTGTACCACATGGATGGTTAGTTATGAAGAAGGATGACCCAAGGGTAGAAGGAAAGTTAAAAGATGGGTGGAAAATTAGTTAAGTGGCATAATCCAGAGGATGATAATCAACAGAAAATTCTCAGGGGGTCACAGAGATCACTAGTGGTGTGTCAGAGTGATCAGTCTTGGGATTGCTCATCTTCAACATCTTCATTTGAGACATCAAGGGTATGGATTCAGGGCAAGATGCACCTCTTCACAGATGATACTATGATCTGTGGCTGGGTGGATATTGAGGATAGGGTCAGAATTCTAAAAGAGGGAGTGGATAGATTAAAGAAATAGTCAAAAGTACAGAAGATAAAATTTATGCCAAGAAGTTCAAGGTGATTACAAATCTGAAAACTGAACACAGGATGGGGGGATAGAAATGTAAAGTACAAGAGGAGAGAGACTTGAGGCTAATAATTTTGGACAATCTAAAGATGACAGCGCAATATTAGAGTGCAGTGGGAAGGGAAAATAGGGCATTGGGATGGGGTAGGATAGGGAAGGTGATCAGCAGCAGGAGAAGAGAGGTGCTTCCGCCAATATATAGGCCACTGTTTCATCCTGACTTGGAGTACTGTTTGCAATTTTGGATACTGCATGTAATGAAGGACATGGACAGAGTGGAGACAGTATAGAGCAGGGTAGCAAAGCTGATCCAGTAACAGCTGGAAAGGACTTATGAGGTTTCAAAACCTAAATATGTATATGTTGAATGTGAGAAGACCGATAGAGGACAACATGAATGAGATATACAAATCCTGTATAAGTGGAGAACAAAGTGGATGGGTGGAATTGTTCAGACTGAGTGGGAACACAATCACCAGGGATAATACCACAGTGCTCACAGATTTACAGGGATTCCCATATTTAACAGACTTTTGGTGGTGAAAATGGGGTACAGGGATGAAAAGTGCAATTGTGCGATTTCCAATGGGATTTTTAACTGGCTGCAGTAAATCACCACTGAGATTCTCATGCCAACTGAGAAGAGTTGAAAGTGGCATCTGATTGGCCCAGCAGCTTATGACACCCTACAGCTTTACGTGGGATCCAATCAGTGCTCTAAATCATGTGCCGAGTGGGAAGGGTCCTTTGTTCTCTCCTGAATAGCAGCAGCATTTGTTTTTCCCATGATCAGCAGCACTTCTGTTTGGTCCTACTCGAGGTCTGGACACACAAACGCAGGTCTGTTTTGAGTACACTGTTAGAGCAGAATATTTCCACTCAGGACTCAGCAACAAATACTGGCAGCCTCTCTACGGAATTTCACTGAACACCAGGTACCACTGTGATTTAAAAAAATTGCCAGCCTGGCCCAGAGGTTTTTTTATGGGGATGCAGACAAAAGTGAAGGGGTGCCACAGGCCAAAGTGAAGGATTACCTTGCTTTAAAAGATTTAGTATATGAAACCGGAAACTGTCATTTTTAAATTAATGTCAGATTAAGAGTTAAATGATTGTGTCCAGAAGTTCACTACAAAAATGATATGTGCTAAGCTGAGAAGTCACATGATATGCAGTTATGTTTAAGGAAATAGAGCGAGAGTTAGCTAACATACTAAAATGCCAGCAGAATAGGCCTAACGGTCTTTCGCATCTGCTTGTTTGGTCAGCCCCCACCCTGGGAACTGACCTTGCTGCCCCCTCACCTTCTCTGGCTTCTCCCGTCCCAGTTCCAGATATTCTTGCTGCATTATATTTTGCTTCCAGAACCCTTCCCCTGTACCTGTCCCACCCCCTCTTGAACTCCTCCACTGTCTCTGCCTCCACCAGCCCCCTGGGCAGCACATTCCATGGCTCCACCACCCTCTCAGTGAAGTAGCACCTCCTTCTTTCTCCCCTGAATCTTCCCCTCTCCAGCTTCCACCCATGCCCTCTAGTTGCCCCTCCTCCTTCCTTCGAAGCACCCTGACTGCTCCTCCCCATTTACCCCCCTTCATGTACCTGAAGACCTCTAGCATGTCCCCCCGGTCCCTTGTCTCTTCCAATGTGTACATATTTAGCTCTTCAAGCCTCTCCCCATAGGTCCTGTCCCCCAGGTCCCAAATCATTTTGGTTGCCCTCCTCTGGACCATCTCCAGGAGTTTAATGTCCCTCTTTAAGTGTGGCCTCCAAAACTGCACGCAGCACTCTAGATGTGGCCTCATCAAGCAGTTATACAGAGGGAGTATCACTTCCCTCCTTCTGGAGGTGATCCCCCTAGCGATGCATCCCAGCATCCTGTTGGCCTTGGCTGCTGCCCTCCTACAAGTCTCCGAGTTGTTCATCTTGACATCCACCACCACCCCCAAGTCCCTTTCAGCCATCGAGACTTGTAGCATTCCCTCCCCCCCCAAAAAGCTGAGTTAGTGCATTTTGTATTTAGTTCCAGTGCCCAGTCTAATTAGTGCATATCTTTAAAAACACCTCCCAGCAGGGCTGGTCAATTAGCTTTCAGGAGTTTGTAGGGATTCCGGCTGAATCTGTCGTGCAAACCCAGCCCAGCAACTATGGCAAGGTAACTCCCAGAGCTGGATCCATATCTCTTAGTAAGTTGACAGAGCAGCCATCATCTATAAGCTAAAAAGAACTTCAGTATTTAGATTACTGACTGGTGGTACATGCCATGTGATAATGTCCTAACGTAATAACCAAATCTAGCAGTGCCCTTGTTCAGTAAAAATTTTATTATTTTTGGGGTCTGAGCATCTTAGGCTTTGTTTAACTCAAAGTGATGCAGAAGGGTTGGGGGTTGATTAAATTAAGTATGTGTATAAGCCAGGCTCCTAGAGCCCAGGTTGCTTCCCTAATGCTGAAAGACAACTCATCATATGTATTAACAACTCCTTCCCCCACAGCCCGACAAGCTTTTATATGTTTCCATAACTCCAGTGCATGGGGTGGCTATTTAAAACTTGTTCCTCATTCTCCAAATGCAAGACCTCGTCCTGAGTTCTATATGAAATCAATTATCTGTCTCTGTGCAAGGGACAGTGAATTCCTCCTGCTCTGTCTGAACCCTGTGAAACTTAACTTGTCACTGGATTTTTACATCATAGCTGTTATGTTTGCTACATATCTCCTATGCAGTCTACCTTCATTATTGCATTTCAGCATGTGACTGAGACCTGCCAGCTCTGAGCTTTTAACTTGCAACTCGTTTTATACCTCTTGTTTTTTTATTGGCTACATCATGCTTCCAACCCATTCCTCTCCATTACTGCATGGTGTACCTCTGTGTACTGACACTTCCTGCACAACCTACTCTGCAGGTATACATTACTGCATTTCATATGATTTTAATGCAAGGGGAGGCAAAGGAACAGAGGTTCATACAGTAGGGCGTGTGAGATGAAGTAAAGCCCTAAAGTCACCTCTGTTATCCCAACAGGAATAATCTTAAATGCCATTCTTCTTAGTTTAGCTTTGAAACTCAGCACACTAGTGTACTTACCACCTCCTCTGCTAATCTATGCTACTTCTACTAATTAATTACTCAATGGGTGCACAAATGCTCACTTATGTAAAAGTTCTTTATGGCTGAATCTCCCCTCAGCCTGTATATATACTCCTTGGTTCTGCTGCCATCCATTATCTTTACAAGGCTACCTGGAAGTATTGTGTAACTGTTCATGATTTTGAATAATTTCATCAAATCACCCTGTGTCCTTTTTTTTTTTATGTAGATCAACTCCTGGTCCCCCATCCTCATATTCATGGTATCTAGCCCCTGTGGACTGGGGGAGTACCATACCATATCCCAAAGCTGTTTGCAACCCAGAATAGGGACTGGAGTGTGATATTAGGGTGAAAGTATCTGTGCTATTTGCCCTTTGTGTTAGTGAGAAGGTTTTGGTGGTCCATGTGTGTATGTTTCTGAGTCTCACTGTGTTAGTGAGAGACTAACTGTGGCACTCTGAGACTCTGAGTCCCTTTCTGTGGTCAGTGTGTCTATCCAGAAGTCTGTGTGCACATCACTCTGGGGATTTGTGTTTGTCTGTCTGTCCGAGTGTGTGTGTGTGTGTGTGTGCATGTGTGTACACGCGCACATGTAAAAGTCTGCCTATGTATTAGCCTGACTACCTGTATTAATAAAGTATGCAGAATACATAAATAAAAACTGGCTAACATTCTTCCTTATCCATACAACAGCTCATAATACAGTCCTGGTACTACATGGGCACCATACACAGTAGTACTTTATTTGTGCTTTATGGCCACAAAGACCCCAAAGCACCACTCTCTTGTTTTTCAGCCTTTCCCTACACAATCTTTAAGTGAAATGTGACCATGTTGGGAAAGAGTTGGGAGCTGGCATGATAATAAACATCTGAGCAATGCCAAGCCACTCTTCAGCCTCCTCACCCCTGGCTGCATGCCACAGCACCGCCATGCCTTATTGAGCTATTACAGGCAGTTCTATTAGGTGGGAGTAGAGGTGGACAGGCTCACTGACCTGCAAATTGGAACACATTTTCCAGCAGGGAATGGGGTTAGGTGATGCATAGCGTCACTGTGTTTCACAAGTGATAAGCAGAACAAGGTATGGAGGAAGTAATGGCAAAAGAGAAACACACGATAAAGCTGTCATTCTTGAGTATGAGGAAGCTGAGCTACTATGGGCAATGACAGGAAATCAGAGGTCTTTATTTTATAAAACTCTGTGGACATGTTAAACAGAGAGCAAAGTCAAAAGTAAGAAATGTGTGACTTGTGGGAAAATCTACAGTGATTTATATAGAGTTTGATCATGTTAGTATGGGGAAAATACAGGAAAAATGAAAGCATGTTACAGAGAAATGGTTATTTGGATCTGGGAGCACTGATACCATGAAGATGGTGGGGGGCAAATACCATGAAACATTTTTTTTTATGAAGAGAGTGGTGAAGGGATGGAATAAGCTACCAAAATAGTTGATCTGTATGAAATCAGTGTGGGGATTTAAACATTGGTGAAACAGACACATGGGCTTGGTAAAGACAGCATTAAAGTGTGATGGCATGTGGACAGGGTAAGAGCTAATAGGGCTTTCACATTCCACACAAGATATGTAGGGCTGGGCAGACAAGATGGGCCCAAGAGGCCTTTTTCTGTTGACCCATGTTTGTTTCTATGTTTCCTAAATTGCAGAGCAAATTTCCTTAATGTGAAACCATTCTTGCAGAAACCACAACATGAGCCATTCTATATCATGTGACCTCCACTACGAGTTCTTCTGCACCAAATGTCTTTCAAATATTTGGGATATCCATCTTAAAGTGCCTGGAAGTCATTTTTTGCATTACAAAAGAGTTTAAGGAATTCGCAGGTAAAATGTACACGGATTAGTAGTAATCACATCACAACAGTTAGTCTCACAAACAAGGCATTCTGTGTGCCCTGTGCATTATTATCTGCCTTTAACACTTCATTATGAAAAATGTGACTATACTTGAAAACATTCCACACTGGGAGCAGGGAGTATTAAAAGCAAAGTATAAGAATTCAAGAATCATAAGCAGGGGAAAATAATTTCAAAAATGTTACACTAGCTACAGGTGACTAAATGAATTCATTTTGTAGTTGTGCTGCTGTGTGCTAGACCAATAACATTTCCCTAAGGTTAAAACATATAAACATTCCTAGCAAATCAGTATTAAAGATTTAATTGTCATCTTCCCATCCTCCAGAGTTGGGGAATTTAAAACTCTCAATTTTATAACAGGAGAGCCATGAGGATTACTAGGAAACACATTTTTACTACAGCCCTGTTAGACCACCACAGAGGCATTTGTACCATGACTTTAAGTAAACCTTTGTGGTCTCAGGCCACCAAGCCTGATTTGAAATCAGACCCATTACAGTCTAGGTCTTTCCTGCCCACACTCTGTCTAATATCAAGGAAAGCAGAGAAAAGAGGTCCCAGTAAATTTTTATTGCTGCAGTGTCAAAAGCCTTCTATGCACATGGCAGTAAATATTGTAATGAGGTCTGGAAACAAAGCCATTCATATTTGCTTGGGGGCTGAGAATTAAGATAACCTGTTTCTAGTTAGACAGTCATTAGAAAGATCTAACATCCATGGTAAATGGTTTCCTGTCCTGAGTGCTTAGCGCTTGTTTAAGGAAACCAAATTTCCTGAACACTCACTTACAAATCAAGGATGTTTTACTGTCAAGAATTTTATGATGGCTGATCAGATTTTACCCTGGGTTACAACTACATTAGCATATTCATCAAAGGGTTTAGTATTTCTTTTGTTCTCACTGTAGTCTAATATACCGTGAAGCCCATTTATACAAATGCCTCTTATAAGAACAACCACTTATAAGGACTTTTTTCAAATCCCAGTTCATTTCTGCTTAACCTGATGCATTTTCCCTGCTCTATGATAATGTTTATTTGGATACAGCGACTGGCTAATTATTTTACCTGTTTTTGTCTGAACTTTGAATAATACTTTTAAATATCCTGTAAAACAACAAATTTAACAAAAAAGTGATCATTTATACAAAATAAATTTGTAAACTGTCCTCTAATACTGTTATTAATGGTTATCAAGAAAAGTAGTTTTGACCAGGTTTTTCTTTTATTGTTCTGGTAGTGACTGATTTTAAATGGATTTTGAGAGTTCTAAAAAAAAAAGCTGTTTTATGACAATCTCCCTTTTTATGGACATTTTTTTTTCTTGGCTTTTGGGGTTTTCAGTTTTCTTATAATGGGGATACAATAACACTGCAGTTACTGTAAATAAAATCAAGCATTTGCCAACTCTGAACGTTCGTGTGCATGTATTTTCTATGCCGTGGTTTAGTACTGATAGTGCAGAGGCGATAATTACATTGTATTTGCCTCTCTAGTGCTCATATGGGATTTCAGCAGAACAGCCTATTCTGACAAAAAAAAAACATCTATATAGACCAACCCCGTGGCAGACAAACAGTCCCTGCAGAAACACTGCCACTCCCCCCTGTCCCACCCCATCCAAGCCGACCTTGCCAACTCTTCTGTCCACAGCCCCAACACAAACCACCCTTGTGGCAACACTGCCAGTACCTCTTACCCCACCCAAGCAAACATGGCCAGCTCCCCTGCTCAGAGCCCTAACACAGACTGCCCCTGCAGAAACACTGCCAATACCCCCCACCCAAATGAACACAGCCACACACCTGCCTCCCCACTGCCTATATGGCCAGTTATCCACACAAATACTTGGTCCCTCCCACCATTGCAACCCTCCCACCACATACACACATAGCAGGTTCCCCTGTCCACAGCCACAACACAGATCACCCTTGCAGAAACACTGCCAGTAGCACACACTCACCTACGTGAACACAGCCAGATCCCCTGCCCACACCCCAAACACAGATCCTGCAGAAACACTGCCAGTATCCCCCCACCCTACCCAAGCCAACCCAGCCAACTCTCTTGCCTGCAGCCCCAACACAGACCAGCCCTTCGGCAAACAAACAGACCCTCCAGAAACACTACCAGTCCCCCCTGCCCCACCTCACCCAAGCCAACCTAGCCAGCTCTCCTGCCCACAGCCCCAACATAGACTACCCTTGTGGAAACACTGCTCCTACCTCCACCCCACCTAAGCAAACATGATCAGCCCCCTGCACACAGCCTTATATGCCAGTCTTCCCCAAGTGAATATCACCTACTCCACTGCCCACAGCCCCAACACAGTCCCTGCAAAAACACTGCTAACCTGGCCAGCTTCCCCACCCCCAGCCCCAACACATATGCCTCAGCAGAAACACTGCCACTCCCCCATCCTACCCCCCATCCTACCCAAGCCAACCTAGCCAGCTTCATATCCACAGCCCCAACATAGACTGCCCCAGCGCCAACACAGACAGCCCCTGCAGAAAAACTATCAGTCCCAGCACCCCACCCAACCCCACCCAAGCAAAGACAGCAGACTTTACCCCAGCAAGCCAACAGATGGCCCCTGAGGATACACTGCCAGTGCCCTCATGCCACACAAGCACACACATCCCCCTAATCACACCCAGCTCACACCCCATTGCATACATGCAAGTTATTACTAGTACTCCTCAATTCAGCTTTAACAGAAACACTGTTAGGGAAGCCTGAAAAATCTGCAAAAAAATGGACTTACACATTCCATTGCTGAAACATTAATGCAGTTTCTTTTACTACCTAAGCAATTTTTTCAGCGATATCAATTGACTCCCAGTTTGGAGCAGTGTGCAGGAGGGACGTCTAGCCACTGGGGGATGACAACAGGGTGATTGGGGAGAAAACACTGCCAGTCCCCCCCATCCTGCCCATGCCAACCTAGCCAGCTCCCTACTCACAGCGCCAACACAGACTGCCCCTGCACCAGCATAGACAGACCCTGCAGAAAAACTGTCAGTCAATCATTTTAAAATGCTATTTATAATTATAATATTCATGTCCCCATTTCTCATCAATATTGTCGCAGGAACTAACCAATCTAAGCCTTCACCCCCATTAGCCGCTAATCCCTTCATCTTAACCAATTTGCATCCAAGGTAGGATAAGACCACCTGCACTTTTGCACTATCTTTGGTCTTCAGTTATTCTCATTATCATAGAGCAAACATCCGTCTTACAACAATCTTGCATTCCTTTTTCTCCCCTCACAAAAAATGGCACAAGATCACATGTCGCATGCAGGAACAACAAAATCAAGAACATACCATTTCAACCAGAATCTGGATCCTACAAGAAATCTTCATGCTTCTTCTCTGCTCTGGCAACACTGAGCTCAACCCTGGTCCTGAAACACCATTATTATCTCCTGCAGATTATGCCTCTGCCAAGGGTTTAAAAATAGTGCTCATTAATGTATGTAGCCATCAGAAGAAAATAACGAAAGTGCAAGCATGGGTTTTGTATAGTCTGCCTGACATCTTAGTTCTCATGGAAACCTAACTAAAAAGTACAGCCACAAATCAAGCCTTAACATTATCATCCTACTCTATCTTTCAGGCTGACAGACCCACTAGAGGGGGAGGGGTAGCTATCTATCTACATGAGAAATTTTCTGCCACCATCATTGAAACCTACTCAAGACCAAAGGAATTTGAATGTTTAGCTCTAAAAATACCCATATCGGCTGCAGAATCAATAAATATACTAGGATGTTACAGACCGCCCTCTGTGGGCTTGGTTATTATGCCTCACCCACATCATCTCCTCAGTGCCAGCTTTAATGAAACTATAGTCTTAGGCAATTTGAGCCTTGACTGATTCAGTGCCAGATCACTTCCCATTAAATATCTATGTGACGAACTAGGCCTGACCCAGATAATCACTGAAACCACAAGACCATCTCGTATAAACTAGCAGACAGGCTCACTACTAGATGTCATTATTACTAACAGACCCCATAAAATCCTTTGTACAGCAGTCTGGCATAATGACCTCAGCGACCACAATATAGTTGTTTGCATTAGAAATCTACCCAAACATACTACCATATGTAAGGTAGTTACAAAAAGGTCTTTCAAAAAATTTAACTCTGCCAACTTCCTAAAGGATCTGAACAACATTAACTGGCAACAGTTCTACTTAGCTCCCACAATTAATGACAAACTGACCATCTTTAATATCACCGTCAGTGGAATTTTACATTTTCATGCACCCTTAATCAGATGCAAAGTGAAAATAGCTACCTGCCTGTGGTTCAATTCAGAAATCAAAAAAATGATGTTCATCTATGGGCTATTGCAAGAGGCACAAAATCCCCCAAATACCGAGCAGTTTTTAGTAAGTAAATAAGTAAAACTTTAATTTTAGAGCCAATCAAAATGCCTGCACCAAATTGATCAGATTTACCAAAGAGGCCTATTACCTAAACATCCTTGAAGCAGCCATAGGAAATCCTGCAAAAATCTGGTGCACATTCAAAATGGTAGAAGGAAGCAAAGCCCCCCAACCCTACCCAGTACTATTATTTATCAAGGCATCTCCATAACCAATAAAGACACCATAGTTGATAAATTTAATGAGCATTTTGTGAGAGCAGGCCTTGCCTTCGATATCTCCCAATCTGCCTCCATGCGAACCTCCATCCTACAATTATCCACCTCACCCAATGCTCCTACACACTCTTCCTTCACCTTCTCACCCATCACCTTTAAACAGGTGGAGGACCAACTACTTAAGCTGGACACAAGAAGAGTGCAGGGGCAGACAACATTGACGCCTTCTTCCTGAAACTAGGTCACCACTTCCTGACTGTCCCAATTACCCATTCATTTAATCTATCACTGGCAGAAGGTAGTGTACCTCAGGTTTGGAAAGTTGCACATCTATTACCACTCTTTAAATCAGGGGACCCAAGCTACCTAAATAATTACAGGCCGGTATTTATCCTGCCAATACTCTCTACTGGTCAGTACTCAACTTAGAGCATTCCTTGAAAACAACAATCTGATAAGCCCACTTCAGCCCAGTTTTAGGCCACATCATAGCATAGTATTGGCCCTATCCAAAGTTACCAGTGATTGGCTTGAGGCTAAGGATAACAAGCAGATCACAGGTGCAGTCTTCTTGAACCTAAGCAAGGTGTTTGATACTGTGGATCATCTCCTCCTAATAGATAGCTTCAAAGAACTAGGTTTAGATGATGCTGCTGTAGGATGGTTTGCCAACTACCTGGATAATAGACAACAATATATTAAAATTAATGCAACCCTTTCCTCACTACTACCGCTTTGTAAAGGTGTCCCACAGGGTTCTATCATGGGCACCCTGCTGTTCTTGATTTACGTGAACAACCTGAGTAAAGGAATTGTGGGCTCCAATATTCATCTGTTCGTGGATGATACTGTCCTGTACACATCTAAACCATCTCATAGTCAAATTTTCTCAACTTTTCAGTCTGATTTCATAACGCTGCAACACACTCTAATTCTATCAAAATTACTGCTGAATGCAAAAAAAAAAAGGTAATGTTCTCCCCCCCCCCGCGAAATTTAAAAACAACATGCCCCATAAGCAGCCTTCCTACTCTCATCAGCACACTCCTAGAGGATATTCTTGAGGTGGTAGATGACTTCAAGTACTTAGGCTTCACTCTTGACTCTCATCTGTCCTTCTCCTCCCACACGACATTCTGACTAATAAGTTGAAAATGAGACTAGGTTTCTTTTTTAAGAACAAATGTCTGTTCTCACAAGATTCCAGGATTAGGCTAGTACAGGCCACCTTCTTGCTCCTTCTGGACTATGCCAACATCATATCTAACAACAGAGCAATTACAAACCTCCACAAGTTGGACACGCTTTTCCACCATGCTATCCGATTTATAACCAATGTCCCAGCCCAGAATTCACCATTGCACCCTGTACAATGAGGTGATCTGGATCTTGCTTTCAACTAGGAGACTTATCCACACTTATACCTGGATATATAAAGCACTCCTAAATAAGCTGTCTGCCTACATCACCTCTGCTATCCATCAATTACAGAGTGCCTATGCCCTTAGAAAATGTGCATATATCTCCTTGGTTGTACCCAAATGTCATACCCGCTGCAGTAAGGCTGCCATGAGTTATGTCATCCCCACCATCTGGAATAAGCTCCAAGCTACATTAATGCACCAGACATTAATTCCACTAAATGTCTTCAAAATTATTATTAACAAAATCAGTATCGAATCCTGCCATTGCGCTTAATTTCCTTTTTAAAAAAAAACTTATATTTACATCTCTTATTTCCTTTTTCCCCTTCTTGGGCAGTACTGTTCAATACCATACACCTATACCTTACTGTTATCAATTAGGCCTTACTAGTGAAACACTCTGCACTTTGTGTCTGGAAACTGTACTGCCGTTACATGTATTATGTATTTTATACCAATATACCATGTACTGTAATCCATTGCTCACTGTGCTTGAAATTTGTACTGTAACCCTCCACTCACTGCATCAGATATTGTATTGCCCTTTGTTTATGTATGATGTACCCCTTATCAATGTACCTATGTAATGTATTGTTATTTCATTTTGTCTTTGATACTGTCATTTTGTTCATTTGCTGTAAATGTTTAAAAGGGGGCATCCTTGCAAATGAGCTTGCTCAACAGATCTCATCCCTTGACAATAAATTGAAACTAAAAAATGAAAGTTTAAACAAGTGTAGTGACCCAAAATGTGTTTTTTTTAAATAAAAAAGAAACTCAAGTTGAAACTGCTGGTTCACAGGGCTGGGAAAGGAGCACCGGTATTTCTCTGTACCTTGGATAAATGACTCCTAATCCCGAGCAATGTCCAGCAGGGCAAAGCAGCTAGCTGGGAAAGGGCAAGGCAGTTGCAGTCCTGGGAAAAAGAAAATAATTTAAACATTGAGGAGCCCATTCAGAATTCTAGGTCCAGAGTTGCAAAAGTGTGTGTGGGGGGGGGGCAGATTACAAGCAATAGCAAGCTGCAGGCAGAGGCTGCATTAAACTTTGCTTCACAAAACTTCCAAGTCATGTCTGCTGGTCGGGCTGGAGGTGCAGAGTAGGTTGGGGACAAGTCTTACACTGCATATTGTACAGCCTCAAATGAGAGACTGCTTTTTTCTAATCTGAACATAGAGGGCTTGGGAAGGAGTGTCAGTATTTCTTGGTGACAGTGAGAAATGACTCCCAGTCTTGAACAGTGTCCAGTGGGGAAATGCAGCTAGCGGTGCAGGGTACAGTCAAGATGGTTGGGGAAAAAGCAAACAATTACTTGAACATTTAGTACCCCATTCAGAATTCTAGGTCCTGAGGTGCAAAGGTAGATGTTGGGGGGTGAGAGCACATCACCAGCAGAGGCTGAATCAAACTTTGTCTTGCTTGACTTTACTCCCGTGTTGTGTCTGACAGTTGTGTCAGAGGTGCGAAAGTAGGTTGGGGACTAGTTGGGCAACTTACAACAGAAAAAAACCCTCACCTAACTGTACTGAGCCACAACATTGTTGAATCACTGGCTGAGAGTTGGTGTCAGGTAGTTGAAGCAGGTAGGCAGGTACTTGAGTGACAGTTAGCAAGTAACAACAGCAACAAGTGAGAAAAGATTAGAGCACAATGCTACAGCATCTTTTAAAACATGGACACTATAGTCCATGAACAATAACTGTTTCCAGCTTCATGCCAGATTTCCACAGACCAATCATTTATCCATGTTTCCATCTACATCAACACGTATGCAGTAAACCAAGGTCCCTGGCTGTCAAGCAGTAGTGTATGTATTAATACATGCCTCTAAAATCAGGGACAAGGCTTAAAAATTAGGAACAAAGAAACAAAATCAGGGACACAACTTTAGAACTAGTAATATTTATTTATTATAATTTTGTGACCAGGAAAGTCACACTAAAGATATGAAATATGTGCCAGTCTGTACAGCAGGGTTTTACCGAATATGTTTGGCATGACTCCACTCAGCTGATTGCTGGATGGTGTCATGTAAATGAAACAAGCCAGCCACTTTCTAATAGGAGTGGTTGACTCCTTTCAAGTACATGAAGTTTCCACCCAGCAAGCGGTGAGTAGCATCATGACCACACTATGTGGTCATTGGTCTGGACTGCTGAGCCCCGTTCCAGTCTGAACTACAATGTGCTCGGCAGTGACACACCTCTGAACTCCCCTTTAGTGTAACAAAACATTTCTTGCACATGCGCAAGCAAACATCAAAATGATGAACAATCAACCACTTATTCATCTTTTTGTGCAAGGACCAATATGGCAACAAACAATTCTTAACTAAAATTATGTAAGTCATAGCCATAGCCCTGCCACACCCCACATTACTTTCACTATACTGATAGCTGCACAAGACACAACATCTCATGACAAACACACAAACCTGACTCTGCATGACTGACTTAAAATACTAGATCATTCAAGACCAGGTCCAGCACACACAATGTCAACATAAGCCACCACACCCAACCATACTGTAACTTGTCCATACAGAACAGGCAATACAAACACAGTACACTGGCACATACATAATTAACTGAACACATGCACCACAGGCTTCAATCTTATCTTTAATTTGCATTGTTCAGATTGCCATGGGCCAGCGTCACTCACCCATCAGTTGCCTGATGCAAGCAGTAGGTTCTGTTGCTAAGTTGCAACCACAGAAATAAGATTTCTTGTGGAAAAGGATGATCATACCAGAAGCATAGTAAGTAATTGGTCTGGCATCCTATGTACATCACAAAACTTGGTTCCCCATGTTCAGACAATTCCCCTAAAAAGCATTGATGGTCAAAAAGAAAGCAGCACTTGAGTGGGCCTATTCACAAAGACAGAGTGGCAATGTGGTTTGGGTCCCTCTCCTTATACAGAACAAATGGGGATGGTGACATAAAGACCCAGGGGTGTACCCGTACCCTTCTGCTGTCCCTTACTGTGAGCTCTCTGTCCCTCATTTGTTCCACATAGAAAAGGTGCTGTAAACTCTTAAGAATGTCACAGTTCTCTGTGATTCCACTGAAAAATTAAGCTTTACACAAATAAAGGCATTAATTTCCCTGTGCTACCAGACTGAGTTTGCATTTTCCCAGTAACTCCATGGCAAATTTCCTATGTTTTCCTGTTGATTACAGGGTTCATTTGGCATGACTTCACTCAGCTGGTTGCTGGGCAGTGTCATGTAAATGAAATGAGCCAGCTGCTGTCTGATAGGAGCAGCTGACTCCTTTCAAGTATACAAAGTATCCAAAGAGCAAGCACTGAGTGGTGTCACAACTGCAGTGTGTGGTCATTCGTCTGGACTGCCGAACTGCAATGGGCTTAGCAGTGACACACCTCTGAAATCCCCTTTAGTGTAACAAAACATTTCTTGCTCGTGTGCAAGTAAAAGTAAAAATGGAGACAAATAGTCCTATTCTGTTACCACTATAACATACCTTGTTTCCTCTTGAAGTCAGAAATCTACAGTAAATGGCCCAAACTGTATTCTGTACCATTCTGCTATGGACAATGCTTTCCAATATATTTCCTTTTTATCCCCCAGGAACTATACTAGAAAATTTATAATTGTCTCTCAGGGGTCTCATTTAATTTCTCTTTTAATTACCCTTAAAGTAACAGTAAGCAAATTGTGAAAGCCCGTAAAAAGATCTTTTTAATGAGGTATTGGGCTTACCTGTAGGTGTCAGGAGTCCTGAGTTATGAATACCAAAATCATCTGTAAATCAAAACAAGGCAGCAGCCATTTCATTGAATCATGAGACCAACAGTGATGTCACTGAGGGGCAAGCTGTAATTAACAACATGCAGCTTGCCCGAGTCACGTGATGCAAGCTCTGTGAGTACAGCCTGATCCTTCAGCTCCAGCCTCCTACTGCATTAAAACTTGTATTTTTACAATTTTGATAAGCCTGCGATTTCAACTGATCCTAATAGGTGTTATAAAGGATCCCAGAAGTATTTGGTGCCAATTGGGTGTACATGGAGGTAGATATGAAGAAAAATACACCCAGACACACTCCGCCAGTTTCTCCCGCGAAGGCCCAGCCGAAGAAAGCGAGAGTGATCGCGGAAACCGAAGGCCCTGAAAATGAGAGTGCTACTCACGATAATGAGCCCCTGACTCTGGCACAATTTTTAGCGGAGTTTAAACCCTTTCGTGCTGAGCTGTGTACAGTGACAGAAGAGTTAAAAGCTGTTACAGTGGCCCTGGAAGACTTGTCCCGTCGTACGGGGGACACGGAGGTGAAGGTCTCATCTTTAGAGAAAAGAATAACGAAACACGAGCCAGAGATTATAAATCTGAAGCAGAAGCTAACCAGAATGGAGGCAAAGATCGAGGATTTGGAGGGACGGAGTAGGAGGAATAATCTGGTTATCATTGGCCTTCCAGAGCGTGAAGAGGGAGCAGATTCGATTTCATTTATGCAGAGCTTCCTTAAAGAAATTGTAGGCCCAACACCCTTCGGCAATAAATTTATCATTGAAAGGGCTCACCGGGCGCTGCGTGCGGCTCCACCACCGGGCTCCCCCCCCCCGTGTACTTTTATAGTGCGCTTTTTGAATTATCAAGAACGGCAGTTTGTTCTGACAAAGGCTAAGGAGCTTAAGGAGTTAAAGTGGAGGGGGGTGCCGATTAGGATCACGCAGGATTTACCGCTGGCAGTGCGGCAAAGAAGAGCTGAATATCATCCAATTGTTTCGAAATTGATCCCTGCGGGTATTCGTTTTAGGATGCTTTACCCGGCTAAGTTGCAGGTTTTGATTTCTGGTCAGTGGTCTACCTACGGGGATGCTCCAGCAGCAAGAAAGGGATTGTCTGCAGCCCTCCCGGACCTCTTCGGATAGCCCCTGGGTCTTTAAAGGGGAGAGAAGTGGACTACTGTGTGTCAAATTTTCTCTTTAATCTTGCTCGCTTTGTTAAATAGGTGGAGCGTGGCCTCTCTGTAAATAAGTGTTGCCGACCTAGTTTGTTTTTTTAATTTTTCTTCTTCCATCTGGTGATAAAAGCAAGTTGCTCATGGTCGGCAGTTGCACGCATAAATGCGGATGGGACAGTTTTTCTCTGAGGAGTGGAGACATGGAGGTTCGATCCTGGGGAGCACAGGTTGACCGGTCGAGCAAAGAGGTATCTGGCGAGGGGTGAAAGGCTCAACGCACGCGGAGTAGGAGGGCCTTGCCTGGAATGGTGCAGCGCACTGGGAACTGAATAGATCACGCCAGGGATCTCCTGATAACGTGTCGGTGGACTGTCTGACTTCTCCGTGATAGCCAGGTTCAGAAAAACGGAGGACTCTCTTTCTTCTCCTTTTTTTTTTGGGTCCCAGGATGCGTTGGAGTCTCTTCGGTCTTGTTGGAGATGCCGTAATTGAAGTAGTGCTCCTGGCTAAGAGCTGGAAGGGATGAGTTGGATTTATATCTGCAGCTGCTGATTACTGGATCGGAGAAAAGGTGCACCTGTCAGGATCTGGACTACAGATCGGTTTCTTTTTGGGACTTGGCTTTATTTCACCCGAATCCTTTATCATCAGGGTGCATCGTCAGTGTCTTATGTTGGGGACTGCATCTATTATGGACATCATTCGCTGATCTCTTACAGATAATTATACCTTTTTATTCTTTTTTGTTCTATTCTATTGTACCGCATAAAGTTAATTATAATAGTTGTGGTTGTTATTTAAATCATAGCTCTTGGGGATTTCTTTTGTTGTGGAGGGGATAATTCCTGTAATGGGTGTTGGGGTAATGGTAAGTAGGGTTTATTCAGGGACTGGGTTTTGAAACACAAGTCTATGGTCTGATGGGTTCCCCTTTTTTTTTTTTATATTATTTTTATGTTACCTCTTTTCCTTTTTTTCTTTGTGTGGATGGCTAAGCAGGAATATATAGGGTCATTAGGATGTGTTGGTTAGTCTTGGTTAGGTGTTCAAGGATCTTGCGTGGGGGGCTGGAGGGAAGGGTCTGAGGTAACGGAGCTATGGATATCATGGACCAAAGTGTGGTAGAGAGGGAGGAGGGGGGTGGGAAGTATTGGGAGGGTGAGGGACGGAGAGGGAGGATACCAACTGCTTTAGATACAGGTGTATGGGATCGGATCGTTATGGGGTTTATTTTTAAGGTAGGGCAGGGAGTGGGGTGGTGGGTAGCAGTAGGAGTTTAGAAGGGTTGAGTCTCGGAAGATCTGCTCTCCCAATTGTTTTGGGTAAGATGGTGATTGACGGGATGGAGAAGGTAGCTTGATGGTTTTATAAGGATTACTCGGAGAATGGGTAGTGTTGTGGAATTTGTTACGTGGAATGTCAAAGGTGCCAGGCAAAAAATAAAGAGATATAAAATACTAAAGCATTTGCAATTACTAAAGGGCCAGATAATATGTTTACAAGAAACACACTTGCTTGAAAAGGAGCTGAATGTGCTCAGATGTCAGTTTATTGGTCAGGTATACGGGGCTGGATATAATACTGCTGGTAGGGGGGTTGCACTCCTATTTCACAGGAGTGTGGCTTTTGTGTGTGAGAATAAAACAGTGGATCCAGTAGGCCGTTATATAATTGTTATAGGGCTTTTAAACCAAACAAGATTAGTGTTGGGCAGTATATATGGTCCTAACGCAGACACCCCTTGTTTTTTTATGGATTTAATGAAAGTCTTAAGTCCGTTTCATCACCTTCCGATATTGCTGGGGGGGGATTGGAATTTGCCATTTACTCCAGATTTGGATAAGGATGGTAAGCGAAGTAAGGGTCTTTCTCCAGCTCAGAGAGCTATTAGGGATCTGTCTGATAATCTGGGATTATGTGATCCATGGAGGGTTTTGCATCCTTCATGTAGGGAATATACATTTTTATCGGAAGTTCATAAGTCCAGATCCAGGATTGACTATTTTTTGGTGAGTCGAGGCCTACTTTCAGGATTGGTGCATAGTAATATTACTCCGGGGATCTTTTTGGACCACTCTATGGTTCGCTGTTCCCTTAATTTGGCCCCTAATACTCCCAGACAGACTATCTGGAAGTTAAATAACCAAATACTTCGCTCCACGGAAATAAGGGAATATATTGGTCGTCGGATTGAACAATATGAGACAGAGAATAGGCATTTTTCTACTGGAGGGGATTTATGGTGGAGTGCTCTAAAGTGTGTGTTAAGGGGGGAGTTTATCCAGTTGGCGGTTGCAAGGAAGAAGAAGAGGGACGATAGGGCTAGGTTCTCGCTGGCACAAATTAGAGACATAGAGAGGGCCCTGTCAAGGAATACGCCAGAGGAGACCAGGGAGCTGTTGATTAAACTGCGTCACGAGTATGAAGGGATATTAGGGAGAGGGCAGAATATGCGATGAATAAAACCAAAGCGCTGTATTTGAGCCAAGGCGAGAAATCAGGTAGACTCTTGGCAATGCGGTTGAGGGCTGTAGAAGCGTCTAGAATAGTCCAGAGTATCACGTCTTGAGTAGATGGGTCGGTTAAAACTTCGCCCATGGAAATTGTTAGGGAATTTAAGGACTACTACAAGGTTTTATATAGTCCTATGACTCCTAGACCCAGTATGGAAGAAGTCGAAGACTATCTAGATACTTGTAATTTACCCCAGGTAACAGAGGTTCAGAGGAGGGAGCTCTCGTTTCCCATCTCTGATGAGGAGATCTTAGAGGCAATCCAAACGCTTTCCAATGACAAGGCACCCGGCCCAGATGGGTTTTCGCCCAATTTTTATAAATGTTTTGCGACCCTGTTATGTCCCGGCCTTAAAAGATTATTTCAGAGTATTTTGACCTTGGATACAGTGGATGGCTATTTATTTGAGGCTCTGAAAGTGCTTATTCCGAAAGAAGGTAAGGAATTAGATAAAGTTACAAGCTATAGGCCTATCTCCCTGATTAATTACGATATTAAGATTCTGGCGAAGATTCTAGTGAATCGGTTGTCCAAGGTCATGCCCAGTCTAATTCATCATGATCAGGTTGGGTTTATGAAGGGCAGGTCGGCTTCGTACCACCTGCGTAAACTATCTCATATCTTCTCTGTATCCAGGGACTGTAAATCCCCATGTGTTTTGATGTCGGTGGATGCAGAGAAGGCTTTGATAGGTGGATTGGAAGTTTTTGTCCATTGCTATGGAGAAATTTGGCTTCCCGCTCAATTTATCAGTCACGTGTTTGCTCTATATAGGATCCCAAAGCTAAAATATATTGTAATGGAGTATTTTCTACAAGTTTTCCTCTTAACTCTGACACTAGGCAGGGCTGTCCTCATCGCCTCTTTATTTAATTTATATTTAGAGCCTCTCCTCACCAAAGTGAGGTTAGACCCTAGGGTCATGGGTATTAGAGCTGGGTCACAGGATCTCAAAATCTCAGCATTTGCGGATGACATCTTGTTGTATGTTACTCAGCCAGGTGGTTCAATTCAGGCAGTTATGGGCATCATTGGAGAATATAGTAGATTGTCCAATTACAAGATTAATGTGGAGAAAACCCAGATTTTTCCGCTGAACATGAGAATGCAGAGGTCTGAGGTGTTGGAATTGGGCATGCAATGGACTCCGTATATTTTGAAGTATTTGGGTATTTACTTGGCTAGATCCAACCTGAAATTAATCAAGCTCAATCTGGATGCCACTAGGAATATTATTAAGCAGGACCTAAAAGGTGGGGTGGGTTTGCCGCTCTCTCTCTGGGGACGGATCAATATAGTTAAAATGAACATTCTACCCAGGATTTTTATCCACTCAATATGCTTAATGTATCGTTACTCCCTAAAGTGGTTCAGTGAACTACACTCATTAATCTCAGAGTTTATCTGAGGGGAAATGCCCGTAGGGCTTATGGTAAACTGGCAGCCCCCAGGAGAGAGCAGGATTGAGACTTCCACATTTTGGCTTATATTACTGGGCAAGTAATCTTTGCAATATCTGAAATGGATAGTACCCACCAGGAAGCTTGAGTCTTTGCCCTATGTTCCCTCATGGGTTAGATTGGAAATAGAGGCAATTAAGGAGGTGGGGATAGACCCGAAAGCTTTGCTTTATTCCATTCCTAAGATATTGCCCCCTAAGTTGATTGCTACCCCAATAGCAAAATTTTTGCATATTCGTAGACAGATATGTGTTAAGTTAGGTTATATTCCAGATAGGGACAAGTATCAACCGATCTGCCAAAATCCCAATTTGAGGATTGGGGGGAAAATGATATCGGGTGGATGGCTTCCCCAGCTTGATGGGTTGCAAATTGAGGATTTAATGGGGGATGACCGTATACTGCCTATAAAAGAGATCCTGGCAAAGTATAACAGAGAGTCCAAGCAAGTCTTTAAATTATTTCAAATTATTCATTTATTAATGCAGGTGATGATTAAACTTCGAGAAGAGCGCATAAATGGGAAATGGTTTGAGTCATTGGAACAAATTGTGTGGGAACCACATGCATTGTCCAGAGTGTACAAGACACTTCTTGATCAAGCTCTTGTGGATATTGATCACAAGCCTAGATATTGGTCTAGTTGTTTGGGAGAACAAGAGCGGGATTGGGAGGGTGTATGGAGACATGTGTATAGGTATCTTAAACAGGATAGACTGAGGGTGATGCAGTTTCATTTTTTAAATAACTTGTTTTGGACCCCTTCCAAGCTACACAAAGTGGGTCATAGGCCTAACCAAAACTGTTTCCGGTGTCGTCAGGCAGTTGGAGATTTGTATCACATTTTTGGGAGGTCCACCGATAAAACAGTTGTGGATACAGATTAAACAGAAAGCAGATCCATTGTTGGGTATTGACCAGTATTTACCCCGAAATATGTTTGTTAGGGGATTATTCTGGTATTAGGTTTAAGGCGCCAGATTTTATATGGCTCTGATTTCAGGCTCGCTTAAAAAGGTAGTTTTATGATATTGGATGACTGACTCCTCAATCACGTATGTGGAGTGGTTACAGGAGATGTTATTTAACTTAAACATGGAAAAATTAAGTGCGGGAAGGGATAATCGGCTTCAACTATATGAAAAGGTATGGAGTCGTTTTCAGTTGTTATACCTTCCCCAGGTGAAGCCGGATTCAGTAAGGTAGCACTAGAGATGATTGTGGATGAGCAGATCTTCCTTGAGGGTATTTAGTACTATGGGGGGGATAGGTGGGGGGGGAGGGAGGTTTTTGAGGGAGGGAAGGGAGAAAACTGTTTATTGGATCCAATTTATGTCAATTGTTATGAAGGAACAAAATTTCTTATGTATGTATGCTGTTTTGATATGTTGATGATTACAATAAAATTTTGAATTAAAAAAACATGCAGCTTGCCCCTCAGTGACATCACTTCCTGTTTTAAAATGGCTGCTGCCTTGTTTTGATTTACAGATTAATTAGATAGTCATATCTCAGGACTCCTGACACCTACAAGGAAGTCCAGTGCTTTGTTTGAAATGTCTTTTCATGGAGTTTCACAGTTTGAGTGACCTCTGCAATGTTAACTGTCCCTTTAAATGGGAACTAGAAATACAGTCACAAGAGACGTATATACAGTTAATCGCAACCAATAATTAACTGAGAAAAGATCCGAAACAAATGTGGAATGACAAATTATGGCAAACAGGTTCATTTTTTTAATTAGTATAACACCTTAGGACAGATTTTCAAATGGATCTGACACAAAATGCATTCTAAGTCTTTGTCTGCCCAATTGTATCTAAGCAGCCCTGCTACAGTTTCAAAAGATGTTTCTATTTGCAATAAAAAACTTACGCTTTGTGGTAAAAAAATTAAAAAATAAGTAAAAAGGTTACGTCATGGTTTACTTCAGTTACATTATTTTTATGCAAAATTAAGACACAGTTATTTATTTATTTATTTAATTAGTTGTTGTTGACCGGGTAAGTGCACTAGACAAATCCTGCTCATTTTCAGGCATGACCCGGGGGTTGGAGATACAGATGAATGCCAACTGACCTTGATGGGGCACTGGAAAACTGCACCTGCAATTTATTTGCGGAATCTGCAGTTTTCACCATTCTCTCCAAAAACTTACATGTTCTACAATTTCTTGCAATTTTTGACTTTTGTACTTTGAACTGTGTAAAAAGTATTAATATTTTAAATAAAATACTGTAAAATATATTGACAATTTTGCATGCAGACTTGGGTTTGGCTGAAATGATGCAGTGCAAGGTGGGGGAAGGGTTTTATGTGACACTGCTTTCTTTTGAATCCTTGCCTTGTTTGGTTTCAAAATCCTCTGCCCAAACATAAGTACACTTAAACACTTAACATTTGATTTCTATTGAAGCAGTCAATCAAGAATACTTTTTTTTTGCCATAGAAACTGAAACAGTAGATGGGAGAAATGGTGCAAATTATCCCATTCACCTAATGGAGTGCTGACTGCGATGTTGTTTTGTAAGTGGTAGGGCAGGTTTTTCCTTGTGAACATACTTTTATTCAGACTAGTTTTGCTTCAAACAGCTGAGGATTTTGTATGGCCCTGCTGGTTATAAACTTGAGTAAGCTAGTTGGTAACAATGATCTTGCTCTTAGCGATCTACAACCTAGATGCTCACATGCAAAGACTACAACAAAAACCCTACTAAAGTTTCAAAACAAGTTTATAAAACACATAAAAAAGTATCTGAACAGTTATCTTTAACTAAACAAAATCACTGCAGCCAGAGTAAAACAAATCTCAGTTACAGGGTACCCTGACTACTGTATGATGCATTGCAAATATATTGGTATTTTATTTTAGATTATTTGGTAACCGGGTAAGGCCCACTAGGTACAAGTAACTGTTTTCAGGGGTGACCCAGGAGCACTGGTGCGATTACGTGACTTGTTCAGAGTCACACAGTATGCAATTGGAGGTTGTGAATCAAACCCAGGCCTGCTGGATGTACCCCGCTCATTCACAGATTGTTACTCTAACCTCTAGGCTATACTACCTGCCCCAATAACCCCAAGAGTTAATGTTTTAATATGAGATTTCAGAAACAGTGTACAGTATCTACAGTGCAAAATATGAACATTAGGCACTTTAACAACATTTTACGAAAACTCAATTATTCACCACTCCATCTGCTTATTTTTTCATGCACCAAAGTGGGTGAATAGTTGACAGAGCACTGTAAATAGTTGTTGATCAGATTTCATTATTCAACACCCAGAAGCTGACACAACTTGTTGATTCTGGATTTATTTTATATTGATTTGCTGTGGTTCACTAAATAAAATCTATTTGGCACTGTATGAGGCAGATGTTTTTAAATTTTGGAAGATAGGCAACACATCGATCAGGTTTAGTATTCAATTTAGGAACATAGGCTTTTCTTCATGTTTAAAACATATTCAAGTGGCAGTGTATTCATTTAGCAGTTTATGCTGATAAATATATGCTGCAGAAAACAGTAAAATATTTATTGTGAAGCAATCAGGGACTATAGCAGAGCTCCCGCAATTTTCCCACAATTTTTACAGAACATCTCCAAATTTTGGGGTAACTTTTTCTGCAATTTTCCAGTGGCCCTGGGCTTAAGTAAAGTTTATAGTTCTGATCCCCATATCTCAGGTAGGAGACTGAGATTGTAGAGAAAGTAGAGGGGGATCGACTAAGATGCTTGATGGCTTGGGAAACAGTGCTGCAGAACACATGGGGCTGTGTATAAGATGGGGGGAGTGGAGCTTACAGTCACCAAGCAAGAAGGAGACCTAGAGGTCATCACATCTGATCACCACAAGACAGCTGGACAGTGTGACAAAGCAGTGGGAATGACTAGCAGGATGCTGGGCTGCATTGGGAAAAGGATTTATAGCAAGAGCAGGGAGGTGATGCTGCCATTGTATTACTCACTAGTGAGGCCGCACTTGTAGTACTGTGTCCAGTTGTGGAGGCTGCACCTTTGCAAGGACATTGAAAGGGTGGAGGCAGTACAGAGAAGAGCAACCAAAAGGGTGAGGGGTTTGCATGAGAAGCCATACGAAGAAAGGCTGCCGAAACTCAACATGTACTCCCTGGAAGAGAAGAGAGTGAGAGGGGATATGACTGAAACCTACAAGTACCCCAAAGATGTGAACAATAGGTAAGTAGAGAGTCTATTTCAGAGAAGGGAAGGCACTTGAACAAGGAGGCATGCAATGAAGCTAAAGGGGGGAAGTTTAGGAGAGATGTGTAGAAATACATCTTCATGGAAAGGGTGGTGGATGACTGGAACAGCCTGCCAAAGGAGGTAGTGGGGGCAAAGGCTGTGAGAAGCTTCAAGCATGTGTGGGATAGGAACAGAGGCATGTTAGGTAAAGTAATGGGGGGAAAGAGTGACACCTATTACCAGCTACAGTCAGTGGTGACTGAACAGGCAGCTAGAAGGGCAGATTGGATGGGCCCTTTTCTTCCATTAAAATCTATGTGTCTGTGTTTCTGTATCATTTTTATGACCACCTGGCAGGACTGAGACTATCCTCCATTGACAACTGAAGACTTAGGAGATATGATTATAGTAATCAAAGTATGTAAAATGGATAGCACCTTAAAGCAAAGCATAGTTCTTCAATGTGCACAAGGATAAAGGAATAAGGAGACATCAATGTCACTAATGATAGGAAGACTTGTGAAAAACATCAGGAAGAACTACCTCACTGAAAGAGTGGTGTATATATTAAATTAGACTCCCAGGGCATGCAGATCAAATCATACTGTAAAAATCTCAAGATCAGACTCCACAAGGAATTTGAAGAAAATTGAGTGACGGCAGTAGCAGTAGTAGTAACAGTAGTAGTAGTGGTAGTAACAGTAGTAGTATTAGTAGTAACAGTAGCAGTAGAGCTTAGTCTATTTGTGTTGCTCTTCAAAAGCTCAGACAGCCTTTACAACACAAATACCACAATATTACAACAATTATCCACACTAAATGAAGGATTACATGAACAAATAATTCAGTTCAGCAAATACAAATGACTTTAGCAGAGTTCGAAGATGGATCCATCAGTTCTTCAGGCCAAAGGTTTGTGTCATAAAAATAATTTTCATAAGGTATTTTAATGAAGTCAGAGAATGCCTGAAACGAACCTCCAGCAGAACTGAGTTCCAAAGAGCAGGGCCAGCACTGCAAAAACTCAGTTTCCAGCAGCCATCAGACTGAAGAGTGGCTCCTTCAAAAACTTTCTCAGAGACCTTTGCTAAAATAGGAAGACTGGAGGCAGAACAATGAAAAAGTTCAAAAAGACCCCTGCACAGCCAGCCTCCAAGACGTCCTCAATTTAAGCAAAAATCATGGAGAACATAGATGAATGGGCACACTGGAGTAACAGGCAATTAAAAAGGTGCTTTATTGAAAATAACGAAGTGCTAGTACATGTGCAAGAGTACAAACAGACCTGCAGTGCTGCAAAGGCTGACATCTCATGTGCATTCAGAGCCAGATGCTCCTACTTCAGGGGGTGGAACCAGTGCAACTGTGAAGGTGCACCATTTAAATAGGGCTCACAGTTCCAGATCATGAACATATTAAATGTGGCACAGCTTCTTAAAGTGCTAGTGCCCAATATGGATAAATAGGCTACCCATATAAGTGTCGCCCTGATTCAATGAATATGAGCTCAGAAAAATTGCGCTAATAGTGAAGTGCAACATTTAAGAACAGACTGCATGATCTACAAGAGACATCAGAGTAGAGTGCTTGCATAAACAAATCAACATCCAATACAATGATATAATGCCTATCATCAATACATTAGAACTTCATAGGAGAGTGCAAAAATTATATAAGAGTTTTTCAGTTTGAAGAATTCTTTTACATAACAAACAGAAGCTCTCAAGAAGTTCATTTAGAGACCAATGTTGAGATGCAAAAAGAGTCCAAGGATGACAGGAGAAAAACAACCCACCTAAAATGCAAAGAACAATGCAGAGATTAATTTTACAAAAATGGCATCAAAACCTGAACCATATTGAGGCCTGCAAGACTTAAAAGTATCGAATGAAAATTCCATCTAGATTCCCACCATTATTAAGTCTCCCTCTCCCCCGAATCATTCTGAATATGTATTCCACTGCTAAAAATGTCAAGCAGGTTGGATGTGTATTATGATGTGATTTAATATTGGCTTCATGTGCACTTTTATCTGAGCAATTACATATGGCCCTAATGTTTTCCAAAATTCTGATTTTAAGCTTCTTGTTGGTCCTGCCAACATATATGTTATGGCAGGAACACCAGACAACACAGATAACAAAATCTTTGAAGCAGCTAGCAAACTGGTGTACCTCAACTATCTCCTTATGGTCACCTCCATGGACCCAATTTTCTTTGTACAGCACTGTATATTTATATGCAGAACATCTCTTGCAGTGGTGAAAACCTTTAGGCTTATTACATAACCACATTTCTGGGACTAGTTTGGTATAATGCCCGTGTGTTATAACATTGCTTAAGTTGGATCCTCTCGAATAAGGAACCCTGGGAAAAGGTCCCAAAGTATTTCTGAAGGCAGGGTCAGTGAGTAAATGAGCCAGTGTCTCAGCACTGTTTCTTTCACGTTCCGAGCTAAAGCATTTATACTGTGTAACAAAAGTTACAGGGAAATTTGCATTCCCTGATTTCAACTTCAGAACCAATATAAATAACCTTTTAGTTTCTTTGGCTATTTTTTAAGCTTTGTTATAATTCTAGTTGAATAGCCACATGCCTTATACCTGTTTTTAAACTCCACAGCTTGTCGTTCAGATTTCTCCTCTGTGGAACTGTTCCCTTTGATTCAAAGGAGCTGCCCCACAGTAAACTAGCAATAAGGCTGGGGAGTGGGAGGGCACTCTCTGCTTGCAATAAAGCATTGCCAGATGTATCTTTCTTGAAAGTGTCACTTGGTACAACACCAGATTCATCAACATGAAAGTGCAGGTCAAAAATATTAATATTTGGTTCATTTTATAAGCAGAACTCAAGTTAAAATTATCAATATTGTGCCAGTTGACAAAATCTCACACACTTTCTATAGGTTCTCACCACACACACAAAAGATATATTAATGTAGCTGTGGCATTTGACGGTAACACCCTATATGGGTGCGTATTATTGAGCAGCTCAATATAAACAACTTAATAATACAGCTCACCTGTAGAGTGAAAGGAGAAAAAGAGTACCGATTGATCATATTAAGTGTACTGTAGCACTGAGGGATATGCGCCACACTCACTGGAGAGGATATAAATAGATTAATTTGGCCAAGCCCTGCTGAGCTGGCCATGTGGCATACTGGCATGAGCCACTGCTCCTGGAGCCTGAGGTGCTGGGTTTAGATCCTGGTGCTGGAATCTATTTTGCTTCCTGGGGGGTTGCTAATTTTTTCTATGTCCACTCCCCCAGAGCTAAGAATCTTTATTTTAGTGGGTGCAGGGGGCTTGCCCCTCACAAAGGGTGTGTGTGTGGGGCATAGCCCCCACATAAAAATACATATTTGGGTGTTTCTATTGCCAGACTGAGCTGCCTTCACTATTTGTGACATTTGCTCTAATATTAGATGCCCTTTTAACAGGGGGCATTTTTGAGGTCGCTCTTTGTTGTCGGCAAGTAAAAGTACTCGCTGTTATTACATAAAACCCATTTGACTATCCTCCACATGTGGATTATGGCCTACATTGAATATCAATTGTTCTTCCCACCAGGCCAGTTACAGATTGTCATAAGATGTGGCTATTGTGACCCCCCATCCCCGTATCCTGGACCTGGTGTCAGAACTGACCATTAACAGAAAAATAATTATGATGCAGCTTAAAGTTTTAAGTTCTAATAGTTTTAATAGTCCTAAGTTTTAATAGTTTTTAGACTGTGATTTAGTTATTGGCTTCGCTTAGTAAGTTAGGGATCTATGGTGAGGTAGCTAGCTTAGCCATGTGTGTCTTTGTGTGCTAGCTAGCCCATACACGAGTTTACACAACAGCCTTGGGACAGTCTCCCTAAGGTGAGCACTGTGCTAGAACAAGTACTTTAGCTGTTGTAGGCTGTGCTGTGTATTGTAAGACTGTCAGACCTCGTGTAAACTCACCTTGGTCTGTTTGCCATCCCTTGAGGTTGTTTGGGGCCCATGACAAGGGGAAAGCTATCAGCTGCTGAGTTGACAAGCCATGGAGGTGCCAAGAAATTGGCCAGGAAGTCATCGGACCACTGAAGCAGCCGAGGAGTCATTGTCAGAGAAGGAGAACTTGTTCCACCTGTAGGGGCCCGTCAGAGAGAGAGGCCATCGGAGACACCCCCCCCTCCATCCAGAAGAGTATCATCCCAGTTTTATGTTTGGACTGGAAAGGAAGACTCTTGAGCTGGCCGGTGTGGAGCTGCAGAAGCACAAAGGAGGACTGGTGGGGCTGACCCAGTAAGGTGTTTCCAGGCAGTCTGGTCCCATAGGTTTGACCGGTTGAATCAGCCACAGGCTTACTGGAGGGTGGTCTAGGGTGCTGATTCAACTAAGATGCTTGGGAGCGTGACCGGAGGGTTGCCTGTCAAGGCTGTCTACAGGATTGAGCTGAAGGGACCTGGATAAGCCATGGGGGGGGGAGGTCCTACCAGAAGAAGAACTGACTGGCTGTTTTCCGGGAACAGGAGCCACAGTAGTGTCCAAGGAGCTGTTGGAACATCAAAGCATGGAGTGGCATTTTATTGGATCTATTCCAGTCTGTTGAGACTTTTCCTTTTGGGATGGCCGGCAGTAGTTTAGGGTGAGAACTTCTGTGCTGTGATCAGCTTGGGCTTACTGGACTTAAGACCCTTTTTAGCCTTTTAATCCTGGAAATATTTTAGCAGACCTGGGTGAGAGTCAGGTCTATGAGAAAACTGCATTGGACAATTTTCACAGAGGTGGGAGCTCTGTGAAACTTTAGACTGCTATCTGGACATTATTTTAAATGTTACTGATGAAAATTTCAATCTCTGTTGCTACTTAAGTTTTGGTTTCTGGGAATATTGTATTTGGGTAAGAGGGTGTGGAGGATTGGATTGAGAGTGTGGCTGTGAGCGGTTGTGAGTAGGAACTGAGTAGTTGAGAAATGTGTGTTTAGATTGGTTGGTGTGTGATTGTGGGGGGTGGTGTGCTAAGATAAAGTGAATTGTAGATGTATGTGGATGGATTTTTGAGGTGGGGAGTTGGTTGATGGGGCATTGGGTTGGTTTTATTTGGTTTGTATTGCATGTATTTGATTATTTAGTTATTGTTGTGGGATTTAGAGGGTAGTGGTTTAGTATTTAGCGGAGTTTTAAATATGAACATCATGTGTCTGGGAGGACGTGGTGGCCTGGGGCTGGTCAGGATAGTGTATGGGGTGTCCTTGTTACACAATCTGCAGCCCTTTTCTGACCTCCCTGTTTCCACCACCATGGCACATCAGTGCCAAGAGGTCAGAGTTACAAGGTACCACATTGATCGATTGTGGCAGAGTGCCCGTGCACTTCGGGGGGGGGTAGGATCGAGGTTGTTAGGTGTAGGAGGCACCCTGGGTGCCGTTGAACCATGGAGAGAGGTGAGAGATATTTGGTTCCAGTGCCCAGGGTTCCTGCCAGACTGAGTGGACAGGTGACAAGAAGGGCTACACTGTCCACCAATCCCCTGAGGGTAGAGCTATGCAATGCCAAGTCGATCAAGACAGCTGTTATTGTGGACTTGATTTCCTTGATCGACCTGGCTTGCTTCTCCAAGACCTGGTTGGGGGATGATGCGGGCCCTGTTCTAGAGTCCGCCGTTCCCCCCTGGGTACTCAGTGGTGCATTGCTCCAGAATGGAATGTAGGGGCAGGGGAGTGGCCATCTGTTTTAGATCCGAACTTAACTTCTCTGTGCACCCAGTGTGAAGACCAAATTCATTTGAAAGTGTGGCCATGTGTGGTGGTCTGGGCACAGGTTGTAGGATTCTCCTGATCTACTGCACCTCTGGGGCAGTGGGTGAACTCCTACAGGAAGTGGCCGATTTTATTGTCAGCGAGATGTTGGCATCCACCCAATGTTTAGTCTTGGGGGATTTCAACATCTGGGCCGACGACAAGTCATCCAGATTGGGTTCCAACCTTCTCCAGACAAAGTTTTCTCTGGGCCTGTCACAGAAAGTTTCCTCTGTGACACACCATGGCGATCACATGTTGGATTTGGTCTTCTCCCTTGGGCTTGACATTTCCAACCTCAAGACTGATTGTGTCATTTGGTCTGATCATTGCACAGTATAATTTTTGCTAGGGGCCCCCTCCAGTAACCCTCCCCCTACAGAGATAGTAAGCTATCACTCTTTGGGGGGTTTGACCCCAGAGGAATTATTGGTGATGGCTGATCTATCTAGTTTGGGCAGTGCATGCACAGAAGGCATGGATGTAGTGGTTGCCACCTATAATAGGATGCTGATTGCTGCACTTGACTCTCTTGCACCGATCTATGTATGATCCAAATCCTCTCACTTGAGGTCCCCTTGGTTTGATGGGGAGCTCAAGGTGATGAAGATCTTGGCTCCAAGGTTGGAGCACTGCTGGTGGAGATCTCACTTGACGGTGGATAAACTGGCCCTATGTACTTGCTATCATGAATATCAGAGGGCAATCGCCCAGAAGAAGGCAGAGTTCCTGTCAATGGAGATTGCTGCCAGGAAGAATTGACCAACAGCACTCTTTTGTGCTGTGGACAGGCTTTTAAATCCAGCCTGTCTACAGCTGAAACAGACCTTTTCTAGTACTTTATGTGAAGAGTTTGCCCAGTTCTTCTTGGTCAGGGTGCCCACCATCCAGCAGGGTATTCCACCAGTGGGTACTATGGAGGCCAACAGTGGTTGCATTGGTTGTCTGGAGAGCCCTCCACCTGGTTGGGGGGAGTTTAAGCCTGTGGAGGTGTCAGAGGTCATTGAGGTTGCATCCAAGTTGAAGTGCACCTATTGTGAACTGGGCCCGGTACAGACACTTTTCTTAATGGAATGAGTGGATACTGTTGGCCCAGTGTTCACCCTGATTGTCCATTTTTCTTTATCTGAGGGGATTTTCCCCGATGCCTTGAAGGAGGCATTGGTGTGACCCCTCCAGAAAAAAAACATCTTTAGACCCTGACATCAAGGCAAATTACCATCCCATCTCCAATCTCCCATTTTTAGGGAAGATTGTCAAAAAGGTGGTAGCACTTCAGCTGGAAGAGCACCTTTTGACCTTTGATCTCTGCGCGCCCTTCCAGTCTGGATTTCATGTGAGGCATAGTATGGAAACCGCTCTTGTTAGAGTACACAATGATCTCCTCAGGGCTAAAGATCGAGGTGAGGGGACAATTCTTATTCTCCTCGATCTCTCCCCAGCATTTGATACAGTAGATCATTGTGTGTTGCTTGACCAGCTGAGGGAATTTTGTGGGCATGGTTATCTACTGGTTTGAGTCTTATCTCATGAACAGGAGGCAACAGTTATGATGGGGAATTTCTCCTCCTCCCCTAGTCTCCTGTACTGTGGAGTACCTCAGGGCTTGGTCTTGTCCCCAATGTTGTTTGCCGTTTACATGTTGCCCCTGGGTGAGATCATTAGGAAATATAGTCTGGGTTTTCATTGCTATGCCAGTGATACCCAGCTGCATTTTTCCTTTGCACCACGAACATCTGATGCAGTGGAAGTACTAGACAACTGCCTTGCAGAGATCAATGACTGAATGACCTCCAGCTGGCTGCAACTGAACCCCAATAAGATGGAGGTACTGGTGGTGAAGTCAAACAGCGGAAGGAATAGGATGGCCTCTGGTGCGGAAGCTGGCTTATTTCTGGGATCCATGCCATTGAAAGCCTCTTCAAGGTACGAAAACTAGGTGTAATCCTCGACAGTGGTCTGACACTTGAGGCTCAGGTGTTGGCTACTGTCCAGAGCAGCTTCTACCATCTCAGGAATATTGCCAGGATTAGACCCCTTGTTCCACCCCTGGACCTCCCCACCTTGGTACATGCCTTTGTATCGACCAGGCTGGACTACTGTAATGTGCTCTGCCTCAGGGTCTCTGTGGGATCCCTCTGCCTGCTGCAGCTAGTGCAGAACACAGAGGCCAGGTTGCTGGTGGGGCAGTCTAAATTCTGCCACATCACCCCAGTGCTGCATGAACTGCACTGGCTGCCGGTCAGGTGGCGGATCCTCTTTAAGGTGGGGTTACTCACCTTTAACACCCTACAGGAGTTTGGCCCTGGTCATCTGTCTGACCTCCTGTTGCCTGCTACATCAGTCCGCTCCCTCTGATCCTCCTCGAAGGGCCTCCTAGCTATTCCCAGGACAAGGTTGAAAACATCCAGCGACAGGGCATTAAGTGTCACTGGCCCCATCCGGTGGAATTTGCTTCCACCAGTTATATGGAAGGCCCCTTCTGTGGAGGTTTTTAAGACCCACCTCAAGGCCTACCTGTTTTGTCAAGCCTTTTCTGATTCCCTAGACTAAGTTGTTCTGGACTTTTCTTCCTCCCCCCTTACCCCTTTTTTGATTTTACTGATTTTAATATATATATATAAGTGAATTTGTAGATTGAAAATTTTTTATGTAATTTTATGATAGATTTGTTGTTATTATATGGTGCCCAGAGCCTCCGGGATTGGGTGCCTGAAAAATAAGTCTTGCCTTTGCCTTGCTTTGCCTTGCCTTATCCATAACCTAGAGAAGAAAGTCAAATAGCTCTACCGGGACTTCTAATTCGTTCTTTAGCAGAAAATGTTTAACTGCTTCAATACCAAGTCATGTGGAATGCTCATGTATTGTGAAATGATGTCAGTTGTCACAAATACATAACTTCCTTGCCAGTCAATGTCCTGTATTTTGTTACGGTGCATTCTGCTTGTGTGCACAACCTTGGGACCAGACGAAATTCTGCACACAACTGAAAATGCACTAAACTGAAAAAGCAGTAAAAATTCCCAGAGTTAATCGTGGTTGTGGTAAAACTCATTTATTATACATCTCCAATGGAAAAGTATTGTAGCACAGTAGCACAGTACAACAAGCATTTGTCAATGCCGAATGTTTATTGCGTTGGTCTGTTGAGCTTGATCACTGCCCCTCTGTCACGCGCTCATTCTGTTTCTCCTGATGCTGCAGGCTGCTCTTTTGTACTGGGCTCCTGCCTGCATTGGCACCTTTTTCTGCCCACAAAGAAATCTGCAGCTGTCCTGACAGTGCTCCGTTGAGGTGGCTCACTCCCTCTCTCTCACTCACTCATTCTGTTTCTCCTGGCACTGCAGGCTGTCCTTTTGTACTGGGCTCCTGCCTCTGTTGGTGGCTTTTTCTGTCCACAAAGAAATCTGCAGCATTCCCGACACAGGTCCATTCAGCTTGCTCACTCCCCCTCTTTCACTCGCTCATTCCGTTTCTGCCGGTGCTGCAGGCTGGCCTTTTGTACTGGGCTCCTGCCTGCGTTGCCGCCATTTTATGCCCACAAAGAAATCCGCAGCAGTCATGATAGAGCTCCATTGAGCTCACTCACTACCCCTCTCTCACTTGCTAGTTGTGTTTCTCCCAGCTCTGCAGGCTGCCCTTTTGTACAGGGTTCCTACCTGCATTGGCACCTTTTTCTGCCCACAAAGAAATCTGCAGCTGTCCCAACAGAGTTCTGTTGAGGTCGCTCACTCTCCCTGTCTGACTCGATCATTCTGTTTCTCCTGGCACTACAGGCTGCCCTTTTGTACTGGGCTCCTGCCTCTGTTGGCACCTTTTTCTGCCCATAAAGAAATCTGCAGCAGTCCTGACAGAGCTCTGTTGAGCTCTCTCACTCCCTCTCTCTCACTCGCTCATTCTGTTTCTCCCACCGTTGCAGGCTGCCCATTTGTACTGGGCCCCTGCGTGCATTTCTGCCTTTTTCTGCCCACAAAGAAATCCGCAGCAGTCCCAACAGAGCTCCATTGAGCTCACTCACTCCCCCTTCCTCCTCACTCACTTGTTCTGTGTCTCCTGGTGCTGCAGACTGCCCTTTTGTACTGGGCTCCTGCCTGCGTTGGCGGATTTTTCTGCCCACAAAGGAATCTGCAGCAGTCCCGACAACAGCTCCATTGAGCTCGTTCACTCCCCCTCTCTCACTCACTCGTTCCGTTTCTGACGGCGCTGCAGGCTGACCTTTTGTACTGGGCTCCTGCCTGCATTGCTGCCTTTTTGTGCCCACAAAGAAATCCACAGCAATCACGATAGAACTCCGTTGAGCTCGCTCACTCCCCTTCTCTCACTCGCTCATTCCGTTTCTCCCAGAGCTGCAGGCTGGCCTTTTGTACTGGGCTCCTGCCTGCGTTGCCGCCCTTTTCTGCCCACAAAGAAATCTGCAGAAGTCACAATTGAGCTCCATTGAGCTCGCTCACTCCCCCTCTCACTCATTCATTCTGTTTCTCCTAGCACTGCAGGCTGCCCTTTGGGCAGGTGTGAAACTTGCCACCTGTGTGTTCATGAGGAGGCGTACTTAGTAGTACACTGTACCTCAAATTTGGTGAAAAAATATATTAAAAAATTAAAAGTTTTGACTGTTAAAAAAACCAAATGAAAAAAAATCAGAAAAAGAATATTATAGGATGAGCAGTATGCCTTTTTTGGAAGCAGATATTTTTTCTAAGTCCCATAACATTTTAATGTTTTTTTTTGTTTGTTTGTTTTTTACCAAACTTGAGGATTGGGGTTTTCACACCTCTCAAGAACATCCAGTTAGTGGTATTTGCCAAATTACCCCCTTCTTAGGTAGTTTTTGTCAGTTTTATTTTTCCTTGCCTACAGGTAGAGAAGCATGTTGGGGGACATTAAGGAATCATGTCATGAAGGATAATGAAATGTAAACATTGGTGTTTAGGGAGGAGGATGGCATTGGTGCTAAAGGGTGGGTGAGGGTTGAGGGTTTAAAGATATAGTGGGTGGGAAGGGGATCCAGATGGTGGGGTTGGTCACCTGCCACCCATTTCTATAATGATTAGGAAGGTGGGAGGGGGCATACCAGCAGTGGGGTGGAGTAACCACCACCAGTTTCTTAAAGTATCACCTGGGCTGGAATGGGAAATACCAGCAGTGCAGCTGGGCCTACATTGTTTCTTTAAGGAGTGGGCGGGTGGATAGAAGGGAGCATACAGTAGTGGGGATGGGCACTTGTGGCCAGTTTCTTAAAGAATCTGACACGTAGAAGGGGACATACTAGCTGTGGGGTTGGGCACCCAGCAACAGTTTCTTTATGGATCAGGCAGGAGGGAGGGTGTATACCAGTGGCAGTGTTGGGAACCTGCTACCAGTTTTGTAAAAGATTGTGCAGCTGTGATGGGGTATTGCACATTGACACTGGTTATGAAAGAATTCTTGGATGTGGTGCTTGTTGGCAGCAGAGATGGGCTCCAGACCACTAGATGAACTTGGGATGGCCCATTGTCAGAAGCAGGGATTGGCTTCCAAACAGCAGCAATGTAAATAAAAGGGATGGTAATTTTCATGTCTGAAAACTGCTGTCAAAATCCAGTTATGAAACAAACACACGGGTAGAAATGTCATTTTATTTTCTTAATATTTAAAAACAACACATTTATCTGTAACCCCCAGGTGGTGCTATCCCAAGGGCTACTACCCCTGCCTGACTGACTACTGACAGGTTGAGGGGCCTGGGTCCAATGGTGAGTGCCTCCACCCAGAGGTCAGGGTTTGCAGTAGTTAAACTAACTTGGTCACAGCCCTCTGGGACACTGTAACCCCCCTTCCTTCCCACTAGTGGTCCACACAATGCATCAGGAATATCTTCACAATGTACACTTACCCCCAGGACTGGCTCTGTCGACTGGATGCTGGGGACCCCCTGTAAAACAAGATGATATAAAGCAAAAGCCACAGTACAGTACTTTAACATAAACGAATACCTCAGACAGTGCAACTTTGCTGAAACAAACATCTGATTTATTTAAGGAGCTGTAACAAGGAAGGGGGAATCTGGTTAAGTAGGTTAAACACATTAATAATCACAGTACTGTGCGCATAGTTAGAGTCCCAAATTGTCACTTTCACTGGGTACCCAGGATGGGGGCTAGCTAGGGTCGGTGCAGCTGGTTGGGGCCCTGTGTTGGAAAAACACTGGCACAATACCAAATTGTAATCTGGAGCCGGTTGGCTCAGTTCGTGAAGAAATGAAAAAAAAAACAATTAGATGACACACTTGCAATTCGATAAACAGATGGCAGGGAGCTACCCTGCTTTGTACTCACAAACTCAGTGCTGGGAACTGGATGGAAGACAGATTGTCCTGGATTGCCAGGAGGAGCAGACCCTGTGGACAAGGTCCTTGTGACTGGACCCCACTGCAGTTTAGAGCAAATGGATGTAGTCTGGATTAAGCTGGGGTTTACTTCCAGCTTCATGCACTCAATTCACTGTACAGAGGATTTGAAACATGATTCCCCACAAGCACTACACACATTTATATGTAAAAGGAAAGTACTATACCAGGCAGGCTGCTTCTCTATCCCGATCGCAATTACTGCATGATGCCCGGGAAAACACACAGCAGATTCAGTTCCTGACAGACCGAGCACGATTCAGCAATTTCTCCAGTCTTCTACAGGGTGAGCCTGGTTTCTACTCTTCAGATCTCCTTGATTCTCTTCACAGGTCGGATTCAGTCTGAACAGGTGCTTGCACAAGCTGCAGACCGAAACTTAGGGCCTTACACGTGATTCCCGCTTTAAAACTACACACCGAAGAATCACGCAGTTCCCTGTCTCTTCACTGCCCAAACTGATCTGATCTTTCCAGTAGACAAAGCCGAGCACTTCCTTTGAGTTTCTCCCAGTTCAATTGGCTGGTTTGGCTGTCACTCACAATCAGACTCCCCCTGTTGGTTCAAAAAGGTGCCGAAGTCCAAACTACAATTCCCAGAGGAGTCTGCCATACAATCCCATTGTGGCTGGCTTAACTTAAGAGTCCAAGTTCTGATTTGCCAGCAGCAGGCTCCATTTTAAAGGTCCCCACGCTGATTGGTCCAGTTCAGCAGTTCAATTCCAACATAGAGGGGAAACACACACAGAGTCCCAGCTGCAATAAAACAGGTTAGATAAACTGCAATCTCACAAATACTGCTAAATGATTACAGGCAAACAGTTACAGCTTTCAGATGGGCTCCCTTTGCACTCTTAGCGACTGCAAAAACGGAGTGAATTGGCAGCAGCCCGGGTTGGATTCAGACATTAGAACACACAGTCCCCCCTCCTCAATTAATTATGGTCACAAGCAGGCAGCTCTTAAAGAGACAGTACCAGAGGCTCTAAAAGCACTCACACTCAAAAAGCTTAAACGCTGAACACCTCCAGACTTGGAGCATTCAAGCAAGCTCCTGGAAGACTTCTGGGAACCCCCATTTGCAGGGGTGGTTACATATCATTTAAAACCAACTGTATAAAAATCATTCTTAGGCCTAATCCTAACAAACCTGAAAGTTTGAGGTTTCATCTCCCAGCTGTTTTTGTGCTATTGCTGAGTAAACGAAAGGTCTTAATTTCCACATTTTTATGTGCTTTTAACCTTCTTGAACTTTTAAACTACTAAACTAACTGTCATAAAATGTGCAAGATAAAGTGATCCTAGCACTGACTCCACACAGAGAAAATTTCAACTAATCAGTCCTGGGAAGGCAGGGTTACTAAAGTGCAAATGTTAGGGTTTAACAATACATCAGTCCTAACATTTGGACACTACCATGTCCCCATAATATGTATTAATTGCAAACAATTCCCTTATATAATGGGTAAAGGAAATCCTGCTTCCTGATTGGTTCTTAACTGTGCCTCAAATCCGTTCAATGCACAGGTAAAAACAAGTACTTAAGAGCAGGGCCACATTGTAGATAAAAAGATATCAGTGTGCCATTGGAAAGTTAATTTTTTAAAATTCCGTCATTTTTTATCCTCTCAATGCTCATCCTGGACTTTCACCTGATCAGGGACTGCATGTTGCAACTCACTGACTAATATTAAATGATAGCCCAACACATAACATATACAATAATGGATGGGGAAGTGTGCTTAATGAGAAATTAATGGTTGCCCGAGGTGTGGGATGCTACATAAACCCCGAGGGCGAAGCCCGAGGGGTTTATTAAGGCATCCCACACCGAGGGCAACTATTAATTTCGAATTTAACACACTTCCCCATCCCTTATTAGATATAACTGCTGGTCAGCAATTTTTTGTTCTACATTTTTCATTTATTTTGCGTTTGCGATCTTACCGCAGTTGTCTTTCCATTGCCACTTCCTGTTCTGTGTGGCCGACGAATGGCAGGATCATCCAGATAGCGAGTCGACGAATGGCAGGATCATCCAGATAGCGAGTGAGACTCAGACATGCTGCCATTTCTAAATGGTATCATCAACAAGATTCATTCCTTTATTTTTTAAACAAGCAATGAGAACGCTTGCTCTGGCAGCTCCTTGCTAAGTGAGTGAGGAGCCGCCATGTTTTTTGAACTGAAAGCCCGCCTCAGACCACACGCAGAGCCAATCAGGGAGCGGGTTTTCATGACTGACTCAGCGCGTATTCCCCGTTATAACGCGTGAGTTATAATGGGAAATTATAACTTTGTCAGGCAATGTAAAAAATTGCTGACCAGTTATACTGTTATATTAACAAAAAAAAAAAAATTATTGGCTGGTCCAGAAGCCACAATGGTGGTGGTGCCCCTCAACATGCTTGCTTCCACTATTGCCACTGCAATTCTTGCTCCTTACCCACCGCATTTCCTAATCTAAAATCACCTTACACTGCTTCTCTATTCTTTACCTTTTTTTCATTTCAATAAGGACCCCCTTACAGAAATATAGGTGTGCCATGTACATGCAGAATGCATGCCACATGCTTAATCGTCCAATGTTTGCATGCGGTTCACAGACACAAAGTGAACCTATGCAGACCAGGTCTAAAAAGCAAATCAGGTTTGCATGCTGCAAGCTTGACATGTGTGCAGCAGGTAAATTGGTGTGAACATCTTCTAAAAACTACATTAGGTTTGCATGTTGCACACTTAACATGAGTGCATCAGTTAAGCTGGTGTGAATATCATTTAAACATCACATCAGGTTCACATGCTGCACGCTTGCCATGCATGCAGCAGCTATTTATTACTGGAGCCCACCATCTCACCCATACTTATGACCTGCATGCTCAATCCGGATGGCTCCAGCTATCAAATCATATCAAGTATCTCACCTGTACCATGGCGAAAAAAATTAACCTTGGCCTTGCACCCCCCGGTGTCTTAGCCCTGTTACACCAAAACTCCAGTTTACAGAGCACCAGGAGATCCAATATGCAGCTCATGCAAGTTCCCTGCTGTCACACTACCCAGGGTCAATGCTTGTTTGCCTACAAAGCTCCACTTTGGCTGAATGGCCTCAGCCCCACCATCTCTTCAGCCCCAACTCTTGGTATGTTTAAAACCAGACTCCGGCACCATCTCATTTCCTCTAGCTCCTGTGATTGCCTCACCTAAACTTAGACCACAATCTCCTCCAGCTTCTGTGGTTGCCTCGCCTCTTTCCAGCCACACCCCCACCCCTACAGCATTCTCTGTACCCCTTGATGCACTTATTCCCTACCTGCCCATCCCCCTCCACCACATCTCCTACCTGCTCCTGTCCTATCCCCTTACCTCCACTCCCCCCCTCGATACCAGCACTTCTCCCCTATCATCATCCAGCAAATGCCTCCGGCTGCTTCGCTTCTCCTCTCCCCCGCCTCCGTCGCTCTCCTCCTGTGTTATAAACTAGGCCATGTCTTGATCTCTTGCTCTCTAATTGTTCCCCACCCCAATGTTTATTTCCAATGTTCCAGTACACAGACTGTCTGTAATCACCACACTGTTGTATTTTCTTTTGATTTGTTGTTTCTTCAACTGTATCTTCTGTAAGAACTTTAAACTGATGTGGAACCTTTGTAAAAGAGCCTTGGCTCAAAGGTAATTGTAATCCTAGATCCAAATACATAAAAAAAATAAAGCTAAGCTGGTACAAATCTCATCTAAAAAAAAAATCAGTTTCTATTTCATATGCTACTGCTAGCAATTTTATTTGAATTCCCATAAAAATTAGGTAAACTCATTAATTCTGATCCTTTTGCAAGTTGTTTAATGGCTTTTGATTTTTGTCATTAAATCGCCATTAATCTGTAAAGTATTGTTTGCTTACAGCATTAAATGCCTAGGATATAGACAGTCAACATCCCCTATTCCAGATGTACGACGAGGGGCCTCTATGTTGTGAAGCCTATCGTTTTTGTTTTGGACCATGCAAATCCCTCATGTATATTTAGTACTACAAATGTATTTTTCCATGACTGTTTTATCTCACTTACTTTCCTTTTGTCATTCTGTATTGAACATAAACATTATGGCCATGCTCAGCACTCTTTGTGTTGAGTAGGGTCTTGGAAGCATGCACCATACCTCCCATTTTATCAATGAAATGAGGGACAATGTGGAACACCAAACCCACATGATGATCAGGACACATCATGAAACATGGAGATACAGTACCTCAGAACACAATGGAAACCATTGCATTATCACCTGAGAATGAATTTCTACCATTAAGCAGGGGTGCCATTTAGGTAGGGCAGTGGTGGGCAGTTACCCCCCTCCATATTTGTGCCTAGGTATTCTTACGGTGTGGCAATAATGGCTTTAAATTTGGATTTAATATTTTGTGCAATAGTTGCCACCTAGTCTGTGTGTGCTCACGCTGCAGGTACTCTCCAGACTTGACTGAGGCTGTATTGTGTTGTCCACTCTCTTCATCTATTAGCGGCAGCACAATCACATGTGATGTGGATGAGCTCCAGCCAAGAAAGAAAGCATGAGCCTTGCAAGTGTGACAATGTCTTTCCCACCACAGAGTAGACAGACTGCACACTACAGCTTGGAGGAGACAGTGAGCACTGATCTCTCAATAGCAGTGATGTTGCAGCATATATTTGTTGTTCTACTCCTAGTGAGTCTCCATCTCCCCTGGTGGCTGAAGGGGCAGAGTGTGAGCTAGAAACTAACTCAAGACTTGGCTACCTACTTACTCTACTAAGATTGCCTTGCAAAAACAACAACACAGACCCCCATGGCAGCAAGCTAGGCTTAGCAGCAGTGGTGACAGCAGTGTGGGTGGCCTTCACAGGCCTTGATCAGTGCAGTGTGGCAGCAGCCACAGCTGCAACCAAGCAAGAAGCAAGCAACCCAGGTTGGGTGGATTCAGATGGTGAGGTGACTTGATCGCAGACCACGCTGGGGACCTGTGATGATCGGTTTTACCATCCAGCTTCTGTCAAAGGAGAGAGGGGGCCCAGACTGAAATCTTTGCTAGTGGTATACTATGCCAGGCTGCAGGTTCTGGCCATATGGCTGGGTAAGTAATATATTTTTACAGGGGGATTGGCAAAGGAGGAAGCTTGAAATACTGATGTGTTTTTCAAGTTTCTTCACCTTTGGCCTGCTTCATGACCCATAGGGGATGGATATTGAATGGAATGGATTTAGGGAGAATAATTGAGACAAAGTAATTTTTTGGGGGATGGGGGGGCATAACTTCAGCCAGGAAAAAAATTGGTTAGTAACTGGGTGGGTTTAAGCCCAAATCTGATGCACTGCTCTGGGCTATATACAGATGAATCTTATACATTTGAATTTTTTCTGTTTTGCATATCACATTTCAGTCAAACCAGATAAGTTGTACCTTTTAGAGCTGTTACAGACATTCTAGAGCTGTCCCTTGCATTCATGGACAGTTGAGTCATATGGTATAAACAGACTATTGGAGCCCCGCTATAGTCAGGCTTATGCCCCCCAGTGAAGCAGACTTCCACATCCCCACGCTCAGGCACATTATGACAAAGGGCAAATGAGACTGTAGGGGTGTGCATCATTGAAATGAATGGGGGTATTTATTAATTACTATTTTATACATTATTGATGGAGAGTTGGAGATTAATGAAGACCACCGCTCAAATAACAAGGGCCTTGTTTGTAGAACAGTGGCCTTCATTATTCTCCTACTCACCATCATAATGTATAAAATAGTGATAGGAAATAACTTCATTAATTTCTAAGAGGTAGGCCCCAGCACTCTGACCCATGGACATCATCTCTTAAAGACTCCTGCCTCTGGCTCCCTAGTACTCAAGTAAGAGATGTTTTACTTACATCTATACTTGGTGGGTTGTCTGTAGCAGCATGGCCATACCCGCTACAGTGTGTGTGCATGGGAGGGGGACTAGTCATGTGTGTGTGTGTGTGTGTGTGTGTGTGTGTGTGTGTGTGTGTGTGTGTGTGTGTCGAGTTATCACTACTTTTGTATTTGCACCTTAAAGTCTGTTTGAGTGGAAGCATTCAAAACCATGGAGAGAAAATGGTAGGAGTACAGGCCAGATGGAAGTCATCAAGTGGTTTTGTGGGTAAGTTTGTGTATTGGGGTGGGAAAAACATGTCTTTCCATTGGTATATGTGTTACAGTTCAACTGTGAAAATTAGATGAGGGAAAGAAGAAAACTGAAAAGCATAACAGTGGCTACAAGCATGCTGCATGCGTGTAGATGTATTCAGATACATAATGTATTGAAGTACAAGTGAGCCATATGTGTGCAGACAGTATGGCCTAGTGGTTAAAAGCACTGAACTGCAAGCCAAGAGACTTGGAAGCATGGAGACCTGGGTTTGAATCTCATTAATCCCCACTTGTGTATGGTGTGATCCTGAGCAAGGCACTTAACTTTTAAGTGTGCAGTTATCAGGGACCACTTGCTTTTTTGTACACATGCCACATGCATGCATTATTTCCCAATTTAACATAACAATTGTGGTTTCCACACTTGCTTGCTGCATGCATGCAATGGGTTCCAATTTAACATTTAAGTCATATTTGCAGCACACATATCACTTGGATAGTTTTATGTGTGCAGCATGACAACATTTGACATAATTATTTCTGTAAGGGACAAGCTTACTTCACAGTGCTGCTGTAGCTCCAGCTTTCTCTCATTTACAGCCAAGTTCCAGAACCCAAGAACCTCCCATAGTTCCCCTCACCTCCTAAGTTCTCACAATTCTCAGCAGTAGAGGACTCGCTCCCTGCCAGTACTGCTCTCAGGGACCATCCTGTCACTCCCTCGGTCCATGTCACCTGTGGTGACTCTCTGCTTCCTATCTCAAGCTCTCTCTCCTCTCAAATTGCGTACATGCTGTCAGGAATCCCATGCATGGTCTACAGGGCCCAGCTACCATTGTGGTAACAAAGTTTGGGCCATGGCAAACCCCTGCCCACTGAGCTTCATGGGGGGTTGTAGTCATTAAAAAAAAAAAAATTGCAGTCCAGCAAGTCACCACACAGTCAGCCTGGCAGGTTGTGTTACTTTCTGTGTGACTAATCTATTTCTACATAACAATCCCATTTTTACCACCACCTAACAATCGCTGGAGCATATATGCTAATAGATTCATGAATATCAATGCAAAACACATGATGTCATCTTATACCTGAGGGAAGGACTATTTTATCAGTAATTGTGATAATAGTAGCCTTTTTTATATAAATAAAATTATTTTTTCTAACAGTAAACACTAAAAAAAATAAGTAGCCCATTTTATAAGAGCAATAAGACACTCCGGGGGTGCATTGAACAGATATTAACACACTCCCAGGGGCTAAGGCACTTGGCCTACAGCCTCGTGTATTACTACACCCCTGGGCGTGCAGTAATATCTGTTCAACACACACCCCGTCATGTCTTATTGCTTACTTATTGCATCTATTAGTGTGAAACTAGATGTCTATAGAATTTTTGTTCAGCCTCCACTGGAATTCTGTGGATTTTTGTTGGAAGAGAACTTCCAAAATTGTGAAAGTAGATTTTTTTCAACTGCGGCTTAGAAATTTACTGCTTGCATAAACCTTGGCATAGTATTCAGCAGTTTCCATAATTTTCAGATTCATTTCCCACAAACCTCAGAAAAATATTTTGCAAATTATATAATTCACGGAATATCCTTCTGCAATTTCCGCAGAGTTAAAAAAAAATAATTTCAAAAAGCTTGTTGTTAGTGGAATTGCCATTCTGCACAAAGACCACCAGTGGAACACCACATTGTTCACAGCTCTAGTTGAAATGTCAAGCTTTTATGTTAGTTGTACACAGATTGGGAAGGCTGGAGGGGGGTATGGGGAGCTGGGTTGGGCACCCATCCCCTGATTTATTTTAAAGATCAGAAAGGCAGGATGGAGGAACAAGAGGAAGGGTTAGGAACATAGAAACATAGACAATGTCAGCAGAAAATGACCACTGTTCTATCCAGTCTGCCCTCTTATACCCTAGCCTATGTGAAAATCTGTTGTGCAGATTTGTTTGCCCCTCCTCCCCCTTGCCCCTGCCTTACCGCTACCCCGTGGGATAACTATTAAGCCCTTAACTCTGTCCCAGTTGATGCTTGAAACCATTAATGTTTTTTGTGACCACCACTTCTGCTGGAGGGCAGTTCCTCAACCCAAACTCTCTCTTTAAAATAAAATGTTTTCATATCCCTCTTGAATCTCTGTTTCCCCCTGCCAGCTTCAACTCATGTCTCCATGTTTTTGACCCACTATTCTGGCTGAATTGTTCCCCACAGTTTGCCCTGTTATTTCTTTTCAGAACTTGAAGGTCTTTATCTTTATCACCCTGTTCCATTCTGGCCTCCAGTGAATACATATTTAGTGCCCTAAGCCAATTCTCATATGATATGCCCTATTGGGCACCTGCCTCAGGGGTATGCAGAGATCTGGCTAGAGAAAGTGAGACTGGTGGTCAGGTTTGGCACCAGTTGCTGGTATCTATGGATTCAGCAGTGGAAAGGTGGAGGCTTAGATTTTTCTGTTTTCTTCCCTTCAGGTAGAAGACAGCATCAAGGGACACGGAGGGACATTGAGGAATCCTGTTGTGTGACACTGAAGGTCCATGATGTGGGACGTTGAGGATTGTGACATGTGACCAGAGTTGGGAACTTGTCGGGTAAGGAGAGTGGTGAGAGTGCTAAAGGGTGGGCTAGGGTGTGTTTTTTTGACTGCTTGTTGGGCCAAATTGGGAGGTACTGTTGATGGGGTTGGGCACCCACCATTGTTTCCATTGATGTTTGGGCCTATCCCAGCTGAAAAAGTAATGATTTTAAAATGTTTCATGAATGAACATTATCAATTATGTTCAAAGATCATGTTCAAAGCTTCAAAAAACATCACTGTTGCCATAATGAAAATAATAATTAAACATGAACGTTAAATGGCCACCAATCAAAAACTATGATGTTATTGAAATGGTGATTGTGACTAATGGTGATCTGCTATCATCAAGATTTTTCATGATTGCCTATGGTCAAGAAGGATTACTGTAATAAATTAAAAAAATACTTTTTTTCTATACTTTTGGAATTGATCTCATCTTCTATTTAGACATCTTTATTGGAATTATCAGTTATGACACATCTATGCAAACACACTGCTTTCAATTATACTTACTCTGACACCTCACGTTTTACTAGTGTTATAAAAGCTGAGATTGATTTATATAGCTTCATGCACTGGTTCATTTTATGTTTATGGTGAGTTCCTACAAGTACCTGGTTTGTGCTCAAAAGCTTTCCTAATGGTCTGCAAACTAATACTGTCAAGGCAAAATTATATTAAAAATAGAAATTACCATCATTTTCATCCATAAACTGTTTTGAAATGTATATATTATACCTAACATTGCATGCACTCTTCTTCATAAAGGGATTACAACTTGACTTTACATGATTTACATTATAATTCAGTTGCTTTTACTGCTGTTTGAGATTCATATTTTCATAACAGTAACATATAAAAAATGGTTATGTATTATGTATATGACTTACAGTCTTATACTACAGAACTAATATAATCATTAGTGATCATCACTTAATCATCCATAGGTCATGAAAAAACATCATGCTGATGTATTCTTACAAAAATAGTCAATAATTATTAGTTAACGATTAGGAAGTTCATATTTGATGATTAAATCATGATCTAGATGATGATCTTAGATAACGATCTCCTTTGATGATCATATGGTAACATTTAATGATCAACAATGGCCAGTTGTGACTGATCTTCAAAAAAACATGATTGATTTAGAGTTCACCTAGGGTGGGAGATGGATACTGGAGGTAGGGTTTGCCACCCACCACTTGTACTTTTGATGATCAGATCACTGGGAGGGGGGGGATACCAGTGATGGGACTGGATACTTACCATTGGTTTCATTGATGATCAGGTTGGTGAGAGTGGGATATCAGCACTGGGGTTGAGTATCCACTGTGGGTATCATAGGTATCACAGGTATATTCTAGCCAGAAGATAGAATTCTACCCTATAAGGCTTGCCAACCATATTTTAAAATGTAAATTTGTTGTTTCCAAAATGAAGATACATCCCATTCTTGAACTCGTTCATGGTAGTACTGTTCACAAGTTTTGTCAGTAGGTTGTTCCAAACTCCAACTACTCTACAACTGTACCAATATTTACGAAAATTATTATTATTTATTATTATTATTTATTTAGTTAGTTTTTGTTGACCGGGTAAGTGCACTAGACAAATCCTGCCTATTTTCAGGCATGACCCGGGGGAGGGGGATACAGATGAATGCCAACTGACCTTGAACCAGATTAAGCTGTTAGTGGTATTTTTAGTGAATGGTTATGATCCCAGACTTGTTGATAAAGTTGTTTCTTATGCTTTCTTGTACTAGTTCTACCATGATTGTGTATAAATCCCAGTTCCTCCAGCAAAACTTCATCATTCATGCTTTTATATGGGAAACACAGATCTCCCCTTAATCTGCGATAGTGTAAGGAATAAAGATTCAGGCTGACTAGTCTATCGTGATAACGTTTATTTTTTAAACCTTTTATTTGTTTTGTTAACTTTCTCTGAACCCCCTCTATGGATAGAATGTATTCCCTATTTTGAGGTGACCAAACCTGAACGCAATACTCCAAGTGAGGCCTAACCATTGCACCATAGAAAGGAATCAACACTTTCCTATCTCTACTTGCTATATATTTGAGTATACAGTTTAAATTTTGGATTGCTTTTTTGAGTTGAGTCCTGCAATGTGATCTAAATTTTAAGTTGTTCGTAACTGTGATCCCCAAATCTCTTTCCTCTATAACTATCCCTAAGGCGGTATTATCCAATAGGTATATTTCTTCCTTATTGTTCTTACCTAGGTGCATAACCTTGCATTTGGTTTTATTTAATACTAATTTGTTTAGGTTGGTCCATTCATATATTGAGTCCAGAGCATGCTGTAGGGTAGCTTTTTGTTCAACATCATTAACAACTAACCCCAGCCTACAATCATTTGCAAATTTATACATCCAGATGTTATTATTTCTAATTTTTAATTAGGAGATGTATATATTGAATAAACTAGATCCCAGCACTGAACCCTGGGGGACTCCACTGGTAATAGGAGCCCAAGCAGAGTATTCCCCATTGATGACCATCCTCTGCCTTCTATCCTGGAGCCAGTTCTAGACGCATTTACAGATATCACTAGACAGGTTTATGCCTTCCAGTACTGACAATAATTCCTAATGAGGCAATTTATCGAATGCTTTAGCAAAATCAAGGAAAATCACATCCACAGAATTACCCACATCCATCTCCTTATTCACTTTTTCATAAAAAGCCAGTAGGTTGGTCTGGCATGATCTATTTTTTGTGAATCCGTGTTGTAGGGGATCAATCATATCCTGTCCCTCCAGATGTTCTATTAGGATATCTTTAATTAGTCCCTCCATTATCTTTCCTATTGTTGAAGTCAAGCTAATGGGTCTAAAGTTTTCAGGTAGAGTTCTGGGTCCTTTTTTTAAGACAGTCACAATGTTAGCTAATTTCCAATCATTAGGGACCAAACCCATATTAATAGATGCTTGGAAAATATAAGTTATTGGTTGTACCAACCCATCTGCCAATTCCTTCAGAATCCTAGGGTGCATTCCATCTGGACCGGGGGATTTGTTAACATTAAGGCTGACTAGTTGTTTATATATAGTATCAGGGTTTAATAATATTGTCCCAGGTACAGAAGGTCTACTAATATTATATGAATCTGCATCATTTGTATTATATACTGAACAAAAATATTTATTCTGAATATTGGCCATTTGTTGGTTAGTAAAAGTGAGTCCTGCCTCAGTAGTAAAAGGACATATACTACTTGGGATCTTCCACTGATTATTAATGTATGAAAAAAAAGCTTTTTTATTGTCCTGTACCCTATCGGCAAGGTTTACCTCACATTGAGTTTTGACTTTTCTAATATTCGCTTTTACTTTCTTAAGACATTCTTTATATTCGGTGTATGTTTTTGTTGATTTGGATACTTTTTATTTCTTATATAGTCAGTTTTTTTTGTTGATTAATTTTTTGATTGTTGCAGAGAGCCAGACAGGTTTCTTAGTCCTATCACTATAATATTTTATGGTGACAAGAATATACAGTACTCAGTGGTTAGGTTCTCAATCTTGGTTTTTAAGGAATCCCACATAGTTTGTAAAGGCTTATTAGCAAATTCCGATCTCCAGTCCCAACAGCCTAATTTAGTTTTCCTTTTATGAAACTCAGCTTTCCGAAAATTTAGTTTAGTAGTAGCTCCAGTGGGTTTAGAAAATTGTGTTTCACTTATATTAAATAAAACAGAACTGTGGTCGCTATTTCCCAAGGGAGTACTTATTTCCACTGAATTAATTGTGTCCCCCATATTAGTAAATAATAAGTCCAGAGTATTATTACCCCTTGTATTTTCTAACACCATCTGCTCTAGTCCCCCGTGATCCATGACATCTATATACTGTCTCTCAAGGGGACATATGCCTGTACCTTTACCCCAATCTATATTGGGTAAATTGAAATCCCCAGTTATTAATAGCCTATTAGTAGGTTCCAGATCTCCAAGAATATGCAATAAGGCCTTATCGTTGTCTCATGACATAAAGGGGGGCCTATATAAGAGACGCAGAATAATTTTGGGTCTATTAATGGGAAGTGAACCAGTATCCCATATAATTTCTTCTGAGGCAATATCCTCCTGAATATATATTGCCACTCCTCCACCCTTTCTATATGTTCTACAATGGGAAAATAAATTATACCCCTCAATTTTTTTCCCCATTGATCATTTTCATCCCACCATGTTTCTGTATTTAGAGCGATATGTATTTTGTTCTTATTCAAAATAATATTGAGCTCATCATATTTGTTCTGCAAACTACGGGCATTAAGAAGAATTGCATTCCATCCCAAGGTATTTTGAGGGGAAGATGTGGATCTATTTAAGTTATTGTTGGCTGTGCCCCCCCGAGCCAGTTTAAATGAAACTTAATAACCTCCAGAACTTTTTTACCCAAAACCCTTGCACCAGGATAATTTAAATGGATACCATCATTTCTATATAGAGATATTCTGTTAAATGACCTTGCATTGTCCATAAAGCCAATCCCTTCTTCGACACAAAATTGTCTAAGCTTTCTATTGATTGTTATTATTTGTTTGTTTCTATACGCTTTATGTCCCTGCATAGGAAGTATTCCAGATATAATGATTTCCCCTCCATAATTTGTAACTGTATCAGCAATGTATTTATAATCCCTTTGCATATAATTCCAATTTGTTTTTCCCACATCATTAGCTCCCACATGTAGAAGGACCAAGGGGGTAACCGTATTTTCAAACAGTCCATCCAATAGACCCACTATATCCTGTAATTTAGCTCCAGGTAGAGAGCTAACCGTAGAGTGTTCTTTACGATTAAAGCACGCTTGGGTATCAATACCTTTAATTATTGAGTCTCCAATAATCAGGATGTCCCTTTCCATAGGTTTAATTACTCTGAGTGCCTTTAATTTATCAGGGCTAGTGGTACTGATTGAATTAATATCATTAAAATTATTGGAATCCCCTTGTTTCTTGTGTACTTCCAATCCTCTTGTGGAAATGCTGATATTTTTCTTGCTACCCCATTATTATCAGGTGTCTTGGGGGGTCATGTGTTTGATCCCATTTATTATGTGTTACAAGTTTATTAGTTGATGTATGGGGGCCATCAATGAACTCACAGTTACTTAATACATCCAAGGTATCAGGTGTAACAGTATTAAGGCACTCAAATCTGTTGGTTAATTCCAATGGTGGATTAGGCTGTATAACTATATCCATATCATGAGTGGTTGCACCAATATTTTCATTTGAACTGTTTAAATATTCTTGGTGCTCTATTTTATTTAAAACCATAGATTGCCTATTACTAATGTCACACACTGCCTCATTAATGTATTCCTCTAACTTGGAGATATCTTTATATGTTTGTAGTCTAAGTTCTAGACCTAGTACCTCCTTTAATAAAGCAGAATTTTTAATACATTTGTCACATGTGAAGTCGATATTTGTAACTTCCTCCTTGAACATAAGGCATTCCCGACATGTTTTTCTACCCTTCAATTTTCTTTGTCTAGTTTGAGCCATATCCATGTTATAATTACTCACCAACCCAATTTTCCAATATACTTCTATCGATGTTGGTTTAACCTATCTACTGCTTAATGACGTGGCTAGTCCCCCAGTGGTCCCCAGTGTCCCCAGCGGACACAGCAGACACACGACGCATGTGTCTCTGCGTGTGTCTCTGCACATGAATACGCGCTGCACTCAGCTCACTCCGCTCGCCAATGGAGCTGGTTTTGAAGTGCAAGCCCCGGAAGTAGCCCTCGTGTCACTCATGACACTTTTGTTCCAAAATTTCAAAAAATTGATCCCAAAAGTATCCCAGTAGCTTTGAAAAGGTCTGAAACTGCCTCTCAGTATTAACTGTTCTAAAATAAGCTGGAAACAAATAGTTTGTAGTTCGTAGCTTCAGCCAACAAACTACAGCCTCTCTGCCTGCTTCTGGTAGGTCCCAGGGCTCCAAATATTAAAAGTATATTAAATTTTCACACAGTCTGCCCTGTTACAGTTATTTGCACATAAAATATTCACACAAATACTTCAAGAGTTAAAAGTTTCATTTGGGTGCCTTTGATGATCATGCCAATGTGACAGGGGATACCAGTGACAGGGTTGGGCACATGCAGCCAGTGCATTTAAATTGGAGGTCCATTTTCATGACTGGGATCTGCACAAAAATGGTAGCTTTGTGTCATGAAATTGGGCCCCCTCACGTAACTGAGGTATGTTAATTTACACAAAAATTCAGTTATAGTATAAATGGATTATTGAAAAACATTCTGCTCGTTTGCCACTAAGCACTTTATTTTGTAAATAAACTAAAAACTAAAAATTTGTCATTAAAGCCACCTATGAAAGAATCATCCTTGGACTAAATTGTAATGAACGTAAAGGTTTCAGGTTTCAGCTTCCAGCTGTTTCTGTGCTATTTGTGAGTGAAAAGTTTCCATATTTTAGGAGTTTCCTACTTCATAGAACTTAGACGGTAAACCACTTAACCAACCATTACCAAATTTAAAAGAGCCTGAGATTTTGACACTAGCATAATTCATGAAGAGTTTCAGTTTACTTGGTCCTGGGATGGCCACATCATTAAGATGCAAAAATCAGGGTGTAACATTAAACTATCTATTTAGTCCTTATATACAGGCCAACTGATGGGCCCTGCTTGAAAAAAGATAAAACTGATCTCCTGCTTTGTGCAGGGCCCTGTGTGAAGGATGGTATGAATGATCTCTGCAGGCCCTATGTGGAGCAGTAGAGTTGTGGCACATAGCTCCTGACCTGCAGTGTGAAGAAGTCTTTTGGGTCACAGCCCCAGATCTCCAGCTTTGCCTTGGGTCATGATGATAAGTGTTAGGGGGGTGGTTAATCTTGGTGTTGAAAACCCCAAGGAACACCACACTACCAAAATGCCAAGACTGGTAAGAATTTGAAACCTAATTTTTCATTTCCTTACTTTGTGTTTTTCAACCAGATGATTAAATGTACAGTAGCTTTTTGCAATGAATAATATGCTGTACATACAGAACATTCATGCATAAATACTCCCTGCCTTGGGAAAAAAAGAAGGTCATTGTCAGTTGAGTTCCTTCCTTTCATCAGACCAGTAGGAAAAAACTGTTAAGCCTTTTTTCTTCAAAGTACATATGAAGTATGAGCTTGAAAGTTGTTACAGTGTCAACTGATACCACCTGCTTTGGAAGTCTATTACAACAATCCACTGCTTGTTCTGTCAATGAGTGTGTTTGTAAATCATAAAGTCAGCGCAAGAAAATTGCTTAATGTTAGATTCTCCATACATTTTCTTCATTTGCTTTAAAGAGGCTACTTATTTTTTGTATGTCCCAATTTTCCATAAATTTTTGTGAACTTTTCCACAAGATGACAAAATTACGATATAAACATTTGTGTGCCTTTAAGGGACTCTAAGGAATTCCCTAAATTTCCTTGTTTTCCTGTCAGTTTCTATAGAAATGTTTAATCTGACAATTAATTGTACCTGTGGTATAACAGTACTTAAAGTTATTTATTGTGCTGCTGTATTTGGAAATGTTTTGTGAGACATCCAGAGCTTGTGGGTTTTGGTGCCTATGAAATAAATATACCACTACTACAACATCTTTATGAAACTCTTCTACATGGATTATCTTGCTGTTTATTCAAGCAGTGCTGTAGGTAAGAGAGTTTACTTGCAAAATCTGGCAGTTCTGGTTCAAAGGGTTTTTTGCAGAATGTCCAATGCTTAAGATTCTCCGAGCACACAGTAGCACTTGGCTATTTCATGAAAAGTAGTTTTTTAAGTGAATTCATAGTGTAATGACTTTCCCTGTTACACAATATTTGGGGATGTGGTGGCAACAAGACTCAAATAAGCATGTAATGCACAGCTGTTTTTTTTTTAATTACAAGGAAGCTGGACACTTAAATTACTTGCACATTTTTGTCTCGCTTTTTCTCTACTGTGGTCCACCACAGCTGTCAAATAAATTGCCCCCAGTTATCCTATGTTTTCCCAGTTTTCATACAACATTTTATTTTTACAGTGAACCTATTGCATCAAAACCACATGCCATACATGCTGTTGCTTATGCAATGATATGTAGCCTAGTATAATAAAATGTAATAGGGGACATATTAAACAGCAAAATAATATACATGTGGTTGTGCTCTGTTTACACATGTGTAGCACAATAACATCAGCATCTCCTCAATTAGTGAGCTGCCCCAAGTGCACTGCTAACCGTCGTCGCTCAGGTGGAAGTAAAGCACTGAAGCTGGCTGCCCTTCATCCCCACAGAAGAGATCTTACTCTGGGACTCTTCATCCTCCTCCTTCTTATGACTAGCCCCCCCGATGATGCAGGCTTGCTTTCAAACCTGGGTTACCGGTGTCACAAGCAGTAAAGCTATCACTACAACAACGGGCCAGCACTCCTGTCTTCTAATGCCTCTTCTGGGAAACTGGCTGCATCAGGAATAGGTTATGTTCTTGAAACATTATCAGGTCTGGTTGACTTTTATATTCAAGAGTATATTGCAAGGAAACCATCATATCTGAAGGACTCCCTTAATATACTTTTGATGTTAAAGGATTTACATGATGAAGAACTTGAAAGTCAGGAGCTGCTGCAGACAACCACGGGCATTGCAGATTTATACACTTATATGCTTCAATACCTTACTCACTAAGCAGTGCTACATGTGTTAGAAATTGTCTTGAATCTTAGAATGAACTTCCACTAACTGAATTTTTAATTTAATTGGCAAATCTAGATCTAAGTAAAAACTTTTTCAAATTGTGAAAACACCTTTCATGAGGAAGTGAGAGGCACTGTGATGGGGTCTACAGTGGCCCTGTCATTCATCAATCTCTATACTGTATGTACGACTTTAATATGACAGTTATCACCAAACCTAATATTAATCCTTCTATAAAGAATATAGTTGTGTACAAACAATACATTGATGACCTATTTTTGTATGGAAGGGATATGCAGATGACCTACATAGGTTTCACATGTATGTTAACAACTGCAAACAAAATTTAAAATTCTCCTTAGACTTCAGTCCGGAAAGGATTGCCTTCCTAGATTTAGAAATATCTGTAACAGACGGTATTTTGTAATGTAATCTGTTTAGAAGTTCAATAGCACATAATACTATTCTTTGATACAATAGTTACCATGTGAAAAACATAACAGAGAGCATACCACACTTTACCTTGTGAGCAATGCCTCTGGGCTCAGATGAACTGCTCTTTAGAAACTTGACTAAAGAAAAGAAGTGAGGCAAATGACTCATAGATTTTAGCAGGGAGGCTATCCTTTGCCAGTTGAAAGCAAATCAATTGGGAGGCTTTCAGGAAATAATAGGGAGACTTTTAATAAAGATTAAAAAAAAAACACAGAATTGGGGGGTTCTAATATTCTTACCATTCTCTCCTGATTTTGGGCATTTGAAAAATATTGTGCGTTAAATATTAGAGAATTCTAAGATCCACAGATTGAGCTCTTAATGCATTTCCACAAGTACATTTAATAGTAATGAAAAGAAGTAGCACCCCACAACAAACTGGTGCACATTGAATATGTGCCTCTCAAAATTGATGCCCCTGGCTTCTCCTTTGGACCTGTGTCAGCAGGGAATTATCCCAGTGTAACTGTGTGTAGCATTTAAATACACACACTACTTGAACTAAACAACACATTTTGAAATAAAAAGGCAAAGCTAAGACAGCACATTACTTGTACAACTGCCCATGTGGAGTATATGATAAAAAGCCTGTGTAATGTAGTTTATATTGGGAAAACAAACATGCAGCTGAAAATCTGCATATTCGGACATATGTCTGCTAAAAGAAGGAAGGATGACATGTTTAGATTAGCTCAATGCTTTTCAGATTTGTCACATCATGTTTCCAGTTTTAGATTCTACGGCACTGAGAGAGTTGACCCTACAAGGAGGAATGACTTAGAAAGACTTCTCATAGAAAGAGAAGCTTATTGGATCACATCATTTTGTACTCTGAATGCCAGTATTGACATCAATAAAAAAATTGATTGGGTCCCCTTCTGTATATGGTAAATCCCTGTTTGACATTGTTTACTGTTTTATTATGTAATGATCGTGGTTACCTGGCTCTCGGTTGCCAATCCCCTTCACTTTCCCCTTTTATATATTTTTGGCATACTTTTTCTTAGTTATTTTGAATAATTTGCATGCGTTTACCGATCTGTCCAGTTGAGCCTAATTTGTGGTGACCTCACTGTGACCTGATCGGCCATGTAACTGAGTGTCACATTATATTTACTGCCTCAAACAACACAGCATGTGATGTTAGCACCAATTGCATGACTATTCATTGAAACTATTTAAGCCTCGATCAGCAAATTTGGAACGTTGTTCCTTTGGTACCATCCTGGTGTCTACAGCAACACACTGGGACAAAGTATGTTATATTACATGTCTTTATGTTCTGACTAGCCCTGTGCAGTGATTTGGATGAATATCGCAATGTTCTCATCATCTGCCATGATGCCAGTAAGACAGCTTGGTGTCAGGATGTCCTCTTAGTGAAGTGCACATAGGTGATCCACATTACTATGTTCGAATCAGTGTTCTCTGTGCTGGTAATGGTGTCTGCGGGGTGAATCCTGTTACTGTATTCATTCTAACTCTGCATATTCTGGCAGATAGACAAACTGCAAATTATTTAAACAGGTTACAAATGAAAAGGATATGAAATGAAAGTACATAAAATATATTATCATTTTCAAGGCTAGACACATGGTCACATTGCACTATCTTTACAAACAGAATTTAAAGTGTATGAATACTAAACAATGTCTTGCTTGAATTTAGGATCACCTCCTTGATAAAATGACCAATCTGTGGTGCAACATTGGCTGTTATGGTGGCCAGTTATGAAATGAATACTTATAATAAAACCAAACATCTTTAAGAAACTTTTGTGGATAGGCATGTGTTTCCACTACATGTGATAGTCACTGGTCTATGTCCAGATTGGAATCTCACAGGTACAAATGAACTGGTCTGCTGAGACTCCAGAGGACACATTTTATGTGTAATGTAATCCCTTTTGTAATGCAACAATCTTTGACACTGCTTTGCATCCTGGCAGGCTTCACTGTGCATTTCTGAAAAGCTATTAACTAGCTTCATTGCCAATGGAATTTAGTTTGAAGCAGGATGGAACTGTTTTTGAGTCAGGGGACCTTGAATTTGCAAGGCTTTAAACTTGGGTTTGGTGGAGCGGCAGACAACTTATGCATTGGCCCCGACCCCACTGAGTGCACATAAGTGCCACAGACATATTAGGATACTGGTTTATTTGCCATTTTTTGTCCTTTCCATTTTCTTCTTTGCTCACTTGTAGAAGTGTGTGAAAGTTGCTATTTCTGTCTTAGTGGAACGTTTATAAAATTTGGCAACTTTTGCAGAAGTTTCTGAGCTTACGCCTGCAGCAGATTGGAAAACCTCTGAATGTTTGGGGCAAAATTTCACCCTGTTCTGCCCTGCCCAATGTGTTAATAACTCTCCCTGGTAGCTAGCGGTCCCTTCCCCACCAAATCACCCACCCGATGTGTCAGTAACCCCCCCCAGTGGCTAGCGGTCCCTCCCCCCAGTCGATCACCCACCCTTGTCCAAAAGTAGTCATTACTAGTCAGTGATGTACCTCCCAATCCCTATTCCCCATATAGTAAAATATTTGTTTCCTGGTGGTCTAGTGAACTCCCCTTCCTCCCTATCCCCAATCCCCAGTATGTAGTATTTCTTTAGCTTATTCCCTGGTGGTCTTGTGGCCCCCTGCCCTCTTCCCCAACAGGTAGTGTCCCACCCCACTCCCTCTATCCTGAAATGGAGTGGGTGACTGACACAGCCCACTGCTCTCCTGCACAACTGGCCACCCACAGAGATATCAATGTATGACCATTTGCCTGTACAATGCACACTCATTCATTGACATCTCAGTGGGAGCCTGCCATGGAGGAGAGCAGAGGGCTGTGCCAGTCACCACTCCATTCAGAAATGAGAGGAGCAGGTGGGACACTACTTGCCAGGGTGGGAGGTGGGGGCTACATCAGGGAATAGTTTAGAAAACATACTGGGATTGGGGATAGGGAGGGAGGGGGTGTTCACAAGGCCACCAGGGAAGAATATTTTATTATATGGGGGATAGGGATGAGGGGGTTACATCACTGAGTAGTTGTGACTACTACTGGACATGGGCAGGTGATCAGGTGGGGGGAGAGACTGCTAGCCACAGTTTTTTTTTCTAAATACACATCAGGCAGACAGGTGATCAGGTGGGGAGAGGGATTGCTAGCCACCAGGGATTTATTTTATTTATTTCAGGCAATTGGGCAGTGATCGGTGATGGGTGTGGGGGGGCACTAGACACCAGGGATACAGTAGGGTGCAGGGCAGGCAGAATTTCCGCAAAAGTTTGGAAATGGATTTACAAATTTTCATGGAAGCGAAATTCAGACTTTCACTTAAATTCTGCTTGTGGGAGTTTTTTTTTCGCACACCTCAACTCAGCTGTTGCCTTTGCACAATCTCTCATGATGTTCTCCTTCTGTGGTACAGACTCTCCTTCTGCTGCCTTTAAGTACTGCCTGTAGCCTGGGTTGTTTGCCAGGATGTGTTCCTGCTGTTAGCTGCTCCTTGCAGTTCTCCTGTTGGACTTCCACTCCTTTGGAGTTCTTAGTGAACTATACAACCACATTTGCAGCTGCTTTCTCTACTGCTTCCAATGTGCAATGGTACTGCAATTGTTCCTTCTTGTTTTCCTGCTTGTGCTGTGTGTGCCAAGCCTTTCCTATGGCAACTGCTTCTTGCCATCTGTACTGTCTCTTGGGTTCCTCCATCATTAGTCTGCTTAATGGACTGCTTCCTGAGCTCCTCCAAACTCTGTCCTTGTGCAGTGGGCCTCTTTGTGCTAGGTTGTCTGCTCTGCTGTTGCACTACCCTATTCCTGCCTTTGCTTGCCCCCCTCCCCCACACTCACTGTCTCCTGCCTTGGGATCCTCTTTCCTTCCGAAGGGGCCAACCTACTTCTTCAACAAGCTGTCTCCTCCCTAGGTGGCCTGCTTGCTTTCTTTTGTGATCTCTACTGGCTTGGCTCTCTGCACTTTGCCAACTTACATTTTGGGGTTGTTGTTATCACTCTACTGCACCTTTGCTCCATTTCATCTTTGCTCCACTGCTCTACTGACTGGTTGCTGTGTTGTCTGGCTTCCATGCTGCAGCCTGCTCCCCTGTGGAGCCTACTTATCCTTGACAGACACCCATTTGGATGTCTGCTTCCGGCATTTGTCAGCTGTTGCCTTTGCCCTGTGTGTGCTATGGCTATGTTTTTCCCACCTGGATTCTTGGAATTTCACTCCTGGATTGTGGACCTTTGATAGGTAGCTCTTATCCCTGTCTCTTGTCCACCAATCTGCCCAGATGGTGATCTATCTGATTCCCTCAGTACTTAAACTCATACCACACAACTCATACCATACCACCTTTTAGTCTTGCCCCTCATGACCATGCCCTCCATACAGTACCATCATGCTGTCATATTTTTGGGCACATGTCAGAACAAATATCAGGTACAGATCCCAGTAAATATTTGAAACTTAGCTTTTTCTTAGCTGCCCCTCCAGGCACCATACCACCTTTTGTTCTTGCCCCACATGGTCTTAACTCCAACATATCCACCATGGGTCTTGTATTTAACAGGAGTGGACTTAAGCAGAAAAAATGAAGCAGTGGTTACATACTGTATGTTGTCGTCTTCTCCTTGGATATATTTGTTCTCCCTCAGGTTCCTTTAGTGACCCAGCATGGTCCTACTTACACCACTGTGAGGGTGGAGTTCTTACCTGCTGGTACTCCTTTAGTTGCAGGGCCATGCCCTGTAACACCACGGCAGGGGTGTATAGTCTCGAGACAAAGGTAGATGACAGGATATCTCTGTATAGTGGAGCAGCATGTCGGGGATTCAGAATCCTTCTGGAGTTAATAAATAATCTTAAATCCATGTTACCTGATATCCTAGAAGGATGGCCACCTAAAGCCTTGGATCCCCTGAGGTTTCCCCAACATATACAACAGTGGCAGGGGAAACATGCACATCAGAACTATGATTCCATCAAGGGATTCTGATGACATCTTAGAAAATAGGTCAGAAAAATCCTGCAACCTGATTGGCTCAGAAAGCCAATCACCTGGTCCGAAGCCTGCAATAGAAACTGAGAAATAACAAGTCCTAGTCTCTGCCTGTTTACCCATATTACTGTACTATGGAATTTTAAGGCTCTGTACAGCAGCCATTTTTTACTCTTGCTTAGTGAGACAGAGTTACTGAGTAACCCCTCCCTCCCGTTCTCTTCACAATGCCATCCTTGCTCTTTTAAATAAAAAAATTCTTTTACTCAGCATAATCCTGTCACATACCACAATAAATCTGGCTGTCAGCTCATCCACTTATCGTGCCCCTGCCCCTTTCTTCGCGCCTCCTGCTGACTTATGTGTGGTAAACTGACAGCGTATCTGCATCAGCGGGAGACAAAATAAAAATACCACAGCTCACACTGATGCTACAGTCACATTCACACTTCTCCTGCTCAGATGTTGCTGAAGCATTCTGCAAAAGCAAACTGTTCCCCCTCTTAGAAAAGACAAAAGTTTCAAATTATCCAGTTCACCATGACCACGCTCTACACTCATGCTAGATAGTGTTTGATGATTGGCCACGGCCCAGAGTTCCCACGCTGTCCTTTTTCCTCAGGTTACAGCCCCACTCTCTGTTGGAAGCACAGAAAGATTCCTGAACCTGCACCCCCTTGCCCAGTGTAGTCTATATCATGACTGGGTCTTAAAATGCTGTCCCAGGAAGTGTGTGTGTGTGTGTGTGTGTGTGTGTGTGTGTGTATGTATGAGGCGGAGGGAGTATGTCCTAAAGAAACCAACAGACATTAGACAGATACTGCATTTTGAAAAAATAACTATGTTAAAAACAGCAGTGCCCTCTACTGGCAATTGTACCAGTACATGGACTACTTTACAGAAAAATGCATCTGTCTTCATTTTTAAAAATGTTTAAGTTTGTTTTTAAATATTTTACAAAAATTTACAAGTAACCCATTTTCCAAATGCAATAATACCCTCCAAGGTGGGTGGTATGGACTATAGTGGACCTTCCAGGGGCTAAAAGGCCCTCTGCATTACACCCCTGGTGGTCTGGTATAGCCAAATTCTGCCCACTCTGTCAGGAAAAATGGCTTACTCAAACCACAAGAGTGAAGCTTGAGTGGTCTGATCTCATCCGAATACTCAGATGGAATCACAAGTCTGTTGTGCTTTACTCCACTGTCACATTGTTTTATAGTACTGTATGTAACCCCCTTGTTCCCAGGGGTTATAGTGGTAGACAGGGAAGACAGCTAGTGAAATGCCAGTTAAATGGATTTCACTCTGTCTCCCTCTCTGCTGTCTGTCACAGCTGAGAGCTGGGGAGGTGATGTCATTTGGAACTCTCTCAGCTGCATGAGCCATACTCCAGTAGCTGTGAGTGAGGGAGACAGAATGTTCAAGTCAGTCTGAAGTGGGAGTCTGTAGTGGAGTTCGAGTGGGAGGCAGCAGAGTGTAGCTGCAGCTCCTGAAGCAGCTCTGACATAGAGCTGCAGTGTTCCTGTGTGGTTTTCTTTCTCACCCTAGTGGAGAACAGCTTTTACCAGCTTGTTGAAGTGGTGGAAGCCATCTCCAGTTTGGATTTTCCTGTGCTTCATCCTAAGAGGGATGGAGCAGGATGTCAGGATTTCAAGGGCAATCCTCTGGTCCTTCCAGGACTTGTAAAGTTGCCTTTGTGTGACAACTTTCTGTGTGTACATTTGTTTGTTTGAAGTTTGCCCAGGAGTACCTGCAGTTTTAAAGATGGATTCTCTGACAAAGGGACCCTGTCACCTTGGATTTTCTTAAAAGTTGTCTGCCCACAGTGGAGTCCAGTATGTGACCATCCATGTGACAGAACTTTTACTTCTTACACCTTTGAGGTGTTCTTGCATGATGTTAAGTGTGATATACATTTCAAGACAGCATCTACAGTTTTTACAGTGTGTGAAGTGTATTTACCAGCTGAATGGCAGAGTATGAACTAGGAAATAAAAGGTGGGAGACCCCCCATCTGGAGTGACCAGTTTACCTCTACGGGTTCTGAAGGGCACCTGTGTTTTCTATCAGTACATGTGGCCAATGCCTGAAGAAACAGTTTTACTCCAGTGAGTGGCTTTTTCTCCAGTTACCCCTAGTATGTGGGTCCTACAGTGTTGAGCCTCTTGTGCTCTGTGTGGTCCAAGTACCACATCATCTATCCTATGCAATATGAGAAGTGTTCAAGTACTGGCCGGATGTGCCTAGTCGATGGAAAGTGAGTTCTTTTGGTGGCAAGTCCACATTTCGATAACAGTCCTATGCTAAATGGGAATTCTTGGAGTTCTGTACCCTAAATGTCTGCAAGTACCCTGTGTGTAACCCTTGGGGGTCCATCTTTGCTTTGTGTTGTTCCTACATGTGTTAGGGAATAAAGCCACACTCTAGAATACCAACCTGGTTTGGACATTTATGTTATTGCTCCCTATGTGGAATTTCTTTGCGTACCCCTGTCCAGAAGTGCAAACCTAGCATAGCCCTGAGCAAATGTTTTCTCCCCATGACCTGGGTTGTTGGCCATGATTTTGGTCCCACCAGGTGTGTGCCAGGTAGTAGCCACACTTGGTTTGTGTTATTATAATGTCTTCTCCATCTGGCATATCCCACCTTGTCTAATGCGGGCAAAAACAATGTAACGCCCACACCTCTCTTTTCCCCTAGACTAGGGAAGGTATGCCTACTGGTTAAATAAGGGGCCAGTGGGGGGTTACATGTGTAATATGATGGAATATTTTTTAACTAAGATAAATCTTAAACATTATTGAACTAACATTCATTTTTTGTCTACTAGTCAGTGAGTTGAAAAAGAAATGTTTTCAAGTTATCAAGACATACCTTCAAAGCACTATAACTGCTATAAAACACATAAGCAAAAACAAAAATGCCCAAATGTAAATTTGCAGAATTTGTGTAATGCAATGTCCTGTCACCTCTAGGAGTAAAGCCCTGCTCAACAGAGTCCCATTGCCTTTAGGGTGTTAGTCCCTTCACTTGGGACAGTGTGTCTGCATGCTAAATGTACATTTCACAAGAATACAAACAACTTACATTTTCTGAGAACTAACACACCTACCACTATGAATTGTACATACAGGAGCACACGCCACAACTATTTACAGACTATTACAGTTTCTGAGAACTACCACTATGAATTGTACATTCAGTACTGTAGCTCATGTCACAACTATTTACAGAATGTTGCACAAGCAGAATGTATAGTATGTTGGCCCCATAGATACGTGACTGCTGAATCAGTGATTTGCAAGGCTTCAGGCTGGGTTTTGGTGTGAGAGAGGGTGACTTATGCCACAACCCCCGCTTAGCACTACATACAGTGCAGACTGCCAGGATGCAATGCAGTGACATAGATTTCTGCATAACAAAAAGGATTATCCATACTATTAAAATTGCATGGTTACTTGCAGTTACTCTGCAGAATTATGGAGAATTCTGTGTTGCATTATAGAAGGCTACACTGTAAATGTGCATGCCCTAAGTGTCTTTTTGATACTCTTTTTTTTTTTTTTACTTTCACAATCCTCCTCTCTTCCTCTCCTCCAGAGGCTCAACTCTTTCCACATGAGCATCTTCCCTAAAATACCTTTTGCCACAAGTGTCTGCATCCCATGCCATTACAGTACCCTGAAAACAGCTGTAGCCCTTTCATTGGAACAAACAGTGTGAAAAGGACAGAAATGTGCACATTGCATAAGCATCTTTCAATTGCTGTAAACTACTAATAGCCTTTCCACTGTGAATAGTACAGAGCATCATGTCACAACTACTGTATGCTGCACAAGCACAATATTTGATTACCCCATACATACAGTAGTTGCTTGCATAACCAGTGAACTTCCAATTAAACTCAAGTAATCAAGTAAAGAAAAAATGACATTCAGCACAGTGGTTTTGACTGCCTTTGCCCTACAAATACAATATTTACATGCAGTGTCAGTGGCTCAGTAGGTAGCACACTTGCCTCTGAGGCCGGGAGATCAGAGGGCTGTGGGTTCAGTTCCCACAACTGGCACTTAGGTTAATACCCCAGTACTGACACTGTAGTGCAGCATGAGAGGGGTGCTGCACTTCTGAGGTGCCGTCTTTTGGATGAGATGTTAAACCGAGGTCCCATCTGCCTGGATTGGTGGTAGTTCAGGTGGATGTTAAAGATCCCATGGAACTTATCGAAAAGAGAAGGGGAAAGTTTTATTGAGACAAAAATCGTACAATAATACACAAAGCATAATACAAAAAAAAGGAAAAACAGGATAAGTATTATACAATCATTCAGGTAACTGCAAAATCAGAGTCAGTGATCCAAGGAAGGGCTTTCCAAAGTTCCAAAAGAGTCATATCTGAGTATAGAGTGCGTTCATGCTCATAAATTTCTTTTAAATCTTGTACAATCTTTTTTTAGAGCTCCAAATAGGAGCAGTCCTTTTGCTGTAAAGAAAACATGCAATGCACCATCCAAATATTCCATTTAATGCAGACAAAAATAAGGTTCAAAGTGTCCTGGTGCCATTTTGACCACTGGGGAGAAAAAAACCCGGTATACAAGATTCAAATAAGTAACTGACTGAAGCAAGGGGGTATCCCATGCCTGTGCCTAAAAGGACCACCAATTTTTGATAAAGGAACAGTCAAAAAATAAATGAGGGATAGTTTCAAGTTCTGTAATACATAATAAGCGAGAACACATTCATCTTGGGACTGCTTATGTTTATGATTTGATTTTACATTAATCTTTTCATGGCATGAAAGCCAATGAAAATCCCACATTTTGGCTGGAACCCTCTTACATCTCCACAATAACAAAAGGGAAGGGAGGTGTTGACCAGGACACTTATCAAAGGGTACGGATACAGCACAAACTGTCAGGAGTAAGTTCTTATATAAAACTTTATGTGAATGGTTTAATAACATCTGAACAGACACCTTCCATTGTTTGAGATGTAAAAATCTATGTTTTACGTAAGTTGGTATACCAACAGTTTGTCTTAACACAGTTAAGGAATTAGTTTCCCATTGATGAAACCAAATCCTACAAGAGACATAAAACCCAAGTTCCCACCCCCTTTGGGCATGAATCAACAAAGGACTAAGGTTTGCAGTGAACAAAATAAAAGAAAAAAATAACAAAGGGTTAACCATACAAACGCCACCCTCAGGGATAGGTAAATAAGTGATATTCCGTTTTATCGGGTTTAACCTACTACCCCAAAGAGCCTGAAAAAAACAGGCTAAAGACAGCAGTTTCTAGCTGTCGTGGAATAGGGAATACATAACTCAAAAAAAGGAAAGTGGAGATCAAATAGTTTTTAATTAAGAAAACACGTTTCTTTTTCCCTATCTGCCCCCGGTTCCAGGAGGCCACCTGAAGTTTACCTTGTTGCAGTTTAACATTCCAGTTAAAAAAATCTGAGTCCTGTGTCCCCAAAAAAATTCTGAAAATGCAAATAGGGCCCTCAACTAAACGTAACGGGCCGATACGGTCCGAGGGGGAGGTTACTGAACCGACCCGAATAACCAGACTTTTAGTGTAATTTAAAACAGCACCAGAGAAGTTTCCAGAAATAGAGCACTCATGGAGAGAATGAACCACTGAGGCTGCATCAGCTACAAGAAAGCAAACATCATCTGCAAATGCGATCGCCTTATAAGGCAAGCATAAGGCACAACTAGAAATAGCCCGAATCTGAGAATTAGTGTTCAACCGACGGAGCAAAACATCAAGAAAAAATACATATAACAACGGGCTTAAAGGACAGCCCTGATGAACCCCCCTTTTTATGGGGATCATGGGTCCTATCCAACTGTAACCCCTCACCACTGCCTTTTTCCAAAACGACAGGTGGCATGCTGTTGGCGCTGGCAGCAATACCTGGTGGGGACCTGGGTTCGGGGAGGATGAGGTTACTCAGTACAGGGGGACCTAGGTTTGGCTACTCTGAACAGGGGCACCCAAGTAAATTCAAACACAGGAAGCAATAACTGTAATGTCCAGAACCAGGAATGGGATTCTGCAGTGTGGCTTTTATTCACAAACTAGCTGAACACAACAAAGCATAGACGGACCCCCATGGGGCTCCATTTACTGGTAATGCAGATTAGAGACTACAACACTGTCCACTGGAAGAATGAACCAATTATACTGTTTTCAGGCTCTGGACCCACCAGGCACACAGCCCGGACTTGCACGCTCTTTGGGTACATAGCCTGACTGGCCCGTCTCCCCTGCCAGCCACTTGATCGGCAGTCCATTGGAAGAATGAACCCATTTTCTTGTTGTGGCTCCCCACACCACCTAGAGTCGGTGACTCCTAGAGAGATTTTCCCATTTGCAACCCACGTCTGGGTACTTCCCTCATCACTGGCCAACCGCATGAGGCAAAGTAGCAATCACAGCAGAAATCCGTAGAGGTGAGCCTGGTTACTAAAGATGGGGGTGTTCCCACCTCCAGCTCCCACAGCCCATACCCAGCCATTTCTCTGGAAAACTGAAACTTGAATGTAGATTAAATGGTGGATGAACTGTCGATCCCCTACAATATTACTTGAATTCACACAGCACTCTAGCTTTTTACACTGCTCCATTTGTTTGACCTAGTCCTATAGGCTTCCCAAATAGTAGTTCAAATCCTAGATTTCTTCACATATCCCAGGCTGAAGCAACACATTTTTTGCCCTCTCATATTAGAGCAAACACTCACCCTTTTGTTGCAGGTGCCCCACAGGCGAATCACAACTCTTCCCACTTTCCAAACACAGACTGAAACTGAAATAGGCAGCTTTCTTTCTTCTGCAGAATTTGGGGGATTGCCCCTGGAATCTATATGGGGATCTTTACTCCCGCCCGCCGGAGGGAGGGGCACTGAGACCCGAACAGCGGTCTCCACCACTTGAAGGCAAAACTGGAGACTGACCTTCTCTTGCTGAAGGCAAACAGGAACTGACCCTTCCTGTTTGAAAGCAAACAGGAGACTCACTTCTTTGAAAACTCCCAACGTTCTATCTAACTCCCTCTGCTGCAGATTCCAATGTGGCTTATGCAGCTGTGAAAGTTCTATTGGTGATGTCATCCCTCAGTCTCAGCTGAGACTGAGAACAGAGTGAGACAGTGTGAAACCCATTTAACTGGAGTTTCACAAGCTGCCTTCCCTGCCTACCACTAGGTCTTACTGGGATTCTAGTAACCCTGGGTAACAAGGGGTTACACAACCATTCACTACAGGCACAACAGTAGCCGTTCTATAGAAAGCACGAATCCAGCGTACCATAACATCAGGTACATGCAGAAAATGAAGTGCTTCCCATAAAAATATCATGCCTAACCGAATCAAAAGCAGCCTTCTAATCTACGGAGACAACAATTCCCAGAGCCAGACCTGCATAGCCATGAGAAAATAATTCTCATAAGAGGATCAAATGATCAGAAATTCTCCTTTGAGGCACAGAACAGAATTGGGCGGGATGCAAAACCACCTCAGCTATCCTCACCAAACGCTTCACAATAATTTTTGTTAAGAGCTTAAAGTCGGTGTTCAACATACATAAAGGTCGCCAATTCTCTAGAGAATGGATATCACCTTTCTGTTTATAAATGTAAATCAAAGTACCCTTAGTAAATTCCAAAGGGAGAGATTCACAGGTTAACAGAGAATTAAACACAGACATAAGTTCTGAGGCCAAATGGTCACCCAGCACCTTATATAAGCCAGCAGGGAGACCATCCAGACCAGGAGTTCTCTGTACAGGTAATGAGAAAATAGCCAATGTCAAATCCTGCTCCATGATAGGAGAACAAGCCCGGTCCTGACACAGCTGTGAGGGAGCTGGGATATCAAGGCCACTATACAAAGTCGCACTTTTACCAGCCACAGCAGGGAGGGGAGAAAAAAGGGCTGTAGTATACTTTGTTACAATATGACAAATCTCAGTTTGTGAGGAACATAAGGTCCCTTCTGAATTTAGAAGACACGTCATATTTTTTCCGGTGGTCTGACGGGAATTAGATTCAAAAGGACAAATAACATCACGTGTTCCAATAGTACAGAATTTATGTTGGTAAAAAGTTGTTGTGATTGCCGTAATTGGAAAGTCAACATATCATTCTGTAGGACTTTATTTGTTGAGTAAGATCTTGCCCGCCGTGTACGCTTATGGTTAATAATGACTGAAAATGTACCCTCTTCTGCAAATAGTCTAGGTATTCCTCCTACATTTTAAACGACTGTAAGTTTTTAAAAAAGTGACCAGATCATGTTTCGTGTCTAACCACCACTGAACAGGATCTTCATAACAAATAAAAACAGATTTACGGGCTTGTATGAAGGACAGAAGGGACTGCATAAACATCGGAATCTGCAACAAAGATGTGTTGAATTTCCAAATACCTGGACCTTTACGGGAAGAGACAGCAGAACCAAAACCAACAGAAAGCAGCTTATGATCAGAAAACTCAACCGCTTGAACTTTGGCAGAAATAATTGGTACTGTAGGAGAGGAAAACACATAATCAATACGGGTGGCTAGTTTACCCTTTTGGAAGGTAGGGGTGTGTTGTGTAGTAAAGGAGAGAGACAGGAGTCCTTTAAGTGGGCGACTCGAACCAATTTACCCAATTCATGGGAATCACAAAACAGTTTCTTTGTAGCAGAAAAGAAGCTCTTATCTTGAAGACTCAGGCCACAATTAAAGTCACCAGCAAACAATACCTGAAAGGAAGTGTGCAAATAAGGACGAAGCAAAGTAAATAAAGCTATGCGTTCAGTTTTGATTTGAGGGGCATAAATGTTTATCACCCGATAGGGACAGGACCCAATGACAAAATCTATAATAAGCGCCCTACCAGGGGCTACATCAAACAATTTTATCAAACGGAAGTCTGGGATATTAATTAAAATTCCCCCAGTCCCGAACAAGAGTCCTGACCAATCGACCAAAAGAAGGACCCAGTAACCAGTCCTGTTGTGCTTGTCAGATCTCATGTGTAGTATGAAGTCTTGTATCCTGTAATAAAATTAAACCCAAAGGCAAAAGCCATAGAAAGGAAAAAATCAGTCTCCTTTTAACCATACGCTTCATACTATTTACATTAATAGTATGGCAAACAAAGTGAAACATAGCACCAAAAAAAAGGAAAACAGACAAAAAATACATTTTACAATTTCCTTTTCCCAACCACCTTCTTCCCTTTAAGTTTTACTCTGGCCTTTCGCTTCTGAGAAAGGCCAGCACCAAGTTGCAACTCAGAGTCAGTGGTACAGTCAGGGAGAGAAGAAGCTATGGAGGAAGAGTCCGACTCACCTCCAGCATCATCAGAAAGGGGTTGGAGAAGTTCAAAAGAATTAGATAAGGGCACTGGGGGGGGGTTCCGGACCACTCACAGGAGATGGTGCAACCCGAGGGTTATTTCTCAGTGACCTTCTATGTATGACACTTGTAAGCACTCAGGGGGGGCATAGTACTTGGACCTGGGACCGGGTCCTGAACAGGAAAATTAGACTGGGCAGGATCAGGGACAGGAGAAATCTCAAGCAAGGAGTCATCCGTGAAGTAAACTATCTGAGGTATGACCTCAGAGGATACAACAGGAACCAAAGCCTGCAGTAAGGGCTGGGCTGCCTTAGGGGGAGGTACAGCCAAGGTAGTCCGGAGATGGGCCTTCTGCGCCTGTGTAATAATAAAGCGCAGGTCCACTCCACCATCGTGAAATTCCTGGTTATGTGCAGCCCATTCACAATTCTGAAAGGTGTGCCACTGTTCATCACATAGGTTACATTTACATTCATTCAAACAGTGTGCCCCTATGTGACCCAATTCCCCACAGACGTTGCATTTCATTTTATCACATACATTACTAAGATGTGCAGGATCACCACACCAATAGCAAGCCTTCGGCTGACCCGGGTAGAACAAGACCCCCTTATCTCGGCCTATGAAAAAAGAGGTAGGCAAATGTACAACCCCAGAATCATTAGATCATAACAAGACTTTAAACTTCCAGCCCCCAGTCCAAGTGTTCTCGGTATCCAAAATGGCTTCAGGCTATCCCTGGACGTCACAACACTGTTTCAGCCAATACACAACATCCTCCACCTCAACTCCCTCATTTCGAAACAGAATAGTGATTGTCTTAAAAGTAGGTTCAGAAAGAGGAATAGCCTGAAATGGGGTCCATAATGCAGTAGTCTGCAGAGAATTATACTTTGACCAAAAACGCTCCAATCCCCTAGATGTTTGGAAACTAATGTCAAACGTGGTTTCACCAGAGATATGAATTAACACATATATTTCATGGGAAAATAATTTTAAAGAATCCTTTAGAAGCGTACGTGTCACATAGATCCGATCAGGTGGCTCAGGTAACCCCCAGGTATGCCAGGTGAACAGCATTGTGTCTCTTAGCAGCCAGGATGGGAAATTTAAAAAATGAAGAATATGAACGGCTTGGTCCCGATATTTTGGAGGGGGCTGCGGTGGTAGGGGAGCCAGAGCCTCTATAGAAATAGTAGAAAAAGGAGCCTGGGGTGGAGAACCCTTCAGATAATCCAACACAGGGTTCTGTGTAAGCTCCAGTTCATGAGGGAGACACAAGGGGTCAGTAGTGACTTTTGAAGTGCCTAAAGTGCTCTGTAGTGCTGGAAAATCTTCAGGGCGGGGGGACCATATTGGAGATGGACCTGACTTCCAACTTCCTGGGACAGTACCCTGAACCCAGCCAACACCTCTCAGCACTGATTCAACAGTCCAGGTAGGCACTTTTTTAATATTAACAGTAGATGATTCTTGTTTATGTAGGGAGCTCTGTGAGTTAATGGAAGCAGGTAGTGACAAGGAAACTGAATCGGTTTGAACTGCAGGCGGCAGGGGATCATTTACTGTAGAGAAGTCTTGTCCATGTGGGGAACTCTGCGATGTAATGGAAGCAGGTTCTGAGAAGGAAACCAAATCCGTTTGTACTGCAGGCGGCAGGGGAGCAGGCAGTAGGGCTTCAGCTACCGACGCACAGGTCGGGTCAGGGCCTGTCACAGCAACAGGCAGGAAAGGAGACAAGTCAGGTAAATCTTCAAGAGCTTCCACCCGAGTGGAAGATGCATCTGTGCTGTCAGTTCTCAGGCGTTGCATATCTCTATGCATTTTCAGTTTTGCACTAGCAAAACAGCGCTCCGCCATTGCAAAATGCTCCCGGATCTCTTGTGCTGTCAAACAGTGATTTTCAGAATCAGATGAAGTAAAATCCTCCGGCAAGTCGATTGCAGGCACGCAAGTCAGCAAGTCAGTTCCATAAGAAGCAAGCAGAGGGTTAGGTATAGCAGCCTTAGTATGAGCAGCAGAACTTAAAGTTGTAGTAGAAACATCAACAGGCAAAACATCAGTTGTTAGCATCGTGGTCTCCATTCGGTCAGAGGTAGGAGCAGAGACCAAATCTCCCACCTCCATAGCTCCCTCCTCAGAAGGCAAGGGTGCGTCCGCCATCTTGGACAGAGGTTCCCCCTCTGACAAGTAGGGGAATTTCCCCGGTGTCTTGGCCAAATTTCCCTCATTCACTAAAAATACCACCAACAGCTTAATCTTGTTCAAGGTCAGTTGGTATTCATCTGTATCCCCCTTCCCCAGGTCGTGCCTGAAAATAGGCAGGATTTGTCTAGTGCACTTACCCAGTCAACAAAAACAAAATAAATACAATAAATAAATAAATATTTCTTTAAATGTTATGCTAATGTCATAAAGGGCAACTACATCTCTTTAACTATATATACATGTTGATATGTCTATGTTTTAGTATTTGTGATATAAGGGGACCAGAAAGAGCCAAAAACAGAAATGATGTGATGCAGGAACAAAATATGAGGGCTTACCTTACAAAATGTGGGTTAATAAATACAACAATTAGAAATGACAATGCAGCACCTTCTGTTCTGCTTAAAATGGTATAAGACATGGGTTCATACAGTACTTATGATAATTGATTTGGTGGAGGCTAGAATGTGGAGTGGGAAGACATCAAAATGTTATTTTCAACAGTGTTTATGCAGATAGATACTTTTAAAGATTTACTAATGTTGTTTTAATGTTTGCTTGTGCATGTGTAAATTGAACATATTGTTACAATAACAGGTTTCAGAGGTGTGTCACTGTTGGGTCCAGTGCTGCTTATGCTGCAGGGGGCTCAGCAGTGATAACCCAATGTTAATTAAGGCTGATCATGACAATGTCCTCGGCTTATTAGGTGGAAACTTTGTGTAGCTGAAAGGAGCAAGCCACCCCTAACACAGAGTGGCTCAATCCTTTCATCTGCATGACACCACACAGCAAGCAGCTGAGTAGCATCACAATCAGCTCTGAACTCTCCCACAGCTATGCAGAGAAGAGTCATACAAAAACAATTCCCTCCCACTGCCAAGTGTCCCACCCACCTCCCGATCCTTCCCCAGTGTCCTGTATCTGAAAATAAAACTCGATCCTACTGCCAAATATCCCAACCACCTCCCAATCCCACCCATGCACTAGCCATGAAAATAAACTCCTTCCTACTAATAAATATATGGACCACTTCCAAATCCCTCCCCCCAGGGCCCTGTTCATAAAAATAAAACACTCTCCTACTGCCAAGTATCCTGTGCACCTCCCAATCCTTCCCTGTGTCCTGTCCATGAAAATAAAATATCTTCCCACTACCAAGTATAGGACCCACCTCCTGATCATTCTCCACGCCCTGCCCATGAAAATGAAATACCCTCACAGTTCCAAGTGTTCCCATCCACCTTCTGATCCTTCCCCATGCCCTGTCTGTGAAAATTAAATACTGTCCCTCTGCCAAGTATCCCACCCACCTCTTGATCCTTTCTGTACCCTGTCTATTGAATAAAATCCCCTCCCACTGCCAAGTATCCTGCCTACCTCCTAATCCTTCCTTCATCAGTAAACCTGTAAAAGAAGAACATGGTCTCAGGATGACTTCTGCCCCCATGGCCCCAACCCCTCCCTCAGCATCCACCACCCCACCCCCTACCCCATACTTACCTATCTGGCCCAGCACTGCTTCTTCTCAAATGTCCTGATTCCTCAGAACTCCAGCAGGAAGTGACTGAAAACAAGGTAAATTTGGTTAATGGCTTTTTAATGTGTTTTGAACTTTTACTCATAACATTGCTGTTGCTTAATATTTTTTCCCAGCATTTTGAAAATGCCCTTTTTTAACCCTACCTCATGAACCAGGTAGTTAAAATTTTTCAAATCCCCCAAAACGTGTTTTCACAGTTGTACAGAAAAACATTTTGGGCAGGATTTAAAAAAATGGCACCTGTCTAGATCATAAGGCAGGGTAATATGAAGACTATGTTAAAAGTTTGGGGGGACAATCTCAAAAAAAAAAGTTATGAAGCATTGTTGAAATTCTTCAGTGTTTACCAATAACTACTTTTTACCCAATTTTGACTCACATTTTCAACATAGCCTTTTCTTTTTACACCCACCTCATGGACAAGGCAGGTGTAATTTTTCAAATTCCCTCCAAAATATGTTTTCGCAGTCACTCTGCAAAATCATCTTTCAATGAGATTTTAAAAATTCAATTTGTCTTTATCATAAGAAGAGATAAAAAAAACTATGTTGAACATCTGGGGTCAAAATCTTGAGAAACTATAAAGTTATAAAACAACATTGAAATTCATCAGTGCTTTATCATAATCTTGCTATTTTCTAGGTTTTGGCCCCAGATTTTCAATATAGCCTTTTCCCCATCTCATGAACAAGGCAGGTGTAATTTTTCAAATCACCTCCAAAACATGTTGTTGAAACTTGCAGACACTCGGTGAAATCACATCTCAGGCAGGATTTTAGAAAATCCTCTTGTCATGATCATGAGGTGGGGTCATAATAAGACTATGCTGAAAATTTACATGTCAGCAGATACAGGAGTTGTGGCCCATCCAGTCTGCCCTATCCCTCTTTCTAATGCTTAAAATACCCTAGATGCTATGACAAGTTTCCCACCTTTCGCCTTAGCTTGATAATTCCCATGTGCCTATCCCACGTATTCTTGGATCCCTGAACCATGGACACCCCCACTGCTTCCTGGGGGAGACTTTCCATCTCTCCATCACCCTTTCAGTGAAGTAGAACTTCTTCAAGTTCCACCTAAGTTTTCCCCCTTTTAGTCTCATGCTGTGCCCTGTTCTGCTATTTCCCTTCATGTGAAATATGTTCCCTTTTGGTACCCTGCTGATCCCCTTCAGATACTTGAAGGTCTCTATAATGTCCCCCTCTCTCTCCTTCTACAGGGAGTACATATTGAGAGCTCTGAGTCTCTCCTCATATGACTTTTGCTGCATCTTGGGCACGATTTTTGTTGCCTCCTCTATACCATCTCCATCCTGTTTATGTCTTTCTGGAGATGGGGCCTTCAGAACTGAACACAGTACTCCAGATGAGGCCTTACCAGGGAGTTGTACAATGGTACCATCACTTCCCTTCTTCTACTTGTTATACCCCTCCCTATGCACCCTAGTATTCTGTTAACCTTTCTGACTGCTTCGTTTTTATTTATTGACATTTTGGAGTTACAAACCTTTGAGTCAGTGACTCATTTACAAAGGCTCCATGTCAGAAAACAAGTTAAACAACAAAGGAGGAATAACAAGTGAAATATACTGTATAATAGCAAGTACAAACAATCAAGGGTAGTAATAAAAGGGTTACATAACAAGTTCAGGTACTAGAAGAGTCAAGCTGGGGACAGACAGTGGATGCAATGAGGTGAACAGGCTTAGTGCAACAGCAAGAACAGGGGTGCAGAGATAGATGGTGTAGGAGAAGATCCTTTATTGAGGGAGGGAGCGGGACATGAAGCCTTCTGACAGTCACAGACGTTGGTGGTCTGAAGATGGCTTTTAAGGAGGGTTTTAAAGCAGCCAAGTTTATGTTCGGAGGTTATGGCAGTAGGGATGGTATTCATCCATAGTGGGGCCCTGTAGGAAAAAGTTCTTTGGTCAAGGGAAGTTCTGAAATGGGGAACAAGGAAAGGGGATTTAGAGGAGCTACAGGTGGCTTTTACAAGGGGAGCCAGTTGCAGAAGGGCAGAGAGTCAGGGGGAGGATAGCCCTGAAGAGATCTCTTTAGCCAGGAGGCAGGTTTGGTATTTGAGCCTACTGTCGAAGTTCAGCCTGTTGGACAACTGGTATAGGGAGCAGGTGTACTTTGTGTGGTCACAGCCAAGGACAAGGTGACAGGCCTTGTTGTGGGCTACCCTAACTTTCTGGAGGGACATGCTGTCAGTGGCTCCATATACTAGGGTCCATAGTCAATAAGGGAGAGGATGAAGGAGGAGACAGCAAGATGGAGAGCATCTGGGATGAGACAGTGCTTGAACCGGTGAAGTATACCAATTCTGGAGTTGACTGCCATGCTGAGGTGGTGGATGTGCCCATGAAAGTTAAGGGCAGGATCAAGGGTGAAGCTGAAGTACTTGAAGGACACAACTTGATCAAGGGGCGGTAGCTGGGAGTTAAGAATTTGGAGGGTAAAGTCCTTGTGCCTGTTTTGGTGGTTGGCAAACAACACAACTTTAGTTTTTTTGTAATTTAGGACTAAGCAGTGTTCCGCAAACCAGCTCTCAGTGTTCTTGAAGGTTTTTTGTAGGGAGAGATGGAGCTGGAGGGGGTTGGAGTGGGAGGTGAACAAGACTGCATCATTTGCATATAGTAGCAGCTGCCCAGAGCATACTTTCAGGAGGGAGTTGAGGAATAGGCTGAAGAGGAGGGGCCCGAGGATGGAGCCCTGTGGCACCCCTGGCTTGACTGGAAGGCAGGATGGGAGGGCAGTCCCTAACTTGACTTGCTGTGATTTTCCAGACAGTCGGCAAACCAGTTTGTGGCATCTACTGAGAGATCTGTGTGGGTGAGAGTAGAAAGGAGGAGGGTATGGTTAACAGTGTTGAATGCTTTCAACAGGTCCACAAAGGCAGCCCCAGCTAGTCACATTGTTTGGCCACTTTAAGGTTGTCTTCTATGACTACCCCTAAATCCCTTTCTTCTTTGGTGGCCTCCAGTGTTACCTCATCTAGTTCATACCTGACCCTAGGATTCTCTCCCGTAGGTGCATAATCCTGCACTTTTTTGCATTGACACTTAACTGCCATTCCTTGGACCAGTTTTCTAGCCTCATCAGATCTCTCCTAATTTTTTCTATACTTTCCCCATTGCTTTCTTCCATGAATATGGAGCAGAATTTATTTGTTGAGGACAGTCACCTTGTCAATGTCTTATTCCACTAACCTTCCCCCTCTTCCCTGAGACTCACAGTCCCCCCCCCATCTTCCTTCTCTCACTAATATACCTAAAGAATGCCTTCCCTCCTTCCTTCACTGATTTAGCTAGCTTTTCCTTGGTTTTGGCCTTTGCTGCCCTTTCTGCCTTGTTTGCTTTCTTTTGGTTTTCCAAGTATTCTTGCCTGTCCTCCTTGCTTTGTGTTTCCTTGTACCTCAGAAATGCCATCTTTTTTCCTCTTACTAGCTCTACCACTCCCCTCGAGAACCACAGTGGTTTTTTCTTTCTTTTGCTCTTGCTGAAGGGCCTGCTGCAATGGTTTGCTACTAGGTGCAGGGCTTCCCTTATCTTATCCCACTGCTCCACCACTCCCCTTATGTCATCGTATCCCTGCATAGCCTTCCTGAATTTGTCCTTCATCTTACCGAAGTCTGTCCTCCTGAAATCCAGGATTCTAGTCCTTGTGTGGCTAGCCTCCTGTGACGTCCTTATGGTGAACCCCACTGCTTGACGGTCACTAGTCCCTAGGTTGTCCTCCACTGTGACTTGCTTTATCCTGTCCCCATTGCTTAGGACAAGATCTGAAGTCAAGATTTCAAAAAACAACAAAGACACAGTATGAAGAAATATTGAAATTCTTCAATGTTTACGCCTTGCTTTGCTATTTTACCAGACTGTGACCCCACAGTTCAACATAGCTATTTTTGTAACCCACATCATGAACATGACGTGTCATTTTTCAAATACTGCCTAAAACATCTTTTCACACTTGTGCTGCAAAATGACATTTTGGACAGGAATTCATAAATGAGACCTACCATGTTCATAGGGTAGTGTAATAAAAAGACTATGCTGAATATCTGAGTTCAAAAGTTAAAAGAAAATAACATTTACAGTGTGTATTCATAACTTTGCAATAGTTTTACTTTTTAACCTAAATTTTTAACATATTCATGCTTTTTACCACACTGAATGAACATAGCAGATGTCATTATCAAATCACCCTCCAAAACTTATCGTGGTCATTCCCCATACCAGTGTATTGGGTCTCATTTCATAAATGACATATCTCATGCTCATATGCTGGGGTAAAAAAAAAAAAAACTAGTAATTTAAAAAGTCAAGGTCACAGTCTAAGAAAATGAAAACATTATGTGCGAACCTCTTCATTCCCCAGTCATGACAATTCACTAATACAACTTGTGTTATTAATTTGTTAATTATCACCTCTGCACTATCAATTTCAAACACCTATGCAGCAAATACAAGCAAGCAAGCAACCATTTAGCACTGACAAATGCTTGTTAACCTGGGACAGTAAGTCACACAAGGGTGCTAGATGTTTCAGAGTCTTTAATAGGCACTGTTACAAAAAGCTCTTATAACTGACTTGTTTTCAGCGACGTATGGAGTGGCAAGCTATAGTTCCAATAAGAAAACATCAATTTTTTTAAATTTAGTATACTTTTGGCCCTCTATCTGACTGGCCTGTATCAATCCTGACCCCCTCACCCAGCACCATCACCCACCTTCTCTGGGACTTACTTCTTCTTTATTCCACACTGGCTTGCCCCCCAGAGTTGGGCCATTAGGGGTGGACCCTAGCACCCAACGGAGACTTGGTCAGTGTAATGGAGAGAGCCATGGTCGATGCTGAGGGGTCCTTCTGTGAGGCACACATGTCCTCTTGCAGCAGTAGAGGTGTTTCTGTGTTTTCAAGGTTCCCAGCCCTTAGAATGCCAAGCTGCAGAGACATGCACATACAATGCATGCATTGTGTGTTGGAGCACATTGGCTTCCTCCCCCTGGATCCTTGGCTCCAACTGCAATGGCACCTATGTAGTGGAGACTGAATCCCCTCCCTCCATGAGGAAGAAAGCATCCTCTGGGATGCTTATCTTACCTCCCCCCAGCCATCCATCCAATGACTTAGACTCATTCCTAAACTGGAGTCATTGGTGTTGTGAGCACTAGCACTACTGCTGCACTGGAGGACAAACAAAAAAACATCATGATTCTGCTTCACTTTCCAGTTTGCAGTGTCAGTTAGTCAGTGGAGGACATAGGCGCTGAATACTTTTCACAGCAACGTTTGAGATATAAAGCCGCGGTTTTCATTAGTTTAACAACTTTTAGCATTCTGATTTAATTCAATGAGTTTTTAGGAGTACTTTAGTTTTTGTTTCTGCTTTATTTTGTCTATACTGTACTTCTGTAGTTATACCCTTTAATTAGAGATCTCTATTTCCCCTTTTGTTTCCCTTTGTTTCTCTTAGACTTTTCCTTCTCTCTCTCTCTCATTCCTTTGTTTCTTTAGAGATGGTGTGTAGGGCTAATCATAGTCATACAGCAGCCATATGACTGCAACAGATAGCACCAGGTCCTGGCACAGAAGCAAGAGGAAGTGAGAGGGGTGATTCAGCAGCTTCCCCACATCACTGCATCAGCAGCCCCCAGTTATGCATCAACAGCAACCCCCAGTTGCACAACAGCCACCAGTTCCCTCTGCTTCATCACCTTAGCCTGAACTCCTGTGCCCCCTTGCGTTACCACCACCACCATCGGCTGATCCACTGAGGAGCCATATGCCAGTTCATCATCTTGTGGCCCATGACTGGTTTTAGACCTAATGGCACACCAAGCAGAAATATTTGTGGTGCCCCCTACACTGCTTCCCATCACCCCCTATCCTCCCATTTCCACCATCCCACATCCAAAAAGTGATAGGAATTCTATGAATACAAGGGTGATGACAACAGTTATTATTTTTAGATTTACACTTTTTGCATTTCAAGGTAATTTCTGCTTACACATTTTATTTTAGTGCAACCCTTCTGTGCTGGTGCCCCAAACTGCCACTTTGTTTGCTTCTGCCTAAAAAACACCTCTGTTCTGGCCCCTCACAGTCCCATTCCAGGAAGCAGCCCAAGTCTTCCCTTGTGTGGGAATTTTTCTCACAGAACTCCAATGATAACAGTGTGGTGAAGTGTAAGGTCTGTAACACCCTTGTTCATCAGGGGAAGAAAGGCAGCAATTTAGGCATGGAGCACAGCATAACCACCTGTAAATCAGGCACCTAAACCAGTGGGAGGCAAGAAAAAAGGAGGCGATGAGTGGTGGTGGTGGCAGTGGTCCTTCTGAGCCACTGAGGGGGCAGCACAGGGTTCAACCATTAAAGTGACATGGGCAGTTGGTGGAGGGGATGCACAGGGGCCTCCGCCCATGAAGAGCAGTTAGAGTTAGAGGCATAGTCAGGGGACAGCAGCAGCACTGGCATCAACAACTACCAGAAGGAGACTGGCACAACTCTGAGAAGGGGGCCCTCTGCTGCAGAGTCGGTTCAATGGAGGAAACTCTACAGAAGCTGTTAGAAAATCAATAAGTTCTTCTGGAAGGAATGGCTATGCTCCATCATGGCAGTGTGGGTGCTGTTCCCTCTTTTCTCTAAAAGTATCCTGGAAATACTGTTTTTTAGGGTTGCAGTGGGTGGAGCCCTGCAGACCTCTTGCTGTTGGAAAAATGGAGATTTTTCAGATTGAACAACAGTGTGGAAATGCTTCATCTTCACCTCCGCGTCCATGAAGCACTCCACTCTGTTCATTAACAGTGCACTGTGGGGGGAGGGGGGCCTGTCATCTAACAAGATGACAGCATAAAGACTTCCCTCTGCTAACACCAGGGCAATCATCTGACATCACTGTCTCAAAAAAGAGAGCCAGCAATCCAATCTCACAATCTTGGAGTCCAGGAGCAGCACTTAACTGTCATCTTGATTTCTTTTTTACCTACCATGCAGGTCCACTGAGAACTACTGCACAGTCTGAAATTGTCCCACACCAGGGACAGCATGGTGACTGGAGAAGAGATCACAGATGTGAACTCCATCAATAATATGTTTGCAGCCCTAATGCAGCAAATGGCAGAGGTAACTTTAGCCTCAAATAACACCACCTCTGCCATCCACCATCTTGATGCCAGTATCTTCCAAACAGAATGGAAGATCTCCTTCCACGATGCAAAAATTGAGGAGCTAACTGTGGCCCTTCATGATCAGGGCTGAAAAATACAATATCTCCAAGAAAAGGTGGACGAACTGTAGAACCGTGGCTGTCAGAGCAACATGCAACTGGTGGGTTTTCCGGAAGGCTCAGAGCAAAGAAATGCTATGGGGTTTCTGTTAGAAGCACCAGAGCTGCTGCACATGGAAAAAGGAATGTCCATGGAAATAGAGAGGGCCCACAGATCAATTGCACCACTGCCTAAGCCTGGAGACAAGCGTCTGCCGTTCTTAATAAAATTCCTAAGGTTTTCCACCAAGGAAGCGATAGTATCCATGGCAAGAGAGCTGGGAGCCCTGCAATGGAGAAGGCATAAAATACATATATTCCAAGATTATTCACGGGAGCTCTCTAACAAGAGGTGGGAGCATAAGGAGGCGAGATGCATACTACATTGGCTGGGAATTAAATTCTCACTTCGATACCCCGCCAACATGTGTATTCAGTACACCGGAGCTCCGCTATCTTTCGCAACACCAAAGGCTCTAATGGACTTCATCCCTAAAACCTGGTTGCAGGAATTTAGAACCCCTAGACCAGTACTGTACGGTCCAATGAATGACCCTCGGAGATGAACACTGGCAATATTAGTCCTCAGCTCCCTGAATCCTTAGAGATGCAGCACCTCAAGGACTCGTCATGCTCAGCAAGTAAAATGCTGGCTTGGCTGAATTAGGCAAGCAAATCCAGGTGCAGCACATCCACCCTGTCCCTTCGTTGACAATATCAGGACTGGCTGTGCAAAGACATCTATTCAGTATAAAAATGAAGATCTCTCCCTCTCCCACCTTCCCCTTCCTCCCTTAGTAACAATCAAGTAGTAAACTTATGAAATATGGTTGCACTCCCCTCTAATGTCTCCCTGGGTTAGCTGGGACATAGCAAGGCTTCTTCAAGCTAGTATGGTCCGGACATTACACCTGGACCGTCAGAACCCCCCCACACCTCATGCAAACCAGTCTCCAGACACTCCCTTGAAAGCAGCTAGGCCAACCTTCACTGGAATCTGGCCAGTGGTCTTAAGGCTAGTCAGTTCATCTAGACTATGGATTTTGTTAATAGTAGTGTAAATAGTTCTAATGTTAATGATGTTGTTTGGTTAAATGTTTGGAACATTATAGACAGAGTGATGGTAGTCCTGGAAAGTCATAGGCAAGATCAAATGAAAACAATGCAGCAAGTACGAATATGGTGGTATCTCAGTCTTAGAACATTGTATATACAGCATGCACCTTTACCCAACTCACCTTGATTCCTGACAACAGAGGATACCTGCACCTTCCTGCTTGAGATGTACACAGCACTGGCTCACTTATACCTACCCCCAAACTAGACTATGAATGAGATAAATTGCCATACTTGGAATGTCCGGGGGTTGAATATCCCAGTAAAATGGAAGAAAGTGCTGTTGCACCTCATTCGGTTAAGGTCCCAGATCTTCTTTCTCCATGAGACAAAACTTACCACAAGAGACCATAAGTATCTTGTGAGGGACTAGGTAGGCCAGGAGATACAAGCAGAAGCCCCTACATGCAAGAGGGGAGTAGTAATCCTACTACATGTACATTTGCAATGGGCAATCATGCAGAAAGATGCGGATCCACAAGGCAGATGGATTCTCACACTTATGACCACCTCTAATGGACCTTTTCTTCTGGGAAATCTATATGTCCCAAATGAAGATGATCCTGCCTTTTTTCATAACATAGCCAGCAGACTTGAAACCCTGGTGGGACCAAATACCCGCATAGAACTAGGTGGAGACTTCAGTCTCATTCTGAATCCCATTATAGACAAAAGAGCAACGGGAAGGGTGACATATCAAAGGGGTAGCCAAGCTGTGATCAAAATGATGCATGACCTTGGACTTTCTGACACCTGGTGTCTGCTCCATCCCACGAACCAGGAGAATAAGTTCTAATCAGAAGTCCACCATTCTCATAGCTGTCTAGACCTCTGGTTAACATCCCCCACATAACACAGGCAACACTGAGCACAACCATTCTACCTCTAGTGAACTCAGATCATGCCACTGTACAACTCCAATTTGAATGGGGGAAACACCCACCCACACCCCCTACTTGACGGCTGGACCCATTATTGCTCTGAGACCTATACTTCTTACCATTGATCATGGAAGAGGCAAAATGCTTTTTTCAGTTAAAACCCGACATGTGAGAAGCCTTTAAAGCAACAATAAGGGGGAAAATCATCGGCTATGCAGCCCACAGGCAAAAACAAAGAGAAAATATTCTTAGACAGCTGGATGGGGAGCCTAATATAGCCAAGACCCAATTTAAAGCCCTTGCAATCCTTAACCCTCTTTCGCCACTAGGCCATAAAGTCCTAGGGCTCCGGTTGGAGGTCAATTCACGTCTATCAAGGAAAGCCAAAATTGCTCTTCTGCGCATCAAGTGCAGATATTGGGTAGGAGGTGGAAAAAAGGGAAATAATCTTGGCATATCAGTTGAAAAGGCAACAATCTGAGCGACACATTGCTGGCCTCAACAATCAATCAGGTAAAACCCACAACAAACCACAGGAAATTAACAACCTAATGAAGGCCCTTTATGCTAATCTATATTCTTATTCATATCCTCAATCCACCCTGGGAATCTTGGAATTCTTAGCCAGACTCAAACTACCCAAACTCACTCAACAGCAGGCACAAAAGATGGATGCCCCACTAACAGAAGAAGAAACTCGTAAAGCAATATCTTCCCTGAAGAAAGGCAAATCTCCTGGTGGAGATGGCTTCCTGGTGAAGTATTATCAAGCCCTTGCCCCAGTTATAGCCTCCATCCTGTATAAACTGTACACAGAAGCAGAAGCTTTGATATTAAGGTAAGGAATAATAACAGTTCTCCCCAAAAAAGGGTAGAACCCTATGATGCCGGCTAACTATCGCCCCATTTCCCTGATTAATGTAGACAGTAATATATATGCCAAGTCATTAGCTACAAGGTTGAACCCCCTGCTTTCCCAGCTAATATACCCCTCCCAGGCTGGCTTCATAGAGGGCCACTAAGTGCAAAGTAATGCACCTTTTTTTTTTTTAGTTGTTTAACCAGGTATAGCACACTAAGCTGAAAGCTTTTTTACAGGAGCGACCTGGGAGCACAAGGAGGTTAAGTGACTTGCTCAGGGTCACACAGTATGCAAGTGGAAACTGTGGGATTCAAACCCAGGTCTGGTCTGCTGGATGTCACCAGATTTGCAGCTCAGAGCCTTAGACCACTGCGCTATACTGCCTCCCTACCTGGGAAACAAAAACCCAAGGGAAGAGTACACAATGGGGGTGAGATACTGACAACAACAAAAATGGAAAGGGACCTGGGGGTAGTCATATCAGACAACCTAAAGGTAGGCCAGCAATGTGAGAAGGCAGTAAGGAGGGCTGGGGGATACTGGGATGCATAGGGAGAGGCATCACCAGTAGAAAACAGGAAGTTGTTGGCCCTCTGTACAGACAGTAGGTAAGACCACATCTGGAGTACTGTGTATAGTTCTGGAGACCCCATCTCCACAAAGACATAGACAGGGTGGAGACTGTCCATAGGAGGGCAACCAAAATGGTGCAGGGTCTGCACTAGAAGACATATGAAGAAAGACTAAAGGAGCTTAAGATGTATAGCCTCAAGGAAAGGAGGGAGAGGGGGGACATGATAGAAACTTTCAAATACCTCAGGGGAATCAACAAAGTCCAAGAAGGTAGCATCTTTCAGAAAAAGATGTGTAAGAACAAGGGGGCACAATTTAAAGATAGAGGGGGGATGGCTCAGAGGTAATGTGAGAAAGTATTTCTTCACAGAGAGTGTTGTAGATGCATGGAACAGCCTTCCTGAGGAGGTCGTAGAGTCAAAAACAGTCAGGGAATTCAAGAACGCATGGGACAGGCATAAGGAAATTCTAGTGTGGGTAGGAGGAAGTAGGCTGTTGGTTAACTAGGATCTGCAGCTTATCCGTTAGGTAGGGAAATGGGCAGACTAGGTGTGCCAAGCGGTCCTTATCTGCCATCAGATTCTATGTTTCTTTGTTTCACTACAATGCAAACCACATTTGCTCCCTAATTAATCTGATATATGTTTCCAAAGGCCTATCAACCCCTGCAGCCACCCTAGCAGTGGACTTTGAAAAGGCTTTCTGTTCTATTGAAAAGGACTACCTCCTTTACCTCTACCAGGTGCTCAAACATCTTGGCCTTGGAGAGCGCTTCTAGTGTTAGGTTCATGTCATCTATTCATGTCCATCAGCCCAAGTCTTGACAAACTTCATCCTTTCTGAGCCATTTCCCCTTGAATGTGGTATGAGGCAAGGATGCCCACTTTCTCCACTACTATTTGATCTGGTGATAGAGCACCTAGCTGCAGCAATCAGGCAACAAAGTGATTTTAAGGGGATCCCAATAGGGCAACAATGTTACACCACTCTCATGTATGCAAATGATCTACTGGTACCCCTTGAGAATATAAATCTCTCACTTCTGCCCCTCCTTTGCCTGCTGCATAACTTTGCCACACTCTCTGTGCTCAAAATTAATCAAAATAAGACAGAGGTTATGCCCCTTAATGCCCAATACCAACCTAATGATATACTTAACCACAGCCTCAAATGGACACAAGGAGGTATCACATACCTGGATATCAAAGTTACTCAAAACATTGCCCACATCTGGGATGCAAACCAAACACCTCATAACTGCCTGTAGGATGCAATTCGATAGGTGGAAACTCTTACACCTCACCATGGCTGGAAAAATCTCTGCAATTTTATATGGCTACAGCCCCCACATTTTTCTAATTTCTGTCACAACTTCCACTGCTCATGCCCAAGGGCTGGTTAGAGAAGGTAGACAAACTCTTCAGTGACTTCTTCTGGGAAGGGAAGAAACACAGATACAGCCGTAGCAAATTAAGAGCACATTGACAAGATTGGGGATGGAACTTGCCATGGTTCGAAGGATATGAACTGGCGTATCAGAATGTGCAGACTCTGCATTGGCTCAAACCCCCCACAAAGGAATCCCCACAGTGGGTAGGCATGGAGCTTGCACTGAGCGGTAGGTTCACACTTGCCTTGCTTTTGTACTCCAACTTGTAATCACGTTACATTTCACACCCTACTATAAGCACTATGATTAAATACTCGGCACAAATGCACCACAAGATGAACACTAATCCACACCTAATGGTATATGCCCATCTATGGCAGAATCCTAACATCCAAATAGACCAGAAAAGTATATCCTGGCCACATTGGATCGACAAAGGGATCTTATATGTCCAGGATATCTTACAACTAGTCACCCCCTTAAAAGATACTTTTGAAGCCTTCCCTACTAAATGGGATCTGTCAACCACTGATTGACTCTACACACCCAGAGGACAAGCCAGCAGTGTTTATTCTTTACTCCATGAACAAGTGCCTAGCCAATCAAAAGCCTCCAAGACTAAATGGTAAAATGCCCTGTACCTCACAATTTCTGATCCGCAGTGGCGTCAATGCTGGAAAATTGTCCACACTGCATACACCGACACTAGGAGCAGACTAGGTCTTACATCACCTGTACCATTCTGCAACAGTTTTATATTTAGCTAAACTACTGGACATGGACACATGTTTTAGATGCCTAAAACAGAAAGGAGACTTACTCCATATTTCTGGGCATGTCCACTCCTTCAAACATGTAGGAGACAAATATGCTTCCTAGGGTCTCAAATTCTGTGCAAACAAATCCCACAGTCAGCCCCTCTGTTTCTACTCAGCCTAAAGTCTGAAGCTCCTTACCTAACCCTTTCAGAACATACATGGGTGACAATATTGGGAATGCAAGCTAAAAGGCTACTCCTCGGTAATTGGAGAAGTAAACTTGTCCCCATGATAGGAGATATTGTAGGAGCTCCCACACAGACGACAAATATGGAAAGGCTAACATTTTCAACAAATAACCGTATGTCCACATATGACAAGTGCTGGCACCCCTTTATGCGCTTCACAAAAACCTAAGACAGGCATTGGATAGGCTAACTCAGCCCACCTGTACTACAAAAATTGCCATGCCACGTTTTAGCTGGGAAAAGGTTTAGATACCACAAAACCAGAAATAACATTTTCATCCGGTTCTACCACAATGTTCCTAGTTTATAGTTTAAGAATTGAGTTATAGTAGACTAGATGCCTTGTGTCTGTCTATGTTCTGTTTCAGGGCAGGAGTGTGTTTGTTCTGTTAATCCCTGCACTACAGAAAGCTGATAATGCAAGCAAGGTTAACTACACCCATACTGCAGAACAGGTCAAGGTCTTTTATTTTCATCTCCCATACCTGGTATGTATATTTATTAATGTTTGATAAGGATTAATAGATCTCTCAACCATGTACTTTTCCAGCTCTAACATGCTCCCTGTATAATGTGACTAGCACCAAGAAATGTCTGATTTTTGTTTCCTTCCATGTAAACTGATGTGTTTAAAAGTTAAAAATCAATAAAACATTTAACTGCAAAAAAAAAAAAAAAAAAACTGTACTGCTCTATTTTCTCGGTGGTCATGGTGGAACATGACACACCCCGCCATGTCCAGGATGGCTGCCAAACTGTATTGTGCATGCGCGACTACTAGCGCATAAACAGTACCATTCAGTGGCCATCTCGGTCATGGTGGAATGTGTTGAACTCCACTGTGACTGCCAACTTTTTTTTTAATTACAGTTATCCCCCAAACCCAACCCTCCATCTCAGCATCCCCCAACCCCCAGAAACATACAAGTGACACTGGGGTTGCCCCATCCCCCAGTGTCGGGATCAGGAATCCTTGTATTTTTTTAATTTAATTATAGATATTCCCCACGACCACCTCCCTCTCAGCACCTCCACCCCCACACACCCAGAAATGTAAGTGACACTGGGGTGTCAATCCCCAGTGTCACTAGAGGTACTACTAATTTCCCTCCCCCCCTTTTAACCCTGCATAAAGAAAACCATAATTTGATGTATTTTGCACTGTTACTGTCCCTCTCACTCAGCACCCACCACCACCCACCACCCCAAGCCCTTACTTACCTACCTATCGGGGGTCCAACATCGTACTCCTCTCTGGACCACAGACATGTCTTCACTCTTCAAAGCCGGGCCACGAACTGAGGAAACAGGTATGCAGTTCAATGTATTTCAGTGGTGTTTTGAACTTAGTGGCATAACTTGGGCATTTTTGCAATTTTGTGGCCTTTTTTGGGACCCCACTTCATGAACAATTGCACCAACATTATGCAACTTTGTCCCAAAAGGTGATTTCATGGTCCCAGCGCTACACTGAGTTTTGTGAATACAGGCTCATAGCTTTGGTAATTTTCAATATTTTTACCCCAAATTTACAACATAGCCATAACTTTACAACACCTCATGAATGTGACAGCTGTCATTTTTCAAATCCTGGTCAAAATGTTTTTTTTTTTACATCCTGAAAAGTGATTTTGTGGTCCCTGCATGAAATCACCTTTCGGACAGGAGCTGAAAATTTTCTCTGCCCTTGTTCATGAGGTGGGGTCATAACAAGGCTATTTTTAAAATCTGGTGTAGAAATATATATATATAAAAAAAAAACAACAACAACAAAGTTATGAGCCTACACTGAATTTTGCAAACACAGGCTTGTAACTTTGGTATTTTTCAATATTTTTACCCCAAATTTACAACATAGCCATAACTTTACAACACCTCATGAATGTGACAGCTGTCATTTTTCAAATCCTGACCAAAATGTTTTTTTTTATATCAAGAAAGGTGATTTTGTGGTCCCTGCACAAAATCACCTTTTGAACAGGAGTTGAAAATTTTCTTTGCCCTTGTTCACAAGGAGGTGTCAAAAAAAGGCTATGTTATACAGTTGGTGAAAAATATTAAACAAAAAAGTTATAAGGCTATGTTAAATGTTGCAAATGTAGGCTTGTAAGTTTGGTAATATTCAATATTTTTACTCCAACTGTTCAACATAGCCATTTCTGTACAGCACCTCATGAATGTGACAGCTGTCATTTTTCAATTCCTGCCCTGTTTTTGCATCCTGAAAGGTGATTTTGCAGTCCCTGCACAAAATCATCTGCAGGCCAAGAGATGAAAAATGTGTCTGTCCTTCTTCATGAGGCAGGGTCATAACAAGGCTATATTGAAAATTTGATATTAAAATATTAAACAACAACTTTATGAGCCAACATTACATTTTGCGAACGCAGGCTTGTAACTTTGGTAATTTTCAATCATTTTACCCTAAATTCATGACCTGCAGCCCTATTGGCTCTGGACAGAGTTTGTTTTAATACTTTCTTCTCCAGTCCTCCTCATTGATCCTCCCTCTGCTATACTCATCCTTAGTTCTAACAATTAGATTCTCCCTCCTGTCTCCTCTTAGTCTTTCTTCACACCTGTTTGCTTATGAGAAAAAATAAAAGTTTTAAAACTGCAAAAAAATGTTTTAAACACCTTTTTCTGTCTTTCCCTCTTACTGTTTGACTCAATTATTTATTGTCTTTATTTCTGTCTTAGTGCTCTCCTTCTGTAAAAAAAAAACAAAAAAAAAACAAATTCCATTATCTATCTATATTTTCTTTAACACTGCTGTTTATGCACCATACATTCTCCTCTCTAGCACTTTTTTTGAACACCTGTCAATTCAGCTCAGTAAATTCAGCCCAGTGAATTCAGCCCCATGGCAATTCAGCTCCTACAGTATGTCAATTCAGCCCCTGTCAATTCAGCTCCATGTCAATTCAGCCCCACATCAATTCAGCTTGAGTCAGTTCAGCTCCTATTTCAATTCAGCCCCAAATCAATTCAGCTTGAGTCAATTCCGATCCTATGTCAATTCAGCCCCACATCAATTCAGCTCCTATGTCAGTTCAGTGCCTATGTCAATTCAGCCTGTATGTAAATCCAGCTCCTTTTGGTTCAGGACTAGAATAATCATAACTAACAACATATGTAAACATATTTAAGCTTTATTGAAAGCTTTAAAACATACTTTTTGCAATTAATTACACTTTATTGAAAATGCTAATTTGCACATACAGTACATGCACCAAACACCAGTCACATACACCAGACAGACAAACAAAACAACAGAACACAAATAAGTTTAAACATAACCTTCTAACCTACACAACACACAAACCACCCCAACCCTCATGTGCACATTCCAACAGTTCCAGGCATGAATACTAGAATGGAAAGTGACTAAGGACATAACTGGCATTTGGGTTTTTGCTTAATGATGGGAAGGGCAGAGTACCCTCCCAACAGACAAATGTCCTCTGTAAAAAATGAAGGAAAGGCTGAAGAGTGGAGCATTAAAACATATTTGTCTCTATTCACAAATAGACATGCATGAGGCTTGTATAGGGGCACATGGCTCTGCATCTGTGGGATTTCCATGTGGAGGCCACATTCACAAACACTGGCCCCCACCCAGCTCCCATACATGGCCCTGCCCCTCCCCAGTGCACAGGTCCATGGAGGGCAGGCAGGTGCGGAGTGGTGGATCTGGGTGGGCAGCCAATCGGCTGCCCCGGCAGGGACCTGCAGTGAATCCCTTGCACACAATGGGCACCAACCATGTCGATGTGGGGGGAGTACCCCGCCCAACCAACCTCTGTCCTCCCGAAGTGCCCCAATGGTAGGGGCAACATTATTGGGGGGCCGATGCTGCCCGCCATGTCTGCTGTATCCAGAGGCAGCTTCCCTTGGGTGTGTGTAACCAGCCCTGGTGGTTTACAGCTGCCTTCCAGAAGTGGAGCCAGCAGCCCCCATGCACAGCACTCTGCAAGGTCATGAATGCATGGAGTGCTGACCCTCCCCCAATGCCACCAGGCCCACCCCTGGGCAGAGTTCTGCAATCAGCCAGGGGATCCAGTGTGTTGGGGGGGCACAATGATGTCATGAATAGCGTGGGGAGCACAGTAAGCGCAGGCAGCTGCATGGTGGCTATGCCCCCAAGGTACGTGGTATGTAGCCACAATTTTCTTTAGTGAATAGGGCCCATTGAGAGAATTGTAAGAATTCATTAAGTTAAAATATGAAACTGTACTCAAGTCCTCTCAGGTACTCAACTATTTCCCTTCCATGGTATTCTGCAACAATGAGTTGAATTCTGTCAGCAGAGTTCTTGTACACTTTCTTTGGTTCTTGTGGTGGGCTCTGTTCTTTTTTCATAGCATCGGTAAGTTTCCATATTGTGGGGTGATCAGCACTTAGGAGGCTTGCAAAACTGCTGTGTTATCCTTCAACAACATTGTTGGTCCTTGAGATGCCTTGGTTAGTTGCATCATTGCAGTTCCACTGGCTGTGAAGAAATCTGGGCTGCCATTGGCTTTGTCTTCTGTCCATCCTTTCCAACCAAACATCTTCAAAATAGTCAGTCACAGGATGTAGCAAATTCTCATGCTCACCATAATACGCACTGTCCATTAAAACCTCGAATGCTTTCACTACGTCGTGTATAGGCACGAATGCCAGTGCAGCCAACATTCTTACATTCAGTGATAACTCTGGATCAGCTCCATATTGTTGTTGAAGTCCATCATGGAGCTCTGCAGGGGACCTGCACGCCAGGGAGGCAGGGCAGGGTATGGGAGCCGGGGCCGGGGGAATCAGTGTTCATGAATGCGGCCCATGCATGGAAATCCTATGGGTGCGGAGCTGCGCGTCCCTATATGTGCCTCATGTGCATCTATTTGTGAATAGGAGCCAATATGTTTTAATGCTCCACTCTTCAGCCTTTCCTCCTTTTTTTACAGAGGACATTTGTCTGTAGGGAGAGTACTCTGCCCTTCCCACCATTAAGCAAAAACCCAAATGGCAACTATATCCTTAGTCACTATCCATTCTAATATTCACACATGGAGCTGTTGGAATGTGCACATGAGGGTCGGGGTGGGTTACGTGGGGTGGATCAGTCAGGGTGGTTTGTGTGTTGTGTGAGTTAAATGGTTATGTTTAGGCTTATTTGTGTTCTATTGTTTTGTTTTCTGTCTGGTACATGTGATTGGGGTTTGTTGCATGTATTGTATGTGCAAATTAACATTTTCAATAAAGTATACTTATTTGCAAAAAAATATGTTTTAAAGCTTTCAATAAAGCTTAAATATGTTTACATATGTTGTTAGTTATGTTTGTTCTAGTGCAGAACCAAAGGGAGCTGAATTTACATACGGGCTGAATTGACATGGTGCTGAATTGACATGTGGCTGAATTGTCACAGGAGCTGAATTGACTCAAGCTGATTTGACTTGGGCTGAACTGACGTAGGAGCTAAATTGACATGGAGCTGAGTTGACTTGGACTGAATTGACTGGAGCTGAATTTACATAGGGAGCTGAACTGCCTCGGGGTGAATTGCCATGGGGCTGAATTCACTGGGCTGAATTGACTGGTTGAATTTACCAGGCTGAATTTACTGGACACCCTTTTGTTGTAAAGCACTATTTAGGCCTATGGCACATTCATAAGGTAGAAAAAAAAATGGGCCGACTGGATGGGCCTTGAGGTCCTTATCTGCCATCAACTTCTATGTTTCCATGTTACATAAATAGTGGATTTGAAAAGCAGTATGTGAAAGATTGTCTTATCCCCGAATTGTTTTTCAGTCTAACAGTTGATGCTGCTCTATATCAGCCACCACTCTCCCTTTTGGACTGATTCCCTTCCTCCATAGCCAATTTTTTACTGTTCTTTCTTTCCAAAATTTTCTCCTGAATAAGAACTTATTAAATGGTGGTAGCTACCGCTGTGCTGTTAAACTCACCATCTCAGAAATACTGTAGTGAGAAGCACTTTAGCTGAAACAAGTGCACAACCACAGTATATCAATTTCTCACTTCTTCAAATGTTTTCCAGAACAAGGAATGATTAAATTGTGGTTATCTACTACTGCTGCTAATGTTACATTGTACTGTGCTCTGTCAGTCTCACCACCACAGGTGTTGTAATGCACTTTAGGGGAAATTGTGCAAAAAAGCACAACATAAATAAATTCTGTTCTCCCAGAATTTTTCTCAATGACCAAAAAAAACATGTCATGTTGCTACGTGCTGCTGTGCTGTTTGTTATTCCCCCCCACACATCAATTGTCTGACAGTCATGTCTACAGTCATTTATTTGGGGAATCCAACAGATGCTTTTAAGGAGGGTATTAATGTGTTCTTATATGAAACTTTAAATTAAACGGGAGCACGGCTCAATTAGTGGCAGTGGCTGAGTTAGCTCCCATTTGTTAATCAGCAGCATCTCTCTGGGTGTGAGGCAACTCCACTGTAGGCCCTGCTTTGTATTATTCACCTGCACCTCTGCACAATCCTCTGTGGTGGCAGTTCAGGGATTAGGTTCTTTGGTCCCGGTGACTAGGTTTTTGAAAAGTTCATATTTTCTGTTATGACCAGACAATTTGGGGTTTGTGCAAGGGTACTGAATACATAAAAACATGTTTTAGTTTTATAATTATTTAGAAACTGTAATCATGGGATGGGAAATCTAGCCAAGCTAATGCTATTGCTCTGAGTAACGGTTATACATGATCTTATGATATTACTTATATCCTAGGGGCATCCACTAATTGCTGATTTGATTCCAAGACTGCTTTATTTAAAACTCTGTACACTTCCTGGCACCCTAGCTATATGGTTTTGTTATCAAATCATTCTTTAAGAGAGAGAGATCATTCTGGTACAACCTTTACAATATTTTTTTGGTTTCAAAGGATTCCACTAAGCATTCTAAAGAAGTCATCTATAATATTGATCACTATTCAGCTATTTTAAAGAGACAACTGATTTTACTGCTGGTACTGTTGTCCAGCTCTCTACATCTAAATCCAGGTCCCCCTCCTACTTTCTCTTCTGATGGAATTTTCCCTAGTCATTCCTGATATATTGTCCATCTAAATGTTCAGTGCCTTTTGGCTACATGGGATGAATTTTCTGCCTGGTCTACTCAACATTATTTTGATGTAATTGCATTATCAGAGACATGGCTGTCAGAGAGTGTTCCAAATTCTGAGATAAACTTGGAGGGCTGTAATGTCTATCAATGTGATAGAAGTGGCCTTAAAGGGAGAGGTTGATTGTGTTATGTAAAAAAAAACATCTGTCAGTAATACAAGATGTGGTTTCTCTGAGACAGCCCTCCTGTGAACACTGAAATCGGGATGAAATACATTTCTATCCCTTATGGTGATGTATGTTCCACCAGTAAAACAGGAGGAGGAACGTGACCTAATTCAGGCCCATGGAAAGTCCATCCCTCATAATCTTGAGCTGGTCATTCTAGGGAACATTAATGTGAATTGGTCAGGGAAAGATGTGGCATAGTACAGGGATGGGTTAACCAATCTTAAATTTACAATTAAGGCTCCTACCAGGGTCCATTACACAATGGGTTATTGTTCTGTGCTAGACTGGATCCTTGTTTCAGATACCACTAAAATTATACAGTCAGGTGTTTCATCAGATTGTATACAATTTCAATTTTACTGGAAAGCAAATTGAGAGTGAACTCTCTTTTACAATTGCATCCAACAAATACTGACAGCACAAAACACAAAAACATACTTTAAAACAAATGACAATATAAAATGAGTGAATATATTCAGATGTTACAAGATTCAGGAGAGTACAAAACATTATTAGTGATCATAGTCCTGTTTATTGCTGCTGGACTGCGAAAAGGAGATCAGTACCACCAGTTTATATTTATTGGACTTGGTTAAATTTAGGGAGGCCTTGTTTTTATTTGACTGGTCCTTTTTGGACAATTCTTTGACTGCTGATGATGCAATGCATGCATTTAGTGGTCAATTTAATACTATCTGTGGTTCTTTTGATAGTATTGATAGCTCCCCAACTAACCCTTTCTGTCCATCCCCCCCTTTCCCTCACCTACCCTATCCACAGTCTTACCACTCCTGTATTCACTCCCTGCCCTGCAATTTTGCCCCCTTTCTCACATACAAAGGACTACCTTATTTCTCGACTAAGCCTACCTCTGGCTGCCTATTGCCTTACTGACAAAGCCAACCTCTGGCTGCCCACCCAGACCAACATTCCCAGAAAGCATCACCACTTTATTAGCTCATTTAAGTTTATATTGATTCTACCTGTTATGCTGACTGTTAACCCTCCAGCTGCAATATGTATATTTGTGATTAGCGTTACCTGAACTCTTTACATTGTATTATTTTGTTTTTGTATTGTTGTTTTGGATGTGGAACCTGTGTAAAAGAGTCCCTGACTCATAGATGTTAATCTGAGAGACAAATAAATAGATACATTTTGTCCCCTTGAGAAGTTAAGAATCAGGGGCGATAAACAAGAGTGGGTTACACCAGAGTTACTTGAACAATTGAGAGTTATGGATAAGTCGAAAAACTATAGAAAAAACAGGGTTACAGCCACCCTCTTGGCTTATAAGGAAGCTCCAAATAAATGTAAATCTTTGATTAGAAGCTTAAAACTATAGCTTTTTCTTGAAAAACAGAAGTAGTTTAGAGAGAAGAATGTTTTGGATACATGGAATTCAATAAATGATTTGCTTGGAAGAAAATACAATATCTCCCCTCAGGTTTTAACAACACCATCAGGAGTAATAAATGACCTGTCAACTATTGCTGCAGAATTTAATTAATATTTTACAGTTCTTTCAGGCTATGTTCCACATGTTGACCCTCATAATTTGTACAATAATCATGGTACTAGTGATCTTATGCTGGGCCCTGCTCACCCACATTTTTATTTTAGGGTCCTTACCCCTGGTGAAGTCTTCTCTTATCTTTCTCACCTTAGTCCTCACCCTCATTTGAGGACCTGAACAAAGCCTACAACTTGGTGAATCATAATTTGCTTTTGTCTACCTTTCTTAAATTGGGTCTGTCTTCTGAGGTTGCTGGTTGGTTTGAAAGCTACCTTTCTGGCTACTCTCAGTCAACAAAAATTAAAGGAAGCATTTCACCCCCATCTGTAGTTCCACTGGATGTTCCTGAGGGTTCTATTTTGGGTCCCCTTTTATTTAGTTTATTTTTGAAAACACTACCCCTTGTTTGTTCTAATACACAATTTTTTCTTTATGCTGATGACACAGTGATCCACACAAGCGGCCCCAATCTTTTGATGTGCGAAATGATTTGGCTTGTGATTTTGTTGCAATTCAAAATGACTTTACTTTAACAAATTGGTATTAAATGAAAAAACAAAAAACAAAAGCCATGATTTTTTTTATAACCAAAGAAAAAAGTTGGTTGATGATCCTATTCTCTCGCTGTGCTCATTAAGGGGTGATGACATTGAAAAAGTCAATACAGGCAGGAACATCTGCCAGAACTAGACACATGGTGGATTATTTGCAGGGGGAGGGACTCAAACAACTGGTACAACAACCCACAAGAGACAGGGCAATCCAAGATCTAGTACATACTAACAGGGAAAGGATCACAGATCTCCAGGTAAAAGGTCACCTGGGGGCCAGTGACCATCACATGGTATAGTTCAATTTGGCCACTAGAACTAAATCATCCCATTCCAAGGCAAAAATATGGGACTTCAGAGGAACTGACTTTGATAAGATGGCCAACAGAGTTAAGCAAGCCCTGGCAAAAGGAAATACAGGTGAGGGTGTACAGGCAAAGTGGGCAAGCATTAAAGATGCAATACTTGAAACAACAGCCCATTGTGTTAGAGAGAAAAGGAAGAGCAAAAAAAGAACGAAACCACATTGGTTCTCAAAAACAGTAGCAGAAAATGTCAGAGTCAAAGGGCTGGCCTTCAGGAAATATAAGGGAATGCAGAGGGATAGAGATAGGGAGGCATACCAAACTTCCCTAAGGGAAGCAGGGAAGGGAGTAAGGCAGGCAAAGGCCCAAACCGAGGAAACACCAGCACAAACAGTAAAAGAAAGTGACAAGACTTTCTATAGATATATTAGTGAAAGGAGAAAGTCCAGAGGGGGTATTGCTAAGAGCAAAGGGGATAAAGGGCCATGTGAGGAGGAGGAGGACCATGTAAAAGCATCTATCCTAAATAGATACTTCTGCTTAGTTTTTACTGAAGAGAAGGTAGGGCAGGGCCCACAGCTCAGCACCATGGACACAGGGGAAAGGGAGGTGTGCACTAGTCCCTTCACAAAAGAAAGGGTCCTACAAGAGCTCGATAAGCTCAGGGTGGACAAGGCAATGGGACCGGATGGCATACATCCCGGGGTACTAAAGGAGCTAAGGGTGGAACTAGCAGAGCCATTATCAGAACTGTTTAGTGAGTCTCTGAGCACAGGAGAGGTCCCAGAAGACTGGAGAAGAGCTCATATGATCCCATTCCACAAGAGTGGTAGCAGGGAGGAGGCAGGGAATTACAGACCAGTCAGTCTTACCTCAGTAGTGTGCAAGATTATGGAGGCACTCCTTAAGGAAAGGATAGTGCAACACCTGGAATCCATAGGAGCACAGGATCCAAGATAGCATGGGTTTACAAAAGGAAGGTCCTGTCAAACTAATCTCATAGATTTCTTTGACTGGGTAACCAGAGTGGTGGACCAAGGGGGAGCAGTTGATGTCACCTACCTTGACTTCAGCAAAGCTTTCAATACTGTTCCACATAGAAGATTGATTAATAAGCTGGGTAGGCTTGGGGTGGGTCAGAAATTGGTCAACTGGACGGCAAACTGATTGATGGGCAGAAAACAGAAAGTGGTGGTAACCAAAACACAGTCAGAAGAGATGCACGTTATGAGTGGGGTACCTCAGAGATCAGTCCTGGGGCCAGTCCTCTTCAATATCTTCTTCAATGACATTGCAGATGGACTGGAGGGTAAGGTTTGTCTGGTTGCAGATGACACCAAGATCTGCAACAGAGTAGATGATCCAAATGGGGTGGGCAGAATGAGATGAGATCTGGACAAACTAGCAAAATGGTTGGAAGAGTGGCAACTATAGTTTAACGCAAAGAAGTACAAGATCATGCACATAGGGAAGAGAAACCCTGAAGCCACCCATAAGCTGGGAGAGGAGTTGCTAGCAGTCACAAGGGAAGAAAGAGACTTGGGCATCATCATCACTGATGACCTGAAATCATCCAAGCAGACCACTAAAGCAGTAGATAAGGCTAGAGGGATGTTGAGGTGTATTAGTAGGGGTATCACAAGTTTGAAGAGGGAGGTAATAATCCCTCTTTACAAGACACTGATTAGGCCCCATCTGGAGTAGTGCGTGCAGTACTGGAGGCCACATCTTCACAAGGACATTAACCAAATTGAGGAAGTCCAGAGAAGGGCAACCAAAATGGTGCAGGGACTGCATCAGAAAACATATGTGGGCAGATTAAAGGAGCTCAATATATATACCCTACAGCAAATGAGGGAGAGAGGAGATATGATTGAAACATTCAAACACCTTAAGGGCATTAACAAGGTGAAAGAGTCTAACATGCTTCAATATAAGAAAAATAGCAGGACAAGAGGACGCAGCATGAGATTAGAGGGAGGCCGATAAAGGGGTAATGTGAGGAAGTTCTTTTTCACAGAAAACGTTGTGGATGCATGGAACAGCTTACCTCAAGAAGTGGTGGATATGAACGCAGTGCAGGGCTTCAAACAGGCATGGGATAGCATACGGGAGCAATACAGATGAGTATGAATAGATAGGCCATTGGCAGAGCAAAGGCCGATGGCACATTCATAAGGAAGAAAAAGAAATGGGCAGACTGGATGGGCCTTGTGGTCCTTATCTGCCGTCAACTTCTATGTTTCTATGTTTCTAAGTCAGGATGTTTAAATATTTATGACTTCTATTGGATGAATCTTTAACTTATGAATAGCACATTAATACCATGATTAAACTAACACATCCATGATTAGGTTCTCTTTATAGATGTAATTTACTTGTTCCATCCACTAGGTTGTTGTTGTTTCAGAGCTTCCTTCTACCTCTGATAGACTATGGATTGTTGTTCTATCATTCAGTGGGCACGGGGTTACTAAATAAGGTTAAAACTTTACAGAATCAGATTGTTAGAATCATTTCTCAATTACCATGTGCTACTCACCATTTTAACTTGTATGAACAACTGGGTTGCCTGTAGAGATGCAGCAAATTTTTAATCTGCCCGTGAAGTGGATGCAAAGTGGGCACTTTGCATCCGTGGAGCACAACTCGAAGTAGACACTGCAAAGTGCTCACTTCACGATATTATTATTACCACTTCGTGTTGCCATTATGCCTTAACGTGAAGTAAGGCAAAGTGAGAAGAAAATAGGCACATCACATGGCTTGCAGTACTGTAAGTCACTTGCTTTAGCCAGGCAGAAAGGAAGTGAGTCACAGAAGCAGTTTCACTTTCTCCTTTGCATTTGTAGAGGGAGAAAGCATTTGTGAGAGGAGAGGAGTTACTGCTTGCCTTTCATTGTGTTTCAGTGCCAGAACAAAACAAGCAGCTTTTTTTAAAGCTATTTCTTTATTTAGTTTTTGTACTGTATTTGTGTTTTTTTTGTTAGTGAATTTTTTTGTATAAGTTTTGTTTTGTTTTGTGTGTGCTGACTGACTGTGTGTGTGTGTGTGTGTGTGTGTGTGTGTGTCCACTGTCTGTGTGTGTGTGTGTGTGTTGGCCCGTGGACTTCAGGAGGATGGACATAGGAGAAGGCAAGTCACTGGCCCATGGGTGTGGTAGGAGGGGAGGAGTGCAGACCCATGGGGGGTGGGGCGGTCGTGTCATGCTGGACAGCTCCTGACTCCTGGCTGTTGTTGCTTCCCCCATTGAAACAACAGGAGCAGCAGCAGCAGCACCAGTGCCACCGGTGCATCTACCTTCTCCGCCACTACTACCACTACCACCACCACCACCACTAGCAGCAGCTGTTGGTACTCCAGCAGCACCCCCTCCACCACCTCCACAGCCACAGGAGGTGGCCCAGGAAATTGTAGGTGGTGGTGAGACTCATTCCCAACATGTGAGGACTGTGTCTGGTCCCCCCTGCAGCTCCCCAGTGTGAGAGTTTTTAACTGTGTGGGGGGAGACAGCACAGTGGTGGAGTGCCGTGTGTGTGGTGTGTTGGTGTGCCATGGACCCCTGGGACACATTTGGGGACTGGTGGCTAGAGCACCCACATGCTGAATTACCACAGGGCAGAGTGTCAGGCTGCCACGGAAGGGGCCAGGCATCCACCTGCTGGCCCTTCAGTGGCAGTGACCGAGGATGCTGCTGGGGTGGGAGATGTGCCTAACAGTCACCACCACAGCAGGAGGAGGAGGAGGGCTACTACAGCAGCTGCTCCACCACCACCACTGCCACCACAGCCACCAGCACCACCCTCTCCACCACCAGCCCCACTACCTGGATTCCCTGCTGCAGTGGACCCCGCCACAGTCCCTGCAACCCAGTCTGACATCGGCCTGGTGTGGGCAGCGCTTGAGGAAAATAATGAGTGCTTCAGTGCTTTGGAGCAGCAGGTGAACAGAGTGGAAGCACAGCAGCAGCAAATACTTTCAATGCTGCACCTGTTGCTGGACCACCATGGCATCCCATGGCCATAGTAAGTGAGGGGATTGTTTTCTGCCCCCCACCCCTATCCCTGACCTCACCCCACTACTATGTTGTACTGTTTTTGTGTGTTTTTTCTTCATTATTGTTTAATCATACACGTTTTCCCTTCCAGAGGAATCTTTCTTGCACCACATAGTACAATACATTTTTGTGAAACACACCCGTAATTTCATTACAGTGTGTCATGTGACTGAGGAATTCCCGTGCTGAAAATCTGCCCACATTCTGCCTCCCTTCTTAGTAACATTAGGACATGACGGCAGGAGGAGCGTGTGTGCGTGCTCCTTACAGTGAATATCCGATTGTCCGGCAGGTTTCTGAATGTTTCTTTATGTTATAATTGTCAGTTTGTGGTGAAATGTGTGGGCATGTTTCCAGTAAGAAGAGCCTTGTTAGTGGAAACATCCCACATTTCACCACAAAGTCAACCTTATAACATAAGGAAACATTGGGATAGCTGCTGGACATTCACTATAGTGGAGCGTGCACCTGCAGTCCCTCTGGCATCACATCCTAACGGTGCTGAGAAAGGGTGGCAGAATGTGGGTGGCTTTTCTGATCGGTAATTTATCTGTCACGTGACTGACTGTAATGAAATTATGGGTGGTTTTCACAGAAATATATTGCACTCTGTGGAGCAAGAAATATTCCAGTGGGTGTAATGCCCCCACATATTAGTTTATGTGCATCACCATAACTATGTAATGTGGTGACTGTCTGTAAAGCAGCAGGCAACAATCTGTTGATAACTCTGACCTATATTTTTTAATGCTATGTTACAACTTCCTTTACCTACATCCTGACTGACTGGAACGGTACGAGAATTTACAGTGGTTGAGTCTGCTGTACTACCTTTTTTCATGTGTGAAATAATGAAAACAGCATTTCTTTTAAATTGGTGCTGACCAGGTCTTTGTCATTGTTTTCCTCTGCTTTTCTCCATCACATCAAGTAGTTGTTATACATCACTTTTGGTGTTAATTAACAGTTATGCATCAGGCAGTGTTTTATGACACCACAGAACAATAGTTATTGAAAAGCAGCTGCAAATAAATACAAACCTGGTCCGAACAATATTGGAAGATGTGCTCATTTTTTTTCATACATGAAAAAAAGTAGTCAAGTAAGTAAAGCAGACATAAATTGTGAAAAGAATCGTATCATTCAAGTCATGACTTGGAGGTAACTAGTGGTGGCTGTGGCAATGTAAAGTAGCATAAAAAAGTACAGTTCAGAAATGTGAGGACATTCTTGCAATGCTGCTTTAATTGTAAAAATGTCAGTATGACATCATGAGCTCACAGCAACAATCACAGAACACACAAAAGTGGCACAGAGTCCCCAGATTTTTTCTGCATGCCCAAAAGCATCCTGCTTGTGTGCAGAAAATTGACAAGTGGTAACGAAGTGAAATGGGATTGTTTCAGCACATACAAAGTCCCCTAGAATTAATGGCGCACTCAGTCATGCGCACAGTGGTGGCACAGAGTCCACAGATTTTTTCTGCATGCCCAAAATGCTTCCTCCTTGTGTGCAGGAAATTGACAAGTGGTTAGACAGTGAAATGAGCCTGTTTCAGCACATACAGAGTCCCCCAGAATTTAATGGCGCACTCAGTCATGTGCACAAAAGTGGCACAGAGTCCCCAGATTTTTTCTGCATGCCCAAAATGCATCTACCTTGTGTCCAGAAAATTTGCAAGTGGTAACGAAGTGAAAGGGGATTGTTTCAGCACATGCAAAGTACCCCAGAATTTATTGCACAGTCACTCATGCGCGCAGTGCCCCAGAATAAAATTATGACCATGAGCGAACTGTTGCTGGTCCAATGTGTGCTGTGATTTGAGCAAATGCAATGTGATCATCTCAGCTGAATGGAAGGGTGCCCTTTGTCTGTACACTAATAGTAGCCTTGGTGAGTTCATATATATAAATACATATTTCTGTATTTTGTAAGTAAGGAGGGGTTGACATGGACATGTACTCATGGTATTGCTCTGTATCACAGGTCACAGATACTGTTGGTGTGCACATTCCAGTGCTCAATGAGAACTTTTTTTGTAGAAATTTGCAATGGATAACTGTCAAGCACATGAAGGTAAGTATTTTTTTTTTGGGGTGGGGGGAAACATATTTGCAGGTTTGTCCGTAATGGTTTCTTGCTTTGTTACTTTTTCACAGATTTCATCTGCATCCTTCTTGAGTCTGGTTGTTAATGATGGTCATGGTCATCTAATGAAATGACTTCTGCATGTTGCATGTGCGCCCCAGCCCATGGGGGGGGGGGTCTGATGTTGAAGAACTTGTTTGGATAAGGCCACTTTGTCAGAACAACAAAGCATCTGGAAGTTTCCTAAAAAAAGAAATGAATGACTTCTTACAACTTAATTGTTATGTGTCCGTCCCTGGTTCTCAAATCTCAATCCCTAAAATCAAGTTACATTTCAAACCTACATCTTGCCAAATAACACAACCAGTGTGCAATATTTGCTGCAGTCTTTACAAAACAATGAAATGGATTAAATAAAATCTTCATGCTTACCACAATGGATTTCACATGGATATTACATCACTTCCTCTGTACGGTATAGCTACAGTACCATTCCCAATGAGTTTTAGTGATGGAGCCTTTTTTTGTTACCCTGTAAAAGAAACAAAAGAAGTGTACTGTATGTGTTTTACCATTGCGGCTCTGAAAAGCTACAGAAAACAAAACATACAACTAAAGGAAGTGAAGCAGCATAACAAACATGAGTACACATACTCACTTTATGGTTTAATTATTAAGAAGCTTTCAGTCTCTGGCAGATGGATGTGGTGGTCCGGACAGACTCGTGGTGGCAGTGGATAACATCAGTCCCAGTGGTGGTGGTGGTGGTCCGGGGGCAGACAGACTCATGGTGGCAGTGACTAACATCAGTCCCGGTGGTGGTGGTGGTGGTCCGGGGGCAAACAGACTCATGGTGGCAGTGGCTAAAATCAGTCCCAGTGGTGGTGGTGGTCCGGGAGGCAGACAGACTCATGGTGGCAGTGGATAACATCAGTCCTGGTGGTGGTGGTGGTCCAGAGGGCAGACAGACTCATGGTGGCAGTGGCTAGCATCAGTCACAGTGGTGGTGGTCTGGGGGGCAGACAGACAAATGGTGGCAGTGGCTAACATAAGTCCTGGTGGTGGTGGTCCAGGGTGGCAGACAGACTCATGGTGGCAGTGGCTAACATCAGTCCCGGTGGTGGTGGTAGTCCGGGGGGCAGACAGACTCATGGTGGCAGTGGCTAACATCAGCCCTGGTGGTGGTGGTCAGGGGGGACAGACAGCCTCATGGTGGCAGTAGCTAACATCAGTCCCAGTGGTGGTGGTCCAGGAGGCAGACAGACTCATGGTGGCAGTGAATAACATCAGTCCCGGTGGTGGTGGTGATGGTCCAGAGGGCAGACAGACTCATGGTGGCAGTGGCTAACATCAGTCCCGGTGGTGGTGGTGGTCTGGGGGGCAGACAGACAAATGGCAGCAGTGGCTAACATCAGTCCTGGTAGAGGTGGTCCAGGAGGCAGACAGACTCATGGTGGCAGTGGATAACATCAGTCCTGGTGGTGGTGGTGGTCCAGAGGGCAGACAGACTCATGGTGGCAGTGGCTAGCATCAGTCACGGTGGTGGTGGTCTGGGGGGCAGACAGACAAATGGTGGCAGTGGCTAACATAAGTCCTGGTGGTGGTGGTCCAGGGTGGCAGACAGACTCATGGTGGCAGTGGCTAACATCAGTCCCGGTGGTGGTGGTAGTCCGGGGGGCAGACAGACTCATGGTGGCAGTGGCTAACATCAGTCCTGGTGGTGGTGGTCAGGGGGGACAGACAGTCTCATGGTGGCAGTGGATAACATCAGTCCCGGTGGTGGTGGTGATGGTTCAGGGGGCAGACAGACTCATGGTGGCAGTGGCTAACATCAGTCCCGGTGGTGGTGGTCTGGGGGGCAGACAGACAAATGGCAGCAGTGGCTAACATCAGTCCTGGTGGAGGTGGTCCAGGAGGCAGACAGACTCATGGTGGCAGTGGATAACATCAGTCCCGGTGGTGGTGGTAGTCCGGGGGGCAGACAGACTCATGGTGGCAGTGGCTAACATCAGCCCTGGTGGTGGTGGTCAGGGGGAACACACAGCCTCATGGTGGCAGTGGCTAACATCAGTCCCAGTGGTGGTGGTCCAGGAGGCAGACAGACTCATGGTGGCAGTGGATAACATCAGTCCCGGTGGTGGTGGTGATGGTCCAGGGGGCAGACAGACTCATGGTGGCAGTGGCTAACATCAGTCCCGGTGGTGGTGGTGGTCTGGGGGGCAGACAGACAAATGGCAGCAGTGGCTAACATCAGTCCTGGTAGAGGTGGTCCAGGAGGCAGACAGACTCATGGTGGCAGTGGATAACATCAGTCCTGGTGGTGGTGGTGGTCAGAGGGCAGACAGACTCATGGTGGCAGTGGCTAGCATCAGTCACAGTGGTGGTGGTCTGGGGGGCAGACAGACAAATGGTGGCAGTGGCTAACATCAGTCCTGGTGGTGGTGGTCCAGGGTGGCAGACAGACTCATGGTGGCAGTGGCTAACATCAGTCCCGGTGGTGGTGGTAGTCCGGGGGGCAGACAGACTCATGGTGGCAGTGGCTAACATCAGTCCTGGTGGTGGTGGTCAGGGGGGACAGACAGCCTCATGGTGGCAGTGGATAACATCAGTCCCGGTGGTGGTGGTGATGGTTCAGGGGGCAGACAGACTCATGGTGGCAGTGGCTAACATCAGTCCCGGTGATGGTGGTCTGGGGGGCAGACAGACAAATGGCAGCAGTGGCTAACATCAGTCCTGGTGGAGGTGGTCCAGGAGGCAGACAGACTCATGGTGGCAGTGGATAACATCAGTCCCGGTGGTGGTGGTGATGGTCCGGGGGGCAGACAGACTCATGGTGGCAGAGGCTAACATCAGTCCCAGTGGTGGTGGTCCGAGGGGGCAAACAGCCTCATGGTGGCAGTGGCTAACATCAGTCCCAGTGGTGGTGGTGCTCCTGGGCCAGGCAGACTCATGGTGGCAGGGGATAACATCAGCCCCATTGGTGGTGGTGATCTGGGGGCAGACAGACTCATGGTGACAGTGAATAACATCAGTCCCAGTGGTGATGGTCTGGGAGGCTGGGGGCAGACAGACTCATGGTGGCAGTGGCTAACATCAGTCCTGGTGGTGGTGGTCTGGGGGGCAGACAGACTCATGGTTGCAGTGGATAACATCAGTCCTGGTGGTGGTGGTGCCCCAGGGGCAGACAGACTTATGGTGGCAGTGGCTAACATCAGTCCCGGTGGTGCTAGTAGTCTGGGGAGCAGACAGACTCATGGTGGCAGTGGATAACATCAGTCCCGGTGGTGGTGGTCCCGGGGGGGGCAGACAGACTCATGGTGGCAGTGGATAACATCAGTCCTGGTGGTGGTGGTCCGGGGGGGCACACCACCTTTTAAAAACTTCAGTTCAAACCTGCCAACATTAACCACATCATCATTCTCATAAAGAAAACTGCCCTCACAGTCATCGATGTGTGTAGTCTGACCACTGGGAAAATTCTTTCTCCATTGTGTCATCATCTACGTCAGTGGTGGGCCGTTTCAGGCAGCCACTGCCAGTGCCACCAGGATGCTCTATTTTCACATCAGTAAGATCACCATGACTAGGCTGGGCTATGAATACCGAGGTTGCAGTCTGTGCTGGTATGTGCCTCTCATTCATTTTAATGAATGTTAGCAAACTAACATTTGCAGGAGACAGGTTTGTCCGACGATCCCTGACTATTGCACCTGCTGAGTTGAATACCCTCTCAGCGCTTACACTGGAGAGTGGGCATCTGAGGTACTTCAGTGCCACTGCAGTCAGTTCTGGCCATTCACTGGCCTTTCTACTCCAGCACAAAAGAGGATCTTCACTTATTGTCAGATGCCTGTTTTTAGACAACCATTCTCTTTGCCGCACTAAGTCCAATTGTTGATGCATCATCCTGTTCTCCCAAATCATTTATTTCACAAATACCCACTTAGGACAAAGCCTCCCAAAGCAGGTTGATGCCAGCCACTTTGGATGACAGACCACCTGGAACTGCAGTCCCCTTCCCCTTGCAGGATATGCTTGATGGTCCTCCAGGTACACCGTCAACTGGATTATGCTGCTGAGGTTTGCTGACCTTGGAGCGTGACTTCTGTGCCCCATGAACCAAATGCACAAGTTGACCACTGATATTTTTTACCTGTTCAGGCCCTCCCTCCAGTACTGATGCAATTCCACGTTTGTATCGTGGGTCCAGCATTGTTGCTATTGCAAAGTTGTCACTATGCTGAATGCTCACAACATGATGATTCTGGTCGAATACTCTCAGTATGTGTTGCAACAACATACTGCTACCACCGTCTCCAGTAACATCAAGGCTATGCTATACATTCACCAATGTCTGCCTCAGCACCCGCAGCAGTGGAACTGATTGGCTAATGGAGGCAGACTCGCCACTCACTGTCTGTGTGGCATGTTCAAAAGGCCGAAAAATTGTTATTACAGAGTCCATGAGGCGCCACTGTTCAGTTGTCATAGACATGGAGGCCCCGGAACTGTCATGGCTAGTGTGCATAACAATATATTCTGAGATGACTTTGTATTGTTCATACAACTTCTCTGCCATGCATAACATGGAGTTCCATTGGGTGACAACTTCCAGCTTCAAGCAGTGCGAGGCAGGCTGTTTTGTATCTGCAACTGTCACAGTTGGTCACGGGCCTTTCCAGATCTTGAAAAGTGAGAGCAGATACATCATGCAACAGTCAGCATTTCCTTTATATCAGGGTGCTGCAGAAACTCCTGAACCACAAGATTTAAACAGTGGGCCATCCATGGAACATGAAAAAAAAGACCATTCATGATGCATTTCACCACATTTGACCCATTGTCACTTGCTATGAACCCAGCTCTCAGGGACAGAGGGCTTAGCCATCTGTCAATTTCAGTCAGTACCATGTCCAACATGTTCTCACCAGTGTGTGAACAGGTCGCATTGCACATAGCAATCATTGCATGCTGTTGAATTCCAGGAAGATTGCTACCGCGACAATCCACCGTACTGCACTGATTATTCACACTACCAACATCACAAACAACCCCCGGAAGCTGCGCTCAGTGTGCAGTTATACACAGATATGAACTCCCCACTGTTTTGCCACTTGTCCACATATCCATACTTAAATGGATTAATGGAGAGGAGGAATGTTGAAGGGCATGTCTTACTGAGTCGGACACAGTGCGGAACAACTCGGGGACAGCACGGGTAGAAAAGTATGTCCTGTATGTGACTTTCCATTTTGGACATGCACGTGCAGCAAACTGCCAGAACCCAGAATTCTCCACAAAGGAGAAGGGCAAAAGATCAATTGCCAGCATTTCCGCTACAGCAGCACTGAGTTCACGTGACACTATGATTTGGGGGGTACTTCAGCTTATGTGCAAAAACACTCTGTAACGTGGGCTGACTTAAACGTTTTACACGTGGTGTGTTGATCACAAATGGTTGTGCTCTGTGATGAATGGCATTGGCAGGGCATGGAGTGTGGACATTTGATGAAGAAGGTTGCATATGTGATGATGACAAACCCAGAGATGATGTTATTTTGCCAGATTTTCCAACCAGGGTTGATATACCACTTGCACTAGACATACTGCATTCACCACCACTACCACAAAAATTGCTACTCTCACCAGCACTGGACAACATTTCAAGGTCATTATGGTCCTCCACCTCATCATGCCTGTAGTAATCCTCTGCTCTTATTACCGCACTACTGCACACGTTTAATTTCCTACTAGGCTTAACAGTCATGGAAAGGGATAACATGCTTGCTATGGTTGCTGGTGATGTGGTAGAACACCCCACTGTGGTATTACCTGCCAGCTTCCGCTGGGTCCACAGTGCCAAAAGCCTATTCTTAAGATGTGTATGCTGTCCTCCTGTACCCAGATGGCTCCCCTTTATACCTCAACTCACACGCACATGGCAAACCTGGCAGATTGCAACTGAATCATCATTTGCATCTTGAACAAAAAAAATCCCAAACAAGGGATTGGGATGCTCTGCTTTTAACATGTCCATGATGATGTGGCTTATTTAAGTCCGTTATTTTAAGCACTGAAGTGGGGGGGTCACATAATGTTTCGGGCACTGCACACCTGGACTGCAGCTGGCCACCACGACTACCTATCATATTGATTACTGGATCATCATCATCATCAACTAAAACTGGTAGATCACAAGTTTTTACAGGGGGGATTCATGCAAATAGACTCAGACACAGCCACTTTGAATTTTTTTTTCTCTGGTTCCCAACTGGGTGAATTACATCATCATCATATTCATTAACGTCACACACATCCACATCTTCTGCTTGGATGCTAGCATGTGGACTGCATGTTGCAACAACAGAAACATCATCATCATCACATTCATCATCAGCATCTACACCACCATCACCTGATATTTTTTACCACACTGTGAATCACTGCATGGAAACTGCATGAGACTAAGTGCCACGGTGGATGGAATATCGCATTGTATGTTATCGTTGACATGATCATCAGAATCCTCAGGTTCAGTTACTGGGATGTTACTGGGAAGTATGACATCATCTACACTGCCACTCACTTGCACTGCTTCACACTCAATAGTTTTGGAAATGGTACACTGGTCGGAATTAGAACTTGATGCAACAATACTAATACTACCACCACCACCACTAACACCAGTAACACCAACACCACTGGCTGGGAAAACATCATCTCCTCCAACTATGAGTGAAGCTACTGATTGGGCTGTAAAAAACATTGCAGGAGAAATACCTTTCCTCACATCAGCAATGCACTTCTGCATCTGCGTACTACTACCGCGCCCACAGACCATCTTACTGCAAACATTGCCATGGCGCGAAACAGCCTTGCTTGCATGTCTCTTTGCAGGCATTTTGGAGGATCAACCACAAATATTACAACCAAATTCAGATTTTGATATGTTCACTCTCTGATTGGAGGGACGCTGGATGTGAAGCCAAATAAACAACTGTGGCTTCAGCAACAGATAAGAGACTACTCTGAGACTGTCACGGAATTAAAACAACTTCAGTAACCAGTGGTGCTGATGAGGTCACAAAAACAATCCAATCTGGTAAAAAATACCTTTTGAACGTGGGGGTGGGGGAGCACTGAATACAGACAGTGCTGACTTTTACGGCACTACAAGCAGCAAAACTAAGAACAGATACCATGATCGCAGTACAAAATCAGGCAGCTGCAGTGGACAGCAGGTTCACACTGCTGTGCTTGCAATTACACTAGTCTGTGGCACAATAAAAGATGTATTATTTGATGCATGCAACACTGCACATACACTCACACACAGAACAGTTTGTGTACAATGATGAATGAGGAATGCCCCGCAAATGAAAAAGTGCTGTACTATGCCACATTACGTATTGTAAATTTGTAATGTAAACAACCTGAACTTATGAACTGCTGCACCACATCCACACAACAAACAGCAAGAACATTTCTGCTATTACTGACAATATTACTGTGTGTACATTAACACAGTCAGTTATATAACAAAAATATAACCAAAAAACAAAGAAATCACTATTTCTCTAACTTAAATCTACCTACACAACAGATATGCCCCTCCCCCAAAGCACACTTTCACCACACACACTCAATGTTATAAATTAACATTCAAAATCCACACAAAAACAAAAACGCTTGATGATATGAGCAGAAGAGGGTTTCCTACAATCGATGAACTAAAGTTGGATTCACAAAAAAAGCAAAAATGCATGTTGAACAACTTTTACAAGATTTCTATCACAGACAGCTGTCAAAGCACACTTTCACCACACACACTCAGTGTTATAAATTAACATTCAAAATCCACACAAAAACAAAAATGCTTGATGATATGAGCAGAAGAGGGTTTCCTACAATCGATGAACTAAAGTTGGATTCACAAAAAAAAGCAAAAATGCATGTTGAACAACTTTTACAAGATTCCTATCACAGACAGCTGTCAAAGCACACTTTCTTCTACTCCTTCCTACTCATACTACCACGAGCTGAGGCTGTGCAGATCAATACAAAACCCATGTGACCTGAAATCCCATGAATCACTGCAAAATTCACCTCTGGAGCCCAAAAACAAGGCGAAGTGAGGTGAAGTGCACTGCCCGTAATGCACTTCACCTTAAAATTGGCAGAGTAGTGGCCTGGGGATGCAGAGTAATGCAAAGTCATTGCTTCCAATAGACTTTGCGTTCCTCATTATAACGTGAAGTACTCCGCTTCATGTTGTGGAGCACTCCACGAATCCGCCTTCACTCCGTGAATCGCTTCACGGAGACAATTGACCCCACTTCACCCACCATTAGTTGCCTGTAGCTTGGTCTGAGGTATCAGTTTCAACTTGGTATCTTAGCCAAGAAAGTAATTCTAGATACGGTAACCGGCTCTTTTCATGTAATTTTGAAAAAACATGTTACTGCTGTTCAAACCATATCATCCCAATTATTTGATTTACTGTTATGATGAAAACTTCTACTGGTCAGAGATCATTGTTATATACTTTGCCTATAGCTTGTAATGCTTTACCATAATGGATAACTAGTGTTAGCAACTAACTATATACTTTCAGAACAGCCTTAAAAAAGCATCTCCTCTCCAGTAACAGATGTAAATGTTTTACTGATTAGAAATTTAACATTGTCGCTGTATATTTTTGTCAACTGCTTATTTTTTCTGTGTAACTTTGTTAATGTATATTTTTGTTATTTGTTCTGTTCGCCCATGTAAACAGGTCTTTGGCCCATGGACCTTTCCAGATTTGAAATAAACAAAACAAACAAGCTTTTACAAATAGTGCAATTTCTAAAGCAACTCATGGTTAGGGCTGGGTTAAATTTATCTTCTACCAGCAGAATTCTGTTTAAATGCTGATTTTGTTTCCATAAAATTTTGCAACATTTCTACGAAAATATCATGAGATTTTGCCAAAACTGCATTTTGGTTATTCCCAAATAAGTTAAAATCTATTTGACAAAATTGCACCACATTTGGTATGATTACTGTGCTGATGCCCATACAAAAGTGTACCAAGCTAAGGCTCTCTATCTTTAAAGATGACTGAGTTATAAACCTCCAAACCTTCAGACATTTTAAAATTACAGTTAACAATTACACAGACTCAATGTGTTTTTCCAAATCATACTAAATTTGGTATGGTGAATTTGTAAATGCCCATACATACAAGTGCTATGATTCAGATCTCTAACATTAAAGGTGACAGAGTTATAATCCACCAGACTTTCAGAAGTTTTAAAATTACATTTCAAAACCATGTAAACTGTTGAATTTTAAGCCCCTGTGAGTTTAAAGCTAGAGAACAGAACATCACCAATGTTGTTAGGTTCATTGACCCTAAATATTAAGCTTTAAGGCAACCCCCATGGCCCAGCATTGGAGCCTCACGCTGCCATAATGCTAGTCTGGGTTCAGAAGTGAGCCCAAGAAGTCATGACAGAAGGTAGGTCATTGATAAAACTTACAATTTAAGTAACCAGTACTTCTCTATTCAGCAATTTATATGACTTTTCCAAGAAAGTATGCATCTAAGTTTTCAATTATCTAGCTCCACTGGTGGCTAAATTGTAAGCATAAAAATATTTTCAGAAGTTTTCATATGAATATTAAATTGTCAGATATTAATCCCCTATAACTTCTCCACTCTTCATCCAAATGTTATGAAACTTGGCACATAATCAGGGCCTATGATAGACAAAATGTACGCCAAATGTCAGACCTATATCTGTAATATGGAATGAGGTATTGACAATTAAAGAGTTTTGGAAAATGTGAAAACATTTCACAAAATTTCACATAAATTTGCAGAATTTCACAAAAACTCCATGAATGCATAATTTGCTAATTTCACCCTGCTGTATCTATGTTTTTTTGAGAGTGGAGCATGTAGTACAAATGACTATATATGGTCTTCCAAAGATATTTAAAAACTTGTGGGATCCCCACAACAAGGCCAATAGTTGCCAACATCAGGTCATTGACTGAGCCTTTGGCTCACTATGATGATGGCCATACTAAAAGGTTAGCACAAAATGCCTGATCATACCTGAGGGATATCACACATTTGTTGAACAGGTTGGGGTATGTTGGTGTACAACCCGGACCTGACCACCATGGATGTCAAGTCACTGTACACTTATATCACCATGAAGGAGGCCTCACAGCATTGTGATAACTGCTAACTTTATGATGGCACTGAATATTCTGCACCCTTTGTTGACTATTGTTAGCCATCATGGAAGAAGGTTCTGAAGAGTAACTGCTTTTTATTTAAAAGGGTACTGTCAAACCCTCTAGGCCTCAAAGTGTCCTTAGTTTAAATAACACATTTTATGATTGTTCACATTCTGTGGAGACTGCGGATACAGCTGGTCATTTGATTGATTAATTTTTTTCTTTTAAAAAGTGAAAAATGGACTGTCCGCCATACTGGTGTTATCACACAAAAACATGTTTGTTTACATTCTTTGATCAGCCACATCTATATCTTTCCTGGACTTAGGAACATCCCCCAACGCAGCCTAGCCACTTACAATATAATGCAGTGGGAGTAGAGGAGATTATTGTATCATGAGTAACTTCTCTGTTTGGAGTAGTTCCTAATGTTCAGGAAGTATGTAGTAAGAGTAGTTCAAGGATATGAAGCAAAATAAGGCTGGGTATAACTATACACTACCATGTTTTTCAGTTCTACCAAGCAAGAAGGCAGATTAAACAACCAGAAGCATCAATGATTTTTAGAGAAGGTACCTGATCACAAAATGTGGGGTTTTACCTAGGAATAATATGATGGAAAAAAGGTTGACAAGTGTCCCTTTAAAGACAAGGGGCAGGATTCATTAAAAAATGCAAAGTGCTGAGCAAAAGTTTGCACTTCTCCTTGTGGCTGAGCTGAAGGGCAATCGTGCTATTCATAGTCAGATTTACGACTGGACCACCAGGATTATTGATATGTTTTACAGGGCCAGAGATCAGAGAATGGGGAGATTGGAGAATGGAAAATGTTTTTATTTACAGGGAACGGTTATCAGGAAAGGGGGTGGGACACTACACTATGGAAAGTATTTGTATTTACAGGGATCGGTGACCAGGGAAGGAAGTGGAACAATACACTATGGAAAATGTTTGTTTTTATGGGGAATGGTGATCAGGGAGGGGTGAGGGAGCGCTACAATATGGAAAGTTTTTTTTTTTCATTAAGGGGTTGGCAAACCGGGAGGGGGACCGCAGTACCTCCGCCAACCACTGGAGTTGTATGGTTAACCACCTGGTTTTGGACAGCAGTAATTTCTCTCTGAAAGGGCCTTTGCAAAACTGTTGTGAATTGCTCTGTAGGGATATATAGGTCCTCTCCCCCTCATTTGCATTGCAGCCCCCCCATCTTTGCCTGGGTACAAACCCTGTTTTCTTGGGCAAACTGGGCTTTGTGAATACCAACTCCAGGCAAAACCCTGAGTCTGCACTCAGGTAAAGGTTTGTGAATCCTGCCCAAAATGTACTTACAGAAAAAAGGGACAGCCATGGGGGCTGCCATGACCCCAAACAATGTAAACATTTACTTGTCACAGTGCGGAAAACAGTTTGATATTAGTGAAACTAATTAATTTCTTGCCAGAATAGATCTTTATTAAATATTTATAGATATCTATTTATTGTTCAGAATGGGTCAGTAGAGGAGTGTGTGTCATATTTGGAGGCTACAAATAATAATTTATGATTCTCAGTGACCTTTGACCTTTTTTCTGTGGACTTCCTAGATCTCACTATAAATAAGACAGAGAATGGGGACTTAGTTACCAACTTGTTCCGTAAAGAGACGGACAGGAACTCACTGTTGTACTTTACAATGTGTCACTTTTATCACATCATGAGGTATATCCTCATAGGACAGTTCATGTGCTTAAAGAGCAACTGCAGTGGGAACAGAGATTATAAAGAGCAGGGAGATGATCTTACAGATCAGTTTCATAAAAGGGGTTATGATGAAACAACAACGGTGAGAGCTACAGAGAGAGTAGTTGGCTTAGAGTGACATGGTTTACTAACCCCTAACAACAGACCTCAGAATCAGATTAGAAAACAGACACCACATTTTGTTTCTCCATTTTCTCCACAAGTTCATATCATTAAGCCCATTTTAGAGCAAAATTGGCATACTCTACAGAAAAGAAGCTATCAGAAGTGTCACAGCATATGTTGAAAATGGTCTATAGGAGGGGAACACATTTGAGAGACCAGCTGGTCCACAGTATGTATTCGGGCAAGAATTCACTTGGGAACATAAGCAGGAGGCTGGTAAGAACAGAGGTCTGGGGTTATATTCTGTTTTAACTGAAATATTTGAATAGTTTTGTACGTGAAATTAGTTCTATGTGTTAAAAATTACTACTTTTAGTTAGAACTGTTACTTGGGCTGTGATATTGTAACTTTTGAGGCTTGGGAACACTTGTTTGGCAGTGATAATTACAGTGAAATTTAAATATGATGTTTGCCTGGTGTTGGTAAGAGCCCTGCCACCCACTCTGTTTTGTAGGCTTTCTTAAATACTGAAAAGTCACTGGGGGTTGGGATTGAAGGGCTGTGTATTTCTGTTTGGGACTGAAATTCGAAGCAACAAGAACTGGTGGGCCTATGACATCATACGGTACCTGATGTCTGCATAAACACACTGTTAGTGGGACTGGACACACACTGGACTGTATGTGTTTGTGAGACTTGGGAACTTTATTGGTGGGGTTGAAATTGGGTTTGTAAATAACTGCAGTCAGTATAGAGAGAAACTGTATTCCAGAGGGAAGGGACTGAGAAAAGGGGGTGTGCCATTATAAACAGAGGTGGATAAACAGGGTGGCCATATTCCACCATGGCAGGCATCTTCGGAAGGGTTGTAGGCTGCACAGGCTGTGGGATGGCAATAATTCTCAATTGGGCCTGGAGAGAGGGAGGATGCCCACTCTGTAGACAGCTATCTTGTATCAGGAGTGAACTATATTGGTTAAGGAGTAAGCTGGGGGAGCTTGGGGGGGTGTCCAAGGATAAGGGGTGTGGATATGGGCAGCAGAAGGGTGGGGCTGAGGGGAGGCTGGGAAACGCTCTGAAATTACAGGACGTTATGTTACAGCAAGCAGGAGGGGGGATAATAGGGACAGAGGACCCTTAGATACAGATGTTGACACTAAGGGGAAAGCGTACGGGGTGAACATTCCGAATACAAAGAGAGTGGAGGGGGAAGAGTCAGAAGGGGCTGTTGTGGGGAAACCTAGTAGAGTAGACATTGAGAAGGGAGGGGCTGTTGTGGGAAGCCTAAAACAGCAGACTGTGGGAAGGAGCTCCTAAGGTGAACAGAGCAAAGAGGGAAGAAGAGGGCAGTTTAGAGGTGCAGTCAGGAAACTCGGGTTACTTGATGGAGGCTGACATAGAGTGTCACAATAATTTGAGCTACTAAGCAACCTAGAGGGAGGAAGGGTTGGTGGAAATGAGGAAACTGATACAGAGGCGGGGAGGAGTCAGCATACCAATAGGGCATCACAGACTGGCAATGGAAAGGATAGAAATAGTCCCAGAGGGAGAAGGGGAAACATAACTGTTAAGCAAATGGGGGTGATGCAACATATTGCAGACATGAGGGAAGAGAGCATGACTGGAGAGAAACTGGGAGACAAGGAGGTGGGAGAGGAGCCCCCCTTCAGCAGGGGGGTCAGTACCAAGGATGGGGCCCAGCTAAAGGGACACACAGAGAGCCTCTGGAGGCAGGGGTACTATTACAAGGGGGGAGGATGGCTGTGTGGGGGAAGGGGAAACCATCAGGGTCAGGATAAATGGTTCGGATAAGAGAGGGTTAAAAGGGACACCTATTCAGAGGGGGTCTGAGTTAAGTGGGCAAAATAACGAGGGAGGCAGAAAGGGGAGGGTGACAAGGGGGGTCTCTAATAAGGCAGGAAGACTCCCATGGAATTGAGATCACGAATAAAGGGGGGGATGTGGGGCTGAGAGGGCATAGTGGAGGTAACCATAAGGATGATGGCTGTGTTAAGGTTCTGTTATTGGGAGACTCGATGATTAGGGGTATCCAGTGGGAGGGACAGGGGGGTGTATGCCATAGCCAGGTGAAGGTAGTGAGTATCTCTGGGCTGACAGGGCACAGAGCAAAGTTCATGGTGTATGAAATGGTTAGGGATTGTGGAGGGAAACTGGATTTCCTGGTGCATTCGAGAACTAACGATCTAGAAGGAAATAGCGTTTTGGAAATCCAAGCAAGGTTCCAAGAACTTGCCAGAGTCTGTCGGGATAGTGGATGCAACATTTCTTTTCGGAGATATTGCCAGTACCAAAGGCCTCGGTGGAGAAAAAAATGAAGCTCACAGAGGTTAATGACTGGCTCAGGAAGTGGGGTGAAGAGAGTGGGTTGGGGTGTTAGGGAACTGGAAAGGAGTTTGGGAGGATAAGGACTGTATGCCAAGGACAGGCTTCATCTTGCCCCATCAGGGAAGAAGTCCTTAAACAGGGATGGCTGACTACATTCAAGAAAGGTGGGGTTTAAACTTGTGGCGGGGAGGGATAAGGAGGGGCTGACCAAACCCTCTCCTCCAGATGAGGGAGTAGCCTTCAAGCCCAAGGGGAGGAAACAGACTGGGGTGGAGGTTTCAGGAGGGCAGAGGGAGGATGGAAGTATAAGGAACCTGGGTGGGGCTTGACAAAGGAGATCAGGGATAAGGGGTTGGGGTTGGTGGTAGTAAATGCCAGGAGCTTGGGAAACAAGTTGCCAGAGTTCCAGGCCATGCTGTTCGGGGTGGATGTGGCAGCGGTCACGGAGAGTGAGCCAACAAAAACCATGACTGGGACCTAAACGTGTGGGGGTACACTATGCTTAGGAAGGATAGAAAGGAGGGCAGAGGGGGTGGAGTGGCTATGTTCATTAGAGATGACATAGAAATTGCTAGGGTAGAAGAGGCAGAGGGAAGCGTGGAGGCCTTATGGGTCCTTCGATCCCCAGCAGGAGATAAGGTCAAGCTGGGTGTGTATATAGGCCCCAGGATGAGTGATGTTCTAGAGGATGGTTTGCTGGACAACATCATTGCCCAGTGTGGACCAAAGGGAAGGAATGGTGTTGATGGGGACCTTAATATGCCAGGTACAAACTGGGAACCATGTCCTCTAAGGTGGCCAAGGAGCAGAGGCTGCTGGACGGCTTCCAGGATGTTCTTAACACAGCATGTGATGGAGCCCACAAGGAGGGGCATGTCCTGGATGTGGTTCTGGCAGATGGGGATCTAGTAAGGGACCTGGATGTAGAGGACCCCCTGACTAGAAGCGACCACAATACTGTCTGGTTTCAAATAAGCATGGGGGGAGGGGGGGTTAGATCTAGGACACTGGCAGTGGACTTCAGGGGGCAGACTTTGTGGGCATGGGAAATATTCTCAAGGATCACTTGAAGGGGATTACATCAATGACAAGTGTGGAAAGGAGATGGGAGGTCATAAAACGGGGACTTCATGAGGCAGTCAGGATCTGCGCTAAGTTGAAGCGTAAGGAGCAAGGTCACATACACCATGCTGGTGGTCCAGTGAGGTACAGGTAGCGGTCAGAGAAAAGAAGGTGGCCTACAAAAATCTAAAACAACAAGAGGGATAGGGATAAGAAATGTACCATCTTGCATCTAGAAAAGTCACCGGATGGTGAGGGCAAAAGTCCAGTAAAGAGCAGCGGCTGGCATAGGGGATACATGGAGGGGAAAACGGGTTCTTCCGGTACATTGGGGAGCAGAGAAAAACTAAGGGCCATCTCAGCAGATTGAGATCAGAAGGAGGGTGGGTGGAAGAGACTAGGGACCAGGCAGAGGTATTTAATGAGTACTTTGCCTCTGTGTTCACTAGGGAGGGGGATGGGATATCTACAAAGCAAGGCACGAAGGGGATAGAAGCAGCAGTGAGTCGGATCAGGGGAGCAACAGAAATGGAGCAAGAGGGAGGGAGAGGTACCCCAGGGGTGTCACATCTGGATAAGGATAAAAAGGCCAGTAAGGTGGAGGGGATGGATGATGCTATCTCCGCCAAAAGGATGTGGTTAGCCCTCAAGGCCCTAAAGAAAGACAAATCTCCTGGGCCGGATGGCATTCATCCGAGAGTACTATGGGAATTGGTGGACATACTGGCTGCACCCTGGTGGAGCTCTTCAACAGGTCACTTGAGACAGGAGGTACCTAGGGATTGGCGAGAGGCACATGGTGCCAATCCATAAAGGGGGTCGAGGAAGTACCAGGTAACTATAGACCCATCAGTTTGACCTCGGTGGTGGGAAAATTAATGGAGAGTATACTAAAGGAATGATTGGGGTGTACTTGGAGGAGGTGGGAGGTCTGGATAGTCGGCAACATGGGTTTGTGCCAGGTAGATCATGTTAAACCAATCTTGTGGAGTTCTACGAATGGGTAACATCAGAACTGGACAGGGGAAAGCCTGTGGATGTATTATTCTTGGACTTCAGCAAGGCGTTTGACTCTGTCCCCCACAATGGTCTGGTGGAGAAACTGATGGGGTTAGGAGTAGGCCCTTTGATGGTCAGATGGATTGAAAACTGGCCAGCTGGATGCACCCAGAGAGTAGTGGTCTGTGGGGAGCTCTCGAACCCTAGAGAGGTTGTGGGGTACCACAGGGCTCGGTCCTGGGTCCGATCCTGTTTAATGCATACATATCGGACATCAGAGAGGGTATAGAGTGTGAAATGAGTCTCTTTGCAGATGACTCCAAGATGGGAGCAGTAGTTGAGGGATAAGAGGGAAGGTTGGCCCTGCAAGGGGACCTGGACACCCTGGAAAGCTGGGCTCACACATGGAAATTAAATTTCAATATCACCAAGTGCAAGGTGTTGCATCTTGGTTGGGGAAACCCAAAACACAGGTACACCCTGGGAGGGGAGGCACTGGAGGCCTCACTAGGTGAAAAAGACCTAGGGGTCATGGTGGATGCATGTATGAATAACTCTGAGCAGTGCAGGAGAGTGGCTAGCAAGGCAGACAGGATGTTGGGATGCATCGTAAGGGGGATCACCTCTAGGAGCAAGGAAGTGATTCTGCCGCTGTACAATGGACTGGTTAGACCACACCTTGAGCACTGTGTACAGTACTGGAGACCACACTTGAAGAGGGACATACAGCTACTGGAGAGGGTACAGAGGAGGGCAACTAAGATGATACGAGGGGTAGGGGATTTGACGTATGAGGACAGACTTGAGGAGCTCTGCCTGTTTTAATTGGAGGAGAGCAGAGACAGGGGGGACATGATTGAGGTCTTCAAGTTCTTCAAGGGAATAAATAGGGTAAACATGGAGGGGATCTTTAGACTAAAGCAGGGAGATATCACCAATGGGCATGGTTTGAAGTTGGAAGGTGGAAGTGTGAGGGGGGGAAGAGGAGGAGGTTTTTCACTGAGAGGGTGGTGGACCCTTGGAATGCACTGCCTGGCGAGCTGGTTCAGAGATCCACAGTGGAGAGCTTCAAGAGAGGATGGGACAGACACAGAAAGTGGATGTATCAGATGATGGCCTGTCCCAGGGGGGTGGGGATGGACGATAGGGGTTTCTGGAGCACAAGAGAGGGGAGGGCCTCGGCACCCAACTAAGGATCTGAATTTCGAGCAGACTCGATAGACCATAAGGCCTAATCTGCTGGCAAATAGTATGTTAGTATGTAATTTGGAAAAGAAACAGGCAAGACACTTACCAGGAGGTCATCATCATTGTGGCATTTGTCACTTTTGTAGTTATATTACCCTTGTTCTGAGATCAGACACAGGATGAGGGTTTTTTTTAGATTTTTGATTTTGGGACACGTAATACTATAAATGTGTTTTATTTTCTAAAGGTAATGTGTGTTCAGCTTTTATATTAGTAAAACTAAAAGAAAATTGAAAGAAAGAGTTAGTCAGCATGTTACAAGCATACAAAAAACAGGATGGCATTAGTACTTTGGCACAACATTCGGGTAAAGGGCGGTGACCATACCATTTGCTTTCAAGCTATTGACACGGTGTATGAGTCTGAACATGGAGGCAACAATGTAAGAGACTATTATGAATGGAATCCTTTTGGCAATATAAAATGAATGTTAGTAGCCCACCTGGGCTGAACGATCATTTCCAGTTTGACCAGTTTCTATAATACATGAAAACAGTGTGATATCAGTACATGAATGAGCCGCTGAACATATTGACTTATCTCTGCTTGCATTTTGCATTTTGCGATTTGTAATGTACTGAAAATTGATCATGCTGCCTTTGAGAACATTAATATCATTGGTATTCCCTTGGCAGCCATTAGCACTGATGCTGTGTTCAGAATCTAAATGGTGTAATTTGTACATGATTTCCCACTTCCCCCCTTTTTTGCTTTGGGCATCTTTCCCCTTTTTCCTGTATTTAGTTTCCTTATGATTTATTTAAGCAATAATGCCTGACAGGGTGTGTGTCGTGCTGGGATAACGTCACGCCTCAGGTGGTTGGGTACAAGGCCACAGGCCGAGTGCGTCCAACAACTGAGGCATGACGTTATCCCAAATGACACACACCCTTGAGGGCATTATTGGTATTATACAATGGCTCGTTATATATAAAATAAAAAAATAGTTTTTAAGAATTTTTTATTAGTGTGGAAAAATATTTTTGTTTCTTAAGAGGAGATGCAAAAAAAAAGAGAGTGTGCTAGAGATCATCCATAATGTCATCTACATTGGTTCACAGTGAGGCTGAGACTAGACCCGTGATGCTGTACTGGGATAACATCACAGGTCCAGCCCCAAACTGAGCAATCACAGTCCAGGATTTTTTCTTGCCATTGTATAATACTTTGTTTTTCATTAATTTGAACTGGTTTGGGGATGTCAGTTTTTTTAATGGCAATTGCATTGAGTTTATAAACAGTGAACCTTGCACAAAATACAGTAATATGCACTGTCACTTTAAATTTCATGTTTTTAAAGACAACCTTTGCTGTTAACAGCAGCCTCGAGAAAGCATTAGTTAGCACAAATCATTTCTACTAGGAGGGAGGCAGCATCAGACGCACTGCTGTTTTCACTTTTAATGAAGTTTACATTATCCTGCAACACATGTAGGAGTTGATGTCCTGTGAAGTGAATTGGTGGCTGAGCTGTTCTATTATTCTGTCCATAAAATATATGCTCAGTTGTCAGTAAGTATGGGTCATTAATAATATCAAGTACAGATCCCCCTCACTATAACATACCTCATTATAGCAACAACTTGGGAATTGTGAATGTGGTTTGTGACTCCAGGGAGGAATCACTGCTTTATCAGCTGTTCAGGCTGCTCTAGGGAGAAGTCGCAAATCAGCAGTTCTTACAGAAATAATACACTCTGTATTTTGCATTTTCCCTCTGTCTAGTCAAAATAGGGTCCCACTACAATATCTAAAGCCTTCTTTACCTCTCTTTTATGTCTGCTTACCTGCTGAACGCTGAACTGCCGATCACTATCCCTGTATAGCATAGGCTTTCACTGTCTCTGTACACTAATCTGCTACAACCCTCTCAGTTAACTTGCTGTAGTTCTTAGAAAAACTGTTTTTTAACCTGAAGACCTAAATGTTGCTCCCATTACAACATGTAAAAAGCCTCCCTCCCTCTCTCATGTCTGCTCCAACGCCAAACACTGAACTTCCGATCGTATCCACTGTGTAGTACAGGCTGTGTACTTCCACTTTCTCTGCACCACTGATATTGCTGATCATGTTGCAGGTTGTGTGTAGGAGTGTATGAGTTAACTATGGGTCTATGTATGCAGCAGGCAGCACTGTAAGCATTACATTTAATTACAGAATGCAGTGCCACTACAGAAGCAAAACCAAAGTACTGTTATGTCACTACTTAGTGCCCCTCATTGTAAAGAACACAGCACTACAACAAACAACCCCTGCAGCTCTGATGTTGTTCGTTATAGTGAGGGAGCAATGTATTGACAGTAAGACACCTCTCATTCGACTGGTCTCTAATGACATAAGATTTAAAATCTGTAGCCAGTCTTTATGTGTCCTGTCCCTGATGTCATAAATATACTATGCAAATTTTCTCTGGACTTTTTCAATGTTTTTTTATTTTGTTCCAGCCTTCCAATTTTCCTCAGGTCTTGTACGTTTGCTGCCCCCATGTCGTGGCTTCCCCACCCTGGGTGGGGCCACTGAGGGGGCTTCCCACTCCCTAATGGACATTGTGGGCAAGCCCCGGATTATCCCCAGGGTCGAGGTAACGAGAGTAGGATGACCCCACCCAGTGGGCATTGGTGGCAGTGGGTGGTAGAACGGGATGAGCCATCATGCTGGGGGCCAGCATTTTGTGATTTTTCCTGGCGGTGGGGACATGCAATTATGTCCAGCATCTACCCCGCCCCCCTGAGCATTCAGGCTCTGGTCATTACGGTACCCCCTGTCTCCACCAGGGGTCCATTAAGCACTGGACACACTCCCCTCCCTCACCCCAGAGAAGGACAGCAGTCCTCAGGACACTCCATCCTTCTCCCCCCGGCCAGCCCTCCGATGCCCTGGGTCTGTTCCTGAACCCGGGTCACCGGCATGTCAAGCATAAATCCAACTGCTGCTCGAAGGGCCAGCCCACTCTTTCAATGTTATCAGTAACACCTTTTTTAGTTGATCACCATAACTGAGAGAGATAGCATAGGTGTGGGCATATGTAAGCTCTAAATAAGGGCATTAGTATGTTTTTATCACTTGATCTAATTTTTCTTGTTGTTGCCCAAATAACTTGTTTTGTTTTTTTGCAACTGCAGCATTCATTTATGTAGTACAACTCATGATGCTAAAAATATTTATTCTCGGGTCCTTTTCATTATTTGTGACACACAGTGTGTGGTCACAAAGAGTGCAAGTATGCATTTGGTTTTTCCTTCCCAGATGCATTAGTTTGCATATTTCCATGTTTAAGCTCATGCCCCAAGTCCCAGCCCACAATGAAATATCATACAGATCTCTCTCTATACTAGCCACTTGTGATGATGTTTCACATGGTCCCCAGAATTTTGAATCGTCAACATACTTAGCTGAGCAGCAGGTTGTATGCTTGGTTAAATCAGACATAAATACCTGGAATAGTAAGGATCCTAACACAGAGCTTTGTGGTAGACCACTGGTAATCTTAGCCAATGCCAAGATATGCCCATTTATCATGACCCTTTGGGGTCTATCTTCCAACCACCTATATCTGTCACTTGTGAGTAAAACAAGAGAAAACAGAAAAAATATTTAGCTTCTCTTGGCCACCATGATGGCTGCACGGTGTATCCATTGCCCACTCCCAATCTTACTATGCCTGTCACCTGTGAACAAAAAAGTGACATTTTTAGCCTCATTTGGCCACTGTGGTGGCAACACGGTACATCCATTGTCCACTGACAACCTTACTATATCTGCCACCTCTAAAGAAAAAAGATACATTATTTTACTTCACTTGGCCACTGCATCACTGTACCCCAGTGAAAGGAAAACTTAAAATAAAAAACTAAATATAACAAAAAAATCATTACTTGCCATCAAATTTGTGAGGGCCATGCCATGTACTGGCACAATGGTATTAAAGAGAAGGCTGGTGGAAGAGGCAATTTAAGTCTATGCCTTCAGAGCTATCTGGGGATTCTGGATGCATGCAGTGAAGATAGCAGTGCCCCATGTTGTTTGTGGATGTGGAGGACACAAGCAGGCCAGAAGGGGAGGAGGCAGTGTCTTGATTGTTGGATGAGGCATGGTCTGCATGACTGGAGATGGCATTTATGCTATATTAAGAGTCGGGGGTTCTCATTCTGAATGCATATGGTGGAGGCTGCAGTGGCCCATGTTATTGTTGGCAAACTTGGCATTTAATTATGTAGTTTGCAATGATTTTTCTAGTTTGCTGGTAGGCATCAAATACTATAGGAGAGGGTGGAGGCAGTTTATCAGATGGATGCAGGCAACAGCAGCACAACTTAGGGAAAAAGAAAATAACATAGGAACCATCGAATCATAAAGAAAAGGATTTAACCGATGATGAGTATAGGGTGGACAGAACAAATTCATTTTGATGCGTCATCCTCATCAAGGAAGCAGCCCTCACAGTCTTCCAGACTGGAGTTGCCCCCACATGGGAATTCTTTCTCCATCCATGCTTCACCTACCTCAGTAGAAGGCAGTTTGCCAATGCCAACAGCCTCATGATCTTCAGGTTCATCTTCGCAACTCCTTCATGTGGTAGGAACACTGATGTGACTGTGTTGCACGGAATGTGCCCCACATTCATTTTAGTAAATGTTAGCATGCCAATATTTTTAGGGGACAGATTTGTACACCTGTCCTATACAATGGCCTTATCAGACTGAATGTCTACTCCACACTGACACTCAAGGGTGGACAGCTCAGGTATTTGATTGGTGCAGAGGTCAGTGCTGGCCAGTCAGTAACCTTGCTACTCCAGGACAGCAAGGGATCTTGTGTGAGGGTAAAGTGATGGGTGTCTGCCAAAATGCATCCACCATGCATTGCATTGCTTGCAATCTTGCTGCCTCATCAGTCTCCTTCTCCTCTTTTTCCTCCATGTCTTCAGTTCCCACCTGGTGCAAAACTTCCCAAAATGGATTTGATGATATTTTTCATTTACCTTGCATGTTTTCTCAGGCTGTTTACCATGCAAGGTGGTGTGCTACACCCAGCCTCTTTTGAGTTTCATCTTGTGCCTTAGATAACTGTGACTTCAACATCAGTGCCCCAGGTACCCATATTATTATAAGATTGGTTACATTTTGGACTTGATCATGCCCTCCTTCAATTATTGATGCCAGGCCATGTTTATAACTTGGGTCCAGCATGGTGGCAGTCCAAAAACCTGCAGGTTACAGAATTCCAGATATACCGGTATTGCAATCCAAGACATAGAGCATCTGTTTCATTATGGCACAACTTCCCATATCACCACCTGCCTCCAGCACCTGCTGCACATTCAATAGCATCTGCCTTAGCACCCATGGAAGTGGGATGGCCTGACTGACACAGGTAGTGTCCCCACTTACTGCCTGTGTTGTATGCTTGAATGGCCTTAGAATCATGATCAGGCCATCCATTAGCTGCCACTGTTCTGTTGTCAGAGACATTGATACTCTGGCATAGTCACAGCTTGTATGCAGTAGCATATATTTAGAGAAGGCTTGGTACTGCTCATACAAGTGGTGTATCATGTACAGTGCCAAGTTCCATCTGCTGATGAATTTCAGCTTCATATGGTGCTGAAGCAGTTTGTCCTGGATCTTCAGGTGTCTGAGATGGTCTTGGGCTTTTCTGGAATGGACAAAGTGGGCACAGATGTGACAGGCCACAGTCAACATGGACGTGATATCAGGATATGCTAGAAACTCCTGCACAATGAGACCAAGACAGTGTGCCAGGCATGGTACCCTGTGAAACCCCTTCACTGATGCATTTTGCTGCATTCATGTCATTATCACTCACAATGAGATCTGATTTCAGTGAATGGGGGTGTAGCCACTCATCAATCTTGGTCAGGAGCAATACTAGCAGTTTATGATTCATTGATAATGTTGCATGGTGCTGAATGTGTGGCTCATTGCTACCACTTTAGCTGGGCTCAGTACAATTTTTTCCCTAGTCAGAGTTAAATATTACCCCCAGTACCTGTGCCCAATGTGCTGTAGTGCACAGATAAGAGCTACAGTACCAGCTGTTTGACCACTGGTTCACATATCCATACTGATATGTATGTAGGTGATGCCGAATGCAGCAGGGAATGGATTACTGTGCATGTCACTGTTCCATAAAGTTCAGAGATGGCAAGTGTGGAGACATTTATTATTGAGGGAATATGCCATTTGTGACAGACACAGGTCATCAACCCTGTAAATCCAATGTTATCCACAAAAGAGAATGCCAATAGATCAATTGCCAGCATTCCATTTGTTGCTACATTCAGTTTATGTGCTATAGCATGACTGGGTGGGTATTTGGACTGGTGCTCAAACATGATACGCAGCATACTGTAGGCTGGACCTTTCTATGTGCCAAGCTACCAAATAGCTGGACTTGGAGTGGTGGCATGGCTTGTTATGTAGTATTTGACTCCTAGGGATTCACAACTGCTGCTCTATTGAAAGCAGTGATTTTGGATGTTTTCTGCAATGGTTTTTCTGTGGTTTGGTGCCTCTGAATGATACTATTCACCCCACCACTGCTGCTATGACCACTGTTAGGCAGTCCCACAGCCTTGACATCTCTGTAGTACTTCTACTTATAAAATGAGAAGGGAGAATCCTACATCCTGATTGGTTGTTAGCTGTGCATTATACATGTCTAATGCATGGTTAAAAACAAATGCTGGCCAGTAGGATTCAGGTCCAAAAAGGAAATCAGTGGGCCAGTTGAACTTTCAAAACTGGCAGACACAATTTCTTCCCCTCGCTTAGCCCACGCATAAATAAACTGATACAACCTTCAGTTGGTCTGACCCGCTAACCCACCTGCTCACTTTTCTTCCCACTCGCATCCCTAGCATGTAGGTTATAGCTTGTTTTTTTCTTCTTCTTCAGTAAACACACAAAAAGACAGTCTGACCTGCCTATCCACTCACTCGTTTACCTGACTGCTCATATCTCTAGCATGTAACAGTACCAGTTTTTTTTTTTCCTTTGAAGCAAAAAAAAGGAAAAAATATATCCAACACACCTTGTTTTTAGGCTCACTTTTCTTCCCACAGTACCACCATCGCAACCACCTGTTACACCATTTTGGCTTCTAATGGCAGGCATGTAAGAAATTGAAAATGACTTTTTTCTCAGCCACCTGCCCATCCAGTTATCTACTTGCTCACTCATTAAGGCAGCTCAATTAGCTGCCTGCCTGTTCACTGCACCTCAAGTCATCTTACTAAGAAACAACAATCATTATCCAACACATCACAACTTCTAATGGCAGGCATGTAAGAAACTGAAAATGTCTTTTTTTCTCGACCCTCCACCCATCCAGCTGTCCACTTGCTCACTCACTAATTCAGCTCTCTTAGCTGTCTGCCTGCTCACTGACACCTCTAGTCCAGTCTTACTAACAAACATTAATCAAAATCCAGCAAAAGTATTTAAACTAATATTAGTTGTTATTGAATCTGAGCAGGGAGATGTGTGGAAACCATGACTACCACAGTAAGACAATGACAGCTACAGATGCCTTACTAGGGCAAAAGTCAGAAACTCAAAAAAAAAAGGGGGCATGTCAGTAATACAGGCAGAGGAACTATTTTACAGCAAATAATATAAAAGCATTTAGTATTAGGTTATTTAAACATGTACATTTTCATTTATCTGTCCTCATAGAATACAGTGTCCCATTTTATAAGTACAATAAGACACTCAAGGGATGTGCATTAGACATTTCTAACGCATGGCCAGCAGCTGAAAGCATTCAGCCTGTGGCCTCATGCCCCACTATGCCCTGGCCGTGCATTAGAAATGTCTAATGCACACCCGGTCATGTCTAATTGCTTACTTGCTCAACCCTCTCTCCAGTGGCACTGTTTCCCTACCACTTCTGGATGCCTTGGCAAATGATGAAGATAAGTTGGATTGACCCCCTGCACTGGCTTCCTTTTGGAGCTAAGTCCAACATAACAGGGGCCTGGACTTAGGTGTGTGTGTTGCTACCATTGCATAGGTGGCTGCCCATTTTCCCCCACTGACTTGCACCTGATACAGCTGATGGATAGCAACTGTTTCATCACCTGGTCCAATATTTAAAAATCCCAAGCTAGTGACTTGGTAGCCCTTGATTTTATATGGTGGCTGAAGTGGGATGGGGAGGGGTGGATATGGGTGTTTTGGGGGATTATTTATGCACTTCAACACTGGGTGACTCAAGTTCTATAATGGACTCATAGCTGGAAAAAGGAACAACTGTTGTTGTATTGGTGTGGGCTTTGGTAGTTGTATGCGATACTGGTTTGCAAACCCGCTCGTGTTCTGCAGCACCACCCTTTTGCTTTTTCTTTTTGGGTTCCCACAGGGGATCCATATCATCATCCACACCACCTCTGACATCCTCCTGCACTTCCTGTGCTCTGTCCTCATCATCTTCCCAGATAGGACAGAAAAAAAAACAGCACTAAGACAAGGGTCCTGGACTTCAGGATGGCAGATTTTAAAGAAATTGTAAATTGCCTCAGAGAATGCCTTGGGTAGAAGGCAAAGGGGGAGTGGAGGCCCAATGGAGAAAGGTTAAGGAGGATATAGCCCAGGCAATGGTATGCTGTTTGAAGGAAGAGAGCAAAGTAAAGTGGAGGAAGAGGCCACTATTGTTCTTTAAGGAGGTGGCAAAGGCAGTAAAGGAGAAGAATACAGCATTTAGAAAGTACAAGGAGACCCAGAAGGCCGAAGACAGGGAGGTAAATCTTCAAAACAAAGGGAGGCAGGAAGGAGGGTGATGGAAGCTAAATCATTAACAGCAGAGAGGACAGCTGAGGAGGTCAAAACAGGGGACAATATCTTCTTCAGGTATGTGGGGGCAAGAGGAAGACAATGAGAGGAATAATGAGAAACATGAGAGCAGGGGAGACTGTGACGAGGAAGATCAAGAGGAAGCAGAAATATTAAATTATTACTCCTGTTCCATCTTCATGGTAGAGGGTGGGGGAATGGAACAACATGCTTCAGTAAGCACCAGGAGAGCAGGAAGTGGACATGATTCCATTCTCAGTGGAGAAGATCTAGACAGGAACGGAGACCTTAAAAGGAAATAAGACCATGGGCTCAGATGGGATCCATCTAAAGGTCCTAATGGAACTGAGCATGGTGCAGGTCATGCTTCTGGCAGGTCTTTCTAGCACCTCAGTGGAGATGGGGGAAGTTCCAGAGGACTGTAGGAGGGCTGTTGTGGTCCTCTGCACAAAAGCTGCAATAGGAAGGATGCTAGCAACTACAAGCCAGTCAGTCTCACATCAGTAGTGGGGAAGTTAATTGAGACATAATGAAGGAAAGGGTCATGGAGTACCTGGAGGCAAAAGGGCTGCAGGACCACCGGCAGCACAGTTTTACTGGGGGGAGGTCATATCAAAGTAATCTCATAGATTCCTTTGAGTGGGATGCTGGGAAGGTAGATCAAGGGAGAGCAGTCAATGTGACCTGTCTGGACTTCAGTAAGGCTTTTAACACTGTGCTGCACAAGGGGCTAGTTAGGAAATTAACAAGATTTGGGGTGAGGTAGAAAGTGACAAGCTAGGTAACAAACTTGTTAAGGGATAAGAGGCAAAGGGTGGTGATAAATGGTAGCCACTCAGGCAATAGGAGAGTGACTAGTGGGTGCCACAGGGTTCGGTGCTGGGACTGGTCTTCTTCAATGTCTTCATAACTGTCATTGAGGGGGGAGCTTGAGGGTCAGGTGTGCTTCTTTACAGATTATACAGAAATCTATAACAGGATTGACACTCAGAAAGTGATGGAGAGAATGCAAATGGGCCTGAGAAAATTAGAGGAATGGTCCAGGGGTGGCAGCTATGTTTCAATGCCAAAAAGTGTAAGGTTATGCACTTAGGGTTGAATAACCCTGGGACTGAGTATAAGAAAGGGGAGTGGAGCTTACAGTCACTGAGTAAGAAAGAGACATAGGGATCATCATATTTGATGACCTCAAGGTAGCTGGGCAGTGTGACAAAGCAGTGGGAAAGGCTAGCAAGGTGCTGGGGTGCACTGGGAGAGGGATTTCCAGCAGGAGGAAAGAAGTGGTGGTGCTGCCATTGGGTTGCTCACTGGTGAAGACCCAGCTGGAGTACTGTGTGCAGTTCTGGAGGCTTCATCTCTGCAAGGACATTGAAAGGTTTAAGGCCATACAGAGGAGGACAACCAGAATGGTGAGGGGGGTTGCATGAAAAGCCATACAAGGAAAGGTTGCAGGAACTCAACATGTACTCTCTGGAAGAAAGGACAGCAAGGTGGGACATGATTGAAACCTACAAGTACATTACAGAAGTGAACAAAGTGCAAGTGGAGGATCAATTTCAAAGAAAGGAAGGCACTTGAATAAGGGGGCATAAAATGAAGATAAGAGGGAGAAGTTTAGGAGAGATGTGCAGAAATACTTCTTCATTGAAAGGGTGGTGGATGACTGAAACAGCCTGCCAGAGGAGGCAGTGGGGACAAAGACTGTGGGTAGCTTCAAGCATGTGTGGTATAGGCACAGTGCATATTAGGTGGAGGAACAGGGAGGGAGTGACACCTATGATGAACTATGGTCAGTTGTGATGAAACTGGTAGGGATACGGGGCAGACTAGAAGGGCCTAAAGGTCATTTTTTGCCAAAAAAATCTATGTTTCTATGTTTCACTTTCTCCAGGCTCTTTCTCCTTCTCATCTTCTAGAGTCAGAGACACACATGCTTCAATTTTCTCATTTCTGTCCACGCAACAGTCAGATCTCCATCCTCAGGGTCTGACTCATGGTCAAGCTTCACACTCTCACTTGGGAATAGTAATCTATCATCATTATCAAGTTCAGGGCCACCAGCAGGAGTCAAAGGGACAGCAATAATCTCATCCTCGACCACGGTGCCTGAACGAGAGATTTTGCTACCTCTAGAACTGCTCCTCTTGTCACCACCTCTCCTAGTCCCCACTAGCATGGATGCCATAGATGAGGCAGAGAAACATTTGGACACACTAATGCCACCACCACTGCCACCAACTACTCTTTTACTGGTACTACCAGCTCCAGAGCCCATAGGTGAAGCTGCTGCTGACATACTTTTTTTAGCTGCAACAGCCTTTTTACGCACCTAATATCTACATGTCTTTGCCAACTCCATGGCACCTCTCCATTAAGTTAAGTGTCTGTTCTCAGTAATTTTATATATTTAGGTTTATAATATTGTGGAGGAAAATGTAAATAAACCCTGCATTGCAGCTAAATAACAGCAGCAGCAGATAACATCTCCCCAAGTGATTTGCAGTGGGATTTGAACAAAACAGTTTACTAAGCTAAATGTAAATATAGCTACAGTAAAACCACCCAAAATGTTTTATTTTATTATATTTTTTTTAACACTATGGGGATTAGCAACACACACAAGACAGGGGTAATTAACAAGTTAATGTAAGTGACAGAACACCATCACTTTAAGAACTAAACTAAATAACTAAAACAAATATAGAAAGAGACTGACACAATACTTCACTTAACCACATCAAACTGAATTACAGAAATAACATGAGAAATCACAGACCATAGACAGAAAATAATTAACAAGAATGCCTAAGGAAACAAATATTATATATTTATTGCACACAGACTAGTGCTCACAGTAAAAATGGTCCCTTTATGGGTTGTCTTGCTAACTGAAACACCTTTCCACTCCCTCAGCAGTGCTTCATTATAGGCAAAAACAAAAAAAAACTACTTTGAACAACATAAGTAGCAAAACCAGAAACAAACAACACAAATCTAGCAACACAAGGCCCTCTAGATCTATTTGTGAGTGACTGGATTTTATAATACTCCATTTTTAGGTTGATTTTAAAATTTGTTTTTTCTTTTCTCAGACAGGCAGGGACAGACTTCTCTCCAACTGTTTCTTCAGAAGATTGCACTCAACAAAGCCTCCAAATGGCATTCAGTTCATCTCAGTACCATGTGACCTCTAATCCCATCGTATATTGTGAACTTCACCTGTGGGCCCCACTTCTCTGGCAACATTTTTTTTTAATTCTTTGGTAACCAGTTAAGGCCCACAAGGCACACATACCTGTTTTCAGGGGTGACCCGGGAGCACTTGGGAGGTTTAAGTGACTTGCTCAGTGTCACACAGCATGCAAGTGGAGGTTATGGGAATGATACCCAGGTCTGTTGGATGTACCAAGCTCTTTCACAGCTCATTTCTATACCCTCAAAGCTATAATAGCAATTGCTAAAGTCACAGTCTGCAAAGTTATTCCAATATTGTGAATTTGCACTTTGCGAGGTGGACTGACTTCATGAATTGCAGTGAATTTGTGAAGTGATTTATGAAGCAAATATTTCCAACTTGGCACACCACTACCCCCAGCACATGTTCACGCCTAGTGTCTTTTTTTGCAAGTACCTCCATTTGAAAGCTTTCATGTCATGTATCATATTGCTGGCTCAGACATGGCATTTGGCACTGTTGAGGCTCCATAGTTTGCCCCTGCACCCCATAATTTCCATTCTGTGCCCTTCCTAGTCTTGTTTGAATGCCCTTAAATTTCTAATATCACCCTTGTATTTAGTTGAGGCTTTGTAGATGCCCTTTCTAACAATGCATAGTATGACATTTGAAAAAAAAAAATTGTAGGGAAAGGTTGTCATAGAAGCCATTGCTGTATATGTTAGAAGTCCCATTGATTTGATTGTAACTATTAGAGAGCAAGGACCTGCTGGACCTTATGTAATCCATGCTTCTTGAAACTCACATACAAAAGCACTAACCCCAGTTATTAGATTTTTACGTACTGTATGTATCACATTGGTAGGTTGGGCCAGAGTTTTGCAACCAAAAGGCCGAAGGATCTTGCAACTGTGTCTCATGACATTCATAATGGGCCCTGTTCAATTCCTGTTTGTGTCCTCATATCTGTCCGACGTTAAAACTGGACCTTCCAACTCATAATGTACATTTAGTTAAGTCTTGGTCATTTCCCTTTCTAACAGTGTTTGACATTTGGGAGAATGCATTATTTGGTGAGTAAAGTAAGTCCCAGAATCTTCAGAAGGGGATGCTTAGATTTTCCTACTTCACCTAAAATTTCAGATTTATATGTCTTTAAAGTATCTCTGAGTGCACCATTTCTGTTTCTTTTTAATGCTGAACTTCACTCTTTACTGCAGCTCTCGGAGTATGTAAATTATAAGCATGTTCCTAACCTTTATTTGTTTTATAACAGTGGCAGGGCCACTTAAAAACGAGGCCTTCTTAGTTCATCGAGAGCAAAGTAACTTGTACAGTGCCAAAACAGACAGAAAATGTGCCAGTATCTCTTTATGATGGTGTCTCTTGTTTGTGTGTAAGGGAATTGACAGGCTTGCTATTCCCTTTGTTTATTGCCAGTATATTACTTTCCATGCTAAGCATTAATTCACTTTAGAAATGCTGAAAACAGAGCGATTCAATAAAGGTACTGTAAACTCAGCTTTTAGAATGTTGGCTTACTATGTGTATACTTACATAGCAACTTCTGTAGGTGAAAGATATCTGAAAGCCTCCTACTGGAGCCCTTTCCTCCTCTTTCATGCCCTCTCTTATAAAGTAAAATGAGATTTTTTTCAACTATTTAAAACTTCTGCATTGAGGGATCAGATGCCACTTCCCTTTGCTTTCTATTTTCTTTCTAAGTTCAGACTCTCCCTCCTTTGAGGAAACTATCATATTCCACTTGATTGCTGAAACTGTTTATATTGGTGTAGGAAAACTGGTACTGGGTGAGTAGAGGTCAAGAAGGGGTCAGATTTATCTGAACTCACGTACAGCTTGGATGTTTCACTACCATGACTGTTAACATTTCCCCCACATGTCACTGCGCCCTCCCTATCTCCTGTCATGTCCATGAATCGTGGTGCCCTAGTCTGTGGTGGCTACAGTATCTTCATTTTTTTTCTGTGTTTTAAAGACCCTGAACTGAACATCAACAAATGTAAAACACTGTGGGATGAGAATGGCACAAATGTAACTTGCTAGCATTGGAAGCTGCTCAAAGTCTCATGCAATGCTGGCAGACTGTTTGCCTTACCCTGAATCTAACCTCAACACAAATCACTACAAAATATCTTTATTACTGTTTTTACTTTTGTTTATTAAGCACAATTTACAGAAAAATCAATGTACTAAATATCACAAAAATACAAAATCCTTAATACAAATCAAAAGCATAACATAAGAATAAAACCCACACAAATTAATAGCGATTAAACAAATACATTTTGAAAGTATTGCAAAAGTTCAAAACACTGAGAGATGCATTAAAATAGAGGGCTAGGGAATTCCAAAGAATTGGGCCAACTAAGACAAAAGCATACTGCTGAAGTCAATATAAATCTGATTTTGGGACAAGCAATAATCTCCAATCAGAAGAGTGACGCATGTTGGAGGGTACATGCCACTTAAAGGTGGAGGCGAGGTAAGCCAGCTGCCAAGTATGTAGAGCCAGTGGCGGAAGCCGGTGCAAAGATTTAAAAGGCTGAGCTATGTATGCATGACAAGAGGTGGCAAATATCAAGCTGGTGGCTGCATTATGAATGCATCGCAGATAGAGATGTTGTGAAGTTTCGCTTTGCCAATGAAGTCCTAGTGAAGTTGTGAATTTTGCCTCCATGTAAAACACTGCCAACTGAACACTTCTCCACTTCATCACTGCACTGTGGGTTTTCCAGGGGAAGTGACACATCTTCGTGTGAAGTCAGGCAAAGCCATGACAAAGTTCTAACTTCACCAGCAGATTTGCCTGACTGCACTGGAAACTGTGTCACTTTGTCTGCAAAAAACTTTGCGAATTTGGCACTTCACAAATTTGGGAAACTTTGGAAATGAATTGACAAAACATTTCTGTCAACTTTCCTCATCTCTTTTTGCAAAGGAGTCAGTTTTGATTCAAGTAAATCAATTAACTGACTGTTACAGAAATCAAGTCTGGAAATATAAATAACCAGGCTATGTACTATCATTTTGGTAGCCTAAGGGGTCATGTATTTCCTCATGCACATGGTATTAGTTAAATAAAACCATCAAGATCCTAAAATGACTGAGATCAGTGAACTGTAAGAAAAATCAGAATCCATATACTACAGATGTTCAGATTCATAACAGTATTAAGCAAGTCCTAGTCAGAGCCGATATCGCTGCACCGAGCTCTTACCTGTCCAGGTATCAGAGCCGTGGCAGCACATCTCATAGAGCACTGAAACACCAGTGGTGACATCAGAGTTGGTCATGGAGTGGGTCATGGAGTGGTGGCAAGCAGTAACGGTTGCCCTTCAAAAGATGGTGGTGGTGCTGACACTACTCATGCACGATACTCGCACTTGTGCAGTGAATGCGGAAGTGCACCTATGAAGTAGTGTGCCATGGGGAGGGGGAGATCGTTCTGTGGAGGGGAGCTCCATCCCAGAGGACAGCTGCTGTAGAGTAAACGATGTCATGACATTGCTGCAGCACTGTAGGAGAACACAGGGTCACGTTCCGGAGCTGACCCCCCCTGTTCTCCTACAGTGATGGTATAATGTCTGTGGAGCTCCGCCCACACAGCCGTAAAAAGGGGAGGCTTAGAGGAAGCTACTTTTTGTCTATGGTCTGTACACATACTCAAGTAGGAGTCTGATGTGGCTGACAAAAGGGAAATAAGAAGTCCTCGGTTTATCTGGATTCATTTTTCAGAAAATTCTGGAGCACTAAAGTGCAGTCATAGTAAAATAATTATCAAGGCTCTCAGCAGTGGTAGCAGAAATATTTTTAATGGAAATAAATGTCTGAATATCATCTGCATAATGATGAAAGAAAACATTAACATATCAACTCAATTTACTGAAGTAGCAATGTTCAAGAAAAAGGAAGGGTCCTGAGAACCTACTCCTGAGGGTCACCAGAGGATAGCAGATGAGATCCAGATAACAATGAACCAAAAGAAACTTGAAAAGACTGATTTGGCAAAATCTTCACTCATATACAAACAGTACAGCACACATATCGATTAATTTTGACATTCAGGTAGAAAAATAGTTCCACCTGCGACCTAAGGGGCCGATGCACTAATAGTCGGGAAATATGCACCAGAGGCACGTATCCCACCGACGTAGCTCCGCACCTGTGGACAGGTGTGCACCAGCCATATTCAGCAATATAATACAAAATCACACATGCCCACACAATGCAAAGCATCATGGGCTGCATATGCAAATCACCACAGAATGTTATGCTGGTCCAACTTTAAGCAGAAATGCATGGTGCCGAAAGGCCTCTCACACAGTTTGCAAAGGGTGCTAATAGAAGACATAGACACGTGTTTCGTCCTACCAGGACTCATCAGCATGCCTCGTCTGTTTGACACCCCAGTGGAATGGACCAGCTACCCTTAAGACAGTGTGTCCTGGATATGTTGTGGTGAACCCATTAAAATAAAAAACTATTTAAAAGACAAAGAACCTCTGTGCGCAAACACTGAGGCAAGGGTTACCCCAAAGGGCATTTGGCTAGGAAGCCAAGTTTCAAGAAAATACAAAATCACACAGCCCACACAATGCAAAGCATCATGGGCTGCATATGCAAATCACCACAGAATGTTATGTTGGTCCAACTGACTGGTCCAACTATTCAGCAATAGCCACCACCTGTCCATGGCTCCACCCCCCCCGGCACGCAGGACTTCACAGGGAAGCCGGGGGTGGAGCTGCGGACCCAAGTGGGCATCCAATCAGATGCCCACCTGGGTCCCAAAATGGATCCCTAGTGCAATCGTATGTGGGTCCAGGTGCCTGAATAGGCACTGCAAGCACCTGGACCTGTGCAGCTATGCCCCTATGGCGGTGGCCTCTGGAAATACCCCCTCCACCACACACACCAGTATCGCCACTCCCTGTAGCCCTCCATGACAGTCCTCCACCACCACATGCATGTCAGGGCCCCAATGTCAGAGTACATGGTGCTCCCCCACATGGCTGCTCTGCCTACATGGCACCGCACCTGCCGACCCACCCCAGCCACACAAACCTGGTACCTCAGGACAGCAGAGGTAAACACCTGTTGTCAGCAGCAATTGGATGGCCAGTGGCCATGGAGGTGAGGGGACAGCAGTGTCACCAGTTGTCCACAGCTGAGGCACCGACAGTCCAGCATCAAGTGTGGGGGGTGGTGCCACACTGGGTGGGGTCCATTGCACAACAATGATGTCACTGGGGGGATGGGTTGGGGCAATGGGGATAGGCAGGCAGGACTGTTGTGGAACGGTCTTTCCCAACCGGCCATGGGGGGGTGCAGCACCTATGGTGACGGGTACAGTATGTGCCAGGGTGGGCAGGGCTCAGCAATCCATGCTGGGGGGGCACTGATGCTCCAGGGACAGGGCTTACATCTGGGGAGGCTGCACTGCCTATGGGGGTGAGGGGCAGACATGTGTGAGGTGTGCCTGGCACAGATGGTGTGGGGCTGCCCTGAGGTGGGGAGGGGGCTGGTCACACCCAGGGGATGGGCAACTGTGCTAGTCTGTGTTCACAATGGACACACCATCCACATGGATGGGCTCTTGGGCATGCAGCCACCCCAGCCCTCCCCGTCAGCCTCATGGGTGGGGGGAGGCTTCGGCGGTCCAGTCCTGGTGCCGCCATGATCAGTGGGTGTGGTCCAGTGGGGCACACAGTGTGTTACAGCAGGGTCCCACCTGGCATAACAGGCACCCTCCTCTGCACCCCCGTGGCCAGCACTATGTATCTTTGTGCATGGCACGTAATGCTGGCACGCCCCCCGCCCACCACCAGCCCGTTGCGGTCCACGCAACTGTGAGATCAAGTGCATAGGGTCTGTGTGCCCCCCATTAGTACATACTGCATGGGGGGCACAATGGGTGTGGAGTGGCATGTAGCCACTCCGCACCTTGATGCATAGGCCCCAAAGTCATTAAACCTTTGGTAACTAAAAATTAAACTTCAAGTTATTCCATTTTTTATTACTTTATTTTTATTTTTTTGTAGTTAATATTTTATTAAAAAATCAATCAAAATATATATGAAGTAATATAGATATAAGTGTTTTGGCCAGGGTAGAGCCCCTTGGATGCACAATCTAACACTATTTCAGTAACAAAGTAAGTGTAAGTATTCAGTGCTGTGACAGCAATGACTCAGACTAGGACATTAACCAAATGCATTTAACTAGAAGCCTGATTGTTCTCAATTTCTTATACGTGTCAGATGTGGTAAGTAACTGGACATAATGTCTGAAGCACCAACAATGTTAATCAAAATATGTATTCCTTAGATGGTCTTGGTCTTTTGGCTTACTGACAGCCCTGTGGAGTTTATGCTGTTTATGCACTCAGTGAGTGTGCAGTGTTGGGGGAGGAGAAGTTGGTGTTTGTTCTGTAGATGCTAGGAAGGTACCCTTGACATATTGTATGATGCTTTATAAAATGGGGAAAGGAAATCCTGCTTTTTGATTGATTCTTACCTGTGCATTAAATCTGTTCGATGCAGAGGTAAAAACAAGTACTTGAAAGCAGGACCACAGTACAAAAAAAAAAAGAAAAATCAATGTGCCCTTAGAATGTTCATTTTTTAAATGTCTTCATTTGTTTTCCCTTGCTAATGTGACTCATCACGTACTTGGTGACTGGTCAAGGAAATGCTAAAACCGCTTGCTGTTTCACTTTTAACCACTTTGGGAGAGACAAGGCTTTTTTTTTTTTAAATATGGCCTGTGGTGTCACTTTTCTCTTACCAGACCATCTCCCTCAGCCATGCTCATTCAACCACTGTGCACATCATGCTAACAGTCCCGCACTAAAAAAAAATACTTTTTCCCCCAAGTCATCTTCCTAATGGATAGCCTGTCAGGGGGGATTGAGAAGTAAAGACGGGACCTCCAGTAGGCCAGTAGGGCATGTGTGTGTGTGTGTGTGTGTGTGTGTGTGTGTGTGTGTGTTTGTGAGTGTACCCGCTCACTGCCACTTCTCAGTCCCTGGCCTCTCCTGCTGTGCTTTCATTGGTTGCACACATATTTTTCACTCTACCGTCAAACAGTAGAAACTGCAACTCCTTCTCGTTCCCTTCACATCCAAACAACAATAACAATAACAACAAAAAAACAGACAAAAAAACAGTACACGCGGGGGCAGTTTTGTTCAGACATGGTCATGGCCATGGGCATGGTCATGTAAGGAGGCTGACTTACCTTTAACTCTACACAGCAATAATCTATATTACATACTTCATATTGATAGATTACCTGCTCTGAGTGCCTATCCCTGAGTGGGGGGCCCTGGCTGGCAACAATCCAAAAAGATCAGTAAACAAAAATTCTATCACAAAATATGACATGATTTTGTGACATAATTTTGTGATAGGCAGGAGGACTATTTTATCATACATTTGCAGAAGTAAACTATTTTCTAAATATAAACATGATTGTTCCAACTGTAAAAAGTGCACTTCCAGGGGCTGAATGCACTTGACCTGTGGTCTCATGCCTCACTAAGCCCCTGGGCGTACAGTAGTATATGTTCAATGCACACACCATCCAGTCTTATTGCTTACTTGATTCTAAGCAGCAATCCCTGATCTCCCAGTACTTATAAAGAGTATTACTCTAACTATAATGGACTCTTTCAAAGCTGGCTGTTTTGCACAAGTCAGCCAGCCATTCTTCTACCTGAGGCAGCTCTGCCTGTCACCAGTGCCAAAAAATAATGAGCTTGGCTAAAGTTATTGCCTCAGTCAGCTACCTAGTGGAATTGGGGCATTTCCAACATCAGTAATGTTGATTCCCAAGAATGCCCAGAAGGAGTTAATCTGGATAGGCTGTTTGAGTAATGTAGAACATATGCACTGCACTTTACTCTAATGTTCACTCAGTTTACAGTAGGACCATAACAGATGGGAGATTGATCCTACTCATTCTGACACCTTCAGCACTTGTCTGTAACTATGAAACACCATTTGTGCAGCTTTTGGTGGGGCCTTATGCTACCTGTGTAATATTTTAAATTGAGTAAGTGGTTTGGGGTGTCATTGTTATCTTTTCATATTATGGACCAGCATTTTTCCCACTGTCACGTGACAGTTGCATCCCCAGCTCTTCATTCCATTTTGCCAGCATGGATTCTGCAGGGTCTGGTGCATATGTAAAAAGGCCTTTATAGAGCCTGTTATTGGTTGAGACTCCCTTCTGTTCATTACCCAGGAAACTGTCTAGCTCATTATGGTCACAGATCTTAAATGTTGAGCCTAGGCCCACTCTCAGGGCATGGTGCAGCTGTAGGTAACACCAGAAGTTGTCACAGGAAGTGTGGTACCCGGCTTGGAGTTGCGCAAACAACTTTAGGACTTGAGATGTCATGTCCAGGAGGTGTGCCAGTTGTTTAATTCCTTTCTTCTCCTATGTTCGCCAGTGGATAGGCCTAGAATCTATTCAAAGCTTGGGATTGTTCCACAGTGGAATATATGTGAGCTTGATGGCCCATTTCCACACCTGCACTGCGAACTGGATTCTTGTGGCGAGTCGCTAGGTGCTTAGCGATATGTAGAAAAATGGTTCCTTTATATGTAAAATCCCCCAATAGTGTTCTTTCTCGATCTACCCATTTTGGTTGAAGGTAGAGAGTGGCTGCCTGTTAGAACAGCAAAAGTGCTTGTGCTTAGTGTTTCACAATGAAATCTGACAGGTTCATCTCTCACTGACTTGGATCCTGCTGAAGCATTTTAGCACTAAGTATTAGAGGCCCGATACTGGAAAATGAGCAGAAGCAAAGTGCAAAGGTTTGTACTCTTCTTGCCCTTTCTCACGACCCTGAGGATGCCATATTCAGTCAGATAGTGCACTGGCGCTGTGCGACTAAATATAGTGCCATGTCAGGGCACTTCAAAGTTCAGTAGCGCTACCCCGACAGGCATCTGGGCTGTATGCAACCCATATGGAAGTGCGCAGAACTGCGCCCCATACCTTATATTGCTGAGAACCCATGGTGAAATAGTCAGCTAGCAACATGCAAAAGAGCCCATTGGGCGTGCAAGGTGCTAAGGGCCATATGAATGTCCATTATGAGCTTATTTGCATGGTAAGCGGTGGCAGGTTTGCACCCCTACAGAGGCCGCCCACCACACTAGGCAGGGTGGTGAGCAACACCCCCACACCCTGAATGCCCATCCCTGTAAGCTACACATCCTCGCTAGTGTTCAGTGTCACCCCCCTTCTGATCACCCAGCCCCATAATAATGGAGATAGCCCCTGGTGTCTAGTGGCACCCCCAACCCGTGATTGCCATCCCCGTAATAGTGGAGATAGTGCCTATTGGCTAGTGGCACTCCCCACCTTATAATCACCAGGCCTCATATGTGTTCAGGTATTCCCTGGTGTTCAGTGGCACTCCCCCTCGAGCATCCATCCCAGCTGACGGACCACAGTCCCTGGCATTTAGTGTCCCCCGCACTGCCCACACTGAGAAAACCACCCTGCTGTCCTCTCTTACCTCTGTCACTAGTGCTGCACAGATCTGATACAATGGCAGGCACAGCCCTCCTCTCACTACCTCATCCAGCTACTGTATGGAATGACAGGGAGTGTGTGTACTGTCTACAGGATAAGGAGTGTGCTCCTTATGCTGTAGACAGTACATACACTCCCTGTCATTCCATGCAATGGTTGGTCAAGCTGGTGAGAGGAGTGATGTGACAGTTGCCATATCAGATCCATGTTTCACTGGTGGCAGAGGTAAGGGGGAGCGGCAGAGTGGTTCGCTCAGTGCTGGTGGTGCAGGGGGCCGCTAAACACCAGGGACTGCAGACTCTAAGCTGGGATGAGTGCTCAGTGATGGGGGGTACTACTGGACACTAGGGAATACCTGAACATGTACAGGGTCAGGCGATCAGAGGGTGGGGGGTACCACTGGACACCAGAAACTATCTCCACTATTACAGGAATGTGTGATCACAGGGCAGAGAGTGCCACTAGATACCAGGGAATAACTAAACTATTAGGGGGATGGGGATCAGAGGGTGGTTGGGGGCACTAGACACCAGGGCATGCACAGGTATAATGTACCAGGGTGGGGGAGTAAGGGGGTGGCCAGCTGCAGTACCTTTGCCAGCCGTCAGGGTTTGCAAAGGCAGTAACCTGCATCTATTCAGATTGCATTTACCACCTGTGCAAATCTCTCAGTTTCCTGCCCCACCCATATGCAGGGGAGGGCCCCTTCAGTTGCAGGGATGCATCAGTAACTTAGTGCTCAGGTGCTAATGGGTTTTGCCCACACTATTGAGGTGTTTGAATATAGACCCCACAGCACAGGGTCATAATGTCACAAGACAGAATGCCACAGCAATATGCCACGCTATCAATAGCAGCATTTCTCTATGTTCTCATACAAAGACGCACTCATTCATTGATAGCTCAGTGGGTGGGCCAGCCATGGTGGAGAGAGGAAGGCTATGCTGATTTGCCTGCTGGGGTTCGGAATGGGGGTGGGAGTGGGGTGGTATGACACCTGCTGGGTTGGGAGGGTGGGGCAAACTAGTTCACCAGGGAATTCATTATTTATTCAGGGACTGGGGATCAGGGACGGGGAGGTTGGGCTTGAAACCACTAGACTACCAGGGAATTTTTTTTTAAATAGGTGCAAAACTAAGGACTACCTACAGACCCTGCTACGGATGGAGATAGGGATTGGGGGGGAGGTTACTGGACAGTACAGGCGGGTGACTGGGTGGAGGGAAGAGAACACTAGCCACTGGGCATTTGTCAGGTGGGGGATGGGGTGGGAGGAGGGACCACTAGCCACCAGGGATATTTTTATACACATCGGGCGGGTGGTGGGGAGGGACCACTACCCACTAGGGCTTATTTTTATTGCCTAAAGGGCACAGTTTCACCCAAAACATCTATGGAAGTTTTTGCTCTGCCACAGGGGGAAGTTTGGAAACTTCCTTGAAAGTTTCAAGTTTTTCGCGGAAGTTCCGAAAAAGCAGAAAACCCCACTTTCGCCCACCCCTATAGCTAGATCTAAATTAATGGCCCTCATAACTGAATTTAGGTTTGAGGTGCCCTGGGATACTATGTCCCAGGATATATCAATTCCCAAGTATCTAAGGTGATGGTTTGAGCCCCCAAGGGTAATTTGTCAGTTTCTCCATTTCTATATTGGAGAAAAGAATTGATGGTTTAGATATATTCAACTTGTATCCTGACAAGGTGCCTTATTCCTGGATCAGCTACCAGAGATTAGCTGTTGATTCCTGCTTCTATGTTATGGTGAAGAAAATGTCATCTGCGTATGCTTGCACCTTATGTTCCTACCCATGTTGATGCCATGCATGCCAGCGTGCTGCCTTACGTCTTGCAGAAGGGGTTTTAATGTCAGTGTAAAAAATAAAGGGGACAATGGGCAGCCCTGTCAGGTGTCCCTGTGCAGGGGAAAGGCTTCAGAGACAGTGTCATTGGTGGTCAAGGCAGCCAGTGCACCATTATACAGGGTCCTTACCCCCGAGTAAAGGTTTCCCCAAATCCCCAGTGTCTGAGGGTGTGAAAGAGATAGGGCCATTCAACATGTTTGAATGCCTTTAGCATCCAGCATGACTAGTGCAATAGGTGTTTTGGTGATTTTTGCCTTTCATATCAGGTTAAGAAAACACATGGATCCAGATTTTCAGACTGTTTTGGGACTAAGTCCCACTCTGCAGCTGCTAGTGTGGAATAAAATATATGCACCTGTGCTGAGTCTTAATTGTCACATGGGCAGCAGGTACAGCTGTGGAGGACACTGCACCTGGTCCAATTAGGCATAACTTTTTGACACAGCTGTGCCAAAAAACATCCATGAGCTGCTGTAAATTGCAGAGCAAGTTGCCAACAGCTCTGCAGCTGAAAATACAGTGCATACAGAAAAACTTTGCAGATATGCAAAATTTTCATGCATTGGTGGCAAAAACAGCCAGTTCTGGAAATATGGCCCTTGTTATCTGTGTCACACTGCCCAGGAGTGAAGCCCACCTGATCCTTCGAGATGAGTGGATGGAGTATATCTTTCAGCCTGTTTGCTCAGGCCTTTGTATAGATTTTGCAGCCTTTGGTGATCAATTATATTAGGCATTAGCTACTGCAGGCCAAGGGATCCTTACCTGATTTTGGGATTAGGGATATCAGCTGTGTGCATTGACTCTGGCAAGGCAAGGCAAGTTTTATATCTATGATGCCCATTCCCAGAGGCTCTGGATGCCTAAAAATAAAATTGTGCAAGTAATAAAAGCAAAAACATTAAAATAAATGACAACTAAAATTAATATTCACAACTTACTCGTATATGTTAAAATTACTCAAATGGTAGGGAGGGACGAGTTATTCCAGATAGACCAGGTGGAAGAGGTGGGCCTCAAGCCTCTATTTGAACACCCCAATCGAGGGGACCTGCCAGATGACAGATGGTAGCATGTCCCACAAGCTTGGCCCAGTGACTCTGATGTCTTGAGCCAAACCCTGGGAATGTCCAGGAGGCCCATCAGTGAGGAGTGGATGGAATGGACAGAGGTTGCAGGTGTCAGGAGCTCAATCAAGTAGCCAGGACCCAGTCTATATAGAGTCTTAAAGGTGAGCACGCCCACCTTGAAAAGGACCCTCCACCTAACAGGCAGCCAATGCAGAGCACGCAGGACTGGGGTCACATGACTGAACCTAGAAAGGCACATCAGTAACCACACCACCAAGTTCTGCACAAGCTGCAGTCTGCGGAGGGTCCCTCCCATGACCCCGAAGTAAAGAGAATTACAGTAGTTGAGCCTAGAGGTAACAAAGGAATGTGCTAGAGTCGGCAGATCTTCAAGTGGAATGAGGGGCTTGATCTTAGCAATGTTCCTTAAGTGGTAAACAACACTTTTGTCAACAGAAGACACCTGATCTTCAAGTATCAATCTGCTGTCCTGGATCACACCAAGATGGCACACTTTCGGGAAACCATGGCTGCTTGTCTTGTTCATCTGAACCCGTGAATACTGCCCTTGTCCGTTATCTTTTGCCTGTCACCTACCCCTTCCTCCGTAAATACTGAACAAAAGTAACTGCTCAATATATCCGCTTTTTTGGTCCTCTTCCTCACAAACCCCTCCTTCCCCTTTTATCCATACTATCCCTCCTTTGGTCATTCTCTTCTTGATTATATATCTACAGAATGTTGTATCCCCCTTTTTTTACAAACTGGGCAAAATTATCCTCCTTCTGTGCCTTTCAGCTCCTAACTGCTCTTCCTGCCCCTCCTTGTTTCTCCTGGTAACTTTCCATATCCTTCTCCTTCTGTGTCCTCTTGTACCTTCTAATTGCTATTTTATTTGCCCTTACTTTCTCCGCTACTTCTCTAGAGAACTATCACAGTCTCCTTTTTCTCTTGCCTTTGTTAACCTTTCCTGACTCAGAGATTTGTTGCCTTTTCAATACTTTCCTTTATTTTTTCCCATTGTTCCTTGACTCCCCCCAGTTTCCCTATCCCTGCTAGGGTGTTCTAAAGGCATTCATCCATTTTCTTAAAATTGGCCCTCCTAAAGTGCAGGATCCTCATATTAGTGCAACTCAATTCTGACCCATTTCTTACATTGAGCCACACTGTACAGTGATCACTGGTCCCCAGATGACCACCCACTGTGACATCAGCAACACTATCCCCCTTTTTCAGTACCAAGTCCAGTATTGTCCCCCCATATGTTGGTTTCTTAAATAGATGCCTGAGGAATGCCTCTTACAGGGAGTCCAGGATATCCCTACTTCTGACTATTGCCTCAACTGGTAGGCTCCAATCAACATCTGGTAGAATGAAGTCCCCTCCTGTGCAGCGGTAAGGCTTCTACTTGCAACGCTGACATCTCGGGTTTGGGAACAAACCTGAGAGTTGGAGGGCTGGCCAGGGGAGGAGGACTGAGCATCACTTGAACTGCAGTCCTCCTCCAGGGAGGAGGGTGGCTGAGCATTCAATACATGCCTGACCCCTGGCAGAGGCCAGGCCAGAACCTAATGATTAGGGATGTAAGTTTGTCATGGTAGTCATACACATCATTGATTTCATGACATTTGATCTTTATTCAGGACTTCCATGACTTTCACTAATGTCATCAGAATGTAGCAATGATGACAGTGCCACAACATTTACTACTGTTTACTAATGATTTCATGAACAAACAATGAGTCATTAAAACCTCATCCATGACAAACATACATCCCTACTAATGATGCCTGGATGGCATGGGGGACATGGCTGACATTGGCACCTTGGCACGCTACATCATTTGTGTGCTATGCCCCCCATTGGGATCTATGTTTCAAAAATACTAGCGGCCACCAAGAAAGATACCCCACTCCTCCAGCCCCAATCTCACTTGCCAAGGCTCTCCAGGAGGACCTAGTACCAGTGAATGTCTGCCCATCGGAACTCTGTTCCAGGCCCCACCCAGAGGTGTAAGCAAAAGGGGTAATGCTGGTGGCTGACCCCCACCAATGGCCTTGCAGTTATGTCATGAGGGTCCACATTCATACGGTGGCCTCATCCTGGGGGCATGCCAGGAGGATCATCGAGGACATAAGTTCTGGGGTGAAGTGAGGATCTGGAGAGGAACAGGGGGCTGAGCCTGAGGTGGTACTCTGATCAAAAAGCATACTAAATTTAAAAAACAGACTGAAGTCCCTTATCAGCAACACTGCCCCTTTGCATGCCATCTTTTAGATTGTTTCCATTGTATCTTTATCCACTTCTAACCCTTTGTGCTGGAGGTCTGTAGTTCACTCCTGTGTGAATAGCTGCCCTCCTCTGTGTCTCCAGGGTATCCCACAGTACCTCAGCTCCTCCCTGCTCTGTATTTCCATAGCTTTATGTTGTCATGACATAAAGAGCCACTCCTCACCCTTTTTTTACCTACCTTGTCTTTTCTGAACAGATTATACTGTACCTTGGTATGGCTACATCCCAGTCCTGGTTTTTATTGCACCAAGACTCGGTAATTGCTACTATGTCCAGGTCTGCATCTGCCATGGTGGCCTTTAGGTCTGCAATCATTTTGCCCAGACTTCAAGCATTTGCACAAATGGCTCTCCCCATTTCCTGTTTGCCATTCCTTATTTCCCCCACTTTTTTTTTTGCGCTCTCTCTCTCTCTCTCTCTTTCATTTTACCCCTTGAATTCCTTTGTTATTCGGTTCATTTTGGTATTTCACTCCTTCATGATTCCCATTGCTGACCTTGTGAGCCTTATGTTATGATGTTGTAGGGGTGTACATTGAATAGAGATGTGACAAAGTACTTCTTCACAGAAGAGTGGTGGATTCCTTGAACAGCCTTCCTGTGGAGGTGGTGGGGTGAAAAAAGTGGTAGGATTCAAGAATTCATGGGATAGACACAAGAGAATCACAGTGGAAAGCAAGGGGGTGGGAGAAAGAACTTTATATCAAGTACAGCCTGTGGTAGTAATGTAGGTAGTGAGAAATGGGAGACTGGGTGAGCCAAACAGTCCTTATTTGTTGTCATAGTCTATGTTTCCCTTCACTCAGTTTTTTTTCCTGGCACTAACCTTCGAGGGGCTGGCAATGTATGAGGATGCATGATAAGGGAAAATGTGAAGGGGCGCAGGGACCAAGTTATTCAACTCTGTTCATTTTTTTCTGCAAGAGTTGGCAGGCATAGATGAGAAGCAAGGTAAGAAGAGGTGGATGGAGGAGACCAGACCAAGTGAGGCAACTGAAAATGCAGTGAGGAAAGTAATGATTATGGAGGTCCATTTGCAACTAGAGAGCACCAAGGTAAAATAATTTTTACAGAAGAAGTTCGGGGAGACAAAGAAGGCTCAGATTGATGGTGCAAAGAAAGCAGTGAAGAAGAAGCCAAAGCAGCCACAGCTGTGAGGTTAGAAAGAGAACAGAGAAAGTATTATACTATTGACTTTATGGTGCAGGGTTGTCTGAGGGGGTATGTGCAGAGTGTTTAGGAATTGATGGAGGAAGGCAAGGACAGGTTGGGGAAGCTGAAAGAGCTGCTGCATGAGAGAGCAGGGGAGTAATGGATGGAGCAAGGGAGTGGAGGAAGCAAGGTGAGACAGCAGGAGAGCAACCATGCACCACATTGTAGGATAATATCCACTGGCCCTGAAGGGGAAGATATGGAAAGGAGAGTATGTAGATATGCTTGCATTATGAGGCAATGAAGTGGAGAAGAAGTTAGATGGAAAAGAGAGGATTGGGAAGACTGCAGTGGCAGCAATGCTGGTTATATTATGAGGAAGCAGCCAGATGATAGGGGCTATAAGTGGAATAACATGGAAAAATGGTTAACAGATTTTATGTACAATATTACTATATTATTGCTGAAGCAGCTGGAGCAACCTGCCCCCTGTTGGCATATTCACTGATACTTTGCAGAGATAAAAGCTAAGTATGGAGTTTGGGTGGCTGCATTATGATGAGAAATTTAGGCAGAAGATGGCCTTGCGTCGGGATATGTGGTGGGATATCAGACACCTGGATTCATGGATTGAGACCATGGGCTCGATTTTCAAAGGTTAATGCAGGGCTTGCATCAAGCCCTGCGTCAACCATGTTCTTTGGAGCAGCTGCACCAAACTCCCTTGACACAACTGCACCTGATTTCAGTACATCAGGTGCAGCTGGAACAGTATTCACACTTTACGGCAGCTTGCACCAAATATTCGGTGGACACCCCATAAAAAGGGTCCCCCAAATAGCACAAGTTAGACCATGGAAACCTGGTCTAACTTGTAGCATTTGACTCTCAGATTTGAAAATCCCAATGGGTGGCTGGTAGAATGCCACAAGATCCACATACCAAACGATTGGCGCACCAGGGGCTTGTGGCATTCTCAGGTCTCTGAAAATCAAGTCCCATGACAGTGCAGTCTGGATGGAACAGGGAGGTACAGGTGGGGTGCAAGGTAGAAGGGGGAAGTTTTGTTGGGAATACAACGGGTTTCAGTGTACATAGATAAATTGCCATTTCCTGCATGCCTGCACCAGATGCCCAGGGTCACACCCAGTGGTCAGATGAAGGAGCGGTGACAGAGGAGCCAAGCAGCTTTTTTGGATGGTAGCTGAGGGGATCAAGGGGGATTTTGGCAGAGGGGGAGAGGGAGGTGTTTTGGCTTCTTATGCAATGGTGGGAGATAGGCTGGGGAAGAGAGAGCAGAAAGGGGGTGGGGCAGGTTCGATTTTCTTAGTTGCCAGTAAAGAAGGGGCCACATTTGAAGCTGCTGGTTGGGTGACTAGATAGAGAGGTAGCACATACACTGAGGGAAGATTATTTGAGGGTTTTTCTTGTAGTACAAATGGGCCTGAGTGGGTGATGAAGGCAGGCAATTTGAAGTTAGTGAGGAACAATGAGATTAGGCTCATACACCATTTATAAAACCTGGATGGGGCCAGCCCACCAGCGCAGTGGTTGGAATTACGCTTGCGGCACCAGAGACCAGGGTTCGGGAACATATCCGGGTCGTCAGAGGGATGGCCTGGGGCAGAAGGATGGAGCATCCCATGGACAGCTCTCCTTCTCTGGGGGGTGGGTGGGGAAGTGTCCAGTGCGCTGAGGACTCCTGGCAGAGACCAGGAGACACTCACGCTACCGGTGCTCATCTACAGGGAGGCGTGGCAGATGCTGGTGTCATTGGATGTCCCTGCCTCTGAGAACACAGGAGAAAGAACAGGTGGGGTGGGATCCACTGTCTATGTGAAGCCCTCCTCGGGGCTTCAATTAGCCACCACCGATGCAGTCCTCCGACCAGTCACTAGTCCCACAGCACTGATAGGGGGCTGTTGCCATGGCTCTGCCCTCCGGAGGATAAGCCGGGGGTAACTGGGGGACAATAGCAGCAATAGTTGGTGGTGGAAGCCCTGGGGACCGTGACCAGGGCAGACATGTGACAGTGGACCTGCCAAAGAAATAGGAAATATAAAAAAAAAAAATAAATAAAACCTGGATGGGAATCAGTAAATGACTACATAGGGTAAAAAGTGTGCAGTGTCATATGCAATACTGAACTAGATTGTGTAGAGATGATAAAGAAAAGGGAGGAGCTGTGGCTGATGAAGAGTGACTTTGAGCTGGCATTCAGGCTGCTACAGGTATGGCCAGCAGATTGGGATTTGCAGGGTTTCAAATTTAGGGGAGGTATTTTTTTTAAGGCACTGAAAATACAATGCTCAATACCACTTGCCACATTTGAGGCTTTCAACATGAGGCTGGCTCAGCCAAACAGGTAGAGATGTGGAAACAGGGAGTTTGTACATTATTTGGGCAATTTTGTCTTTACAGAGGAGGGGAAAAAGAGGGCTGGTGTAACGCTGACAAAGTTTAGGGAGATACAGGTACTTAGGAGTTCTGCAAGTGAAGGGCAAGATAGATGGTTCTGCTGAGGTGATGGAGCTCTTGGGCATTGAGTTGGACACAATGAGGGGGCAGTTCAGGCTGCCCTCAGCAAAGGTGCAGAAACTGTGGGACAAATTGGCAGCAATGAGGAGAAAGTGAACGGTCACCCTAGTTGTGGTATAGCAGCTGCTAGGGTATCTAAATTTTGCATGCTATGTAGTTGATCTGGCAGGGCATTCATGCGGCTGCTGCAGATAGCAGGGAATGCTACGCAGACATCACAAAAGCCATGAGATTGGACTTTAACATGTGAAGGCATTTTTGTAAAGGAACAACGGGGTGACTTTCTGTCAGAGTGAGTGGGAGTTCAGTACCTCCTTGAAGCTGTGCATGGATGCAGCTGGGGTGCACGGGAAGAGCAGGAAGTGGATAATAACGAGATGGCCATCATCATGGAAGGAGTGGTGTCTGACTAATGATATTATACTTGTAGAGGTTTTCCCAGTATTGTAAGTAGTAGTAGTGTTGGGGGTCAAGCTTAGGAATCAGAGAATACTTTTTTGATGTGAAAACAAAGCAGTGGGGGAGGTTTATGATAGAGAGTTGACAGTATGTGCTCATTCACAGCTCAGTCGTTGGCCAGCTGTGGTGGTGAGAAGAGGGCTGTTCTGGTTGCCAGCTCCAGGTTCGGGATGGGGGGAAGCGGGGTGGTGGGGCACTGCCACTGGGGTAGGGAGGATGCAGGGAACACTAGACCACCAGGGAGTGTTACTTCATTGATGTTGCAGAATATTAGGGATGGGGGGGCACTAGTCTACCAGGGATGATATTCAACTTTTTCTATGGGGGATATTGGGGATCTGGGGGGAGGTGCAAGAACACCAGGGAAAATTTCTATACCTATACAGGGCATCAGAATGTTGGGGAAGGGGGGTGGAGACTGGGAATTTTTTTTGCATAAGGTGTGTGATCGGGTGGGGGGAAGGATCGCTAGACACCAGGGTACCATTACTGGCACATGTCATTGTGATCGGGATGGTGACTGGCGAGGGATGGGACTACTAGACTACCAGGACATATGTTTCCATACATCGGGGTAGTGACTGGCAGGGGAGGGACCACTGGACCACCATGAAGAGTGGGTTTCAGTACTGGGACTGGTGATCGGTGATCGGGGACGAGGAGGGACCACAAGGCCACCAAGGAAACAGTATGTTTATTATTACAGAGTTGGTGATCAGCAATCTTGAAAGGGGAGGGGTCATTAGACCACCCAGGAAACAGTATTTTTATTATTACAGGGTCTGCAATCAGCAATCAGGACAGGGAGGAATCACCAGACCACCGAGGAAACAATATTTTTTACTGTTACAGGGTTGGCGAGTGGCAGTACCACCAGCAGCCACAAGGTTTGCATGGAATACCACCAGGACTTGGTCAGCAGTATTTTCTCCATGCAACGGAACCCTGCAAAAGTCCTTTGCATGAAGAAAATCCTTGGTGAATGGGACTGCACCAATAGGCAGGTCCCCTCCCCCTCATTTGCACTGTGGCCCCTTCAAAACTTTGCCCCATCGCAAACCCATTTTGTGGGTGCAAACTGGACTTTCATGAATACCATATACCTGTAGGGGTGAAACACAGTTTGCATGGTGCAAACTGGGTTTTCAATGGGGCAAAGTTTTGTGAATCTAACCCCAGGGCTTTTCAGGTATATGTGGAAAAGGCAGGCATGGATGTAAGTGGATAGATTACATAGAAACATAGAAACATAGAATTTGACAGCAGATAAGGATCGCTTGGCCCACCTAGTCTGCCCATTTCCCTACCTAACGGATAAGCTGCATATCCTAGTTAACCAACAGCCTACTTCCTCCTACCCCCCACTAGAATTGCCTTATGTCTGTCCCATGCATTCTTGAATTCCCCCACTGTTTTTGACTCTACGACCTCCTCAGGAAGCCTGCCCCGTGTATAAACAACTATCTCTGTGAAGAAATACTTCCTCACATTACCTCTGAGCCATCCCCCACTCTATCTTCATATTGTGCCCCCTTGTTTTTGCACATCTCTTTTTCTGAAAGATGCTACCCTCCTGGACTTTCTTGATTCCCTTGAGGTATTTGAAAGTTTCTATCATGTCCCCTCTCTCCCTCCTTTCCTCAAGGCTATACATCTTTAGTTCCTTTAGTCTTTCTTCATATGCCTTCTGATGCAGACCCTGCATCATTTTGGTTGCCCTCCTATGGACAGCCTCCACCCTGTCTATGTCTTTGCGGAGATGGGGTCTCCAGAACTGTAGACAGTACTCCAGATGTGGTCTTACCAACTGTCTGTACAGAGGGCCAACAACTTCTTGTTTTCTACTGGTGATGCCTCTCCCTATGCATCCCAGTATTCCCCCAGCCCTCCTTACTGCCTTTTCACATTGCTGGACCACCTTTAGGTCATCTGATATGACTACCCCCAGGTCCCTTTCCATTTTTGTTGTTGTCAGTATCTCACCCCCCACTGTGTACTCTTCCCCTGGGTTTTTGTTCCCCAGGTGCATTACTTTGCACTTCTTTGCATTGAATCTAAGCTGCCATACGTTTGACCATTCCTCCAACATTGCCAAGTTCATTTTCATCTTTTCCACCCCACCTTGTGTATCAACCCTGTTGCAGATCTTTGTGTCATCTGCAAAGAGACATACTTTCCCTTCCAGTCCCTCTGCAATGTCACTTATAAAGACATTAAAAAGGACCCGGCCCCAATACTGAACCCTGCGGTACCCCACTAGTAACCCTCCTTTCTTCACTGTGGACTCCATTTACTATTATTACCACTGTCTCCTGTTGTCCAACAGTGTTTACCCAAGCTACCACCTAGGACCTCACTCCTAGGCTGTCTAATTTGTTTATTAATCTTTTGTGTAGGACTGTGTCAAATGCCTTGCTAAAGTCTAGGTAGGCCATGCCCACAGCCCCTCCCTGGTCTACTGCTTTGGTTACCCGTCAAAGAAATCAATTAGATTTGTCTGACATGACCTTCCTGCTGTTAATCCATGCTGCCTCGGGTCCTGTGCCCCACTGGCCTCTAGGTACTCAATACTTCTTTCCTTCAGAAGTGATTCCATCATTTTCCCTTCCACTGAGGTCAAACTGACAGGTCTGTAGTTTCCTGCCTCTGTCTTGCTCCCATTTTTGTGAAGGGGAATCACATCCACCCTCCTCCAATCCTCAATTACCATACCATCCTCGCATGGTTTATTAAACAGGGTAGTCAGTGGTGTTACTAGTTCTTCCTTTAGTTCTTTTAAAATTCTATGGTGAATCCCATCAGGCCCCATTGCTTTATCCACCTTCAGTTTTAAGAGTTCTTTCAGAACCCTTTCTTCTGTGAAAGGACTAATATCAACCCCCAATCCAGAGTGCTTCTATTGACCGGATTAGGTATTTCCCCCTGCTTTTCCACTGTGAATACTGAGCAGAAGTATTCATTCAGTATCCCTGCTTTTTCACTGTCTCTCTGCCCAACCACCTTCCTCTTTGTTCAGCCTCAGTATACCTGCCTTAGTCTTTCTTTGCTCCCTAATGTACCTATAAAAGGTTTTATCCCCTTCTTAACCGAGTTGGCTTTCTTTTCCTCAGTTTGGGTCTTTGCTATTCTGACTGCCTTACCCGCTTCCTTCTGCTTTAACTGGTAGAGTTCTCTGTCCTACTCCTTCTGTGTTTCCTTATACTTCCTGAATGCTGTCTTTTTTTCCCTTACCTTCCCCGACACTTCTTTTGAGAACCATAGTGTTTTTTTCTTTCATTTTGATTTGTTTATTTGCTTCACACAGACTTGTTGCCTCTGTGATGGCGGTTTTGATCTTTCCCCATTGTTGCTTCACCCCACCTTCTTGCCTGTTTGCTAGTGCTTTTCCTAGGCACTCTCCCATTTTGACAAAATCAGCCCTCCTGAAGTCCAGTACCTTCACTTTTGTGTGGCTTGACTCTACAGTTAAGTTTATTGTGAACTGCACTGTTTGGTGGTCACTTGTTCCCAGATGGCTACCCACTTCAAGATCAGGGATCCTCTCCCCATCCCCATTTGAGAGTACCAGGTCTAAGATTTCTCTCTCCTGAGTGGGTTCCAAAACTAGCTGTCTGAGGCATGCCCCCTGTAGGGCATTGAGAATGGCCCTGCTCTTGGATGTGACTGCAGCAAAGGTGTTCCCATCAACATCTGGCATATTTAGGTCCCCCATCAGCAATATCTCTCCTTTCTGTGCCATCCCAAGGATGCCTTCTATCATTTCCTTGTCCATTTCCTCCCCCAAGACGGGGGTCTGTATACAACCCCTGTGAAGATTGTGGACCCATTTCCAGTCTCCAGGGTGACCCACAGTGCCTCCTCTTACATAGAAACATAGAAGTTGATGGCAGATAAGGACCGCAAGGCCCATCCAGTCTGCCCTTTTCTTTTTCTACCTTATAAATGTGCCATCGGCCTTTGCTCTGTCAGTGGCCTATCTATTCATAGTCATTTGTATTGCTCCCTTATGCCTATCCCATGCCTGTTTGAAGCCCTGCACTGTATTCATAGCCACCACTTCTTGTGGTAGCCATTCCATCATCCACCACCCTTTCTGTGAAAAAGAATTTCTCACATTCCCCTTAATCGGCCTCCCCTAATCTCATGCTGTGTCCTCTTGTCCTGCTATTTTCTTATATTTAAACATGTTAGACTCTTTCACCTTGTTTATGCCCTTAAGGTGTTTGAATGCCTCGATCATATCACCTCTCTCCTCCTTTGCTCAAGGGTACACATATTGAGCTCGTTAATCTGTCCTCATATCTTTCTGATGCAGTCCCTGCACCATTTTGGTTGCCCTTCTCTGGACTGCCTCAATTTGGTTAATGTCCTTGTGAGTGTGGCCTCCAATACTGCCGCAGTACTCCAGATGGGGCCTAACCAGTGTCTTGTACAGAGGATTATTACCTCCCTCTTACGACTTGTGATACCCTACTAATACACCCTAACACCCCCTAGCCTTACCTACTGCTTTAGAGGTCTGCTTGGATGATTTTAGGTCATCAGTGATGATGATGCCCAAGTCTCTTTCTTCCTTTGTGACTGCTAGCAACTCCTCCCAGCCTATAGGTGGCTTCAGGTTTCTCTTCCCTATGTGCATGATTTTGCACTTCTTTGCATTAAATCCAGTTGCCACTCTTCTGACCATTCTGCTAGTTTATCCAGATCTCTTCTCATTCTGCCCACCCCATCTGGATCATCTACTCTGTTGCAGATCTTGGTGTCATCTGCAAACAGACAAGCCTTACCCTCTAGTCCATCTGCAAGGTCACTAATGAAGATGTTGAAGAGGACTGGCCCCAGGACTGATCCTGAGGTACCCACTTGTGACTAGCATCTCTTCGACTGTATACCATTTACCACCACTCTCTGTTTTCTGCCCGTTAACCAGTTTGCCACCCAGTTGACCAACTTCTGACCCACCCGAGCCTACCCAGCTTATTTATCAATCTTCTATGTGGAACAGTGTCAAAAGCTTTGCTGAAGTCAAGGTAGGCAACATCAACTGCTCCCCCTTGGTCCACCACTCTGGTTACCCAGTCAAAGAAATCTATGAGATTAGTTTGACAGGACCTTCCTTTTGTAAACCCATGCTGTCTTGGATCCTGTGCCCCTATGGATTCCAGGTGTTGCACTATCCTTTCCTTAAGGAGTGCCTCCATAATCTTGCCCACTACTGAGGTAAGACTGACCTCTCCTCCCTGTTTACCCTTTAGTTCTGTTGCTTTTATCCTGTCCCTTACATAGAGAGCTACTCCTCCTCCTCTTCTTCCCTCCCTGTAGATTGTGTACCCTGGTATGTTGACATCCCAGTCATGGTTCTCTGTGTACCATGTTTCTGTGACTGCCACAATATCCAAGCATCCCTCTTCCATCAAGGCCACCATTTCAGGGAGCTTTTTACCTAGACTACGGGCATTGGTACTCATTACCCTCCATTTTTATGGCTTTATTTCTTTTTGCCCCATCCCTGTCCCTACTGTCTTTGTCTTTTTCTCCATTTACCCATGCCCTTCTCCCTATTGACTGCTCTATTTTGGTGTTTGCCTCACTAATTACCCTGATTTGTTGGGGAGGGCTAGGATTTCCCTTCTCATCTTCAGTGCCTCCCCCCTTGGCTAGTTTAGATGCTTGCCACTGAAGCATTTAAAGCTATCACCTAGGCTCCTGGTTCCCCTCCAGGATAGATGCAGATCATCACATCTGTGTAGGCCTGCATCCCTCCAGGTGGAGCCCCAGTCCCCAATGAAGCCAAATCCCTGAGCTCTGCACCAGCTTTTCAACCAGTCATTGAATCCTATGGTGTGGAGTGCCCTAGCCTCATCCATGCCATAGACAGGTAGCACTTCTGAGAAAGTTACCCTGTGTGCTACTTGTCTAAGGCCCCTTCCCAACTCCACAAACTCCTGTTGCACTGCTCTGATCCCATTCTCAGCCAGGTCATTCATCCCTAGGTGGATAATGACATCCAGCTCCCTCCCCCTTGCCGCTGCTCCCACGGTCCTGAGGATTAATTTCCTGTCCCTCCAAGCCTTGGCACCAGACAGGCACCTTACCTCCCTTTCCCATCCCTTCCCCAGTTCTACCCCCTAACAATTGAGTCCCCCACCAGGAGTTGTTTCCTTCCCCTGTGGGGTCCTGGGCCACCCTCCTGTGGGTCTCCATTGTGGAGTTTCCCAACATCCTCCTTGGTCTCCACTGCAGGTGCCTCCATAGAGGAACCATGCTTCACACAGTGGCAAATGGTGTGAGAGGCACAACTGGAGGATGCACCTCTGTTCCACCACCTCACCTTCCTGAGCCCACCATGGTCCAACCACTCCTCTTTCTTGGCAACCTCTGAGGTAGTGGCAGTGGCCTGGGTGGTCCCTAGATGGGGAGCAGGTTTCCTGAATCCTTGCCAGGTCAGCATGAGACAAACAACCTCCTCCCTCAGACCAGAGAGGTGCCTGCAAAAAGGGCAGCAATGCAGTTTCCAGAATGTATCCTGGAAGACTGCTGCTCCACAGCCAGTGCATTGCACCGCTCCCCACATGTCTGTGTCCCTTCCAGTTACAGATGCTTTTTTGGTTTTTATTCTTGTTTTAGTGTGTGCAAGCTTGTGAGTGTCTCTACCCCCTATTCAGTGTGCTGTGACTTTAAGGATATGAACAGGTGTATGTTGTTAGCAGTTTTGAGGAAGTGATGTCAGAGCCCCTGCTATAAAGAAAGTTATGCGCTTGGGGTGGGTGGGATGAGGGGAAGGGGGTGGGTGGGAGTAAACCTATGCTGCCCAGAAACAATCACCTACAACTCTTACCCTCCACCCCAGGGAGTGCCTTCCTTCCTTTCAGGCACTTATTTCACAAAGGCTAAGTAACAGGTCTAGTCACAACTGAGTGCAAATATCTCCCAGCTACAGTTCCTCCCTGGCAAATTAAAGTTAAAACTAAGAAAAGTCCACCCCAAAAACAGAATCAATACTAGTTACTTACACATGTCCAAAAAGTAATAATTCAGTTCAGTGTAGTCTAGAAAATAACCTCCTTGATTCAAGGAAGCTGTTGCTGCTTTCTCACTCTCCCTGTCTTCAATGTGAGAAGGAGACAGCAACACCTCTGAGACAAAAAAAACCTTTTCAGCAAAAAATAAATAAATAAAATAGGGACAAACAGTAATTTTGCTTAGCCTAATGATAAAAAGTCACAAAAATTTAGGCACCACCTGTAATAATTCACAGAAGATATACCCTATAAGAAACACTTTGCTACAGAGAAAAATAAAGCAGTAACAGAAGATATACCTTGCAAAAAACAATTTGAATCAGAAGATTACAGCAGTAATCTTTTAGCACACACCTGTAGGGTACCCATGGGCACCAAATAGGGATGGGTGAAATTGATCTCCTGCAAGCAGAATTCTGGTGAAATACTTATTTTGTTTCCATGAAAGTTTGCCATTACAGTGGAGAAGGTGACGTGTTTTATCACACAGATGTGGGAGGAAGACATTGCACACTCCATTATGTTTAATGATGGTATGCAGATTAAAGTGATTGGAGGACCCTTGCCAGCCACATGTTTTAAAGATATTGATGCAAGGATGGCTGAAGGATAAAAGGTAAAAGTAGAGATTGTAAGTGTACAGTTACGGCTGAATTTTTCAGGAGGATAGTGGGGTCTTTTGGGAAGATACATGCAACACATTATGAGATTAATTTATGACCCTGTTCATGGTTATGTTTAAAGGGTCATTGAAGGTAAGGGATGTGGAAGGCAAGGAAACCAAGCAACAGAGGGAGTGTTAAGCAGGATTGTGGCAACTGTGATTGAAGGCAAAGTCGAGCTGTTATTGGGAAGATTCATGATGGGTCAGGTGGAAAAAGGGGTAGTAGTGATAACTGAAGAAGAAAAGCAGGAAAACGTGTATTCAATCAGGGTATTGCTGGGATTCCTGGAGGTGAGGCCTGCAGGGGATGGCATGTTTTTTGTCCATAGGAAGGAGATACCTATACACATTATCAGATAATGGTGATATTAAAGAAGGAAGTTGAATATTTGTGAGAGACGTGCCAGCCTAAGTGCCACATTCCTTCAGCATAGGTGAGGTGTTAGAAGTGGCTGAAAAAGGATGATCAGTAGGCCAAACAAAAGGGGTCGGTGGGTGGAAGTCAAAGAACAAGAAGTCATATGCTAGGTAGGTGGTGGGATAATGACATTTTTGTTTTCTTTAGGGTGTGCAGCAAAAAAATGCATGCATCTGTGGCCACTTCTTTATTTATTGGGTAGAAAAAAGAGTGGTGATCTGGCCTCGGGGATAAGAAGGTCCACTGGAAGGGTATTTAGAAAAAGAGATTGGCGCAGCTGTTGCCACTGCTGGAGGATATGAAAGTGAGGGCACCCATGGGCACCAAATAGGGATGGGTGAAATTTATCTTCTGCATGCAGAATTCTGGTGAAATACTTCTTTTGCTTCCATGAAAGTTTGCCATATTTCCACGACAATTTTGTGAAATTTTGCCAAAATTGTGATTTTGGTTATTTCCATCTACTTTTAAAAGTATTTGTCCAACTTGCACCAAGTTTGGTTTGTTGGCTGTCCCAGTGAACATACAAATTTAATTTAGCTGTTGAGATTTTGCTAAACATTTCACTCTGTTTTTATTTTATCATAGGAGTTCTCTGAAGCACTACCTCAAAAACTGTCTCTGTAGATCCCCAAAATAATAAGGACAAGCCATTTGCCTTGGGCTACCATTATAAAACTGTGTGATCATGACATGGTTCCTCATGGTTAAGAGAATGCCTGACCATCAGTAGTTTTAAATCAATGTTGAAAACATATTTGTTTTCTCAGGCATTCCCAGACTGAATTTTAAACTGATGTTGCTGTATTTTATATTATGTCTATGCTTTGTACAGCGCTTTGACAATGAAAGGCGCTATATAAATGAAGTTTACTTGACTTGACTGTCTCCACTCTAATATATGCCTGCATTACTGTTTTTCTGTGATTCGTAGACTGTCTGAGTGTGCATCCTGTTACTGCAGATCTATACTAATAGCGTGTTTAAAGATAAAGTGCAGTTTGTATACAGTATTGTCTAAATATGATGAAATTTAACACTCTAGTCATGGACTCATCTTTAATCTGTGCCATATTCTTTTTGCAAATTATTTTTGCAGTTACATTTCTTTTTTTATAAAAAAATATGTCATTATAGATAAATAATAAAATAGCAGACAATGGCACAAATTAGAGTGTTGCTTTATTTAAATAATTAGGAACATTTTTACATCTAAATTTAATTGTATGGGGAACAAATAAGTAACATGTGATTGAATTGTAGCCACACCCCCTGACAAAAGCAATAGCCCAAGCACTGGGGTAGTGAGCACTGTGTTTATGCACCATAATAAATTTTCCATTATGGATACAAACTTTATCTTTATTTGGTGGTTGCTTTGGAATGCAGTTTTATTTGGAGTTTCCAGTGCCCATACAGAAGTGTACCAAGCTTCAGATCTCTATCTTTAAAAATTACTGAGTTAAAAGCCTCCAAACATTCAGGAATTTTAAAATTGCAGTTAACAACTATGTAAACTAAAAGCGTTTATGCAAATTCCACTAAATTTGGTATGATGACATAACCCATGCCTGTACATAAGTGTGACAAGTTTCAGATCATTACTTTTCAAGGTGACTGAGTTATAAGCCTCCAAGCTTTCAGAAATGTTAAAATTTCATTTCACAATTATGTAAACTGCTGAATTTTAAGCCCCTATACATTTAAAGCTAGAGAACAGAATATCACCAATGTAGTTAGGTTCATTGACTTTAAATATTAGTCTTTAAGGCAACCAATGTGGTCCAGCATCAGAACATCATGCTGCCATGCTGACTACCTGGGTTCAGAAGCGAGCCCCTGGAAGTCGTGTCAAGAGGCAGGTCATAGCTAAACCTTACAATCTCTATTTAGCAGTTTCTATGAATTTTCCAAGATAGCGTGCATCTAAGTTTTCAATTATGTAGCTCCAAAGGTGGCTACCTTATAAGGAAATAATGCTGTCATATGAAAAAAGAATAGGAAAAGTCCTGTCCAAATTCTTTTTTCGTGTGAGGGCATTCCTTTTTTTTTTGTATGAACAAAAAAGCATACGTAAAAGGATGAATTCATATGAAAAACGAATGGGAAAAAACTTTTCAAATTTTTTTGTATTAAGGCATCCTTTTTTGTATGCACAAAGAAAGCAGATGAAAAAAGGATGCCTTCACACAGAAAAAAAAGAATTTTGACATTATTTTATCTCCCCCCATTAATTTTCGTATGACGGCATCCTTTCTCATATGCTGTTTTCATTCTTACAAAAAAAGAAAATATTCATACTAAAAAAGAATTTAAAAAAAAATTAAGTCCAAATTCTTTTTTCATATGAAGTCATCCTTTTTTGTATAGCCCATTTCATTTTCCTATGCCCATACAAAAAAAAAGAAAATGGCTCATGAAAAGGATTTTTAAATGTTAAGAAAAATAAATGTCTGGGTAATTTTTCCAAAAATTAAGTACAGAATCCACCTAATGGGTTTCTGATTAGCAAGATACATGTGTTGATGTGTGTGCAGGATCTCATTTTCATTGATTTTGAAATTAAAAAAAGAAAACAAGATGGCAGCCATACGAAAAAGGATTTTTTTTCCTCATGAAAAAGCATTACCACCATACAAACATGGCTCTTTTTTCACATTAATTAAATTCTTTTTACATTTCACGCAGTTATCCAAAAGTCAATACTGTGCATTAAAAATGTTATAACTTTGGAACAGATTAAAATTGTTTCATCAAATCAGTGAAAGGCACAACTGTTGGTCAAGCCCATTGTACCCTAATTCCAAACCATATGGGCACTAGGTGATGACAAAAATACAGCAATAAACAGCAATCGTTTTACTTATTTTACTATCTGGATCTTGGAATTCACACATCATACCATAATGAAACTTAACATGTCACGAGAGCTATTTCTCAAGACTGAGCATGCAACATTTCATGCAAATCCATTGAATGGTTGTGAAGACATTAAAGTGCAAAGTTTGAGGTTTAATATAAAAACTCCTGCTCAACCCTAAGTATAGAGGTGCTACCGCACCAATATAATAATTATGTTCTAAATATCCCTGATTTTAAGGAGTGCACACAAGCTAGAAAAGAACAGATATTACAAGAGAATATTAAAAATGCAGTTTCTCCAGCTATTCTGTGCGATAACAGAAACAGTAGTACCACTCAATAGTATCTGGCTGTTCCATGGCTGAAACTTGTAGACAGCAAAAACAAAAGAAGCCAGCACCAACCAACAGGTTAACAGCAAATATAATTTATTCAGTGGCAAAAATAGTGCAAAGTAGCAAAGAAGTGCACACAGTGCTAAGTACAGAATCAGCTTAAAGTGCACTCACTGAATGTAGACACAACAGCCAAAATGAACCACAGGGACACAGACTTGACTAGTTTTGCTATCGCTTCCTCAGGAATCCTGGATGTATTATAAATAATCTCTTTTATATGCAGTAATTAAAGTGACAGGTCATGAAAAGTGCAGGTGCATTAAGTGGGAAATTAAAAACAATGTAATCAATGAAAAAAATCCTTAACACAGACAAGATATTGTTACAGCATATGTATTTCAAGGTATTTTTAGCTTTCAGACATATTTGATTTGCATAGATCACTTCTGGTAGCCCATACTCGAGGATGCCTGTAGCCAGCCAATATAATTGTCCAGGTTGCTGCTTTAGGACCTCTATGCACAATATCCATGTAGCATCTGCAAAAGTGAAAAGGCATATACTGAATATTGCATACAATAATACAATCATTATATGCTGCAGCATTTAGCAAGACAACTCCAAAATTAGTATCAACTACTGAGATAATTATTTAGAAACATGCAAAATATTTGCTAATAATGGGCATCAAATCATATTTTTCACTCAGGCCTGAAGCATAATGTCCTCCCAGTCTAGTATTCCACATGGTTTCCCATTTTAGAAGTAACCCCCTCCACCCCCCCAAAATCATCTCCCTGTCTACCAAATTTGACCTCTTCCAAATTACAAAAATGAAAACTGTGTTCTCTAGAGGGCATTTGTGAGTACACATGAAGTGACAGGGCACTACTGCAGTCCTTCCTTTGGATGTCCTTCATATACTCTTCTATTCTCACTTTGAATTGTCTCAGTGTTTTACCTGCATAAAAGGAGTTGCATGTACAGGGGGCCTATAGACAATCGACATAGTGCTGCAGTTAATAAACTGTCAGATGTCAAAGACACAACTTGCACTCACAGGTGTGAAATGAGTAGCTTTCTCAATGGTGTCACAATATTTGCTTTTCCCACAAGTAAATGTACCATAGGCAAATTCCAATGCCTCATCACAGTCTCTCTTATAGCCTTGAATATTTGTCAATATGCTGTGACAAATCTTATTGGTTGCTCCCTGTTAGCATTCTTCTCTCAGACCCTAAGTAAATCATATCTCTCTCTGGCATCCTCCAGGACTGTAGTCCCATATCCCCTTTTTTGAACCCGCCTTCATTACTGAACTTTGCACCAGGAAACCTTCAACATCACTACAGTTATGCCTGAGTCTGAAAAATTGGGACTTCAGGATATTCTGCACCATATTCCTGTGGTGATAGTTAGAAGACTGTAGTACTGTGTTTCAGCAGGTGACTTTGTGTTACAAGTTGTCTCTATAGTACTGTCAAGTTGTTTAATGACCCTTTGGTCCAAAAACTTTAATCTCATTCCTACTGACTTTAAATGAGAATCCTAGGATATGGTTTGTACTCTGCAGAAACTTTACAGAATCATCCAGTTCCCCCTTGCTGCCCCTTCAGACCATAAGAATGTCATCTATATATCACCTCCATAGATCAAGCCTGTGGTAGACAGACACTACTGGAATCACATTTCCCTGGAATCATACATAAAAGTTGGAAGGGTGCAAAAGGGTTCAAGAATTATAAAACTGTCTAATTATGGACATGAGAGAGAGCCATTCTTTACTAACTGGACCATCACCCTGCAAGCAGCCTCTACTACATTGATAGAGTGCATTATTAAAGATTATTTAGCACAGTAGCTTGAGTTGCAGGAGGAGGTGTAGCAATATGAAGAACAGGTGGCCAGATTTAAAGACCATAAGGAATTTGCCTTATTAGAAACAAAACTGCAACAAACAATAGAATGACAAGATAAAAAGATTAAAGCAGTTAAAGGGACACTGCCAACCCCCTTTGGCCTCAAAGTGTCCCTAGTTAAAAAAAAAAAACATGTTAAGACTGTTCACATTCTGTAGAGACTGCTGATGTAGGAGGTTGTTTTATTTGGATACTTATTTCTTTAAAAAAAATGAAAACAAGACTGCCCATCATACTGGCATTACCATACAGAAAACTGTTTACATTCCTTGATCAACTCCTACTGCATCTTTCCTGGACTTAGGAACACCCAACACTGTCTAGTCGCTCATTATACTGTGGGAGTAGAGGAGGCTATTGTGTCATGAGTGTCTGCACTGTTTGGGGTGTTTTTTATGTTCAGGAACTATATAACAAGAATTGTACCAGAATTTGAAACAAAACATGGTTGGTTATAACTACACATAAGCATGAATTTCAGTTCTATTAAGCAAGAAGGCAGATAAAACAATCAGCAACATCAATGAATTTTAGAGAAAGTAAGCAGTCATAAAATGTGGGTTTTTGACTACAAATAATATGTTGCAAAAAAGATTGACAGTGTCCCTTTAAACTCAACAAGTTCAAGGGTGACCACAACGACTCTCTTGCCCATTGTTTTTCAATCGGAGGTCCACAGCCCAAAAGGGATCTGTGGGTGCATGCCAGGGGGTCCACAGAACTTTCCCTGAAATTTAAAGTGCATTTAAGGTGTTTTTTTATGCACAGTTAAAGCTAACCATGACCACAAGAACATTCTTCAATAAAAAACATTACTTTGCACCTTGTTTGCTCTGTAACCTTTACTACTCACTTCACGAACCAAGCGTTAGTAGCTCTGATTACTTTAATTGGTCTCAGTCTGTATGAGTTGACACTAAAGTGAATTTCAAAGCATGATTACAACATACTGCAGTATGTGACACTTGATTTCCTGAGCTGATTACTCCCCTGATTATTACGCTAATTTGTCTCATCTGTCCTAGCTTGCCTCAGTATTGTGGTCCAAATTCAGCCTCTCCACTCAGTTGTTTTTTGCGCCCGCTCGTAGGTGCTGCAGTGCCTCAGTGTCTTAGCTCTCCTCACTCACTCTTCGCTTTCACCTCTGGTCTGCTCTCCTCGCTCACTCCTCATGTTCACCTCTCTCTCTCTCTCACTAGTTCTTCACAGATATCCCAATACAAATTTAAAATAAAAAACTAAGGAAGCTGCTCATTTGCACATGCTGTTTCTCTCACAGTCTTGCTTGGTTATGTCCTGTTCTGGACTCATGCTGCTATTATAATATGGCTCAGTCTGGTAGGAATGATTTTTTAAGGCTGATTCAAGCAGTGGCAGAGAATGAAGCTTGGTACTTGCATTACATGTTTTTTTGGCTCCCAGTCAAGTCATAATGATGCATGTGTGTGTGAGGTTGGTTCTTTAATTTTATTTTTTAATGCTCATTCAAGCAGTGGCAGAGAATGATGCTTTGTACTAGTACAATATGATGCTAGTGTGTTTTTTAACTTCATTTTTTTTTTGGTCACTCAGTGGAATGCTTAAACCCCACCCCAACATAAAGCTGTGTAGCAACATGATGCTAGTGTGTTCTGTGGTCTACTCCCCTACATGATTTCTCCAGCTTGGTAGGGGGTCCCCAACATGGCCGATATGTGGCCATGGGGTCTCCAGACCAGAAAAGGTTGACAATCACGGATCTAACCGGTCAAATATTTACTTAGAAAAAGTCTGCATAATGTAAAGGCTGTAGTCAAAGCAAACCCCGCTCCATCCTGAAAAGAAATCAATCAACAGGATATTACAGCTCAGCTAACAAATCTGAAATAGAAACAGAGGAGATTTTTTTAAGGATCCAGCCAGACACCAGCATATTCAGGTTCATGGAGGGGCCCATAAGCTGTGAGTGTCCAGCAACACCTGAATGCAAACACAAGAAAACAAGAACAGGAGACAAGGGCAGGAAGAACCAGACATTCACAATATCAGGACAAGAAAAATAAGAAGAATCCAAATAAATAAACATGATAAATTTATCAAAAAAAGACATTGTCAGCAGCATACTCTCAATCCTTAATAAAGGACTACGTATATTTTATACTGACTTATGAGAACACTGAATTTGACCTGTTAGAATTCCAATGGTTCACATGCACTTTAAACCTAAAATCATTTTGGGCAAAGCTAGAGATGGGCTGTGCTTTCAACATACATCTTGGAGGGATATCAATGGCTAATGGAAGAAATGATAATATGGAGATGCTGGGTGAGATTCAGGAAATGAATACACCAATAGAGAGGGACAGGTTTACATCAAACCTATCACACAATAAACTATCTTCCTCCTTTTGTCCACCATACATTCCTGGTGTGCAGGTATTTGAGAGAACTTGTGAAATGCAGTTTTGAGCCTTACTCTGTAGACTAGATACTGGACATTACAGCAACATAATGAGATGAGATGAGAACAAGAAGCACTGCATACGCTGGAAAAAGATCTCCAGATTATGATCCAGATGATTGGCAAATGTGGGGCAATTGTTGTAATGGATACAGAAAAATACCTCCTTGAATGTTATAGACAAATATCAAATGAGATATTTTTTCACCCCCTACAGTCAGACCCCATCCTGGACTTGAAGAAAGTAGTGGACTATTTTCTCAAGAAATCCACCAGTAATGGTATAGTACCAAAAAATGTGTGTAGTTATCTCATGGTAGACAACTCTATCAAAGCATACAGTATGTTTATGTGTTGCACAAAGAACATAAAGGTATGATAGATCCCCCAGGATGCCCTAAGCATATGCAGATATAGGGAGCTTGATAGAACCCCTACCCAGATCATTGATGCACACAATAAAGAGATTGTGCAGTCCATGCCTTCTTATTTAAGTGACACTGCAGATCTATTGGGCATCCAGGGTGATCTACAGATGGAGGATGAATGGTATCTTGTCTGTATGGACAGGGAGGCACTTTACAGCAATGTCCCTGATAAAGGTGGTGTAACAGCCCTACAGTACTGTTTAAATGAATATACTCAGTATGATGGTGATTTTGCTGCTTTCTTGTGTAAACGTTGTTGACTGGTATTGACCTTGTTTTTTTTTTCCAGGAACATTGCTACATGCAGGGGAAAGGTATGGCTATGGGGCAACTTTTGTTCCAATTATGTGAATTTGTACATTGGGCTTTGAGAAAGAATATCTATAGCCCCCAGACTAGCACTTTCTAACATAATTTGGATCTGTGGAGGTGTTATATAGATGACATTTGTATGATCTGGAGGGACAACAGAAGGAACTGAATGCATTTGTAAAGTTTCTGGACAACATAAACCAGAACTTATAATTTCCAGTATATACGGACCACAAAGCCATAGTCCAAAACATGGTACTACTAGCCTCTAACTGCCACCCCAGGCACATGGTGCAGAAATATTGAGAAGTTCCAATTTTTGAGAGTCAGGCACAACTGTAGTGTTGTTGAAGATTTCCTGGGTCAAAGCTCAGAAATGAAGGGCAGGTTTAAAAAAAGGGATATGGGACAACGGTCCTGGAGGAGGCCAGAAATAATGCACTAGTCACAGGCCAATCAGATTTACTTAGGGTCCGAGCAAGGAATACTAACAGAGAGCAAACAATAAGTTTGTCACAACTTGTGGATGGCAGTCCAAGACTATGTAAGAGAGAGATTGTGATTAGGAATTGGAATTTGCTCAAATCTGACCATATTCATAGGAATCACACTCAAACCCCACGTCACATAGTATGCAAAAGAGCCCCTAATTTAGGAGACAGGCTAGTGCATATCCTAAAACCATTCATTAGACAATCTACCCACAATTGGCTACCAGCACTTTACCACAGCATATTTACTTGTGAACAGTGTAAATATTGTGACACCATTCAGAAAACCACCCAGTTCACATCCATGAATGCAATTCATACTTTTGCCATCCAGCACTTTATTAACTATGACACCGCATCAGTCGTCCACATGGCTGCCTGTACATGCAGCTCCTTTTATGTGGGTAAAACCCTGCGATGTTTCAAAGTGAGAATTGGAGAGCATGTCAGGCCCATACAAAGGAAGGATTGCAGTAGTGCTCTGTCACTTCATGTGTACTCACAAACATCCCCTAGTGAACACAGTTTTCATTTTTGTAGTTTGGAGAAGGTCAAAATAGATAGAAGGGGAAGTGATCAGGATGGGTTACTTCTAAAAAGGGAAACCATTTTGACAGTAAAACTGGGGAATCATTATGCCCAAAGCCTGCAGGAAAAATTGTGGTTGATGCCCATCATTATGAAACAATTTGCATGTTCTTAAATAATTATCTCAGTAGTTGGTACTAATTTTGGAGTTGTCTTGTTAAACGTTACAGCACATAATGATTGTATTATTTCATGCAGTATCCAATATACATCTTTTTTTGCTTTTTTCAGATGTTATGTGGATACTATGCATAGTAATCTTGAAGCAGCCACCTGAAGTAATTGTCAGTTGGCTAGGACCATCCCTGGGTCAGAACTACAAGACATGCTGTATATGTCTGAAGACTAAATAGTAACTTAAAATACACAAACTAACAATATCATCAGTGTTTTAAGGATGTCTTTTATTGCTACATTGTTTTCAATGTCTCACTTAATGCACATTTTGTGACCTGTCACTTTAATTACTGCATGTAAAAGAGATTATCTGTTATACATCCAGGACTCCTGAGGCAGCAGTTGCAAAACAAGTCAAGTCTGTGTTCCTGCAGTTTGTTTTGACTATCCTGTCTACATGCAGTAAGTGCACTTTAAGCTAATTTTGCACTTAGCAGAGGGTGCACTTGTTTGTTATTCTGTGGGATATGCTGAAGACCGTAATGAGAGGATTTATACTCAGTCATGCTTCTCACTATAAAAAAAGCTAGAGAAGGAAAACTAGGATCTTTACAATCAAAACTGGGTATCTACAAGCCTAGCATATGCATGGAGATATGACTGTTCTACCACAACTAGTCCAATTGCGACAAGAAATACAAAATCTTCTTAATATTAATAATATTAAAACCAAAATGGCACTCAGATTTTTGAAATAAAAATAAGAAGGGGTGAGAACCACTAAAATATTAGTGTACCGGCTTTGTCAACATATTACCCAGATGACTGTAGTGCATCTTAAGCATCTCACTATTAGAAAAAAGGAAACAGAACCCGTCAAAATACTACAGGCCTTCCATACCTATTATGCACATTTATACACTCCACAAATGAATCTCACATTGGAGGCCATATAGGATTATCTGAGGCCAGTCCAACTGCTAGAGCTGCCCCATCAGAAGCAAAATCAGCTTCTTTCCCCAGTACAGGCAGAAGAGTTGGAGACAGCCATTAAGAACCTGCAAAATAATAAAAACCCTGGCCCAGACAGAGACACGAGTGAATTTTATAAAATATTTCAAGAGTGTATGAGCTCCCCACTCTTGAAAGTCACTCAGTCTTCTTGAAGGTGGGCCAGTGCGGCCCACATGTCAGCAGGCCACTATCTCGGCCATCAATAAACCAGGTAAAAACAAGACCCTCTGTTCATCCTAGCACCTGATTCTGGTTGTTAATGTGGACTAGAAATGATATACTATGGCTGAAGACTGGAACTCTTGCTCCCTTACCTCACTGATAAATATCAGATGGGTTTTTTATCTTCCTGTCAAACTCAAGGTAATATTAAGAGGACATTTAAGATTCTTCATTATGCCACCCGGTTGAACATTCCCTTCTTGTTGGTGAACCTTGATGCAGAGAAGACCTTCGATTGGGTGGCATGGCTTTTTTTATTTGCAACCATTAAAACATCTGGCACATTGACAAATGTATGCAGGTTTTGCCGTTCCTTTAGGCTGCACCATCTGCCTGTGTAAAGGTAAATTGACAGATCGCCAATAGATTTATGTTTTGCAGGGAACCTGGCAGGGTTGTCCTCTTTCTCCTCTCTTTTTTTTCTCTTTAATTGGAGCAATGGGCCCAAACAATCAGACAGAACCCACACATCACTGAACCTAAGGTGGGAAACAGGAGCAAAAGTTAGCACAGTATGCTCATGATTTGTTGATTTATCTCTCACTATTACAATTTGGATGTGTATAGCGGAATATCATTTAAATGCCACTAAAACTGGAGTATTATAAGCTAATTATCAACCATCTCAGCATGTTTCCCAATATTTCTAATGTAAATGGGGTTTATGAATACAGATAGTCCCAGAACTACAGGATGTGATCACCCTGAACTATGGCCCATTAACCTAAACCTGCCAAAGAGATCTAGAAACCTGATCACACCTTCTGTTCCCACTAGTACAGAGGACAGACAATATTCAAATGAATATTATTCTGTGGCTGTTATATTTGGCACCTAACAAGCTATTCCAAAATTGGAACAAGTTAATTTCAAGATTGTTTTGGCAAGGAAAATATCCTAGGTCTGCTTTGCAGTGCTGTAATTCCCAAAGGACAGAGGTAAACATTACCAAGTTTAGAGTTATATCACTTAGGAAAAAGAACTAAAAAAACAAAGTTGGTCTACATGCATGTGTAATACACACATTTCGTGACTTAGGTTCTTTCCAAGTTTTCTTTCTTCTGCTCATAACATGACCATTTGTGGCCCATGTTTTCTGGATGGACAAGTTGCAATGCTACCTCATGACTGCATAAGTTGCACCTTTTAAATGTGATTATAAATGTGTTTTGTGGAGTCAACCTTAAAAACAGATTTTGTCTCGTATTTACTGCAGTGACAGTACTCACTAGGTCCCATGGAGGAGCAGCTGCCTTCTGCTAATCTTCATTCTGGTATGACTGAAAAGACATCCTCTAACAGAAGTAACATCTGATAGGGAGTTCGGTGAGCCTATTTTAAACTCACAGCTCCTAAATCTCAAGGTGGGCTAGTGGTTCCCTCCTTCTTTTCATATTACTGCACTCACCATGTCAGTAAACTGTCCCACTGGATACACCAGGCATACATTGACGATACACATATATTCCTCTTTGGCTCCCAATAGAGAGGCATTTGGCTGTGCAACATCATTGTTCCCTGGTATCTCTGATCTACATTATGCCTAAACTCTTTCCTAGAGCATTAAGGAATACCCCAATTGATTGGTCCCTCTGAGCTTTGCATCAGTTACAAACCCATCTTTCCATTAACTGGCATGTATCTTTAGATCAACCGATCTTGGATAATCCCCATTACAAAGCTGGGCTTAAACCCATTTCAAATGCATACTGGCCCTCTGTAGTGGAGAAAAAACTCTCTGATTTATATACTGTGGATGGCATGCTACCATTTCATGTTTTCTGACTCCATTTTGAGGGTCAGAAATGCACAGTCTTCAAGTACATGCAGCTCAAGGAGACACTGCTAGATTTCTTGGGGGAAAACCAGCAGTGCAGGCCCATAAGATAACCCTGCTCTCACTTCTTGAGATGGCAGACCAACCCTGTGCAGTCTCTAAATTATATAAAGAATTACAGGCCCTCGAACCTCCACCTTCCATAGGGAGGGTCTGCTATTACTGGACTCAAGAACTCCCCCCTAGTGTTGGAAGAAAGTTTCTGGAAAATGCTATGGCAAAACACTTACAGATTTGTAAAGCAGGATAGACTGTGTTTAATTCAATTTAATATAATGCACAATCTGTATTTCACGCCTGTCAAACTTCATAAATTGGGCAGGCTTCCTTCTCCAAATTGCTCAAGATGTGCTGACTCTCCAGCAACCCTTTATCACATGTTGTGTACATGTCCCAAAATTCAGTCTCTCTGGCAAGCTATTTAGAAGTCGCTTGACCCATTTATTGGGCTAGAACCTCTGTTCATTCCAGAAGCTTGCCTCCTGAATAGTTTCCCACACAGGACTCCTAGAGTGAGGAAAAGGTACATAGATTTGATTTCAGCCATGGTCAAATTACTGATTATGAGACACTGGAAGGATGAGCCATCCCCTTCGGTGATAGAATGGCATAAGGAAATCTTACAAGCACTGAAATTGGAAAAGCATATTGCCTTGATGGCTAACAAGGAAGGAATCTATCAAAATAAATGGGGCTCATTAGGTGCTTTACTTACTGTATGGAAGCCTTAACTATGAGCAGGTATTTTATCAGATGATTAGACCACTTCCAGTCTAGTTACGGAGAGACTTCGCTTGGCATGGGGAAGGATTGGAACTTGGGGGAGGGGGGAAGGGGTTTAAAGTAGGTTAGTAGTTGCTGTTTGTATTAGAGTAGGATGTTTTATGTTGAGGGGTGATACTTCTTGAATGCTTATTTCCTTGTCTGTACACCCTTGACTGGTTGTTTACGTAAAATTGATAATAAAGTATATCGAATTAAAAAAAAAAGAAGTAACATCTGATTGGCTAACAGTGGGCCAATCAGGGGTTACTACTATTGACAGGCATTTTTTCATTCATACCAGAATGAAGACGAGCACAAGGTATCTGCTTCTCCATGGAACCTAGTGAGCATCACCACTGATGTCACTGACATGACTCGAGTTTATGAAGGTATTTATATGCTATGGGAGAAGAAGAAAGTAGCAGCTAGTGGGTGTCTTCAGTAGAGATGTGCAAAGCTGGGTAACTTTGCTCTGCAGATAATTTCATGAATTTATCCAAATTCGCGAATTTCCAATCTGCAGTACAGGACTATTTTATTTATTTATTTATTTATTGAGTTCTTGGATAATACCTGTGAGTGGATGCTCGTTGAAAGGTTCCATATCAGATACATAAGACAACAAGGTATAATACTGTGCACAAATATACAAATACTGAGAAAAATATTCATGGAGGTTACAAAAAAACAAACATAAAGTACTAGCTATGCTGAGGCATTGTACAATGTATGCCCATGTCAAGAAGATAAGCAGACATGGATAGGAAAGAATACAATGGGAATGGGAGAGCTAGGTGAGCAGAGCACATGAGACAGGGAGGTAGGAGGGTAGGGAGAGGTCCAGGGACAAGGGGCAGAGCCAGAGGGGGTTGGGAGGTGGGTGAAGTGCTACGGTTTGACTATCCTGTCATGACAGAGGCAAAGATAAGTGCTAGAGGTAGAATGTTGCTGCATGCTGAGCCTTAGCGGGGGCACATGCAGCTACTCCTATCAAAGAGGTGCTGGCACAGTCTATGTTTAAAAGAGCCAATCGTTGAGGAGTCAGAGATGTCAGAGGGCAGTGCATTTACCCAGAGGGGTGCACAATGTGAGAATGCACACTATGCCATGGTAGTGCGGCATCTGGGCACTTGGAAAATTTGAGTGGCAGAGCTTTTGGTTTGTCTGGGATTCATAGGCAGTGTTAGCAGGTTATTCACCTGTGTTGGAAGCAGATTTAATGTGACTTTTTTGGCAAGAAGGCAGATTTGATACCTGATTCTGTCATTCAGTTGAAGCCAGCCAGCCCGAGCATAAAGTTCACAGGTGTGTGTTAGTCTTGGTGCATTTAGAGTAGGCGGCAGGCTTTGTTTAAGGCAACTGAGATCCATTGGAGCACTGTGTTGGTAGCAGAACTGTATATGGCCAGCCCATAGTCTATGAGGGAGACAACTGAGTTGCTGATTGCCAGGTTTAAAGCTACATGGGTTAGACAATGCCTGTGGCGGTACATTATCCAGATTCTGGTATTAATAGCTCTTGCAGTGATACTGATATGCTGGGAGAAGGACAGGGAGGAGTCGATTATAACCCCCAGGTATCTGAAATGTGAGATGAGCTCCAGTGTGTCACCACTGTCATTCCTTATTGCCAGGAAGTAGCTTTTTTGTTTGCTTTGGGCTGTCGAGTAGAGCATGGTCTTTGTTTTTTTATAGTTCACAACCAGTCTTTGCTCTTTAAACCGATTTTCTGCTGATGCAAAGCCATTTTGGAGATCAGTTTCAAGGACTTCAGGGCACAGGTTGCTGATAAAAATCACTGCATCATCAGCATATAGGAGCATGCAGCAGTGGCAGGAGGCCAGGAGATTATTTAAGAAAACACTGAACAGCAACGGTCCCAGAATAAGACAGGTTGACTGATTGATAGCACTTCCCCAATCTTGACTTGTTGGAAGCGGCAGCTCAAGTAACTCCTAAACCAGTTCACAGTTTCGGGTGCGAGTCCAATGTCAGATAGTTGCTTGAGGAGGCATGCATGATGAACCATATCAAATGCCTTTGATAGGTCAATGAAGGCTGCCCCTACAAGGTGGTCTTGGTCTAAGGAATTACGGATGTATTCAGTAAATTAGAGTAGGGCTGTGATGGTACTGTGGCCACCCTGGGACCCATTTTGCTCTGAGCATAGGAGTTGGTATTAATTAAAGTATTTCACCATCAGGTCAGCCACAATCTGCTCGAGACCCTTGGAGAGTGGCAGGAGAATGGAAATTGGTCTGTAGTTATTATGTAAGGACCTGTCCCCACTTTTGTGTATAAGGGTTACTATAGCAGACTTCCATCTTTGGGGGAATTGGGAGTGAAAGAGGGATAGGTTAAATATTCTGATTAGTGGTCCAAGTATTTCATCCAGTGCTAAGTGAACAAATTTGAGGTCCAAAGAGTCCACACTGTGCCTAGATTTTCTGAGGACCTTTTCAAAGTATTTTGTATCATCTGCTTCAGAGATCATTTTGAAGTGGAATAGCAGCTGGTTAGGAGGTAGTGCAGGTGACCTCGTATTGTCACTTGGGTTGGGATTATTGAAAAAGTCCCTGGGGAACACATTACTGAGGTCAGTGAAAGCATAATTCAGTGAGTTGGCAAAAAGCAGAGGGTCCAAGGTTGGAACCCCCTCAACAGTAAGCATAGCAGGGGGAGTTTGGGGGTCTTTCCCTGTGATGTCTTTAAGGTTGGCCCAGAAAGACTTGCTGCTGTTCCATGAGTTAGAGAGGGCTTCTTTGTAGTATGTACTTTTTGCCTGGCAGATAGCTTTCATACAGTCGTTGCAGGCCTTTTTATATCATTGAATGTTTGCTGTAGTCCGTTGTGCATGTGCTATTTGCCAGATATGATCTCTTAAGGCAAGTTGCTCCAGGAGTTCAGGGGTAATCCAGGGATTAAAAGGCCCTTTGGATTTTCTTGTAGTAACTGGTGTGTGTTTGTCACAGACAGCATTACATTTTGACACAAAGAGGTCAAGTGCGGTGTCGACATCATTGGTTTTATGGAGGTCCGTCCAGTCAAGGAGTTTTAGGTCTGACTTTAGTTGTGGGAGGTGACCTTTTAGTAGAAGTCTGTTTTTTTATGGTTCTGGTGGGGAGGTTTGCAGTAGTTGTTATTCAAGTTGCATTTGACAGAGGAGTGGTCACTCAAAGAGTCGGGGAGAATGGTGAGATTGGAGATATGAGCAGGATGGTTGGGAGCACCCAGTACAGCAGTGTACTGGTACTGGTCTTGTAGTTGACTCATGTAGGAGTCTCCACCATTTGGGAGAAATGGATAGCAGATAGGGTGTCCTTGATAGAGGTGGAGGCAGAGGAGAGCTGATTTATATTAAAGTCACCTAGCAGAAGAATTTCTGTGTTTAGACTCAGAGTACTAATGTAGTCCAGTTGATTACTGTCTTGATTAGTTTGGGTGGAATACATACTGAGAGCAAAGTGAGCACTCTATTGTGTGCTCCTAAAAGCAGTCTAATGGCCAGAGCTTGCAAGATGTCACTGCCACGGGGGGGAGGTAAGACATGTCCCTGGAGTGAGAATTTAATGTAGAAGACATAGCCCTCATCTCATTTCGAGTGTCGGTCCTGTCTGTACAAGGTGTACCCCGGAAGAGCAATGGCAGTGTCTGGTATCTTTGGGGATAACCAGGTTTCCACTACAGATAGGACTAACTTCATGGATGGCGGATTTGGCAACGTCACCAGCAGAGTGGGACCCACTGGTGCAGTTTGCAATGCATCATGGGATTAGAGGTCACATGGTACTGAAACAAGCAATGCAGAGGTTGTGCTCATTTCAGTCTTATGAAGACAGAGTCGGGGAGAAGTCTGACCCTGATTGATTAAAAAAAAAAAAAACTTTAAAAGTACTTTAACCTAGGAGTAGTTAGAATCAAATCACTCTAAAAAATATGTAGAGTGCCTTTTATAGCTAGAGTTCATTTTTTTTGTAGTTTTGCAGAATTATGTGGTTTAAAGTAGAGGTTTTGTGTAGCGAAGCAGTGCTACATGGGGGAGGGGAGCTGTTTTAGCTTGCAAATAAGGCAGGCATGTGAGCAGTTTGAACACTAGTCTTACTTGTTTTCCTTGGTCTTTCTTCTTTATTATTTTTGTCTGCAGTCTGTGATTTGTTATTTATTTCTGTAGTACAGATTTGTGTATTTAAGTGAATTATTTTTCTCAGTCTGTTAATATATTGATTGCAGTTCTTCTGTTTTGTGAAGTGATTGTGTTACTTTAATATTTACAGTCATTTGTTTAGAATTGCCCCAGCCTTGTCATGTGACTTGTTAAGAAAATTAAAAAATATATACAGGTATATGATTCTGTTGTTCTCACTGTAGTTACTGTTAGATCAATAAAATATTCTGTTGTGAACTTGTGATTAAGATCATACTGTTCTGGCGAGGTATTGTATTTTCTTTGCTGCCAGTATTTAGTTTTGCTGTAGTTTAAAAAAATGTATATAAATATAAAAAATGACTGGAAAGAGACACTCAAATCATAAAGTGAGAGTTGCCGGTGATGTTGCCAAGATAAGTGCTTGTTCTGAGGGTGAAAATAATGTTGCATCAAAGAAACCTACCTCTGCAGCAGCTTCATCTGTGGTGGGTAATACTTGTAGCAAAGGAATAGTTGGTGGAAGTGGCAGTGGGATTAGTGTTGCCACATTTTTCTCTGCCACATCTGTAGCATCCATGCTGGTGGGTGCTGGTGGAGGGGGAGGAAACCCACAAGAGGATCAGTCCAAGACTTAGAAAAATGTTTAGCTCTGGAACAGTGGTCATGGAAGTTAACAGCATGGGTGGGGATGGGGTTGATGATTTAGATGCCCCTATGGAAACCTGAAAAGAAGAAAAAAGTAAAGATTATGCTGCTGAACCTGTGGTGCCATGCACACAACAATTATTTCATAGAATTATGAAAGCCCCCTCGATCTTCCAAATGTTGTTCCTGTTATGTCTGTTGATCCAGTCACACTGCATGAGTCACTCACTGTTGCAATGCAGAAATCATCCTGATAAACAGCCATTGCTGCCCCTCTGCTGTTGCAGTACCACTACCATGTCAAATCAAGGGCAACAAAATCCCTAGTTCAGTATCTGTCAGGCTATCCTACTTCTATGGGTGCTAAGGCAGACATTGTTTAAATGTACTGCAGGTGCTGGAGGGAAGTGGTGCTACGGGAAGCTGTACCTTAATGGAACACGTGCTCCATGCTCGCATCATCCACATGATCGCTGTCACGGTCACATTAAAATAAATGTAATTTTCATTACTTGCATCGACTCCAATACATCCATCTCATAAAAATGATGTGATAGAGTATCCCCCTTCCTTCACGGTCATGGTCACAGAGTCATCACCTTGTAAAATCCAGGATTACAAAATCCCTAGTTCAGTATCTGTAAGGCCATCCCACTTCTGTGGGTGCTGAGGCAGAAACTGTTAAATGTACAGCAGGTGCTCAAAGCAGGTGGTAACACAGGAAGCTGTGCCTCAGTGGAACTCATGCACCATGCTCATGCCCATGCTCACATCATCCACATGATCACAAGTACAGTCACGATATAATAAGTAAGCAATAACACACAACGGGGTGTGGGTTATGCTCTGATAAATGCACACCTAGAGGCATAGTGAGGCATGAGGGCGCAGGCTGAGTACTTTATTGCCACTAGAAGCGCATTTATCACAGCATAACCCACACCCCTTTGTGTGTTACTGCACTTATAAAATGGGTATATGTTGAGAAACTGTAGTCTTTATTAAAAAATGGGTAAGATTTAATAAAATACTGTTATTTTATTTAAAATAGTCCCTCTGCTGTCCCTTGGGGTGCTGTTCCAGTTGCTGGTGTCACTAGCGGCACTGTGGTGTGCTACGGGTCACTGGCATGGGCTCCCAGTAGGACAGCAGTTTCCTGACTGGCTTGCCAGCATCATGCTACCTTCTGTAGTAGCACTGTTCACAAAAGTCCCACCTGTCTCCCTTTGCTTGAGGGTCGGGAGAGAGTTTAAAACCTCCTGATAGCTGGGGCTGAGGACAGGATGGAAGCAGTTTGGGAGGGACAGTGGGAACACTTCTGGACTGGAAACACTTTTTTGCTTAGTAAACTAAAAGAAATGGTAGCAAAAGCAGGTCTGTGGTTCCATCAGAGGGGTCTGTACAGGACTCAAGGCACAGGTATGGGCACTTACTATTTTGTATGGTATAAACTAAAGAATGAGCATAGTAGGCAAGGGCTGCCAACCAATCAGATTTGAGGACTCTCACTACCCACTTTATGAGTTTCAATTTTTATTAATCAGTTAAAGAAATATACATTTACTTGTGCAGACTCCAACACATCTACCTCAACCAAAATTAGGTGACAGATTCTCCTCCTTCCTTTATGGTCAAGGTCATGGTCATGTGAAAATAAAATTAATTTTCATTAAGCATTTAAAGAAATATACATGTTTGAGAGTTGACTCCAACATATCTACCTCATCCAAAATGAGGCTGCAAGGCATTCTCCATCGTTCATGGTCATGCTTATGTTAAAAAAACTTTACATTTTGTAACCCCCTTGTTCCCAGGGGTTACTAGAATCCCAGTTAGAATCAGTGGCAGGCAGGGAAGGCAGCTTGTGAAATGACAGGTAAATGGGGTTCACACTGTCACATTCTGTCTTCAGTCTCAGCTGAGCTGGAGTGATGTTGTAATCATAGAACTCTAGCAGCAGCATAAGCCACGCTGTCAGCTGGCATTGGAGTGAATTGGAATGTTCAGTTTGTGAGATGTAGAGTGGAGTTCGAGGAGGAGGCGGCAGCTGCAGGGCAGCTCCTCAGTTTAGCTCTGACAAAGAGCTACTCTTTCTGTTTTGTGATAGTTTGTTCTCACTCTAGAAGAACAAAGAAGACAGTTGTCTGAAGTGGTGGAGACCTGTGCCACAAGGTTTCCCCTGTCCCATCCCAGGAGGGATGGTGGTGAACTCCAGGATTCAGGGGCAATCCCCTTGATCCATTAGTTTGGTGAAGCTGCCTTGTACATCTTCATTTGTTGTGAGTACAACCTTTTTTCTGTGTCAGCCCAAGGGATCTGCAATACCTTGGGGTGAATTTCTCTGTCAATGGGATCAGTTGCCTAGTACTAAGTAAAGTTTCTGGCTATGTTGTAGTCCAAGAATTTCGCTGTCCAAGTACTGAACTTTTAACTTTGACACCCAGGGGTTTGTCAGTAGTTTGTTAAGTGTGAGAAACATTTTAAGATAACAACTACAATTTCATCTGTGAGGGTGTTATTAACCAGATGAATGGCTGAGTGTAAACTGGGAAGCAAAAGGTGGGAGACCCCCCCCCCATCTGGAGTAACCAGTTTACCTCTCCGAGTTCAGATTGGACACCAGTACATTTTCATTTAGTGCATCTGGCCAATGCCTAATGGAGGTAATTACCCCAAGATGTGGGTTTGGAATTTCTGTTTCTTCAGTTTACCCCAGTATAGGGGATTCTGGAAGAGCTGAACCTGGATGTGCTCAGTGTGGTCATGGGTACCACTTTCATTCCTGTGGGAAATGGGGACAGTACTAGTCTGGCTGTATGTGCCAATCTTCAGTTTCAGAACCAGAGTGTTCACTGGTTTTGTGTTTCTTCACCCTATGCTAAATGGGTATTTCAGGAACTTCTGTACACTGGCGAAATCTTCAATACCAGTATGTGTACCCTCATGGGGGGCCATCTTCGCTTTGTATTATTCCTACTTTGTTACGTGAATAATAGCCACACTCTAAAACCCCAGCCTGGTTTGGACAGTATTGTTATTGCTTCCATGTGTCTGGATTTACTTGGGTGCCTCTGTCCAGAAGTGCAAACCAAGCATAATTGTGAGCAAATGGTTTCTCCCAGGGACCTGGGTTGCTAGCCATGGTAATTGGTCCCTACCAGGTGTGTGCCAGGTAGTTGCCACACTTGGTCAACTGTTTTTGTATAACAGTCTAGTCCACCTAGCCTAATGGTGGCCACCTTCATCTATTTTTCTCTATGTCATTTTTTAGTATATAAACCCCCACCCCTCTCTGTTGCCCCTAGACATTTTTGTGGCGAGGGAAGACCTGCTGGTTAAACATGGGAGGCCAGTGGGGGGTTACTATTTCATTAACCATTTAATGAAATATACATTTACTTGTGTCGACTCCAACACATCTACCTCATCCAAAATGAGGTGGCGGAGCCTCTTCCTTCCTTCACATTCAGTCACATTAAATAAATTTCATTTTTATTAATCATTTAAAAATATATACATTTAGAACCAGCCTGGTAGTATAGAGTGCTGAGGAACCCAAGTGCCTTACCTTTCACCATGCTGATGATCTCAGTTCTGGAGCGAGCTCAGGCTGCCAGGGTTGGCTGTGTGGGAGGGCTGGGAAAGGATCAATTGACTGCTTGGCAGCTCTTCTCACCTGGACTGGGGAGATATGTGTTATCTCTGCTCTTGTCTGCCACCAGAAGAAGGCCTAGTGGTAGCGCCAAGCTTAGAAAGGCAGTCTTAGGTCATGGGGAAGTAGATGGAACTGTGGTTCCAGAATACATGCGCACCTCCATGCACATGCATTCTTGATGCTGTCACAGGTCCAGGAACCAGGGAGGAAATGCAAAAATGGTCTGACCAGGCTCCAGGGAGTGTCCTGCCTGCCAACCCTCTGCTCCACACTGCAACCTGGCTGGGCCCAGCAACTGGACAGGGGTCTCTGAATGGGGGTAGGATGGCACTTCCCTGCCTGGACCCACCACAGGGGTGGCAATCCATGGGGGTCAAAGGGTGCCAGCAGGATAAGGCAGGCAATTGACCAGAAGGCAGTAGGGATGGGACCATGAAGAAAAAAACTTACAAAAAAAGGAAAAAAAAAATATACATTTACTCGTGTTGACTCCAACACATCTATGTCATCCAAAATGAGGTTGCAGAGTCTCCTTCTTCCTTCACAGTCACGGTCACAGTCACCTTAAAGTACATTTAATTTTCATTATTCATTTGAAGAAATATTCACTTACTTGCATCTACTCTAACACATTGACTTTATCCAAGGTAAGGTGACAGAGTGTTCTTCTCCTCCTCCCTCCATCCTCAGTCACACTTTCTGAATCATACTTCTCTTCGGCATGTGCAAGGTGCCAGCTCACTGTAGCATGTTGTTAACACCAACTTCTCAGAAACATTCAGGAGCTCCAATTTCATGTCTATTTTGCATTTCCCCTACAGTGCAGCACAATAAGTATTTTGTGTATTAAAACACAGCGTAGCACCATGTAGCAGCAAACAGAAGCCTGATATATTTTCCTGGGCAGCTCAGAAAAATGTATGCACTCTGAGTTGGATTTTCAAAGGGCGGGCGCAAGCTATGACAATGGCAGCTTGCACCAACTGCCCCTGCATCAGGGATTCTGTGCCCGATTCAGTATCGGACAGGGTCCCTGAGCCTGTGTCTTGCGGCATTGGTGAAACAGACGGTACATCCACCTAGAATGCCGCAAGCTGTGGGACTGTCAGTTGGCGGCTGTGGCCTCAGAAGGCAGCATGGAAGTGGGTTGCCCCCCCAAGCCCCAATCTGCCCGTAAGTGTTCTTACTGTTAAAATTCCCTGGCAATCTAGTGGCCCCCCTCCCCACTGCGATCTGCCGGTCAGTTGAATAATTTTCTGTTAATATTACCCTGGTGATCTAGTGGCCTCCACCCTGGCAGGTAGTGCCCACCACCCCTCTCCTCCACCATCCCGACCCCCGATCCGGCGACCTGTACAGCCCTCCTTACACTACCATGGCCGTCTGCCAAATGAACTGTCAGAGCACAAACTGTATATAATACATGCTCTGACAGTTTATTCAGTGACCGGCCGTGGTGGTGTGAGGAGGGCTGTGCTGGTCATTGGATCAGGGATCAGGATGGTGGGGAGAGGGGTGGTGGGCACTACCTGTTGGGATGGAGGCCACTAGCTCACCAGGACAGTAAGAACACTTTTGAGAAGATCGGGGATGGGGGCACTAGATCATCAGGAATTTTTACAAAACTAATACAACTGACTGGCAGCTTGGGGGGGGGGCACATCACAGTGGCACATTTGGCAACCCTCCCAGAGGGTGTCTAAGTACTGCTACCCTTGCTTTTTGATGGTCTAATGGTACTTAGGCCATTGTCCTCTGGGAGGGTTCTCTGAATAGGGTTTTAGGGGATATGGCAGCCTGTGTCTGCCACAAGCCCCCAAGCACCATATAGCAGGCATTTTTGTGGCCCAAGTCTAGCACAACCCCCCTTTGCCACACGCAGCCTGCATTTGCCACAGACTGCTTTGGTGAATCGCTCCTGGATGCATCTTTGAATGCAAGGTGCCAGTTGGGGCACAACTGTTTGCTGCAAGCACCTTGTGTCTGACATAGGGCTTTGAAAATCTGGCCCTCTGATTTCATCTCTGTTTTGCATTTTACACCATTTCCCCTAAACTGCAGCACAGGCACTGTGTCATGGGTATTAAAACACAATGTGGCACCATGTAGCAGCATGCAGCAGCCTGAAATGTATTTTTCAGGGATCTCAGAAAAATTCAGGCACTCCGATTTCATCTCTACTTAGTATTTTGCACCACTTCCCATAAAGTGCAGTACAAAATGCTGGGATCACAGAATTGTTCATTAATGTTGCAGCCTCAGTCTCGGATGTCCTTCTCCTCATCCTCCTCCAGCTTATCCACTACTGTGTGTGATCTTATTGAAGTAAACACATCCTCTGTAGCCAGCATGAATAACTGTCATCCATCTGATGATGCTGTCTAATTCTTTGTCAATAGCTGAAAATCACATAGGCAGGAAAAAGAGTCTGACTTCCAATTAACTTTTTAGAATTAAAAAAAAAATTAACAAAAAACAAATGCTTACATTCTCTGGCAAGAAACACTTTTACATTAAATAACCAAATCCAGATCAGAGCCACCCAGCAACAGGAGTTCAAAAAAACATATAAATACACACCTCTACTGGTAGGACTCAAAGCAATTCTCAAAGATCATCATCCCGATCAGTGACACAAAAAGCCATTATAGTGTATAGTGGAATGCTGTTATGCATGAATTTCCATGCCTGGAATATGCTTATAATGTATGGTGAGCCCTTATTACTACTAAAAAATGGCAAACTTATTTCTTGATAATCCCATCACTATGAAGTAAGCGGTCGTAAACCTCTCTTGAGTATGTCATAGCGATGGGATTACAAATGGAGCTCATCTACTCATGCGTGTACCTTTTATCTTGCGCACCGACAGCCTTCCTTAAAGTAGCGCAGCGGAGAGAAAATGTCTCAGAACATCCGCGGTGGTGCCAAAAGTAAGCCACATTCATTTGTTTTGCCAGTTTATGGGGACCATACCCTATAAAATATAATGCATGGTCCCTCTATCATTAACTGGTTTGTGTAATGTCTCAAGGTTGCCATGGTGACGTAAACCTCTTGGGCTTCACTCTTGAGGTTTACATGGTCACCCTGGCAACCTCGTGACAGTTAACATAGAGAATACTGGATGGGCAACTACGCACAACCAGTGTTCTGCCACAGAGGGGTTCTGATTCCCTCTAACCTCGAGAGTGAAGCTCAAGATGTCCATGGGAATCAGAACCCCGAGGTGACAGAATAGTATATAGTAGTATTATGTGAAATGTGTGCATTGTTGTTTTTTTTCTCTTTTTCATAATGAAACTGACTTGAAGAGTCTCTAGAGGTTCTAGAATATTGTTACCACAGAATTAAATAGAGGAAAGCAACAATGTGCCAGCATTCCAAGTGGTTCTGCTGCAATAGTGACATCACTACTGCAGCAGAACAACATAATGACAACACTACTGCAGCAGAACATAGAGGTGACAATATTCTGGAACCTCTAGAGACTCTTTAAGTCAGTTTCATTATGAAAAAGAGAAAAAAACAATGCACACATTTCACATAGTACTACTATATACTATAAAAAATACTGGATGAGCAACTTTATGTACAACCTGTGTGTTCTGTCACCACAGGGTTCTGATTCACTTTCAAGGTCAGAGGGAATTGGAACCTCTCTGTGGCAGAACACACTGGTTGTGCCTAGTTACCCATCCAGTATTCTCTATATCATGTATGGCTAACCTGTATTACCCATTGAAGTCAAGCAGATTACAACCTTGTAATCCCACTGTTGTGATGTCAGAACCTTATACACCTATCTCATCTATGTCACAGCAATGGGTTTACCAAATGGAATGTCAGCATTATTTAAGCAATATACCATGACAGGGAGTGGGTATATTGGTGGATTTACCACGCCTGGTGTGGTTCAGTCATGAGGCACAGCCGAGTGACTTAACCACACCAGAAGTGGTAAATGTACCCATATACCCACTTCCTGTCATGGTATATTGCTATTATACAATTTTCAACTTGTTTTTTTGGTTTTATAGTGATATAAAACTTTTACAGTGGGTATACTGGAGGATTTACCACAGTCATGTGATCTGTTTTGACCAATGAGGTTACAGGATTTTCATAGCCCATTGTATAATCAATATTCTACACACCCAGAATGTGATTGTTAGTCTCAGTACAGTATTCAAATAACATTCCATTTATCTCAGTTTACTGTTACTGAATCTAGCAATCACTAAGTCTGATAGAGATTTTAATTCTGGTGCTATTTTAGCCCACTGTCGTTCAGTCCATGTATCCTAATAAATAGTCTTCCTACACAATAATGTGGCTGTAGTGCAGATTCATTAATAAGATAAGTCTAAATTACCTGTGTTGGGGGGGGTAACTTCTCAAGTCGAGTCCCATACATTCTAAGTGACAACGCCTGATGTACAGGTGATAACCATGGTGTAATCATCTCTCATGGTTGCTAGGGCAATGGTAAACCTCTTGAGTGGCACTCTCGAGGTTTACTGATGCCCTAGCAACCACTCAAGGTGATTACACCATGGTTATCACCTGTACATCAGGCATTATCCGCTATATAATTTCATTCAAAAACATGCAGAATTTCTGCTCACTAGTTTCCAGGACAGCTAATGGAGTAGGGAACTGAGACACAGCTCAGCACCTCATAGCAGCATCTAGCAGCCAGCAGTATTTATTCTGGTAGCTGAAAAAAATTCTTGGAGCCTAGAATTTATGTATGTTGTGCTTAGCTCACAATTTCACCTAAAGAGCAATACAAGAACTTTGGCATGGGGACTGAGACTCAGAGAAGGACCTTGTAACAGCAACATCTGGAAGCCAGAAGTATTTATTCTGATAGTTGAGAAAAATTCTGGGAGCGTGTAATTTATGCATTTTGTCCTTTTCTCATAATTTCACCTACAGTGCATTACAAGAGTTGTGGTGTTGGGACTGAGACACAAAGCAGAACCTTGTAGCAATAGCAGCATCCAGCAGCCTGAAGTATTTAATGTGGTAGTTGAGAAAAAATTCTTGGAGCACAGAATTTTTGTCTGTTGTGCTTTTCTGACAATTTCACCTAAAGTACATTACAAGAACTGTGGCGTGGTGACTGAGACACAGCAAAGCACCATGCAGCAGCAGCACGCAGTAGCCTGAAGTATGTATTCTGGTACTTGAGACAAATTCTGGGACCAGAGAATTTATGTATGTTGTGTTTTTCATACAATTTCACCAAAAGTGTGTTACAAGAACTGTGGCATTGGGACACAGACACAATGTGGCACCTCACAGCAGCAACAGTTTTGAGGAGCCTGAAGTATTTATTCTGGTAGTTAGGAAAAATTCTGGGAGCACAAAATTTATGCATGTTGTGCTTGTCTCCCAATTTCACCCAAAGTGTGTGACCAGAACTGTGGTGTGGGGACTGAGACACAGTGCAGCATGTTGTAGCAGCAGCAGCAGCATCCAGTAGCATGAAGTATTTATTCTGGCAGTGGAGAAAAATTCTTGGAGCACTGAATTTATGACTGTTGTGCTTTTTTTCCAAGAACTGTGGTGTGGGGAGCGACACAGTGCAGTACCATGTTTGTAGAGTAACATCAGTACTACACTGCCACCATTTCATAATTTCTTGTTTGGGGAAAAAATTTCATGAAGAGAGAAATGTGTGTATTGTGCTTGAGCACTTGTGGAAACTCACTGTGGTTGACAAATACTGCCTAAAAGAGAGACTTGAACAGCACAGCAGTATCCACAATTATTTAATAATTTGTTGTTCGGAAGAAAATTGCTTTACAACAAAAAAGTAATGAAATAGAAGAGATCTAGATTTAATATTTGCCGTAGTGGTCCTTGCAAGAACAGATCCAGAAGCAAATGATTTGATACCTTTTAATGGACCAACATAGATGTAACAACAAGAACAAAGTGCTCTAGCTTTTGGACCAACCAGTCCTTCTTCAGAAGCCTAATGGCCGTTGTTTAGAAAAAACAATACTTTTAACAGCTAAATCATGAAGAAAAACAGAAAAAATCCCCACTGGTTTAAAATACTCATTTAAAAAATACAGATGATGATGTCAGAGAAGTTTAACAGTACCATATTACCTTCAGCCAGGAGGGTCTTAGGGTCAAAGGTGCTTGGTGAAAAACACATACAAAGAATCCTACTGCATATAAATTTAATTGACATAAGATAACACTGCTGGAGCAGATGACTCTTAAATTAAGCTATGAGTGTCACAGTGTGTATAAGGATGTGATTACTGAAAAGCAAGCCCCATCCAGATTAAATACATACTAAGACTGTCTTAGGACTCCAAGAAGTTTCAATGCATGCATTATAGACAAGAAATTACCAGTGAAGTTGTCTTAAAAACATCAGTGCACACTGTATGATGTGTAAAACTTAGCTGGACCTATCACCCAGCTGTACTCTCCAGCTAGATATCATGCCCCATAACTTCAAAAACCTCTAGCATAGTGACAGGACTTTATAAATAATAATTTAAATATAAATTGACAGTATTAGTGTCGAACAAAAAACTCTAGTTGAGGACCACCAAGGAATTAAGACCATGTAGTCTGATATGTACTGATGTCAATATACACTGAGAATTTAACAACTTGATGTACCAGAAGTGTCTAATGAATCTGAAAAAGTGATAACAATTTAATTTCTCTCCTCCTCTTCAGACAAACAATACACCCTACCCCACCCCACATCACCATAATGTGTGTGGGGGGGTAACTAGCTTTAAGGAGATAATCTCTCTCTCTCTCTCTACACACACACACACACACACACACACTCTCCTAATGAACCTTTATTCACATCACTCACTGCAATTGTTCCCCAAAAGAATTCAACTTGTCATGAAATCCTAAGTAAAAGGGCTCATGCATCTTAATACCTACAGAACAAAAATGTGACACTATTTAACTGTACTCCTATCTGCATAGTAACATTTCCAAGGATTCTGGATAGAACTACAATGAAATAAAACTAACACCTTCCCCAGGATAAGGTAACTAGAAGTAAATATAAAGTATACGTATAAGACCAGAGGTCTAACATACCTACATTTCCACAAATCACTACAATATTACCCTAATGTAAAAAGATCTGTCCAGGACACCCATGCAAATGAGATTGCACACCCCAATATGTACAAAGTTAAACAAATAGGTGACAGTCTATGATAACACTCCTGTATGTACAGTAACAGGCTAGGTAATCTGAATATAGTGCAACAGAATCAGCCCCACTCCCAGGCAAAGATAAAAAGTAAGGAGGAATTAATATTCATTATGTGTGTGAAGTAAGAGTAGTAACACACTGTAACTTCATGTATCTAAATAGAGACCTACCTCAATGTGACAGCAAGCCCCACACTGATTATATCACATACCTCACAACACATACCCACACACATACATACTCACACGCACCCACATCCCACACATGATCAAATCACATCAAATCATTTGCTTCTGAATCTGAGCGAGAAGAGAATGTTTTTCCATAGAAGCAGTACCATTAAAGAAATATAGATAGAAAATATACTGTAGTTTGCTTTGGTTTTATTTTTGTGTTTTGTTTTTTAAGGAGAGAGAAAGAGAGAGCTCAGACAGAGATAATACAAGAACGAATGGAATGAAACAGTAAAAGTGAAAGACAGGAAGAGAGGCTATTCTTCTGGCATTTCACATTTTTTTGTTTATTTTTTTTTGGGAGGATTTAACAAATACAGGGGAAGAAAGACTAAGAGGAGACAGAAAGGAATACAGTATATGATACTTAGAGAAAAGGATGAGGTGTTAAAGATTGAGGAACGAGGATGCACTGAAAAAGGAAAGATGGAGTCAAAATTTCAAATCAAGCGGATTTCATGGTGTCCCACTACCAGAGGGAGCATCACCATACCTCCACAATGGAGCTCCTGCATTTCCTGGATGAGAAGCTGCTAGTTCTCCAGTATGTTGTCCATATTTTGTTCAACAGAACAAACCCACTGGTGGAGGTTCCCCATTTCCTTCTGCAGTTGGTAAATCTCTTCCATGGTGTTTTGCAGTGGTGTGGGTGCTGGTGCAGGTGGCGGTGCTGCTAGTGCAGGTACAGGAAATCCTGGTCCAGTACCATGGCCATTGCCTGGTTGAGAAGGGTGGTAGCAGACTGTAACCTCCCCACAGGAGGAAGAGATAGTACACCACCACCACCAGTGCTAGCCATCTCGCAGTCTTGCCTTGAACTCCACTAGGCGATGATCCTTTAAATGTATCCACTGCCACTGGTGCCTAACTGGGTCCCCTTTCCCCCTACTGAATCATGTGTCACAGATGATCCACTGGGCAACACTGTGATCCTGGCGGTCCAGTGTAAAAAACTCCCATACTAGGGAAGACTGGGGATGCTTAACTATGAATGTCTGTGGCTTTGAGGATCCCGATGAGGAGGATGAGCGTGGCTGCTCAGAAGGGTCAGCTAGTGGTGGTGGTGGTGTTGGTGGTATCACGGGGGAACAGGGTGTTCAGACTATTGTAGAGCTGTTACTGGTGCTTCTGACTACTGCTGCTGTTGAGGAGTGGGGGAAGAAAATGGCTGCTGCAGAACTGGAGTCTGTGGTTCTGGTTGCTGTTGCAAAGCTGGGTGAACTATGGGCTGTAGCAGAGCTGGGACAGGGAGCTGGACTTGCTGCTGCTGCTGCTGCTGGACTTGGGTGCCTGTTAGGGCACTGTGGGGTGGGGCTGCTGGCTGACTAATAGGCCCTGGATGGGTGCAGATGTATGGCACAACCACAAATCTGCACATGGACCCTAGACTCCAACCTTACCAAGAGAAAGAAAAACTGAGAGACAGAATGAATAGGATAGTTATACAGAAACAAACAAAAAAAGGGAAAATAGAGCTCTCTAAACAAAGCTTATAACTAAAACAATCAGAAAAATATAAAAGAAAAAACAAATTACTACTAAAAACACAAAGAATTCAATAGGAATGAAAAAATAATAAGACAAAAGCTATTAAACTAATGTATTTGTTGTTCAATCCAACAGTTTTCTCCACTGACAGCAGGTCAGGCTCTTATGAGGACAGATTAACGGAGCTCAATAGGTATACCCTAGAGCAAAGGAGGGAGAGAGGTGATATGATCGAAACATTCAAACATCTTAAGGGCATCAACAAGGTGAAAGAGCCTAACATGTTTCAATATAAGAAAAATAGCAGGACAAGAGGACACAGCATGAGATTAGAGGGAGGCCGATTAAGGGGTAATGTGAGGAAGTTCTTTTTCACAGAAAGGGTGGTGGATGCATGGAACAGCCTACCTCAGGAAGTGGTGGATATGAATACACTGCAGGGCTTCAAACAGGCAGGGAAAATGCATAAGGGAGTAATACAGATGAGTATGAATAGATAGGCCATTGACACAGCAAAGGCCGATGGCACATTCATAAGGTACAAAAAATGGGCAGACCGGACGGGCCTTGCGGTCTTTATCTGCCATCATCTTCTATGTTTCTATATTTCTTATCTCCTACACAGACTAACTCACACTGCAAAACTGAAAGTGAAGCAACCTTCCTTTTTAGAGATGTACCATGTGGCCTGCAGAAACTCTTCAATGTGACCTTGAAATACCTATTAGTAGCCTCATTTTGCCTAAACTTCACCTTAGTGTACTTTAAGGGTGTCATTACAGGCAGAGTTGTCAAGCAAAGCTGCCAAAGGTGAATTTCTAATTAAATAGCAAAAATTCACAGATTTATCTTTGAAGGAAGACCTGGATAGTCCCTGCAGCTGTGTGAACCATAGCTCAGAGGTAGAGTTACTAGTATGGAATGCTAGAGGTCCTAGGTTCAATTCCTAGTGGTTCACCTTTTCCCTGGTTCATTGTACTTCATAATCTAAATTTGCCTAGCAGTGGCTTCTTTAAACTGCACTGAGAAGGAGTTGATTGACTAGTGTCCTAACAGATTTATCTGTTGAGGTGAATAGGGCAAATTCACCTTACCTCCGCTGGTGAATTTAAACTTCACAACATATCTACTGTTAGGTCGAAGGTGCTGTCTTGAGTCTCGGTATGGTGGCCTGCAATTCTGCTTGTGCTGGGGTATGGGTAGCTTATCATTTTGGAGAGGAAATAATTGCTTTAATGTGTATTATGAGGAGGAGGTGCTGACAAACAAAAAAAAGTTTAAAAATGTATAAAATCACAGTATCAATGGGCTTGGGTGTGTGGAGAGGTTAAGGGTTACAGGATGACAAGGAGGGGGTGCCAACTTGGGGGGGGTTACTGCACAGAGTGGCAGCCAGGGTGGGCAGAGTTTTTTCACACAAGAGTTTGGATTTTTGGCAGCTTTATCCGAAAATCTGAAATATGATTTTATTCCAAATATCTGTGGTATCTGTTTCTATAATGGATTGCCTGAGCAACCCTTGTGTGGATTCACATGTTTATTCTTTCTTTTTCTTTAGTAGACAATGTTGGTTGAGGTGTAGGGAGGTTGTGCCAGTAGTCTGATTATGAATTTTACTTTAAAGATTGCTGTGGGGGACAACGGATGGTGAGATGAAGGTATATTTTACTTGCACAAAGAAGAAGAGAGTGACATGAGTATGAGACTGGGAGTTTGTAGGGAGGTTGGTTTTTGTATGACTGCCTGACACCAGAAGTGGGAATCCATTGTTGGGAAACAAAAATGGGAGAGGGGGGGCTTATTCATCCAGTAGTGGTTTGGTGAACAGAGCATCACTGTGCAGCTGCATCATAAGTGGCCTACATGGGCAGGGCCACTTGAAAAGCAAGGTACAGCTATGGAGCAATGAGCACAATTATTCATCTGCATCATGAGTTGCCCACAGGGCCAGTTACCGTGAAAACTCCAGGTCTGATTCAGTGGGCATCACCATGCAGCTGCTTCACGAGTGCCCCACAGGTCTATCACAATGAGTATCACCATGCATCTGCTTCATATGTGTCCCACAGGGCCTCTCACAAAGCAAGCTACAGGTGTGGTGCAGTGAATGCCACTATGCAGCTGCTTCAGAAATACCCCACAGGGCCACTCACAGAGCAAGCTAGAGGTGTGGTGCAGTGAATGCCACCATGCAGCTGTTTCATAAATACCCCACAGGGCCACTCACAGAGCAAGCTAGAGGTGTGGTGCAGTGAGTGCCACCATGCAGCTGTTTCACAAATACCCCACAGGGCCACTCACAGAGCAAGTTACAGGTGTGGTGCAGTGAGTGCCACCATGCAGCTGCTTCATAAATACCCCACAGGACCACTCACAAAGCAAGCTACAGGTGTGGTGCAGTGAGTGCTACCATGCAGTTGCTTCATAAATACCCCACAGGAGCCACTCACAAAACAGCTACGACGTGGTGCAGTGAGTGCCCTCATCACAACTACTTCAAGAAATATCCCACAGGGCCACTCACAAAGCAAGCTACAAGCATGGTGCAGTGAGTGCCACCAATACAGCTGCTTCACGAGTGCCCCACAGGTCTGGCACAATGAGTATCACCATGCATCTGCTTCATATGTGTCCCAACAGGGCCACTCACTAAGCAAGCTACGGGTGTGGTGCAGTGAGTGCCACCATGCAGCTGCTTCATAAATACCCCACAGGACCACTTGCAAAGCAAGCTACAGGTCTAGTGCAGTGAGTGCCACCATGCAGTTGCTTCATAAATACCCCACAGGGCCACTCACAAAGCAAGCTACAGGTCTGGTGCAGGGAGTACCACCATGCAGCTGCTTCATAAATACCCCACAGGGCCACTCACAAAGCAAGCTACAGGTGTGGCGCAGTGAGTGCCACCATGCAGCTGCTTCATAAATACCCCACAGAGCCACTCAGAAAGCAAACTACAGGTGTAGTGCAGTGAGTGCCACCATGCATGTGCTTCATAAGTACCCCACCGGGCCACTGCAAAGCAAGCTACAGGTGTAGTGCAGTGAGTGCCACCATGCAACTGTTTCATAAATACCCCACAGGACCACTTGCAAAGCAAGCTACAGGTCTAGTGCAGTGAGTGCCACCATGCAGTTGCTTCATAAATACCCCACAGGGCCACTCACAAAGCAAGCTACAGGTCTGGTGCAGTGAGTACCACCATGCAGCTGCTTCATAAATACCCCACAGGGCCACTCACAAAGCAAGCTACAGGTGTGGTGCAGTGAGTGCCGTCATGCAGCTGCTTCAGAAATATCCCACAGGGCCACTCACAAAGCAAGCTACAAGCATGGTGCAGTGAGTGCCACCAATACAGCTGCTTCACGAGTGCCCCACAGGTCTGGCACAATGAGTATCACCATGCATCTGCTTCATATGTGTCCCAACAGGGCCACTCACTAAGCAAGCTACAGGTGTGGTGCAGTGAGTGCCACCATGCAGCTGCTTCATAAATACCCCACAGGACCACTTGCAAAGCAAGCTACAGGTCTAGTGCAGTGAGTGCCACCATGCAGTTGCTTCATAAATACCCCACAGGGCCACTCACAAAGCAAGCTACAGGTCTGGTGCAGGGAGTACCACCATGCAGCTGCTTCATAAATACCCCACAGGGCCACTCACAAAGCAAGCTACAGGTGTGGCGCAGTGAGTGCCACCATGCAGCTGCTTCATAAATACCCCACAGAGCCACTCAGAAAGCAAACTACAGGTGTAGTGCAGTGAGTGCCACCATGCATGTGCTTCATAAGTACCCCACCGGGCCACTCGCAAAGCAAGCTACAGGTGTAGTGCAGTGAGTGCCACCATGCAGCTGTTTCATAAATACCCCACAGGACCACTTGCAAAGCAAGCTACAGGTCTAGTGCAGTGAGTGCCACCATGCAGTTGCTTCATAAATACCCCACAGGGCCACTCACAAAGCAAGCTACAGGTCTGGTGCAGTGAGTACCACCATGCAGCTGCTTCATAAATACCCCACAGGGCCACTCACAAAGCAAGCTACAGGTGTGGTGCAGTGAGTGCCACCACGCAGCTGCTTCATAAATACCCCACAGGACCACTCAGAAAGCAAGCTACAGGTGTAGTGCAGTGAGTGCTACCATGCATCTGCTTCATAAATATCCCACGGGGCCACTCACAAAGCAAGCTACAGGTTTGGTGCAGCAAGTGTCACCATGTAGCTGCTTCAAGAGAGGCTAATAAAGAAAGTTACATGTCTGAATACAAACATACTTTATGATAGCTTTTTCAAAAAGTATGGAAATGAATTTGCAAAAAAGACTATGTTAATGCATTAATTAGGAATGAAACACAAAGTGGACAAAAAAGGAAATTAAAAATTAGGGGTCAAAGTGTTAAGAGCCTTGGAAAATCAGTAGTGTGGTGTTCCTCATGATTTCAGCTGTAATATCGAGATCCTCCCCAACCACTACCCTCATGACCTAAGGCAAAGCTACACATCCATGGCTGTGCCCCATGGGACTTCTGCTTGAAGCTACAGGTCTAAGTCCTTGTGCAAAGAAAGTTAGGATACATCTTATGCTTTGGTCATGGCTTATTGAAAAGGATATGACTGACCTTCTGCTTCATGTCAGGCCTTGCATTAAGAAAATTGTGACTGATCTTATGCTTCACACTGGACCCACCGGGCCCTGTGTGAGAAACATTCTGACTGTTCTTGCACGCACTATGTATAGCTGTAGACTTGTGGGGCATAGAGACAGACCTGTGGCTTGAAGCAACAGACTCATGGGACACACACAGCCCTGGACCTTTAGCTTAGCCTGTTTTTACCAATTCATCCTTTAAGCTTCTCTTTCAGGGGCCCCTATGCATTACGAGGTGGATAGCCTATGTGGTGCATATCCACAGCAGATAGTCTGCACTAAATTATGAAGCCATGCATTGGAAGGCCCATGGACCCCCTGCAGCATGCATGAAAGTGGTACATGCCCCTTTCACACTTGATTCCCTAGCTGTTCGCACCACTACACATGTGGAATGTCCAGGGGAGTGGCCAGGGGGCAAGCCCACACTCTGCACCTTCCACTAAGACATGGAGTACTGAGTGAGGGGGGAGCAGGCTATGCAAGCAAGTACCCTGCCATAGCCTCTACATGTCCACCACAAAGTGCACCCACCAGCAAGTGGGACAGCAACAACCCCCCCCCCCCAGCAATGCTGCCCCATCCCTCCAGTCAGGCAGAAAGGGCTGGGGGCAACCTTTGTGGTGATTGTTAATTTAAAGTACTATACTGGAATTTGAGGCTTTCTACCATACTCCTGCTCCCCGTGGAGCAGGAGATCCACTATTGGACAAGGACGGATATCCAGTTAGATACTTGCCTGTATCTATTGATCTGACCTCCATGCACCAGCATGCCAAGAGGGTGGGGCCACTGACAGGCACTCTTCAGTGGCTGGTGATGGTGAATGTCATGTCCTGTGAGCTTGTCCATAGGTGTGAACTTGTGTGGACAAGGTACATGCCTATCGCATGTATCCAGACAGCTTTGGTGCATAAAACCAGCATTTACAATTCTCAGTATTAGCTCAGCTAACATCCAAAGATCATGGTCAGTGCCTGGGATGTGTCAATGGGCAAACTATTCCACAAACATTAAATAAAGTTGAAAATTACAGGTATTATATGGCTAGGACCAAATTCTATCAGATTTTTCAGGTGTTGTGTTTGTAATATTTGTACTTTTTCAAATCAAGGAAGCACACACAATAACCTACTGTAAGTTATCAGTCTAAATTTTAAGTGCAATAACTTATCAACTACAGGACACATATTGTATACTACAGTATGTTATCTGATGTGACTGCCCAGTGGTTTACATTGGGAAGGCAATCAGACCTATAAAATTAGGAATACAAGAACACATCAGATTGATTACAAATGGCAAATTTGATGCACCTCTGTCTATACACTGGTTGCTCGGGTGTGGGAAAAATTTGGGAAATGTGAGATTTAGGGGCAGTAAACTTTTTAAGAGGAATTAGAGGGGAAGACAGGGCAAACCAATTGTTAAGATGGGCAGCAGATTTAATCTTTAGGATGAAAACACTGTAATGAATATCTGGAACTCCCTGCCAGATTCAGACATAACATGCGAGACAATGGATAGTTTTAAGACCAGTTTAGTTACATTCCTGGATAAGTACTGCATGCATGCAAGGATACAGCCATTGTTGAAAATGGTGAGCAATTAAAAGGCTCTCAAAGTCTGTCTTGCATGTAAATAAACCTATAAAACCTATAAAATGGATTACATCAAAGGACTTGAATGTGTTCTTGTAAAATAAGCTGAAATATATCTTGAGATTATCTATATGATCTTTTGAGCAAAACTAGTCTATGTATATCAATTTATGCCATCAATTTGGTGTATGTTACATATTAAAGAAAAAGAGTGGAGTCTTATATGCTTATTGGAGCCTATGCATTATTGCAGGCTGGGTATGTGTAACAGGCATGTACCTGGCCTGCACCCACCCACACCAGTGGATAGGTGCACCATACACCATTGCCAGCTTCCTATCCATGGCCCTACCCCGCAGGTGTGTAGGAGTATGGCGGGGACAGGGAGTGGGGCATGGGCAGGGTTAGGGACACTACATATTCCCTTCCTGCTGCCTGACTGAATCCCCTGCTGCACTTGGAGCAGGGGATTATGGGGCATGGTGGGTCCCATAGTCCATTAAAGGGACAACATACAGGACAACTGCTGTGATGTTTGCCTCCAGCCCACACTGCAAGTAGGGAGAGTTGAGGCAGCATGATGGGGGGATTGCAACTCTCCCAAGGTTGGCTACTGTGGGATGGAAGGGGCTCCTAGGAGCTACAACAGTGCCCCGCTAGCATTGCCTGCATCCCTTCTACTTGCACTCCATGCCTTAGTGCATAATGTGGAGTGTAGCACCCTTCCCTAGCCACTCCACACGTCCATCCATTCATGCAGAGCCCAGAACAGACAGGGGGCCAGGTGCGGTAGTGACCTGCACCCTTATGAGAGTGCCATTGTATTCCAATGGGACCCCCAATATAAATGTCAATTAGTCATAGGGAAGCCAACACACCCTGTAAATGCAGCATGTATGCTCCATGCATACACCCCATTAAGTAGAATTTAGCTTTGTTGTAAAAGTAATATCAGCCTGTTTTCCTTATGGATGTTCATTTTTCTGGTCCATGTCTTGCTACAAGGTTGCACATTAGTATCAAAATTGACCTTTGGTGACCTCCCTATTTAAGAGTTTATTAAGAGGATGATACTTATCTCTAAGTGAGTTTATAACAGAATATCTAGTTTCCCTACATTTCAGTATTTCTTTCAGTTTTAATCACCCATAGACAATCTTGGTATTCAACAGACTGTTTTTTTAGTGGATGGAATGAATCAATAGCACATTTGCACATTATAATGCCAGAATGGCTTTCAGAACTGCACTGTAAATATGTATGTTTGATGGTGCAACCCCTCCCTCTGACAAAGAAATTGATAGGTTCAAAGCTCTGGTGTACCAGTTTGCTGCAACTTGAAACTCTGTTGCTTTTGCACTTTAAATAAATGAACACTCATTTGAATTCAGAATGTTTAAATTCTTTCTTTTTATGAAGACCTAATGGTTACAGTAAGTGCAGGCTAATTGTGTCTTGCTCGGCCTGATTTTGTCTCGATCATGTTTCCAGCTCATTCTAGAGTACTCAGTTTTTCTGCTTTTTGTCTGACACACTGGTTTCCTCCAGCTTCTCCAAGTGCTACATATTCCAGAGATATCTCCTCTCAAGTCTGGCTTCAAAAAACAACAGATCTACTGCTAGTTCCTCATCATTCTCATTTACAAGTTCTGTTTTGTTGTTATATGAATAAATAAATATATTAAAGGCATACAATTAAAATTGGATGCTCTGGAGAATAACATGTATTTTATCATCCTCTGTTTTGAATCATAAATCATATTTTTTTGGTATATCAATAATATTACTAATTATAAAAACTTTAAAAAGAGCTAATGTTTCTGATAGAGAGACATCCATCATTGTACCTGTCATGAGCTGTGTTTTCTTAGCATATAAATAAAAAATTAAACAAAAATAATAAAATTAAATTGACATAAAAAAATTGAAGTTGAATGTTTTTTTAAGCAAAACACTCATTATCATTCTATATCCTGAATCAAATGAATAAAAAAAAAGTATTGTAATAAAAAGCACTAAAAATGAATATACTGATGCCAGCTCAGTGGCATGGTGGGTTGAGGTGCTGGATGCTACAGCACAAGCCATGCTGATGATCTGGGTTCAGGAATGGATCATGGTCACTGGAGGGCCCACCAGGAGAGGGAAGGTTTGAATGTCCAATGACAGCTCTCCTTCTTCAGGGTGAGGTGGTTTCCTGGTTCCCACCACATGACTGCCATCTAGCAGAAGTTGATTGGCAGCACCAGTGGGGCAATTGCGTGAGGAGGGCATTGGCTGACATGTCACATCCACATGCCTCATGTGCAAGTGTGCACGCATAACATTGCATGCAAGATGCCCCATGGACATGCAACCAGAGGAAAATACTCCAGGCTCACCTGACATCCCCCACAGGAACAGCAAGACTCTACGGGGCAAGCTGCCTAGATGGTTAACCTATAAGTCCCAAAGATGAGTCGTGATGGGGCACCACTAAAAATATGGGAAGAAAATAGTGTGAAGAGAAAAAATGCATATGAAAAAAAATGAAAATATGAGTGCCATAGTTTTATTCTTTGGTAAACCGGGTAAGACCCATTTTTGAGGTCAATCCAAGAGCACAGAAAGGATATGACTTGTTCAGGGTCACACAGTATACAAATTGAAGTTCTGAGAATCAAACCCAGCTCTGTCAGATGTACCAGGCTAGTTCACAGCTTGTTGCTCTAACCTCTGGGCAATACTGCCAGTATTATATGGAAGGGCTAATGCCCAAGTTTCAATGTGGGGGAATAACTTCTTCTACATCCCAGGTAAAAGCAGCCTCTCCCATACAGCTCATGCTTAACATGTTTCATTACACTCTGTGCTTCTGTGTGGTCTGTGCGGCTGTGCCTACCTATTTTTCCCTGCCTCCTTGCCTGGCTCTTTTTGGTCATGCTCCCTGTGCCCCATTTTTCTCTGTGCTTGTCTCCCACCCCCATTCCATTTCTGGTTGGTGTATTTGTGATTCTTTCCCCTGCATGCTCCTGTTGCTGTTTCGTATTTTGCTCCCTCCTGCACTCCTCCCTTGTGTTTCTCTTCTGCGTTCTCCTTATCCTCTCTTTGTTGATCTGCTCATTCTTGCTCTGTTGTCCCCTTTTAAGCATTTGTCTGCATGTGCTTTCATAAGTGCCTGTGCTCTTCTGACCCCCCACTCAGTTTTTGTTCACTCCCCCTTCCCATTGTCTAATGTTGCTATTTTTTCTTCTTACCTGTCCTGCCCATTCCCCCAGCCTTCCTTTTTTGTGCTTGCTGCTCTATCTATGTATACTAGCATTGTTATTGTCCACCTTGCATTACAACCTCCTGACTCTTGTTTATCCACTTTCTGCTAGCACTATTGCTTCCATGACTCATTACAACCTACTTGTCTGCTGTGTATTGTGTTGCTGTGCCTTGTGCTCCCTTCTGTCCATGTGTTTTGCTCTGCTTTTCTTTTTGGCCATTCTACTTCCTAGGAGCCACACTCTGTTCCTTCCAGCACTTTCAGTTTGTGACATGCTCCCGACATGCCCTTCTTAAAGTCATACTACCTATTTCTTGTGCTTATACCTCTGAGCTCTCAGTGTTGTTTCTGCTGCTTTTCCAAACATATTATGTGTCTACCCCTTTTACCATGCTGTATCAATTCCTTTCCTTGCTCATATTCCCCTTCCTGCTTTGCTAATTTAGTTCTACCCTAATTCTTCTCCTTTTATATTAAGCAGCAGTCAGCTGCTCTTTTCTTGTGCAGCCCTCACCAGCAGGTTTTTCTTGTCTTCATTTCTAACACATAACCTTTTGAGGTATTGAAGTGCAGTGCAGGCAATAGCGGCTCTAGCCATAAATGGTTACCAGGGCACAGCTGGGGCACAACAGATGGCAGCCAGGGCACTGATATATTGTTACTATGGGGGAAGCTCTGCACCATATGGGGCACCCACTGGGGCACAGCATTTTTTTAGCGGGGCACGTGCCCTGGTGGGCCCTGGTGTAGAGCCGCCACTGAATGCAGGTAGACTTACCCTGTCTACCAGAGAAGGGAGTCTGTTGTTAGTCATTCAACATTACCCTTAATATACATTGTCTTGGCTCAGTAGGTTCTACTTTTCAAGATTTGGGTTCACCTTCACTGGCCAAAGGTGTGTTTTTATGAACCCTCTAACCTGCCTGCAAGGTGCCTCACTGAAACTGGGCCCCTCAATCAGTGTCCCGTGCTAGGCTGTAGCAGTTTGAGTTTAGTCTCCTTCTCCTTAGTGCATTACGCAGCACGTATTAGCTATTCAGCATGATTTATGCCCACTGACTCTCTTCATACAAAACCGTAAAGAAGGTCCTGCAAGGTTCTTGGACTTCTTCCATTATCAGTACAATACTCAATGAGTATTTTGCAGCTTGGCATCTTCTACTCCTACCAACACTTAGCCTGCAAAACATTGAAAGAAGGTCCTGCAATGCCCACAGACTTCTTCCCACTCTCATCGCAATACACAGTGCATATTGGCATCTTGGCATCCTCTTTGCCTACCGACTCTTTGTATATAAACCCTGAAGAGGGTCCTTCAAGGTCCTTGAACTTCTACCCCCTCTCAGTGCAATACGCAACCTGTACTGGCTTCTTGGCATCTTCTCTGCCTACCAACTCTTTGCATAAAAAACTCTAAAGTAAGTCTTGCAAGGTCAAACAGGATTTATTCCTAGCTTAACAGTCTCAACCTATCTGGGGTCCTGTTCATGCCAAACCCTTCCTCATCTGGAACCTGCTTATTTGTCTGAAATTAGAGACTTCATGGCTCAGCTTGCTTCATCAGTTTCTGACCTGCAATTCCATATGGTGGCTATCGAAACTTGCTCCCCAGCTTAGCCTACTCCAGCCTCCAAACCATCAGCTCCTCCGAGTACTGTTCTGTCTGTCAGTACTCCATCTACTTCAGAGCCTCCTCCACTCCGAATCTCAGAATCATATCCTGTGACAACACTGCTGTGATACTGATGCCTAAAAATACAGATTCCTGAAGAAACTGACCATGCCTGACTTTGTCCTTTTATTCAGCCTCTATCTCGATGTAGTCTGTCCTGCATTTCCTTCTGAATGTGAGGAATTGGACTCCTATCTATATCTCATAGTGTTTTAGGCAGTCATATGGAAGAACCTATTCTAACAATTACCATCAACCTTTCTCTACAAAAGACGCTGCAGCTTGGCACATTTTAATACGACATTTAATGGGGCTGTTCTCCACTCTGAGCTCTTTTGCTGTCGCTTTGTTGAGCAGCATACTTATTCCTGCTCTCTGTGTAGCTCCTTTACCCATTTGCTTCCCTTTGTCCTAGAACAGTATGTGATGTCTTTTATCTACCAATCCAGCTAGACTCAATTATCCATCAAACTCATCTTCTGCTCCTTTGCCAAGGCTAACTTGAACCATCTCCAATCTTCAAAATCCTCATTTCTGACTGGACATTCAAGGCAGACCTATTAAATATATTAGAGGCAAACCAATTTGCAACAAATTTACTTATACAGGCTGCCCTGGATCTGGCTGCACATATCTTCACCTCTGCAGCTTCTGTGGAGATGCCCGTACTCGCTATATCTGCATGAAAGCTCCCCAACCTCCTCCATGACAATTCATTCATCCATCCACTCTTGTCAACTTACAAGCTTTCTCCAGGGACCTAACTTCTCATCCTTCTTACCCAATGGTGTACCATATCCTTTCTGGCTTCTTCACGGATTCCATGCAGACATCTCAGTGCTTCCCTCTGATACCTTCCAATGTCATAATCTTCAGTCTGCAGTGAAGGATTCTACAGCAATTAATCAGATCTTACGGAGCAAACTTCAAATGGAATTTCTCCTGGGTCCTCTTCAGCACCTACCATTCTCTAGCTATTGGATCAATCCCAAATGTGTTGCTACTAGACATTTTCCTGCAAGAAGTGCCTCATTGTTGACTTGTCTGCAGATCGGTGCTCATCCAGCTGAACATCCATTCGTTGATTCCCTCTGACAAATAATTTCTATCCTATGCTCGAACTGATGTTGCAATAGCAACTATCAACACTTCTGCATTGGCTCCTGCAACTCAAAAGCTGTGGTCGCAGAAGCATTTAAGTTATTACCCATTCATCCAACTCTCTGGCATCTCTACAGTATGTTTTGACAGGACTATTATTACTTTGCAGTTCATCTGACCTTTGTTGCAAATGCAGCACAAAGCCTTTCAATATGTTCTCTGAAGTGCTGTGTTGGGCTTTACGTAATGTTTTTTTGCCATACAGCAGTTGTTGTTCATCTGTTGGAGGACTTTCTCCTGATAGATCCACCAGATTTTCCTCCCACATCTGGTATTACTACTCTTGTTCAGCTGTTCCAAAAGCTATCAGTTCTTCTGTCTGAAGAAAATACCTCAGGTCCATCAACTTCCCTCAAATTCCTTGGCATAATATTGGATACAGAACTTATGGAAGCCAGGTTACCTACTGATAAACTTCACAGGTTACAAGCATTAGTGAAGTCCTTTTTAGACCTGATCCTCTTGCATGAAACAAGAACTTCTTTACCTCCTTGTATACCTCTACTTTGCAATGTGGATAACTCCTCTAGGTTGATCCTTCATTTTCTACCCTCCTGATAATGGCATTATCATTTCCAAATTGCACTATCACATCCAAATCAAGGCTGCTTTAAAATCTGGTTTAGCCACGTGGTCCCATTGTAGCCTACTGAAATGGCTGTTCAATGTTTTACAAACACACTCCTACTGACTTAAACCCCAGAATTTACACCAATGCATCTACGACATATGTCTATGCTGCTATCTTCAAGCAGTCCTGTATCACTGCTCCCTGACCTCCAGACATTACATTTCTTCAAGATTTTTCAACAACGCCTCCTCTCTTTGATATTTACCTAATAATAGCAGCTGTCTTCTTTTGGGGACATCGCTGGTCCCACCAGATTGTCTCCAGTTTTCTGACAAACAGCCCACTAAGGACATCTTCAACAAGGTCAGATATTTGTCCCATTCCTTCATTGCTGTTCATGCAGAGGCTGACTTGGCTATCTCTCTATTACAAGTTTACACTATGGTGTTTTCACATTCCAAGATGTGTAAATGAATCAGCTGATTTATTATCTTGAGTCCAATTTCAGACCTTCCATCGCCTCCATCCTTCAACAGATTCAGCCATGACTCCACCTCCTTCATTCAATGACCGCATAATGAATTGGGATTTTATTGCTGGGAAGCCAATACCTTCATGTGGGCCACCCTAGCTCCAGCCACTTGAGCTAATTACAGCTTGTAAAAGTAATCTTCCTTCTGCACACAGCAATCAAGCCAAAGTACTTCTGCTCAGATAGAACATATTCTCGCATTCCTAATTGTTTGCCATCAATCCTCTAAATTATCATACAAGACTATTAACCAAATCCTCTCAGATCATCAAACACCAGAACTCCTTGTTGTCTCCCTATTGTTGGCATCATCAACAGAAGCTTCTTGAACTTTCTGAATGTGGTTCCTTTTGATTCTTCATCAAATACAATGGCACTTCTGCTATTTGTCTAGCCTTCTTTGCATTCCTGCATCCTGGAGAATTCCCTGTTCCATCATCTTCCTCTCTAATTTCCCTAAGATTTCCAGTTTACAGAAACAAGCTGATCATGATATCCATCTTCCTTACTCCAAGGCTGACAGATCTCACAGAGGACTTCAAATAGCCTGGTATCTGACCTATAACAACTGGTGTCAGGTAACATATTTGACTAACTCATGCTTTTCCTCTCATGCTCAGATCTTTTGCATCCTCTTCTGACCTCTGACAACCTAATACCTATGACGACAAAGTGGTTCCAGCTCATGCTTTTCCACTCATGCTCTGATCCTTTGCATTATCTCCTGACCTCTGATAACATAGAAACATAGACTTTGATGGCAGATAAGGACCGCTTGGCCTACCCAGTCTGCTTATTTCCCCACCTATTGGATAAGCTGCCAATCCTAGTTAACCAACAGCCTACTTCTTCCTACCCCCCACCAGAATTGCCTTATGTCTGTCCCATGCATTCTTGAATTACCTCACTATTTTAGACCGCACAACCTCCATAGGAAGGCTGTTCCATGTGTCCACCACCTTCTCAGTGAAAATATACTTCTTCACGTTGCCATTGAGCTGTCCCCCCTCTTTCTTCAAATTGTGTCCCCTTGTTCTTGCATATCTCTTTCTCTGAAAGATGCTACCCTCCTGGACTTTATTGATTCCCTTGAGGTATTTGAAAGTTTCTATCATGCCCTCCCCCCTCCGTTCTTTGAGGGAAAACACATTAAGCTCCTTGAGTCTCTCTTTGTATTGACTTCTGGTGCAGACCCTGCACCATTTTAGTTGCCATTCTGTGGACTGCCTCCATCCTGTCTCTGCTATTGCAGAGACAGGGCCTCCAGAACTGCACACAGTACTCCAGATGAGGTCTCACCAACTTTCTGTACAGAGGGATAACAACTTCCTTTTTCTACTGGTGATGCCTCTTCCTATGCATCCCAGCATCTCCCCTGCCCTCCTTACTGCCTTCTCACATTGCTTGCTTATCTTTAGGTCAACTGATATGACTACCTCCAGGTCTCTTTCCATTTTTGTTTGTTGTTAGTACCCCCCCCCATTGTGTACTCTTCCTCTGGGTGTTTGTTTCCCAAGTGCATTACTTTGCACTTCTTTGCATTGAATCTAAGCGACCATACTTTTGACCATTCCTCCAACCTTGCCAAGTACCTTCTCATCCTTTCCACACACCCTTGTGTATCAACCCTGTTTCATATCTTTGTGTCATCTGCAAAGAGGAATACTGTTCCTTCCAGTCCTTCCGCAATGTTACTTATAAAGACATTAAAAAGACCAGACCCAGTACTGAACCCTGTGGAACCCCGCTAGTAACTTCCTTTTCTTCACAGTGGACTCTGTTTACTATTACCCTCTGTGTTATGTTGTCCAACCAATCTTTTACCCAGGCTACCACCCAGGAACCCATGTCAAGGCTGGCTAATTTGTTTATAAATCGTTTGTGTGGGACTGTGTCAAAAGCCTTCATAAAGTCTAGGTTGGCCATGTCCACAGCCCCTTCCTGGTCTTCTACTTTGGTCATCCAGTCAAAGAAATCTATTAGATTCATCTGACAGGACCTTATCTCTGTGAATCCATGCTGCCTTTGGTCCTGTGTCCCACTGGCCTTTAGGTACTCAACAATTTTTTCTTTCAGAAGTGATTCCATAATTCTCCCTTCTGCTGAGGTCAAACTAACAGGTCAATAGTTTCCTGCCTCTACTTTGCTCCCACTTTTCTGAAGGGGAATCACATCCACCCTCCTCCAGTTCCAAGGTACCACACCATCCTCCCATGATTTGTTAAAAAGGGTAGTCAGTGGTGTCACTAGTTCTCCTCTTAGTTATTTTAGAATTCTGGGGGAATCCCATTAGGGCCCATTGCTTTTTCCACCTTCAGTTTTAGGAGTTATTTCAATACCCTTTCTTCAGTGAATGGACTGGTATTGACCCCCCTATCCAGAGTGCTTCTATTGATTGGATTAGGTACCTCCACCTCCTCTTCTTTTGTGAATACTGAGTAGAAGTATTTGTTCAGTATCTCTATTTTTTCACTGTCACCCTGTACCCACCTACCCTCCCCTTTATTAAGCCTCACTGTCCCTCCCTTGGTCTTTTTTCACTCCCTAATGTACCTATAAAAGGTTTTATCCCCCTTCCTAAATGAGTTGGTTATCTTTTCCTTGGTTTTGAACTTTGCTTTACTGCCTGCCTTCCCCACTTCCTTCTGCTGTAACTGGTACAGTTCTCTGTCCTGCTCCTTCTGCATTTCCTTATACTTCCTGAATGCAATGTTTTTCTCCCTAACCTTACTGGCCACCTCTTTTGAGAACCATAGTGGTTTCTTCCTTCAGTTTGATTTGTTTATTTGCTTCACACAAAAGCGTGTTGCCTCTGTGATCGCAGTTTTGATGTTTCCCAAGTGTTCCTCCACCCCTCCTTCTTGCCCATTTGCTTATGCTTTTCTGAGACACTTTCCCATTTTGACAAAGTCAGCCCTTCTAAAGTCCAGTACCCTCACTTTTGTATGGCTTGATGCTATGGCTGTGTTTTTCATGAACCACACTGTTTGGTGGTCACTTGTTGCCAGATGGTTACCCGCTTCTAAATTTGAGATCCTCTCTCTGTCCCCATTTGAGAGTACCAGGTCTAAGATTGCTCCCTCCTGAGTGGGTTCCAGCACTAGTTGTCTGAGGCACTTCGTAGGGCATCGAGAATGACCCTGCTCGTGGATGTGGCTACAGAAAAGGTGCTCCAGTTAACATCTGGCATATTCAGATCTCCAACAACAATATCTTTCCTTTTTCTGCCATCCTAAGGATGCCTTCTAACATTCCCCTTTCCATTTCCTCCCCCTGAGACAGGGGTCTGTATACAACACTGGTGCAGATTGTGGTGCCATTTACTGTCTCCAAGGTGACCCACAGTGCCTCCTCTCCTCTCTCCCTGTTTACCCTTCGGTTCCATTGTTTTGATCCCTTCCCTTACTTAGAGAGCTACTCCTCCTCCTCCTCCTCTTCTATCCTCCCTGTCCCTCATGTAGATTGTGTATCCTTGTGTGTTAACATCCCAGTCATGGTTCTCTGTGTACCATGTTTCTTTGACTGCCATGATATCCAGGCATCCCTCTTCCATCAAGGCCACTAGTTCAGGGAGTTTGTTACCCAGAATATGGGTGATGGTACTTATTGCCCTCCATTTTTCAATGGTCTTACCCCTTTTAGCCCCTTCCCTGTCCTTACTGCCATTGCTTATTTCTCCATTTACCCCTGCCCTGCTCCCTATCGATTTCTCCATCTTGGTGTTTACCTCACTAACTACTCTGTTTTTTTTGGAGGGGGCTGGGATTTCCCTGCTCCTTTTCAGTGCCTCCCCCTTAGCTAGTTTAAATTCTTGCCAATGAAGCATTTAAACCTATCACCTAGGATCCTGTTTTCCCTCCTTGACAGATGCAGTCCATCGTGCCAGTATAGGCCTATATCCCTCTAGGTGGACCCCCAGTCTCCAATGAAGCCAAAACCCTGAGCTCTGCACCAGTTTTTCAACCATTGATTGAATCCCATGATGCAGAGTACCCTAGCCTCACTCATGCCATAGACAGACAGTACCTCCAAGAAGGTTACCGTGTGTGTGACTTGTCTAAGGCCTCTCCCCAACTCCTCAAGCTCCTCCTGCACTGCTCAGATCCCATTCCCAGCCAGGACATTTGTCCCTAGGTGGACAATGACATCCGGCTCCCTCCCCTGTACAGCTGCTCCTGTGATCCTGAGGATTCACTCCCTGTCCCTCCAAGCCATGGCACCGGGCAGGCACCTTACATCCCTCATCCCTCCCTCCCCCAGTTCCACCCCTCTAACAATTGAGTCCCCCACCAGGAGTTTTTTCCTTCCCTTGTGTGTACCTGTGCCACCCTCCTGTGGGTCTCCTTTGTGGAAGTTCCCAGCATCCTCTTTGGTATCCACTGTGGTGCCTCCAACCCTCCTTAGATGAACCATGCTCTGCCAGAATGGCATATGGATTGTAAAGAGGTACAACTGGAGGGATGTGCCTCTGTTCCTCCACCCTCACCCTTTCTTGAGCCCACCATGGTCCAACTGCTCCTCTTTCTTGCCAACCTCTGAGGCAGTGGAGTCAGCCCTGGTGGTGCCTGGGCAGGAAAAGAGGTCCCCCAAATACTGGTCAACGTAGCCTGGAAAGTTGCAACCTCCTCCTTCAGTCCAGAGAGGTGCCTGCAGATGGGACAACACCACATCCTCCAGAATGTCTCCTGGAAGACTGCCACTCCACAGCCACTGCACTGCACCACTCCCATCATGCCTTATTTGTGACCCCTTAACTGTTGTTTGTATGCTTACTCTTTCCTCTCTCAGTTTACTTTTTTTTTCTTGCTACTTTCCCACTGCCTCCATGCCTTTACAGCTCCTGCCATTCCTATTCTGGGGCAGGAGGTTCCTATATTCCTCAGTAGTCTCCTTCTTACTTGTTCAGAGACGGACCTCCAGCAGCTAGAGGGTGAGGTAGAGTTGTTCTTTTCCTTCTAGGATGGTGAGTCTTTTGTGCCTCTGTGATCATTCCCTTCCTTCTATCAAATAGGAAGTTCCTGTTGTCAGTCAAATCCAGTGCCTATAAAAGTGGAACTGGCTAAGGGTTGGGGGCAGAGGGAGGGCTATATTGTCCCAGTAGAGGAGTTCTAACAGCTGCCTCCTTCCTCTTGCTGCACTCTGTTGAAAGCTAGCTAGGGAAGTTTTAAATACAGACACCTGGCTTTCTGTTGCCTAAGCCACACACACAAATGTACGGCTCTTCTCTTCACCTAGCTAACAGCACAGATAACAATTTCCTTCCCCCAACTCAGTCAAGCACACCAACTCTTGTTTTTTTTTTCTTTGTTTTTTATGCTAATTGAAGGTCCCAGTAGTAGAGTTCTATGATGACAAAATGGTTCCTGAAACATGTCAGAACTCTTCTGCATCACCTGGGAGATTCTTTTTGAATTGGAGCAGCTTCTTCAGCATCAAAGAATAATATTCCTGCACACATCATCAAGTAACTTAGAAAATGGACTTCATCAGCCTTTGAATAATTCATCACAGAAACATAGAAACATAGAAGGTGACAGCAGATGAGGACTGTGTGGCCAGCTAGTCTGCTCCTTTTCCCCACGTAATGCAATAACACAGACCCTAGTTGATCTGCGGCTTAACCTCTCCTCCCTATTGTAAGAGTACTCTTAGATCTATCCCATGAATTCTTGAATTCCCCTACTATTTTTATCCCCAACACCTCTGCAGGGAGGCTATTCCAATGTACAGGGTCATAATGTTGTATGCTTAATAGCATACAGCATTATGCACGAACCCCGGACCTGTGTGCTCTCCATGTTGGACCCCCCCAGAGTTAGAATCCTTCATGGGAGGGTCCAGGGCACAGCCCCCCTTAATGGGGGGTGTGGGGGCAGAGCACCCCACAGAAAAAGATTTAATTAAATAACGCAACATGATTATATCACACGACATTTTGCCATGTGTGGTTTTGATCCTGTGCCCTATTCCAAGCATCCACTACTCTTTCTGTGAAAAAGTACTTCCTCACATTACCCCTGAGCCTACCCCCTCTAGCCTCATATGATGCCTCTTGTTCTTTTACACCTTCTTTTCTAAAAGATACTACCCTCCTGTACCTTGTTTATGCAACCCCCTAGGTGGCACTATCCCAAGGGCTACTACTCCTGCCTACGTGGCTTGTTGCAGGTTAAGGGGCCTGGGTACTGAAACGGATGCCTCCACCTAGAGGACAGGGTGGTTAGTACCAAGGTTAACCTGGGTACAGCCCTCTGGGACACTGTAACTCCCCTCTTTCCCATCTAGTGGCTAGACAATATGCAACAAACATGTTCACAATAACCCCTATTCAACAAACAATTCCCCACACTGTTTGCACTTACCACCAGGGCTGATTCCACCAGTTCGACCCTGGAGACCCCCTGTAAAACAAGGTTAGGCACAGCAAATAACAACAGTACAGTGCTTTTGGTACAAACTGGAACCATAGTCAGATTAAATATGGTATTCTATCCCCTTTGGTATTCTAAGTCAATACACAAACTAATAAATATTAAAAGAAAATTATTCAACAAATGTAAAAAAGATCCCAGTCCTTTCAATATAAACCAATACAAATTATCAGTCAATAGTCTTAAGAAAGCAATAAAGAGAGCAAAATATAGACTAGAATTTAAATTAGAACGTTCAAAAAATAATATCAAGGCCCTACATTCTTATTTGAAAGGTAAAAATCAGACCAATAAAACCATAGGCCCTATTTATGAAAGTGGATCAATAATTATAAATGAACAGGAAATAGCAAATAGTTTAAACAACTATTTCTGTTCAGTATTTAATAAAAAAAAGTAGTACAAGATATAATTATAATTATATGCACGAATCAGATCCCACAAGGTTAAAACAAATTTATACAATAACACACGCAGATGTATTATCAGCTCTACAAATCATCAGAAAAAATTGAAATTCTAGTCCGGGACCAGATCACATTCATCCAAGATTTCTACGGAATACTGCTACAGAAATTTCAATACCATTAACCATCTTATTTAATAAATCGTTATCTGACAAACATATACCTTTGGACTGGCACAAGGCTATAGTCGTGCCCATTTTCAAAAAGGGAAATCGGGCAGAAGTTGGTAATTATCACCCTATAAATCTGACTTCTGTAGTCTGTATATTAATGGAGAAAATAATTAAGAAATTCCTTGAGAGCGAAATCAAACAACTGGGTATTAGAGATAAAACTCAGCATGAATTTAGAAAAGGGTGCTCATGTACCACTAATTTAATTTAATTTTAAAAATATATTAGTAAAGAATTAAACCTAGGGACACCCATGGATGTAATACTGTTAGATTACAGCAAGGCCTTTGATCTAGTTCCCCATCATAGATTAATCAATAAATTAACAAAGTTGGGTTTTTCACCATGGTTAATAGACTGGGTCAGGGAATGGCTTTCTAAGTGAATGCAACAGGTTAAAATAATGGGATAGCTGTCTAAATTTGGTAGAGTGACTAGTGGAGTTCCCCAGTGGTCCATTTTGGGACTACTTCTGTTTAATATTTATTTCTCTAATATGATCAGTAGTAAGAACAACATCCTCTCCAAGTTTTCAGATGATACAAAAATAGGAGGTAAAGTGGATAATAAAGGGAGTATAAAATCTATCTCCAATGATCTGCTGCAGATTGAGAAATGGGCGATTGAAAACGATATGATCTTTAGCATTGATAAATGTAAAACAATACACTTTGGTATAAAAAATCCTTGTACTGATTATTATCTAAATAACAGGCTAATTTCTAAATCACCTTGTGAGAAAGATCTAGGCATTATGATTAACAATAAATTAACATAATCTGACCATTGTATTAAAATATGCAAACAGGCAAATGGATTACTTAACAGAGTAAGGAGGACATTTGTTTCTAGAAATGAACATTGCCTTATCCCACTATATAGATCTTATATTCAGCCACTTCTGGATTATTGTACACCATTTTGGAATCCATACCTGAAAAGGGATATTAGAATGTTGGAGAGGGTCCAGAGAAAGGCTACTAAAATGGTCCCTAAGCTAGCAAATACTGACTATGCCAGCAGAGTAAAAAGAACAGGCCTGTTCACATTACAAATGAGAAGATGCAGAGGAGATTTACTTCTCCTATACAAAATTTTGAATGATAGCAATTTGATGGACTTATTAGATACAAAATTATTTTATAGGCGTGTTGAGGGTAGAACACACAACAACATTTTGGATGTAATGTGAGCAAACACAGCCAAAAGAGATCATTTTTATAATATTAGAGTTGCTAAACTCTGGAATACCCTTCCACAAGAATTAGTCGAAATTTTGATTCTTTTAAAATAAAATTAGATGAATTGCTTCTGTTGACTATTTAGTTGGGAATAAATTGCCAGCAAAATGCCAGAAAAAATCTCAATGGCCTAAGGCCCACTTTTGTCCTACTAAACCAAAGTAACCAAACCAAAGTAAGTTAGATCTTATTTATTCAGGGGACTTGAACAAGGGAGGAGCGTAATTAGGTTGACTGATTCTAAAACTGATCTTGTCAGGCAATTATGCATGAACTTTTAGTCCCTGCACAGTCACACGCTCTGGGTACCCAGTTGGAAGTAAGGTGGGCTAGCCTGGAACATTGCCCAGGGTAGGCCAGCATCGCAGTTGGTTGGGGCACTGTGATGAAAAGAAAAGACATGCAAAACCCACACACAATTTGCAATCCAGAGCCAGAAGGCTCAGTTCATGAAAGGAAAAACAACAATGCAATCAGATGAAAACACTTGAGATTTAGCTGTTGTTGCAGGGAGCTACCTTGATTGTTACTCACGCTACCCAATACAAGACACAGGCTAGATGAAATGGAGACTGCAGGTTGATGACTGGTTTGCCAGGAGAAGCAATGCCGACACGAATCACCGAGATGTCGTTCCTTTTCAAGATGGTTGAGCAGGGGGCTGATCCCCAGGTGAGTCTCTCATCAATGATGGTTTCTGTGCCTGAAGTAGCTGGCTGGGTCAGATGGCAAGGCCCAGGCTGGGTGGAACAGTTCAGATTTTGAGTCCAGTAGTGCTGGATGCAGCTTCCAGCAAACGTGGCACATTTACACAGTGGCGAACCAAATCGTTACCCACTAACAGCACATAGCACATTTATAGTAAAGCAGTCACCATACCACAATGTGGAAGGCAGTCCAGCCGTGATATCAGTGTCTCTGAGCAAAACTGGGAATTCCGTGGTAAATGGATGTCCTGACAGGCCGATTGCGTGCAGCAAATCTTCAGTCTTCTTCAGGCTTAAATCTGGTCACTCTTCAGTGGCTTTGTCACACTTCAGTCCAGATATAGTCTGATTGCTAAACCTTTCAAAGGAGTACCTCTCGAGGGACTGCAGGCAGACAGGCAAAAAAGCAGCTGCTTGAATCACTCAGGCTGTTTACTCTTCAAACTCTAACTCCAGACTTACTGACTGCAGCAGGCAGCTTGGGAATTTCCTTTTGGTCCAAAAGGTTCTGGTTGGTTGATCCATCAGTCTGTCAAAGCAAGGGCTCCCCCTCCAGGTTTGTTTTGGCACCAAAATGCAAAAAAACACAATTCCTACAGAAATTTGCTCCCATAAGACCCCTGGGGACAGGCTCCATTTTAGAGTCCCTAAAGGTACTGATTGGTGCTGACTGGCAGTCCAAAACCAAAATGGTGATGATAAACAGAACTGTCCATGCTACAAAGAAGGCAGGTTAGACAAACTACAGTATCACAGTATCATTACTATGCTAATAGATAATCAGCAAATAGGTACAGCTTCTAACAGAGCTCCCTCTGTGCAAATAGTGATGGCAGAATGGAGCGATTATCTGGCAGCCCGGGCAGAACTCAAGCATAGAAACACTCAGTCCCCTCCCAGATTAAATAAGCACCACATTATAGGCAGTTCTTAAAGAGACAGAGCACAGAGGCATTAAGGCACTCTCACACAAACACTTTTAAAGCACTAAGACACAGGATACCAGCCTGGCAGTGGGCATTTAGGCACACCCAAGGAAGACTTTCAGGAACCCCCATTTGTAGGGGAGTTACACCCTTCCCTGCCTGGAAAAACTTGGTGTCCACATCAAGTCTACACCATCACAATTTTGAAGAATCAATATATACAAGACATATGTGACATTAGTATGCTATGGCAATAATATCTGACACATCAGTTAACATAAACTTATCACATTACTATACATTTCACTACACCATATCTTCATTGACAACACTTATGCATGTTTCATACACTCTATACTGATTCTATTATGAATATCATACTATGAACAGTTATCTATGACTTCACTTTATAACTTCTTGTACAGTAAACAATGTAGAAGGGAGTCCTTCCCTATCAGCTAACTTGGGGCTAGATGGGACAGGAACACCATGTTCTGAAGGAAGAACAATTAATCGGGAGGTGGCAGTCAAGCTCAGTTTGGGCAGTAAGCTCTTGGAAATGTAAACACCTTTATGGACCACATTGGAAGGCAAGTCCACAGGCCTCCCTGGGGAACCATAACTTAAACATAGCACTGGCTTAACAAGTCATCCAGATTTTCTGGGGGAACTGACACAGGCTCTGGGCAGTCAACACTGGCACTGATTTCTTCTTCTGTAGTGAGGGATGCCTCTGCACTGGTTGAAATGTCAAGATTGGGAACACTACCAACTCCTGGCTCTGCAGACTTTGTTTCCACAATGCTTTGCTCATTATTATCTTCTAAAGAGAGCCCAGGTTTCTCATTCTGAGGTGACTCTGGCACAATTAGGCTTTGCGGCACTTAACGGGTGCTGCCAACACTTTCATATTGTTCTTCAAATTCTGGTATGCCACCAGGGAGACTCAGATCATCAGTCCCTTCTTCGGGCAAGTCAAACAGTTCTACAAGACACAGAGAGTCCGCAACATCAGACATGCTACTTTGCACCTCACTTTCAGGGGGCATTGGGTCCGGGGAAAAAGCTGGGGGGTTAGGCAGTTCTGAAGGCCCAGCTTCATCCACAAGATTCCGCAGAGGATTGCCTTGAAACAACTGACTCAGTTCATATGAGGGATAATAGGCATTATCACAATCACTTTCATCAGAGACAGACGAACAGTCATCACTATCACTGTGGGCCGACTGAGAGGAAGGCCTTAGTTGTGGAACAACACGGACAGGTTGGGTCTGTTTCCTCTTTGCAGCAGCATGAGTCACTGGCCCAGGAGAAGTGTCAGGTGTTGGTTCAGTATTTATAATAACTTGGCCGATAGGCAGTAAGTGATTACGGTGCATGGTCTTAACAGCTTTGGTATTATTTTCTGGGCGCACTTTGTACACCGGCAGATCATCCAATCTAACAACTACTACATATGGAAGATGGTGCCCTCTATGAGCAATTTTGCATTTTCCATGCAGTTCCAAATTGCGTAGTAGCACCCTATCTCTGGGCAACAACTCCTGGGCTTTTACTCGACAATCATGTCTTTCTTTGTTGGCGAGATTTTGCTTAGCAGCCATAGTTTGAGCTAGTTAATAGGCATGATTCAACTGATCTTTCAATTTCCGTATGTACTGCAAGTAGTTTTAAGCTCAGACCCTATCTGGAGAGACCCAAAGCAGACATCAACTGGCAGTCGGGCCTCCCTCCCAAACATGAGACGGTAGGGGGAGAACCCAGTAGCATCATTTTTGGTGCAATTGTATGCGTGTATCAAGGTGCTAATCTGCTGGCTGTACTTATGCTTGTCTTTTAGATGGAGGGTGCCCAGCATGTCTAGAAGGGTGCGGTTAAAGCATTCTGGTTGCGGGTTCCCCTGCAGGTGATAGGGGGTGGTTCTTGACATCCACACCCCCCACAGAGAAAGCATTTCTTTGATTAACCTACTTTCAAAGTCTCTGCCTTGGTCAGAATTGATCCACTGGGGGTACCATAGTGGACAAAGAATTTTTCCACCAGCACATTGGCCATGGTAGAGGCCTTTTGACCTTTAGTTGGGAAGGCTTGTGCGTACCATGTAAAATGATCAGTAACTACCAACACATTGCCAGTGTTCTTTTGGTCTGGTTCTAAGCACAAGAAGTCTATGCAAACCAATTCTAGAGGGATGCTGGTAGTGATATTGACAAGAGGGGCAGCCTTCTAAGGCAGGACATTTCTCTTGAGGCAATGACTGCAGGTCTTTACATGGTGCTCAACATCTTCCCCTATCTTTGGCCAGTAGAATCGTGATTGTACCAAGTCGAGAGTTCTGTCAATACTGAGGTGCTCCATGTGATTATGGTGGGACCTCAGTACCAGCTGTTTAAAGGCCATGGGTAGAACCAACTGTTGCCTATCTATTTGACCATGATAATACACTGTCTCTCTGTATAACAACTGATCATGCAATTTTAACCTGGGGCCTTCCTTGAACAACAGAGCAGGGAACGCAACTTGGACACATCTTTCCCTGCATGCAGGGCATCAAGTGCTGGTTGGATCATGGGATCTTGGGATTGACCCCACTGAATACTGTCATTATCGAACTGAGGTAGTGCACTAACATCTAGAGCAGAGAAATGGCAATAGGCAGCCAGTATGCAGGTGTCGGGAGGGCCCAAGCAATCTACTAGGCAGTTCACTGTGTCCGCAGACATTTGTTCATCTTTATCAAACTTCTGGCATAATGCTTTGATGCCAGGTTCAGATAATCTGACCCAATTGTTCTTAGAAGCTGGTCTTCATAACAGGGCATCATCATCAATGTGGTTTAGTCCCAGTCTGTATTCAACAGCATAATCATAAGTCAATAAGGCAGAGAACTAACGGTGCCCAGTGGTGTCCAATTTAGTTGAAGTCTGCACATAGGTCAGTGGATTATTGTCAGTCTTCACTAATATCTTTGCCCCATAGAGGTACTCATGAAACTGGTCAACTATGGCCCATTTTATGGTGAGGAATTCCAATCTGTGGACTGGATAGTTCCGCTCTGACAGGGTCAAGCACCTACTGGCGAAAGCTACAGGTCTCAAGCCATCTTTGTAGTCTTGATATAGCACAGCCCCAAGGTCCTGCAAACTAGTGTCCATATGCAGAACATAGGGCTTGGTAGGATCAGCATAGGCAACGACTAGGGCGTGGGTGAGCTGGTATATGACTTCAAAGAATGCTGCTTCACATTTGGGTGTCCATCAAGTCCCAAAAGGCTCACCTGTTTGAAAATACACTTTCTTTTGGTCTTTGATAGCCCCCTTTTTGTATTTGCAGTTGGTAGGAGGGTATCCTTGGGTAAGGTTAGGAGCAATCGAATCACCTTTGAATAGTCTTTGATGAATCTGCGGTAGTAACCTCAGAATCCCAGGAAACTCTGTAGCTCTTTTAGGTTATTGGGCTGCGGCCAAGTGGTCAATGCTTCAACTTTACTGGGATCTGTCTGTATCCCTTCCTCAGGCACTATGTGTCCCACATATTTCTCAGATTTTTAAAAACTGGCACTTGTCTATAGATAACTTGAGGCTAAATTCTTCCAAATGATCGAGGTCTTTGAACAGTCTAGTCTCTTGTTCCTCCATCGTATGTCCGAAAACAATGACATCATCCAAGTACACTAAACATTCCAGTAAGTTCATGTCTCCCACCGAACATTCCATCAGTTTCTGGAAGGTGGCAGAGACACCCAAAATCCCCTCTGGCATCCTCAGGAATTCGTAGAACCCCAAAGGACAGATGAAAGTTGTTTTCTCGTGGTCCTCCAGGGCCTTCAGAATCTGATAATATCTGCTGCGGAGATCCAGTACAGAGAACCACTGACCCCCGTTCAGGCAATCCAGGGCATCCCGTATGTATGGCATGGTGTATTGATCAGGGATAGTCTGTTGGTTAAGGGTCTGATAGTCCACACACATCCTCACGGATCCATTCTTTTTACACACCACTATGATGGGGGATGCATATGGGCTTCTTGATTCTTGAATAATGCCAGCAGCGAGCATTTCCTGTAGGTGCCTCCTAACATTGTCTAAGTCCGCTGGGGCAAGGCATCAGGACCTCTCTCAAAATTGTCGGTCATCATGTAGGTGTATGTTATGCTTGGCACCATGGACACATCACATGTCCCACTCTTTTAGTGAGACCACTTGGTCTCTCTGAGCAAGTTTCCTGCTATGTCGGGTCTTCCATTCAGCAGACAAGGGGAATTCACCGAAGTCAAATAATTCTCCCTTTCACCAGAGTACTTGTTACTGGGTAATACTGCAGTGTCTGTGCAGTGTACTGTAGCCAGCGTACATCCACGGTTCACAAGAACTTCCCTGTCTGACATGTTTCTCACTTGCACCATCACTCGGCGGGTATAGGCGTGGGCACATACAGGTAGTACACTGGGCTTAACCATCAACCCCTCTGGCAGCTTCCCTTCACTAGAAGCATCTATCATCAATATTTTGTTTTTTACATCTCTCCTTAGGTGGACTTCTCCATGGATCGTACACCAGTCGTTGGGGGCCAACACCAAGGAGTGAGGATCTTTTTTCCATGCTATCCCCACTGACTCATCTCGGTCCACTTCATTGTGTTTCTGTTGCAAGTCATAAGCCTGTTTGATTAATTCTGGAATTCTTAGGGCCCATCCAGTCCGTTGCCCTTGTTTCTCATGGTAGAGGTGTGCTAATCTCCCAAACATGTGGGCATTTGTTCCAATTAACAGGGGAACTCCATCATACAGTCTGGTGGGGGGATGCGCTAGGGCAAGGGTCTCAACTTGTTCATCTACCCCAGCCATGGCAGTAGGTAATGACAGCCAGATCTGGATATACCTTGAGTATGGATAGGGCTTCTCACTCAATCCCTACAGGTGCAAACCTTCCAAGGGTTGTAGGGGCATATCAGGCAGATCCTTCTGGTACCAATCTAGAAATACTATGGTTACTTGAGATCAACTGTCAAGCACAGCCCAGGCAGATACACCATTCACCATCACTGTAGTTTCCATTAAAGGGCCCACCACCTCGGACCACTCAGATGACTTGGACTTGGACGTCAGCTTTACAGCTGCCTTGGATGAATAGTTTTTGTGGGCAACCCCATCTTGCAGCCGTACTTTGCTCTGTCGAATCAAAGCCAGCAGCCTAGTGCTAACTTTTCTCAGATTCTCAGGTGAAGGGCAGGTGTGCCTATCCTCTCCACAATGGTAACAGAAAACAGGTTCTTTAGAGTCTCTCAGGGAAGAGGAGCTGTTCCCCTGCTTGAACATAGTGGGGGAGTCTCAGGGTCTCTCTCTGGTCGGGGGTTTGCTCTCTTGACTTTCTCAGTTCCCCCAAGGGTCAGTGTCTCGCGTAGCTCGGAGTCGGAGTAGGTCTTCCACCACAGCTCTCAGTTCTTGTACCTCTTTCCACAGGCTATCTTCAGGAAGAAACCATGTGTACCCCCACCCCTCCTGGCAGGACTTCCCTCTTTGTCTCGTTGGGACTGGACAGGAATTAGCATCTTTGACTGCCTCGGCAGCTTGCTGACTGATTCTCAACTCAGTGAACTCCTTGATCAGTTCTCTCATCTGTTGCTGTTCGGCCTCCTCACCTCTCTCAGGGGCCTGGCAGGTGAGGGCAGCTCCAGCATAGGGCTCTCATCCATCTTCGTCATTCTCAGTCTCATGGATCTCTTTAATAAAGTCACAACATTGGGGGGATTGCACCTTCTGTCTTGCAGTTTAAGCTTCAGCAACATCACGCTAGAGTACATTACTGACTTTAAGATGTGATCTAGCCTGACCCTGTTCAATTCACTGGCGGCACCCCTCTTTTCTGGTGGGACCGCTGCAAAGCTCGCTCAATTTGAGTAATAAACACTGACAATTTTTCATTCTTCCACTGTTTTGCGGATTTAAACTTCCACATCAGGTCATCTCCCGATGCAGTGCTACCAAATACCCCCTCCAGGGCAGAGAGGTACTTGGCAGCTGTGGCCTCTGAGCTGGTGGATTGCAGCAAATGAATGGCTTCCAATGCAGGGCCCCTCACGCTTTCCATGAGTCTCTTCCTCTTTTCCCCCTCAGTACACTGCCACTCCTGGACCAATGGGGTGGCATAGTCCATCCATGTTTCCAGATTGTCCTCCCCACAGGGACAGGGTCCATGCCCAAAAAGAGCCTAAGTCTGCAGTATGAGTCTAAATGTACAGTAGGTATCACTATGGTGGAAGCAACTGTAGGGGTGGCAGGAGAGGCTATGGGGGACTGCACGGGAGTGACATCCTCAGAAAGCTCTAACATTTTCACTAGCTCTATAGCAGAGCACCCCTCAGAAGCTAACAGTTTAAACAGCTTGTCTTTGAACCCTTCTATGCAGGGGGACCCTCCAGGAGCAGCCGGGTAGCTATGTAAATGAATGACCCTCCACCCCTTTTGGGACGCTTCAGGCAAAATGACAGGGGGTACCTTCTCTGATTCAATGGGCAGTCGGAAGGAGAGTAGAGCCACCATAGCTTGATTGAACAGGTCGGAATCCCTTCCCCTTACTTCAACATTCTCCAAACACTCAATTCTTTCAACCACTTCCACAATAGTGGCATTATCAGTCCCCAAGGGGATGTCCATTAATAGCAGAGCTTGCCGGGGGTCCACCCCCTCTGCCTCGCTCCACCCCATCATACAGTGCACTAGCAACTTGTGGGGAGCAAGTTGAAACTTGGGCGTAGTGAGTGCCTCCATTTTACCACAATTTTTGAGTGTGGGGTTGTAGTACCCACTTCTGACCACTAGAAGGTGCAAATCCCAGCATTGCTGCTTCCAAGGTGTAACTCCTAGGTGGCGCTATCCCAGGGGTTACTACCCCTGCCTGTGTGGCCAGTTGCAGGTTAAGGGGTCTGGGTACTGAAACGGGTGCCTCCACTCGGAGGACAGGGTGGTTAGTAACAAGGCTAACCAGGGTACAGCTCTCCGGGATACTGTAACTCCCCTCTTTTCTTTCTAGTGTCCTAGACAATATGCATCAAACCATTTCACCGTAACCCCTATTCAGCATACAGTTCCCCACACTGTTTGCACTTACCACCAAGGCTGATTCCACCAGTTTGACCCTGGAGACCCCCTGTAAAACAGAGTTAGGCATAGCAAATAACAACAGTACAGTGCTTTTGGTACAAACTGGAACCACAGTCAGATTAAATGAAAAAAGAGTTAGATCTGATTTATTCAGGGGAATTGAACAAGGGAGGGGCATAATCAGGTTGATTGATTCTAAAACTGATCTTGTCAGGCAATTATGCATGCACTTTTGGTCCTGGCATAGTCACAAGCTGTGGGTACCCAGTTGGAAGTAAGGTGGGCTGGCCTGAAATGTTGCTCGGGGTAGGCCAGCATTGCAGCTGGTTGGGGCACAATGATGAAAAGAAAAGGCATGCACAACCACATACAATTTGTAATCCAGAGACTGAAGTCTTTGTTCGTGAAAGGAAAAACAACAATGCAATCAGATGACAACACTTGAGATTTAGCTATTGTTGCAGGGAGCTAAACTGATTGTTAGTCACACTACCCAATATGAGACACAGGCTAGATGAAATGGAGACTGCAGATTGATGACTGGCTTGCCAGGAGAAGTAGGGCCCACATGAATCACCGAGGTATCGTTCCTGTTTGAGATGGTTGAGCAGGGGGCGGATCCTCAGGCGAGTCTCTCATTGATGATGGTTTCTGTGCCTGAAGTAGCTGGCTGAGCCAGGTGGCAAGGCCCAGGCTGGGTGGAACAGTTAGGATTTTGAGTCCGGTCATGCTGCATACAGCTTCCAGCAAGTGTGGCACATTTACACAGTGTGGAACCAAATTGTGACCCACTAACAGCACACAGCACATTTACAGTAAAGCAATCACCATACCACAATGCAGAAGGCAGTCCAGCCGCAATATCAGTGTCTCTGAGCAAAACAGGGAATTCTGTGGTAAATGGATGTCCTGACAGGCTGATTGTGTACAACAAATCTTCGGTCTTCTTTAGGTTCAAATCTGGTCACTCTTTAGTGGCTTTGTCACATGCCAGTTCTGATATAGTCCGACTGCTAAGCCTTTCAAAGGATTCCCTCTCGAGGGACTGCAAGCAGACAGGCCAAAAAGTAGCTGCTTGAATCACTCAGGCCATTTACTCTTCAAACTCTAACTCCAGACTGACTGACTGCAGCAGGCAGCTTAGGAATGTCCCTTCGGTCCAAAAGGTTCTGGTTGGTTGATCCATCATTCTGTCAAAGCAAGGGCTCCCCCTCCAGGTCTGTTTTAGCCCAAAATGCAAAAGCTACAATTCCTACAGAAATTTGCTCCCACAAGACCCCTGGGTACAGGTTCCATTTTAGAGTCCCCAAAGGTAGCGATTGGTGCTGACTGGCAGTCCAAAACCAAAATGGTGGTGATAAACAGAACTGTCCATGCTGCAATGAAGGCATCTTAGACAAACTACAATGTCATTACTATGCTAATAGATAATTAGCAAATAAGACACCTTCGAACAGAGCTCCCTCTGCGTAAATAGCGATGGCAGAACGGAGCGATTATCTGGCAGCCCAGGTGGGAATCGAGCATAGAAACACTCAGCCCCCTCCCAGATTAAATAAGCACTATGTTATAGGCAGCTCTTAAAGAGATAAAGCACAGAGGCATTAAGGCACTCTCACACAAACACTTTTAAAGCGCTAAGACACAGGATACCAGCCTGGCAGTGGGCATTTAGGCACACCCAAGGAAGACTTTTGGGAACCCCCATTTGTAGGGGGATTAAGATTATACTTGAGACTTGAATGTCTCTATCATACTTCCTTCTGCTCCAGTAGGAATATATATTGAGGTATTCCCCTGGAGATGAGGAGAAAGGGGAAATGACAGAGACATTCAAGTACCTCAGGGGTATAAACAAGGTACAGGACAGTAGAATCCCTAAATTCAGAAGCAGAAATCAGACAAGCATTTAGGATCATCTCCTCTTAGCTTGCCCAGAGGATGGGTGGGTCAGTAGCCTTGGGTCCTCAGAGGTTTTCTCCACGGGGTGTTTTCCTCTTCAGCATGCTACTGGTCACACTCTCCATGAGTTGGAGGAGGTATCTCTTTTAGTGCCCTCTACTCCCTATATGCTGCCTGACTTCCCTACCAAGGATGGAAATAGAGAAAGGCCCAAGCTGAAACAGTATAGACAAGCACTATTACTACTCACAACATACTGAAATGGGAGGGCTGAAGCCTGAGGTTCAGTGTTTGGGAATAGTTCCTCCCACATGCCAGATAAAACAGCCTCTCCCATGTAGCCCATGCCTAGTGTGTTTTGTTACATCCACCATCCTCCTTCTCCTTCTCCTCCTCCTCCTCCTGCACTCTACTCACCCTTAGTGCTGAGCCCCTCTGTTCCCTACATGCTGCCTAGCTTCCCTACCAAGGGTGGTAATAAAGAAAGGCCAAACCTGAAACAGTATACACAAGCACTATTACTATTCACAACACATTGAAATTGAAATTGTATCATTACCACAGTATTATTTATTATCATGACCCAGTCACCATCTCATACTAATTAATTTTATTTATTAAATGCAATGTCAAAGTAGTCTTTTATTTGTACTTCTCATCCTGGTATTTTTCCTCTTGGTGACAGTACCAGATGTGGCATTGTCATTACCAAGCGGCTTAACTTTGTGTGTCACACACAATATCATCTGACCCCACCACGAATGAAAAGTGGATGAATGACTACACACTTCACACCTCCTTATTGCAGTTTACTATGACTTTATTTCTCCATCTTTCTCATACTGCTTCACATCTGCCTTCTCATGATGCCAGTGCCAGGCTGGCATTGTGATAACCAATCAGCTCAATAGCACAGAGATTATTAATCTCCCAGAGGCCATTATAATGAAACCAGCTCAATGCTGTGTGTCATTCACACAAATTTGTCTGACCTCATCATGAATGGGATGGGATGAGTAACTGCACACTTCACAGTTCTTCACATGAGTATACTATAACTTCAATCTCCATCTTTCTCCTCTGACTCCTTAACCTCCTCAGCAACCATCTGCCATCTTTAGTATACAAAAATTACATATAAAGTGTAATAAAAATAAAAAAATGCAAAACATTAATGCATGGTAAAATATTGGGAAGGCCATAACTTACATGTATTTAAAAAATGTTTTTATGTTTCTTAATGCATTATTTTTTGGGGGATCTTATACTAGCTATGGGGCAAGGGAGAATGTAGTAACTGGTTTGGTGGGAAAGCAGAGACAACAGGGGGTGTATCCCTGAGGTCATTAATTAAGCAATAAGGCATGACAGGGCATGCATTATGGTAGGACAATGTCCCACCTCAGGTGGTTTGAAGCACGAGGCAAAGGCAAGTGCTTCCACCACCCAAGAAGTGCCATTATCCCACCATAACACACCCCCCCAGCGTGCCTAATTGCGATTATGAAATGGATCCATTGGTTCATTACTTTATAATTATTATTTTTTTTTTATTTTACTTCATATCCCCCCCACAAAAGAAAAAGAAAATATAGTAAAAACCAAAAAAAGTAGTCCCTACAGCTGCTGCAGTGCTGGTTTCTGGCCTGATGGTGGCACCAATTCTGCACAGTGGTATTGCCTTCAGGGACTCAGCATGTGAGAAGCGGATGTAAGACATTACAATTGCCAACAGGTTGGCAGCATGGGACTGGGCAGGAAGTTACAAAGCAATTTGGTATTGTGGAAAATCAAATAGCGATCTGTTTTGGTGTTTATATTCTTACTGAGTTGTTTTGGGGAGGGGTTATGTAACGGGCATGATTTTGGCTGATGTTTCAAATTTGTGGTGCGTTACCCACTGGATAGTTGTCTCGATTATACCAGCAGGTGGTGTCTGAAGTGATGATGATCAGACCAACAAGCAGCAGTTGGTGGCTGTAGTGGCAGACGAGAGCCATGATCAGCAACTGGGCCCATGAAACTATGCTACCGTACCAAGACCTGGTGTGGGCATTTGTGACCTGGATGGAGGCAGAGGATTCTTGAGGGTGAGTGCTGAGCCTGTTTGGATGGAAGTACTTTCAGCCAGGCTGTTGTGCCTGGATAAAGGCCTGGCTAAAAGTACCTGTCAGCCAATCAATACTGCATTTTTTTGTATGCATTTCATAATGCATATTAACTATGTGTGTGGCTCAGCAATCAGCACTGGGCAAGGGCAGTCTTAGTGGGTTCAGAACAGCATAAATATAGCAATCCACAGCAGTGATTGTCAACACATTCTTCCACAAGGAAGCTAGAATGATAAGTAATCTTTGCTGACTTCAGTGTTTTCACCCCAAACTCATACTGTTTATTTGCAGTCTGCTTTACCACATGTTAGTTACTGAACTGGGAGCCGAAGTGCTTTAGTCAAATTCTCAAAGCGGAATCAAATTCATGGGGCACAGCTTGAAGCTGAACTGAAATTGCCAATGGTCCACTTCTCTCACCCTTACTTGTGTGTGAGAATTTCTTGTGTTGTCAAGAAGTACTTACATGCAGTTAGAAAATGGCAACAATCAATTCTTAAACCTGATTGGCTGAGACAGGCTCCAAGCTGGGCATTTATTTTTCAATAGATGCCCAGCTAAAAATAAGAGCCAGTCCAAGTGCATCTTCACAGAGTAACATTCTCCAATGGGCCATTTTCTAAGTGCAATCATTACCTCCAGGTTGGGCATTATTGGGAAATACTGGACCTTCCAGGGGCTTTAAAGTCCTCCACCTGTGGTGTTGGGCCTCATTACGGTGGTCCAGTATTTCCCAATAATGTCCACCCTGTTGGGTATTATTGCTTACGTAAATCCTGGTGCTGAATTGTAGAACGTGGACTAGTACTGGGCATAATTTGTATAACACAGATAAAATACCATGTAATTGCCATTTTCACAGTTCTTAAAAACATGATTTAAAATGTGTAATTTCAGAAAAAAAATTCTTAATACATAAAATACACTTCTTTTCCATGAAATTGTATTAAATGACATGAAAATATTCACTTACATGAAACATTGATTAAAGGGATATTTCTAATTTTGCCAACCACTAATCAAAACACATGAAAATAAAAAAAATGTAGCCTAACAGGAGATTAAACTGGGAATGGGTTAACAGATTCTGAGCCAAACTGTGTCTTCCTACCATAGGAGCTCTGCCTCTGATTGACTAGTATCAGCTGCATCATATTCATGGACATCATGGCAGGAAGCTAAACCTGGTTAAATTTAGAGCAGCCTAGCCCATTGCTGGACTGAACCCCAAAATGCTGAATATTTATGTATTAGCATTTTGGATAAATACCTTTGAGTGAATGACTTTTTTACCAAGGTTCCATGTTAGTATACAAGGAATATAAGTACAATGTGTGAGATTAGCAGGCAAACAGTTGGAATACAAATTTCAGTAGAGGGTATACATGGTCTAAAAGCTACAGGTAATATATTTAAAAGTTAAAACAACACAACCAAGTATACATTTAAGAATGATGAGTCACAGCCAACAATATTTACATGAATTAAAGCTGCCAGAAGGGCATTGTCAAAGGGAAAGGTGCAGTGGAAAAACTGAGTTGCTGCAAGTTGTGCCAGGTAACGTAGGAAAGTGGGAAGAGTAAGTGGGTGTAGAGGGGTAACTGGGAGGGAGGTAGAAGGCGAGGTGGGTGGGAGGCAAGGATCGGGGAACTTATGCAACAGTGGGTGGGGTGAGCAGATTAGAAAAGAGATAGGAGAAGGGAGTTGAAGGAGAGTAAGAGAGGATGGTGGTGGACCAGGGCTAGAGAGAGAGGCAGTGGTATAGAGGGGGAGGGTATAATGTAGATGATCTACCAATCCCAACTGATGTACCATGCCAGAATTTTTTATAATAATTTAGTCTTAAGATGAGAGATCTTTTGGATTCCCCTTTTTGATCAGTTTTTTTATAGCACTTGTGTTTTTAGTGGATTATTATAATTGTTTTTAGAATTCTTTGGTATCATGTATATATATAGACATGTTTATGAATTTGTATTTATTATTATAGATTTTTATAATGTGTTGGTATTTATTTGCTATTTATGAATGCCCCCTACAGAAATGTTTGATTGTATTATGTGTATATATTGCAACAAGGTTTGAGCAATCAGTTTAGTAACCTGCATTAGCCAGTTTATTAGATAGGTTGATTGAATGATGATGTTATCATGATGTCATGGAGACCTGACTATAAATGTTTCCAATTCTGTTTTCACCCTCAGCCTTTGAGAAAGGGTCAAGCATGTGACCTGAAATGCATCAGGTGGGTGTTGTATCATGTAATAAACTTTTTTAAATCATAAGAAGGTATCAGCAATCATTGTAGTGGTGAGTGCCCAAGTTGTTTCTGTTTCTCTGTGCTGGACGTGTAGTAGATTTTGCAAATTTGTAAATGGCCATATAACTTGGTCAATACTGGGGCTAAACCAGGGGGAGGGAAGATTGCATATATAGGCCCCATAATCCTGACCATAAAAGTGTTCAGGGATGTTTTACACACATTTTTCATGCCTCAACTTTATAGCTTTGTGCTTGAACCCTAAAAAATATGCATTATTCATAGTTTGCTTGTTTGCTGTTTATTTCCTTATTTTTTTAAACATATAACAACCACCGTATCTAGCTTTCACCTTTCCTACACCCTTTAATGAGCACTGCATAGTGAAGCTTACTGTACCAGATGTGTAGCTGGCTTTGAGCAGCTGCATAGTGACGGGTACCTGCACCAGACCTGTAGCTTGCTTCACAAGAGGCCCTGTAAGCCACTCTTTAAGCAATTGCATAATGACACTCACTGGGCCAGACATGTAGCTTGCTTCATGAGTGTCCATGCAGACCAAACATGAAGCAACTGCATAATGTTACTGAATGCACCAGACCTGTAGCTTAGTTTGCTGCCAATTCTGTAGCAGATTTGTTGAATTTACAAGTGGCAATAACTTAGCTAATTTTTAGCATTTTTTGCACAAACATTGGGGATTTCTTAGATAGGCCCTCTGCTCACAGCCACATAAGAAGTGATGGTTAAATTCTCCCAGGAATAGTATATTGAAGTGTAACCCCAAAACCCATTTCAGGAGTATTTCAGTTCCACCACTTATGTGGCTATAAGGAGTGGGCTTTTTTAAGCAACTGCCCAGGATTTGGTATGAAATGGTAAACAATTTGCAAAGTTATTACCATTTATAAAATGACTTGAATCAAACAAGCAATATGATTGGTCAAAACGTGTCACATGACCACATATTAATTTCAATTAGAAAATGGGCTGGATACTTTTAACTCTCTGATTGGCTAAGAGACATAGCATGAGGATACATTAACTACCAGTAGAGCCTAGCAGATAACAAGTGCCAGCCCAACCTGAATCAGTATCAAAGTGGTATGACTGTGTCACTTTGGATTTTCAAGTTACCCAAAGCTTCTTTCTGTCCTTTACCAAGTGACATCCCTCCCTCACTTACCAAGTGCCCTCCTGTGACAATGACCACCGACTAATTAGCCATAAAGAAATCCCACACAGAAAAGCAGTAGAACTGTTTTTCTCTTTTTTAAAACAAGATTTTTTTTTTAAGCAACTAATCCTGTTGGTTGCATGCTCAGTGTTACTGTACAGTGGGAGCCGAATTGGGACACATCCAAGAAGAGAATCTTCAATTTTTTTTTTCTTTGTACAAAAAAAACCTTAAAGTAGCATCCTATGGTTGCCCATGCTTTCAGTCTTCTTCTGTCCCCATCCTCTGACTGCCAACCCATTCAGCAGTTCATGGCAAGCCACCACTGACTATCCATTTCCTGAAGCACTAATGGAGAAATTTGCTGGTCTTGTCATCTAGCCAGAGGTACAAAATGGAACCAGAAATGTAGTAGTGAGCACTACCAGCAAACAAAACAACTGCAGGGCTTTCACAAGAAAAAAAGATACAGAAAAGGAGGAAAAAAGCACATCTCATGAAAGAAACATATACCAAAGACTGCAGTGCTCTCTACTGGCTATGCAGCAGTATAGGGACTACATTGCCAAACAAGATCTGGTGGAAGCCATGAGGGCTGCAATTAAGTGCAATAAATGACAGCTGTCACATTCATGAGGTGCTGTAAAAAATGGCTATTTTGAAAATTTGGGATAAAAATATTGAAAATTACCAAAGTTATGAGCCTATGTTTGCAAATTTCAATGTAGGCTCATAAGTAGAGCTGCGTGTACTACAAAATTCCACCTGCAGAATACATGCAGAATGGCCATTCTGATTCCACAGAATTTCCTGCAATTTGCATGAAAATTCTACAAAATTCTACCAAATTTTAAATTTCATTTATGTCACTATAATTGTAAAAGTACATGTCTAACTAGCACCAGATTTGGAACATGCACCATACCCAATGACATACAATGGTGTGTCAAATTTTAGATTAGTAGGTTGAAAGGGGTGGAGGTATGGGTGGCTAAACATTTAATCAAAATTAAACTTTCAGTTATTTTGAGATAATTTTAAAATTTCTTATCCAAATTTCTCCACAATGTCTGGATTTAGAGAAGCACCCAACATGGGTATATACACCATGTTTTAAGTCTCAAGCTTCAATGGGAGCTGAGTTATAGGTAGCCAAGATATTTTGCCAAAATTTAGGTTTCTGTAATTTTAGTATAATTGTGATAGTATTAATTAAAATTTTATAAAATTTCACATGTATACAGGTTATCATTACATTTGTATTTGTACATAGTATCAGATTTCTAGCTTCAAATGAAACTGAGTAATAGCCTACCAAACATGTTGCCAAAATTTAAATTTCAGTTATTTTCCTCTAATTTTAAAACAACATATCCAAATTTAACCAGAGTCAAAGCATTTAAACTACTATACCACATGGTAATTTTTGGAAAAAATTATTTTTTGCAGCTTTAAATGGGATTGAATTAAAAGTAATCAAACTTTCACAACATTTAAAAATTAAATTCTACAAGAATGTAAACTACACATTTAAGCCACTGAAACTTTATAACTAGAAAATGCAATACCATAAAATTTGGCAGATTCTTAGACCTTGCAAGGAGATGGTGTGTGCCAATTTTATTAATTGCTTGCTGCCAGAAACTGCAAAATAAATAACATCTGTACTTAAAGTCAAATACCAAGAGTCTTTGTGAAAATTGTAGAATTTCATGAAAACTTCCATAAAACTGGAATTTGCTAATTTCATGCAGCCTTATCGGGAGGATTCTAATTAAAAGATAGGGATATGAGAGGCAGGTAGTTTCAGGAGGTCAACAGGTTCAGAAGTTAAACAAACAGTTTCACCAAGAAATGGACAGCTGAGCTGAGTAGCACGACAGTGGTAGACCCCCAGGTTGGAGCAAGCAAGCACAAAGTCTCAACAATTCCAACCTGAATGCAGGATATTTAAGGATCACAGCCAGTAAATGTATGATCCAGAGAGCCTGATGTACATGCAAGTCTGGAACTTAGAGGTACTCAAAAAGATGGCAGAAGCAAATGTCTGGAGCAGCAGGAAGGAAGAATTCTGACTATTCCAACAGGGTAGGTCAATAGGAAAAGGAGTAGGTGACTCATGTTTTAAAGGAGTTTGTATTTGTAAAGAACAAAGAGGCTGTCAGCAGCATCAGTAGTTCTACTGAGTCAATCTGGCTATGCAGAAAGAGAAGTGGGGGGCAGTCACTCAGAGAGGAACAGCAGGACTGCAAAAAGCTCAGCCCAGCTGATCAAATTAAGTAGTGATATGTGCATTGTTAATGTTAAATTTCCAAAGAGAATTCTGGATGGTTCATTTATATGCTACAATAAATATGTCAGAAAATGTTACCAATATTTTTTTTTTCTACTGTAAATTTAAAACTGCTAAACCAATTTATCCAGTTGTGCTAGACACTAGGATACACTGACTATGGATATGCATGTCAAATGTTAACTCTATGCCTGCAAGAGCACAGAAGTTACAATCATCCACATTTTTGAGAGTCTTCACAACATTTTGCAAATATTTACATAGTGAAGATTTCAACCCCTGTAACTTAAAAATCTCTACTCCAATTCTCTCCAAAATTAGATCATTCTATAAGCGTTACAAAAATGGCCTTCATGCTAATTTAAACATGTCTAGTGCCAAAGGTGCCAGAGTTATATGCAGATATACTTTGTCCATGAAATTTCCCGAAAAAAATAAAATGACAGATTTTGAGCACCTATAATTTTGAGACAATGCATCATATTGCCATGAAATCTGGCACATTATTAAAACACCTATCATCACGGAATCATGCCAAAGGTAAGACCTCTGACCCAATAGATGGCTGACAAATATGCAAACATTTTCATGAAATTTCACACAAAAAATAAAATGGCCAAATTTGAGCACCTATTATTTTGAAACTATTCATCCAAATGTCATGATGTATGGACATTTATTGGCCCTCCACAAAAAGAGTGTGTGTGCTAAATTTCAGAGCTCTAGCTTAAAGGACAGCAGAGTTATGACCAAATTACTCATTAAAAAATTCTGCAAAATTCCAATGAAATTCCACAGAATTTCATGAAATTTCATCAAAATTCCACAAATTCAGAATGTTCCCATTCCTCATAGCTCTACTCATAACTTTGTCATTTTGTAATATTGGTACGACAAATTTTCAACATACTATAACCTTCTTATAACCCTGCCTCATGAACAAGGGCACAGAAAATGTTGAACTCCCGGCCAAAAGTGGACAGTGAAATCACCTTTCAGGATGTAAAAACATATTTTGGCCAGGATTGCAAAAATGACAGCTGACACATTAATGAGGTGCTGTAAGGAAATGACTATGCTGTAAATTTGGGGGGAAATATTGCAAATTTCCAAAGTTACAAGCCTACATGTGCAAAATTCAATGTAGGCTCATAACTTTGTCATTTTCTAATATTTTGATATGAAATATTAAGTATAGACTTCGTATGACCCCTCCTGAACAAGTGCAAAGAAAATGTTCAAATCCTGCTGGGAAGGTGATTTTGAACAAGAAGTATAAAATCACTCTTTGGGACAGATTTGCCTAATGTCAGTGTAATGGTTCATGAGGTGGGGTCCCAAAAAAGGCATGTTAAAAATTTGGGGCAGAAATATGGAAAAGTTACCAAGTTATACAACTATGTTCAAACTCCCATTGAAATACACTGAACCACATACCTGTTTCCTCAGTTCATGGTCTGGTTTTATAGAGTGAAGACGTATCTGCAGTCCATAGAAGATTATGGTGCTGGACCCCTGTGGCTCAGTAAGGGTTTGGGGTGGGGTGGTGGGTGCTGAGTGGGAGGGTTGGGTGGGGACAGTAGTGGTAGCAACAAACATTGATAGATGGTTTTCTTTTGCAGGGTTTGTGAAAGAAAGAAAGAAAGAAAGAAAGAAAGAAAGAAAGAAAGAAAGAAAGAAAGAAAGAAAGAAAGAAAGATGAGGGAAGGTTTTCTTTATTTCAAGTCGTGACACTGGGGGATTGGGCACCCCAGTGTTATTGTTATGTTTGTTGGGTGATGGGATGATGGGTGCTGAGAGGGAAGGTCTGGTGGGCAGAACAGTTTCAGGGGCAAGAACAACAGAACGGGACAGTGACACTGGGGAATTGGGCACCACCAGTGTCAGTGTTATGTTTGAGGGGCACGGGATCACAATGTTGTGGGCAAAACCATCCACCACAACAATGCCACATGCAAAGCAGCGTGCAGCAAAATAACATCTGCACAATATGCTGACCAGCACACAACACAGCAATAACTTAGTTTTTGCAGGGGGTTCCACTTTCCGCACCCACCAACATCCGGGGCTTCACCCCCCACACCCCCTGAACTAATTATAATCAATTCTGGGGGGTCGTGGATGTTGGAGGTAAAAAAAAAAACTTGGGTTGGGTAAATTTTTGTTTTTTGGCCCCCAAAAAAGCCACAGCAGAGTGGGATATGGTGGAAACCAAAGTGCAGCCCCAGGTCCCCGACGTCACTGAAGGCAGGTGCTCTAGCCACTCCACCACAGGAGCAGTTCAGCCAGGCACCTCCCTGATGGCATCCTTCACCTTTCCTGCTGGCAGCCTGCAGTAATGGGGTAGTGGTTTCTACCATACGCTTTAAAAATCCCTGTCACTGTGGAGCCATTAGCGCTTCTTACAGCGCTGCATTTAATGCATGGTTTTATCCACGCTATCTTAACCCTGTACCTGTTTGGGGGGACTGAGAGGGAGAGTCGGCTGTGGGGGGTCCAGAGATAAGGGGGGGGGGTGCAGTGGAGAAGCTGTGAAAATACGTATCTAAAGATCAACTGCAGCAGATGTTGTTTGTAGTAATGATACAATGTTTCAATAAAGAATGCTCAAACAATGCTTATGCTGTCATTTTCTTTAATTTTAATTAAAGTGTTGCACCTTTTTTATCGCTTAATTTCTGCTCCATTTTCCCCTGCTGCTCCATTCTGCCAATACACACTAATCTGTCACATTCCATTACAGTGTCCATGTTGACATCGATGGTGCTGTCATTCACAGCTTTTCATTAATATAATACTACAGTATGTGCCATAGTTTTCCCACTCTGATATATGGATAGTATAGCTTGTTAATCAATTTTGTCAGCATGGTAACAGTAAGCTGTCTTTTACACTGAGAGTTTCATTCATTGAATGTTCTTATTTCAAATGATGTTCTTTGCTGTTTTCACTTGTTTTGTGAGAGACTATCTGTGAGTCGTCTCCATGCCGACAATTGTGAATCTGTCCTTTACAGTGCTGATACTGGCAACTTAATATTTCAGCTTATAAATGTTGCCTAAATCTATCACTATGTCTCACTAACTACTATTTATTAATAAAATCATGTTCCTCACTTGAACTAATGGGTTGCAGTGTGTGTTACTAATACTACATTTGCCAGCTGAGTTCTACTGCTGTGATGGACCATTTGGTGACTTTCCCATGGGAGAAGCTCTGCCGATGCTTGCTGTGTGTGTACATTGTCTGTACAATCAGTGTGTATACTAAATAATAAAAAAATACAAATAAAAAAATGAAGCATGTAATTGAAATAAATTTTATGAAGCAGGGATCTTTTTCATCCATATAGCCTAGCTGGACCCAATTCAGAGATGTATAGCACAACTTGTTGGTGGATGTGAGTTGCAACATATGCCGCTAAGCCAGGGACCCTGTGCCAGATTCTAGAACAGGCAGGGTCCCCGGCACCTACACCATGTGACTTGCGGTATCTCCAGGGCTGTGCCACAGGAAGGGCACATCTGACCCGGGTGCCGCAAGCCACTAACAAGCCCACCGACAGGGTGCAGGCTCCCCAGCCCCAAGCCCCAAGACATGCCCGCAAGCCCCAGTGGGCTCTGGGGGGGGTGTTGGCAGAGTGGCACTGGCAGGGGAGTGGCATCGGCACATCACGGTCCTGGGTGCCAGCAGGTAGAACCCCGGTATTGCCGTGGGGTGGGGGGTTGCAGTGCAGTGGGGGGATCTGTGTGGCATGGCAGTGTGTGGGTTGGGGCACTGCAGGGGGGCATCAGGCATTTGGGCAGGACAGAAGCCCCTCAAGCCAGCTAATTGCTGGTCTAACTTCACAGTGCTGCAGGACCTCTTGGAATTGTGTTGGGGAGTTACTGCAGCTTCCCTTACGGAATTGGGCACAGCTGATGCCATAACCCCCCTTCCGCCATGCTGTAGGGGCCTTGGGCGGTGTTGGTCCCCCTGGGCGCAGGCCACCCCCGCAATGGCGCAGGCCACCTCTTGGAATCCCAGCTGGCAGAACCCATGGTGCAAAGTGTGATTTATGCAATCTGTGTTGGCGCAAGTCGCACTGCACCACAGCGAACCCTTCTTGGAATCAGGCCCGCTGTGTGTCCATTTACAGTGTAATCCTGTTTCCTTACTGAACATGTTATATTCAATGTATTTTAGCTTCAAAGGATCATAAAAGATTTCTCTATGGATACTAATAATTAATAAAATGATTACACTCTTGCCAAATAATCTGCTATTATTACTTCATGTTTTTGAGAATGGAAGCGTAGCTCTTCTCATGAAACTGACTGAGGAATCTGTGTGTCAACATCTGTGTTTGCTGAGACAGCAAGAAGGCCCTGCTTAAAATCACATGAGCGAGTATTTCTGAGTGCCAGCGCAATGCACCTTGTCTCCATCACATCAGGGAAAACACTACTACCCTCCACCAAGTTCCACAACTTCTACTGTTTGGATATAAGAATAGTTTTAATCTTTGAGGACACGCCAATAAAATGGCACTATCTTTAGTGCCTGTGTGCTCTCTATCTCATCATGCATCCGCCATCAGCCATCTGATAGCAAGGCATTTGACACAGTCCCACACAAAAGATTAATAGTCAAATTAACCAGCCTGGGAGTGGGTCCCAGTGTGGTAGCCTGGGTAAAACATTGGCTGGACAACAGGACACAGAAGGTAATTGTAAATGCAGTCCACTCTGAAGAAAAAAGGGTTACTAGTGGGGTACCGCAGGGTTCAGTATTGGGTCCAGTCCTTTTTAATGTCTTCATAAGTGACATTGCAGAGGGACTGGAAGGAAAAGTATGCCTCTTTGCAGATGACACAAAGGTCTGCAACAGGGTTGATACACAAGGAGGCGTGGAAAGGATGAGAAGGGACTTGGCAAGGTTGGAGGAATGGTCAGAAGTATGACAGCTAGGATTCAATGCAAAGAAGTGTAAAATAATGCACCTGGGAAACAAGAACCCAGGGGAAGAATACACAATGAGGGGAGGGAGTAACAACAACAAAAGGAAAGGGACCTGGGGGTAATCGTATCAGATGACCTTAAGGTTAGCAAGCAATGTGAGAAGGCAGTAGGGAGGGCTGGGGGTATACTGGGATGCATAGGGAGAGGCATCAGCAGCAGAAAACAGGAAGTTGTTATTCCTCTGTACAGACAGTTGGTGAGACCCCATCTGGAGTACTGCATCCAGTTCTGGAGACCCCATCTCTGCAAGGACATAGACAGGACAGAAGCAGTCCAGAGGAGGGCAACTAAAATGGTGCAGAGTCTGCAAGAGAAGCCATATGAGGAGAGACTAAAGGAACTTAACATGCATACCCTTGAGGAAAGAAGGGAGGGGGGGACATGATAGAAACTTTTAAGTGCTTCAGTGAAATCAACAAAGTCCAAGAGGGTAGCATCTTTCAGAAAAAGAGACATGCAAGAACAAGGGGACACAATTTAAAGATAGAGGGGGGGCGGTTCAGGGGCAATGTGAGGAAGTATTTTTTCACAGAGAGGGTGGTGGATGCATGGAACAGCCTTCCTGAGGAGGTTGTAGGGTCTAAAACTGTGGGAGAATTCAAGAATGCATGGGGCAGACATAAGGCAATTCTTGTGGGGGGTAGGAAGAAATAGGCTGTTGGTTAACTAGGATCTGCGGCCTATCCTGTAGGTAGGGAAATGAGCAGACTAGATGGGCCAAGCGGTCCTTATCTGCCATCAAAATCTATGTTTCTATGATAAACTTGCCTGGTGTTGTTAAATCAAGTGATAGATGACAGGTTGCAGGGAGGAGGCAGACTGACTGCACATCTATCAGGAGACAGAGAGAGGGTATGACATTGAATAGGGTTTATCAAAGGACATCCTATGCCCCAGCACATGATCAGCCTGCCTCCTGTCTGCATCCTGCCATCTGCCAGTCGATTTAACAGCCCAGATAAACAGAGGGTAGCTGTTTGGATAGGTCACACAGTTTTTTTTAAGACTTGCCTGGCTTTGGAGGAGGCCCAGTGTAGTGCTGATTATTGTGCTGGCATCACCAGGCCCAGATAAACTCTTACTGTTCCCATAGAAAAACAGTTCTAATCTTCACAGGCACATACATTGTATGTATTGCACAGTATACATATTAAATGGCTTACCAGTTTGAAACCGACATTGCTGGGAGACTGGTTTCAGAACCATTACCTCCAGTGTCAGATCCACTTCCCTCGTCATAGGCAATACCAGCAGCCACATCAGATGTTCCGGCACTGGAGGCTAGCAGCTCAAAACTGTACTGTATTACACAGCTTGTACTGTAGAAGGTTATTGCTAGAAGCTGCAGGAGACCCTAAGACATTGTGGGCATATGTAAAATCCTTTCTGGGCTCAGGCTAGTCTCATACTACAAATTATATGGTTATCAGCAGTGACCACTGTAATGACCCACTCACCATTACAAATTCCTTCAATAACCAATTTACTGACTTATCCAAATACACTGCCTCCTTCCCAGCGGACCTCCTAGCACCTCCCTCCTAGTCAGATATCAGCATGCTAAAACATCTGCCTTTCTACTTTAAAACTATTTCCAAAATAGATGTTCTAAAACTACTCAACTCAATCTCTGACAATGCTGTACTAGTGAAGGCTCAGACTGCCTTGAGCCTAAACTCCTGAAGTTAGCCACTCCCTTAAATTGCTGCCCCCCTGGCTAAAATCTTCACTATGCCTCTTTACTATAATCTTGTCCTGGACATCTAGAAAATAGCTAAAGTTACCCCAGTTTTCAAAAAGTTGATGAAAAGGATATCTCTAATTATAGGCCCCTAGCCATTCTATCTGTGCTAAATAAAATTCTAGAGGAACTAGTGGCTACTCAAGTGATTGAGTATCTCTCTAAATGCAATCTTTTGTCATCCACCCTGCATGGTTTCCGCAAAGGGCACAGCACCTCCACTGTGTTGCTACAACTCATTAATGATGTTCTAACTGCAATGGACCTAGGCCTCATGACTAGAGCAGTGTTCATCGACTTCTCAAAAGTGTTCAATCTCATCGATAACCCCCTTCTGCTTGTTGCCCTCAGTTCTCTCGGTATCTCTCCTGCAATCTGTTAGATGGTTTCGTAGTACTTAACTAATAGAAGCCAAAAGGTGAAATTCAATTCTGCAGTGTCTGATTCTGCACCTGTAAATGTCGATGTTCCACAAGGCTCCATTTTGGGGCCTCTTCTTTTCTATTTTTATAAATCACATATCACCCAACACACCCTTGTGCTCATCCATCCTATACGCAGACGATCTTGTACTATACACCTCCTCTGCGGATATACTAAAAATAAACAGTCATCTCTCCTCTGCATTTCTTACAATACAAGACTGGATTAATAAACAGGCTTTTCCTCAACATAAGCAAAATGCAGGGCATGCTCTTTGAATCCCTGCCAAACTTAACACAAACCGCAGCTTATATAACATCTCCTGTGTGGATGGCTCATCTGTTATGATGGCAACCTCGTTCAGGTATCTAGGTATCCTGCTTGATGAAATCCTCAGCTTTGAGCTGCACATCATGGCTACTTGCAAGTCAGTTTACACTAAACTGAGTACTGTCAACAGAACAAATCAGAGCCTTACTCCCTCTGCTAGACCGGCTATTGCTAGGGGTATCTTGCTACCATCTCTTGCATATGGTTCTGTCACCTACATAAATGCTTCTAAGAGTGCCCTCAACAAATGGGACACTACATATCATAATATGTCACTTTGCCTCAGCTACACCTTGTCTGAAACACCACTGCTTGCTATACTTGGACCTTAACTGGCCCTCTCCCTTTGCCCATTAACTGCTTGCCCTTGTGACTCAACTAGATAATATCTTGAGGTCAAACCAGCCTCTTTCTCTTGCCACCATGATAGTGCCACCGTCCCCCTCCAATGGCCTCAGATTTACTGAACTTTTTCTGCTACGTATCCCTAGATGTAGAATCCTGAATGGTACAACAGCTTTCTCAAACCTGGCCCCAAAATACTGGAACTCCTTATCACTTGATGTTCACTCAGCACCTAGTCATGCTGCTTTCAGAAAGATGCACCACACCCTTCTTTCAAAAATGCCCAATGCACCTGCTTCAATCCACCTTAGGCTGCTCACATTCCACTGCCTAGCTCTCTAAGGTACTTTTCTTCCATACTGTGTCTTCCAACTTTCTCTTGAACATGACAATGATTATGTAGAGCATTTACCATAGTTTGTAAACATGGCTCCAAGTCTACCAATTTGCATGTTTAATGTTACTAGAAAACTATTTTTGCATTATTCTTTTGGTGTGTACTTATCATTACTGTTTTTCCTGTAACTTTGTTGTATATCCATTTTTTTTTGCTGAATTCTGTACACTATTTGTCATTTTTTTGTTCCATTAAACTGTTCTGTAATTCTCCTGGGTCATGTCTGAAAACAGTCACATGTGTGACTAAGCACCCACTTGGTAAACAACAACCAAATAATTAAAATAAATCGGGAAGTACTGCACAGTACATTTACTTCACTATCCATCTCTTCTTCTGAAGATGTCATTGCTTAATTCTGCCACCAGATAAAGTGGTTAATGTACAGCACAGCTGCTGGAGAGCATACACGGTGACAGCACAATTGACGTCACCACTCTGCCATCACAAGTGCCACTGCTAAAGATAGTACATGCTTGACAAATGCACAAAATGGAAAGACGTAGATTTTAAACAAAAAAACAAGAACAGTCAAGAAAACAATTATTGGATAAGACTTTATTTTTTTTATTATTAGGATTACAATACTTTTGAATCAAAGGTTCCATTACAAAGGTTCCACATCAAGTAGAAACAGAGCTGGGAGTAAATACAGAAACAAGTAGTGTAGATAACATTTATTTATTTTTATTTATTTATTGTGATCTAGGATTAACACCTTTGAGAACAAGCTCATTACATACTGTAGGTTCCACGTCAGAATTACATTAACGGTGATAAAGAAAAAACCAAAAACAAACATATAGGTATACAATAGAGCTATAAGTGCAGGCTAATGACAAGTATGAGACTAAGTATTAATATAAACATAAACAAACAGACTAAGTCAGCAGGTTATTATAAGTACCACAAGTCTGTGAGAGGATTAAGGCATCTTAAGGAAGAAAGGACAATTCAGACTGGGGGGTGCCTATAAGGCAGAGGGAGGTACTGCAGCGGACCGAGTTGTCAGGATGGAGGGCTATGTTGGGGGGTTACAGCAGCCCAGGGTGGCCAAAACCCACTTAAAAAGTGGGGAAGCATCAGCCCAGGAAGGCCTTATGAAAGCAATTTTTTTTTGGGGGGGGGAGTTGGGGCTGAAGGCAGATGGGAGAGGATAGTAGGAGAAAAGAGAAGGTGGTAGGGAAGAGGGGAGTTTGACTGAGGAAGGAAGGAAGGAAGGAAGGAAGGAAGGATAGATTACATTAAGGCACATGACGAAGGGAAGTGCCAGATTTAAGGGGCCACATGGTCATGAGGGACAGCTGCTTAGGGACATGGAAAAATAGCATTAAGGGGCTAAGGCAAGCAGTCACAGAAAGTGTTAGCATTGAGATGTTTTTGGAGCTCACATGTGTAGGGGCTTAATGCTGTTATCAAGGAGATAGCAGGAGGAAGATTATTAATCCAGATGGGAGCACGGTAAGCAAAAGGTCTTAGACCAAAAGAGGTGCAACACCTAGGAATTTTAAAGACCATGCTATCTGAGCTTCTGGCGGGACGGCTGTTATCATAGTGAGTAAAGAGCTGCTCTACACCCTTTGGCATGAGGCCTAGACTCACTTTTTTGGCCAGAAGGCACGATTGAAACCTGAGCCTATCTGTGAACTGTAGCCAGTTAACCTGGTCATATAGGTCACATGTATGTGTAAGCCATGAAGAACCAGTTAAGAGTTGACAGGCTTTATTTAGGGCAACCTTTATACAGTGAAGGGCTGTGTCTGTAGCTGAGCCATAGACTATGATGCCGTAATCAACAAGAGAGTCCACTGAACTCTGGATAGTGTGATTTAGGGTCTCTGGGATAAGACTTTGCTTGTGCCTATGAAGCAGACCGATACAGATGTTCATAGCCTTTGCAACATTTTCAGTGTGGTAAGCATATGACATAGTGCTGTCTACTGCAATCCCCAAATACTTGAAATGCTGGTTGAGTTCCAGTATAGTCCCAGTTTCATTTGTTATGTTGAGTGGATATGATTGGTGCCTACTCTGGGGACTGGAAAACAACAAGGTCTTGTTTTTTTTTTTTTATAGTTCAAAATTAGTTTATGTTCTCCGAACCATCTCTCAACTGCAATAAAGCTGTCCTGGAGCTTGCATTCCAAGTTAAAAGGATCAGGGTCACTTGTATACAGGACTGCATCATCTGCATAGAGCAGTATCGGACAGCTACTGGGAAGTGGGAGCCTGTTTAGGAACAAACCAAATAAAATGGGACACAGGATGGAGCCCTGGGGTACACCGGAGTGAATGGGTCTACTATCAGATAGGACATTATCAATTCTAACTTGCTGACAGCGATTCATGAGATAGCTCTTAAACCAGGTAACTGTCAGTAGACAGGACAATAGATGCAAGCTGCTCGACTAGAAGGTCATGATTAACCATATCAAAGGCTTTTGACAGGTAGATGAAAGAGATGCCGACTAGCGAGCTATGATCCAGGGAACTGTGAATATTATTGGTAAACTCTAGCAGTGCAGTAGTGGTGCTGTGTCCTTTGCAGAACCCATGTTGTTGCGGGCACTGTATATTGTACTTTTCTATGTATTCAGTTAAATTGGTCAGCAACTATTTTTTCAAGAGCCTTAAGCAAAGGCGGGAGATTTGAGATGGGCTGATAGTTACCTAGTGAGGTTTGATCACCATTCTTGAAAACGAGTTTCACCAGGGCCACTTTCCAGAGCTGTGGGAACTGAGAAAACCTAAGTGAGGTGTTGATTATGTGTGTTAGCAGTGCCAGAATGTCTTCTAGGGTAAGAGCCACAAATTTGAGGTTGAGGGAGTCACCACTGAAACAGGGCTTACCAGGACCTTTTGGAGATATTTCCTAGCCTCACCATGAGAGATGATTCTACTGTAAAGTGGAGCGGGGGTTGAGAGAGAGGTAGGACTACAGGACTTGGTTTTGAAGTTGAGACTGTTTGGAGGAAAAAATCAGGAGGAAGTGACATTGATGAGTTCTGAGAAGGCTTCATTGAGATAATTTGCAATGGAATTGGGGTCTGTAGTGGGAACACCACCAATGTTCAACATGGTGGGGGCTGACTTTATGTCCTTGCCAGTGACTTCTTTAAGGTTTGCCCAGAATTTCCTACTGTCACGCCAAGTGCAAGTGAGGGCTTCCTTGCAGTATTGATGTTTTGCTTTGCCTATGGCCCTAGTGCAGTCGTTGCAGGCCTTTTTTGTAGGCTTGGATGTCCACTTGTTTACCCGTTGCTCTGGCTATGTGCCACAGATGATCCTTTGATTTCATCTGTTCAAGAAGTTCAGGCATGAACTAGGGGTTGTTGTAATCTTAGATTTTGTGCTTTTTTAGTGGGGCATGCTGGTCACACACCTTGTTAAACAGCAGGATGAATCAGTTTAAGGCAGCATCAACAGAACTGGAAGAGTAGACTGTTGACCAGTTTCATTTGTGAAGGTCTGCTTTTAGCACTTCAAGGTGACTGCATTTAAGGACCCTATGGATAATCATTTTCAGTAGGGGTTTGGAGAAGTTCTTAGCCTAGTGAATTAGAACTGGTGAATGATCACTATGTACATCCAGAAGCACTGTGACAAGAGAGATGTGGTAGATTAGACAAGACCCAGTCAAGCAATGAGGAGGTGCCAGTCTTGTAGTTTATCCTGGTAGGAGAATTGACAAGCTGGGAAAGATGCACAGCAAAAACTACATCCCTGAGAATAGAGGCTGGTGCAAGCCAGTTGGCATTAAAGTCACCCAGCAGTACTGTTTCATTGTTTAAGTTCAAGGCACCAAGGCATTCTATCAGCGAGCTTAGCCCAGGGGTCTTCTGACCTGGTGGAATGTACACCGAGAGAACTGTGAGGGTTTTGTTGTGCTTCCCAAGTAGCAACGTTAAAGCTAAGATTTGCAGATTAGTCCCAGTGTATGGAAGAGGTAGAACAATGGCTTGCAGGTCCTCCGTTATTTAGATTGCACATCCACCCCCACGTTTGGTTAGACAATCCATTCCGTACACTGTACAGCCTGGGATCGAAACTGATGCATCAGCAATCTTAGGAGAGAGCCAGGTCTCTACCACTGAAAGGATGTCAGGGTTGTGTTGTAAAAAACAGGATTTAAGGATATCCATTTTTGTCAGGATACTGTGGATATTCATAGAGCCTATTGTGAGTTGCTTGACATAACTTTGAGGTTCAGCAGTGAGTGTTGGAGGGCCCGGATTAGGATGGATATTCCCAGATAGTAGTAATAAAAGTAGCACAATGCTGCGTAGATATACTTTCAGGAGTTTGCTGCTGCATTTGAGTGTCCTGCACTGATTTGAGTAGGAGGAAGGTTTTTTCCTGAATATTAAAAGTTCCAGGAAAGAGCACCATGGGGTGCAGCCACCATGGTCCTTCACAGAAACATAGACTTTGACGGCAGATAAGGACCGCTTGGCCCATCTAGTCTGCCCATTTCCCTACCTACAGGATAGGCTGCAGATCCTAGTTAACCAACAACCTATTTCTTCCTACCCCCCACAAGAATTGCCTTATGTCTGTCCCATGCATTCTTGAATTCTCCCACAGTTTTAGACCCCACAACCTCCTCAGGAAGGCTGTTCCATGCATCCACTATCCTCTCTGTGAAAAAATACTTCCTTACATTACCTCTGAGCCGCCCCCCCCTATCTTCAAATAGCTCCATAAAAGTTGATGTAGGCAACACTCGGGGGCGGGGGGGGGCTACAGGAAGTTTGTGGCAGTGAGTCAACGTTGAAGCACAGTGGCATTGAGGGTCATGCCATTCAAAGATGGACTAGGAATAAGGAGTAGATTTTCACTGAGGTGGGAGGTGACAGTAAGGAGCATTAGCACCAAAGCACCTCTCAAAAAAAGGAAGTCAAGCATTCTGCAGGTTTGCTTAGATGTGATCAAAGGAGGAACGGTCCATTATAGGAGGAACGAGTAAATATTTGGTGGTTGCCCCTTTAACAGGAGAGACTGTTGTTGCTCCTTTAATAGGACATCGTACACTACAGCAATCTACCCTTGGTTCACCAATTGCGAGACTGGAGAGGAGAAAAAAAGGCAGAGTATGAGCATTTAAAGGAGGTCTAGGGTGGGAGTGGTGGGGTGGGCAAAAAAAATCACTGGTGTAGCAAGCACAATCAGAACCAGTTTAAGCAGTGTAAAAATGCAGTGAAACAAGGCAAAAATCCTGTTCTATCCCTTAGTTGGTGGAAACAATCCAAGAGTCCAGGTTGTAAATAAAATAAAGATAAGAAACTGCTCAGCAGTGAGCAGCAGTTACAGATGGCAGTGGATTACAGATAAACGACTGAGGATCCCAAGTGAAAACCAAATGAGAGCTCAGACTGGAGAAAGGCGCCACTTCTAAAATTCAAGTGAAGTGCTCAGTTACTGTCTGAGTCGCAGTCCTTACCTGTCGGCTAGCTCTGGGGCAGATGCAAGCTCTTTTCTTGCCTACTCGGAGAGAGTCGAGCAGGCTTGTGCAGCAGTTGCCCAAACAGGCTTTGAGGAGTACCTGAGGAGAGGGACAAGAGGGAGAAATAAATCAAAATGTCAGAGGTGGGGGGGATTCACAGTGACAAGGGGATACTTTTGGTATGACAAAGGAGACTTAAGCTGGGCTAAAATGAGGGGGTGGGTCTCAGACAGAGGCAGGCACCAGTTGGGTCTGAAAGGACAAGGAAACAAAAGAAGGGGTCTGGGCTGGGAAAAAGAGCTATTTAAACTGCAACAGTAGAAATTAGTTCAAAATAAATGCAGTCACTAGTCTCGTTCTAAATTAATTTGAGAGACAATGCAGCTTTAACAAAATCCCAAACCAATTTAAGCAGTGTGAGAATACAGTCTAAATATATGTAGTCACTAGTCATTAGTCTGGATTCTAATTAATCAGAGAGAAGATGTAGCTTTAACAAAATCATCACTGGTGTAGCAAGCACAATTAAAACCAGTTTAAGCAGTGTAAAAATACAGTGAAACAAAGAAAAATCCTGTTCTCTCTCTTAGTTGGTGGAAACAATCAAAGAAACACAGGGATTTAAGTCACTAGAGTCCAGGTTGTAAATAAAATAAAGATAAGAAACTGCTCAGCAGTGAACAGCAGTTACAGATGGCAGTGGGTTACAGATAAAAGACTGCAGATCCCAAACAAATACCAAATGAGGGTTCAGATTGAAAAAAGGCACCACTTTTAAAATTCAAGTGAAGTGCACAGTTACTGTCTGAGTTGCAGTCCATATCTGTCGGCTGGCTCTGGGACAGATGCAGGCTCCTTTCTTGCCCACTCAGAGGGAGTCAGGCAGGTTTGTACAGCAGTTGTCCAAATGGGCTTTGAGGAGTGCCTGTCAGCTGGCTCTGGGGCAGATGCAGACTCCTTTCTTACCGACTCAGAGAGAGTCAGGCAGGCTTGTGCAGCAGTTACCCAAAAGGGCTATGAGGAGTGCCTGTTGGCTGGCTCTGGGGCAGATGCAGGCTCCTTTCTTGCTCACTCGGAGGGAGTCAGGCAGGCTTGTGCAGCAGTTGCCCAAAAGGGCTATGAGGAGTGCCTGTTGGCTGGCTCTGGGGAAGATGCAGGCTCCTTTCTTGCCCATTCGGAGGGAGTCGGGCAGGCTTGTGCAGCAGTTGCCCAAAAGAGCTTTGAGGAGTGCCTGTCAGCTGGCTCTGGGGCAGATGCAGGCTCCTTTCTTGCCCACTCGGAGGGAGTCGGGCAGGCTTGTGCAGCAGTTGCCCAAACGGACTTTGAGGAGCGTTGTTGTCTGCAGTGTCTTCAGAAGAGCTAGGCCGCATTGGCCCCACACCAGCTTTGTGCCTACTACTAAAATGTGGCTACTCACAGTTGGTTTGCAAGCATTGGATCAGCCCGGGACCCCAGAGACACTGTTATTTACCCATCTGGATTAAAATCAGTGACTATGGATCCCCAAGTACCAGCCTCATCACCGATCTTGAGTAGCCCTCCTCCTCCTATGCAGCAGGCCTTATTACAAAGATGCTAGAAGCACTTTTGCTTCAGGTGGATGATGTTAGCCTCTCCCTATCAGGCACAGTTACTGAAGTCCAGCAGCTTCAAGATTGGATGAATGTCTCAGAGCATCGCACGGAGGCCTGCAAGCTCCAACAAATGTAGATATGGCAGCGCTTGCAACAACATGAGGAACGATTTGCAGCTCTCTGGGACAGAGCTGAGGACCAGGAAAATAGGGGCTGCCGCAATAATCTGTGGATTATTGGGCTCCCAGAGGGGGCAGAGGGTCAGCTGATAGAAAGATTTCTTAATGACAACCTCCCTCTTATGCTGGGGGAATGCTGGATAGGTCCTGTAGAAGTGGAGAGGGCTCACCAGGTCTCTACTTGCCCTAATAGGCCTACGGATGCATCTAGACCAGTGGTAGCTTATTTACTCAGGTATTCCACTAAAGAAGGGATCCTCCATGCTGCCAGGGACCTTGGGGAAGTGTGCTGGCAGGGGGTCCAGATCTCCTTGTTTTGGGATTTTGCTTAAGAGACTGCAGCAAAAAGGAGATCCTTTGGACCCCTTAAATGTTTCCTCTACCAACACGACTTTCGCTTTAAATTTAAAAATCTTACTAGACTTTGTGTATCCAAGGATGGGGGAGAAATGACTGCTGACCACCATGCGGACCTCGAGCGCTGGATTGCCAAATTTTGGCCAGCCCTGCGTGTTCCCGGTACAAATCCCAGAAGGCTTTGAGAGCCCAACCAGCCAATACCATCTAACCAGAACCTCTCTTCTCCCTCTGGGGCTCTGAGGGACACATTACCAGCCGGACCAGTCCTCCCTCAGTCTGGTACCCCATCAGCTGCTGACAAATCTTCAGCTTCTCCTGCTCTGTCTACACCTACAGCTCCAAACCCTCTGCCTCACATGCCTTCTCTCTCTCGGCGATTGAATGGCTCCTTTACTAAGTCTAGGCAACAAGCAAGGAGTGGACCTTTGCACTCACCTAGTAAGCACAAAAATGCCCCACCAACTAAAATGTATAGGGAAGATCCTTCCCCTATCATCGACCCAGTGAATATGGAGCTGCCTGACTCTCAAGAGATGGATATTACGCAACCAGCAGATTGGGCTGACTTTCCTGAATCCTCCCTTGTTGAAGCAGTGGACAATGCATCCCCCATGAGACCTGGTCTGAACAGCTATGCTGCAGCAGTGGTGAATACTTCCATGGACCCTGGTGAAGCCCCTCGGGTTTCCCCCGGGTAGGCCGAAGGACTGAATTCCTGAACTGTCTGTATTTGTTTTGTTTATTGATTCCTCTATTTTGTGGCCATAGGTCTCTGCCAGAGCACTGCCTAGAATGTACTTCTTATACAACCCCCCCCCCCCACTGTACACTTGAGAGACACGGGGGAATATGGTAGCCCCCCCCCGTTATTATATCAGTCTCTGTTGGGTCTCTGTTTGAATATTGACCATTGATAGTTGGGCTGATATCTCACCCTGGTGCCCTTTGCTCACAGACTGCTTTAAATGTGGCCTGTATACCTTCTCTTTTTTTTATTGTCATCTACATTTTTGTCATTGTACCTTGAGTTATATTCAGCTCCATATCTGAGCCTTGGGCTTACCTGCCTCAATGATGTCAAACTCAGACTGGCCGGAGGGCGTGCCCATCTCCTTTTTTCCCTATTCTGTTCTTTCCCCCCTTCCCTTGCTTAATCCAGCCCCCCTTCCAGGTGTTCAGGGCACCCGACCCTAAGCTTGTCCCTGGTTCAGGATGACTCAACTTGTTTGGATTCACTCACTTCACCTCCAATACTGAGTTCATGAGATAGCATAGCTGTAGGGCAGATTACCTACCCTCTCTTGCCTTGACCTCTTAACTCATAGCGTCTTTACGCTGTTCTGCACTAATTAATACCAGTTTGTTGACTCTTTGGCTGTTTTGCCCCATATTACTATTAATACCTGTATTTCAAATCTTACTCTTGCTTTTTTACAGCTCTTCACCTATAAGGACAAAGCATCTCAGATACTCAGTTATGCTTACACTCTCTCTCTATTCCTGGGCTATGGACTTGCAGTTTTGGGATACTTAAGGTGCCTCTCCTCCCTCGAGCTTTCTACTGATTTGTCCCCCCCCCCTTGGATCACAGAAGGTACCCTTTCTCATTTGTTGGGGGGGGGCATGGTGTTGACCACCTCCACAGCACAAGGCTATCATTTTGTTTCTTGGAATGTTAAGGGGCTCAACCACGCTATTAAGCACACAAACATTCTTCAGCACTTGAGATGTCTGCCCGCCGATGTTGCACTTTTATAGGAAACCCACCTCCTGGCCCGGGCAACATCCTGGCTGAAGAAATCCTGGGCGGGAGAAGTCCTGGCTAGTTCTTATCCCACTAAGACTAAAGGATTGGCTATCCTTCTTTATCGCACCTCACCTTGGAAGATGGAGGATGCCAGGAAGGATACCCACGGCAGATGATGGGTGGCTAAGTTGTCTTCCCCTGAAGGACATATATTGCTAGGTAATTGCTAGGTAATTTATATGCCCTTAATGATGAGCATGTCAACTTCTTCCCTGTGGTCAGCCAGGCCCTATCCTCATTACATCCAGATGGCCCACCCATCCCACTTATGATTGGGGGGGGACTTCAATATGGTCAGTGATATTTTCCTTGCTAAATCATACCCCACTCCAAATGCATGCCCAAAGGTGAGACAATCCCTCCAGGATATGATCAAGGAGTGGGGCCTGACTGACACCTGGTGAAGAGACCACCCCACAGGCTGTGACTAAACATATTACTCGCCTTCACACCGTTCACATAGCTGCATTGATTTTTGGCTTGCCAATGAAATGGCAGGCCAGGGGGTGTCAGACAATATCATAGGCTGAATTTTGATCTCCAATCATGCTCCCATTCAGGCCACTTATACCCCACCTGGTAATCATCCCTCTGGTACTCACTAGAGGTGTAACCCCCTCCTCTTCAAGAACCATGACTTTCGCCCCATGTTTGTTCAAGCCACTAAGGACTACTTCTCCCTCAACTCTGACTGCGGAGCCTCACATGGTATGGTATGGTATGGGAAGCTTTTAATGTGGTCCTACACGAACACATCATTGCTTTCTCTGCTGCCTGAGACAGGGCTTGTATAGCAGCCTTAACCAAGCTGCTAGCCGAACTGATCACTCTAGAATGCTGTTTCAAAACCACCCCTCATGCCACTAGCAATAGCTCACTTCACCGCCAAATTGTAGGGCTAAAATACCAGATCAGTGTCATTTTGCATCAGAAGGATGAAAGACTCCTGCTCAGGTCAAAACATGCCTATTGGGATGGAGGGGAGAAGAACGGAAGACTTTTAGCCTTTTGACTCAGGAAACAATGAGCTGTGACCTGGATCCATGCACTTCGTACCAGGGCAGGCTCTATAGCCCCAGTGACATTAATCATATTATGAGACAATTTTACAAATTATTATATCAGTCCCACTCCTCTAATACAGGGCTGCAACTCTCGCAAGGGGTCGCAAACTTCTGCCAACCTTCTGCCACACCTTTTCTTACCCCTGACCAGACTGCATGCCTTGATTCCCCTGTCACTTGTGAAGAGCTACGCCTGGCACTGTCGAAAATTGCCAGAGGAAAGGCCCCCAGTCCCGATGGTATATCAGTAGAGTTGTATCAAACCTTAGGGCCAGATAGTCTGCGACCACTTCAACTTGCATTACAACTAGCCCATGAATCAGGCTCCCTCTCTCCCACTATGAGGGATGCTGTTATTACTCTACTCCCCCAAAAATCCTCTTACCCATTGGATTGTGCTAACTTCTGGCCTATATCTTTGTTGTCGGTAGATACGAAGATGTTAACTAAGGCCCTTGCCACCAGAGTGATGTCTGTCCTCCCCTCGATTATTCATCCGACCCAGGCCAGCTTCATGCAAGGTAAAGCTGTGGTAGATAACACTAGACTTCTGCTTAACCTTAAGTGGTTCACCACTAAATCACCCCTCCCTATGGCCGCTCTTGCAATTGATTTGCCCAAAGTGTTCGATTCTATCGAATGGGACTTCTTGCGTGAAATTTTACGCCTCTATGGCTTTGGTGGATACTTTAGGCAATGGGTTCATATGTTCTATTGTTTCCCCATGGCCTGCATTCTCACCAACAGCGATATTTCCTCCCCCTTTCCCCTCCATAGAGGCACCAGACAGGGTTGCCCTCTTCCCCCCTTTTATTTCTGGTGGCCATGGACCCACTGCTCCGAGTTCTTATCACTTCCCCACAGATCCATGGTACCAAAATCGCAGGTCGTTCTTACTTAGTTGTGACAAATGCTGATGATCTCCTTCTTACTCTGTCCCATCCCTACCAATCTATGCCGGAGGCACTTACGGTCCTTCAAAATTTCACTGCCTTATCTGGATTGCATGTCAACCAGAAAAAGACCATCCTTGTCCTTCTGAATGATGGCTGTACTAGTACCTGCCTTCAAGGCATGAACTTAACTTGGTTTTACCTACCTCAGGGTCCAGCTTCCCATCAAATGATCCAACCTCGAGTTGACCAGTTTCTCCCCTGTGCTTGCATAACTTTCCACAGAGGTGGAATGGTGGCATAAGCTGCAACTTTCCCTACCTGGTAGAGTGGCAGCAGTTTGAATGTGCCTCCTCCTCCTACCCAGGGTTCTGTATTTATTTAACAACCTACCAATATTCTTCTCCCCTAAACTGTTCACATCCTTGGAATGCCTGGTTTCCCCGATTTCTGTGGGATAACAAATCTCCCAGATGGAGTAAACGAAAGCTGAGGGCGCATTGGTCTCGGGGTGGTCTGAATGTTGCCTGGTTCTTGGGCTACTATCTCACCTGTATGGTGGTTCATGTGACCAAATGGTTCATACCTAGCCCCTTGGTCTCCCCACTCTAGGTCCAGTTGGAAACTGACCTGGCACACGGGGCCACTTTCCATAACTCCTCACGTGGTGTCTTTGGGTGTGTCTGGCCCTCCCCCTAACCATAAGTGACACAATTCACTCCTGGAGACTCCTTATGTCAAAGTCACACACACCTACACAGTCCTGGTCCCCTCCAACACATTATGCTCCACTATGGCATAACAACAACCTTTAGATAGATGGAACCTCGCTGCACTGGCCCGCTTGGCTAGCCTGCAGTATTCAAATTGTGCAGGATCTTTGTCTTCCTGACTCTGTATCCCTATTATCCTTCGCGCAGCTGCAGGCCAAATTTACTTTACCACATCGGGACTTTTGGAGGTACCTCTAAATCCACAGTGCCATACACACTCTTCCCACTCGTCACTTGGCAAGCAACCAATGGCACTGGCTGGATTCTCTTCATAAGCACCCCACCTCCAAGGGCCTCCTTGGTTGATTTTATATGACTTGGAGGGATTCTCAGCCAAATTTGATGACACCCTGTAGACTAAGCTGGTCCGCGCACCTTGGACTTGATATCTCTGAGGACCAGTAGAATCATTACCTGAAAGATATCCATAGGGTCTACAAAGACACCAAGAATTATTTCCTCCAGCTTAAAATTTTACTATTCTGGCTTCGTACACCAACAGCCCTTCAAGTCGGTGGTCTGCTAAGTCATACTGACTGCTGGTGCTGCTCACAACCCGGTGCTCATCTGCTACATGTACTTTGGTGCTGCCCACAACTTGTCCCCTTCTGGACCTCGGTAACCTCCGACTTATCTAAGGCGCTGAACCTCTCAATTGCCCTAATGGACCCTAAGTTGTTGCTAGGTGATACATCGTCATTGGTTGACCTACCCAGACCTCACCAGGATTGGTTACTCCTTGCCCTTCTGGAGGCTAAACGTCTGCTTCTTATGCACTGGCTCCAAGTGGTACTACCCACCCAGAAAGCTTGGCATGCAGATTTAACCTGTCTATCCCTCCTTGAAAGGCTGTCATATGTACAGGGGAGCAGCATGCATTTCTATCAGTCCAAATGGGGGGCATACATACAGTCTGACCTATGTAAACTCCCTACACCACCTGCAAATCCCCCCGGCATGACCCTGCTACTGCAGCCACCTGATGTAGCCCTCCTGAATGCCGCTGTTATTACTGTGGAGAATGTAAGCATCTGACCTGTTTGTTCTATTGAACTTGTGGACACTCCTTATTGTTTTGTATGGTTGTCCTAATGCTGGCTATGGATACAGAAACTAGCTTCTGTTAGATATGTTTGACTCGTATCTGCTGTCTGTATTGCTCTATTTCTTGTTGCACTCTGTGATGAGCTCTTTATTTCTTAAAACTCAATAAAATCTTATATGATAAAAAAAAAAAATGTAAGCCAGTCACTTGTGCATTTGTGATGTTCTGAGGCTGGTGCATGGTACTGTTGCCCCATTATCAATCATGGCCAAACATAAGAGTTACGATTTAGAGTTTAAGATAAATTTTATAAACTGAGCTGAGCATGAGGGCAATCAGCAGTTTGCAGAAGCTGGATGAAAAACAAATAAGGGAGTGACAAAAAAACAAGGAGAGGCTTCTGGCTATGCTGAGTGAACCTGGCAGCTCAGAAACCAACCACAAATGGAGATGGCTTTGGAGTGCAGGTTGCAAGCCCTCTTGCCCTACTGAGGAGGCTGATCTAGCTAAATAGATTATGCTACAGAGGCAGCAGCACCTGCGAATGACCAGGGGAGCAATAGCTTTGAAACCCGTTCCCTGATCCACAATGCCGACTTCAAATCCAGCCATGGGTGGGTAGACCACTTCTTAGCTCGGTGAGGGTTCACAGTTCATCAGCTATCCACTGCTGGGCAAAGACTGCCTAAAGACTACATCCCCAAAGTTACTGACTTTGTTCTGGTCTGTGCCAAGCAGTTCAAGAACCACAATATAAAATGTAATGCTGTGGGTAACATGGATGAGACTGCGGTGTGGGCTGACATGCCTGGAGAGAAAACAGTGGATTTGACTGGTGCCAAGTCAGTGCCCCTGATGACTACCGGCCATGAAAAACAGAGGATCACTGTTTGTTGGGCAGCAATGGCCGATGGACACAAACTGCCCGCATTTGGGGACCTGAAAGGAAAAGGAATACCCAAAGAAATCAGTGGCATTCAAGGTGTTGTCGTAGCAATGTCCAAAAATGGTTGGAAGAATGAGGAGTTAACATTGCACTCGGTTGAATGGGGCGGAATAGCATTCAGTAAGTGAATGCTTGTTTGGGACATCTTCCATTGCCACATCTCTCCCTGTGTTAAGAAAACTCATCAAGAAAAAAAAACATGCCATACCGGGTGGGTGTACCAAGCTGCTTCAACCCACTGACATGACCTGGAATGCCCCATTCAAAGCCCAATAAAGGGAATGCTATGATCTGTGGCTGGCTAACGAGGAAACAAACTGCAAGTGGGAACCCCAGAGACTATCAAAATCAAAAATGTTGGAGTGGGTAATGGAAAACATTGTGAAGTTGTTTCAAATGAGAAGGTGGAATGGCATTTGTAGCTCGGGGTGCAATTGAAAAAAATCTGTCAACGCTCCATGGTAATTTTTCTCGCCCCAAATACCAATGACACATAACATTAACCACTGTACTAACCATTTTCATTATTTTCTTTTTTTTGCCAGGTTCCAAGTCAGCAGCGAGTTGTAGCACATCCCAGGAGGAAGAATCCCATTTTGGGGATGAGGATGATACAACCTATACAACTGATGCTGACCCTGAAGGCAGTGAAGTAGACGTCGAGCCAGACGGCGAGGACAAAGTTGACTGAGCATTTATTTCAGTTCATTCTACTTCCAGTAACAAAATTGCAGCAAAAAATAAACAAATAAATGAAAAGCACTAGCAAACTGCAGTACCGTGTCCTTTCATTTTGTTGCGACAATGAATGGGTTGCTACCACATGATAACAACATACTGGTACCACATGGTAGCAACCCAGAAAGTTGCTACATGGTGTCGGTCAGTTTCTGTGTCTACAGTCCATGCCAAATGGAACCTAGGATGAGCCCATTACTTCACACTATGCAACACGAACTCTGGAATGGGCATCATTAAAAACTGGTGGGGGGGGGGCGCTGCTGAGCAGCTCATCACAAGACAGCATACTACCAGAGCTCCCACAAACTTCTAACTAAAACTAATTAAAAGTTACTTCTGGTGTTTTTTTCTGCCTCTGACACCTCTATTTGACTGAGCAGCCCATAAGGTGGACACATGGGAAAAACCAAAGGCAACGCGGCTGCCTCTGATGAGTTCTTTACTCTGAGGAGTAAATGGGATGTAGGGCCTACCAGAAATACTTTAGCAGGGGCCTCTAATGTGGTAGACCAGGGAAATTATGCTTGCTACGGTGAATGCAACTTTGCTGAAACTGGTAAACTGTGCAGGAAATGGACAGGATGTTCGATGCCTTAACCGCTTGGGTAGCCAAACTAGAGACTAAAATGGATCTCACGAATCAAAGACTTACCAAACTGGATACCAGCCTTAACAAAACTATTGATGTCTCTACAAAGTTGATCAAGGATAATACATGGTTAAGGCAAAGACTAGACAGCGTGGAGAATCAGATCCGAGAAAGAAATTTACGGATCTTAGGTTTACCTGAGGCTGCTGAAGGAGATGACCCGCTGGGGTTTGTGTGCATCTTTCTGCCAGAACTGGTGGAGCTGGGTGAGGAGGATCCGTCATTATCACTGGAGAGGGTCTACAGAGTTACCCCACGCAGAGGAGCAGCAACACAGGCCACGCTGTGTACCATGGTGGTGGTGTGCTCTGGTGCTGGAGACCAGGACCAGCTGTTGCAGGAGGCTAGGAGGAGGTGAAGGCTGAAATATGGTGATGTGGAGATAATGGTGTTCCCGGACTTCTCCTACGGCACACGGCAGAGATGCAAGGCCTATGATGGAGTGAGGTGTCATCTCCATAGCCTAAAAGTTTCACACCAGTTGATCTTCCCCACTCGACTGAAAATTGTGTGGCAGGGCAAAACGTTTATATTTGGGTCCCCAGAGGATGCCGAGAAGATTTTATCGACTTTGGATCAGGAGGCTGCTGAAATTCAAGTTGCAGGAGACTGACTGACTGGACTTTTAATGCTGTAATGTACTGATTTTCTTTTGTTTGCCATTGAGATTTAGCCCCCGAATTGCATTTCTTAGTCTCTTTGTTTGGCTGGGGTTGTTACACAGCTGTGGCCTAATAGTGCTGAGAGGGGCTAGTCCTTACACATGGATGTTACTAAGGGCCACGAGGTGGGTTAGATGGGAGGCTAAACCTTCAGGGAATGAGATCTGGAGTCCAAAATGGGGCTATATGTTGATTTTTATGAGACATTTCCCTGAGGGTTGCCCTTCTGACTTTTTTTTTTCTAAATTTCAGGGGACAGCCTGCACTTTCTGTTGAGAACTTATGGGCCTTGTGGACTTTCATATTAGTACTGGGTTACTTGGAGGCATGAGAGGAGAGGGAAGATGATGTGAATTATAATATCTGTGGATGTATTTCTCCTCTATCTATTTGGGAGCACTGCTTTATTAGCAGAACTATGACATCAGGCAGTTGACCTTATATGTTAAAATTTGGAATCTGTAAGTTGTAATAGGCTATCTTATGACGTGTTTTTGGGGCTGTTAATAAATATTGGGGACAATTATTCTCGGAGGATGGTGGATCATTCCACTTTCCCCCAGCTAGCTTGGTTTGCTAGAGGGTCTGGGCATTCCTTTGAGATACTTCTAGAGCTGCATGCTAATGCTACAATCTATGAAATTCTACATTATGGGCCAGATATTCAAAAGGGTTGCGCCATGCGCAATAGGGTTGCGCCTGCGCAAGTCCGAACTTGCTCCATTCTGTGATATTCAGCAGGAGGCAGTTGTGCCACAGAAAACATGCTGAGCAACAGCGCAATGCAAATGAATGCATGCTGAACTGGAGGGGGAGGAACCATGCATAAACTGCACAGCCCGATATTCAGCCGGGCTGTGCAGAGTTGTGCAGGCGCAACCCCCAACCTGCGCCTGCACAACTTTGAGCCAAAAAAAAAGGATCAAGTTGAGGGCCACCCACAGGTGAGCTGCTGCAGTGTAGGGCGTAACACAGCAGCTGCCACCTGTGGCTGGCCCTCAACCCACTCTCTCATACCTTTCAACCTTTGTCCCCCAAATGTGGAACATTGCCTCTCAAAATGTGGAAAGAATGGGCAAAATGTGGAACACTTAATCAAATCTTTACATTAGAAGCTCACAACACTGTGAAAATGTTTGCATTTATGTTCAGAAAGTCTGCTATTAATTAAAATTTATATTTTGCATCATTTACTATGGAGTTTTGCTTTAAAATGTTAACACTGAATGTGGACAAGTCCTCACAATGTGGAACAGGGAGCTTTTGTGAAGTAAAATGAGGAATGTTCCTCGTAATGTGGTACAGTTGAGAGGTATGCTCTCTGTGCCCCCTCACCAGCCCAATCGCGGGCAGCAATGTGTCCCCAACACATCCCTGGTGGTCCAGTGGACCGGGCGCCCAATCACGGGCTGGAGTATCCAACACACCCCCACCTCCCGATCATATCCCTGGTGGTCCAGTGGACCCAAAACCCGATCGCGGGATGTAGTGGCAACCCCAAACACATCCCTGGTGACCTAGTGTCCCCCACCCCACCCACCCACCCACAAGCCCACCACCCGCCACCCCGCGGCGGCGGGCGGCAGCATCCACCGCCTGCCCGCCTCGCCCGCCCGCCGACCGATCGCCGGTGGCTGCACGCTTATTGGTGCAGAGAAAGAGCCAATGGGCATGCAGCCCATACCGTATAAGACAGTTCAGTTTTGTGAATGAAATTCATTCACAAAACTGGACTGTCTAGGTGCAGCATGGCTGCATGCCCATTGGCTCTTGCTCTGCACCAATGGGCGTGCAGCTAACGGGCAGTCAGTCGGTGGGGTGGGGCGGCAGGTGGGTGATGCTGCCGCCGGCCGCCGCGGGGGGTGAGGGTGGTGGAGCTTCATGGTGGTGGGTGGGGGACACTAGGTCACCAGGGATGTGTTTGGGGGGGTTGCCAACTACATCCCGCGATCGGGATTTTCGGTCCACTGGACCACCAGGGATATGATCGGGAGGTGGGGGGTGTGTTTGAATACTCCAGCCCGCGATCTGGCTTATCAGTCCACTGGACCACCAGGGATATGATCGGGAGGTGGGGGGGTGTTTCATTATGTCAGCCCGCGATTGGGCTTATCAGTCCACTGGACCACCAGGGCTGTGTTGGGGGGACACATTGCTGCCCGCGATCGGGCTGGTGAGGGGAGGTATTTACACTATGCCTGCGATCTGGCCAGTGGGGTGGTGGTGGTGGGGTTTTTACGCTCTTTTGCCCGCGATTGGGCTGCAGGGGGTGTCCTTCCCCGATGGCTGCTGCCTGGCAGGGCGCCAGGCGCAAGTCCTCGGGGATCGGCACACCTGCATGCTAATGGCATGCAAATGGGGCCATAATCAGATGCAAATGGCCCCCCCTCTGCCTTGCATGAATTATAGCCCCATTTGCATGTCACCTTTTGAATATCGGGATTTTGCGCATGGAGCAATGGTACTTGCGCCACCACAAGTTGAATGCTCCACTTTGTCAACTTGCAGTGGCGCAAGTTCCACTGCGCCATGCACAGTGGCTGTGGCTGGGGGGTGATATTCAAAGGAGTTGCTCAATAGCGCAACTCCTTTGACTATCACCTTGGACACACCCCTGCGCAACTATTTTGCGCAGCGCAAGGGCTTGTGCCTATGAATGGCGCAGTTTGAATATCCAGCCCTATATTTCACCCAATGAGGACAGTGTATTCTGAGGTGTTCCTTATCCCATCCTTTGTTCTATGTTATCTTGTACATGTACATGCAAATCCTATTGTGATGGAATCTCCTGTGTATCTATGCTTGAGTGAGCTGGTTTCTTACATCAAAGCCTAATAAAAATATAATATAAAAGAAAAAAAAACTGTTAGGAAAATTATAAAATGGATTGTTGGCTTGTTGGCTAAGAACTACCAGTGAATGGTGAGTGGCGTGCTGCGAGTGAATTTGCAAATACGCAGCAGGCCTTCTGGAAGTGAGAGTGAGATTGAATTCGCGAATGCAGCAGCATGAGTTGTAGGGGATATTAAAAAATAAAAATACACAGGACCTTATAAAAGTTGCCAATCTTCACTCCCAAAGTGTGTCTTGTGGGGAATTTTAGTGGATTTCCAGTAGTGGATCGCAGATATTACATTTCCTTGATTGCCCTATCTGTGAAAAAATTAGTGCTTAAACACTGGATTGATCCAACATCCATTTCTTATTTAGAATGGGTCCAAGAGCTATTATCCAATTTGTGCATGGAAAATATGATCTCCAATTTATGCAATCACACTGGTAGATATAAGAAGATTTAGGAAAAGTTTCATGTCCTCTATTCCTTTAAAGAAAGGGATATGTAGGGGACTTTTGCTTAATCAAGAGCTGTTCCTCAATAGTCATCATTTTTCTTCTCTGATTTTCTCTTGGGGGGAAGGAGGATCTGGGAATGGGAGGTGGGGGGATTATTTGTACTATTATTGTATGTTTGCTTTTCCATTATGTATTTGAAAAACTAATAAACTTTAAATAAAAAATAAAAAAAGTTGCCAATGATGAGGTTTCTGTTGATATAGCAAATGTTTTCCACTATTGAAATTGGGGCTTATATTCGGGGTGGCTTTTATTAATAAAATCCGATTTGATGTGTGGCTTGTATTTGAGGGCAGATACTATTTGAGGGTGGCTTCAAAACAGTGACATACTGTATTTACAGTTCATACTTATGAGGAATACATATATACAGGATATTTACAAAAGGATATAAGGCATAAATACATAAGAGTAGGCATAAATACATAAGCAGTATAAGCAGAAGAGTGAAGAGGAGAGTGAAAAAAAAGAAATAAAGGCAGAAGTTAAGGATATGTGGGAGATACAGCAAGAAGTAGAAGAGTGTGGGCAGGCAGCAGTGCTACTGTGTAAGGCAGGGATGAAAGTGGAGGGGAAGGGAGATAAGAAAAAAGGAGTAGGATGGGGTTGGAAAGGAGAGGAAGCTGTGTAGGAAAAGGAAAGGGCTGGAGTGGAGAGAAAGATGGGAAAGAAAAGTGAGAATAGGGTTGATGCAGTCTAAGGTGATGTAGTCAATATAGAGTAGGGGTTGAGGGGGTGAGTGCAGAAGTCAAGGAAAAGGAAGGGGAGAGTGATCAGGACAGAGGCTCACATCTAGGACAATGGGAGCCAAGCTTGGAGGTTACAGGAGGGCACAGATGGGTCAATTTGTTACAGGGGGCAGTCGCAACTATTGAGAGAATTTAGGTGCTGACGAAGGCTACTTTTAAAGGGACCAAGAGTAGAGTGCCTATTAATCTCAGGGGGGGAGGTTGTTGATCCAGGAAGGGGCTTTAAATCTAAAGGATCACTGCCCCTGAGTGGTCTTGCAGAAAGGGACCTGATATTCTGTCAGGCTGGATCTATGGATGTTGCGGGGTTTTGGTGCTGGTAGCAGAAGGGGCAGGGTGGTTGGTGGGGTTTGGCCGGGGCTAATTTTTTTAGCAAAAAGGCAAGTCTGGTAGGTGACCCTACCTTTAAGATTTAACCAAAGAGTTTACGTGTAGAGATTGCAGGTACTGGTGAACCTTGGGGCACCAGAGACAAGCCTGCAAGTCTTATTGAGAGCCACATTGATCCTTTTCATAGCAGAGTCAGTGGCAGCCCCATAGATAATCAGATCATAATCAATGATAGACATGACAGAGCTTGAGATGGTGGTTCTGATGGCTTCAGAGGTGAGGCAATGCTGATGTCTATATAAAGTGCTGATTCTAGCATTAATAGTTTTAGCTATAAGGTTGATATGTGAGCAGTAGGACAGGGAGCTATCTAAGGTGATGCCTAGATACTTAAATTCCCTGACTTATTCGAGGGGGAGATTTTGTTTTTTAAGGATGGTTAGGGCATAGGATTTGTATTGATTATGCAGACTTGAGAAAACATTGATTTCATTTTTTTTATTGATTAGCAGCTTATAATCTCCAAACCAACGTTCAATTGCTGCAAAACTTGTCTGGAGATCTCTGGTGAGTAGGGTGTGGTCAGAGTGGGTGGAAAAAAGGACAGCATCACCAACACAGAGAATAATGTTGTTAGGGCAGGCTTTTGGGAGTGAATTGAGGAGGAGGCTGAACAATAAAGGTCCAAGGATGGAGCCTTGGGGGACGCTTGAGTTAATAGGGCATGAACTGGATAGGGTGTCGCTAATTTTAACTTGCTGTGTTCTGCCACTAAGATAGCTGGAGAACCACTTGGTGACCTCTGAGGAGAGGCCAATAGTCGGGAGCAAGTGGAGTAGGAGAGAATGGTTCACAGTATCAAAAGCCTTGGTGAAGCTGATGTAGATCAATCCCACCAGTTGGCCTAGGTCAAGTGCACAGTGCAGGAAGTCAGTGTATTCCAGCAAGGTGGCGGTTGTGCTGTACCCCTTTTTAAAGCCATGCTGCTCCCTGCACTGGATATTGTATTTGGTATGGTATTTGGTCATCTGGTCAGCACCAATACACTCAAGTGCCTTAGACAGAGTAGAAGGATGAAGATAGGGCGGTAGTTAGAGGACTGTGCTCCATCACCACTTTTATAGACAGATACGACTTGAGCTGTCTTCCAGAGTTGTGGAAATTGTTCTTGAGTGAGGGAGAGTTTCAGAAGAATGGTAAGGGGCTTAAGGATGGTGTCAAGGGTTTGGTGCAGGAGTTTAAGGTCTAAGGTGTTGTTGCTGAACCTAGTTTTCCCCAAGACTCTTTGTAAGTATTTTCTTTGCTTCTTGCATGGAGACTCTCTTGAAGTAGAAGGAAGGGGGGCTTAGGGGAAGGGGGGTGCACTTGACACTAGGAGGACTAGCAGGCTGCCTTAGGAAGTCAGGGGGGAGAATACCGGAAAGGTTAGTGAAGGCATTGTTAATGGTATCTGCAATTATTAAAGGGTCCTGTGAAAGAGCTCCATTGGCATAAATCGCATTAGGGGGCGTTTTTGAGGGCTTACCAGTGAGGTTTTTAATGCTTTCCCAGAAATGCTTCCCATTACCCCAGGAGTCTGTGAGTTTGCACTTAAAATATTCTCTTTTGGTGTGATGTATCTCCCTGGTACAGGAGTTATGTGCTGCCTTGTAGCTTTGCATGTCACATGGTCTCCCAGTGTCATGAGCTAGGTGCCAGACATTGTCCCTGTCATACATCATTTGGATTAACTGAGGGGTGATCCAAAGGTTGGTTACTCCCTTTGCCTTGCACTTCTGGTGTGGAGCAAATAAGTCACAGCCTTTGTTAAAGCGGTGGATAAAATAATCAAGGGCAGCGTCCACACTATGGGTAGAGTCTAAAGGGGACCAATCGGTGTGCTCAAGGTAGTGCTGGAGATGCCAAAAGGTACCCTTTCTTAAGCACACACTGCATGCATACCTTGGCAGGATCCTTAGGAGCTTTGTTTGACCAGTGATAGATGACCTGGGAGTGGTCGCTCAGTGAGTCTGATAGTACCTCTGTGTGTGGGTTATCCTGTCAGGGACACATTTCAATTTAATGACTGGAACAGGAAATGGCACTGATATTACGGTAAATACTGTGCATTTGAGAGCACCAATGAGTGGTATGAAACTGCATTTATACATAATAATGATCTGCCTCTTGAATATTAATGAACCTTGCCAGTGAGTGCCAATGAGCAGACAGCAGGGCAGGGTTCATTAATATTCATGAATGGGTCATTACTGTGTATAAATTCAGTTTTATACTACTCTTTAAATACATATTTTCAGGGCTTCTCCACTGCAGCCCTCGTGTCTCCAGACCCCAACTAACTGATGTCACGATCACGGCAAGAAAATAGTGACAGGATAAAAATTGTGCTATGGGAGGAGTGCATTGACAGTGTGGAGTGCTTCACATATGCGGAGTGCCAGTGATGCAACTCCTAAATGCGCTTCCGTAGGAAAAATCTCCTTTTTTGATTGCAGGAGGTCTTTTTTTGTAATCCTATAATAAATTACACATGTAGCCCATTTTGTAAGCGTAGTAATACCCTCCAAGGTGGGCAGTGTACCAGGTTAAAACAGCATTTCAAGAACAGTGCAATGAAAACTGCGCTTCAAAAACAGTGTAAGCCTTGACAATGACAAAGGTAGAATAGCGCGTGTTAATTACCACTACCCCTGTAGCTGTCAAGGCAGACTGGAAGAAGGAGTGAAGTAGGTAAACGTGAGGTGCTTGGTTGAGCCGCTCCTGTAGTGGAGAGGCTAAGGCACTAGCACAGAGAGCAGAGGAGACCAGGAGACTATGGTAGTGTTCCCTGTCTCCTGATTTGCAGATTTTTAATTTTATTTAAATAAAATTTTCCACCACCCCAAGTGACACTGTTGTTCCCCGACTGTTTTGTGTTTCTGTCCCCCTCCCCATGGTTCTCCCCATCCCCGAGTTCCACCCCACCCATGGAGCTGGTTATTTAAATGTCAAGGGGTATGGGGGAAAAGCCCCCCATGTTAGGGGGTGAGGGGGCCAACCCCCTGCAAAAACACAAGATTTGTTTCATTTCTTTGCCATGGTAGCATCCTCCATTTTTTTTTTTTGGACCGCTACCATTGGTGCTATTGTTACATGTGGCATTTTTCCTGGGTACTGTTTTTGACAGCGCCATTTTTACTGCATGGTGCTTGACCACACTGTTCTTCAATACAGCATTTTGACCTAGTGCCGGTGGGCAGTATAGGCAACAGCAGACCTCCCAAGGGCAATTAGGCCTGGCACCAGTGGCATAGGGCCTCATTACACCCTTGGGTGGTTCAGTATTGCCCAGTACTGCCCACCCTGTCAGATATTATTGCTTGCTTACCCCGCAGTTCACATTTTACCTTCTTTTTTTCTGCTTTTTTAATTCTTAAAATCATTTTATAAGCACAATAACCCACCCCAGGGTGTGCAGTAATGCCAGAATTTACTGCACTTCCCATGTGGTTAAAGGCACTCAACTGTGCCTTGTGCCTCACAGCCCACTTGGTGCATGTGGTAATTTAGCATCACCGCACACCCTGTCATATGTTATTACTTATTTGAAAATCCCTGTAGAACAAAATATTAAGTCCACGTGTGTGCGTAGTTTGACTTTTCTCAGACTTAGTTCTTTTTGTCATGTTGTTTGAAAAACTCTTAAAAAAAAAAAAACTAAGTCTGAGAAATGGTGTACTGTATATGTGCCTGGACTTAGTTTATTTTCCCATAAGGTTCCAAAATGACCATAACATAACCAGATCAGCACATTTTATTCCCAAGCTTGGGGGTTTGACTGAGTAGGTTTCTTTTTGGGGACAACGTAAGTTGTCACGCTCAACTCCTCCAAAATGTTTTTTATGAGGGCACTGTATTCTGTTGCTTTTGTGACTGCTACAAGTAATGAAAATGGCAGAATGCCTTCTGAAAATGACATGAGTTGCATAGAAAACTGGTATATGGCATGTATATTGTTTCCCAAGCATTTAGCTATGAAACATTTGGTTAAAAAAAAGGACCACGCATGAGCAAAAAGGGATATGATTTTTTTAAATATTTTAAAAGTTACAGATTTCTCAAAAATGCCACATAGCAAAGAATCATCCCTGGGTCAAACTGTAACTAAACTGAATGTTTCAGAATTCAACTCAGATGTTTTTGTGACACAAGCGTGCAAAAAAAAGTCTTAACTATATTGTTATGTATTTATAATCTTTTAGAAATTTGAAACTGCCCAACCGACCATGACCAAATTGTACATGCCAAAATTCAAATTCTTCTGTGCAGGAATGGCCACAGCATCAAGGTGAAGTTGAACACAGCTGTGCATACTCATCCATAACACATGGCTGCTACTGCATCCATATAATACCATACATAACGAAGTAAATGTCCCCCTCAGCCTCCTTGTCTTCAGAATAACATGTTAAATGCCTGCTGTCTCTCTTTGTAGCATTTACCCTTAATAACTTTCACCATTTTGTTGGCCCTGCATTGTACCCTCTGGGAGTGCCTACATTTTACTTTTGGTATTAAGGATCCCAGAACTGCTTGCAGTACTCCAGGTTTAGTCTGACCAGGGCCTTGCAAGGAAAGCAGGATTACTTTCCCCGTCCTGCTGGCCACCCACCTTTTAATGCACCATAGCATTCTGCTAGATCTCTTGACAGTGGCAAAACATTAATTATCCTGTGGCAGACCCTTGTCTGTTTTGACTACAATATCATTTTCCTCCTCCACTGCAGCAAGCGGAGCCCCACACAGTATATAGGTCCGTCCTCAGCTTTTCCTGCACAGATGTAACACCTTTCGTTTATCTACACTGAATCTGAAACTCCTAGGCCCAGATATTCAAACTGCACCAGGCTGTGGAGCAAGCCTGGGCGCAGCTCAAGTTGGCTGCGCATGGGTGTGGACTGGACAATATTCAATGGAGCTGCGCCATGGCTCAGCATCGTTGAATATCACACCCTGGCCACCTGCAGTGCGCATGGCGCAGTGGCACTGCGCCAGCGCCAGTGGCCAGAGTGGAGCATGGGGATGCGTTAGTGCAAGCACGATTGTACAAGGCACAGCAACCATGATATTCAAAAGCTGACATGCAAATGGGGCCATAATGTATGCAAGGCACAAATGGGGCCATTTGCATGTCATTATGGCCCCATTTGAGGCAATGTGCCCCACAGCCAGATCGAGAGCTGCAGTAAAAAAAAGATTAATCCTATATCCCTGGTGGTCCAGTGGACTGCTGCCCGCCCGATCGCGGGCTAAGTAAAAAAGAGATTAATCTTAGATCCCTGGTGGTCCAGTGGACCGCTGCCCGCCCGATCGTGGGCTTAAATGTGAATAAAAGGAGTACTCCTATATCCCTGGTGGTCTGGTGGACCGAGGTCTGCCCGATTGCGAGCTTAAGTGTGAATAAAAGGAGTACTCCTATATCCCTGTTGGTCCAGTGGACCGAGGTCTGCACGATCGCGAGCTTAAGTGTGAATAAAAGGAGTACTCCTATGTCCCTGGTGGTCCAGTGGACCGAGGTCTGCCCGATCGCGGGCTTAAGTGAACTAGTACCGACCCCATATCCCTGGTGGTCCAGCGAACCGCCCACTGATCCCCACCGACCCCTCCCCGGTCAGCTGTGGCAGCACCCACCGCCCGCCTCGCCGCCGCCCACCGAGCTGACACCGTCGGTGGGGGTATCTGTTGGTCTGTTACGTGAGCCATCAAGAGTTCAACATATTATTACTCCAGATATGCAATGGGATCCATCTGGCATATCTGAATGTGTGTAGTATGGTATATGCACGCCCATTGGCTCACACTCTGGACCAATGGGCATAAACCCTACTGACGGTGTCAGTCAGCGGGCGGCGGGCGGCAGGCTGGTGGTGCTGCCGCCCACCACTGACCAGGGGAGCAGGTGGTGGGGGACTCAGTGGGCAGGTGAGGGGGTACCACTGGACCACCAGGGATATAGGGGTCGGTACTAGTTCACTTAAGCCCATGATCGGGCAGACCTCGGTCCACTGGACCACCAGGGGTATAGGAGTAGTCTTTTTATTCACATTTAAGCCTGCGATCGGGCAGATGTCGGTCCACTGGATCACCAGGGATATAGGAGTAGTCCTTTTATTCACACTTAAGCCAGCAATCAGGCAGACTTCGGTCCACTGAACCACCAGGGATATAGGATTAATCTGTTTATTCACACTTAAGCCCACGATCGGGTGGGCAGCGGTCCACTGGACCACCAGGGATTTAGGATTAATCTTTTTTTCACTTAAGCCCGTGATCGGGCATGGGGGCACCACCACGGAGGTGCAGCCAGAGTTCGGGTGGCCACCAACAGGTGGTAGCTTCCGTGTTGTGCCCTGCAATATGGCAGCTCACCTGTGGGTGGCCAGCCGTTGCTTCTTTTTTTTTTGGATCAACTTTGTGTAGCGCGAAGTAGGGGCAGATGCATGGCTCAGCACTTCCGGCTGAATATCGGGATGTGCAGAGTGTGCATGGGCACGCCCCCCCCCCACCTGTGCCTGCATACATTACTGATGTGCTCAAGCACATCAGGATTTGTGCCAGGCGCGATTCCATTTTGAATATCATGCCAGGGCGCATCAGTGGGTTATACATGGCACAACACTGTTGCGCCATGTGCAACCCTTTTGAATATCTGGGCCCTAGAGTCCAACCAATCACTGAGCTTGTTCTGGTCCTCCTGAAGTTAGTCCCCACAGAGAAGGGAGTCTACAGCCCTGGCTAGCTCAGTGTCTTAAGAAGATTTAAGCAGCCTGCTGAAAACTTCAACTTCTAGACATTGATAAAAACTGTTGAACAGTAATGACTCCAGAACAGATCCCTAATGAACATCACTGACTACCCCTCTCCGCTCAGAGTCAGGGGAATTTCTACCAGCCATGCCCCGGCAGAGGTTGCTATATGCATCCAAATAAATAATTTTGCACTGCACTTGTTTTGTGCAACACTCTTTGCTCTTTTGTGCCACTCAGAGTAGTGCCTCCCCACTACAGCCCTCTGTTTCCAACCCCCAGGCCAGTTAGTAATCCACCTTGTGCATGCCTCATGTTTATCACACTGGTGTACTTTGCCCATAAGCCTTTAGTACCACAGTGAAAAGGCCTTGTTAAAGTGTAGGTTGACTATGTCTTTGGCCCCACCTCCGTCTACTTCCATAGTTACCACCTCAAAGAAGGTGATCATGTTAGTTTGGCATGCTCTGTCTCTTATTAAGTCAAACTGAGAGGGTGCAAGAACATTTGCCTTAACCTAATGTTATATTACTCAGTCATTAAAAGTGGTTTTCAGAACCTTGCCAGGTCGTAATATCAGACTGGCTGGCCACTCACTGCCAGGGTCTGATTTATTCTGCTATTTTGAAGATGGGGGAACCACATTGCTCACTTTTCTGTCCTCCAGCACCACAGCTGGCTAGACTGTTGAGATTTTGCTATAAATACTGTATCCCTGCAAATTTTTCTCTTAACTCCACTGGTCCTAGGGAGTATCCCTTCGGACTCTTGGTGTTTACCTGGTTTTATTTATGCTAGGTAGTCAGCTATCAGGGTTGATATGATGTCTGCAGACTGCATCATGGTTACTCCTGATCCATGGGTTCACTCAGTCAGTATCCCCACTCCCCTGGGATGGTCAGAGGTCAAATCCAAAGCAAAATATTGATTTAACATCTCAGCCATTGCCCTGGCTCTGTTGCTGCCCCCCAATTCCATTATTTTCAGAGGCCAAATCCACTCATTTACCTTCTTCCTTCCATTTATACTATGAGCTGGAAAAAGGCTTTGGTGTTCTCTGTAGTTCCTACCACTACCCTAGCTTCCATTGCCTCACTTTCTTTTTTAATGCTAGTCATACATCCCCTCAATACTGAGTCATACTCCTCTCTGGTGTGGTGATAGCCTGTCTCTTCTCGGTGGCCATGGACTTTTGTTTTGTTCATGATTAGTTTCCTTAGGTTCCTGTTCAGTTCAGCCACAGGGCTGATTTATTGGCCCCTTTTCACTTATTACTTATAGGAATTCAGGCCTCTGTGGCTGCTTCAAATCCACTCATCAATGAGCCCCACAAATATTCTTTATCAGCCTCACAATGCTGCTCCAAATGTTTTGACACCAAATCCTTCTGCTCAGCAAAGTCTAGCTTTCTGAATCCTTGTGGCTAAAGTTCATGCTAGTCATCCCTATCCCTAGGGAGAAGGGATATCTGGTTGTGGTCATTGCTGCTCACTGGTTCTTTGATGATCATATTGGAAATGACACATTTGAAATAGCATCATTCCCACTGCTGAAAACAACTTCAGAGTGGGTTTAAACCCTGTTACCTGTTGTATTTGGTGCTGTAGGGGTAATTATTAAAGCTGTACAAGAACTCTGCCTGTTCCAGCCTTTAGCCCTCTTGAGATAACAGTCTATGCTTGGGTATTTAAGCCCTCCCATCATCACTGCATACCATTTAGATGTTCTTTTAATTTCCTTTCCTACTGGACATCATTCTACACTAAATATTCATGAGTTTCTTCAGAGGAAACCTAATTAATAAGTGCACTATTCCCACCAAGAAAGTGTAGATTTACTACATCTTATTTTCCTGTAATTGACTAAAGCTTTAAACAACATCAGGGTTAGCTGTGTGAGTTTTGAAGTACACAGTATAATTATACACTGCCTCTATAAGATGTAATGGCTTACAAAAATATATCATAACATCTATATGACTCATGGTTTAGGAGACTATGAATACAACAGATATCATAACATGAGTCACCACTTACTTGGCTTAATAGAGGTAAAACAGAATAGAATGTATGCCTTTTTTTAGGATCCAGTAGGTAGGTGGTCAAGATTATAAAGCTCGCCCTGCAAACATACAGCACATAGGATTGCTTGAGGAACACCTGCTGTGGATTCCTATAGTCCTTGTCAGACTTTTTTCACAAAGAAGATATAGAATTTCTTACTAGCATTCTCTGCTTTATAATCAGAATGAATGACTGAATAAACTTGGCTGCAGATCTCTATTAGTCATAGGAGTAGCCTCCTATTCACATCAACAGACGTGTGAACAATGCACTCATTACAGCTTACAGTTTTGAGGTTTGTTCCCGGATCTGTGCCATTTTTGTTTCATGTGATCATAACTATTCTTTTACCATATAGGGCAGAAATGAAGACATCGTTTTATTAAAAATTATTGCTTCAAAATAACTGGCTCAGGCACAATGAGTAACACACAGGAAGTTTATGAAATATATAGAAACAGAAGCGCAGGTGTTGAAGAATGATGTGATGGGAACAGGCATAATGTTTGTTCAAATTATTTCTTGCATAACAGTTTCCAGTCACATCTATTAAACAGTGTCTCTCATCAAATCACTCTCTGATCCCCCTCATTGTATGTAGTAAATTTTAGCTGATGCCAGGGACACATTTTACCTCATCTACAAGATAGCTATGAGAAACATTCCCTGTCCTCTGGGAAGGGATAGAAATTTACCAGTTGAAGGGCTACTGATGCCTCAAGAAAAATGTTGAGTATAATAATATTTTGCCATAATATCACATATATTTTATATATTGTACTTAGTTTTATCTCATTCTTTATTGTTAAGAATATCTTCATTATAATACAATTATTTCCTCACATAAATCATTTGCTTCTATAGTGTATTTGTACCTGAACTTATGACCTTCTACGTATGACATAATGGGAGGGCTTTAAGCCCAAGGTTCAATGGGTGAAGCAACTACGTCACTCCCCCATCAGGCTTAAAACGCCTCTCATCCTGTGCCTCTCCAGGATTCATTTTTTTGTTGCAGCTGGAGGCGCCGCTCTTCATCCCCAGATCACCCCAGCTCGCCCATCTCCTCCTCCTCTCCCTGCGGTTGCCTCTGGTTCGCTCTCCAGCTAGTTTCCCTTATTCTCCCTCATTCCTTTGTTTATGGCACATCTCTTCTGACAGCCCAAACTCACCGCATGCTTCGGCCCTCCACTCTCTCTCTCTCTCTCCCAGTCCTCCCATCTCTTTGTCTATGCCTCCCCCTGTTCTTCATTCATTTTCCTTGCTCGTCATCTCCCTCACAGCCCCCCACCCACTCTCCCTTTCTGGTTTCCTTCTATTTCCTGGCTTTTCGGAGTTCCAGTTTGTATTGCCTCATCCCGTTGTAGCCCCTGCTTGTCCCTTATTTCAGCCTGTCCCTTCCCGAGCCCCATTGTTGTGGGTTTTGCAGCTTGCCTTTGTGTGCTGCCTCTGCCTCACCTTCCATCTGCCTGCCATCTGGGGTCTTCCCATCACTCATCCTTGCTCTAGCACTCTGTTTGCCTCCTCTGCGCTGGTCTGCCCTGTTAGCATTTCGGGCTGCTATTTGGGGCTGCTGGCATGATTCCCTTTCTCTGGCACTGTCTCTGTCTTGGTGCCTTGCCCTTCTCCACTCCTTGCACCCAAGCGCCTCTGCTCCTTTGCCACATCATCTCATCCTTAGGTTTCTGTTCTGCCCTGCCCATGTCTGCATCTGTGTGGGGTTCCTGCTCTGCTTGGCCCTGGTTTCTAGTGGGCTCCCGTATCTCGGGGGATTCCAGTGTTTCACTGGGATGTGGTGCTGTTTCTGGGCATTTGTTCCCATTCCCTTCCTTTGCTTATCTGGGACCATAGCACACTTTGGCTTTCCTTGGCTGTGCTGCCATCTTCTGGACACCGTGGGTACATGGTTTGGAGCTGCAGGGCCCCTGTCAGATCGAATCATTCAATCACTTCTCAAGTGTTAGCTCCCTGTCTGGATTTGTTTAGCTTGGCTCTGGTATTTCATTTTGCAGCGCTCTGGTGACCCTGTGCTCTTCCACTTGGACTTGCGTTCACTTTCTAGCGCCCTAGCCCTGCCTTTCAGCAGAACCAGTGTGTGGTTAGCAGCTGCTTCCCCTGCACTTCGCCCTATTCATCGTCCTGTTTGTGTCCCCTCCTTTTCATCTTAGGCTTTGCTTGCTGCTCTCCATTTACTGGCTGATTACTTATCCTCACCTCCATTCATCTGGCTCATCCTCCTGCAGTTCTCATCTTGTACCGGCCATCAAGGATTCACTCCACTCATGGCTTGCATTTGATGTTTCTTTTTTTTTTAATTTAGTATGCTTTTTTGCTTTACTGACTGCCTAATATCAGCACTTCCCCCTTCTGCCATGCTCTCCCATAGCCATACCCACGCTAATACCCCTGACTTACCCCTTAAGGTGGAGTCACCACATTTTGAACTGGCCCTCTATGCCGGGTAAGGTGTCGGGGGAACTGACATTGCCTCCCTGCAGTACCCCCCAGGTTGGGGTTCGGGTTCGGTCAGTCCTGTGGTGGAACTGTGGCTGAATCAGAGTGGGGGCGAGGAGCGATGGAAGCCTGAAGGGAGGGCTTCATGCTGGCTGTCAGCGAGAGTTTTTTTTCCCTGTTTAGCAGGGGCTGGGACGTGCAATGATGCCAGTTTGCACCCCGCCCCTCACATATATCGGTGCCAGAAGAGTGGGATCCCTCCAGCCTCTGCCAGGTGTCCTCAGTGCACCAGCACTCAACCTCACCTCCTCCCTGGAGAAGGAGAGCAGTCCGTAGTATGCTTACTCCTTCTCCTCCTGGCCAGCCCTCCAGTTCCCCGGGTTCGTTCCCAAACCCAGGTCACTAGCCTTGCAGATAGAATTCCATCTACTGCGCTGGTGGGCCGGCACAATTGATGTTTCTTTTGGGCATACCTATCATGGCCCCTATGCCACCTCATCGAACCGCGCCATCCCTCATCGACTTGTGGCCATCCGGTTCAGTTATCCTGTAAGCAATGCATACCTTCTTCTGTGTGTCTGCTCTCGTTCACCTACTCCTGTCTCTGCTACCTCGTATCAACTCGATATCCATGTATCAGCTGGGTCCAATGCTACCCCATTGCCCTCTCTACCGTTCTTCATCCTTTCATGCCCCCGCTTTCCCGTGGCAGCCTCCATGGGTTCAGTCCATCATTGCACCTTCCTGTTTTTACCTTCCTCGTTCTAGCACCTTTCCTTATCCAACTGACTCCATCGGACCAGCTGTGGATATTTCTTTTGGGCATACCAATCACAACTCATGCGCCACCTCATCGATCCGTGACCCTCCTCCCACATGTATCAGGTTCCTGACTCCAGTCCTCATTGACCCTTCGTTATCTCATTGAGCCTCCATTCATAGCTGCATTTCATCATCAGCCATCAAGGATTTACTCTAGTCATGGTTTCACTCCTCATCATCTGATTTGCTCGCATTCCATGATACCTCGCCTCGAGCTGCTCATCTCTTTTAATCACTCCATCAGTATGCCTTGGCTGCCTCCCTCTGGCCTGCACTGTCAGTCACCTCGATTCAACTCTATCTCCATTCATGGCCATGCCTTCTTGTCCATCACCCTTTGCTACGGGCTGGCTCCTCATCCAATTGCTGCTTGGCTGGCTGCTTCCCCACCATCATTGAAGTTCATGTTCAAGTTCATTTCATGTCTCCTCTTCCTCAGTCTTCTTGTATTTCACTGCTGCACTCCTGTAGCGATCATCATCATCATCTTCAGTCTACATTAGGTTCGCATGCCCTCTGGTTCCAGACATGCCTTCTTGGTCTCGGAGTCTACCTCCTTTTGAGGAGCCTCATTATTCACTTCCTTGACCATTCTTATCATTGAATTATCTCATACCAGCCATCAATGATTCACTCCTATCATGGCTTCACTCCATGACCAGCAACCCGTGGCTATCCTCCCACATGTATCGAGTTCATTACTCCAGTCATCATTCAGTCATCCTTGCCTCAAGGTTTATCTATTTACATCACTTACTTCAGCATTCCTATCATTGAATCCTATGCTACTTCATCGACTACAACATCAGGGTCTCATTGTTCAAATCGCATAATCATGCCTTATTGGCCTCAGTGTCTACTTACTTGCCTTGTCCAATCAAGCATACCTCTCATTGGATCTTATGCTACCACATCGACCTGCCACCCACCTGCAGTGATCACCATCAGTATTTGTTGTTGCCTCATGTTCCTTCTTTGATCTGTGCACAGCCTCATGTTCCCTCTTCAATCTGTGCTTTCTTTTGGAGAATTTCCCTACTCCATCATCATCCTCCCAACTCATATCCCTCTCGTTACCGTACTCTTCTCTTTAACAATGTTAATGAACCGTTCTCTTTACTGATATATGTCCTCAAATCAAACATTGTCAGCCTGGAGGGAAGGTGACCTAGGCCTTGGATCCCCAGAGGCTTCCTCCTCAAAGGTGTTTTTTCCTCTCCTCCATGCCAGTGGTCATAATATTAAATAGAGTTAGTGCTTTCTTCAATTAGTTAGTTAGGTTCCACTGTTGGATGGAGGCGGATGGTGGCCCCAGCTTTCCCCTCTCTCCTTGGGAAGTCAGCCCTTATCTTCTCAGAATTCATTCATCATCCTCACCTCTTCGAAGATCGACACCTTTGGGTATTCTTTTTGGGCTTCTCCCTAACCTGCCTTTAGCTGATGCAATAATTCCTGTGGCACCTGTGGGGGAGAACCCGCCTCTATGGTTCCTTGTGTTGTACCCCTACAAGGTGGTACATCCCATGCATAGAGAGGCGGAAAACCACAAAGCAAATCAAGTTACACAAGCATCATCTCCTCTCATCTCATCCAGTTGTGTAAGCAATTTGAATGGGAGGGCTTTAAGCCCACGGTTTGATGGGCAGAGCAACTACGTCACTCCCCCATCGGGCTTAAAATGCCTCTCATCCTGGCTCCTCCAGGATTCATTTTTTCATTGCCCACCATCCACCCCTCCTCCTCCAGCAGATCATCTCTCTTCTCCATGGGCTTCTTCCTAACCTATCTTTAGCCGATGCAATCATTCCTGTGGTACCTGTTGGGGGGAACCCTCCTCTAGGGTTCCTTGCATCATACCCCTACAGGGTGGTATATCCCATGAATAGAGAGGTGGAAAGCCACAAAGCAAATCAAGTTACACAAGCATCATCTCATCTCATCCAGTTGCGTAAGCACATTGAACTATAATTTCTACAGCAATGAAGTGTGTTTCCAAAAGCAAGAGACTATGACAGCAACAGCATCAGAGTATGTTTAAGAGGAAATTACGCTGGTTTCACATTTGGTGATATTAGTATCTGGGAATTAATAATAAAAAAAAGATTTTAAAAGAAATAAATACCTTCTGACTCTATTCAGGTGGTCTGGGATAGTCCCTGGTTGTTCCCGTACCCTAATGTCATCTTGCACACTTCACCACCCTCTGTCCTTCTGAGGAAAATAAATAGAAAATTTGGGAACCTTTCAGCCCTTCCCCCATCGAATTCCACCTTTTCCTGTTTATCCTTATACATTGCCCAATCCCTGGGCTCTCTGTAAGCTTAAAACTAGCAGGTGGTACTAGTGCACCCCTGTGCTTAATCCATGATGGTAGTGGGGAAATAGTTAAATCCCAGTGCTCAGTCTGGCCCCCCCCTTCCCCATCCTGGCACATCTACCTAATCCAACTGTCCTAAAGCCTCTTATGGGCTAAACATTTATGTTGCTATGATACACATGAATAATTACTAGCTCTCTGAAACACTTGCACTTAGGCAAAACACATATTTTTGAGTTAAGAAACAACAGGCTTCCTAAAATCCTTAATCAAGTGCTGGTAATTGGTGTGGGAATGCAGCTCAGTTTGGCAGCACAGTGGCCAACTTAGGTGGCATGTGAAGAGTTTTCTGCAAGCTTCTGTGTTGTTGGGGGAGAGAGTGCTGAAAGATACTGGGGTCAGCAAAAAGGGAGGTAATTACTTTGGCAGGTTCCACCAGTTATTAGAAAATATGCATGCAGGACAAAGGTGATAGAGAGCTGGGAGAAGTTGGGTTCTGCAGGGGTTGAGGGTAAGTGGGAGTACACACTCTTTCACGATGGTTGGCAAGATTAACTAGGTTTTACATTTTGTGGGAGGATGCATCATTATTTATATAATGTTTGCAGCATTTGTGATTGAGGGTGTGAGTGAGTGTTGGGTGCTGCAGATCTTTTGGAAGGGAGTAATTGTTATTTTGGGGGGACAGGATCAACTAGATGTCATTTTTTTTTAAAGTGTACCACTGACTAGGAAATTGTTGGGAATCTCCAAGACTGAAACATTTCTTGTTTGTGCTCTGTATGAGTCAGTTGTTATGCAGTGGAGAAACAAGAGGGTAAGAAAAGGCATGCAAAGAGCTCTATGCAGCTGTGGATAAAGTTTGTAGTACAATGATTTGAAACTTACTCAGGACTGTAATTTCAGAGTAGAACTCAACATAATGGTATACTGCTGTAATGGCCAACCAGAAAGAATAGCACCATCCTCCTCCTTAATGGTTTTCACCCAGGTATTTATTTATAGTGAAAAAAATCAGTGTAAGACTCACATGGTGTTACCATTCAGGAACATGGAGACACCAGCCATTGAGCTTAGGGTCCTCTGACCAGTTTTGTGCACATGCGCATCATCAGGGAGTGATGACGCACTTGTATGCAAAACTGGTCAAAGGACCTACAGCTTGGTGACTGGCATCTCCATGTTGCTGAGTTGGCTGTAACACTAGGTGCATTTTAAACAGATTGTGAAAGTCAGTAAGGTTGTGGATGGTTTCATTCTTTTTGGTTGCCTTGTTCAAGTTGCTGGGTGGAACAGATCCTGTGGATGGGAGCAGCTTTTACCATTCTGGTCATACAGCTGAAGTGGGCCTTGAATAAACACATTAGAAGTGTCTTGCAGGGGCAGCCCATTGACGCAGTGAAAGAGCTACCACCAGTGGTGCTGGCAACCTGGGTTTGGAAGTAAGCCAGGGTCACTGGGCCAGCCAGGAGGAGAAGGATTGAGTGTCCCATTGGACACACTCATCCACTGGGGAGGGAGGAGGGAGGGTCCTGGTCTCAGCTACAGTGCTGCCATTTGGCTGACCACAGGTGGAAGGACAGTAGAGGCACTACGGGAGAGGGGAGATCTACCAGATGAGTGGTTGATGCTCCCACATGCATGTTCCCACATTGAGCCTGTGGAATACGGATGTCCCGAGGGCTGGGTGTAACTAGGAAAAAAACTCCCCAGCCATCACAGGATGATTCCTGGCTCAACCCACAGGCTTCAGACTATCAACTGTGGCGTCTCACTTTTCAAGCTGCCTAAAGATAACTTGCGGAGCCTCCTGTCAGGCCTGATAAGAAAGCTTCATCTTGGGGGTAAGCCCTAGGGAGCATTGAAGAGAGAAGTAAGTTCCAAGGAAGATGGGTGATGAAGCTAGGGAAAGCAGTAGGGTGGAAGCTGCCTGGGGAGACAGAGGCATACAGTGGCTAGAAAGTAAAAAAAAAATCTTGCTGAACTTTCTAAACACACCAATACATTTATTTCTGAGTGCACAAAGGTGTGCTGTATCCCCACATTTCATCTTTTTTATAGAGGGTTTTTTGGACTTGTTCTGTTGTATGCGGCCAACAGCCTCCATTCACTTTGATGAGCAATGTGACTTGATAATGGCAAGTAAAAGGAAGTTAATGATATGATAAGGAGGTATTAGTGCCCTGCATAAAGAGAAGGGTCACTTGTATTTTTTGTGCCAGTGGTGCATGTCCTGGACTGCAGTGCTAATGGGTTTGTGTCTTGCAAACTGCCCAGCTTGCTCACATAAGCTTTGTGTTAGGAAGCCCTGGTGTTCTGTATAGCATTAGACAGAAACAGAAACATAGAACATGTTGGCAGAAAAAGGACCAGCTCTGTCCTGCCCGCTATTCTACCCAACCATATTTCACAAACTTTCAAATAAATCAGCATATACCTATCCCATCCTCTCTTCAACCCTCCTACTGTCTCAGTACATACTGTATGACTTCATCTACATGTTTGTTCCATTGTCCCACCACCCTATTGGTAAAAAACTACATTCTCACATATTTTTGACCCTTTACTAGCCAATTTCATGGAGTTACCAGTGGTGGAAGAATTACTACTTATGTTTAACAAGTCACTAGTATCTATTTTTTTGTTTTTTTATTTATACTTTTTGGACCACTATCCAGCACCGGTACTTCAGCCCAGGTCATGGTCCTTGCTCTCCCTCACTACCTACATGAGCTGCCACTCTCCCTCGATACCCCTCGGCTTACCCCCCCAGGGCAGGACTGTGGCACTGGCCCTAAGTGCCGCAGAAGTCAGTATAGGTTGAAGGGAGTCAGTCTGGGAGCAATTTTGGAAGCAGCGAGGTGGGCGCCATCAAGGCGCTGGATGCAGCATTTTGTTTCCCCTGTTAGTGAGGGGTGGGAGCCTGCAATGATGCCTGTGTCCATCCCACCCCTCAGAATCTGGCTGATGCCAGCTGCTATGGCACCCCCTGCCTCCGCCAGGGGTCCTTCTAGCACTGGTCATGCACTGCACCCTCCCCTCAGAGAAAGAGAGCAGTGGGATGGGATGGGATGCTCAATCCTTCTCCCCCTGCCAGCCCTCCAGTGACCCAGGTCCATTCCCAAACCCGGGTTGCCAGTGTCGCAAGTGGAAATCTAACCGCTGTGCCGACGGCCCAGCTGTGTCTAGTCTGTTGATTCCTCACAGGAATTTAAATGTTTCAGAAATGTCCCATCATTTCCTCCAGTCCTCAAGAGTACACCTGTTTAGATCCTCTGGGCATTCCTCATAAGTCTTCACTTGTTGCCCTGGATCATCTTGGTAGCCCTGTGCACTGCTTCCAGTCTGTCACTGTTTTTCTTTAGGTTTGGATTCCAAAATTGTCCATACAGTACAACTCCAAATAGTGCTGTATCAGTGATGGGTACAGGGGCATTATCACATCCCTCCTTCTCCTAGTGATACCCTACATACTGTATGCATACCAGAATGTGATTTCCCTTTCACACTGCTTTATTTCACTGTGCTGATAACGTCAAATTATCCATGGTCATAACCCCCAGATCATTTTCCTCCACCATGTTCCATTTACCTTAATACCCTCAGGAGCAACCCATTAGTACCCACTGCTTTATTTATTTATTTTATTTATTTATTGCAATTGTTTCCCCAGGAAAGGCACAGTGAGCAACTAGATGCTCGTCTCCCGGTGCAACCTGGGTTGGGGGTGGGGGGTACACATGGATATGATAACATGCAGGTTATCAAGTGACCAGTTAACAGAAGCAAATAAAAAGCAGCATAAGGATACATGATTGCATGAATATACAAGCAGCGCACATTTAATGCTTAGGATAGTATAGTATCAAATAATTTTTGTGACAAGAAGCAGCAGACAAGGTAAATTAGCACAGTAGTAACAGCTGTAAACAACAGAGGACGTATATCACAGTTATACACAGAACATAGGGCAAAATAGGCCCAGGACGTAAGTGCAAGGTTGGGGTTATATGCCAGCTTCTGTAGCAAGGCTAAGGTCGCTGGTCAGGCATTGGGGAGGGGATAGTGGGGCATGACAGGTTCAGGGACAGGAGGTCCTGTTCCTGGAGTTCCTTCAGCACTCTCTCTTTTGTAACAGTCTCCTCTCTGACCCTTACCAGTTATCCTCTGCTGGTCACTATGTTGCAGTCTGGTAGAGGCCCCATGTGTTCTACCATGAATACTGAACAAATACAATTGTCCAGCTGATTCACCTTACCCTTCTCAGCCTCTATCAATTCCCCCTCTTCTGCAGTCTGAGCACACCTCCCATGATTGTGTTTTGCTCAAGAAGAGAGTGGAATAACTCCTTTGCACACTCCCTGACCACCTCTGCCAGCCTCAGTCCTGCTTCTGCCATTGCCTGTCTCACTGCCGTTACCTTGTTTCAAAGTTTCTTGGTATGCCCCCCCAACTGTCTTCTTATGTTTTTTCCCCTTATACTTAATGAATGGCTTTCTTTTTCCATTAACTGCCTCAACAGCACCCTTTGAGAACCAGCAAGATTTCTTTCCCCTCCTATTCTTCCCTACCATATTTGCACTGAGACCTTTTGCTTCTAGTACTCTTTTTGGGCTCATTTCTGTTTTGTTGTTGTTGTTTTGGGTTACTTCTACTGCTCCCTCTTCCTGTCATAATTTGTCCCCAACGCCTTACTCATCATCCTGAAACTAGCCATCCTGACATTCAGGACTTTGGTCCTGGATTGTACCCTTTCAGCCTTAAGCCTGACTTCAGTCCACACTGTTCTGTGATTACTTGATCCCAGTGGTTCCCCCACTGTTACTTTATTTATTTATTTTATTTATTTATTTTTTGTTGATCGGGAAAGGAGGACTAGACAATTCTGCCTATTTTCAGCCTCTTCCCGGGGGAGAGGGATACAGATGGATATCAACTGACACTGAACCAGATTAACCTGTTGGTGATATTTTTAGTGAAAACTTCCAATACAGTATCTCTGTATTGGCCCTTTACCTAGTAAGTTCTATGACCTCTTAGCACAGGAATGCCTCTTGAAATCTGTACACTAGGGCTTAGCTTCTTATGCTTGCCGGAATTGAGGTTTTCTGGCAAATGGGGGCACTTTTTTTCAGAATATTTTGACTCCACTGAGTCGTATATTCAAACCAATCAGTGGCAAGAATTTTTCACAAGTACTGTAGTTATTATGATACTGGGGAGATACTAAGACATTATGTTATCTACTGTGTAAGAGAATATCTAAATAAATTTTACATTCCTACACCTATAAATATCCTGTCTGAAGAAATGTTAACTGCTATTATGCAAGACAAACTTAATAGGGTACCAGTTCTGGACAGTGTTGTAGCAGATTTGTTTAAGCAGTCTCATGATTGGTGGATGCTGACATTACATGGGAAGCAGCATGGCATAGTGATTAAGAGCAATGAGCTGTAAACCTGGAGAAGTGGGTTTGAATCCCACACCCACTACTTGCATACTTTGTGACCATAAGCAAGTCACTTAACTTTCCTTTGCTCCCAGATGCACCTGGAAACATGCCTCTGCTTAATGTGTCCTTCCCAGTGAAAAACTGGAAAAATAACATAAAGAAGATAAATGAGCACCATATACTATGTTTCTGTAGCACTCCACATTGTCATTGAACAGTTAGTCCATGAGGGGAAATGGCACAGTTCAAGGCTGCAAACCAGCACAGAATCCTGGGTACATGAATATTCCAATAGAAAAGACTCTCCCATCTTTGCTATGCCATTAAAGGGGAAGCGGCATGAAGGAGTCCTCCAAAGAAAATTTTTTGCTTAATATTTTAGGGCTGCGATGCTGTAGGACAGGTTTAGGCTACCTGATGACAGGGAGCACCCCAAAATTTAGAAATCATGCCTGTTAAGCTCTGGGTTTCAAATTGACTAACCCGCAATTATTCTTCCCATTTCCATTGCCTGATTATGCTTGAATTGGTGGCCACATTCTGCCACAGTATTTTTCAGGGTGTTTTTGCCAGGTCTCCAGTTTCTTTTGTTCTTTTTATGGTGCCTCAGGTAAGTGAATTTCTTGAAGGATTTGTAAGGGTCTTTTAGTTACATTTTTTTTATTTTTCTTAGTTTATCCCTCATGTCTATATTGGGGTAAGACTCCCCTCCTCCAAGGGACTGTTAGGAAGCTTTATTCATTGCTCTGTGTTTTGTGCTTAAGTTGTCTTGAGGGATTGTATCTGGAGAACTGTTCTCCATGGGGATTTTACTCTTTCTCTTGTCCCTGGCATATTGTTTTTTTTTTGTGTTGGAGTCCGTGTTTTTCTGAGCCTGTTTTGTTCAGGCTCACACTTCTTTTCACTATTTTGTAATCGCTAGCACAGCTTCCAGCCTCTTAACAGATCCAATGAGCTGCACAGACTCCATCATTATTGGCAGCCTGTCAGTTGGGCTTGTGATCTTTTCTAGGGCTGCAGTGTGTGGAGCCCTGAAGATCTACTGCTTTCAAAAAAGGACTCTGCATTCCTTGCATTCTTTGCGACCGAAAAACATGTTGGAGTGTCAACACAGTTGCCTCCATGACCATTGTGAAGCATGTCACTTGCTGTTGGCAAGAAAGTAACAGTTTGATATCCACTCCACCCAACCCTCCCTCTCAGCAACCCCCCCAGAAACACAGCAGTGACACTGGGGAGTGCCCAATCCCCCAGTGTCACACTGAGAAATCCTCTGTGATTTTTTTTTCCATGTAAAACCCTATAAAAAGAAAATAGTCCATCTATGTCTTTTGCAGACATAACTGCCCCATCCGATCCTTCCACTCAGCATCCCCCCAAGCCCTTACTTACCGATCAGGAGTCCAATGCTCTAATCCTTTCTGGACTGCAGACAAGTTTCACTCTTGAAAGCCGGACCTCAAACTGAAGAAACAGGTATGCGCATCAATGTATTTCAATGGGGTTTTGAATTTGGTGATATCATGTGCATGGGAAAATGGACTGGCGTTTGGAGCAAGAGATCTGCTAATGAAGGAGTTTACTACCTCACCTGAACCAGAGTCTGAGGGTTCAGGGTCTGCAAATACAGAAAATCCTGACCCCCGACTACACTGCAGAGAGCTGCTCTGAAACAGAATAGGAGGAGGGTGACTTTGATACTAAGGACAAACTCAAGTGAGTGTAGCCTAGCAACCACTCTACAGACCATGTGATTTTGGCATTCGAGCATCAGTTTGACTGCTATAAAAGCTAGAAAGCTAAGAAATAAAGATTAAAAGTAAAAAAAAGTTAAACATTGAAAAGTTAAATATTTGTAAATACTGCATTAAGTTCAGTGTTTTGTGCTTTGGTTCATTTATGTGATACTCTGAGGATTAACACTGTCATGGCAACAGAGACACAGAGAGAGACAGAAACACCGCTACACATTTTATTTTTATTTATTTTATATGCTGATTGTTTTGTACAAAAACCTTTTTTGTGTATAAACATTTTATTTTTTTTTTTGGTTTTCTCAAGCAACCAAATGAACACAGAATGCAAAGATAAACAACATTTGAATCCGAACAATAATACATAAATCAAAATGGCACAAAACAGGCTATGGTGCTGAAAACATTACCAAATACATAACTCAGGTAATTCTTTTTACAAATAATAAGCTCCATCATTGCACAGTATCCTGTATTAAAGGTATAACAGGAAAATATAGTGAAAATACAGATTTACTCTACTGAAAAATTTAATCCAGTACAAAAAGGGAAAGGAACTGAATTAGATAGACTAGAGTAGAATAAAATAGAATAGAATAGAACAACGGACCATCTTCCTTAGATCTCATTACAATAAAACCATAGATTCAGGCCTCCTGCCACACACCTTCTAAATAACAATAGACATTCTACTATCCACTGAGCCCAGTATAAACCAGAACAACCACTTTATCACCCCAATATAATCTAACAAAGGGTCCCAGACCTGTTTAAATTTTGGCAAAGACATTCGTCTCCCAATGGGTCACTTGTAAATAGGAGGCAGATTTTGGCATGGCCTGCAACCATTGAGTAAATGAAGGGAGGATAGTGGCCCACCAGTGAAGGAGAAGAAGTCTTTTAGCTTCTAAAGCTGCCACTAAAATAAAATCCCTAAACTTTAAAGCTTGGATATTTAATAGCGAGGAATCACCCAGGATCCACAAGCGAGGGGGATGGGACACCTGCAAGTTAAGAATACTTTCTATTGCCATGATGATTTGTCCCCCCACCCCCACCCCCCACCAAGACACAATCCTATAAAATGTGACAAAGAGTTCCAGGCTCCTCATTACATCTCCAGCAAAGACTGGAATCCAATACTCCCATGACTACTCATTTAACAGTAGTCCTGTACCAATGCCCCAATATCTTTTTCTGAATAAGTTGTGTCTTAGGATCAAAAAAGTCCTGATAAGCATCGACCCAGCACAAAGCCAAGTGACCATGTCCTGTGGCTCCTGAATCTCCTTTATCCATTGCAGCCTATGGGATTCCCAATGAGGAGTAAATGCATCCTGTAGAAGTTTATATATTGAACTAGTAAGGCCCTTAGTAAGTGAAAACCACTTATGCAATCTACAAGTTAAAACTGTCTGAACCAAGGTGAAGCCCCTCGTAAACCAACCAGCAAATGTTTGTCTCAGATGCAAGTACCTCCAAATGTCCTGACCAGGTAATGCATAGTCACTTTGCAACTGAGAAAAGGATTTAGGTAAATCGTTCTGTTGGTCAAACAAGTCGCCCACTAACCTGAGACCTTTGGATGCCCAAAAGCCCCAAAAAGCATGGACCCCTCCAATTTGGATGTGTGTGTGTTATTCCACAGTGGTTCATAAGGGCCCAAAAAATGATGATTCTAGCCTAATAATTTAGTCAACTTCTGCCAGGCCTGCCTTGCATAAAGGATAGGAGAGGTAATTCCAATGGACATCGAGAGAGGGTCTCTTAAAGATGAAACCAAAGAGAAGCTCCCCATTATGGACTGTTCAATTTCAACCCACATGGGAGAGGCCTGTTGATCCAGATGGAGCCACTGGAGATATTGTCTAAAGCCATGCGTAACATGATATGCCCACGGCCAATGCATATTCCAGCCCCCTATTGTGACTGATGCCCTTAAAATCTGCCTACTAAAACGAGGAACCTTACCGCTCCATATAAAATTGAAAAATAGCTGATCTGTTTTATACCACATGTTGGGGGAAATTGGCATTGCTAAGTTGCTTAAACAATAAAATAAGTTATGGAATGCTATAAGTGTTATAGCAGTCACCTTCCCAGGAATGGAGAGATGTAATTTAGCCCAACGATTTATATCCAGAGTTAAACTCTCCAACACATCCTGTATATTCTTGTCACACATACTGTTGATATTAGCTGAAACATGAATTTCCAAATATCTAATTCCATTGGGGCCCATTTTAAGGCATGGGAATGCATAGACCCCCAAATAGAGTCTGTTCTGTATAGGGGAAGGATTTCTGAGTTTGACTAATTTACCCTCAAACCAGATATGTCATTAAAAGATTCTAGAACCCCCCCAAACTGCAGGGAGAGAGTCCTCCACTTTGGACAATGCTAAAAGTAAATCATCTGCATATAACAATGTGGGAAAAGACCACTCACCCACTTTTATCCAATGAATCCTTGGTTGCTGCCTCAAAGCTATGTTCAGAGGCTCTATGGCAAGCAAAAATAGTAATGGGCTGAAAGGGCAGCCCTGCCTTGTGCCCCAAAACAAGGAAAAGGATTCTGAAAGAATACCATTCATCAGTACTCTGGCTCTGGGGAGGGAATACAAGCTTTAAACTCAATTTTGAAAAAATAGGGCCAACACCGAATGCTGAATGTGTGTAGAGAAGATACTGCCATAATAATGTATACTACTTTGTAAAAAAAGAAAGAAAAGATACTGCCGTTCGATAGAATAGAATGCCTTCTCAACAGTGATTGCAATCTGAGCAGCAGAATCTGGACCCTGAGAAGCAACCTGTATTAAATTTATTAAATCACAAATTTTATCACTGCCCTGCTGACCCTGCATAAAACCGGCCTGTGATTTATGTATGAGATAAGGCAGGATCTTCTCCAAATGAAGAGCAAGGGTTTTAGCTAATATTTTACAATCAGCACTGAATAAAGAGAAAGGCCTGAAATTATAGCAAACTGTAGGATCCTTATTTGGTTTCGGCAGCACAGTGATATTCACTTCTTGCATAGAAGAAAGCAAAGTACCAGATTCCTGAATGGACAAAAAGAGTTTATGTAGCCCAGGGAACAAAATGGGTTTGAAAGCTTGATTAAAATCTGATCCCAGACCATCCAGACCTAGAGCCATCCCTCGAAGCCAAAGAATGGATTGCATACTGAATTTCCTGAAGAGTTATATCTTCCTCCAGAGATTGGACCATTTCCAGGGATACATGGGGTAACTGTTTCTTACTAAAAAAGGAGTCATAGTCAACTTCATCAGGAGATATAGATGACTGATAAAGAGAGGATTAATATTCTCTGAAAAGGCTGGCCATTTGAACAGGGTCTGAATTCAGCTGATTAATATTCAACTGCAAAAAACGGGACTGAGGTTTCCATGGATTTCTCTTTTAACCTGTAGGCAAGTAATTTTCCCACTTTGTCTCCTGACTCCCAGTACGACTGTTTAACAAAGAAAAGGGCTTTTGTTGCTTGTTGAGTATAAATAGCATTTAACTTGTATTTTAAGGAGGTTGTTTTGTAAAAATACATCAACTTTAAGCAGCATTTCCTCATGTGGGACACCTTACAATGTCACATTTGTCCAGCAGTGAAAACAGCTGCCAAAAACAAGAACACTACTATGGCTGCAAATCCAGGAGATTGCACCAAGCTGATCCAACCTGTTGATATCTCCTGGAATGTTCCATTCAAGGTGACATACTGTGGCTGTTATGACAACTGGCTAGCCATGAAGGAGTAACAGTTAACAGCCACCAGCAACCCCAGTGCACCCCAGAAGAAAAAAAATGCTTAAATTGGTGCCAAATCAAGGCAAAGTTGTCAGAAGAGAAGAAAAGTGACACAGGGGTGCCCAATCCTTTAGTGTCATGATCTGGAATCCTCAAGTTTATCTTTGCTTTTTCTAAAACCTGTAAAAAAAAAAATCCATTGGTGTCTTTTGCAGCTATTAGATTCCCCTATCTGACCCTCCTACTCAGCACCCTGTCAGGAGGTCTAAACCTCACTGTCAGGTTCTTGGCAGTATTGGGAATGCAAGGAATCACAAAGATGTTGCATAAGAGTAATAAACTTGTTTATTACTACCAAAGGATAAATCACAGTTGCTCTAAGCAGTTCTTACCAATACGAACTGGGAGCCAATGCTAAGTGTTCCCTATACCTCAAGGTTTCTTTGTGTCTCTTGGGGTCTTTGAGGTATAAAGACTCAGTGTCTCACATTATATACCTATGATAATTACTATGGTTACTGTAAGATAGAAACATTTCTAGTTACAGAGATGAGTCCTATTGGTTAAATTAGAGGTGGCTCCATGGTCCAAGATAACATTATACAATTTTGTAGTCATCATCAGTTTGTAAAACAAAAGAGTGCATTATACAGAGTATTACATAACTCAGTGTAGTAGTACAAATCACCAAAAGGTGGCAATGCTGACTTATATATCATAATCATTCCAAGGACACAGATGTCCTAACATCTTATGAGTAAGAAATACACAGAAAATTCATAGGAAAATTATATGTATTAGCAAGCAAAGTGTATTACAATAATATGCGTACATATCCTGACATCTACTCTTATACGGTAGATGCCCTTAGCCCTATATGTTAGTATAACATATGCCTAAGCACTAGCTGTCTAAGGTGTACCTCTGGAGGTACCAATCAGGGTGCAGGGACCTCGTGTAACATCTCTCCCCTTGTTGCCTTCAAGGGCAACACAGGCAAATCTAGAGAAAGGTCAGGGAGCAGGTGCTGTTTACAAACCTGACACGCAAGCTTTGTAAAGGAACTCCAGCTGCTCACGGCTTTGGTGCAGTGTGCGCCATAGGTAGCATAGCATAATAATCAAGAAAAATATGAAAAATGCTTCTATAATAACACAACCTTTAAAAATAATCTCTAACCATGTGTTTCTTCATGCATCATTCATATCACCATCATTAATCAATGAAAGGATAGCTTCATTAGCTTTGGTTATATTATTGCTGATGTGGATGAGGTGAGTGTCTTTTCTTTTTAAAAGTGATTTTAATGTAAGTGACAGTGGATCTATGTGCACATTAAAATATGGTAAATATTCAGAAAGGGTGAGCAGATAATCAGGGTTACCATCAATGATGCCTGCATCCATAAGGGGGACAGGGGTAATAATGGTATGTACAATGACAGACTTTTGATGGGGGACAAAACAGAAACTGAGGTAATCAATAACACATGTCTCACCTCCGTAGGTATAGAATCTATAGTTCATGACCACGCAGTACTCCCCGTCAGAACTGTACTGCGTTTTGACAGTAGGGAGCCTCCACTTCTGCAACTATACCAGGCAGGTGTAGGTTGTCTTGGAAATCCATGTTGACAGGCAATGAACCTCTTCTCAATAAGATTGGAGAAGTTTGTCTGGAGCCAATGTTGAGTCCGGAAAAGCAGTGTCATTCATGCTGATGTCATCGTCCAGGAAAAAGACCAATCAATGCTGTCTGGAGAATAACCACATACAGGTTTAATAACATCAAATACATCACATCAACACAAGTAAATATACTTTTTGCTTGCACAGCAGTCTGTGAGCGGAGTGACCCAGGCGTCCAGGAAAGGATGGTAGACCAGTAGAGGAGGTAAGTCCAGGCATTCTCTATAGATGTCATCATCAAGGTGCCCGATAGAGTGGACCGATACCAGCGTGTCAAACAAGGCTGTAGTGGGATCAAAGCATGGTAAAGAGACAGTGAAAGAGACAAACATAGTATCTCTAATGGAACATTTCTTAGAAGTAAAACAAGGACCAGTATTAGGGTGTCTGGTCACAAACCCCATATTCCTAGCTGTAGAAAGAGGAATAGTTAAAGATTGTTGCATACACATAGCAATACAGCCAGGGGTTTTAAATCATAGACAATGCCATTTGGAAATACATCTGTCATGTATTATATCAGGGATTCTTCCAGATTCTAGATCACGGAAGAGATTGTTGATGGTAGTGATAATGTATGAGCCATGGGCTGAGCAGAAAATTTCTCTAGCAATGTATTGTTTATCTGCTTCTTTGTTATTCTGTGCAATTAGTGTGTTAATCTTCTCTTTAGAATCAGTAACTGCCTTAGCAATATCGTGCATATTGTAGACAGTGTATTTTTCTTCCTGACTAAGGCCATCTACACCATGCAATAATTGGGGTAGTATACTATTCACCAAACAAGTCTGAAATTTGGCTGATTGAGATTTGATAGCAGCAGTGTCTGCCTTATTCAAGATAGACATAGCCATGCCAAAGAGATCTGTGACAGTGCCTGCTGCACCAGTGACATCAGAACTGTCAACTTCACGTGTATTACGTTTATGACTTTGATCATCAGGATTGGGTTTTTTCCTGAAGTTGCCTCTATGCTCGGTGGTATGTACCCAAGTAATAGGGTCTTGAGTACGAATCTGAAATGCTTCTAGACTATCAAGCTATAATGTACTATAAAATGCTGAAGTGTTAGTATTGTGACACATACCAAATTCCTTCATATTCCAGTAAGTAAGATTAAACAAGACAGGTATATGCATAAATTGTAAATTGTTAATGAGTGAACCAGGTAAGGCAGTGGCTATTAGACCACTACGGGGACCAGGGGTGTGCTTTGGACATTCCAAAAGCTGTTTATCAGTGGGTGGTAGTACAGATAGATACATGGCAGCAGAGGTCATGTTGTGTACAGCACAAAATTTTTGAGCAGAGTCCTTAGACAAAGAATTACAATACGAAGGATCAATTAAAGCAGTAATATTGTATAAACCAGAATGTCTAAGAGCAGTTTGTAGCAAGGATAGAGAACCATTTGGGGATAATTTAGCATTGGGCCAACCCTGGAAGGTTCCCTTGGAGAGTTTGGCCACAGAGAGAATTTGTCCTTGTGGTGTGGTTTGCCACTCAATTTGTAGGGTAGATTTATCAGGAGCAACAACCGAGGCAGTGAGTAAGCATCAGAAACTTCCTGGACAGTAATCAAACTATCAGGTATTTTGATGGATACGCCCTCTAGAGGAGATGCTGGATGATCAAGGTGTGGTAGGAGGTTCGGTACCATGCCTTGGATGCAGGGGATAACTCCTGAGATGAGGAGAAAATGGAACAAGATAGCCATCTTGTCAATGTATCTGAAAAGCAAAATCAAACATTAATAGGTTAGTACTATTCCACCCAATGGGGTGAGGAAAAGTAATTAAGCTCCTTTGTACAGTTTTAGTTGGTTTGTGTGTAACCATTTGTCAGTCAGTTTATTGTTTTGCAGGAGTCTAACTTGATAGACTGCCAGACTGAGCTTGTTGACAATGGGGTAAGGGCCTTCCCATTTATTAGAGAAGGAGTGTGTGGGATGTGCAAATCGAAGGACCATGACTTGATCTCCAACCTGCCAAGCCACTTTTTGTGCATGCTTATCAAACTGTATTTTGGACTGTTGCTGGGCCTTGCCCATGCAATTGGCAGCATACAGGTGTGTGTATGAGGTATTTTCTGAGTTTTTCCTCATATTGGTCTACAGACACATGGTCTGCAGTGGGGGTGTGCAGGTCAAACAACAGGTGTTAAGGTAATCTCATCTGTCTTCCAGTCATCACCTCAAAGCATCTCAGCTGGGTGGTGGCCGAAGGTGTACCCCTAATTGCCATAAGAAGTAACAGCAACTAGGGAATCCCAGGTCTAGGGATTGTCCTCAATAAATTTGGAAAGCATTTGCTTAATCCATCTGTTGGCTCTCTCTACTTGACCTGAAGATTGAGGGTGGTAGGGTATGTGGAACTTCTGTTGAACTCCAATGAGTTCAAGGGATTCTTTCATCAACTCACCTGTAAAACTGGTTCCTTTGTCTAAGTCTACCTTAAGAGGTAGGCCCCACCTGGAGAAAATTTGTTCAACCAGGATTTTGGCAGTGGTTTTTGCAGTGCATGTCTTAGTGGGGAAAGCTTTGACCCCCTTAGAGAAAAGATTAGTTACCACAAGAGCATACTTATTATTTCTGCTGGCATTGGTCAGTGGACCAATATAATCGATCTGTGTGGCATGCCAAGGGCCAGAATGTCTTTGTGGTAGGAGTTTGGCATTTGGTTTGGTGGGAATGGGGTTGTTTTGTGCACAAACAAGGCAGTTATCTATGTACTGTTTGACATCTTTGGTGACACTAGGCCACCAGGCAGTGGTCTTGAGCCTCTGAAGGGTATTTTCCACTCCCTGATGTCCACCAGTGGGTGTATCATGCACTTACATAGATACATAGACACTGTCAGCAGATAAGGGCCTATAGACCACCTAGTCTGCCCATTTGAGTTTGTAACTTCAGTTTATGTTTTCCTAGAACTCTGTTGCCCCTTACCCCTGACCTCCAGAATTCCTTCATGTCTATCCCATGCATTATTAAATCCTGTGATTGTTTCAGCCCTCATGACTTCCTCTGGCAGGGTGTTCCACTTGTCCACCACCCATTCTGTGAAGAAATTCTTCCTCACATTTCCTCTGAATCACTCTCCCTCCAACTTCATCCCATGCCCTCTAGTCCTGGAACATCTTTTTCACTTAAAAATAGTGTATTCTTGCACCCTGTTCCACCCTGTAAGATACTTGTATGTCTCTATCATGTCCCCTCTCTCCCTTCTCTTCTCCAGGGAGTACATATTCAGTTCTTTCAACCTGTCCTCATAGGACTTGTGATGCAATCCATGTACCATCTTTGTTGCCCTCCTCTGAGCCTTCTCTACCCTATGTCCTTAAGTAGGTAAGGTCTCCAGAACTGTACACTGTACTCCAGGTGGGGCCTCACTAGTGTCTTGTATAGTGGAATTATGACCTCTCTTTTCCTGCTGGTGATGCCCCTACCTATGCATCCTAGCATCCTATTTGCTTTACCTGCTGCCTTGTCACACTGTTTCCCTACCTTGAGGTCATCAGAGATGATAACCTCAAGATCCCGTTCCTGCTTGGTGCATGCTATATCCTCACCCCCCCAAACTGATATATTGTGCCAGGATTTTTGTGCCCCATATGCATTATCTTGCACTTCATTGCATTGAATTTCAACTGCCAAACCCCTGACCATTCTTCAAGTTTATGCAGGTCCCTTCTCGTTCTGTCTACACCTTCTGGTGTGTCTACTGTGTTACAAAGCTTTGTGTCATCAGCGAACAGTGAAATTCTGCCTTCTAGGTCCTGCACAATGTCACTGATGAAGATGTTGAATAGGACTGGTCCCAGCACTGATCCCTGTGGTACCCCACTGGTCACTCTTGCCTCTGTGGAGTGACAGTCATTTACCACCACCCTCTGTGTCCTGCTGCCCAGCCAGTTACCTACCCCCCACACTACTGTCCTGCCCACACCCGTATTCCCTAGTTTATGTAATAGTCTTCTATGTGGCACAGTGTCAAAGGCCTTGCTGAAGTCCAGATAGGCTAAGTCCACTGCCCTCCCTTGATCCACCTCCCTAGTCACCCAGTCAAAAAATTCAATGAGGTTGGTCTGACATGACCTCCCCCTGGTGAAACCATGCTGCCTTGGGTCCTGCAGTCCACTGACAACCAGATGTTCCACCAATCTCTCCTTCAGTAGTGCTTCCATGATCTTCCCCAGAACCAAGGTGAGGCTGACTGGTCTGTAGTTCCCTGCTTCCTCTTTGTTCCCACTTTTGTATAAAGGGATTACATCTGCTGTCCTCCAGTCTTTGGGTACCTCCCCTATTTCCAGTGATTGGCTAAACAGGATAGCCAGAGGTTCAGCCACCACCTCTCTTAGTTCTTTAAGGACCCTGGGGTGCACCCCATCTGGCCCCATTGCTTTATCAACTCTTATTACTTCCAGTTCCTTCAGGACCCTTTCTCGTGTAAAGGGACTTGTGTCCATTTCTGCACCATTCTCACCCCTTGTACTCCCTTCAGACCCACTTGGTGCAGGAATTTGGACCTAAGGTGTCTAGGGACCACCCACAACTTGGTGGTGGAGTCATCTGGTTGGTACCAAATGAGCATGTCATCTGGTGACAAGTGTAACTTATCTTCACGCCTCCGATAGGGGTTATGTGTGGGAAGTTTTTCTTTGGTACACTTGTCAAGGAATCTGAACACTTCTTTGAGTTCAGTATCAACATGTTGGACTGCTGAGAGGTCCAAGGGGGAAAGGATTTAGGTTTCTTCCTGACTGCTGCAATGTGTATGGCTGCATTGGCCTCTGGATGATCCATCATCCAGGTGTCCCCCCCTTGGGCCCCTTCCTTGGCAAGGATATGTGCTGTATCATTGAAGGCATGATAGAGGTCATTCAGGGAATGAGCTTTGACTTTGTGTACATACAGTCTTTGTGCAAATCTCTGTGCCAGTGAATGTATGTATATTACCAGTTCTTTGTACTTCACTGGACTACCATCAGAAGAGAGGAAGGAGTTCTTCTGCCAGAAAGGAAGAAATTCTGTAAGAGAACAACAAACCCAGTTAGAGTCTGTGAAAATGATGGTATACTCAGTTCCATGATGGATGAACTTGAGGGCACAGGCCACAGCTGCCATCCCTGCAAACTGTGATGATGCTACACTACAGCGCTTAGAGATTTTGACAGTGTTACCATAGGGGAAAATTACTAAGATACCCATCCCTGAAATTTGTTCTCCTGGATAGTAGGAAGCTGAACCAGCTGTAAAAATATGACACAAAGAGGTGTTCTCAAGTATTTGTGGAATGGCAGTGAGGAAAGGACCTGGATCTGGAAGATCAGGTGACTGTAGTGTTCAGTCATGGGGTTCTCCTTGGAAAAGGAGTCCATGTGCCAGCATAGATGGAATTTTGGTTGGGAGTACCTGTATGTCTCTATCCTGGAGGAGAAAAGTGACCAGTGTGTCAGTCTGGTGTTAGAGACTGAACCATCCTTCACTCTATCTGATAGCAAAAAGGTAGTTGGGGAGTGGTTGGTATTAATAATCAGTGGCGAGTACCCAATGCTATACAGAAAGTGCTTGACAGCCCAGTAGGTGGCCAGAAGGTTCCTTTCACAAAGGCTGTACTTCTGTTCTACTGGGGTCAAGAGCTGTGATGCATAAGCAATGGGTCTTAAGGTACCATGAACCTTTCTGGGCCAACACTACTGACATGGCAATGTCAGAGGTGGCACATTCCAGATGGAATGGTAGTGCTGAATTGGGGTTAACAAGAGCTGGGGCAGAGGCTAAAGCCTGCTTCAGTGATGTCACAGCCTGGGTATGTATAGGACCCCAATTCCAAGGAATGTCCTTTTTCAATAGCTCATACGCCTTCTGAGCAAAGTCACAGATGAAATCTCTGGAGTAATGCACCATACCCAGAAACCTTCTAAGAGTTGTCAGGTTGGTGGGCAGTGGCAAGTCTTGCAATCCTTGTATCTTCTTCCAGGTAGGGGCTGCAGCCTTGGTCTGTTATTTTTAGACCCAGAAAGAGTACCTCTTTCTGACATAACTGTGCTTTTGCTGGGTTACATTTAAGGCCTGCTTTCTGGATGAGAGTCAATAGTTCATCCAGGAGATCCAAATGTTGTTCCTGCATGGCAGTTGCCAACAGCAGGTCATCCACGTATTGCAAGAGACACTGGGGAATAGAGAAACCCTCAAGGGCATCCATCATGTGCAGATGGAACAGGGAAGGGCTGTTATGGAATCCCTGTGGTAAGCAGGTCCACGTATATTGTCTACCTTCAAAGATGAAGGAGAACTTATATTGACTTTTGGGAGCCAATGGCAGTGACCAGAAACCATTGGGGATATCCAGGGCACCGAACCATTTTAGGTCAGGGGTCAAAAGTTGTAGCACATCAGGTGCAGATGCCACAGTTGGAGCCCAACTGAGGGTGACCTAGTTCAGTTTCCTATAGTCAATAGTAAGTCTCCAGGCACCTGTGGGTTTTTTCATGGACCACACTGGGGAGTTGGCAGTAGAAACACATGTTCTGATTACCCCTTGGTTAAGGAGTGATTTAACTGTTTCTCTGAGAGAAGGCAAGGCCTCAGATGGAAAAGGATATTGCCTTTGCCTCTCATGTGCTGGGCCTGGCACTTCGATGACAGTGTGCATTCTGCCACAGTCATGCTTGTTGATAGCAAATGCTTCCAGATGCCTTTGCAAAATGGGTAGGAGCCTTGGGAAAAGCTCATGATTCTTGAACAAATCTATGACATCATACTCCTTGTTGTGGGGAGATATTGTTGCCACAATGTGCGAATCAGAGATCAATATAGATGCATAGATACATAGATACATAGACAGTGTCGGCAGATAAGGGCCTATGGCCCACCCAGCCTGCCCATTTGAGCTTGTAAGTTCAGTTTATGTTTTCCTAGAAGTCTGTTGCCCCTTACCCCTGACCTCCAGAATTCCTTTATGTCTATCCCATGCATTCTTAAATCCCGTGATTGTTTCAGCCCCCACCACTTCCTCTGGCAGGGTGTTCCACTTGTCCACCAATTCGTTTGTGAAGAAATTCTTCCTCACATTTCCTCTGAATCGTACTCCCTCCAACTTCATCCCATGCCCTCTAGTCCTGGAACATCTTTTTCACTTAAAAATAGTGTATTTCTGCACCCTGTTCCACCCTGTAAGATACTTGTATGTCTCTATCATATCCCATCTCTCCCTCCTCTTCTCCAGGGAGTACATGTTCAGTTCCTTCAACCTGTCCTCATAGGACTTGTGATGCAATCCATGCACCATCTTTGTTGCCCTCCTCTGAACCTTCTCTACCCTGTCTATGTCCTTATGTAGGCAAGGTCTCCAGAACTGTACACTGTACTCCAGGTGGGGCCTCACTAGTGTCTTGTATAGTGGAACTATGACCTCCCTTTTCCTGCTGGTGATGCCCCTACCTATGCATCCCAGCATCCTATTTGCTTTACCTGTGGCCTTGTCACACTGTTTCCCTACCTTGAGGTCATCAGAGATGATAACCCCAAGATCCCTTTCCTGCTTGGTGCATGCTATATCCTCACCCCCCAACTGATATATTGTGCCAGGGTTTTTGTGCCCCTTATGCATTATCTTGCACTTCTTTGCATTGAATTTCAACTGCCAAATCCCTGACCATTCTTCAAGTCTCTGCAGGTCCCTTCTCATTCTGTCTACATGGTATGGTATTGGCCCTGAATTTTTATTAGTAGCATGTTAGCTAGGTCCACCACACAGCCATGTGGTGCAAGAAAGTCAATTCCAATGATACTAGGATGATCATGCAATACCATTAGTTGGAAGGTATGTGAGGCCTTCAAATGGCCCAACTCTACTGGTAGAGGTAGAGAGTGTTATGCAGGTAGCCTAGTGCCATCTACTCCTGACATGTTGGTCCTCTGTCCGGTGACCAAGGAGATGTGTCTGGGTGGTCATCATGTAATATAGACACAGCCGAGCCTGTATCCAATAACACTGTAAGTAGGCAGCCCCCGACCTCAGCCTCAGTGCAGGACCTTCTGTTTGTATCCAAGACCAGCTTGTTTGCAATCCAGACTAGGGCCTGTAATTGTCAATTGGTACTGGTAGAAGCATGGAGAGGTTGGGCCTGGCTCCTTTGAACCACTTCTCCATGCTGCACTGATGCTATATAGGGAGGCGCTTCTGGGTTCAGGCCTATATGGGCTTGAGGGCCTGTACTTCCGGTATCACCATGGCCTGTTGGGGCCTGGGTTCCCGGTTGTATGGCTGCAAGGGACTGAGCAGGAACAGCATCCGCTACAGAACACACTTGCCCCAGGATTTCTCTAAACTTCCAATTTTCTTTGGCTATCTCCCTATATGAAGGGCCTTGTCTTTGCTGTTGTTTACCCTTATTTTTGTGCTTCTTATTCTTATGATAGTTCTGGTTCCCACCCCACTGTTGCTGCTGTTGCGGTTGTTGTTAGGCCTGCTGGGGGTGTTGGTTGTCTGCGGTGAGGGGCTGTTTGTGTTGGGCCTGCCCTTCTACTGTGTAGTGCATCGTGGCCTCTTGAGTCGGCTCCATGGTGGCTACTTTCTTGGAACTGGAGCCTAGATCATGGATATAGAGTTGATAAACTCTCTCTGTTTTCCGAAGGATGTCAGCAAACCTCTCCGTGGTGGGGTATGTGGTCAGCTCTACCTTTTCTCTTACTGCAGTAATCATGTTCTTAAGGAACAGGGACTTATATTCAATAAGATCTACATCTGCAGCTTCTTGTGCAAGATTTTTTCTTGCTCAATAGGCCAGCCAAAGTCTCTGGTGGTAAGTCGCTGGACTCTCTTTTGCATTTTTCTTTATAGGATATGCAAGCATCACACCTACTACACCTGGGCTGTGTGCAGAAATGAGCTCAGCTGCAACCTCATCAAAGGTGGTGTTACCATCCTGGCGAATGGCATCGAGGAGTTTGGCCCACAAACCAGGGTCAATGGGCTGGCATAGGATCTGGACCTGATAGTCTGCAGTGAGGCTGAGCATCTCGCACTTGGAACACACCTTCGCTAAGTGGCAGCTGAAGTTGTCGGACGGGCTCATCCGACCAATACTGTCAGCTATTTGCTGAACAGAGTAGGCCATCTGTAGGGGATTAGTGGGATGATCAGGTGGAGATACATTTCCTTGGGTGCCATCCATGGCTGCCTGAGCTGTGGCCTCTGCTACCAAATGGACTATGCCATCCTGAGTACAAGTTTCATGAATAAGCTGCCTAATTTGGCCTCTTAAAACTCGCTTATTCCTTTCCGGAATGGGCATACTATTCACCGCATTAGCAATCATTCTTTCTATCTCCTGCCTGTCTTCCACATTAATTACGGCTATTGGTAGTGCTGTCGGGACCAGGCTTGGGCCTGCTCCCCCCTCTCATGGGGCTGCCATGTTGGCGTCTCCCATGATGTGTGTTGCGACATCGATGACATATGACATGCTGTGGGTGAAGTGGGGACCCGCCACGTTGTGGATGGCTGGGTGGGGTTTCTGGGCTATAGTAGGGGTGTGACTGGGCATTGTACTGAGAAATGTCATCATCTGAGACCTCCCCTTCAGATGACGTATGTAAGGCAGGGGCTACGCCTCCCATCGCTTTAACATGTCCAGCTAAGAACCTCCTGCTGATGGCCCAGTTTGGCCATCTTGGACTCACATTCAGCATGACTCACATTTGCAACATCCATATCAACCTCATCTTGCATTTGTTTCTGCAACACACTATACGCGGCACTCAATTCACGAGTGCTCCTAGTAGCCACTTCTAAGTCATTATGTGCCTGGTTTATCTCGTTCTGTGGCTCTCCCATCTCCACACTCAACTGTGCATTTGCTGTACTTAACAAGTCATTCATATGCAAAGCCGGCCCCTTATCCTGTCTCAGACTTTCACACTCCTGCTTCAACATACACATTTCTTGCTCGCCAGCCTGTGCTGAATGATGCAAAAGTGAATCCTTTTCATTGCACAAAGTCTGGAGTTCGGACTCCAAATTCTGCTGCAGTCTAACACATTCTGTTTCCTGTAAACCCATCTCTTGCTTAAGAGACGTGATCTGCAGATCAAGGGTTCATAACCTCACTTCGGAGGCTTCCAGAGCAGCGTAGAGAGCCGCGACCAACAGCCCTTTGGCATGACGGTTATGGACTGCTTGTCTCATCTCACAATACTGGGTTGAGATCCCCAGTATAGGGTTTTCAGATTGACTTGCATCCCCCGTGAAGTCAGCCCATCCTCCATGGGAGGCAAGGTAGTTAGAGACATCGAGTCTCAGTTCTGCGCAGATATTTGATATGGTGGCATTGTTTGGGAGGGAACAAAAAATCAAACTGTGAAAAAGGCGCAGTGCTATGTATCGATCCACAGCAGGCACACTTTACACACAGTCGGGCTACTGTATACCTTGTAGGCTTGCAATTCAAAGCCGCTGTGGAGTAGGTCGAGTCGGCATCGACCACACCCAGTAAAAGCAGCCAGACTTTGCAAGTGACTACAAAGTGGTCTGAAAACGGGAGAAGTGTTGTGGAAATGCACACTTACTGTCCCCGTTAGGAAGGGGAGAGTTCTGAGCAACAAGTGAAACCTTACAAACACCAAATATTGCCTGCACATGGTCACCAATTGTCAGGAGGTCTAAACCTCACTCTCAGGTTCTTGGCAATATTGGGAATGCAAGGAATCACAAAGATGTTGCATAAGAGTAATACACTTGTTTATTACTACCAAAAGATAAATCACAGTTGTCTTAAGCAGTTCTTACCAATATGAACTGGGAGCCAATGCTAAGCGTTCCCTATACCTCGAGGTTTCTTTGTGTCTCTTGGGGCCTCTGAGGTACAAGACTCGGTGTCTCACATTATATACCAATGATAATTACTATGGTTACCGTAAGACAGAAAAAAAACTAGTTACAGAGATGAGCCCTATTGGCTAAACTAGAGGTGGTTCCACGGTCCAAGATAACATTATACAATTTTGTAGTAGTCATCAGTTTGTAAAACAAAAGAGTGCATTATACAGAGTCTTACATAACTCAGTGTAGTAGTACAAATCACCAAAAGGTGGCAGTGCCGACTTATATATCATAATTATTCCAAGGACACAGATGTCCTAACATCTTATGAGTAAGAAATACACAGAAAATATATAGGAAAAATATATGTATTAGCAAGCAAAGTGTATTACAATAATATGTGTACATATCCTGACATCTACTCTTATACGGTAGATGCCCTTAGCCCTATATGTTAGTATAACATACGCCTAAGCACTAGCTGTCTATGGTGTACCTCTGGGAGTACCAATCAGTGTGCAGGGACCTCATGTAATAACCCCCTACCCCCCAAGCCCTTACTTACTGATCAGGAGTCCAGTGGCGTAATCCTCTCTGGAACCCAGACACATCTTCACTCTTCAAAGCTGGACCATGAACTGAAGAAACAAGTATGATGTTCAATGTATTTCATTGGGGGTTTTAACTTAATGGCATAACTTGGGTATTTTTGCATATTGTTTGTCCCAAATTTTCAACATGCTTTCTTCGGGACCCTGCCTCCTGAACAATTGAACTGTCATTATACAGATCTGTCCTGAAATGTGATTTTGCGGTCCCTGCACAAAATCATCTCTCAGGTAGGATTTGAAAATTTTCTCTGCCCTTCTTCATGAGGTGGGGTCATAAGAAGGCTATGTTGAAAATTTGGGGTAGAAATATTAAAAAACAAAGTTATGAGCCTACATTGAATTTTGCATACACAAGCTCGTAACTTTGGTATTTTTTATATTTTTAACCCAAATTTACAACATTGCCATATCTTTATAGCACGTCTCACATGTGACAGCTAACATTTTTCAGATCCTGGCAAAAAAAAAAAATTTACATCCCAGAAGTAGAGATGCAATGAAGTTTTACTTTTCGGGTGAATTTTTGGCTAACTCGCCAAATTCGCCTCCACTGGTCAGTTCACAAAGTAGCCTGGTTTAATGAGAATTCACCATTTATAATTTTGCATTGCTTTGGGGTTTTTATGTGTAAATTGCACTTAAAAAATTCCCAGAGCAAGAAGAAATTGCACATGTTGATCCCCCAAATCACTGGTGTCTATTGGTCCTCCCCATCCCAGCCACAGTTGTAAAAATTAATATCACCTTCCACACACCCCCTCTGATTGCCAGCCAGTCAGCCACAATGTAAATACATATATATATACATTTTTTTAAATGAAATCCCTGGTGTCTAGTGGTCCCCCACACCCCTCCCCAGCTGATTACTGGCCAGTCGGCCACAATGTAAAAAATAAATACTTTTTTTTATTGAATCCCTGACATCTAATGGACCCCCCACTCCCTCAACGATCACCAGCCACAGTTGTAAAAATTAATATCACCCCCCACATCCCTGCTGATTGCCTGCCAGTCAGTAACAATGTAAATATGTACATATATATATATATATATATATATATATTTGTTTTTTCAATTAAATCCCTGCTGTCTAGTAGTCCCCCATCCACCTACCAATCAAAGGCCACAGTTGTAATAATTAAAGTCACCCCTGGCCCCCACACACCCCTGCTGATCACCGTCCAGTCAGCCACAATGTAAAAAAAAAAAAATGTAATTAAATCCCTGGTGTCTAGTGGACCCTCCACACCCCCAACCCTATCAGGGAGTGCCCCACCACACCACATGGCTCCCCCATCCCAACCCTAAGTGGGCCACCAACACAGTCCTCCACTCATCTCTATTGCTGGCAGCCTGACTGAGCTCTCTCAAGGGTTAACCACTGTTGTTAATATGGGCCATTAAGATCCACAGAAGGTGGATGAACCCACCTGAAGTATTTAGAGCCCTGCAATGCTAAGCAGTAAATGTAAAAGGAGGCAGTATAGTGTAGTGGTTAAAGGCACTGAGCTGCAAACCTGGAGATCTTGGTTTGAATCCCATCAGCACCAACTTGCATACTGTGTGACCCTGTGCAAGTCACTTAACTTCCTTGGGCTCCCAGGTTGCACCTGGAAACAAGCTCTGGTTTAGTGTGCCTTTCCTGGTTAAACAATTTTCACTCCCCCCTTTCCCCCTAAAAATTAGGGTAAGGAAGCCCGTCCTGATGTTTAGGAAAGGTTAGCTTATATTAGGCATCCCTAATCAATTTAGCCCACTACAGAAAAGAAATCAGAAGAGACTGCAGCTGATGAAACTGCACGAGTTAATATAAAATATTATAATATATATATATATATATATATATATATATATATATATATATCAAAATAAATCTTTTAATGCAGCAGTTAAAGGTTTCTATTACAGCTACAAAGTCCGGAGAATTTGGTGTTAGGGTCACCACCCATACCACCCTCCACACCCCACAAAGTCCAAACACCAACTGGTGTTGCAGTGTGCCTTGGGGTCACTGGATCTAACTCTCAACCCATTCCATCTATAAACAAGCTGAGATGGCACAGCATAGTAGAATGGGTGAGTGTTAGTCCGACGACCCCAAGGCACCACGATGCCAGTTAGTGTTTGACTTTGTGGGGGGTGTTGGGTGTAACTTACGCTGAATTTCCAGACTTTTGTAGCTGTAATAGAAACCCTAACTGCTGCATTAAAACACATTTTTTGCCATAAATTTCCCATATTTTTGCAAAAGTGCAATGTAACTGGTATGTGGTTGTGGGAGTGTGGGGCCCTCTGAGAGGTGCTGGGAAACAAATAAACCCAAATAAAGAAGTGCATTAGGTTTCCAGTGAAGTCCTAAATCAGTAATAAGTTGTTTATTAACATAAGAATCTAATGGAAAAACATTAGTTTTACCCAAATTCAAGTGATATGCAGCAAGTTTCCCAAAGGATGCAATTTTTGTTAAGACAGCAGGAATAGAGGTTTCTGGAAAAGACAACTGCAACAGGATATCTTCAGCATAAACAGAAATCTTATACTCCGTCTGTTGAAGTCGAATGCCCTGGACCTGAGGGTTCCCCTTCACCCTCAATATAAAAGTTCTAAGTATAAATTTAAAAGAAAAGGGAACAGTCTTGCCTGGTACCAGAGGTGATAGAAAAAGGTTTCGATAGGACCCCACTGAATAATATGGTAGCTAAAGGATTATCATAAAGGAGTTGCACCCAGCTAATAAAGTCCTCGTGAATATTATAAGCCAGAAATACTTCAAATAAATATGGCCAAGAGACCCAATCAGGCTTTCTTAGCATTCAGGGAGACCAGAGCTGCAGAGGTTCTGATCTCCCTGGTGGCCGAGATTACATGACATAATTTGCGGGTATGATCAGTAGAATTATGGCCCTTCATAAAACCAACCTATTCAGGTCCTATTGGACAGGGCCAAACCCTTTCCAGTCTGTGAGCTAATATTTTTGCCAGTTTTTAAATCCATATTTATAAGCAAAATAGGGCGAAACTAGAAGGAAGGGACACATCTTTCTCTGGTTTAAGCTAGAGGGTAATACTGGCCTGAGAAAAAGAGAGAGATCAGTAAGACTGTGTGAATGAAGAAAATTAAAAACATCAACTAAAGCTGAAGTGAGTTCCTCAGAAAAAGTTTTATAAAAGTTAGAAGGGAAACCATTGGGGCTGGGGACCTGATCAGAAGGAAAGGAAATTAATCACTCAACGTACTTCCGAAGCAGTAATGGGACCTGAAAAAGAGGCATTCTGGTCCTCTGAAAGGCAAGACAAGGGAATATCATGTAAATATTGTGAAATTAATGTGGGGAGGTCAGGGTCTGCTGGAGCAGCGGAGTACAGGCTTTCATAATAACTCGCAGTATAGCGCAGTGGGTTACAGCTCTGAGCTGCAGTTCTGGAGACTTGGGTTTGATATCCCACAGCTGCGTAAGTGCATACTGTATGATTCTGAGCAAGCCACTTAACTTCCTTTTGCTCCCAGGTCGCATCTGGAAACAAGCTTTGGCTTAGTGTGCTACTCTGGAAGTACAGTAGCTAAGGGCAGCATCAATAGAGAATGCTGTTGAGATGGGTGACCAGTCGGTATGGGATAGATCACACAGGAGGGGGGTGAGATTTAGGGAGTGAAAGGAACGTAATGAGATGAGCTTAGAAGGAGCTTTAGGCTGGTGGACCTCACAGATGCAATAAAACATGTGATGATCACTCAGAGAGTCTAGCAGAATGCCAGAATCAATTAAATAATGAGAATGTGAAGTAAGGGCCCAGTCTATCAGGGTGTGCTTGAGTGATCTGAGGTTTAGTCGAGTTGGTACAGTTAATAGTTAGGTTAGGTTTAGAGACTTTATTTGAGACCAAGTCTTAGAATTTGACAGAGAGAGCCAGTCAAGATTTATGTCACCTAGCATATATAGTTCAAAAGAGGCAGTATGTGTGGTGATGGTGGTGATGAGATTGGATATCATTGATGCTGAGAGACTAGGGCGGCAGTAAGTGCCAGCTATGATGAAGATAGACAGAGTGAATGGTAGGGAAATTTTGGTAAGGATATGTTCATTTTGGGAGGGGGATGATATTGGTAATACAGGAGAAAACTAGAGGGTGGGTGATAAATACATAGCTACACCTCGGCCCTTGCTGAGTCTGTCTTTCCCGATAAGTGAGTAGTTTGGAATTATGAGACTGTTGTCAGGTATTTTGTGGGACAGCCAGGTTTCAGAGAGGACCAGAACGTCTGGAAGGAGATCTAACATGAGGGGCTAAAGAAGGGTTAGTTTAGGGAGCAGACTTCGTATATTCAGGTGGGTGATTTTTAGGCCCTTAGGAATGTGTGTTGGTGGGGGGGGGGTACCTGACTTGGGTTCGATGTCCCCTGCGCATATAAGTAACAGAGTAATTAGCAATTTAATAATTAGATGTGTCCACTTCATAGATGTTGGGTGGTGAGGTGTGGGGGGGTGAGAGGGGGTTGGTGTATTATTGATGAGAGTTTAGGTAACTGTAAAGTGACTAAGAGGGGAGTGGGGTGAAGTATAGATGCACAGGGAGGCCAATGGTAGTTGGCTAGAGCAGAGTGAGAGGGAAGGGAAGTGTTTGTTGGGGAATTTGTTGGGTGAGGGGAGGGGGTGCAAGGGATGGATTGGTATGTGGAAGGGGAATTGAGACCAGAGAGGGGAGGAGGGCTAGGACAAGAAAGCAAACAATTATGTGGTGCACTGTAATGTAGGGAGAGAGGTGAACTGGGGGAGTATGGGTATTAGGGAGGGTGCTTTGAAACTCTTATTAGGTGGTTTAGAGAAAAATTAGGAGTGTAGAAGTAGCAGTAGTAGTAAGTGTAGTGTTATGTAGAGCTGCTTTTCTTCATTTAGAGTGGAGTCAGAAGTAAACATGGGAAGTTAACACTTAGGGTTCATTGTTCAGTGAGGATCAATTAGAAGTGTTAAGAGGAGGTGACTACAAGTGTGATATATAACTTGTATGTGGTAGGTCAGGACTGAAGGCAACATGTGGTGAAATTGTTAGCCTGAAAAGAAGTGTCTGTATACGGTTGGTGGGGAGTGTAGGGAGGAGAAATAGTAATTAAGGAGAGGCTATATGACACAGGATGAGCCACCTGATTGTTAATTGAAGAGAATCTGAGACTGGATGTGCTGCAAGTATAATGAGTTGATAGGTGGGTAAATCAGCCAGCGGTACAAATATTGTGCAATTGCCAAGCCCGGGTGGGAGTGATGGGGATGGGTGGGTGGGATATACCACAGTGCAAAAGTAGCAGCCCGCAGAGCACAATCAGTCAAGTATGCAGACAAAAAATGCGGATGGATACATCCTGAGTAAAGGCTCTGAAACGCCAGGAAATGAGCAGTTCCACTACCTGGGGCAATCCTCCTGTCCTCTGGGGGGCCAGCCATGGAATGGGAGGGTGGAGAGCTGGTAACTAGCTGCCCTCACAACTACCCAAGGAGCTTTAGTGAAATGATTGAGGAGGAGCCTGGGGAAGGAAGGATTAAAAGGTGAGTCGAGCCATTGAACATTGAATAGTATGAGGTCAAGTGCAATGTATGAATATTAGATTCCCACCCAGGCTTTCCTGGGAGAATAATAGGAATGGAGACAGAATGGACTAATGAGAGGAGGGACAGTCTGTAAGGAACAGAGGCAGAGTTGTGGGGGAGAGCAGGGCAGTCTGCGAGGGACAGAGTCAGAGTAGTTAGGGGGAGAGGAGACAGGTTGGGAGACTGAGCTATCCTGAGGAAAGTGTTAGCAGTGAAGCTTAGTGAAGAGATCCTGTGAACCAGACAATTGAAGCCCATGTACCATCCAGGCAAATTCTTGCTGTCACAACCTAAGAGCTAACAGTTTACCCAACCACTTCTCCTGCTCCAGATAACACAGATTTAGTCCAAAAAATAGCGAGTTCAGCTTTTTTGTTCAAAAGTTTTAAATACTTGGAGGGAGGGGAATTAAGAGTCAACCATGAATGTTCGGGCATTGTAAGAGAAAGAGAAGACTGCAGAGTTCTAATTTGTGACAACAAATCATTAAGTTGTGTCTGTCACTCTTTAGCCTTCTTTGAAGCGAGGCATATACATTTGCCACATATAGCTGCTTTGGCAGTGCCTCAGAACACATCAAGGTTAGCTACTGAGTTGGCATTGGTGTCTAAAAACATCTGGATAAAACTTTTTAAGGTGTCAAGTATAGCAGTATCCCATAATAACTGAGTACTGAAGTGCCAGACAAAGTCTTTATCAGAGCCACCCTGAACAGTAAGTGCCATCCAAACCAGAGCGTGGTCAGAGAGAACTACTTCCCAGATTTCACAATCCACAATCCCAGAAACATTTTCATGATTTATGAGAAAAAAGTCCAATCTGGAAAAAGAATGGTGCAGGGAAGAGTAAAACAAGTAACCACGTTCTGTAGGGTGTAATAAGCGCCAAGGGTCTGTGAGACCCAGAAGATCAATAAATTTCCATAGGCCCCGTTGAGCTGATGCAACCTGTCAGGTTAAAAAATAATATTCCAGTCACCTCCCATAAGGATGAGAATATGTGTATATGGAGCTAACAGGGAATCTAAATGGGTGAAAAACTAAGGGTTATCAAAATTAGACCCATAGATCGATCCCAAAAGACATCTACCAAGTCAGTTCAACAACATTGTTCTCGAAATTCCAGACAGCGACAGGCGGAATGTCAACAGGCGAAATTTCTCCTGTCAGACATTTGCTATGTTTTTTTGGGAGGGGGCTTTGCCCCCCCACCCCCAACCCAATTTTTGTATAACTAACTCCCAGTTGGAGTTGACTCGTAATGGGGCGAAAGACCAGCAAAGCTGTAAAATTTTGCTTTTGGGTCTCTTACAGCAGCAATTTCGAATTCTGTCGACATTGTCGCTGTAATGGCTTTCACTGTGGAAATTTCACAGTTTTGCCAGTATACCTTCCAAAAGTAAGTAATGGTGACCTAATAATCCATGAAGGAAAGTGTAATGACTTTCTGTGTCCCAAAGTTCAGAAATAAGTTGGAATGGCAACCGCCTTGCAAAAGAATACAAATGCCTCTCTGTTTAGTACTGTTGCCAGCACCATAGACTTGGCCAACCCAGTCCCTCTGAAAATAAGTCATTTGATCTCTTTTTAAATGAGATTCTTATAAACAGGCAACATCAGTATCCATCTGTTTCAGGTGTTGTAAAACCATGTACCACATAGTAGCTCCCCATGTATGTAACTAACCAAAACTGCTTCTTACAAAAATAACTGCTGCAAGACAAACAACTATATATAAAGAGCAGCACCCCCCAACATACAGAGAGCACAGCATAACAGTAAATAACAGCCAAATCTGAAAAAGAACAAGTGAAAAACAGCATTTGTCAATGCCAAATGTTTGCTTGCTGATGTTGCCATTGGTAGTGTAGGAGTTAGAGAGATGCATAATAGGAATGGCAGTGAAGTATTAAACTAACGCCAACCCCCACCCTGAAGAGACTGACAAGCATTTGGGGGTGTGCCTTTGGGTCGTCGGCCATAATGCTCATGCCATTCCACCTCACTCCACCCTGCAGACACCAACAGGTGTTGCGGTGTGTCTTAGGGACTTCGGCCTTACAAGCACCCCATTCCATAAGGAAATAAGATGAAATGGGTGCAGTAAAGGAGAATAGGATGAATGTTAGGGCCGAAGACCCCAAAGCACAACTCAATGCCTGTCACTGGCTGCAGGGTGAGGGTGGGGTGGAATGGCATGAGCATTATGGCCGACGACCCCAAGTCACACCCCTGATGCCTGTTGGTCTCTACAGGGTGGGATGTTGCAGTTGGAAACCCTAACACCCCAGGCATTTGTTGGTATTTTCACTCCAAAATTTTAACATAGGCTTTTTGGGAACCCGCCTCATGAACAATGACACTACCATTTCGTTACTCAATCCCAAAATGTGATTTCGCGCAGCGACTACACCATTCAGTGCCACAGGTGTGAAAACACATTTTGGGCAGGATGTGAAAAATGACAGCTGTACTGTTCATGAGGGGGTGTGAAAAAATGGCAATGTTGAAAATCTGGAGTGAAAATATGAAAGATTGGTGAAGTTATGAGCATGTGCATAAACTGCGCAACACACGCCTGTAATGCAATCATTTTTTGGAATTTTTTCACCACATTTTCAACAGCAACATTTTTGGACATATCCTCATGAACAGTGCCACTGTGATTTTGTTAATCTGTCCTGAAAGTTGATTTCCTACAGAGACCACGCAATTCTGCACCACAGGTGCGAAAACACATTTTGGACAGGATGTGAAAAATGACAACTGTACTGTTCATACGGAGGTGTGAAAAAATGGCAATATTGAACATCTGGAGTGAAAATATTAAAACTGGCAAAGATTATGAGCGTGCGTAGAAAAACTGTGCAACGCAAGCTCATAACGCAGTCATTTTTTGGAATTTTTTCACCAAATTTGCAACATAGGTTTTTTTGGGACCACAACTCAGGAACAGTGGCACTGTTGTTTCATTAATCAGTCCCAAAAGGTGATTCCGCACAGCAACCATGAAATCACCTTTCAGGACCAAGTAACCAAATGACAGTGACAGTGTTCATGAGGTGGGGTCCCAAGAACCACATGTTGAAAATTTGGAGCCGAAATTCCTAAAAATGGCTGAGATATCAATCTAAGTTGAACCGTCCCCTCATTGACTCCCATTATACAGTTTACCATCATTTCATCAGTTTGCCTTTTGGCTTTGAAGAGTGCAGACTTGTCCTGATCCATAGAAGATTGTTGCTTCCACCATCCAAAGGTGGGTGGGGTAAGAGGGGGTAAGGGGTGGTGGGTCCAGAGAGGAAGGGTGGGGTGGGAGGGGGAATGGGGAGATGACGAGGGACCATTTTCTTTTTTCAGGGGAAAAGACTTGAGGAAGGTTTTCTTTATTTTACAGGTTACTGTATGTTTTGGCACACTGGGGTGGCTCCAGTGTGCCACAATAGTGTGTGTGTGTGTGTGTGTGTGTGTGTGTGTGTGTGTGTGTGTGTGTGTATTGGCATGCTGACATGGGGATTGGGCACCCCAATGTCGGCACTTTAAATATTTGGGGGGAGGTCATCTGACACCAGGAGTGGGCATCCCGGTGTCTGAAACATAAATAAAAAATGATTTTGGCACACTGGATTGGGCTCCCAGTGTGTCACATTAATAGGGGGGATACATGCTGACAAGGGTACTGGGCACCACAATGGTGGCTTTCCGGAGAATGTGTGGCAGGTGGCAGGAGCCGCCAATGTGAAAAGCCACGCCATGGCTCATTTATTTATTTATTGAAATGGTTCACCAGGAAAGGCACACCGAACAAGCAAAGTGCTTGGCAGCATGAGCCAACAAGAACCATAACTCCGTCCGTTCGCATTACTATGCACTGTAATGCACATGGCAGGAGTCATGTCAGCTGCTGCCAACAGAGAGGAGGTATGTCAGTGTGCCTGGTTGTGAGGGAGGGGGAAGGTCCTGCTGCAATGAGGAAACTGTCCCTCATTACAGTGGCAGATTTCTTTCACGTGTGGTCCTCTCTCTCAAACTGCTGTCATAGACAGCTTGCCAATTCATTGGTGCCTGAAGAACGAGCCCCATTAACTCGTAACCATCCCTGATTGGAGCAGCACTTTTCTTTCAAGAGAAGACTGCCTCTCTCAAACTGCTGTCACAGACAGCTCACTGATTCATTGGTGTCTGAGGGACGAGACCCATAAAGAGTCAAATGCACTGGGCAGAAACTCACCCACCTCTAAAATGTTGTACTGTCTCAAGATATTTCTTGTGCATGCAAGGTGCGCATGCATGCAAGCAAACATAATAACAGAAAGCAACAGTCCAACAAGTAATGAATCACTATTCTGGTCCCAAGGACCATAACTCCACACCCTGTCAGTCCGCGATCGATCCTCAACAATGCTCACACAGGTAGCAAGCTCCCACTCCCCATCACATAAGGAGAAACAGTATAATATCCCCTAAAAAATTTGCAGAAAGTAAAGTAACTAGCCGAAAACCAGAAAGAGATCGCCAGCATGAATATTCATAATAAACAATCTCACAATCATCAGGAAACAACAGGAAGTTAATAAATAGCACTAACTTAAAGGCAAACCATAAAAGCAAAGTTAAAAGTAACAAAGCAATCAAAACATTATACCAACAGAATAAAACCCAGGGAAAATTAGCTACACAGACAGTAAAGCCGCCCACTCACATCCGAAAACAAATGGACTCCAGTCACCTACCAAACCATGACAGTCAAGCCCCTGCCCCACTGAACAGCCCCCATGGCAAACCAACACCCCCAAATCGAGCATGCTATAGAAATGCTGTGATTCTTTGAAATACACAATGGTGGAAAGGCAGCACGGTTGTTTCTGATAAACTCAATCTGTTCAGCATGAAAGCATGAAAGACAGTCAAAAAAGGAAACAGGCACAATACCACATTGAAGGACAGGGATCTAAGTTGCTCAAGTGCGAGCTTGGTACGTGGTGAGGTCCTCAGACAGACAGTATGCTCACTGTGGTCATCCCAATGGTCAGCTCATTCAGACTGCAGCCCAAACTAGGGGCTGCCATACAAATCAGATAGCCTCAAAGAGCTCGTAGAGCAGCAAAAGCTGACTCGGGAGGAGTACAGGAGCCACTTCCATTCCAGAGTACCATGATACTTACATTGAAAATCTGAAAACATTCTCAAGGCTAGGTGCAGCAATGACTTTTACTGGCTCCAGCCAAAGGGAACCATACCACTGAATCACATCATGTCCATGACGCACTGGCCCAGGGGAGGCCAGGCTGCCACAAGAACTGCCCAATAAAACACAAGCCTGCCCACCATGGTCCAAGAAATGGTTAAGAGCCACCCATCCTTGAACACTGACAGACAGCCTGTCCACCCACACATCCAACCCCGTGCAGGAATTACTGGCTATTTAGCAAAGATTGGTATATTAGTGAGTGAGCACAACACCAGGCGCAGTATGCATCTGGCCAAAATAATGCACTGCAAAATGTAACAACAATGAAGTATATAACATGAAAAACTCAAACAGTGCAGTAGTCCACAGCACAAGCAGCAAAATGAAACAGGGAAGAAGAACAGCAGTCAAAAAAGCCAGAACTAAGAACGACAGCACATAAGTTCATTTTGGTTTCTGAAAAAGGTCTGGAAAGAGGATCAGAAGTTCCATCCAAGCTTGCTCAGTAGAATGAAAATTTTTTTGTAGCCCATCACAGAAAAGCTGCTGTTTGGCAGGGTACAACAATCGAAACAGGATGCCAGCAGCAGCAAGTTAGTGGTCAAAGATCAATATGCAGCTCTCTTTTTGCTGGGTCTGAAAGGGCAAATCCCAATAAATAAATCCGCTTGTCCTCCCAGATGATCTTCTCTAAGCATCTAACTTGAGTTCAAATATGCTGCCGATCCAAAAATTCAAAATTTTAAAAATCAGTGGCCGAGGTTTGTCCACAGGGGCCTAAGGGCACGATGAGCCTATTCTATAATATATTGCAGGTGAAAGACCAGCCACCTTTTCAAACTAACATTGAGTGAAAACTATAACATCCTTCCCTTCATTCCGTTCAGGCAATCCTAAAATGAACAAATTATTTCGGTGGCTGCTCCTTTCCAGGTCTTCTAGACGCTACTCCATCCATGCAAATTTTTTCCTCAGGGCAATCAGGTTAGGGTCAGCTTTGTTGCACTAATCCTCCACTGAACTGATCCTGGTTTCAGCGCCCCCCTACCTGGTGATTAAGCTCAGTAAAAGCCGGGTGGAGGACTTTCATATCCTCAGAGAGGTGAAGAATGGTATCCCATAACAGCAGTAACTCTTGGAGAAACCTCTCCACTGTAAGTAAATCAGTGTTCGAGGTGCCAAGAGAGTTTGAGGTGAGATATTGCTTCGACCACTTCAGGCCGCGGTCCTTCTCTGGAGTTGTCAGTGGTATGTGACGCACCTGCTGGGGCTCTTCTGTAGTGTCCATTGGGATAGCCATAAAACATACTGGTCAAAAGCCTGACAGTTAAAGTAGCCTGCACCAAAAGAATGATGAAAAAGCAGTGGGGATAACTTTCAAAATCAAAGAAAATCCAGGAAAGTGGAGCTATGCTAGAGACCCGATGTTACCAAATCATGTCACCATCAACACTACCCTTTTTTGTACTGTTAGGCTGGGCACACACTCACCTACTTGGTGACATCACCAATAGTGGCGAGACATCACTGGATCGTGCAGTCACACACTCACGTGCCTGTGCTCTCTGTGCCCTAGACATGGCTGCAGGAATTTACTTCCACACTCTTTTTGAGCAGCATGATTGTCTCTTTACTGACAACCTTTCTTTATAAGGCTGATAGGAACACCAATCACTTTTCAGTCTCTCCTCCCTGAGTGTTCCCGATCTACTAGCCCATCAGTCCCTTTTTCTTTCACAGCTCTCTGCTACATCAGGGAGGAGGGAATCAGACATTTGGGACACCATTTGAGAAACCTGAAGGAAAAAAATACAGAAAAAGGGGGTTTTGTGTATCCTGGGATTTCATATGGTACAGAACCACTGGCACCATGGCTTATCAGACACCTTTAGTTTTAAAAAGGTTTAGACCTGCAGAAGGGTAATGAGACCTCTCAGTTAGGTTCCTATTGCCCTCATTGTGTGACTCAAGCTAATATGTCTATCACTGTTCCCCCCAGCCAGAACTCTGAACTGGGGGTGAGTGCACTTGGTGTACCAAATGGCAGTGGCAAAGCAAAATTTCGCTAATCTTTGTTGTTGCTCTTAAATGAGCTTTTGAGCACCGATGTTCTGCAGGACACCCCTTGTGACACACCTGAACTCGAGCAGGGCCCTTCTGGTTGGAGGGGGCCACACAGGCACGTTCAGGTGTGACAGAGCAGGATAAGTCTGCTAACCCAGATCTTCAGGCAAGCCCTTTCCTTGACCATACAGAGGGTCAAAAGGATGATTCCAGTGACTTTGGGGAAGATCCTGACCTGAAAGTGCTTTTTGATGAAGAGGATGGCCCCTCTAATGAAGAGGAGGAGAGGGAGTGGATGGAATGTAAGAGGAGGATTCTGAGCCATCCCTGTTTGATACACATTTTCTGTCCTATCTTATAATAGAGTCTTGAGGGACATTGCAAGGAGATGCAAATCATGGAGGCATTAGACCTGAATCCAGTCCTGTCAACATCCTCCTCCACACCAAAGTGTTTTCCAAACTTTGTACACTATGACCAGGTCATTGCACAGTAAAGGACAGGCATGGACAAGAGGAAATATCTTTCTAAGCCAAGGATGAGATGTTTTCCTTTTATGAAAGAGAATGCCTGCCAGTTGGAAACTCCACCCCTGACAGATAAGGCTGTGCATTACTCTATAAAGCATATGACTATTCCAACTGAAGGATCTCTGGTCCTAGCTGATATGCATGATAAGTGAGTTAATGTTTCATGCAGAAGAGCCTTTACCTCAAATGAGGCAAACCTGCACATCTCCTATAAATCCTTTATTGTTGCCAAAGCCCAAGTATCAGTGTTTGGAGCCTCCATAGGCTCATCTCTAGGAGCTAACCAGAGGTTATATGGTTCCTATGAGTGGTTAGCAGAAGCTGACTTCCTTTTTTGAGCCCCTGTACCTCCATGGGATCTGAATCTGGTTTTGAATACTCTTTGTAAAGAAACATTCAGACATCTTTCATTAGCGTTGCTTGACATTCTATCATACAAGGTGTGTTTTTTAATGCTATGTGCTTAGCAAGAAGGATTGGTGAGCTCCAGGTCTTGTCCCACAAAGAACCTTACATTATTCATAAGGAAAAGGTGGTTCTGAGAATGGTTCCATCTTTCATTCTGAAAATTCCTACATCTTGTCACATGAATCAAGAGATCTGCCTTCCATCTTTCTGTGCACAGCCAACTTGTCCAAAGGAATGAGAATTGCACAAGTTAGTTTGCGCAGGGCAATTAGGATGTATTTTAAGAAAACTGCAGGGTTCAGGAAATCAGATAGTTTTTCATGCTCTTTGGAGCAGCAAAACAATGTCAAAAAGCCTCTAAGGCCATCTTGGTAAGGTGGGTGAGGGTGTGTATTGCCAAGGCCTATGTGGCAGTAAAGAAGAGAGCTCTGGCTCTCATCAAGACTCATTCTACCAGGGCAATGGCTACCTCCTTGGTGGAGAAAGAGGAGGCATCTGTGTTAGAATTGTGCAAAATGGCAACATGGTCCTTTGCCCACACATTCACTAAACACTACAAATTGGATGTTCAAAGCTCCACTGAGTTTTTCAGATGGCAGTTAAAAAATAAATTTCTTTACCATATTGGATTGCAAATTGGACAGTATTCTCCCCCCCCACCCATTTGATAATGAGTACTGCTTATTAGAACTCATATGTGCTAACTACCCATTGACAACGTGGAGCGATACAGAAAGAAGACATTTCTTCATACTTACAGTAATTTCCTTTTCTGTTAGTTCCAACATTGTCAATGGAATCTATCCTGGAAGCCTGGCTCCTGTTGGAGAATATTGTCCAGTATGCACCTGGGATGTCTGTTGTATCTTCAGAAATTTTGGGTTGTAAGTAGTGTAACACCCTTCTATGGGTTTATCTGCTGACAGAAAAAAAATTACACTACAGAAGTTTTGGTTATGGGAACACAGGTTAACAGGTTTTGATTTTTCTGAACAATGGGTGGAGCCTTTTTGTTATAGGTTAGTGCTTGCACTGTTTGCAGTTATTCTAGTGTTATATAGTTTTTCTATTATTTATTTATTTATTTGTTTTTGTTAACCGGGTAAGGCACACTAGAAAGCCAAGTGCCTATTTTCAGGTGTGACCCGGGAGGGTCACAAGGGTAGAAGCATACAATAACAGTGGAAGAGTCAATTACATACATGCATACAATAGAAGTGAAGGAGTCAGTTACATACAGATGGTACAAAAACAACTTAAGATAGGCAGCTAACACAGTAGGTAAAAAGAAAACAATTTGGCAAACAAGAAAATAATTGACATAACTTTGGAGGAATAAGGGAGCAATACATCATAAGAGTTCAGTGGAACATGATACAACCAGGAATGGGACATAAGATGATTGCTGGACAATTTTGGAGGGCAGCAGGAATAATGAGTGGGTGACCACTACCAATTCGGGAAAGTAAGTGCAGGGGGCACTGAGGGCCTGGAGTGTACAGGTTGATTAGGAGTACTACGAGGTACAGGGACATATGGTGGGAGGGGTCAGGAAGTTCCAGAGAGAGGTTTTGAAGTGATGATGGGAGGAGGAGGACCGGGTAGGGACAGGAAGTGAGTTCCAGATTTTTGGGGCATAGGTGGTGAAGGCCCGATCACCCGTGAGGGAGCGAGTTCTAGGAACCAGATGATTTAGTGCTGCCCTTGACCTGAGATTATAGGAAGGGGGGGGCAAGGTTGAGGGAAGGGGCGAGGGCAGAGGGGGTGGCCGATCTGATGATGTTGTCAATGAAATTTCCAAGCACGAAAGTGCGGTGCTTTTCTGGAGGGAGCCACTGCAGCTGGGTATAGAGATCACAGCGGTGAGTGAGGGGAGGGGCGGAGAGGGCGAAGCAGCAGATGTTATTGTAGGCTGAGTTCCATTTCAGGAGGCTGGATGTGGGTACAGGGGCCAAGGTAACCAGCCCATAGCAGAGAGTAGGGAGGAGGACCCCTCTGGCAAGGGCCAAATGTGCAGCTGGGGTTAGGCAGGTTTTGGCTCTGTAGGCAAGACCAAGCTTACAGTTTGTAGCCTTGCAGACATTTCGAATGTGCAGGGTAAAATCGAGCTGTGGTTTCAGGATGACACCCAGGTACTTTACTGCAGCCACTGTCTGCAGAGGGGAGCCATCTGCACCACATATTTGAAGGGGGGGGGTGAGGCAGGATTTTATCTTGTTCTGTGACCCAAACAGCATTTCTTGGGTTTTCTTTAGGTTGATTGTGAGTCTATGTTCCACCAGCCAGGACTGAATGCGTTTGAAGTCCACATTTAGTTGAGAGTTTATGGTGGCAGTGTCCCGGGCACTGGCCAGGATGACAAGGTCATCCGCATACAGGGTGGTATGCCCGTGTACCGTGGTGGATGGAAGATCATTGATGAAGAGGGAGAAGAAGGTTGGGCCAAGGACGGAGCCCTGGGGGACCCTGCAGCAAACAGGAGAGAGGGTGGACAGGGTGTGATTAAAGTTGGTATACTGCTGCCTACCAGAGAGATAGTTGAGAAACCACGCATGGGCAGGGGGGGAGAAGCCAAGGGATAGGAAAGTGGAGCTAAGAAAGGAGTGATCAACCCAATCGAAGGCTTTGGAAAGATCCACAAAGATGGCACCGGTGAGATTGCCCAGGTCTGCAGCAGTTCTGATGGTAGAGGTGACTACAGCAAGGGCAGTGGATGTGCTATGTCCTTTTCTGAACCCATGCTGAGCCAGTGAGAGGAGGTTGTAGTTCTGTATGTACTTAGATAGCTGGGAGGCCACAATTTTCTCATGAATTTTGGAGGCGGCAGATAGTATGGCAATGGGTCGATAGTTCTGGGGATCCTTGGGGTTGCCTTGTTTTAAGACTGGGACAACCTTCGCTACTTTCCAGATATCCGGGATGATCCCGGAGTTAAGGGAGGCATTGAAAATGTGAGTAACGGGCCTGGTAAGGAGGTGGGCCCCTAGTCTGAGCAGTCTTGGCTCAAGACTGTCATGGCCTGCACTGCTGTGAGGGGAGAGGCTAGCGAGGAGCTTCTGGGTCTCCTAAACAGACACTTGTTGGAGGTAGAGTGGGGGCCGGGAGTTTGTACCAGGAGGAGGGGAGTCAGCGGGCTTTGGGGCAGTGGACTGGGAAGGGGAGGCAGATATTTCAGAGAAGAGGGAGTTAAAGGCGTTGGAGATAGTATGAGGGTTGTTACAGCTGACCCCGCCTATGAGTAGGTCAGTGACTTGCACTCTGGCAGACTCGCCTACCATGCTTCTGATAGTCTGCCAGAAACTCCTCGGGTTGTTTGCTGAGGAGAGCAGGGCGGATTGGCAGTACTCGCTTTTCGCAGAGCGGATGGCTTTTTTGCATGAGTTTCTGAGGATCCTGTAAGCAAGGAGATCAGTGTTGCTTTGGGAGGCTTTAAAGGAGACCCAGCTTTTGTCCCTCAGTTTCATAAGGGAGAAAAGGTCCCCATGTAGCCATTTGGTAACAGTGCCCCTCACTCATCTCCTGGTGATGGGGGCGTGTTTGTTCTGCACGGGGATGAATTTAGTGAAGAATGCATCCAGTGCTCGGGCTGGGTCATCTAGGGTAGTGACCCCTGACCAGTCCACTAGTGTGAGGTCAGAGAGGAAGTGATGGGAATTAAACTTGGAGTAATCTCTCATCTGGATTACTTTACTGGGTATTTTAGTCTGCGAAATGCCCCATATGCAGAAGATAGAAGAATGGTCGGAGATGGCATCGGGGAGGATACCAGAGGATGTGATCCTGTCAGGTCTGTTTGTCAGGATCCAGTCAATTAGGGACCCTTTGGTCCCCTGGGGGGAGGGCCTGGTAGGCTTGGTTATGATCTGGCTCAGGGCATGACCCGAGAACAGGGCTCGTATACTTTACGGTTGGGTGCCAGCCAGTCTAAATTGAAATCTCCTATGACAAGGATTTCATTTGTACCCACTAAGTCACTGGTACTGTGGAGAAGAGAGGAGAGTCCAGGCAGTCCGCCCTTGGGTGGGATATAAGTACATATCAGGTATAATTTCTTTGTTTGCCCAAGTAAGAGAAGGGCATGTAGGAACTCGCTGGGGGGGGGAGTTTGGAGGGTGTTCAATGGTGGACACATCAAGGTGCGCTCTGTAATAGAGTAGCACTCCGCCAACCCATTTGTTGCCCACACAATCACGTCTGATATGACTGTATCCCAGGAGGGAACACATGGCATCTGGGATCTGGGGCTTCAGCAAAGTTTCTGAGATACCCAGGATATCTGGCTTGTAGTGGGCGACCCATGCCGTAAGTTCGGCCAGGTTGGCTAGAAGACTGCGAACATTTAGGTGGGCAATTTTTAACCCTTTTGTTGAGAGCCAGGCAGGGGGTAAGTTAAGGGACTACAGGGGAGCGGGCTGGCTTCAGTGGTTGCCCGCACCCCTGGGGGGCCCAGAGGGGAGGGGAAGGAAAGCAGACATGGTGGAAGAAGGAGAGAAACAACTGCCTGTTTGGGCAGGCGGAGTGGCAGGGACAGGCAAGAGGGTAGCCACAAGGAAAGAGGAGGGTGGGGAGAGCAGGTGGCAATGTGAGAGCAGGGGTGAAGTTAGGGATAAGGGGTAGGAGGGGTGTGAGAGAAAGAGCAAACAGAGCAGGGCGTTGCACGTTGCAGGAAAGTCACAAGAGAAAAGAAGAGAGAGACCAGAGATAGGATGATTGAAAGTGCTCACTAGGTGGCAGCAGCATCTAGAATGAGAACAGAAAAACAAACCCTGTAGAGTAACAAGGGAGAGAAGAAACTAGGGAGGAGTGGAATAGGCTAGGGTGGAAGGGCAGCCACTAGTGTTTGCAGAAGATAACCTGCAGATGGAGAACTGGGCTGATAGGTTATTCAGCCTCACATGATCTCCACAAGCCTATAAAAGGGAGAGCCGACCGAGGGTGGTGGTGGGGGCAGTGGGAAGCCGAACGCATAGCGTTCGGCAGGGCTACACCAATGTGAAACCCAGCCAGACAGACAGAGGAGCCCAAGTTATGCAGGTAGGAGGCTTTTGGCTTTCCAATCTGTGGCTGAGCTGTAGTCAAACTTCTCGATACGGTCGTCAGTTTCAGAAAAACGTCACCAAACAGGGAAACAGTCTATGCACTGCTGGAGGGCAGGGCAGTGCTTTACCTTGAAAGTGATCCATGGGGGGCCTGGAAATGGTGTGGGGGAGGGCCGTGGAGTGCCCTCGCGACCTCCGCTCCTTGGGGGACCAGAACCTATGAGAGAACAAACAAGGGGTGAGTTTAAATAGTCAGGAGAGTGGAGGAAGGAGAGGGGGAGTGACATAATGGACCTGAGGGACACAGAGCAATGATAGGGTGGCTGGATGCAATGAGTGCTGTACGAAACTCAGCGATCTCACCACAGTGTATGTGAGGCAAAAAGCATTGGTAATAACGCCAGTAAGGCAGCTACAACTGTAAATCCTCTAGTTTTTAGCAAAGTTTTAAAGCGCTGTAGTTTAAAATGCTGTGCAGGACTGGGCTGAGGTCACAGACATGCAATGTAGAGTGCACAGGTAATTACTTAAATGAGGCAGCCCCAGAACTGTGGATCTCCTATTTAAAGGTGAAACTTAAAAGCGCTCTAAACTGCTATTCAGGACTGGGCACATTAAATGTCAATACAGCAAGATCTCAAGTACACAGCTTTAAAATGTAGGTAGATTAGGTAAAACATCACACTACAGCATTAGGTTCCTACAAAATGGCTATGGGGGAGTCCTTAAGGTAACCGGTAGGGAAGACAAGAAACACAGTGCTATGAAAAAAATTAAGCTAAAGGTAACAGGTAGAAAGGCAAAAAATACTGTAAAGAGTTTGGTGGACCTGGTCCTTAAATGCACTATCTCCACGTCTACATCAACGTGAAACCCAGCCAGACAGACAGACAGAGGAGCCCAAGTTATGCAGGTAGGAGGCTTTTGGCTTTCTTATCCGTGGCTGAGCTGCAGTCAAACTTCTCGATGTGGTCATCAGTTTCAAAAAAACGGTGCCAAACAGGGAAACAGTCTATGCACTGCTGGAGGGCAGGGCAGTGCTTTACCTTGAAAGTGATCCACGGGGTCCTGGAAATGGTGTGGGGAGGATCGTGAGTGCCTCGTGACCTCTGCCTCTCGGGACCAGAACTCTTGAAAAGTGATCCTAGGGTCCTGAAATGGTGTGGGAGGCCGTGAGCGCCTCGCAACCTCCGCTCCTCGGGGGACCAGAACCTTGAAAGTGATCTGCGGGGGTCCTGGAAATGGTGTGGGGGAGGGCCGTGGAGTGCCTTCGAGGCCTCCGCTCCTCGGGGGACCAGAACCTGTTGATAGTGTTTGGCCAGTCTCATACTAGCCAGGTAAGAAGACTAAGGAAGATTCAGCACAGGAGAAATGCAGAAGAAGAATATCCTTCATCATCCTGCTTGCCAGACTGAGGTAGGGAATCATTTATTATATCTTCTTCCTATGGAAAAGGCACGGTTATGCAAACAAATTAAATACAATGGCTTATTGCATTAAAGAGCAGTGTATTCTGGACACGTTCAGCTTTACTTGTATATAACTATGGGCACTGCAAAGACAAATGTGACTGGAGAGTCTCTGCTATTCGGAAATGTTCATGTGCCCAGGATTCTATGCTGGTTTGCAACCTTGGGATGAGCCTTTTCCCCTAGTAGGGGTGCACATTACCCATATGTACTAATTGTCCATTGACAATGTTGGAGCAAACAGAAAAAGAAATTATAGTAGATATGAAAATGTCTTTTATAATCACATAGTTCAACATTAAAATTAACCAAAATCATGGATGGAAATATAATTTTCCCTATACATCAGAAAGACCCACTAAACACACCTCAAACGTATTGACCAATTAGTTTAATCAATTCAGCTCAGAAAATAGTTTCACGGATGGTGTTAGATAGATTACAGATATGGATAGAGGAAAATAACATTTTGGAAGAAACTCAGAATGGTTTTAGGAATTCACATCTGACCATACAACACTGTATAGTGTTAGCACATTTGGTCTATAAGTCTATTTATAAAATGGGTAGAGACAGTTCCTTAATCTCATTGGCTGACAGCCCCTGTCAGCTATGTCTTTTTTTAGCTTATACCACACAAAAGAACAAGTGCCACCACAAGTGACAACGTAGCCTAGGATATCCTTGTGCCACCCTGATACCACATTGATTTACCTCCCAATCCACCATGTTTAATTCCCCAAGTGGTACGAAATCTCAAGAATCACAGCCCCTCTCTTTGCCTCTCTGCCTCCCTCCCAGTTCATAAAACAGTCACTGACATAATGCACCTGAGCTACCTATGGTCTCTCATTCCCCAGAGGACTTGCAGAGAGTGAGATTGCTAGTAGTTTAATGAATCTCACAACCACAGATGGCAAGGTGCTGCTGGCAAGACCTTTAGGAAACTTTGATCTTTCTAGTAACCTAGTGACCCATGGCGGTCACTCTTTACTAGGATGGCAGCTCCCTCCTAATGTCAGCACTACATTTTATATACAAAAAAAGTAAAGTTCATGTAAAAATAATGTGCAGTGAATTCAACATGGAGGAGTGGGTGGAGTGAAAGCAAGTGGAATAAGTCAGGTGAGCAGCAAGTGGGAAAAGACAGGATACAAACAATAACTGCAGGTGCTTTCTCTAACAGTACATATGCTTCTTGTATCCATTCAGGTAAAGTCAAGTTCACTCCCACCTGCCCCAGCATTCTCACTTTTCAGCACCCCCTACTGAAACAATAAAATGGAGGGACTATTTTGCACCAAACAAAATCAAAAGCTTTTCATATTTCAATTTTTTTGAAAAGTTACAGTATTTCTCAACATATACCCATTTTATAAATACAAGAACACATTATATGATGTGGGTTATTCTCTGATAAATGCACTTCTAGGGGAAGAAAGGTGCCCGGCCTGCAGTCTTGTGCTCATTATGTCTCTGGGAATATGTTTATCAGAGCATAACCCACACCCCATTGTTTGTTATTGCTCGCTTATTTTAAGAAAAGAAAAATTTACTGTGTTTTATAGACCTACAAATGGCATTTGACAGTGCATGTCATAAATCATTACGGTAATTTCTTCTGTCACTTGGTTTGGATATAAAACTCTTAGGTATCAGTTCAGTTTTTAAAACCATTAATAATGTCATAATGCAAAAGATAATTTACTGTATCTATAAAACATAAAACATCCAAGAAATGAACTATTTTCCAAGCACAAATTGTGCTACATTACATATCCATTTGTTAGACATTAACCCTTGAAGGTTTTAAGTATTTCTAGTATTTTGTTCCAGTTACAAGTAAGACAAACTCCTATAAAAGCCATGCCACACATTTAGGAACATTTTACATCATTTTATCTAAGGAGGCAGTATAGCGCAGTGGTCTAAGGCTCTGAGCTGCAAATCTGGTGACATCCAGCAGACCAGACCTGGGTTTGAATCCCACAGCTTCTACTTGCATACTGTGTGACCCTGAGCAAGTCACTTAACCTCCTTGTGCTCCCAGGTCGCTCCTGTAAAAAAGCTTTCAGCTTAGTGTGCTATACCTGGTTAAACAACTAAAATAAATAAAATACTGCAGTGGGCCTCCCAGTAAAGCAGGACTGCATGCTGACAGCTGGAGAAATCCATTCAGTATCTGCCAAAATAAAGTGCCTGATAATAGGAAAGGAGTCCTTAATCAGCACCAAGTCTACAAAATATACCGCTGTGCCTGGCTATCTTCCATTTTCACCCTACCACTGCCAAGATCCATATTAAGCTAGGAATTTACTATAGAAACATACTGTAGCCAATGCTATCGAGCTCATTCACAAGACCACCCTCTTCCAACCAAGCCAGACTTGAGCTTACATACTGTATTAGCACAATATTTTCTGATATAGCTGTTGACAACATAAGAGTGCTTAATGTTTGGGATGACCTCTCCAGGACCATAGAAAGACAGAAACATAGAATTTGACGGCAGATAAGGACCACGTGGCCCACCTAGTCTGCCCATTTCACTACCTGATGGATAAGCTGCAGGTTCTAGTTAATCAACTGCTTACTTCATGGCACATGCATGCCTCCAAATGCATGTGTCTTCCAATGGTCTCCATGGTCTTTTTACATCAGAATACATTCCACCTCTCTTTCTTTCTTGTCAGTAACCTGCATCAGAGTCACCAGGTACATAATAGAACTTCAGCCTGACTTAAACAATCCATGATTGAAACCCACATAGCCAACCATAGCATAGCTTCACCTCCACCTAGCTCTGCCTCCCTGGTAAAAGTCCTCGGATTTTAACCCTTGCTGTGCCTCATACTGATATATCTGTCCAGATTTGCTATATGTTCTATTTCTGTTGGTAGTCTAAGAGTTAATACTCTGGGATCCACAAGAGTAGCTCATCTCAATTCAATAAAGAGCTACCTCTGCAATTAAAATGCACAGTAGATGTAACACCCATATTTGCAAGAAATACACCAAAAGGATATTACTTGGCTTGGAGAATTTCCACAAAATAAAGTACATTAATCACCCCCAGGGCTATGCTCCATTTCATCATCTATTATTTTAACAGTTTTAGTTAAGACATGATTTGTGATCTAATTATACCCAAATCAACCACATATTGTTCATTTATAAAAAATATTTTGAATGCACATACACAGTGAAACTTGCCATGATGAAACCCAATTCTTCAGCATTCTGCAACAGAGTACGGATTTATCATAAAGTCTTATTACAGAATCTGATATAAAGTCCAAGACCAAATACTTTTCCAAATGCACACCCCTTAAGTATTTGTTACAATAAGATATTATGAAATTTTAGAAGTGACCTGATCTAAGAGGTTAAGAAAAGTTCAAGAAAAGAAGTGTGCTGGCCTATTACTGCTGTTCCACCACCCAGCCCTAGTCTACCTCTCTTTCATCCCTGGCCTCTGATACACGCTCTGCAGTAGAACAAAGCCGAACGAGGTTGGTTTAAAAATTTTTAGCTGAGCTGGCCTGGTGATGCAGAGGGTTGAAGTGCTGGATGCCATACCTCACACCATGCTGGTGACATGGGTTCAGGAGTGAGCGCGGGCCACCAGGGGTCGGCTGGGAGGAGCATGAGGAGCCAGGATTGAGCAGCTGCCAGGCAGATCTCCTCTCCAGGGAGGGTCATGAGGTTTCCCCAACTTAGTTGCCACCCAGTGGAGGCTTGGTGGCAGTTCCAGACTGGGGGAATCTAGGGGCTAGGTCAGGAGGGAGGATAGGACCATCACTGGAGCTGTATGGCACATGCATGCCTCCACACACATGCACAACCACATACTGGGGTCCTGGGAATAAGGGAAAAAAATAGAAATACCATGCTTCCCCTATTGCCAGTAAGGTGTGAGGGGCAACGGGGAGCACCAGGCTTAGTAAAAAAAATCTCTGGTTCATCATGGATTTAAAAAAGTCTGGCAATCCATAACTCAGTCTTTTTAGAGGCCTCTAATGAACCCCTTAGTATTTAACCTCTTTCATTTAAATGATAGATAGTACCTCTGTGAGGGGGGTCCAGCGTCACCCACCATCCACTTATCAGACCGTAGATAAACATGAAGCAAGTCAAGGTCCACCCAAAAAAGTGTTTGAACTCCATGTTTAGGTTATGGTCCAAAGTCAAGACAACAATAGTGCCTTTACATTTCCCACTTTCATCTCTTACATCCGAGTACTGTCAGGTTTACCACGTCTTAGGTCTTCATATCTCCATAACACAAGATTAACTGGCAAAACAAACAAACAAATAAATGTTCAGCTAAGTATAGCACCTTTCCTTACTAGAATCAGAAAACAAATCTGAGCCCCTGGCCCCAGGCAATGCTGGCATACTTGTAGTAAAATTGTACAGTGCATATCAAGCTCCTCTTCCCTGCTTCCCTGTGTCATTGAACCAATGAAGCCTTCCGGAGCCTCTGCACTTCTCATTTATGGTCTGCTACTCAGTCTGAGCCACTCAGGTCTCCAGGCTTCAAATACCAACCTGGCCTTGTGCACAGTCAGGGATCCAATGAACCATTTCACCTCTGTTTCACCTCAGTCCTCTCATTTCTGCTAGGCCTCATATCTGCAAACCATTGTCCCCAGAGACTCCACCAGTACTATCTGCAACTGCTCTTACACACCAAAATGTCTCCAGCACATGGGGAAAAAATGTTTGAATAGACACAGGAAATCCCCTTGGAAAAACACAGCTCCAAAAAGCAAAAGTAAATCATGCAGAGTGAAGAGCAGCGGAGCAGCAGAGCGGCCATCTTGCTGCTTTACCCCCTCTTAGATATCATAATCAGACTTCTTGAACCCTCCTGGTCAAAAGTTCATTATAATGGAAATGATCATCTCACAGATTAAATTAATATAAGTGAGGGGTCTCTCATAATTGAAGGTTAGCCCCTACCTTGTTTAACTTATATTTGCATGGCATTATATCTAATTTGAATAGTTCAGATGTTCATAATCCTAAAGTAAAGAATCTGCCTCTTAGCTCATTAGCCTACGCAGACAATGTTGAGAACTTATCAGCATCTTTATTAGGGCTACAGTTATGCAAACAGACATTTCGTAACATTAATAAAATAAGACTTATGTTGTGGTGTTTGGTAGTAATAATAGGAGAAAATGGAAAAGTTAAGGTGTATGGAAAACCTCTTGCCACAGTAACCTATTATGATTATTTAGGTGCACCTTTGACAGAAACACAATATGGAACAAATACTTTACATATATCAAAGAAAACTGATGAAATCATCTCATACTATCAGGGGATCCATGTTTAGATTTGAAGGTCATTCAGTGGATGCCTCCAAAGGGTGTTAAAAACAAACAAATGAAACTTGTAATATTAAATACCTCTGAAATTTAGGGTGTGGGGGAGTATTCATCATTAAAAATAATATTAAATAAAATCTGTAGCTATATTTTGAATGTACCAAGTTGGGTTCCAGCATACATTTTAAGGGCTGAGCTTGGACAGTAGTCTATATATCAAAATGCTGATTATGTCAATTTTGGGTATAATGCTTCTGCCAGATTAACAGTTACCTAAACTTTGCAATGAAAACCAAATTGAGTATTCTTACAGAAGTTTTCAGTTTTCATATCTTACTTTTATCAAGGATACATTGTATCTGATTGGACTCAAATATGTGTTGCATTTGATATATAGAAGACAATCGATGCATTAAATAAGGAAATCAAACAAAGGTATAGAGATGTTGCAATTCAATGTGATAAAATGGGCCTTGAAAAGAATAAGATTCATATAACATATAAGAAAAGTGAACAACTTTTAATAGGGAGTATTATTTTATATACTTAGAGGACAGATAAAGCAGATTCGTACATACTAGATTTAGATTGAAACTCTTTAAAAGCAATAACCTTAAAAAACAGAGGGAAGGTTGTAAATCTGCAATATATAATTGTGCAAAAGGTGCCAGCAATGACTTCAAACTTGTAATATTTCATTGCCCACTCTACATGGAGAAGAAAGAACTCTGGCTTAAAGATTTCTTGCCTGAACAATTTATAACTTCAAATTAAATAAGTAAGATTTTCTTTTCTACAACTATCCCTTAATACTAAATCATAGGTTTTATTAAATCAATACATTTACCAAGTGCTCAACCTTGAACATGTTATTAACATCTTTATAAGTGTTTTCATCTTTGTTTGAGTTTACCCCATCCCTATTGCGGAAATGTAGGTAAGCAGACCCCAACCCAGTAGTCTGGGTTTCATACTCAATTTTCCTTGGGTATTTGTGATTGTCGACTTATTTAATCACTAGTGTGGGAATATTACAGCTGTGTAATCTCTGTTGTTAAGGTAGGTACTGGATTACTGTCTTTGTTAACCGAAGAAAGCTATGTGATGTCTCTGATTTAGGAAAATTACAGCACTGTCTAATCCAATATGTTTGAAAAATGTTAAGTTTAAAGATAATAATAATGATAAATGAGGCAATTATATTTTATCTTTTCATCTATTACATGTTGACTGTATAAATTTATGTTTATGCCAGCAGCCTATGTTTCGTTAGTGTTTTTGTACTCTTATTTTTATATTTTGAGTTAGAGATGTTATGTTTTAGTAATGTCATAAAAGCTTATGCAGCTTGGCAAAATAAAGAAACTTGATACTTGCTGCATTTCGGATGCTTCAGTCTATATTTGTTCAATTGAAATCCCAAAATCTCCCCAAGTTCTGCCATCCTGTTAACATCATTTTGCAGCTTATTGCCTGCTTCCTTCCTATGTACTGAAGCCTTTAGACCACTCCTCTCCTAATTGTCCTCTTCCCTCTGCTATGGTTTGTACTCAGATTGTTTCTGGATCTCTGTGGCAAGGATTCCCTCCCTTTTCAAATAGAATGCCAAACTGTGCAAACCCTCAGAATATGGGGGCCGGTGTCTCTTATGGTTGTAGGAATGTCTTCTCAATTGCTCAGATTTTAATTGTAGACCTCCCACTCAAAGAACTCAAGAAGGCAAACTTAGAGCCATAATAGGTGTTGTAAATGTACATGTAAACCAGTACTAAAGGGCTTTTTGTATGTGCTTTAGTAAAGGGATAGGAAATATTGTAATTTTTGTATTGTTTAATGCTATCTGGTTTTCGTTCTGTTTCTGTTGTGTGTTGTTATATTACTGAAAAAATATGTTGCTTTGTTGTAGCCTTGAATCTATACTGTGTTCATACAGTAGCAACTACTTCAGTTAATTTTCATTTTTGGCAGAAAAAAATTATATGATCAGTTATATTGTTCTTTACTGTTCAACTGAATGGCCTCAAATGGAGTAACTGGCAACATAATTACAGTATGTCCAAGTAGTATGAAAAGATAGGGCAATAGTTGTAGTAGTTGCGGTGGAAAGAGCTATTCAAAGTAGTTTTAAAGGTAATAAGATATCAGATTGTCAACTGAACAAATAAAAATGCAGACCACATCAGAATATAATATATACACTAATACTGAAATTCTTTTTGGGGGTTTCAGTTACCACAGAAGAGGCCTCTTGGAAAATCCTGCCCCTATTCTTGTTTGTTTTACTATGGCACTGCGACATCTGCAGTGCCAACATCCCCGACAGTGACAGCCGCAATGCCGACTGTCGGCATTGCACTGTCGGGGATGCATCTTTGTTTTATCATTGGGGCTTTGCCACTGAACCCCCCATGTGGGGGCCTTCACCCCCCACACCCCACTGACTCTGGATTATTAATTCCAGGTTGGGGTTGTCTCAGGGGAGGAGGGTGATACATCGGTGAGGCAGTCCAAGCACCAGCAGAGACCATCACAGTGATGCACGGCTATTGGCTGATTCCTATTGCTGTGATGGTCTTCGTGCACAGGGGTTCACTGTACCATTGGTGGACCATTCTTATCATGGGATTGCATTGCCTGTCAAATTAATCTTGGTTTAATACGGAAAATTTGCAATTTGATTAGGCCTGTTTTGCACAAACAGTTGAAGCTAGAGCATTGCACTGCTCTAACAGTAACACAAGATAAGGACGATGGCTCATGGTGGGCTCATTTCTTCTTCAAGCAATCAGCTCATATTCTGACAAGTATTTTTTCTTCTTAACAAATCTCATTCAAACAGTAATGTGGTCTTACAACAGGAAAACTATGATCTTATCCAGTTCAGCTGTTTTACTGGTTGCAATATTGGGGGGAGGCAGTGGGATGACAAAGGAGAGGGGGGTTGGGCAGCTACAAACTAGAGGTGCTAGCTGCACACTCAAGCAGACATAGGTAGATAGACCGGGTGGTCTGTTTCTGCTGACAAATTCATATATTCATATAATATTGAATGATTAACCTGGACTTTATAAGACTGTATAAAACAATCTGAGATGTGAGCTTATTAAAATGCAATCTAATTGCAGATTTACTTTTCATGGGTAACATCTTTAAAAATACTATATTGTGCAGTAAACTTTTAAAAATGTAGTATCCCTTTTAAGGTTTTAAAATTAAAAAAACTATTACCTTCCATTGCATCAGAGGCATCATGATACATGAGGAATTAAGCATGCCCTGAAACTGATTTCTCCCCAGAATAGAAAATCCTCTTTATAATGTAAAATAGTGCAAGAGTTCTCACACTTTGCTACTCTGATGTGTTATTTCAGGACTGTCAAACCACTGTTAGAGGCGAGCATGCTCTGTCTACTGTTGCATTAGATACACCGGTGAGGCATACTTCAATACAAAACATCTCATGGGTACTTGGTCTCCACACTGAGAGACCATATGATGATGGTAAGTCACTCTCATATCAAACATGGAGCATGCAAAAGTAAATGCATTTCATACGTGGCTGATATCCTAACTCCAGACCAAAAAATCATAATTTCATTCAGGCAACTAACATAAAAATATGCAGTGAGACAAACAGGTTTTTGCAGATATGCAACCAGGGATGTTGTGTCAAGAGAATTTCTGGGGTGCATATGTTAAAAGATATATGAAGGGGATGCTAAATTACACTTTTACAGCCTTTCCTCAGTCTAAAAAGCGATACTTGGATGGAAATGTGGGGGTAGGGTGGCATGTGTCATCCAGAAACTATGGGCATCTCAGTCCTATGTGCAACTGACCAGCTCTATAAAACATACATTAAGTGCAAAGTTGCAAAGTATAGACTTTAAACTGATAACCCCTATATACATCATGCCAAAGAAAGAGAGGAACTTTGAGATTAGGTGGTGCTTTTTATAGGTAAACAAGAGATTGCGTAGCACTCAGAGGGAGGGCAGCTGTTATGTTGTTTGAAAAAGTCCACAGGAAACAAAACATGCTGCTTGGTTTAAATTTATTTGCAGTTCACAACAACGACTGTGCTATGCATAGCAAGCTCCTACAGCTTCATCTTGCCCCAGTGCTTTGATCAAAGTCTTCATCTGAGGTCTGGGTTATTTGAGCTGCTCCACCCTATTTATAGCACATGACTCCATCACAGTGCAACCTGATTAGGCGCTATGTTTACAATAAATAAGCTGGTTGGTGTGAGTAACTCAGGGGATTCTTGCAAGAAATGGTACAGTGTGCTGTTTATAGCCAGCTTACTGTGATTAGAAGACTATCCTTAGACAAGAGGAAGATTCAATGGGAAAATAAGCTAGGATGCCCCATGCTAGCTCAAAAATGGGATTCATGCTTATGCACTACTCACATGAGTCTAAAAGGTGAACAATTTAATACAAAAAAAAAAAATTAATATGGCACAGTATACCTGTAGTTTTAAAATATATTGGCCCTTTTCAAACAACTATAGGTGATCTAATTACTATGGAGCATTTTTAATGCTTAGCCAACCAGTTTATAAAATGTATGTGCTACAAATGTATGGTTATAATCAGGTCCTTTCAATCAAGCTCATGCTCTGACAGGCATGAGTGCTACTAAAACAACAGCCACCAGTTAACATAAACACAAACTCCTTCAAAACACAGGTTTCATTCACAAAATCAGAGCTATACCTTTCTACAGCAGTCAATCAGTTTGCAGTTTAACAGCCTTATCTGTGAAAAAAATAATACTGAGCATCTCTAACCTCCCTCACAGAACTGAGTTCATAACAATTAAGTTACCTCAACTGAACTTAAAAACTACACAAATGTTATGTGTTTCTAGTATATTTGGTTTGATTAGTTCAGGAAGTAAAAACATTGGTATTAAAGCAATTTGAAGTAGTTTCTTGTTATTCTTAACTGCAAGAATATCACAGAAACCCCACCTTAGTTAAAAATGCTCTTTAGTAATTACAAAAAACAAAATATATGTGGTTGTGTAAACCAGAATTTTTCACACACATTCAGTATGGGATGCTTTTACAAACCCCTCCTGCTTTGTTCTCAGGGTTTATGTTACAACACACACCTCAGATGTGTAAAACATTCTGGCGACACACACCTATCCCTGTATTATTCTGATTTCCCACATCCTATGGTTTTGCCCTAAAGTATACCCTGTTGGCAAAACCTGACAGCAACATCTAACACAATACTATAAATGTGCTCCCTGATTTATAGAAACATAGAATTTAATGGAAGATAAGGATCACATGGCCCACCTAGTCTACACATTTTCCTCACCTATTCTGTCACCACAGACCCTACTTTATCTCTGCTCCCCCTTGCTTCCGCAACGTAGATTTCTTTGTGCCTATCCCTTGCATGCTTGAAGACCACCACTGTTGTTGCCCCACCATCACCTCCACTGGAAGACTGTTCCAGGCAATTTATCAGGTGATTCAGCCCTGCTCTGGGTCTTGGGCATTCTAGAAATGCTCCTCTAAACTAAATGTCCTTTCCTTATGGACCCTGGCTGTATGCACAACAGTCTCACTAGATACAAGAAAGATAAATACTACTCTGGTAGGAAACAGTACCTGTCCCTTCCTGGTAAGACTGGAGGAATTGTGAAGACACCCTAGACAGCTATAAAAGGATAACCAACATACAGGAACAAAACTAACTGTACTCCCTTTATTGCATAACGATTGTGTACAGATACACCATAGTATGGAGAAGTAACTACATGTGGAGACTCAGTCACAGGCTGGTCCCATACATCCTACAGCACCCCTTTAATACTGAGAAGAAATACAACTGAAGGAGTACCATCCAGAGTTCAAATGAAGTACAATGTATTGGGTCTTTCAAACGAAGCAGACTACATACATATAAACAAGCTGAATCTGGTTCCCATAGGCCTGCCTTTAATGTGAGATAAGACTGGATAAAAGCTGTATTAGTAGAACTTTGGTTTGTTCTTAGCAGAGTATTAAAGTTGTGGTGCAAATTTTTTTCCCCTGAAAAACTAGTGTTATCTATAATTATTAAATATATTAACACACCTCTCAAATCTATTTTTCTAAGTACCTCCTTTGCTGCCCCGAATTTTTTTTTCCTCTGTCCTAATCCATACCAGGTCTGCAGTGCTATTTCTAAGCAAAATATAGCTGCCATCCTTTTTTCACAAGATAAAAACTAAATTAAAACATTTTTAATATACTTAGGTTTGGTAGAACTAGAATATTTTACCACCAAATAAAATGGGAACTACCTGGAAATCTTAAAGTGAAAATAAGGTAGAGTATAATTTTTTACCCAGTTTCATTGCACTGCTGCTTTAATTCTATTTCTTTTACCATTAACAATTTCTTAGATAGGGCAATGTAGTAAACTAGACTGTGTGATTGATCAAATATGCTCTTGGAATATTATTAGGGGAATATCAACTACCAGTATGACACATGATCTGTAAACTGTAATAGTATTTTTTGTAATTTGCATTTGATCACAATGATATGTAGGGGTATGTGAAAAAAAATTCCATCTGCGGAATTTCCTCGAAAGTGCAAATTTTGCTTCTGTGAAAGTTAGGAAATCATTTTTGCAACTTTCATGGGAATTCGGCCTTAAAACTGTGGAATAAATATACAGACTGTAGGTTAATTTACTAAACTGCAGGGAAAAAAAATCCACAGAATGGCTCACTGCCAGTGACAAATTCTGAGGCTTTTTTAGCTGCAGTTTAATTCATTAATCCAACCCCCCCACTGATCGGGGTCCCAGTAAAGAAATAAAAAAAAAAACTTTAATCCCTCACTCAGACCCTCCTCGTGTCTAGTGGCCCCCACCCACTGAACATGGGTCCCAAGTAAAAAACCCTGATCCCTGGTGTCTAGTGGTTCCACCCCCCTGCCTGGGGAGCACAGCCCGTGGGTAACAGTAAAGAAGAAGCAAAATCTCCAGTCCCTCCCTGGTGTCTAGTGCCCCCCCAATCATGGCCCTCAAAACATTTTATTTCCCTGGTGTCTAGCGGCCCCCCCATCCAGGGTTCCCTTAATCCACAAAAAAGCAGCCAGCAGTGCACTGACTCATCCCCCTCTATTCCCAGTATTCCCTGGTGTCTAGTGGACCCCCCATTCCTGATCCCTTGTAAAAAAAAAGTAATCCCAATTCCCTGGTCTGTAGTGAACCCCCCACCCTGACAGTTCATCTGCCACCACCCCATCCCCCACCCTGTCCCAGCACAGCCCTTCTCTCTCCTCCTCTACCAGTGGCCCACTGAACTGTCAGTGAATGACCACATGGTTGTACAAGCATGAGCTCATTCACTGACATTTCATTAAACTATAGATAGAATAAATTTGGCAGTTTATATGCATTTTTCTACAGTTCACAAAAAAATCTGTGGAACCCAGTGAAAATCCATGGAAAATCCAAGTTTTGCCAATGGCGAAAGTTCTGAAATTTCTTGGAAGTTCCGTAAAAGTGGAATTCTCAACTTTTGCCCACCCCAATGGTACTGTAACAGTATTGTTTGTAATGTGCATTTGATTACAATCATAAAGTGTATTTTCCTTAGTAAAGATACTCCAAGGATATGTTATATGTCTACAATGTTAAAATGTCAATACAGAGTTAAATTGTATAAAAAAGAACTAACCCCTTGTTTTTAAGGCTACTTTGCACAGCAAAAGGCATACTTTTAGTTATAACTTGGGGCATGTTGATGCAAAAAAAAAAAAAAAATTTACTGTTCACCTCCAAGGGATGCCAACATAGCAGGTGGTAATGCAAAGGTATAGACATCGTAAGGATTTACTACGTTGCACAGAACAACATTTAGGGACTATTTGCAGCAAAATGCTACCAGGAACTAGAGTTGTTTCCCTTAATGACTACTTGTATATATGAACATGCAAGCATGCCAGCAGATAAAGTCCTTACAGTCTATTGAGTATGCTCAATTGAGCAGCTCCCTATGTATTTCCCAGAATGCTGTGTTTTTATAGAATGACAGTAATGTGATCCTATTTTAGTCTGGAGTTATCTGATTGTCCTGTCAACTTAATTACCTTAGTACTGTAAGCCTTGTCTGTCACCTCTAAAAAGGAATGACTCCCAACCTATTTTCTGTATAGCTGTGTACTTTTTAGGCATGAACAATGATTCCGTCTCTTGTGTCCCCCTAATTTCAGCCTAATTTAAATATAGATGAGGTTGCTTCACTCTATTTTGCCCTGGTGTGAAAACCTGTTTGTCTCCATTGCAACAGTCATGACCCCACTCATGCAAGGCATCATTGAAGTTGATACCTGTACAAGCCAGAACAACTTATGCTCTCCTTCAGTTCTGTTACATGTCTTGTGAAGTACCTGTATTCTCTAAAAGCATATTTTCTAACTAAGATACACTTTAAACTGCAGAAAACAGCAAGGCACTTATTATACCTTAAAGTTTCATTGCCAGCATAAGACAAGAATATAGGGACTGCAGAGGACAACAACAGCACTGACTAATACAGTGTAACCCCTGCAAGCTTCAGCACTAAAACATTATATAGAAACATAGACAATGATGGCAGAAAATGACCCATGGTCCTTCCAATCTGCCCAGGTTCCTTACATCTTTGGGATCATTCTTGGAACCTAGTGTCTCCCCAGGGTACTAATCCTTCCAGATAGACCCCCCCATAAACAATGTAGAAAAGCCCCGGTGATTGGAGCGCCATGGTGGTCCATTGATGGATTTGCCAGTCGACATGGTCGCTGTTAGCAAATTTCTGTCGCTGTGGTGGATGTCAAGAACTTTGTTGTCAAAGCAGTGTGGTGGAACCTAAATTTAGTGCCCTGAGGCACTATTCATAAGATTTACCCCACTGTCCCTGAATCATTTTGGTCACCCTGCAGTGCACTGTCTCTAACCTATCTTTGTGTTTTCTGAGGTGAGAACTCCAGAACTGGGCACAGTACTCCAGGTGATGTCTCACTAGTGCTCTGTAGAGGGGTAGTATCACCTCTTTTCTCCTACTGCCAATCCCTCTCCTAATGCATCCCACCATCCTACTGGCCTTACTATAGGTCTTGTTGCACTGACTAGTTTGTTTAAGAGAGTTACTGATGGTAACCCCTAGATCCCGTTCCTCGTTTGTAGTACTATGCCCCCCCCACACACATCCAGTACTCCATCATTGGGTTCTTTTCCCTAGGTGCATTACCTTGCACATTTTTGCATAGAATTTTAACTGCCAGACCTTTGACCACCCCTCTAATCTTAGCAAGTCCTTTCGCATTTTCCTTATTTTTTCCTCACAATCCACCCCCCCCCACATAGTTTTGTGTCATCTGCAAATAGACATAACTTGCCCTGGATTCCTTCTCCAATGTCACTAATGAACATGCTGAAGAGGACTGGTCCCAGGACTGATCCCCATGGAACCCCACTCATTACATCCTTCTCTTCAGATTTAACTCTATTGACCACCACCCTCTGTCACCTACCTGCTAGCCAGTTTCCTACCCAACTCACAAGAAATTTAGCTACCCCCCAGATCCTTCATTTTCTTAGGCAACCTGTCATGTGGCAGTGAATCAGTATCCTGGTTGGTGGATACTCCAGGCAGGCATTGAACCAGCACTCCTTTATCTGCCGTCCCCAACACCCTGTCTGTTCCTCTGACCATTGAGTTCCCGATCATGAATGCCTCACATGAGTCAGGTCATGACCTTTTCAGTGGAGTCAGCTGGTTTTCACACTAGACTTAAGTACCTTTATTTACATTTAAATCTTGCTGAAATTAGGAGGGTGCAATAGAGGCAATCATTATTCATGCCTGCAAACTACACAGGAAAACAGAATAAAATGCTGAGTGGAACTTCTCTTTAAGTTCTGTTTTCCTCAGAGGCGAATTTCATTATGTGGCCTCTTCAGCATTCCAAGGTAAACAATGCTGGCTTGATTCACATTCTAATAAGAAGAAAACAAATTAATTCATCTGTCAGAGTTTTTAACTCAAACAGTAAAAGACATTATATTATACGGTATGCAACAAAAGGAGTCCAGCTGTGCTTTATTCTCATAGTTTTTCATGTCTCTAAAATGCCTTGATAGAATTCTGGTGTTGAAATTTGTTTTTTAAAGCCAAAGGTCCACAACTTACCATCATTATTATTTTTTACATGCTGTAAATCAATGTCAGATTTTGTTAAGTCATGCCAATAATTTATTTCAAGTGACTAAGTGAACTCCTTTAAGCCTTGTCAAGTTTTTGCTTAACAGAACTAATTGGTTTTGGGAGTGTTTAAACAACTCAAAATATCAGGTAGGAGGAAGACTTGCAGCTATGATGATGAATTTTAGCAAAGTGCCAAGATTTGTTCTACATGTGCACTTCACCAAAAATTCACAACCCATATTTTTTTCCAGAAAAAGCTCAAAAGGCTTAAAAGATTCATGTTTCTCACCTTCTTGATGAACCTTATCCCACCCCGTCAATCTTGACACATGAAGAACTTCCCTTCTCCCGCCATCTGCTCAGCAGCACCCTGTCTCAACTTGGCCCCGACCCTGGCAATATAATGAATAAACAATCCCTTCCCTCACCCACTCAGCAACATTAAACTTTTTATTTATTAAAATCTGATAACTGGGATAGGCACAGAGAACTGGACCTCATTTCTAGGTGTGACCAGGAGAAGAGGAAATAGTCATTAGGGATACAACAATAACAAATATTGACAACAAAGAATGATAAAAGCAAGGAACAAGTAATAAATCCTAGAAAGAGGAAACAAACAATGCAGAGCTGTGCAAAGTACCTAGTGAATCTAATTAGCAAGGATGGGATCTAGGGAATTGTGTAGTCTACATATGGTAAGATATTTGTAGCAGAATCATGGAGGTCTAAAGCTCAAGTACAGACTACACTGAGTTTTCAGCTATACAGTAGGGCAAGTGTCAAAATGGGTAAATAGGGAAGAGGTGGACAGAGCATGGGCTGTAATTCAGAAAGAAGAGGAGGATAGCTAGCTGCCTCCTCCCCCAGCCCTAGACAAAAAAAAGACAAAAAATGACACTACTCTTCTCCTGCACACTTAATTCCAACCCACAAACCCATATGTCAACACACAAAAGCATATAGGAAATGTCATGGAGAGAGGTAAAGGAACTGACACAGACCCACCTCTCATCACCTTGGCCAGTCATCCAGATGACATTGAAATCCTGTCAGAATCATGAAAACTGGTAGGCTGCACCACATCCCATTATGGAAAAAGGTTGTCAAACAGAAACTTGTGCATGCATGCATGCTGCCTAACTGAGACTAGTTATAGGGAGAGGATGTGACCTCAGAATCAAATACCATCATCATGGTGAGATGCTTCTGAACAGCTGACACTTTAAATCCATTAAACATATAGAGTAAAACATGAGCATGAAGTGGTAGATGGGTGGTGACAAAACCAAGGATATAGCTCTATTAGAGGCAGAATGACAGAAGGGTCTCCATCCACCCACATCTACCGGTTACTCTAAAGAGCAACCCTCACATTATCCATGGTTCAGCAATCCTCTACTCTGTTCCAGAGTACATTGAAAGATAGGAAGCTGGAAATAGGTAAGGTGGTTGGCAAGAAGCTGTGGCTGAAGGAGGTAACACAGCAATTAGGAGGAGACTCTGGATGGAAGCTGGAGCATGGCACCATCATAAGATATATACAATCTTGCTAAACAATGCCGATGAAAAATAAGCTTTGAATCTGGTCCCACTGTCCTCCTGAGCCTTAGCACAGGTCATGCAAGTACTACGCCAAATAATCCCTGATATCTAGAGTCTCTTCTGCTCTCCCACCCCCCTCCAAACTGTAATGTAGCGCAAGATCCAGGTACTGCAGCAAGCAGGCAGATGACAAAATGGAAATGACTGCAGTGGGATGCAAAGGCTGAAAAGAGGTTCCGAAAGCAGGTAAAGTGGGGCTACCATGCGGGAGGATGTGGTGGAAGGAGTGCTAGGCTAGTTGGTGAAAAAACAAGGGAGAGCAGGTGAACCTATATGTGTAAGGGGAGGATATGTTATAAGTCAGAGAGAAAGGATGGAAACTTTTGTTTATTTATTCAAGAGATTCACCAGAAAGGTATACTGAGCTGAAAGCTCATTTCCAGATGCGACTTTGGGGTAAGGGGAAGTGGAGTACAACAATTTTGCATACAGTAAGACATATTAGGTACATAAAGAATGGGCAGTTAGCATAAATGAACAGTAACAGGAGTAGTGCTGTACGTATGATTATGGGCTGGAAACAAGTAGTAACAGTAATGTACAATAACACAGTCTTGTGAGATTTACTTATTTTTATTTATGACTTTGATAACTGGGTAGGTGTGCTGATCCCAGGGACCATTTTCCGTCACAACCGGGCCATTTACAGAATGGCACGGATGACATAGTACAGAAAAAAAAAAAAAAACATGAAAGGCAGAACAGAAAATAAACTGTGATACAGGTTACAAAAACACAAGATAGGATACATAAGTCAAATTAAACAAGAATTGGATAACATAAGTCATTTACAATATATAATTAATTATTATAGGAGTACATTTGTGGTAGACAGTATGAGTACATTACCTGTAATTGAAGCAAACTGCAGTTGGTAGTGAGTGGATGAAGAGGGAAAACAGTGGGAAAATCTGAGGGGAGGGAGGCAAAACGTGGCTCAGCAGGTGAGTGGACAAATTTGGCAGAAAACAGATGGTCTACCCAGGGGAACAGTGACAGGAGGAATTAGCTATGAGCCAACTTTTGAGGTGGGATTTGTAAAAAGAGTGTGTGTCAGTAGAGCGGAGTACAGGGGGCAGTTTGTTCCACCGAGTAGGGGCTGCTGCCGACAAAGCTCTGCCACCCATATTCGTGTGTACTCTAGGAACTGCTAGTGTGGGGGTGCTGTTTAAGCAGAGGCAGCGACGGGAAGTTTGGATCTTGAGGAGAGCTGCAAGGAGGGATTCCTGGCCAGTACAGATAACAGTATCTGTCAGGCAGCAGAGGGAGAGGTCAAAGCAACCTTGCAGTGGGAGCCATACAAGGGAGTTGTAGAGGATGCAGTGGTGGATAGAGAAAGGGGCCAGCAAGACAAAACGACAGGCATTGTTGTAGGCTGAGGAGAGCTTGGCTATAGTGGTTACAGATGCTCTGGCATAGATAGTGGAGCAATAGTCCAGTATTGGGAGAAGATTTCCCCTGGACAGTGGCTAGCCTGGCCTCCGGAGTAAGGAATTGCTGGAATCTATAGGCTGCACCCAGTTTTTGATGGAACCTGCTGACTAGGGAATTGACATATTCGGAGAAGGTGAGGGAGGGGTCAAGTAAGACTCCTAAGTATTTGAAAGTGTTTACAGCCTCCAGAGCTGGTCCATCAGGGGAGACAATGTTTAGGTGGCAGTCAGTCATGGATTTTGAAAGGAAGTCCTTTGATATGAACAACATGGATTTATTTTTTTTGGCATTTACTAAGAGGAGATTTTTTGAGAACCAGTTGTGGGCCACAGCGTAGTTTTGAGTGAGAGCTGTGGAAATGTTGGAAGTGGATTTGTTACTGTGGAAGAGTACGAGGTCATCAGCATAGAGGAGAGAGTGGCAGTAGAGACTGTCTGAAGGAAGGGAGTTTATAAACAAGGAGAATAGAAGGGGGCCCAAAATGGAGCTCTGGGGGATCCCTGTGGAGATGGGCAGAGTAGGGGAGCAGGTCTGACCGATACTCACGAATTGGGATCGGTTTGTGAGGTTGCTCCTGAACCAGTCTGTTTCCTCCTGAGAACAGCCTAGGCAGCTTAGCTTAGAGAGGAGGGGGGAATGGTTGTCCATATCGAAGGCCTTGGAGAGGTCCACAAAAACAGCACAGGTGGCATTACCAGTAGCCATGTTCATGAGGATATGGTCAGTCAGAAGTGCTAGGGCAGTGGTAGTGGAATGGTTCTTATGGAAACCATGTTGCTGGCAATACAGGACATTGTATTTGCCGATGTGTTCAGCTAGTTGAGTGTGGATCGCTTTCTGAAGCAATTTACTTAGAAGAGGGAGGATGAAGATTGGTCGGTAGTTGCCAGAGGAATGAGGGTCCCCAGCTTTTAAAATGGGGATCACCTTAGCTATCTTCCAGGAGTTGAGCATGGAGGAGGTGGAGAGGGCAAGGTTAAAACAAAGGTGAGAGGTTTGGCTAAGGCAAGTGTGATCAGCCTGAGGAAGACTGGTGATAGGCCATCGGCTCTGGCAGAGCCATGATTTGGTAGGCTTTTGAGGAGCTTGGTTGTATCATTGTGAAAGAGTGCTTTGAAGTAAAAAGATGGGATTGGAGGGTGGGTCATAGAGCTGGTAGCAGATGCCAGTGGGTTATGATGGGGGGCTGAGCTGCTTGGTATGCCACTAGGGAGTTTATTTAAGTAAATGGATAGATCGGTGAATGTGCTATTTAATGTCCTGGCCACTTCCATGGGATCTAAAATCAGACCACCCGTGGAGTTTAGATGTAGGGCAGCCTTGCTAGGGGAGGGTTTAGAAGGGAACCTATGGACTCCCAAAATTTCTTGGGGTCGCCAAAGTTAGCCTTTAGTTTGTTATGGAAATGAGTTTGTTTCAGTGATTTGGCCAGAAGCTTACATTGGTTTCTCTGATGCCTGTAGTCCTCCCAGAGGACTAGGGAGGGGGATGCTTTGTAGGTGGACCAAGCATGATCCCTATCCTTCATGAGGGCTAGGAGAACTCTGGAGACCCAGCACGAGCAGCCACCTCTGACACTTCCTGTGGTAAGAAGAAAGAAACTATCCTGTATTGACAGTAGGGTCTGCATGAGATGGGTAACTGCTGTGGTCGCATCGGTAAGTGACTAGAGGAAAGACCAGTCCAATGCCCGGGTCTCCCCAAAGAGATTGGGGATGATGGGGTTACTGAAATTATGGAATGATATGTATTTGGGAGGAGAGTGCTTGAGTTTGGAGGACCATAGGAGATAGGTTGGGGAATGATCACTAATGGAGTCAGCCATGGTTCCGGCGTGCAGTACATGGTCATCCATGTTTGTGAGAATCCAATCCAAGAGGGTCTGGGTGCCAGTTCTATGGCTGAGTCTGGTGGGAAGAGTGATAGTCTGGGCCAGATTGTGTTGTTTAAGCTGGGAAGCATAGTTCAGTTGGTGGTTGCTCAGCCAGTTTAGATTGAAGTCCCTGAGGAGGACAGAGTCCCTGTGGGGGGATAAGGAGCTGAGGCCCAGAAGGAAGCTGTTTAGTCCCCCCGTTCTCTCAGGGGGTGTTATAGCAGCAGCCAATGTAAAGTTTCTTACAAGAGCCCAGAATCATTTCTGAGAGGAGCCATTCACTTGGTGAGGAAGGGTTGGAGCAGAGAATGACCCTAGCAGTAAGGCGTTCTCTACAGAACAGGGAAACACCACCTCCTTTCTTTCTGCCCAGCCTATCAAGACATAGCAGGGAGTAACCAGGTATTTGGTAAGTGTTGTTGGTATGGTGTGGTTTCAGCCAGGTTTCAGTAAGTCCCACAACGTGGGGCTTGTGTAGTGCAATCCATGCCTCTAGTTCTGGGAGCTTGGAGGGAAGGCTGCAAATGTTGACATTCATGAATTTAAGACCAAGGGCACTCATCCCAATGCTTGAGGAGGAGGTGATGTGGGAATTTGATGGACCGGGGTTGCACTCAATATCTCCAGTGAGGAGAAGAAGTGATAGTAGAAGTAGATAAAGGGCAGGAGGGTAAAGTTGGAGACCAGGAAAGGGATGCCAGGTAGTGGCCAAGAAGACAGCATTCCTGATTGGACAGGAAGAAAAGTGTGAGGTGTCCCTGGGAAGGCACATCCCATGTAATGAGTTGGAAGGAGTGTGGAAAGGGGGTTTGGGTGACAGACAGGTAGGCAAGGCACTCTTGATCGTGGGCCAGCACGTTTGCGCGGAAGTCTGTCAACACCAGAGATGATAATAAGAGGACAGCCTTTGAAGTAGGAAATAGCAGGTTCATTTTTGCAGGAGAGGGGACAAAGAGAGGAGAAAATAGGAGTTTGAGATAGTGGAAAACTCTAACCCAAAACTGAGAGGCAGGGGGATGTGGAAAAAAAGGTGAAGAGGGAAACCAGGGGTGACAGAAATGAGATGATATGGACAGATTAGCAGTTGAGCACTACTAGAAGCAGTGAAATAGTTACTTAGAATGTAGGGCAGCAAGTATTAGGACAGTAACAGTAATACTATAAACACAATTGGTGAGTAGGAAATAAGCAGATTGCATAGCTGAGCAAAATCAATACAGTGCAGTAAATACAATGAGTGCTGAGTGGCAAGTAAAGCTGAGAGCATACATGGAAGGTGAAAAATAGAGGGCTGTGTGGTACTACATAGTAGAGTAATCTAACAGAAGTTCAGTGTGGTTGTGCAGCTGGTTTTGTGCTTGTGTAATGAAGATACTCTTTGGCTGTTGGCCCCTCTATCCATGGGATATACCACCCTGTAGGGGTACGAAGGCAAGGAACCCTAGAGGAGGGTTCCACCCCTTGAGGTGCTGCTGGAATGATTCCCTTGGCTAAAGGTACCTTAGGAAGAAGCCCACAGGAAAGAGAGGCATGCCACTGGAGGAGGAGGGGTGGATGGAGGGGTAACGAAAAAATGCTTATGTGTGGAGTGAGGAGAGCAGCCCTTAAATGGGCTGAACAGGGTGTGGCCAGTTGTACCACCACCTTGAACTACAGGCTGTAGCCTTCCAATTCAATGCGCCTGTGCAACTAGTTTCGTGCTTGTGTAACATAGATCATCTTTGGCTGTTCGCCTATCCATGGGATATACCACCCTGTAGGGGAATGGACTCAAGGAACCCTAGAGGAGGGTTCCACCCCTTGAGATACCACTGGAGTGATTCCCTTGGCTAAAGGTACCTTAGGAAGAAGCCCAAAAAGAGTGTTGCTCAAAGCATGCAAGGTGGTGAACACTTGTAGAGGTTGAAGACCTGCATGTAGGATGATTGATAGTATGGGTTCAGTTGGTAGCATGGGTCAGTTGGTTGTATTGTTTGACTAGAGTAGTCAGGAAACAACAGGTGAATAGTGACCCACTTGGAGGTCTGACTGTAAGGCTTGGAGGCCTGGCTTCCTAAGGGGGGAGAGAGAGAGAGAGAGAGAGAGAGAGAACATCCAAAGGATGAGAAGGAACAATTACGGGGCAGTCACCCAACTCCATCCAACAGTGGAAACCTAACTAGGTGATCTAGGGACTACAACTATGCCTATCTAATATTATGACTACTTGCATGGAGAAGAGGAAAAAACCCTTTGAGGAGGAAACCTCTGGGATCCAAGGCCTAGGTCACCTTCCCTCCAGACTTTGGAACAGTTTTGTTTAGTGATGGCTCTGCTACTGTAATTTAGTAAACCAATCCAGAGGAATTGCAATTTCAGGGAACACTGTCACTCTATCCCTCTAACAGGAACACTGTGGTGGGTTGCAAGTGAACTCTGCAACACCAGGGCATCTTGGTGCCAACCTCCAAGGCAGGAGGAGGAGGAGAAGAGTAATGATTGCTGAGGCATTCAGCCGGCCTACCGATCTAAGAATAAACCAGGTGGACCAGAGGCAGTTGTAGGGAGAATAGCTTTAAAGGGTGCCTCTGAACCCACTTGGGCAGCTAAAGGGGCACTTCCCATGACAGCCCCACCCCTTCACCACTGAAGTCTTCAATGCTACATTGAGAGGTGCCATCGGTATGGTTGAGGACAGAAGGTCCACCCAGAGCAAGGACATTTCCAACTATGGGCCAGGTGAGAAGGACCCCGCCCCAAGCTTCACATGCTCAAGATGCTGATGCTCGATGGAATTCCTAGCCACTCCCAAAAAAATAAAGGTAGTTGGTGAGGTGAACACCAAGATAGAGAAGTTGATAGGGAGAAGGGCAGGGATAAATGGAGGAAATGACAAAGGCAATAAGGACAGGGATGGGGCAAAAAGGGGTAAGGCCATCAGGAAATGGAGGGTAATGAGTACCAATGCCCATAGTCTGGGCAACAACCTCCTTGAACTGGTGGCCTTGATGGAAGAGGGATGCCTGGATAGTATGGCAGTCACAGAAACATGGTACACAGAGAACCATGACTAGGATGTTAACCTACCAGGGTACACAACCTACAGGAAGGATAGGGAGGGTAGAAGAGGAGGAGGAATAGCTCTCTATGTAAGGGAAGGGATAAAAGCAACAGAACAAAAGAGTAAACAGGGAGGAGAGGAGCCACTGTGGGTCACCTTAGAGACTGGAAATGGCACCACAATCCGCATGGGGTTGTATACAGACCCCGATCTCAGGGGGAGGGAATGGAAAAGGATATGATACAAGGCATCCTTAGGATGGCAGAGAAAGGGGAGGTACTGTTCATGGGGGACCTGAATATGCCAGATGTTAACTGGAGCACCCTTGCTGCAGCCACATCAAAGAGCAGAGCCATTCTCAATGCCCTACAGGGGGCATGCCTCAGACAGCTAGTGCTGGAACCCACTCAGGAGGGAGCAATCTTAGACCTTGTACTCTCAAATAGGGACAGTGAGAGGATCTCAGATTTAGAAGTGGGTAGCCATCTGGGAACAAGTGACCACCAAACAATGTAGTTCACGATAAAGTCAGCTGCAGAGTCAAGCCATACAAAAGTGAGGGTACTGGACTTCAGGAGGGCTGACTCTGGCAAAATTGGAGAGTGCTTTAGAAAAGCACTAGCAAACAGGCAAGAAGGAGGGGTGGACAACAATGCTGAAACATCAAAACTGCCATCACAGAGGCAACAGACCTGTGTGTGAAGCAAATAAACAATCAAAATGAAAAAAAAAGCCACTATGGTTCTCAAAAGAGGTGGCAGGGAAGGTTAGGGAGAAGAAGATAGCATTTAGGAAGTGTAAGAAAGCACAGAAGAAGCAGAACAGAGAACTGTACCAGTTAAGGCAGAAGGAAGCAGGAAAGGCAGTTAGAAAAGCAAAGGCCCAAACTGAGGAAAAGATAGCCAATTCGGTTAAGAAGGGGGATAAAACATTTTATAAGTTCATTAGGGAGCATAGAAAGACAAAGGGAGGGATAGTGAGACTGAATAGAATGGACAGTGGGTGGGCAGAGAGGGACAGTGAAAAAGCGAGGATACTGAATGAATACTTCTGTTCGGTATTCACAAAAGAAGAGCAGGGGGAGGAACCTAATCCAATTAACAGAAGCACTCTTGATAGTGGGGTAGATCCCAGTTCTTTCACAAAAGAAAGGGTTCTGAAAGAACTCCTAAAACTGAAAGTGGACAAAGCAATGGGGCCTGATGGGATTCACCCCAAAATTCTATAAGAATAATGGGGAGAACTAGTGACACCACTGACTACCCTTTTTAACAAATCATGGGAAGATGGTGTTGTACCTCAGGACTGGAGGAGGGAGGATGTGATTCCTTTTCACAAAAGTGGGTGCAAGATAGAGGCAGGAAACTACAGACCTGTCAGTTTGACCTCTGTTGTAGGGAAAATGATGGAATCACTTCTGAAGGAAAGAATTGTTGAGTACCTAGAGGCCAGTGGGGCACAGGACCGAAGGCAGCACAGATTCACAACAGCAAGGTCATATTAGATGAATCTAATAGATTTCTTTGACTCGGTGACCAAAGTAGTAGACCAGGGAGGGGTTGTGGACGTGGCTTACCTAGACTTTAGCAAGGCATTTGACACAGTCCCACACAAGAGATTAATAAACAAATTAGCCAGCCTGGGAGTGGGTCCCAGGGTGGTAAAATGGGTAAAACAGTGGCTGGACAACAGGACACAGAAGGTAATAGTAAACGGAGTCCACTCTGTAACCTCAAGTAACCTCACGAATGCCAAAGGCACGAGTGAGAGTTACAAGAGGTCACTGTCAACTGTTCTAGATAAATGCTTTATCACACTCTGACCCCCTGCATATTCAATTTATGCAGCAGGATGAGATTGTGTTGCAGCTTAATTGTTTATCCTGTGTGTAGTTTTTATATATTTTTTATTTTTAGAGATGTATAGGGTTTTATTTTTTTTCATGGTTCCTTTCTGCTCGCTACTTGGTATGTGGACTTGACGTTGTTATGAAAACGTGCACACTGATTGATGGAGGGAGCAGGATTTTGTTTTAAAAAGTGAAGGAAACGTGGTGGCTTTTGTTAGTGAGTGCGGCATTTCTCGGGGCTGGTATATTATAATGAGAGCAGGATTAAGTTCTATTCATGTGTTTTCTGTTATTTTCTTTTTAAAAAAAGATCAGGATTTCTTTTACGGTGCTTGTTTTGCAGTCAGGGCGGGGAGGTACAGAAGTAGTCGACAGAAGTGTTTTTTGTTGAAAGCGGCAAAGGCAGAGTGGCTGGTGGGGTTGCACTGAGAGAGTGGAGTGGAGTAGCAATGAAAATAAACTTTTTTTAAAAAAGGTATAACTTTATTTTCTAGTTTTTCAGTTTGAGTTTTCTGTTGCTGTGTTGTGTTTGTGAGTTTAGCTGAAGAGCAGGGAGGCGGGGGGGAACTGTAGTGCAGAATGTAGAAGAAATGGAGAAGTAGTGCCAGCGGGAGGGAGATTGCTGACATAGTTACTGTGTGGATAAACAGAGTGTGACATAGTTACTATGTGGATAAATAAATGTATCCAAATAATGGCACAGCTAAAGCGATTTAGCAGTGTACATTTATCTAGACACCTGCTGCATAAATATATTTTTGCTCAACTCTATACAAGTAGGACCCTTTGTGCTGAAATTTTGACTGAAGTACCAAGACACTACAAAAGCCTGTGGCAGAGGTACAAAGACACTACAAAACCGTATGGCAGATGTACACAGACACCAAGCACACCTTATGGTGTATGTACAAAGACACAACAGTGTTTGTTTGCATATTTGTTTCTTTTTTTCCCCATAAATATTGTAAATATAGATCCCTACTTACCAAGGCAAAACAATTCGAATGATATGGAATCAGCTGGGTGCTCAGTTTTGGTCTGGTCATTCACTGCAGTAAGCGAAATGCTGAAACCATGTGGTGTTTGTATGAGGAGCTGAACTGTAGTGTTTGTTCATGGGAGTCACAAGCAAAGACACTAGGATGTCTTTTCAAAGTGTTGCTGCAGTAAGAAGAGCTCTCAACCACAAAATCACAGCTTTTAAGCTGCTTTTTGAGGATGCCCCACTGCATCGCTCCACAGAATTCCCACAGGTACTGAAAGCATGTTCCAGCTCCCAATCATGGTGCATGTATGTCAGCACAGCAAGATGAAATGGTCGAGGTGGGTCAAAGGTCACCCCTGCCAAGTTGGGGGTAGGGCTCAGTAAAGCACCACTAAGGAAACACAAATCATTGGGCCAGGGGGAAGGGGTTAAACTAAATGAAAAGACCAAAGGAGTGGACTATATTTTTCAAAATTATAATGCCTGCATTACGAGACACTAAAGTGTGCAAACGTCACACTGTTTTCTGTGCACCATATTTAATAATGTGTGCAAAATATGAGGCTCAGAAACAAAACAAAATAAAGACACAAAAACAGTTTAATTTTTTAAATTATTTTATTATGGGGAAATGTGATTAAATGGATGTGCAATAACAGCAAAGCTGACGCAATCTTCCATGTCTCATTTTAACCGAGAAAAGCCATCAACATTTAGGGTGTTGCAATAAATACAAAACAAAAAATGATGCTTGAGCTAGTCATTTCATTTTATTTTTTTTTTGCCTATACAGGATCACCAACAAAACAAAACAAAACGAAATAGCTGATATGCTCTTTGTATAGCTATTACACCGTGTAGAAATTCATTACTGCCTTGGTACTCCATTTCCATGAACATAACCAAAAACATTGTTTAACCAGCTGAACGGGTGTGGGGAACCACTGGACATCAGGCCATTGGGAGGAATCACTGGACACTAGGGAAGTCTTGAGGTCATCAAAATGGGGGATTGCAGATAGGCAGCTGCAGTACAGTCACCCTGCATTTGGGAGGGTAGGGGCATGGGCTTAATGCACAGTTAAGAGGTGGTTTGCAGTGGTGGTATACAGCGCCTCTTGGGAGGGCTGTTTATCACCACTTCAAACCTTTTTATATACTGCTGTGCCAGTATGCTTGTGGAGGTGCTCTCATTTGCATAGGCTCAGCAGTATTTTAGTATTTTGGCACTGCTGGGTTTCTGGGTGCTCCTAGGGCTTCTGAATATGGGCTGACCTGGAGTGCTCACACAAACCTGGGTTAGCTGACATGCTGACCATTTTAGCGGGTGTGCTAACCTTTCAGTATCAGGCCATATCAGATTTTCAAACATTTAATTTATGTATTAACTTACTGTTTGTGGCCAGAAAAGGTACATTGAGCTTCAGAAAGCTCATTTCCAGATATGATCTAGGAGTTCACTGAAGGGAAACAGATAGAAATTAATAAAAAATGCATAGTGCTATAAAAGTACAACACTGTGCTACATGTACCATAATCTACATTAAGCCACAATTCAAAAGTGAATAGAAAGCAAAATCATAATACAAACTGAAGAGTTAGGGCATTAAAGCAGAGCTAGTAGAAGAAGCAATGGTAAAGTAAGAGGCAACTACTGTGTGCTAACTACAAAAGCTCACATGCTGTACTTGGTTTCAGATGGCGGGGCAAGAAGAAATGAATCTCAGACATTCTGGTACAGTGTTCCTGTGGTTTGAAATCTTATAATGAAAGGTTGCTTGTTGTATGGATTTCATACATCTTGGGAGAAGAAATGACCTATAAGAAACATTCCTTAGGGAGTAAAAGGAGGAAGGGAGGGGATTTATTTATTTGAAAATTGGTAACCTCGTCTGCACTGCTCAAGCATAGAGATGCAGCGAATTTAAAATCTGCTGGCGAAGTGAATGCGAAATGGCCACTTCGCATTGGCACTTCGCTACACGGAGTGCCCCATAGGAAAGGCTCACTTCACCTTGTTATTATTACTTCATGTTTTCATTCCACCTTAAATGTGAAGTAAGGTGGAGTGACATCAATATTGACAGCATCCCACCCACACAGTCACCAGAATGAATGTGCATCCCCAAAGTGCTATTGTCTTGTGTCCAGAAAACTCCTCGGTGCTGATGAAGTAAAATGAGAGTGTAACAAGAAATGCAGTCTCCCAGAATTAATGGTGCACTCAGTCATGTGGCAGTGGTCAGGTCACACACAGAGTCACCAGAATTAATGTGCATCCCCAAAATGCTACTGTCTTGTGTCCAGAAAATTCCCCAGTGCTGACGAGAAGTGAAATGAGAGCGTAACAAGAAATGCAGTCTCCCAGAATTAATGGTGCCATGCAAACACACAGACAGATTAAGATTGCGCTGCACACTCAAGGGATGCATTCAGAAGGCACAAGAACACTTAACCAGTGCTCACAAGTCACAAATCTAAATCTGGAAAGGAATACATTTTGCCAGTTTGGGGATTAGTGCACGGCAGTAACAATCCACTACAAGTAAAAATACCACAAAGCAGTATAAAAAAATTCATGCAGGTGTGGTGGATAGCAGGTTCACACTGCTGCAAATACTCTGTAACACAATAAAAGGTGTCTGACTTAATGGCACGCATTGCACACACACTCACACACACACTCAAGTAATGCACAGCAAATTGAAAACCTTTAGTAATATAACCAAATGTTTTAAACAGACAAATTGTACACTGCTGTACCACAACAATCAGTAAAAAAATGCCAAGAATTACTGAAAATATTACTGTGTGTACATTAACACAGTTATACAAGAAAAACATAACCAAAACAGAAAGACTGCCTTTTTCTCCCAGTTAATCTACCTATACCACAAATACGCCCCTCCCCTAAAGCACACTTCACAGTACACAGACTGACTGTTCTAAATTAACATTCAAAATCCACACACAACAATACTCACTCGATGATGTGAGCACAGAAGGGTTTTCTACAATCGATGTACTAAATTTTGAGCAAAAAATATTACTCAGAAAGGCATTTTAAACAGCTTTTAGAGGTTCTGAATCACAGCTCTGAGAGCAAACTGTCTCCAGCTACCACTGCGCACACACACTACCCAGGTCAGAACTGAGGCTGTGCTGAATAATCTAGAGCCCATGTGACCTGCAATCCCACGAATAACCAGAATTTCATTTGGAGCTCAATTACAGGGCGAAGTGAGATGAATTACCTTGATTTCAGTGTACTTTGCCTTAAAATTGGTGGAGAAGTGGTTTGGGGAAGGTGGAATATTGCAAAGTCATTGGTTTCAATGGACTTCGCGTTCCTCAATATGAAGCGAAGTACTCCACTTCACATTGTGGAGTTCTCCACAGATTCCACGTTACTCAGTAAATCACTTCACAGAGTAAATTGGGGCCACTTCACCCACCACTACTTACAGTACTGTAACTCACATGATGTACGGGAAGGAATGCAAATGCCTATGGCTGTACTTCCCCAATGTAGCACAAAACTTCCTGACTTAAAAATGCTTATTAATGAGTACAATGATGGAGTGGTGAAGTCTGGAGAGATACTACAAAACATGCTTACAATACATCCAAGTAACTAGTAAAAAGCGAATGTTGTGATTCATGACGTGATCGTGAATCATGATTTGTGACTTCATTTGTGACCATGATGATGAAGAACGTGATTCGGTGTCAACGGTGTGAGATAACCAATATGAAAACTGTATTGGGAACATGAATGCCTACGGCTGTGCTTCTCCGATGAGCAGTAGCACAAACTCCCTGACTTAAAAATGTTCATTAATGAGTACAATGGCGGGTGGTGAAGCCTGGAGAGATACTACAAAACATGCTTACAATACATCCAAGTAACTAGTCAAAAAATTAGTGTTGTGATTCGTGACGTGATCATGAATCATGATTTGTGACTGCATTTGTAACCGTGATGATGAAGAACACGATTCAGTGTCGACTGTGTGAGATAAACAATATGGAACTGTATTGGGAACGCAAATGCCTACGGCTGTACTTCCCCCATGAGCTGTAGCACAAACTCCCTGACTTAAAAATGTTCATTAATGAGTACAATGGTGGGGTAGTGAAGCCTGGAGAGATACTACAAAACAGGCTTACAATACATCCAAGTAACTAGTAAAAAAAAATTAATCCTGTGATTCGTGACATGATCGTGAATAGTGATTTGTGACTGCATTTGTGACCGTGATGATGAGGAATGTGATTTCTATCATGAGTGACTTGTGATGATGGTCCTGACTTAAAAACACATATCAATGAGTACAATGTTCATGCAGAATTATGCACCACATCTGTCCAGTACTCTGAAGGGAAGCCAAAGAAACAACTGTGACTTAAGTTACAGATGAAGATTAGGCCCTAAAGAGATGCAAATCCACAGACAGATTAAGATTGCGCTGTGCACTGAAGAGATGCAGATGCAAAGGCACAACACCTAACCAGTGCTCACCATCAGAAATTCAAATCTGGAAAAGAATATCTTTGCCGGTTGGGGTTGGCTACGGAGGCAGGGCAGTGTACTGCACTGCTGCAGTTACAGTCACTAGTAGTAGTACTAGTAAAGATGCCACAAAACAGGAGTGTCATTTAGGGGTGCCAGGGGTCGCATTCAGGACCCCTATGAAAATTTTGCAACCCCTATGACAGGGCTTGCAACCCCTGCCCTTGCCATGGCTTAATGGATGCTTAAAACATATTAAAACATATTTTTTTGCCTCCCCGGTGTTACGTGCCTGCCCATGCGCCTGTAGCTTGTGCAAGTTGTTGTGCTGCTGCTGTCCAGAGGAGGGTTTCAGCAAGGAGTCTGTCTGTCTGGTGTGGTGGTGCCTGGCGCATGCTGCGCGCATTCTGTCAGCCCCCCCATCCCCCCACTCACGACCTCGACATCCATCCTGTTGCCGCCATCATTGAGAGAGGGTCACCTGACAAATTGGAGGATTGAGCGGGAGCAGCAGCGTAACCTACCCAACCACCACATGAAACAACTTCCAAGTTGAAGAGTGTGCGACCGAGGTGCGAGCAACGGAGCGAGAGACGAGAGGCTAGAGCGCGAGACAGTCAGACTCGAGTGATTTTTGAAATTCAGCCGGTAGTTACTTAAACCGGGTGGCGGGCAAGGCAAGTGAGCGAGCGGAGTAAGGAAAGAAGTGAAGTATTGTTTATGTGTCAGAGAAGGGCAGAGCAGTCCAGAAGCCATAAGGTAAGGATGCAATCCGAATCCCCCCCCCAGCACTACAGGTATTCTAAAAACACTAAAGATATATTGTCAGTAAATATAAACTGCGCTGAAGGACGATGGGCAAACCATAGATAGCTTGCCAGGTTTGAAAGCAATAAATCTAACTGTAGCACTTGCTCTCCTCAAGTGGCCTATAATGTTTATTGTTTAAATTATATTCTCCTTTCCTTCTAATGGTGGTTTAAATGATAAGTGAAGGATGTGTCAGTTTAGTCATTTGAATCAGATTCAAATCCACCAAGATTAATTCAGTCTTCCAGTCTTTCCATAATGTGAACTAACTGCAAGTTTTCATGAATTTTTTTTTAAAAGGAGGCTTACATTTCCAGTAATCAGTATCCTTACTTTTTAAAAGCACTAAATGTATAACAGTTAGCAAGACATGAAGACATTGGTTGAAGACCTGATTTTGGGGTCAAGACTGGGGTGGTCAGTAGCAGCTGAGGGGATGCAGGAGGATCAAGTGATACTGGGGACACTCCAGTCAGTTCTAACCTCATCCACTCTCTCTTCATCCAGTCATTTTTGTAACAAAAAAAAAGTCTGGGAGAGGGTGGAGAGTGATTGGATGGTAAAGAAGAAGTGGCTATAGGACTAGCCTTGGCCACTTATGAAGGGCTAGACATTTTTTTTTTTTTATTTTGCCAAAGGCTGAAGTGATCCAAAGTGGCCCAGAGGTTCACCTGGTACACTTGACAGTCCGCTGGATTACCAGAATCGAGAGCTTTTTTCCATAGGTCGTCCGCAGTCCTGCCACTGCATAAGGTCCAAGAGGGATGAGAAGATCCAAGGGGTATCTAACCCTTTGACCATCTTCCTGGTGAGGGGGGCGAATTTGTTACAGGCTTCATTAAAGTTGCAAATGAAGTAGTCAAGGGCTGCATCAGGGTCCAGGGAGCAAAGGAGGGGAGACAAGTTCCAACAGGAGAGATAGGATTTCAGGTGGCTGAGCATACCAGGTCAGAGCTGTCTAGTAAGGATGGATTTGGGAGGTTGCTTCTTTACAAGACAGGACCAGGTGAAGAGAATAGGGGAGTGGTTGCTAAGCTCATTGGAGAGACAGTGATATCCATGAATTTGTGGGGCAGTTGGTCAAGACTAGGTCTAATAGGCTGGCAGTGCCAGTTTTATGGTTGAGATGAGTGGGGCAAGTAACCAGTTGGGTTAAATCCTGGGCTGCCAGGGCATTGCGGTAGTGAGAGGCTGAGGGGAGAGTCAATTTATATTGAGGTCACCCAGCATGATAAGCTCAGCTTTGGGGGAAACTGAGAGAGATATTCAGTGAGATTGGAAGGTGGATTTCTGGTCCTGTGGGGAAATGTAGGCTGCAGTGAGAATAAGTGGGGCCTTTGAGGGGCCAAGGGATATATTGAGGGCAAGGGCTTGGGCACCATTGGCAAGTTGGGGAAGGCATGCGCTTGGAAGTTGTCACGAAGGTAGATGGCGCAGCTGCCCATTGACAGATGCCACCCTCTCTGGCCCTGCCCACACTGTGGCCCTGCCTGCATTGTGCCCCCCCCCACCTTGCTACCCCTATGATTTTGCTGAAATGATGCCCCTGCCACAAAGAAGTACAAAAATTACACATCTGCAGTGGATAGCAGGTTCACATTGCTGAAATTATTACGTGGCAAAATAAAAGGTGTCTGATTTGATGACACACATACTCACACACACTAAGTAATGCGTAGCAAATTGAAAACTTCAGTAATATAACCACATATTTTAAACAAACTAAAATTATGCACTGCTGCACCACAACAATCAGCAAAAAAAATGGCAAGAATTATTGAAACTATTACTGTGTGTATATTAACAGTTATACAAGAACAAAATCACCAAAACAGAAAGCACTGTCTTTCTTCAAGTTAATCTACCTACAACACAGATACACCCCTCCCTCAAAGCACACTTCCACTGTCTTTCAGTACACAGACTGAATGTTGTACATGTACATTCAAAATCCACACGCAAACAATAAACGCTTGATGATATGAGCACAGGAGGATTTCCTATAATCGATGAACAAAAGTTTCAGCAAAAAAAAAAATTACTCAAAAAGGCATTTTTTAACAGCTTTTAGAAGGTTTGAATCGAAGAAAGCACTCAGAGCAGATTGTCTCCTACAGCTTCCTACACATACTACCCCAAAGTGAGGCTGTGCAGAACAATCTAGAGCCCATGTGACCTGAAATCCCATGAATCACTACGAAATTTGCCTTTGGAGCTTAAAAACAAGGCAAAGTGAGGAGAAGTAGATTGTTTTCATTGTACTTCACCTTAAGAATTGGTGGAGTAGTGGTTTGGAAAGGCAGAGTAACGTGAAGTCATTGTTTCAATGGACATTACCCGTATAACGATGTGCTCAACCGCATTGCGGCACCCTCGAATTTGCCTTTACTCCTCTATTCACTTTGTGGAGTGAATTGGGGCCACTTCGCCCATCTCTACTCAAGCACTGTCACTTTCTTCAATGGGCACTGTGCACTTTACTTAGCTCCTATCTACATTGTAAGCTAATATCGTGATCCCTCCATTTGAGATTGCGTTGTTACCTGACTGTTCTGTATTCTGTTATTGCACTTTGTAATCTGTCATTGCTACTGCATTTTAGGTCTTGTGAAATTTTGTTATTCTGTACTCTGCTATCCCACTCCCCTGGGTCAACTCTGGAAATGAGCCTTGGCTCAATGTGTCTTTCCAAGTTACCAGTTTTCAAATAAATAACTAAAAAGGGGGGGGGGGCAATCTGGCCAGAGGCATTTTAGGGGCAGAAATATAAATGAATGAGTACACACCTCACAGGGCAGGTTCATACAAAAATATAATTGTATTTAAAAAAACAGCAAGAGCTGTATACAGTGCAATGATAGCTACAGATGAGAAAGCTAACCTCAGTACTTTGAGGTTATGTATAATTTCCATAGGGTAGGGCCTGCCCATGATATGCTTTTCCTTATACCGTACTCTCACAATTAAAAGTGCAGGACCATATTTGACAAATTTCAAAATTCTTTCTTCAGTAACAACATATGTAAAACAAATTATTGGTATGATTGGTGTTTTATGCAGCACCAATACCAAGGGGTTGGTGAAAAGTTGCTAAATGGAGCACCTGGTAAGAAGTGATAAAGTGAGAAGCAACAGAAGGTCACCACTAAAAAACAGAGGTCAAAATAATGAAAAGGTCCATCAGGCGGACAAGTTCTATAGCTTATTATACAAATATATTTAAAATGAGGGCCTCCAGAGTGGAACAAAGTGGCCACTGATATGCTCATGCCTCATTTATTTTATTGTCCCTTATGGCCACTAAATGGTTAGAATTTCATGCAAAAAATACACTCTAAATCTGAAACGGAGTGGACAATTGATGCAATAGTACATGAAGGTGCCTAAAAATCGTATCAATAAAAAAGTCATAGCAAATGGACAGCATCTGTTACAAATAGCTGGAGGCAATTGATGCTTAATTGTTGAGGAACATGATGTATGATAGGTGCTCCTACATTGGGTGTGAATTAACAGTAAACAGTGCAAAATAGCAAAAAGGGGTGCAAGAAAAATTGCAGGGCTGGAAGAAGAACACTAAACATTTAAGAGATGACGTGAAACTGCTGTGACTTGCGGCATAAAGTGAGTGTTAAAAATATATACAGTATGCTGAATATAAAATAACCTGACTCCAAATATGCAGCTTATTTACTTGAGTGAGGGGTGGCACCATAACGCACAGGGGGTAAAGCCAGGTGTTGAGTAGTGAAAGTCATGACCTCTCACAAATGCAGATAAACTGAATTTTTGGAATCAGGCCATTGTATGTTTTGTATATTCAAGTTTAGTAAAATTGCTTTGTATAAAAAGTAATATAAAGCTTCTGAAATGATATGGTCTGTTGTGGTGCGTGCTCCTCCTCACTTTTCTGTCACTATACAAACTTTTTATAGATTACAATATAAGGTTGCTGCGGTGTGAGTCCATTCCCTCTACACGTAGTGTCCCTTATTTAAAAAAATCCATTTTCTGTAATGTGATTTTTTTTGTTTAACATAGTAGTCTCAAAAGATGTTTGTAGACAGATGGGGCCCCATATTCAGAAAATGGGGCAAGTGAAGCATAAATGTTTGCCATGCACTTGCCCCTGTGCTCCTCCCTAGCTGATTGATATTCACATGGATAGCAAGCAGTGCTATCTGACTGAATGTCAGGCTATGTTGGTGCAGCGCTAAGTGAATCTGCGCTGCCCTGACAAGGACCAGGGCTGCATATAGCCCACAAGAAATAGTGGTGCTCAAAATGGGATAGCAGTAGGACCCCTGTGGGCTATATTCAACCTGAGAATGCAAATGAGTCAATTTGGCCTGCAAGGCACTAAGGGTAATTTGCATGCCCACTATGGACTCATTTGCATGGGACACAGTAGCCCACTAATGCTGCTGACAACCCTAAAATGAGAAAACCCTGATGGTCCAGTGTGTCCACCACCCATCCTTAGGGTCAGTGATACTTTTCCTACCCCTTTATAGTACACTTACTCTTACAATTGTGTTCTTTATAAGGTATTCCTTGTGCACATCTCATTTACACTGGGAGTCCAACCAGACTCCCAAGCAGAGTTATTGCAATGTTTTAATTCACCGGCAAAGTTCAGACCAATTGCAAAACTCTGCTTTTGTGGATAAATTTGCAAAATTGTGTCCCTATGTTAAAAATTCACAAATTTCCAACTTTGCCTTGTGACTTCAACATTTAACTTCTCCTTTGGTGTTGTCATGGTGATGTTTTGTCATAATGAGGCTTTTAGTAAACAACCTGTCTATAGGTCACATGGAATAGCTTCTGCAGGTCAGATGGTACATTCTCTGTACAATAACTGCGTGACTTGTTGTTTCTCATTTCTAGGCAGACAGAGAGAGTGGAAGGAGCATCTTCAGTACCAGAAAGAAAATATTTATTTCAGATACTGTTAGCAGCAATTTGAATATATTTTTTCTTTCCTTCATTGTTCTTTAGTTAGTGAGCACAACTTTAATAGTTATCTTTATTTTGAATCTGTTTTTCTATACCTATTTGTTACTTCTATTGTTCCCATTGTCTTGACTCATTTCTGTCTCTGTCTCTGTCTCTCTCTCTCTCTCTTTGTTTTGATTTGAATTTACTGATGGAGAGTCATCATCATGGTGGTCGCACCCATGGCGTCGACATATCCGTTCGTTGTCGAGTTTTTTTCCAGGAGCATCCTCCAGGAGTACCTTACTTCCTCCTCCTCCTAACCATGCAGCAGCAGCAGCAGTGGCAGCCCCACCTGATCCTCCAAAATGGTCTCACCCACAGCAGAAGGAGAGGACTGTTTCCCCAGGCCATCAGGAGCAGCAGCAGCAGTAGAAGGAAGCAGAAAGGAGCATTGAGGAAAAGCAGCCATCTTCCTAGTCTTGAGATGGAGGGGCAAGAACTTCGAATGCCTTCTCATTATTCTTCCACCAGCACCATCTCCACTCTCTGCAGAGGAGTCCCACTCATCACCCTTGGGCTCCTCCATTCCTCCAGCAGCAGCAACCCTCATGGCCACCAGTACCACAACTCTTCCCTGGTGTGGTATTTTTTTACCACTGACTAGCAAACACAGCATGGTCACTTGTAATTTATGTAAGGCAGGGGTCAGCCAGAACAAACAGGATACCCACTTGGGTACTGGGGTCCAAAGGACACATATGAGAATAAATTACTGGGCTGAGTAGGAGGAACAACAGAGGGATGTGGCAAGTGGTGGTGGTGGAAGTGGTGGTCTGTCCATGCCAGCAGTGGTGTGTGGATCAGGGCACAATGGAAATTCCCATTCCATCTCATGGTGGGGTGGTGGATAAATCCTGTTGAAGCATTTGCACCCTTCTTTCCACTTCAAGCTGCAGAACAACAGCACCAGCAGAACCCACATCTCCAGCAGCAACATCAGCAGTGCAGGTTGCCACCGTAAAGGAGGAAGTGGGGGACGTCCATCGCTGGCTTACAAAGGTGGAGGAAGATATAAAAGTTATTCTATCCAATCAGGAGAAACTGCTGGATGGAATAGCAGAACTCCATCATGGTGATGTAGGTCCCAATGGTAATGGAATTCAGTGAGCTTGTCACACTAAAGCTTGTGACAGTTTATTTCCTATTCTCTTTATATTATTTACTTCCACGTGTTTTACTTGTTTGTCCCCCCAAATAAAGAAAAATACCAAAAAAATTAAAAAATTAAAAATCTATCTACAGTATCATCAATCTATATTTACTATCTAACTGTATTGTTTCACTTACTGTTCCCCCAATATTTATATATTTTTTATATTTTCTTGATAACGTTCATTTCTGTATCTGACTCTTTCCTTAATTTTTCTCAACTACCAGACTAAATATGTCACACTCTGCTAGAGGTACTACATGGCACTGCACTGTATGCTGTTGTTGTGTTACTCACATAATGTTAACTGTGTCTAAATCAGAATTTACATAAATTCTCTTCTCCTTGAATTTTTCTGCTTCCACCTATACAGGGTGACGGTGGCAGTGCACCCGGTCATTACGGCACCACATCCCGATGTTGCTGTCCCCTCTTTTTCTGGGGGGAGCTGTGCACCCTGTGCCCCCCACATCTCCCCTTTCTCAATATTCTAACTCTGGGGGGTGGTGGACTTCGGAGAGGGGGCGGTGAATTCCACAATGTGGTGCCCTAATGATGGGCGCGCTGCCGACAGTGCACAGATGGCCGGAAGGGAATTTTTCTTGATTGTGGTAAAAAAATGGACAGGCTACTACATCTGACCACATGGTACTTAGTAAGAGCCTCAAAAACTCTTGTTGTAACACACTTTGTGTCACTTGTACGTTTAATCACAATTCACGTTATATTTGTGAATTGTAAAACTCTTCTTTAGTGCTGGAAAAATTGAACAGGCTGCTAGCTCCATGCTCTCACACCATAGTCCACAGTATGTAAGTACCCCAAACACTCTTGTTGTAACACATTTTGTGTAACTTGCTCATTAATCACAATTCACAGTTGTTATTTACAATTTTTGAAAATCACAGTACACATAAATTCTGTATTGCAATATTTTCAGGCATCGAGTAAACAATAAATAGCCCACAATGCTAAATTCATTGCTGCTATGAATTTTTCTGATGCCCAAAAATGAGATTAACTCCCAGACATTTTATATGCTGCTGCTGTTGCAGATGCTGCTGTGTGGTGCTGTTGTGCTGTGCGAGCCTCCACAGCAACTGTCAAGCTACAGTATACATTCATATCCCAGAAAATAAAAGTGAATTCTCTTGGCTTGGAAAATTCTCAGGATGCCTAGACATGAGATGTGCTCCCAGAAGTGTTATATGCTGCTACTGCTATCTGGTGCTGCTGTACTGTGTGAGTCTACTCTCCACAGCAACTGTCAAGATGCACATTATTGCCTGGTGTTATATGCTGCTGCTGCTGTACTTCGTGAATGTACTGTACAACAACTGGATCCTGACCACGATCTTGAAGTCGAGTATCAGTTTGTTTGTAAGACATATCAGCAAAGGTAAGTATGTTTTTTTTGGGGGGGGAGAGTATTTGAAGCCATTGTATTTCTAATCATTGTTTGTCACTGTTTCTCCCTTTGCAGGTATTTTCACTCGGGTGATTGAATCTTGCTGCTGCATGGGACTTGCCCATATATTCTTAATTTTGGACTGTTTCATACCATGGGAAGGTAAATATATTTTTTTAGTGTCTTTTTTTCTGAAATCTTATCTGTAGTTGAATTTCACTATATAACTGTTGTCTTCTCCCATTTCTCTTGTTTCAGGTATTTTCCCGATGCATAACAATTGCAAATTGCACAACGAGGCTGTGGCATCAGTTGGAGGACTGTTACATATGCTTCATACAGAGGACATGTTGACTGTACACCACATACAGTGCTGGAGGGAAAGGTACAAGCATTAGTTGGAGAAGCTAACCACATCAACAAGCTTGTGGAAATTGCAAAACGTCAATGGCTTCCTTGCTGTAGAAAGATGAGGAATTCATCTTGATGGCAGGATGTATCACAGATCTGATGTGAAGACAAAACAGAAGTTTTTTAGACTGTTGTATGCTCTGTACTGGGTTATAGTACACCTACGAAAGGAAAACAAAGTTAAAAAATTAAAAGAGAAAATAAATGTTTGAAAAAATACCTATTGTCACATTGGTGATTGCCTGGCCTTGAAATGGAACAAAGGTTCACCAGACTCAGGAGGTGGAGGATGAGGAGTCTTGCTTCCTGGTTAAGAACATAGCACGATAGGAGGGGGAGACCTGTGAAGACAATAGAAAATTATGTAAACAACACCAGGAGAGAGGGCGCTCACTGGTGGTGGTTGCATAGGGCTAAAACAAATCAGTGCAAAGCCCTTGATAAAGCTCCAGTGAAAGGAGTGAAACGCCGTTAGGTATTTGTTAACAGACTGTGGGGATGGAAACTGTACAGCCTTTTTATCTGTCGTCATGGTTGAGTATAATACTTTAATAAATGATAGTCTTCTCACACATTTTGCTGTTTTGGATTGTTATATGCTGTATTGGGCGGGTACCGGGTTAAGATAGCATGGAAAAAACTGCACATGAAATACAGCACTGCAAAAAGTGCTGATGGCTCTACAGTGACAGGGGTTCTACAGCATGAGGTAGAAACTGCTGCCCCTGTCACTGTAGGCTGCCAGCAGGAAAGGTGAAGAATGCTGTTGGGGCGGTGCCTGGCTAAGCTGCTCCTGTGGTGGAGCGGCTAGAGCACCTGCCTCTGGAGGCATTGGGATCTGGGGCTGCTGTTTGGTTCTCCCCAGGTCCAGCTCTGCTGCTGCTTATTTTGGCCCCCAAAACAAAAATTTTCTCAACCTGAGTTTTTTTTAACCCCGATGTCCACGACCCCCTGGAGCTGATCATAAGTAGTCCAGTGGATGCAGGGCTGATCCTCCCTGCAAATACTAAGTTGTTGCTGCGGTGTGCACTCTGTGTGCACTGTTTGGCATATTGTGCCAATGATATTTTGCTGCACACTACTTTGTGTGTGGCATTATTGCAGTGCACAGTTTTGCCCACAACATTATGATCCTGTGCCATATTTGGGTGGGGGGGGTTAGTTGCAAGGCTTGTCTGTTTTTTACAAAATTATGTAGATATTACCAATGTGACCACTGTAGGTGACTAATCACATGGACAGAATATAAGTTATCCCAGAAGACCCAGAGGAGGGAGGACAGGGAGATTTATAGAGAGAAGCTGAGGGTAGCAGGGCAAAAGACTAGGAGGACAAAAGCAGATGCGGAGGAGAGAATTACTAGGCAGGCCAAAAGGGGAGATAACATTTTTTAGGTATGTGGGAGAAAAGAGGAAGGCAAGGCAGGGGATAGTGAGGGTGATGGGGAGGGGGGAGCACTAGTGGAGGGAGACTTTGAGAAGGCAATAGTGCTGAATAGATACTTTTGCTCGGTCTTTATGGTGGAAGGGTAGGGGAAGGGACCTGAGTTAAAGAAGAGGGGGGATGACATAGGAATGGATACTAGTCCATTCAGTGAGGACAGGGTAAAAGAATAACTAGGAATGTTGAAAGTAGACAAGGCAATGGGGCCAGTCGGCTTGCATCATAGGGTACTCTGTGAACTGAGAGAGGAGTTGGAAGCACCTCTGGCAAGACTGCTTAACTTGTCCTTGGTTACTGGGTGGGTGCCAGGTGACTGGAAGATGGCAGATGTGGTGCCACTGCATAAGGGGGCACCAGGGAGGAGACGGGAAATTATCTCCAGGTCAGTCTCACCTCGGTGGTTGGGAAGGTGATGGAGGTGCTATTGAAGGAAAGAGTGGTAAACTACTTGATAGACAATGGACCACTTCATGATAGGCAACATGACTTCACAACTGGGAGGTCATGTCAGATGAATCTAATAGAGTTCTTTGATTGGGTGACGAAGGTTGTTGATCGGGGGGGTGGATGTGGCCTATCTGGACTTCAGTAAGGCCTTCAACATCGTCTGTCACAGAAGGCTGGCAAATAAGCTGGAAGGCTTAGGGGTGGGTCAGAAATTCACTAGGTGGGTGGAAAACTGGTTGAAGGACAGAAGCCAGAGGGTGGTGGTAAATGGGGTACATTCCAGGGAGATGGGAGTGACAAGTAGGGTGCCCCAGGGGTCAGTACTGGGACCCCTCCTTTTTAATATCTATATTAGTCATATAGCAGATGGCCTGGGGGGGAGGGTGTGCCTATTTTCAGATAATATGGATATCTGCAATAGGGTGGATATCCCATGGGAGGGTGTGGAGACCATGAGGGGTGACCTGAAGATTCTGGAAGGGTGGTCTGAAACTTGGCAACTGAAATTCAGTGTTAAAAAGTGTGCAGTGATGCACATGAGGCATACAAATCCGCAAGCAGCTTACACTTTGGGGGGGGGGATGAAGCCATCAGAGCAACAGAGGGATCTGGGGATTATATATCAAGCATCCTTAAGGTAGGTAATCAATGCAGCAAAGCAGTGGGAAAGGCAAATAGAATGTTGGCATGCATGGGGAGGTGAATAACAAGCAGAAGGAAGGAGATAGTTACTGATGCCTCTTTATAAAACCATGGTGAGGCTGCACCTGGAATAAGGGGTCCAGTTCTGGAGACCACATCTATGTAAGGACATAGATGGGACTGAGATGGTGCAGAGAAGGGAAACCAAGATGGTGCATGGTATGCAGGGGAAGCCATATAAGGAGAGTTGAAGGTAACTGGATCTGTACCCATTGGAGACTAGAAGAGAGAGGGGGGGACATGATAGAAACATTAAAGTATGTGAAGGTGATCAATAAGGTGAGGGAGGGGAGCTTATTTAAAATGAAGGTGGGGGTTAGAACTAGAAGGCATGGTCTAAGATTGGAAGGAGGAAGATTCAGAGACAATGTGATGGGGGATTACTTCATGGAGAGGGTAGTGGAGGCCTAGAATAAACTGCTGGAGGATGTGGTGGGGGGCAAAATGGTGAAGGGATTCAAGAAGGTATGGAATAGACATAAAGGGCTGACAAGTGTGGGGAAGGGCAGGTCCCGGGTCATAGGCGATGAGTAAGGGGGGAGCAGACTCGATGGGCCAGAGGGTCCTTTTCTGCTGTCAGATTTCTATGATTCTATGAAGTGTTACGATGCATGTCACCTGTGAAAAAAAAAATTAGCTTGAGTTTGCCACCATTGTGGCTGCATGCTAGATCGTTTGTTTCATCTCATTAATTCTGAATCTGTATCTGCCACCTGTGAAGAGAAATAAAATCAGTTAGCCTGGGTTTGTCACCATTGCGGTTGCATAATAGATCCATTGTCCAATCTTACTCATTCTATAACTGTCGCCTGTGAAGAAAGAAAGAGACATTTTTGACCTGACTTGGCATGGCTACTGTGTCACTGTTTACCTATGAAAGGAAAAGAATAACATTGAAACTTAAGAACAAAAAATAATAATGTCAGATACTTACCATCAAATTAGTGATGGCCATGCCATATACTGGCACAACAGTGCCACAGAAAGTGGTAGTGCAGGAAGATGCAACCTTAGTCTGTGGCTTCTGGTGTGCTGTTTGAAGTGAGAGCGAGACAAAAAGAAACACATTTCAATGTCTTTGAAGTAAGGTTCAGGACCCTCCTGTACAATGATGCAATCACTGCCAACTGTGAGGATCAGTACTGTGAAAAACAAGGAAAATAATTGCATCATAGCAGACAATCTTGGCCTTTGCTGGATGTCTGGTATTGCTGCCTTAATGAGCTTGATGTAGGGTTACCACCTTTTAAGAAGCCCAAAGTGGGACATTTCTTAATGAAACATGATTTTTCACAGGACAATATGTAGCCTCAACCAACACAACAAATGGTTTCTCTAAATAATCAGAATTAAGACTAAGTGTTGCAGTTTTTCAGATGTTCCCTGTTTTTTTTAATCATTTTAAGGTATTTTAGTTAAGGTGCTATAGTTTTTCCCACATTTAGAGGAGAATCTGAAAATATTCTTTTGCACTATAATGTCAGGACATTTAGTGTTTTTCATGTTTTTTCGCAGGACACAGCTGCCCAAATCAGGACTGTCCTGCAAAAGTAGGGGACAGGTGGTAACCCTAGCTTGATGGCTCGCTGGCTGGAGGCTGAGTTTGAGGTCTAGTTTCCCGGATGGTGGTGGGCCAGCTGGTGAGATGGCTGGCAGACTGGCTGGTGGTGAGATTGCTGCCGGATTTCTGGCAGGCTGGCTGGTGGGATTGCTACAGGATGGCTGAGAGGATGGTTGGTGGGATTGTTGGCAGGATCACTGACAGACTGGCTGGTAGGATTGTTGGCAGGATCAGTGACAGGCTGATTGGTAGGATTGTTGGCAGGATCGCTGACAGGCTGGCTGATATGATTGTTGGCAGGATCGCTGACAGGCTGGCTGGTAGGATTGTTGGCAGGGTCACTGACAGGCTGGCTGATGGGATTGTTGGCAGGATTGCTGATAGGCTGGCTGGTAGGATTGTTGGCAGGATCACTGACAGGCTGGCTATTGGGATTGCTGCAGGATGGCTGACAGGCTGGTTGGTAGGATTGTTGGCAGGATGGCTGACAGGCTGGCTGATGGGATTGCTGCAGGATGGCTGACAGGCTGGCTGGTGGGATTGTTGGCAGGATGGCTGACAGGCTGGCTGGTGGGATTGTTGGAAGGATCGCTGACAGGCTGGTTGGTAGGATTGTTGGCAGGATGGCTGACAGGCTGGTTGGTATGATTATTGGCAGGATTGCTGACAGGCTGGTTCGTAGGATTGTTGGCTGGATCACTGACAGGCTGGCTGGTAGGATTGTTGGCAGGATCACTGACAGGCTGGCTGGTAGGATTGTTGGCAGGATCGCGGACAGGCTGGCTGGTAGGATTGTTGGCAGGATCGCTGACAGGCTGGTTGTGAGATGACTGGCAGGATAGCTGGCCAGTGGCAAGTCAGGTTGGCTGTTGGAGGGCTGGCAGGAAGGCTGGTTGGGTGGCTGGCTGATGTAGTCTTCAAAGATTATATACTGTGTCTGTGGGCAAGGCATTACATAAGCAAGGGCAAATGGTGTTAGTCAGATGGATTTATATGGATTTATGCAACCACAACACAACTTGGGTGAAAAATATTCACAGTAAAAAAATCAATCATAAAGAAAAGGATTAAACTGATAAAGAGGAAAGGGAAAGGAGGGATCTAACACCTTTCTGTTTTTGCACTACTACAATCATCATTGAAGAAGCAGCACTCACAGTCTTCCAGACTTGAGTTGTCCATACTTGGGAATTCTTTCTCCATAACTGTGTAATCTACCTCACTGGAAGGCATTTGACAGTGCTGATACCACCATGCTGTTCTGGTTCTTCTTCTTCACCACTGCCATCCTGTGATATGAACACAGCTGTACTTGTCTTATGTGGGCCATGCCTTCATTCATTTTAATAAATGTTAGCATGCCAACATTTCTAGGGGACAGATTTGTATGACTGCACCACACAATGATGCCTGCCGAACTGAATCCCCTCCCCATGCAGACACTCGAGGGTGGACAGCTGAGATATTTCACTGTTATGGAAGTCAGTGCTCACCAATCAGTCACCTTGCTTCTCCAGTACAGCACAGACTCTTCCAAGATGTTAAGGAGCCTGGTGTCCACCAAATATGCATCTACCAAGCATTGCGCTGCATGCAGTCCTGGCGACTCATCAGCCACTGCCTTCTGTTCCTCAATGTCTACAATTCCCACCTGGAGTAAAGCATCACAAACTGGATTTATTGCCATTTTTCCTGTTAATAGCCCTGTTTTTTCAGATCACTTAACTGATGTGGTAGCACTGTGACTGTGATATCTGTGCCCCATCCCTTACAGCAATATATGTGTGCTTTGTACATGCAGAATGCATGCCACTTGCTTAACTGGGCAATGTCTGCATGCGGTTTGCATACACTAAGTGAAGATATGTGAACCAGGTCTAAAAGGCAAATCAGGTCCACATGCTGCAAGCTTGATGTGTGCACAGTAGTTAAGTTAGTGTGCATATCATTTAAACATCACATCAGGTTCACATGCTGCATGCTTGCCATGTGTGCAGTAGCTAGGCTGGTGCAAATCTCATTTAAAAACACATCCGTTTCTATTTCTTATATAACTGCTAGCAATTCGTCATTAAAATACATTATTTGAATTCCCATAAAAATTAGGTAAACTCATTATTTCTGACCCTTTTGCAAGTTGTTTAATGACTTTTGAGTTTTGCTATTTAATCTCCATTAATCTCTAAAGTATTGTTTACTAATTGCATTTAATGCCAAGGATATAGCCAGTCAACAGTCCCCATTCCAGATGTATGAAGAGAAGCCTCTGTGTTTTGAAGCCTATCATTTTTGTTTTGGACCATGCAAATTCCTTATGCTACAAATGTGTTTCTCCATGATTGTTTTATCTCACTTACTCTCCCTTTGACATTCTGTGCTGAGCATATACACTATGGCCATGCTCAGCACTCTTTGTGCTGAGCAGGGTCTTGGAAGCATGCACCATACGTCACATTTTGTCACTGAAAAGAGATACATGAACACTCAAAATGAGGGACAATAAGGCACGCTAAACCACATGATGATCAGGACACATCACGAAACATGGAGATACGGTACCTCAGAACACAGTGGAAACCATTGTACTAGCACCTGAGAATGAATTTCTACCATTAAGCAGGGTGCCATTTGGAATGCGACAGAGAGGCGATTCATTGTGCCTAGGTTGTTCTTATGGTGTTTCAGTAATGGCTTTAAATTTGGATTTAATCTTTTGCTTAATAAGTGCCCACCTGGCCTGCATGTGCTCACGCTGCAGGTACTCCCCAGACTTGGCTGTCTGTATTGTGTTGTTCACTTTCTCCACCTATTAGCGGTGACACAATCACATGTGATGTGGATGAGCTCCAGCCAGGAAAGAGTGCCTGAGCCTTGCAAGTGTGGCACTGTCTTTCCAACCACAGAGTAGACAGGCTGAACACTACAGCTTGGAGGAGTCATTGAGCACTGAACTCTCAATAGCAGTGACATGGCAGCATATTTTTGTTGTTCTGCTCTTAGTGAGCTTCCATCTCCACTGGTAGCTGAAGGGGCAGAGGGTGAGCTACAAGCTAACTCAAAACTAGGATACCTACTTACTCTACTAGGCTCACATTACAAAAATAAAACAGCACAGACCCCCATGGCAGCAAGCTAAGCTTAGCAGCAGTGGTGACAGTGATGTGGGTGGCCTTCATAGGCCTTGATCAGAGTAGTGTGGCAGTAGACAAAGCAGCAACCAAGCAAGAAGGAAGCAACCCAGGTTGGGTGGATTCATATGGTGAGGTGACTTGGTTGTGGGCCACATTAGGTACCTGTGATGGTCGGTTCTAGTATCCAGCTTCTGGTGAAGGAGAGGGGGGAGCAGACTAAAAACTGGGCTGATGACACACTATGCCAGGCTGCAGGTTCTGGCCACATGGCCGGGTATGTAAAAGTAAATAATTTTTTTACAGGAAGATTGGGGAAGGAGGAAGGACTGAAATACTGTTGTGTTTTTCATGTTTCTTCACCCTTGGGTGGCTTCATGATCCATACAGGATGGGTATTGAATGGAATGGTATCAGGCAGAAAAATTAGGAAAAAGTTATTTTTTTGGGGGAGGGGGGCAAACTTCAGCCAGGAAAAAAATTGCTTAGTAACTGGGTTGGTTTAAGCCCAAATCTGATGTACTGCTCTGGAGTATATACAGATGAACCCTATACATTAAACTTTTTCCTGATTTGCATATCACGTTTCAGTCAAACCAATTAAGTTGTACCTTTTAGAGATGTTACAGACATTCTAGAACTGTTCCTTGCATTCAGGACAGTTAAGCAGTATGGTATGCACAGACTATTGGATCCCCATTATAGTCAGGCTTAATCCCCCCCCCTTCCATGATGCTGATCTCCACATCCCCAAGCTCAGGCACATTATAACAAAGTGCAAAGGAGACTGCAGGGGGGTGCACCATTGAAATGAATGGGGGTATTTTTTTTAATTACTACTTTATACATTATTGATGCAGAGTTGGAGATTAATGAAGACCACCGCTCGACTAACAAGGTCCTTATTAGTAGAACAGTGGCCTTCATTATTCTCCAACTCACAATCATAATGTACAAAATAATAATAGAAAATAACTCCATTCATTTCAAGGGGGTATGCCCCAGCACTCTAAACCATGGGCATCATCTCTTAAAGACGCCTGCCTCTGGCTTCCTAGTACTCAAGTAAGAGACTTTTTATTTATACCTTTACTTGGGGGGTTGTCTGTAGAAGCATGGTCATACCCACTACAGTGCGTGTGCATTGGGGGAGGGGAGACTGGCCATGTGGGGGTGTGTGTGTGTCAAGTTATTGCAATGTTTGTTTTTGCACCTTAAAGTCTGTTTGCGTGGAAGCATTCAAAACTATGGAGAAAAAATAGTAGGAGTACATGCCAGACAGAAGTAATTAAGTGGCTTTGTGGGTAAGTTTGTGTATTAGGGGTGGGAAAAAACATATGTTTCCATTGGTATGTGTGCAACAATTCAACTGTGAAAATGAGATGAGGGAGAGAAGAACACTGAAATGCATGCACTGGCTACAAGCATACCACATGCATGCAGATGTATTCAGATACAGTATGTATTGAAGTACAAGTGATCCATATGTGTACAGACAGTATGGCTTAGTGGTTAGAAGTACTGAACTGCAAGCAAGGAGACTTGAAGGCATAATGACCTGGGTTTGAATTTCATCAACTTCCACTTGTGTGTAGTGTGATCCTGAGCAAGTCACTTAACTTTTACATATGCATTTATCAGTGACCACTTGCTTTTTTGCATGCATGCCACATGCATGCAGTCTTTACCAATTTAACATAAAAATCATGATTTCTACACTTGCTTGCTGCACACATGCCATATGCATGTAATTGGTTCCAATTTAACATTTAAATCATACCTGCAGCACGCATATCACTTGGGTAGTTTTATGTGTGCAGCATGAAAACATTTCATATAATTATTTCTGTAAGGGATGAGTCCATCTTACTAGCTGATCAGTTAGATTTTGTACCTGATCATGCCCACCTTCAAGTATTGATAACAGGTCCCTTTTAAATCATGGGCCCAGCATGGTGGCAATACCAAAACTGGCCAACTGCAGAATACTGGAAATATGGGTATTGCAGTCTAATACTAGCAGCATGCATTCCATTAAGGCACAGCTTCCCTTATCTCTGCCTGCTTCTAGCACCTGCTGTACATTTACCGACATCTGACTCATCACTCTTTGAAGTGGGATGGCCTGACTGGTACAGGCAATGTCCCCACTCACTGCATGGGCTAGGCAAGATAGACTAGTGGAGGGAAATAATATAGTAATGGAGGGAAGATGGGGAAAGGGGATCTTGAAGGGGTGGTGAGACAGAAAAAAAGGTAGAAAGAGTGTTAATAAAGAGTGGAGCAGAGGAGGCTATATGGGAGAGGAGGGGTTCCCAGGGGAATGGAAGTGGGCAGCAAGGGGGAGGGGTTATGTAAACAGGGTAAGGAGTTGGGGGATGGAGTGAGGGTAGGAAATGGGAAAGTGAGTTCTGAAGGGAGAGGGGACAAGGCCGGGGGGGAGAGGAAAAGTTATCAAACAGGGAGATGGCAGTGGGTGATAATATACAATGCACAGGAACAGTGGAATATAGGACCCTTGTTTTGGGGGAGTCCATTATCAAGGCTATAAAATGGGGGGGGAATTAGTGTGGGCAAGAGGAGCTCTATTAAGGTGGAAAGTATGCCAGGAATGACAGTGTACAGGGTCAAACACCTGGTGCATTCTATAGTAAGAAACATGGGGGGTTTCCCCACATTGTGTTACACATTAGCATCAATGATCTGGAGGAGAATAGTGTGAAGGAAGTGCAAGCTTGGTACAAGGAGTTGGCATGAAATTGTATGGCAGAGGTGAGCACTGCCATGTTCTCAGAAGTCCTGCCAGTGCCAAGGGGCACTTTAGATAGGAAGCAGAAAATTCAGGAATTTAACAATTGGTTGAGGGAATGGTGTCCAGCTATGGGGTTTGGACTGGTGGGGGAATGGGGGTGTACATGGGATAATAAAGATCTATTTGCTAGGGATAGACTACACTTGAGTAAAGAGGAGAAGGATGCCCTTAAGAACAAACTCAGAGATTATATAAGAGATTATATAAGAGCTAGGTGGGATTTATACTAGTTGAGGGGGGAGGGCCTGATAGTAAAAGGCAATTAGTAGAGCACAGCACAGGAGGGCAAAGGCTTCTTCCCCCATCGAATGGAGTAGTGGAGGAGAAGGCTGACCCAAACTGGCACGGGGTAAGGGGGTAGGGAAGGTAGGGTTCTCAGACAACCTGAAGAAAGTTAATGTCAAAAAGACCAAGGCTATGTTATTCGGGTCCAAACCTTTCTTTAACAGAGCCCACAAAAACAATGTTTCTCTCCTTGTCCACCTCCCCAGTGGCCCCGTCCTCGAAACTGTTCACTCCTTCAAATACCTGGGAGTCACACTTGACCCCTTACTCTCTTTCACTGACCATGTTAACTCTGTGGTCCGTAGGATAAATCTGAAACTCGGTATGGCATATCGAGCTCTACCCCTCCTGACCCCTGAGGCCCACATTTCCATTGCTAGAAGTAACCTCCTCCCCATCCTGGATTACTGCTCCCCAGTCTACTCTCATGTCTCCTCCACCCTTTGGACACGACTCGTGTCTATTTACAATAGCATCTGCTGCTTTGCGCTGGCTGCCCCTTACTCCACCCACCACTGCGACTTATACCACTCACTAAGCTAGCTTTCTCTACAAGGTCACTTCGATTTCACCCTTTGCTGCCTCACTGATAGATGCATCAGACGTGTCCCTGTTTCACCTCTATCTATCTTCTTCACACCATGTGTCTTGCCTAAACATCTCTGCTCTTCCTCTGTCCCTCCCCTTGAAACGCCACCGACCACCTCTAACATGGGTGTGAAAGCCCTCTCAGCTGCAGCCCCCCTGTTATGGAATGGGCTGCCTACCCTGCTCAGATTATCCATTACGTCTCATACCTTTAAACTTAACCGCAAAACCTGGCTCCTCGCTAGAGACAGCTGCACCTGTCCCTCCAGATAACACCCTCTCCCCTCCCCCGATATGGTCCCCATCCCTCTACCCTTCTGATTTCACCATTGCCCATCCTACACACACACTCCAGCATTTGGCGGGAGTGGGTGGGTACTGGCTCAACTGGTGAAAGTGGGTGGGGTACTGGCTCAGTTTCCTGTTGTCAACCTAAGAGCAGCTAATTTCTTTGCTTCCATTGGATTGGGCTTGTACAACTGTACTGTCAAATATTGCACAACCTGTACTGGCTCCCCTATTGGGCTGTACCTCAACCTTACTGTTTGGTAATCATTTTTTTTGACAGCTTATCCTGCCTGCACTTTGCATACTCTGTATTTGTAGCTATACCTAATGGGTGTTGTTACACTCTTGTGTTATGCTATTGTTTCCTACTTGTGCCTGCTAGGCCCAGGTCATGCCAGTTAGGCCTGGGTCGTGCCTGTAAACAGTCCTCTGGACCAGCACACCCCTACCCAGTTAACAAAGTCATAAATAAACAAATAAATAAATGGGGGGATGGGTTGGAAGGTGGTCCTGATTAATGCAAAGAGTCTGGGGAACAAAATGCCAGAGTTGCAAGCATTATTGGTGGAGGGGGGAGTGGATGTGGCAGCAGTCACAGAGACTTGGGCCACAAAGTACAATGAATGGGACATGATGATACTTGGGTACACTACATATAGGAGAAATAAACCAGTTGACAAGGGGGAGGATGGCATTGTTCATTAGAGAAGGGATTGTGTGTAACAGGGAGGAGGATGAGGAAGGGAATGTGGAGACAATTTGGGCCACCTTACAGGATATCATGGGGGAGGAAGGTCAATCTAGGGGTTGTCTACAGGCCTCCATCACAATCGGAGGACATAGGCAGTGAACTGGTTAACAACATGAAGAGACACTGTAGCAGTGGTAGGGGCAGAAATGTGATATTGGGTGATTTCAACATGCCAGGAACAGACTGGAATACCATGGAGTCTACATCTGCTAGGGAGCAAAGGGTGCTTGATGCCCTCCGGGATGTATTGCTGACTCAACTTGTGGGGGATCCGACAAGAGAGGGAACCATCCTGGACTTGGTACTAACAGATGGGCACCAAGTAAAGAACTTGGTGGTGAAAGACCCTTTGGCGGCGAGTGACCACTCTGTAGAATGTTTCACCTTAGACCTGGGGATGCAGTGGAAGCAAACAAAGACCACAGCAGTGGACATTAGCAGGGCAGACTTCAGGGAGATGGCTGCCATCCTCAGGAAACATTTAGGGGAAATTAGACCTGGAATGTGCATGGAGAAGCAGTGGGAGATCCTGAAACAGGGCATCTTGGAGGCCACGAAAACCTGTTCAAGATCCCAACATAAGAAGGCTAGGGCTAGGAAACCTTGTTGATGGACAAAGGAAGAGCAGAAGGAAGTGAGAAACAAAAGGATGGTCTTTAGAAAGTACAAGTACTCCCATGGGGAGGCAGACAGAAAGGAATATCACAGGATCTCCAGGGAAGTCAGTAGGGTGGTAAGAACTGCCAAGGCTGAAAAGGAGCTTAGATTAGAGCAGGGGATAAGGGAGGGGGAGAATGAATTCTACATATATGTTGGGGAGAGAAGGAAGGGTGGGGGCAGCTAAACAGGCTAAAGAAGGAGGGGGGGTTGGGTAGAGGGGGTGGTGGAACAAGCTAACATGCTTAATGATTATTTCAGCTCAGTCTTTACTAAGGAAAGGGATGGGCCATTTTCATGGGGAGGGCAGGCTAGGGGATGGGAGGAGGCTCTCAAAGATGGTGAGATCCAGGTGGGGAGGGTGGGAGGCTCTCAAGTCTTTGAGGACTGATAAATCCCCAGGCACAGACGGCATCCACCCCAGGGTTCTGAAAGAACTGGCAGATGTGCTGGCTGCTCCAATGACTGATCTATTCAATTCCTCCCTACACTCAGGCTGTGTTCCTCTCGACTTGAGTATGGAACACGTTATGCCACTCCACAAGAGCAGACCTTGGGATGAACCAGGGAACTACAGACCAGTCAGCCTGACATCCATGGTGGGGAAGATAATGGAGGCAATCTTAAAAGAAAGGATGGTGGACTTCCTGGAGGCTAATGGTTTTCAAGATGAAAATCAACATGGGTTTGTCCGAGTGAGATCTTGTAAAACCAGCCTAGTTGAATTCTTTGACGGAGTGACAAGATCCCTGAGTGGTGGAAAGCCAGTTGATGTCCTGTACAGTACCTGGACTTCAGCAAGGCTTTCAATTCGGTCCAACATAGAAGGCTGATATGGAAACTGTGGAACCTTGGGGTGAAAGAGAAAATGGTGGGGTGGGTTGCAAACTGACTTAGCAACAGACAGCAAAGGGTGGTGGTAGGGGGAGAGGACTCGTCTCACAGAAGACTCATCAATGGGGTCCCACAGGGTTTGGTGTTGGGCCCTATCCTTTTCAATGCATTCATTGCAGACATCAGTGAAGGAGTCAGGAATAGAATTAGCCTGTTCACTGATGATTCCAAACTGGGAACTGAGGTGGACAGCGGGGAAGGAATGATGGCACTCCAGGAAGACTTAGAGAGTCTTGAAAATTGGACACACATGAGGTTTAATGCTAGTAAGTGTAGCATTCTGCATCTGGGTTATAGGAACCCAAAGTACAGCTACCATTTGGGGGTAGAATGGCTGACTGTCTCCATGATGGAAAAGGATGTGGGGGTGACAACTGACACCAAATTGAACAATTCAGAGCAGTGCAGGAGGGCATCTGAGAAAGCAAAGAAAATGCTTGAATGTATCGCTAGGGGGATAACGTCCAGGAGCAGGGAGGTTACACTCCTCCTGTACAACTCACTGGTAAGGCCGCTCCTGGAATATTGTGTTCAGTTCTGGTGCCCTTGCCTAAAGAAGGAGGTCACTCTGCTGGGGAAGCATGACAATGATGATCTATGCTATGGGGGAAATGTCCTATGAGGACAGACTTAGAGAGCTGGACATGTACTCCCTGGAGGACAGAAGGGATAGGGGTGATGTGATAGAGGTCTTCAAATATCTGAGGGGATCAATAGGGTAAAAACGGAAGGTATGCTCAAACTAAAGGGGGAGGGGACTATGAGAGGCCATAGTCTGAAACTGGTACGGGGAATGAATAGAGTGGAAGTCAGGAGACATTACTTCACAGAGACAGTGGTGGCACCCTGGAATGTACTTTCAGAGGAGCTGATGAAAATGGAAACTGTAGGAGGATTGAAGAAGGGATGGGACAGGTACAGGTACAAGTACAGGTACAGGTACAGGGGTATGGTACAGGTTTGGAAGAAAAGAAAACAGCAGGGGATTTCTGGGTGGTGGGACTGAGAGTAAGGGGCTCAATATGGGAGGTGAGACAGCAGCAGTAACTAAACAGTAAGCTGCATCTTCAGCAGATGAGATAGACCATTAGGCCTAATCTGCTGGAGACTTTGTATGTATGTATGTATGTATGTACAGTATGTATGTATTAATTGGGCTACACAAGAGAATGTTTAAAGGTAACAGGCAGGATTTCAAAGGGAGGATGTGGATACCAATGGATGTCACACCTGCATCTTCATCCATCCAAATGTGCCCAAACAGCCCAGCTGATATTTTCAAAACATGTACAGTATCTGCTTGTGACAAAAAGTCACAGTTTGTAGTAAACAATGATGCAAATCCGGTTTGCATATTTTTTTTTTCACAATTGTTTAATTTTTCCAAAATTCAGATGCTGTTAGAAAATCTACAATAACAGCTCTTTTAGTAGTTTAAATACACCTCTGCATTGAAAGTAGTGGCATATGCTTATTGGCTGAATCTTTCAGAAATTCCAGCCCATAGTATTTTATCATCGTTTCCTATTGACTTTGCAAGCTTGTAATAGAATAACTGCAGTTTGGAAAAGCGATGGGGTGAAAAAAATTGAAGACCATTTAGAAGATGGATTTGGTTAGTTAGAAATTGAAAAATATGGATGTTGAACTTGAGGTAAGTGGGGAAAAATGATGTGGAAGGGAGAGAGAGAGTTGGAAAATGGTGAGGGATGTGGTGGTGCTGGTGGCATACAAAATCTGATGTTAAGGAAGCAGGGCAAGGTTTACGTGCTATCTTCAAGAAATGCCCTGGTCACTAGGAGAAAACTCGTAGCTGGTGTCAGCAGATCTCAGTTGCCCAACAGTTTAAGACCTTTAAAGAACCCCTGACGCCACTGTGACAACTTTGCAAAAATGTAATATGTAGACACAATTTAGCTTATATTTAATATTTTTTTCTGTAATTCTCACCCTTACTGCTTTATTACTAACAACATTTGCATGTAAACAGGATCACTGCCCTATCTGTTCTGGCTGATTGCCTATATCCATAATCACAGTTCTGTTTGTAACATCAGAGTCTACTGATGTAAAAATATTTATGATGCCATAAACAGGGGATTATGACGTCAGATGTAGGCAAGCAAAAAGAGCAGATAAAGTCCAAGGGACAGTAATCCTCTTTCATACAACACCAATAAATAAACAAACTCTGGCCAGAGTTGATAGGGCTGTAGCCAAGGAATTTGGGGTAAAAATATTGCAAATTACGCAGGCTCAGAAATCTATTGTTGTGTAATATTTTTACACCAAACTGTTAACATAGTCTTGTTATGACCCTACCTCATGAAGAAGGGCAGATAAAATATTCAACACCTGACCTAAAGGTGTTTTTTAGCAGGACTGCTAAATCAACTTTCAGGATGCAAAAACACATTTTAGGCAGGAGCTGAAAAATGACAGCAGTCACAATCGCAAGGTGCTGTAAAGAAATGGCTATGCTGAAAATCTGGAATAAGAAATATTGAATATTACCAAAGTTACAGGCCTGCATTTGCAAAATTCATCATAGCCTCTTAACATTTGTTTTAAATATTTTTACACCAAATTTAGAACATAGCCTTCTTATGACCCCCCAACCCCCACCCCATGAACAAGGGCAGTGAACATTTTCAACTCCTGTCCAAAAGCTGATTTCATGCAGGGACTGCAAAATCACCATTCTGGATATAAAAAAAAACCATTTTGGCCATGATTTGAAAAATGACAGCTGTCACTTTCATGAGGTGTTGTAAAGATATGGCTGTGTTGTACATTTGGGGTAAAACATAATGAAAATTACCAAAGTTACAAGCCTGCATTCATACAATTCAATGTAGGCTCATAATTTTGTTGTTTTGTAATATTTTTATACCAAATTTTCAACATAGCCTTCTTATGACCCCACTTCATGAACAAGGGCAGAGAAATGTTCAGCTTCTACCCAACAGATGATTTCATGCAGGGACTGCAAAAGCACCTTTTGCAACAGATTTTCCTATTGTCAGTGCAATTGTTCATGAGGCGGGGTCCCAAAAAAAGTCATGTTGAAAATCTGGGCTAAAATATGCAAAAATGGCCAAACTATGCCATTAAGTTCAAATCACAATTGAAATACATTGAACCGCATACCTGTTTCTTCAGTTTTGCGGTCCGGCTTTGAAGAGTGAGGATGTGTCTGTGGTCCAGAGAGGATTACAGCGTTGGACCCCTGTACCGGTAAGTAGGGGCTGGGGGTGAGGGTTGTGAGTGCTGGAGTGGGAGGGTTGGGTGGGGACTGTATGGCCACAAAATACATTGATGGATGTTTTTCTTTTTACAGGTTAAGAAAAACAGACTGAGGATTCCTGCACTGGGGGATTGGGTAGCCCCATTGTCACTGCTATGTTTCTGGGGGAGTGGGGGTGCTGAGAGAAAGGGTCAGATTGGCAGAGAAAAAATGTATTTATAAAAAAAACTCAGTGTGGAACATGATCATGACACTGGGGGATTGGGCACACACAGTGTTACTGTTAATGTTATGTATTGGGGGGTCGATGCTGAAAGGGAGGGTCAGGTGGGGGGAGGAAAAATGTATATTATAAAAACAAAAGAAGGCCACAGCAGAACATGGCACAGTCCACCATGTCCAAGATGGCCACTGACCTGCACTACGCATAAACGAATACTTACACATGCTCAATAGAGGTCATCGGTCATCTTTGACACAGTGAACTGTGCCGTGTTCCTCCATGATATCCACTAAATAGTGCTCTGCTACTTGTAATGAATAGAGAGCAGAGTGTTTCATGGACATGGAGGCAACTGTGGCGCAACTCCACATTGTTGTTTGGTTGGAAAATCTCCTTTTTGCACCGATTGCAGGAGATCTGTAGGGCTATGCCCACTGCAGCCCTAAAAACAGAAAGAATTATAGAAAGTATATGAAATATAAACTGAATTGTGTCTATACCTCACATTCATTTCAAACTTTTCTACTGGTGTCTTGGGCTCTTCAAATCTAAAGCCTCTCTGTTGTTTATTAATAAAGATATCTATATGGCAACTGAATATGTATCGTTACAATTCACTTATATGTATCTGGGACTTATTCAGGAACTCCAGTCATACTACCCTCTCTATGTAAGGGAAGCGATCAAAGCAACAGAACTAAAGAGTAAATAGGGAGCAGATGAGGCACTCTGGGTCACCCTGGAGACAGGAAATGGCACCACAATAAGCATGGGGGTTGTATACAGACCCCCATCTCAGGGGGAGGGAATGGACAAGGAAATGATAGAAGGCATCCTTAGAATGGCAGACAAAGGGGAGATATAGTTGATAGGGTACCTAAATATGCCAGATGTTAACTGGAGAACCTTTGCTACAGGCACATCCAAGAGTAGGGTCATTCTTTATGTCCTACAAGGGGCATGCCTCAGACAGCTAACATTGGAACTCACTCGGGAGGGAGCAATCTTAGACCTGGTACTGTCAAACGGGGACAGAGAAAGAATCTCAGATTTAGAAGTGGCTAGCCATCTGGGAACAAGTGACCACCAAACAGTGTGGTTCATGATAATGACAGCCATAGAGTCAAGCCATACAAAAGCAAGAGTATTGGACTTTGGGAAGGCTGACTTTAGGAAAATGAGAGAGTGCCTCAGAAAAAGCACTAGTAAATAGGCAAGAAGAAGGGGTGGAGGAACAATGGGGAGTAATCAAATCAGCCATCACAGAGGCAACAAGCCTTTGTGTGAAGCAAATCAACCAAACACAATGAAGGAAAAAAACACTACGGTTCTCAAAAGAGGTGGCAGGGAAGGTTAATGAGAAAAGGATAGCATACAGGAAATATAAGGAAACAGAAGGAGCAGAACAGAGAACTTTATCAGTTAAAGCAGAAAGCGGTAGGGAAGGCAGTCAGAATAGCAGAGGCCCAAACCGATGAAAGGATAGCCAACTCTGTTAAGAAGGGGGGAAAAGACCATTTATAGGTACATTAGGGAGTGAAGAAAGACTAAGGGAGGGATACTGAAGCTTAATAAAGGGGGAAGGAAAGTGGGCAGAGGATGAGAGTGAAAAAGCAGGGATACTGAACGAATATTTCTGCTCAGTATTCACAAAGGAAGAGAAGGAGGAGGTACCTAAACCAAACAAGAAAAAACACTCTGGAGACGGGGGTCAATACCAGCCCATTTACAGAAGAAAGGGTTCTGAAAGAACTAGTAAAATTGAAGGTGGACAAAGCAATGGGGCTTGATGGGATTCACCCAAGAATTCTAAAAGAACTAAGGGTAGAACTAGTGACACTGCTGACTACTCTTTTTAACAAATCATGGGAGGATGGGGTAATACCTGAGGACTGGAGGAGGGTGGATGTGATTGCTCTTTATAAAAGTGGGAGCAGGGCAGAGGCAGGAAACTACAAACCAGTTAGTGTGACCTCAGTGGTAGGGAAAATGATTGAATCACTTCTAAAGGAAAGAATTGTTGAGTACCTAGAGGCCAGTGGGGTACAGAACCCAAGATAGCATGGCTTCACAGTGGGAAGGTTGTGTCAGACGAATCTAATAGATTTCTTTGACTGGGCGAGCAAAGTAGTAGACCAGGGAGGGGCTTTGGACATGGCCTACCTAGATTTTGCAAGGCATTTGATACAGTCCCACACAAAAGATTAATAAATAAATTAGCCAGTATTGGAGTGGGTCCCAAGATGGTAGCCTGGATAAAAAAATTGGCTGGACAACAGGACACAAAGGGTAGTAGTAAACAGAGTCCACAGTGAAGAAAGGAGGGTTACTAGCTGGGTACCGTAGGGCTCAGTACTGGGACCGGTCCTTTTTAATGTCTTTATAAGTGACATTGCAGAGGACCTGGAATGAAAAGTATGTCTCTTTGCAGATGACACAAAGATCTGCAACAGGGTTGATACACAAGATGGAGTGGAAAGAATGAGAAGGGACTTGGCAAGGTTGGAGGAATGGTTAAATGTATGGCAGCTTAGTATCAATGCAAAGAAGTGCACGGTAATGCACCTGGGAAACAAAAACCCAGGGGAAGAGTACACAGTGGGGGGTGAGATACTGACAACAATAAAAATGGAAAGGTACCGGGGGGTAATTATATCAGATGACCTAAAGGTGGGCAAGCAATGTGAGAATGCATTAAGGAAGGCTGGGGGGATACTGGGATGCATAGGAAGAGGCATCAACAGTAGAAAACAGGAAGTTGTTATCCCTCTGTGCTGACAGTTGGTAAGACCCCATCTGGAGTACTGTGTGCAGTTCTGGAGACCCCATCTCCGCAAAGACATAGACAGAGTGGAGGCTGTCCACAGGAGGGCAACCAAAATGGTGCAGGGTCTGCACCAGAAGACATAAGAAGAAAGACTGAAGGAGCTTAATATGTATATCCTTGAGGAAAGAAGGGAGAGGGGGACATGATAGAAACTTTCAAGTACCTAAAGCGAATCAACAAAGTCCAAGAGGGTAGTATCTTTTGAGAAAAAGAGACGTGCAAGGACAAGTGGGCACAATTTGAAGATAGAGGGGGGGATGGCTCAGAGGTAATGTGAGGAAGTATTTTTTCACAGAGAGGGCGGTGGATGCATGGAACAGCCTTCCTGAGGAGGTTGTGGAGTCAAGAACAGTGGGGGAATTCAAGAATGCATGGGACAGACATAAGGCAGTTCTAGTGGGGGGTAGGAGGAAGTAGGCTGTAGGTTAACTAGGATCTGCAGCTTATCCATTAGGTAGGAAAATGGGCAGACTAGGTGGGCCAAGTGGTCCTTATCTGCCATCAAATTCAATGTTTCTATGTTACCCTGCTTGTGATATCACAGTCTAGAACTTAAGAACATAAGAAGATGATGGCAGATGGGGACCTTGTGCTCCATCTAGTCTGCCCATGAATCCTACCCCAGCCGCTATAAGTAAATTGTTTTGCTTTTACTGTAGTGTTGGTGCCATGCGTGTTTAAATGCATTCACCATCTTTGCTGCAACTACCCATGGGGAAAGCTGTTTCATGGGTCTATCACCCTCTCTGTGAAAAAGTACTTCCTGACATATTTCTTAGCTTTCCCCCCTCCCAGGCGTAAGTTGTGCCCTCTAGTATGCAGCTCTTTGTTGGCCTGAAAGAGGTTGTCTGCCTGAACTATGTTTATACCTTTGATGAATTTGAATGTTTCTATCATGTCTCCCCTGTCCCTTCTTTGTTACAAGGAGTACAAGTTCAAGTCCCTGAGTCTAGATTCATATGGCTTGTGATGGAGGCCCTTCACCATGTTAATGGCCCTTCTCTGAATGGTCTCCAAGTAATCCTTGTCCTTCTTTAGGTGGAACCTCCAGAACTGGACACAGTATTCCAGGTGTGGCCTCAGCAAGGATCTATAGAGTGGGATGATTACTTCTTGTTTCCTGCTGGTAATTCCCCTGCCTATGCATCCGAGGATATTGCCTGCCTTTTGTGCTGCTTTTTCGCATTGTAAGGTCGTCTGATATGATTACACCGAAGTCCGTTTCAGTCTTGGTCACCTCTAGTGTATGCCCCTAGGATATACTGTATTCCTAGGTTCTGTTCATCCAGATGCCTCACTTTGCATTTTTTAGCACTGAATCTAAGTCTGTTGTTACAGAAATAACTATGACCTCACCAGCTCCAGGATAAACTTCAGCTGCAAGTTGACTGCAAGTGGCCAAGCTCTTGTTCTCAAAATAGCAATGATAATAAAGACTGGAATGAGTCAAAATTTTAGTTTTTGTAATGTAGTGAAGATTAGTTCTGCCAACGGTAACAATTTTTTGTTTACCCCTGTTTAAGAGATTCATCAAAATGATGTCTCCCTAGAAAATATTTTGGGACGTTGTTCAAATTCTATTCCGGTATTTTTTTATTTTTGGTGCAATGCAATTTTGAAGGCTACCAAGCAGGAGAAACATCAGTTTGAGTAAGCATCCAAAGCAGTAACTGTGAAACATTGCCTAAATGTACCTATCAAAGACAGGCCTAGATGTTGTTGTGAGAGAGGAACATGAATGTACTCTTTCTGGCAGAACAATATTCCTTGTAACTTTAACTAGACAAGGACATTGATTTATTTCAGTCATGATAAACTGATCATTAAACAATCTGCCCTATGGGTTGCTGGCCAATCCTTGGCCTGACTTAGAAACTATTCTATGGATCATAGCCAAAGGGTTTCAGTAAAAGATGCTGTGTCCAATAAACTGGATTTCAGACAAGAGTCTGTTTTGGGTCTTTTATTGTTTTTGTTATTTGTAAACAATTTACCATTTATCTACAATGAAATACATAGATCAAATACATACTTATATGCAAACAATACACTTATTTATAGAGTTACATTGTAAAACTTTGATGAGACTCTCCATAATGTGCTCCATTTTCATCAAAAATGGTTTCTGCAAAATACTGTATGTAGAATAATCTGTTAATAAGAAGAATAGGGTTATTAGGACCCTGAAGTATCCTTGTGACATCATAGAACCATAAGAGCAAAGCACTAGTGGTACTACGATATTATCAGAACCAAAGATGTCCCAGTAACCCTGTTCTTCACGTTTAGATGTTTTGTATTTGTCATATTAGAAAATGGCAGTGGTAATCCTAGTTACCTGATTGGCTGGCAACATTCGATTGCCATGCATATATTTCTCAATAGAGCCATGTGAAAAACAAGTACCAGGTGCTCAGTCTCAAACTTGGTATCCCTCTGCCAGTTTGAATTTTAAACTTCAGCAGCAGCCATTTGTTCCTGCTCGATAAGCAAGAGAAGGGAATGAGTCAGCCACCTCCACTTAGCCATTTTAATGAACAGAACCCTTTCCCCCCCAAGCACTTCTTTCTTTTCCAAATCTTTTCAAACTGCTGCTCAGTTTCCCTCGCTCACACAATTCAGCCAAACCACTCCGCTCCACCCCGAGGCCCCACCCACTACTCATTCATCAAGAAAACCATTAAGTTCTGTGGCTCCTTACACTATATAACAGTTGTTTGCAATATTTTAATACCTTCTTGTGTTCGTTGGTGTCAGTAAAATGATTCTGCCTTCGTCTAGCTCTCTGCTCCTGATAGCTGCCCGACCATGAGCTGCTTGATCATGAGCAGCAGGCATCTTCTACAATGGTGCACAGCAGTTCTTCAGTACAATCCTGGCTCCCCAGTAGGAATAAAAAACTGTTTCTTCCAACAGTGAGAGACCCGGGGGGGTGGGGGGCACGGCAATAGACACAGCAATGAAATGAATGTGAGTGACATAAAAAGGGAATCTTACACAGTATGCCATAGACAGATATTGCACATCCTAAACAGCAGCACCTTCTACTGGCAAATACAGCAGTACAGGGACTACTTTACAACAAAATAGATTTTTAATCTATTTTAACATTTATTTCACATATTTTTAATGTTTTATTTAATTTTACTAAGATTGTTACTAACAAGCCATTTTCTAAGCACAATAGTACCCTCCAGGGTGGGCAGTATTAGGCAATGCCAGACCCTCCAGGTGCTATAAGGCACTCCTCCTGTGGCGTTGGGCCTCATTATGCCCCTGGGCGGTCTGATATTGCCCAATACCTTTTGGGTATTAGTGCTTACATAGATTACTTTCCTCTCTTGTGGTCACAAAACCTAATCCACATTTATAGTCCTTGGCCCAGATATTCAAACTGCACCCAAAAAGTTTGCAATAGCAGGAGCAAGCACAAGTCCATTGCGCCCATGCGCAAGAGATGCGATATTCAAAAACGGAGCAAGCCAAATTGAGCCTACAGCCAATGACTGAATATCGCACCACCTGCGCCATAGCGCAACTAGGGAGGGGAAGCTGAGCAGAACTGATGTGCCAAAGCACAACAAGGGATGTGCAGCTTAGCAGTCCAGAGGCACCATAGCGTAACCAGGGATGCCCCCAGCAGCAGAGCAATGCAACTGCACAACCAGGGAGGTAGGGGCCCACCACCCATGCCACAGATGGGCACAGGAACACACAGCAGAACAGACATCGTCACCCCACACCCCATGCACTGCATAACTGGGGGAAGGCTGGAATAACCACCGGCCCATGGAGACAAGCAAACAACCCACAGCAGGGCCATGTTGCCCCATCACACCCCCTGGAAAGCTGTGACTGGCACACAATGAGGGCTGACCACCCCGTGCCACACCATCCCCCAATGCAAAGCACACCCTGCACCGTGACCCCCAGACACCCCCCAGGAGCAGCGACCACCACTGCAGGAAACCCCATGCATGCCACCACCCCCACTGTGACAATGCAACCCTGTACACCACAGAACCATGCAAGCTAGCCCCACCATGAGCACCCATCAGCGGGTGGCAGCACACAGCAATGCAACAATGGCAGACACAATGTCACCATGCATAGTCCCCCCGAGGTACTGATGAGAGACCAACCATGCGTTGGCACATGAGGTACCCCACATGGGACAGGGCCTGCCCCGGACACCATCCCCAGTGGTAGAGCACCCTGCACAGTATTCCAATGACACACCCCGACCCACCACTGGCCGAAACAGCCAGCACAGACACCCACAGTGGTGCGTGGAAGCATGCACCACACCGGATGCCACACAGTGCATGGACAGACACCCACCCATACCCAAGGGCACAACAACACAGGAACACAGTGGTGGGGCAACCAAGCCCCCAGTGTGGGCCCTTGTAAACTGTGTACACAGTACCCACAGTCCTCCAAGGCACTGGAGTGCCAGCCACCCTGCGCAGGCACTGTGGACCCGTACACCACCATCATTTGCCAGGAGCACAAGTCACAGACTGTGGTGCACATCCCCTGCAACACACACAAGGCACAGCATGGAGGTGGGACAACAACTGTGGAGGCCACAGTGTCACCTGAGGCAGACATGCACCACACCAGTGACAGGAGGCAACCCAGCAATGTGATGGGTACAGTGGCTGCCCTGCAGGGACTGCCACCACTGACATGCCAGCGGACCGTGCAGGTCACAGACATGCATGTGTGTCAGCTGCACAGGCCATGGACGGGCTGATAGGGGCGCCATGGACATAGACCACGCATCATGGACCACTGCACGCAGTCATCCAGTGCACAGGGCACAACACACACATCACAGACACTGACTGATAGCTACCCCCACACCATAGTCACCTCCACACGGACACATACACATACCCATGACCGCACCACCCCTGACGCCATGCACACCACTGCAGCTGAGCACCTATAGCCCGCTGCAAATCAGAGACCACCACAGTATTCATATCAAAATAACTGTACTGAACAAACATGTAAAAGTCAACTATTTACAATACTACTTACAAAATATATACAAGGTGGGGGGAAGGCCACAAACAAGGTGGGGGTGGGTAGGGGGCAGGGTGGACAAATGGGACAGGAAAGGAGGGGTGTGAGAGTGGGTCCAGGGGGGTAGTGGAATACAGGGACTGCGGGACCCCTAGCAGGAGCGCCGCTCCCCACTCTGACTCCGTCGTGCTCGGTGCCTCCGCAGGACTCCAGTGTTGTCAATCCTGTGGAGGATGTCCAGCAAAGCCCTTGCCACCTGGAGTATCTCCCGCAGCACCTCCCTTATCTCCCAGAGATGGCATGTACCTAGGACAGGGGAACACAGTCAATAGGTGTGAATGCACAACCCCATACAGCCCGCCCACTGTGCATGGCATACGGCTGTGGGACATACCTCTGTGATGGTGTGTGACCACCCACAGTGATCACATCCACATGACCTGCCCACCCAGGTGCATACAGCCATGTGGAATGCTGCACACACCCACCGGCCAAGTCACGCACAGCACCACCATGGCCGTTTAGTGACATGGCTATGTGGTGCAAAGGCAGTGGCACAACCATGTACCTGGTGCACGCATGGACCACCATCGACGCACTCCCAGACATGCATAGCCATTGGACAGTGTTGACTATAACAAGTCACATGCATGGCAGTGGTGTTGATGGGTGGTGGCCATGCCCCGCTGCCCACCCTGTTACACAGCATGCACTAGTAATCATGGAGGTATGGCACTCACCTTCATCGGGCCGGTCCAGTGGGCGGTGAGGGCCCTTGCCCCACCTGGCTTCACTCTGCTCCTCCTGCCACCAAAGATCATGGGCACGGCAGTGTTTCTCCGGGCCTGTGGTGCAAACATGGAGAGAGGAACATCAGTACAATCCCTTAGCAAAGCCCCTGCCCCCATGTGTGTGCCATACCCAGCCAGACCCACCTACCACACCCTGATAGCACCACCACCAACCCCAGGCGGTCCCTTCCCCATGTGCCGGACACATACAACAGTGTTACCTATATGGAAGATAAAAGTGTGTTGACATAACACCTACTCGGCCATGGCACCATGCCCCTCCTGGCATGTGTCCGCAGGCATGCTAGCAGCTCTGGCTCCCTCTGCCGCAGGTCCCCATACCTGTGGCGGCACTGCTCAGCACTCATCCCTCATCCTGTGGCCTCCTCAAGTGCAGTGGCCACCTCCTTCCACACCTGGGCCCTGGACCTGTCCAGGGGTGCCTCCCCAAACAGTGGCCCATGGTGTGGCTCCACAATGTCCACTAGGTTGGCCAGCTCTATTGCCGACCACTGAGCTGCCCTCCTGTGTGCCATGCTCTCTGCTCGATTTGGCAATATGACGTTCTGCAGCGTGGCTCCCCACGTACAGATGCTGCATGGTACAGCACTGCCACTCCCTATCATGCTGTCACAGAACAGCGCGATACAGGTGCACCCGTGCCTGATGCATGGCGCCTAGGGGGCAAAGGCCAGGCACAGGGTCAAGGGTCTCTAACGCATGGACACGCAGAGCGCCATTGGAACCCAATGCATGTAGTGCGATTGGCTGCCTGTGTGCTACTACCATTAGCGGCCTACTGCGCAGTTGGCCTAGTGTGCATATGATGGCCCATTGCCACAGCGCCATGTAGTGACCATCGCTATAGCGCCACTGGCACAATGGTGGCCGTGCCTTGCATTGCCTACTGTGCACAGCACGTCAGCAGGGTGGCAGACGCCTGCGTCAGCAACCCGGGCATGCGCAGTGAGGTGTGTACTACGCATGTCACAGAATTGCACCATTGGCTTAGCACGTTCAACACAATTGCACAAAACGCAGAAGCGCGATATTCCGTCATATGCAAATCATCTAATCAGCCATTCAATAGCACAGCACTGCAATTTGCATCCGCTTAAAGTTGCGCCTCACCTCATTTGCATGGGTTGAGCTATAGAAGTGCAACATTGGGCTGCAGTGGCCATAGTCGGTTACTGCTGTCTATTGGTGAGTTGCACTGTGGATTTAGGGACATGCATGAGACTGCACAGTCACAGGTAACAACTGCCATTCTTACAGGCTAAATAATGACTGAGCAAGTTGTGGGAGAGGAGGAACACAGTGGTGGGAGGAGGAGGAGGAGGCCTAACTTTACCAAGGCTGAGACCAAAGCCCTGTTTGAGGCCTTCCTGGATCAGGAGCCGCTTCTCAGCGGACGGCAGGGAACACCTCAAGCCCGTGCTGCTGCATGGGAGGAGGTGGCACGTGCTGTGAACCTGCATGGCAGTCACCAGCGCTCCATGCAGGAGTGTAAGAAAAAGATGGGCATGGACAGGAGGAGGATAAAGAAGAAGGTGGCTGCCATCAGGGCAGCATGAGCTGCAACAGGTGGGGGACAGCCGGAGGTGGTACAGCTGACCCCACAGAAGGAGAGGCTTGCTGGAAGCATGCAGCATAGTGCCACTGAGGGTTTTCCGGGTGGTGGCTTCCAGATGGGTGTTGGCCCATCACTGCATGGTAAGTCATGGTTTGTCTATGGGGGGGGCAGGGTAGGTCACATGCAGTAACATGACTTTGCTTTCCCTTACAGATCCTGAGCATCTGCATGGGTCAGCGGTGGTGGGCCTGTCCACTGAGGACAGTCAGCTGGAGATGGAGGAGGGCTCATCCACCTCCACAGGTATACGTGGATCAGTGTGACAGTGGGGCCGCCTGGCTGTCCACACTGATGTCGTTGTAACAGGTGCAGAGGAAGCCCTGCCTGTGTCCCAGTGTGCCGGCATCCACGGATGCCAGCATGCTGTGACTGAGGCCGGTGCAGAGTCCATCACCGATGATGATGTCGCTAACGTCATGGGCAGTGACACGTGTGTGCCATGGGATGGCCACACAGCAGGACACATCGTGGCCATGGCTGTGGGTGGTGCTGGCGTGGAGGCCTGCATGTCATCACATTCCCAGCCTGTGCCTGTCAGCATCAGTGGGGCAGCACTGGTGTTTGTTCAGGACAGTGGGACTGTTGCGGCCACTGTGGCAGCACCACTGAGCCCTGGGGAGCGGCAGCCGGAGGGGCAGCATCAGCAGTCGGCCAGTGGTCTTGGGGGTACAGGGTTCAGCGGCGGCATCTGTGCACTGCCTGTGGACATGCCCAGACCTGGTCCTGGTGCGCAGCGCCCACCCTCAAGGGGTGCTGAGCATCAGAACCATGCACATCTGGAGGAACAGGATGCCGAGGAGGCAGATGACCTCTTGGACGACCACACCCGCCTACTGCAAGCATCAGTCCAGCAGCAGATGCGGCTTGCAACATCAGTGGATGCACTGCGTGTGGATCTGGAGCGGGCTAAGGAGCGTCGCAGCAGGGACACCGCTCTGATCCTGGCAGGGATGGACCGTTTGCGGGAGGATGTGACCGCTGCCATTGATAGGCATGCACAGGCATTCACTGCTGTCATTGCCACAATAGGCACACAGTCAGGTGCTCATGCGTCGCGGACACCACACAGTGCACTGTCCACCCCCCATTCCTGGCATTGTGTGACTCCCTCCCTGTCAACACCGGGTTCAGTTGTGGGCATCCCAAGCACTCCTGGTGCAGGCATGTTCAGTGTGCTGCAGACCCCTGTGTGAGCACAGTCACGTTCATGCAGTGGAACCCCTGGGGGACCATCGGTGCCAACCCATGAGGCCAGAGGTCAGCCTGTCAGTGCTGGCAGATCTCGGCGGGGCTGCCCATGCATCCATGGCAGCCAGGGCACTGTGTCTAGTGACTGACCTGTCTCCCAGCGTGGCTACTGTCTGGTGCTGCCCTGTGTGCATTGTGTCTTTCAGTGGGCAGTGCACAGGTGGGTACCCAGCCCTGCAAGCAGACACACAGTCCACCTGCACACCCTCCTGGCTGCTGTCCACAGTTGCATGTGCATGATGATGCCTGCATTGCGCTGTACACCAACGTGCAATGGTGCTCAGCATCTGACACACACACATGGACAGGCAGTGGGCATGGTGGCCTGTGGACATGTGTGGCTAGGGTTGGCATTCTGGGTCGGTGTGCCTCCTGCCCTCTGTGCACATTTGGTGCATTGTGTGTGTGTGTGCATGTGTGTGTCCATCCACGTGGCATGTTAGTCCTCACCCATCCCTGGTTGTGTGTGTGCTTCTGTGCCCTGCCACTTCCCTTGACGGCATGCACCCCTGGTGTGTGTCCATGCGTGTTTGTGGGTTGTGCATTAGCCACTGTTGGCTGCTCATGTCCCCATGACTTATCTGGGTTGGATGAAGTGCTCCTCCATGATGGTGTCCAGGTGCAGCTGTGCCAGCCGGATCAGTTGGGGGTCCCGTCTCCCAAGGGGGGCTGCCTATCAACATCGTCACCAGCGTCCTCATCGTCCCCATTGCTGTCCCCCTCTTCGACCTGTACAGCTATCCCACATTCGTTGGCCATGTTGTGCAGGATGCAACAGGCCAGGAATAGCCTGCAGGCCTTCGAGGGGCTGTACTGTAGGGCACTGCTGGAGGTGTCCAGGCAATGGAAATGTGCCTTCAGCATCCCAAACACCCACTCGATGATGTTACGTGTGGTGGCGTGTGCCTCATTGTACATTGCTGCGATGGGGTCGTGGGCCGCTGGTAGGGTGTGAGCAGCCAGGGATGGAGTGGGTATCCACTGTCACCTGTGTGTAGAGGGTGGAGGTTAGTTTGGTGATCAGCATCCCTGCCCCGGGCCATGTAGGCCACTGCCCATGTCACCTCTGGCCATGCCCCCCCAGGCCCTATGATTGTCCATATGGTTTGCATGCTCACCCACTAGGTGGCCAGTGGGGATGTCCCCACTCTTGAATCTGTGGCACAGTGCCGACTGGTGCCAGATGAAGGCATCGTGTGATCCCCCAGGGTACGTGGCACAGACATTGATTATGCGCCCCTTGGCATCGCACACCAACTGGCAGTTGATGCTGGCATAGATCTTGCGATTGATGTATGTGGCCTCCTCAGGGCCAGGTGGTGTGCGTATGGCCACATGGGTGCAGTCTATTGCCCCTAGCATGCCAGGCATATGGGCTACCCTGTGGAACTCCTGTATGTTTGCTGTGTGCTCCACCGGTGTGCTGGGGAAATGGATGTACTCTGCAGCATGTGGCAGCAGTGCGCTGGGGAATTGGGTGAGGTGGCGTGACGTGGCCGACTGGGTTATGCGTGTGGTGTCCCCAGTTGGTCTCTGGAAGGTACCCGTGGTGAGCAAGCACATGCAAGCTGTTACTTTAGTCTCCACTGACAGGGCATGGCTCTGTCGTGTGGGTGCCTGCATCACATCACTGCACAGCTCACAGAGCCACGTCAGAATTGCCCTATTCAGGCAGTACCGGCCCACAATCTCAGTATCACTGTACAGCTCGAAGCTGGTGCTTGCTCGGTACTGCCTGTTGGGGGCATACCGCTGATGGGCCCTTCCACGGCCATGCACCCCTGCCGCCCACCTTCTCACCCCCTCATAACGGCCTCCATCTGGAAGGTGGCACTGGCCATGTCCCTGGCTTGTGTTCACCCCCCCAGGCAGCTGTTACTGTATTCCCCATGCTGTCCTCCCTGCTACTTCCCCTGCACCAGGAACACCTGCCTGTGGTGGCCTCTGTGCTGTGTGGCACTTCCCCCTTCTGCACTGGCTGTGGCTCCCCACACCTTCCCTGTGCCTCTGTGTTCAGGGTGCCCTTTCCCTGGCCTGCTCTGTGTGTTCCTCCTGCCCTGTCTGTGTGGCTAGAGTTCTGCCTCATGTGCCTTCCCTGTAGCGTTCTTGTGCCTCTCCCTTGCTCTTTTTTATTTTGGCTCATTTCCGCTATGACGCAACTTCCACTTGCTCCCCTATTGCGCATGGCGCAATTTGTTGAATATCGCACTGCGCCATTTATGCATGGTTCCTCCCCCTTCAGTTGTGCATGTCTTCATTATCATTGCGCTGTTGCTCAGCATGATTTCAGGGGCGCAACTGCCTCCTGCTGTATATCTCAGAATGGCGCAATCTCGGACTTGCGCAGGTGCAACCCTATTGTGCATGGCTCAACTCTTTTGAATATCTGGGCCCTAGTACTTTTTTCCCTTTAAATCTGACATTCTAACTTAAAGAACAACAGCTGATATGTTAAAATCCTTTCCCTAAAAAGCTCAACCCCTAATTAGGGTTTTCACCCTGAAAATAAATTGTTCTACTTCCTAACTTCTACTATTCCCAAACTTGTGCTCCATGAATGTAAGCAAACCCATAATCTTAGAAACATATGTTACATATCTACGGGTTTGGGGAAGGATGAGGTTACCTGGCACAAGGGACCAAGGTTTGGCTACTCTGCACAGGGGCTCCCAAGTAAATCCAACTACAGGAAGCAATAACTGTAATGTCCAGAACCAGAATTGGGATTTTTCAGTGTGGCTTTATTTATTAACTAACTGAACTTAAACAAAGCATTGCATGGTCCCCCAAAGGGCTACATTACTGTATGTGCAGATTAGAGGTTAACACAGCAGTCCATTTGAGGAATGAACACATTACTACAGTTGTCTGGCTTTGGACCCACTAGGCACTCAGCCCGGACTTTGCATGCGCATTGGATACATAGCCTGACTGGCCCAGCTCCCCTGATGGACACTAGACTGATGGTCCACTTGAAGAATGAACCCAAACTTTACTTGGAAAGACATCCCATCAAACAAGGAGACTCCCAAACTGTGGCTCCCCACACCACTTGAAGTCTGCGACACCTAGAGAGATTTGTTTTCGTACTTCCAATCGAGCTCCCATCAAACAAGGAGTAATTTTCCCATCCTGTGGCTCCCCACACCACTTAGAGTCTGCGACCCCTAGAGAGATTTTCAAATTGCGACTCACGTCTGGGTACCCACCCCATCACTGACCAAGTGCATGAGGCAAGTAGCAAAAAAACACAGAAGAAATCCGTAGAGGTGGACCTGGTTACTAAAGATGGGATGTTTTCCCACCTCCAGCTCCCACAGCCCAAACCCGGCCATTTCTCTGGACACACAGAAAACTTTAGACTTTAAAATGTAGATTGAACGGTGGATGACCTGAAGCACCCCCCTACAGCGAACTTTAAATCCATTTAAAACTTTAAACTGTTTGACTGCTCTATTTGTTTGTCCTAGTTGACATAGTCCTCCAAAATAGCAGTCCACATTTATTTCCCAACTGAAGAAAACAAGATGTTTGCCCCTTCAAATGGAGCCAAACACTCACCCATTCGTTGCAGGTGCCCCACAGGCGAAGTACTGTAACCTTTGCTGTTATACAAGAACAGACAAAAAACAAAATCAGGCAGCTTCCTTCCATGGTGGGAGAAGGGGATTGCCCCTGGAACCCACAGAGAACTCCCCCCCCAGAGGGAAGGGGGGCACTGAGACCGGGGGAGCGGTCTCCACCACTTTAAAAAAGGTAAACACAGGAACACTTCCTTTTCTTAGTCAGAGATCAAACAGCAGACTGATGCTTCCTTCTTGCTAGGACAAGCGGAAGACTCACTTTTGAATTTCCCAAAGTTCTAAACTTCCTCTGAGCTGGAGATTCCAAAGTGGCTCATGCAACTGCGACAGTTCTGTAGTGATGTCATCTCTCAAGTCTCAGCTGTGACTGAGGACAGAGTGAGACAGTGTGAAACCCATTTAACTGGAGTTTCACAAGCTGCCTTCCCTGCCACCACTAGGTCTTACTGGGATTCTAGTAACCCCGGGTAACAAAGGGGTTACACATAGACAATGATGGCATTGAAAAACCAACAGTCCATCCAGTCTGCCCAAGTTCCTTATCCATCTCTGAGACCTACTGTCCATCCAAGGTCCTAGCCCTCCAACTTCTCCCCGCTATTTTCCTTCCCATTTCTGTCACCTGGGTGACTACTATATCCTTCACTCCGTCCCAACCATGCTTGAATCCAACAACTGTTTTAGTGCCCACTTCCTCAGTTGGTAGACTGTTCCATGGTTCCACCACACTGTCTGTAAAATAATACTTCCTCATGTCCCTCTTGAACTTCCCTCCTGTCAGTTTCCATTCATGGCCCATGACCTTGAACCAGCATTCAAACTAAAAAGTTCCTCACGCTTCACCTGCTTATTCTCTTTAGGAACTTGAAGGCCTCTATCATATCTCCTCCATTCCTTCTGGTCTCTAATGAGTACATGTTCAGTGCCCTGAGGTGCTCCTCCTAAGATCTGGCCAGTTGGCCCTGAATCATTTTTGTCACCCTGCGCTGCACTGTCTCCAGTCTGTCCCTATCCTTCCTGAGGTGAGGGTCCCAGAACTGGGTGCAGTACTTCAGGTGCAGCATGATTAAAGATCTAAAAAGGGGCAGTATTACCTCTTTTCTCCTGCTGTCAATACCTCTCCCTTTACACCCCAGTGTCCTACTTGACTTACTGCAGGTCTCACTGTACTGTCTTGATTGCTTGAAGATGTAACGGATAACACCCAGATTGTGTTCATCAGCCGTTGTGCTAAGTCTCACTCCACCCATCCAGTACTCTGTCCTAGGGTTCTTACTTCCTAAGTGCAATAATTTGCACTTTTTTGCATTGAATTTCAACTGTCTGACCTTAGACCACTCCTCTTAGACATGTGTGAAAAAACAATTCCGCTGGCGGAATTTAAGCGAAAGTCTGACTTTTGCTTCCATGAAGTACAGAAATCCATTTCAGAACTTCAGCGAAAATTCCACCCATGATCATCGCCCACCCAGTTGCCCCAAAAAAGCCCTGGTGGCTAGTGGTCCCTCGCCTCATCCACCTCACAAGTACGTAAACTATCTCTGGTGGCTAGCGGTCCCTCCCCTCACTGGATCACCCACCACCAGACCTAAAAAAAAATACCCCAGTCTGGTGGTTGCAATCCCACCCCATCCCTGCCCCACAAATGTCCTGGTGGCTAACATAGAAACATAGACTTTGATGGCAGATAAGGACCACTTGGCCCACCTAGTCTACCCATTTCCCTACCTACAGGATAAGCTGCAGATCCTATTTAACCAACAGCCTATTGCTTCCTACCACCACAAAAACTGACTTATGTCTGTCCCATGCATTCTTGAATTCTCCCACAGTTTTAGACCCCACAACCTCCTCAGGAAGGCTAGTCCATGTGTCCACCACCCTCTCTGTGAAAAAATACTTCCTCACATTACCCCTGAGCTGTCCCCCCTCTATCTTCAAATTGTGTCCCCTTGTTCTTGCACATCTCTTTTTCTGAAAGATGCTAGCCTCTTGGACGTTGTTGATTCCACTGAGGTGCTTAAATGTTTCTATCATGTCCCCCCCTCCCTCCTTTCCTCAAGGGTATACATATTAAGCTCCTTTAGTCTCTCCTCGTATGGCTTCTCTTGCAGACCCTGCACCATTTTAGTTGTCCTCCTCTGGACTGCCTCCATCCTGTCTATGTCCTTGTGGAGATGGGGTCTCCAGAACTGGATGCAGTACTCCAGATGGGGTCTCACCAACTGTCTGTACAGGGGGATAACAACTTCCTGTTTTCTGCTGGTGATGCCTCCACCATACATCCCAGTATCCCCCCAGACCTCCCTACTGCCTTCTCACATTACTTGCCAACCTTAAGGTCATCTGATATGATTACCCACAGGTCCCTTTCCATTTTAATTGTTGTTACTACCTCCCCCCATTGTGTAATCTTCCCCTTGGTTTTTGTTTCCCAGGTGCATAATTTTGTACTTCTTTGCATTGAATCCAAGCTGCCATACTTCTGACTATTCCTCCAACCTTGCCAAGTCCCTTCTCATCATTTCCACACCTCCTTATGTATCAACCCTGTTGCAGATCTTTGTGTCATCTGCAAAGAGGCATACTTTTCCTTTCAGTCCCTCTGCAATGTCACTTATAAAGACATTAAAAAGGACTGGACCCAGTGCTGAACCCTGTGGTACCCCACTAGTAACCCCTCTTTCTTCGGAGTGGACTCCATTTACAATTAACTTCTGTTTCCTGTTGTCCAGCCAATGTTTTACTGAGGCTACCACCCTGGGACCCACTCCCAGGCTGGTTAATTTGACTATTAATCTTTTGTGTGGGACTGTGTCAAATGACTTGCTAAAGTCTAGGTAGGCCATGTCCACAGCCCCTCCCTGGTCTGCTACTTTGGTCACGCAGTCAAAGAAATCAATTAGATTCATCTGACATGAACTTCCTGCTGTGAACCCATGCTGCCTTGGGTCCTGTGCCCCACTAGCCTCTAGGTACTCAGCAATTCTTTCCTTCAGAAGTGATTCCATCACTTTCCCTACCACAGAGGTCAAACTGACAGGTCTGTAGTTTCCTGCCTCTGTCTTGCTCCCACTTTTTTGAAGGGGAATCACATCTGCCTTCCTTCCAGTCCTCAGGTAGCACACCATCCTCCCATGATTTGTTAAAAGGGTAGTCAGTGGTGTCACTAGTTCTCTCCTTAATTCTTTTAGAATTCTGGGGTGAATTCCATCAGGTCCCATTGCTTTGTCCACCTTCAGTTTTAGGGAGTTCTTTCAGAACCCTTTCTTCAGTGAAAGGACTGGGATCAACCCCCTATCCAGAGTGCTTCTGTTAATTGGATTAGGCACCTCCGCCTCCTCCTCTTTTGTGAATACTGCTCAGAAGTATTCATTCAGTATCCCTGCTTTTTCACTGTCCCTCTCTGCCTACCCACCCACAGTCCATTCTATTCAGCCTCACTATCCCTCTCTTTGTCTTTCTACGCTCCCTTATATACCTATAAAAGGTTTTATCCCCCTTCTTAACCGAGTTGGCTATCTTTTCCTCAGTTTGGGCCTTTGCTATTCTGAATACCCTCCTTGCTTCCTTCTGCCTTAACTGGTACAGTTCTCTGTCCTGCTACTTCTGTGTTTCTTTATACTTTCTAAATGCTATCTTTTTCTCCCTAACCTTCACTGCCACCTCTTTTGAGAACCATAGTAGATTTATCTTTAGTTTTGATTTGTTTATTTGCTTCACACAAAGGCTTGTTGCCTCTATGATGGCAGTTTTGATATTTCCCCATTGTTGCTCCACCACTCCTTCTAACCTGTTTGCTAGTGCTTTCTAAGGCACTCTCCCATCTTGTTAGTGATCCCTCCCCTCCACGTCACCAAAAGTGTCCAGTAGTACCCCCCAACCCCATCTCCATCCATAAAAAATTCCCTGGTGGTCTACTGGTTTAAGTTCATTCAAGAGAGACAACCCCCTCCCCATCCCTGATCTGACCCAAGTCCCTGAATAAAAATTATATTCCCAGCACAGCCCTCCTCTCTCCACCTTGGCTGACCCACCCACTGAGCTGTCAATGAATGAGCATGGCAGAGAAAGGAAGGCTGTGCAGGTCCACCTGCTGGGATTCAGGATGGGGATGGGAGCGGGGTGGTGGGACACTTGCTGGAGTGGTGAGATGGGGGGAACTTGACTACCAGGGAAATAATTTATATTCCAGTACTGGGGTCAGATCAGGGATGGGGTTGAGGGTTGTCTCTCTTGGATGAACTTAAACCACTAGACCACATGGGAATTTTTATGGATGGAAATGGGATGGGTGGGTGGGGTGACTAATGGATACTTTGGTAAGGGGCAGGGAGGGACCACTAGCCACCAGAGCATTTATGGGGCATAGACAGGGTGGGGGGATGGAATGCAACCACTGGGGTGTTTTTTTTTTTAGGTCTGGCAGCTGGTGATCTGGTGGGGAACAGTATCACTAGCCACCAGGGCTTTTAATAATGTAACTGGGCAAAATTTCACCCATAACATTTGCAGACATTTTCAGCTCCCCCACAGGTGGAAATTCAGAAACTTCTGCGAACGTTACCTGACTTTTGTGGAAGTTCCACTGTGGAGGAAAACCCCACTTTCGTCCATCCCTAACTCCTCTAGCCTTTGTAAGTCACTCTGCATTTCCCTGATTCCCTTTTCACTATCCACCCTCCCACAGAGCTTAGTGTCACCAGTGAAAAGAAATACAGCAGTCTGCCATGAACACTTTCTCCAGTGTCACTGATGAACATATTAAAGAGGATGGGGCCAGGACAGATCCCTGAGGCACCCCGCTCATGACCTCCCTCGCTTTTGAGTTGATCCCATTGACCACAACCCTACCTACTGCTTAATCAGTTTCCCAACCAATTCACTATGTCCTTAGCCATAGCCAGTTCCTTCATCTTCTTCAGCAAGCATCTGTGGGGCACCAAGTCGAAAGCCTTGCTAAAGTCAAAATAGAGCAAATCCATGGTGGGGCCCCTATTCATTTCCCTCAACATCCAATCAAAAAAATTATCAGGTTTATCTGACAGGACCTAACTGCCATGAACCCATGCTGTTTACTATTTTGGAGACCGTAGCCCTCCAGGTAGTCCACAAGCTCTTCTTTAATTAGTGACTCCATCAGCTTTCCTACAATGGAGGACAGACTGACTGGGCTGTAGGTTCCCACTTGTTTCCTGTCCCCCCTCTTGTGGAGTGGAATGACATCCACCGCCCTTCAGTCCTTTGGAACTACCCCTCTCTGTACTGAATGGTTGAATAGTCCTTCCAGGGTTTCAGCTAGTTTGCTGCAAGTTCCCTGAGAATCCTTCGATAAATTCCACGTAGTTCTAGGGCCTTATCTATCATAAGGGCTATCAGCCCTTTCTGGACCCTGTGTTTTGCACAGCTTAATTCAATATCATCATGCTTTTGAAATAAGATTGCTGTTAAATGTAACATAGTGTAACTCTTGTTTGTTTGCTAGATTGTCTATATCCGATGTATTTATATAAGTGTCTTTAACGTATCACTTAATGTATTTAGAATGTATGTTGAAAAAATGTATTTGTAATTGTGTATTTTCCTGTGTGCCATTGACCTCATTGCAAATGAGCTTTTAGCTCAATCGAGTAAATCCTGATTCACATATTTTATGAATAAAATATTTTACTTACTTACTTTTGTAATTAATGGCTGTCTCATAAGGCTGGGAGGAATTTATCTTTCACTAGTGTAATTCTGGAAAAGTGCTGATTTTACTTCCATGAAATCTTATGAAAATTCCATGAAAATTTCAAGAAATGTTGCCAAAATTACAATTTTGGTTGTTTCTATCTAAGGTTAAAAGTGTCTGTCCAAAGTGCACCAAATGTGCTATGGTGACTGTGCAGATGCTCATGTAGCAGTGTGCCATATTTTATATCTTTATTTTTAAAGAGTACTGAGTTATAAGCCTCCAAACATTCAGACATTTTAAAATTACAGTAAACAACTATGTAAACTAACAGTGTTTTTCAAAATTGCACCACATTTGGTTCAGTGACTTTTCAAAGGAGCATACATATGTCTGCCAAATTTCAGATGTCTAGCTTTAAATGTGACTGAGTTATAAGCCTCCAAACTTTCAGAATTTTTAAAATTGCATTTCTTAATTACATAGGTCACTGAATTTTAAGCCCCTATAATTTTAAAACTAGAGAATGGAATATCCCCAATGTTGTTAGGTTAATTGGCCCTAAATATAGGGCTTTAAGGCAACACCCATGGCCCAGCATCAGAGCGTCATGCTGCCATGCTGATGACCCAGGTTTGGAAGCGAGCCCAGGAAGTTATGTCGAGAGGCAGGCCATGGCTAAAATTTACAATTTTCATAACCATTCCTTCTCCATTTAGCCATTTCTATGACTCTTCCAAGAACATTTTCAGTAATCTTCTTTTAAAGGTGGCTAAGTTACAAACATAGAAATATTTTCAGAAATTTTCACATGAATATTAAATTGCCAGAAATTGAGCCCCTATAACTTCTCCACTCTTCATCCAAATGCTATGACTCTTTGCATGCCTTTTGGGCCCATTCCAGATGAAAAACATACCAACATTTCAAACCTCTGGCTATAACACAGATTAAGTCACAGCCAATTAAATAGTTTTGTAAAATTCCAAAACATTTACAAAATTTCACAGAATTTCAAACAATTCAGCGAATTTAGAATTTGCTAATTTCACCCAGCTCTACTCTATCTACTGTGTCATCACTGCTGCTTTGATGCCACTCTCAAGCAAGGGCCCACCTTCCTCCCTGGTGAAAGCTGAAACAAAAATTATTAAGGATGTATCCTTTTGCCTGTCCTTGTCTATCACCCTACCCACCCTTCCACCTAATGGTTCCCCCCTGTGTTCTTTCTTTTTTCCCTAATATTTCAGAAAAAACGTTTTTCTTTACCTTTGACCCCTTCAGCAATATGCAACTCTGTGTCTGCTTTCACCTCCCAAACCACCTTCACTGCCTCTTCTCAGTAAATATTTTTTTTCTTCTTCCTCCCCCTGCTGTTCCTTGTACCTGTAGAAGGTCTTTTTCATAGCCCTCACAACTCCCTGACCATTGATAACCATATCTGTCTCTTGAACTTATTCCTTTTGGTTACCATTCTCAAACATAATGTAGATGCCTAGAGAATGGCCCCCTTTATTACCCCCAGCTCTTTTCCACACTATCCAAATTGTCTACCATGATTAACTTTTCCCTGATCAGTTCCCTCAGCCTGCTGATGTTTACCCTCCTGAAATAAAAGACTTCAGTTCTCGATTGGGGCTTTTCAGCCAGTGATGAAAGTGAGCTGGAGCGCACAGGAATGGCGTTCCAGTACTTTTTCTGTGACCGGAACGCTGTTCTGGTACTTCACTAGAAAATAATGTTTTTTTCTGCACTGCAGATCCACATAAAGTGTGCCTTATTAAAAAAAAAAAAAACATTGTTTGCTTTTTTTTTAAACTCGTTGGGGTCAGAGGAGTCAGAGATAGTCCGGTCACTGATAAGAACAGTTTGGTCAATTAGGTAGGTAATTTCCACCAATCACGGATTGTGTTGTGGACACAATGCAGTCTGTGATTGGTGGAAACTACCTGACCAATAGCTCATCGGCAGAACGCAGAAGGCGGTTGACGACTGCCGTGCGGCAAGTAGTTAGTTATGCTTTGTGCACCTCTTGTCGATGTTGTGAGAAACACAGCAACAAAATTTGAGCTGGTGCTTACCATGCTTCGAGGATTAAGTTGGACTCTTGGAGTGAGGAGGTACCCGAATCTTGTCAATAGGTTGGTGCCCAAGGGAAATGCTCCACTTCTGGGATAGTTGGTAGTGGTAATCCTGTCAGCTTCGGCTCACATGCTTTAAGTCACAACCTCTCTCAACTGAGTAGTCGAACTTGCTGTCAGAAGGCAATGCACTGTGAAAAGCGCGATATGATTACTGTGAGGGAGGGAGGGGGGTGGTAGGAGTAAATGTAAATCTATTATCTGGGTTTGATTTAGGCTCTCAGCTTTTTTTCCTTTTTTTTTTTCTGAATAATAAAGGGTCATTTGAGTGAATGAGTGCTGTGTATTATTCTATGCAGTCATCATGTGTGATGTTTTCTCAGAGTTCACAATGTGCAATGGAAATATTTAAATGGAATGTTTGTTTCAGCTGTAGCTTACCAAAAATGGTGTACAGATTATAAAGCTACCTATATTTAAATAAGTAGTCTCCTAATGCAGAATGATTAAGTGGTAATTTACTGTTCATTTATCTAATTACTTATTGTAAGTCCCTAACAAGACTGAATTTATATTAATATATAACATTATGACACACATAGCTAGACGTGCTAGTATTCTAAGCATTTATGTGGTTTAATTAGGGACATAGATTATATATTTGTTTTTATTTTAGAATTCTAAACAAACTTAGTTTGATGTAATTTTGAAAACAATTAGAGCTCCTTTCTAAAGTGATGTTGGCTGAAGTACGGTGCAGATATATTAAAGGATGTCCTGCAGTTGTGGGACTGTTGCTGCCACAGGGCACATAATGGCATCCAGAGGGGGCCTTGAGAGGGATGTGGAGTGGGGAATGGTAGACTGATTCAATCAAGTGGTTGTTGGGAGGCAGTTCCAAGGATAAAATGACCTGCATTGACCAGATCCACCTGGGATACAGAGAGCTATCAGTTGTCGCAGGAGTAGCTGACAGGTGCGACTGGACTGGGGGTGGTTTATGGGGCACAGAGCAATGTGTTTAATGTGAGCTTTTATATCTGTCTGTGTTAATGTATTGTAATTTTGTGAGTTTTGTAATAACTCTGGTGTAAACCCACCATTGTTGATCAATAAACCTAACTTGAATTTGCAATAGAATGAGGGAAAAAATGTGGTCACATTTTCATTTATCTCAGGGGTTTGGGAAAATAAATGGTACATTGGGACCCGACACTGCCTGTCCAATGGGTCTCTGGGGCAGGCCCCATCAAAGTGGCTTGTATGCAAAATGTCATGTGCACGGCACAGAATCTTCTCAGTATAGGTTGTTCTATAACTTTCCTCCTCCTACATGAAACGGATGCCATTAATTTAAATATTGTTATTGCACATTGTGAACTCTCAAAAACACATGACAACTGCACAATGCAATATAGTGCTCCTTCATACAGATGACCCTTTACTTAGAAAAAAAAAAAAAAAAAAGCTCAGAGCCTAACATTTCTAAACAATCAAATGGGAGTAAGAAAATAGGTGCAAATGACAGAGTCCAGTCCAAACTGCCATTTTACAGATAGAAAATGTGTGACAGTACACAGGGATAAGCATTCAACTGTCACATCACAAGATAAAGCCTCACACAGAAAACACTTCCTTTAATGGATTTTGATGTGATTTCCCAGAGAATCTGCGAGTCGGGGGTTCCTGGATCAAAGATACATCTTTAATGGTGGTTACTGTTTATATGTTGAGCGTGTCCCATACTGATGTTGTTGAAATTGTATTAAGTGTTATTGTATGTTGTTCTTTTTTAATTTTATGTATTTGAATGTACGCTGCCTCTGGGATTGGGTGCCAGAAAATTAAAATTTGCTTTGCCTTGTCTTGCCTTAAAGGTATGAAAGGTATGACTTTGGGCACTGGATTGTTAGTAATCATGTAGGTGAAGAATACATGAGAAATTTAAAATTGTACATATTGTAGGGTGGAATGCTGTTATGCATGGAATTCAGTTAATACAATATGCTTGTTCTGCTGTACTACTGACATCCCATTTCATGTTAAATATGTTAAGTTATTAACCTAGATCAACTTTTTTTGAGGAAGACAGATTACTAAAATATAACTTGAAAGTTTTCAGTTTACAAAACAGATTGTGATCCAGAATTCTCTAAAATGCACCAAATCGACTTATTTTTTTGAAAATTTTTCCGAGGGGGGGGGCATGCCCCCAGACCCCCCTAGCAAGGTTCAGTTTTCAGACTTGAATACAGTTCCTGTACTTCTTTTGAACCACTTTCATCACTGTTTTCAGCCCCTAATACCAGTTTAAATCAAATGGAGTTATAGTCACTGTTCTCCAGTGGCATCCCTATGGTACTCTCACTGATACTACCACCTCTGAGCTAGTAAGCACCCATCGAGAATGGTCGTCTGCCTCATGGGTCCCTTAGCAAGCTGTACCAGGAGACGTCCTGGACTACATCAAGCAAGGCCTGCCTTCTGGTGCTCTTGGTAACTTGAACATCCCAGTTGATGTCCCGCAGGTTCAGATCACCTACTACTACTACTTCACTCTTTATTACCCCTCTTTCTAGCTCTTCCATGAGCTCTCTGTCCCTCTCTTCCCTTTGCCCTGAAGATCTATAGACCACCTTCAATCATAGTTTCTTGCCCGAGGCTGTTGTGAGTTGCAACCACAACGACTCTGATTTAATATTACTAGCCCTGGTGCACACATCCTCAAACAACTCAATGTAATTTCTAAGACACAAGGCTATTCCTCACCCTCAACCTTTTTCTCTCTCTCTCACCAACAATGATTGCCCAGGCACCATCAGGTCCCAGTCATTGTTTTCTATTGCCCACATCTCCATACTTGCCACAAGTTCCTTTTTACCCTTTTTTTGTTTGTTTTTACCAAGAAAGACACACTAAGCTGAAAGCTTGTTTACAGGTGCAACCTGGAAGCACAAGGAAGTTAAATGACTTGCTCAGGGTCACACAGTATGCAAGTGGGGGCTGTGGGATTCAAACCCAGGTCTCTAGGTTTACAGCTCAGAGCCTTAAACCACTGCACTGCACTGCCTCCTCCACCTCAGTGTCTGCCATCAGCAACTGGAGCCCACTGATTTTGTTATGCAGGCTTCTGGCATTAAGACACTCCCTTCCATCTAACCCTTGAGCCTATTTTAGCCTGACTATGACCCTTGTGTTTCCCAAGCTCTCTATAAACTCTTGTTCTTCTTAGTTTTTGCACATTTAGTGTTCCCCCCTCTCTAATGTCTCCTCAAATGGCCCAGATTTTTTCTCATCCCTTTTCAAACCTGTGGAACTGCTTCTAGCTTCATGATGTGTGGGAATACAGTAGTCACTAAATATAACCGAATTGCTTAGGGAGGTCAATTGGATAGAGTGGTCATTTTCCATTGTCCCAATTCTGTGCCCATTCTCTCCCATTATAAAATGTGCCCTTAAAACGTACCTGAGGCTCCATGGACAACATGTACATTCATGTAGTCAGCTTGTGTTGTTCCCGACTCATGTCGCTGAAATAAAAGTCAGTTGTTTCCTTGCAAATGTTTACAAATAATACAGTAACATTAAATTACTAAGTACAGCACATATAAGTTGAAATAAGTAACTTTATTCAACTTCTACACATGCACTTTTCTGAATTCTTCTCGGTGTTGTGTGCTGCTGCGATATGAGAGGCACTGATAAAAAAGAATTGGTGGTGGTGGGGAAATCAGCAAAATCCCATCGCTTTAGGTGCACCACCTGTCTGTTGTTTATAAAAACAACAGGACAGCCTGAATGACAGTGAAAATCTTTACCAGATGGGTGAAAGAGTGGGATCATCAACTGCACTCCAGGAAAGTAGCCCTCATAGTGGACAACTTTAGTAGTCACCTGAATGTACGAGGGCTACGGAACATCCGTCTCATAGTTCTCCCCCCAAACACAACATGTATAATCCAATCTCTCAATATGGGTGCCATAATGTCTTTCAAAAGACATTATGTACACTCCATGAGGACTGAGCTGCTGGAAGCACATAATTCTGCTGAGTTGACAGACACCAAATGTGTCGAACAGATTAGCCTGCTCGACGTGGTGCTGCTAGTGAACTCAGCGTGGGACGCGGTGAAACCCACAACAATTCAAAACTGCTTCAGAAAGGGTGGGTTCTACCATGTCAACACTGGGGTGGAGCTAGAGGAACCTATCACCTATGGTTGACATCCCCCCACTGCCAGGTTTAACTGATGAAGAATTTGATTCGATCTGCAGCCTGGAGAACAATGAAGTTGAAGAGCGGAACCAGGCAGGCGACATAGCCAAGGTTGTGGAAGTGATGCTCAACGCATCCATCAACGATCCTGCGGAGACTGAAGGAGAGGTACAGGAGGACAAGGATGAGTCACAACCTACTGTGACCACCAGGGATGTTCAAACAGCCCTCCTTATACTGAGAAGGGCCATGGAGTAGTGCAACGATATTGTCCCTGTATGGGACAATCTTGCAAAAACGGAGAGTATGTGGAGCTGTTACTGTGCCATAAAACAAAAGCAGACCACAATCAAGGACTACTTCAGTTAGTTACAGTAACACTACGATCAATGTGATCAATGTAGCACTAAGTACAATAGCACAAAGTTTTGCACGCAAACTCCCCCCTCCCAAGACCTTCCTCCAACACTAGTACCCCCAGTCACCACCTATTTAGATTCCCAGTTCCCAAGCACACTGGCAACAAACAAAAAGAAAAATATAAAAACAAAATGACCGCAACAGTAAAGCAGACATCAGACAAAGCGGACAAGATGATTGAGCACACTTGTGTCCGTTTTAAGTGGTGCATACTGTACTAGCTAGGGTACCCTTCCTCTCACCTGTCTCTATGGTTCCACTACCCCCAGTCTCCTCACAGTGAGTTTAAATGTGTGATATAGCTTTTGAACTTCTGCCCCAGTGCTCAGGCCCCCTATGTTCACTGCCATCTGATACCACTACAGTCCTGTTCCACCACTCGCTTTTGAAAATATACTGTACTCACCTATTACAGGGTCAGTAAAGCATATTTGCATGGCATGAGTGGTGGAAGTGGAACTGGACTATAGAACTTTGTGATGGTAATGCAAGTGTGGGATTGTTTACATACACTGGTGCTCATCCATGAGGACGGGCCTGGTACATGCCAAAGGCATGTACTCGCTCCACATCAACACACACCCCTGAAAAAACACAGATGGTGAGCATTTCACTATTCAAATCCACTCATCTGTGGACCCCTCCCCACATGAGTATAGGAATGTAGTGGTGACAAGGGGCAGGATGTGGCCAGAGAGGAAGAAACTGATGGGCATCCAATTGGCTGCCTGTACCATTGGCAGACTGGATTTCCTGTTCCATGTAGTACAGGAGACTGTGGGTATTAGCATGTGGTACTCTTGTACAGATACTAATTCAGCACCAAAGGTAGCCTCCAGCCCTAACTGCATGTTAGGAGGGCTGGGGGTTGTATGACAGTGGCAGTCAATATCCCACTTACTTGCTATCTGTTTTATGGAGTGGGTACATAGTGATTATGGTAGGGTACCTGAGGATGTAGCCTGTTCCTCCTACACTAGCACTGCACACTATCAGACATGGCATGTTGTCAAGCCCTGCCCCCTGTGGGCAGGTGCACAGTGCTGCCTGTATCCAGGAGCTCCAGTGCATAAGGGGAGCATTCCGCCAGGGTCCAAGTAGCAAGTAGATATCTGCAGTGTGGCTCAGCAAGTTAGGGATGTCTATGTGCTGTATATAAATAAGTGATGCCTAAGCATTGTGAATAGGGACCATTGGCACAGCACAAGTTTAACAATGACAGAAAATAGGTAAGAGACACATTTTTCATTAAGAAAACCCTTATCAGGGTTAGCTTTTATGAGTAGGAATTTTAGATATCAGGGGCCATATATTGAAATGTCAATGTGAGTGCTAACAGGTGTTTGCCTGCACTAACCCAGTTTTGGGCCTGTTCGTGAGTGAGGTCTATATTCAGAGACCCCTGTAGCATGAGCAAAACCCACTAATGCCTGGGCACTAGCATAATGCAGTACCCATGCAAATGAGGGCCCCCCTCCCATATGAGCACAGCGGCAAATTCAGCAGTTTGCGTCAGTGTTAAATGGTACGCAAAGGGGTGCTATTTTCTGTCTTTGCAAACCTAATCTTAATTGGGCTCAAAGCCCTGGTGGCAGGACAGCTGCACTGCATCCACTTACCCCCCACCCTCTGAATCCCCAGCCAGGTACAACAATGGATGCTGTGGTGTCTAGTGGCACCCTCCACTCTCCGAGCTTACATCCTGGTCCAGTCCAGTATTGCCCTGGTGTCCAGTGCCTATTATAAAATGTCATCAAAATTGAAAACTTTGATTTATATGTTACTGGCTTTTTTAGACTATTTCACATTCTCTTACATGCCACTCCTCTTTGGACAAGCCCAATGTAAATAAAGTACTGGGTGGGCATGCCAGATGTAAAATCAAGTATGTTGCTTTTCTTTGTCCTAAAAACAATTGTAGGATTGTTTTGGGTTGCAGGATAGACATCGATGAATGTGAACTGATTACCTCAGAGGTGAAATGATAGAGGGAGTGGCCCTTTATACAAGCAATATCTGTGAAGGGGGGATTTGGCTTAAGTTGACATGGGGTAATAATTAGTTGCAAATGAAAATGTCTACCACATTCATTATTGTGATATGGGACAGTGTAGGGCTGCGCGCAGAATGTAGTGTGAGATGCATGGTTGAGGTGCGTGCATGGATAAAAAAATAAATAATAATAATCACATACCTGTGTCTGTATGGATATTGTTCTTAAGGTGGGAGAGAGGTTTCACAGTGCTCATGCAGAAGTCAGTGCTAATGGATGAATCTTTGTGAACTACCAGTATAATTTATAAGTAAAAATAAACAAAAAATCAAACTAGCCAAAAGATGCTGTGCCTGTGTGGGGAGGGGGATCAGATTTGACCTTCAAATCCTCTCCAATCTACGGCTCGCAGTATTACAGTGCTGCTACCCATGCATTCTCTACCATAAAGTGTTGGCGCCACCTACTGCACAACAAGCAGAAATTGGACTTTTTTCACCTTCTTGATTTTTGTACCCTATTTTTTTTCTTTTTTAACACATTTGCATGAAATCAATTCTAGTTTAAAATTTATTTATTTTTCCTTTTCTCTGGTAAGCCATTTAATAATCACAACAATGCAGTCCAGGGTGTGCATTGTTTAACGCCACTTCTCAGGTGGTGGACGCTCTCAGATTCATCCCGTGCTTCAACCCACCTGAGGTGTGCTGTTATCCCAGCACAACGCACACCCTGTCATGCCTTATTCCTTAAATATCATTGCCTAATTCTCAGACACAGTCAAGGGTGGCAAAGAATTTCTGCTTTGCACCCACTTAGTTGGGCCACACAACTGAATTGTGCAGTACACAAAGTGACACTCACACTTCAGGGAGATGAGTCCTTATTGTCAGTGTGGTACAATGCCATTTGACAGTCAAGATGCTAGCAGGCTAAACCATGGGTAGCATCTGCTAATGTCAGGACAATTGCATGGATACACAGTACTACATATTACTGTGATGTGATTTGCACATGTCACAATACTGCCTTGAAGTGTCAGTAGCCTTCAGAACTGCAGTGCACTCTGCAGCTGAAAGTAATTTCTGTTAGTACTGTCTTTTTCTGACTCCACTGGCTGAATGCATCACTGTTGTCAGTCAGGAGGGGCATCTGCGATACCGATGACAGTGGGATGGTGTGTGTGTGTGTTTGTGTGTGTGTGTGTATGTGTGCACGCACACTCGTGCGTGTGTGTAGGGGGTGGTGTTGTTACGGGACTGACTAGATAAAATCCCAAGAAATGAAAAAAGTAACAAGAAATTCTTTTAGGGCACATTTGTTATTCAAATCTCCTGGACCCACTACATTATTTAATTTATCACAAGTTTGGGCCAGGAAGGCACAATGAGCTAAGGTACATTTCCAGATGTGATTTGGAAGGAGGGTTAAAGAGGAAAGAAGGTAAGGGGTTCATGTCAATAAAAAAACAACAAATCAAGTGCAAATTGCACACATCATGTAAGTAACACCAGTATGTGAGAGGTCAGTTAATTGGTAAGGAAAGCACAGCTCCTCGCCGATCATGCTAGACCCAAAGCATCAGGTCTCTCTGTTCCACACTTTCTCTAATAAATGAATATTTAGCATTCCTGCTTTGCATACATGTTTTATTTCAAACTGAGTGTATTCTGTCTATGATTTCTTTGTATACTGTGACTTTGGATATGCACAGATTGCTATCTGTGATCTTGTGTAGTTCTTGTTGTTCTCTCAGTTAGCTGGCACTCATGGAACCATAGAGGCCCAGAGGCAGTGGGGGTATTAAGGGGGAACCCAGTTTTCTTCACCTTTAGGCAGCTCAACAAAAACTCATTGTTCATGCCATTATCAAATGTAGTAATCAGCAATAGAAACCACTTTTTACTTTTTTAGTGCACTATTTGTCCCCGTATCTGTTTTGGACCACTTCAGCCTACTTGATCCCATTACTATCTAACGCCTGTATCAAGTACTTACCCATCCTTTCAGGGGCTCCACAGAGCCACATTTGCCTCTGTGATTAATTCAGTTTGGGGTGGTAGCCATCTTCTGCAGGTCTGTAGAGCACAGGAAGTCAGTAGTTTGTTGGGACACTGAGTCTTGGGACAGTCAACCTCACCCTGCATGCTCCAGGACTTTTTCAACTTTGTTTCATCCCAAGGGTGCCAGGGACAAGTCCACTCATTGGGCAGGTGCATGCAATGACAATGCTGTGCATGATGCCAGCCAGCATCATTATTCCAAAGCTGCATCCAGATACACTGCAACCTGTGGTCCCCCTCATGGCAATATTGCAGCAGAGCCTGTGGTCCTCCTTCTCTCCAAGTAAAGGGGAGTATTTTCTGGGATGCTCATGACTCCTCCCCCTGGCCTGTCCTCAACAACCCAGGTTCATTCCTGAACCTGGGTCACCAGAATTGCAAGCAAAAACTGTCCAACAGCTTGTTAATCAATTTTTCAACTCATTATCAACTAGAGATGCAATGAATTTAAACTTTGATGGTGAAGGTGGTGCAAAGTCAGGACCTTTGCACTACACATAGCAGGGTGAAGCTTCCTGACCTAACTCCAACTTCATGTAAAAATATTTTTTCTTAAAAAAACACTTTTTATGTTTTTAACCCACTCCCCACCTACTGTTGCATACTGTGCCAATGTTCTGCCACTCAGACCCTATAGAATAACATATCCCCATTTGCCTTCCATCTAGCACCCTACTGTCTTCCTCCCCCTAAGTCTCTGCAAAGTTTATCAAGTGAGTTTTTATTAGAATAGCCCTTCCCCACCATGTCACACACCACCACAAGTCTCCCTCAACCCATCACTCAGATGTAAAATTAGCAATAACCTATGCCCTATCATCCTGTAGCTCCCAGCCTACCCCCCAAAGCCCCATGAAAGGAAAGGATACTACTGGTATCTCTAAATAAGAAAACTGTCCCATGCTGGATCATGATGACACCATCGCCCTTCAGTGTCCTGAACATAAACAAAGCAGTCATGTCATCTACTATAGCAGCATCTTCCAAACCTATTGCAACCTAACCCACCCCAAGCAACAGTCCCTGCTGCTGTAGGCACTGCTACTGGTCCATCTAACATGAGTGAGGATTCTTTCTGAAAACATTTCATTTTGCATTTCAGTTGAAATACAGTACAGAGAAAAATGAGGAATGCTACATGCTAATACATAAGCACATAATAAAATAGTAGTTTGGAATCTACCAAAAAATATTTATTAAATTCATATTCATACAGTAGCCCAGATATTCAAAAGGATTGCGCATGGTGCAACAGTGTTGCACCATGCGCAACCCACTGATGTGCCCCGGCGCGATATTCAAACGGGAAATTCAACTGGCACAAATCCCGATGCACCAGAGCCCATCAGTAATGTATGCAGGCGCGGAGTGGGTGGGGGGTGTGCCCATGCATACTCTGCACATCCCGATATTCAGCCAGGATGTGCTGAGCCAACTCTTATGTGCAACCCCTACTTGCGCCGCACAAAGTTGATCCCCAAAAAAGAAGTAACGTCATTACCCATAGGTGAGCTGCCATATTGCAGGGCACAACACGGCAGCTGCCACCTGTGGGTGGCCACCCTCACTCCGGCTGCACCTCCATGATGGCGCCCCACATGCCCGAATGCAGGTATTGGTATGATAAAATTAGAATCCTATATCCCTGGTGGTCCAGTGGACCGCTGTCAGCCCGATCGCGGGCTTCAGTAAAAGAAATAAAGAATCCTATATCCCTGGTGGTCCAGTGAACCGCTGTCAGCCCAATCGCGGGCTTCAGTAAAAGAAATAAAGAATCCTATATCCCTGGTGGTCCAGTGGAACACTGTCATCGATCGCGGGCTTCAGTAAAAATAAAAATCCTACATCCCTGGTGGTCAAGCGGACCCCCTCCCCACCACCCACTGATCCCTGCCCGCTCTCCCCGGTCAGCGGCGGTGCGTAACACCAGACCCACCTGCCACCCGCTGCCGCTGACTGCACAACGTCGGTAGGGCTGTATGCCCATTGGTCCACAGCGTGAGCCAATGGGTGTGCAGCCATACCATACGACAATTCCAGATATGTGAATGGATCCATTCACATATCTGGAATGTAATACAACATGAGCTGCACACCCATTGGTTCATGCTGTGGACCAATGGGCATACAGCCCTACCAACGGTGTCAGTCAGCGGGCGGGGGTGGCAGGTGGGTGGGTGGGTGCTTGCACACCGCCACTGAGCCGGGGAGCGGGCAGTGGGGATCAGTGGGTGGTGGGGAGGGGGTCTGCTGGACCACCAGGGATGTAGGATTTTATTTCTTTTTACTGAAGCCCATGATCGGATGACAGCGTCCACTGGACCACCAGGGAAAAAGGAATCATCATTATTTTACTTAAGCCCGTGATCGGGCTGACAGCGGTCCACTGGACCACCAGGGAAAAAGGAATCATTATTATTTTTCAAATGCCCACGATCGGACTGTGGGGCACATTGCCGCACTGCAGGGGGCGTCGGTCCCCGATGGCTGCTGCCTGGCAGGGTGCCAGGTGCAAGTCGCTGGGGATCAGCACACCTGCATGCAAATGGAGCCAGAATGACATGCAAATGTCCCCATTTGCACCTTGCATACATTATGGCCCCATTTGCATGTGCACTTTTGAATATTGCTGTTGTTTCGCCTAGCGCAATGGAACTTGAGCTAGGGCATCCCCCTTCTCCACTCTGGCCACTTGCATTGGCACAGTGCCACTGCGCCATGTGCACTGTGGGTGGCCAGGGTGAGATATTCAACGATGCTCAGCCATGGCGCAACTCCGTTGAATATCGCCCAGTCAACGCCCCTGCACAGCCAAGTTGTGCTGCACCCAGGCTTGTGCCACAGCCTGGCGCAGTTTGAATATCTGGGCCAGTATGTAGAACTGTAATATATATATATATATATATATATATATATATTTATTTATTGCAAAAACTTTTATTAATGCATCAGTTAGGGTTAAAGCGACAAAAGTGGGAAATGAGATGTTAGGGTTGAGCCCCTAACCCCCACCCCACCCCCTATCCTCCACAGACCAACAGACGCCGGGGTATGCCATGGGGTGATGGTCATGAGGCCCAACTCTCACCTCATTCCATGTGTAAACAGGTTGACAAGCTACAGTAAAGGAGAACGGGATGAGAGTTAGGCCCCACAATGCCATGGCACACCCCGGCATCTGTCGGTCTGTGGAGGATGAGGGGTGGGATGGTGGCAGGGGTTAGGGGCTCAATCCATACATCTCATTTCCCTTTGTCACTGTAACTCTAACTGATGCATTAATGAAGTTTTTTGCAATGAATTTCCCTACTTTTTGAAAAAGTGTAATATAACTAGTAAATAGCATGTGTTGATGGGAGCGAGGGCCCTTTGGGTCCTGCACTTCCACCAAGCTGCCCATTTGTGCACAACAATATGCATCTGTGGAGGCACAGGCCCTCTGGGGCTCTGTGCTCCTTCTCACACATAACTAAGGAGTCATACAACAGCACTATAGGGCAAGGAACCCTTGTAACACTTATTTATTTTTTTTATTTTTGCTTTTGTTGACCGGGTAAGTGCACTAGACAAATCCTGCCTATTTTCAGGCACGACCCGGGGGAGGGGGATACAGATGAATGGCAACTGACCTTGAACCAGATTAAGCTGTTGGTGGTATTTTTAGTGAGTGAGGGAAATTTGGCCAGGACACCAGGGAAATTCCCCTACTCTTTTCGATAAGTGCCATGGGATCTTTAACATCCACCTGAACTACCACCAATCCAGGCAGATGGGACCTCGGTTTAACGTCTCATCCGAAAGACGGCACCTCAGAAATGCAGCACCCCTCTCATGCTGCATTACAGTGTCAGTACTGGGATATTAACCCAAGTGCCAGATGTGGGAACTGAACCCACAGCCCTCTGATCTCCCGGCCTCAGAGGCGAGTGTGCTACCTACTGAGCCACTGACACTGACATTTGCCAATATCACAGGATCTGTAGCAGCTATGAAAAAAATTCAAGTGTTGTTGTAATCATGACAGCAAGACCTCCACAAAAGATACACTGACAAAATCTGTATCTTACATTGTTTACAAGATACGGGCACCGAAAAGCGTTGAAAAGTCACCCTTGAAACTCCTGGAACACGTTTTTGCCAATATCTCCGTAACCGCAGCAAGTAGGAAACAAAATTCCACTGCTGGTGTACTCTATGATTTCCAAACTTGTTTTTACAGCTTAGAGCACATAAAGCTAAACTAAGCTGCAAGTAGAGAAAAATCTGTATCTCACTTTATTTTTGAGATACGGGCACCGAAAGGCATCATGGGCACCGCAATGTTTTCTTAAAGGAAATTTCTTGACTTTAGAAAGTCATAACTATGTAACCAATGCAATTTTTTTTACACCAAAATAACATACGTCACATATGTGGGACACCTCCTTTGCACCCTGTAAATTTCCAGCCAAAAGTCCTCACCTTTTCTTAGCAGTGAACTGGCAAAGTTTTACAAATCCTTGTTTGTGAGCTGTAGAAATCCCCATTCGTGAGCTAAATTCATGTACGGGGGATGGGGGAGTGACAAAATTCCCGTACACAAGGCGATCCATGTTTGTGAGATAGGGCCATCTGGTCTTCATCTCATGAACAGGAATTTTGCTAGCTCATGAATGGGGTTCGGCTCACGAACGGGGATACTGACAGCTCACGAATGGGGATCCCTGCTTGCAAGATAGGGCCATCTGGCCCTCATCTCATGAACGGATGAACGGAGATTTTGACACTTCACGAACGGGGATTCACTCACGAACGGGGTTTTTGACAGCTCACCTAATGGGGAATTTTTTTTTATAATCCCTGTTTGTGAGGTATCAAAAATTCCTATTTGGGAGCCAATCCCTGTTCATGAGATATGGCCATCTGATCCTTATCTCACAAATGGGGATTTTGGCAGCTCACAAACAGGGATCATCTCACAAACAGGGATTTGGACACATGAATGGGGATTTTCAACTAAAAAATGGCTGTTTTATTAACAAAATGATGGAAACCAAACACATCATTTTGTAGAGAGCATCTCCCCGAACAAAACCCATAAATATTTTTTCACAAAATGCATCCGTGAGGAAAGTAACAACATTTTGTTTTGGGCTAAAAGTGAAAACAAGATGGCGTCTCATAAACAGGGATTTTTTTCTCACAAATAGGGATTTAATGAATCCCCGTTCGTGAGCTGTCAACGTCCCCATTTTTGAGCCAAAATCCTTTTTGAAAGCTGTGCATCTATCCAAAAGACTGAACTGAGCATGCTCAGAACCAGCATTTTCAAAATTGAATAACTTTGGATAAGAATAATACTTTTTCACCAAACTAATGCTGGCTTGTTCCTTAGGGCGGGCTCTTTCTACCCTGAACATTTCAAGCTAAAATGGTGTGGGTGCAGGTTAATGTGGAGAACTCAGGAAAAATTGGCAAAAAAAAAGTGAGAAACACACTTTTTTACCTATGCACTGCATAAAATTTGCACATCCGATAAAATCAAAACTTGGCAAATCAAGAGATCTACTCCACATGACAGTGCATACCAAATTTCATGCAAATCTGTTGAACAGATGCAAAGCTATTAAGGTGCAATATTTGGGGTATAATATTAAACTGCCTATTCATCTTCGATAATAGTGGTGCTATCGCACCACTATATATATATATATATATATATATATATATATATATATATATATATATATATATATATATATATATATATACACACACACAATAGGTGGGAGCTTCTACAGTGTTATAAATGGAGATATCTTCACTGCAGTGTGATAAATGACAATAACATCACTACTGTGATAATAAATGCCATTTATCCATACTGTGCTGATGTGACTGCTCACTCACTACAAGCTGCATTCTAAATGAAACTGCTTCAGTTTCTCTTTCTCACTGAGGCCTGCAAGTTACTCAATTACAATTACAAAGGAAACTCACCTGTGTGCCATGGTGTTTCTAAGACTCCCAGCCCATTCAGAAAAACTCACACACTCTCACACCACACACAGAAAGACCAGAAAGCACACAGAAAAAGGACACAGAAAAAATATTTCAAAAGCTCCCATCCCTATTGTATAAATAGCATACATGATGTGCAGATCATGTGCTTTGGAAAATATTCTCACTTCTGCAGAGTGAGCTCTGGATACTCTCACTCATGCCTTCGGCACTCCTGAGTAGCCAGAGCTCACTCTGCAGGAGTGAGAATATTTTCCATATCACACTCCTGCCCATCATGTGTCATATATATATATATATATATATATATATATATATATATATATATATATATAAATATATAGAATTTGAGAAAATTGCAGGTCCTAAAGAAAGAAAGAAGATTCCAAATAAAATAATTAATTTAAAGCAATATCTAATGGGGAAAAGAAATGGGTTCTATGTCAAATGGGCAAACACAAAACAGTGAGTACAAAAAGGTGAGAGCAAAATGACGGGAACATGAAGAGCGATCAGGAAATCACAGCAATCACCAAAAAGCTGACAACACTGATGCAGTGAGTTTCTGCACCCCCATACTATTTATAATCAACTCTGAGTGGGATGCATCTTGGGGAGGGGGGGAAAAAGCCATAGGTCACCATTTCAGTGATTGCTATTTTTCCCAGTCGCTCTATTTGACTTACTGTTTTTCCATCACCATGTTTGAAGACGCGATTTTTTTCAGTCACCCATTTCATACGATACTAAGAAATGTTGCCCACAAATCTCATTCTACCTGAGTAACCACATAATATTGGTCATCCTCTGGTTATATACTATTAATATTAATTCTTTGTCAAGGGAATAAGTCAGAACAACTTTAAGAGTTCTTTTAAAGTGAGGAATGAGAGGGAACATAGCTCTTAGGAGGATAACATGCTCTCATTTTAAATACTCAGCCAGAACATTGGTTTCCAAATTTTTAACAGACTTCATTGACCAGGAACAATCTTTTTACCACACTGACTGAAAAATGCTTTTAGTGGATTTATGGTACCGTCTGTAAAATATTCCAGCACTGCAGATGATCCTTTTGGTATTTTCAGTTCAGTGGACTGGTGTTGGGGCTGGGGGAATACTTCTGGAAGACTAGGGTGATGATTGTGGGAGGATTTCTATTTTTCAGCTACTGGAATGATGTGCTTTTGGATAGAATTGGGCAGCACAGGCAGGGAAGCAGATATAAAATATAAGAAAATAATATAATCTGACATAATATAGTAAGCTACAATATATGAGAATATATGATCAGATTTAATATGGTATAATAACAGGCCTTCAATATTTTCTTAGGGCTCAGTGAGTTGATATTTTCTGTAATAACCCACAGGTTATTACAGCATTCATGTGCTATGTCTATAAAAACACAGTGCTCCCTGATTGGCTGTCATTCTGTTTGTGGCCTGGTTCCACGATTTCACAAACATGGTTGCTTGGTGTGACGGTTAACGAGGAACCGCTACAACAACCTTCGTTTCTCCTTCCATGGTCATTTTTTTATATGTATATATCTGGATGATCCTACTTTGAAAGTTAAAAAAGGAAAATCTCTGTCTGGTTGATCATGCTGCTTGACTGCTTCAGGTGATAGACACTAAATGCTATGAGGGAGCATGAACTGACTGATCAGCTGAGTCCATACAGCACTAGGTAAGTGCGATTGTGATTTCAAACTGCGAACTTAAAAAAAAAAGTGGAAAAACCTAAAGAACAAAATGCTGAGGGCAAGCAGAGAGGAAGAAGTGTGTGTGTGTGTGTGTGTGTGTGTGTGTGTGTGTGTGTGTGTGTGTGTGTGTGTGTGTGTGTGTGTCACAGGCTGTCAGAAATCAGGCTAGAAAAATAGATGGCCAGTTATTATATAAAATAAAAGATGTGGAAGTATGTGGCACTCAAATTTAATTCACACCCTTGGTGTGGGAGGCTTTAATATAGACTATACAAACTCCTAACACATACCATAAAAGAAACTTAAAATAATAAAAATGATAAATTGAAAAAAGAAATTAAAAATAATTTAACAGACCAACAATGGTTAAATACTAAAATCATGGTTAACAGATTATAGGTATCAGCATGGAATAAATCCATTTAATGGAAAATAATTGACCGTGCTTATTACACTCCAACAAATATAGCCACAATAATTAACAACAGTAATTTAAACTGCTGGCATGAATCGGGTAAAGAAGTAAATCTTGAAAATGTTTTGTGGAGTTACAAAAAAATGCAAAATTGGTGGACAAAAACTAAAGATATTCTAGCACAAATGCTATAATTGGATATCAGTTTCAATCCAGTAAATCTTCTTTTCAGCTACCTGCCAGAAATACAACATGATAAACACTCTTTAAAAATATTAGCATTAGGGACCATGGCAAAGAAAAGACTAATACTGGAGAAATGGAACTCTCCAGAAATTCCAGATTTTGAAGAGCAGAGATGGTGGCATATCTTTAAAGAAATAGTAATGCATGAAAAATCATGGTGGGATATCCTAGAGGATGAGAACAACATCTTAGGGACAAGTTGGCGAATACCGGAAGAAAAGTTACCACCATTAATGAGATTATGAATTGTATTATGTATAGTAATTCTACTAAATATCACAGTCATATGTGAAAATGGCTGTAGAAAGAGTGTAAATGTCAATGTTAGAGCACATAACACAATGGAGTGTCGAAAGTTAGAATGTATTTCTGGTCTGTTCTCATGGACTGAATGTAAAAAAATAATGAAAAATTAAAATTATGTCTTTAAAAAAAGGTGAATAGACAGGCAGTGAGGAGAAATTCTCAGGATAATGCCCTTCCAGCTTTGGACCATCAGTCATTCATGAACAGAGGCAGAATCTTAGATGTTGTCTTTAAACCATTAACAAGCATTCGTCAATGCTGAATGTTCGCCGATGGCATTGCTGTTCTTCTGGGTCTTGCTTGTACACATTTTTACTATATATTTACTCAGGATACAGCAGATGAGTTGCGATATCTCATTTTCAGTGGTGTCCTGCTTTGACACATCGTTAGACTGTAATTACCCAGAACAGGGCAGCTGAGAGGCAATATCTACTTATAAGTGGACTCCCACATTTTGATCCCAAATGTCCAACAATCTTTTTATGAACACACGTTATGTGATCAAAACAGGTGGAATTTTTAAAATCCCATCTAAAGGGTAATCTTGCTGTGCGACTGTGGCAGCAAGTTTCAGAGGTGATTTGAGAAAATGACACCTGTCGTGTTCAGGAGGTCAAGTAACACAAGGGATATGTTCAACATGAGGGGCCAAAATCTGCAAAAAATAAAGTTATGAGTAAATTTTGGAACAATTTGTTTCCTCATAACTTAGCTGTTTTTTCACATTTTTGCCCCACATTTTCAACATAATCTTTTTATGACCACTCCTTCTCAGCATGATAGGTGTCATTTATAAAAACAATGGCTGAAATGTCATTTTGTGCCACAAGTGTAAAAACACATTTTAGGTAGCATATGAGAAATGAAAGCTGGGTCACATTCATGAGGTAGTTTCAAACGTGGCTATGTTTAAAAGTTGGGGTCAAAACATTGCAAATTACCACAGTTCTGAGCATGCATTGAAAACTTGCAACATACAATAGACTCAATACTTCCTTTACAGAAATATAGGTGTGCTGTGTACATGCAGAATGCATGCCACATGCTTAATTGTGCAATGTTTGCATGTGGTTCGCATACACTAAGGGAACATACGCGAACCAGGTCTAAAAGGTAAATCAGGTTTGCATGCTGCAAGCTTGACATGTGCACAGCAGGTAAGCTGGTCTGAACCTTTTCCAAAAATTACATCAGGTTCATGTGTTGTACTCTTGACATGAGTGCAGTAGTTAAGCTTGTGTGAATATTATTTAAACATCACATCAGGTACACATGCTGCATGCTTGCCATGTGTGCAGCAGCTAAGCTGGTACAAATCACATCTAAAAAAAACATCAGTTTCTATTTCTTATACTACTGCTAGCAATTAGTCATTAAAATACATTTTTATTTAAATCCCGTAAAAATTAGGTAAACTCATTAATTTGGATCCTTTTGCAAGTTGTTTAATGGCTTTTGATTTTTGTCATTAAATCACCAATAATCTGTAAAGTATTGTTTGCTTATTGCATTAAATGCCTAGGATATAGCCAGTCAACATCCCCCATTACAGATGTACGAAGAGGTGCATCTGTGTAGTGAAGCATTTTTGGTTTGGACCATGCAAATCCCTTATGTATATTTAGCGCTACAAATGTGTTTCTCCATGACTGTTTTATCTCACTTACTTTCCCTTTGTCATTCTGTACTGAGCATATACACTATGGCCATGCTCAGCACTTGTTGTGCTGAGTAGGGTCTTGGAAGCATGCACCATACCTCACAGTTTGTCACTGAAATGAGGGACATGGATTCTCAAAATGAGGAACAATGAGGGACACTAACCCACACGGTGATCATGACACATCATGAAACATGGAGATAAGGTACCTCAGAACACAGTGGAAACTATTGTATTAGCAACTGAGAATGAATTTATACCATTAAGCAGGGATGCCATTTAGGTAGGGCAGAGGTGGGCAGTTGACCCCCCTCCCCGTATATGTGCCTAAGTTGTTCTTATGGTGTGGCAGTAATGGCTTTAAATTTGGATGTAATCTTTTGCACAATAAGTGCCCATCTGGCATGTGTGTGCTCATGCTGCAGGTGCTCTCCTGACTTGACGGTGTCTGTACTGTGTTGTCCACTCTCTCCACCTATTAGCGATAGCACAATCACATGTGATGTGGATGAGCTCCAGCAAAGAAAGAGCACTTGAGCCTTGCAAGTGCGATACTGTCTTTCCAACAACACAGTAGACAGACTGCACACTACAACTTGGAGGAGTCAGTGAGCACTGAACTCTCAATAACTGTATTGTGGCAGCATATTTTTGTTGTTCTTCTCTTACAGTCTTCAACTCCCCTGGTGGCTGAAGGGGCAGAGGGTGAGCTAGAAGCTAGCTCAAGACTAGGCTACCTACTTATTCTACTAGGCTCGCCTTACAAAAAAAACAGCACAGACCCCCCACGACAGCAAGCTAGGCTTAGCAGCAGTGGTGACAGCAGTGTGGGTGGCCATCACAGGCCTTCATCAGAATAGTGTGGCAGCAGCCACAGCAGCAACCAAGCAAAAAGGAAGAAATCCAGGTTGGGTGGATTCATATGGCGAGGTGACTTGGTCACGGACCACATTGGGGACCTGTGATGGTCGGTTCTAGCATCCAGCTTCTGGTGAAGGAAAGAGGGGGAGCAGACTAAAAACTGGGCTGGTGGCACACTATATCAGGCTGCAGGTTCTAGTCATATGGCCGGGTAAGTAAAGGTAAATAATTTTTTTTACAGGAGGATTGGAGAAGGAGAGAGGAAGGACTGAAATATTAATATTTTTTTCACATTTCTTCACCTTTGGGTGGCTTCATGACCCATAGGGGATGGGTATTGAATGGAATGGAGTCAGGGAGAAAAATCGGGAAAAAGTTCTGTTTTTTTTTGGGGGGGGGTGAACTTCAGCCAATAAAGAAATTGGTTAGTAACTGGGTGGGTTTAAGCCCAAATCTGATGCACTGCTCTGGGGTATATACAGATGAATCTTATACATTTGGAATTTTTCCTGATTTACATATCACGTTGCAGTCAAACCAAATAAGTTGTACATTTTAGAGATGTTACAGATAGTGATGGGCGAAGTGTCCCCAATTCGCTCTGCGGAGTGATTCGCGGAGTGAAGGTGAATTTGCGGAGTGCTCCGCAACGTGAAGCGCAGTACTTCGCGTTATTAATGGGTAACGGGAAGTCCATTGAAAACATTGACTTTGCGTTACTCCGCCTTCTCAAACCACTACTCCACCAATTCATAAGGTGAAGTAAATTGAAAACAATGTACTTCACCTCACTTTGCCTTGTTTTTAAGCTCCAAAGGCAAATTTTGCAGTGATTCATGGGATTTCAGATCACATGGGCTCTAGATTGTTCTGCATAGCCTCAGTTTGGGGTAGTGTATGTAGGAAGCTGTAGGAGACAATCTGCTCTCAGAGCTCTCTGTGATTCAAACCTTCAAAAAGCTGTTAAAAAAGCCTTTTTGAGTCATTTTATTTTGCTGAAACTTTAGTTCATCGATTATAGGAAACCCTCCTGTGCTCATATCATCGAGCATTTATTGTTTGTGTATGGATTTTGAATGTAAATGTACAACATTCAGTTTGTGTACTGAGAGACAGTGGAAGTGTGCTTTGGGGGAAGGGAGTATCTGTGGTTTAGGTAGATTAACTTTGAGAAAAAGACAGTGCTTTCTGTTTTGGTGATATTTTTCTTGTATAACTGTGTTAATGTACACACAGTAATATTTTCAATATTTCTTGCCATTTTTTGCTGATTGCTGTGGTGCAGCAGTGCATAATTTTAATTTGTTTAAAATATGTGGACATATTAATGAAGTTTTCAATTTGTTATGCATTACTTAGTGTGTGTGTGAGTATGTGTGTGATGCGTGTCATCAAATCAGACACCTTTTATTGTGCCACATAATAATTTCAGCAACGTGAAGCTGCTATCCACTGCAGCTGTGTGATTTTTGTACTTCTTTGTGGTATCTTTACTGGCACTAGTACTAGTGACTGTTACTGCCACAGTGCATAATTTTAGTTTGTTTAAAATATGTGGTTATATTACTGAAGTTTTCAATTTGCTATGCATTACTTGGTGTGTGTGTGTGTGTGTGTGAGTATGTGTGACGTGTGTCATCAAATCAGACACCTTTTATTGTGCCACATAATAATTTCAGCAATGTGAAGCTGCTATCCTCTGCAGCTGTGTGATTTTTGTACTTCTTCGCGGTATCTTTACTGGTACTAGTACTAGTGACTGTTACTGCAGCAGTGCAGTATGCTGCCCCCCCCCCCCGCGGACTGCCCCAACCGGCAAAGGTATTCTTTTCCAGATTTGAATTTCTGAAGGTGAGCACTGGTTAGGTGTGCCTTTGTGTCTGCATCTCTTCAGTGCACAGTGCAATTTTAATCTGTCTTTGCATTTGCATCTCTTTAGGGCCCAAACTTAAGTCACAGTTGTTTCTCTGGCTTCCCTTCAGAGTACTGAACAGGTGTGGTGCTTAATTCTGCATGAACATTGTACTCATTAATATGCGTTTTTTAAGTCAGGACCATCATCAAGAGTCACTCGTGATACAAATCACGTTCTTCATCATCGCGGTCACAAATGCAGTCACAAATCACGATTCACGATCATTCACGTGATCAACATTCATTTTTTTTTTTCTAGTTACTTGGATGTATTGTAAGGCTATTTTGTAGTATCCCTCCAGGCTTCACCACCCCACCATTGTACTCACTGATACATGTTTTTAAGTCTGGGAGTTTTAAGCTACAGCTCATCAGGGAAGTACAGCTGTAGGCAGTAGGCATTCACATTTTTTCATCATCACGGTCACAAATGCAGTCACAAATCATGATTCACGATCATGTCACTAATCACAACATCAATTTTTTTTAATAGTTATTTGGATGTATTGTAAGCCTGTTTTGTAGTATTTCTCCATGCTTCACCACCCCACCATTGTACTCACTAATGTTTGTTTTTAAGTCAGGGAGTTAGACAGTGTCTGCAGTACATACACAGACTGGAAAGAAGACTGACTGCACATATGCAGTTTAGTACAGTATACTTGCACTGCTCAAAATACAAAGTGTCACACATACAGAAGACAACAAAAAAGGGCATAATTACATACAAGGTTCGGGGATGGTGGAGGAATACATTTTATAACACAGTAAGGAAGGTGTGGGGGGGCACATGGTGTGAGGAAAAAAAAATGATGTGGAATCCCATGGTGATCCAGCAGTAGTTCCAGCATGGACATAATTTGCAACTGATGTCCCTCTATGTGATCCAGCCACTGCTCCACAGCACTCACCCTCTCATTGTTATTCTTGACAGCACTCCAGAGAACTGCCAAGTCAGCCTGTGTTACATGCAGTTCTCTGGGGTCCAACATTCTACAGACTGACCTGCTGGTGGTGGTGGTGGTGGGGTGGGAGTGCTGGTGGAGCAGCAGGTGCTGCTGTGGCCCTCCTCTTCTTAGGAATGCTGCAATGCACAGCTGCACCCTCTGCCACAGAATGGCCAGCAGGTGCAGGCATGGTCTGTTCTGTGGCAGCCTGCCACTCCAACTGCTGGTGATTTAGCATATGAGTGTTCTGGCCCCCAGTCCACAGGTGAGTTCCCCTGGGGCCACAGTGCACCTCCACCTCACATAGGCGGCACTTGACCACACTACTGTCCCTCCTTGACACAGTCAAAAAACTGCCAAACAACGGAGGTGCAGGGAGGACCAGGCACAGGCAGGAGATGGCCAGATGAACTGTCAGCCAGCTGGTCACAGTGCTGAACATGGATGGGACCCACACCTGGGCCCAGGGGAACAGGCACACTGCTCCAGAGGACCTAGTGCTGGACTTGGTGGTGGTGGTGGTTCAACTGCCTCAGAGTCAGGACAGGAGGCAGTGCTGGTCCTGCTTCTGTGGGGGGGGACACACAAGTTTTGAGTGGTCCAACAGGAATGGGCACCCATGCCCTCCACACATGCACACAGTATGATGCTTACCACCACCACAACCTCCCAGAGCTGCCACCACCCCAGACATTCCCTCACCCTGGTCCATCTCTCCTACTGAGCTCCCTCATTCCGAGCAATCACTATTCACACTGTCACACAACACACACACACAGTCACACAGACACAGACAAACAACTAACTATTTATAAAGGAAAGAAAAATAACATTTATAGAAAGAGCAAATTAAGTAAAAAAGAGTACAGAAAAGAACAAAAAATGTAGCTTTTAAAAAAGTTGTTGGGTCTAAATCAAAGTTTAAATCTCCTTCTCGCTCTGATCTTAAAGTATCAGCAGTCACAAAACACACTACTCTCTCTCTGTCTGCACAGGAGAAAGTAAAATTGTCTGCTTGTATGACTCACTTTCTTCCTGCCTAGCTAAAGAGCATGTGACTTACAGTTCTGTAAGCCATGTGATGTTTGGGGGGCTGCCACATCTGAAACACCAAGTGGGTCATTTAGAATCATAATGAGGAACACAATGTCCATTAAAAACAATGACTTTGCCTTACTTCGCATTGCCATTCCGCCTTAACGTGAAGTGGTAATGACAAGGCGGAGTCAGCACTTTGCATTGCCCACTCCACATAGCAGAGAGGCAACGCGAAGTGCCCACTTCATGTTCACTTTGCCGGTGGATTTTAAATTCACTGCATCTCTAGTTACAGACATTCTAGAGCTGTCCCTTGCATTCACAGAAAGTGAAGCGGTATGGTATGCACAGACTATTGGAGCCCCACTACAGTCAGGCTTATGATCCCCACCCCCAAGAAGCTGACCTCCACATCCCCATGCTCAGGCACATTATGACAAAGGGCAAAAGAGACTGTAAGAATGTGCACCATTGAAATGAATGGGGGTATTTTTTAATTACCATTTTATACTTCACTGATGGAGAGTTGGAGATTAATGAAGGCCACCGCTTGACAAACAAGGGCCTTGTTATTAGAACAGTGGCCTTCATCATTCTCCAACTTACCATCATAATGTATAAAACAGTAATAGAAAATAACACCATTCATTTCAAGGGGGTACACCCCAGCACTCTGACCCATGGATATCATCTCTTAAAGACTCCTGCCTTTGGCTCCCTAGCACTCAAGTAAGAGACTTTTTACTTATATCTATACTTGGTGAGTTCTCTGTAGCAGCATGGCTATACCCGCTACAGTGTGTGTACATGGGGGGGACAGGCCATGTGGGTGGGTGTGTGTGTGTCAAGTTATTGCTACATTTGTGTTTGCACCTTAAAGTCTGTTTACATGTAAACATTCAAAATGATGGAGAAAAAATAGTAGGTGCACAGGCCAGACAGAAGTAATTAAGTGGTTTTGTGGGTAAGTTTGTGTACTGGAGATGGAAAAAACATGTGTTTCCATTGGTACGTGTGCTACAGTTCAACTGTGAAAATAAGATGAGGGAGAGAAGAAACCTGAAAAGCATACACTGGCTACAAGCATGCCGCATGCATGCAGATGTATTCAGATACAGTATGTATTGAAGTACAAGTGAGCCATCTATGTGTAGACAATATGGATTAGTGGTTAAAGGCACTGAACTACAAGCCAGGAGACATGGAGGCATGAAAACCTGGGTTTGAATCTCAACTCCCACTTGTGTATGGTGTGATCCTGAGCAAGTCACTTAACTTTTACATGTGCAGTTATCAGTGACCAACTCTCCTTTTTGCTCCCCTGTTGCCACCGCACCTGTCTGGCAATGGGAGAGATTTGGTTTTTCTGTTTTTTTCTCCCCTAATTCACAGGATCCCAGATCATGGTCATGCATTTGTGTGGAAGCGCATATGCGTGCATGTGCTGTGCGGCTCCAGTGAAAGCTCCTTCCACCCTCCCAGTCTAATGCCAGATTTTCCTCTTGGCTTGGCACTTCCACCTATCCTTCATCAGATGGCAGCCAAGAGCCTGAGAAACCCCATGTCCCTCCCCAGAGAGGAGAGCTGCCATGCAGCTGCTTGCTTCAGCTTCTCACCCTCCCCCCGGCCAACCCCTTGTGGCTCAAGCTCAGTCCCGAACTTCAGTGACAGGTGTGGTGTGATGTGTGGCACTCCATGCTTTTTTTCACACATGCCTCATGCTTGCAGTCTTTCCCAACTTAACATAAAAATCATGGTTTCCACACTTGCTTGTTGCACGCATGCCATATGCATGCAATCGATTCCAATTTAACATTTAAATCATACTTGCAGCATGCATATCACTTGGGTAGTTTTATGTGTGCAGCATGAAAACATTTCATACAATTATTTCTGTAAAGGTTTGTTGTTCGCTCATATTTTTATTCCAAAATTTCAACATAGCCTTTTTATGAGCCCACCTCATGAACAAGGGCAGAAAGCATTTTCAAATTCTACCCTAAAGGTGATTTTGAGCCAAAAATGCAAAAACACATTTTGGGCACAATTTGAAAAATGACAGCTCTCACATTCATAAGGTGCTGTGAATAAATGGATATGTTGAAAATTGGGGGGTCAAAATATTGAAAATTACCAAAGTTACAAGTCTGTATTCATAAATGTCAACCTACAGTAGGCTCATAACATTGTTGTTTTTTTAAAGTTTTTGCCCCAAATTTTCAACATAGCCTTCTTATGACCCCACCTAATGAACTAGTGCAGAGGAAATGTTCAACTCCTGCCTGAAAGGTGATTTCACACAGGGACTGTGAAATAACCATTTGGGATGCAAAAACACATTTTGGCCAGGATTTGAAAACTGACATCTGTCACATTCATGAGCTGCTGTGAAGAAATGGCTATGCTGAAAATTTGGGGTCAAAATATTGGAAATGATCAAAGTTAAGAGCCTATGTTCACAGATTTCAATATAGGCTCATACTTTATTGTTTTTTAATATTTGTATGCCACATTTTCAACATTGCCTTCTTATGACCCAGATTCATGAAAAAGGGCAGAGAAAATGTTCAGCTCCTGCCTGAAAGGTGATTTTGTGTAGTGACCGAGAAATTGGCTTTTGGGACAGATTTGCCTAATTTCACTGCAACTGTTCATGAGGTGGGGTCCCAAAAAAGGCATGATGACAATTTGGGGCAGCAATATTCAAAAATAAAGCCAGCCCTGTGGTGCTGAGGGTTGAGGCATCGGATACCACACATCGCACCACACCTGTGACTGAAGTTCGGGACTGAGCTTGAGCCGGAAGGGGTCGGCCAGGAGGGAGGTTGAGGAGCTGAAGCAAGCAGCTGCATGGCAGCTCTCCTCTCTGGGGAGGGACATGGGGTTTCTCAGGCTCTTGGCTGCCATCTGATGAAGGATAGGTGGCAGTGCCAAGCCAAGAGGAAAACCTGGCATTAGGCTGGGAGGGTGGGAGGGCCGTCACTGGAGTAGCACAGCACATGTGCGCATATGAGCTTCCACACAAATTCATGACCTTGATCTGGGATCCTGTGAATTAGGGGAGAAAGAAACAGAAAAACCATGTCTCTCCCATTGCCAGGCAGGTGCGGTGGCAACAGGGGAGCACAAAGGAGGGTTGAAAAAAAATATTCAAAAATGGCCAAGTTATGTCACTAAGTTCAAACCCCATTGAAATACATTGAACCGCATGCCTGATTTCCTCAGTTTGTGGTCTAGTTTTGAAGAGTGAAGTTGTGTCTGCAGTCCAGAGAGGAATACAGTGTTGGACCACTGGTGGGTAAGTAAGGGCTTGGGGGTGGTGGGCTGCAGAGTTAGAGGGTCAGGTGGGGAGCACAACAAATATCGATGAGCGTTTTTCTTTTTTTCAGGGTAAAAAAAGTTATTAAGGGATGTTTTTCTTTATTTCAGATGGAGACAGTGACACTGGGGGAATGGGAACCCCCAGTGTCAGTGTTATGTTTGAGGATGTGGAGGGGTGCTTAGAGGGAGGGTCAGCTGGGAGGACAGTTACAGAGGCACCAGCAACAGACATCGATGGATGTTTTTCTTTGTTACAGCTGGCATCTGCAACAATGCAGTGCTCCTCCTGGATGTCTGAAATTACTCAGCAGGCTGATCATGACAGATCAGCTACAGTATGCTTGCTGGGCAATGTAGATAAATCAATCATCAATCAATCAATACTTGTTATTTATAAATAGCGTTATTCTGAAACCATAGTGCTAGTACATAACTGTAAAATACATAAAAACAAGTACACCTATCAATACATATAAAAACATCTGCAGTAGGAAAGGAAAGAGCCAACTCATGATTGGGTAAGCTTTTTCTTTTCATATTTATGAAGTTTCCATCCAGCAAGCCAAAATTGTGTCTTGATCAGCCTGGCTGATGATTGATGTGACCACTCTGCATTGGACTGGCAGTGTCACACCCCTCAAAAGGCACTCTCATAGCAAGATGTTTGCTTGCGTGTGCGCACATGGCAAACATAAAAAGGGAGAGAGGTAGACCTAGGAACTTGGAAGGAAGTCTTTACCTTGACCTGTTCAGTTCTGTTCATTCACACCATAGGAGGCACCACAGTAACAAAACCATGACAAGTTGAGGAGGCAAGGTGCAGAAAGGGTATAGTGAACCCAAATCAAAAAGCAGGTACAGTAATCAGTCAGTTAATTAATATCATGTGCAAGCTTCAGAGAAACAAGTGGAAAAGACATGTAATGCTTCTCAGTAATCAGTCAAATAAGTTAGGGCTACACAAAAAGGGATTGGTCCCTTTTGAGACAACAGGAACCCATAGTCAGATACATCCCCAACCACAGAACATTTCCAATTTAGGGAAATAGGACTCAAGACTTTGCATGTTTTCTAGATTTTGTTCCTAGATTTCCAACATAACCATTTTTTTACCCAAAATCATGAACAAGAACAGTGTAATTTTTCAAATCCCCTTCAAAACATGTTTTTGCAATCACTCCACAAAATCACCTTTTGGACAGGGTTTTAAAAATTCCATTGCCTTGATCATAAACTGGGGTCATAATAAGACTATGTTGAAAATTTAGAGTCAAAATATCACAAAACAACAAAGTAATGAAGAAACTTTTAAATTCTTCAATGCTTCCTTGTAGCTTTGCTATTTTACCAGATTGTGACCTCACAGTTTCAACATAGCCATTTTGTACCCCACACGTGTGCCACAAAATTACATTTAGGACAGGATTTCATAAATGAGACTTGTCATGTTTATAACCCACACTTGAGGGTTGCGTATATTAATTTCTCCCCGGTCAGGTTTTGGCCTAATTAATTAAATAATATTTATGGATTCCAACCATTGGTGGGGTCTCCTCAGATCAGAGGCTGCCCCTGGTGCTGCAGCCATAAATAGGAAGTTTTGGTGCATTTTAGGGGGAGGTTCCCATGCCGAGGAAGTGTGGTGGAGAAGGGAGGGATTGCCTGTTCCTGCATCTTCTTCTGCAGCTAGTTGGGTAGTCCGAGAGATTGCAGTGGCAGTCTTGATGTGGTGTTGGCCATAGAAAATGTGACAGCTCTGTGAGTTGGGGGGATTCACACCTGCAGCCCTTGAAGTTAGAGATGGAGCAGAGAGAGATTTGAAGAAGCTATGCCAGCCAAAGAGCCACATGGGGTGCACGCTGTGGATTGCGACCCCCAATCCGGACTTTACAGCACTCAAGGTGTGTGGAATTGGGTGGACGCAGGCACAAAAAGAGTTGGTGAGACCAGTGAGATGGCCAGAAGGTATGGGTCCATTTTTGGGGACGTCTGCCCCAGGGTGTTGGTGGAAGAGTCACCCACCCACTGTAAAAGTAGGAAGGAATCAACCAAGAGGGATGAAGCCTCTAGTATTATATACATTTGGACCCTTATGGCCTTCTCGGTTCTGTCCGTTAATTTGATGGACAGATTCATTTTAGTTTATATAAGGGCATTACTGTGTAGCTGCTACTTTGCAGATGCTTATATTAGTGGATAGCAGGTGATAATGTTTGGAACCGTGATACCAGACTAGAGCAACTTGTTGGGTTAAGTAGAAGGACCACGACAACTAGTTTACTTTACTGTGTGAGAACTATTTCATGAAGTTTGAGGGAGCTTGTATTTTGCGCTGTGTTCTAAGAGATGGCTGCTTAAAGAATACTATTTGCAGCACGTATCTGTAGATAATCCTTTATGTCCTGAGAACAGATATGTATGTACTGGGCATGTATGACTATGTTGTATACATGGTGTATGAAGGCTATTCTTACAGCTCATGATACTTGATAAACTTAATAAAATCTTACATGATAAAAAAAAGAGGGATGAAGCCCCGATGTGCAAGAGTTTCTTTGGGCTACCAACTCACATGTTCATGAGGGAAAGGATCCTGCCTTCCACAGTAGATTAGAGCCAATATGATACAGTGAAGGGAGATATGCTGGTGCCTAGTATTTATGGGTCCCGGCCCCCTTGGAAATTGCTGCTGCTACCTGAGATCCCAATTGTTTCCACCCAGTCCAGGGAACCAACAAAATGGTGCAGGGTCTGCACGACTATGATGAACCACTGAACTTAAACTCTGCTGTAGGTTCCTGGGCCCAGAGGAATTAATTTAGTAAATAAGCTGTGAGCCAGCAAGTGTTATTAATTCAGTTGGGATCCCTCTGTTCCTGCATTATCTCTGTGTGGACCGTCAGTTTTTTAAATCTTGGTGCTGGTTAACTCCAAAGTTTTCTTGCAGCCCAGTCTCTGGATGGCACCCCCGGCACTGAAGTACCCATTTCAATGCAGCCAGCTTATGGTAAGAACTGTTCAAATGGCTTCTTTGTGTTTCTACTGCTGTGGTTCCCCCTACCCAATATTTACCATCTGGAATACCCCTAGACATGGGGAAGGAGGAGTTACATTTTCATAAGATGGTGTAATAAAAAGTATATGTTAAACATTTAAGGTCAAAATTTTAAAAAAAGAACAAACACTTACATTTTTCAACAAGTACTTATAACCTTGCAATATTTTTATTTTTTCACCCCGCATTTTCATCATATTCATGTTTCCACCCCATCAAATGAACATTGCAGCTATCATTATCAAATCCCCCTTCAAAATCTGTTTTTGCAATCATTCTACAAAACAATGTTTTGGATCATGTTTCATAAATGACACTTGTCATGTTCAGATGCTGGGGCACAAAAAATAGTATTTTGAAAATTCAAGGTCACAGTCTAAGAAAACAATAACATTATTTATGAATCTCTTCATTTCCTAGTCATGACAATTTCACTGTTATAATTCATGTTATTCATTTATTAATTATCACCTCTGCACTACCAATGCCAAACACCTACACAGCAAATACAAGTAGGCAAACATTGAGCCTTGGCAAATGCTTGTTTCTTAAGTCCCTGCTCAATGAATTCAAACATCTTGGAATCATCTGCTACCATATTGGAATAATCTGAGTTGAAAAACAGCCAATTACTGTGTTTGAAGATATTCATTTGCAGAGAACTATTTCTTGACCTGGACTACATGGCAAACACATCACAACTGATCAATAAGGCTCTAAATCCAACCATGTCTTGGTACTATAGGTAACATCCTGTAGGCCCTCTGGATTATAAGATATATTCTAGTCCTAGTTAATGCAAGATACGGAGTTGTTCAACGAGGAAGGACACCATATCATGCATTTAGGGATTCAACACATTGTTTCAGTGGCTTCTGTTTTCAAATTTACTGATCATACATTTCAGTTGACGAATTTCAGCTGCATTATCCAAAGCCAAATATGAACAATCTGTAGGCAGGTAGTTGACAGTAGCACTGACATATGATCGTCATTACTCTCCATATGAGTATCAAGGGCAGTAAATTCTCCTGAATGTATGTGCATGCTTGCTTAGTGGAACAGATTACAGCAGTTTGGTTCAAGATCAGTGCATTTGAGTCTCCAATTTCCGTATGCTAAGTGAGCCTTCTGCCCAGCCATTTTGGAATGTGGGGGACAAGGAGCCAGTAAAGATAAACCAGCCTTTTATTTTTCTTTTCAGGTCAGAGGCAGAAAGTGGAGCTGGCACATCCATCATTGGCGTCTCCACAATACTCTTATATTTTGTAAGCAGAGGGAAGGGCTGCAAGACCCCAAAGGTTGAAGACTGTGAGGTAAAGTGTCACACGGGAAAATTAGATTTAGGTAGTCATCATGGGTTGGGCATGCTTGTGACCCTTTCCCCTCTTTATATGTCTTCTGTATTTTGGGGATTCATAACTTTTTATTGTCTCTCTGATTCTTGTACAAATTTGAGTCTCTGCTCCTCTACTCTCATGACTTTCCCTAGTGTGTTGAACCAATTTTAGATGTACCTGTCTTGCTGCATGATATTTCCTCTCTCACATCCTGTCTGGTTTCCTGGCCTGTCAAGTTGTTTGCCACTCATTTGAATGTTCTTGCTTGCACTACTTTAGTTTGTTTTACTATTTTGCTTCTTTTCACCTACCAATCTGTAACAGCTGGGCTGCATTGGTGCAATACATCTGGAGTATCAGAACTGAGGAATGAACTGTTCCTCAATCTGCACTCCAGATAAATTTGGAACTGTATTCCATAATTTGCTGTTTCATGTCCAGGGCTGAGCATTCTCTGGAACATTGAATAATTGATTGATTTGCATATTTGTTTGTTTTCTTGTTTATTTCTTTATTCATTTATTTGTTTGGGTTTTTTTTTGTAACTGAGGAGGCATGCTAGAGAATTTAATGACTATTTTCAGATACGACACAGGAGGGTACAGAACATAATTCTTCAAATAATTACAGAGGCAAATTTTGAAAGCTAACAATTTCAAAGACAATGAAAGGTACAATAATGAAACAATTACAAACTATAATTTGTAATGGTATCATGTTATTGTAATTCAGTACTGTATACTTTTATGTATAATTGAGTATTTAAAGATTATTGTATAGGCAACCATATGATAACTGTAGGGACCTCCTTGGAAATTAGCTTTGCTCAATGGAGCATGTAACATCATCCCTGTTCATAATTTTATGAATATAACTTATAATTACTACTATTACTATGATATGTGCACAGAATACAAAATATTGTTCATGTACATTTTGGGATACAGATAAATTTGATGTGTAATCAAATTAAGCAAGTGTACAAGCACATAGGGAAGTAAAGGAAAAAACAATTTAAGGATGACATTGGTAGTGTGGTATGAGAAGCATGGAGGTGTATGGAATTTGGGGATTGAAGCAGTTGCAAGTCATGAATAATGTGAGATGAGTCTTCAGGGCAGTTTTGAAGTATGAGAGTGTGGGAGAACTGCAAATCTTGTAGTCGAGGGAGTTCTAAAACTTGGGGAAAATGAGGAAAAAGCTTGGTTACCCATCTTTGTCAAACATTTTGGGGAGATGAGTGAGGTAGTGTCCATGGACTTGAGAGAGTACATAGGTAGAGCACTGTGAAGTAGGGCAACTGGGGTGTCTGACTGGACTAGTTTGTAGAGGAAACAACCTAGCACATAAGATCAGGAGGTAGAGGGGAATAACCACTCTAAGGAAGAGTGGAAGAAACAGTGATGTATGAGGAAGATCTGCGTGCTGTAAAACCAAATAACATTGCTTGAGTTTAGGAGGCATTGGGGACCAGGTTGTTGGCCACAAGCCAGTTTTGTGTATAGGTGAATTCCTTGGTAATTTGGGAACTGATGAGTTGGAAGTTCTGGGCCCTGTGGTATAGGGCAATATCATCAGCATACATTATGATGGAACAGGAGGCGGAGATGGATGTGAGGTTATTTATGAAAATTGAGAAGAGCAGTGGGCTTAAAATAGATCTCTTGGGGACACCTCAAACAATCAGCAATTTGCAAGAAGAGGCATCCCCAAACTTAGCAATTTTTGCCCGTCTAACAAGTAGTTAGTAAACCAGGTGTTGGTATGGGAGGAGAGTGCAGTGTCATTTAGTTTTTGGGACAGAAGGGCATGATCAACATGGTTGAATGCCTTGAACAAATCAGTGAAGACATCTCCAGTAAAAGATGGTGTGTCCCCCTCCCAAGTGCCAAGGTTTTATACCCAATATCATTTGGAATCCCTCCCTTGCTTAGCCAGGCCTCTCACATACAGTGCATTCCACCTGTATGCCATTCGAATGTATGCAAGTTTTGACTGAATGTGCTAAAAACTCTGGGCACAGTTTTTATCCTGTGCTTCTCGTATTAATTCATTCAGATGTATGCTATTGCTTTTTCACTTGTATGCTATTTTTTCAGTCGGATTCAGGTATTAAATGGGGGATTTCTTGCCTACTGTTCTCGGTCCCTTGGTCTGCTCCTGCCTATTGTTCTTGAACTAATCATCTATCTGTCCAAAACAAGCCAAGAATCATTTAACAATCAGCTGTCTGTCAGCTGATAAAGCCAGCTTTTGTGTATGAAGGGGAGAAGTGTACCATATGCTGTAGCTGCAATGGAGCAAGCACAAAAAGAACTGTGCTGTCCATAAAACAGAAAGTGGAGCTCCTCAATAAGTCTGCCTTACTTGGGGTGTTATGGAAAGGGTGTGCTGACCGCACATCAAAACATTTATTGTGAAATCCCTCACAGCAACAATTTTGACAGGTTTCAGAATTGTCACCGTGGGGGACTTGAATGTGAAATTTCACCCTTTTGCCAAGTGTCACCCCCCCCTTCAAATCAACTCTGACTCAGAGTTGACAACCCTTTAGAAGGGGGAATGTGGGGGGGTGCAGACCCCCAAGAGAAACACTTCAATGTCAGACAGGCGAAACTTCGCCTGTCGACATTGGGGATCTCACCATGCCGAACTACAACAATGGCGTTGTCGATTCGGCATACTGTAGGTAAACCTATTGGAAGGAACTTACAGCTGAATTGAGTGTGGACATTTCTAGCATTGACCAACATTTAAAACAGAAAGGAAAAAATCTGAGAGGAGTGGGGCACTGGTTGCAACTCAGACCACAAGAGAAAACACAATGGCAAAAACCCACCGGTTGAGAAGACTGTTTTGTGGTGGTTTGCCATGGCCAGAGATCAAGGTGTCCCCCCTAACAGGAATCCTTCTGAATGAGAAAGCCAAAAGCCCATCTGTTTTCTTTGGTATTCCATCTGAGCCTGCTGTTTGGTGGTCTTCTAAGAGGAAGGAATGCACTCATTTTGGCTACTGCCGGCTGCATGGGGAAATGGTAGACAATGATGTGACAGCCTTAGTGAAGTGGATTCAAAATGTTTGCCAACAATAATGACTGAATTCACTCCTGATAACATTTTCAATGATGATGAGACTGGCTTTTTTGCAGAGCCACACTGGACAATGGTACCCTTTTCTTCAAAACCGAAACACCTGCAGGTCACAAAAAGTCAATGGAAAGGGTATCAGTTATGGTCTGTGTAAATTCCACTGGCACAGAAAAGCTTCTCCTGTTGCTTGTGGGGAAATAAAAAAAAAAAGGTGTTTCAGAGTGTTAACACTACTGTACTCCCCATAGAGTACCATGCCATTGGAAATGCATGGATGACAGCTGACATTTTCCATCACTAGTTAAAAGAGCATAATAAAAAAATGCAAACAGAGGCATAAAATTACCATGCCTCTTGTCAATTTCCCCGCATGCAAAAACTTTAATCTGAGCCATGTAAATTTTGTCTTAAACTCCCACCCACTTGCACTGCACTGATCCAGTCTATGAATCAGGGTATTATAAACAATCTCAAGCAGCACTTTTGCAAGTGCATTATGAATGGCATACTGGGTGACATCAGCAGCACTGCTTCGCCTTTTAATCAGTCTGCAAAAGCTCAGAACATCCTGGATGGAACACATCTTTTCCATGCTGTAGTGGCAGAAGTAAAGCCAGACACAATATGCAACTGTTATAAAGCTGGAGTCATGGACAGTATTCCTGCTGACATTGATGACTTGGTCCCACCCCCTCAGAGCATACCTGCCACGAACTTTGAAGCATACATCTAGGTCCATCAGCATCAACACCCCCCAACTGATTTAACTGAGGAGAAAATATGTGGTGCCTTACTTGATGTTAATAATGCTGAAGAAGATGATGATGATGACGAGTCTGAACCCACACCAAAATCAAATGAGGGATGATGCATGTTGTGTAAAATACGCTGCTTTGTAGAGACTAGAGAGTAACGTGATTTCTTCTGGTTCTACAAGTTCGAGAAGCAAGTGGAGTCATTAGCTGAGAAGTCAGATTGGCAGACTGAGCTTAGACAGTGGTTAACGGTGCTGTCCACAACCGCAGATATAGAGACTGTAGTTGATGTTGATGAACTGTTTTTTAGTTGACATTTTTAACTGATTTTAATTATTTTAATGACTGCTTTTACTGAGTTACTTCACTTATTTATAATTTTAACCGATTTAAATGACTGCTTTTACTGGTTTACTTTGCTTATTTATTAAACCTTCATTTTTAATAGTGTCTTGAAGATTTAACCTGTTAATTACATATTATGTGCCTCATAGTGTGCTAACTGTATGTCCGGTGTGCATCCAGTGTCAAAACAATCAGAAAAATCAAACAAGTGGTCATTTTTGGAGGTATGCAATTCTGCTTGTATGCACATTTTCTCGCAATCCTAAACATGTGCCAACAAGTGAAACTTATTGCATTTGTATCCAGTCTGTATGCACCCACCATATTCCTTCTGGGCTTAGCTTATGATTTAGCTATCAGTAGCCCCTAATCATATGGTCTAGTTTCTAAGGGTCTTTGCTGTAGCTAGATGTATCATTGTTCTGTAGTCCAAGTTATAACCCATGCTCTAACCAGAATTTATCCTGCAGCAAGAGTTGTAGCCAAGGTATTTTTCGGATTACAGTAATCAAACATTGAGTTTGGTCACTGCTTAATACTTGAATTCTCCAGCCAGCCTGCCTATGGCAAGGTCTGTTTTTGATCTCCCCCCTTTTTCTTTACCAAGACCTGTTAACTCATTTATCAGTGGTTGAATACCCACCATGTTATGGGGTCCTTTAGTCATATGACTTTAGCTCTGACAATTTGGGAACCTTTATAGGTTAGGGCTACTCATTGCCAAGAGGCCAGTTGTACCACCATACAGCTACTGTTACTGTACCTTTCCTAAAGGGGTTCTGTGTTCCACATGTCAGCTGCTGGGAGCCAGACCTTTCATCCCACTAATGGTGAGGTCCTCACCGAGATGGGGACTCCTTCAATCATATTGACCAGGTTCTCTGACACTGTTAACGTTGATTGTGCCATTAGAGTCAAGCAGTGAAAGTTCTAATAGCTTCCTTCTCGTATTTATTAAGACAGCCTCTGAAGCTAGTTCACTTCAAATTTCAAGAAGGATTCAAGCTGTCATTAATGCTCTTGTTGTAGCACTGCTAAGCTATCGCACTGCACTTTTGGAGAATTCTAAACAAAAAAAGATAACCGGGGGTGGCTACCTTAAGCCTTGGATTTCCAGGTATTTCTCCCACAGGGTTTTCCCCTCTCCTTCATGGTGAAGGTCATAAAATAATTCTCACTATGATATTGGGCCTAGATGGTGTCTCTGTCTGACTAGTATGCCTCTGTCACCGGTTCTGTTCCCTCTTTCCTCACAGGGAAACACATTGCCTATTTTTCAGTGATCTACTGTGCCTTTGGCTTTTTTATTCTGGTTGATCATTGCTATACTCCATAACGTATTGTACCTCAGTTGTAAGGGATCTTGGCCCTGCAGCATCTCTAGTGGTTGAATCCTTCTTAAGCTGGGCACCTTTTTCACATGATCAAGTTCAATGGTACCTTCAAAGTGTGGTTACCCTCTTGTGACAAAGAGAGGAATGGCCAAAATTGTAGTTCCATATGCAGTCAGTCTACTTTGCATAACTATTCCTACAAATGCTCAAGTCCCTAGCTGAACAATTGAATTACAGTGGCTATGACAGTGGTTCATTAGGGTAATAAGCTACACATCCTACCTTCTCTGAGCACTGGTTAAAAAGTATGCATCAGGTTCTCTTGATCATGCATTTCCCTTGCTCCATCATCCTTCCCTCTTGCTCTAGTGACTTTATCTCTCTCGATGGGTAATTGTTACAATAGTCTAAGAGGACTGTCCCTGCAGCACTTTGAAGGGTAGAACACTACTCAAGATCTGTTTCTTTGCCACATGCCAGTGTTCAGTTGTAGCGTGCAAGTGCTTTAGTCACTTTCTTGGAGAGATAGAGGAATGACCAAAGTCACAGTTATATATGCATTCGACTATGTTGCATAAGCATTCCTACGCACACTTACGTTAACCACTGAAGCAGTGAACAAAACATCAAAATCAGAATCCAGAAAGTTTTATGAAGTCTGCATAGATATCACTTTCTTTTTCTTGACATTGATTAGTTTTGCCTCATAAGAGTTCACTGGATTGTGAGGTGAATGTCAATTTGGATAATAGCCACATCTCTTTTCATGTTTAGGGTTTGAGAAACAGAAGATCAATTTGTGAAAATCAGTTCTTCTGGACAAGTTAGAAACACAGACACAGGTTGTTATTACCACAGAAACATTCTCCTTTATATTCATGTAGCAAGACATCAATATTCACTTGGGTTCTATTTTAGTTCAAAGCATTGAAAGAAGTTTTAGTATTTGTTGTATACACCCAAGGATGATGCTTCTGAATGGGTCATTCTGAAAAGAGAAAGCAAATCAGTACTCAAGCTCTGCTGTTATAATTCAAGGGCAATCAATGCCATGCTATTGGCATTAATAACACAGAATAAATACGCACAAACTTTTACTATAAGCCCCATTATGAGTACTACTCTGAGTTAAACCAATGGTATTGGAGATTTTGACATTGGGGATATGCCCTTGGTCCAAAACCTGTACGTAAGTCAATAATCTATTATGATTTTCATTTTGTAGAAGTACTGCTATTCTTTCAAAAGGTCTCAGAAATCAATTTAGCATTCACTATGTCTGTGTAATAATGACATCCTAATTAAAAATCTCAGTATGAAAACTACAATGGACAATGTTTAATCTCTAATCAATGGACTCCAGTGTACTAGTTAAAGGTGCAATAAAGTGTTTTAATGAGATGCACTCATTTTTCATGGCTCCAACTCTGTCCGTTCAAAACAGATTTTAGTAGCATAATACTATGAAACTAGTATTCAGATAAGAAATGTAGAGACAGACATGAAGGTCATGTATCAGTTGAAGTAAAGTTGATATCATCTGGTTTCAGATGTTCAGGTTAAACTTGTTTCAGTGGCCTATAGTCATAGGGAACTTTTTTAGCACATTAAGAAATGTATTGTACTACTCTATTAAAAATGCCATCTTTTGGTGGTCTTTCTTTTTAGTTCTCTTCTTATGCTTTTACTCCACTGATGTTTGTGCACTGTGGAAGTTGAATAAGTCATCAACATGAATAAAAAGAAAAGGTTATTTAATGCTAAAGTAACATTGTGAAAGTGTATCATGGGCAGGTTAAAATAACGTTTAATTATCAAATGCTTCAAGATTACCAAAAGTGCATAAATATTGCTGGCCCAGTGGCACTGAGGGTTGAGGCGCTGGTCGCCACACCTCCCGTCACGCCGGCGACCCGTGTTCGGGAACGGGCATGGGTTGCCCGGGGTCGGTGGGGAGGAGATGGATTGAGCATCCAAGAGACTGCTCTCCATCTCCAGGGAGGGGGGATTTGGGTGGCCGGGGCTTGCCTGACCCCTAGCAGAGGCTGGGGGGTCGACAGCATGTAGCTGCAAGCTTGGGGTAGGTCATGGCAGGCCTTCATTGGGGCACGCTGGGAGTGTGCGTGTACAATCGCTAGCATCATTACGCCATGACCCGCCGGGAGAAAACAGCAAAAAAAGTGAGCCCGGCAGCATGAAGTTGTTCCCCTGTGGCACCATTCCTGGAAGGGCGCCTTCCTGGCATGGATCCATTTGGGCGGGTTGAGTCGCTCCCCACCACCCTGCCGTGAAGGGTAAGTCACGGGGTGCATAAAGGAGGGGGTCTGATGTCCGGCGATGGCGCTGGGGGGAACAACGGAGGGTGGGGGTCATAGCCGGAGCTCTGGAGGAGAGAAAATAATACCCCAAAAATGTGCATAAATATAGCTCACACGAATAAATCTATAGGTTCAACTTTGGTCCTTGATATGTTTGTACAATAATAAACATTTTCTGAGTTTTAATATGCCTGCCGAAATAATCTGTCATAAAAGTATTGTTGCAATTATGCATAGAAAGGCTAAAATTACCCCCACCCACCCTGTGCAGTAATATTACATCTTTTTTTTTTTTTTTAACCAGGAGAGGTAGACTAAGCTGAAAGCGTGTTTACAGGTACAACCTGGGAGCAGAAGAAAGTTAAGTGACTTGCTCAGGATCACACAGTATGCAAGTGGGGGCTTCTTTCTTAAGTTTAAAGCAGCTGCTTGTGTCTGACTAAGGCAATTGCATAAACTTCAGCTGCAGATGCAGTAACAGTAATTGGAAAGCACTTTATACTCTGGCTGAACCCAAGCTTTTAGTCACTAAACACCTGTAACCACAGTTCATATCTGAGCAGTTTTTGATTCAAGCTACCTCTGCCTTCTAGCTAAAGAATGTCACTAAAGTTAAACATAAAATGTGGTAGATGTTTTGCAGAATGTCTATAGGTATTATTACACATTTCAGATTCTGCTTTCATTGGTTTTACTAATAGTGACCAGGAAGTAATTTTAAAGATGTTTAAAGATGATGTACTGCTGAATGTGTTGCACAAAACATTTAAAACAGTTTGTGAATATGATGAGGGAGAGCTGGCCAGTCTCCACAGTGTGACACTAGAGTTTAGATTTTAACTTCTAATGTTCCTGTGTAACTGTGATGCCTCTTTTCTTAAAGTGTTTCTCCAGATTTCTGCAAAAAGAATACTATTGGCATGAAGCAAATCTTATAAGATTAAAAATGGAATTTCTGAACATTCCCTTCTTTATTACTGACAAACTCTGCATGAAAACATGTTCTTTGCCTCATAAAGGTCATTTGTCCTTTCTGCTTTCCATGCTTCAGTCATAATTCTCTGGTTGTAACATAAGAATAATTTCTGTGACAATAGATTGTGATGTCATAAGCAGATGACAATGATTTCACAGCAGGAAGAAACAACATGAACAGATGTTGTCTAAGGGAAACAAATCCTGTTCTGATAAAAATATATTCAGTATGAAAAATACATTGACCTTGAATTTAGTTTTGGTTTGGATTGTGTGCAGCTAGGGTCTGCTGATTGCAACATGAACTCTGGGTTGGGAACTGGGAAATGTCTTTAACATTTGTTTTCAGTTCTTGAAAGAGCAGTTGATACTTTTGTAAGAAGTTTAAAAAATATAAGCACATGCTGTAGTTTACTTGATAGTGTATTTCATATTACTGTAGTCTGTGTACACCTTACCTATAGCAGTTTGTGACGAACCCTGTGTTACATTTAGTAGAGCTCTAAATCTCAAGCAATTTTTGGAACCAACCCCTTTACAGCCACTGAGACAAGAGAGGCCCAGAAACTGGGTACCTGCAAAATCTGTAGGGCAATATACATATGGACACTGTTCAGCAGGAAAAGAACTGGCTCACTACACATTGTATTTGAGAGTTGAATAACTTTTGCAGTTGATATGTTGGTTTTCAATTGTCCAAAGGCATATGTGGGAAGGGCCATTGGGATTTTGAGGGATAGAGTGCAGGAACATGTTTGAAGCATTTGGAATGGGAAAATTAGTTCATCAGTAGGTTCCCATTTTTATGTTGGTGCGCTTGAGCAACCAACATCTTGCACTATTGGAGATTGGGAGGCACGGTCACTGTTGGGAGAATGCAGGGCACGCACCAGTAGGTGTGTCCCTCATTCCCAAATCAGCCTTCATGCTGGTGCCACACTATGCATACTAATGTGGCAAAATAATGTGGCATTCACATCAAAGGAAAGGTCCACTGCAATGTGAGCAAAGCTTGTCACATGCAGCGGACCTTCCTACGTGCTTCACCAGCTAAAAACATGGCGGCACAGTGGCTGCTAAACTGTCGACTTTGGGGGTGCCCAATCCATCGGTCAGCTTACCCTGCCCCTCAAGAATGTGCTGATGGGGAGCTCACTCCCCATCAGCATAATATCCCATCCCTCCTTTTGCTTGCGAGGGTGCGATCCCGTCGGCATCGTCACCCCCTTTCCCACTTTAATGTGCCGATGGGGCCCTCCCTGTTGGCATGATGTCCCCTTCTTCTGTGCTGAGGGGGTGCCTAAGACCCCTCAGCTAGTGTCCCCCACTCCCTATGTGCCAACAGGGGTGCCCAATTCCACATCTACTACTGTATCCCCCCCAAAAAAAACACCTGTAGAAAAAGAAAAACATCCTCGATGTGTTTTTTTTTTACCACCTGTAAACAGAAAATGGTCCCTCGTAGTCTCCCTACCCCCCACTCGCACCCACCCACTTAGCACGCTGCCTCCCCACACACACCCTCACCCCATACTTACCTCCAGAGTCTGGCGCAATGATCTTCGGTGGACTGGGAACACGTCTGCACTCTTCAAAGCCGACCGCGAACTGAGGAAATGCCGATAAGCTGTATAATGGAATAAATAGGGTTTTTTCAACTTTGATGCATATCTCAGGCATTTTTTGGAATTTTTGCACCAGATTTTCAGCAAGGGGTTTTTGGGACTCCTCCTCATAAATTCTGTCACTGTTATGACATTAATCGGTCCCAAAAGGTGATTTCGCAGTCACTGCATGGAATCACCTTTTGGGACTATATCTGAGGCAGTGGCACTGTTCATGGTGGGCTTTCAAAAACTATATTTTGCAAATTTGGTGGAAAAAAAAACAAAAAACGGCTGTTTTACGAGCGTGCGTTGCACAGTTGTTACGCATGCTCATAACTTCATCAATTCACAATATTTTCATGCCAGATTTTCAGCATTGTCATTTTTCTACACCTCCTTGTGAACAGTACAGCTGTAATTTTTCATATCCTGGCCAAAATGTGTTTCTGCACTTCCGGCGCACAATAGCGTGATAGCTTTGGGAAATCAGTGTTTGGGACAGATTACAAAAATGACAGTGACACTGTTCATGAGCAGAAGGCCTAAAACGTTTATGTTGAAAATTTGGTAATGATACTCCATAAAATGACTGTGTTATGAGTGTGCATTGTGCAGTTTGCACACATGCTCATAACGTTGTGCATTTGTAATATTTTCACTCTGGATTTTCACCCTTGGCATTTTTCCACATCTCTTGCTTAACAGTACAGCTGTCATTTTACATCTCCTGCCCGAAATGTGTTTTCGCACATCCTGTGCAGAATAGCGCGGCCGCTGTGCGAAATCATTTTTTGGGACAGTTTGAGGAAATGACAGTGACACTGTACATGAGCAGAGGTGCTAAAATGTCTGTGTTGAAAATCTGGTGCCAAAAGTCCATAAAATGACTGTGTTACAAGCTTGCGTTGAGCATTTCCCACGTGCCCTTGTAACTCCGCAAATTTGCAATATTTACATGCCACATTTTCAACACTGCCATTTTTTGACACCTCCTTATGAACAGTACAGCTGTCATTTTTCACATCCTGCCCAAAATGTGTTTCCGCACTGCACTACCAATGCCAATGCCAGAGCGACAACATTCGGTATTGACAAATGCTTGTAAATATTGTCATCAATATGAATCCCGGATGTTTCAAATATGGGATTCTTGAACATGTACCAGCACCTATATGGGGATGGGATAGAGTTTAGCTGCTATTACCAAACAACCAAAATGGATATTTACCATGTAGGATCTTAAGCTGTTCAGAAAGAGTGAGCATATTGATTTTACTGCATTTTGTAGTACAGTACAACAAAAACAGCTTTCATGTTACAGCCTGTGGATACTGTTCGGACTGACCTAAACGGTACAGTTTGGAAATAGCTGGACCTTTCTTAATGCCATGCTATCCTTCTGGATGACTCTGATTCATGTTCTCAGTGAACTTCTACATTTGTACATATATATATATATGTATATATGTGTGTGTGTGTGTCTAAGTGGCATGTAAAATGCACTGTTTTTAATGTTTACAGTTTTTTCATCCTGTACTAAGTGAATATAAATTGTTCCTTCCAGTACTTGCTTGTCATATTAGTATTTCAAATCATTATTTTTCTTAGAATTGATTATTGAGGGATTGATGATGTGTTTTCATTACTGAATTATCTTTTTTACCAGAGCTTTACCATGTATTGTGACTTGGCAAAACATTTCCTCCCCTTTGTCCCCCCAACCCCAAGATCTCCCTTGGATTATTTTTTTTTTATCACATCATTTATTTCCTCTGGTCTGCAGCCCCATTCCTGCTGACTCCCCCAGCCCTGTCCCTCGGAATGGCTGGTGCTTACCTTGTACCCAGCCCAGGAGTGGAGCCTGAGGGGAGTCAGTCCTCATCCTGCTGCCGGCGGTGTTTTCTCCTCCGATTATCACCCAGGAGCCCCAGAAGTAGGAGCGCATGCGTGTGGAGGCATGCATGTGCCCTACGGCCTGGTTACAGCTCCTTTCCTCCACCCCATGGCCTAACGCCCTGGCCCCCTCCAGCCCGTGCCACTCCCAGCCTCCACTAGGGGTCAACATTGGCTGAGAAGTGCCACTTCAGCTCCCCATAGAGGAAAGTCTGCCTGTCAGCAGCTCAATCCAGCTCTGCCCTCCCCCCCCCACTGCCGACCTCCAGCGACCCGAGATCATTCCTGAACCCGGGTCACTGGTGTGCTGTGTGGTAAGGCATCCAGCACCTTAGCCTTCAGCACCACCAGGCTGGCTCCCTTGGATTATTAATTGGCCAAAGTTTTACTATTTTACTAAAATGTATTTATAAGTTTCACACTAAAAGGATATTGTGTGAAATTTATGTATAAGGGTCAGATGATCTTCTGGGATATCAATTGCATTATTTTGTCAAAGTTGGGATTATTGTAGATTGCTTTTAATTGCTTATTCACGTAATGTAATATGTCATTGTTTGAGCACTAAGAATGAATCAGTTATGCAATGAATGCTCACATTAGTCACTGACAAATACAATCTTATATTTTCAACATTGTGGCCATGGCTAATCTGTGTACTGTATACTGTCTGACTTGTTTGAATATATTTATACTGTGATTATCATTTGTAATCCAAGCATAGCTTCACGAGGAAGGGTCAGGGTACCTTGAAGCACTGAAGTATTTGCTTGATGTACTGTGCTTAACTTTTTTTTTACTTTTAATAAATGTGAGTACTGCAACTGTATTCCATCTGTTTGTGGTGCTTTTGTTTCTTTGTACAGTCTTCAGCTGCTCTGTCTGACACATCCATGGGCCTTTAGAGGTGAGTCATGTGCTGCAAAGTGAGTGTAGGGTGGTCTGTGCTGAGTGGATAGGCTGAGGAGACATCATTTTGCAATGGGGTTGGAGTGGAAGGGGATACCACTGAATCCTCAGAGTATTTTCAATTCACAATGGTTATTGGGGTGAGAGGGGGTTATCAATGGATCATCAGGATAATTTAGTTTTACAGTTGGGACTGGGGCAAGAAGGAAGTACAAAATGCTTAATGTTAGCAAGAGGCAATAGCATTTTATGGGTGTATATTGAATGCATCCTTCAGCTGTGTAGTAAAGTACATGGCCAACAGCTGAGTGTCTTATAAAGCCGGCTACTGCATTCATTCAGCTTTTAAAATGGGGTGGAAATGTCCTGTTTCCTAATTGGCTAAACAAGTTCTAAGACTTATATCCCAATTTTCCACACCTGCACAGGTCGGAAATTTTTTGGCAGTGTGATTTGAAAATTTGGCAACTCACATACAGAATTCATGAGCCATGACACCTGTTCCTTATTGCTATCACAAATATGGCAGCCACCTTTACTCTTGTACCAACACCTTCACTGGGCCATAAAAATAAAATTACTTGAAATAAAGAAATACATATGTTATTGTTTTTAAAACTGACAGACCCTTCCTTACACATATAAATAAATAAATAAAAATATTATTGAGCATTCTTTTCCGATGTTTCTTTCATGACCATGACAAATCTCTTTCCTATCCTTATCAGTTTACTAGTGAACTATGATATATGCTGCCTACTCTGCCAAAGATAAAACTGAGCCTCTGGCTTGAAGCTTGTGTGTTTCTGTGTATGTGTATGTCAGTGGAATTTTGCAGAATTTTAAATTCTTATTTTCCATGTTATCATTCCATGTTCTTGTGTTGGGGGGTCAAATGACAAGAGGATTACTGCAGAATTTTGAATTCTTATGTTCCATGGGGAATAAACACACCATTTCTTGAATGTGTAGAAAAATAGATAACTGATAGGTGGAAACCATCTCTAGGGGGATTATTTTACATTTCTTAAGCATATTTTATTCATTTTTGTGTGTGTGTGTGTGTGCTTTTTGAATTTGCACAGTGTTTATTGAGCCATATTATATGCATAATAAGACACTTGGAGTGTTGTTGATCTTGTTTTATTGCACTTCCAGGGGTTGAAGACAATCATTCTGCATCTTTGTGCCTTACTACACCCCTGGGCATGTGGTGAAACCACTACAACCAACATTAAAGAAATAAACACATTTTTAGCTGCTGAAAACAAAATAATCTGATTCAAGTACATTCACTTTTATGTATTTTTTTATTTGTTACACACAAGACCCTTTAAGTTGTCTATTTTCAAAGGGTCTAGTGTCATAAAAACAGAAAGTGGTAAAAAGGAGATTCAACATATTTGCAAATACAACGTACAAAGTTCACAGTACAAAAGGGAATTAGGTAGGTATAATGAATAAGATATTTTAAGTTAAATAAGCTGTAATCACCAAGTCAGGTGTAAATAAATAGTGAGATGTATTATAAATGCAGTTGCACATAACAATGGCTAGAAACAGTGCCTAGTGGTGAAAGGTTCAGAGGCCAGAGGGACCTATGGAGAAGTGTGGGGGGGGGGCAAGTGACCAACAAAAGCAGGCACATGGGTTGGGGGAGTGAGTGAAGATAGGAGATGGGATTTAAAGCTGTTTAGGGAGTCAATGACTTTAAGGGATTGGGTAAGAGATATCCATAATTTGGGGAATCTGAAGGGGAAGCAAACCTGTCCCAATGAACTTTTCCTACAAGGGAACACCAAGAAGGTATGTTCTACACCTCTCGTAGGGTAATTGGTGTTCACTGGGAACAGCATGGTCAGGACCCTAGGGGATAACAGTCCCAGCAAGGCTTTTTTGCCTGTGACTAAGGTAATATATTGTAATTGGGAGTCTAGATTCAGACAGCCTATATTATTATATAGTGTGAATGTATGAGAATCCTGCCTCAAGTTAAGTACGATGTGGCAGCCTCTGTTCAGCAAGCCTCAGACCCTGGCCAGCACACATAGAAATATAGAAACTTAGAAAAGTGATGATGGGAAAAGGAGACCATAGGTTCATCAAGTCTGCCTTAGAGTTCCCAAGACCTGATGTGGGTCCCAGGATCTAGACCCCCTTCTGTTATTTACCCTTACCTATCCCCTCAGTTCCCCCTTGAGTCCTTGCTCTATCCCACCCCTTTTTGGATGCTGATATGGTTCTAGAACCTATTACTTCCTTTGATAAGCAGTCCCAGGGCTTCATCACTCTCTCTGTGAAAAAATGCTTTCTTATGTCCTTCTGAAGCTCCCGCCCCAGACCTTCCAATCATGCCCCCTGGTGGTCCAGCTGGTGGCCCTTTGGAATAGTTCTATGTATGGCACCTTGTTAATGCCTCTCAAGTATTTGTACATCTCAGTCATATCTCCTCTCTCCCTTCTTGTCTCCAGTGAGAGTAAGTTAAACTTCCTCAGGTATTCCTTATACGAGAGACCATGGAGGCCCTGTATCATCTTGGCGCCCACAACCTCAGACACCGCCCGACCCCTCGGATGATCTCCTGCAACCTCCTGAATCCTCCCTGGTGGATCCAACCTTCAGGTATGACCACTGTTTCTCACCCTTAGAGCCATCCTGGTCAGCTGAAAGACGATTGGTGACTTTAGCTCGCAGGAGGTCCCTGATTGGATTGCCCACTACCCTGCTGCTCTCTAATTGGTGCACCACCTGCCATTGACCAAAACAAGGAGAAATTCAGTGCTGGTCCCCCGACTGTCTTCCCCTGTTAACTGCTGCATGAATTTTCTCCCACCCCTGCCACCCCCTCCCAGGCCTCCTTTAAATACACCTCTGCTCCGCCCCTACAGGTCCCATACCTACTGACTGATGCCTATTGGATGTCACCAAATAAGGCTGTATCCACTTAGACATAACTAAAAGGGATAGTGTGACTTCACCTAGCCTGCTTTAATTCCTACCCTTCTTATTTATTTCCACGAAGCTGAGGGCCTTTGACTGGGTGCTGCTACCCATTTAGTACTATTTGCCATCCAGCTCTAACTGCCAGATGCATTGAGTAGGCCCAATGGCTCATTACATTATCTTTATGCTAATGCTTGGCATCAGTGTACCTCATGCAGTATGGCATCACAAAGTGACAGGCGCTACTCCCAACATTGTTTCCTTTCCTGCGTTTTATACTGCCCCTCTACACAGCACCTCCACTCTCTTGTCAACTCACTCGCTCCGCATATATATCACATACACTTCTGCCCTACCCCTTCTGAGCCCCTCACCCATGACCGTCAGTGCTCTCACCCTTATTTCTCTAAAGTATCAACCCTGCTTTACACTCTCCCACCCCATAAATACATCCCTGGCAACCCATCAAAAATGCTCACAAAGGAAAAAAGACTTTTCATTTTTAATTAACTCCCTAAAGAAAATGCTGTTGCTGCTCTTTCTTTGCTCAGGCAATGTGTAATTAAATCCTGGCCTGCCAGCTCAATTTTCCTCTCCAGCAGATTATGCAGATGCCCCTGGTCTAAAAATTATGCTAGTCAACATCCGAAGCCTGATAAAAAAATTTGACCAACTCCAAGCATGGGCTGCACATACTCACCCAGATCTTATCATCATTACTGAATCATGGCTTAAAAAGATCAATCTTGGCCAGCAAATTAATCTACCTGAATATAAACTCTTTAGGGCAGATAGGGATTCCGGGAGGGGGGTTATCTATGTCAGAACAAAGTTCTCAGTTAGTGATATAACTTGTAAATCAAAACCCAAAGAATTTGAGAAATCCTTTTTGAAGCTTCACCTTCCATCCTCTAAATGCATTACCATTATAGGTGGCTAGAGGCCCCCATCTGGCGGCACCAAATTCCTTAACACCCTGAAATCCCTAACCATAGCCACCAACTCCGAAACAATAATTTTAGGTGACTTCAATACGGACTGGCTCCATGCAAAATCTCACTGCCTTAAATCCCTCTGTGATGAGCTTGGACTTGTACAGCTAGTCACCAAACCTACAAGGAACAATATCTCCAATCCTACTAACAGCTTCATCCTAGATGTCATTCTCACCACATGCTCCCATAAAATCTCCCTCTCAACACTGTTCCATAATGTCATGAGTGACCATGGTGTGGTGGTATGCACAAGACTGCAAACTAAAACCTGCCAACAATGTAAGCTCAGAACTAAGCGGTCTTTTCGCAAGTTCAGTATGGAGAGTTTCCTGCTTGATTTGAGCAGGGTCAGATGGCAAGATTTATTTCTTGCTAAAACTGCCGATGAAGCCATCTCCGTGCTTAATGTCAGCCTTACCACCCTGGTAGACAAACATGCCCCTTTTATCAAAGTCAGGGTGCGTAACATTTCCCAGTCCTGGTTTACCCCAGACCTTAAAGCTGTGCTCACCAGCAGAGATAAACTTTGGGCTAAGGCAAGGCACTCTAAGAGCCCTGCTGACTGGCAGGCATTCAGAGCTGCTAGGAATGCCTGTGTAAAAAGTATCCTTGCTGCAAAAGTACACTTCTACATCTCCACCCTGGAGCAAGCTAAAGGGAACTCCCAAAAAATTTGGAGGATAATTGAATCTATTGAAGGCCAGCCCTCTGCCCCATCTATTCCTTCTAAGATAATTACCAATGGGAGGCTGGTTGAAAACAAGCCACAAATCCTCGAGGAACTTAATTCACACTTTGTTACTGCAGGACTTGCTTTTGACTCCTTACCCTATGCTAATCATGTTAAAAATTTTGCTAGTTCTACGTCTGCTACCTACACTTCATCCCATCCCTTTGAACTGCGTACTATTACCTATAAAGAAGTTGAAGATGCTCTATTTAATCTAGATCTTAAAAAAAGTGCCGGGGATGATGGAATTGAACCATTTTTTCCTAAGACTAGGTGCTGCTCACCTCTCTGTCCCTATCCTTCATATTTTCAATCTATCCATTACTTCTGCCTCAGTTCCATCTTGCTGGAAAGCAGCCCACATACTCCCTCTTTTCAAATCTGGAGATCCCTGTGATTTAAACAACTATAGGCCTATCTCCATCTTGCCTACCCTTTCCAAAATTCTTGAGAAGCTAATCCATAATCAATTGAAACAACATATCGAATCCCACTCGCTCCTAAACCCTGCCCAATCTGGGTTCATGGCTAACCACAGCACTGTCACTGCATTGGCTAAGGTTACTAATGACTGGATCTCTGCGGTGGATTCCAAGAAGATCACCGGTGCAGTTTTCCTGGATCTTAGTAAAGCATTTGACACGGTGGACCATCTTCTCCTAATCAAGTGCCTTACTAACCTAGGTGCTACTCCATTTACAATGCAATGGTTCACCAGTTATCTCTCTGGTAGGATGCAGAAAGTCAAAGCAGATGGTCTCCTCTCGGCCTCCCCTTCCAATTGCTAGAGGAGCCCCCCAAGGCTCTATTTTAGGACCGATAATTTTCTCTCTCTCTCTCTCTCTCTCTCTATATATATATATATATATATATATATATATATATATCAGTGAGCTCGACTCTCCATAATGAACTAAAGTCTTCACTTCTTCGCTGATGACACTGTGTTATACACCTCTGGCACAACTCTAGTGGAAGTTAGGGAAGTTCTGCAAGCCAGCTTTGCCCAACTTGAAACTAATCTTACTGAAGCAAAGCTCCTTCTAAACGCCAAGAAAACCAAGGCAATGATCTTCTCTAGTAGTCCTCCTATCAGCACCCACCCTTCGCTTCCAAAGAATTTTATAGTTACCTCACTGGGAGAACCACTAGAAGTCGTTACTAAATTTAAATATCTTGGCTTTTGAGTAGACAATAAGCTCTCCTTCAACATTGAGAACTTATCTAGGAGGCTAAAAATATGGTTAGGGTTTTTCTTTAGAAATAGATCTCTCTTCCCTCTTGCTACCCGAACCAGGCTCGTACTAGCCACATTTCTTCCCCTATTCGATTATGGTGATTTCATTTACGCCTCTGCGGCGATCCCTAGCCTAAATAAACTGGACATCCTCTACCACCATGCCTTATGGTTCATCACCAGTCCCCCTACAGAATCCACCACTGTGACCTGTACTCAGCAGTTGGCTGGATGTCACTTGCCACCAGAAGCTTGCTCCATGCTGGGATCTGGACCCTCAAGATACTTCTTCACAAACTGCCAAGCTATATAACGTCTCTTATCCACATCTCCTGCAGTGCATATTCACTTAGGAAATCAAACTTCATCCTGTTTGACATCCCACGAACTCATACTACATTTGGCCACCAAGCCATTTCATTCTCCCTCCCTCCCTACCCTATGGAACCAACTCCAATCCACGCTGAAACTAACCAGCACTGCCTCAATTAATATCTACAAAACATTATCCTCATCCAAAATAAAAGATTCCCGTTGCTGCCACTAAAGCCCCCCCCAACCCTAGGTTAGTTCCCCGTGTTCCTATTGATAGTGTCTGGCCTTACCTGGGACCATAGCACATAAGTCACAAAAAGTAAAGTGCCTTTGCTTTTGACACCCAGATTTGCTTATTCTGCCTCTTGCCTCATCCAATACTCGTATTTCGCCCCCTTACTGTCTGACCCCCAGCCTTTTACCTTGTCTTTTATCCTCTACTCTACCTGCCCATTATACCTTCACTTTCATCCCTACACACTATACTGTTTCTTTGAATGCACCTAGCTTAGCAAATAATGAAGCCGATGTTTCATCCTGAATTCTGCTGGTTTTACCCAGTTGTGACTAACTACTACTGAATTCTGTAAGCACTTGAATTTCTATTGAAATGATACCTGTATGTAGTGTCCTTATGTCTGTGTGTGTGTTCCAGGACCTCCTTGTGAATGAGCTTGCTCAATGGAGTTTTTTTCTTGCAATAAACTTGAACTTGAACTCCAGTCTATCCCTGTCCTTTTTAAGGTGTGGATTCCAAAACTGGATGTAATACTTCAGGTGGCATCTTACCAGGGACCTGCAGAGTGGGAGGATCACTTCCCTGCTGCTGCTGTTGAAATCCCTCCTGATGCACCCTAGCATTTTGTTTGCCTTGCCATAAGCTTTGTTGCATTGGCTAGTTTATTTAAGGGTGTCACATATGATGATCCCTAGAGCCCTTTCTTCCTGAGAGGTGTTGAGTTTGACCCCATTGAGCCAGTAATCCATCCTTGGATTACCCTTGCCCTGGTGTAGCACTTTGCACTTTTTTTGCATTGAATTTTACCTGACAGGTGTTTGACCATCTTTCAAGCCTTTGCAAGTCTTTCTGAAGTTCCCTAACTGCCTCCATGCTGTCGACCTTACTGCCCACTTTAGTATCATCTACGAAGAGCACGAGCTAACCCTGAATGTCTACACTTATATCACAGATAAACATATTATAAAGGACCAGGTCTAGGACAGATACCTGTTGCACTCCACTGGCAACCCTACCTTCACTTGACCTTACCCCATTTACAACTACCCTTTGGCTTCTGTCCTTAAGACAGTTTCCCTCCCATCTGAATAAGTTTTCAGCAATGCCTAGGTCTTCTAATTGTTTTGCAGACACTTATGCAGTACTGAATTGAAGGCAGTGCTGAAATCAAAATAGAGGAGCTCCATTGGGTACCCCTTATCCAGTTCCCCAGTTACCCAGTCAAAAAAAGCAATAAGGTTTGTCTGGTATGACCTGTCTGCCACACAACTATGTTGTCTGTTATCCTACATAATATTTGTCTCCAGATATTCCACTATGTCCTGTTTCACTAAGGTTTCCACAAGTTTCCACATGATAGATGTGAGGCTGACTGGCCTGTAGTTGTAAGCCTCTTTTCTGCTTTCACCTTTTTGGAGAGGTACTACTGTACCTCCACTCTTCTCCAGTCCTCTGGTACTACTCCCGTCATCAGTGAGCGGTTAAACAAATGAGTCAATGGGTCCATTAGTTCTTTAGCCAGTTCTTGTAGCACTCTTAGGAGCAGTTCATAAGGTCCTGGTGCTTTGTCAGTCTTTAGGTTCATTAATGCCTCTTTAACCCTACCCGTGGTGATCTTTGCAGACTCCGTCCATGTCATTCCTCTATCAGATGCACTAATGCCACTTTTAGGCAGTGGACCATCTTGTTCCTTGATAAATATCGAGCAGAGGAAGTTGTTTAGTACAGTGGCTTTTGTTTGCCATCCTCTATGATTATGTCCCGCTTAGTGAGTTTAACTATCCCACCCCCTTTCTTCCTTTTTTCCCAGTTGTATCAGAAGAATTGTTTGTTGCCTGCTTTGAAATCTGAAGCAATTCGGAGTTTGGTTGATGCCTTAACCAGCCTTATAACCTTCTTGACCTCCTTACATTTCTGATTGTATGTCCCAATCATTGTTATCCTAGTTCCTTTTATATGTGTGGTATGCCTCTGTTTTGTCTCTAATTGCTGTCTAGACCTGCTTATTGAACCACATGGGCTTTTTATGCTTTTTTGCTTGGACACTGTTCTCATGCAAAGTTTGGTGGCCTCTTGTATGGCATGCTTGACCAGCCCCCAAATGCCTTCAACCTCTAGTTTTTCCATGAACCCCGGTCAGATTATCTTTGATCATTACTTTCATTTTTTTGAAGTCAGCTCCTTTGAAGCTCAGGACCTCTGCCCTAGACTGAGATTTTAGATCACATCCTGACAATGTAAACCAAATGGAGTTGTGGTCGCTGTTTGCCAGGGGTTCCCCAACTTGGACATCTTCTACTACCTCTGAATTTGTGAGGACCACATCGAGTATGGCATCCTCTCTGGCCGTGCTGACTAGTTGGGTGAGTAGGCAGTTTTGCAGGGCATTTACCACCATCTGACTCCTTGTTGATCTTACAATTAGATTATCCCAATCTACATCTGGTGTGTGTAGACCTCCAATTAGTACGGTTTCTTCTTTATGAGTCATGCCTCTAATTTATTTGATGAATCTGCCCTGGTGGTCTGTAGATTACCTTCATGTAGATCTTTTTACCAGAAGCTGTGTTGAGCTGAACCCACAGTGAGACAACCCCTTCTTTTCTATATGTGTCGGTTGACATGGTAGTTATATTATCATGAACATATAGTGCCACCCCTCCTCCCCTCTCACCCATCCTGTCCTGTCTATCTCTCACAGATGGCACCATAGACCACAAGGCCATAATCAATGAGACTGAGGATGTAGCATCTAACTGGTAGATGCTTTACTTCAGGATGGAAGGCATTCTTCTGCCTGTAAAGCAGACTGACTCTGGAGTTGGCTGTCTTAGTGTGTCCACATCTGCTGCATAGGTTAAATCAAAATCTAGGGTTAGCCCTCTATATATATCCCTCCAGTCGTGGCCCCATGGACCTCTCTCAGGCATCAAGGTCCGTGTTCTGCCCACCAGAGGACCTCCCGAGCTGTACCTCCAAGCTCCCTCTCCTGCCCACAGTCAGTACCCCTGGTCTAACCCTCCCAGGGTGGGTCACCCTACTCCTCTTGGGCACTCTTACAGACAGACTCCAGCTGCAGGGTAGGATTGGCTGTAGAGGACCTGGAAGGTCAGTCAGGGTTGGCCCAGCGATGGGAATGGGGGACTGGTACTGTTGCCTATCCATGGCGCTGTTGTTTTCCCTGTTCTAGTGTGTCACTGGAGCTCAGATGTGCAATAACATTCAGCTCAGCTGATGCACACTCCCGCACACCCCTGAATGACGTCCGCGGCAGCTCCAATCCCCAGCATATTGCGTCCGAGCACTGTATTGCCTCCAGCCTCCACTAGAGGTCACCAGTGCATCGGCTAGTGGATTTACCCCTCCCTGGGAAGGAGAGCAGTCCTGGAAATGCTCAATCCAGTCCCCTCCCTGCTGACCCCCGATGACCTGGGCTCATTCCTGAACCCGGGTCAGCAGCGAGGCGCAAGGTGTGGTGTCCAGTGCCTCAACCCTCAGCACCACCGGGCCAGCTAGCCCCAGATATTTAAAGGAGCACACCTGCTCAATAGGGGTTTACCCACACCGCAGTGACAGCAATGCCACTGACATCCCCGACATCGACAGACACAATGCTGAGTGTCGCAATTGTGCTCTTGGGGATGTCAGTGTGTTTTCCTTGGGGGTTGCACCCCTGAACCCCCAATATTTGAATATCTAACTCTGAGTTGCAGTTGTCTTGAGGAGGGGATGAAACACCAGGAGATGCACTGCCAGTGTCAGTGGGGACCATTACAGTGACCTGTTGATTTATGTTGATTCCTGTCACTGTAATGGTCTTCGCTGAGGATGTTTCGTTGTGTGGTGAGCAGGTTAAGGTTATGTCTAGGGAAAGAGGGGTATGGGATTCATTTTGCATGGAGAAGAGCATAATTTTTTTATTTTGTTTTTGTTTTTTTGTACATAGCACAAGTAAATTGGGGGTGAACCAGGTCTTGATTGCTGATAAATTGGTTTGGAGGTTAAGTTGGAGTTTGACTAGGTTGCTATTTTTTGAGATGATAGAAGTTCCTGCTGTTTTACTAAATTTTTCATTTTTAAACTAGTGAACTATGAAACTAAAAAAAATGAACAATGGCTTTGATTCGCTGTATTGTACTTTCTCATGCTTTTGTTCTCTGTTCCTAGGTTTACTGTTTTCTCCTAGCTTTTTTTTTACTTTTTATTTTTTAAAGAGAGTTTGTTCAATCTACAGGTAGATATCCTGTCCTGCCTGTATACTGTGTATCAGACTGCAGTTCACTTAGCCCCACACTGTTATTTCAGAGACCCAGATGTGCATGTGATTTCCAACTCAGTGCAGAGTCTCCTCCACCTTTCTATTGGAATGGCTGATTATATACCTTCACAAATGGTTAGCAGCTCAATAATTAGCAAATGTTATCAGGGAGAGGTGCAGTTTGAATGCTGCCAGCACAGGTTGTATTCAGCTCTGTTACCAAGGAATCAACTCAGTTGCTGAAGAAGCAAAAGTTCACTGATTCTGTATTTTGCCATGAGGTCACTATTAGTTTGAGAATATAATTCAGTAACCCAACTGTTAATTAAATGGTGGAATTATTTAAGTTAGGTGATGTGATTAGGCTATTGAAGTTTCTATGATTTTGAAACCCATTTTATAAAAACCTATACAAAGAGCACAAGCTGGAACTTATTTGAATTGTCTGTCTGCAAAAATATATCAATCCTGTAGGTGACATCAGCAAAACTGTATCACCCAAGTATATGCAGTACTAATCTTTAGTAAATGTAGATAATATGCAAGATTACAAGATGTTCTATAACCAATACTTGTTGGCACCTAACAACAAGTGAAATATTGTGTAAGACACAGATTTTTTCTTATACATATGAAAATAAATGGCATTGCACAGTACAGACATATTTAAAATTAAAAAGACAGCGTCATCCAGTGGCAAGAGTGCTGTCTTGAAAACCAGTAGCCCCAGGTTCAAATATCACCAATTACTTCAGTGCTGCACAGTCTTTAGTAAGTTATTTATCCTCTCAGTGCTTCAGTCTACCCATCTGTAAAAATGAATCAAAGCATAATACCACTGAATATATAGCATCTCAGATGGCTATCCTCAGAAACTGCAAAACAGCAAATTTATAGCACATACAGTAGCTTAGCAAAATAACACATAGTAGTCAGTCTTTAAAAATAACAACTAACTCCCAGAAATTTAAATAAGCTATCATTCACATTCTTAAACAATGTTTTACAACAAAAGCATTAATTGCTTAATAAAATATAACACTGTTCTTGATGCTGAATTGTAATCCAGTCAAAGCTGAAGGAAGTTACTGTAGGCTTGTGCAGGGTACAGTATGGTGTCACTAGCATTCAAGTGTAAACAGGAGCTGTCTGATACCTCACTCCTTAGGGATGGGTGAAACTTTTCTAGTTTGAGTTTGATTTGATTTAACCCAAACTGAAAAGATTTTGAAAGGTTTCCTGTACTGTATACCACTAGAACTGTGTGAATTGCAAAAGTCCACTGGTGGGATTTACGTGTAAGTACAATTCTGCTTCCAAAATATTTTTTTTAATTTATTTTTAAAGTCAACAGAATTCCCAATAGCATTTCTATGTAAAGTACAGAACAACTTTCCAGGATCACAAAAACTGTGGAACAATTTTCTACAGATTACGGGAAAAATCCATGGTTCATGTAAGTCGCAGAGTATTAATCTGCAGAAAGAATTCTACTTGAAGTTTTGGAATTCCACTACTGACCAAATTCCCAGAATTAGGCAGAATTTTTTGAAATTCTCTGGAATTCTGTTCTACTGAAATATGAAAATTCCACAGAATCCTATATACTATCTTTTAAACTTTTTGAAAAGACACTAAGAATAATATTTTCAATGTTGTTTCAGCCTTTAATATGTCAAAATGACATCATATTGTGAAAGAAACATAATATACAGCAGAATATGTTTAGTTATGTATTTATTTATTTATTTAGTTATTGATGTATGTATGTATGTGTTTATTTATTTGTTTGTTTATGTAATTTTTGTTAACCGGGAAAGTGCACTAGACAATTGAATGCCTATTTTCAAGCATGGCCCAGGAGGTTACATAGAATCAGTTCCATCAACAACAGGTTACAGTACAGCAACCATAAGTGACATTGACAACAGCATAAATAACATAGAGGATAATGGATGGACATCATGTAACAACAAGGCTGTATTCACTTTGAGAGGTTGCCATGACAACAATGTAAACCTCGAGAGCAAATCTCAAGAGGTTTTCCATTGTAATGGCAAACTCAAGAAGTGAATTCAGCCCTGTTTTTATCTGATGCCCATTCATTATCTTGTGTAGTGCATGGCCACTGGCTAACAGCGATCTTTACTTGGCGATCATTCTTTTTTTTTTTTTTACCCAACACTTCTCCACTTTGCCAGTAACTATAACTGTTATGTTATGCCAAGGTAAAAGGGAGAAAATGGACGATCAGCAATAGAACGCTAACAGATGCACGAGATAACATTCCGAATTTTACCATCGCTGTGACGTGCCAACGATGGTACAACAGCAACCTGATATCACGGCAATGGTACAGCAAGCTTGTATCTCTGGTGAATTCTATCTGTAACAATATGCTCCCATACGCTACAGATTATATAGCAAGGTACCAGACAGTGGAGTGACATATAGCAGCAGATGTAAGAGATGAAGTGTCCCAAACAAGACAGTGACAGAAGTATTAGTGGCAGACATAAGAGGTGTCCATAAGAAGGAGACCTACATGACAAAGAGAGGACAACAACAGCAGTGGCAACATTAGTGGTGAAGACCTGTCTGGAAGTTTGAATCTAAAGTTGCAAACAATCAGGAGATGTGACTCCCAGACAACTTTGATAGTAGACGTGCTGGACATGACAACTGTCTGGAAGTAAAAGCCCCAAGTGGCAGAGAACTATCTAGATGTCAATGAGGACTGCAGGAACAAGAGAGGTAGTAGCAGCAGCAGATATAATTAGCACATTTTCCTTTTTTTTTTTTTAACCAAGACATGCATTCTTTTTTCTTCATCCATTCATTCAGCCAATCCTCTTGTGGACCACCCATCTCTGACACCAGACAACCATGACCAAAATGTAGACTGTGAGGCAAGGGTCTGATAGTGCTAGGAGCCATCACCCTTCAGCTTGCACATTTCTGCTATTCTTCCCTCCCTCTCACTGAGGAAGCTTGCTAGAAACATGCTGTCCTCAGAAGGGAAAGAAGTCTATGTCATGTGGGAACCCACAATGTCTTAACACTGCCACTGATTGACCAAGAAGCTGCTGTTTTTATTTATTTATTTGTTTTTGATATCAGGTAAGATACACTAGGCATACACATATCTATTTTCAGGCACTATTTGGGAGAATTATGAAACTTAAAGCTAGAGATGTTCAAAGTTGCTGAAATTCGCTCTGTGAAATTTTCCTATAATTTCAACAAATTCCAAGAGCTGGGGACTGCAATTCATGTCGTTGTTAGCAAAACAGATTGACCAAATTTACATGCCCAATTTGCAGCAAATACCAAGGCAAATTGGGTATATAAAAAGGTAACTCCCCTTTCCAGGACTCCCCTTTTGGCACCCTCCTCCCTCCTCCCCCTCTTCCTGGCTTGGCAAACATCATACTGCTGCTTTCCTGTAACAAAATGTAATCTCTCTTCCCCCCACCCATGTGTCAAATACACTCTTCCCACCTCTTCCCACCTGAGTCACTCTGTGTTTAATACTTACTGCAAGTCCCCCACTCAGCCCCCTCCTGTGGCCTACACCACCCTCCCCCCCCCACCAGCATGCCCAAAATAAAACTTGCAAATAAAGAAATTTGTCCCCCGGTGAGGAGAATCTGCTCTGTTCAGTCCTGACTCCTGTCTTGCAATGGCTTTAATGAATGAATGGTGATGTCTCAGCTACTAGTAAACCCTGATTGGATGAAAAATTCAGGTTTTACTAGTAGCAAAGGAATCACCATTCATTCATGCAATTACAAGAAAGGGAGTCAGCACTGAACAGAGCAGACACTTTGGACATGGGGACCATTTTTTTATTTGCAGGTTATATTTTGTGGGTGCTGATGGCGGGGGTGTCATAGTGTGGTGAGGACCAGAGGGGGGTTGAGTGGGACACTTGGAGGAATTATTCATGACAGTGGAACTCAGGGGGTAAGAGTATATCTGGCATGTGGGTTGGGGAAAAGATTAGATTTTATTACAGGAAAGCAGCAGTGTGATCTTCACTGGGGGGATGCCAGCAGTGGGGTGAGAGGGGGTTATATTACTCATTTCTATGTTCTTGGGTGTGGGGAGGTTTTTTAAGTTTTAAAAAATCCACTGAGGAAGCTGGCACTTTAGCCACAAAATTCACAATTCTTTTCGTGAATGCGTATCTCGAAGATTTGCACCAACTTGGCTAGCAAATTGAAAATTTGCAGCATCTCTAATTACATCATCAGTGCAATCACAATCAAAAATGCAAAATGAAAAAGACATCAGTATGGAGTCACAAACACAGTGGCATAATAAATGTTGGAAAACATTACTGTAAAATTGAAACAGCAGCCATGCGCAGTCATAAGAAGTTACAGTACATTACGAAGTAAAAAGGAAAGCAATGGTGTTTCATCCTAGAATGAAAATATGAATACAACAGTAAATGAGTAATAGTGAGACAGTTAATATCAGTGAAAAACCACACAAAAATGCAAAATACTGCAGTGATAGGTAATAATGAGCAATTTATATCAGATAAATGAGAAACATAGCTACAAGAATTTTTGGGGTGACAAAAACAGCAGGTGAAAAATGGCTTGTCTGGATCATCCTGAAATGACAATTTATATGGCAAAAGTAAGCAGAAACTCATCTCAGGGTGAGTGAGAAAAGTGCATAGTACTATGGCATGTTTGACTTAGTCTCCTAGACCCAAAAAGGGAATGAGCAAAGACTTGCTAGTCACACTGAAACCTTTAGCACCTTGCAAAAAACTGAATGACTGCAGCGGAGTTGTACATTAGGGGGAAGGGAGTTCCAGTAAGTTGAAAAATAAACTGCAAATGGCAGTTTCCCAAGGCTAGTGAAGGACCTGCATGCAAGGAGAGGCAGAGAGTCCACAGATCTAAGAGACTAGGTTGGGGATGTGCACACCAGGTAAGTAGCAAGACAGGGTGAGGAGCCTATGCACAGAAGTTAGTTAATAAAATGGTCCAGAGCAAGGGACCATTACCCAACAGGGGAGGGCCATCCCAGACGGGTGTTGCAGTGGAGTGGGAAATACACCCCCCAATCCAAGAAGACTACTCTGCAGAACTCTTAAGATTCTTACAGGCCATGTCTGTGAACTGGATTCAGTAGAACCTATAAGGATGAACCACACAATGCAAATTACATGTTTAAGAAGATTATTATTAAAAAAAATCAAAACCAATGAGTTCCCAATTCAGTATAAGAAAACACTAAGAAAGTGCATAAAAATGAATAAGAAGTGTTCTACCACATGCATGCAAAATATGCTGTAAAAAAACAATTAGGCATATAGCCAGCACTGGTACCTTAATGACATGATGGTAATTTCAGAACTGAATCAACCACCTACCCTGCACAACTCGCTAATGAAGCAAGGTCCACTACATCCTCATTTGGGGGCAGAGATGGTGATGCCCCCAGTATCATTAAATACCCATCTTAATCAAAGACTCAAGGAATTTTTAATCTAGTTCCCCCTTTCACCTAATAAATTTTATGTAATATATTCCTTCATAGATCCAAATTGTTCTAAACACAGCACTAGTAAGTACAAATGTAAAAGAAAGCTCCGAGCAATGAAAAGCCCAAACCAAGGAAACACTAGCACAAACAGTAAAAGAAGGGGGCAAGACTTTCTATAGATACATTTGTGAAAGGAGAAAGTCCAGAGGGGGTATTGCTAAGATCAAAGGGGATAAGGGGGAGTGTGTGGAGGAGGACCAAGGAAAAGCATCTATCCTAAATAGATACTTCTGCTCAGAATTTACTGAGGCGAAGTTAGGAAGGGCCCACAGCTCAGCACCATGGACACATGGGGGAGGGAGGTGTATACCAGTCCCATCACAAAAGAAAGGGTCCTACAAGAGCTCGCTAAGCTCAGGGTGGACAGGGCAATGGGACCTGATGGCATACATTCCAGAGTACTAAAGGAGCTAAGGGTGGAACTAGCAGAACCATTAACAGAACTGTTTAGTGTGTCTCTGAGCACAGGAGAGGTCCCAGAAGACTGGAGAAGGGCTCAAGTTATTCCGCTCCACAACAGCAGTAGCAGGGAAGAAGCAGGGAACTACAGATCAGTCAGTCTTACCTCAGTAGTGAGCAAGATTATGGAGGCACTCCTTAAGGAAAGGATAGTGCAACACCTGGAATCTATAGGAGAAAGGGATCCAAGACAGCATGGGTTTACAACAGGAAGGTTCTGTCAAACTAATCTCATAGATTTCTTTGACTGGGTAACCAGGACACCAAGGGAGTGCAGTTGATGTCACCTACCTTGACTTCAGCAAAGCTTTCGATACTGTTCCACATAGAAGATTGATTAATAAGCTAGGTAGGCTCGGGGTGGGTCAGACGTTGGTCAACTGGGTGGCAAACTGGTTGGCAGGCAGAAAACAGAGAGTGGTGGTAAATGGTATACAGTCAGAAGAGATGCAAGTCACAAGTGGGGTACTTCAGGGATCAGTCCTGGGGCCAGTTCTCTTCAATATCTTCATCAGTGACATTGCAGATGGACTGGAGGGTAAGGTTTGTCTGTTTGCAGATGACACCAAAATCTGCAACAGAGTAGATTATCCAGATGGGCTGGGCAGAATGAGAAGAGATCTGGATAAACTTAGATAATGGTTGGAAGAGTGGCAACTGGGGTTTAACGCAAAGAAGTGTAAGATCATGCACATAGGGAAGAGACACCCTGAAGCCACCTATAGGTTGGGGCGGGAGTTGCTGGCAATCACAAGGGAAGAAAGGGACTTGGGCATCATCATCACAGATGACCTAAAATCATCCATGCAGACCACTAAAGCAGTAGGTAAGGCTAGAGGGATGTTGGGGTGTATTAGTAGGGGTATTGCAAGTCATAAGAGGGAGGTAATAATCCCTCTTTACAAGACACTGGTTAGGCCCCATCTGGAGTACTGCATGCAGTACTGGATGCCTCACCTGCACAAGGACATTAAAAACATGGAGGCAGTCCAGAGACCGGCAACTAAAATGGTGCAGGGACTTCATCAGAAAACATATGAGGACAGATTAATGGAGCTTATTATGTATACCCTAGAGCAAAGGAGGGAGAGAGGTGATATGATCAAAACATTCAAACATCTTAAGGGCATTAACAAGGTGAAATAGTCTAACATGTTTCAATATAAGAAAAATAGCAAGGCAAGAGGACACAGCATGAGATTAGAGGGAGGCTGAGTAAGGGGCAATGTGAAGAAATTCTTTTTCACAGAAAAGGTGGTGGATGCATGGAACGGCCTACCTCAGGAAGTGTAGGATATGAATGCAGAGTAGGGCTTCAAACAGGCATGAGATAGGCATAAGGGAGCAATACAGATGAGTATGAATAAATAGGCCATTGACAGAGTAAAGGCCTATGGCACATTCAAGGTAGAAAAAATGGGCATACTGGATGGGCCTTGCAGTCCTTATCTGCTGACAACTTCCATGTTTCTATGTTATCTTTTATAGCAAAATGGTTCAATGGTTGTCACCATGATTGGCCGAGCCAGGGATCAACACAGGAAGAGGATCTCTGGTCACTGGACTGTGGATGCCATAACGGGGCTGATGATCGGCAGGGGGGATGCTAGCCACCGGGTCTCTATATGGAGCATATGGAGCTGGTAAGTGTAGCCACTGGACAGCAGGGATACAGTGTTGTATTGCTAGGCCGGGCTTAGTGGGGGGGGCACTAGCCACCAGGGTTTTATGAAGGCACTTTAGAGGACAGCAGCTGGAGGCGGGGACCACTCTGTACCAGAGATTGTCAACAGCATGTACGGGCTGATGATTGGAGGGTGGGAGACACCACTGGATGGGGGACCACTTTGCATCATGGATTGTCGACAGCACTTATGGGCTGGCAGTTGGAGGGTGGGATGGACAACTGGCCAGCAGGGATCAGTTAAGTCATTCACAGGCAGGCGATCAAAGGATGGGGGGATGAATAGGCATGAGGGAATGATTAACTTATTATCAGTCTGGTGATCAGAGAGTGGGGGGCCCACTAGACACCACTGATATGTTGCTAATTAATGGGATGGCAATTGGGGGATGGGGCATGAGGAACTTCCACACCTCTATGGGGCCAGGCAATTGGGAGGCTGATACCCATGCAAATGAGACCATAATGGGCATATTTGCACCTTTCATGCCTAGAGGGCTCATTTGCATGGGTCCCTCTAAAAATCATGATTAGTGCTCTGGTGCTGTCAATTCTGGTGGGACTATTCCCTTCACAGCAGGGATCCATGTTGGGGTAGTGCTACTTGACTTAGTGCTATGCTGACATGGCCCTATTTTCAGTCGGATAATGCCAGTGCATTATCTTACTGAATATAATATCCTCAGTCTCCTGGGCACTTGCAAAATACAGCACAAACCTTTGCACTTTGCTTTGCACTTGTTTGAATTTCAGGCCCCAAGAGACCAGATGCCTGACAGGAGCCCACTCCCTGAGCCACAAGAAGTGGCAGAAAACCATGCCCATGAGCCCTCTCCTTTAGCAGATGGCACAACATTTCCTTGAGGGTACTGTTTCCAAATTTCCATCTCTCAGCTGCAATGTGCTGCACAACTGCTCCTTGGGGGTTCTGATGACTGGGATCTCCCTTTCTTAGCAACAGCAGACAGCAGAACCACTTCTTTGGCATCCCAATGTCTGGGATCCAAACTCCCTCAGGTTCAGCGGATGGCAATACCGATTCTTAGGGGTCCCGATGATTAACATCCCCCTCCCTGAACTGCAACAGGTAGCATAACTGCTTCTCAGGGGTCCCAATGGCTGGTATATCCCCTCCCTGAGTTGCAATGAGTGACAGAACTGTTTCTAAGGGTTCCTGATGGCCAGGATCTCCATCTCTCAGTTAAAGCAAATGGTCGACAACATTGGGGGTCCTGTTAATCAGGAGCCATCTCCCTGTGCTGCATGAAGCAGCAGAAAACGTTGTTGGTCTTACTGCCTGGGATCCTCCTGTCTTAGCCACAACAAGCAACACAAAAGATCAGGAGTCTGGCTGCCCACCTGGAGCCCCCTTCCTCAGATGCAACAAACAGCATAAAACATTTAGTGTCCAGCTTCCCATGATCCCCTACCTCAGATGTAACAAGTGGCAAAAAAATGGGTGATTTCATAGCTTAATATTCACCTCCCTCAGGCACAAGTGTCTGCTTTTGCCTCCCTGACTCTCCTTTTTACTTCCTTTGTTTTTATTTGGTACTCTTCCCATTCATCCTCCCCCATCTCTTCCGTGTTACTTGTGAAAGCCTTTTTTTTTTGCTCTCCCTTCTTCCCTGACCCTTTCCAAGAAACATCTTGGTCTCTTGTACCTATTTCATTTTGAAACAAATCTTGTGCATGACTCTGTTGCCTCAAGAATGATCCCCTTCTTTGCCCCCCATCTTACTCTATACTTCTGATGCTGTCCACCCAGATCAATTTGTCTCGAACCAGCTCTCATAACCAGTTGATGTCTGCTCTTTTGAAATCAACGACTTAAATTTATGATAGTGGCATTCAGGTCCTGAGGGATAGAATGAATCAAATGGAGCTATGGTCACTGGGCCCGATTGACTCCTCTACCATCATTCCACTTTACCTTCTCCAGACTGGCAATCACCAAATTGAGAATGGTCACCTGTCAAGTGGGTTCCTTAACAAGCTGCACTAGCAGGCAGTCCTGCAATGTATCCAACCGAGCTGGTCTTCTAATGCACCGGGCCACTGAAATGTCCCAGTTGATACTGGGCAGTTTCAGATTACCTACCACCACCATTTCCCCTTTCTTCACTCCCCTTTCCAGCTCTTCCCCAAACTCCTTATCTCTCTCTCTGTCTCTTGTCCTGGTGATCTGTAGATACCCCCACCAGTATTTTCTTGCCTGAGCCTGTTGTGAGCTGAACTCACAGCAACTCTGTTTTCCTTTTCTTCCCCTGATGTGCCAGTTCTCCACAGCCTCTGTGCCCTACTTGACATATAGGGCTATGCCTCCCTCTTTGCCTTTCTCTCTATCCTGTCTAAACATAGTGTATCCAGGGACTGACATGTCCCAGTCATTTGGTTATGAGATCCACCTCAGTGTCTGTCACTAATGCCTGCAGTGCTCTATTTGTATTACCCAGGCTCCTGACATTAAAGCAGACTAACTTCCAACTTGCTCCAGATTCTCTTTTGCTGTTTTGTCTTCTGACACCTGCATTCCATCTGATTCTTCTTACCTTCTTATTTTTCCTATTTCTTTCTGACCCTGACAGCCTTACCCCTTTGTCTCTTCTAGTACTCCTTTTTGAACCTCAAAAACCTTATTTTTAACCACCTTACTGCTGCCAGTCACCAGTCTAGGAGGATCAATGACTAGGTTCCCCTTCCTCACTCCCTTTATCATGTTTCCCTAGCCTCAGTGCCCTCTGCAGTCAGTTTAACTGTTCAATATAGATGCCAAACTTCTTCTCCAGCATACTGGTCCCCTTTCTTGCCAGGTGAAGGCCATCACCTTTGAAAAGCCTCCTGTCCCAGAAGTCCCTCAGTCCCCCACAAAGTGGTAGCCTTCTTCTAACACCACCTCTTTAATTGCATATTTAATACCTCTATCACTTACCTCTGTACTCTATCTTCCCCTCCCCATTGGACATGGCCATGGTATTCTGCACTTGGCCACACACCATCCAGCCCCACCTCACAGATAAGCAGTCCAAAGACACAAGTGACGTCGGCAGATTAAGTGTAAATAAATAAAAAAAAAACATTGTGTGCACCAATGACTCTGCTAATCATCACCATGCCACCAGTCTCTGAGATTGATTCTGCTGTCTCCAGGAGACAAATTGGTATGCAGCCTGCAGGGCTAAACCCATCAGGGGTAGAGTATGTGCATGTACACATGCACATGAAGCACTGGATATGACCATTGTTTTTCTGTTATGGTCACCTAAGAAATACCACTTGATTTAAACAACTATACAAACTGTAAATATTGTCCCTGAAAATAATAACTGAACATAAGGAGATGTCACTAAAGGATAAGCTGTATGTTGCTAAGCACAGCTTATCCCTGTAGTGACGTAACTTTCTGCTTCAAGAGTCCATGAAATGGCAGATGCCTCAGCTCCAAAAACCTGACCTTGTGATGCAACGGTAGCACATATGACTCAATATCAAAAGGCTGAATGTTCAAATAATGTTGGGGGTCATAATAACTTTCAGAGCAACTGGAAGGGAAGGTTTGCCTCTTTGAGGAGGACACCACAATCTGCAATAAGGTGGCACTCCTGGGGGGTGGAAAGAATGAGCAGAGCAGAGAAAACATGAAGAGTTGTCAAGGATATGGCAGATGGTTTCAATGCAAAAAAAGTGCAAATTATTGTTTGCTCTTAGGATGCAGAAACCCAGGAGCAAAGTACAAAATGGTGGGAAAGGTAATGATGACCACCAAATGGGAAACAGACCTGTGGGTAATCATATCTGATGACCTAAAGGAGGCCAGGCAGTGTGACAAGGCAGTATGGTGGACTAGTGAGTTGATTGGGTGCATAGGGAAGTGTATCACCAGCATAAAGAGGGAGGTGGTGTTGCCTCTGTATAGATAGCTGATAAGACCTCACCTAGAGAACTGTATCCAGTTCTGGAGATCGCATCTCTGGAAGGACATATGCAGAGTGGAGGATGTCCAAAGGAGGGAAGCTTAAATGGTGCAGGGTCTGCATCAAACATCCTATGAGGAGAGACAAAAGGACCTCAATATGTACACCCTGGCAGAGAGGAGGGAAATGAGGGATATGACAGAGACCTTTAAATACCTTACCAGAATAAATAAGGTACAGGAGGAAAGTATTCCTCAGAAAAAAGAGATACGCAAGAACGAGGGAACATGGAATGAAGCTGGAGGGGGTAGATTCAGGAGAGATGTGAGGAAATACTTCTTCACAGAAACAGTGGTGGATAATTGGAACAGTATTCCAGTGCAGGAGGTGGGGGCAAAAATATCGCTGGGGTTTAAGAATGCATGGGATAGGAATAAGGGAGTCTTAGTGAAGGGGGGGGGGAGAGCTGGAGATCAAGTAGGGTCTGCAGTAATAGCGTAGGTAGGGAAACATGGGCAGACTACGTGGGTCTAGTGATCCCTAGCTGCCATCAAATTCTGTGTTTTTGTGTTTCATGTACAGGAAAGCACAGTACTACATTTGAAAAATTATTCATGTGCTTCCAGAATTTAAGTGACCCAACAACATCTCCTTAAGTGACCCACCAATGTTTCCCTCCCTTTAAGATATTAATCCAATTCTCCAGGCTGCCATCTTTCCTTTCTTGAGCTGACATCATCCCAGCCCTTGCAATCAGCAGTCCCTCCAGGGCGTTTCTGGGAAGCATGGAGTCCCATGAGTAGGAAACAGCCTGATGGAGACTCAGGTTGCCCTGTGGTGAAGGGTGAACTCCTGATTTCTGTGTCACAGTGGTAGCAAGAGCATGCCCCATGCCTTCCCTTCTAGAGGGCACACTGCTGTCAGCAACCCTCCTCGATCATGACCACCCAACCATGAAAGCCCCTGGGGTCACTCACTAAATATTACATCTATGTGGTCTTGCAACACACTACCACTAGGAAGTTAGGTAGCTTCCTACCCATCATTTTAGTACAAATAATAGATTGCATTAGAGTTGTTAAAAGATGTGCAAGGCAGTTCATACATGTTGCCTACCAGAGGTTGCACTGAGTACATCAGCCACACAGTGGCCTACTGACACAATGACACTTAGAGACCACCTGGGTTCCTCTCAAGCCCCAGAACTTCTACATTTACATTGAGGCCACTGAGTGAGCCCTTCAATTCCCACAAGTTCAAAAGGTAATACATCATAACTACTTACCGGAAGTTTCTGTACAGTTATTGCAACACTTTTTTTAAGAAAAGGGGTTGTGACCAGGTTAGATGGTGTATGATTGAGACTGAGGGGGGAATATGATTGATGATGACTGACCAGTGGTCTTCAATCACCCCAAATCATGTATGTCTAAAACAATCAATATACACAAGCCAGATAGGCAGATGGTGTACTAGCAGAGGTACCAAGGGTAAGCAGACACTGCTAGGGATACCACAGGTAGGCAGATGCTGCCAAGTGATACAAGATACTACCACAGATAGGGAGATACTGCCAGTGATCACACATGAAGGTCTAATATCCATGCTAACAGTCTCCATCATCTGACTTGGTGCTATTGGACTCTATGACTATAGTGGCGCTAAGAACATTGCACAACTAGATCACAATGAGAAACAATTCCAAACATGCTCATGACATGACTCTACCAATGTGGAGGATTCCTCAGCTGTTGTACCCACCAGTCCTACACTCTGGCTTGCAGTTTAGCTTGTCACAAACCACATATATACAATAGGAGCACTTCTCTTTCTTAGCTAAAGTAGGCATTTATATTAAACAATGGGACCTAAACTACAGAAGGAGGGGGAAGGATCATGCAGTGTGAGTTCCACATTTTCCTCCCCAAAAACCACCTGACTTTTGCACAGAGAGCTTTGATGTCACCATCGTTGTTCAGTTCACAATGCCACAGCTGCTTGATCTGTTGGGTCCAGGTCGCTTACCTCCAGCATTCTGTTTAGCCAGAGTCACTTAACAAACCACTCCTCCTGCACAAGGGTTTTGAACATAACACCTGAGTAGTAATAATAATAATAATTACAGTGCCTGATCAGCAGCAGGGAGAGGGAGCTGGAACTTAAAGAGCCAGTTAGCTATTTTCCCAAGAGAGATACTGTACACAATGCCCTCTTTCTGAGTCCTGAGACAACAAAACTCAAAAGGCTCATTGACAGCCACAACATTATCCCAGTAATGGCTCACCTCTCCCTAGCTGACGGGCTCTTTGAAGCAAAGATGTGTCCAGATCTCCAACCCAGCTGCACCTTCTGCTCCAAAGCCTCAAAGGAGTGAGGTAATGTGAGCCCAGTCAGGCCAGGCTCTGGTGCTCCCTGCTCTGGTAACTGCATCTGCCCTACCCCAATCTCCACTGCTAGTTTTGTTCCTGCTATCACCTATTCAAAAGCTCTCTGCCCCTATTCCATCAACATGGAGCCTTGCTTCCTGCCCCAGACTGGCTGACACTGCCTCACTGTGGCCATGTTTGTCCTGAGCAAACAAAGCTCAAAAGTCTCAATGAGAGACCCAACATCATCCCAGTCCAGCTTACCTCTCACTTGCTGCAGATGCACAAGAAGTAGAGATGTGTCAGCCATGAGCATAAAGCCTGGGTGGAATCGCTTAGAAGAGAACCTCCCTTAGCAGGAGACAGGATCCCAAAGCCAGGTCCAGAACCACAACCTGGCTGCACCTTCTGTCTCCCAAACCCCAAATGAGTGAGCAATGTGAGCCCCATAGGGCCATCTCTTTCATGTCCCACTCTTTATCCTGGTGCTATGATCTCACCCACTCCACTGGTCCCAGCTACCTTTCCAGACTCTGTGCCCTGATCATTTGCTGTTACTAAAGTTTTGGATGCTCTGACACAACCTGATCCACTGCACCTTGTCCAGTCTTTGCTACCCTGATGTTCCCTGCTCCAGTACCTGCACATGCCCTGCCCCAGTCTCCACTGCAGGTTCTGATCCCACTAATACCTGACCCAATGTGCCCTGCCTCTATCGACAAGATCAACCAAGATTCAAGCATCACAACTGCTTCAGATGTATTCCTACATTGAGTAAACTCCATGCAAAGGCAGATGAGTTAGCCTGGATAAATCACCAAACCAATTTTCTGCTGGAGTGTCAATGGGGAGTAGTTTCCCCATGCACCTCACTGCAGAAAATCTGCCAGGCAAAATATACACTAAAGACAAGAGGCTCCACACTTTGTTTGGTGCCTAGAAAACAAGATCACAAAAATATGTGTTCCCTCATACCTATTATGACTAAGTATGCTGTATAAACTACACATTTTCACATTCCTTTAATCAAAGTGTAAGCAAGTGTAAGCAAATATAATATGTTTTATGGAAAGTAAGGACTAGTTAAGAAAGAAATCGTTGAGTGGGCCCTATACTGTAAGCACATCAGACATATCACTTTCCATATTGAATGTCTGTTTATTAGTGCTTTGTTATAGTCCTGTAGCATGTTTTTATTGGTATTTCTCAATGTTAGATCCATTAAGATTCTGTAGTGCCTAGTCTGAGGAGGCACACTATCAGAAAAATGCCTGTCTTTGACACATAATGAAGAAGCATTAGTATCCTGGTTTAACCTTTGAAAAAGGCTTTTATTGTTGTCTCTTTAAGTGTTTATAATAAATTTCATATGCTCTGAAGATACTTTTAGAGGGGAATGCACATGAATGCCATTACTTTTAGAATGAGCTCTCCTATCTGATTTCATTGCATAGCATGCTCTGCTCTCTCTGTTTTCATCAAACTGTGCTGAAAAAGGCAAAAGTTATTGTCTAAACAGAATTTGTTCTTTTCATAGTCTAAATATGTGTTTGTTATTAAAGTTTCTGTAATTTCCTGTTTGTAATACATTTTTTGTAAAATTGTAATAATTTTTGATATAACCAAAATGTATCACTTTATTATGTTTCTAGTTAAATGTCCCTGGTCCCATTTAAAGAGTTCTCTTGAGGGGGTGGCTGACTCTTGACCCACTAGGTGTTGGTGGCCACGAGTTTCTGTATGTTTTTATATCTGAGGGGTACTCTAATGACTCCCTATACATGTGCCTTGTGGTTTGGAGCATGTGCAATGAAAACATGAACGATGCATGCTCAGTTGTGAAAATCAAACTTAGAAATTTTTCAGTAACTGCTCTTCACACGATCAGTAGAAAAAACATCGAAGTTTAAATATTACAGTAGTATTGCCTCTGCCAGACCTTGTGTATGAGCTGCATGCTGAAACAGGGACTTTGATATCACTGCTGTAAAGCCCTAGGTTCTGAACCTACAAGCTGGTAACTAGTACATATACTAGGAAAGGGAAAAGAAATGCAAAAGAATTTTGATTAGAACTGGTTATTATTATGCAGCTGTATACTTATTGTACTTTTTTTGATTATCTATATCTCCCAGATGTTAGAGATTTCCCCTGTTGATAGACCACACGTGACTTGAGGAGGGAGGAAAGACATGCAGACAAAACAATTAAGTATACATCTATCAGGGAGCGTGATCGTCTAATCACTAACCTTGGGAGACAGCCAAGGCTCAGAGATGACCACACCATCCAACTGGAGGTTTAACAACAGCAGATTCAGCTGACCCAGCTTGCAGAGCACTGTGGATGTTCAAGTAAGTGACCTGCAGTCCAATATTGATATCATCCAAAACCCTGGACACAATACAAATAGTGGAATGCACTGACCTGAAACCTGAGATTTCCAAGACAGAATTAACCTCCTGGCATCCAATAAACTATTAATGGATTAAGTTTTCTGGCAATTTTGATGGACAGACAAGAGCAAGATGGGTCTGAAGTTCAATTGGTTATCCAGTTCATCCTCCCATAGATGGAAATGGCCCTTGCCTCCTTTCACACCAATGAAACTTTAACTTTATGCAGTGAGATGCTAAACAGATAAGTAAGTGACTCACACATTTGAAAAAAATTGCACATTTCAGAATCTTTGGAGGTAAACCATGAGGTACCCACTTTTTTACATTTAAATCTTAAACAATTCCAAAACATCAACAGAATATGTTTAGGATTATGTTTAAAAGGCAGAGCTATTACCATTAATGGAATCATAGGAGTCATGAGCTTGTATACTAGCCAATTTTCCAGTTTGATTGCTGGGTGAGAAAAGCTGCATATGCCTCCCAATGCAATAAAGCAATCTGTATCTTTTTGAAGGCATTCTTAAGGTGGTTTTCCTGGAGAAGTTCATCTTAATACTTGCTGGTAGTTCTGACCTTTCAGTTTGTTAACTATATTCCTTAATCTCCAAGGGTTATTGGCTGAATTGCTAAAAGTGCTCTTGAAATAATTTATTTTAGCTTCAAAAAAAAGGAAAATGGCATATGTGCTGTCTTTTGCTCTGTAGGCTTACCAATCACCAGGTGATTTAGAAGGACAGGGACATCTCTAGACTACATATTTTATTTCCTTCCTTTATTGCATTGTTTCAGAAGTGAACCATGGGGCAGAGAAGAGCTTGACACTGTATGTGTACATAGGAAGGTGATTATTTACTACACTTATTGTAACAGTTCTTTTATAAAATATTCCTAGACATTGTTCAAGTTTCAAGTTTCAAAGTTTATTTAGAATTAAAAAGGTATGTATAACCAAAATATTAGATATACCAAGATCATAAAAATATAAGATAACGCATACTGGCATTATAATTTACATAATAATACAGACATTACATACAATCCAAGTTAAATATTTGTATCCATACGTGCAACTGGTATTTCAGGTCAGTACTATAGTAATTCTTCAGTAACATTTTCCAATAAAAAATGTCAGTTAATTTACCTAATCTGTTTATTGGGGAACCATTCTTCATGCATCTATTAAGAGCCTTCCACACAAAATTGGAATTTCATCATTATTCAACAAAGAGGCTAGCATCCGGTTTTGTGAGATAAAGGATTTGTTTAAAAGGAAATTTCAAAGGTGTTTTTTTTTCTCAACTCCTCCAGATAAGGTCAGATCAATAATATACATATGGTTGATCACTTCTCCTCACCGACAAATTCACAAAGTTGTCCCTTTTTATATGTTTGCCATGAAATACATTTCGCATACCATCCCAAATTGATATGTAATATTAGCCTTGTGACCGCCTTAATATGAATATCTGATTCACAGTAACTTAAATATAACTCTTTATAATGAAGCAGTTTTAATTTTTAAACAATAGAAACTTAATTGTTTGGCCTAACCTTTCAAGTGCAGTTTGTTGGCTAACATCTTTAACATGCTGTATTCTACTGAATTTGTAACATTGTGAATTGTCTTATAATATTGTACAGTATATGATGGTAGCACATATTCTTTCATTTTTTAATCCAGGTTGAAAAACCAATTTATGGTTGAAATGTTTTGAGTAACGTATTCAATCTATTTTAACTAACATGCTTTAAGTATTTCATTTATGTTCGGCATGACTTGTATTATATAGAAAATAATATATGGAGTGGTGTGTGTAACGAGATTTTACACACACCCAAGTTGTGGGATGCTACGTAAATCCCGTGTGCGCATTTACGCCTCAGTAATTATAAAAAATAAAATAAGATTGCTGTTCAGGAAGCCGTGGAGCAGTCTGGATTCTGTGTGGTCTGCGGTCTTAGTAGTTACAGTACTACACTTGTTGGGGGAAAAGGACATGGATATTTTCTTTAAAATGTCCAGAAATGTTGATTTTACCACTGAGTGGCAGTTGCATCGTCTTTCCCAGATTCACAAGGCAGGGACAGTCTGTGCCATTCACTCCGCTGCGATCACATGCTGACGAGAAACACGGCGATAGTTTTACTTTTATTTTGTTTCCTTTGTTAAGTCAAGAAAGAGTTCATTTAAAAAAAATAAATAAAAAAGTAAATTACCAGTGAATAAGAGGGACCCGAAAGTGTGCTTCGGGATTGCTGCATGGAATGTGAAGATGAGAGACTGGGGACTGCGCATGGCTGCTCCGAGGGAAACCTGGCTCATGTTTGCCATTATAACCAGCCCAGCTGGTTATAACAGCAAATTATAACCGGGTTTTCCTATGGGAAAAAGCGCTACCCAGTAATTATAGTAAGATAACATTCTAATATCTGCAAGATCTTAGATTGAAAGAATGTTACCTTCTGCCTTCAGGAATTCTTCTGGCACAGTATCAGGAAGACCCATTAGTAATCTCAAGTATATGTTTTGTGTAGGTTCTAAGCTGAAAACATCTTCAACACCCACACATATTTCGACACCATATAGGAGGAATACATTTACTTTAGCTTGATACAAATTAAGCATTGCTAAGAAAAACTCTTTCACAAATGTTTTCAAGAATCTGTGGACTCCAAAAATAGATACATGAGCTGATTTTTTGTTTGTTTTTTATGCTTTTTGCTGGACTGAGAAACAGAAACATTAAGACGTAAGTAAACATGATCTTCCACCTGTTCTATTCGATGGGATCCAGTTTTCCACTAATATGCTATATTTCTTGGGTTACATGGAAACATAGAAAAACAGAATTTGAAGGCAGATAAGGAACACTTGGCCCACCTAGTCTGCCCATTCCCCTACCTGATGGATAAGCTACAGATTCTAGTTAATCAACAGCTTACTTCCTCCTACCCCTCCACTAGAATTGCTTTATGTCCTTCCCATGCATTCTTGAATTCTCCCACTGTTCCTGACTCCACAACCTCCTCAGGAAGGCTGTTTCATGCATCCACAACCCTCTCTGTAAAAAAATACTTTCTAACATTACCTCTGAGCCGTCCCCCCTCTATCTTCAAATTGTGCCCTCTTGTTCTTGCACATCTCTTTTTCTGAAAGATGCTACCCTCTTGTACTGTGTTAATTCTCTTGAGATACTTGAAAGTTTTTATCATGCCCCTTCCCTTTCCTCAAGGGTATACATATGAAGCTGCTTCAGTCTCACCTTGAATGTCTTCTGGTGCAGACCCTGCACCATTTTGGTTGCCCTCCTCTGAACAGCCTCAACTCTGTCTATGTCTTTGAGGAGATGGGGTCTCCAGAATTGCACGCAGTACTCCAGATGGGGTCTCACCAATTGTCTCTACAGAGGGATAACAACCTCCTGTTTTCTACTGTTGATGCCTCCCCTATGCATCCCAGTATCCCCCCAGCCCTCCTTACTGCCTTCTCACATTGCTTGTCCACCTTTAGGTCATCTGATATAATTACTCCTAGATCTCTTTCGATTTTTGTTGTTATTATCTCACCCCCCATTGTGCACTCTTCCCCTGGGTTTTTTTTTTGTACTTTCTTTTTACACCCTCCTTCTCACTCCGGTGCTTCCTTATCTTCGGGAGTCTCCTACGGCCTTTGTGCATCCCTGCTCGTCTGTCAGCATCGGGTGCAGTCCTCCCCCCACGCTGCCTTGGTTTGACCCCCAGGCGGGTATGAGGCAGGGCCCCCCATTTCCACCGCCCCGAGCTACTGAGTTTTTCATTGGGGATCCATCATCCATACCGGTAGGGGCCTTGGGATCGGGGCCTGAAGCTCCGTCTACAGGAGCACTGGAGGGTATTTCCTCTTTTTCCGCCCATCCCCATAGGATGTCTGCATGCTTGGAGAGCCTAGGAGAGACGCACGTCACAGCATGCTAACTCTCCGGCCCCCAGCGGACGTCCTTCCCTCCCTGCTTCATGCAGTCCTTGCTGCACCACCACCCGTGATCACCCAGGTGGCGGTATCGCAGTGGGACCCGCATCCCACCCTACCCAGAGGAGGAGTGCAGCCTCTGGGCACTCAGTCCTCCTCCCCCCAGCTGGCCCTCCAGTTCCCCGAGTCCGTTCCTGAACCCGGGTCACTGGCGCCGCAAGCGGTAACCCTACCACTGCACCGGCGTTCCCCTGGGTTTTTGTTTCCCAGATACATTACCTTACACTTCTTTGCATTCAATCTGAGCTGCCTTATATTTGACCATTCCTCCAACCATGCCAATTCCCCTTTACATTCTTTCCACCCCACCTTGTGTATCAACCCTGTTGCAGATCTTTGTATCATCTGCAAAGAGACATACTTTTCCTTTCAGGTGCTCTCTAATGTCACTGATAAAGACATTAGAGAGGACAGGTCCCAGTACCGAACCCTGTGGTACTCCACTAGCTGCCCTCCTTTCTTCACTGTGGACTCTGTTTACTATTACCCTTTATGTCCTGTTGTCCAGCCAGTTTTTTATCCAGGCTACCACATTAGGACCCACTCCAGGGCTGGCTGGGTTACCCGAAATCTTAACTTTACATTTTTGAATTCTTAATTGGAGACATAAGTTATCCAATGATTTTACCAGATTATTGAGGGCATTTTGAAGACCAGTTGCTGACTTACATATAGTTAACATCATCTACATAAAACAATATTTACTGATTTTATGATATTCTATCTTTGGTGTATCTGTATCTGTGCTATCAAGATTTTCAGTAATGGTGTTAACATACAAATTGAAAAAGGCAGGGATGAGCAAGTACTCCAGATTCACACCTTTATCTGCTGGTATGTAATTTGTTAGATCTCCTGCTTGGTGTATCTAACTTTAAAATAGGTGTATACATGTCAGGTTTTAATTATATTTACCAAAGAATATGATATACCCATGGATTGCTTTTCATTCCATAAAAGCAACATCTCCATTTTATTAAAGGCTCTTTTAATAGCAAAGAATGCCAACAACAGGAAACTTGTTTTATCAATAACATACTTATTATGCAAATAAAGAAGAAGAAACAAGTTATCAACTATAAAACAGTTTTTCTTGAAACCACACTGTTTTTGACTCTCACAACTTTTTTTCCTGTACCCAAGAATATAGACATTTTTAAAGATATTTTTGTAATTACATAAAGTAGTAACATTGTATGATATGATGCTAGGTGACTTCCTAAACAGTGGAACAATTTCTGCCGCTCTCCATTCATCTGGAATGATGTTACTTTGGTAAATATAATTAAACAATTTGGCCAAGATTATGGCCCACCATTCTAAAAAATATTTGAAAAACTCTGCCAGAATTCTATCTATTCCTGGAGATGTACTGCTTTTTTTATTAACTACAGTATACATGATTCTAACTGTTGAGGGATAATCTCATTCCAGCCTGTATAATTTAAATATACTGCCTGTGATTCTGAGTTATGTTCTGCAACAAAGATTGCCACATCTTTACAAAACAGAGTCTCAAAGTAAGATTCCCAAATGTTTCATAGATGACAACATCAGTATTATAAGAATGTTACTGTTGTCCACTGCCTGTAATCCTCCAGTAGGTCTTTTCTTCCTTCTTACAAACGGCCTCCTGCAACTCAGAACATAACATTTTCTCATATTCCTTTTTCTTAATTTTAAAGACATCCCTATATACCCATCTATAATTTATAAGTGCTATTTTGCACTGCACTAGTTTGGGGAATTTTTAATTTCTTACTTATCTATTCAAATTATGCTTCATCATTTTGCAGGATTTGTAGTACCATGGATGAATTCTTCTAGAAACAGTGAGATTCATCATCTGCCTGGCCTTATTTGTCAGATTTTTTAATCCACTTTGTTAAAGCATGTCATTCATTTATTAATTTCATTCCCTGTGTATTTAACAGACTATTTCTCATATATTTTTCTTTTATCTCCTGGTTCTCCTTAAGCTCCACAAATTGAGAAATAGCTACAGTTCTTTCTTAAAAGATTCCCAGATATTGTTAATATCTTGGATCAGCTTAGTCCTATCCCATTTCTTCAATTCCATGTCTCTCTCAATTCCAGAAAATTACCTTTCTTAAAGGAATGATATTTAATACTGCATGGTTCACCCTGTATTTTCTTATTATTCTAATGCAGTAAATTTCATGGTGGCTGATAAACAGATCAGAGAGTACTCCAGAATTCAAATAAGAATCTTTGCTAGAAATAAAAATCATACCAAACAAACTGGAAGTATTAGTCAATTTTAAGTTTATTTGTGTGACACCTTCAGTTAACTGTTCGGTTACTAATGCTAATGCTAGAGCAATATCTTGATGACAGTAGCTCAGTGGGTAGCATACTCACCTCTGGGGCTGAAAGATCAATAGGTCATAGGTTCTACCCCACACCAGGTACTTAAATAAAACTAATTTCTGATATTATTGTAGAGTACAAAGTGGGTGCTACACTGTTGATGTGCCATTTTTTGGATTAGACATTAAACCAGGGTTCCTTCTACCCATCACTGGTCACTATCCAGGTGGAAGTTAAAAATTCAATGGCATTTATCAAACAAAAGTTGAAGAACATTATTAAAAGAAAATAAACAAAGGCACAGATCAAGCAATACATAAAATAAGCAAAACAAAACAAAAAATACCAGTGTTAGAAAAGTAAATTCAGAAACACATTTACTTTGAGATCAACAATAAACAAGTGATATGAAAAGGCCTATACTACTAACTCCATACCCACCCCATTACATTAAAAGTGAAATGGAAACAGCTGAAAACTAAATCAGAACTTGGTATACTAGATGACTCGCCACCCAGAGGTCATCAAGTACCAGTCCCCATTAGGTCAAAGAGTGATAATTCTTTCATAAGACTAAGAATAACTCCTTCTGTATCTTAGAATGTTCTTACTGATAGATATCTAGCAGTGATATGGAGATTATATCTTCTACTTGAGTATTCAATTTCTGATGATTTGTAAGCACACATCTAGCTTAGCACAGAAGATATTTAATTATGGGAAAACATAACCTCAGAGTACTTTCATGAAAACTCTTATATAGATCCAGAAAGACTCCCCAAACAACCTCAAAATGGGTTACATGTGATCATAATTGTTCTGACCAAACCAGTGTTAAAGTCTGACAAACGTCTAGAGCATATGGCATTCCAAAAGTGGAGGAACCTCTTTTTCCAAAACCCCTGAAAATGTAGAACTAGGACAATATCTTTCCTCTGCTGGTTTGTGTTTCATGGAGTTACCAACTCCCTGTTTGCCACAACAACATAACCACTGTATATCATACATATGACTAGGGATTCTCTTATAGAAACATAGAAACACAGAATCTGATGGCAGATAAATCTGATTGAGTTCTTTGATTGGGTAACCTGAGCAGTGGACTGGGGGGGAGTGTGGTGGACATAGTGTACCTGGACTTCAGCAAAGCCATTGACTCCATTCCCCACAGAAGGCTGATAAACAAACTGAAGCATATGGGTGCTGGGCATAAAATAGTCAACTGGATTAAAAATAGGTTAGATGAAAGGACTCAGAGGGTATTGATAAATGGTACACTGTCTAAAGTGGGTGAGATGACTAGTGGGGTTCCACAGAGTTCAGTGCTGGAACTGATCCTTTTCAATGTATTTATCAGTGACATCGCTGATGGACTAGCAGGGAAGGTATGCCTGATTGAGGATAATACTGAACTCTGCAACAGAGTCGGACACACCCTGAGGAGTTCAGAAGATGGAGTCTGACCAAAGGAAATTGGAGGAATGGTTGAAATTCAGCACCAAAGAATGTAAGATTATGCACCTGGGAAGAAGCAACCGAGCATGGAAATACTTTTTAGGATGTGAGCAGTTGGCTGCAACAAAGCAAGAGTGTGATCTTGGAGTAATTATCTCAGATGACCTGAAGATCAGCAAGCAATGTGGGAAGGCAGCGCTAAAGGCTAGCAGCATCTTGGGATGTATTGGAAGGGTCATCACGAGTAGGAAAAGTGAAGTGATCATGCTGCTGTACAGGTCCCTGGTGAGGCTCCACCTGGAATACTGCATGCAATTCTGGAGGCCACACCTCAAGGTGGATATAGACAGACTGTAAACTATACAGAGGAGGGAGACAAATATGGTGCAGGGCATGCATCACAAAACATATGAAACAAGACTGCGGCAGCTAAGCATGTATTCCCTAGAACAGAGAAGAGACAGGGGAGACATGATTGAGACCTTCAAGTTCCTTAAGAGCATCAATAAGGTACAAACACAAAGCCTCTTAAAGATGAACAACTGCACCAGGACTAGAGGTCATGACATGTGTCTAAGGTGAGGTAGATTTAAAAGCAACTTTAGGAAGTTTTTCTTCACCGAAAGGGTCATGGAACCTTGGAACACCCTGCCCCTGGGGGTGGTGAAGCTAAGACGGTTGGGGCTTTTAAGCTAGCATGGGACAAACAGTATGGGAACTTCAGGAAAGAAACAAACTAGGTGGGAGGGTATCTTTTAAGGGCAGACTAGATAGATCACATGGCCCCCATCTGCTGTCACTTTCTGTGTTTCTATAAGGACCTCTTGGACCACCCAGTCTGCCCATTTCCCTATCTACTGCATAAACTCTAGATCCTAATTAATTAATTAATTAATTTATTTATTTATGCATGCATTTATCTATCTATCTAGTCATTCAAGTATTTCACCAGGAGGCATACTGAGCAGTATACAGTAGCTCACTTCCAGTTGTGTCCTGGGAGGAAGAGGGAGAGGAGTAGTACAAGTACATAGTCGCATAACTACATTGCAATAAGTGATAAATCACACTGTACATAGCAGACAATACAATGTATCAAAATACATCCAAATGTGCACAGATATTTACATCACAAGTACAAGGGCAACATGAATACATGGCAGAAGTAAATACCCACAGAAAGCTGGGGTAGGCAACCAATTTGATAGAAGAGCATCAGTTGATAGGGGCTATTTGGAGCAACCCATTATGGGTGTTAGCTCAGCAGGACCATGACGTGGAGAAGCCATGTCCTGGGGCTGGGGGTTGGGGAGAGTAGAGGGGTCAGAGTAAGGTGAGGGGTTGAAATGTTTTGGCAGGAGCAGGTTGAGGTTGTGTATTCGTGTAAGAGGGAGGAGAGAGATTTGTTTGAGGTGGCATTGCAGATGGGGGGGGGCATTCCACAGTTTAGAACAGCAGAACAAGAAGGCAGATTGACTAGTGGTAGTAGATCGGTGGGGGATTGAGAAGGATTTTATGTCAGAGTTAAGGAGGGAGTAAATGTGTTGAGAGGAAGCACATATGGAGGAAGAAAGATAGGAGGGGAGAGTTCCAGTCCCAAATTTGGCCATGAAATTGGCAGTATGGGACAGCCATCTGGACTCCAGGGAAGGGGGAGGCAGGACTTTATATACTGTAGGTCACAGTGATAAGTGCAAAGGGGGCAGGATACAGCAAATTGACAAAAAGAGTTAAAGAGATTGTCCAGTCTGGCCAGGTTAGTTTTAGGTGCAGCACTGTAGACTATGTCAGCATAGTCAAAGAGTCTAATTGATCATTGCTTACCTTCACTTTCTTACCACTAGGGTTGCCTTGTATCTATTCCATGCATTCTTGAATTCACCTATCATTTTTTTCCCCTACGACCTCCACAGGGAGGCTGCTTCATGCATCTCCAACCTTTCTGTAAAAAAATACTTCCTTACGTTACCCCTGATTCTTCGGCCCTTTAGCCTCATATTCTGACCTCTTGTTCTTCCACATCTCTTTTTCTGAAAGATGTTGCCCCCTTGAATTTTGCTTATTACCTTGAGGGACTTGAATGTTTGTATCATATCCACCCTCTCCCTCCTTTCCTCCAGGGTATACATATTGAGGTATTTTAGTTTTTCCTCATATGGTTTCTGGTGCAGTCCTTGCACCATTTTTGTTGATCTTTTCTGGACTGCCTCCACTCTGTCTATGTCCCTTTGGAGATGTGGTCTCCAGAACTGAACACAGTATTCCAGATAAGGCCTCACCAATTGTCTGTACATTGGCATCACCACATCCTGTTTCCTGTTGGTGATGTCTTTCCCTCTGCACCCCAGCATCTGTCCATCTCTCTCCCACCGCCTTCTCACATTGCTTGGCTACTTTTAAGTCATCCGTTATGATTACCCCCAGATTCTTTTCCAGTTTGTTTGTCATTAGTTCCTCCCTCCACCCCATCGTGTATTCCTCTCATGGATTCCTGTGCCCCAAGTGCATGGCTTTGAACTTCTTTGTATTGAATTTAAGCAGCCAGACTCTTGACAACTCCTCCAACCTGCCTAGGTCTCTTCTTATTCTTTCCACCTCACCTGGAGTGCCCCCCCTATTGTGAATCTTAGTGTCGTCCACAAAGAGGCATACCTTCACTTCCAGCCACTCTGCAATGTTGCTTAAGAAGACATTGAAGAGGACAAGCCCCAGCACTGAGCCCTGTGGCACCATACTGGTTACCCCCTCTTCCTGGATTGAACTCCATTTATTACAACCCTTGGTGTCCTATTGCTCAGCCAATTTCTGACCCAGTTTACCAACTTGGAACCCACTGTCAGACTGCTCAACTTGCTTACTAGCCTCCTGTGTGGGATGATGTAAAATGCCTTGCTAAAATCTAATTTGGCCATGTCTACTGACCCACCCTGATCAACCACCCTGATCACCCAATCAAAGAAATCTATCAGAGTTGTTTGACAAGATCTTCCTGCTGTGAATCCATGTTGCCTTAGGTCCTGTACCCTGCTGGTATCAAGATATGCCACAGTCCTTTCCTTTAGCATTGATTCCATTATTTTCCCCACCACTGAGGTCAAACTGACTGGCCTGTAATTTCAAGCCTCCACCTTGTTCCCACTCATACCTCTCAACCTTTTGTCCCCCAAATGTGGAACATTGCCTCTCAAAATGTGGAACAAATTAGCAAAATGTGGAACATTTAATCAAATCTTTACCTAAGAACCTCAGAACACTGTTAAAATGTTTGCATTTATGCTCAGAAAGTCTGTTATTAATTGAATCATATATTTTTTGCATCATTTGCTATAGATTTTTGCTTTAAAATGTTAACACTGAATGTGGGACAAGTCCTCACAATGTGGAACAGGGAGCTTTTGTGAACTAAAATGAGGAACGTTCCTCATAATGTGGTACAGTTGAGAGATATGTTCCCACTTTTGTGGAGCAGCACCACATTCAACCTTCTCCAGTCCTCCGGCACCACTCCCTCCTCAAGCAACTTTCTGAATAGGGCTGTCAGTGGTGCCACTTGTATGTGTCTCTGAGTACTTTTAATATTCTGGGATGCATCCCATCTGACCCCATTGCTTTGTTCACTTTTAGTTTCCAGAGTTCCTTTAGGACTCTCTTCTCCATGAATGGACTGTTCTCCATCTCCCTTCCATGTGTGTTTCTACTGCCTAATTGTGGTCCCTCCCCTTCCCCTTTTTTTGTGAATACTGAGCAGAAGTATTTGTTCAAGATTTCTGCTTTTTCTAGGCCCCCCACCTCCGCACACTCTCTCCCCCTTTATTTAGCCTCATAATCCCTCCCTTGGTATTTTTCCTTTCACTAATATACCCGAAAAAGGTTTTGTCTCTTTTTACTGACTGGGCTATTCTTTCCTCTGTTTGCACCTTTTGCACTCCCGATTGCTTTTCCTACCTCCCTCTGCTTTGCTGGATACAGTTCCCCATCTCTCTTCCTCTGCAGTGTATTTTTCTTTCTTTTTGCTTTGTTTACTTGCTTTACACAGAGGATTGCTGCCTCTACAATTGCTTCTTTAAGTCGCTTCCATTGTTCCTTTTACCCCCCATCCTCCTTTGCCAGGGTTTCCTTCAGGCAGTCCCTCATTTTTGAAAAGTCGACCTTCTTGAAATCCAGGACCCTTACTTTCATGTGGCTTGACTCTTCTACTGTCTTCACCTTCAACCACTCTGTTATGTGTTAACACAGACTCCACATCTCATTCTTTTCCATCCAGACAGTCCGAAAGACTACTGAAATGAAAAATGTAGTCCCTATGATGATATCATAGAGTATGTTTTCCTGGTTGCAGCGTGCTCCTTTCCCCAGTCAATTTCCTTTGACATATCTTTCAGTGCACCCCCACAGTAGCAGAATTTTTTAATAAGAAAATCAGATAAATATTATAGAGTGTAACAAGCCAATACAAATACAAAATGAAAATAAGACAAACAGAACATCATCCTCAGAAACATGGCTGAATCAGAAATTCATTGCCAGCCATACTATCAGAATTGCAGCAGCAGAAAGACAGGTAAGATCCTTTACTTAAAGACCTAGGCCAGGATTCACAAAACTTTACCCGGTGCAAAACTGGTTTTGTGTGCACAAAATGGGTTTTGCGCTGAGTTGGTAGTAACAAAAGCCTTGTCTGTGTGCTCAAACTGGGTTTGCACCAGGGAAAAGTGTGGAGGGGGCAGCAATGCAAATGAGGGGCAGGGGACATGAATATTGGCACTGTCTGATTCACAGAGCATTTGATCCACAGAAGGGCCTCTTGTACGGTCCCATTGCATGGAGCAAATACCTCCAACTGAAACCTTGCCTTATCCTGCGCAACCCTAGCAGTTGGCAGAGGTACTGCAGACCCCCCCCCACTGATCACCAGCCCAGTTCCAAAGAAATCATTCATCTTGGTACAAGTGTCCTCCGCCCCCACAATTGCTTGCCCAATTCAAAGAAATCTTCACCCTAGTGCAAGTGTGCCCCCATGGCGATAGTTGATGGCTGGACTGAGTACGTACACAAAAGTGCTCCTGATATCTGGTGATCCACCCTGACAATCACTGACCCAATACAAAAACTATGTATTCTCTGGTGTCCAGTGGCCCCTCCCCCCATCTTCACCCCTTGCCTGATAAAGTCTTCAGTATTCCCTGGTGTCCAGTGGTCCCCCCATCCAATCCTTTGCCCCACATCAGAGAAACTATTCTCTGGTGTCTGGTGGCCCTCCCCCCATACACACCCATGCCCAATATAGTCATCAGTATTCACTGGGTCCAGTGGTCCCTCCCCCACAAAATCCCTGATCACCTGTAAAATAATTGAAACCCCTTGCCTGGCATCTAATGGACCCCCCCCCCTCCCTGATCGCCTGTAAAATAATCAAACATCCCTTTCTTTTTTTTTTTTTTTTTATTTTCATCTTTATCCCTCCTTACTGCCTCCGGTGCCCCCTCCTTCCGTCCGCTCATGTCCCCCGGTACCCACCTTAGGGATCTGCCCCTAGAGTGCCCATCCTCCTCTCCTCGCACATTGGGGTCTGTCCTGTAGGTGGTCCGGGTGGACTTAGGGCGGACTTCATCTAGGGCTGCCGGAGGGTATTTCCGGTTTTCTCCCCTGACGTCCCCACTCCCCCAGGATGCCTTGTGCTAGGGATGTATGTCCCCGAGTGGTAGCGTGCTTACGCACGCAGACCCTCATGCGCCGAGATGTCCCCCCTTCCCGGCTCCGACAGGCGAAGCCACCTCCACCCCTTCCCTCTGCCGGTGCTTCCACCGGCTATGGAAGGAATGCAGAGCGCAATGCGCTCTTGGTAACCCACCCTGAGGCATCCGTTGGGATGCTCGATCCTCCCTCCCCATGACCCCGGCCACCCGAGTCCGTTCTGAACCCGGGTCGCCGGCGCAGCGCGAGGTGTGGCGTCCAAGCATCCCTTTCTTGGTGCCGAGTAGACTCTCACACCCCACCCTGGCAGGTAGTGCCCCACAACGCTACTCACCCCATCCCGAAACTAAGCTAGTGACTGGCACTGCCCTCCTCTCTCCACCTTGGCTGGCCACTTACTGAGCTGTCAATGAGCACATACTGTATACAGTAAACAGTCATTGAAAATTCAGTCAGCAGCTGGCCATGGTGGTGAGCAGAGGGCTGTGCAGGTCACCAGCTTGAGGTCGAAATGCAAAATGGGGATGAGCGGGGTGGTGGAGCACTACCTGCCATGGTGGGGTGGTGGGTGGTCCAATAGACACCAGGGAATGAAGTTCATTTATTGAGAATTCCGTAGATCAGGGTTAGGTGGGGAAGGGGTCACTTGACAAGAGGAAGTAAAAAAAAAAAAATATATATATATATATAGAGAGAGAGAGAGAGAGAGAGCGATAAGCTGATCAAATCGGGGAGAGGGGCTACCTGTCACCAATGAGGGACAGGCTTGGGGAGCTGAGTTCTCAGGATGGGACCAGGACTGGGGATATGTTTTGGGGGGCTTGCCACACTGAGGATAGGGAACAAATGGGGGAAGGTCCACTAGACACAAGAGAAAATGTACATGTGGGGCGAGGGATCAGGTGGGAGGAAGGGATCACTGGCCACCAGGGAAACTGCATGTTTATATCAGGTGAGGGATCGGGCAGGGGAAGGTGCCACTGGCCTCCAAGGAAAACTTATGTTTTACAATCAGGACAATGAACGTGGGGAAGGGACCACTAGCACCAGGGAATGTAACATATATATATATATATATATATATATATGTTGGGGGAAGCAATTGTGGGAGGACAACTAACACCAGGGAATGTTTAAGATATACACTTGGGTTGGCAATTGATGAGTGACCACTAGCACCAGGGAACATTAAATATATGTGCTTGGGCCAGTGATCAGTGAGGGGGGAGACCACTAGATGCCAGGGACTGAGGCTAGGTATCAGGCAGGGGCTTGGGGGGTGCACTAAGCTCCATGCAGCCTATGCAAATTGTCCCATAATGGGCATGCAAATGGCCACCTAGCACCTTGCATGACCAATGGGCTCATTTACATGGCTGCTGTTATGACTACCAAGTAGGGCACCTGCACTATTCTTTGTGGGGCGATACTCCTGGCTGCATGTCGGGGCAACCCTACTGACGTTAGTACTGCAGGACTGGGGTTACCACTGACTTGACCTAGCCCTATTAATATACCTGGACAAACGTCAAGTGAAATGCAAAATTATGCGCTGTGTTTTGTAATTTTTTGGAATCTAGCCCCTGATCCATTCCAAAGAATAAAAATGAAATTAAATAATAATAGGAAATTAAATCCACAAAGTTGCCTTATTACAAACAATTAATTAATCCCTTGAATGGACATTGATTCTGATTGGTGTAAATCTCATAATCTTGGTATAATCATGCATGCTGTTGATAAATGCGTAACCTATAACTGTTGCAACATGTATTGGTATCTTGTCTGCTAAAGATAATACTTTGCCAGCTCTTATATTCGTGTTTTGAAATGAAGAGAAATTTAAATACAAAACTGTGCTATCAAAAAACAAACAAAAAAAAATTGTGGAGTTCAGCAAGTCTAGACTTCCCTGCTTTACTGGTAGATAAAGAATATTCGTTTTATCTCCTACCCCATATGACCTGAAAAACTAAACTGAAAATGTTCACATCTGTTTCCATCGGGGAGAGGATATACCACACTTAAGTAGTAGTAGTAGTAGTAGCAGTAGTAGCAGTAATAGCAATCTTTATTGTGCGACCATGTCATTACAAAACATACACATGTGTAATACATGAAAAATTATAACCAGTTCCAAGAAATTGAATATACAAGATAATAATAATAAAAACAGATATTGATAACACAGCAGCACCTTAAATTGCCAATTTTTAAAAACATTATATATGAGAAATAATCATAACAGTGGTCAGGTGACATCATAGCCATATAAAAAGCACACAGCTAGCCAGTTCAAAACTCATGGATGCTGAGTAATAGCTTGGCAAAAATTATTTTCCTAACTTTATTGACTATGAGAAAGTAATTTGCTAATATTTTAATGGTCTAATACTCTTCTGTGTATAAAAGCATTGCTGTAACTGCAGGCTTATCTAGCTCTTTCCAAGGCTCAAGATAAGAGCCTAGCCAATATGCCCTGGCCCTTTCATACCAAGAGTAATTCCACATAACGTGTATTAGATCTTCTTTACCACCAAATGAACAAAAACAGTTTTGTCCAGTAAGAGCTGCTTTTTTATATCTAATCATAAATACATTGCTGTTAAATAGTTTGAATTTGTATTTAATAAAAACTCTCCTTGGTTTTGGATCATTGAGATAATCCGGGTAATAATTATATCCAAAATAAGTATTATTTACATGTTTACAGTTACAAGCTGTGTGTATGGTACCCTGCCTACTGCTGATGTTGTTATTTGTGTTGGTTTTGTTTCGTGTATCTAAAAATTACCAATAAAAAGTTAAACTTCAGAATAAGTATTATAGATTGCAAACCAAAGGGAAAAATCTAGACCTTGAAATACTTTCCAAGTCATACTTGACCCAGTAACTGTTGATTTTTCTTTTAATATATGTTTTTGTATTTCAAAGTAACGGTTACATTTTTTTCAAGATATCTATTCAAGACTAGCAGATCAAACTTGTTCAGTTTGTAGAAAAGATCTTTAAACCAGCTAGATATTCTGCATCCTAACTGGAGCCAACTCTTTTTCTACTCAAGACATTTCTGCAGAATTCTATCTCGTGACACTCTTGTTAACTGGTTATCCATGCCCTGTTCTCCACCCCCCCCCGCCGCCCACTGCTCATCTCCTGTCCTAATAATTGGCACCCACATAGTAGATGATCCTCCCTCAGTGGCTACTGAATTCAACAACTGCTTCACTACCTGTGTCTCCTCCCTTATTGCATCTCTTCCCTGCATTGCTGCCACAGATTCTGCAGTCCCCCCCCACGCCTCCTCCTCCTCCCCAAGTCTCCTTCTGCACCATGGTTCTCTTTCAAGCCCGTTCTCCCAGACGACACCCTGCAGATTTTATTTGCTCTGAATCCATTAAAGGGAAAAAAGCCCTGAAAGCCTTGACCCCAAGCTGCTCGGTACCCTTATGGGTTCTCACAACTCACTGTCCCGACACTCACCTGCTTGGGCACTATTGCCCGACAGGTGCAGTGTCCCAAAAGTGACCATCCCAATGCTGCAATACCCGAAGGGATAAGGTAGCGGTTGTGACAGAATGCTACCTTACCCCTTCTGCAGTACGGGAAAGGATAGCTGGATGTGGCTGCTGGCCAAGCTGCTCTGGTGGTGTGGAGGGGTAAACCACCAGTAGCACAGCCAGCGCGCTCTGTGTGACCCGGGTTCTGGCCTGGGTCACATAATTTTACACACTGCACCCCCATAACTACTTAATATTTGACTCCAGGGTCCGCTTCCCCTCAGAATTAGATATTTAAGTTACGGAGAGGTGTCGGGGCAGAGCCACCCGCATGGGGGATGTGGGGGTAGAAGCCTCCTGCATTTTACACTTTGTTCATTGCAGGATGCCCGACATTGTAGTGTTGGGCATCTGATCTGTTTGGGGCTGTGGATTTTGGGCCCATAAACTCAGTACCCTGAGCATCGGGATACCGAGTTTAGGGCTAACATAATATATCCAAGCTGCTCCACCTTTCTGCATACTCTATTGCTTATCTTTTGACTAATCTTCTGAACCTCTCCTTTTTACATGCTTCAGTTCCTGATGCTTGGAAGTCTACTACCATGATACCACTCCCTAAAGGTGATGATACCTCCAAACCATGCAACTTCTACCCCAGATCTCTATTCCCCACTCTGGCTAAACTTCAGGAACATCTGGCCCTGGAGCAACTCTCCTCCTTCCTCGTCTCACCTTCCTTCTTCACCCCGTTCCAGTCTAGGTTCTGCAAAGTCCTCTCCACCACCACATCCCTCCTTCAGCTCACAGAGTCCATTCTCTCAGGCATGGATCAGGGATGCATCACGTCTGCCATCTTTGTTGATTTGGCCAAAGCCTTCAACACTGTCTCTCGCCCCCTTCTCCTCAGCAAGCTGACTGTGGCCAGCCTCTCTGATTCAGCCACCAACTGGTTCTGGTCTTACCTCATAGGCCAGTCTCAGTCCATCAGAGTAGGCAACTCCCTCTCCCCTGCTCACCCAAACAACACAAGTGTCCCCTAAAGCTCAGTACTTGGACCAATACTGTTTTTTATCTTCCTGAGTGACCTTCCAAACACCTGCACATCTTCATCTATCCACATATATGCAGATGACACTGTGTTATTCTCCTCCAGAAACTCCCCCTCTGAGGTGGCCACCAGCTTTCAGCTGGATTTCAGCAATGTCCAATGCTGGTTTAATGCTAACCAACTCTCTATGAACATCAAAACAACTGTGTCTATGACCTTTGGCTCCAGACAAAAACTGGCCTGGCTTGATTCCACTCCCTCTTTCCACACCCTTTCTGGCTTAACACTGGACGATATAGCCACATTTAAGTACCTCAGGCTATAGCTAGTCAAAAGTCTAGACTTCAGAGTACACATTGACCCCATCCACAAGAAATTACTCCACAGACTCGGTGCTCTGTACAGACACCACAGCTGCCTACCACAGCAAGTCAGGAGAGAAATTATCCAAAAGATGATTCTTCCTGTCCTCAATTTTGGGGACATAGTCTACAGCTCAGCCCATAAAACTACTCTATCCAGACTGGACACTCTCTTCAATTCATTCTGCCACTACATGCTTGGCTGTCCCCCATGCACTCATCACTATGACCTCTATTCCTCACTCTCCTATCCCTCTCTCCATGCCAGACACCTGTCACACATCGCCAATTTAATTGGGAAGTTCCTGCTCAGTTCTCTGCTGCCCTATTTCTCCTCCCTCTTATCAACCCTTCCCTCCTGCTATACCCTCCACTCCTTTACACATAGAACTTTAGCCCTCCCACCGAGGTGTACTACATCTGGCCACGCCATCTTCTCATAAAAGTTTGCTGATGTCTGGAACTCCCTCCTGCTAGAAATTCGCTCTGCTCAATCCTGCCACTCACTTTTACTCCTACTCTGAATGCACACAATTCATCGCTGAAACTGCACCTAATGCCCTTCTCCACCTAATTCATTTTACCATTGCCCCCCCCAGCTACCCTCTTCTCCCCCTGCCTTCCCTCCCCCTTTATAGGTTACCTCTAGCTGGTGCCTTCTCTCCCGATCTTTTAGGTTTACCTTTCTCAGGAGCCTCCTTCACCCCTTCACCCTGCCTCCCCTCCTGTCCCCACCAATAATCCCCCCCTTCTCCTTGTCTCTCCACCTTACTTGCCAGGTCCCATTCCCTTGCAGGGTTCTCTGCATCCTGAAGGGGACTAGTTGTTAGGTTGCCTCTTTTCCCTCCCCCTACCCACTCTCTTTCTCCACCTGTCCCCCACACTCTCCCCCTCACCTGCCAGGTCCTATTCTCTTGCTGAGTTCACAACATCCAGAGGGACTAGCCCATGGGTTGCTCTCTTTCCATCCCCCTCCCCCTCTCCCTCTCCACCTGTCCTCCCCACTTCTCCACCACCCCCCCCTCCTTATCTGCTGGGTCCTGTTCCCTTACAGGGTTCTCAGCATCCCGAAGGGGACTAGTTCTTGAGTTTCCTCTCCTCCCTCCCACCTCTCTGTCTCTGTCTCTCTCTTTCTCCACCTTATCTGCCAGGTCCTGTTCTCTTACAGGGTTCTTAGCATCCTGGAGGGTACTAGTTCTTGGGTTGCCTCTCTTCCCTCCCCTTCCTCCTTCTTACCTTCCCCTGCCTTGGCCTTCCCCCTTCCTTCACCTCCACTTTGTGTTATAACTGCCTTTTTTATTCTAAGTTAGCACTTGGTAGCCCATAGTTCAACCTACCACCTCTAGCACTTCTAGACATTCTCCATCTTCTGGTCTAATCCTTATGGGTTACCTGTCTTTGATTTGTTACAGTGTATGTTATACCTGCATATTGTGCTGCCTATCCTGGTTTGTCTCATCCAATGTCTCTGACTTTAGCTTAATTATCAATCACGCTCCTTTTATGTGATGCTGTCTGTTGTTTTTAAATGGTACTGTATGTGTTTTATATTGCTATGTTTTTGTTTGATCTTCCCTCTCTTGTAACACCTCCCCCAACCCCTCCGGATGCTTCTGAAATGAGCTGTTTACAGCTCATGTTGTCTTTCCTGGTGAAACCTTTTCAAATAAATAAATAAATAAAAACTGGAGCCAATATTTAACCTTCCTTGTATCCTTAACTGAGTTTATATTGTCTAAACCAAGATCAGCTCTAGTGTGCACTGTGGTACAAGATTGGTCCATGCCCATTACTTAAAGGGGAAGTCTCCCATAGTTTCATGGCCATATTTTCCCAACTCCTTATGAGTAACTGTTGTGTGCCTCCTCCAGTTGCCAGCAGTCCTACTGCTGTCCAAATCTAGATTATAAATAAAAAGATACAGCCCTCAGAAGTTATCAATGCATGTGTCCTCCATTTTACCATCAGTGCTGCTGGAGAATGATGTCATCAGAGCAACAGATAATGGTGCTGCACTAAATGCTGTTCCACCAGTAAACAGAACCCACAATGTTTGGTTCCCCACTTGAGTAACGGGGAACCCTTTAAGTGTTGTGCACATCCTGAAATGCAGGTCTAATAGGAACTAGGACCATATGAGTGTTATGCAGCACTGATTTGACATGTATATACAGTATGCCTATAAGGAAGTGCCTGTATGTGTTGTGTTAATGTTTCTGTTAGCAAAAACAGTTTACCCAATAAATGACTCTGGGTACAACAAGAGTCTTAAGTGGTATTATATAGCTGTTGTATTATGTTCTGTGTGTGTTAGCATTCTCTGTTTTGATTGACACCAGCAGTGAGACACAGTCTTGCAACAATGCCCCTTTCCGTTTGTAACTAGGCAGTCCATGATTGGATTGCTGATATAAGGCAATAAAGAGTTCAGCTATATCAATGAATAGGTTACCTGGACATCAGCTGAAGCATATGGAAGAAGGGTAATCTAATGGTTAAAGCACAGGCACAAGAACTGGGAAACTCTGGTTCACATCCTATAAAGTCCCTTACTCTCTGTGAAATTTTAAACAATACACTTTATAAAGTAAGTGATCTAGCTCTCCACTTTCAGGCTGCTGAAAGGGGGGTGTATAATTTGTACAAAGGAGGAATTCTGTCATGTGTGATCCTTTGGGGAAACTGCTCAGGCCTACCTTGTAAACAAATCTTCTCAAGGGTGTTCACCTGGTGCAATACTAATTGGCTCATTGACTGCTAGATTGACTGATTGTCTGATTGATTCTTTCTGCTGCTTTCCACAACATGTTGCAACTGTCTCACAGAGAGAAATGAGCAGTACAAAGAAATTCTGTTTCCTGTGAATGAAATACTATTAGATGTATTATTTGCTTTGCACTTGCAGTATTAAGGCTACAAGTGCCACTCCCTGTGTGAGTTGCATGACAGAACTGTCTTAAGCCATTGCAAACAAACTAAAATCAGGATAGACAGCATTGATACCCTTATGTGTACTTCTGCACTGTTGCTGCAGTGACATCAGGGAATGGGAGGGACTGTATTATAAGTGTCCCATTTGCATGTAAATGGAGGCTTGCTTGACATTTTATTACCTTGTGTCATAGCCTCAGACTCTAGATATGTGTTGCAACAGCAGAAATGACTGATCTCTGATTGACAAATGCACAGTAACTGAAATAATGTATAATAAATACATCAGACATATCCAAATCAGAAATATACAGTAGTCTTCTCCTTTAAGTAAGTGAAAATGGGTAACAAAATGGTCTTTATTATCGCTACCTTTTTCTTTTTGGTCTGCTGCCATTGTTTCCACACATTTACATTTTTGCTCACATTCCTGTACTTTATTTTCCCAATTAATTTTAGCTAGGTCACCTCTGCCAAATGGAATACCTACAGTCTTTATTGGATTGTCTGACACTTGTATTCCTGTGGCATTCCAAACACTATTTACTGTATTATTAATAGTGTACCTCTACTTTTTCCAGTGTTTATTCTGGCATGCAAAGCAGATGAGAACTCCTGCATTAAATGTAGGGCTCTTTTTCCTGACTGTTGGTATTTCACATATAGACAAATGGCATCTGCATAAGCAGATACAGGAATAGATGTTGTATCATATGTATTACCCAGACCTTTAGTCTGAGAGTGTTCATGAAAACATAAAGTACAGGATCACCACTAAAAACATACAACAGCAGACTGAGTGGGCAATCTTGTCTCACTCCTCTTTTGAGTGTCAACTCTGTTCCTCAATGGCCATTAACATTAGGTGTGATTTTCAGTGCTCTATACAATTTCTTTCTTCACCTACACAACTCTGAGGGGATAACCCACACCTATGCAAAACCTCAAATATGTATTCATGAGACACGCTGTCAAATGCTTTTACTTGATCCAATGACAGTATATATCCTGATATTTTTTCTTGTTCTCCTAGTTTCACCAGCTCTCTTAACATAATTAAATTATCATGAATTCTCCTTCCTAAAACAAAGCAGGTTTGAAAGAGCATAATCAAATGTTGGGCAGCAGATGCCAGTCCCATACATTAAGATTTTCATTATAATCTTTGTGTCTGTATTCATAAGATATAATGGTCTCAGGATACGAAGATCTCTCGAATCCCCAATTTATGCAAAAAAGAAAAAAAAATCTGTGTTACCATCCCAAAGGAAGAATATGGGTCACCTATTTGTAAAATCCAATTAAATGACACTTGTACTATATCTGCTAACTGTTTTGTATGTCATTTTTAGAATTCTTTGGTGAGCCCGTCTGGGCCTGGGGCAGTATTGTCATTTAGCTTCTTAATTATAGTTGCAACTTCTTCTGTCATTATAGAACCTACCATTTTGTCAACTATGGCGTGAGGAAGTTGGGAGACTTTAATTTGACTCAAAAAATCCTGTCTACGCTGAGCATCATATTCATTTGTACCAAACATAGTATTTAAATAACTCTACACAATGTCAAAAATATCAAACTTATAGACTGCCACTTGCCCATCTTTTCCTCACAGTTCTCCTCTGCATCTTTTGCTCACCCTAACTTTGCAACTTTCAAAAACATTACCTGCCCCTGTTTTTCCTTGAGTTCCACCTCAGTGCTTCATTGGGAGGTAGGTGGCCCTTTTATATTGTAGCTTTTGCATTTTCTGTTTTATATTGTGCATCTGTTCAGTGTATGGCCCAAGTCCCTGATGAACTAATGTTAATTTTTTATGTTGATTTCGCGCATGCACAAGAAACATATTGCGGCAGGTTTTCAGAAGCAGGTTGTGGAGGCACGGCACTGTTGTGGCCAATGCCCCCACAGCCTTTAAAGGCTTGGCCGGCTTTCCCCAATGCCGTGGCACGCTGCTGCTGATACTAGTTCAGCCAACGTGCCACAACCTTGAAAAGTGTCAGCTGCTGCAATCAGGGGCCACCTTGTCATTGCAGTGTCAGCCATTCGATGCAATGAGGGAGTGACCCATTATTGCTGGGAAGAATGTTAGTACCGTAATATTGTTTGTGAACATGGCGGCAGCTTGCCGCCATGTTCACAAACAATATTAAGTAACCTCTAGTGCCAAGGTGCCCAATCCCTCTCGGCAGCATGTGCCCCCCCACAACAGGTTTTGTTTGCTGACGGGTCCCCAATCCCCATTGGCTTCAGTGGCCCTGCCCTTTGATGTTGCCGACTGGGTGAGCCCACTCCCTTTTGGCATTATGTCCCCCCCCCAGTTTCATGTGCCGATGGGGGAGCCCACTCCCTGTTGGCATAATGCCCCCCCACAAACACCCAGAACATTTGTGCCGAGGGGGTTCCCAATCCCCCTCGGCTCTTGCGCACCCCCTTTATTGCCGACAGGGTGCCCAATCTCCGTCAGCATGATGTGGCCCCCTCCTGTTTGTTGTGTGCCAATGGGGGTGCCCAATTTGCTGTCAGCTACAGCTGCCCCCCCAAGAACAAGTCCGGTGGCATGCTGGGAGCCCACCCCAGCATGCCACATGCCCCTGAAAACAAAAAACAGTCCTGCCTGTCTTTGACCTGTGAAAAAAGGAAACGGTCCCTCAGTGGTCTCCCTGCCCCTCTCCAGCAACCCGTGCCCACCCACTGCACACCCTGCCTCCCTATACTCACCTCACCCCATACTTACCTTCGGAGTCCAGCTCGACGATCTTCGCTGAACCAGGAACATGTCTGCACTCTTCAAAGCCGACCACGAACTGAGAAAAATGCCGGTAAACTGTATAATGGAATAAATAGTTTTTTTCCAACTTTGATGCATATCTCAGTCATTTTTTGGAATTTTGGCACCAAATTTTCAACATGGGGTTTTTGGGACCCCTCCTCATGAATTCTGGCACTGCCATGGTGTTAATTGGACCCGAAAGGTGATTTCATGGTCACTGGTGGAATCACCTTTGGGGCTGATTAACAAAATGACAGTGCCAGTGTTCATGAGGGTGGGCTGTCAAAAGCCTATGTTGCAAATTTGGTGGAAAAAATCCAAAAAATTACTGTTTTACAAGCATGTGTTGCGCAGTTGCTACGCACACTCGTAACTTCACGAATTTGCAATATTTTCACTCCAGATTTTCAATATTGGCATTTTTTCACACCTCCTTGTGAACAGTACAGCTGTCATTGTTCACATCTTGGCCTAAATGTGTTTTCGCACTTCTGGCGCAGAATAGCGCGTTTGCTGTGGGAAATCAGTGTTCAGGACAGATTAAGAAAATGACAGTGACACTGTTCATGACCAGAGGTCCTAAATGCCTATGTTGAAAAGTTGGTGATGATACTCCATAAAATGACTGTGTTACAAGTGCGCATTGTGCAGTTTGCACGCACGCTCGTAACTACACGAATTTATAATATTTTCACTCCAGATTTTCAACATTGCCATTTTCCCACACCTACTTATCAACAGTACAGCTGTCATTTTTCCCATCCTGGCTGAAATGTGTTTTCACACTTCTGGTGCAGAATAGCGCGGTTGCTGTGGGAAATCACTGTTCGGGACAGATTAAGAAAATGACAGTGATACTGTTCATGAGCAGAGGTCCTAAAATACCTATGTTGAAAATTTGGTGATGATAGCCCATCAAATGACTGTGATACAAGTGTGCATTGCGCACTTTCCACGCACCCTTGTAACTTCGCAGATTTATAATATTGTTACACTAGATTTTCACCAGTGGCATTTTTTCACACCTCCTTATGAGCAGTACAGCTGTCATTTTTCACATCCTGATCAAAATGTGTTTTTGCACTTCTAGCGCAGAATAACGCGGTCACTGTGGGTAATCAGTGTTCGGGACAGATAAAGAAAATGCACTGTTCATGAGCAGAGGTCCTAAAATCCCTACTTTGAAAATTTGGTGACAAAACTCCATAACACGACTGTGTTACAAGCGTGCGTTGAACTGTTTCCATGCACCCTTGTAACTTCACAGATTTGTAAAATTTTCATGCCACATTTTCAACACTGGTATTTTTTCACACCTTCTTATGAACAGTACAGCTGTCATTTTTCACATCCTGGCTAAAATATGTTTTTGCACTCCTGCCGGAGAATAGCACAGTCGCTGTGGGAAATCAGTGTTTGGGACAGATTAAGATCAAGCAAATGAGAGGGGGGAGTGACTGAGCTCAATTGAGCTCTGTTGGTACTGCTGCGAATTTCTTTGTGGGCAGAAAAAGGCCCCAACGCAAGAGCCCAGTACAAAAGGGCAGCCTGCAGCACTGAGAGAAACAGAACGAGAGAGCGAGTGAAGGAGATGGAGTGTCAGGACTGCTGCGGATTTCTTTGTGGGCAGAAAAAGGCGTCAATGAAGGCAGAGGCCCAGTACAAAAGGCCAGCCTGCAGCGGTGGGAGAAACGGTATGAACAAGTGAGACAGGGGGACTGAGTGAGCTCAATGGAGATCTATCAGGACTGCTGCTCATTTCTTTGTGAGCAGAAAAAGGTGCCAATGAAGGCAGGAGCCCTGAACAAAAGGGCAGCCTGCAGTGCCAGGACAAACAGAATGAGTGCGTGAGAGAGGGAGACTGAGCAACCTCAACAGAGCTCTGTCGGGACAGCTGCAGATTTCTTTGCGGGCAGAAAAAGGTACCAATGCAGGCAGGAACCCCGTACAAAAGCGCAGCCTACAGCACCAAGAGAAACACAATGAGTGAGTGACAGAGTAGGAGTGAGTGAGCTCAACGGAGCTCTATCATGACTGCTGCAGATTTCTTTCTGGGCAGAAAAAGTCAACAACACAGGCAGAAGCCCAGTATAAAAGGCCAGCCTGCAGCACCGGCAGAAACGGAACGAGCAAGTGAGAGAGGGGGAGTGAACGAGCTCAACGGAGCTCTGTCGGGACTGCTGCAGATTTCTTTGTGACCAGAAAAAACCACCAATGCAGGCAGGATCCCAGTATAAAAGGGTAGCCTGCAGCTGCGGGAGACACAGAATGAGCGAGTGAGGGAGGGGGAGTGAGTGAGCTCAATGGAGCTCTGTTGGAACTGCTGCAGATTTTTTTGTGGGCAGAAAAAGGCAGCAATACATGCAGGGGACCAGTACAAAAGGGCAGCCTGCAGCAGCGGGAGAAACAGAATGAGCGAGTGAGAGAGGGGGAGTGAGCGAGCACAACGGAGCTCTATTGTGACTGCTGCAAATTTCTTTGTGGGCAGAAGAAGGCGGCAACTCAGGCAGGAGCCCAGCACAAAAGGGCAGCCTGCAGCACTGGCAGAAGCAGAATGAGCGAGCGAGAAAAGGGGAGTGAGCGAGCTCAACGGAGCTCTATCAGGACTGCTGCAGATTTCTTTGTGGGCAGAAAAAGGCACCAACTGAGGCAGGAGCCCAGTACAAAAGGGCAGCCTGCAGCACCAGGAGAAACAGAATGAGCGAATGAGACAGGGGGAGTGAGCGACCTCAACGGAGCTCTGTCAAGACAACTACGGATTTCTTTGTGGGCAGAAAAAGGTGCCAATACAGGCAGAAGTCCAGTACAAAAGGGCAGCCTGCAGTGCCAGGAGAAACACAATGAGTGAGTGAGAGAGGGGGAGTGAGCGAGCTCAACGGAGCTCTATCGTGACTGCTGTGGATTTCTTTGTTGGCAGAAAAAGGAGGCAATGCAGGCAGGAACCCAGTACAAAAGGCCAGCCTGCAGCGCTGGCAGAAACGGAATGAGTGAGTGAGAGAGGGAGAGTGAGCAGGCTCAATGGACCTGTGTCAGGACTGCTGCAGATTTCTTTGTGGGTAGAAAAAGCCACCAACAGAGGCAGAAGCCCAGTACTAAAGGGCAGCCTGCAGCGCCAGGAGAAACAGAATGAGCAAGTGAGAGAGGGGGAGTGAGCCACCTCAATGGAGCTCTGTCGGGACAGCTGCAGATTTCTTAGTGGGCAGAAAAAGGTGCCAATGCAGGCAGGAGCCCAGTACAAAAGATCAGCCTGCAGCACCAGGAGAAACAGACTGAGCGAGTGACAGAGGGGCAGTGAGCGAGCTCAACGGTCCAACGCAATCAATATTCAGCATTGACAAATGCTTGTTTTTAGTTGTCCCCATAGTGACAGGTATTCCAAATATTATTTATGTTTATTTATTTATTTAATTTTCTTCAATCTTTCACTCAGGAAAAGTTTTTTTTTTTTTTGGTGTCAGACCTCCACAACCCTAGTTCTTCATATAACACTACAAGTGTTTTTCTTGCTAGAAGAAGATCTTGCTTTTTCCTATTTATACCTGGCTGGGTTAATTAAGTGTTGGTTAATCTCTATTGACTTTTCCCTGATACAATGCATGAGAGTTTCCAAAGAAGTCACCTAACAATAACTGGTCTCATTTTTCTAGCAGTGTGATGGCAGCTCTGCATACAACCAATTGCTGGAAACAAAGATAGAACCAATCCTTGTGGCTAAATTTATTCTGTAATACATATATCCCTCTGTGTCATACAATTCTCTATAAGCATACTCCAGCCCAGCACCATGAATCATTTTATGTAAAAAATATGTATCACAGTATAATTTAGTCATACGGGCCCCCTGTCCAAGCCTGTCAAACCACAATTTAAGTCACCTCCACAAACTGTTTTCCTTGATGTGAACAAATATGGTTGTATTAGTTTAAAAAGGTCTACTATACCTTTTTTCATTGGGGATCACAGACATTAATAATACATACACATTCAGAATTGGCTCTCAAGTCAAGCATTAGCACTCTCCCTGGCATTATGTCAAACACCTGTGAGACAGATAAATCTTTACCATTCAGTAAGGTGCTTTCACCATTATATTTATCCTCTCCAAATGTCCAAAAGAAAGGCCCCCAGCACCATAACATTTTAGGATAAGTGATATCAGAAATCATATTTCATCTAATTTCTTGCAACAGAAAGATCTCATATGGCTGTTCTTTTACGACAGAGTGGGTCAATAGATGTCATTTTGGATTTCAGTACTGTTCACATTAAATATTGCTATATTAAATTTGAAACTATTGGACATTTAGAAAAGATAGTGGAAAGGTTAACAGGTACCTTTTATATCTCATTCAGTTTTATCCAGAAATTTTCCACTTCCAGTTCACATGCACGTTCTGCCTTTCCCCTTTTAAATAGAATCCATAGATCAAGTATCTTCTGTTTCTGAAAAGGCCAGATGTGAAGACTATACTCTGTATTATACTTTGTTGATAGACAGGAGAAGACATTGGCCCATTGAACCTGTCTCCCACATCAGCAGGGCTACTACGAAGCATTGAGGTTTAGAAGATATTTATCTAGCCTTGCTTTGATAATTCCCATAGATTCCACTGAGTCTGCCTCATTAGGAAAAGTGTTCCAAAGTTTTGCTGCCTTATACATAAAATATCCCCTCCTATTATTTCTTTTAACATTTTGCATCTGAATTTGTTTATCATGGGATCTTAGATTAATGTCTCTGTTACTGAATTTTAAGTTCAAGCTTGCTGTAAGTTCTCTGTCACTAATAATTTTAAACATTTGTATCATGATCCCCCTTTGTCATCTCCATTCCAATGTGTGGAGCCCCAGTTCCTTTACTCTGTCTTCATATGGCATGCCTCTCATATGGGTAATCACTTTTTTGGTCCTGTGCTGCACTTTCTCAATGTTGTCTATGTCTTGCCTTAGGTATGGGCACCATAGGGTAGAACAGTAGTAGTCCAGGTGGGGCCTAATACATGTTCTGTACTGTGCTGAGACACAGTTTCTATTTCTAGATATGAATACATTTTTAAAACAGGCCTGGATTTTATTGGTTTTATTGATGACCTTATTGTAGTGGTTTCCAGAACTGAAATCCCTTATGATTAAAACCCCAAGATAATTTTCTGAATTTGCTTCTTGCAGAAGTTTTCCTACTAAACTATCGCAATTATTATTGTTATTCCTGAGGCGCATGACCACACACTTCTCTGAGTTGAAGTTCATACCATTTACTTTGGCCCATTTATGTATGACTTTGACTTCCTTTTCTAGAGTGATATATATGGAAACAGACTGGTGCAAAGTAGGACCCACTCACTTGGTTTCAAATATATAAAGAACTTTAGAAAGTTAATAGTGCATCAAAAGTATTTATTATATGCAATACAGTGTATTTTGGATGTTTCAGTAAAATCCTTCTTGAGTGAAACACTATATCTAATGAGACTTAAGATACAACATATTTTCTTTGTCTGAACGCTGTAGCTTTAACAACTTTATTTTATTTGTTTCTCCAGTATTGCAGGACCTTCTGCTGTCTTTCTAAATTACACAGAAGTAGAGGGCATGGGACAGGAAGTGGAGCTCCAGGACGGTGCCAGGCACTCCATCATCCTGGCAAGCAGAGGACATTTTCTTAGGTTTTTCTCCCACCCACGAATGTTGGCATGCAAAGAAACCCAAAAAGTGGCACCCACACAGATGTGTGGTGATGTGCCAGGATCACGCCAATATCCAACCCTCCCATGGTGTCCCCCAATCTGCGTTACCTCCTGTGGGCACCCAGGTGGCAGTACAGATGCAGGGATGGCAACCCTCCCTCCCCCAGAGGAGGAAGGCATCCAGTGGGATGCTCAATACTCCTCTCCTCGGCAGACCCCCAATGATCCAGAGCTTACCACTGAACCCTAGTCACCGGCACTATGAGCAGTAGTACTACCACCATACTAATGGGCCTGCCCGGTGGTATGTTGTTGAAGACTTTGCTTGGAGAGGTTCCTCCTGGACAATGCTATTTAGAGTTCTGTGGTTTCTTCCACTGCGACCTATAGACCACTAGGGTCTGTAGTAACTGTACTGTTGGGATCCTATGCTAGTTCAACTGAATATTCTTGGGGGGCATTGAGTCTTCCTCAGCAATAAGCTTTACCAAAGATTGAGCCTGACTCTCTGTCAGTTGGGGGGACCCCAAGCTTGGATGCTGCACTAATTTTTGAACTGTCTTTTTCTGAGTCTTCTGAATATTTGTTTTCTGGGCTGTATAAAGTAGATCTTCCTGGTAAGAGTGGTCTCCCCAGTTATGAGTTGCCCAGTGAGAAGTTCAATATGACTGTTCACTTTCTTCACATAGATTTCACTTCCGATCATTCAGACAGAAGGTTTCAGCATGATTATATTCCAATCAAAGATTGCAATGGACTTTGTCATATGTATTACTGAGACAGTTCCCTGTTCCACATTTAAAGCAAGTCTTGGGCTATCCTTGGTAAAAACATTGCTCCTGTCATAGTAAGTAAAAACTGCTTGGGAGGTGTTGAATCTTGGCCTCAGTTTGATGGAACTTTACCCTGAAACTCCACCCTCCTGTCCAGATTTGTTCATCATCCATAATAGGATCAGGTGGTTCCAAAATGTCACATATCTGTGACAACCGATATTTAATATCAAAAATATTCAGTCCTTCATTCTTAAATAGGATAGTTACTGTTCTTATAGCAGGTTTCGTGAGTGGGATGGCCTGAAAGAAAATTCACGGAGGAGTGTATTTGAGGGAGTTATAGTTTGACCAAAGATGTTCTAGATTGGCGTGGGTTTTAAAACTGATATCAAACATAATATCCCCTGGAGTATGTATTAGGGCATAAATTTCTGTAATAAAAAAACTCATTGACTCTTTATTTATTTATTTTATTTAATTAGTATTTCAGAAAGACCTTTGAGCGTGAGCTCTTTTACAAAGGTTCCACATCAGGGTGGACAATAAGACAACACATATATTCAATGGTTACAGAGGCCTGATCATTAGGCATTAAAGAGCGATTACATGAGAATTAGACAAATAGAAGAAAAACTGAGCAGTTGTACTAGAATACTAAGCTATTTCTAATTGGTTGCCCTAGGTAGCACACCCCTGGAAACCTCCAAATCCATTGATAGACTATGGCAGAGTAACTGCATAGGGTTTAATGCTATCCCAGATGGCGAGAGGCTGGGTGACAGTGAAACAAGAGGGATTGGGTTTGACCCTACTGCAGAGAGTGAGAGGTGGGGGGATAGTGAAATGGGGAGGGCTGTGATGGGGGGGAACAGCTCCAGAGGGCTTTGTCGAGTAGGATGTGTGTGGGGGGGGTTAGGGAGAGGCAGTACCAAGAGCGTTTAAAGAGGACTGAAAGCTTACTTAAGCCCTTGGCTAGGCTGGAATGGAGGCAGGGTTCTCTAAGTAGCCCTGCTGGGTGCTGCCTTGGGGATAGGACTGTCTATCAAGTGGGGCCTGAGAAGCAGGTGCATTTTGAGCTAGACATTAGGTGCTGTTTGAGGCCTGCTTTGAATTGAGACAAATTCACACAGTAATTTCATTGAGAGTTCATTTATCCAGAGGGGGGCCCGATAGGAGAAAGCACACTGCCCTAGTGAGGTTCGGCAGAATGGTATGGACAGTGCTCCATTCTTCCTCCCTTTGGTGATATGTGATGAGAGAGAAGCCTCGAGCAGGTTTCCTCTACAGGGTGTTTTTTTTTCAAGGTGTGTCTTCTTTCCCAGTAGGCAAGTCTGGTATTTGATCCTGTCTTTTAGGTTAAGCCAGTTTGTACACTCATATAGGGTGCAAGTACGAGTGTAGTGATCTGTGCACAGGGTGAGGTGGCATGCCTTACTGAGTGCAATTTGAACCCTTTTGAGCACTGTATCAGTATCAGCTCCATAGACCACCAGCCTGTAGTCTATCATGGAGAGTATGGAGATGGATACTGAGATTCGGAATGCTTCTGGGGTGAGGGATTTCTTATGCCTATAGAGGACCCCGATCTTTGTGTTTACCACTCTGACAAGGGAGTCTACGTGGTGTGTATAAGTGAGAGAGTCATCAATGGTGACTCCAAGGTACTTGAACGAGTGCACCTGCTCAATCTGCTCACCAGCCTTATTGGTAATTACGAGGGGAGTATGCCTGTGTTTGTTGTGGGGGCTGGATTGTAGCATGGCCTTGGTTTTCTTGTAATTTAGTAGCAGCTTTTGTCTACTGAACCAGTCCTTGAGTTTATTGAAAGAGTTCTGTAGTTCTGTTTGTAGGGCAACCTGAGAGGTGCTGCTGCTCAGCAGCACAGCATTGTCTGCATACAGGATAAGTTTGGTGTCACAGGCTGTGGGTAGGTCATTTACAAAGAGGCTGAAAAGCAGGGGCCCTAGAATTGATCCTTGAGGGACTCCTAGGAGTATATCTATGGAGCTGGATAACATCTGCCCAATTTTGACTCGCTGGCTCCTGTGTGTTAGGTAGTCATTGAACCAATTCAGGGTGTTAGGTGCCACACCCAATCTTTGGAGCTGGAGTACTAGTAGAAGGTGGTTGATGGTGTCAAAGGCTTTGGTGAGGTCAATGAAGATGGACCCATCAATTTGCCTTCATCCAGCACCTTGTGCACATAGTCAGTGTATTCCAGCAGTGCCATGGTGGTACTTTGTTTTTGCCTGAAACCATGTTGGTTTGGGCAGAACATATTGTACTTATTGAGGTATTCTGTGAGTTGACTTGAAACAATTTTTTCCAAAGCTTTGGATAGTGGGGAGAGGATAGATATTGGCCTGTAGTTTGACACCAGTGCCTTGTTACCATTCTTATGCACTGAAGTTACCAGGGCTTGCTTCCATACCTCTGGAATTTGAGCTAGAGCCAAGGATTTATTAAATAGCATTGTTATGGGCATGATAAGAAGATCAAGGGTGAGAGACAGTAACTTCATGTCTAGCCCGTCACTCCTCAGTCTGGTTTTGCCTAGGACTTTTCTGACCATCGTTAGGGCCTCCTTCACTGTCACCTTCCTAAAGTAGAAGGCTGGGTGGTTAGTTACGGGCAGGTTGATGCAACCTTGGTCCTCTGCAGGCAGAAGGTAGCCTGTAGGCAGCACTGAGAAGAGGTCTGTAAAGGCCTGGTTAAAGACATCAGCAATGGCTAGCGGATCTGAGGAGGATGAGTTATTAATGTTGAGCAGCTTAGGGTGCTGCTTTTGATCTTTACCACGGATGTTCTTGATGTTGTCCCAAAACCTCTTTCCATCTCCCTATGCGTTGTTAAGCTGGGTCTTATGGAAATCGACTTTTGCAAGACTGATAAGTTTGGTGCACTGATTTCTAGCCATTTTGTAGCACTGTAGGTCATACTTGCTACCTGAGTTTAAGGCTTTTTTTTCCCAAAGGCAGTCCCTCTCCTTTAGGAGGGAGAGGAGCTTGCCATCAATCCAGCTGTTTACCTCCCCCAAAATTTTTTGTTTGTGCGTGGTGCATAGATATCACAGATGGAATTTAAACCCTCAGTGAAAAAACTAAGGGCCTGGTCCAGCGCAGACAGCTTGTTGATGGTGGACCAGTTGTAGGCAGACAGGGCCAATCTGAGGGATACAAGTTTGCCTTTCCACAGAACTCTTCTCTCGATGAGGCAGGGTGGGCTTTTGGCAAGTTTAGTGGTCCATATAAAGGCGATCGGGGAGTGGTCACTCAGCATGTCCAGGAGAACCGTGAGTTTGAAGAATCGAGTCGGTAAGCTAGCTAAGATCCAGTCAATGAGGGTGCTGGTACCAGCCTTGTAGTTCTGCTTGGTGGGTCAATTACGAGTTGCATGAGATTGTGGGAGGTGATTGGGTCTCCAGACGGTGTTGCCTCCTTACATAACTAGTTAATATTAAAGTCACCGGTCAAGATGAGTTCTGAGCCCTTTTTGAGTGTGCTAATTTCTTCCATAACAAGAGGAAGGCCTTCCTTGGCTTTTTTGGGGGGTAGGTAGGTTGTGGCAATGGTAAGGGTCTTACTTTTTACGCCAACTTGTATTTTTACCACTAGTAGCTCATAATCCTCCACAGCTTTGGAGATGGGGAGAACTGAGTAACTCAGTGAGTTTCTGGCATATAAGAGGCAGCCGCCACCTTTTCTACCTATTCTATCAAGTTGAAATGCTTGGAATCCTTCGATGGCCACTTCACCATCTTTGATCCTACCCAACAGCCAGGTTTCAGTTAGGCAGAGTATTTATACAATGTTCTTCCCACATATAGCTATCTGGTGGTAGCTTCTGTCTCTCTCTCTCTCTCTCTCTCTCTCTCTCTCTCTCTGTCTCTTTATACCTTAGCCTTACAGCATTCCCTCTCTGTGCTGGGGCTTTTGAGTTGGGGAAAGCATCAGCCAATCAAAAATTCCTCTATTCTTGTGCAGAGATCCTGTTCTGATTAGTAATTTGTTCTGCTTGACTGTGGCCCTACTCCTTTGCTTAGTCTTGATCCATCCTCTCTGCCCATGTCGATCTTGTATTGAGACCTTCCTCAGTTTAAGACCCCTCCATTTCCATTACACGGTTGCCATTATTATTTTGGTGTACAGTATATCTCCAGACTGGTCAGATAAAACAACAATGTCTCTTTCTGGGGCAGTAGCATTTATTAACAAGGGTGCAGTTTGTTCCTCAACAGCGGCCTCTGGATCCAATGATGTGGTCAAGGTCACAGATTGTACATTATTTTACTGAAAATTGTCTTGATTGTTCATATCAGGAACAGTAGGTACAGAGGAAAGGGTACCGTTGGCATTGTGCCCTTTCATGTGCTGTATCATCAGAGGCTCAGAGGAACCACAATCCAGTATTGCAGAGTTTTTATCAGGCAAGTCTTCCAGGGGTGGGGGTACATCTGCCTGCCCTGAATCTGGAGTGTGTTGTATAGAATGGGTGTGGTCATTACTATTTTGTACCAGTGCATTAATTACAGTCTCAGACTCTAACGAACCCACAACAGCCTCACTAGCCTCGGTGTCAGCCACCCTCTGCAACCCAGCTGCTGATGTTTCTAACTGTATGTTTTTTTATGGTTTATCACTGTTTAGCACCACAAAACACTACCTGCTTAGTTGTAATAGGTATCTGTGTAGCTACAGCAGAGGTCATACTTGTAGCTAGTTCCAAGCTAAACTTCAGTGCTGTTTCTCTGCAGGCATCTCTCCACTTGCTATTCTCCAGTTTTGACTGCACCACAGCCTCAGGGTCAGAACCTGTTATCCACTTTCCCTTGGGTCTCTTCATCCATCTAGCTCCTATTAAAGCTCTTTCTCTTGGCCATTCTTCATCTGCTTCTGGTGGTGGCAGCTGAGAGCCTGACCTTTTCCCATGTCACAACCCCCAAGTCCAGTTTCTTTGCTGGCTTCTCCATTCTTGTGTCTAAGCCTTCAGTTCAGGTTTTTTCATTTGAGTGGTAGAAAAAACTTCTGCAGACTGTCTATGTGTGCTTGGTGGTTTCATGCAGGGTGTAGGTTTACTACCCTTAGCACCGGAAACTTTTTCTGCCTTGTGAAAAGTAGCAACTGGGCTGACAGGCAGTTCCCGTGATGATACTATGTCAGCCAGTGCAGCTGACACCAGCTTCAGTAGTCCAGGTAACTGATCAGGGTGTGAACTATTCTGTTTTCTCACCTGCTGTTCTGCCAGTAATTTATCTTTTTTCTTCAAAAACTGAATTTCTTCCTTTGCTTTAATGCCGTTAAAACTGTTTTCTCTCCTTCATGGCAGACTGACGTTTTCTCCCCTCAGACTGCAGGTCTTAATCAGAAAAATCCTCTGAGGAGCTTTGCTCTTCCTCAGATCTCAGATCTTTATCCATTTAAACAGCCATTCATGTAACCCCCAAGGACTGAGTAGCAGGGAGGGAGCTTGACTCACCTGCATTCTCTGCTCTTCCTTCTCCACTACCTCCAGAGTCTGCCAGTAAACAGAAGGTTGGGCACCCTGTACAGGAATCAAAACAACCTTACTGCTGACACTAGGTGTCTGATCGTGTCCAGCTCTGTGTTGTCCCTAGTTGACTATGGTTTACCTGTGCAGGCAGCTGCCTGTGACAGTACTAAAGAAGGTTAAGGTGATTTACAATAAAGCATGTCACTTTGTATAAGGGGCTGACAAATGGACAGATTGCTGCAACCTCTACTCATTAACTAAATGGCTTCCCTACCTAGCAGAATAATGTTTCAAACCTGTAGACATGTCAAGAAAGCACTGATGGGCCTTACACACCCAGCTCTGTAAAACTGCTTTAAACCAGTTGGCAACCAATACAGCACAAGGAGCACGGCCAAGAACGCACTTGAATTTCCACTCTGTAGAACTCATCTGGGTATGCGCTCCTTTGTAGTCAGGGCAGCAGGATAGTTAAATGAGCTGCCTGAATCCCTGCTAAACCTCTCAAAGACTGAGCAATTCAAAAGGTCCCTGAAGTCTGTACTAGCTGTTCATTGCAATGGGAACTGTTAATTACCTAGCTGAATTCACACCCTATGATGTCCCTAACTTATTCTGTATATATCCTGCTATTTGGAATTTGCTTTTCACTGCATAACTTTGTAATCTGAATGGTGTACCAGCAGTGCCTGTATCTTGACTCTATTGACAACGATCCTCTGGAATTTGCTTGTCCTCATCCTTACTTCATCTTTATTGTAACTTTGTTGCCGACATGGAACTTTTGTAAATGAGTACTTGTGCTCAAAGGTATTGTCTGAAACATACAATAAATAAATACTACTACTATTACCATTATTATTATTCCACAATCCACATAAGGCAAGTTCTAGTCACCCACAATTACCACCTTTTTTTCATAGCATCCTTGCTCATGCCCTCTAACTTCCAGTCACTGCTCTCATATTGGTTAGGCGGCTGATATGCCACCTCCAGTCATACCTTCCTCTTTGCTCCCTGTTTGGATATCAATCCAAAGTGACTGTATGGCCCCTCCCTCCATGTCCTCCCTTGTGGCTGAATCCTTCTTTACATAAAGCCCCACTCCCTCTATCTTTCTTTTTTTTTTTTGCAGTTAAGTGTTTTATTAAATTTTCAGTTTCATACACTATGGAATGAAAAGGATAGCTTTTAGGATGGAGTTTGTTGGTTACAGATACAATCTTTCAGCAATTACAACATTTGTACAGAAAGAACACTCACCTAAGGTATGTCATTACTTTTATGTGAGTGGAGTGGAGAGTTAAGGCTTCAGTGCTCCAAATTGGGGTCTGCAAGGTCATTAAGGGACTGGTAATGCTTCACTACAACCTTCACCCTAGACAAAATAAACACCAAGAACCACTGTTCCATCTACAGACTACACACACCATGGAGTGAAAAGGAGAAACTTTTAGGATGAAGGTTGTTGGTTACAGATACAACCTTTCAACAATTAAAACATTTGTACAGAAAAGAACACTCACCTAGGGCTTGTCGTAACTTCTATGTGGGTGGAGTGGAGAGTCAAGGCTTCGGTGCTCCAAACGGGGTCAGCAAGGCCATTAAGGGTCTGGTGATGTTTCATGGCAACCTTCACCCGAAACAAATTAAACATCAAGAACCACTATTCAATCTATAAACTACACATAACTATATACATGCAGGGATAAGACGCTTAAAGTGTGGGTCTAAGTCTGATGCCCTATCTCACACATATTACATCGGGGTACCACATATTATGACTATGATTAATTGTTCATCCTATCCCAGTCTTGGGAGTAGCACAGTGTAGGAATGGGGCCCAGCATGCAGTATGTTGTGCCATTGTATTGCTTGCCAGGTGGGACAGTCGGTCCATGGATGCGATCGGGGTCAAGGAGGCCATAATTTCTTGAGTGGATGGGACCTCAGGGGTTCTCCATTTACACAGAAGGAGACACTTGGCCTGTATTGCCAGCAGGGCCAGCCATCTGTGCTCTGGCCCTCTAAGGTGAAGGGCTTCTGATTTCATGCCCAGAGGGAGTAATCTGACTAATTTGGGAATAGGCTTGTGTAGAACCTCAGAGGCAAGGTCGCATACATGCTCCCATACCTGTTGAACTTTGGGCATTTCCATAGGATGTGTAGGAGATCCCCCACCTTTACCTGGCATCTCCAGCAGTGCTCAGAGTCTAGGACCCCTGCTTTCACTAGAACCACAGGAGTGCGGTACCAGGAGTCACTACCTATAAAGGCACAGGCCTATGACATCACTTCCCCTCTGTTAATTTACTAACTCCCCACTTTCCCATTTGCAGGTTATACCTGCCAGCCACTAGAGGGACCCATACCTATCCACCTCAGGTCCGTTACCTGTACTCTGCCTACCTTCTTCCTGGAATCCCTCCTATCGCCTTTTCCCACTCCTCTCCTCCGACATACCCACCTCTGCCCACACCCTCACCAGCTCCTCCTTTTTCTGTACTTATCCACCTCCTGACCCACCTCTTCTCCAACACCCAGTGACCACTAGGAGTCGCTATATCTCACCCCTGCTGAGGCCCAATCCCAGCCTGCTTCAGACCCCTAGAATGTGGGTCTCTGCCCTCTCCCTGGCACTTTTCTTGCTGCCCTGGCAGAGACTTGAACCCTGTACCCTGTCCACCAGAGTCCGTGTCACTACCACTAATCCAAAGTGGCAGCCACACTTTCTAGAAGACAACCCAGATACTTCTTACCGCCCACCCACTCACCGCCAGTAAACCATGCTAGTTCATCTCCTCCTAAACTCCCTCCCTCACCCTCCTCCTGGTAACCTCATCCCTCCAGCCTGACATCTCCCCTGGTCACAGGAAATTGCACCATTAATTCCCTACACATAGTTCGTGACTCACTCCTACAAAGTCCATGTACACTGGCCTACAGCATCCATCTCCTGGCCACCCTCCTCCCTCCCAGCCCATCCCTGGTGGCTCATCAACTCACCCTCCCTACCTTGCAATCCCTACCCATCCCCTGCTCCCCAATGGTCCCACCCTCATCTCCTCTTAGCCGCAGGCAATATTCTTATCACCGTGCCCTGGCCAGAGCTGTTGTCCTCTTACTACTCTTAACAGGCAATATCCATCCTAACCCTGGCCCCACCTTGACCTGCCCATCAGGTGGGTGCCCCGGTCTGTTGATTGCCTCCATGAATATATGCAGCATCTTGAAAAAATTTGACTCCCTTCAATGCTGGGTCACACTGCACAAACCTGACGTCATTGTGCTGGTGGAAACGTGGCTATCTAAATCCACTCCTGACACCTTTGTCACCCTCCCCGGCTACACCCTATACCGTGAGGATTGAGTAACCAAATGTGGGGGTGGCTGTGCTATCTACACCAGGGACTCTCTCACTGGTCTCGCCCTCCCTGCTCCAGACCTTGTAAGTGGGGCTCAGGCCCTTACCATTAAGCTTACCCCGGACCCTGCCAGGGCACCCCTTTATCTCACCGCCACCTATATACCGCCCAGGAACCAAAACCCAGCACTATTACAATTAACTGACTATCTTGCCACCCTCCCTCACAGTGCTGAACAAGTCATTGTGGGGGACCTTAACGTGAACTGTCTGAGCCCCTCCTCCACCCCCACCCAGGACTCCTTCACAGCCCTGGATCTAACACAACTAGTCTCCCAACCCACAAGGGTGAACTCTAAGAGAGGTACCAGCACCCTCCTAGATGTCATCATCACAAACCGCCCCCAAAAAATTCTGGACATCCAAGTCCTCCCTGATTCACTCAGTGACCATTCCCCAGTGCTGTTCTGCTGGATGGCCACCTCACCCCGACCCACTGCCCTGTGCACACCCCGCCGGTGTTTCAGACCGTGTGGTCTGAAAAACCTTAAACAATACCTTGACCAGCAAGACTGGTCCCCCATTCACCGTGCTACTGAAATTGACACTGCCCTTGCCTTCTTTACCCAAACCTTTAGTAAAGCCTGTGAACTCTTCACTCCCCTCTCAGCCGTCCGAACCAAAAAACATAACCTGCCCTAGATTACCCCTGCCTTTTTACAGCTGCTCAGGCACAGGGATAATCTTTGGCAGTGTGCCATAGAAACTGGGTGACTAGCAGACAGACAGGCCTACAACGCTCCGCGGAATAAGTGCACATGGGCAATCAGGAAAGCCAAGGCCGACCACTATCAGGCCACCCTCACTGCCTCCTGGGGGTGCTCCCATACCTTCTGGGACAATGTCAAACAATTGAATGGGAACACTCGCTCCCCTCCCCCTTCCCAGATTACTACTGACAACACCACCGTTACTGACCCTGCTGACATTGCAAACCTCCTCAACACCTTCTTTACTGACCTTAGCTCCATCCTCCCCAGTAACTTCTTTGACCACCCACCCTCCCAACCTGCCCCTGCCCTCCATCGCCCTAGCTTCTACCTACGTAGGGTAACTGCTCAGGAAGCCAGACCGCACCTGACTCATGCACTAAAAGGCAACAGTCCCGTGACAACTCCTGACCACAGAATTCTCCGGCTGGTACTGGATCAGGTCCTTACCCCACTCACCAGCCTTCTCAACAAATCCCTCTGCCTGGGACAATTCCCCACTACATGGAAAACTGCCACTGTTACTCCTATCCATAAAGGGGGTGACAGGTCCTTAGCTGGGAACTACCGACCTATCTCCATACTCCCACCCCTTTCCAAAGCCCTGGAAAAACTGGTTGCCATGCAAATCACTGAATACCTGACCAAACACAACATCCTCTGCCCTGAACAGCACGGATTCCGTGCAGGACACAGTACTAGCACAGCTCTTGTTGAATTCGCATCATTCCTACACTCCTCCATGGACACTGGCTCCCTAGCCGGGCAGTGTTCCTCGACCTCTCAAAGGCCTTCGACATGGTCTCACACCCCCTCCTGCTGGAAGCCCTCTGTCACTCTGGCTTTGCCACTGGGCCACTTGCCTGGTGCTCCAGCTACCTATCCACACGCTCCCAACGTGTCAATATTGGTGGGACACTTTCCAATCCACGTCCTATCCTCTCTGGGGTTCCGCAGGGCTCCATCCTGGGACCCCTACTCTTCTCGCTATACCTTAACACCCTGCCCAGTGCATGCACTGGGAAAACTCTGCTGTATGCAGATGACGCCGTCATCTTCGCCACCGACCGTAACCCCACCTCCCTCCAGGTTTCCTGCAATGTTCCTATAATGACACTGAAACCTGGTTTAAAGAGCATAGACTGGTCTTAAATCTTAAAAAAACTAAACCATGCTCTTTGCCCACCCTCAAACAAAGCATACAACTCCCTCTCCTGTCCTTTCCCTACTCCAAACAGCAACTGGAGCAAGTCCACTCCTATAAGTACTCTAGGAGTCTCCCTTTGACTCAGCTTTCCAATACAACCCACATCAAGCACTTGCCTCTGCTACTAATATACGGCTTGGTGTCTTGTACCGCTACAAAAACTGTCTCCCCACGATGCCCTCCGGCTTGCAGTTACATCCTCTATATTATCCCTAGTTGACTATGGGCTACCTGTCTACGGTGCTGCCAACATGACTGCCCTAAACAAAATCCGCCTCGTCCTAAATAAGGCATGCAGGCTAATCACAGGGGCCCCTAGGCTCACACATACATGCCAGCTTTATGACATGGCAACAGTGCTAAACCTTGACGAACGGCTGCAATATCAAACTTGCCTTATAGCTAAAAAAACCCTGCTAGGACTTTCACCACCCGGGCTGACATCCTCCCTCCTCCTAGCCCAACCCCTAGTCAGTACTCAGACCTCCTGCAAGGCCACCTTCCTGGTTCCTCGATCTAGGACCTCACATGGACAGAGGTCTTTCTGCCACAGAGCCCCTTCTTGGTACAACACGCTCCCTCTCTCCATCTCAGAAATCCCCACTATCTCCAAATTCAAAACTGCGCTCAAAAGCAAGCTATTCAACAAGCGCTGCTGCACCTGTGCATAACGGGTGTACAACACCCTTTGCCCTGACAATGCCCACTGGGCTGCACCCTCTCCGTACCGCCTTACTCCTACCACCTACATTACTGCCATACCCGACTGCCTACCTCTCAGTTGTCAAGAACGTACCATGTATGATAGAATCTTAATATACTGCTTGCTAAATTGTCCTACTAGTATGCACTACTGTTACCAGATCAAACTACCTGCTGTGTTGTCCTTGACACCTGTTCTGCTAACTCTGTAACTAATACCATGGAACTTGTTACGACTGTTTCTTTTTTGCACGTGTCATACTTATATGCTGCTAAACTCTGTAACCAATCCATTTGTCTACAATACCTGAATCTGCACCTTATACTGCAATCAATGTAACCTGTTCCCTGGATCCATGTATGCCTGCATCTTTATGCATTTGTTCTCTTATATTATGTATTTTGTACATGTATTATCTTCTCTTCTCTTGACGAGATACCTTTGGAAATGAGCCTCTGGCTCAAAGGTTGTAAACTGATTGCAATATAAATAAATAAATAAATAAATTCCCAGGAAGGTTATTCCTTCTCCGGCCCATCTTAATCCAGTGGCACCCAGTGTCAAGGGTGTACAGTGGGAATTATGGGGCAGTACCTCTGTTTTAGTCTGATTTAACCAAAGGCCCATCAGGCTGTGGAATGCTTGAAGTGTCTCCAGTAAGGGTGGGATTTCTCCGGGTAGGTCAGAAACAGTGACCAACAGGTCATCCACATACATGAGAGTGGTGTATTCTATTTGACCTATTTGTATTCCTGAAATTTCTTTGTGCTGCCTGATTGTGGCAGCCAAGGGTTCCACCACCAGCATGAACAAGAGGGGTGAGAGGGAGCAACCTTGCCTCATACCTCTTCCCAACTGGAAGGGGAGTGAAAGGGTGGAGTTGGTGAGTAGACGGGCAGACGGGGAGTTATATAGGGCCCCTATCCATGTTCTAAACCTAGATTCTGTCCCTATATGTTCTAAGACTGTGTGGAGGTAGTCCCACTCCAGCGAGTCAAAGGTTTTCTCGAAATCTATAGCCACTGTCACCACTGGAGTAGGAATGCCCCTGACTTTATGTGCTAAATTAATCAGTGTCCTGATATGGTCAGCACTGTACCTCCCTGGGACAAAACCTACTTGGGATGGGTGGATAAACTGGAGTAGGAGGGGACTTAGCCTATGGGCTATTGCTTTCATGAAGATTTTACTGTCCACATTGATCAGGGAAATGGGACAGCAGCCCCCGGGAGATGTGGGATCCTTCCCCTTCTTGGGCAGCACCATGATCACTGCCTCCTGCATCGTGGGTGGGAATATACCCTCTGACTCAGCCTCCTGATATACCTGCTGCAAAATTGGGGAAAATATGTCTGCAAGGGCCTGCCAGAACTCAACCGTGTAACCATCTGCCCCCTTGGGCTTTCCCTGACTTAAAGAAAACAGGACATTTATGCTAATTGGCAGCTGTTTATAAAGTTCTTATTCTCAGAAACTATATGCATTCTCCTAAAGTATCCATATTTAACTGTACCTGAATAAAACATAATAGGTAAAAATGTAGTTTGCATTGTTGTGTTTTTATGGGCAGCATTCTGATACAGTTCACTTCATGGAACTCTAAATTATTGGTTCCATGAAGAGAGCTGTAACAAAATGCTGCCCCTTAAAAACAAGACAATGCAAAATATAGCTTTTTATATCACTTTTTAAGTACAGTTAAATATGGACAATTTAGGTGAATGCATATAATTTCTGAGAATAAGAACTTTATAAACAGCTGCCAGTTAGAAATTATTTCCTTTCCTCTTTAAGTGAGAACAATGCCTCCCTCACTTCCTCAGTGGTTAGCTGGGAGTCTGACTCCTCTGCCTGATGAGCTGAGTTGGTGGAGAGGCATATCAAATCTAAAAATGCCTGGGATCCCTGAGGATTTGCCACTCTCAAAGAGGTGTACAGGGGCGTGTAAAAGGACTCCATGACCTTGTTTAGTTCTTCATTAGATGTGCAGAGTGTGCCCCTCCCCCATCTTTGAGATCTGCTATATATTCCTCTACATTTGCTGCTTCCACAGTCAATATGCTAGTACCTTCCCCCCTTTCTTCCTCACCCCCCCACTTCCCAGTATTTCTGCTTCAGTCTGAGTACTGACACCTCAGCCTTTCTGGACAAAAGAGGGTTTATTTTCATCCAGAGGCCCAGAGCTTTCCTCCCTAGGGGGCAGTGTGGGTTAGGACGTGCACTCCTTTTGTGTTCATCCTCCACAAGTTTTATTTCCTCTTCTAGCTCCTTCAAATGTTTCTCGAGTTGTCTTCTTCTGCCCACCACATACCTTATGATTCTACCCATCATGGTAGCTTTGAATGACTCCTATGTGTTCCCCGCTGTGGTGTCTTTAATTGGGTTTTCCTGGAAGAAGCGCCTGGCTTCCTCTTTAGCCCACTCCACAAACTATGGGTCTTTCATTAACAGTGGGTCTAGCCTCTATGTTGTGGAGGTCCGGGGGGGTCCCCACAGGAGGCTCAGTAACACCAGGGCAAAATTTGATATTATTATAGGAAGGATTTCTGAAGCTATATCTGCCTACGTGACCTAAGGGAGGTAAGCCAGAGATCTATATGGCTGTGCATCCCATGTACCTGGGAATAAAAGTAGTCATCTCTTGTTCAGGGGTGAAGTGCCCTCCAGATGTGAGCTACCCCCTGCTCCCTCATCGGACTATGTAGGGCTGTGTGCCCTTCCCTGTGAAAGTCCCCTGCCTCTGATCTCCTGTCCATTGTGGGATCCGAAACTAAATTAAAATACCCCCAAAGTAGTGGGACTACCCACTTCTACCAGGTTGAATAGATTTTGGGCCATCTGGTGAAAAAAGTCCTGGTCATCCTTGTTGGGGGCATACTGTACATGTCACCAATAAGGATGGGTCACGTGGGGATCTGATATTTAGCATATACCCATCGACCTTGGGGGTCCACTCTAGTCATACTGAGGGACCAGTGCAACTGTTTGTGGAACAATGTAGCTACTCCTCTTTTCCTGGTTGGTGCTGATGCATGCATCACCTGACCCACCCATTTTCTCCTGAGGAGCTTATGGTCATTATGTTTGCTTGCACGCATGTGCAAGAAACATAGTGCCATCATACAAGTTTTCCAGAGGTGTGTCAGCCTCTTCCAATTCAGTCAGTGTATTTGCAGGCGTGGTCGCAGAGCGCCAATCACTGCTCCAGCTGTCTATGACAGCTGAAAAATGCAGTGGCATACAGTTGAAAGGGAGAGCTCCACTTGGGTGGAGAGCTCTCCCCCCACACACAGAGCAGCGCGCATGCACACCTGCGTGCTCATGCACCTTCCCTCCCCTCCACACTGTATGGCCAACGGGGTGCCCAATCCCCCGTCGGCTCCACGCCCCCAAAGCATCCAGGTGCCATGCTGAAAATGATGTAATGGCCGACAGGGTGGCCAATCCCCATCGGCTCCACTGTCTCTCCCCACCCCCCATGCCACGCTGACAGGGTGCCCAATCCCCCATCAGCTTCCTGTCTCCCAGTACAGGGTGCCGCTGGAGCCCACCCCAGCGTGGCAACAGATGCATGGCCGACGGGGTGCCCAATCCTCGTCGGCTGCACACCCTCAGCCGTCTTGCCATGCTGGGAGCCCATCCCAGCATGGCAAACGCCCCGCCATCTTTATAAAAAAAACTGTAAAGAAAAACTGTCCTCGCAGTCTCCCTGCCCTCCCCCACAACCCACACCCACCCACTGCGCAACCTGCCTCCCCACACTCTCACTCCCATACTTACCTCCGAGTCTGGCGCGACATCTTCGTGACCGGGAACACGCCTGCACTCTTCAAAGTCGACTCACTTAACTGAGGAAATGCCGGTAAGCTGTATAATGGGATAGATAGGGTTTTTTCAACTTTGTTGCATATCTCAGGCATTTTTGGAATTTTGCACAAATTTTCAACATGGGGTTTTGGGACTCCTCCTCATGAATTCTTGCACTGTCATGGCGTTATTCAGGCCCGAAGGGTAATTTCACAGCCACAGTGCAAAATCACCTTTCCGGAATGATTAACGAAATGACACTGCCAGTGTTCATAAGGTGGGCTCTCAAAAAGCCTATTTTGAAAATTTGGTGGAAAAATTTCTAAAAATGACTGTTTTACGAGCGTGTGTTGCACAGTTCCTACGCACACTCGGAAGTTCACGAATTTTCAATATTTTCACTCCAGATTTTCAACATTGCCATTTTACCACACCTTCTTATGAGCAGTACAGCTGTCATTTTTCACATCTCACCCAAAATGTGTTTCCGCCCATGTAGTACAATGGCACAGTCGGTGTGCGAAATCAATGTATGGGACACATTAAGAAAATCACAGTGACACTGTTCATGAGCAGAAGTCTTAAAATGGCTATGTTTAAAATTTGGTGAAAAATTCTTGTAATGACTGTTTACTGCGCCGCATACAGCAGTTCCTATCAAGATGTTCGTAAGTTTGCAAAATTTCAATATTTTCACTCCAGATTTTCAACATTGCAATTTTACCACACCTCCTTATGAGCAGTACAGCTGTCATTTTTCACATCTCACCCAAAACGTGTTTCCGTCCATGTAGCGCACAATGGTGCAGTTGGTGTGCAAAATCAATGTACGGGACACATTAAGAAAATCACAGTGACACTGTTCATGAGCAAAAGTCTTAAAATGGCTATTTTGAAAATTTGGTGAAAAAATTCCTAAAAGTGACTGTTTTACAAGCGTACGTTGCAGAGTTCCTATGCACGCTCGTAAGATTCTAATTTTCAATATTTTCACTCCAGATTTTCAACATTGCCATTTTACCACACCTCCTTATGAGCAGTACAGTTGTACTTTTACATCTCTCCCATAACGTGTTTCTGTCCATGTAGCGACAATGGCGCAAAGAGTCGGTAAAGCGAAATCAATGTAAGGACACGTTAAGAAAAATCACAGTGACATTGGTCATAAGCAGAGTGTTAAATGACTATGTTGAAAATTTGGTGAAAAATTCCCAAAATGACTGTTTAGGGCTGCGTTGTGCAGTTCCTATGCCTTTAACAGGATTTCTGGTGTAATATTGCACTGATGTTTCAACAGTGCCATTTTACCGCACTTCCTTATGAGCAATGCAGCTACCATTTTTCACATCTCACCCAAAATGTGTTTCCGCACATGTAGCGCACAATGGTACAGTCGGTTTGCGAAAACAATGTTTAGGACAGATTAAGAAAATCACAGTGACACTGGTCATGAGCAGAGGTCTTAAAATGGCTATGTTGAAAATTTGGTGACAAAACTCCATAAAATGACTGTGTTACGAGTGAGCATTGTGCAGTTTCTATGCACCCTCATAGGTTCATGAATTTGTAATATTTTCAGTCCAGATTTTCACCAGTGGCATTTTTCCACACCTCCTTATGAACAGTACAGCTGTCATTTTCCACAATATGGTCGAAATGTGTTTTCACACTTTCAGTGCACAGATGCATGGTCACTGTGGGAAATCATTGTTCAGGACAGATAAAGAAAATCACACTGACACTGTTCATGATCGGAGGTCCCAAAATGCCTGTGTTAACAATCTACTGTAAAAAAATTCCCAAACTAGTTACATTACAGGTGTCGTTACACAGTTTCTCACATGCGCTAGGTAGCTTCAATTTTTAAGATTTTCACAGCAGATTTTCAACATTGCCATTTTTTACACCTCCCCATGAACAGTACCGCTGTCATTTTTCACATCCTGTTCGGAATGTGTTTTTGCACCTGTGGTGCCAAATGCCATAGTCGCTGTGCAAAAGCAGTTTTTGGCTAACAAACTGATACTGCCACTGTTCATGAGGTGGGGGTCACAAAAAAACCATGTTGAAAATTTGGAGTGAAAATACCAATGAATGCCTGAGGCGTTAGGGTTTCCGACCATAACAGCCCACCCTGTAGAGTATGACAGGCATCAGGGGTGTGACTTGGGATTCTTGCCTGTCACACTCATACCATTCCACCCCCACCCACACCCTGCAGCCAGTGAGAGGCATCAAGGTGTGCCTTGGACTCTTTGGGCCCAAACTTCACCCCATTCTCCTATACTGCACCCATCTCACCATATTTCCTGATGGAATGGGGTGCGCATAAGGGCCAAAGACCCCCAAGGCACACCGTGACACTTGTCAGTGTCTGCAGGGTAGGGTGTGGTGAAATGGCGTGGTCGTTATGCCTGATGACCCAAAGGCACACCCCAATGCCTGCCACTCTCTGCAGGGTGGTAGTGGGGTTGGCTTCAGTTCAATACTTCGCTGCCATTCCTATTATGCAGCTCTGAAACTTCTACACTACCACTGCCAATGCCAGCAAGCAAACATTTAGCATTGACAAATGCTTGTTTTTATTTAGCTTTGTTTCTTGCCACCTGCACCTTTTGCTTCTTTAAATAGGCCAGCACCTTTTTCCTCTTAACTGGTGTATTGAGACCTCTCACATTCCATGAGATACAGTTTAAGTTAGCCATACTGGAGTTAGAGAGGTCTATGTAAAGCGGATATTTAAGCATACATTGAGAAAGAAAAAAGGTGCTGTCCACTGGTTTTCTGAGCCTTGCACTCAGCTTGACCTAACTGAACTGCTCTGGAAGTTTTGGCCACAGCATGTAGCCTGGCACGTCCCTGCATGTGTCAGAGCCATTAGTACTTTGCTTCCAGTATAGCCTCCACATCTGACCTTCTGACCCTACCTCCTTGTCCACACCCTTATGTAACCTAGACAGATATAGCATTTTTGTTGAGCATTTTTACTTTTTGCACCCTTTGTTATGTATCACTGGAAACAATGGTATGAACTCTGTAAAACTATATACAAGCTGCACTAGTGTGCTACAGTGAAGACACCAGGTGTCTGCAGTCAACTGCCCATAGAAGCAGTGCAAGACCCACCTAGTGGCTCCCGGGGGTGGTGATACACTTAGTTCTGCATTTTGAATTGTCATCCACTCCCATGTCACCCTTTATTCGGGGTAGCCTGCTTGCTGGACCTACACATGATAAGCCATGTGTTGGCACTGTACGGTTTCATTAGAGCTGGGTGTTTCTCCGTCACTGTTCAAGCCCACTGGTACCCCAGATGGTGTGCTAGCTTCTCCTAGCACATTACCCCACTTCATCAGAGAAGGCTAGGGAAATGCCATGGGGTGCAATCCAGGTGGGGGTGGAACTTGGCGGATCACATCAAACAACTTGTCTTCCCCCTCTCTTTTCCTCATTGCTTGCCAGTGCCTTCCCTTTCTTCCTCAACTCCAGGTGTTGACCATAAGTGCATTGTGAGTTAGTCCCTAAGAGGAAGTAAAAGGGGTGTTGGAGTGGGTGCAGTACCTTTTCCCAACAATGGCTGACGGTCGGGCTGTCCCAGAAAGTGAGGTCCCATCCACCTTGTAATGGCAGTCTCCCATGAAATTATCTGTCAACCCAACCACCCCACCACCTCACGGTGAATGTGTGAATGAGCCATATCTCCCCATATTCTCTGGGGTGGAGGAGGGGTAACCCCTGAGTAGTGCCAAGTGCTTAGATCCTCCCCCCGTATGCACCCCACCCCCTAGAGCTATAGTGACCTTGTTTAACATTTTAATCATTACCTCAGAGTGCCTGGCCTAGCCAACAGGGAAGGGGAGAGAGTGTCACACTTAGGCCTATGATCTGGCTACCTCTCACACTGCTGTGCAAACACCCAGGAGTTAACCAGAGGCTGTTCAGTTCCCTTCTAAACTCCTTGCTACTGGCCACAATCCCCTCTCCCTCCTCAGTTACCCCAACATGGCATTCTGGGCTACTTATCTAATTCAAGTCCATATTTCCAGAGGTCTTCATGACTTGGTGTTGCTGACTCGAGAGAGGGCCGGGTACTGTTGGTAAGAGTTCTGGTTCTCCCATCGCTGCTGCCTCTCCCCATATCTCCATCCTACGTTGTCCTTCTTCCTCCTGTAAAGCCTCTGCCACTGGTGAGGTCTCCAGGTCCCAGTGTCCTGCTTCCTCTGACTCTGGGAATGGATTCTGCAGCCTGTCCTGGGCCTCTGAAGAGTTCGACCTCAGTGCCGCATACTGGTTATACGTCATGAACCTTACCTGGGCTGTTGACTCTTCCTGCTTCTTGCAATATGCCAGCTTACCACTATAGCCTACTGACTAAATGACTGGTGAAAGCCCAAGCATGTTGTGGTTTGTTTCTGTACAATGCCACCTGCTGACTCTTTAAGAACCCTGTAGATAACAGTGTATATTTTTAGCACTGGAAATGCCAGTGATCTCAGGCATAGCAGTTAGTTGGGACTGAGTTCATTGTGACAGAAGTATCTGGATATCATTAATCATGATGGAGCATGATGATGGGCATCACTGTTGCAGGAGTGTTTGAGGGGCATTGCAGGGTCATGATGTTTGTGCAGATAAGGTGATTCGCTTGCCTGCAGTACAAGTCAAATGAATGCAATTAATAGGTAAACCAAGATGGACTGATGTTTTGCAAAGAGGGAGGGGTGTGGTCATGTCATTAGAAAGGAAAGTCAAGTGGATTTGAACTACAGGAGAGGGGAAGTAGCTACTGCAGAGGTCACAGTGTCAGGAGTTAGGTGCTTAGGTTCACCAAGTGAATGGCAGCTGAGCTAAGTTACAAAAGAATAGCAGACTGCCAGCTGGCACAAGAAAGCAGGAGGGATGATTCACACTTGAAAGCAGGACATATAAGAATCACATCCCACAAAATTGGCTGGTCTGAGCATCAAATGCACTTGGAAGTTGTGACCTTAGAGGAATTCACAGAAACACTGTAGGAAAAGATAATGACTGGGGAACCAAGAAGGAGAAATGCAGGTTATTCCAAAAAAGATAGGTCATACAGGAAAAGGAATAGGTGGTTGTCTTTCGAAGAGAGCTTATCTTTGAAAAACAAGGAGAAAATCAATGTGACAAGTAAATCCACAGAATACATCTGATCAAGCTCAGAAAAAAAAGTAGGGGGGAGGAGATGAAATATTCACCCAGGAAGTAATTACAGGAATGAAAGCAGCTCAACACAGATAAATGGATTCAATGGTGGTAAGTGCTTTGTGAAAAGTTAATTCAACAAGTGGAATTCTAATGTCTTTGCCTATTATGCATTCATGAATTTTTGAGCACGTTTTGCCAGTTAGCAATTTCTCAAATTTCCACAGTAAATGTGAAGCCAGTAAACCACATTTATCCATCTTTATTAGATTGCAGGTTCTAATTACTTTGAGTACACATGCAAAATTTGGGGTGTATACCTATAACAGCAGTGGAGCTACAAGCATCCAAATAGTTTGAGACTTTTTGCACATTTATTTTATCTCTCTCTCTCTCTCCCCCTCCAACCCCCTGGTGACCTCTAGCCCTGACACCCACTGAACCCAGGACTAATACATTCTGCTGCTTCCTATCACCATGGGTAATTGGGTGCCTCAGCAGGTGGTAAAGGGGCCTGCAGAGTTGCTAGGGTCATCCTGTTAGCAGCAGCTTTTTTCTCTCTTTTACTTCCTGTCCCAGGATGGTACACGTGCGATGGTGTGTGCATACTGTATTAAGATGCAGCACACCTCTGCACCTTCTCCCAGCGAACTAGGTATGCAACTGCTGCTGTGCCACCTATAGCCTCTGCATGGTGGCAGCCAAGCAGCAGTGTGTGCTCTCCCTCCTCTCTGAAGGAGGAGAGACATCAATAAATGTTCAATCCTGCTTCCCTGCTTCAGCTAGCCAGCCCCTGAGAGATCCTGGTCTGTTCCCAAACCTATGTTCCCAGTATGGCAGGAGGTAATGCATTCAGTGCCTCAACCCTCTTTGTCACAGGGACGGAGCAATTTTTTCACAATTTAGCAAATAATTAAAATGTGAAATTATGAACTCCTGCAAGTTACAATTTACATAACCAATGACCTCTCTATTTAGCAGTTTCTATGATTCATCCAAGAAAGTATGCATATAAATTTTCAATTATCTAGCTTCAAAGTGTCAAAGGTTTAAGCAGAGAAATATTTTCAGAAATGTTCACAAAAATAATTAATTACCAGACTTTGATCCCCTATAAATTCATCAAAATGCCAGGAAATGTGGCATCATTTAGGACTCTCTTAAAAAAACTAGCATGCCAAATGTCAAGTCTCTAGCTGAAAGAATGACTTCTGTAAGTTATGATCAGTTAAACTTTTTGAAAAAAATTTACAGAATTTTGCATTCTGCAAAAGCAGAATTTGTTAATTTTACCTTGCCTTACTGGCCACATCTTGTGCCTCCTTATTGAACCATATCTGCTTTCTATATTTCTTTCCCTTGATAACATACCTTACACAGACGCCCAGTACCTCACTCTTGATAGTTACCCACTTACCCTTCTTCTCTTTAACCTCCCTTAGCACTATCAGTAACAGCCAGCCATCAGGGATGCCAGAACATGGGGGAAAAGTGTGGGGGGGGGCTCTAGTAACAACACAAGAGACTGTGACTGCATCCCTTATGACCTTGCATGCATTAAATGGGATTTTGAATGCTCTTGGGCAAAATTATGGTGGGGGGGGCAGGCTGGCACCTTCCCTCACCCATAGGTTCTTGCACCCATGCCAGCCATGCTTTTCAGAATTTTGAGGTTGAAATAAATCTTTACTGAAACCATTAATGTCCTGCATGTGTGATGGATCTGCATATTTGCACCTTCAGTCTGTCCTGGAGAATTTCCTCCATTCTACTAAAAATCCTCTTTCCTAAAATCATGAACCAATGCATTTGAGGAGGCTCACTGTGTGCCCAGAACTGTGTCAAAGTGTAGAGTGTTATGGCACCTTGTTTCCAAGGAGTCCTCCACCCTTACTGTACATTACCTATGATGTCCTGGTTCAACAAAACAAGGTCCAAGGTTGCCCTCCCCTTGTAAATTCTTATACCAACTGCTGAAAAAGCAGTTCTGCAAACCTTGACATTGTGAAGCTCCTTGCCTGTGGTACTGCTCAGTCTAAATCATGGAGATTGAAAGCCCCCATAATGACTGTTTCCCCTGTCTCTGCTGCCTCAGTGATCTCCTCTAGGAGACATTTGCCTGACTCAGTTACATACAGACACTCCAGTCTTTAAGCTTTAGCCCTCCCCTTCCCTCCTTACTCAAGTGTAGCTTTCAGGATTCTGTATCTCTCTCTATCTGCTGCTATAGATCTGTCCTTCATTACACTGACTGTGTTTTTAACATACATAGCTACACCCCCCCCCCCATCTATCCTGCCATTTCTCCTAAATAGGGCACAACCAGGTATAATAAGGTAAATAGAAAAGAGCCTGGTACACATGTGAAAGGCCACACAAGAGTCAACACATAAAGTGTGTGAAAAAGACTTTATTGCTGTTAAAACTAAAAACAGAGTTAAAATTGAGCACAGTGCCTGCACCAATGCCACCAGTGCTTTTGTTTGGTGTAAAACATTGGTGGCATAAGTGCCAGTGCTGGACTACATTTATTACTATGTTTAGCTTTAACAGAAAGTCTTTTTTTCACATGCATTGTGTATAGACTCTTGTGTGGCAGTCTATACATCTGCCAGCTCTTTTTAATTTTTCCATATGAGGTTTTTCACAATGTGCACCATGTCTAGGAGGACTGTGTAGCAGCCTCACTTCCCCTTCAGGTATAATATGGTCCTAGCTGTGATGCTTGTTTTTCCCCAGGGATCAAGGATGGCAGAATGTCTAGCTGATCCCCAGCTGCCAATGCCCGCAACTCCTCAAACGTGTTGGCTTTGCTCCCAGAATTCACTCAGAATGCCTTCTAAGTCACCATCTGTTCCCCCTCACTTCTACTGCCACTGTTACCCTTTCCACTTCTTTCCCTTCTTTTCTTACCCATCACCTTCTTTGCACCATTTTGAGATGTGGGAGGGCCTGACAGGCTCCTATGCTGTGTATCAGTATAGTGTGCCCTGTAAATGCCCTCCCTCCACCTACAGTAGTTTAAATGCCTGCCAATAAAGATATCTATGTACTGTGCCACACAGTTACATTTTCTCAATTTTCCTAAAATGTATTTTGTAAACTACTCAATGGTGTTTGGTACATTGTGCTTTTCTTAAAATATATGTATTGCTTGGTTTTACATGTACTCTCATACATGTACAGTAGATACAGATGCCCATACTGTACATTCCCTATATATATATATATATATATATATATACATATATGTGTGTGTGTGTGTGTATATATATATATGTGTGTGTGTATATATATATATATATATATATATATATATATATACACACACAGTATATACACATACATACTGTTATTGCTTACAATACAATCAGAGACTGTCAGTTATAGTATACAACTGACACCTATGTCTCTTTGTTCATCTTTTCTGTCTGATGCAGGCAGGATTTTAATACAGAAATACTTACTGGTAGTCTCATTTGGCAATATTGTATAAAACATTAGCCAGCCATTTATTGCTGCTTGTTGAATTAATGGTATGGGTATGTACAGACATTTATCTCCTATAGTTATTAAACAGTTTAAGGACATGACGGAAACAAGCTTGGACTGTCCCTTAAAATTGGAGCCTGCCAACAACTATGCATAGTGTATGGTGAGATAAAAACCAAACATATTTCTACATGCACAGAAAAAACACTTTAAAGCTGGTGGGTAATTTTTTTCAGCAGCATTATTTTGTAGCAGCGGATAGCAGCTCAATTATCTGTGTGTCAGCCGATTATCTGAGGGCTTAATTTAATCTTCATTACACTCCTCATCATACTTCAATTAAATATGCTATCAGAGTGTTAGCACATCTTTAAATCTGTTATTCCTTCAGTTAATTTCCCACTAAGAGGTGCTGGCAGAGTAACAGATGTCATAATTATACAATTATTAAGCATATTTTACACTCATTCTCACAAGACTATGTGGTTAGACTGGAAATGTTCTAAAATTAATGTAATGACAATATGTTTCAGTTGTAATCCATAATACCACAGCAATCTGGTGTAGTCCTTCTTATGTGTGACACTGGCATATTAGTGCTCACGTAAAGGAGGTTAATGTATTAGTAGATTATGCAACAGACTCACTTCACCTTCTTGCATCTTGTAAATCCTCAGATCAATGTATCCGGTGGGAATACAAACTTAAGCCTGCATTTTTGGCCCCACACATAATTCAACCATTCCAGAATGTAAAAAGCAGCAGCAGTGAAGAATCATACAAGCAGCAGCGGCTCTAGCCACAAATGGTTACCAGGGCACAGCCGGGGCACAACAGATGGTAGCCAGGGCACATATATATTGTTACTATGGGGGAATCTCTGCACCATATGGGGCACCAACTGGGGCACGGCATTTTTTTACCAGGGCACATGCCCTGGCAGGCCCTGGTGTAGAGCCGTCACTGCATACAAGAGATTTTCTCATCTTAGATGCCAGAATTACATGTTTCATAAGGCCATGCTAAGATTTTCATTTCAAGGCACTTTATGTTTCCTTCAAAACAGAAGGTGTTTGGCATGCATAACATGCCTATTATTTTATGCCTGTAAGGTCAATATTAAGCAGACAATGCTTATTTTCTTTCAAGCACCTGTGACCAGATGTTCCAGACCAACTATGAGAAAATTAAATTAAACCAGAGCAACCATTTGTTCAGTAGCAATGTTAAAGAAATACTTCAGCTATAAGTTGAAAGGAAATACTGTAACCAGGACACTCAGCAATGCCAAGCCCCAAATGAACAGGAATGGTCTGCTAAGTTTAACATTTATTAGGAGCTCCATGTTTAGAATATATATATATATATGTGTGTGTGTGTATGTATTTATATTTATTGATGTAGTATCTCCTTCTATGCTAATGAAACCTTGTCCCAGTTCTTGCAGTGTGTGTTGTTGGCACAGAAACTGTGAGATTTTGGCTGCCAAAGATTAGATTCCAGATGATCTGAGGTCTGAGCTCCGCCTATTTGTCTTTCTGTCCCAGACACAAAGAAGTAATCTATGATTAATCAAAACACATGAAGTTGGCTAACAATTCACTTTTACAATTTAGGTGGGTATTTTTCTATCTCTTCAAAAGACATGCTTTAGTTTCACCTGTTTACAGAGGACTTGTACGTGTAACCCCACTGTTTGTTCAGATTAATGCTTTACCATACATTACCCAGTTACTATTGTAAACAGTCTGTTGCAAGCTGTCAAAACCATCTGCTTGAGTTCCTAGAGGTTCTGTTCAGTGACTCTACGATAAACTTTTGCCATGGTAAGGATTTTAAAAATAAAAAGAAAGAAAAAAAATAAAATAAAAAATGCAAATCAAATACTGTAGTTCTACAATGCAGTTTACAAAAAAAAAAACAAAAAACAAAAAAACTTGAATACCTTTTATAATTCCTTTGTGTGTTTTGCTTGTTTTTAAGCATTGACTTTTCATTCTGTTTGCAGGTCTGCCATTGTTAGCTCTTCTGTAATACATCAGAAGGCATGTATCTGAATGTCTAATGTGGCTGTCTGAATATTGACACATTAAGTTACTTTTGGACTAAAAAGTGCTCATCTGATAGGTGAAACTATTTGCAGATATTCATTCACCATGTAACTCAGATGTGGAAATAACTTCATTCTTCTTTGAATGACATAAAGGTACTATGGATTCAGGGGTAATAATGATTAGGGTTTGAGATGTCCCCTATGAGTGCTTTAAGAATAGTTACAGAACAACATCCATTATGAATTCCCTATCCTTATTCAGTACTTCTAAAGCCATCAGCATATATTTCGTTTTTTAGTTTTAGTTTATTGGTCTAGGAATTAATACCTTTGAGCCAGGGCTCTTTTACAAAGGTTCCACGTCACAGAGAACATCAAAACAGTAACAATAGGCATTACAGGTAATACAAAATGTAAAAGTTAAATACTAGGTTTGCTATTTACAGTTTAAGGCAGAAAGTTGTAGAGTTACATAATAAACATGCTTTTAACAGTTACATGGGAGTAGACAAAATGGAAAATAAAGAAACTTACAGGGAGAGGGAGATCATTAGGATCCAAAGGGAGGCAAGACTAGAGAGAAAAGTGGTGAGCAGTAGAGTGAGTGAGAGGGGACAGAAAAAAGGGGGGAAGAAGAGTGAGTTGGGTGGCAGACAGTGATAGTGGTGGTATGTGAGGGGTCATTTGACAAGGAGAGTAGGCCTTGGATGTGAGGATGGCAAATGAGGCGGAGTAGTCTTTATCGAAAAGCAATCACATTTGCTAGTGTTGGTGAGGTGGGAATAGAGCGTGGTTTTGAAGGCTCTGAGCGAGGTTGAGGATAGAGTAGGTGGACTTAGAGCATTGAACCATGTCGGGGCTCTGAATGCGAACGATCTTTGTCCCTGTGTGGTCCGACATCTGGGAACCAGGAAAGGTTGGTGTGCAGATCTGGTGGAGGGTCGTAAGCCAGGATTCGGACGGAGTAGGTTCTGGATACAGAATGGGGTCAGTCCCAAGATAGATTTTTTTGCCATTATGCAGGTGAGATAGACAAGCGATTTGAAAGTTGCAACCAGCCTGTTTCTTGGTAGAGCTCGCACGTGTGCGTCAGTCTTTGAGCCCCCGTGAGGAGCCGGCAAGCCTTATTTAGAGTGATTAAGACACGCCTTAGTGCTGTGGTGGTAGCTGAGCCATATATAATAAGGCCATAGTTAATGATAGAGATTTTGGAACTCTGTATAGCAATTCTCAGTGCCGCTTGGTTTAGAAATTGACGGTTTCGAAATAGATTTGCTTGCATTGCGCATTAAATGCAACATGCATGCTGAAGTGGATTTCATAGAAATCCAGAGGTCACTGCTATCTGCGGTACATCTAATTGGGGTCAAATGTTCAGGATAGGTTTTGTTTATCCAAGGTCACTATCTGTTATACTGGCATTGTCCGTGACAGCCATATTTGTCACGCAAGCTACTGTAAACTGAAAGTAGTGAGCTGGTCATGGGTGTCAAGTACCAAAATGGGACATTCTGTTACACAGTAGGGATGACACAGGCCAGGGCAGACAGGCAGTCCAGAAATCAAATAGCATACCATAGAAGTAGAGCCATATGAAAAGAAACTTCCACGAGTGGAATTTCTGCAAAAGTAGGAATTTTGCTTCTGTGAAATTTTGAAAAGTATTTTGTCAACTTTTGTGAAATTCCAGTTTGGAATGGCAGAAAATCTGTATGTACTGCAGATTTATATACTGAATTGTGGAATGGAGTTCTAAAGAACAGATTACTCAGTTTATCTGTAGAACTGTGGAATGATTGCATGTATTGCAGATTGATGTAATAAATTGCCTAATTAAAGTCTGTACAACTGCCACTCTGCAGTTCATGGGTATCATTTCACAATTCAGCCAGAAAAGTTTGTAGAACATGTGGAAAATTCACAGAAGACATTAAGATTAATATTTTTTTAAAAGTGTTGAAACTTTAGTGTTCATCTCTCCAAATGCAACCAACTGATGAAGAAACATTGTGTTCAGGACCACCCATTGGTCCCATGGGTAGTGCATTCCCCATTGTGTTCAGGTACCAACAACTCAAGTCCTACAAGTTCTGGGAGATGTCTGAGTGGCCTGATGTGGGGTTCCAGGGCAGCCCCACAGCATCGGTCACAGCCTGGGGATGGATGATGCAGCATCCCACCACAGAGTGCACATCTTGATGTGAGCTGAGTAGCCTTCCCTCACAAGGGTCAACATGTGCGTCAAGGCCTGAGGATCTATGCACTTTGTTGGGGTGACAAATAAGGGTCAGTCAGATCCTTCATAGGCTCTGCAGTAGTGACATGGGCATTCCTATAGGAGCTGATCCTGTATCTGGCAGTTTGGGGACCTGCCAGACTTTGCCACGATGGTGGGTTGGAATGGCCATGTCACTGCTGCAGGTCTATTCACTTTGTTGGGGTGGCATATGAAGGTCAGTCAGACATTTCATAGGCCCTGCAGCAGTTACATGGCCATACCCATAGGAGCTGATCCTGTATCTGGCAGTTTGGGGACCTGCCAATCTTGCCATGACGATGGATGGTAAAAGCCAAGTTGAGGACATGTGTTGGTTGTACCCTGTGATAAGTTCATGGGAAGATGGTGACAGTCAGGCTGTGTGGAATGGCCAAATGAGTGGCCTTATTGATGGTGCTAAGAACAGAATTCCTATGAAACACAAATTGTTTTCAATGTGTAATGCGTTATCACAGTTTGTGTTGAAAAATCACTTAAAATTTGTAAATTGCGGAATGGTACCTATAAAGTGTGAAATCTCTTTCCACAATTATGGAATTAGGAATTACAATGATGCTCATTACGGTGGAATACCATTTCACACTTTACCAGTAGTTCTGTAGTTCTCTGCAAACAGTGGAATTCATTGAAAACTGCAACATTTTCTGCAGTTGACATTCTTTTTTTAATCTCCTCCACCAAAAATAAATCTGCCATTTGTAAACTGCAGCCCAATATGAGCTGCAGAATTTTCAGTGAATGGTGATTTTAAAATTCCACTTTCTGCCACATGAAAACCAGCTAGCATGAGCTTCTAGTGAGACCTGGGAGTATGAGTGAGGGAACTAAGTACTTTAACAGAGCTACAATCAAGGATTTGTCCAAATGTTCTAATTCCCACAACAGCATCTGTATCAGAAGCAGACACATCTGGTGCTGTTACTGTAGCAACAGCAGAGAAACAGGAGGGGTATGCTGGTTAGCAGGAACAGCAGGGGGAACAGCAGGGACAACAGCAGGGGTAGCAGCAGCAGCAGAACACTGGGGAGGAGCAGGTCAGCAATCCCCACCAGAGGCTTGTATCCTCCTTCCACAGCAAAAATGTTACCCTGCTGGTGAAGGAGATGACCAAACATTTAAAAGCATTCTATGGCCCCGAGAGACTCCCATACCATCAAAGAGAGGAATCGTGGGACCAGATCAAGGCTGTTATGAATGGACAGCCAGGAAGCATCCCAAAGAGTATAAAACAGCTGAACCATAAGTGGGATGACCTGCAGTGCAGGGAGCCAGAAGTGTTGGAGGTGCTGGGTGGGGCATGTTCAATACCTTAAGGTGGCCCCAAGAAGAGAAATAGGGTAGAGGGCCGCAGCACCAGTGAGTGCATGAAACTGATTCATCTTAGTGACTGTCATAAAAATGTTATAAAATGTTCTCTAAAAGATTGCATGTAAAGTTGTTGTAGAGTGCAGGTTAAGCATGGAGCTTAAGAATAGCTGCCGCCCCTTTAACTAGGAACAGTAATATTGCAGCCAGAGTCTTCGGTCGCATGTTATGCTAATTATTTCCAGCAGGGGCTTTGGAAACCCCAACTTCCTGCCTAACAGTCAGTCTGAGTCTGTACCCAATGCTGATGAGATGTCCCTGCTTATAATCCTGAATAAACTAATCGTGTTTATTATTTTCTGCATCTGACTCAGTTCATTTGGTACCAATAAGTCGACTATTGCAGAAGCACCAGATGGGCAGACTACAAAGAAGGTAAGGGTCTTTTAGTGGCAGACCAAACCAAAATGCCACACATGGTGGAGAATGTTGCCCTTCTTCTGCCCAGGCCACATCTCGCTTGTCTGCATTGTTGGGTACCCCAATGTGCTTGAACTGTTTGCATTCTTAGCAAAGTACAGCCCTGGCAGCAGAGAGGAAGAATAACCCTGAACTGTAAAAGTAAAGTGAACTGCTTCCAGCTCAATATACCCTCCTGCAATCTGCCTCAGGACTATACATTGATGTGGGACATTGCTGCTCCAGCCCTATCTGCTGCAGTACCAAAACTGACTTTTCAAACTTTCCCTCCACGAAGCTGCAAACTGCCCCCTCCTCCCCACAGAGAGCTCCCTGTACAGCCTCTCTTCCTGGAACATAGGCAACAGAAAAGAGCACTAAAAATTTTAGTTCAGCCTCCTGTTGCTGTATCTGGAGTGCAGCTCCAGCAAAGTCAAACTCTTAAAACCTGCTAGCCAGCAGCTCAATGCCACAACTATTCAAAACAATTCACAGTGCCAAGCCTCTGCTCCACAAAGCTGAATACAGACTGCCCCCAAGCTACCACCTCGTGGGAGGGCCTGGTTCAATCTGCTCCTCCCTCACAATCCAGCTCCTTTCAGTAGGGATCGCATGACTAAAGGGAGCAAAATAAACTTTCCAATCAGCCCTCTCTGATGCTGATCTCCCCTGTGACTTCACAAGAAACGGCTGCTCTGTAAACTGCAGCACAGCTCCGCTCAGTGGCCCCCTGTCACAAACAAAATCCAGTACACAGCCATGCTGCACCGGGGAGCAAGGCAGGCCTGTTCTCTCCCTCCCATAGCTACCATTAATGCTGCATCAACCACCCAGAGTCGCACCACTCCATCATAGTCTACTAAATAAATAAATGATAAAGTCAGTAATAACATACTTGCACGGAGCGTGCACCCTTGCCTAGGCCTTTTGCAACAGTTCCTCACTGCCATCCTTGCCATTGCAGATCCTGCAGTGGACTGCTATCCCTGCGCCTCCACCAAACTGTCCTGCAATCAAAAGGCACTTCTGCTCCCCACTCAGAGCAACCCACTGCATTTCCCCAACTCACTGAACTTGCCTCCGCTCCCCTTGAACAGCTGCAGCTTCTCTTCACTATAGCCACCGGGAGACCCACTCCCCGACAGCTGCACACAAAGCTGTCTCTCCTGCTTGACCTTCCTGATTGTGGCTTTCCTCTCACCCTTTTGCCGCACAGAGTCTCCTCAGCAGCAGTTCACACACTGCAGAGCCCTCCCTTACAGCTGCAAAGGGCTGCTACTTTGCAGCGGAGCGCTTCTTACCCACTGGGCCCTGCTACAAAAGGGCTATAAGTAAATAAATCATTGGGAGCAGGAAAACGACAACAAAAGTAACTGCAAGGAAAGAAGAAAAAAAAGAGGGGGAGCATGCGTAAACAAATACCTCTTAGAAGGGCACAGTATGAATATCGGGAGTAAGAAAACTTACCAATGCATAAGCAGGGCACAGCAATACCTAAATAAATCACTGGGGGCAGAACAATAAACATTCCAGTACAAAGCCTGGGAGACAACAGAGAAATAAAAGTAAAATATCTAAAAATCCATGAAATAAAACGAAGTGCAGCAAATAACTACAGAAATTTCCCCTTGCAATTGTCACTCACCACAGAAAGCAATCCAGCCAAATTTTCAGTGGGAAGAAGCTTGCAGCCTGGCAAGTCACCATTACATACCTTTCACAGCAAGCAATCTCCATCTTGTGACAGCACAAATAATAACAAAAGCAGTGACAGTAACCCCCCAGTGGTGCTATCTTGCAACAGTCAATCACCAAATCATCTCTCTCTCCATAGGAATTAATTGCAAATCTATTGAATTAAAGAGACAGTACAACAAATAACTGATATATGCCAACTATGCAAGCTATCCAGGATGACCTTGCCTACATTAAAACTAACTCCTCTCAATCAACAGTCCATACCAGCCTACCACCAGTACCCTTCTCAGCATTGCCTCATGAAGACGCTGTTAACTGGTTTGAGCAATTCCAAGCCTGGATTTCTTTACATGGTTGGACTGATCCTTTGCATATTGCCATTACCTGGTTAAACGCACTTCCAGAACAGGTCAAAAAGGACACTGTCATCCTGCATTCAACTTTCAAGGACCATTTTCCCCAAGCACATCCACCCTGGTTATTGGGACAGCAACTGTGGGAATGCATCATGCAAACCACTGAGTCTCTGGAAGCATTCATAGTGGAAGCTGAGTCACGCTGTAAATTTTTGCAAAAATCAAAAAAAGAGCCAATCACCACCTTTGTACAGAGCCTTCTCCCTCAGCTCCGCCTGTACATAATCCAACAAAAAACAACAACTAGGATGGACACAATCCAAGCTGCATGACTCGCACAAGAGTCCATATCAATGTACCAGGCTACCACTGTGCAAGCACCCCAGTCGTCACAGCTAGCCGCACTTACAACCTGTGTCCAGCAACAGCAATCTATGTTAAAGACACTCACAACTACTGTTAACAGCTTGCACCTCAATGCTTCTGCTTTCCCTGCAACTTCTGTCAATGCTCTTTGTCCACTTCAACAGTGACCAGAGCTACCCCCACCTTCACGAGAACAAGTGACCTGCCAGTGGTGTGGATTCAGGGGACACACTGCTGCTGTCTGCCAAAAGCTACAGAATCAAAACAGAAATCAAAGGAGCCAGAGATGCCTACCACAGCACAATCACCAAGATAACTGCAACTACATCCAGGATCAGGGGAACACAGCAACTGACCTCTCCAATGACTCTCACAACTCTAACAAACTGCACCCTTCTGCTGCTAATTCAGGCACAATCTCGCCTCCAGAGGCAAATATTCCTGTCATCAGGTCACCACTTCTAGCAAACTATGTCCCTGTCACCATTGGCGATTGATCCACGCTTGCCTTGCTTGATTCTGGAGCAGAAATTTCAGTTATCCATAGCAGCATCCAAACAATCCAGCTATTCATCATGTACCTACTGTTGCTTCAGCTAACCTAATGTACATTATCACAGCAAGCACTGCCACAGTATCTATCACTGGTGTGGTCCATCTTAAGCTCCATTTTGGTTCACAGCAAGCTAATGTTAAGTTCTACCTAGTGCCTGACCTTTATCCAGCAGTGATTCTTGGCCTGGACTTTCTCAGAGTGCACAAAGTCATCCTGGATTTTGCCTCAAACAAACTGTCACTGGATCCTTGGAGGCAGCTCACCGCTATAGACTCCGTCACTGTGCCTCCTAAGTCAGAGATGGTTTTGATTGCCCAGATTCAAGGGGAACCACTTCCACAAGGTGCTGTTGGCATCATCACGTGATCCCCTGCTCTGCACTTCTCAGGTCTCCTTCCAGGGAACACCTTGTCTGCTGTGCACAGTGGTGCAGTCTTTCACAAATGGTGCAACTTCACAGATGAGCCAATGGTCATCTCAAAGTGTGCCAACATCGTAAAGTTTGTATGCTTATCTTCAGAGGACCAGCTTCACCTCCTGCAAAAGCCTCAACTAGGCTCCACCAGCTCTCATCCTGTCAGTACCATCATGACCACTCTAGCCTCCAAAGAGCTACCCCTAAGACAGCAACTACCCTCTTCAAACTTTGGGCTTGTCCAACAGAGAAACAGCAACTTTTGGCATTCCTGGAGAACTATTTGGATGTCTTTGTTGGTCCAGATAACAAACTCGGGTGCTGTGATATTCTACAACACACCATCAGTGTGCAGCCCAACCAGCAGCCAGTTCATCAGTGAGCCTACAATGTGGGACACAAACAAAAACAGATCCTAGAGGACATCATCATGGACATGCTTGAACAGGACATTATCAAAGAATCTACAAGTCCCTGGGGTGCACCTTGCTTTGCTGATGATAAAGAAAGACAAAGGTTATTGATTCATGGTGGATTACAGAAAGCTCAGTGCCTACACAGCGCAGGATGCTCATTCCCTACCTACAACCGAAGACACCTTAGAGAGCCTTGCTGCATCCAGCCCAACTTACTTCACCACTCTAGACCTTCAGAGTGGATTCTACCAAATTACTATTGATCCAACTGCATGCCCATACACAGCCTGGTGCTGCCACTTAGGACTTTTTCAATTTAAACATCTGCCTATGGGACTTCGGAACAGTCCAGCCACATTTCAACATGTCATGGAATATGTATTATGTGGTCTGTCTTGGAAATCTTGCTTGGTCTACCTGGATGATGTTATCATCTTCAGCAGAACTTTCCCAGAGCACCTCCACCATCTCAAAGAGGTGTTTGAAAGTCTCAGACAAGCCAACCTCAAGCTACTCACAGAGAAGTGTTGTTTTGCATAGCATAAAATTCATTATCTGGGACATATGGCTAGTTCTCAAGGCATCTCTCCAGACCCAGAGAAGCTCTCAGCAGTAAAAGACTATCTAGAACTTAACAACCTCAAAGACCTTAGAGCTTTTCTGGGCTTGTCTGGGTTCTACAGAAAATTCATTTGCAACTACAGGTATGCCAAGATTACAGCTCCACTGTACGCCCTCACCAAAAAGGGATGTGACTATGTTTGGACTTCCAAATGTAAAGAGACCTTTGAGACTTTAAAAGCAAACCTACTATCTTCTCCAGCATTAGCCTATCCCAGATTTGACCAACCCTTCAAACTCGGAAGTACCAAGTTTGGTCGACAGTGACAATGCCGACCTCCCCCACAGCGACAGCACAATACCGACAGAGGTATTGTGCCGCCAGTTTTAAAGGTGTTTTCTGTGGGAGGCTGTGCCCTTCAAACCCCCCATGCAGGGGCTCTACCCCCAGCTTCTCATGGACTTTAGTGTTCCAACTCCAGGTCAGAGTTGGTGTGGGGAAGGGGAGAAACACTGGGGGAAGGCTAAAAACGGAAAAAGGACCATTACCATGAATGTTTCTGTAATGGTCTTTTTTCCTGCTTCGCCGTTGGGGTGTCGACCAAAAGGGGTGCACCGTTCAAACTCTACTCAGATGCTAGTTCCTTTGCAGTGGGCACTGTACTGTGTCAAATCCAAAATGGAACAGAACAAGTTGTTTCCTAACCAAGGCTCTCTCTATCCTCAGCTGAACAAAATTGTGGCATCACAGAAAAAGAATGTCTAGCCATGGTCTTTGCTGTAAAGAAATTTGACTGTTACCTTCACTACTCCTCCTTCACAGATATCATTGATCACTCTGCCCTCAGATGGCTGTTTGAAATTAAAGAGCCAGTAGGCAAGTTCGCCTGATGGATTGCCATCTAGCAATGCTACAACTTGAGAAATTCAATACCAACCAGGTCGAGTTCATTCTAATGCCGATGCTGTAAGCTGGAGACAGTATCCCTCCACTTCATCTTCAACAGATGGAGTACTGTCTACAAGCTCTTCCTTTCCACTCCACAGATGAGCTTCCTGTGGACACTCTTACAGCACCTCAAGTGTCTTTGCTGCTACCAACTGCTTCCTCAGAGAAAAGCACCACACCTCACTTATTGCAAGCAGCTGAAGAGCTTCTTACATCCTCTAATACTGATATTTTCCTGGCAACAATCAAAATGCAACAAAGAACTGATCCTCAATTCACCAACATAATCACATATTTAGAGACTGAAACTTTACCACAACAAAATCAACATTGCCAGTATGTCCTATTCTTTGTGTCACAATACTTTCTCAATTACGGTGTGCCCTTTCACATTTGGACCAAGGGAGGCAAGGGCCATCGCATGGATAGAACTCATGTATAGTTAGTTGTGCCAGCCTCTCTAGTCACTGAAGTTCTTCAATCCACTCATGCCTCTCCACTTTCCGGAGGTCATTTGGGAATCCACAGAACTCTTGAAAAGTCAAGGCTTCACTTCTTCAGGCCTCACATGAACAAGGACATTGTCCAATTTATCAAATCCTGCCAGCTTTTTTCCCAAAGAAAGCCTCCTGCCAAACTGACAAAGGCACACATCATTCCAATGCCTATAGCCACTGAACCATTCCAAAGAGTAGGCACAGACATTCTTGGCCCCTTGCCTACATGCCCTGACTCTGGCAACAAATACATTCTTGTTTTTGTTGACTACCTAAGTAGGTATTTGGAACTAATCCACCTAAATACATTGAAGCTGCCACAGTGGCAAGTACCTTCCTCAATACAATCATCTGTCTTCACAGTAACCAGTAACCCAGTGTACCTGCATTCAGACAGAGGCACTAACTACCTTTCAATTATTGTGTGAGAAACATGCAAATTTCTCAACATCAAAAAGACTCACACAACCAGTTATCATCCACAATGCAATGTACAAAGTGAGAGAATGAAGTCTACCATTCCTAATACACTATCCAAGTACCTGGATGAGACTGATGACACTTAGGATAATTTTGTTCCCTTCATTCAATTTGCTTACGATACCGGCCCTTGTGTCGACAGTACAGAGTACACACCATTTTTCCTAGTCCATGGATGTCACCCAAAACACCTCTGGACAGGGATTTCTCATTGCTAGAGGTTCCAAAGTCAGCTTCATCCTTCTTCATTCCAATGCTGGAACAGTTTGAACTTGCCAGTCATGTCGCAATTGACACACTGGGCCAGAGAAAATCTGCAATGCAGAAAATGTCAGCAGCCAAGTTGCATGAACCTTCATTTTCTGTTGAGGACATTGTATATTTGTACTGACCTGTCCTAGTTCAAGGCCCCACCAAGAAACTCCTTTGCCCCTGAACTGGTCCCTTCTATATTGTGGAAAATCTTCCTCCTGTTCATGTTCACTTGCTCTGCAAGTCCGATGGAAAGCTGGTACACAATAAAATCCACATCAATAGACTCAAACATGGGTACCTAAATGATACCCTCCCTGGTGATCCCAGTCCACCAAGTAATGAAGCTGCACTTGAACCTGCTATACTTTCGGAAACTGAACTTCCTGCAGACAATTGGAGACCAGTTCCTCCACTACCCCAAGGTCCTGACAATCAGCCAAATTCTGTTTTGTCAGCTCAGCCTGATGGACTACCGGGAACTTCTCAATCATTTGCTGATGCATATTCTTCTCTGAACTCTCCTATATATTGGTAGCCTATGAGTTTGGTGACCACAACTGGGTGCCTACTGAAACAGTGACTCAATCACAGTGCCTTACACCACAGTGATGAGGGAGGGAGGGTGACTGGATGGTGGGTGCATGAATATAGTGACATTCTGTCAATACATGTGTACGTGCATGGGGGGGAGGGAGCACACTGTGCATGGGGTGGGATGGGAGAGAGGGAGGGATTGTGAGGGGTGGTGCTGCAGTGAGTTGCTGAGCTGCTCCCGTACTGTGGTGGGTGGGTTCAGGGCTGGGGCATGTATGGTGCTGGGTTCGGGTCTGGGCACAGGTGCCTTTTGTTGCACCCAGCCCAAATTTTTTTTGGGGGGGTGCACCCCGTGACATGCACCCCCCTGGAGTTGAGACTCCTTAAGTAGGGGGTGTAGGGAGAACAGCATTTACATGCCCTTTGCCCTTTCCGGCTCTCTCCTCTCAAAAAAACTGCATTCTGCAGTTTGGTAAGCAGAACAAAGAGAAGCTGCCTGACGCTCACTCGCCAAGCAAAGTATGGGTTGGAACCCTGAATTTTTGCATCTACCCCTGGAGGAATCTCACTTGCCCCATTTGCCAGTGTTTCTCAGACTTTGTGCAGCAATCCAGAAGTCTTCTAGGAACTGCTGTCAAGAAATTAATGCTAGAACTGACCTCTGCTTGACATGTTCTTGATTTCTCACTTTAAGTAATGTTTAGTCTGATGCAGAGATTTCTTAAGAGTTGATTTAAGTTTTGAGAGAGGTCTTAAGGTACTGTGATTTTGCTATCTGCCCTGAGTGCTGTGCCCCTTTTCTTAGAGCTGTCAGCCTGTGGGCTGCACCCTTGACCTCGGTGTCCCATTGAGGCTGCTGCAGTGCCCCCCCAAAACAAAACTTGCTTCAGAACCTCCCTGCCTGTTCTTTTCCATTAGCAGAGTATATCCTTTGGCCACTAGAGGGCCCATTTATAAGCACACTTACCCAATCCAACACAATATAGTTCCTGTCTCATTTCACTAATTGTGTGGTCAGTCTATCACTATTCATCTGTCTTTGCCCCTTCCTCTTCTACTGATTGATACTGATTTTTCCCATTTGCAGCTTATAGTCTTTTAGCCCACTAGAGGAGTTTTCCCCCAACCATTCCAAAGCTGCTCTACATCTCCTTACTCTCTACTACTCCTGGCACTCTTCCTTTACTGCTCAGCTGCTATAGGTACCTACACTCCATTACTAAGTCTGCTCTCCTTCACCCTCTTGGTACAGACCTCACACCAACTGCAGCACCTTTCCTCCACACTAGGCATCTCATCCACAGACTACCCCACAGTGACTCGGCCCTCCCCCACCCTCGACACACCCGTGACCCCCCAACACCCCCACCCTACCAACACCCCCACTCCCTCTGCCCTCCAAGGCCTGACCTGGACCCAGCTCTCCCCTGCCATTCCCACCCCTTGCACTTTATCTATCCCATGCACCCTGGCTGTAAAGTCCTCAGCTGGGTATCGAAACAAGGGTCTCCATCGTCACTGGCCACTAACCAGAATAATTGCACTGCTATTGTTATTATCTGGTAATGTACACCCAAACCCAGGACTTATTGCTTCCAGCTCTTCTAAACCCTGTACTGCAACTGGCCTCTGCTTTGCATCCTTAAACATTTGTAGTCTCCTAAAGAAATCTGCTGCCCTCTAGTGCTGGGTCGTTCAACATCAACCTGACATAATTGCACTGGTAGAGACTTGGCCTTCCAAATCCACCCCTGACTCTGCTATCACTCTCCTTGGATATACCATCTACAGGGAAAACTGAGTAGGCAAACGCGGTGGTGGTTGCACACTAGTAGTACGAGAGTCCCTTATAGGTCAGGCACTCCCAGCTCCTAAACGTGATTATAGAGCTCAAGCCCTCACCTTAAAAATCACATCTGTCTGTGCCCAAGACCCTCTCTTCCTCACGGTCTCCTACGTACCCCCGAGGAATCAAAACCAAGTGGTCCAGTCCCTCATTGACTATCTCACATCTCTCCCTCACAAAGTGGAGCAAGTCATCCTAGGTGATCTCAATGTTAACTGGCTTGCCTCCACTGCCTCCCATATAAGGGATTCCTTTGCTGCCCTGGATATGTCCCAGTTAGTCACCCAGCCCACCAGATTCAACCACTCTACTGGCACCTGCACTCTCCTAGATGTTGTCATATTTAACTGCCCCTACAAAATCTGGGATGTAACTGTCCTCCCCAACTCTCTTAGTGATCACTCCCCAGTCCTCTGTCTCTGGTCATCCTCCACTCTGAAGCCAGTGTCCCAGGCAACTCTACACCACCGTTTATGCCCCAGCGGCCTTAGAAAATTAAAACAATACCTAGCCCAGCTAGACTGGTCCCCTAGCCAGCATGCACCTGACATTGACTCAGCTCTTGACCTCTTCACAAATGTCTTCTGTAAGGCTTGTGACCTTTTCGCCCCCCCTCACCAGGATCCGCTCCAAAAAATGCAGTGCCACATGGATCACCCCACCCCTCCTCCAGAGACTCAAAAATAGAGATTATCTCTGGCACATTGCTGTAGAATCTGGAAAGGCATCTGACAGACAGGCCTACAACGCAGAATGCAATAAGTGCACTTGGGCCATTAGGCGGGCCAAGGCAGAGCACTACCAGACCACCCTCACTTCCACTTTGTTGTGGTTCTGGGACAATATGAAAGAGCTAAATGGGAATTTCAGCTCCCCCCACCATCTCAGCTCTCCATCAATGGCACCCCCACCACAGATCCACTCCTCATAGCCGATTGCCTTAACACTGGCTTCTCTGACCTAAGCTCTGTCCTCCCCAGCAGCTTCTTTGACCCAATCCCCACCTCTTTCCCTCTGGCCCTGCATCACCCACCATTCTACCTGTGCACCCTATCCCCCCAAGAAGCCAGGCCACACCTGCTAAAAGCCTTAGGCAGCAATAACCCCAGCAGTGACCCCCTTGACTCCAGGATCCTCCGTGTGGTCTTGGACGAAGTCCTAGTCCCCCGACTGACCTTCTAAGCCAGTCTCTATGCCTGGGTCAGTTCCCAAGTGCTTGGAAAACTGCTGAAATCACACCCATACATAAGAGTGGGGACCGATCCACCCCCAACAATTACCGCCCATCTTCATCATCCCCCCACTCTCTAAAGCCCTTGAAAAAGTGGTGCTGATTCAGCTCTCTGAATACCTAATCAAGTATGACATTATGTGCCCAGAGCAGCACGGTTTCCACCCTGGACACAGTACAACCACAGCTCTCCTGGAATTCTCCCAACACCTGCATGCTGCTCTCGACTCTGGCAGCCTTGCAGGAGCAGTGTTCATTGATCTCTCCAAGGCCTTTGACACTGTCTGTCATCCCCTTCTACTCAACTCTCTCCACCAACTTTGCTTCTCTGGTGGTCCCATTTCCTGGTTCTCTAGCTACCTCTCTGCTAGATCCCAGCATGTCAAGATCAGCAGCTCCCTCTCCAGCACTCTTCCCATTCGCTCCAGGGTCCCTCAGGGCTCTAGCTTGTGTCCAATACTTTTTAGTCTCTACCTCAACACCCTTCCCAGCTCATGTACCGGTAAAATGCTCCTCTACACCAATGATGCAGTCCTCGTTGCCTTACACCCCAATCCCTCCTCCCTCCAATTATCCCTCCAGCAAGCTTACAACCAAGCTGAAAGGTGGTTCGGTGACCGCAGACTGGTCATTACCTAAAGAAAACCAAATCAATGCTCTTTTTCCACCACCAAAATAAAGCTAAAAATATCCCCCTCTTGATTATCCCCAGCACTCTGCACCCGCTAGAACAAGTGACCACATGCAAGTACCTAGGCATCACGTTCGATACTGCCCTCTCCTTCCACACCCATATTAATGCCCTGTCAGTTGCCATTAACTCTCGGATTGGCCTGCTATACCGGCACAGGGACTGCCTGCCTCAGGTTGCCCTCAGGCTGGCCATCACCTCCTCCGTCTTGTCCCTCATGGACTATGGCTTGCCCATCTATGCTGCAGCTGACAACACTGCCCTCTCCAAAATCCAACTCTCCATCAATAAGACCTGTAGGTCCTGACCGGTGCCCCCAGCCAAACTCACACCTGCCTTCTCTATACTACCACCAATCTTCTCAACTTTGAGGAGCGACTGCTCTACCAGACCTGCCTTCTCGCTAAGAAATCACTGCTAGGACTCTCCCCCCCGGGGGTCTCCACCTCCCTACAGCAGCCATCTTCATCCATCACCACCCATAGCTCTGTTAAGGCCACTTTCAAGGTGCCCAGAACCAAGACCTCTCTTACCCAGAGTTCCTTCCTCTACCAAGCCCTCACCTGGTTCAACTCCCTCCCTAGCTGCATCTCCAACTTGCCAAAAATTGGCTCCTTCAAAACAGCCCTTCGGAATCATATCTTTAATACCCACTGTTGTAGGTGCAACCAACCCTCTGTTGTAACCTGTGGTTTCCACCCACCTTGCCCCCTGGCTCGACAACGTCCACTGGACAGCCTCTCCCTCCCCCAGACCTACTCCTTCCCTACTAGGTCCAAACAGGGATGTAACCCGCTGTCTTCTCTGAGGACCTACTATATCCATGAGTGTAACTCACAATTTTGTAACATTATGTAACCTAAGTAATATACAAACTACTACTTATGTAACCTAAGTGTACAGTATCTATGTTAAATGTTCCTTTTACTGCACCTGTAATGTTATCCTCTGTTTTAATCTGCACTGTAATAACTGTTTTGATGTCTGCCCCCCCGCGACAAGGTGCCTTTGTAAATAAGTCTCTAACTCAAAGGTTGTAAACCCGATTTGTAATGAATAAAATGAATAAATGTAAAAGTTAAGTCCCCAGTACCCTTTTGCTGTGCGCCAAGTAATGCATCACCGAAATACAGTATTATGTTTTGGCGATGTTGTCATCCTCCTAACACCGATCATCCATCAGCGATCACCATTATCACATAAACCCTATATATCAGATCAAGAAGATATTGCACAAAAAATAGCCAATGGATTCTGGACTTATTCTGTAAAATGGTGTGGTTATGACAGCTCGGAGAACTCATGGGTCCCCTTTTCTGACCTGACCCCGTTCTGTCAGGAACTAGTCCAATCCTCACAAGTCCATTCCAACTGACCACAAAAGTAACAAAAAGCTGTGAACTTTAATTCTGAACTCCATGGTCATGTCTTGAACTCTGTGTGATCATTCATTATTGTCTGTCTTATTGAACTGTGTGTTCATTTATTCTTGCATTAAGCTTTTACCGTTTGCAATAACCATTTTTTCCCCCTTGGTCTTCAAAATGTTGATGATTTGCAATATTGTCTTATAGTTAAAGTGCATCTTGCTGCTCCCCTTTCCATCTCTCTCCTTTCCTTTCCCTGCACTTTAGCGCTTGTGGCATGACCAAGCCTCAAGTGCTATGGTGCCCCCTTCCCTGGCACTACACTGACTGGCCACCAGTGTAGTCCAGATTATTTACTCCCCTCCCCTGCAGCTAAGTGTTGTGGGTTTTCTATCAGTCAATCAAAAGTCTTCTTAATAATTTACTCCATGATGCTGATAACTGTTTAAATTAATGTTTGCAAAGGTGTTGTTAATTCTTGCTGTGTTTAATGCCATAGCAATGCTTTTCCTTGTTCGAGTGGTACTCACATTTACAGTCCCCTGAGTGATATAGAGTACAGGTTAAGCATGGGGCATAAGCATAGCGCTTGCCCCTTTAAATAGGAACAGTAATATTGCAGCCAGAGTCTTTGGTCACATGCTATGCTACTTATTTCCAGCAGGGGCTTTGGAAACCCCAACTTCCTGCCTAACAGTCGGTCTGATTCTGTACCTCATTCTGATGAGATGTCCCTGCTTATATTCCTGAATAAACTAATCTTGTTTATTATTTTCTGCGTCTGACTCAGTTCATTCGGTACCAATAAGTCAACTATTGCAGAAGCACCAGAATGGCAAGGCAGACTACAAAGAAGGTAAGGGTCTTTTAGTGGCAGACAAAACCAAAACCCCACAGTGTGTTCCTGGTTGTTCAATTAAATACTGTAAACTAAATATTAAAAAAACAAGAAATAAATCTGTATTTTGCTAAACTGCAAATGCATGTGAGGGCATGCGTGATGGCATCTGGCTACAACCCCTCTGATGAGGGTCAGGATGTGTTAGTGGTTGGAGTACTATGTCTGTACCATGGTCATCCAATCAGATGGGCATGCTGGAGCACGAGTTTATTCCATATATGACTATACAGGGACAAGTACATGTACTGACAGGATATGGCAGCCCTATTTGATTGCTTTGCCATATGTAGATGTTGTCCAGCTTTGACATTTTAAATAATTGCACCTGCAATCATGTATGTATCACCATCTCACCCCACTGACACAGATGCCTTACTGTGTAAGGTATGCCCACTGTCCACATCATCCACATTTTTTCGGTGGACAGTGCACATGCCTGCCCTACACTCTATCCATCCCCTATCATGGCTGCCTGTGTAACAAGGAGCATGGGTTTGACTGAGTGCAGATGTGTTCTCTAATGGTGTGCATCCTGCACATTCAGGACACTCCATCACTTTTACCAGCACTCCTTATGTGCACAGTGAATTGAATAGGAACCGTTTTTGGTTGACCACTTAGTGTGTATACTAATGAACACAGGCGAGTGTGCTAATCGGAGACCTGCGGGTGCTAAAACTTAGAAAATTAACATAAGAACACAAAATTAAGCACTTGGACCGAAAATAAACACACCAAAAGTTAGATGCAGTTTGGAGCAAATATCCACAGCACTATACCTCAGCACTTCATGTCCTCTGCGGGACACTTCATCAGGAGGCCTCCTGATGAAGTGTCCCGGAGAGGACACGAAGTGCTGAGGTATAGTGCTGCAGGTATTTGCTCCAAACTGCATCTAACTTTTGGCGTGTTTATTTTCGGTCTGAGTGCTTACTTTTGTGCTCTTATAGAGTGTATACTAACCTACCGTTATAGGATTATCTGTGCTGATCCTCCATTACATTTTTCACAGTAACAATTGGCCCCTTTGCTAGAGGATGGAATGTGTTTGATAAGTAATATTGTTTGAATTGTGTGTTGTTTCTAAATGTGAAATAACTTATTTATTTTCAACAACTGCAGAAAAAACAAAACAAAAGGACACTCATGGGGGAATGAACAGGAGTTGATACATAACAGTACTGGCACAGGATAGGGCAGTGGGATACCCAGTTCTGGTAAACTCTTAATGTTTTAAACAATTAGAAGCTACTGATAATCTGAATTTAAATGTGTGAAGCACTTAATGGTTCAGTTTTAATAACCCAGCCTAGTTGCTTAGACTGCAAATTAGGTCCACTGACTTCTGTCGTGCAGTACTGAATCCCAAAATTTACATTTGTTACACACTCTTCACCATGTATCAGATGAAGTGTATAATGTGCTATAAGAGCATGTGTCAAACATTAAGTTTGTTACCAGAAGATAACAATGTTTGGGAACTGACTGAAACATTAACATTATGACAGTTATAAGAAAAATTAAGTGCTGTCATTGGCTAAAGCACCAGTACAGCCATGTAGTTATTGACAGATAATTACATGTCTGCACTTCTTTCAGTGTGCCACCTCTGTACCTTACAAAAGATGTGCAGTATCAGAAAGTACATTGCTGATGGCCATGAATATAAGCACCTTACAAAAAAAATCTCCAAATATGTGGCAGTGCCTATTTAAATGTGTTTCCGTTGATTAAATAGTTACACACTGATGCACCCAGTGCAGACAACTGCATGTATATTGATATGCTTCATTTGTTTATACACATTTCTGAAGTGGCTTCTGGTGCTTCAGTCTGAACAAGGTGAAAGAGAGAGACTGAAACTCATCACAGTCTACAAAGGGGTTAGGAATTAGCAGTGAAGGAAGAGGCAAAACACATAGAAAAGCATGCTGCTATTCTAGGGAAAATGTAACACATTTTGTGTAGCTCAATTTGCCATACTATTGCTCTAACTCACGCCACACTGTGTGGAAACACAGCTGTGCAGATAGCTGGCACTGGGAAAATTAACTGAAGTCCACGTAAATTTTTATCAACTGCCTGTAAGAAAAAGGAAGAGACAAGAGAGACATGGAATGGTGTTAGTGAAGGAAGCAGGGTGTTAGTGAAGGGGCAGCACAGTCTGTAACATGACCCTTTTTTGTTATTTTACTTGCGTCTTCCCAGCAGATGCCCTTTAAGTTTATAACATTTGTAAGGAAAACACTTGTAATTTTTCTTCCATTTGTTATAAGTGAAATAAAACACTTGGGATGTGTGATGATGGTTAATAATCACACACCTCTCATGTGTATAAAGGCACTCTGCACAAGTAAGCACCTTGTGTGCCTTACAACACCCTCGATGTGTGTGATTATTGATCCATAATCACACGCCTTCTCATGTATTATTGCTTACATATTGAATGTAATAACAAATCTGGTTTATCCATGTCCTAACATCAGAATATCAACTGGCAACACCAAAACAGCAGTGCCATAATGTCCTTTGTTAAGAGTTGGAATGATATTGCTTGGAAACAGGCATATCTGATTCTGTCATGTACCGAAAAAAATGTTGACAACTATGTACAGAGTATGCCTGCTAGTGCCTTGTTGTCTTATGTCTCTGGGTGGGTGCCAAAATGGAATGCCAAAAAAGTGCAAGTTGATACCCATATGGAGCAAGAGCACTGGGAAAGCATACTGGATGGGAGGTAGTGTGTTGCCACTAATTTAGAGGAAAACTGACATGTGGGTCATCATAAGCAACTCCCAGTAAAAAGTAACCAGTACATTGAGGACTACAGCATGGCAACAGGAATGTTGTGGTGCATTGGAAGGCATTTTGATAGCAGTACAGGCATGAGGTAATATACAGTGATACTAACTCTCTATTGATCACTTATGAGACTGCATTTTAAGTACAGCACTCTGTCCAGTTGTGGAGTCCTTACCTGAGGGAAGCTATAGATAGGCTGTAGATGTTATACTGTAGAGTAACCAAAATGAGTCAGGGGATCATGGCCAACAGCGCAGAGCCTATGAGGATCAGGTCAGGCCACTGAATGTGTACTCACCATAGTACAAAAGGGAGTGTCCAGGTGACAAGCACATGATAGAGAACATCACTTTCCAGAAAGGAATAAACATGATCAACTGCGAGGAACTATGTAGCTGGAATGTGTGGTCGAAAACAAGGGAACAATCTGGTAAGATGGGGGTGGCATTAGAAGTGAAGTCAGAAAGGTTTACCTTAAGAAGACTGTGGTTTGAGTGTTGAAGGAACAGCCTGGTGGCAGATGGGCCTAAAAACCATTACCAATATTTGATTAAAGCCTGCCTTTGATAGAGTAAAGGTATTACTAGTTCCTCTGGGTATTAGACATACAGCAGAGAGCACGGGGGGGGGGGGCAAGTAGCATGTAAACCCCGTCTCAACAACAGGTCACAGGATACAGTACCATTACACTGGACAGCCTACAATTAGTGATGATTACAGTGACATTGTAAAGTTTGTTCTATTCAGTTTACTTACTTCTTTCTGAACAAGGATGAGTGAAACACAGCTGCTAGCACCAGTAGCCCAGAAGAAGATATAAAAACAGGCAAAACATGGATGACCTGTCTAAGAAAAGAAAGGGCATGTCTGGCCAGAAGTGAACCTGACAAGGCCCAGGAGGGCCCAATAGGAACAGGACCATCACTGACACCTCATACTCCAATACCAGCTACAACATCCAGAGTCAGAGTGTTGCATGAGGAATTGAAGGAGGAAATGAAAGCCCTGCAGTAAGGCCAAGCCTGCACGGAGTGTACACTGCACCATATTTCACAGCAGCTAGCTGGCAACATGGGAGCAAGGGGGAGCCAGACTCATGCTGCTAGGCAGGACGGGTAAAGTGAGCCAGCAGCCCCCCCCCCCCAGCATCACAGAACAGGAGGATTAGCAGGTGGCCAGTCTGGCCCTCCTTTCTCAGTCTGAATATTGTAAATAGTAATGTTCTTTGTAATTTTTCTTGTAAATAGTTATTTTGTTTATTCTGTATATTGTTTTTTCATTTTCATGTTCTTATTCTGAAATGTTTTTGTTGTTATTCTTTAAAGGCTTTTATCCAAACCCTTTTATCTTCAGAGTGTTTTCTTGTATTTATGAAGTTTTATAAAAGGTTGATGGTGGAGGATCAGATACATGATCCTCCTCAGGGGATATAGATTTGGACGGTCTCATCACATATATCATTTCTTCCATCATCGTGCTGTTTTACAGGGCTGATTTGGAATGGGATAAGAGGGACCTGGTCCGGGGGGGGGGACAGGGGACTATGGGTGGAAGCTTGCTGGTACTTGGGACATGACCATGATTTCTCAGAGCTGTCAGGCCTTTCACACAGTTTGTTTCATCATCTAGAAGTATATCAGACAGGAGGCGACAAGCAGAAGACGCGGCATGGTTAACGGTGTTTTAGGGGGATTATTTATAATTGGAGTAATGATATATTTTCACAAATCTGATTTTTAGGGCCGCAAGTAGGTGGAGCCTGCAGCCCTCTTGCATTAGTTCTAAAAATAAATTTACTGTGGAACTTCCTTTTTGGACTTTTGGAAGTATTGGTCCACAACTACAAAACAGTAATAACAATATTTTATTTATATTGCGCCTTTCAAATTTCAAGGTGCATTTCAATAAAACAAGATAAAATACAAAGTACAAGGATGGCGATACAAAAAGATTATAAAACACATACAGACAATTAATATACAGTCAACCATAAGCCCTTTCCCATAAAAATGATTTGAGAGTCTGTTTAAAACTCCCCACGGTCATACACTCCCTAGTCTGACGGGGTAGAGAATTCCAAAGGGAGGGGGCCCCAAACATAAAAGCCCGTGCCCCAGCTTATTTCAATATTACCCTTGGAATCTCTAGCAACCCCTCATTGGCTGAGCAAAGCAATCTGACAGGGCGGTAAGGGATCAGGAGTTCTTTCAGGTAGTCAGGGCCCAGATCATGCAGGGCTTTAAAAGTCAGTAATCCAACTTTGAAGGTGATCTGCCACTGAACTGGCAGCCAGTGCAGTTCCCGCAGCACTGGAGTAATATGGGAAGATCTAGAGGTACCCGTCAGTATTTGGGCTGCGGAATTCTGCACTAGCTGCAGGTGGCGGATATCAACCCCCGGAAGCCCAAGGTAAAGCGAGTTGCAGTAGTCCAGGCAAGAGGTCACAAAGGCATGGATCAAAGTTGGCAGATCGCCAGATGGAACAAGGTGCTTGATTCTGGCGATGTTTCTTAGATGATAAAAATATGATTTTACCACTGCTGACACCTGGGATTGAAGAGTCAGCCCTGCATCAAGTATCACCCCAGATCTTGCACCCATTCAGAGACCCATAGCTCGACATCCCCACAAAAAAGCCCAGATGGGATGTCGGCCATAGGTCCCCCTATCTGGCGATCCAGTTCCAATACCAGCACCTCTGACTTCCAAGAGTTCAACCTCAGCCAACTGGACCTCATCCAATCCTGGATTTCCTTCAGGCAACTGTTAAATACTGAGATAGCTCCTTCCTGGTCAGGTGCAAAGGACAGGTACAGCTGGGTATCATCTGCATAACAGTGAAACCCCAGCCCATACCGTCTCACAATGTCTCTGAGGGGAAGCATGTACACTGCAAACAACATGGGGGACAATATAGAACCCTGAGGAACCCCACAAAATAGAGAGATGGGATCAGAGGGAAAAAAAACTGACACCACCCTCTGAGTTCTCCCTCTCTGATTTTTGTTATTTTCTGCTCTGTCTTAGAGGCATCTGAAAGGAGAGGGATGCTACTGTGCCCCCCCCCAACTTCTCAGGATATAAATAACAAAAAAAAACTTTTGAAGCTGCTGTTTGTAGCCCCTCAATTAAACCCTTCCAGGTCTGTAGACTGAGCATTTGTCTGGCTCAATCAAATAGATTCATTGTAATTCTTTCAGCAGCCTATGGGTTAACTCATTTTCTCTTGTATACTGGAATTTCCCTTACTGAAGTTCTGAAGCAGTCAGGGTCTCATTAAGTAGACTACTGTGTCAAATTACAGACAGTCCAGCTCCAACTTTCCTCAACCACTTCCTTCTCCCATACAGATAAACTACTGTAAGTTTTAACCCTTGTTCCTATGGGCATTTATTGGGACCTGAAACCATTTTCTTCTGTTTTTATATTTTTTTCTATTCAACCTTTGCATATTTGCTATCCAGCGCTAGTGAAAGGTGGGGCTTACAACACCTCTGTTTATCCACAGAATTGAGTTCCCTGCTGACTTTTCCACTATGATGTATTTAATGTTTATAAAAGGTACAGCTCAGACAGCACTGGACAGTAAACTAAGGCTCTTTGTTTATTCACAGGGACAGGTACAGTACATGCTTCCCCCCACCCACTCACCCACTGTGATAAATTTAGTGCTAGTAAAAAGTAGATAAAGCCCTCAGTTTTTCCACAGGTACCATGTGGTGCATGCTCATTGCAAATGTACTCACACTGTGATGGATTTAGTGCTGGTAAGAGATGAGAGACTGACAACACTTGAGCTTTAAAGGGAAACAATGTAAAAGACACAGCTTTCCTCAGACACACTGCAGAAACTCTCTATTAATGCTTTCAGACAGTAACTATTTTATTTAATGATTTAGAACCACTACCCACAACTTCCACTTCCTGTTGCTGGCAGCAGTCATTTCATGAGCAGCAGAGAGTTTCCTGAGCTCACTGTATGCTAATATGCCTGTTTGACCTCAGCTATTGGTTGGCAGGACATATTAGCATAAAGTAAGCTCAGGAAGCTCACTGCTACTTATGAAATGGTGGCTGCCAGCAACAGAAAGTGAAAGTTGAAGGCCACTGTTTAAATCACTAAAAAATCAATTAGAGTAATTAAAAAAAATGTTACTGTCTGTAAGCTTTAATCAGGAATTTCTGTAGTGCCTGGGGAAAGCTGTGCATTTTCCAGTGTTTTCCCTTTAAACCCTCTGGTGATCCACAGAGACAGCTACAGTGTGGGGCAGGGACAGTGCTTGGTTTCCACACTGTCTGCACTTAGTCCACATGAATGGTGAGGGACTGCCAGAACTGGGGACTAAAACCTTTTGTTTATCTACAGTGACTGGTGAATAGTAATGGGCGGGCACCACTGGAGACTGGATTCCTTTATAAATCCACAGGGGCAGATGCAGTGTAAAACAGACAGTCCAGGGTTTCAGCACTGTGATAGATATAGTGCTGATGAAAGGTGGCAGACTGACAGCACTAGAGGCTGAACTCCTCTGTTTATCTACATGGGAAGGTACAGTGTGGGGGGCAGGGACAGTGCAGGGTTCTCACACTGATGGTTTCAGTGCTGGCAAAAGCTAAAGGATGGGCAACACTGGGGACCACTCTACTGTTTTCATGTCCACAGTCTCTAATGGCGGGTAATTTTAGAAGGCCACCACCTTCTGGGACAAAATATGCTACCTAATGTTAACCCTAAACCTGCCATCAGTGACCTTCAGAGTACTTCCCTGTGTCCTGCTGGAGAACATTTCCATATGTTCAAGCCTGTCAATACCCATGAGAATGGGAAGACCGAGATCATGTCCCATCTCAGCCTGCTGTTCTATGGGGAGAAGACGGTAACAACTATTAGTAAACATAAATGTGAATATTATCTGGTAGATCCTTCCAGGTATTACTGTTTTGAAAATGAGCCTTCTCCTTAACAGTAATACCTAAAGAGAAATCCCACCAGCAAATCTGTTTTTATTTTAGTACTGACCACATTCTCTTCACTGCTGCAGTAAAAGTAAACACTGGAGGAAATATGAAGAAACTGATAGAGGGAAGTTTACAAAGGATGCCAGTAAGCATTTTATGTAACTGCATAGATATGCAGAATTAAAAATGCTACATAAATTCACTGCCACTAAGCAAGTGGCAGAGAGGGGAAAAAATGTGTCAACACCAAAAGGGAGTTTGGTCTGCACTCAGAGAGGAGTGAGAAGGTCAATGTTCCTATGTGAGACAGTGACTCACAGGGTGTAAAAATTTGGGGTTAAAGAAAATATCATGGATCATAATGGTTTACAGAGCCCATTTTCTTAAACCAGCAGTTTTGTCATCAAGGAAGAAAAAAGGCGTGTCGGAATTGACAACCGTCTGACATTTCTCACAACCCATTCTCAGAAATGCATACCAACACAATTTAACGTGCCACAGTATAAGACCGCACCAAAGAATTCAGCATCTATGTCAAACTGTTGTTTCTCTGTTTGACATACGTTGCATTCTTTCGGCAGGGTCTTTAGAGAATATAGTACCACAATACATTTTCTTGACCTTATCCTCACTTCCATCCAAGTGCAACCTAACCCCCTTTCTGCACTGATATCATGATATTTAGGGCTTGATTATATAAAGCTGTAACCAAATTTCCTTCCTGTGGACCAAGTGAAACTCCTTCAGTGCCAAAATCGTACTAGCAATGCATTCCCTGGCCTTAAATAAATTTAATATGGGGTGGTATTATACTTTGCATATTCTTGTGTTCTAAGATTCTAATATGTTCACCTATTAAGTTATGAGGCTATGTTGAATTTTGCCAATGCAGGCTCATAACTTTGGTAATATTCAATATTTTTACCACAGCTTTTCAACATAGCCATTTCAGTACAGCAACTTATGAATGTGACAGTTGTCATTTTTCAACTCCTGCTCAAAATGCGTATCTGTAGCCCAAAAGATGATTTTGCAGTTTCTGCATGACATCATCTGTAGGCCAGCAGCTGAACATTCTCTCTGCCCTACTTTATGAGGCAGGGTCATAACAAGGTTGTGTTGAACATTTGGTGTAAAAATATTTAAAAAAATAATAATTTTCAATATTTTAATCCAGATTCCTCTCCTGCAGCCCTATCGGCTCTGGCCAAAGTTTGTTTACTTTGTGGCAGTTACTTAACGTTCATCTTGATGGAGTAATTTCAGATGTATAATCAAAACTTCAAATTCTGCTGCCTCTGATGCATTAGCCAACATCATGATGGAATGAGAAGCAAAACTTGACATTATTGATCAAGGGAGGACTCCTGACCAATTAGAGCGCTCCTTCCCCCTGCTCGTGAGACACTATTATTCAGTGAATAGCATCTCACTTGCAGATGCCCCGGAAATGGACACATTCTAGGACTTTTTTTTAATTACATTGAGCACTCCCTTGATCAATAATATAATATCACATCCTCTGTCACCACGTGTTGCAGGTAAGAGTGGTTTTACATGTGTTCTGCTTGAGCCAGAACAGTTCAGCTTCACTTTACTGTTCTCTCTCAAGCAGAACACATGTGAAATCACTCTTATGCCACAACGAGTTGCTCTGTGGGATGTATTAATATATAACAGTGTATGGTGGAACCCTGTTATACATGGAATTCCATGCCTGAAATATCCTTGTACTGCAGTTGTGATGTTACTGTTGCAGCCCAACAACTTAGAATGCTAATAGACAAAGAACCTTGGTGCGCAAGCACTGAGGCAAGGGTTACCCCAAAAGATCATTGGCCGGGAAGCCAAGTTTCAAAGAAATAAAGAACCACATGTACCACCATAATGTAAAGCATCATGGGCTGTATATGAAAATCACCACAAAATACTATGCTGGTTCAACTTTAAGCAGAAATGCTTGATGCCAAAAGGCCTCTCACACAGACAGCAAAAGGTGCCAACAGAGGACAGACACGTGTTTTGGTCTACCAGAACTCATCAGGGTGCCTCGTTTGTATGACACCCCAGTGGAATGAACCAGCTACCCTAAGTTGGTCTATCTGGGTTGGGTTGTGGTGAGCCCAATAAAAACAAAAAACAAGCTAAAAGACAAAGAACCTTATTGAGCAAGCACTGAAGTGAGGGTTATCCCAAAGGGCAATGGCCGGGAAGCCAAGCTTCAAAAAAATACAAAATCACACATATCGTGATGCAAAGCATCATGGGCTGTACATGTAAGAGGCCTTTAAGCACCATGCATTTCTGCTTAAAGTTGAATCAGCATATTTTGTGGTGATTTGAATATACAGCCCATGATGCTTTGCATTATGGTGGTATATTGATGTTATATTTCTTTGAAACTTAACTTCCTGGCCAATGCCCTTAGGGATAACCCTTGCCTCAGTGCTTGCGCACTAAGGTTCTTTGTCTTTTAAATTGTTTTTTGCTTTTATTAGGCTCACCACAACCCAACCCAGATAGACTAACTCAGAGTAGCTGGTTCCTTCTACTGAGGTATCATACAGATGAGGCACACCAATGAGTCCTGGTAGGACCCTTTGCAGCCTGTGTGAGAGGTCTTTTGGCACCATGCATTTCTGCTTAAAGTTGAACCAGCGTAATATTTTGTGGTGATTTGTGTATACAGCCCATGATGTTTTGCGTTATGGTGGTATGTGTGATTTTGTGTACCTTAGAATGCTGCCACACAGCTACTTTCCTCTATTATATGGAGCTGAAAAATGTTTTTTTTTTTTAAACCTGAACTAACAGAACACGCTGGAGAACATTTAATTAATAAGTTGAGTGTGCCATCAACTCTCAGGTACCTCTCTCCCAACCCCTAGTTCACTGACAGTAGCTGAGCTTCTGAAATGAATATGGATGCCCATACACGATAAAACATTATGTATGGGCATCCATACATGGACAAGCCTGTGTCTTCATCTCGAGCTTTCTATGGCATCCAGTGAACCTCGAGAGCAACTCTTGATGCAGACACAAGCTTGTTGTGTATGGCTGCTCATATATTATCCTCTATTTCCTATATTCAACATATACAGTATACAAAACAGAATCATCAAATTTTTATGGGATGGTGGCCAAGAGTGCCAAAATGTGATTGTGCCATATCTGTCATAGAAATTAAACCTGAAAACAGAACTGTTTTAAACAGTCATACAATTTCTTGTGAACTCAATGTACACTATATAGTATCTGGTTCTGCTTTGGTTCTTCAGTGCAGCAACACCATACAGAAGAGGAGGCACAGGACTGTGTGACATCAGCAGCAGCAGAGTGGCTAGCTGTTCATTATGGGTTGGCAGGAAGACAGCAACATCACATGGGTTAGGAAGTACAGGGGAATGGGACATCAATGATAGCAGAATAGTAGGTAGAACTTTGTTATGGTTTGGTTGTTTGTTGGCGGAGCAGATACATCCCCTGGAGCTCGACTCAGAAACACAGAAGAACAGATGAGCATTGTTACCATCCACAGCATCATGTCAGAGAAAAGAAATACAAAGAATTATTTTACTAACACACACACACATGGTAGCACAACAAAATATGCACACCGACCCCCTCTGCCTTTACTAATCCATTATTACTCTAGTCAAAGATAAAAGAAACTAATGAAATCACCTGTTAAAAAAGGTTTATAATACATCTCAATACAACATATTACTTATCTTCAAGCTTGTGGTGGGCATTCAATGAGGTCACACAGCTGGAGGAGAACGTCATGCCCGAAGTGTCAACAGCACCCAAATGCAGACAGACCAGAAAAGAAAACTATATATGCAATAATGGATGGGGAAGTGTGCTTAATGAGAAATTAATGGTTGCCCGAGGTGTGGGATGCTACATAAACCCCGAGGGTGACGCCGAGGGGTTTATAAGGCATCCTACACCAAGGGCAAATCTTTATTAATTTCAAATTTAACACACTTCCTCATCCCTTATTAAATTTAATTGCTGGTCAGCAGTTTTTTGTTTTACATTTTTCATTTATTTTGCATTTGCAATCTTACCGCAGTTGTCTTCCCATTGCCACTTCCTGTTCTGTGTGGCCGCCAAATGGCAGGATCATCCAGATAGCTAGTGAGACTCAGACATGCTGCCATTTCTAAATGGTAGCATCAACAAGATACATTCCTTTATTTTTTTTAAAAAAGTGATGAGAACACTTGCTCTGGCAGCTCCTCGCTAAGCGAGTGAGGAGCCACCATGTTTTTTGAACTGAAAGCCTCCCCCAGGACCACATGCAGAGCCAATCAGGGAGCGGGTTTTTGTGACTGACTCGGCGCGTGTTCCCCGTTATAACTCGCGAGTCATAACGGGAAATTATAACTTGGTCAGGCAATGTAAAAAATTGCTGACCAGTTATTATATAGAGAATAATGGATAGGCAAGTGTGTGTTATGAATATTTTTTCACATCCAAGATGTGTGATGACTCATAAACCTCGAGAGCTTTCCTATCTTTTATTTTTTATAATTACTGGTGCAAAGACTTACTACCCAAGACAATTGTTTTTCTTTTTGCAGCCCATTAGAGTTTGAATTGGGTCCATGAATCTTGTCTTCTGAAGCCACCGAGTCACTCACTCTCCTCAGACTATACTCGGTGGCTTTAATGCAAAAAAATATGAAAAATCAGGATAACTGCTACAAGGTACAGGATTTTTAAACAAAACACTGCAGTTTGTCTACATTTTTGACATTTTTTTCCCCGAACGAACACCACTCAGTCATGTTACACTGCCAGGAAAGTGAAAGTGGCACTTGAGGTCAGTGCAAGTAAATTGTTTTCAGAATGCCATAATAACCCATTTTCAGGTTATTATGGTGTTTCAGAGGTATCTGAATATGGGTTTATATAGGGGGTCACCAGTAATTATAAGGAAATAATATTTTACAAACACACAGGGAAACATAGATCTGGTCAGCAGATAGGGACTACTTGACCCATGAAGTCTGCCCCTCTTTTCCCAAGCAGCTACCGCCCTTGCAGTGAAGAAATACTTCCTCACATCCCTCTTAAACTTTTTCCATCAAACAAATAAATGTGCAACTTTGACTTTTACAGGAGTATTGACGGCAGTATTCATGGGCATCTATGCCCATCCCCACCATGCATGTATTTTATTTTTTATTTTATTAAGAAGTTTGTCAACCAAGTAGGGAAGCACTGGGCCACATGACCCTTTTTACAGGCTTTACCACAGTACAGATATAGACAGACACAGACAAATACAATTTGAGTTTGCAAAACTTTACATGATTTTTGTAATACACCGTATACATTACAGGAAAATGTGCAAGACATTGTTTAGGTGTTTATGGTTAATGTGCAATGAGTGAAGATTTTGTACAATAAAAAGACAGCCCTCTAATATAGATGGCAGATGAAAAACAGGCATAACTGGGTAAAAAAATGTTTTCTTAAACTGGTCATACTTTAAGCTCTTTCCATTGTGAGTAATTGTATGGTGAGTTTTGTTTCTTGTTTGTTTATTTTCTGTTCATCCCCAAAAATCTGACATGCAATTTCTCTGTTTCAGTGGGGTCCTGTTTTTACTCAGCTTTACAGCTGGGAGGTGGCCATACTGGGGTAAAACATGTTTAGAAAGGATAGGGCAGGGAGAAAAAAGGGGTAGTTTTATCTGTAAAGCAAAGTATTAAGGCCTTGTAAGTGCAAGGTCACAGTGGGGAAAAGGGGGGTCTGAAGGTTCTTTGAGTTGGCTTGGAGATGGAGCCTGGGGCCTTTATATGCATAGGGGTGGTGTACAAGCAGAGGGAGGATACATGCAGTTTTTTTGGGAGAGACTTTAGGAAAAATGGCAAGCAAAGAGGAAGTAATTATAATGGGAGACATTACTCTATTGGATGTGGACTGAAACATCCAGGACACAGCAACAACTAGGAGCTGGGTCATCCTAGTCTCCCTTCAGGGAAATTTCTCTAGCAGCTGGTTACTGAGCCCACTAGAGATAGGGCAATGCTGGATCTGGTATTCATGAACAGGGACAGCACTGCAGATGTCACAGTGGGTAGCCCACTGGGTTCAAATGATCATTGTATGGTGTGGTTTGGAATATTGATTGGGAAGGAGAACAAACACACTTGGATGAGGTCCTGGACTTCAGAAGACAGATCTTAAAGAAATACAGTAGGCGACTGCCTTGGAAAATAACTTTGGGTGGGACAGCAAGGGTGAGGTGGGGTTGGGTGCAGGCACAATGGAACAGAAAATGGGAGGAACAACTAGGGTAACAGCAAGTTGTTTAAAGTTAACAAGCATGGGTAAGAGGAGAAAGAGGCCACCGTGGTTCTCTAAAAAGGTGGGCATGGCAGTAAGGGAGAATCAAACAGCTTTCAGAAAATACTAGGAGACACAAATGGAGGCAGATAGGGAGGTATATCTATTGAAACAAAGGAAGGTAAGAATGAAGGTGAGTAGCAAAGACCGAAACTGAGGAATGGGTTACTCAGGAAGTCAAAAATGGGGAAAAGACTTTCTTCAGGTAAATAAGCGAAAAGAAGAAGGTGGGGGGGGGGGGCAGTACAGTGAAGATCAGGAGACCAGGAGAGAGGCACTATGCAGAGGAAGACAAAGAAAAAGCAAAAAAGTTTGAATGGACACTTCGTCTTGGTCTTCACAGTGGAAAAGGGTGCATCATGCATTAACTGACACATGGGGGGAGTGGACACAAGTCTATTTATGGAAGATAGAGTCTGCTGGGGGTTGAAAACCCTTAAGGAGAGCAAGTGATAGGTCCAGAAAGGATTCACCCAAGGGTACTTAAGGAATTAAGCATGTTACTATCTGTCCCTCTGGCAATGCTATTTAGCACCTCATTGGAGACAGGGGTTGTTCCAGAGGAATGAAGGAGGGCTGATGTGGTCCTTCTGCACAGGAGCAGCAGCAAGGAGGAGGCCAGTAATTACAGATCAGTCAGTCTCAAATCTCTGCTGGTTGAGTCAATGGAGTCCCTGCTTAAGGATATACTGACAGAGTAGTTGGAGACAAATGGGCTGCAGGACCACCGGCAGCACAGCTTTACAGGGTGGAGGTCATGTCAAATGAATCTCACAGATTTCTTTGATTGGGTGACTAGAGAGGTGGATCAGGGGAGAGCAGTGGATGTGAAATAGCAATTTAGAGCTAGACCACATAGCAATGCAGAGTAATGTGCACACCACTGCAGGTCATAGTGGGTCATGCTGCAATACAGACATTGGTAACACAGAGTAGGACTAGTTCACCCAGTAATGCACAGTAAGTAGAATACAGGGCAAGACTAGGGTACACAGTAACATGCAGGAAATCACTTTAAATTCAGTGCTGCACTCAGTTCCAATCTGAAGCAAATGAACTCACCGGTATAAGGAGCCCCATTTACACTTTAGGAGCCAGGTGGGTCACGCTATGTGGTTGCAGCGATGCTCAAGCCTCATAGCCCAGTCCACAACCAAGCTCCCGTGAAGCTGCAGTATGATTCAGAGGTTAGCTCCTGTGGATCCATCATTCCCGTTGGCCGGAAATGACGCCTCAATGGGCAAAACTACGTGGCCGCTACCACCAGGAGAATCGGTGGGAAAGGGAGGCAGGACAGGTCTGCTACAAGGACTTGAGTAGAGGAGGCAGCTGAAAGGAGAGAGCGAGTTAGGAACTGGGTGCAGCGCTCTGCCAAAGCGAGTTGCAGTGCGACAACAGGGAGTCACGTGGAGAGCTGCTGAAGCTGGAGAAGAATGCCCCACAAGCATCAGCAGTGGAAACCAGGTGAGACAGAGCACCGGAACACAGTTGGGTTTATTTTATTTTTTTTTGTCTGATGGCACTGGAGGAAAGGGGGCAGAGGCAGCCAACGGGAGGGGGGGAAAGGAGTGACATGACCGAAGTAGCTATGCGAGTGGCAGGATGAGGAAGGGAGATGTGGGGGATGGAGGAACAGAAGAGAAAATTAGGGAAATTGACTGGAGAGCAAAGCAGGTGCCAGGTAAGACCATCAAAAAGCCACCAAGGCAACGAGCTATGGGCAAAACAAAAGGACAGAAATGGGAAAAAACTGAGAGATGAAATGAACCTGCAGCTGGAGGCAGCTGCCAGAGGAAGGTGATGCAAAGGATGCAGGATGCCAGAAGGGCAGAAGAGCAGCACCTCCGGTTGCAATAAAAAATGAATCCTGGAGAACCCCAGGATGATTGACCTTATATGCCTGATGGAGGAGTGATGCAGTTGCTCCGCCCATTGAACCTCAGGCTTAAATCCCTCCCATTGTGCACAACTACTGAGAGGCTCAGAGGGCTTCAAAATGAGGTCAGTCAACTTTTCTAGTGTTGCTGCTTAGTCAGCTTGTTAAGATTGGGGAACTAGCAGGCAAACAAACATTATTGGTACATACGGTACAGGCCACATGGAAAATTTGAAACTGATGAAACAATTTACCAGGATTGGGAAAGGGAAGGCAGGAATAAGTGAAGTGAGTGTTTTGCACCTGATAGCAGTACAGAAACTTCAGGCCAAATGAAATGCCAGCTGACTGAAAATAGTACAGTTGGATCAACGTGAAGAGACAAGCATGCTGAACTTTTGGGGGTGGCTCCCATCCACCAAAAAAAAAAACTGTGAAATAGGATGCTGTAATAACTGATAGGGTCTAATGTCAACCAGAAATGAGACCCTCTATTCTCTATATTAACTTGGTGTGACATCATATAAGGTTGATACAGAGACAGCTACAGCTCATGAATCACTCATGTGGGTGATGTAAGTGCTCCAAGTTAACTGGAAGCTCCAGCTGCTGAACCTTACGCTCTTCCCTCATGCAAGTTAATGTGTTTTGCTGCTACCTATTACCATAGAGTGATCTAACTTCTCCTGAAATGACCATGGTTCCCAGTTAAGACTGGGCATTGACTACACTGGCAGTAAAAGTGATTTTCATGGCAAAGGGGCCTCTAAGTAGTGCTACTGAATTTCAAAAAAATAAAAAGGGAAACTCATTTTTTGAGTGGCAGCTGTTCCCTCCCTAATTTCATTCTACTGACCTGTTTCCTCACAAAATATCATTGTTTTCCTACTAAACCTAAAAATAAAACATTAATTCTCTTTAGTACACAAAAGTTACTTAGTCCTAGTTTAGTTCATGTTAATATCAGATTTAATGATCATTATCATGGACAACTTCCTGGTGCTGCCCCTGAATGCCTCTAAAGGCATTCCCCCTTTTTCTGATCTACTCACCTCCTTTCAAGTGATCTCTGGTCTTAAAATCAATCCCAGTAAAACTAAAATACTTTTGTTTAACTCTTCCTGCACTCAGGCAGCAATAGCCCATTTTGGCATGCACTGATCTTCCAAGGGAATTAGATACATGGGAATATAGATACACATAAATCCTCTTGGGGTGATCTTTGACAACCTCTCTCCATTGCTTAAAAAGCTAAAAGAGGAGTGTGACAGGTGGAAACCCCTACATGTTTCAATGATGGGCAGAATTTCTGGTATAAAATTGGTCACTGCAATGAAACTATCTGTTCAAGATCACTCATCCACATATACATCGATGACACCATCCTTTTCACATCTTGCCTAGCTCTAAGCGATGTTCAGTCATGACTGCAACTCTTGGTTTAACACAAACCATCTCAAAATAAACTCATCCAGAACTGTTTCCATGACTTTCGGGTCTGGTCTAAAGCTCACAACAATATCCTGTCCACTTGCTATTGCCTCCCTAGACAGGACCCTACTAAACACTGTCTCTACTTACAGATATTTAGGAGTATGGCTCAAACCCCAGTTAAACTTCTTGAATCACATTGATGCCATCACATCAAAGTTCCATCCTAAGCTAGGCCTACAGTACAATATAGAAATTGTGATGCCCTTCCACTGCCCGTTAGATGCATATTATTAACAAAAATGATCACTCCCATCTTTGAAGACACTGACAAAGTGCATGGCACTGCCCCCTCCTCCTCATTAACCAGGCTCAACTCCCTTCTCTATGCTTTCTGTCACTTTGCCACAAATTCCTCTCTCAGAACCCACCACTGTACCCTCCTTTCTTCCCTTGGGATACCAACCCTATCCCATCATCACTTCAGCCACTCCATCTCCTTCATATCCAAATTCTGGTTCAACCTGCTCCCCCATTACCTAGCAGAGAAGCTAACACCAGCTGCCATTTCCCCATACTCACTGCCCTCAAGGGACGTCCATTCTTACTCACTCCCCAAATCTTCCTTATCCACTGGTAAATCCACCTTCAACTGCAGACTCCCCTCTTTATGGAACCAACTTCCACCTCACCTAAGAAACTCACCCTCTTACAGCTGCTTCAGATACCAAATCTGACATTTCCACTCCCCACCTACACCTGCTCCTAACCACTCACAGGCCCAGCCTCATGTCAAATGTTTTTTTTTTTGTGGATAGTAATCTAATCCTCAGAACTGTATGATATTATTTGTATACAGTCCCTCTGAATGTACAATAATTCACTGTATAATTTGTGCAACTGTATATTAATCTCATGTATTGATTCTGTATTTTCTGCTTTATATCCCTTTCCCCCTTCCCCAGGACGCACCTGGAAATGAGCCTCAGCTCAGTGTGCCATTCCCAGTTATCAAATGTTTAAATAAAAAATAAATAAAAATAAATAGGCTGATGCATTGTCTGACTTATCTATCCATTGATATCCCTAAACATTCATTTTCCAAAATAGATTCTCTGATTAGGGATTTTCTGTGGGAGGGAAACCCACCTCCATTTAGCAGGATTAGCTGCAAGTACACTGGCAGAAGTAAGGTTGGAATTTGCCATGGCTCTGTGCTTACCATGTAGCCTTTAGAGGCCCGCAGACACATTAATAACTTGTCCTCCTTCTAGAAGCCTGCCACGTTGGCTGAGTGTAGAATGGGCATTCCTCTAAGGTGTATACACCTCTGTCTTTCTTGATTCCCCCTCTCCTAGAATCATCAAAACATGTCCCACGGTAGCTACCTCCTTAGCTTTATGGAGAAAACTGGAATCTCTAACGTCCGTCAACCTGACATCAATAGAGCTGGCTCTCATCAGTAACAAAGTAACATAGTAACGTAGTAGTTGATTGCAGATAAGGACCGCTAGACCCACGTAGTCTGCCTGTATTCCCTGCCTGCATCAGTGGTACCCTACTTGGTCATTGGCTTTTGCCTCTCTTTCCCACATCTACGGTTCCCTTATGTCTATCCCATGCATGTTTGAATCCCCCTACTGTGTTAGCACCCAACACTTTGTGGGATAGGCTATTCCAAGCATCCACTACTCTCTCTCTGTGAAGAAAAACTTCCTCACATGTCCCCTTATCCTGCCCTTCTCCAATCTCATATCATGCCCACTCATCCGTGCGCAACTCTTGTACTGAAAGATGTTACCCCCCTGCACTTTGTTCAAGCCTTTAAGATACTTGAAGGTCTATCATATCCCCCCATTCCCTCCTCTCTTCAAGTGTATACATATTGAGATATTTTAATCTGTTCTCATATGTTTTCTGATGCAAACCCTGCACCATCTTGGTCACCCTTCTCTGGACCACTTCCACCCTGTCTATGTCTTTGTGATGATGCAGCATCTTGAATTGAAGACAGTATTCTAGATGATGCCTCACCAACGTTTTGTTCAATGGCATCACCACCTCCTCCCTTCTTCTGCTAGTGATACCCCTTCCTATGCACCCCAACATCCCGCTGGCCCTCCCCACAGTCTTGTTGGACTGTTTGGCCACCCTTAAGTCATCTGAGATGATTATCCCCTAATCCCTCTCTTCCCTGGTGACTGTCAGCAATTACCACATGCCCCCCCCCCATTATGTAGCTCTCCACAGGGTTTCTTCACTCCAGGTGCATGATTTTGTCTTTTTTTTGCTTGTTTTTTTAAGCAGCCCACCTGATCTCTTGGCCCTGCCCACCCTCAGCCACTTCCCAACACTCCAGGAACTTATCTTATACCGGGTCCCCAATACCCCCTGGATTGCCGCACCAGCAGGACTTCCACAGCAATGAGACAAGGGTGCAGGTAGGAGAGCACACTGCCATTGCCTCCTTGGCTTGCCCCCCCAAGGTGGGGTGTGGAGCCTGTGCTGGCCACAGAGGACAACAGGATAGGTCAGATCCCAGAAGTGTCACTGGAGTTCTAAGAGCCAGGGCAAGTAGGGCTTCATGTGTGGCAGCTGCAAGTTTTTGTTAGTTTTACCCCCGGGTGCGGGGACGTACAGTGATGCCCCACATTCATCCCACCCCCCACAAGTGCTGGTGCCGCTCAGGGGTACCTTCAGCTTCTGCTAGGGATCCACATTGAGCTGGATACTCTACCCCTCTCCCTCCAGGAGAAAGAGAGCAGTCCCTAGGATGCTCAATCTTTCTCCCCCCAGCCGGCCCTCTGATGTTCCCAGGTCCATTCCCAAACTCGGGTTGCCGGCGTCGTAGATGGGTGTCCTGCTCCTGTGCTGGAGGTCCGGGCTATGATTTTGAACTTTTTTGCATTCAACTTCAACTGCCACACCTTTGACCATTTTTCCAGCTTTCCCAGATCCCTCCTCATTCTTTCGATTCCCTCTGGAGTGTCTACTCTGTTGCAGATCTTGGTATCATCTACAAATAGGAAAACATTCCCCTCCAGCCCTTCAGCAATGTCACTGATGAAGACATTGAAAAGGACTGGCCCCAGGACTGATCCCTGAGGCACCCTCACTGGTCATCCTCTTTTCCTCCAATTTGATCCCATTTACTACCACACTCTGCTTTCTTTCCCTCAACCAGTGTCTAACCCATTTGTCCACTTTGTGGCCCTCCCCACAGGCTCCCTAGCTTGTTCACCAGTCTTCTGTGGGGTACGTTGTTGAAGGCCTTACTGAAATCGAGGTAGGCAATGTCCACTGCTCCTTCCTGATCCACCTCCTTCATCACCCAGTCATAAAAAGTCAATCAGATTTCAGGGGTAATTCCCTTGTGAACATTTTAGGATGGATGGTGCACTGGGAGTCCTGGGAAGCAAACAGAATACCGAGGGCAGGTGCCAGCCAGTTACATCTCATTTGGGCTCCTTTGCAAGTCTCTGAACACAGTAGAACTTACGCCAGACTGATTTTTGGAGATTTCTCCAAATGCGCTGTGCCCTAAATGGTTTGCTTAATAAAATGCCCCCTCAGATTTCATGTACGTCACCTCCAGCCCTACAATTATGGTTAATTGCTCTGAAATGGACAGTAGGGAAAATCTATTGAGCAATAATGAGTCAAATCCCTGATCCCACCCAAAAGGCCAGAAATACTGTAAGTGGAGACAGGCTTTGCAAATAGATATTATGAACTCTTAGTGCTCTTGTCTCTGTAAATCTGCACACAGTTCTTGCCCAAACCCAAGAAGCCTTCTTATACAGAACAATATTATGCATTACTGATGTTACACCCCAACTCAGCTTAATTCTTTAGGCCTTCTCTCCCATGACTCCTGATGGAGGCTCTTTCAACCTAATGCAGATCTCATGCATATCCACTGGAGTTGTCCTAAATTATTTCCATTCTGGACTATGATTCAGAGATACTGTCATAGAATTTTGATGGATGCTCTCCCACTTTCCCTCAGCTTTCTGTTCTTGGGTTTCTACCTCCCAATACTCATATCCCACATAACAGCTTAATCTGGTTCAGAGTCGGTTGGCATTCATCTGTATCCCCCTTCCCCGAGTCGTGCCTGAAAATAGGCAGAATTTGTCTAGTGCACTTACCCAGTCAACAAAAACTAAATAAATAAATATCCCACATATGCACTTGCAATGGTTGCTGATGAGTGGGGTTGATGCTAAAAGACTCATACTGCAGTGCTGGAGGTCTGAGGCTATTCCTTACTTCTCTCAGTGGCTTTCTGCAGTTAAGAATTTATCCACTATGGCCAAAATGTACCACTTTGTCAGGAAAACTGTAAGCTCCTATCATTCTATCTGGGCCCTTTTTCTGGCCTCCCCCCTTTCACACATACAACCCTCATCAGGACCAGATCACCTGACACTCCCCTCTTTTCTGATACTCCATGGGCCCCTGGCCTGGTAGTCAGTATTAGTGCAAAGTCATCCCTTTCATATCACCTTGCTTTCCACCCTTCCCCTGGGTCCCACCTAAAGTGCCCCACCAGTAGTGGTCTCTGGAATGGTACAAGCAGCACCCCCCCCCCCACACACACACTTTCTCTATTACATCAGGACCCTGTACTACTGTGACTACCTAGGCAAGAGTAGCCCAAGCCTCACACTTCTTGCCCTTTCTCCCCCCTATACTTAGACCACTCAGCATACCTAGCTACTTTGAGCTTCCAATCTGAATTGTAGTATCTTGTCTATGCACAGTTTGTGTGCTTAATTGTTCCTCTTTGTGCCCATGATATTGTAAATACTCATATGCATGCTGATGCTAAAGTCATCTCCATATTCTGACTGTACTGCACATCTTAATAAAAAGAATTAACTGCAAAAAAAAAATACTATAAAAAATAAAATATACAGTAGGTAACTCAAAAAAAGTACCAAAAGATGGCCTATGATGTGAAGGGATAAGATGGCTACCATAGTAGTCTGTTAGCTGTGTTTGTGTCTCTTGTTTAGATTTAGTTTTGTTCTTTTTCTATTGAAGGAGCCTGCAAGGTATCGCAGCAGGTGGGACTTTGTCTTGGGGCATGGCTGAGGCCACCTGGATGGACAAAGAGGAAGCAGGTAGGACTGCACAGAAGTGGTGGGGGGGGGAGTGAATAGGGTACCCAGGGGGGAGGGAGCTTGCTGCCAGGGGCAGGGCGGGGCTAAGCCTTTAAGAGGGGATGCACTGGAGGAATTTCTCCCTCATTCCTCCTTGTTCCAGGTTGCAAGCAGAAGAAGGAAGATAGGATCAGCAAGTCGGACACACAAACACACCAGAGGTAAGCCCTGTGCTAGGCCCATAGGCTGCATGGCCTGGGGTGCATACCAGGCTAGGTGGGATATGAGTACAGATACAGTACCTTGCTTACTCCCTCTGCTTTCTTGTGCTCACTGGTAGCACCTGAACTCAAGCTTTGGCTTATCGTGCCACTTTCGGTTAAATATTGGGATTTACTTGATTGTTGGTGTTCCCTGTGGGGGGGGGGGGCATTGGCTTGGTCCAGTGGCCGCATGGCTAGGAGGTATTAACTACACCCTGGAGATGGAGACGGTAAGAGCTTAATGGTCGGACCTGAAGACCTAGCCACCGCTCGCATGCTGGGTGCCTGGGAGCGAGTAAATTACTTTCTGGTGCTCCTGGGTCACCCCTGTAAATTTAAAAATAAAATAAAATATTAGCTTTCTGCCTGTGCCCCCTCTCTGAGGGACCATACCATCAGCAGAGTCACAGGTGGTGCTCCATGTGAGCCATCTGGTCCGGACCGCGCCCTTTCCCTCCCCACCAGCCAGCCTCCCCCCTCAGAACCAAGCATTAGTTTGACTTGGCAGTGCACAGCAAGCGAGCTGGTCCTCTTCCCCAAATAGGAGGGGGGCTTACCTGGGTGGCAGCAGTGGTCTATCTGTAAGGTAGCAGTCCTGAAGCCAGGGAGCTCATGGTAGGTCCTCCGATGCAGGTCAGGCATCTCAGAGATTGGCCTCCCTCTCCCGCCGCCTCCTATGTGGCTCTGGAGTAGGGCCTCGGGAGTAGGTCCTCCAGTGGGGTTCAGGTGCATGGCAGTCATTAAAAATAAAATGAACATCCAAGGAGCATGCTTTAAATTTTAGATCCCTAAGCCCGATGGCATGTCAGCAGGGGGGGCGGGTCAACCGCTCATTCCCAGCAGCTACCATTGTAACCCTCTCCTCTCGTGGTCGGGATCAACTCCAATCTAGCAAGTGTGCATGCATGGGTCATTCAGGCCTCGCACATGCTCAAGGTAGCAGCGGCCGCCATCTTGGGTATGGCTCAGGGGAGCCACTGAGCAGACCAGCAGCACGCATGCGCATTTTAAAAAGAAATAAATGAATAAACAAATAACAGAAACAAAGAGAAAATGAAGTATTTAAGGAATGATAAAGTTGGCAGCTTGGAGGGTTCGAGCAACAGGCTGGGGAATGAGCTTGATACCACCGACAGATCTGGGTTGATTCCCACATTCTCCTCTGGCATAGGATGAGACTCTGGACAGATTACTTAACCCCCCCCCCCCCATTTAAAGGGTGGTTGATCCCCAGGAAGGACATTTACAGTATCTGCCATCTCATTACATTACAACAGCTGGTTTGAAGCATACTAGGGACAAGCATGTGGCTTTTAGGGTTTATGGCTGAGCTATGAATGTGGAATCCTGGGGTTCGGTTCCCATAGTCCCCTCTTGGATAAGGAAAGAACATAAATGGGAGGCCCGTCATGTTGTTGTAGACATAATGATCCACTGATCACTGGGTCGAAGCTCCATGCAGCTATATTCGGAAATGGGAGGCCCAAAAAGCCATAAGGCTCCGGGAGATTCCAGAGGAATGAGTCACTGATTTCAGCACCAGCCTAACCTCCTGGACAGATTCATGGCCTGGGCATTGCCAGCCTAAAAGTTGCAGGGCTAGGCCAGCAACCCATAACCCCTAGAGAAGAGCATAAAAAAAGAAAAAAAAAAAAAGAAAAGGCAATTAGAGAAAAGGGTATTAAGAATCTTCTACAGTCAGTGACCCATATCATGTGGCAGCATAAACTTAAGCACCAGCAAGGGGACAGTGGCCGTGACTGTGTTTTGATTGTAGATTAATGATCAGCATATTTTAAAGATGAGTGGAGACCTAGAGCAGCAGTTGCAGCCCTCGTCAGAGGCAAGGGCAAGGCATGGTGGGATGCGCTGTTCAGGAATCAGGATGAAAAAGGGGGTGCTGGACCCTCTGGGCAGGTGCCCCCGCTCAAACCCAAGGCCCCAGAGCAGACTGTCCCTGAGAAGCAACCGGTGTCCCCGGCACGACTGACTCTGCCACCCGAACTTGTACCCCAGACTTTGGGGTTGGGCAACCCAGAGCAAGTGCTGGAGAAGCTGATGCCCCCGCTGAATGAACAGCCAGTTCTTCTTCCTCCATCCAAGAAGCCACGCAAACCAAGGGCAGATCAAGTTGCTCCGGCTACAGACCAAGGACTGGGAATGCATGAATTAGACAGCCTGTTGGCAGATGAATTAAGGGTGTTGCCTGAAAAGAAGCAGGGACAACAGCAGAAAACTGCATCCCTAAACTTGGGACAGCTGGAGGGCCCGAGGTTGGGACAGTCAGTGCTGCCACAGGCAAGCTTGGGAATCCCAGAACAGGTCCAGGGGCCCATCCAGTCTGTCCCACCCCAGGTGCTCACTCCATCTTGCGGCACAGGGTACTGGCCACTGCAGCAGTTCACACAAGGGGTGCAGGGGGCCCAGCCCACAGCAGTGCTTGGAAGCCCTGCCGGGGCAATGCCACAGGGAGTGGGGATGCCTGGCCCACAACTGCCACCAGGCAGTGCAAGCCAATCTGGGGTGGAACAATAACTCAACTGGCTGTTAGCTTTGCTAGCTGACAGGAACAGCGCATGGCCAGGAGAGGTTCAGATGCCCCCAACCCCAGGGGGGAGTCTAGGAATGTAAGCCCGGGTGCGGCATTGTCTCCACCCCAAACTACAGGGCAGCAAGGAGGGGTGAGTTTCCTATCACTGGTGGAACCCATCAGTTCATATCTGCCAGACAAGGTGAGGCAACAGATCCTCAATGGGTAATATGTAGACATCATCTCTCTACTGAACTGGCCCAAAAAGCCTGAAAAAGATAAGAAGGACAAGGACGGATATGATGGGGTGGAGCAAAAGGACAAAGTTACAGTTCATCATACATGGAAAATTGGGCACTGGGCTTTGCAATTTACACAGTTACCCTCACCCAAAGTAGCCCTGGTAAGGCTGAAGGGCTGTGGGTTTACATTAGTCAGATAATGACTATGCATGCTAGTAAGCAGGGCGGGGCTGTGTGTGGTTAAAATATGACGAGGAATACTGGAGAAGAAAGCAGATGGATATGACAAGGTCATGGGTGGTCTTGGACTTCCTACTTCTGTGGATCATAGAATTAGGGGGTGTGGTGCAATATACAGACAGTGGCTTTCCAGTGAGGTACCTGCCCTTGCCAACAAAGGGCTATCGGGGGAATGGGGAAAGGGGTGGAAAATTGCATTATTTCAGCTATAATCAGGGCACATTAAAGATCAAACGTTGAGCATACAAGCACGAGTGCATGGCCTGCGGGAAGCCACACCTATTTTAGCAGTGTGGGAAGGCTGCAGAGGCAGGGAAGGGGAAGGCCAGTAATTTTCATCCCTTTCAGAAGGGAGAGGCAAAGCTTGCCAATGCCAATCAAAGCAGAAAATATTGGGGGGTGGTTGGCCACCTACCCAGACAAGATGGCCACTCGTTCTTTGGCAGCAGGATTCAGGGAAGGGTTTCGTATACCTTACCAAGGCCCAAGCAGGGAATATGAAGCTGACAACCTGCAATCCACGAAAGAGCAATGGAAGTCATGCAGTGCAAACTTTGGAAGGAGCTGGCCGTAGATCAGATCAAAAGCCCATTCACACCCCGCCCGCCCACGCCTCAGGGTGTCCCCCTTTGGGTTAGTCCCCAAAAGGTGCCGGGTGAGTTCTGGATGATAAACCACCTGTCGTACCCAGAGAGGGATTCAGTCAACTGGCCACAAAGTCAACCACAGTGTCTTACGTGTCATTTGACAGGGCAGTGGAAGTGGTGAGACAGGCGGGATGGGGTGCACTGTTGGGGAAGACTGACATAGAATCAGTGTTTTGCTTGTTGCCAGTGCATCTGGCAGATAGAGAGCTACTGGGCATGAAGTTTGAAGGGTACTACTACATGCCCATTGGATGTACTGTGCAGTGTGTGGTTTTTGAGCAATTTAGCACATTCCTGCACAGGGCCACGGCCCAAAAAGCAAAGCTCAACCACTTGTTACACTATTTGGACGACTTCCTTTTTGTAGGTAAGCTGGTTCAGGGCAATACGGTCACACCATAGCAGCCTTCCATGAGGTATCTGCTGAATTGGGAGTACCATTAGCTTAGGATAGGACAGAGGGGCCATGTACTTAGCTTTCCTTCCACGGGATCGAAATCGACACGAGTGAGCAGGTGTTCCAGCTCCCCCTTGAAAAGCTGGCAGCCCAGCGCTCCCGACTGGACTCAGTAATGAAGGCATGCAAAGTCACGTTACGTGAGCTCCGACAATTGGTGGTCCACCTCAACTTTGCCTGCTGATTAATGCCCATGGGCAAGACTTTCATGAGGCACCTGGTAGGCATAGGGGCAGGCTGCACAAAACCTCACCACAGAATCCGCGTCACAGTGGCAATGCGCGAAGATCTAGGCATTTGACAGGCATTTTTGCACTACTTCAACTGGGTATCGATGTGGCCACTTCCAGTGTCCAGCCAGGAATTGGAACTCTTCACAGATGCATTCGGGGGGCCTGGGCTTTGGGGCTTATCTGCAAGGTAAGTGGTGTGCAGGGCAGTGGCCCCCCAACTGGGTAAGACATTACAATGCACATCATGGTTATGGAATTCTTCCCCATTATAGTGGCATTGGTGATTTGTGGTGACTTGCTGAGGGACAAGAACATCACATTTAGGTCTGACAATACTAGGGTGGTGTATGCCATAAACAGACAGGGGACAAGGGCCCGATGGGCAACCTCATGTGAGTGTTTCTTCCAAACGCTTGTTGTTGAACATCAGCTTTAGGGCTGTGTATGTGCCAGGTGTTGAAAATGGCATCGCTGATGCTCTTTCTCATTCGCAGTGGCAGAGATTTTGAGAACTGGCACCAGTAGCAGATCTCCAGCCCAGGGAAGTCACTCTATTCCTTTGGGAATTGATAATCCAGAAGCCTGGGAGTTAATCAAAAATGCATTGGCACCTAGGACATGAATAGTGTACCAGAGGGGGGTTAAAAGTTTCCTGAAAGTGTAGCATGCGCTAGGGTGGGCAGAAACATGGCCTATCCCAGTGGCACTGCTGTGCGAATACGTGCCGATCTAAAAATGTGGAGAGGCCACCCTGGCAGATGTTGAGCAGCACATTGCCAGCATTGCCTGGTTTCAGAAAGCCAGGGGCTTCACTGACACCATCAGGGCATTTGCACTCAGGAAGATGCTGAAAGGTTGAGTGCATGCAGCTCCAAGGGTCAAAGACACCAGATGCATTGTTAACCATACCATATTCAATCAAATCTGGGATGAGCTGCTGAAGGTATGCTCATCCCCAGAGGAGACCAGACTCTTCTGGACAGCACACTTGGTGGCATTTTGGGGGCATTCAGGCTGTCTGAGCTCATGCAGCCCTGCAATGCCATTGGGAGACCGTTGGTGCTGACAGACAGTGACGTTAAGGTCACAACATCGGGAGTCTTTGTCCACCTGCAGAACAGCAAGACAGACCAGCATGCCCATGGGCAGTGGTGCAGTTATGGCACCCCACAGGGTTCCATGGGATGTTGGAGCAACGTGTAGGATTATATAGCAAAGTGCCTGGCGGGGGCTTTCTTCCATCATAGAGATGGGGGTCCCTAATGGTGTACTATTTCAAGCATGTATTGCAGAAGACCCTGCGACTGCTGGGCTTCACAGCAGAAAATGACAACACACACTCCTTTAGGATTAACACAGCATCATATGCCATGGCAGAAGGTTTGTCAGATAGTAAGATACAGACATTGGGTAGACAGAAGTCCCAGGCTTTTGAAAGATATGTAAGACCACACATGCTATAACTCTCTCTTGCTTTGTCTTGGACTGGTGTTGCAGCTCGAGCAGCACAGATCTGAATTCGTGGCCATTTGCACATCCATTGGGTAGCCATCAGGGCAAGGCAGCATCCCAGAGGAGAGAACTTGTTCCTGGTACCCGAAAGGGCAGAGGTACTTTGGTGGGGTTGGCGCAGGATGTGATGGGATGAGTTACTGGCAACATTACAATCCCTAGCCCAGAAGAGGATGCAACCCACAGTTTTAGTCATCCATTTGGGGGGGAATGATATAGGGGTCATAACTGCGAGAGCATAAAGGAGAGGGTGAGGCAGGACCTGGTCAAGTTGAAGCAGTGGTGGCCAATGGTGCATAAAATTTGGTCGGACATTGTGCAAAGGCAGCAGTGGTGGCAGAACTGGAATGTCAGGGCAATAGAGAAGGTGTGCTGGCTGCAGAACACATCCATGCGGCCAGTTATGGACTCAGTGGGAGGGGGTCTATAGCAAAGCACCCAGAATTGACAGTAAAAAGGCCAGGTCTGTATAGAAGGGTTAGAGTGCATCTGTCAGAAGAACAACTAGATCTCTTTCTGGAAGACATGCAGCGGCTAGTGGAGAAAGCATTAGCATGAAGTGCTTTTGGGGGGTGAGCTGGGTATCGCTCACCTCGTGACGGCTTGGTAGTCTTGGAAGGCTGTTTGGAAGGGGTAACAGGGAATCACGTGTCTTGACCAGCCAGTTCTCCCTGAGGTTAGGCCTGATGGCAGGAGTCCGGATGGCACCCTCTTCGGGCAGCTGCCTGGGCATGACGAGTCCTCTGACGGGGGAGTATTAGGCCATTGCCAGTCATGGAGCCATCCCTCATGCCCCGGAGGCTGTAGTCCTGGGGTCCTGGTTGATGGTAAGGCATCCCCCCTCCCTGGTAAGGAGTGAGGGTCGACCATCAATGATCGCTCTGCTCCATGGTGAGCAATATTGCTTTCACAGCTACCTAGCAGCACACATCACAATGAGGCGAATGTATTCATTGATAATTCAATTATTAATAAACACATAGCTGTGGCCATTTCTCCAAAGCTCGTTGTTGTGTCAATCTGTTCAGGTGAACAAGGTATATGCCCATCTGCTCCTGCCTGGATTGCCTTCACTATTTTTACACATATTATCCAGGATAGCATGCAGTACAGGTCTGCTTCAAAATTGTTATCATCAGGTCTCTGCTTTTTGTGTAAAATCAAACTTGGAATCAGCTTTGGAACATCTCTTGGAAACACACTGATCTACAGAAACTTGAGCTTCAATAAAAGCCATTAACACTGAAGTTACATACTAGACTGCTGGCTGCTGCCGGTAACATCAAAGAACTTCGGACAAAGAATCAGGATGCTCATGTACAGGGTTGCAATTAGCACCTCCTTAATTATATAAAGGGTTAGTAATCTATCTGTTGCTCCTCCTAGTTTTTCTCAGGTGTTGAGATATTGTTCCAAACCAGTTTCCTTCTTGACTACTTGAAAGTCAGAACCGCATCTAATATAATTCTGAATTCTTTCTGTCTTCTTTCTGTCATTGTTCTCCTGGATAATTTGTCTTGCTACTTCTGTTGATAACAGTGGTTCCAGTACTTGCCTGCCTCATCTGATTGCACCGGCAATACTTTAGCATGCCTGACTACCTTGTGCACTTCAGAAACACTGCCTGTAATATGATACTTATGAGTAGACTATCTCCACTAAGGTCAGGCAGCAGCAACAACAAAGAACTACACCTCATAAAATGCATAAATAAGAGCAGGCTATGGGAATACAAACAAGCAAACAAATTACTTGTAGCAAACACAGACTTGAATTTATTGCAAAAGAATACAACTAATTTGGCACAACATTTCTAGTGGCACTCTCCAAGATTAAAGGACCTAATACACAGACCATTTACAGCAGGTCCCCTTTCTGGGGGGTGTGGGGAGCAGAGCCCCCCAGCTGCACAGCCTCAACTGCACAGGATACCAGCATATATCAGAGACTGGCATGCTCAGAGATAAAGTGTTTTCATGCATTTACACAGAGCATTAACAGCACATCCCCGTTACTGGCATTTTTGGTTTTGTAAAAGTAATATTCAGAGATCTGTGCCGGAGGGTGTGGGGGGTGAAGCCCCCCAACTGCAAATCCACAACTGCACAGAATGATGTTGTTATTACCAGTTTATTTGGGAGGCTCCACCCCCCCCCCCACACACCCCTGTCTAGTATACAGTGGCGTGAAAAAGTATTTGCCCCCTTCCTGATTTTCTCTATTATTGCATACTTGTCACACTGGGTGTTTTCAGGTCTTTAGACAAAATATAATATTAGATAAAGGGAACCTGAGTGAACAAATAACACTTTTCTTTTTACTTATTTCATTTATTTAATGAAAAAGTTAACCAACACCAACTGGCACTGTGTGAAAAGTAATTGCCCCTAGTTAAATCAACCCAATTAAAGGGATAATTAGAGTCAGCTGATTGAACACAGCCAGGCTTGATTACAGCCAGCCCTGCTCAATATAAACCTCACTTATTTTGACCCTACCATCAGAGTCACATTGCCAGCACAAAGATTCAACAAACACATTATGCCATGATCAAAAGAAGTTCCTGAAAAGATCAAAATACAATTTGTTGCCCCATCAGTCTGGAAAGGGTTACAAAGCTATTTCTAAGGCTCTGGGACTCCATCGAACCACAGTGAGAGCCATAATCTCCAAATGGAGAACACTTGGAACAGTAGTGAATCTTCCCAGGAGTGGTGCCTGCCAAAATTACTCAAGGGCGCAGCGTAAAATCATCCAAGAAGTCTCAAAGGATCCTAAAACAACATCCAAAGAACTGCAGGCTTCTCTTGCCTCAGCTAAGGTCAGTGTTCATGGCTCCACAATCAGAAAGAGACTGGGCAAAATGGGCTTCATGTGAGTAGCAAGGCGGAAACCACTGCAACCAAGAAGAACATAAATGCTCATCTCTCATATGCCAAGAAGCACCTGGATGATCCACAAGCCTTTTGGGAAAATGTTCTATGGACAGATGAATCCAAAGTGGAACTTTTGGATGACATGGATCCCATAATGTCTCGCGTAAAGCAAACACAGCATTCCACAGTAAGAACACCATACCAACAGTCTAACATGGTGGTGGTAGTGTGATGGTGAGGAGATGCTGCTGCCTAAGGACCTGGATGACTTGCCATAATTAAAGGAACCATGAATTCTGCTCTGTACCAGAAAATTCTTAAGGGAGAATGTCCAGTCATCCTTCCGTCAGTTGAAGCTGCAGCGTAGTTGGGTCATGCAGCAAGACAATGATCCAAAACACAAAAGCAAGTCCACATCAGAATGGCTAAAAGAAGTAAAATTAAAGTTTTGGAGTGGCCTAGTCAAAGTCCAGACTTAAACCCAATAGAGATGCTGTGGCAGGACCTGAAACGAGCAGTTCATGCTCGAAAACCTACCAAATATTATTGAATTAAAGCAGTTCTGCGAGGAAGAGTGGATTAAAATTCCTCCACAGCGATGTGAAAGACTGATATTGAATTATAGGAAGTGTTTGGTTGCAGTCATTGCAGCTAAATGTGGCGTAACCAGTTATTAAGTGTAAGGGGGCAATTACTTTTTCACACAGTGCCAGTTGGTGTTGGTTAACTTTTTTTCATTAAATAAGTGAAATAAAAAAATAAAACAAGTGTTATTTGTTCACTCAGGTTCCCTTTATCTAATATTACATTTTCTCTAAAGACCTGAAAACATCCAGTATGACAAATATGCAATAATAGAGAAAATCAGGAAGGGGGCAAATACTTTTTCACGCCACTGTATGTATTATTTAATTACAGTTATCAGTTATTTGGAAGTGCATTTATTTGGGGGGGGGCTCCACCCCCCCCCGTCCATTTGTAATTACTTAGGCTGCAACATGTTTTTATATACCTGTTGTATGTATGTATGTAATGGTTGCATGCTTGCACTATCAGATGTCATGCATGTCCAGCACATAGCACATTACCAAAGTTTATTAAATAGCTGCTACAAGTCTGGCACGCTACAGTAACCCTGATTGCACCTGGGTGCCTTAGTTGTAGTTACCTTGGGCTGTAATGGGGGGAAACAGTGTTCCCACCATCTCTTGACTGAGTTGAAGTAGCAGAGTACCCCTGCAAACCCAGTTACTCACCGATTGAGATGCCCTGAGATGCCCTGGGGCTGCCTGGTACTGGTCAGCATCACTGTCTCATCTCCGGGCAGCACCCGTATTTAGCTTGTTTTAGTATACTGGTTCTGTTGGACTGCACTTCCTGCAGTGGGATCCTGAGGATTGCAGGCACTTAAGGAGATCCCCCCCCCGCGCCACACACACACACACACACCCCCCCCAACCTGACCACTATCTCACTTCATACCTTGGTGCCCCAGAGGGTCAAGTGATCAGCTTACATTCCCCAATCATTTCATGATGTGACTTAAAATTGTACTGCTCTCCTCCAGTACCTTTTAGGGCTTACTTCACAGACTGCACTAAGTTACTATACCAAGATACTTCCTCACGCACAAAAGTGGATGTTTCCTTCCTTGCTAACTTAGGTGTCCTAGCTACAACTCATGTGGGTATAGCCTTATTTCTGAGTTTGCTTCAATAATTTTGCAGTGCACATCTTATTCAGCTGCTCTCACTATTACACTATCTGGGTACATCTGTTTCAATAATTTTGTAGTGCACATCTTATTCAGCTACTCTCACCATCACACTATCTGGGTACATCAGCTTCAATAATGTTGCAGTGCACATCTTATTCAGCTGCTCTCACCATTACACTACCTGGGTACAGTCCCACTGCCAGTTTTGTACCCTAGTTTTTTGTGTCTGCCTGTTTAATTCTTAATCACCCTATCAGGGTCAATGATGATTGCAGCATCCTGCTCAAGTTTCCGACTGCATAGTTTACTCAGCTTGCTCAAACTACTGTTTGCCTTGATCTTATTTTTTTTGAACAGGATAGTCTAATTTTATTCTAGCTAGGTACACTTTGTCTCCCTACCCCATTTCCTAGTATAGTGATTAAAATTGTTTATTAGCTTACCACTGTGTGTGCAGTAGGTATCCAGTGAACACAGTGACCGCGATAGAGTGTTTTCAAAAAGGGTAACTCAGTCATGGTGCCTGTGTTCAGGACTACCTGTCAGAGTAGCAACGAGATACAGGGATGGGCGAGGTAGGGTGATGGGAAGAGTATGCGGTATACGACCACGCACACGGGGAGAGGAAGGGGAGGGAAGGTATGTGAGAGAGGGTGTGGCAGGCAGCTGCCGAGCTGATCTACTAGCATGGTGGGGAGGGTGGTCAGTTGGGAGGTGCAGGGTGCAGGGTTTGGGTCCGCATGGTGTGTTTTTTTTTGCTTTTTTTTGCCAGTAGGCGGCTTGTTTTTTTTTAAAGTATTTCACACACATTCCAACATGCACCCCCTAGAGTTGAGAATCCTTTAGTGGGGGAGGGTGGGAGGCACAACCCTGCACACATTAAATTTTCATCTCCCCCTTTTAGTTTGTCATGAGTGTACATCACCGTTGTTCATTTTCGGCGATGTACACTCACCCAAATGGCTATCGCTATTCCGTGATTGCAGTTATCACATAGAACCTTTACAGTACATGTGCCTTATTTACTGCTATCTCTAGGCTAATTGTACTGGTTACATCCCTCCTGGGTGCTACCCCCTTTTTAGTTACTGTATATTAAGCTTGCACAGGAGTTTAATTTCCCTTCATCTGCTGTTTTAACTGAACACTAGTCTCAGGTTGCCTTGATATTGCTATATTGGTAGCATCTAAACCAGTTGTCACTTCCGATTTTCAGTCTAGCCGCCAGTCTTGATCCCTGCCCTGCTCCTCTGCCTTCTCCGATTCCCTTTCCTACACTCAACCTCTTCCATCCCACGTCTCTACCCTCAGCCCTCCTCTTCCTTCTGCCCTCTACCCATCCACTCCACTCCCTTCCTTTCCCTTCCCCTCCTCCCCCATCTATCCTAGTCTCTTTCTCTTCCCATCTTTCGACCTGGAGTTCCTCTTCTGTTCCCTTCCCCATTCCCCCTCCCTCTCCTCCCCAGACAAGGGGATGTAAGTCCTACTCTATTCTTTGCTTCCTTACCCTGCTTCTCCTCCCTGCTAATGATATGGAACTCAACTCTAGTCCATCTTCTCCCCTACCCCTACTCCTCTTCTAGTACTAGAGGCCTTAGCATTTTACACCTTAATACTAGGAGCCTCCTTCCTAAACCGGAATTCCCCACTGCATGAGTTTCTCAGCACTCTCCAGACATCCTCGATATCACAGAATCCTGGCTGTCTTCCAGGATTCCTGTTAACTTGGCCATCCCTGACAACCAACTCTTCAGCCAGGACAGGGGTAAATGAGGGGATGGCCTTGCCCTGCATTTCTGCCAGAGCGTCTCCTGCACAATCACACTCAGGGAACCTTCACCTTCCTCCCATGAGTTTCCTCTCACCAACATTTAATTTCCCTCCTCATTACCCATTTTTATTGGTGTTTCATATCCCTATCTGAGATTTTCCCCTCCTCTGGTGGATGCATTCTCTAACCTCACCGCATACTCCTTTACTGGTGCGCTCATTCTCCTGGGAGACTTTAATACTAATTGGCTTTCCCCAGCCTCTAGGATGACCTCCCTCCCACAGGATTCAATCCCTTAACCTCTCACAACTCATCACTGAACTCACCCATCTCCTAATTCATCAAACCATATGCTCCTGCACAGGTTTCTTGTCTCACACCCCAACTGTATCATTGCATCAGATGTATTGACAGATGCCTTCACTAACCACTACATAATATTTTGTGAAACTCTGGCTCTCTCCCTCATCCCACAACTACATCAGGTCCAGATCCTTCTGGTAGCTAAACAAAGCAGCTCTACTGAGTGACCTAGGTGCAATTGATTGGTCCACCATGCTCTTCACCCCAGACATTGATATGGCACTCTCCCTTTTCCTCTCTACTGTTACCTCTGGCTGGGACACGCATGCCCCCTCAGGAAATCCAGAGTTACATCCTCAACCACCCCTGGATCTACTATGACCTCATAGACATGTGCAAGTCTTGTGATTATGCCTGGGCCTGGAATAAATGATCATGCTCCCTGTCGGACCTCCTACTTGCACAAAGGACTTTCATGATGCCAAATCCCTTTATTTTAAGGACAAATTCCACAATAATCTCAAATACCCTGTGAAGTTCTGAAAGATGATTCACTCCCTTTTTGACTGCCTAGCTCAGTCCTCTCCCTAATTCTCATGGTTAATGGCTCATCAGTAGCTGGCCCTCCCTGTGTTGGTACTCACTTTAATGAGTTTTTCATCACTTTTTTCCCTCCCCCCCACCTCCTGGCTCCTTTCCTCTACCCCATTTCCTCCTTCCCCTTACCTCACTCCCCTCCAACCCCCATCCCTGTGGTTTGATTTTCCTCCTGACACTTCCCAAGAAACCCTGCTTTCCCACTACTCACTCAGTGCATCCAAATCTAGTACAGATAATTTGGACCCCACACTTCTCCATCTGTCAGCTTCTGCTATCACTTCCCCCCTTACTCGCCCTTCTAAAACCTTTCCTTCACCCTTTGCACTGTACGTCAGTCTTAAAAGTTTGCAAAGGTTCTCCCCCTCCACAAAATAGGTGATCCCTTCACTCCTGGCAACTTCCACCCCATTTCCTCCCTACTCTCTCTCTTGCAAAGCTGCAACAGAAACTGGTCTATCCGTGGCTTGCATACTTCCTCCACTCTTCTAACTTCCTCTCTCCATTCCAGTCTGTTTTTAGGAAGTACAACTCCACAGTCTCCTCCCTGCTTCAGGCTTTGGGCTTACTGACCCCATCTTCTCTGCGATGGATCAGGGGCACATCATAGAGGCCATTTTCATATATCTGGCCAAAACCTTTGACTTGGTGTCCCACTCACTCCTCCTGAACAAGCTCAGCTGTGCTGGCTTCTCAGTTCCTGCTGTTGGCCTGTTCCATTCCTATCTCTTGGGCCATCAACAGTCAGTACAGGTAGGAGGTATCCTGTCCCTGCAGCTCCTTAGCCAGGTCAGGGTCCCACAGGACTCTATTCCGGGTCCATTCCTATTTTCCATCTTCCCAAATGACCTCCCCTTTGCCTGTGCCAACTCACATATTCACATTTATTCAGATGAAAAAGTTCTCTACATTTCTGGTCCCTCAACTGCAACTGTAACAGCCTCACTCCAGCAAGACTTTCATAATGTTATGCCCTGGTTCCATTCCAACTGACTTTGAGTTAATGCTATAAAACAGTGCCAATGTCCTTTGATACCAAACAGAAGCTGTCCAGGTTCTCCCTCCTCCCCATGTCTCCACACTGGATGGCTCCCCCCCTTGAAGTAGTCCCAACTTTCAAGTATCTCATTGTGTGGTTAGATAGCAGGTGTGACTTCTTTGCCCATATTGAGACCACTCATGTGAAACTGCACCCCAAACTTGGTTCCCTTACTGCAGTAAGAACTGCCTTTATTCCCAGGTCCACTAGGAGCTTGCCAACAATATGGTTTTTCTGGTTTTTGACTATGCTAATGGGGACTATAGCACTGTCCACTCCATTTCCCTTGCCAGACTGGACACTCTCTGCAACGCTTTTTACTGCTTTGCTACTAACTCACCATCACATACCCACCACTCTTCCCAATACTCCTCTTTATCCCCTGCCACATCTTCTCTTGTCACTAGTCCCACTGTGCTTTCATCAGCTCTAAATACTGGTTTAGTTCCCTCGCCTCATACCTATCCTCACTCCTCTCCAAATCCCCTCCTCCTTCGATTCTGATCTAAGGACCCTTGTACCTTCTCTCACCCCTACCCTCACTCCTCAGCTGGGAAATCTGCATTCTCTTACCACCTTTCCTCCCTCTGGAACCAGCTACCTTCCTCCATCTATCTTTCCACCTCACTTCCCTCTGTCAGACACCAGCTAAAACTTCTCCCCCTCTCTCTCTGCTGTTCCTGCCAACCCTCTACCTGAACCCTTCCTAACCTTTCCCCTGTGATTCTGCCCTCACTTTACCTTTCACTCCTCCCCAACCACATGGTTTGCCTATTTCACGTGCAGTTTAATCGACCTGTTTCACTACTCCGCTAAAGACTAGGTCAGTCTCTACTCACTCAGGATCTAAGCACTTTCTGATCTTGTTCAATTGCACAGCTGATTTGTATGATAATTTATTTATCATCTGTTATATGTGACAATCTTGCTTTCTTACTTGTTCTGCACTCCACTATTGCATTTTATTGTCATTGTATCTGCATCATCTGACTTGCTGTAATCTTTGTAATTGTGTTCTCCACTTCCCTCTCCTTCAGGTTGCACCTGGAAATGAGCCTTGGCTCAGTGTGCCACTCTCAGTAACCAATTTTTAAATAAATAAATACTCATTATATTGAACACCTTTGGTGTGTTTTTTTCTCTAAAAACTACTTTTATTAGGTATGTGGCAAAACACACCTGGGATATATACAAAAACTCATATCACAGAGTCACCCATTGATTATTCAATATTTAATGATCCCCCGCAAAAACAATTTTTTCTCAGACCTATGTTCTTTAATTATTCATTCCATATCTTCATATTCATCCCTTATATTTAATATTCAGTAATAAATAACACATGATAACAATAATAATACAAGACGACACAGGCCTAATGCAAAGTCATCTTGTGGTCATAAATGTTGATGTGCATTAAACAGGCAACCAGGTGGCTGAATAATGCTATGATGGAGTTTAAAGGAGGATTAGTTCAAGCCCAGACAATACTGTCAGAAAGTGAGCCTGAGGTCATGAATGAAGGTGTGCAATTATTAGATAGGAAGAGTTAAGTCCTGGCTGTTGGAGTTGATTTAATAGTAAGTAAGTAAGTAAGTGAAAATATTTATTCACACAAAATCTATGAATTAGGATAATCTCGATTGAGCTATTGCTAATTTATAGCGAGGTCCTAGAGGTTGTCACACAGTCATTCAATACAGTAGAAAGCAAACAATGAACATTAAACAGCGAATAAATAAATGTGCACATTCAGTTTACAGTAATCATTCAAAATGCAGGCAGGTAGTAATCATAAAAAATCTCTTACATTTTTCCATAAGAGCAGCATTGTCTAGAAGTAATGGCCAGCTTCCTAAACCAGGACTTGATCCCTGTCCAAGACAGTCTCCCCTTATTAATCAATATTTTCTGGTATTTTATTCCACTCAAGGGAACCCCTGTATAAAACACAATGTCAGTCAATTTTTAGTTTGCACTTGGGGACTTAAAATTCTGGGGCATTAGCTGCTCTTAATGAGCATTAATGAGATTTTATGCTAGGGATATAATGATAAACCTGTATTAATTTTCAATTTTTGAATCTACTAGAGGATGATCAGATATGGAAAACACTTCCACCTACCTTGAGCTATTTACATTGATGACAAATAATGCTGATGATAATTTATGATCACATACAACTGTTCTGAAATCAAATAATTGCAAATGTAACTGACTGATCTTCCTGTTGCTCCTGTTCTGTTTTCATCCAGTGAAAAATTTTATTAAGAGGTGGGAATGTGAATTTCCACATCAGAGTCATACTCATCATCACCAGCCACAGCTAGCTGCAGGCCATAGCTACAGTCACTATTGGCATGATACAGAAATATAATTGTCCTTATTTCAGAGGCATTGTATCCTTGCGATGTGGGGAATCAACAGGCATTCTCTTTGCTTTTGCATAAGCACCATCACTAGCTCCAAATTTTCATATAGCATGCATGTTATATGTTGGCCTTCCTTCAAAAGTCAAAATTGTTGGTTTCTTAGTTATTCTGATGCTCAGTGCTGGACCATCCATAGGGACTAGCCCACCTGGCACTGTGTTACCTTCCTTCCAGAGAGAAACATCCTCCACTGTGGATGGTAAACTACTTGTAGTTGCACTAGCTTACTTTTTCCTACTAGTACTAGTATCATCAGTACCACCTGGACTGACATTCATTAGTCCCTTCATTGTATTACATCCACCACCTCCTGTATACTCTTTTGTGCTACTGATTGAATATTGTTTCCTCAGTGGAGGAGTCTTGGGATCAGGCACATTTGTTTTTTTATCTGTAATAGCTGTTTAAGCATTCACAAAGGTATGTACTGTATGCAATGCATACTATTATGATGTATGTATGTACAGTATGTATTGAGACAGTGAATGAGATGTTATGCTTGGTGCATTCTGTGATACAAAATCTGTGTGATGCAAGTACTGTAATTTAAAAATTTCTCCTGTACGATGTAGCATCGCAGTACTAGTACTTAGAACCATGTATACCTAGGCCACTAATTTCTATATGTCCCACTTTCATATAGGATCCATGTGATGCAAGTCACTGTCAATATCATTGATGCAGACCTCCTCTAATTCTCCAATATTATGAATCACTGCAGTACTACTTCCTAGAACCTTCTATATAAAGGCTACTGTTAAAGATACCATCACAATGCGTACTTCTCCGGCATGCTACACTACCTATTAAGACTGAAGGCATAGCCCAGCCCATCAGCCCAGTGGTTGGATTTCCACTTGCAATGCCGATGACCTGGGTTCGGGAATGGACCCGGGTTGTCGGAGGGCCGGCCAAGGGAAGAAGGATAGAGCATCCCGTGGACTGTTCTCCTTCTTTGGGGGAGGGCTGGGAGCATGTCCAGTGCTTGATGGACCACTGGCGGAGGCCGGGGGTACCGCAGCAACCAGCGTCTGAGTGTGCAGGGAGATGGAGCAAACGCTGGACATCACTGCATGTCCCGCCTCCAGAAAAATTGAAAAAATCATGCCTATCACTCTAAATCATGCCACCTCATGCTCTTGGCCTTGATAACTCTCTGCCGTACCATCCGCCAACTTAGTTATGGCTCCACAGACACCACTGCAGGTCCCGAACCCTGCCCTTGGGGGGAATCCAGGGAGACAATATTGGGTTTGCCAACACCCTTCCCCTGTTGCAGATGGTCAGGTAAGTGGTGCCATGGCTCAGCCCTGGGGGGGAAGCCAGGAAGTATCAGTGAGGTGGTAGGCCATCATTGGGGAGTGAGGCAGGAGCATAGAGTGGGGGTTGAAGATTGAGCGATAGGGGGCAACAAAAAAAAAGACTGAAAGCATGAGACTACAGGTAAAGCAAATCTGGATAGAACTGGACTGGGCCAAAGTTTATCTGTACTCTCCTTTGATGGAGGCATTAAAGAAGAGGCTTAAATTCCATGTTTTAAGCATACTTTTAAATAATATTATAGCCCTTAGCAACATAGAAACATAGACAATGATGGCAGAAAAAGACCACAGGACCATCTAGTCTACCCAGAGTTCCCTATCTGCCACAAGACATTGTTCATATGGGGTTTTATCCCTCTCGGTCCACCACCCTGTCGCGCTCCTCTCCCTACTGCTACCAACTAGAGGAATGTCAAAATCCTTCACTCTGTCTCAGCCATGCTTAAAACTATTTCAGTTTGGTGCCCAACACCTCTGCTGGGAGACTGTTACATGGCTCTACCACCTTTTCCATAAAATAGAAGTTACTCATATCCCTCTAAAACCTATTCCCCCATTTCCACTCAAGACCTTAGGCTCTTGACTTTACACTCCTGCTGAATAGTATCCTACAGTTTACCTTGTTTATTCCCTTCAGGAACATGAAGATATCTATCATATCCTCCCTCTCACCTGGTTTCTGGAGAATATATGTTAAGCGCCTTGAGACAATCTTCATAAGATCTACCCTGTTGGACATGAATCATCTTGGTGACTCTGCACTGCACCATCTCCAGTCTGTTCTTTGTGTTTCCTTAGGTGATGACTTCAGAAATGAGCACAGTATTCTAGGTGTGGTCTCACCAGTGACCTATCTATACAGAGGTAATAGTACCTCCTCTTTCCTGCTGTCAAAACCCCTTGCAGTACACCCCATTATCCCATTAGCCTTACTATAAGCTTTGTTACACTGGCTTGATTGTTTGAGGGAATCACGAATGATGACTACCAGGTCTCATTCCTCTGTCATAGTGCTCAGTTTACACCTCCCATCTAGTACTCTGTCCTGTTTTTTTGTTTTGCTTAGTTTTTTTTTTTTTGCCCCATGTGGATAACCTTGCATTTTTTTACATTGAAGTTCAACTGCCAAACCTTAAAGTACCTCTCTAGCCTTTGTAGAGTACACTGTATTTCCCTGATCCCTTTGTTGCTCTGTAGCCTACTGCAGACCTTTGTGTCATCTGTGAAGAAACACAACTTGCTCCAAAAGCCCTCTCCAATGTCACTGATAAAAATGTTGAATAGTACAGGACCGAGGACAGATCTCTGCTGCACCCCACTCATGACCTTCATCTCTTCTGATTTGACCCCATTTACCACCACCCTCTACTGTCTCTGTTTCAACCCATTTGCTACTAATCTGTATCCCTAGCCATGCCAGGTCCTCCAACTTCTTCAACAATCTTCTATGTGGTACCATGTCACAAGCCTTGCTGAAATCCAAGTAGAGTAAATCCACAGCATGGCTCTTATCTACTACATTTGTTACACAGTCAAAGAAAGATATCAGGATATCTAGGTAGTCTGCAAGGTCCTCTTTGATCAGTGGCTCCATCAGTTTACCCAATGGAAAGGTAAGGTTGACAGGTCTGTAATTCCCCAGTTGCTTCTTGTCCCCCTTCTATGTCCATTACCCTCCAGAGTTTTGAAACTAGCCCTATCTGACCTGAGCTATTAAATAGCTATTAAATACCCCTACTAAGGGTTCAGCCAGTTCTTCAGCCAATTCCTTGAGGACCCTTGGGTGCATCCCATTTGGTCCTGGGACTTTATCTACCCTTATTGCTTCAAGTTCCTTCTGGATCCTTTTTTTGGTAAATACTGACTGCCTCATTTCAGGAGTGCTTCTGATAGCCCCCTTGATGCCACTTACAGGCAGGGTTCACTGTTCTCCCCTGTGAAGACAAAGCAAAATTAATAGTTAAGGAAGACTGCATTTGTTCATCTTCCTCTAGTACCCTCCCCTCTTGTAGCCTAACAATACCTCCTCCCTGCTCCCTTTTTTCCTTAATACCTATCTGAAACATTGTTTTTCCCTGCCCTTGTCTCCCTCTGCAGTAAGTAGCTCCGTCTCTGCCTTTGCCTCCTTGACCATCCTCTTTGCTTTCCTAGTACTGGGTCGTGCCTGAAAACAGGCAATGCCTTTGCCTTTGTCTAGTGCACCTACCCAGTTAACAAAAACAAAATAAATAAAAGAATTAGGATAAGAATTTTTATAATGAAATACAAATAACTGAAAATTAAATTTTGACTTATTTATTTGTTTCTTTTTGGTTACTGGGTAGATGCGCTAGACACAAAAAAATGCCTATTTTCAGGCATGACCTGGAAGAGAACAACAAAAATACAAATACAGTCCATACAGACTAAGTAAAGTGCAATAAAATACACAACAGTCTTCCTTGACCTTGACCTCCACCTCACCATAACCTGTAAAGCTGTCAACTCTAAGACTGGGTTGGCCTAGAGAATCAGACATGCTCTAACTCCTGTCCAGGTTGCAGTAGCCCAGGGCATACTCCTGCCAGCCCTTACTTATGGCTCAACCACATATGCTACTGCATCTAAGACCAGCCTTCTAAAAAGGAACACCACATATAATAACATATATCAGTTTGCGTTGGCCTCACATCGTCAAACTCATCACTGCCTTCTCTACAGCAGCCTCAATTGGCTCTAAATGTTTGGCCACCCACCCACAACTCACCCCGTTTCAGTCTAGGACTCTGAAATTTGGTACACTTATGGAAGCCATTAGTACCTCTATACCTGCCAAATGTGGTATCATTTGGATACATGCTGTGAAAACTAGACCAAAATAACTGAAAATGAAAAGTTGATAAAATTCAGTGGAATGTATTATTGTGGTCATAACTCAGGCTCATAGTAAGCTAGAGATCTGAAGTTTACCTTGATTGCTTGTTTTGGGGAGTTTTAATAGTATGCCAAATATCATGACATTAGAATGCATTGTCTCAAAATGATAGGTGATTAAATTCTGTCATTTTATTTTTTGTGGGAAATTTCATGAAAATGTTTATCTACGTATAACTCATGCACCTTATTTATGTATTTATTTATTTAATTTAAAATCTGGTAACTGGGAAAGGCACACTGAGCTGAACCTCATTTCCAAGTGTGACATGGGGACCTTTGGAGCTGGAAATCTGAAACTGGGTACATATATAAAAGTGGTAATGACCCAAATATCTGCTAAGTTTTATAACAATTCAATGAATACTTTTAAAATTATAAATCTGAAAAATTCTGCGGAATCAGAATGGTAATTCCATGAGTATTCTGCCAGCAAAATTGTATATACTGCACAGCTGTACCATACTAATTTCAAAGATTTAGTCTCTTGCCACTCTCTTTCATCTTCCATCACTGTTCGTCCTTCTCGACTGCTCTGATCCTTACATCATACTTCTTCACCCTCAGCCCTTTCTCCTGTTCTCTCTCTTAGTCCACTCATCCCTTCAGGTGGCTTCTATAACTCCAATGGTTCCACCGCCTTTGGCAGCTCTGGCAGCTCCAGTGGCTCCAATGACTCCAGTAGATCAAGCAGCTGTGGATCCTGTGGATCCTGCATCATGCTTACTCACTGAGTGCAATGTGCTGAGCTCTCTTGTGGAGAACGGAGGTGGAAAGAGGCACCTTTTTCAAGGTACTGTTTTGTTACGCCAGTCACACAAAGGGTACAATATAGAGACTGGGCATACTGTTCCGCCCAAAATCCAGACCCCAAGGTCGAACCCGGATAAATACAGACGTCACCGCAGAAGTCCAGTTCCAGGTCCATGGAAAGCAGAGCTTTTTCTCTGCATGCCTGGTGCCCGATGGAGGGGGGGGTAAGGAGGAATTGATGGTGCCAGGTGGATCAAAAAGATGGAGGAGAGGAGTGGAACCAGCCCCAGGAGCAGGAGGACCACACATCCTAGTCACATGTAGTGTGGTGGAGATCTGAGCACGGGCTGCAGCTGCTGTGGTCGGTCCATTGGTCACTCTTGGGTTGGCTCTCGGTCTTGTTCTAGGAGTGGAGATCAGTAAGTAATACCTCACAAACTGCCTAGTCCTGTGGCCTATTCTATGTGGGTTTGGAACATATTGAATACCAGAAAGAGGGGAGAGCAAAGTTGTGTATACAGGCACAGGACAAGGGCAGACTGGCAAAATAAATCATTGTGCCAGAGGACAAAGTGAGAGAGAGAGAGACTACTGGGGGCCAAAGAGAAATGGTATAGTTACAGAAATCACAAATAAAGTTTATTCTTCGTGTGTGTGTGTGTGTGTGTGTGTGTGTGTGTGTGTGTGTGTGTGCGCGTGTGTGCACAGGGCAAGAGCAGGCTGGCAAAATAAATTTTTGACTAGTGCCACCATCCTGAGGAGAAAAAGTGAGTGAGAAAGTCATGCTTGGTGCCCCATGGAGGGGGGTAAGGAGGAATAGATGGTGCCAGGTGGACCAAAAAGACTGAAGAGAGGAGTGGAGATCCGGAGGTCTGGATTTCGGGTGGAACAGTTTGCCCAGCCCTACTCTATATTTTACCCTTTGTGTGACTGGTGTAACAAAACAGTACCTTGAAAAAGGTGCCTCTTTTCACCTCCTTTCTCCAAGTGCTCAGATCTTCACCACACTATACTTGACTATGATGTGGGGTCCTTCACAGGACTTCAATAATGCTCAAAGCTGGCTAAGATCACATCAACTTTTCCTCAACGCCAGGAAGACAGTCTCCATGACCTTTTGCACTAGGCAGAGACTCTCTAGGCTGTCCTCCCTCCCTTCCTGCCTTCCACACCCTTGATGGGAAAACTCTAGAGGATTCTACCTCTTTTAAATACCTGGGTGTATGGCTTGACCAACACCTAAACATTTCTGTTCATATTCATGCCATCCTGCAAAAACTCCGTCCCAAGCTTGGCGCCCTGTACAGGAACCGTAGTTCTTTACTACTAACGGTTAGGCGTGATCTTGTTCAGGAAATTATCCTCCTATTTTTGACTATTGACTACAGACACTTTATGCCCCAGGAGGCTCTGAAACTGGTACTTGTAGCTCTGTGTTATCTACCATTGGCTATGGTCTGGTAATCTATTGTGCTGGCTCAGACACTGCTCTTAAGAGGATCATAACCCTCCTCAATAAGGCCTGCCACCTGGTCCTTGGTACTGACTATCTGACACATACATGCACCCTGTATGCAGAGGATGGGTGGCTTCCCCTCCATCTCAGAATCAAGTACCAGGCTTGTCTCCTTGGGGAAAAAAGCTTTGCTTGGCCTTATGCCCGAGTCCACTTCAAGATTGTTCCATTACGCTCGACCGATCGTGAACACCAGAAGTGCGCCAAAAGGGGTGTTCCTAGTGCCATTTAAGTGCACCACACTCACACAATGATCCCTTTTCTACCAGGTGCTAGATGACTTAATGACCTCCCTAATGAACTCCTTGGTTCTAGCAAAATCAGCCAGTTCAAATCTGGACTCCGCAACCTTCTGGCAAGTGAGACCACCTGTCATTGTTAACTCTAACCCAGCCTCTGATGGGCTTTGTACCTTCATAGCTTCCCACACTGCCCTGTCTTACCTCCCCCATCCCCCATCCTTACCAACCCCCTCTATTCTCCACTAGACAATGCATCCCTGGCTGCTACTCCCTCTACTATAATGCCCTAGCCCGGGATCTGTCCCTGACCCCAAGTTCGCACAAGTGTAATGCCTCACTATTGCAGTGTTGTTGCTATCCCTTGAACTTTCTGATTGCACTTATGTAACCAGTCATATTGTTTTTTCTGCCACCAACAGTTAATTTCTTGTTTATTGTGTCTATATGCACCCTTTTCTTCTCTCTGTACATTGTTCACTGATTTAAACTATGTCTCTGTATTTTGTTATCTGACTTGGAACCTTTGTAAACAAGCCCATGGCTCAAAGGTAATAAATCCGAATCTAAATAAATAAATAAGTAAAGTCTATAGTGCTTCTCCCAAGTCTTCCCTTACCAGATTGGACCCCCTTTTTAATTCTTTCTGTCACTTTGCCCTTGATGCTCCTTCCCGCACACATCACTGCTCCTTGTACCACTCCCTCGCCTTCCCCTCCCTTGAGTGCAGGCGTCTCTCGCACTGTGCCAAATTCTCTTCTAAATTTTCCCTCGGTACTCTCCCCTCCTACCTCTCCTCCTCACTCACTGCCCCACCACCCTCCTCCCATCCTCTCAGATCCACTGACACTCACGCTCTAGCCATTCCTTGTCGCCCTTCCTCCAAAGGCCAGGAAGCCTTCTTCTACCGCTTCCCAAAGCTCTGGAACTCACTTCCTCCTCCTATCAGACTCTCATCAACATCTTACTCAATCTCTCTAGCCCTATACAATTTTTATTCCCCTAACTGTTCCTGCTATCAGCCCCATAACCCCAAACTGCACTTATCCTCATCCCCCTTCCACCACTAAATTGCTGATCGCCCGTCAGCCCTCCTCTCTCTCCCCAGCCAGGTCCCCCCTTCCCACGCAACTCCCCTGACGCCCCTTGTAGAGTACTTTTGGGGCCTAGACTGTCTCTTTCTGTGCAACCCCCAACTCCTTCACCCGCCCTCCCTCCCTACTGCTTACTTACTGCACCAACTGCCACCTCCCTCCCAAACTCCTTGGCCTCCCCACTATTACTTACTCTTGACTGCCACCCTCCCCACTATTACCTACCTCTGTCCTTCTCTCCAGCTCCCCCTTCAATGCCTCTCAACCTTCTCACCCCTTCTCAGCCTGGCATTTGACCCCCCTGGCAGGGTTCACAGCATCCTGGAGGGAGATTTAGATAGTGGCTAAACCTACCCCCATCCCACTACCTTTCCCACTATCTGCCCCCTCTCTACCCACCGTATGCCCTGACTATTTCAAAAAGACCCTCCCTTGTGTTTATATTAGCACTTCTGTTCTTATGTAATGCTTACTTTCCTAGCACTTTCATCTGTGTCAGCCTTTCCTAACTTTCTCCAACAGGATCATCTACCTTTAGCCTGTTTCAACGTATGTAAATTCATTATTGGTTTGTACTCCCACACCGGTTGGGTTGAGTCCCTCAGCTCTGTACCTGTGCTCAATTATTTGTCTTAGTAAGTAATTGTTTACTTAAATGTCTCCAATGATTTACATTAGTATGTACTGAACTGCTCTTGTATTCATATATTCTGTGTATTTACTGTTTCTACTATTGCTCAGTGTACTCAAATGATTTGTATTAGTAAGTACCTGTACTGCTCCCAAATATTGTACCCCCTCTCCCCAAGACACTTCTGGAAATGAGCTGTTTACAGCTCATGTTGTCTTTCCTGGTGAAACATTTTCCAAATAATTAAGAGAGAGAGAGAGAGAGAGAGAGGCTATTGGGGGCCAAAGAGAAATGTTATAGTCACAGAAATTACAAATAAAGTTTAGTCTTGGCCCCAGTATGGCTGTGTGTATGCACAGGGAAAAAGCAGGCTGGCAAAATAAATCATTAACTTGTGCCACTATCCAGAGAAGAGAAAGAGAGAGAGAGAGACAGACAGAGAGAGACTGAGACTATTGGGGGACAAAGAGAAATGTTATAGTGACTGAAATCACAAATAGATTTTATTTTTGGGCCCAGTGTGGCCGTGTGTGTACATAGGGCAAAAGCACGCTGGCAAAATAAGCCTTTGACTTGTGCCACCCAGAGGAGAGGGAGAGAGAGACTACTAGGGGCCAAAGAGAAATTTTACAGTCACAGAAATCACAAATAAAGAAATTAATCTTGGCCTCAGTGTGACTGTGCAGTGTGTGTACACTGTACAGGGCAGGCAGGCAAAATAGTGCTTGCATCTGTCTTTCTGTCTGCCTGTCTCACTCTCTCTCTCTCTCTCTCCCAGCACACTCACATAATGGGCCCAAGCAGGATATGCCACTAGTACAACTCAGTCATGAAGCAGCTAACAGTTGTTGCTTTTATTTAGCATTTTTAATGTAATTTTGTATACAAATCATGCATCAAATTATTTTGTTTTGGCCTCTGTGTTGAATATGACCGACTTTGGCCACTTTTATGTATTTTATCGCATTTTTTTCAAATATTTATAGATAATCAGAACTATTCAGAACAAATCAGAACTCCACCATGTTCTGGTTCTTATTTAATATGGGTCAGAACTTCACTGAGTTTTCCCAGCCCAAATAATCACAACATAGATGGCATACTGTTTATTTTCTTTTTAAGATGCCTTATAAAACAGGTTTTCTGGCTACAGCACTAAAGCTTGTCACACAGTCAAACACCCTTGGCTGCCACTAGCTGTGAGAGTTAATGCCCTGATGCCTTGTTCTGCATACATAGCATCTCTGGCAAGCACTTCACTCTACAAACAGCAGAAGTTCTTTAATGGGACAAAGCTGTCTTTACAGATATAAGTCATAGGGATTTGAAATACTGAAATTAAAAATAATCTCTAAAGCTCCAGAATGGAAAAAAAAGGAGGAAACAGAGAATATTTCCCATTCCAGTTCAAGGAGATATTCCGGAGAGTGTCTAGGATTGGTATCACGGATCACTTGCTGGGTCCATCGAGTCTAGTCACTAAGAAGACACTCAATCCTGACCCACCCAGCAGGTCCAGACAGGTGGACTTCCCAGCCACCATCAGACCACTCAACAGATAACCCTTCCCTCATGTTTAGAATCCAGTCCCAGGGCATAGCTTGATTATCAGGCACACAAGGCAGCCTGACAGGACATTCCAAACTAAAAGACCCAGACTACCTGCTCACACTTCAGGGCCTTCACATGTGGCTACTTCCTATTAGGACACCCTGAATGGGAAGAGTGTCGCCTGTTGTTTGGGTGATATTTCGCTAGAAGGGTCCCCAAGAGCTAAAGGTACACAACCACAGAAAAATAAATTTTGTGTCCACAGGGGCTTAGTGGGACAAAAATGTAGGTCAGGCAGAAACCTTCTCAGTTCCCAACAAACAGGCCAGGGATCTGGGGACCTAGCAGCCCCCAGAAGGTTTGGGGATTTAGATGCTCTGTGGTGAGTTTTAGGGCTTTTACTGAAAACATCTTCAGACTCCGTCCTTGTCCTCCTGTCATCCGCTTTACCTCTCAGTCCTCCCTCCATTTCTGGCTTGGGTCCAGTAGTCCTCCCAGTTGGTGTCCTTGCCACAGCCCCACCAATAGCCCAAAACATCTGTACAAAGTAGTAAAGTCACATTAGTCATAGTAGCAATGACTTACATTTGCTTTTGCTACTATGACTAATGTATCTTCACTACTGTGTACAGCTATTTCTGGCCATTTCGGTGTTTGTTCTCAGGGTTTTTATATCTATCTGCAGCATCCACTACAAATCATAACCAAACTGTGAATGTGATTGAGTGATCACTCCATCAGTTGCGGCAATATAACCCAGTCCCCCTAGCAGTATCTCATCCAGGCCACCTCCAGCCATAAAATAACCAGTCCAGCAGCTCTTTGGCCCAATATGAAAGCAAAAGCAATACAGAGGCTGGGGCTTATAAGACATTTAGTCTGAGTGCAGCTGCAACTGGTGTAAATCCTCCTGGGGGACTGTAGTCTTCTCTTCCTCCACTGCTGGTCCTCCAGGGACTGATAAGCACTTCAGTCAGCCATCAGCTGTTCTCCCAATGCCACCACAGCCATATCACCTGCCCATCCCATGCCCAAACAGTAGTCACCGTTCCCATGCCGCTGCTCAGGAGGCAACCAATTCCAGTATTCCAGCATGGCAGCAAGTTGTTTTCCCCCCTGACTCCTCCAACACTAATGCAATGCTTGATGAATGATCAGATGGGCTGGTGTGTCCAAAGCCTGGTTCTCACTTTTCACTGATGACCAATGAAAGCCCAGAGGGGCTGTGCAGCTCTGCCCCAGACTGCCTTCTTTAGAACAGATTGTTTTTTCCACTTCACTGGGGCAGGGCTGACATAAGCAACAACCAATCACAATTTGTTGCAACTTCCTGTTAGTTCTGTCCCTGTCCCCGACTGGGAATGACTTGCTTGCTCTAAAGGTACTGAACCAACCCAAAGTTTAAACAATAATCTATTTTGTGAAATGGATCTCTGCTGTGGTAACCAGCTCCATTTCCTGACATGATGTTGACGGCAGCAAAATTTCCCAACAACAGACCAAAATCACAGTTCACTGTAGGGCATTTGCCCGACCTGCCCCCCTTCCCCCACTATCCAACTGTATGTCCACCTGCAACTCCGTACAAGTGTCCCACCACAGTTCCACCACCAGGTCACAATGATACTGAAAATAAGCCACCTGGTTCCACTGTCTCATCTCGGACTATCAGTTTCCAAGCAATTCTTAGCAACCGCTCCAGCTCAGTCTGGGGTGAAAAGGATGACATGCAAATTGATGGTTCATAGAAAGCATTCTCCATGGATCAAACACTCATAGTACCACATAGATCAAATAAATATAGTTTAATACCAGTATGTAAGAAGGGGTGAGAAAAGTCTGATTAACCCTCACAATTTCCAAAAACTGCCTAGTTTGTTGCCGTAAAGTTCACCAGTGGAAAAAGTCAGAACAAAAACTGTACTGACTAGCTTCAGCATCCTGTCAACTCATTGAGAACACAAATGAGAATAGACATATGGCTGCTTACCCTCTTGTACTCCCACTATTTTTCAAACACTCAGCACTGATTTAAAATATAGGTTAGTTTTTGCCATTCAGTGAGCAAAGGCCCCAGGCTCACAGATTGCAGGACTTTCTCATATCTCAGCACCAAAATAGTGTCCAAATGGGTTCACAATGTGAATGCAAAAGTTTCTCTTGTTGGCATGCAGGAAAGAATCTATAGCATTTCACTATCAGATAACTCAGCAACTGATTCAGGACAGCAACAAAAAGCCATGATTTATATTCTGCCTTGGAACAGTGACCCCTGAGAAACAGTGAAAACACTTTGGAGAAACTGGCAGAAAGTTTCAGAGTATTCTGTGGAGAAGCTGCAGAGCAAATGTTTTTAAATTTGACTGTGCTTCTATTCTGGTATGAATTTTTGCCTATGCAGCTTGCCTGTAGTGCTAAGCTTGTGTTCAGTTTTACTCAAAGTAATTTAAACTTGGAAGTGTTCTCTATGGGCCCCATTTTCAAAAGCTTACTGCAACACAAACCAAATTTGTGCCACATTAACCTGGAATAGCATCAGCTGTCGGGGGCATGCCCATATTCACAGGGTGCAGATGCGTGCCCCCTCCGACAATACCGTCATGCACAATATGTTGCTGCCCCTATGCAAATAAGGGTTCCCTCATGCATATGCAGCTCATCACAATATAAAGGTGCTCAGAAGTGCTAAATGGCTGTCACAGCATGTGGAAATAAACTTCAGATGAGGCCAATTTACAGGTTTAAAACACACCGTGGTGTGATATTTATTTTTCCAAAGTTAGAAAAATAAATGAAAACAAAAAAAAATTTGCAAGTAAAATTACTACTTAACATCAATAGTTTCTCACATAATACAGTCCTAGATCTTAGAGCTCCTAAGACCCTTCTCATCTGCATTCAACAGCTTGTCTATCGTAGCACCTCTCTCCTTCACTCTCAAGACTGAACTCTACTGGACTAAACTGAAGTGAACTCAGTGCAGTGGTTTTATATCTTTTGGTGGAGTCACCTGACTGAGCCCTTTCAAATTACATGTCTGGTCATGCTGTTTCAGAACCAAGGGGGTTTTGTTTCAGGGGACTTCCTGGTTCAGTTAAAGGTACAGCGTATATATCCACAGATATTGAATCTCTATATCTCTGATCAACAGTGACTAAGCACATTTATAAAGCATACCACATTCTTTTGTTCAGTCTCATACATAGAACCTTATACAGTAACACATTTATAGTGTGAATTTATGAAAATACCTTAAGGATTTCTTATACAGTAACTGTACTAATCAAAATGAAATTATTATTGTTTTATATGTCTTCTGACTCCTTTTTATTTAAAAAGACTTTATTAACTGTATTTATTCCTATTTAAAATAGTCTTCATGCTTTTCATGCTTTTTGTACACAAAATGCACTTATGCACTTTACATAACACCTCTCTGGTTGTTTGGCATCATTCCAGGGACTGAATGGTTGGAAATGGAAACATAATGAAAAGAGAGAACTAGTAAGAAGTTTAGAAGGGATAGTAAAGAGCTATGCCAGGTGGCCAACCTAGGGTAAGGGGGAAAATGAAGAAATGCAAAGAGAAAAACATTAACTGTTGCACAACAGAAGTTTTGGTCACTTGAAAATAAGGAGATAGAAAAGTGGTCCATCAGTCACAGCCAACGATGTAGCCTAACTCCGCCACAATGGCCACCAGCAGTGGCACAGTTTACCGCTTCTGAAACCCAGCCCTTAACAGTGCACAGATCTGCTTGCACACTGTCAAGGGCTGGGTACGTTGGTAGTTCAGTGGTCCCTCCCCTGCCTCGATCCTTGTCCCCATCTATAAATAAAATAACAATGGTGGTTCAGTTTAGCAGTCCCTCCCCTGCCACAATCCATTTCCCCATATATAAATAAAATAACACTGGTGGTTCAACAATCTCTCCCCTGCCTCAATCCTCAAACTCTGCTGTTTCATATACATAAATCCACAATGGTTCAGTGTTCCCTTCCCTTTCCCTGATCGCTGCCCCGTTTCATATAAATAAATCCCTGGTGGTCCAGTGGTCCCTTCCCCCTCTTCAATTCTCTGATCACTGTCCCAACCCAATGAAATAATTTCCCTGGTAGTCTAGTGGCCCTCCCACACCTGCATCCCAGTAGGTAGTGACCCACCAACCTGCTCCCCCCCAACCCTTGCCGGTGACTGGCACAGCCCTCCTTACACCTCCATAGTCAGTCGCCGACTGAAATATCAGTGAGCATGTACAGTACATAGTACACACTCATTGGTTGACTGGTCAATCAATGAGCGTGTACTATGTAGTGTACAAGCTCATTGACATTTCACTCAGTGGCTGGCCATAGTGGTGTTTGAAGGTCTGGGACTGAATGGATTGAAATGGAAAAAGAATGAAAAGAGAGAACTAGTAGGAAGTTTAGAAGGGATAGTAAAAAGCAGGATAAATGGGGTAGTGAGTCATTACCTGCCGGGTTGTAGGAGGGGGGACCACTAGACTACCAGGAAAATTATTTCTTTTGATCAGGATGGTGATCAGAGAACAGGGGAGGGACCACTGGACCACCAGGGATTTATTTATATGAAATGGGGCAGCAATCGGGAACAGTGGAGGGGAGGGACCGCTGGACCACTAATGTTATTTTATTTATATATGGGGAAATGGATCACAGCAGGTGAGGGACCACTGAACCACCAGTGTTATTTTATTTATATATGGGGACCGGGATCAGGGCTTGGGGGACCTGTCCCAGCATACTCGGGCTGGGTGCTCACATGCAGACTAGACCCTTAGTGCTGTGATTGCCCAATGGGCTCATTTGCATGTTTGGGCTGAATATTACCCATGGGGGCCACTGCGCTCACCAGTGTGCACCGTGCTTTACCACTGTGGGTGGTCTTCAGCTCTGCCTTCCGGTAGCGCTGCACCAAACATGGCACTACTTGCTGTGCACCGTACAACCAGGTCCAATATTCACACAGATAGCACAGTCAGTTTAGATCATGCTACCTATTTGAATATGGCGCCGGAGCTGGCTGGACCCATTTTTTCATGCAGTGCACATGTTTGCACTTGCAGTCTGCTGTCTCTGAAATTGGGTCCCTATCTGTTCTCATTAGGTACTTGGCTAAGCTTGAGGAGCCTGGGAAACTTGGACTCAAATCTGTCCTGGGGATACATGAGGGAGTGGTCAACAGAGAAGAAGAAGGTGATGGCAGCAGGACCAGAGTGCTGCAGAAAGATACAAAAAGCTGGTTGGAAGCAGAATAATTCCAGGGATAGCAGACCAGAGTTTCTGGGAAAGCATCTCACTGAATGGGATAGGAACAGAGTGAGAGGAGTGGTACAAACAAAGCCGGAGAAGGAGTTTAACCTGAGTGGAGGATCCAAAGGGACAGAGACTAGAGTGACGGAAAGCACATCAAGCATAGACTGATAAATATAAGAATGAACTGCTTGTTTGTTGCTGATCTTTCTTTTATAAAATGCTTTTCATTATAAATGGCTAATGGCAGTCAGCAGGGATACTAACTAGTGGTGGTGAGTTCATTGCTGTTTTCTACCATAAGTAGAGTGGGATTCAAAAGTAGTGAAGTGGCTTCTTTGTCAAAGTAAACATTTAGTAATGTGCTCCCCTATTTACAAGAATTGATGTTTTTTCTTTCATTTTTATTATTTATATTTTAAGTTAGGTGCTTAAAAGTGCTGACATCACCTCACTAGCGATGCTGCAAGTTGCTACCTATGGTTAATCTGCAGGTAAACTGTGTGCTGCTAACTGTTGATAGCTGTCAAAACTTGACCAGAGGGATGCTTTTTAATTTTATATTCTTGTAGGATAATATTACTGTGAACATCTGTACTGTTTAGCAATAGTTATTTTATTTTATTGCATTTTATTGTATTTAATTTTATTTTAATTTACTGGAAGAGTCAGACAATACCTTTGAGTACAATTGCATGCCAATTGATAAGGTTACAATAAAGACAAAAACAGCAAACAACCAATTTCCAGAGGAAATGTTTGTCATAGTCAGGATACACACATAAATTGAAAACCAAACAGATTGCACAGCTTATCAGTCAAGGGCATGTTCAAGGCAGCAAGCTGCGTACAGAGACAGTAGGACAGCAGGTAAAATGGCGAGTGAGGATACAGCTCATTCATTAACAGGTGCAGTTGCACTGAGCTGCTAAAGCAGTTCACAGATCTTTTGAATTGGCCACTCCTGGGATGCTCAGCAAGGATTCTGGCAGTTCATTCAACCAGCCTACAGCCCTAACAGCAGAGGAGAGCTAACCCAGCTAGGTTCTGTTTGAGAGTGTTTCTGCTCATGCTCATCATATTGTATTGGTTTTCAATGGGGTGGAAACAGTTTTTTACAGCAGGGGGTGTTAAGGCAAGCAATGTTTTCTTGGCTAGTAGACTGGTTTGGAACTTTATTCTATTAGGTATGGGTAGACATTTGGTTTGTATGTACTGGGTACAGCTATAGGTGTGTATGTCAGTTCCTAACACAAGCAACATGCTTTACTGCATGTTACTGTACCTTGACCATGTTTAACACTGAGTCACAGGCAGCTGTGTAAACAGGTAGGCCATAGTCAGCTAGGGACAGGATGGAGCTGGACACTACCAGTTGGTTGATATCTGCAGTTAGGTTGCTCCAATTTCTAACAAGCATTTGTCAATGCTGAATGTTTGCTTGCTGGTATTGGCATTGGTAGTGCAGGAGTTAGAGAGATGAATAATAGGAATGGCTGTGAAGTATTGAAGTAACACCATCTCCTACCCCCTCCCCCACCCTGCAGAGACTGACAGGCATTGGGGGTGTGTCTTTGGGTCGTTGGCCGTAACACTCACACCATTCCACCGCACCCCACCCTGCAGGCACCGACAGGTGTTGCAGTGTGCCTTGATGTCTTTGGCCCTTATGCTCACCCCATTTCAAAAGGAAATAAGCTAAGATGGGTGCAATATAAGAGAATGGGGTGAATATTAGGGCTGAAGACTCCAAGGCACACCGTGATGCCTGTCAGTGGCTGCAGGATGGGGGTGGGAGTGGAATGGGTTGAGCAATAAGGCCGGCGATCCCAAGTCACACCCCTGATGCCTGTCAGCCTCTACAGGGTGAGTGTTTCGGGTTGGAAACCTTAATGCTCTGGGCGTTTGTTGGTGTTTTTGCTCCAAATTTTCAACATAGGCTTTTTGGGAACCCACCTCATGAACAGTGGCAGTATAATTTTGTTACTCAATGCCAAAAGGTGATTTCACACAGCAAGTGTGCCACTCAGTGCCACAAGTGTGAAAACACATTTTGGGCAGGATGTGAAAAATGACAACTGTACAGTTCATGAGGGGGTGTAAAAAATGGCAATGTTGAAAATCTGGAGTGAAAAGATAAAAAATTACTGAAGTTACAATCGTGCATAGAAACTGTGCAATGCACGCTAATAACGCAATTACTTTGGGGATTTTTTTAACCAGATTTTCAACATAGGCATTTTGGGACCTCTGATTATGAACCGTGTCACTGTGATTTTATTAATATGTCCTGAATGTTGATTTCGCACCGTGACCATGCCATTCTGCATCACATGCACAAAAAAAAACAAATTTGGGGCAGGATTTGAAAAGTGACAGCTGTACTGTTCATAAGGAGATGTGAAAAAATAGCAATATTGAAAACATGGAGTGAAAATATTAAAAATTGTTGAAGTTACGAACTTGCATGGAAATTGCACAACACACGCTCGTAACACAGTCATTTTTTGGAATATTTCTACCAAATTTCCAAGATAGGCTTTATGGGACCCCACCTCATGAACAGTGGCACTGTCATTTTGTTAATCAGTCCTGAAATGTGATTCCGCACAGTGACTGTGAAATGACCTTTCGGGACAAAATAACGAAATGACAATGCATGAGTTAATGAGGTGGGGTCCCAAGAATCACATGTTGAAAATTTGGAGGCAAAATTCAGAAAAATTGCTGAGATATCCACCTAAGTTGAACCCCCCCCCCCCCTCATTTATGCCATTATATGTTTACTGGCATTTTTTCAGTTCATGGTCGGCTTTGAAGACTGCAGATGTGTTCCCACTCCACCGAAGATTGCAGCGCTGGATCTCTGGAGGTAAGTATGGGGTGAGGGGGGATGTGGGGAGGTGGTGTGCACAGAAGGTGGGTGCAGGTTGGGGGAAGGGGCAGTGCCGACAATGAGGGACCATTTACTTTGTTTCAGGTACAGAAAAAAAAATGAACACTGAGGACAGTTTTCTTTATTTACAGGTGAAAGAAAACAAATGTTGGGCAAACTGGGGTAGGCTCCAGTGTGCCCCATGACTTTAGGTGGGTGTGATGTTGACCACACTGGGTAGGCTCCCTGTGTGCCACACAATGGGGGTGGGGTGGGTGGGGAGGAACATGCCGGCGTGGTCAGCTTTCCATTAAATGGAGGCACACTGGGGTGGACTCCCAGTGTGCCACACAATCTGGGGGTGGGGAACTTCAGGAACTGGAGAGACAGTAGAATCAGTCAGATGCACTGGCTGGATCAGTGAATCAGACGGGACAAAGAGTCAAAGTGAGAGACCCAGACCAACCTCAGCCTTCTTCTGCCCTCCTCATCTCTCGGTCTCGAGTGTGCTCAGCTCAGGGCTCATCGGGCAGTGTGGACTCACTCTCTGACTCAGCTCTTTCTCAAAGTGCGGTCCAGTGTGGTCTTCTCATAACTTCAGACAGTTCTCCCTCTTGACTGGGTCACTCTCTCGCTCTGCAGCTGCTCCTGTGCTCCATCCCGTCCAGAACTCAACAGCCTGAGATGCAGAAAAGACGGTAGGGCACAAACCTGGCAGCAAGCAGCAAAAGGACTAGAAGAAAATAGTGAGGATTAGATCACAGCTATTTTTTGAGGATTCATTTTGCCAATGTCACCTGCCACCAATCTGCCACCATCCTCCAAAGTTTCTGCCGCTGCCACTTGCTTGCTCGCTCTGTCCTCAGTTGGTCGGGACTTGATGCGCTCCCCTCACTAGCTCTTTCTCTGGATTGGACCCCACTGTGGCTCTCTCACTGCTAGTCACTCAGTTCTTGGTCTCTCTGATGTGCCTGCATGTTAACGGGTGAAGGAGGAGCTGATGCTGCAATGAGTGGTGCTCCGTGATTGCAGTGGCGAATTTGTTTCAAGTTGGTGACATGCTTTAAAACTGCTGTCATAGACTGCGTGCTCACTAATTGGTGCTGAACAGATGAGCAAGAAAAAGCACTGCTGGCATTTACCACAACACTGACACGCCTCTGAAACCTGCTACTACCACAAGATGTTTCTTGTGCGAGGGGGTCACGTGACGCGCATGGAGTAGAAGCAGCAGCTCTCCAGGTCTCCCTCTTCTACGTGATTGAATCTGCGATACTGCACTGTTGTACGAGGCTAATAGCCATCAGGACACCATCCTTAAAAGGCAGAGACTGTTTTTTGGCGAAAATTGGAACAAGCCCGTTTCAGCAGAATGCAGGGAAGTGGAAAGCAGACTTGAAGCTAAGCGGCCACGGCCAGACTCGTCGCTACCCATGAAGAGGAAGAAATTACGCCTGCCTAAAATCTATGGTGATCTGGCAACAATTAAGGATGCGTTGTTTAAGTTAATTGACAAAGTATCTGAAATAAAGCCAGCCCTGACTCAACTCGCGCGTAGGGTGACAGATGCAGAGGCGAGAATTTCCTCCATCGAGAGAGCTATGGAAAAATCAGGGCCTACCATAACTGATTGTAAAAGGAGCATCAATAAGCTTGAAGATCGCCTCAATGATTTAGAGGGCCGTAACAGACGAAATAACTTGGTGTTTTTGGGTCTCCCAGAAGGGGAAGAAGGACCGAACACTATTTTGTTTCTAAAGAAGCTCCTAAAAAAATCGGTGGGGCCCCCACCAAATGGGCCAGAATATATTATAGAGAGGGGTCACCGGGCCCTTAGAGCCAAACCCCCCTCCTCAGAACCACCGAGGCCAATAATTTTTAAACTGCTTAATTATCTTGACCGTGAGCATATTTTAAGAGAGGTCAAGAAGCTAGCAGCTTTCCAGTGGGAGGGCAAGAAACTGCGATTAGTGCCTGATTTGACATGGAAAATGAGACAGGCTGGGGCGAGTTACAGACCGATCACCTCAAAGCTGTAGGCCGCGGGGATCCGACATCGTTTATTATATCCTGCAAAGTTAGAAGTCACAGTTAAAGAGGGTCCCAAGACGTTCAACTCGGCTGAGGAGGCGCTGACATCTCTGAAATCTCTGCTACCCGACCTGTTTGCCAAGGGTGAAGCCTCAAGTTTAGCCACTACCCAGTCTTCAGGGCGGTAGCGGCCTGGACTCTTTTATTTGGTGTTAACAATCTTAATTTGTCTTCTTATGGTGGTACTTAACAAGTGGTAAACTTCCTAGTGTGTTATTAGCTTAGTCCCTGGTAGGACCGGAGGGACATAGTGTATTTTCGGTATGAAGCTATATTCAGTCCCTAGACATGTTGTCAGGGGGGGAACAGAAAAATAAGGTCTGTTACATGTTATCCACATACCTGGGTAGGCAATCGGGGATTTATCTATAAGAAGGGCGTATATACTTATAGTTAATGGCTAGTAATATATTCGCTAATGAAGATATATGGCCTGAACTGTATGTACTTGATATATTAAGATGGTGCTGGATCCTATTCACTACGCCTATTTGGTTGGGGATTCTAAATTTAAAAATGTTTCTTAATTGAAGGAACTCCATATATAGGAGATTTTAAAAGATTTCTATGTTATACAATCACATGGAAGCTAAGGGGCATATCATTAGGCATGATTTTATGGCATGATTATACTGTTTCATTTCTGGTTTTATGCTGACATCTTCAGTTGTGGGCAGGTTGGCCCGAGTTTAATTTTTTCAAGTATTGCCTGAGTCTTGCACCTGGGCCAGGTGAACAGGGCATTATGCAGGAATCCCTTTGTTTTTTTTTTACACTCGAGGAACTGAGGTATTTACAGGGATGGCCTGTAACCTACCCTTTAATTTGGTTAAAATTATGCTCCTTAGCTTCCACTAAGTTGGGTCTTATTCTCCTACTTATTTGCTAAATATGTGTTCGTTGTAAATGGTCTTTATTAGCCTAGGTTTGGGACTAGATTTAGCAGGTTCATGTATCCAATGATTAAGACTGTCTTTTAAAAGGGGGGGGGGATGTACCCATCTCTATGTCGCACCACGATCCAGTGGAAGAGAAGTTGGCTTCAGGCCAGGAGGGATGGTCTTAAGTTGATTATTGGTGTAGTTTTCTTTTGTTGGGAGGGAGACGAATTTGGGGGTAATGTAGATTTTTTTGTTAGGGGGTTAGTATGGGGGCAGCTATCCCAATATTTTTTATATGATTCTGGCAGTGAAATGGCTAATGGGTTGAATATTGTTTCTTGGAACATTAATGGAGGAAAGGACAATCGTAAAAAATTTGTTATTTTAAATCACTTAGCCCATTTAAAACCAGCGATAGTGTTTTTGCAAGAAACCCACGTCCTTCCTGATCGGTTAGCCCACTTCAAGAAGAAGTGGGTGAGCCAGGTTTTTGGTGCGGGTTTTCATCGAGTAGTCGAGGGTTGCCATCCTAATTGCTCATGGGATTCCATTTATTCAATCAGAAATAATCCCGACCCACAGGGTAGATATATATTTGTCTCAGGCAGCATAAGTGAGTTCAATTTAGTGTTAGGATCAGTGTATGGACCTAATTTGGATTCACCATCCTTTTTTATTCAGTTGGGACTGGTTTTAGCGTCCTTTAAAAATGTGCCAATAATTTTGGGTGGTGACTGGAACTTAGTCCAGTCTAATCGGTTGGACCGTTCTCGGCATAAAGGATCACTTCCTTCCCCAGCACAGAATGCTCTGAGACAGTTTATCTCATCATCAGGTTTAGTTGACCCTTGGCGTATCTTTAACCCCAATGCTCGTGAATATACCTTTTTTTCTGTGGTACATAAATCATACTCGAGGATTGACTATTTCTTGGTCTGTCAATATAGTTTACCCTGGGTAGTGGAGGCCACAACTTTGCCCTGTCTGTAATCTCTGACCATTCTCCTATAAAATTGTGTGTTCTTTGCCCTCAGAGCCCTCCAGGTCATATTCATGGTCTTTAAATAATAACATTCTAAAAGAACCCAAGGCCTTAACTGGATTTAGATCCTTTTTGGAAAACTCAATTGACAGTAATTGGGGTTCTACTATAGCTGTGGATCAAACCTGGGCTGCCCTTAAATCTGTGTGGAGAGGGGAGTTGATACGAATGGCTACAGTGCATAAAACAAAAACCAGGCAGCTCTTAGATAATTGTTTAGGGGAGATTAAGGAATTAGAAGATATACATGAAAATCGGAGAACGGAGGAGCAGGAGCAAAAACTAACAACCTTAAGAACATGGTATGCAGATAAGCTGAGGGAGAGAGTTATTAACTCATCTTCCAGAGTTAAGGCCTTATATCTAGGGCAGGGTAGCAAGGCTGGGAAGTTGCTGGCCTGGCAGTTAAAGCAAAAATCTTCGGCCAAGTGGGTGACTGCCCTGAAGCATCCAGAATCGGGACAGTTGGTCACAGATCCAGAGAAGATATTAGAAATCTTTGTAGAATTCTACCGAAAACTTTATTCAAGCCAGCAGTCCCCCTCCCAGGTCACAGATAGGATTCAGAAATTCTTAGACAGCATCCCCCTACCCCGACTATCAGAGGATGTTGGTCAACACTTAGTAGCTCCTATCTCTGAGGATGAAATAGGGAAAGCTATTGACTCTTTTCACCCTGATAAAGCGCCAGGCCCAGATGGGTTTACGGCCTTTTTTTTTCAGCTGTTTAAAAATAATCTTGTGCCCCTACTGCATAAGCTCTTTTCCTTTTGGTGTGATCAAGGGATTAAGGACAAAACGCCGTTTGAGGCCAAGATTATTTTACTACCGAAACCTGATAAGTCCCCAGATTTAGTGGGTAATTTTAGACCGATTTCCTTATTAAATCTAGATGTAAAGATTTTGCTAAAATACTGGCTAGCAGATTAAAAAGAGTCTGGTGTGATCTATTGAGTCCGGAACAGGCTGGCTTTGTTGAGGGCCGTTCTCGGCCGATCATTTTAAACTGTTTTATTTAATTTCATGTCTGCGGACCCTGGTATGGAGGCATCCCTAGTTTCGTGAGACGCAGAAAAAGCTTTCGACCGGGTTGAGTGGACCTTCATGTTTACTACCTTGGCGAAACTTGGTTTTCCTGCCAGATTTATTCAAATGATTTGAATACTGTATTTATGTCCCTCAGCAAGGATTCAATGCAATAACTTAATTTCAGACGCTTTTCCCCTATTAAGAGGTACACGACAAGGCTGCCCTTTATCACCCTATCTATTTAACTTGTATATTGAACCACTAATTAGATCTATCAAAGTAAACGATGAAGTACAAGGGCTCAGGATAGGTGACTCTGAGTTCAAACTGTCAGCATTCGCTGATGATTTACTGTTACATATTTTTAATACTACTTCTTCCCTCCCTAAAGTACTCGAACTAATTACCAACTTTAGTGCGCTCTCTGGATACAGTTTAAATAAAGGTAAAACATCAGTATACTCACTTTCTTCATTTCTTCAGAAGGGATGGTGCCTTTCTTTGGGACTCCACTGGCAGACACAATCATTAACCTATTTGGGCATCCAAATAACTAAGAATTTAGAGGCTCTGGCCAACTTAAACCTTAGACCTTTATTTAAATCAATAAAAGAGGACTTGGAAAGATGGTCAAAGCTTCCGTTGACCTTTTCGGGCAGAACCAATACGCTTAAAATGGTGGTCATGCCCAAACTTTTTTACCCACTATCGAATTTAAACGTTTATCTTCCAAAGTCCTTTTTTAAGCCTCTCTACAAGCATTGCTCAGAATTTTTGTGGAATGGTAGACCCCCTAGAAGGTCTTATTATAAACTTGCCCGGCAGCGTAAACTAGGAGGCCTTCAATTACGGACTTTTATGTATACTATTAGCGATTCCTACTTAAGACTGGCCGTGTGGGCCTAGGGAGGATTTCTCTTCCTGGGCTCCTTTTGGACCGGCTATTCATTAAAAGCTTTAAACTTGACCTAGAGTCCCGTTATATATTCCATGGGCTAGGTTCTGAGATGGTTAGATGTACCTGGCGTTGGGATATAAAAGCTCTGCATCAATATTATGCAAAGTTCAAAATCTTGCAATCATATGATTTATCCCAACCCTTATTAAAGAATCCAAACCTTTTAATTGGGAGCCAGCCGATACCCAGTTTTGTAGTAACAACTGCTGTTAAATCACGAGTTAACGATCTTTATTCAGGTAATTCTTTACTTTCATTTCAGGTATTGGTGGAAAAATTTGGAGTGAGAGTCCAGTCCTTTCTGAAACTAACCCAAATACTAAGCAGTGTCAAACCTCTTTTCTATAAAGGTCCTGGTTCGGAGAACCTGAGAACTATGTTTAGTAAGCTGAATGAGCTTATACTGTCGGGCAAAGCAATCTCTAAGATCTATAAATATATTATTGCTAGAAGAGATTCTAACGTGTCCCGATTCCGGCATACTGGAATTAAACTTAGCTTTGGGATGGTCACCAGAGGCGGAGAAGGTTTGGGTCGACACCTATAAATATGTTAAACAGGATAGGTTGAGAGACATTCAATTTAGGTTATTACATAATTTATATTTTCTCCAGCTAAACTCTCTAGACTAAACCGGATTTTCTGTAGTATGCATAGATTGTAATGACCCCCTTGCATCCAGTTACCATAAGTTTTGGACTTGCCTAAAATTTTGGGATTATGGCAATTGGTGAAGCAAGGGATAAACCAATATTACGACCTTGCGGTTTTTAACCCGGAGGTTTGCATATTTGGGATGTTTGGTAATCCATCGGAGTTATCAAAATAGGAATGGCATTGGTGGCATCTGTTACCAAGTTAATAATTTTACCATTGAGACGACTGGACCCATCATTTAGGGAATGGTGGGACAAATTTTGAATGCATTAAATGCAGAAAGATCAGTTTTTTCACTCTTTAATGCCTCACTGAAATTTCAACAATGTTGGGGTAGTCTAGTCAAAGTCTTAAGGACAGATACGGTTATTAAAGTTGGGTATTTCTTTTGACTTCCTTTAGTGGTGTCGATCCTTGTTTTGTATTTGTTCCGTGCATTGTCCTTTTTCCTTTGTTTAATATGTACTAGACCAGCTGTTTTTTCCTTTTGTATGCTTTGCTGTCCTATGATATAACACTATTTATTGTTGGTTAATTACTGGGATAGCTGCCGGGGTGTTCTTTATCCCTTTTGGGGATTTGGTTTTCTCTCTCTTTTTTTATGATTCTCCTGAATTATTAATTTCATGTTTTGGGAATTGTATCTCCCCTTTTGAGTTATTTAATAATTTTGGCATGTAATTTGTGTTGGAAATTGTCTAATAAAGTACAGTTATTTGCAAAAAAAAAAAAGATGTTTCTTGTGCATCCACACAAGCAAACATAAAAAAGGGAAAAGGGAATACAATATAACCTCATATCAAAAATAAATTATATAACCATACTGTATGTACACTGACTGGGATACAAATTAAGATATCTGTTTAAATGGTACCCACGCCACTGTCTAAGATCTGCAGTGACAACTGGAGATTTAGAGATCTTGCACTAGTTCCTAGCATACCATTTAAGCCATACAAGGGACAGAAGCATCAGCATGTTCCATGATGTACTGTAATACCCATTTCTGCCATTTCTCCAAGAACTGGATGAGACTACCATGTAAAGAGGAGGTCAGTGGTCCCATGTGACTAGTGAAGCTTTTCTTTTTGTGCCTGACCATGAACTGACTGAAAATGGTAAGGCATGTTAAGGACATTTTAATTCTTTGTGAACTTTTCCTCATAACTTTTCTTTTTTTATATATATATTTTTGCCACAAATTTTCAGCATAGCCTTTCTTTATTTTCTTTATGCACCAGACTCCCCTAGGCCCCTGGCCTCCTCTTGAGCCCCCACTACAAACCTGCCCCATCACATCCCCTTCTGCATGGACTTACCCATCCTCACGTTACCCCACATGGCTTACCCCACCCTCATGGTGAAGCCCTCCAATAGTGCCAGATTCTTCAAGAGCCAATATCCAGTGGGTGAGGAGTTGCCTAAGTTGGTGAGTGTAGGGTCTGCTGGTGTGGTAGAGCTATCATGCTGCATGGGGCGGGGGGATTTATCCTTCTTGTTTCTTCCTGCCTCTGAGTCACAGGCTGCTCAGAAGCATGGGTCTTGACTGGAGGTGGTAAAGATCTCCCACACTAGTGATTCCCTGCTCTCTCCAGTCCCTCGAGTCTAGGACTACATTGTCAATTGTTAGAGAGGATTGTTCCAAAGGGGGTGGAATCTGGAGGCAAACGGCTGCCACTCCCAGGTGGCTGCATACTTCTGCCATACTCTCTTCTTATACATGGTACATCGGGATACCTTCTTTGGAGCCATACAGTTTGTCACTAAAATGAGGGACTGGAACACTCAAAATGAGGGACAATGATGGACATTACAGTAACCCTCATAATGAGGAACATATCCTCAAATGTAGAGGTACAAGTTCAGAACACCATGTAAACCACTATGTCTACTTGCACAATTTTTATTTTTAATTTAGAATCTTAGAATATTGTGACTTTCCATTGTAAGGTCTATATTTATATCACATTCTCTGTGTAGTTAGTACCTTTTTAATGAGTGATGGATGAGGGACAGAGCAGGTTTTGGAGGTAAAATGAGGGATGTCCCTCTTAATGTGGGACAGTTGAGAGTTATTTTTGGAAGTCCCCAATCTGGAACAAGGAGGACCAGAGTGTCAAGGAGATTGCATTGTTTCAGGCACCATCCATCTAGGACTGTAAATGGAGAGGTTAGATCTGAAGTATGAAACTGTCTGCCTGAGTACTACATACTCTTGTTGCATTCTTGGATTTGGAAGGCCAACACCTCCTGTTCTCCGATGCCTCTGCAAGGTCTGTATCTTCATTTTTGGTGCCTTCTGGCTTCAGATGAAGGATGACAGTTTGCTTGACATGGCTTTAAAGAATGATGCTGGAAGCTGCCCTAGGAGAGAAATGGGGGAGGGTTCTTTGTAAAACTGGCATGTCAGCATCTACTGCAAACCACTTACTGACATTCTTGTTTTTGCATGTTGCTTTTTTTTACTTAATGCACTTTTAGCTGTACAGCATCTTCACTGATCTGCTCCTCAAGCACACACCTCTGCTTCTCTCCATGACTCACAGCCCCTATTAAACCTTCCTCCCTCCAAGCCTGCTTCTCAGCACACTCTCCTCTCTCTTCACTGCTTACCCTCTCACTCCTACCCCTAACCTTTTTTTCCATTACCAACTTGCCCCTGCTTAGTTTTGACCTCTGGCAGTGTTCTCAGTGCCCTGGGGGGGTCTAGCACTAGGCAAGCCTCCTCCTTCCCCTCCCCTTCCCCTTCTCTCCTTTCTACCCAACTTGTCTTTGCCTAAATCTGCCCTCTGTTGGGATTCTTAGCACGCTGGCGATGCCTGCTCTAAGGTAAGTTTCTTCCCTTCCTCCTTCTTTTTTTCCTTTCCTCTTCTATCCCTGCTATTTCCTTTGCCCAACTTGTCCTCTCCTAATTCTATCCCCTTGCAGGGTTCTCTGCATTCTGGAGGGTCCCAGCACTGGGCAATTACTTTTGCTTCATTCCCCCTCCTCCTATATCCTTTCTACTCAGCTAGTCCTCACCTGATTCTGTTCTCTGGCAGGGTTCTCAGCATCTTGGAGTGGCCTAGTCTTAGGCAAGCTTCTTCTTTCCCTCCTCTTCCCTCCTTTCCCTTCATTCTTTCTTTTCTCTCTTCCCAACTTGTCCTCACCTAGTTCTGCCCCTGGCAGGATTTTCAGCATCCTGGAGGGGTTCAGCACTGGGAAATGACTCTTCCTTCCCTCCCTCTTCCCCTCCATCCTCTCTACCTAACTTGTCCTCACCTGACTCTGCTCTCTGTCAGGGTTCTCAGCATCCTGAAGAGGTTTAGTCTTAGGCAAGTTCCTCCCACCTCTCCTCCTCCTCCTTCTTCCCTTTACCATCCCCTCTACTATCTCTACCCAACTTTTCCTTGCTTACTCCTGCTTCTTATTCTAAGTCCTCACCTCATTCTGCCACTGTTAGCAATCTCCACATTCTGAAGGGGCCAGTTCCACGTATGACTCGTCCTTCCCTTCCCTATCCCTTACCCCCATCTCTCTCCTGCCCCCCTCTCTACCTCCCTGCACTTAATCAAAGGAATTAGTTCACTTGAGCTAATAATTTGCACATTTTGTTCTGTCTGAGGTGCTCCTAGATTGCACTAGCCCTGTGTTAACTTGCCCTTCACAACTGATTTTTTTTTTTTCTCACTCTTGTCTGGTAATGTTCCTCCCATTTTTATTCTCTCCTTCCCTGAGCTGGTTTCCCCTGTCTATCCCTCTACCCTCCTTGATGTCCCTACACTGGACCTCATTCATTCAATAATTGCTAAATAATCTGCCTCTTAACCATGATCCATTCCTGCAAGGAGTTGGCTCCAAGGCTACATTAAATGTCTGTACTATTTTCCTCAGATATGTCACTTGTAATTAAATGCATATTCCACAGGTATGATATATTTAACTGTATGTTATGTCACAAATGCGACTGTATGATTTATGATATTTTTTAACTGTATGTCTTGTTACAAATGTAATTGAATGTTTAATTTCTCAGCTATGTTAAATGTTACACTGTATGTCTAGTTCTTCATCCAATTGTGCCTCCCCCTTCCCCAGGTAGCACTGGGAGACGAGCAACTTGTTGTTCAGTGTGCCTTCCTGGTGAAACATTTCAATAAATAAATAAAACACACATCCACCATTGTGGTGGCCCTGAGACTGCCCCTACCAAGATACCCCCCTGGTTATACCCCTCCAGGGCTCTCACTTACCCCATCAGAACAGTTGATTCCAGCACAGAGTTAGAAGCCCCAGGCCTGCTACACAGTGGTGACAGCACAACAGGATCATCATACAGCACATGCAGCAAGATGTGTTTCCGTAGTGATGGGAGGTGTGTTGTGCAAAGATGCTGTGGCGCACCCCATGCCATGTGTCTGGCACACCTGCCAAGAGCAGTACTAGCTGAGTATTTGGTGTCACGATGTACTGTGGTCGTCAAGGATCCCTTACCAGGGGACACAATCACCCCCCTTCCTCCCCAGAAGTTGAGAACATGTATATGCTGCTCAGTCTATCTCCTCCTGGCCAACACTCAAGCCACCCTGGTGCATGCCTGAATGCAGGTTGCCAGCTTTGCAAGTGGTAACTCTACCACTGTGGAGGTAGGCCAGCCACTTGCTGACATTTTAAGATGCTGGTGTGATTAAAAAGACAATGGTGGGGTGATTAAAATCCCCATTTTCTTCTGATTATGCATCTGTTAATCTATTTTATCTAGTTGCATGTGCTTAGTTCTAGAAAGATTAGGTTATGGTAGACACCAGAACACTAAACTGTAGAGCCTGGCAAAACCCAATTTCTCCAGAACTGACAAAAATTACCTCAATAATAAAATGGATGCATAATCAGATGGAACACTGACATTTAAATAGCCCCACTCCAGACTTTTTTTGGCATGTTGGGATTTACCAGCCACCTTCATATAACGCTGCTCTGATCTGCTGACATGCATCATGACAATTATATAAGAGTATTCTCATATGGGGTCAATAACATTGGTGACAATTAGCCTAAAGAGTACTATCCAAAGCACGGTAATGCAATACAGTATGTGGATCTGGAACAAATGAAGAGGGTTAGATACAGCAAGTATGGCACACAGAGAATAACACCCCAGTGTGCAGAACATAGAGAATAATGCATAGGTGACTGGGTTATGATTTTTTTAAACACATGAGCTGTGTGCGATACATAAGCCTCAGGAGCAAAATTTGAGAGTTGTGGTAAGCACACAGTAAGGGTGTGTAAAAAAAAAAATTCATAAGCAAACAGTTGCTAGTGCTTTTTTTTTTTATATAATTACTGACTAGAACTTTTGCATTACAGCCGACAATGTCAAGTCACACCCCTGATGCCTGTCATTCTCTTCAGGGTGGGGCATTACGGTTGGAAACCCTAATGCTCCGGGCATGTGTTGGTATTTTCACTCTAAATTTTCAACATGGGCCATTTGTGTTCCCCACCTCATGAACAGTGGCACTATGAGTTCGTTAGCTGAAAGGTGATTTTGCACAGTGACTGTGCCAATTGGCATCACAGGTGTGACAACACATTTTGGGCAAGATGTGAAAAATTACATCTGCACTGTTTTTGAGGAGGTGTAAAAATGGCATTGTTGAGAATCTGGAGTGAAAATATGAAAAATTGGTGAAGTCACAAGCGTGCGTAGAAACTGCGCAATGCACGTCCGTAACGCAATTATTTGGGGGATATTTTTAACCCAATTTTCAACATAGGCATTTTGGGAACTCTGGTCATGAACAGTGTCACTGTGATTCTGTTAATCTGTCCCGAACATTGATTTGCCACAGCAACAGCACCATTGTGCTCCACATGTGCGAAAACACAGGTTGGACAGGATGTGAAAAATGACAGCTGTACTGTTCAAAAGGAGGTGTGCAAAAATGGCAATGTTGAAAATCTGGAATGAAAATATGAAAAATTGGTGAAGTCATGAGCATGTGTAGAAACTGCGCAACGTACACCCGTAACACAATTATTTTGGGGATATTTTTAACCAAATTTTCAACATAGGCATTTTGTGAGCTCCACTCATGAACAGTGTCACTGTGATTTTCTTAATGTGTCCTGAATGTTGATTTCACACAGTGGCCACGTCATTGCGTACCACATGTGCGAAAACACATTTTGAGAAAAAGATGTGAAAAATGACAGCTGTTCTGTTCATAAGGAGGTGTGAAAAAATGGCAATGTTGAAAATCTGTAGTGAAAATATTAAAAATTGATGACGCTACGAGCGTGCATTGAAGCTGCACAACGCACGCTCATAACACATCCATTTTTGGAATTTTTCCACCAAATTTGCAAGATAGGATTTTTGGGACCCCACCTCATGAACAGTGGCACTGTCATTTCATTAATTGATCCTGAAAGGTGATTCCATGCAGTGACAGTGAAATGACCTTTCCGGACTGAGTAACAAGATACCAGTGCATGTGTTCATGAGGTGGGGTCCCAAGCACCCCATGTTGAAAATTTGGAGGCAGAATAAAACATAAATGACTGAGATATCCATGTAAGTTGACCCCCCCCCCATTTATGCCATTATGCAGCTTAGCGGCATTTCTTCAGAAGAGTGCAGACATGTTCCCACTCCACCGAAGATCGTGGCGCCGACCTCTGGAGGTAACTATGGGGTGGGGAGGTGTGGGGAGAAGGGGTGCACAGAGCGTGGGTGTAGGTTGGGGAGAGGGGACCCAACAATAAGGGACTGTTTTCTTTGTTTCAGGTAATAAAAAAAAACGAACACGGCAGATGGTTTTCTTTCTTTACAAGTGTAAGAGAAAAAAAATTTCCTATCAAAACTTTTTTTTTAATACAAACTGCGTACCCTTTATCATTTTATTTTTGAAAACACAGCTTGGGTCCTTACTATTAATGCACCTTTCCCACTCGAGATGAAGGCTCAATCCAATTCCCAGCAAAAAGCTTCTCTCTTTTTTTCATGTTGAAAATTGCCTATATACTTTGTTGTGTTGGTTTTGTTTTACACAGCACATAACACATGGAAGAACAGCCCATGGTTCAAACTTATAGCCGTTACTTGCACTGCAGTAACCCTTACCTGTCACTCGCACTGGCACTCGGCCCCGAGTCTTAGAGAAGATGATGGTTAGGTTATCAATGGTCGAGAGAAGTCATCTCAAGATGTATATATAGACAGAAAGAGACACAAGTCGGAGGACACACTGCTGGTGGCTGGCTTGTTTGCTATCCCCCACTACTTTAGCATATACACTGTGGCTTACCTGGCGTATTGGTGGCTACGCACTGCAATGATGGGGTGCTCCCTCATTGCGGAGACAAATTTCTTTCCAGTTGGTGGCACACTTCTCAACTGCTTTCATAGACAGCATGCTTATTCTTTGGTGCCACAGAGACAAGCCCAAAAAAGCAGTGCTGGCATTCTCCACAACACTGCTGCACCTCCACAACCTGCTACTCCAGCAAGCTGTCACAAAATGTTTCTTGTGCATGTGCGCAAGCAAGCATAAATAGGGCACCTAACCTTCTGTTTACTGAAGACACCAGATTATAGACATGGGGGCCAAAAATAGGGTGTCGTCCAGAACTATTCCAAGATATTTGAAAGTTTCCAACTATTCTAGCTTTTGAGATTTGCTATTGAGGATGTCAAAGGGGAAGACCTTTCTCATCTGAGGGCTAGTGAAAAGCATGTTTTTTTTTTGTTTTTTTTATAAATGAAGACTAGTTTTTTTTATTTCAGAACCAGTTTTCTAATGCCTCAAAGTGACCCTGTAGGCCAGGTTTAGTGTTTTTAGCATAGATGACAGCATCAACATTACCTGACTGACGGGCATTAGGAAATTGTTTAATGAAAAGATTGAAAAGAAGAGGGCCCAGAATGGAGCCTGTGACACATTTATGGATACATTCCTGGTGTCAGACAGGGAGCCATCAGTTTTCACACTCTGTGTGTTCTGATAGGTAACTTTGGAACCAAGCTACTGAGTCCCTAGCAGACCGAGGCCAAGGAGCTTACTGAGCAGGAGATTATGGTTGGACAGGTCAAAGGCCTTTGTTAGGTCAATATTAATGACTCCCATCATATTAACATTATCAACGGCCTCATGCAAATAGTTGGTGCATGCTTTCACATGTCGTATTAGTGGTCTGGAGTTTCCTAAATCCATGCTGTGGGGCACATTGCAGTTCACAGGTTCATTGTTTTCAAGGTAGGTGACAAGCTGGTCCGAAACAATTCTGTCAAGGGCCTTAGACACCAAGTAAAGAATTGAGATGAGTCTATATTTGGTTAGGTTGGAATAGTCACCACTTTTAAATACTGATGTGATCAGCACTGATTTCCATTTCTCTTGGAACTGGGAGTACCATAGAGAGAAACTGAAAATTTTGGAACTGAGATAGGAGAGTTACTGCAGAATCCAGGCTAATAGCTGCATGTCAAGTGAGTTCCCCCCGGCTTGGTTTTGCTAAGCACCTTTCTTATATCTCTAAGGTTGTCGTTAACTGTGACAGGGTTAAAGCAGAATTTAGGGTGCCCTAGGTTGGGGTCCTCCAAGGGGCTAGCTTCATGATCGAGATCACCACAGGGGAGCTGGGCTGGCACCGTGGGGATGATGGTGCTGAGGTCAATGAAGATTTCATTGAATCCTCTAGCTAAATCATAAGGTTCAAAGCTCTGTGGAACTCACTTCCAAGTTTCTTGACAAAGACTTCCTCATTGGAGGCCTTTAAGAGAGGCCTGAAGTCTCACCTTTTCAGGGAGGCCTTTGGATAATAGGAAGGGCCCTCTTCATGCTGGCTGACTGATTTTATTTAATTTGGGTATTTAATTTAATGTTATTTACTTTCAATTTTTTTAATTATTAAGTATTATATAGTTATGGAAATGTTCCTTGTATTCATGTTCCTGACCTACATACAGTGCCTGAGCCCCAGGGAATGGGCTCTTAACAATTACAATTTTACTTACTCCTTTTTGTTAACCATTCTCGGGGGCATTTTTTCCCTTTTACAAAAGAGCTCTGAAACATTCTCCTAGAATCTTTTCCCATTTCTTCAATTAAGGAATTGCTGGGCCTTACAGTTCTCAGATTTGGCCAGCCTAATCCATCTGGTACATTTGTTCCATGATTCTTTATATTTTTGTATGTGAGCTGGGGACCTAGTCTCCCTGGCCCCTGACCACAACCTGTCCCTCTCTGTCATGAAAGCAAGAAATGCAGTGTTGATCCAAGCAGATGGTGTACCCCTGACCTTATATTTTTTGAGAGGTGCAAATTTGTCATAGACTTCCATAATAAAGAATTCATGGGCTGAGTCAATACCAGGTATGGCACTGAGGACATTTCAGTCAATCAGGGCCCCTTGAGACTTGAAGACAGTCAATTTACATTTGTTAAGGACCTGGCTAGTGATGAGTCGATCAAGGGCTTGGGCTGTTTAACTGCTCACACACATTTCATTGGTGAGTGGTCACTAAAGGTGTCAGGCAAGACCCGAATTGTTTCAACCCTGTCAGGATGAGATACCAGAACTCAGTCAATTAGTGTAATTTTGCCAGTATTATAGATGATGCTGATGCTTTCTGTGACCATCTAGGATAGAAATAGGTTCGGGGGAGTCACGTGATGCAGAGCGCGTAGCGGCCGCTTTCCCCTTGAGCTCCGTTAACCCGCTCCTGTTTTAACTGTTTTGCCCTTATTGTGTACTTCAGTAAACGTGCATTTCTGCAACGGAGGAGAGGAGCGCGAATAAGCGGTACATGGAGCAGGAAATGAGAAAACTGCCACAAAACACATGCCTCCTGCGACCCCGAGAAGGCCGCCAAGAAAGCTAAGGCCTCGGCTTCAGAAGTTGGCGAGAGCCAAGGGTGTTCTGGAGGAAGAGCCGCCATCTTAACTAGATTTTAGAGGAGTTCAGGCCATTTAGAGCCAGTGTGGAGGAGATGGCCAGTGAGATTAAAAATATTAACGGCTTTGGAGGACTTAAACCGAAGGCTGCCACAATGAAGCGAGAATTAAGTCTCTGGAGGGGAACAGGGACCAATGGATTCTGCCCTAACAGCACTTAAGCAGAAAATTACCAAGATGGAAACAAAATTGGAAGACCTGGAGGGCAGAAGTCGCCGGAACAATGTGGTAGTCATTGGGCTACCAGAGAAGGCAGAGGGCTCGGATGCTGTTAAATTTGCCCAGAAATTGGTGGAGAAGGTGGCTGGGCCTTCACCATTTGGGCCCACATATACCATAGAAAGGGCACATCAGGCGCTGTGTCCTCTACCCCCTCCGAATGGGCCACCAAGAACTTTTATATTTAGATTCCTGAATTACCAGGAATGCCAGCTGTTCGTCATGAAAGCCAAGGATAACAAGGAACTGTATTGGGAGGATATAAAGTTCAGAGTGGATCAGGATCTACCATTCTCGGTGAGACAGAGAAGGACTGCCTTTCATCCCTGGTCAGGAGACTGATCAGGCAGATATTAAATTCGGATGATTTATCCTGCCAAACTGCAGGTTTGCATAAAGGATGAATGGAAATCTTTCGAGTCTCTGGAGTCTGCTACAGAGGCACTGCAAGTGGCCTTTCCTGTATTATTCAAGGTTCCCTGAATGGCCTGTGGAGAAGGAATAGTGCCTGGATCAGATTCTAAGGAAAGCAGTGAACTGCAATTTGGGGACTATGTTCTCTGGGTTGTATAGGGATACGCTTCCTGCTATATATTCAGGAGACTGAGTTTATATTGGACGGTTTACTGTTGTTATTCCATCATGTTATTTAGGGTACTTACGTGGTTAGTGAAAGTGCCTTCGAGCTTTTATTTTTTTTGCAGCTATTGGCTAGACCCCTTTTATGTGTGTTTCACAGTTAACCCTTGAAAATTAGGGGTCATTTAATTACTGTAGTTGCTGGTCGCAGAATAAGACCACAAGCGTATATTATTTAGATTTGTGAAGGAATGCGGCCCTCCTCTTTAATTAAGAGTGGCATATTTACAGCACCCTGTTCTGTTGGTGGGGCATTTCTTTGTAGGCACATGTTTCTGTAATTTGTACATCAGTATATGGGACAAGCATCACAAATGTGGTGGGAGATTACTCTCAAAGGTTCTGTACTCCAGCTTTTTTGATATATTTTTTGATATACTCTTATCCTCTCTTGCTTTTACTATGCTAACAGATATGACATGGAATGTTCTAATGTTTGGAAATAGGGGCAGTATTAGATTGACAAGCCAGAACGAATGGACTAATATTTTGTGGGTTTAATTTCGGTATAACTGGTTTGTTGGGTAAATTTGGTGGAGGAGGGGGGGAGGCTCTGGGGAAGAGGCTGAGTGTCCTGTTGTCATGGACCATTATGATGGAGAGGGTGGGGGTGGGGGAGGGGAAATTGTTGTATTCTCTTGGGGATAGTGATATAGAATAGGGTTAGGGGTGGGGGTGGGGTCTTTTCTTTTGAGGCACCACGAGGATGCACTTATTGGATGTTAGTTCAGGAGAATCTTGTTACTTATAGGGTAATAGGTAATATGTATTATACTTTGGGACTATTCATCTAGAATGGGGACAGATATATTCGTTAAGTTTTTGACTTGGAATGTCAAAGAGGCACGGCTTAAGGATAAACAGTATAGGATTTTGAAGCATATTGAAGCTGTTAAGGCTAAAATTGTGTTTTTGCAGGAAACACATTTACTCCAGCTGGAGGCCAAAACCATGAGGCGGTTACAAATTAGAGAAGTTTTCTTCTCAGGGCAGCACACAGAGCAGAGGCGTTATGTTGTTAATACATAGATCAGTACCGTTTACCCCTTTACAAATAGTTCAGGACAAGGAGGGTAGATACATTTTAGTTAGAGGGAAATTGCAGTGCACCGAAATCCTGATGGGATCGGTATATGGCCCTAATTCGGACACTCAAGATTTCTTGGTGGGTCTTCTAAAGGCTCTCTTACCATATAGCCACCTCCCCATAATCCTGGGTGGGGATTTTAATTTAACGTTGGACCCCTTGATGGATAGATCCGGTAGAGCACGTATATACCATACTCCCGCTTCTCGGGCTATGGGAGAGCTGCTAGACCAGTTGGGACTAGCTGACGTCTGGAGGATTTTACACCCAGATACTAAGGAATATACTTTCAGCTCCCCTGTTCATGGAAATTCTTCCCGTCTGGATTATATTTTTCTCTCTCGCTCCCTTCTCAGGGGAGTTCTCGAGTCTAATATTATAGCAGGTCCTATTTCTGACCATGCAGCTGTATCCACAACTATCTCTTTCCCATCTCTCATTAAAAGAGGGAGTAGGTGGAAAATAAATAACCAGATTTTAAGAGTGCCTAAACTAGTTAAATATATATCGGAACAGGTGGATGAATTCACCTTAAACAATTTAGACGGTAATGTCCGTCCGGACTTTTTCTGGGGGGCACTTAAGGCTTATTTAAGGGGGTTATTAATTGGTGTAGCTGTTAGAAGGAAAAGAGAAAAGGAAAGTAGAATCAATGAGTTATTAACCCGTATTAGACTATTAGAATCTAATATTTCCACCCACCTGAGAGAGGAAGATAAGGAAAAATTAGTGAGAGCAAAAGACGCTTATCTTAAAATTTTGGGAGAACAGGCGGAACTTGCTTTAATTAAGACAAAATCCAAATATATTGACCAAGGGGAGAAATCCGGGAAACTCTTGGCCAGGCGTATTGCAAAACTTGAGTCCTCTCGATTGATTGAGGGAATCCTATCAAAAGAGGACGGCTGTGTCAAGACCTCCCCGGATGAAATTGTTCAGGTTTTCCGTCAATATTTTGAAGGTTTATATGGAGAGATGGAGACCCCACCCACTGAACCTCTGATTTCCTCCTTTCTGGAAGGTTTGGACCTCCCCACATTGGAGGAATCGGAGCGGTCAGGTCTTGCAGCAGATATAACTCAGGAAGAAATAGAATTGGCTATCAGGAATCTCCCCACAGATAAGACACCTGGCCCTGATGGGTTTTCGTCCAACTTCTATAAAAGATTTTCTTCGGAAGTGGCGCCCTTGCTCCTTAACCTATTTTGTTATATTCTATCAGGACAGGAGGTGGATAAATTATTTTCAGAAGCGCTCATAGTTTTAATTCCCAAGCCTAATAGACCCCCTGCAGACCCGGCTAGTTATAGGCCTATTTCACTACTGAATTATGATTTAAAAATATTGGCCAAGTTATTAGCGGATCGGATAAATAGAGTTTTGCCTAAATTAATAGGTAATGAACAGGTGGGATTTATGAAGGGTAGGTCCTCGGCCGATCATTTTAGGACGCTAGCTCATGTCTTCTCTGTGTCCGAGGAGGCCAAACATCCGATGGCGCTGGTCTCCTTGGACGCAGAGAAGGCTTTCGATAGGGTTTATTGGGGGTTTTTATTCACAACTATGAGAAAGTTTGGTTTCCCGGAGATGTTTTTAGATTGGCTTGGGGCCATTTACTGAACCTGCCTGCCAGGGTTGTTTGCAATGGAGCCATCTCCAACCCTTTTCAGCTTTCTGTTGGTACTAGATAGGGTGCCTTTATCCCCTCTTTTGTTTAACTTATATTTAGAGCCCCTCATAAGGAGTATAGTGCACGCCAGAGAGATAGAGGGTATTAGAATATGGGGTTTGCAGGTTAAAGTCACTGCATACGCAGATGATCTTTTAGTGTACATTTCAAAACCTTCTAAGTCCTTGCCAAATTTGCTAAAATTAATAGGTAATTTTAGTCGGGTGGCCAATTATAAATTAAATCAGGATAAAACAGTGGTTTATCCTCTTAACAATAAGTTATTCAAACAGGAAATAACAGAATTGGGCTTGGGGTGGAATTCTGAATCCCTTAAATACCTGGGCCTCTATATAACTAGAAATATAGTTCGCATGCATCAATTGAATTTAGATTCCCCTGGTTCACGCTATTGAGTTGGACCTTAAGAGATGGGCTCAACTCCCACTATCACTGTGGGGGAGGATAAATATAGTGAAAATGAACATATTTCCGAGGATTTTTTTATCCTCTGAGTAGATTAGATATTTTCCTTCCCATGTCTTGGTTTAAAAAACTCCATGCCAGGATAGCTGACTTTGTTTGGGGACATAAAAAGTCCAGGGTGTCCTACCAAAAATTAGCTGCACCCAAACCAGTTGGTGGGTTAAGACTACCTCACTTTGGTCTTTACTTTTAGTCAGCACAGCTGAGCAAGTACGGCAAGTGGTCATTATATAAAGACCCTGCTTTAGGGTTGGGTTATGTTCCTCTATGGGTGAACTTGGAAATGAATCTAATCAATAAATGTGCTATAAACCCTGTAGCTCTTTTTTATTCCAATTTTAAAGTACTCCCCCCCCTTGCTGAAAAAGTCTCCAATAGGGGTCGCAGCGAAAGTTCATGCTCAGCTTTGTGGGCTCATTAAATATGATCATGTTAAGGATTGGGATCAACCAATATGGGGCAATCCGCGGTTTTTGATAGGTGACAACACTATTAGAGCAGACTGGTTGAGCCTGTCGGATAACTGTTCTCTCAAAGACCTTCTCACTGAGGAAGGGGATATAATGCCGGCCCTGGGAATAATTAATAGATTCAATTTATCTAACAAGGATATATTCAAAGTATATCAACTTCGACATGTTTTAGTGCAGAAACATATAGCGGGGAGTGTTTACTCCCCACGGTTCTCGTTTCTGACTGAAATACATCCGTTGATTGGAGTCCCTCAGGCAATTTCAAAGATTTATTTAACTCTGTTCCAATGGGCTTACCCAGAAAACCTTGCCCCTTGTTCTTATTGGGCGGCAGTCTTTCCCAACGCTAACTTAGACTGGACGGGGATTTGGCAAGCATGCCACAGGTTTGTTAGGCATGATCAACTGAGACTTATACAATTTAAAGTATTACATAACATTTACTATTCCCCCCAGAAATTGGCAGATTTAAATCTGTTAAAAGACCCTAAATGTTACAGATGCGATGCAGATGTAGGGGACCTTCTACATATTTTCTGGGAGTGCCCTTAAATTGCTCCACTGTGGCTCGAAATTAAGAATAAGTTAGATCCCCTGCTGGGGATAGAGGACATGTTTAGACCCAAGGTCTGTCTGCTAGGGGAAATGACTGCTTTCCCGGTCAAGGCTAGGAAGTACTACATGACCTTGATCTCAGTTATAGTTAAGAAATTGGTTCTTCACCACTGGAAAGACAAAATACGAATTTCTTATTCGGAATGGCTGGCAGAGCTCCTTGCGTTTCTAAGGGTGGAGAGAATGATTACTATACTACATAATCAGTTACCCCTTTTTGACAAGATTTGGGCCCTGTTCTGTACTTGCTTCTCTGTTGATTCTTGAACTCATCCTGTTCGGTGATAAATGGAATTGTGTGCCTCGAGGGGAGGGTGGAGAGGGTAGTATGGGGGTAGGGAGGGGGGTCTAGGGGGCTTATAGTTTGGTGAGTGTTAGGGGGGAAAGCAGAGGAAAGTTTTACTATGTTTGTAATGTTGTAACCACAATCTGTTTTCATACTTGGTAATGTTTTGTTTGTGCTGCTGTACCTCTGCCTGAAATAAAGAAAATGTTAATGGAAAAAAAAAAAAGAAATAGGTTCATAATCATGTCCCCGTGGCCAGAGCTGAACTTAGAAACCCAGCTGATATTGAAATTGCCAGTGACTATGCACTCCCAATTTTGGTTGATTTGTTTTAAGTATGCAGTAAACCAATCAAGGCCAGATTGGTGTTTACCAGGGGCAATATAAACTGACAGGAGAACGAGAGATTTGTGTCCTTGTCCCAGCAATATCTGTGTAGCCAGGCATTCACAATTCTTGTTCAGAGCTTTAATTTCTAGTTTGAAACCTTTTAGGTAAGACCTCAGATAAATGAGAAAGTCCCAGCCTTACTTCCTTAATCTGTCATCTCTAAGGATATTAAACCCTGGTAGGGAGATGGCCAAATTAGGTATTTTGGGACTGAGCCAGGTTTCAGTAGGGGGTGTGATATCTGGTCATACTGCTGCACCCCAGGCTTCGAGTATGAAGGCACATATGGGAGGAGCAAAGATGCATAATGTAGAAAATAAAGTCAGCACACACAAAGTGCAAAAGCATGGAGCCTGCGGCTACAGATCCCGGTGCTTGGGTCTACTCGTGACCCTGAGGAAGGGTCACGAGTAGACCCGAAGCTCTGAGGATTCTGTAGCCGTGGGCTCCATGCTTTTGCACTTTATTTGTGTATGCTGACTTTATTTTCTACATTATGCATCTGTGCTCCTCCCATATGTGCCTTCATATCTTGAGTTTTTTGGAGTGAGCACCCTCAGATTTTGAGTGATCTCGCAGCTGTGTTTTTTGTTCAAATTGAGTATGTTTAGGTAGGAGGCTTACAATTTAGTGAAACTATCTTAAGTTTCCCTTGGCTACCTGGACCAGGGCCAGTGTCAATTGCTGGGCCTGGGTTTGGATGGACTTTTCCAGATATTAGAAGTAGTATTAATGTTACGCCTCTTGAGGAACTGAGGTAATGCCTCAGACTCCAGGATTTTAACTTGAGGGGATTATGTGTGCCTCTGGTAACACTTAAGCTCCAGGAAATCCTGTAGCATTCAACAAGTGACACCAAATGGAGATGCTCTTTTTGTAAGGTGAGGTTTGGGGGAACTTAACTATTAAAGGGCAGAGTGGTAGGGTTGAGAGGCCATGGGATCAGTCTGTATCCAGCAAGAGGGTGTTACTCCTGCCTTAGCCTGTGAGGTGACAGGACTCATTAAAATAGGTAGGTGGGCCAGTAGAATTAGCCGTGGTATTGCCATTGGTCTCAGAGGGGGTATGCCCAGCAAAGGAGGCAACAGACCCATTGTAGAGGCAGATCACTGGGAGCTCCTACCTATCCTATTACGAGACCTTAACACAAGTTAGCTTTAAATGCTTTAGAATTCAGAGAACTCTGCAGGGTATCCCTACAGTATCCCTAAAGAAATTGGGCACACATTGAGAGTTAGGGTCCACCCAGCTAAGAACTGAGCAGCAGGCTAGGAGTGTGCAGCTTACCAACACTAATTACACCTAGATGAACAGTTTACCAGGTTTCACCTAGCAAATTAAACGTTTAGGACCACCTAGATAATGTGTTGGCAATATGTTCATCACAAGTTGGTTACCAACAACACCAAGATGAATAGTTTACCAAATTTTACCTAACACAATTGAAAGGTTAGGACCACCCAGATAGGGCGTATGCTGTAGGCTCAGAAGGGCCCTTTTTTGGCTCCACCTATAGCTAGAATCACAGCAAAATGTAGGGTTCCTATAATGACAGGCAGTGATTTGACAGCAGCATTAAACACAGATTAACAATCAGATTAGTACAAAACACAATTATTTATTTATTTAAAAGTTTGGTAATCAGCAAAGGCACACAGAGCAGAGGCTTGTTTCCAGGTGTGACCCGGGGGAAGGGGAAAATTGGAACAAAACAATAACAGTTACAATGAAATGAATCAACATCAGCAGTTTTAAAGTGCAAAAATACAGTGAAAGCTTAAGAAAAAAAATGGTGGAATAAATACTCAGGGGTATAAAAGTAGCAGTAGTAAATATAGTGTCAAGGAAGGATTTCCAAAAGGTATGTGGGGGGAGGGATCAGGAGGGCTAAGGTAGTGAGGCAAAGCTCTCAGGAGAGGGAGAGGGGAAGGAGGAAGTGTGAGGGAGAAAATAGGAAAAGATTGGGATGTCAGTGGGGAGAGAGATTGGGAGAGAGGGGTCAGGGGTTGGAGGAGAGACAGAAACAGGTAGTGGGGAAGTTGGCTTTAGTAAATATTTTAGGGATAGTAGGGATGATACATGGCAAATAAGAGGAGGGAGCTGGTTCCAGAGGAAAGAGAGACAATACAAGAAGGCTGCTAGGCTGCCACTAGACTAGACCGAGGGTGGGAAATCGAGAAGAAATTGGAATCTGTGGAGTAAAGGGGATAGGAGTAGGCAGCAGAGGGAGAAAGCAGAGAGGACAGGTGGGGGGAGGGAGGTGAACAAGTATTTTTCAATGAGGGAGGAGCAACGCAAGGGTAAGGGGCAATAGCAAGAGTGGAATAAAGGGAGCAGTAATGCATGCAGGGAGGAGAGTAACTTGCAAAATGACAGAAGGCATTATAGAGGGGATCCAGTCTATCAAGAGTGGAGGGAGTGGCTGCACTTTGGACTACATCAGCATAGTAAGAAATGGGGAGGATCATTTTGACAAACAGGTCCTTGCATATGCCAATAGGGAGACAGTCATTGTTTTGGTAGAAGATGCCTAGTTTGGGACGGAGTTTAGAGTGCATAGCATTGATGTGTGGAAAGAAATCTAGGTTACTGTCAAGCCACACACCAATGTATTTATAAGTGTTGACAGCTTCTAGTTGGGAACCATTGAAGGTGGAGAACCCAGGGAGATGTGATAGCCTTACTAACTTTTGACTGGTGCCAAAGGTCAACACTGTCTTTTTGGTATTTACATTCAGCTGGTTTGCTTGAAAGCAGCATAATACATTATGGAAGTCTTGTTGTAGTGAAGATGCTACAGCAGGTGTAGAGGGGCCAGATTCGTAGATGACAGTATTGTCGTCATACCTATGAATATGGGAGGAGAAAGATGGAGGGGAGGTCATTGAGAAAAACTGAGAAAAGAATGGGGCTAGAACAGAGCCCTGGGGGACACCACTCATCTGCACAGATTGTTGGCGATTGGTCAGATAGGAGTGGAACCACCGAACCACTGAAGACCAGCCAAGGCCAGCTTGTTTAAGAGGAAGGGGTGGGAAACTGGGTTGAAAGTCTTAGGGAGATGAATAAAGATAGCCGCTGTGATGAGGCCCTTGTCCAGCCCTGTATGGATGGAGTCAGTAACATGGAGAAGGGAGGTGATCCTGGAGTGTTTTTTGCTGAAACTGGACTGGAAGGGGCGGATAGGAAGGAGTAGGAGTCAAGGAATTTGACTGATCTGGAGTGGACTAGTGATTCCTGCAGTTTAGCAAGGGAGGGTAGGAGAGAGATTGACCTGTAGTTTCCGGGGGATGATGGATCACCCTTTGTGGAGGGGGAGTACTTAGCAGTTTTCCAGGCAAGGGGATGGCAAAGAGAGAAAAGAGGTTTAGAAGGTGGGTGAGCAGGAGGAGAATGGTGGGCAGATATGGGAGGAGTTTGGGGCTCAAGCCATCAGGGTTGTATTTAGAGGGGTTGAGAAATTTGAGGCAAAGAAGACTTTGAGGGAAGATGGAGGGAAGTGGAGACAGGCAGAGGAGAAGGGTTGGGGCAGGGGAGCCATTGAGACAAGGAGAGAACAGCAGCAAGTTGTGAAGTATTTGTTGAAGAGGGAGGTGACAGCAAGGTGGATGATACCAGTGAACCATCAGCTTGAGGGAGGCTGGTTGGGTGGTGGGTCAAAAGGGAGTGGACTATTTTCCAGAAGTTGGAGGGGAGCTTAGTTTGATTTAAGGTTAGAATTGAAGTAATGGGCCTTGGTAGCAAGGGTAGGCTTGGTGCAGAAGTTTCTAAGGGACCCCAGTGCTGGTGGTCAGAGTCAGAGTGGGAGGCCTTAAAGCGGGACCAAGCCTAGTCCCTGGTTTTACAGAGCTGTAGGAGGTCAGGTGTAATCCAGAGGTGCTGGGAGCCTTTAACTCTGGTTGTTTTGAAGGGGGCATGGGTGTTCCCGGAGTGAGTGAGGATGGCAGTGAAGTGTAATATGACTGAGTCAATATTCTGGGCAGAGTAGACTGAGGACCAGTTAGTGGAGACTAGATCACCAAGGAGAGCTTCAGAGTTGAAAGACTGTAGGACTCGGTGCCAAATGTACTTTGGGGAGGATTTGGGGGGTGGGGTAAGTCTTCCTGATGCAATAAACATGACTGTGATCACTGAATATATTAGGGAGAACACTAGTGGATGAGACACGACTGGGGTGTGAGCATAGTATCCAGTCCAGGAGGGAGTGGCTAGAGGAGTGGGGGTTTAATCTGGTGGGTTCAGAGATTAGTTGTGAGAGGTTCAAAGATTTGATGAATTGCTGCACTGATTTTGAGTCTGGGGACAGCCAGTTTAGGTTAAAGTCATCGAGAAGAATAAGTTCACCTGAGGCGGAGAGGGAGACAAGTGCGGAAAGGGAGTTAATGAGAAAGGAGGAAGGAATTTTGGGAGGCTACAGGATGCCAACAAGATAGGGAGGGTGGAGGGAGAGAGAGTTTGAGCAGCAAGAGCTCGTGGGAGATGGGGATGGCCTCTTTGAAGGTGACAGAACAGAAAATGTTATGACAGGTGTAAATGGCAACACCTCCACCACATTTACCTCTGTTCTAGTGGAAAACGTGAAATTCAGGGAGGGCGAGGTGCAAGTCCAGGATTCTAAAGGAGAGCAAGGTTTCAGATATACAGAGGATAACAGGGGAGTTTTTCAAGGTCCATACCTGAAGGGAGTCTAACTTTGGGAGGAGGCTTCATGCACTGAAATGGTAGAACCTAAGACCTTTGGGCACGGGGAATGGTGAGGAGGGGGCTCAGGATTCAGTCCCACATCTCCTGCAAGGTGCAGTAGGAAGAGGAGGAGGGCTAGAAAAGAAGGGGATGTACTTTTGTGGCATGGGGAGAGGAAGGGCAGCAGTTAGATGAGCACAGAGGCGGTGGAGGACTTTGAGGTGAGAGGAGGAGGTAGGGAGGCAAGGGTGGATGGGGAGAGAGAGAAAGTAGGAGACAGGGCAGCAGGAAGGCGATGGGAGGGGCAGGAGGTGGAAGTAGAGGGAAGGGAGGGAGGAGAGAGGAGGAGAGGGAGGAGGGAAATGAGAGAGGACAAGTGGGTATGAGGGGGATAAGTAAGGAGGAGGAAGGGTGGGAGACCAGGGGAGGTAGATGAAGAAAGTGGGTAGCCAGAAAAGCATAACTGTGGAGAAGGCAGTAGGGGTGGGAAAGGAAGGAGAGTGGGAGAACAGGGGAGAAGTGGATAGAGGAAGAACCTGAGCAGCAGGCAGAGCAGAGGGGGATAGAAGGAAGTAGGGGGGAAGGGAAAGTTGGTGAAAGGTATGGATAGGAATAATGAAAAGGAAGAAAGCTGGGGTAAGGGAGCAGATGTAGAAGGTAGAAGATGAGGAAATAGAACAAGTGAGAGAATACTGCAGCAGGTGTGAGGGGTGAGCAAAGCTGAGCAGTGACAGCTAGACGAGGGAAGAGGACAGTAATTGGCAGTCAGGAGAAAAGCATGGCAAATGTAACATGAGCAATATGGTTTTACAGCAGTCATGGATGGAAAACCTTAAAACACAATAGCTAGTTAATTTAAGAAATAAAATAAGGAGGCTTGTTCTGAAGCAAATAAAAAAAAAAAGCTCATTCGAGTTGCATCAAGCAGGCAAGCTGAGTGGAGACAATAATAGGTCAGCTGAGATAAGTACAAATACTGGTAGCAGATGAAGCAAACAAAAGTAGGCAGATGGAAATGAGCCATATGAGTAACCAAACTAGAGCCAGCTGGTAAGATCTAGCATAAGGTGGCCAGACTAAACATAATTCCAATACATACATAGGAGCATGCAAGTAGTAGAGGCTCATACTTCTTAGCATTTCTACAGATTAGCATATGCTGGAATATGCTGGACAGAACAACAAAGCATATTCCGAGTGTCTAGTTGCACAAAGCATACCCCAACACACTGATTCTGTCAGTTTGCACAAGATTAGTACACAACATACCCCTTAGCATTTCTGCAGATTAGCATATGCTGGACAGAACGGCAAGGCATATAATGAGTGCCTAGTTACACACAGCACTCTCCAACACATTGGTCAAATCAGCAGTCACATACAGTTTGTGTATCAGAGCACCATGTGGCAGCATGACTGGCTGCTGGCTATCTACTTAGCTGACACCTGGCTGACTCCAAGCGATGTCCTTTGTGCTTGGACCTTGACATGAAGACCACAGTGGAGAACCACTATGGCAAAACTGTATTTAGGCATGGAAAAAATTGTCCCAGGAGTGCCTCTGATTGACTGCAGGAGCAAGAGGGAAGGGGTTGCTGGCTATCTTGTGTCAGCAGCTTGGCAAGGCATCTGAGAGGTGATCACTGGGCTGAAGGAGGAAAGAAGTGCTCTCCACACCGTCACAACCCCAGGGCAGGAGCAAGAATGGCTGCAGAGAGTACTAGAACAGCTGCAAAAGACAGAGGCAGCAATGGGGGTCCAGCATGCTTCAACAACAAGCCACTTCATCCCAAGGAGTGCCTCTGATTGTTTGAATGCACAAGGGGAGAGGGGGTTGCTGTCCCTCTTGTGTCAGTGTCCTAGTAAAGCTCTGTGAGGCGATCATCGGGGAGAGGGCAAGAAGAGCTGCCATACACACCCTCATGGCCCCAGGGCAGGACCAGGAATGACTGTGAAAAGTCCTTGAATGGCTGTAAAATGGCCGAGGCAGCATCAGACTTTTAGTGGACTTCAAAGACACACCCTTTTGTCCAGAGAAGCGTCTCTGAACGGCTGGAGGAGCAAGAAGGAGGGGGTTGCTGGCTGTCTTGTGTCGGTGGTTTGGGAAGGCATCTGTGAGGTGACCCCTGGGAGAAGGTTGGGAAGAGATGCTGTGCACACCCTCACAACCCTAGGACAGGAGCAGGAATGGCTGTGGAAAGTCCTGGAATGGCTGCAAGAAATCCAAGGCAGCAGTGGGGTTTTGACAGGTTTCAGCAACACACCCTTTGTCTAAGGTGCACCTATTATTGACTGGAGGTGCAAGAGGGAGGAGGTTGCTGGCTCTCTTGTGTTGTTAGCTTGGGAAGGCATCTGTGAGGCGACTGCTGGGGGAGGGTGGGAAAAGGTGCCATGCGCACCCTCATGATCCCAGGGCAGGAGCAGGAATGACTGTGGAAATTGCCTGGAATGGCCGCAAAATGGCCAAGGCAGCAGCAGAGTTTTAAAGGCCTTCAGAGACATACACCCTTTGTCTTGAGGAGCACCTCTGATTGGCTGGAGGTGTAAGAGGAAGGGGGTTGGCTCTCTTGTGTTGGTGGCTTGGGAAGGCATCCATGAGGTGATTTCTGGGGGGAGGGTGGGAAAAGGTGCCATGATCCTTCTCATGACCCCAGGACAGGCACAGGAATGGCTGTGGAAAGTCCTTGAATGGTTGCAAAAATGGTGAGGCAGCGGGCATAGTTTGGATGCTGACGATGACTGCCACCTAAAGCAGTTGCTGTCCACCACTTCTCCATGTGTTTCTCACTATCTGACTCTAAGGGTGACGCTGCTGTACTGTTCTGCATCATAGTGGCAGTTTGTGTGTCAGGGTGCATTCGTAGTTTTTTTATTTTTCTCCCCGTACTGCTGTTTCATTAAGTTGGACACCCAGCTATTGTAGTTGTCTTGTCAGACTCCCTTGCTGGTATGACAGCGAAAGCTCTGGTTCCTGCCTCGCTGGTAGATGATGGCTTAGCCAGGATTGAAAATATGCTTACTAAGATGCCCCTTAATATGGCTGAGATCTGGTCAACTTGTGTGTAAACAGCTTTGGAGGTCACTGGCCTAAACAAATGTCTGCTCTTCATGGAGGAGAAATCCCAGCAGCATGAGTCCAGCCTGAAAGACCTGCAGGCCTGCCTCAGGGATCAAGACAGACTTATACGTACTCTCTGGGAGAGGGTCGAAAACTTAGAGAACTGCAGTCATTAAAATCATTTGCGGTTTATCAGCTTTCCAGAAGGAGCTGAGGGGACAGACCATGTCAGATTTCTCCAGTGTGTCCTGCCTGTTCTTTTTCAGTTGCAGGGACTGGTACCATATGAACTGGACTGGGCACATAATTTCTTGGCTCTTCGCCCTTGAGACGACAATCAGCCAAGTCAAATACTGAACCGCTTTCTCTGTTTTCCAGACAGGGAACAGGTTCTGATGCTGGCCCAAGAACGGGGCCCATTGGTTTGGCAAGAACACACTGTACACATCTTTCAGGACTTTTCCCCAGAGGCCTTTATGGATGTCCGGTGGCTACTGGCCACTTGTAGGGTGAAATACAGCAATCACTATATGGCTATTCTTAGGATCACTGTGGATGGAGCCTACAAGGATTTTCATGCTTCGGATTCTGTGGCGCAGCATATTTGCCAGTGCTGGCCCTCCTGTGGCCAACAGCACTGGACTTCTCTGGGCTCTTCTGAGGCCCTGCCTGTCCTGATGCCATGGACCTTCATGAGCTGATGCAGAGCCTTCAGGGTAGACTTCTGCAGGCACCGTGGACTCTGACCCTCAGAAAGATGGTGGATGGCAAGTCGAGACCAGGTAACGCAGCCATAAACAGAAGAAGGACCAGCCACAGCTTCATACTGGCCATCCCAGGAGTAGCAGCTGAAGTGGGACTTCACATCATTCCTCTGAGGACTAGACAGCCCTCTCAGTTAGGAAGCAGCTGTCTCTTTTTCAACGTCCTTCTCCCAGTGAACTGGCTGACTTCCTGCCTCTCTCACTGGTGATGGCCTACCCTCCTCCACAACAGTCCCCAGTGGTTTCAGTGGCTGCTGTGGCCTCAGCAACTCCTCCCTCCACTACTTCTTTCTTTGTCAGGCACAATTCTCTGAACATGGAGATGTGGCAGCCAGCCATGACATGCCCATCATCAGACTCCGCCGGTTGAGTATTGCACTGGACAAGGATTTCCTTCTTACTGTCCTCATCCTTTCAGTACAGTGCTGTTTGCTGAAAACTGGGACTGGAACAAGTTACATTTTAGATTTCAGTTTTTTTTTCCTACCTGTTTATTGCATGTTTATTCTTGCTGCCCTAATGTTCTAACTAAATTTAGGCAACGGAGTTGGCTGAGTCAACCCAATGTGTTTTTTGCTCATGGACCCTGATATGCTTTGGCCTCAGTACAGAGACCAGTGCTGTCCTGGGTTGCTGCAGGGTGCCCTCATCTGAGGCCATCATCCCCCGTTTGGCTCCTTGCAGGTTTTAGTGACCCACTCCCTTTTTGCCATTTCCAATTCTCCCCTCCTCTGAGCAATGTTCCTGGAGGTAGGGCAATGGCGAGGGAGTATAAGAATTCTTGCATTGGATTGTTGTACTATGGAAGGGCTTTGCCCAAGGTTCAATGTGGGGAATAGCTCCTCCCACAACCTCTATTTAAGCCCTCCACTAACACACCTCCCTTGCTTAGGGAGTATTTTTTGTACCTTGGCTTCCTGCGTGACTTGTGTGGCTGTGCCTTCTTTCCTTGCCTTCCCTCTGCTGTTGTCCCCTCCATTCCTCCCCTCTCCTGTATGTCTCCCCTTCCTTCCTGTTACTCGTCCATGTCTTCTCCTGTTTTTGTTGCTCCCTCACCCATTTTTGCATCTTTACACTTTGTTTGTATTATCTACCATATGAATTCCTATGTCTGCGTTCTCCCAACTGCTTGATTGACTTGTTTGTCAGTGCTTTAGCTCTGTCTCCTGTCCTCCCATTTACTCCTTCTGCATCCCTCCTAGTTGCAACTTGTTTTCTGCCTCACCTTGTTGTTGTTTCTGGGTACCATGCTTGCATGCCGCATTGTCCCTGCGCAGGTGAATTCTGCTTCCTGTGTGGTCCTCTGCTCCCTGGCTACTCAATTTGGCCTCCCCGCTCCCTTCACCATCTCCATTTTGTGCTTGTGGTAGGGTGCTTCACCATTCGTTGCCTGTTTTTGGGCTCCTCCACTGCCCTCAGCAGATTTCTCTCCTTTACTGGTGCCGTTGTCGTGCCAAATGGTATCCTAACACAAATAGGTTCCTTGCTTTCATACCACACATGCTTGTATGAAAATGATCACTTGCTATTCAAATCGGTTCCACATACGGATCCGATTTTGCACATTTCGCCGATTTTGTATCTTTGGCTGGTTTTCGGCAAATATCAACTAATTAAACCAATATAAGACAACTCATTTTGAAGCCGTAGCCATGCATCAAAAAGTCACATCAGCAAACGCTTGTCCAACACATGCACGGCTGAAAAATCGTGTGTGTCCTAAGTCTTCCAAGAAGGTGAAATACAAATAAAATCACCTGTTAGGCTGTTGTTTTACAACATTTCCCTTTTCTAAAGTTCATTTCCAACCTTTATGTCTCTATTCTGTTGCTCTGCTTCATACACCGGGCCCATTCCATATAGTGGCTACTAAACGTGAAACCGGAGGCTTTGCAGGACAGCTTGAGTGACTCCCTGGGCCATTTAACATCTCCTCCTGACTCGGTCAGAACGACCTGGGACTCGACACTTGGAAGAAAGTATGTAAGTATTAATTTACCATTCTAGCTGCCTCATTACACATCTGATACTACTGCACACTGTCTACAGTATATCCGTAAATACTGTACTCACAAGAGAAACATGCCAGGCACAGCAACGATTTTAAGTAAAGGTTTATAGTTCCCAGTGAATAGACAGATCAGTTCCTATCCTATGCAAGGCAACATGTAGTACATGCCAGTTATATCTTCATAGCCTGTCAAAATCGATTGCAAATGCAGATGTATCACATACTTACAAGAGGCTACTTTTTGTTTATATATATTTCTTGCTTTTTTTGCATAGCTTGTTAAAACTGATTGCAAATGCATATAGTATGCACTTTTTATATATATATTTTTTTAGTTGTTTAACCAGGAGTAGCACACTAAGCTGAAAGCTTTTTCACAGGTGCGACCTTGGAGCACAGGGAAGTTAAGTGACTTGCTCAGGGTCACACAGTAGGTAAGTGGAAGCTGTGACATTCAAACCCAGGTCTGGTCTGCTGGATGTCACCAAATTTGTATCTCAGAGCCTTAAGCCACTGTGCTATACGAAACTTATATGAAACTTGATTTATGAGTAATCACAATTATTAATGAATAACTATATCACACACTTACAACAAGCTACGTTTTGTGCGTATGTATATATGTATATATATATATATATATATATGTATGTGTGTATCTTCAGTTGCATGCGCTGCCTCCCTCCCCTCCCAGTCTCACATCTGCCTGTGGCATCCTCCCACCTCTATCCCAGGTTCTGATCAGCTCAAGGGACGCGTTGTCACTTGAACATGAACATACAAGTCTTCCAGCAGAAGCAGGTCTTGTGGTCTGTCAGGTCTGCTTGATTGTGCAGCTAGCAGCCTTATCTTGTAGCTGCCCCTCCCAACTCCCCCATTTACAATATCCCCCCACCCTGTCCCATACCCTTTTGAATCCCCTCACTGTCTTACAGGATACCACCTCCTCTGACAGAGTCTTCCATTCTGTCATCACTCTCTCTGTGAAAAAGTGTCTCTTCCTTGTCGTGCCCCTCTCTCTCCTTAATTTAAATATCCCCTCTGTACCTGTCTTGTTAATCCTCTTTATATACTTAAAGGTTGAATCACATCCCATAGATCCCTCCTTTCCTCCAGGGAGTACATATTCATCCATCTCAACCTTTCCTCCTAGTCTCTCGATCATCTTAGTTGCTTTGTGCTGCACCCTTTCCAGTAATCTGATATCTTTCATTAGATATTGGCACCAGTACTGCATGCAGTACTCAATCCACTGTCCCATCTCTCACCACCTCTATCTTTATAGGCTCCACTTTCATCTCCCCAAAAGTACTCCCCATCCTAATCTCACTAGTCCTCTGTGTCTATTCCATGTTTGTTTGAATGTCTCCAGTGTCTGCACCCACCATTTCTTCTTATAGCTTATTCCATGGTTGAACCACTCTTTACATGAAGAAGTACTTCCTCACATTGCCTCTGAGCCTCCCCTCTTCCAGCCTCATTTCATGGCCCCTTGTCCTGGTGCTCTTCCTTTTCTGCCGAAGGCTGCTCTTCTCATACATTCTTAATCCATTTGACACAATTGAATGTCTCTATCATGTCCCCCTCTCCCTTACCTCCAGTGAGGACATGCTTTTAAGAATTTTTTCCAGGCCATATGTGGGAGCAGTTTGAACCCCATTAAAGGTAACTTGACTTCCCTGCCGATGAAATTGGGAGGGTTAGGGATGATTAATCCCATTAACTTCTTTTTTTAGTATTTTTTTGTATTCTAATTTAAGGCCTCTCTTGGTGTTTGCTGGTCAGGAATGGGTACCCCTCCTTCTTGACTTTAGTAGGCCATGGCATTCTCAATGGGAGGATGGGAGACTTAGGGTGTTGAGGAGATCCTCTGTTATCCCGGAATACGTACAGGAAGTTTTTCTTAAATTAAAACAGTGGCACATTACCAGTATAATTGTGATAATTTATAATAGAAAAGATGTGTGCATTCTCAACATTGTTATTAATTTATTTATTTTACCAGGAGAGATACACTAAGCTAACAGATTTTTACAGGTGTGACATGGGAGCACAAGGAAGTTAAGTGACTTGCTCAGGATCACACAACAACATGCAAGTGGGGCTATAGGTTCAAACCCAGGTCTCTAGGTTTGCAGCTTAGAGCCTTAAACCACTGCATTATATTGCCTCCTTGTTGCCTCTCTTGACTCTGCAATGGCCTCTTGCCAACCCATTTCACTTGTAGCTTTTAATCTCAGCTGTCTCTACTTTTCCTCCCAACCCAATGACAAGCCCATTGAATCTTTAAGCCTCACTCAGCTAATATCAGAACATACCAGACCCAATCCCTGTGCTGCTAACCATTCTATTCTAAGAAGGATCCTGACCTCTCATCTTAACTGTATCATTGCTGCTGGGATTTTCTCTGATTCCTTCATCGATCATCATCTCACTTACTGTGCATGAAACACTTGTTCTGCCCCTACCACACCAAACCACATTCATCACAGGTCCTTGCAATCTACTGCTGTCCTGGCAGATCTGGCCTCTCTGACTGGTCTCCTGTCTTCTCTGCCATGGATATTGATGAGTCTCTCGTGTTTTACAACAACATTCCTTAGCAAATGGGACACTCATGGTTCTTTTATGAAACTATGTCAAGAGTCTCCACCACCCTGGGTTACACCGAGTTGCACAGACCTGTTCAAAGCCCTAATCTTACAAGGTACACCTGTAAATCCATGCAGTCCTTGTTACATGACCAACATTACCATTCCCTTATAAACTATTGCAACAAGGTAGTCCAATTAGTTAAGTTCAACATCTACGATCAGAGTTTGCAAACCAATTTGAACTCCTCCACTATCATTTGCAAAGTAGTTAACTCACTTTTTGATCCACCCTCCATGACTTCCTCCCCTACTCTTACAGTGCAATACCCTCACCCAGTTGCTTCCACCTTTAATTATTGTTTTTCTCCACCTGCACTCTTGTCAATCGGCCCCAATCTTGTTCCTACTTAGAAGTCCTTCTCCCTCCACTTATTGCAGCTCCTCCTACATTCTTCTACAGTTGCAGTTTTTCAATGGGTACAAATTACTCAGTAAGAAATCTTCAGGACTCCCTCCAAATGTAGCCCCATCCCCCTCTTACCCATCTGAGGACAGTGGATAGCTTTAAGTGGGATTGGGACAGAGTCAGAGAGGAGTAAATGCAGTTAAATACACAATGGTGGTAATGGCCCAAATTGGGAATAGAGGGGAGAGTTTGGAAATGGAGTGGCAGCTGTAGTGGTATCAAACTGTGAGATGCACAGTTGGGTAGACTTGATAGACCTGTGTGCCTTTTTCTGCTGACAATTTTGTATATTCGTAAGTTTGTATCTTGTGAACTTATCCTTCTCACTTTGTTTCATTCCCCATGATCTCCTCTCTGTATTGTCCTCCTCCAATTCTAATGTATGTTTATGATTCAGTTATTTTGGCTTTCATCAACACCACATTACATTTTCCAAAGTGCACTTTACCTTGGTTTTAACAACATTCTGACTTGGGTCAAAACTAACTAAGTGAAACACAACTGAGAGAAACCATTCTGTTATGTTATGGTCCGGTAAGAAACTTTCTATGCTATGTTCCTCCCCTACCTTTGAGGATCTCAGCTTGACTCAGTATCTTCTTTCAAATGCTTGTGCATTTTCCTCAAAAGTAAATTAGTTGTCACCACACATGTTGACATGATCCACTGTAGGCTCCGTCCCAAGCTTTATGCTCTTTATATGAACAAAGACAGCCTCTCCCCACCAGTTAAAAATGAACTGTTTAGCAAAATGATCCTTTCCACTTTTGACTATGCAGATGTGTATATAGCTCTGCTGACCCCTCCTCTGTTACGAAATTTAACACACTCTTTAATGCTTTTTGACATTTTGCGACCAAACAACCCCTCATGCACACCATTTTTCCTTTATTCCTTCCTCTATCTGCCCACCTCCCACCTTTGACAATCTCACTCCCATTTCTTCATTGCTAAATATTGGGTTTTACCTCTTCCACCTTATCTATCCTACCTACTTTCTGCTGCATCACCTTAAAGGTTACTTGCTATGATCCAGAGTCTCGCACACCCTCTTTAATCTGCTTCAGCAATCAGAAGCACAGAAATCTGCTGTTTCCTACATACAAACATACGAACATATGAAATTTGCCAGCAGATAAAGGCCTAGAGGTCTATCAAGTCTGCTTGAATGTGTAGCTAGCACCCCTTATTCTGCAGCTGCCTCTTCCTTCCACCCTCCCCTTCATTGACCCTCCCCCTTGTCCTGTCCCATCCCCTTTTGAAGCAGTCCACTGTTCTACTGCATACCTCTTCTGCAGGTAATGCATTCCATCCAGCCACCACCCTCTCTGTAAAAAAGTGTCTCCTCATCTCCCTCCTGAACCTTCCTCCCTCCAGTCTCATATCATGTTTCCTGGTGTCCCTCCCCTCCCTGACTTTGAACAGCCCCTCTGTACCTGTCTTGTTTATTCCTTTCATGTACTTAAAGGTTTCAATCATGTCTCCCCTGTCCCTCCTCTCCTCCAGCCTCCTCTCATATGATAAGTTTCCCAGCCCCTTGATCATCTTTGTCACCCTGTGCTGCACCCCCTCCAGTAACTTAATGTCCCTCTTCAGATACAGGTGCCAGTACTGCACGCAGTACTCCAGGTGCAGTCTAACTAATGACCTATACAGTGGCAGAATCACCTCCTCGAGGATATCTTCGTCACCGCGACTCAAACATCATTGCCTTCTTTATTCAAGTTTATTGCAGGAAAGACTCCGTTGAGCAAGCTCATTCACAAGGAGGTCCTGAGGCACATACACATACAGTTCGCAATTACATAGACAGGAGATATAAAATGTAGAACAACAAAGAAAAAAATATATAATACAAGAGGTATACACAATAGAAGTCCTTATGCTATATATGCAGTACATTCCAGCTTTAACCTTGCCCTAAATTATGCAACACATTTCAGCTTAATAAGTAGAGGCAAGTTGGTACCTAGGAAGTTGACTTGGCGTTGGGAGCCTAGTAGCACCTACATATGTATTTTAATTTAGAGATAGCTAGTGTTTTGTAGGAGTTAATTGATACGATGCTGGTTAGCTCCAGCATGGCTTGTAGTTGGTTTCAAATGTTTGGGAGGGCGTATGAGACAGCTCTTTGGCCAGCTGCGGTACGTGTCCTGGGAACATCTAGTAGGATAAGGTCGGATTTCCTTAGGGAGTAGGAGCTATGCGAGATGTGTATGAGAGACGTTAATAAACAGGCAGTTTGTGGAGTAGTAATTTGAGGGTCCAAATGCCAACATGTAGGAGGCGTCTGGTGGCAAGAGAGGTCCACCCAACTGCAGCATAAAGATCACAGTGGTGGGTCCCGTACGCAGAGTTAGTAATGAAGCGAAGAGCATGATGATAGAGTACGTCCAGTTTAGATAGGCTCAAGGTTGGGGAGGAGATAAATAAAATGTCTCCGTAGTCAAGCAAGGGAAGGAATGTTGCTTGGACAAGTCTTTTGAGGGTCGCGAGAGAAAAGAGGGTCCTATTTCTAAAGAAGAAACCCAAGCGTGCTTTAAGCCTCTTTGATAGATCCTCAATGTGGTTGTTGAAGGAAAGCTTGTTGTCTATCCACATACCTAGATATTTAAATTTAGGTATGACTTCCAAGGGTTCACCTAGGGAGGTAACTATGAAGTTTTTAGGTGGGGTATGTAGGGCACCAGACAAGGCAAGTCTTGATAAAATCATTGTCTTGGTTTTTTTTGGCATTTAAGAGAAGCTTGGCATTGATAAGGTTGCTTTCTAACTGGATAAAGTCAGCTTGGAGTGCTTCCCTGACTTCAGTTAAGGACGAGCCTGATGCGTACAAAACTGTATCGTCCGCAAAGAAATGTATGCTAGAGTTCTTTATGTGGGAGTCAAGGTTGTTGATGTACAAGAAAAAAAGGATTGGTCCTAGGATGGAGCCTTGAGGGACTCTTCTGGCAATTGGAAGGGGGGCAGATAGTAGGCCATCAGCTTTATAAGGATCTGAATTGTCTCTCACCCTCTGCCAGTAGACAATACTACCTTGTATCACTAATAGACTCGATCATCTGGGAAAAAAACCCATCCCAGCTGGCGGCATTGCTGGTCCCTCAACCATCCTCCCATGGCCTGCGATCAGCTGACAAATCTTTGTTCTATGTTCTGAGATGTCAGATGACTAAAGGCACAGAGACCTTCCAATTCTCTGCTCCCAGGCTATGGAATGCTCTTCCACTCAACCTCTGGCTGTCTCAGTCTCACTATGGATTTAAAAGTGAATATCGTCGTTATCTATCCTTAGCTGATGCTTGTACATGCTTTGACCCTACCTGAAGCTCCTAAAACTTACCAGTAATGTCACCCCTGCTCTAATCCAGCTCCAAGACTGTCTCCTCTTCCCCTCCCCATATTTTTCCTTCTCTTTGTAAATAACTTCTTGACTACTAGCTCTCTTCCTTCTCGAACCTTGTTGCTGACCATCCACGTTGTTTTGCCAATTACCACCGACCTTCCTTCTGTCAGTCTTTCTTGTTATGTTTGAACATTCCTCACATTTCTCTCTATATAACCTTACTATCTTATTAACCCTTTCACTCCACAGGTCAGGTCCATGGTTTCTGCACTTATTATATACTGTATCTTACTGCCATTATCTGTATAATGCTTTCCATTATTTTTTGTTGTTTCTACCCATTGTATTTTTGTAGCACTGCTGTACTGTTCCTCTATTTGTGTTATTGTACCCATGTTGCTGTTGTTCAACTGTTCTCTTTTTGTTGTACTCTCCCGGGTCGTGCCTGAAAATAGTCATTTTATGGCTAGTGCACCTACCCGGTTAACAAAAACTAAATAAATAAAATACCCCTTACAATACAACCCAGCATTTTGTTGGCCTTTGCAGCTGCCTTCCTACATTGTGCTGAGTTGTTCATTGACCCTGTAATGAGCACCCCCGATCCTTCTCCTCCTCTGTCTGGGCTAGCTGTACTCCCCCCAGCTGGTAACTCCTCCTTGGGTTCTTCATCCCAAAATGCAGCACCTTGCACTTTTTGGCATTAAACCCCAGTTGCCAGGTGTCTGACCAGGTTTCAAGCTTTGCCAGATCATTCTGCAACCCCTGCCATCCCCCTAGGTCATTCACCACTGCTGCTACCTTGGTATCATCAGCAAACAGACTGATCTTGCTCTTGATGTCCAATGATATGTCTGCAATGAATATCCCAAACAACACTGGTCCCAACACCAAGCCCTGTGGAACACTGCTCATCACTAGCCTTGGGTGTGAGAGCTCCCCACCCACCACCACCCTCTGTTGCCTTCCCTGAAGCCAGTTCCCTACCCATCTCACCAGCTTTTCACCCTCCCCTGTGCCTTCTAACTTACTTCCCAGCCTTCCATGCAGCACCGAGTCGAATGCCTTACTGAAGTCGAGATACATGACATCCACTGCATGGCCCCTGTCCAGTTGCCTAGTCATAGAACTCCACCAGGTTGGTTTTGCAGGATCTGCCAAGTATGAAGCCATGCTGTCTGCTGTCCTGTAGTCCTTTGGCCTCTAGGAGGGCCACCAGCACTCCTTCAGGATAGTCTCCATTAGCTTACCCACGATGAATGTGAGGCTCACTGTCTGTAGTTTCCTAGTTCATCCTTGGGGCCACTGTTGTGGAAGGGCACCACATAAGCCACCCTCCAGTCCTGAGGTACACACCCTGAATGTAGTGAGACATTAAATAGGTCTGCCAAAGGTCCTACAAGGACCTCTGCCAGTTCCTTCAGTACCCTGGGATGGATGCCATCTGGGCCTGGTGCCTTGTCCACCCTCAGTGCCTTCAAACCCTCCCAAACTCTGCCTCCATGATTTCCCCATCTGTCACCCCCTCCCCCCCATTTCTGCCATTCCTTCCCCTTGGTGTCACCCCTCTTCTCCTTAGTAAATACCAAGCAGAAGTAATCATTTGGTGCTTCTGCCTTATCGCACCCTGCTTCCACCCAACCCCACTCCTTCCTAATCCTTATTATGTGGTCCCTACAGTTCCTTTTCTCCCTGATATACCTAAAGAAGTCTTTCTCCTCCTTCTTAATGCCTTGTGCCAGCCTGAGTTCCATAGATGCTTTGGCTCCCCTTACTGCCCTTGTCACCTCCTTTAATTCTGTCAAGTACTCCTCCCTGTCCTCCCAACTTCCTGTTTTCTTGAATCTCCTAAAGGCAGCTCTTTTCCTCCTTACCTTTTCGATGACCTCCTTGCTCAACCAGCTCAGTTTCTTAGCCCTAGCCTTCTTGCTCTGGGCCTTGCAGCAGGTTTTGGTTGCCTCCACTATCCCCAGCTTTATGAGCTCCCACCTCTGGTTAGTGTCCATACTAGATTGAATTCTGGCCAGGTACCCTTCTACCACTTCCCCCATCCTCCCAAAGTCGGCTCCTCCAAGTCCAGCACTATTGTGCCAGATTCCACTCCTTCCTTGCCCATATCCAATGTGAGCCATACTGAGTGGTGGTCACTCCCTGACAGCAGTTCCTCCACTGTAAGTTCTCTCACAAAGTACCCATTTGCAAGCACAAGGTCAAGGGTATTCCATAACCTGGTTGGTTCACTGACCATTTGCAGCAGGAAGCTGTCCTGGAAGGCATCCAGCAGTACCTGCTCCCTTCTGTTCCTGGTTGTTGGGGTACTCCAGTCCACTCCTGGCATGTTGAAGTCCCCCACAATCACCACACTACCCTTCTCACGGGTCCTCCTGATCTGTCCCGCTAGTTCCCTGTCTAACTCCTCTGTCTGAAGTGGTGGCCTGTACACCACTCCCATTCTGAGAATCCTATTCTTGGAATCCTGGATTTGCATCCAAAGTGACTCCATACTACCCTCCTCCCCTTCCTCCCTTACACACTTCAGTCCTTCCTTCACATACAGTGCTACACCCCCTCCTTTTCCAATCACCCTGTCCCTACGAAATAACCTGTACCCTGGTACAGACAGGTACCAGTCATTGTATTGGGTGGCCCATGTTTCTGTGATGGCTGCAATGTCCACCTCTCCCTCTGCCATGAGCACCTGTAACTCTGCAGTTTTCCTCCCAAGGCTCCTAGCATTAAGAGTAACCACCTTCCACCCCCACATCCTGCCCTCCTTTACTACCATCACCAATAGTACTTGCTATTTGTCCTTTGTCACTGTTATGGGGGGGTAAGCTCGTATGGTTTCCCAACCTGTGGTCTCTGCATGTCTCTTGCCCAATTGCCACCCCCCGCTCCTAGTTTAAATTCCCAACTTCCTCTATGTACTCCTCCATCTTCTGTTTCAGCACTTTCTTTCCCTCCTCACTCAAGTGTAGTCTGTCCTTGGCATAGAGACTACTGTCCTCCCAGGTCCTCCCCACCCCCCCAACAGCTCCATACCCTTAGCACAACACCAGGTTCTTAGCCATCCATTAAATTCCTCTATTCTCAGCTTTCTTGTTGTGCTTGCCTTGGGCACTGGAAGTATCTCTAGAAAAGTTACTGATCTTCCTGCCCCTCACAATTGTCCTAGTTCCTCAAACCTCCTCTCTGACTATATCTACTGTCTTGTCAGCCAGGTCGTTCGTCCCAAGATGTGTAATTAAATGAGGCTAGTCCCTACCCCTTTTAGCATATTTCAGAACAGATTGTCCCACCCTTTCTGCTGTCATTCCTGGCATGGCCTCCACCCAAATGTGACAATGCCTCTCCCCCTTGCTACCCCACCTGACTCCTTTTAGTATTGAGTCTCCCAGCGCTAAGATTCCACCCCTCTTACTCCCTGCTTGCTTACATTCATCTCCCTCTCTCATTTCCAGCCCTCTTCTTCCTCCTGCACATTATTTCCCCTTTTTCCTGTTGCAATTCTCCCAGCTGAACTTCCCCCCACTCCCGTTTGTTCCTGGCATTTATCAATTACTCCTCTAATTTCATCCCATCCCTCCTCCTCCTCCTCCTCCTCCTCCTCCTTCCTCTCTAACAGTGCAAAACTATTTTCTGAAGACTGTTCACAAATGTCCACTCCCTCTTTCTTCATAGTAACCTGTTCTCTCCTTTCCACTCAGTGACTTTTGCCACATCTTCGCCTTCCCTCACAAGTCCCTATCTCCTCCTTCCATTTGTCTTTTGTCTCCTGACCTGGTTTCCCCAGCAATCGTTCTTCCTGACCTGGACCCCTTTGTCTCTGCTTCCCTTCTTCTGACCCTCTCCTCACCACTGTTGGCTCAAATTGCCCTCCCTCATCTCCCCTCCTTCCTCCCTCCAGCATTGGGCTGAACCCACCTCCAGTCTGCCTTGCCTGTCTTAGTTTCTCCTACAGATCCTCGATCTCCTTTCTAAGTTTCTCTATGTGGTTGCACACTAAACATCCCTCCACACTCCAGGCAATTTTTAGAAAGATTGGTGCACTGCAGTTGTTGCAGCCTACCACCCTACCCATTGCTGTTGTTGCCCACCAGCGACCCCCCACCCTTCCAGATGAAGGATACCAAACACTCCCCCAAGTATTCCCTCTCCTGCCTCTATCAGTGCAAAACATTCTTATCTTAATTTCCCTTACCCCCTTTGTTGTACACATTTAGATCGATTGGGCAACTGCTTTTATATTCCTATCCTTCCTATCCACAACCAAAAAGAGACTTTAAGTAGCTATTGCACAACCTTCTTCAAACTCCTACTCCTCTTTTCCACAATGCAATAGCAATGCAAAGAAGTAACAATGAAAACTCCTTGATTTGCAGTTACTTCCCTTCCACTGAGACAGCAGTCACCTCTTCACTCGCTGTTGTTCCTTTCCTGGATGTCTGCTTTTGCTATGACAGGTGCATATCCTTTTCCCTTTTGAGGAAGTGAAGTCAAAACCCCTGGTATAAAGGAAATCATGGACCAGGGGTGGGTGGGACCAGCCCAAGTTTCCAGAAACAATCAGGTAGCTGAGGCCCCTGGTCAGACCATTAGCACCCTTCCCCCACTATGCACTAAACTTTGCAGCTAGTGAAGCCATCAAAAATGAATCACAATTCTACTCAAAGCCCCCAAAATAGGTTTGCTACCTAAAGAAACAGGTTTTCAATTCAAACAGCTTCATCAACAACACATCAAAATAGGCTTGAAATTAGAAGATATAGGTCTCCAATTCAAAGAAACAGCCCCAATTAAATCACACCAAATAGGATTTAAATCAGAAGAAATAGGCCTCCACAAATGCAGCTTGCTACACAGTGAAACATCAAACAAATGAGCCCAATTATAGCCACCAAAACAGGTTTCAGAATTCCAACAGCCCCAAAACAATACCCTGCTAGCCCCTTAGAAGTAGCAAGAAAGAAATGAAATAACATTCTACCAAGAAAAATTCACAAGAAACAATGCAAAAACAACAACAAGAAGCTACTGTACTGGAACAGATCTGATCCTTTCCCCTTCTAGTTCCTTCTAACTGCACTACAGACTGCATTCACTCATTAGCCAACTCCCCTCTTCTATTTCACTATTTTCCTTCCTCTCTTCCTTTAAGAACCACCTAAAACTCTCCAAATACCCCATGATCCTGTTTTCTTACACCCTATACTTCCTTTTTACATCCATCTAATGCTCCCACCTAGGGAATATCCCTTTCAAACCCAGACTGTTATTTATTTTAATGTTCATAACTCCTTTCTTGCTTTGTATATTTCACTGCTGGCATGCATAGGTAGCGGCATTACTAGCAGAAGAAGTGAGGTAATAATGCCCCTCTACAAAGCCATGGTGATGCCATAGTTAGAATACGCAATTCAGTTCTGGACACCACACCACCACAAGAATATAGATGCATTGGAGAGGGTTCAGAGAAGGGCAACAAAGATGGTGCAGGGTATGCGGGGAAAGGCATTTGAGAATAGGTGTAATGAGCTGAATCTGTATATGCTGGAAACAAGGAGGGAAAGGGGGGACATGACTGAAACCTTTAAATATGTCTAGGTGCTCAATAAAGTAGGTGAAGGGGGTCTGCTAAGGGGGAAAGAGGGAGCTCAAACTAGAGGGCACAGCCTCATATTGCAAAGAAATATTGCAGGGTTCAGGAGTAATGTGAGGGGGTGCTTTTCCACAGAGAGTGTGGTGGAGCCCTGGAACAGACTGCCAGATGGAGTGGTGGGGACTAAGATGTTGGAGGAATTTAATAGGGCATGGGACAGGCATATGGTACTGAATATTGGTTGGAGGGTGGGGGCAGGCATGGAGGGGGTATGTAAAAGGGGCAGGTAGGGCAGACTTTATGGGCCAGAAGGGTCATTTTCTGCTGTCATATTTCTATAATTATATGACCACAACTGAGAAAAATACCACCTAGCATTCAAATCTAAACTTACACCTTTTGTTTTCTCTGCATAGCAATCATCTGTTGGACACATACCTTGCAATGACCACACACACACACACAGTATCCACATCGATGTTTATTTTCTTCTGAAAAACAAATGGTCCTCTTAGTGCTCTCTGACCATGCTCCACGACTGCATGCACACTGCTGGTGCTGCTTGCAGACTGTTGAACAGACCAGTCTTGCCTTTGGTATACATTGCTGTACACCCTCAAAGTGCACCAACTCCACAGACAGGATTATCATTTAATGACACTGCTCATGATACTTCCCCACATCATGTGTGGTATGTATTGTCTGTCGCAAGAATACATGTAGAAAAAAATGCGTAGACTGGGTGGATCAAGATACTTCTATCAGCTGTCACATTTTTTTTTTGCATGACACATAACAAGAAGAATGTTTTGCTCCACTCCAACACAGTAAGACAGACATGATTAAGTTACATGGCACCTTTAATGCATTGACCATACCATATGTAATAACTGAGTGCTGTGGGTAACAGTACAATAAATACTTCAATAATAATAACCTGATTCCTTATTCAAATGACAGTATAACACCATGGCAAACAACTATGTCATATGTACAGTAGTATAATTGACACCACAAGAAACATAACCTGAAGCCACCCCATCGTCATCAACATAGCCCAGTGGACGAGTGTAGAATCTGCGAGGAGAGGCAGGCATCATCCTGCTGACTGGGTGGTTTCTGGATTTTATATCATCAGAGGCTGTTAGACGCTCTGTGATGGAGTTGTCATGATAAATGCATGGACATGTGGAAGCTTCATGCAGTGAACATCTTCCCACCCAGAGCTACTGCTCCTGGCTGCGCCACCACCTATGGTTGCCGACGTGGCATTATTGTTGCTGAGCAAACTGCCTTCCCTCCCTGGAGGACAGTGCCCATTGGGATGCTCAATTCTCCCACACCCCACCCTACCCGAGTGGTCTTGACTTGTTCCTGAACTCAGGCAGCTGTCGTGCTGCCAGGTGAGTCATGGGTGACTCTGCAATGCACACCAGCAAGTGAGTTAAAAAGATTTTGGACAACGCAAAGTAGGTAAAGGCACTGCTGGCACACTATATATGTAGATTCATGTGATTGAGAGGGTGAGGTCTGTCTCCATGAACACATTATCTTTGCTTGCAGTTATACATGTATTGTGCTGTAATATGTATTCACCCCATACATGTATAACCACAAGCAAATATCCAGGTGTGTGTTGGGACAGACAGCCAGACTCCCACAATTCTATTAATCTCTACGTAGAGTGCATGCAGCCACATTTTATGCATTTTATCATACCAAAGCTTTTCTTAGGGCTGTTGATAAATCGTTGTTTTATCGCTCATTTTGTCCACTGAATGAATGAGTAGGTCATTAAAATGTAAGCATTTCATAGAATCCTTAACAAAATAATTCTTAAATAGGCTATCCTAACTCCTCTGGTAGGCAGTTCCTTGGTATGAGTTGCCCATCCTAGACTGCATATCATGTCAGCCGCTCTTTTACTACATACATGCATCTGGGAAACAAAAACCTAGAGGAAGAGCACACAATGGGGGGGTGAGTTAATAACAACAACAAAAATCAAAAGAGACCTAGGAGTAGTTATATCAGATGACCTAAAGGTGGGCAAGCAATGTGAGAAGGCAGTAAGGAGGGCTGGGGGGATACTGGGATGCATAGGGAGGCATCAACAGTAGAAAACAGGAAGTTGTTATCCCTCTGTACAGACAGTTAGTGAGACCCCATCTGGAGTGCTGCGTGCAATTCTGGAGACCCCATCTCCGTAAAGACATAGACAGAGTGGAGGCTGTTCAGAGGAGGGCAACCAAAATGGTGCACGGTCTGCACCAGAAGACATATGAGAAGAGACTAAAGCAGTTTAATATGTATACCCTTGAGGAAAGGAGAGAGAGTTGGGACACGATAGAAATGTTTAAGTATCTCAAGGGAATGAACAAAGTACAAGAGGGTAGTATCTTTCAGAAGAAGAGATGTGCAAGAACAAGGGGGCACAATTTGAAGATAGAGGAGGGACGGCTCAGAGGTAATGTTAGAAAGTATTTTTTCACAGAGAGGGATGTGGATGCATGGAACAGCCTTCCTGAGGAGGTTGTGGAGTCAGGAACAGTGGGAGAATTCAAGAATGCATGGGACAGGCATAAGGCAATTCTAGTGGGGGGGGGAGGAGGAAGTAAGCTGTTGATTAACTAGAATCTGCAGCTTATCCATCAGGTAGGGAAATGGGCAGACTAGGTGAGCCAAACGGTCCTTATCTGCCATCAAATTCTATGTTTGTATGTTTCTATACACTGTATTGCAACTTCCATGAGCACAATGTAAAATGAACCTCTCCTGGGAGGGCAAAAAAACAGATGTGAGGGTGGGGGAGGTGGGGATGGCAGTGGCATGACAAAAAGGAGGAGGGTGGGGCAGCTTCAAACTAGGGGCGCTAGCTGCACACTCGAGTAGACTTAGAAACTCATAAAAACTCATGCCAGCTATCCTACAGAGAGTGATCGCATTGCACCTCATGCAGAGTGGATATCCATGACGCAAAGCATTTAAATCTCTCCATTGCTGCATATGTCCAAAAAAACTATTTTTTCCACCACTGTTACACAATACATCAGGCAGTGATTTAGATACGTGACACATTTATTGCATGACCCACAAGATAAGGGCCAAGAGGCACTACATGCCAATCATTCAGCACACTGCCCTTTGAATCTTATAATTCTTTGCATAACTGTTCTTGGCAGTCTCTTATTTTTACATGACATGCCTCATCCACAGCAATACATGACCACCAGATTGGCTGCTACATCCCTCCTCTCCCAAATGGTTTGAGTGCAAGCCTAACCTCTGTTCATGAGATCAGAATTTAGGCACAATCGAGTCCTTAACTGCTGTTTAGCTGAGGTGCTTAATGCATGAGACTAATCTGTGCAGTTGCTGTTACAGTATTTCGAGATTTGCTGGAAATAAATTCCGTAGAGTTTAATTGTACATCTGCTAGAGTGAGATACCTTATAATATGCCCATCGTGACAGGTGACTGCACAATCTCATCTCATTTAAACTGGTCAGTATAACTATGAGAAAGTTTAACTGTTGAGTTCACTGTCAAAGGAGCGGTCCTGCAAACTCATGTCGAACAATTAGATGACCCTCCAAAAACCAGAAAAATACCACAGACCCATATATACATCTGTGCCTGTGACCAAGTCTGAGCTACCTTTTTATATAGAACATTTGTGCTTCAGTGCTGCTGCTGCCATCAGTGCATGAGTCTGCTGAGTTGCCTCTTTTCACCTTCTAGAATGCTAGTAACAATATACAGTAGTTAGCAGTGTGATCCATGAACCACAAAACAGCATGAAACTAACAAATAGCACATAAACCAGTCTTTACAACATAGTCACTAGCAACCATTTTAACTAGGTGCACAAAGTAGTGGGTGATATCAGAAGGCATTGCAGTCAAGAAGCTCCTGTTCTTCTGTTCATGATATCTTTTTTACTGTCCCTTCAAGGCAACCTCATATTAAAAAAATGTTGACGGATCCCTGGAACTAACAACAGTGGCGATGATGTCCGGAACTTGTGTTGCAATAAGCTGAAGAGCTCTGTCTGTATGATGCCTGATCTCTGTCCATACTGATGCTGAACTGCCATCCTTGTTAATTCCTAAAAGTAAAAATACATTATCAACATCAGTAAACAGGGAAAGTTGCAAGCATAATTTCAGAATAATCCCACTCATCACCTTGCAGAATTGCTACCTTGTTGATGAAACAACATGTGCATGATGTATTTTCTCTCTACTCTGGACTGTTGGCACAACCCACTAATCCACGCCATCATTTCCCCAGACCAATTGTGTCTATAACAATTCAGCGGCATCCCGCAGGCACAACCCTCTTGTCTGATAACATTTTTCTTTTGGTTGCAAAACCTAGTTATTGTCCTTCCATCACTTTAGTATAATTCCATCTATTGTCTTAGAGCCCTGATGCAAAAATAACCCTGTTAATCGAGGACACTGCCTGTTGTACAGGCCAATAAATCTAATTGCCGTATGCTGACCTACAAATGCAATACAACCTAAAAGAAGCATTTGTCAATGCCGAATGTTGTCTCGCTGGCATTGGCATTGGTAGTGTAGGAGTTAGAGATGCATAATAGGAATGGAAGTGAAGTATTGAATTGATGACAATCCCACCCCCACCCTGCAGAGCTTGACAGGCATTGGGGTGTGCCTTTGGGTCATCAGCTATAGCGCTCATGCCATTTTACCTCACCCTACCCTGTAGACACTGACAAGTGTCATGGTGTGCTTTTGGGTCTTTGGTCCTTATACTTATCCCATTCCATAAGGAAATACACTGAGACAGGTGCAGTGTAGGAGAATGGGGTGAACTCTAGGGCCAAACACTCCATGGCACACCTCGATGCCTGTCACTGGCTGTAGGGTGAGGGTGGGGGTTGAATAGCATGAGCTACAGCCAGTGATCCCAAGTCACACCCCTGACACCTGTCAGTCTCTACAGTGTGGGGTGTTACAGTTGTAAACCCTAGCATCATAGGCATTTGATGGTATTTTCACTCCAAATTTTCAACACAGTCTTTTTGTGAAGTCATCTCATGAAGAGTGTCACAATCAGTTTGTTAGCTGAAAGGTGGTTTTGCACAGCGGCTATACCATTTGGCGACACAGGGATGAAAACACATTTTGGGCAGGATCAGACAAATGACAACTGTATTGTTCATGAGGAGGTGTAAAAAAATGGCAATGCTGAAAATCCAGAGTGAGAATATGAAAAATTGGTGGTCATGAGCATGCATAGAAACTGCACAACACACGTCCAAAACCAAATTATTTTTGGGAATTTTTTGGCCACATTTTCAACATAGGCATTTGGGGACCTCCCCTCATGAACATTGGCACTGTGATTTTTTTAATCTGTCCCAAAAGTTGATTTCCCTCAGCGACCACGCCATTGTGCGCCACAGGTGCAGAAACACATTTTGGGCAAGCTGTGAAAAATTACAACTGTACTCTTCATAAGGAGGTGTGAAAAAATGCCAGTTTTGAAAATCTGACATGAAAATATTGCAAATTTGCGAAGTTACAAGGGTGCGTGGAAACTGCGTATTGCATGCTTATAACACAGTCATTTTATGGACTTTCATCACCAAATTTTCAGCATAGACATTTTAGGACCTCTGCTCATGAACAGTGTCACCCTCATTTTCTCAGAGTGTCCCAAAAACTGATTTCACACAGTGTCCACGCTATTCTGTGCCAGATGTGTGAAAACACATTTTGGCCAGGATATGTAAAATGACTGCTGTATTGTTCATAAGGAGCTGTGGAAAAATGCCAATTTTCAAAATCTGGAGTTAAAATATTACAAATTCACGAAGTTACGAGCGTGCATGGAAACTGTGCAACGCATGCTCATAAAACGGCCATTTTTTAATTTTTTCACCAAATTTGCAACATAGGCTTTTTGAGAACCACCCCCCCATGAACAGCTTCACTGTTATTTTGTAAATTGTTCTTGAAAGGTGATTCCGCGCAGTGACCCGCAAAATCACCTTTCGGGACTGAATAACGCCATGACAGTGACTGAATTTATGAGGGGTTCCAATAACCCATGTTTAAAATTTGGTGCCAAAATTCCCAAAAATGCCAAAGATATGCACCAAACTTGAAAAATATCCAATTTATGCCTTCATACAGCTTACTGGCATTTCTTCAGTTTGTGGTTGGCTTTGAAGAGTGCAGACTTATTCTCAGTCCACCGAAAATCATAGTGCCATGCTTCAGAGGTAAGTATGGGGTGGGGGTGTGGGGGGATGCAGGGGCAAAGAGGGGGGGCGCAGGTTTGGGAGGGCCACTGGACTCGACGAGAGACCATTTTCTGGTTTGCAGGTGTTGAAAAAAAAACATTGCGGGACCATTTTTGTTTTACAGGGGCATTTGGTACACTGGTGTTGGCTCCCAGCATGACACCTGAGTGTTTTTTTTGGGGGGTTCTGTGGCCAACGTGGGATTGTGCACCCCCATCAGCACACAACAAATGGGGGGGCATTATGCCAAGAGGGAGTGGGCTCCCCCGTCAGCAAACTAAACTGGGAAGAGGGGACATGATGCCAAGGGGAATTGGGCATGCCCTCTGTACACACTTTAAATGGGGGGTTCCCCCATTGTCAAATGAAGTGGGTTTAGGCATGCCAACTGGGGGATTGGGCACCCTAAAGTTGTCTCTCCATGTGGCAGCAGTCAGCACCACCATGTTTATTGAAGGGCTTCACCAGGAAAGGCACGTAGGGAGGGTGTGTTTTGGTGCTGCTGCATGATGAGTTTGGCTCTCATTGCAGCAGACCTTTTCTTAGATGTGCTCACCACATTATGTATTCCTGGTGTGGTGCCTGCAACCTGGCTTATTGGGGAATGAGGGACACACCTACTGATGCGTGCTTTGCATTCGCTCAAAAGTGACCGCGCCTCCAAATCTACTACTAATGTAATATGTTAGCACGCTAGCACGAGCCAACATAAAAAAATGACTCAAGGGCCAGTCTACACTATCTAGTAATTTGCTGTTGCATTGATTTAAAATTAATCCATTTCCACCATCCACACCCTCCTTCTTCAGTACCAAGCTACTTATTTTTTACCAATTTGGTATTTTTAGCTATCAGAAAATTCCTTAAGTGTATATGCTAAAAAATACAGAACAGTAGAAATTTTGTGTGAGGTGAATGAGGGAATAGGGTTTAGGAAAGGGAAGGTAAAGGTGAAAGTATGAAATTGAAAATGTATGTTGTCAAGAGATTTTATTGGCTATGTGCTGCTGTTATCGTAATTTGTGAAATAAACTCCTGGACATACAGCAGTTGCTCTTATGGAAGAGGCTGACCTAAAGACTGTGGCCTTTATGGACTCCTGTTGCAATCAGAACCATGATTGAGACATAGCCGTACCATGAAAAACTTTGTCCAGGAAGGACAGAGGAGGTAAGAAATGGGGAAGGGTTGCTTTTTTCCATGATGGACAGTATGACAGCAACAGTTGCATTGAACCCTATAAACTGCTGCTTACTTTATCAAATTCACCCAAACCTGTGTACTGTACTGTCATGTCACCCATCTCTGGATCCCACTATTTCACCATCATCACAATTATCAAATGACTTGCACTTCATCTCTCTCTCTCTCTCTCTCCACCCAAGAAGTCCTCCTTGCACTGCTATCTCTTAACCCATTTGAAGTTCAGCTTTGATCACTCATTCCAAAAAATCACTTCAGCCCCACCACTTCCGAAACATCTAAACCTCTTCTTTTCCCTCTGTGCTTTACCTTATTGAAGGAGAGTTAAAAAGAGTTCTGCCGCTGCACCAAGGGTGGATTTCACTTCTTTGCCTTCTCTTGCAATGCTTCAGTAATCCATTGCATACTGCAGGCTTGATAACCTCCTTTTCTGTGCAAACTCACTCTCTTCTTGACAGTCTGCCTTTAGGAGGAATCAATCCACCACATCCCTGCTTCATCACTGATTCTGTGGTCTATGAGATGGATTAAGGATACATCACTACTGCCATTTGCATTGATGTAGCCAAAGCTTTAGTCATGTGGTTCAACCCATTGCAATTAATAAATCATGGGAGGATGGTGTGGTACCTGAGGACTGGAGGAGGGTGGATGTGATTCCCCTTCACAAAACTGGGAGCAAGACAGAGGCAGGAAACTACAGACCGGTCAGTTTGACCTCAGTGGTAGGGAAAATGATGGACTCACTTCTGAAGGAAAGAATTGTTGAGTACCTAGATGCCAGTGGGGCACAGGACCCAAGGCAGCATGGATTCACAGTGGGAAGGTCCATGACAGAAAAATCTAATTGATTTCTTTGACTGCGTGACCAAAGTAGTAGATCAGGGAGGGGCTGTGGACATGGCCTACCTAGACTTTAGCAAGGCATTTTACACAGTCCCTCACAAAAGATTAATAAACAAATTAGACAGCTTGGGAGTGGGTCTCAGGGTGGTAGTCTCAGTAAAACACTGGCTGGACAACAGGACATAGCGGATAATAGTAAATGGAGTCCACAGTGAAGAAAGGAGGGTTACTAGTGGGGTGCCACAGGGTTCAGTGCTGGGGCCGGTTCTTTTTAATGTCTTTATAAGTGACATTGCAAGGGGCTGGAAGGGAAAGTATGTCCTCTGTGTACCCACATGAGGTGCTTTTTGCTGTTTAGTCTTCTGTTGTCAAGGTAGTCAACTGAGCAGTGCTCGGGGTGGAGGTGTTCAGTTATTAATATAAAAAATGATAAAGATCATTTTCATGCAAAATGATTTAGGAATAAATAACTTGGCAGATAGATATATAAAATATGAATGGAATGCAGGCAAATTATATCTTATTTTTATTTTGTTCAAATTTTTCTTAGAGGTGTCACTAGCAATTTAAAGAATATTGCAGCCATTTCATGCATCAGCATCAATAGAATAATTGAGCTACTGTATATATGGTAACCATAATGCTTATGTCAAGTGGAATATGGCAGAATGTGACCGACCTGTAGGTGATGATTAACTGTTGATTACTAGAAGCTGTGGTAGTACTGCTTTTACAACTATGATCAATAAAAAGTCCATATGTGAAAAATATCTGCCCGCCATCTCTGTTGTCCCTTGTCATTTACCAGAATAATACAGGTGATACTGCCATCACACAGTACATGAACTTAATTCACAGCACAACTCCAGGGATATACTATGTTTGTTACTTGCTTAAGATGAATATCTGCACCATAGTGTCATGAGGTAAAATGTCTAATTGCATCAATGAATGAACAGTTGTTCCACGGACGTAAAATTGGTCTACATTTCATACTCTAGGAGCAACTTTTATTTCAAGGAAACGCTTCCCATGGTGGAATAAAACTTGACTAACTCTTTCATTTACTGACACTTGTGAGTGTGGAAAACATTTATGACACTAAGGGAATGATGGAGGTGGGATCTCAGATTCAGCAAACCTGTGCCACTTCTGTAATTGTCTAATAAAAACAGAATGCCTTGTTTTCACAAATTCACACTGTGTGACATCCTCATGTTTTACAATATTACTATTATAATATTGCAATATAATATATTTATAATATTACATTTATAATATTATATTTATAATATTATAATATTACAATGATTACTGCAATTCTCTCTACCTAGGGCTTCCAGTGGTTGATATCCGCCACTTGCAGCTAGTGCAGAATGCGGCAGTCAGGCTTCTGACTGGGAATTCTAGGTCTAGTCATATTATTCCTGTGCTCCACGAACTGCACTGGCTGCCTATTCAGTGGCGGATCACCTTTAAGGTTGGCTTGCTAACCTTTAAAGCCTTACATGAACAGGGACCCATTTACCTGCAAGACTTCTTGACACCCTACTGCCCCCTCTGTCCTTTCCGATCCACCGACGAGGGATTGCTAGAGGTTCCCAGGGTACGATTAAAGACATCTGGTGCCCATGCTTTTTCTTTCTTGGCTCCAACCCTGTGGAACTCTCTACCTCATCGGTTAAGAGAATGCCTAACCATCAATAGATTTACGATTGAATTAAAAACTTATTTATTTGATTTGGCCCGTCCTGATTATGATTAACTTGTTTTATCTTTTTGTTTTAAAGTAATTTCTGTATTTGGTTTTATGTACAGCACCTTGGTTTTTGAAAGGCACTAGAAAAATAAAGCTTGATTGATTGATTGAATAACGAACACTTATGAATTCGTAATTTCATACATAGTATACTGCACACTATACACATTCATTCTAAAAGGGTGGATGAGTAGATGACGGGACCAGGTAAACTAGACAGAGCAAATGAGATGTATTTCAATGACTCCAAGGTCTGATCTGAAGTTCAGGTACAACTATTTCAACTGCTCAACATATTAATGATAGTATAACAGTACAATGATCATGTTCCATTCAAGCAATTGCTTGCATATCAGATTTTCTCCATCCTATTGACTTACATTGTCATGAACAGAAGATGTGACAGCTTCCATGTTCTTAATGTACATTTCAATATCTTCACTGGAAGGTTCATCCATGACTTCTTGTGTGTCACATTGACTGTCCACAATCTGTAGTGCATCAAAACACACAACAGGAAACATCATAATTACTGACAATGTGACAATATTCTATTCATAGCATTGGTTACTTAGAGGCCTTCCATTTGACATGTGTCCCACCACCCAATGCTACTCGGTGTTCCATGTTGCAGTTTGTTCTGTATTTTGGTGATGCCATAAAGTTTATTTAACAGACTTCATCTGGGATCCTTATGAGTGGACATTACTGAAGCAGAACCAAGATCAGATTGCATCTATAGCTTTCAGTGTATCTCATCCATTGTCTTTTCACCATGCAGCACACAGTTTACTTTCACATTGTTGTGCATGCACCACTCTCTCTCACATCTCCACTCACCACTGACACTAAGATGAGTAAAGATACTGTACATCAGCCCATACAGTGACACCCTACATCACAGTAACTCTTTCCTCAGTGCCATCCTCTGCAGAGAGACAACTTTTTCCCTAGGGTGGTGATATGTTGCAGCATGCTGGTTTGACAGCACCAGTCATTAAATGGTCTCCATGGTGAAGGACAGCGTTCAATGGATCAGCCTTTACACACCTACAGTCATAAAAATGTCATGATCATGCATTGAAAAACTCTATGTCATGGTTGTAAGTGTTAACTGTCATTATTTATGAACATACCAAAATGCAATGTAAGTTATTGGAATTAAATAATGGGTTTGCCCTTTCGCCATTACTTTTTCCCTTTTGTTACAATGCATTAAAATTCCTTTACATACCTCACAAGGTAAACGTGCTTCTCTTTTATGCATCAAGTAAAATGGGGTGCAACTAGTTGAAATTTGCTTAGATGTATGGTAACCAAACATTATCTGGTCCAGGTAGTCATCCCAATCATCCTGTTTTTCATTTATCATTTTACCTAGACTTCTTTTTAGTGTCTGGTTTGTTCTTTCAGCCAGTCCATTGGTCTGAGGATGATGTGCAGCAGTTATTTTGTGTTGAATATCCCATTGTGTGAATAGGTTTTTGCTTACCTACATTATTAGAAACAAGAAACACATACATTATTCTTTCAAATATTCACTCATCTGTCACCAATGAATAACTCAAGTAATGTATTTGTGGTCAAGAACTGAATTATTTAACAATTGGTAGATAAATTATTTGCAGAAAAGGACTTATTGGCCCATCGAGTCTGCCCCAACCTTCCATTGCACATAACCCCTCTCACTAACCCTCCTCCTACCCCCACTTCCCAATCCCATAGGTCTGTCCCATGCCGTCTTGAATTCCTTCACCATATCAGCTGTCACCACTTCCTCTGGCAGTCCGTTCAAGGCCTCCACCACCCTCTCTATCAAGAAATGTCCCCTCACATTCCCTTTGTGTCTTCCACCCTCGAACCTTAGGCTATGCCCTCTTGTTTTAGCCCCCTTCCTTTCTTTTCAGTAAGTTCCCTTCCTGTGTCTTACTGAGCTCTTTCACATATTTAAAAATTTCAATCATGTCCCCACTCTCTTTCCTGGTCTCTAGTGTGTACAAATCTAGCTCATTACACCTCAACTGGTATGGTTTCTCCTGCATACCCTGCACCATTTCAGTTGCCCTTCACTGCACTTTCTCCATGCCCTCAATGTCCTGGCATAGGTGCAGTCTCCAGAACTAGCCATTGTACTCTGAACTGCAGTCTCAACATGGCATTGTATAGAGGCATCAGTATCTCCCCTTTCTGCAAGCAGTGACCCTACAACTGCGAACACTTTTCTGTGAAATTAAGTTTTATACTAGCAGTGAGTTACTCACATTTCTTTAACATTTACTCTCAATCTCTATGCGATGTAATAATCAGCTGTGCTGTATGAAACATAATGCCAATAGTGGTGATTAATGCAGTAAAAATGTAAGCCATGGTCATGCTTGTTTGCTGAAGAAACCCATGCTATAATCACAGTAAGACAATCCGAGTGTGTGCATCATGCTGAGGTGTCCACAATTTTCTGGAGCAGAAGGCAGTGTGTCTTGTAGCATTGTGCCTTGGTATCTTCCTGACTATATCATTATCTTGGCCCAACTGCAGTTTATGCTGAACATTAAATAATGATATCACAATATGGCTTAACCACTGATGTCACTACACCATAGGGTGTTTGAGGATAGGAACCTAGAAACTACATTACTGCACACATAGGTTGGGATGTCATTTGTGCATCAGTAGTTAGGGGGATTCAGTGAGTGGAGCCTCTCCAATGTAGCTTTTCTTTGTTGCTAGGCCATGCCTGCACCCACTGTCTCTGCGGCCATCTTGGATCCTCTGTTCAGCACAAACTGTAGTCATATGATTATCTCAGCAATATGCACTGCGTCTCCCCATCCTTCTACTTTCTTACCTCCCACACTACACTTAGGTAATTCATTTCATTTCAGTGATTTCATTAATTCATTTCAGTGATACAACAAAGTTATTCTCATGTTTCACATTATAACTCATGAATGCAACCACCAACGCCTATGTTATTCTGGAATGGCCTGATGACAGTTCCATATTTAGCAATTGCAAAGTACTTACTTCATTGCAAAATTCTCATCCTTGGTCTGAAGGGATGTCTCTTGGTGCACCATGCTTGTTAGAAATTGACATTACTGGTCATACACAGTATGTATCTGATCCATACTAATGAGTAATACAAAGACACATTACAGTATGTATTAGTATACTGTGATGTAGGATTATGGCTGTGCAGTAGTTGTGTGTGCACTATACTTTGCAATAATTGATGGAGAATAGGGTCCAGACCCATATCTACACTGCTGCCTTGTGTGATGGAGAATGTTGTTTGCGTTCAGTGCAAATTTTGTAGGATCTATGGATCCTATTCCAAAAAACATTGGAAACCGTGAAACAAAATTAAAATGAAAGAACTTGACCATAACATGGATGTCTCCCTGCATTTGTGTGAACTTTACAAAGATAGGAATGCGGCCATGTAATACTCCATGCATGTTCATAGCCATAGTCTGTCACTCATGGATGGCTTATATGAGTGTAAATGTAAAGCAACCAACCTCTATGCTGTGTTATAGTGTGGTATGGCTTACATAAAGTGAACACATTGGGTTCACTCTGGGTGAAAAGATTCAAAACAGATAAGGTAGTTTCAACCGGAACGCAAGCACATACTGAACTTCAGGAAGTGGAGACTGCAAAAATGATTAAATAATTTTTTACCCATGTGATTTACATTAGTGACAACTGGATGGTCTAATCAAGTTCAGAAATGTATAGAAGCCAGTGAAAGACAATGCACATAAGGTAGATATTGTGCCTGATGAGTACTTAAGCAGTAATGAATGACAGGGATTATGTTATTGTACCCTTAATCACTTCATGGGGCATAATGTAGCATGAGGCAAAACCAAGTGCCACATGTCCACAGGAGGTGATTACCTGCACATTAATGCTACTCCCCCAAGGCCAGTATTTCTAATATTATTACTGTGTGATGAGTTACTGTAACTTTATTTTTTCTTTTATTATGTGTGTTTTTTTTTTGTTTGTTTATTGCTGTGCTAATTTAACATAAAATAGTCACTCTGCCATGGTACATGGCATGGGGTTGTGTTTGTTTGCTGTCATCATTGTGACCGTCTCAATGTCTTTTTTTTTAGAGGTAAAAGGTTGGTTTTACTAATATAAACAACTGTATAAATGTCATTGATGGGGGCCAAGGTTGAGGAGATAGGGAAAGGTAATTACATGCAATGTAATGACCATACTGAGTGTGCTTACTTAAGAAACCTAATGGTCTTATTTCAATGGCTCAACTTTTGTTTGTATCTGTTTATTTAAGTTTTGCACTATTTATAGCAAAAAGAAAGAATAACCTGTAGAATATTGAAGATAGTTCCTTTGCAACACAGTATGCATCTTTCTTCTTTATGGCAACTGCTTCTGTCTACTTTGTGTAATAATCAGTCACAGTCAGGACATACTTGTTGTCGTTCTTGGTTACTGGGAATGGACCTAAACAGATTGAGAGATGTTTTTAATGTGATTTGATGTAGTATTTTGTGTAGACAAAAAAAGGGATAAAGAAAGACCATTACGTTCAGTTATGTATATGAGGTAATAAAACAACATTCTCTCTCTGAGAAATGAAGAGATATGTCCATGGAAATAATACAGTTCAGTTTCAAGTAACTAGCTAGTTTTACCCATAAGATCCATTCCTAACATTTCCTAAGGCGACTGGACCTTGATGCTCTTTAGTTCAGGCACTACTGTTTTTATTACTTCTGACCGTTGACATTTGTCACAAGTTCTGATCTGCAAGTTCAAAGAAAGGGTAACAGGAGACATTTGAGATTTTGATTTCTCAGCAAACTTTTACATAACTTCAGTAGAAACATACTCTGTGTCTAGGAAGTGTGTTCTGTTATAGGGAAACTGTAGCAAGTGATATATTTTGGAATAGAACAGACAGGTACCGTTACATAACTGATTAGAAATTCTAAAGCGAGCGAGGTATGTAGTTAAGTAAGTTAGGTAAAATGTTATTTATACAGGAAATAACATATAATTTGGACCTTGCCGACCAAGACAGTCCTGTGGTAATTCAATCTAAAGTTGCCATGCATAAAACATATAAACATGATCAACATAGAGCAATACATATTATACAAAAAACTTTTAAAAGGCAACAAGAGAAAATTACCATGAGCATAATGCTTTAGAATCATTTACAGGTGAAAAACAACATATCTTAATAGCCTGCACAAATGATGAATTTCATGATATTTTGCAGAAAGCTGGGTGGAGTGTATTGCAAATAGCGGCAGCCCTGGATACTAGTGTTGTATCTCCAAACGTATTCATTATTTTTTCACAATTATTTTCTTCAGATGACCTGATCTTGTTAATACCCTCTAATTGATTATGTTAGCTGGAAAAACAAGTTTTGAAATAGGGTGGTCTGGAAGCAAGGATTTCAGTTTATGTCTTAATATTTAACAATGTCTCGTATTACCAATTTCTAACAATTGCCAATCCAGTCTATTTCAAAAATAAACAGTAGTGTGTTCGCTAACAATATTGCAAGCTTCACCCTTGACATGGGTGCCTCTGCTGCTGCAAGCAGCTAGCGGTTCTTTTCTGTCCGCCAGCTGTCTTCGTCACTGTTCTACCCGCCGATCACCAGATCAAAGGTACGCTGCTGACTCCTGACTGGCCAGAACCATGGGCTCTGCCTGCTGACAGGCTGCTGCAGTTCTTTAATTTCTTTGCTACTCCATCTCCTTCTGTACCTTTGTGTCACTAAACATCCACAGCCTGACAGCAAAGTTTGACAGCCTTCAAGCCTGGGTAGCCCTACATAATCCAGATGTACTGTCTGTGGTAGAGACATGGCTCACTCCCATGATCCCTGATGGTGCCATCAGTCTGCTGGGATATTCGATCTTTAGGCAAGATCATAAATCTAAAAGAGGTGGCATCTGTGCAATCTACCTTAAGGACAGCCTTCAGGATGAGCCCTGATACCCTTGATCTAATGAAAAATAGAGACCACCACTGGCATATAACTAGGGCCACTGGCAAGCAGTCTGATATCCTGAACTACAAATGTTTGAGAAACAACTGTACCAGGACCATCCGATTAGCTAAAATCTGCACAAAGTGTTTGGGAAGAGGAAATTCAGTGGGGATAACCTCGACCGGAAACTAATCTTGCTCTCACTCTAAGCAATCCTGTCCCCTCTCACCCATATTCTTAACCTCTCACTCCATCTCACAGTATTCCCCCAAAAATGGAAAGCTGCAGTAGTCACCCCTGTGTACAAGAGTGGGGATCGTGCCCTTCCTGGGAGCTATAGACCCATCTCTATACTACCACCACTCTCGAAGGCCCTTGAACGAATCCTTGCTGACTGACTTGCAATTATCTGGACAAGCACATACTCCTATGTGAAAAGCAACATGGCATTAGGGCTGGGCATAACTCCAATACAGCTCTGCTGGAATACACTGGCCTCATCCACAAATCCCTCGATCTTGGCCAGCTCATCAGGGCTCTCTATATTGATCTAACAAAGGCCTTTGACATGGTCAACCATGCCCTTCCGATTGACCAACTCACTGCCATAGGCCTTGCCCCTGACCCCACTGCTCTTGAGCAACAGCTACAACGTGACTTCACCAGTGCTGAGTCATGGTTCAAAAATCATAACTTGATAATGAACTACAAAAAAAACAAAAACATGTTGTTCACCAGCCTTAACAACAAGCACAAAAACTACGCGCTATCGATATGTGATAGGGGTGGTGTTCCTCTTGAACATGTTCATCACTTCAGATATCTCAGAATGACTCTTGACAGCTCGCTCTCCTACATACTCCACACAGACATCACAGCTAAAGCAATCATCAAATGCTTAGGGCTACTTTATTGCCCTGGGCATAGCCTGACCCCTGAAGCCCTCAGCATAGTGATCCACAGTGCAGTGAGTTCCCTAGTGGACAACAAACTGCCGATATATGGCTTTGCCATAGATACTGCCCTCCAATGTATAAAAACTGCTCTTAACAATGCCTGCAGGCTCACCTTAGGGGCACACCGACTAACCCACACCTGCGATCTCTATGCAAAGGCTCACTGGCTAACATTTGTTGGTCGCTTAAAATATCAATCCTGCCCCCTGGCTAAAAAGATCTGCTTTGGCCAGCTCCCGTCTGGGGTCCAACAACTCCTAGTTCCCAACACTAATCCCAGGCCCACACAAAATTTGGAACTGCAGTCCTTCCTGACTCCAAAATGTCAGGCATCTCAACGACAAAGGTCCTTTGCCTATCAGGCATTGTTGTGGTTCCGCTCTCTCCATGAGAACAGTTATTAGCCTGCCCACTCTGTGGACCTTCAAAAAGAACCTAAAGAATCATTTACTACAGGATATTATTAGCTGTTCAGCTAGCTTCTTTCTGTTGTACAGTTTCATATTTGGTTCTTATCCTTAAAACTCCTAACTTCCTGTTGACTTTATTGATAGTAGTTGTTATGTGTTGAGTGAAAGTCAAGTGTGGGTCGAAAATCACTCCTAAGTAACAGTAGTTATTAGCCACTTCTAGTTTTGTTTAAGTATTTGTATAAATTTGAATTTGAGTAGATTTATCTTGATTTTTAGGCCACAGGCCCTTATCTGCTAACTGTGTCTATGTATCTATGTAATCTGTGCTTACAAAGTACACTTGGTGTGGCCCCTAGAAATCTACAATAAAAATGACATTGCAAAATATTCAGACATAACTAAACAGTAAGAGTTTTTTCGTCACTAAGCAATGTTAAAAATTAACACAGAACTATTGAAATCTGAATTCATTGGATGAACACAGAATGTGGCATCGTTGCAGTACTATGTTTAAACATAACAATGAATATTACCCAATGTGTGACATTGCCAACAATTCCAATCCAGTAGAATCTGCTGGATATTTTGTTTATTGTCTTCCATTCACCAAAATGTTCCCCCTATGCTGATGCATGACACTCTTTAAATATTGCTCTTTTCTCTTCCTCATCTGTAATTACTCTTCATTTCTGTGCGTCCTTCTTTTCTTGGTAATACAGATGCTTCCCTATAGTAAAGATAGTGCCACATAAGGTACTTCAATATATTTGTGCTGGAAACATTTTTCCTATGTATTGTTTACCATGACCATTTGCCATATCAAAAGAATTTCAATGATAAGGGGCTGCGCTATGAAGTTATAGGATGGGGATGCTCAGAGAAAATACTTCTTCACAGAAAGGGAGGTGGATGACTGGCACAGCAGTCTTGCAGAGGTGTTGAATGCCAAAATGGTGACAGGAATCAAGCATGTGTGGGACAGATGCAAGGTGATCTTGGTAGTTTGGCAAAGGCAGGAGACGTATGGTGATAGAGGACAGTCTGCATGAACACGGTAGACAGGGAACTCTGGGCATAGTGGGGGGGACAAGGATGTCTGTATCTTCAAACAACTTTGACTTGTCTGTGTTTTCCTGACAGCAAAAGCTACAATCAGTTTTGGGTGGGTGTGTATTCCCTTTTAGCTCCCTTGCTGCCCCATCTAATCCCCTACTAACCGCATACCCTGCCAATTTATCTGGCTACCCTATGACTTAATTTACTATGAAGAGAAACAACATTCCCAGGACTCACAGAACTTATGGGTGTTCCCAGATGCAAGTAGAGGGTCTTTCAAGGTAAATCCTCATCTAGAATCTGCAGCATTTTTTGAACCAATTTTTCAACAGGTGCCCAGTATCCATACTGGACCCAAGTGCAAGCTAAACTCCTCCACCACCCTGGAGATGCGCAAGAGGACATATACACAATTGGAGTAATAGTGAAATACAGAAATAGGGCTAACAGTACTGGCTTATACAGAAAAACTATTGTCATATTTACAAATAGCTCTCTTCTGATGAGAACAGAAATTATCGAGATACACCATGTTTTTCAAAAGTTCAAACACTAAGAAAAGCACGTTATGTTTTATATACTTGTGGTATAAATGTTTTTGGGAGAAAAAAACACATGATAAACTTCAAACTGACATGAAAAAATGTAAAAACAGGTGTTACTTTAAAATAATGAATAATACAATTTTAACTTTGCACGTAACGTGTTATGAATTTCTTGTTGAAAGTAATTATACTCAAACTTACCAATTTTAACATAGAAGTCTCATAATCATGCAGAAATAAGAGTAACTGTTCATTAACACCACAGAAACAATATTCTTGAAGAGCTCTTGTTTGAATAGAAACCAATCTATCTAGTTATGCCAGTTCAGGAAAATAGTTTAAAACAGCAGAGAATCCGGCATACATTTCATCATTCATGGAAGAATTTTTTTTTCAGAGCCCAAACAATGAACAAAAATAAAATAAGCAACTTGTTAATATTACAGAATTCTTCAAATGGATAACCAAGTAGGGGGACTAGGGTAGGGCAGTGGATGTGGCATATATGTATCTTAGTAAGACTTTGAATATAATACCACACAGGAGGCTGCTAAATCAAGTATGGAGCCTGGGGCAGGGTGCAAGATACTGAGATGGGCGGGGAACTGGCTAGGCGACAGAACTTAGAATGAGGTGATAAATGGTGCATGTTCTGCAGATGGAAGGGTGACCAGCAGAGTACCACAGGGATCAGTGTCGTGTCCAGTCCTCTTCAATGTCTTCATCTGTGACATTCTTGAGGGGCTAGAAAGGAAGGTTTACCTGTTTGTTGAAGAAGCAAAAATCTGCAACTGAGTGGACACTCTGGATTGAGTGGATAAAATGCAAAAGGATCTAAAAAGACTGGATGACTGTTGTACGGAGTTGCAGCTGTGGTTCAAAGCAAAAAAAGGCAAGACTATGCATATGGTTAACAGTATTTATTTATTGAGCTTTTATTGACCAGGTAAGTGCACTTGACAAGTCATTTGTCTATTTTCAGGTATATCCCGGGAGAGTACTATGAAATACAAGTTCATACAGAGGACAACATGATACAAGTTAGGCATTACACAGAATCAGACAGAATCAAGTGAACATAACACACGCAGTCAGTAATTCCAGTTAAGATAAGAACAAGATATATACATAGAGACACCAAGGCTATGAAAGGTGCATTAGACAAATTCTATAAGACTCACAGCACAAAAGCAGAGCCACAGTCAAAGCATCTCCTGATAAAAGAGTAAATACATTATATTTAGAGCAGAATCCAGGCAGGCAAGGTGCATCAGCAGGACTTGCACAAGGGTACTAAAAAGGACATGTGAATCCAGTGCAGGGGACTAAGATCAGTTATGGCAGCCCAGGGGCAGTGTAAAACTGAGAGGGGATAAGATTTCAAGTCCAAACGGAAATGGGATCTGGGTGTCATCAGCTCAGATAACCTAAAGAAGGCCAAACAATGCAAAAAGGCAGTAGCAAGGGCCAGAGGGATGATGTGCTCCATATGAAGGTGTATCACCAGCACAAGGAGAGAGGTTATAATCCCACTATACAGACAGTGAGGCATCACCTTCAACATTGCATACAGTTCTGGAGATCCCATCTGCAGAAAAACATAAACCGAGTGTTGACTTTACAGAGGAGGTTCTATCAAGATGGTGGGAGGCTTACACAATAAACACTATGGAGACAAACCAAAGGAGTCGAACATGTACTCACCAGAGGACGGGGGGGGAGACAAGATTGAAACTTATAAGTACCTCACAGGAAGAAAAAAAGTGCAAGGGCATGACATTTTCCAACTAGAAAAGTGCTCAAAAACTAGAGACCACAACATGAAACTAGAGCTGTTGAGGCTCAGAGGAAACATGAGGAAGTACTTCTTTACACAGAGGGGGTGTAAGATAGATGGAACAGTATGACAGCTGAGGTGGGGGGGCAGAAATGGTTACAGGCTTAAAAAAGGTATGGGACTGGCACATAGGAAGCCTGAGGACACTAAGGGAGTAAACATTAGGCTAATCTGGTATTGACTGGATACAAAACAGAACAGATACAGGGGGCCTGTGGCACTTGTCTGCAGTACACTGCTATATTTCTATAAAACAAGTATGTAACAATCAGCAACATTCTCTGCAACTGAGGTCCATTGATCATCCTCGCCCATCCAAGGAACAGTTCTCAAGTGAGGGGTGAAAGGGTTACCACTTGCCCTGTGGTCATAGCAAGCAACCACCAACCATTTTGTGAGTGATGCTGTTATACCTTGTGGCCTTGCATGGGCAGTCAGCTGGCCCTATGGAGAGCCTAATCACTGAGAGTGATACATGACTGGATGGACCAGTACTGCCATCATCCTCAGATGATCTGTCTGCACAAGGACTAAGTTACCTTAGGACTTCTCTGTATCAACCACCTGGTCCCTCCGCATTAACAACCCATGACTACCTGTTCATACATGGGTGTGTTTCTTTACATGTCTATCCCTCCCTCACACTCCTGCCCCATCTCTGCATACTGATGATCCACTGAGCATGATCAAGAAGTATGCATATGTCATCATCTGTAGCTGTTGCACCTTCCCAGTAGTGCACTGAATTTCTAGACTTTGGGAAATAGTTACCTGCAGAGAGAAACACCTGCTAAAAAAAATCATAGTATTAAAACATTTACATCAATGATCTGTTACACTGCTGTGTGAGGTCTCTAGAAGTGGACAGAGCACTCCAGTTGAGGTCTCACCAGCAATCTCTACAGTGGCATAACAACCTCCCTCTTTCTGCTGGTGATACCTCTCCCTATGCACTCCAGCACCCCACTTGCTCTCCCAGCTGCCCTCTCATACTGTTTAGTTGGCTTTAGACCCTCCTCCCACATCCTGTACACCTCCTATGAATTTCTGCTCCCCAAGTGCATGACATCACACTTTTTTGAAATAAATCTTGGCTGACACAAATCTGTCAGCTCCTCAAACTGCTTAGGTATTTTTTCTTCTGTCCCCTCTGGAGTGTCAGCCCTGTTGCAGATCTTAGTGTAATATGCAAACAGACATACTTTCCACTTCAGTACCTCCACAATATCACTTATGAAGACATTGAAGAGTACTGGACCCAGTACTAATCCCGGTGGCAACCTGCTGGTCACCTTGCTCTCCTTGTTATAAACCCCATTTAACAGCACCCTCTGTGTCCTGCCCCCTTAGCCAATTTCTGACCCACTTCACCACTATACAGGATAGATACATAGACACATAGACAGTTTCGGCAGATAAGGGCCTATGGCCCACCCAGTCTGCCCATTTGAGCTTGTAAGTTCAGTTTGTTTTCCTAGAAGTCTGTTGCCCCTTATCCCTGACCTCTAGAATTCCTTTATGTCTATCCCATGCATTCTTATATCCCGTGATTGTTTCAGCCCCCACCACTTCCTCTGGCAGGGTGTTCCACCTGTCCACCACCCGTTCTGTGAAGAAATTCTTTCTCATGTTTCCTCTGAATCATCCTCCCTCCAACTTCATCCCATGCCTCCTAGTCCTGGAACATCTTTTTCGCTTAAAAATAGTGTATTCCTGCACCCTGTTCCTCCCTGTAAGATACTTGTATGTCTCTATCATATCCCCTCTCTCCCTCCTCTCCTCCAGGGAGTACATGTTCAGTTCCTTCAACCTGTCTTCATAGGACTTGTGATGTAATCCATGCACCATCTTTGTTGCCCTCCTCTGAACCTTCTCTACCCTGTCTATGTCCTACGTGAGGTATGGTCTCCAGAACTGTACACTGTACTCCAGGTGGGGCCTCACTAGTGTCTTGTATAGCAGAATTATGACCTCCCTTTTCCTGCTGGTGATGCCCCTGCCTATACATCCCAGCATCCTATTTGCTTTACCTGCTGCCTTGTCACACTGTTTCCCTACCTTGAAGTCATCAGAGATGACAACCCCAAGATCCCTTTCCTGCTTGGTGCATGCTATATCCTCACCCCCCAACTGATATATTGTGCCAGGGTTTTTGTGCCCCATATGCATTATCTTGCACTTCTTTGCATTGAATTTCAACTGCCAAACCCTTGACCATTCTTCAAGTTTCTGCAGGTCGCTTCTCATACTGTCTACACCCTCTGGTGTGTCTACTCTGTTACAGAGCTTTGTGTCATCAGCGAACAGTGAAATTCTGCCTTCTAGATCCTGCGCAATGTCACTGATGAAAATGTTGAATAGGACCGGTCCCAGCACTGATCCCTGTGGTACCCCACTGGTCACTCTTCCTCTGTGGATGACAGCCATTTACCACCACCCTCTGTGTCCTGCCACCCAGCCAGTTACCTACCCACCACACTACTGTCCTGCCCACACCCATATTCCCCAGTTTGTGTAATAGTCTTCTATGTGGCACAGTGTCAAAGGCCTTGCTGAAGTCCAGATAGGCCATGTCCACTGCCCTCCCCTGATCCACCTCCCTAGTCACCCAGTCAAAAAATTCAACGAGGTTGGTCTGACATGACCTCCCCCTGGTGAAACCATGCTGCCTTGGGTCCTGTAGTCCATTGATAACCAGATGTTCCACCAATCTCTCCTTCAGTAGTGCTTCCATGATCTTCCCCACTACCGAGGTGAGGCTGACTGGTCTGTAGTTCCCTGCTTCCTCTTTGTTCCCACCTTTGTATAAGGGGACTACATCTGCTGTCCTCCAGTCTTTGGGTACCTCCCCTGTTTCCAGTGATCGGCTAAACAGGATAGCCAGAGGATCAGCCACCACCTCTCTTAGTTCTTTAAGGACCCTGGGGTGCACCCTGCCTGGCCCCATTGCTTTATCAACTCTTATTACTTCCAGTTCCTTCAGGACCCTTTCTCGTGTAAAGGGACTTGTGTCCATTTCTGCACCATTCTCACCCTTGTACTCCCTTCAGACCCATTACCCTCTCTTCCTCAGTAAAGACTGAGCAGAAATACCTGTTCAATATGTCAGCTTTACTGTTGTCATCCTCCACACGGCTCCCATCCTCCCCTTCAGTCTCACTATCCTCCCTTGTCTTCTTCTTTTTCCTTATGTACCTGTAAAGGTTTGTCCCTCTACCCACTGATTTTGCAATGTGTTCTTCTGTCTGAGCTTTGGCTTCCCTTACTGACCTCCCTGCCTCCCTTTGCTTCTCCTGGTACTTCTCCCTATCCCCTTCTGCCTGTGTCTTTTTGTATTGCCTGAATGCAATCTTTTTGGCTTTCACTTTCTTTGCTACCTTTTTGGAAAACCGTAATGGTCTCTTCTTCCTTTTCCTCTTGCTAACCTGCTAGTATCAAAAGCTTTGCTGAAATCTAAGCAGGCTACATAGAAACATAAAAATTGTTGGCAGATAAGGACCACTAGGCCAATCCAGTCTGCCCATAGGCCCTATACATTGTATGTGGCCGCTGATCCTATGTGATCAATGCCTTTTCATCGTGCCTTTCCCTCTCAAGCTTCCCTTGTGCCTGTCCCAGGTATGCTTAAAAACCTCCACTGTGATTGCACCCACTACCTCCTGTGGCAGACTATTCCAAATGTCGACTACCCTTTCTGTGTAGAAAAAAGTCCACACATTACCTCTTAATCTATCCCCTTCCAGTTTCATATCATGCACCACTGTTCTAGTACTTTTTCGACATTGGAAAAGGTCCCCCGCCTGCACCTTATTTATGCCCTTGAGGTACTTGAAAGTTTCAATCATGTCCTCCAGCTGTCTCCTCTCTTCTAGTGAGTACATATTGAGGACCCTTAGTCTCACCTCATATGTTTTGTGGTGCAAGCCCTGCACCATCCTTGCTGCCCTTCTCAGGATAGTCTCCACTTTATCTATCTCCTTCCACAGGTGTGGCCCCAGAACTGCATGCAGTACTCCAGGTGAGGTCTTACCAATGTTTTATACAATGGCATCACAACCTCCTGCTAGTGATACCCCTGCCTATGCAACCCAGCATGCCACTGACCCTCCCTACCACATTTGTGCACTGTTTTGATACCTTAACGTCATTAAAGATGATGACCCCTAGATCCCTTTCCTGTTTGGTGACAGTCAGCTCCCCCCACCAAACCTGTAGCTCTCCCAAGGGTTACCTCTACACAGGTGCATTATTTTGCATGTCTTTGCACTGAACCTCCACAATCACCATCCTTCTCTGATCGACCTCCCTAGTCACCGAGTCAAAGAAACCAATTAGATATGTTTTTACATGACCTTCTTGCTGTAAATCCATGCTACCCTGAATACTGTTTTGCACTATATTGAAGGAACAACAGACTCCTCTCCAAGAACTGTGCCTCCATTAATTGTGCCACCACCAAGGTCAGACTGACTGGTCTGTAATAGCCTTTCACTTCCCAGCTACCACTTTTGAGGAGAGGGACCACATTTGCCCTCCTCCAGTCTTCTGGGACTTCCCCTGTCTCCAGTGATCTGTTGAATAAGGTGGTCAGTGGGTCAGCCAGCACCTCTATGAGCTCTTTTGATATTCTGGGGTGCATCCCATCTGGCCCCATTGTGAGAAGGAAAAAAGGTGGTTGTACTATTACTGTATAAATCTGAGACATCATATTGAGTACTGTGTACAGTTCTTGAGGATGCATCTATGAAATTCTTTAGGCAGACTACTAGCATTTAATAGAATGGCAGAAAAGATGGTGTGCTGTCTGAAACAAAAGCCACATGTGCTGGTTGCATGGGCGGTGGACTGAGGGGCAGAGCAAGGGAAAATGGATTCACAGAAAGGGTGGTGGTTGACTGTTTCAGCCTCCAAGATGACAAGGTGAGTGCAAAACTAGAAAAATACGATTCATTGCACTACCTATTCATGATGAAACAAACACCACTCCATCCCCTGGACAAACAAAGTGGCCCTTCCTAGCAGTGCCAGGCAGTCATTATCTGACATACGTTCCTGTGTGTTTTGTCTTGAGCAACCCTGCATGCCATTGTCATGGATAGTGCACAATGTCACCACTCCCCATGTTCAACTGCTATGACCACATGCTAATGCTCACACACTGCATAAATCATGATACAATGTACCCCAGAGACAATATACACACAGGAAATACATCACAGGCAAACACACAGTGCCAAAACACGCACACACACACACACACACACACACACGGACAAAAGGAGTCAAGACATTACCCACAGCACAATGCCCCTTACCAACACATGACACAGCCTGAGTCAATCCATCACATCCATTAACATGTCGACACACCCACAGACAATGTGACGCAAGGCAAGCAATCATAAACCCCATTTGGATATACGTAGGCATCTGGCTGCCATCCCATGCAGAAAACCAAACAGACACACACACACACAGCAGGCCGCCATAGAGGCCACCCACACCACAAGACACCACATGAAGCAAGACATGGTGATCTTCAGCATGCGGCCACACCATAAACCCACAGTGTAGTGTTCACCAATACAATTTCACCATCTTGCCTTTCTCTAGCAACAATAGCAGTGAAATATTAGGAGGAACCCACTTGTGGAGATTCAGTGTAAAAAACTTGCTAGCCACAGTACGAGATATGATCATGTGCCCATGGGTGTTGTGGTGTCCGGGTATGCAGGTACCCATGCAGTGGGTATTATACTGGGGAAGGCTTGGCATTAGAGAGTTACAGAACAAGACACATATACATTAAGCTTTTTTTAACTGTATGCCATTGCCTTCTGTTTATCTAAATCAGCATTCCAGATGGCCAGGTGTGATTAGCAGCTCTTTAAGAGGTGTAGTTATGTGGAACTGCAGGAGGGGGACTACATATTAAAGTCAATGTGCATCATTAGAGCGCTGTCATTGGTGATTGCTGCTAGTCTTTGTGATGCATTCAACAGAAGATAACACCATTCACACCTACCCATTTCTGTAACTACTTCTTTGGGTAAACATTATGAAAAAATTAGTAAAAGATAGTGGTCTAGATACAGGTTCTCTAATAAGAAAAATGGGCATTTCTATGCACACACCAGTACTGCTGTGCCTGAGGGACCAGTACTGCTGTGCCTGAGGGACCAGTATGCAACTGAAAATGGGTGTATGTATCAAGTTATTCTTGATTTGTGAACACACATGTAGGCAGTATAGCGCAGTGCTTTAAGGCTCTGAGCTGGAAATCTGGTGACATCCAGCAGACAAGACCTGGGTTTGAATCCCACAGCTTCCACTTACATACTGTGTGACCCTGAGCAAGTCACTTAACTTCCCTGTGTTCCCAGGTCACACCTGTAAAAAAGCTTTCAGCTTAGTGTGCTACTCCTGGCTAAACAACTAAAAACAAAACAAAAAAAAAAGTAACAGAAACATTAAAGCATTATGCAACTCACAAACCTTGATGGTGTTATAATTATAGGACTGGGTGAATTGAAATAAATACTAGACTGATTTTTCAAGATGGCCAACATGTATCCGCTGCTACGGTGGAGCTGCAGTACCACTGCCTGATGCCACGGTGCACTTTGAAGGTGTTTTTCCTCCATGCATCACTTCATTCACTCATTGGACAGTGTGGCCAATCTCAATGTCACCCACCCATCTTACCCCCATATCACAGTTGCATTACAGTTGACCTGTACTTGAACTGGGGTGCAGAGACACACACAGAAAACATGACATGTGCACACTCACATGGCATAAAGATAGACATTACACAGCAGTCATCAACAGATATTTACAAAAAAACATGCGCACACACACACACACGCAACCATGCACACAAACATGCCCAGACACAAAATGAAAATGCACACACAGTGAATTAGAACCTATACCATGGCTTTCACTGTAGTCCACCAGATGGAAAAGAAGACACAACACAAAATGCCTTACACCAATTATTGTCCACCATGTCCAGCAGCTTGGACTACTCTGTTGCAATGGTCCCTTGATGTGAGGTTGTCATTCACTGTGATTCCCAGGTATCTTTCTTTTGGTGAGGTTTTTAAACTGTATTCTCATTCTGGCAAAATAAGCACCTCTAATGTATAATACTCACGTTTTTGTGGGTTGCCTATAACCCTGTGTCCAGTCTGCGTCATAACATTTGGTGGTCACTGGACCACAGATGACCTTTCACCTGGAGATCTGAGAGTCTGTTTCCATTGGTCAGAAACAGATCTAGGACAGGTGGACTTCCACACCAGCTGAGTGAAGCCATCCTCGAGTCCACAATGCCTCGTGTCCTTGCTGAAGCTTCAGCCAACATGGAACAGTCATTGCCTAGAATATTACAATCCCCAGTGAGAAGAACTTCCCCTCTTTGCTGTCATATACTGTATGTACATGAGAATAACCTTGTCCATTTCATCTTCCTGAGCTGGAGGCCAGTAGATCAATCCTGTGCCAATAGCTATTCCATTGCCTGTCTGGAGCGTGACCCACAATTCCTCCAGGTCTGGGACTTTGATACCCAGACTGTGGGCATTTGTATGCATGATTTCCCATGCCTTGTTGACACTCTTTCCCTTTATCTTCCATTTGATCCCTTGTTTCCTTCCATCCTTCTTGGTGTTATCCCTATGCTGCTCCCCTTTGCGTACCTTCCACTTAACCTGAGAATCAGGTGTGTTTGTTGAAAACATTATACTGTATTCTTGCCCTGTGTGTTTTGTGTCTTGATCTGTGGTTCAGTGTTTGTAAAAAGACATGACTACTTGGTCCTGTGAGCTGGCTGATCTAACCTGTTGGGGTGGACTGTTTGAGTCTCCCTGTCCCTGATAGCCTAGCCAGTCCCCCCCGGCTAGCTTAAATGCTCGGCATGGATGCACTTAAACCACTCAATGAGCACTGATGTTGCCTCTGTGAAAGGATGCAGGCCATACCTCTTGTACAGTGTGCATGCATCCATGTGGTTCCCCAGTACCAAATGTAGCCAAAGCCACTTTCTCTGCACCAAACCTACAACCATTTGATGAATGTATGTGATGCGTTGATTTCTAGTCTCCCCCTTTTTCAGTACTGGTAGAACCTCTGAAAAAGTAAAAGAGTCATAAGAACATATGAAAAGCTTTGGCAAAGCTGGCTCCATGGTACCAGATGATCACCTGGCATGCTGGTGACCCGAGCCCAGAGCGACAGGAAAGGAGACCAGCAGGGAGGCACTACTTTGGATACTCTCCTCCCGGGGGGAGAGGGGGACATGGACTTGCCACTCTTGGGCAGCTCCTGGTGGGTGAGTTTGGCAAGACAAAATGCACTGTGGGTGACTACATGGCATCTGTATGGTGAACACCAGGACACCAAAATGCACCCAGTCAGGGGAGGGCAGAGAAACCCAGGAAAAATAGCTGCTTCACCACGGGATTACAGTGGCCCCTATCCTTCCAACGCTGCAGTATCCTGGAAGCCCCTGATGCTGTGCCCTTTGCAGCCCAGATAATGAAAGGCATCTTTGTGTGCTGAAGTCTCCACTTCCGGTTACCTGCCATGGGTAGCCCCCTCCTGACCAAAGGGATATGGTGGGACAACAGGAGAGGCATGATGAGGGAGCAGTGCACAGCAGATCAGAGGATCGGGTTGGCGGTACAAGAGATTGGTTGCCTGAAGGAGAGGTCAGTGGAGATGGCTGATGAAGGTAAAAAAAAACAAAAAAGAAAAGCATCAGCACATGGGGACCATGTGATCTGTCTGGTTTGCACAAGGTGCCCACCCCCTTCCCCTTATATATTATTCTGTTGTATTTGTAACTGCTCATAAGGCCTTTACCAAGCCGCTTGATCTCACTTACTGACTTCGATGTAGCCACTTATGATAGAAGGCTGTTCCATGGGTCTGTCTGTCTCTTGGTGAAAATCTAATTGCTAGAATTGCTTTTAATATTGCCTCCCACAAAATGCAAGTTGTGCCATCCTTTACACACTGTCCTGTTTTTCTGGAAGAGGTCTTCATTCTGAGTTGTGTAAATTTCCTCGACAATTTTAAATGTTTCTATCATTTCCCCTCAAATTCTTCTCTGTACTAGAGAGAATTAGTTCAACTGTTAAAATCTTACCTCATATGGCTCTTGCTGCAGCCCATTCACCATCTTTATACCCTTGCTCTGTACTGTTGATTAAGAGTCAATGTCCTTTTTAGGTGAGGTCTCCAGAACTGGACACACTACTCCAGGAGTGGCCTCACGAAGGATCTGTAGAGTGAGATGAGTACATCCTGATTTCTGGTTGTAATACCTCTGCCTATGCATCCGAGGATGCCACTTTGCTTCTGCACTGCTTTTTAGCATTGTTTAGCCCCCTTTTGGTTACTAGTAAAAAAAAAAGATGTTACAAACTAGTTGAGCTGTGTGCAAATCATCAAGTCACAGGAGAAGAAAGTTTTGCCAGTATTGATAATGAGTGACTTGAAACACTTAGCACACTGCAAGACAGCAATACCAAAGCAAATTGTATATTGGGTTGTATAGCCTGGGTTATAACCAGTAGGAAAGAAGTTGTCATTCTGCCACTATACAGGTCACTGGTTCAGACACATCGGGAGTACAGAGTGTGGTATTAGAGCCCTTACACAAAGAAAGACATCAAGCAACAGGAAGAAAGTACAGAGAAGGGTGGCCAACACAATGAAGAGACAAGGCAAATCATATGAAGAGACACAGAGACCTCAACATTCACTCACTGGAGGACACAAGGGAGAGGGGTGACATGACTGAAACCTGTAAATATCTTAAGGGTCTCAAAAAAGTGAACTCTGAGGGTCTCTTCAGCCTTAGTGGTAACACCACCACATGGGGACACTGACTCAAGCTGGTGGGGGATGCTTCAAGAGGGAAATGAGGAGACACATTTTCACTGAGAAGGTGCTGGAAAAATGGAATGAGCTGCCAGAGGACCTTTACTCCATGAACACTGCAGACTGCAAAAGGTTGTGGGAGGTAGGGGGATATCAAAGGGAAAGGATAAGTTGATAGAAGGGTGAGGGTGAAGATCCTTCAGCAGAAGGAGGCCCAATGGTGCAGAGGGCTGAGGCACTGAATGCCACACCTCACACCACGCTGGCAACCTGGGTTCGGGAAAGCGCGCGGGTCATCGAGGGTCAGTAGGAGGGGAGGGAGAAGACAGTGAGTTGCTGCTGATGGGAAACTCTCCACCACGGGAGGGATCTGGCAGGTCTCTCGATGCTTGGCTGCCTCCCCCCGTGGAGGCTGGGTGGAAGTGTCACCTTCAAGAGCATGTGTGCAAGCCCAGGGGAAGGCGGAAGGGGCTGTTGTCTGTAGCTGTGATGCACTTGCACCCCTCCACATGCATGAGTTGCCACTTCCAGGGCCAAAGGTAGTTAGGAGGGAGAAATGGTGGAAAAAGCAGGGGACAAGGCTTGATGAAGCTTCGGGGCCAGCTCGGGAGTTCGGTCAGGATGCACATAGCGCAGGTAAGTTCCCAAATAACCCTGGGTCCAATAGAGTGGCAGACAATTGCAGTGGCCTGCTGGTGAGGTAACAATATAGTTAAAAAAACCAAAAAGATCCCTCAACAGTTACTGAGGGATCTGCAAACTAGAGCAGACTGGAGAGTCCTTTTTCTCTGGTCAGTGTTTGTATGTTCATAATATTAAGATTATTGTTAAAATGATTCCACTATTAGAACTTTTTTAAAGATTTTGTTATTTCTTAGACTAATGCTAAATTTGGAGCAGTAAATATAGAACTTTAATTTGTTTTAAAATGAAACCTTGGAGTCATGTTGACATACTTTGTCATTGTTTTTTGTTTGTTATAATTTATCCTTATTTCTGGCCTACCTTCGTTTACCTCAGGATACAGTACTGTATCTCCACCTGGTGATCTGCTGCTCCCCCCCCCATAGACTTGCTTACCATGTACCTAAACATGTGCACTTCCTTACCAACACATCTGCAAAATCAGACTTTCTCCATCATTCAGGTTCCTCTGTAGTTTGAACCTCGTGACCAGCTCCCAACGACTCAAACTTCACAAACAGAAGGGCCGCTGTAGTTTGTGGCCACAGAGCTTGGATGCTGGCATTCAGTTTCAATGAAATGAGAAGGCAGTGATGTCAGCTTTCACTGGGAGTGTACCTCTTTGGCCCAGTAAGGCCTTCCCTGTAACCCAGGATAAGAATATGGTTCTCTGTGGTACCATCCTATGGTGACCCACTCTATTCATCTCTGTATGTAGTCAGGCAATTACCGTTTCTCAGTATTGTATAGTACTTGTCATTGTACCCCTCTGGTTCAATTGCACCTAAAACTATTTCTTTCTTTTAGCTGGATATGTGTATTCAGTGTCTCTATGCCCTGTAGATGTGTATAAACTCTCGGGATGCGCCTGGAAACAAGGCTAAGCTCAGTGTGCCTTTCCCGGTTAACAACTTTTAAATAAATACATAACTAAAAATCCTATGGGTGTTTCTAGCTGTCATCATGTGGTCACCAACAAAATCAATGTCACCACAGCTGCCTCTTTAGTAGGTGCATGTGCAGTGAGCTGACCTGTTCCCACCCTTTGTCAATGCACAATGCCTGCAGATAATACACTGGAGCAAGCAGCCCAGAGTGGAGCAGTCAGGATAAGGACTGAATCCATAGCCTTCCCCATGCTTGTGGTGTGGTACAATACCTACGTGTGCCACTAGGCTGGGTGATTTGACCAAAATATTTGTAAACATGCTAATAATGTTCAAAGATAGTTAATATCAATAAATGGAAACTGTATACGTATAACATATTCATAAAAGGTCTGTCCCAAACTTGTTCTAAGGATAATTTCCTTCTTAAAGGCTAACTTTTTAACATTGATGGGTAGATAAACAACTTTTAAAAGATTAAAGATATGAGACATAGGGCCAGATATTCAAAACTTTGCCCCTGCGCTAAATTAGCACTGCATGGTGGGCAAACTTAGCCCAGAGCACAAAGCAAGCTATATTCAAAAGGAATAGCCCAGGGCAAACAGCTTCTGAATATAGCATGGGAATGAGGCCGGGCAAACTGGGCTGGGAGTGCAGGGCAACCTTAGCCCTGGAATAAGACAGCTCTGAATATAGCAACCAGGAAGTGCAGACAACAACAGCAACACAGTGCACAGCAATCTGAAGGCAGCTAGAGGTGAACTATGTGGCCAATGTGTGTGCCAGCAAATGTGTGGACCCAGTACAGCTGCAGGCAGCAGCAGATGTTAAAGAACAGTGATTAAAACTGTATAATATTCCTCGAACCATTAGCGCTGCGCTAAAACGCTAGCGCGGCTTTAGCGCAGAGCTAAGCTGTTTGCCCAGTGCTAAGATTTGCCATATTCAAAAGCGACATGCAAATGTGCTTACTTAGGCAGACTCTGGGCAAACAGCCAGATTAGCATCTCATCATGCCCTGATTTGTATGCCATTTGCCAAGCATTACTGCAGGGTCCCACAGAGCCACCTGTAGGTCAGTCTGGAAGTACAGGGTCTGGCAAGGTCTGACCGCAGCTCCACCTGTAGGTCTGTCTGGCAGTGCACATCGATAGCTGCAGGCTACATGTAAACAGTACAGTATAGCATAGCATAACGTACCCCAGGGGATGACACAGCATAGGCACAGGTGGTGGTGGTGCTGCATGCAACTGTCACACTGTAGGGCATGCTACAATGCACAGCAGACACTACAGTAGCAAGGGGGCCAGTAGTGTGAGGGGACACAGCACTGCCTATGGTAATTAGGGCAGTGATGCTGACTCCACTGTACACAGTGACAGGTCCAACTTGCAGGCATTTATTGACAGTGGACATTACTGTTATGCTGTTGTATGATCCACAGATGCTGCACCTGTGGCATGGGATGCACACAGTGACATATACATGGCCAAGTGTGTGTGATGTGGCATCTGTACAGTTGTGCTGTATGTGGCTGGGGGGGCACATAGGATCCAACGGACACACAGGCAGTGGGGTTTTCCCACTACTGGACCATGTGCACTGCATGCTGTGTCCCACTCCCTTGTGGGTCTCCATGTCTGCTTCCCCCAGGTGATGCTATGGTCTCTGTGGGTGAGAGAGGGAGTCATCAGTTGCTGTCTATGTCCTCCTGTCACGCATGACCATCTACCCGCAATACATGTATGCACAGCCTTGTGACCCATGATCCGTGATCCTTGGCCATCATATTTGCCAGACCTTGGTGTGAAGGATGGTCCTGGGCCTGTACACATGCTATTGTGTGGATGGCTGCTGCAGGGACACGACAGTCCCATCCAGTGTCATCTGGCAACTGCCATGGATACTTTCAGGTACATGCCTCCCCCTTCAGCAGTGTGCTACAGGGCTGTGCTCCACTTACACCAACACCCCTTGTGCCACTGTCATGGATCAGCCACTCTGTGTTTGCAGTCTCCCACTATGCGCATGCCTGAGTGTGGTGACCATTTAGGGTCACAACCCTGACTGTGCATGGCATTGTACATTTTCCTTGTGTCACAGGTCCTACCACCATGGTTGCCATACTGACATTGCACTGTGGCCCTGTTGCACATGCCTGTGGATTGTTGTCTGCTGCACAGGCATGCACACACATGCAGTCACACACTTGCCGCACACTCAGTCCCACTGAAATTCACACATACCCATCACCACACACAACCTAGTTTGTGTTGCTGTCCCACTCTGTCTGTGTACCTCTCCTGCTCTGCAGCCTGAAGGTGTCGATGTTGGTATCCCCACTGATGCTGTGGCAGTTGAGGTGGGCCACTATCTACTGTTCATGAGTCGTCAGGATCTGTTGTTGGCTGGGACCTCCATCTGAGGCCTGGGCACAACACCTGTTGTGTGCCAGCTTTTGTTTGCACCACCTTTTCATGTCGTTATATTTTCCGTGCAAGTCCCTCAGAGTGCACCTTTGTGTGACCACAGCATTGACCTTCCTGGTCACCTTCTCCCATGCCTGCTTCCATTTGTTTCTTCTTTCCTTCTCACCACTTCTGCTATGCAATAGATCAGCTTTTGTCTCTATTTCATTGAGGGGGATGTTAATTTCCTCATGAATGAAGTTTTTCTTGTGCCTCTGCCTTCCAGTTGCAGCTTGTGCCATTCCCTGCTCACCCCTTGCAGCACCAACTTGTGCCATTGGTGACTGTGCAATTGCAACACCTTTGCTGTAACATGTGCACTTTTAAATGATGCAAGTCACAGTTTATGCCATTTGCGTTGCGCTTTGGTGCAAGTCACAAGTCTTCTGGAATATGGAGCAAGTCGCATGTCACAATTTTTTTGAGCACATTTTGCAACTTGGCATAACTTTTGTATGGTGTATCTTCACCTTTGAGAATCGGGCTTAAATAAACAGTACTCAAATTTTCAGCATGTGTCATAATAACCATAAAGTGCAGAATAAATTGAGCCACATAGTGAAAAAATGTATGATGTGCAATGATGTAACATGCATGCAGAAATAAGTTAGATATAGAAATTAAAGCCAGCATAAAGTGAGAGAATTTCCCACTAGCTACAGTCTAATCAAGTTAGCCAAAAAAAAAATATCACTGCAATAGGACATAGCTTAAAGTTAGTGAATTTTAAGAAATAAGTCCAGATCACTGTTTTCATGACAGTGCAGGTGGTAAAGAACATTGATATAAATGCAGAGGCATGTTGGCTATCAAAAGCTGCAAGATCAATAATTTCTGCAAATAGCCCAGTACAAGCTGTAAAAAATAGAGACAACAAAACCATAAATGCACTGAGCAAAATTCAGCTTGATAGTTGTGCAACTCAGAAAATATACATAATTATTCCAAGAACTGAGCTAGCTCAACTCTATCATTCAGCCCTGGTGCTTGTCATGCTTTGAGGTTAAAGGAAACTGCTTGGATGATGATGACTACTTGCTGAGAGCAAAGGACATGAAAGATAGATTTCGGGCTAGTGGTTATTCTGAACAGTTGTTGAACGAGGCCATGGAAAAGACTACCAGATGCAATAGACAGTATTTATTGAAAGTCAGTAACAAAGAAGAGATAAGAAATGATGAGAGGCTAAGCTTTGTTACTGCTTACAGTTTACAGTCCCCCAAAGTAATGAAAATCATTATTCAGAATTGGCACATCTTACAAACAGACCTGTCCCTAGGCAAGCACACCCAGGATCCTCCCAGGGTCATTTACAGATGTGCTAACAATCTGGGGAACAGAATTGTTAACAGATTACAGCCACTTGAAAGGAGGGGGAGATATGGCTACCAACTCTCCCATGGGGCACCCATAAATGTGGATTATGTGTACTGTACCTATATTCAGAATTGCAAGTCTTTCAGTGAATCAGGTAGTCAGAAGGTTTTTTTGGATCAGGCATTTTATTTCATGTTCCATAGACAGTGTACTTTATTTTGCGTAATGTAACTGACAAGCCAATTATGTAGGCAAAACTGCCCTCGAGTTTAAAGTGCAGGGTGGGAATACATTAATGAAATTTATAGAGGCATCATAAAAAAAATGCTTTGGCAAAACATGTTGCAGAGAATAGCAAAGGATGTGAGTTCTCTTTCCTTGGACTAGAAAAGTTATGCTTGGTACAAAGGGGTGATAATTTTGAGAACCTATTGCTGTGGTTGGAGGCAGTGTAGATATTTTAATCTTAAAGCATGCCAGCCATCAGGGTTAAATGATACAGTCAAGCTAGCTCCATTCTTGGAATAATGTCCATTTATAGTTTTGTTGACTCTGTTTTTTACAACTTGTACTGGACTACTTGCAAGAATACTTGCTCTCACTGCTTTTCATAACCAACACACATCTGCACTTATGTCAGTGTTTTTTTACCACTAGGGATGTTATGAAAATAGTCATCTGGACATATTTCTTAAAATTCACTATCTTTAAACAACACCCTATTGCTGTCATGAGTTGTTTTGCTTGCTGGATCTGATTGTGGCAGGTGGGAAATTGTCTCACTTTATGCTGGTTTTTAAAGTATTTATTTCTATATGCACTATCATTGCACATTATACATTTGTCATTGTGTGACTCAGTCTGTACTGTACTTTATGACTACTATGAGATTTGTTGAAAATGTGTACACTGTTGTTGAAAATTTGTACACTGTTGTATTTAAACAGGGTGTATAAAGTAAAATGGCAATGGGGTGTCAGTAACCCATGGTAAACACCTATTTTGGAACATAAAATTGGCTGCTAGACCCCTGCAGCACTCTGCTTTACTTGGATAGTGTCTATTAACTAATAAAAGGTATTTTTTTAATGCTTGCATCAAGTGTCAGTAAATGTTTATTGATGCCATTAAGGCTGGTGCCAACCCTTTTATGCTGGCTCGCACTTGTGCGGCCAACATATTGCACTAGTAGCAGATTTGGAAGTGTGGTCACTGTGCACGAATGCAGGGCATGCATCAGTAGGTGTGTCCCTCATTCCCCAATAAGGCAGCATGCAGGTACCACACCAGGAATACATAATGCGGTGAGCACATGTAAGGAAATGTCCACTGCAATGAGAGCCAAGCTCATCACGCAGCATCACCTCCCGACGTGCCTTTCCTAGTGAAGTATGCTAGTAAAAGAGAAACAAGTAAAAATACTCCTTGCTGTAGCACTGACCAAATGAGCACATTGTTTATCATTGACAACATAAAAAACTGCTTACCAAGTCACAGAGTTTTCTTCTCCTTTATTAAAGTGCAAAAACATGCTGAAAACACCAGAAAGTGCATTAACATTCCATAGCAGTGGCTGGGTACATTCAGACATAAGAAAACAACACCATCTGCACTAAAAATTATAGTGCACCCTGATCATACTAATGACCAGCAGTCATGCTTGGTAACATGCACGTAGTGCTATCTACCAAAAGTGCAGATCAGCTGATGTTTTGCTAGATAGGCTTCCTCAGAGCTCTGATGATGATGATGATGATATTAATACAACTATAATAACAAAACACAACAGTAGAATCGCTATTGCATAAATAATAAAAAAAAATTGCCCCCACTGGCAGAAATAGAGGAGGACACTTGATTATCACCACCAGAAGTTCAGTTTATGCTAGACTTTACTAAAAAGCAGTGTGGTACAGCCATAGAATGCTTAGACAGAGACACCTCGATGTGTAAAATAGATGAGCTGAGTGTGCCTGTCTTTCGTGGAACATAGCTGGTCTGGAAAATAAAGTTGCAGACAGAGAATGGACAGCTTCTTTTTGTAAGTTCAGGGTGGTATACTTACTAGAGACATGGCATGCAGAAAATTTTTAATATTACTATAAATGGCTACTAATATTTTTACAGTCCTGAAAGTAAGGTAGAGAAGTCGGGTAGAAGAACTGGTTGGATTATCACATTGGCAAAGGTGGACAAAAAAAAAAATCAAGTGTGAAAAATTATTAACACACATTAACTTTGTTATATTAATGTTATCCCAGAACATCAATCAGGGTAATATAGTCTTGGTGAATTGTTATATCACAGCTCATAACTCAAGGTATTATGCTCCTTCTATAGGTAACATTTACGTAATTTAGTCACAGACTAGTAAGAGCAGTTTTCTAAAACTAATATACTGGTATGCAGTGATATGAATACACGTATAGGCAAATTTGAGGGGGTTTGCAAATGTTTCTATTGCAAACTTGTTAGAAAATGAAGCTGCATATTGCATAGAAAATTTACTGGATAAAATACAGTAGTTAATCAGTCCAGGACTCAGTTAATACAGATTATGGATGAGTTGTTAGTTTGTCCTTTGAAGGAAAAACTTAGAGGAGATTATGTAGGACAATTTATATATTTTCTCACTGTGGAACATCAGTGATTGATATGTTTTCATGGGATGGAGACATAGACTGTTGGAGTTTTCTGATGGCCCTAATGAGGGGAGAAAGAGCTCATATGTCAGTTATTCTTAAATAAAATATGGAGGGAGTGGAGATCAGAATTTGGAACCACAGTTATAGTTTGATAATATTATCAAAAAGAAAATACTGGCCAGAGATGTAATACTAGAAGATAAAGTTATATCCACTTTAAATGTATTACAGACAAATTTCCCTGATAAATATTCATCACTTGATTACATCAAAGTCATAGATTCAGTGTTTGATACAATATGCCACTATTGTATGGCAGTTATTATTGTTAAATAAAAATAAGGAGGGGGGGTGAAGACCAGAATTTGGATCTGCAGTTAAAGTTTGATAATATTATCAATAAAAACATACTGGCCTGGGATGTAATACTAGAACATAAACATTATATCTACTTTAATTGTATTACTGATGAAGTTCCCAGATGAATATTCATCACCTGATTAAATCAAAGTCATAGATTCAGTGTTTGATACAGTAAGGCCACTCTTGTATGCCACAGTTAAAAACATACATCAGGCAAGGAAGAATGGTTTAATAAAACATGTAATATAGAAAAGAGTAAATTTTATTTATTGTGTTCAGAAGATTATTGAGCTGAAGAGCCCTTTTTCAAAGGTGAATATATAATAATATAAACAGCAAGAAGTGAAACCTTAACATCAGGAGATGACAACAATAAAATAAAAAGTTTTTTTTTTTTCAGAATGTGTTAGTTACGTGGTATAATAGCCTATTACTGTATATCTAATAGAGGTGTGTGCAGAGTGGACGGTATGGTGTGTTATTTATGGATAGGTTTCAGTAGGCAATAACAAATTTCACAAGTAACTGAAGTTAATTGACCTTCAGGTCATAGTGAGGAAAACCAAAGCTAATGTTAATAGAGCAAATTGCAGACACTTAAATAAAGGAAACCATGTAAAAAGCTTCTAGCAGTAAGAAAAACATAATACATAAAGATCAGTGGAATAAAATGTTGAACATATTACATTAAAATGATTATAGAAGTTTTTGACTCTTAGTAGCTAAGGGGTCAACTAACTTCAGTAATGAAATACATAAAAATATAATAGTGGCAAGATGGGTGTCTCATTTTAAATACGTTTTCCTCTATAAAACATTGAGAAAGGAACCTCTTAAATATATCTATCCTCCTGTGTAATAGAGGGAGTTTAAAAATAATCATGAACACAGAAGAAAGACAGGCAGCAAAACTCATTGAAATGGAAAAAGGCCCTGGTCCTGATGGCATTCCTGCTGAGGTAAATTTATGTTTAAAAGATATTTGGGGCCCAGTCTTGGAAAAGCATTTAATAAGTGTGTATGTATATATATATAGGCCAGCTTGCTGAAATAGCAGTAGTGTTGCTGCTTGTGATCCTGGCGAGTTGGATTTAGGAATAAGCTCAGGGTGTCAGAATGTTGGCTGGGGGCAGATTGGATGAGCATCCCATGGACAGTTCTCTTCCTCCAAGGTGGGGGTTTATAAGCATCCAGTGCACAAATAACACCCAGTGGAGACTGGATGTACACTGGCTGAGTCCACATACAGAAGGGGAGGTGTCAGTAGACATCCATGGAACATGCATGTGAGCATGCATGTCCAGCACTGATATCATTCCATGTCCGTGCCTCCAGGGAAAACGTCAAGCTGAAAACCCTTGGGACAGCAGCAGGATGATGCTTCCTGGACACCCTCCCAAATGATGCCTCAGGTGCAAGCCTCAGCTGGGGACTTATGTAAATCTGGATCTCTCCCTCTGTGAAGCCCCGCTGTATGGGGCAAGCTGTGGACCTCACAGACTGGGTGGTTTGGAGGGACACCAAGTGGGCAGTCCAGGATCAAAAACAGGGGTAAGTCCCTGCATATACCTGAGAGATTAAGAAAGTAGAAAAGTATATATATTATACCGTTGCAGTAGTGCCAGTATAGTTAGGGTTGAGTACAAACTTCTATGTTAAAGTCACATTTTTTAACTTTAATAACTTTGGAACAGTTCAACGGATTTGCATGACATTTGGCATGCATAATCTCTAGTGGTAGGTCTCTCTTTTTCTGGAAAATGTGTGAATCCATTGTGTGGTTTTTGACATACAGAGTGTCAAACAATCCTAGATGTACATGTTTTTTGCCATTTGTTTCTACTGCTGTATCTCAGAAATGGTTTAGATTGTGGTCTGGAATTTTCAGGATTGAAAGCCTTTGCTGCACAGATGTGTCCTTTGAAGATTTGGTGACAAAATATTAATGTGTTCAAAAGTTATTAAATATTTAATTTTCCCATTATTTCCTATTGGTAAAGTTAGATGTTCCACACGAAAATACTTTTGTTTTCGCAGCTGCTGTTGTATTTTTGCATGGAGGGTCACATACTGTAGTGTGGTTTGTTTTCACAGGAGCTGTTGTATTTTTGCATAGAGGATCACATGGACCCTACATTATTTTCTCAGAGATCTGCTTTGTTTTTGCAGAGCTCACCTGTGTCTGCCATCTTGTTGTTCAGTTAGCGAGGGAAAGAAATAAAGAAAAGAGATGAAAATGAATGTATTTTTTAAAAGAAAACATCAGAACTTAGCTAAACATGACCAGTTTAGCTATATTCTGATGTTTATTTATTTTACCATTGCCAAGAAACACCTTTTCTGGCCACCCGAAATCCCAGGTGTCGTGGTTAGTGAGAGGACCACTTCTGCCATGTTCTCTGTATGAGAACAGCAGGATTTTCTTGACTTCTGCAGCTGTAGCTGGAGTTAATTACACCAGCTGCAGTTTTAGCTGTAAACCTCCATTTCCCTGATATCTAGTGGACCCTCTACCCACCGATCACTGTCTCCTATCCCTGGTGTCTAGTACCACCCCCAACCTTCCCATCTCTTTCCGTGGTGTCTAGTGGCACCCCCACACTCTGATTCCCATGGTTTTATTTCTTAAATATATATTTTGACACTGGGATGCCCACCCCCAGTGTCTGATGTCCCTCCCCCCGCAGCCTGATCTGTTTAATATTTGCTGGCATCGGGGGGCCTAACCCTCATGCTGGCATTGCATGCCCCCCCAGAAGTGTGGGTCACTGGGGATCCCACTTCTAGTGTCCTCAGATATAAATTTATTTGTACCTGTAAATAGAAAACAGTCCCCAAAAGTCTTTTTTTTAATCCTGAAAATAAGAAAACAGTCCCTTGGTGTCCCCACCATCCTGTTCCCCATTTGGAACCTCCCACTGAGCACTCATCACCCACACCCCTCACCCCCTTACCCTATACTTACTTTTGGAGGTTGTCCACTGACATCTTCTGTGAATCAGAGCATGTCTGCACTTTTTAAAGCCAAACCACAAACTGAGGAATCAAGGTATGTGCCATACAATGTATTTCAGTGGTGTTTTGAACTAATGTTCATAACACTGCCATTTTTATGTATCCTTTTAACAAATTTCAACATGGGATTTTTGGGTCCCCACCTCATGAACACTGTGACTGTTGTTTTGTTAATCAGGCCTGGAAGGTAATTTCGCAATCATTGCACAAAATCACCTTTAAGGACCAATTAGCATAATGACATTGCCAGTGTTCATGAGGTGGGGTCCCAAGAAACCCATGTTGAAAATTTGGTGAAAAAATTCCTAAACATAGCCACGTTATGAGCATTCATTGAAATGTTTCTAGGCACGCGTATAACTTTTGTAATTTTTAATATTTTGACTCCAAATTTTCAACATAGCCATTTTTTCACACCACCTCATGAATAGTACAGATGTCATTTTTCACATCCTGCCCAAAATATGTTTTTGCATCTGTGGCACGGAATGGTGTTTTGGCATGAAATTGAACATGTTCAGCTACATTGTTTATGAGGCGGCCAGGTGGGGTCATGAGAAGACTATGTTTAATATTGCAGGTCAAAATATGAAAAAAATGCCTAAGTTATGACCATTTGTTGCAATTTCAGTACACCCGCTCATAACTTTGGAAATTTTAAATATTTTGACCCCAGATTTTCAACATAGCCTTCTTCTTCTTACCCAATCTGATGTATCTCACTGTGGACATTTTTCAAATCCTGCTCAAAATGTGTTTTCACATCTGTGGTGCAGAACAGTGTTGCAGTTGTGCAGAATTATGTTTTGGCATGGATTCCAAAATTTTCTGTACTGGGGTACATGAAGTGGGTAATAAGATGGTTATGCTGACAATTTGGTCACTGTTGTCATATGAATGGAAGCACAGGGCCCAGAGAGCCCTGGGCTTCCATGGATACATACATATATGTATGTATGGAGGGATGGGAGCACAGGGCCCACAGACAAATAAGGATATGATTACACTATCTGAAAAAGTAAGAAAATTCAATGCAAAAATCTTTGTTAATGCATCAGTTAGGGTTGTTACTAAAGTAACAAAAGCAGGGAAATGTGGTGTTAGGGTTTCCATCCCTAACACCCCACCCTCGCCCAGCACACATTAACAGGCATCAGGGATGTGCCATGAGATCTCCAGCCCTAACACCATCCCATTCTCCCATAATGTATCCATTTCAGCTTATTTACTTATGGAATGGGGAGAGCAATGGGCTGCTGAACAAAGGCACCCTCCCAATGCCTATTAGTATCTTCAGGGTGGGGATGGGTGTTAGGGTTGGGAAACCCTAACACCACATTTCCCTGCTTTTGTCGGTTTAGTAACAGCACTAACTGATGCATTAAGAAAGTTTTTTTTTGCAATTATATAAAATGCATGCCAACATTACAGAAAGGTGCAGAAAGAGTACCTACAATATATATAGAATGGCATACAGGACTGATCCCAGTATGCATAGACCCACATGTCTGATAACTATTCTTCTAAATATATTCTCAAAAGAGTTACTAGTGAGATTACAGAAACAGACTGTGTTACTGGGAGGGCTGTCACAATTTCAAGCTGGGTTAAGACAAGGGGAGAAGTAGAATTGACATCTATTTTGTGTTATATACCATGTTATTGAGAAATATGTTCATCTGCATTTTCAAATTGTGTATGCAGCTTTTATCAGTTATAGTTCTGCTTTTGATATGATTTCATGCAGTACATTATGGGAATTAATGCAGGACTGGGGTATTCAGCCACCTTTAATAGACATGTTAAGAGATTTGTATAGTGATACTTGGGCCAGGGTCCAGGTGGGAGTGAGGGGTCAGAGCTCCAGAACCTTCCCAACAATGAGGGTGGTTTGGCAAGACTGAGTCTTCACTCCTTCATTATTCTATATGTACATAAACAGACTGCTTGTAAACCTAGATGATTCTCATTCAGACTCTCCGAAGACTGGTCAGTACACATGTCCAGTGTTATCATATGCCAATGATTTGGTCATTCTTTCCTTATCATGATCTGGATTACAAAAAAATGTTTGACAATTTGGCTGTTACATCTTCATAGTTTCAGTTGAAAAATGATCCAAACAAAGCAAAGTAATGATATTTGGATCAAATAAAATCTTGTGTAAGTGGACAGTCAGGGGAGGAGATTCTAGGTATGATCAGAGTATGAATATATTTTCCCCCTAACTTTTTGTGGAATAAATATCTAAGAAATATTAAACTTAAACTATCAAAAACTATAGTTGGTATAAAGAAGTTCAGTTCATTATATGGTAGGTGCTCAGGTATACTGGCAATTAGAGCCCTTAGAGCTAAATACTGTATAATGTTCCGGCTCTTTATGGTTCTGAAATATGGACAAATAATAAAAGTAGTTTACTAAAGCTCTTAAATCAATGTTTGTGATCCATATTAGGTGTTCCAAAATCGGTACCAGTCCTTTTTGTAAGAGCAGAATTATAATGGTCAGACTTGGGTGGGCTGGCAATAACTGGAAATATGAATTACTGGATAACATTATCATGCATGAATATGGATAGACTTCCTAAGCAATGCTTACCAGAAAAAAAAACACAGCATGATTCGTGGCGGTGTCAGTCATCACTATGGCTAAAATATTTAACAACAATTTTGAATAATAATTTGTCATCTTTGTGGACTATATTAAAAATAATATTGCTATAAGTCTCATGTATAAAATGGTTGTGCGTAATATGGTTCAGGATGTGCTGCTTGTAAGGATCTTAATTAATTTTTCACATTTTGCACTCTGTTAAATAGATAATGATTGTAAACATAAACTAAGGTATTATTTATACATAATAATGGATGTAAAAAACCAAAGTAAAAATACTTACAAATTTTCAATTTGATACATTCCCCAGCATGGTGTTACCATAACATTATAATAAATCATTGATGAGAAAGATAAGGAATGCATATGCAAGGAAGGCAAAACAGATACCTTGTTCCACATACTCACAGAATATAAAGGGTTTAATAATCTGAGAGAATATTGGTTGAGTCAGTTTTTCATGGACCCAAATATCGATAAAAAGGAATTAGTGAACTTAGTTATGACAACTGAAGTCGAACACTGTATAATAAGAGGTGTTAAGTATCTGTCTGCTGTTGTGAAAATAAAGAAGAAAACACTATCTATATATATATATATATATATATATATATATATATCATCTATATTCCATACATGCTACTGAAACAAGTGATATGAAATTGTGCCTGCAACGGTTTGCACATTGGGCTACTGCTATAGGCTATTTTTCTGTATATTGTGAATATAGTGTAATGTATTAGTAATAACTTATTGTTTTTATGAAGTGTATTTTATTATATGTATTTGTAATGGTCTTTTTAGAGTGGACAATAACATTGAAATAAACTGAACTAGAAAAACTGAGTGCCAGTAATAGATGAAAACCTGTGGTGGTAATGAAAGGAAACCTGGAAGAACACCGCTGTGGGAATGAAATTATAGGTCTGACTAAGCAAAATAAGAAGGACTGCCCTTGCGCGATATGTACCTCCTGAAGGTATAACACTGACTATATGAAGTTTACAAAGGCAATATTGCTTTTGAAGTTTACAAAGGCAACATTGGTTGCATTAATCTGAGATAAAATGTTACTGGACTTAAAAATGTTTATAACTTTGTATTCGTTATATTAATTATTATATCTGTGTATAGGCCTACCAAGCTGTGCTTTTATGAACCGGATAGAATTTTTCTATTGTATGTTTAAATGATGAAATGAATGAATTGTAACAGAATGTATGTTTATGGGACCTCCTTGGAAATGAGCATTGCTCGATGGAGTAATTTTCCTTTCATGGTTTTGAATAAAATATACTACTACTATTACTGTACTATTGCTACTACATGTAATGAACATATTTGTTCCCAGACACCTGCCAGGTATATTCAGTGCTATGTCAAAGATAGTCAATTCCCCAGTGATTTTTTATGATTCTCCAACACTGCTGAAACAGCCTGACCTGGTCTGGCACTTATAAACAAAAAGACAGCTTCACAGTAACTCCACCCATGCCCTGCAAAACTATGCCATGATAAAACAATTAACTAAAACTATAATGAAAGTGCTACTGTGGAAAAAGATTAAAGTGAAATAAACAGAACATAAAACTCTGCTACAGCGTAGTGGTTTAAGGCTCTGGGCTGCAAACCTGGAGACCTCGGGTTGAATCCCACAGCCCCCACGTGCATACTGTGTGCCCCTAAGCAAGTCACTTAACTTCCCTGTGCTCCCAGATCACACCTGGAAACATGCTTCAGCTTAGTGTGCCTTTCCCGGTTAAACAATTTCCCCTTTCCTCCTTTCCCCTACAAGCAAAGTGGTTGTCAGAGCAATGCTGCAGTTGCCATTTTGCCTTATAGTATGTTAATAACATACTGAATCATGAATGAAAGCCATTTTTGGCTTGCAGTTGAAGTGGAGCATAACACATACACTTGTCCTGTTGTAGACATTAGGTTTACAAGAAAATAACTTAAATGTCCTCTTTAGACCTTGGGTGCCTTTTTTGTCAGTCTACAGTTTTTCCCTCTCAGTCATGGACACCATCCATCACCTGTGCAGGCATGCTGTTCCTGCCTCTGCTGTTCCAATCTGTTGCCAGTGCTTGCCTGTTTCATGCCCCCCCACCCACTGCTAGTGGAATCCCATTACTTAACCCTCTGGCAGGGTCTGAGCCAAGCAGGTGGAAACTTTGCCAAAAACAGCTCACCTGAAAGATGCTGGCATCTGCGGAATGCATGAATCAGAATCAAGGATTTGGATGTAGGGGGAAGTCATCGTTATCATGAATGGTCTGGACAGCATTTTCCCTTTGTTTCCTAATGCCCACCTCCCCAAGGTACCTGCATGTACCACTCACTGCATGCTGACAGTGTGGAGGAGACACATGTTGCATGGTTACTCATTATATCAAACCCTTCTTGCAAACACCAGAAGTGCTAGTGCAACAGATAGCTGCTATCACCCTCTTTCCCTCTCTCCCTCTCTCCCTGAAGCCTAAGAGTGCAGCCTCTGCAGCACTCTCATGGTTCCACAGGCTTGAGACGGGGAGAAGTCATCTGGGTAACCGACACTAGAGCACAATGCACTCCATTGGCATCACCAGGCTAGGCCCTGGTTGCTTTAATACTGTGCACATTGTCCTTTGCACACCATAAGTCCCACCCCTTTCCAAAATGTACATGTATATACTGTATATTATTTGCACCACATGTTCTAGAATGTGTGTGTATGAGAGGGGGTTGCTTTATATGTGCTAAAGCAGCCATTGATAGTGCCCTAGGCTGCTTATGTGGCATAAAGGAAACTAAATGCCACATTCTACTTGTGAAAATGAAATGAATCCACTATTATATAGTCCCACTCACACAAACTATTTTCCAAGGTGCTTTATAATCCTGGATAGGGTGGAGAAAATGTTCCTGTTGTTTTTACAGCACAGGGATACCCAAACAGCACAAAGGAAGATTACAGAAAGATTACAGCGAGATTGGGTACAGGACGTTTAAGTAACTGCTCTAGGTTACACATTGAGGAAATATCAGTTGTAGGATTTAAATCTCAATTTCCTAATTCTTTAGATTTTAGCCATGGCCACAGATTCAGTCTTAGGCAGCTTCAGTAACTGTGGCAACAGGAGAACCCCCTACTTATGAGCAGTCTCATTCAGAGACAGTCCTACTTTTAGATCTATGGAAATTATTTCTTTAATTAGATATGGCCCGTTGAACAAGATTACAAGGGGCATCACAGTGCTAGAAAGTAATTTCCAAAAAAGTATCATAGTGCTATGAAGTTACTTGCCAGATTGCAGACTAACCAATCAAAGCAAGGTGGGTAGAATGGACAGGGTCCCCCAAGCACAATCCTGCTAGGGAACCCTAAAACATAAGGACATCACTGACTTGGGCAAACTGCTTCCCATATAGGCATAGTTTATAATGCCCATAGTCAAGGTCCCTGGAAGTCTATACATTTATAGCTGCAGATTGGACTGCAGAGTTTGTATCTAGAAACAGAATATTGGTAATGGCACAGATTTATTATTGATGGGTTTCTTTTAAGATGTACTGAAGTTTTCATAGTAACTAGCTCAATTCCACTTTTCATCTAACTTGATGCCCCTCCTTATGAATGACAGAAACTGATGGCATAACATTTATCATAACCAGTGGCAGAACAGTACTTTGTTCATGGAAAAGAATAATCAGAGCCAGCTCTGTGGTGCCAATCTATGGCAGATGCTCTGGAATACTGGCACCCTGGGGTTCTACCCTGAGGTAGGCAGTAAGTAGTAGAGGTCATCAAGTGGAGGCAACAAGTTTGTCTGGATGCTCTCCTCTTAGGGTGTGGGAGTTGTTGCAAAGATCATCAAGTAACACTTAGTTTAGGCATGGCAGAGGTACCCTTTTCAACATGGGTGACCACATAACACTGTGCATCCCTCCCAGGAATGTTGAAAGCACGCAAATCAGTGTTGAGGATGCTGATTGTGCTTTCTCAGGAGAAAAATCTTGAACTGTCAGAAATGAGGCACACGACTGTAAATCCCTGCAGATTTCTGTTCAACACAGAACAATAAGTAGCCCTCCAATCACTCCATCGGCATTGTTGAAATTGTTCTGGAGTATGGCAGTGGGGTCCAGATAGATAATGGAGACCCTGCCGTGGGGTTGAGCCAAAGGGCAAAGGCAGATGTTGTAAGGAGCAGACCATCAGTATATAGAGATCTAAGAGGGAAGCAGGGACATGGCACGTGAAAAAGGCATGCCCAATGAAGCAACCACATTAACAAAACAAACTAAAAACAAAAGAAAAAGACAGAAATGAATAATCATTGTTGCAGAAACAAGCAAATATTGCTACAGAAACCCAGAGTCCCTGCCACATAAATTAGAAATGAACTTTCACAATAAATAAATAAAGGCCATTTTGGATAGATAGTGACAGAAATCAAATTAGCATAAAAATGTACCCCATTCAGGTTTAAATATCATTAATTTAGTAGAGATAACCTACTGTAATCATTCTTACAGAATGTATTCTCTAGATACCATGCTGCCTAAAATGAGCATGACTTGAACCATGTGACAATGAGCCTGCCTCATTTTGAAAATGCATTATGGAAATGAGTATTATTAATTTTTTTAATTTTAGAAACATAGAAATATAGAAGTTGACAGCAGAAGGAGACCGCTAGGTCCATCTAGTCTACCCATTTGTTTTAGGCCTATTTTGACACTCTAGTTGCCCTTTGTAGTCAGGGCTCCCTTGTGTCTATCCCATGCATTGTTTTATTGCATACATGTGATGTCTGAAATGTATTTCCCCTGTATTTTTCTGTAAGTCCAGACTGTGCCTGAAAAAAGGCTATAGCATTTTAGTAAATTTTCAATACCACCTGGTAAACAAAAACAGTACAGTTGTAACCAGTACAGGAAGTGCTGAAGTAACCATTTGTGCTTCTGGCACTCCAGTAGTTTAGCTTTGCATGCTGACTGCCTTCTGAAATGCTATTACCTGTAATTGAATAACAGTAAATTAAATAAACAAAACAGCACTCTTGTATAAACAGTGGGTAATCAACTAAACACGTGATTTGTTTTGGGAAAGACAGTTTAATTTGACATTATTCATTGGAAATAATGTTCATGGGAGATTGGAAAGCAGTGTCACATGCAAACTGCTAGATCCCACTCTTGCTGGGGGCTGAACATGTCATCATGTCATGGAGTTGAAACATTGGGTTCCGGGAGGACACACTGGCTGCCCAGTATTAAGTCACCCCATGCAGGTAGCCAAGGACTGACATTGGCATCTGCTATGAAGGCAGTCACACCCCATCCTTGCTACTGGAGGAAGTGGTGCCACGGTAAATGTGACATTTAGGATGGGGATGAGGAAAATAAATGGAAATGACAAGAAGAACAAAATATGTTAACCAAATTATATTTATTATAACTAGAGTCCCCTGTACAGTAGGAAAAGATATGATCAACCACCTCCTAAAATAAATTATTAGGAAAATGTTTGTGATATATCCTGCTATATGAAATATGTTTTCTATGTATGTGTGCATATCTGTATGTCTGTGGGTGTGTGTGTGTGTGTGTGTGTGTGTGTGTATTTGTATGTATTTATCTCAAATGTTGCATTCAATGATCTTCATGAAATCCAGCATGTTTTTTTCATGAGGGTCCAGGGCACTGCATCAAGAAACACAGAGACATTATTTTTTTTTTCCGTATCATAGAAGAGAAAGACTAACAAGACAAGGCAAGGCAGTTTTATTTGTATAGTGCCTTATCTCTAGGAATCAGGGAGCTTAGCATACAATAGCAAGATAAAACAATAAAAACAACAGGTACAGGTCAAACATAGTCAAATATTTGTTCCATAGGCAAGTTCAAAGACGGTAACTTATGGTAACAAAATTAACTGTACACTGCTACAGACTAACCACACAGTTACATAGACAATAGCTCAGCAAACTACAAACTACAACAGAGGTGGGGCTATCTATGATTTGAAAAGTTCCACCACTGCTTCCAATGTACAGCCTGGCTACAGATGATATTGGTGTGATTCACAGAGGTACTCATTTTGCTCATGTCCTCTTTCTTTGTTACTAAACAGATTGTGATATTATTATTGATAATATGCTAATAAAACTGTAAAATTGAAAATACAATTAAGCATGAAAACTCTGAGTAACTATGGTGAGATAAGATAGCTGTGCATAGTTTGGAATGGTTCTGTATACGTAAATATAGAATTTTAATATTTAATATGCACTGGCATTACCAAAGAATGAATTGGTTGACTGCTTACAATTGTTTTTCTGCATTCCCCATTCAGTCTCAGCTTTGTACTTGCAAAGGAAGCTCCGAGGCTGTAATCATGAAACTTTGTTTGTAGGTACACTTCAAAAGCTTTCTTTCAAATCTTACATTTGATTTGTGGTAAGTATTTTCTTGTTAACTTCTAACATATGTACCCTGCAGGCATGATTCACACAAGTCTCTGGAATTCTTAGGAAATGATGATCAGTCACGGCAATGTGTAAAGAACTCTGGCAATTTTCACTTCAAATGTTGTCAGCGAGTTACTTTTATACAAGTACTTTTCTCACCACTTCACTGTAAAATAATCTTTTATACTGTATAGCTGATACAAAGTTACACATTTAATGAACAACACCTCCTTAAGGTATTTTTTCAAAATGAAACATGTTGTTATACATTAGATATGTTCAGTGAATCTCTGACAAATGTCTAGCCACATTGCTACTTGAGTGCAATCAAGTACCTCGTACAGAAAAATGTGTCAAGAGAACTCCCCTGTGAAGTGGTTCGACAACATGCTAGGTGAGACCTTTCTGTTGTATTTATAAAGACATCTTCAAAGTGGTACGAAGTAGTGTTCAAGAAAACATGTTTTAATTATTTGATTTGCCATTTACTAGAAATCCACAAAGTTACACAATCCATATATCATAATGTTATAATACATTGTTTACCACCATAAAATAATGATTAACAGATCAAGGGATCAAGCATTTATGAAGCTTTAACAACAATTTTTTTTTAATTAATGGCTGAAGTAGCTATGCGTACAATTCATCAAGGCTCCTTATGGACACACAGCAAATAACAGCTGGGTTAAGGATTCTGCTTAAATAACACATGCCATTAAGGGCAGTTGGTAAATAACATCACCAATAAGGACTGACTGATTTGCATGCACTGTTAACAACAGCTCCTTTTTGGCACAGAAATGCATACAATGACAGCACTGTATTTGAATAAAGATTGCTGCAGTCCTCAAAGATTGGCTTTCATAGTAAAGCAAAGTTAGAAACAATAATAAATATTAAAAAAAAGGCATGAATCTTTTGCATGCAGGTTTATTCCCACTATTGCTTATTAGCGATATTTGTGTTTGAATAAATATTTCTGTATCCCAGTCCATGTTTGAAATTGTATTTCTGTATCCAAGTCCATCTTTCAATTGTTTAAGCATGCAGACAGTTATAACAAATTAATGACATCCCACTCTCTTATCAGATAAATTTACATGATGTCACAAGCACAAGACTGGAACTTCATTATGTACTTAAACAGAAGGAACAATGGATTATAAAAGAGACGTCTCTTACCTGAATACCAATAGAACCACTAACTAATATCAACATGATGGAAATGAAGCAAACAAGAAAAATGCAAATGGATTTGTAATAAAATATTACATTTTGATGTTTGTATGTGTTTAAATATCCATCTATAATACAGAGCAACAATACTAAGTTTACTGTGATTCCTACAGAACATTTGCCAACTATTCAACTTCAGAGGTAATCAGTTTTTGATGTCTGTCTGGCAACGATGGAACAATAAAAATGAGGGATGTGATAAGCAATACTGAAGTCATATTGTACTTGCACTCCTGTAATGCAGTCAACATACATGAATCACAGCAATTATATGCCACTACTTATAGTGTCACAGGTACCAGTATCAGTGTGGCAAAACATTCATGTCAGACAAACAGGAGCAGAGTTGGAACTTTCTCTTTAAAAAGCCATTGTCAGCTATGGATACAGACTACAGTTGTCCAATGAAATATGCAAGTGACATCTGTATGATTAATTTGCTGGAACCATACATGAACTGCTCCCATTCCAATTAATGTGCTGACAAGGTTGGGAATTCTGCTAAGTCAAAATGAGTTAGGGTGATCTTATCACTGTCAATGGGAGTTGTGGTCATATCTTTAAAGTAGCTGGCTCCTCAAAAATAACTGCAAGTTATGTTTTCTATTCTATTGGCTTATGGTATTCAGTAGGTCTATCAGTGCCTGCAGACTTCCTGGGTCAACTTCCTGGGTTGCCATACCCCTTTACCTGACCACTTGTTTTTATTCTTGGAGTCTCCAAATCGTCAGTAGTAAGTATGGTGGTGGTTAGGCTAATGGTACTTGAGGCAATTGATCTCTTCCCTTTACTCCACCAGCTTTTCATGCTGCACAGTGGTGGTGGGTAGAATTATGAAATTCTGCTTCCTTTTTCATATAAACAGAAAAGAAAATTCAACCATTTTTTTGCATAACACCATTTGTCATATAGAACACAGATGTTCAGCAGAACAGAATCCTTCAGTACTAGCAAGTGTATTAAAAATTGATGGGACTGTGTGGGTAAATTATAATCAAAAATGACCCCATCTTATTCCCTAGGCACATAGCAGCCATGCTGAAGATTTTAAGATTGTGATATCTGTTGTTTGGAGGTCCTGTATTCTAGTTGTGAAATTGTACCCCAAATTTAGTTTTCAATACTAGTTTCAGCAGAATAGGTACCACAAGCTTGTTGAAGAAGAGTGAAAATTAGAATTTAAATTTTAGAAGGTTTCTATGAGAACTTTAGGAAAATTTCTTGCTAGCTAGCTAATTGTTCTTCTGCAGTGGGGGATCAAATGCACATTTCTGAGCAGGGCTAAGCATCCAGCCAGTAACAAGAAAAGAGTGAGAGGGTGGAAGAAAGAGAAAGAAACGGAGAGAGGAATCATAACAGGCATGATCAGCATCACTTTAATGAGAAAGTAATGCTTGTTTATATTGTAGTCTCTTACTCAAGTATGCTTTTGTGGCACCTACCAGTTCATTAGTAACTCTCCAAAAATCAGTGTTTTTTCAGCTTTTTAAGTGTGGTTGACTAGCTTGTCACTGATCTAATCATCACTCTGGTTTTTGTGAAATAAATGAAGCTTGATGATGAAGAAGGGCTAAGGTAATTTTTGCAAATGAAGTACAAACACCAGTGCCACTGATAAGGGGAAGGTGGAGGAAAAACAGGTTTTGCATCTGGTGGTGTTATGTATGTATGGCAATATGAATTAGAACTTCTTTTACCATTGTGAGGAGTGCCACTTGAGGCAGGAGCAATAGCTACTGGTGAGGAAAAAGGGGCTGGCAATGTACTGCTCTTCAGCCATTCCATAAATCTGCTACTGGTGTACCATAATTGATAATAGAAGAGTCAAAGGGATAGACAGTAGGGGAAGGTGACAGTCAGAGATGGTAAAGAAGAAGGATTCATATGATGATGTGGAGGTAGTTGTTCCCTAAGAGTGTGACAGTGAGTCCATCCCTTCTCCCAGCACATGCTGAATCTCTGAATAGTGTTGCTGTACCACCCCTACTCAATCCATGTACATTCTCCCGACAAGATACTGGCTGCCAATACTTGCTTGATCCACCTGTTAATGACCAATTTGAGTGCAGCTGTTGTGGCAAAAGTCTTCCCCCTAATTAAAATGTGACTTCTTTCAGCTCTTTGAGTTGAATGTGGAGGCAAATACTAAGTCAGACACTCAAATAAATCTATTGTATGATTTCCTTTAAAGAGCAGCTGAGAAGACTGGGATGGAGAAGCGCTACGAGGGTGCATGCTTTCTATCTCAGGGTCTAAATTAACAAATTTAAAAAAAAATCATTGAGAAGTTAATAGAACAAAAGTCTTTGTAGGGCCAGCTTGTATTTAACAAGTTTTGGAGTCCCAAAGGAATGCAGCTTTTGACAATAGCAGTAGGGCTGTCTGGATGCAACTGGGCAGATGCACAGGTAAGTGTAGCATACATATCTGTCCACATATAACTCTTTCTGAAATTCTACTCTTGGTGCCTAGGTCCCTCTAGATGGCAGCAACGAACACTTCTGGGGGTTGTAGAATTATACTTTCTGAAGGTTCCATGTGATCACAATGATTGCAGAAAGGTGACCATCATTAGGGAGAGTGTACTTAACCAAAAATCAGTTTTGGTGATGTACACTCCCAGCGCACAGCAAAAAAGCACCAGAGACTTAGATTTTTTTTTTATGTGGGGGCACAGGGGGCTTCCAACCCTGCAACCCCTACTAAAGGATTTATAACCTGGGGTGCATTCCGAGGTGTGTGCAAAGACTAAAAAATAACATTCTCAGACCAGCGCAAAAATTCACGACGCCCAGAACCAAACCTGACACCTCCCAACCCATGCCTACCACCAACCCACCATGCCACATGGCCAGCTCAACAGCCCACTGCCACACTACACCCCACAAACCCTCCCTCCCTCCCCTTCAGCCTATTGTACCACATGGTCCCTCCCTCACTGCAAGCATATGCATATAGCGACATCCTGTTACTATATTTGTGGCTCCCCCCATCCATTTGTCCCTGCCCAGTAGCTCTGTGCACAGGTGCCATGATTGAGTCACCCTATTTGAAAGCACTCAATCACAGTCGCCATAATCACAGTCTACCCTTTTGGTTAACTATAAATCATATCATATGGTAGGGTGGAGACAGTATGAAATTACAGACTCCACTGTTAGAAAGTTAGACCAACATTTGGATCACTCCAGTCAGGCAGTTTTAGACAGCGTGTTGCTCTACTATTCAGAACATCAATTCACTACATCTGTAATCCCTTGTACCAAAACAAGGTATCTGTGAATATTTCGTGCCTAAATAAATATCTGATTTTTTTTGCAAGAAAGAACCAAGTGCACCTTATTTTAATTTCTAAGAAGCAGAGAAGATTCATCTCTCTTTGAAGAGACACATAGAGGCTATCCAGTATCACTGCTTAACTATAATATCCAAGGCGTAAGCAGTTCATGTTCTGACCCAGAATTACACAGACAGTAGAGAGTGTTGGCCTCAGCTGCTGCCTGAGGACTAACACACCCAATACACAACACACAGCAAGGGCTGTGGGAAGTCAGAAAACAACAAACAAATGCATGCCAAGCTGAGGCTACAAAACCAAGACAGACACACATTACAAGGATCTACCAGCTTGGATGAACATCTGACATTGAAAATACAGATGGACATATCCGAGATGGATCCATTTGAAACTCATTACCTGAGTGTATAATCATAAGACGCTTTGATAAATAAAAGGAGCAGAAAGAACACAGAGGATAATGTATGGTCATCTTTCAGTAACAAGTTTGTGTAGCCATTGAGAGGTTGCCATGGTGACCGTTTAAACCTCAACAGCTAAGTTTGAGAGGTTTTGAGTACCATGGCTACCTCCAGATGGATACACAAGTGTGTTGCCAATATTGGACCATACATTGTCTTTTATAGTTTAAGGTCCACTATTTAAAAGGCTTAAGTAGTCCATTATGCTCACATTTAGGCAGCATAGCTCTGTTCTGTAGGATTCATCTCTCACTACCACGGCTGTTTCAAAGTGGGATTCATGGAATGTGCATTCGCGAACACATTCTAGTTTGTAGAACGTGCATACATAAACACATTCTAAGTTGTACCATCACTTTAACTTACTCACAAGGTACAACAACATCATGATGTCACATCAATAGTACAACAATACTGTGAATCACTCAAATTCAGGTAATAATAACGTTCGACCATATGCTATAACTATATGTAAAAGATAAAAACACTACTCACAAATGTGTCTGAGGGTTTTAGGGCCCAAAGGTGTCCTGTGAACTCAACACCACATACTAACCAGTGAGAGGGGGGTGGCGGAGCGGTGGTGGAACACTCTTGTAGTGGTGGCACTGGCAGCACTGTTGGTTTTGGTGGTTCTTGGCAGAATAGTTCCTTAAGTTGCTTCCCCTGCTTCTTTTGCCTCCACTAACTTGTTATGTGCCCTTTCTATCCATTTTAAACACCAGTCCATTGCACTAGTGCAGCTGTGACACTTGTATTCAGCTGGTGTGGGGGTGCTTTGTATGGGTACTGCAGTGGACTCCTAATTCTCTCTTTCTCCCTCTCCTCGTCCTCATATATTTGCACCAGAGATCCTTTTTTATTTTTGCAGAGCGATTTTCCATGTACTAGGTCAAAGTATTCTCCAGTCTGAGCATGTTAGTCATAGTCAACTCTGTAAGTAAATGAACAAATAAATAATTAAATAAGTCAATCAATCAATCAAAATTGTATTCATAAAGCACCCCTTCCTGGGGGCTTGGAGCACTGTACAATACAATACACACATATAACATGTCATACACATATAAACTATTCATAAAACATTATTCACAAAACACAAAATTCATTATTCAAGATATCAGTAGTAACTATTAGTCCTAAAATATAAAATTACTTCAGGCTATACGCTTGTTCAAACAGGAGCATCTTAAGCCCCCTCTTAAAGGTTTTTACCAAGGTGGCCTCTCTAAGATGAAGCAGTAATGAATTCCACAGGACAGGTGTTGCCACTGAAAAAGCCCGGTCACCTGACAGCCACAACCTCATCTTGGGAACTTACAGGAGGCCGCCCTCAGAAGAACAAAGGATGTGAGACGGATAGTGAGGAACCAAGAGATCTTGCATGTAGCCAGGTCCCTGACCATGTAGGGCTTTATAGGTCAGCAAACCGATCTTGAAAGCAATCCTCCACCTTACCAGTAGCCAGTGCAGCCCACAGAGAACCAGCATGTTATGTTCAAATCTGGGAACACCTGTCAATAGCCTGGCTGTCGTGTTCTGCACCAGTTGTAGATGGTGGAGGTTGCCACCCAAAAGCCCCAGGTATAAGGCATTGCAGCAGTCTAGCTTCAACGTGACAAAGGCATGTACAGTATTAGGGTGATCAGGTCATCAGGCAGTATCAAGGCACAGATTCAGGCAATGTTTCTAGGATGGTAAAAGCCACTTTGGATGACAGCCAACACCTGAGCATCAAGTGTCAAGTCATCGTTGAGAACAACACTCAGATCCCTGACCAAGCAGAGGGAATCAAGGATAAGTCACTCAGTTTTAAACCCAGGTCACTACCCTGTACTCCTCCACCTTGCTGATGATCTGGCTCCACCACCAATACCTCTGTCTTGTCTGGATTGAGTCATAACCAGTTTTGTGTCATCCAGTCCTGAATCTCAGCCAGGCAAGTGTTAAACACAGATACCGCCATCAGATTTTGAGTGCACAGGACAGATAGCTGGGTATCATTAGCATAGCAATGAAAACCCAAGCCATGCCACCTGATAATGTCTCCTAAGGGCAGTATATACACCTTGAACAAAGGCGAGAGGACCAAACCCTGCAGAACTCCACAGCACAGAGGCATTGGGTCGGATGAGGATAACTCCATCATGACCCACTGCACTCTGTCCATGAGGTAGGACTTAAACCAGCTGATGACATTGCTGGACAATCCACACCAGTTCTGCAGGTGGTCCAACAGCACAAATTGATCTACGGTGTCAAACGCTGCAGAGAGATTGAGGAGAACAAGAATATATCATTCTCCTCTGTCCTTTGCTTTCAGGAGATTGTCAGACACCCTTATCAGGGCATTCTCTGTGCTATGCCCAGATCTAAACCTGGACTGAAATGACTCAAAAATGGCCAAGGAAGTTAGATGGGTCTCAAGTTGAACAGCCCCCACTTTTCTAAAACCATCCCTAAGAATGGGAAGTTGGAGACTGGTCTGTAGTTGATGAGACAGTTTGGGTCCAATGAGGGCTTCTTCAAAAGGGGCCTCACCAGGGACTCTTTCAAGGCTACCGGGAAGACCCCACTCCTCATTGAACACAGGATGATCTTAGCAACCGCAGGATCATTCAGGTCCATACGTCCTACTAAATATCAGGTTGTGCCAGGGTCTAGATTACAAAAGGTGGGTCACAGCTTTGAGACTATCTCGCTCACTTCCTTCACTTCAACTGGGTCAAACTCAGTCCATACAAGAGGGGCACCACCCCACACCATCAGCCCACCCAGCAAGCCAATTGAGCAACCCTGGAGGAAATATTGGATCTGACAGGGGACACTTTGTCAGCAAAGAACAGAGCAAACTCATCGCACTTAGTGTTTGAATAGCTCCTCCAGAACAGAGACAGGCAGGTGTAATGACCTATCCACCATACAGCAGAGCTGAGCTGGTCTGTTCCTTGCTGCAGCAATCTCCCCAGACAAAACATCTGCCTTCTTTCAGAAGATTGCCCCTTGATAGTCACAATAATGTGACCTCAAGGCCAATTTGTCCTCCATTAACTCAGACCTCCTCCAGCGATGCTCTGACCTCTGGATCTTAATCTTTAACTCCCTGAGCTCACCATGAAACCAGGGGGGTCTCTGAAAAGTAGATAAGGGCCATACACAGACAGGCATGATAGTCTCAAAAGCAGCGATGACAGCCTTATTATAGGTGGCCACCACCGCCTCCACACTCATTGAGCACGCAGCTTCAACACTCGATAGACCCAGTACCGCTTGTAGTTCCATTGGGGACAATCCCCGTAATGAGTGGTACCAGACAATCTCCACAGAGGAGGGACTTTCGGGGGGGGGGCCCCAAATATGAACCTCACGGTGCTATGATCTAACCATACCACTGGTTCAGTGCTGAGATCTGCAATCTCAAGCCCCAGTGAGAACACCAGGTCCAATGTGTGCCGGTGTGAGTGGGTCACTGAGGTAATTACCTGTGACAGGCCTAATGCTTCCATACCTTGCAGGAGGTCATGACCAAATGACGAGGATTTGTCACTGACGCAAGCATTGAAGTCCCCCAGAAGCAACCATCTGCGGGACTCCACACCAGGCCAGCAACAAAGTCTCCGACCTCCTGCAGGAATTCCCTCTCCCTGCCAGGTGAGCAGTAAATAAGAAGGATCCTGCAGCCTGCCCCAGGACCCCTCTGCATGGCAGAACACTCAAATGACCTGGTAGGACCCACTGGGAGCACTGAGATGTTCATGCTGGATTTAAAACAAATGGCCACTTCCCCACCTCTGCAATCCTTTCTTGGGCTGTGTATCACAGAGTGCCTGGCTGGAATCGCTGCCTCTAATATGGGGCCAACATTTTCATTCAGCCAAGTATCTGTGATGTAAGCCAGGTCTACCGAGGAAATCGAGTCCATCATTATAGTGCTCTTGTTCCTTATCGACCCTGCATTGCAAAGCATAGCCCAGGTTGGTAAGTAAAAGCAGAGAATGCAATAATGTACCTCAAATGTGTTCACAAATGTAACTGAAATTTACCTGTTTAGTATCTTGAGGCTTCAACCTTTAGTATCCTGGGGCATCAACCTTCAGTATCTTGGGGCTTCAAGTACATTACGTTTGGTGAAACACTGCCCCTCAAACCCAGCTGAGATGGTGAAACTAACTGTCGGTTTCTTGAATTACTCCTGTTGCTGTGTAATTTTGCTGTTAGAATCTTTTATGACAAAAGTTTGCAAAATGTCTGAGAGTGTCCTAGAATCCTGCTTTGAGTTGCACATTTACTTGTTATATCTATTCTGGTTCTGTATTTTTGGCATATTCCCAGTAAAATTTATTTAAAAAAAGAGAGATATGGTGATACATAGAGGTAGTTGATTGGAGGTTCAATGGCTCGTGCACCAATAAATAGCCTTACAATATTTGTTGTGTGCATCATTTTCTTGTCTTTTCATGCCCCTTAGGATTTACCTAGCTTGATCTTTGCCAGATAAACTGCTTTTAGGGTGGGTTTGAGGTATGCAGATTGCACCATGGGTACCCATGTTGTTACTGGCCCTCCCGATGGGCAGCCTGCCCCATATGTGACTCTTTAGTTAACAACAAAGTGAATAACTTATACAGTGTCTCATCCATTGCCCTGTTCATATACATGTTCTGCCACATCCTTTTTCTAGGGGTCTATTCCCCTCCTTCACTTTCCACTTATAAGGCTTTGATGTTATGTATAGCACCTACCTGTATCTTAGTTTCCATACCCTCTTTGGCTTCCTTAATTCATTTTTTGCAGTCACTCTGTGCTGCAGTGTATGTATGTCTTACCTGGAAGAAACTTGTCTCTTTCCATAAATTTAAGGCCCTTTTTTGGGTTTAGGATCAATTACCCTATTCTGGAGCCCCCACATAGTAAAATATAAAGACAGGCTAGAGACAGTACAGTGTAAGGAAACCAGAATAACTCAGGGCCAGCAGGGCATACCCTATGAAGTGCAGCTTACGGCCCTGAACAAGTAATCACTGGAGACCAGAAGGAAGAGGGGATATGACAGAGACCTTCAAGTTCCTGAAAGGAACGAAGAAGGTTGATTGTGGGGAAATATTCAGCAGGTCAGGTGACTCAAGAACATAGGGTCATGAGTGGAAGCTGGCAGGGGGAACATTCAGGAAAGATGTGAGAAAGTTTTATTTTACAGAGAGAGTAGTTGAGCTATGCAACAGCCTACCAGCAGAGGTGGTGGGCACAAGAACCTTTAATGGTTTTAACATGGCTTGGACTGAGTAAAAGGCTGAATAGTTACACAGGGAAAAGGTAGTATGGCAGGGGGCACAGAAGGACATGAGGGCAATGACCCCAACTAAACATTAGGTCCCAGGGTAGGATAGGGTAAAACAGGGCAGACTGGATGGACCAGTGGTCTTTTTCTGACAACATTTTCTATGTTTCTATGTTTTTATACCTTTTGCCTCTGTTAAGCCAGGGGAACAGTGTTTTCACCCTTTTCCCCTTTTACTAAAAGGTATGCAGATTTCCTAAGCTGCTTCAAACACCTTCTTCAACAAACCTACATGTGATTTGAATTACCTGCCTCATGCAGCTTTTCCAGACCCTCGGTGACCAGATCCAGTTCCTCTTCTTGACAGAGTCAGTCTTTGGTGTTTGAGTCAAGTCTATGCTTCCCTGTTACCAAGAAGTTGGTTATTTGGTTGTGGTCACGGTCTCCCACTATGTAAGAGATGTTCACACTGGATATGAACCCATCCCCACTGTTGAGAACAAGACCAATGATGGCTTTAAACATAGGTCCCTTGTTGGCCATGCTCTTCTAGGAAGCAGTCCTTAAAAATAGATAGGAACTCTGTCTCAGTCTCACCATTAGCCCTCTCAAGATACAAGTTTGTGCTTGGGAGATTGAAGTCCTCCAGGATTGCCACTGCATCTGATTTTGCTGCTCTCATAATTTCCCAACCAGTTTGAAATCATGTTCTCTGAACTGATTGGGGGCCTGTAGCACACACGCAAATTGATTATTTTGCTCCTCTTTTTCCCCAAAATCAACTCGAATAGACTCTGTGACACTGTTTTCTCCATTGATGTCCTCCTTGTCCTCCACTGTGATTAACGTTCTTATAAAGAGTGCCAACCACCCATTTTCAGTAGGTCTATCCATTTAGAATACCCTGTAGCACTCTATCATAGTGTCACAGTCATTTTCTACCTTCCAGCAGGTCCATGTGAGTACCACTAAGTCCTGGCATTCAAAGAGATTCAAACAATCAAGCTCACCAATTTTGCTGGAAGCACTCCTTATATTGGCCTGCATGCAAGTGAGAATGGTTGCCCCCTTTGTGACTCCTCAGTTCCTTTTTGGTTCTCCTATCTTGTTTCCAGTGCTGCCAGCCACCATGCCAGTAATCTGGGTTTGGGAGCAGACTCGAGTTGCTGGAGGTCGATGGGGGATGGGGAGATGGATCAGCATCCGAAGGATTGGTCTCCTTTCCTGAGGGGGGGAGGTTCTGTCAGCCCCGGAGTTGACTGCCACCAGGTGGAGGCCTGGTGTTAGTGCAGGCTAGGGAGGCATGTAATATGAGAAGGGCCACCAGTTCAACATGGTGCACATGTGCCTCCACACAGCACACACCACTACCTGTCTGGGGCTGGGAAGAGTGGGGACCCTAGAATAATGGAAAATGGGAGCTGTGCAGGCTAGTGAAGCGCTGCATGCCTTCCCTTGGACCTTGCTGCTAGCCAAACAACTGAATCTGTATTAGGAGCATTGGGGGGGAATGTTCCTCCCCTCTCTGGCCCTGTCATTGAGGGAAATCCATGGGGGAACTCCGGTGGGTCGGTGTGGTGGGCTTTGGTCAGGGAGGTAGGGACAGGACTGCTAGCCCTCATTCACAGCTTCCACAGAAGAAAAAAGGCTTGATGGAAAGAAAAGATACTCCACAAGATTCATAACCTGCATCACCAGCATACTAATCTCTGCAGTGAAGGGTATTGTAATTAAGCAGTAAGGTATGACCAGGGGTTATATTAATGTTCTAGTTAATCACCCCCTTGGGGTGTAATGTGGCTCGAGGTGCAGCCAAGTGCCATATTGCCCCTGGGAGTGATTAACTTGAACATTAACATAACCCCTGAGAGTACCTTATTGCTATTATAAAAATATAAATATTTTAAAAATATATGTGTTGGTATAATCATTTTATTTTAACTTTCTCAAGTTGCTGTGCTTAAATAGTCCTTCTGCGATGATTGAGGTTGCTGGCTTTGCATTTGGTACTCCCACACACGTTTATGAAGCGTTGCCATGGTGATGATTTTTTTTTTTATCTGCGACTCATGGCACTAAAATCAATTTTAAAGCACAGGCATAATATAACACACCACACAACAATACTGGTGCTGACTGAAAACAACAGTTTTACTTTTATTTTATTCCTTTGCTATTTTACAATGAAACATTTCTTAAATACCTCACAGGGTCTGACTAACAGTTGTTTGCTCGCTCACTCAGTTTGGAGTTCAGGTGTGGGTCCTCATTTCCCGTTACAGTTTGTTCACATGCTCTTTGATGGTTGGGGGTTGCTGCATGCTGGAAGTAAGGGGGATTTTTCAGCTGATTTGAAGATAAAACGTAGCCGGTCAGTTGGGAAGGTGATGACAGGCTTATGATAATATAAAAAAAAAACACATACGGTCGTATAAAAAAAAAAGAACACTTAATGAGGGCAGTCTGCAGTGCACTATTAAGGATGGGAATCCAAGCAGTCATTGCCGGCAGGTGTTGAGCCATGTGGGCAGCCAGCACAGCAGCTACAAACGGGAGAATCTGAAACTTGAACAGGAGATAAGACTTCCTTCAGAACTCGGTGAGTCAAGAGAGACTCTCACCTCCACAGTCACTTGAGTCAGGGCTCATACCATGCTTTTTTGACGACACTGTCATCTACCGAACCTTGGGCAATGTGGCCGCTCTTGGTCCGCTCCTCCAAAAGGACCTCACATCCCTAGAGACATGGCTGTGTGAGAACAGAATGGTACTTAATGCAGACAAAACCAAGGCAATGCTATTCGGGCCAAGATCACTGGGACTTGACAGGTCCTCATCCCTCCGACTAACCACACTCTCTGGCAAAAGCATTAATGTAGTTCCCTCCCTAAAATACTTAAGCCTAACTCTGGATCAGTCTATCACCTACAAGGACCACATGGACCAGGTCACCAGGACCCTACATCGCAAACTCGGTACCTTGTACCGACTCAGGGACCAGCTCATCCCTGAGGCCAGGCTCTCCATTGCGACAAGTGTCCTGCTCCCTACTCTGACATATGCGGCCCCGATTATACAGGGCATGGCAAAGCAAGAGGTATCCAGGATGCAAATCCTATATAACAAAATAGCTTGGTTTGCTACCCAAGACCACCCGCGACATCACCACTGTGACACTCTGGCCCAGCTCCGGTGGCACACATTGGCCGCTTGCCTCCAATACCCATTACTTGTCCAGGCCTACAAGCTACTCAAATCCCCCGCTCCACCAAGCATAGCCGGAACCATAGCCATTAAACACAGCCCTAGGAATTTAAGGACATCGGAACGAACACTACTAGAAGTCCCCAGAGTAAGGACCAATGCTGGCGGCAGATCCTTTTCTTGCCAAGCCTCCAGCCTATGGAACAAGCTCCCCGGTCCAGGACGCCTCCTCAGTCACAAACTTCTGCACCAGGCTCAAGTCCCATATACTAGCCACAAGTGCATGCCACTGCCACGGCTCTTAAGGTATCCCCTTTTTCTGCATCAAACCTTCCCAAAGGTGAGACAACCATGTACCTCCCTCTAGTATCTGGACACCTAGAGACCAGTGCTACCTCATGTATATCACTATGCCAAGTAGTACCAAGGCAAAACTGTGTCATGATGATAACCATGTCTGTAACCACTGTCTGTAACCACCTTATGCTTGAACAACCTATGTAATCAAAAGTTTTCCTCCACTGTATTTTATCTTGTATTGTTATCCCCGGTCGCCCCTGAAAAGGGGACCTTCGGGACTCAGTGGGCCTACCCGGTCACCAAAATTTAATAAATAAATAAATAGTGTGCGCTTTTAATTTTAACTGCTCTTCTTTGCTTACCTTCCATTCAACTTAGTTAAATAACTGCTGGGCTCCTGCAGGGTCTTGAAGAGACAGGTAAGTTTCATAACTGTTAGGCCCAGAAACAGCTGTCAGCATAATAGAAAAATGCTACAGTGCTGCTGCACGGCCCTTTGGATAGACCATATCCATGTTTCTTTTTTAAACGCTTCTTACAGAAAACAAGAGTAAAGCTATTGTGGGGGTGCTCTGGCATTTGGTGTGTGTGTGTGTGTGTGTGTTTTTTGCCAAAAATTAGTTGCTCTCAGTCACTACTACTGGCAATAGTAATGGCAGACAAAAATTCTAAAAATCAAATACTGTTAAACTAAGAACTTTTTATTCAAAATAAGTACGCAAGTGATCAGGTTCTACAACTATATTAAATGTTAACATAGGGCTAATGGAATGTCATCAGCCAATCACAGTTCTACAAATCTCAGACCTTTTTTATAATACCATTTTGCATGTTTTCCCCCAGCTAAGCCATCTGTACAGCTATCAAACTTGATATGTATAGTGCAGTGCTGCCTGCCAGAAACAAATGCTTTGCTCTTATCTCAGTTTCTGTTCTGATATCTGGCAGGATACTGCTGGAACTCAATGTAATCTAATGACAATTACTCCAAAATGTTTTTTGTTTTTTTTTACAACTTTCTTTCTGACCCTTCAGCTCAGAACTCTCTCAGGCCACTGCTCTCGCCAACTCGCTCTACCACCCTCTGTGTTCCCCCCGCCATCTTCAAGTTCATCACAGTTCCCATGGTCAGCGGACAGCAACCCGGGGAGATCACAGGGGGCAGTGGCGGGGAACCAGCATTGGGCATGTGGCGGTGGCACTGACAGGACTGGAGGGGTATTTCTCTCCTTCTCCTCCTGTAGTTGCCCAGAGCCCCCACCCATGCATGGTGCATGTCTGATGCTGGCACACGGCAACCCTGCTTGCATCAGCCACGCTCCCTTACATGCAGCTCTGGCACTCTGTGGCACCCCCGGTCTCCACTAGGGGCTGCCAGAGTGCTGAGCGATCCCATACTCTCCCCTCAGGAGAGAATAGCAGCCCTGCGGATGCTTGAACCATCTACCTCCATGCCAACCCCCGACAGCCGAGCTTACTCCCGAACTCAGGTCGTTGGTGTGGCGCAAGGTGTGGCATCCAGCGCCTCAACCCTCAGTGCCACTGGTCTGGCTTACTCCAAAATGTTAACACAATAAACCTTGGCATCCCATACAGCACCATTATAATACAATCAGGATACAGTCAGGGATAGGAGCATGTTGGAGTCTGCTGCCTTTCTTAGTGTGGCAGAATGACCACTGGTGATGCTGTAATCAATTAAAAGAACAAAAAGAAAACATTCTTAATTACACCATGCTGCAGCCCTTGAATTGATGGAATCCAGAATGAAGCAGAATGCTGCTGGTCTTATTAGTATCTTCAGTTATAATGGAACCCATAATTGAGCCACCACTGTAACTGACTGTTGTTACTTGCCCACAATATCAATGTGTGGGGCAAACTGGGATAAAGACAGAGCAGCCTTTATTTTTTTCCCCAATTGTTTAACTAGGTGAGACAGACTAAGCTGAAAGCTTGTTTACAGGTGCAACCTGGGAGCACAATAAAGTACAGTGACTTGCTCAGGATCACACAGTATATGCAAGTGTGGGCTGTGGGATTCAAACCCAGGTCTTCAGATTTGCAGCTCAGAGCCTTAAACCACTGCCTGCTATACTGCCTCCGATTTTCCTGTGCATTATAGATTAACCCTTTTGGTGGGTAGCTGTGGATATTGTGGGGGCTGCTGAACACTCCACACTGCATGAGGAAGAAATACATACTGTATTCATGGACTAGGCTACCACATACTCCAAGGCCATTGCCATGTGCTACATGGAGGCAGAAAAAAAGGAAGAAAAGTTACTTGGGATATTTAGTCAATTGGGATTCCTCTGGTATTCTGTCTGAACAGGGCATGATCATTATGTATGCCTTCAAGACAAGTTTTTGGGAGAACTGTGGGGATGACAAGCTGTGGGCTTCTCAATACCCTCGTACAACCTGCCTATTGTTTGCCTATTAAAAGATTTTAAAATGATTTGACAGGGTTCTCACCTTGGGCTCATGTCTGACCATAGGTTGTATGGATCCCTAGACTTAGTGCAAGTTGAGAGGGAAGGTAAACATGTTCCATAAGGACAGTCTGTTGTGAAGTATGTCCTGAAATGCAGGAAATGGCTGACTTAAAGAGATCATGGGGCTCTTCCAGAAACACAAAGACTCTGCACAACAACACCTAAAACCTGATATGAGCAGAGGGTCAGGGCTTGTGAGTGTGAGGTCAGAGATTGAAGGATACTCATCCCCATCTGGCATAAACGCTTACAAGCAGTTTAGGAGGGACATGATACCATTATATAGAACGTAAATGAGGTATACTGTATAATGTCATGGAATTACCCAGCAGAAACCTAAGTAGAGGTATATCATATAAACATACTGAAACATAACCACAACAGGGAAGAAATGGTCCGGGCAGTGTGTAGCTACTAAACAAAGGGGTATGAGCAGGGTCTATTAGTAGATCACCTAGGGAGAGAATAAGAGGAATTTATTTTCTTGGCAAATAACATTTTATTTCTTTGAAAAAATACAAAATCACACATGCCCCCACAGTGCAAAGCATCATGGGCTGCATATGCAAATCACCACAGAATATTATGCTGGTTCAACTTTAAGCAAAAATGCATGGTGCCGAAAGGCCTCTCACACAGTTTGCAAAGGGTACCAACAGAAGACATAGACACGTGTTTCATCCTACCAGGACTCATCAGTATGCCTTGTCTGTTTGACACCCCAGTGGAATGAACCAGCTACCTTAATATGGTCTGTCTGGGTTATGTTGTGCTGAACCCAATTAAAACAAAAAAACAATTTAAAAGACAAAGAACCTCTGTGCGCAAACACTGAGGCAATGGTTACCCCAAAGGGCATTTGGCCAGGAAGCCAAGTTTCAAAGAAATACAAAATCACACATGCCCCCACAATGCAAAGCATCATGGGCTGCATATGCAAATCACCACAGAATATTATGCTGGTTCAACTTTAAGCAAAAATGCATGGTGCCGAAAGACCTCTCACACAGTTTGCAAAGGGTGCCAACAGAAAACATAGACACATGTTTCGTCTTACCAGGACTCATCAGTATGCCTCTTCTGTTTGACACCCCAGTGGAATGAACCAGCTACCCTAAGATGGTCTATCTGGGTTATGTTGTGGTGAACCCAATTAACAGAAAGACAAAGAACCTCTGTGCGCAAGCACTGAGGCAATGGTTACCCCAAAGAGCATTAGGCCGGGAAGCCAAGTTTCAGAGAAATACAAAATCACACATGCCCAACAATGAAAAGCACCATGGGCTGCATATGCAAATCACCACAGAATATTATGCTGGTTCAACTTTAAGCAAAAATGCATGGTGCCGAAAGGCCTCTCACACATTTTATTTCTTTGACCATTTGGTGGACAAGATATAAAACAGCTCCTAAATGCACAGCAAGTAAGAATAGCACAGGCAGGATAAAACATGTAACAATGTATAATATATGATTGCAAACTGCCTGCTATGGTATGGAATACTCATGCCCCACCTAGAAGATGCAGGGTCAGGTGCTCCCACCACCTCTGGGTATTTGCTGATATCATCCAGCTTTACAAGTCCCGTGATCTTGACTGGGCACGCAATATATCCTCCTACTCCTCCTCTGATCGCCACCTCTACAGGTCCTTAAGAAATGACTATACGAAGGCTATTAGGACAAGAAAGGCCAAATACTTCAAATCTACCTTGCACCAAAACCTCAGCTCCCCCTTCAAATTCTGGTGGACTCTTCACTCCCTCCTCGATCCCCCTCCCAAATCTTCCCCCTTACTCTGCTGGATGATGGTTTGCCAGTCTTGGACCCCTCCTCTTTTGCTTTAGTTCTCAACTCCGTCTTCACTACTTGTACCCTCCCACCAAGCCCGGTCCCTATATCTCCAGCCTCTCCTGTCCCCTCTCCATCCAAGGGTTTTCGTTTCTCTCCTGTTTCTGTGCAAGAAGTTTTCCATAGTCTCCTTTCACTCAGTCCCCACAAACCCAGTCCTGATGGCCTTGACCCCCATCTTCTCTGGCTCTCGGCCCCTGCCAATTCTCCCACCTGCTGAAGCTCTCATTCACACTAAGTACTGTTCCTCAGGCCTGGAAAGTTGCCAGGGTGCTCCCCCTTCTCAAAGGAGGCATTCCCTCTACTCCTGGCAACTACAGACCTACAGTCTATCACTCCTCCCCTCCCTGGCAAAATTGCAAGAGTCCCTCATTGTCACTAAACTTACTGATTTCCTTAGCTCCATAGATTTCCTCTCTGTTTCAATCTGGCTTTAGAAAAAAATCACTCTACCATAACTTCCCTCATCTGTGTCACCGATTCTGTTGTCACAGGCATGGACCGGGGTAACATAACAGCAGCCATCTTTATTGACCTAGCTAAAGCTTTTAATTCCATGTCTCTTCCTCTACTCCTGTCCAGACTTCTCTCTGCTGGTCTCTCAACCAATGCTGTGGACTGGTTTAGGTCTAAATGCAATGTGTTAAGGCTGGAGATGGCCTGTATCCCCCTTCTTATTCTAGCAGACAACCCTCAAGGCTCCATTCTGGGCCCTGTTCTTTTCTTGATCTTCCTTAATGACCTTCCCTTTTTCTGTGTCACTTCCCATATCCATATGTAGACTGATAACATAGTCCTCTATGCCTCTGGACCGTCAACCTCAGAGGTTGAGTCTCAGATACAGAGAGACTTTCTGAGGGTTCTTCACTGGTTCCAGATAAGCCAACTTAAGGTAAACACCAAGAAGACTGTACTGCACAGAAACTTGTTAAATCTTCTCCCCTCTCCTCCTTTTCTACCTTTGATGGCACCATTCTTGACATTGTCCCCACCTTCAAATATCTTGGTGTCTGATTAGACAGTCGACTCAGTTTTTCCTCCTATATTGACTATGTCCACTCCAAACTTGGACCCAAACTAGGAGCCATGTATCAGAACAAAGACTCCCTCTCACCTGTCGTCTGCTGTGAGCTTCTTACTAAAATGATCCTCCCTGTCTTTGATTATGCTGATCTGGTCTTTGGGACTGCCCTGGCCTCATCCCTCTCCAGACTGGACACCCTCTATAATGCCTTTGCCATTTTGCCACAAATACCCCCCACACACACACACCACTGTTTCCTCTACTCATCCCTCCCTCTTCCCTCTCTTCATTTACACTGGAAGCATCACAGTACCACCTTTATCTCCAAATTCTGGTATGGCTCCCTCCAATCCTACCTCTCCTTCCTCCCCTCCCCATCATCCATCTCTTCCTATCCGCTATGCTTCAGAGACTCTTGTAACTTGTTTCTCCCCCACCCTCTATATTGTTCGGGGCAGGCAGCTTTCTTCTATCATCTCCCCTCCTCCTTGAACTCACTATCTGTCTCCCTTCATCTAGTTCCATCGCTTCACTGCTTAAAACATATGCTACAGTATCCCAATCCTCCCTCCCCTTTGCTCTTGCCTTTTCTTCTCTTGACAGCTCTCTACCACCTACTTAACTAGTCTCTTCACGCACTATACTTTTCCCCACATGTCTGGAACCTATTGCACACTACTATTTCCTTGCTCTGTTTTGCAATATATTTTTTTCCCTTCTTCCCAGTTAATTATTGCCAATTTTTATAGTTTATGCCTGTACCTTTTTTGTGAATATGCCCATGCATATTCCATTCCTTACTACTGTCATAAGTGTACCCCAAGTGCCTTATATTTTGTACTTAAATGTTTTATTAAATTGTAATCTGTTCTGTATTTTGCACTACCCTCCTTCCCCTTCTCCTGGGTCACACCTGGAAATTAGCTTTGGCTCAGTGTTTCTCTGTCAGTTACCAAATTTTAAATAAATAAAATAAATAAATACATAAGTAAGTAAGTAAATAAATAAAGAAATAGATAAATAAATAAGGAAGAAGAGTCTTTCAGACCTGGGGACTTATTGGTTCCTTCTAAAATAGATGTCAATCAAACCTGTGCCTCTAAAATCTAGCAGGAAAAGCTTCTTATCCCAGTTGCTTATTCTTTCTTCATATACTTTTAAAGTGTGTACATAATTTATTTTAAAAAAAGTCTACATAATTCATCATATTCGGGAAGGAAATACACCATTCTTACTTGGGGAAAGAGATTTTTTGATTCTTTTATTTCCAGAATTTTAAAACTGATCTCTTTGTAGCCAGAGAATCTACATATATTTGCTCTAACTGTTCGTTTGAAAACAGATTTCTGTTAATTTGTAGAAAAATGTAAAAGTCAATGCACATGGCAGATCTTGTTATAGGGGGACATATTCAAAGCCAGACCCATGCGCTGCACAAATAGATGCGCTGCGCAAACAATTGCGTGACAGAAAAACAATGCCATATTCAGCAGGAGTACATGGAAATGCGATAGCGCAAAACCAGCTGAAAATTGCATGGAAGTACAATCACGCAAACAAACCAGCACAGAGCAATAGTCCAAGACCAAATATGGGGCTCCAGGAACAGAGGCACACACAGGACTGCCCCACACAGGGTGAGCAGAGCAATGCATGCAGGCATGCATGACTGCAGTAGTTCCTACATAGTCACAGCCACAGCACACCCACTAAGGAGGGATGGAGCCAGAACAGAGACGGGGTAGATTGGGCAGGCCACACAGCAACAGGGGCCTGTGTCCATACATGTGAGGCACACACACATGGATAGGAACGTGCACACCTCACCACCAGTGGACAAGGTTGTGGCTAGTACAGGGACACAGCACATGCACAGCACAACAGTGAAATAATATGCAGAAGACAGCAACATGTGTAGCAAAACTATTTATTAAAAACACGAGTAAAGGCAACAATATGTACTGGCAATGGATCAAGAAAGAAGAAACAACAAGGAATGGTAAAGCAAAACAGAGAACAATCAACAACAGTAACAGCAACAGCAGCAATCAAATAACAAATGGGGGAACATGAGGAGTGGATGCAGGACTATGAAGGGAACAATGGCAACTATATATTAAGTGAGACAGGACCGGAAGGACAGGAGGGGGGAAATAGGTGAATGTCCATGGGCAAAACTATGTCCTTGCACACTGGGCCACTCTGCGGCGGCCCTCCACACGCCATGCACTGATCTCTCCTGCAATGGCCTGTGATCCTGCATGCACGGCATGGGTACTCACCCGCACGGCCATAGCAGCACTGTGAGCTACAGCACAATAGTCCTTACAAGCTGTGTCGATCACCTCGCCGGTGCATGCTTCTGGTGCCTGGCCCTCAACATCTGTGGCCATACAGCAGACATCTGCTGTGAACCTGGAATAAAAAAATGCAATCAGGCAAGCAGCACCGTGATGTGCACAAGACCCTAGAACAACCAGCCCCACAAACAACATGGCCAGAACACATGGCTGAGCACTGCTTGACACCAGAAATGGTAGCACAGACCATCACTGGCCACACATGAGGGCCACAATGTGCACACGGTGTCCACAACCATCAATGGAATGCCACAGCACAGCAGGACCACAGTGGGACACTGCCATGCAGGTGGCCATGTCAACTGCCCCGCATCCATACATGGACTACTGTAAATGGGGCTGCTGGCATGAGTCATGTACGGCACCATGTACATATACACTTCACCCCTAGGGGCTGTTGACACTGTGCTCTGCATGTCATGTGTGGGAGTGCAGTGTACAGGCCATGTTCTAGGACACCAGGCCACTGTGGCAGGGGCACAATGGTAAGCTGTCTGGACACATGGCAAGGATGAGCACAGCAGCCACACAGGCATGAACATGGCCACAGTGCCATGGGACACATTGGGACAGGTGCATGCCACTGAACAGCTGCACCTGGCCACTGAGGCAGACTTGTAGTGCACACACAGTGCAATCATGGCAGCACACACACAGGGCAAAGCATGACAACAGTGCAGTGCAACACCTGGTGTAGGCCAGGTAGATCACAAGCAACAGGGATGAAGCCCACAGTACACCCAAGGAATCAACAGAGCTAGCCAGACAACACAGTGCAAGGGACAGTGACAGGCCTGGAAACTGAATGGTGACTATAGCAATAGGCCAGATGGGCTCTGTCTTAGTGTGGCCATGCCACACAGGCAGTGCTAGATGGTACATGTCCAGTGGTGTAGATGCAGCGCTGGCCATGGCAGATGGTGCATGGGGCTGTGGGATGCACACCTAGGTGGACCATCTGCTGCAGATGTGTGCAACTGTGAGACATGCACCTAGATGGGGCAGCAGTCTGTGCCAATGCACCACAGTCCATGTGGGTGTGACAGGAGTGGTGCACACACACACGATGTCTGCCCATTGTTTCTGCAACATGGTGACCACCAACCACAGGCAAAAACATGGAGATAGTGGCCATCCAACACGTAGTGGGAGTGTAACAGGCACCAATGCCAGTAGATAGTGGTCTCTAGGCCACACCAGTCTGCCCAGTGGCACAACAGTAGGCTGCTGCACACAACCTTAACTGGGCAGAAGCACCCCTGGGATACCCACATCATGACACATTCATTAAAAGAACCCTGCACTGTGCATGCCCCCACCGGTCCCACCGGCACATACTGCCTGTATTGTACATAGCACATGTGCAGACCAACCCCCCCCCACACAACCCCCAACATGGCACCTGCCATGGCCCAGTCATGCCCCCTCACAAAGAGCACCCCCCGATGCTGAATGCTGTAACCACCTGGCAGCCTGGGCATGGCACTGAGAAGTCTGCATGTGTCTGCAATGTCCCCCGGCACACAGCCCCAACCATGGCATGCCGAATGTTGACGTACACACACCCCACACATGCAGACGTGTGGAAGCCATGTACCAGCAGAATGGCCCACACGCTGTCACCATGTAGGTACACCCTAATGATCCACACACACAGCCTCAAGTGAGGGCAGAGCAGTGCATCAAGCAGTGGCAGAAACAAGCACCCCCCCCCAAACATTGCTACCCCTGTGTAGGGTGCATACTATACAATCGTGACCACTGTGGCTATTGAACCATGCCTGGGCACCTGTAGGTGGCCTGCCATGCCAAACACCATGTCCCACCCCCCACTTACCATAGCACCCCTCAGGGATGCCCATCCCAGGTGCCCAACAATGGACTTCTGTGATGTGACTCCAAGTCGCCCCCCACCTCACAATGCTAACTGACCACATGGTCCCCCACAGATGCCCCACATCATCCTGGGTATGCCACCCAGGGTAACAGAGTGTAACCTGTGCAATGTGGGTAGGCCATGGACCATGCACCATGACCACATGGCCACAGGATGCCTGTGCACACACCACTGTGGCTGGTGGTGCACATAGGTCTGTGCATCAGTGCCACATGACAGGTGGCACCATGGGAGTGGTATGTAATGGACAGTGCCACTTGTGGACACCAGAACAACCCAGTTCAGTGCAGCACTGGACACAGTGGGAAGCCCACCGTAGCAATGGGTGTGCTGTAGATGGACCTAACAATGTCTGTTGGCTCATGTTGGGCACTCGTAGACCCAACTGGACAGACACACACACACACAGGTGGCTGTGCATGGCTTTCATGCACAGCTACACGGTGGCTGTGCATTTCAGCTGTGCAACAGTGTGGCTGCCACCACCTGCACACCTGTTGTCACATCAGGGGACATATGTGACATGCCTGGAGGGTGGACATGTCAGGGCCACCAGGATGATGGTGCAGGTGTACACTGTGGATGTGGATTGTATGGACCACCGAAAGGGGGCCAACATGTGTGGCCACAGGAGGATGGTGCAGCTGTTGACCAGCCTAGCCATGGAGGCCATGCTGATGCAGTGTGATGTGTGCTGTCCATGGAACAGCCCACCCATGTTGTTGCCCTACATGGGCATGCAGAGGGACAGCGGTGAACACTATGGTGGACACAACTATTGCAAGCAGTCGCATGTGGGCCTGCATGGGCCTGTGTTGTTGATCCGAGGGTCTGCAAGACTGTGGATGGAACATATATGGCAACAACAAAATGTACGGTCATGGCCAAGCTGGTGTAGCGTGTTGGCCTGTGTGGACAGGGGGCACCAGCATGCACATGTACAGCCAGACAGCTGTGGGAGGAACATGGGGGGGTTACATGCTGGGCCAGGGGACACCTGTTCCCGGGAGCATGCCCTATACCACCCTGCACACATGGCATATCACCCGTGGTGTGGTGTCTATGCACTAGCTGCACATGAGAGTAAGGCATCTGGTGGGTGGTGGGAGTGGGCGCAGTAACAACCACAGCCTGGGTGGTCAGACAGGAACTGCAAGTGCCATTGTCATGTTCCCCCCATGGCCTATTGTCAGGGCAGCCACTAGCAATGGTCTGTGTGTCATTGCGCACCATCAGACCAGCAACATGGCTCATAGACGGCAGAGACACCCATCCGTTGTGTGTATGTGTGTGGCACATCTGTACACACGTGTGCCATTCTGGGTGTGTTGCCCCTGTGCATCACAAACATGGAACATGTGATGGCAACATGTACCTGTGGGCCGTAAGGGGCACGGTGTGCATGCACACAGCATATATGACCAACATGGCATGTGCTGTACAAGACACAGTCAGCATGGAATGGTTGAATGTGGATCCCGCATAGTGTGGGTTGTGGTGGGGTGTGGCACAGCCATGGGGGTGGCGTGTGGGGTCAGGTAGGTGGTGGTACAACACAGTGGAATGGGCCTAGCACCACCTGCCCAACATGGCTGAGCACAGCTGGATGCGGGCCATGTGTGCCATGCAGGGTACACACACTAGTCATGTGCTCAGCTAGCCACCATGCCCCACAATGGTTACATTGTGCACAGCAGACCGGTGTCTCTGCATGTCTGCATGGCACAGTGGCCTGACAGGCTGTGCCATGCTTGGCTATGGCAGATCGGAACTCAAGCATAGCATACATGTCACTGGGTGGATGCCTGCCATGACGGTGACCCTGTACCTTGACAGGGATAGGTGCGGCGTGTGGTGTTAGTGGCGTGACCATAATAGCACTATGGTACATGCATGTATACTTAAGTGTCCTGGAGGTGTTGGCACTTGCACCACTGCTGGCCCTGTCACAGTGCTGTCTTCCTTGCTACCTGGTTTCCGTGTGACTGCCCATCCAGTCTGTGGGGGAGACATAAACCTAAAGCTGCATTCAGTAACAGGCGACACACATATGCCCCCTCAACAGCTACACTCGGGTCTCTGGTGGTGTAGTGGTCTGACACATGCTGCCAACCTTATGCTGCACTGTGTGCCGGACTGCATGTGGGGCCATGTATGATGGTGAACAGCTGTGTATGGCACAGGCACACACATGCCAGTGGGGTGCACACTGGTGGCCACATGTGCACACAACTGTGTACCACTATGTGGGCCCTGCACCACATGGCTGCAACACCCTCCCCCCATGGGTGGCCCTACCACCAGACAGCTGTGTGCATGGGTCACCCAGCCTAGGGCCAATAACATACCACTGCACTACAATGTGCCTTGGACACATTCAGCATCATCACAGTGCCACATGCTGCATCATGCACTTGACACAACTGTTCACTGTGGATGCACACCGCTATGCCATGCATGCTGCATATGGGTAAGTATGTGCATGTGTCCTTGGCTTCCCACAGACATGCGGTACACACCGCACAGTGTTCGCCGGTGTTGTGCTAGTGGTGCTATGGGCATGTTGTCCCCCATCCTCTGGGGCATGCATGCTCGGTCCAGCAGTGGTTGACAGCATGCAGCCATAGTCACTGTTGGCCACTGACTATGTCTGTGCACGATGTTGCACCTCTGTAGTTCCACTACATACCTGGGTGTGGCACATTGCTGTCATGGACCGTGGCCCGGTAGTGGTCCAGCCTGACCATGTCCTTCTGCTGTAGGTCACCATATTGGTGGTGGCACTGCTCCCCATAATGCTCTACCCCCATTCTACTCACAAGGCTGCACACCACCTAGGTCCACACCTCAGACTGTGGGGTATCTAGATCCTCTGACCCAAACAGCTGGCCCTTCACTGGGACCAATAGGTCTACCTGGTTGGCCAGCTCAATTTCTGTCCCCCTTTGGTCCCTTCTGGCACCCGCCACTGCTCTTGCCACACATGCCATGCTTCACAGCTACTAATCTGGCTTGCTGCATGATCAGGGCCTACGATGAGTGTGGTTCATGCCTATTGTGTGATTAGCCAGCATATGTTTTGAGCATGCAGCGTGTGTTAGCATCATACAGTACCATCATTGGGAATACAGTGGCGCACACTAAGTATGTGCAATGATGTGTGTGTGGGTGGGAAATCAGGGTCACAACCCGCAATAACACGCATGCATGGCACATGTGCACCACCATATTGAGGAGATCAGGCTGTGCCACAACCCAGCCTAGACAAACTGTGCATTGCACTGTGGTAGCATGGCATATGTAAACTGCACTATCACGCCTCATGTGTACATTGTGTGGTATGGGTGTACACATCACAGGAGTACCAGTACTGCATTGTGCGATGTCATGACATGTCCCTGATGGTGCATGGCATACTGTGGGAATGCGTTATTGCAGACCACAGTGCATGTGCGACTGCACAGTTGACTCTTCTTTGCGCAGCGCGGATCTATGCTATATTCAACCTGCATATGCAAATGGCCTCATTACATACATTGTCCATGCACATCCTAGATATTTGCATCTCATTACAGACCTGGGATCAGCTAATTTGCATGTGGATTGGCATAAGATTGACAATGTACCACTGGGTGGAGTGGTGTGAACCAGGAAATGCATCTTGTTAGGTAGGCCATTCTAACATTGTGTGTGTGTGTGTGTGTGTGTGTGTGTGTGTGTCACCCTGTCTGCATTTTGGCACATTTGCTCCACACAAAACCTTGCTGACAGGGTATTTGCATATCCCTGTATTGCAACAGCACCAGTGATAGCTTTAGGGAAGTGGAGGAGGCCAAACTTCACTGCAGATGAGTTGAAGGCCCTTACAGAGGTCTACTGTATGTACTGAGGGAGGCTGTCTTGTGTTGCAAGGCAGGAATGTGACAAGAACATGATCAAGGCTGGAATGAGGTGGCTGAGATGGTGAATGTAGAGGGGGCATGCAACCGCACCCCTCAGGAGTGCAGGAAGCATGCCAATGGACACAGTACTTGGACTAAGAAGCAATTGGCACAGGTACGCAGGGAACAATAGGCCACGGTTGGTGGGCCATCATGTGCACCGCAGCTGACAGTGCAGGAGGCACTCATGGTCACTACCTTCCATCAGGAGGCCCTGCAATGGGTTCAAGGTGGTGGATGAGAGGATGGCCTTGCACCAGACCAACACTGTGAGAATGGTATACTACTATTAGGGCGTCACATGTATGTCACATCACAGGGCTGATGGGTACCCATGCACAATTGCAGTATGTAGTCCCTTCATGTCACACACACACACACACAGTGTGTGCCTGTTTGTACAGCACATCCCTGTCTACACCATATGGGCCACCCCATGTGATGACCCGGCACACACAGGATTGTTTTACTGCATGCACAGCCTGTGTCAACACGTGGCCACTGGGATTTATCAGCATGCTGTTCACCATGTTGTTACAGCCCAAACACTGTTGTTTGTTTCCATCCAAAACACCGACATGGGCTGGGCCTAGTGGGATCTCACAGGTGCATGCTGCCAAACTGCATGCACGCTCTACATTTCAAACCATCACCATGCCTGCCCTGCCATGTTCCTCTGTGCCTCTGGTACAGGCTGGGCCAGACACCAGTGGTTCCTCCCTTGCCATCTTGTTTGTTGCGGAGGGCAGAAATGCTGGTGTTGGTGTTGATGGTGATGATGATGATGCCTCTGCTGCTTTTGATGATGATGAAATGCCATCGCTCTATGGTGAGGCCATCCTGGCGTTGGAGGAGCTTTGTGACCTGGACCCTGGTGAGGTGCTTGTCACAGACACAGTTGATGGGGATACTTTCATCGAGAGTGTCATCCATGACACAGAGCCCACAGTGTCTCATGGTGTCACCCTGTGCACAGCCATGGCTGCCGGTGCCCATCCATGTCAGGATCCTCTGCAGGCCACTGCACAACATGTGCAGCTGCCCACTCCACAGGTGCAAGGTGCTGCTGTGTGCCCTGCCTCTGTTGTGCAGCAGGGTCCTGTTGAACTGCACATGATGGCCATCCCTGATCAGAAGGATGTCCTGCAGCAGGTCAGGCCTTCATGGGCATGTTCAGCCCCTGAGGGGTTGCCCACCCCCCCATATGCAGCCTGATGGGCTGGTGCAGGTGCCACTACCCATCCTGTGCAGGGCACACACCCCACCCCATGTTCATCCAGATGGCCCTGACCATCTTCAGCTCCCTCAGGACCCTGTGCTGGCCAACTTTACCATCATGCTGAGGTCAGCTGTGGATGCCCAGGTGCATCTGCATGATGACACGGTGGGGCTGCAGATGACCTTACGCTACCATGAGAAGTGTTGCTTTGTCTGGCATGCTAAGCTGATGGGGCCCATTGCTGCCAATACAGAGGCTCTGCGAGATATTGCTACTGCGATACGCAAACACACAGCAGCGGGGGCAATGGGCACTGCACTCTCTACACATGCACATGCATTCCACAGCAACCTCAGCACACCTGTGTGACCACCATCAGGCTTTGGCGATGCCACACCCTCCCCACTTACCTTGCCATTCACACTACAACTCCCTTTGGTGGTCTTGATTTCACTGTGATGGCACCAACCCATGGGCGCCCTGGGTAGCGCACCTATGTGCTGGCCAGGGCACAGGTCACCACGTGTGGGACACCGCATTCCTGCAGTGGCATGCTTGCACATGCCTCTCCATGGCTGTGGTCACAGGTGTCCTCCATGGCCTTGGCCCATGGTACTAACCCCACCATGAAGGGACTTCATCAGTGTTCGTTGTGGCTGCACACAGAGGCCTTGGTATGACTCTTCACACCATAGTGTGCCCGTCCTGTCACCAGGCAATGTCTGGGCCACACATTTCACCCCTGCCACTGAGTGCCATTCTCTCAGCCCCCTCCCCATGCTGTGGTGTCAGCCGGCATGGATGCCATGGGGCTCAGGGCTGCAGTGTCTGGTGATGTGGGCATGGCATGGGGATGATGAGTGCACACTGGCAAACCACTGTGGGTATGTGTCATTCCTAACATTGTGACCCATGCTGCCTACATTGCTATACCTATGGGCATCGGCGCATGGCATCTGCTTTTCATGGCCAGGGGCCTAGGCAGCATTTACTGGGGTTTTCATGTAATAAAAACTTTGCTGCTGCTTTAATTTGACATTTCATTTTTATGTGCCTTTATTTTAATACTCAGTGCAGGCAGTGTGGCCTGTTTGCTTTTTCCATTCCTGCTGTCCACACTGCAATGCCCCTAGGTCTCCTTGGCATGGGTGTTGGCTGCCAGTGGCATTTGCCGCGCATGGTTGCCTGGCTACAGTCTCACATCCTACATACATACTCACCTTCTGTCACCAAACTGTTCCATAATGATGGTGTCCCTTTGCCGCTGCCCCAGTATGGCCATCCGTGGGTTGCCCTTTTCCTTCAATGGCTGCACCTTCCCATCTGCAGGCTCCATGTCCTGTGCTATGTCACCCTCTGGGTCCTGTAACACTATTCCATGGTTACTGGCCTTGCTGTGGAGCATGCAACAGGCCAGGAATATGTCACAGACCTTCTGTGGGCTGTACTGTAGGCACCCCTTGACCTATCCAAGCATCTGAACCACATCTTTAGGATGCTGAACACTCACTCTATGATGTCCCTTGTCCTGATTTGTGCCCCCATTGTACCTCTTCTCCACCTCAGACATGGGCCGCAGGATGGGAATTAGCAGCCATGGTCTGAGTGGGTCTGCGCTGTCACCTGTAGATGGATGGGAGATGTGTTGTTACTCTGTGCCATGTATGTCCATCACACACTACCCAGGACCCACCTGACCTGTCAATGGCTATTCTGCATTGGGCTGCCCTATGGTGGGCATACATCATGTGCCCACTTCGGCGTTTGTTCCCTGTCACCATGATCCACCTGTACCAACTGTCTGCAGGTGTGCGGTTTCCCCAACATCCCCCATATGTGGGCCGTGTGTGGTGCCATTCTCTGTTGCAGCACCCAGTGACACCCACCTTTGTGTGTCGCATGCCATACCTGTGCATTATCCTACATCCTGTTCCTCTTTGCCAGCTGCACCATTCTATGCTGTCATTGTTCCGCCACCCTTAATTCTCCTGTCACACTGTCCATGTTGCCCCCCCCCCCGGTATGCCTGTCTGCATGCCCTGCTGGCCATCACCCTTCTGTGCCCTCAGTTCATCCACCTTGTCTGCACCCATTGTATTCTTTGTGCACCTGCGCTGCTGTTGTGCTGCACTCACCTGTGAGATGGTCCCCGGTCAGCTCCCCAGACTCAAATCTGTGGCACAGGTCCAACTGGTGCCAGATGTAGGCATCATGTGCTCTCCCAGAGTAGTTGGCATGCACATACATAATTCTGCCTGTAGCATTGCACACCAGTTGATGGCAGTTGATGGAGTGATAACCCTTCCTGTTGCGATATACTTTGCTGTCACTGCCAGGTGTTGCTCTGAGGGCCACATGGATGCAACCTATTGCACCAAGTACACCAGGTAGGTGTGCCACCCTGTAGAAGTCCTGCTTTGCTTCTGTCTACTCTGCTGCTGTGCTAAGGGCTCTTATGTACTCACCAGCATGGGGCAGAAGGGTGTTGAGGAACTACGTGAGGAGACTGGACATGTCCGACTGGGTTATACCAGTGGTATCCCTCACCAGTGTCTGAAAGGTACCCGTGGTAATATAGTATAGATTTGAAAATATTATTTTGATTCCTAATGTGAATATTTGGACCTAGCTCCTCACTCTGTTTTTTTTTTTCTTATTTCCTTACATAGATCAATATTCTTGTTGGTTATATTATTCTGTAGCCATAAAAATAATCATGTTTTAACAGCATGTCTCTTGATAAATGTTTTCCATGAAAATTTGGGATTGGGTCAAAGGGGCTCTTCTCCATGTGCTAATATTCTTTTTATTGTATCCATTGTATGATATTTAGAAAGTCATTATTAGACAGCTGGAGCAACATTTTCAAATGACTGCTTCCATTTTTTTGGGACGTGGTTATGTACCTGAAAGGTAATCTAACTTCTAGGTGTGATTGCTGCAACTTGTTTCCTGAAAGTGATGCATGCATCACAAATTCGATACATGAACTATTTTCTTGCTGCAAACTCTGGCAGGTGTCACAAATGCATCAAGATGTTTGAAGATCCAAAGCAAGCATCTTAACACATTTGTCTGGAAACAATACACATCTGAAAAATGGGCTCAAGTGCTGTGTCGAGCTTTTGAAAATCCTCCCTTTGGTAGTTTGTTTGCTAAATTCCTCAATCTATTTTTTAATTGTCCCTACTCAGATCACTTCATCTACTGATTGCCTTTGCTTGCCACTGTTTGAAATGAAATATCTTACCTTCCAGTGTAAATATAGGGTTATGCCACAGTCTGTTACCAATGCAGGCAGTAACATCCCCATTGTTTTACTTTGATACTTATGGGTTACTTTATCCAGGTTGTGAACTATTTTGTTTTCTGCTTTATTACAGAATTTGTTTAAAACCAAATATTATTTACAGTTAATTTCCCTGTTTTTGTATTATGATTTCATCTTCCAATACTGACACTTTTTCTTGGCTATATGCCCAATTAAAGACCATTTTAGCTTTATACGGCAGATATAGGGTGAGATATCTAGACATGTCAGCCTGCCCCTCTGTTTTGGGAGGCACAGCATTGACCATTTTATTCAAGGGGTCTTCCCATGCCAAATAAAGGTTTTAATTAATTTGTTAATTTTAATTAATCATCTTTCTGGCATTTCTATTAATATGGCTTGCAAAGTGTATGATATTTTATTAATTATAATCTTTTTCAAAAGCTGAAATTTCATCAACAGTATTAAATGCATTTTATTTAGGGTCATCAGTCAGTTCTTGCTGTAATGTTTGCATTAATGGACTAAAATCCTCTTCATATAAGTTAGGAACCAACAATGTTAACTTGATCTACAGATACTCCATACCATTGACTTTATGGTTAGTAGGGAAAAGGGGAAGGATTAAATTAATCAGCTCTTTTCTGGATAATAGAAGAGTGGATGTAGTTTCATTAATAACATAATCGGATACTCTCGAATAATTACTCATTTCTTTTTCGAGTGCTTCTAAACTATATATAGGATCTGTAATTATAAATAAGAACATCATCTGCAAAAGTACTGAGGTTATGTTCTTTTCCTTCTGACATAAAACCTTTAATTTCAGAATTACCCCTTATTTAACTCAAGAAAGCTTCTAAGCTTAAAATTAATCATGATGCTGAGAGGGGGCACCATTGTTGTTCCCCCATTGCAGTTTAAATGACTTAGATAGATGGCCATTTATCTTTTAATCTGGATGTTGAGTCATAGAGTGTAATTATGATTTTAAAAAATGAATCCTGAAAAACCAGATTTATTAACAGAATCCTTAAATAACTGTATGTGGCAATGTCAAATGCTTTCCTGGTATCTAGACAAAGGGCAGTGGCATCCATAGCAAGGGGTTCCATAAGTCTAATTAAATATTTTATCCTGTCTATTCCAGTATGAATAATTCTTCCTGCTAGTAATCCAGACTGTTCATTATTAAGTTTTAAAAGTAATTTGAAGGCCGGCTCAGTGGCACTGAGGGTTGAGGAGGTGCTGGATGCCACACCTTGAGCCCCGCCGGCAACCCGAGTTCAAGAGCGAGCTCGGGTGCCTGGGGTCGTCAGGAGAGGGATTAGATTGAGCACCCACTGGGCTTCTCTCCTGTCCTGGGAGGAGGATATTGGGAAGTCTGGCACTCTGGCAGCCCCTGGTGGAGAGCAGGGTGCCGCAGAGTGTGGGCTTCAAGTGCACAGCATGGCCCGATGCTGGCAGGGTGGCCATGCGCCGAGAAGTCAGGGGACATGCACCACGCATGGGGGGGGGATGTAACAAGAGGGGGAAAAAGCCCTCTCCTGCCAGATAGGTGACGGCTTCCTCCAGTGCTATGCCACATGCCCAATGCTGGTCTCCTGTCACTTCCCCTTCAATCTCTTCAGGACTGTAGGGCCTGTGTCCCCAGAGAGTCATAATGTCCTTGAAGATGATGGGAGGCACAGTGGATGGTAGAGCAGTCAGGCCAGTGGGTAGGCCTGAGAGAGTTCTGGACAGGGGAGAGATAAAGAGAATCTACAAAAAAAAAGTAATTTCAAAATGTGTTATTTAAATGTTTTATTAAGATAATATAATCCTTGTTCAAAATAGCAATGTCTTTTGTTTTTAACTATTGCACACTGATTATTTTTAAGAACTAAAGACATTGGCCCAGATATTCAAACTGCACCATTTTGGCGCAAGCTCCGCAAGGCCGCTCAAAATAGTTGGGTGAGGGGTGTGGGTCAGGGCGTTATTCAATGGAGTTGCGCTATGGCACAACTGCTTTGAATATCGCCCACTGGCCACCCCCACAGTGCATGGCACAGTGGAACTGCACCAGCGCAAGTGGTCAGAGTGGAGCATTGAGATGCGGTGGCACAAGTTCTATTGTGCCATGCACAGGACCTGCGATATTCAAAGGGTGACATGCAAATGGGGCCATAATTTATGCAAGGCGCACGGGGGGCCATTTGCATCTGACTATGGCCCCATTTGCATGCCATTAGCATGCAGGTGCGCCGATCCCTGACAACTTGCACCTGGTGCCCTGCCAGGCAGCAGCCATCGGGGACTGACGCCCCCTGCAGCCCGATTACAGGACGTCTTATAAGGGACAATGAATGGCTCCAATCCCTGGTGGTCCAGTGGACCGCGATTAGCCGATCGCGGGCATACTTTATATTCCCCATGCCGATCTCGGGCATAACGTAAACCCCGCCCAGTAGCCTATCGGCGGGCATAATAACTCCCCAGTGGCCTTTCCGGGCACGCTGTACTCCCCATTAGCCCGATCGTGGGCATAACTGGAAACATTCCCCCTTAGCCTGATCGCGGGCATCTGTTTCCCCAAAGTACAATATCTCCTGGTGGTCCAGTGGACGAACAGAGCTAATCGCTGGCGGCATTCCTCACCCCAAGTCCAAAATCCCTGGTGATCTGGTGGCCCCCACACCCACCACCATGAGTCCCACCACCTGCCCCCCATCAGCGGTGGGAGGCAGCACCCACCCGCCTGCCGCCCGCGCCTGCCGACTGACAGCTCGGTATGGCTGCACTGCCATTGTTCAGAGCATGAGCCAATGGGCGTGCAGCCATACCATACAAGTCAGTCCAGATGATGAATGAATTCATTCACATATCTGGACCGACTTAGTATGGTATGGCTGCATGCCCATTGGCTCATGCCTGAACCAATGGATGTGCAGCCATACTGAGCTGTCAGTCGGTGGGCAGGGGCGGCAGGCGGTGGTGCTGCCTGCCGCTGATGGGGGCAGGGTGGTGGGGTTCCATGGGGGTGGTGTGGGGCCACTAGATCATCAGGGATTTCAGACTTGGGGTGAGGAATGCCGCCGCGATCGGGCTCTGTTCGTCCACTGGACCACCAGGGATATTGGACTTTGGGGACGGAAACAGATGCCCGCGATCGGGCTAATGGGGAGGGGACATTTCAGTTATGCCCGCAATTGGGCTAATGGGGGGGAGTACAGTTATGCCCACGATCTGGGCATGGGGGGGCGCCACCAGGTGCGGCGGGAACAAGTCAAGGGCCACCCACAGGTGGCAGCTGCTGTGTTGCACCCTGCAATGTGGCAGCTCACCTGTGGGTGGCCCTAGACTTGTTCCTTTTTTTCAGCTCAACTTTGTGCAGGCACAGGTAGGGGTTGCACCTGCATAACTCTGCACGGCCCGGGCTGAATATCGGGCTGTGCAGTTTATGCATGGGCACACCCTACTGTGCCTGCATACATTACTGATGCGCCCGGCACATTGGGATTTGTGCAGGTGCACTTTTCCCTTTTAAATATCGCACCGGGGCGCATCAATGGGTTGTGCATGGTGCAACACCGTTGCTCCATGCACAACCCTTTTGAATATCTGGGCCTCTGTACCTACATTAAAATTTGAGAGTATCACACCTTGTTTCTGTATTTTTGGGAACAATGTAACTAAGTATAAAAGCAAAATTTCTTGAAAGTGTAAGCAACACTAGGGTAAAACCACCTGGTCCTGGTATCTTCTCTCTTGCCATGAATGCCAGCATCTCTTTCATTTCCAACTCAGAAATGTGGCAAAACAGTAACTGGAACTGATCATCAATTCTAGAGTGCTCTATGGTGCTTTTATAGCATTATGTAATTTCCTCCTTGGGGAATATTTCTATTTCACTGTATAATTCCTCATAAAATACAGAAAAAAAAAGTTTTCTGTGTCCTTCTGAGTATTTGTAAGTTGCCACTTTTATCTAGAATGTTTAAAATCTTTATTTTTCCCTGTTGCAGTTTGACTCCTTTTGCTAAATATGAATAAGATATCTCCCCTGATAAATGCCAATATTTTCATACTTGAAATCATTTGGTTTTCACATTTTTTAATTCTATTGCCTAAAATATTTCTTTTAACTCTTGCTATTTGTTCACACGGCTAATATTTCCATTTCTAATTTGATTCTCCAATGCCTTTAATTTGTGATATAATTCAGCATTGTTTTTCTTTTATTGCTCCAACTTGCCCTGGAGATAATGTAACCCCTCATACAAGCTTTAAGTGCCTCCCAGCAAATTAGGGATTCACTATTTAGTTTCTCAAGCCAGAAATTCTCTCTGCCCCATGATGGTTTTTGAACAATATTTATTATTACATAGTGAATTATTAATCTTCCTTAGAGATGGCTTAGATTGAGCAAGATTAAATAATAAAGTAATTGAGACAGGACTGTGATCTAGAATACCCATAGGCTTTATTTGGCCTTGACTAGATTAGATTAGACTATAATAGGATGCATAAATATAGTCCAATCTGGACAGAGTATTATGAACTGAGGAAAAGTAAATCAATTCTTGTTTATCTGGCTTTACTTCTCCCCAGGTAAATTGATATCCATAAAGTTATTTAATTATCTAGCTTTGCATCTGTCCCAGTGAGAACTGTTTTTATTTTTGTCTAAAGAAGGATCCCTGATGCAGTTACTATCCCCTTCTAATATGAGGTTTGTGCAATTGCACTATGTTATTTCTTTAGTTACTGAGGCCACAGTGTCTAGAAAACCCTTAAACAGGGCATAAATGAAGTAAAAAAATATAAAAAGTTTGGCCAACTATTTATTCCTGGGCCAAAAAGAGTCTGCCCTCCTGGTCTTTCTTAATACTGTAAATTGTACAGTCAAGTTTTTGTTAATTAATACTAACATGCCCTGCTGTTAAATGTTGCTTCTGAATAAATGACCTGACCAATCCATCGTCTTCTGAGCTTCATGATCTCCTTTTCTCTCAGAAAGATTTCTTGTGTTTCAGTGATGTCGTGAATCCATGAGAAGCATCCATAGAGCACTCTGACTGACTATGCAATTTAGGAGCCTCTAAATTTACTATTTTCAACAGTTCACCAGCCAAAAGCAAAGAGGAGGCATCTTGACCAATGAGACATCCAAGCAGGGCACCCTCACCATCAGAATCCATGAAAGGAGATTGATACAGTGCTGGGGGCACTGGCAGTGAATGGTGGTAGGCCTCCCAGACCACTGACCAGAAACATAGAGAGGCCACACACAAGGAACCCAAGCCCTACCCTGTCAAATGGATGTAATGCTAGCTGAACTCTGAGATTTTAGGAAGGAGATGAAGTTTACTACTACCACTCTTTGAACTGACAACATCATAATAAAAAAATGTCTCTCTGGTATTGACAATCGGCTCACTACACAGGACAGCCACAAAATGTACTGTGCTCCAACTACACTCATCTTTTCCAATGCTTACAGGACAGAGTAGATGACACAGAGTGCAGGGCCCAGCAAAATAATCTCTGTATTCACAAACTTTCCGAGGCTGCCTAGGAATTGGACATAATGGCCTTCCTTTTCACCATGATGCGATCTATATTGCAGTTCCCTCCCAACCTCATTGTTGAGCTGGAAACAGCACATCATGCCTTAGGATGGAAACCTTCTGGTTTTGAAGCCTGTCCCCACTCAGTGATCCTGAAATTCCTAAGGTGCACTGACAAATAAAAAGTGTTGCATCTGGCATGTTAGCAGAAAATTATAAAATACAGGGACTCTCAGATTTACATTGATAATGGTTACTCACCTACTGTGATGGTGAGGAGACAGACCCATACCTCTCAACCTCTTGCCTCATGAATCAGGGACAAGGCTTAAAAAAATCAGGGACAAAGATCCCAAATCAGGGACACATCTTAAAAACTGATACTATTCTCTCAGAAAGCTGATAGAATAAAGGGATTTGTCTTAAGATGCATTTTCTGAAGAAGAACAAGTCTGTTAATTTAATGTTTGACATTATTTTGTGCTTTTAATCCCCACTGTTCTGTCACAAAAACTCAAATTTTATGAGGGACAGAGGAAAATTTTGAGGCAAAATCAGGGATGTCCCTGAAAATCAGGGACAGTTGAGAGGTATGGACAGACCTACATACCACTCATGAAGACTCTCCATTACAAAAATATAATATTCCATGCTCCTTACCCTGCAAGTCTAGTGTTTTTCTTCCTGGAGGGCAAACACAATTTTGACTCTGCTAATAAGGAAGTTAATGGACTGGCCCAACAGAGCATTTGAATTTTGTAGCAGACACAGAGATAGCAGCCCCAGTCCCTGGCATTGAAGCTAGCACAGCAAACCAGGAGTGAGAAGAGCAAGTGCATGCAATGGGGCCAACAGAGGCAACAGTCAGCTGATACGATCCAACAGCTCATCGCACACTCGCAAGCATAACAACTCAAACTGTCCTCCTAAATAGCTCAACAAGCAGCTGAACAATGATCACGTAACTCAAAGGCAAACAGGCATGTCCATGGAGTTCTCCTGATTTCCCATTACCCCTCTTCTGAGTTCCCCTGAAATCAGAATACCATCCTTCCAGGACTGTCTGCGATATTGGTCCCTAATGCTGTCCCCTGAACAAGATCTGCACTCCTAAAATTATTGAGTAAGCTTTATGTTTATTTTTACCTTCTGATAAGTGATACCTTCAAGCTCTGGCTGTGTCTCCTGGCTCCACTCGAGTCAGGGGCAGCCTGTCCACCACAACAGACCTCCTTAGCATCCCATTAGCTCTAATTATCTACTGAACACAAGGGAGACTGGGACCATGTTAGTGGCCATGACCTGAGAGCATGCTGTATCCTGAGCCAATGCCTTGATGTCATTATCGCCATTGCAACATTGTCTGGTGCCCTCACCACAGCATCCAGACAAATATCCTCACCATCTGTGGGAAACAGATTTCCTCCGACATCATGGTGCACCACTTTAATTATTCCCCTATAGTTCTGGAGAGCTGTCAGAATGGCCAATGAGAACCTGAGAAGTTTGTGGTGGACAGAGAGAGACAAGCTGCCTCTTGCCTCAGGGTGGCCCAGGGGAAGACCGAGGACCCTGTATTCTGATTGATGGTGGAGACAGCACTGGGATGTGGCATCTTGGGGGGGGGCTGAGGTTTGGGGGTGGGTGGAGGGATGGGATGATGAGGTATCACTTGGGATTTGAGAGGCCTGCTGTGATGACCCTTCCCTTTACTGGACTCATCTGAGACTATCCTTTTAAAGGTCCACCATGACTTCTAAAGCCATTTTGCACAGAATCAACACAAGCTGATCAGTTACCTGGGCAACTTTTTTTAAAACTTAGTGTACTTTATTGAATTGATTCAAAAGTGCATATGTATACATATGTCATATATTCTTACAATAAAAACATTTTACAGAACAATAACAAGCCACACACACATTGTTAAAAACAATACACTAAATAAATTGTGATGGAGCAAAACATTCAACAATTAATCAAAAACATAAACATTAGCAATCAATATGTCAGTACCACACAGTTTAAAATAGATCAGTCAAATACTTGTGATGATTTTATATTATGCATATATCACGTGAATGTAGAACCTTGCACTTGGGTGTAGGCCCCACCAGCATAATGTTCATTGCATTATTCCATGCAGTTTCAGGTCCTAGTTTCATTTTGTGGTAGTTGCAATTATACCTGTAACCTTTCCCATCTGGAGATGAATGTTTTATATCTGTACCACATGCTTGTCACCATTTTTTCCATTATAAGTCCCTTCAGTACTGCCTCGAGCCACTCTCTGTAACTGGGAACCTCTTCATATAGCCAGTGTCTGGCTATTACTTGCCTAGCCATTGCTGTGATTAGACCATCTGATACCTTCGATGCTCTACCAATGTCTCTAGCCTTTGCCCCGCAAGGCATATTACTGGCTTAAATCCAGCCTGCAGTCCTAGCAATGGGTCATGTCTAGCCTTAATGGTTTCCCACAGAGTCATTGTTTTGGGATAATCCCAGAAAATGTGTTTTCACGTGCCTTCTGGATTTAACACTTACTGAATATATTAGTCTTGAGCTTCTGCATTTTGAACATCATTGATGTGAACTACATGTTGAGTATATAACAGTGTGCTAGCATGAGTCTGTGAAATTTCAAATATCTGTGTAATGAGATTCAGATTCAGTTCACATTGTCTGGACCTGCCAGCTGTGGAAACTCTGTTTTCCAGTAGTCTCGTAGCAGGTTTGTTCAGAGGCAATGTTTCTGAGCCTCTGGTAAAAATTTGAAATTGCATGTGTTTGTTCTGTGCTTTGACCAAGCTCTTCCCCCACATCTGTCTGACGTAAGGTTTATGGATGTGGCCCAATGTTCTGATAAAGCAAATGTTGAAGTTGGAGGAATTATCACCTGTCATTCCTTCAGTATGTTCCTTCTCTGGAAGTTTCCAAAGGTTATTACTCCTTCCCCTCCTACTGCATATGTCAAGTTGGTCAGGTTCTCACCTTATAAGAAGGTATTCCCCAGCATCTTCCTAACTATTATGAAATTGGGGTTATGACAAAGGGGTCGATGGGAGTCAAACATACTTCATTCCCAAAAATGTGTGCAATCGTTTACCGACTCGCATTGATGTGCCTAAGGACATGTCTCTCAGTGCTAGTGGGAGCTTGCCAGGAGCACATCTGGTTAAAGTCTTGATGTCTATTCCACTGTGTTATTTTGCATTCACCTTCTAATTCTCTCTAGGACATAAGTTTCTTCAAACCAGTCTAGGAGGCAGTATAGTGCAGTGGTTTAAGGCTCTGATCTGCAAATCTGGAGACCTGGGTTTGAATCCCACAGCCCCCACTTGCATACTGTGTGATCCTAAGCAAGTCACTTAACTTCCCTGTGATCCCAGGTTGCACCTGTAAACAAGTGTTTAGCTTAGTGTGTCTCACCTGGTTAAACAATTGGAAAAAAGTATACCAGTGCAAGACAGTGTCATTTGATGTTTTAGCTCTTCAAAAACTGGCGCAATATCATCTGGAGGCAGAAATGCAAGAGCAACTAAATGTTTTAGTTGAAAGCTGAATTTAGAATCATTCCAGTATGTGGTGGCCAGTCCAACACTTTGTATCTTTCTCCCAAACAATTTGCCCCAAGGCAAAAAGACACCCCTTACTTTGGCATAATGGAAATTTGGCTTTACAGGTGTTTACCGCCGCCTGCTCGAAATCTGTCATTATGACTGTGGGTGCCAAGGTAAGGTTGTAGTCATCCACAGTGTTGTGGAGATCCTGGAATAGGAAAATGTACCTGCCCTGGGATTTTCTGGACATGAATAAACTAGTGGCACTATGCGTGATGTCTCTGGTGTCCCCACAGGGGCATGACTAGAATACAGTTGACGGAACAATGGGGGGAACAGTCTTAAAAGTGCCATCCATAATCCAGTATGGAGCCAGAGACAGCTTTTCTATATTTCTTCTTTGTTTGTGAAAATAAGCAGTTGTCTTCACCAATAGAAGATTCTCTGGCAAAATAAAAATTGCACCATTTACATGTTTCAGGCTGTCAGATATTTCCAGCTCATCTAAAGTGCAGGGTTCAGGTGGAGCATTTTGCCACTTGGCTCTTTTTACAATTTGTTGAAGGGCCTGCTTGCCGGGCATGTTCTGCCTTACCTCTTCACTGCTGAAATATTTATCAGAGACACATGGACATACTTAATTGGTCACAATTAGAATCAGCAGTAATGTACTGTATGCTGATGTGCAACTGGATTAATGCATTGCCCAGTTTTGGCAGCTGTAAAATGGTTTCCTTTTGAGCAAGTAAAAGTTGGATTCTGTTACGGTAGCTGAGTGGTTTACCACTATGCTGGCACTAGTTTAGCTGCTAGCTCAGTTAAAATGTAAAATGTTTTAAATGGCTCTGGTAGCAGTGTGCATGTTAAAGTTTAATGTTTTGGCAACTGAGTGGTTTGATTTGAAGATTGCACCAGTTACAGTTGCCGCTGTGCTATGTGCTCCACTGCTGGATTTTCTTTCGACTAAAGTTTTAAATGGCTCTGGTAGCAGTGCATGAGTTAAAGTTTAGCAGCAATAACAGTTACATTGAGTGCTACTGCTTCTTGTTTACTGTTACCGCAAATGTCAGAATTGATTGCTTTGTGTGCTTCTTTTTTGTTTTAAATTCTATTTATGTGCCGGTTCTTCGAAGCATCCTTTGGAGGTGCCCACACAATCCTGCCCCTTCTTCCCCCCACTGTGGCCATCCACACTGGATCACCCCCCCCAGAGGAACTTCCCAGTGCTCCAGATCACCCCTCGGAACAGAACCCGCCCTCCCTCGGTGGCTCTATCTGACATTAAAGGGTCCATCCCCCTGGGAGGTCGGCCATGGATCCACCGGTGTGGTTTGGCCTAGCATTGGGGATGAGAGGGAGATCACTGAGGCTCTTGTCATCTCCTCAACTAGCCGGGGACTTTTTGTGCTTTTTTTGTTGGTCCCCCCCCCCCCGTGGAGCCTGACCAGCAAGGCAACGGAGTGCCTTGGCTCCGCCTCAGGCTTACACTGCACTGCTGCAATCTGCGATCCTCCAGCCACTGCCAGAGGTCGCTTCTAGAGTGAGCACACCCCAAACCCTCCCCCGAGAAGAGAGAGCAGTCCATCCAGATGCTCGATCTCTTCCCTCCCCTGACGACCCCTTGTAGCTCCGGCTCGTTCCTGAACCCCAGTTGCTGGCATGGTGTGAGGTGTGGCATTCAGCGCCTCAACCCTCAGCACCACTGGGCTGGCTGTGTGTTACCAGCAAATGTCAGGATTTCAGAAAGTTGGGCTGAAGCTGATGTTGGGAATTAGAGTGTCAGTAAACAGAAGTTGGGAGCTTGACAGTTGGGAAGATACCTGTCGGGCCAATGTATCTAACTTTTCTGTCCAGTGATGGACAGAAAAATGGTGGCTGGAGTCCAGCAGAACATTACTCTTTGAGCTCAAGATGGTCACTGTGCTGGGTGAGCCATGAGTTCATAGCTCTGTCTATCGTAATTTAACTACTTGGGTAGCTTTGATCAGTGCACTCAGTTTTATTGTTTTTAAGTGTTCAAAGTGTTTGAAACATTCTAAGGGAAGTCAGCATAGGAAGAGAGCCTCTAGCATTTTTACTTTGGTTTGATACTTGCGACTCGCAGTTTGGAAAACAGTTGTGGCATTTGTGATCTGCAACTTGCAATAGTGGTAGCTTCCCTCTACTATTGGCATGCTGTGATTTCAGCTAATCAATTTGGGTGAGTCAAAAAGAGCGAATGAAAATGAGTGATGGGAATATTGGTCAACTGTGACTACACAGCACCAGTAAATGTGAGCGAGTATGGATATTACAGTGAGTCACCAGTGGGGGAGCAGTAGGGTTAGTGTTGAGGATTAGAAGAGATGTTTTGGTGGGATGCCAAAGTTTGCTGGCAGCATGGCATAGGGGATTGGGTCAATATCTGTGCTGAAGCAAGAAGCAAATCTTGGTTCGATTCCCAGAGTGACTTTTTTTTTTGTATATATATTTTTCTCCCCCAGTGTTGCAGCTGACTTCTCTCCCTCAAACCTTGTCTTATTTTAAATGCACCTCTCCCACAGTTGCCATCTGTCCCATCCCGTGTTTCTCCCCATCCCCAAGTTCAATACTGGCACCTGGTACGCTGTTTTCTGTAGGCACCACAAAGTTACTGCACTGTTTTTGGCTTTGTGATTATTTCTTCCCCTATTTTGTTGTTGCTAATTTATTTTCACTTAAATCACATAGAACTCTACTGTAGGATGGTTTATATATGCAGTCCTGGATTTCCTGTGCTGGATCATTGCATATTTATGGTCACGCTCCTTACTGCTGAATGTTTAAAGGTTTGGTGCTTTAACCTTTTTTAACTATACAGCTACAGTGACTGCACTGACTACATTTTCAGCAGCTCCCAAGATGTTAGCATGGAGGGCAGTTCGACACACTTTGACACTGAGTGTCTGCTGATTGTGAGCCTCCTTGTGTAATTCCTCAGGAGAATCATTTAGGAGCTTCCTTGAAAATATCTAGGGAGCACTGTTTGGCTCTTGTCTCCAGGAAAACGATTGCTGTCGCTATGCTCCCACTGACTTGGGCTGAATGTTTACTACTGGTTATGCTGCAATTTGTAATTGCCACCATTTTTGTACTTATCTATCACCTCTATCTGTAAGGTTATGGCTACCTGTTTTAAGCGGTAAGGATGTTGACACTAATGTAAGTGATGGGTTATAGTGATCATTGCTATGACTGAATTGAATTGAGATCTATTTGACAGCTAGCTGGAAGGTCCTGAGGGACTCTTGGCAGTACTGAATACCTTGTGTATGTTGGCGGCTTGTGCTGGAGACATGGAGGAAGCAGTGGCAACCTATAATAGAGCCACCAGGCTGGCCTTTGTCCTGGTAGCTCCAGTCCATGTTCATTCTCTGCTTTCACGCCTTGGTTCATGGTGGTTTGATGACAAGTTAAGGGCAATGAAAGCTACTGGATAGAGGTTAGAATGGTGTTGGAGGAGGTCCAGGGCAAAGGAAGACAAACTGTCTTTGAATACTCAGCACAGTGAGTATCAAAGGGCAATCTCTCATAAGAAGGCAGAATTTCTGTCCAGGGATATTGTGTCTGGGAAGAACCTACCAGCTCAGCTTTGTCGGGTGGTGGACAGGCTTTTATATTCAGCAGGACCAGAGACCATGAAGGTTGCATCATCTGTGAAATGTGATGGGTTTGCATGGTTCGTCTCGGACAGACTGTCCTCTGTTAGGGCTGGAATCTCTTCTTCTTCTGGATGGCTGTCATCCAGCAGTGTTGGGACTGGATGTTACAATGGCGGTCAGTGGTCATGGAGTGAGTTTCGGCCAATGATAATGGAGGAGATTATTAAGGTAACTTCAGGGCTGTGACCAACTTATTGTGACCTGGACTCTGGCCCAACATGACTCTTTGTGGGCTGCACTGAGCAGCTGGGCCCACTGTTCACTAGGATATTTCAATGTTCCTTGTCAGAGGGGGTCTTCCCTGTTGAACTGAAGAGTGCCCTGGTGAGGATCCTTTTGAAAACAACAACTTTGGATCCAGATGTACTAGCACACTGCAAGCCTGTCTCTAAACTGCCTTTTATAGGCATGGTTATTGATTAGATTTCTGCATTGTAGCTACCAACTCATTTGGAGTCCTTCAACATATATGAGCCTCTCCAGTCGGGGTTTCGGTCAAAACTCAGCACTGAGACTGATCTGGTCAGGGTGTGCAGTGATTTGCTCATGGTGAAAGATAGAGGAGAGTGGTCAATTCTCTTTCTCCTGGATCTCTCATCAGCATTTGACACCATTGACCATGGGCTGTTATTGTACCATCTCAGGGAATATGTGGGACTCACTGGTGAAGTTATTAGCTGGTTTGAGTCTTTCCTTAGGAGCAGGTCTCGGCGGATTGTGATGGATTATTTCTCATCGCACCCAGGGTACCTGCACTGTGGGGTACTCCAGGGGTCAGTCCTTTTGCTCATGTTATTGTCAGTGTACATGCTACCCCCAAACAGGCTCATTAGGCTACATGGGCTTGTGTTTCACTGTTATGCAGAAGATACCCAGCTCTATCTGTCTTTTACTCCCCAGGACCGGTGACTGGTGGATGTGATAAACAAGTGTTTGGCCAAGATCCAGGGCTGGATGACATTGAGCTGGCTGAGATTCAACCCAGACAAAACTGAAGTACTGGTGATTGAGCCGAGTGGGGGGGGACTGGCAGTGTCTGAGAGGGTATCAGACCTTTGCCTCTGTATCTACAGGTTTGATGCTGCCCAAAAGCTGAAAAACCTAGGTGTCATTCCTGATGAAGGGCTAATGTTTGAGGCTCAGGTGTCAGCAGTCATTTAGAATAGTTTCTACCATCCTAGAAATATCAGCCGTGTTTGTTTCCTTATTCCTTCTGAAGACTTGTCATCCCTGGTGCAAGCCTTTGTGACATCTCGTCTCTATTACTGTAACATCCTCTACCTTGGGGTGAGTGGGGGTACACATTGATGCCTGTAATTAGTGCAGAATGTTGCTGCGAGACTGTTGACAGACCTTTCTAGGATGAGTCATATTACTCCTGTGCTGCAGGAACTGCACTGGTTGCTGGTGAAGAGGCATATATCCTATAAGGTTGATCTGCTAACCTATAAGACCCTGCATGGGTTGGATCTGGGATACCTGTGCAAACTTCTACATCCATATCTTCCTGTTCATCCCCTCAGTTCTTCAGAGGATGGCCTCCTAGTTGTCCCCAGGACTAGACATAAAATGTCAGCGGACAGACCCTTCGAGGTGGTAGGACCAGTATAGTGGCATTCATTAACGAGGGCTCTGAGGGAGGCCCCATCAGTAGAAGTCTTTAAAAAAGGACTTGAAACTTGTCTGTTTGTGCAGGCATTTTGTATTTAAGTGTGGTTTTAGCTGGTATGTAACTGTGTTTTTATTGTTATAGAAAGCATCATTTTATGCTATGATTTTATCATTAACTAGTATGTGTTGGATGTGTTGTGCTGTTCTTTCATTGTAATGGCACCCTGAGCCTCCAAGGATGGGTGCCACAAATAAATAAAACTACTACTACCACTGTAACTTCTCTCTTGTAGGTGACCCCTCTTTCACCAAAGAAAATGGTATGTATGATAGGCCAGATAATACAAGAAGAAATCCAGTAGTTGTAGTCCCTCGGCCTACTTTGTTGGGGTTAACTTGGAATATGATCTCCTGGCAGGCTTGCTACTCCACAGAAAGGAAGATAGGGTGGATCTTACGGAGGTGAACCATCGTTCAGGTAGGAACATCCTGCCATACTCAGGGGATAGAGGATCTGTGGTAAAATATTAATTTTTATAATATTTATTCTGACCCACATTGTCAATGGAAGAGCTGTCCATCTGGCCAAATCTACCTTGACCTGGGTCATGAGTTTTGTTATGTACTCTGTGACCATAAAGTGCCTGTCTCTGCTAACTTTAAGTACCAAATATTTAAAAGATTTATGGACCCATGTGACCCCACACTGCATGACTTCCATTTTATTGGTGTGTATGTTTAATGGCATTATGACTGTTTTGTCTGTATTTAGCTGGTATCCAGACAGGTGTCCAAATAATGTTTGGATCTCAAAAACTGCTGTTATTGGCACTTCTGGGTGCTGTAAATATAAGAATATCATCTGCACAAGCTGATATGTCATACACTTGGTCCCCCATTCTCACCACTGTAATTCATCTGTTCACCAGTATGGTACATGTCAGTGGCTCCATATATACAATAAATAGGAAGGGGCACAAAGGACATCCCTGACAAGTCCCCTTGGCCAAGTTAAATGCTTAATTGCAGGCCATTACAACACACCCTGACTGATGGATGGAAATACAGGAGCCCAACCCATGCTATAAATTCTTCTAGGAATCTGAATGCTTTCAGGGCTGCAAATAAATACTCCCACCCTGCTATGCAAATGCTTTCTCTGTGTCTAGGGACACCAGGACTTCAGGGGTCCTGGAGTCTCCACATACAGAGATTATATATTGAAGTTTCCTGAAGTGGTCTTGTGACAGCATACCCTGCATGATACTCACCTACTCAGCCACTACTAATGATTGCAACATCTTTGAGACCATCTCAGCCAATTCTTTGGCCAAGATTTTAACATCAAAATTTAGTAGTGAGATGTGTCTATACTGTAATTGCCCACTAACTCTTGTTTTCTTCCTCACTTCAGGATTAGAGTAATGAGTGCCCCCCCAGAGATTTCGGGTCCAGCACTTTTCATCACATGTAAAATTGTATAAGGTCATCAAGTTTGGAGAAATTTCTTCTCTCAATACCTTATAGACGTTTGGGGAGAATCCATTAGGTCCTATAGCCTTGTCCAGTTTCAGGTCCCTAATTGCTGAGTATATCTCTGCAACTGTAACTGTCCCCCCCCCGCCACTTTTTGGATCTTTTAGATCTGGGGCAGGTATTTCACTCTTAAATATCACTGATTCATCTTTTATGGAGTTTTTCTGTTCCCCGATCACTTAGAGCAATTCAGTGCTCTCAGCTAATCCTTTGCATTTTCTAACTATGGCAGGTCTTATAAGCTCTCCACATAATGTACACTTATATGCTCCCAGACATTATTAAAGTTTTGGACTGAATGTCTGTTGCACTCGAAGGAGTCAGTTCATTCCTGAATACATTCTACACACTCTGAGTCATTCAACAGATGGTTATTGACTCTCCATGACCTGTCGCTTTCCTGGGCATTTTGTATGGTTAGAGAGAGGGTAATGGGTGCATGATCTGATACCACTGTAGCTAGGACCTCATACATCTGTACTCCATCAACTGGGCCCTGCAAAATGAGAACAACATTTATCCTTGCGTCTTATCCATGTGCTTGAAAATGAAATGTTTACTCCCTTTAGTGTGGGTATATCGCTCAACAAGGGTCAATGACACCCAGAATATTTTTTTAGGTCTGTTAATGCACTTTGGGCTGGTGAAAGCCTTTTCCTGTGTGCCCCAGATGAATCCATTACATCCCATTCCTTCTTCTACCCATTATTAAGCATTTCATCAATTAAAGCTGTTATTTTTGCTTTTAATGGTGTTTGTGGGATCACTAACTAGCTTCACATACTTTCTATCAATTTTATGCACATATATTTATAATGTTGGTATTCCATAAGGACTATCCCACCCCAACCCCTTATTTGGTTCCTTGATTATGGTGTTCCTATCTGATCTTAGGTTCTGTGCTGCATTTTTCTCTTTTGTCATTTTTTTTCTTTTGCTCCATATTTTGATACAATTCTTTGATTCCCCTACCTATTATTTTTATATACATCTCTATGGCTGGTTGTTTACTTGTGGGGGGGGGAGTAAAGCTAGAGTTTAGCTTAATGGCTCTTTCTACCTGTCTTCTATGTGGATGCATATCCTCACCTTCTCCAAATAGTGATTTTTATCTTAATGATCTGTGAAACCCTTGTAACTGATTTTTGAGTTCAAAAGTGTCAACGTCTGTTGAAGGAGAAAAGGAAAGTCCCTTACTTAATACCTTCTGTTCAACTGCTATTAAGTTTCTTCTACTTCAGTTAAAAATTGATATTATTTCTTTGGGGCCTTTGACTTTGCCCCTCTCACTTCTACTGTTCTCTGCCTCCTCCTGCCACCCCTCCTGGTCCTGGGCCACCTTCCCTCTCTTCGTTTACTGGTCCCCTCAATCTGGCCTGATATCCAATGTCTTGTGATACACCCTCCATCACTTCCATGTCTTTTCTCTTGTCTCTCAGGCAACTCTTTCCCAGCTTTACGATCCCCAGAGATGCAAGGCAGCATCTAAAACATCTGAAACTATTCAGGTTCTTGGACAATATTACAGAAATTAGTATAAAGCCCCCAAACCCAACATAACTTAGACCAATACTGAGAGTTTCTTCCAAGATCTTACTTTACCTTACCTTGCTGATTTGGATAAAGTGGCTCTGACCACACCCATTATGGTGCCGAAGATAGAGAAGACTGTTAAGGGATTTTAAAATAGTAAATGTCTTGGGTCTAATGGCAATGCCCCAGAATTTTGTAAATTATTTCTGACCGACTTTGTACCTTATTTTCACTCCAAATTTCAAGCAATAGCAGCCAGAGATATTTTGCCTGACTCATGGTGCTATGCCACAGTTTCTGTGATTTTTAACCCCACAAAGAACAATACTTATTAACCTATAGACTATAAACTGTCCACCACTGTTGTCATCAGAATATCTGGATACGTACACATGAGATGGGATTCATACGAACGTGACAGATGCAAGATTAAATGCATGCTCCATATATTACATTATGTCTCCTCTGCTAATCTATTTCTGCTTGTTAGTTTGAATATGGAGAAGGCCTTAGAGTGGATATCCTGACCTTCCATCTGATGGCCAGTATACAGTCTAATGGCTCATTATCTCAAACATTCTCCCTTGCCTGGGGCACCAGACAGGACTGCCCCATGTTCCTGCTGTTACTTGTGTTTGATATTGAACTGCGGGCAAAAGCATTTTGCAGTAATAGGCAAATTGGGGCTTTGAATCAGGAATGGTGCAATGCAAACAGGCTTTATATGCAGACAGTCTCATAATTAGTCTTTCAGAGCCAAAATATGCTCTTCCAGAGATCTGGAACATTCTCAACCTCTTCAATAAAATCTTGGGTGACAATTAAATACCTCAAAGACTGAATTACTAAAGGTTCATTTCATAATATCTGCTAATCTCATACAAGGGTTTCTCTTCCATTGGGATATCTATTCATTTAAAATGATAGAGTCCAAATGGTCAACACAGAGTCATTGAATTATACACCATAAACTCAACAAATGAATAATACAAATCTTACAAAACTGGACAACTCTACCCCAAGGTAGAAACAAATGGGCAGACTGGGTGTGCCAAACAGTCCATATCTGCAATCAGATTCTATGTGTCTATTTTCTACCATTAAATTTATCTTAGATGGTTGAGGCCATCCATAGGAACACTCTCCTGAAACATCTTTATATTTTTTCCGTACAAGTTTTCTCCACTGGCCAGCAGCACATCTTTACAGGGATATACCTTCTTTGTAGGGATATATCCTGTTCAGGCCAGACCTGGCTGTCATCTAGATGGCTACCAGGTCTTTCTCCTCTACATACCCTGTCCTTCTCCCTTGACAGGAACAATGCCTTTCTTGGGCTTGCACACACATAGCTTCCTCTGTGAAAAGAGCAAGCTCCCTGGCCCAGCTGCAGTGGTCAATGCAGTGGTGGTGCCCACCACCAACCCTTCCAGGTAGCAGCTATCTTGACCATGGCCTGCCTCCTGACCTGATTCCTTGGGCTTGTTTTAGAAGCTAGGTCACTGCCACAGCAACGTGATGCACTGCCACTGGGCCACTGGGGCTGCCCACTCCTATACCTTTTTCAAATACGCTCAGTTTCTCCTGCTTCCATGAAACTTGCCAAATGGGATACATATGTATCTAGGTTTGTTTGGCTGGGTACATGCCCTTGGGTTAAATAGACAGTTTACAACTGGCAAAGCAAAAAGGTGTTTGAATAGTTCCAAATTTCTACAACTAATTCGGAGCAGCACAGCTTGGGTTGGCCTTCTCATGGATTTCCCCAACATACCAAGTGCACTGGAGGTCTTTAGAACTCTGTCAGGATAATTTGTAACAAGTAATCAAAGTTCTCTTTTCTTTCTACACAACCCTGGAGTTTTTGTGGAAGGTGGTCCAGGAACTATGTAAGTCCTCATCTTTTTTCCTTTTTTTCAAATTTTCCTAGCATTAGCCTACTTTCATTTATTTCTTCCAGGTAAGCTAGACAATGCATATTGGATTTAGGCACATCAAGGCCTTATCTTTCCCAATTTATTGCTAATGAGACAATCCTTTCCTTTGCATAATTAAAAGCACCATATAGCCTACAGTCCTAAGATAAGTGTTGCTATTTGCCAGTCAGAAATGTTCTAATTCCTAATCGGTGCTTTTGGAATAACAGCTTGACCCACATGGCATTGCATAAACTGCTGCGAGGGACCCTAATGATAGAGACTTCCTCTCATCTTATTTCACAGCTGTATGGGGCCCTCTAGCTTCTTTTTTCTACGAATATGCACTAGCTAAAAGAGAAATGGTCTACCAAATTGCATATATTTCAATTGCTGAAAGAACCTGGATGAGTATGATTCAAAAAGTATACCACTTCATGGCTTCACCTATCTACTGAGAATTTGCATGGAAGATAATTTCTAGAATGTTTAGAGCCCCAGTCATACAGGTTAAGCATCAACCACACCATGCTTCCCCCTGCTGGAGACAATGCATCAACATTCATACAACCCATTCACATACATTAGAAACATAGCTACATAGAATTTGTTGGCAGAAAAGGACCACTTGGCTCACACAGTCTGCCAGATGGTCCCTCCGTAGTCTGTCTCTGCAGATCTTAACTGGTCTCCAGCAACCTTCTTCATCCCTGCCTATTTACTAGTATCCCCCCATGTCTATTCCATGCATGCTTGAAGCCCCCTACTGTTTTCACCTCCACTACACCCACTGGCCATCTGTTGCAGCTGTCCACTGCTCATTCAGTGAAATAATACTTCCTCACATCCCTTTTATCCACCCCCCCCAGCTTCATCACATGTCCTCTAGTCCTGGTGTTCTTTCTCATTTGAATGAGACTCCCCTCTTGCACCGTCTTTACCCCATGAGGTACTTGTAGATCTCTATTATGTCTCCTTTCATTCTTCTCTCTTCCAGGGTGTACATGCTGAGATCCCTCACTCCCTCCACATAGGACTTTTGACGCAATGCAAAGCCACGCAACTTTGCACCCACACACCACATAGCAGACTACAAAACAGATAGATGTAAAATAGATGTTTTATCAGATTACATACATCAAGATAAGGTGCTGGCGTAAAGCATGGTGAGGTCCCACAGTCTACAAAAGAATTACCCAACACTTTTTTGTGCCTAGTTGTAACACTTTTTCAAGTGTATGCTGAAGGAATCAGTGCTAGCCATTTTATATTACAAAGGCTGTGATATTACAAAGAGGTGGTATGCAATAACCAATTTAAAGTGGCAGTGCAATGCTACATAAATGTAACAAAAACAGTGATTGTTTCAAATAACCAAACAATTTAAATATAAAAATGTAAGGTTTAAAGTTTTAACCCTCGAGACACATATCTTTTTCTTAGACAAGGCATTATACTTCCAAAAGCCATAATGTGACCCTGATAAAGATAAATCTGACATGCAAACAGCTACTTAAAAAAAAGAACGATGATTCCTTATATTCTTTCATACATAAAGATCGATTTTCTTACTTTTAGATGGTATAAGAACTGGTAGGACCACCATGTTCCTATTTTTATTTATTTGCTTTTGTTGACCAGGTGGGTACACTAGACATAGGAATGCCTATTTTCAGGTACGACCCGGGAGGACACAAACGACATACAAAACATCAGTGTGACGCAGCACACATAAACCATACAATAAATAGTTAGCCAGAAAAGTACAAAACATCTCAAACCTTAATAAGATTATGATAATACATGAGCAAGCAAAATAGGTTGTATGGAAACATGGATAACAGGATCATAGAGAAAAAATGTTGCCACTCAGGTCAGGAGATTCCTGTGGATCCTTAGCAAGTAGCTAGTTGGCAAGTCCAAGATAACGCAGTGACTGGGGGAGGCAGAGGGGAAGGGGTAGAGTAGGAGATGATAGATTAGAGAGAGTAGCAGGTAGTGTGGAAATAGGAAAGGGCAGGCAGAGCCGGGTATTGGTTTACGGTGGCTGGAAGCAGGTGCAAGGACTTGCTGTGAGTAGGTATTGACGGTGGAGCTTCTTAAAACAGGTATGCGTTGGAGCACGACGAATAGCTAGAGGGATAGTATTCCAATATTTAGGAGCAGAATGGGAGAAAGCTTGTGTACCCATTGATATCCTTCTTCTAGGGATGTATAGAGGTGTCTGGTCAAGAGAACGGAGACCATAGGAAGGGGTTTGAGGGTGTAGTAGCAAGGCCAGAGAATTAGGGAGGCCTGCTCATATTGTACCATCAATCAAGGTGCCATAAGCTTGGAGGCGATGGGCCACAGGACTAGGCCCATTCAAGGTCCACATAAAGCAGACAGTGATGTTTGAGCCGCAGAGAGGCAGATGCATAATGGCAGATGTTATTATATGTAGTGTCCCATGCATGGAGGGAGGTCTTAGTAGCACCTAGATAGATGACAAAGCCATAAGCCAAGGATGGGAGAAGAAGGCCTTGTGCCACAGCAAGCTTAGCTGATGGGGTAAGGGCACAGTTAGTGCGGTATGCTCCTCCGATCTTTGCATTGACTGATTTGATTTGCAAGTAGTGGTAATGTGGAGATCAAAGTCCAAGGAATCATCAAGAAGAGTGCCAAGGTATCTAAAAGACGAGGTGTTTACTAACTGGGAATTGTCAGAACAAGATATTTTGAAGTAGTTCCGATTTACTTTTAGTTTAGCTGGAGAGCCAAAGAGCATTGCCTGAGTTTTTGCTTCATTGAGAATGAGAAGATTTGCAGTAATCCAGGATTGAATGTTTTGGAACTCTTTGGATAGGGAGTTAGTTAAGTCCAGTACGTTACTAGCACTATGGTAGAGTACAAGGTCATCTGCATAGAGCAAGGTAGAGCAAGTAGATACTTGTTGAGGGGAGGTCATTTATGAAGATCGAAAAAAGCAGAGGGCCAAGTATGGATCCCTGTGGGACACCAGTTTGTACGTACGATAGGTCAGATAGGGCAGAGTTAAAAGCAACAGCCTGCTGTCGATTTGATAGATAACTCCGAAACCTGTTCACTGATTCCACTGAGAAACCCAGGGAGGTAAGCTTTTGAAAGGAGGAGGGTGTGGTCAACAAGGTCAAAAGCCTTGGTGAGATCAATGAAGGTGGTACCAGTCAGGAGACCAGAGTCCATGGCTGTATAGATATCATTTGTGAGTGTCAGAAGAGCAGTGGAGGTCCTCTGACCTTTGCGAAATCCATGCTGGGATCCCGAGAGGAGGTTGTGTTTATGGAGATATTCAATAGTTTGCCTAGCGACTAGCTTTTCGAGAATTTTACTGAGCACCGAGAAAATGGCAATAGGTCAGTAGTTGGCCATTACTTTAGGATCACCTTTCTTTAGAATTGGTGTTATCCTGGCTATCTTCCAAACATTTGGAACTACACCATGACATAGTGACAGGTTAAAAATTTTATTTAGGGGTGAAACTATAAGCGGGGCAGAAATCTTCAGAGGCCTAGGTTCAAGACTATCAGCACCTGGGCTGGTTTTGTAAGGGATAGTCAGCAGTAACTTTAGGACTTCAGATTTAGTGACAGTCCGGAACCTGAGAAGTGGATGGGAGAGCAGCGGATTCTTGGCCATGGGAGAGGATACTAGGTGGCTAGGGGGGAAGGAGTCTAGGTAGCGTGACAGGTCCAGAAAATGATGGTTAAAAGAGTTGGCGATAGTCATGGGGTTGTTACAGTGTACTCCGTTCAGCAACATATCATTGGAGGCAGAAGGTTTATCAGAGCCAAGGAGAGTTTTAATGACAGACCAAAATTTACGCGAGTCTGCTCCAGCATTAACAAGTGATTCTTTACAAAATGAGCTTTTTGCTAGATGGATGTCTCTTTTATAGGAGGTTCTCAGTGCTCTGTAGTGACTGAGATCTGCTGGCAGACCTGAGACCTTAAAATGATGCCAGCATTTGTCCCTGTTTCAAAGCTGAGCTAGGAGATCCTTAGTTAGCCACTTAGTTTGTGTGCCTCTTATTCAGCGAGTGACACGAGGCGCCTGTAGGTCCTGAGAACCAATACATTTTTCGAGGAAGTAGTCTAAGGCTGATTGAGCATTAAGAGAGGAAAAGATAGGTGACCAGTCAATGAGTGAGAGATCTTACAGGAACTGAGATGGATTAAAGTTAGCCATATTACGAAAGGTGATTAATTTTGGAAGGGGAGATGATTGTCTGGCTTCACGCCAGGTGCAAAAAATTGGTGAGTGGTTGCTAATTGAGTCAGCAAGGGTACCAGCTGAGACAATGTGGTCAAGACGGTTTGTGAGGGCCCAGTCAAGTAAGGAAATGGATCGGGAGGGTGGGGCCGTGATCCTGGTAGGGTCTTTGATCAACTGATGGAGGCCATAGTCTTGTACAATAGTAAGGAGGTTTTGGCCGGTGTAACCTAGCCAGTTTATATTTAGATCTTCAAGAATGAGGACTTCATTTCATCCAGTAGCTAGACTCGTCTGGGAGAGAAGTTCAACTAAGCCTGGGGTACCACACCTGGGAGGGTTGTAAGCACATATGATATGAAGCTGCTTAGATCCAAGTTGGAGAGAAGCATGAATAGCTTCACAGTGTGAGAGAGTGAGGGAGGTATTCAGGTGCACCAAGAGGTTGGGTTTATATAGGATTGCAACCCCACCCCCATGTTTAGGTGAGGACCTGTCATGCCTAACTGTATTGTAGTTTGGCAAGCGGCATAAATGATCAGGCATAGAGGGCTTGAGCCAGGTCTCTGTCAAACAAAGAATGTCAGGATTGTATTGGGTGACCCAGGCCTCTAGTTCAGTAATATTATGGGGAAGGCTTCTAATATTCATATGAACAATGCGCAGGTCCTTTGAGTGAGTCCAGTAGGTGTCAGAGATGGGGATATTACATACGGGTCCTGGATTCAGCTCGATATTGCCAGCTAGTAGTAGTGCTAAGAGGAGCAAGTACCACAGTTTACAGTGAGTAAACATGGTGAGAAGGGGGGCAAGGCACCAAGGGCGGTCCTGTACTAGAGAGATAACATAGTAAGTGATCCGATTTGGGACTAAAAGTGGTAAGGTGGCTGGTGGCTTATGCACCAGGATTAGCATGTTTGAGAAAGTAAAGTCTTTGAGATGATAATAGTGATCATTTGGGGAGAGAGGGCTACTAAGTGTCGGGATGCACATAATGGTTACAAGAAATGAGGTTTGTAGCAGAAGTACACCTAGGTCGAGTGCCCAGGGATATGAGTGCAGGGAGGGCATTTTATGTGGGTATGTTTAATGAGCAGGAGAGGCTAGTAGAAGTTTTAGGGTACAGCACAAAACTAAACAACCAGAAAGATAAAGAATAAGCAACAGGAAAGATAAGCAGGGTTATTTGAACTGTTAAGCCTCTAGTGGTAAAGAGATATAAGGTGCAAATGAGAAAGTAGAGATAGATAAAATTACACTCCCACTGGACGGGCTTCACGATTCCGATACTATTTAAGAAATGCCGGACAAGGGTGGGATGGTGGGGGTGGGTGGGGAGCAGCCATGCAGCGGCTGCTGGGAAGCCTTCTGTACACTGTTCCGATACGGAGGTAGTGTAGGCAGGGTTAGCAGGGCTGAGGTAGGGTGTATGGCACTGGAGCCAGATTGCTTGAGTCACTACTAGCAATTTTCTTTATGGCCACTTGCAATTTCTCAATTACTGCCCATGAGCGTCCCTTCTGTAGTGGCGGTGAGGTCCCGGAAGCCTATGGTGAGGCAAATCCCCCAGCGGTTTCAGTCGTCGAAAAAGGCGCGAAGATTTAAACTACTGATGAGTGCTCCACCAACGGAGAAACAATTACCTTCGGTCCTTTGTGTAAACACCGAGGCTGCAGTGCTCTCCAGGGTTGTGTGCCTTCGGGGACAGGGGGCTATGGAGAAAGGAAAGAAGAAATCCAGCAGTTAAAAGCAGGTCATAGACTGCGGGGGTTGGCTGTAATTTGAGAAGGCTAGTTAGAGGAGGGGACAGAGAGGGGAGGCATGAGTGTGTGGTCGAGTAAGAGGACAGGGGGAAGAGAGAGAAGGGAAGAAAAAGATTCAGACAGCAGTCTATCACTAATCGGTTAATGATCAACACAGGCAAGTCAAAAATTCAGTCTGTAAAAACATTTTCCATTCCTGCCACAAGTCAAACTTTAAAGTGAGCTATGCTAAGTTTACACTTCCATGAAAATAAGCAATCAGCCTTCTGTACACTGTTCCAATAGGGAGGTAGTGTAGGCAGGGTTAGCAGGGCTGAGGTAGGGCATATGGCACTGGAGCCAGATTGCTTGAGTCACTACTAGTAATTTTCTTTATGGCCACTTGCAATTTCTCAATTACTGCCCGTGAGCGTCCCTTCTGTAGTGGCGGTGAGGTCCCGAAAGCCTGTGGCGAGGCAAATCCCCCTGCTGTTTCAGTCGTAGAAAAAGGCCCGAAGATTTAAACTACCGATGAGTGCTCCACCAGCGGAGAAACAATTACCTTCAGTCCTTTGTGTAAACGCCGCAGCTGCAGTGCTCTCCAGGGCTGTGTGCCCTTCAGGGACAGGGGGCTTCAGTCCTTTGTGTAAAAGCCACGGCTGCAGCACTCTCCAGGGCTGTGTGCCCTTCAGGGACAGGGGGCTTCGGTCCTTTGTGTAAACGCCATGGCTGCAGCACTCTCCAGGGTTGTGTGCCCTTCAGGGACAGGGGGCTTCGGTCCTTTGTGTAAATGCCATGGCTGCAGCACTCTCCAGGGCTGTGTGCCCTTCAGGGACAGGGGGCTTCAGTCCTTTGTGTAAACGCCGCGGCTGCAGTGCTCTCCAGGGCTGTGTGCCCTTCAGGGACAGGGGGTTGTCCTATGATTAAGTATGGTGTATGGTACAATAGCTTCAATATATACTGATCGGAGGGAAAACTCATTACATTAGTATTGAAATTACAATACAAGCAGGAGGCCATCTATATATTTCTTGATACAACCCACTATTTTTATAGAAAGGGTTGTTATCTGGATTCTAAATTGTCTGCTTCTCCCCTAAACATGAAAACTATGTTTGCATGGCTAGGGTGTGCAACTCCCTCATTGCCGACTCTCTGATGTACGAGTCATGTTTGTTAGAGGGGAAGTCTCCCATAGTTCCACACCAATATTTTCCCAACTCCTTATGTGTAACTGTTGTGTGCCTCCTCCAGTTGCCAGCAGTCCTATTGCTGTCCAAATCTAGATTATAAATAAAAATATTCAGCCACCAAAAGTTATCAATGTGTTTGTCCTCCATTTTACCATTAATGTTGCTGGAGGATGATGTCATCAGAGCAACAGATAATGGTGCTGCACTAAATGCAGTTCCACCAGTAGACCAAAACCACAATGTTTGGTTCCCCACTTGAGTAATGGAGGAACCCTTTAAGTGTTGTGCACATCCTGAAGTGCAGGTCTAATAGGGACTAGGACCATGTGAGTGTGATGCAGCACTGATTTGAGGTATATACAGTATTCATGTAATGAAGTGCCTTCATGTGCTGTTTTACTGTTTCTGTTGGCAAAAACAGTTTACCAATAAATGGCTCTGGGTACAACAAGAGTTTTAAGTGGTATTATGCAGCTGTTGTATTATTGTTTATTGTTTATTGTAAAATCTAGGAATTAATACCTTTGAGCCAAGGCTCCTTTACAAAGGTTCCGAATCAAAATCAGTTACAAACAAATAGGGGTACAGGGTTGCACAAGTAGGTAACATTGTGGAAATAGACAGAGACAAAAATAAAGGAAAAAATAGCTAAATCTAATGACATTTATGAACAGCAGATAAGTCACTTAAGCACTTTCACTAAATAGAAAACAAGTGGGGAGGGAAGATAGGTAAGGGAGGTAAGTTAGGCAGTGTAAGTAAGAAGAAGAAGAAAGGAGGGGTAGGAGGAAGGAGTAGACCAATTGTAGGAGACGAGGATCCACTAGAAGGCCTTTGTCAAGTAAGAGGGCAAGGGAGGAGGGGTGAGAATAGATTAGGAGTTTAAACAAGGCAGTCACAGGAGTTTGAAGTGGCTAGGTGAGAGAATAGTCTAGATTTTAAAGCACCTAATGAGTTAGAGGAGGTAATAGAGGTGCTGAGAGTATTTAGCCAGTTGGGGGCACGATAGGCAAATGATCATTGACCATGTGTGGTCTGACAGTGGGGGACCTGTAGAAGCTGGGTTTCTGATCTTCTGGTGGATCGTACACTTGAGTTCTGGCATAGCAGGTCTTGAATGCAGGGTGGGGTGAGGCCCATGATGGATTTCTTGGCCATTAGGCAGGTGAAGAACTTTAAACGGTTTGATAGTTGTAACCACCCAGTATCAGCATAGAGTTCACAGGTATGAGTAAGTCTATGAGCACCTGTAAGCAGCTGACATGCCTTGTTTAGGGAGGTTGTGACCCATTTCAGTGCGCTTGGAGGGGCGGACCCATAAATAATTAAGCCGTAGTCGATGACTGAGATGATTGAGGATTGAATAGCTAGCTTCAGTGCTGGATGGGTGAAAAGTTGTCTGTTACGGTAGAGTATCCCGAGCCGCTGATTAATAGTTTTGGAAATACCATCAATATGTGATGCAAAGACAAGGCCTTGATCAAATGTGATTCCAAGATATTTAAAGATAGCCACTTGTTCAAGGGTGATTCCCAGGGAAGTGTTGATAGTAAGTGGAGCTTGTCTTTTCTTGTTCTGCAGACTAGCGAAGAGCATAGATTTTGTTTTTTTGTGGTTTAGGACTAGCTTGTGTCCAACGAACCACTCCTCAACACTGGCAAATGTGTGCTGTAGGCTGTGGCATAAAAGGTTAGGGTCTTTGTGTGAGGATAGAATCACAGCATCATCAGCATAGAGGATGATTTGTTCCGGGCAGGATTTAAGGAGGGAGCTTAGAAAGAGGCTGAAAAGTAGCGGGCCTAGGATGGATCCCTGCGGAACTCCTGAGAGGACAGGCTTAGGGTCTGAGAGGATTCCAGATATTTTTACAACCTGGGTGCGTTGGGCATTGTAGCTTTTTATCCAGGCACCAGAGCCCAAGGAGAGCCCAAGTATCTGTGGTTGACTGATGAGTAGGCCATGGTGAACAGTGTCAAATGCCTTCGTTAGATCAATAAACACAGCTCTGGAGAGGAGTCCTTTGTCCAAGGCCTTGTGGATTACTCCTGAGAATTTGAGCAGGGCAGTGGTGGTGCTATGCCTTTGTCTGAAACCATGTTGCTGGTCACAAAGAATGTTATATTTCTGCAGGTAGTCTGTAAGCTGGTCAGCTACCATACGTTCAAGAGCCTTTGATAAGGGAGGGAGTATTGAAATTGGTCTATAGTTACCAGGCAGAGACTTATCCCCACTTTTGTGCACTGGGGTGATTATAGCAGCCTTCCATATACTAGGGAATTTGCTAGAACAGAGGGAGAGATTGAATATTCTGGTGAGGGGGAGTAGAACTACATCCAGGGTAAGGGATAGTATTTTAAGGTCAAGAGAGTCACTGCTTGCCCTTGAATTAGATATAGCCTTCTTTATGTATTTATAAACTTCATGTGCTTTAACTATTTTTAGATGGAAGGGTGGAGTGTTTGGAGAGGCAGAGGGGGATATAGAGATGGGGGTCGGCAGGAGCGAAGAAGTCAGATGCAAGGACACCGCTGGAGGTAGGTGAAGGTCTCATTTAAGGTGTTTGCTATGACCAAGGGGTCAAGGGTGGTAGTGCCTGCCACATTCAGTGTAGTAGGAGAGGATTTGGACTGCTTACCCGTGATATTTCTTAGATTGTCCCAGAAAGATTTCCCTTCACCCCAAGTGTTGGAAAGAGCAGTTTTGAAGTAGTCACTCTTCACTCGACTAGTCTCTTTGGTACAGTAGTTTCGGGCCTGTTTATATTTTTGGATGTCAGTCGGAGAGCCAGAGTCTCTTGCAATAGCCCAGAGGTGGTCCCTTCCTTTGTGTAGTGCCATTAGCTTAGCAGTGAGCCATGGAGTTGATAGTGCTTTCACTTTGTGCTTTTTTACAGGTGCGTATGAGTCACAGGCAGCACTGAAGGTGAAGATAAAGTGATTAAGAGCTTTATTGACGTCTTGTGTATTGTAAATGGGAGACCAGTCTTTCTGTCTAAGATTTTCCTTGAGTGGAGTAAGGTTACCAAACAGTAGTACTCTGCTGGTGATGATTCTAGGGGGTGGTTTTCTAAACTTGTTTGACCAGGTACATATTATAGGAGAGTGGTCGCTAAGAGAGTCTGGGAGAACAGCAACATTATTTATCCGGGCTGGGTGGTTGGTGAGGATCCAATCTATTAGTGTACTATTACCAGATTTATAGTTTTTCCTAGTGGGTGAATTGACCAGCTGAGTTAAGTTTGCAGCTAGGATTGCATCCTTAGTCGACCCTATGTCTGATGCATCAGATTATGGTGTGTGTGTTAACATTCTTTGTTTTGATTGACACCAGCAGTGAGAAACAATCTTGCAAATAGGCCCCTTTCCCTTTGTAACTAGGCAGTCAGTAATTGGATGGCTGCTGCAAGGCAATAAAGAATTCAGCTATGAGGAAAGCATCAGCTGCAGCATATGGAAGAAAGATAATCTATGGTTAAAGCACAGGCACAAACACTGGGGGACTCTGGTTCAAATCCTGCTAGAGTCCCTTACTCTCTAACTCTTAAGAAGTTCCCCTAACCTCCTTGGAACCTGTAATGGCCCCTCAGGTCCATGACTTTAAAAGTGCTCCAATTTCCATTATAAATCATTAGCAGTGATGTGAGAGCTACAGCACTTCACTTTCAAGGTACTAAGGATAAGCTGTCGCAGCCCTCCCACCCGCTTTGTAATGCCAGCATTTGAAGTAGGATATCCCTCACAAATCAGATGCCACACCTCGGCTGTTGTAGGTAAAGAAACTAGTCAGTCTCTGTTTGTAGTGCTCTGTATTTGCTTAGCTCACTCCTCCCATGTCATATGCATTCTGTGTCTTGGTATTTCCAGTCAGAAACTCAGATTTAAGGAGCATTTGAAATGTAAAACAATACACTTAATAAAGTAAATGATCTAGCTCTCCACTTTCAGGCTGCTGAAAGGGGATGTGTATAAGTCAGTCTTGTGTGATCCTTTGTTAAACTGCCCAGGCTTATCTTGTAATGAATCTTATCAAGGGTGTTCACCTGGTTCAATACAGAGTGACTGACTGACTGCTCGATTGATTGATTGGTTGGTTGATTGGTCGATTGACTGATTCAGTCTGCTTTCCACAACATGTTACAACTGTTTGACAGACAGAGATGAACAGTACAGAAAAAACGCTTTTGTTTCCAGTGAATGAAATACTATTAGATGTATCATTTGCTCTACACATACAGTATTAAGGCTACAAGTACTACTTCCTGTGTAAGTTGCATGACAGAACTGTCTTAAGCCATTGCAAACTTAACCTAAAATCAGGCTAGACAGCATTGATACCCTTATGTTTTGTTCTGCACTGTTGCTGCAGTGACATCAAGGAATGGGAGGGGCTGTATTACAAGTGACTCATTTGCATGTAAATGGAGGCTTGCTTGACATTTTACTACTTTGTGTCAGAGCCTCAAACTCTAGATATGTGTTGCAACAGAAGAAATGGCTGATCTTTTATTGACATATGTACAGTACTTGATGTAATGTATAATAAATACATCAGACATATCCAAATCATATATATACAGGAGTCTTCTCCTTTAAGAAAAAATTATTATATGTTAACATGATTTTTGTACACCTTAGCAGAATTTCAGTCATGTCGCTTTCAAATTCACCTGACTGTTCTAAATAGTATAGTACCTCATTGCTGCCAGACACCCACATGTGGAATACAACAAGTATGTAATGACTCTACATCAAGGGTGGCCAGGAGGCAACTGCCTTCAGGCACTACATTTGCCACATCACTAGAATCCTCCAGATAGATAGGAGGGTAGTTTTGATAAAAAAGGTCTTACATACATGTCCACAAGCTTAGAGAGACATTCTGTTAAACTCCCAGTGCTGGCAACTATCAGTCTACTTGGGGGATTAACTAACGATTTATGGATTTTTGGCAGATTGTCACCAGCATCTGGTGGACAACAGTAAGATATTGTTCAGTATACTAATAACCCCTTATAACCCCTCTCTCACAATGTTATTTCAAAAAATTATCCACTTTCTTTTTAAAATCATCATGCAGTCATTTATACCACCCCTTCAAGTTCTGGGAGGTCATCCATACCCTCTCCCCCCCCCCACCCAGTCCTTCCCCACGGTTCTCAAGGTGGATGCCATTTCTGACCCCCTCTCTGTTGCTTCTCAGTTCAACTCATTCTTTACCTCCTATGCCTCCTCCCTCCCTCCCCTACCCCACCTCTATCATCTAACCCCATCCTAACAACCCTCCCCTCTCCTTCTCTTTCTCCTTTTCTCCTATCACCCCTGCTGCCTCCCTCAAGGCTCTCTTGACCATAAACCACCTTAAGGGCAGGAGCCCTTACAAGCTTGAACCCAAACTTCTCCATCTCTCTGCTCCTGCCATTTCTTTACCTCTTACCTCCTTTCTCAACCTCTTTTTCTCCCTTGCCTGCATTCCTGACTCCTGGAAACATGATACCATCACATCCCTTCCCAAAGGAGGTGTCTCCTCTTCACCTGGCAACTACCTCCCTATCTCCCTGTTACCTACTCTAGCCAAAATGTAAGAGCCCCGTGTGCTGTCCCAGCTCTCCACATTCCTTGACCCTTCCTCTTTCTTCACCCTTTTCCAGTCTGGCTCCCATAAATTTCACTCCACCTCCTCTACCCTCCTCTCTACCTCCTCCAGCTTACTGACTCCATTCTCTCAGGTATGGATTAGGGCCTTATCATCTCTGGCATCTTTGTCCACTTGGCCAAAGTCTTCAACACTGTATCTCACCCCTTCTTGACAAGCTCAAAGCAGTGGGCCTCTCTGACTTCTCTGACAATTTGTTCTGCTACTATCTCGTGGGTAGGTCTCAATCTGTTCAAATCCATGATTCCATATCCCCTTCTCTTCCTAGCAACACTGATGTCTCACAAAGCTCTGTCTTTGGTCCAGTACTCTTTTCGGTATTCCTGAATGACCTCCCCACTGTCTGCACCTCTGCATCCATCCACACATATGTGGATGACACTGTTCTGTTTGCCACTGTGTCCTCCCCCTCTGATCTCATGGTCTGGCATCAGCTGGACTTCAACAGCGTTCAGCATTGTTCTGTTCTAATCTGTTATCCCTCAGTGCCAAGAAAATGGTTTCAATGACCTTCGGCGCTAGGTAGAAGCTTGCTAGGCTTAGTGTCCTCCCCTCCTTCCATACCCTAGAAGAGGCTACCATTGAAGATGTTATATCAAGTAAGTACCTTGGGGTCTGGCTTGACTGGCACCTAGACTTTTCTGGGTATGTGGATGCCATACACAACAAACTTCACCCAAAACTAGAAGCATTATACAGGAATAGAGGTTGCATTCCTTCTCTTGCTTGGCGTGCAATTGTCCAGAATATGATCCTTCCCATCTTTGACTTTGGAGAGCTTATCTACAATGCTGCTCCTAAGACCACCCTAGCCAGACTGGATTCCCCTCTTTTACTCCTTCTGTTGCTTTGCCTTGGACTGTCCACCCCGAACACATCACTGCTCCCTCTAGTCTTCCCACCCCCTCCTTTCCCTTGTAGCCAGATGCCTCACCCATTGTCCGTCCCTTATCTCCATATACTGGCTTGGCTTGCTCCCCCCATACCTTACCTGTCTCATGCCCCCCCTTCCACTTACTCCCTTCATAACTCTGACCATTGCTCTCTTGCTATCCCTTCCAGGAAATCTTCAGCTGGCAGGCTGCTTTCTCCTACCTTTTCCCCGAAAGTATGGAATTCCTTCCACCTTTCTATCTACTGTGCCACTTCTCAATGTTCTCTGTCCTCTCTTATCCACAATGTCACCCAGCACTCCTGCATTTGCACCTGAAACCATACTCTACTCTGCTTTTCTTCCCCGATTTTCTACCCTCAAGCTACTTTCCCCCTCTTCTCCAAATATGTGCCTCCTGCCCTAGCTTACACCTTCATTCCCCTGCTACCGTTCCACTCTAATCTATATTCCTTTGCCTCTGACTGAATTAGCTCTCTCTACCTTTCTTCCTATATAATTGCACTTTGTATCATGAACAATGCTTTTTGATATACTCTGGAGTACATGCTTTGGCCTTATTTTGTATAATACATATTTTTTTACCTTTCTGGGTTTTTTTTACAATGCTTGTATACACCACCTGTGTTTACTATGTAATTGTTACCTTGTATGCTCTCATTGCCCTCCTTTACCCCCTCCCTCTAGAACACATCTGTAAACGAGCTGTTGTTGGCTCAGTACGTCTTTCCTGGTGAAACTTTTGAAATAAAGAAAGGAAAAAATAAATACTCTGTTTGATTGCTGAATTGCCTTAAAACTTTATTTTCATAATGCTCAGTAACCAGAATCAATTCTGTATCCCTTTTGTTGCAACCTCCTGCAACATTTTAGTTTTGCTTCTCTAAACTACCTCCAACCTGTCTATGTACTTTCTGAGGTGCAGCCTTCAGAACTGGATACATACTCCAGGTAGGGTCTCACAAGAGAGTAAGTAACACAGTGGTAATACCACCTCTGTCCACCTGCTGTAGGTACCGCTCCCTATAAACCCCAGCATCCCACTGGCCATACCCTTTCTTTGGCACACTACCTTGTCACTTTAAAGTCATGAGACACGATAACCTCAAGGTCCCTTTGCTCCCTTAGTGGCTATCAGTACCTTCCCCAACCTCATATATCCTAGGTGTATGATTTTGCACATTTTGGCATTGAACCCCAACTCCTATGCTCTTGACTGCTCTTTGAGTTTCCCAAGGTCCCTATGCACTCATTCCTCCCCCTCTTGAGTGTCCACCCTATTACTGATTTTGGTGACATCTGCGAAAAGGCATACCTTGCCTTGCAATTCTTTTGCAGTGTCTCTTATAAAGATATTGAAGAGGATTGGTCCCAGTACTGAGCCCTGGGGCACCATGAGCCCTGGGGCACCCTGCTGATCATCTCCCCTCATTAGAGGGAGGGATGTCAACTTCCGCCCTCTGTCCCCTAGCCATTGACCAGTTCCTTACCCAATTCACCACTTTGGATCCTAGACTGCTCACTTTCTTCATCAGTTTTCTGTGTGGCACAGTATCAAAGGCTTTGCTGGAGTAAAAGAGAGACCACATACTCTGCCTTCCCCGATCTATTTCCAAGGTCTCCCATTTGAAGAAATCTGTCAGATTAATCTGATATGACCTCCCTACTGTTAATCCAGCTGGCTTTGGTCTTGAAGCCCATTGGATTCAAATACTCTACCAATGTTTCCTTTGACAGGGTTTCCATTAATTTCCCCACCACTGATGTGAGATTGACCGGCCTATAATTGGTAACCTACTCCCTGCTGCTGCTCTAAGGAGAGACACCCACATCTGCTCACCTCCAGTCTTCTGGAATCACACCTGTTTCTAATGAATTGCTGAATAATGTTATCAGGGGGACAGCTAGCATCTCCCTGAGTTCCTTTAGTGCCCTTAGATGTATTCCATTTGATGTTATAGCCTTGTCCACTTTCAGAGCTTCAAGTTGCTTCAGGACTCTTTCTTCTTGAAATTAACTGATGTCCACCTTTGTTATTGCTGTTACCTGGTGGTCTGTCTTCCCCTTCCACTGTGAAGACTGAGCAGAAGTACCTGTTTAGGATGTCTGCTGTTCTTGATTCTTTTCCATGCAGTCTCCCCCACCACCATCCTTATCCTCACTATCCCTTGCCTTGCTTTCCTCTTATGTACCTGAAGAAAGTCTTATCCCCTTTAGCTACCCTTTTGGCTATCCTTTCCTCTGTCTGTGCCTTTGATCCCCTCACTGCCTTATCTGCCTCCCTCTGTTTCACTTGGTATACCTCCCTTTGTTCTTCCCTCTGCATTTTATTATACCTTCTGTATGCCACACTTTTTCCCTCATCACAATGGCCACACCCCTATAGAACCATAATCAGGGCCCCCTGCTCACTGCTGCAAAGTGGACCTATATTCTGCAGCAGGATGTCATATTTTCTGTGGCAGAACAACTTCTGATTCTGTGGCATTCCGCAGTAGTTGGACATTGCTCCACAAGCAGCACAGAGAGATGGCAGAGTAGCAACAGATAGGTATTGAATGTATGCTGATCTAAAACAGTCAACATAACTGCACTGAGTAGTCTGTCTTGTAGGAATCCTGGGACCAGGACCAACATATTGCTTGAGTTTGTGGCATCATTCTTGTCTTCACACAGAACTGTTATATTGTCCTCCATGTTCTCTTTTTGTGCAAACCACAAATTTATGTAAACTGCAGAACAATATTCCTCAGTTTATGTAAGCTGTGGAACAATATTCCTCTGTTTATGTAAACTGTAAAAAACTATTCTTCAGTGTAAACTGCAAAATAATTAGTGGTAATCGTGCAAAAATTTACCGGTAGCGTGGTATATCGAGTGGTGCGCAAGCACGGTAACCATTGAATAACATGCATGCCGCTACCATGCAACTGTGTGTCATTGCACGATAACAGTATACAATCTTTATATAATTACCGGCTCTGCCTTTTTCCCATAGGGAAACCGTGGTGTAATTTGCCTTTATAAAGGAGTGTTTATAACGGCAAACACGAGCATGATTTTCCTTCCTCTGCGCATGCTCACGCAGTAGCGCTACCAGCCATGAGCACTCCTCGCTTCCGTGTTACCGAAACTGAACCGCCAGAACAACTCAGCGGTAAGTCCTCTTCTTTTCTCCCCCCTTATACCCTGCACAGAAAGACCTGAAGAAATTGGGGGAAAAAAAAATTAAAATACAAAAATCTCAGCACCGCAGTAAAAGGACCGACCTTGACATACACTGGCAGGAGACACAGACCTCTTTATTTTATATAATTGCTGAGGCAAAAAAGGCAAACCCGGCAATTATATAAAATAAAAAATTGGTCGGGGGTGTCAAACTTGATTTTTACACACACCCTCATTGTGGGATGCTTTTCACAAACCCCTTGGGTGTTTATGTAGCATCCCACAACTCGGGTGTGTGTAAAATCTTGTTACACACCCCGACCCATACTTTATTCTATATGTAATTACCACTGTATACCGCTACCATGCAATGATGTGCAAGGTTCAATGTTTATTGTTCATCAATCAAGCCTTTACAACGTGCTAAAAACATAAAATTATGTACAAAAGAAAAAAGAAAATATTAAAATCCTAATACTGCATTTAAACTTTTGACACATAAAGATCCATCAACAAATTAATTATCATAGGCAGAGAGACGTTTTTCTTTATATTTCATCACCTGATGAAAAAAAACTTGAAACCATCTTAGCCTCCTCCAATGTCTGAGGATGAAGAAGTATAAATAGAATATCATATTTTATATTCGCATATTTAATAAGAAAATCATTTAACAAGTTAAACCGCGGGGTTTTATATAAAGGACATTGTACCGTAATATGATGAAGATCTTCTTGAAAACCCTTATTACATCTGCAAAGCTCCAAGCCTGAACTGGGTGGCATTATCTTATTAAAGAAAACATGTTTAGAACAAATGATTCCCAGTCCTGCCCAAGTGATCATTTTTCTTTCTAACGGTGTCAACCCAAGGGTAAGATACTTCTCTATAAATACATTGATCTTATTTTGAGCACACCAACTGGCCTGACATTGAACTCTAAGGAGATCCATTTGCTTTTCATAGGCAAGCCTAAGTATTTTCTTTTTAACATACTCCTTAAATACATGAGATATTGATATTGATTTCTCCCAATCTGTCCAAAGATGAAACATATTAACACTGCCCAAAATACGTTGGATATTTTTAACCCAGGGAGACCTAAAGTTTTGTTTATGCCAAGAGAGTTTTTCTCTTAGACATAATAAAGGCATAAGATTGGTCTGTTGATTGATCATTTTTAACCAATAACTCATGAGACGTATATCAATTATTGTAGCAATAGGAACTCTACTCAATTCTTCCCTAGCTATAACATTAGAAGTGGCAAGTGGAACCTGCAATAGAGATTTATAAAAGAAAGAAAGTGGGATCTCCAGCCATAAAGGGACATTATTGTTCCAGACCTCTGCACCATATGTAAGAATAGAATTAATTTTGGCCTCACCAGCAATCAATGCTGGTGAAACTAAATATCCTGCATATTTCCTACCAAAACATAAGAGGGCCTTAGCAATCAATTTTGCCCTTATCACTTGTCCCCTCCAATGCTCTATCCAATTTCCATTCGGAACAAATTTCACCCCAAATATGTATAGGAGGATACCACCTCTATAAGTTCGTTATCTAACTAAATCCTTGGTTTAATTCGATGTCCCTGTAAAGGTGCAAAGGTCAACAGCTTAGTTTTTTTCATATTTATTATTAAATCCAAATGTTTACATTTAGAACAAAATTGATTTATTTTTTTTTGTAAACCTTGAGCAGATAAGGCAAAAATAATCAGATCGTCTGCATAAGCCAGACAATGTACTGGAATATTCTTAATTCTGGGGGAATCAAGAATATCTGTATCTTTATAAGTCAAAAGGGAATCAGTATATACAGATTGAAAAGAAGGGGAGCCAAAAGACATCCCTGTTTAACTCCCGAGGTTGTACTGAAATAATCAGAGATGTTGCCCTTATTGTCATATCTAATAGCCGATGTTGTATATGAATATAACCTGATAATAGGAGCTAATAAATTTAAAGGTATGTGTCTGTTTAGTAATATCTCCCATAACTTGACTCTATTAACCAAGTCAAATGCTGCAGAAAAATCTACAAACACAGCATACAACTTCATTTTACGGAATGATCTATATTTTTCTATCAGATGGGCTAAAATATAGATATTATCTATCGTAGAAAAATCCTTACGAAAACCTGCTTGAAACATCGATAAAGGGGAATTTACAGTTACCCAATCTTGTAATTTATGCAATATTATTTTAGCAAAGATTTTTCCACAGATGTCAATAAGACTGATTGGGCAATAATTAGATGGCAAATAGAGCTGACCCTTTTTATGGATTGGCGCTATTATATTTCTTGACCAAGATAATGGAATAAATCTCTCTTTTAGACAGATATTAAAAAAAATTTGTGAAAAAAACTACCCAATAATTCAAATGCCCCTTATAAACTTCTCCCGGTATCGAGTCAGGTCCAGGTGCTTTATTATTTGATAAATTCACAATGGTTTCTTCCACCTCACCAAATGAAAACACTAATGATGTGTATTCCCCCTCAATGTTAAAGCTGTCTATCACATCATCACCATTGGTAAGATGTCTATTAAGTAATAAACTATAATAAGATATCCAAGTTTCCTTGGGGATATATGTAGGAGGTCTAGAATTCTGATCAACTGTCCCCTTGGACACTAAAGCCCAGAAAAGCCTAATATCACCCTCCTTAATAACTCGGTACATTACTCCCCATTGTTTTTCAGTAAATTATTTTTTCTTCTGGAGGAGAAATTCTTTATACTCCTTTCACATTTTATTTAAATTTATAATCGCCATCTTACTCGGATTTTTTTTTAATCTGCCTAATGGCCCTCATCAAATTTCCTTTCTCTCTCCTACAGTGCTCATTGAACCAGAATACTAGCTGAGGCTTAACACTATTAGCTGAGTAAATCAGTGTCTTAATTTGTTGATACCCTATGTTTAATAACTCGCTAATCCTTTCACCTTTAGAACCAGTATGAACCTGCTGAAATAAATCAACAAAAATAGAAGAATATAGAAGGTTCCAAACTCCTTGCATCGACTCATTATTCAATCTTAACCTCTTTTTCTCACAAATCTCAATATCTGCCAAGGGCTTATTTAAGGGGGAAATATTACTATCAGAGATCCTAAAGTCCAGCAAAATTGCTGTGTGATCACTTTCTGTTCTCATAGCCACATGTTTGTTTGTTTGTTTGTTTATTCGACTAACGGGTAAGCACACTGGAAACAAGTTCCTTTTACAGGTGCCACCCACATATATTGCATACAGACAATACATAATCAAACATACATATACAATGCAGCAAATTGCAGACAAAAATGTCTTTGTTACGTATAAAATTCATAAAAAAAATTCATAAAAACAGTTACAATTAAATTGAGATTGAAATACATCCTTAATGCATCGGCAAACTTTTGACAGAACACAACCACCTAATATCTTGAGGAATTTCATTCCAAATAAGTGGAGCAATATAAGCAAAGGATCTTTGTCCACTTTTAGATTTCATAAAAGGAATCTCGAAACCTACTGTCTGACCTATGTCTAGAATAATGACCATCAATATATGGTCTCAAAACTTTGAAATACTACGGAATTCGGAGTCCATAACTTTATATATGAACTTGGCCACACAGTATTGGAAATTTAATGAAACCGTAACCAACCCATTTCTTTCAAAATCACACAATGATGAGATGACTTAGAACAATTTAAAGCAAACTTAGCTATCAAGTGAAGTAAAGTGGATTTCTTTGAAATCACTGTCTAGAAGCAGTGTCAGTAATCATAGCTGCATAGTTCACAATAGGAAATAAGCAGCAATTTGAAATAACCAGCCTAGACTCAGGAATAAGAAATGAACGGATTCTGTACAAAGAACCTAATCTACAATGTATTCTTGAGGTAACCCTCAAAAATGAGATTCAGTAACTTAGATGAGAATCTAGTAATACCCCAAGATATTGAAATGTATCAACATAGTCAAACAGTAATCCATCAAGAGATTTAACTTCTAAAGTACCAACCTCAGATCTCAGTCTAGGTGGGGTACCAAAACCATCACCTTTGTCTTAGATTTGTTTAAGAGTAATTTACAGGCCATAAGTGAAGACTGAAAATTGCACATTTCCTCTGTTAAAGAAACACCTAGATCTCCAACTGACAAACCCACGTGATAAACTACTGCATCATCAGCGAAGTGTTAGAGAAGCATTATTAATCACACTTACTAGTTGATCAAAACAAAGAAAACAAAAGTGGCCCCAAAATAGAACCTTGTGGAACCCCACACTTAACCATTACAGAGTCTGATACAGCACCCTATATTTAACCCTTTGAAACCTATTTGTTAAATAATCCCTCGTCCAGTCCAAGAAAGACTCACCAACTCCCAATGACTCAAGTCTAGAAATCAACAATTGGTGATCAACTGAGTCGAATCCTTGTCAAGTCCACGAACACGGCACCCGTCAGACACCCTTTATCCATGCCATTAAGTCAGCGTTGCGTGAACTCGACCAAGGCAGTCTCAGTACTCCTTCCCTTTCTAAAACCATGTTGGTTCTGAGACAATAATCCAAAGCAATCCACATACCCAATCAACTGATTATAAACTATTCTTTCCTGGACTTTAGCTAAAGCAGACAAGATAGAAATAGGTCTGTAGTTACAAAACTCATGTTGTGAACCAGATTTAAATATAGGAGTGACCAAAGTATGTTTCCATATATTAGGTATAGTACCTGTAACAAAAGACAAGTTGAAAATAATACTAACTGGAAGTGCTATAACTGAGGCAGCATCTGCCAATAAACTAGGATATAAGCCATCAGAACCAGCTGAGCTCCTGTAATCTCCTACAAAGATGATAGCTAAGGGGAGAGCATAATATAAAATCAATTACACTCTTACCAGCTGAGGAAAAAAAAGTACTTTCTCCCCGTCGGTCCCCTTCTAATCTCCAATTAAGAATCAGGAGATTATTATCTGTAATAAAGGTTCGAAAACGTCTCCCTGCCTCATTAACAATCACATCAGTTGTGTTTCTTTTTTCCAAATCTGCCATATATAATAATTCTTGTAACAATGATAAATTATCGAACTCTGCTATCCTAGCATTAAAATCCCCTGCTAAAAGGACAGTATCTATCCAATTTAATTGTATCATTAAATCTATTTCCATCGATAATTTGGACCAGAAATCATATGTTGAATAAGTGTGAAAACCTGGTGGAATATAAATGTTTACAATCAGAACTATACAAAGATCCCAGTTAACCACTACCATAAGAATCTCGGGAGTGGGGGAATAGCTTTTAATTACCCTTAATCCCTCCCTAATTTTAATCATAGTAACCAGACCTCCTTTATTTCTCCTGTGCTTTTTTTCTTTAATTGCTGGAACAAAACTAGTTTCATATCCATTCAGGTAAGGAGATGTTAAGACCCATGTCTCCTGGAAAATAATCACTTCATGTCGAGAAATAAAAGTAACCCACTGCTGGTCCACAAACTTATTATGGAGTCCTGCTATATTCCAATTAAGGACATTATAACCAGGGTTACTTTCTGACCCCCATTCCTGTTCTAATGTGGTGTCATTACTTTGTATTTCTAGGAGACTTAGTCAAGGTTGCATAGTTCTAGATTGAACTGATGTCTCCCACTCATTCAATTCCACCATGTAAATGCTCACCTCATTCAACACATGTCTATTTTCAAAAAGTAATGCTAACAATTGTACAGAACCAATAGTACAGTTAATCTCAGTACCCTCTTTATAATTCCAGACTCTATTCACCTCCACAAATTCTTCAGGAAGTATATGAGTTTTAATAATAGTTGACAGAATCATCTGCAAAAATGTAGGCAGATTAACAGCAGTTTCTCCCTTCAATATATCCAGCCCAAAAATAGAGATCATTGAGGCTTTGGGGGAAACTCCAAACTCCCAATTCAGTGTTACAAGAGTAGTTTTAAATGTATCATATGTTAACATTTTCCCTATTTTTGCCCTGTTGTAAACATTTTTCCAAATTGTTGACCAAGTCACTGGTGTTGATAACAGTAATCCCAGAGAGTTTACCAGGCCTTGCTTAGCCCAGACTAATTTTGCCATATCCATATTGGGGAGCATAAAATAAACTGAATTAAAGAGATTGAAAGTATCCCTAGTCACCATGATAAGGGCATCTGCAACAGTTGGTAACCCTAATTCTGCGGTCAGCATATGGAATATCATGCTGGTTAATGTTACAGTAGTTCCATAATGTTTAAAGTACATCTTATCTAATTTAAAGACTACTTCCTTCCCTGTACATATTAAATTGTGTGCTTCCAAATCATACCCCTTGGGGTTACTGTCCTCCTTGGCCAACAAAAGATTTGAGCGAAGGTCTTTATTAAACTGATCTACATTAATTGAATTCTCCTTAGAATTTATTTTTTGTTTCACACTGGGATCACCCTCACCTTTTCCTTGATCTTTTATAGATATCCCATCCACAGGTATAGATTTATTTTTTTTTATCAGAATTCTTTCTTATATGTCTCTGTATCTCTCCTATCATAATAGTACCTGTAGCCCCATCTTTATTAGTCTTTTCATCCTTAGTATTTGTTTCATCTTTCTGTTTACCTGATTTATGAATCTGAATAGGTCCAACAGGCCTATTCTTTTTATTCCCCCCTTTTTTCTTACTTACTCCACCCCTCTTTTTACCCTTTTTTGCCTTTTGGGGGCTCATGAACATTTAGGGGAGAAAATGACAAATTATGCCCAGATCTATGAACTTTCTTTTCCCCCAATAATTGTAAAATTTGTTGTTCTAGTGCAGCAAACTTCGCAGCACAAAAACAAGAAAGATTTTCCAGGGCTGTCTTAATACCATTATATGCCTCCAATAAGACAATGTTAGACATTACTGGATGGGCAAGAGCCTTAATAGTATATTTTAAAATAGTATCTGGGCATTGAGCTAAAAAATCTTTATCTAAATGGATATCCTGAACCTCTTTATCTATTTTTTGGAATAACTCTTCAGGCGCATCATTAAGGGATGAATACAACATTTCTTTAGAGTCGATACTGCAGCTTCCTACCTACTTGAAATCTCTAATGGATTGAATAACTTTATTCCAGAGGGAAAACATGAAATACCATCATCCTTAACTATATAATCCCCTTGCCCAGACATACATTGCTGACTAGATTCTGCCTCCCCCATCCACTCATCTTGTCTAAAAACCTTGGAGTAATCCACTGTATTTGTTTTTTCCCCAAAAATGGTACAGTCATGACCACCTGTGTTAGAAACCGTGTGTGGATTGTTCAATTTTAGAGCGTCCTGAAAGTTATTATTAGGGACTTTGACAAAGGTTTTTTTTTTTTAAAAATTGGTAATTTTCCCTTGGGACGCAGCTTTAACACCAATCTCTAAATTACTAGTTACTTCCAAGTCCGGAATTATAATCTTATTATCAAAAGAGGATAATTGGTTATATTCCTCAAATTCCCCATTATTCCCTTCACTGCCACTAAATTGGTTCTCCAGTAAATTGGTCAAAATATCTTGATTTGTATTATTCAAACTGTTCTTATCCCAGCTCTTAGCCATTGAAATTTGGTTTCTTCTGTTAGGTTCTAAATTATCACCAGCTAAATCTGATCTATACTCCTCATTCATATGCTCCTTAAAGGGATGAAATGGGTAAGATAAATGAGGGACTTTCTATTAATTCCTTAGGGGTCGAGGCCATGATAACCAGTTCCTGCGTAAATACACAACAATTACCTTTTTTATTCTTTTTAGGATTTATCGTTTGTTTCCCTTTATTTGCCCCTTTAGCAGTTTTATTTACCATCTTACCACTTTGAGTATACATAAAAGAAAAAAGATTTCCTAGGAATCAAATCCTGACTCCAGAATAAAAGAAAAAAAAATCCAAAAACAGGAACTTTATAAACTAGTAAATGCGAATTTAAAAGTGGGACTGAAAACAGAGTCAGGTGAAAGCTTATCTAGATAGCTAAATCGTCCACAGGAATCACTCCTTAATTTTATAGAAAGCCCACTCACCCAAAACCAACCAGTCCCACCACTTAAAATCAAAAGATACAAAACCGAATAAACAATAAAAACCTGTTTAAAATAAAATTCCTATCTTTTGTAAGAGCAAATCCCTATGCAAAATCTACTTTGAGTGGCGCTAGCCACTCATGCTCGCGCACACGCTCACGCTCTGCGTGAGCACGATGTTTAAATGCAGCAGCAAGCCCTCCCACAGAGGCAAACCTGCTCTTTATTGGCTCACCCCTGAGCTCTGAAATTAAATGCAGGTAAATGGCCTCTTGCACACACCTGGGTAATTCCCCTCAATTCAGCAGAGCAGCAAGATGAAAAAATCAGAACAGTTTCAGTTACTAAGTCGCACATATGCTACACTCACAGTTATTTGCTGAAAAATCAAACAGGCTGCCCAACTGTTCCAATGACACAGATCTCTTGAATAGCAGCAACTCGAGATATATTACACAAGTGTCCCCGTAGAAATAGAAGGCTGGTGATCTTACAGAGAAGGTAGTTTCAGCACTATGCATGAGCGCGATGTTTAAATGCAGCAGCAAGCCCTCCCACAGAGGCAAACCTGCTCTATTATTGGCACACCCCTGAGCTCTGAAATTACGTGCAGATAAATGGCCTCTTGCACACACCTGGGTAATTCCCCTCAATTCAGCAGAGCAGCAAGATGAAAAAATCAGAACAGTTTCAGTTACTAAGTCACACATATGCTGCACTCTCAGTCATTTGCTGAAACATCAAATAGGCTGCCCAACTGTTCCGATGACACAGAAGTGCAGTGCACAGTAGTGTATTCTGCAGTTTACATTAAATTCCTTGGAAAACTCTGCGGCCACGGAATCATGGAAAACATGGGGCCTTGACCATAATGGTCTCTTTTTCCTTCTACTTTTATTAACTGTCTTCATTCAGAGGTTGGTGTCCCTAATTATGCCATCCCTTATTTTTCTACACTGTGCCTCTACCAGTACCTGGTGATCCCCCCTCCATGAGGCAGTTTCTGAGGCAGTCCCCCATTTCTTTAAAATCTGCCCTCCTAAAGTCCAAGACCCTCATCCTCATGTGGTTTGCCTCTGTTCCTATCTTACTGTAAAACCACACTGTACAGTAATCATTGGTCCCTAGGGGACTGCCCACAGTGATGTCTGCAGTGCTATCTCCATTTGTAAGCACCAGGTCCATCACTGCCTTGTACCTATTGGGGTCTTTGATTAGCTGCTTGAGAAAACCCCTTGTAGGGAGTCAAAGATGGCCATGCTTCTTGCCGAAGCTCAGCTGGAAGTCCCCAACTAGAAGCACCTCCTACTTAATTGCCATCTTGATGATGGCTTTTCCAAGTGCCTTATCCAACTCATCTTCCTATGCTAGTGGTCTGTATACTACTCCTGTACAGACAGCTGCCCCAATACTTGTCTCCAGGATGATCCACAGCACTTCCAATCCCTTCTTTTTCCTTCAGGTGTCCCTGTACTTCCATAACCTTGATTCCCTGCCTCACATACAGTACAGTCCTTCCTCCATCCCCTATCTCTCCTGAACAGAGAGTAGCCCAGTATGGCCATGTCCCAGTTGTGGCTGTCAGTGCTCCATGATTCTGTTATGGCCAGCAAATCCTGCCTAGTCTCTGCCTTAATGGCCTCCAAGTGTGGAATTTTATTTCCCAGATTCTTTGCATTGGGCACACATGGCTCTTCATACCTTACTCCTTCTCTGTCTGCTTCCATGTTTCCCCCTCTCCTACCTGTGCTGTTCCCTGGGGCTCCCCCAACAACCCTCTTACCTTGTTACATTCTCCATTCCCTGTCACCTACATGCCTTTCTTCTTGCTTTTCTGATTTATAATCCCCTTGTCCTCACACTTGTCTTCTTGTGCTCCTGCCCTGGGGAAGTTTACAGCCCGTAGGCCTCTTCATCGGGGGGGGGGGACAATTGCCAGCTCCTCTGGTTTTACAGCCTCCTTCCTGGCCACTTCAAACGCTCATCAAAAGAGCATTTCAACCTCCGACTAAGGACTGTGGCCCCCCCTCCTGGAAAGATGCATGACAACTCTCCCATAGAGGCCTGTACCCTCTCAGGCTAACCCCCAGTCTCCGGTGTAGCTGAAGCCCTCCTCCATGTACTAGGGCTGTGCAAATACCTTTTCCTGAATATTGAGACAAATATTCGGTATTCAGCGCCAAATATTTGGGTATTTGGGAAAAGGTATTCAGCCACAGACAAACAAAAAAAAAGAAATGGCCCCTTCCTCTTCCCCCAACCCAAAGCCAAGTAAAACATAAATACCACTCCCCCACCATCTGTCAAAGTACCAATGCCACCCTCCTCCCCTAGCACCCACAATTTATTTTATTTAATAATGTAAATCCCCCAATAGACAACCATTTTGACCCTCCAGCATCCACAGCCAGCCACGATCTTACTTAATATACAGTCTCGTTTGTGCTGAAAAAAAAATTAATTTATGCCATCCTGCAACCAGGTACAGCACCATCCTAGTCCCACCCAGCAGCACCCTATTCTATTGAAGTGAAGTTGGGGAGTCAAGAAATGACCAGCTCAACCCACCCTCTTCCACAGCTGGCTGCCTTTTCATGAATGAATGTGCTCATACGCTTGCTATAGTAGAAACGACTGATCACATGATCAGCTAGTTTTACTATAGCAGGCATTTAAGCACTTTCATTCATAAGAAAGCGTCCGGCTTTGGAGAAGAGTGTGTTGAGCCGGTCACCTTCTCAACTCCCCAATTTCACTTCAACAGAATAGGGAGCTGCAGGGTGGGACTAGGATGGTGCTGTACCTAGGTGTGGGGAGGCATAAATAAAAGTTTTAAGCACAAATGAGTACTGTATATTTAGTAAGATGGCAGCCAGCCGTGTAGACGGGCAGGTTGAGCCGATTGCCCACTGGGGGATTTACATTATTAAATAAAATAACAAATTGTGGGTGCTGAGGGGAGGAAGGTGGCCTTGGTCTTTTGATAGAGGGTGGGAGGAATGGATTTAATATTTTACTTGGTTTTTGGCTAGTGAAGGAGAGAGGGGCCTGTTTCTTTTTTTTGTTATTTTGTAAGTGGCCGAATACTCTTTCCCGAATATAAATAGTGCCCTATTCGGAAAGGGCTCCCAAATATTCAGGAGCCCTACTATCATGGCATTTGGGAAATACTATTCAGACCCTGCATAGCCCTACCATGCACCATGCCATAAACCAATTGCTAAAAGCCCTGGTGCAGAGTGTCCTATCCTTTTCCCAGTCATATACTGTACAGGTAACACATCAGCAAAAGCCACCATGTGTGTCACCTGCCTGATGCCCCTCACCAGCTCCCTGACATTTCCCTTTATAACCCTACTCCCTCCCTTGTCAGGTCTTTGACCTTAGGTAGACAATGACATCTAGCTCCCTCCTATCTCCTGCTACTGTAGTAATCCTCTGGATTTGCACTCTATCAGCCAAAGCACCTCTCAGGCACTTTATCTCCCTCTGCCTTTCTTTCTCCACTCCCAAGTCTATCCCTGTAACAATAGAGTCCCCTACCAACAGCTGCTTCCTCCTCAGCTGAGACCTCTTAATCCCTCCTTGGGGCCTCCCCTTCTGAGCCCCTACACTTCCTCCCTTTCCACAGCTATGGGTGCTTCCTTCTGGCTGCCTCGTACCACCAGTATGGTGAAGAATTGTGCAGTGGTAAAGGCCGAGAACTGTGACTGCCTCATACAGAACCCATTCTGGATCGCAATAAAACAAGCTGTATAGGAAACGGTACCCTGCACTTTTCATTATCAATGCACATCTTAAATACTATTGATCTTTCCTAAGAAAGATAAAAATAGTAAACAGATATTTCAAATTCTCCTTACAATGGCTGAGAAGGCTATTACAAAAAAAAATTAAGCTCACTGTCTCCCAGAGTACCTTACAACAATTGCATAACTTAGTTAATTCAATCTATAAAATGAAAAAATAACATATAGCCTAAATGATCACAAATAATGCTTTTGACGATCTGGGCTCTATAGGTTCACTACATTAAGATACAAGACAAGGAGTTTCTTCCAAGAAAATGGTTAGCAATATTTATGGCTTATTGCAGTCTGTGTCCCTGCTAAATAAATGTACAGGCATGAGGTTTTGTTTATCTCTTTAGACGAAGGTAATACAGTAGTCTTTATCCTATGAAGGACTGAATGAAATAATGTCTATTTTACTCTCCACCCCCAATATATTTGAGGATGATGTTATTTTTTATTATAAATAAGTTGATTGAAATACAGAAACATAGACAATGATGGTAGAAAAAGACCAAAGTCCATCCAGTCTGCCTGAGCTCCCTATTTAGCCCTGGAGTTACTATTCCTCCAGTGTCTGAGTGAAATTTGCCTAATTTCCCAAATTTAATCCATCCTGCTAATTTTTAATTTGCAGTACAGTACTAATTTCCCACAGAAGAGGAAAGTTCCACTCTGTGCCATCAGAAATGGTCAAGAACATAACCTTGAACAGGTGGAGAGGTTCAAGTATCTTGGAATAACTTTGGATGACACCTGGGGTCTGATTTTAAGATGTAGGGTGCGACTCGCTGGCGAATGCGAGTTGCGACATACTCAGCTACACTGGGGACCCTGCACCAGATTCCAGAACAGGCAGGGTCCCTGGCAACAATGACCTGTGACTTGCAGCACTTCCAGTGGTGCACTACAGGAAGGGCGCACCTGACCTGGGTACCTGGGTACCGCAAGCCACCTACATGCCCAATGACAGAGCACAGCCACCCCCCATCCCCAAGCCCCAAGACATGCCCACAGGCTCCTGTGGGCCATGGGGGTGTTGGTAGACTCTCAGTGGCACTGTGGGTTGGCATCACCTCATCGCGGTTCTGGGAGCTGGTGGGTGGAACCCCGGTATTGCCGGGGGATGGGCGGGTTACTATGTGGTGGTGGGGTCAGTGTGGCACTGCAGTGTGATGGGTCAGGGTCATGCAGGAGGGCATCAGGCAGTTGGGCACAGCAGAAGCCCCTTACTCCAGCTAATAGCTGGTCTAAACCCACAGTGCCACAGGTCCTCCTGGAATGGTGTTAAGGGGTTACGGTAACTGCCCTTTCCGAATTGGGTGCAGATGCTGCTGTAACCCCCCTTCCACTGGGCCATAGGGGCTGTGGGAGGTGTAAGTTCCCCTTGGTGCAGGCCACCTCTTAGAATCCCGTCTGGCAGAACCCATGGTGCAAAGTGCGACTTACGCCATATATGTTTGTGCAAGTCGCACTGTGCCAGGGCGTATCAGTCTTTTTTTTTTTTAATTTAAGTTTATTAAATTTTCAAGTATAAAACACACAACACATAAACATGCCAGGTAAGTAAAACATGAAAATACATGGTAAAACCAAAAATTCCCCAAAAAACAAAACCCCCAACCCCCTGCAATCGAAATCCCCACCCCTTTCAGAATTGCATATGCAGAAAATATAGAAACTTCTACCAGACCCAAAACAAATTCACCCACCCCCTCACCCCCACCCCCCACACAAGTGTGCCTTCTCAATATTTCCTATAATCTGGATGAGTCTAATACCGATCATTTATAAATGAAATCTCCCTTGACAATAAACTTGCTATAAACAATACATAGCATAATATAAGTTGTCTGTGTGGGCTGCAGGGATAAGGTCATGAACTCATTAATGCAAACATAGCGACTGTAATCTACCCCATCTCTTTTGAAACAGATCCATACTACAGTGCAGGCTGGCAATTAGATTCTCTGAGTTAAGGTATGCGGTAAGCTCAGTCAGCCAGTCAGCGTAAGTCAGGGCCAATTGATCAGTCCAGTGCTTCAGGACCAACTTCTTGACCGCCATGGACACCAAAGCCATATGATACCGGCGCTCCACACTGTCTATGTGAGAGTACCTGCCCAGAATACAGATCTCAGGGGTAAAAAAGCTCGACAGACCCAGAAGGGGGTCCAAATTGTCCTGGATAAGAGACCACAGGGGAGCAACCTTGCTGCAGGACCAAAAAACATGAAGGGGGTTCCCCTCCTCCTGCATGCACCTAGAACAAGTAGGGTGGGGGAGTTTTTTAAGCTTAAAAAGTTTAGCAGGGGTGTAATACAAATTATTCACAATATAATATTGACTTAGCCTTAGTCTATCCTGGGTATGATATCTATGAAGATCCTTCCATATACAGGACCAATTCAGGGGGAGATTCAGGCAACAAAGATGACCAGATATTAGAACCCCCAGCTATATCGGGAAATTTATATTTTAGGAGAAAGGAATAAATTAACGAAGTAGAGTGCGGTTGAGAAGCGAGATTTATTATTTGAGAGAGAAAGGGGTAGGCCACCGACTCACTAAAGGAGATACCAAACTTCCCAGCGATAAGATGCCTTAATTGGTAAACTTTGAAAATCTCTCCCTTAGGAATGTCAAACTTGTCAAGTATATCGGCAGAAGAAAGGAGAGATTCTTGACCATAAAAATGCTCCAGTCTAGCGTCTTTAAGTTGTGGGAGCCAGTCAGGAGTAAGCCTTGAGTTGCCCAACTTGATATTGGGATTAAGGACCACCGGCTGGCCCAAATCCGAGCCAACGAGGATGTTAAGGGACAGTAAACATTGAGCAAGTGACTTAAGGGGATGTCAAAATCATATTATCAGCCAACCAGTGCGAAACTACTGATGGAGGAATAAAGAATACAGCATAGGTATCCAATTTGGCCTCCGAAAGAAGTGACTGCTCAATTTGAAGCCAAGTCGGACATGGAAGGTTAGGGTCCACAGAAATCCATTTCCCTAGTTTAGAAAGATGAGCTGCCCAGTGATAGAGTAAAAGTTTAGGAAGCCAGAGACTGCCTTTGTCTTTGGGGAGAGATAACTTAGAGTACGAGCGTCTAACACCCTTTTCTCACCAGATAAAATTGGAAAACATCATATGGAACTGCTGAAAATAGGCGATGGGCAACCAAAGATTTAACAAATTAAGGGTAAAAGACCGGGAAGGACGCTCATCTTAATAATATTGATACGGCCCCAGAGAGATGGGAAGGGTAGACCACTGCAGCAAATCTTGGTGGACAAGATTTTAATATTATCAGATTGAGCTTCTTCAAAAGAGAGGTTCTGTGCAAAAATGAATCCCCAAATATTTGATCGATTTGGGAGCCCATTTCATACCAAAAGAAATAAACTCCTGTTTACACGTATGCACATTTAATGGAAAGATTTCAGACTTGGAAATATTCAATCTGTATTGAGAAAGGGCTCCAAACTGCTTAATAACATCAATGCGCTTTTAGGGATTCAGCCGGACTTTCCAGATGCAGGAGTATGTCATCTGCGTAAGCTGGAAGTACCAATTCCTGCTGCTGTAACATGCAGCCTCTAACAAGTGGAGAGGATTTAAGTCTGATAAGAAAGGGTTCTAGGTATAGATTAAATAGTAGAGGTGAGAGAGGACATCCCTGTCTGGTGCCAGTGTATAAACGGAAAAGGGAGGAAAAAACTCTGTTACAATAAATTTTGGCCGAAGGGGAGCTATAGAAAACCTGAACCCATTTTAAGAATGGTGTCGGAAAGCCCATCTTCTCCAGCGTATCAGTCTTGGGTTCAGGCCCTTTATCTTTTGCACCCCATGCTGACAATCAGATGGCTACAGTTAACAGAAGACAGAGTGCAATGTACCAGAAGAGGAGCAATCTCACTGAGAATGCTAGATGGCTTATTGTGGCCTGCTCTATACAGTCACTTATAGATTATGGGCTCCCTGTCTGTGTAGCTGCCTGTGAAATGGTGCTAAACAGAGTAAAGCTGATCTGTAATAAAATGTGCCACTTTATATTTGTTGCAGATAACTGCACTCATAGTTGTACCCTTTACACACTCACTGACGGGCTACCTTCAAACAGCATAATAAAGCAGCTGACCTGTTCGGTAGTAAAAATGATGCTCCTGGGCCTATCATGCCCTGCTTTAACAAATTGTTTCCACACTGTCTCCAACTAATTCAACATCAGGAACATTTTATTTATTTGCATTTTGGGATGACACCTTTGAGCTGAGGGCTCTTTTACAAAGGTTCCACGTCAAGGCAATAAGGTACAAAACATAACATGATCATTACAATAGACCTTACAAAAAAAAAAAAAGACAAATAAGGTTACAATAATAGCAGCCAAAGGCATTGTCAGGGAATTGTGTTGCGAGTTAATTTTTCAGTACAAGTCATAGGCAGCATAGTGAAGCTTTGTTAGGAGTGGGTTAGTGGGAAAAGAGAAAGAAGAGTGGTGGTGAGGGGTGGTATGGGAGAGAAAAAGAGGGAGGAGGGGAGAAATGGGGAGTGCATTGCATTGGGTATGTGGTAGATGGGAAATAGCAAGGGAGGAGGAAAGGGGGGGATGAAAAGGAGACAGATTCATCCTATACCCAGTAATGGGGGGCAGGAGAGGAGGAGGAGGAGGAGGAGCTGAGGCAGTGAGGAGGGATGCTTGAGGGTAGTCTGCCTGGAGGGGATTATAAGAAGCAATCACAGAAGGCACTAGCCATGAGGTGTTGACGCAGTTTACGCTTAAAAGCACCAATTGTGGCAATGTTGGAGTTTTCTGTAGGTAGGAAGTTGAACCAGGTGGAGGCTCTGACAAGGTAAGAATGCTGAGCTTGAGAGGTCCGACAGCGAGGTATTGTAAAGGTTAGACTGGCCGATCTTCTAGTTAGGTGGCGGATGTGCTGCAGGGTCAATATTGATTGGACTCCAGGGGCATAAGGCCCAGTGATGTCTTCTTAGCTAGGATACAGGTCTGGTACTTTAGCCTGCCGGATAGCTGGAGCCAGTTAGCCTGCTCGCAAATGTCACGCATGTGAGAAAGGTGGGCAGGAAAATGGCCAGGAATGCCTTTAAGCCTCCTTTCAGACATAGTCAGCTGAGCAAGCGATCATTTGCTGTCAGGGCCACTAACTGGTGAAACGAATCGCCTGATACACTGCTGAATGTCCCCAAGTTTAATCAGTTTAAGATATCTTTGCAGTCTGCCTTTGCAGTCCAATGCAACTGTAACCATTAAAGTTTTATTTGGTTTCTCTCTACATTACCTGTGACTTTTTATACAATGATCTGTGTGTGTGTGTGTGTGTGTGTGTGTGTTTTTTAACTCAAAACGCTATGCAATGCTTTAAGCCTGACTTAACTGCATTTCATCTGGAACTGCTTATTGTGCTTGTAACATTTTTTGTGACCATGTATTTGATGTGGAACCTTTGTAAATGACCACTTTTGCTCAAAGGTATTTCTCTGAAGTTTTCAATCAATCAATCAATCATTCAATAAACCAAATAAATTCATGAATAATGGATTTGATGACTTCATCTGTGAAGTGGGGCCCCACAGGTGAAGTTTGCAATTTCCCATGGTACTGGAGTCCATAGGGTACTGAAATGAGCTGTATGCCATGCATTGGTTGAATTCTGTGCCGTCTTATGAAGAGAGTTGGAGTCAAGTCTATCCCTGGATTTCTGTGCCTAAAAATCTTTAAAAGTGCTTTAAATGTTGAGTATTTTGAACAAAATCACTTCTAAAAGTGTCTAGAGTGCCTTGTGCAGATAGATTTGCAATTGTTTTAGTAGTTTTTCAGATTTGTTTGCTTTAAAGTAGTGGTTTTGTTTTGTAAGCTACAGCAGTGCTGGGTGGACAAGGAAACAATGGAACTGGAAAGTTGAACACTGGAGTTTTGGGCTCAGGAAAGTTCGGAAGTGGACAGTGTAGCACAGAAACTTTGTCACAAGTGAGTGTGTTGATATTTAATTACAGTTGTAGCATGTTCCCGTAGATTGACTCATCCCCCTCCCCCCCCAGCTTTATTGTGTTGAAGTCTTGAGCATGTACCATCAATGCATGCTGCTGTATGCATGAGATTAGAGTCACAAGCTGTAAATGAGCTATATCTAGCAGACCTGGGTTCTATTCTTACAACCTTTTTGAGGTTGTTGATTTAATTTCTTTTGCAATGAGCAACTTAAATCACGCCCTTGAGTTGCATCCCCCCACTGGAGTTTAGAATAGTAGATCTCTGACTTTCTCCCCCGTGTTGCATCCCTCCAGGACAGTAAATTGCCCCCACCCCTTGTGCGGTCAGTAGTTCGCACTGCATTGGTGATGCATGGTTGTTGCTGTCAGCATTTTGTCTGTGTGCAAATTAACTGCAGTATTTTTGTTTTCACGGTTTTGTGGTGGACCCCACCTAATTGTTTTTTCAGTGGGCACAGAATATTTAAATGTCAGACATTTTGCTTGAATTTTCCAGTTCCATGATTTCCAGTAGCAAACTTTCTTCAGATGAAGTTTCCAGTGCCAGACTTTCTAGTTCTGTTTTTCCATTCACCCAGTGGGGAAGGGGGGCTGTTTTAGCTAGCAGCAAACAAGACAGCCATGTCTGTGAGCACTGGTGTTGTTTTCCTCAGTGTTTTTTTCTTAATTGTTTTTTCTGTCTTGTTTCATTTATTGTATTTCTTTAGAACCATTTGTGTGTTTTAGTGAATTATTTTTGTCAGTCTGGTGTTACTATATTGGGTGTAGTTATTTTGTTTAGTTATTGAAAAAAACAGTTTTACTGTAGTATTATTTTTTTTGTCAGTTTTGTTTATCTCTCTGCCTTACCCGGACTCTCTCCAGGGGATCACTCGGCTCTGCCATGATCCCACCTACCTGAATTTTGGGAGGCAGTATAGCGCAGTGGTTTAAGGTTCTGAGCTGCAAATCTGGTGACATCTAGCAGACCAGACGTGGGTTTGAATCCCACAGCTTCCACTTGCATACTGTGTGATCCTGAGCAAGTCACTTAACTTCCCAGTGCTCCCAGGTTGCACCTGTAAAAAAGCTTTCAGCTTAGTGTGCCTCACCTGGTTAAATAACTAAATCAAAAAAAAAGTCCTCCATTCCTCCTCCATCAGCCGCCTCTCCGTCCGCTACCTGGCCACTACCTGGCCACTCAACACCCTGGCTCTGAGTTCCCTGAAGTGGGACCACCTACTCCTCCTGGCACTCCATCTATAATCTAGTAGAGTGACCAGGCAGGGAGGAGAGCCAGAGTAGTGAATGGAGGGACCCGGCACTGGGCGTGGTTGGCCAGCCCCTGCACCCCCCTTCGCCCACTGGGAGGCAGGGTATTTTTCTTTGTTCCGCTCCTTGGTGTGGCCATGCAGTGGCATCACTGTGCTGAGTGAGTAAGCCTGCCCACTCCTGCAGATGCCCGCTGACACCAGCCCCCATCTGCTTGTCCCTGCCTGAGGTGTAGCATCCCCAACCTCCCTTCGCCAGGAGCCGCCACTGAGTGGGGAAATCCCCAGGACCCACCACAGGAGAAGAGAGCAGTCCTCCAGATGCTTGGTCTTCTCCTTCCACTGCTGACTACCGATGACCCAGACTCATTCCTGAACCCTGGTTGCTGGCGTGGCGCAAGGTGTGGCATCCAGCGTCTCAACCCTCAGCGCCACAGGGTCAACTGTTTTACTATAGTATTTACAGTAACTATTTTTATAGTTACACCAGTCATGTGTGTCTTCTTAATCCTCATTTTGTATTGCTTGTGTAAAAAAACAACTTAAAAATAGTATTTTTGTGGTGTTTTTACTGTAGCCACTGTTAGCTCTGTAAACTATTGTGTTTGTTATTTAAATCACACTACTCTGATGAGGTACTGTAATGTCTCTTCTGCTGAGTGTATTTGGTTTATTTGCAGTGTTAAAAAAAATCTAAAAATCTAAATATCAAAATGCCCAGAAAGAGATGCTCTACCAAAGTTGAAGTTGTCAGCAGTGGCGGTGTTGCCAAGAAGAGTGTAGGTTCTTTGATTCACAAGGGTGGTGTACCTAAAAAACTACTTCTTCGGAAGGTTCATTGGGAGCTGGTAGTACTACTAGAAAAGGAGTAGTTGACATACAGTAACTGGTGGGGGCATTAGTGTGGCCAAATGTTTCTTTGCCACATCTGTGGTATCAATGCTAGTGGATGCTGGTACTGCTGGTGATGAAGGCAGCGACAAGAGGATCAGCCCAAGAAGAAGAAAAATGTCTTGCTCTGAAAATATGGTCAAGGATGATGAGGTGGTTGCTGTTGTCCCTGTGACTACTGTTGTTGCTGGGGGAGAGCCTGATCAGGAGGATAGGTTCCTATTTCCTAATGAGGGCGTTGATGAACTTGATCATGACTTGCAGTCCGAGGTGGAAGTTCCGACTCTTGCATGCAAGAATGATAAGAAGGAAAGAGAGGGTGCAGAAAGTGACAATGAGGAGGAGGAGGACAGATCACAGGAGGAGGTTATTATCCTAGGTGGGGATTGGGATGATGATCTGGACCCTCTATGGGAATCTGAAAGTAAGGGACATGCTGCTAAACTTGTGCTGTGTACATCAAACTATTTCAGGGAATTACCAAAGCCACCCCAGTCCTCTGGCTGTTGATTTTGTAGCACTGTTGAGCCACAAACACAGCATGAGTTGCCTACTGTTGGAGTGCAGAAACCATCCTCAAAAACACCCACTGCCACCCCTCCAATGTCCCAGTACCAGGTCCACCACCATGTGAAAACAAGGGCTATAAAATTCCTAGTTTGTGATTTTTAGATACTGGACCCTGCTGACAAAACAGTGGCTATCAGCCAACTGAGCCAAGCAGGTATTAGTCATGGAAAAAGGGGAGCCTCCTTGGCACTGGTGGGCAACACACTCACACCTCAAGTCCAGGCACCTTTTATGCTGGACTCAGCACTAAAAGGAAGCCAGTGCTGGACTCAGCACCAAAGAGGAATTCTCCCATATCATCTTCATTGTGCAAGTAATTCCGAAGTGGCATGGATACAGTTCCAGTGGAATCAGAGTTGACTGTGGATGACTACTACAGAGATGATGAGGAGGAGTTGATGAGCTTGCCTAGTAGTGGCCATAGTAGCAGTGGTGGGTTGAGTACTAGCAGTCAGTCACTGAAGCACATCAACCCAGTTTATAAAACAGCAAAAATCACTTTATTCATTCATGCAATATCTGTGACACCCCCCCCGAGTAAAATGCTACCCCACCAGCAATGTGACCAGTGTGTAGCGTCGAGTTGTTTGTTATCCCAACATCCCAAAGGTGCAACCTGTACCAATTATGCTGTTGCATGGGAACTGAATGCAGCAACTGCTGAAATGCTTGCAACTGATCTATTGCAATTCTTTTTTGTGAAGAACGTGGGATTCTGAAGGTTGATGGTGCATGCCTGTTCAAAATGGTAGATTCCTTTGTGAACCGACTTCTCCCCCTTGCCATTCCTGAACATTACAGGACTGTGTCACACACAGTAATTACATGCCCTCACAGCATTCAGCATCACCATAAACACATCTTAGTATGGCTATGTGGACCAGTGGCCAAACAGCTTGTAACTCTTATCTATGTATTATAGCCCATTGGGCAATGGTACCGGGAGTAGTACATGACACTGGAATGAGGAAAAATTGTACAAAGCCCGGTTGCCAGCATTTCACACTGACAGTGTAAGTGGATCACATATGGGTCCGAAAATGATTAGAACTGTACCTGACTGAGACTGATGAGTGACTGCACCTACATACCTGTGTTTCGTTGTAAGTGACAATGGCTCAAATGTAGCTAAATGCATTTGTGATGGGGGATTTCTCATGGTGCCATGCGTGGCACACTGTCAAGCTAATAGTGCAGGAGTTTCTGTCATATTCTGGAATCAAGTCCATGTTGACTGTGCCCACCATATCTTTGCCCACTTTGCCATTCTGGAAAGGCCCATGACCATCTAAAGCAGCTGTAGATCCAGAACAAATTGTCTCAGCACTGTAGGAAGCTGGAAGTCATCACCAGATGCAATTTGACATTGTACAGGATTGAGCACTTGCATGGGCAGTACAAAGTCATCTCAGAATATCTGCTCCTGCATACAAGGGGTGACAGTATTGGAGTATCTGTGTCTCTGACTACAGACCAACAGCAACTAATGGTTGGATGGATGGATGGATTGATCATGATTCTAAGGCCATTTGAACATGCAACATGGGCAGTGAGTATGCAACACGGGGAGTGAGTGGGGACACTGCCTGTATCAGTCAGGCCATCCCATTTCTAAGATTGCTGAGGCAGATGCTGTTGAATGTGCAGCAGGTGCTAGAGGCAGGTGCTGATAGGGTAAGAGGTGCCTTCATGGAACACATGCTGCATGTGTTGGTTCTGCAGTCTGCAGATTCTGGTTTTTACCACAATGCTGGGCCAATGATAAAAATGGAACCTGTCATAAATACTTGAAGGTGGGCATGATCAGGTCTAAAATCTAACTGATCAGCTAATAAAATGGGTTCATGAGGCACAGATGTTGTGGTGACAGCTATGTAAGGCACAACATGATGGTGACCAGAGATTGGGTTTTACTACCATCTCAAGTAAATGGGCTGAAAAAACAGGCCTAGTAAAAGAAAATTGACACCAGGGATGATATTTTCTTTTTTACTTTACTGCTCAGCAGCAGAGGGGAAAAGCCATAAAAGGCTTATAAGATGTACACACTATATTATGTCATTTTTTAGGGCTGTGGGCGGAGCCTACATCTGTTTTGTGAGAGCACTGTAGCTCTGAAAATGGTCGATCGCAGAACCCCTTCCATTGGACTTTTGGAAGTATGATTCTGAAAGCCCAATGGAGCTTAAACCCCTCTGCCATGATCGGACAATGGAATAACAGCTGCACTATTTCGGCTGTTACTCCCGCATTCCGAGGCGTGAACTGCGCATGAGCATGACCCGTGCACGTGCTCAGAGTCGAGCACATGCGCAGTTCTGCGTGTACTGCCATGACTTGACAAGCTTGGAGGAATGATCAAATATATGGCAGCTTAGATTCAATGCAAAGAAGTGCAAAGTAATGCACCTGGGAAACAAAAACCCAGGGGAAGAGTACACAATGGGGGGGGGAGATACTGACAACAACAAAAATGGAAAGGGACCTGGAGGTAGTTATGTCAGATGACCGAAAGGGAGGCAAGCAATGTGAGAAGGCAGTGAGGAGGGCTGGGGGGATACTGGGATGCATAGGGAGGGGCATCACCAGTAGAAAACAAGAAGTTGTTATCCCTCTGTACAGACAGTTGGTGAGATCACATCTGGAGTACTGCGTGCAGTTCTGGAGACCCCATCTCAACAAAGACATAGACAGGGTGGAGGCTGTCGAGAGGAGGGCAACCAAAATGGTGCAGGATGTGCACCAGAAGACATATGAAAAAAGACTAAAGGAGCATACTATGTATAACCTTGAGGAAAGGAGGGAGAGAGGGGACGTGATAGAAACTTTCAAGTACCTCAAGGGAATCAACAAAGTCCAAGAGGGTAGCATCTTTCATAAAAAGAGATGTGCAAGAACAAGAGGCACAATTTGAAGATAGAGGGGGGACAGCTCAGAGGCAATGGGAGGAAGTATTTCATCACAGACAGGAGTGTAGCCAGAAATTTCCATTTTGTACACAATCTCCAGCAGTTACACCCCCCTAATTAAAAATGTACACATCCTTTCCAAATGGCACCCCCTTCCAAACAAGTCAGATTGTCGTCAGATGACTCCTCTACTCCCTAAAGAGGTTATACATGTATTGGACACTCCTCAGTGGCCTACACTAACCCAAATACTACAGATTAGAATGATAATATTAACAGAGTGGCTTATGGTTTGTGACAGGCACTCAACAAAACTGTACACAAATGTGTACAGTGAGTATGCCTGTCTACACCCTTGATCACAGAGAGGGTTGTAGATGCATGGAACAGCCTTCCTGAGGAGGTCATGGAATCAAAAACAGTGGGGGAATTCAAGAATGCATGGGACAGACATAAGGCAATTCTAGTGGGGTGTAGGAGGAAGTAGGCTGTTGGTTAAATAGGATCTACAGCTTATCCATTAGGTAGAGAATGGGCAGAGTAGGTGGGCCAAGCGGTCCTTATTTGCCATCAAATTCTATGTTTCTGTGTTGTGAATGACAACAATTGCCATTCAGTATTTTCTGTGCCCTCCCAAAGTCATGCCTGACATGGCATGTGGCACACTGGGAGCCCACCCCTGTGTGCGGATGTGTTTTTTTCTGTAACGTTGTTTTTTCTGTAAAGTAGAAAACTGTCCCTCATCACATTTCTTTTGTCCCTGGTGCCCCCCTGCCCAAGTCCTGCCCAACATCAGGGTGCCCAATCCCCATGTCGGCATTCATGTGGCACATTGGCAGCCCACTCCAATGTGCCAAAATTTTTTTTTTTCTTTTTTTTGCTGAAAATTAGAAAACGGTCCCTCATTGTTGGGTTTTTGCCTTGTGAAAGTAAAAATGATCCCTCATCATTGCTGCAGTCCCCCTCCACCCTCCTAATGAGTACCCACCTACCCACAAACCCCCTTACCCCATACTTACCTCTGAAGGTCAGCACTGTCATCTTCTCTGGACTGGGACATGTCTGCACTCTTCAAAGCCAACCACGAACTGAAGAATTAAAGTTTAGCATGATATATAACCATTCAATGTAGTTTTCAACTTATGCTGATGTCTTATCCATTTTTTGGACTTTGTGCCCCAATTTTCAACATGGAGTTCTTGGGACCCCGCTTCATGAAAACAGTCACTGTCATTTTGTTACTCAGTCCCGGAAGGCAATTTCACAGTCACTCCTTGGAATCACCTTTCGGGGCAGATTCATGAAATGACAGCACCACTGATCATGGGGTGGGGTCTCAAAAAGCCCATGTTGCAAATTTGGCAAAAAAATTCCAAAAAATGACTGCGTTAGGAGTGAGCATTGCACAGTTTCTACGCTCACTTCTAACTTCACTAATTTGTAATATTTTCACTCCACATTTTTAACATTGCCAGTTTTGCACACCTCCTTCAAAACGAGTACAACTGTCATTTTCCACAACCTGCCCCAAACATGTTTTCCCACCCGTGACACAGAGTAGTTCATTTGCTCTGCACAATCACCATTCGGGACAATTGAACAAAATGACACTGGCACTGTTCATGAGGAGGGGTCCAAAAAAGGCCATGTTGAAAATCTGGTGCAACACTGCCATAAAATGGCCAAGTAACACCTGGGCATTGAATAATTTCTACAGACATGTGTAACTTTCGTCACTTGGTAGCTTTTCACAGCTCTATCGGCTCTGGCTAGATCTTGTCTAGTACAGTTGCTGAAATGGTAGGGAAGATATGGATGTGAAAAAGAAATATTCATAAGGCTTTATAATGGATTATTAATTATTTTTATTAGAGTAAGAAGGTACATTTTTATTTTCTTTGACAAAGAATAAGGCCATAGCATTGAAATGCTTCATATTAATTAAAGATGTTACAAAGAAAAAGAATGGCATAAAACAATAGATGGAAAGTATCACTCTAGGTCTAGTAGAAGATGTATTTTTCCATGCTGTGTATTATACATGTTTATGTTATCTCTGAATCCTCTAGCAATAAAATACTTGACATATAAAGCTACACAGCTTGTAACAAATGTGCCACCTTTACTATTCAGTATTTGTATTGATTTTATCAAGGGAAAAACATCATTCATGAAATCTGAATACTGCACATGTTAGCAAGAGATATTGACTTTTTTGTAACTTTGATTGTACTTGCCTTAATTTCTACCAGAAATAAAAATGCTAAAATGAAAACATAAAACTAGGCAAGTACCTTTCTTCATATTCCTAGTGAATAATGAATGACACGTAAAAGGGTATACTGAAAATGGTGAAATTTTTGCCGTTTCACAGGGTGAGATTTCATGCTCCGCTGGCAAAATTTTGCATTTCACACCCACTAAATATTTCATGAAATGCGCTATTTTCCCAAAATATTTCATGTAATGAAATGTGTTAATTTCATACAACACTAGTGGTCTTTGGGTTTGGCAGGTAGGGATGTTTGAGGTGGGGTCCCTGAGCCCCTCTGGATGCTGCTGCCTATATATGAATTATTCAGCACATCAGGACTCTGCTACCAGAGACGTGGCAGCAAACAAAGGAAACAACACAACTTATATGCATGTCCCTTCCTAGCATCCATAATAAGCCTATCAATCTGGCACTCCTTACAGCAGACCGGAAATGAGGGCAGATCCTTAAGCACCTTTTTATGGACTGGATATGGGCCTGATTACTTTGAAAACTAGCTAGCACCAAGGGTCCTGGTCACCTGTTCCCTTCCTGCTATTTACCCCAACAGTCTACCAGTATACCGCTGCCACCTCACAGGGTGTAACACTAGAACCGTGCCTCTCTTCCTTGCATGACTATGGCTCAGGAATCATGCCTCAGCTAGCGCCATTGCCACTAGAATATTGTAGGAAGATCTCTGGCTTTCTCCCCAAGAGGTTGGTTGAGATCACTTGAAGTTCTTTCCCCTGCACTCAGTCTTTGGGAAGAGGACCATCTACATGCCTCAGTTCTTTATTGAAAAGAGGGTTATGGTATGACCCTAAGCCTCCCCAGTCAGTACAATGTTTGAGTAGGTTTAGTGTCCAGTTGGGGTGCTTGTAGTCAGTGCTATGATGCCAGCTTTTCCACAGCAAATTTGTCCTCATTGTGCACTTTTCCATGACTCCCCTATAGAGGTGCAGCAGATTTAAATTTCACTGGTGAAGTGAACGCGAAGTGGGCACTTCGCGTTGCCACTCCACTACATGGAGTGGGCAATGCAAAGTGCTCACTCCGCTGTGTCATTACCACTTCGCGTTAAGGCAGAATGGCAATGCGAAGTAATGCAGAGTCATTGCTTTTAATGGACTTCGCATTCCTCATTATGATTCCAAGTGATCCACTTGGTGTTTCAGATTTGGCAGCCCCCCCTCTACACATCACATGGCTTACAGTACTGTAAGTCACATGCTCTTTAGCCAGGTAGGAAGGAAGTGAGTCATACAAGCAGACACTTTCACTTTCTCCTGCACAGATAGAGAGAGAGGAGTGTGTTTTGTGAATGCTGATACTTTGAGATCAGAGTGAGGAGGAGATTTAAACTTTGATTTACACCCAACAGCTTTTTTAAAAGCTACATTTTTTTGTCTTTTCTGTACTCTTTTTTTACTTAATTTGTTATTTCTGTAAATTTTATTTTTCTTACCTTTATAAGTAGTTAGTTGTTTATTTGTGTCTGTGTCACTGTGTGTGTGTGTGTGTGTGTGTGTGTGTGTGTGTGTGTGTGTGACACTGTGAGTAGTGATTGCTCGGACTGAGGGAGCACAGTAGGAGAGATGAACCAGGGTGAGGGAATGTCTGGGGTGGAGGCAGCTCTGACAGAGCATGGTAGTGGTAAGCATCATACCATGCACCTGCGTGGGGGGCATGGGTGCCCATTCCTGTTGGACCGCTTGAAACTTGTAAGTGCCCCCCCCCCCCAAAGCAGGACCAGCACTGCCTCCTGACTTTGAGGCAGTTAAACCACCACCACCACCACCAAGTCCAGCACCAGGTTCTCTGGAGCAGGATGTGTCTGTTCCCCTGAGCCCAGATGTGGATCCCATCCCTGTTCAGCACTGTGATCAGCTGGCTGCCAGTTCATCTGGCCCTCCTCTGCCTGTGCCTGGTCCTCCCTGCACCTCCATTGTTTGGCAGGTTTTTGACTGTGTCGGGGGGGACAGAAGTGTGGTCAAGTGGTGCCTATGTGAGGTGCAGGTGCGCCATGGTGCTGGGGGACTCACCTGGGAACTGGGGGCCAGCACACCCATATGCTCAATCACCACCAGTTGGAGTGGCTGGCTGCCACAGAATGGACCATGCCTGCACCTGCTGGCCATTCTGTGGCAGAGGGTGCAGCTGTGCATGGCGGCATCCCTAAGAAGAGGAAGGCCACTGCAGCATTTGCTGCTCCACCAGCACCCCCACCCCCACCACCACTAGCAGCAGGTCAGCCTGTAGAACGTGTGGACCCCAGAGAACTGCATGTAACACAGGCTGTCTTGGCAGTTCTCTGGAGTGCTGTCAAGAAGAACAAGAAGAAGGTGAGTGCTGTGGAGCAGTGGCTGGATCACATAGGGGGACATCAGCTACAAATTATGTCCATGCTGGAACTGGTGATGGATCACCATGGGATCCCACATTAATTTTTTTTTCCTCACACCATATGCCCCCCCCACACCTTCCTTGCTGTGTCATAAAATGTATTCCTCCACCATTCCCAACCCTTGTATATAATTATGTCCTTTTTTTGTTGTCTTCCGTATGTGTGACACTTTGTATTCTGGACCCCCTTCCTTCTGTTAAGTGTCTGTGTGTGTGTCAAGTGTGTGTGTGTGTGCACTGTTTTGGTGCCTCATTTTTCTGCATGCCTAAAATGCATCTGTCTTGTGTCCAGAAAGTTGATAAGTGGTAACAAAGTGAAATGTGAGTGTTACAGCACATACAAAGCCCCCCAGAATTAATGGCGCACTCAGTCATGCATGCAATGGTCACACAGAGTCCCCAGATTTTTTTCTGCATGCCCAAAATGAATCTGTCTTGTGTCCAGAAAATTGACCAGTGGTAACAAAGTGAAATGTGAGTGTTACAGCACATACAAAGTCCCCCAGAATTAATGGCACACTCAGTCATGCGCGCAGTGGTCACACAGAGTCCCCAGATTTTTTTCTGCATGCACAAAATGCATCTGACTTGTGTCCAGAAAATTGACAAGTGGTAACAAAGTGAAATGTGAGCATTACAGCACATACAAAATCCCCCAGAATAAAATGATGACCATGAGCGAACTGTTGCTGGTCCAATGTGTGCTGTGATTCCAACAAATGCAATGTGATCTTTTCAACCAGATGGAAGGGTGCCCTTTGTCTGTACACTAATAGAAGCCTTGGTGAGTTGATATATATAGATATATATCTGTGTATTTTGAAGATGGGGGGTTGACATGGACATCTACTCATTGTATTGTTTTGCATCGCAGGTCACAGATACTGTTGGTGTGCACATTCCAGTGCTTGATGAAAACTTTTGTGTAGAAATTTGAAATGGATAACTCTGAAGAAAATGAAGGTAAGTATTTTTGGGGAAGTGGGGAAGCACATCTGAAGGTTTGTCTCTAATGGTTTCTTATTTGGTTACTTCTTCACAGATTTCATCTGCATCCTTCTCGAGTCTCGTTGTTAATGATGGTCATGGTCATTGAATGAAACAACTTCTGCATGTTGCATGTCTGCCCCAGCCTGGGGGGGGGGGGTCTGATGTTGAAGAACTTCATTGAATAAGGCCACTTTTACACAACAACAAAGCATCTGGAAGTTTCCTAAAAAAATAAATGAATGACTTCTTACAACTAGATTGTAATTTGTGCCTGGTTCTCAATCTCAAGTCAAGTTACATTTCAAAACCACATCTTGTCAAGTAACACAACCTGTGTGCAACTTTTTCAACACTGTTGTGGTCATGGCTGCACAGCTGCAAGTTCAGAATACAGTGCATGATATCTTACAGAAATAGCTTTGGTGACGTACACATGTCACCTAGTTTATGAATCGCACTCAGTCGCATTTGCTGCAGTCTGTCAAAAGAAATTGAATGAATGAAATAAAATCTTGATACTTACCAGTATGGATTTCAAATGGATATTCCATAGGTTCCTGTGTATAGTATAGCTGCAGTACCATTCATACCGACTTTCAGCGAAGGAAAGTTTTTTTGTTAACCTGCAAAAAAACAAAATAAGTTTACCATATGTGTTTGACCATTGTGACTCAGAAAAGCTACAGAAAACAGAACATACAGCTAAAGGAAGTTAAATAGCATACAAAACTTTAGTACACATACTCACTTTATAGTTTAAATATTAAGAAGCTTTGTGCCTGTGGCTGATGGATGTGGTCTCCTGTTTGACTCCCTCTACCTTGGCATGGTAAATGTAAGTGTAATGGGGAAATATTGTCTGAATGACACTGGTGGTGGGTGCTGGACTGGTAGTGACAGCTGTGGCACATGATGACATTCTCTGTTATATCTTCCTGCATCTGGTGGTAGTGGCAGTGGCTAACATCTGTCCCAGTGGGGGTGGTGGTCTGGAGGGCGGACAAATTCATGCTCAGTGATGGCAGTGGCTAACATCAGTCCAGGTGGCGGTGGTGATGGTGGTCCGGGGGCAGACAAACTCATGCTCAGTGGTGGCAGTGGCTAACATCAGTACCAGTGGGGGTTCGGAAGGTGGACAAACTCATGTTCAGTGGTGGCAGTGGCTAACATCAGTCCCGGTGGTGGTGGGGGTGGTGGTGGTTCGGGGGGGTGGACAAACTCATGCTTAGTGGTGGCAGTGGCTAACATCAGTCCTGATGGTGGTGGTCCGGAGGGCAGACAAACTCATGCTCAGTGGTGGCAGTGGCTAACATCAGTCCCAGTGGTGGTGGTGGTGGTGTTCTGGGGGGTGGACAAACTCATGCTCAGTGGTGGCAGTGGCTAACATCAGTCCCTGTGGTGGTGGTGGTCGGGGGTGGACAAAGTGGACAAACTCATGCTTAGTGGTGGCGGTGGCTAACATCAGTCCTGGTGGTGGTGGTCCAGGGGGATGTACAAACTCATGCTCAATGGTGGCAGTGGCTAACATCAGTCCTGGTGGTGGTGGTCTGAATCCAGAGGGGCACACCGCCTTTTAACAACTTCAGTTAAAACCTGCCATTATTAGTCACATCATCATCCTCATAAAGAAAGCTGCCCTCATAGTCATCTATGTCTGAAGTCTTACCACTGGGAAATTCTTTCTCCATTGTGTCATCATCTACATCAGTGGTGAGCCATTTCAGGCAGCCACTGCCAGTGCCACCAGGATGCTCTATTTCCACATCAGCAAGACCACCATGACTAGGCCGGGGTACAAATACCAAGGTTTCAGTCTTTCCTGGTATATGCCTCTCATTCATATTTATGAATGTTATCAAACTAACATTTGCAGGAGAGAGGTTTGTCCGATGATCCCTGACTATTGCACCTGCTGAGCTGAATACCCTCTAGACACTTACACTGGAGGGTGGGCATGTGAGGTACTTCAGTGCCACTGTAGTCAGCTCTGGCCATTCACTGGCTTTTCCACTCCAGTACAAAAGAGGATCATCAGTTATTGTCAGATGCCTGTTTTCAGAGAAATATGACTCAACCATTCTCTGTGCCGCACTAAGTCCAGTGGTTGATGCATCATCCTGTTCTCCAGAATCATTTATTTCACAAATCCCCACTTAGGACAAAGCCTCCCAAAGTGGGTTGACGCCAGCCACTTTGGATGACAGACCACCTGGAACTGCAGTCTCCCTCCCCTTGCAGGATATGCTTGATGGTCCTCCAGGTACACCTTCAGCTGGATTATGCTGCTGAGGTCTGCTGACCTTGGCACGTGACTTCTGTGCCCCATGAACCAAGCGCACCAGTTGGCCACTGATATTTTTTACCTGTTTAGGCCCTCCCTCCAGTACTGATGCAATTCCACATTTGTATCGTAGGCCCAGCATTGTTGCTATGGCAAAGTTGTCACTACACTGAATGCTCAAAATGTGACAATTCTGGTTAAATATTGTCAGCATGTGTTGCAGCAACATACTGCTAGCACTGTCTCTGGCAAAATCAAGGCCATGCTGTATGTCTGCCTCAGCACCCGCAGCAGTGGAATTGATTGGCTAATGGAGGCAGACTGGCCACTCACTGCCTGTGTGGCATGTTCCATGAGGCACCACTGTTCAGTCGTCATAGACATGGAGGTCCCGGAACTGTCACGGCTAGTGTGCATCACAAGATATTCTGAGATGGCTTTGTATTGTTCATACAACCTCTCTGCCATGTATAAAGTGGAGTTCCATCAGGTGACAACTTCTAGTTTCAAGTGGTGCTGAGGGAGGCTGTTTTGTATCTGCAACTGCCTCAGTTGGTCACAGGCCTTTGCAGATCGTGAAAAGTGAGAGCAGATATGGCTTGCAACAGTCAGCACTTCCTTTATATCAGGGTGCTGCAGAAACTGCTGAACCACAAGATTTAAACAATGGCCCATGCATGGGACACGAAAAAAAACACCATTCGTGATGCATTTCACCACATTTGACCCATTGTCACTTGCTATGAACCCAGCTGTCAGAGACAGGGGGTTCAGCCACTTATCAGTTTCAGTCAGTACCATGTCCAACATGTTTTCGCCAGTGTGTGAACAGGTCACATTGCACATAGCAATCGTTGCATGCTGTCGAATTCCTTGAAAACTGCTACCTCGACAATCTACCTTACTGCACTGATTATTCACACTACCAACATCACAAACAACCCCCGGCACCTGCACCCAGTGTGCAGTTATTACACAAATATGAACTCCCCACTGTTTTGCCACTTGTCCACATATCCATACTTAAATGGATGAATGGAGAGGAAGAATGTTGAAGGGCATGTCTTACTGAGTCGAACACAGTATGGAACAACTCGGGGACAGCACGGGTCGAAAAGTATGTCCTGGATGGGACTTTTCATTTTGGACAGACACACGTGCAAAAAACCGCTGGAACCCAGAATTCTCCACAAAGGAGAAGGGCAAAAGATCAAATGCCAGCATTTCAGCTATAGCAGCATTAAGTTCATGTGACACTGTATGATTGGGGAGGTACTTCAGCTTATGTGCAAAAACACTCTGTAACGTGGGCTGAAAAATGTTTTACACAGGGTGTGATGACAAATGGTTCTGCTCTGTGATGAATGGCATTGGCAGGGGGTGGAATGTGGACGTTTGATGAAGACGGTTGCACAGGTGATGATGACAAACCCAGAAATGCAGTTATTTTGCCAGATTTGCCAACCAGGGTTGATGTACCACTTGCGCTAGACACACTGCATTCACCACCACCACCACCACTGCTACTCTCACCAGCACTAGACAACATTTCAAAATCATTATGCTCCTCCACCTCATCTTGCCTGTAGTAATCCTCTGCTCTTATTTCCTCGCTACTGCACACGTTTAATTTCCTACTGGACTTAACACTCATGGAAGGGGATAACATGCTCGTTATGGCTGCTGACGAGGGTGAACACCCCACTGTGGTATTAGCTGCCATCTTGTGCTGGGTCCACAGTGCCAAGTGCCTATTCTTAAGATGCGTATGCTGTCCTCCTGTGCCCAGATGGCTCCTCTTTTTACCTCAACTCACACACATATGGCAAACCTGGCAGATTGCAACTGACTCATCATTTGCATCTTGAACAAAAAAATCCAAAACAAGGGATTGTGATGCTCTACTTTTAACATGTCCATGATGCTGCTTATTGAATTCCGTTATTTTAAGCACTGAAGTGGGGGGGGCTATGTGATGTTTCAGGCACTGCACACCTGGACTGCAACTGACCACCACAACTACCTATGATTATTACTGGGTCATCGTCATCATCAACTGAAACTGGTAAATCACAAGTTTTTATGGGGGGGGGATTAATACAAACAGACTCAGACACAGCCACCTTGAATTTTTTTTCCTCCGGTTCCCAACTGAGGTCAGTTACATCATCATCATATTCATCAGCATCACACACATCCACATCTTCTGCTTGGATGCTGGCATGTGGACTGCATGTTGCATCCACAGCAACATCATCGTCATCATCACCATCAACACCACCATCACCTGATATTTTTTCACCACACTGTGAATAACTGAATGGAAAATACGAGACATGAACCACGGTGGATGAAATATCACATTGTATGTTATCGTTGACATGATTATCAGAATCCTCAGGTTCAGTTACTGGGATGTTACTGGGAAGTATGACATCATCTACACTGCCACTCATTGCGCTGCTTGACACTCCACTATATTTTTGGATACGGTACACTGGTCAGAATTCGAACTTGGGGCAGCAATACTCATACTACCACCACCAGCAACTGCACTAACACCACTGGCTGCGAAAACATCATCTCCCCCAACTAAGAGTGAAGCTACTGATTGGGCTGTAAAAAACATTGCAGGAGAAATACCTTTCCTCACATCAGCAATGCATTTCTACGTCTGCATACTACCACGCCCACAGACTGTCTTACTGGCAGCAGTGCCATGGCGAGAACCAGCTTTGCTTGCACATCTCTTTGCAGGCATTTTGGGGAATCAACAACAATATTCTAAACAAATTTAGATTTTGGTATGTTCACTCTCTGATTGGGGGGACGCTGGATGTGAAGCCAAAAAAACAACTGTGGCTTCAGCAACAGATACAGATGGTCACGCAAATTCACAAGTGAAAACACCTCCAGTAACCAATGGTGCTGAGGTCACAAATAATCCAATCTGGAAAAACATTCCTTTTGCCGCTGGGGGTTGGGGAGGCACTGACTGCAGATTTTTATGGCAGCAAAACAAAGAACAGATACCACAATGGCAGTACCAAATCAGGCAGCTGCAGTGGATAGCAGGTTCAGACTGCTGCACCTGCAATTACACTGTGTCACAATAAAAGGTGTATTATTTGATGTCACACACACACACACACACACACACACACAACAGTTTGTTTACAATGGTGAATGAGTAATTCGTATCAAATTGAAAAGTTTAGTAATATGCCACGTATTGTAAACAACCTGAAATTATGAACTGCTGCACCAGATCCACACAACACACAATCAGCAAGAAAATGTCAACAATTACTGACAATATTACTGTGTGTACATTGACACAGTCAGTTATATAACAAAAATATAACCAGAAAACAAAGAAATCCGTATTTCTCCAACTTAAATCTATCTACACCACAGATGTGCCCCTCCCCCAAAGCACACTTTCACTGTCTTTTACTACACACACTCAGTGTTGTATATTAACATTCAAAATCCACACACAAACAAAAATGTTCGATGATATGAGCACAGGAGGGTTTCCTACAATCGAACTAAAGTTTGAGCCCCAAAAAAGCCTAAAAAATGCTTTTTAACAGCTTTTAGAAGGTTTGAATTACAGACAGCTCTCAGAGCACACTGTCTTCTACAGCTCCCTACACACACACTGCCACAAACTGACACTGTGCAAATCAATATAGAGCCCATGTGACCTGAAATCCCATGAATCACTGCAAAATTCACCTTTGGAGCTTAAAAACAAGGTAAAATGAGGCAAAGTGCATTGTTCTCAATGCACTTCACCTTACAATTTGATGGAGTAGTGGTCTGGGAAGGCGGAGTAATGCGAAGTCATTGCTTTCAATGGACTTCGCTTTACTCATTATAACGCAAAGTACTCCGCTTCGTGTTGCAGAGTACTCCGCAAATCTGCCTTTATTCCGCAAATCACTTCACGGAGCGGATTGAGCCCACTTTGCCCGCCCCATGAACATGACCATTTCCTGTACACTATTGTCTCTTCATTGGGACTAATCCCACTAGTCCAGCTAGACACAGCCCAGCATACACAGATAATGCCCCTCCAAGGGTGGCTGGCTCACCTGAGACCAGTAGAATATGACATACCAGGCACAAAATAGAGAAGACACCCTCAATAACTTTCTTGCTGTGCTCAGTCATCCTCAGGGAAACAACGTACACGTCTAGAGGACACTGTGAGTAGTAGATTATAGGTATTCTTAGATGGCTATTCTGGCCACACTTAAGTACTTTTGTTTTTGGAACACTGAATGCTTCCTTTCTTGATGAGTAGACTGTAAGCTGTCCACCTACTTTTGAAATTACTGGTACCTTTCTCCTATTTGGTCCAGATTGGCTTATCCACATGGTTCCTTCCTTGGGAGTATCTGCCTCACATCTTGAGGAATACTATTGTTCCTGCTGCTGATGGGGACACATCCTTAGAGGCAAACTATGGTGCTGAGGTAGGGAAGACATCATGTTTGACATGAGGCTTCACCTCAGCAGGAAGTGCAGGAAGGGATGCTAGAATGGTGCAAGGATGTGTGCTCCGAGTTATCACTCCCTCGTTGCTGTCCTCCTGCACCAATGGTCTGACCCAGTGCATGGAATTGTAACAAGGATGACAATCTGCTCCAGCATCTTGTGTGGTCCGTTGCCACTGTAACTACCCAGGTCATTAGCTGGCTGGAGTTACCGCAGGAGCCAATGCTAACAAACACCTCATAGAGGGTAAGCTCTTTAACAGCACCTTAAATCTCATCCATCTTTGACTGAGATGATATGTCGTGCCGCACTGAAGCTCTGAGCAGCTGAGAGGGGGTGGATACATCATATCTTGCCTTAGCCTGTGTGCCAAAGGGTGTTTTGGTCAAACAGGTGCAAGACTCACCTCAAAAATCCAGCCTCCAAAGAAGTACTTTTTTCTTAATCTCACAGCATCTAGAAACCTGAACGCAAAACTTCTCTAGACACAGACCTGGCCCGGTCCAGACAGAACAGATACCTAGGGTAAAGCCTCCCCTCCTCCTTCTGTTTCCCACATGGCCCCTTTCTGGGATCCTCCCATCAGTTGTGCTGCAACCTTTTGAATTATGGGCTGGGATTCTGAGAGAACCTGCCCTGCAAGTGTCTCTTCATTCCTTCCCTTATGTGCTTTGCATGATATAAGTGCTCTCAGATCAATTTATTCATTAGGACCCCTGCATACTGGTTTCTCTAATAGTACAATGTGCATGTGTCTCCCTAAATGCAAACAGGAAGGACCCACATGAAGGAATTCTTTTGTCAACTCCCTGTCCTGTTAAACTTTACCTTGCTGACCTGTTTTCATTAGTATAACACGCTTTAACATGCTTTGGGGGAGCTGCCATAGGTTTCACACTGCCAACGCTCTGGAATGTGCTCCAGAAATTGCTGAAACTAGGGACTCCTGTTAGTCTTATGGTGTTTAAGACCTTATATACAAAATACATCACAGAAGCCTGTAATTGCTTCAAGCGATCCTAGCGTAGTTACCCTACCCTCTCCCGCACCTCTCCTGCCCTTCCTAACCTTATTCCTTGCACCTTGCAAATGCCACCCCTGAGTCACCTATTAATTCACTGCCCTGGAATCCTCCCTTCCTCACAAACCTGTCCTTGCTTACCTTCAGTCTCCCATCCCTTCAATTCTAGTATTCTCCCAGTACCTGACCCCACCCCCACTGTCTTCCCACTACCCCGACACATGTCTCCTCCTTATGAATTTGTTTTTTTTTTTACCTTGACTATGTATTTATATTCGCTGATAACATCCAAGGTAGCTTTCTCTTCACTGGGAAAAATGCTTTAACCTTACAGGAATACTAAACCATTTTTGTTTTGTTGAATCTAGTACCAATTTTTACTGACCTGCTACCTTATTGTTATACCTCCGTGCTTACCCATACCGACTGCCTATTACCTGAATATTTATGTACTCTGACTTGTCTTGTCTGCTGCAGGCCCGCCTGCACTGTTGTACATTTTTATTTACTGTTTATTTGCCTGTATATAAATGCACTGCCACTCGACTTGTACAATGCAGGTCCACCTTGTAAATGAACTTGCTCAATGGTGATCACCTGGATGAATAAAGAATTTGATTGATTGATTGATTGAATATTAAGGTTGGCATGACCTCTCCCTTCAAATAGCCCAAGGGGAAACCAATTTCTTGTTTATGATTATATTTAATGAAGTGTTAGACTCTTTTAGCTTCTGCTAGGGGAACCTCTCCTGCTATTTTTGTCTAGCTGATTACCTCTCCCTTCAAGGTTGAGGACCACAGTCCTGTTGACACATAGTAACTTTTTTTGTTAGCATATATTACTGTTTGTATTGTGTTTTACATGGTTAACTTCCTTAGCATGCTTTCTCTGCACTCGCTTATTTATTTATTCTTTATTTATTTAATTATTTCACAACTCGGATTAATACCTTTGAGCACAATGGCTGTTTTACAAAGGTTCCAAGTTGAGGTAGTACAAACAAAACAAACGTGATATACAGATACAACAAACTGCAAAAACACAGAGAACTATCATAGGAGTAGTCATGGTAAAATATATCATTGCAATAGTTTCAAGAAGTGCATTCCTTAGAAATTAATGAAAACTTAACATAAGGCAACATTTTAGTCAATAGCTGTGGAGACTGCTGCAAGACTAATAAGTACCAAAAACTGCAAACAAATTACAGTCTGAGAAGTCTTTGTCAGCAACACGAGGAAGATAGTGAGGAGAAAATAGGAGGAACGCGGGGGTTTGGGTGGAGGGACAGCTATGGCAAGAATGGGAGAAGGTTGGAGTAGGGAGAGGTATGGACTTCAGAGTGTGTTGAAAAGGACCTAGAGTGAAGCCACAGGTGGAGACCAGTAAGAGATAGGTGGGGGGGGGGATTGGCAGGGATAATTAGGATTAGGATAGAAAGGATTTATGCTAGATTTCACCTGTTAAAACCAACCAGCTAATGGAACTTACAGCCCAATGAGGCTTTATCGAGGGAGGGAGGGGGGAGGGAGGGGAACTGTAGTGTCAGGGTTGGAGGGGTTTGAGGATGGGGTACCAAAAGGATATGGATGGATGTAGGGGTAGGACAGGGGGTGAGGATAAGGAGTAGTGAGCTTCTTTCTTTTTGTACCACATTGAGCCACTAGTACTGTACACAGGGCAGTCACAAAGATTGGCTTGTGACAGCAAGTGCCATAGGTCTCTTTTAAAGAGGCTGATTTTGTCACAATCAATCAGGGAAACAGGGAGGTCATTGAACCATTGAGGTCCTTTAAAGGGCAGAGCTCACTGGGCAAAGGTGGTGAACCTGAAAGGCTCCGAGGAAGCCATGACATCAAGATAACATGTAAGATTGTTCGTGCATACACCAGATAAGTGTGCATCCTCTATTTTCCCAATTGGCTAACTGTCCAGGGCCCTGGAAGAAAAAAGAAAAAATGTCTTTCTTAAAAATTAGCTGGGACAATAGCAATAGAACAGGAGCAATACGAGCATGTGCGATGAAGTGGAGGAGTGCAAGTAAGCCAAACCAAGCTGAACAAGCTGAATATGGTGCTGCGTATGCAAACTGCTAAATGCGCAAGTGGGGCATGATGGAGAGGTGGCAGAATGTGGCAGTGTACTTCACTGCTGGTATCTTATGTTTATTTGGTGAATCTGTATGTTGCAATAAAAAGAAAAAGTGTACACCACAGGCAGATGGAGCTGCTTTAATGAAAAAGCTCTATTAGCCACTTGCAGTGACAGTACAATAGTGCATTGCTCCACCTTGTAGTTTAAATCCCACTGAAACTGTAGCTAATTGTTTTGTTTCTGGCCTCTTGGTTTCAGGTAAGTGTTCTGCCCTTACTGATGTTGAATTGTGCTTGACTCACTGACTATTTTTTATGGCACTGTAGTTTCCCTAGTATGGTGTTCCTAACATTATTGTTAATGTTTTGCTTGTTAGAGATTATTTTCTGTATTGCTTTTATGCATCCCAGTCCCACTCCCTAAGGACACATGGTTCATATCTGCAATTGCCTAACTACTGTTGCAAATGTCCTGAAAGTTTTTTTAAAAGCACCATACAGGATTTACCCTTGTATAATGGTTTCACACTGTTATTCACTTTATTGCTTTATGGTAGTGCTACCTATTTTTTCTGATCAATTCCTTGTCCTCTTTCTCAGGATGCACCTGGAAAAAAGAGATTCAGTTTAATGCAACATCTTAGCCAAAAAGTATAAATAAACACATTTGTGTCTGCTATTCAAATCTCACTCTAAGGAAAAGTCTCCAGGTGAAAGCTAGAGGGAAGAACCCTGGTCAGCAGGCCCTTGGGGAAGAGCATAAGGAATCCAAGTATTTCTCTTGGTGAGAGACAGAAAACTGGATTAGATTAAATCAGTCATTGCTAGTCTGTTTTTTGTGCATTTTGCCTCCAGGAAGAATTCAGCCTCTGGTGAGAACAGCAATGGATTTCTCTACATGCTGGGTCCCCAGGAAACTATAACATGATGGTTGGCCTAGGCAGTGGAATTTATTCCTTCTGGTGGAGGCGTGGAAGCTTTTGATTGTACAAAATAAAACATTCATCCAACTTTAGAAGTTTGGATTATATAAAACATTTTTCTACATTAAGTTGCAAATGATTTTTTTTTGTTTTAGATTTTAAAAACTCTGTTTCCTTGAGAAAGCGATATAGAAGGTTTATTAAGTGTACGTGGTATGTGGTGGTGGAGAAAGAGAGATTTATTTACTAATTACAGCCAAGTTATTATAAAACTGGTTGCAATTTGTATATTGTAAAAATAATCCTTTCTTTCCTAAAGTGTATTAAATTACATAAGGGTAAAATGATTGTGCAATTTTCCTTATTAAGACTATAACATGATGCACATGAGCAATTTGTAACCGGATTGGTAGCCTAAGGCCCTGTGCACACTAGGGACTGATTTTAAAACATTATTATAAACATTTTATTAACCAGTCCCTAGCATGGTTGTCAGAGAATCCACATTTATTCCGACAACTGTGCTTACTCGAGTGGGTTCCCAGGCATGACAGCAGCACTAACTCAAAGCATTATGGGTGCCGGTTGGTGCCATGGTGCATGATGGGATACCCGTGATTGAGAACTGAAACCAATCGGGGAAAAAAGTACACCACAGGAACAAGAACTTCTTTGCCAGCTCGGCAATGCCAGCAAGGTATTTTTTTACCACTGCACTGTTTAAAAAATGGCTTTTTCTCAGAAGACAGGTTACCTTAACCCGTGTTACAGCACAGTTTGCGTACACACTATTGTTAACATGGATTAAGGCAACCATGTTTATCTAAAACCATGCTAAAGACTACCTCTCTAGCAGGGTTTTAGCGTGGTTTTAGAATACAGTTGTAACACAGATTTAGCCGTGTTACAATGTGGATGCAAACCGTGTTCTGGGAACTTAAAACTGTTTAAGGTAGTTAAATCATTTTAAGCTCCCAAGTGTGTACAGGGCCTAAAAGAGAGGCTCCTTACTCCCATTAAAGAATTTGATGAAAATCCACAGAACCAGCAGTCAGGTGTGAGAAAGAGATACATTATTTGATGTAAAAAAATTGCCTTTAACAGACAATCAGTTTTTAGCTAGATCTGAGGTGCAACTCCCAGTTAAGAAATTAATGAAAAACTATGGTGACTCTCCTCAACAGCTCTCGGGCTGTCATTATAATGGCAGCTCCAGCTCAAACGTGTCTGACAGCCACAGCTAAAATAAAAAGCATCTTACAAACTGTTTTAAGAGAAATGAGTACCTTCAATTAACACCTTCATTTCAGCTACAGTATTAAAGAAGGTACAGGCACTTACAAATAAAGCAAGGGACACAGAAATGTTCCTGTCATACATAGATGACGAGGACAGCCGGCATGAGAGTAGGATTCAGGAGCTTAACAGGCTAGTGGGACTATTGTGGCACAGAGCCAAAGATACAAAGAACAGAAATTAGAGGAAAATTATAAGATGCATAGGCCTCTCTGAAAGTGTGGAGCAGAGGGATTTGGTGGGTTTTTTGTAGCAGGAACTATCTAAACTGTTCAGGCACAACTGGAAAACAGCTGTTGAAATAGAGAGAGCCCACTGACCCTGCCACTCCCACTGAGACAAGGAGGTCACCCTAGACCAATTATTGCAACATTCCTTAGGTTTCCAGGAAAAAATGACTTCTCTCATTAGCCCAAGGCAGAGGTCTCCTAAACCAGAATGGAGAAAGAATCTTCATTTTTAGTGATTTTTTTAATTGTTTTTATGTAGTATATTTTTTGTGGGTGCCTGGCTGTACTGCTTCAGCCCCTGCTCACCTGGTCTTTCCTCCTCGCCTCTCTGGCACACCTCTTCATGGGGCAATACCCTCTGGCTTGCCCGCCAGGGCAGGAGCCACCTCCCCAACACAACCCACATGGAGATGGGAGAAGGATGACACAGGGTCCGAGATGAACATTGGACCAGGAAATGATGTCATCATGTTTCCACCAGTGGTGCAAGTGGTAGACAAGGAGTACAGGAATTCATGCACTGGCAGTTATGAAATGCAGAATGAAGATCCTCAATCTAAAGGACAGCGGTGTCAAGATGCATCTATCTAATTCGACACTAGTAGATTCAGTTAGAGATACTGAAGTATTTCTAGGAAAATAGCATTGTTGTACAAGTCAAATGTTGTTATGGAAACCCTGATTGCAGATCACAGGTCCAGGAACTGCCACTATGTTGCTGATTTAAGAATTTCAGTTTCAGTGTCAGTGGGAAGAAGTACAGGAACTCAGTTCCTGCTGCAAAAAAGGTACAGGAACCAAGTTCCTGTGCGTTCCTGTTCACTTTCATCACTGGTTTCCACGATGAGCTGGCTCAAGAAGATGAGGAAGCAAGTAACAAAACTCACACTTGCAAACTAAAAGCCAAACACAGACACCATTGCCTAGGAGCAGGAAAAGAACACTGAACATATAGCCAGTAGTACAATGCTTTATATGTTAATTGAGCTGCATTTTTAGAAGGGAATAAGTTAAATAGTAAAACTTATTACTGTGACAAAGAACCTCTGTGCACAAGCACTGAGGCAATGGTTACCCCAAAGGGCATTGGCCCGGAAGCCAAGTTTCAAAGAAATACAAAATCACACATGCCCCCATAAAGAAAAGCATCATGGACTGCATATGCAAATCACCACAGAATATTATGCTGGTTCAACTTTAAGCAAGTTAAGCTTAGTACTATGTTTACATGGATAAAGAAACTATCAGAACTTAATGAACAGAGGACAGGTTAAAGTGCTGCATGTATCCTGACAATGGGGTTAGTCAGGCTTCTCATGGAGCTGTTTTCCATTTTTACTGTCATGTATGAAACACAGCAGAGAATGTTTACTTAAAAGAGATAGTTTATATAAAATGCCAGACAAATGTTTTTGAACTTTATTTTCGGTTTGAACCAACCTATGTAGGTGGTGGAAAACAATATCTGAGAAAATAACAGAGATGTTACAAAGACATCAAAGAGAGCATGTTGGTAAAGGAATTAAACAGCATTTACTTGTACAAAGATATATATGAGAATTATAAGCATTTATGACTTGGGATCTTCATACCTGACAGCTTAATTGTATTTCTGGTTCCCACAGTGCATCTTGTCTCATGTGACTGTGTTGTAAGAGAGAACCAACATTCAGCACACACATGCCAAACAAACTAAATATCTTGGAAGCTTTACAAGCTGCACAAAAATTACCAACAGCAAATTATTTCAGGACAGTAAAACCTTTAGGATGAGGGTGGTCACCAAGCTGAATTCTACAGATTTTAAACTATAGCCATCTCTACTGTTGTGTGAACTGATTGTAATGCAGTGCTTTCTGCTGGATTTATGGGCTCTGCTACATCACCATTACATGAAACAAGGTGCATTGTAGGACAAAGAAATGCAATAAACCTATTTGATATGGAGATCTCCAGGGGTCGTAAAACTACCCTAAAGCTAGCAGGCTAATTTAGGAAAAACTCCTAATACCAGTCAGAGGGAAGGAAACACTAAAACTTCACATACAAATTAAAACACTCTGCACAACATATATTTTTTCAAGTTTTGGGTGTAGTTTTCCTTTAATTGTCAGATACAAGGATAAACCAAGACTCATGACTCTTAACTCTATAGACTTCAGATTAAGTATATATTCTTATGCTTTCTGATAGGTAAACATACTTGGGGGGAAGGCAAAATTAGTAACCAAATTTTGATTTTAAATCAGTAAGCAAAGGGCTCCAATACTTCTGAAATTTAGGCCACAAATTGTTAGCTCTAGCCACACTCCTCTCTGCATTAAGTGCATTAAGAAATTCTGACCACCATTCTGGAACAGCAGGGGTCCACGCTTCCTTCCAATGCCTAAGAATTAGTAGTTTCGTAACTAATAAAACCATAACCATCTGTGTCTTAAAGAGATAGTGTGGGAAATGTGGAATATTGCCCCAAAATGCAAACTTTCTCTTTGAAGTATGGAGTGATTGGCAAATAACTGCCAATAAGACATTTAACCAGATTCCAAAAAGTAAGTATCTTGGGACATGACCATAACTTATGGCCCAAGGAAGCATTCACTGCACCACAATCTTGGCACTCTGAGGTGGGTAGAAGGCCCATTCTATATAGTTTATTAGGTGTAAATACAGGTTATGTAATATATTAAACTGAATGCCCCTTAGCCTATCTTGCTTAATTAATCTGTAATTGTCCAACCAAATAGATTCCCACTGAGAGTCAGATAAAGAGTTGGCCATATTGTATTTCCAGCAGTAGGCTGTGGCTGAGATGTCCTTCCAGGAAGCTTTAATAAAGGCTTTATAAAGTTTGGAGACTATTTTATCTTGACTTAGATTGACTGACAGAGAATTTAAAAAAGATTCTACTTTGTTCATCAATGGGAGTTTTCCCAAAAACTTCTGGAGGCAGTGATGGCTTTGGGTAAAATAAAACCATGATTTGGGTGGAGAATCCAATTTATTTTTAATTTGGCAGGCTGTATAAAATGAGGTCTTGTGTAGTAGGTGTTTCAATTTCACATCCGAAAGTAAGTGAAGGCTCTTAGAATCAATAAGTTTATTGGCCATTTTTAAGTCGGGGTTGTCACAGAGAGGTTAGGAGACATCTGTTCTTCTGTGTAATTTAAAATGCATACAAAGTTGGTGAAAAGACCTAATGTTCTACCCTGTAGTGGAGTCTTGGATTGCTGAAGGAATTGCTGCCCAAGGACAGTAGAAGAGGGCGTGCAGAGAAAGGTGCCCAATTTTGGCACTCACATAATCTAGCTAAATGCCAGAAAGAGTTGTAAGAGGTTTCTCCATTGGAGATGTCCAAAACAAAAAGTTACTTGCATGAATAGCCAGATAATATGAGAAGTCCGGTAGCTGTAGACCACCTTTCTGTTTAGGGCCTGTGAGTTTCCGATATGCCCTATGAGGTAGATGCCATTCCAGATGAAATTCAAACATAAATTATGAAAATTCTTGAAGAAGGGTTTGGGAAGATATAGGGCTAAACAATTTAGGGAGTAAAATACTTTTGGTAGAATTATCATCTTTAGGATATTTGTTCTTCCCCAAAATGAAATAGAAAGTTTTTTCCATCTTGCCAAATCTTCTTTGATTGACTGCAGAAGAGGGTCTAAATTCAGGGATTTTAGTTTATCCAGATCTCTTGAAAACTTTATGCCCAAGTAATTTATAACCTTATTTTCCCATTGAAGCCCCAAGGTTACGGCCTGTTCCTTGTCTATCGTAACTGATAAGGGATAAACTATAGTTTTACTTTTGTTAATCTTATTTCCAGAAAATTCACTGAATTGATTAATAGTTTGGAGAGCTAATGGAAGGGAAGAATCCCAACTGCTTAAATGTAAGAGCAGGTCATCTGCAAAAAGAGAAATATTTGATTCGTATGATCCCAGACGAAGGCCCTCAATCCCTACCTCTTTATTGATGCATCTTACTAACGGTTCTGTGTATAAATCAAAAAGATAGGGAGATAGGGGGCATCCTTGTCTAGTTCCACTTTTTAGTAAGAAGGCCTCTGAGAGTTGATTGATGCACAGAATGCGTGCTGAGGGACACTGATAAAGGGTATGAATAGGTTGTACAAAATTGTCTGTGAAGCCAAAATGGGCAAGCACCGTAAATAGATAGTTCCAACTGACTCTATTGAAGGCTTTTTCTGCATCTAGGGAGACCAATACCACTTTTAGGTTGGGGTCCCTGGATGCAGAAACTAAGTGAGCCAATTTACAGAAATGATCAGCCGACGAACGACCCGATACAAAATCAGCCTGTTCTGGACTTATTAGGGGAGTCCAAACTTTAGTTAATCTGGTAGCCAGAATTTTTGCATATATTTTAATGTCTACGTTCATCAGAGAAATTGGCCTGTAGTTGCCAATTTGTGTTGGGTCCTTCCCTGGCTTTGGAAGAAGAATAATTCTTGCTTCCAGAAGAGAAGGGTCACTAACTGGGTGAGAATCCCAGAATGTGAAGATTTTATGTAAAACCGGTACTAGTTGGGTTTTGTAGAAAAAGCCAGTGTACCTATCCAGTCCAGGGGCTTTATCTGCCTTTAATGAATCTATGACCAAAGAGATTTCTTCCTCTGTTATAGACCCATCCAAAAAGACCTTGGAAACTTCTGTTAGACAGGAGAGGTCTGCCTTCTGTAGAAAGGCACCCATCAGTGAAGATTGAAAGTCAGACAATTGTTGGGAAGAATAGAGATTTTGGTAAAATTCTCTGAAAGATAATAATATTTCTTAGGGATTTGTAGTGATTAACCCAGTGTGTGGATGTTGGATTGCCGGTATCCATTTGGCTGCGGATAGCTGTTTCAGCTTCCAAGCCAAAAGCTTTCTGGCCTTGTTACCTTGGCCAATATAGATTGCTTTGACCTGAGATGTGGCTTCTCCACCTTTTCCAGAAGTGAGCCAGCATAGTGGGCTCTGAGTTGGGCCAATTGCAAGCATTTCTCAGGGGAAAGCTTTACGATGCTTTTGGATTCCAGAGTGTGTATCCTGTCCAAACACAAATTTAATTGAAACAGCTTTTTTCTCTTAGTTACCATCACAATTCAGATAAGCTCCCCCCTCCAAACTGACTTTAAGGCTGCCCATACCTTATCTAGGTCAGGAATGGAGTCTATATTTTCTTGTATGGTAAGCAAAAGGTATTCTTCGAAGCAGGAGCATATCTGAGGATCTTTCAAAAGCAAATTATTTAGAGACCAAGTGCTGGGTCTAAGAGGTGGCCCAAGAGTTTTTAATAATAGCAAAATCAATGAGTGATCAGAGATCACTCTAGCACCAATTTGAGCATCCAGAATGCCTGAACAGAGCTGTTGATTTACTAGGAAAAAATCAATATGAGAGAAGCTCCTGTGAACTGTAGAAAAGAAAGTATAATTTATAGTGGAGGGGTAAATAAGTCGCACGGGTCCACTAACCCTAATGCTGTCTTAAGCTCTAATAGAGCTTGCTGGGCCAGGGAAGGGCCAAGACCTTTATGATATGTCCAATCCATATCATTAGTCTGGACAAGGTTCCAGTCCCCACCCAGAATAAATGGTAAATGTGCAAATGAGGCTAGTTCAGCAGATAGGTGGAGAAAGAAAGTGGAACAGTCCACATTGGGGCTGTAAATTGATCCCAATAATAGTTCCCGATTGGCCAACACACCATGAACCAGGATGTAACGCCCCTACGGGTCTCTTACTTCTCAGATAGCAGAAAAAGGCACCCCTTTTGCCAAACGTATAGCCACCCCTCTTTTACGGGAAGCAAACGCGGATCCGAAAACTTGGCCAACCCAATTTTTTTGCAAGAGCTTCTCTTGTGTTGATAAAATATGAGTTTCTTGTAGGAAAGCAATCATAGGGTCATATTTTGCCATATACTTTAATACAAGATATTTCTTTTTGTTGTCCCTACCCCCTTTAATATTCCATGATAGAATTTTCAAGTTAGCCATGGTTACCTATCCTGATACAATCGATGATAAGAGTACTATTAACAAATCTACTAAACATTAACAAGAAATGCAAAAATAACCATACCCCTCCCAAAACACTATCTAAGCTATCCATTACCTAGGCCCTAGGCCTACACCTCCTAATACTAAGGGTCCTGGTGCTGCCCAAGGGTGATCTACCTCCCTCCGGTACCAGAATAAAAACTGGAAAAATAGTATAGTAGTTTAAACAAGTAGAAAGAAAATCACACTAAAAGTTATTATTGAAAGACGGTCCCTTCCTCCACGGGGAATTATTATTTAAACCAGTGTAAGAAGAAATTATTACATCATTTGCCTCTCTGTCCATCCAAATTAAATATTCTATTTGGCAGGGAGAAAAAAGGAATAAGGTTATTAGGACTGGAGCTAAATCAGGAATTTTGGCGAATTAACTCCTTTGCCAAAACTAAAACCACTGTCAGTTCTGTATTGGAAAATGTGGATGAGTTCTCAACTCTTAGGTAACCGCTGAAGCTAAGTTAAAACTAAACATGCACAACTCCTAATGTTAATAAAACTGAGTAATTGCTGAGTTACCCTATTAAATGGATTAAATTTCGCCATCTAGTGGACTAAAATGAAAAACGCAGACTCCACAGCAACCTTAGGAGATACTGCTTCAGCTCTTTTCTGAGCTTACTATTAAGTAAAATCAATACAGTATTTATGATTGCCAAACCCTGTCATCCCACAAGGAAAATCAAAAAGGGGAATTCAGAGAGCCTAAATAATAACTGAAAGGAGGAAATAACCTGTGTCTCCTATATAAAATGAGTTTCAGATTATCACAGGGTTGTAATAGCATAAGCAATGATCTGTTATTGTTTCAATAATTCCCTCAAAGACAAAAGAAGGCATTCCATAAACAACTTTTGGTAGTCTTCAGGCTCAACATTTAAAGAAGAAACAGCACTTTTCATAAAGTCCAACCTGTAAAACATAAAGATTGGTGACTTAGAAATATAAATGCAATAAAGATAGTTACTGAGATGTACTCAATGCCTGATCATGGTCAGTAAAAGGGGATTTAAAGCCCCTCAATCTCATGCAGGAAATAGGTCTGGGAGAGATCTCCAAAGTATCTTCAAGGAGTCTTCAGCCGAATCCAATCGCTTCACACCTTCTTCTAAGGTGAGTTCCAGTTTAGCTGGATACAACACATGATGCCGAATCCCTGCTGCCCACAGCTTCGTAGTAACAGGCCTGAAGGTTGCACACATTTGCCGAGTCTTGAAAGTCAGATCTGGTACCAGCCTAAGTTTCTTCCCTTCCCATAAGATTGCCAATAATTTCCTTGCCCCCTTCATAATAAAGTCCCTGTTCAGGTAATTCAGAAGTTTAAAGATAATCGGTAGTGGGGGATCCGAGGGGGGGAGGGCCTCACCCGGAGCGAACAGTGGGCTCTCTCAATAATATATTCCAAGCCGTTAGGGGAGGACCCCGCAGTTTTCTTTAGGAAGCCTTGCAAAAAAGCGATGGTATTAGGGTTTTCCTCTCCGTCTGGTATCCCCAACAGCACTAAATTGGTGCGTCTGTTCCTTCCTTCAAGATCATCGATCCGATCCTCCAATTTTACTTGAGCTCTTTTCAAAGCGATGATCTCAGGCTCCATTTTCTCCTGCTTGTTTTCAACAGAGCTGATCCTTGCCTCCGAGTCAGCAACTCATCGGGAGAGTTGGGTGAGTGCAGGTTTAATGTCGGCCACCCCGTCAATTAGTTTAAGCAGGGCTTCTTTGATCTATGTCAATTTGGTGCATATATGCACTGAGGAGGTGTCTGAGTTGTTGGATAATGGCAAGCTACTGCGTCAGGGACATTTAGCGTCTGATTCCTGGGCTGAGTCCACCGAGAAGGCCACATCCAAACTCAGGGGAGAAGGTGAGGAATCCATTTTTCAGTTTTAATGGAATTGAGATGGTTACCCCTCTGTTGTTCCTGCTGATCTTGCAGTGAAAGTCAAAGTGCTAAAAAATGGTAAATTAGGCGATTTTAAGTAATAAAGGTACCGAGGGAGATTGGAGCTCTTCCACCCACATCCTACTCCTTAGCCAGCATCACATGACTCCCAGCTGCATTTTTCTATTGAAGATCCCTGGGGTCAGGGATGTGTAATGATGTCCCACATCTGCCCACCCCCAACAAGTACCAGCACTAGCACAAAAACCCCCCCAGCCTCTGCCAGAGGTCCGTAGTGTGCCAGACACTCTACCCCTCCTCCTGGAGAAGGAGAGCAGTCCCTAGGATGCTCAATCCTTCTCCCACCCAGCCAGCCCTCTGACATCCCGAGCCTGTTCCTGAACCTGGGTCATCGGCATCACAGACAGATGCCCTGCCTCTGCGCCAGTAGGCAGGACACATTTTTAATGAGTTTTCCTCAGAGCTGGCACAACACAGGAAGGCATTTTCAGAAACTTGTAGCACTTTCAGGTTATAGGGATCCCCTAACAACTACAATACCTGGTCACCTTGAAAATAGTCCAAAACAGAATCCCCAATGTATTTATGTCACTGGAGGAGGCTAGCAACTGCATTCTAAACAAGTTCTGGTCAGAACTGTTACGGCTGTGGAGAGCTTTTAGGAGCGGCAAGACAGCTGGTAAGAATATGCGGCACTCTTGCTGCACCAGTGTCAGCCGTAACTAATACTGCAGCGATTACAGTACTGTGTATGCATGATACTCATGCATGCAGAGTTTGCCCCAGAGTTAGCCATGAGCAACATGGCAGAGCTGAAATGACTACGTATGCTTGATACTCGCTCATGTGCAGTTTAAGTCAGCTCCACCCTACTGAACATGGCGACCTTCACTTCTACAACTGTGGAAAGAAAAAGTAGGGTTCTGGGAAGGGGTTGTGTTTATGTGGCCTGTGGAGAGGGAGAGCTGCATAAACAGAATCATTGGAAACTATGCCGGAGCACTGTGGCAGCACACCAGACAGCAGTGCAATCACGTGCTTCCACAGTACTCTTATACAACTCTGATGATGGCATAACATCTGCCCATGCAGCCATAAAAATAAGACTCAGGAGAAGACTATTAACAAACTAGAGATCTGGTCTGGGACTTGCTCGTCATCACAGCCACTTTTGCATTCTTTTCTAAGCAGTAATATTTGGTAAATGTGCATTAATCATATTGAACTCAGTGCTGGTAGACTTCTTCAGGTTTTCCCCTGATTGTAGTAATTGGGCGTAGTAGCAGTCTTGAGGTAGTAGCTGGCTAATGGCTCTCTCTGACTGGCTCCCCTCTGCTCTGGCCTGGTGCTGTTTTTGTGTTCCTGGCTTCTTCTTCATTACTTAACTAAGAAACATTCACAGTGGTGCCTGTGCCTGTTGAGAAACAAAAACCACTACTCCTAATAACTTATACTCAGTATTAGTATTACTTTCTTACATGTCAGAAACAGAAGAGTGATTAGAGAGCAGTCTGGGAATTACCTGCCTTTTGACAAAACAATGTCACAGACAGTATGTGGTGGGTAGCATTTAGAGTTTCATGGCTCGCACTGGTGCTTTAACTAGTAAGCTATAAGGGCTGGTCAGAGTTCTGTGACTTGCCTGCCTTTGAATAAATTCTTCATCATCATCATCATCATCTTAGAGATCGGTGGCAGATGTACATATTTCAGCACTGGCACTTCCAGTAAGCTCATCCACAGTCACATCGTTCACTCCTTCTTATCTCATTTCACTAATCCTGCTGTTTATTGCTACTAAACAGTTGTTTAATTGTTTTTTTTTTTTACAGATATGTTAATTAAAAGCAATTTTCAATGATTTTTTAACATACAGTTACCATAAAACAATAATGGGTATAAACGGTTTTGGTAAGGTTCGGATAAGGATCTGAACCTTTATTTGCTTATCAGAACCTTTTAGAACCTCAGAACCATTAGGAGTTCTCCCATCTCTATTACTCAGTCACCTTGGGGAAATAGGTGGCAATAATGAGTGCATGTCTTAAGACAAGGTAACAACTGGCTAACAATAACAAGACTACAAGTTGGTGCTACTACGTAACTGCCAAAGGTGTGTCCCTCCCCATCTCAAAAATGCTTCACCTGTGATGCAAGCTTTAACCTACTCTGCTTTCACAATTAATTTTTTTTACTGGATAACACAAAACAAAAATGGTAGAAGGCTGGTGACACTGTAAACAGGAGGCTACTATGCAACTGCCAAAGGGCTGCCCCCTTCCTCCAAAATGAGTTCACATGTGACACAAATCTTTACTGGCTCTGCTTTCACAGTTTGATTTTTACTGGACTGCGCAAAACAACAATGATCCTGTGCTTGTGTGGGAAATGACTGATGTTGCTGAAGACAAGGGCTACTATGCACTGCCACAAGGCTGTCCCTATACCCAAAAATGGTCTCACACTTGAAACAATCCTTTACTGGCTCTGCTTTTACAGTATTTCTTTTTTGTTTGTTTGTTTACTAGAGTACACGAAACAAAAATGGTTCTGTACCTCCATGGGAAATGGCTGGTGATGCTAAAGATGGGGACTATTATGCAACTAATATCTCATATGAAGGTCTTCTTTAGGTTTCTGCACTGTTTTGCAGACTGCACATGTGTAAACAGTGTGAGTCTAAATATTCACAAATAATACTGATAAATGAACACACAAAGTTATGTGTTTTATATATTTCTAATTAATATGCTTTAGCATGCATGCACACATACAGTCACACACACATTTTCTTTGGTTTCTGTGAGATTTAGAACATCTAAGGAGTCAGTTCATAGCATTCCATTCTGTGACCCTTGATTTACTAGTCTCAGGGATGTTTGCTAACCTCTGGTTGTATTTCTTGACTAAAGGCTGATCTGTCATGCTCATGTTTTAAATTTGTTTTTCAACTTGTTTAAAGCAGCTCATTTATTTGGCTACAGTTTTCATCATACAGTTTTATTTTAGAAAAAAAAAAAAGGGAAAAGGTATTTCTGACATCCAGCCAAAATCTAAGAAGCTGAAATTGCTAAGAAGCTCTGATCATTACAGCCTGGTGCACTCTGGAAGATCTGACATCCCATTTACTTTAGGCTGTAGGGGTTTTATTTAGCTGCTGAATGAACTAGAATGAATCTATTTGATTGAGCTCTGGACAGATGTTCACTCTAAAGCCCTGTAAGGGAGTATTTTATTCAACAGGTGTAGTGATTTATAGTTGCAGAAGGATACACCGGAAACTCCAAAAATGTGTTCTTTGGTATTCCATTTTTACAGCTACAGCAAGACAGCTGCAGGCTCTGCCCACAGCCATAAAAACTGGCAAGATAAACAGAAAGAGTTACTAACTGCAAACAGAAAGGAAGGTGGAAACACACTGTCATCACAGATCCAGCAAACTGATCAGGGGGCTGGAGTCCCATCAAAGCCACAAGAACTGCAAGACTGCAGGACATGGAGTGTCAGGTCTCAAAAGCAAAGTGAGCTAACTGAACTGGAAGGCACAGAACAAAAGGGGGAAAGAAGCACCAGGGGTCTAGGTTCCAAAGCATAGATAAAAGCAAAGATTCTGGGAGCTCTGCAGCCAGTTCACATGCAGAAGAAGAACTGGCCACCAAGAGAACAAAGCCAAATCCACCATTCACCCTGAGAAAAAGGTTACACCAGTCAGTGCTCTGCAACCTGTGATGGAAGAACCAGTCAGGAAGGACAAAGGACAGAAGCACACCCAGGCCACATGTGTGGACATTGTAGAAGCTTTCCCAGGATTGTCTGTTACTGGGGCTAGTGCCACAAACATCCAGCACCACAAGACTTCAGTATCCTTTACTGATTTTTCTGCAGACCAGTGCTAAACAAGGAAAACATATGCTTTCTACTGCACAGTATTAAGAGGCATTGACTCATCCTCTTTTTTTTTCTTCATCCCCCCAGACAGCCCTCTTTCAGAGGAGCATCCCAGCCCTGCCATCCAGACTTCCGCCGGGACTTTCCAGCCATTTTCACCCGAGGGCTTGCCCCTCCCCAGCCAGGTTGGCAGGAGTCCCCCAAGACTTATCAAAACACGGATCCAGTCTGGGCTGGCATGCCCTGCTGGTAAGGTGTGGGACCTGTGGGTACTCCTCTTCATCCTGCTGCCAGGGATTTTCCAAGTTTCTCCCATGGGGTACCCTGGTGTGCACTGATGTCAAGGCACACATGTCAATGTCTGCCACATCCCCTCACCTCATTCGGCTTTAGGTGTCTTTCCCCTGGCTTCTGCTAGGGGCCAGTCAAGCACTGAGTTCTCCCCCCCTCCTGTAAGGAGATGGAGAGTGGCCCCACAGATGCTCGATCCTCCTCCAGCTGGCCATCTGACACCTCAGACTGGCTGTTGAACCAGGGTCATTATTGTCACAAGTGGTAGTGCTACTGCTGCGCAAGTGGGTCAGCTGATTCATTTTCTTCTTAATAACCCCCCTTTCTCTATGTAATGTACAATTAATGTTATTGCTGATTGTCAGGTTTGAGATATGGTTAGAGGCTAGTATCCTGTTCTTATAAAGGCAGAATGCCTCCACTTTTGCAGTGCATGGATGCCAGCAGATAAATTTGATGTTGTTGTGAATTCTGGGCAATGAGCCAGCTTCTCATAATCCTTCACATCCCCCACTTTTTAGGGCTGCAGTGGGTGGAGCCCTGCAGACCTCTTGTGAGCAAAAAAGGACTCCACTCTGACCCAACAACAATTTAGGAGTTGCAACCCAGTCATCTCCGTGGTCTGTGAAGCACTCCACTGTGTCAGTGCAGTTTTCTCATATAAGCCATTTATTTACCATCCTGAGGTCCTGTTTGCACTGTTTTCTCACCACCACTTTGGCCTGAGTCTCTCATGCTGTTTCATTCTCCTTTCAGCCCCACATAATGTTTCTCCTTTTAAAGAGGGGCTGGAGGAGCTGAGATGCAGAACTGCTTGCAGCTGCACCAAGAATGTGCAAGCTGGCGTTCCACACATGCACATTGGTGCACATCTGCTTTCTTACCACATTAGCGGCTCATCAGCAGTTCCCCCGGTGTTCCTGGACACCAAGATCTCTTAGTTGGGGTCCAGAGACACGAGGGCCATGGTGCAGAAGCCACAAAACTATTTGTTTAAAGAGCACCAATAACCACTCTGGGACTGTGATTTCTTGGTATAGCTGCACGTACGCAGTGTTACGCTGCTGCTTGCACTTATTGCATATTTTAAGTTTGTTTTAAACGTTGGTATAGCATTTGTTAGTGCTGTATTTTTGGAACCCTGTACCTGTGTACTATCAGGGCAGGAAGAGTGTGGTTTGTAGTCCTTGCTAAAACTTCAGGACTACAGATTACAAGTGTGGCATTGCTATATAACATTTACAATATAATACCATTTAAACACAGCTGTGTGCCTTATCTACGGATGAGTGGATGATGCACTTAGCAGATAATACTGGGCTATATTTGTTAGAAGTCTATTTTGGGGGTCTGACCTCATGTAACACACTTCTGGGTTACTCCCCAGTACTTCTACAAGCCGTGCTGTGAGGGGGCACATGTGACTGTGATTTCTTGGTATAGCTGCATGCACACAGTGCTACACTGGTGCTCACACTTATTGCTTATTTTAAGTTCATTTTAAACGTTGGTTTAGCACTTGTTAGTGCTGTATTTTTTGGAGCCTTGTACCTGTGTACTATCAGGACAGGAAGAGTGTGGTTTGTAGTCCTTGCTAAAACTTCAGGACTACAGATTACAAGTGTGGCATTGCTATATAACATTTACAATAAAATAGCATTTAAACACAGCTGTGTGCCTTATCCACAGATGAGTGGACGATGCAATTAGCAGAAAATATTCAGCTATATTTGTTAGAAGTCTATTTTGGGGGTCTGACCTCATTTAACACACTTCAGTGTTACTCCCCGGTACTTCTACAAGCCCTGCTGCGAGCAGGGCATGCGTGGGCAGGGCGCGCATGGTGCTGTGGCAAAAATGCGCACAAAGACACACGCATTTGCATGTGTTTGTGTGTTTGGTGTGTTGGGTCCTGGAAGTGGACCAGAGGCAAGTCCATGCAGTAAGAACAGTAAGTATAGAATGGATGGTGGGTGGGCAGAGAGTGACAGTGAAAAAGCAGGGATACTGAATGAGTACTTCTGTTCAGTATTCACAAACGAGGAAGTGGGGGAGGTGCCTAATCCAATTAACAGAAGCACTCTAGAGAGGGGGTCAATCCCTGTCCTTTCACAGAAGAAAGGGTTCTGAAAGAACTCCTAAAACTGAAGGTGGACAAAGCAATGGGGCCAGATGGAATTCACCCCAGAATTCTAAAAGAATTAAGCAGAGAACTAGTGACACCACTGACTACCCTTTTTAATAAATCATGGGAGGATGGTGTGGTACCTGAGGACTGGAACAAGGCAGATGTGATTCCTCTTCACAAAAGTGGGAGCAAGACAGAGGCAAGAAACTACAGACCTGTCAGTTTGACCTCTGTGGTAGGGAAAGTGATGGAATCACTTCTGAAGGAAAGAATTGTTGAGTACCTAGAGGCCAGTGGGACACAGGACCCAAGACAGCATGGGTTCACAGCAGGAAGGTCATGTCAGATGAATCTAATTGATTTCTTTGACAGGGAGACCAAAGTAGTAGACCAGGGAGGGGCTGTGGACATGGCCTACCTAGACTTTAGCAAGGCATTTGACACAGTCCCACACAAAAGATTAGTAGTCAAATTAACCAGCCTTGGAGTGGGTCCCAGGGTGGTAGCCTGGGTAAAACAGTGGGTGAACAACAGGACACAGAAGGTAATTGTAAATGGATTCCACTCCGAAGAAAGAGGGGTTACTAGTGGGGTACCACAGGGTTCAGTACTGGGTCCAGTCCTGTTTAATGTTTTTACAAGTGACATTGCAGAGGGACTGGAAGGAAAGTATGCCTATTTGCAGATGACACAAAGATCTGCAACAGGGTTGATACACAAGGAGGCGTGGAAAGGATAAGAAGGGACTTGGCAAGTTGGAGGAATGGTCAGAAGTATGGCAGCTTGGATTCAATGTAAAGAAGTGCAAAGTAATGCACCTGGGAAACAAAACCCAGGGGAAGATTACACAATGGGGGGGGAGGTAGTAACAACAACAAAAATGGAAAGGGACCTGGGGGTAATCATATCAGATGACCTTAAGGTTGGCAAGCAATGTGAGAAGGTGGTAGGAAGGGCTAGGGGGATACTGGGATGCATAGGGAGAGGCATCACCAGCAGAAAACAGGAAGTTGTTACCCCCCTGTACAGACAGTTGGTGAGACCCCATCTGGAATACTGCGTCCAGTTCTGGAGACCCCATCTTCACAAGGACATAGACATGATGGAGGCAGTTCAGAGGAGGGCAACTAAAATGGTGCATGGTCTGCAAGAGAAGCCATACAAGGAGAGGCTAAAGGATCTTAATATGTATACCCTTGAAGAAAGAAGGGAGAGGGGTGACATGATAGAAATGTTCAAGTACCTCAGTGGAATCAACAAAGTCCAAGAGGGTAGCATCTTTCAGAAAAAGAGATGTGCAAGAACAAGGGGACAGAATTTGAATATAGAGGGGGGATGGCTCAGGGGCAATGTGAGGAAGTATTTTTTCACAGAGAGGGTGGTGGATGCAAGGAACAGCCTTCCTGAGGAGGTTTTTGGGTCTAAAACTCTGGGAGAATTCAAGAATGCATGGGACAGACATAAGGCAATTTTTGTAGGGGGTAGGAAGAAATGAGCTGTTGGTTAAATAAGATCTGCAGCTTATCCTCTAGGTAGGGAAATGGGCAGACTAGGTGGGCCAAGCGGTCCTTATCTGTCATCAAAGTCTATGTTTCTATGTAAGTACGGATACTCATACCGTTGCCTGAGTATTGTTAATGTGTGGCTGGTTTAGGCATTCGCTGTGCGTATTGTGCTAAATTCACTTTCATCGTTTTATGTTTGTATGTTCATGGTCACTTACATACCTTGTGGTTGTATACTGAGCACACAACCACTTGGCTTAGCTGTCTGGCATATGTGTAATCACTATCCTGGAAGTACACCCAAGGTATTGTTCTATAAGAAAATCGAAGACAGTCTGTTTAAAACTTTCTTAACATTTTCATAAGGTTATATTGTTACCCCATTGAATCCCTCTCTTCCTGTGCATGCAAGGTGAGCTTTTAGATCCAGATGAGTACCACTGTCTCCACTTGTTGACGATCAGTTAGTTATATACAACTGACATCTTTTGTGCATATCCAGGCACAATCTAATATTACAGAGTGTTCCCTAGCACTAGGACATTGGTAAAAAAAACATGACGTGGAGTTATTTCTTACATTTTTTTTCAGTACAAAATGTCCCAAAATCATGGCTTCCCCATTAAGTTCATTGGATGATATTATCTCTATTACTATGACTCTGGGTGACATTGAGTATAAATGTTCAACTTGTAATATGTTTAGTCTGCATGCTACATTAAATGACAATCATCTGTATCAACATCCTAAATACACTGAAAATGTGGGATTACAATGTGAAATTAACATGTTTTATAAGTGTTCAGTTGCACTTGAGTCCAGTCAGGACATACTTTGCAAAAAGTTACATGACACATGTGATGTCTCCGATACATGTTCTGACTCAACCCCACAAAATCTAGTTCAAGTTACTGCTTCTGAATTATTGACATCAACAGAAAATGCTTGTCATATCCCCCTTTCTACTACCTGTACTCCTCCAATAGAATCCTCAAAAAAGGGTTACAGAAGATGATTTTAGTCAGGAGAATAGTGCTGATGAGTCTCATTGTTACATATTTCAGAGGTCCAAAAGAAGGGTTGAAAATGTTAATATTCAACTTCAGAACAGTTTTGATCCCTTGACCCGCCCCCCTTCTCTGTGATACACTGGGATCCAGTATTGATGAGCTAACAAATGTCAGTTCCCATACTTGCTCCTCACTTAGTAACTTGGGAGGTTCAAATTCTGATTCCCAGCCTCTTGCCCCCACCCTGTCTTCTGAGGCCCCTCTTATTGATGTTTCGGTTAACACTTCTAATACTATTGCTTCTGAAAGTGCAACTTCCTTTCTTACTCCTAGTGAGGAGGTCATACATCCTAGACAAATATTCATAGTAGGCGATTCTATTGTAAAATATTTAGACAGGACTATTTGTGAACCAGATAAACATAACAGGACATGTTCCAGCTTTAGTGGAGCTAAAATAGATGATATTACATGTATGGCTGAAAATATATTTAGTTGTGAGGATTCAAATCCACTTTGTATTATTCATGTAGATGCAAATAACATTCTTAAAGATTCAATTCACCATATCAAATCAGCTTATGTAGCTATGACCAATAAACTCACTGAGCTTGGGTGTAATAATTATTTTTTTGAGATTTTGCCTATCCCCAGATATTCTACTTTACTTAATTCAAAAATACATATCATCAATAACTGGCTGCGCCAGTGGTGTCTATGTCAAGAAATTACATGCATAACCCATTGGGAGGAGTTCTCAGATTCACCAGAACTCTTTTGCTCTGACGGTTTACATCTTAGTAGATGGGGTAATGCCTTATTGGGCAAACAGTACTTGTCAACAATTAATAATCATTTAAACTAGTTCATGGGGGGAGCAGAGAACATGTTCCTCTACTCTGAATTTATGTAAATCCTCAAGTCAACATCTGAAATTCCTTACTTTAAACACTAGGGGCCGGATATTCAAAAGGGTTGCGCCATGCGCAATAGGGTTGCGCATGCGCAAGTCCGAAAGTTCGCCATTCTGCGATATTCAGCAAGAGGCAGTTGTGCCACCGAAAACAGGCTGAGCAACAGCGCAATGCAAATGACAGCATGCATAACCCGAAGGAGTGGATCCCTGCATAAAGAAGCGCCAATCGATGTTAAAGGGATTGCGCAATGTGCAACAATGGAACAACCCGGAAGTTGCGCCACAGCGGAAATGAGCCAAAATAAAAAGGCTCAAGGAAGAGGCGCAAGAACGTTACAGAGATACCAAGCAGGACAGAGAGAGAGAGAGAGACAGACAGTGACAGTCCAGAACAGGGCAGGCAAGGGAAGTTGTGTGGGCCATAGGCTGCAGAGGCCAGCGGGGGTACCCGGTGCAGTGGAGGTAGCAGTCAGGACAGCGGGGGTAACAGAGCAACATCAGCCAGGCGGGTAACAAGCCAGGAGATGGACAGTGCCAGCTTCCACATGGAAGCTGTAATGAGGGGGGTGAGAATGCATGCTGCAGGGGGACGTGGCCGTGGAAGGGCCCGTCGGCGGTTCGCCCCCAACAGGCAGTACCGTGCCCACATCAGCTTTGAGCAGTACACAGATGTAGAGATCGTGGGCCGGTACTGCCTGAACAGGGCAATACTGAGACGGCTCTGTGAGCTGTGCAGTGATGTGATGCAGGCACCCTCATGACAGAGTCACTCTCTGTCAGTGGAGACCAAGGTGACAGCCTGCATGTGCCTGCTGGCCACGGGCACCTTCCAGAGGCTGACAGGGGACACCACAGGCATCACACAGTCGGCCACATCACGCATCCTCACCCAATTCCTCAGCGCACTACTGCCACATGCTGGGGAGCACATCCAGTTCCCCAGCACTGCGGCAGAGCATACAGCAAACATGCAGGAGTTCCATAGGGTAGCAGGTATGCCTGGTGTGCTAGGGGCCATAGACTGCACCCATGTGGCCATTCACATGCCACCTGGCCCCGATGGGGCTGCATATAGGAACAGGAAGGGCTATTCCAGTGTCAAATGCCAGGTGGTGTGTGATGCCACTGGGCGCATAATCAATGTCTGTGCCACACACCCTGGTGGAGCACATGATGCCTTTATATGGTATCAGTCCACACTGTGTCATCGATTCGAGAGTGGGGACATCCCCACAGGCCATTTAGTGGGTGAGTACGCATGTAGGAATTGCAAACATGGGTCAAGGGTGGGAATGTCACAGGTGCTATGGTAGTGGCACACAGGGATATTGGCAATATGGACCTGAACATGATACTCATCTCCACCATCTCCACACAGGTGACAGCGGATACCCACTCTGTCCCTGGCTGCTCCACCAATCGGCCCCATGACCCATCGCCAACGCTATAATGGCGCATGCCGCCACATGCAACATCATCGAGCGGGTGTTTGGGATGCTCAAGGCATGCTTCCGATGCCTAGACACCTCCAGCGGTGCCCTACAGTACAGCCCCTCAAAGGCCTGTGGGATATTCCTGGCGTGTTGTATCCTGCACAACATGGCCAAAGACTGTGGAATAGCCATTTAGGTCAAGGAGGGGGACAGCGATGGGGACGCCAGCGGCGCTGGTGATGATGGTGATGAGCAGCCCCCCCTTGGACAGAGGGACCCCCGACTGATCCGGCAGGCCCAGCTGCACCGGGACACCATCACGTAGGAGCATTATACACGACACAGGTAAGTCAAGGGGCCATGTGCAACCAACACTGTCCTGGCGCAACCCACAGGCACACAGAGTAACACACCAGGGGTGCATGACGGCAAGGGGAGTGGAAGGGACCAGGCACACAAACACACCATCAGGGAGGGGTGAACAGTCATATGGACACACACACACACACACACACACACACACACACACCAGGCACAAAGCGTACATGGGCAGGTGCACAGCAGAGCAGGAACAGACATGGCAAACACACAGATCCACAGACCACACCCACCACCTGTACTGTCCAAGTATGTGTGTCAGATGCTGGGCACCCTTGCACCTTGGTGTACAGTACAATGCAGGCATCATCATGCACACACACTGTGGACAGCAGTCGGGATGGTGTGCAGGTGGTCCGTATGTCGGCGTGATGTGCAGGGCACCCACCAGTGCACTGCCAACCATGACGCACAGTGTACACAGGGCAGCACCAGACAGGGCCCGCACTGGGAGACAGGTCAGTCATGTTGCACTGTTCCACGGCCACCGCGGATGCATGGGTGGCCCCACCGTGACCCAACAGCACTGGCAGGCAGAGCAGGGGCCACATAGGGTGGCACTGATGGACCACCAGGGGTCCCACTGCGCGATCGCAACCCTGTCCACACTGGGGTCTGTAGTATGCCAAACATACCTGCATCAGGGGTGCTCGGGATGCCCACAGCAGAACCCAGCATCAACAGGCTGGGTGTCGCACGACGCAGGGAACGGGGAGTGGAGAGCGTACTGTGTGGGGTGCATGGTACAGGGGCACCTGCTTGTGTGCCCAATGCAGCCACGACAGCAACCAATGCCTGGGTCTGCCTGTCAATGGCGGCGGTCACATCCATCTGCATATGGACCATCTCTGCAGGATCAGAGCACAGTCCCTGCTGTGCCACTCCACAGCCATGCACAGTGCCTCCACGGATGTTGCAACCGCCTTTGCTGCTGTACTGATTCCGCGAGCAGGCGGTGTGCTCTTCAAATGGGTACTCTGCCACACAGCATCCTGTCCCCAGGGTATGGAAGGTCCTGATGCTCAACACCCCTTGAGGGTGGGCACTGTTCACCAGGACCAGGAATGGGCATATCAAAGGGCGGTGGGCATGTGCCACCGCTGGACACTCTACCCCCAGACCTAGTGGGTGACTGCTGCTGCTGCCCCTCCAACCACTGTGCCCCAGGGACCACTCATTCCACTGCTGTGGCCGCAACAGTGCCAGACGCCTGCACAGCCACTGGTGCTGCCCCACCGGTGCTGACAGACACAGCCTGGGACTGTGCCGACATGCTGGCACACACGTTGGAACCAGCTAGGCCCAGGGGCACATGCTGGCCTGCTGTGTGTCCGTCATGGGACACACACATGTCACTGCCCATTGCAGTCCTTGCATCATCAATGGTTCAGGTATGTGCTACAGCCACAGTCACAGCATGCTGGCATGCTTGCATGCCAGACTGCTGAGACACAGGCTGTGCACCCCCCACACCTGACTCACCGACACCAGAGTTGGCAGCCCAGCGTGCATGCTGGTGCAGTGCATGCTGGCTGGTGACTGAGGTGGATGGACCCTCCTCCATGTCCAGCAAGTTTTCCTCACTGCCTGGACCCACCACCACCATCCCCTGAAGACGAACAGGATCTGTAACAGAAAGTGAGGACATGTGAGTGCATGTGAACAACCTTCCCCCCCAACACCACCACCATGTCATACCGTGCAGTGATGGGCTTCCACCTGTCTGGAATCCACCTCCTGGTACGCCCTCAATAGCACTCTGCTGCATTGATGCAGCCAGTCAGTCCTCAGCCGGGTCAGCTCCGCCACGCTGGCTGGCCCCGCCTGTGCCAGCACTTGCCACCCTAAGGGCTGCCACCTTCTCCTTCACCCTCCTGCGGTCTGTCCCCATCTTCTTTTTGCATTCCTGCACGGAGTGCTGGTGGCTTCCATGCAGGTTCACTGCCTGAGCTACCCCCTCCCATGCAGCCACACAGGCCTGAGGGGTGCCCCACTGTCCACTCAGTAGTGGCTTCTCCTCCAGGTAGGCCTGGAAGAGGGCCTCTGTCTCCGCCGTGGTGAAGTTGGGCCTCCTCCTCCGCCCACCATCCTCACCCTCACCTTGGCTCTGCTCGGTCATGTCGATCTGTATGGGTGGAAGTGGACACCTGTCACTGTGCAGTCTATAGCGTTATCCCATGACCATTGTCCAGAACTTCACACAGCATGCAACCCACTCTCACCTGCAGTAACCGAATCTGGCCACGCAGCCCAGATGTCGCACATTTATAGCGCAATGCATGCAAATTAGGAGTGGAGCAACTGTAATGAGATGCAAATCACGCCACTGCGCCTTTGAATGGCTGATCAGATGATTTGCATGTGTCGGCTGAATATCGCGCCGTTGCGCTTTGCACAATACGGTTGAGCCGGCTGAGCCAATGGCGTATATCTGTGACTGTGTGGTACACTGCATTGCACATGCCCAGGTAGCTTACGCAGGTGTCTGCCATGCTGATGACGTGCTGTGCGTGATCAGCAATTCAGGCCATGGCCACCATTGTGCCAATGGTGCTACAGCGCTGGTCACCACATGGTGCAGTGGCAGTACTGCGCAATAGTCCACTGTGGCACTGGCACGCAGGTGTCCAATCACGCAGGACATGTGGACGTCCGATGGCGCTGTGCGTGGCCTTGCGCCACTGACCCATGACCTTGTGCACGACTTTTGCCCCCTGGCACTGTACGTCTGCCATGTGTACGGCTCTATCGCGCTGTTCGGTGACAGCATGATGTGGACCAACGGCGCTGTCCGAACAGCACGATAGGCAGTGATGGAGTTGTATTGCGCAACATTTCCATGTGGGGTTGCCGTGCTGCTGAGCGCCATATTGCCACTGTACAGTTTTGACAATGGCATGCAGGAGAGCACCACAATGGGGTGCTTTGAAGTTAGCCAACCTGGTGGCTGTGGTGGAACCCCACTATGGCTCACTGTTCGAGGGTGTGCCCCTGCAGGTGCCATGTACCCATGTGTGGCAGCAGGTCACCACTGCCCTGGAGCAGGCCACTGGGTGGAGGAGGACCCCTGAACAGTGCAGGCACTGCTATGGCGACCTGCAGAGGAGGGAGCGTGCTCTGCTTGTGCGCCTCAGGTCGCATGCCAGGAGGGGCATTGTGCCCAGGCCAGGTGGGTGTGCTGTGTATGCACCGGTATTGTCTGCATGGGTGACTGTGTAATGTAATCTGCACATGGGGGTGGGTTAGGCTGTGGTTTGCTGTGAGGGTGTTTGCAGGTGTGTGCTGTTTGGGTCTGGATATGTGGGCAGGCACACTCAATGGGGAAGGGGCTGTCTGCTTTGGGATCTCACTGATGTTTTTCTCTTCCTTTGTCTTCCACAGGCGTGGAGGAGTGGAGGCAGGCATGGGCTGAGGCATGGGATGGTGGTGCCAGGGTGGCTGGCAGAGGAGGGGTGCAACAGCCACAGCAGCAGCAACAGCAGCAGCCACAGCCGCAGCACCTGATGCAGTGGCTTGATGAGGGTGAGTGTCATTACAACATGGATGCCATTGCATGCTGTGGGGGGGGGCACGGCCACCAACCATGGACAATACTGCCATGCACGCGACATGTGACAGTCAGCACTGTCCAGTGGCACTGCATGTCTGTGAGTGCATCACTGGTGGTCCATGCATGCACTGGGCACATGGCCATGGCACTACCTTCCCACGACATAGCCACATCACTGGACAGCCTTGGTTGTGCTGTGCTGGGCATGGGTGGGGTGTGTGTCAGTGGCACATGGCTGTTGCTGCCTGGTTGGGCTTGTCTTGTGCACGGTCACTGTGAGTGGGTGCAGTCCATCACAGGGGTGGGGCACTTGGCTGTATGCCATGCATGTTGGGTGGGCTTCAGGGTTGTGGACAGTCACAGCCATTGATTCTGTTCCCTTGCCCTAGGTGTCTGGGTCCTGCACAGGATTGAGCGGGCTGTCCACCACCTGCTGGAGGTGTCCACGGCATTCCTATCCATTCTGCAGGAGATGCACCGGAGGGGTGTCAGTTGACGGAGGAGGCCACGAGACCAGGGCAACCTGCTGCTGTGCAGCCTGGAGGACAGTAGCTGTCCCACATCTACCCCCTTTACCCTTCCCTCACACCCTGCCTTCCCTCACCAAGTTCTTCACCCCTGCCCCTTACCCACCCCTACCTTGTACCCGTACCCCCACCCCTTTCTTGTATATATCTCTCTGTACATAGTTTATTGTTGTGTGTTCGTGTTGATATTCTTTTATAAATCTATTTTGTATGAATACTGTAGTGGTCTCTGATTTGCAGCTGGCTATGGGTGCTCAGTTGCAGTGGTGTGAATGGCATCTGGTGTGGTATTGTCCTGGGATTGTGTGTGTGTGTGTGTATGGGGGGGTGTCCCTGGTGTGGTGGTGGTTTGCTGCCACACACCGCTGGGTGCTCCTGGTGGGTCTGACTTGTATGGTTCAGTGATACACATGGTTGCATTGTGCCAGGGGGGCCTGGGGAGTCCTGCAGTGACGGTCACAGTCACTGCTCATGGGTGGTGTCTTGGGGTCACAGTGCAGGGTGTGCTGTGCACATGGGGGGGGCTGCTGGACACTGGGGTGGTCCGCCCCCTTTGTGTGGCAGTCTCAGCTTGCCAGTGGGTGTGCTGCAGTAACATGGCTGGGATGTGCTTTCTTTGCTTGTCCCTCCCCCAGTTATGCTGTTCTTGGGGTGTGGGGGTGCATTGTTAGTTCTGCAGTGTGTCCCTGTGCCCATCTGTGGCATGGGTGGTGGGCCTCTGCCTACCTCCCTGGTTGTGCTGTTCTATTGCTATGCTGCTGGGGGTGTCATTGCTTGCCCTATGGGCCTCTGGACTGCTCAGCTGGGCTGGCCTTGTTGCGCTATGGCACATTGTATCTGCTCAGCTTCCCCTTCCTGGTTGCATTATGGCGCATCATATCTGCTCAGCTTCCCCTCCCTGGTTGCGCTATGGTGCAGTTTGTGCAATATTCAGACGTTGGCTGTTTGCGCAATTGGCCTTGCTCCATGTTTGAATATCGTGCCGATTGAGCATGTGCGCAAGTGACTTGCGCTTGCTCTTGCTGTTGCGCACTTTTCGGGCGCAGTTTGAATATCTGGCCCTAGGAGTTTAAGAAAATTGATGAACTCCATATTAAGGTACTCGAAAATGAAATTAATATTATTACTGTCTGTGAAACATGGGGTGATGGCAACTCAGCTTGGACCTGCCATCTACCGGACTTTGCTTCTCATATATTTAATCGTAAGGACAGACAGGGTGGTGGGGCTGCGGTATTTATTAGTAATAAAATCAATGCTGTTAACATCTCTTCTATAGTTAAAACATGATTATCTAACGGAAACTCTATGGCTCAAAATATTTCTTTCTAATAATAATTTCTTTCTCCTTGGGTCGTGTTATCGACCCCCAAATTCACCTATTCATAATCTTAATGCTTTTCTGTCCGAATTTGAAGTTGCAAATTAATTGGGTAATGTCATCATTTCTGGTGATTTTAATATCCCAGATGTAAACTGGAATTCTTTCTCTGCTTCTATTCCCAGGGGTAAAATGTTTATATTTATTTATTTATTTTTTGCAATTGTTTAACCAGGAGTGGCACACTAAGCTGAAAGCTTGTTTACAGGTGTGACCTGGGAGCACAGGGAAGTTAAGTGACTTGCTCAGGGTCACACCGCATGCAAGTGGGGGCTGTGGGATTCAAACCCAGGTCTTCAGATTTGCAGCTCAGAGCCTTAAACCACTGTGCTATACTGCCTATGTCTGTATATGTCTTGACCTAAATATGAAGCAATGGGAAACATCTGCTACTAGAGGAAACACCATCTTTGATCTAGTCTTAACTAGTGCAAATTTAGATATCAAAGATGTAAATATATCCTCTCCACTTTGAAACAGCAATCATTATTCCATCCTTTTCACCTTACAGACTTACTTAACATATAATCATTATTCATCTGTTATTTATTTGTATGATAAAGCCAATCTTAATGATCTAAAGCATTGCTTGGAGGTATTTGTCTGAGCTTCTGCTTTTTACATCAGTCTCCTGAACAGTGTTCCCTCTGTATAACTGCTTGGTGAGGCCGCACCTTGAGTACTGCGTGCAGTTTTGGAGGCCACACTTAAAGCGGGACATTAACCTCCTGGAGAGGGTCCAGAGGAGGGCAACCAAAATGATTTGGGGCTTGGGGGACAGGACCTATGAGGAGAGGTTCGAAGAGCTAAATATGTACACATTGGAAGAGAGAAGGGACCGGGGGAACATGATAGAGGTCTTTAGGTACATGAAGAGGGTAAATAGGGAGGAACAGTTGGGGTGCTTCAAGGAAGGAGGAAGGGGCCACTAGAGGGCATGGCTGGAAGCTGGAGGGGAAGATTCAGGGAGAAAGGAGGAGGTGCTACTTCACTGAGAGGGTGGTGGAGCCATGGAATGCACTGCCTAGGGGCTGGTGGAGGCAGAGACAGTGGAGGGGTTCAAGAGGGGGTGGGACAGGTACAGGGGAAGGGTTCTGGAAGCAAAATCCAATGCAGCAAGAATATCCGGAACTGGGAAGGGAGAAGCCAGAGAAGGCGAGGGGGACAGCAAGGTCAGCACCCAGGTTGGGGACTGACCAAACGAGCAGACACGAAAGACCATTAGGCCTATTCTGCTGGCATTTTAGTATGTTAGTAGTATGTTAGTGTTGGTCCATTTTTAAGTCCTTACTTATAAATGTAAGGGACATTTATATCCCGTCAAAAATTAAAACAATTAAATGGGAAACAGATCCCAAAATGGATGAACCATAGCATAAAAAAACTAATTAGATACAAAAATAAAAAATATAGGAACTTTGTAAAATATAAGACTGCATCCAATTGGGAGCTATACAAAACAAGCAAACAAGAATTGCAAATCTTACATTTGAAAAGCGAAATCCAGTTGAGAACTGAAATTTGCACTTTCTGCAAATAAGTCCAACAAAAAACAATTTTATTCTTATATGAATTCTTCAAGGAAAACACTGTGTAAAGTTGGGCCTCTGATAACAAATGATAATCTTATTCATGATTCAAAAACTATGGCTGATGTATTTAACAAAGAATTTTGTAAGATTTTTACAATGTCTGATTCTCTACCTTTCAAACCTATTCCAATTCATTCATATCCACCGATTGCTTTTACTGAGGAACTTATTAAAGACAAATTAATTACACTAAAAGGTAAATTTTGCCCAGGTCCAGACTGCATTGCTGGTCATCTACTATACTTACTGTCTGACTTTCTAGCATTTCCACTCAAGCTTTTGTTTGACCTCTTTTTGTTAAATAATTTCATTCCCCATAAATGGAAAGAAGCGATTGTTGTTCCCATACATAAAAAGGACTCTAAACATTATTGGGAAATTTTAGGCCCATTAGTCTTACTTTCACCATTTGCAAAGTTATAGAGAATGTCCTTAAGAATATTATTACGCCTGTCATAAATGCAAATGATTTAGAGCAACACAGTTTCAGAAGGGGCAGAAGTTGTACAACAAACTTGGTTTGCTTTTACAAGCACTTTAGTTTATTTTTAGACAACAAAATTCCATGTGATGTTGTTTTTATTGATTTCAGTGAAACGTTTGATGCTATGCCTCATTGGCTCTAAGCCTTAAATTTAGGAGATTAGACATAAATTTACATATTATAGCATGGATTGAGAATTGGCTCTGTAACAGAACGCAGAGAGTAATAATTAATGGTAATCTATCAAATATAGGTAGTGTCCTGAGTGGTGTACCACAAGGCTCCATGCTTGGTCCTTGTTTATTCCAAGTTTTTATTTCGGATTTCACCCATCTTTGCATCTCTATTACAACTAAATATGCAGATGATGTGAAAATTGGTGATCCATGTTCTAATCTAGATGAGACTGCTCTTATCCAACAAGATCTTGATACTATTTCAATCTGGATTAAAACATGGGGTATACAATTAAATACCAAAAAATGCAAAGTAATGCATCTTGGATCAAATAATCCCACCTTCTCATACAATATAAATGGCTCATTGCCACTATTGATGAGAAGGATTTAGGGATTACCATCTCTAATGATCTTACATTCTCTAAACATTTTCATTCCGTTATTAGTACATCAAACAAAATGGTTTGGTCAATCCTTCATCATATCTGCTCCAGAGATCATGAAATGCTTATACCCTTGTTTAGATCATATGTTAGACCACATCTTGAGTATGCTTCCCAGATATGGTGTCCATATAAACAATCTGATGCGGGGGGCCCTTGAAAAGGTACAAAGAAAATTTACAAAAAAAAATATGGTCTTACATCTCTAACCTATGAACAAAGGTTAGATATTTTGAACCTTATGCCACTTTCTACTAGACGTCTGAGAGGTGATCTACTATTTTTATGTGACGTAGTTCATGATTCCTATATCATGACTGAGTTAGGCCTTGAATTTAAGTCCTTTTTGCACTATACCAGAGGCCATCCTTTTCTGCTAATTAGGAAACCCTTTAAGTGTAATAATCAGAAATATTTCTTTACTCTTCATACTATTGGGCCTTGGAATAAGCTCCCATCCTCTGTTGTTATGAACGATTCTAAGATCATTTTTAAACAACGCCTGGATAAGTTAATCATTTCTGGGCATAACTTAACTTACTATCCATTGGTCTAGAATAAGAGCATTATGGGCCTCGGCCTACTAGCTCTTCTTCCTCACCTTAGTATGAACCTTAGTAAAATAATGAGCTGCACATGCATATTAATGAACCCTAGTCATGAGCAGCTCATTATTATGTATAAATTCAGTCCCAGAGCGATCATTGGTGCTCTTTAAACAAATAGTTTTGTGGCTTCTACACCATAGCTCTTGTGTCTCTGGACCCCAACTAAGTGAACTTGGGGTCCAGGAGCACCAAGGGAGCTTCTGATGTGCCACTATCATGGTGAGAAAATGGATGTGCGCCAACACGCATGCACAGACTGCCAGCTTGCACATTCTTGGTGCGACTGCAAGTGGTTCCACATCCCTGTTCCTCTGGCCCCTCTTCCATGACCTCGGCTGGAACCCTATTGGCTCTGGCCAGAATTTGTTTCTATATGTATGCACTGGCTGAGGAGGAGGGCTTATTGAAACTAACTGGGCCATCTACCACAAAATAAAGTGCTGGGCAGTGGGAAACACTGTTGTAGCCAACAGAAAGGACTCTGCCCAATGATTTAGAATGCTTAATGAAGTATTGCTGGCTGTGAGAGCGGTGCATGCCTGGTGTTGCTTCCTTTGGTGACTGAGGGTTAGAGAGATCACAAACAGGTCAGGAAGGAAGTAGCAATCCTGTGTACCTCTTGCACCTTAATTATTGCACTTGGAGGGGAGAGTTTGCTCAGATAGAAGGATTGGGACTTACAACCCTTTCTATGCTCACAGTAAAGCTATGATGGACCAGCAAAGAGTGGTACTTGATTGAGCAAATTCCATGATTAGATCCTGATCCCACTGAGGGACTGCAGACTAATCAGTCTATGATTTGGGATTAATGTGGGGCTTATCTGCTCTAAAACACCAGATCTTCTACATTCTACTGAGACAATGCTTTGTGGTACACTAATCTCACAGAAAAGGCTTCCTTTCAGACTTACCAGATGCACCATAGTGACATGGGAAAGACATGGGAAAGAACCCTCCACCTCCAAGATAATCCTTATGGGAAGGGGAGGAGGTCCCTCTCAATGGTCTGAGCAGTTGCTGAGGGTGAGACATATCTGATCCCATGGGGCATGCACAGGGCTATCCTGATAATAAATTCCCAATACCATGAAGAACAGAGCAGGGCTAACATACTTGAAGCCTAGATCTGGGGTACTATGGGCACAGTTCAGATACAGGATAGTCACGCTGATGACATCAGGGCCACCTGCTGATTCAAAATTGCCAGAGCCACTTAAGGTACAAAAGCCCATGTCAAGCCTTGCCAGAACCTTAAATTAGGAGGCATCCAGCACATGGGTCTCAGGGAAGGTAAACTTCCTCCTCACCCAAATAAAGTGGTCCCCCTCAAGCCCTGATACCCCACACACCAGAACAGGGACTGCATCACTCACTTCAAGACTTAGAGGTTGAAATATCCAGCCAGTCCAGCATTAGAGACCAAGGTACATTAGCACCATTGCAGCAGCAGTGCACTGCAGCACAACCTGGAGGGGGCAAGAGGTTCAGGAAGTTACACTCCTGCCTAGGTAACACCACCAATGGCACACAGGTTTAACTTTTCTATGTTACATCAAGTGCTTTGTTCAGTTAAATAGGATGTTTGTATAATACAAACTGTTAGATTTCTAAGAGAAGGTAGTCCAGAAGTTCTGATGCCTGTTGACCCAGAACTACTGATACAGGCTAATTGAATCTACAAGTTTAAAATGCACTTTGAGACAGTTTTTTTGTGCATGGTACATGTCTACCAACCACACTGGGTTTGGCCCTGGGAAGACATGCTGGGGTCTCCAGATTCATATCCAGTGCGCATTCACTCAAGCTACTCATACCACCTAAAAACACCAGAACCATGGCTGCTGCACCAGTGAAATTTGTGTCATGGAATGTCAAGGGGATTCACGCCCCAATTAAGAAGAGGGAGATCCTGGAGAACTTAAATATGCTAGAAGCTAAGGAGGCATTCCTCCAGGAAACATACCTCTCTGGTAAGGAAGCTAACAAACTGAAAATAATTTGGGTAGCATAGATCTTTCATAACTCTTACAATTCTAAGAGTAGAGGGGTGGCCATCCTGCTTCGCAAAGGAGTTAGCTTCATGGTGGAGAAAATTAGAAAGGACCTGGATGGTCAATGCCTAATAGTCCATGGTGAATTGGTGAGGGCAGGTCACCCTCTGCAACATTTACTCTTCAAATTCTCACCCTCCCCCCAACTTTTTCACTCCATTATGTATCAAATTACGTCACTGTAATTCACTCACTCAAATCACGGGATAGCAATATGAACACTGTCCTGGATAATTTTTTGATAATAGGCAGCTTCTCTTGGATAACAGGACCCAAGTCACTATAGCCTTGCAAAACATGATTTCCATCCTGGGCAAACAGACATTTGGAGAATGACCACCACACAGGGCAAGAACTACTCATTTTTTTCTCACCCACACCAAGACTATACCAGAATAGACCTCTGGTTAGTGCTGAAACAAATTATAAAAAATATCTTAGATACCACCACAGGTCAGATACTAATATTGGATTATGCGACAGTGGGGTTCACATGGTTACCTGCTGGAGCACAGAAAGGGAGCAGGGATCAATGGAGGCCTAATGTATCTTTGTTGAAAGAAGGCAACTTCAGGGGCAAGTTGAGGAATTTCTGAAGCAGAATTAACCAGGGGACAGATCCCACACAGTCATATGGGATGCCCTAAAAGCCTTTGCCAGAACCAGGTGTATCAGCCATGCCTCATATAAGAAAAAGGCCAGACTCAAGAGTCAGAAGCATTGCAGATCTTCTAAAGGAACTGGAGGAGAAACACTGGGCTGATCCTACTGGGAAGGTCACTCTCTTCCTACAAATCTCTGGCACCAGATAAAAAATTAATCTTCACCTACATCAGAAAGCTGAATATACTGCAGTTAAGCTTCTGGGAAGCAGAAGAAAAACCTTGGCCAGTTGCTGGTATATGACCTCAAAAAGAGACATGGGAAAACTAGAATAACAGTGATCAGTGACCAGAGAGCTATTTTATGGAAGGATAACAGGAACATAAATAAGTCTTCATTAACTTCTACAAGCCTTTTATTCAGTGGAAAGAAAAGGCACAGAGCATTAAATGGCAGAATTTTTATCCAAGCTGCACCCCTCCTCCTCACTGGACATAGAGACCTACTGGAACAACCCTTTCAAGAAACTGAAACTCTTGAAGATCATTTGTTAAATGCCTAGTGATAATGCCTCCAGCATAGATGGCCTCCACTGAGTTCTATGTGGCTTTTCAGCAAGAGCTGGTGGGTACTCTGTCCACAGTGTTCCCTGAGGAGGGAATACAGGCTATACTGCCACCTTCAATGAGCTCAGCTGTGATCTCTCTGATTCCAAAGCCAAGAAAGGATCCAGCAGCCTGCAGCAGCTACTGCCCAATATCACTGATCACAGTAGACTGCAAAATCTATGCAAAGTCCTGGGGAAGTGAATGAAAGATGTTCTCCCCATGTTAGTCTCAAAAGATGAGATGGTGCTCACACCAGGTAGAAGGTGGGCAAACAACATAAGAAGACTCTTTAACCTGAACTGGCAGGAAAAGATCACAAATACACTTACAGCCTTGGTAGCACTTGATGTTGAAAAGGCCTTCAATCAGGTTGAATGTACCTATCTGTTCTAAGCCCTTCGGCAATGGGCATTGAATAGCATTTCATACAGGGGTTATAACTCTTTTAAATGGAGTAGCTGTGGCTAGCAAAACAAACAGCATTCTCTCAGAGGCTTCCCATTGAATAGGGGTACCATGCAAAGATGCCCATTGTCATCCCTATTTTTTGTATTAGCCGAGGAGCAACTGCTGCAAGTGGTGAAACAGAACACCATAATTATTGGCTTGCACATGGGCCAGGAGCACAAAGTACAGGTGTATACCATCAATGTCTCGCTCACTTTAATGCAGCACCAGGTCTCAATTCCATCCCTTCTGGAACTGGCAAAAGAATGTGGCACAGTATCAGGCTGCAAGCTGAATGTACCCAAATCATTGCTACTGCTTTCCCACAAAAGCATGGAGAAGCTGCCAAATTATCCTGTGGACTTAAAGCAGCAGAAAAGCACCACAGGTACCTAGGGATTGAAATTTCCTGGAAGCTAACAAACGTGTGTGCCCTGAACCTTCACCCTGTTATAATCTTTGAATTTTCACCCTGTTATAAAAGGCATAGAAGCAAACCTAACAAGATGGAGTCACCTACATTTATCACACTGGAAAAGCTCACGCCTACAAGATGATAGGAGCCCCAAAAATTCAACACATATTAGAAAACATACTAGTCCAGATTCAAGAGACTGTTTTCCCAGATGCACCCGCTGCTACTGTCTTTCTTCTGGGACAAGGATGCTAGAAGGTTGCCCCACTTTGAGGGGGACTGAATGTTCTGGACTTTATAATGCAGCATAGGGCATACACTCTCTTGCAGCTCTAGCAGACAAAGCCCCATAACCCCTAAGGCCCCATACCTAAAATGCATTAGATGCACTGCAAGAAACTAGGCAGACAGAAGCTACAACTGCCAGCATGACCTGCAATCTCTGCTCGACTGTGTTCCTGACCCCACTGAGACAACATTCACTAAATGGAAAGAGTTGAGACTGCAGTTAAAAATGCCACTGTATCAAAAATGTTGGGCTATACTTAAGAGAGATATTAAAGATACCTGAAATTTGCTTAACCAATTTAAGAAATTGCACGGATGGCACAGGACCCCTCAGAAACTGTTTAGATGGGGTATAGGTCCCATTGATGCTGGAGGTGCCAAAAGGAAGTAGGATCAATCTCACACTTTTTATGGTTTTGCAGTAAGCTGTGAAACTACTTGAACACTATACAAAGTATATGCTTTACATTTCTCCAGCAACAAATTCAGCTTGACCCAGGGCAGGCACTACTAAACATTGAACTCATCGGGAAGGGGAATGCCCCCAATCCCCCATCCTGGCTGATGGGGGCAATCACCTCAACCAGGTAGATTATACTGAGGCACTGGTGGCAAACAAATACCCCAAGGGCTGTGGAATGGCTCACTGAACTTGGCAAAACAGACAGCTTTGGGAGAGTCCATTATAACAAAAGGAGTAGCCTGGACAAATGCTGTGAAATTTGGGGCAGCTATCTAGAATAAGACTACTGTATCATACAACAAAGTTTTTTTATAGCTAGACCTAGAGGACCCCCCCTCACCCCACCACACAGACAGACCAGTGAACACATATTATGTAATATAGATGCAACTAGACCTGTATGAGGAGAAGTAATAAGTACTGTCACCCTTTCACCAAGCATAATTTTTTTTTCCATTTACCATAGCACCCACTAGGTATTGGGAGGCTCTAAGTCATGTTTAGTTATTAAGACCAAGTCATGTACAATATGAGCTTCTATATATCTACTGTACACTCACTCCTTTATTTGAAGGATGGTTGTATGCTGGATAACGTCATGCATTTTGCCAAAAGATGTATAGGCAACACAATATTCAGCTAGTCTGTACTTCCAAGGGGACAATCCTGGACCAAGTTATGTTTCTGAACAGTTATGTTTGTAACTATTGTATACCCTATTTTATGAGCTTTTAAAAAAAATAATTATAAAAAATGACTATAACATACTGGGGAGAGGTATGTACGCATAGACCCAAACAGAAAAGCTATACAGAGAAAAAGATGTGCACCCATGCATAAAGCACATAAAGCTGATACCATAATAGAATACATTGCAGTGAGGAAGTGATGTTAAATGGAGCACATGTGTAGGGTTGAAAAGGGTAAATGTTTGCATTTGTTATACAGTAGCTATCTAAATTATGTAATTGGGGCAGCCTGTCTTTAAATGCGATACAGAAATGCTCAGTCCTTGCACTAAAGCAGCACTAAAGCAGTTCTGACCTTTAACAAAGTATTTTCCTGAGGGTTATAATTGCTTGGTCTAAGACATGGATAATAAACAAGCCAGGTGAGGCAAAAAAAAAAAAAACACCTGCAAAGGTCAGCTAGACAAGAAATAGGGGGAAGATAAGGCATACTGTTGTTAACTCCCTTCTAGGTAGAGTTTTTATCCAGAATGGTTAGTGTTCCCAGAAAGGGGCCTGAGATACTGTGAGTGATTTTGATGGAGTGTATATATATTCTTCACCTGGGACCCCATTCCTCTAAGATACTAGAAGGAGAACAGGGTGAACTGAGACCGAGCCTTGCTGATTTCTGGCCTGGCCCTTTAAAAGCCATATGGACTGGCTGCATGGAAGCTTCGAAATTCCTGTGGATATCAATGTGAGGGAGGAGCATAAATGAGCCTCACCTGGAAAATATTAAGATGAAAATAGAAAAAGCAGGAAGGGGGACTTGGGGGCAAGAGAGAGCAGGGATGTTTTGAACTGGAGAGCGAAATCAAGCTAAAAAGTTCTGTTTTGCATTTTCTCTGCAAAAGTAAGTTACTTTGAACCATTGTTTTGTGATAAAGCAGCATTTTGTTTCAGTGCACTTTGCCTAGAGTTATTTTTTTTTAGAGGGTTCCCCCAAAATCTTGGTTCACTACAACACTGATACAATGATTCCCTGACTGTAATCTGAGGTTAGTTGTTAATAAAACCATTTTTAGGGATTTAACTGGTTTGGTGCTAACCTGATAAATGACTTGGAGATCTGGCTGGATGAATAAGCAGTTTCAGTTCAAGCAGAATTATTCCAGACTTCTTTCTGTGAGATATATCAACCTCATTTGAAGGATAAATGATGTGGAGTGTATCCCTTTTCCATTCTGAGTTGGACATATCTGTGTTCTGATAGGAGAGTCAGAAATCCTTTCAGTAGGTGGCCATGTCTGTGATTGTCACCTTTCATTTCAGTACTGTCCTTCTCTGTCACCCTTCAGAACATGAGATGGAATTTCTGTGGAAGTTCTCTAAACTAGTTGTTGCTGTGGCTTCAAAACAAATCAAATGGAATCTCTTAAGCTGATGGCGTTTGGTAATATCAGTGTTGTAGTTGTTTAGAGTTTGTAGTATTTTCCTTTAAAACTCCTCTGGTATATTTACATACTGGTTCTCAAGCAATAACAAACTGGATAGAAGTGTTTTTGACAGATAGAGACCAGAGAGTGCGAGTATGTGGTTCAGTGTCCAGTTTGGGGAGGGTGATGAGTGGTGTGCCACAGGGCTCGGTGCTCGGACCGACCCTCTTCTCCCTATTTGTAGCAGATATGAACACAAACATGAAAAACTGGATAACTAAATTTGCCAATGATGTGAAGCTAGGGGCTCTGGTTAACAAAGATAGCCAGGTGCTAGAATTGAAAAAAGATCTGGAGGCACTCGAGGATTGGGCTAGAAAAATGGGATGCTTTTTAATGTAGGAAAATGCATAGTAATGCATCTAGGCTTGGAAAATAATAAATGTAGATATACCATCAACAACACAACTCTAAAAACTGTTGAAAAGGAAAGAGTCTTAAGTGTTCTAATAGATAATAAACTAAACTTTAGCTCCCACTCTGCTGAGATAATTAATAACACCAATGGAATATTAACAAGAATCAGATGATCCTTTGCTACAAGACACAAAAACTGTATATTGCCAATCTACAAAACTTTTATAAGACCCTATATGGATTATTGTTCCCCCTTATGGAGCCCATATCTGTGTTGGGACATTGACAACCTAGAGAGGGTACAACGTAGAATAACAAAGCTAGTATCAGGACTGACTGACACTCCCTACAATGAAAGGTTGGAACATCTTGGTTTGCATTCATTGGAGAGGAGAAGATTAAGGGGAGACATGTTAGAGATGCTTAAAATAGTAAAGGATGGACAGCTACTACACACGCTTGGCCTACAAATTAATAATAGAGAAATTAATTTAAGAAGTAATCAATACCAACTTAATCTAACCTTCCCTAGGAAGAACATTAGATGGAACTACTTCACATAGACTGATAGAGGGTAGTAAATGTATGGAATAACATTCCCAGGTACATTATAGAGGTAGATTCCTTTACAGACTTTAAACATAAGTTAGATATATTCCTATTGGGGAATACAGACAACAGGTCGACCTGATAACACGGGAGGCAGATCATATGGGCAAAACACCTTCTTCTGTCTTACCAAGTATTGTACATTTCTATGGCCTTGTATCAAGGTGGCCACATACTGGATCTCATCTACTTGGTGAGTGTAGTCATTGATCAAATGAAGGTGGATCTCCTCATATTGGCTGACCACCGGGCTGTTTCATGCCACATGAAACCCCCATTAGTCTACCCCCCATCTGCAGAGGTCTTCACTTCCACGTATTGTGTAAGTTCAAGCCAGGTGAGCTTTCATAAGCTGTAAAACCAGTGGTTTAAGAACCATGTGCACTAGATACATCAATGTAATGGCTGGTGGTTACAACAGGGTGCTCCCTGTGTGCACACTGTACACACTGTGGCACCTGTCTGTTCCTGCCTCATGACTGCATAGGCACTCACCATGGTCTAATGTCTAGTTCAAGTGTTTGAAGATTTTTACTCGGAGAATTGTGCATATGTGGAAGAGACATCATGAACATACGAACATACGAAATTTGCCAGCAGATAAAGGCCTAGAGGTCTATCAAGTCTGCTCGAATGTGCAGCTAGCACCCCTTATTCTGCAGCTGCCCCTCCCTTCCACCCTTCCCCTTCATTAACCCTCCCCCTTGTCCTGTCCCATCCTCGTTTGAAGCAGTCCACTGTTCTACTGCATACCACTTCTGCAGGTAATGCATTCCACCCAGCCACCACCCTCTGTAAAAAGTGTCTCCTCATCTCCCTCCTGAACCTTCCTCGCTCCAGTCTCATATCATGGCCCCTGGTGGCCCTCCCTCCTTACCTTGAACAGCCCCTCTGTACCTGTTTTGTTTATTCCTTTCATGTATTTAGGTTTCAATCATGTCCCCTGTCTCCTCTCCTCCAGTGAGTACATGTTCAACTCCTTCAACCTCCTCTCATATGATAAGTCCCCAGACCCTTGATCATCTTTGTGGCCCTGCCTTGCACTCCCTCCAGTAACTTAATGTCCTTTTCAGATACGGACGCCAGAACTGCACGCATACTCAGGTGTGGTCTAACTAATGACCTATACAGTGGCAGAATCACCTCCTCCTCCTTGAGGATATACCCTTGCAATACAACCCAGCATTTTGTTGGCCTTTGCAGCTGCCTTCCTACACTGTGCAGGTTGTTCATTGACCCTGTGATGAGCACACCCAGATCCTTCTCCTCCTCTGTCTGGGCTAGCTGCACTCCCCCTAGCTGGTAAGTCCTCCTTGGGTTCTTCATCCCAAAATGCATCACCTTGCACTTTTTGGCATTAAAGCCCAGTTGCCAGGTGTCTGACCAGGTTTCAAGCTTTGCCAGATCATCCTGCAACCCCTGCCATCCCCTAGGTCATCCACCACCCGCCAACCTTGGTATCATCAGCAAACAGACTGATCTTGCTCTTGATGTCCCATGATATGTCTGCAATGAATATCCCAAACAACACTGGTCCCAACACCGAGCCTGTGGGACACCACTCGTCACTGCCCTTGGGTGTGAGAGCTCCCACCACCACCACCCTCTGTTGCCTTCCCTGCAGCCAGTTTCCTACCCATCTCACCAGCATTGCACCTGCCCTGTGCCTACTAACTTCCTTCCCAGCCTTCCATGTGGCACTGAGTCGAATGCCTTACTGAAGTCCAGATACAGGACATCCACTGCATGTCCCCCATCCAGTTGCCTAGTTACCCAGTCATAGAACCCGACCAGGTTGGTTTGGCAGGATCGGCCACGTATGAAGCCATGCTGTCTGCTGTCCTGTAGTCCTTTGGCCTCTAAGAGGGCCACCAGCCTCTCCTTCAGGATAGTCTCCATTAGCTTACCCACGATGGATGTGAGGCTCACTGGTCTGTAGTTTCCGGTTCATCCTTGGGGCCACTCTTGTGGAGGGCACCACATGAGCCATCCTCCAGTCCTGAGGTACACACCCGAATGTAGTGAGGCATTAAATAGGTCTGCCAAAGGTCCTGCAAGGACCTCTGCCAGCTCCTTCAGTACCCTGGGGTGGATGCCATCTGGGCCTGGTGCCTTGTCCACCCTCAGTGCCTTCAAACCCTCTCGAACTCTGTCCTCCATGATTTCCCCATCTGTCACCACTTCCCCCCCTGCGTCTGCCATTTCACCCATCTTGGGTGTCACCCCCATCTTCTCTTTAGTAAATACTGAGCAGAAGTACTCATTTAGTGCTTCCGCCTTATCATACCCTGCTTCCACCCAACCCCCCTCCTTCCTAATCCTTACTATATGGTCCTTACAGCTCCTTTTCTCCCTGATGTACTTAAAGAAGTCCTTCTCCCCCTTCTTAATGCCTTGTGCCAGCCTGAGTTCCGTAGATGCTTTGGCTCCCCTTACTGCCTTGTCACCTCCTTCGATTCTGTCAAGTACCCTCTCTGTCCTCCCCTCCTTGTTTTCTTGTATTTCCTAAGGCAGCTCTTTTCCTCCTTACCTTTTCCATGACCTCCTTGCTCAACCAGCTCGGTTTCTTAGCTCTAGCCTTCTTGCTCTGGGCTTTGCAGCGGTTTTGGTTGCCTCCACTATCCCCAACTTTATGAGCTCCCATCTCTGGTTAGTATCCATACTAGATTGAATTCTGGCCAGGTACCCTTTACCACTTCCCCATCCTCCCAAAGTCAGCCCTCCTGAAGTCCAGCACTCTTGTGCCAGATTCCACTCCTTCCTTGCCCATATCCAATGTGAGCCATACTGAGTGGTGGTCACTCCCTGACAGCGGTTCCTCCACTGTAAGTTCTCTCACAAAGTCCCCATTTGCCAGCACAAGGTCAAGGGTATTACCAACCTGGTTGGTTCACTGACCATTTGCAGCAGGAAGCTGTCCTGGAAGGCATCCAGCAGTCCTGCTCCTTCTGTTCCTGGTTGTTGGGGTGCTCCAGTCCACTTCTGGCATGTTGAGTCCCCCACAATCACCACACTACCCTTCTCAGGTCCTCCTGATCTGTCCCGCTAGTTCCCTGTCTAACTCCTCCATCTGAGATGGTGTGTACACACTCCCATTCTAAGACTCCTATTCTTGGAATCCTGGATTTGCACCCAAAGTGACTCTGTACTGCCCTCCTCCCTTCCTCTCTTACACACTTCAGTCCTTCCTTCACATATAGTGCCACCCCCTCCTTTCCCAGTCACCCTGTCCCTACGAAATAACCTGTACCCTGGTACAGACAGGTCCCAGTCATTATATTGGGTGGCCCATGTTTCCGTGATGGCTGCAATGTCCACCTTTCCCTCTGCCATGAGAACCTGCAACTCTGCAGTTTTCCTCCCAAGGCTCCTAGCATTAAGGGTAACCACCTTCCACCCTTTTCCCCTCCTCCCATCCTGCCCTCCTTTCCTAGCATCACCAATAGTACTTATCATGAGGATGATAACATTTTTGTCATGCTACACAATTTAAAGGTTTACTGGGGCATAGTAGGAAATATCATCATTTCTGTCATCTTATTTTTGCAGAGAAAAAAACAGCTGCGTTTTCTGGATGGGGGACACTGGACAGTACTTCTCACCCCTTATGACTATGGTTAAATGACAGTATTTTCTTGAGCGGTGGGAGAAGTTCAGTAAATGCTTTATGGCAGAACTTGCCAACATCCGCAATGACGTCTCATCCAAAGGCTCTGACTTTCCAGGTCAGAGTAAAAGGGCTACAGCCATCAAGTGGCATACTGTATGCTTGTGAATAATATTTACAACAGATGTGTGTGGAAAAATGGTCCAGTTACTGGCTAGGCTACAACCTTGTTACCTCCATTTTTGTCTCAGAATCTGAAATGGTGAATCATTGTGTGCTCATTGATTGCCTTTTGAAATATATGGGCCTGTCCAAGACCATCCTAGGATTGTTCTACTTATTCCTTTCTATGTGGGAGCTAGTAGTGGTGTTTCGAACCTTCTGGTAACTGCTGGCTTCACTCAGCAATGGTGTTCCACAAGCCTCAGTCCTTTCCCATGTATTTTTCAGTGTGCAGAGGTTGCCACTTGGAGAAGTCATTCATAAGTGTAGTGGGGATTCAGTAGAAACAGAAAAGCCTCACAAATGGTTCTATGTGATAATAGCGACCACACAAAGGTGAGCGTTATTATCCCAACCTACAATATCGCCGAAAACAATTCCAGCGATATGCACAATAAGGCTACCAGGAATTGTGCTGTGCCCCCCACACCCCCTAAATAAATATTCTCAACTCCAGGGGGGGGTGCATGTTGGGAAGGGGGGAAAATCCTGGCTACAAAAAAATTCTAAGCCCACAAGTGCGGGAATCGCAAAATATACACACCCGTCCCAGTCCCGAACCCGGGACCTACTCCGTCGGAGTCATGCACCCTACCTATCACACCACATGGCTGGCTCGGCAGAAGCAGGTTCCCCGTGGGTCACATCCCTGTCCCCCATCCCTCAACATCCTGTTGGCCACCCTCCCTTCTCGTCACCTATCCTACAGTCGCTATGTAGGCAGTCGCCATCCTCCTACGGTCGCCCACGAGGAAAGCGCCATTATATGGGTCACCGTTAGGACGGTCACCCATATTCGGTCGCCTTCCTCATGTGCTACCTCACAAACTCATCCTGAAACACTATGTACTTGTGAAAACATATGAGACAAAAAGCATAAGAAAGATGGATAATTCATTTAATTTAAATCCACACTCACAATACTAGATAAAGTGCTGTGTGATAAGAGGTGCTACTCCCGCAGACTGCTTAAACACCTGATGGTGTTTTGCTCTCTATCAAGTAGGGTCTTGAAAAAGCCTATCCTGTCACACACCATATGGACTAAATACAGAAACTTCTTAAGCTTCCCACATAATTTAAAGAAAATCAGTGCCCATATAATGAATGAGAACAATTCAAAATATCTTCAGTACACTGAAACAGATGGCATCAGTTTTAAATGGAATTCCTTCTAGTACTTTGTTACTTTTTTATATAAGGCCATATCTTAATTCCAGTGCTTTTATCTACATAGTAAAATAAAAAGACAATATTAGTTACAAATAAAGGTAGCATGTCTTAGCAACTCGCCACAATGTCCAACTACCTGTATTCTTGTAAGTGCACAGAACCACATTAATGGAGGAAGACCATATATCACAAATGCCAGAAATAACAAAAAAGGCACTGTCACAAAATGGTCATTTAAGCCTGGTACCATTAAAAGGCACCCAGCATAAAAGTCCAAAAGAATTCTGTCTCTTTAACAGCAAATGGTCCACATTGCCCCTGAAAGGGCCCATAGACACCAGCTCAATGCCCATGAATTTCCAACTATGAATCTGTGTCCCACCAACACATGTAACTTTTGAGGCCAGTGCATTCTTGAGATTCACCCCTCTAATATCCCACGTGTGCTCTCCTATATGCAGTTTAAAGTGGTGACATGTTCTCTATGTATGGGGGCATTTATAGTATTTAATGTTAGTATTATAGGGGCGTGGTTGTGCCCCTACAGTTAGGGTTCAGTAGCCTGTTCAGTGTTAAACTCATAACATTGCACATTAATATCTTTGGCTACGTTTGATGACATGAGCTGACATTTTGCATGTGTTGTCTAGGAGGCAAGGTCTTGATCTAGGGAAATTTGACAGAAGCTTGTGCGGTGTCTGAGATCTGCATGCATCTGTTTTTGTAAATGTCTTTTTTCCTATACTTAACATGTTTTTTTTTGCTCTCCCCTACAGCATACATGGAATAGAAAATGTTCCCAAAACTTTCAGGGGACATGTTTCATGTCCCAGGAAAGTGCCTTTGACAGGTCTGGTGAAAACATATATTAAAGTGTTCCCAAGTTATAAGGCTTTAAAATGCTCTTTTTTCCAACCTACACATGCATAGTACGGTTTTTCAGATAATGTTCTGTAGCTAATGTAAAAAATTTGATGCCGCAAATACTGGCTTTTGCTTTTGAGACACTTAATTGGCAGGGCACTAAACATTTTTGTGACATGCCCATTGCCATCTTGCATATTTTTTCCACAAAGTAACAAATGGTTCTATGTGATAACGGCAACCGCCAAAGGGCAAGCGCCGTTACAGCGAAGTCAGAGCACCGAAAATCTATTTCAACACTCTGACTCCCCAGCGCACAACAAAACAGCACCACTGGCTTGCATTTTTATGTTTATGCAGGGGGCTGCACCTTTCAGAGGTCACTCAATCGCAGTAGCACACATCACGGTATGCTGTAACAAACATAGAAAATAGATAAAAATGCTTGAATTTCAAAAAAAAACCATCAGAACCTAACTAAACGGTACCCGTTTAGCTAGATTCTGATGTTTGTTTTTTAGTATGCTGCCCACAAATACCTTTTCTGGACACCCAAAATCCCAGGTGCCCAGCTTAGCGAGAAGGAGAACTTCCCCAGAGTTCTCTGTATGGTAACCACTGGAATTTCTTGATTTCTGCAGCCACAGCTGAACTTGTGCTGCCAGCTGCAGTGTGAACTGTGAGCCTTCCTTGTCCTGGTGTCTAGTGGCACCCCCACCCTCCAGTTGCCATCCCCATTATTATTTTTCCTGGTGTCTAATGGCACCCCCACCTTCCAATCGCCATTCCCATTATTTGAATGTTGCTCCCTGGTGTAGCACCCCTCCAACCCACTGATCACTGTCCCCATTATTTTATTCCCTGGTGTCTAGTGGTACCCTGCACCCTCTGATCACCGTACCCATTATTTTATTTATTCCCTGATGTCTTGTGGTACCCCCACCCTCCGATCGCTGTCCCTGTTATGTTAGGTTTGTTTCCTGATGTCTAGTCTCACCCCCCACCCTCCGATCGCAGGCAAAAGCTGAAATGAAGAAAACAGTCCCTCAGTGATTTTTTTATTTGTTACAAAACCTGTAAAAAAAGAAAATGGTCCTTCACTGATCCAACCCCCCACACCTCCCACTCAGCTCCCACCACCCCACACCACCCAGCACCCTCCCCCCCCACTCACCCTCACTCACCTGAACAGGTCCCAGGTTCAAAATTAACTCTCCGATCAAAGACATGTCTTGCTGTTGGAACCAGTGACTGCAGTATTAGAAACTAAGAGAAAAGAGGTTCAATGTATTTCAGTGGGGGTTTCCACTTTGGTGCATATCTTTGCCATTTTTGCCATTTTGTGGCATTAGGATTTCCAAACCTAACACCCTACCCCCACCCTGTACACACCAACAGGCAGGGTGTACCTTGGGGTCATCCGCCCTAACACTCACCCCATTCTCCTATACTATACCCATCTCAGCTGATTTACTTATGGAATGGGGTGAATGTTAGAGCTGATGACCCCAAGGTTCATCCTTGGGTGCATAACTTTACAATTTTTTTACATTTTGACCCCACATTTTCAACATGGCTTTTGAGAACCCTATCTCATGAACAAAAGGACTAGAATTACACAACTCCTGCCTGAAAGGTGATTTCACAGTCACTTGGTGAAGTCACCATTTGGGTGGGAATTGGATTTTTTTTCTGCCCTTGTTCATAAGGTGAGGTCATAAAAAGGCTATGTTGAAAATTTGGGGTTACAATATGTAAAAATAGCAAAGTTATGACCATTTGTTGAAATTTTGCTGATCATTGCCTTCTTATTGTATATAGCTGTTAGAGCAAAACCTCTACAGTGAAACCAGTACAGCAACACAATCCATTCAACATCCACAGAGGTGAATGGATTGTTGGAGCAGTGTACTGATATGGTGACTCCCAGAGTTGGCCACTTTCCTCCAGTAATCCACCTCCCCTGGAATTGAGAATCCACAAGTTCAGGGGTTGCAGAGGGATGAGCCACATGCATGAGGGGTGCATGGGGTAATGCACCCTGCAAACAGTTGAAATGTGCCCCAGTGCATGTGGTGTTGTTGTGGTCAGACGACAAATGTGCCTGGTGATGTGATCACTGTCAGCAAACTTGTGTCGATGTAATGTCCATCAACAAATGTTTTGTTGATGAGATGTGGTGAACCCCCTTCTTATTACTCCACCTCATGTATGTCACAGCTGTCATTTTTCAAATCCTGGCCAAAATGTGTTTTCACACTTGTGGCATGGAATGGTATTGCAGTTGTGCAGAATTAAGTTTTGGTAGGGGTTCAGAAATTTTCTGCACCAGGTACATGAGGGATAATAAAATGGCTATGCTGACAATTTGGTCACTGTTGTCCTATTCATGGAAGCACAGGGCCCAGAGGGCCTGTGCTTCCGCTGCTAAATACTTATCTGTAACTATGGAGGGATGGGGGCACAGGGCTCATAGGACTGTGCACTCCCACTTATCACAAAGCATTTTATCATATATTCTGAGTATGGATTTGAACTAAAAGAATTATCCATCTTTCTTATGTTTTTTTGCCTGTTATGTCTTCACAAGTGCATAGCTTTTTGGGATGAGATTGTGAGGCTTTTCTATTTGTACTGTTGATTTGTATAGCCTTATTCAGCTCACTTGTAGGTGACCCCTTGAGTGTTCTGCTAACAGTGGAGATTTCCCCTGTCATGCAAATTACTCCCAGTTGTACCTCTCATTTGCTGCTGTTGGAGGGATGTCCATTAGATGTTTAAATAAGTATCTGTTTAAGGTCAGCAGCTGGATGGCCTACAACTGGTTGACACATACTGTAACTCAAGCGAAAAACATGAATGTTACTGGTTCGTACTAATCAGAAAGACCCACAGAATATCGTTAGTTTTGACTGACACATTCTAGTGGGGCTCCAAGTGGAGCCAAACGGGACTGTTAAAATCCTGGGGGTAGTGCTAGATAACAGTTTAGTTCTGCAATCACTGGTATCTGTTGTGGTCATGAATTGCTTTTACCATGTATGAAATTTTGAGACCACTTGATGATTTGAGAACACAAGTTCCTGCATTTATCACATCTCAGCTGGTTTATTGCTTTGCAAAGCACTCTATTTGTTAGGGGCATTGATTGCAGGTGGTGAAGAACACAGGAGACTGAGTTTTAACTGCTGTACAGAGGATGGACCACACTATGTTCATGCTCTGTAAGCTGCACTTGCTTCATGTGAGGTATTAAATCCACTTTAAAGGTCTGCTGTTAACTTTCATGGCCCTAAACAAGCAGACTACTACCTCATGCTGTCTGAGTGAACTCCTGTTCTTTTAATCCCTTGTCAGAAGTGTTGGTTTCATAGGGCAAGTCTTTCTCTGTTTCCTTTCAGACCATCTGAAGACTGCTCATGAATGGACATTTGAGCTGCACCAACCCCATGGAACTTGTTTTGACTGAATATTTATTTAGACCCATCTGTGATTAACTAATGGTAAAGTTTACATTTAGAGTGAATGAACTATGACTCTATTCCTGGTACAGATGCAAGGACAGTGCACCATTCACTCCAGGTCAATATATGCAAATAACTCATGTAGCGCTGCCCAGTGTCAGGTTCCCTCATGTCTAGTGTCAATCATTGTACTGAGTAAAGAACCGTTCAGTAGTGAAGGTCATCACTTTGCACCTCCCTGTATTCATGTAATTGTTGAGCTGACCACTAGAGGATGCAGGCTAGAGGATATGTACAGGCAAACACGTGTTTCTGTACAATGCCACATGCGGACTCTTAAACAACCCTGCAGACAAGGGTGTATATTTATGGCTTTTGAAAACAATAACACCAAGTGACCCCAAGCATTCCAATTAGTTGAAATGCTTGGGGTCACTGTTGCAAAACAGGATGCTTTGGTCATCAGGGATAGCTTTTTTTCATCTTTGAAACATCGACAGGACCTCTCCATTCCTATCCCCTTCAGACCTGGCAATGGTTATCCATGCCTTTGTCAACAGTTGACTTGATTACTGTAATGCCCTATATCTCGGATTATCTGGAGGTTTGGAATGTTGTCTGCAGCTTGTGCAGAATGCCGCAGCTAGGTTGTTGACTGGTGCCTCTATAAGGGACTATGTCATCATTCCTGTTCTGCGCTCTCTGCACTGGCTGCCTGTGAGTGTGTGTATCACCTTCAAGAATGGCTTAACTTACAAGGCCCTATGCAGTTTGTGACCTGACTACCTAGAAGAGTTCCTGATTACGTACTCCCTGGGCCACCCCCTATGCTTCGCCAATGCTGACCTGCTGGTTTTTCCATTTTCATGCTTAAGACGATCTGGTGAGAGGGCCTTTGGAGTGGCTGCCTCTCTTCTGTGGAACTTTTGCCCTTCCCATATTAAGGCAGCCAGCTCGGTGGAGGCCTTTAAAGCCCCTCTTAAAACGTATCTGTTTGAAAAGGTTTTTGATCTAATCTGATTTTATGCTGAGCTCGTTTTAGTTATTTATAGCTTTTTTACTTTATTGTTTTATGTAAAGCGCTCAGAGCCTTTGCATAGGGCGCTATATAAAATAAAGTTGCCTTGCCTTGCCTAGTTGTGACTGAGAATACTGTGACAGTATAATCAGTATATCATTAGTTATGCTGGAAACTGAAACAAGGCCACCACTGTAAGTACATACAAAATGTTGGGGGGAATGGAAAACAGTGGTCCATTGAGTCCCTCGCTCCAACTAGATCAGTGAGAATACTCTTTCACCCTATTTCATTCAAAGTACTCGTCTAGTCATAGCTTGAAGGTTATCACAATATCAGCTGGAACCTCTCGTACTGGCAGGCTAGTCCATGTGTTCACCAATTGTTCTGTGAAGTAGTTCTTTCTGATGTTTCCCCTTGACTATTTCCCCCTTCATTAACATTGGGCATCCAGTTCTTCTTTTATTCTTGTACATCCAAAAGAGCTGCATTTGGTTTGATGTTGTTAACCTGTTTTGATTCTTGAATACTGTAATGACATATCCTACACATCTCCTTCTTTGCATGGAAAATAGTTCCAGTTCTGGCAATTATTCCTCATAGCCCATGTTATCCAAGCCATCAACCAACCTTGTTGCTGTTTGCATAACCCACATTATCATGCCTATATCCTTCTTCAATTGTGGAGACTAGGACTGCACAGTATTCATGATGTGGTTAGACCAAATATCTTCATATGTGCATTATAACTTTCCTGACATTGTTCTGGCTATCCCAAGGACTGCCAAGCTTATCTGAGCCTCTTTACACTAACTGCTATCTCTTCTGATACAGTAGCTACACTGCACTGAGAGATCTGAATCAGTTTGAACTGTAGGTGCATCACAGCATTAAAGGTTTGTTTCTGTCTGAAATTATTTAAATCCAATATTTTCAGGGTTTCTTTCTGAAGTCAAACAAATGGAGTACAGTATGTGCTCAGAACTGGTTGTAGAATAATAAGTTAAAGTTAATTAAATAACTCTGGCAAGCACTTCAGTAAAATGCAGTGAAAACATCCTCAGTTGTGTTTCACTGCAGAGTATGCCAGAATTTTTATTTTGTTAATATTAGATTTTTATTCCACAGATGCATTTGAAATAGTGCTGCTCATCTACACTTGGCTTCAGTTTTGTTGTTTTTTTAGTGCCGCAGTGCGTGGAGCATTGCAGACATCTTGCTATCGAGGAAAAAGGGAGACTGTTTCCAGCTGAACAACATTGTGGAAATGCTTCACAGTCAACTCCACATCCGTGAAGCATTGCACTCTGTTATGTTCATTACTAGTCCACTGCATTATTTCTCAGCAGTTATGTCAGAACATGGCACACTCTGCCATGTCCAAGATGGACATAAAACTGTATTGCGCATGTGCTACTACTAGTGCATGTGTACTAGTGTTTAGTGGCCATCTTGGTCATGGTGGAGTGTGCCATGTTCTGCCATGACCACCAAATAAATTGTTTTTAAATTATAGATATCCCCCCACCCAACCCTCCATCTCAGCACCCAATAACCCCCCCAGAAATATGAGAGTGACACTGGAGGTTCCAAATCCCCCAGTATCGTGAACTGGAGTCTCCGGTGTTCCCCCACCTGCCCCTCCCTCTCAGCTCCCACCACCCCACAAACCCCCCTCAGAAACATAAGAGTGATACTGGGGGGTGTCCAATTCCCCAGCATCATGTGCTGGACTCCTCCTTATTTTTTTTCCTCTTTTTAAACTTGCAGAACAGAAAATTGTCCATCGATGTCCCCCTACCTGACCCTCCCATGCAGCATCCACCACCCTGCACCCCCAAGTCCTTGCTTACTCATCGGGGGTCCAAAGCGGTAATCCTCTCTGTAACACAGACACGTCTTCACTCTTCAAAGCCAGATGGCAAATGAAAGAAACAGGTAGGCAGCTCAATGTTTTTTAATGATGTTTTGAACTTAGTTGCATAACTTGGCCATTTTTGCATATTTTCGGACCATATTTTCTACATGCCTTGTTTGGGACCTCACCTCATGAACAATTGCACTGACATTAGACAAATCAGTCCCAAAAGGTGATTTTTGCAGTCCCTGTGTGAAATCACCTTTTGGGTATGAGTTGTATATTGTCTCTGACCTTGTTCATGAGGTGGGGTCACAAGAAAGCTATTTTGAAAATTCGGTGTACAAATATTAAAAACAACAAAGTTTTGAGGCTACATTGAACTTGGCGTACGCAGGCTCGTAACTTTGGTACTTTTCAATATTTTTCCCCCAAATTCACAACATAGGCATTTCTTTACAGCATCTCATGAATGTGACAGCTGTCATTTTTTAAATCCTGGCCAAAATGTTTTTCTACATTATGAAAGGTGATTTTGTGGTCCCTGCACAAAATCACCTTTCGGAGAGGAGTGAAACATTTTCTCTGCCCTTGTTTATGAGACGGGGGTCATAGAAAGGCTATGTTACAAATTTTGTGTAAACATATTTAAAAAAAAATGATGAGGCTATGTTGCATTTGCTAACGCAGGCTGGTAACTTCAGTAATAATTCAGATTTTTACCCAGATTTTCAACATAGCCATTTCTGTGCAGCACCTCATGAATGTGACAGCTGTAATTTTTCAGCTCCTGCACAAAATGTCTTTTTGAGTCTCAAAGGTGATTTTGCTGTCCCTGCATGAAATCACCTTTAGGACAAGAGATGAAAATGTTCTCTGCCCTTCTTCATGACTCTGGGTTATAACAAGGCTATGTTGACAATTTGATGTAAAAATATCAAAAAAAACAACAACTTTATGAGCCGTTACGTTTTGTGAATGCAGACTTGTAACTTTGGTAATTTTCAGTCTTTTTACCCCAAATTTGGCACCTGCAGCACTATCAGCTCTGGCCAGAGTTTCTTTTTTTTGTTGTTGTTGATCAGCATTACCTCCACAGTAATTCCACTGTGTGTTAATAAGGTACTTCTTTCTTCAATTAATTTCCAAATTCTTGATTTAAGTTCTACATAAACAGAGTTGCAGTTCAGCTTACAGTCTGGCTAAGCTCAAACAGGTAATTTTAGCAGAAGGCAACATACAGCATGTTCAGTGTATCTTATTCTAGCTTTTGGTAAACATTAAGACTCTGTAAGTACTTAATGAGTATCTTTAAATGCAGAGATGTTGCTTTATGTTCACTGTGTTACCTAGCAGTTCAGGTCTATTATGAAGACCTTATGGAAGCTCACAATATGATGATCCATTTTGCTTTGGGCCCTAAATGTCAAAAGATTTGAATGCTGCTACAGAACATACTACTGCATAAAATAAGACCAAAATAACTGTGTAATAAACAAGGGATATGCTATGGCCGCAGGAGAAATATCACTGATATTTTTTATGAGTGCTGTTTGTTCTTTGACATCATGAGTGGTGAAGCCATGGGAGTGATGCCAAAGGTCAAACAGCATGGGCAAGAAATATCAGCAATATTTTTCATAGGGCTATAGCACATTTGATTTATACAATGCTTGTTTCCTTTGCTAGATTTTTTTCTCTGTTACAGTGTTTAAAAAAATATATGTATTTTTTTACTGTTCAGTTCTGTGCTGCTGCCTTTGGATGGCCGAGTGCCAGGTGACACATGATGCAGGCAATGCCTTTGCATGTGTCGATCCATCTGCATCGTAGGAAGGATGAGAGTGCTGTGCCTCAGGAGAGAGAGAGTGGCTGAAGCTGTGTAATGGATACTGGATGTCAACAAGAGGGAGAAGAAAGTGGTGGTCATATCGGGATTCGGGGATGCAGGCAGATGGGAGGTCCAAGATGCTGTTTTCAGTGCAGCACAGAGAAGAGATATATTTTTGCTGGGCATATGAGAATAGCTTCAGTGTGCAGAAGGCACCAGGAGAAAGGACTGCTGTGTGACTGAACTTCTCTACTGGGACTATAGTGCCCTCCTTCTCTCCCCTCCACCCAAAGCTAGTTCTATTTTTATAGGCACAGGATTTGACTGACAACAGGAACTTCCTGTTTAGGGGCAGGAAGTGAGTGATCACAGAACCACCAAGGACCCACCATTCTGGAAGGGCAGAGTAGCTCTCCGGCCCCTCTGAGCTGCTGGAGGTCTGCCTCTGAACAAGTAAGTGGTCTACTAGAAATATAGGATATTCTTGTCTCAGAACAGGACAATCAGGATCTTAAAGGCACACAGGCAGAAAGTAAGGAGAGAAAAAAACAGATGAAAAGTAAGGATTGCAAACAGTTAAGGGTCAAATAAGACGCAGTTGGGTGGTGCAGTGCAATGGCTGTAGCATAACAGTCTTCCTGGAGATATTCTGGAGGATGCGGTGTTGTCCCATCTGCAGGCACCTCTCTGGGCTGAGGAGGAGGTTGCTCATCTCCAGGCTGAGTTGGCCAGGATTTGTGGGACCTCCTCTTCCATCCAGGGACCACCAGTGCCACTGCCATTGCCTCAGAGGTTGCCAAGAAAGAGGAGCGGTTGGACCACAGTGGGCTCAGGGAGGGTGAGGGTGGTGGAACAGAGGCACATCCCTCCAGTTGTACCTCTCCACAATTCCTATGCCATTCTGGCAAAGTGTGGTCCCTCTATGGAGGCACCTACAGTGGAGACCAAGGAGGATGCTGGGAACCTCCACAAAGGAGACCCACAGGAGGGTGGCAGGGACCCCTGCAGGGGAAGGAAACAACTCCTGGTGGGGGACTCCATTGTTAGGAAGGTAGAACTGGGCAAGGAAGGGGAGAGGGAGGTAAGGTGCCTACCTGGCGCCATGGCTTGAGGGACAGGAGCCGAATCCTCAGGATTGCTGGAGCAGATGCACAGGGAGGAGCTGGATGTCATTGTCCACCTAGGGACAAATGACCTGGCTAAGAAAAGGATTAGAGAAGTGCAGGAAGAGTTTGTGAAATTGGGGAGGGCCTTGGTCAAGTAGCATGCGGTAACCTTCTCGGAGGTGCCACCCATCTATGGCATAGGAGAGGCTAGTGTCTGCACTCCATGGGATTCAATCAGTGGTTGGAAAACTGGTGTGGAGCTCAGGGATTTGCTTCATTGGGACTGGGGGTCCACCTGGAGTGATGCAAGCCTATACTGGCATGATGGGCTGCATCTGTCCGGGAGGGGAACCAGGATCCTAGGTACTAGGTTTAAATGCTTCATTGGCAAGCTTTTAAACTAGCCAAGGGGGGAGGCACTGGAAAGGAGCAGGAAAATCCTAGCCCCCCCCAAACAATTACAGTAGTAAGTGTGGCAAGCACCAACATGGAGGTGTCGATAGGGAGAAGGGCAGGGGTAAATGGAGAAAGTGACAAAAGCAAGAAGGACAGGGATGGGGTAAAAGGGGGTAAGGCCATCAGGAAATGGAGGGTAATGAGTACCAATGCCCGTAGTCTGAGCAACAAGCTACCTGAGCTGGTGGCCTTCATGGAAGAGGGATGCCTGGATATCGTAGCAGTCACAGAAACATGGTACACAGAGAACCATGACTGGGATGTTAACATACCAGGGTACATAACTTACAGGAGAGACAGGCAGGGGAGAAGAGGGGAGGAGTAGCCTCTATGTAAAGGAAGGGATAAAAGCAACTGAACAAAGAGTAAACAGGGAGGAGAGGAGCACTGTGGGTCACCTTGGAGACTGGAAAGAGGCACCACAATCCGCTTAGGGGTTGTGTACAGACCCCATGTCAGGGGAAGGAATGGACAAGAATATGATGGAAGGCATTCTTAGAATGGCAGAGAAAGGGAGATACTGTTAATGGGAGACCTGAATATGCCAGATGTTAACTGAGCACATTTGCTGCAGCCACATCCAAGAGCAGGGCCATTCTTGATGCCCTACAGGTGGCAGGCATTAGACAGCTAGTTTCGAACCCACTCATGAGGGAGCAATCTTAGACCTCGTACTCTCAAACGGGGCAGTGAGAGGATCTCAGATCTAGAAGTAGGGTTGCCATCTGGGGACAAGTGACCATCAAACAGTGTGGTTCACGTTAAACTCAGCTACAGAGTCAAGCCATACAAAAGTGAGGGTACTGGACTTTAGGAGGGCTGACTTTGGCAGATGGGAGAGTGCCTCAGAAAAGCACTAGCAAACAGGCTAGAAGGAGGTGTGGAGCAACAATGGGGAATTATCAAAACTGCCATCACAGAGGCAACAAGCCTTTGTGTGAAGCAAATAAACAAATCAAAACGAAAGAAAAAGCCACTATGGTTCTCAAGAGAGGTGGCTGTGAAAGTCAGGAAGAAAAGATAGCATTCGAAGTATAAGGAAACACAGAAGGAGCAGGACAGAGGCTGTACCAGTTAAGGCAGAAGGAAGCAGGGAGGGAAGTCAGAATAGCAAAGGCCCAAACTGAGGAAAAGATAGCCAACTCAGTTAAGAAGGGGGATAAAACCTTTTATAGGTACATCAGCGAGTGTAGAAAGACAAAGGGAGGGATAGTGAGGCTGAATAGAATGAACGGTGGGTGGGCAGATGGGGACAGTGAAAAAGCAGGAATACTGAACCAATATTTCTGCTCAGTATTCACAAAAGAGGAGGGGGAAGTGCCTAATCCAATTAACAGAAGCACTCTTGATAGAGGGGTTGATCCCAGTCCTTTCACAGAAGAAAGGGTTCTGCAAGAACTCCTAAAACTGAAGGTGGACAAAGCAATGGGTCCTGATGGAATTCACCCCAGAATTCTAAAAGAATTAAGGAAGGAACTAGTGAAACCACTGGCTACTCTTTTTAATAAATCATGGGAGGATGGTGTGGTACCCGAGGACTGGAGGAAGGTGGATGTGATTCCTTCACAAAAGTGGGACCAAGAGAGAGGCAGGAAACTACAGACCTGTCAGTCTGACCTCTGTGGTAGGGAAAGTGATGGAGTCACTTCTGAAGGAAAGAATAGTTGAGTACCTAGAGGTCAGTGGAGAACAGGATCCAAGGCAACATGGGTTCACAGCGGGAAGGTCATGTCAGACGAATCTAATAGATTTCTTTGACTGGGTGACCAAAGTAGTAGACCAGGGAGGGTCTGTGGACATGGCCTACCTAGACTTTAGTAAGGCATTTGACACAGTCTTGCACAAAAGATTGATAGTCAAATTAACCAGCCCGGGAGTGGGTCCCAGGGTGGTTGCCTGGGTAAAACATTGGCTGGACAACAGGACACAGAAGGTAATTGTAAATGGAGTCCACTCTGAAGAAAGGGCGGTTACTAGTAGGGGCACCGCAGGGTTCAATATTGGGTCCAGTCCTTTTAATGTCTTCATCAGTGACATTGCAGAGGGACTGGAAGGAAAAGTATGCCTTTGCAGATGACACAAAGATCTGCAACAGGGTTGATACACAAGGACGTGGAAAGGATGAAAGAGGATTTGACAAGGTTGGAGGAATGGTCAGGCGTATGGCAGCTAGGATTCAATGCAAAAAGTGCAAAATAATGCACCTGGAAACAAGAACCAGGGAAGAATACACCAATGGGTGGGGAGGTAGTAACAACAACAAAACAGGAAAGAGACCTGGGGTAATCATATGGATGTCCTTAAGGTTGAAAGCAATGTGAGGAAGGCAGTAGGGAGGTCGGGGGTATACTGGGATGTATGGGAGAGGCATCAGCAGCAGAACACAGGAAGTTGTTATCCCTCTGTACAGACAGTTGGTGAGACCCCATCTGAATACTGTGTCCAGTTCTGGAGACCACATCTCCACAAGGACATAGACAGGATAGAGGCAGTCCAGAGGAGGGCAACTAAAATGGTGCAGGGTCTGCAAGAGAAGCCGTATGAGGAGAACTAAAGGAGCTTAATATGTATACCCTTGAGGAAAGAAGGGAGAGGGGGGACATGATAGAAACTTTCAAGTACCTCAAGGGAATCAACAAAGTCCAAGAGGGTAGCATCTTTCAGAAAAAGAGACTTGCAAGAACAAGAGGACACAATTTAAAGATAGAAGGAGGGCGGTTCAGGGGCAATGTGAGGAAGTATTATTTCACAGAGAGGGTAGTGGATGCATGGAACAGCCTTCCTGAGGAAGTTGTGGGGTCTAAAACTGTGGGAGAATTCAAGAATGCATGGGACAGACATAAGGCAATTCTTGTGGGGGGCAGGAAGATATAGGCTCTTGGTTAACTAGGATCTGCGGCCTATCCTGTAGGTAGGGAAATGGGCAGACTAGATGGGCCTAGCGGTCCTTATCTGCCGTCAAAGTCAAAATCTATGTGTATGTATTTCCATTAAAAGAAACAGTTTGGGCTGTTATTTTAGTATGAAGAAGATACATATTCGAAGGGCAGAGGAAATGAAAGTATTGGTAGTGAGCTTTGACTTAAATGAAAGTAGTTGGTGGGAGCCAACACGCAGATGGTGATTCAGATTCTAAAATTAGAACTATGCTGCTCGTGGTGTTGGCTCCCACTAATCAAAAGCTACAGTGAGGATATTTTTTGGCATGGATCCCTAGAGTGAGACTATCAGACCTACAGCAAGAATATTCAGTATTTTCACTCTTGGTCCAGAGGCCACAAACATATCAGTGATATGTGCCACAAAATATCGTCACAAGCGTTGGATGAAAATCATGTTGCTTTGGGGGACTCAGGAAAAAGACTAGCAGTGAAAGACAGGTTTCAGTTTCAATTCACCGGCAAGGGTCCTGCGAAGTCGCCAAATTCACCCCACAGAAATTTTTTTTTACGTTGGCTGCTTGTTGTTGAACTTTGCTGGCTAACTTTGCTGATAACATCACCATTAACTTTGCCTTACATTTCTCAAGGCAAAGTTAGGGGAAAAAAGACTTTGTCACATGATTCACTTTTGGCAGGACACATGGGAGGCTCCAGTCAGGCAGAAAGTGACTGATTCTGTTTTCTTTTCTCAGTAGTGCTAGTTGTAGCTGGCTGATCTGAGCAGGAGAGATCAGAGTATTGTGCTTTATTGTTACAGGGCTTTGTCTTTAAGCAGTACTTTAGTTTCCAAATAATTCATTTCTTTACTTTTCTGTAGGAAATCTGTTATATGTTTATAATCTTTTTTGTTGTAAGATTACAGTGTGTGTGTGTGTGTGTGTGTGTGTGTGTGTGTGTGTGTGTGTGTGTGTGTGCTCTCTCTTTCTCTGTCTTAGTTTCTTTTTATTTTGTTTTCTGTAAGGAAAACATATTTTTTCTATTGCAATAGAGGAACCCACTAGGTAACGTGACCAAAAGGGTGGGGCAGCTTTTCACCTCAATAGGCGAACATTTCAAAGAGGGAGTGAGGCACTCCCCTCACCCCAACAACTTCCAGCTGAAGATGGGAGTGGCACTACTCCCTCAGACCAAGAGCAGCAACAGCAGGAGTCTGTGGTCCCTGCCCCCAGGTGCAGCAGGAGACTGTTTCCCGCCCCCCCACATGATGTTACCACCACCAAGTGCTCCACCCCCGGTACTGGTGATCACCCACAGCCACTTCTGGAGCCCCTGCAGCACCAAAGGAGCACTGCTGTATGGGATTTTTCCCCTCAATGCTGCAGATGACAGTGTTGACATCTGCAAGGTCTGTGGCTACAGTGTACGGCATGGTAAAAAAGGGAGCCACCTGAGGACTGGTGGGCAATGGACCTACCTCAATATTCATCACTGGGCAGAGAGGCAGGCCAAGCTGCAGGAGGTGGCAGCAGCAGCAGTCAGTAGTGGGAGGGGGACAATTCGGAACAGGGTCAGCATGTGGTAGGCTGTTATGATGTGAGCTGGCATGGTAGGACTTGCAGTACACAGCCGCAGCAGCAGCCATCAGGACAGCAAGCAGCAGCACCTGCACCCTGCCAATGCCAAGCAGTCCTACCATCTAGTGACCCTACAGCACCAGGCTCCCAGCCAGACCTCACTGTCCTGTGGGACAAAGTGCAACATCTTTATCATGACTTCAACCAATTTTGCAAGGAATTTAATGAGGCCTGAAATGATATGTGGAAAATGATGACTGACCAGAAGAAGATGTTGAACATCCTGGTGGAATTGCGGGGTGGTGGTGGAAGTGCTGCCAGTGGTAGCGGTGGTAGACAGTAACTTTTCTTGTATTTATTTTTTATTAGTTCCACGCTGTCTTAATAATAGTTTCCCCCCAAAAAAACACACACCAAAAAATAAAAAGTTAATAAAAGACCAAAAAAAAATCTTTTCTTTCCTCTTCCTCTCTAGCCTCTTCTTTAGTTATCTAAAATATTTCTCTCTCAATATTTTGTGTTATATTTTAGGGTCTCTATTTCTTTCAATCCTTCCCCTTGTTCACTCCCTGAATTTTTCCTTCATGTAGTATTCCCTTTGCCCCGATCCTGCCCTGTCTTGTGTTATGGTCTGCACACACAAACAACTTTCCTGACTAGTTATTGTGTTACTTATCATGTGTCCTCCTGCTAATCACAAATATCAAGTATCGTCCCCAGTAAAAAAAAAATCGTTTCCTGAAGCTATGTGATGTTGTGGCTGTGGTGGTGTTGTGCAACTTCCCAAAGAAGTTGACAAGAATCACACAAACATGAGCAATTTTCATGAGACGTTAAACATAAATCTAGTTTTAGTGTTTAACATGTCTCTGGCACTCACCACAAATGTTAAGCTGTATCCCTCTCAAGTTCAAAACTGCTTTCCTGCTGCTTGTTACCTTTTGTTGCTGTGCTGTGCAACAGGCCAGAGAATCTGAGAAAAACCACATGAGAAAATTTCCAAGGAAGTAACATATAATTGCTGTGGAAGTCATGAACAAATATCCTGCCAAGCCATCAATAGCCACAAATGCTAAGTTGTGTCCCCAGTTCAAAACTGCTTTCCTGCTGCTAGTTGCTTATTATTAGTCAGTGTCAGTGGCTCAGTAGGTAGCACACTCATCTCTGAGGCCAGGAGATCAGAGGGCTGTGGGTTCAGTTCCCACATCTGGCACTTGGGTTAATATCCCAGTACTGACACTGTATTGCAGTATGAGAGGGGTGCTGCACTTCTGAGGTGCCATCTTTTGGATGAGACGTTAAACTGAGGTCCCATCTCCCTGGATTGGTGGTAGTTCAGGTGGATGTTAAAGATCCTATGGCACTTATTGAAAAGAGTAGGGGAATTTTGTTTTTATTAAGTATTGTACAACATCACAACAAAAAATTACATAAAAAACAATAAGAGAAAAAAGAAAACAAAAAAAACATAAAATCACAACTTCATGTAACTGGAACATCTGACTCAGTTATCCAAGGAAGATTGCACCATACAGTTTGAATAAACAGAGCAGTTTGGTAAGCCTTTTCCTTATGATACAGACAGCGCATTTCCTTACAAACATTCCCCACAATATCATCATATGTCAGCAATTTTTGTTGTAGTGTGAACAAACAACGAGTGTTCCAAATATACCATTTGAGAATAGAAAATAACACAGATAAGGTACTAAAATCCCAAGAAGACCATTCCCTACCATTAGTACCGTAAATCAATGTTTCATAAGAAATCGTCTGAAAAGGTAACATATTCCAACATAGAGCCACATAAGACCAAAAAGAGCAACTGAAAAAACACATAAAAAATAAATGAAACACAGTCTTGGATTGTGCCACACACTGAGGCCTACTACAAAATCTTTCATCTAAAGCTTTATGTTTTTGATTAGATTTAACATTTAACTTTTCGTGGCAACAAAGCCACAGAACATCTTGAAATTTGCAAGGCACTCTAGTGTTACGAAACAATCGCATAACATCAGGTGTCAAAGACGGGGGGCATAAAGGTAGAGTAATGGATTCCTTAAAATGCTTGTCCTGCACCACAGAGTACAGCAATTTCTTTTGAATAATGCAAAATAAGTTGAGATGTAATATCCCCACCGTTTAAGGCACACAAAAATAAATCTATAATAATCTGAGGAAAAATGAACTGATTTAATAATTTTCATGGAATCTAAAACCCAACCATCATACCAGGCCCAAATTCAATTTTTAAACAAAGGTGACCAACCAATAGGCCGCTCACTACAAATGGGATGAAGATTAGCAAACAAAAATTGAATAAACAAAAATAGAATTGGATTTATCATATTCAATCCACCATCTGCCACCCTAAGGTACAATGGCCTGGATATTCAAAAGGGTTGCGCCATGCGCAACAGGGTTGCGCATGCGCAAGTCCAAAATTCGCCATTCTGCGATATTCAGCAGGAGGCATTTACGCCACTGGCATCAGGTTAGCAGAAGAGCAGATGCAAATGAATGCATGCTCAACAGGAGGGGGAGGATCCATGCATAACCTGCGCAACCCGATATTCAGTCGGGTTGTGCAGAGTTGTGCATGCGCAACCCCCAACCTGCGCCTGCACAACCTTGAGCCCAAAAAAAAAGGCTTAAGTTGAGGGCCACCCACAGGTGAGCTGCTGCATTGCAGGGCGCAACACAGCAGCTGCCACCCCTGGCTGGCCCCCAACTCTTTCCCTGTGCCCCCCCACCAGCCCGATCGCGGGCATAGTGTAACACGACTCCCCCCGCCCACACATCTCCCACAGCCCGATCGCCGGGCATGTGATATCTGACTCACCCCCCGCCCACATCTCCCACAGCCTGATCGCGGGCAGTACAGGTACATGTAACACCCCCATATCCGAAGCCCGATCACGGGCATAGCGATATAGACCCCCAGTGCCCGATCGTGGGCAGAATGTAACCCCAACCCAAATATCTCCCTGGTGGTCCAGTGGACCATAAACCCGATCGGCGGGCAGAATCATCTAAACTCCCCAAACATCTCCTGGTGTCTAGTGTCCCCCCACCCACGAAGCCCCTCCACCCGCTCCACCCGCGGCGCGGTGCGACAGCATCCACCTGCCTGCCCGCGCCCGCCGACAACTATCCGGTGAGGACACATTTATCTTTATTCAGGTGTATACCAGAAGGAGTACCATAAAGAGTACAAAACTCAAGAGCTCTAGTCAAATCTGCCTCCATCTTTAGGAGTAGACAAATGTCATCCACATAAGAAGCGGCAGTCCAAGGGGCATGATGACCTGAGAGCAGAACTGGAGTAAAAAAGTGAACGTCATTTAACAACCGAAGTAAAGGGTCAATACAAAAGACAAATAACAAAGGGCTTAAGGGACACCCCTGATGGACACCTCGCTTTACTGGAACCAAAGGCCCCAAAAACCCATTCACCAGAGGTTTGATAAAGATGCAATGATAAATAGCCTGCAACCAAGCAATAAATGAAACAGGAAGACCATATCTGTGAAGAGCTTGCCGTAAAAACCCAAATTCCACAGAGTCAAAAGCTTTTCTTTGGTTTGAAGACACCACCAATCCAGTGGTAGAAGCAAATAAGCCAGATTCAAAAACTTCCCTTAGTACAATAAGTTGGTCCGTAATTACCCTGCCCGGAACAGCGCAAGACTGGGTACAGGAAACAACACACGACGCAGCCACAGATAAACGGAGGGCTAATATCTTCATAAGAATTTTAAAATCAACATTTAACAAGCAAATCAGCCTCCAATTATCTAAATCTTCCCTAGCCCATTTCTTATACAACAGGGTTACAACTCCCAAAGTTGTGTGGATGGGAAAATAGCTCTCCTGCAACATAAAGTTATAAACCTGGGCCAACTCTTGAGAAATTTGAGGAACAATTAATGCATACAATTCTGATGGAAGTCCATCTAGACCTGGTATCTTCCGTTTGGGTAATGCAGCCACTGCCTCCAAGACCTCTGTAGGACAAATGGCTGAGGTAAGGGTAGCAACTGCAGACTCAGAGAGGGCAGGAATATCCAAAAAAGTAAACCAGTGTGAGAAAGTAGCAGTGTCAGTAAACTGTGTATCAAACTGTTGTCCCAAATGTTTAGACCCTACTGACATAGTATCTGATTGTTTTGTAACAGTCAACATATCAGAATCCCAGACAGCAGACATGATTTAATGCTGAATTCGGAAAGAGCAACTAAAAAAAGGGCAGACCTCCGCAAAAGACCCCAGTGTCCCAAATCGCTGCTGCATAGTCAAAGATGCCAGTTGCTTCTCATGAAATTCTTGCATTTGCTGCTTAAGAAGTTGAATCTGATCCCCATAATCATGTGTGGTGGTATATGCCAAACTCCGCAATTGCTGCAGCTGCTGTCTGAGTGTCTGATATTTCACCTTCTCTAAATCCGAGATATGTTTGCTCTCACTTAATAAAAGCATCCTTAAATCAGACTTCAGGCTATCCCACCAGAGAAAAGGAGTATCAAATAACTTAAATATAGTCTTTTTCCCACCTATTAAATATAATATTTGTTGGGGCAGTGAACCCCCAGAGAGTATAATAATGTATTAAACTTCCAAAGGCCAGGGCCATAAGGGAGGTCCCAAGCACCTACTACCACTGAAAGGGCATTATGGTCAGAATAGGCCATGGAGTCTACCTGGGCAGCAAATACAGGAAACCATTTACTGAGAAAAAAAAATCAATTCGGGTAGCATGTGTACCCCTCTGGTACATAGGCAGCCCCTTAGAATGAAATGATTTATAGACATCTTTTGAGTGAGCCAATTGAACCGTAGACTGCAAAGCCAAGATATCGCAAAAAATCGTTTTGGTAGAGGTGCCACCACCACGATCATGAAGCGTAAGACCACAGGTGAAGTCACCGCCCCAAAGCACAGGTTGTGCAGAAAAAAGAAAAGGCCGAAGCTGAAGAAAAATGTCCATCCTGTCAACTTTCTTTTTGGTGCGTAAATATTAATAAGACGAAAATAGGTGTTACGTAACTTAACATCCAACAAAAGAACCCTCCCCGGCACTAAATCTACTAATTTTATGAGCTGGAAAGGTAAATTAAAAAAAATCCCTACCCCAGTACATGCACCCAAACCAATAGACCAGTAAGAAGGACCCTTGTACCAGCCACTTCTAGCATGGTGAACCTCAAGGGCAGTATGTAGTCTTGTGTCCTGTAGAAAAATAACATCCACATGGGTGGACATTAAGTGGGAAAAGACTCCACTACATTTCTTCGGATTTTTAATGCTATTGACATTAATCGTCAAAAAAGTTAGCTGGGCAAAAAGGCTCATTTAAAGAAGTTAAGGGGGTTTAAGTAATTCAGATTTACCAGAGGCCCGTTTCTTCTGCCCTTTAGGGGTAGGCTTCCCTTTCAGAGGGCCCGCCACCTGCTCACCGAACACACTGGATTCAGAATCAGAGCAGGGGTCAGCACACTGAGAACCCTCCGAAGAGACTTTGGAGCTCTTATCCAGAAAATCAGTTTCCAAAAATAGAGGTTGAAAGCGATTGGAAGTTTGGATTTCCAAACTTTTGTGAACCTTGGGAGCTGGCTGTCTCCAACTCTGGCGGCGCATTACCAGTTGTTCAGGATCAACAGCTGGGTCTGTAGGAGGAGGTGAAGGCGGCATATCAGGAGAGGAAGAGACTGGCAAAGTCCTCGGTTCCTGCAACGGAAGGACCAAAGGGAACAGGGAGGGTGCAGCAGGATCTATCGACATAGGAACCACCTGAGACCCCTGAACTACAGGAGGGGGTTCAGAACAGAATTCAGGAGGAGGAGGCAACATCAACAGGGTAGAAGAAGTTTGGGGATATGATGGCAAGGGGTGGGTCCCCTGTCTGGACATGCGCCCATTGAGCAAGCGCAACCATTAATCTTTGTTCCTCCAAATCCCCAGAACCAGATTTGGAAGAAGCAGCCTGGTTACATTCTCCATAGGTATGACCAGAAAGGCCACATAAATTGCAACTGACAGGTTCAGAACAATGCATGGACATATGACCCAGCTTACCACACAGGGAGCAACGGATTTTATCACAGACACCACTAAGGTGTCCTGGAACACCACATTTATAACAAGATTTAGGCTGGCCTGGGTAAAACAAAACACCTCGGTCACCCCCCCAAAAAAAGGAATTCGGTAAATGTTGTAAAGAACCATTCAATTCCCGAAGAATAACCCTAAACTTCCAACCCCCCATCCAAATGTTTTCACTATCAAAAATAGCCTCAGGGGCCACCAAAACAGTACACCGTTGTTGAAGCCAAAAAGAAGTCAGTCACGCTAACACCTTCATTGCGAAAAAGAACCGTGACAGACTTCTGGGCAGGTTTAGTGAGAGGGATGACCTCAAATGGGGCCCATAGTGGAGTATTCTTTACTGTCCCATACCTGTTCCAAAAGGCCTCCAACCCAGCCTGTAATTTAAAGCTAACATCAAAGGAACGTTCTCCAGAAACATGGATAAGAGCATACAATTCAGTTACTAGAAAATGCAAACAATGTTTAAGCAATGTTTTCCCCACATATTCCCTATCAGGAAACACATTGAGCCCCCCATACACAATACGAACAGCATTATGTCTTTTGGCTGGCAACACCTTTTTCTTAAAAAAGGAGGCATATGTTTTAGAAGAGCCAGCATTGTCACCCCCTGAAGAGGTCGCGTTCTCATCCCCCGAAGACCGGGTGGAAGAGGCAGCAGGAGGTGGGGGAGGGCTCTGAATGACCACCACCAGAAGGAACAGGGGATAGAGAAACAGTACACATAGGATCCTGAGGCAGTAGTACAGAACGCAAAGGAAAAACAAGTTTAGGATCGGGGGTGAGCTCCAAGTCAGTATCTAAATGGAAATCTGATACATCACCCAAGGAGTCCTGCACAGTTTGCCATGGTATAGGAGAAGACAACGGAGACTTTGTAGTGATCTGTACTCCAGGAATCTGTATCAGGGCAAACCCCAAGGTCCACTGCTGGGAGACAGGCAAACGCACCCATCCTGCTGCCCGGAGAGAATGCTCCACTAACCACTGCTCCATAGCTTCTGGAACCGAATCCACCCAACCTTTTCTCGAGGCTGCCAGTTTAACCATTCACTGAGGAGCAGTAAAAGAAAAAGTAGAAACACTGTCCTGCTTCAGGTGTTCCGTTTGAAAGATCACTGGCGCGGGTACACAAGCATTTCCTGAGAGTCCCTCTGCCACACTTGACGCAGGAGTATTCTGGATTGGCAGCGTAAACTGACAACTCCTGCCAGACTCCGCAATACCTCCCTGTACACTCGGGAGTGTAGGAAAAGGCAAACCACTCAGCAAGGAAAGTCTAACAGAAACCACATCCTGAGAAAGCATAGAAGTGACAGCTGTACTTGCAGCATCTCCCGTAGGCGATAAGAAAGGCCCCAAATCCACTTCCTCCAGTGTAGTAACAGCAACCTGGTCTGAAACAGGCTCTGAAGGCACCTCAGCAGTTCGTAAGTCAGAATCCACAACAGGAGTCACTCCCATAGAAACAGCATCTGACATAGGCAGCGCAGCAAGGGCACTACACCCCTCCACATCCTGCTCCATGACCAACCAGGCAGAGACTGACTCTGCAGCAGACGGCAAAGCCCCCTGGAGACAAGAGTAGGAGAATTTCCCCAGTGTCCTGTCCAAATATTCCTCATTCACTAAAAATACCACCAACAGCTTAATCTGGTTCAAGGTCAGTTGGCATTCAGCTGTATCCCCCTCCCACGGGTCGTGCCTGAAAATAGGAAGGACTTGTCTAATGCACTTACCTGGCCAACAAAAACGAAATAAAATAAAATAAAATTATTGCAGTGATGTGCAATACATGCCAAAGAAGTTGAAAAACAACACATGAGAAAGTTTCCAGAGAAGTGAAACATAATTGTTGTGGAACTTATGAACCTTTCTCCTGCCACTCCACCTCTAGACAAAAAATGTTAAGTTGGGTCCCCAGTTCAAAACTGCTTTCCTGCTGCTAGCTGTCTCTTGTTGCTGTGCTGTACAACAGGCCAGAGAAGTAAAGAAACAACACATGAGAACATTTCCTGAGAAGTGAAACATAATTGTTGTGAAAGTCATGAACTTTTCTCCTTCCACTCCACCACTAGCCAAAAATGTCAGCTGGTGGCCACAATGAAAAATTGTTTTCCTGCCACTAGAATTTTTTATTACATCAGTGTGCAACAGGCCAGAGAAGCTGGGAAAAACCATATGAGAACATTTTGAAAGAAGTGAAACATAATTGTTTTGGATGGCATGAACATTTCTTCTGCCACACCACCACTAGCCACAAATGTTTTGTCCCCAGTTCAAAACTGCTTTCCTGCAGCTAGTTGCCTCTTGTTGCTGTGCTGTGCAACACAGGCCAGAGAAGTTGAGAAAAAACGCAATCACATTTCCAGAGAAATGAAACATAATTGTTGTGGAGGTCATGAACTTTTCTCTTGCCACCCCACCACTAGCCAAAAATGTCAACTGGTGGCCACAGTGGAAAACCGCTTTCCCGCCACTAGATACTTTGGTTGCAGCAGTGTCCAACAGGCCAGAAAAGTCAAAGAAAACCATGAGAACATTTCCAGAGAAGTGAAACATACAGGGTAATTGTTTTGGAAATCATGAACATTTCTCCTGCCACCCCACTACTAGCCAAAAATGTTAGCTGGTGGCCACAGTGAAAAACTGCTTTACTGCCACTAGAAACTTTTGTTGCAGCAGTGTGTAACAGGCCAGAGAAGTCAAGAAAAACCACATGAGAAAATTTCCAGAGAAGTGAAACATAATTGTGGAAGTCATAAACTTTTCGCCTGCCACCCCACCACTAGTCATAAATGTTAAGTTGTATCCCCAGTGCAAAACTGTTTTCCTCCTGCTAGATGCCTCTTATGTGCTTTGCTGTGCAACACAGGCCAGAGAAGTCAAGAAAAAACATGAGAAAATTTCCAGAGAAGTGAAACTTAATTGTTGGACGACGTGAGCTTTTATCCTCCTGCAACTCGACACAAATGTCAAGTGACTGTGTTTACAGTGAAAAACTGCTTCCAGGCCAAGAAATGGACATGAATGAGGAGAAGTAAAGTTTCACTAGATTGTGTGAAGAAACTGTGGTAATGATGTCCATATATGAGAAAACTTTGATGAGTAGGTGTCCCCCTGCCCTGCTGCTGCAGTTGATAGGGATGCTGTTTGCTGCACTGCTGGATCTGCTCTTGATGATGTTGGTTGACTACATTGTGGTGACAAGTGCTCGGGGAATCGAGACAGAGAAGTTAGCCATTCTGTGACGTTCTGTCTTGTGCAGAGTGGAGGGAATAATTGAAGGAGATGTTGCTGTGCTGCTGCTGCGTGCTGCTGTGGTTGCTGAGAGAAGTACCCTTGCCTGGTGTGGATGTGTCACACAGACTGCCAAGTAAGTATTTATGTTTTTTTCTTTCTTTGCATTGTAAGGAGGGGGTTGTTACTGTTACCACCTGAAGTCTAATATGTTCGTACTACTTTTCCATAAATTTTCAGTTATTGGTGATGATGACATCATAATGCTGGAGAGCTATAATGTGGATGTTGGAATTCACCACATTTTCCAACCATGAAGGTAAGTATGATTTTTTTTTCCCCAAGGTGAGGTTAAGTCAGTAAAGATGTGCAGCTGTGACAGTAATTGTTTTCTGTTTGTTTTGGTCCCCTTTAGGCACTTTTCTCTGCATATGTCTGTCTCTTGCTGCTGCTGTGAACACAAATATGTGTGACCTTTATTTTGGGGTGGAATTGTTCACATTTCAGGGCAAGTCCATGAGGTAAGTAGTTTTTCCTTTTTATTGGGGGGGGGACACTTTTAACAATTCTTACCATTCCTTCTTAATTTTCTCTGATTTTCAGGTATGCAATTCTGTCAATCATGTTGCCTACTGCTGCGCATCATGGGTCTACCCTGTACCTTTTTGGGGCACTTAGAAGTTTAAAGTAACCACAGATGGTATGTATGGGGTTATTGTTTTTTCCAGGGTGGTGTAAGTCAGTAAAGATGTGCAGCTGTGACTAATTGTTTTCTGTTTGTGTTGGTACACTTTCAGGTACTGTTCTCCGCATATGTCTGTCTCTTGTTGCTACTGTGAACACAAATATGTGTGCCTTTATTTTGGGGTAGAATTCTTCATGTTTCAGAGCAAGTCCATGAGGTAAATATGTTTTCCTATTTATTGGGGTTGGGGGTGGCAATTTTAACAGTTCTCACCATTCCTTCTTTTCTCTGATTTTCAGGTACTCAGTTCTGTCAATCATGTTGCCTGCTGCTGCACTTCATGGGTCCAGCCTGTACCTTTTTGGGGCGCTTTTAGAAGTTGAAAGTAACCATTGAAGGTAAGTATTATTTTTCATTTTCTTTGCTTTGTCCTGCAATTCACTGCTACAATTTTTCTGCAGATGGCTGAGTATTGTACATGTTCTCTGTCATTATTTCTAGGTGATTTTTCTCATGTGTCTTTGGCTGTACTGTCTGTGCTGTGACTACCTCAAGGTCAGGAAGGAGCAGGCGTGTGGATGATGGAGCATCACGATGATGGATAGTTGCTTGAGCTGTGCTAAAGGCCACCACCAGTTTCAGGAATGATAAAGCAATGCAGGAGACCTGTGAAGAAAAAGACAAAGATTATTCAGAGTATTTACTGAGTTCAAAATGTGACTTTGGATTGTGTCTGCATGGGGTGTGCCTGTGGTGAAGTCCTCATCTTTGGATTACCTGTGCACACCACGATTCCAGTTGGGGGGTGGACTGGAGGGGTGCCAAGGGGGTTTCAACCCTAACAGCGAATTTCCTCACTTTTGTCGCTGTGGAACAACCCTAGCTGATGCATTAAACTGAGTTTTTTGCCTCTAATTTCCCTTCTTTTTGAGAATGATAATGAGAAATAGTGAATGTAATGCAGTGGCGGGAGCACGGGGGTGATGTCTTGTCGCATTGTAACATTGTGCCCGCAAACACAAATCATAATGCGCATGGTGACGCAAAGTGAAACAGAAAGAGGAACAGTACTGTAGACAGAAATGTTAAAAACAACAGAAACGCAACCGTAAATGAAAACTCAAAGGGTAACGCACATGGTGGCGTAAAGTGAACGGTAAGTGAAACTGGTACGGAACCGCAAGCAGAAACGGTAATGGTAAGAGTAATGTAAGCACACAGGCTGGTTTTCCCCAAAAGCTGTATAGAGAAAGACAGTGAGTAGAAAGAATGTATGCAAAATAATGACTCTCGGAACACAAAAATCAGTAGTTGTAATAGTAAATTGCTTATATCTCAGTAACTGTACGACATAGAAAAAAAAATTTAAAAGTCATAAGTATTATCACTTTCCTGGCTAGTTTTATATGTAGTCCCCATAATTTTTTGACAAAAACTCTGTATCTCACACTGTTTTCGAGATACGGACCCTCAAAGGCGCAGCGAATGCCGTAATGTTATCCTATGGGAAAAAAACAGAAGTTTGGACTGCCATAACTTTTGAACAGTTTAATATTTTTTCACAGAATCTTCAAAAGGCACAACAGGGACCCTGGCTGCACATTCCCTGAAGATTTTTGGCTGGTCACACAAACCGTGCGACCTGTAGGTGCGACCGTAGAATTCCAGAAAAAGCGTAAACGCACGCACAGATCACACTTAATAACTCCGCAGTTGTGTATCCGACTGGTACAAAACTTGGCAGATCCCAAGGTGTATGGGTCTTGATCATGTATTCCAAATTTCAGGCCAATCCATAAAATGGTTGCAAAGTTATTAAGGTGAAAAATTTTGGGTTTAACATGTAAATGGCTCCTCAACCCTAACTATGGTAGCACTACTGTGCTAACATTATATATATATATATATATATTAGAGGCAAAAAACTCCATTTAATGCATTAGTTAGGGTTGTTCCACAGCGACAAAAGTGAGAAATTCACTGTTAGGGTTGAAAACCCCTTGGACCCACCCAACCGGCATTGGGAGTGCGCATTGGGATCATCAGCCTAACTCTCACCCCATGACATGTAGAAAGCAGCAGAAGTATAGGAGAATGGGGTGAGAGTTAGGACCCACGATCCCAATGTGCACCCCAATGCCGGTTGGAGGGGTGGGCGGGGGGTCCAAGGGGGGTTTTCAACCCTAACAGCGAATTTCCTCACTTTGTTGTTGTGGAACAACCCTAGCTGGATGCATTAAACTGAGTTTTTGCCCCTAATTTCCTCTTTGAAAATGATAATGAGAAATAGTGAATGTAATGCAGTGGGCGGGAACAGGGGGTGATGTCTTGTCGCGATTGTAACATTGTGCCCGCAAACACAAATCATAATCGCATGGTGACACAAAGTGAAACAGAAGAGGAACAGTACTGTAGACAGAAATGTTAAAACAACAGAAGCATGAACCGTAAATGAAAGCATAAAGGGTAACACACATGGTGGCGTAAAGTGAGCAGTAAGTGAAACTGGTCTGGAACCGCAAGCAGAAAGCAGTAATGGTAAAGTAATGTAAGCACACAGGCTGGTTTTCCCCAAAAGCTGTATAGAGAAAGACAGTGAGTAGAAAGAATGTATGCAAAATAATGACTCTCGGAACACAAAAATCAGTAGTTGTAATAGTAAATTGCTTATATCTCAGTAACTGTACGACATAGAAAAAAAATTTAAAAGTCATAAGTATTATCACTTTCCTGGCTAGTTTTATATGTAGCCCCATAATTTTTGACAAAAACTCTGTATCTCACACTGTTTTCGAGATACGGACCCTCAAAGGCGCAGCGAATGCCGTAATGTTATCCTATGGGAAAAAACAGAAGTTTGGACTGCCATAACTTTTGAACAGTTTAATATTTTTTCACAGAATCTTCAAAAGGCACAACAGGGACCCTGGCTGCACATTCCCTGAAGATTTTTGGCTGGTCACACAAACCGTGCGACCTGTAGGTGCGACCGTAGAATTCCAGAAAAACTGTAGACGCACGCACAGATCACACTTAATAACTCCGCAGTTGTGTATCCAACTGGTACAAAACTTGGCAGATCCCAAGGTGTATGGGTCTTGATCATGTATTCCAAATTTCAGGCCAATCCATAAAACGGTTGCAAAGTTATTAAGGTGCAAAATTTTGGGTTTAACATGTAAATGGCTCCTCAACCCTAACTATGGTAGCACTACCGTGCTACCATTATATATATATATATTAGAGCCAAAAAACTCCATTTAATGAATTAGTTAGGGTTGTTCCACAGCAACAAAAGTGAGGAAATTCACTGTTAGGGTTGAAAACCCCCTTGGACCCCATACCCCCAACCAGCATTGGGTGCGCATTGGGATTGTCAGCCCTAACTCTCACCCCATGACATGTGTAAAGCAGCAGAAGTATAGGAGAATGGGGTGAGAGTTGGGACCCACGATCCCAATGTGCACCCCAATGCCGGTTGGAGGGGTGGCGGGGAATCAAGTTCAACAGTCACTGTTCATACGTGGAGTTTTACCTCTAACCCTTCTTTTGAGAATGATAACGAGAAATAGTGAATGTAATGCAGCGGGAGGAGCGCTTGAGGCCCTTTGGGCCCGCGCTCTACATAATGCATTGTGCGGAGGCGGGCCCTTGCTCCCGCCACATGATGTGTTAGCATACTAACAGGGACAGCAAGCGCAAACAGAAATGCTAACAGTGGGCGCACGTGGTAACACAAGCACGAATGAGAACAGAAAGTATGCGCAATGGTGGCATAGACGGAATGGTCTGCCACGTGATGTGTTGTCACATAGTAACATGGTGCCTGCAAACAGAAATGTCAATGGGCATGGTGATGTAAAGTGAAACAGTAAGATAAACAGTACTGTAGACAGAAATGGCAAAAATAACGAAGCATAGCGCAAATGAAAATGCAAAAGGATAACGCACATGGTGGCGTGAGCGTCAATGGTAGAGTAAAGCAGTGCGGATCCATAGCGAAAGGGCAACAGTAACAGTAATGTAAGCGCACAGGCTGATTTTCCCCAAAACCTGCATTGAGAAAGACAGTGAGTACAAATATTGTATGCAAAATAATGAGTATCGGTGCAGAAAATGAGATCTTGGAATACTAAATACATTATATCTCAGGAACCATATGACGTGAAAAAAAATTTAAAAGTCATATTATTTATAACTGTCCTGGCTAATTTGAATCTTAGCCCTGTTAGGGGCTAAGAAATTTTCCGACAAAAAGTCCGTATCTCACACCGTTTCGAGATCACAGGCCCCTGGCAAGCTGACGCGTAATGTTATCCTATGGAAAAAAGAAAAGTTCGAGCACCATAACTTTGCCTCTCCCTGTAATGTTTTTCACCAAACAACTGATAGGCACATCTGTGCACTGTTGGCTGTCTTCCTCAAATTTCAGGAAAAAGACTGAACCGTTATTTTGCAGCAGGGCTCCAAATGATTTCTGTTAAGTGTCGGGCACCGTAATGTTATCCTATGGGAAAAACTGTCAGTTTTGGAGAGCCATAAGTTTGCCGCCATGTGATATTTTTTCACCAAACTACTGAAAGGCACATCTGTGTACTGTTGGCTGTCTTCCCTCCAAATTTCAGGAAAAAAGACCAAACCATTATTTTGCAGCAGGGTGCCAAAGGATTCCTATAATGCTTCGGGCGCCGTAATGTTATCCTATGGAAAAAACTGTCAAATCTGGAGTGCCATAACTTTTCTGCCATGTAATATTTTTTAAATACAACACTGAAAGGCACATCTGTGAGATGTCAGCTGCGTTCCCTCCAAATTTCATCCCAAAACTCCCAACGGTTATTTTGCAGTGCACTGCCAAAGAATTGCTGTCATTTTCCCACAGACTAGAAAATTACTGTCGCAATTTGCGAAAGCTTTCGCAAAAAAGTTCGACACTTTCGTGAGCACGAAAGTAATTTGCAAAAAGATACTTTTCCAGAAATTTGAAAACATATTTTGGGGTGTTTTACCCCAAATAAAGACATAGCTAGCATCCTCAGGGCCCGACTAGGTGAATACAAAAAGAATTACGTTGCTAGAGGGTCTCAAATTTAAATGCCAACCATTTTTCTGATCACCAACTGAAAAAAAAATGGCGGATTTGCGAAAGTAACAGGCCCATTTGCGAAAGTAAAAATGCATTTGCGACACTGTCAAACATTTTGTTAACTTTTTCCCATTGACTTATAATGGGAAACTGTTTTTTGAATAACTTTTGAACCGTTTAATATTTTTTCATGAAATCTTCAAAAGGCACATCGGGCACCCTGGCTGCATGTTCCCTGAAGATTTAGGGCCGGTCACGCAAACCGTACGACCTGTAGGCGCGACCATAGAATTCCAGAAAAGCGTAGACGCGCGCACAGATCACACTTAATAACTCCGCAGCTGTATATCCAACCAGTACGAAACTTGTCAGATCCCAAGGCCTATGGTTCTTGATCATAAATTCCAAATTTCAGGCAAATCCATCAAGCGGTTGCAAAGTTATTAAGGTGCAAAGTTTTGGGGTTTAACATAGAAATGGCTCCTCAACCCTAACTATGGTTGCACTACCGTGCTACCATAATATATATATATATATACTGTATATATATATATACACAGTAGGGGTGACCATGTAACATTGACAATAAAAACATGTATTCTCACTGCAGTGGAATAACTCTGTGATGACATAGACACTGTGGGTTTATTTCCTGATAAACCCACAGTGTCTACATCACTAGCAAATATACTCACAATGGTGATGTCACCAGAGTGAGACTTTCTACACTGCAGTCTGCATTTAATAGCTTCACAGTTTCTCTTTATCACTGAATCCTGCAACTAACTCAATTAGCATTGTAAAAGACAATCACTTGTCCCATAGTTATTCTGAAAATCCTGCTGTGCTGCTCTAATCTTCAAACCAGCCTCCTTCATAAACCAGTTTTTCTTTCTAAGTGCTGACTACAACAGTTTCTCTGTCTCAGTGAAGCCTGCAGCTTATTGAGTAAACAGTCTGTTTCTCACTCCTAGCTGCAGGTAACACAATTATCATTGCAAATCACATGCACCTGTTTCTCATAGTGTCTAACAGTCTCAGCCCATTCAGAAACACTTACACACACTCAGACCACACACAAACAGTGCTGTCAGTATAGCCTAGAGTTTAGAATAACAAGCAATGAACAAACTTTCTACATCCAGTAGCAAAAACCAGTGTTTGATTCTCACAACTTCCATTTCAATACTGTGTGACTCTGAACTAATCACTTAACTGCCCAGTGCTCCCAGGTCCCACTAAAAACTTACCCAATTACCAAAATAAAGTAAACAGGGAGAGAACAGGGAAAAAAATGTTCCTAAAGGGTACTAGCCCTATTGTATAAATCGCACACATGATGTGCGACTTGTGGAATATGGCAAACATTTGCACTCGTGCAGAGTGAACTGCGATAATATCACTCATGCCTTCGGCACTCATGATATTATCACAGTTCACTCTGTACTCATGCAAATATTTTCCATATTCCACAGTTGCCCATCATGTATTCCATATATATATATATATATATATACACCTTCTAAATCATGACACCAAAATAAGACTGATGCAGACTACTTTTCTACCTCTGTTAGATTATGCAGATTTTATTTATTTATTTATTAAGCATCAGTTTACAACCTTTGAGCCAGCGGCTCGTTTACAAAGGTACCTCATCACAGAGAAGACAATACAGTGATAACAACTTAGTACAGAGAAACAGTGTACTGTTTTTCTTTGAGGATACAGGAGGACAAATGAGATCAACAGTTTACCACATACAGGGTTGGTGAAGTTAACATTGTTCAGGGAAATAACTAGAACATCAGAAAAACATAGGATATCAATACAGTTTGTTTTAGCGGAGTCAACAGGAAGGTAACACTGCCACTGCCACTGCCCTATGGCTGCCCTAGCCAAGTTGGATACCGTACACCACAGGGCTATCTGATTCATCACTAACACCACATGTAATACCCACCACTGTGCCTTCTATGCCCAAATCACATATGAACATATGACATGTGAAACTTGCTAGCAGAAACAGGCCTTATGGTCTATCAAGTCTGCTTGAATGTGCAGCTAGCACCCCTATACTGCAGCTGCCCCACCCCATCCCCCCTTACCCTCAGAAACTGTTCAGCATTATTTACCCAGCCCCCACCCCTATGTATTCCCTGGTTTTAGCCTCAGGTTCCTTCGCAGGACTCTCCCACTCCTGCAAAGGGGTTTTTGAGCTAGACTGGAAGGTGTCTGTGTGTGGGCAGAGATTGCATGCCTCAAATTTCATATTGAAGAGGAAATACATTATAAGAACCACCCGCCATTTCCCCAGCATCCAACAGAAAAACCTCGACTGCAGAGGGTAGTTGGTCCAGGAGGTTGGCAGGTGGTTAGGAGGAGCAAATCAGGTGCCCCATCACTCTCTGCTCTCCAACACATTACCTCCAAAAACCATATAAACACTACAAACAGGTATCTGCCTCTATCTCTGAAATCAATTAAAGAGGCAGAAGACACTGCAAAGCAGGACACCGTAGCACAGGAGCTAGCACAACAAAACTCACCCAAATCAGGAACCAAAACAAAACAAGCACAAAGGAAATCCAAAAACTTCTGATCATAGGAGACTCCATGATTCGGGGAGTTGATACCCATCTCCAGCCAGGGGTGATGGTCAGATGTCTCAGGTACATCAGCATGGAGACACTGACCGCATTGCTAAATTGTTCACAAAGCAGGAGAAAACATTGATGTCCTAGTACACATAGGGACTAATGATCTCGCCAGCCGGTCAGTTGTGGAGACCAAGGAACACCTGACTAGGCTGGGTGACAAACTATCATCTATTTAGTCCGGCATCTCCTTCTCTGAGATCCTGCCAGTCTGGGAGAGGGAGCAGATGGACGGAAGGTCAGAGAAGGGAGATAGGAGGCTAAACACATGGCTCAAGGGCTGGTGCCAGGAAAAAGGACACAGATTTGTAGGGAACTGGCAACAGGTCTGGGAGCGAAAGTTCTTTAAATTTGATGGACTGCATCTGACTAAAGAGGGAGTCAGTGCATTGGGGCAGAAGTTTGATGTCTTTGCAGAATATTTAAACTAGCAAATGGGAGAGGGTGCAGCACTCCATCGTCGAATGGTAGAACACCCTCCCCTCAGCTAGTGGTCAAACAGGAATTCAGCATGTTTGCTGTTCATTTGCATCACCAGGTAAGAAAAAGGTTTGTCTCCCCATACGGCGCTTAGGGTAATGCCAAACTTCACCCAACAACTAACACACCAAAATCTGGCCAATGGAAAATCATGTACACAAATGCTCACAGCCTGGAAATAAGATCCCAGACCTGCAGGCAATAATGTCAGATGCTAAACTGGACATAGTAGCAATTAGTGAGCGTGGTTTACCAGTAACCACACTTAGGAGACTTCAGTACCTGGCTATGTATTGTTCAGAAGAGACCGAGGTGCAAAGGGGAGGAGTGGCCCTGTATGTTAATGAAAATATCAAAGCTACAGAAATTCAGAATACACATAAGGAGCCAGACGAACTGTGGGTCACCCTGGAAACAGGAAATGGGACAGCCATAAGAACTGGGGTTGTCTACAGGCCCCAGACCAGAAGGAGGACATAGACACATTACTGTTAGAAGATATACAAAACATGACAGCTAAAGGGAGGTTCTGATAATGGGAGACTTCAACATGCGGATACAGATTGGTCAATACCAGCAGGAACATCTGCCAGAACTAAACTCATAGTGGATTCCCTGCGGGGAGGGCCTCAAACAACTGGTACAGCAACCCACAAGAGACAGGGCTATCCTAGATCTAGTACTGACTAACAAAGAAGGGATCACAGATCTCCAGGTAGAAGGTCACCTGGGGCCAGTGACCATCACATGGTATGGTTCAATTTGGCTACTACATCTAAATCATCCCATTCCAAGGCAAAAATGGGACTTCAGAGGAGCTGACTTTGATAAGATGGCCAACAGAGTTAAGCTAGCCCTGGCAAAAGAAGCACAGGTGAGGGGTACAGGCAAAGTGGACAAGCATTAAGGATGCAATACTTGAAGCAACATCCCATTGTGTTAGACAGAAAGGAAGTGCAAAAGAAGAAGGAAACCACTTTGGTTCTCAAATACAGTAGCAGAAAAGGTCAGAGCCAAAGGCTGGCCTTCAGGAAATATAAGGGAACACAGCGGGATGAAGATGGAGGCATACCAAACTGCCCTAAGGAAGCAGGTAAGGCAGTAAGGCAGGCAAAGTCCCAAACTGAGGAAACACTAGCACGAACAGTAAAGAAGGTGACAAGACTTTCTATAGATACATTAGTGAAAGGAGAAAGTCCAGAGGGGGTATTGCTAAGCTTAATGGAGAAAAGGGAGCATGTGAGGAGGAGGACCCTGTAAAGGCATCTATCCTAAATAGGTACTTTTGCTCAGTATTTACTGAAGAGAAGGTAGGGCAGGGCCCACAGCTCAGCATCATGGACACAGGGGGGAGGGAGGTGAGCACTACTCCCTTCACAAAAGAAAGGGTCTACAAGAGCTTGCTAAGCTCAGGGTGGATAAAGCAATGGGACCTGATGCGCACATCCCAGGGTACTTAAGGAGCTAAAGGAGGAACTAGCAGAGCCATTAGCAGAATTGTTTAGTGAGTCTCTGAGCACAGGAGGGTCCCAGAAGACTGGAGAATGGCTCATGTGATCCCGCTCCACAAGAGTGGTAGCAGGGAGGAGGCGGGGAACTACAGACCGGGTCAGTCTTACCTCGGTAGTGGGCAAGATTGGCAGGCACTCTAGGAAAAGGATAGTGCAACACCTGGAATCCATCGGGCACAGGATCCAAGACAGCATGGGTTTACAAAGGAAGGTCCTGTCAAACTAATCTCATAGATTTTTGACTGGGTAACCAGAGTGGTGGACCAAGGGAGCAGTTGATGTCACCTACCTTGACTTCAGCAAAGCTTTTGACACTGTTCCACATAGAAGATTGATAAATAAGCTGGGTAGGCTCGGGTGGGTCAGAAGTTGGTCAACTGGGTGGCAAAGTGGTTGGCTGGGCAGAAAACAGAGAGTGGTGGTAAATGGTATACAGTCAGAAGAGATGCAAGTCACAAGTGGGGTACCTCGGGATCAGTCCTGGGGCCAGTCCTCTTCAACATCTTCATTAGTGACCTTGCAGATGGACTAGAGGGTAAGGCTTGTCTGTTTGCAGATGACACCAAGATCTGCAACAGAGTAGATGATCCAGATGGGTGGGCAGAATGAGAAGAGATCTGGATAAACTAGCAGAATGGTCAGAGTGGCAACTGGGATTTAATACAAAGAAGTGCAAAATCATGCACATAGGAAGAGAAACCCTGAAGCCACCTATAGGCTGGGAGGAGTTGCTAGCAGTCACAAAGGAAGAAAGAGACTTGGGCATCATCATCACTGATGACCTAAAATCATCAAGCAGACCTCTAAAGCAGTAGAGTAAGGCTAGGGGGTATTAGGGTGTATTAGTAGGGGTATCACAAGTAATGGGCAGAATAATAATCCCTCTGTACAAGACACTGGTTAGGCCCCATCTGGAGTACTGCGTGCAGTATTGGAGCCACACCTTCACAAGGACATTAACCAAATTGAGGCAGTCAGAAGGGCAACCAAAATGGTGCAGGGACTGCATCAGAAGACATATGAGGACAGATTAGCGGAGCTCATATGTATACCCTTGAGCAAAGGAGGAGAGAGGTGATATGATCAGGCATTCAAACACCTTAAGGGCATAAACAAGGTGAAAAGTCTAACATGTTTAAATATAAAAAAATAGCAGGACAAGAGGACACAGCATGAGATTAGAGGAGGCCGATTAAGGGGAATGTGAGGAATTCTTTTTCACAGAAAGGGTGGTGGATGCATGGAATGGCTTACCACAAGAAGTGGTGGCTATGAATACAGTGCAGGGCTTCAAACAGGCATGGGATAGGCATAAGGGAGCAATACAAATGACTATGAATAGATAGGCCACTGACAGAGCAAAGGCTGATGGCACATTTATAAGGTAGAAAAAGAAATGGGCAGACTGGATGGGCCTTGCGGTCCTTATCTGCCGTCAACTTCTATGTTTCTATGTTTCTATGTGTCTGCCCCCTCCCCTGAATCTCCCTGTGCCCACCATAGTTCACCCTGTCATTTGCCTGGGCAGCTGTTGTGGCAATGGCTGGGGACATGGTGGCCTCTGGGTGGGGGAGAGGGTCTTCAGTACTCCTGCCAGCTTGGCCTGGTGATTGGTGACCTCTGCCCTCAGCCCAGTGAGGTGCTTGCATATGGGGCAGCATCTCAGTACACAGAATGTTTGTCTGAAGACTGCTGCACCACACCCAGAGCACTGCACCACTCCCTGCATCATCCCTACCTGCTTACTACTGTCACCTCTCCTTCTCAGTTATTTTTTTTTCTTCCCTTTCTCCTCTTACCTACTGAATTACTCCTCTGCTTTCTGCTTCAAGCACCTTTGCTAACCTAGTTGGCTGCTCTTTCCTTGTATTGCTGCCTGTATTCTCAGACAGGCCCTATCTTGTAGGCTGCTACCAAATGTTCCCTGTGCCTTTAAGTAGGTGTATCTCTGTCAATGTCTATAAAGATGGAGCACCCAGGGAGGGTGGGAATGGGGGTGGGTGGGTGGGTGTCACTCTTCCTGCCCATCCACTGTAAAAACAATCAGGTGCCTGGGATGTGATACTAGCTGATGATACCCAGAACCTCCAGAAATTTCCAACATCAGAAAGGGAAAACTACCTGACCAAGCTAGTTCCTCTTTAGTCCTGCTGCTATGTGACATGACTCCCAGATATTTAAACACAATTAGCTGTAAACTAATCCTAGCTTTGGGGGAAGCACATAAGCTTCCAGAAGGTTGCTTGCAATGCCTGTTGAAATATAAATCCCAAACTCACAATATAAATCACAGAAAGAACTGTGTTAAACAAATCCAGGAACTACTGCAAGGAGAAAGAACACACAAGAATGTAACACAAGTACCTGGAATGTGATCCTAGTTTAGGATAGCTTAGAACCTCCAGACATTAACAGCAACAGAAAGAGAAAGCTACATGAGCCAAGCTAGTTCTGCTTCAGTCCTGCTCGGTCTGTGTGGCAGTCTCTGAAAACCAGGAGACTAAAAAAATGATGCCATCTGGATACATAGAGCTCTTATCAACAAGCTCCTCAATACATCTCAGATCTCTTTACCTGTTCTGTGGGGCCTTACTCACTCAGAAGATACTCATCTCTCCTGCTCAACGTTCCCAGAGTCAGAACTCAGCATGGTGCATCCTCCATAAGTCATGCCATCTCTACCCTTTGAAATACCATTCAAAGTACCCTAAAACTCTCAAATTGAGTAGGACTGCCTGCCTTTAAGACACTGCTGAGTTGCTCTCTTATTGTAACTTGTGGCTGCTTCTCCTCACAATGCCTTCCTCCTGTACCTTGCCCTTCATACCCAACTTCTGTACCTGCTACTTTCACTGTACAGCCTTGTTCTCATGCCCCTTTTCATCAAATGTCTCCCCCTATGTTTGTATTTCTCCAAACATTTCCCCCTCTCACCCTCCCTTTTCTCTCTCTTCAGCTGCTCCATGATGCCCTTAAATTGTTCATTAGCCTTTTCTTGTTGTGATATATTGCCTTTTCACTTAAATTGCCAGCTGTTTGTATAGTTTATCACCAGCATAGCCTATGTTGTTTCATTTTTGTTCTTAGTTAATGTGTTGCTATATAACGTCCATTGTGTCCTCTTATCTCGTCGGCTGTTTTGTAATCAGATGCCATTGCATGAACGATGTTTATTACTGTATTTATGTTCCCAGGACCATCTTGTAAATGAATCCTCTCAATGGTGCTTTCCCTGGTAAAACAAAGATTGATTGATGATTGATTGATTGATTAATTGCCATGTTGGCACCGGTGGTGCCATGCACAAGGAGGATTCCTGGCCTTGGATGGTGTGCTGATGGCAAAACCTGCAGGGAGACAAACAGAAAGAGATGAACTCATTTTGAAGTAATTTCTGCATAAGGTGACAGCCTTTCATCTTCTGCCTGCTCAGGCCAAGGACTGGAATGGAGGGATAAGTACTGTGAACACAACTGAAAGTGACTTACCATCACTAAAGACAAAGACAGGCCATGGAGGTGAAGCAGAGATCTTTATGTCTTGATGAGCTGGCTGGGTGTAGGGTCAGCTTGAGAGCTAACAAAATAAGTGGGATGGCTGGTAGCAAATGGCTACATTACTCTTCTGGAGCTATACTGGCCCAAGATGTGCTGTCGTCTTTTCTGAGTGGTTATAGGTACACTGGAGGAGGAAGAGGAAGAGGAGGAGGAGGCAGCATTGATGTAACTGTTATTTATTGTGGAGCAAGCATCATCTCATCTGCCTAGTTAGTTTTCAGCATCATTTTTGGGCAGTATGACAGTGAAGGCCCATGCTGTTACACTGTCTGGCCTAGGCAGAATGGATTACAAGGAGGAGGAGGAGAAGGTGATGGTGAAATTTATTCTGGGCTGTAGCATGCATGATGGTTTACCTAGCAGTGGTTGCAGACCGGTTGGTACCTGGTAGTGTACTGTCATGGTTTGGCAGCACTATTTGCATCAGTGTGGCAGATGAAGCAATTACATTTAATGGCTTGGTGGACACACATGAAGGGAGGAGGTAGAGGTGGAAGTGGGGGTGATGATGTTTACTGTTTCTAGCTGGTGGGGTGGGGCTTTGTGTCTTGATATCTGAGGTAGCAGAGCAGGAGTAAGGAAAACTGACATAACCAATGGCAGGCAGCTAACACCTCCACGGTTAGGGATCAGTAGTGTCTCTGTACAACTACTGTTGTAGTAGTTACTAAAATGTCCCTTTTTAAGTGGAATAGAGATTAAACAACTGGATAACAGGGTAGGGTTAAGCAAAATTAAATTGAACAACAACAGCAGAGAACACCTCCCCCACTAGGGATCAGCAGTGTGGTTGTAGACAACTACTGTAGAAGTAGTTAAAACATACTTTGTTAATATAGAAGAAGAGGGACTAAACAACTGGGTAACAGCAAGACAAAGGCAATCAAATTTAACTGAATAACTGCAGATAACACCGCCCCTCACAGACACCCAATAAAACAAAATCATGGATCAGCAACCTTTGTATAACAATAACTTAAAAGACTATACTGAGTGGAAAGGGGGGGACCTGTCCTACTTCGGCCTTGTTCCACTGCCACATCATCAAGGAAGCAGCCTCACAATCTTCCAGACTTGAGTTGTCACCGGGTGGGAATTCTCTCTGCATTGATGCCTCATCCACCTCACTGCTGGTAGAAGCCTTGGCAGTGCTGACATCTTCACTGTCATCATCGTCATCACCAAAACAGTTTGTGCGGCAACACCATCGACATCACTGTGTTATGTGGAATGTGCCCTTCACTCATTTTTGTGACTGTTAGCATGGAAACATTCTTGGGTGACAAATTGGCCTTGCTGTCTTGCACAATAGCCTCAGCTGGACTAAACACTTGTTCCACACTGACACTGGATGTAGTGCAGCTCATGTATTTAACAGCAACTGATACCAGTGCTGGCCAATCAGTCAGTTTGCTGCTCCAGTACAGCAATGGCTCATCAGTAATGCCAAGGTGCCTTGTGTCCCCCATGTAGGCTTCTACCATGCATTACGCTGCCCTGGGTCTGGCTGCCTCATCAGTCTCCTCCTCCTTTTCTTCCATGGCTTCCATTCCCACCTGATACAGAACATCCCGAATGGCATTACTTGCTGTTTAATACTGTAACTTGCAGGGTTTCTCAGATGGTTTTCACTGTGAGCTGCTGGTGGTAGCAACACCTGGTCTCTGTGCAGTTTGGGCCTAATATCTCTGTGCACCATATACCCATCTAATTAGGTACTCGGTCAACTTTTGCAGCCGCTCATGACCTCCTTCAATTATTGATGGCAGGCCACATTTGTAGCATGGGTCCAGCATGGTAACAACTGCAAAGTCACCTGACTCTAGAATGCCAAAAATATGGGTATTGCTGTCCATCAGATGGAGCATACGTTCCATTAATTCAGAACGTCTACCATCCTCACTTGCCTGCATCTCATGCCAGACATTAACCAGTGTCTGCCTCAGCACACATACAAGGGGGATTTTATTGATTTATACAAGCAGTGTCCCCACTCGTTGCCTCTGTTGCATGCTCAAATGGATGGAGAATGTATATTAGGCCTTCCATTTGGTGCCACTGCTCTATTGTTAAAGCCATGGACACTTCAGCACTGTCCCGGATGGTGTGGAGCAGCAGGTAGTCTGAGACTGAGCCTTATACTGTTCATAAAGCCTGTCTATCATGTGCAGCATGGAGTTCCACCTTGTCACAACATCCAGCTTCATACAGTACTGAGTCACATAGTTTTTGAGCTGGAGCTCCGGTAGCTGGTCATGGGCGCAGAAAGGGTGAAGTGCACACAGATGTGATGGGCAACAGTCGACATTTCCTTAACTTCTGCATGGTTGAGAAAGTGCTGCACAACCGGATTAAGGCAGTGTGCCAGGCAGAGCACCGGAAAAAAACACCATCGCTAATACACTTAACAAAATTAAAGCCATTATCACTCGCAATAAACGCTGCTTAAAGTGAGTGGGTGTGAAGCCACTCATCAATCTCATTGAGCAGCACATGAAAAATTTTCTCACCCATGTGAGAAATGATTACAATTTTCATACTGAGGGTGGCATGCTGCCAAATCCCCGGTCTGTTGCTGCCACCACAATTCTGCTTCGTGCAGATTTTGCCAAGCCCCAAATCAACCACCTCCCCAGGTAATGTGCCCAGTGTACTGTGATGCATAAATATGAGCTTGAAGCTGTTTGGCCACTGGTCCACATATCCATGCTAAGATGGATATATCCTGATGCAGAATGATTCAGGGCATGTATTATGGACTGTGACACTGTACCATGAAGTTCTGGCATGGCACGTTTGGAAAAATAGGTTCACAATGGAACCTGCCATTTGAGACCGGCACAAGTGATCAACCTACAGAATCCAGCATTCTCCACAAAACAGAATGGCAAATGATTGATGGCTAGCATTTCAGCAGTGGCCGCATTTAACTCATGTGCAGCGTCATGATTGGGGGTTACTTTGAGTGCCCTCAGAGATGCTCTTTAGTGAGGGTTGTATCTTTGGAGCTGGTCAACCAAAACAGTGGACTCATGGCAGCATTTTTGTTCTTGTTGGGGTACTAGCTGACACTTGGGATGTGCAGCTCGCATGAAACCAGTTATTTTTAGTTTACTTTTTTTGCTGTAGTGGTGTACTTTTCTAACTCAGGGGAGTGATGCTACCACTGCTACTATGCTCACTGTTAGAGAGAAAGCAAAGGATTACTCCTCCTCCTACACCCACCCACTTAGCCCTCCCTCCTCCTGCTCTAGTGCACTGCTCTCAGTAATGTTTAAGTTGATGAGGGAACTGGCACCCCCCTGTCCTGGTTTCCTTCTGGTGTTGCTGCTAGTGCACCTGGTGCCTGTTTTTCAAGTGTGTATGTGTGTTGGCCACCAGTGCCTAGGTGGCTGCCCTTTTTACCCATACTAATACGTGCTTGACACAGCTGACATATTGCGATGGTATCATCAGCTGGATCAAGCAAAAAAGTCCCAAACTGGGGAATTCACACCTCTGGACTTCACATGGTGCTGGGACCGGGAGAGCTGAGCAAAAGGCATGGAACTTTATGCTTTTTTGTGCTGCTTTCATTATTTACATAATATTACTTTTAGGAAGGGGGGACTTGAGTGCCTGAAGACTTGCTAATACTGAGACCCTCAGCATCTGCATGGGCTCCATCACCCTTGTGTTTCCCCCCCCCCGGCTCCCATAGGGGCTCCAACATGTTGTCATCATCAGCACCGCTGCTGATGTCCTCCTCTTCCTCCCTAGCACTGTCTTCTTCCACAGCATTTTTTCTTTTTTTAACTCTTTCCTTAGGGGTCTGACTTTTAATATCTCCCTGATGCACCAATTCTAGCTCAACACTATCACCACCATCACCAAAAATAGGGGCAGTCACATGAACAGCCTTCTCTTCCTCCTGGACCACTGTTCCTGTACTGGTGTCTCCCTTTTTCTCATTTTCATCCCCTACCAGCAACAGATCTGGATGAAAAAAAAATTTCACCACACTTATTCCACTGCTGCTAATTACTCCTTTGCTGGTACCTGCCATGGGACCAGAGCCCACAGAAGACATTGATGCAGACATACTTTTGCTTTGGGGAAGTGGAACTGCAGTACTACTTTCCTTCACAGACTTCTTTGCTGCCTCATCCCACCTGGCACCTCTCACTTTACTGGACCATTTCTTTGCAGGCATTTTCATATGTTTACTCCGTTGGCCTTGATCTTGGATGATCTATTACAAACTGTAAAGCCTGCAGTACTGCCAGCTACAAATCAGGTCAGATATCAGCACTCTGTAAAACTACAGTAGTCTATGCTATTAAAACAACACATTTTTTTTTTCTTTCCCCAACAGGAATTAAACAACACAGGTTAACAGGGCAGGAGTAAGCAAATTTAAACAAAGCAATGACAGACAACACCTCCCACAGTCGGATCAGCAGTGTCTCAACAAGTCAACTACTGTAAAGTAGTAGTAGTTAATACAATATTTTTTTATATAGAACAGAGCAGTGGTAACAAACCCAGACAACACCTCCCACAATCTGGATGGGACAAGCACTCTCTGAGCAACTACTGTATTAAAATATGTTTTTTTTTTTACATAGAACAAGTAGTAAATAATGATGTAACAGGGAATGGTTAAGCAAATTAAACTGAATAACAGGTATGCTGCACTGCAGAGAAAACCTATCCCAATAAAACAAATTCAGGGGTCAGCACAGCAGTGCCTCTGAACAGCTACTCTACTATTAGTTACAACACCAAAAAAAATATATAATTTCTTTTCATATAAAAATAAATAAACAACTGGGGTAACACAGCATAGGTACGAAGTTTTAACTGGCAAAAGTGAACAGCAGACAGAACTGACAACAAACCAAAAGAAATCAAGCATCAGCAGTGTATTTTAAAAAGTTTTGATTTTTAAACAGAAGAACAGGAATATATACCAACAAGGGTAACAGGAGGATTCAGGAGGAATAACTTTTAAGATAAAGTGACAAAAATATGTCAATATATAAGAAAAATAATATAAATAAGTAGAACAGCAACAGAAATACTATGAAACACATCACATAATAATCACACCAAAACCACTGAAATAAAAATCACTGACAAAGACTTAACAAAAATAACAGTAACTCACTGAGAATTTGTGAGAAATCTGTTTTAAAAGATTAAGAACTTGCCTACCCTGCTTTTACACACCTACCCTCCCCATTCAACTCCTTCACAGACAAAACTGAAAATGCTATTTATACTAGAAATTCTGCAAAGATATAAACAAAAACAAATGTTCCCCAGCAGCACTAGGACAAATGGACTATTTCGGTAGCAACTGGCTCTCAAAAAGATGGTTTTATGGGATTTTAAAGTTTGTTTTTGGCTGTGATGCACAACATAAGACTGCTATCTGACTCCTTTGATGACAGACTGTATTAGAAACTGCTGTAACGGTATGACTAAATCACCACCTTTCTGAGGTTCTTGTTGGAACTGCACAAACATGAAGAGATGACAGACAAGTGGCTTCCAGTAAAGAATGTAATTTATTTCTGGTATATAAAGCAGGCTTATAACCAATGATGTAGCCACCAGGAGAGCCTAGAGAATCTCTGCCTGGTGCCAAAGGTCATTGAGACTGTCGTACTGTCGGTTTGAGTAGGTTCAAAGAGGCAACAAGGTGCACTACACTACTTGACATTCAAAGTTAATTGAATGGAATCCACACTTTGTACATTCCAGCCTGCACATGGCCACCAAATGTAACAGTGTGAATAAATCACCACCTTTCTGAGGTTCTTGTTGGAACTGCACAAAAGTGAAGAGATGACAGACACGTGGCTTCCAGCAAAGAATATAATTTATTTCTGGTATAAAGCAGGCTTATAACCAATGGTGTAGCCACCAGGGGAATACTTCCAGTCTTTCTCACCTACGTAGACTGCAGCAAGTCTCATTTCAGAGAAAATGTATAATGCAAAGGGTCTTATACCCCTGATAGCTACCATGACCACAGGCTGAAAAGATACCTAAATCTTCTATAATTGGATAAAAATGCATAATCTGACTCCTAACTAGCATGGGAAAGCTTGCTTAGCTAGCAAAAACAGATAACACAAGACAATAGTAACTTGTATTTCTGTCAAGGACACTTGCAGTTACAGTTCTGCATAAGCACTAAAGATGGCAGTATTGCCTAACTAATAATTATACAATAATAATAATAGAAGTGCCTCTCAGTGTCACAATAAGAATATAGCAAATCATTATAATTCTCAGTAAAAGTACAGTAGAACTCATATCCTGACACTTATAATTGTACGATAAGTGTCTGCACCCTAAGATTGGTACATATACATATAAGCATTACTGTCTGTGAGGTAGGGAGGCCAATCAGGGGTGCTGGTCCATGGATTATATTCCTCCCCTTGTTGCATCAGAAGGGGCAACAATCCCAAGTGGATAGTGTGATGGAGCTAAAAAAGATCATTTACAAGCCCAACACACAAGCCTTGTAAAGGAATTTGAGTTGTTCTTGGTGTTGTCTAAGGGTACGTTGCAGGCAGCTGAGAGTAAAATTAGGAAAACAATCAGTAATGCTTGGATAACCACAAAAACTTTAAATGTGAATTATAACCAGGTATTACCTAAGGCAAGGCGTAAATCACCATCATGAATAAGATCATTGAGAGCATCAGTAGCTTTGGATGTATTATTATTGATATAAATCAAATGAGTATCTTTTGTAGCTGAAAGAGATTTCAAGGAAAGTGTCAAAGGATCAATGTGGACATTAAAAATTGGCAAATATTGAGACAGGGCAAGCAAGTATTGGGGATCAATATCAGTAATGTCTTGTTCAGGGAAAGGAACAGGCGTGATAACAGTATGACCAACCAATAACAGTTTTCTGCTGAGGAGTAAAACAAAAGTTTGGTTTAGTAATTTGACATGACTTATCATCATAGGCGAATGAAGGATAGTTTGTGATGATGCAATACTGTCTATCAGAAGCATAGGTAACCCTCAGAGTTGGCACCCACTACTGCTGTAGATATACCGGACAAGTAAAGTACTGGTTGGTGAGCCATGTAGTGAAGCGATGTACCTCTTCAAAGTAACTTCAAGGAGGAGCTGTTTCGGCATCTTGCGCTGAAGATGCAGCTTGTGGAGCCTGGATGTCATCATCAGGATCAACATCAGTAAGATTGGACTGCAATTCTTCACCCAACATCAGTGCCCAATCAAGATGTTCCGGTGCATATCCGCATACATCAAATATATCACAGCAGCACAGGAAGTAGAAGCCTTTCTTTGTGCAACAGTTCATATGGGGTGCCTCCCAGGCCTGGATAAAAGGATGATAGATCAGCATGGAGGGTAAATCAGTTTGTTCTTGATAGATGTAATCAGCAAGGTGGTCTATGGAGTGTATTCAAGCTAGTTTATCTAAAACAGCTGTAGCAGGATCAAAACGTGGTAAAGACACAGTGAAAGTAACAAACATGTTATCATTAATAGAACAAGTCTTAGTAAAATAACAAGGAGCTTGATTAGGATACCTAGAAGCATATCCAATATTTCTGACAGTTAACATGGAAATATTCAGAGTGTTTTCTACACACACAGAAATACAACCAGTAGTTTTGCAATGTGGGCAATACCTTTTACCCAAGCGAAGATCATGAATAACTTCTAGAATTTTGTCTCTTACCAAATCCCTGAAGAGAGCATTAACAGTAGAGATAACATAAGAGCCATAGGAAGAGCATAAAATTTCACGGCCAATATATTGCTTGTCCACCTCATGGTTATTTAGAAAAATAAGTTCATCAAGTTTATGTTTGGTATCATTAAATCCTTTGGCAATTTCCTGCATATTATAAACAGTGAAATGTTTCTCATTACTAAGGGAATTTACACCATGTAAAATAGGGGGTAAAACATCATTATTGATAGCTTGCTGGAATTTAAGGATCTGTGCCTTAATGGCAACAATATCTGGTCTGTTCCAAATGGACATACCTGAGCCAAAGAGGCAATTTATGGTGCCAGCTGCTCCAGCAATGCCTGAGACAGATCTGGCCACACCAGCTATGTCTGTTACATCCCACTTGGTGCGTGTACGATATTTAGATTGAGATTTAACATAGTCCTTAGGAGCGGATCTGAAAACTCCTAAGTGATCAATGGTGTGTGGTCCACCGATAGGATCATTTGTGCTTGTTTGATAAGCAGCAACAATATCAGTTAATATCATACTATAAAATTTGGAGGTATTAGTAATGTGGCAAAAAACAATTTCAGCCATGTTCCATTGTGTGAAATTGAAAATAAGTGGGACATGCATAAATTGTGCATTATTAATAAGAGCTCTGGGTAGTGATGTGGTAGTCAAACCACTAGGAGGGCCATCCTCCTTGAGAGGGAAGTTCATCAGTTTTTCTTGACTTGGTGGGACCACAGAAAGATAAAGAGATTCAGTAGCTACATAGTTATGAAGACAGTAAGAGCGTGCCTCCTCTTCAGAGAGGCAGTCACACCAGGCAGGATCAATAACAGCGGTAAGATTGTACTTATCAGTATGTCTAGGAGATGTCTGTCTAATAGAAAGAGTACCATTTTTAGCAATGTCAGTATTAGGTCAGCCATGGAATGTACCTTTGGACAGGTGAGCTACAGGGATTGTGTAGCCCATAGCATCAGTTTCCCATTGAATAGAGCGGGAAGATCTGTCTGGGAAAATCACTACAGCATCAAGAAAGGCACCTAAGCCTTCAGTAACTTTAACCATTTTGTTGGGAACATTGACATGTACTCCAACTGGAGCTGACTGGTTAAGTTTACTAAGTAAATATTGTTAATGGTCCTTATGAGTTTGTGGTGGTGCAGGGGTACAGTTACAGTCAATGTCAATAGTCCCACCAGTAGAAGAGAGGGGTGCAAGATAGCCATCTTGCTGATACCTGTAAGAAAAACAGAAGGATTTAAGTGTGGTTACCATTCTGCCCAAAGTGGGTTAGGAAAAGTAAATTTAGTCACCTTTGTACAGTTTAAGTTGGTTAGCATGAAACCACTTGTCGGTGGTCTTTTTCTGATGTTGAACTCTGACCTAATACACAACAGGACTGAGTTTGTTGACAATGGGATAGGGGCCTTCCCATTTACTGGCAAACAAAAGTGTGGGTTGTCTGTATTGGAGAAGCATGACCTAGTCTCCAACTTGCCAGTCAATTTCTTTGGCATGCTTATCAAAATGAGCTTTGGCTTGCTGTTGAGCTTTACCCATTTGATTGGCAGCAAACAACTGTGTCTTCATGATGTCATCACAAAACTTTTGGATATATTTGTCTACAGAAACTCGATCTGCAGTAGGGGTATGTAGATCAACCAGCAGGTGTTCAGGTAATCTCATAGCTCTACCAGTCACAACCTCATACGGTGTACACTGTGTAGTGGCCTAAGGAGTGCCTCTGATTGCCATCAGTAATAGTGGCAAGAGGGAATCCCAATCCTTGGGATTGCCATGAATAAATTTGCATAGCATTTGTTTGATTCTTCTGTTAGCTCGTTCTACCTGGCCTGATGATAGGGGATTTGAAATTTCTGATGCACTCCAAGTATTTGGAGTGTATGTTTCATCACTTCAGCTGTAAAGCTGGTTCCCTGGTCTGAGTCCACTTTTAAAGGCAGACCCCACCTGGAGAACAGTTGATCCACCAGGATCTTGGCAGCTGTCTTTGCCATGTTGTTCTTAGTGGGAAATGCTTCTACCCACTTGGAGAACAAATCTGTGGCAACAAATGCATACTCATTGTTCTTACTGGAGTTGGTAAGGGGGTCAATGAAATCAATTTGTTTTGCATTCCATGGTCCAGTTTTCATTTGAGGCAACAATTTGGCATTTCATTTTATTGAAAGTGGATTGTTCTGAGTGCACACTATGCAGTTGTTTACATAGTGTTCCACATCTTTGGCCATATCAGGCCACCAGACAACTGTTTTGAGTCTCTGGAGAGTGTTCTCTGCTCCCTGGTGTCCACCAGTGGGAGTGTCATGAACCATATGGATAGATTCAGTTGGTAGGGATTTTAGTGCAATCCACAATTTGTCACCTGTATATTCTTTCCAATACCAGATGAGCTTTTAATCATCAGATAAATGTATGTTATCTGAGTGTCTCTTATATGGACTACCTACAGGTAGTGGTTCTTCAACTCCTTCGTCTAGGAAGTTGAAGATGTGCTTCAGTTCTGGGTCTGATTTCTGTGGAGCAGAAAGGTCCAGTGGGGGTTCTGGTACTGGTTTCTGTCTAGTATTGGCAGCCACAATGGCTGATATGGCTGTGGGGTGAGTCGTTTCCCACATCTCCCCCCAACGAGGGCCTGCTTTGGGTAGTGAGTCAGCTTGCTCATTGAATTCATGATAGGGATCAGATTTGCAATGGGCTTTGACTTTTTGCATATATAGGTTGTGAGTGAACTGTTGTGTAAGACTGTGTATATACACAGACAAATCTCGATTTTTGACAGGTGTGCCATCAGATGATGTAAAGTTGTTATTTTGCCAGAAGGAGAAAAATTCAGTAAGAGATGAGCAGACCCAATTGGAGTATGCAAAAATGATGGCATCCCTATCACCATGGGGCATGATCACAGGTCACAGCTGCCAGTTCAGCATACTGAGAAGAGACAGCAGTGCATTTCCGGGCAATGCGTCTGAAATCACCTTAATGGTCCAGGAAGAGCACTCCAAACCCTGCCACCTGTTCTCCATCCACATAGGATGCAGAGCCATCTGTAAAAATAAGGAACATGTTGGTATCCTCCAGGACTTCAAGTGTAGCTGGCAAAAATGGTCCTGAGTCAGGTAGGTCAGGAGGTTGGAGGGCACAGTCATAGGGTGCCCCTGTGTAGAGTAGACCATGGGCCAAAACAGATGGCATTTTAGCAGGCATGACTTTGATATCCCTGTCCTGCAAGAGCAAGGACCAATGGGTCAATGTAGTATTTGAGACTGAACCATCTTTGACTCTGTCAGAGACCAAAAAGTTGGTTGGGGTGTGACAGGTATGCAGAACAATAGGAGCATACCCAATGATGTACAAAAAGTGTTTGATAGCCCAGTAGGTTGCCAAAAGGGTTCGTTCACAGGGATTGTACTTTCTCTCTACTGGGCAGAGCGTCTGTGATGGTAAGCAATGAGCATACAGTACCCATTGTACTTCTGAGCCAGCACTGCAGACATGGCCTCATCAGAGGTGGCAGTCTCCAGATGGAAAGGCAGATCTGGAATGGGGATTATCAGTGCTGGGGCTGAGGCTAGAGCTTGTTTCTGCTGTGTCACAGCTTCTGCATGAACTGGGCTCCATGTCCATGGAACATCCTTTTTAAGGAGCTCATATAAATGAGCAGCCTTTAGGGCAAAGTCAGGGATAAAATCCCTGGAGTAATTTATCATTCCTAAAAAGCATCTGAGTGTTACTACACTAGTAGGAAGGGGCAGATCTTGCAAGCCCTGGATCTTCTTGACAGCTGGGCTTCTGCCTTGGTCTGCAATAATTAGGCCAAGAAAAATAACCTTCTTTTCACACAGTTGTGCTTTGGAGGGGTTGCACTTAAGGCCTGCTCTCTTGAGGAGAGACCACAGTTCGTCTAGAAGGGTCAAATGTTCTTCTTTTGTGGTGGTTGCTAAAAGCAAGTCATCCACATACTGCAGGAGACACTTGCATGGAGAATCCCTGCAGAGCATCCATCATATGGAGATGGAATATGGAAGGGTTATTATGAAAGCCCTGGGGCAGACAAGTCCAGGTATACTGGCGTACTTCAAATGTAAAGGCAAATTTATATTAACTTTCCTGTGCTAATGGGAGTGACCAAAACCCATTAGAGATGGTATGTGCTGTAAACCACTTTTTGTCAGGTGTCAGCAATTTGAGTACATCGGGGGCTCATGCCACTGTTGGGACACAGCTGGGGGTAACTTGATTCAGTTTCCTGCAATCAGTTATAAGTCTCCAAGCTCCATTTGTTTTTTTCACTGGCCAAATGGAGGAATTCACTGTAGAGACACAGGTCCTAATCACTCCTTGTTGTTGCAGTGATTGGATGGTCTCCCTCAATGAGGGCAAGGCTTCAGAAGGAAATCAATTAATCAATCAATCAAACTTTATTTAACCAGGGAAAATCATCCTGAAATGGATACTGCTTCTGCCTTACAGGGTTAGGTGCTGGGATCTCAGTGGTGGTGCGCATCTTACCACAATCATGTTTGTTGGTAGCAAACACATCCATATGTTTTTGCAGCAAAGGTGCAAGTTCAGAAAACAGGTAATGACTTTTAAACAAAGCCATGACGTCATACTCCCTGTTGTTATAGGAGATGGCAGCCACCATATGTGACTCTGGGATGGTAACAGCATGACATTGTCCTTTCATCTGCAAAAGTAGCCTATTGGCTAGATCCACCATACAGCTGTGTTGCACAAGGAAATTAATTCCCAATATACTGGAGTGATGATGTAATACCATGAGGTCAAAGGCAAAGTCAGTGCTGAGGTGGCCTACCACCACAGGTAGAGACACAGATTGGTAGGTGTGTAGCTGTATACCATCTACACCCCATGCAGTGGTCTTCCAGCTGGTCGACCATTTAGATAGAGCTGGGTTCTCATCATGGAGAACAGACATGGTGGCTTCTGTATCTAAGAGCATGTCAAGTTGGCGGTCCCCAACCATGGCCTTTGCACAAGGCCGTCCATTCATGTTGACAAGCAGATCACACAAAATCCAGATTGGGGCTTGTAATTGTCAATCCGTGCCTTCGGAGTCATCTTCACCATCCTGTTCCTGAAACCTGAGGTCTGCAGGATCTCTCTTGGCCTCCTTGATGTCTTGCAGAGGATACAGATTTTGTACCTATGATGTCACAGGCATGACAGTGGCCTGTTCAGCTGTCTTCTCTTTCGCTTCAGCCTGGCCAGTAGCCGATCTGACAAAGGGATTATTTCCTCAGCTATTCAATTGCTCAGTAGCCAGAGACAGGAACGGATTTCTGTTAGACGGCCCCGCAGCTGGGGTGAGGGCTGCCATGGTATGCATGGGCTTGGCCTCTTGTTCAGCTCAAATTTCCTCTAACAGTTTCTGGAGGGTGTCATTTCTGTCCTTAAGGCTCTGATAGCTAGGGCCATTGTGGTACTTGCCATCGGACGGAGCATTGGGGTTTTTCCAACTGTTTCAGTCCTTGTTATTCTGGTTGTTTCTCCCATTCTGGTAACACCCCCTTGTACGACTGCTTGTCATCAGAAGAGGTGTCAGATTTCTTATCATTGCCTTCCACAGTATAGTGTGTAGGCGAATCAGAGGTCTGCTGCAAGGCAGCGACTTGGTCCGCAGGGGCTGCTAGAGTTTGAATGGCAGTAGCCAGCTTAGTCTTGCCAGAGATGAGGTTACAGATGTACACCTAGAAGGCACACTCCATCTTCACAAGGATGTTGGTGAAGGTGTCTGTAGTGGGATTAACATGGAGTTCCACTTTCTCCCACAGGGCCAGAGTCATGTTCCGGATGTACAAGTTATTGTCCTCAATTTGGTCTTTATGTGCCTTCTCACTGGCAAGGCCCTTGCTGGTTTCGTAGGCAAGCCATAACTACTGATGGTAGGTGGGGCTCTCTTTAGTGCTCTGCTTTACCTTGTAGGCTACCCAAGCTCCAACACCTGTGGAGTTTGTGGCGATGAGGACCGCAGCAATAACATCAAAGGCAAGGGTATCGCAGTTGCGAACTGTTTCAGACAGTTTATTCCATAGAGTGGGCTCTATGGTCGGTGGCAAGATTTGCACCTGATACTTAGGCTGGAGGGAAAGCTTCTCACAAAGGGAGCATACTCTCTCTAAGTGGCAACTGAGGTTGTCCATTGGACACATCTGTCCAATGGTCTGGGCAATTTGTTGGACAGTGTGAGCAACCTGTAAGGGGTTGAAATTGTGAGGAACTACATTCTGCTTGAGTCACTGCATGGCACCGTGGATGGTAGCTTCTGCTGCTGCATCAGTGACAACCCTTTATGAATGGTCGCTTTGAAAAGCAGCCTCGAACATTCAGTCAATTTGGGCCTGAATGTCACTCCGCTGCTCCTCAGACATTTGAAGGTTAGCCATGGCCTCATGGATCATGCCATGGACCTCCAGCATATTGTCTTCCGAGAGGGGCATCAATGGAGGTGCATGGCAGAGAGTAGGTCAGCCTCCCATATCATGGGGGCCGCCATCCTGGATGATGACTTTGCTTCTGCCATGTTTGTGGAGATGTGGCAATGTAGAGGGCGTACGTGTGTGTCTGCCATCTTGGGGATGGCTGGAGAACACAACGGCACATCGGGGTGTGGATGGGGTGGTGACATGGCAAATATCGTCATCATAATCAGAGTCATCGCCAGATGACGCAATCTTGATGGGCTTATATTTGAACTCATCCATAGCCTTAACATGGCCAATGAGAACCTCTCACTGATGGTGCAATTTTGCCAACTTTGTTCTACACTTTCTGTGACAAACTCTTGTAGTGCCCTGCTCAATACCCTTCTCTACCTCATGCTGCAATACTCTGTACATGGCACCCAATTTGACGTTCTCCTTAAGTTCCTTATCTAGCTATTTTATTAACCTTTCATTCTCCTCTTTCAACTCAGCATTCTCCATTGTCAAACCTTCATTCGTATCACTCAGAATATCGTTCAAATAAGTTAACTGTTTCTTATCACATTTCAACTGTTCACAATCATCTCTCAACATGCAAATTTGATGCTCAGAGTCTTGAGTAGAACAGTGCAGCAACCTGTTGTTAGCATCTCGGAGTGACTGAGTCTCCTCCGCTAGTTTCTGTTCATGTTTTTTCGACTCTGATGCCTGCAAGCCCATCTCCATTTTTAGAGACACATTTTGCAGCTTGAGTGTTGTGCATTTTGCCATTAAACTTTCCAAGGCTGTATATAAAGCTGTGAACAAGAGACTTTGAAGGTGATAGTTCCTGGATTTCTGCTTAGACTCGAAATAAAGATCAGAGATCGCAAGCAATGGGTTTTCTGCTGATTTCACATCCAACATGAAATCTGTCCATCCTCCATGGGAGGTGAGATAATTAAAGACATCCAGTCTCAATTCTGTGCACAGTTCAGGCATAACAAACAAGGAAAGGACAAACAAACAAAGAAAAGCAGTCAAAAGACTGGACTTCAATCCTTGGCACCATCCCCTAATGGCTTTCTGGTCCCCGTGGGCAAACGGTGGTGCCAAGGTGGTATGCTGCTAGTCACAAAGGGAGTGTACAAGTGGTTCAGTGTGGGTCTGCCATGACTGAGACCAGAAGAGAATGAAACCGTTATAGAACAACCACTGTTTTTATTTTTTTTTTATTTATAGAAATGTTTCACCAGGAGGGCACACTGAACAACAAGTTGCTTGTCTTGCAGTGCAACCTGGGGGGGGAAGGGGTTACATAGTGTTGTGAAGGATGATCAGTTATAATAGTATGTGGGTAGTACAAACAATATAACATTGTAAGATTATGCAACAGTTGGAACACAAGGTATTGTACAATAAACACTAGTGGAATATTGGGTAAATTACAATACATGTCCAAAATCATACAAAAGAACATATAAATGTACAAAACAGTAATAATGAAACAGAACCATTATAGTGCATGTGTGTACCAGGAGCAGGCTCAAGGTGGTACACAAGTGCTGTTGGAATAAAAAGGATGGGGTAGGTTTTGCACACAGGTGACCCAGAAGGGCAGGTGGAGAAGAGGGGGAGAGAGACAAGAACTGAATATGAGGAGAAGGGGTAGCCATTTCCTGATTTTCCCTTCAGGATGTTGAGAACCCTGCTGGGGTGGGGGTCAGGGTAGGAAGGCAGAAACCGGGGATAGGTATTAAGGAGGGTTAAAGCAGGAACAGCTGAGGGAGTGGTAATTGTGTAGGGCAGAGGTAAGGGAGTAGTTGGAGGAGGAATGTCATATTTCAGGGGAAGGGAATTCCAGATTTTCGGGAAGCGATGGGCAAAACCAGTCTGACCAATGAGGGTGGAGTGGCGAGGGGCCGTCAAGGTGTGGGTATCATTAGATCTGAGAGAGTGGGTGGAGGGAGATGGAGTGGAGAGAGGGAATGAGAGACAGGAGAGGAGCACTCCGAACCAGAATTTGGAGGTTAGTTTGGGACAGTGTGAGATGCATCTGTGAGATAGTGGAAGGAAGGTTAGAGAGTGATAGAGTTCACAGTGGTGGGAGTGGGAAGGGGAGTTGAAAGTAAAGCAGCAGAAGGAGTTAAAGACCATGTCCAACTTGGTCAGGGAAGATTTGGGAGCAACACCATAGACTACGTTACAGTAGTCAAAGATGGGAAGTATCATCTTCTGCACAATTTCATGCCTTGCAGTCAGCGGGATGCAACTACGATTCCTGTACAGAGCACCAAGCTTGGGGCACAGTTTCTTCAGGATAGCATTGATTTGCACAGAGAAGTCGAGGTGCTGGTCTAGCCAAACCTCCAGATATCTAAATGAGGAGGTGTCCTCCAGGATGGTCCCATCAAGGGTGTGGAAGGTGGGTAGGGCCAGGAGCCTAGAGACTCTCTGCCTGGTGCCAAAGGTCATTGAGACTGTCGTACTGTCAGTATGAGTAGGTCCAAAGAGGCAACAAGGTGCACTACACTACTCGACATTCAAAGTTAATTGAATGGAATCCACACTTTGTACATTCCAGCCTGCACACGGCCACCAAATGTAACAGTGTGAATAAATTTTCTCTTCTTTTTCTTCTCCACCAGTCACTACTCTAACTAGCCCACAATCTGACTGTCCCTCTTCTCCTCCCTTGGCCCTCCAACCCCTTTCTTTCGTTCTGGCTCCAACCACATACCTTGAAGTTCGCAAGCTACTTAACTCCCTTCCAGCACTCGGGGGTCAAGGGCCTGAGGGCATCCATCCTTGTATACTTAAACGGTATGCACCTTGGCTGACCAGACCTATCACCTGGCTTTTTGACCTCTCGATTCGTACGTCTACTGTCCCATCCACCTGGAAAACTGCCAGAACCATCCCTATACACAAAAAGGGCGATGTCAAACTCATGTCCAACTACCGCCCTATATCTTTTCTGCCCATTCTCAGTAAGCTGCTTGAAAAAATAGTCCACCACCCACTTGCTGCTCACCTTGACATGTTTAATCTTCAAACCCCGTGCCAACATGGTTTCTGGCCCAGTCACAGTACCACCTCTGCACTTACACAACTTACAAATGACATCAGAAATATTATGGACCGTGGCCTACTCACTGGGGCTGTCTTTATCAACCTGTCTAAAGCCTTCGACATGGTACACCATCCTCTCATGCTAAAGAAACTCCAATCCATTGGAGCATCTGACCAACCCTCTCCTGGTTCCATAGATATCTTGACAATCGGACTCAGGCAGTAGCATTTCTCAGGCCCTTTCCTCCCCTAAACATCTCCGTGGAGTTCCCAGGATCCACTCTTGGACCTCTACTCTTCTCCCTCTTCCTAAATGATATTCCCACCATGTCCCGCATAGCTGCACTCTTATATACGCAGATGACCTTGTTCTCTACTCTGGGTCAAAATCGGTTGCTGCCATCAACTCCACTCTCACTAATGACTTCCAATTCCTGCAGACCTGGCTCTCTAGCAACCACCAAGTCCTGAACCTAGAAAAACCTGTGCCTACGCTATTCGGATCCTCTAAGAAACTGTCTGCCCCTGCGAACAGGCTCCGGGTTCAATGCCTTGATGGCTCCCTCATCTTAAACACTGAGTCCTTCAAGTACCTTGGGGTCACTTTGGATTCCACACGTGACCTGTCTCAGCATGTCAATATGGTGTGCCATGCCGTCAATGCAAAAATTGGTGGAGCTTATCACGTGTGCCACTCCCTCACTCCTTCCGCTAGACTTTCTGTTGCGAGAGGTATTCTCTTACCCCAGCTCCAATATGCTCTGCCCCTCCTCTTTGCTGCAAACTCTGCTACACTCCACAAATGGGACACTGTCTACAACAACATCTGTAGATTTGCCTTAACTGCCCCATGTCTTACCCATCATTGTCTCCTTTACACTGGCTTAAATTGGCTGTCACCTAAGGATATTCGAGCCTACTCCCTGGGCTGCTTTATCGACTCCCTGTCTAGACCTCCCTGCCCTGTCTATCTTGCCAACCTCCTGACTCCTGTCTCACACACCTGTACCCTCAGGTCTTCCTCTATCCCCATGCTCTCCACTAGACCTTGCATGACAAAAATGGGTGAACAGGCATTTGCCCATTTTGCTCCCAAATTCTGGAACTCACTCCTCCTTATGGTGAAAACTTCAGCCTCCCATCGAGAATTCAAAAACTCACTGTTCACCCACCTTCTAGCCTCTGGCCAATGCAAATGCTCTTAATTTGCTTTGTCCCACTGCAGGCTGGCGGATCTGACCCTGAGTACTACACTAATGTTCTCCCATGCAATATGCTTGTCTAGGTGGCTATGAACCTTGATGTCTTTACTGTCCTCAGCTGTCTTATGGTTACCCTAATTGCTTTATTTTACATCCTTATTATGATCTATGCCTAAAATGTACCCTTATGTAACTATTACTGTGCTACCCAATGTATATCTTGTTTTGCTCCTGTACACCTATATTATGTCTGTGCATTTCTGCATATTGTAACCAATGTCCTGTGCTCTCCCGGGTCGTGCCTGAAAATAGGCAGGTCTGTTGCCTAGCGCACTTACCCAGTTACCAAAAGCTAATAAATAAATAAATCACCACCTTTCTGAGGTTCTTGTTGGAACTGCACAAAAGTGAAGAGATGACAGGCATGTGGCTTCCAGCAAAAAATATAATTTATTTCTGGTATAAAGCAGGCTTATAACCAATGGTGTAGCCACCAGGGGAATACTTCCAGTCTTTCCCACCTACGTAGGATGCAGCAAGTCTCATCTCAGAGAAAATGTATAATGCAAAGGGTCTTATACCCCTGATAGCTACCATGACAACAGGCTAAAAAGATACCTAAAACTTGTATAACTGGATAAAAATGCAAAACTTGACTCCTAATTAGTATGGGAAAGCTTGCTTAGCCAGCAAAAACAGATAACATAAGACAATGGTAACTTGTACTTCTGTCAAGGATACTTGCGGTTACAGTTCTGCATAAGCACTAAAGATGGCAGTATTGCCTAACTAATAATTATGCAATAGTAATAGCAAAGGTATCTCCCAGTGTCACAATAAGAATATAGCAAATCATTACAATTCTCAGCAAAAGTACAGTAGAACTCAGATCCTGACACTTATGCTTGTACGATAAGTGACTGCGCCATAAGATTGGTACATATACATATACACATTACTATCTGCTAGGTGGGGGGGCAATCAGGGATGCTGGTTCATGGATAACACTGCCCCCATGTGATATTTGACTTAATTACCCATAATGCATTGCAAAATGCACATTTTGGACAAAACTTCATTGGCAAAGTTCAAAAGACCCACATTTTGAGCAGTTTCCACAAATCCATGAAATTCCACGTAGTGGCGAAGTTGAACTTTGCACTGGCAGAAAACCTTGCGGATTACAGAAACTCTGCAAATTATTTTGTGGAGTTTGTGTACTTAATACATCACTACTCATTATGAGTCAGGGTGGTTCTGTGACTCCTTTGACTTGGAACACTGTTGTTCCCTTTATTCAGTTTAGTTTACTGACAAATACCAGTAAATATTAATAAGCTAGTGTCCCTAATGGTTAGGGAGTAGTACATATCTCAAACAACCGCTGGCAAGATCCAACCTGCCTAGCACTATTGTGTTTATTTGGGGTAAAAATCTGAAAATATTAAAGGTGTCTATAACCAAATAATATTCTCTAATATTATAATCATACAGGAGTGACATCAGAAAAGTCAATTGTTGGGTAGCTGCTATATTTAGCATAGCATATTGCACATATAAAGATATCAGCATCATGTATCAATGGCACAGTGTACAAGCCCTAGCCTTTGAGTCTCAAATTTGCATAACTACAGTAGGTTTCTTTATTATACATATACTTAAAACAGCTACTGTAATCATGAAAATAAATCTGATGATTATTTATTGAAATGTGTTGATGAAGAAATACCAGATTAAACATTTAGCTTTAGCTGTGTTCAAAGAGGGGGAAAGGTGAATGCAATGTACATAAAAGATAAAAGAAAAACATTATCTTAAAATTTATCTAGACATACGGTTACATGTTGCCCCAGTAGATTCAGCATGCTGGAGATAGGTGGTCACAGCTGAAAAGTGTTGTCATTGCAGCGTGTCCCACCCTGGGGAGGCAGACATCCATATTCTGCTGCCTGACCACAGTGACACCCTATGGTGGTCCTAGGGAACTTGTTCCTTTACATGGGTGCTGTTGCAAATCTGTGAGGGTATTAGAGAGCTGTGCATTATGATAGTATATTGATATGAATGGGAGGCAGGCATAGTAGGTGGGAAAACTGCAGTGGCCAGTGTGATGACTCCAGCACTCTCAGGTCCTTTGCTCCCAACCACACTGACAAGATCTTATTCTAAATCAGGTAGCTCCCTCAGAAAGCCCTGAGACAGGGTGTAGTGAAATTTGTGGTGGGTCTGGCAACAGGACAGGGGTTGTCAGGTCTGAGATGTCTCTGAGGAAAAGAAACAGTCTAAAGTATGACATTAATCAAAGCAGGCATAAAAGCTTAATTAAAAGTATGATCCAGACAGAACTTGCTTTGTATAAAAATATTTTCATTGTCAGATGATTATCTGTAGTATGTTAATGGGATCCATTAGCATAATATAAAACTGTTACATTTGTGTGCAAATATATCAGAATAAAAAGGGACAGAAAACCACATGTAGTCACTCATGCCAGAAAAGCGGGAGTACAGCAAGGATACCACCAAACACAATGTTAGCTTACTGTGTTTAGCTTTATTTTCCAGATGGCAACAGCAAAGTGCAGGAGCACAAGCTCAGGATAAGCCACCTCAATGCTTTGGCTTGTGCACTTTTTCAAGAAGCTGCCATGGCAACAGTAAAGAGTCATTTTATACAGGTCACCTCTTAAAGATACAGTAAAAAAAAAGTTCCATATGCAGTGTCTTATAACTATTCATACAAGACGTGCCACATAAGTAAAAAAATGCAGTGATAAAAGGTGGTATTAAAAATCAGCTTCACGAATTACATTAACATTGCTGATACCATACTAAGACTGTGTGTAAGGAGATTACACGAGGCATACTGATGAGTCCTGGTAGGACGAAACACATGTCTATGTCATCTGTTGGCACCCTTTGCAAACTGTGTGAGAGGCCTTTCAGCACCATGCAATTCTGCTTAAAGTTGAACCAGCATAACATTCTGTGGTGATTTGAATATGCAGCCCATGATGCTTTGCATTGTGTGGGCATGTGTGATTTTGTATTTTCTTGAAACTTGGCTTCCCAGCCAAATGCCCTTTGGGGTAACCCTTGCCTCAGTGTTTGCACAGAGAGGTTCTTTATCTTTTAAATAGTTTTTTATTTTAATGGATTCACCACAACATAACCCAGACAGACTGTCTTAGGTTACCTGGTTCATTCCACTGGGGTGTCAAACAGACAAGGCATACTGATGAGTCCTGGTAGGATGAAACATGTGTCTATGTCATCTGTTGGCACCCTTTGCAAACTGTGTGAGAGGCCTTTCGGCACCATGCAATTCTGCTTAAAGTTGAACCAGCAAAACATTCTGTGGTGATTTGCATATGCAGCCCATGATGCTTTGCATTGTGCGGGCATGTGTGATTTTGTATTTTCTTACAATATGTAAATGCAAAGGTAATGCATAGTCTCTAACCAATGCCAACATCTAATACTTCTTTACCAGCATTGCCAGCTGGCTGTCATAAGTACCAAAAGTGTAAATATTGCAATGTGATTTCCAGCACATCCATGTTTGTAAATCTTTATAATGGAGAGACCCTGGAGATTAAAAGTTTCATCAGTTGTGACTCTACCCATGTAATTTACCTGGGTAACTGTAACTGGGGGGATTACTATGTGGGTGAAACAACATGTAAATTGAAGGAGAGAGTTGGTGATCACATGCGGGCCATCACTAACTGCAATCTAAATTGTGATGGCAGCCTACACCCTGAATTCTGAAAACCCTGACCAGCATACCTGTCAGTTTGTGAGCATTCAAAAAGTCAGAGCGGGGACTCGAGGTGGCGATATTGACCTCAACTTAGCATGGAGAGAATCATTTCAGATTTTTAAACTGAGAGCTACCCGTCCATTAGGACTGAACAATAAGGTAGAGTTACTGACCTTCCTGTAAATCTTTCTACTCCTGTTTTGTAACTGTTTGGTAAAAGTTGTTACTGGTATACCTATAAATCTGTCTGCATGCTTGTGATAATTTAACTTTTACCACCACTTTATTGGGAGCTGTACATCAAGAGTTATATACATTGTAGCATTGCATTTAGATATTGTAAACTCCTTACACACAGCCTTGGTATGGTATTAACAGTGTTGATAAAATTCATGACCTTGGTTTCTAGTGCCAGTTGTTATCACTGTATTTTTCACTTATCTGGCACTTCTTGTATGGGCACTGTTATAACTCAGTGCATATGGCACACTTATTTATGACTGCCTCTTTAAGGGATCACCTGTATAAAAGTGCTCTTTACTGTTGCCATGGCAGCCTCTTGTGCAATTGTGAAATGTTGAGGTGGCTTATCCTGAGATTGTGGTCCTGCACTTTGTTGTTTTCATCTGGAAATAAAGTTAAAAACAGTAAGCCAACATTGTGTTTGGTGGTATCCTTGCTGAACTCCAGCCTTTCTGGCATGAGTGAGTACATGCAGTTTTCCTTCCCTGTACAGACCTCTGTTTTACCACTGGTACCACTGCTCCAGGGAGAGTGGTTCTATTTGTTATACATATCAGAATAAAATGTACTTTTTGCTTAAAAAGTTATAGGACCAGATGCTTATGGCAGATTGTGCAATAGAGCTCTAACTGCTTCTACCTCCCCACCATTGTGATGCAGCAGGAATAACTAGGTATGATATTATTTATAGGCAGTACAAGTCTTGTTACCATGGGCCCGATTCCAAGATGCATGGTGCAACCCACAGGTGTATGCGGGATGTGCCATGTGACTCTATGCTGGGGACCCTGTGCCCTATTCCAGAACAGGCAGGGCCCCTGGCACTTATGTCCTGTGACTTGTGTCAGCCACTGGGTTGCGCCACAGGAATGGAGCAATGGACCTGGATGGTGCAAGCTACAGACCACAATTAACAGCCCCTCCAGAGTCCCCCCACCCTGTAACATGCCTGCAATCTCCTGGGGGCCTTGGTTGGGTAGCACAGGTGCCAGGAGGCACAGTGCAATTCGGACTTGGGTGGCACCCCGAATTGCTTGAGGTGGAGGGCATCACTGTGCTGGGGGGGGTTTCATGGGGCGTGGCAATGTGTGTTTTGTAGCACTGCGGGAGAGCATCCATTGTTTTGCCAGGATGGATGCCCTTAGACCAGTTAAGTTCTGGTCTAACCCCGCAGTACTGTATTGGGACCTGGAATGGTGTAGGTGGGTTATGGTAGCTGCCCTTTTGGAACAGTCACTGCCATAAACCCCCTTCTGCCATGCTGTAGGGGCTGCAGACAGCTGATGGGCCCTTGGACACAGGTCACAAGCGCCATGGCACAGGCCGCATCTGGGAATAGCAAAAGGCATAACGCATGTCGCAAGATGTGATTTGCAACAAAGGGTTTGGCACAAGTCACCTTGCTACATGCGTAACCCCTTCTGGAATTGGGCCCGTACATGTCATTGTCTACAGCTTTCAGAACTAAAGAAATTGAAGTAGTAGTACAGATTGTAGAGTGTGCTTGTATTATTGCATCTGTTTTTAAACTGAAAACTGTAAACAAAATACTAAAGTTACAGTCCACTATTCCATTCAATGGACAGTAGCATCAGACTACAGCAATTTTCATACTCATTAAGTGAGTTTCGAACAGAGGCAGTGACCTTTTACTTTAAAGCAAACTATTGAGCTTCTACTTATTACAATGATTCTAATCCAAAGAGAATCTATATTTTATGTAACAGGTGTTTATAGTTATAAAATCTTCCTCTCTGCACCTATGCATATAATACCTCAAAAATCATAAATCTCTCAAACTTAATCTTTCTCAGTGCAGTGATGTCTTTCTAATGACATTAATCTTACATTTCCTAAATATAACCCAATGTAACAGGTGTTTATAGTTATAAAATCTTCCTCTCTGCACATAAACATACAATACTTCAAAAATCATAAATCTGTCAAACTTAATTTTATTTTAATCATTTTTATTTCATTTTTCTCAGTTCAGTGAGCTCTTTCTAATGACATTAATCTTACATTTCCTAAAGATAACCCAAGAGATAATCTTTTTAAAGTATTTTGCACGTCACTGGCTACATGCCTTTCAAATGTTATTTTCTAACAAACAAATAGCAGTATTGGGTTTAAAGCAGCCGTGCATGAAATTAAAAAAATCACTATCAGGAAAATACTATTTAATAGCACAATTTAAATGAAAAACAAAATCCAGTGGAAATCATGGCTAAACTTGTAGCCCAGAACAGACCATTGCCAGGCCTGGCATCTTCATTTTCCTGGTGAAGGGTAAGGTGCTGGCAGCAAACTTATTTTTAGCTCTCCAAGTGCCCCTTTGCTGCTATGGTATCAGATATGTGCTACGTAATGCCTTCAAATCAAAATAAATTAGAGAAGGGCACTAGACAAATAAAGTTCCACCTTTATTTGTGCAAGACTGAAGCAGTTTTCTATATTTCAAAATAACCAAAAAAAGTGTGTGGAAGTTGAATAACTTCACCAACTTCTGCCTGGCAACACTTTTCAAGCTCTGCCCAAGTGAGAGATGATGAACTTCGTTTCAGATTGACTTGCAGCATCTGACAGACATTAATTCAATGGAATCATAGCAGCTGGAAATTTGAACAAAACTCTGGCTAACCATTTACATCATGCCATATTGGCACTAAACCTGATGAGTGCCACTACTACACCTGCTAAAATTAGAAAATGCTAAAGCATCTGTGTCTAAAAAAAAAAAAACATCAGACTGCTAACCATAGAAACATAGACTTTGACAGCAGATAAGGATCGCTTGGCCCACCTAGTCTGCCCGTTTCCCTTCCTACAGGATAAGCCGCAGATCCTAGTTAACCAACAGTCTATTTCTTCCTACCCCCCACAAAAATTACCTTATGTCTGTCCCATGTATTCTTGAATTCTCCCACAGTTTTAGACCCCACAACTTCCTCAGGAAGGCTGTTCCATGCATCCACTACCCTCTCTGTGAAAAAATACTTCCTCACATTGCCCCTGAACTGCCCTCCCTCTATCTTTAAATTGTGTCCACTTGTTCTTGCATGTCTCTTTTTCTGAAAGATACTACCCTCTTGGACTTTGTTGATTCCACTGAGGTACTTAAATGTTTCTATCATGTCCCCCCTCTCCCTACTTTCCTCAAGGGTATACATATTAAGCTCTTTTAGTTTCTCCTTGTATGGCTTCTCTTGCAGACCCTGCACCATTCCAGTTGCCCTCCTCTGGACTGCCTCTATCCTGTCTCTGTCCTTGCGGAGATGGGGTCTCCAGAACTGGACGCAGTACTCCAGATGGGGTCTCACCAACTGTCTGTACAGAGGGTAAACAACTTCCTGTTTTCTGCTGGTGATGCCTCTCCCTATGCATCCCAGTATAACCCCAGCTCTCCCTACTGCCTTCTCACATTGCTTGCTAACCTTAAGGTCATCTGATATGATTACCCCCAGGTCCCTTTCCTTTTTGGTTTTTGCTACTACCTCCCCTCCATTGTGTAATCTTCCCCTGGGTTTTTGTTTCCCAGGTGCATTATTTTGCACTTCTTTGCATTGAATCCTAGCTGCCATACTTCTGACTATTCCTCCAACCTTGCCAAGTCCCTTCTCATCCTTTCCATGCCTCCTTGTGTATCAACCATGTTGCAGATCTTTGTATCATCTGCAAAGAGGCATACTTTCCAGTCCCTCTGCAATGTCACTTATAAAGACATTAAAAAGGACTGGACCCAGTACTGAACCCTGCAGTACCCCACTAGTAACCCCTCTTTCTTCAGAGTGGACACCATTTACAATTACCTTCAGTGTCCTGTTGTCCAGCCAATGTTTTACCCAGGCTACCACCCTAGGACCCACTCCCAGGCTGGTTAATTTGACTCTTAATCTTTTGTGTGGGACTGTGTCAAATGCCTTGCTAAAGTCTAGGTAGGCCATGTCCACAACCCTTCCCTGGTCTATTATTTTGGTCACCCAGTCAAAGAAATCAATTAGATTGATCTGACATGACCTTCCCGCTGTGAATCCATGCTGCCTTGGGTCCTGTGCCCCACTGGCCTCTAGGTACTTAACAATTATTTCTTTCAGAAGTGATTCCATCACTTTCCCTACCACAGAGGTCAAACTGACAGGTCTGTAGTTTCCTGTCTCTGTCTTGGTCCCACTTTTGTGAAGGGGAATCACATCTGCCTCGGGTACCACACTATCCTCCCATGATTTGTTAAAAAGGGTAGTCAGTGGTTTCACTAGTTCTCCTCTTAATTCTTTTAGAATTCTGGGGTGAATTCCATCAGGCCCCATTGCTTTGTCCACCTTCAGTTTTAGGAGTTCTTTCAGAACCCTTTCTTCTGTGAAAGGACTGGGATCGACTCCCCCATCCAGAGTGCTTCTGTTAATTGGATTAGGCACCTCCCCCTCCTCTTTGTGAATACTGAGCAGAAATATTCGTTCAGTATCCCTGCTTTTACTATCCCCTGCCCACCCACGTTCATTCTATTCAACCACTGACTTCACCAATCCTGTGTTTGCGACATCGCAGACTGCTCTTATGGAAACCAGAGTAATGCAAAAAAATTGAACATACTATGAGGTCAGAAAATTCAGTTGCACTGAAACAGTTAAGGTATGACCAAGGGTTCATTTACCATCAGTTAATCTAATCCTAGGTGGATCATGAGGTTCGAGGCAAATGCAAGTAGAAAATGCCAGAGGGTAAGATAGGTGCAATGAAAGCAACTCATTCCACAAAGTTTCTTAATTTTTTTAGCAAGCTAATATATTCTTATAATTTTTAATCAGTGCTTTTAAAATTGAAGTTCTAATTGTTTTCTTGTACATGACCTAGCTTTGGACAGGATGGGGGTACTGCAGGAGCAGTTTAGGGAGCCAGGGAAGGGTTCTAGGCAGGTAGCATGCATTGTTGCCTTTACAGAAGTGCTGCTTGTCTACAACAAGGGGAAGGAGAGGAGGTTTCAGACTAAGGCCTTCCACTCATGGTTTAAGGTATAGTGCAGAGAGGAGGGGTATGACTATATTGTGGACTGGGGCTTTTCCTGGATGGATCAGAGGTTGTACTGGGGGAATGGCCTGCATACATCCAGGAAGGGAATAGCTATCCTCAGTGGATGGTTTAAATGTTATTTCAAGGGACATTTAAACTAGCCGAGGAGGTTTGTGGAAGGCAAAGAGGAGGCAGCAACTGCCCCCCACAGTCTGTGATAAAGGGTAGAGAAATCCTGAGAGAAAAGATTCCCTCTGGAATGCAGGATTCTCAAGGTAGCAAGGGATTAGCAAGGGGGGAAGAGGAGCAGGCAATATAAAAAAGTAAGGAAGGGAGAGCGGATACAAAAAGTGGGATGGAACAAGAGAATGAGTAATAAAATCTGTAGAGCAATGTGTGCCAATGCTGGAAGGCTAGGAAATAAGAAACTAGACCTGGAGGTCACCATGACTGAGGCAGACATTGATACTGTGGCCATAACTGAAACAAGGTGCACTGACAACCATGACTGAGAAATTTTCATTCCTGGCTACACAATGTTTTGAAGAGACAGGGTAGGAAGAAAAGGTGGGGGAGTGATGCTTTACGTTAAGGAAAACATAAAAGCAACAGAGATAGAGAGAATTCAAGGGGGGGATCAAGGTATTTGGGGTCAGCCTTGAGTCAGGAAACCAAGCCACCATTCGGATAGGAGTGATATGTAGGCATTCAACATGGGGGGGAGGGCATAGACAAAGAAATGTTGGAAGACATAGGCAAAATGGCTAAGAAGGGGAAGATGGTGCTCGTGGGGGAGCTTAATCTGCCAGATGTAGAGTGGAGCCTCCCAGCTGCAGCATCAGCTAGAAGTAGAGACATCCTGGACTCCCTGCAGGGGGCATTCTTCAGGTAGAAAGTCAGTGAACCCAGTCAGGGTGGCGCAGTACTGGACCTGGTACTTACTAGCAGGGACAGTGTTGTGGACATCAGGGTGGGAAGTCATCTGTAGACTGGTGACTATCACCACCCTTACAGAAATAATTATATGAAATGTTTTCATGCTCATGCACATAAAACTACCCAAGTGATATGAGTGCTGCAAGTATGATTTAAATGTTAAATTGGAACTGATTGCATGCATATGGCATGCGTGCAGCAAGCAAGTGTGGAAACCATGATTTTTATGTTAAATTGGGAAAGACTACATGCATGTGGCATGCGTGCAAAAAGCAAGTGGTCACTGATAACTGCACACTAAAAAGATAAGTGACTTGCTCATGATCACACCATACATAAGTGGGGGATGATGAGATTTAAGCCCAGGTCTTCATGCCTAAGTCTCTGGGCTTGTAGTTCAGTGCCTTTAACCACTAAGCCATACTGTCAGCACACATATGGCTCGCTTGTACTTCAATCACATACTGTATCTGAATACATCTGCATGCATGCAGCATGTTTGTAGCCACTGTTATGCTTTTCAGTTTTCTTCTCTCCCTCATCTCAGTTTCACAGTTGAACTGTAGAACACATATCAATGGAAACAAGTGTTTTTTCCCACCCCAATACACAAACTTACCCACAAAACCACTTAATTACTTCTGTCTGGCCTGTACTCCTACTGTTTTCTCTCCATAGATTTGAATGCTTCCACACCAACAGACTTTATGGTGCAAACACAAAAGTAGCAATAACTTGGCACACACCCACATGGCCAGTCACCCCCAGGTACACACACACACAGACACACACACACACACACACACACACACACACACTGTAGTAGGTACTGCCATGCTGCTACAGACAACCCATCAGGTATAGATATAAGTAAAAAGTCTCTTACTTGAGTACTAGAGAGCTAGAGGCAGGAGTCTTTAAGAGATGATGTCCATGGGTCAGAGTGCTGGGGCATACCCCCTTGAAATGAATGGAGTTATTGTTTATTACTATTTTGTATGTTATGATGGTGGGTTGGAGAATAATGAAGGTCACTGTTCTACTAACAAGGCCCTTGTTAGTCGAGTGGTGGCCTTCATTAATCTCCAACTCTCCATCAATAATGTATAAAATAGTAATAAAAAATGTATCCCATTCATTTCAATGGTGCATACCCCTGCAGTCTGATTTGCCCTTTGTCATAACATGCCTGGGTGTTTACGGCCCGGTGGTGCTGAGGGTTGAGGCACTGGACACCACACCTTGCGCTGCACTGGTGACCCGGGTTCAGGAACGGGCTCAGGCACCAGGGGTCGGCTGGGTAAGGGTTGAGGACTGAGCTGCCGAGTGGAGCTCACCTCCCTGGCCTACAGGGGATGGGGTAGCCCAGCAAGCCAGGGACCCCCGGTGAAGACTGGTGTTACTGCAGCAAGCCAGGCTAGCATGTAATGGCATGGCTGACGCTGGCAGGGATGCCGTGCGCCAAAGCGTCGGGGCCTGCCCACACATGGGAGGGGTAACCACAAGCAAAAATACCCCCCGAGGGTAAGATAGGTGATGGTATCCCAGTGCCTCGACCACCACATGCCCAACACTGGGCCTCTGCCTCTGCCCCTTGATCTCTCCACGGGTTTTGGTCAGGGGCCCATGGGGAGAGCTAATGCCTTTGAGGGGGCAGATGGTCACAGTGGGCGGTAGAAGCAGCAGGTGAGTGGATTGCCTGAGAGAGTTCCGGTTCTCGGATGAAAAATAGGGGAGAAAATAGAGTTAAAAAAATGCCTAAATGTGGGGATGTGGAGGTCAGCATCACTGGAGGGGGGAGGGGACATAAGCCTGACTATAATGGGGCTCCAATAATCTGTACACACCATATCACTCAACTGTCTGTGAATGCAAGGGACAGCTCTAGAATGTCTGTAACAGCTCTAAAAGGTACAACTTATTTGTTTTGACTGAAAAGTGATATGCAAATCAGGAAAAATTCAAATGTATAAGATTCATCTGTATATACCCGGAGCAGTGCATCAGATTTGGGCTTAAACTCACCCAGTTACTAACCAATTTTTTTCCTGGCTGAAATTTCCCCCCACCACTAAAAGAACTTAGTACCAATTTTTCTCCCTAACTCCATTCAATTCATTACCCATCCCTTATGGATCATGAAGCCACCGAAAAGTGAAGAAATGTGAAAAACACATCAATATTTCAGTCCTTCCTCCTTCCCCAATCCCCCTGTAAAAAAAATTATTTCCTTTTATTTATCCAGCCATATGGCCTGAACCTGCAGCCTGGTGCAGTGTGCCACCAGACCAGTTTTCAGTCCACTCCCCCTCTCTCCTTCTGCCAGAAGCTGGATGCTAGAACTGACCATCACAGATCACCAGCATGGTCCGTGACCAAGTCACCTCACCATCCGAACCCACCCAACCTGGGTTGCTTGCTTCTTGCTTGGTTGCTGCTGTGGCTGCTTCCGCACTGCACTGATCAAAGCCTATGAAGGCCACCCACATCTCTGTCACCACTGCTGTTAATCCTAGCTTGCTGCAGTGGGGTCTGTGTGTTTTTTTTTTAAGGCAAGCCAAGTAGAGTAAATAGGTAGCCTAGTGTTGAGTTAGCTTCTAGTTCATCCTCTATCCCTTTAGCCACCAGGGGAGATGGAGACTCACTAAGAGTAGACCAACAAAAATATGCTGCAACAACACTGCTATTGAGAATTCAGTGCTCACCAGCTCCTCCAAGCTGTTGTGTGCAGTCTGTCTACTCTCTGGTGGAAAAGACAGTGTCACATTTGCAAGATTCATGCGCTTTTTTGGGGCTGGATCTCATCCACATCACATGTGATTGTGCCACTGCTAATAGGTGGAGGGAGTGGACAACACAACACAGACACAGTCAAGTCAGGAGTGCACTTGCAGTGTAAGCACACACAAGCTAGGGGGGACACATTGTGCAAAAGATTAAACCCAAATTTAATGCCATTATTGCCACACCATAAGAAAAACCTAGGCACAAATTCTGGGAAGGGGAGGGGACTTCCCCCCTCTACCCTACCTAAATGGCACACTTGCTTAATGGTAGAAATTCATTCTCAGATACTAATGCAATGGTTTCCATTGTGTTGTAAGGTACTGAGGGAAACCCATGTGGTTGAAGCTCTGGGGCTGTGGAGTCAGTTTCTTTTAGGTCCAGAATCAACCTTTGATATTTCAGTGTTCTCAATGTTCTTCTTGAGTGCCCCTTGCTTTGCACTTTGGCTGTTACATTTGGGATTCTAAGATCTGAGTGGCACCAGCAAACCTTCCTTGATTGTCCCAGTGCCTTGTAGAGTTTGGATCCTCCTCTGGATGCTGTGTGATCTAATGGTTTGAGCATTGTTAGGAACCAGAAAATTGCAGGTGCAGTCCCTGCAAGTGAGAAGTATTCACTGTATAACCCTAAGTAAATCACTTACGCTTGCAGTGCTCCAGTCCACCCAGCTGCATAAATGAGTAGAAGCAGGACCCCACTGGATATTGGATTGCATCTAAACTGCACTGTCCTGGGTAAATATATTGTAAAAATGAGTAAAGGCAGATACACACTAGATAGGAGACGTATCTCAGCCAGGAAATTCTTGGGTAAATAAATTGTAAAAACTCAGTTACATCCATGTCTCCTCTCGGTTATCCTACATACAGTTGTAGCCATTGCCATGATGGTCAGATATTTCCTGAAATTTCTGTGAATTCTTGGAGAAACATTCTGCCTGCTTGCAGTGCTACTTTAGGGCCCCCGGAAAGAGAATCTCTTTAGAAATATCACACAATAACTGGAAATATCTAAATATGTCAAAGGCTGCAACTGTATGCCTGAGTCTCCTATCAATTACACTAGCATATTTCCATTAATGGTAGTGGCCTTTCTCAGTGAAGGTATTATATCCCCAAATAAGGAAGTGCCTCCTCCCCAGTTATATCAGCTAAGTTCTGCTGGTGTTTCCCACCAGTTATGCCAGTCTCTCAGCTGTTATCTCCCAGTAATTCCAGTCTTCTCTCAGTTATACCAGGGTTTCCTTCCGGTTATATTAGTGTTTCTTCCTAGTTATGTCAATATCTCAGCTAGAGAAGTGTTTCCTCCCAGTCATACCAGTGTCCCCTCAATTATATCAGTGTCTATTACAGCACAGTCTCTTCCCAGTGCAGCTGAATCTCCTCCCACTTGTGTTAGTGTCCCTCCCAGTGATTCCAGTGTTTCCTGTGTTCTACTTGCCTAACAAATTTAAAACAGAACAGTCACTTTTGTGAAAACAAATTCCACCATTTACAAAATAAATATGGTACATGCCAAAATCCTGCACTTTAAGATGGAATTTTGTGACATGCCACAGAAGCAAAATTCTGACTTTTATGGAAATTTTAGTGGTTGAATTTAAATTTCCCACACCATTATCTCAGTATTGTTGTTGTTAGTATAGTGCTCTTTATTGGCTTGACTTATTAAATACAATGTTTACACAAAAAGTGTTTTAAAATCAGTTTCCATTTCCTACAGTATATTTCATTTTCTGGAAAATATGTACTCTGCCTCACCCAGCCTCATAGCGACTTTTTATCTCTGTGTATATACAGTGTCACTCATCAGTGCCAAGCATTCATGGTGAGATGTCACAGTTAACTGAATGAGACACTGGAGTTATTTCCATTGAATTACAGTACTAGGAGTCCATGCAGTGTCCTGCAATATAGCACAGCAGAATCTATAATAAGAGCACTTGATCCTGGCAGGTAGCACTATGTGTATGAAGGAGACTCCCAGCTCTGCATGTAGAATTTGTCTGTATTCCAACTTATTTACTTAGAAGCAATTATCGTTGGGATGCTAAATCTCACCCAAAGTGGCCATTTATTGCCATAAGCATCATTATTGCATCCCCACTCATCCCTACTCCTTTTTTATTCTCCAATTTCTGAATGTATTAGGTCTTCTCCTTTTTAACTCCTACATGTTCTTGCAAATAAAGGGGCTAGTTTTGAGCTAATAGTTTTTTACCACTTTGCATTTTTCATCTTCAAATCAACCCTTGGGTCAGTCATGTCTTGTTTCAATTAGTGTCTCTAATAGTCACATCTGCCTAGGTCAACCCAAACCTTTGGCATCTCCCCAGCATTTAGTATATTGTTACTGATCTCTGTGTTTTTAAACTTTCTATATTGAGTTTATGATCATAGAACTACAAACGGAGTTATAAAAAATGTGATAGATAAAATAGTACAGGAATAACAATTAACTATAACACCATTTCAAAGTACTGTATTGGACCAGTCCATTACACTGGTATCCTAGTATAAGAATCAAAGTAATATTTAGCCACTTATTGAATCCAATTTCAACATACAATTTCTCTTCCATAACATTAAATAATGGTAACATACACTTAGCGGATGTTTAATAGAAACTGAAACACAGAATTTGATGGTAGAATGAGATCAAAAGTCCTTCTAGTCTGCCTTTACTACTGGGCCCTAGCTAGCTGTTTGATTCTCTGACTCCTCACCAGACATCCTGTCCTCCTCGTGTCACTGAGGTAGGCCTCCTGGCAGTTCCCAGAGATCAGTTGAAGTCATCTGTGGACAGGGCCTTTGAGGTAGCTGGCCTGACCCTGTGAAACTCTTTTCCAAGGTCCTTGAGAGAGGCCACCTCATTGGAAGCCTTTAAGTGGGGTCTGAAATCTCATCTTTCATGGAGGCTTTCATTTTATTATGACTCATTGGCTGCCTTCAAATAATAGTTTTATGCGGTTTTTATTATTATTTTTCAGTCTATTCATTCTAAGCAATTTTTAAATTTTGTTGGCATACAGAATTAGTTTAGTTGCCGTATTGGTCCTTGTAAGAACAGATCCAGAGGCAAATGGTTTAATACCTTTTATTGGACCAACAGAGATGTTACAAAAAGAAAACAGTGCCTAAGCTTTCGGACCAACGAGGTCCTTCCTCGAAGACTTATGCCACTTGTTTAGAGAATCACATTCATTCTCTAAACAACTGGAATAAGTCTCATAGGAAGGACCTGGTTGGTCCGAAAGCTTAGGCACTGTTTTCTTTATGTAGCATCTATGTTGGTCCAGTAAAAGGTATCAAACCATTTGCTTCTGGATTTATTAATTTTGTTGGTGATGTGGTTTTATGTTACACAGTCTGTGTTTATTGTGCTTTAAGTTATGACGTATTTAATATTGTAGAGAGCCCAGAGACTCTGGGAATGGGTGCTTTAGAAATAAACGTTTACTTCCTTACTACCTCACCACCACTAACTTACTGTACAGGTGGGCTGTTTCCCTCCTCCCCCTGTCCCCCACCCCTTGATTCCATATGGCCCCCATGGAGATTATAAGTTTCATTTCCCTGTATCAAACATGTTTAAACCCACTTAGGGTAGCTGCCCCCATCACCTTTGCCAGCAGTCTGTTCTATAATTCTACTACCCTTTCAGTGAAGTAAGACTTCCTCACAGTTCTCTTGAAATTACTCCCGATCAACCTATAGATATGTCTCCTGGTGACTGCATCCATATTCATCACAAATAGTCTTCCCTATTCACCTTGTTTATGCCCCATATAAACATTTAGGTGTCATTCATGCCCCATTTCCAGCTAACCTCCAGTGAATACATATTTAGGGCTTACAGCTGATCCTCGTAGGATTTGCCATACGAGCACTGGATCATCTTGGTGACACTTTACTGAAGTAACTCTACCCTATCAATGTCTTTCTATAGGTGAGGACTCCAGAACAGGGCACAGTACTCAAGGTGAGTGTCACCAGGGGTCTGTACAGTGGCAAAATCACCTCACTTCTCCTACTGGCAACCCCCCCCCCCATACAACCCAGCCTTGCTGTATGCTTTGTTGCGTTAACTTGTTTGCATGATGGGGTCACTGATGATGACCTCCAAATAACTATTTTCTGTTGAGGAGGCCAGTTTAACTCCTCCCATCCAGTATTCTGCCCATGGATTTCATCCCTCTGACTGCATTACTTTGCATTTCTTGGCATTGAATGTCAACTGCCAGACCTTAAACTATCACTCTAGTTTCTCTACATTCTTGTGGAGCTTCTGTGCCCCTTCCTCATGATTCACTCTGCAGCATAGTGTTGTGTCATCAGCAAACATATACAATTTTCCCTGACTACCTTCCTCTATGTCACTTATGAATATATTAAAATATGACAGTTCCAAAGACTGATTCCTGCAGTGCTCCACATTTGAACTCCCTGTCACCAAATTTAGCCTCGTTCACCACAACCCTCTATTGCTTGTCCTCAAGCCAATTCTCTACCCACCTAACTAAACCACACTGTACTCCCAAGTCCTCCAACTTCATCAGCAGTCTCCTGCGTGGTACAGAACTGAAGGCTTAAGCTGAAGTCATAGTAGAGCAAATCTTCTGCCTGTCCTTTGTCAGTCACCTTGGCGACTCAATTAAGAAACAGTATCAGGTTGGTCTGGCATGACCTGCCTGACACAAACTCATATTGCCTGCTATGCTGCAGACTGCTGTCCTCCAAGTAAGCCACCAAGCTTTCTATGTCTATGGTCTCCATCAGCTTACCAGCAATGGTGGTAAGGCTGACAGGCATACAGCTACCTGAATCCTTACTATACCTCTCTTGTGGAGTGGTACCATGTCAGCATATCTCTAATTTGCTGCCGCCACTCCAGACATCAGAGAGTCATTAAACAGACATGTTAAGGCACTGCCACTTCTGCAGTCAGTTCACTAAGTACCCGTGAATGCAGGCCACCAAGGCCTAGTGCCTTGTCTGGTCTGACAGCTTCTAGACACTTTTTTACTCTGCCAGATAAGATCTGCACACCTCCCATTTCATGAACATCATGTGTGGTGGTCTTGAAACCACTTTCTGGCAGAGGACCATTGTCCTCCTCTATGAACTTAATCATCTGGTGAAGTGTGTGAGCTGGAATGCAGGAGACCTGTGCTCATATCATAGGCCAGCCAGACCCAATTAACCACAAGAACAAAAAATATATGGCATTATCTGAATTCTATGGGCATGCAGTATTACGAGTTCTGTTGATTATCTCTTTGTGCTCTTTTTGAATGTACGATCTACATTCACACTGTTGCTAACATTCTCTTTCTGTAAATTGTTTCTCTTTTCAGGACAATCCTGCACGAAACAGAGATCAAATACAAATGTGCTGCAACTTGCGTGTAAAGGTAGTTGGTGTTTGAACAATAGCTACAATTTATCTTTCCCTAGATTGTATTTTTTAAAAGTAAAAATATCTCATGTGTGATGCACTTGGATTCCTTTCGAACTACTGAGCGCTAAATAAGCGGCTCGTAGTAAAGTATATTTCAAAATGGGAGAAACAATAATGAAGGCTTTCCACAGTGCATCTAGCTAATTGAGAATGGATCAAATCTTTTTGTATTTAGTTAATAAGATGAATGGTGTTTGGATTAAATGTGCATGTATTTTCAAGTGCTTTCACCTGTGTTAATTGGGGTTCATTTGTCCGTCCATATATTTGTTGTATTTTGGGAATGGGGGTTGCATAAATTTGGCAAGTGTGCCTTAATAAATCAAATTTATTGCACCCTGTTCCTGTGTGCCATATATTTTTTGTTCCTCCGCTATGAATACTGAGCAGAAGCAATTGTTTAGTATGCTTGCCTTCGGCTCATCATATTCCACAACCCTCTTCCCTACAGCTAGCCAAACTATTCCTCTCCTCATTTTTATTTTTTTCCCTTATGTACCTAAAAAAATATATCCCCCTCCTTTTTCTCCCTCAGCAATCCACAGCTCCATGTCTACCTTTGCCCTCCTGATAACCACCATTTCCTCCTTCAGTTTAGCCTTAAAATGTTGCAAGACTTCCCTTCCCCCCATTCCTCTTGTACTCAGTGGAGGCCCTGCTTTTCCTGCTCACTGCCTCCCTAACCCTCTTTGAGAACCAGACTGGCCTTTTGTGTTTGTTTCTCTTGGCTATATCCCTTGTACTAGATTCAGTTGCCTCCAGGAATGCCCCTTAATCCTGTCCCATTGTTCTTCCACCCATTCTATCTATTCTACCCATAATAGATGTGATGAGATTATTTAATAACATTAAAGATACAAAAAGGGAAATAAACAGTGAGGATGCTATCAAATATCAAATCATGGAGTCTCTCCTGGTGGAAGACTTGGTAGAATTCCTAAAAAGGAACAGGCTGCAGGATCCCAGACAGCATGGCTTCATGAGGGGAAGATCTTGCCATACTAATCTGGTCAAGTCCTTCAACCAGGTGACCACAGCAGCAGACAAGAGGTAAGCAATTGATATATTATACTTTGACTTCAGCAAAGCCATTGACTCAGTCCCCCACAGAAGGCTGGTCAAAAAGATTAGGGACCTAGTGGTAGAATGTAGAATGGCAAATTAGGTAGGGAGTTAGTTGGGTGGTAGAGCACAGAGGGTGGTAATCAATGGGAAGTTTTCAGAGGTGTGAGAAATGACTAGCTGGGTATCTCAGGGGTTGGTACTCAGACTGGTCCTCTTCAATCTTATCATATGTGACTTTGGTGAAAGTATCAAGGGAAAGGTGTGCCTCTTTGCATTCAAAACAAAGGTCTGTGGAAGGATAGATATGGAGGGATAGAGAAGACAGCTAATGGAGGATCTGGACAGGCTTTTGAACCAGGTACTTACAAACACAGACAGTATTGCTGACGTCACAGTATGTAGTCCCCTGGATGCAAGTGATCACTGTACACTGGTGTAGCATATGCATAGGACAGGCATAAAAAATAGATATACTGAGATGAGGGTCTTGGACTTCAGGAGGGCAGATTTTAAAGAAATGGGAAGCTGCCTTAGAGAATGCCTCGATATGAGGGGAAGGCAGAAGGGGAAGTGGTGACTCAGTGGAGAAAAATTAAGGATGGTATAACCCAGGCAATGGCATGCTGTTTGAAGGAAGTGAGGAAAGGAAAGAGAAGGAAGAGGCTGCTATGGCTCTCTAAAGAGGTAGCAAAGGCAGTGAAGGAGAAGAAAACAGCATTTAGAAAGTACAAGGAGACCCAGAGGGATCAAGACAGAAAGGTATATTTGACAAAACAAAGGGAGGCAGGAAGGCAGATGAGGACAGGTAAAGCACTAACAGAGGAGAGTATAGCTAAGGAGGTCAAAAAAGGGGACAATACCTTCTTCAGGTATGTGGGGGAAGAAGAAGACAAGGAGCAAGATAATGAGAAGTAGGCAGCAGCGGGGACCACACAGTGGAAAATCAAGAGAACATGGAAGTACTGAATGATTACTTTTGCTCAATCTTCATGGTAGAGAGTGATGGGTGACAGACCAGAATGCTGCAGTAAGCAACAGGGAGGGGAGAAGGGCCACAAGTGTATTCTAAGTGGAGAGGGTTTAGAAGGGACTGGAAGCCTTAAAAAAGAATAAGATGATGGGGCTGGAAGGGATTCATCTAAGGGTCCTAAAGAAATGGTGAACAGTACTGGCCACCCTTGCAGCAGTGGTTTTTAGCACCTCACTGGAGTTGGGGGAAGTTCCAGAAGCCTAGAGGAGGGCCGATGTGGTCCCTCTGCATAAAAGTGGCAGTAGGGAGGATGCTAGGAACTACAGGCCAGTCAGTCTCACATCAGTGATGGGAAAGTTAATGGAGACACCACTGAAGGAGACACTCATGGAGCACCTGAAGGCAAAAGGGCCGCAGAACCATGGTTCTATGTCATAAGGGCAATCAAGGAAAGGCGATCGTCATTATGGCGAGTGTACATTGCCAAAATTCAATTTTGGTGATGCACACCCCTGGAAGAAAACAAAACAGCTCAATGGACGCTATATTTTAATGTCATGTGGGGGGGGCTGCTCCCACCGCACCCCCCTACTTTAGGATTCTCAACTCCAGTGGGGTGCATGTCAGAGGGGGTGCAATATTGTAGAAAATAAAAATAAACTACTCAGGCCGGGCACAACAAAACATACCTGCGCCCAGACCCAAACCCAGCATCCTGGCCATCCCAACCCAGCACCCACCTAACACACCATGGAGCCAGCTCGGCAGCTCACTGCGGCACCACCCCTCACAAACCCTTCTGTAGCTATTCGTGAACCCATCCCATTCGATCACTTTCCCTGCTCCTTCACCCTGTCGACATGTGCCGCAAATGGGTCACCATTTTGGTAGGTGCCCACTTACAAGTAGTGCATGTCACAGGACTCCCAGGACCACTGGCAGCATGGTTTCACAGGAAGGAGGTCATGTCAAACTAACCTCATAGATTTCTTTGACTGTGTTACCAGGGATGTGGATCAAGGAAAAGCAGTGGATTTGGCCTATGTGGACATCAGTAAGGCTTTCAACATTGTGCCACACAGAAGGCTAGTTGGGAAACTAAGCAGCCTGTGGGTGGGGGAGAAAATGACAAGATGGGTATCAAACTGGTTAAGGGATAATAGGCAAAGGTTAGTAATAAACAGTAGACACTCAGGTGATAGAGTGACTAATGGGGTGCCACAGGCATCCTCTTCAATATGTTCATAAGCAACTTTGCAAAGGAGCTTGAGGCTAAGGTGTGTCGCCTTCTGAATTATACAAAAGTCTGCAACAGGGCTGACACTCAGAAAGGGTTGGAAAGAATGCAAAGAGATCTGAGGAAACTAGAGGAATGGTCTAGGTAATGGCACCTGGGTTTTAATGCCAAAAAGTGCAAGATTATGAACTTAACGCTACAAAGTCCAAGGGCTGTGTATAAAACAACAGAGTAGAGTTTACAGTCACCAAGAAAGAAAGAGACCTAGGGGTAATCATGTCTGATGCCATCAGGGTAGTTGGGCAGTGTGACAAAACAGTGGGAAAGGCTAGCATGATGCTGGGGTGCATTGGGAGACGAATTTCTAGCAGGAAGCGGGAGGTGGTGCTTCCACTGTATCACTCACTGTTGAGCCCCCCCCCCCCGGAGTACTGTGTCCAGTTTTGGAGGCTGCATCTCTGCAAGAACAAAGCAGTACAGAGGAGGGCAACCAAAATGATGAGGGGGTGGACAAGAAGCCATACAAAGAAAGGCTGCAGAAACTCAACATGTACTTCCTGGATGAAAGGAGAGCAAGAGGAGACATGATTGAAACCAAAAACTACCTCACAGGAGTGAACAAGGTGCAAGTGGAAGGTCTACATCAGAGAAGGAAAGGCACGAAAACAAGGGGTCATGGATTGAAGCTAAGAGAGGAAAGTTTAGGAGAGATGTGTGGAAATACTTCTTCATTGAAAGAGATAACTGAAACAGCTTGCCAGAGGAGGTAGTGGGGGCAAATACTGTGGGGAGCTTCAAGCATGTGTGGGATAGGCACTGGGGCATAATAGGTAGAGGAACGGGGGAGGAGTGACTCCTATGACCAACTAGGGTCAGTGGTGATAGAATAGGCAAGGACAAGGAGCAGACTGGATGGGCCTAAAGATCCTTTTTCACTAGCAAAATCTATGTTTCTATGGCCGGAAAGCTGGTCCATGATTTGGCAACTGAACTTCAATGCTAAAATATGTAAAGTTATGCACAATGGGAGAAGGAAAAGATGGATGCAGTATAAGATGGGGGGTGATACTTAATAGCACTACAGAAAAAAAGGATTTAGGGATGATGATACTGAAAACCTGAAAAATGTCTGTGCACTGCATCTGGGCAGTGAGTAAAGCAAACAAATTTCTGAGTTGCACAGGGAGGGGAATAAACAGTACAGGGCAAGAGTTGATTCTGCCATTGTACCGGTCACTAGTGCAGCCACACATGGAATATGGTGCAATGCAGAGGAGCCCACACCTGAAGAAGAGACAACACAGGTGGCTGCACTATTAGTACTAAAATAATATAACGAATCAGGTAGAAGCAACAAAAATGACGTAACAAATCAGGTAGATGCAAAAATATATTGAAACTTACCCTTTATTTGCAGAGCAGGAAAAGATTAAAGTGCAGCACTAACTCTGACACTTTTGGTCAGTTACAGGACACTTTATCAGGGGATGTAGTCTAAAAGCAAGAGCTCCATATATATAAGGCAATAGTTAATGGTAAAGAGCATATAATCCTGTGCCAAACAATTTATTTATTTTTTTATTTTATTTAAACAGCAGTTTGGAAAACCTTTGAGCCATAGGCTCATTTACAAAGGTACCTTGTCACAGTAAGACAAACCAAAATACACAGTATAGCAGTACAACACATAAGTATAACAGTAAATTAAGACATAGATACAAACAAGCTGGTACAGGTAGGATGGATGCAAACAATACCAGAGTTATGTGTCATTAGCAGCTTAGTAATAAGCTTTGTCATAAGTATTGAGTACGACTTTGACTAGCGGCAGTTACAGCATCGGTGTTAATAAGGTGGTTACGTAAGGAAGTTTTGAAGCGCGATATAGTTGGAGCTTGAGAGATGGAGGGGCAGTGTGTTGAACCAGGAGGGGGCCCTAAAGCTGAAGGCTCTTTGGCCGTGAGAGGTCCTAGCTCTAGGGATAACAAGAGAGGTTTTCCCAGAGGACCGAGTATGAACTAGCGGGACAGAGCGGCGTATGGTGGTGGTCAATCCTGGTGGGGAAAGCCCAGGAGGGTCTTTTTGTAAGGGTACAGGTAAGATATTTGAGGCGCTCACAAGATCAAGTACCAGCTTTAGCATACAGTAGACAGGTGTGTGTCATCCTAGGTGCTCCAGTAATTAACCTGCAGGCCTTATTCAGAGTAGTGCGAATTTTATGGAGTGCGGTCTGATCAGCAGCACCATACACCGGCAGTCCATAGTCCACTAGGGACAGGATAGAGGAGGTGACTGCGAGTCGAAGATCCTCCGGGGGGAGGCAGTGTTTATACCGATGTAAGATGCCCAATCGGATATTAGTGGCAATAATGGCGTATTGCTGAAAAAGCACATCAGCAACCATTTCCAACATGTAAGAACCCATTCACAATGTGATACAACAAAAATGAATTTCATAATATAGAAAATGTGAAAAGAACCCCAGTGAAATGTAACAAGAATCTGAAAAAAGGAGTGAAGGGTATAATGTAAAAACTTTGAAAGAGTTCAAGGGAGGACATAAAACACAAAGGAGAAATAACATACTGTCTGGTGTAAAGCTCATAAACTACTGAAGGCAGTCAAAATAACTGTGCCAACTAGCCACTACACTCTAGTTCCTATTCTACATTGTACAGCTTTTAAGTTCCTATATTCTTAGAAGTAATGTTTTGAAGTCCATAATACAGCTGAAAATGGAACATTAAAACACTTTTATTATTCTAATGGGGAAAGGCGCTCTGCACATGTGCTAGTCACCCAAGGTGACTGATGAAACTTCTCATATACGTACATTCAATCCAGTGATTATATCTCCCTTGTATCCTTATGGGTTTTATTAACCCAGTTTGTTTCAGGTGAAATTCTGTAACACATTTATTTACCTTTTATAGTCAGAGAAATAAAAGTGGAAGTCATTTTAAATCCAGGGAAACAAGTTTATTTATTTATTTATTATAGTCTCGGATTACAACCTTTGAGCTAAAAACTCATTTACAGAGGCTCCACATCAAGTTACTCAAACTTTCTTTTCACACCATTTAACTTGTCTTATTGCTGTGCAATACAGGGGTTATAGTAGTGATGCACAAAGCACCCATGCTTACTCAGAAATAAGGTAGAGTGTGATTCAGTTTTCACGTTACTGAGGCACTGTGCAGTTTAGGCTGTTTATATAACATTCTTATTGCCCTATGAGATCACAAGCCAGATACATAGATACTGTCGGCAGATAAGGGCTGCCAGGCCCATCCAGTCTGCCCGTTTATGTTACCTGATGATGCGGCCAGTGACCCTATCTGATCACTGGCTTTTGCTTTTTCTTCCCATCTCTAATACTCCTTTATTCCTGTCCCATGCATGTTTCAAGCTTGCCACCATACAGGCGGCCACCACTTCCTGTGGCAGGCTATTCGATGCATCCACCACCCTCTCTGTAAAAAAGAACTTCCTGACATTTCCCCTTATGCAGCCACCCATCAGTCTCATATCCTGCCCTCTTGCCCTGGCACTACTTTTAAACTGGAATATGCTGTCCCCTTCCACCTTGTTCAAGTCCTTGAGGTATTTGAACATTTTTATGATGTCACCTCTCTCCCTCCTTTGCTCCAGCGTATACAAATTGAGGTCTCTGATGCTTTCCTCGTAAGGCTTGTGATGTAGACCCTTCACCATTTTGGTCACCCTCCTCTGCACAGTCTCTATTTTGTCAATATCCTTACAAAGGTGTGGCCTGCAGAACTGGACACACTACTCAAAGTGGCACCTCACCAGAGTCCTGTACAGTGGAACTATCACCTCCCTCCTTCAGCTTGTGATTTTCCCTTCCAATATGCCCCAATGTCCCAGTGGCCTTCCCCACCACCTTGGCCATCTGCCTTGTGTCCTTCAGGTCACCTGTGATTATGACCCCAAGTCCCTCTCTTCGTTAACTGTCAACAGCTCCCCCCCCCACCTGCAGCTTGCTCCAGGGTTCCTTCTTCCCAAGTGCATGATTTTATGTTTCTTTGCAGTAAACCTTACTTGCCACGCATCTGACCATCTCTCCAACCATTTCAGGTCCGTTCTCATCCTTTCCAATCCCTATGGGGTATCCACCTTGTTGCAGATCTTGGTGTCATCTGCAAACAGGCAAACATTTCCCTCCAGTCCATCTGCAATGTCACTGATGAAGACATTGAAGATGACTGGCCCAAGAACTGACCCTTGAAGTACCCCACTGATCACTTCCCTTTCCTCTGATTGGGTTCTGTTTACCACTACCCTCTGTTTTCAGTCCTTTAACCAATTTTCAATCCAGTTTACCACCTTGTGCCCCATACACAGGCTTCCTAGCTTGTTGACCAGTCTCCCATGTGGGATGATATCAAAGGCTTTGCTGAAATCTAGGTAGACAATGTCTACAGCCTCCCTTGGTCTACTGCCTTTGTCGCTCAGTCAAAGAAATCAGGACCGGCTGCATGCCTGAAGTGCATGCCCTTAATCCTGACCCCTCTGACCCTTGAAGGGTACAAGAAGGCCACCAGAATGTGGCACCAAATGGTGTATGGTGCATGAATGTGGTGGTTGGCAAACCAACAGGCATTCTAATTAAAGTGCTGGACTTCTGGGTGTAACTCTCATAATCATGTTATTAAGGAGGATCACTTTCAAGCCCCAGAAGTGCGTGAGGTTAGGGGAGTTTTGAAGTAGTAGGAAATAGAGGATCAGTGGTAATGGCGGCAGGAAAAAGGGGGCAACACTAATGGGATAATATACACAAACAACTTGATCAGATTATTATGGAGACATCAATAGCATATCAGCTATTTACATTATAAGAAATCCACCCAGGAAATCTCTTTGTCCATGTCATATTTGGGATCTAGAGCCCAAATTTGGTCAAGCCAATATGTTTCTGTTATAAGAAGTTTCTTACTGACAGCTTCTCCTCTTACTGGGACTACTACTTTTTCCAAGTCTCATGAATCTAAGAGATGATGCGTTATAGTGGCATGTTTAGAAATGCCAAGCCACAGCCAGTGATTCATCCCCCCTCCTAATGTCACTCTTGTGCTCATTCAACCTATTCCTTAGGGGGCACATAGTTTTCCCTGTATATGCCAGATCACAGGGACTTCTGACTAGGTCAACAACTTGGTCAGTTTGGTTCATGATGCAGTCCCTGGTTTGTATTTTCTCCCATTTATATGGATTATAAACTATTTTAGTTCTCCTGGCATTGTGACAAATTCTGGCTATTGCCACTGGGGTAGCTATTCTCTATTGATTGTCTTCCTTGAAAAATGTTCAAATTCCCATTTTTTGAGTTTTTGGAAAGAATTGCTCAGCCCATCACTTATATTTTGTTTTTTGTTTTGTTACTTTTTTTAGAAATTATTAGTGGTCTGTCTTTAAATGTATCCTTACCCACTTCTTATACCTGTAGTACCTTCCAATGTTTAGTGACAATAACTTTAATTTTTTTCCAATTTTATCACAAAAGTCCAAAGCTAAAGTAGTCCTTTCTGTGTTTTGTTAATCAATTCCTGTCTCGGATGTATGTCACAGTTTTTCTTTGCTTCCTCCAGTACTTTCATCTTGTATCTCTTTTCCAGGAACCACATATCAGTTCATCTGCAGCTTGGTTATAATCCTTTTCCAGTACACAGTTTCTTTAAATCCTCTCTGTCTGTCCACATGGTATATTGTCTTTAGGATCACTTTTATGGAAGCTCCTTGCATGGAGAAGGCCATTTCTGTCTGTCTCCTTCTGGAAATATTTTGTGTGGAGGTGGGTCCCCTCTTTTGACATATGCAGACCCCCCCCCCAAAAAAATGGCATATACATCATCAAACGTGATAATGAATTTAAGATATTTTGTGCAATTAATCAAATAATTGTAAAATTCTGGTAGTTCTTCATTGGTTCCAAGCCATATGCATACAAGATGGTCTTTAAAATGTTCCCACAGTTATTTGTCTTTTAATGCACCTGTTTATATTCACGTTATAGACATATTTTTGTTTGAAACCATCCATGAATATATTAGCGTAGCTAGGGGCCATGCTTGACCCCATGTCTATGCTCTTAACTTGTCACTAGTAGTTGTTTTTGAATCTAAAATGTTTTTTCTTTAGTACCATTTTGGCCATCTGGAAACTGTAGTCATTAGGTGGCTTTTCATCCTGTGCTCTTTCTGACAGTTTCTCTCTTAAAGCTGAGAGGCTTTCACTATGTGCAATACTGGTAGAGAGAGATCTATACTATTTAGTGTTATGAGGATAATGTCAGCAGTAACGTTACCTTCATTGTGTATCCTCTCTATCATATAGGATGTGTGTAGAGTGGTGGTGGGTGAAGTGGTCAAAATTCGCTTCATGAAGTGATTTGCGGAGTAATGTAGAATCCGTGAAGTAACCGGCAACGCGAAGCGGAGTACTTTGCATCATAATGAGGAACGCAAAGTCCATTGAAACCAATGACTTCGCATTTTTCCGCCTTCCCCAAACCACTTCTCCACCATTGATTTCAATGTACTTCGCATCACTTTGCCTTGTAATTGAGCTCCAAGGTAAATTCTTCAGTGATTCATAGGATTGCAGGTTACATGGGCTCTAGATTGTTCTGCACAGCCTCAGTTCTGGGTAATGTGTGTTTAGTGGTAGTTGTAAACAGTTTGCTCTCAGAGCTCTGTGATTCAAAACCTCTAAAAGCTGTTTAAAAAGCCTTTTTGAGTCTTTTTTTTGCTCAAAATTTAGTACATCGATTGTAGGAAATCCTCCTTTGCTCATACGATCGAGTGTTTATTGTTTACGTGTGGATTTTGAATAATAATTTAGAACATTCAGTCTGTGTACTGTCAAGTGTGCTTTGGGGGAGGGGCATATCTATGGTGTAGGTAGATTAACTAGAAGAAAAAGTCAGTCTTTCTGTTTTGGTTATATTTTTCTTGTATAACTCTGTTCATGTACACACAGTAATATTTTCGGTAATTCTTGACATTTTTTGCTGATTGTTGTGGTGCAGCAGTGTATAATTTCAGTTTGTTTAAAACATTTGGTTATATTACTAAAGGTTTTCAATTTGCTTCGCATTACTTGTAGTGTGTGTGTATGTGAGTGTGTACGATGCATGCCAAAAAAACAGACAACTTTTATTATGCCACAGAGTAATTGCAGCTTTTCGAACCTGCTATTCACTGCACCTGCATTAATTTTTTGTACTGCTTTGTGGTATCTTTACTGGTGGTGGACTGTTACTGTCGTGCATTACCCCCCGCCCCCAAATGGCAAAAGTTATTCTTTTTCAGATTAGGATTTGTGACTTGTGAGCACTGGTTAGGTGTTGTGCCTTTGCTTCTGCATCTCTTGAGTGTGCAGCACAATCTTAATCTATCTGTGCATTTGCAGTGCACCATTAATTCTAGGAGACTTTGCATTTCTTGTTACGCTCTCATTTCACTTCATCAGCACTGGGAAATTTTCTGGACACAAGACAGTAGCATTTTGGGGATGCACATTAAATATGTGACCACTGCACGTGTAACTGAGTGCACCATTAATTCTGGGACACTTTGCATTTCTTGTAACACTCTCATTTCACTTCATCGGCACTGGGGAATTTTCTGGACACAAGACAGCAGCATTTTGGGGATGCATATTAATTCTGGTCACTGTGTGTGACCACTGCGCGTGTGAATGAGTGCACCATTAATTCTGGGAGACTTTGCATTTCTTGTTATGCTCTCATTTCACTTTGTCAGCACTGGGGAATTTTCTGGACAAAACACAGTAGCATTTTGGGGATGCATATTAATTCTGGTCACTGTGTGTGGCCACTGCACGCATGACTGAGTGCACCATTAATTCTGGGAGACTTTGCATTTCTTATTAGACTCTAATTTCACTTTGTCAGCACTGGGGAATTTTATGGACACAAGACAGTAGCATTTTGGGAATGCACATTAATTCTGGTGACTGTGTGTGTGTGGGGGGCTGCCAATATTGTTGTCACTTTGCCTCACTTCGCATTAAGGCAAAATGACAATGCGAAGTAATAATTACAAGGCGACGTGAGAATTTCATATTGGCCACTCCACGTAGTGGAATGATAACTCAAAGTGCTCACTTCATGGGCACTTTACCAGTGAAATTTAAATTAGCTGCATCTCTAGTGTAGAGACACATTCAGGTGTGGTCACCAGGGGTTGAAAGTGGTTGTCCACAAAGACAGGCAGAGCCTCCAGGGAGTACCCAGTGTCTGCCACAATGGGTCTCGCTGGAGGTTTCTTACTGTCCTTGTGGATTTGGGGTAGTGTGTAAAAACTGGCATGATAGTGAAAGCCTGAACAGTGCTTTTCTTTCCCAGTCTGTGATTTATTTTTTCTTGTTTCCTTCCTCTAATAGTTTTAGGACCTGTTTTACAATATCTTCTGTTGAGTTGTAATCTGATTTCTTTGTAATTTTCCTGATTTCTAAATAGCCAAAGACATTTTTCTAGATAGAAGTCCTGATTCATAATGGCAATGCCTCCACCCTTGTGTGCCTTTTTTCAGGACTTCTATACTGTCATTCTCCAGTCCTTTTAGGGCTGATTCAAAAAGGACATCTGCAAGAACTTCTTCCTGGAAATGTTGGTGGATACGTGGAATAAACTACCTGATAAAGTGGTACAAGCCAAATCAATCAGCAATTTCAAGCAGGGTGGGACAGGTTGGTGGCTTTAGTTAGAAAAAAAAGGGGGGTGGGCAGTAGGAAAGGGAAGAATTACCACAAGGGCAAGGCAGAATATTAAGATTGGGTGGGCAGACTAGATGGGTCAAGAGCATTTTTCTGATGTCAACTTCTATTTATCTGCATATTAATGTATAAAGAAAATAGTTTCCAAGCCACTGCGTTCAAATTTGATTTAGCATTTCATCTTCTGTGATGTAAAACAAGTTAAATGCATAGTTTAGCATAGTTTTATCAAACAATATGAATAGATACAACAGATTTAATAAAATCTGAGTTTGAGTCTTGTGGATATAAATGTTTCTGGTCTTCTACTTATCTCATCTCCATCAATTACATGCATGGTGGAAATCTGGCCTAGAGACTGACAGGCTTAGATTGCTGGAACATTACATGGATTATCAATCAGAAATCACCCATAAGAAGGCAGAATTTCTGTTCAGAGAGATTTCTGCTGCACAGAATAGACTGGCTCAGCTCTTCTGGACTGTTGACAGATTGTGCAATCCAATCTGTCTTTAGTATGGTGGAGCCTTTTCTTAGGCTAAATGTGAGGAGTTTGCTCGATTCTTCATAGATAAGGTTTCCAGAATCAGGTCCAGTATCGGCCCTGCTCTCCCTATGAGGGGTTGCTGAGGACATTGGTGGAAGATGGGGAGCACTCGGTCTGTCTGGATAGACTTTAGTCTGCCAGAATTCATGGACATTGTGAAGATGGTCTAGACTTTGCACCCAACCAGTTGTAGTTTAGATCCTGGCCCTGCTTCCCTATTAGTGGGTTGATTAGATGTTATCTGCCCAATCCCAGCTGAAATTGTCTGGAGTTCCTTGGAGAGGGGGTCTTTCCTGATTTCCTTAAGGAAGCAGTCATACGACCACTCCTGAAAAAAATCCTCCTTGGATCCTGACTGGCCAGCTAACTACCAGCATGTCTCCAATCTGCCCTTTGTTGTCAAGGTTATTGAGAAGGTGGTTGTGTTGCAACTGGACGATCATCTTGTGACCCACAATGTCTATGAAGCTCTCCAGTCTGGATTTAGGCAGCGACATAGCACTAAGACTGTACTTGTCCAGGTATTTAATGACCTCCTAATGGTGAGAGCTCAAAAGGCTTATACCATCTTAGTCCTTCTCGATCTGTCTGTGGCATTTGACACTGTAGACCATGGTGTGCTTTTGGAGTCCTTGCGTCTTTAGTGTGGGCTTTCTGGAACAATTGTGGAATGGTTTTGATCATTCTTCGCAGGCAGGTCTTAGAGGGTGGTCGCGGGAATTTATTCCTCTGACGCCTTCCCCCTGTCCTGCGGGGTGTTACAGGGCTCCATATTAGCACTCATGTTGTTTGCAGTGTACATGTTACCATTAGGAGATATCATCAGGTGATACAGTTTGAGTTTTCACTGCTATGCAGATGATACTCAAATGTATTTGTCCTTTCTGCCCGGACAGATTGATGCAGTCTCTGTGCTAAATAACTGTCTTGCTGAAATCAAGGACTGGATGAGCACCAGCTGGCTGAAACTGAATCCAGACAAGACTGAAGTGTTGGGTGTGGACCCAGGTCATCCAGAAGCAGGTTTGGGAGCTGGGCAGGCACCAGAGTTATGGCTTGATGGTGTTCAGCTCATAGCCTCAGATCAGGTACGTAACCTGGGCATTATTTTTGATGATGACCTAACCCTGAAATCTCAGGTGTCAGATGTGGTTAAATCCTCTTTTTACCATCTGAGGAATATCGCTCTGGTGAAACACCTGGTTCTTCCAGATGACCTTCCACCATTGGTCCATGCCTTCATCACCACCCGCTTGGACTACTACAATGCCCTCTACCGAGGGCTTCCTGGGGTTGATATCCACTGCTTGCAGCTAGTGCAGAATGCTGCAGCTAGATTCTTGACTGGTACATCAAGGTCCAGCCAAATTTGACCTGTGCTGCACAGACTGCACTGGCTGCCTGTTCAGTGGCAGATCACCTATAAGGGTGGCTTGCTAACCTTCAAAGCCCCACATGAACAGGGGCCTGGCTACCTGAAAGATCTCCTGACTCCCTATAGTCCCCTTTTGTCCTCTCCAATCCGCTCATGAGGGATTGCTAGAGATTCCCATGGTTCAGTTAAAATCTTCAGGTGCTCGTGCTTTTTCTTTTGCAGCACCATCCCTGTGGAATTCTCTACCTCGTCACTTAAGAGAATGCCTGACCATCGAGAGTTTTAAATATATGTTGAAAACATACCTTTTCAAGTTAGCCTTCCCAGATGATTTTTAACTAATTGTTATATTTATTGTTTTATTATTGTTATGTTTGTATGTTGTATGTTTTGTGAAGTGCCTTGGTTTTGGAAAGGCACTAAAAAAATTGTGTTTTACTTACTTACTTACTTTACTTGATTTTCCTCTTCTGAGATGTATGGAAAATAAAGCGGTTTAGATGCTTTCAGTGTCTTCTTCATTGCTTTGTTCTTCATGATCTTATCTGAAAAGCTCATAAAATCTGACAAAAAATAAACAAAAATGTTCTCTGGTTTCTTTCTCAGTTGCCATTATAACTGATTTCACCAGTTTGTATTTTCAGAAGTAATTGTCTGACATTTTCTCAAGCTCGCATATGTACTGTATACTGCTGTTTACTTGGGATTATAATTTACATTGGGCTGGAAAGGAAAGGTTGGTAGATATGTGGAATAAGCTATGTGAGGAAGTAGTACAGGGCAAATCAATCCATATTTTCAAGCAGGGATGGGACAGGTTGGTGAGTCCTGAAGAAAACCCTCCTTGGGTCCTGACTGACCAGCTAACTACCAGCATGTCTCTAATCTGCCCTTTGTTGTCAAGGTTATTGAGAAGGTGGTTGTGTTGCAACTGGATGATCACCTTGTGACCCACAATGTCTATGAAGCTCTCCAGTCTGGATTTAGGAAGCGACATAGCACTGAGACTGTACTTGTCCAGGTAAGTTAGAAAAAGGGGGGACAGCAGGAAACAGAAGGGTTGCTGCAAGGCAGGATAGTATATTAAGGTAGGCTGGGAGGCCTAAATGGGTCATCAGCCTTTCTCTGCCATCAACTTCTGTATATCTATGCATTAATGTATGAAGGGAATAATTATCAAGCCACTACATCTGGATTTGATTTACCATTTCATCTTGTGATGTATATGTGTGAATAAAATGAGTACTGCAACACCTGCACATACAGTAATTTATTTTTTATAGTTTACTGGTTAGCAGTGTTTATCAACATTGCTTGATATTATTTTCATTAAATCACCTTTGCTCCCCATTATACAGTAATAGAGATTTTCTGAAACAGGTTTTAGTAAAGCAAACAAGTTCATGATTGGCCCTCTAGTTAAGAAGCTTGAAGGAGAGATGACAAACTGCTGTGCTATCACGAGCGCGGGGAAGGGGGGGGGCAGAGAATTGCAGCTAGTGAAGTTGACACGGAGTTTCAGTTACTAGAAGTGAAAATTAGTACAAATTTGTTTCTATTAACTTTTAAGGTATGGTACCACTTTAAACAGACAGCACAGACTTAGATTGATACTAACCGGTTACTTGGTTATGGGGCAACCAATTAATATCACTGAAGCCAATCATTACAGCATTTGAAAGTAATGGTTACCAGCATGATAAACACTGCTACTAGTACTTAAAAAAAATACATTTCAGGACTGCAGACCTTGAGTTTGCTTTTCAGAGTCACGGTATGATGACAGCTTAGATTCAATGAAAAGAAGTGCAAAGTAATGCACCTTGGAAACAAACCCAGGGGAAGAGTACACCATGGGGGGAGGTACCAACAACAGAAATGGAAAGGGACCTGGGGGTAGTCATATCAGATGACCTAAAGGTAAGCAAGCAATGCGAGAAGGCAGTAAGGAGAGCTGGGGGATACTGGGATGTACAGGAAGAGGCGTCACCAGTTGAAAACAGGAAGTTGTTATCCCTCTGTACAGACAGTTGGTGAGACCCATCTGGAGTACTGCATGCAGTTCTGGAGACCCCATCTCCGCAAGGACACAGACAGGATGGAGGCAGTCCAGAGAAGGGCAACTAAAATGGTGCAGGTTCTGCATTAGAAGCCATATGAAGAGAGACTAAAGGAGCTTCATATGTATACCGTTGAGGAAAGGAGGGAGGGGGGGAACATGATAGAAACTTTCAAGTACCTCAAGGGAATCAACAAAGACCAGAAGGGTAGCATCTTTGATAAAAAGAGATGTGCCAGAACAAGGGGGCACAATTAGAAGACAGAGGGGGATGGTTCAAAGGCAACGTGAGGAAGTATTATTTCACAGACAGGGTGGTGTATGCATGGAACGGCCTTCCTGAGGAGGTTGTGGGGTCAAAAATATTGGGGGAATTCAAGAATGCATTGGACAAACATAAGGTCATTCTGGTGGGTGGTAGGAGAAAGTACTGTAGGCTGTTGGTTAACTAGGATTTGTAGCTTATCCAACAGGTAGGGAAATGGGCAGACTAGGTGGGCCCCAAGCGGTCCTTATCTGCTGTCAATGTCTATGTTTCTGTGTTATAAACATTTATGTTTCTTTCCAAAGTTAGCATTAAGTACAGTAAATCCTTCCTTTGGATCTGCTCTATCTCCTTTTTTGGAGAAACCTTAGAGAAGCCACACACTATTTTGCTGTTACTGTCATCCAGTGATATACACATTTTAATGATGCATTTTAACACTTTGGTTTCATAATTGTCTCTCTTTTTCACTTGCCATTTTATCTGGTTCCATAATTTTAGTCAACATAATTAATTCACCAGTTTACATTTTCAGAGGTAACTGTCTAACCATTGAAATGTTTTCAAGCTCACATGGGTATACTTTAGTTTACCCAGGCATATAATTTATATTGAGCAGGACAATGCAAAACAGAATGTATGACATTGTAAATTAGTGATGCCTTGGGCCCTCCTTATTCAAATGTTTAGCACAGTGCTAACCATGTTAGCCCTGCTCTAACTAGGAATAGCATGGTTGAACAGGGTGGGGCCATATTCAGCAGCCCTTCTACATGGCTCTAACCAAATAGTGCATACGCATATAATATGCCGTTATACTCATACAGATAAAGGATCTGTCTTACATTTAGGGTGCAGTGTTATATGCAAAGGTTTTCAAAGCACTAAGCAGCTTCCATTACAGTGCTGTTTAACACTTTCTTAGGAGGTGGGAGGGGGTTGACAAGATGGCTGATTACCAAGCAAGAACCTACCTTCTAGGTTGGCGGTATGAGACAGGCGCCTGGCTGAAAGGGATGGGAAGGAGAGTGCGGAATAGAGATAGCAGTGGTGGGTGCAGGGAGGGAGCAGCCAAGGGCAAAGTGGTAGAATGAATTGAAGACAGTGTCCAGTCTGACTAGAGTGGTCTTACGGCAAAGTTGTAGACAATGTCCCTGAAGTCAAAGACAGGGGCAATCATCTTGTGAACAATTTCTCACCTGGCTTGAATGGGCAGGCAGCTACGGTGTCTGTACAAGGCACCAAGCTTAGGGAGGAGTTTATCGTGAATGGCTTCAATGTGTACACCGAAGTCTAGATTTCTGTCTAGCCAAAGCCCAAGGTACTTAAATGAGGGAACATCATCCAGTTTGGCACCTGAGGGTGTGAAAGTTAGGGGTAGAGTCAATTCTGGACAGTTTTTGTCTGGTGCCAAAGATATAGAGACCGTTTTTTTGGCATTCAGAGAGAAAAAGTTGACTGGCACTGAACCAGTGCTGGACATTGTTGAAGTCCAACTGGGGCTTGATGCCAAGTATCAGTTACATTCATAGTTCAGGGGCATATGAACAGTGAACGGGGCTGAGGGGACCTCTAAATGCCAGGGACCAGTTAACTAAACACTTCAGGGCATATGAATGATGAGCAGGGGGACAACAAGAGGCTAGGGATCAGCACTCAATATGGGGCCCTTGGTGTGCTATACATCGTTGATTAGCCTCTCTGATGATTATGACAGAGCAGACTAAATGCAATTTTTTAAATGTGGGCATGCACTTGTGTATAATGTGAAAATGTATACTCTGCATGTATTAAATACTTCCAATGTTGTCTATATTTTACTTATTTTCAGTGTTCTGTGTTTTTGCTCCTTTATTAGGACGTTAGTTCAGTACCCTGGACATTTAACTTACTCACTGTATTTTCCATTTGCTTTTCTGGCGACTCTCTTTGCATATGATGACTTTGCAACTTTGTGCATTAATTCCTGAATGATATGGAGCTGTGACAATGCTGTCATATTTTTGCAGTAGAGTACAAAGTGTTAATCCCAGGAGGTTAACTGAAATGGAAAGGATAATATACCATGAAACCATTATATTGCCATTTTTTTATTATATAGATGCCTGATTAATGCAGCCATTGTGTCTGTTGTCCATGTAGATTCTTGAGGTGTGCCTTTTGTATACTTGAAATACTGATTATAGGGGTCCACAGGCTAGTGTGGCCTGACCATTCCACGGTTGAGAGTATGGCACCATAACAGTACTTTAAATTGTTAACTTTCCATGGGCTTAATGATGACAATATAAGTACTACAAAACACACTGATTTCATAAGTTGGACAAGTGGAATGGGATCCATGTCAAAACGGCGAATACTTAATGTCGAAGAGCATAACAGTGAGGCAATAATGGCACAGCAAATAACAGTGAATCCACATAAAAGCGACCATAAAAGATAGTGATTCCTATACGCAATATCACTGCTCCATAGGCATACTCAGGGGCGTGCCCCAGGATTCATACCCCACTCTACACTTGAAAGTGAAAATTGTATGTTATCCCACACAGACCAATGGTTTGCCCTTCTGGCTCACTAGAAATCGGGCAGACATCCTCCTCCTCTTCTAGCTCCTGACATTCTCCATGCACCATACCTTTATAGGCACCTAAAGTGAAGCCCACCAGGATGAAGTGCAGTGTCACAGTCTTCCTGCATGACAAAAGGGATTAACTCCTATTGAAATGTCATTGTTTCCTGCAATAACTCTACTGCAGAATTCTGCAGAGTTGGGTTTCACACTGTCGGCCTTCACTGTAAGTGTCATCACTTAAATTATAAAATGGGCACAAAAAATCTAGAAACCTGATTGGCTACAACATCTTCTGAGCCATGACCTTATCAAAAGATATTGTAGCCAACCGGGACTACCATCTACCCAGAGGACACATAATAGCAGCGAATCACTGAGCTGTGCCAATACTAAACAAAAAAATCGACTGGCACATCTCAGTGAAGCGCTAGCGAGAAATGTTATTGTCATTGAGGCAAACTGTAACAGCAAAAAGAACCACTTTTCTCTACCTAACACTGAAGCATTGTAACAGCACCATACATGTCACTCAAGATAAACAAGGTCCCTTTCATACACACTCCATACATATGCCACTTTATTTACTCACTGAGCATTTCTTCCTTGTATTTTCACCTTTTGGTGCCACTTCATCCTCAGATCTCTGGACTGCCATGCCCCCCCAACTTTATCATGTAAATCCCAGCCTCAAGACTGCAAAAATAAAACTTGGAAACTATTAAAAGTAAAACTACTTTATTTTTCCACAGTGACACTAGGGAGGACATGGCAGTGTATGGAGGCCGCTAATGGACACGCTCGCTCACGGCGGCTGGTAAGGTACACTCTTGCTCCAGATACTCCTGGCAACTGCACTACCTTTGTTTTGTTTTTTTTAAAAACTCTTTAAAATATGCACTTTTTATTTCTGAGAGAATGAGGGCAAGCCACTGCACAATAGGACAAGGTGAAAAACAGCTTTACCAATCCTCCTGAAGATGAGTGTTAATTCAAAACCGGTAAAAGAACAGCCTGAGCTGATAGGTGGCTGACTGTATTCTGCACTTTAATAAAGCCATCTTTCACCTTGTCCTGTTGTGCTTGCCTTGCTTTCTGTTTTATTTTTTACCTGTCACAGGCAGAGTGAGAATGGAGCTTGAATTGGCTAGGGATGAATTGAGAAGCAGCAACATACGCAGACCCTGTGGCAGCTGTGATTGAAAGCACATACTGCCTCTCAGGGAAAGAACTGGACCGCACAAAAAACTGAATGTGAAAGGGAGTCCCAAAGTACTAAAATCAATAGTGCTAGTTAACCTCAGGAATACAGAGGAACCCTGTGCTGCCAATGAAACACATTTTAAAGTGACTTATTAGGGGGACTATTTTTTTACTATCTGAGATATTGAAACCTTTTTTTTTATATATTTTTGACTCCTTTATTAATTTTTTTACCCATTAAATAATTACAAGGGGGCCCATTTTTTAAGCACAATAATACACTCTGAGGTGTGGGTTATCACCTGATAAGAGCACGCCAAGGGGCATAAGGTGCTCGGCGCAAGTATGCCCCTGAGCATGCTCTTATCAGGCAATAACCCACACCTTGTCATGTGCTATTGTTTGCTTAGCTGACTCACATCACTTGTATTAATGCGGGGGGGCTCCACCCCACCCCCCACTAAATATCTAACTCCGAGTCACATATTGACTCTCACAGTTCCCAATGTTGTTTAAATATAGAAACATAGAATTTGACGGCAGATAAGGACCGCTTGGCCCACCCAGTCTGCCCATTTCCCTACCTACTGGATAAGCTGCAGATCCTAGTTAACCAGCAGCCTACTTCTTCTTTCCCCCACCCCCCAGAATTGTCTTATGACTGTCCCATGCATGCTTGAATTCCACCACTGATTTTGACTCCGGAAGGCCGTTCCATGCATCCACAACCCTCTCTGTGAAAAAATACTTCCTTAAATTACCTCTGAGGCCCCCCCCATCTTCAAATTGTGCCTCTTGTTCTTGCACACCTCTTTTTTTGAAAGATGCTACCCTCTTGGACTTTGTTGATTCCCTTGAGGTACTTGAAAGTTTCTATCATGTCCCCCTCTCTCCCTCCTTTCCTCGAGGCTATACATATTAAGCTCCTTAAGTCTCTCTTCATATGTCTTCCGGTGTAGACCCTGCACCATTTTAGTTGCCCTCCTCTGGACAGCTTCCATCCTGTCTATGTCTTTGCGGAGATTGGGTCTCCAGAACTGCACACAGTACTCCAGATGGGGTCTCACCAGCTGTCTGTACAGAGGGATAATAACTTCCTGTTTTCTACTGGTGATGCCTCTCCCTATGCATCCCAGTATCCCCCCAGCCCTCCTTGCTGCCCTCTCACATTGCTTGCCCACCTTTAGGTCATCTGATCTGACTACCCCCAGGTCCCTTTCCATTTTTGTTGTTGTTAGTATCTCACCCCCCATTGTGTACTCTTCCCCTGGGTTTTTGTTTCCCAGGTGCATTACCTTGCACTTCTTAGCATTGAATCTAAGCTGCCATACATTTGACCATTCCTCTAACCTTGCCAAGTCCTTCTCATCCTTTCCATCCCACCTTGTGCATCAACTCTGTTGCAGATCTTAGTGTCATCTGCAAGAGACATACTTTTCCTTCCAGTCCTTCCATAATGTACTGTAAAGACATTGAAGAGGACCGGTCCTAATACTGAACCCTGTGGTACCCCGCTAGTAACCCTCCTTTCTTCTGAGTGGACTCCATTTACTATTACTCTCTGTGTCCTATTCTCCAGCCAATTCTTTACCCAGGCTGTCATCTTGGGACCCACTCCCAGGCTGGCTAACTTGTATATTAATCTTTTGTGTGGGACTGTGTCAAATGCCTTGCTAAAGTCTAGGTAGGCCATGTCCACAGCCCCTCCCTGATCTACTACTTTGGTCACCCAGTCAAAGAAATCTATCAGATTTGTCTGGCATGACCATCCTGCTGTGAATCCATGCTGCCTAGGGTCCTGTGCCCCTCTGGCCTCTAGATACTCGACAATTCTTTCCTTCAGAAGTGATTCCATCATTTTCCCTATCACTGAGGTTAAACTAACAGGTCTGTAGTTTCCTGCTTCTGCCTTGCTCCCACTTTTGTGAAGGGGAATCACATCTGCCCTCCTCCAGTCCTCGGGTACCACCCCTCATCCCAAGATTTGTTAAAAGGGTAGTCAGTGGTGTCACTGTTCTACCCTTAGCTCTTTAGAATTCTGGGATGAATCCAATCAGGCCCCATTGCTTTGTCCACCTTCAGTTTTAAGAGTTCTTTCAGAACCCTTTCTTCTGTAAATGGGCTGGTATCAACTTCTGCATCCAGAGTGTTACTACTGTTTGTTTTATGTACCTCCCCCTCTTCATTTGTAAATACTGAGCAAAAATATTTGTTTAGTATCTCTGCCTTTTCACAGTCTCCCTCTGCCCACCCTCCCTCCCCTTTATTAAGCCTCACTATCCCTCCCTTGGTCTTCCTTTGCTCCCTGATGTACCTATAAAAGGTTTTATCCCCCTTCTTAACTGAGTTGGCTATCTTTTCCTCGGTTTGGGCCTTTGCTGTTCTGACTGCCATCCCAGCCTCCTTTTGCTTTAACTGATACAGTTCTCTGTTCTGCTCCTTCTGTGATTCCTTGTACTTCCTGAATGCTTTCTTTTTCTCTTGAACCTTCACTACCACTTACTTTGAGAACCATAGTGGTTTCTTACATCGTCTTGTTTTGTTTATTTGCTTCACACAAAGGCTCGTTACCTCTGTGACGACAGTTTTTATTATTCCCCATTGTTCTTCCACCCCTCCTTCCTGCCCATTTGCTAGTGCATTCCTTAGGCACTCACCCATTTTGGCAAAGTCAGCTTGACTCTATTGCTGTGTTTATTGTGAACCATACTGTTCGATGGTCGCTAGTTCCCAGATGGCTACCCACTTCTACATCTGTGATCCTCTCTCCATCTCTATTTGAGAGAATCAAGTCTAATATTGCTCCCTCTCGAGTGGGCTCCAGTACTAGTTGTCTAAGGCATGCCCCTGTAGGGCATCTAGAATAACTGCACTCTTCAGTGGCAGCTGCAACTGCACTCCAGTTAACATCTGGCATATTCAGATCACCCATCAGCAATATCTCCCTTTTTCTGCCATTCTAAGTATACTTTCTATCATTTCCTGTCCATTTCCTCCTGAGAAGGGGTCTGTATACAACCCTGTGCGTATTGTGGTGCCATTGCCTGTCTCCAAATTTACCCACAGTGCTTCTTCTCCTCCCTGTTTACCCTTTTGTTCTGTTGCTTTTATTCCTTCCTTTATGTAAAGAACTACTCCTCCTCCTCTTTTACCTTCCCTGTCCCTCCTGTAGACAGTGTATCCTGGTATGTTTATGTCCCAGTCATGGTTTTGTGTGTACCATGTTTCTGTGACTGCCACGATATCCAGATGTTCCTCCTCCATCGAGGCCACTAATTCAGGAAGCTTGTTACCCAGACTACAGGCATTAGTACACATTGCCCTCCATTTTTTGATGGCTTTACCTTCTGTTGCAGCATCCCCCACTGACCGTTCTACCTCAGTCTTTTTCTCATTTAGTACCCTGTTTTGTAGGGAGAGGCTGGGATTTTCCTGCTGCTTGTCAGTGCCTCCCCCTTTGACTAGTTTAAAAGCTTTCCAATGAAGCATTTAAACTGATTGCTCAAAAGACTTGTTCCCTTCCTGGACAGATGCAGACCATCCTGCCAGTATAGGCTGGTGTCCCTCCAGGTGGAACCCCAGTCCCCAATGAAGCCAAACCCCTGTGCTCCACACCATTTTTTCAAACATTCGTTTAGCCGCCTTTGTTGCTTGTTCGCCATTTGTATACAGTCGTCCTTATTGTGTTTGTGTTGAGTAACCCTTATTGATTTGCCTTATTTGATTCACCATTATTGCATGTTACTGTGGAAAATGTGTGGTGCCAGTGGACTTTCACAGCTACTAATCCTGCTGGCTAATGGTGACAAAACTTACCTTTTAAACATTTTCATTTTGTGTCATCCACTTTTTCTGCTTATCTTCCTACTGCTCAGCCATTGCTTTGACACATGATGTAGCTGCCAGTAGTACTGTGGGTTGAATCCCTGACTGTCTGTCTCCCTGCTCCATGACTCCTAATCACCAGGTCCAGACCACTATCAGTAGAGACATCACACACGAAAAACCTCCCATCATCAGGTGATATCCAGAGACTGACTCTTTGAGCAGTGCAATATGGTGTAAAGCCACCCGTAATATCCAGTGACACCCCAAGCAGCCAAAAGAGAATGAGAGTTCAACTCCTTAAATTCTTGTGAATTTCCTTTTTCGTAATAATCCACCTCTTCTCAAAAGAACCATGGCCCATTGTGTTGTGGCCCTCGCCATTTTGTCAAAAGGCTCATGCAGTGGTACCTGCAAGATATGGTCAATGTACCAGGATTTTTTAAAATAGATATATGAAAAGAAAAAAAAGTCCCATGATGTCCTTTTTTTAACCTGAAAACAAAAAGGTCCTTGTCGTCACCGCGGTCTCTCGCCACCCATCCCGACCCTCCCACTGACCACCCACCACCCCACCCCTGTTTACCCTATACTTACCACCAAAGATCCTACCATGTCACTTCTAAGGGCTGAGACACGTCTGCACTCTTCAAAGTTGAACCGTGAACTGAGGAATCTAGGTAAGTGCCGTACAATGTATTTCAAAAGCGTTTTAAACTTATGTTTAGAATTTTGACATTTTTTGGAATTTTTTCACCACATTTTCAATATGGCCTTTTGGGACCCCACCTCATGAACACTGCAATTGTCATTTCATTAATCAGATTTGGAAGGTGATATTGCGGTCACTGTGCAAAATCATCTTTTGGTACATAATAATGAAATTCGACCACCAGTGTTTATGAGGTGGTGTCACAAAAAGACCATGTTGAATATTTGGTGAAAAAATTCCTAAAAATGGTTGAGTAACACACATTCATTTAATTTTTTAATTTTTTTTTTAAATTACTATTTGTACCTCCTCCTCTCGTGCCCAGTCTCCACTCCTTCTTGAGACACATATAGTGGTCTCCCCACATTGCGACCTGCCTGATTCTGCCCCAATGAGTCCCCATTGAGCCATGGCTGTATCCCCCAGGTGAGTACAGGGTGGGGGGCTGCTGTGCCCTGACAATCTTGCAGTCTCAGACTCACCAGGACATCAGGCAGGCGTGAGTAATCAGGGTCTCTGCTGTGGTCTCCATCATCTAGGAGACCGGGCACTGTTTTTTCCAGTGTTCTAGGGAAGTGGCGTACACCGGACATCATGGCATTACAGCTGATGTCACCACTCCCCAACCCCTCGAGTCAGCTACAATGCTTGCTGTGCATCCAGCTTCTGCTAGAGGACAGGCAAGTGCCAAGCAAAGCCCCCCCTCCCTCCTGGGAGAGGAGAGCTATCCATCGGATGCTCAGTCCTCTCCCAACCCTGCTGACCCCTGACAGCCCAGTCTTGTTCCTGAACCTGGGTCACCGGTGTAGCGCGAGGTGTGGCGTCCAGTGCCTCAACCCTCAGCGCCACTGGGCCGGCCCATTGACATTTTTTTTATGCATACATATAACTTTGTTAATTGTCAATATTTTGACTCCAAATTTTCAACACAGTCATTTTTTCACACCACCTCATGAACAGTACAGCTGTCATTTTTCATGTCCTGTCTGAAATGTGTTTTTGCACCTGTGACACAGAACGGCGTTTCAGCATGGATTTGGACAATTTCATCTGTGGGATTTATGAGGGGTGGTCATAAGAAGATTATGTTGAAAGTTTGTGGTCAAAATATTAAAAAGCAGACAATTTATTAAGTAACGTGTTTGTAGGGATGTCCGTTGCACCACTGGGGAACACACTGCCATACCGTGCCAGTGAGCTGCATTCAGGTGTGAACTCAGTGTGCTGGTTTAATGGAACAAGGCTGATGGTGAAGGTGCTGCAGTATGCAGCAGCAGCCCTGGCCTGGGTAGGGATGGAGCAGTGTTTTGACGCAGATGCCACACCCTGTTGTGGGTCAAGGAACCTCACCCACAAGGTATGGACATGTGTGCCAGGGCCTGCTGGTCCCATGCACTGCATCAGGACTGCCTCTAATATTGTATTTATCTCATTTTGCACAGGTCCCAAATGGACCTGCACAAATAAGGATACAAGTCCACTATCAGAAAAAGAAGGGAAATTCTTTGCAAAAAAACTACGTTAATGCAGATATTAGGGTTGTGAAACACAAAGTGCACAACAACGGGATATGAAAAACATTAGGGATTTGGGTCTCTGGAGCAGTGGTAGGGTCTTACTTGGGGTTATCAACCCTAATACCCACCCCTCCCATGATCAGATGAGGTGAACTGTGATGTTTGGCAGAAGACACCAGGAGAAAGGACTGTTGTGTGACTGAACTTCTCTGCTGGGACTAAAGTAGAAGAACTTTTGTATTTGACCTTTAATTAAGGGTAAAAAAACTAACATACAAAAAAAAAGTGTGTGTTTGGGTTAACTGAACTGAATGGGTATCTGAAGAGTTATCTAGGTGTAAATCTCAGGTGACTGAAAGGACTTAACTGCTGTAAGGTTTAAATTACTTGTAGAAAGATCTGGTAAGTGGGGGGAGTGGCTTAGCTAGAAGGAAGCTACATTTAAAGACTGCCTTAGAAAGTTTCTGCTAATAACTTGGCAGAAGACACCAGAAGAAAGGACTGCTGTGTGACTGAACTTCTTTGCTGGGACTATATTGCCCTCCTTCCCTCCCCTCCACCCAAAGCTAGTTCTATTTTTATAGGCACAGGATTTGACTGACAACAGGAACTTCCTGTTTAGGGGCAGGAAGTGAGTGATCACAGAACCACCAAGGACCCACCATCCTAGAAGGGCAAGAGTAGCTCTCTGGCCCCTCTAGCTAAACGGAGGTCTGCCTCTGAGCAAGTAAGTGGTCTACTGTGAAATATAGGATATTCTTGTCTCAGAACAGGACAATCAGGAGCTTAAAGGGCACACAGGCAGAAAGTAAGGAGAGAGAGAAAAACAGAGGAAAGAGTAAGGATTGCAAACAGTTAAGGGCCAGAAATAAGACATGATTGGAGTGGTGCAGTGCAGTGGCTATGGAGCAGCAGTCTTCCGGGAGATGTTCTGGAGGATGCGGTGTTGTCCCATCTGCAGGCACCTCTCTGGGCTGAGGAGGAGGTTGCTCATCTCCAGGCTGAGTTGGCCAGGATTTGTGGGACCTCCTCTTCCATCCAGGGACCACCAGTGCCACTGCCATTGCCTCAGAGGTTGCCAAGAAAGAGGAGCGGTTGGACCACAGTGGGCTCAGGGAGGGTGAGGGTGGTGGAACAGGGCACATCCCTCCCATTGTACCTCTCCAATTCCCTATGCCATTCTGGCAAAGTGTGGTTCCTCTATGGAGGCACCCCAGTGGAGACCAAGGAGGATGCTGGGAACCGCCACAAAGGAGACCCACAGGAGGGTGGCAGGGGACCCTGCAGGGGAAGGAAACAACTCCTGGTGGGGGATTACATTGTTAGGAAGGTAGAACTGGGGGAGGAAGGGGAGAGGGAGGTAAGGTGCCTGCCTGGCGCCATGGCTTGAGGGACAGGAGCAAATCCTCAGATTGGCGAACAGCTGCGCAGGGAGGGGCCAGGTGTCATTGTCCACCTAGGGACAAATGACCTGGCTAAGAAAGGGGATTAGAGAAGTGCAGGAAGAGTTTGTGGAATTGGGGAGGCCTTAGTCAAGTAGCGCACGTAACCTTCTCGGAGGTGCTACCCACTCATGGCATAAGAGAGGCTAGGGTGTTCCGTACCATGGGATTCAATCAGTGGTTGAAAAACTGGTTTGGAGCTCAGGGATTGGCTTCATTGGGGACTGGGGGTCCACCTGGAGTGATGCAAGCCAATACTGGCATGATGGGCTGCATCTGTCTGGGAGGGGAACCAGGATCCTAGGTGATAGGTTTAAATGCTTCATTGACAAGCTTTTAAACTAGCCAAGAGGGAAGGCAATGGAAAGGAGCAGGAAAATCCTAGCTCCCCCCAAATAATCACGGTAGTAAGTACGGCAAACACCAACATAGAGGTGTCGATTGGGAGAAGGGCAGGGGTAAATGGAGAAAGTGACAAAGGCAAGAAGGACAGGGATGGGGCAAAAGGGTGTAAGGCCATCAGGAAATGGAGGGTAATGAGTACCAATGCCCATAGTCTGGGCAACAAACTCCCTGAGCTTATGGCCTTAATGGAAGAGGGATGCCTGCATATCGTAGCAGTCACAGAAACATGGTACACAGAGAACCATGACTGGGATGTTAACATACCAGAGTACATAACCTACAGGAGAGACAGGCAGGGGAGAAGAGGGGGAGGAGTAGCTCTCTATGTAAAGGAAGGGATAAAAGCAACTGAACAAAAGAGTAAACAGGGAGGAGAGGAGGCACTGTGGGTCACCTTGGAGACTGGAAAGGGCACCACAATCCGCACAGGGGTTGTGTACAGACCCCCATGTCAGGGGGAAGGAATGGACAAGGATATGATAGAAGGCATTCTTAGAATATCAGAGAAAGGGGAGATACTGTTGATGGGAGACCTGAATATGCCAGATGTTAACTGGAGCACATTTGCTGCAGCCACATCCAAAAGCAGGGCCATTCTTGATGCCCTACAGGTGGCAGGCATTAGACAGCTAGTTTGAACCCACTCGTGAGGGAGCAATCTTAGACCTGTACTCTCAAATGGGGCAGTGAGAGGATCTCAGATCTAGAAGTGGGTTGCCATCTGGGGACAAGTGACCATCAAACAGTGTGGTTCATTAAAACTCAGCTACAGAGTCAAGCCATACAAAGAATGAGGGTACTGGACTTTGGGAGGGCTGACTTTGGCAAGATGGGAGAGTGCCTCAGAAAAGCACTAGCAAACAGGCTAGAAGGAGGTGTGCAGCAACAATGGGAATTATCAAACTGCCATCACAGAGGCAACAAGCCTTTGTGTGAAGCAAATAAACAAATCAAATGAAAGAAAAGCCACTATGGTTCTCAAAAGAGGTGGCTGTGAAGTCAGGAAGAAAAGATAGCATTCCGGAAGTATAAGGAAACACAGAAGGAGCAGGACAGAGAGCTGTACCAATTAAGGCAGAAGGAAGCAGGAGGGAAGTCAGAATAGCAAAGGCACAAACTGAGGAAAAGATAGCCAACTCAGTTAAGAAGGGGATAAAACCTTTTATAGGTACATCAGCGGTGTAGAAAGACAAAGGGAGGGATAGTGAGGCTGAATAGATTGAGCGAGTGGGTGGGCAGAGGGGCGGTGAAAAAAGCAGGAATACTGAACAAATATTTCTGCTCAGTATTCACAAAGAGGAGGGGAAGTGCCTAATCTAATTAACAGAAGCACTCTTGATGGGGGGTCGATCCCAGTCCTTTCACAGAAGAAAGGGTTCTGCAAGAACTAAAACTGAAGGTGGACAAAGCAATGGGTCCTGATGGAATTCACCCCAGAATTCTAAAATAATTAAGGAGGAACTAGTGAAACCACTGGCTACTCTTTTTAATAAATCATGGGAGGATGGTGTGGTACCCGAGGACTGGAGGAAGGCGGATGTGATTCCCCTTCACAAAAGTGGGTCCAAGACAGAGGCAGGAAACTACAGACCTGTCAGTCTGACCTCTGTGGTAGGGAAAGTGATGGAGTCACTTCTGAAGGAAAGAATAGTCGAGTACCTAGAGGCCAGTGGAGCACAGGACCCAAGGCAGCATGGGTTCACAGCAGAAAGGTCATGTCAGATGAACCTAATAGATTTCTTTGACTGGGTGACCAAAGTAGTAGACCAGGGAGGGGCTGTGGACATGGCCTACCTAGACTTTAGCAAGGCATTTGACACAGTCCCACACAAAAGATTAATAGTCAAATTAACCAGCCTGGGAGTGGGACCCAGGATGGTAGCCTGCAAAACATTGGCTGGACAACAGGACACAGAAGGTAATTGTAAATGGAGTCCACTCTGAAGAAAGGGGGTTACTAGTGGGGTACTGCAGGGTTCAGTATTGGGTCCAGTCCTTTTAATGTCTTCATCAGTGACATTGCAGAGGACTGGAAAGAAAAGTATGCCTTTTGCAGATGACACAAAGATCTGCAACAGGGTTGATACACAGGGAGGCGGAAAGGATGAAAAGGACTTGGCAAGGTTGGATGAATGGTCAGAAGTATGGCAGCTAGGATTCAATGCAAAGAAGTGCAAAATAATGCACCTGGGAAACAAGAACCCAGGGGAAGAATACACAATGGGTGGGAGGTAGTAACAACAACAAAAAAGGAAAGGGACCTGGGGATAATCATATCAGATGACCTTAAGGTTAGCAAGCAATGTGAGAAGGCAGTAGGGAGGGCTGGGGGTATACTGGGATGCATAGGGAGAGGCATCACCAGCAGAAAACAGGAAGTTGTTATCCCTCTGTACAGACAGTTGGTGAGACCCCATCTGAGTACTGTGTCCAGTTCTGGAGACCCCATCTCCGCAAGGACATAGACAGGATAGAGGCAGTCCAGAGGAGGGCAACTAAAATGGTGCAGGGCCTGCAAGAGAAGCCGTATGAGGAGAGACTAAAGGAGCTTAATATGTATACCCTTGAGGAAAGAAGGGAGAGGGGGGACATGATAGAAACTTTTAAGTACCTCAGTGGAATCAACAAAGTCCAAGAGGGTAGCATCTTTCAGGAAAAGAGACTTGCAAGAACAAGGGGACACAATTTAAAGATAGAAGGAGGGTGGTTCAGGGGCAATGTGAGAAAGTATTATTTCACAGAGAGAGTAGTGGATGCATGGAACAGCCTTCCTGAGGAGGTTGTGTGGTCTAAAACTGTGGGAGAATTCAAGAATGCATGGGACAGACATAAGGCAATTCTTGTGGGGGGTAGGAAGAAATAGGCTGTTGGTTAACTAGGATCTGCGGCCTATCCTGTAGGTAGGGAAATGGGCAGACTAGATGGGCCTAGCGGTCCTTATCTGCCATCAAAGTCTATGTTTCTATGTTTTCACTCTGGGTCCTATGGGCCCCGCGTGAAGAAAGTTCTGACAGATTATGTTGGCCATACTGTATCACTATGAGGCATTTGTTTGGAGCTATATCTTGTGCTTCATACAGGAGGCTACTGGCTGGGGGGATAGGGTGGGCATTAAGTTTGACAACCCCAAGTAGGACCCCACCACCGATTTACCAATACTCCAGAGACCAAATCCATAATGTTTTTCATTTCCTGTCTTTCTAAGCTTTCTGTTTTACAACCCTAATGTCGACATTAATGTAATTTTTTGCAAAGAATGTGCAACTATGGACTGATGGGAGTGCAGAGTCTAAAGGACCCTTCATTCTCGCAATAGAATAAGCATACTATTGTACTATCTCAAAAAGTAAGGAAATAAGTTACAAAAAACTTTGTTAATTCTCCAGTTAGTGTCAAAGTCACAAAAGTTGGGAAATGAGGCATTAGGTTTTCCCTAACACCCTACTCTCCCAAACCAGGCAGGAGAGCAGGTGTGGGGTGTGCCTTGGGCTTCTCAAGCCTAATGCTCACCCCAACTCTAACACCCCAACCCACCATACAGGCAGAAACAGGTGTGGGGGGTGTGCCTTGGTGTTGTCAGCCCTAACACACACCTTATTTCATGTGTAAGTAAGCTGAGATGGTTACAGTATAGGAGAATGGGGTGAACGTTAGGGTTGACAATCCCAAGGCACATCCCACACGCTTATTGGTGCCTGCATGGTGGGGGTAGGGTGTTAAGATTGGAAACCCTAACAGCACATTTCCAAACTTTTGTCACTAGAATCCTAACTGATGTATTAATGAAGTTTTTTGCCAAGAATTTCCTTACTTTTTGAGAAAGTATGATCATAGCCTTCTTTGCTTGTGGGAGCGCAGGGACAGAGGTCCTCCATAGAAGCATACCATGTATGTTGCAATGAAAAAAATTTCAGCCAAAAGAGCAACCAAATTGCCAGCATAGCCATGTTATGACCCCACCTCATGAACACTGGGCTGAGAATTTTCAAATGTACGCCAAAACGTCATATTGTGCCACAGCAATGTCATTCCAAGCCACAGGTGATAAACACATTTTAGCCAGGAACTCAAAATGGATAGCTGTCACATTCATCAGGCGATGTAAACAAATAGCTATGTTGAAAATCTGGGGTGAAAATACCGAAAATTACAAAAGTTAAGAGCAAGCATAGTGAAATGTCAACAGAAGTGCACAACTTTGCCATTTTAACACATTTTGACCCCAAATTTTCAACATGCCCTTCTTATGACCCCACCTCATGAACAAGTATGGTGAATATTTTCAACTGTGGCCCAACAGATGATTTCATCAACAGAATGCAAAAGCACCTTTCAGGCAGGATTTGAGAAATGACACCAAAATTGTTCATGAGGAGGGGTCTTAAAAAGTTATGTTGAAAATTTGGTATCAAAATCTTTCAAAATGAGAAAGCTTTGCACCAAAGTTGAAAACCCCATTGAAATATGTTGAACTGCATTTAATTAAGTTTGTCAATTCCCTGGTAGTCTAGTGGTCACTCCCCCCCGATGTCTGATCACCCTCCCCTTATTGTAGAAATATTTGCTGGTAGTATAGTTGTCCCACCCCCTCTGCCGAGGTCCGATCACTGTCCTGTTATTTAAAAAAAATATTGCCTGGTAGTCTAGTGGTCTCAAATCTCTTTTTGTGACTCGTAATATAAACAAATATTCTTTTTTGTATCACAAGTCACAAAAAAGGATCCTTTTTCATGATCAAAAAATCCTTTCCCTGTTAGTCTAGTGGTCCCTCCCTCCTCCCTTGATGTCCAATCACCATCTCATTATTTCTACAAATATTTCCTGGTAGTCTAGTGGTCCCAGCCCCCTCCCCCATCCCTATCACTCTCCTGGTATTCAGAAAAGCAGTCTCTGGTAGTCTAGTGGTCCCTCCCCCTCCTTGATTCCCCATTGCCTACTGGGTATACATTTTTTTATAAACTTCCCTGATAGTCTAATGGTCCCTCCCTGTCCCTGATCCCTGTCCCCTGAAATAGCATAAAAAAAAGATAACCCTGGTGGTCTAGTGGACCCCCACCCATCCACGCACCCTCTGAGGTACTGAACCACCACAGTGCTCCCCCAACCCAATTCCTAGCCAATGACCAGCATAGCCCTCCTCTCCACATGGTAGCTGGCCACTGACTGAGCTCTGAATGAGTGCATACTGTATACAGTATGCACTCATTCAGAGCTCAGTCAGCAACCAGTTATGGTGGTGAGAGGAGTGTTGTGCTGGTCATCGGCTAGGGATCCAGTTGGGAGGAGCAGGGTGGTGGTTCACTACCTCAGAGGGTGGGTGGGTGGGGGGCCACCAGACCACCAGGGTCATCTTTTTTTTTTGCTATTTCAGGGGACAGGGACTGTGGTCATGGAGGGACCACTTGACTACCAGGGAAGTCTACCAGGGAATATTTGTAGAAATAACGGAATGGTGATCAGACTTCGGGGAGGGTGGAGGAATCACAAGACTATAAAGAAAAGGATTTTCAGATCATGAAAAAGGATCCTTTTTCATGACATGTGATATAAAAAAATATTTTTCATATTATGAGTCATGAAAAAAGATTTATAATGGGAAAAAACAGTCAAAGGCATTTGTCCAACATTTAATTACAAAATCTAACTTGGGGGGAGGGGGTCCCGATAAGCAAACTACATTTGTCAGTTTAAAAGAAACACTTCATTATTTTGACTTATTTCTGTTTTTTTCCCCTCGCTAACTGTAACACTAAATGGCAACCATATGAAAAAGGATTTCCTATTTTCGACAAAGGAGTACCAATTTGTGGCAAAGGATTACCCATTTGCGACAAAGGATCCTTTTCCACATGGGACAGCTAACTTCTCCCGTTGAAAATAATGGGAAACAAAAATTTTATAACTTTTGAACAGATAATATTTTTTCACCAAATCTTCAAAAGGCACATCTGTGACCCGAGGCCTGATTATTCTGCAAATTTCACACCATAATTCCACACTGTTTCTGTGCAGTGGCATGACAAAGAAATTGACAAAACATTGTAGTTTTGACGCTCCATATCTCTGCACCTTCACATCCAACCTGAATGAAGCTTTCTGCATCATTAGATCTTTGGTCCCTGATGGTGCATGAAAAGTTGTATGCAAATCAGTTAAATGGCTGTGAACTTATTAAAGTGCAAAATTTAGAATTTACCATAAATGTGACCATTAAACCCTAACTATAGTAACATGACCATGCCCCTAAAATAAATAAGCTATTACTCACTGCATTAGTGACGGGCAGAAAAAGTTTATAATGTTCAGCTGCCTTGCTGCCTCCTTTGACTGACTTAGTTGTACTCTCACAACTCTTGGTGGGCTGCTTACACTGGCAAATCTTGGTGTGGTAAGCTGTAAGTGGTAATTGTCATGTTCTTAGGCTGTCTTGGCTCATGTTCCAAGATGCTGGTATGCTAGGGAGATCCAGATGTGGAAGCTGGTACCAGGTCATTATAGCATGGACAAAACTACGCATGGAATAGCGCGGATGGCTATACAGTGGCAGGGGTTTTAAGGCATGCAGTAAGAACCGCTACCCTTGTCGCTGTACACTACCTTGTGGGAAAGTGAAGGACACTGCTGGGGCAATGCCTGTCCAAACTACTCCCTTGGTGGAGTGGCTAGAGCACCTGCCTCTAGTGGCATTAGGGACCTGGGGCTGCAGTTCAGTTCTCCCCATGTCCCACTGTAATACTGCCTTATTTTTTTTTTAAAAGCTCACTTTTGCCCCACTCAATAGTTTCTTCATTCTCTGAAGTCCATGACCCCACAGAGTTGACTATATTAAGTCCGGTGGTGTGGGGGGCAAAGCCCCCTGCAAAAACAAACAAAATCATCTTGTGTGCACTGTTCTTTTTTGGTCAGCGTGTTGTGCCGACCTTATTTTGCCACATACTGATTTGCGTGCGGCATTCTAGATATGTGTGGTTTTGACCATGACATGGTAGCTCATGCAGCTGCAGAGTCCATTGGTAGCACTGGACATATGGGAGGAGGCCAGGAGGCTGAGAATAAGGTTGTGAGGTTGTGGAGAGAGCAGGGCATTTGTAAGGGCTTATTTTCTCCTAGTAGGCTGTCCTGTATCCTGACTTACTACAACCAGTATTAGCAGTAGCTCCACCTTTGGGGGCAAACAAAGGAAAGCTCAAGGATGCTGCCATACTGGGAAAGTCAATATGTGGCATTTCCTGTAATAGAGGCAACTGAGCCAGCAATCTTGCAGACATTGGCAACCTCAGTTCAATATCTAAAAGGATGAGAAAAGGGGCAGCAGATGGAGGGTTGTTAAGATTGTTGAGGCTATTGATTGCCTAATATACTTCTTTCCAGTTGCTCAATATGCCATATTTACTCAGGTAATAAATGATTTAGTCTGAGGATAGTTCTCTGTTAGTTACATAGCCCATCTGTTGCCACTACAAAACTAACAAGCATTTGTCAATGTCGAACCTTTGATGTTTGTTAAACAATTTTTCTTTTTAATTTTTGACCCCAACATTTGAAGACACTTGTTTTAGGATTTGCCTTATAGATATGACGTGTACCATAGAAACATAGACTTTGACTGCAGATAAGGACTGCTTGGCCCACCCAGCTGCCCATTTCCCTACCTTTCGGATAAGCTACATATCCTAGTTAACCAACAGCCTACTTCCTCCTACCCCCCCACTAGAATTGCCTGATGTCTGCCCATGCATTCTGGAATTCTCCCACTGTTTTTGACCCCACTACCTCCTCTGGAAGGCTGTTCCATGCATCCACCACCCTCTCTGTAAAAAAATACTACCTCACATTGCCCCGAGCCACCCCACATCTTCAAATTGTGCCCCCTTGTTCTTGCACATCTCTTTTTCTGAAAGATGCTATCCTCTTGGGCTCTGTTGATTCCCTTGAGGTACTTGAATGCTTCTATCATGTCCCCCTTAGCCCTCCTTTTCTCAAGGGTATACATATTAAGCTCCTTTAGTCTCTCTTCATATGGCTTCTAGTGCAGACCCTGCACCATTTTAGTTGCCCCGCTCTGGACTGCCTCCATCCTGTCTATGTCCTTGCGGAGATTGGGTCTCTAGAACTGCATGCAATACTCCATATAGGGTCTCACCAACTGTGGGTACAGAGGAATTTTTTACTGGTGATGCATCTTCCTATGCATCCCAGTATTCCCCCAGCCATCCATACTGCCTTCTCACATTGCTTGCCTAAGTTTAGATCATCTGATCTGACTACCCCAGGTCCTGTTCCATTTTTGTTGTTGTTAGTATCTCCCCCCCCCCACTGTGTACTCTTCCCCTGGGTTTTTGTTTCCCAGGTGCATTACTTTGCACTTCTCTGAATTGAATCTAAGCTGCCATACTTTTGACTATTCCTCCAACCTTGCCAAGTCCCTTCTTATCGTTTCCACCCCTTCTTGTGTATCAACCCTGTTGCAGATCTTTGTGTTGTCTGCAAAGAGGCATATTTTTCCTCCCATACCCTCTGCAATGTCACCTATAAAGACATTAAAGAGGACCGATCCCAGTACTAAATGCTGCAGTACCCCACTAGAAACTCCCCTTTCCTCAGAGTGGACTCAGTTTACTGTTATCATCTTCGTCCTGTTGTCCAGCCAATTTTTTACCCAGGATACCACCATGGGACCCACTCCCAGGCTGGCTAACTTGTCTATTAATTTTTTGTGTCGGACTGTGTCAAGTGCCTTGCTAAAGTCTAGGTATGCCACATCCACAGCCCCTCCCTGGTCTACTACTTTGGTCATCCAGTCAAAGAAATCTATTAGATTCATCTGACATGACCTTCCCACTGTGAATCCATGCTGTCTTTGGGCCTGTGCCCCGCTGACCAGAGTGCTTCTATTGTTTGGTTTAGATACCTCCCCCTCCTCTTCTTTTGTGAATACTGAGCAAAAGCATTCATTCAGTATCTCTGCCTTTTTACTGTCACCCTCTGCCCACCTACCCACCCCTTTATTAAGCCTCACTATCCCTCCCTTGGTCTTTCTTCACTCCCTTATATACCTATAAAAGGTTTTATCCCCCTTCTTAACCAAGTTGGCTATCTTTTCCTCTTTTTGGGCCTTTGCTATTCTGTCTTCCCTGCTTCCTTCTGCTTCAACTGATACAGTTCCCTGTCCTGCTCCTTCAGTGATTCCTTTTACTTCCTGAATGCTGTCTTTTTTCTCCCTAACTTCCCCGCCACTTCTTTTGAGAATCATAGTGTTTTTTCCTTCATTTTGTTTTGTTTATTTGTTTCTCACAAAGGCTTGTTGCCTCTGTGATGGCAGTTTTGATTTTTCCCCATTGTTCCTCCACCCCTCCTTCCTGCCTATTTGCTAGTGCATTCCTTATGCAGTCTCCCATTCTGCCAAAGTCAGCCCTCCTAAAGTCCGGTACCCTCACTTTTGTATGGCTTGAATCTACGGCTGTGTTTATCGTGAACCACACTGTTTGGGTGGTCACTTGTTCCCAGATGGCTACCCACTTCTAAATCTGAGATCCACTCCATCCCCATTTGAGAGTACCAGGTCTAAGATTGCTGCCTCCCAAGTGGGTTCCAACACTGGCTGTCTGAGGCATGCCCCATGTAGGGCAACGAGAAGGACCCAGCTCTTGGATGTGACTGCAGCAAATGTGCTTCAGTTAACATCTGACATATTCAGGTCCCCTATCAATAATATCTCCCCCTTTTCTGCTTTCTAAGGATGGTTTATATCATTTTCTTGTCACTTTCCTCCCCCTGAGAGGGGTCTGTAACAACCCCCATGCAGACTGTGGTGCCATTTCCTATCTCCAAGGTGACCCACAGTGACTCCTATCCTCCCTGTTTACCCTTTAGTTCTGTTGCTTTGCTCCCTTATATTATATTGGCCTAAACGTCATTTCACACCAGAGGTATGAAAACACATCTCATTCTGGATTTTAAAAAAAATGACATGTCACATTTATGAGATGGTGTGGAAAAAATGGCTGTTTTGAAGGTTTATAATCAAAATATTGAAAATTAGCAAAGTTTGGAGTGAACACTGTAATAGTGTAATGGTCAGTCATAACCTGGGCATTTTACTGTATTTGTACTGTACACCAGATTTTCAGCATAGCCTGTTTATTACCCCATCTAATGAATCTGGAACCTTTCAGAACAGATTTGAAAATTTCACTACCATTGTTCATGAGCTGGGATCCCAAAAAAGGCGTGTTGAAAATTTGGAACAAAAATATTCAAAAATGGCCAAGTTATCCCACTAAGTTCAAAGCGCCATTGAAATACATTGAACCACGTACCTGATTTCCTCAGTTTGTGGTCCTGTGTTGAAGAGTGAAGATGTGTCTGCGGTCCAAACAGGATTACAGAATTGGACCCCTGGTGGATGCGCAAGGGCTTGGAAGGGTGTGAGTGGCAGGTGCAGAGTGGGAAGGTTGGGTGGGAGACTAATGGCACAACAGACATTGATGGTCAAGTTTCTTTTTTCCAGGGTTTAAAAAAGTGACAATGGACAGCTTTCTTAATTTTAAATGGTGACACAAGGGGATTTGGCACCCCCAGTGTCAGTGTCATGTTTTGGAGGGTGTGGGCTGGTGGGTGCTGAAATAGAGGGTAGGGTGGGAGGGACAGTTACAGTGGAGCCAGCAACAGATATCGATGGACAGTTTTCTGTTTTACAGGCTAGATATAGACATAAAAAAAATACGAGGTGGTGACACTGGGGGATTGGGCACCCACTGTGTTGCCAACATTGTATTTTGAAAATAAGGGACAGATTTCTTAGACCACCCCCATCCACTTTCTAGGCCAACATCATGGAAAGATATTAAGTTTTCTGGGGATATGGTGACCCAGATAATAATCTACTTCATTAGTAGGTTTTAAATGTCTCTTTACCAAGGGGCCCTCCCACTTAATATTCTAGGTATTTTGAGTGGTTATAAGATCAACACACAAAAAAAAACACACACCCATAAAACAGTATATTGATGATTAAACAGACTTCACACATGGCCAAATTTATGATTATAATACAAAATTGAAACAAGATTTATGTTGACTTTAAAATGCTTACATGGTATACTTATTCATGGTGTTGGTGGATGTGGGGTCTTGATGCCCCTTAGTTGAGTCCCTTCTTCATCTACTCTCCCCCATGCCTGTTTCAGTTCAGGCTCTAGACAAAACCATAAACAACAAGAGAAATGCATATTTAATATATGGATTGTCAAAATAATACCATCATAAAGCACATAAAAAAATCCTGGTAAATAGTATGGCTCCTGAAGCGATACTACCACTGTTCCCGAGTGATAATACTATCATTCAGGAGCCATAATACTATCGTTCAGGACCTGAATGATAGTATTATCATTAGGGATGTAAGTTTGTCACGGCAGTCATACACGTCATTGATTCCATGACGTTTGATCTTTATTCAGGATGTCCATGACTTTCACTAGTGTCGTCAGAATGTAGCGATGATGACAGTGCCACAACATTTACTACTGTTTACTAATGATTTCATGAACAAACAATGAGTCATTAAAACCTCATCCATGACAAACTTACATCCCTAATTATCACCAAAGATGAACAGTGCAAGGGCAAGTCTATCTCACCATGTCTTACAAGCGTGCCTTCCGATAGGCCACGTTTCCAGCTGAAACAGTTTGAAAAACATGGTGGCGGATTCTCACTTGGCGAGATGAGACTACGCGGAGTCCACAGTGATGAAACTTCACAATGTTTTCCTTTTTTCGGTGTATCTACAATCAAAAATGTATCTGGCTGATCCTGTGCTCACCAACCCCCAAAAACAAAAGGTAAAAGAAAATGAAATGTTTGCCATGCATGTGTGCAAGTTGGGGAAGACAGGCAGACCAAGCTAGACAGTGTGACAGGCTGTGGCAGTCAGCTACGAGTGCAAGATTCCTTTAGTTAACAGCTGATCAGCTGCATCAAAATGATTCAAAAAAAAAAGTTGGATCCATACATTAAAAAAAAATAATAGATAGGTAACTGGGTATTACTGGTGAGTAATACCATCTCAAGGTTCTGGACACGGGAACCTCTCGAGCTTCACTCTCGAGGTTCCTATGTCTCCAGAACCTCTCTGTGGTATTATTCACCAGTAATACCCAGTTACCTATCCATTATTCTATTTTTATTGTATGAAGACATCATGATCTGGAAGGGTTCAGTACTGTTTGCATTGTGCCAAATAAATGTACAGCCTGTACCCCTTATATTTGACATCATCTATCCATTCCTGTATCCCAACTACTTACTCAGGGAAAGACCTCAATAGTTCAGCACATGTTTGAAGGAACATACTCTGGGTTCTGCTGCAATGTCCCATGAGTGGTCCCTGCTGGTTTTTACCTAAAATGTCTGACTATAGGGAGTTCATCAGAGCAGAAATGCAGGAACTTAGAACCTCCCCAAACCTATGATTGTACTAGTGCCTTGTAAGTTGTGTATCAATTTTGTGGTTTTGTAGTAAGCATCATATAGGTTTATCATGAAGAGGCCCTGTCCATTCAGGGGAAAAAAAATCATACTTGCGTCCCTCTTTGACACAATAAATTTTAGGTTTAATAAGCTTTTCCTTTTTATGTAAAAAACATATTTGACGTTGCATATATTCCTAAGAAAACTTCAAACTCATGTACAGTCTATTATAAAAGCATATTGAAATGTCTGTTCCTTTAAGAGAAAGCACTGATTTAAAATATTCTTTCTTGATAAAAATCCAAGCTCAACAAAACACAACCACCAATGCAATAGCTGTTTGTCTTAGAATTGTATTTCTACCCACTTGAATGAGTGTTCCTTATACAATAGAGCCTTTCTAATAATGAATTCAAATGTCATAATCTGCACATAACTTCATCAGACAGTTGTTCTTATTTCATAAGTCACATGAAACAAATATATTTCAGACAGCCATCAGGGACTCCAGTATTAAAAAGCTCTATCTGGGAATGTGCAAAAGGTTTTTTTTTTGAATTTCACTCGATGGAAAGCATTTAAGGTTCTTTTTGCCAGAGAGATCTAATGAGTGTCATATTCAAGCAACAACATATGCTGAAGAACAGTAGGCTGCTTCTCAAAATTTTTTAAATGCTGCAACTGTTTTTTTTTTTTTTACAGCTTATTTCATTCACCATTCCACAACAAAGTTCTGGACTCAGTAGTCTCTATTTCCATGTAAATGGCTACTGTAATGGGGGGGTGGGCTGCTCCCAGAAATCCGCCAAGCCCCTTTAACAACAAGCAGCAACCTCCTTCACTTTTTTTCTGTATCTCACTCTAAACCAAACTTTGTTCACTGTTTTGTACTTCTTATGCTATTGCTCTGTTTATGTATGTATGTAATGTATGTATGTGCTGTATGTATGTATGGACAGACAGATAGACAGATAGATAGATAGATAGATAGATAGATAGATAGATAGATAGATAGATAGATAGATAGATAGATAGATAGATAGATTGTTCTCATGATAGCTGGACAGATAGATAGATAGATAGATAGATAGATAGATAGATAGATAGATAGATAGATAGATAGATAGATAGATAGATAGATAGAAAAACAGACAGACAGACAGAGACAGATAGATAGATAGATAGATAGATAGATAGATAGATAGATAGATAGAGAGATAGAGAGAGAGATAGATTGATCCAGTCCCTCTACAATGTCACTTATAAAGACATTAAAAAGGACCAGACCCAGTACTGAACCCTACGGTAGTAACCCCCCTTTCTTCAACGTGGACTCCGTTTATTATTGTCCTCAGTGTCCTATTGTCCAGACAATTTTTACCAAGGCTACCATCCTGGGACCCACTCCCAGGTTGGCTAATTTGTTTATTAATCTTTAGTGTGGGACTGTGTCAAATGCCTTGCTAATGTCTAGGTAGGCTACAACCACAGCCCCTACCTGGTCTACTGCTTTGGTCACCCAGTCAAAGAAATCTATTAGATTCATCTAACATGACCTTCCAGCTGTGAATCCATGCTGCCTTGGGTCCTGTGCCCTGCTGGCCTCTAGGTACTCAATAATTCTTTCTTTGAGAAGTGATTCCATCATTTTCCCTACCACTGAGGTCAAGATAACAGGTCTGTAGTTTTCTGCCTCTGCTTTGCTCCCACTTTTGTGAAGGGGAATCACATCCGCCCTCCTTCAGTCCTTAGGTACCACACCATCCTCCCATGATTTGTTAAAAAGGGTAGTCAGTGGTGTCACTAGTTCTCCCCTTAGTTCTTTTAGAATTCTGGGGTGAATCCCATCAGGCCCCATTGCTTTGCCCACCTTCAGTTTTAGGAGTTCTTTTAGAACCCTTTCTTCTGCGAAAGGACTGGTATTGACCCCCCTATACAGAGTGATTCTATTGATTGGATTAGGTGCCTCCTCCTCCTCTTCTTTTGTGAATACTGAGCAGACGTATTCATTAAGTAGCCTTGCTTTTTCACTGTCCTTCTCTTCCCAGCCACCTTCCCCTTTATTAATCCTCACTATCCTTCCCTTGGTCTTTCTTCACTCCCTAATGTACCTATAAAAGGTTTTATCCCTCTTCTTAACTGAGTTGGCTATCTTTTCCTCGGTTTGGGCATTTGCTATTCTGTCTTTCTCGTTTCCTCATACTTTAACTGGTACAGTTCTCTGTTCTGCTTCTTCTATGTTTCCTTATACAGTACTTCCTGAATGCTCTTTTTCTTCCTAACCTTCCCCACCACCTTTTTTGAGAACCATAGTGTTTTTTCTTTTGTTTTGATTTATTTGCTTCACACAAAGACTTGTTGCCTCTGTGATGGCAGTTTTGATGTTTCCTCATTGTTCCTCCACCCTTCCTTCTTGCCTGTTTGCTAGTGCTTTTCTGAGGCTCTCTCCCATTTTGACAAAGTCAGCCCTCCTAAAGTCCAGCATCCTCACTTTTGTATGGCTTGACTCTGCAGGTGTGTTTATCGTGAACCACACTGTTTGGTAGTCACTTGTTCCCAGATGGCTACCCACTTCTAGATCTGAAATCCTCTCTCTGTCCCCATTTGAGAGTAGCAGGTCCAAGATTGCTATCTCCTGAGTGAGTTCCAGCACTAGCTGTGTGAGGCATGCCCCCCCTCCCATATCTTTACCTGGCATCTAGTGGCACCCCCCAACCTCTGATCCTGGTAATTATTTATTTATTTAGTTATATAATCTGAAACTGGGATGCTCACCTCCAGTGTCAGATGCCCCCCCATTGCCCATTCTGTTAATAATAGTTGCCAACTTCAGGGAGCCCAATCCGTGTCAACATTTTCAAGACTCACCCTCACCCTAGCAGTGTGGACACTGGGGAGCCCACCCCCACTGTCCCAAAATATTTTAATTGTTTAATTGATTCCTTGAAAAGAGAAGAATTTCCTCCAATGTCTTTTTTTACCTAAAAAAAGAAAATGGTCCTTCATCATCCTTGCCAACCCCCACCCCCATCCCAACTCTTCCACTGAACACCCACCACCCCACACCCCCCTTACACTATACCTACCACCGGAGTTTGTAGGCTGTCATCTTCTGTGGACTGAGACATGTCTGAACTCTTCAAAGCCAACCCACAAACTGAGGAATCAAGGTAAGAGCCATATAATGTATTTCAATGGTGTTTTGAACTTATTTCATGATTTCATGGTTTTGATTGGTAGAAGAAGGCCAAAGACCCATAAAGTCTACCCCCCACACTAAGTGGGATATTTAGTTTTCTATCCAGTGTTGTTGATATATAGCTAGATTTCTCTTAAACTGATCCATTGTGCCTGCACTGACTACAGATTGAGGCAATTTATTTCATTGTCTAGTTGCTCTACTAGAGAAAAAAAAATTCTCTTACTTTTAATTGCTCTTGGTACAAACAGCTGGCATTGAATTACATCTTAGGCCTATTGGTTTGGGCGCATTACCTATCCCACATGCTTGCATTAATGAATCATCTTGAAGTAGTTTATAAAGAAGCAGCAAGTCACCTCTTAGTCTCCTTACATTACGAGGGTATAACTTCAGTTCCCTACATCTAGTAGAATAATCAAGATTTCTCAATCATGGGATTAGTTTAGTTGCTCTCCTTTGAACAACCTCCAATAGATTAATATCCTTCATCATGTAGGGCACTCAAAAGGCAGCTCCATAGTCCAAATGCGGTCTTATATAAGAGTTATATAATGCCAGGACACATGGTTCTTGCCTACTTATAAAGGATTTTTTAATGGAGTTTAGGATAAAATTAGCTCTTGTAGTAATCTGTCTACAATGACTCCCGGGTAGTAGTTGATTGTTTACTAGGATCCCTAAATCTTTTTCTTATTGAACTTCCTTTAATAGTTTGCCATTAAGATAGTATTCAGTAAGAAGATCATGTTGATATGTTCATAACTTTGCCATTTATAGGAATTTTTTTTTCAAATTTTCAACATGGGCTTTTTGAGACCCCACCTCCTGAACACTGCAACTGTCATTTTGTTAATCAGGCACAGAAAGTGATTTCACAGTTGCTATGTGAAATCACCTTTCAGGACTGAATAATGAAATTTCACCATGAGTGTTCATGAGGCAGGATCCCAAAAAGGCCAGGTTAAAAATTTGGTAAAAAAATCATAAAAATGGCTGAGTTATGAGCATTTGTTGAAATTTTTCTATGCATCCACTTAACTTTGGTAATTTTCAATATTTTGAGTCCAAATTTTCATCAAAACTATTTTTTCACACCACCTCATGAACAGCATAGCTGTCATTTTTCACTTCCTGCCTGAAACATGTTTTCACACCTGTGGCATGGAACAGCAATTTTGGCACAGATTTGAACATTTTCACCCATGGGGTTTATAAGGTGGAGTCATAAGAAGACTATCTTCAAAATTTGGGTTCAAAATATGAAAAAATGCCAACTTATGACCATTCATTGCAGTTTCAGTATGCCCGTTCTTAACTTCAGAAATTGTAAATATTTTTTGACCCCAAATTTTCAACATAGACTTATTATTATTATACCTACACACTTAAAGTTGTTCTCTGCTTTATTGCTGATGCATTTGTAACTGGAGGTATGCTTGTGCTCCTTCTGGAGCTCCTGCTAACTAACTCTGCTATACTGCAATCAACCTGCATGATCTAGCCATTAAATCTCCTTATGTATAGTACACTTGATAGTCTTTGCATCATATGACCATTGCACTCACTATTCTCATGGTCTCTGCCCTCCTACACTTAAAGCAAACTTGCTGTGACTCCTACTTATTGTTTGTACTCCTTAAAGTCTCACCTTTGATGTTGCACATGTGGCTACAGCCTGCTTTTTGGTACTCATCTCTCTGTATGTAATCAGTGCTACTTGAAACGCTATACACTTTATGTAAATCAGGTGATTGCAGCTAAAATCTGTAACTGTCTACTATGTATGCAGTCTGTTACTCTGTTGCTGTATGTGCCTTGTTGTAAAATATATTGCTATGTAACTCCATCTCCCCTCTCCCCCAGGTCACACCAGGAGATGAGCAACTTTTTGTTCAGTGTGCCTTACCTGGAGAAACTTTTCAATAAATAAAATAAATAACATTACCTGACCTCATGTATGTCACAGCTGTCAGTTTTCAAATCCTGACCAAAATGTGTTTTCACATCTGTGGCACAGAATGGTGTTGCACTTGCACAGAATTATGTTTTGGCATGGATTCAAAAACTTTCTGTTCCAGGGTACATGAGGTGGGGTAATAAGATGGCTATGCTGACAATGTGGTCACTGTTGTCCTATAAATGGAAGTGCAGGGTCCAGAGGGGTCTGTGATTCTGCTGCTACATAAATATATGTGTCTATGGAGGGATGGGAGTGCAGGACCTGGAAGGTCCAGTGCTACCACAGACAAATAAGGATATGATTATACTATCTGAAAGAGTAAGGAAATTCATTGCAAAAAAACTTCATTAATGCATCAGTTAGGGTTGTTACTAAACTGACAAAAGCAGGGAAATGTGGTGTAAGGGTTTCTAACCCTAACACCCCACATCCACCCTGCAGACACTGACAGGCATCGGGATGGTGGTTTTGGGGTCATCAGCCCTAACGCTCACCCCATTCTCCGACACTGTACCCATCTCAACTTATTTACTTATGGAATGAGGTGAGCATTAGGGCTGATGACCCCAAGGCACATCCCTGATGACTGTCAGTGTCTGCAAAGGGGGTGGGGTATTAGGGTTGGAAACCCTAACACCACATTTTCCCGCATTTGTCACTTTAGTAACAACCCTAACTGATGCATTAATGAAGTTTTTGCAGTATATATATATATATATATATATATTCATTTAAAAACGTTGTTAATGCATCAGTTAGAGTTAAAGAGACAAAAGTGGGGAAATTATACGTTAGGGTTGAGCCATAACCCCCCGCACCCTCCATCCTCCACAGACTGACAGATGCCGGGGTGTGCCATGGGGTCTTGAGGCCCAACTCTCACACCATTCTAGGTGTAAACAGGTTGACATGCTACAGTAAAGGAGAATGGGGTGAGAATTAGGCCTCATGACACCATGGCACACCCCAGCATCTGTCGGTCTGTGGAGGTTGGGGTGGTGGGGGGTTAGGGGCTGAACTCTAACATCTCTTTTCCCATCTTTTGTCACTTTAACCCTAACTGATGCATTAATAATGCTTTTTTGCAATGAATTTCCTTACTGTTTGAAAAAGTGTAATATACCTAGTAAATAATATAACTAGTAAATGGTATGTGTTGGTGGGAGTGCTGGGCCCAACTGCCCATTTGTGCATAATGATATTCATCTGTGGGAGTGTGGGCCCTCTGGGCCCTGTGCTACCACTTGCACATAACTACGTAGCCATAGAGCAGCTCTATAGGGCAAGGAACACTTGTAACACTAATTTGCCAATATCTCAGCAACTGTAACAGCTATGAAAAAAATTCAAGTATCATTGTAATCATGACAGCGAGATCTCCATGAAAGGTCATCAACAAAATCTGTATCTTGCATCATTTACAAGACATGGGCACCAAAGTGCACTGAAAAGACACCTTTGGAACCCTTGGAACATGTTTTTGGCAATATCTCTTTAATTGTAGAAAGTAGGAAAAAAAATCCACCACTGGTGTAATCTATGATTTCCAAACTTGTTTCTGCTGCTTAGATCACTTAAAGGTGATCTAAGCTGTGGGTAGTGAAAAATCCATATCTCGCTTTGTTTTTGAGATACGGGCGCCAAAAGGTGTCATTTGCTCCGTAATGTTATCCTATGGGAAATTTCTCAACTTTGGAATGTCATAACTATATAAACAATGCAATTTTTTAGACCAAACCAGCATACATCACATCTGTGAGACACCCCTTTAGCACCCTGCAAATTTCAAGCCAAAGGTCTTTACCATTTCTTAGCAGTGAACTGGCAAAGTTTTACAAATCCTTCTTCATCAGCTGTCAAGATCCCCATTTGTGAGCCGAATCCCCATTCCTGAGGTGACAAACTCCCCGTTTGAAAGGCGATCCATGTTCGTGAGATAGGGCCATCTGGTCTTCATTTCACAAATGGGGATTTTGCTAGCTCACGAATAGGGATTGGCTCATGAACAGGGATTCTGACAACTCATGAATAGGGATTCCATGTTCGCAAGATAGGACCATCTGGTCCTCATCTCACAAATGGGGATTTTGGCACCTCATGAATGGGGATTCAGCTCATGAACGGGGATCTTGGCAGCTCATGAACAAGGATTTTTCTTATGATCCCCATTCGTGAGGTGTCAAAATCCCCTTTCGTGAGCCGAATCCCCGTTCATGAGGTGTCAAAATCCTCGTTCATGAACTGATCCCTGTTTGTGAGATATGGCCATCTGGTCCTTATCTCATGAACAGGGATTTTGACAGCTCATGAATGGGGATCAGAAGCAAATCACAAACAGGGATTTTCAAATTAAAAAATGTTTTTTTTTTTAATAAACTAATGGAAACCAAACCCATGGTTTTGTAGATGGCATCACCCTGAACAGAACCCATACATTTGTTTTCACAAAATGCATCCGTGGGGCAAGTAACAAAATTTTGTTTAGGGCTAAAAGTGAAAACAAGATGGCAGCTCATGAATGGTCACTTTTTTCTCATGAACAAGGATTTAATGAATCCCCATTCATGAACTGTCAAAATCCCCATTTGTCAGCTGAAATCCTTGTTCACAGCTGTGCATCTATCCAAAAGACTGAACTGAGCATGCTCAGAACCTGAATTTTCAAAATGTAATAACTTTGGATCAGAATAATATTTTTTCACCACACTAATGCTGGCTTATTCCTTTGGGTACACTTTTTCTATCTTGAAAATGTCAGGCTAAAATTCAAAATGGTGTGGGTGCAGGGAGATGAGGAAAATTCAGAAAAAATTGGCAAAAAAAAGCAAAAAACGCTCTTTTTTTCCTATGCGCTGTGCAACATCCGTGCATCTAATCAAAACAACACTTGGCAAGTCAAAAGATTTACCCCATGGGACAGTGCATACCAAATTTCATGCACATCCATCGAATGGTTGCAAATTTATTAAGGTGCAAAATTTGGGGTTTAACATTAAACAGCCTTCTCAGCCCCAACTATAGAGGTGCGACTGAGCATCTATAGTATACATATATATATATATATATATATATATTAGAGGCAGAAATCTCCATTTAATGCATTAGTTAGGGTTGTTCCACAGCGGCAAAAGTGAGGAAATTCAGTGTTAGGGTTGAAAACCCCCCTTGGACCCCAGCCCAGCCCCCAACCGGCATTGGGGTGCGCATTGGGTTGTCACCTAACTCTCACCCCATAACATGTGTAAAGCAGCAGAAGTATAGGAGAATGGGGTGAGAGTTAGGACTGATGACCCCAATGCGCACCCCAATGCCAGTTGGGGGAGGTGGGCTGGGGGGTCCAAGGGGGGTTTTCAACCCTAACACCAAATTTCCTCACTTTTGTCACTGTGGAACAACCCAAACTATTGCATTAAACAGAGTTTTTTGCCTCTAATTTCCCTTCTTTTTGAGAATGATAATGAGAAATAGTGAATGTAATGCAGCAGCGGGACCCACCACGTGATGTCTTGTGGCATAGTAACAGGAACAGCAATGCAAACAGAAGCGCTAACAGTGGCGCACATGGTAATGCAAGCGTGAATGAGAACAGAAAGGGTAACGCACACGGTGGTGTAGATGGGAACGGTCTGCCACATGATGTGTTGTCACATAGTAACATGGTGCCTGCAAACATAAATGTCAATGGGCATGGTGACGCAAAGTGAAACAGAAAGAGAAACAATACTGTAGACACAAATGGCAAAAAATAACAGAAACGCAAGCGCAAAGGAAAACGCAAAGGATAACGCACATGGTGGCGTAGACGTCAACGGTAAGTGAAATGGGTACGGAACCACAAGCGGAAAGGGCAACGGTAACAGTAATGTAAGCGCACAAGCTGGTTTTCCCCAAAAGCTGCATAGAGAAAGACAGTGAGTACAAAGAATGTATGCATAATAATGGGTATCGGAGCAGAAAATGAGGACTTGGAATACTAAATAGGTTATATCTCAGGAACCGTACGACGTAGAAAAAAAATTTAAAAGCCATATGATTTACGACTGTTCTGGCTAGTTTTATACTTAGCCCTTTTTCCAACGAAAAGTCTGTATCTCGCACCATTTCTGAGATACGGGCCCTGAAAGGCGTGGCGAATGCCGTAATGTTATCCTATGGGAAAAAAAGAGAAGTTCGGAGTGCCATAACTTTGCCTCCCTGTAATATTTTTTCACCAAACTACTGAAAGGCACATCTGTGGGCCATTGGCTGTGTTCCCTCCAAATTTCAGGAAAAAAGACCAAACCATTATTTTGCAGCAGGGTGCCAAAAGATTCCTGTAATGCGTCGGGCGCATTAATGTTATCCTATGGGAAAAAGTGTCAACTTTGCAGTACTGTAACTTTGCCACCATGCAATATTTTTTCAATGAACACTGAAAGGCACATCTGTGAGATGTCAGCTGCGTTCCTTCCAAATGTCAGCCCAAAACTCCAAACCGTTCTTTTGCAGCGTAGTGGCAAAGAATTACTGTTATTTTGGTCATAGTGTCGCAAAGTAGTGTCGTGATTTGTGAAAGCTTTCGCAAAAATTTGTGACACTTTCGTGAGTTCGACACTACTTTGTGAAAGTACTTTTTCCAGAAATCTGAAAAACATATTTCTGGGGTGTTTTTCCCAAAAATAAAGACATGGCTAGCATCCTCAGGGTCCAACTAGGCGAATACAAAAAGAATTAGGTTGCTAGAGGGTCTCAATTTTAAATGCCAAGCATTTTTCTGATCACTAACTGAAAACAAAATGGCAGATTTTCAACACTAACAGGGCCATTTGCGACACTAAAAAGTGCATTTGCGACACTGTCAAACTTTTTGTTAACTTTTCCCATTGACTTATAATGGGAAATTGTTTTTTGAATAACTTTTGAACCGTTTAATATTTTTTCATGAAATCTTCAAAAGGCACATCAGGGACCCTGGCCACACATTCCCTGAAGATTTTGGGCTGGTCACACAAACCGTGCAACCTGTAGGCGCGACCGTAGAATTCCAGAAAAAGCATAGATGCACGTGCAGATCACGCTTAATAACTCTGCAGCTGTGTATCCGACCAGTACAAAACTTGGCAGATCCCAAGGCATATGGGACTTGATCATGTATGTCAAATTTCAGGCAAATCCATCAAATGGTTGCAAAGTTATTAAGGTGCAAAATTTGGGGTTTAACATAGAAATGGCTCCTCAACCCTAACTATGGTAGCACTACCGTGCTACCATAATATATATATAGATATATATATTCATTGCAAAGACCTATGTTAATGCACCAGTTAGGGTTTTTATTAAACTGTAAAAAGTGGTGAAATTCGAAGTTAGGGTTACCAACCCTACCACCCCCCCGACCCCAACCTCTACACACCAACAGGTGTCAGGGTGTGCCTTGGGGTCATCAGCCCTAACTCTTACCCCATTCCATGTGTAAACAAGATGAGATGGTACAGTGTAGGAGAATATGGTGAGAGTTAGGCCCAGTGACTCCAAGGCACACCCTGATGCCTGCTGGTGTGTGGAAGGTGGGTTGGGGTGGTAGGGTTGGTAACCCTAACATTGAATTTCCCAGCTTTTTATACTTTAATAAAAACCCTAACTGATGCATTACCATAGTTTTTGCAATGAATTTCCCTTCTTTTTTAGAAAGTGTAATGTAACTGGTATGTGGTTGTGGAAGCACAGGGCCCTCATGCTACCCATTGTCACATAATGATATGCATAAGTCAGAGAATGGGCCCTCTGGGCCTTACGCTCCCACTTAGTCATAAGTATGGACATCCCGCAGCCCTATAGTCATGAAAAGTAACCTTTGAAATACTAATTTGGCAATATCACAGTAACCATGGCAACTATGGAAAAACGTCCACTGCAGTTGTAATCATGACTTTGGAATGTCCACAGGTGTTTAGCCCACCAAGCTGTGGAGAGAGAAAAATCCATATCTCGAATCGTTTTCAAGATACAGGTGCTGAAAGGTGCCGTGGGTGCCACAATTCAATGGGCACACATAACTTGGGCATTTGTAGGATTTTTTTCACACAGTTTTCAACATGGCATTTTTGGGACCCCACCTCATGAACAATGTCACTGTCATTTTGTTAATCTGTCCCGAAGGTTGGGTTCACACAGCGAATGCACCATTCTGCGCCATGGGTGCAAAATCATGTTTTGGGCAGGATGTGAAAAATGACAGCTGTATACTGTTCATGAGGATGTATGGAAAAGGGAAATGTTGAAAATTGGGAGCTAAAATATAAAAAACTGGTGAAATTACAAGCCGTGTAGAAACTGCACATTGCACAATCGTAACGTGGCCATTTTGGGGAATTTATTAACCAGATTTTCAACATGGGCTTTTTGGGAAATCCTCTCACGAACACTGGCACTGTGATTTTGTTAATCCATCCCAAAAGTTGATTTTTTGCTCTAACTGGGGACACTGAGAGTGAGCTCCCCAGCATCCCACTTTTCTGGGGGGGATACCACCGACACGGGGATTGGGCACCCCGTTGTCAGATATAATTTATCTTTGTAGGGACTACTGCTGACCAGGGATTGGGTACCCCTTTGTCGGCCATGGTCCTTTCTGTTGGGGACACTGGGAGTGGGCTCCCCAGTGTCCCATATTGTTTGGGGGGGCTCTAGCACTGACATGGGGATTGGGTACCCCATGTTGGCAAAGTGTATTTTTAATAATTGTTTCTTATGTTTGGGTCACGACCTAGGATCCTAGGCCATATCTTGTGCATACGAACTAGGATCCTAGGTCATATTACATGGATATGAAGTAGGATTTAAATGATTAAATAAACACATTTCATGGGTGTATTTCGTCCCATAAAGTGCAGAATGCACCAAAGGGGATCCCAATAAGCAAGCTACATGTGTTTGTTCCTCCCAAGAACGTCATTTTGGGGCTTTCAAAAATTTTGGGGGGCCAAAACTAAAAACAAGATGGTGGCCATACAAAATAGGAATTTCTCCATATGGAGCAGGATTCCTACTTCGTTTCATACAGCTTTATTGAAGTGCCTACTGAGCATGCTCATAAACAATTTTTTCAAATTTTTTAATTGCAATAACTTACAAACTACTTATTCTCTTTACACCAGACTAGTAAAAGGCACATCTGTGGGTTAGTCCCTTTCTACCCTGCAAATGGCGTGCCAAACAACTAAACCATCTGGGCTGTAGGCAAGTTCAAAGAAAAATCCCAGCAAAGTCAGTGGGTAAAAACATGTTTTCTTCACATCTCCATAACTCAGAGACTGCATAGCTGACCAGAACAAAACTTGTCAAATCAAGAGACCTACCCCACAGGAAGATGCATACCAAATGCTGTGCAAATCCCTTAAATGGTTGCAAAGTTATTAAAGTGTAAAATTGTGAGTTTAATATTGAAGTGCCTACTCAATCCTAACTATAGGGGTGCGACTACACCCCTATGATGCATATAAACATATATATATATATATATATATATAATGTGATATACATATGTATCTTATAGTGGTACAGTAATGCCACTATAGTTAGGGTTGCCTGGCCACTTTTACATTATACTCAAACTTTTGCACTTTAATAACTTTGCAACTGTTTTACTAATTTGCCTGAAATTTTGCATGTGTGGTCTGGTTCCACAGGTCTCTGTATCTGGCAGCTTTCGTTCTGGTTGGATATGCAGTTGCAGACCTGCAGAGGGCCAAAAAACATGAAAAAAAACCCACATTTTGGCCAATTTGTTTGCTCGGGTCTACAGCCCAAAACATTTGGCCATCTGGTCTGAAATTGTTAGGAAATATGGGGTCTGGATCACTGATGTGCCTTTTGAAGGTTTGGTGAAAAAATATTAATCCGTTCAAAAGTTATTCAAATTTCAAGTTTTTCATTATAGTCAATGGGAAAAAAATATACTGTATGTGCCATACGAAGCAAGTTTTGCTTTCGTGAAAGCATCTTTTCCTTTCACAAATGCCCTCAGTACTGTCATGTCACCACCATTTTGTTTTCAGTTAGCGGCAGAGAAAAAAATGTTGTAATTAAAAAAATAATGCCTTTTGGTAAACACCAACAGCTGTGTTTACCCAAACAGGGCCCAGGGAACACAATCTTGCCTTTAGATTTTTAAAATTATGGTTGGAAATAAGTTTTCTCAATTTTTGTTGTTGTTGTGACAGTTTGAAGTATATATTGTACAGTACCCATCTCCTCTACAGTGATTCAAATTGTATAGTCATTTTATTGATCTTTTCAATAATTTTTCCATGTCATACACTTGTACCATATGGGCTAGTGGGGTTAAGCCATAACCTGGTAAGTATCTTTAAGCAACAATTATACATACATATATTAGTTGTTTTTTGTGTGTGTATATGGCCTTTGGAACCAAGGGGGTCTGGAAACAATAAAGTTGCCACTGAGATAGTGAAGTCATCCCTGACTATGGGACTTCAGGGCACTTACTAGCTAAGCCCAGAAAGATTGAAGCACAGGAGAAGAAGAAACAATACGTCCATGGGTCTCTAGGGAGACATGCCACAACCTCTCCAGCACTGTGTGCCTTGTGTAGGGTGGGATTTAGCCACAATTTGAGGAGTACAGAAGAAGCAGATAGTAGTCTTCCAGGAGGACTCCATACAGGACTGTGAGGAAGTCAATCTATTCATGTGGGATGAGTATTTTTCCCAGGACCTTGGCTCTATTTAAATTTGTAGATCAGCCTCCCAACACAATCTAATGATATTTAATATATGATTTTGCAGTTCAAGTGAGGCCTGATACAAAAGGGAATTAAGGGATGGTCCCACATCTCCTTTCATTATCATAGTATGAAATTGGTGAAACTGTGGTATGTCCTTCTCTGAGGGCCATTTCTGAAGTTCTAATTTCCCATTATGGGACATTTGGAGGTACCAGTAGTGTTCTGCAAGACTTAGGGAAAATGCTGCTACCAGTTCAGAAAAGGTAAGATCTTTGCTGCTGAAGAACTGTGCAGGGAATGTTAGTCCTTTTCTCTCACACTAACAGTATGGGTTATAGAGTTGTACTGGTAGGAAGGAGGAATTGTGACATGGGGTAATTAAAAATCTAATGCCTCCAAGCACACGGTGTGTGAAAAGTTTCTGCCTATAATTTAGAGCAGTTAAGGTAAAAGGGTTAGATGTAAGCTGTTCTCGTGTCATTAGAAGTTAGGCTAGTAGGAGTTTACAGACATGGGGTAAGTCCTGCTCCACCATTTCAAGTGTTTTCCAGTGGGCCTTATAGCCTTTTGTTATCCAGTATATGGCTGTGATGATCTGTGCTGCATTGTAATATGATGAGAAGTTGGATAGGGCTAGCCCCCCTCCCCACCCATGCCTTGGATAGCTGCAGAGCAGCCAAGGGTGAGAGTTGCCCCAGACATACTGTGAGATTAATCTGTCCCATTTTCTGAAAGAATGTGGTGGTGGTGAGACGGGGCAGGATTGTGTAATACATAACATGCGGAGAAGCAGGACCATTCTGACACTATCACTACAATGAAATAGAGAGGTATCATACACTTAGTGTCTAGATCTTTTATGAATGGTTGTGTCAGTGGATCATAGTTGAGAGAACGTAATTGTTTAACATCAACAGGTATAAGAGCTCCCAAATATTTAAGAGCAGGAAGATCACAGCAAAATTTAAAATGTTGCCTGGTATGCCAACTGGAGGTATAGTGAATCTGTAATACCTCAGTCTTAGATGTATTGAGTGGGAGAAGGGGCATGGCTGGGCACTCACAAGATGGCAGCTTAATTCTGTAGCTCCCTTATCCCTATCACAATCCGTAGTCATCCTTGCCAAGTTTGTTCTCTTATCATCGTTATTTCTACTTTACTGAGAAACCCTTGCCTCAAGGTACAATCTGGTGTATTTGGGGTCTAAATCGGCAGCTGGATTGTCTAGGTATTAGCAGCTGCATCTTCTCCTCAGACTGATCTTCTTGGAGGCAGAATGGTAGAACCCAAGGCTGGCATGGCCCTGTCAGAAATCAAAGGCATGTTTCAGCAACTTGTCTCATAGATTTCCTGTCTTGAAATTGCTATGCAGAGGATTAACACAGACATAATACAGACTGGTGACCGGTTAAATGTCACCGAACAGAGGATCACTACTATGGAAGATATTTCCAACAGGGTCAATGGGCATCTGAGGAAACAGGACCGCTTAATCCATCTGCTCTGGGAGTGGGTGGAGGACTTGGAAAATCACAGCAGACAGAACAACTGTGTTTTGTTAGATTCTCTGAAGGAGGCGAGGGACAGAATACTATACAGTTTCTTCAGGCTGCTCTGTCCATTATGTTTTCCCCAGACTGCCCACCCAACATTGAAATAGATCAGGCCCATCTCTCACTCTCTTGCCCCTCCCAAACCTGGAGAATGACCTCGCCCAATATTGGCTCCCCTCCTTCGCTATCGGTTGGGACAGATAAAAAGGAAAAGTGACATGAAATGGCCATGCTATAAAGATTTTTCAGGACTTTTCTATGTAACTGTCTGATCATCGCAAGGCCCACACCCCAGCCCATCATGCATTAATGGACCTGGGCATTGCATACAGCCATCGCTACCCTGCCTCTCTGTGCCTTATCAGGAATGGGGTATTGCAAAAGTTCCAATCTCCAGAAGCCACTGAAGCATTAATTGAAAAAGTTTAGCTCTGGTCTACATTATTTGCCCACAGAACTGCTCAGCAATCCAGAGTGACCCAATCTTGGATCAACCCCCAGCAATGGACTATGCCTCTGAGGTGGATGGAGAGCCCCAACCTCCCACCAGTTTCTGCCCTCTGCTGCAGCAGCCTCCAACACTGGAAGATCCATGGCTCCCAGCACCTTGATCGCAGAGGAAAAGCAGGAAACAATGGGGCAAGACAACTCACAGCCTGCAGCAGCATAGCAGAAGCCATATCAGAAGCTGCAGCAACAAGTCCCCTGCATCTTAACATAGAAACATAGACTTTGATGGCAGATAAGGACCACTTGGCCCACCCAGTCTGCCCATTTCCCTACCTACTGGATAAGCTGCAGATTCTAGTTAACCAACAGCCTACTTTCTGCCACCCCCCACTACAATTGCCTTATGTCTGTACCATGCATGTTTGAATTCCTCCACTGTTTTAGACCCAACAACCTCCCCAGGAAGGTGGTTCCATGCATCCACCACTCTTTCTGTGAAAAAAAATTTCCTAAAATTACCCCTGAGCTGTCCCCCCTCTATCTTTAAATTGTGCCCCCTTGTTCTTACACTTCTCTTTTTCTGAAAGATGCTACCCTCCTGGACTTTGTTGATTCCCTTGAGGTACTTGAACATTTCTATCATGTCCCCCCGTCCCTCCTTTCATCAAGGGTATACATATTAAGCTCTCTCAGTCTCTCTTCATATGATTTCTGATGCAGACCCTGCACCATTTTAGTTGCCATCCTTTGGACTGCTTCTATCCTGTCTATGTCCTTGCGTAGATGAGGTCTCCAAAACTGCACAGAGTACTCCAGATGGGGACTCACCAACTGTCTGTACAGAGGGATAACCACTTCCCTTTTTCTACTTGTGATGCCCCTTCCTATGCATCCCAGTATCCCCTGGCTTTCCTAACTGACTTCTCACATTGCTTACCAACCTTTAGATCATCTGATATGACTACCCCCAATTCCTGTTCCATTTTTGTTGTTGTTAGTACCTCCCTGCTATTGTGTACTCTTCTCCTGGGTTTTTGTTTCCCAGGTGCATTACTTTGCACTTCTTTGCATTGAATCTAAGTTGCCATATGTCTGACCATTCCTCCAACCTTGCCAAGTCCCTTCTCATCCTTTCTACCCCACCTTGTGTATCAACTCTGTTACAGATCTTTGTGTCATCTGCAAAGAGGCATACCTTTCCCTCCAGACCCTCTGCAATGTCACAGTCTTCAAGTGCACAATTCCCCCACCTGGTAAATAATACATATGCTCCCCTGCAGGAATCTGCAGTACCCATGCCCTCATCTTCTAGTCAAGACTGTAATATCCAAGCCAAAGACATCTCCTCCAGGCCAACATCCTGGGCTGAAACAGTAAGCCTAGTGACAGCAGTTCCTAACCTGCCAAAAAGTGAGTTCTCTGGTCTGGATGATGCCTGTAACCAGGAACTAGGCCAATCTCCATCTCCACAAGATGAGGCCACCGCTCCCAAGCACTCAGTACCTCAGTGCTCCACCACTTGATCTGGCGGAGAACCTCACGTGTGACTGATTTATATTGCCCCTGTGTGGGGCACAGCGACTCTGTCCTATTAGCACTAATGTATAATTTCTCTGCTGGTATAACTTTAAAGGGTGATAGCCTTCACACTAACCTTCTGAACTTTCTGCTACTTATGAGTGGGGACCACCAGTTAAGGCCCATTTAAGGGGCAGGTCAGTTGGGAGGGGTATCTCTATGGATTTGCATGGCAGAATCAGGATGGGGAATTCTTAAGTCCAAGTACAGGTGGTATCAGGCTTTGAGTCCACAAACCTAAATTTTCAATATCCACTGGGATGTCCTCAGAAAAGTATGCTTAAGCTGGGATCCCTGAATATTTCGGAAAACGGCTCAATAGGCCACTGATTGGCAAGTAATTCTCTCACTGTTTTGCTTGCTGAGGTCCTACTTTTTATTCCTCGTGTAATGGGGTCATTAAGAGGGTTGGCCCTTCACCCCTCCCCCGTGGCCTATCTTTCACAGCAGCATATGGATTAGTTATGTTGGGGGGGGGGCTTGTCCATTCCTTCACATACCTGTGTGTTTATATTTTTCAAAGTTGTTCCTGTGCTTCTCGAATGTTCACACTTTCAAGAAGCCCTAGCTTACACCCTATGACATGACCCTTACCCAGTCCCATAAAGATATATGTAATTGGACCAGCTGCCCTTGGATTGTCACTGGGTGTCATAAGTGGATTCCAGGAGTCCAGGGGTCATATATCCTTACTGATAGGAGGTTTATATCTGTGATGCCCCATGGTACTGTGCAGTCTTTGCAGCTAATCCTCCCATGTAGACAGATATTCCTCAGTGAGCCAGGGCTTCCCCTGGTGCAGCTACTGGCTGTGTTTATCCATCAGGTATGGGTGGGACAGTGTGGGTCATCTGCATCTCCAGCCTAACAAAGGGCCATGCATGCCCTTTGTTTTTCTCTTATCTTGACTGGGGGGGCCCAGTTAGCCTCAATCTCATCTGCTCTTCTGCTGGGCACTGCAAGGCAATATGTTGGGATGGCTCCTCACATCCCGTATCTATGTGTGGGTCCATTGAATTCTCTCACCCCCACCTCAGAGGGCACAATCTATGCACCTTTGAAACTAACTGGTGTAGCAAATGATAATGAACTTGCTATAGTGTCATGATCTGTAATGCAAATAAGTTGTCAATTCCTTTGTCCTCCTTCCAGGCTGACCTCTTCTGCCTTAATCTTTGATCTGTGAGGGGGTATGGCTGGCACGAGCCTTGATGCTTTATTTTCTTGGCATGTTTCCAGTTGTAGGTTCTGCATTCTGCTGTGGGGTCCACAGACAGGTCAGCATGACATCCAGGGCCCTGTACACTCCTTGGAACTGCACAGCTCTCAGGTGCACTACTAAGGAAGGGATGACATTGGCATGCGGAGCATGAGAAGGCAGCCCCTGAGCTCACAGTTCTCAAGTAGAAGTACATATCATGTTTTCTGTGCCACAACTGAGCCTCCTATGGGTTTTCTAGTGCTGACAGTGTATTGGTGCATTTTCTGGTTATGGCTCCGGCACCTTAGGGGCAATTGCCGCCTCAGTGGGGTTGGGCCCAAACCTATATACTTCACAGCATTTCATTAGGCATAAGCAGTTTTCATGCATGCATGCAGGTGGGTGCTAATAATACTGGCCTTGGAGGCTGTTTGCTGCTATATAGTCAAAGGATGCTAGTATTCCCCCCAAAATGTGCCACTATCTACTCTACAGCTCTAAGCATCATGCTTAGTGGTGGGCGAAGTGGCCTCAATTCGCTCTGCAGAACAATTCGCGGAGTGAAGGTGGATTTGTGAAGTGCTCCACAGCGCAAAGAGGAGTACTTCGCATCATAGGAGGTAATGCGAAGTCCATTGAAAACAATGACTTCACGTTATTCCACCTTCCCCAAACCACTACTCCACAAAAATTAAGGTGAAGTACATTGAAAACAATGTACTTCACCTCACTGCACCTTGTTTTAAGCTCCCAAGGCTGATTTTGCAGTGATTCATGGAATTTCAGGTCACATGGGCTATAGATTGTTCTGCACAGCCTCAGTTCAGGGTAGTGTGTGTAGGAAGCTATTGGAAACAGTCTGCTCTGAGAGCTCACTGCGATTCAAACCTAAAAGCTGTTAAAAAAGCCTTTTTGAGTCATTTTTTTTTGCTGAAACTTTAGTTCGATTGTAGGGAAACCCTCCTGTGCTCATATCATCAAGTGTTTATTGTTTGTGTGTGGATTTTGAATGTTAATGTACAACATTCAGTCTGTGTACTGAGAGACAGTAAAAGTGTGCTTTGGGGCAAGGGGCATATCTGTGGTGTACATAGACTTAAGTATGAGAAATAGGGAGTTCTGTTTTTTGGTTCTATTTTTCTTGTATAACTGACTGTGCTAATGCACACATAGTAATATTTTCAGTAATTATTGACACTTTTTTGTTGACTGTGTGTGTTGTGGTCTGGAGGACCTGGTGCAGCAGTGCATAATTTCAGGTTGTTTAAAATAAGTTGTATATTACTGAAGTTTTCAATTTGCTATGCATTACTTGTAGACAAACTGTGTGAGTGTGTATGCAGTGCGTGACATCAAATAATACACCTTTTATTGTGCCACAGTACAATTGCAGGCACAGTAGTGTGAACCTGCTATCCACTGCACCTGCATGATTTTGTACTGCCATTGTGGTATCTTTTCTTGGTTTTGCACTGCTGTAATCTGCAGTCAGTGCCCCCCATCGGCAAAAGGTATTCTTTTCCATATTGGATTGTTTGTGACTTGAGAGCACCACTGGTTAGTTAAGGAGTTGTTGAACTTGTTGTGACTTTGCATCTCTATCTCTTGTTGAAGCCACAGTTGTTTTCTTGGCTTCATATCCAGGGTCTCTCCCCACCCCCAGCCTTCACCCAGAGTGAACGTTCCAAAATCTAAATTTGTTTAGAATATTCTTGTTGATCCCCCAAAATGCCCGCAAAGAGACGTGCAAGCAAAGCTGTTTCTCGTCATGGCACTGCTGCCAGTGGTAAGATTGTCTGTGGGCATGGTAGTACGCAGTCATAGAAATGCATTGCTGATGTGAGGAAAGGTATTTCTCCTTCAATGTTTTTTACAGTGTAATCAGTAGCTTCACTCATAGTTGAAAGATAGGATGTTGCCCCAGCTGGTGGTGTTAGTGCAGTTGTTGGTGGTGGTATGAGTATTGCTGCCTCAAGTTCCACTTCTGACCAGTTTACTGTGTCCAAAAGTATAATGGAGTGTGAAGCACTGCCAGTGAGTGACAGTGTAGATGATGTCATACTCCCCAGTAATATCCCAGTAACTGAACATGAGGATTCTGATCATCATGTCAATGATAGCACACAATGTCACATTTCTTCCACTGCAGTTCAGGTCATGCATTTGCCATGCAGTGATTTATAGTGTGGTGAAAAAATTTTGGGTGATGGTGGTGCTGCTGCTGATGATGTTGCTGTTAGGTTTACCATCGATTAAGAATCCCAAAGTGGGACATTTCTTACTGAAACATGATTTTTCACAGGACAATATGTAACCTCGACCAATGCAACAGACTTGTTTTCACTAAATAATTAGAAAACTAAGTGTTGTAGTTTTTCAGTTGTTTCTAGTGTTTATTATCATTTTAAGGTATTTTAATAAAGGCATTATAGTTTTTTGTAACATTTAGAGGAAAGTAAGAAAATATTTTTTCTACTATAATGTCAGGACAAGTAATATTTTTCATGTTTTTTTACAGGACGCAGCTGTCCAAATCAGGACTGTCCTGCAAAAATCAGGACAGATGGTAACCCTAGTTGCTGGTGTTGCAACATGCTGTCCACATGCTGGCATCCAAGCAGAAGATGTGGATGATGTTGATGAATATGATGATGATGTCAGTGACCCCTGTTGGGAACCGGTGAAAAAGAAATTCCAAAGTGGCTGTGTCTGGGTCTGTTTGCATCCTCCCTCCAAAAAAAGTTGTAATTTACCAGTTTCAGTTGATGATGATGACCCAGTAATAATGATAGGTAGTCGTGGTGGTTAGTTGCAGTCCAAGTATGTCCTGCCTGAAAAATCATGTAGCACACACCCCACTTCATGGCTTAAAAAACTGGAGTCCAATAAGCAACATCGGGGGGACATGTTAAAACAAGAGCATCACAATCCTGAGTTTGGGATTTTTTTGTGCAAGATGCAAATGATGAGTCAGTTGCAGTCTGCCAATTTTGCCAGGTGTGTGTGAGTTGAGGTAAAAAGGGGAGCCATCTGGGTACAGGGGGAACAGCAAACAAATCTTAATAACAGGCACATGGCACTGTGGACCCAGCACAAGATGGCAGCTAGTACCTGTACCACAGTGGGGTGTCCACCCTAGTCATCAACCATAATGAGCATGTTATCCCCTTCCATGACTGTAACATCAAGTAGAAAATTAAATGTGTGCAGTAGTGATGAAATAACAGCAGAGGATTACTACAGGCATAATGAGGTGGAGGAGCTGAATGATTCTGAAGTCTTGTTCAGCGGTGGGGAGAGTAGCAGTTTTGGTGGTGGAGGTGGTCAATGCAGTATGTTTAGTGCAAGTGGTACATCAACCCCTGGTGGTAAATGTGGGAAAATAACTGCACTTCTGGGTTTGTCATCACCTGTGCAACCATCTTCATTACACGTCCACACTCCACCCCCTGCAATTCGCAGAGCAGAACCATTTGTCATCACACCCCATGTAAAGCGTTTAAGTCAGCCCATGTTACAGAGTGTTTTTGTGCATAAGCTGAAGTACCCACCCAATCATGCAGTGTCATGTGAACTTAATGCTGCTGTAGCTGAAATGCTGGCAATTGATCTTTTGTCCTTCTCCTTTGTAAAGAATTCTGGGTTCCGGTGATTTGCTACACGTGCCTGTCCAAAATGGAAAGTCCCATCCAAGACATACTTTTTGACCCATGCTGTCCCTGAGTTGTGCTGTACTGTGTCTGACTCAGTAAGACATGCCCTTCAACATTCCTCCTCTCCATTCATCCATTTAAGCATGGATATGTGGACAAGTGGCAAAACAGCGGGGAGTTCATATTTGTGTATAACTGTACACTGGGTGCAGGTGCCGGGGGTTGTTTGTTCTGTTGGTAGTGTGAATAATTAGTGTAGTATGGTGGAGTGTCGTGGTAGCAATCTTCCAGAGATTCGACAGCATGCAACGATTGCTATGCACAATGTGACCTGTTCACACACTGGTGAAAACATGTTGGACATGGTGCTGACTGAAATTGACAAGTGGCTGAACCCCCTGTCCCTGAAAGCTGGGTTCATAGCAAGTGACAATGGGTCAAATGTGGTGAAATGCATCATGAATGGTGGCTTTTTTTGGATTCCATGCATAGCCCACTGTTTAAATCTTGTGGTGCAGGGGTTTTTGCAGCACCCTGATATAAAGGAAATGCTGACAGTTGCACGCCGTGTCTGTTCTCTCTTTTCGCGCTCTGCAAAGGCCCATGACCAACTTTCGCAGTTGCAGATCTGAAACAGCCTCCTGCAGCACCACTTGAAGCTGGAAGTTGTCACCCAGTGAAACTCCACTTTATACATGGCAGAGAGGTTGTAGAAACAGCACAAAGCCACCTCAGAATATCTTGTCATGCACACTAGCCGTGACAGTTCCAGGGTTTACATGTCTATGATGACTGAACAGTGGCACCTCATGGACTCTGTAATAGCAATCTTGAGGCCTTTTGAACATGCCACACAGGCAGTGAGTGGTGAGTCTGCCTCAATTAGCCAATCAGTTCCACTGCTGTGGGTGCTGAGGCAGACATTGGTGAATGTACAGCATAGTTTTGATGTTGCTGAAGACAGTGCTAGCAGTGTGTTGCTGAAACACATGCTGACAGTATTTGACCAGAATCATCACATCTTGAGCATTCAGCATAGTGACAACTTTGCAATAGCAACAATGATGGACCCACAATACAAACGTGGAATTGCCTCAGTACTGGAGGGCTGGCCTGAACAGGTAAAAAATGTCAGTGGGCAACTGGTGCGCTTGGTTCATGGGGCACAGAAGTCATGTGCCAAAGTCAGCGAACCTCAGCAGCGTAATCAGGCTGAAGGTGAACCTGGAGGAGTAGTATCAAGTATATCCTGTGAGGGGAAGGGGACTGAAGTTCCAGGTGGTCTGTCATCAACAGCGGTTGGTGTTAACCCACTTTGGGAGGCTTTGTCCCAAGTCAGGATTTGTGACATAAATGATTCCAGAGAAGCGGATGATGCATCGAACACTGGACTTAGAGCAGCACAGTGAATGGCTGAGCCATATGTGTCTGAAAACAGGCATCTGTCAATCACTGATGATCTCCTTTTATACTGGAGTGGAAAGGTCAGTGAATGGCCAGAGCTGACCACTGTGGCACTGAAGTACCTGACATGCCCACCCTCCAGTATGAGTGTCGAGAGGGTATTCAGCTCAGCAAGTGCAATAGCTCGGGATCATTGTACAAACCTCTCTCCTACAAATGTCACTTTGCTGACATTCATAAAAATGAATGATAGGCACATACCAGCTCAGACTGCAACTTCAGTATTCATACCCTGGCATAGTCATGGTTTAGCTGATGCTGTAGGAAGGGACCATCATGGTGGCAGTGGCAGCATGAAATGGCCTGCCACTGACATAGATGATAACACAATGGAGAAAGAATTTCCCAGTGGTCACAATTCAAGAAGACAGTGAGGGCAGCTTTCTTTATGAGGATGATGATGAATGATGATAAAGTTAATGTTGGTAGGTTTTAACTTAAGTGGTTAAAAGGCTCTCAGATTTCTTGTATGATACATGTTTTCTTTTTCATAAAGTTAAATTAGTGTCCCACTCATAGTGACTCAAATTCCATATTTCACGTTACATTTATAACACAGAGCACAGTATATCCTGACCCCTGGACTACCACCATCATAACACCGCTGTTACCTGTTTGCCACTGCCAACATAGGGAATGTGAGTATGTGTCCCCCTGGACTACCACCTGTCCACCACCATAAGAGATAAGACCACTGTTTGCAACTGTCACCACCACCACCAGATAAAGGAAGATGTGAGAAGGAATGTCATCATGTGCCTCAGCTATGACCACCAGTCCACCACCACCCACCACCACCATTATGACAATGTTTTCCATTACATGTCTTGACCATGCCAAGGCAGAGTGAGTCGAACAGGAGACCACATCCATCGGCCACAGGCACAAAGCTTCTTACTATTAAAACTATAAAGTGAGTATGTGTACTAATGTTTTTCATGCTCTTCAACTTCCTTTAGCTGTGTGTTTTGTTTTCTGTTGCTTTTCTGAGCTGCAATGGTCAAACACATACAGTCAACTTATTTTGTTTTTTTACAGGTTAACAACAAACGACTCTCCTTCGCTGAAGGTCTGTATCAATGGTACAGCAGCAGTACTGTCTACAGGAACCTATGGGATATCCATTTCCAATCCATACTGGTAAGTATAACATATACATATATATCAATTTTATTTCATCTGTTCCTTTATTTTTTATAACAGTGCAACAAATCCGACTGGTGATTCATAAACTAGGTGACATGTATGTCACAAAAAGTATTCCTGCAACATATCATTCACTGTATTCCAAATTTGCAGCTGTACAGCCATGACAGTGTTGAAAAAGTTGGACCCAGGTCATATTACTTGACAAGATGTGGTTTTAAAATGTAACTTGAGTTGAGACGCAAGGACACTGGCACAGTGGGACAGTTTGCTATCTGTGTTAATCCAGATACCCGTGGTGGAACAGCCACGGCTTAAACATAATGTCTTACTGCTGCAATCAAGTTGTAATAAGTCCATCATTTCTTTTTTTAGGAAACTTCCGGATACTTTGTTGTGTCATAGTTGCCTTATTCAATCAACTTCTTCAACATCATGCACCCCCAACCCCGGGCTGGGGCAGACATGCAACAAGCAGAAGTTGTTTCAATCGATGATGTGACCATCATTACTGGACTGCAGAAGTCTGCAGATGGAATCTGTGAGGAAGTAACCAAATAATAAACCATTAATGAAACCTACTTGCAAATATGCTCCACCCAAAATAAAAAAAAAATACTTACCTTCATTGGCTTGAGAGCATTCCATTTCCAATTTTAATGGCAACATTTTTCATCAAACACTGCAATGTGCACACCAACAGTATGTGACCTGTAATACAAAACAATACAATGAGTACATGTATATATATATATATATATGTCAATCCCCACCTAGAAAATACATATATATATATATATATATATATATATATATATAAACTCACCAAGGCTACTATTAGTGTACACACAAAGGGTACCCTTCCATCCAGTTGAGATGATGGCATCGCATTCGCAGGAATCGCTGCACCCTTTGGATCAGCAACAGTTCTCTCATGGACATCATTTCTGATGGAACACTGAATGGATTCATGTCATGTTATCCCTCCTTTACATGGTTTGGCAAGACACTGTGCATCATGACATCATCATCATCACAGTATGTTAATTTTCTGGACACAAAGCAGTTGCATTTTGGGGATGAAGAAAAATTCTGGGGACTCTGTGTGACCACTGCGCGCATGAGTGACTATGCAATAATTTAGCGGGACTTTGCATGTGGTGTAAGACTCCTATTTCAATTTGTCAGCACTTGGGAATTTTCTAGACACAAGACAGTTGCATCTTGGGGATGCAGAAAAATGCTGGTGACTCTGTATGACCACTGTGTGCATCAGTGACTGCACAATAAATTCTGGGGGACTTTGCATTTGGTGTAACACTCCCATTTCACTTCGTCAGCACTTGGGAATTTTCTGGACACAAGACAGTTGCATTTTGGGGATGCAGAAAAATTCTGGGGACTTTGTGTGACCACTGCGTGCATGAGTGACTGCACAATAACTTCTGGGGGACTTTGCATGTGGTGTAACACTCCGATTTCACTTCATCATCACTTGGGAATTTTCTGGACACAAGACAGTTGCATTTTGTGTGTTGTGATTGTGAGCACATAATGTCATAATTAAATTATAAATTAAAGCAGCAGTGTAACAATGTGGTGAAATTTTTGACTTATACTTTTTTAATGCTATTTTAGATTGCCAGCCACTAGTTACCTCCTGACTTGTATGATACCCTTCTTTTCACAATTTGTGTCTGCTTTAGTACTTTTCCTCATGTCTGAAAAAATAAAAGGAGCTTTCCTTTTAATATGGCTTGGACCAGGTTTTCATCACTATTTGCTGCTGTTTTTGAACAAATTTTGTTCTGTGAGGTCAGAAAACAGTTCCTGCTGCATAATTGTTAGTATTGCTCACAACAGAAGTGATATATAAACAACTGATGGACAAAAACAGTCGAAAATACTGATGAAGACCTGGTCTGCACCGTATTAAAAGGAGCTCTCCTTTTATTATTTTAGACATGAAAAAAGTACTAAAGCAGAGTCAGATCCTGGAAAGAATGGTATCATACAAGTCAGGAGGTAAGTATAGTGGCAATGTAAAATAGCATGAAAAAGTATGGGTTAAAATTTTCATCAGATTGTTGCACTGCTTCTTTAATGTCTATTTCGAAAAAGAAATATTTCTGGTGCCTCAGTAATATTTACTTTGTGTCAGGACTCGTGACGTGTTTGTCAAAAAGCAGGACTGAGCAGTGCAAGTATGCTCTGCTAAACTTCATGTGTGCCATCAGTGTTCTTCCCTGTGTGTGCAGACGTTGTCCAGCTTCATGCAAACATATATATGGTGTGACTTGTTGCAGTATGTAAAGAATAAAGATAAGAAAGAATATATGACGTATATTTTATTTGTGCCAGCAGCACCAGCGGAGTAAGTGATATGATATTTTTTCAGAGGTCTTGGGTCACTGTGCACCTCAGTCACTCACAGTGCACACATGATTTTGAAGAGATAATAGCACAAAAAACACATGATCTCCTAAAAGTCATGTGTGCAGTATGTGACTAAGGTGCACTCTGGCCAGACACCTCTGAAAAAATATCATATCACTTAGTCTGCTGATGATGATGGTGACAATAAAATATACATTATATATTCTTATCTCTATTCTTTACACCATAAACATTGCAACAAGTCAGCATATGTATGTTTGCAAGAAGCTGGACAATGTCTGATGTCACACACACACAGGAAACAACATTGACTGTACACATGCAATTTAGCACATTATACTTGCAGTATTCAGTCCTGCTTTTCCACAACCACTACACAACAGAAAGTAAACATTACTGAGTCACCGGATTATAATAACAGGGCAATAAGGATCATGCATGTATGTGTATGTATGTATATATCTAAAGGGAAGCAGTCAGTAACAGGAGCTCCCACCCCCTGCAAGGCTTACCCTCTGGTTAAACCTTTGAAGTATGTTGTGGCATTTTTCTCTCACCACAACATACTTTATTTTAATAGAGAAAAGTCCACAACCCGGAAGTATGGTGGATGCTATGGGGGCTCTACTATGTGTAAAGGTGCGGCGATGCACAATGCTCTTCAATACAAAATTATTGAAGGGCATGGTGAGTCACCGCACCTTTACACATGATGGAGCCCCCATAGGTTTCACTATACTTCCAGGTCACAGACTTTTCTCTATTAAAATAAAGCATATTGTGATGTGAGAAAAACACTGCAACATACTTCAAAGGCTTATCCAGAGGATAATCCTTGCAGGGGGCGGACGCTGCTGTTGCTGACTGCTTCCCTTTAAACTACTGCTGTGGCCTTTCCTCTGTCTGTTATTAAACATAAACAAAAGACAAAACACTACAGCAGTGGGGTGTGTGTGTGTGTGTGCTGAAAAAAAAAGCTAATGGGGGATCCCCTGATGGTCCAGCAGCAGATAGAGCATCGACACAATCTGTAACTGGTGTTGCTTTATCTGCTCCAACTGCTGCTGGACAGCACCCACCCTGTCATTATTCTCTTCCACCATGGCCCACAAAAGTTCTATGTCTGCCTGAGTTGCAGGCATTGTGGGGTCCACTGGTGGGGGAACACCAGGCAGATGCGGTGGTGAGGATGGTGCTGGCGGTGGTACTGGAGCAACTGCTGCTGTGGCCCTCCTCCTGCTGTGACGAAGCACAACAGCAGCACCCTCTGCCACTGCCACAGAATGTCCAGCAGGTGGAGACCTGGCCTGTTCTGTGGCAGCCTGCCACTCCACCTTGTGGTGGCTCAACATATGGGTGTGCTGGTCCCCAGTACGCAGATGTGTCCCCCAGGGGTCACACTGCACCTGCACCCCACAAAGCAGACACACCATAAGGCTGCTGTCCCCTCAACACAGTTAAAAAACTGAAAAACTGGGGAGATGAGGGGGGGACCAGGCACAGGAGGGGCAGATGGACTGCTGGCAGCATGTTCACGGACCTGGGGCTCCACCTGCTGCTGTGGAGGCGGTGCTGTTGGAGCTCCTGCAGCTGCCACTGCTGGTGATGGTGGTGGACTTGCTGGACATGGCACTGGTGGTGCTGCAGCTTCTGCTTCTGGGGGGGACAACCAAACTCTCTGCATCGGTCCCACACCACCCGGCTACACCCCCCACGCATGCACACTGCTCCCCTCCTGCCACGGGCTACATACTGTCCCTGATCCTCCATTACAAAAAACAAAAAAACACTCCTTCCCTCTCCAGCGAGTCCCGACTTCACACACACTTACACAACACAGGCACACACACAGTCACACACACACACATATGCACCAAAGCTTATAAAACAAAGAAATCAGTCACCAAAAAGAAAAAAATGAACTGACAAAACAGTACAAAACAAATAAACAATTAGCTTTTAATAAAACTTTTGGGTTTTGAATCTGATCAACTTTCAGAACAAGCAGCCAAGAACTCTTTTCTCCACAAAATGCTTCCCCTCTCTACCTCTGCAAAGGAGAAAGTGAAAGTATCTGCTTCTATGACTCACTTCCTTCCTGTCTGGCTAAAGCATGTGACTTACAATACTGTAAGCCATGTGATGTATGGGGGGCTGCCTATATTGTTGTCATTCCACCTTACTTCGCGTTAAGGCAGAATGACAATGTGAAGTCATAGTAATAAAGTGAAGTGAGCACTTTACAATGGTCACTCCGCGTAGCACTGTGACAATGTGAAGTGGCCACTTTGCGTTCACTTCGCGTGCAGAATTTAATTTAGCTTTATCTCTAATCATACTATTGCCCTCTCCCCCACACCCCAAAGTCCTAATCTGGGTCCTACAATTGTGCAGGAATGCTTCACTTGACAAACTAGGAGCACCTCCCAAAAAATGCTTGGCATCAGTTAAATATCTCGGGTCAGGCCCCTTCCCCTGTGGAAGTGTGCACTCTGCTATCTTTATCTCAGACTTGGGTGTGTCATAAGGGGGATCCCACCACTTGCAATGGTGTGGTACGGGGTGGGCCTAAGGTGTGTTACCCCAAATGTTGTCTCTCAGTCTATCCCAAGGGTTAAGGGTTCTCACATCCCAACCCAACAGAGATCCTCATGGGGACCAATACTGACAACTAATATAGGGGAAGAGGCTTGGTGTTTCTACTGCTTCTGGATCCCAATTAGTAAGCTCTCAGGCTATCCCTTCAGGTAAGATAACCTGTGTTGTAACCACTAGGGATCTATGGGGTTCTTTTGGGTGGGTTTTTGGAAAACCTGTGTAAACAGTACTGAGGGGTATTTGGGCATCTGCTCCATAGCATGTTGTTAGCTGAAGTAGTTACTTACAGTTTAGCTGCCCCAGTTGGGTATAGAATGTTTTTTATGAATTAGTTTTGCTGTCATATTTGCTGTTAGCATTTGTGCTTTCTGTTCAGTACTTTTCATAGTTTAAACCTCCAACAGAGTCAGTACCTTTACCATATGAGGCATGGAACCTCAGTGGTTTGGAGAGTGGCACAGGTTGGCTACAACCAGGGGATGTTATCCCAACAACCCAGTACCGATCCTTCTTCACCAAATATGTTGATACTTGGATATGATGGGGGAGATAATAGCTGTAACATGGAATGTGCGAGGACTTAATTCACCCCCTAACAGGAAGAAAATCCTTTCCCATCTTAAAAAACAAAAGGCCCAGATAGAGGCATGTCTTTCAGGTGCAGAAGTGAAAAAACTGGTCCAGGAGTAGGCAGGGTCTTGAAGTGCACAGCCCTGCATTCCATAAAAAGCGAGGAGTCACTGTCCTAATACACAAGAGTCTTAAATGGTATATTGTGCAGGCCACTTCAGACAGAGACAGTTGCTGGGTTCTGGTAGAGGTGACCACATCCCAGAGCCCTCTGACACTGGCTAATATATATGATCCTAATCATAATGACCTGGTCTTTTTCCATGCTCTGTACCAGGTGGTTACCCAATTTAATGGTCAAGGTCACCCAATGCCATTCGGAGGTGACTTTAATCTTACTATACACAAGATCATTGATCGCAGTGCAGGTCAAGCTGAGCCACACTTGCGACCAAAAGAAGCCCTTAAAGAATTGCTCCAGGAGCATAACATGGTGAACACATGGCAAATGCTGAACCTGAGGGTGAGAGACTACTCCTTCTTCTCATATAGAAACATAGAAGTTGACGACAGATAAGGACCGCAAGGCCCATCCAGTCTGCCCATTTCTTTTTCTACCTTATAAATGTGCCATCGGCCTTTGCTATGTCAGTGACCTATCTATTCATAGTCATTTGTATTGCTCCCTTATGCCTATCTCATGCCTGTTTGAAGCCCTGCACTGTATTCATAGCCACTACTTCTTGTGGTAAGCCATTCCATGCATCTACCACCCTTTCTGTGAAAAAATTTCCTCCATTCCCCCTTAATCGGCCTCCCTCTAATCTCATGCTGTGTCCTCTTGTCCTGCTATTTTCTTATATTTAAACATGTTAGACTCTTTCACCTTGTTTATGCCCTTAAGGTGTTTAAATGTCTCATCATATCACCTCTCTCCCTCCTTTGCTCAAGGGTATACATATTGAGCTCCATTAATCTGTCCTCATATGTGTCTTCTGATGCAGTCCCTGCACCATTTAGTTGCCCTTCTCTGGACTGCCTCAATTTGGTTAATGTCCTTGTGAAGGTGTGGCCTCCAATACTGCCGCAGTACTCCAGATGGGGCCTAACCAATGTCTTGTACAGAGGGATTATTACCTCCCTCTTACGACTTGTGACATTCTACTAATACACCCTAACACCCCAGCCTTACCTACTGCTTTAGAGGTCTGCTTGGATGATTTCAGGTCATCAGTGATGATGATGCCCAAGTCTTTTTCTTCCTTTGTGACTGCTAGCAACTCCCCTCCCAGCCTATAAGTGGCTTCAGGGTTTCTCTTTCCTATGTGCATGATTTTGCACTTCTTTGCATTAAATCCCAGTTGCCACTCTTCTGACCATTCTGCTAGTTTATCCAGATCTCTTCTCATTCTGCCCACCCCATCTGGATCATCTACTCTGTTGCAGATCTTGGTGTCATCTGCAAACAGACAAGCCTTACCCTCTAGTCCATCTGCTAGGTCACTAATGAAGATGTTGAATAGGACTGGCCCAGGACTGATCCCTGAGGTACCCCACTTGTGACTTGCATCTCTTCTGACTGTATACCATTTACCACCACTCTCTGTTTTCTGCCAGTCAACCAGTTTGCCACCCAGTTGACCAACTTCTGACCCACCCCGAGCCTACCTAGCTTATTTATCAATCTTCTATGTGGAACAGTGTCAAAGCTTTGCTGAAGTCAAGGTAGGCGACATCAACTGCTCCCCCTTGGTCCACCACTCTGGTTACCCAGTCAAAGAAATCTATGAGATTAGTTTGACAGGACCTTCCTTTTGTAAACCCATGCTGTCTTGGATCCTGTGCCTATGGATTCCAGGTGTTGCACTATCCTTTCCTTAAGGGTGCTTCCATAATCTTGCCCACTACTGAGGCAAGACTGACCGATCTGTAGTTCCCCGCCTCCTCCCTGCTACCACTCTTGTGGAGTGGGATCACATGAGCCTTCTCCAGTCTTCTGGGACTCTCCTGTGCTCAGAGACTCACTAAACAATTCTGCTAATGGCTCTGCTAGTTCCTCCTTTAGCTCCTTAAGTACCCTGGGATGTATGCCATCAGATCCCATTGCCTTATCCACCCTGAGCTTAGCAAGCTCTTGTAGGACCCTTTCTTTTGTGAAGGAATAGTGCTCACCTCCCTCCCCTGTGTCCATGATGCTGAGCTGTGGGCCCTGCCCTACCTTCTCTTCAGTGAATACTGAGCAAAAGTATCTATTTAGGATAGATGCCTTTACAGGGTCCTCCTCCTCACATGCTCCCTTTTCTCCATTAAACAGCAATACCCTCTGGACTTTCTCCTTTCACTAATGTATCTATAGAAAGTCTTGTCACCTTCTTTACTGTTTGTGCTAGTGTTTCCTCAGTTTGGGACTTTGCCTGCCTTACTGCCTTACCTGCTTCCCTTAGGGCAGTTTGGTATGCCCCCTATCTTCATCCGCTGTGTTCCCTTATATTTTTCTGAAGGCAGCCTTTTGGCTCTGACCTTTTCTGCTACTGTATTTGAGAACCAAAGTGGTTTCCTTCTTTTTGCACTTCCTTTCTGTCTAACACAATGGGATGTTGCTTCAAGTATTGTATCCTTAATGCTTGCCCACTTTGCCTGTACCTCCTCACCTGTGTTTCTTTTGCCAGGGCTAGCTTAACTCTGTTGGCCATCTTATCAAAGTCAGCTCCTCTGAAGTCCCATATTTTTGCCTTGGAATGGGATGATTTAGATGTAGTAGCCAAATTGAACCATACCATGTGATGGTCACTGGCCCCCAGGTGACCTTCTACCTGGAGATCTGTGATCCCTTCTTTGTTAGTCAGCAGTTCAGTTATCATCTAGCCATCTATATCCCAGGTTCTCTTTCCCAGGAATAAAAAATAATTTCCTGACTGCTAAGATACACCCTTTAGTTATCTCAGATCATGCTCCAGTCACTCTCACCCTGATGTGGGGATGTCCTCCCCCAAATCTAAAACCTGGAGATTGGATCCCCTTTTTTTGCATGAAATGCACTTTATTGAGTGGCGAAAGTCTGAAGCATCTGACTTTATCACTAATAATTGCACAGGGGCTATGTCAGATGCAACAGTGTGGAAGGCTTACAAGGCATACATGAGGGACAGGATCATTTCCTATGCTGTTCACAGGTGTAAAGATAGAGAAGCAACTCTTCCTGAGGATGTATTTCTGTACTCAGGCTTTAGTTTGTAATCCATGGAACTTGTCTTCCGGCCAGGTTAAGAGACCTATAATGGCATCGCTGTTGTTATGAAACTATATGTATTAAAATATAAAATCCTCAATAAAATATCAATTGAAAAAAAAGAGAGGCAACTCTTCGAAACTTAGAGGACATGCTGAAGTCTCTGGAGGCCAAATATAAGGCTCAACACCCTCCTTCACAGGAATTGTTGGCTGAACTGGTATGCACCAGAATGCAGCTCAATGATCTCATTACCAGGAATGCTGAGTTTGCTGTCTTTTGCCTTAGGCATGCTTACTGGGAAGGCGGTGAACAAGTGGGCGGTTGCTGGCATACAGGCTTAAGAAATGCCAAGTTGACACCTACATTGCAGGTTTGCTGATGTCACAGGTGTAACACATTACAGAACCTTAAGATATAAATGGAATAAGGCACTGCTTCCATGAGGATTTATATGCCTCCCCACACCACCTTCTGAGGATTCCATTAGGCATTTCTTGGATACCTTACCTATCCCCCAGATTTATCCTGTGGAATCTGCTGCTCTGGATGATCCTCTTACTCATTGAAAGGTAATACAGGCTATCAAGGCACATCAAAAACGGAAAGCCCTGGGAAATGATGAGCTTCACATTGACTTTTATAACAGTTTACAAGGCAACAAGCTGCCCCAATGGCCAGATGTGCTAAAGAGAAATAAGCAACAAGTGAAAAGTAAACTCAAGCACTACCTACTGTTGACAGAATGAGCCAAAGCTTAAATAAGCTTAATGTATTTTATTCTTTTTTTATTGAGCATAAAAAAAGAAGAGTTATATAAATTTTTAACAAACATAAATCTAAAGGAAAGAAAAATGACCTAAAATCCAGCAAAGCATGTAAAACTGAACAAGATAAATATCTTCTTAACTAAAACTAATCCTTACATAAACACATAAATTCCATTGGTTTGATATCTTTAAATACTTGCACCGAACTTTCTTTTATGTACTGCTTATATTTACCCTCTTACTCACGGTTAGTCTATATTTAATTTATATTCCTCAATAGATTCTTTGAATAAAGATGCCAACTTTTTGCCACACATTATCGCATTTATCAGTTCTGTTCTCCAATATGTAATGAGCTTTCTCTGTTTTGTATACAACTATAACAGTATTTAACCAATTCGTATAGTCGGGGGACTCTTCCAATTCATAAGTATGTATTTAATTGCATTGATCAGTGCTATATGCATAAGTTTCTTTTGGGATGATGCATGGTCCTTAAGGTCTTGTCCATTCATTAAAAGTATATGTTCGCTTGTTCTTTTCAATTTTATTGTATGTATTGAATCCAAACTTATTTTGTCAATGTTCATCTAACTTATTGCAGTATATTATCATATGATCTAGTGTTGCATTCTTAGATTTGCATCTTGGGCATTGATTAGGATAATTTGGATTCATGAGATTTATTTTGTGAGGTGTATAATAGACTCTGTATAAAATATTAAAATATATTTGAATAGGTTTTGATGAAAATAATCCTAATTCTGTCATATTTATAATTTGATTACAGCCATCTGCCAATAAAGAATGTTCAGTTTTTTGTTTCCCACTTCATTTTTAATTTCATTAACACCTTACTATTTTTTTACTTTTATTATGGGATATATTCCTGAAATTAGTTTTTGTATTAGTTGATTGAATAATTACTTTTTCTATTAGGTTTATTTGGGGTATATTATTTAAATTCCCTCTTTTCCTCAAGTAATCTCAATTTTTTTAAAATTTGAAGAAATGAAATGCAAATGTATTTTTAATAGTTTCAAAGTCTGAAAGTGCATCGTCTGCATATAACTGATTTATTTCTTTAAGCTCTTTTAAGTGCCATACTTTGAAGACCCTGTCTGTACTTGATGGTTTGAAAAACTTATTCAAGTATGGAGGTTCAAGTGGTGAGACTTCACCTTGAATTTGTATAATGTTTTTCAAATTATTTCAATTTTCACATATTGTCCTGGAGGACCAGCATAAATTCTTGATTTGAGTCTGTTTTAAATCTGCATATAAAGCATGTTTTAATAAACCAAAAGAAACATAGCCTCAATTTGACATGCATATTCATTTTTATTCTTATGGAACCATTCTTAGGTTGTGGCACCATTTGCTGCCATGTAATACAATTAAAAAGTAAATAATGCTAACCCTCCTTGTTCTTTAGATAAATAAAGCTTTTGTATTTTAAAGTGGGGTTTTCTGCAATTCCAGAGAAAATTTTTAATTATTTTTTTTTCCATTTTCTTAAAAAAGTGATTGTTTAAGATTATTGGTACTGTTTGAAATAGAAATAAGAATTTAGGTAGGGTATTCATTTTAATTACATTTACACAGCCAATAAGTGTTAGTGGAAGCGATTCCCAATGGTCCAATTCTGCTATGTTTCTTTTATAGAGGGGTTCAAAGTTGTTACTGAGAAGTTTTTCATTCTTGCCATCTAGATTTACTCCTAAATATTTTAATAAAGGTTTTTTTTTATCTTCATATTATGGTTGGGGTTTAATATAAATGGGTTGTTATGATTTGTAGATTCTAATAGTTCTGATTTCTCCCAATTGATTTTATAACCTGAGACCTTCTTAAGATCCGAACATGTTTTGTATAGTTCTGGTAAGTTTTTATTTAGATCTGGTGAGTAAATCAATGCATCGTCTGCATATAGGCTTATTTTATATTCTGTTGAACCAATATGTAGACCCTGTATTATTTTATTATTTTGTATTCTTATTGCCAAGGGTCCAATTGCTAGAGCAAATATTGGGGCAATGGGCAGCCTTGTCTAGTGCCTCTGTATAGTTTACTTGGTGATGATACTTGTTGTTTCTTCTTACCCTGGCATTTAAATCACTGTAAAGTATGTTTATCCATTTTTGAAAATTTGGTCCAAAATTAATTTGTTTTATTAAGGTTTTGATAAAACCCCATTCTAGTCTATCAAATGCCTTCTCAGCATCTAAAGAGAGAATTAGTTTTTCTTTTTATACTTACCTATAATGTTGAGAGTTCTTATATTTGTTTTTAATTGTCTACCTTTAATGAAGCCATTTTGATCAGGGTGTATTATTGTTGGGAGAATTGTATCTAGTATGTTTGCCAGTATTTTTCTTAAAATGTTACTATCAGTATTAATTAAAGAAATAGGTCTATATGATCCAGGGAGGCTATGGTCTTTATCCTTTTTTTAAAAAAAAGAATTGTAGCTTCTCTTGCAGTGTTGTTTATGCAGTCATTTTCCAACATATAGTCATATAGTATTTTTAAATGGGTTATAACTATTTCTTTAAATTTTTTGTAAAAGTCCATGGGTATACCATCTGGACCAGCTGCTTTACTGATAGTCAACTTGTCTATTGAGACCTATATTTCCCCTGCTGTAATTTCCTTATCTAAATCCCTTATTTGATCATCTTGTAATGTTGGTAATTTAACCTTTTGAAAGTATCCTTTAATATTTTGAGAATCTTCATTTCTTTCAGAGGTACAGAATATAATTTTTATAAACATTTGCAAACACTATTAATTTGTGTTGGTTTTGAAATTAATGAGTTTTGTTCATTTAGAATTTTTGTAATTGAATTTGATTCTTGTTCCTTTTTCAATTGCCATGCAAGTATTTTATCTGGTTTGTCCCCAGTTGCATAATATTTAGAATGTGTCCTTAGCAATTGTTGTTTGGATTCTAAAGTGGATAATTTATTAAATTGATTTCTTAAAATTAACAATTCTTATAGTGTTTCAGGTTTTTTAGTTATTGAATGTGACATTTCTTTTTCCTCTATTTGGTTCTCTATATATCTTATATTTTTTTGTTTCTTTCTATCTTTTTATTCGAATTATATGATATTGTAATCTCTCTTATGTAGGCTTTATAAGCATCCCAAATATATATGCTCTACCATATTTTATTTATAAAAAGTGCCTTTCCAGAGATCAAGGTGCTTGTACATAATTTATCATAAAACATGACAATAATTAAAATCAAATCACAGTAAATCAGTGCATCAATAAATTCATAAAATCAGTAACTCAAAAAATATCAGATATGGCTAAAATGCATCTGGATATGCCAGGCTAAACAAATACATTTTCAGTGCTGTTTTAAAGCTCTGGATGGTCAGGCACGCTCGTATCTGGTGAGGTAGACAATTCCACATGGTGGGGGCTGCATAAGCAAAGGAACGAGACCCAGATGTTTTTAATTGAATCCTGGGAATCTCTAGAAATACCTCGTAGGTGGAGTGGGCAGAGGGGGCAGTAATGGCAAAGGAGATCTTGCAAGTAGCAGGGTCCCTGCTTGTATAGGGCTTTATAGGTCAGTAACCAGACCTTGAAGTTGATTTGCCACTGTACTGGCAGCCAGTGCAGTCCATGGAGCACAGGCATAATATGACTGGCCCTACAAATGCCAGTCAGCAGCCTGGCTGCCACATTCTGCACCAGCTGTAAGTGGCAAATATCAATCCCCAGTAGCCCTAGGTAAAGGGCATTGCAGTAGTCAAGGCGGGAGGTCACAAAGGCATGGACCAATGTTGGAAGGTCATTGGGAGAATCCAAGTGCTTTACCCAGGTGATATTCCTCAGATGGTAAAATGAGGTCCTGACAATGGCTGACACCTGAGATTTAAGGGGCAGGCCATCATCAAAAATAATGCCCAGGTTCTGCACCTGATCTGAGGCAGTCAGCTGAATAGCCCAGAGCCAAAGCCCTGGTGGACACACTGGCCCCCGATGAGCTGGGTCCACAACCAGCACCTCAGTTTTAACCGGGTTCAACCACAGCCAGCTGGCACTCATCCAATATAGGATCTTGGAAAGGCAGTTATTAAAGACTGAGAGGATCCCATCCTACTTGAGCACAAAGGACATGTACAGCTGAGTGTCATCTTCATAGCAGTGAAAACTCATGCTGTACTGTCTAGTGATATCTCTCAACAATAGCATGTACACTGTGAACATCATGGGTGACAGAATGGAGCCCTGGTGTACCCCACAGGGTAGGGAGAGAGGGGCTGAGGAACAAATTCCAGTCACCACTCTCTAAGTCCTATCCTCGAGGAATGATAGAAACCATCTGCAGACTGTACCAGACAGTCCACAGATAAACCTCAGGCACTCCAACAACACACCATGGTCCACAATGTCAAATGCTGCAGAGAGATCTAGGAGGACCAAGATGGAACAAGTCCTCCGATCTCTCGCTATTAGGTAATTTAATACCAGAACAAGGGATGTTTCAGTTCTATACCTCTTCCTAAATCCCAGCTTGAGAAAACCATAGACATCATGGGTAGATAAATCATCATGCAACTGCAGCACAACCACCTTCTCAATAACCTTGCCCACAAAGGGCAGTTTAGAGACAGGATTGTAGTTAGCCAGTCTGGGTCAAGGGAGGGCTTTTTAAGGAAAGGTTGAACAACCACCTCTTTTAGAGGGTCCGGAAAGACCTCCCTCTCCAATGACCTCCAGACAATCTCAGCCAGGACCAGGTCAATTTCATCAATGCACCTTACAAGAAGGCGCATTGGGCCGAGATCCAAACTACTGCTATTTGGTCACAGAGTCTGGATGATCTTTATGAAGTCAGACCAAACAAACTGGGCACCTACAACCTCTGATGACCTCTGCAATACCCCATAGAGGGGGCTGAGCAGATCCTGGACCTGATGGTGGCAACCTTATCTGTGAAGAACTGAGCAAACTCATCACACCTCTCTTGTGAAAAAGCTCCCCCAGGCTGAAGACAGATTGGATTGCACAATGTGTCAACAGTCCAGAAGAGCTGACCTGGTCAGTTTCTGTGCAGCATCAATCTCCCTGGACAGGAACTCTGCCTTCTTATGGGTGCGGGCTGATTGATAGAGCACATAATGGTCCATCAATCTAAGTCTGTCACACTCTAGGCCAAATTTCTGCCAGCACCTCTCTAGCCTTTGTCCACCTATCCTCATCTCCTTTAAGGTCCCATCAAACTATAGGGACCATGGGGGAAGAGTGAGGGGAAAACACAAGTAGGAGCTATGGAATCCAGGGCCTCTGTCACCACTTTATTATAGGTAAGTACCGATTCCCTGGATCCATGCATTCACTCAATAGAACCGATAGATTCAGCACTGCAATCAGGCCATCTGGGGTCATGCCCCACAAAGGCAGTACTGGAACATCTCCGTAGGGGTAGGTCTATTGAGGGGAGCCACAAAACTGAACCCTATGGCGTGATGATCAGACCATCCAACTGGCTCCATTACCAAGTTGGATATCTCCAGCCCCAGGATTAACACCAGGTCCAATGAGTGACCACAAATGTGGATCATGGAGGTAACAACCTGTGTAAGGCCCAATGAAATCATCACTTGGAGGAAGTCTTGATCAAACTGTAAGAGTTCGTCATCAACCCAGACATTGAAATCCCCAAGAATTAACCATCTGGAAGATCCCAAAACCACATCAACAATGAAGTCTATGACTTCCTGCAGGAAAACTTTCCCATCACTGGGTGGATGGTAGATGAGAAGTAACCTGCACCCAATGCCCACACCCATGATACACTCAAAGGAGCAGGTGGTCCCCACTGGAACATACACAAGGCTTAGTTCCAATCTAAAACAGATGGCTTCACCCCCGCCCCTATGATCCATCCTCAGGCAGTACATCACAGAGTACCCAGACGGAATTGCTGAAGCCAACACTGGACCAGTATTTTCATCCAGCCTTTCTCGGTGATGCAAGCTGGGTCAGATGAACCAACAAGATCTGCTATTAAAGCAGTCTTGTTTTTTTTTTTTTTACTATTTCCTTATCCTCCTACTGCTGCCACTGATCCCTCTCTCAGAGCTCCCCTCGTCGATCCCAATTTGCAGCCCCAAGGAGTCTGCTCCAAGAGTGCTAACGCTACCCTTGTACCTTCAGGGCCTCAGATTGCCTTCTGGGCAGGGCGGCGGAGATCCCCTATATCTCCCCCTGAGCATTGTTGGGAGTGTGCACAGTGAAGTCTGCTTCTTGGTTGCTGCCTTGGAACCAATGCTGAGACTCATTGCCTAGATCAGGGCAGGGTTTTTACCAGTGTTCTGATGGATCCCCAACGTTGGTGTGCAATGAGGAACAAGGCTGTCGGCAGGTGTAGAGATGCACATCGAAGCCGGTCCTCTGCCAATGTCTACCCTTGCATAAAACATCTCCCAACTGCACCGACCACCCTGAGGTTCCCCCAACAGGTGGCGGTATCGGAGCGGAGAGTACAGTCCCCCCTCCCTGTCGACCCGAGTCCACTCCCGAACCTGGGTCACCAGTGTGGTATGAGGTGTGGCACCCAGCACCTCAACCCTCATCGCCACTGGGCTGGCCAGCAGTCTTGTTTTTAATAGACCTGGCATTGCATAACACTGTCCGAGTAGAATGAGCAACCGAGGAAGACTGCGTCACTTGCTTACATGAAGAAGAGCCCTTGGGTATGGGAACCAGGGAGGGAGGACCCCTCTCCTGCACCCATTTTGCCCCAGAGCATCTCCTTGTTCCCACTTTTCTAATCCTCCCCCTGTCTCTGTTCCCCGCCAGGCCCAGCTCCCTTCCCCCTCCTCCTCCTCCTCCTCTTAACTATCCCCAGAGCACAACATACTCTGTATGCCTCTGCAGACAGTGGAGGACAGCTAAAAGGGTGGAGGTCCCTGAACCTGTAGGGGGAATAGTGCCTGACTGCCTTCTCACCTTCCCAGCACATTTACAACAGCAAACAGCACACACCACACTCTCAATAATCTCACCATCCACTCACAAACTTCAGTCATACACATTCAATTCAAAACTCCACACAATCACACCTTACTCATCAAAATCAAAACCAATAAATCCAAACCCTTCAGTCCTCAATCCCCCAACCACAAATTTACAATAAACAGAAAAGAATGCAAAAATTAACCAAAAACTCTTATAGCAGCATGTAATTTAACAGGTAAAGAGAGCAGTTACTAAAAGTCTCTCAATTCAAGGATTATGTAATCCGTAGAGCTCCCACCTCTCCAAACAAAACCAGATAGCTTTATCAAGATTCAACTCTCACTTAAACTTGAAAAGCCAACAAAAAATCAGTGAAAAATAAAACTATGAGACACTCTCACTGCCAGTGAATTAAGGAAGGTTTAACAAAAAAGTCTGACCAGTTTATATCTTCCAGAAGAGGGTCCTTTATGTAGGTCCAAAATTCCAGTTCCACAGATCTTTGTTAAAAGTCCAGATTTTAAGTGCTGCTCTCAAATTCAACCAGCCACAGCTCTGGTTCCCATCCCTCAACAGCTGCCTCGACAGCTCTTGAGGACAGTGCCTAAACAATGGAAGGGGCACTAACCAGGACCCAGCAGACCAAGGGCACCCCAGTACACACCCAGGGGTAGCCACTCCCCACTTAATGAGACAACCACTGCAACTCCTGGGCCAAGTCAGCCCACCAGTCTACCCCCCAGGCAGTTTAGGAGGCACCCAGCAAGTAAAAGCCTGCCCTTCAGCAGACCACTGCAGGCATCTCCTGCACAGACCAAACACCAAACAAGCAACTACTCCCTCTGGATAGCCAAGGGAGATCCTCTGCCCACAAAATCCTCCAGACCTTTTTTTAAAGCCTTGTCACTCAAAGAACCTCCGGCACTCACAGTTGGCAACAAGAATAGGACCGATGATGTTCCAGTTCCTGGTCCATCAAACAGACATCTCCTACCGCATTCAGGCTCCCCCAAACCTCATCTCCATGGTTCCTCCTCAAACACTGACCACTCTGCTCTGGATTCTCTCTCTTTGTTCCTCTGGCCACACTCCTTCAGCCCCAGGACAGGTAAGAGGGTTGGCAGCTCAAATGATTTAGAGCCATAAGACTTGATAGGACCTTCCTTATTCAAAAAAGATTTGTCCAGTGTATTGAATTGCAACACTGGACTTTATACAGAGAAGTGTGTATATCAATTTTGTGACTCTGTATATTCTCTAAGCACACTACCTATAAACCCGAAATGGAGACCTAACTTTTCTTACTCACTTCTTACCCTAACTCACTACCACTTACACTGGCTAAAATGACAAAGTTAGCTAAATGAAATAGCTCAACAATTACAAATGATATGACACAAATAATATAAAATAAGTTAACTAAAAAGCAAAAACTAAAACTGCTGCTGCATTTCGATAGCTAGCCCAATGTGGCTGCATCATTGTATTTGTTGTTTGCGAAGTATATTATTGTTTCTTGTTTTATTTGTTTCTATGTATTTTGGTCTTTAATTAAAATGTGATCCAGCCTAAAAGTTCTTATTGCCTGAGTTTTTTTATTATCATCTCCAGTATAACTGGAGCATGATCTGAAATGTGAATATTTTTATATTTTATATTCTTCAGACAGTAAAATAATGTTTGGGTGTAATAAACATATAAATCCTTGAATATGATTGATGTACTGAAGAAATTAATTTATATTGTTTATTAGCCAGGTATTTATTTCACCAGGGGTCGCCTAAATTAAGATCTGTCATGAATTTTATTAATTTTTTGGCTGCAGATGGGAGTTTTTCATTAACTACAGTGGATTTATCTAGATTATTGCTAAATATTAAATTTAAGTCCCCACCAAATATTGTATGTGTTTTGAATGTTGACAAAATAAGGAAGATTTCATCCCCAAAACCTGGGGTGTTCTCATTTGGCCTATATACCGTATTAGTGTCAATATCTCCCCATTAATTAATGTTTCACAAAATATAAATCTCCCATTCAGATCCACAATTTGTTTATTAATCATAGCTCCTAATGATTTTTTTTTTAAATGGCCACCCCCTGGAGTTGGATCTAAATGGAGCATTAACTCCACTGCCTCATCCTTTGCAATGAAATGTGAAGTCTGACTGGGACAGATGGGTTTCATGTAACATTAAACAATTTGCTCCCATTTTATCAGTGTAATTAAACATTTTCTTGGCTTTTACTCTCTCCCCTATACCTTTGATGTTCCAAGACAATATTTTTAATTCATTAGCCATTTATTCAGTATAAAAATTGCTTATCAAATATACATAGCTAAAGATACTTAGATGCCAAGACATTGAACCATTCAAAAAAACATCAATAGCTTAGATTTTTTTACAGCATTTGTTTGGTTACTTTGCTTGAATAAGTTAGAATACTTACTTTGCTTAGATTCTTAGCACTTACTCCCAAAATAATATAATATAAACCAGTTCCTTCTCTTAGCTGAATTTTTCCCTTTTATCTCTCCTTATCCCTTCCCCTTCTACTTTCCTTTATTTATACTAACTTTTACACAGATGTATATTACATTTCTATGCCTATCCTTCCTAACATCCTTCACCTTGAATCTAGTCCATGGTTTAAAAAAATCCAGATTTCTATCTCTCTTTTTTTCTTGATATAAGCTACCTCCCCCCCATGCATCTATCTTGATGGCCATGGATAACGAGAGATGGTGTGGTGCTTTTGTCACAAGCTGACTAAAATGCATTATTTAATTAGACCTTTTTATTTAATTTAAGAAAAAGATCTAGTAATAAGAGCTGATACTTGCAGATACGGCCTCTCCCCCCAAAAAAGAACACGTTATACATTTTTTCCCCAGGAGGGGGGCCTCCATTTTTTCCTCTGATTAATTTTCTTTCCTTCCTACTTTTGTCTATCTATCCTTATAATCCTTTAGCTTTTGTTTATCCTTATTGTATCCATTTCACTAATATTGGTTTTTACCATCTAAGCTGCCTAAATTCCCATCTTGTTCACTTCTTATTCCTTCTTTTCTTTACCAGCACCTTTTACTTCATCAGCAATAACTAGCACACATCCAATCCTTTCTTTTTCTTACTTTCCCTTCTTTCACTCCTATCTGTTCCCAAATCTGTGTCCCTTAAATTTTGCACTTCATTTTCTTATCCGTAATTAGCATGAAGTGGAAGTTTGTTGATAGTCCTTGAGTGACAAATGAGTTTGCCGAACAATCTTGATCAAATTGCAAGTTTAAAAAGGCTTCTGCTTTCTTTGGATCTGTAAACCACTGCATCTTCCCATGCCAAAATCATTTTAACTGAGCTGGTGGTAGTATAGTGACTGAATCCCCATTTCGAATAATATTGCCTTTGCTTTATCAAATGCTTTGCGTGACAGAAATGTCTCTGTACTAAAGTCTGGGTATGCTGAGAATTTATACCTATCTGCCATGAGGCCTTTATCAGTTCGTGCTTTCCTTAAAATGTTCTCTCTGTCTTGATAGTAATGCAGTTTGAAATAGACGGGTCTCCTTTTTATTGCATTAGAGGCTGTGTTATTGTTTTGTTGCAGAATCCCCCCTCCACCCCCCATGTGTTCTATCCAGCATGTTTTTTTTCAGAGGGGTAATTTAGGCCCATGGCCTTTGAAACCAATTTTTTGAAAAATGGGATAGGATCTTCTCATCCTTCTGCACCTTCAGGAACATTAATGTATTTTATATTATTTCTCCTTGATCTTTCTTTCTGATCTGCACCTTTTTGTTGCTGAGCTTTTAACTGTAGGTTATATTCTTTTATTTGTTGTTGTAATGGATGTAACGTGTCTTCAGTAGTGCTAACCCTTTATTCCACCTCCATGGTTCGAACTGTTAAGGCCTCTATTTTTGTAGGAACATCTTTTATGGATTTAATCATTAATGTAAGAGCAAATGTCAGGGCTTCAAAACCTTTCTGCATCTCCGTCTGTATTTCTTTTTTAAAGCTTGCAATAGCTGCATTTTTTTAAGGTTAATTGAACATTGGTAGATGCTTCATTTGAAGTAATGCTTTGAATACCATCATCAAGACAAAGTATAGGTGGTGTAATTTTATTTTGCAAGTTTTGTTTGACCTGAATCTGGTCACTAATATTAGCAGTGGAATTAGCATCTACCATTTCAAATGTGGACCCTTCATTTTTACACATTTCTTTGTGGATGCAGTGGTATTTATATCATTTATCACAGTTAGTATGGGGTAATGTTCTTGATTTTCACTAACCTCCTTTGCATTTTCAGACCTCATCTCTTTAGTAATGGTATTCAACTTGTGAATGGCATCCTGCTAAGAATCCGTCTGTGCCTGCCCAGACTCCATAGTTTTTTTTTTCCATTGGTTGTCCTGATTGTGGTTCCTCTTGGTGCTAGGGTAGCAAGGTATCCTCTACATCAAAGAATTGCGTTCCTTCTGGTTGTAATTCTGTCATCCTTGCTGCTGCCACTGGAGAACTGCCATCTGACAGAGTCAGTGTCTAAGGTAGGGGGATAATGGGTCAGCAAAACCTGTATGCGAGAATGCAAAGAATTTCAATGTTTTTTGTTGAAGTCTGGGTTCCAAGTGGGATGGGGCCCCCATCTGCATTTGGGCCTGATTGAACTTCTGTTAGGATTTGGATCTTGGCTCTCTCTAGTGTTTCTGTGATTTGAGCCCATCTTTTAATTCTTTCCTGCATCATACTCTTTTAGACATTCCCTCCATTGAATATTCATGCTAATAAGTGCCACTCTGCTTGAAGCATAATTATTATAATATAGTGTAAAGAGATGATAGGAGCTCTACCACTCCTTGACAAAGCCAGCTGTGCTGTGTGGATTAATCCTGGTAGGATTGTCTCCAGCCGGGTGGCCAACATCTTCACCAGAAATTTTGGCTTTCCCGTTGATAAGAGATATAGGCCTGTAGTTACCCAACTCTGTGGGGTCCTTTCCATTTTTTGGTAGGCACGTAATAATGTCCTACTCAAGAGTGGGCAGAAGATTTCTTTGCTGTAAGGTAGACTGGAATATTGCTAATAGCAGAGGGGCAAGTTTCTCATGCAAACCGTCATAACAGTAAAAAGTAAACTCAAGTACCACCTACTAATAACAGAATTAGCCAAAGCTTAAATAAGCTAAATGTATTTTATTCAAAGAATATATAAGTGAATAAAACAAAATATACCAGACAACACCGAGACTCCCCCCAACATGAACAATACAGTGAGTCCCACTGACCTCCTATCAGTTTTGCATCAAAGCATCATCAAGGAGTGTCCTGTAGTGGTGATTAAATCCTTTTTTAAATCCACATCTTAAAGTGACAGATATCAATTACGCGTAATAGTGATTAGATGTAAAACATAACAATACTGAAACTAAATAGTAATACATTTGGCTGCACTGCATGTATGAAGCTAATGATATTTGCTTAATACAGGATACATTTACCTCAATATCTTAAATACACTAGTTATAAAAATGTAAATAAATCTAATAAGGTGTTCTGAACATAATCAATGTAAAACACAAGACATATAAATATGTAATAGATAACACACTCTAGAGTGTGCGGTCACACTCTGATATACACACGAGGCCGCAGGCCGAGTGCATTGACCACCCAATAGTGGGTTATCTAGCTTATAAAATTGTAACATTGATTTGGAGGTGGGTGAAAATTCGGATGTGTGGCAGCGCTCTGATATACACACAGTCATGTGATGTGTTTCAACCAAGCAGATGTTTCCTTTTTTCTTACCCATTTTATAAATACATATATACACACACCAGATTTATCAGTAAAGCTTGACATATTTTTCTCTTAGCCATTTTCTTTTTTGGGATCAAGCTAATATACTAGTTTTTTCAGTATACAAATCAATGTCAAAAACAATGGCTAAATCACTTGAAAAACATGTTCTACCTGGGCTAAAGATCAAAGAATCATGCAAGTGGTCCTTCCAAACTATCATGAATTAATGTCACTTCTTTATATATTTATGGATGTATTCAAAGTAATAATAATACAGCTGTAAAATGAAGTGCTAGTTGTTAAGTAGAAAAAAAGGGATAGTTCCATAGAGAGTGTGGGGAAGGGGAGAAGAGGAAGAAAGAAAAAGGAAGGGGAAGGAAAGTGAAACAGGAAGAGAAATTGTATGAAACCATAAATGAGATAGTATATCACCTCCTTATATTTGACTTACTGTATATGGAGTATATTATGGATAGACAGGACACGGTTAAGGTATCAGGTAATCAACTGGTACAAAGAGAATGTGAAAGAAATACATCTTAGAATCGAGTAATTTGTGTTATTGTGCTTTCATATTCTCTTGCCGGTGGGTTCCTGAATACATATCACATCAGACTACTTGAATTATCATTTCATTGCCTCTGGCTAATAAATCATAAAAGCACCATTGTCATTACTAACACTACATAATCTAATAAATACATTCCATTTAAGAACAACGTACCAAATTGCTATAAATTTCAACTGAATGATTAAGGTGCTAGAAATATTATAGCACAGAGTCTGTAAATCCAGTACAGTTCCCTTTGTGACAGGAGCAATCCTTGGTCGCCACCCTGGGGCCCACTCTTACTCGTTCTATCCAACAGAATAAAGAACTGTGTGACACGGTGTTCCTGGTTCCTTTCAAATGGCAAAACAGAGCATTGTACTCATCTCCCCTTCTAATACACCACCATTGACCACTTCACCTCCAACTCAAGAGTCCAGCACTGATTCAAATGAAGAAGGAATTGAACCAGAAGAACTGGAGAAGGTGGAGCACATGCTGCTTACCTCCAGCCCCAGATGCAGCCTGAGAGTTGTACACTTCAAGGCAGGCATAACAGAACACGATGGGGGGGGGCTGGAAAACAAAGCAGCACACAAGAACAGTGTACATGCAGGGGGAAACAGCAACCAATGCATATGATGCAGCACCAGAGGGTGGCGCAACACAGTGAGCCAGGGGAGACCATTTGAACAAGAACACGGGGAAGTGATCGTAGTTAACCTTTCATCTGTGGAACTGATTGCACCACAATTACAGGTACTGTTCAAGGGTCTTAGTTTCATTCCTACCAACATAGTTGATGAATTTGAACTGTTTGTGGATATAAAGAAGTTCACTAGAAAACTTAAAGGTCCACTTTGCTAAGAACGAACTAACAGATATTGATGTCACTGTCATGGGAGACACTTGGTCACAAAATGCAATATATGCTGGGACCATGGCACCTGATTCATTTGTTAACACTTTGAAATGCCCTTCTACTTTAATGTCTGCATACTCTCCTGCAGTTATTACTTTTGATAGAGCAGTTCTGCAACAACTCAAGAACCACCATGGGGAGTTTACAGCATTGCAATATGTCAACATCAGCAGAGCTGAACAGACTGCTTTTCAGGAACAGCAGGGACACCAGGACTTGGTCATTAAGCCTGCTCACAAGGGTGGGTCAATTGTACTTATGGATCTGGAGAAGCATAAGGCAGAGGTTTTTAAATAATTGTTAAACACTGATTATTATGGAGGCCTAAAACCTGATCCCATGGCAATATTTAAATAAGAATAAGATACCTTTCTTTTACCAGCTTCGGGGGATGGTCTCATTAATCAACAGACATTTGATTATTTGCAGGTTCCATATCCAGTTAGGCAGACTATTTACATTTTTGCTAAAGGTGCATAAGACCTTGGTGGATCCCCTGGGATGCCCAGTCGTGTCAAGCATTGGTTCTCTGATCAAACCATCATCCAAGTTTGTGGATCAACATGTTATCCATTTGCTGCCTCGGTTGTGGTCCTACAGTATGTCATGGATTCCACAGAAATTTTGAGCATCCTGAGATATCTACAACTGGAACCTGATTGGGCTCTTGTTACCATGTATGTGGGAAATCCTTTATTCGAATGTGCCACATGATGGTGGCCTTTCTGCCTTACAGTAAGTCAAACATGAAGAAGTGATACATGTTTTGCATTTATGGGCTTATACAATCTCTCTTCCTGTTTCACTTTCCTTCCCCTTCCTTTTTCCTTTCCCACTTCTTCCCCCCCCCCACTCTATAGAAATATCCCATTTATTGTAGTTGACAGCTAGCACTTCATGTTACGGCTGAATTATTATTAGTTTGAATACATCCATATATATATAGATATATACAGTATATAAAGAAGCAAAATTAGTCCATGCTAGCTTGGAAGGACCACTTGCATGATTCTTTGAAATTTAGCCCAGGTAGAACATGTTCTTCAAGTGATTTAGCCATTGTTTCTGACATTGATTTGTATACTGAAAAAAACTGGTATATTAGCTTGATCCCAAAAAAGAAAATGGTTGAGAGAAAAAAAATGCCCGGCATTACTGATAAATCTGATGTGTGTATATATGTATATATCTTACAATTTATATTGATTATGTTCAGGATACCTTATTAGATTTATTTACATTTGTATAACTAGTGTATTTCAGATATCGAGGAAAATGTGTCCTGTACTAAACAAATATCATTAGCTTCATACATGCAGTGCAGCCAAATGTCTTATTATTTAGTTTCAGTATCATTATGTTTTAACCTGATCACTATTACACATAATTGGTATATGTCACTTTAAGAAGGTGATTTAAAAAAGGGGGTAATTCCCACTATAGGACACTCCCTGATGATGCTTTGACATGAAACTGGTAGGAGGTCAGTGGGTCTCACTGTGATGTTCCTGTTTGGGGGGTTCTGTGTTGTCTGGTATAGTTTGTTTTTTTCTCTTATATATGCTATGAGTAAAATACATTTAGCTTATTTAAACTTTGGCTTGTTCTGTCAACAGTAGGTGGTGCTTGAGTTTACTTTGCACTTTTATGACAGTTTGCATGAGAAACTCACCCTTCTGCTGCTAGTTATATTCCAGTCTACCTTACAGCAAGGAAATCTCCTGCCCACCCTTGAGGAAGCCATTATTACAGTCCTACCAAAAAATGGAAAGTAACCCACAGAGCCAGGTAACTACAGGACTCTATCTCTTATCAATGGGATGCCAAAAGTCTAGCGAAGATGTTGGCCAATTAACACAGAACAAAAAGCCCTAACAGCTGCGGATGTGCTAAGAACAAAAGAAAGTAAGCAACAACAAAAACTTCAAGCACCATCCTCTTACCCCAAAAATGAAGCAAGGCACCAGTGTAATTCTAAAGTGCAAAAGCAGCAATTTTATCACATAAAAAGCCAAAAGGTCAGACAAACATCCTACCTCCTACCTCTCCAAACAGGAAAGCCAAGCAGCAACCCCTGTAGATAGCCTCCAACTGGTATCACACTAAGGCATCATCAAGGAGATGATGCCATAGGGTGTTGGCCACCCAGCTGGAGACAATCCTACCAGGATTAATCCACACAGTGCAAGCCAGCTTTGTCAAGGAGTGGCAGAGCTCCAATCATCTCCACACACTGATCAATCTCATGGCATCAGTATGCCAACACCTCATTCCAGCAGTCGCTATATTGGTTGACTTCCAAAAAAGCCTTTGATTCCATTGAATGGAACTTCTTGTACTGTGATCTACAGTGCATGGGATTCAGGCCAGAATTTATAGAGTTGGTGCACCTGCTCCATCACTCTCCAAAAGGTGTACTTTCTAATGGCTTGCACTCTCCCTTAGTTCCATTACAGAGAGGTACTTACCAGGGATGCCCTCTCTTGCCCCTCCTTTTCATCCTGGCTATCGAGCTCCTCACCATCATGATCTGACCACACCCTTCTCTCCATGGTGTTGTTTGTGGAGGACAAGAGCATAGGGTTCTGCTATTTTCAGATGACCTGCTCATTCTCCAGCAAAATGGACAGGCCACACTGGACCCACTGATGAATCTCTTAGTGGATATCTGTCAGGTTTCTGACTTGACAATAAATAAAAACATGATGGAGATCCACCCCATGCACCATACAGTTCCCCAGCAGCCTTACATGGAGTGGGGGTTCTGCTGGCAACTGCAAGGAATCACATACCTGGGCATTAGACTTCACCAAGACACTTCTAAAATGCTCCACCTCAACCTTCAACCTATATTGGAGTCCAACAGATCTATGTTAGCTAGGCGGAAGCTCCTCAAATTTTCTCTGGTATGCAAGATTGAGGGCTTTAAAATTATGATGGCACCCAGCATCCTCCATATCCTGTCCCACCTACCCATAGCCCCACCCTCAAAATGGTTCTAGGACATGGACTGAATGATGGGGGATTTTCTGTGGAAGGAAATCCCCCCCATTTTAGTAAAGGGAAGCTTTGTAGTCACTGGACAAGAGGGGGATGGGTCTTCTTTTGTTATATGGTTATTACTTACCATTCATGATATCTAAAACCATACACTGGCTTACACATGTGACAATATTTTCTCCCCTTTGACTGCAGATGGAACAGGCCATAGCCCACTAGCAGCAGCCCTCATTTATGCTTCTGTGGGTAAACATGTTCAACTGTACCCCACCATCACATTCTCTAAGAAGATATGGGCACTTATACCTAAGTCACTGAAGTCTGACCCTGCACCTCCTCAGCTTTTACCCTTATGGGGGAATGAGTCCTTGCACATTAGCCATCAGCCTCCATCCTGGCCAACATGGGCCAAACAAGGCAGTTGCATGATTGGAGACACTCCTGAAGTGCTCCACATGGACTCCTTTGCCAGTCTACAATCCAGATTCAGTATTCCCAAACAGGACTTCTGTAGATACCTCAAGATTCAGAGCATGGTGGCCAATTGATTGGCTAGAATGCAGCAGAAACCAGTACTTTCCACAATCTCCCTAGTTGAAGCCTTACTGCAGAAGCCTAAGAGCAGATGCAGACTTATATACACAGCTTTACAAGATACCCAACCCAACCTGTCCCTGCCATCTAAATATTTATGGGAAGCAGAGCTCTAAATCCAGATTGTGGCTATCCAATGATCCTCTTGCCTTTTTCAGGTCCAGAAAGCCTGTTGGGATAGTTGCAATCACTTCATACAAACTAAAGTCATCCTTTGCTGGTACCACACTTCTTCAGTTCTTTTCCACATGGGTCTTCTTCAGTATAACAAATGCTGGTGATGCCAACACCCTGGAGCACACTTATCACATATTCTACAGTCATGTCTTGCTTTTCAGCCTTTTTGGGCAGCTATTGAGGGTGTTTATCCCAAGCTATGGGGCCACATTGTGCATGGGAGGGCCTTCTTTTTCTCTTAGATCTAGAACACCTGCTGCAACCCAAAAACATGCCCATGATGCACTGGATAGTCACCTTGAGTGTAGTCATGAAGCACTTGACTCTATGCAAATGGCACACCACAGAGGTTCCTACATTAGCAGAATGGCTGTCGGCGGTTCAACTGGCTTCCTTAGAAAAATCATGTCACAGAATTATGAATAGCCTTGCCCAATATCAACAAATCTGGGACACTTGCCTCCGTTCTGAATTATGTGCTCAGACTTGAAATCCCATCTATAGTCAGGTACAGCTGTTGTCTTGTTGAGGTTCTCTCAATCAATAACAATGATGAACATGACCAGATGTAATACATTACAGTATAAAAAGCTTTGTTTATAGTGTTTCAACAATTCCTACTTAGTGAGGGCTGTCAGCTTAGGTTGTTATTGTTGTACCACACGAGATAGACCTTTCCTTTTCTTCTCATGGAGAGAACTGTGGGGTGGGTTGTATTGGCTCTTATTACCATATTTCAATAAGTTTTTTACTGTTTGTTATATGGAAAATTGGTATGTATTTTCTAATTGCTGTTGTTTGTTTGTGTTATGTTTGAATCTCAGTAAAAAGATTAACTAAAAAAAAGATGTATTGAGTTTATACCCTGTGAGTAGGACAAATTCAGGGAACGTTTACCAGGGACTAGGGAGCAAAGTTTCAGGATTTTATAAATAAATAAGCAGATCATCTAAATATAGGGCTAGGGTTTGATAGCTGCCTACCAGGAAAGGCCCTTGAATTCACAGAAGGCATTTAATAGCCTGGGCCAATGGTTCCAAATAAATAGTGAACTGTAAAGGGGATAAGGGATAGCTATGGCACATGCTTCTATATAAACAGAAGGAGTCAGAAACCTGCCCATTGACCTTAACATAAGCGTTGAGGTCACGATAAATGGACCTGTGTACCTTAATAAAAGGAAGAGGGAGATGCGTATGTTTTATAGTTGCGAACAAATATATTTCATTCCACCCAGTAACATGCCTTCCCAGTGTTTAAGCTAAGCAATAAAAAGTGGTGTTTCAACTGGATTGCATGGTGTAGCACATGCAGGGTCCTTTTTATATTGACTGGAGCTTGTCTAGCCATGACAAACACTGTCTGTTCGAGGGTGGAGCTATCAAACACTCAGTGCCAACAAAGGAAAGCAGATTTAAAGGTTACATTACTTGAGGTCCTCTACTAGAAGTACAGATTTGCTGACAGAGACGAGTGTAAGCACCTAGCTTTACCTTAAAGGTATATTTATATTTATTTATATTTCTCTTCATACTGAAAGTAGCAGGGTAGATGTGGAGGAAAAAAAAAGATTTGCAGGCAGTGTTTGGGGCACTTCAAAACTTGTCTTCATATTTGTAACAGGTAGTGTGGGGCAAACTAGGTCAGGAAACTAGCCCACCAATTGGAGGCACTAGCTGTCTCAAGAAGTCCTGCGTGTGAGATGTTTCACCTGGTGTATAAAAGCAGGCACCCCAACACGTCCATATACACGTTCATGTTCAAGCACATGGATGGAATGGCACAGGAGTGAAACAGGTATAAAATTGGTATCTTAGGCATCAACAGGCATCCTCAGGAGGAAGCAGCAGACTCTGTCAGTCAACAGATAAGGCACCTGCTCACTACTGTTGGAACATTCACTGCTGGGGAGGGTGGTGGGTCAAGGTAGGTCAAAACTGGGAATAGTTGCAACACCCTTACTAGGGTAGTAATACAAAGGGACTAAGGGGAAAGGAGAAAATCAAATAACTCCTTCTCTAGTGTCAGGGTACAAAAGAAGTAAAACAGAAGTCCAATTAAAAGCTCAAGGGGAAACAAAATGGTACTTATCTAGTGTAAAGCAGCAGGGGGCAATCAGGACAAAAAAAGGAAATCAAGAAGCACCCTATATACGGTAAAGGTATAAATTCATTTTAAGGTATTGGGGGAGTAGGTTTCAAAATGATGGGAGTACTACAGTGCAGTGGAGTGGCAAAATTCAGGGAAACCTTCTGAAGACTCTGGAGACTTAGGCACTGTGCCATTTATGTGGACCTCTTTGGGCTGAGCAGGGAGGTCTCCATACTCCAGGATGAGTTGGCTTGGATTCAGGAGGCCTCTTCCCCCATCCAGGGGCCACCAACTCCAGTGCTGTTGCCTCAAAGGGTGCCTGGAGGGAGGGCCAGCTGGACTGTGGTGGGCTCTAGGATGGTGGGGTGGAGGTAAAGGAACACATTCCTTAGCCTGTTTCACTAAAGAACTCTTTCTCCATGCTGGTGGGATTGGACTGCCAGGATGCAGCACCCATTTTAGTGTCAAGGGATGATGCTGGTTCTTCAGAGCAGAGGCCCCATGGTGAGAGAGGACCACGCTGGAAAAAAAAAACAGCCTGCTGGGTGACTCAGTCATTAGGGAATAGTTTTGGGAACACCATAGGAAGGAAGGAGAGAGGTGAAGTGCTTACCTGGTGTCTCAGCATGGAGGGACGGGGAACGGATCCTTTGGATTACCTGGATGGCAAGGCAGGAGGGGAAGCTGGATGTCACTGTCCATTTGGGGACAAATGACCTGCATGAAGAGGCAGCTGGGGTGGTGCGGGGCAGGATTAGGAAAATGGGGAGGGGCATGAAGCAAGTGGCAGGCATGGTCGTCTTCATTGAGGTTCTACCTGTGCAAGGCTTGGGAAAGAGGGCATATCACACTGAGCACAAGTAGTTAAAGGCATGGTGCAGGGAGCAGGAGTTTGGCAATATCATGGACTGGTGTCCTACTTGGAGGGATGGAGGCCTGTACAAATTGGATGGCCTCCATTGATCCAGGAAGGGAGTGGCAGTTCTGGGTAGGAGGCTTAAATGCTACTTAAATGGGCATTTACACCAGCTAAGGGGGTGGCATAAGAATTGTAGGAGGCAGTGAATGCCCCCCAGATGTTAGACATCAGTGATGGATAGCCAAGGGGAAATTAATTCTCCAGGCATAACGGGGAGTAGGGGCAAGAAGGAGAAAGGTATGGGAGAGTTGAAAGGTGGAACTAGGGTAGAGGAAACTACTAGGGAGGGTAGACACAGGAAGGATAAAAAGGGGAAGAGCAGAATCAATGACAAGGAAGGATGAAGGATGGGCTCAAGAAGGGAGGGCTAAGTAGAGAAGAACAAAGGGAGTGCTCCAAAGCAGGGAGCCTAGGAAACAAAATTCCTGACCTTGAAGCTACCATTGCAGAGGTGGACCTGAGTCTGGTGGTCATAGCAGAGCCATGGTGCACTGACAACTACAGCTGAGAAGTGGCCTTACTTGGGCACAACGTGATTAGAAAGGATAGGGCAGTGAGAAAAGGAGGGGGGTTATATGTAAATGAGGGTATTAAGACCACGGAAATACAAGGTCACAGTGGGGAGAAGGAGGGGTGGAGGTCCTTTGATTTGGCTTTGTGATAGGGTCAGGGGCCTTTATACATATAGGGATTCTGCACAGGCTTCTAGCATAGGGGGTGTATATGGACAGGGTTTTGGTGGAAAATATAGGTAAAATGGCAAACAAAAAGGAAGTAATACTAATGGGTGAATTTAATCTACCAGATGTGCACTGGAACATCCAGGCAGAGGCTACAGCTAGCAGCAGAATCATCCTTGACTCCCTGAAAGGGTTATTTCTCAGGGAGCTGGTTACAGATCCAACTAGAGATGGGGCCATGCTGGGTCTGTTATTTATGAATAGGGACAGCATTGCAGATGGTTAGCCCCCTGGGTTCAAGCAGTCATCGTACAGTGTGATTTGACGTACAGATTGAGCGGAAGAAAAACTACACTAGGGCAAGGGTCCTGGACTTCAGAAGAGCATATTTTAAAGACATTGGAAATTGCCTCATGAAACACCTTGAAGTGGGGGAGGAGGTTAGTGGACATAAGTCTATTTACAGAAGAAAGAGTTCGCCAGGGGTTGGAAACCCTTAAGGAAAACAAGGCGATGGAGCTAGACGAGATTCACCCAAGATTACTTAAGGAACTGAGCACAGTACTAGCCACCCTCTGGCAATGCTATTTAGCACCTCATTGGAGACGGGGTGGTTCCAGAGGAATGGAGGAGAGCTGATGTGGTCCCTGTGCACAAGAGCAGCAGTAGGGAGGTGGCCAGTAATTACAGTTCAGTCAGTCTCATAGCAGTGGCGAGGAAGTTAATGGAGACCCTGCTGAAGGAGAGACTGCTGGAGTGCCTGGTGACACATGGGCTGCAGGAGCACTGACAACATGGCTTCACAGTGGGGAGGTAATGTCAAACAAATTACATAGAGTTCTTTAACTAAGTAACAAGGGAGATGGATCAGGAAAGGTCAATGGATGAGGCCTGTCTGGACTTATATAAGACCTTTGACACTGTTCCACACAGAAGACTTGTAGAGAAACATAATAGCCTGGGGATAGGGAAGAAGGTGGTGTGTTGGGTATCAAACTGGTTTAAAGATGGGAGTCACAGGGTGATAGTAAATGGCAGTCATGGGAGAGTGATCAGTGGAGTATTGTAGGGATTGGTACTGGGCCCTGTCCTCTTCAACATCTTCATAAGTGATACTGTGGAGGAACTGAAAGGAAAAGTGTGTGTCTTTGCAGATGACACCAAAATCTGCAATAGGGTGGACATCCAAGAGGGGGTCAAACAATCCAAAGAGATCTAGGGAAACTAGCAGCATAGTATAGGGAGTGGCAGCTGGGTTTCAATGCCAAAAAGTGCAAAGTCATGCACCTAGGGCAGGGAAACCCCAGGGTTGTGTTTAAGATAGGGAGGAGGTGCTTATGGTTACCAAGCTAGAAAGGTACATTGGGGTGATCATATCTGATGATCTTAAGGTGGCAGGGCAGTTCAAAAGAGCAGCAGGTAAGGCGAGCAGAATACTGTGGTGCATTGGAAGGGGATCTTTAGCAGAACAGAGGTAGTGTTGCCCCTGTATCTCTCATTTGTAAGACCCCATCTAGAATACTGTGCCCAGTTCTGGAGGTCGCACCTCCACAAAGACATTGACAGAGTGGAAGCAGTCCAGAGCAGGGCTACTAAAATGGTTTGGGGGTTGCATGGAAACCATAGGAGGATAGGTTGCTGGAGTTCAATATGTACTCCCTAGAGGAGAGAAGAGCGAGAAGGGACATGATTGAGACCTACTGTATCAATACCTCATGAGGGTGAACATGGTCCAAGAGGGCAGTCTCTTAAATATGAGGAGGACCACCAGCACACAGAGCATGCCATGAGGCTCAAAGGAGAAGTAGTGGTGGCAAAGTCAGTGGAGAACTTCAAACATACACGGAATAGACACATGGGTATAACAAATACAGATAAGGAAGGTGGGATGGATGCCTGTGACCAAACAGAGTACAGGATGTAGTGTAGTGTTAGGCAGGGAAAACAGTGCAGACTATATGGGCCTACTGGTCCTTTTCTGCTGATACATTCTACGTTTTTATGTTTCTGTGTTCTGTCTGGTCCCCATGAATCGGGGAAGGAAGGAGCATATTCAGACAATTGGCCATAATCAAAGCAAAAATATTATAAACAACATTTAATACCAGTGCTGGCCTATAGGAGGTGCAACTGGTTTTATCTTTATTATATTTCAGAATAGCCAAGACTAAGGCATGATGGCAAAAGGGGGGGCACTGGGTATCCAGTATGGACTGTTTGACAAACCTTAGGAGAGAAGCAGTGAGGAGATCCTGGAATGCTTACATAAATTCATTGGTATAACCACCAGGCCTGGGACACTTGCCATTCTGAAGGTTTCTTGTTCTAGTATCTAGGTCCTCTTGGGTGATGGGTGTCATTAGAGTTTCACATACTTTTACTTTTAATATAGAAAGATATAGGGGCTGGACATATTTTTTCAGCAGCAGGAGTGGGGTCACTGTCTGCAGCATATAGCTCAGAGAAATATTGCCAACAGACCTGTAAAATCTGGGTTGGGTCTGTGGCCACTGTATTCAAGGCCTGGTACTAAACATGAGTTACAACTCTTTGCATCACTTGTCTACAGAGCTGAAATGCTTGAAGAATTTGGAGGCACTCAAGCTCCCTACATAATATTACTGTTTTAGGTATCAAAAAGCCATCTCCGTCTTGTATTTCCCTTTGTAATTTCATAATTTGTGGGCCTAATGAACTATTACCTTCTACATGTAGAGGTTAGGTTGTAGCCAAATGGGCTTGCAATTAAACCTTAACTTTTTCTCCCTTTGTTTTTTAATGTGAGAGGTATGACTTATAAGCTCTCCCTGAAGAACTGTTTTTATTGTGTCCCATAAGATACAGGGCGAAGTCTCAGGGGTGTCATTAGACTTCCAAATTTGAGTAATTTTTTATCAGTTATAAAGGTCTATGATTCTGGATAGTTCAGAATAGAATTGTTAATGTGAAAAAGTCTAGTGACTTTAGTAGGCCCCATTTCAGAGCAAACATGAGAGGTGCATGGTCTGACAAACATATAGATGGTATCCCACAGTTGTCCATCAGTCCTACATGCTCTGATGAAATATGGAATTAATCTACTGTGTACATGTGTATATCTTGTGAGAATGTGTGAATAATATGATTTTTGCCTTTGGGAAGGGTTAAGATATCTCCATACATCTGTCCACATAATTTCTCTAAGGCTTGCTTTGCCTCTCTTTTGTGCTCCAGTTTCCCGGGGTGGAAAAGGGTTGGGGGTAGCAATTTTTATCAAAAATTAGGTTAGAATATCCATCTATGAGAAGTACCACTTTTTGATGTTTTAGTATCAGATTGAACAGAGTCTGAACTACATGGGTGTCCATTGCTGGCATAATATACTGTAAACACAAGCTAGGGTAATTTATTTTCTGAAGTAAGTTTCAGCTGCAATGTCCAGTCTGCCCTGGGGGTCTGAATAGGTGGAAGTACAGTAGAATAGTATCTTTCTGATAGAGGAGAGTATGTTGAAATGTTTTACAGGACTATTAAGGCCATAACATGTTTGCAGGTATGTTATCGTAGGGTGACTGGTCTTTGACAAGAGTTACCAGGGAAAAGAAAAATAGCCCAGTGATGTAGTCCAAAGAGTTGCCTGGCCGCTAGGAGACAACTGTGGGTTGGACTCTGTAACACTTTGATATACAAGCATTCAATGAGAAATTTATGGAAATCCTGACAATCAAGCCATACAATGACAGAAGGTGTTAAATCGCAGACCATTTGATAAAGACTCTGACACAAATATAGTAACATGAATAGGGACCAGAGATTACATTGGGCTGGGGCACATAGAACAAATAGCACCCAATGCCAATGTGCCCAACTGGAATATTCTCTGTCCAAGGCACTGGAGAGAATACTTTCAGACCAACAGGTCACTTACCTGGAAAAATACAGCACCCAATGCACACAACAGCATGGTATTAGAAAGCTTCATAGTATCAGCATTACCCTCGTTTTATACACCAGCTACCTGCAAGAGGCCCTTGACACTGGAGACATGGTTGGAGCCATCTATATTGATCTGACTAAGGCCCTTGAACTAGTCAACCACAAGCTACTGCTTGGCAAGCTCCTCTCCCTTAGCCTAGCTCAGAATGCAGTAGCTTGATTTCACAGCTACCGCTCCAACTGATCCCAACATGTAAAAACTAAAAGCTTGCTCTCAGACGTAATGTGTGTCTCCATCGGGATACCCACACTTGCCACCCTCCAATTTTGTCAGTTTATTAAAAGTCTACTAGAGGCCTATATGTCTGCAAGGTTACTTCTATACTGTATGCTGATGATGCCATCATCTTCTACAGAAATACTAGGGCCAGTAAAATTTCTGTTGACGTCCATGACAATTTTGAGGCACTAGAAAAATAGTTCATCGACAAGAAATTGGTGCTGAACTACAGGAAAACAAAAACTATGCTTTTCTGGGGCTCACAAATGAACAAAAAGGTCCCCCCCCCCACTGGTCAGCCTCAATGACAAGGGCCAAGTCTGGAATAGATAATTAAACTTTATAAGTACCTTGATATACTGGCAAGTCTGGAACAGATACAAAACCTTTAAGTACCTTGATATATTGGATGATACCGTATCATTTGCCCTGTTTGTGGACAACATTGCTATCATGATGAACAGAAAACGGGGCACCCTGTATAGGAACCATATCAACTTTACTACTGTAGCCAGGCATCCTTTTGTTTCCAGTACTCTCCTGTCCCTAACTGATTATAGCCTCCCTGACATGCTGCTTCATGTAACACTAATAAACAGGGTCAAGGAGATATGTAACAAGGTCTGCCATCTTGTACTGTATGCTGACAAGCTTCCCCACAGTTGCACCCTGTTGCTCCATCAACAGTTGGCTACCCCTGCATGGCAGATTAAAATACCAAACCTGTCTGCTTGCCAAATAGGCATTGTTAGGCCTTGTACACCATCAATACAGTACAGCGTTTACAGCACTGCATCAATACAGTGCCAGCTTTTGGTGGCTGTCACCTACAGTGACCTCTCTGTACCCCCCTTCCTGAGATCCAGCCCACTGGAGTTGGTATATTTAGTAAGGGGGATATGGGGACACAGCCTCCCACAAGAGGGGCTCAGGGGCACAGCCCCCCACAAACAGGGAAGTCACTGTAAATGACGGTCACCAAAATCTGGGGCTATATTGACGCAGCACTGTAAACATGGCATTGTGATGCTGTGGAACCATTGGGCCTCACCCCCCACCATACAAAACTGCTTCAACCCTTTTAACAATGAATATAATATTAGGAGCATGGCAAGATATGCTGTAGAACTGCATTCAGGAGAATCAACACGGGTAAATACTCCTTTGCTGTTATTGCAGTAAGCTGGTTGAATGAAGTGCATGAATCCTTGCTAAACCTCACAAATATAGCCCAGTTTAAATGATTACTATGCCTAACCCTCTCTTCCAATTCTAATTGTACTCACTTCCAATAATCTGTGTACTTGCATGACTTGCTCTAATACCCCACACTGTTTTATTATCGTATAGATCAGTTTCATCTTTGTATCTAGCATCTGTTGTATCCGTCCTGAGTATATTCCACTGGAATTGATGAAGACACTATTTTGTATGTAACATCTGATGTAGAAACTTTTGTAAATGAGCACTTGTGCTTAATGCTATTCTCCAACTGAATGAATGAATACATATGTACTTAGATACATACATACATACATAAACAAACTACAAGGGTACTGAACATTCAGGGCAGAAGAGCTGCCAAACTAGTTCCCTAATACACCTGAGGAACCATGCATGGAACAGTAAACCAAGAACACTGAAACAAACATAGAACAGTTCCTTGATCTAGGAGGGAAAGGGTATGACTTCCAAGGCAGGGGGCCTAGTCTGTGGTCTCCTAAGTCCTTGAGTGGCCTGCTAGATGTCAATTGAGCTTCTCTCAGAAAGGAGAATGTATGTCCCCAAATGTGGAGACAGGACTCCTTGTGGTGGGAGAATACCATCAAGTAGCAAGACGGGATGCTGCACTGCAATATGTAGAAGAGAAAAGTGCCCTTTTGTGCAGCTGAACAAGCATATCCACAGGCTGAGTATTAGCAAAACCGCATAGCGATCAGAGCTTCAAACCCTGAGACAGTTTTACATGTTAACAGGTATGAAATGCAAAAACCCTCTCATGGATGCCATACAAGGAGAAGGTATATAGGGGGCAGTCCATTTTGAATAGAGCCTGTGTTGAGAGTACAATAACTCTGGTCCCCCTTCAGAGGTGCTGGGTCCCACAGGAGAATTAATGAGAGGGAGAGGGTCCCAGCTGCCAATAAAGGAAGGCCATAAGGTTTCCACTGTAGAGGTTTTCATACATGGGGCCCTGTACACAGTATACAGTTTTTGCAGTGTTCCCCCACTGGACTAATTTGAAAACTGTAGGAGACGCAGAACAGTATACCTATACCCAAGCACAGTTCAAGGAAAAGCTCCTAATGTTTATTTTATTTATTTTTTTATTTAGCTTTTGTTGACTGGGTAAGTGCACTAGACAAATCCTGCCTAGTTTCAGGCACGACCCGGGGAGGGGGATACAGATGAATCCCAACTGACCTTGAACCAGATTAAGCTGTTAGTGGTATTTTTAGTGAATGAGGGAAATTTGGCCATGACACCGGGGAAATTCCCCTACTCTTTTCGATAAGTGCCATGGGATCTTTAACATCCACCTGAACTACCACCAATCCAGACAGATGGGAACCTCGGTTTAACATCTCATCCGAAAGACGGCACCTCAGAAATGCAGCACCCGTCCCATGCTGCATTACAGTGTCAGTACTGGGATATTAACCCAAGTGCCATATGTGGGAACTGAACCCACAGCCCTCTGATCTCCCGGCCTCAGAGGCAAGTGTGCTACCTACTGAGCCACTGACACTGCAAATGTATTATGGCCAGTTTACAATGGAGGCCTCTGTCCAAATGTATGCAGCCAGTTTAAGCATCTGAAGTAACCTGCATCTACGTGTGTCATGAGGCTGTCTTCTGGAAGAGCAAAGTAAACAGTGTATGCAGTGGGATCTAGCTGCAATGACAGGGTTCTGCCACAAAGAGTCAATAAAAAAGTTTTCAGGAGGACTCAGGCAGCTGCTTTCAAAGGGCACTCCATGAAAATTGCAGATTATTAAGTAACAAGGAAAGGGAGGCACTCCCCCATGCCTGCTTGATGATATACACTGCCCTCAGGTTTACCAAGGATAAGGTAAGGTTGTTAAGGCTAGCGGCAGTAGCGGAGTCACTTCTAGTCCTGAGCTGAGACAAAATATATTATACAGTTTGCCATGTGTAGGCAGTGGGGAGAGTCTCTATAGCTACCACAATGAGATGGTCAGGGTACTGCCGAGCAGTCCTCCCTCCACCCACAACACAAGGTTGAATGATAGCTAATCCAAAACATTTAGCAGGCACAGAAAAGCCCCTTCCCTATCCCCAACAACAGAGTATTCCCCTAAGGCAGCAGCCCACCAGCTACTCACTGTCAGTCCCTAGGCAGCTTACTTACTCCAGTCAGTTTAAGACCAGTGAAAGGAGCAGTCAAGGTATGAATACATTGCAGAGTCAGCCACAAAATGTGTCTGTCATCTAAGAAGAGCATGTAGTAAGCAGAAATGTCTTTAGTTCAGGTCTTTGTAAATGAGTGTAGGAGGTCTTGAATGTCCTTCATCATAGCCACTTACTGAGTTTTTCATTCCTGGATTGCCTGCAGATCCAGTGAAGGACATTCTCTTTGAATATCATGCCTAGCTGTACTGTGTTGGGGTGAAGGAGGTTCAAAACCTTTTTTCTTAAGCTCTGCAATTGTTTCGTCTGGCATTTCATATATAACAGCTCTCTCCAGATAAATACCCAAAGTATGGCTGGGAATGGTGTGTCAAAATACTGCTTCATTTCCCACAGCAGTGTGATAAGGGGGACCAGTTTTCAACATTGTTCCATAACCATGAGAGAATAGTCATTGTCAGCACAGATTTGTTTTTCCTCAAAATATATTTCTTCTACCAAAGTCCCATGAGTATTTGATGTTTCATTATATAGTTCACAAAATGTTAGCACGACTGAGCAGGGTTGTTGCTCACTATGAGTGGGGATTGGCTCTACCTATCTGTGTATCCACTCAGTGTGAAATGAACAGTCCTGAGGAAGACGGAGTTGGCAGTGAAAAAAGGTTTCAAGAAAGTTGGTTAGGTCAGAGCCTTCAGTTGCCTCCTGAAAGCCATACAGTCTTATTTTTTTCCAACATGCTCTGCCTTCCAGAGCTTCACATTTAGTCAACAATGTATTGATTTTCTTAAAGCCTTCAGCTGCAATCTATTATCCAAGTCCAAAATCGCAGCCTGGTGATCAGTGGCAGTTTGTTACAGTTCAGCGATTTCAGAATGTACCTTAGAAAAATCAGCTTTTGGTTTCAGAGCAGAATTCTCATAACTCGGTGTGTATTAGATCCAGTATCTTTTTTTTATTGCTCAGTGATGAATTGTGTGTGTACAGTCACCATGCTGCTCACTGATGTGTCCTCACTAGTGAAGTCAACAGTGTCCCATCTATCAGCATCCACGCATGCAGGTTCAATTTTTTCATCTGTCTTTTTCAAAATGAGCTGCAAACCACCAATGCTGTAGTTTGTGATAGTTTTCTAGTGGCTTTATCCCAATTATCATTCATTTTGGTGGGTTTTAAAAAACAAGCTAGCAATCACTCAGCCATCATGGAAGGTGAAATCATCAGAAGTCCAATGTTGTATTCATTTTATATGATATACATCTCATCAAGACACATGACATACCATGTGATGGCAGCAAACTTGTTCATTAGCAAAATTATTTCTCAATTCCCCTTCTAATACTGTGCATTTCATGAAGTGCAGTTGATCATGCAATTTCATCTGGCTGAAATACAGTAAACCCCTCCCAACCCCAATGACTAAATCATTATTTTGTGTATGGCCAGGGGTACCAGAAGATAGTAAAAATTGCGTGAGGGCTGAAGATCAGAAGGGCACTTATACATCACAAAGGACACATTTTTTAAACCAGTTTTTGCTATACAGTAATACAACAAAAGCATTTTTATGATGAAGATAGTGATGTTAAAAATATTAAATATGGAATATTAACAGCTCAGCTGTCAACCCACTACCTCCAGTATCTCTGTATGAAGTCCAAACCACTATTAATGTAAATTTGACACTGACCTACTTAAACCACTCCTGTACACTGCTTAACATGATAAGCTAAATAACACTAAAGCAAAGACAGCAATATTCATTATGCACTTGGGTCTGGGAGACTGATTCAGTACTGTCTGCCATGACAAGCCAAACAGGACTACCTATGTCACAAGATCACAAACTCACTCTGGAATAGTACTACAATTTAGACAACTGAATATTGATCAGGTGAATATTGATCTTTTTGAGCTGCTAAAATGTGGAACTTGGTTCCTCAGAATTTGGTACATTCGACTAATTACAATCTTTTGATAAATAAACTTAGGTCTTTATTTCCTATGTAAATCAGAATGTCACTGTTTTGAATATGGATAAATGTGTATTTATCGTGATCTGTAAACGTGCTTTCTACATGAATATATGCTGTGCTGTGTTTTTCTCTGTAGCTGTGGATGAAGTGTGTCTATTTAAATGGAAAACTTTGCCCAAAGGCCTACTTGAGTAATAAAAATAATAAAATCTGTTAACTAGCTGGAATAAACTTTATCAAGAAACACAGAGTTGTTCATTTGCCTGCATCTCTCTAGGGCAGGTTTGGCCACCAAGCAATGCAACCTGATCACTCAAAGTAATTTAGCCACCCTTCCACCCTGATCTTGAACACCCAACAATCCCATGCACATGAAGGTGTATGGAATAAAGAAAGGAAGAAAATGGCCAGACTTTGGCACAGTACAGTGAGGTGGGAATGTACACTCAAAGTTATCAAATCCATGGTCATCAATACAAAATGGTCAAATTGATTTGGTTATCTGACAGGGCAAAAAAATCAACCACATACATTAAAAAGTTAGCCGACAGGAGTTACAACCACAATGGGGCAAAACACTTTACAGAGTTACAACAGAACTACTGTAAAAATACTACTTTCATTTCTTAAATACTATTGTATTTCTGATGCTGTTGTCTATGTCCAGTTTGGAAGATTATCTACAAGACAATACGATATGACAAGATCCCAAACTAACTCTAGAGTAGTGTCCTTGCACACCGTATTATAGTCAACAACAGGACTGAATTCAGCCACAGAAATGAATAAATCATGCCGCAGAAATCAGAAACACCAGTTTCAACCACTGATTACAATCCAGGCCAGAACCAGGATTCTAGGGACTAAAAGATTTAGCCAGCATTGGTGCTCTAATAATCGAGAGACAAAAATGAAGACTGCCTATATTGTTCATGATTTTAACAGATCACAATGGTTATAATGCAACTTACTTGCTGCAGCATTTATGTCTTGAACAATGCTGTGATACTTATGGTGAACAGGGTGAATTCCCTGAGGCCAGGGTCTGAATTCTAAAACATATCAAGGTCCAAGGAATGTTGCATGTCAATAAGAAGCATTGTGACCATGCATCACTAAATCTGTCATTAATGTTGCCAAGAAAAGGATACCATTAACAATGTGTTTTGTGTTTTTGTTTTGTTTTGTTTTTCACACAAGCAGAAGGGACACAGATTTAAAAAGGCAAATTTGAATACTGTAGAATGACTATTAAGAAGAGTTTGTCTTTTGTCTGTGCACTTCAAAGACTACCAGGTAATGGGATTTGATATTGAACTTCCAAGAGTGGGAGGGGAGAGGAACTGTAGACTACCAGTGGCAACCATTTTAGCATTGACCACTGGAATTAAATAATACAGTTTATAACATGGGGATCAGTAATTTAGAGAATTGATTGGCCAGTCTTAATCACCTGACCATTGATTAATCCTTCATATTTTAACACAAAGTGGATGTGATAACAAGTCGTGGAGGTTATGATGAATGTAGTGGTTGCCCCTTATTTATGAGCAGTCTCAGCAAAAATTTGAAGTAGCCTTACTGGTGAACAAGTTAGCGAGAGAACCTACCCACCCACCCAATGGACACTGTCAGTCCTAGAATAAATTTCAGAAGGTGACAATTCAGCGTTAGCAAACAAGGATAAGAAAGTACAGAACCACACTTTAGGCACAGAGAGAAACTATAACATATTGCATACAATAGTACGACCGACTGACCTTACCAAACTGATCCCTCTCAAACAAATTCTCCCTTTCCTATGCCGTATCTAACTTTTTTACCCCCAACTGCTGCTGCCCCTGACCTCCTCCTTTTACCTCCCCTTCCCCCGTTCCCCCCCTGCACCTGACCAGAGGCCCAGCTATCGCCTAATTGTCTGGCCTATATACTGCCCTATGCACTTACACTCTCTCTTTACTCACTCCCCACTGTCAATTTCTCCTCCCCCTTCCCTTCTACCACGCTCCCCATCCCCTCCCCTTCTCACCTAACCTCCCCCCTTCACAGCCCATCACCCCTACTCCCTCCTTCCCTACCCCCATCTTGCTCTCCTATTCCCCCTCTTTCTAGCCTGTTACATCTCCCTTTAGCTCAACTTCTGCTACTTGCACTAAGCTCTGATATCTTTACCCCTGTTATGAACTTGCACTTATGTACCTCCCGCTGCCTCAATGTGTACCAGGATTTGTATTCCAAACCCTATTGTTCATGTTCAGCTCTGTTCCTAACTTGCTGTATAACCAAGATCCTGTTAACTCGGTTATTGTTTGATATTGTGGCGTACTTTTCTGTTCTCCATATGTATATGCCCAATTGTAATCCCTTCCACCTATGCTCTGTCTCTGATTGTACTATTGTTAAGCTTAACCATTTATATGTTTACTAGCCTCCTCTGTACCCCCCCCCCCCCAGGTCACACTGTGAGACGAGCATCTTTTTGCTCAGTGTGCCTTTCCTGGTAAAACATTTTCAATAAATAAATAAATCCTCCATGTCCTCTTACTTGCAGCCTGCATCACACAAGATTAGGTAACCTTATGGAAATTACTGAGCCCCATGGTCTTTACAGTAACATGGTCACCAGGGAAAAAGAACATCATTCTTGTAATAGCCAAGTTGAAAAGGTATCCGGGAAGTAACACAGAGTGGCATTTTGTGGGGGGGGGGGTAATTTAGACACACAGAGGAGGATGGAAAACAGACGGAGACAAGAGATAGGAGTTGGGAAGTTATGTGGTATGCAAGGGAGAAATGTGTAGGGCAAACAGCACAATTACAAAGCTGTCATTAACAAAAATGTCTGGGACACAGATGCAAAAGTGCTACGTGATGAAAAGCAGTAAAGCAGCATACTGCTATATTAGCCTCTTTACCACAAACTTCTGTAAGAATCACAATTTTCCTGTGGCAGAACACACATGGATGTGATACTGCGGCCAAAAGTAGTAGAGGAACACTAAGTAGTCCCCATGGTTTTTATCCTGTTAAACCAAAAGTTTTGCTCCATTTCTCTCGATATGTGGCCCATGTTTTAAGCGCAATGACCGTCTCCAGGGTGTACGTATATTGGGGATTAATCAACACCCCGGGTGCTGTGAGGACACTCAGTCTGCTGCTCATGCCTCACAACGCACCCGGGGTGTTGATTAATCCCCACTAAACGCACACCCTGTCGTGTGTTATTGCTTACATATTAGAAACATAGAATTTGATGGCAGAAAAGGACTGCTTGGCCCACCTAGACTGCCCATTTTCCTACCTAACAGATAAGCTGAAGATCCTAGTTAACCAACAGCTTACTTCCTCCTACCCCCCACTAGGACTCCCTTATGTCTGTCCCATGCATTCTTGAATTCCCCCACTGTTCTTGACTCCACGACCTCCTCAGGGAGGCTGTTCCATGCATCCACAATCCTTTCTGTGAAAAAATACTTCCTCACATTACCTCTTAGCCATCCCTCCTCTATCTTCAAATTGTGCCCCCTTGTTCTTGCACATCTCTTTTTCTAAAAAGATGCCACCCTCTTGGACTTTGTTGATTCCCTTGAGGTACTTTAAAGTTTCTATCATGTCCCCTCTCTCCCTCCTTTCCTCAAGTCCTCAAGGGTGTACATATTAAGCTCCTTTAGTCTTTCTTCATATGTCTTCTGGTGCATACCCTGCACCATTTTGGTTGCCCTCCTCTGGACAGCCTCCACTCTGTCTATGTCTTTGCAGAGATGGGGTCTCCAGAACTGCACACAGTACTCCAGATGGGGTCTCACCAACTGTCTTTACAGAGGGATAACAACTTCCCTTTTTCTACTATTGATGCCTCTCCCTATGCATCCCAGTATCCCCCCAGCCTTCCTTACTGCCTTCTCACATTGCTTGCCCACTTTTAGGTCATCTGATATAATTACCCCCAGGTCCCTTTCTATTTTTACTGTTGTTAGTATCTCACTTCCCATTGTATACTCTTCCCCTGGGTTTTTGTTTCCCAGGTGCATTAAATTGCACTTCTTTGCATTGAATCTGAGCTGCCATACATTTGACCATTCCTCCAACCTTGCCAAGTCCCTTCTCGTCCTTTCCACTCCATCTTGTGTATCAACCCCATTGCAGATCTTTGTGTCGTCTGCAAAGAGACATACTTTTCCTTCCAGTTCCTCTGCAATGTCACTTATAAAGACATTAAAAAGGACCGGTCCCAGTACTGAACCCTGCGGTACCCCACTAGTAACCTTCCTTTCTTCACTGTGGTCTCCATTTACTACTACCCTTTGCGTCCTGTTGTCTAGCCAATTTTTTATCCAGTCTACCACCTTGGGACCCACTCCAAGGCTGGCTAACTTGTGTATTAATCTTTTGTGTGGGACTTTGACTATTAAGAGGAGTTTGCCTTTTGTCTGTGCACTTTAAATGCCTCCAGATCATTAATGGTTTTCTGACACAAAGTATCAGTGTAAGCAATACAGTTCACACAGATGCTAATGCTGCATTATTTAATTATAGTGGTCACTGCTGAAATGGTTGCTCCTGGTAGTCTAGTGTCCCTCCCCCTCCCACTCTTGGAAGCTCAATATCTAATCTGGTATCCAGTGATAAGGGCACTAGCTATTGAGTGCACAACAAAAAGGGTGACTCAATAGCGACGCCTTATCAGAGGGCTACTGGATGGGGTGGGCAACTGCAGGTATAGCAACATCCTGTCATTATATATACATGAGCGCTTGGGGGGAAGCAAGCGCAGTGGAAAGAGAGGAAGGGTTTGTGTGGTGTGTTGTGATAACAGACTGCCAAGCTGCCCTGTGGCATGGTGGGTTGGTCACAGGCTTCAGCTGCAAGTGTGCCAGGTTCGGGTCCGGGTGTGCATACATTTTATTGCATCCGGACCGAATGTTTTTTTTTAATTTGTTCCCCCCAACATACACCCCCCTGGAGTTGAGAATCCTTTAGTAGGGGGATACGGGGGGGTGCAGCCTCTGCATAAACATAAAAAATGTAAGCCCCAGCACCTTTTTGTCATGCACTGGGATGTACATCGGCGAAACTGATTTTCACCTAAGTACATTCGCCTTAACAGTGATCGTCTTGCTGAGATCGCCGTTATCATGTAGAACCATCCAATCCCATTCCCAGGTAGTCATTGAAGTGCACAGACAAAAGGTAAACTCCTCTTAATAGTCAGTATACAGTATTATATGATTATAGTAATCAGTGCTAAAAGGGCTCCCCCGGTAGTCTAGTGTCCCTCCCCTCTCCTACTCTTGGAAGCTCAATATCCAATCCCGATCTCTGGTAATCTATCCCCTCCCACAAAAAAAGCACTGCAAATATTGCATTCCCTTCCCTGGTAGTCTATGGTCCCTCCTGCTCTTGCTAGCTCAATATCCAATCCCATCATGCCCTGGTTGAGCCATTCCTTGTCAGTTTAGTGTCCCTTCACCCCCCACCAATACTGATTCCCAGTAGCAAGCATGATTACATGTTGGTAACAAGGCAGTGTAGCGATTAAAGAAAGTACCTTTGTTTGCTGTTTGGCTCTTCTGCTACGGTTTTGGGTGGGTTGAGTATTCCAGTACTGAGTAGGACATCACAGAACCAATCAACTCATACTCTGAGCTGAAGCACAATTCTGAATTACAGCTGATCTGAGTTTAACCACCCCACCCATCCACTCACACACTTGTTTTTACTTGTGATAAAGGTGAATCTGAAAGACCTATCACATAAAGTGAACAAATATGAGCCCATGGTCAAAAGGGTGGTGGATATTGTACCACCCATTGCAAATAGCGGCGATCGCTACAATACTTTACAAAAGTACACAAACATTTTTTTTTTTATCCTGGGGGCTGTGCCCCCTGCACCACCCAAACTTAAATAATCAACCCAAGGGGTGTGTGGACCACAGGGCAAGTTATTGGATTTTGAAAAAAGAAAATTATTCTCCCCATAGCAGGACCTGGGTCTGCTCGCATCACAAGTGGTGGCATACACCACTACGCTATGTGAGCAGCTCAGTGGGAATTGATCACAATGGATCCTACATCCTGTAGTAGTGAGTACAGCTCCTTGCTATACCTGCTATACAGGATATAGCGATGTATTGCACCATTCACTCTCTTGTAGAGAGCTATTATTGATTATACAATGGCAAGAAAAATTCCTATTCTGTGATTGGTCAATCTGACACTATCCCCGTGGCGATATCCTGGCATATCACCACGGGCATAGTGCCAGCAAGTCTGTTACCTCACCACAGCCCAAACAAACGTCATATCACGGCACTACAGCTGACTCGCTGACAGCTCATCTGACAGGATTTACTCGCAGACAGCTCATCTTGACACAAATGTCAAACCTGCCACCCATAGACCTTACCTTCTTCACTATGGACTACGTTGACAGCTTCACCTCAAAACAAAAAGAAAGTACGGCATCAGAAACAGCAAGTGAAAAAAAAGCTGAAAAAAGACGACATGTCATCCTCGAAGAGCAACAGCTGGACAGCCTGGAATGCGACCGCAATGAGCCGTCTACGAAATGGCAGACTGTGTGGGCCACCAACGTTCTTCAAGACTGGCTGACAGAAACATCCACACAAATAAACCTACACACAGTAACTGTCTCAGAACTGAACACCTTACTTCGAAAGTTTTACGCCTCAGTCCGCACCTCAGCTGGAGAGCAATACGTCATCAGTAGTTTTGTAGGCTTACGTGCAGGAATCAACTATTACCTCAGTGAACCCCCCTTAAGCCGTAACATCAATCTACTCAATAGCGCCGACTTCCACAGTGCCAACAACGTCTTCAATGCCCAAATAAAAAATCTCAGACGACAAGGATGAGACAAAGCAAAGCATCACCCACCTCTCGCCGACACTGATCTAGCCCATCTAAGACAATCACCGGCTCTCACTCCAGACACACCTCAGGGGCTGTTATACCGCGTCTGGCTGGAACTTCAAATACATTTTGCTAGATCCGGCAGTGAGGGACAGCGCCAATTAAAACAATCATCTTTCGAGTTCAATAAAAGTGAAACTGGTCTGTGGTACGTCTCCCTTAGTTTCAACGAGAAAACTAAAAATCACAACAACCCACTGGAAAAGGATAGAGACATATACAGAGGAGCAATGTTTGAACTGCCAGACCACCCGCACTGCCCCGTAGCTGCCCTCAGAAAATATATGCAAAAACTACCTGCAAATGCACCGTCCTTCTACATGCACCCTTGCAAAACAGCAAGTAAACACTGGAAAGCAGAAACCACATGGTACACTATGGAGCCATTTGGTGTTAATTACCTGGGCAGCATGCTTCCAAAAATCTGTCGGGCAGCAGGGTTGGAGCGAACGTACACTAATCACTCCCTGAGAGCCACAGCCATACAAATCCTCTCCAATGCAGGATTAGAGAGCAGCCAAATTATTGCAGTCACTGGCCATAAACAAGAATCCTCGCTGAAAAGTTACTGGGGTCCAACACTGCATGAAAGAAACAAATGGAGTGCCATTCTATCTGGGTCAGAAACTAAAGTCAGAGGTCAGACTCGAACCAAAGCACTGCCTCTTAAAGATGTAACGACCTCGCAGCTGCCAACAACATCTACAAACCTCAGAATTGCAGAACAGCCACCTATTGAAACAGAACCTCAAAACACCACATTTCATCAGCACAATATCACTCCACCCAAAAACCAAGACACATGCAATACACAGTTCATCATCCAAGGAAACAGCATGTGTGTCTTCAACATTCATAAACCATAGACACAAAATGTGACTCACACAACCTTCAAGTGGACATTTTAACAGTTAAAGTGTTTTTATCCATTAAAAGTTTAACTAATTCCTTAATTTACTGTTAAAAACATATTTTCAATACTGTACTATTGTTCAAAAATATTAAAATCAGTTTAGTTAAAATCATTTCATTTAAAAATACTTTACATGTTAAACAGCTATTTAAAACCATTTTTAAAAGTATTATAACAACCTCATAAATTATTACAAAGCATTACAATTGCAACAATTACTTAAAACTATTAACTTTTAAGGAACTACTTTTTCTTGTGGATGAATATTTCTTATTTATTGTTCATTAAAAGCATTTAAAAGCATTAAAAAAAGTCCTGATTCTTATTTTACACTAAAGTCCCATTGTATAATAGGAATAATGCACTCCAGGGTGTGTGTCATGCTGGGATAATGCCACGCCTGGGACGTTGGACGCACTCGGCCTTCGGCCTTGTGCCCAACCACCCCAGGCATGGCGTTATTCCAGCACGACACACACCCTGTCGTGCATTATTCCTTTAGTCACTCAAAAGTGCAGCACACAATAATCAGCACTCTACATGGATGCTACCCACACACATGTACTATCGAGTCGACCTTCCAGGGCTAGGAGGACCTCCAGTCCTAAGTCCGATCTGAACAATGCAATTGCCAGTCTCTACTCCTTCCTCCTCTTGCTCCTGTTGTTTCCACCCCAGCTCATGCCACAGCAAATTTCTTCTCCATGGACTCCACTGCACTCCAGTTCAGGTTCATTGGTGTTTCCAATCTTGATGTCTGTCTGCGTATCTCCTCCATTCTTCTCCAGATCTTCTTCCTAGCTCCTACTCTGTTAGCCCCTTTGAAATGTGTTGCCCCTGACTGGGCATAACCCCTTCCTGATGCCTCAGCCAATCATGACTATAACTAACTTAAGCTCAGTGGACCTAATTGAGCACTTTATCCACGGCGTCCGTGCACTGATCAGTTGTTGGCTGGCTGCAGCTACCCTTCCCCCATTGCCCTATCCCCTGCTGAAACAAGACTGAAAGTCCCCTCCCCCTCTTGCCAAAACAAGCTGAAAGTCAGAAACTCTGAAAGCCCAGTGCCATGCTGCAATATTACCAACAAGAGATACGACATGCAGGAGAAAGATGGATAGTTGCCGTTGCAGAAGACATGGAGGCTGCTTAATTTAATAGAAGGGAGTTGTAAAGCAGACTGTACTTTACAACTCACTCCTGTTAAACTATGCAGCCTAATGTCTGCTTGTTTCTGGGGAAGTCAGAGGGATAGCTAAGTTGCTTTGATGTGTCCTGCCCTGCCACCTCTCAGCAAAGATCATTACCATTGAGTGCTGTTCATTTGTTTGTTTATTTTCAATCAATCAATCAATCAATTTCTTTATTTATAATAGGTGCCTTTCCAAAACCAAGGTGCCTGTACAATAAAACCACTAATAATAATCAGATTTAACTAAAAGAATAAATACAGTGTCCTCTTAATACTCAGTAAATGCCTGGCTAAAAAGATGTGGTTTTGTGTGGTAGCAGGTGCGGGTGTGGCAGATTCAAAGGGGCACTGTGTCTGTCACGCATTGACACTTGGAAGACTTGCAAAGGCAATCTTCAGCACTGAAATGGGCATTCTCCTTTGATCCAAAAAAGTGGTAAGGTGACCTTCCCCCCTCACCCTGCAGTTCCTGCACCTAGGTTTATGGCATCTTTTGGTGTTGGTTCAACAGGGAGCCTGATGCACCACACACTTGCACTACCACAAACTGTGATTGTGTATCTGGCTCCTGCACTTCAACATGCCATGCTCAAATAGCTTCGGAAATTAAATGATGTGAGATATATTTCTCAGCATGTCAGTTTCATAGAGCAGCAGCCTTAGATCATCAGTCCAACATCTTTAAAAAGGTCACAAAATCAGATTCAGATTCATTTATTTGTTTAGTCCCAAGGACCATTACAAAACATGCAACATTTCCTAGTATTTCATACAAATATAAATACACTTTACTATACAATATAGTGACCAATAAAACATTTTGGCTTGTACTAATTACATAAAAGTCTTTGTATTCAAAGATCATACAATCTCTTTAGTGGTTAGCCCTTATTATCCTATATGGTATTTCATTTGTTCTATGATATTACAAAATGTTGCCACCTTTTCTAAAACCTCTAAATTATCAGTCTTCAACAAATAATTCAATTGGTATCTAGGCTCCATATTTAACTGAGATAATATGTTTCCTAATATTTGTTGTCTATAATTTTCATACATAGGGCACAATATTATTAAATACAGATTATTATCTATACCAAGATCCCTTTTACAATTTTTTTTCATCGATTTAGAATATATTCCATTCAGACGTTGGGAATTGTGATACTCAAATCGCAACCTAGCATAGCTTTTCTTCTTATCTACTTCTTTAATTATATTTAGGTAAGGCTCAAATCCAAATTCTTTTATTTTATTTTCTGCTAGCCAATTACTTATTTTCACCCTTTACTCAACTTAACATCCCTTTGAATGTAGATATTTTTAATTCTGTTTTTAATTTCCCCATTTATTTCATCTATAGATTTTATATTCATGAGTATCACATTATCCAACAGCCCTAATGGTTTTACCACTTTCTCTAAAATTGCCATACTAGAACATAAAATCCATTATCTTTATAAGCTATAGCTTCTTCTAAGCAAATGCTGGGTAACCTCACTTCATTCATATTATAAACTTTAGGCCAGTACAAAAACATTTTCTGTGCAATCTGGCAACTAACAGTGGTTTGTCCCACTTCTCTTCTTACTAAAGTTGAAGGTGCTCCCAGAGGCACTTTTTATAAAATGTATTCAGTGGGATTTGTAATTGTGCAATTGCCCCACATCTCCAGACTTCAGCTCCATATGTTATTCTACTCATAATTTTTGCAATTACAGCCCTCATAATCCCTCTAATCAAATACCCTCCTATCTATGTGCAAATCTTTCAAATGCTGGCATAAATAGGGGATACATGATGGGCAGGAGTAAGATATGGGAAATATTCTTCCTCCTGCAGAGTGAGCTCTGTATTCTCATGAGTGCCGAAGGCAGTCATGAGAATGCACAGCTCACTCTGCAGAAGGGAGAATATTTCCCATATCTCACTTCTGCCCATCATGTATGCTATTCATACAAATAGGGTGAGAGCATATGAAGTGTCATGTTTTGCTGTGTCTTTTTTTTCAGTATCTATGTGATTTTTTTGTATGAGTTTTAGTCTTTAATAACTAATTTTTGGTAGGCAGGTGAGTTTTTTAGAAGCACTGGGTAGTAAAGTGATTTGTTCAGATTTACATAGTATGCAAGTGGAGGTTGTGAGAATCAAAACCAGGTCTGGTCTGCTGGCTGTACCAAGCTTGTTCAGAGCTCATTACTCCAAGCTCTAGGCCCGGGGTTCTCAAATGGTGAGGCCAGCCTCCTTGGGGAGGCCCCAGCCTGTTTCAGGGGAGGCTCAAGCAAGTCTGAAAAGGCACTGTATTTAAATGTTGAGTTTTATATATTTTGTGTGAAGCGATGAAGCAAACTGAAAGAGGATAATAGTAGGTGAATTTTATGTATGTATTTAGTAATAGGTGACAAGGGAAGATGAATGAGCCAATGCTCATTTCAGGTGTACCCGGGGAGGGGAGGGAGTGAATACATTTCAAAAGTTAACTGCAAAACAATAAAGAAATATACAATGAGTAATAGTGCATCAAATATGAACAATAAATTAATAATGAGGGTGGTAATTGATCAGTTTGTAAACTGATGGCAGAACAACCCAAATACAAGGGTTGAGCATAGAAGTACTAAAGAGCAATAGCAGAAAGGAGAAAAGTAATTCCTGAGATGTTGCTTAGGAGCAGAGAAGGAGGGGGAGAGCAAACTATGTAGGAAGGTTATTTCATATAGAGAGAGGAAACAGAGGAAGTAGTCTGACACATGAAGGCACTGCAACAAGGGTAACAATGGTTCAAGAATGAAAATAGCAGAGCAAGTAGGTTGGCCCGTGGAGGGAATTACAATAAGTTGAATAATATTTGTTTATTTTATTTATTTGTTATTCAGATAACACCTTTAAGTACAGGAGCTCTTTTTCAAAAGTTCTAAGTCAGTATAAGACAAAGAACTAAATGTGAGCCAAGTACTCAAAGGGGTTTCAATTTATTCATGGTATACTGCGCAAAGTACAGTACGTTATTTTTCCTTGGGGAGGCCCAAGATTATTTCAGTTTTTTGGGGAGGCTCAAAATCTTTTCCATGGATTTGGGGAGGCTCACTGTGACAAAGTCTGAGAACTATTGCTCTAGGCTATACTGAAAGCACTGTTTGTTTGTGCTCTAAGAATGTGGGAGTGTTTCCGAGTGGGCTGGGATTGTTAGAAGCATTGTGGAATATGGGTGATGGTGTTTGGCTGTGCTAATTGTGTTAGTTGCAGCTTGCAGTGAGAAATAAAAACTGCTTTGTAAATGAGTTTCATTTGAATTCAGGTTGCTTTTATTCTGAGATTAAGAGAAATGGGCTAGGAGTGTTGGAAACTTTGGGACACAGGTAAGTGTTTTGCAATGCTAACTGAGTGATTTGCAGACTTCAGTGAGACAGAAACTGATTTTTGATGCACTTTCATTTAGAACGCTAGCTTGAGTGAGTGAGGGATGACATTAGCAGAGTGTGAAAAACTGATGTCATCAGCATTTATCTCACTGCAGTGAGTATTTATCTCACCGCAGTGAGAATATCTCGATTTATTGCACTGGAATAGCTCTCACTCCCACTGTATAAATCTATGTATTATTTATTTAAATTTTTCTTGTGCTCATCCCACTTTAAATTGTATGAGAAATCTATACCCAAATAACAAAAATGTTTAACAGTCTCTATTTCATATTTATCCCCCCTCATTTTAATATCTTTCCCTCTTTTAATCAATGGCTTATTACTAATCACATATTTAGTCTTTTCCGTATTTATTTCCAAATCAGCTTCAGAGCAGCACAGTCTAAATTTTTCAAAAATCCTTTTAATACCTCTATAACTTGTTGCCACAAAATCAAAAATATGCACTTCAGTATGAAAAGATCATCAGTGAAAACTGTTGATGGAAACTAATTCTCAGCACACAGGTCTCACACGACAGTAGCCATGCAGAACAGATAAAGTCTAGAATAAACCTTGTCACAAACTATCCAATTCTGCACTTTAACATGCACAACATACTCACAGATAAAGCGTTTTTATACACTATTTCTTGACATGTCAGCCTCAGTCTGAAAGAAAGCATTAGCATAATCAGACTGGACAAATATCTAAACAAAACCAAAAAAAAGACCTGTAGCAAATTGTACTGTTGTGCATTATAAAGTGCACATTTGTCTTCAAATGCTGTCATAATTTGAGTGCTTTAAGATAAGATCTAGCAGAAAAAGTAGGTCTCAGGTGACCAGAAAGAATGCATCACATCTGTTTCCCTTGCCACTTCTCAAGCAAGAGGCAGGATCACAAAATCTGGTTGCACTGACTTCTAGAAATGGTCTCTGAGTGGTCAGGAGATTCCATGAGAGATTCTAAAATCAAGGCAAGTTTTTTTTTTTCCAGGGGTACAATGGAATAATTAAAACTACTGGATATTTCGGCTCGAGTTCATTGATTGAGGCCACATTTTTTTCCAGATTTGGAAATTATTTATGGGTTTGCACACCCCTAATACTTTAGATAACCTTAAAATTAGCATAAATGAAAAAGCCACATTTGTGTAAAGAATGTTACTTATTTAACTGTGTGTTCTTGTTGGGACCAGGAAAGGCACTCTGAGCTGTAATAGCTCATTTCCATGTGTATACATAGGGTTGGGTTTCATGGATCTGTTTATCTGGTAGGGAGAATGTTGGCCATGACACCTGGGAAACTCTGCTACTCTGCTTGGATAAGTGCCATCACTGCCATGGGATTTTTAGCTTCATTCTGTATGGTGGCTGAGATGTGCAAAAACAGAAAAATGGACATTAATTTCAAGCAATCTGTTTTTGTATTTTTAATTGTCTTTATCAGAAAAGGTATGCTGAGATGTGATAGCTCATTTTTCAGCATGTACTGGAAGTTGGATTACAGTGAACTGTTTTATTAACAGTGAGAATGTTAGAGAATGCGTGCCACAGCACTTGGAAAGCTCTGCTACTCTTCTTGAATAAGTGCAGTCATTGTCATGAGATCCTTAACTTCTACCTGGACAGTTAGACAGTGACCAGAGATGGCCAGAAGGGGCCTTGGCTTACTATCTCGTTCAAAGAACAGTTTTTCAAAATAGAGCACCCCCTTCATACTTCAATACAGTGCCAGTAATTAATCTAAATGCCTTGGGGGGGGGGCTAGAACTAATCAGATAAGATAGTTCCAATCAGCAAAAGCCCCACACTGTCTTCTGCACCTTCAAAGGTGGGAGGAGGGTTATGTGGGAAGACAGGATGGGTGCATGCCAGGCTGGAGACAGGCATGCTCCCCATTACTGAAACATTCTCCATGGTGTGGTGAGTTGTTGGAGAGTGCTGGAAAGACTAGAGGCTATGCTGCAATAAGGGCAGCATTACCGGCTCTGTATCCCCTCTATATGGCCACTGTAGCATACTCGGGGACTGAACAGCCCTTTCTTCACCAAATCCTAGACCTCAGAACCTATATGGTAAGTTGGGGGGGTGAATCAGCACTGGCCAGTGCCAAATGTGAATTTTTTAAAGTTATGGCAGGGATACGGCATCCTCAGAGGACTGCCATATATCCTGCCAACTTCTGTTCTGTGCAGTCAGGGATCCATTGACAAGCTAGCTGGCCCAGCCAAGATCCATCCCCTTGAGGTCCCTGCCCCCACATGCAGCTCTACACTAGTGAAGCACAGTTGGTAGGGGCTGTGGGATGCCATCTTGTATATTACGAGCATTGGCTTGCTGTGCATCACTGCTGGGATGCACTTAAATGTAATCTGGTCATCTTCTGCCATTACAATACAATGTTACTGTGTTCTTTTCTGTTAAGTATAGTTTGGTAAATCTTGCTCTGCAGGAAAACAAATGACTCCTTTTTTTTGTTTTGCTTCTGCTCCTGACACCAGTTTGGTCCTGTCTCCGGCAAGCAACCTCCCACCCATTTTGCCTTCTTCGTCATTTAACTGCAATACCTTTAAAACAGAGTTACCCCTCTGAGGTGGGAAATTTGGGGGCGCAACCATACTAATACAGGAAAGCCCAGTTCTGGGTGATGGGGTGGGCATTCAGCTTTGTGGGGCCAGAGAGTGATGGTGTAATTCTGCAGGGCAGCACACACTAGCATTTACAGAAGTGCTGCCTCTCCACCACAGGGGGAAGGAGACAGCGTTCTCCACTAAGACCTTCAACTCATTATTGAGGGAATGATGCATAGAGGAGGGGTATGTCTACATTGGGCACTGGGGCTCCACCTGTAGGGATCAGAGCTTGTACAGGAGGATGGCCTGCATCCATTCAGGAAGGGAGTGGCAGTCCTCAGTAGATGGTTTAAGTGTTACTTCAATGGGCATTTAAACCAGCCAAGGGGGGGTCGAATGCAAAGGAGTGGCAGAAACTGCCCCCCAGGCTATGGTGGAGGGTAGAGAGTTTTGGGGGGAATGGATTCCCCCCAAAATGAAGGACAACCAAGAATCCAAGGGATCAGCATGGGAAGAAGTGGGGGGGGGCTAGAAGAAGGCAGTATGCAATGGAGAAGAAGGGGGAAAACTAGATTACATGAGAGAGGACAAGAGTAGGACTAACAAAATCTGGACAACTATGTGTGCCAACGCTAGAAGTCTGGGAAATAAGATACCCGATCTGGAGGCCACCATGTCTGAGGCAGGCCTGAATATTGTGGCCATCACTGAAACATGGTGCACAAACAACCATCACTGAGAAATGGTTATCTGCCTACACAATGTTTAGAAGAGACAGGGTAGGAAGGAATGTTGGGGAAGTGATGGAGGTACAGTGAGGATGGGAGATCGAGGTGTTGTGGGTCAACCTTGAGTGTGGAAGTAGAACCACCATTCACATGGGAGTGGTATATAGGCCTCTGACACAGGGAGATGACATAGATATAAAGATGTTGAAAGACATAGGCAAAATGGCTAAAAAGGGGGAGGTGGTGCTTGTGGGGGACTTCAATCTGCTAGATGTTGAGTGGGGTCTACCTGCTGTAGCATTAGCTTGGAGCAGAGACATCTTGAACTCCCTGCAAGGGCCATTCTTCAGGCAGCTGGTCAGTGAACCCACTCAGGGTGGAGAAATACTGGACCTGGTACTTACAAATGGGGACAGTGTGGCAGACATCAGAGTTGGGAGTCATCTGGGGACCGATGAGCATCACGCAGTATGGTTTAATATAAAAACGACAGTGGAATCTAGCTGCACAAGGGTGAGGAACCTGCGTTTTAGAAGGGCTGAATTTACAATGACAGGGAATACAGTACATCTGAGAAGACCTGGTGGACGGAGATGTCAAGTGGGGGGTGGAAGGAAAATGGGCCAAAATAAAAGAGAGTATTGTAAAGGTTATAAAGTTGTACATCAGGAAAATAAGCTAAAGCAGAAGGAGGAGGAGACCACTATGGTTCTTGAGGGCAGTGACAGAAAAGGTAAGGGCAAAAACAGTGGCATTCAGAAGGTATAAGGAGACCCCGAAACGGAGAAGGACATGGAAGTGCATCTGCATAAATGGAGGGAGGGAGGGAGGCAGACAAGGCAGTAAAAAGCTTAAAAGCACAATCTGAAGAAAGAATAACCCAGACAGTATCAAAAGGGGACAAGACATTTTTCAGGTATATCAGTGAGAAAAGGAAGACCAAGGGAGGGATTGCACAGTTAATAAAGAAGGCAAGGGGCTATACTGAGGAGGACCAAGAAAACACAAATATCTTTTTTTTTTTTTACAGCTACTCTTATTTATCCACCCTGGCGCTGGTGGCTGATCTATCATGATACCCCAGCCCTGTCCTCCACTCGCAGGTTATCTCTCGGCATACCCCATGGCTGTAGCCCCATGACAGGGCAGTGGGGACCCTCCAACCCACTGTCACACACAGATCCAGTGCCGAGGGTAACTGCCCATTGTGGAGGCAGCGCATGCAGGGATCTGATCATTCTGCCCTCTAATGCCAGCTTTTTTCTTCTCCAAGTTTTACTCCCCTAGAGACTAAACATGCAGTGATGCCACAAGGAGTGAGCACGCATGCTCCCGTATGCTGTCCTCTGAGCGTCTACCTCATCTCCCCCTTTTCAAAGCCTCAGTGTGCCAGTCCCCAGCTTCCACTAGGGCCAGTCAAGCACCAAGTGCTTATGTTCATGCTCCCCAGAGAAGGAGAGCAGTCCTGTGGATGGTCAATCCCTCTCGTCCACTGCTGCCCCCCGGCAGTATGTGCTCATTCCTGAACATGAGTCGCCGGCATGGCACGAGGTAAGGCATCCAGCATCTCAGCCCTCAGTGCCACAGGGCCAGCAAACACAAATATCTTAAGCAAATATTTCTGCTCAGTTTTCACAGTTGAGGGGGAAGGGGAGGGACCACAAATAAGTACCAAGAGATTGGGGGATGGAAATGGACACCAGTCTCTTTTCTGAGGAGAGGATCAGGAAAGCGCTCACTAATCTGAGGGTGGACAAAGGCATGGGGCCTGACAGGTTGCATCCAAGAGTGTTAAAGGAACTCAGGGAGGTGTTAGCTGCACCACTGAATGACTTGTTTAACAGTTCACTGGAAACCGACATTATTCCGGAGAACTGGAGAAGGCTGGACATAGTCCCACTTCTCAAAAATGGTAGTAAGAAGGAGGTGGGAAATGACAGGCCTGTCCGTCTGGCATCTGTAGTAGGGAAATTGATGGAAACACTATTAAAGGAAAGAATCATGGAACACTTGGATTCCAGTGGACTGCAGGACCTGAGGCAGCATGGCTTTACAGAGGGGAGGTCATACCAGACAAATCTGATAGATTATTTTGAGTGGATGACCAGAGTGCTGGATCTGGGGTGGTGGAGGTGGAAGTGACCTACTTGGACTTCAGCAAGACCTTTGACACCATTCCACATAGGTGACTGGTAAACAAGTTGGGTAGCATGGGGGTGGGCAATAAGGTGGTAACCTGGGTAAGAAACTGGTTAGGGGATAGGAGGGAGAGGGTGGTGGTAAATGGAGGTGGCTCTGAGTAGGGGGGAGTGACCAGCAGGGTACCGCCAGGGTAAGTACTGGGGTCAGTCATCTTTAATGTCTTCATTAGTGACCTAGCAGAAGAACTGGAAAGGAAGGTCTGCCTTGTTGTGGATGACGCCAAGATCTGCAATAGGGTGGACACTCCAGTGGGGGTGCAAAGGATGGAAAGAGACTTGAAATGACTGGAGGAGTGGTCAAAAGTTTTGCAGCTATGGTTTAATGCAAAAAAGTGCTAAATAATGCACTTGGGTCACAGAAACCCAGGGGTGCAGTACAAAATGGGGTGGGGGGAGATACTAGTGGCAACCAAACAGGAAAGAGACCTGAGGGTAATCATATCAGCTGACCAAAGGTGGCCAGATAGTGTGACAAAGTGATTGGTAGAGCTAGTGAGATCCTGGGATGTATAGATAGGAGTATTACCTGCAGTAGGAAGGAAGTGGCTTTGCCACTATATATGTCTTTAGTAAGACCTCACCCGGATACTGTGTCCAGTTTTGGAGGCCACATCTCAAGAAGTACATAGAAAGGATGGTGACCCTCCAAAGGAAGGCTACCAAGATGGTACAGGGTCTACAGAAAATGTCCTATGGGAAGAGGCTAAAGGAATTAAACATGTAAACCCTGGAAGAGAGGAGGGAGATGGGGTATATGATTGAGACGTTTAAATACATCACTGGATGAATAAGGTACAAGAGGGGGGTATTTGTCAGAAGAAAGGGTGTACCAGAACAAGGGGCCATGATATGAAGCTGGAGGGGGGCAGTTTAGGAGAGATGTGGGGAAATATTTATTCACAGAAAGGGTGGTGGATGCCTGGAGTGGTCTTCCAGCAGAGGTTGTGGGGGTAAAAACAGTGGTGGGATTCAAAAAAGCATGGGATAAGCACAACATGGTCATAAGGGATAGATAAGGGGTGACACAGAAAGTGCCATAGACCTGGATCAGTCTACTTTGTAAGCAATGCAACAAAAATGGGCAGACTAGATGGGCCATGTGATTCATTTGCCATCAGCTTCTATGTTTCTATGCTTTACTCTGGGTTTTTCTCAGCTTAATGTTCACCAGCATAGGGATGCCAATGAAGTGGCTCAATAGCATGTGTGCATGCATTCAAAGAGTGTTGTGAGCGCCAGAACCTGTTGACTCCCTCTATCCTCTTGCACAGTTCCAGATGTAATGCCACTTTTGGTAATTTAGGTTGTGGTAGAGCAGCAGTAATGAACCACTCCCACCATGGATGATGGCACTCACTCTGATGCTGTATCCTCCAACCCTCAGCCTGCCCTCAGCTTCACACGCTCAGTCCCAAAGTCTTGTTTCTGGTGATGAGAACAGGACCTCTTCCACTGCACCCAGAAGCTGGTTCATAACCTTTTCCTAACAATTGTTGAACTCTACTTTAGTCTTCTGCCTTATCTAGTTTATTTGATTACAATCTACCATCTGTACAAAGTATGCTAATAGCTAGTTGTGACTACTTATACATTCAGAAAAACACATCCATCTGCAATAAAGAGGAGTCACACATAAGATGAATCCCACCTTCACACCAAACAACTGCTGTTTACTCACAGGGTGACAATGAAATTAAATGATTGATGGCATTCACAACTACCAACTAACACTTAGCCAAGTGTGCACTTCAAATGTAGTATTCACCTGATTAGATATAAAACAAATTGAAGTTGTGAAATTCATCATTAGAAAAATACTGCAGTACAGACACAATGTTTTGAATTATATGCCTTGCTACTAAGTATCACTGATGAAAAAGAGATCTTTAAAATGTTTGCAAATGCTTGGAAAAAAACATATTTTCAATTGTTAATTATTGTCTTCTCACTTCCTAAGTTCGGCTACATATTATTTTTCCACACCATGGTGAAACAGATGTGAAATATTGCCTTTCTAAAATGTCTTAGTTAAATATTACAACTTTAGGAATGTAGTTGACCAGATAACACTTATTCAGTTATATTACTCCTGTCAAAATCAAACTAGGTATCTTTTAAAAAAAGTTCAGAAAGAAACTATATAACACAGTGGTTGACTATACAGTGTTCTAAGGCTAGTACCAGTTGTTCATTGTGGTGTTACTATATCAGTCATTTTAGGAAATAAAAGATAATGACTAAAATATGACAGAATGCAAACTAATATTTGAAAGGCAACTTCTACAGGAATTGCAGTCTTAATAGATAAATTGAGTTCTCATTTTTGATTTGTGAGTTATCCTGCTATCTTTGTAAAAAGTAATTTCCTGCCTGTAACTAATTCCGGATTGCCTCTGAAAAATGGACCTTTGCTCTCAGCAGGTGTATACAGTTACCAAAATTCAATAAATAAATAAATAATACATGAGCCAGCCCAAACTGCAGTAGTTTAACACAGATTGGTTAATGATTAGTGCACACACATGGGCACGAGGGTGAAATAAAACTGAGTACAGAGAAGTCAAACCATATACCGTATCTTATCTTACAATTTTTTTTGCAATATCATTTTGAAAGAAAACCTCTTTACTCAGTGTTTGAGATTGTTTTAACAATATGAAGATAGAGAGTAGAAAGCAACTGGTCATGCCAAGCTTGTGATGTAAACAAGCCTTTTTTAAAAGTGTACCACACCATGGAGTACTTTAAACTGGTTAACAACTTTCATTCTTATTGACTATAAAGTTCCATCCATACTTCGCAACTTCAATTGTCAGTTGTTAACCCTACAAGTGATGAGGTCACCAGAAGAATGCAGCTGAAAATGATCTGATACTTAGGTTAGACATACTAGATACCAAAGGGATCATGTATGGAATCATACAATTTTTCTTCATTTCATTTGATTTTCTACTCCTACTGTATAATCAGTTTGCCTAAGACACTGACTGATCCTAGGCTGCACAGTATATAGGTGTTTCTTTTTTTAAAGCAGCATGCACCAGTAAAGGTACACAATACTGTGCCATACATATAATATTTCTACTAATATCTAACAATAACAATTACATGTAGATAAACACAGTTTTACAATTTGTGGAACAATAATTATACAAACCAGAACATCTGTGCATCTAGAATGGAATAATGTTCAATTGATTATTCTCATTGCATTAGCAATCATTAGGACTTACAGTAACTGTTAGAAGACCATATCCATAAACATGAAAAGAGCGACAAGAGACCTTCTGTAAGTACAGATGGCTGCTGAGGCTTTATCACATGCTGTTCAACAGTCACACATTTTGTAGTTTATTTTTTTCTTTTCAGTTACAGTGGGAAACTCTTGCATACTCAACTGGTTAGGTTGTCATTCCTTTGCTGGTGAGAAAATCATTGCTTAAGGAAAACATGGCAACAGTATGAGTAAAGATAGACCTACAGTTGATTAGAATGAGTTCAAAAATATTTATCTGGAAATAATATTGTTTCATATTTTTCTTACTGTATTTGCTTTTCAAATAAAACAGTGCTAGAAATCTTAATACATTGTATGTATTTTCATTTTCCTCCTCTGGTGACAAATAATTTGCAACAAGAGTCTTTCTAGACTTATACAGGGTTTGTCCACGTATAAGTATTTATTTATTTATTTTTTTATTTAGCTTTTGTTGACCGGGTAAGTGCACTAGACAAATCCTGCCTATTTTCAGGCACGACCCAGGGAAGGGGGATACAGATGACAACTGACCTTGAACCAGATTAAGCTGTTGTAAAGCTGTAAAGCTGTAAAGTATACCATTTTATATAAAGGTCACTGAAATTAAAACTATGGAAACACTGAGGAACATTTTTTTCATCAGGCTCAAATGATTTTTTGTCACATGAATCATGACTGGCTTTTGAAAATCTTTAAAAATGGATAGATATAACAAGCAATATTATAGAACATGTGAAGGGAAACCATGCATTTGCAGACATTGTTTATGAAATAGTCATGTTTACCTTAGGAAGTAACAGTATAAATAAATGAAATAATGTATGTCTATCCATTATATAGGTAAGATATTAATCAAGGACCCTCCTACCAATCTCTCTTCACTGTTCAGGTGGAAGTTATACAGGAAATCTAACAAAACTTTCTGGCATCAATGAATTCAGAATTTGGATCAGCATATCCCCAATCATCCTCATGCCAAAAATCAGATCTGTAAGTTACTTCATCAAAAAGTTACAAGTCATTTTGTAACCCTTAAAGATCAACTGAGCAATTCAGCATGTGCTTTTATAAATAAGGGGCAGGATTCACAGAGCAGTTGTGCCCAGCACATGTGAGATGTGCCGCAGCAAATGAGATGTGCCATGCCCAAACAGTGGTATTCACAGAAGGATGCACTGCAAGATGCATCATCCACATCCCCAGTGTGAATATCACTGAAGAGCCACGGCGCAACCTGAGTTGCCCCAGCACAACCAGGATGTGCAGGAGCACCCTGGACCACAAAAAAATTAATCATGAGCAAGCCAACCAGGGACACAGGAGCAACAGGGGAAGACTGCAGTGGTATAAAGGTCACTGGTGAACAGCTCAGCAGGGGCTGGACACAGGGCCAAAGGTCCGTAGAGTGGCCTGGCAAAGCAGAAGAGGTGCACAGACAAAGCACACATGATGACACCTGGTAGCACCACAGAAACACACCCAACACAGGGGACCAACAGGAAGAAACACCATGCACAGGGGTGACTGTCGAGGCGTGGCACAGCAGTAGAGGTGCACTGGTCAGCATGGCAGAGGCAGCCACGCATGTCCCAGTGCACAGGAACACAGCAGGGTGTACATGGGAGCTGTGACACAGGCTCACACAGTGGGACAGGCAGAATGGCACACAGGCCATCGGCGGTGTCCTGCACAGGAGGGCCATGCCCACAGGCACCATGAACCAGAGGAAGAGCATCACAGCAATAAAGGATAACCAAAACATAACAAAACATCATGCACCACACACAGAACAGGAGCACTGTCCAAACCAGCACATGGGAAGGCTAACCAACAGGCCAGGTGCATGGATGCGCTGTACTACATGGGGCACATGTGATAATGGGAACAAAGATACTGTGGAAACTAACAAGCACAACAGGGCACATGTACAAGGTAAAATGAATGACCACAGACACTGTCAACAATATCAAAATATTTAATGATGCAGGTAAAAGAAAAGGAACATCAGTATGTACAACAGTAGAAATAACCAGTAACAGGGATAGAGTGGTGTGGGAATGAACAAAGGAACAATAAACAGGGTAACCCCTGAAAGTTCCAGTTTGTGTGGGGGTAACAGGGGAAGATTGCTAGGAAAGGGGATGATCATGGAGAGTAGGGGACAGTGAACAAAGGGGCTATGTACAAAGGGTCCAGTGGCCTACTGTCCATGATGGAGTGCAGCCCTGCATCCACCTGATCTACCCCCTGCCCGCAGTTCCTTCACAAGCAGGATTATTGCCCATAGTAACTGTCCCTGCCTCCTGTAGGGTGGCACCATATTCCTCCTGATTGCCATCCACAGCTGAATCCCTGCTGGCCTGATGAAGACCTTCCCTCTCCTCCTCCCAAACACATCAGGATGCGCTCTCCATGAACCTACAGTGGGGACACAGACAACAGGAACTCAGTGCCATGGTCCACACCATGTCCCCCCCAACCACCATGTGAGTGCAATGGAGGCAGCCCCCATGGCAATGGCTGACAGCCTGCCATATACTCCACACACTAGCAACAGGCTGGCACACATAGCCACTCCATGACTATACAATGGTGCTGAGACAGCACAAGGCCCTCATGTGCATGCAGAGTGATGCAAAGAGGGGCACGCAGCCATGTTCTACACAGCATGTGCAGATGCCAAGAGGCTGCACAACCATGCAGCCCCATCTGACCACCAATGGAGCACCATAGTGTGCTCATGGTCCTGAGCAGACATAGACATGGTGGATGGACACACAGGAGCCATATACACTGTTGCCCTAGCACACACCACCAAAGCAACACCCCATGTGTGTGCACAACATGCAGCACATGGGCATGCACATGTGGCAGGCTATGACCTGCTGTGGGCATGCCCCCCATAACCCCTGATGAACACAGAGAGGAAGCACATGCAGTTCACTCACCTGCACCCACATGGCCAGACCCTCTGCCTCCTCCACTGACCCTAGCATCCCTGTCCTCCACCAGCGCCATGGTTCTTTGCCTGTCTGATGGACCTGTGATGGAAACACAATCAGGAGCACCCTGAAGTGACAGTGGGTACGTACAAACACCCCCCAACCAGTGACCCAGAGCAACATCACTTTTGCCAGCATGCAGTGATGGACCCACCCACTCAGTTACCCAATATAACAGCACCCTGGTCAACAGATAGCACCAGACACCACCACAGACTGTGGCCACCATGTCAATGTGCAGATGGATATGTGCTGTGCCACTGTCAACACCACAATGTCACAGTGCCAATGCAACCCCCATGCCGTGCATCATGGTGCACACATTGAAGCACGGTGTGCATGGCTGCACTACACAAGCATCATTAGCAAGGCATGCCACACATGTGTGTATGTGTGTGTATGTATTGTACACCAGTGCACACTGCACCACCCCCTTGAACCGATCATCTGCCTGCTAGAGTGGATGTAAGTTGTTGTGCCTTACCTGGGCATGGCACCACACCCCTGCATGCCTGGTCCCAAAGGCAAAAAAGCTGGTCATGGTCCCTCCATTGCAGGTCACCATAGCAGTGCCTGCACTGCTCCCCATGCATGACACACCTGTCCTACACACTAGATGCTGTGTCATCCTTGCTCACACAGCAGAGTGTAGCTCATGCAGGTCCTGTGTTCTGAACAGCTGCCTCTCCAGTGGCATGACAAGTGCCACCAAATTGGAAAGCTCCACCTTCCCCCCAGTTCAAGGCTCTGTGTCCAGTGGACTGGGCTGTGGCATTGTTCTATGCAGTGCTATGGTGGCAGGTGTTCACACTACAAGCTGCAGTAGTGCTATGGCCTATTCACGCCACATGCTTGATACAGGGTAAGTCACATCAAACTGTTACCTCAACTCACTGGTGTAGCATTGTTCAATGAGTTTCCTAATCTGTGCAGTATTTAATTCAATGAATTAGTAAAAACTTAGTACTAGTTTGCAACTAGCTGTTAGGACTATAAGCTTTATTTTCAGCTGAATGCTTATGAGTTTCATTTCAGAAGGCACACTAAACAACTATTAAGGAATGTTGTGATATTTATAAACAATGCTGTTAAGGAATGCTGTGATATTTATAAACAATGATCTTAAGGACTGCTGTCATATTTATAAACAATGCCATGAAAATGCATTGCATAAACACCTCAAAACAGCTACTGCCATATATCTAAACAGGTACAAGCGAGTTGAATAGGCAGTGAAGAATGGTTGGAAAGAATTAAAAGCTTCAACAATTCAAGTTGCCACTGCAGTAGAATCACAACAAAAGATGCTACACCAGTGAGTTGATGGAACAGTTTAATGTGACTTGCACCGTAGGTCGTCGAGCAATCATCCGGACGTCACAGGGCTGTGGCATGATAAGGTGTGATTGCCACTAATTGCACATCACCTCACTTGCGCAGTGCTCACTGTATGGGCAGGAAACCAGGATTAGGTGTCACGTCTGGGTTGTGCATGCACGGCTCTTACAGAACCGCCATATTATGAATGGCACACTTTGCCACTCACAGTGCACTGAGGATGGCGCATACCACCATACATATGCCATGATCTGCACGGCCGCATTGACACAACATCAGACCAATGTACCATATGCAGTGACATTGTCAGTGTCAGTGGCTCAGCAGGTAACACACTCACCTCTGAGGCCAGGAGATCAGAAGGGTGTGGGTTCTGTCCCTACACCAGGCCCTTCGGTTAAATCCCAATACTGACACTGTAGTGCAGTATGAGGGGGGTGCTGAACTCCTGAGGTGCCATCTTTCAGATGAGACATTAAACTGAGGTCCCATCTGCCTGTTCTGGTGGTAGTTCAGGTGGATGTAAAAGATCCCATGGCACTTCTCGAAAAGAGTAGGGGAAAGATTATTGAAAACAAAATTGCGTAACAACATACAAAAGAAACCCATGCAGTAAACAAATAAACCAAAAGATTACAATAAAGAATCAAAAAAAGGAATAAAGACAGTCACACTATTACACAGGTGAAACTTCACGTGATAGCAGCATCAGTATCAGTAACCCACGGAAGTGCATTCCAAAGCTCCAAAACTACATCCTTAGGCAAAGAATCAAATTCAAAGGCATAGATTTTCTGCAAGTCCGTCACAATTTTGCATTCCAATTCCACAAAGGAACAATCCTTTTGCTGTAGAGTAAATAAACAGCATGCCATCCAGATGTTCCATTTAATAATCACACAAATTAAATTCAGAGTGTCTTTGTGCCAGCTATTCCACTATGAAGAAAAGTGGCCATACAGTAAGTTTGAATAAGTAATAGTCTGAATTGATGAAGCATTCCATGCATGAGCTAAAAAAGCCCACCAAGCATGACTAAAAGAACAATCAAACAATAGGTGAGCAATTGTCTCTTGTATCGCAATACATTCTGGATGGGAACATAACTGTTCCTGGGACTGCTTGTGCTTTTGATTTGCCTTTATATTAATACGTTCATGACAAGACAGCCAATGAAAGCCCCACATATGGGCTGGCACTCTCACACATCTCAGAAGGGACCACAAAGAGGGCAAATAAGGATTGGGACATTTCTCAAAAGGAATCGGGACTACACATAAGGAAGAAAGCAAACTCTGTTACAAGGCCTTATGGGAGGAAGTTAACACCATCTGAGTATTGACTTTCCATTGTTTCAGACATAAAAACATCTGTTTCAAGTAAAGAGGCATACCGTCAGGTTTCCTAAGCACCAGTAAAGAATTCCTTTCCCATTGATGAAACCATACATGACAAGAATCATACAGCCAGGGTTCCCACCCTTTCTGCATGTGGACCAACAATGGCAACAGATTCACAGTAAAAAATATACTAGTAAAAAAAAGCAAGGCCATGAGCAATCCCCCATCATTGATTGACAATATGTAACATTCCTTTTAATAGGGTTCAGCCTGCTACCCCACAGGACCTGGAAGAACAGACTAAAGACACCAGTTTCTAGCTGTTTTAGGATCAGAAAAACATAACTTAAGTATAAAAAGGTCATGATCAAATAGGATTTAATAAAATATACTTCTTTCTTCTTCCCCACCCGTCCTCTGTTCCAATGAGTCACCTTACTTTTCCCTTGTGCCAATTTATCTTCCCAATTCAATAAGTCAGAGTCAGAGACCCCAAATTTAATCTCCAAAATTGTAATCGGTCCTACACTCAAGATCAAGGGACCAATGGGTCCCAATGGAATCTGGGGGGAGTCCAGTCTTATACCCACACTTTCATCAAAATTTAGGGCGGCCCCCGAATGCATGCCAAACTCAGTACAGATAGAGAGGGGAAGCTTAGTTGAGTCCTCATCTGCAACCAAAAAGCACATGAAGGGTGTGAGAAAGAAAAACAAAACCAATCCTTGTGGCCAATTTACCCTTCTGAAATGTTGGGGTATGTTGTTTGGTATGTGTATAATATGCATCACAAAGACGTGCTGTGCGGACTATTTTCAATAATTCCTGAGAATCACAAAACGGTTTCTGTGTCCTTGCAAAGTGACTTTTGTCATGGAGGCTTAAGCCACGTTAAAATCACCTGAGAAAATAATTTGTGTTGAAGTGTGTAAGAATGGATGAACAAGGGAAAATAATTCAAGACATGATGTCTTAGTCTGTGGTGTATACAGATTAATAACCCGAAATGAACACTGCCCAATCAAGGAGTCCAAAATCAGACCCCTTTCAGAAGAAACATCATGAAGCTTGAGTAATTTAAAACCAGGCACATTTACCAAGATCCCTAAACCTGAGCACATTTCCTGACCAATATGCCAGAAAGATGGGCCAAGCAACCAATCCCTTTGTGCGTGTCGGGTTTCATGTGTCGTATGAAACCTGGTGTCCTGCAACAAAAAAATACCTAGTGACAAAATATGCAGAAAGGAAAAAAAAACACCTGTCTTTTGGTAAGGCATTTAACACTATTCACATTAATAGTGTGACACATAAAATGAGTCAGCATGAGGAAAATAAATAAATTGAAATAACATTCTGTACAACCATCATTTCTTTTTACCTTTCGCCTGTTTTCCCTTCAGTTTCACCCTAGCCTTCCTTTTCTGGGATGAGCCCTTACCTATCTGAAGCTCAGAATCTGTAGTTCCTTCTGGATGTGAAGAAGCAATCGAAGAGGAATCTGACTCCCCTCCCACATCATCAGAAAGCTCCCAAAGGATCTCGTACTGATTAGGCAATGGAACAGTGGAGGGTTTCGGGGTCTTTGAAGGGGGAGACGTTGCATGTGCATGACTCCCTGTAGAATGTCTATGGGCAGGAAAGGTTGGGTCCCTCGGAGAAGGCATATTTCGAATGCTTGGTGTCATACACTGTTCATCATAAGCTGCAGCTGCAGTCCCAGGTCTAGGTGACAGGGGAGCAAGTGGGGACATCACAGGAGGGGGTGCTGGAGGTACAGAAGGGCCTGTCCTGGCACTAACCCTATCTACAGGCCCAGTCAGGGGAACAACTGGCTGGACCGACAGACCTATTATAAAGCTTAGCCTTCTGTGCTTGGGTGATTATAAATCATTGCTCTATCCCTTCTTCATGATATTCTTGGTTATGGGCAGCCCATTGACAACTCTGAAATGTATGCCCCACTTCCTCACACAGATTGCATTTGCAATCGTTTAAGCAATTTGCTCCAACATGACCAAGTTCCCCACCGGTGTTATACTTTATTTTATCAGAAACGCTACTAAGATGGGATGGATTCCCATGCTGGTAACAAGCCTTCAGCTGTCTGGGATAAAACGCCTCCCCCCATCCTGCCTAATAAGGAATGAATTAGGCAAATGCACATTCCCAGATTCAACAGATGTTAACTTCACTTTAAGCTTCCAGCCCCCAGTCCAGATATTTTCCGAGTCCAAAATTGCTTCTGGCTATCCCAAAACCATGCAACATTGCTTCAACCAGTATAAGACAGCCGTCATATCAATCCTTCATTCTGGAAAAGGATAGTTATGTTCTTGTAGGTTGGCTTGGTCAAAGGGATAGCCAGGAATGGCGTCCATAAGGTTGAGTTCTTCAAAGCCTGATATTTAGACCCAAACCTTTCCAGACCACGAACCTTCTGGAAGCTAATGTCAAAGGTGGACTCACCTGATACATGGATAAGCATATAAATCTCATGCAAAAAGAACTTCATTAAGTCCTTCAACAGTTGTCGTGCAACAAAGATGTGGTCGGGAGAGTCAGGCAAACCTCCCACATAGGACAACCTGACTGCAATATGTCATTTTGCAGGTAAAACTGGAAACTTGAAAAAAGAAGAGAAAGTACAGCCTTGACCAGCCCTCTGAGGCTCATGTGGGACTGTGTCCATGGCCAGGTTACCAGGTATATCAGAGACAATGTTTACTGAAGGCAAAGGCTTCTGTGGGACCTGTAATATAGGGTGCTGTGTAAGAGCCAGTTCCTGAGGCAAATGCAATGGATCCCCAACTTAAAAAGCCCAGTCTTGAGCCTGAAAATCTCAGGAAAGTCCTCAGGGCTTGGTGAAGAGCCAGATTCCCACTTCTTTCCGGTGTCGTTTGTACCCAGCCATTGTCTTGCAAGGCCTTTTCTACCGACCAAGCCGATGGAAGAGAAGCAGAGTCATCTGTAACAGAAATCGGCAATTCAGCAGGTTTAAACAATCAGTGGAGCCAGTAGAAAATGTACTTACAGATGGTATCTGAGGAGTGGCAGAAGGAGCTGCACACTGCTCAAATACACATTCACTTTCTCAGGTCAGGCTTGCTTTAGGAGCTATGTCATGGACATGTACATCTGTCTTGACAGCAGAACTCTAGCTGTCAGCATGAAACTTCCAGAGTTTCCACTGCAGCTTCAACTTTGTAACTGAAAATCTACGTTCCTCCATCTCAAGTCACCTTTTCAACTCTCTCACTTCAGGCAATTCTTTCTCCTGGGCAGAAGAATGAGAATCCTCCTCTCTGGAGCCAACCTCAATCGCCATAGGAGCTTCCTCATTGGTATCTGGTAAGGGTTCTTGCATAGCTTCCTGTGGTCCCAGAACTGCAGCCTTAGGCACCTCCTGTGCCCCACAAACATTCACAATCACAGCAGCAGCAATCTCAATAGGTGCTGAGGTGAGACCAGCTCTCCCACCTCCATAGCTTCCTCCACAGCTGAACAGAGGTTCCCCTGCCTGTGAGTAGGGGAATGTTTTATTGAGAGAAAATATAACCAATATTCACCAATTCATCTTCATATTCATCAATACATATAACACTTCAGTCAGATACAAGCCATGTGACTAAGAAGTATATACTGAGAGAAAAAAAAGGAAATTAAAAGGAAATGAATATATCAATCAATTAATCAAAAATCCATGTGCAATGTTTCCAATATTTTTGAAGTTCGCCAGTAGACATTTTATCCTTTTCTGTCCCATACACATCTTGCAAGTTCTGCTGTATTTGGGTGACAATCTGTACAGAGGTTTGTATTTTTTGCTGCATAAGGTATGCACATCTGGCTTGCCACAGATAAAACCTGCATAAGGCAAAAATCAACCGCAAAGTACTGGGGTGATAAATTCCTAAAGCTGGTGGATATATTCCATATATCAGGATGTCATGTTTTGGTATATTTTGTATTTATGTATGTGGAAATTAAATCTTTGTGTTTTGTATGGGGCTCAGAGCCTCTGGGATTGGACGCCAAAAAAATAAAATTTGCCTTGCCTTGCCCTTGCTGTCATATGTAAGGAAAGGAAGTGCCTTTTCTTTCCATTTATGTAATAAAATATTCCATACAGAATGGCTGAAGGGGCATTCCATAAAAAAATTATTCATAGTTTCGGGTATAATGTGACAAGTATCCCAAGGGCACAGCCTTTCCTCAACTGCTTTATGTTTTAAATTATTGTGAACTCCCAATCTACCATGACAGGATAACCGTGTACTGTTCCAAACTTTCTTGGGGATTCTAGAATTTGTTAGTTGTTTAAAAAACATTGTCTGATCAATTGTATTCCCATACACATCTACTAAAGAGGGAAGGTCTGAAGATGTGGCACTTATAATTTTTTGGTATAACTGTTTCCTATTAGATGTAAGAATAGCATTGGAGGACAGCTCCCATTGTCGAATTTTAAGAAAAGTGGGGATTAAGTAGTATGGAAGCTTATATTTCCTGAAATTCCTTGGAATTTCGTAAGGGGGTTGTTGCCATATCGGACATAAAGTGAAAGAATAAAAGTGAATCAAAGAATACCAAAAAAGGGTTAATGCTGCAGGAGAAATGGCATGTTAAATCTGTAAAATAAACTGTGAAAAAAAAACTAAAGGATTTAACATTTTGATTCTACCATGGCAATAATCATGGTATGTGTAGGTCCTCTTAACCAGATTCAGGTGACTCCCCCAAAAACCTTGGAAGAAGTTGTTATTTACTCTAGCATCCAGAGAAAATGGCACTGGAAATATTGTTGCTAGATGTAAAAATAAGGGAAGAATTAAGGTGTTTATTAACATCACTCATTTCTGTTTAGAAATTAAACAACCTTTCCATGCAGAAAGGGTGTGTGAAGCCTTATCCAAAGTTAATTCCCAATTATGAATAGCATCACCAGTGCTTCCAAAAACTAAATCAAGGATTCTTATTGGAGATATACAGAGTGTCTGAAAAAGAAAGATGAAAAATGGTATTTTTTTCCATAATTTAGTTTGGACCCAGGCACAGCTTCAAATTTCCAAAGTACTGGAACTAAGTCATCTTTTTTGAATAAATGGGTGGTATGCATGCAGAGGTCATCTGCATAAGCCAAAACAGATGGTGTGATGGAGCCTGAAGGTAGTAGTATTCTTGGGAGGTAAGGATGTTGTTATAGACTCCTAAGTAAAGGATCTATCTGGAAAGCAAAAAGAAGAGGACTCAAAGGACAGCCCTGTCTGACACCTCTCTTGCCTAAAAAAAGAGAACATGGGGAGCCATTAATATGTGGTTGTATCCAGGGCAAATTATATAATAACTTAATCCAAGCAATATACTGTTGAGGAATACTTTTTTTATTTATTTTTTATTTATTCAATCTTGGATTACAATACCTTTGAGCGGGAGACCGCTCTTTTACAAAGGTTCCACATCGTAAAGGGTGGGTATATATACATTGTTGGTTTAGGACTATCTAGCTAGGTGAGTAAACATAGACAAAAATACATTATAAATTGGAAACAGAGATGGTTTTAACACTAGGATAATTCAGCTAACAGTAGCAGACTAGGTGGCATTGTCAGGTAAAAGACAGTAAGCAGCTATCCAGAAAGGATAGTAGGGGGCACTGATTGGGGGGGCATGATGACTATCTAGGGGGAGGTGAGAGGCGCAGGGTATTGCAGGGCAAAAATGGGGACAATTCTGGGTAGGACAAAGTAGGAGTAGCAAGGAGATGGTAATAACCTGAAAGGTGAATAAGACTAGGTTGAGAAGTGGGTATGTGTGGAGTAATTAGAAAGTACAGTCACAGGAGCTTTTCTTCAGTAGGTGTTGTCTTAGCTTGGTCTTGAAAAGCCCCAATCTCTGCATGGCGTTATGTTCAGTGCCGAGGTTATTGAGCCAAAGTGGTATCCAGTAGGCATATGACCTCTGCCCTTGGGAGGTTCTGCAGCGAGGGATGGTGAGAACTTGATGGTCAGAATTCCTAGTGTGGTGGGGGCCTGTGAATAAGCTTAATATGCTTGTGACTCCAGGAGGCTGAAGTCCGAGTAGTGATTTTTTAGCTAAGAGGCAGGTTTGGTATTGTATCCTGTTTTCAAGTTGTGCCACCTGGCTTGCTCAAAAAGGTCACATGTGTGCGTTGGTCGGGGGGAATTGTTGAGCAGTCTGCAGGCTTTGTTTAGGGCTACTGCTATCCTACATAGTGAGGTGGGAGTGGCTGAGCTGTATATGACAAGTCCATAGTCGATGACGGAGATAACCGTGCTATGGATTGTGGTTTGGAGTTCTTCAGGTGTTAGGCATTTCTTGTGCCTGTGTAGGAGCCCAATTCTTTTGTTGACTGTTTTGGCCACATTCTCAATGTGTTCTACATAGGAGAGGGAACAGTCAAGCATAACCCCCAGGTATTTGAATTGGTCCACTTGTTCAAATGAAACCCCTGCGCAGTTAGTGATGTTCAGGGATGCTGCTTTGTGTTTGCTTCTAGCACCACTAAAAAGCATTACTTTTGTCTCTTTATAGTTCAGAACCATCTTGTGGGCTCTGAACCAATCTTCAGTTTGTTTAAAAGCGTGTTGTAGCTGATAGTTTAGGGTGTGGGGGTCATGTTGAGAAGTAAAAATAACAGTATCATCTGCATAGAGAAGAATCCGTTGGTCACACGGTCGAGGAAGGCTATTTAGAAAGATGCTGAAAAGGAGGGGTCTTAGGAGTGACCCTTGGGGGAACCCACAATTAACTGGCAGGGGCCCAGATGTGATGTTTCCTATCTTTACCTGTTGGTAACGATCAGCTAGATAACTTTTGAACCAGTTAGTAACAGGGTTAAAGAAGCCTATTGAGGTGAGTTGTTGAAGTACAAGGGAGTGACTGACTGTATCAAAGGCCTTTGTTAGATCAATAAAGGCCACGCCAACAAGGTTGCCCTGGTCCAGTGAACTGTGTATGCAGCTAGTGAACTCCGGAAGAGCTGTGGAGGTACTGTGTCCTTTCCGAAATCCATGTTGTTCTGGACACTGAATGTTGTATTTATTAAGGTATTCAACCAGATGGTCTGAGACTATGTGCTCCAGCGCTTTTGACAGTGGTGGAAGGATAGAAATAGGTCTGTAATTGGCATGCAGTGCCCAGTCACCGCTCTTGTGCACCGGAGTTATCAGAGCTGACTTCCAAGCTTGGGAGAATTGAGCCAGCTGCAGGGATAAGTTCAGCAGTTTAGTAACGGGAGCTAGGATTTCATCAAGTGCAAGGGAAATAAATTTGAGGTTGAGTGTGTTGCTGCTTTTCCTCGATTTTCCAAATACCTTATGAATGTACTTTCTTGCTTGGTTGTAGTTGACAGATTTGAAATAGAAGGGAGGGGGGATGTTAGAGTGGGCCCTAGGCTTTGGCTTGAGCTTGGGTTGGTTTCTTCAAAAAAATTTGTTGGAAATACAATGTTAAGGTCAGCATATGCTTTGTTAAACATGTTGGCAATAGTCAGGGGGTCAAGGGTCGGGGCACCATCGATGTTCAACATTTGTGGAGCCTCTTTCTTGACTTTTCCTGTTACATCTTTTAGATTATTCCAAAAAGACTTGTTGTTTCCCCATGATGTTTGTAATGCTTCCCTGAAATGTTTACTTTTGGCAGAGTGGATGGTCCAGGTGCAGTCATTCCATAGTCTTCTATATTCCTGGAAGTCTGATTGCTTGCCAGAGTTCTGTGCCCTATGCCACCAGTTGTCCCTGTTTTTTATGTGGCATATTAAGTCTGGTGTGATCCATATGATAAGGAAATAATGTGGAAAATAAATAATTATGATCTACATGGTTGAAGGCTTTTTCCTGGTCTAAAGAAATCAGAATAGAGGGTGTGGCTGAAGTACTATAAGTTAAGATATCGCTAAGTAATGTCAAGTTAGATGTAATTGTTCTATGAGGAATGGTACATGTCTGTACTTCTGATATAACTTGTGCAGCTATGGGAATAAGTCTGTTTAATCAGATGTATGCAAAGATTTTATAGTCTACATTTAACAAGCTTAAGGGCCTCCAATTACGAATATCTGATCTATTTCCCTTTTTCAAAAGAAAAATCATAATGGCATCTGAAAAATGTTGAGGAATGGAATTAGTATTAATGATATTGTTAAAAATCAAAGTTAGGAAAGGGGAAAGAAGCTTCAATATTGCTTATATAATTCTACAGTAAGTCCATCAGCTCCTGTGGAAGTGCATTTTTTTTGATTGTTTATGGCCAGCAGTGTCTCCTCCAGCGAGATAGGTTTGGTAAGATTTGTCAACTGTTCTGTAGAAACTGCAGGGATATTAATACCTGAGAAAAACTCATAATAGGAAGAAACGGGGTGGAAGTTCCAAAGATACTTTCCAAATATGCATGGGCCTTCTTTTTGATCTCAGGCAGAGTTTTGAAAATATTATTTGTATCAGGATCTGTAAGTTGGTCTATATGAGTAGCAGCCACCCTATCTGTGCAACTTTTATAAATATCTAAAGAAACCTTAGAGCTTTGAGTGCCATACTGTGCCTCCATCTTCAGCGAGTGTGCTCTATTCTACTGGTATTTTTCCATCTCCATTTTTAAAGTTCTAATTTGTAGTGCATAAACTAAACGAGACCCCTGTGCTCTAGAGATTGTATTCATTAATTTATGTCTTAAAGCTAAATATTTCATGTAGGAATTGCGTGTTTTGTTTTTTGCTTGTTTAATGAAAAAAGATTTTAGATCCTTTTTAGTATCCTCCTACCACCTCGGGGGGGGCGTGATAAGCTTCGTATACAGAGACCCTGGCTCTTAACAGTTCCTGACAGGCAGCTGAAATACAAGTATCAGCAAGTAAATTGCTGTTTAATGTCCATCGGGAATAAGGCTTATGTGTAAAGGACCCTTTAGGGGAGGAACACTCCACAGAAACAGTTCAATGGCCTGAAGTTTCACATGGGCGCGTTTCAGCTTTTTGTACCACTATATTTTGAGAAACAAAAATGTAATCTATTCATGTAGCTAATGTCCCCCTATAGTATGTTCATGCACCATTTGGGTTAACCTCACAATATCCATCCTTAAGTCCCACATTTTTGATGGTGGTTCCTAGAGTAGCCATGTCCCCCAAATTTTTTTGCATAGAACCCCCTTTATCTGAAGCTGCTAATAACCCACAGTTAAAGTCTCCTCACATATAAATATGTCTATTAGTGTAAAGGTACTGCATGGTTGCAGTGACTTAAATAGGATTGTTGTAGCTGCTATACTTTGGGGTGTGTAAATATTAATTATTCTTAATTTTAAATTCTTATAATTGAAGTCTAACAGTAAAGCTCTTCCAGGTGAAATGTCTACTGGTCTGGAATGTTATACCGCGAAAACAGCATGCAAAGGCCATCGCACCTATCCTCCCCAGCAGACCAGAAGGAAGGCCCTTTTACCCATTTTTTCTTTACCTGGAGGAATTCAAAGTTAGTTTTAAGCTGAATGTCTTGAATTAAATAAATGTCTTGGTGTAAATCAGCCAAATACTGCATTGTGACCATCTGTTTTCTACAACATTTTATACTACACATGTTAAGTGTGAGACAAGACAATAAAGGCTCAGACTACGTAGGGAGCAGAGAGGAGATGGATTAGGTGCTGATATATGGTAGCTTTAGACACTAAGTAACTGCAGACTGACCACATGGCAATTTCTTGGTGGCAGTGGGATCCAGCTGGGAATCAGATGAATAATCCATTCTGGAAGATGAGGCGTGAGATGAATCAGAATCGCTTTCCTCCCCCTCTGTATCATCTCATTGCTTCCTCTTTACTAGAGCCTGGTACTTATTCCTCATAAGGATAGTTTTATGTGGGGATGGACCCTGTGCCTTTCTTTTCCCTTTTCCTCTCTTTGTAGGCTGACCTCCACAAACAGGGGTTCATCCCGAACAGGGGTTGGGGGGGTATAGTACTTGTAGTGTTCTCTTGGGATGGTTCTGTGGTCATAGTAGAGTAAGGTGTCTGCTGTGTAGAGGAGGCTGCCTGGGGACATGAACCAGTGGTCCATGTACTAGTGGTTTCTGTTCTCCTTCCTGCTGGCGAAGTGCTTGAGTTTCGGAGTCTGTTATCAAAGCTACCTGATCTTGAGGAGGGCAATCCATTCTATTATGATCTGCCCAGGAGCACTGATGGTAAGAGTGCCCTGATTCATCACATAAGTTACACTTCAAGGGGTTAGGGCATCCCAAACTTATGTGCCCATAAGCTAAACACAAGCTGCACCTCGGCTTGTCATTAGTGCTACTGAGGTGTGTTCTTGCCCCGCACTTGTGGCAGGTTCTGGGCTGGCCAGGGTAGAAACACAATCCATGATCTCTTACTATATAAAAACTGCCTGGCAAGTGAACGATTCTCCTATCTGACTGTTTTCATTGAATTTTCACCTTCCACCCCTCCCCACGTCCAAACGAGGTCCTTGTCCAAAATAGGACGAGGAGCCTTGAGTATGTCACAGTGCTGCTTTAGCCAGTATTGAACATCTGCTATGCTTACCCCTTCACTGTAATGTAACAGCTTTTATTGTAGGTTTTGTGAGAGGGATAAGCATAAAGGGTGAACAAAGTGGCTGTGTTTTTACCAATTCATATTTTCCCCAAAACGTTTCTAACGTATGTACATTTTTGTGCTGCTTGCACACATGTGCAAGAAACACATTGCTTTTAGCAGTTATGGAGAATGCCTAAATGTGTCAGGAAATTTGGGACACGTCACCGCACAATCAGCTGTATTGGTGCATTACAAGTTATCAAAACAGCAGATTGCTTGGTATCCCCCTGGTGATGGCTTCTCCATCGGCCTCTCACAGTCCCCAGAAAGCTGACAGAAAGCTGCCACCCACCATTCAGTGTGCATTCCTGGTGAAATATTTCAATAAATAAATGAAAAGAAAAAGCTGACAGGGTGCCCAATCCTCCTGTTGGCATGCCTCCTTCCAGTTCAATTTGCCGATGGGGGAGCCCACTCCCAGTCGGCATAATGTCCCCCCCTCCCAAATTTGTTGTGTGCCGAGTGGTGCCCATTCCCCCTAGGCTCTTGCCACCCCCCCTGCACTTATATGTGCTGACAGGGGTGTCTAATCCCCCTGTCAGCAGCCCCTTTCTGGTAAGTTTGTCAACAGGGAGCCCACAGTTGGCATAATGCTCCCCCCAATTTCTTGTGTGCTGAGAGGGTGCCCAATCCCTCGGCTCTTGTTCCCCAGCACTCAGTATATGCCAACGGGGGTGCCCAATCCCCCCGTCAGCTACAGCCCCCCCAAACACTTAGATGGCATGCTGAGCTCCACCACAGCGAAACTTAATGTCCCTACAAAAAAGAAAACCTTCCACGAGGGTTTTTTTTTTCTTTGTAAATAAACCTGGAAACTAGAAAATGGTCCCCATTGATTTCGTGGTCCCTCCCCCAACCCGTGCCCACCCTCTGTGTTCCCCACATCCCCACACCCCCCTCCTCCTATACTTACTTCTGGAGCCCGGTGTGATGATCTTCGGTGGACCGGGAACACGTCTGCACTCTTCAAAGCCAACCGCAAACTGAAGAAATGCTGATAAGCTGAATAATGGCATAAATGTTTTTTTTTTTCAACTTTGGTGCATATTTTGGTCATTTTGGGGAATGGTTTCACCAAATTTTCAACATGGGGTTCTTGGGACCCCACCTCATGAACTCAGTCACTGCCATTTTGTTATTCGGTCCCAAAAGGTGATTTCGTGGTCACAGAACGGAACCACCTTTCGGGGCTGATTAATGAAATGACAGTATCACAGCTCATGAGGTAGGCCCCCAAAAACCCTATGTTGAAAATTAGGTGAAAAAATTACCCAAAATGACTGTTTTATGAGTGTCGTTGTGCAGTTCCTCGCGTACTTCGTAAGTTGAACATTTTATATTTTCACTCCAGATTTTCAGCATTGCCATTTTACCACACTTCCTTATGAACAGCACAACTGTCATTTTTCACATCTCACCCGAAATGTGTTTTCGCACATGTAGCGCACAGTGGCGTTGTCGGTGTGTGAAATCAATGTTCCGGACAGATTAAGAAAATCACAGTAACACTGTTCATGAGCAAAGGTCTTAAACTGGCTGTGTTGAAAATTTGGTGACAAAAGTCCATAAAATGACTGTGTTATGAGCGTGCATTGTGCAATTTTCATGCACCCTCGTAAGTTCACAAATTTGTAAACTTTTCAGTCCAGATTTTTAACATTGGCATTTTTCCACTCTTCCTTATGAACAGTACAGCTGTCATTTTTTACACCCTGGCTGAAATGTGGTTTCGCACTTCTGGCGCAGAATAGTATGGTTGCTGTGGGAAATCAGTGTTCTGGATAGATTAAGAAAATCACTGTGACACTGTTCATGAGCGGAGGTCCCAAAATGCCTATGTTGAAAATCTGCTGTAAAAAATCCCAAAACTAATTATATTACGGGTGTGCATTACACAGTTTCTACGCATACTAGTAACTTCACCAGTTTTTTTAATATTTTCACTTCAGATTTTCAACATTGCCATTTTTTACACCTCCTCATGAACAGTACAGCTGTCATTTTTCACATCCTATTTGAAAAGTGTTTTCGCACCTGTGGTGCCAAATGGTGCAGTCACTGTGCAAAATCACCTTTCGGCTAATGAACTGATAGTATCACTGTTCATACGGTGGGATCACAAGAAGCCCATGTTGAAAACTTCGAGTAAAAATACCAAGAAATGCCCAGAGTGTTAGGGTTTTCGACCATAACACCCTACCCTGTAGGGACTGACAGGTGTCAGGGATGTGACTTGTGATTGTCGACAGTAATGTTCATGCCATTGCACCCCCACCCTGCAGCAAGTGGCAGGCATCAAGGTATGCCTTGGACCCTTTGGCCCCAGAGTTCACCCCATTCTCCTATACTGCACCCATTTCAATGTATTTCCTTATGGAATGAGGTGAGTGTAAAGACCGAACACTTCAAAGCACACTTCAACACTTGTAAGTGTCTGCAGGGTAGGGTGAGGTGAAATGTCGTGACTGTTATGGGCAATGACCCAAAGGCACACCCCAATGCCTGCCATCTCTGCAGGGTGGGGGTGGAGTTGGCATCAGTTCAATACTTCACTGCCATTCCTATACTACATCTGTCTAACTCCTGCACTTCCACTGCTAATGACATCAAGCAACACTTGGTATTGACAAATACTTGTTAAAGCTGATGTCATAGATAGGTTCACCTTGAACATGAATAAATGCAAACAGTTCATTAGCCCCAATTCCTAAAGAGTCCCGCAGCATTTTATGCAGTACAGTTTTTCAGTCTGGTGCAGTTGCAATATCCCTAAAGAATTTCAAATGAATGGCATTCCTGTGTTGTGCAGGCTCACTTAGATTTTGATAAAGGTCACTGAGTCTGAAAGAGTTAGTGGCTGATGTCTCACCTTTGGTTTGGGGATTTTCATTTGGAGGTTCTATAGTTAAAGCAGGTTCTTCTTTTTCTTCAGAAGAGAGGTCAGTGAGAATCTGTTGATGCTGTGCATTGTTGGGGTCCTGTATGTGGTCAGCATCCTTAGCTACTGAAACAGACCTGTCATTATCCGAACAGTTGGTTGGTTGGTTATTCAGTGCAGCTCCCATGTTAGGTTGTCCTCCTTGATTTCTTTCTGTGGCAGAGCGCATGTTTAAAATTAAATACTGCACGCTAACCGATCCTGGGGAAACCCAAGTAGTCCCAGAAGATGAGCAATCCCATCCAGCTGCATGAAGAATGGCTTCGGGAGACCAGACAGGGTTCAGCTGTGTTCCAGATAGATGACTTCCATGGAGATTCAGAGAAATAGAGTTGCTCACATCTATGTATGCTTTAGAGGTGTCAGGGTTTCAAGCAATATTAGAGACAGGTACAGTGCTGTGCTCCATATCAGGTAATGAACATATTGTTTCTAGACTATCTATTTGAGAGTTAATTTCCTCCTGCAATATCTGCTGTAAGAGGGTTCTGTGTTGAATTGCAACATATCACAGCTGTTTTTCAGATAAGATAGAAGTTTCAACTGTTGCTGTACCTGTAGTCTGAGGTCTTAGAGTTGAATCCTCCTTCCAGATATTAGAATCCAAAACTGTAGAACCAAGATCTGTAGTAGATTGTTACTAAATCTTGTCAGATATATTAGCTACATCTTGTGGCCAAGCAAAACTAGGCACAGAAACATCAGAAAAAGGTAGCATTCCTCCATTACTTCCACCTCCTTCATCCTGGACGGAAGCCATCTTGGAGATGACTGTCAAGGGTTCCCCCTACAGACAGAGTAGGGGAATTTTTTTATTCTAAAACTTCAAAACAAATCATACAACAGTGTATTAAATCATACAAATCATAAGAATAGAGGCCATTAACAGAAACAAGTATTACAGCAAACATAAAAATGCTAAAAAGAAAACAATCCTCAATCATGAAGCGAAATCATACTAAAACAGAGGAATAGAACTTAAAAAAAAGAAAAATAAGTAAAATAAAAGATAAATCAGAAAAGAAAACCAAAGGCGAAGAACAGCAATTCAGCACTGTACAAGAAAAATCAAATATAAAAAGCAGAAAATCAACTTGACAAAAAAAAAAAGAAATAAAATAACACATTCAGGGAAAAATCCATGAACACAAATCCCAGTACTGCCGAACCCCCGGTGATACTGAGGTTTTCTCGAACAATAAACAGTGTGTAAACCCTGTAAAATCTGAGAGACCATCTGAGTAGGGCTTCATACTTTCTGTTGCAGCAAAAATGCACATCTGGTCTGCCACAAATAGTAATGACAAAACGCAAAAATCAAACGTAGAGTACTGGGATGATAATGACTCAGACCAGGGGGATAAATGCCATAAATCAAAATATCATACGTAAGGGTCTGAAGGGACTTTTCCTTCCACTTATGGAGGAGAAGGGTTCATACTGGTTGTGTAGATGAGCATCCAATAAAGAAATGCAACACGGTCTAAGGAATTGAAGGGCGTATGTCATGAGGACAAGTTCTCTCTGCCTGAGCCTTATGTTTCAGGTTATCATGAACACCAAGCCTTCCACGACATGATAACCAGGTAACATTCCAAACTCGCTGAGCAATACCGGGATCAGTCAATTGGTGAAAAACACTGGAGGAGTCCAAAATAGTGCCAAGGGAGTCCCGTAACACAGGTAGGTCCAGAAAGGATGACGCCAAAGTAGACTGATACAAATGCTTCCTCGAGGAAGAGAGAATCGTTGTGGGATTTAAAGACCACTGATGAATCTTCAAAAAAGTGGGGATGATATAATGGGGGAGATTATATTTATGAAAGTTTTGAGGAATCTCCATAGGAGGAGTACACCATGTCATGCACAACGGAGCAACACGATGATGGCGAAGAGATAACCAAAAGACCGGCGGGGATTGCAAAAGGTAGGGAAAAGTGAATTTCAGAAAGAAACAGTGAAAAAACACCAAAGGGTTCAACATCTGAACTCTGCCATGGCAATAATCGGGATATGTATAATGCCGCTTAACTGGATTCCAATGACTGCCCCAGAATCCCTGAAAGAAAACATTATATAAATGGGCTTCCAAGGACCAGTGGACAGGAAAAACTAAAGCTAAATGAAGAAACAAGGGAAGAACAAAAGTCTTCAACAACAAAATCCGCCTCCTTTTCGCTATAGTATGACCTTTCCAGGAAGTAACCATGTGGAAAAGCCTTATCCAGAACTACAGTCCAATTGGTGAGAGCATCATCAGCGGTGCCAAAGGTCAATCCTAAAACCTTGATTGGGGTGAAATGCAAAGGTACCCCTGTAATATGGTGAGGAGAATGAGGGGGTGGCAATATCGGGAGGTACAAAGCTGAGCTTTTACCATAGTTCAACTTAGAACCAGAGACCCTTTCAAAATTCGTAAGAAGAAGAAGCAAATCTGTCTCATGAAGCTGAGGAGTGGTAAGAATACAAAGATCATCCACATAAGCCAATACCTTAGAAATAAGGTGCCCAGAAGGAAAAGAGAGATGAGGGATAGATGGATGGTGTAAAATCTTACGAAGCAAGGGATCAGTGTGAAAAACATAAAGAAGAGGACTTAGAGGGCAGCCTTGCTGGACTCCAGTCTGACTTAAAAAGGGGGTACAAGGGGCACTGTTCACATAAGGTTGGGTCCAAGCTGTAGAACAGAGTAATTTAATCCATTGGATAAAATACTGTGCAATACTGTAGTAAGAGAGGACATGAAAGAGGTAGTCATGATTCACCCTATCGAACGCTTTCTCCTGATCTCTTAGTAGGGAGAGATTTGAAACAATAGTGCAACGAGGAATAGCATAAGTCTGAACATCGGAAATAATGTGGGACGCAATAGGAAGAAGACGATGGAGCAGGATGGATGCAAAAATCTTATACTCCACGTTCAGGAGACTCTAAGGTCTCCAATTCCGAATATCCATCCTATCCCCTTTCTTAAACAGGAGAAACATGATAGCATCTGAAAAATGGCGTGGGACAGAATGAGTATCAATGATAGTATTAAAAAGCAAGGCAAGGATGGGAGAAAAAAGATCAGAAAATGCCTGGTAAAGCTCCGCCGTAAGGCCATCCTGCCCCAGGAAAGTACACCGTTTCTGTTTCTTAATGGCTGTCTGCACTTCTAGCAAGGAAATCAGGGCAGTCAACCGGGTGCAGAGATCAAGAGGGGGAGAAGGGATCTACAAATCAAAAAAGAAAGCGTCAGTTGGTGAGGTCACTGTAGGAGACCCAAAGACACCGGCCAGGTGGGATAAAACCTTATGCTAGAGAGAATCATAGACCATGGAGGAGTCAGGGTCAGTAAGGCATTCAATGTGCATAGCTGTCACCCTGTCTGAACATCGTGTATAGACATCAAAGGAAGCCTTAGAGGAATGGGTACTGCAAGAAGCCTCAAGACACAAGGAGCAAGCTCTGTTATATTGATGCTCTTCCATCTGGGTCTTCAGAGAAGCTATAAGAGGGGAGTAATCTTGTCCAGTCTCACATGCTCGGGAAATGGTATCCTGGAAATGTCACCTCAAATGCAAATACTTATGATAAGAAGAGGCAGATGTTCTCCTAGCATGCCTAACAAAGAAACATTTAAGATTCAATTTGGTGTCCTCTCACCAATGTAAGGGGGGGCATAAGCCTCTAGAACTGAAAAATAGGCCAACAAAAATTCCCGACAGTCCCCAACAATGCCACTATCAGACAACAAAGAGCTATTCAACTTCCAATGAGAAGAAACCACAAGAGGATGGGAAGCCATGGAAGGATAACAAAGCAAAGAATTAACCATGTGATCAGAGGTTTCGCAAGGAATACAGTAACCTTCACCTGCTGAACCGTAACATTCTGGGAGAGGAAGAAAAAAATCAATACATGTGGCCAGAAGGCCTCTGTGATAGGTCTTCACACCTGTAGTATGCACCTCACAGTAGCCATCCTTAAGAGAAGTGGTCTGAAGAAAAGTCTGCAATGCAGTAGAGTCCCCAAAAAGCTTCTGAGTGGAGACCCTCTGTCCGCCAAGGTAAGACCACAATTGAAATCCCCTCCCATGTAAAGATGCCGGGAGGTGTGTAAATAAGGTTGCAACAATGAAACAAATCTGAACGAGTGGTAATATCTTGAGGCGCATAAACATTGAGAATCCTGAGCTTCAGGCGATGGAAAGTGCAGTCAAGCAGTAAAGCACAGCCAGGAATAGTATCAACCAGTCTTGTAATAGCACAGTCAAAACTAGAAAGCAAAATGCCCAAGCCATCAGATTTATCCTCACCAGAGGGCCAATAGGAAGGACCTTTGGTCCATCCGGCAGAAGCTCGGGACAGCTTGTAGTAAGTGTTCAACCTAGTGTCTTGGATCAGGTAAAAATCATGTGGGAGATCCAAAAGATACTGCAAGGAGGTAAAAAGTTTCCTATGGGATTTCATGCTGCACAAGTTAAGTGTGAAGCAGCAGAGGCTCAGACCCACAGGCATAAAGAAAATGGAGAAGATGAAAAAGACATGGGAAAAAACAGGGAAGAACTAAACAAGAACGTGTCAAGTAACCGTCAATTGCTGTCTGGTGTCTGATCTAGAGGGGGAGGGATCCTGCTGAGAAATAGAGAAGTAGTCCCTATAGAGAGAAGAGGCCTGAGAGGATTCAGAATCATTTTCCTCATCCATTATGTCACTCCACTCCACTACTTCTGTTTAGTCAAGGCCTGATAACAATTTTGGGTCAGAATGGACTGCCGGTGGGGGGACCAGGGGCCTTCCACTTACCTTTAGACTTACCCCTCTTGCCCTGAGAAACCTCCGTGAAGGGGACCTGGTCTGGGGGAGAGGGGGAGCATGGGGTCAGAGGGGGTAACAACCTCCGGGGCTGGGTCTGCACTGGGAGGGATATGATTTTGCAGTACAGGACCATCTACCCAAATCTCAGGAGGAGAAGTCAGGACAACATCACTTGAAGGAGGGGCACCACTTCCTGGTGTTCCCCATCACGCTGAAGAAGTATCTGTGTTTGAGAGTCAGATATGAGGGCCACCTGGTCCTGGGGGGCAATCTAGCTGATTATGGTCAGCCCACGGACACTGGTGGTAGGCATGGCCTGACTCATCACAGAGATTACATTTCTGTGAGTTAGGGCAACCAAGGCTAACATGACCATAGGCTAAGAAAATAGAGCTTGTCACATGTATTACTGAGGTGTGTCCGGGCACCGCATTTATGGCAGCTGCGGGGCTGACCAGGATAAAAGCATAAACCGCTGTCTCTACCAATATAAAAACTACTGGGCAAGTGTGTAATACCCCAGTCAGTCTGCCACAATTGCACCTTGACCTTCCAGCCCCCTGTCCAGATGAGGTCCTCATCCAGAATAGGACAAGGAGCTTCGAGAATGTCGCACAGCTGCTTAAGCCAGTACTGGACATCAGCTATGCTCACTCCTTCATTACGAAAAAGAAGGGTAATAATTTTCACAGTAGGCTTGGTAAGGGAAATGAGCATAAAGGGGGTCCATAAAGGCAGAGACTTCACCATTTCATATTTTGTCCAAAATCTTTCCAAAGTATACACATTCTTAAAACTAAGATCACATATAGATTCCCCCTTAACTTGTATAAAGGCAAACAGTTCACTAGCTGAAATACCTAAAGAGTCTTGCAACATAGAATGCAATATTGTTTTTATATCAGGTGCTGTGGAAAGATCACCAAAAAATTTTAATCAAACAGAGTTCCTACGCTGAGCTGGTGCACCCAAGTTTCAAAAAAGGTCACTGAGGTGAAAGGAATGGGCCTCCAAAGTCTCACCTGCAGGTAGAGAAGGCAAGGCAGAGTCATCCATATGGTGCTGGGAGTCATCCTCCGATGAGGAGCGCACAGAAGTGGAAGGTTTCAGTGCAGAAGAGAAATCCTGAATGAGCTCAATGTCCATAGAAGGAAACAGTGGTTGACCAACTGTAGAGACCCGAGAGGGAGATGAAAAATCCTGGTGCAGCTCCAACAGAGGAGACTGAACAGGCAAAGGGCTAGCAGCAGCAGGCAAAATGGAGACCGAGTTGTTCTGCATGATGTCACGGGCACTGACTGCCCAAGGTGAAGTCCATGGTGCACCAGGAAGCTGCTGAGTCCAACCCATGGCTCGGAGAGCAGAAGCTGGGGACTAGACAGAGTCAGAAGAGGAAGTACCACCATGGATGGTCTCGGGAGTGAATGGAGCAGGACCTGAAGCAGGCAATGCAGAACTGGTAGGAACAGCAGACATACTTTGTGAGGCAGCAGGAGGTAGAGCTGTTGGAATAGCAGGCAAAACAGAAACAGGTGGCAGGTCAGTGCACAAGGCGTCTTCTTCTTTTACAAAGTCCTGTAAAAAGGGAACGATGCAGGTTATAAAGGAGGTGTAACTGCGATTGGGACAAAGGAGTAGCACAGGCCTCTGAAGTAACAACTGGAGGGTAGTCCAAAGGAAGCTGGTTAGAATCCAAAGCTAGAGCCGCAGTTGGAGACGGGGAGCACCACAGATGGAGTGTCCAAGCTAGGCACAGAGTCAGAGTGACTATTTCTGCAAACACTAGGTTGAAGAACAGGCTGAAAGTCAGGAACAAAACCCTGGGAACAGAGAGTAGCATCTCCACCATCTCCACCAGGGTCCGGGATGGCAGCCATCTTGGGAATCAACCAGACGGCCAAAGGGTTCCCCTGCTGTAGAGTAGGGGAATTTTACCGGTGCCCTGGCCAAATTTCCCTCCAATCATTAAAAATACCACCAACAGCTTAATCTGGTTCATGATCAGTTGGCTTTCATCTGTATCCCTCTCCCCGGGGCGTGCCTGTAAATGGGCAGAATTTATCTAGTGCACTTACCCAGTTAACAAATTTATTTATTTATATAAGAACATAGGAATTACAACCCTTTGAGTCATAGACTCATTTCCAAAGGCTCCACGTTAGGTACAGAGTAAGACAATAACAACAACAGAGTATGACAGTTGAATAAAGTACGGTGTCATACAAGTGTGAAACATACATACAGATAAGGTATTAGCCCATACAAGTGGTAGCTAAGCTGAGGTTGCATCACAAGGTTACAGTCAGATAACATGGTGCTGCCTCACAGGGAGGCATTGTCAAATTCCTATCACAGAAGTGAGCTATGAAGCTATAAAGATAGACATTGGGCCTGTGGGTCTCAGAGGTGGAAGATTGTGTGCTACCTCAGCAGAGGCATTGTCAATGGGCCAGTAGTGACCTACAGTGATAGACCAGGGCTTTGGGTAAGGCTGGCAGCCACACTGGCATTTGCGTGAGGACAAAATATGGGTTTTCAAAGCAGCCTTAAATTGACCTAGTTTGGATACAGTGGTGATAGCAGTGGGGAGGGCATTATACCATGAAGGGGCTCTGAATGGGAAAAATCTTTGAGCTAAAGCAGTTCTAACCCTGGAAACCTTCCAAACAGTTTTGGTGGCCGTGCGAGTGACCACAGAGAGGGTGGCAAACTGAAGGGAGGCTGAGACTCACACAATACGAATCATGCAGCACAGATCCAATAGGCATGTTGACTGACATGCACTGCTGATAGCAATTGTGCTACCGCCAACACCAAACAGGATGTGCTATGCATGGCATGCTACTGATGATGCATCGCGCATGCATGGGTATGCACCGTGTGACTTGCGCTGCATTCAGAAAATGCCCCCAATTCAATCGCACATGTGTGGGAATGCACCATGCCCAATGCCCCAGATGTGCATTGCTGATTGAGAAGAGCTGGGGGCAGTTATGCAATTCACAGACATTACTCCCAGTTCAACTCATTGCTAAATTCAGAGGCATCTCACCTACTTTGCATCTCATTACAGTTGCTCCTAATCTCACTTGCATGTGCTGGGCCATAAATGCTCCTGAATGCAGCCCCCCCCCTCCATTCCACAGGAGACTGATGGGTATTGCAACCTTGAAGGTAGGTCTATTTACATTCTATCATGTACAGTTTGTCAGCAATATCTGACAGTGGGGTTTTGAGGGCTTCGAGGGTGCCATGACTGTGCTACTTCTCCGCCACATTGCTGGCACATATCCATAATTGCTTTCACCTCGGAAGGTGAAATTTCGCATCTAAAAGGTGCGTTCCCCCTTTAGAGGTGAAGTTTCACCTTCCAAGGTGAAATATTGCCTTTCAGCAGGCACATTTTCTCATTATGCCTGGGTGAAAAATTATGTGAAGCAGCCGAAATTCATGTAATGTTATACTTAGCATAGTTTGGGCACTTCACCCATCCCTAATGGTGTCCCTGTGCCACCGGGACTTGGTGACCAGGCGTGGGTCTCTGTGACCCAGGGGTGCCTGCCCACCTTCTCCATGGTTCTCCTGCTGCTCCTCCTCCTCCCAGAACTGTTGCCCTCCTCAGCTTGGACAGCTATTCCATGGTCAATGGCCATATTGTGCAGCATACAACAGGCCAGGAATATGCCACAGGCCTTCTCTGGACTATATTGTAGGGCACCACCAGACCTATTCAAACACATGAAGCATGTCTGCAACATGCTGAAGTCTTGCTCGATGATGGTGCTTGCAGTAATATGTGCTTCGTTGTACCGCTCCTCCGCCTCTGTGCCAGGATGGCAGCAGGGGTGAAGAGCCAGGGTCAGATGGGATACACTGCATCACCTGTGAGGGGACAAAGCAGCCTATTAGTACACTGCATGCATGTGAATTGTGTACCACAGCCCCCCCCATCTATCACTGCACACTGGTGCAGTTACTCCTGTCCACCCCTGTACCTGTGGCCCACATCCTGGTGTAATACTGTACCACCATGGCGGGGTGGAACATTCATACTCTCACCAGCGACTGTTGTGCCCTGGCTGCCTTCATCTGCCCTGCACCTGACCATGCCCACATCCAGGTCTGACCACTCCTGTCCAGTCCAGCATTGATAGACTTCAATTGCCCAGCAGTTGCCCATGCCTGGGTGCATGTGGCGAATTTTGCCCTGCCACACATGCCTTCTGTTCTGCATCACCTCACCTCCCATGCTGCGTTGTGCTGCTGCACTGTCTCCCATTTTGTATTTGCTATCTCATTGGCATGCCCACCTCCACTATCCCACCTGGGCATGTGCCCTTGCACAGTCTCTGTCACTGCCCCCACACCCATGCACTACTCCCTGACATATGTTATGCAACAGTGTGCTGTTTGTGGGCATGTATCCATGCCTCACTCACCCACTAGGTGGCCACTGGGGATATCCCTAGTCTTAAACCGGCAGCACAGAGTTGAACAGTGCCATATGAAGGCATTGTGTGCAGTCCCAGAGTGTGTGGCACAGACATTGCTGATGTGCCCTGTGGCATTGCACGTCACCTCACAGTTTATGGAGTAGAATCCCTTGTGGTTCATGTACAGCATCACCTCTTTGCAAGGTGGTGCACAGATTGCCACATTGGTGGAGTCAATGGTCCCTATGATGCCTGACATGTGTGCCACCCTGTGGAATTGCTGCATAACTTCTATCCACTCTGCCTGTGTGCTTGGGAAATGAATGAACTGCGAAGCATGTGGGAACAGTGCGGTGAGGAATTGCTTGAGGATCCAGGATGTGGATGGCTGGGACATGCCAGTGGTGTCTCAAGCTGGCCTCTGTAAGGTGCCCATGACAATCAGGCACATTGCTGTTGTCACCTTGGTCTCCATGGATATGGCATGACCCCTTCCGGTGGGTGCCTGCATTTCATCATGGCACAGCTCACAGACTTGCCTCAGAGTTGTCCCATTCAGGTGGCATTGGCCAACCATTTCGATGTCTGTCAGTTGTTCGAATGTTACTCTGGCATGATACCACCACAGGGCAGGCCGCCTATGGTGCCTTCCACCACCACATTGTTGGTTTGCATGTCTCCTCATCCCCATTAACATGCCCACCATCAGGAATGGTGCACCATCCATTTGGGTGGCCTCTCTGGTGCTGCTGCTGGTGATACTACTACTACTGCTGCTGCTGCTATCCTGCAGGCTGCCTGCTGGGGGCTTGCACTTAAGTAAACTTCTTTTATACTTATCTCCTTAGTGCGAATATGGGTGTATATGATGTGTATGTGCTGTGTTTGTGCATTCATTTTGCTTTGTGAATGGAGATGCACCATGTATGCAGCTACACGCCCCCACCAGATGCACTGCATATCATTATTTTCAGTCTCTGGTGCATCCTTGGCTATGTGGCACATCTGGGATGCACCATGGCATCCCTGCCCTGTGTAAATCATTTCAGTGCACATCTCCAAGATGCGCAATGTGTATCGCTTTTGTGAATCCTGCCAAAGATGTTTCAGCTGTTACAATTTACTAGAAAATACAATTTTTAATTTTCAATCTTCCCTTCCAAGAGTTATAGCACATCTTGGTAGTCCAGCTAAAAAATCTGTATAGAAAATATTTGAAAACATTTGCCTCTCCCCTGTTAACCTCATGGTGCCTTGGTTATATGACATCATAGTGCTCACCATTACAACAGACTGTGATGTCACAAACAGCAATTGTGTGGTTAGCAGTCGAGAGTCAGGTACATTTTGAAAGACTCAGTGAAAGAACTGCTGCATTATCTGAGATATTTAGTAGACCAGCAACATAGGAAAGAAAATAAAATAAAAAAAAACAACTTTAAGCAATGAAATCAAAACATAATTGGTGTAAATCTAGTGTTTTTAAGTAGTTTATTATAATGGAGAATTGCTCTTTAATTCACTGCCTGTTCAAAAATGGAAGCTTCAGACAATAGCTACTGATGATGTCATAACTAGAATTTGCAGCCTAGTCCTCCCTACAAGCTACTTTATATGCCTTACTTCTCCCATGTTACGTAAAACTGCAGTTGTAGTAAACATCTGAAAAAGGAAAATTGACACTGAGTTGGTCAGTGCATGCACTTCCATAATGTGCAGATGCAAGGTATAGTACGTCTGAATGTGACAGGGTTTGGAATGCAACAGTAAAGATGGCTTTAGAATAACAAAGTTGTGTGCAGTTTTTTGAATACTGCTAATATGAGATTCTGAAGTGTCACTAGGCTGCAATTGTGGAATGCAACAATAACACAGTCTCAGAAAGTAACTGTGATACAATTGTGGAATGTGATAGAGATGCTAAAATTCATAATGTGATGGTATCACATATTTTTAAAATGTAGGAGAGAAACACAATTTTGAAATCTGAAGACACATAGTTGAGGAAGGTTGCAGGGATATGTAATTTCATAATGTGTCATTGATGCATGCATTTGGCATTGATGGTGATGCACAATTTCAAAATGTGGCTGGGATTCTTGATTTCAGATCATGATAGCAACATGCAGTTTCACAATGTGGTGTGGATATGAAATCTCAGAATGCGGTGGTGGTACAGTTTCACAATGTGGCAGTCACATGCAATTTCAGAATGAAGCAAGGATGCATAATTTTGCAATGTGACTTGGACAAGCAGTATCAGAATGTGGCAGTGACACTCATTTTCAGAATGTTGTGGGGATGTACAGTTTTGGAATATGGTGGGAATTTACATTTGCAGAATGTGACAATGACAGGCAATTTCAGAATGGGAAAGTGTATACACTATTTTGGAATGTGGCAGTAAGGTACAATTTTAGAATGTAACAGTGACACGCAATTTTGGAATGTAGCAATGATGCACAATTTCAAAATGTGCCAGTGATGCACAGTTTCAGAATGTGCCAGTGGCATACAATTTTGGAATGTGGCAGTCACGTAAAATTTCAGAATGTAGTGGTGATGCACAATTTTGGAATGTGGTAGTGATACACAGTTTTGGAATGTGGCAGTGATGCACAATTTTAGAATGTGTTGTGAAGTACAATTTCGGAATGTGCCGGTAATGTACAATTTTGGTATGTGACAGTGACGCACAATTTCAGAATGTAGTGGTGACACACAATTTCAGAATGTGGCAGTGATTCACAGTTTTGGAATGTGGTGGTGATGCACAATTTTAAATTGTGGTGGTGATGCACAGTTTCAGAATGCAGTGGTGATGCACAGATTCAGAATAGAAACAAAGAAACATATATACTGATGGCAGATAAGGACCACTTGACCCACCTTGTCTGCCCATTTTCCCTACCTACTATAACATCACAGACCCTACTTGATCTCTGGCTTTACCACCCTTCCCTCCCTCCCTCCCTACCTCTAAGGTTCTCTTATGCCTATCCCATGCATTCTTGAAGCCTGTTACCATCTTTGCCCCCCACCACTGCCTTGTCACACTGTCTGGACACCTTTAGATCATCAGATATGATTACTCCCAGGTCCCTTTCCTGTTTGGTTGTGGTTAATACTACCCTCCTGTCACCATTCTGTAGTCCACCCCTAGATTTTTGTGCCCGAGTACATGATTTTGCACTTCTTAGCATTGAAACCCAGCTGCCACACCCTTGACCATCCTTCAACTTTTCTAAATCACTGTTCATTTTTTCTGCACACACCCCTCCTGGAGTGTCTACTCCATTATAGATTTTAGTGTCATCTGCAAAGAGGCATACCTTCCTTTCTAGCCCCTCTGCAATGTTGCTATTATAGACATTAAAGACGAACAGTAACAGTATTGATCCCTGTGGCAGCCCGCTTGTCACCCTCCCTTCTTGGAGTGAACTATTTTTACAACCACCCTCTGTCCCCTGTCCCCCAACCAGTTTCTCTTCAGTTTACCACCTTATGACCCACTTCCTAGGCTTTTCAGCTTGTTTATGAGTCTCGAATATGGAACAGTGTTGAATGCCTTACTGAAATCAAGGTAGGCCACGTCCGCCACTCCACCCTGATCCAGTTCCCTGGCCACTCAGTCAAAGAAATCTATAAGATCTGTTTGACATGATCCCCCCCCCCCAGTGAATCCATGCTGTCTCAGATCTTGAAGGCCACTGGATTCCAGATATTCCACAATCCCCTCCATGTGGTGGTGATGCACAGATTCATAATGTGGCAGTGAAGCATAATTTTGGAATGTGGCAGTGACACACAATTTCAGAATGTGGTGGTGATACACAATGTTGGTATGTGGTGGAGACACAGTTTCAGAATGTGGCAGTGATGCACAGTTTTGAATGTGGTGGTGATGCCAGGTGATGCACAATTTCGGAATGTGGTAGTGATGCACAGTTTCAGACTGTGGTGGTAATGCACAGTTTAGAATGTGGTGGTAATGCCTAGTTTTGGAATGTGGTAGTGACACACAGTTTTAGAATGTGGTGGTGACACAGTTTTGGAATGTGGTGGCGGTGCACCATTTTGGAATGTTGCAGTGATGCACAATTTGAGAATGTGATGGTGGCACACAATTTGGGAATGTGGCAGCAACAGTTTCAGAATGTGGCATTGAGACACAACTTTGGAATGTGGCAGGGATGTGAAATGTTGGAATTTGTCGGGGATGCGCCATTTCAGTAGGTGGCAGGAATGTGCAGTTTTTGAATTTGGCAGGGATGCATAATTTTAGAATGTGGCTGGGATGCACAATTGGAATGTAGTAGGGATGTGAGGCACAATTTTGAAATGTGGTGGGAGTGTACGATTCTGTATTGTGGCAGGGACAAGCAGTTTCAGAATTAAATGGTGTGTCCTGTCACATTCTCACAGCATGCATACCCACTATTTTCTGAAATTGCCAGTCCCCACCAAATTTCCTGATGTGTGTTCCTGTCACATTTCCAGACTGAGTGTACCACCACATTTTGAGATGGTACATCCCTGCCACATTCTGAGATTGCATGTCCCCCCAACATTTTAAATTGTGCACCACCTTGACATTCTATACCTTGGTTCAGTGCTGCATTCCAAAACCACCTCCAGAAGCATTCTAAAGTACAGTGCCATGCATCTAAACATTCTGTAAATGCAACACTGCAGCCAACCCTATATCAAGGTTTTTTTTATGATTGCTACAGCTACAGTTTCTTAAACTTTGGATAAACAGGTCCTCATAAGGTTCGCTGACAGAGAGGACTAGACTGTGAGTTCAGGTTATGACATCATAAGGGGCTCTTCACTGAAAATGTTTTTTTTGAGCAGAAAACTTAAACACCTTTATTAAATGCTTAGTTTGTTTTATTTCTAATTTGTTTCTTGATTTGGTTATTTCAAAAGGAATTTTCTTAAATGTTTTAAATATCCGTTCCTTTCTCCTGATCTGTCTTTGGGCTTTCCTTGTTAGCTAGTTGGGCATTTTTGCTTTTCTAGTATTTATTTTCTTCAAAGGAATATATTTTTCTTTCAGCTCCTGCGGTATTGTTCTTATAGCCTCCCAACCATCCTCAAGTGATAAGTCCCTTAATATGTGTATCCAATTTCTTGAGTCAAGAAATGTCCTGATTTTGCTCTGCTGTGCTTTTGCGTAATTCCTTATGAAGGTATTTCGATTGTCATCAAAGTGATCTGCCCACAGACTGAATGTTATCATGTTGTGGTCGTTATTTCCTAAAGTCCCTGTAACTCTGATATTACATATCACAGTCTCAAGATTAATGATAATTAGGTCCAGATATGTTTATCCTTTGTGTGCTCCTTTATGTTTTGAAAATGTAAAGGAATGGCTTGACATCAGTAAATAAAACTATGTGTGCTTCTTTAGGCTGAGGGGCATATGCAGTAACCAGCTATAGCTGCTCCCCTTGCATTATACCACCTAAGATCAAAATGTGACCTATGATTAAAGGACAACTACACCCTTATATCTTATAAATTTTATTTGTTTCCATGTCAACAGACAACTCTTTTCCTATAGCTGTTGGAGATATATGTGTTTGCTTTAGTTTGTTTTCACTGTTCATGCTAGTCCCCTGTAACTATCGTGGGGTCTCCATTTTATGGTAATTGAAATCTCATTGTCCACAAGGGCTGCATCAGCATATGAGAACATTACATAATAGCACCCATTTATACCATGTACCTCTATGCTGAAAATACAAATATCCTGAAAAACCTTTTTGGAGACACACAAACTGAATGCAATTTAAAAGGAAAACCACTGCATTACAACTCAGACAGTTTGCAATGCTAACTGAAGGTAAATGTGGTATTTCACACCTTGCTTTAGTGTCTCTTTTTTAATTCTAATTAAGCAGACAGGCATACTATGGAGTCTAAAGGGTGCTGACACATCATCCTGTCATTTGTTAATGCAGTCCTCATGAACAGTGAGAATTCGATGCCCAGAAAATGGATACCCAAATGACATTTACAGGGACTAGTATGAACAGTGAAAATAAACTAAAGTAATCACAAATATCCCTAACAGTTGCATGAAAAGTGTTGTCTGTTAACATGGAAACAAATAGAATTTTCAAGATATGAGGGTGTAGTTTAATTGTAAGTCCACTAACTTGGAAAGAGAAAATGGGTCCCATGAAAACAGATGCTGAGACCAGCACAATGTTCCTCTTATACCAGCGTTCCACCATTATATCCAACACTCCAAGCTTCAGCATCCCAACCACAGGAAGTAAACAGTACTCCCTGTAGAAAAGAAGGGAAGTTTCCCCATTGCCATGGTCAACATTCTCCCTGGGGCGTGGCCTGGCTACACAACTTGGTGGTTGTGTAGTAGCTGGGCTCCCCAAGGCACCTACATTTAAATCAGTAAATAGCATATTTAGTTGGGTCCTTGCTTCAAAAAAAAAAAATCTCATCTCTGGATTGAATGTGAATGGTTATTCAAAAAGCATCAAAAAAGCAAACCACGCTGCCATTTGAATGTGCAGCAAAGGCAGTTACCAGTGCACTGGAGACCCAATCGAGACTACAGGCACAAACGTCTGAGATGGAAATGGGAAAAAATACACACGACCCTATAATAGCAGCTTTACTGGGCCTTAAAATGAACCTATAGCAAGAAGTAAAAGCCAGGTTTTTGAATATAACTACACAAATCATGCATGTGCAATCCATGGTCACTGGTCTGGCAGAGACCTCTGCACCTCATACTACAAGATTTGAAGACCAGGAAAAAAGAATAACTGACTTAGAGGATGTACTCTCAGATCTGTCCAGGGAGAAATTAACTTTTACGGAGCAAGTTAAAAGATTAATGTACCGCCCCTGGGCTGAGGATCAAGAAAACAGAGCCCATCACTCAAATGTATAAATTATTGGACTATCTGAGGGAATGGAGGGCAAGGAAGGAGGCAAGGCTATACAAAAAAATGGTTGGTGGCTCAACTGGGTCTCAACGCAGATGCAGTCCAATAGGAGATTCAACGGGCTCACTTAACTGGCCCAAATCCTACATGAGGAGAAAAGTCCAGCCACTATTTAATAAAATACCTCCAGTTTCCTGATAAAGAAAAAGTACTTTGAGCAGCACAGGTGCATGGCCCAGTCACCGTAAATGAAGCTGGGTGTCCATATTTCAGGATTACACCAAGGACCTGCAAGTACAAAGGCAGAAATTTTTCACTGCCAGCATGCTGTGTGCTGGATCGAGTGTGCCTGCTATTAGGGTGCCAATTTCCAGGGTTGCAGCCCCTTCCCCGAGGTCTGCCCCCCCGGAGTTTGTATCTTTAGTTGGGGGGGTGAGGCGGGCACAGAGGGTGCAGCACCCCACAATAGACTGGGAATTCTCTGCGAATTCCCTGGAACCCTGATGGCGCACGTGCTCTGGCCAGCGCAGTCACCACCCAGAACCAAAATTCTTGGGCATACAAACCAGCTTGCTCAAAGAGGTTGGGAATTTGCCATGATGTACCCGGCAAAACTCAGAGTTATGAAACTAGTGTGCACTCCAAAGCATTTCACAAAGCCCTAGGATGCCAAACATTACATTAATAAAGAAGAAGTTGCAGGGGAAGGGTATTCCAGAACCCATGCATCACCTCCAGGATGCTGAACACATTCTAGGATTTGTGATTACACCATCTAAAACTGAATGACTGCATGCTGAGCACTCACTACTATTTGTGATTACACCATCTAAAACTGAATGACTGAATGCTGAACACTCACTAGTATTTAAGCATTATACTATGAGAGGGTGTTGGTGATGTCAAGATTTACCCATGCCCTGGGGTGTTGTTCGGTCATGAGGCACAGCCGAGTGACCAACAACACCCCAGCCCAGGGGTGTGTAAATCCTGGCATCACCAACACCCTCGAGTGGGATATTGCTATTATTCAATGTTTATATTTTGTGTTTAGTAATTTGTTTTTATTTTTAGTAATTTATTTTTTATTTTAAATAGGAGAAATAGTGAAAGTGTTACTACTCCAGAGAAAATAGTCCATTTTGTAAATGGAGTTTATTGAACAATAACATGGTAACAGCTAAAAAGATTGCATAAATATGTAGAAACATATGAAGTAACAGCTGAATGTTTAATGTAACTTTTTAGTTATTTAATGAGGAACACAAGTGCTTTTATTAAAGTATTAGTGAATAAATAACTGTATTGTCCATTAGTTTGTTTTTTTATAGTGCTGTAGAGTCTTGTTGGTGGTTGTCATCTGGTGAATTAGTGTAAGTTTTTCTTCTGAGGAAGATTTTTTCTTTCCTGTAGAGAGAGAAGAGAATGGTTTTAAGTAAGTTTATTGGGGGAGGGAAGGGGCGGTAGTTTGGAATTAATTTGCGTTTACCTGTTGCTGGAGGTAGTTGGGTATGTTGCAGATCATTTCCGTGCAGTAGACATGTAGAAGTTAATGGAGCCATAATTTATAAAATGGCTCATGCTTGGTGCAGGATATTCATGATCTGCAGGATGTTTTGTAGTCATTTCTGTAGTTTCCATAGATGGTGTTTCAGTGGCTTGACTTTTGTTCGTTAGTTGTGTTGTTCCCAATATATCTGGAGAGCTCTGTAACTGGGATATTGTTGTTGGAGTGTTGACAACTTATAGTAGGATTTCTTCCTGAAGGAACTGGATTTGGCTTGATGGTAGCTCATATATGTCTGGATGTAGAGTTTCTGAGTGCGTGGATAGAGTTCTTTGCTGACAGATGTAGGTTGTGTGTTTCAGTTTGGCAGGTCTTTTTTGGGAGGTAGGCTGGAGCTTTGCAATACTTGATTTTGTGTAAGTATTTGGTTTCGGTTTGTTGGGTTGAAGTTTGTACTTGTTGATGCTTCTTGGTAGTCTTCAAGATACTTAAGATTTTTGAGTGGATGTGCCTGGGGTCTTATGTTGTGTGAGAGCTGCTGATGTGGTGGGCTTGCAGCCTTCAATAATGGCTACCCATGTCTGGTGGTCTTGTGGGTTAGGTCTCCAATAGCTTCTTAATGATGATTCGTTTTTATGTTGTGTGATAGACATTATTTGGCGGGCTTCTAATCCTGCTTCTGATAATAATGTTACTGCCGTTGCTCGTAGAGAATGGTTAGTATAAATTTGTTGGAGGCCTACTTCGTTGCATATTTTTGCCAACATTTTTCCTAGTGTGTTTACTCCCAGTGGCTCTCATGTGTACCATGTTGAGGAATTATCTAGGATATGTTGTGGTTGTTTTTTTGGGTGACAGAAGAGCACTAGAGCATTTTTTGGAAGTTTTGATATGTATTTCATGAAGCTTTGGACAGGACAGAGGGGGTCGTTAGGTTACTCATACATGAAACCTTGGAGTGATTGTCTGGTTGGGTCATTGTATGCTTTATGATTTTTTGTTTGTTCGTTGTATGTCTTTGTTACATATTTTTTGCCTTCAGTGTCTGTTTTTATTTCAAATGATGATGGGGTGAAATGTCGTACTCCTTCGTTTCCTCTCCTTGCTAGGTGTAGCTGGAGGTCTAGCTAGACTTTATTCAGTAGTCCTTTTGCTGTGTTTGGAGACAACACTTCAGAATTTCTGAGAAAAATTAGTTCATTGTGGCTTAGTGGGGGGGTGGTGAGATTGCTGATATTTTCCTTTTTTCCGATATGTTTTTACAAAACCTTTAAATACATTGTTAGATGTTGTAAATTCAATCTGTGATAATGTTTATATTGCGCCTTATAGGAGGGTCATTCAGAAATCTGTTGATACCTACCCTGAGACCTACATAGCTGCTAAGAACATATTGTTGTCCAGATGGATTTCTTACAGAGCTGTAAAACATTCTGAGTATAGTGTTTAATTCTGGCAGTGGTATAGTCTGAAAATTTATTTGTAAGTTGTTTTCTGAAAGCCAGTCATGGAATACATTTAGTGCCCACCTTGTTTGTTTTAAAGTTGTTTCTTCATTCTAATTAATTTCTAGAGTTGTTAGGGTGGTTTCATTTACATTTAAATGTGTTTTCTTTTCTGTGACTTTAAATGTGGGTGGCCTGGTTGCTGTGACATGCACAGGGGGAGTCTGTTGAAGGAACGCCGAGGAGGAAGTGTTTTCGGCATGGTTCCTTTCATTTGGAAGTGCGGCGTCATGTTCTGAGTGAGAAGCCTGTTGAGATGCTGAGGAAGAGCTCGAGAGTACATTCTGGGTATTAATTTGTTGTGGAGATTTGGGATTTTGTTTTTCTAAGATGGTGAGCATTTCTTCTAGCTCCATTTCGTCTATTAAGGCGAATGTAGTATCCAGTTGTATTTCATTTTTTTTTCTCCTAGTAGTGGCATTTTTGTGTTCCGAGGCATGTTTGTCAGCGACTGGTGAATGTGGGGATGGGTGGAGTCACAGTGATTTTTGTGTGCGGTAGCTCAAGCGGCTGCTTGGCACCTGTTGTAGTGGGGCAGCATGAGAAGAATTAGATTTCTTGTATTTATTTTTTTTAGATCAGTGTCCAATATACATACATTCTTCAGTAGGTCTTAGCCATTTAACAGTGTAATTTTGTATACTGGAAAACCGGAGTGGAATTAGAAGAAAAAATATGAAAGATATGTGAGTTTAGTAGCTATCACAACTAATGTGTTTATTTCTTTGCACACTCAGACCAATACCCATACGCCATTCAGCATGGAATAGGATCGGGATAGTTAGTAATAATATGCACTGGGCATTCAGTTGCGCGATCCCATTCCGGTGAAGGTCTGAGTGCTGTGTGTGTGGCTCTGTGAGAGAAAGCAGTGCAGGGGAGATCTGTGAGGAGTCACTGATGTGTGTCAAAATTAATAACAAGCATTAGGGAATGAGCAAGAGAGAAGGTGCTGTGTTATTTAATGCGAGAGAGCATACATCGTGATTCGTAACAAGGAAATGAAGTCTGAATGACGGGAAAGGCAAAGTACTGAAGTACGAAGCCTCAGAGGGGAATAGGAAGGAGGTGCAGCTGATGAGCAAGAAAGAATTGGTGGCGTGATTAGAGAGGAGTGGTAGCTGGCAGGTAGGTGTCAATGAGAAGAAATGGTATGGAGACGCAGGGAACAAGGTAAAAGGAAGAACGAGGATGGAGGGAAGTAAGTTATATTTTTTCCCCTGTAGGTGAGTTTCGGGGATGTAAGGAATTTGAAGCTGTTTGCCCATTGAAATCAGAGTTGACGCACTGGAGTTGGGGATGGGTGTTCAGTGGGTATTCCTCTGTTTGCGAGTTTTGGGCTGGTGATGCTCGGATTAATCTTTAAATGAGTTACTGTGTGGCTGAACGGTGGCTGGCACCTCTTCTCGTGGGGTGATTGTAGGTTTTACAATGGGAGAGGGGTGCCAGTCAGCCAATCAGGATAGAGAATTTGCAGTCTGTTTTTTGTGCCCATTATATAATTTTGATTACACCATCTAAAACTGAATGACTGCATGCTGGTTTTGGGAAGCTGTCTACATTACCGGAGGTAGCGTGATGCAGAAGGTGCTATTGACACTCTTGAATTGAACCCAGCCTATGTAAAATCATTTATAAAATATAGTCTGGCAAATATCTTCTCACTTCTCTCTTAATAAATATCTTTCATCAGATAGAGCCACTGGTGAGAGGCGGATAGTGTGAGTGGCATTGCACACTATAATTCAAATATGTCCAGATCAAGCACTGGATGACTGTGCTGTGATGGTGTTCCTAATCAGTAAGCTATTTATATATTTTCTCTCTTGCTGTACTTTTTTTCTTATTGGGTTAAAATGGCCTTGAATCCATAAATTATGCACTGTCAATTAAAGTGAAATTTACAAAGAGCTTCGTGTGTGGCACTATCAATATATTTGGCAGCATTCTTTGAGTCCTGACAATGTGTAATTGATAGGGATCCTGAATGGCCAGTCTGGGACTGGTATGTACTCTGTCTTCATGTATATATGATCTGGATTGCTACCGACCATAAAATCTGTACTATATCAATGTGGCTATTAGCAATATAAGATTACTCCAAATAATGAAAAAAAAATGAAATTAAGGAGTTCATGGTATAAATAATATAGTGACACAACAAAGTAATTAAAACAGGGGTCAGTGATCAGTCCTACACTAGCCCTCCTTACCCTTGACCACAGCAGGGGTTGCTGGTAGCAGCGGGGGATGGGTGTGCAAACAAAATAAACTCCCAGTGTTGGCCACCATGACGGCAAATATCACAGAGGAGGATTCAGATATCGTTTGGGTTCTTGTGACTGTTCTCTCTTGCTAGTGTGTAAATTGATGCACACTGAAGTTTTGTTGTGTATGACTGAATGCTCAGAGTGCTATGCTGTGACTGTGCCCTTCTTTAGTATTATAAAGAGCTTTGAGCACTGTACTCACTCACTGTTCAAGTTTAATGAAATTTACAAAAAGCTATGTAGTAGAGCTGTAAATCTATGTGATTGTTGTGTAATTTTTGAATCTTCCTAGTATGTTTTTGACAAGGATTCTGAACAGTCAATCAAGGGCTAGAAAGATTCAAGCCTTGGTTCATGCCTACTTTTCCATTCAGGATGATATGATTTGGGGTGTCATGGGAACATAGACCGGCCAAATAATCCTGGAGCCTGACATTGCACTTGTGGGCATTTGAATAGAATTTCAAGGGACAGAACTGAAAAGAATTGAAACTTTTATCCAGCGGGGGCGTTAAGAATAAAACATTCTATTAAAGAAAATGAGACAGTAACTTGCTGACTCATGAGTGTGTTTGGTACTTCGTGGTAGCATGAGTGAAACTACTCGGACTGAGCTTAAGGAAGGGTATGCCACAGTCCTTATCATGATTACAGCTGAAACCCTGTTCTGTACCCTGCCACTTCCCTTTAATGCAAACCTGACAGAGAACAAAGACAGATTTAAACAATAATTACGTTTATGAACTGTCTTTCTCTGATAATTGCCTATGATTGGGACTATGCAAAAAACCGGAAGTTGCTTTAATTGTAAAATATTATGGGTCTGCAACAGAAGCCATATGAAGAGAAACTAAAGGAGCTTAATATGTATACCCTTGGAGAAAGGAGGGAAGGAGGGACATGATATAAACTTCCAAGTGCCTCAAGGGAATCAACAAAGTCCGAGAGGGAAGCATCTTTCAGAAAATGATATGTGCAAGAACAAGGCGACACAATTTAAAGATAGAGGGGGACAGCTCAGGGGCAATATGAGGAAGTATTTTTTCACATAGAGGGTGGTGAACACATGGAATGGCCTTCCAGGGGAGGTCGTGGGGTCAAAAACTGTGGGGGAATTCAAGAATGCATGGGGCAGACATAAGGCAATTCTGGTGGGGGTAGGAAGAAGTGGTTTAACTATGCCACGGCAACATCTACAGTGGCAACATCCCCAACAACGACAGACACAATGCTGAGTTTCGGCATTGTACTGTCGGGATGTCTGTGTGTTTTCTTAGGGGGCTGCACACCCGGAACCCCCCATGTGGGGGACTCTGCCCCCCACATCCCCCGGTCTATACATCTACAACTACAAGTTGAAGTTGTCTCTGGGAAGGTTCAAAACACCAGGAGATGCACTGCCAGTGCCAGCGGGGACCATCACAGCGACCCAACGCTTTTCATCAAATTTTTTCACAGTGATGGTCTTTGCTGTGGTGGTGTCGATGTGTGGTCAGTACACTGGAAGAAGTAGGCTGTTGGTTAACTAGGATCTGCAACTTATCCAATAGGTAGGGAAATGGGCAGACTAGGTGGGCCAAATGGTCCTTATCTGCCATCAAAGTTCATGTTCCTATGTTTCTATGGTTAATTCTGAGCACAAAGTTTCCTGCATGACAAGGACCTCTGGGACGTTACAGTTTCCTTGAAGTATTGCAACATTATATGGTCATATGTTTTTTTGCACAACAGTTAATTTAATGCTGGTAGTTGTCAAACGTTGTATTGTTTCGTTTTATCCTTGCCATCGGTGTAAACAGGAATCCTATTGATACGTTAATGTTTAAATGTTAAGCTGAGAAGCTTCCCACACATTAACTTCATAGCACCTGTTAACATTTTATTGGCTAAATATATGTGTGGGATGTCAACATTAGTATCTGGAGCTTACCAGACTTGTTATGGCATTGGTGAGAGTGGCAGTCCCTCAATTAGAGTGAAGGGGATGGAGTCACTCTCAACTAGTCACACAAGAGATCTTACCAAAAAAATATGATTGTTAATAACAATCGTTAGGATGAAGTGCCTTCCTTGCAGTATTACTAGATCACCTTAGAACCGGAGGGATGCTACATGATTATTGTGCTAGTTCAAGGGGAAGGGGGAGGTAAGGGACCACTTTGGAGAAGCTACAGTATGATGGAGGGAAAGTGGAAAAGCGGTATTGCTGAGAGGTTAATCTGGAAATAGACCTGGGGGTGGGGGGGCAGGAGCATAGTTAAAGTGTGTCCTAATCTTACTGTTAAAGATTCTGACACACGGGAGGGGGGGCATGGAATTTTTTAGATCAGTTTGTTCAGATCGGTTTAGACATTAATTGTTGCTCAGTTACTCTTAAATGGCTTCTTAAATTTAAGAGTGAAATCTCAAGTTCTGTGCTTCATTCTATTACACCCAAAAGTCTATTAAAGAAATCAACTAATGACTAATACACTGAAAATATGTTCTTGGAACATCAATGGACTCAAAACACATGTAAAGAGAAAAACAGTATTGAGGAAAGTAAAAAATATGAACATTTATATATTTTGTCTTCTAGAAACACATATGACACTGAAGGAAGGGACTCATATGGCTAAAAACTGGGAAGGAGAACGGCATGGCTCACACTTTTTGTCTAAAGTACCATATGAATTAGACCAAGATTCCCAGGTGTAGTTTCCAAGGTAGCTTTGGATGGGGGAGGAATGTGCTGATGGAAATTCAGTGAAATAGAGGGCAAAATATATCAGTGGGATCAGTACAAGCTCCAAATATTTGATCACTGAGACTTCTTCAGTAGGTTGTCCATGGAGATGCCAGACTTTGAGGGACCCTGGTCTCTTACTGGTGAATTTAATTGCATACTGAACAATGTGCTAGACTGCTCTTCGCTGGCTGCAGGGCCAGCATCTAGAAGTACCAGAGCTCTTATTTCACTCATGCAAGCCCATAAACTTATAGATACATGGAGATACCGTAACCCTTTCCATACCCTTGTCCAAAATACCTCGTCAGGAATGGGATCCCTTTGCACAACTAAAACTTGGCGGCTGGACCCTGTATTACTAAAAAAAGAAGAGTTCCAGAACATTGTAAAGGTGCAAATAGCAGACTATTTAACAAATAATCTGGCAGGTGCCACTTCAGCAGTTATTAAATGGGATACATTGAAGGCTGTGTTAAGGGGAGCAAAAATATCCTTTGCTTCAGACATAAAAAACTGAGGCGCAAAATCTAAAATTGCTAAAGGACCAGATTAAAAATGTAGAAAAATCACAAATGGAACAGCCTACAGCTTCAGGCTATCAATTTCCTATAAAAGTTTAAACAGGAGTTTAATACTGCATATAACATAAAAATTGAAAGAGCACTGTTCCTAATGCAAGTGGGTGCATATTTTGAGGGGGATACTGGAGGCAAGTAGCTTGCATGGCAGCTACAAAGTAGAGAAGGAGCTAAAAACATAGCCCAGATCAAAGCCCAGAATAGTACACTAAAAATGGGAATGAAAAGATAGGAGAGTGATCCAAGAGTTCTATGAGACTCTTTACATATCCGAAGCAACACCACTAAGAAGCAATGGTGCCTATGCATAAACAAGCAGAATGTATGCACCAGAGGTGTGTACGCCACCCCCATAGCTATGTGCCCGCAGATAAGTTCAAACATACTGGTAAGCACTAACGCTAGCCACCTGTCTGTGGCCCTGTCCTCCTGGTGCATAGGACTGCACAGAGTGGCCAGGGGTGGATTTGCTGACTCAGGCGGGCATCCAATCAGATGCAATCCTGGGTCCCAGAGTGGATCACCTGCATGGGATGGGATGGCATGGGTCCGGGTGCATGAATAGCTACAGCAGGCACCTGGACCCACGTGGCCAGGCCCGGTAGTCCAGTGGTTTCCCCCTACCCCAACCCCTGTGGCACCACACCCGTCTGGTGCACAGATTAACCCCCACCAGCATGACCCCCACCACCATCCCATATACTGGCCCCCCCATCACACAGCATAACCCTGACCCCATGGAAGTATATGTCAATCCCCCAACACACTCTGGTGCCCCATCCCCAGCGTATGATAAGTCATCCCCCCCAACACTCACTGGCACCCTGTCCACAGATATGGGTAGACCCACCCTCCCCTCTCCACACAGCATAGCCCAGTACCCATTTGTATGTGTAAACCCACCCTCACCCTGCCACACAGCAGAGACCCTTATCCGTAGGTGCTGCCACCCCCCCACCCGCAGTCATTTGCACCATGCCATGTCCATGTACGTGATGGAACGTAGTCAGTCAGTGCCACGGTGATGAACAGCAAGTAGTGTAGCCCTCCGCACACCTACCTAGCTGCCTGCCATCCAACTGATTCTGGTGTCGTCAGTGCTGTATGGGTTGGGGGGCTACTATCCCCCAATGAGCAGACATGGGAGAAGGTATTTGTGGTTGGGGGTTGTCAGGCATTGTATTACAAGGATGGGTCCTTCTCCTTGGGGCACCATTTGGGGGGTCCAGCACATAAGGGGACATGGCATAGACGACTGCAGGAGAGGGGGAAGCATCTACAGGTATGGGGCTTTGCTGTGCAGCGGGGGGTGGGTGGGTTTACCCATACAGAGGGGTGCTGGGCTATGCTGTGTGGCAGTGGACTGCCATCTAACTGCTGGGAAAGGGGCATGACTGTGTGTGTGTGTGGTGGGGGGAGTCTATGTACTGTTACCAGCACTAGCCGGGTGGTCTATGTGCATGGGGCTCAATGTGCAGGGCAGTTATGGTAAGGTCTCCACAGTAGTAATCAGCACCCTTCTACATCCCCTGTGTGTAGCACTACATGCCATTGTGAATGGCACCTAGTGTGGGCATGCCCCATCCCTCCCCCAGACCACCCCGACATGGAGCTGTCCTCTTGGTCGGGGAATCGGGTGTGCATCTGGCATGTGCTCCTTTGGTGAATCCCGCCTGGGATCCATGGGACCTCCACTGGACAGCATTCCCGTGTATCTATGCCTACGCACCCAGTTTCTGCAAAGCATTGGCATAGTGCATAGGGCCCAATATGAGGAGTTTTTTGCTAAGGTACCAATAACAAAACTAAAAGTTATAAGTAAAAAGGAAGTGGAACAACTTGTACAAGGGGGGATACTAAAAGCTATTGAACACCTCAAAGCTGGAAAGGTCCCGGGACCTGTTGAGTACCCAATGGAAATTTTATGCTTTTCTACCATGAATTACAGACCCCATTACAAGAAATGATCTCTGAAAGTCTGACACAGGGAACATTGCCCCTCTCCATGCAGTCTGCTATAATAACGGTATTGCCTAAACCAGGTAAAAATCTCCAAGAATGTTTATCCTACAGGCCTATATCCCTCTTAAGAGCTGATTATAAAATAATAGTTAGAATTTTAGCTGGCAGACTGGAAACAATCCTGCCCACTTTAATTCATGAGGATCAATCTGGCTTTGTATAGGGAAGGCAGGGCAAACTAAGTCTAAGACACTCTCTCAATGTTATTTGGAAATGGTCGGGAGGAGCTATTAAGCGTAACCCAGCAATTCTTGCCATTGATGCCAAAAAGGTGTTCTACCATTTGGAGTCGGGGTGTATGTTTGTAACTTTAAGAAGAATACACTTTGGAGAAAATATGCTGTAGTGGGTTAGCACTCTATATTGTAAATCTTCATCCCAAATCTCAAAAATGGTTATCTTACAAGGCACTTTTATCTGTCACAGGGCACAAGGCAAGAGTGTCCCTGTCTCCTCTCCTATATGCGCTGTCTCTAGAGCCCCTGACTGCTGCTGTTAGACAAAATAAAAACATCCAGGGATTGGTAACAGGGGATAACCAGCACAAAGTTGCTTAGTTCCTGACACCTTACTAGTTAATTTAAAATATCTAGGACATGAGTATCCCACACCTTCAAAGGCTCTTAAATGAATATGGGACTTTGGCTAGACGTAAGAGAAACTGGATCCAAGAGCGAAAATATTGCTGCAAGGCCAGGGAGACTATACTCTCCTTGCAAATAACTTACTCTTGTCACATTAAAAGAGTGAAGCAAAGACAGTGAGTGAAAAAACAGAGAGTACAAAACAGCACTTGTTCTTTGAGCAGCCTGGGGCCAGATAGTCAAAACTTTGTGCTGGGCGCAAACCATTTGCACTTGTTTGCACCAGGTTTGCACAGGTCTGCTATATTCAAAAGGCCAAATAATGTGGGCAAACTGCATTAGTTCTGGGCAAAAGTATAATGTATGCAAGGGACAAAAAGAGGGGGCATGTACATGAATACAGGTGCAATGCTATATTCAGAGCATTAGCACTGCGCAAAGTGTTTTTGAGTGACTTAGCATGACACTTTGCACAGTGCAAATTACTGCCCCCGAAAAGGTAGTCTTAACACTGGGAAAATCAAGGTTCCTGGCATGGACATCTCACATTGCAGCAACAGGGAACAAGGCTATCTGTGGCCAATGAGGAGGCAGTGCGGGTGGACTGCCTCCCTAGTCCACTCCCTATGTTCAGGCACCCAAACTGTGGAATACAATGCAGTTACATTACTTAGAAGCCAACCAGCCAGTAAGTGATAGAACTACACTGAAACAGCACCTGCAGCAGTAATGGTTTGCAATGTGACAATATGTTGCACAGTGTATATTGTGTGTTGTGTTAATGGTCTGTGTTTAGTGTGCTCTGTATCATCCCAGCCGCACATGTTGTGGCTCTGGGAGGTGTGTGGCACTGTGCCTTGGCTCAGTATACTTACCAAGACAACAAGGTGATAAATAGGGGATACATGATGGGCATGAGTGTGATATGGAAAATATTTTCACTCCTTTAGAGTGACCTCTGGATATTCATGAGTGGCAAAGTCACTCGTGAGTATCCAGAGGTCACTGTGCAGGAGTTAAAATAGTTTCCACATCACACAAGTGCACATCATGTATCCAATTTATACAATAGGGGCCCCTGTTGTTGCAAAAGTTACCATTTGTGAGGGTTTGCATGGTTTGCACAGATTTGATCATGTGTGATAAATGTAATTTCCTACATTTATCACACTCTGGTGAAAAAAAAACAGGATTTATCACACTCATTTATCACTCACTCCTATTGTATAAATAAACATAGACAGGCACTAGACAGGGTATAAACATGCTGCACACGGATGGCACCTCCTATGTTACCATCATCTGCCACCGGTCCCAACCATGCCTAGCATTACTTGGTGACCCAGTACCCAGTGGACACCATGGCAGTGTGTCCATACAGCACACTCCTGCAGACCACCCTTTGGTGGACACCAACAGAATCCAGCACAAACATGCAGCACTGAGAGCATGAAGGGTATTGAGGGGAGGGTGTACAGGTGGGCAGTCTGCACCACATATTGGGTGCTGCCACAAGGCTGGGACAATCCATGCAGTGAAAATGGTCCAGTGTAGGGAATACCCCAACACCAGTCTGCCTGTCAGATGGTATGTGCCTCCCCAGCCACATACCGCACATCTGTACAGACACCACAGCACACATAGCCAGCCATGTATATGTCACAGTGAGTTTCCCATGCCAATGGTGCAGTGTCTGTGGGTCGCACAACAGCATAACAGTAATGTACACTGTTAGTACACACCTTCAAGATGGGCCTGTCACTGTGTAAAGTGCAGCAGTCATTGATGTCGTACACACCACAGGCATTGCTGTGTCCCTCACACTACTGCCCCCCTTGTTACTGTAGTGTCTGCTGTGCACTGTAGCAAGAACTACAGTTTGACTATTACATGCAGCACCACTGCCTGTGCCTGTGCTGTGTAGTCCCCTGGGGCACAATATTCTATGCGGTTCTGTACAAATGTAGCCTGCAGCTACCACCATGCACTTCCAGACTGACCTACAGGTGGATCTGTGGGCAGACCCAGCCAGCTCCTGTACTTCCAGACTGACCTACAGGTGGAGCTCTGGGACCCTGCAATAGCGCTGGCCAAACTGTGTGCAAATCAGGCCATAATGAGATACTAATCTGGGTGTTTGCCTATGGACTGCCTAAGTAGGCTCATTTGCATGTCACTTTTGAATATAGCAAATGTTTGCCCCTGGCAAATGTGAAAGCACTGGGCAAATGTCTCAGCTCCATGCAAAATCTGTGCTAATGTGCCTGCACCATGCAAATATTTCTGAAACATGGTACATTACTGCAGAATTTCACATGCACTAGTGCTTGCAGCTTTAATGAATCCACTCCTTTGCTAGCACACACATTGTCCACATAGTTCACTTCTACCTTCCTTCATGTTGCTGTGCACTGGGCTGCTGTTGTGGTTTTCACTTCCTGGTTGCTATATTCAGAGCTGTCTTATTTCCTGGGCTATTTTTGCACGCACTCCCAGCATAATTTGCCTGGTTTCTTTAGCACACTATATTCAGCAGGTTTTAACCGGGGCTATCCCTTTTGAAAATAGTGGGCTTTTGGTTCTGAGTTAATTTAGCACACTGGGCAGTGCTAATTTAGCACCGGGCAAAGTTTTGAATATCTGGCCCTGGTATTTACAGCACATGTCATTTTGGCAACCAACAGCTTTCTCCATCTCCCTGAGTTGTTCCGCTCCCCAGAGTTAGGAATAGTAAATCTGCCCCCCAATTGTGTCACCCACCATGAGTTCCACTCCCCCACCTCCAGGGCAGTAAATCCTATTGTAGGTTTTGCCATCCTTGCTCAGTGCTGTTTTCCACTCGTGGTTTTCCGTTTTACTGTTTTGCTATCGCTGTAATTGACCAGTGCAGTTTTGCTGGTGCAATTTTCACATTGTACGAAACTCACTTAACTTGATGGTAGTAAAATTGCTGAAATGCTTAGGGATGATGTTACCTAATAAACTCTCCCAACTGTATAAAGAGAATTATAACACTCTTCTAATTAATATAAAAAGGGATTACGAGGGGTGGAAAGGCTTACCCATTAGTTTAATAGGTAGGGTAAACACAATTAAAATGAATATATTCCCCAAAGGCCTTTATCTTTCCCAGAACCTACCCACTAGAGTTTCTGAATTATTTTTCTAGCTGCTAAATAATATTATACACGAGTTCCTATGGCGTGTGAAAACAGCTAGGAAAAGAAGAAGCATACTGCAATGACCTTTACAGACAGGAGGCTTAGCTCTACCAAATTTTAAACATCATTATTTGGCAGCTCAGCTAGCCTTTTTACAACACCCAAATAGCATCTCAGTCCCTGTGTAACTCCCCCCCCCCCACTACTTTACTCAGTTAGCTACTCCTGGTACCCTTGACTGGGCACAGACTACTTCGGAAACACATTTAGAAAATTGGTACCATCCCTAGCTTTGGGAATGTATACCATGCTCATTACTTCTAGAGGCCAAAAGGGATGGGGGTGTACAAAAGCAAATTATTATGATCTACAAGGTATTTACAAAAAAAACAGGTCCTGGGAGAGAACTTTTTGCTAGGGCTATGCTATATCTATACTTCTGGAGCTGTACCCAGTAAATCCACACACACAGGAAGCAAAAACGTAACTGTCCAAACCAGACTTCGGATTCTAGAGTGTGGCTTTATTCCAAAAGATGTTCTCTAAAGCAAGTGTGAACCCCAAAGGTTTACACATCATGGCACTAGGAACTTGCAGAAACTCTACGTATTCCCATATTTCATTGTACATCTTGCACTGGCATTCCCATATGGTATAGGATTTTTAAACACTCTCTCAGTGGCTCTGGCCACTACATGAACATTTCTTCTAGTGGCACTGGCCACAACTAAACACACATTTCCCGTAAGGCATAGGAGTTTTACATTTCTTCCAGTGGCACTGGCCACTACTGGAAATACTTCTAGTGGCACTGGCCACAATTGAACATACATTTGGCTAATAACTAGCACATCCTACTTCAGGGGGTAAAATCCTCTTCAGACATTGGCAACATCTCAGAAATAAATGCACTAAGGCCATTCAGCATTCCAAATCCTCTTACTTTAACGCACAATTCATGCAGATCCAAAACCCCCATGCGTCCTTCTGGAAGATGATCAACTCCCTACTTGACCCCATACTAAACAGGCATGCCTGGCCCTTAATATTGACAGCAGTACCGTCTCAGTTCCTGTCTCCATGGCTGAGCTCTTCAATAAGTTCTTCATCTCCTGTGCCCTCCCCGACTCCCCCCTCCCACCCCTAAGTCGGACAAACCATCTTCCCCTGCCTCCGGCTTCCTCTTTCCACCCCTCACACAACTGGAAGTATACAATGCACTCTCCTCCCTTAACACGTCCAAATCCAGCCCCGACGGTATTCACCCCAAACTGCTCTGCATCTCTGCCTCCGCTATTGTAGCCCCCTTAACTCACATACTAAACCTCTCTCTCTATCCACAGCCACTGTCCCCAAAGCCTGGAAAATGGCCAAAATCATCCCTCTGCACAAAGGCGGTGATCCCTCCCTACTGGGAAATTACAGGCCTATTTCGCTCCTCCCCTCCCATGCCAAAGTAAGGAATCTCTCATACTGTGCAAACTGTCTGACTTTCTCTCTTCCAACAGCTCCCTCTCACCCGTACAGTCAGGTTTCAGAAAACACTACTCCACCATCACCTCCCTTCTACGTGTAATCAACTTCATCCTTTCTGCCATGGACAACAGCCTAACCACAGCCACCATTTTCATAGACCTGGCTAAAGCCTTTGACTCTGTCTCCCACCCACTGCTACTCTGCAAACTTAATTCTTTTGGCTTCACCCAACCTGCCATTGCCTGGTTCTACTCGTACCTCCATGACAGACAACAGTCTGTTCAAATAGGCAACACTTTCTCTACCCCTGTTCCTATCTTAACTGGTGTCTCCCAAGGCTCTATACTTGGTCCCATCCTCTTCTCACTCTTCATAAATGACCTTCCCTCCACCTGCCTCTCCTCCAATGTGCATCTATATGCAGATGACACTATCATCTTTGCCTCGGGCCCCTCCTACAACAGTATCTTCCCCAATCTCCAAAATGACTTCAACAGACTCCAAGGCTGGTTCCTTGAGAACCTGCTTACACTTAATGCTAAAAAAACTGTCACCATGGTCTTTGGTTCTAGGCAGAAGCTTGCTACCCTCCCAGCCCCCCCAAGTGATCACCACCCTGGATGGCTCACCCCTGGAGCTAATCCCTGCTTTCAAGTACCTGGGAGTATGGCTGGGCAGTCACCTCAATTACTCCTCTCATGTTGAGGCCATCTGTACTAAACTCCAGCCCAAACTTGCCATTCTCTATCGCCACAAGGCCAGCCTACCCATTCCCACCAACTGCAAGCTCATACGTAAAACAATCTTGCCCATTATAGATTATGCCAACATAATCTACGGTACAGCCCCAACCTCCTCCTCTTTTTCCAGACTAGATATCCTTCTCAGCTCTTTCTGCCACTTCGCCACTACTTCCCCCTCACACACTCACCACTGCCTACTCTACGCTACACTCTCCATTGCCCTGCTCTCCCACAGAAGAACCATCCACAGCACCTCCTTCATAGCAAAATATTGGCTTGACTCCCTTCCCCCTACCTCACCTCTTGCCTTTTCCCTGCCACCTCCCTAAACTGCTCTCTTGTTTACAGGGACCCACGCACTTTCCACCTGCCCCGCCCTCACACTCTCACCGGCCAAGCTGCCTACTCGTACCATCTCCCCCTTCTCTGGAACAACCTTCCTTCCAACCCTCACCTGCCCCCTTCTCTTTCTGCCTTTACACTACTCCTCAGGCTCCTCCCCACCTCAGACTGCACTAAATGATCCAATGGTCACAGCACACAGCAGAGGCCCCTCACAGACTCTTCTTACCTACTCTAGTCCTTGACTGTACTCTTGCCTCACTCCGTTTATTTACTTTGCCCATTGACTCATTATATTTTATTGAAAAGTATTATATTCTTTGTAAAAATGTCTATATATACTGTTTGTACTCCTCACCATTTGTCACTCTTTTTTTTTCACTGTACACTTTGTCGCACCTGAAAATGAGCCTCAGCTCAGTGTGCCTTTCCCGGTCATCAATTTTAAATAAAATAAATAAAATAACTATGTCCAAAGTAACCAGGTGCCCTTACTGAACCTGTACTCCTGAACTGGTTACTCCAGATGGGAGGCTGCCCACCCTTTGCTCCCAAATCCATAACAAGCCATTCTTCAGAGTTACACCTTAAACATCTTAAACACACTTGGGCAAATGCATCATTGAATGAACTTTCACATCCAGCAGTTAAGAAACACTACACTGGTAGTGTGAGAACTTTAAGTCCTGAACAATGTGAATTAGTCATGCATCTGGGCCTCACACTTATCAGCCAACTTTAAACTGAGAAACAGTATCAAACTTCTGAACAAACAGGTGTTCATTTCCCTCTTTGTTAGAGAAACACAGGTATTTTCTTCTGCAGAACAAAGACATATGTTACTCACTGTTGTACATGTAAGGCAGCTTCAAATTGACCTGGATCAGAAAGGGGATTGACCCTAGGATCCATTCACTAGCAAGCCTTTTCACCCCTTCGGGGATGAAAATCAGGAGATCCTGCTGTAGATAACGGTTTCCACAATTTCTCTTGGCAGACTGGAGAATACTAGGACTACAGTGAGAAAGTAGACTCTCCCCTCACTTCAAACTGCTGACACCGCACTAACTACTACTGACTACACAGACCACACAGACTACCAATGACTAATGTCCCAAGATTCTAAAACTCCCCACTCATAGCTGCTGTGGCTTATGCAGCTGCAAGAATTCTAAATGACCTCATCTCTCTCATCTCAGCTGAAGCCAAGTAAACAAGAGAGTGAGCAGGTGAAAACCCCATTTAACTAGTTATTCACCAGCTGCCTTTCCCTACCAAGCACTGACACTGAGGGGATTCTAGTAACCCCAGGGGACTGGGTGGTTACACCTGAGTGGAGACAAATTCAGGAGGAGCAAATTCTGGGAGGATATCTCCAAGGTCTGCCGTCTTCATGCTTAAACATTCAGTCACCTCCTAAGTACAAACATCCACTCACAGGACACCTACAGTAGCATGATTATGGATGGGTATGCATAGATTTATAGGGCATAATGAGGCCATCTCACTCAACACTGTTTTATAGCTGGGTTTTTCAAAACAAAAAAGGGTATACTGTTTACATTCATCAACACTACTGGGGTAGTGGAAAGCAGGAGTGACATGCGTTAGAGATTTAATATATGGTGCGTGTGATTAAATCCTTTCCAGAACTTAAAAATCAATATGGTATACAGGCAGGGGACTATTTTACCTATGTATGAATTAAACATTTCCTGTTGAGTGAAACTCCTACATTGTCTCCAATTGAAGAGGCAATATACTGCCCCCAACCAAATACTGCAATACTTACTACACTGTATAGGTTGCTTCTGGAACTAAAGACACCCCCCAGAGATCAAAGCAAGAACTGCACTGGAAAAGGATCTCAACCAAAATACAGATGATGAAGCTTGGTAATTGGCCATTAAGCATTTACATAGCCGTTCAAGTTCAAACGAACTGCATGGAATGCAGCTAAATTTCATATATAGAACAAATCTGACCCCAACCAAGCTCCACAAAGTCAATTCCGTAAGATCACCACTGTGTCCGAAGTGTCATGTAGAGGATGGAGATTTTTTACACATGGCCCTAGCATGTAGTAAGTGTGCTCCTTTCTGGTCAGAAATGTGTGCTTTACTGCAAATGGTACTTGGGCAAACTTTAATTGAAAACCCATTAGAATTTATGTTGGGGTGGACCCTTGTCCAAACAAATGTACAAAGCATATACTTTGGACATTAGCATTAGTAAATGCATGAAAACAGTGGTGCTGCACTGGGTCAGTGAGACCTCAGCTAGTATATTACACTGGATTAACAATCATGCACTGTGTATGAAGCTTGAAATACGTAAGTTGATGGCTAATAGACAAGAACAGTTATTTCATAATACCTGTTAGCCATTAATAATAGCCATAGAGAAGGGTGTTATACAAATATAGTTCAAAACAAAGTAACTTTTTTAAAACACAATACACACAGACACTAAATAAATATAAGGAAAGGGAGGGGTTAATCTTGCTCAATGATGTGCCACAAACCATGAATTAGAAATGCATATGGAAAAATTGATGATCCTCAAATACTGAACAGAAAAAAAATGAACAGAAAAAGAAATAAACTGTAATGAACTATGTGTATATATAATAACTCAGACTGCATGGTGTGTAATGACAGATGAATGCATGAATGTATACTTGGAAACTTTACAATAAAATATGTTTAGTTTTTGTTTAATCTCCTTGTCAATCAAACTGGTCTATGTAACCAACGCCCAGGATGCACCTGGAAAAAAGCTATCTCAGCTTAGTGTGCACCTCTTGGTCAAAAGCATTACAAATAAATATTCCACTTTTACAGTAAACAAAGTAAATTTGAAGAACAGGTACTTGAAAACATTCTGGAGACTGATCATTAGCTGTCATCTGTCCCATTGTCTTTATAATGTGTATCAGTAATTAAGCAATAATATACTACAGGGTGTGGTGTGTTTTTGGATATCAGCATGCCTCAGGTGCATTTTATGGCATGAGGCTAAAGAATGAATGTCTCATGCTTCTGAGAAGTGATGATATCCAATGACATACCACACCCTGGAGTATATTATTTCTCTATGCAATTAATTCATCTTATGGATAAAAAAGTAAAAAAAAAAAGAAATGTATAAATATTTTATGCTTACTATGCGTATGCATACATTTTTTTTAAATCATCCTGTTATGGTTTGTTTTGGCCAGTAGGTGGTGGTGTTGTGATGGATTACATGATTATAGCTTTGTATGTTGTTGCCCTCCCTCCCCTAGCATTCATCAGACTCTGGAAACACTAGGGGTGCATCACGTTTTTTATTCTGTAATACACTACTGTGGTACTTTGTAGTGGTTGGGATGGACAGAGGTACTGGTGGGCATGAAAGAAGAGGACCCTTCTGGCTGCCTGGTGGGTGGGATGGTGAGAGGTACTATGAATGAAAGCTATGCAGTGGCTCCTGTAGTTTGCGGTAGTATGGATGGACTCTGGAAATGGCAGATGGGACAGTAGTGGTGCCATAATCTAATGAGGGTGGTGGGTGGGACAGATGGAGATATCAAGAATAATTCAGTTGGTGCATCCATTAAGTTTTCAGATGGAAGGAAAGAAAAAAATATAAATTATTGTAAACCATACTGCAGTGTTTCTGTGAAGTTGCTGACATACAGGAAATAAATCTGAAAGAAAAACTGTGATACAAAGTTACTGAATTTTTTCAACAGTATTGTAGCATGGAGTTGTAGACTGAGAAAAAATGGACTGGCAAGTGGGAGTGGTTGTGAACTTTTGACTAACATTTTGGTTGGTGAAACCATATAGTTCAGAAATAGTGAAGCCAGGGTATTCATATCTTTAGTGGACAAACTATGGGCAGTTGTGTGTATGTAATTATTTTAAGTAAAAAAAGTCTTCTGACTGGCACTTTTTTCTACCTCTGATTATGTGCTGGGATTTTATCACATGTAAGAAGTGAACTCAATCAGTTTTTAAAGTTATTACCATCCATTGCATAATGGTAAATAAAGTACTATACATCACAAAAAAGAACATGATGTTTGAATGTGCAAGTTATTGACAATAGTATTAAAAGTTTCTTATTAATTTATTTTCCTCATGGGATATATTTCAAATCGAGCATAGCTTTTTTTTTTAAACATAGTATGAGGGACCTTAGAACAATGTGAAACCTAGCAGTATGGGACTTTTTATAGATCAAGGTCCCAGTTTACAAAGCATTTGCACAGCTTCTTGTGAAATGAGAAAACATTTGTTTTTGTTAGAAACACAGTTGAAGTAATCACCTTGGACAAACGTATGAGGTGATAATTAAAATCTGGAATTTGGAATTTCTGGTTTTGTAAGATTAGAGCAAACTGATACTAACGTAACACTCTGGCGAACATTTGGTATACTGGGCCAGACTGTATGTGCATGTAAAATTCATGCATGTTAGTTTGCATCTGACATTTTTTGTTAAGTAATGTTTTATAAAATATATCAAAATTTGATGAAATGCACGAAACCATGATGTGGTGCATAAAGAGAAATGTTATTGCCTGACTTTTTCTTTCTCCCCCACAACAAATTAACTCTGTCTAGTTTTGATCACATTAACCTGCTACACTGTAGCAACAATCAGAAAGCCAATGAGATGTAATGTTATATGACACTCCAACAGTTAGAAGCTACGAACAGAAGGCTTAAGGTTCAGGGTCACTTTTATAGCCAATACATCTCAATTTTCGTGGTGAATAAACACTAAATACTTGATGTATGGTTGACTTGACCAGTGTAGCTAGGGGAAAGCCCTTTGTCTTTATCAAAGTGACCGAAAGAAAAATCTAGAATAAAACTAGCTGGCACAGGTTGAATTGGCATGTTATTGCTTGATGAAATCGTTATAGTAGCAGATACTGAGTTACAAATGTAATTCATCAAGTACAAATGGAATTGTTTGCATCCATCTGTAGTAGCTTGCTTACAGCTTGGTGTTATTCGAAAAAATGCTTGCCAGAAGAACAGTTATCACGTAATATTATTCACGTGTAACACACCACCTTGAGCAGTCAGTCTTGCATTAATAAATAGCACATAAACTAAACCCTGCATAGCTTGAAATGTTGTTTTTTGTGGTACCGCATGCCAGTTCTTCTAGGACTCCATTAAAAAACAAAGATAAAAATCTCAGTGAGTCTTGCTCTGGTAAAGCAATGAAAGTTTGAACTGAAATATTAGGTACGGTTACCACAAACATACTTATGGAACACATAATAAAACGTTTTATGAATAAGAGTATGAACCTATTGATTTACAATTATACAGAATTGCAATTATATTTTTATCTGCTAAAACATCCTAACAAGGTCTGATTTGAATGATAGATATGTGCATACAGTATCACATAATCTGCTATACTTGACATTCACTTGATAGTGCCACTGTCATTATCAGTTTCCTACATATTTAAAATACTTCAGAGGCACATACTATACTGTAGCTACTATACATGTTCACTAATTACTGGCTCATCAATAACCAACTCCTTATGTGTTATGCTTGGATCACATGATCACTTCTTGAGATGACAGTCTTACAATCTGAGAGTACAGCCACTCTTTGGGCAAAAATACAGTAAAAACTGAACACTCCAAAAAGACTAGGGCCCCATATTCAGCCAGCCAGGATTGTACTGCACTAGCACTGCAGTGCAAATAGCATACATCCAGGAATAATGTGATATTCAGACTGTGAGCCAGTATCGGCACCACCACTAACATGACTGAATAGTGACCCTAATCAGAGAAGTGCAAATGGGTCCCAAGCACCATCCTAGGTATGATGAATACGGCACTGCTCAGGGAGGAACTGGGCACAGCACTAGCTGCACTGAATATGGCACTGCATAAGGAGAAACCAAGCACTTTGCCAGGAGTGATGTATATGGTACTACACAAGGACAACCCAAGCACAATCAGGTACTGCAAAGCACATGTCACGGCATGACCCGTCTCAGTGCATAGACATCTGACCCTCAAGTGCAAACAGTCCAGTAATGAAAATGAGATGGAACACATACAAAAATAGCAAATGGTTTAATAAAAAATGTAAAAGAACCCTACATAACAAGCGTAATCAAACAGTATAGCCTAGAGGTTAAAGTAACAAGCTGTGAATAAGGTTGGTACATCCATCAGACCAGACCTTGGTATGATTCTCACAACCTCCACTTGCATACTATGTGACTCAGCAAGTCACTTAACTGCCCAGGGCTACCAGGTCACCCCTGAAAACAGGCACTTGTGGGCTAGTGGACCTTACCCAGTTGCCAAAGCCTAAAATAAAAATTAAATAAATAAATAAAAGCTCCAACAGGGGAGTAGAACAAAGCCCCCAACCATTGAACATAACAAAGCCCCCAACAGGAAGGCAACATAAATGTAAGCAAAAAAGTCCATATGCTGCCTCAGGGTCCCACATGCAGCTGCTATGCTTCTGGCAGGGACAGCTGCACCACCAGCCCCACTACTGCAATGATGGTGTGGTGGGACTGGTGGTGCAGTTGTCCCTGCCAGCAGCATAGCAGCTGCCTGTGGGAGCCTGAGCCAGCATATGGATTTTGTTGTGTGTTGTGAGAACATCCTGTCTATAGTGCCCTCAATGCAGCCCACTGCTGCCTCTATTTCTACCTCAACCCAGGACACCAAAGACTCTACTAATCTTGGCCAACAGAACATGAAGGAGGACCACCTGTTGCTGCAGGAATTCATCATTGCCATCAGCTTGAAGGGCACCTAACACCAGTCCACCATCTCTAGAGGCACCTATGGAAGGAAGCAAAAGTACAGAAAAAAAAAACAGGGAACACAGTACTTGGGGAACAAGACTTGCAGTGCATGCATAAAAACAATATGGCCAGACCAGACATGGTATGATATGCCAGGTACTGTTGGACAGGTGTGTGCTGCTGTTCATCTAGGAACAGAACCTGCACATCTATAGAAGGGCCATCAAGCCACCAGTGTCTGACATAGGCATGCTATGTACACATCATGTTGGCAGACAGGGCCCACAGTGCAAGGTGCAGTGTTTACATGGCACACTGGGCATGCAACAGACATATGCACACATGTGTACCACTGTGTTCATGCACAGGATGCTGGAGTTGCGGACAGTGATGTAGCAAGGTAACAGCACCAAGTACACCTTCACCCATCACTGAACTGGTGTGCAGCCACCCCCCCACACACACACAGACATACCCATATGTGTTACACATGCCAGCTGTACACCCATGACATAGCAGTGGACTGAAACCAGTACAATGTGTACAGCCAACACAGTACAACAAGCATACTACACAATCAGTTGGAATAGCCAGCAGACAGCAGAGGGAAATAAGGTCAATAGGCAGGCCTGGACTGCAACCCACAACCAACAACTACAGAAGCTGTGGCATAGTTGGGTTATGCATACCATCATCCATGCCTGCAGTGGATGCTGTGACACTCCAGTAGTAGCAGGGCACAGGCATGGGCAACAATGATGTGCATGTGCTAGCACACAAAGTACAACAGTGGTGCGTGGTCTATGAATACCACCCACACTGGCCAGTGACTGCCACAGTAGAAAACGTATGCATAGTATACTCCATAGCATGGCAATGCATAACAGTAACCGATACCCACGCCACATGGCTGAACATATGTTCCAGCACCATGCCCTGCACATTGTTTGTATGGCTTGGATATAACAATGCATAGACCAGAGATATGCCAGGCCACAGTGCTCCCCTCCCAGCAGCAATGCCTGTATGGTGTGTCCATACCCATAGTGTAGGTTGCATGAGGAGGACACCACAGCAGTTTATTTATTTATTTATTACAGTATCAGAATTACAACCCTTTGAGTCAAAGACTCATTTACAAAGGCTTATCGTCATAACACAGGGAAGGACAGGGTAGGAGAAACATACAGTGAGTGGCGAACAGACCAAACAGACAATAGTGCAGGTGCAAGCATACTGCATACCCCATGTCCTGCAGCCAACAGCATGTCATAATCATACAGGGATCACCTATCATAGTATAACACCAGTTGCAGTGGATACCAGCCAGGTGGGGCACGCATGTGAGATGGACGGGGTCCAGAAGTGCACACCTATGGGCAGGCAACGTGTATGCTGTTGCATACTTGGAGTATGCAGTCACACACCCATGTGACACAATGTAAGATACTTACATTGTCATGCACCTGTTGGGTGCTGCTCACCCTCCCCTAGTGCTGACTGCATTCCTGCATGGCATACCCTGAGGCCTTCTGGCCACCCTACCATTCCCAACAGGCTTATCCAGCCTCATCCACCCTTGTGTGGTTGCTGTGGAAGGGAACAAAGGGGACACATGAACAATATCAGGCAGCAGAAAGCATGACACCATACAGGACAAATGTACAGTAGACACAAGTACTGGCAGCTGTGTACAGTGACAGATACAAACAGTCTTAGCACCACTGTCCCACCACAGCTGCCCTAAGTCCTGCTGCTCATTGTATATGTGCCTAGTGCTGTACCATCTGTACTCATTCCAGTGGCATACAGAGGTATATAGCTGCAGCACTCAAATGAATCATGGGTAGCATGGCCAGGTATAAAGTGGGCAAGGGCCCTCAGATACTCAGTGTCACCACTCCTGCAAACATAGTATGACACTTCCACCACCTATGTCATTGTATTCTATGAATGACCATAGGAGTGGTCCACCACCTAGATGTGACCAACACAGCACAGCATGGTACCATGCATCACCAATTCTACACATACCATGTACTGATGCAGTGTTGTCATACAGATACCTGTGCAGTACCACTGCTTCCTCTTGTGCAGCACAATAATGGACTTGTAGTGCTGGTGGTTGGCAGGGGCAGACACTGTACACACCATTCCTTCACAAAGCCTGCCCTGCCACTGTGCCTTGTCCAGTTGTCATATTGGTGAGCTGATACCATACACTGTGCAGAGGCCAGTGTATGTGGTGGGGACACCCATCCCTGGTGTGAAGTGGGGTGATTGTGCAGGTCCCAACAGGGACTCTAGTTCACCACTGCACAGCACCTGTATGACAAGTCCACCACCACTATAGGTCCATCACCAGTATGTAGAATAGGGATGGTCTCCAACTGTGGCATGACAGGTACATCACTTTGATGGCTACATATGAAGGATCCCTCACAGATTCTTTCTCACCATGACCACTGGTGTACACTGCTTATGTGTGATACCTGATACCCATATGTGTAATCACACATCCTGGGTGGGTACTGTGAACAGTACTGAACACCTGTGCACACAGCATCTATATGTGAATATGGCTATACTCACCAGGCCCAGGCATGGTGCCACTGTCCACCATAACCCACAGCTCCTGCAAGCACCTCAGCTCCCTCCTGGTCATGTAGTTTTACCTGTGGTGGCACTGATTATTGGTTTTTGTGATGCTCATCCTACAGGACAGCTGCCACCACATTGACTTGCACACCTCACACCAGGGCCTGGCTAACTCCACCTCATCCTCTTCCAGGAATTGGTCCTCCCTGGCCATCACTAGCTCAACCACGTTGGCCAGTTTATTGGCCAAATAGCATCTGTTCCTCTGCCAGGCCCCCCTCACCCTCCTGCACCTGTCTGCCTTGCTAGCACTGCTGTAAAGAACCCTCCTACTTCACCTGCAGAACTCAGAACTGCTTGGGATGCACTGAGTAGGACAGATGTTAGCGCAGTACATGTGATGCTTGTACTGTGCTCACATCACACTGTGCAGTGCTACATCTGATTCTAGGTGGGGGGGGTTGTGAGCTGCACTCAGACAGCAATGTGTTCCCTTGGTGATGTCAGCACATGTGCAGCATGCTGATGCACATGTGAAGCTGCAAAGTGCAATGTCATATCATTGCTGCCTGAACAGCACTATGACATCAGGCCAACTGCTGCACTGGCATCTGGTAATAGTGCACACATTTGTGCTCACTGTTAACTAGCAATATTGAACCAGTGATTGCAGATCACCTCATTATATAGCCCATGACCTATTGCCCACTTTACATGTCATTACTGGAATGCATTCATTAATTTACATGCCCAGTCACTCCCAAATATCTAAGTAACAGGCAGCACCACAGCAGCACATAGCTGAAACTCAGGTATAGCAGGTGATTGGAGGTGAATCTATTTGCTATAGCCTGACCACATGGAGTCATTGTTCTGCTGTGTGTGTATACAATGCTTGTGGATGGTTGTTCTTCCATTCCCCAACAGGTAGCAATGGCTGTTGCAGGAAGGGAGAGGCTGTGGAGGCTGAAATTTAGTAAGGCAGAGCTTATGTCCATAGAACAGGCCTATGTAGCCCCCTGATGAAAAAGCAGTGTGACCTTGAAGTGTCGGGATATACTGTACATACACTGGCATGATTTTTGATATTCAAATAAAATTGGTATTTTTTTGTACATTCTGTGAGTGCTATAATCCTTGGTGATTTCCGTATGTCAGCAGGGAGGACCTGCTGTCCCACCACAGGGGCACGCATGCTCAGATACAGCAAAGCTGGCAGGATGTGTCAGGCACCATCAATACCAGGGCAGCATGTGCAGGAGTATCATAAGTGGGCCAGCTGCACCAAGGAACTCCTTGCAAAGGTGCAAGCCATTATTTATTAGTATAATGATTAACTCATTGCCTTTACTTTGGATGAAGTCCTGTCCCGCCTGTCCAAGATTATAAACCATTCCCTCATGCTTTCCCAATTCCCCCAAAGTGGAAATCAGCCTTGGTTACTGGGGTCTATAAAAGCAGAGATAGGGCACTATATGGAAACTACAGGCCTATCTCATTCTCCCTCCCCCTTTCCAAGATCTCAAATGAATTGTGGCTGACCAACTGGTAGATTATTTAGAAATACAACTTGCAATGTCCTAAGCAGCACAGATTTAGAAAAGGACACAGCACCACCACTGCTCTACTTGAATTTACAAACTACATTCATCATGCTCTGGATCAAGGACAACTTGTTGGTGCCACTTATATTGACCTTGCCAAGACATTTAATACAGTCAACCATTCATTGCTGCTTGAACAACTAACTGAATTAGGACTATCTAAGGACACCACAAGCTGGTTTAATAGTTACCTGTGTGACCACTTGCAACAAGTGAGAATTGGAGATGTCCTCTCAACTAAGCAATCTGTCTGCTCAGGCGTCCCCGAAGGATCAGTCCTGGGTCCCCTACTTTTCAGCATTTTCTTAAACAAGCTCCCTTTCTCATGCCAAGACCAGATCCTTCTGTATGCAGATGATGCTGTAATTCTCACCAGCAACTCTGATCCCTTATTTCCAGAGAACCAGCTATAGAACAGCTTTGTGAATATTGAGGCCTGGTTCAATTTGCAGAAGCTCATACTAAACTATGAAAAAACAAAAACAATGTTATTCCATAGCTCACACAGCAAGCATAAAGCCCAACAATTAACCATCAGAAACTGCTCAGGTGATGCCCTTGAACAGACACAACTGCTCAAATACCTAGGTGTGACCTTAGACACCATTCAATCTTTTTTTTTCTTTTTTTTTCCATATATACTTTACTCCTCCAGCAGAGCTGGCAGACAACTCCAACCCTTCCCTTGGAAGGGACTAGTCTCTCTGGCAAGGTATTTTCCCACACCCACCTCAACCGGCTATCCCCCATGCCCCCCCCATGACAGGGCTGGTGAGGAGGGCGCCAGCCTCCGCCCACCCCTGGAAGCCAACATCTAGATTGCCGGGGGCAGGCACTGGCACAGCCTGCCATCACAGAGCCTGCCAGCTCTGATTCTTTTTACATTTTTCTCCCCTGACCCATGCACATGCAGTGGGCGGGGCGACTTTCTCCATCTCTGCAGAAGCAGTCTTACACCTTGCACGTGGATCCACCCCTTTTTATCATCGCACCTGTGCTGACCCCCAGCCTCTGCTGGGTGTCCGTCTACAGTGCAATGCTGAGTTCCTTCACCCCCAAGAAAGGAGAGCTGTTGGCAGACGTTCAATCCTTCCTCACTCTGGCCTACCCCTGAGCAACCCGAGTCCATTCCCGAACCCTGTGGAGTGAGGTAAAATGTTCAGCGCCTCATCCCTCTGCACCACAGGTCTGGCCTGACAGCACTCTATCTTAAACCAATCACATAGACAATGTCACCAAAGCTATGAATATCTGTATTGGTCTACTTTTTAGGCATAAGCACTGTCTGACCACTGAAGCCCTTAACCTGACAATCCACAGCTTGGTAGTCTTCATCATTGACTATGTAATAGATAACCCACTGTTAGGTGTGCGGTTGAGCTCTGATATACGCACGAGGCCGCGGGCGAGTCACGTCAACTCCACCATGGCGTCGCATATATCAGAGCGTGATCGCACATCCTAGAGTGGGTTATCTATCTTATAAAATGGTAAAATAGTTTTTAAGGGGGGTAAAAGTGCAGGTGTGCAGTTGCGCTCTGATATACGCACGGTCATGTGATGCTCATGTTCCAATAAAAGGGCAGCAATTTTCCTACCCATTTTATAAGGACTTATAATCTATGGACCTGCCACCAACACTGCCCTATGTCATAGTGCTATAGATCTTAACAAGGCCTACCGACTCCCTACGGGGACGGCATGACTCTCACATACCTGTGACATCTATGAGCAGGCTAACTGGCTGCAGTTAAAGGGCAGCGTCTCACACCAAACTTGCCTATTAACAAAGAAAGTCTCCCTTGGACTTATGCCCTCGGGGGTTCAGAGGATCCTCAGTCCATACTGCAACTCCCGTCAAACAAGAAGCTCCAAAAACCTAACTTTCCTTGTGCACCGCTGTCCTACTTCCCAAGGTCCTCGGTCGTTTGCAGTCAAAGCCCTTAATTGGTATAACTCGCTTCCTTGTGATGTCACCAACACTGCCACGCTAGGCCCCTTCAAACTCAAACTATGGTGACTTCTTGTGGCTAGCACCACTTGTGATTGATTCAATTAAATCTGGTGAAGGCCTACTCCTCTCAGCCTACATCTTCTGCCAACATTTCTTCTCCTTATCCTCCCCCCCCACCACATCGCTCCTACATCTATCCGTCACCTCATGTTCCTTCTGTTCCTGATACACCATCCCTCTTATTTCAACCCACCTCCCAATTATTCCCCCCTCCCCATCCCATTCCCTTTCTCTGTTTCAACTACCCTGATTCCACCCCTCTAATCACCCAAACTCTGCAACCCCTCCCTTCTCCCTTCTCCCTCCCTCTCTACTCCACTCCCTCTCCCACCTAATCCCCATTACCAATATCTCTGCCTCCTACCTTGACAATGCCTTTGGGCTGCATTTCTCCTAATGTACAGTAAGAAAGTTTGCTCTAGTACTAGTAAGTCTTTTTTGATAGCTCTAGTTTATTAGTCATTAGTCCAGGCATACATTATCCAATGCCTGTGTCAGTTTGTTTTGCACTTGTTAATTTTTTCTGCCTGCCTACTGTATTTATGTTCACATGTCCTCCTGTCATAATCAATATTGTACCTTGTCTATGTACCATGATGTGGAACCTATGTAAAAGAGCTCCTAGCTCAAAGGTGTTAATTCAAGATTTAAATAAATAAAATTATAGGAATTATGGGTGGTAGCCCATCCATTACACCTGTGATGTTGGCAGCAAAGGAGGTCATAGCAGTTGCTGCCTAGACCGTGGACATGATCAATCTCCTGCATGTGGGCTACAAAAGCCTGGTGGACATATCACAACAATATAAATGACTACAGTAGTCCCTGCACATTGCAGTGTTCTGCATGTGCGCGGATGGGGGGGGGGTGCATATCTCAGTGGTGCTGGGTGTTGCAGAATCGGAACATGGCTGCGGATGCCCACAAGGCATGTTGATACAGAGCCCAGCTAGACTATCACTGGGGAAGGGTGCAGAATGTCCGACATGTATCAGTATTCCACCAGCATTTGATACACAAGCCCTGGGCTTGCTTATCCCATTCATTCTTGAAACTCATTACCATTTTTGTTTCCCGCCACCTCCACTGGGGCATTATTCCAGGCATCCACCAATCTTTCTGTGAAGGAGTACTGCCCACCAACCATATGCCTCCAGAGCAGTGAAACCATTATGGTGATGGCAATGTGGGTGCTACAACCCATCCGAAGGTCATGCCGATGATCAGGATCTCACAGCACCTACCGTCGTTGCTGCCCAAGGGGTGTTGCACTCTTTCCCCCCTACACCTCTGACCTGGAGGTTATTATATTATTTTCTGGGGGATTTGGGGGCAAAGCACCCCACAAACAGCTCAGATGTGCCCTGGTGCTTTGGTTGCAATGGCGGTCGGGTGGCACAATTGCCTGGCTATAAGGTCGCTGTCAGCATTTGGGTGTTGCTGTAATTTCGGTTGCCCTTCCGAGTTTCAAACCTACATGGTGGAATCCCACACAACTCCTCGGAGTCTCCCTCCCCTCCAGCTTCATACCATGTTTCCCTGTTTTTGAGCATCTTTTTTTCTGAAAAATGCTTCCCTCTTGAACTTTATTTATACCCGTAAGGTGTTTGAATGTTTCTATCATACCCTCACTCTCCCTTCTTTCCTCCAGGGTGTACATGTTGAGGTCCTTCAGTCTGTCCTCATAGTACTTGTGATGCAGACCCCGCACCATTTTGGTTGCCCACTTTTGGACCACCTCTACCTTGTCTATGTCCTGCGGAGATGTAATCTCCAGAACTGGGCATAGTATTCTAGGTGAGGTCTCACCAGCGATCTATATGATGCACAGACTAGGTGATTTAATACCTTTTATTGGACCAACAGTGATTTACAGAATATCCCTAAGCTTTCAAACCTACATGGTCCTTTTTTCAAAAGGAAAATGGCAATTATGCTAAAAAGATCTTTCTTTAAAATACCTAGAACTTACAATTTTACACATTTTACACATGAAAGTCACAGATCAGTGAAGTAGTTATATAAGAAACACAACCAGAGATAATAAAGCAACCATTAAAGAGCAGCTGACAACTTCAGGAGAACTTTACCAAAACACAATATTTAGATGCAGTCCAGCTTATATTTAACAATAGTTCTATATCCCTCAATATTTTTTATTACTGAGGTAATTTGCATGAAAACAGGATCTTTGCTCCTGAAGACTTCATCTATTCCTGTTGTTGTCTCCCTACGTGAAGTCATAATGCACAGCTTGTGACATCACAGATACTCCCATGGCAACAAACTGTGGTGTCACAACAGAGGATTATGACTTGAAGTAGGGAGTCAGCTGTAGAGGTAGATGAACCCTGAGGGATAAAAGTCATGCATTCATGCAAGTGTTCTTAGTAATAAATACTGGGGGGAGGAATCTTTTAAAATATCTATGGAATGGAAGCTAAATTGTACGTAATTATTATGTTTTTCAAAGTTTTTTTAAGACATTAGCAGCTCTTTAAAACATTAGTTCTGTGTAGGTCAAATGTCACAAAAGGAATGTTCTATAGAAGTGGGTCTATAACTTAAAGAGCTGGTGACACGTTCAGGAGAACTTCAATTAAACAATATTTAGACACAGTACAGCTTGTATTTCCCATTAGTTCTGTATTTATCCTCCTTGTTATATCTAACTGAGGTCATTTGCATGAAAACAGGATCTTTACTTCTGAAGAGTTAATCTATTCCTGCTGCTTTCTCCCTAGCTGAGGTCATAGAGCACTGCTTGTGACCTCATAGTTACTCCCATGGAAACAGACTGTGATGTTACAGCAGAGGATTATGACTTGGGGTAGGGAGCAAGCTGTAGAGGCAGATGAACTCAAAATAAACTCTAAGGGACAACAATCATATATTCATACACATTTCCTTAATAATAAATTATGGGGAGGAGAAATATATAAAATATAAATGGAATGCAAGCAGAATTGTATCTAATTATTATTTTCTTTGAGGCGTCAGTTGGTCTTTAACTGATGCCAAGTATCAAAACTAAAGAGAAAACAGAGACAGTGTGAATGTATGTGTGGGTGTGTGTGTGTGTGTAGATGTGTGTGCTCAACACTTGAATTAATAGTTATGCATGTGTGAATCTAAAGGCCATGTAATCACCACCCAACAGTTGTATAGATTAAATAGAACCATTTTGTATATATAGAATAATGGCTGGGTAGGTGGTTATAATGAGAATTTTACACACACCCAAGGTATTGGATGCCACATAAACCCTGAGAGCGAAGCTTGAGGAGTTTATTAAGGCATCCCACAACAAGAGTGTGTCTAAAATTCAACTTTTACACACCTACCCTGCCTTTATTTTATATGATTGCTGGGGATAGTTTTTTTTGCCACAGCAATTATATAAAATAAACAGAGAGAGTCAGATTTCAGCGTGGTCCAAAGCAACAGGCAGAAAAAATGTTTCCCTTTCCTTTCTTTTTTTGTTTGCTGTTTAAGCGTCAGTGGAGAAAGAGACCTTTTTTTTTTAAAAAAAGAAAAGTAACTTACCACCAATTGTGAGGGGCAGTAAAGTCTGTGGTGATAAGGAATGGCCAGGGGAGTGGCAGAGAGTAAAGAATAGTGGTGACAGCCACATGTGTCGCCTGAGGGAAACTCGGCACGTGTTCGTTGTTATAAACCATGAATTATAATGTGCAAATTATAATTGGGTTTCCCTATGGAAGAAAACCGTCCCTAGTTATTTTATAAGCATTATAGCAACATGTAAAACAAATATCTGTTAATGTTTTGTACCTGAAACAAACAAGCATTTGTCAATGCCGAATGCTGATTGTGCTGGTGTGTTGATCTCGTTCACTGCCCCTCTGTCTCTCGCTCAGTCTGTTTCTCCCGGTGCTGCAGGCTGCTGTTTTGTACTGGGCTCCTGCCTGTATTGGCACCTTGTTCTGCCCACTAAGAAATCCACAGCTGTCCTGACAGAGCTGCGTTGAGGTGGCTCATTCCCCCACTCTCACTCACTCATTCTGTTTCTCCTGGCGCTGCAGGCTGCCTTTTTGTACTGGGCTCCTGCCTCTGTTGGTGGCTTTTTCTGCCCACAAAGAAATCTGCAGCAGTCCCAACACAGGTCTGTTGAGCCTGCTGAGTCCCCCTCTCTCACTCACTCATTTTGTTTCTGCCGGCTCTGCAGGCTGCCCTTTTATACTGGGCTCCTGCCTGTGTTGGCACCTTTTTCTGCCCACAAAGAAATCCATAGCTGTCCCAACAGAGCACCGTTGAGGGTGCTCACTCCCCCTGTGTCACTCACTCATTCTGTTTCTCCTGGCACTGCAGCCTGCCCTTTTGTATTGGGCTCCTGGCTCTGTTGGTGCCTTTTTCTGCCCACAAAGAAATCTGCAGCAGTCCTGACAATGCTCCGTTGAGCTGGTTCTGTCCCCTTCTGTCACTTGCTCATTCCGTTTCTGGTGGCGTTGCAGGCTGCCCTTTTCTATTGGGCTCCTGCCTGCATTGCCGCCATTTGCAGCAGATACAATACAGCTCCATTGAGCTCGCTCACTCCCCTCTCTCACTCGCTCATTCTGGTTTTCCTGCCACTGCAGGCTGCCATTTTGTACTGGGCCCCTGCATGCATTGCTGCCTTTTTCTGCCCACAAACAAATCTGCAGCAGTCCCAACAGAGCTCCGTTGAGCTCATTCACTCCCCCTCCCTCACTCGCTCATTCTGTGTCTCCTGCCGCTGCAGGCTGCTTTTTGTACTGGGATCCTGCTTGCATTGGTGGCTGGTTCTGGCCAAAAAGAAATCTGAAGCAGTCCCGACACAGCTCCATTGAGCTCGCTCACTCCCCCTGTCTCACTCACTCATTCCGTTTCTGCCCGCGCTGCAAGCTGGCCTTTTGTACTGGGCTCCTGCCTGTGTTGCCGCATTTTCTGCCCCCAGAGAAATCCACAGCAATCACAATAGAACTCCACTGAGCTCGCTCACTACCGCTCTGTCACTCACTCGTTCTGTTTCTCTTGGCGCTGCAGGCTGCGCTTATGTATGGTGCTGCTGGCTGCCTTGGCACCTTTGTCTGTCCACAAATAAATCTGCAGTTGTACCGACAAAGCTCCATTGAGGTCGCTCAATCTCCCTCTGTCACGCACTCATTCTGTTTGTCCTGGTGCTGCAAGTGGCCCTTTTGTACGGGGCTCCTTCCTGCATTGGCGTCTTTTTCTGACAACAAAGAATTCCGCAGCAGTCCTGACAGAGCTCCATTGAGCTCACTCAGTCCCCCTGTCTCACTCACTCGTACTGTTTCTCCCACCGCTGCAGGCTGGCCTTTTCTACTGGGCTCCTGCCTGCATTGACGCCTTTTTCTGCTCAAAAAGAAATCTGCAGTAGTCCTGACAGCACTCCGGTGTGTTCGCTCACTCCCCCTCCCTCACTCACTCTCTCGTTCTGTTTCTCCCAGTGCTGCAGGCTGCCCTTTTGTACTGGCCTCTTGCGTTGGGGCCTTTTTCTGCCCACAAACAAATCTGGAGCAATCCCGACAGAGCTCAATTGAGCTTGGTCACGCCCCCTCTCACTCGTTCCATCATAATCTATTCCAAACACTGATGTCCCACAGTGACCGTGCTATTCTCCATCAGGAGTACAAAACATATTTTAGCCAGGATGTGAAAAATGACAGCTGTACTGTTCATAAGGAGGTGTGAAGGAATGTCACTGTTGAAAATGTGGCCTGAAAATATTACAAATTTGCAAAGTTACAAGAGTGCATGGAAACAGTTGAACGCACGCTCGTAACACAGTCATGTTATGGAGTTTTGACACCAAATTTCCAACATAGTGATTTTAGGGCCTCTGCTCACGAACAGTGCCACTGTCATTTTCTTAATCTGTCCTGAACACTGATTTCCCACAGCGACCGCGTTATTCTGTGCTGTAACTGTGAAACCACATTTTACTCAGGATGTGAAAAATGACAGCTGTACTGCTCATAAGGAGGTGTGAAAAATTGCCATTGTTGAAAATGTGGCATGACAATATTACGGATCTGCAAAGTTATAAGGGTGTGTGGAAAGTGTGCAATGCACACTTGTTGCACAGTCATTTGATGGGCTATCATCACCAAATTTTCAACATAGGCATTTTAGGACCTCTGCTCATGAACAGCATCACTGTCATTTTATTACTCTGTCCCAGACAGTGATTTCCCACAGCGACCGCTCTATTCTGCACCGGAACTACGAAAACACATTTTGGCCAGGATGGGAAAAATGAGAGCTGCACTGTTTATAAGTAGGTGTGGGAAAATGGCAATGTTGAAAATCTGGAGTGAAAATATTATACATTCGTGAAGTTACGAGCGTGCGTGCAAACTGCACAATGCACGCTCGTAACACAGTCAATTTATGAAGTATCGTTACCAAATTTTCAACATAGCCATTTCAGGACCTCTACTCATGAACAGTGTCACTGTCATTTTCTTAATCTGTCCCGAACACTGATTTCCAACAGTGACCGTGCTATTCTGCGCCGGAAGTGTGAAAACACATTTCCACCAAGATGTGAACAATGACAGCTGTACTGCTCACAAGGAGGTATGACAAAATGCCAGTGTTGAAAATCTGGTGTCAAAATATTGCAAATTCATGAAGTTACGAGCATGCGTAGCAACTGTGCAGCACATGCTCGTAAAACAGTCATTTTTGGGATGTTTCCCACCAAATTTGCAACATAGGCTTTTTGAGAGCCCACCTCATGAACACTGGCACTGTCATTTTGTTAATCAGCTCCCAAAGGTGATTCCGCACAGTGACTGCGAAATCACCTTTCGAGGCTGATTAATGCCATGACAGTTGAAGTATTCATGAGGAGGGGTTCCAAAAACCCCATGTTGAAAATTTGGTGAAAAAATTCCAAAAAATGCCTGAGATATGCAGCAAAGTTGAAAAAACCCTATTTGCTCCATTATTCAGCTTACCGGCATTTCCTCAGTTCGTGGTTAGCTTTAAAGAGTGCAGACGTGTTCCCGGTCCACCGAAGATCGTCACACCAGACTCTGGAGGTAAGTATGGGGTGAGGGGTGTGTGGGGAGGCAGGGTGCGCAGTGGGTGGGCACGGGTTGTGGGAGAGGGGTCTGGGAGACCGCAAGGGACCATTTTTTCTTTACAGGTAAAAAAGACAACGTGGGACAATTTTGAACTGTAGGGGCATTTGAGTCTCACTTTGGGGGAGCGCTGTAAACAAGGGGATTGGGTACACTCCATCGCAAACAACAAATGGGTATTCTTTCTGCTGACGGGATTGGGAAACTCCGTCAGCAAACAAAAGTGGGATCTTTCGCTGATGGAGATTGGGCATCCTATCAGCAAATAACAAAGGGGGGACTATTTCTGCTGAAGGGATTGGGCACCCCATCGGCAAATAACAAAGGGGGGATAATTCTTATTGCCAACGGGATTGGGCACCCTGTCGGCAGACAATGAAACGGGGGCACATTAAGCCGATGGGGGAGTGGGCCCCCTGTCTGCAGATAAACATTGTGGGCAGGGGGATTATATTGTTTGTGAACAGGGCGGCAACCCACCGCCATGTTCACAAACAATATCAGGCTTGCTAGATCTGCCCTGCAATGACGGGTCACTCCCTCATTGCAGCGGATGGTTTACGCTGCAATGACGAGGTGGCCCCTGATTGCAGCAGCTGATTTGTCACAAGTTGGTGTGAACGCTCCAAACTTGTGTCACCAGCAGCCTGCAATGGCATTGGGGGAAGCGGGACAAGCCTTTGCAGGCTGTGGGGGCATTGGCCACAACAGTGCCGATCCTCCACAGACTGCTTCTCAGCAAGATGTGCCAATATGTTTCTTGCGCTGCACGCAATCAACATAAAAAAGAGTGCAGGAGCACTTTAAATAGTTTAATGGGACATGAAACTAGTGTCTACATTCATGCTATCCTGTACCATTTGCAGAAGAAAAATTAGTTTGACCTCAGATGTTTATCTCTGTTGTATATTTTTGAAATGCCCTTTGAGAACCAGGGCAGATAAGTCAGAAATGGAGTGACTGGACTGACAGAAATGTTGTCTCACAGGTTTTTCAGTCTTCTTCATTTTAATATCATGTCTGTGTGAGTTCATATGGGTTCAAAGAGGTTGTCCAGTCTTTCCCACATAACCTGTTTATGGTAATTTCTTGCACTGAATGTAATAAACAACATTCTGAGATGCACATGTATAATTCAATGGTATGTTGACGTGCCTGTTTTGGGGGGTGCTGATAAAATGTGAAGTGGAAATGTGCCCACATGTCTTACATCCAGAACAATTGCAGGGTCTTGTGCCACATAGTTTTTTCCTGTTTATGTCAGGTATAATTTGCTCCTGACAATCAGGTGATAGAGATTAGGTGGTTATTTGAAAGACAGTAGAGGTAGTTCTTGGAAGATACATTTCAAGGTGTCATAATCACTGAATATCGGTTGGAGGTCCTTAATACTGTATTTATACTTGGTGGCTCCAGATCAGGGTTGTATTTGACAACTAAGGGTATTCTGGTGGTGGTAGTCTTTTCATTGTATTATAGTAGTTGTTCTCTTGGTATCTGCGTAGCACATTCCACTGCTCTGTCAGTTTCTCTAGAGGAATGCTCCTGCCCAATAAATATTTTTTTCAGTGTGGCCAGGTGTTTTTCCCTGTCCTCCTCATTCAAACAGATGCATTGGTACCAAAATACTTGACTGTACATTACAGATTGTTTAGTATGCCTAGGGGGATTGTTGTTTCTATGCAAGTACCTTTGTCTATCTGTCAGTTTCCTGTAAATACTGGTCTGTAAGGTTGTGTCTTTGATGATAACTGTGGTGCCCAGGAAATTAACACTGGTGTCAGAGTACTCAAGGGAAAGTTTAATAGATGGATGGAGGTTGTTAATTTCCTGATGGAATTCTTTGAATGTGCAGGTGCACTCCGTCCAAATTATAAATAAATTATCAATATAACAGAAATAAGCACATGGTTTGTGTATACATTGTTTTAGGAAATCCTTTTCCACATTTACCATGAAAAGGTTGGCATACTGTGGAGCCATCTTGGTGCCCATTGCTATTTCCATAGTTTGATTATAATGTTTGCCATTGAAACTGAAGTTGTGAGTCAGAATAAATTCTATAAGTCTCGGAATGAATTCCGGGTGAATGTTGTGGTGCTGTCATTGCTCTTGTAGGTATTTAAGACAGGCTGAAATGCTATCAGTGTGGGGAATATTAGTGTACAGTATAGGGAGGTAATATCCATTATGGCTAATATGATATTAGGGGATAAGTCCCTAAAAATGGATAGTTGGACACACATGGACAGATATTTGTTTTTCATGTTGCTATAATGCTTATATACAAAATGGTTCTATTTAATCTATATACCTGTGTATTTATAATTTTGATTTTCACAGGTAGGTGGTGATTACATGGCCTTTAGATTCACACATGCAGAACTACTGATTTACTGTAAGTGTTGAACAGACACACACACACACACACACACACACACACACACACAGTCTCCAGTTTCTCTTTAGTTCTGATACTTGACATCAGTTACTTTATAGACCCACTCTACAGAACATTCTTTCTGTGACATTTGACCTACTCAGAACTAGATTTTTAATCACTTCTTTCTTATCTCTGGTTATGCTTCTTATGTAATTACTTCACTGAGCTGTGGCATTCAGGTGTAACATATAAATTCTGGGTATTTTAAAGAAAGCTGTTTTTAACATAACTGCCATTTTCCTTCTGAAAAAGGACCATGTAGGTTTGAAAGCTTAAGGATTTTCTATAAATCTCTGTTGGGCCAATGGTATCAAATCACCTAGTTTGTGAATCTTGTTGTCCAAGAATCAATACAGCAACAAACATTTTTTTTTGACAGTGATGTGCATCACTTTGCACTTTTTGGCATTGAGTCCAAGTTGCCATATCCCTGACCATCTCTCCAGTCTGGCTTGGTCCTCCCTTAACTCTTGTATCCCTTCCTGGGTATCCACTGTCCTGCAGAGTTTGGTGTTGTCCACAAAATGACACATTTTGCCCTGGATGCCATCCCCAATGTCACTTATAAATACATTAAACAGTACTGGGCCCAACATCGACCCCTGTGGAACACTGCTGGTGACCTCCTTTGTACTGGAGATCCCCCCTCACCACCACCCTCTGTGTCCTTCCCCTCAACCAGTTTTTGACCCATCTTACTAATTTCTCCCCCTACTCCCAGCCCTCTCAATTTTACTATCAGCCTCCTGTGCTGCACTGAATTGAATGCCTTACTAAAGTCTAGGTATATGACATCTACTGCCTGGCCCTTATCCGCTGCTTTAGTGATCCAGTCAAAGAACTCTATTAAGTTTGTTTGATACGATGTGCCTGCCACTAACCCATGCTGCTTACTGTCCTGCAGACCATTCTCCTCCATGTACCTCACTAGACTTTCCTTCAGTATGGTCTCCAGCAGTTGACATATTATTGAGGTCAGGCTGACTGGCCTGTAGTTGCCTGGATCCTCCTTGGGTCCACTTTTGTGGAGTGGTAGTACATGCACTATTAAATTAATTGTTAGAAAAGCACTTCATGGAGGTAACACACTTCAAAATTTGATTTTTTTTTGTGCTTGTCACAGGGGTCATGAAAGTTGCCAGAGTCCATTGTGGCCGATATGGCCCCATTTACTTTGACAGCTTTTACTTGGGCTGGGTAGCCACTTTACATGCAGGCAGCTGTAATTCAGGGCCATGATGGCCTTTACAATTTAGGCAGCAGGCAGAAACAATTTCTCTCTCATTCCCATGGCTCCATCTCTGTGCTGATCCCTTTGGCTCACAGCGGCAAGCTCTTTAACATAGGTTACTACTCTGCCCCAAACTTCTGTTCAAAAGTCATGCCATGGCAAATGACTCCACTCTTTGCATCAGGGTGGACATCTACACCGTTGCTGCCACAACCAGATTTGCATCTTGAATTTTGGTGCTGTCTCTAACTCTCTCTACATAATTTCTCACACATAGCTGGGGACCTGGCAAGCTGATTCACCCTCAAAACTCATGGGAACACATCCCACCAGAGCTGCCACAATCAAGGTGGCATCTTAGGTTCCAGGGCTATTGCTCTCCCTTCTTTATTCTGGCTCAAAATGGTTTTCCCCTCTGGCCTTTCTCTTACAGCAGGGTGACATGCAAGATGTGCCATTCTGTCAAAGCTCCCACATTTCTGCTCTCTTAACCTCCTTCTCTCTGGCCACAGATTTCTTATTGCACTGCCAGGGGACATTTCGGAGGTACACAATGCTGACACCCTATGGACCAGGCTGACGGCCACCGCCACGTCACTTGCCAATCTCATCTGTTGCCCAACCCATGGAAAAGGCACTGGAACCCTTGTAGTGGCAATTGGCCCTGCTCTCTTCCTGGACCCCTTCTTACTGTGAAGCACTCTCTCTTTCCCTCCTCCCTTTTTGGCACCCTAAACCCCCAATTTATGCCCCTGCACACCTCCAACCAGCAGAGGCTCACCCCAGTGTAATGAAGGGGAATTAACCATTTTATTACTTGAAACAAAAAAGACCTAAAGTACACAGAACATATACACACTCCTTGAGTGGGTGGGGTGGGCATATATAGTGGTAACACTACCTCTCTCTTTCTGCTTGTGATACCCCTCCCTATGCTCCCTAACATCCCACTGGCTCTCCCCACTGCCTTGTCACACTGTCTGGCCACCTTTAGGTCATCAGATATGATTACTCCCAGGTCCCTTTCCTGTTTGGTGGTGGTTAATACTACCCCCCCATTTTGTACTCTGCCCCTGGGTTTCTGTGCCCCAAGAGCATAATTTTGTACCTATTTGAATTGAAACCTAGCCACTGCATCCTTAACCTCTCCTCTAACTTTTCTAGATCACTATTCGTTATTTCCATCCCCCCAGAGTGTCTACCCTATTACAGATTTTAGTGTTATCTGCAAAGAGGCATATCCTCCCTTCTAGCCCTACTGCAACGTCATTAATAAAGACATTAAAGAGGACTGATCCCAGCACTGATCCCTGTGGCACCCCAGCTGTCACCTTCCCTTCCTTGGAGTGAATTCCATTTATCACTATCCTCTATCTCCTATCTCCAATCAATTTCTCACCTAGTTTACCACCTTAGGACCCACTTCTAGACTTCCCAGCTTGTTTATGAGTCTCCTATGTGACCTGGGTTGAATGCTTTACAGAAATTTAGTTAAGCCACATCCACTGTTCCACCCTGATCCAATTCCCTGGCCACCCAGTCAAAGAAATCTTTCAGATTTATTTGACATGATCTCTCCCAAGTGAATCCATGCTGCCTTGGATCCTGAAGGCCACTGGATTCCAGATATTTTACAATCCTCTCCTTCAGCAGTGATTCCATTACTTTTCCCACCTTCAAAGTCAGGTTCGCTGGTCCACAGTTGCCAGCATCCTCTTTGTTTCCACCTTTGTGCAGTGGGACTACATCTGCCCTTTTCCAATCCTCTGGCACCACTCCCGTCTCCACAATGTGGTTGAACAGGGATATCAGAGGTGCAGCTAGCACCTCCCTGAGCTCCCTTAATAATTTAGGATACATTCCTTCTTGCCCCATTGCCCTTTCTACTTTCAGATTTATGAGTTCCCTCAGAACCCTCTCCTTTGTAAATGGACTAGTGTCTACCTTCCTTCCTTCAATGCTCCTGGCCCTTATCTGTTGTCCCTCTATTTCCCCTGCCTCTGTAAAAACTGAACAAAAGTACTTCTTCAATATGTCTGCTTTTCCTGGTCCCCCTCCACACACACTCCCGTCCTTCCTTCCTAAGCTTTACTATCCCTCCCCTGTTCTTGCTCTTTTTGCTTACATACCTGAACATACTGTATCTTGTCCCCTTTCTGCACTGCCAGGACTAGTTTCTCCTCCATCTGTGCCTTTACACTGCCTAATTGCTTTCCCTGTGTTTCTCCTGATACACCTCTCTATCTATCTCTCTTTGTGTTTCCTTATACCTCTTGAATGCTTACTTTTTTGCCCTTACCTTCCCAGTCACCTCTTTTGAGAACATTAGCTATCTCTTTTTCCACCTGCTTTGCAAACTTGTCTGATGCAGAGGTTTGTTGCCTTTTGTATCCCTCCTTTTAGATTTTTCCACTGTTCCTCCACTCCGCCTAAGTACCCCCCTCCAACCAGGACATCCCTGAGACATTCCCCCATCTTCTTAAAACTTGGCTCTCCTAAAGTCCAGGACCCTTGCCTTTTTGTGGTTCGATCCCACCCTAGTACTTATATTGAACCGCACTGTATGGTGATCGCTGGTCCCCAGGTGGCCACCCACTGTGATGACTGTAACATTGTCCCCATTGGAAAGAACAGGGTCCAATACTAATTATTATCACTCCTAGCTTGAAGCCTCCTCTAAGAACTTGGCTAATTTCTGGAGGACAATCAGAGACATCAAAGGACATGTTACTGGTGGCTCCTTACCCCTAAAAATTTTGCCTCCTCAGTCACTGATAAACCCACTATCCTCGACTCATTCAACAACCATTTCGTCACTGCTGGGTTAGCCTTCGATTCCTCCTTGGCTAGTACCCTACAGACTAAACTTGGTTTTGACGCTCCTGACCCTCCACTAACTAATCCATCCTTCTCTCTCCAACCCATTTCCTTGAAGGAAGTGGAGGACCTCTTGCTTCACTTGGATGTTAGCCCAGGTGCTGACCTTATTGCCCCCTACTTCCTAAAGGCAGGTTACAGTGCCCTAGCAGTTCCTATAACACACTTATTCAATTTAGCTATCTCCCAAGGCGACCTTCCTACCATCTGGAAAACTGCTCATGTTATTCCTGTTTTCAAGAACAGAGACCATAGTGATACGAATAATTACAGGCCCATATCTCTCCTTCCAGTTTTGTCTAAACTGTTGGAAAAGCTAATTAATTACCAGCTTAGGAACTGCCTGGAATCTGCACATCTCCTAAATCCTCTCCGGTCAGGTTTCAGGGCCATCACAGTACCATATCTGCCCTTGCCAAGATTAATAATGACTGGCAGGGCATGCTGGATAACAAGAACTTTATCGGTGCAGTCTTCTTGGACCTCAGCAAGACCTTCAACACTGTCGACCACTCTTTGCTCATTTCATCATTACAGTGAATTGGCCTGGATGATCCCTCTCTTAAATGGTTTAATAATTACCTATTAGGCCGATTTCAGCAAGTTAAGGCCCATGGTGAGGTCTCGTCCCTTAAGCCTCTGATTAGGGGTGTATCACAAGGTTCTATCTTGGGCCCCTTGCTTTTCACAATCTATATTGATAAAATCAATGCCACTATAAACAAGGTCCAAATACATCTATTTGCGGATGACACAGTGCTCTACACCAGTGGGCCTTCCCTTGACACAGTTTTTCACCTCTTCAGAGCTAATTTAACCTGTTGCAAATTCAGCTCCTAAAACAGAAGTTGCTACTGAATGTGAAGAAGATGAAAGCTATGCTCTTCTCTCCTGTGCATAACTACCAAACTCTGTTCTCCACGGGGTCATTACCTCCGATAACCACCATTCCGGGTGAACAGTTGGAATATGTGTCCATATTCAAATACTTGGGGTCTGGATCGACAACTGCCTTTCCTTCCATGGACACATTGAAGAGCTATTAAAGAAACTCCACCAAAGATTAGGACTTTTCTATAGGATAAAAAGCCTACTCACTAGGGAGGCCAAAATGCGACTAGTCCAAACAACCTTTCTCCCTTTGTTAGACTATGCTGACTTTCTATACAGCCAAGGCCCTGCTGGTGTTCTTTCAAAACTTGATAAACTCTACCACAAAGCCTTAAGGTTCATTACAGCACTTCTGTACTCTACCCATCACTGTCTCTTGTACTCTACCATGGGCTGGCCTTCCCTTTCTCTTAGACGTCAAAGAAATGCGGTCCTCTGGATGTACAAAGCCATTATGAATAAACTGCCTAACTACATTGCAAACTACCTACCAATAAGCTCCCCAAGCAATTATGCCTTGAGAAGTGCCTCGTTTATTTTGCTGAAAGTAACTTAGGCTAGATCCCACTTCGGCAGGGCTGACATGAGTTATGCCCTACCCCAGCTGTGGAACAAGCTGCAAAAGACCTTAAAAATAAGTCTTGCCATTAGTCTAGCTTCCTTCAAAGCTGTAATTATATGCCATACCAAGGAATCTTGTCACTGTTTCCTGTAATATCAAGCACTGTAGTCTTCTAGTCCTCCCTGAGCCAATCTGTCCCTGTAGGGCCTTTTCTGTCCCATACCTTGACCCCTACTCCAGTGGGCCTGCATTTATTTTTGTTGTCCAGCCCCCTCTCTCACAAAAAAAACAAACAAAAGAAACAGTATTTCATTCTATTTTATCTGACGCAGCCTGTATCCTGCTTGCTATGTTTGAATCTTGTACAACATGTTGCTGATTTTACTGCGCTTTGTCTATAGTGCCTCTGTGTTAGCCTGTACATACTTGATCTTATGTATATTTCCTTGTCTTTGTGCCTATTTCCTTACTGGCTATTCCTTCTGTATGCCTGCATTGTCCTTCCCAGGTCCACCTCGAAAATGAACTTGCTCAATGGTGTCAGCCTGGTTAAATAAAGATTTTGATTGATTGATTGATTGATATTACCCCCTCACAAGGGGGCTCTTTTACTAGTTGTCTGACGAATGCCTCCATCAGGGAGTCCAGCATGTCCCTGCTCCAAGCTGAAGCTGTAGCTGGGATGCTCCAATCTACATCCGTCAGATTGAAGTCCCCCACCAGCGGTTACAGCATGAAGCTGTCAAATCGGCAACTAATGTCAGCACCAGCGCTAATATCATGCTCACCACAGTTCCTGTTGAACCTTGTATCAGCAAAAGTGAAAGCACCAATGAAAACAACAGTAAAAGTAACACACATTTGTTATTTGGAAACCTTGTTGCATTAAAGTGTATATAATAACGGTCTGCTGCACTTTTTTGTTGTTAACAGTGCATTTGATGGCTAGTAGAGATAAACAATGGAAAACAATACACTTTTCTCTAAATAGCTGCATAACATTACAGAGAAGGTCCTTAATATTAACAATATTACACTGTCAATGTTAGACTTACTTCACATTTTTTATTTAAATTTGGCTTATCAGAGTGATAGTAGGTGAGGAGGTGGTCACTGCTGCAAAGATTTAATAATGTTTGGCAAGAAGTGGAGCAAACTTTAAAACTAAAATTTATTAGCAAAAATGTTACAGTTTGAGTACTTCCGGTATCTTTTTTACTTTGATTCCGAGTATTCTTAGGCAATTGGTTTTCACTGATAGCACTGGCAGCTTTCATGTTCACTGCCTGGATAGTGCTACTGTTTCAGAGCAGCTGCCTTCATTCAAGCTCAGTGCGAGATTATTAGAAGCCAGCTGCAGCTAGAGATGTGCATATTATTCTTAATATGACAATTGCAGTCACTGTGGCTTTGACCAGAGTTTTTTTTTGGGGTAAATGAGATACCTATGCTACCCATATGCTGCACCCAATGCCCCGTGTGTGTGTGTGTCTGTGTTGGGGGGATATGCAAGAGCCAACCAACAGCACCACAATAAGAACAAGTGAGTGCTAATTTGAGAATGTTATGTCTCCTGCTGCATAATTAGCAGTTTTGATCTATAATCAGTAATAAATAATTACTGAGTTAATGTCATTACACCCAGATAGCGACCCTATAGTTAGGTTAAACCTCAGATTTTGCACTTTAATAATATCACAACTGTTATATGGATTTGCATGACATCTTGCATGCACGGTCTCATGGAGCAGATCTCTTGAACTGGTAAGTTTCATTCCGGTTAAATATGCAGATTCTGAGATGTGGATAGTGAAAAGATATATAAAATCACTGTTTTTCACTGTTTTTACAGTTCTTTTCCTCATCACCTTGCGCACAGATGGATTTGAATTTTAGTCTGCAATTTTTAGGGTAGAAAGGGCTTGCCCCACAGATGTGCCTTTCACTGGTTTGATAAAAACATATTAATCTGTTCCACAGTTCTTCAATTTTAAAATTTCAGGTTCTGAGCATGTTCAGTACATTCTTTTGGATACAGGCTTGAATGAAAAAAGAATTTGGTCAGAATGAAAAAGGATCCTTTTTTGTTTGTGCCAATGCTTTTTCATGAGAAAAAAATTCCTTTTTCATTTGCTGCCTTCTTGTTTTCCTTTTTTTTCAAACCTTTTTTTTTTAAACCCACAAAAACAACATCCTGCACAAACATTAACACAGGTATCTTGTTAATTGGGACCCGGTTAAGTGGATTCTGCACTTATTTTGTGTAAAAATGACACATAAATGTCTTTTTATACATTTAAAGAGCTAGTGGATTACAGCATACCACTGCAGCAATGCCAAGTTCATGAATGCCTGTCCCTCCAGAAATAACAGGATGCAGTATCTAAGCTTATCAATGAAGAAAAAAAAATGTTCTGAAGTGTTTTCCATTTAGGAACTTAAGTTATATTCCATCTGCCATTGAAGGTTTCACAAAAACTGGATCAATGAACTGGTGTCAGTGCTGTTTCAGAAGGACGTAGCAGCACAGTTTCATGTCTCTCTCTCTCCCCAATGAGATAATAATAAGTTTATTTTTTAAGCACCTTTCAAGATATCAAGGCGCTGTACAAAGTTAAAACAGAATTCATAAACAGCAAATACAATAGTAATAACACAACAGATCCATGTGACTATATGTTACTGATAAGCCTGACACCACAAAAAGGTTTTAAATGCCTGTTTAAATCCCTCCCCCCACAGTCGTGCACTCTCGAAGCTAACGGGGTAGAGAATTCCAGAGGGTAGGAGTCACAAACATAAATGCTCAGGCCCCAGAAGATTTCAAAGTCACCCTTAGAATCTCCAGCAACTGCTCGTCAGCTGGGCGGAGCTGTCACACAGGGCAGTAGGGAACAAGAAGTTCTTTCAAGTAGTCAGGGCCAAGTCCATGTAGGGCTTTATAAGTCAGTAAGCCAACTTTAAAGGAGATCTGCCACTGAATTGGCAGCCAGTACAGATCGTGCAGCACAGGAGTAATATGCAGGGACCAGGAAGTCCCCGTCAGCAATTGTGCTGCAGTGTTCTGCACTAGCTGCAAGCGGCAGATAACCCCAGGAAGCCCTAAGTATAGGGAGTTGCAGGAGTCAAGGCACGAGGTCACAAAGGTGTGGACCAATGTAGGCAGATCACAGGATGGAATAAGGTGCTTGACCCTGGCGATGTTCCTAAGATGATAAAAAGCAGACTTGATGACTGCTGACACCTGAGATTGAAGGGTAAGCCCATCGTCAAGCACCACCCCCAGGTCCCAGACCCATTCAGAGGTAAGAATATAGGATCTCCCCAGAAAAAATCCAGAGGGCTGACCATCCCTCAACCCCTCTATTCAGTGACCCGGGTCCATAACCATCACCTCAGTCTTTCCCATGTTCAACTTTAACCAGCTCAAATTCATCCAGTCCTGGATTTCAGTGAGGCAGTTATTAAATACTGAGAGAGCACTATCCTGGTCAGGTGCAAAAGACAGGTAGAGCTGGGTATCATCATCATAGCATAGCATCATAGTGAAACCTGAGACCATACCATCTTACAGTGTCTCCAAGGGGCAGCACATACACTGCAAACAACATGAGGGACAGCACCAAGCCCTGACGGACCCCACATGACAGAGGGAGTGAGTCTGAAGAAAAGATTCCAGATACAACTCTTTGCCTTCTGCCAGTGAGGAAAGATGTAAACCACCTGAGAACCAAACATGTCAGGCCACAGATGAGCCTCAGGCACTCAAGCAGCACCCCATGGTCTACAGTGTCAAAAGCTGAGGAGAGATCAAGGAGCACCGGAATGGAACGGTTTCTCCAATCTCTCACTATCAGGAGATCATTGAGCACCCAAACCAGGGCAGTCTCAGTACTATGCCTCTTACGAAAACCAGACTGGAGAGGTTCATAGATATTATTGATGGTCAAGTGGTCCTCCAGCTGAATCGCCACTACTTTCTCAATAACCTTCCCTATAAAGGGAAGGTTCGAGATTGGTCTGTAGTTTCCCAGAGCATCAGGGTCCAAAGAAGCTTTCTTCAGGAGGGGTGTTACCACCGCCTCCTTCAGGGAGTTCAGGAACTCACCCGAGTCCCGGACTATCTGAGCCAGGACCGGGCTGATAGTATCATAACAACCCATAACCAGGGAAGTTGGGCCCAGGTCCAAACTACAGCATATAGGGTGCATACCCTGGACAATCTGCATAACATTCACGAACTCCGGCAGGTCAAAGGTACTCCAGGAGACACGAGGTGCAGTGGCTGAGCACTGACCAACAGCATCCCCCACAGAGCGAGTCAAGAGGATCTCCGACCTGATGTCGAACACTTTATTCACAAAAAATCGAGCAAGCTCATCGCACTCCATTTGCAAAAAAGCTCTTCATAGCTGCAGACAGGTTGGGTTGCACAGCCTGTCGACAGTTCAGAAGAGTTGAGCTGGTCGATTCTGTACAACAATAATCTCCCTGGATAGGAATTATGCCTTCTTATGGGAGATCGCTGATTGGTAGGCCTGATAATGCTCTACCAGTCTAAGGCGGTTGGCCTCCAGGGTGGATTTCCGCCAGCACTGCTCTAACCTTCGTCCTAGTCACCACAACTCCCTCAAAGACCCATCAAACCAAGGAGCCCGAGGGTGAAGTGGAAGGGGACGAACATGGACAGGAGCAATCAAGTCCAGAGCTAAGGAGATAGCCTTATTATAGGACAAGACCAAGGTCTCTGGACTCGAGCTGGTCACAGGAAACTCTGAGAGGTCAATCACTGCTGCTAGGCCTTCAGGGCTCACATCCCGTAGAGGGCGGCAACTGACCATCTCCACAGGGGTAGGCCTATGAAGGGGGGACGCAAAAGTTAAACCTCACAGTGTAATGATCAGACCAACTGACAGGTTCCACCCCCAAATCAGAGGCCTCAGTCCCCAGGAGGAAAATCAAGTCCAGAGAGTGGTCAGAACTATGGGTAGCAGAGGTAACAATCTGTGTAAAGCCCAGAGATGTTAACTGGAGGAACTGCTGTCCAAAAGGTGAGAATTCATCATCGACCCAGGCATTGAAGTCGCCCAGAACCATCAGTCTGGGCGACTCCAACACCATGTCAGCGGTGAAGTCTGCTACTTCCTACAGGAATATCTTTTCATCACCAGGTTGATGGAAGATGAGAGCCATTCTACAACCCACACCTGCTACCACAGTACACTCAAAAGACTCGGCCTCCTCTACTGCTACACTAGTGAGGCCCAACTCAGTCTTGAAACAGACAGCTACCCCCCTCCCGTGGTCCAATCTCAGGTGGTGTATCACCGAGTACCTGGCCGGAATTGCAGCTTCTAATGAAGGGCCACAGAAATAGGCTGTTGGTTAAATAGGATCTGCAGCTTATCCTCTAGGTAGGGAAATGGGCAGACTAGGTGGGCCAAGCGGTCCTTATTTGCCGTCAAAGTCTATGTTTCTATAAGGGCCAGCATTTTCATCCAGCCAGGTCTTAGTGATGCATGCCAGATCAGTTGTTCCAACAAGATCTGTAATAATTGTAGTCTTGTTCTTAATAGAGCTGGCATTGCATAACACCTCTCAAGTTGGCCAGGATTCGTGAGCCACCCCAGCTACTTGCCCACCGAATGAAGTGGTGCCATTGGGTATCAGGACTAGACATGATACACCATGTTCCAGTCTCCATTTCACCCCAGGACGGCTTCTAGGCCTAACAACCCCAATGTTAGAGACCCGTTCATTCGCTCTCTGATGTCCGCACCCCCCACCCCCACCCCCTCCTACACACTATATCCAGTGCTGGACAGCAATGTAGATAGAAAACAACAGAGGTGGAGGGGGAAACAGGTGAAGGTCATGGAGAGCAAAGGGTGAATAGCGCAACGTCCGGGATCCTACACATTACACAGGCTAACAGCAATCAAAAACACAGAGTACAAGCATCTAAACAAATAATAACTAAGAAAAAATTCCCTCCCACAAAACTTAATAATAAGTAAAATAAAAAACCCACAACAAAACAAGTTAAAACTTTCCCACACTACAAGATCGCTCCACTAGAACAGTCGCTCTTACCCAATAAACCCAATGACATTTATACCTCCCACCATCAAACACAGAATTTAAAATAACTGACTTAAAAAACAGCAGCAAGTGAATTAGTATCTTACAGAAACTCTCCAACTGTGAGTTTTAGAATGATAAATAAATGAAAAAATAATGAGTCTTGGAGGGGGGCTCTCACCACCCCCTAGAACTGAATTGAATTTAAACCAGAAAACATGGCCCTCTCACTGCCATATTTAAAACAGATTGTATAGAAACATAGAAACATAGACTTTGACGGCAGATAAGGACCGCTAGGCCCATCTAGTCTGCCCATTTCCCTACCTACAGGATATGCCGCAGATCCTAGTTAACCAACAGCCTATATCTTCCTGCCCCCCACAAGAATTGCCTTATGTCTGTCCCATGCATTCTTGAATTATCCCACAGTTTTAGACCCCACAACTTCCTCAGGAAGGCTGTTCCATGCATCCACTACCCTCTCTGTGAAATAATACTTCCTCACATTGCCCCTGAACCGCCTCCTTCTATCTTTTAAATTGTGTCCCTTGTTCTTGCAAGTCTCTTTTTCTGAAAGATGCTACCCTCTTGGACTTTGTTGATTCCCTCAGGTACTTGAAAGTTTCTATCATGTCCCCCCTCTCCCTTCTTTCCTCAAGGGTATACATATTAAGCTCCTTTAGTCTCTTCTCATACGGTTTCTCTTGCAGACCCTGCACCATTTTAGTTGCCTTCCTCTGGACTGCCTCTATCCTGTCTATGTCCTTGCGGAGATGGGGTCTCCAGAACTGGACACAGTATTCCAGATGGGGTCTCACCAACTGTCTGTACAGAGGGATAACAACTTCCTGTTTTCTGCTGCTGATGCCTCTCCCTATACATCCCAGTATACCCCCAGCCCTCCCTACTGCCTTCTCACATTGCTTACTAACCTTAAGGCCATCTGATATGATTACCCCCAGGTCCCTTTCCTGTTTTGTTGTTGTTACTACCTCCCCACCCACTGTGTATTCTTCCCTGGTTCTTGTTTCCAGGTGCATTATTTTGCACTTTTTGCATTGAATCCTAGCTGCCATACGCCTGACCATTCCTCCAACCTTGCCAAGTCCTTTTCATCCTTTCCACGCCTCCTTGTGTATCAACCCTGTTGCAGATCCTTGTGTCATCTGCAAAAGGCATACTTTTCCTTCCAGTCCCTCTGCAATGTCACTGATGAAGACATTAAAAGGACTGGACCCAATACTGAACCCTGCGGTACCCACTAGTAACCGCCTCTTTCTTCAGAGTGGACTCATTTACAATTACCTTCTGTGTCCAGTTGTCCAGCCAATGTTTTACCTAGGCTACCACCCTGGGACCCACTCCCAGGCTAGTTAATTTGACTAATAATCTTTGTGTGGGACTGTGTCAAATGCCTTGCTAAAGTCTAGGTAGGCCATGTCCACAGCCCTCCCTGGTCTACTACTTTGGTCACCCAGTCAAAGAAATCTATTAGATTCGTCTGACATGACCTTCCCGCTGTGAACCCATGCTGCCTTGGATCCTGTGCTCCACTGACCTCTAGGTACTCAACTATTCTTTCCTTCAGAAGTGACTCCATCACTTTCCCTACCACAGAGGTCAGACTGACAGGTCTGTAGTTCCTGCCTCTCTTGGTCCCACTTTTGTGAAGGGGAATCACATCCCCTTCCTCCAGTCCTCGGGTACACACCATCCTCCCATGATTTATTAAAAGAGTAGCCAGTGGTTTCACTAGTTCCTTCCTTAATTCTTTTTTAGAATTCTGGGGTGAATTCCATCAGGACCCATTGCTTTGTCCACCTTCAGTTTTAGGAGTTCTTGCAGAACCTTTCTTCTGTGAAAGGACTGGGATCGACCTTCATCAAGAGTGCTTCTGTTAATTGGATTAGGCACTCCCTCCTCTTCTGTGGAATACTGAGCAGAAATATTCGTTCAGTATTCCTGCTTTTTCACTGTTCCTCTGCCCACCCACCCTGCTCATTCTATTCAGCCTCACTATCCTCCTTTGTCTTTCTACGCCGCTGATGTACCTATAAAAGGTTTTATCCCCCTTCTTAACTGAGTTGGCTATCTTTTCCTCAGTTTGGGCCTTTGCTATTCTGACTTCCCTCCCTGCTTCTTTCTGCCTTAACTGGTACAGCTCTCGGTCCTGCTCCTTCTGTGTTTTCATAATACATAATTACTCAAGAAAGAAAAACAAGCGCTCTCACAGCCTATCCAAAATGAAAAAGAGATAAAAAATTCCTTGATGACCGACTGAAAAAATCCACGGCAGTACTTTTGAAAAGACTTCTGATAATGAATAAATGTTTCTTGTAACAGACCTCCAATGGGTTATATTGACAACCCTGAAAAACCACCCCAAGGAGGGCCCTAGAGCACCATCAATTCTCTCTACTTAAGAAGTGGGGGACATCAGACCCCCATCCATTAGCCCACCACCATTCCAGGAACTCAGAAAGTATACACCTTACGGTTAACACCCCTGACCTCCCCAGAGAGAATGGCTGCCCCTGATGCCCGCCTCAGGGTTAGTCAGTTCAGCTAACCCTTGCTAGACCTCTGCAATTAAAGCTTCCTCCCAAATAACTCGGAGAGGGCTCAGGGGAACCAGTTCACAGCTTTCTTTCCCTTCTTTCCCCAACCAGAACAGCCTCACCATACAGGGCAATGTCCTACACTTCTCATCAAATCAGAATACTCCCAGTCTCATTATGCAGCAGTCAGGAAAATCATTAAATCCACTTAACAAAGGTGGCTCTTGGAACAGATTTCGGCCTAAGACTTCTTCGAAAACTCCAACAGCTTTACACACCACTTGCCCGGGCAATCAGTCACCCAGAAGCAGAACCAGCAATAGTTCTAAAAAGCACTCAGGTCTTCACCACGTCTTCACCACATCTAATAGGAAACTCCCCTAAATTGCATGCACCCCGACAAGGAGCACAATACATGCCACAAGCTGCATTTCACAAAGAGATGGTAGTTAGGTCCACAGTTCTTATAGCGAAGGCAGACACCGACACCAAAATGATAGTAAAACAGTCCCAAATTCAAAATCGGAACACCCAGAGTTTCCCCTAGAAGGCTGCTGCAAAGGGTGATGAACTCAGTTCACATGAGATTAACACAGCACCTCAAAGTCGGCATCCACGTCCACAGTTTTACGGAATTACAATACTTGCTAGCACTTGCTAGCACAACTGCTATCGCGAATAAAATAAAATAAAATACAACTAAAAATGGTCTATAGTAGAGCTAGAGTGAAGGTTGATCCAGCTAGGTCACCATCTTCCTTTGGTGTTTCTGCAGTTACTATAAATTTTAGGGAAAATCTTTTTGAATTCTAATGTTATAATTCATTTACCTTTACCGAAATCTAACAAAATACGTCATTTTACCAGTTTGGGATCAGCAATTTTGATCTGCAGTCTCTTGAGCTCATGTAAAATGCTCCTGAGTGGTGGTATCACTGCAGAAAGAAGCAGCTACTCATTTTTATTATGCTTATCTATTTGTCCACAAATTATGTGGGAGGGTTAAATAGTGAGTTTTGTTTTAAGTGCTGAGCACTACTTATTAATATTCATGAGCCCATGCAGCTCAGCCAATTCATATGAGATACTATGATCAGTGAGTGATGCATCTTTCATTAATATTCATGAGGTACTTTAAATATCATTACTGTTTGCATTGAAATTCTGTTCTTCTATATCTTGCAGTGGTTTCTAAATACCGGCACTTCTGCTGGAAATACAGTTTTTTTATTTCAACCTATTCTGCTTTACACAGTTAGGTTACTGTCTGTTATCATAAAAATGACAAAAAGTTTAAGATACCATAACCAGGGGCTATGACTGAGTGCTAAGTGTGACTTATTATTATTCATTAGGCTACTATAATACCACAATGATCCTTTTGTATCCTTTGTGCCATTGGCCTGGATATAACATATATAAAAATATTACAGTTTGAGTACTTACGGTGTCTTTTTTACTTTGATTCCAAGTACTGCTTATCAATCAGTTTTCAGTGATAGCACTGGCAGCTTTCACTTTCACCGCTTGGATAGCGCTACGGCTCTGGAGCAGCTGGCTTCATTCAAGCTCAGCGTGAGAGTGTTAGAAGCCAGCTGTAGCTAGAGGTGTGCATATCACTTTTTTATTTTTTTTTTCCAGTTAATACTTTTTATTTGCAGATTCATGATACAGATAGTTACAGGTAAATGATGGGATAGTATTTCTTAAGCCTTATATTATAGTACTTAGAGTATTACAAAACTGTCACCTTAGTTCTATTTAATGGATTCTAATTAATTAGTTATAACAATGACATACAGTGTGACAATGTCTCCAGGAATCTGTGTCTATAAGTATGCTCAGTTAGGGTCTATCTGACATAGTGGAGATGTAAAATAGTGGGACCACATGGTATTGTAACTCTGTAAGTTCCCTTTGGCTAAGTGTGACATGGGTGACAGGATTGTGGCTTTATGCATAGCTTGCTGCCATTCCAATAGTCGAGGTACATCTGTAGTGCACCATTTCTGAAGGAGCAGACATTTCTTCTCCTCCCCAGCTTGAATGCAGCATTGTATCAAGGGGTTGGAATAGTGAGTTTGTGGATCCGCGATGCCGAGCAACATTGGAAGTGGGTTAGTGGGATACACGGCCCTACCACAGATTTACATTCTGCTAGGATCTCTTTCCAGTATGTTTGGATCAGTGGATAGGTCCATAAGATATGAAGGAGATCACTACCTGGAGAATTACTCAACTCAATTCATCTTTATTTGTAAAAAGTGCCATTCAACAGATGTCATGGCGCTTGTACAGTCATTTAAAACACTCAGGTAAAAATCAATAAATACTAAAATATATTTCAATAAAACAGTTCATCTGAGCTCTGGAAAGGCAAGATTAAATAAATGCACTTTAAATGCAAATTTAAAACTCTCCTCAGTCAGACACTCCCTTACCCAGCTAGGTAGAGAATTCCACAGCGTTGGGGCCACAAACAAAAAAGCCCTGGCACCCAAGGTCTTCAAACGGACCCTGGAAACTTCTAGCAATCCCTCATCAGTGAAGTGGAGTGGATGGTAGGGCTAAAGAAGCTTTTGCAGATAACACAGTCCCTGTCCATGTAGGGCTTTATAGGTCAGCAAGCTGACCTTGAAGGTGATCCAACACTGAATAAGCAGCCAGTGCAGGTCGCGGGGCACAGGCGTGATGTGACATGATCTTGGTAAACCTGCCAACAGCCGGGCTGCCACATTCTGCACCAGCTGCAAGCGGCAGATATCAACCCCCGGTAGCCCTAGGTATGGGGAGTTGCAATAGTTAAGGCGGGAGGTCACAAAGGCATTGACCAGCATCAGAAGGTCATCTGGTGGGACCAGGTGCTTAATCCAGGTGATATTCCTCAGATGGTAAAATGAGGTCTTGATGATGGATGACACCTGAGATCTAAGTGTTAATCCATCATCAAACATAATGACCAGAGTTCACACCTGATCAGATGTCCTCAGCTGGCTGCTTCCGAGCCAAAGCCCTGAAGGTCGCTCAGCCAAAAGCCCCTCTGCCTGATGACCAGGATCCATAACCAGTTACTCAGTCTTATCAGGGTTCATCCTCAACCAGTTGTCACTCATCCAGACCGGGATCTCAGCAAAGCAGTTGTTAAATGTCAAGATAGCACTATCCTGCTTGGGCACAGAGGACATGCATAGCTGACTATCATCTGTGTAGCAGTGAAAACTCAGCCCATACCGCCTAAAAATGTCTCCCTACAGCAGCATATACACCACGAACAACATGGGTGATAAAATAGAGCCCTGCAGTACCCCACAAGACAGGGAGATCAGGTCAGAGGAATAAACCCTGACAACACTCTCTGAAACCTGCCAGTGAGAAAAGAGTGGAACCACCTGAGGAATGTACCAGACAGACTACGTACTCTGGATGATCCTCACAACATTAGGAATCGCCAACTGATCGAAGTTGGACCAGACAAACCAAGGACCTGCAACCTCCTACTGACCGTCACCACACCATTGGAACATGATATGTGAATCTTGGACCTGATGTCGGCAATCTTATCTGCAAAGAATTGAGCAAACTCATCACACTTCTCGTGACTATGCTCTCCAAGACTGCAGACAAACTGGATTGCATAGTCTGTCAACAGTTCGAAAGAGTTGAGCTGGTCGATTCTGTGCAGCTGCAATCTCCTTGGACAGGAACTCTGCCTTCTTATGGGAGACGGCAGATTGATACTTAGTATAATGAGACATCAATCTAAGTCTGTCGGCATCAAGGCCCAATCTCCACCAGCACCATTCCAGCCTTCATCCCACTCACCTCAACTCCCTCAAAGTCCCATCAAACTAAGGGGACCAAGGGTGAAGGGTAAGGGGGTGAACATGGAGAGGAGCTATAAAATCAAAAGCCTCAGCTATAGCCCTATTATAGGCCTGTAGCAGATTTTTCAGATCTGTGCTTGCACTTGGAAAGCCCGATAGATCCAGCACCACCATCAGGTCCTCTGGGGTCAAACCCCTTAAAGGTTGGTACTGCACCATCTCTGTAGGTGCAGGCGTATAGGGGGCCTAGAACTTGAACCTTATAGTGTAATGGTCAGACCATCTGACCAACTCCACCACCAGGTCAAAGGTCTTCATAACCAGTAGGAAGACCAAATCCAATGAGTGGCCGTAAATATGGGTCACAGAGGTAATAACCTGTGAGAAGCCCAACAAGTTCATAAGGTGGAGGAAGTCCTGGACAAACTGTGAGAGTTCATAGTTGATCCAGGCATTGAAGTTCCCCAGAACCATCCATCTGGGGAACTCTAACAGCATCTCGATGATGAAGTCTGCAACTTCCTGCTGGAATTGCTTCTTACTTCTAGGTGGATGGTAGATAAGAAGAATCCTGCACTTCACACCAGTGCCTACAATACACTAAAAGGACTTGGTCTCCCCCACTTACATATCTACAAGGATTAATTCCATTCTAAAACATATGGCTACACCCCTACACCTACGATCCATCCTCAGGCAGTGTATCACCAAGAACCCAGCCGGAATACTGACTCAAAAAAGGGGCCAGCATTATCATCCAGCTAGATGTCGGTGATGCATGCCAGGTTGGATGACTCAACAAGATCATCAATAACTGCTGTCTTGTTCATAATAGACCTGGCATTGCATAACACTGCCTAGGCAGGATGGGCTGTCAAGGCCATCCGTGTCATCTGCCCACTCAAAGTGGAGCCCTTGGGTATGGGAACCAGACAGGGAGGACCCCTCTTGGGAACCCATTTCACCCCAGGGTACCTTCTTGTCCCCACAATCCCAATCCACTCACCTGGCTCCACTCTCCAGCAATTACATCTCCAGCAAGTGATGCTGGAAAAAAGATCCATTGCATGCAGTTTAACCGGGGTTCTGTATACTCTGTGGAGAACATTGTTTTGAATGGGAAGGCTCCTATTGTCTGTGCAGGCACCATGACCTGCTTTCCAGGAGTTGTCCCATTCTGTGAAGGAGATAGATAGATAGATAGATAGATAGATAGATAGATAGATAGATAGATAGATAGATAGATAGATAGATGCTACTAATGGGCAGGAGTGTGATATGGAAAATATTCTCTCCTGCAGAGTGAGCTCTGGATACTCACGAGTGCTGAAGGCATGAGTGAGAGATCCAGAGCTCACTCTGCAGGAGTGAGAATATTTTCCATAGCACACGACTGCACATCATGGGCCAGATATTTAAAACTGCGCTGGGCGTAAACTATTTGCTCAGGGTTTGTGCCGGGTTTGCATGAGTCCGCTATATTCAAAAGGTCAAATAGCACTGGCAACCTGCATTAGCACTGGGCAAAAGTATAATGTATGCAATGGGCAAAATTGGGGGGCATGTACATGAATACAGGTACAATGCTAATTCAGTGCATTAGCACTACGCAAAATGTTTTTGCGCGACTTAGCACGACACATTGTACAGTGCTTTGTGTGACTTTTCGCGGCTTTGCACAACATAGAACCATGGTTCATGGAACTCAGTAATTCGCAAGTGTGAATAATGGAGTTTGCGAGGGTCTGCTAGAGGTGGTTTATTGACCCTAACCAGTAAATATTAAACATAGAAAGAAACCAGACATGGAAGAAACATGCTGCACATGGATGGCACCTTCAATGTTGCCATCATCTGCCACCAGTCCCAGCCATGCCAGACAATAAGGGGTGACCCAGCACCCAGTGGACACCATGCCAGTGTGTCCATACAGCACACACCTGCAGACCACCCTTCAGTGGACACCAACAGAATCCAGCACACACACATGCAGCCCTGGGGGCATGGAGGGTGTTGAGGGGAGGGTGTACAGGTGGCCAGTCTGCACCACATACTGGGTGCTGCCACAAAGCTGAGGCAATCCACACAGTGCAAATGGTTCAGTGTAGGGAATACCCCAACACCAGTGTGCATGCCTGATGGAATGTTTTTCCCACTCCAGGCCACATACCGCAAATCTGTACAGACACCACAGCACACACAGCCAGCCATGTAAATGTCACTGTGAGTATCCCATGCCAGTGGTGCAGCATGTGTGGGTCTCACAACAGCATAACAGTAATGTACACACCTGCAAGATGGGCCTGTTACTGTGTAAAGTGCAGCAGTCATTGATGCCCTACACACCATAGGCATCGCTGTGTCCCTCACACTATTGGCCCCATTGTTACTGTAGTGTATGCTGTGCACTGCAGCAGGAAATACAGTTTGACAATTGTATGCAGCACCACCACCTGTGCCTGTGCTGTGTAGTCCCCTGGGGCACAATATTCTATGTGGTTCCATACAAATGTAGCCTGCAGCTACCACCATGCACTTCTAGACTGACCTACAGGTGGAACTGTGGGAAGACCCAGCCAGACCCTTTACTTTCAGACTGACCTACAGGTGGAGCAGTGGGACACTGCAATAGCACTGGGCAAACTGCATGCAAATCAGGACATAATGAGATGCTAATCTGGATGTTTGCCCACATACTGCCTAAGTAGGCTCATTTGCATGTCACTTTTGAGTATAGCAAATTGTTGCCCCGGGGAAACATTTGTGCAGCGCAAACTTTCGGAAACATGGTACATTTCTGCAGACTTTCACATGCGCTGGTGCTTGCAGCTTTACTGATTCCACTCTTTTGATAGCACACACATGGTTCATCTCTACCTTCCTTCACGTCACTGTGCACTTGACTGCTGTTGTGATTAGCACTTCCTGGTTGCTATATTCAGAGCTGTCTTATTTTATGGACTACTTTTGCACTGCACTCCTAGCCTAGTTTGTTCGGCTTCCTTAGCATGTTATATTCAGCAGGATTACAACCGATGCTATTCCTTTTGAATATAGCGGGCTATTGGTTCCAGGCTAATTTAGCATGCCAGGCAGTGCTAATTTAGCCCCAAGCAAAGTTTTGAATATCTGGCCCCATGTATTCGATTTATACAACAGGGTAGTGAGTGATTGTGCAGTATGTATTCTACTTATTTTCTGTGTTTTTGCTGTTTCTAAGTGTGTATTTTTTGTTATTTTTAGTAGGTAGTTTCAATTTGGAAATCTGTTCCCCTGAATTGAAAAACATTTTGCCATCTGAGTTTGGCTAAAATGGTAACTGCTGTATTTTTCTGTGCAGTGTTGAGTGCACTGTTGTTTTTGTGTGAATGTGCTTTGTTTACTGCTCTGCTCCTTTCTGTTTGAAATGCAAAGCTGGAATGCAGCTCCAGGAACAGGTGAGGAAGAGAGCAGCAGGTGTTGATGACCTTTGCACTGGGTGTGTAAATGTAAGATCTTACATTCATCACACACCAGTGGAAATAAGTGGATTTATCACACTCATTTATTACTCACTCCTATTGTATGTACCTATTGTGCCTTAGTAAACATCTGATGGAGATATGAACTCACAATGTGGTCCAATTGGGCATAGAGATCTACTGACATGCCCCCCCCAGGAATTTGTTCTTATTTATAGAGTGAATGGCTTTGTGAATTTCAGTGGCAGAGATGGGAGCTTCCAATATGGTTTTGTCCTAATCAGTTAATTCTGGGACAAGTAAGGTGGGCAGGAAGGCCTCAATTTGGTTATTATGAGTTGTGCCTGAGGATTTGTATAGGTTCTGATAAAACTGAGACATGATCATGTTTATTTCAGTTCGTGTTTGGTGGTTTGTTCCTTGTGGTTCTTTCAGCACAGAGATGTGGTACACAGCTTGATGTTTCTTAAGTCTACACTAAAAGCCACCCAGATATTTCCTTGGCCTCCCAATATTTATGCCTAGTGTGTATATCAAAGCCAGCTTTGCCTTTCTAGCCAGGGAAGTATTGATCTGAACCCAGATCCCATTAAGCTCAGCTAGTATAGTTTTGGAGTGGGCCTTGGAGTGTGATTGTTTGAACTCCTTATCTTTTTGTTTTAGCCAGAGTTCTAGGGCTTTTAATTCCACTTACCATGCTCATTGGTGTCTAGCAGAGAAGCCCATAATACATCCTCGCATGGTTGCCTTAAAGTCTTCCTAGAGTGTAGCAAATGATACAGCTCCCGTATCATTTTCTTTAAAGAATTGTTGAGCTTCATTCATTATCCATGTACAGAAATCTTTGTTGTTCAGAAGTAGGGGATCTAGTCTCCATTTTGATGATCTAGGGGTTTCAGAACTCCAGATCACCACTGTGGAGACTGGGGCATGATTTGAAATTATTAAGGCTTCTGTATCACATGAAACTACCTGCTGGGTTATGTGAGGTGACCCCAATAGGAGGTCTAGTCCGCTGACAGATCCATGTACCAGAGATAGGCAGGTATAGTCTCTAGCAGCTGGGTTAAAGGATCTCCACAGGTCTGTCAATGTACAGTATGTTCTTGCAGCATACCTGTGAGGGCTGCCGCCACTCTTTGGTTAGGTTCAATAGATTGGAGGGTTCTATCTAACTTTGGGTCAGCTGTTGTGTTAAAATCTCTCCCAGTCATACAAGGCATCATCATGGTAGAGAATTCCTGAAGGTGTTGTGAGAATGTAATGAAAAATTTGGGAGAGACAATGTTAGGGCTATATACTAAACTCAATACCAGTGGTCCTTTTTGGGTTGATACCTGAGTAGTTACCCAGCGCCCTTCAACATCATGTTCTTGTTTATCAGTAGACTATGGGAGTGATTTGTGAAGTAAGATAAAGACCCCACTCTTGGAGTAAGATGCACAACTATGAATTTCCATTCCCACCCATTCTTTGTGTAATTTGATAGCTTCAGAGCGGGCTTATTTTGCCTCCTGTAGGAAGGCTATATTAGTTTTGAGTTTTCTAAGTTGTGAGAGGACTTATTTCCTTTTGATAGGAGAATTCATTCCTCTCACATTTCAGGATATACATTTTAAATCAGCCATTGGTCTGGCAGTATATTATTAATAATATTTGGATACTCAGCCAGGAAGTGTTTAGACATCTTCCTCCAAGATGGGGGTAGCAGGGGTACTCTAATGTTGAGGCAAGTAATTAGAGATACCCATTGGTTGTTCATAGCCAGGAAGTTTATACTCACTGTGTACCCAACAATTATCCTGTAACTCGAGACAGTTAAACATTCTATTTCTTCTGTTGAACAGTTTTTTTACTTCTTCTACAACAGTGCTCAATACTAACAAATGCAAATAAAAGGAACTAATACACATTTTGCTAAACCAGTCTATATTGTTATTCAAATTAATATTTAAGTTTTCCATAAGCCATAGAGTTGCGATCCCCTGAGGCTGGACTGCTATCGGACTATCCAAGACACTGGAGATCCAACCCGGAGTGATGACCATAAACAGGGAGGAAAGAGTCGGCAGATCTACAGAAACCTTCCTACATGTAGATGTCATCAATTACTAAAAGGAGAGAGAGGGCATCTTCATTTTTTTATTTGTTCTCTGGTGAGATTACATAGCTTCCAACATGTCATTAGAATCTCCTGATAAGGATCCAGTGTGTTTGCTGTGTACCCAATCCATTTTATTGTGACATTCTTCTGCATGATCACGACCTGCGGAAAAAGGGGAGGGAGAGCTGAAACCTTTGAACCGGAGGCCTTCACCATATTTATAACATTTTAGTAGTGCAAAGATAACTTCAACAGATTAAATACCACATGCAGTAAAACACGTTCGGAAACTTGTTTTAACATTTTTTCTTGCCTTGTGGGATTTAGCTGCATGAATTGCAACAGGCTTGTCTTATTTGCAAGAAAGCCTAACAACCTGCTTATTTCTCTATTGAGCCTGGTAGTATAGCACCCTCCAGGGCTAATTTCCCAGGAGAGAAAGCCTTGGGGGGGTTATCTTTAAACTTTAAGTTATGAGCCCCCTAAGAACAAAAACATTAATAACTTGATGAGCTGCTTCTATTAAAAGAACCTTGTGCACCTTAATTATAGACAATGCATTTACAACTGCTAAATGTATGGACCCTTAGGCCTCAGTAGAGATGGATGAAGTCCTCAAAACTCACTCTTGAAATTATTTTGTGAATTTCGCGGAACTAACGAAGTGCAAATTCACAAAATTCATGAAATTCTCAGATCGCTAAGTGCAGATATTTGTCACGAAGTGTAGAATTTCATCTGTGAATTCCATGCTTTGTGGTGAAATTCCACAATTCATGGCAAGCACTTCACAATTTTGGATGAAGTTGAAGCTTCACAGGTGTGAGGAAGCTTTGAGAGGCTCTGCGAAGTTTGAATTTTTGGCACTTCACATGCACTTCACTGGTGAAGTTTTACTTCACAACATCTCTAGGCCTGAGGTGGCCTTGCTTTTGAGGACAGATAACTCCTATGATCCATTTAATAGCTCAGCCCATGCACAGTTGCCTTGTGGCATCCATTCCGGTACTCTAGTCAGTGGATGGGGACTCTCTTTTTGGAGTGCACATGTCCTCAGTGCCTGATGAAATAAGCACCGGGAGAGGAGTTTTGGCTGTTTAGTCTGCCAAGAGTGGGGTTCTCTAGGTTGGGGCACCACATCAGTCTTTGTAGTTTGACTAGTTGGGTTGTCAGGGTTTGTTTTTTAACTCTTTTTCCCTCCAATCACTGGATCATGGGACCTTCCTCAGGCATCCATACTCAGTTGGCTCCATACCACCCTGTCTGAGGCCCTTCCGACTATAGAATTGGTTGCTAGGTCATCTCCTACTCCACAGAGATCTTGACTGATTCTCTGGCTCTGCATCCCCCGAGGCAGGGCCACCTACTCCTACCCTGTACCCTTTCCAGAATCCAGTTGGTCGAGGCTCGGGAGTGGAGAGAGATCAAGGAAAGCTGGTTGGGTCAGGTCCAGCGGTGGGTGTTTAGACCAACTCCTTAAGGCACTGTCAACCTCCCACAGTCCTGGGTTTTTCCTTGTTCTTCTCCTCGGAGGACTGGATGTGCAATGGCACATGATGAGTGAGCTCCCGCACCTTCTCACAGATGTCCGCAGTCACCTCTCCCCAGTTCATGCCCACTACTGATGTAGTGCTTCCAGTCTCCACTGGGAGCTGCTATGTAGGAGGGAAGTCACAGCCCACCCTCTCAGGAGAGGAGAGCAGTCCTCTGGATGCTCAGTCCTCTCCCTTCCCTGCTGACCACTGGCAGCCTGAGTCTGCTCCCGAACCCTGGTCGCCAGTGTGGCATGAGGTAAGGCAGATGCCTTAGTCCTCAGCGCCACTGGGCCAGCCCTTGTTGGGACATGTCTCAGGAGCTATCTCTCCTGGCTCCAGTGAAGCAAATCTGTTGGGACTCATATGGGACATCAGGCTGTTAATCGAGTCCAGGGATTTGGAGCTTCTGCTATGGCTTCTGGATATGAGCTTCTCCACTTGGGGATCTCTTTTCACAGGCCCTCTATGTCTCTGATGGCCCCTGTTATTTTTACTAATTGACAGTATGAATTAGTTGGAGCTGGCAAAGTCAGATCAGGCTTCTTAATCTGGTGTTTCAGGCCCTGTTGGGTATCCATTGGCATTTCAGCAGCTGAGGTACTTGGGAGGGATTTGATTAAATGCTCCACAACTTTGGGGATCTGGAATTAATTTTGCACCCCATTTACAGTGACCTGCATAGTAGCCATGTACCACATGGAATATTGGAAGCCCAATTGTGCCAGTTGCTTTCTGGCTGAGGTAAAGACCGATCGGCTGTCTAATAGTTTCACAGAAAAATCTTGATAGAATTGGATAATATTGCCCTGCCAGAACAAAGGACTCCTTTTTCTGGCCAGACACAGGATATTATCTTTCGCTGGGAATCATGACAATGTGGAAGTGATTGGCCTCAGGGGCTGCCCTGGCCTGGGTTTAGGAGCTAAACTGTGGTGATGCCCCTTGTATTCTATAGGAGGGCAGTCTGGTGCATTGAGGAGTCTCATGAGTGTTGACTGAAGGAAACAGATCATGTCTGGTGCTTCACACCCTACAGGGAATCTAATTATCTGTGTATTGCTCCTTCTAGCATGATTTTCCATGTTGTCAATCTTATCCAGTAAGTAGTTAATTTTTGAGTTATGGTCTCTGAGCCTCATTTGTGTCTGTGCTGTTGAGTCTTCAGTTTCTGTCAATCATGTTTCAGTGACTGTTATTTGGCTGTGCATTTGTTGGATTTGTTTTTTAGTATCCAGAGCAGTTGTTTTGAGTTCCGCAGTGTTAAGACAGCAGCCTGTCTAGTTTCATTGCCAGGCACTGTAAGTCCACTTGTGCTTCTTGTTTATGGCTCATTTTTGGGTCTGAAAAACCATGAGGTCGATGCTTTAATGAAATTTTACAGCCACGGGAGTGGACAGCTCGTTTTCCTGTTGCTATAGGTTTCTTGCCAGTGATCTTAGTATTTAGCCATTGGTCTTGAGTTTATCTGTTCATTGCTGCTATTTTTGATTGGTTATTTCTGTGTCCTACTGCCAGATTGTGGAGGATAATGGTGATTAGTCTCAGCTAAAAAGAGTCAAGCTGCTATCTTGTCAGGTGGTTGTCTAGGCCCCCCCACACAAATCACGTGTGTGTGTGTGTGTGTGTGTGTGTGTACGCACATGTGTGTGTGTGTGTGTGTTGGGGGGATGCACAAGAATCAACCAGCAGCACAACGATGACAGCAAGTGAGTGCTAATTTGAGAATGTAATGTGTCCTGCTGCCTAATTAGCAGTTTTTATCTATAATGGGTAATAACTAATTACTGAGTTAATGCCATTACACCCAGATAACCATGTTTAAATGTTCAGTTATAGACATTTGTTTACAACGGCGAGTGTGAAACTACAGAGTGTTGTCAAACTGTGCAGTATAGTGTAAGCTGCACTATATAAGTAAAAGCCATCACAGCATAGAATCATGGCATAGGAAAAAATCACAAGCTGGAAGCATGGGAGGGACAGAGTTGGAGGACAGTATTGACACTACCAACCACAATGTTTTGGGAAAAACACTGCTCAGAAGAGATTGAGTGGAAGGGGTGTAACCCTGTTGACTCACCACTGAAAATGTTGAGATTAGATAAGTATGCTGTGCAAGAGAGTGGAGTCTGACTTGTGATAGTTTACATGCAGGGGAAGCCAATGCAAAACAAATTGATTAGCATTAGCAAACAGTGCTATAAATGCCTTTTGGATCAAACAAAATGTGCACAAAGGGTTTTAGGGCATAGGAGCAAGCAATTTCAACCATAAAACATCCTCACATCATTAAAAAAAATATTTTATTTGATATTCTGTGTCAGGGACACACCATAATGTGGCTGTCTGACATGTGTCAGCTTTACGATCCAGTTAAAAGTAAAAAGTGATATGAAAATACAAAATCACACATGCCCCCACAATGCAAAGCATCATGGGATGCATATGCAAATCACCACAGAAGGTTATGCTAGTCCAACTTTAAGCAGAATTGCATGGTGCTGAAAGGCCTCTCACACAGTTTGCAAAGGGTGCTAACAGAAGACATAGACATGTGTTTCATCCTACCAGGACTCATCAGTATGCCTTGTCTGTTTGACACCCTAGTGGAATGGACCAGCTACCCTTAAGGCAGTGTGCCTTGGATATATTGTGGTGAACCCATTAAAATAAAAAACTATTTAAAAGACAAAGAACCTCTGTGCGCAAACACTGAGGCAAGGGTTATCCAAAGGGCATTTGGCTGGGAAGCCAAGTTTCAAGAAAATACAAATCACACATGCCCCCACAATGCAAAGCATCATGGGCTGCATATGCAAATCACCACAGAATGTTATGCTGGTCCAACTTTAAGCAGAATTGCATGGTGCCAAAGGCTCTCACACAGTTTGCAAAGGGTGCTAACAGAAGACATAGACACGTGTTTCGGTCCTACCAGGACTCATCAGCATGCCTTCGCCTGTTTGACACCCCAGTGGAATGGACCAGCTACCCTTAAGGCAGTGTGCCTTGGATATATTGTGGTGACCCATTAAAATAAAAACTGTTTAAAAGACAAGATGGGGCCGGATATTCAAAAGGGTTGCGCCCATGCGCAATAGGGTTCTTTGCGCAATCCGAATGCGCGCCATTCTGATATTCAGCAGGAGGCAGTTGCGCCACCGAAACATGTTGAGCAACAGCAATGCAAATGAAGGCATGCAATCTATGGGGTGCATCCATGCATAAAGAGTGCAATGCGATATTCAAAGATCATGCACGCACAACAGCGAACAGCCGAAGTTGCGCCCCCAGTGGAAATTAGCCAAATAAAAAGGCTCAAGAAGAGGCGTAAGAATGCTACAGGGATGCAAGTGGGAGAGAGAGAAAGACAGACAGTGACAGGCCAAGGCAGGCAAGGAAGCAATGTGGGCCATAGGCTGGAGGCCAGCGGGTGTGCCGGTGCAGTGGAAGTAGCAGTCAGCACAGCGGGTAACAGAGCAACATCAGCCAGGGGGGGTCATGTCAGGAGATGGACAGTGGCAGCTTCCACAGGATGCTGTAATGAGGGGTGAGAATGCAAGGTGCAGGGGACGTGGTTGTGGTTGGGCCCGCCGGTGGTACGCCCCCAACAGGCAGTACCGTGCCCGCATCAGCTTTGAGCTGTACACAGATGTAGAGATCATGGGCTGGTACCGCCTTAACAGGGCAATACTGAGGCGGCTCTGTGAGCTGTGCAGTGATGTGATGCAGGCATCCTCACGACGGAGTCACGCTCTGTCAGTGGAGACCAAGGTAACAGCCTGCATGTGCCTGCTCACCACGGGCACCTTCCAGAGGCCAACAGGGGACACCACAGGCATCACACAGTTGGCCATGTCCCGCATCCTCACCCAATTCCTCAGCGCACTGCTGTCACATGCTGCGGAGCACATCCATTTCCCCAGCACCACGGCAGAGTGTACAGCAAACATGCAGGAGTTCCACAAGGTAGCACGTATGCCTGGCATGCTAGGGGCCATAGACTGCACCCATGTGGCCATTCACACACCGACTGGCCCCGATGGGGCCGCCAATAGGAACAGAAAGGGCTTCTCCAGTGTCAACTGCTAGGTGGTGTGTGATGCCACTGGGCGTATAATCAATGTCTGTGCCACACACCCTGGCAGAGCACATGATGCCTTCATATGGCATCAGTCCGCACTGTGCCATCGATTCGAGAGTGGGAAACATCCCCACAGGCCATCTAGTGGGTGAGTACGCATGTAGGAAATGCAAACTCGGGCAAGGGTGGAATGCCACAGGTGCCATGGTAGTGGCACAACAGGATATGGGCAATATGGACCTGAACATGATACTGATCTCCACTATCTCCACACAGGTGACAGTGGATACCCACCGTCCCTGGCTGCTCACACCGTACCAGCGCCCCATGACCCCATCGCAGCAACGCTATAATGAGGCACATGCCGCCACACGCAACATCATTGAGCGGGTGTTTGGGATGCTCAAGGCATGCTTCCGATGCCTAGACACCTCCGGCGGTGCCCTACAGTACAGCCCCTCAAAGGCCTGTGGGATATTCCTGGCCTGTCGTATCCTGCACAACATGGCCAAAGACTGTGGGATAGCCCTACAGGTTGAAGAGGGGGACAGCGATGGGGACGCCAGCAGCACCGGTGTTGATGGTGATGAGCAGCCCCCCCTGGACGGCGGGACCCCTGACTGATCCGGCAGGCCCAGCTGCACCGGGACACCATCACGGAGGAGCATTATGCATGACACTGGTAAGTCAAGGGGCCATGTGCAAACAACACTGTCCTGGTGCAACCCACAGGCACACAGAGTAACACACCAGGGGTGCATGATGGCAAGGGGAGTGGAAGGGACCAGGCACACAAACACACCATCAGGGAGGGGCGAACAGTCATATGGACACATACACACACACACACACACACACACACACACACACACACACGCACCAGGCACAAAGCGTACATGGGCAGGTGCACAGCAGAGCAGGAACAGACATGGCAAACACACAGATCCACAGACCACACCCACCACCTGTACTGTCCAAGTACGTGTGTCAGATGCTGGGCACCCTTGCACCTTGGTGTACAGTACAATGCAGGCATCATCATGCACACACACCTGTGGACAGCAGTCGGGATGGTGTGCAGGTGGTCCGTATGTCAGCGTGATATGCAGGGCACCCACCAGTGCACTGCCCACCATGACGCACAGTGCACACAGGGCAGCAACAGACAGGGCCTGCACTGGGAGACAGGTCAGTCATGTTGCACCATTCCACGGCCACCGCGGATGTGTGGGCGGCCCCGCCATGACCCAACAGCACTGGCAGGCTGAGCAGGGGCCACATGGGGTGGCACCGATGGACCACCAGGGGTCCCACTGCACGATCGCGACCTTGTCCGCAGTGGGTTCTGTAGAATGCCAAACATACCTGCACCAGGGGTGCTTGGGATGCCCACAGCAGAACCCGGCATTGACAGGCTTGGTATTGCACAACACCGGGAACGGGGAGTGGAGAGCGTACTGTGTGGGGTGCGTGGTACGGGAGCACCTGCTTGTGTTCCCAATGCAGCCACGACAGTGACCAATGCCTGGGTCTGCCTGTCAATGGCGGCGGTCACATCCATCCACATATGGACCATCTCTGCATGGTCCAGAGCACAGTCCCTGCTGTGCCACTCCACAGCCACACACAGTGCCTCCACGGACGCTGCAACCCACCTTTGCTGCTGTACTGATTCCCACAGCAGGTGGGTGTGCTCTTCAAATGGGTACTCTGCCACAATGGCATCCTGTCCCCCAGGGTATGGAAGGTCCTGATGCTCAACACCCCTTGAGGGTGGGCGCTGTTCACCAGGACCAGGAATGGGCATATCAAAGGGCGGTGGGCATGTGCCACCGCTGGACACTGTACCCCAGACCTGGTGGGTGACTGCTGCTGCTGCCCCTCCAACCGCTGTGCCCCAGGGACCACTCGTTCCACTGTTGTGGCCGCAACAGTGCCAGACACCTGCACAGCCACTGGTGCTGCCCCACCGGTGCTGACAGGCACAGCCTGGGACTGTGCCGACATGCTGGCACACACGTTGGAACCAGCTAGGCCCAGGGGCATGTGCTGGCCTGCTGTGTGTCCGTCATGGGACACACACATGTCACTGCCCATTGCAGTCCTTGCATCATCAATGGTGCAGGTACATGCTACAGCCACAGTCACAGCGTGCTGGCATGCTTGCATGCCAGACTGCGGAGACACAGGGTGTGCACCCCCCACACCCAACTCACCGACCCCAGAGTTGGCAGCCCGTCGTGCATGCTGGTGCAGTGCATGCTGGCTGGTGACAGAGGTGGATGACCTTCCTCCACGTCCAGCAGGTCTTCCTCACTGCCTGGACCCACCACCACCATCCCCTGAAGATGAACAGGATCTGTAACAGAAAGAGAAGACATATGAGTGCATGTGAACAATCTTCCCCCCCCAACACCACCACCATGTCATACTGTGCAGTGATGGGCTTCCACCTGTCTGGAATCCACCTCCTGGTACGCCCTCAATAGTACTCTGTTGCATTGATGCAGCCAGTCGGTCCTCAGCCGGGGTCAGTTCCACCACCGCTGGCTGGCCCCCGCCAGTGCCAGCACATGCCGCCCTGAGGGCTGCCACCTTCTCCTTCACCCTCCTGCGGTCTGTCCCCATCTTCTCTTTGCATTCCTGCACAGAGCACTGGTGGCTTCCATGCAGGTTCACTGCCCGAGCTACCCCCTCCCATGCAGCCGCATGGGCCTGAGGGGTGCCCCGCCGTCCACTCAGTAGTGACTCCTCCTCCAGGTAGGCCTGGAAGAGGGCCTCTGTCTCCGCCGTGGTGAAGTTGGGCCTCCTCCTCCGCCCACCATCCTCACCCTCACCTTGGCTCTGCTCGGTCATGGCGATCTGTATGGGTGGAAGTGGACACCTGTCACTGTGCAGTCAACAGCGTTATCCCATGACCATTGTTCAGAACATCCCACAGCATGCAACCCACCTCTCACCTGCAGTAACCGAATCTGGCCAGCGCAGCCCAATGTCGCACATTTATAGCGCAATGCATGCAAATTAGGAGTGGAGCAACTGTAATGAGATGCAAATCGCACCACTGCGCCTTTGAATGACTGATCAGATGATTTGCATGTGTCGGCTGAATATCGCGCCGTTGCAATTTGCCCAATACGGTTGAGCTGGCTGAGCCAATGGCGCAGATCTGTGACTGTGTGGTACACTGCATTGCGCATGCCCAGGTAGCTTACGCAGGCATCTGCCATGCTGATGATGTGCTCTGCGCGATCGGCAATTCAGGCCATGGCCACCATTGTGCCAGTGGCGCTACAGCACTGGGCACCATATGGCGCTGTGGCACTACTGCGCAATAGTCCACTGTGGCACTGGCACGCAGGTGATCGGTCATGCAGGATGCGTAGACGTCAGATGGCGCTATGCGTGGCCTTGTGTCATAGATCCCTGACCTGGTGTCTGACCTTTTGCCCTGGCTGTTCGGCTGCCATGTGTACGCTCTCATTGCGCTGTTTGGTGCAGCGCTATGTGAACTGGAACGGCGCTGTACGTAACAGCGTGATTGGAACCTATGGTGGTCTATTGCGCAAATATTTCCACGGTAGTACGCACATGGGTGCCATATTGCCTGCTGTACGACCCCAAATATGCACGAGGGAGAGCTCCTCAATGGAGCCAGGTGGAGGTAGCCAACCTGGTGGCCCTGGTTGAGCCCCACTTTGAGGCACTGTACGGGGATGAGCCCCTCACCATGGCCCGCACCCAGGTCTGGCTGCAGGTGGCCACTGACCTGGTGAGGGTCACAGGGCGGTGCCGGTCTGCGGAGCAGTGCACGCACAGGTTTAGTGACCTCCGCAGGAGGGAGCCGGATGTGCTGCGACTCCTCAGGTCACGTGCCACGAGGGGCATTGTGCCTAGGCCAGGTGGGTGTACCATCTATGCACCCATATTCTCCATAGGGGTGTGACTGTGTTTTGGTGGCAGTGCATGGGGGATGGCTCTGCCATGGTTGGCTGTGTCAGTGTGTGCAGGTGTGAGATGCATGGGTCTGGCTGTGTGGGCAGGCACACTCACTGGGGCAGGGGGCAGTCTGCTTTGGGGTCACACTGATGTTTTTCTCAACATTTGTCACCCACAGGCCTGGTGGAGAGGATGCAGGCACAGGCTGAGGAGGGCCATGGCAGGGCTCAGGTGGCGGATGGAGGAGACGTGTTTGGTGGGCCACAGCGGCAGCAGCAGCCACAGCTGCTTGATGAGTGTGAGTATCATTACATCATGGATGCTATTGCATGCTGGAGGGGGTGGGCATGACCACCAGCCATGGACAACACAACCATGCATGACACAGGCGACAGTCATCACTGTCCAGTGTCACTGCACATCTGTGTGTGCATCACTGGTGGTCCATGCATGCACTGGGCACATGGCTGTGGAACTGGCATCCCACCACATTGCCACGTCACTTGACAGCCTTGTTTGTGCTGTGATGGACATGGGCAGTGTGTGTGTGCAGTGGTGCACATAGCTGGTGCTGCCTGGTTGGGTGTGTTATGTGCATGGTCACTGTGGGTGGGTGCATACCATCACGGGTGCTGGGCACTGGGCTATATGCCTTGCAGAATGGGTGGTGTTCAGGGTTGTGGACAGTCACAGCCATTGACTGTGTTCCCTTTTCCTAGGCCTCAGCATCCAATGCAGGATGGACCGTGCCCTCCAGCGGCTGACCAGGGTCTCCATCACAACACATGACATCCTCCGGGACATTCAGCGCCATGGGGTCAGGCGACAGCGGAGGCGACAGGGACAGGACCAGGCAGCAGCAGACCAGCCTGCAAGGTGATAAATGTGCTTCCCCTTCCCACTTCACCCATCCCTCCCACCCTGCCTTCCCTCTCCCAGTTGTTCACCCCTACCCCTTGCCCACCCCTACCTTGTACCCCTACCCCCCCTTGTCTTGTACATATCTGTATATAGTTTTGTTCTTGATCTTGGTGTTGTAATTTCTGTTTTCCAATATATATATATTTTGTTATGAATACTGTGGTGGTCTCTGATTTGCAGCTGGCTATGGTTGCTCAGTTGCAGTGGTGTGCATGCCATCTGGGGTGGTATGGTCCTGGGTATGTGTGTGTGTGTGCGTGTGTGTGTGTGCATGGGGAAGTGTCTCCGGTGTGGCAGTGACTTTCAGTCGGTCTTGCCATCTGCTGCTACCCACTGCTGGGTGCCCAGGGTGGGTCTGGCTTGTATGGTTCTATGCTACACGAGGTTGACGTGTGCCGGGGGGGATGCATAGTGTTTACTGCAGTGACAGTCACTGCACATGGGTGGTGTCTTGGGGTCACGGTGTAGGGTGTGCTGTGCAGACGGGGGCTGCTGTGCACTGTGGTTGTCAACCCCCTGTGTGTGGCAGTCCCAGCCTGCCAGTGGTTGTGCTGGGCCATGGCCCTGCTGTGCTTTGTTGGCTTGTCCCCATAGGCCAGTGGATCATCCATCCCTCCCCAGTGATGCTGTGCTTGGGGTGTCGGGTGTCTTGTTGGTTCTGCAGTGTGTTCCTGTGCCCATGTGTGGCATGGCTGGTGGTGGGCCCCAGCCTGCCTCCCTGGTTGTGCAGTTCCATTGCTCTGCTGGGGTGGGGGGGCTCTGCTTGCTCTATGGCACCTCTGGACTGCTCAGCTGGGCTAGCCTTGTTGCGCTATGGCACAACCTTTCTGCTCAGCTTCCCCTTCCTGGTTGCGCTATGGCACAGTTTGTGTGATATTCAGACATTGGCTGCTTGCACAATTTGTTTTGCTCCATGTTTGAATATCGCGTCTGTTGTGCCTATGCACAATTGACTTGTGCTTGCTCCTGCTGTTGCGCACTTTTTCGACGCAGTTTGAATATCCGGCCCATGGGGTTTAATTTCTTTTTCTTTGCCTGGTGAAACAGTTTGAGTAAGGTGACAAGAGCTGTTAGAACATTAGGGACCCCCACATGGTAAATAACACATACAATCACTGTTTCTGTAAGGAAGATATGTGGGTATGATCCTATTTAGCTGATAGTAACTGCACGCAAACAGTATTTTGATAAATACAGAAGAAAAAAATACTGTTTACATTTCAGGCAAACTGGAATATCACAGTACAGTCAGCAGATCATGAATTAATTAAACATAGTGCAGTGAGTGACAGGGAGAGAGAGAAAATATTGTGACAGGGGTGAAAAAGAAAACACAATGTAGTGAGTGGGAGGGCGTGGACAGATTTTTCAGGAAGTTATGCTTTGATTCCACTCCCTTGTAACAACAAAAGCTGTGCTGCATTAGGAATTCTTGTCAGACCCCTTCTTCTGATAGCAATATGTCAGCATTGCCTCATGACACAATGCAGCTGTAAAAATAACATATAGAGGAGAGCAGCATAGTTGTGTAATTCTATGGTACCTGTACTGTACAGTAAATGTATTTATGTGGCGGTGAGTGGGTCTGCTTGGTTTAGCTGGTTTCTTTTCCCTCTTCACATATTTTTGTGTTCCTGTCATGACTATATTGGTTCCTTTGAAGACTGAATTTTTATCTGTATATATGGTGCGAGGGTAGTTCTCTCTTTCAAAGCAACGCTCCAGACTTACTAGAATACCTTGAACTGAGTCAGTATCATATTTGGAGCCAAACTTTTTTTTTTTGAGTGACAATGAAGTTTGCTAGATGCTTATACAGTTCAGTTGGAGGAATGATTAATAGGTCTTGATATTTTCCTGTTTTTGTTAAGTATGTGTTGCTTTTTAGGTCAAATTTGGTTTTCCTTGATGTGTTTTTGTTTTCTTTTGTTGAATGGAGTTCAGGTGCTCTTGGCTTGTGCTTTAGTCTGCAATAGTTATTGTAAATTGATTTAAATCTGAACTAGAGGTGGTACTGCTAAGTCTTTTATACTGCTCAGTTGATTATTTAATTAGTTTTAATTAGTTTCTTGGTATAGGCAGTTTGTTTAATGTGTTAGAAATTATGTTTCCTATTTATGATATTTTTGGGGTATATCTATTTAGTTGTTTTGATATGTAAGCAATATGACACGATGGAGTGTGTATTAGACATTTATAATGCATGACCAGGATCATCTTCAGCCCCTGGCCGTGCATTAGAAATGTCTAATGCACACCCCGGAATATCTTAACGTGCTTATAAAATGGGACTCTCTATTTTATATACATGTAGAAATGAAAATTGGTAGGTTCAAATAATAGAAATGTACAATTTTTGGCTGAAGTTAATACAAAATAGTTCCAACACCTGTATGAGATTGATTTTTTATCTTTCTTTTTTCTTGCTTTAGGACATTTGTCCTACTTTGGCCACCATTGTTGTTGTTTTTTTTTTAGTATGCTGCTGTTGTCTTGATCACCTCTATTCCTCAACACACACACATCAGTGTCATGTATTGCAATATCAATATCAATATCTATATCTATATACATATATATATATATATATATATGTATATATATATATATAATATATATATATTGCAAAAAACTTTGTTACTGCATCAGATAGGGTTCATATCAAAGAAACAAAAGCATGGAAATGTGGTGTTATGGTTTCCAACCCTAACACCCCATCCCACTCTCCCCCACCCAACCCTACCAGCCCACCGTCCACACACCAACAGGCATCAGGGTGTGCCTTGGGGCCATTGACCCTAACGCACTCCCTATTCCATGAGTAAGGAAACTGAGATAGTGCAATATAGGAGAATGGGGTGAGTTTTAGGGTTAACGACCCCAAGGCACACCCCGACACTTGTTGGTGTGTGCATGGGGGGGTGGGGTGGTCTGGTAGGGTTGGTTGGGGCAGAGTGGTGTGGGGTGTTCATTTCCATACTTTTTTCATTTTAATATAAACCCTAACTGATGCATTAACAACATTTTTTGCAATGAATTATCCTTACTTTTTGAGATAGTATAATTATATCCTTATTTGTCTGTGGAAGCTCAGTAATTAACTATCATCTTCCTGTGGGAGCACAAGGCCCCTTGGGCCCAGCACTGCCATCACTCCATAATGTTATACAGCCCTCATTTACATGTAAGTAACCCTCATCTCCAGGGCCCTGCTCTCCCATCAGTCCATAATGTTATGCATATGTGTATGTGGGAGCACAGGGCTCTCTGGGCCGTGTTCTCAAATACATGCATAATTTACTTGTCCCTGACTTTTTTGTGGGCATGTAGGGCCTCTGGACCCTGTGTTCCTATCTGTCCATAAGTGTAGAGACATTGTAATTAACCCTCATCTCCCTATGGGAGCGCAGGTCCCACCAGGTCCTGTGCTCCCATCGCTCCATAACGGTATCCATATAAATGTAGAGACATTGCAATTAACCCTTGTGCTGCCAATGGCACAGTATCACAGTCACCTTAGCCCCATTGATAAACTTTTCCACTACAGCTGTAATCAAGGCCTCAAAACATGCATAATTGCTTTATACATGGTGTACTATGCTACATTTCACAGAAAATCCATATCTCTTTTCTTTGTGGAGGTTTCAGATATATCAAAGTCTCATCAGTTGACTTTCAAATCTCTGCCTCTGTCTGTTAACAGAGGAGTAGAGAGTCCTTATGATATATATCATCATTACCCCAACCACCCCACCTAACTAACCTAATCTAAGTTTCTACTCCCTCCCATAGAAAACAAACAAACAAAACAAATATATATATATATATATATATATACACATATATAGTCAGGGGTGAGGAAAAAATAAAAAGTCATGGGTGGGTCTTTTCTTCTAACAATTCTACCCTCCCACCAACCCTACCCAAAAATGGTGGCAGCAAAAAGGAAAAAGCTGATGTTTATCCTTAGCACTGCTGATAGACAAGGGACAAACAGCACATCTCTAGGTTAAATTTTGATTTAACTCCAAAAGATGTTCTATAGGTTCTCAGGTTAGCCTAAATTTTTAATCTTGGTTATTACTCCTAAAGTATATGTTCTAATTTCATACAGTCCAGGAAAAGATTCTTCCATAGATCATACGATGGAGGTTCCAAATGTTTCCAGTTTCTAGCAATTCATCATCTAGCATTCAATAGAGCTATATTAAAAAGCTTAGACAGGTTACCATGTGACAATCTTTGTCTAGAGCTAGTACTTTACATGCAAATTTCAATTTCTCTCTGGATATTGATTCCTGGAATATTGTTAAGAGTTGAGAAAATATTTTCCCAAAATGGGATAATCTTTGGGCAAGATGCAATCACATATTCTAAAGTCCCTATTTCCCCACATCCTCTATTACAAAGGGGAGATACTGTTGAGCAGATTTTATTAAGTATGTGAGGAGTATAATATGATCTATGAAAAACATTAAATTGAATCTAATTCAATCTATTTATTGTATTAAAAATCCCAGCAATAGCACTTTCCAATTTTTTTTTCCGAAATTACAATCTGTAATGCTGTCTCCCACTTGCTCTTTAAAGCAGTTATTGGAGAGTTAGTAGTACCCATCAATTCCTTATAAGGTTTAGAGATGGGTTTAAATTGTTCCTTTGAGAAGTGCTGCTGTAATGCATCATAGAGGATGGGGCCAATGCAGGACCCAGTTCTATTGTCTGAAAAGATCTGATCTAGAAAAATATGAAAAAGTTTTGTGACCAAGCTTGACATTTCTCCTGGATTTGGGAGAAGGACATAAATTGTCCCTCAGAATCATTTAGGTCATTAAGAGAAATAATGCCTTTTGCATCCGGTTTTTATATACAGTACCTGGGAATTAGATGGTATATGCCACTGATTTTGATACATGGGGTTAACTACATTCATAGGTCTCATAGGTCTCATAGGTAAATACAGAGCCATATAGACGTTAGTCCTTTTGCTCGCCATTTAATTAATAACCCTGAATATTATGTTTAAATAAAAAGCTATCTAGTCTGTTTTTAAATATATTCACAGTATCACTAGTTACCACTTCTAAGGATAATTTGTTCCAAATGTTAGTAGCCTTCAATGTGAGCCAGGATTTCCTTTTATTCATTTTTGAACATTCCACAAATAGTTGTAGAGGGTGGGATCTGGTATTACACATAGATTCCCTGTATTTCAAGCCAAGTAATTCCCATAAGTCTGGATCGATGGTTGATTTGTATATCAAGCACATGTCCCCCCTTAAACGCCTGTATTCCAAGGAATATAGACCCAGGATGTTTAACCTCCTTTGATAATCTTGACCTTTAACCTCCTGTATATATCAAGTGGCTCTCCTTTGGACTCTCTCAAGTGCCACTATCTCAGTCTTTCCATTAGGTGACCAGAACTGCGCACAGTAATCCAGATGCGGCCTCACCAATGATGTATAAAGGGGCAGGAGAACATCTCTTCTTCTTGATGTAATATGTTTATTTATACAGTGTAGAATACCGCTTGATTTTTTTAATAACTGAATTACAGTGCATCTTAAATGACAGATCATTCGAAACCATAATTCCCAAATCATTCTGTTGTTCCACAATACTTAATCTTTTTCCTCTGAGTGTATAAGATATCTGTTTATTTGCCTTCCCAAAGTGCATAACACAACATTTGTCCACATTAAACGTCAGTTTTTTATCTAATGCCCAGGATTCCAGTATATTTAATGCTTCTTGTAGTGTTATAGCATCATTTTGGTTATTAATGGGAAATCCAACCCTGGTATCATCAGCAAACTTGGAAACCCAGACCCTATTATTGACCTTCATTGAGGCAATATATGTATTAAACAAGCAAGGCCCCAGGATGGAGCCCTGGGGTACCCCACTAGTCACCTCAGCCCATGCTGAGTTGGTCCCATTTATATGTACTGATTGTTTTCTAGAGGTAAGCCATGCATCTACCCATTTTGTTATTATTCCCGGTAGGCCATGTAGTATTAATATGTCAATGAGTTCTCCATGGGGAACTTTATCGAAAGCCTTCAAGAAATCAAGATACACCACATCCACAGACTGCCCTTCTCCCAAAGCCCTGCTGACCTTTCCATAGAATTCCAAGAGATTGGTCTGGCAGGACCTTCCAGTGGTAAATCCATGCTGAACTGGGTCTACCAAATCTACCTTTTTGGTATGCTCTATGATATAATCTTTTAAAATACCTTCAAAGATTTTTCCCAGGACAGATGTCAGACTGATAGGTCTGTAATTGGATACGTCGGGCTGGATATTCAAACTGCGCCATTCATAGGTGCAAGCCCTTGCGCTGCGCAAAAAAGTTGTGCAGGGGTGTGTCCAGGGTGATATTCAAAGGAGTTGCGCTATTGAGCAACTCCTTTGAAAATCACCCCCCAGCCACAGCCACTGTGCATGGCGCAGTGGAACTTGCATCACCGCAAGTTGACAAAGTGGAGCATTCAACTTGCGGTGGCGCAAGTACCATTGCGCCATGCACAAAATCCCGATATTCAAAAGGTGACATGCAAATGGGGCTATAATTCATGCAAGGCGCAGGGGGGGCCATTTGCATCTGATTATGGCCCCATTTGCATACCATTAGCAAGCAGGTGCGCCGATCCCCGAAGACTTGCACCTGGCAGCCTGCCAGGCAGCAGCCATCGGGGAAGGACGCCTGCAGCCAGTGCGATGCAAAGAGCAAAAAACCACCACCCCCACTGGCCGATCGCGGGCTGAAGTAATTAAACACCCCCAACTCCTGATCATATCCCTGGTGGTCCAGTGGACGATAAGCCCAATCGTGGGCTGGAGTATTCAAACACACCCCCCACCTCCTGATCATGATCCCTGGTGGTCAGTGGACCGAAAATCCCGATCGTGGGATGTGGTTGGCAACCCTCAAACACATCTCTGGTGACCTAGTGTCCCCCACCCACCCCCATGAAGCCCACCACCCGCTCCCCCGCGGCCGGTGGGTGGCAGCATCCCCCGCCTGCCACCCGCCGCCGCCGACTGACTGCCGGTAGAGCTGCATGCCCATTGGTGCAGAGCAAGAGCCAATGGGCATGCCTCTACTAAGACAGTTCAGTTTTGTGAATGATCATTCACAAAACTGGACTGTCTTATGTTATGGGCTACGCCGATGGCTCTTGCTCTGCACCAATGGCTGGCCTTCTGAGCAGTCAGTCTGTGGGCAGTGGGGTGGCAGGCGGGGATGCTGCCACTTGCCCGGCTGTGGGGGTGGGGTGGTGGGGCTTCGTGGGTGGGTGGGGTGGGGGACACTAGGTCCCCAGGGATGTGTTTGGGGGGTTGCCAACTACATCCCACGATGGGGCTTATCAGTCCACTGGACCACCAGGGATATGATTGGGAGGTGGGGGGGTGTGTTTGAATACTCCAGCCCACGATCGGGCTTATCAGTCCACTGGACCACCAGGGATATATTCGGGAGGTGGGGGGGTGTTTCATTACGTCAGCCCATGATCGGGCTTATCAGTCCACTGGACCACCAGGGATGTGTTGGGGACACATTGCTGCCGGAATCGGGCTGGTGAGGGGCACAGAGAGAGGGTTGAGGGTCAGCCACAGGTGGCAGCTGCTGTGTTGTGCCCTGCAATACAGCAGCTCACCTGTGGGTGGCCCTCGACTTAAGCCTTTTTTTTGGGCTCAAAGTCCTGCAGGCGCAGGTTGGGGGTTGCGCCTGCACAACTCTGCACAGCCCGGCTGAATATCTGGCTGTGCAGTTTATGCATGGTTCCTCCCCCTCCAGTTCAGCATGCATACATTTGCATTGCACTGTTGCTCAGCATGTTTTCTGTGGCACAACTGCCTCCTGCTGAATATCGCAGAATGGAGCAAGTTCGGACTTGTGCAGGCGCAATCCTATTGCGCATGGCGCAACCCTTTTGAATATCTGGCACGTCATGTTTATTCCCCTTCTTGTAAATGGGAACCACACTTGCTTGTTCCTATGCCTCCAAAACCATCCTTTTTTTTAATGAAGTTTGAAAGATTACCGTCGGGGTCCAGCCAAAAGGTCTGCCAGTTCTTTAATTGTTCTTGGATGTATTCCATCCGGACCTTGGGATTTATTCTGATCAATTTTATGTAGCCTTTTGAGTATCTCTTCACTCGTTATCAGTGATTCTATTTCTAATACAGTTGGCAAATGTTCAAATTTAGGGGAGGATTTGTTATTAAAGACTGATATAAAGAAATCATTATACATCTGTGCTATGTGAGACTGGTCTGTAACTGTTCTACCATCCATTGTATGTAATGGGCCAATAGATCTATAAGCTCCCTTTTTATTACTAATATATGCATAAAATGATTTATAGTTATCCTGGACTCTAGTTACTAGATTTAACTCGTATTTTAATTTAGCTTCTTTAATACATTTTTTTGACTTTTTTAACAGATCCTTGTATGTATTCCACCATATGTTGCTTCCAGATCTTTTGGCCTTATGAAAAGCCCTATTTTTTTTCTTTATCAGAATTCGTATTGATTTGGACATCCATTTGGGTTTAGTTTTGCTAGTATCATTCATTTTCTTTATTAGAGGGGTAAAGGCTTGAGTGGCTAAGGTTATTTTGCCCTCTAGGAGATCCCACATGGAGTCAAGTGTTTTATTCTGGAAATCCTCTACCCAGTTCCAGTTTTTAAAAAATAATCTCATACTATTAAAGTCAGCTTTATTATAGTTATATTTGCTAATTCTACTTGCATTATTATCTGTTAGTATATCAAGGGAAAAGTAAACCATGGAATGGTCACTGGATCCAAGAGGGGCAATAACCTTACAAGGTGCTATATTACCCTCTAAATTACTTAATACGAGGTCTAATATGCGATTGTCTCTGGTATTGGAGTTTACCCACTGGTTCATCCCTGCTAGCAAGCATGATTCCAAATATTGTGATTCCATAGTATTATTTGTCTGTAAAGTTGTCCAGTTTATGCCTGGTAGGTGGAGATCACCTACTACCACATTACTCTTTGTTCTACCAATCATGTCCAGGAAATCCAGAAGTTGTTCTTCCTGATACGATGTAATGGATGGAGCTCTATATATTACTCCAATGTTAATGGCATGTGAGTAGCGGAGACGTATTTTGACCCATAATACCTCTATTTTATCCCATTTAGATGTTTCAATTTCTTCAGAGTTTATTTTATCAGAAATGAATAGGGCCACTCCCCCACCTCTTTTATCCTTCCTGTCCTTATGGCACAAATTAAATCAATTTACCTGTTTATCCCATGGATCATTTGGGCTCCACCAGGTCCCAGTCACAGCACATAAACTAATGTTTAATTGTTCAATAGTTAATTTTAATTCATCCAATTTGTTATTTAAGCTCCTGGTGTTTAATGAGAGGAAGTTATATGAGGTACAATCATGTTTATTTTTGTTTAGAAGGGAACTAATGGGCCTACCCCCCCATGCCAAGTTTAAATTTCCCTCTAAAATATATCTAAGGTGGTAGGCAAAAATACGTTTCCCCCTTCTGTTTAAATGAAGTCCATCCTGTGCATATAGCATTGGGTCCCTACATTTTGCCTCTTGTTCAATAAAGGTATGGCCCTCTCTAAAGCACCATCTTTTCAGCCATCCATTTAACTGCAGTATGTCATCATTTACCACGCATGATGCCCTAGGTACTGGCAGTATCCCGGAAACAATAAGATTGCAACCATCCACTGTAAGGATCCTTCCTACCTCCTCAAAATCTCTCTGAATTTCTAGGAGCCTTCTTTTACCTACATCATTAGTTCCCACATGTATTAGGACCAGCAGTTTATGGGTATTTTCTCTCAAACCAGGGAGGAGATTTTTAATGTCTTTTATACCCGCTCCAGGGAGTGTACTTACTGTGGTCGTTAGTTTACGATTTTTACAAATAATACGGTCTGTGTATTTCAGCATAGAATCCCCCAATACCAGGACGTCTCTTAAATTAATCTCCTCATTCCTTACTGGATTATTAGTTTTAATAGTTGTATGTTTGTTCTCCCCTATTGGTATGTACGGTATTAACTTTTTATTTTGCTCATTAGAGGGTGAATGGGGGGGGTTGTGTAATATTTATTCCATTATGAATTGGAATGTCCTGTAATGTACTGGGTTCTCTTGACATGGGGGGAGGTCACCTTGTGTTGATGTATTGCAAACCACGTCATGATTTAAAATGGAGAACCTGTTTGATGTTAAAATACTTGAGGAACCCCCTATGTTCCTTCTACCCTTTTTCCTGTTTTTATTAGTATTATTTGTTGCAAGACTCCATTCTTCCTTATTCACATGTGTTTCATTCTGGTGACTAAATTCACATGACAACTTTGTTGCGCCTACAGCAGAGTCAATGTATTGTTCCAAATTGCTAATATCAATCTGCACCTGGACCCTTTGTTTTAACACCTGTGTTTCTGTTTGTAGGATATCTATGAGGTTACATTTGTCACAGATAAACTCATCTTTGGCCTCATCCTCATTTGACATAATACATCTAATACACAGCCTCATATTGATGCAGTAATTACTTTACCTTAAGAACTTGTTTGCGTCTCGAATCCCCGCTATCCCAGCGGACACAGCAGACACGCGCAGACGCGGGTGTCTCTGTGTGCGTCTCCATGCGCTTCACCGTGTGCCCTACATGCGCTCACCCTGCTCATTGCAGGGTGAGTTTTAAGAGTTTCAGTGACCCAGAAGTGGTCTTAGGAGGTCACAGGGTACTCGTAAACTATTTTTCCCAAATTAAGCTTTACAATAAGTCTCTTAGCATGCACCACTCATTCGTGGCTCAGGCAAAGGGTTTTGAAAGACAGTATTTAAAAAATAGTTAAAATGCAGCCGTTAGTAGTTCGGGTGCTGCTCCTCCAGAACTACTAGGCACTCTTCCTGCTTCCTGTAGGTTCAGGACAGGGCTCAGGTACACTGCACAACACAAATGTCACAGACGTTTTTAAGAAAAGGTCACCAGAACTGTGAAACAACCCAGGGGTGTTGCTATAAAATGGAAATGCCTCAAATTCACTTCCAAGTTTTCTTTAGTTAGTCAATGGGATTCCAACTATTCCTCTATCTTATGTCTAAGAAAAATATTCATTAAGTTTGCCTTCTCTGTTTTCCTTGGGTAAGAAAATAAAGTCTGTATGGGGTTAGAGTGGTCATTCTCTAGATTTTCATAATGTACCAACCAAGGGTGGGTCTAACTTATAATATTCTGCTATTTGAGCCACCCAACAAGAAAGATGATATTTCTTGAAATCAGTAAGATTTAACCCTCCTTCAAATTTTGAAGCTTTAATTTATCTGTGCTAATCCTAGGTTTTTAATTTTTCCACACAAAGTTTTGTACTAATTTTCCAATTCTATATAACCATTTTTTCTACATCTTTATTGGAATATTTTGTAAGATGTATAATAATTTAGGGAGAATACACATTTTTATAGCTTGCAGTCTGCCCCAGAGGGTTAGTGGAAGATCTATCCAAGAATCTATAATATTCTGTATAGTTTGTATAATTGGTGTATAGTTATACTTAAACACATTAACTTTGTCTCTAACCAAAAAGATGCCAAGATATTTCATATTTTCCAACTTTATCCTAAAGGGGTCAGAGTTTACATTTTGATCATTAACATTAATAGGCATTGAAATAGATTTATCCCAATTTATCTTGTACCCTGATACCTGCCCAAATTGTTTAATAATTCCCATAATTTAGGGAAGATTTTTGTCTGGGTTGGTGACATATAATAATATGTCATCTGCATATAAAGACATTTTTAAATATTCCCTTGAATTATAGAACCCCAAGATATCTGATGATCCTCTTATTACATTAGCCAGGGGCACTATTGTCAATGCAAATAGCAGAGGTGAAAGAGGGCATCCCTGTCTGGTGCCCCTGTATAATGTTATATTTTGAGAAATATCCTGGTTGGTAACAATATATGCAGAGGGAGAGGAACAAAGTGTTTTAACCCAGGCAATAAAATAATTACCAAGGTTAGCCTTCTCCAAGTTCTTAAAGAGATATTTCCATTCCACTGTGTCGAAGACCTTCTCCACATCTAAGGAAACAACCACTGCTTCATTAGTTGATTCCTTTATTCTGGAGTGCATTAAGATGTTAAGGCATTCCTAATAATATTAAATCCCTTCTGTCCTTTCATAAACCCGGTTTGATCTTTATTAATAATCTGGGGAATTATATTTTCTGATCATTTAGCAAGAATTTTAGTCATAATCTTATTATCAGAATTCAAAAGAGAAATTGGGTGATAAAACTCGTTTGTGCTAAATTCTTTCCTTCTTTAGGGATCAGCACTACCAGTGCTTCTAAAAAGATGCCAGAGTAGAACCCCCCTCTAAAAATGAATTATACAGCTTCATCAGAACTGGAGAGACTGAATCTATACAAAATTTATAAGTTTCTATTGGTAGCCCATCTGGGCCTGGAGTCCTACCATTGTTCTGTGACTTAATAGCTGCCCGAACTTCATTTTCCATTATAACACCATTTAATCTAACTTGGGCTTCCTGACCAATTTCTGATATTTCAAATATTGATATTATTTCTGGGTTTACTTGATCTATTTCAGAGTTATATTAATCTTGAAAGTAATTTTTGAAGACTTCATTAATTTCAAATGGGTTCATTATTTTTTTGTCTGCTATTTCTAATTCTTTAATAGCCCTGCTTGCTATCTCTTTTTGCAACAAGTATGCCAAACCTTTCCCTGATATATCCTCTCGTGTGTAATATTTGGATCTTGTTTTCATTATTACTCTCTCTGTTTTAACATCAGCTAGTTTATTGTATTTCCACTTTAAATGTTCCCATATTTTGAGGTCTGTGTCTCTTTTTGTATGTAAGTATTGAGCCACAGCTCTCCCAATGTCTTCTTCTAGCTGAGTAATTTCTAACTTTCTATTTTTATGTTTAATATAGGAATAGTAGGAAATCCTTTCTCTCATGAATGCTTTCCAAGCATCCCATATAGTAACCATAGAGCACTCATATGTTAAGTTGTTATCCATGTATTCCATATATTCATTCATAATAAATTCTCTAAATTTGGGATCCTGCAATAATCATACATCCATTCTCCATCTATTCTGTTGTTTTAAGTTTCTGCTCTGAAGCTTTATAGTTAATGGAGAATGGTCTGAAATCAAAATCCCTTCATAGCAACATGTTAGAAGCATGTTAAGAAATTCTTGTGAGCCAAGCAGAAAATCTGTTCTGGAATGAGATTTATGGGGGTTTGAGTAAAAGGAAAACTCTCTCACCTATGGGTTTTCAAATCTCCACAGATCAATCAAGTTTAATTCTTTCATTTTTCTAAGCAGTGTGCGTGAGGCCTTTGACAGAGTGGAACTTCCCCCCTCCCTATCTAGTAAGGGATCTAAAGTTAAATTGAAATCTCCACCCAATAAATAAGGTCCTGCAAATTTAGCAATGTTCAGAAATACATTAATAAAAAAACTCTGGGTCATCTTTATTTGATCCATAGAGAAAAGCAATGGTTAACTCTTGAGTATTAAATTTTATTCAGCAGATCAAGTATCTACCCTCTTTATCCATAAAACTTTACTTAATATCTACATTTATTTTCAAAGAAAAAAGGATTGCCACTCCCCTAAATTTTCTCCCTATTGGGGCAGAGTGCAAGCCAGGTCCTCCCCACATTCTTCTAAATTTATCAAATTCTGTTTGATTGAGGTGGGTTTCTTGCAAGAGAAGGCAATTAATATGTTTTGTTTTAGCAAAGTTTAATATTTCTTTTCTTTAATAGGGTTTTAAATACCATTGACATTCCATGACATAATATTTAATCTATTCATCCTAACTTCTTTTTAAAGCTTGACAAGAGCCCACAGGGCTCTTCATGTCTGTCTGTCTCTCTATCCACACCCAGTGCCAGTTTTATCTGAGACTTAAAGTAAAATATTTTGTTGCCCACCTTATACACTTCTTTAATATGACTTCCCTTCCCTTCCACAGTCCAACCTCCCTATGACGCTGTATCCCCTCATAACTCTAAATGTCACCTCACTTAGTTGTCAGAGCTCCCATAACATATTCATTTCCATTTTCTGCACTCTCCCCATAATATCAACCTTTAAATATATGGAAACCAGGACAGTACTTCCCTTACAAGGTGGGGGGGGGCAAGGTGAGATTAATTACCTTCTGGTGGGTCACTACTTGATTCTGTATTACTTTTAGTTGTTTTCAGCTTTAGCTCATTATGAACATAATTCTCCGCATCCACTGCTGAGAAAAAAGTTTTCCCCATACCCAAATAAGTTATTTTAAGAGTGATTGGTGATGGATGAAAAAAAAGTATTCACTTTTTCCAAAGAAAACTCTTAACATTTTTGAAAGAAGCTCTTTTTTGTTGTGCTTCTGGACCCAAGTCAGGAAAAATCAAGATGCTATTATTGTCATGCTTTAAAGGATTCTTCTTTTTACAAACTGACAACAGGGCTTCCCTTTCTTGGTGTTTCAAAAATTTCACATATATGGGTCATGGGTGGTTGAAACTGGGGTTATAGAATGATGGGGATCCATGTGCTCTTTGTAACTCAACTTTTTCTTCCAGGTAGCTCCTATCCAGTAGTGTAGTAATCATTTTTTCACAGTACCCCAGAATGTCATTATGTTCTGAGCCCTCTGGAATTCCTAGAATTTTCAAATTATCTCTCTGTGATCCAATTCCAAATCAAGAACTTTTTCTTTTAATTTCACCATCTGTTCTGTTAAATTTCCCATCTGCTGCTTAAGTACAGGCAGCTCATCTTCAAGGTTTGATAATTTTTCTTCAAAATGTGACATTTTATTGTTTATAACTGTAATTTCTTGTCTGACTCCCCTCATTTCCTTGTTACTGCTTTCTAGTTTCTCCTCCATTTTTTGAAAATCCTCTTTCATCTGTTGCAAAATATTCTGAAGCAATGAATTATTATCTCATGATCTATAATTCATTGGGGGGCAACTGAAGTAGTCTGTACTCTCGCTTCTAGGGAGGTCCATTCTTTCCCTCTCCCTATTACATTAGTATTCTTCTTGTTTTGAGAGGCCCTGACTTCCAGATCTATGTTTTTTCTCTCTTGTGTATTTGGAGTTACTGTTCTCCTGTCCCTTTTAGGGGATATATTCTACCCAAGATCTAAGGGCAGTTCTGTACAGGGAGATATCTGATTTTTATTATCAGATTCTTTTGTGAAATTACTCACATCTGGAAAATTATTAGTCATCAGTAGCTGAACTATGCCATTCTTCCATCTCTAGCAGTAATTTGGATGGATTATCCTGGGAATGGGGGGGGGGAATGGCTTTCGCTGCTCCTTTTAGGTGTCCTTCCAAATTGCTTTCTCTGATGCTCGGTACTGTAAAAAAACAAGGGCATGGGGCTACTGACCCCTGCTGTTTCTTAGAGGTTAATAACTTCCCCCCCGTCCAGTGGGAGATAATTTATCTGTATGTCTCCTGTTTTTCTTTCCCTTTGGTTTTAGCTCTGATTTTGGAAAGAAGGATCTAATTTCCTTAATACTTTTTGGTCTAGTGGCCATTCAGTATGTATTTAGAGACTATATAAGGCCTTTCTAAACTCTCAAATGAGAGGTTATGCTTGACTTCAAAGTAGTTACCAATTAACCAACAACAATGGTCCAGCCACGCTTTTAGCTTGAGGGTCCAGTTATACCCCCACGGCATACCACAGGTGTCAGAATTTTCAAGCAGTTCAAAATTCCTTTTAAATCAGATGAGGAAACAGTACCAAAGCAGGTTGAAGTTTATGAAATAAATTGTAAAGAAATGTCCTAACAATTAGCCAACAGCAACGGCCCAGCCACACTTTAGTTCAAGGCTCTGGTTATACAACCATGGCTTTCCACAGGTGTCGGCATTTTCAAGCAGTCCAAAGTTCCTTTTAAATCAGATTAAAGCACAACACTAAAGCAGGTTGCAATTTCAGTAAAGAAATATCCTACTTACTTTTTTTCTTTACTATTCACTTCTTTCTAAAAAAATAAAAGAAGGTTCCCAAACAACCCGAACTGCTTCCTCGGCATAGCTGCGGTAGTGATGAAATCAATCCAAAAAACCACTGAGGGATCCCCTACTATTCAATAAAATGTAATGCTTCAGTTAGGTGAGGGCACCCAGTAAAACCCAAACAGCAAAACGTTCACCAGAGTTCAACTTGCTTCCCCTTACTCCTCCAGAAAAGAAAACCAGGTGAGTTCACTACTAGTACAAACTACCAAATCCCTGCAACTACAAGGCTAGTTGTATCTGAGGTAGAAAAGCTGAGGTAGGAGGAGACAGTTGAGCAAAAAAAGGAAAAAGAACTGTTGTACCTGGTTCATGGAACCTTCATTTACTGACAGAATTACCCTTTCAAGTCAGAATTACCCATTGTAGAGAGATGCATTCAGCCAAACCATCCATGCTGGAGCTCCGACCCTGCAGTCTTTCACGGTGCCATCTTGTCTCAATCATCAATTGCCCTCCTGTGTTTAACTTGAGATTTTATCAGGAAATCCATACCTTGAAGCATTTTTGAAATATAGCTGCCAAAAGGTACCCTGGCCATTACATGTTATCCTATGTGAAATTACGGAACTTCAGAATGTTATAAGTAAGGACCTGATGTAAATTTTATCAGCAAACCAGCAAAAGGCACATCTGTAGGGCAACCCCTTTGCACCCTGAAAATTTCAGCCCATAGGTCCAAACTGTTGACTACAGTGCTGTGACAAAGAAACAGAAAGTTCTGAAAAAGTAGTGCCGCAAATTGCAGCACTATTTTTGTGAAAGTGCCAAAATTTGCAGTATTACTATGAGTGCTTCGACAAATAGTACCACAATTACCGGCACTTTTGCAAAAATAGTGCAGCAGTTTGTGGCACTGTCACAAAAGTTGTTAAAATTAATTAAAAAAATGTGCTGAACAAAATAAACATATTTCTGGGAATCCTAGAAAACAAAATAATCACAGAATCATGTTCCTCAGGCCCTGATTACATAAACACAAGTGTTGGTGTTTACCAAAGGGCAGTAGTTTTTGAATTATAATGATTTTCTGTGTCACTAACTGTAAACAAGATGGCAGATTTGCAAAAGTACAGAACCCATTTGCAAAAGAGAATGGCACTTTCATGAAAGAGAATGGTACTTTGCATGAGATATGTAATTTTTCCCACAGGAAATAATGGGAAATGTAGTATTTTAATCTTTTTTGCATGGATTAATATTTTTTCACAAACCTTCAAAAGGCACATCTTTGCCCCAGTGCCCACATACCCTGAAAGTTTCAGACCAAACCCCCAAGCGGGTTTGGATAAATGAAGTGACAAAGAAATTGAAAAAAAAGTGGTAATTTTCACATTTATTGACATTCCATAGCTCTGCACACAAACATCTGACCAGAACAAAACTTTTCAGATCCTGAAATCTATAGTACCAGACAGTGCATGCAAAGTTTTAGGTGAATAGGTTGAACGGTTGTGAAGTTACTAAAGTGCAAATGTTTGGGTTTAATATAGAAGTGAAGTCTGAGCCATAAATATAGTGGCACTACTGTGCCACTAACATATATATATATATATATATATACATATATATATATATATATATATATATATATATATATATATATTATAGTATACCACTATGCCACTATAAGTTAGGGGTTGAGGGAGCCATTTCTGTGTTAAACCCTAAAACTTTGCACCTTAATAACTTTGCAACTGTTTGATGGATTTGCCTGAAATTTGGAATGTGTGATCAAGAACCATAGGCCTTGGGAACTGTCAAGTTTTGTACTGGTCAGATATATGGCTGTGGAGTTATTAAGCATGATCTGTGCGTACGATTACGCTTTTTCTGGAATTCTACAGTCGCACCTACAGGTCATACAGTTTGCGCGACCAGCCCAAAATCTTCATGGAACATGTGGCCAGGGTCCCCGATGTGCCTTTTGAAGATTTCATGAAAAAATATTAAACGGTTCAAAAGTTATTCAAAAAACAATTTCCCATTATAAATCAATGGGAAAAGTTAACAAAAGTTTGACAGTGTCTGCAAATGCACTTTTAGTGTCATAAAATGGCCCTGTTACTGTCCAAATCCACCATCTTGTTTTCAGTTAGTGATCAGAAAATGCTTGGCATTTAAAATTGAGACCCTCTAGCAACCTAATTCTTTTTGTATTCACCTGGTGGGCCCTGAGGATGCTAGCCATGTCTTTATTTGGGGTAAAACACCCAGAAATATGTTTTCAAATTTCTGGAAAAGTACTTTCTCAAAGTATTTTGTGCTCACTAGCAGTTGCAAAATTTTACAAGCTTGCAAATTGCGACAGTATTTTCTAGGCGGTGGGGAAATGACCGCAATTTTTTGGCACCCCTCTGCAAGAGAACGGTTTGGGGTTTTGGGCTGAAATCTGGAGGGAACGCAGCCGATATCTCACAGATGTGCCTTTCAGTGTTGTTTTGAAAAAATATTACACGGCGGCAAAGTTACGGCACTCCAAAGTTGACGCTTTTTCCCATAGGATAACATTATGGCAGCTGACGCATTGCAGCAATCGTTTGGCGCCCTACTGCAAAATAACGGTTTGGTCTTTTGGGCTGAAATTTGCAGGGGATACAGCCAACATCCCACAGATATGCCTTTCAGTGGTTTGGTGACAAAATATTACAGGGAGGCAAAGTTATGGCAGTCCGAACTTCTGTTTTTTTCCCATAGGACAACATTACGGCGTTCGCCGCACCTTTGAACGCCTGTATCTTGAAAACGATGCAAGATACGGAGTTTTTATCAAAATTATTAGCCCCTTGTGTGGGGGCTAAGTACAAAACTAGCCAGGAAAGTGATAATACATATGACTTTTAAAAATTTTTTCTATGTCGTACGGTTACTGAGATATAAGCAATTTACTATTCCAACTCCTGATTTTTGTGTTCTGAGAGTCATTATTTTGCATACATTCTTTCTACTCACTGTCTTTCTTTATACAGCTTTTGGGGAAAACCAGCCTGTGCCCTTACATTACTGTTACCATTACAGTTTCTGCTTGCGGTTCTGTACCCGTTTCACTTACCATTCACGTTTACGTCACCATGTGCGTTACCTTTTGCATTTTCATTTGCAGTTGCGTTTCCGTTGTTTTTAACATTTCCGTCTACAGTACTGTTTCTCCTTCTGATTCGCTTTGCGTCACCATGCGCATTACGATTTGCGTTTGCGGGCACAATGTTACTATGTGACAAGACATCACGTGGCGGGCCCTGCGCTCCCACCGCTGCATTACCTGGCAGGAGCACGGGGCCCAAAGGGCCTTGTGCTCCCACTGCTGCATTACATTCACTATTTCTCATTATCATTCTCAAAAAGAAGGAAAATTAGAGGCAAAAAACTCCATTTAATGCATCAGTTAGGGTTGTTCCACAGCGACAAAAGCAAGAAATTCGATGTTAGGGTTGAAACCCCTTTGCACCCTCAGCCCACCCCCAACTGGAATCAGGTGCGCATTGAGTCATCGGTCTAACTGTCACCCCATTCTCTATTCTTCAGCTTCTTTCCACATGTGATGGGGTAACAGTTACAGGACTGATGGCCCCAATCTTTACCAGCGATTCAATTGAGGATAGTGCAAAAAGGTTCAACTCTTTATCGAGCTCTAACACTCGCAATGGTGAACAACTAACTATGCATAAACAAGTTTTTGCCTCTATATATATATATATATATATATATATATATATATAAATCTCTGTCTTTTTAATAGGAAGGGACCTAAAGCAGTGGAGTAAACAATTAATCCTGTGAGTGGGAAACATTCAGCTGTGAGTCTGTCATGTAGAATCAGGAATGTTACAGGTGTGAAAAAAAAGAGTGATGGCAAATGCTTTTCTTTTTTTTAAGTCAGCTAGAGTCTGTTAGGGGAGGCAGAAGTGAGAAATGCCACTACGGCCGGTGATCACTGACACTATATAACAGGTCAGAGTGAGTTTCATTGTGAAAATGAGACAACTCCATTTTATTTTTAAATTGAAGTGACTGCCTGAGCATGATTTTGCTAATTCTCTGTTTTTCTTAACAAGCCATTATGCAGGCAAAGATAAAGGCTGCTGAAGGAACCAGCTTGATGCATGTAGCAGACCGAGAAGTCGGAACCACAATGAATTGTCTGTGTCAGGACTGCTACAGTATGGGTCAGAGTTAAAACAAGACACACGGCAATGAGTACAAGAACACACATGTGCACATCTCACTAAAGTTACTTGTACCATGAAGTATCATTGGTTATAATTTGGGAATTCAGCAAAGTACATGTGCCATAATGGACAAAATGTTTAAAAAAGTGTAATTTAACATAAAAGCAATGGTTCTATTTCAGTGATTTAATAAACTATGGCTATGGGAGTCAGTGTGGACTGGGAGAGAGCGAGCCATCAGCGTTTGGTGGTTGGCACCTAGCAGGTGGACATCTGGAGCAGACAGCTCGACAGAGATATGGACAAAATGAAACAAATTACGCTCAGTATTTGGCTTACTTGTCTGTGATTAAGTGTTATGACAGGCAGGGAACAAAAACAGCATATGTGTAGCAAGCAAAACAATAAGGCATGTGACAGACTCACTTATTGGGGGAAAAATGGTGGCTGTTACCTTCTTAAACATTTCAAGGCACAAGGATTTCTCTGTTGTCCTGCATCCTACTTGCCAGCATTTGTTTTTAGCCATGCATTAGACACTTCTAATGCACAGCTAACAACCAATCAGGATGCAGGATTTTCTGTTCCGGTTTTATAAATAAGTTTAAGAACATAATATGTGACTTTATTAGCTGTCATATTTGACTTTCATTGCTGTGATATATGACTTCCATTGCTATGATATATGATTTAATTGCTATGATATATAACTTTGCCATGGTGTATGGCGAAATACATTACTGAATTTCTAAAAGGAAAAAAGTCCCATCCATGTATTATTTATCTACTGTACATACATTGAAAACAATGTACATTAATGCTGATTAGGGTTCCTATCATACAAAACTCAAACTCCACAAAGTTTGGAAACGTGCAATTATGATTTTTAACCTAATGCTCATAAAGTCTGGAAATGTACTATTAGAGTTATGAAGCCTAAATCCCAGCCTCGCTCCTATCCAAAGTTATAGGTTGGTGAGGCAGGAATATCATTCTATAAAGCTACATTGGCAAATATTATGTAAATTCTAATCTAGTAGATATTTCATGATTTTTTTATTGGCCTACAATATTTTGCATCCTGTGGACATCAAACTTATGACAAGGTAATTTCCCCCTTTACACTTGTCTCCACCCTAGTGCAATTGTATCGCAATAGCCCTGGTGGTATCACCCTTCCTCTGAGTAAGTGATTCAAATAATTATTTAATGGTGGTGCTAATGCTGGTCAGTTGCATCAATACTCTCAGGAATAAGATATTTAGTCCTGGAGACTTGAGTGGTTTAAGACTTAGTCTGCTCATAGTCACTTCAAAGCTGATTGGAAAACCAAGTTGTTTTTTGCCTCTGGATTAATTGTTCAGCAAGTTGGATTTTCAAATATAGAATGAAAATAGTTGTTTAGGACTTCGGCCAGGTCCTTATCCTGAATACATACATTGTTATCAAGGACCGATAGTCTCACACTAACATTATTGTTGTTCATAGATTTCATATGCTTATAAAACCTTTTGTTATTGTCATTATACAGGCAGCTAAGGCAAACTTTTCTCCAGTCTTATTTTTGTCCTCCCTAAGTTTTTAAAGAGCTCATTTTATTTGGAGTCAGTTAGTGACTCTGCAGATTTGTTTAAAGTAACATTTTTGTATGTATGTACTTCTTCATCGTAATTTTTTTATTGGCTTTGTTAGACTACTTTTTCTCTGTTTGCTTGTGTATCCACAGAAAACATACTGTCATCAGTTGCAAACTTCAGAGACATGTTACCGTCACATCCCTGGACTGATTATCACATGACTGTCCAGCCCCCCTACTCTCCCCGTCCCCTCCTACCACCTACTCCCTACCACTCTCCTTCCATTCCCTCTCCTTTGACCTTTCTCAAACATTAACTTTCCACCTACTCCTTTGTGGCTCTTTCCACCTCTCATGGCTCTCTGACAATGTTCCCTGGACTGCTAGCTCCACCTGCTACTTGGTTTTGCTTGGGCCTTTCCCCAGTCCTTTGTCCATAGACCCTCATCCTGTATCCCTTTCTTTCCCTTTCTCCCTCTACTCTCTGTGTTCCCTTGTCTTGCCTGCTGTGTAATATCCTCTCCCTGTTTTTTCTCAGTTACTATTATTCCCTTTGTACCCATTATTCCTTATTGTTTTTTCCCTCCATTTAATAGGTAGCATATTGTTCCAGTTTGATTGTTCCAATATACGATTTTTTTTCTATTGTATATTGCTTTGCACTGTTTGCACTCATTCTGCTCCTGATTTCTCCTAATGTACTGTTTTTTAGTGTAATTAGCATTGCACTGTTTGTACTGTTTGATGCAGAGCCTTTGTAAAAGAGTCTCTGACTCAACGGTTTGTAATTCTGAAACTTCAATAAATAAAATAAAATAAACAAACATGCAAGGCAACTCAGGCTGCATGGGGCTCAACAGTGACAAGTCAATGATCAGTGTGGCTGATTGTGATGCTGCTCTGCTGTCAGATGTGTGGAAACTACCGGCAACAGTTGAACCTGTGTGATTGCCTAAAATGGTGGGACTGAAGGCTGGCGCTCTAATTATAGCCTGCTTGCTGTCAATTTTATTCTGAGGTGATTTTTGCCCTGTGGTCTGGAGGAGATATTGGAGAAGAGCTTCAAGAAGTGGAGTTGGGAGGTACAGTTCACATTAAGAGCTTTGGGAACTACACAACTGCAGGGCTATCCTGTTTTTAGCACCTGACTGTGAGGTATACTGTATTTTACACTTGCGGCAGTATATCTGCCCATTTTAAATAAACGTAGCTACTTTTTGGTAGTTTGGTGTTTCAGTGACCCCTGAGACACTTCTGGGTCATGGTACACCGTACAAACAGAGAGCTCAGCGAGCGGCTTTTCTACCGGCAACAGTTGGACCTGTGTGACCTCCTAAAGCAGTTGGACAAGAGGCTGGAGCTCTAGTTATAGCCTGACTGCTATCAATGTTATCCTGAGGTGATTTTTACCCTGTGGTGTGGAGGAGGTATCAGGGCAGAGCTTCAGTAAGTGGAGTTGGGAGATGTAGTTCACATTAAGATCTTTAGGAACTACAGAACTGCGGGTTTTAGGTTCTCTGCAAAATCACCTTTCAGGCAGGATTTGTAAAATGTGTCCTACCAGTTTCATATAGTGGGGTTATAAAAAGACTAGGGCCTGGATTTTCAAAACTCTGAGAATGCTGCAAGCCCATGGTGCACTGAACATATGGCACATGGGGCTTGCAGTACTCTCTTGGCTGGCAATTGGGATTTTCTATCATATGCGGCAATTGCCGCAAGTTAGACCGTTTTGTTGTTTAGCTTGCAGCAATCCTGAGGGTCTTTTTCATGGAGTTTACACCAGATTTATTTATTTTATTTTTATCTATTGCAATCTTGGATTTACAACCTTTGAGCTGGGAGCTCATTTACAGAGGTTCCACATCAGCTTGTACAGTACAGACACAGAAGTACACACAATATCCATTAGAAGAGAGCTAAGCAAAATCAGGTGAGCAAAAAATTACAATGGTTACATTACAATGCAGAACAGGGGATCAAGAGAGGGAGAGACTAATACAGAAAATATGTTGGAGCAGAGCTCTGTGAAGCAGGGATTGGAACCCATTGTCATGTGGGTTGGGGTGGGAAGAGGAGGAGGAGGAGGAGGGTTGGGGAGGGAAGTAGAGGTGGGGGAGGTTAGCTTGGATATAGAGGATAATGATTAGGGAGGGTAGTGTAGAAGGGAGGAGGGGATGATAGAAAAGAGGACGTAGTGAAGGAGGCAGAGGCGAGGGAGGGAAGCTAGGGGGTATGGGGTTAAGAGAAGGGGTAATGCTGGGAAAGGGGATAATAGAAGAGTAGGCATGATGGGGTGGGAATAAGTGAAATGAGAGAAGAGGGGTGGATTAGTTTAGGACATAAAAAAGGAAGAGGAATAAGAGTAGTAGGAGAAGAGGGATGAAATTGGTAGTTGTGGGGGGAGAAGAGGAGAGGAAGGGGGAGAAAATGCTTCTAGGGCATAGATTTTCTTGGGAGTAAGTGCAGGTGTTATATGATTAGACCATGATCACAAGGGGGTGTTATAATGTGCAGGAACATTTCTTTAGTCCTGAGAGGTAGTAGCGGAGGGTGGTCTTCAATGGTCCTAGACTGGTCTCAACAAGTATGTTTTTAGGGAGGGATTTGAGCGATGTGGGGCATGAAATCCAAAGGAACACTGGCCTTGTGTTGTCAGGTGGAAAGGTACCTTAAACTGGCTCAGTTGTGTGCCTCTGGTCAGTCTAGTTGGGGCAGCAGGGAAGAGCATGGACTGAATCCCAGCAGGGATCAGGTCCAGGAAGCCTTTTTTGCTTGGAGACAGATTTGGTCATGAGTTTTGAGTTTGAGGTCCAGCCAGCCCATAAGCAACTACAAGCCGCATGTGTGGGTGAGGCGTGGAGCTCTGCAAAGCAGTCTACATGCTTTGTTCAGGGTCAGAGCTATCCTATTTAGTGCAGTGTCTGAGGCTGCACTGTAGATGGCAAGTCCATAGTCTATGGAGGAGAAGACTGAGCTTTTTATTACCAGTCTCAGCACCTCCTTCATTAGGCAGTGCCTATGTCTATATAGCTGCCTGATCACCCTGTTAACTTTCCTGGAAATCTGGTCTATGTGCAGTGAGTATGATGAGGAGCTGTCCAGGGTGACCCCCTCAGGTATTTAAAATTGTGGACCATTTCTAGAGTTTCATTCTGTTTGTTCTGATGTCGAGGTGGGATGTTTTATACTTGTAGAAGGAGACAAAGAGCATTGTTTTAGCTTTTTATAGTTGAGGAAGAGTTGTGCATTACATAACCAGTCTTCTACTAGCTTGAAGTTAAACTGCAGGTATTGTTGAAGGATGTTGAAATCAGGGTGGGTGGTGTAGATGATCATGTCATCAGCATAGAGAAAGATTCTATCATGACATACCTGGGGGAGGGTGTTTAAAAAGAGGCTGAACAGTAGAGGGCCCAGGATAGACCCTTAGGATACACCTGTGGAAAAACATTGACTATCAGAAAGTGTGCTGCCGACATTAACTTTTTGAACATGCCCAGAGAGGTAACTTCAAAACCATCCCAGAGAGGTCAAAGACACAATGGTTTCACTTAATTGGGTTAGGAGAAGCTCATGAGTCACTGTATCAAAGGCCTTATTGAGGTCTATAAAGGTGGCCCCCACTAAGCGCCCTCTGTCCATGGAATCATGTATGAAACCAGTAAACTCAATCAGCACTGTTGTACTATGCTGTTTTCTGAAACTATTTGGCACAAGCTGCCATAAATCATGGAAAATGTTGCAACTGTACCTGAGAATGTAAAATTAGGTGCAGCTGCGGCAAAGGTGTTTGGCGCACTGCCAGAATGTAAGTGTTGTGGCAAAGGGCTTGATGCAGCCAAACTTAATGCCATAAAAGTAGAGAAATCTGGTGTTAGGATTTCCAATCCTAACTCGCCATCCCCAACCCATTAGCAGCAAAAGGAAAAAAACATTGGTGTTTTGGGTCTCCAAAGTCCTGCTGAATCAGTGGTGGGGTCTTCCTTTGGGGTTGCGAACCTCAGTGCTCCCCCCTCTGCCAGCCTATAACCTCCAGTTCAAAGCACAAATTACAGCTCCAAACCAGTTCATCATAGTAATACACTCTTTAAAGATAGAGAAGTACATTTTGCCACAAGTTGAGAACACAGTTTGTTGTAGCAGATCACATGTGTTGTTGGTTGCTCAGGGAATGGGGTTTTCATTAGGGTTAACAACCCCAAGAAAGACCCCACCACTGATTTGCCAAGGCTCTGGAGACCCAAAACCCTAATGTTTTTTCCTTTTGCTGCTTGAGGGTGGGGGTAGAGATTTAGGGTTGGAAACCCTAACACAACATTTCTGTACTTTTATGGCATTAATTTACCATAACTGGTGCATTAACAAAGTTTATTTGCAAAAAAAGTCCTTTTTTTGAGATAGTGGAATCCTGTCCTCATTAACGCAGATCCCTTCCAGACATGCATGAATAGATGCAGATGCACAAGGCCCTCTGGGACCTGTACCATGGAAAGAATCTGTCCGTCATCAGAGGTGCTGGGCCCTTGCAGAACCTGCACTTCCATGCAGCTGTGGATGTCAAGAATTTATGAGGCTGCCTGGTGGTCTGCAGAAGAGCATGGCTTCTGTTCCCTGTGCTTCCATATGGCCTCAGATACAGATGCACAGGGCAAGGACCTACAGTAGCAGCCACTGACACTGCCAGATATTTCCCCAAATTTCTGTGATATTTCCAGAAACATCTCCTGCTTTCTACATTTCCACAGTAGGGGCAGCAGAGAGAGAACCTCTTCAGAAATTTTGTGAAATATCTGGAAATAGCTGGCAATCTCTGTGGCTACTACTGTATCTGTCAGCCAATTCACAGGGCCCTCTGCCACCCCGAGATGCAGAGGTGCAGGGCCCTATGTCAACAGGACAGTTGTCTTCACTATATGGTACCCAGGCTTATGCAGACAACCCTACAGCTTTCATTCTCTGGCTGGAGGGGGTCACATAACAGTACCTTCCCCCCACCCTCACCCCTTCTAACTGGGTCACTGAGCTTACCCCCAAACTTATCTCACTGGTACAGGATCAAAAAGCATATCTATTTGAGGTGAAGACAGGCACTACACACAAAGTTTCTTAAAAATTATATATATATATATATATATATATATACACACACACATATATATTTATAAAATGGAGATGATGATATTCTCCAAATCAAGTGTTCTGATTGTATATAACACATCACATGACCGTGCGTATATCAGAGCACGACCGCACACCTACACTTTAACCCCCCTCCAAAACAATTATGCCATTTTATAAGATAGATAACCCACTCTACGGTGTGCGGTCGCACTCTGATATACGCACGCCTTGGGTGGTTGACGCACACCAAGGCATGCATATATCAGAGTGCAACCGCACACCTAAGAGTGGGTTATCTATTACATATATATATATATATATATATATATATATATTATCACGCCCCATAGTTGTGGTTGAGTAGGTAGTTTAATGTTAAATCTCAAATTTTTCATGTGAATAACTTTGCAACCATTCAACATATTTGCACAAAATTCAGAGTGCATGGTCTCAGATGGCATATCTCTTGATATGCCAAGTTTTGTTTTGATCGGATATGCAATTTTTGTGCAGCAAAGCACCAAATAATGCTTTATGCCCATCATGCTGTGGCCACACCGCTTGGAACTGTGGTTTGAAATGTTCAGGATAGAAAGTGGTTGTCAAAAAGAATAAACCAGCATTGGTTTGGTGAAAAAATATGAATCTGTTCCAAAGTTATTCAATTTAGAATTTTCGGGTTCTGAGCGTGCTCAGTTCAGTATCAGATTTATATGTATGTTTTACAAAAGGGGATTGGGCTCAAAATCAAGGATTTTTTCACCTCACAAATGGGGATTTATAAAATCCCCATTCATGAGGAAAAAATCCCCTTCCGCAAGCCACCATCTTGTTTTCAGTTTTCCCCAGAAATACAACATTATAACTTCTCCCATGGGTGTGTTGTGTGGTATTACAAGTATGGATTTTGTTCAGGAAGATGCCCTGTAGAAACCCACGGCTTTGGTCTTGTTGTGTTTTCTGAAAAACAGCCATTTTCAATTTAAAAAATCTTTGATCATCGCTGGCTAACCATCTTTGTTCACAATGTGACAAAATCCTTGGTCATGAGCCGATCCTTGTTCGTGAGCTGTCGAAATCCTTGATCGTGACTTAGGGACCAGATTATCTTATCTCACGAACAAGGATCGGCTCATGAACAGGTATTTTGTCACCTCATGAAAGGGGATCGGTTTGCGAAAGGGTATTCTGACAGCTCATGAAAGAGGATTTTTTTTAATCCCCTTTCGCGAGCTGTCAGAATCCCCTTTTGCAAACTATCAAAATCCCTTTTCACAAGCCGATCTTTGTTCATGAGCTGACAAAATCCTTGATTACAATTTGTGGACCAGATGGCCCTTTCTCGTGAACAAGGATCGGCTCACAAACAGGGATTTTGTCACCTCATGAAAGGGGATCTCTGGCAAAAGTGAATTTTCACAGCTTACGAAGGGGAATTTTTTTTTTTTATTCTGTTTCACCAGCTTTCAAAATCCCCATTTGTGAGGTCAAAATCCACATTTGTGAGATGAAGAACAGATGTTCAGATAGGATCTGGTCCTCATCCCACCTCACGAATGGGGATAGCCTCAGGTATGAGAATTTACAATGCTGGATCACTTACTGGTTAAATGAAATGCCAACATCAGGGTGCCAAGTCCCAGTGTCTGCATGTGTCTCCCCCCCCACAACACTAATATGGCATACTGGGAGCCCACCCCAGTGTGCCAAATATAAATTGTTTTATTTAAATGAAATGGTTCTGACACCAGGATGCCCACTCCCTTTGTCAGATGATGCCCCCCTGAAAGCGGAACTGTTTAATTGCCAGCATGGGTGCCCAATCCCTCTGTCGGCATGTGTCCCTCTCCCCCAACACTAGTATGGCATACTGGGAGCCCTCCCCAGTGTTCCAAAATAAGATATTTAGTAAAAATACCTGTTAATAAAGAAAACCGTCCACCAAGGTAATTTTTTTTTTGAAACCTGAAAAAAGAAAATGGTCCCTAGATGTCTCCCTAGTCCCCTCCATCCACCCTCCCACTGGGCACCACCCTCCTCGACCCCCCCTTACCCCATACTTACTTCCGGAGGTCGGGAGCAGCAATTTTCTTTGGACCGGGACACGTCTGCAGTCTTCAAAGCTGAACCGCAAACTGAAGAATCAAAGGTAAGTGCCGTATAATGGCAGTCCATTGAGGGGGGTTCAACTTAGGTTGATAACTCATTCATTTTTGGGAATTTTGGTCCCAAATTTTCAACATGGGGTTCTTGGGACCCCACCTCATCAATAGTGGCAATGTCATTTCGTTACTCGGTCTCAGAAGGCGGTTTTGCAGTCACTGTGCAGAATCACCTTTCAGGACTGATTAATGAAACAACACTGCCACTGTTCATGATGTGGTGTACCAAAAAGTCTGTGTTGCAAATTTGGTGAAACAATTCCCAAAAATAACTGTGTTATGAGTGTGCGTTGCGCAGTTTCTATGCAAGATTGTAACTTCGCCAAAATATTTTCATTTCAGATTTTCAACATTGCCATTTTTTTCACATCTCCTTATGAACACTACAGCTGTCATTTTTCACATCCTGCCTGAAATGTGTTTTCTCACCTGTGATGCAGAATGGCGCAGTTGCTGTACAAAATCAAGTTTTGGGATGGATTAACAAAATCACAGTGCCTCTGTTTATGAGGGGAGGTCCCAAAACATCCATGTTGAAAATTAGGTAAAACAATTTCAACAAATGACCGTGTTACGAGCATGCATTTCGCAGTTTCTATGCACGCTCCTAACCTCCCCAATTTTTCATGTTTTTGCTCCAGGTTTTCAATATAGTCACTTTTTACACCACCTCATGAACAGTACAGCTGCAATTTTTAAAATCCTTTCAAAAATGTTTTTCCGCAACTGTGGCATAAAACTGCATTACAGTTGTGCAGAATTACATTTCAACAGGGATTTGAAAGTTTTCTGTACTGGAAACATGCGGTGAGGTGATAAAAAGGTTATGCTGAACATTTGTGATGAAAATTATTTAAGATGGCACATACAACAAGCATTTGTCAATGCCAAATGTTTGCTTGCTGGCATTGGCATTGGTAGTGTAGAAGTTACAGAGCTGCATAACAGAAATGGCAGTGAAGTACTGAATTGAAGCCAACCCCACCACCACCCTGCAGAGAGTGACAGGCATTGGGGTGTGCCTTTGGGTCGTCAGGCATAACGGCCACATGATTTCACCACACCCTACCCTGCAGACACTGACAAGTGTCACAGTGTGCCTTGGGGTCTTTGGCCCTTATGCGCACCCCATTCCATCAGGAAATACAGTGAGATGGGTGCAGTATAGGAGAATGGGGTGAACTTTGGGGCCGAAGAGTCCAAGGCATACCTCGATGCCTCTCACTGGCTGCAGGGTGTGGAATGGTATGAGCATTACAGGCAAGAATCCCAAGTCACACCCCTGATGCCTGTCATTCTCTACAGGGTGGGGTGTTATGGTTGGAAACCCTAACACCTCAGGCATTCGTTGGTATTTTCATTCCAAATTTTGAACATGTTTTTTTGTGACCCCCACCTCATGAACAGTGGCAATATCAATTTGTTAGCTGAAATCTGCTTATGCACAGCGACTACAGCATTTAGCACCACAGGTGCAAAAACACATTCCGAACAGGATGTGAAAAATGACAGCTATACTGTTCATGGGGAGGTGTAAAAAATGGCAATGTTGCAAATCTGCAGTAAAAATATTAAAAAAACTGGTGAAGTCACAAGCGTGCATAGAAACTGTGCAACGTACACCCGTAATGTAATTAGTTTGGGGATTTTTTACAGCAGATTGTCAACACAGGCATTTTGTGACGTCCGATCATGAACAGTGTCAGTGTGATTTTCTTTATCCGTCCCGAACAATGATTTCCCACAGCGACCATGCATCTCTGCACTGAAAGTGTGAAAACACATTTCGGCCTTGTTGTGAAAAATTGCAGCTGTACTGTTCATAAGGAAGTGTGGAAAAATGCCACTGGTGAAAATCTGGACTGAAAGTATTACAAAGTCATGAACTTATGATGGTGCGTGGAAACTGCGCAATGCTCACTCGTAACACAGTTATTTTATGGACTTTTGTCACCAAAGTTTCAACATAGCTATTTTAGGACCTCTGCTCATGAACAGTATAACTGTGATTTTCTTAATCTGTCCCAAACATTGCTTTCGCACACCGACTGCACCATTGTGCGCTACATGTGCGGAAACACATTTTGGGTGACATGTGAAAAATGGCAGCTGTACTGTTCATAAGGAAATGTAATAAAATGGCAATGTGGAAAATCTGGAGTGAAAATATGAAAAATTCACAAACTTACGAATGCATGAGAACTCGCGCAATGGAATGTCAGAAACAGTCATTTCTAGGAATTTTCACCAAATTTTCAACATAACCATTTTAAGACCTCTGCTTAAGAACAGTGCCACTGTGATTTTCTTAATGTGTCCCATATATTGATTTCACACACCGACTGCGCCATTGTGCGCTACATGGGCGGAAACACATTTTGGGCAAGATGTGAAAAATGACAGCTGCACTGCTCATAAGGAAGTGTAATAAAATGGCAATGTTGAAAATCTGGAGTGAAAATATTGAAAATTCGCAAACTTATGAGTGTGCGTAGGAACAGCGCAACACGCGCTCGTAAAACAGTCATTTTTAGGAATTTTTTCACCAAATTTTTAACATAGCCATTTTTAGACCTCTGCTCATTAACAGTGTCACTGTGATTTTCTTAATTTGTCCCATACATTGATTTTGCACACCGACTGCGCCATTGTACGCTACCTGGGCGGAAACACATTTTGGGCAAGATGTGAAAAATGACAGCTATACTGCTCATAAGGAGGTGTGGTAAAATGGCAATGTTGAAAATCTGGAGTGAAAATATTGAAAATTCACGAACTTACGAGCGTGCGTAGGAACTGCACATCGCACGCTCATAAAACAGTCATTTTTAGGAATTTTTCCACCAAATTTTCAACATAGGCTTTTGAGAGCCTACCTTATGAACAGTGGCAGTGTCATTTCATTTCTCAGTCCCAAAAGGTGATTTCACACAGTGACTGCAAAATCAACCTTCGGGGCCGAGTAACGTCATGACAGTGAGATCATTCATGAGAAGGTGTCGCAAAAACCCCATGTTGAAAATTTGGTGCAAAAATTCCAAAAAATGCCTGAGATATGCAGCTAAGTTGAAAAACCCCTATCTTTCCCATTATACAGCTTACCAGCATTTCCTCAGTTTGTGGTCGGCTTTGAAGAGGTAGATAGCTCCTGGTCCAATCAAGATCGCCGCACTAGAGTCCGGAGGTAAGTATAGGGTGGGGGTGTGGGGAGGCAGGTGCGCAGTGGTGGGCGGGTGGGGACAGAGACACCGAGGGACCATTTTTGAGTTTCAGGTTTTTTTTTTAAATGAGGACGACGTGGGGCGTTTGCCACGCTGGGGTGAGCTCCCAGCGTGGCACAAGAAATGGCTGGTGGGGGCGTGGGCCGGCGGGATTGGGCACCCGTCGGTGATAGCATGTGTTGCCACGCTGGGGTGGGCTCTCAGCGTGGCAACCTGTACTCTGTGGGGCGGGAACCAGTGGAGCCGGCGGGGTTGGGCACCCCATCGGCTATACTGATGTGTAGCCATGCTGGGGTGGGCATCCAGCGTGGCATATAGAACTCTGCTCTTTTTGGGCGCAGCACAGCCGATGGGGATTGGGCACCCCACGCGGCTACACAGTGTGTGTGGGGGAGCAAGCACCAGTATGCATGCATGTGTGTGTGTGTGTGTGTGTGTGTGTGTGTGTGTGTGTGTGTGTGTGTGGGGGAGCGCGCACGAGCAGGAGATATTTTATCGCTGCTCACTGAAGCATAGCTCCCCCTTTCAACTGTACGCCACTGTATTTTGGACTGGTCATAGACAGCTCGAGCAGGCATTGGAGAACTGCGGCCGCGACTGCAAACACACTGCCTGAATTGGAAGAGGGCTGCCACACCTCTGAAAACTCGGATGATGGCACTATGTTTCTTGCACATGTGTGCAAGCAAAATAAAAGTGGACAGCTTGAAAGGAGCACTTTACCCAGAGGGCCAGCGCTCCCACCAACACATACCAGTTACCAATTTTTATTTTATTTTATTTATTTAGTTTTTGTTGACCAGGTAAGTGCACTAGACAAATCCTGCCTATTTTCAGGCATGACCCAGGGAAGGGGGATACAGATAAATGCCAACTGACCTTGAACCAGATTAAGCTGTTGGTGGTATTTTTTTTTAGTGAATGAGGGAAATTTGGCCAGAACACTGGGGAAATTCCCCTACTCTTTTCGATAAGTGCCATGGGATCTTTAACATCCACCTGAACTACCACCAATGCAGGCAGATGGGACCTCGGTTTAACGTCTCATCAGAAAGACGGCACCTCAGAAGTGCAGCACCCCTCTCATGCTGCACTACAGTGTCAGTACTGGGATATTAGCCCAAGTTCCAGATGTGGGAACTGAACTCACAGCCCACTGATCTCCCGGCCTCAGAGGCGAGTGTGCTAAAGACCCATGGCACTTATCGAAAAAGAGTAGGGGAATTTCCCCGGTGTCCTGGCCAAATTTCTCCCATTCACCAAAAATACCACCAACAGTTTAATCTGGTTCAATTTCAGTTGCTTACCATCTGTATCCCCCTTCCCCCCCGGTCGCTCCTGAAAAAGGGACTTCTAGGCCCAGTGGGCTTACCGGGTCAACAAAACTCAATAAGTAAATAAATTAATTTCCCATTTAGGGTATAACCAGCTTGCAAGTTGTTTTTACTAAAATGTAATACACAACATTTGTCATGATTGAATATCATCTTATGTTTATTTGCCCATTCACTGACTTTATCTAATTATTTTTGCAGTTTAAAATGATGTCACTTTAAGTGCTATCTATTGATCTGATTTTACTGTCATCTGCAGATTTCACTAGCCAGCAATGTTGCGATGTCTTTAATGATGAAATATAAATGTTGAATAGGGTAGGCCCCAATACAGAGACTTAAGGAACACCACTGGACACTTCTACCCAGTCTGACATGTAGCCCCTAATATGCACCCTTTGTTTCCTTTCCTTGAGCCATGATCGAATCCATCTAACAATATGCTGATTCACATTCAGTTCGTTCATACATGATATTTGTTCCTCATGAGGGACCGTGTCAAAGGCCTTAGAAAGGTCTAGATAAACCACACCAACTAATCCCTGTGTGAAAAAATGGCTATGTTAAATATTTCTGGTCAAAATACTTAAAATTACCAAAGTTATGAGTGACCATAGAAACATTTCAATGTACGTACATAACTTTGTAATTTTTACATATTTTGATCCCACATTTTTGAAATAGCCTTCTTATGACTCCACCTCATAAACAAGGGCAGCAAATGTTTTCAAATCCTGCCTGAAAGGTGATTTCTCAAAGTGACAAAAATTGCCTTTCAGACAAGATTTGTATAATTCTACTGCCATTAGTCATGAGTTGAGGTCTCAAAAAGGCCATGTTGAAAATGTGGGGTCAAATATGAAAAAAATGACAAAATTATAAATCAAAGTTCAAAACCACATTAAAATACATTGAACCACACTTGCTTGATTTTCTCATATCACACTCTCTGGTTCGAGCAGCAAGGCATGTCTTTGACCAGACAGTGGATGCCACATGGGACATGTTCTGTTAAGTGAGGGTGTGTGAGGGTGTGGGGTGATGGGTGCTGAGTGGAAGGTCAGGGTGGGGTGGTGTGTGTGTGTGGGGGGGGAGTCAGATTGTGGAGGAACCATTTTACTTTTTACAGGGTTAAAAAAAACATCAAAAGATGGTTTTCTTTATTTGGATATTCCGGTACAGGTGATTAGGCACCCCAGTGTTGGGCTACTGTTCAGCAGCACTGGGGGGGGGGGGTGGCACTCTGGTTCCACCACATACTTAATGAAAATGGGGGAATGACCTGGAGGGAAGGGGGGGGTCGAGAGGAGAAGTGGTACCAGAGGTGGGTACCCCGGTCAGCTCATATATTGCATTTAAACATTGGAAAGTGTGGGCAGGTGACCTGAAGGGGAAGAGGGAAAAAAGAAGCAGTACCAGAGGTAGACACCCTATTCCACTTAAGAAACAATTAAGATAGGTTGGCAGGTGGATAGATAGATAGAAAGGTAGGTAGATAAATAGATAGATAGCTAGATAGCTAGATAGATAGATAGATAGATAGATAGATAGATAGATAGATAGATAGATAGAAATACAGACATGCAGATAGACTGACAGACGAATGAATAAGCAGACAGACAGACAGATAAGAAAGAGTGATAGAGGGATCACTGGCTCACTATGCTTGCTTCTGTGGCTGCAGATCTCAGGAATGTCCCACTGTTCTCATACAGGAGATGTGCGTGAGCTGCTCCTCTCATTGAGCTGGGAACCCTGTATTTTTGGGTCCCCAGAAAAGGTATTTCTGGCAATTTGTTCATAAAACAAATATATGAACATACGAAGAAGCCAGCAGAAGAAGGCCATTTTATCTGTCTAATCTGCTCATATTGCAGGGTCCACAGCTTGAGCTACTGTCCCTGCCCCACCCTCCCCAATCCTCTCATTCTCCCTACCCATGGTCCTTACCTTCCCCCTATGTCTGTCCCAGCATCTCTTGAAGCTGCCCACTGTCTTCAACAAGACCACCTCTTCTGGCATAACACCAAGTCCTGCCAGACCCCACTGGTGACCTCTCTGGTGCTAAATAACTCTCCCCCCAAAATCACCCCCTGGGTTCTGTCCATCAGCCAGTTTTTCACCCATCTGGCCATCTTAGCCACAACTCTGAGATCCACCAACTTCCTGATCAACCTTTTATGGCGCACAGAGTCAAAGGCCTTGCTGAAATTCAGATAGAGGATGTCTACTACTTTGCCCCTGTCTACTGTCTTAGTAACCCAATCAAAGAAGTCAATCAGATTCATTTGACACAATCCCCTTCCAAACCTATGTTGCACTGCATCCTGGAGACCATATTCCTCTAGCTATTCTACCAACCTTCCCTTAAGTATGGTCTCCATGAGCTTGCACATGATTGAGGTCAGACTGACTGAACTGCAATTCCCTAGGTCATCCTTGCAATTACTTTTATGGAGGGGCACCACATGTGCTGTTCTCCAGTCCTGTGGTACCATGCCTGACTTCAGTGAACTATTAAATTGGCCTGCCAATGGCCCTACAAGCTCCTCAGCCAGTTCCCTTAGCACCCTTGGAGGTACTCTGTCCAGGCCTGGTGATTTGTCCACCTTCAATGCTAGCAGCCCCTCTCTCACTCTGTTCTCTTCTATCACTACATCTGTGTTTCCACCCCATCCCCATCCTCTTCTCCCTCCTTAAGGCACTGGTCTGTCCTTCTCCCTGGTGCAGATGGAACAGAAGTATTAATTTAGTATCTCTGCTTTTCTCCCATTATCCTCCACCCACTCCTCCCCTTTCTTAAGCCTAAGAATCTCATCCTTCATGTCCCTTTTCCCTTTAAATTGCAGACATCTTCAAGTTAAGCTCCTCCCACCCACCTGGGTAGCATACTCCTTGGTTCTGCCCCATGATGTCAGATCTTGCGCACTGGAAGCAGACACCAGAACTTAGCTAAACGAGCCCCTTTTAGTTAGCTTCAGGTTTTTTTAAATGCATCATTTTTATGTGTTTTCAATGTTAATGGGTTTACAAGAAAAAAACATGAAGGCGGCCGGCACAATCAGTCGTTTTTTTTCTACATGATCTGTATTTCTTTCAGTATGACAGGTACAGTAAATAGTGAAAATAAGCACTCAATATATATATATATATATATATTTTTGTTACTGTTTGCATTTCTCAATTAAAAATCCTTACAGCTGCAGCCATAGATACGTTCAGATATTGCCTGATATTTTGTGCAATATCTAAGATTCTCTTTGGTGGCCCATGGTGGTACTGCCGGCAGGCAGGGAGTTTTTCCAGAGATATCACAGAAATATCTGACCATGTCTATGGCTGCAACTTATAACTCTGGTATCATATAATATTTTTTCATGAAACCTTCGAAAGGCACACCCTTGGCATGGGCCCCTTCAACCATGAAAGAGCAAAAAATATGCAATGTCAAGTATAGGGCACACAGACGACATGGTTTGTTCAATTTTTTGGTGCTCCGTATCTTGAAAACTGAGCCAGATGCTGACACAAAACTTTTCATGTTTTGAGACTCTAACAGCCTGATCAAGCATGACTGATTTTGAGCTATTTTGTCAAAGGATGCCAACATTATTAAGGTGCAAAAATTGGGGTTTAACATTAAACAGCCTATACAGTCTTTACAATAGGGGCACTAATGTGCCCTTATAATACATATAAATTGCAAAAAACTTTGTTAATGCATCAGTTATGGTTAAAGTGACAAAAGTAGGGAAATGTGGCATTAGGGTTTCCAACCCTAATACCCCACCCTGCACAGACGAAGAGGGATCGGGGGTGGTATTAGCATATCCTGCCCTAATGCTCACCCTATTCTCCTATGCTGTGGCCACCCAGCTTATTCTGTAACGGAATGTGGTGAGCATTAGGACAGGAGATGCCAATGCCACCTCGCAATTCCTCTTCATCTGTGCAGGGTGGGGCTGGGGTGTTAGGGTTGGAAACCTTAAAGCCACATTTCCCTACTTTTGTTGCTTTAACCCTAACTGATGCTTTTAATGAAGTTTTTTGCAATTTATTTCCTTACTTTTTGAGATAATATAATAGTATCTTTATTTTACTGTGGGATCACATCCCTCCACAGATGCACGTATGTATCTAGCTGTGGAAACATAGTGGCCTCCGAGCTGTGTGCTTCCATGCATCAAGTTATGAGCAGGTGCAGTGAAACTGCAACAAACAGTCATAACTGTGCCATCTTTAATAATTTTCACCTGACATGTTCAGCATAACTTTCTTATCAGCTCACCACATATATCCAGTACAGAACATTTTCAAATCCCCATCAAAATGTAATTATGTGCAATTGTAATGCTGTTCTGTTCCACAGGTGTGGAAAAACATTTTTGGCAGGATTTGGTCAATGACAGCTGTAATATTCATGAGGTGGTATGAAAAAATGGCAATGTTGAAAATTTGGAGTGATAATATGATAAACTGCCAAAGTTACGCGTGTGCGCAAAGAAATTGCAATGACCCTGTGTAACTCAGGCATTTTTAGGTATTTTTACACCAGATTTTCAACATGGGCATTTTGGGATCCCACCTCATGAACACTGGTACTGTCATTTTATTAATCCATTCCAAAAGATGATTTCACACAGTGACTGTGCCATTCTTTGCCACAGATACAAAAACATGTTTTGGGTATGGTATGAGAAATGACAGCTGTACTGTTCATGAGGTAGTATGAAAAAATCGATATGTTGAAAATTTGGAGTGAAAATAATGTAAGTTTCCAAAGTTATGCACCTGCATAGAAACTACACAACACACACTCATACCACGGCCATTTTTAGGAATTTTTTTCACCAAATTTGTAACATGGACTTTTTGAGACCCCACCTCATGAACACTGGCACTGTCATTTTGTTAATCAGTCCCAAAAGCTGATTCCATGCAGTGACCGCAAAATCACCTTTCAGGACTGAGTAATAAAATGACAGTGCCAGTGTTCATGAGGTTGGGTCAAAAAAACCCTGTGTTGAAAATTTGGTGCAAAAATTTCAAAAAATGGCTGAGATATCAACATAAATTGAAAATGCCTTTGACAGGCATTATATGGTGCTTACCTTGATTCTTCAGTTCGTGGTTGGGCTTTGAAGGGTGCAGACATGTCCCGGTCCACAGAAGATGACAGCCCTTGACCTCTGGTGGTAAGTATAGGGTAAGGGGTGTGTGTGTGTGGTGGTGGGGTGCTCAGTTGGAGGGTTGGGATGGGAGAAGGGGCAGCGGGGATGATGAGGGATAGTTTTCTTTTTTTCAGGTTTAAAAAAAACAGATGTTGGGACTGTTTTCTTTTTTTCAGGTATACATTTATTGAAAACAGATTTAAGGACACTGGGGATGGGCTCTCCAGTGTCCCATACTACTGAAGGGGGTGAGGGCTAAGTGCCGATATGGGAACTGGGACCCCTGATGTTGGCACATTCGTGGAGCTGTGGGGTTGGCAGTTATCCGACACTGGGAGTGGGCATCCCGGTGTTGGAATATTTTATAAATCAAACAAAAAGTGAGTTGCAGATGACATGAAGTGAGCAGGGCACAGCAATCAGAGGGTAGGGGCCACTAGACACAAGGGAATGAATTTGGGTCAGGACATACATCGGGAAGTGAAGGATTAAACTAGACACCAGGGAAAACAGGGCTGAAGGCTCCTCTTGCTAAGCTTGGCACCCTGGATTTTGGTTGCCCAGAAAATTCATTTCTGGCAGTTATTTAAAAAGAAAATAAAGGTCTAAATCTAACTAAATGGGACCCATTTAGTTAAGTTCTAGTATTTGTTTTGTAAAATGACAACAGTTTTATGCATTTTACATACTTTTTAACTGGTGGGAGGGAAAAACCAAGATGGCAACTCTTGTCCGAGGATTTTTTTTCTCATGAAGAGGGATTCCAAATCTTGTAAAGAACTAATAATCTCGTAAAACTCAATCCTTCTTCATGAGACAAAATCATTCTTTGAAAAAAGATCTCTATCCTAGAAATGGAATGTTCAGCAAAGTCCCATAGGATATAATGAGAACTAATAAAGTTAATAACTTTGAAACAAATTAATATTATTGCACAAAATTGTCATTGTCATCTGTTCTTCTACCAAAGTTCTTTATACCCTACAAAAATCATGCAGTAATTCCACACCATCTGGCTGCAAGGTGATGAGGAAAAAATTGCAAAATGGGTGTTTTTTTTTACTTTTTTTCACTATCTAGATCTTAGAATCCACATATCCGACCAGAACAATGCTTACCACATCATGAGATCTACTCAACAGGACAGTGCATACCAAATTTTGTGCAAATCAATTGATTAGTTACAAAGTTATTAAAGTGCAAACTTTCAGGTTTAACATAGAAACTGCTGCTCAGCCCTAACTATAGAGTTGCTATTGCGCCTGTATGATAAACAATAGGAATGGAGAGTGGGCGATCTGGACGGGAGGGGGGAGAAGGAAGCAGTATTTGGGATGGGCATCCCAGTCTGCTTAACAGACAGACAGACAGGCAGACAGATAGATGGACGGATAGACAGACAGAAAAGTAGATACAGACGGACGAACACACAGACAGATAAATTATAATGACGTAGTTGCGCCAGTAAAGTTAGAGTTGAGCAACAGGATCTATGTTAAACCTCTAATTTTGCACCTTAATAGATTTGACAGTGTTTGATGAAATTAGCTGCAATTTTGCATGCATTGTCTTGTATGAAAGTTCTAAATATGTGGAACGTTTTGTGGTGGGATCCTGTGCAGTTTATGAGATCCGCATATGTCATTTTCCTGTAGAAGTCTACTTTTTTCCTATACTTAACCTAGGATTTGGGTTTGATTTCAGGTACAGCCTACACAGAATGACATTTTTTTCTGAAATTTTCTGGGCTTTAGTGTGCTGTGCCAAGGTAGTGCCTTTGGAAGGTTTTGGAAAAAGATACGAAATCATTCTAGAATTATAAGGATTTAAAATTTTGTTTTTCTAGGGATGGGCGAACCAGTTGGGCAAAAATCCGAACCCTCCCCAAGCAAGCTGAAGTAAAGGGAATCAAACCTTTTCTGAACAGTTTTAACTGTTTGGAATGGTTCAGAAGGTAGCTAGAGCACATGACTCACATGAGCAAGAAGTGCAAGAGCATAAGAGGGACCAGACAAAGAGATTCTCTGTCATGGCTTCTCATTGGACTGGGGCGCAATCCATCTTTGTAATGTGGCGCCTGACTGAGTCATGCTTGGAGGAACCCACGTGGTCCACATTACATGCTGGCTGCTGCTATTGTCTCAGTCAGTTCATGGCAGACTTGGACAAAGAAGAAGCAGCTCTGCGCTGCACCATGTTCATCGTCTTTTTTTTTTTCAAAGTACTTCATCATCTCACGTTGTAGTCAGCAAGCAGAGCACAGTTTCTACATTAAAAAGTAAAAACTACTTTTCAAGCCAGAGGATTTATATAAAAAAGGAAAGTAAGAAAGAAAGAAAGAAGGAAGTCTGTGAAGCAAAAACAGAGGATGTGGAGTCAGGGACTCAGGAGGGGAGGAGAGGGGCAAGTGAGCCACGCATTTGATTGCGCAGGCAGGCACAGTATGCAAAACTCTGTTGCACAGAATTCTTTTTTTTTTCTGTCCTGCAGTTTATTTTTGTGCAAACTGCAAAGAAAACTAAAAGCCAAAAAAATTAAGGGGTGAAAGAAACTTTGAAACTTTCTTTCTGTGTGAAGCAAAAAAATAATCCTAGCTTTAGAGGGGAAAGTATTGTGTCCTACAGGGTTAGGCCAGGTTTGTGACCCCCCCGAATTTTCAATTTGTTCTCTAGTATTGTCAGTGGATAGCAGCAGTGCCAGCCCTTATAGGTCCTGTGTGTGAGTGTGTGAACCAGAATAATATAGCAGACCTGTGTCTGAAATAAAATTTGAAAGCCAGCCATCAGTACTACTTGCATACTGTCTGTGTGAGCCTGAAGAAGTCAGCCAGCTCTCGTCTACTCCCTGTGTTCCATGGGGTGTACCTACAAGCTTTGGCTTAGCGAGCCTTCCATCACATTGAGTATAAATAAAATAAATAATCCTTGCTTTGGAAGGACTGTGTCATAAAGGGTTAGGCAAGGTTTTGTGACCCCTGCATCTTCAATTTGAACTCTAGCATTGTCCAGTAGTGCCAGCCCTTATAGTTTAGAGGTCCAGTGTAAACCAAAATACTATAGCAGACCTGTGTCTGAAAATTTAAATTCAGAAATCTGACAGCCACCACCACTTGCATTTTGTGACTGGGACCCTGAACAAGTCACTAGACACACTGGCATTACGAGTACTCAAAACAATTGTAGAGCAAACACCAGGGGCAAACAAGGAAGCAAATATGAAAGTTTTTTCAGTCATCCAGAAAGGAGTGGCCCATTAAAAAGCTAAGTACCAGAACAACAGTAGATCGAAGGGATTGAACTAAATGCTATTACAGTACAAGTCACATTAAACTGTTCATGCAACTCACTGGTTAAGCATTTTCCAATGAGTTGTCTAATGTGTGCAGTGTTCAGTTCAATGAATTGTTAAACGTTTCATTATGGTTTTTAACTAGCTGATTTTCAGTTTCAGTTTACTTTTAAGCTGGCTGCTTCAAACTTTCATTTTGATTTCACAGGTGCATTACTGCATTCTGTACTGTGTACAATAAAGTGCATTAGTAACTGGTTTTCCACTTTAATGAGTGAGGTACAGCACTGTAAAGTACAGTAGATTGTCAGCATATAAAATCTTGATTTATACAGTAATGTGTCTCTCCTGCTTCACATGGTGTATTTATCCATTTGTAATGTGTTTAAAACAATTTTTTTAAGCTACCTGTCCTGAGTTCCCTCATGAACGATACTGCTTCATGTATAATAAAATAAAACAATACTGTATGATGCTTTAGGTGCTATGCTGTGCACTCGTTTGTGAACAAGTTTTTCTTGTGTGAAATAAGTAGTGTTTGAGTTAATATAGACTTTACTGAGCTCTGCAAAGTTAATTCTGGTTGAAAAAGATCACTATAACATATTTAATTTACTGTTTGAAACTTGAAGCCATGATTCTAGGCATGTGCATGTCCAGAGTCATGGCTTCAAGTTTCAAACAGTAAATAAAACATGCTACAGTGATCTTTTTCAACTAGAATTAACTTTGCAGAGCTCAGTAAAGTCTGAATTAACTCAAAAACTATTTATTTCACACAAGACAAACTTGTTCACTAACGAGTGCACAGCATAGCACCTCAAGTGTCATACAGTAGTTTTTTTTATATTAATAGACATGTGGGAGTATTGTTCAGCAGCATTCAGGATGGGTGGCTTAAACATGAATTTTATAGTCATCTCAAAGAAATGCATAGTATCTGTTATGATAATGGACATGCTATACACAGTTGCAGGTAGGAGACAACACACAGATGATCAGTGCAATGATGGAATGCAATGCAGTGAATGGGAAGAGACTAACAGTTCACAGTAAAGACAAACAAGCATCACTGCATTGCATAACAATTGAAAGAGAGCTAAAGGAAAGTTAGAGAAGGGTTAAAAGTGCATCACATGTGACGTGAACTTTGGTTGGAAAAGAGTTTCAATCTAAAGAAGTTACAATTGCCACTGCATTGTCATCAGTAAAAAAATTAAAAAGCAGTGAGTTGGATGAACAGTTTAATGTGACTTGTACTGTACTATCAATGTGCCAGCTAACTCTCAAAATGCTGAAAGCTGGGCAACTGGGGTTGGACTATTTATGTTAAAAGGGCTCATTAGTGCCATAGCAAACAAAGTTCAAAAGAATCCAAGGCATCTACTTGCAAGTTTACTGAGAAAATTGCAAAAACAAAGAGCATCCCTATTATACAGTACATAAAGGTAAAACACTTACAGGTACAACTTGAGTTGGATATGCTCGATTTGCTACACATTCATATCAGATAAGTCAATCCCCAAGTAAAAGTGCTAGCTCTACTGAATCTGATGATGATGATGATGACCATGGTCATGGTGATACCGATGACATGGATGAGCTTGTGAGTCTGACTTTACCAATTTCTCATTCTGACATTGGCAATGTGGATAAAAGAGTACTACAGTGGCAAAGGGAAAAATAAAATGTCAAAGGCTCAAGCCAACCAAAGTGAAACAAAGTCTGACAGTAGTGATGGCAATGGTGCTGATGCAGAAGATTATATGATTGTGTCACCTGATGAATCTGTATCCTCCACCAATATGTCTTCCCTAGTTAAACTCAGCCACTCTACCCCTACTGAGCTCATTATTAGACATACAGAACAGACAGACAGATAGATAGATAGATAGATAGATAGATAGATAGATAGATAGATAGATAGATAGATAGCAAGAAAACTACTTTAGTTCACATGGTAGGGTTGTAAAGCCATAAATGTCAGGAATTGTGGTGTTAGGGTTTTGAATCCTAATGCCCAGTCATCTCCTCCGTCCTCTACTCTCATGATCCAAACCAACCTACAAGTCTGAGTAGACCCTTCTTCTGCCAGAAGGGGCTCCTCTTTGGAGGCTATTGGTCGACTGGAGTTTGGGAGAGAGGTGGGGTTAGCATAGGGAGGCTAGCCCACCCCTCCATAGAAGTTGCAGTCCTCTCAGTGATGCATGGGGAGACCATGGAGGCTTTCCCTGGTGTCAGGCAAGCAGATCAGAGACCCAACAGCTGCACACATTACATCTAAGAATAAGTTGTAACCTTTTTGAATTTATCAGCAAACACATGGCTGTGGCCATTTTAATCCAGCAGTTGTCCAATTTGTTACTGGGATGGAAAGGGTAAAGGGGTAATGGAGCCTGACCGCCACACCACTTCTCCCGCTTTTTGTGCCAAATCTCCCTGCATATTCTATAAACCTCTTTCATTCTCAATTAGGCTCCACTCAAGTAGAGAGTGGCTGCTGCTGTTTGCATCTAGTAGAGAGTTCAGTACTACTGTGCATGAAATGCACTATCTAAAACTATACTTCTTTCCTTTCCAGATTGAGAATATACTTATTTAACTAAAAAGACCCTATAAAGGAAGTGTATGCTGATGACCTTAGATATTGTTTGCATAGCTGTAATCAGAGTTCATCTCAAGGTCTAGAAATGCATAATGAACTAACTACACTTAAGTGTAAAAACATTAAGGGCTCAATTCTGAAAAGGGACTTAGATCAGTGCAAGCTCCAACTAACAGCATCTTGCGCTGATGCCCAGTGCATCAGGGACCCTATGCCTGATTCTCCATTGAGCAGTGTCCCGGTGGCAATGTCCCATGGCTTGCGACAACTGTGGCTATGAACCTAACCGAAGGTGCACTGGGAGGGCATGCCACAAGCTGCAGGGAATCTGTGCACCACTCCAGATTCCCCCCTCTCTAAACCCCAATGTGCCCCATAATGTAAAATATTTAGTGCCAACTTCCTTGGTGATCCAGTGGCCCCCTACCCTACCCTATCTCAGATGTGCCCCATAATGTAAAAACATTTTATTACCCACTTACCTGGTGTTCTAGTGGTCCCCCCTCCTCAGTGTGCCCATAATGGAAATCATTGTATTTCCCACATCCCTGGTAATTCAGTGCCCCCCCCCCATGATTGCCAATGTCCCTGTTATAATCACAAATATATAACCCCATTCATTGGTGATCCAGTGCCCCCCTCGATCCCTGATGTTCTAGTTCGTATATATTAATCAATTAATTGCCATTGGCAATCAGTAGCCCCACCTCCCTACCCCAGCTGGTAGTGCCTACCTCCCCACTTCCCCGCCCCCTCTGATTACAGAGCTGGAGACCAGCACAGCCCTTCTCACACCTCCATGGTCAGCCCTCAACTGAACTGTAATTGGGCACAGACTATAAGGTGCAGAATGTGCTCAGTGACAGTTCAGTCAGGGTTGGCCACTGAGGTGTAAGAAGGGCTGTGCCAGTCTCAGGCTCTGTCATGGGACAGGGTGTAGGATGATAGGCACTACCAGCTGGGGTGAGGGGCCACTGGACAACCAATGACAAGGGATTGATTGATTACTATACTAATGGGGACATCATGGATCAGAGAGGGGGACCACTGAATCACCAATGAATGGGGTTATATATTTTGTGATTATAATGGGGGCATCACTGATTGTGGAGGGGGGCAATTGGATCACCAGGGACGTGGGCAATACACTGATTTCAATTATGGAGACATCAAAGAATGGGGACAGCTAGAACACCAGGGAAGTGGGCAATAGACTGTTTCACATTATGGGGCACATTGCCGATCGGGGTGGGGGGGACCACTAGAACACCATGGAAGTGAGCAGTAAACTGTTTTACATTATAGGACACATTGGGGATTGGAAAGGGGGACCACTAGAACACTAGGGAAGTGGGCAATACATTGTTGTACATTATGGGGCACATCGAGGATCAGGAAGGTGGGCAGCTGCATCTACAGGGGTGCATTTCAATTACTTTCATATCATCTGCAACAGCCTGCATTAAGGAGAGAGTTCACGGCACATTGCTACACACAGGCTACTCTCTCAGTTGAGAGTTTTCTAAGTTCCTTAAGACCAGCCCTGGCTGGTCTAAGGGTACTTAGAAATTCTCTTTCTGGGAGAGTTCTGAGAATATCACATTCAAGAATGTGGCAGCTTGCGTCTGCCACATACCCCCTAACATCAAGTTGCAGCCCAGTTTCGGGTGCAGAGATGGTGCAAGCCCCATTTGGTGCAGGCAGACTGTTATTGATGTAGGCTGCCTTTGTGAATAGCTCAGGGGACAGTTATTGATGCAAGGTGCCACTTACACTCTTTCTATTTGGCGCAGTACCTTGTGTCAAACCTAGGGCATGAGAATCGGGCCCATTAAGGGTAAAAAGCTATCACTGGGTTTTGGACCTTTCTAAACCATGAGACCACAGTACCAGTATATACCATTGTCCTCAGAATGTCAAGATAGCTTTACACCCTTATTTTGTGGGGACTGGGTTTACTTTGTTGTAATACTGCACTTGACCCCATTACTTGGGAGTGGTGTAAACACTGATATATTACAGGCTTAAACATATTTTAGTGAGAGTCATGTGATGCCTTGGTTGGAGTAGCAGCTCCTAACCTTTGGTCCCACCCGCCCCATTGATTTATCATTTATTTTTCTTGTTACTAAGTTCCTACCTCAACTTTCTTGGTCGGATACACTTTTAGGAAGTCTCCACCATCGAAATCTACAGGTTTTATTTGAAAACAGCAACAGTGATGGAGGCAGAGATGTGGCAGATGCCCCCGCAACATACTCCTCCTCAGACACCAGATCAAGCCAATAAACACCAAAAGGCCTAAGGGACAAATACCCTCTGCTCCAATACCTCGACACCAGCACCACTTCCGCTCTCGGAGGAGAGATTCCTTTCTAAATTTCTGCTGTTAATGGATTCTCTCCAAGAGCTTACTGAAGAGCTTAAATCTTTGAGGTCAGACTTGGGAGACACGGGCCAGTGTGTGGGTGATGTGGAGGCCTGCACCTCTTCCCTAGAGAGGTGGCATGATCGCATGGAACCAGAGGCTACTTCTCTTCAACAAAAATTGGATAAAGTATAAAATAAGGTTGAAGATTTAAAGGGGAGAAGCAGACAGAATAATATTCTCATCTTCAGCATCCCGAAAGAGGAAGAAGGTTCCACCATGATTTTTTATCTGGTATCCAGTCATAGACCCCTTTCCCCCGTAAAAGAAAACACAGACACAAATCTTGGAGGAAATGGCCACAGCCATGCATTTATTGATTACGATCCAGATTGAGAGCAGATTGTACACCTGGGAGGATCAACTGTCAGAGGTTGTAAGGGTCAAGACTGCTTGGCCACCCCATCAGATGCCATTAGCCTTGCAGGATAGTGGTACCTGCTGGAGGTGGACCCCGACCCTTCCCCCATGTCAGAGTACCCAGTTTCTGCCTCCACGCCAACCAGAGGAGGGGGTCATGAGCCCTTCAGAAGAATTCAGCTCATCACCGCCCCTTAACCACCATTCAATGTCATTGTGATCCTCCTGAGATGCCATGCAAACCATGACTGCAACAAGTTTGACATTCACCTATGCCATGACTATTTTCTCTAGGATATTTGGTTTCTCTCACTTCTGACTCAGTTTAACACCCTTTTGGAGGAGGAGAAAAACCCAGGAAAAAAAACCTGTTGCAGGGAAAACTGGGAAAAGCCACTCCCCAACCTCTAATGTGGTCACCCTTAAGGGGTCAAAAGAGGGGCCCTAACTGCCTGGCCCCACTAATCTTATTTTATGAGGGTGGGTGGGTAGGTGATCCTTGAAGGGTGAAAGAAGAAAGAGGAAAGACTGCTGGCTACAGCCCAAGAAATTCCTCTTTCTCCCTTCCCCCACAGGATGTGACCCCCCCTCCCTCAAGTGGAGTGGGAGGTCTTGGTGGTCTCCTTGTCAAATCCCTCGACTCTCCCTAGCCCCCTCGGAACCACCTTCTGCTCTTGCCCCCCCCAACCTCCTTCCTGGGTCCAGGGGAGGATGGTCCCAGACAAATTTCGGCTGCTGCCATATGTTGCAGCCTCTGTAATTTGTGCAGAAACTTCTAGAAAAAGTGGATGGTCCCTCTCCCAATAATTCAACATACATTGTGGAGCAGGCACGCCACTCGCTTTGTTCTAGACCACCAGCAGGGTCTCCACCCCAGCCTTTAAACTTAAAGCTGTTGAACTTTATGGATAAACAGCACATTCTTCCTAGAACCAAGGAACTTTAAGAGATTACATGGGAAGGATCCAAACTATGTATAACTCAAGATCTGCCTGCTATCACTCGCCAGAAATGGGCAGTGTTTCATCCAGTTGTGACTAAGCTTATTGCTGCCGGGATCAGATTCTGTGTTGTCTACCCTGCTCGACTTCATGTTTTGCTCCAAGAGACTTGGCACTCCTTTGATCCTGCAGGACATGCTGCCCAGGACCTTAAACAACTTCTACCTGACCTGTTTAAGGACCGTTGAGAATGTCGTACATTTTTTTTGTTTGTTTGGGTCTGATATAAGGTTGGAGTCTGATCAGAAAGTGCAGTGCTAGCTTACTTTCCTTCAAAATTTTGGTATGCCTGAAGATGTTTTTGGGAACTGACCTTGCTCGAGAAGCACATGAGCAAGAATGAATTCAGCATGAAGATCTTCTTGCTTGTTTATGTTTGCTTTGATAAGACCTTGGACCTGTGCAGTGCAACTTGCCCCATTGAATATCGTGCCAGGGCGCATCGGTGGGTTGCACATGGAGCAACCCTTTTGAATATCCCACCCTGTATACACAGAAAGGGACAACTCATTTGAAAATGGTCTACAGTGTTTATGTTTCTTCTTATATTCATTAAGTACACATGCAATACATTCTTATTAGACTGTACACTCTTGTATTTTCTATGGGATATTATAGTTTCCAATATATTTACTATTGTCATAATCTCAGTTATTCTCATACAAATATTGCTTATCACAAACATATACTTTGCAGTCTAGTATATTATATTTCTAATACTATGCACCAAATGTGTCCATATTTCTTGCCTTGTAGGATACCACTTACAGTACTTAGTAAGTGAGCTCATAATTTGTCACTTAAGGCAGAATGCTAAATAAAAAAATGTTTTCATACAAAAATAATATTTTTTCCTTTGTATTACCTTCCTTGAAATTAGTGTTTTCTCTTATATATCAGTAACAAGCATCCCCATGCATAATACCTTTGAAACTACTGTATAATAGTCTTTTTGCAAACTACAAAACATATTTGTGACATTTGTTTCATGTATTTTATTGTGGCAGTTTTCCCTATCAATGTCTTATGCTCACTTCTGCCATGCAGCATTAGGTCCATAGAGCATAAGGTACAGACTAAGGGGCATAATCTGTAGAGGGCATTCAAGATGTTAGGTACTGGTGGAAATGTGTTAGGCTGTCCTCTGCTGCAATGGGACATGCATTGTTTCCCTTGATACACTCCCCACTCAAAATTTCCATGACTGGGGGGGTCATGTGATACGCTGACAGTGCTAGCTGCATTTCCTCTGAGCTCCAGTCCTCACCGATTTATTTAACTATTTTTGTGCAAGTAAAACCTATCTCACCAGATGAATTTGAATGCTATGTAACAGCTCACCTGTTTTTTTAGCAGTTGGTGGTGTTAGAAGTCAGAATTTCACTTCAGAATAGATGTGGAGATGAGATCTGCTCCGCTACGGCATACCCTCCTCCCCCGGCAACGCACGACAAGGTCTCAAAATGGTCAAAAGCACAAGCTACAACTGCCAGTAAGAATATTTCCCCATTGCTGGCTTTAACAGAAGATAAGTTTATTCAGGAGTTTACTAAATTTCAAGATATGCTCATGGGGCTCACTGGAGAGATAAAAGCTAAGCATATCTCGTTAGATGCTCTTGCTAGATGGGTCGGAGACAATGAGGCCCATACCAGCTCACCTGAAGACTGGAGGAAGAAAATGGACCCTGAGGTGATATCCTTGTGGCAAAAAAACTCCCAGCTGGAATCCCATCTGGAAGACCTTAAAGGAAGAAGTAGGAGGAACAATTTTGTTATCCTAGGTCTTCCAAAACAGGCTGAAGGAACTCAGGCTATCCTTTCTGCACAGAAGCTGGTTGAAAAGTTGGCTGGTCCCTCTCTGAACAGCCAAATATATATAATTGAGAGGGTACATAGGGCACTTCACCCCATGTCTGCTGATGGAGCACCACCCCTGCCCTTTATTTTCAAATATTTGAATTTTTTGGACCATCAGCATTTACTGGCTAAAATGAGAGACCTCTGGGAGATCCTATGGGAAGGTTCTCAAATCTGTGTAATGCAAGACCTACCATGGACTGTCCAACAATGAATGGCCTCCATCCATCCAATAGTTTCTAAGATTGTGGCTGCTGGAATATGCTTTCAGATGTTGTATCCCACTAAACTGCAAGTCCACCACCAAGGGACATGGAAATCCTATGAATTGATTGAGAATGCTACCTCAGAACTAAGGCTTTTGTTCCCTGACCTTTTCAAGATCTCATGAATATGTTCGCTGTCCACACAGAGTAGTTGGTAAGACACCAATATTAAACTTCTGATCTGTCTTTCTGAATGTTGCCAAGTAAATCTCTCGGGTCCTTTTATTTTCTTGATGCTCCTATTAAGGTCAGCCCCATTGGGAGAAATATCTCCTCAGTACTGGAACTTCTCATACAACTGTGTGGGCTAAAAGAATTTTGACTAATGTTCTGGTCTCCTAATGGCTTCACTGATACTTGTTCTATTTATTTTCCCTATCTGTTTGGTGATTTTCATTTTGATTATGCAGTACCTTGCATAGGATGGTATTGGAGACCTCCTGTTCCCTTGGATATGTTCTCCTGATGTTTCATTTTTTCATTTTGAGGGAGTTGCCAGTTTTAACTGTGAGGACTGTGCTTCCTGGAACCATAGCCCAGTGGCTCTGACAGATGTGGCAGGTGGTTGTGACTGTTTTGAAATAATTAGAGACTAGGAAGCCTGACAAACATTTGATCAACTGGACCTGCCTAATTACACTGGTGACGTTGGCATTACAGTTCCATATGGTAGTTGCCGTTGTCACTATTCATTTAAGTTTGTCCCAACTGCAACTAGTCCTTGCTTATACAGCTTATCTCCATCCTTTCCACTTTATAGACTCCAGATGTGTCACCATGGTTCTGGATCTCAATGGACTACAATGTGCTAAATGGGATACACTTCTGCTAGGCTCCCAATTTCTTTTTTTGAATACCAGGGTAGGCTATGGACACTATTGTTGCTTAGTATGGGCGTTCGGTACCTGGTCGTTCAAATTGCTACTTTCCCAATGCACCCAATGCTTGTTGGACAGTGGAGTGCTACTGTAGTTAACCTAAACTTATTAATAGTTTCTTATTTAGTGCTGTGAATCTAATTCTTATTGTGTTCTCTGCTCCTTTTAAGACGTGTGCAAATGGAGACATGCACTTACTATTTTTATGCTTATTTTATTAGTGGAAACTACATCTGATTCTGCTTTGTTCTTCTGCTCTGCTATCTGTTTGACAGACTTCAAGCTTCACTCCTTTTGGGGACTATAGGAGACAGTGTTTTGATTGGATTCTGTTTAAAAATTCTTTTTATTTTACAAATTTTGTACTTCAGAATATATATTAGCTCTCTCTACTAATTGTTGCCTTTTGTTTATTATATTTCCTAGTTTAAGCCATTGCTCTTTATAAATGGGGGAACTTGATATAATGTGGTCATTACATAGCATGGTTATTTTCTTGGGGCATTAATATCAGCTTTTGTTTATTAAGTAGCATTTGTAGTAGTTACAGAGAGAATATTTAATGCAGCCCTATCATTTTCCTTTTAGGCTGCTTTGTTTGGGCTGTTCAAAAGGTTTAAGGGGATTAACCAACACAAGTTTTTCTTTTAGTTCTTCCCTGTACTTTATAAGAGGTCCATAGGTAATTCTGGTGAAGTGGTTTTCCTTGAGTTTTACTAACTTGCTTTGATAATTTTGTTAGCCCGACTTTTTTTTAAGGTTCTGTCATTATACTTGTAACAGCTCCGTTAAGGTAGTGACAGAGAGGTAGTGGACTAAACATTATTTGAACATGTATATCCCTAAAAAATATGGGCTTGAGTACCCTCTGTTGCATTTGTGCTTAATGGGCCTAGTCTCACTTTCTTATGTATGGGGAACTAAAGGTATATTGTAAATACTTTTTAGATTTAGTGTCAGTCCCATATGGGAGAGGTTTGTTCTTTATGGGGTATTTTCTGGATGAGGTTAGGCATGGGGGGAAGGGGGCTCTTAGAGACTTTTTTAGCAGGAACTAGGTGGCGTGAAATTGCATCATGGGCTTAAAACATTTAGGAGGTCAGTCTTCAGGACTGGGGTTAGTTAAAGATAATAGTTGGTTAGTTTGGGAAGGGATAGTTACTGGGATAGTTTTGTGTTTTAGGGGATTACTTAATGAAGGAGGGGGGATGCTTCTTTCTAACACATCTAGTTACTCTGTTCTTTGATAATGTTTGGGTTGGGCTTTTAGCTTATCATATTTGTAATTGGTGTCGGTTTCTTTTTAGAAGGAGTGTTCCTGTTTGGGATTGTTTTAGTGCTTAGAGAGGGAGGGTTGGTGGGGGGGGGGATTCAACAACACAGTGATGGATTTTTGTTCTGGTGCTATTCAGTATTATGACTAGGGCCCTGGGCTTTTTTCTTAGTGGGACAATATTTATATGTCTTCTAATATTAGATAGGCATCCTGGAATATCAAAGGTGCCTGCTCCAGGGTGAAGAGATATCAGATCATAAAACACTTGAATTAACTGTGCTGCAAAATTGCCTTTCTGCAAGAAACCCGTTGCTTGCCTCAGAAGGTCCTCTCTGCCATAGGAAATTAATAGGCAGGTCTATGCAGCTGGCAATAGTACAAATAACAAAGGGGTAGCTATTTTAGTTTCCAGGTGAGTCAAATTCCAATCCTTACAGAGTCTTGAGGATCCTCAAGGATGATATATTTTTGTCAAAGGCATTCTTGAGCATACTGAAGTATTGTTAGGCAGTGTCTGTGGGCCTAACATGGATACACCGTCCTTTTTTTACTGAACTGACTGCTCTTTTGGCCCCCTTCCATTCCCTCCCTATTATATTAGGAGGAGACTGGAATGTTACGTTTACCCAAGACCAGGATAGGACTTACAGAACACAAGCTGGGCTGTCTCCTGCTCAGCACTCCCTCCGCGACATAGTGGACAACATAGGGCTTTGTGATCCTTGATGTATTTTACACCCAGCTGTCAGAGAATATTTATTTATTTATTAGCTTTTGGTAACCGGGTAAGTGCGCTAGGCAACAGACCTGCCTATTTTCAGGCACGACCCGAGAGAGCACAGGACATTGGTTACAATATGCAGAAATGCACAGACATAATATAGGTGTACAGGAGCAAAACAAGATATACATTGGGTAGCACAGTAATAGTTACATAAAGGTACATTTTAGGCATAGATCATAATAAGGATGTAAAATAAAGCAATTAGGGTAACCATAAGACAGCTGAGGACAGTAAAGACATCAAGGTTCATAGCCACCTAGACAAGCATATTGCATGGGAGAACATTAGTGTAGTACTCAGGGTCAGACCCGACAGCCTGCAGTGGGACAAAGCAAATTAAGAGCATTTGCATTGGCCAGAGGCTAGAAGGTGGGTGAACAGCGAGTTTTTTGAATTCTCGATGGGAGGCTGAAGTTTTCACCATAAGGGGGAGTGAGTTCCAGAATTTGGGAGCAAAATGGGCAAATGCCTGTTCACCCATTTTTGTCATGCAAGGTCTAGTGGAGAGCATGGGGACAGAGGAAGACCTGAGAGGTACGGTGTGTGGAGGCAGGAGTCAGGAGGTTGGCAAGATAGACAGGGCAGGGAGGTCTAGACAGGAGTCAATAAAGCAGCCCAGGGAGTAGGCTCGAATATCCTTAGGTGACACCCAATTTAAGCCAGCGTAAAGAGACAATGATGGGTAAGGGCGTGGGGCAGTTAAGGCGAATCTACAGATGTTGTTGCAGACAGTGTCCCATTTGTGGAGTGTAGCAGAGTTTGCAGCAAAGAGGAGGGCAGAGCATATTGGAGCTGGGGTAAGAGAATACCTCTGCAACAGAAAGTCTAGCGGAAGGAGTGAGGGAGTGGCGCACACGATAAGCTCCGCCAATTTTAGCATTGACGGCACAGCACACCATATTGACATGTTGAGACAGGTCAAGTGTGGGATTCAAAGTGACCCCAAGGTACTTGAAGGACTCAGTGTTTAAGATAAGAGAGCCATCAAGGCATTGAACCCGGAGCCTGTTCGCAGGGGCAGACAGTTTCTTAGAGGATCCGAATAGCATAGCACAGGTTTTTTCTAGGTTCAGGACTTGGTGGTTGCTAGAGAGCCAGGTCTGCAGGAATTGGAAGTCATTAGTGAGAGTGGAGTTGATGGCAGCAACCGATTTTGACCCAGAGTAGAGAACAAGGTCATCTGCGTACATAAGAGTGCAGCTATGCCGGGACATGGTGGGAATATCATTTAGGAAGAGGAAGAAGAGTAGAGGTCCAAGAGTGGATCCCTGGGGAACTCCACGGAGATGTTTAGGGGGGAGGAAAGGGCCTTGTGAAATGCTACTGCCTGAGTCCGATTGTCAAGATAGCTATGGAACCAGGAGAGGGCTTGGTCGTATACTCTCCAGCCAATGGCTCTTATTCCCGCTTAGACTATTTTCTGATAAGCTGGAATGTCATAGAGGTGGTGCTGAACAGTGAGATAGCACCATTAGTCTTATCGGACCACTCCTTAGTGTGGTTAGAGCACAGGACACTCCCCCTATTCAAAGAGATGCTATTTGGAAGCTGAATAATCAACTCTTGAAAGATGGCACTGTTGATGCCAGCATTAAAGAACTGATAGCAACCTTTGTCCCTCACAATATGAGAGGCATCACCAGTAGAAAACAAGAAGTTGTTATCCCTCTGTACAGACAGTTGGTGAGACCCCATTTGGAATACTGCTTGCAGCTCTGGAGACCCCATCTCCACAAGGACATAGACAGGATGGAGGCAGTCCAGAGGAAGGCAACTAAAATGGTGCCGGGTCTGCACCAGAAGCCAAATGAAGGGAGACTAAAGGAGCTTAATATGTATACCCTCAAGGAAAGGAGGTAGAACCATTTAAGTACTTGAAGGGAATCAACAAAGTCCAAGAGGGTAGCATCTTTCAGAAAAAGAGATGTTCAAGGACAAGAGAGTACAATTTGAAGATAGAGGGGGATGTTTCAGGGGCAATGTGAGGAAATATTTTTTTCATGGAGAGGGTGGTGCATGCATGGAACAGCCTTCCTGATGAGGTCATGGGGTCAAAAACAGACAGGGAATTCAAGAATGCATGGGACAGACATAAAGCAATTCAAGTGGAGAAGGGTAGGAGGAAGTAAGCTGTTGGTTAACTAGGATCTGCAATAGGTAAGGAAATGGGCAGACTGGGTGGGCCAAGCAGTCTTTATCTGCCATCAAAGTCTGTGTTTCTATGTTTATCCTATTTTAGGCCACAATTAGATTATGACAGCCAACTCTAGAGCTCTCACTACAAAAGAGATAGAATAAAAATTGAAAGGGTCCAACACAGATTTACAAAAACCATCAAGAATCTGAAATACTGAGCCGGCCCGATGGTTCTGAGGGTTGAGGCACTGGACGCCACACCTCATGCCACGCCGGTGACCCGGATTTGGGAATGGACTCAGGCTGCTGGGGGCAGAAGAGGAGAAGAGGATCAAGCATCTGATGGACTGCTGTCCTCTACTGGGGTGGGATCCAGGGATGCATCGCTCTATAGTGGCCTCCTGTGGAGACCGGTGGCACTACTAGAGCAAAGCCAATGCTAGGGGAGGGATGCGGCAGACATCAGCACCACATGTGTGTGGACATCATTGCATGCCCGCGTCCCAGGGAAACACTTCTGTAAGAAAAACCCTTTGTACTGTAGCACAAAGGATGATGCCTCTGATGGGTCCGGCCTGCAGCCCCCCAAACAAATCTCATCTAAAGGGGCAGGGACTCAAGGGAGATGAGGTCTCTCTCTCTCCGCTGTCCCCCTCTGGGGGGGCCCCTCTGTGGGGGAAAATCATGGTCCTCCCTGCTTCAGCCAGGATTGCAGCAGAGGCTAGTGGGGCAGGTGGAGCATGAGATCTTGCATAAAAAGGTTGAACCAGGGAACCATCCCATCGTGTCTCAGGGAGATAAAAGAGAATGCACAAAAAAAAGAATATGAAACACTTAACATATGAAGAAAGACTAAGAAATGTAGGACTGTATAGTCTCGAGCTAAGACGACAACAGGGTGACATACTCTTTTATCATAACATAATGAACGATACCATCCTGATGTCTGATTTAAAATATTGAATTCAAAACAGACTCTTTAACCATTAGGGGCCATCCATTACAGGTAAAATTAGGTAATTTTAGAACTAATGAAAGAAAACATTTTTTTACACAAAGGCAGCTAATTTATGGAACTGACTACCAGAATCAATCATTATAAGCACAAACAGAGATACCTTTAAAAGAAATGTGGACAGGTATATTGTTACCAGGGGGAAACATGAACTACTATACCTTATCCTAAAGGAGTTGTCTTTGGACTTTGCCTTTTTTGCTCCTTATACTCTAAGTGACTCTGAGTAAAGGTGTGTACTGTTGATCAGGTAGCCACTGAGCAGATATTGGCCACTGATGCCGAAATGTGTTTTTCCCAAGAGGTAGCCATAGCCCTGGTGGAGTGGGCTTTTTGGGAGAGCCGAGCATGGCTGGCCTAAGACCCTGTAAGCTTCGTCTATGTCCCTCTTCAACCACCTCGCTGTAGTAGCCCTGGAATCAGGTAGGCCTGTCTTCGGGCCCGATGTCAGGATGAACATCCTCTCCATCATCCAGATTGGGGCTGTTCACTCCAGGTGTGTCCTGACTGTCCTAATGGGATCAAGTAATGTTAGCGTCTCCTGTTGAGGATTGCCTGGGTGTGGTTCAAACATATGAACATATGAACAAACAAAACGTGCCAGCAGAGACAAGCCTTGTGGTCTATCAAGTCTGCTCATGTGCACAGCTAGCCCCTATATTAGCTGCCCTTCCCCCAACCCCCTGTTCACTTCCTTGAACTGCTCATTGGCCTTTGCCCAGCCCCCCTCACCCTGTCCCATGCCCTTTTGAAGCTCCTCATCATTCTGCAGGCCACCACCTCCTCATGTAGAGCATTCTATTTTGACACCACCCTTTCAATGATGGGCAGGGAGATTTCTTGGGTCATTTGAACAGGTGATGCCATTTTGGGAAGCAAAGATAGGATTGTCTTCAACACCATACTGTGTTGCTGGATAGATAGGAAGGGCTCTACACAGAACATCGCCTGCAGATCACTGCTTTTTCAGGCTGAGCATATAGCTACCAGGAATACCACCTTCCATGATAAGGCCTGTAGGGAGACAGCTTATAGCGACTGAAAGGGAGCCCTGGTATGAGCATACAGTGCAAGATTTAGGTGCCATGGTGTAGGCATTTGGTCTGCTTTGGGCCTAATATTCACAATTGCTTTCAGAAAAGTTTGTACCAGGGGTTGAGCCCCTTTTAAGTGTCCATCTGTTTTTCCTCTTATTGCCCTGATGTCTGCCATTTGAACTCTTAGTGATGGGGCAGACAGTCCTGCCTCAAAGCCATATTGCAGAAAGTTCAGAATCTGTATGATGGAGCATTCATTGGGTTGTAATCATCTCACTATGCACCAGTTATCAAATGTGGCCCAATGTCTCTGATAAGCCAGGTTGGTAGAAGGTCTGCGTGCTTGCATAAGTGTGTTCATGACCCTCTGCGATAGCTCCAGGTCTAGCAGTCTATCCCTCTAAGCAGCCATGCCATCAGCTACATTTCGAGGATTCTGGTGGAAGATGGTCCCTGGCCTGAGCAGGTCTGGTCGGTTCGATAATGTCACTGGGTGGTCTATCATCATCCTCCTGATTGCCACATACCAGATCCCTCTTGGCCAGTTTGGCATCACCAGAATTACTGTGCACCCTCTTTTCTGTACTTTCCTCAATAGTCTTGATATCATGGACAGTGGCGGAAACACATAGGCATTTCTGAAATTCCAGGATGTGGAGAGGGTGTCCACTTCCACTGATCCTTTCTCCTTGAATCTAGAGTAGAAGGTTTGAAGTCGTTTGTTCTAGGAAAAAGTCATTAGATTACTCTGCAGTGGGACCCACTTCTTGTGAATCATGTGGAACACATCTGGATTGAGTTGCCACTCTCCTGGGTGTAAGGTCTGACAACTGAGCCAGTCTGCGCTTGTGTTGTGACAAATATTGCCCCTTGGGCTGTCCCAGCTTATAGAGCAGTTTCTGTTGGGGACTCTAACTCTCTGCCACCAGCTGATTTTTACCAGGAATCAGGAAATCAGCCCTTTTGCCCTCTGCTCAAGGTCAGGAAGGTCAACACAATAACTATTGGTAGAGTGCACTTCGGAGATGGACTGCAAATAGAGTCCAGCAGAACTAATAAAATTACCTTTTCAATAAGCAACAGTTACTGGTTCTATCAAAAATAGATTATTTACTTGAAGATGCCACAACTATTTACAAACAGGATGTATTTACAGTATGGCAAAAGGATTACACTTTTATTGAGAAACAGAAAATAAAGCAAGTTAAACAGACAGTTGATGTTTAGAAAAATCTGAGCTTTCCTCACCTTAAAAAACTCTTTACCTGCCACTAGCTACACAGACACTTTCCCTAGGCTGTGCTCTACTCACCCTTTAGCTAGTTTCCTCTGGCAGGGCCCCCTTCTTTAGATGTTGATTGTCCAACCTTATCTAATCTCCAGGACCACATAGCATTGTCTCAGTTCTCTCCCTTCCTTGATTCCTCCTCTTTTTTCACCCCTTTCCAATCTGTATTCTGCAAACACAACCCCACCACCTCCTCCCTCCTCCAGATCACTGACTCCATTCACATTAGCATGGACCAGGGCATCCTCATCGCCACCATCTTTGTCAACTTGGCTAAAGCTTTCAAAACTGTTTCCCACTCTCTCCTCCTTGACAAGATCACATCAGTGAGTCTGTCAGATTCCTCTACTAACTGGTTCCATGCCTACCTAGTGGGTATATCTCAATCAGTTAGAATTGATGAGTCCTTATCCCCTTAATTTGCACCTGTGTCCTGCAAGGCTCCATCCTTGGCCTGCTTCTTTTCTCAATATTCTTAAATGACCTTCCCTATGCCTACTCAAATGTGTTCATCCACATGTATGCAGACAACATGGTCCTCTTTTCCTCTGGTTCCTCCCCTTCTGAGCTAATGGCCAGGCTTCAATGTGATTTCGACAATGTACAGTGATGTTCAGGTCAAATCAGCTATCCTTAAATGTCCCAAAAATGGTTTCCAAGACCTTTGGCACAAAGCAGAGGCTTTCCAGGCTCCCATCCCTCCCTTCGTTCCACACCATAGATGGGGTCACAATTTATGACATGCCTTCATTTAAGTACCGTGGGGTCTGAGTAGACTTTTGACTTTTTACAGCAAGTGGATGCCATACATAAAAACATCACCCCAAACTCGGTGTGCCATGTAAAAATAAAAAGCTGCATCCTGCTTTCTGATTGCTGAGATATTATCACTAAAATGATCCTTCCCATTATCAATTATGGTGACATTTTCTACAATGCAGTCCCAAAGTCCACCCTGGCCAGACTGGACCCCATATTTTACTCCTTCTTCCACTTTGCTGTGGACTGCCTGCCTTACACTCACCACTGTTCCTTATACTCTGCCCTCTCCCACCCTTCACCTCCCTGGATAATCACTGACTAATCCACTGTGCCTCTTTTATCTCTAAATTCTGGCTGGTCTCCCTTCCCCCTTACCTCAGCTCTCTCTCCTCTCCCCTCCCCCTGCTTCCCTCCTCTTATACCATCCATAATTCTGGCTATCATTCCTTCATACTTCACACTTAAAAATCCTTCACTGGTCAGTCTGCTTCTCTTTCTGCTTTCCTAAACTTTGGAACTTTCTCCTCTTAACCATTTGCTGCATCTCTTCCAAATGCTTTCTCTCCTCTGTGCTCCATGACCACACCTTTCCCTTTTATGCATGTCCCTGAGTCATAGCCCCCCTGCTCCTCTATTTACTCTCTTCCCCTTCTTCTCCTCCTCCTCTTTGCCCCTCCCCTCCATAACCCCTCTCGGTCTCTTCATCCTCCCCACTTGTTCTGCACTTTCCTTTCTTCCCCCCATCTGCGCTCTTCTGTACAGTGCCCTATCTCCTGGTGCTTTAACCACTGACATGTACTTTTACATGAACTCATGGGACTGAGCCCCCTCTCTGTGCTTGTAAAATGTTTGGCTGTAATTTTACCTGTCTGATGACCCTAATTTTTGTACTGTTTAATTTACTGTATATCACTGTAAGATATTTTATTGTATATTTATCCTACTTTGTTATTACACCCATCTTCCCCCTTCCCCACAGGACGCATCTGGAAATTAGCCATGTTTTCAGCTCAGTATGTCTTTCCAGGTGAAACTTTTGAAATAGCTAACTAAATAAATACATTGTTTTATAATGGCAATAACACATGACATTCATTGACAGATAAAGGCACTCCTCTGGTGTGTGCTTGAACGATGAGGCCAGAGTGGATGCTCCTCAGCACACGCACTGAAGGAATGCCTTTATGTCGCTATGAAAGTACACCTTGGAGGATGTTACTGCGCTTAATAAATGGCCTAGTATTTTACATTTTGGCAAATACATCACCATGTGTTTGTGTGAAAAGTACATACATTATAAGCACAGCCAGTGACTGGGTTCATTCAGTCAAAGAACAGTACTTGTGATGGACATTTTTGCTCATTTTATCAAACCTTTTTTGGCACTTTAATTAAAGTTTCCTTAAAAACATTATGATGATGCAGCTCTTAGAAGTAAAAATATATTTTCCTTAAGTTAAAGCATTGTAACCTTTAACATCACTGTGTTAATGCACTTATGCATTTACAGTATATGATGTCTAGAGATATCAACATCAACAAGGTGTCTGATATCATACCAATCATATCAGTGTGTAATTTTAAAGTTGACTAAGCCATGGTGCATGCAGATTGCAATTCTTATAAAACTAATAAGTCAGAAATCTGTATTTTAGGTTACTGTTTAAAAGGTTCAATGTCTGTTTAAATTGAGGGTCTCAGTTGAAACCACCAGTGCCATTTTCTCCCACCTGAGCATATCTTTGATCAGTGCCTTGTCTGCAATAATGATTCAGGTGAATTTTATCATTCCCTTCACCCCCGTAGTAATGAACCAATTCATTGCGCATTACTTTGGACTTGATCTCTGGCAAAACACTACTGGAACAAACAATTTGATTTGTCAACACTTTTACAAGGACTCCTCAATCAATGTCACTAGTCCAAATTTAAACAGCAAAGTATATTTGACTGCAAGACCCCAGACTGATTAGAGCACCGAGTTCAGTGAATTGCACCAGACAGGACAGCAATCAGATTATTAACTCCACTTGAAAATACTCTCTGCTGCCTAGGATTAGCATGAATATTTTGATATAGATCGATAAGCAATCTCCCCTCTATAAGAAATGCCTGCAACATTCATTTGCCTGATCAAAGGTATATATCAGCTAGCTGTGACAGCTAGCTATTGTTTTCTGCTTTCTTTACTAGAGAGTTTCTATTAAAAAATCTCAGGCTCTCTTTCACGTAAATGTGGAAGTCAACACAGGGTCACAAGATTCTGTGTTGCACTGGCTACAAGAGCAAAATGAATGCAAGAGTGACTTCAGCTTCCTGGCATCTTCCTCATTTCTGATACCTTTTCATTCATCTTCAGAGAAGATTTGAAAATGACTTTCAGGTGACATAGAGTATAGCCTACTCTACTCCATTATAGGAAAGTTATGTTTCTGTCTTGCCTAGATCATTAATGAAATCAGCCAATGAAAATTAACATTTCCTGGTAAAATCTGATTTTTTTTTTTCATCAGATAGCAGGTGTATGTTCATAATGGTAATACATGAAATGTTACAGATATTTTTAGCATAATTTTCAGTTTATTTAAGTAGCGAAACAACTTCTAGAGCATGAAAAGTGATAGAAATTGCCATTTTCAGTGCTTATTCCGAATTTCAAACACAGCATTAAAAAAAATAATTTGATTCAGTATTATACATTTCTTGAAATTGTAGATAGTCACTTATGGTTGACTCCACAAAAAATGTATAATTGCTTAAGTACGTATGATTTTTAATGGCATTTATGTGTACACTGTCATAATAGCATTAAACTGAAATATTGGTCAGAGTAAATATCAACGGTCATATGGTTATGTCTAGAAATTCATCTAGAGACAATAAATATTTCATAAGAAAAATATGTGTGCTAACAACAGGTGTACAATAGTGATGACATCGAAGTTGTCCAGGCTAATGCCTGTGAAAGGGCTAAAGTACCCCAATGTACAAGGCCACAAAATGTTTCCAGAAAGCTGTATTATATGGCAAAGAAAGTTTGCACAACTGCAACCTTACAGCTGAGGCAGGGAGTCTATGAAGCATATACAGCCCAGAGAAGGCAATGAAGAATACAGCCATGGCCCTGAGTGAAAAGATTCAAGGTGAAGAAGGTGATGATTTTGAAACAACAGCCAAAGCAGCACTTGAGGCTCCTAAGCATCGATTTGTGTATGGCAGTGGACCGCAGTGATATTGCTTCCAAAGTTCTACCATGTTCTGTGGCCTTAAAGGACATCTAAACAAGCAATTTTAACAGTAAAATCTCACAAATCTGGCTTCATAGAGTGGTAAAGGAAAGCCCACTGTTTACACTTATACTAAAACTGCATTTATATGAGTAACATAAATGCAGTTTTGAAACATTGAAAAATGTAAACAATAGCCTTTTATTTTCAAAAAACCTGCCATTGGCTCCCTAAAATGGCAGCTTGAGTGTGTACATGATTATGTAATTGGAGCGAGAGGCAGAGAGCTACATTCCTCTGTATAATGATAAATAGTGCTCATTTGTTATGCATTTAGTTTAGTATTTTCCCCCCAAATGATCAAAATCATAACTTAACATGGATTTTTTCATGTTAGGTTACGGTTTTGATCATTTAGTTAGCTTAAACTGCCAATATCATGTTATGGTGTAAGCATCTCTCTACTTTGTCAACTTGTAAAATACCTGGTGGTCTATTGGGGTTGCCCCCTTCTTCAAGGCACAGCACTGGTCTGGTGCAAAATCCAAAGTTGTCCATATTTAAAAAAAAAAATGTCCTGTATGCCTCCTGATGGTAAACAGGGCCACACTAAACATTACTCTCCGTTTGCCACCACTATACAGTACTCATTCCAACTTGTAAAATATCTGGTTGTCTAGTGGCTTTGTCCCCTTCTGCAATGCATAGCACTGGTTGAGTGCAAAACCCAAACAAGAAAATGTCCTGTATTCCTTCTTTCTGGTAATAACAACCAACCTCAGTCAGCCTGCCTGCCCACTCACCTGTCCATCCACCTTCATCAAAGTACACGCAGTGGTTGCCACACTTGCACACTGCTTTTTATTAGTAAATTGTGTCTGCTTGTCCTAACAAAGTGCTGGTTCTACAAACAAAGGCGTTCTCTTGATTATCTGGTCTCTCTTAGAGAGCACATTTAATTAGTTAGTTAGTCAGTCAATGTTAGTTTTTGTTGACCAGGTAAGGTACACTAAATAACCATTTGCCTATTTTCAGGCATTACCTGGGAGGCTTCACTGATATTTCTCCTTTCCACTGGCAGTACAGTTAAATGTTATGCATACTAGTCATTACAGATCTCATCCAGCAGGGAAGGAAGCATGTTAGTGAAGGTGTGTGCGCTCTCTCAGAGACAGCAGATAATCAAGAGAATGACTTTCTTCATGGGGCTGACAATTTGTTAGGGACAAGAAGACACAATTTGCTAACAAGAAGTAGTGTGTGAGTATGACAACCACGGACTGCACTTTGTTGATGAAGGATGGATGAATGGGTTGGTGGGAGGTTTGTTGTTATTAGAAAGAAGGCATACAGGACATTTTTTTTTTATTTATCTTTTCACTGGACCAATGCTGTTCATTACAGAAGGGACCAAGCCACTAGACAACCAGATATTTTACAAGTTGGAATGTGTACTGTACAGCAATGGTAAATGGAGAGCAATGTTTAGTGTGGTGGTGTTTACCATCAGGAGGCATACAGGACATTTTCTTTTAAATGTGGAAAACACTGAGCACTAGCTAGCATTTATATGTTGCATCCTACTACAGTACAGAGGAGTCTGTTACAATCTCCTTATATTCATTATCATTAAACACATGTCTTATGTTTTTCCTCACATGAGTGACATGGCATTCTATACATTTGTTATTGTAACATGGTAACCCTTTAGCGCAGTGACTAAATTTTGGCACTGCAATTAGGGCACCGCAACAAGGGCAAGAGTGATGGGCAATCTTGATTTTTGATCACCCTGCACTCACATTGTCTTTGGCACCATAATAATTTTCCTCCCGTTCAGGGTATGCCCACACTGGAGTTTGTTATATTTAGTTACGGGGTGTGCAGTGGGCATAGCCCCTGGCATTGGGGGGGCAGGGGGCAAAGCCTCCCACAAAACAGGAATGTTTTCCTGCATGGTGCATTGGCGCTCTGACTCCAGGGAGATGCAATGCCTGGCACTGCAGAGTTAGGTGGCATATTGCCAGCATCCATATTGGTGTTGACAAAATGGTTGTTACACCGATAAGGATAAACCTTGTAAATCCTTCTTATTCACAACATTTTTTCATTAGGTGCTAGCTAGTCCTCACATAACATCAGTAAGCACACTGAGAGGAATACGATATTTATTTATGCTAATGGACTCCAGTTATGGCAGGCCTTACAGATCACAGACTTGGTGAGTGCTAAACAGGCACCTGTATGCACTGGTATGGTTTTTTATTCCTGCCTCCTGCTCTCAGTCTCTGTGCCTGATGCTGCTCTGCCTCTGCTTCACCACTGCATGGCTGTCAGCCATTAGTGTCACACTGCCCTGGCCAGTGGCCCTGACTTGAGTCTTCAGTCCTGTCTGGTCTCTCCGTCTGCACCATGGCCCACAGCCAAGCAGCCACTTGCTCCACACGCTTGTCCCTAATCCTCACACAGACACTGACAGTGCTGGCCTTTCTAGCTGATCTTGACTATAAGACTGTCTCAGGCAAGCAGGGATTCATCTCTGGTGGGTCTCCTGTCTCAGTAGTTAGTGCCTACTGATGTCTACAACAGTTGGTCTGACTCGTCAATTTGATTCTGTTCCTGCCAGCATGCTGCCGCAACTCTGTGAGACTCCTTCAAGTGCACAGCCTGGCCTCTTACCTCTCCCACATGTTTTTCACAGCAATAGTGGTAGCCTGCATCACACCTGCACAGAGTCACAGTCAGGTCTCGACCATCTTCTAGCAACAGATGGTCATGGACGAGAGCTAAGAAAAGAAGAATATATTTTTATTTAAGTTGTCAGTGGTGCCTGAGTCAGTGTGGGAAACAATCCTGCCATGAAGCCAAGGGGCCAGCCTATCTGGGCCAAGTGGGAAAAAAAATAAAAAAAGAAAGTTTGTTAAGGGAGGGGAGGATGAGGGGGCCCAACAGAGTTCAGGGTCCCTGGACAATGCCCTGTCTGACCTTCTGTTAATCTGAATGTGGGTAAATTGCTTCCTTTCAAAGGTCAATTTGCACTTTGGTGACAAATCAAAAGTGTACTGTAAATGAGGAAAGGGGTGAACAAAAATCCACTTACAAAAGTTTAACACAGAAGAATCAAATCAAATCAAAATTTATTTGTAAAGCGTTTTTAAATAAATCAAAGTGCTGATACATAACAAGAATAAAACATCAACAATAATAAATAATAACATAAAACAATAAAAAAAGAAACATAAAATAATCTATCCAAATGCTAGTGTAAATAAGTGGCTTTTCAGAGACTTCTTAAATGACTCCACGGACAGGCAATGTCTAATCTGACGAGGTAGAGAATTCCACAGGGTCGGGGCCATAAAAGAAAAGGCCCTTGCCCCAGATGATTGAAGACAAACCCTGGGAATCTCTAACAATCCCTTGTCAGTGGAGCAGAGTGGGCGGAGAAGGCGGTAGGGACAAAGGAGATCTTGCAGGTAGCCCGGTCCCTGACTGTGTAGGGTCTTATAGGTCAGCAACGTGACCTTGAAGGTGATTCTCCACCACACTGGCAGCCAGTGCAGTGCGCCAGCACAGGTGTGATATGGCTAGTTCTTGATAATCCAGTCAACAACCTGGCTGCCGCGTTCTGCACCAGCTGCAGGCGATGGAGATCCACCCCCGGCAGCCCTAGATATAGAGCATTACAGTAATCAAGGCAAGAAGAAATAAAAGCGTGAACCAACACAGGAAGGTCATCATGCAGAACAAGGTGCTTTATCCTGGTGATATTCCTCAGATGGTAAAAGGATAACTTGACAGTGGCCGATACCTGTGTCTTCAGCGTCAGTGCACTGTCAAAGATTACGCCCAGATTTCACACCTGTTCAGAAGGTCTCAACTGGGTATCCCCTAATAAAAGACCAGAGGGGGCCCCAGGAGTCAACTTCTCTACATGATGACCCGGGTCCACTACCAACAAGAAAACAAGTATCTGCCAATGCTGAATGTTTGCTTGCTGGCATTAGCAGTGGAAGTGCAGGAGTTAGACAGATGCAGTATAGGAATGGCATTGAAGTATTGAACTGACGTCAACTCCACCCTTACCCTGCAGAGATAGACAGGCATTGGGGTGTGCCTTTGGGTCATCGCCCATAACAGTCATGACATTTCACCTCATCCTACCCTTCAGACACTGACAAATGTCAAGGTGTGCCTTGGGGTGTTTGGGCTTTACATTCACCTCATTCCATAAGGAAATATGCTGAAATGGGTGCAGTGTAGGAGAATGGGGTGAACTCATGGGGCAAAGGGTTCAAGGTGCACCTCGATGCCTTTCACTGGCTGCAGGGTGGGGTGGGGGTGGAATGACATGAGCATTATTGTCGACGATCCCAAGTCGCACCCCTGACACCTGTTAGTCCTTACAGGGTAGGGCATTATGGTCAAAAACCCTAATGCCCTGGGTGTTTCTTGGTATTTTTACTCCAAGTTTTTCACATGGGCTTTTTATGACCCCACCGCATGAACAGTGACACTATCAGTTTGTTAGGCGAAAGTTGATTTTGCACGGCGACTGTGCCATTTGACGCCACAGGTGTAAAAACACATTTTGAACAGGATGTGAAAACTGACAGGTATACTGTTAATGAGGAGGTGTGAAAAATAGCACTCTTGAAAATCTGGAGTGAAAATATAAAAAAACTGGTGAAGTCACAAGCGTGCATAGAAACTGCGCAATGTTCACCCATAATGTAATTAGTTTGGGGATTTTTTACAGCAGATGTTCACATAGGCATTTTGGAACCTCTGCTCATGAACAGTGTCACTGTGATTTTCTTACTCTGTCTCAAACACTAATTTCCCACAGTGACCATGCTATTCTGCGCCAGAAGTGCAAAGACACATTTCAGCCAGGGTGTGAAAAATGACAGCTGTACTGCTCATAAGGAGGTGTGGAAAAATGTCAATGTTTAAAATCTGGACTGAAAATATTACAAATTTGTGAACTTACGAGGGTGCATGGAAATTGCGCCATGCACGCTCGTAACACAGTCATTTTATGGACTTTTGTCACCAAATATTCAACATAGCCATTTTATCACCTCTGCTCATGAACAGTGTCACTGTGATTTTCTTAATGTGTCCCAAACATTGATTTTGCACACTGACTGTGCCACATGTGTGAAAACACATTTTGGGCAAGATGTGAAAACTGACAGCTGTACTGTTCTTAAGGAGGTGTGGTAAAATGGCAATGTTGAAAATCTGGAGTGAAAATATCAAAAATTCTCAAAGTTATGAGCATGCTTTGGAACTGTGCAATGCACACTCATAAAACAGTCACTTTTGGGACCTTTTTCACCAAATTTTCAACATAGGGTTTTGAGGGGGCCTACCTCATGAACTGTGACACTGACATTTTGTTAATTGGTCCCGAAAGGTGGTTCCATGCAGTGATCCCGAAATCACCTTTTGAGACGACATAATAAAATGACAGTGACTGAGTTCATGAGGTGGGGTCCCAAGAACCCCATGTTGAAAATTTGGTGAAAAAATCCCCAAAAATGGCTGAGATATGCACCAAAGTTGAAAAAAAACATGCCATTATACAGCTTACCGGCATTTCTTCAGTTCGCGGTTGGCTTTGAAGAGTGCATACGTGTTCCCAGGTTCACTGAAGATCATCGTGCCAGCCTCTGGAGGTAAGTATGGGATGAAGAGGGATGTGGGGAGGTGGGGTACACAGAGGGTGGGCATGGGTTGGGGAGGGGGCAAGACAGTCAACGAGGGACTGTTTTATCTTACAAGTGTTGTTTTTTTTATTTTTTTAGGAAGACGACGCGGGACTTTTGCCATGCAGGAGTGAGCTCCCAGCAGGGCTGCTGGAAGTTTGTTTGGGGTGGGCAGTGGAGCAGACGGGGGATGACCAAATAGCGTCACATGGAAAACCACATTCTTGATTGCCATGACCTCTGACAGGAGGGTAAGTGAGCTGCAAACCCTCTGCATGGAGCCAAACTATACAATCTTCCATAGGGACCAGGTAGACCTTAGGCCATACGGCCATACGGACTTTTTGTTATGCTGGGGTGGGCTTCCAGAGTGGAACCTGGAAGTCTGTTTTTGGGGGGTACAGTGGAACTGATGGGGGATTGGGCACCTCCCATCAGCCATATGGACTTTTGCCACCCTGGGGTGGGATCCCAGTGTCGCACCTGGAAGTCTGTTTGGGGGGGCAGTGGAGCCGACGGGGGATTGGGCACCCCCATCTGCCATACAGTGTGCGGGGTGAGAGTGCATGAGCAGGCTGGGGTGAGTTCCCAGTGTGCTACTTGGGCATTTGTTGGGGGGGGGGAAAGAAAAAATCAGAGCTGTCTATGACAGCTGTTCAGATGCAGTGCTGACATGTAGGCACTTTGCATACTGCCAATGGCAGTATGTAAATTGCCTACACATTACCACCGCTGATTGTTGTGGTCTTTTTGCTTTGAACTGTACACCACTGCATCTGAACTGCTGTCATAGACAGCCCAGATGTTTATTGGTAGGGTGAGGCCACATCCGCAAGAAGAAGCAGGGCATTGGAAGCAGGGTGGCACAAATATGAAAATTCGTATGGTGGCACTATGTTTCTTGCACATGCGTCAAGTAAACATAAAAATTACTCACCATAATAATGTTGTTTCTTCTAAGGGATCCCTCACTATGATGTACACTTTATGCATCTATCTCCATGCAGACAAATGCTCTGGAGAAGGGAACCTTAATTTAATTATGGAATATGGAATTTGGTTCAGACACTACATCCACAGCCGACTCTGACAGTTACCTTCAGATTTCTTTATATAGACAGCATGGAGCCTTGGCTATTAAAACTAGTTAAATGGCTATCAAAACATTTTTAATCAAGCATTTTTAAAAATCAATCAAATTGAAGCAGGCATATAAAATATTAAAGACATTGTGATATTTAAGGAAACCAAACTTTACAACTGTAGATTAACTACAATAGTTATTATAAAGCACTTTATTAAAACAACTGATTCTTCTATGTGCACATTTTCAGGTTCTGGAAGGGGAGGCAGGATAAGGGAGTGTAAATCATAGTGAGGGATCTCTTAGAAGAAACAGCATTACTACAGTGAGTAATTGTTTCTTCTAATGCCAGGAATCCAACACTTATAATATACACTTCATACAGACTCTACAGCAGTGCCTCGTGAGGATGGATCCAGAGCATACTTATGTAAAAGGTTCTGCATGACAGCAATTTCCAAACAGGTATCTCTTCTGTACTGTATGTCTAGCCAATAGTGCTTTGTAAAGGTGTGCACTATTTTCCAGGTTGCTGCCCCTTGTTCATGCCACAGAGGAAGACGCACCACCTGTGGAGTGTGCTCTTAGACCTCTTAGTGCCATTTTCCCAGCTTTTTCCTAGCAAAACTGAATGTTGGAGACAATCAAATGAAAGGGAGAAACCTCTTGGTTGTTGGTTAACTTTGTGGTTGGCACCATAGGTAACAAAAAGCTGAGTGTTCTGGTATCTGACATCCTTTGTCCAGTCCATATGGGTTCTCCAAGCTAGCTTTAGGTCAAGGCTGTGCAATTTTTGCTCACCTGGACTGAAGTATTCAGGATATAGCAAAGGAAAGTGTATAGCCTGGTTCAGGTGAAATTCAGACAAGACTTTAGGTAAGAATTTCTTCTTGGTCCTAAGGTCTACCTGGTCCCTATGGAAGATTGTATAGTTTGGCTCCATGCAGAGGGTTTGCAGCTCACTTACCCTCCTGTCAGAGGTCATGGCAATCAAGAATGTGGTTTTCCATGTGACGCTATTTGGTCAGCAGTGTCCATAGGCGCGAAGGAAGCCTCCATAAGCTGGGCAAGGCAGGCATTTAGGCCCCATGGTGAGAATGGGTCCAGTAACAGTGGGTACCAGTGACTGAAGCTTTAAACAAACCTTTTAAATATAGCTTGTGAGACCAGAGAATTCCACTTGCCTGCTAATGTGTAAGCTGCTGCTGCTGCTAGGTGCACCTTGTGTGAGGATGACCTTAGACCTATGGCTTGTAGGTGCACTAGGTAATCAAGAACTGAAGCAACCCTACCTCTACTGCAGGGACACATGTAGGATCCAGATGCCACTTACTGTATCATCCTGTAAGTGGGCAGCCCACCCCAGCACATAAACATCTATTGTAGGATACTTGTTGATGTTTGCCGAAGGAAGGGAATGCCCTCTGTGAGGTGACTTTCTTCCATCCACCACTCTAATGACCTTAACAATGTTTTTGTAAATAGCACTAGTTTTGAGAATGGATACCATATTTGAGACCAGTGCTCTCTTAAATGGAACTCAATACCTCTCATCTGAAACTTAGCCCATGGAACAACAGCTTGGAGATGACCATGTATCCTAGCATTTGAAAGATATCCCTTGCAGTTCTCTGATGGCCTACTTTGAAGGATTCTGCTGTAGCCTTAAGAGATGTCACTCTGCCCTGCAGAAGGAATGCTTTCCCCTGCAGGGTGTCCCGTTCTGCTCCTATAGAACCCAGTACCAGAACAGGTTCTTTTTGGGACTTTTGCAGATTAATCAGGAGCCCCAGATTCTCCAAGGTGTTTTTTACAGTCTTTATTAAGCACCTTGCCTCTGATTGTTTTTCCTGAGATCAGCCAGTCATCCAGGTAGGGGAAAAAATTACCATAAATTGCCTTCTCAGATGTGCTGCCACCACTGCTAAGCACAATGTAGGATAAGTATTAAAAAAATGTGTACCCACACATCACATACCGTGGGGTGTAGGCACACTTAAGTCAAGTAGCCATGCATCAGGGGTCCCACTGACCCCCAAGACATGTGCTACAGAAGTGCACACCACTTTCTGCCCACTCCTCTGACTGTTTGCACTTCTCCATGCATGGACAGGTCAGGGGATGTCTGGGGATGTGCCTGCACTGTGCGCCATATACAAAGGCACAGAGTGCTTGGTGAGGGCAAAAGATACTCAAGAAGGGACTCTACAGTGTCTGTTTTACCACCCCACTGAGTACCCCCCTGCCACGGGAAAAGTGAGACCATTCACCATGCTGTCCCAGTCTACCAGCCAGACAGGGAGGGCTTGGGGCAGCTGTTTTGGCACTGGCCCAAACTTTTACAATTATGGGACCCACACTGTCTCATAATCCCTTGCTCCATGCAGAGCAGGAGATCTACTGCAGAACCAGGTGGATGACCACCTGTGTCTTCCAATCTGCACCCCACCCCCCGCAGTCCTGAATGTCAGAGGGATGGGGCCGCAGACAAGCACCCAGTGATTGTGAATGTTGCCCACCAACCACATGCCTGCAGGTACGGAGCTGCGCGGGCTGGGTACTATTGATGCATAGGCTGCTTTGTGAATACTCTTTGTGATGAGGTGAAGCCAAAGGGTATGTGCTGTACTAGCATTTGCAGTTTCCCAGCCTGAACCTGAGATATTTCTTGTGAAATGATCTGACTGGAATGTGAAAGTAGACATTTTCAGATCCAGTGCTCCTAGTCAGTCCTCTGACAGTAAAATGTTATCACTGTTCTCAGTGTAACCATCTTGAAGTTTTCTTTTCTTAATGAGTTTGTTCAGCTATCTGAGATCTAAAATGGGTCACCACTCCTTATTTTCTTGTGAGTTAGAAGGTACCCAGATAATAGGCCCTAGCCCCACTGACAGGCGAGGCCTTTCTTTTTTACTTCCAGATCCAGCAGGAGTCTATCAATGTTGGTGAGTGAGCCAGGAAATTTCTCTGCTTCAGGAGTTTTGGAAATATTTTTAACTGCAGAGACAATCCCTAGTCCCTTACCGCCAGAATCCATTTGTTTGTGGTAATAGTTAACCACTCCTGAAGGTAGTGTAGCAGCCTGACCTCACTTGCAATGGTAGGGTGACCTGGCAGAAATGTCAAATATTTTGTTTTTATTAGTGGTTTTATATTCATTCACTTTGTATATATATATATATATATATATATATATATATATATATATATATATATATATATAATATATATCTATATACTGTATCCATATATATATATATATATATATATATATATATATATATATAGCTCTGCTTTGCACCAAAACTGAGTTTTCCTCAAACAGGAAATCCATGTCTTTGTTTAGAGTATCCTGGGAAAGGATTTGCATTTAGCCTGGAGAAGTTCCTTAAGGATATAGCATGAACTAAGACTGTTGCTGCAGTGTCGTTTGTGTCCACTGATGTGTGGAAATGGAATTTAATGGCATCAAGGGGCTAATTCTACAATTAAGTCCTGTGGCAGCTCACTATCTGCTTTTTCTGACAGAGCCAGGACTGTATTCCACAGTGCTTTCTGGCAGTGAACAATATCGGTTGTATAAGTTGCTGCCTTATAAACAAGATAACTGATCTGGCCTTAGCACCCAATTTTTTGTAGTCCTTTTTATGGAGTTGTGCAGAGAAGGTAATCTTTGCCCTTACAGAGATCGGCTTGATCTACACCATGTTGATCTGACTGGGTATACAAGTATTCTAACCCGAGCCTGTCAACCTGAAACTTTTTTTCAGTTTTTCTATCTATGGCTGCAGCTGAGTTGGAGAAGTTGACTTTCGAATAAATTTATGTATGGGAACCAGCAGCCTCCTTGTAGGTGCTACTCCCAACATATTAATGAGCTCAGCATCCTTTTTATCCTCCTCTGTTTTCTGCAGGTGAGGGATGTTGATAGTATCTCCCATATTTCTGACAAATGAGGAAAAGAGTAGTCCCTATTATACCTTAGAGATTTAACATTTTGCTCAGATGCACCCTTTGGTGTTAGGGGGTCACTTTTCTGCTCTTGAACATAGCATATTTCTTCTTCCTCCTTTGCATGCAGATAGATTGGAGCCTGAAACCTGGCAAAGGGGGTGGAAGGTATATTATTAAAATGTCCTATGGGCTGGAAAATGTGTCGCTTTTTTATATGTCCTCAGATGAGGGCATTTTATCTGAGTCAACTGAATTCTCCTTTTTCTCCATTTGGAGGAGTAGCAGTGATATTCTTTCTTCATATTTATTTTTTTGCAGGCACTGTTTTCAGCATCTGCCCTGAGGCTGTTTATTTTTATTTTTGCCATCACTGGATTCAGGGTTTCCCCTTTTTCCAACACCCTGGTATCTGATCCATCATTACTACGCTTATCAGATGACTGTGTAGCTTTACCTTTTTTCCTCTGTCCCCTTTTACAGGGATGCTGCTATACAGGTGCAGATGGACCTTTCTAATGCATGCTTTCCATGATCACTGGAAATTCCCTCAGAGCCTTTTTCTTTACATTTTTAAGGAACACAGAGGTAGACTGCTCATAATTTGTCTTTTTTAGCCCTTTTTAAGGTTTTAGGACAACAATATAAATCTATTTAACAGGTCTTATGCCAGAAGCCTAAATTAATTTATAATATTTTAAAACCCGATGGTCCTGTACTTAATTTCTCAGATCCTAATCCCAATTTGTGAGGACTTGGGGTTAAAAAACAAAACAAAAAAATAGATTCCCAAGTGAAAAAATATGCCGCCTATCTAGAGCCCATGGCAGTAACAAACGGCTCAAGTGGTAAAAAACTGTGGCAAATTTGAAATTGCAGTTTCTAACACAGGAATGGATCAATTTAGGTCAAAAGGTACAGAGAGGACTGGAAAAAGAAAGCAGCCCAATCCCAATTTCCAGAAAATGCAAAAAAAAACTAACCCACTAGGTTACAGCTTAAAACATTAGTGTTTTTTTAGCAAAGATTGACTTAGAACAAGTTTAAGAAGAGCCAAGGTGTTCTCTGGTTCCTGGGAATCAAGCAGGAATTGGACACACTGAAAAAATCCCTACATAACGCCTTAACCAATGCAGAGTATAAGTAAAAAATACAATATACTTTTAAAACACTAAAGAAAATAAGAAAGATGCTTCGAGACTAGAGATACCAGAGCTAATCTTGTGGTGACTGCTCTTTTCAGGCAGAGAAACAAATCTGAAGGTAACTGTCAGAGTGGGCTGTTGATGCAGAGTTTGAACTGAATTTCACATTTCATAATTAGAATAAGGTTCTTTCTCCAGGGCATCTATCTCCATGGAGCTACATGCATAAAGTGTAAATCATAAGCGAGGGATCCCTGTAGTTAGAAAGAAAAAATCTCCTCTTCATACAGCCCTAATGGAAGGGGAAGAAGGGGTAGGGCCTATTACCAAATGCCCTATTTACACTATGAGTACCCATGGTGAATACTGCACCATGCAACAAAGATGATAAATGGGTTAGCCTCGGCCCGTGATTGGGCAAATCATCATCATCCTCTGACTGGTGGCTGTGGCTGGAAATGCCTCCAGCAGTGCGCCCTTCCTCAGCCCACTTTTGAAGCTCCCTTCCTAGGAACCCTTGGCCCTTGATCAAGCAAATCATCATCCTCGGACCGGTGGATGTAGCTGGAAGGGCTGCCGGCTGTACGCCCTTCCTCAGACTGCCTTTGAAGCTCCCTTCCTGGGTAAGCCTGCCTGTTTCACCAGGACTGCAGTTCTGGGCCATGATTGGCTGATGGCTGGCCAAACTCCCTCATAGAAACATAGAAACACAGAAACATGGAAGTTGACAACAGATAAAGACCACAAGGCCCATCCAGTCTGCCCATTTCTTTTTCTACCTTATGAATGTGCCATCGGCCTTTGCTCTGTCTATGGCCTATCTAGTCATACTCATCTGTATTGCTCCCTTATGCCTATCCCATGCCTGTTTGAAGCCCTGCACTGTATTTATATCCACCACTTCCTGAGGTAGGCCGTTTCATACATCCACCACCCTTTCTGTGAAAAAGAACTTCCTCACATTACCCCTTAATCGGCCTCCCTCTAATCTCATGTTGTGTCCTCTTGTCCTGCTATTTTTCTTATATTAAAACATGTTAGACTCTTTCACCTTGTTAATGCCCTTAAGGTGTTTGAATGTTTCTATTATATCACCTCTCTCCCTCCCTCCATTGCTCTAGGATATAGATATTGAGCTCCGTTAATCTGTCCTCATGTTTTCTGATGCAGTCCCTGCACCATTTTGGTTGCCCTTCTCTGGACTGCCTCAATTTGATTAATGTTCTTGTGAAGGTGTGGCCTCCAGTACTGCACACAGTACTCCGGATGGGGCCTAACCAGTGTAAACTGGGATTATTACCTCCCTCTTATGACTTGTGATACCCCTACTAATACACCCCAACATCCCCCTAGCCTTACCTACTGCTTTAGTAGTCTGCTTGGATGATTTCAGGTCATCAGTGATGATGATGCCCAAGTTTCTTTGTTCCCTTGTGACTGCCAGCAACTCCCCTCCCAGCCTATAGGTGGCTTCAGGGTTTCTGTTCCCTATGTGCATACTCTTGCACTTCTTTGTGTTAAACCCCAGTTGCCACTTTTATGACCATTTTTCCAGTTTATCCAGATCTCATCTCATTCTGCCCATCCCATCTGGATCATCTACTCTGTTGCAGATCTTGGTGTCATCTGTAAACAGACAAACCTTACCCTCTAGTCCATCTGCAATGTCACTAATGAAGATATTGAAGAGGACTGGCCCCAGGACTGATCCCTGAGGTACCCCACTTGTAACTTGCATCTCTTCTGACTGTTTACCGTTTACCACCACTCTCTGTTTTCTGACTGTCAACCAGTTTTCCACCCAGTTGACCAGCCTCTGATCTACGCCGAGCCTACCCAGCTTATTAATCAGTCTTCTATGTGGAACAGTATCAAAAGCTTTGCTGAAGTCAAGCTAGGTGACATCTACTGTCCCCCCTTGGTCCACCACTCGGGTTACCCAGTCAAAGAAATCTATGAGATTAGTTTGACAGGAACTTCCTTTTGTAAACCCATGCTGTCTTGGATCCTGTGCTCCTATGGATTCCAGGTGTTGTATTATCCTTTCCTTAAGAAGACCCTCCATAATCTTGCCCACTACTGAGGTAAGATTGACTGGTCTATAGTTCCCTCCACATTGGTTGGAGCCCTTACGGCTTTTGCCATGATTGGTCATTGTATCAGTTGAATTGCATTTGGGAATCTGCAGCCTTTCATGCTGAAATTTAGTAGCTGGGATATACTGGACTATAATTTGCGGGAATTGTGCTATTTTGGGGTATCAGTAGAGTGTTTAAACTGTTTGCTACTAGGGGACTGTATTTCTGAACTGCTGTGCTTGATTCCTATGGAAGTCGCCTACCTGATTCTCCCTACCAGACCTGAAGCTAGCAAAAAAAAAACACCTCCTTTCCATCCTTAATTTCTTTTTTTTTTGCATTTCTTTCACCTCCTTATATATGTCTTTTTAGTGCAGTGGCGGCTCTACACCAGGGCCCGCCAGGGCACGTGCCCCAGTAAATAAATGCTGTGCCCCAGTTGGTGCCCCATATGGTGCAGAACTTCCCCCATAGTAAGAATATATCACTGCCCTGGCTGCCATCAGTTGTGCTCCAGCTGTGCCCTGGTAACCGTTTGTGGCTAGAGCCGCTACTGTTTTAGTGGCACCTGACCTAACTGCTAAACTGTCTGGCTGCCGCCCCTTTCCTCCTGTGTAACTTTTTATCCTTTATGTTTTTGTCCCTTTCCATGCCCCCCAATTTAGCCTTACAGCCACCTTTTGGTCTTGCTGGCTTCTAAATAATTAATTTCTGTTCTGTTCCCTTAGTAGCCCTCGGCCCTTGATTTGGCAAATCATCATCCTCCGACCGGCGGCTGTGGCTGGAAAGGCCGTCAGCTGTGCACCCTTCCTCAGCTTGCCTTTGAAGCTCCCTCCCTTCCTGGATAAGCCTGCCTGTTTCACCGGGACTGCACTTCTTGGCCATGATTGGCTGACAGCTGGCTGAACTCCCTCTGCATTGGTTGGAGACCTTACGGCTTTTGCCGTGATTGATCATTGTATCAGTTGAATTGCATTTGGGACTCTGTGGCTTTTTATGCCGAAATTTAGTAACTGGGCTATACTGGACTATAATTTGTCCCACCCCCCTCCCCCACCACATCACCTATTAAATACACCTTCTCCCCATCCCTTTCCAGAACTACATGATTATTGGTTTTGCAGTTGACCTATAGGAGCCCTACTTTGCCTGGCAACTTCACCCCAGTAGGGGTGCACGTTTCTATCGCTGCTGCTCCTTGGCCTTTTTGTTTAGTAAAATGTTGCCTTTATTTCTCCTACTAGGCTTCCTCTTAGCCTTCCTCCCTTCCTGGTGTATCTGATATATCTTGTGGACCATCCACAGCTCTCTATCCACAGTGGTTATGGGTGCTCTCGGGCAATGCTAAACCTCTCTCTAACTTACTCCTACCAAAGTTAGAAAATGTATCCTTTCCTATGATGCCAATTCGACCTGGCCACTGCACAGCTCCACAACCTAATATACACTACTGGTTCTCGCTGCTGCTCACATATTCCTGCATTCTCTCCATTAGGACCACTCTGTATGTTTTCTTCCATCCTTCATCCTGCCATGTGCCCTCTGCACCTAATATTCTTACCTGTGCACATACTAGGGGAAAAATACGGCCTTTTCGCCTGTTATTACTTGCCATAAAAAAAAAACTGCTCCTGCTGCTTCTCATCTGTGCTGGCAATGTCGAGCTAAACCTGGGACCCCCTCTCCCTATTCCTGCCCCTGCAGATATACCTCAACTAAAGGGGCTATCCTTCCTGCATCTAAATGCTTGCAGCCTACTAAAAAACCTAGATGCTATCAAAACTTGGACCTTCCACTATACTCCTGACATTCTCATAATTACTGAAACATGGTTGAGACCAAACACCATGGACAATAAGGTCAACATTCCCTTTTATAACTTATTTAGAATGGATAGGTTATCTAGGGGAGGGAGGGTAGCCATCTACTTTCGTAATAAATTCATTGCCTCAATAGTTCATTCAACTTCATTCCCTAAGGAATTTGAGTGCCTAATCTTAAGGATCCAGCACTCTCAATCTGCCTCACTTTGCATCATAGGGTGTTACAGGGCCCCCTTTGGCTCGTCTGTCTCTGTTGGACCACATAAGTAATATGTTAGGCACTACATACTCGGAAGTAACTATCCTGGGCAATTTCAACCTGGACTGGCTTTCATCTTCATCAAAACTGCTGAAAGATCTTTGTGATACCCTTGGGCTCACTCAGATCATAAATGAAGCTACCCATCCTAACATTAAAAACCCTGAACGTAGCACCCTCCTGGACCTAATCCTAGTAGGTAAGCCTCACCTCTCCATTCATTCTGGAGTATTTTTTAAGGATCTTAGCAATCATTGTGCCATTGCTTATGTGAAATCAGTGCACAAAATAGCCTTCTCCTTGAAGTATTTCTCCAGGAGGTGTAAACGGAACTTCAACCCCAATACATTTCTCTATGACCTCCTGTATGCAAGCTGGCAGAAGTTCTACCTTGCACCTTTGGTGGATGAGGCTTATGATGCCTTTCAAGTTATACTTACCAAAACCATAGATATTCATGCCCATCTTGTCAAAAGTAGAACTAAAAGGAAATCCTGTCCTTGGTTCAAGGAAAACCTAAAAGTGGCTTTATGGCACAGGGATGCTCTTTGGAGAAGGGCAAGAAAGTCAAAACTAGCTGCAGATTGGACTGCCTTCAGCACCTCAAGAAACCACTGTACCAAATTAATTAGAGCTGTGAAATCTAGCTATTTTTGCTCAGAACTCAACACATCTACCAACTCCGCCAGTAAGTCCTGGAAAACCTTAAGGGAGGTTGAAGGTCATAGATTATCTAGCACATTCCCTTCTAAAATCTCTACCAGTGACACTTCTACTACTGATAAACATGTGATACTTGACCTTCTTTACAACCACTTTGCCATGGCAGGTATAGCTTTTAACACCTCTCCAGCAAATGCAATCAGAACTCAGATATGTAGCCAGAGGCCTGAATGCCTTAATCTGGACCTTCACACTCAAAGCAATACCTTCTTGTTTTGTTCTGTCTCCATCAAACAAGTTGAGGATCTTTTGCAACTAGACTCGAAGAAAAGCACAGGTGCCGACCTGATCAAGCCATACTTCCTAAAATTGGCCTATTTTATTTTGGCTCCTCCCATTACCCACCTTTTCAACCTGTCACTATTCCAAGGTACTCTCCCTACGATCTGGAAGACAGCATATTTCATCCCTCTATTTAAATACAGGTATTCCTGTGACCTAAATAACTATTGACCTATTTCTCTGCTTCCTGTCCTGTCTAAGCTACTGGAGAAGATAGTCAATGCACAGCTCAGATTGCACTTCTAAAGCTCCAACTTGCTAAACACGGTCCAGTCGGGTTTCTGTCCCCACCACAATACCATAACTGCTTTAGCCAAGCTTATGAATGATTGGCAGATCGCCCTCAATGCCAAATGTAATCTATGCGCTTTGTTTCTTGACCTTAGCAAGGCCTTTGATACGGTGGACCATGACCTTCTATTGGTGTCCCTAAGAAATTTGGGGTGGACAACCTGGTGTTAAATTGGTTCACCAGCTATCTTACGGACAGACACCAACAGGTCAAGGCTGACAGTGACCTTTCACCTATAAAAATACTGCTAAAAGGTGTGCCCCAAGGGTCCATACTTGGTCTGCTGCTTTTTGCCGTCTATATAAATCATGCAGACATTGGCATCACATCTGCGAATATCCATCTATTCGGCGATGATACAGTACTCTACATTAATAGACCGACACCTGAGTCAGCCTGTAATGACCTTCAAAGTGACTTTGATGTCCTACTGAAAAACGTGTTGCACCTGAAACTTCTACTAAATGCAAAAAAAAAAAACTAAAGCTATGCTTTTCTCTCCCTTAGTCCTCCCTCCCAAAAATAACCCCTCTAGCATTTTTCCTCAGATAAGCACTCTCTTGGGTGAAACCTTGGAATCTGTGGCGAAACTCAAATACTTGGGGGTCTGGATAGACTCCAAGCTGTCCTTCTCTGACCACATAGATGAGCTCTCTAAGAAATTGAGACAAAGACTCAGGATCTTTTTTCATATCAAGTATTCTCTGACTTCAGAGGCCAGAAAACTACTAGTCCAAAATAGTTTCATGGCACTCCTGGATTATGCTGACTTCCTGTATGGTCACAGTACTAGCTCGGCTCTCTCCAAGCTTGACACCCTCTATCACAGAGCTCTCAGATTTATCTCTGATGTTCTGTATTCCACTCACCACTGTGCACTCTACTCATCCACAAGTTGGAGCTCTCTCAGCTTCAGGAGGTAGAAGAATGCTGTCTTATGGTCCTACAAAGCCATCATTCATAAGCTCCCTCAGTACTTCTCTGATTGCCTTTGTCCTCCCAGTATTTACCCTCTGAGAAGTCTTACCCATATATCCCTTGTTTCCCTAAGGTCAGATTGTGCTTTGGTACAGCTGCTATAAGCCATGCCCTCCCTGTCCTTTGGAACAATATCCAGAAATCATTAAGGATCTCTATCCCTGTTATGTTGTTCCTCTTCAAAGCCCTGCTCCTGAGGACTTTCTCAGAGGCCTGTAATTGCTTCAAATAAGGGTCATAGCACTGCTTTATGCCTTAGTTCTCTGTCATGATGTTTATCTCCCTAAGGGCTCCATTCCTTAGGTTAATATAAGAGATGCTCACTTCTTCCACTTACACCATCTTCTGATGGTCCTCCTTCCCTTAGCTCCCCTCCCCCTTAGCCTCCTCCCTTTCTCTGCCATGCTTACACCTGCTCATATGCACTCTCCTTCCTTTAATCTCTCTTGCACTCAGCTCTGCATCTCTTACTTTCCTCTTCCTTCATGCACAGTGACATGGACTGAACCTTGCTAGTTGGAGTGCATTCTGCTAACTAACACTGTGCATATAGTTAAAATGTGTGTATACACCATACCTTTGAAGTTGCTTCCAATGAAATGTATCACACTGTTGACCTATTGTTGGCACATTGTCTCATCCTCACCTTCTGGCAATCTGTACATATGAATAAAATGTTTATCTGTGGATGTACTATAGCCTACCTCTTCCTGGCCTGTACTTACTTGCACCAGTACTTGAGTAATTTCTATTGTATATGTGATTTATGCTTGTCTTCACATAAGTTCTAATGATTGTCTCACGTTGTTGACCTACTGTCTGTGCATGTATTATCCTTGCCGTGTATATATTATTATATGCTTGATTTTTGTTATATGTAATTACATGCTTGATTCATGGCCTTGTGGCTACTGTACTGTTACCAGGTCCATCTTGCAAATGAGCTTTGCCTCAATGATGTTCTGCCTGGCAAAATAAAGACGATTGATTGATTGATTGGTTACATGATTCGCTATACAATAAGAGAGTAAATAGCTATAATTTAATGAGTCTAGAGAGAAGGAGATTATGATATGATACCATAAACAAAACAGACATGAAAATACAGCCTGCTTTGGAACTGAAAGAAAAGTAAACATCAATAAGAGGTAGTAAGTTGCAATTGCAATGAAAAACCTTTAACTCTTTGAGTGCTGAATATGTTTGAACATACATAGATTCTGGGCGTACTGTATATATACTCCAGCAGTCTTCTAATGGTTAAGGCAGAAAGAAGATTTTTCTACTCAAAAAGAGTGGTAGGATTGTACAACAAACATCCAAAAGCAAAACAAAAAAAATGCCTTCAAATCAAGATTGGATAAATACATACAGGGTACTAATTTTAAATTCTACAATCACTGAGAAGTCAGGGTCAGAATACCGTACATGTGCATTATTACCTACTCCTGCTCTGATAATCTTAGTGTGCCTTAGAATAATAAGATTCAGATGTAGTCAACCAACATTTCCTTTATCTGAGGGTTTTTTTTTTTTTGTTTTGCTAATTAGATGATTTTTTTCCTAACAGTACTGGGTTTAATGTGTTTAATACTATTCTGCCTGCAGGCTGACATCGTCAATTATGTTCCTCATCATACATCATCAGCATTGTGATAAATAACTGTGACATCGCAAGAGAGAGAGAAGAGACAACTACGTGCTGCTTGATTGGTAACTTGGAACCCATGTTACCAATCACATAGCAAGTCTTGTGATGGAACAATGAGTGAGGTTACATTCTGATGATGAGTGTGCAAAACAGAACTAGACTTTTCTGCTTCCTGGTAAAACACTGCTTTTCACATCACACCCAATAAAGGAGAAAACAATTGGGAAATGCGAGGACTTCACCCTGTAGGTAGGAAGCCAGGATTCATAAAAACCAGAAGGAATGTGGGCTTCACCCAGATAGGGAGGAAGCCAGAATTCACCAAACCTTGGGAAATATGGGCTTCACCCAGCTAAAGAGGAAACCAGGATTTACAAAAACTGTGGGAATGTTGGGTTCACTCAGATAGGGATGAGGACAGCATATAAAATTGGGGGATGAGAGCTATACCCAGCTAGGGAGAGAGCAATGACAATAAATTAAAAATGGATGCTAACTAGGAAATACCCACAGCAAGTGGAGAACAAATTAGTCATTAAATCAATGAGACAGATTGTTAACAAATAAGTCAGTTATCAGTATCTAGTAGAGCTGTATGGAAGACAAAATACTGCCTACAGGATGCTTGTGAATGATCATTCTGAGTCCGTGTAATTCCACAAAATTTTCATGACAATTCCACAGAATTTTGCAAAATTTTAAGTTTCAGTTATATCACTACAATTTTACAGGTTCTTGTCCAACTAACACCAAAAATGGATTGTAAGCAATACACTATGGCTTACAAATATGGACCAAATGACCGAGTTATAAATTCAAAGTGGGTGGCATTATAGGTTGCCAAACATTTAATCAGAATTTAATTTTCAGTTATTTTGAGATAATTTAAAAATTTCTTCTCCAAATTTCTCCATAATGTCAGGATTTAGAGAAGGACATAGAATGCATATATGCACAATGTTTTATGTCTCAAGCTTTAATGGGAGCTGAGTTATAGGTAGTCAAATATTTTGCCAACATTTGGATTTCTGTAATTTTAGTAGAACTTTGATAGTATTCATTGAAATATTACAAAACTTTCCAGGTATACAGGTTTGCACTACATTTGTATATGCACATAGTTTGAAATTTCTAGCTTTAAATGGGACTGTGTTATAAACTGCGAAACATGTTGACAAAATTTAATTTTTGGTTTGTTCCCTCTAATTTTAGAACTACATATCCAAATTTAACCAGAGTTGAAACAATTAAACTACTATACCACATGGTTATTTCTGAAAAGTTCATATTTTCAGCTTTAAATGGGATTAAATGAAAAGTAGTCAAACTTTTACAACATTTAAAAATATAATTTTGCAAGAATGTAAACTACAAATTTATAAACCCCTGAAACTTTAAAACTAGCGAATGCAATACCATTAAATTTGGCAGGTTCATAAACCTTACAAGGGGATAGTGTGTGCCAATTTTATTAATTGCTTGCTGTGAGAAATTGCAAAATAACATCTCTACTTAAAGTCAAATCCCATGAGTCTTTGTGAAAATTGCAGCATTTCATGAAAAATTCCATAAAACTGGAATTTTCTAATTTCACTCAGCCTTACCTGGGGGTTCTAATTAAAGGATGGGGTATAAGAGGCAGGTAGCATGGGGGGTCACCAGGTTAAGGAGTTAGATGCACAGTTTCACTAAGCAATGGACAGCTGATCTGGGTAGCACAGCAGTGGTAGACCCCCCAGGTTGAAGCAAGAAAGCTCACAGTGTCAACAGTTCCAACCTGAATGCAGGATATTTAAGGATCACATCCAGTAAATTTATGATCCAGGGAGCCTGGTGTATATGCAAGTATAGCACTTAGAGATACTCAAAAGCATGTAGTAGGGGAAGACAATGCCTTGGGCAGCAGGAAGAAAGCATTCTGGCTATTCCAGCAGGGTAGGTTGATAGAAAAGGGAGTAGGTGACTCATGTTTTAAAGAGGTTTGTCACTGTAATGAACAAAGAGGATATCAGTGGGATCAGACATTCTAGTGAGTCAATCTGGCTATGCCAAAAAAGAAGGGGGGGGGGATAGTCACCCAGTGTGGAACAGCAGGACTGCAAAAAGTGCAGCCCAGCTTATCAAATGAAGTAGTAATATGTGCATTGTTAATGTTACATTCCACAAAAAAAAATTCTGGATGCTTCATCTATAGAATATGCTATCATAAATATGTGAGAAAATGTTACTAATCATTTTTTTTTCTTCTGCAGAATGAAAACTGCTTAATCAATTTATTCAGTTGTGTTAGACACCAGGATACATGGACTATGGATATGCATGTCAAATGTTAACTCTATGCATGCAAGAGCAGAGAAGTTACAAATATTCACATTTTTTGATAGTTTTCAGAAAGTTCTGTAAATATTTACATAGTAAAGTTTTGAACCCCTGTAACTTAAAAATCTCTTACCTAATTCACTCCACATTTATATCATTCTATAAGCATTACAAAAAGGTTATCCATACTAATTTACACATGTCTCGCTCCAAAGGTGCCTGCGTTATATGTAGATTAAATTTGTTCATGAAATTTCCTGAAAAAATAAATCAACAGATTTTGAGCACATATAATTTTGAGATGATGCATCATATTGTCATGAAATCTGGCACATTGTTAGAACACCTATCATCAAGAAATCATGCCAAATTTTACATCCCTTACCCAATAGAAAGTTAAGGTATATGCAGATAAAAAAATGTTCATGAAAATTTGCACAAACAATAGAATGACAACATTCAAGCCTCTATAATTTTGAAACTGTTAAACTAAATTACATGATATTTGGTGTGTTTGTGGCCATTATTCCAAAGAATATATATTCCACATTTCAGACCTGTATCTTGAACGGTTATTGAGTTACAACCAAATTACTAACATTTTAAAATTCCACAAAATTTCACAGAAATTCCTCAGATTCTGAATTTTACCATTCCACACAGCTCTAGTATCTAGTATAAGCAGGGAACAATGTAGATGATTTTATGAAGGAAAGCTTTTTATGTTTGCTTGTGCACTTGTGCAAAGCAAACATCTGGGATGACTCCAGGACAGTAGGACTAGAGAGGTGTGTACTGGAAACAGCTAATGCTGCTGTGCTTGCAGGAGGTGTAGCATGTATAACCCAAAACTGTCAAGATTGCTGCAGAGCATGCTGATTCTACCTGATGGTTAGAAACTTCCCACACATGAAAGGATAAAGTCACACCAATCACAGTGTGACTGCATTCTTTCATATCTCTGATCATTAGGTAGGGAAGCAGTGTCCTCCCTCCTGCCCAACTCTGTGTGCCTGCACATGAAAAACACAAACCCTCCCACGACTTCACATACCACTTCCTCCCAATAAAATTCCTTGTAGCATCTAAAAATCCACAAATCCATCCACTGCTTCATATCCCATGCCCTCCTTAGACTTACAGTGCCAAAAGCAATCACAACATAACCCACAATCCCACCCGATGCTTCACATCCCACCCCCTCCTGAGACAACCCCATGCTAGCAGTGACTGCAACAAAACCCACAAAAGCACATACTGCTTCTCTTCCTACACCTCCCAAGACAAACCTGTGCCAGCAGCAAACACAAGAAGACCCTCAAACCTGCTCACTGCTTCACATCCCACCTCTCCTGAGACTACTCCATACCAGCAGTGAACACAACAAAATCCTCAAACCCACCCACTGCTTCACATTCCACCATATCCAGGGACAACTCCATGCTGGCATCATTACCATTGACAATGCCTCTTCCAGTGATCTCCACCAACAAAAGCTGCTATCATTGGCAGCCCTCTGCACAGCCATGTTCTGTGGTGGCTCTTCCACCAACCGCACACAGCACACCCATGTTCCGCACTGACTCTTCCAGCAACCCCCTTAAACAACTTCAAATGGTGGCAGCTCCTCCTGTGACTCCTCCAAACAGCTGGTGGCTGTATAATCCCCCATTAGCGCCTCGCTTCCCCCATGCTTCACTGTAACTTAACCCTAAATCCTTCAGCCATGGTTAGGCTGCCTCTAGCTGCATTGAGTGGTTCCTGTCAGGCCCAGTTGGGCAACCTTCTCCACTGATGGTAAGGGACTCCTGTTGGGCCATATTGTGCCTGTTCCTCCACTACCTATGCAGAGCGGCTCCTGTTGGGCCCAGTTAGATGTCTTCCTTCTGATGTATGGAACAGCTTCTGTTAGGCCCAGTTGGGTCTCATTTTTCTGCCATGCAAAGTGTCTCCAGTAGGGGCCCTAGTTTGGCCCCACAAAGTGGTTTCTTTTCCTCTTTCCCTCTCCTTCCCATCCCAATTTGAGTGCCTGAATGCAAAAAACACAGACCTCTCCAATGCCTCACCTCCCACACCCTCCCAATACACTCTGTTGTAGCATCTAACAAAACACAAACCTACCCACTGCTTCACACACCCTCAAGACAACCCTATGCTGGAAGCAATTGCAGGAAAAACCCACAAACCCACCTGCTGCTTCATATTCCACTCCCTGCTGAGACCACCCTGTGTCAGCAGCAATTGCAAGAACCTGCCCACTGCTTCACATCCCACCCCTCCCAAGATAACCCCATGCTGACAGTGATCACAACAAATCCCACAATCCCACCCACTGCTTCACACCCCATCCATGCTGAGACAACCCCATGTGGGCACCATGACCATTAGTGGCAGCTTCTTCAGTGTACTCCACCAACTAGAGCTGCGGTCACCAGCAGCTCCCCACACAGCCACGTTCAGTGGTGGTGGCTCCTCTGGGAACCCTTCCCCCCCAGCACAGCCACATTTAGTTGTGGCTCTTCTAGTGACCCCAAAAATAGCCAGTGGCTGTATGATTTCCTGTCAGCTCCTCACTCCACCCATGTGCCTCACTGAAGCTCAGTCCTAAATCCTTCAGCAATGCAAAGTTGCTCCCATCAGGCTCTGATTAGGCCATCTCCAGCTGCACAGAGTGGCTCCTGTTGGCCTTCCCCCTCTACCCATGCTGAACAGCTTCTGTCAGACCCAGTTGGCCTCTTCTTTCTGCCACACAGAGTGGTTCCTGTTTGGCCCAGTGGGCATTCCTACTGTCATGCAGAGTGGCACCAGTCAGGGACCTAGTGAGACCCACACAGTGGTTCCTTTGTACCTTCCCTTGCAGCAGCACAAAGTGGTATCTCTCCCTGCAAAGTGAGTTGAAGTGCTGCCATAAGAAAGGAAAAGGCCTGGAGAGAGTATGATGTCGACACAGCTGACCTGCCAGTGCCCAGTCAGGTAAAATTGCTTTTTCTTTCTTCCTGTGTGTCTGCGGAGGGCTACATATTAGCTACTGGATTGCAGTGGTAGGGAGGCCTACTAATTGAGCTGCAGTGCTGTGGTGGGCAGCCCATTGGACTGTGAAGCTGGAAAGGGTAAAACTGACTTTGCTGTGGTGGGAATTGGCTACAGACTGGGCTGAAGGGGGTGAGATGCCGACATGGTGGTTCTTTTGCCCCCTCCCCTTGCAGTCACTTGCCGTGGTAGCCCTGCCTCCACAGTGAGGTGAAGTGCTGCAGTAGGAAAACAGAAGGCCTGCAGAGAGGATGATCTTGACACATGTAAGCTGCCAGTGCCCAGTCAGGTAAAGATGCTGTTTTTTTTTTCTTCATCATGTGGGTCTAAAGAGGTCAACCTAGTAACTACTGGGTTGTGGTGGTAGGGAGAACTACTCATGAGCTATGGTGAGCAACCCACTGGACTAGGTTTGTAAAGGGTAACACTGACTGGGCTATGTGGGTGGGGATTGGCTACAGACTGAGCTAAAGGGGCATGATGTCCACATGGTCATTCCTCCCTCCCTCCTTCTGTTGCAGCCAAGTGAATCAGCTCCTGCATGGCCTCTGTCAGGCCTCCTGCTCTCTCCATGTGGAATAGTTTTTGTTGGACTCTGGTTAGTCATCCTCCTTCAGCCATGTGCAGCTGCACCCACTAGGGCCCTGGATAGGCCCCCTCTTCAGTCACATGGAGCAGTTCCTGTTGTTTCCCAGTCAACAACTGTACAATGTAGAATGAAAGACTATAAACTTGGAGCTGCTGGCTGCCCAGCCAGGTAAGGTAGCTGTTTGATTATTTTTTTTTCATGTGGGTCTGGTTAGGGTTATCTACTGGACTGTGGTGGTGAGGGACCTGCTGACTGAGCTGTAGTGGAAGAGAAGACTTCTAACCACTGTGTTGTAGGGTGACTAGCTGGAGCTGCTGCCCCCCTCCCCACCCTAGTAAGGTGGCTATTTGTTTCTTAGGGCTAGTCTGCATAGCAGAGCAGTTCCTATTGTGATCAAAGTCAGGATGTGATTTTTCAACAATTAACATATTATTGCACTGGGAGGTGGTGCACAATTATTTTAACAGGGATCTTCTAGTCTGACCTCTTACAGGTTATTGGTTGTTGCTGCAGTAACTTATCTTTGGTGTTGATTTGATTGGCTGTTAATATAAATGTTCTTGGGAGTCGGATGAGGTCACAGCAAAGTACTCAGGAATGGATAGATTCATCTCCTTGGGTATTACAGAACCATGCAAGGGAGTAGGAGGTGCTAGTGATTAAGTTCTTTGGAAAGAACATGATCCTATGAAGAGGGAACAAGAGACTGAGAAGTGGCACTGGCAACACAGAACCAGGGACCAGCCTGAACAGCCTGCAACTGAAAACTGACTTCAGCCTACAGGAGAGCATGAGATTGAGGTTTGGAGGCAGGAGGAGAGAACCAGACAATGAGGAGTGGCACTGGCAGCTGGAGGACTGACTCAGACTGAATAGCAGTGGCAGGAGGAAAGAACCAGAAACTGAGAAGCTGCACTGGCAGCTGGAACAGGGACCTAAACTATTGAAATGTGCATGATCACTGAATGTGAACAAACTATACTTTCTATTAAAGTCATGTTGTTTGCGGCTATGGCAGCAACAAGGCAGCCATGTTTCCTTTACTGGTAAGTTGGATTGCTTTGCTAATGATGGAAATTGCTTTGTAACCCTTACTCCAGCTGTCAGGGACAAAATGCCAGACATTTGCTTTCCTGAAGGGAGTCAGCTGCCTGGGACTGCTGGGCTCCTCTCCCTTCTGACAGTTGGCACAACAGTTTGGCACTGTGATGTACAACTATTACATAACTGATAAGACTACAGTATATGTGCAACCAAGTATAGATACTTGTGAGATGTTGGAATAGTGCATTTGTTATGATAGATTTGGTTGAATGGTAATGCATTTGCTTCCTTTTTGCCTTCTGGTAGCCTGTTTAGTCATGTCTCTTAATCCTCATCTGGGCAAAAACTTGACTAACAGCGTAGAATAAAAGATGCTTGTTTACACCCCTGCATCCACTGCTTACCCTGCAGTGGAATTCTAAACCTCTCTCTAATTAACTGTTTTTAAACAAACAAAACAAACTTTAGAATAGGATGACCCCTTCCCCAACACACCTCCTGGTGGTTGAAATTCTGACACAAGCAATGTGTTCAGTCATTATGGTCATATGCACCTGCATATGTTTTTTTTAATCATTCCACACTGTGGCACATTTGACTGGAAGGAATTTTCAGGATGAACCAGATATAAATGTATTACACAAAAGTATGTTACGTAGACAATAATGCATAGGTGAATGTATGTTATTTTATTTTATACACCTGAAGTGTGTGGTGACCAATAAACCCAGACAGTGAAGCTCGAGAGGTTTGTGTGGTCATCACACACTGAAAGTGTGTGAGAAAACTTCATCACACACACTTGCTTATGTTTTATTTTTTATAATAACTGGTGCAGGGAGATGAGCACAAAAATCAAGTTTCCAAATGCTGCAATAACTGCGTATGACATCATGGGCCCAGTTTCAAAAGCACTTGGACTGACAGAAGGTGCTTGTGTCAGACAACAATGACGCAATATGCACCTTGATTCATACACCGTGGCAATCCCTATTCTGAAATGCGATCTGCACCAGAATGGGATACCACTGCAGCAAAGGGGCAGTGCGCCACCCTTGCAACCAGCATCAGGCTACGCCAAGTCGCAAGGGTGCTTGCACCACAGCGGGGCTGCAACATGCCCTTCAACGGAATTCTGAAAGCTCTGCTGTGGCCATAGCAAGGGAGTCACATTAGACCAGCCCAGAGGTGGTCTACATCCCTTGTGGCATTGTGCCTCAAGTTGGGGAACTGGTGGGGGACTCCACACATGGAATCTGGGGGCAGAAGGGACAGGGGAGTACAGGGGTGTTGGGGAGCAAATGGGTATACTATGGCATGATCAGGCACCCATTGGGGGGGCTGTTCTTATACAGCACAGCATACACCATTACGTGACTGGTGCTAACAAGGGCACCCCCTCCGGGTACCTGATCATCCCCCTGGCATACCCACTCACTTCCTAACACCCCCTAAGGCATCCCCTCTGCCGCTTCTGCCCTGACCTCTCCTACAGTAGCAGCCACAGACACTGCCAGCTATTTCCCAAAATTTCTGTGATATTTCCAGAAATATCTCCTGCTTTCTGCATTTCCACAGTAGGGGCAGCAAAAAGAAACTCTTCAGAAATTTTGTGAAATATCTGGACATAGCTGGCAATGTCTGTGGCTACTACTGTAGCTTTGATTTCTTTCTTGCGCCTGGTGAGGGGGGTTGGATGATCCATGCAGCATGTCCCACAGGTGCGCCTAGCATTTGGTGCTATTCTGCCTTTGTGGCAAATCCAGGGATTTTTTTGCAGGGACCCCCGATGTTATGGAATTGGGTGCATGGTCCCTGATGTACTGGAATTGTGCCACTGCCCTAGAGTTCCGTAAATTTCAGCAATCTAAGGGCTCTTTCAGAATTGGTCCCCATACCCAGTTATTATAGGATTTGATCACACTGATAATCAGTGTGATTAAAGGGGTAATCAGTTATTATACAATGGCAAGAAAGAATCCTGGTCTCTGATTGGTCAGTTTGGAGCTGGACCTGTGGCATTATCCCAGCACAATGCCACATGTCTAGTCTCAGCACTGTGAACCAATATGGATGATGACCAGCATGATCACCAACATGATGGTCTCTTTTTTGCATCTTCTCTTGAGAAACAAAAATATTTTTCCACACTAACAAAAACATTCCTTAAAATTTTTTTTTTGTTTTATATATAACAACAAGCCATTGTATAATAGGAATAATGCACTCCAGGGTGTGTGTCGTTTGAGATAACGCCACACCTGGGGCATTGGACGCACTCGGCCTGCGGCCTCATGCCCAACCCCCCCAGGCTTGGCGTTATCCCAGCACGACACACACCCTGTCGTGCATTATTCCTTTATTATAGTACAATTATTTAGTATGGCAAATTTCTTAATCAGGACCTCTAGGTCCCAGCACATAAGTTTAGGTGACATGGAAATTCGTCTTTAACAAGAAGAGAAACAATAGCAAATCCTTTGTTAGTGGTAGAGTACAGCACCGAAAAGTACCTGTAAATAACAAAACAAGATGTGCTCCCATAATGGATTCAACATATTTCCTAGATGCAATGAAGACTACAGGGCATACTCTTTCTTATATCAGACCTGCACATAAGGTTGTGCTCTCTCCCACTGTTAGTACAGTGCCTGGTTTACATATGTTTACATTTACCTTGCAATAGTTTAAATAAGCTTGTAAATACTCTGCTCATACATTTGGTCACCAGGCTGCCCATAACCAAGTCACTGGCAGCTGTTCTCTCCCTCACCCACCATATGCTAATGTGCTTTGTCGACTTGGGTATTGCTTGGCAGGACACATTACCATATAGCTAGTGAGGGAATCAGTGACTGCCTGTGAGATGGTGGTGGGCTGCCTTTCTAACAGGAAGTGGTTGATTATTTATATGATAAATAAACTATTGTAAAGTAAATGAATAAATTATTCATCATAAAAATACAAATCGAGCATTTTGCTACCTGAGAGCATTACCTGATATACAGCTCTCCTTTAAGAATTAGCCATTTGAGACCGAGAATAGTACCTAAAACATTCAATAGTTTTTTAAACTTTATTTATACAGTCTATGTAATATGGCATAGACCATGCAGCAAAACAATTGGGATTTGCACACCCAATACTGAACGTAATGTGGATTACAATAGATCCATAACTACAAGTCCTTCAAGTTTGTTCATGTACTAGAATAATCCAGTACAACCGGAGGAGTAAAGTACAACAGGTTAATATTTTACAACATGCCGCTCTGACTAAATCGTAGGTATTTAAGTTTGTTCACCAATATTTCCTGCCCCCCCCCCACAGGGTAGTAAAATCTGTACAGAGAGCTGAGTGTCCCAGTGAGTGTGCTCATATGCAAGCAGAAGTCATGGGCTTAGTTAAGCTGTATTATACTCTACTATCCATGGCAAACAAGACTGCTATGTAAGGAAACAGTGTAAGTAATAAAGAAACAGTTTAACAGTTCACAGACTGAGCACTGTGTACCTGCACGCCAGTCAATATAACTGCCGAGAGCAATGCAACTAAGGATGGTAAAACATTTTAACTATATGAAATGAGCATACAATCATGGTAGAACTAGAGAATGAATCTGAGATATACTACAATGCATCTGATAACCTTGCATTATTCTGATAACCTGAGATTTCACTTGAGTGTTAAGACGTGTATGAACACAGGCAGTCTGTCCAAGTCTAAGTTCATCGCTCCTCGCTATGCTCAGATTCTTCTTTTACTGTTTTTTGCCATAATAATTTCAGCAAAGGCAGAGGCTGACTCTGGGTCCATGAAAATGGGGGTTTTATTGTTGTGATGGACTTCAAGATGAACAGGAAATAGTAACTGGGTGGCTACTCCCCGCTCTAAGAGAGTCTTTTTAATTGTTTGCAAGTATTTTTTCCTAGATTGCATCTGGGAGAAGATGTCCGGGGAAAATGCTATTTTATTGTCCTTCCAAACCATGTCTCCTTGGGTTCTGGCCTCATGGAAGAGAGGAATATGAGCCTCCACACTGGAAATAGTTGCTGTGATCATCAGGGACCACTGCATATCCCATCCATCTGGTCATATTCTCATCTGGTCAGCAAACACTCTCAAAAACCTTGATCTCTTAGTCAGTTGAAAATAACCCAGGTCTGTCAAAATTTACTTTTCAATAGCAGATATGAATTCACTCTTACCAACCAGTTGTGGGAGTGGGGAGTCCATGATCCTAATATTGTCTTATCTTAGGGCATTCTCAGGGAATTCTACTTTCACTCTAAGAAATTGTAAGTCATTTACAAAGACAGCATTCCTCTCCCTCTACCTCTCCAATTCCTGAAATAGCTCTTTCATGGAGGCACTGTACTATTATCTTGAATCCTAGCATTGAACTTAGATAGTTTAGCCTCTATGGGCCCAATTCTAGAAAGGTTATGCCTGGCGTAACTGCAGTTGCACCAAGTAGAATGGCGCATGTAGCAACTTACACCAGCAGTTACAACATGTGCAATTCTACATAGTGGTCTGTGATATGGTGCAGGCCGCTTGAGCCGGACAGCAGTTACACCGCATAAATTCCTGTGACATGGCACTAGGGAGTTTACAGCAGCACTTGTGTCCTATTCTAGAAGGGCAGCCATAAAGTGCCCACATCAGGATTCTACAAGAACCCTCGGAGGAGATCCGGCAATGTAAGTTATACCAGCATTTAGCAGGTATAACTTACGGACGCCCCCAGGGGTCCTGTAGACCCTACGGCAGTCCAGCGGACAGTGCACAGTGTTCCTCCCACCCATGCCCAGTACACCCCAGTGGGGCCACACAGGGCTAATCAGGCTCCCAGCCCCCCAAAACACCCATTGTTAGATGCCCCACAGGGCGGCGCTGACATCCCCCCCACCAGTGCCCCAAACTGCGAGTTGCCAGCTGCATATGTGGCATAATGTCTGCCCTGGTGATCTAGTGGCCCCCTGAACTGTGTAAACATAAAAAGAACCCCTGTATCCATGGTGGTCTAGTGGCTCCCCAACTGTATTACGATAGTTCCGATCCCATATCCCTGGTAGTCTAATGCCCCCCCAACTGTATACATATAATTCTGATCCTGTATCTCTGGTAGTCTAGTGACCCCCCACCCCCACCCAGCCAGCACTTGCCCACCCAGCACCCCCTATCCATCCCCAGCTGGCGACTGGCATCCCACCTCTCACCACCTCATCCATCCACCAACTGAGTTCAGTATAGCGTGTTACTGTAAGGCGCACTCAGATATTAATATCTGAGCATGTCTTTCAGTACACACTGATATTGGACTCAATCAGTGGCTGGCCATGTTAGTGTGAGAGTGAGACTGTGTGTCACTGGCTGGACTGATATAAAGTGCTGAGATAATTAATATAACTGAAAACTCCCTAAAAATACCAGGGATACGGAATCACATAACCACATACAGTTTCTGGAAACAAACTACCAGGGACAAGATCGCTATTATTTATACAGTTCCAGGGGTGCACTAAACTACTGGGGTATATGCTGCATATGCGGTAGGTGACATTGGGTCTGGCACGGGTGGGGGGTTGACCGTGCCACTCCACTGTTGTGGGTTGTGACATGCTCGCCAGGTACGCCAGCAGTTCAGCATATCTAGCTGCATGTTGTAAGTCACAGGACTTAGCTGTGATGACCCTGCCCCTTCCAGAATAGGGCGCAGGGTCAATGGCGCAGTTGCTGGTGGTGCAAGTTGCATTTGGCGGCAACTTGCACCACCCTTCTAGAATCAGGCCCTATGACTACAAGATGTTTATTTGTCTTTTTTCCTATAGCCTGAAACTTATGCAGTAAAACCATTATTTGAGTGTTTGGGAGGTCTGCACCGTTTGCTCTGTCAGGCTGTGCAGGCCCCAGTCCCTTTGAGGAGGTTGCCAATGTAAAAACAGCATCCAAGCTTTGGGTAACCAGTTTGTGGCTGCATTTTGGACCATTGCTGCTCCCCAAGTGTTAACAAATCTTTCTTTTAATTAAGTATACTTTATTGAGGTTGAACATGTTGAACAGTACCAAATACAGTGATTATACAGAAAGATCTATAACCTGTTTTGTGACTGGTACAGGAGAAAAAGATGGAACATGTTCTACTTTATGAAAATAAGGTAACACTCTTAATTCCCCTCCCCCAAGCTACCCCCATCCCACCCTTGCCACTGGATTTTGAAAGGAGAAGCAGTAGATGAAGGACTGAAATTCAAAGGTACACTGGAGCAGTGGATTGTTATGTAGTAAGGGACTCCCTCCCAGTGAGTCCCTTGCTATTTATATACTAAGAAAGAAGGGGTTGTGAGATCAGGAGATTGATAATAAAATAAACATGGGTTCCCATGTTAATTTATATTTGTCAAACTGATGACACATGCCTGCTATTATACATTCTGCTTGCAGAACAAACATAATTTCTTTGTACCATTCCACATAACTAGGCATAAGTTGGTCTACCCAATGTCTAAGTATAACTTTTTTAGCTCAAGCAGAAATCAAGTGCAATATGTGACCTCTGGGAACCATGGTTTACCCTAGAATAATCACCTATTATACAGATTGTAGGGGTAAACATTTCAAAAAGATTGAACAGAGGATCAAGCTGGGCTTGAATAAGAGACCAGAAGGGAGTAATCTTCTCACAAGCCCATAACATATGAATTAGAGATCCAGGAGCTCTGGCACATTTGGGGCACAGATCTGTTGGAAGAGGACCCATTTTGTGAGGTTTTTCTGGAATATAATAAAGGTTGTGATTGATGTCAAATTGCATGTATCAATATCTGTCCCATTTGATGGTTTTATACAAATGTTTCCATATTTTAGACCATTGTCTGGGGGAGCCGGGAAATGACAAGATGTCATCCCACCAATAAAATCTTGCACCCTCCAGTTTGGTTACCAGATTTTGAAAAAATTTATAGGTATACGATATCCTATGGGAAGCAGGAATGGACACCAAATATTCAAGGAACATATCAGTGATGGGTGTGTACCATGGTCCTGTGCAAAGTGGTGCACAATCATACGTGAAATTTGGAGATATTTGAATATTCTAGAGGGAGGCCAATTGAAGACTGTACTTGCTTGTTGAAAGGGCATTAATCTCGGACTAGCCACTAGGTCCTCCACCTTCCTGACTGCCATATCAGGCCAGGATCGCTGTGGTTTAATTGTTTTCCCCAGAATCAGGAGACTGGAGTTTTGAAATAGAGGTTGCAAAAGATCTCTATATGCTTTTATTTTTAAAAGGGAGGTAAGTTGAGAATGGATCTGGAACGAAGAACCAAGTGATGCATCTTGTAGGAACTTGGGAAGATTCTTTTTGCCAACAAAATAGAGTGAGGTGGGATCAATATTTATTAGGAACAGAGTGTACACTCAATGTCAGTCCAGAGAGGGCAATAACACCCATCTGTCAGATGGTCCTACCAATATGATATTCCTGTCAGGATGTTAGAGAGATAATATAGGTACATATTAGGGGCTTGTAGTCCACCATCAGGTTTTTGACGTGTAAGTCGGAGATAACTCTGTCTGGTTTTTTTTGCCCTTCCAGAGAAAGGAGTTGAAAAGCCTGTGGGCCTGTGTAAACAATGAAAAAGGAAGTGCCCAACTGTACATTTAGAGAGGGTACAGGAGGCGAGATAAAATATTCATTTTGAGAGTACTCGTACGACTCCATAAGGTTAATGGTAATTTTTCCCAGTGCTGAAGATCTATTTTCAGTGTGTGTAGAGTATCATCTAGATTAAACTGCTTAAAATTTCTGTGGAGAAGGGTTAAAATACATCCACAAATATATCAGTTTATTCTTGTTCCATTGTAGGCCCAGTTGTGAAACCACAGACCACAGGGTGAATTTGTTCTGAGGCCGCACTTCTGTCTTATCTAGATTTAATTTGTAATTTGATATAAGACGGAATTGCAAAATAATTTGCATGGCAGCTGGAAGGGATTGAGCTGGAGAGGAGATATGCAGAAGAATGTCATCCGCATAGGCTGATAGTTTATACTCCTTATCCATGATTGTTATTCCCATTACGGGGTGATTGAGTTTCCTAATTAGGGGTTCCAGAAAAAGGTTGAAAAGGTAGGGGGGGGAGAGAGAGAGAGCATCCTTGTCGAGTACACAGGTAAGGCAGGTGCACTCTAGACAAGGACAGTTAGTGCACACAGAGGTAGCAAACAGCAAACCCAGGAATAATCACAAAAGATAAGGTGTGTGCACTCATAGGTAGACAAAATTCCATGAAGTTTTTCAGATTGAAAAAACAAGCTTTTTATTCTCCACAATGGTAGATGCTACAACAGCAACCCCAGCGCTTTGACCACAAGGTCTTCCTCGGGGGTGGGTGCCTTGGTGAAGGGTAAGTGGAGTGGAGAGTTGCCCATTACAGAGAACCCTAGCTGAAGGGGATGAGTAGAGTATTTTGGTCCAGGATATGAACTCTGTCGGTATGTGAAATCGGGGAAGGAGTGTAAATAATTAGCCCCATGACACCCGATCAAAGGCTTTCTCTACATTCAGGGAAACCAGAGAAGTGGGAGTAGAGGAGTCTCAGGATGCAGAGAAGAGATATGAGAGTTTCCTGAGATAGTCGGCTGAAATTCTGCCTCGGGCAAATCCCATTTGTTCCCTGCTAATCAGAGAGTTCCATACTAAGCTTAATCTAGTAGCTAATATTTTATGAGAATTTTAAGATCTACATTGATAAGTGAGATCGGCCTGTAATTAGAGACAAATAGGGGATCTCTGCCTGGTTTAGGGAGAACAATGATTGTACAGTAGCCATGGTAAGAGAGGGATCAGAGAGGCCATTCTGAAAAAAAATATTGAAACATGTCCAGTAGAATAGGGGCTAAGGTGTCTTTAAGTGATTGATAAAAATTCATGGTAAAGCCATCCAGCCCTGGAGATTTGTCAGGAGAGAGTGACTGTATTGCCTCTCTGATTTCTGAGAAAGTTAAGGGCTCTTTTAAGATGGCACTTTGGGGCTTGGACAAGGTTGGGAGTATAATGTCCTGAAAAAAGGAATCGAATTGAGAGGGTTAGAAGGAGAGAGATGGGGAGACATATAGCTGCTGGTAGAAATCTTTAAAGGCTTCCACAATGGCGGATGGGGAAGTAAGAATTTGATCTGAGGAGGAGTATATTGAAGGGTTAATCCTGTCTGTCATTTGAGTGTGTAGACAAAGGGCAAGGTGTCTTCCAGACCTCTCTTCTTGGTCAAAATATGTTGCCTTGGAACGTAGCAGAAAAAATTCCACCTTTTCCCCTAAAAGTTTATCGTACTTGGCTCAAAGGGATTCCAGCTGATCCCATTTCTCGATGGGAGAGGTAGGTGAGATATTATCCTCAACATCTTTTATGCTGTTTAAAATGGAGGACAGAACGTATAGACATAATTTACATTGGATAAAAGCAATGAGTAAAATATCATAGGATTTCAGAGACTAAATGATACAATCAGCAGGAGTAGACAAGATATTTATAAGATATTTACAGCGTATAAACATTTCAGTGGTCAAAACCAGGCTGGATGGTGCAATCAGCAGGACTAGACATAATATTTACAGTGTATAAACATTACATTGGTCGATGTTAGACTAGATGATACATTCAGCAGGACTAGACATAATATTTACAGTGTATAGACATTTCAGAGTCAGTGTGCTGGTTGAGATAGCTGTGCTCAAGCATAAGCATACAACCCTAAAGGTAATAGAGGAGGGAGGAGGGAAGATGGTACAACACTGGATGATAGGATAGAGACTGGTAGAGGTGGGTACTGGGACAGTTTTTCAGAGCATGAGCTAGGAAGGGGTACCTGATTGGAGAGGAAGATGAGAAGCCTAAAGTGCTGGTTCAGAAGATCAGGTTTTTGGAGCAAATAACTGATAAGTAATCAGGGTGAGGGACCAGGTAGTACTATGGTCTTGGACAGAGATTCGGTGCTAAGCACATATGCCAAGTTAGGATGGAGATCAAACACTGGGTGGATAGAAAATATTGGTAAGTGCTAGGGGTGTGGGAAAGGAAGATAAAAAACATATAACAAGCATTTTGATGCCAGTTCACCATAGCAGGAGCAGGATTACATGTTCGATGATAACAACTACAGGATTAATTGAAGAAGAAAACATAACATGTTTTGAAAGCAGCCACTGACGAAGGATGGACCAGTTTCAAGGATTTTTGTGTGAAATTTTCCACCTTTCAAAGCATTTGAGGATCCTCATCTTTTTCTCATTGTACATCCAAAACAGCTGTATTTGACCTGACCATGTTATCTCTTTCAGATATTTTAACAATCATGTCACCTCCGAGTCTCATTATTTCCATGCAGAACAGCCCCAGTTCTTCCTGTCACTTTTCATAGCCCATGTCTTCCAAGCTCTGAACCACTCAAGTCAGTCTTCACTGCACCTTCTCAATCCTGTTGATATATTTTTTCATTTATTGGGACCAGAACTGTAGGCTATACTCAAGAAGGTTTTTGAGTAGCGATCTGTGCAGGTGCATTACAATAGCTATTGCTCTGATTATGAAGTATATCTTGATGCAGCCTATGATTTTATTTCCTTTGCTAGTAGCTGCTCCACACTGTTGTCCTTTTTTGAAATATTCATAAAGAAAGCATATATCTTCTAGAAGTTAGAGTTTAAAGACTTTAAATTAATAAGGGATTGAGTAGTAGGGGCAAGTTGGTTCCATGCCTTGGAGACCCAATAGTTTATGGTATATGTTCCATTTTTTGTGCACATTCTTGGTACAGAAAACCCTCTGTTGCTTATGTCCCTCAAATGATGTTTTTTATATTTTTTGAAAATACTTGTGAAACTGAGTCCAGCTACACCATTCACAATTTTATATGCTATTATGTTCTCTGCTTTTCCTTCCTAATGGAGAGTGAATCCCATGTGAGCTTTTTACATAAATCACAATGATGGGTGTGCATTGGTTTATTTAAAGCAAAGCAAGCCAATTTATCACATACCAAGTCCAATTTAGTGAGAAGCTATTTAATAGCACTAATGTACACACAGCAGCCATATAAAAAGAGTGCTAAGATTACTTGAGTAGCAGTGTTCCTTCTGGCTCTTCTTGTTACAGCAAAAACATTTCTTCTTCAGTGCACCAATCCTAGAATTTCCTTATTAACAGTAGTAGATGTATGGCTATCAAATTGTAATAGAAACATAGAAACACAGACTTTGACGGCAGATAAGGACCACTTGGCCCACCCAGTCTGCCCATTTTCCTGCCTATTGGATAAGCTGCAGATTCTAGTTAATCAACAGCCTATTTCCTGCAACCCCCCACTATAATTGCCTTATGTCTGTCCCATGCATGTTTGAATTCCTCCACTGTTTTAGACTCCACAACCTCTCCAGGAAGGCAGTTCCGTGCATCCACCACTCTCTCCTTGAAAAGAATTTCCTCACATTACCCCTGAGCCGTCCTCCTCTAACTTTAAATTGTGCCCCTTGTTCTTACACATCTCTTTTCTGAATATGCTACCCTCCTGGACTTTGTTGATTCCCTTGAGGTACTTAAAAGTTTCAATCATGTCCCCGTCCCTCCTTTCATCAAGGGTATACATATTAAGCTCTCTCAGTCTCTCTTCATATGGTTTCTGATGTAGACCCTGCACCATTTTAGTTGCCCTCCTCTGGACTGCTTCCATCCTGTCTATGTCCTTGTGTAGATGAGGTCTCCAAAACTGCACGTAGTACTCCAGATGGGGTCTCACCAACTGTCTGTACAGAGGGATAACCACTTCCCTTTTTCTACTTGTGATGCCCCTCCCTGTGCATCCCAGTATCCTCTGGCTTTCCTTACTGACTTCTCACATTGCTTACCCACCTTTAGGTTATCTGATATGACTACACCCAGATCTCTTTCCATTATTGTTGTTGTTAGTACCTCCCCTGCTATTGTGTACTCTTCTCCTGGATTTTTATTTCCCAGGTGCATTACTTTGCACTTCTTTGCATTGAATCTAAGTTGCCATATGTCTGACCATTCCTCCAACCTTGCAAAGTCCCTTCTCATCCTTTCTACCCCCCTTGTGTATCAACTCTGTTACAGATCTTTGTGTCATCTGCAAAGAGGCATACCTTTCCTTCAGACCCTCTGCAATGTCACCTATAAAGACGTTAAAGAGGACTGGACCCAGTACTGAGCCCTGAGGTACTCCACTAGTAACCCCTTTCTTCATAATGTGTTCCATTCACTATTATCTTCTGTGTCCTGTTGTGCAAGCCAGTTTGTTACTCAGGGCTACCACCCTGGGACCCACTCCCAGGCTGGCTAACTTGATTATTAATCTTTTGTGCAGGACTATGTCAAATGCCTTGCTAAAGTCTAGGTAGGCCATATCCACAGCCCCTCCCTGGTCTATTACTTTGGCCACCCAGTCAAAGAAATTGATTAGATTTGTCTGACATGACCTTCCAGCTGTGAATCTATGCTGCTTTGGGTCCTGTGCCCCGCAGGTCTCTAGGTACTCAACAATTCTTTCTTTCAGAAGTGATTCCATCATTTTCCCCACCACTGAGGTCAAACTAACAGGTCTGTAGTTTCCTGCTTCTGCCTTGCTCCCACTTTTGTGAAGGGGAATCACATCTGCCCTCCTCCAGTCCTCAGGTACCACCCCATCTTCCCATGATTTGTTAAAAAGTGTGGTTAGTGGTGTCACTAGGGCCTCCCTTAGCTCTTTTAGGATTCTAGGGTAAATCCCATCAGGCCCCATTGCTTTGTCCACCTTGAATTTTAGGAGTTCTTTCAGTACTCTTTCTTCTGTAAATGGACTGGTATCAACCCCACTATCCAGAGTGCTTCTACTGTTTATTTTAGGTAACTCCTCCTCTTCTTCTTTTGTGAATACTGAGCAAAAGTATTCATTCAGTATCTCTGCCTTTTCACTGTCTCCCTCTGCCCACCTCCCCTCTCCTTTATTAATCTTCACTATCCCTCCCTTAACCTTTCTATGCTCCCTAATACGAACATACGAACATATGAAATTTGCCAGCAGATAAAGGCATAGAGGTCTATCAAGTCTGCTCGAATGTGCAGCTAGCAACCCTTATTCTGCAGCTGCCCTTCCCTTCCACCCTTCCCCTTCATTCACCTATATAGTTGGCTATCTTTTCCTCGGTTTGGGCCTTTGCTTTTCTGACTGCCTTCCCCACTACTTTCTGCTTTAATTGATACAGTTCCCTGTTGTGCTCCGTCTGTGATTCCTTATACTTTTTTTTTTTTTTGAAATTTCTTTTTTTATCCACCTTCCTTGCCTGCCATCCCCGACCCTTCCGGAGCCTCAAGGCAGACATCCCTCTACCTTCCACCCTGCCCGTATGCCCCTCTGGAACCCCATAGAGCTTCGGATTACCCCCCGAGTGGGGATGGGGCAGGGCCCCCTTACCCCATCAATCAACTGTCATCGGTCCAGGGGCCATCGGGAGGGCGAAGGCACATCGAGGGCACGTCTCCAGAGGCTCCGTCTTCCCAGCGATGGCAGGCATTTTTCCACTTTTCCCCACCCCTTACAGCATGAGACCCCTGGCGTCCAGAAGCAAAGCCAGCGTCATGTGCTGTGCCGTGGCAGCCCTCCCTGATCTTAGGGGCTTGCAGTACTCGAGCCTCCGCTCGGAGTCAGACAAGTGTACGGGCGTACGCCTGTAACCCTCCCCGGAGTAGGCGAGCTGTCATTGGATGCTCAAGCCTAACTCCCCCCAGCCGGCCCACCAGCGACCCGAGTCCGTTCATGAAGCTGTCAAAGATGAGACAGGGATGAAGGGCTTGCCCAAGTATTTAAATTCCTTTACTGATTTGAGTAGGGTGCCATTCATGGTAGCGATACTGAAGTCTTGAAAGTGACTTTTGATTTCAGGGGCTGAGCCAAGGAACATAGCTTTTGTTTTAGGAACATTTAGAACTAAGTTTTCTTTGATGACCACCAGTGCAAAAAGTGGAAGTTGAGCTCAAGAGATTTTTTTATTTCCACCATGTCTCTCCCTTGAGCATAGATAACTGCATCATCAGCATGAAGCATATTGTTAGTAGATGTCTATGTCCTGGGTAAATCATTAATGAAAATTTCTTAAATAGGAGGGGTCCAAGAATGTATCCCCGTGGGATGCCATGGGTGATGGTGTCAGCCCCAGAGGTGACTTTGCCTAACTTGACTATTTGAGACCTATTTTGTAGACAGCTCAAGAACCGTTGTCAAGTTTTTGTAAGAGAAGAATATGGTCAATTAGATAAAAAGTTTTGGTCAGGTCCATGAACACGGCACCAGTCAGTAAGCATTTTTCCATTGCTTGGTGCACAATATCTGTGACAATGACCAATGCAGTGCAGGTTCCATGATCTTTTCTGAAGTCATATTTCTTCTCACATAGAAGCTTGTGCTGGTCTAAGCAGACAGTGAGTTGTTTTTGGACAATCCTCTCATGGACTGGGCTAAGACAGAGAGTATAGATATGGGCCTATTATGTTCCAGGGATGTATTTTTTGCCTTTTTAAAATAAAGAAATTACTGTGGCTAGCTTCCAGATATCAAGGATAATTTTGGTTTCAAATGAAAGTTTAAATATTTTGGCAATAGTCTGCACAATCTGTGGCATGGTTAATTTGAGAAATTTGGCAGACAGTCTGTTGCTGCTGGCACATTTGTCAGTTTTTAAAAGGGCCAGTAGTTTATAGACTTCAACTGTATTCTTTTTTACATAGAGAGATGGAAACATAGACTCTGATGACAGATAATAACCTCTTGGTGGTATCCCATGAGAAGGGCAACTGCTATTGAATGCTTACAAAAAGGGCAACTCAATAGCGGCGCCTGTTCTTAGGGTTAGTGGATAGGGGGAGACCAATGCAGGTATAGTGACATCCACTGTCGCTATATGTATCTACGAGTGTGTGGGGAAGCCCGAGCATACATCACGATAGGCAGAAGGGGAGGAGGAGGGTTTGTGAGATGTAGTGCAACAGTGGGTTACTGAGCTGGCCATGTGATGTGGTTGGTTCGTGGCAGGCTATAGTTGGGAGGGTACCAGGTTCAGTGCAGGAGCTATCAAGATTTGTCGCCATCTGAGAATTTTAATTATTTTTATTTTCACTCCCTGACATGCCCGAGATGAGAATCTTTGGTAGGGTGTGGGGAAATGCCCCCATGGGTGGGTCTGGGGCATAGCCCCCTGCATAAACAAAAAACTCAAGTTCCTGGTGCCCTATTGCCATGCACCAGGAGTGTACATCAGCTAAATGGATTTTCACTGATGTACATTCACCCTAATGGCTCTCACCTTTCTGCAATCGCTGTTATCACATAGACCCCTGGCCTACCCTGTCTGCCCATGTTTTTTCCCCTGCCTATACTGTCACCACATACACTACTTGATCTCTGCCCCCTTACTTCTCAACTATGATTCCCTTGTGCCTGTCCTATGCATTCTTGAAACCCACCACTGTTTGGCCCCCCCCACCTCCACTAGAAGACTATTCAAGGCCCCCACTACTCTTTCAGTGTATGTCTTAAATGTACCCCCTTTTGGCTTCATTGCATGTCCCCATGTTCTTGTACATCTTTTCCTCTGAACAGTACTCCTCTCCTGTACCTTACTTAACCTCATGAGGTATTTATAGGTCTTTATCATGTCCCCACCATCTGTCCTCTCTTCCAGGATGTACATATTGAGGTCCTTCGGTCTCTCCTCATAGGGCGTCTTCCTTTAAGTAGCCTTCGGCTCCATGTGCCTGGTATTACTGGCTTCGATGGTCATTAGCGCTTAATCAGTTTTAGGGATGATTAAATTGTTGATACAGGTCCAGAATTTTTGGGATTCTCTTAAACTAGCTATTTGTTGCACTTTGTAGTACAAGCGTTTGACTAAGTTGAGTTCACTCTTGCACTTGTTCCTCACGTGCCTGTAGGCTTCCTAGTTAGGTCTTGAGTTATACTTTTTGTATGCACCCCAGGCTGTATCTTTAGATTTCATTAATTTAGAAAGGTCTTTAGTTAGCCAGTTTGAGTTTAGGATTTTGACCCTGCACTTGGTAAAGGGGACATGCTTATCAAGCAGCTTCATACATTCAGTGATAAAGAAACCAATGCACAGTTAATATTGGGTATACTGTAGTATCCATGAAGGGCCAGTCTCTATGAGAGAGGTTGGTTAAGAATGCAAGGGGGGGTTGAGGTCTTTACAGCTGCAAAAAAAAGGACATGTTTTGGGAGAGGGTCTTAGGTCCTGCTGTTGCGCCAGAGCAGAGTCATGAAAGGTGAAGTGATCACTGATGGAGTCGGATAGGAGGCCTGAAAACCTGGCTCTATTAGTATTGCTGAATAGAATCCAATCAATCAGGGTACAGTTTTCCTTGCACCTCCTCTCTTTTCATATTTGGTCCTAGTGGTACACCACTCGATGTGGTAGGATCCTTTAAATATCTTGGGGTGACTCTGGACCCCATTCTGGATTTCAACCTCCATCTGGCTAACAACTGCAAGTCTATAACTATTAAGCTGGGGATTTCCTATAAAGTTAGGCATACCCTCACTGCTGCTGCTTGATTGGCTATTGCACAGGGTGCACTGCAGCTAGAGCTCGCCTATGGTTTGGTTACCTATCTTGAAACCAAAAAAGGGATCCTTGACCAATGGAACATGCACTACAACACTGGCTGCCACTTTGCATTGTCAGTGCCCTGGCAGACACATCATTGTGTGCTTTACTCAAGCCTTCGGTGGCTCTCCCCTCATCCTACCAACTTTAAACTGCAGGCTGTACAGTTGACAGTATTCTAAGAGCTGGCACATCAACTACACTGGCCAGCATGTTAAAGCACACCCCTCGTGCATACCCCCTGAGGTCGGAAGATAGTTCTCTCCTAGATGTTCTTAAATGTGTAACTAACATGGGGGAGCAGGCATTCTCTGCATTTGCACCCAAGTTATGAAACTCCTTTCCTTTGACCTTAAGGCATGCTAAGCCTCATCAGGTTTTTAAGAGTGACCTTCACAAATTCCTCATGAGCTCGGATAAATGATCATGTGTTGGACACTGTTTAATCCTACTTAGCCTGGCATCATCTTTTCTCCACAGGGCACCTAAGCACTTAATATGATTTTGTATCTAATCTGCTCTTATGGTAAATGTTCTGGTTACCTCTGTATTATATGTAAACCCAATGTGTGGTAATCACCTGTTTACTACTGTCTATGCTGTCTGTAACTCTACTGGGTTATGCTAGAAATTAGGCTACGCTCATTCAGTACAATAGCTTAGGAAATCTCTGTATTATGGTAGACCAATGTTGATGTTTTTGTATTATTTGTACATCCATGTTATTGCTAACCATGTTGTCTGTAACTCTCCTGGGTTGTGCCTGAAAATAGGCAATTGCTCTTGTCTAGTGCACCTACCCAATAAACAAAAACTAAATAAATAAATATTGTTAGGTCTGTATTTGAACTAGCTCATGCATTTCATTAGGCCATACTGTACCTTCAACTTGTTTTTCAGGAATCAATGGTCCTAATCCTTGTCCTCATTAGCCCTGAATGGCTTCAGAAAGTAGAAAAATGTCATGTCACCACCAACACATTTGAAGTTTGGTACATTTAATTATATGAACCCTCACTGCCAAGATAGGCTCATGCATTCTCCAAACACATATTTGTTAGTTTCATAAAAAACAAAACAAAAAAAAAACCTTGTTTTCCATGTGAAGGTCTGTCTATCTCTGACATTCTAGTAGTTGTTGGTTGAATGCAAGAGGTATACTTTTAGCACAAGCTGCATCCCATCTGCATGAAGCAGACATCCAGCCATGCTCTGAACATGGGCTGTTCAGTTATTCAAATTAGGGTCCTAGCTGCATTTCTGTATTGCAAATGTAATGCCAAAAAGTGTGGGCCTGCACTTTTTTGCCAGCACTGCCTCTGCCCTGTGGTTTCCCCTTTCTTTTTGGGTCTCATGGGGACACTGTTTGTTTTTCGTTTGTTTATTTGTGATGGTGGGGACCCCAGAGAAAAATTTGCCCAAGTACTTATTTGATGTTTTTTCTGCATTAGCTGCAGCCTTAAACCCAATTCTTTGCATTTCATATGAGAACTGTCACTCCCTGTTATTCCTGCCATGTGCTGGGAACTCATCCTGGTTCCCCGACATGTGGGCAGCTTTGTTTTTATGAGTCTGGTGATTTTGTAATCTCAAGACAGGTCCATTAGACTCATACAGCAGAGGAGCCCCATTGCTAAGAATGCCGCCAAGTGTTTGGGGGTAGCATTGAGTCCGGTGTGTGACCTTTAGAGGTGGTAAATTAAGACTGGCAGTGAAAGTAAGAGTAGGCAGGAGACTATAAACAGCTGAAGTAAGTAGAGTTACTATGGAACTCCTCTTGTAGTTTTTGTGGTCTGTTTTGTGTTTCCCCAGTCCAGTGGGGGAAGTCTAGTCCAGCAATAGGAGTGAAGAGCACAGTTGTGCAAACTCAGCAACACACCTCCCAGTGAAGTACCACATCATCAATGGTAAGAACCAGGGCCATTTGGGATCCTCCTGGTCCCTCAGCAGTGTCATAACCAGCGATGGTGCTTGGTTGTACTACAGTTTGTGGAACAGGCCATGGCAGTAAGAGTGAAAGAGAAAGACAGATAAAGCCAGTGGTGGCAAAAGTCCACAGAGCCAGTAGGACTACTCCTATCACCTTGTCCTTCAGACGCAGATCAGGTTGGAGCAGGGAGTCAGCAGTGGCGCCACAAGCCAGGTGCTCTTTTTTTCATTTAAAAATAAATAACAGTGTTTTTCTCCAGGAGCCTGGAACATTATCCGAACAGCCCATGCCACAGATGGACTCTTCATGCTGTCAGACTGCATAACAGGCAACCAACAGCTCCAGTTGGGTGCAGCTGACTTGGGTGGGTTTGCAGCCTGCAATTGGCCTATTCCCAGGAGGGTGGACTGAAGACTTCCAGGACACACCCATCTGAGACAGAAAATATGAAGAATTAATGACTTGAGATTGGTTCTGTGGAGCAAGGTATTAATATTTATTATTCAAATTTGACCCTATCCAAAAGGGCAACACTTCCAGTAATTTATTCAAATTGATCCCAATGTACTGTATGTGTGCGAGTGAGATGGCATCACCATAGCTTGGTAAATCCAAGCCATTTCACGCACTGGTTCAGACCTGGCAGCAGACCCAATGCTAACAGGGACTCCAATTAAAGGATCCGTTTTCTTTATTTCTTGTTATGGCATGCTCCCAGAAGCTTTCAATGTATGTACTGCCTATTGTTAAAGCTGAACCCAGTATGTAGGTTACACGTTAAAATAGCGACTTCAAAATCCCGACTTAAAAATAGCGAACACAAAATAGTGACTGTCACATTAGCGAGTGCTAAAATACAGCACGAATACAAAAATGGCGACTATACCACATTGTTAGAGTCATTTGGGTGACTCCGCTTAACAGCGACTCCACATAACAGCAACAGGTAGTGGAGATCTGACAGATCCTGCTGTGTGGCTGAGATTGTACTTGAAGGCAACATGGATAGGACTGGCGTATGAAGACCTACTCGCGTGGACTCGCATATAACTTCCTGTTCCAGATGTGAGGTGCAGAAAGAGCGATATCTGACTAACCTTTTTGAATTCAGTGTGGCATGTCAAAACAGCGACTACAAGATTGAGAAAAAAAAAAAGCCAAATGTGCATAATTCACTAAATTAAATGAAGATCATCTATTGGAATAAAAAAAAAATAAACAATTATCCGAATTAGCCATGTAATGTCAGGTGTAATGGAGTGCAAAAAGGTTACTCAGACATTTTCTTAGTGAACAATTCATATCGATCTGTCTGCACCTCACACCTGGAACTGGAAGTTATATGCACGTCCACGCAAGAACTCGTAATGGCTTCTTGATTTATACTCTGCCACAATTGTTCGCACCCTTTCATTGGCATCCTTGTACTTGCGTTTACTTCCGTAAGACAGCGCACCAGACAACACCTGCTCTAACTTCAATTCCATCATGCTCTGCTCCTCCTGTAGGCACTGTATCAGTCGCCAAACACTAGGATGGCATGCCCCCAACCGGTTGTTAAAGCCACGATGCCAGCCTTCAACGGCATTGTTTGTTTGTGCTAAGTCTCTGGCAGCTGCATCATTACAGTTCCATTGATTGGGATGGAAAGTAGATCTGCATCTGCCTGATCTCCCCTTTGGTCTGCCGATCTATGTTGCCTCAAAGTAATCAATTACTGGCAACAGCAGCTCTTCATTAAGTTGAAAGAATTCCCAGGTAGTCAGTTCTTCAAACACCATGGGAACATCGTTTGCAGGCACAAAAGCAAGAGCCAATAACATCCGCAGATGTAATGCGAAGTCTGGGCATTCACAATACCTTTTGTGCACTATGTTGTGCTTCTGTATGTTTCTCCAAACTGATTGTGCAAAATGAAAGAAACATCCTCTAACTTCAGTCTCTGGGAAACATACTGCAAAAGCTTTCCACGCTGCTTTTTCGAAATCCAATATAGCAGTTTGAGGTTTCAGATCAGGAGACAGGGATTTTATTTCATTTAAAACCCTCGAGTAGGTGGTAGCCTTCCTAGAGCACATCAAGACATATAATGCAGCGAGAACTGACCCTAATTTTAACCCATGAATGGTGTAAAGTTGGTCAAAGCTTGATGGTCAAGATTTGAAGGTCCCATCCAACATCCAGTCAGTACACTCAGTCAGAAAACCCATATTCTCTGATGTTGCAAATATAATAAATCTGTCTTGCTCCTTCCCACTGTCATATAACAGGAAAGGGTCACCAGAGATGGTAACAGTGAACTCAGAGGGTATTTCGAGCTCCATAACAGAGCTAGGTGTAGCAGGACATCCTCGCTCCACCTGTCTGAGTCTTTGCACCATTCTTTTAATCAGTGGTAGGCCAGGTTAATGCCCTGCTACAGTGTCTGGTGTACTAGTGATACACTGCACCATAACTTGAGATGTGCTCTCAACAGTAGCACAAGCTCTCTCTCTCTTACATCTGCCATAACTTTTCTCACACCAATATCCCCAACATCAGGTGCATGATTACGCTCCTTTATCTGGTCCATTACCTTGTTTTCCATGGTGTGCAAATGAGCAAGGCAGCTGAACTTGTGTGAGTCAGTGCAATGCCAGTACACCTTTCCTGATTTTTCTTTATCCTTGCTATAGACGAAGCCCTCATCCACAGCAAGGTGCTTACCCTTCCGGCTTTGAATAATTTCAGTCTCCATCACAGCGCTATTGTGAGCACACTGAGACAATCAACAAGCAACTGTTCTCTAAATGAAACTCCAGACCAGATTGAAGTCCAGACTGAAGCCCAGACTAAAGGAGAAATGATTTGGTACTGAAGCCCAGACAGAAGACCAGGGTAAAGGAGAACCGATGTGGTACTGAAGCACAGACAGAAGCCCAGACTAAACTAAAGGAAAACAGAATGGGTAGTGAAGTCCAAAACTGAAGCACAGATTTAAGTACAGGCTGAGGCCCAAACCGATCTGTTATTTGGACAAAAGCATTGGCAATTATGCGTGCGTGATTATTACATGGGCGCTGTAAATGTAGTTGCTACATTTTGAGGTCGCTGGGTTTGATGTTGCCAAAATCATAGGAATCATAGGAATAATACTGAGCTAAATGGACTTACGTCCCATATGCTGGCCATCTAGTTCTAAACTCTAACTTTATTCATGTATATATCCCATCTAGATTTAAACTCTGCAGTTGTTTTGCTGACCACAACCTCCAATGGTAGTCTGTTCCAGTCATGCACAACTTTTTGATTGAACCACCATGCACTACGTACTTTTTTCCTATTTAATGCTGTTAACTGCATAGGATGAGACCTAGTATTGTATACACTTTTATTTAATTCAAGACCAGTGATATCCCAAAGATTATCATTTTTCCAAGCCTTGTGCACTAAGCACATATCCCCTCTTTTCCTTCTCTCCTCATATACATATTTAGCTCTCTCAAATGGGTTTCATAGTTTTTCCCTGCCATATTGTATATTTCTTTTGTTGCTCTCCTCTGGACTCTTTCCAACAATATAATATCCTGTTTTTTATATGGTGTCCAAACCTGAGCACCAAACTCCATAATTGGTCTAATCAGTGATATATATAAAGGCATGGTAACAGTCCTACTCCTAGATGATACATGTCTTAATATGCAATTTAGGATTCTATTTCCTTTTTGAGCTGTTTTTTGACAGTGTGATGAAAAAGACATATCACTAGAAACTGTAGTACCTAAGTCTCTTTCCTCATCTATTGTCTTTAATAACGTATTTCCTAGTTTATAAGGTATTTCTGGATTTCTATTTCCCAAATGCATAACAAAACATTTATCACGATTTAATGTCAATTTAAATTTATTTGTCCAAATATCTATGTTAATAATTGTATCTTGTAGGTTTGATGAATTTTGACTAATATTTATTTCTGCACCTATCCTGCAGTCATCTGCAAATTTTTGTATCCAAATAGAATCATGCTTTATTTGAAGAGATGATACATATAGATTGAATAAGCAAGGGCCCAGCACCGAATATATACTCGTTAATTTCACAGTCGCAATTTTGTTAGCACTATTTTTACATGGAAACAGTATGTAAAGTGACAGTTACTATTTATTCATGATATGCTGCAAGATACTTTTATTGCATGTACTGACTTGCGATAAAACTGCATCCAGCTTTTAATGTGGCCATTCCTATTTATTCAGTTTGCTCCAAGAGACTTTCAGTGAATGTTCTGACCTTTTAATAAAGCTGAACCAAGAATTTGAGCATTCAGAGTGATAGTTCCTATTTGTTCATTGTATGCTACAAGATCATTTCACTACATAAACTGCCCGTCTGTTAAAGCTGAAGCCTACATTTAAAGAAACAGTACCCCATTATTTAATCAGGTGGGGTTACCACCTTTTAAGAAGTCCAAAGTGGGACATTTCTTACCGAAATATGATTTTTTTTGTAGGTTAATATATAACCTTAAACAATGCAATAGACTTGTTTTCTCTAAATAATCAGAATTAAAACAAAGTGTTGAAGGTTTTTAGTTTTTCATATTGTTTCTTACAATTTTATGGTATTTTAGTTAACATATTATAATTTTCTGCAACATTTAGAGGAAAGTAACAACATATTTTTTGCTGCTATAAGATCAGGACATGTAGCATTTTTCATATTTTTGGGCAGGATACAGCTGCCCAAATCAGGATTGTCCTGCCAAAATCGGGACAGGTGATAACCCCATATTCAAGATATGGTATTCGTCTTGAGCTTTCACTACATAACCAGCCCTTCACATTTACATGGAAACATACAAACATAGAAGTTGATGGCAGATAAGGACCGCAAGGCCCATCCAGTCTGCCCAATTCTTTTTCTACCTTATAAATGTGCCATCAGCCTTTGCTCTGTCAGTGGCCTATCTATTCATAGTCATTTGTATTGCTCCCTTATGCCTGTCCCATGCCTGTTTGAAGCCCTGCACTGTATTCATAGCCACCGCTTCTCGAGGTAGGCCATTCCATGCATCCACCACTCTTTCTGTGAAAAAGAATTTCACATTCTCCCTTAATCGGCCCCTCTAATCTCATGCTGTGTCCTCTTGTCCTGCTATTTTCTTATATTTAAACATGTTAGCTCTTTCACCTTGTTAATGCCCTTAAGGTGTTTGAATGCCTTGATCATATCACCTCTCTCCTCCTTTGCTCAAGGGTATACATATTGAGCTCTGTTAATCTGTCCTCATATGTCTTCTGTGCAGTCCCTGCACCATTTTGGTTGCCCTTCTCTGGACTGCCTCAATTTGGTTAATGTCCTTGTGAGAGGTGTGGCCCCAATACCTGCGCTGAGTATTCAGATGAAACTAACCAGGTGTCTTCTAAAGAGGATTATTACCTCCTCTTACGACTTTAGATACACCTACTAATACACCCTAACAGCCCCTGGCCTTACTTACTGCTTTAGAGGTCTGTTGGATGATTTCAGGTCATCAGTGATGATGATGCCCAGGTCTCTTTCTTCCTTTGTGACTGCTAGCAACTCCCTCCCAGCCTATAGGTGGCTTCAGGGTTTCTCTTCCCTATGTGCATGATCTTGCACTTCTTGCATTAAATCCCAGTTGCCACTCTTCTGACCATTTTGCTAGTTTATCCAGATCTCTTCTCATTCTGCCCACCCCATCTGGATCATCTCACTCTGTTGCAGATCTTGGTGTCATCTGCAAACAGACAAGCCTTACCCTCTAGTCCATCTGCAAGGTCACTAATGAAGATGTTGAAGAGGACTGGCCCCAGGACTGATCCCTGAGGTAACCCACTTGTGACTTGCATCTCTTCTGACTGTATACCATTTACCACCACTCTCTGTTTTCTGCCCGTCAACCAGTTTGCCACCCAGTTGACCAACTTCTGACCCACCCGAGCCTACCCAGCTTATTTATCAATCTTCTATGTGGAACAGTGTCAAAAGCTTTGCTGACGTCAAGGTAGGCGACATCAACTGCTCCTCCTTGGTCCACCACTCTGGATTCCCAGTCAAAGAAATCTATGAGATTAGTTTGACAGGACCTTCCTTTTGTAAACCCTTGCTGTCTTGGATCCTGTGCCCCTATGGATTCCAGGTGTTGCACTATCCTTTCCATAAGGAGTGCCTCCATAATCTTGCCCACTACTGAGGTAAGACTGACTGGTCTGTAGTTCCCTGCCTTCTCCCTGCTACCACTCTTGTGGAACGGGATCACATGAGCCCTTCTCCAGTCTTCTGGGACCTCTCCTGTGCTCAGAGACTCACTAAACAGTTCTGCTAATGGCTCTGCTAGTTCCACCTTTAGCTCCTTAAGTACCCTGGGATGTATGCCATCAGGTCCCATTGCCTTATCCACCCTGAGCTTAGCAAGCTCTTGTAGGACCCTTTCTTTTGTGAAGGAGTAGTGCTCACCTCCCTCCCTGTGTCCATGGTGTTGAGCTGTGGGCCCTGCCCTACCTTCTCTTCAGTAAATACTGAGCAAAAGTATCTATTTAGGATAGATGCTTTTACAGGGTCCTCCTCCACAAATGCTCCCTTTCTCCATTAAGCTTAGCAATGCCCCTCTGACTTTCTCCTTTCACTAATGTATCTATAGAAAGTCTTGTCACCTTCTTTGTTAGGTACTTAGTGTTTTCTCAGTTTGGGACTTTGCCTGCCTTTGCCTTCCCTGCTTCCTTAGGGCAGTTTGGTATGCCTCCTCATCTTCATCCCGGCTGTGTTCCTTATATTTCCTGAAGGCCAGCCTTTTGCTCTGACTTTTCTGCTACTGTATTTGAGAACCAAAGTGGTTTCCTTCTTCTTTTGCACTTCCTTTCTGTCTAACACAATGGGATGTTCCTTCAAGTATTGCATCCTAATGCTTCTGCCCACTTTGCCTGTACCCCTCACCTGTGTTTCTTTTTGCCAGGGCTAGCTTAACTCTGTTGGCCATCTTATCAAAGTCAGCTCCTCTGAAGTCCCATATTTTTGCCTTGGAATGGGATGATTTAGATGTAGATGTAGTAGCCAAATTGAACCATACCATGTGATGGTCACTGGCCCCCAGGTGACCTTCTACTTGGAGATCTGTGATCCCTTCCCTGTTAGTCAGTACTAGATCTAGGATAGCCCTGTCTCTTGTGGGTTGTTGTACCATTTGTTTGAGGCCCTCCCCCTGCAGGGAATCCACTATGTGTCTAGTTCTGGCAGATGTTCCTGCTGGTATTGACCAATCTGTATCTGGCATGTTGAAGTCTCCCATTATCAGAACCTCCCCTTTAGCTGTCATGTTTTGTATATCTTCTAACAGTAATGTGTCTATGTCCTCCCCTTGGTCTGGGGGCCTGTAGACAACCCTGATTCTTATGGCTGTCCCATTTCCTGTTTCCAGGGTGACCCACAGTTCTTCTGGCTCCTTATGTGTATTTTGAATTTCTGTAGCTTTGATATTTTCAGTGACATACAGGGCCACTCCTCCCCCCCTTTTTGCACCTCGGTCTCTTCTGAACAATACATAGCCAGGTGCTGAAGTCTCCCAAGTGTGGTTACCGGTAAACCATGTCTCACTAATTGCTACTATGTCCAGTTTAGCCTCTGACATTATTGCCTGCAGGTCTGGGATCTTATTTCCCAGGTTGTGAGCATTTGTGTACATGATTTTCCATTGGCCAGATTTCGGTGTGTTAGTTGTTGGGTGAGGTTTGGCATTACCCCTGTGCATCGTATGGGGAGACAAACCTTTTTTCTTACCTGGTGATGCAAATGAACTGCAAACATGCTGAATCCCTGTTTGACCACTAGCTGAGGGGGAGGGGTGTTCTTCCCATTCGACGTTTGGGGTGTTGCACCCCTCTCCCCATTTGCTAGTTTAAATATTCTGCAAAGATGTCAAACTTCTGCCCCACTGCACTGACTCCCTCCTTAGTCAGATGCAGTCCTTCAAATTTAAAGAACGTTCGCTCCCAGAACTGTTGCCAGTTCCCTACAAATCTGTGTCCTTTTTCCTGGCGCCAGCCCTTGAGCCACGTGTTTAGCTCCCCTATCTCCCCTTCTCTGACCTTCCATCCATCTGCCCCACTCTCCCAGACTGGCAGGATCTCAGAGAAGGAGATGCCGGACGAAATGGATGATAGTCACTTCTGGTAGTTAGTGATGGTGTCACTTCTGAAGGAAAGAATAGTTGAGTACCTAGGGGCCAGTGGGGCACAGGACCTAAGGCAGCATGGGTTCACAGTGGGAAGGTCATGTCAGATGAATCTAATAGATTTCTTTGACTGGGTGACCAAAGTAGTAGACCAGGAAGGGGCTGTGGACATGGCCTACCTAGACTTTAGCAAGGCATTTGACACAGTCCCACACAAAAGATTAATAGTCAAATTAACCAGCCTAGGAGTGGATCCCAGGTGGCAGCCTGGGTAAAACATTGGCTGGACAGCGGACATAGAAGGTAATTGTAAATGGAGTCCACTCTGAAGAAAGAGGGGTTACTAGTGGGGTACCGCAGGGTTCAGTATTGGGTCCAGTCCTTTTAATGTCTTCATAAGTGACATTGTAGAGGGACTGGAAGGAAAAGTATGCCTCTTTGCAGATGACACAAAGATCTGCAACAGGGTTGATACACAAGGAGGCGTGGAAAGGATGAGAAGGGACTTGGCAAGGTTGGAGGAATGGTCAGAAGTATGGCAGCTAGGATTCAATGCAAAGAAGTGCAAAATAATGTACCTGGGAAACAAGAACCCAGGGCATGAATATATAATGGGGGGGTAGTAACAACAACAAAAAAGGAAAGGGACCTGGGGGTAATCATATCAGATGACCTTAAGGTTAGCAAGCAATGTGAGAAGGCAGTAGGGAGGGCTGGGGGTATACTGGGATGCATAGGGAGAGGCATCAGCACCAGAAAACAGGAAGTTGTTATCCTCTGTACAGACAGTTGGTGAGACCCCATCTGGAGTACTGTGTCCAGTTCTGGAGACCCCATCTGCGCAAGGACATAGACAGGATAGAGGCAGTCAGAGGAGGGCAACTAAAATGGTGCAGGGTCTGCAAGAGAAGCCGTATGGAGAGACTAAAGGAGCTTAATATGTATACCCTTGAGGAAAGAAGTGAGAGGGGGACATGATAGAAACTTTAAGTACCTCAGTGGAATCAACAAAGTCCAAGAGGGTAGCATCTTTCAGAAAAGAGAGAGCAAGAACAAGGGGACACAATTTAAAGATGGGGAAGTTCCGGGGCAATGTGAGGAAGTATTTTTCACAGAGAGGGTAGTGGATGCATGGAACAGACTTTCTGAGGAGGTTGTGGGGTCAAAAACTGTGGGAAAATTCAAGAATGCATGGGACAGACATAAGGCAACTCTTGTGGGGGGAGGAAGAAATAGGCTGTTGGTTAAATAGGATCTGCGGCCTATCCTGTAGGTAGGGAAATGGGCAGACTAGATGTGCCAAGTGGTCCTTATCTGCCATCAAAGTCTATGTTTCTATGTTTCTATAGTTTGTCACCCAGCCTGGTCAGGTGTTCCTTGGTCGCCACAACTGACCGGTTGGCGAGATCATTAGTCTCTATGTGTACTAGGACATCAATGTTTTCTCCTGCTTTGTGAACAATTTTAGCAATGCGGTCAGTGTCTCTCCATGCTGATGTACCTGGGAGACATCTGACCATTTTTTGATTAACTGGAACTGCTAATAATTAGCAAAGCTTTGGAGCAGATGGTCCTTTGTCTTTGGCCCCATCAGGAACTAGTTAGGCAGGTAGGGTTCCACCTATGGGGAGAAGTGCCCTGGCATCACCCCGGGGGGAGGAACCCCTGAAGCCCCCCACAGGGTGCAGGAATCTGGCTAGGGGAGGAGAGTGAGCAGTTAAAAAGAGCTGTTGCCTCTAACTATCTCTCACTGTTCCCTCCCAGATGATGATTTCAGGATGACCAAAAGGTTACCAGTGGACTACAAGGCTCAAAAGGCATCCCCTGTTCAAGACTTAGTAATGCAGTTTCCTCTGAGCCTGTCTTCTTTACCTGATTTGCTGCTTTCTCTGGTGTCTTGTGAGATGGTACTCTCTGCACTGCTAGGCCAACTAGCTTCTTCAATGTTTTTTATTTTATTTTACTTTATTGTGTTTTGTGGAACCTTTGAGAGAAGCAGAGCTTGTTTTCCCTTTATTAGCCATGATCTAGGAAAACACTTGGATGCTGATACAGTCCAACCCCATATATCTGAACTGCCTGGGGGACATAAAATATGTTCAGATAAATGGCTGGTCAGATATGAGAGACAGCACCGTTAACAAATAGTTACGGCATACAGAACACTCTGAACCACCAGTTGATTAATTTGCAGGATAACTTTATTGTCAATCACACACTGCTACTGAACAAACTTCACAATGTAGGCCTCTCCCCCGAGTCAGTGCATTAGTTCCATAGATACCTTACAGGTCGTGCTCAAAGAGTAAAGATTGATGGTATCCTGTCGGATGCCAGAGATGTCTCTGTCAGAGTTCCCCAAGGATCCATTCTTGGCTCCCTACTATTTAGTCTCTTTGTAAATGAACTACCCAAGTCCTGCACCCATTCTAAATTACAGTCACAGCCAAAGTCATGATCAGATATTTCCTGAAATTTCTGTGATATTTCTAGAGAAATCTCCTGCTTTCTCAATTTCCACAGTAGGGGCAGCAGAGAGAAACTATTTAGAAATGTTGCGAAATATCTGTATATATCTGACCATGTCTGTGGCTACTACTGTCCTCCTGTATGCAGATGCTGCTGTCATCTTTAACAGCAGTCCCCAGCATGAGGCTCTCTCTAGAACCCTACAAAAACTGCTTTGCATCTCTTGAGCTCTGGTTCCAACAAAACAAGCTTGTACTCAATTACAAAAAAACTAAAGCTATGTTATTTGTCAGCCCACACCTTAAAAATAGAACACCACCCCCTGGTAGTATGCACTAACCTTGGCACCACCCTGGAGCAGGTTAATTCCTTCAGATATCCGGGTGTCACACTGAATGACACACTGACCTTCTCTGAGCACATAGATAAGATCACAAATATCACCAATAGGAAGCTTGGAGCACTTTTCAGACATAGACTGAACCTCACCCATGAAGCCAAGTGAATGATTGTCTCCAGTACCATCCTTCCTTTCATAGACTATGGCCTACTCATCTGTGGTGCAGCCAGTGCCACATTCCTGGATTGGGTCAAGGTCACACTAAATAAAGCTTGCCGATTCATCCCTGGTGCCCCTAGACTCACACATACCTGCACCCTCTATGAGCACACTAACTGGCTCTCCCCTGCATGCCCTTCTCAAATTCCAAACTGTCCTTACGGCTAACAAAACTCTGCTCAGTCTTACCTCTCCTGCAGTTAGCATTATCTTCCACCCAGTTAACAACCAGTATTACACAAGAAGCATGTCTAGGCAAGTTCTCATAATCCCATGACACAATACCAGACTGGGGCTGCTCTCTTTTACCAGCTGAGCCACCTAATGGCTTAATGAGCTCCACCCATGCTAGCAGGGCTCTCCAGGCTCTCTCACTTCAAGACTGCCTAAAAAAACGAGCATATCCTTGGCTCTAGATATCAAAGCTCCATCTAATTCCTCCTCTACTATCTGCTTCCCTGACCAGTTCTCCACCACCCAACTCTTGTCCCACCTCCTTCCCATCCAAATGAATCTTCCCCCTAGGTACACTCCAACCAACCCTGTCTGCCCAATTTCTATCTGCACTTTACTTTACTCTCTCATCGCACCTCCTCTGCTAGGTACTCAAGATCTTACTTCCTGCTGATATCCTGTCCTGTGCTGTTACACTCATATTTTATTTATGCGATTGTCCTACTTTCTAAAACTGAGATACCCTGCATGTATCTGAAATTAAGAATGTATATCCTATATTATCTGATGATGCTCCAAGTGTGCTGGCAATGCCTCTGTAACCCATTGACCTGGAACCTTTGCTAAAGAGCACATATGTTCAAAGGTTATGTCCAATTACACCAATAAATACATAGATGAAATATAAGTCATTCTAATAGTAAAAGAATGCCAATTAGTTAAAAAGCATTTTAAAGGTACTGTAGTGTAAAAGAATTGCAGTTAGTTACAGAAATCTTTCATAGATATTTGTTTGAGGTCGTCAAACTTTTTTCGTGCAGCACGCTGTTTCATGCCATGGAGTAGCATGACTTGTACTGGGTCACAGTCCGGTTGGTTTTCTTTGTATAGTATGCATTTTGCCAGCATCTCTACAGCCTTGCCATGTGTAGGAACCATTACAGGGGGTGTAGTCTCATCCTCTTCTTTGTCAGGTTCAATGACAGGCTCCTCTGTCGGAGTGACCAGTTCCACTAAAACATTGTCTGACAGCACCTCATGGCCCTGATCTTCCACATCACAGCTGACCCACTTGCTAACGTTTTGCTCAGTTGGATATTCTGGGAGCAAGGAAGCTAGGGTTGCCAACTCTGCTGTTAATTCATTGGCAACAGGAAGATGATGTTTTTCAGTCGGGGTGTTGTAGAGGTCAATGTGGCATGACTTGATACCCAGTTTAACCCACACCATCTGGATGCTATCTGGGTGCACATTATCCTATGCTTGTGAGGTCATATAAAGAACATCTTTTAAGTTTATGCACTTAATTATGTTGCTCAGTAGAGTGTTTTTGGTGTCCTTAGACAGCACTGTCTGCAGTCATTTTTTTCGATAGTCATGTTTAAAAATTTCCAACACACCTTGGTCACATGGTTGGAGCTTTGAGGTAGTGTTGGCAGGAAAGAACATATACCAGATTGCCATCATCTCTTGTTTAGCTATTGGGAATGCCAGGATGGGTAGGGGAGTTGTCAACCAACAAAAGGGCTTTCAAAGACAGACTTTTAGAGCACAGGTAGTGCTTAACGTGTGGAGTAAAATGGTCTTAAAATCAGTGTGTAAAAATGTGACTATCCATCCACACATTTCATTACGATTCATAGTGGACTGGTATCAATACAATATTCAGGTGTTAAAAACATCTAGGCCCACGAGACTTGCTAACAAGCATTAATTTCAGTTTGTGTCCCATAGCATTGACACAGTCCAGGATCATAACACGATCCTTCTGTTTTTTGAAACCAGGGTCATCTTGTTCAGAACCATGGGCTAGTGTATGATCTGGCAGACATCTCCAATAAAGCTCTGTCTCATCTGCATTCAAAAAGTTCCTCTGGTACAAGACCCTCACTTTCAATAGTGTTCAGCAGCTGTTCACTAAATGGGGAAATGTCTTCATCAGCATCACTTAGGTGCTCTCCACAAAACTTTAACTATCTGATGCCATGCCTCTACTTAAAGTTGATTAGCTACCCCTCACATGCCACAAATGTATCACTATTGCCCGGCTTTTGGTGGAATTGTAGTGCCTTTTCCTTCAATAAAAGTCCAGAAATCAGGGTTCCGTTCTCACGTTCTTGACGGAACCAAAGATAAATTGCAGCATCACGATGGTCATCCTGACAGATACGCATATTTTTTCACTCCTACGAACCAGCAGGTGTTTCAATTGAGAACACAAAATCCCTCAGCTTTTCTTTTGTTACTTTAATGTCACTGATTATTGATTTGCCCACACTGTACTCCCCTGCTAGCACAACAACAATATGTTCGCCATTCTGTAAGCACTCCACAGTTCAAAGCTTCTGTGACAAGGTAAGGACAACTCTCTTTCATGTGGCTGCTATGCCTGCTCTGTAATCGTGTATTGCAAAGATTATTTAAGTCCTTTTTAGCCCTCCACATCAGCTGTTGCATGACTCTTTGTAATTGAGATTAGCTGCAGGTTGGGTGTTAAGTGATTGTAAAACTGACAAAAGCAGGTGGCAACACTTACAGAGCAGAGGACAACTGAGGAGTTCATTAAACAGGGAGGTTTGATTTAGAGGATGTTGGATAAATGGGGTTGGACAGTATTTCCAGCTGATGGTCATCCTCATAACAATACCCTGCCCCCCCAACTCCCTACCTTCAGGTTATTCCTCTACTCCACCAGTAACTTCTGCAAATGGCCATGTTGTCTGTAGTCCAGTGGATCAGTGAATGGTTGTGAGTCCTGGACAAGATTCAAGCTGGTACTATGCCAGCTGTTATGTGGCCTGGTACCAGGTGCAGTGTCCTCTGGATATACCTAGTCTCTAGAGCAGTGGCTGCGGTGGCACTTGCAAAGCAAATTGGTAATGCCTGGCTTGGATGAAAAGGTTCCCTAATGATCAGTTAGGGAACAGATGGCAATAGTGGAGTTTTTTCAAGTTTCACAAAAGGTCACACTAGGTCAGTTGGATTGGCAGGACCAACTAAGTGGCTCCTCATACTCCTTTCTACTGCAGTCATTCCACATTGTCCTGGTGGCTAAGCGTACTTACAGAACTGGTTACCCCACCTTTATTTTTGGTATTGACCTCACCCTTTGAGATCAGCAAACATAACTGGGGATTCAACTGCAAAGGAAAAATTCATGCTTGTAATTTCCTCACTTTCAGTGTGCATTCTAGCTTTAGTGAATTAGTCTAGGCTTAGTTCCTGCAGGCCCTTACCGCCCACATGCCTACAGCTATTAATTTGTATACATTATCCCAATAATATCAAGCATTTGTCAATGCCGAATGTTGTCGCGCTGGCATTGGCATTGGTAGTGCGGTGCGGAAACACATTTTGGGCAGGATGTGAAAAATGGCAGCTATACTGTTCATAAGGAGGTGTAAAAAAATGGCAGTGTTGAAAATATGGCATGTAAATATTGCAAATTTGCGAAGTTACAAGGGTGTGTGGGAAATGCGCAACGCTCGGTTGTAACACAGTCATTTTATGGACTTTTGTCACCAAATTTTCAACATAGGCATTTTAGCACCTCTACTCATGTACAGTGTCACTGTCATTTCCTCAAACTGTCCCAAAAAGTGATTTTGCACAGTGACCGCGCTATTCTGCGCCAGACGTGCGAAAACACATTTTGGACAGGATATGTAAAATGACAGCTATACTGTTCATCAAGAGGTGTGGAGAAATGCCAATGGTGAAAATCCAGAATGAAAATATTACAAATGCACAACGTTACGAGCGTGTGTGCAAACTGGGCAACGCATGCTGGTAACACAGTCATTTAATGAAGTATCATCACCAAATTTTCAATATAGGCATTTTAGGAGCTCTGCTCATGAAAAGTGTCACTGTCATTTTTGTAATCTGCCCTGAACACTGATTTCACACAGTGACCACGCTATTGTGCGCCGGAAGTGCGGAAACACATTTCGGCCAGGATGTGAAAAATGACAGCTGTACTGTTCACAAGAAGGTGTAGAAAAATGACAATGTTGAAAATCTGGCATGAAAATTTTCATTTCATGATATTACGAAGCATGCGTAGCAACTGTGCAATGCACATCAGAAACAGCCATTTTTTTTTTTTCCACTACATTTTAACATAAGCTTTTTGAGATCCCACCTTATGAACAGTGCCACTGTCCTTGCGTTATCAGTCCCGAAAGGTGATTCCGCGCAGTGACTGCAAAATCACCTTTCGGGACTGACTAACATCATAACAGTGACAGAATTCATGAGGAGGGGTCCCAAAAACCCCATGCTGAAAATTTGGTTCAAAAATTTCAAAAAATGCCTGAGATATGCATCAAAGTTGAAAAAACCCTATTTATTCCATTATACAGCTTACCGCATTTCCTCAGTTCGCGTTCAACTTTGTAGAGTGCAGACGTGTTCGTTCAGGGAAGATCATTGTGCTGGACTCCAGAGGTAAATATGGGATGGGGGGTGGAGGAGGCAGGTGCGCAGTGGGTGAGGTGGGGGGTAGGGAGACTACGAGGGACCATTTGCTGTTTACTGGTGGTAAAAACCCCATCACGGACAGTTTTCTTTTTAACAGGTGTTTTTTTGGGGATAGTAGCTGGACGGGGATTGGGCACCCCGCCTGGCACATAGGGAGTGGGGACACTAGCTGAGGGGATTGGGCACCCCTCAGCACAGAAGAAGGGGGGACATCATGCTGATGGGGAGTGGGCTCTATTGGCATATTAAAGTGGAGAGGGGGATGAAGCGACGGGATTGGGCACCCCGACAGCAAACAACGAAAGCGGGGGGCATGAGCTGAGGGAGATTGGGCACCCCCTCGGCAAGCAAAAAAGGAGGGGGATGGGACACATCATGCCGATGGGGAGTGGGCTCCCTGTCGGCACATTCATGAGGGGCAGGGTAAGCTGACTGGGGGATTGGGCACCCTCAAAGTTGGCAGTTTAGCGGCCAGTGTGCCACCATGTTTGTAGCTGGCAAAGCACATAGGAAGGTCCGCTGCATTTGACAAGCTTTGCTCTCATTGCAGCGGACCTTTCCTTTGCTGTGAATGCCATATTAGTATGCATGGTGTGGCACCAGCATGCAGGCTGATTGTGGAATGAGGGACACACCTACTGGTGAGTGCCCTGCATTCACCCAACAGTGACCGCATCTCCAAATCTCCACTACCGCAAGATGTTGGCTGCACAAGCGCGCCAACATAAAAATAGCATCAAATGTTATATCAAGAAAAAACATTTAGGGTTGCAGGTCTCTGGCATGCAGCTAAGGATATTTCAATATCCATACCACTTTTTCTTATCGTTAAATATTCCTATCAAGACCTAACTCAAAAACAGACACCCAAAATAATAAACAATTGTTTTTTCCTCCTTGGGATGCAATTGATCTGAAAGCCCATAGAGTTTACATAAATATTGGACTTGCTGGGCATCCCAGGGAATTGGGGCTGTTAAAAGGCTCTACCAAAGTGCCAACACAGCTGGTGTTCAGGTAGGTTGCAGGGCCTGAGTGAGGTGGCCATGCAGTCCCACATTCTAGCCCTACAGCCACCCTCTCCCCACAATTGCCAGAGCCTCCATAGCCAGTCCCCCCTCTCTGAACTGGAAGCTGGACCAGATACTGTAGGCAATGATGAGACTCACAGTGTCAATTCAAGCCCAGTAGTAGTGGGTGGTTGGGGTACAGACTACACCAGGGGCAGATGCCAGTGAGGCAGCACTGGCAGCAGCAGCTCCTGTCCCAGGGCACTACGTCAGCAAAGCTGAGCCAATGAAAATGCACCTGTCAGACAAGGTCCACAAGCAGATTTGTGGGCATGATTGTATTATTTATATATTTGAAAATAGATAAGCAAGAAAGGCTGAGCCAAAGCTTGTTTCCAGGTGTGACCTGGGGGAAGGGAACAGGAAATACAAAAAACATACACAATAGCAATGCACAGTACAAGTAAAGTGCAAAACAGAGTACCTTTAATATGGTACAAGTGCAAACAAAAGTAACAAGGTACAATGAGTGACTATGATGTGCAAAGTGAGAGACCAGTGTAGCTAGAATGACAGCAGTGCAGAAGTCGAATAGGAGCCTGATACAGGTTGATGTAGAACCCAGAAGGAAGTTCAACATCAGCGATGGAAGGGGTTCTGCCAGGGGAGAGTCAGGAAGAGGGCTAGCAGGAGCAGGTTAGGGTGGAAAAGAGTTTTAGCTGGTGCCTAAGGGAGCCAGGAGAGGTATATAGACATGTTCTCAGTGATGAACCTGCCTAAAGAGTTGAAGCAGAACAAGGACAAAAAATGTGAAGATCCTGACAAGCAAAGGGTTTAGGGCAACAGGACATTTGACAACTGGTTGGCAGGGTTCATAGTCTTTGCCAGCAGAATTTGTCAGATGGCTCCTGAGAAAAGTGTTGGCCTATTCAATTACTTGAACAGGATCATGTGTGCCCACAGGCATAAAGGGGATGCCAGCTGGCTAGAATATAGTGAGGATTTTTTTTGTCATATTCAGAATGACCCATTTATGGACTACAGTGTCCTAGACATGCCCCTACTGGTAGAGGTCATGGATGGGAGGGTCCTCCATACAGATAGTGGCTTACCAGTTAGAATGTCCAGTACCACAGACTCAAGCAGAGCAGGTCCCAGACTCAAGTATGATTTGGGCTCAACAGAATGACTTGCAAGATCTCTTGCAGATACTGACATAAATGTTTTACATGCAACCAGAATTATCCCTTCAGCCAGTGAAAATCCAGCAAGCCCTATCAGGGAGAGCACCAGTCTTTTAGGAAGAAGCAAGGCTAGCATGGTCACAGCAGACTTGCCCACTTTGATAAGGGTGGACCAGCTTTGGACCTGGCACAAACAGTAGCTTGACAGTGAAGTGGCCACCCTACTGGCAGATTGTTTCACAGTTGGCTTCAGGGTCCTCAACAGGGTTATGAAGCTGTAAATCTAACGTCAGACAAGGATAGGCCATGGGTGGTCATGGACCAGCTCCATAATGAGCTGAGCTTAGTCAGGATCAGAAATCTTGATTCCTCCCCACCACTTCCTGATCTGTGGGTATCCCCTATTGGCTATGTACCTAAACAGATTCCAGGCTAGTACTGCATGATCAACAACCTGTCATACCCTGAGGACGATTCAGTGAATGACCAGACTGATCCAAGCTACATGACAGTCCAATATGCCTAATTCAACAGGGTGGTTGAGACAGTACATGCAGCTCAGCCTGGGACTCTCATGGCCAGAGCAGATACTGAGTTGGCTTTCTGACTACTACTTATCCACCTAAGTGACCGAGATCTGCTGGGTATGAAATTTGAAGGGCAATATTACATTGATAACTGTGTGCCTATGGGGTGTTCTGTGGCATGTGCAGTGTTTAAATATTATAGCATGTTCTTGCACTGGGCAGCACCCACAGAGTCTGGTTGATAAGAGTTTGTTCACTATCTGGATGATTTCCTGTTCATTGGCCAAGACAAATCCCCATTCTGTGGTCAGAAATTGGGAACCTTCCCATAACTGTGCCACAACTTTGGGTCGCATGGGCACTTCATAAGATGGAAGCCCCAAAAGCAATAATGTAATTTCTGGGCATTGAGATAGATGCAGAAGCACAAGAATGTTGCCTGCCTCGAGATGAGATTGAGGCCCTTAAGGCTTTTCTGGGGAAATGCAATGGTGGCTAAGAAGATCACCCTAAAGGAACTTCAACAGGAAGTGGGTCACTTGAACTTTGTCTGATCGGAATGACATACTTGCTCTGCATGGTGAAGTCTGGCTCTGGCACCTGGAAGGCCCACCACGCGATATGTGTGATGGGAGGCTTCAGGGAAGACCTTAAGATATTTAGAGTTACCTTGTGGCCCATGACAATGGACAGCCAGGAGCTGGAACTATTTATGAATGCATCCTGTGGATTGGGTTTTGGGGCTACATTGGAGGGACATGGCATGCCTCAAGTTTGCCATCAAGTTGGACAGCAGCAGGACATATGAAGCAGGTCACCCTGCTGGAGTTTTTCCCAATAGTAGTCACACTGCTGGTGTCAGGTCACCAGTTGAGACACAAGAGAGCTATTACAGTTGAAACCTCTTAAAGGGGATGCCTTCGTGGATGGGCCTTCATCCCCTTTAAGAGGGTGTCTCTAATAACAGAAGCTCCAAAAATGCAATGTACAGAGACAAACAGAGCAAACAAACATCAGGAACAAACAGAGAATACATTAACACTAAAACAACACGTACTGATTTTAGCTCTTCGTGATTTTGTACTGTATGTCTCAAGTTAGGTAATGATACTTAATTTTATTGAGAAAAAAATGTTAAAAAGTGTTTAAAAACAGTACAGAGTCTAGCAACCTTGGACATTGATGCACCCAGCTCCTGCAGCACTTCGATAACCTTCACTTTATCTGCCAAGGGAAGATCCACTCATTTAGACTCCATCATGACAAATACATGTGCACAGGTAACAGCAAGTGACACAGCCTATGTTGATTAGCAGTTTGTGACTCTTTTTATGCAGTATATACTGCTTAAATTTGATTAGCTGCACCTGATTAGGTGTGAAATGTCAAGTGTCTTAGCAGGTGATGATGACAGATAATGAGAGGATAGCAGAGAAAACAGCCACAAAATCATTCCCATTAAAGGGATTCCTATGTTTCCTTTAAAGGTGTGATACTTCCATTCAGTTGCATAGCCAGTTAATCGGTGCCTGGGGGATCATCCCCTTAAAGCGAACATCCCCATTAAGCATGTCCCCATTAAGTGGCTTCAACTGTATTTGCTCTGACAACATGGATGTGGTCCATACCATCAATGGGCAGCTAGGTGAAAAGGCCTGTTGGGTGACCTTAGGAGGATCTTCATCCTCAAGTGTAGGCTGCTGAATAACAGTCATTTAAAGCTGTTTATGTCCCTGGTGTTGAGAATAGTATTGCTTATGTTTTATCTCATTCACAGTGGCAGAAGTTCAGGCATTGGCTCCAGATGTGCACTGCGATCCACAACTGATCCCCTCATTCCTATGGGAGACAGTGGCCCTGAGACCTGGGTTATAGATAAGCAGTTCTGTCACACTCTGGTTCACGACAGCATAGCACCAAGGAAGTGGGGCACTTCCATGCCAAGAAGGTGGAGGCAGGTTGGCCAAACAGTTGGCCGATTCCTGAAGTGCAGCTATGAAGTTATATCTTAGAGGCAAGGCAGTGGGGTCTGACACTGGCGGTGGTAAGAAGGCACCTAGTGGGGTTGTCATGGGTCAGCCTTTATGGACACCACTCAGGCTTTCAAGATTCATAAGCTCTTGAAGGATGAAGCAAGGGAATCCCAAAGCAGGCTGATCGATGGCACCCTTTTAGTCCAGCTACACTGGAAGAATATGGGAGGCCTTACTATCAGCTTACTGGTCTCAGCTGGTAGCCATGGTACTTAAGACTGTCTTTTTTGCTTGCCTTCTGTAGGGCCTTTTGGATCTCAGAGATGATGTAGCTGGCCCAAGGCAGGGTCCCTGCTGAAAACACGAAGGACGAATGCACACACCAAGACTGGCAAGAGCAACAAATTATATTTACCACACAGCCACCACAGCCACAGTTTTTGTAGTTATATGGTCAATACAACTTACTGTTCTTGCCAGTCTCGGAGTGTGCATCCATCCTTCATATTGTTGTTTTAGTAATTTATGGACAGCACTTTTAGGGGAGACTTTTTTCAGTGTACCATTTTTTTTTACAGGGTCCCTGCCAGCCTGTAGGATAAAGTTGTGGCAGTAACTCATTGGGGCGTATTCATTAGGTTCTGCAAGCAGAACCGACCAAGGAGGCATTAGATGCTGGTGCAGCTTATGAGCTCCTGGGGGTCTGGGTGCGATGTGAGGGCCATGATATCAGAATACCTGGCCCTTTACCTGCAAGCCAGGTTGACTTCCCTGCGACATTCAGATGGCACCTCAGTAACAGCCTACCAGTTTAGGTGCACACTGAGTTTGGCTGTGCAACAGGTGGGGCTGAACCTTAAAGAGTTTAATACCTACTGTACTCTTTTGAGATGGGGCAGCTGCATTTGCCAGGGCGCAAGGGCTTACTGATGGGCAGATTCAGGCCCTGGGATGGTGGAGGTCCCAAGTGATTTTATGATATGTGAGGCCAACCATGATTTAATGTTGTCTTTGTTGTTTTCTACATTCCCCTAATGGTTCCAAGCATGGGAACCTAGAAAGTGGCAAAGACAGTGCTTTTACGATATGTGAGGCCACATATGATTTAATGATGTCTTTGCTGTTTTCTAGGTTCCCCCAATGGTTCCAAGTGGGTTTGGATCTGCGGCCACTCCTTCGTACATTGGGTGGTGGAGAGAGAAGAGTGCTGATCTGGAGGAAAAACCTGGCATTTCCACCACATAAAGTGCAGATTCACAGGTTGACCAGATGGGCATGTGTTGGGAGAACCTTCTCCCTAGGCTGGCAGTATAGCCTAGAGGTTAGAGTAATGAGCTGTGAATGAGCTTGGTACATCCAGCAAACCTGGGTTTGAGTCCCACAACCTCCACTTGCATACTGTGTGACCCTGAGTAAGTCACGTAACCAACCCAAAGCTCTTGGGTTGCCCCTGAAAACAGGCAGTTATGCCTAGTGGGCTTTACCCAGTTAACAAAGAATAAAATAAAATTAAAAAAATAGCAGTGGAGGCCCAGTGAAGACATTCAAATTTACTACTGGTTCATCAGATGGGATTGGTCTGTGACTCTGGCAAGCTGTTGATTTGCTACTCAGGGTGGAGGAGGACCTAAGATCCATCCAGGGGATTTAGTCTGCAACCAAAATCCCTCAGTTTCATCTCATCCAAAGGCATCACTGGCATCACACAGAGAATCATCAGGCCATGAGCAAAGCATATATACACTTCCACAGGGAGATGGGGATATTCATTGAATCCATTGGGGGATCCATGGTGTGGCATACTGACATCAGTCCATCCTGCCAGGGACTTTATGTTAAGGATGGCATTCATTTATCAGACAATGGTTGGGACTTGTTTATAGATTTGTTATATCAGGTCCTGGAGGAGTATTTGAATTGAGTTGTTTGGAGCGTCAGACTTCATTTGTTTTGTGGTGGCTTGGGAGTCTCTCAGGACAGTGATACAAGGGGGGAAAGGGAAAAGGGTCAAATTCTTTCAAAGCACTCTTCTCCCCCAGTTGGCATGAGGTGGGGAGGCAAGAACCTGTTTCCCAGTTTAGAGGGTCATAACCAACCTCGTTGGGTTTGCCTGCAGGTACAGCACCACCAGACAGGGGTGGCTGCTTGCCACCCAGCTGTATCACCCCCCCAACTCACTGAAGTGTGGGTTCCAACTCACAGAGGTGCATCATTCCCTTGGGCTGCACATGGGTATGGCCCTTCTCAGAAACAGGTCCAGAGGTTCTGAGGTTGACGTGGCAGGACTCCCTGAGCTCCCACCTTACTCTGATAATGTAATATGTTGGTTAATAAACATGAATTTTCTCCAGGACTGGTGTGGCATGTGTTTATCCAGGAAAAGGGGTTATGGAGACTAATGAGACAATAAACAGTCTGCAAAGTCTTGCAGCAGAACCTCAATATCTTTAGCCCCTCTCCTGAAACCTGGCCTCTAGGGAGGCAGGTACAGTTCTGCCCACAGGGGTGGGGTAGTGCCCTGGCAATACAGTTGGGGAAGAACCACAGGAGCAGCCCATAGGCTGGGAGTCTCTGATGGGGAGGAGAGTGAGGGGATAAAAAGAAGTTTGGCCTGTGGCTATCACTGTTCTCCCAGCTGAGATTGCCTACCCACACACACTCTTAAAAGCAGGGTTCTAGGTTGGTCAGGGTAGATTAGGGAACCCTTTGTCCCCTTTTGGGGACGACTCTAGGGCTCAGGGAGGAGTTTTTAAATTTTTTTTCTCTCAGAGTGATTTTCCCTTTTTTGCCTCCTGTAAAGGGCTAATGGAGCTAGGTGTAGTTTTCAGTTGTTGCAGTCATTGTAATCATGAGTGGCTTGGGAGTCTCTCAGGATGTTTATTTGTTGACAATGGTTGGGACTTGATTTTAGATTCATTTCATAAGGTCTTGTAGTAGTACTTCGAAAGAGTTCCTTGGAGGACCATGTTCCCAGTTTGGGGCATTGTGGACAACCTCATTGACCTTGCCTGTGGGTGCAGCACCACTAGACTGGGTGGCCATATGAGCCCCATCTCACTGTGGTTTGGATTCCAACTCAGAGAAGTACATCATTTCATCTGTTCACACATGGGTATGGCCCTTCAAGGGAAGGGGTGCAGAGTTTCTGAGACTGATCTGTTGAGTCTCCCTGAGCTGTGCACTTCACTCTGATAATGTAATATTCTGGGGGTTTTTTTGTTGTTGTTTGTTTGTTTTTTTATTGAAGAAACAAACAGATACAGAAAAAGGTAGTACAATGACAGTAAGTACAAGAATGACATTCCAAAAATGTTATGTATAAGTAACGTATTTGTTCACAGGATGATAAAGTCATTCATAAACAAGCATTTGTCAATACCAAATGTTTGCTTGCTGATATTAGCATTGGACGTGCAAGAGTAAGACAAATGCAGAATAGGAATGGCAGTGAAGTATTGAACTCACACCAACCCCACCTCCACCCTGCAGAGATGGACAGGCTTTGGGGTGTGCCTTTGGGTCATTGCCCATAACGCTCACAGCATTTCACCTCACCTTATCCTGCAGACACCAACAAGTGCTAAGGTATGCCTTGGGGTGTTTAGCTTTACAGTCACCCCATTCCATAGGGACATACGCTGAAATGGGTGCAGTACAGGAGAATGAGGTGAACTCAGGGGCCGAAGAGTCCAAGGCACACCTCCATGCCTGTTACTTGCTTCAGGGTGGGAGTGGGTGAGGAATGGCATGAGCATTACAGCCAGCAATCCAATGGCACACCCCTGGTGCCTGTCATAATGTACAGGGTGGGATATTATGGTTAGAAATGCTAACACCCCAGGCATTTGTTGGTACTTGCATTACAAATTTTCAACATGGCCTTTTTGTGACCCCCACCTCATGAAAGCATTTGGGACCTCTGATCATGAACAGTGGCACTGTGATTTTGTTAATCTGTCCCGAATGTTGATTTCCCACAGCAACTGTGCCATTCTGTGCCAGATGTGCGAAAACACAGTTCAGGCAGGGTGTGAAAAATGACAGCAGTACCATTCATAGGAAGGTGTGAAGAGATGGCAATGTTGAAAATCTGGAGGAGGGAAAATATTAAAAAGGCTCGAACTTACAAGCATGGAAACTGTGCAACGCATGCTCATTACACAGTCATTTAGTGGAATTATTTCACCAAATTTTCAGCATAGGCATGTTATGACTTCTGCTCATGGACAGTGTCACTATGATTTTCTTAATCTGTCCCAAACGTTGATTTCCCACAGTGACCATGCTATTGTGTGCCAGATGTGCAAAAACACATTTTGGGCAGGATGTGAAAAATTACAGCTGTACTGTTTATAAGGAGGTGTGCAAAAATGACAATGTTGAAAATCTTGAGTGAAAATATTGCAAATTCTTGAAGTTACTAGTGTGCATAGAAACTGCACAATGCACACTCATAACATAGTCATTTTATGGACTTTTGTCACCAAATTTTCAACATAGGCATTTTGGGACCTCTGATCATGAACAGTGTCACTGTGATATTCTTAAACTGTCCCAAACACTGATTTCTCACAGCGACCATGCTATTGTGCGCCTGATGTGAGAAAACACACTTCGGTCAGGATGTGAAAAATGACAGCTATACTGTTCATAAGGAGGTGTAAAAAATGTCAATTTTGAAACTCTGAAGTGAAAATATTACAAATTTGTGAAGTTACAGGTGTGCATGGAAACTGCTCAATACACACTCATAACACAGTCATTTTTGGGAATTTTTTCACCAAATTTGCAACATTGGCTTTTTGGAGTCCTCATGAACAGTGACACTGTCATTTTGTTAATCAGTCCCGAAAGGTGATTCTGTGCATTGACCACAAAATCACCTTTCAGGACTGAATAACCAGATGACAGTCACTGAATTCATGAAGAGAAAGGGAAAGGGGAAATTGTTTAACCAGGAAAGGCACACTAAGCCAGAGTTTGTTTCCAGGTGCGACCTGGGAGCACAAGGAAGTTAAGTGACTTGCTCAGGGTCACACAGTATGTGAGTGGGGGCTGATAGGATTCAAACCCAGGTCTCCAGGTTTGCAGCTCAGTGCCTTTAACCACTACACTATACTGCCTCCTTGAGATGGGTCCCAAGAACCCCATGTTGAAAATTTGGTGCCAAAATTCTCAAAAATGGTCGAGATATCCACCTAAATTGAAAAAAAAACCATTTATGCCATTATACAGCTTACCGGCATTTCTTCAGTTCACGGTCGGCTTTGAGGAGTGCAGATGTGTTCCCTCTCCACCGAAAATCATCCCACCAGGCTCCAGAGCTAAGTATGGGGTAAGGGGGTATGGGAAGGTGATGTGAGCAGAGGGTGGGTGAGGGTTGGGAGAGGGGGCACCACAGACAGTGTGGGATCGTTTTCTGTTTTTACAGGGTTTTAAAAAAATAAAAACCTTATGGGATGTTTTTTCCTTTATAGGGCAAATGGACATGCTGGGGTGGGCTCCCAGTATGCCACCTGGGTGTTTGTTGGGGGGGCTGTAGCTGACAGGGATTGTGCACCCTGTTGGCACATACCAAATGTTTGGGGGTCACATGAGCCAAGGGGGATTGGGCACCCCCTTACACAATGTATGGGGGGCATTATGCCAATGGGGATTGGGCTCTCCCATCGGCAAATGAACTTGGGAAGGGGCATCCTGACTGGGGGATTGGGAACCCTGTTGGCTTTCATGGGATCTGTGAGAGGCGAATGGTGACAACCGCCACCATGTTTATTCAAAACAAATGAGGGGGACATTATCCCAATGGAGACTGGCTCCTCCATTGGCAAATGAACAGGGGAGGGGGCATGCTGACAGGGGGATTGAGCACCCCCCTCTTGGCTTTTATAGGGACTGTGAGAGGCGGACAGTGACAGCTGCTGCCGTGTTTATTGAAATGTGACACCAGACAAGGCAAGTTGCGATTCGCTGCTGCAATCAGGTACCGCCCCAGCAGCAAAAACAATGGATTTTTTAATTAAGGGGTGCTCCCTGATTGCAGCGGCGAGTTTCTTTCAAGTTGGTGGCATGCTACAAAACTGCTGTCATCGACAGCGTGCTCCTCTATTGGCACCACAGAGACCAGCCCCAAAATGGACTGCTGGCATTGACCGCAACACTGCCGCACCTTCACAACTCACTACTACAGCAAGCTGCTACAGTATGTCTCTTGCACATGTGCGCGCAAGCAAACACAAAAAGTATTTGTGCATGACAGTGATCCTTATTTTTTTTTTTTGTTAAAGAACTAGTGTACTGCCTAAAACTAATATTAATTTCTAAATGCAGTCAGCCATTACCTTTTATATCTGAGGTACTTTCTCTTTTCCCTTTGGGTTAAGAAGAAGATTACTTACCTGATGTTAGTAGGTGTGATGTGTGGGACAGCACTGTAGCTGGCAGCTGACATATCTATCTCTATTCCCCCCACCTACATCATCAGTATTTTGATCTCACTGACTGTGACATCGAAGCTGCTTAAGAACAGCCACTCAGTAGCAGCCAGGTCAGTCACCTGTGATGTCACTGTCAGTGAGATCATAATGCTGATGAAGTAGTGGGGAAAACTAGATATAGATATGCTAGCTGCCAGGCCAAGAGCTATTTCACATATCAAAGACATTATCACATAAAAAACTTTCTAATGAGCTAAAGGAAAAGAAAAATACTTCAGAAATAAAAAAATTACAGCTGACTACTTAAAATTTGCATTTTTTTTCTGTTTGTTTGTTTTGGTTCCACCAGCCCTTTAATCCAACTTAATACAAATATTCCTGTCATTGTATGCCATTCAGAGTTCATAAGATACAGAAAAACTTAGTCCTGACATTGGGATTCCACGAATTGCAGCTAACCAATACATTTCTGTTCTTGTAAAAAGGGAGCTGTTAGAGTACACCTGATAGTGTAATGCACCACATTATGGTCTTGAGGTTTACTTTGAGAGGGTAGTAAGTGAAGGGGAACCAGCTACTGCCCTTGGGGGTAAATCAAAATCAGTATAGCCTACCTCTCAGGGGGGACTAGTAAGAGGATAGAGGGAATGCAAAAACGTAGTCAGTCATGGTGGTGGGGAGGGGGACAGTATTTCTAAGAATGGATTCCACAGTTTGTGGTATCTCAGTAGATTATACGTAGACAAATGTGAGAGGCACTCACATTCTGCTAGTTTAGAATGCCCAGCAATCCACTCCGGTTGCATGGATGCCATGGTAGAATACCATTTAAGGAGGATCTGCTTTTTAGCTTCAAGTGCAGCTGAAATAACCACCTTTTGGCCAGTTCACCAAACTGTGGCTCCCCCTCATTATCTCCCAGTACCATACTGTACAGTAGGTTTGGGAATTGTGGCAGAGCTGAGTGTAGCACTTTACTACAGAACTCCAGGACTGTTGCCCAGTAGCATGTTAGGGCTGGGAAAAAAACAAAGGCTATGTTCCAGAGTTCATGGGTGACATCTCCAGCATTCTTTTAAGTTAATTAGCACCACTTTTTGTAACACAACTGAAGTTCTATACCATTGGTGCAAAATCTGTTTCTGGAGGAGCTGGTACCTGTGGTCTCTGCAGGTAATGTGGGCTCTAATAAGTAAAAATTAACCCAGATCTTGTCTGTGGTGTTAGTACTGAGAGCAGCTTCCCATCACTCTTTTGTTTATGTAGCAGATGGTAATGTAGGGAGAGAAAGAATTGGTCCATTGATCTGCTTGGTGTTAGAGGCGCAAGAGGCCAGAAAGGACTGGAGTGTAACCCACGTGGTGTTTTCTTGGTTTTTTGGTGGCAGTCAGTGGCCTGCCTTATTTGTAGATAGCACCAAAAGTCTGTTTTGGTGAACTTGTACTTGTCTGCCAGGGTCTAAAATGAGTGGAGCACCCCTATGTCTGACTCCACAAAGTGTCCTATTGTAATGATACCCTTGTTGTTCCAAGAGGTGCAATAAAGGGTATGTCTCTCAGTAGTAATATGCAGGATTCCCCATAGTGATTCCCAGTTCTCCAGGTAGGGATCCCTTGCTCCAGTGTACTTTAACATAGTCTGTCATACTTGCCTAGCAAACAAAAGACTGTGTGGGGGATGTTCTCCCTTGTTTGGGCTTTCCTGAGTATTGCCTCTGCTCTAAGGAGCATTCCTGAGAGATCTACCTTCCAGCAACTTCCCCAGGGGCTTCTGTAAGAGGCTGGAGTGAGCCACCAAATGTTGTGTCAGACTCCTATGGCCTGATGACATGCTCATAAGCAGGGGAAGCCCCACCCTCCTTGTTTTGATGGGGTTCTGGGTTTCAGGAGGCTAAAATGAGGTATTTTACCCTCCCGCAGGAAGGAGTGGAAAGGTTTTTCCATCCTCTGAAATTTCACTTGGGGAATTTGAAGAGGAAGGTTGCTGAGACAAAATAGGATTTGGTGGAAAGCCTTCCTTTTATTTATGGCTATTTTACCTCCAAAGGCAAGATAGAGCTTTCTCCACCTATTGAGATCCACCTGTAGCTCAAGTATTAAGTAGTTGATATTAAGGTCTATCATGCACTGAAGGTCAATGGAAATCATCATACCTAAGTACTTTAGTTTTTGTTGTGGGAAACATTTTATATTGAGGCTAATGACTTGCATTGATAGGCACTTATTATTCAAAGGCAATACTTCCGTTTTGCTCCAGTTGACTTTTCGTCTAATCTGACTAAAGTCATTCAGGAGACTAAGAGCATTCAGGAGAGATGCAGTAGGCTTTGAGATGGCTAGTAGCAACTCATCTGCATAAGCCAAAGTCTTATGTCAGTTGCTTCACCTTGACTCAGATTATATTCTGTGACAGTCCAATTTCCCAGAGCAGTGGCTCTATAGCTGTTAGATACAGTATATGGGATAGTGGGCACCCTTGTCTAGTCCCTCTAGATAAAGGAATGCTGGCTGAGATCAGGCTATTTGTGAGAATAGAACCCCTGGGGTAGGTGTACAGGACATTGGTCTAGTTTGTTAAATATGTCCCATAGCCCATATCTGCCATAGCTTGGTAAAGGTACTTCCATTATAGCTGGCCCAGTGGTGCTGAGGGTTGAGGTGCTGGACGCCACACCTCGCCAGCGACCCAGGTTCAGGAACAGACTTGGGTTGCCAGGTGTTGGCAGGGGAAGATTGAGCATCTGGAGGACTGCTCTCCTCCCCTGGGTAGGGTTAGGGACTTCAGTCACTGCACTGGTGGCCCCCAGTGGTGACTGGGGGAACAGAGATCAGCAAGCCTTCAATTGGGGACTGGGAGCGGTGGGCATCATTGCATGTCCACTCCCTAGGGGAACCACACCACAGAATCTCCTTCTCCACAGCAGCATAAAGCCACCAACAGATAACCGGTCCAGTGCCAAACAATGCCCAACAGTCAGGGCTGGGGCTCCAAGGTGATGCGGTCTCCTCTCCCGGTTCACCCCTTGCCAGGGGGCCCCCTCAACAGGGGTAAGTTATGGTCCTCCCCGCTTCACTAGTTGAGGCAGAGACTGGCATCAGGACTAGTTGAGCAACTGCATAACTGGCTGATGGGGTAAGTACCCTAGCTGTAGAGACAGCCTAAAATAGAGTCGACAAGAAAAAAAAAAAAGATACTTCCATTCCACTGAATAAAGGCTTGTTCTGTGTCAATTCTGGGGAACATTGCTGGGTCAGTTTGAATAGCTCCAGCCCCTATTACATTTATGACTGTGCTGAGGTTGTTCATGGCCATCCAGCCATTGACAAAACCCATCTGATGGTGCTCCACTATATGGGGAACAACATTCTCCAACCGTAATGCTAGCACCTTTGCCAGGATTTTTGCATCCACATTTAGTAGGTTTATTGAGTGGGAGACACATGTCTTTACAATGTTCTGGCAGTAAAGTAAAGAGAGCTTCTGACATAAATAGTGGGAGGCACCCATTGGTGTTCACAGCTGTATATGTGTCCAGTGACGTGTCCTCCAGTTGAGGAAGGAAGGAAGGAATGCTAGAACTCCAACGGAAGTCCAGCCACACCTGGGGGCCTTTCATTTTGCAAGGGTTTTAATGGCCATTTGGGCATCCTGTTTGGTGACTGGCTCACCCCAGGGCCCTATCTTTTCCCATGTGTGAGGCTGGTAAGAGAAGTCTCACCCAAGAACTTCTTGAGGTTAAGTATTATAGGTCCCTGTTATGACTTACATAGTTCAGAATAAAACTCATTCAAGGCCTTGATTAGGTCTGTCTGCTAAGTAATGAGTCGGACCCAGGGAGATGTTAAGTTACCAATATGTTGTGTAGACTGTTGCATTTTAGTCTGATATGCTGGTAATCTTCCAGTGTTTCCCCAGACTCCCAGTATCTGTGAGCTGTTCATAAAACTGCCTTTTTGGCAGTCATCTGAGATTTAGAATTAACTTGGTATTTAAGCTGCTGGATTTCCCAGGCCAGCTCATGTGGGGGAAGGGGATGTTAACATATGTATTATAGGAATTCTTCTGTTTTATCTGTGTTTCTGAATGGGTAACATGTGCCACCCTCTGTTTTTTTCCATATGCTAAATAACTTATTACATTATTCTGCCTGAATATACTGTAAACCTATATTTAAAAAAGCCTTAAAAACCCATTTACGGTCAAAGGCTTACCACAATGATGATTTTATTGTATTTTATGAACTCAGTTGTTATTGAATTTGTGTTTATTTTATTGTTTTATGCATGGTTGTTGTAAAGGCACCTTGGTTTTAAGAAAGGCACAGTATAAATAAAGTTTTATTATTATTATATTATTAAGGCATCCCAAAGGGTTGCACAGGTGATATATGGGGTATCATTTATTTCAAAATATAGCTCTGTTTCTGTTTTAAGCCAAGCTCTAAACTCTCATTCTGTAGTAGGAGACCTTTGTGCCACTATCTCATGGTGGTGATCGGGTTGGAGTTCAGGGTCAGGGAAATGTGTACACAAGCATGGACCAATTGGCCAATGTGAGAGTCCTGATCATTTGGGATCAAATAGGGGCAAGAGGAGAAAAAAGTCAATGCTGAAACTAGTGTTGAGCCTGGCAGAGTGAAAGGTAAAGTCTCTATCTGCAGGGTGAGGGTATCTTCAAGGGTCTTTTAAGAGAACTCCCGTGCAAATAAATGTAGAGCACTTTGGGACTTTGTGGGGAGGGTGTTTACGCATTTTTGTTTATGAAGCGATGGGTACCAGACCTTGTTGAAGTCACCTTCCACTATCAGAGAGTCCAAGGGCAAGAGCATTTTGGACAACTGTACTGCTTCAGGGAAGAAGGTGTTGGTGTCCTCATTTGGACCATAAATGTTGCATAGCAATGACATTTGGGCATTTATTTAAAGGTGCACTAGTATCTATCTTACACTTAGAGGAGTTAAGAATCTGCACAGAAAGCATTTTATGGACCAATATTTTCACCCTTCTAGCTTTGGAACTATGGTAGCTACTTTCCACGTTCCTCACCCAGTCTTGTTTAAGCTTCTGTATTTCCAAGGGTAGGAGGTGTGTCTCCTGCAACAGTGCTGTGTTGCAGTGCTCTTTTCTGAAATGAGACTGCATCCATCTGCACTTTACATGGAAATTAAGGCCCCGGTTATTCCAGGAGATAAGTTTCAGTGCAGACATTATGGGTGTACCCAGGTAGGAGGCAATCCTATGTCTTGTGAATAGAGGGGTAATAAGTGTAAAAGTCCTTACCCCCACTGGGGTAGTCCTGGAGTTTAAAGTATAAGCATGGTATCCTATCAATGTAGGCAAGTGCCATCCCTGGTGGCCATGAATGGGTAAGCGTATTAAACATTTTGTTTTTGAAGCAGGCATGGAAGTGTTAAATAGGAGCTCAGACAGAAAGGGAGAGATACCAGTAATGCTGCTGTAGCACGGTTAATATACTATTGCAAGGTGGTAGTTGTAACAATTCTTTGTGGCAGTTTCAATCTTTTCCCCACAAGGGTGTTAGGCAACCTTGTTCATGTAATAGGTATGCACAAGTCTGAGCAAAAAGAAAGAGTTGGGGGATTGTCATCTGGGTGTCCCCATCTTCGTGAGAATCCCAGAATGGGGCTACCCCACCACCGATCACTATCAGCTTCGTGCTCAGTGTTAAACGTGTTGCCTTTCATGAATGTGAAGCTTACCAGCTGACCTGGGATCTATAAGGCAGTGGTGAAACTAAGGTGTAGGGAGCAAGATTAGCATAAGGAATGAGAATAGAGAACACCACTCTATTTAAGATTAGAATGCCCTTGTCAGGCATGCTCAACTGCTTTCCAATCAAGCTCACATGTGAAGCTAGGGAGATGAAAGCACATTCATGAAAGGGAACACACAAGTCCTGCTGATGAGCTTTCCAGATACAGCCAAGCATCTTAAAGTCAACACAGCAGCTCAATTCCATAAGAGAACAAGGTAGGGAGGGAAGGGTTATTACAGTTGGTTAGTACAGTGTTATGAGACCAGAAGGGGGAAGGGACACTCTCTGGAGGGAGTCCCACTGCTGGATGACTATTCTTGAGGAGTTAGGAGAAGCGGCATCCACAACCTATATTCTTTAGAAGCAAATCAAAATGACATTGCCTAACAGGGATCACAGAGTGAGACATCTGCGTAATGGTACAGGAGACACAGGCCCCTCAATAGCTATGCTAAGGAGCTGAGGAACTAAGTGTTAAGTGGTGGGGAACACTGAAAAACCACCCCAGTTGTGGTCAGCTGGCAGGTCCCCCATGGACTGCATTGTCAACAGTAGTGGGAGGGTATATGGGATGGACTCAGCTGCCTTGATAAGTCTAGGTGCTGAAAAAGCATTTGACTTTGTCTAGTGGAGCTATTTGCAGTAGTACTCGGTAAAGTGGGCTGGGCCCTAGATTCTGGAGATGGATTAATAGTCTATATTCTGATGCATGAGCCAGGGTCTGGGCCAATGGGATGTTGTCAACTGTTTTTTCTTTGGCTAGAGGGACAAGACAAGGATGCCCACTAAGCCCTTTATTACTTTTGCATGCCATTGAACTCTTAAACCTGGCCCTTACTCAACATACAAGGATGAAGGGGATCTGGGTGGGACAACAGTCTTTTTCTACCCTTTTGTATGCGGATGATTTATTATTACTCCTGTCGAAAGTGGAAACCTCACTACCAACCGCTTGGGATAATATTAGTTCCTTTAGTAACATCTCTGGGTTGCTCATTAATTGGCAAAAGATGGCGATCCTTCCCTTATTTAGTGGGGTTAAAACTTGTGCCCGGGTAGGTGCGCACACCCTGAAGTGGTCAACAGATGGGATAAAATATTTAGGGATGCATGTCTCAGCCAAATTAATGGATATGTGTTTCAGGAACCTTACTGGGCTCTTGGAGGATGCTAAAGGTGACTTGCTACACTGGAAAAAGCTTAATTTATCTCTTCCGGGCAAGATCGCTTCCGTGAAGATGATAATTTTCCACAGTTATTCCACAAGCTATGTAATTTACCACTGATTATTTCACAGCATTATTGGACTAAATTAGACAGGGTGTTGTTAGATTTTATATGGGCAGGATTTCCTCTGCATTTCAGCAGGAGGATTTTAAGGGCTCCTGGGGTGTTGGGGGACTGGAATATTCCCTGGTTGTGGGCTTACCACATATGCCATGGAGTTAGACAAACTTTTAATTGGATCACACCCGGGGCTGTAACTACCCCCTTTGTGGGTAGATACTGAAAAAAGTTTGATGGGGGGTGGGGGTCCCTGCTGGTGAGGTTACTTAAGAATGTCAGGCCAAAGTTTCAGGAAGTTATGCTACCTATGACTTTTTCTATTTGGGCCTGGGCTAAGTTTTTTTAAATATTGAAGCTTGACACCTCTCTTTTTGGGAAATGGGAACCCCTTTGGCAGAACTCTGACCTACAGGTAAGGGGCACCACTCTTCGGTGGAAATCCTGGCAGATTAATGGCATAAATCTGTTGGTGGATTTAATTTAGCATGAAGGGGGTTTACTAGCCTCATTTCAGGACTTACAGTCTAATTTTGGGCTAGCTAGTAATGAACATTAATGTTATCTGCTGATACTACATGCCTTATCTGGGAAGTTTCTTATTCATTTTCATGTTTGGGAGACTGAATTCACACAGAGCCTGGGAAAATGGTTATTACTTACTAGAGGGCATATTTGTTGCTTATACAAGGAACTTCAAAGCTGTACCCTACCCAGTTGAGAATCACGCAGGTTGAAATGGGTGTCAGACATGCAGGTGGAGCTCGATGAGGAGGTTTGGGGTAAGTGTTGGAGCACGGCATACACTGCATCCCATGACCCCAAACTTCAATTAATATAGGAAAAAATATTAACCAGATGGCACCGTACTTCAGTTCAATTGTTTAAATTGGATCTTTTAAGCTCTGACTTATGTTGGCATTGTCATTCTGCCCCAGGGTCAATTTATCATTTACTATGGGAGTGCGGGATGCTGGGTCCATGATGACAGAGTATTTTGGATTGTTTGGAAGAAGTTCTACAAATTGCCATTCCACGGACCCCGAGCTTTTGGATTTTAGGAGACTAGATGAAAATACAGGGACCCTTACTACATTTTAAGGGTTTCCTGAACGCTGCATCCCTTGAGTCAAAGCGAGTACTGTTTCTGAAATGGCAGTCCCGTAATCTTCCATCTCTGTTGAGGTGGAAAAGAGCTTTGCTTAAAGCATCATGGTTTCATAAGTTATTATTCCAAAAGCGGGGAGCTTCAGCTAGGTTTTATGAGACCTGGGGTAGATGACTTCGTTATTGCGGGATACAAAATGGGGATATCCTTTGGAATCTCTTCTAAATAGGAGTGTTTTTCATTTGCCTTTTGTTTAAGTGGCAGTAGATGATGGGGAGGGAGGAGGGTGTCACCAGCATTGGTAATCTATTTAGTGTTGTCTGTCATAGGGTGGGTAGTTGTTAGTCCCACTGATAGTTTATGTTTTTGGACATTGTTCATTACGCTGTATGTCTTTGTAGTTGTGGTTCTCTAATAAAATTATTATATACAAAAATTGTAATGGGAGAGACAGGAGGAAGAGTCTCATCCAAGATAAGCTATGGGCCTTTCACCACATTTTACCTGTAAGACTGATAAGTAGTGGCTGCAGAAAGAGATTTTGTGCCTATTTGCATCCAAACCACACTGTAAATAACATTTAGTTGGCTCCGCTAGCAAGGAGATATTTCTGGCTGCCCAACACAGTAGAGAATGGATAAAAGAATTATGGGTAACACTTTGCAACATGCAAGAGATTTATTTTAGAGCTGCTGTGACCGGTTTCACATGTCTGGCACAGAAAATAAACCTTTCAAACAAAAAACATTTTGATATGCCCCGGCCCCTCAACAGCCACAACAATGACTGGTAGTATCAAATGAGAAAATGGGAGGGGGGGCAGACATTCAAAAGGATATTAGGAACATCTCCTGCAGTGGTGCCGAGGGACATAAATTAGCTTTGTCAAGTAGAAATGGGGATCACTCCTGTACACTGAATTTGTGATAAAGATTTGGCTGCTTTTTTTTTGTTTGTTTGTTGTTTTTTTTTTACCTACCAGACTGCCAAGGAGAAATGTTCTGTACTGTACAAGGCTGGCTATCTGATTTGCGACAGCTCATTATGAATCATGAGTCCTGTGTCAGGCAGTAGTTTTTGGCTCTGTTCTATGCCCTTTCAAAGAGAGTCAAAATGTTTTGTTTTGTTCTCTTTTGGGCCAAATGATTTTGGTAGTAGATAAGGTTACTCCTCTAGCAGTAAGTTATCGAAGGCATTTCAAAGATGAATGTTGAAATAGAATTGGTCTGGTAGTCCATGTGCTCTCAGAGATTGTCCAGTTTCTCTGATACCCACAGACTAGACATAAAAATGCTGACAGCTATTCTTTTTTTTGGGGGGGGGGATGCTGGAGGAGTTTCAGTTTCTTTGCCAAGCATGGTATCTACCCAAGAACATCAGATTCAATTCTGAGGGCCTGTCAGTTCACTCAAAAGCTAGACAACAGGTTTTTTAAGCTGAGGCAACAGGGATCAACTTGATGGTGTGCCTACTGGCGAGCTGGAGTTCTGGGGGAGGTTCTCGACCCTTGACTCCAACTTATTTAGTGTGGCTTTATCTTTTGCGACTGCTTTGTGGAGCCTTGCACTGTTTTTTTGAACCTGGACCTCTTCTGTTGCCACTGATCTGGAGGAGCATTGCTCATTGAGGTGGTGGGAGAGTATGCAGCTGTGTCCATGGGGTAGACTCAACGACTTTTGGGTGATACTGCACTCTGCCAGATTGTATTTGGACACTTGTTGATTTAGATGGAATCATAATGTGAACCACCAGAATCACTGAACAAAAGCAGCAGCCTCTACATGGTCTGTATCCCAGCAGCAGCATCAACTAGGAGCAGGTTTATCCTGGACTCCCTTCAGGGTGCCTTCCTCAAGCAACTGGTCATGGAACCAACTCGGCAGAAGGCAATACTGGACCTTGTGCTCACAAACAGGGACAGTGTGATGGGGGTAAGAGTGGGGGAGCACCTGGGGAACAGTGACCACCAGTCACTGTGGTTTGAAATCACAGAAAGAGCAGAACCAAACCACACAAAAACACGTATCTTGGATTTTAGGGGCAAACTTTGGGAAAATGGGAGATACTTGAAAGAGGAATTAAAGGAATGGGGCAGGAATCAGGGGTTGAGGAACAGTGGGAAGTATTTAAAATGGGGATTACAAGAGCAACAGAATTATGTATTAGCAGGTTAGCAAGAGGAAAGGAAGAGGAGACCATTATGGTTTCCAAAGAGGTAGCAAAGAAAGTGAAAGCCAAAAAGATTGCATTCAGGAAATACAAAAAGACACAGGCAGAAGGGGATAGGGAGAAGTACCAGGAGAAGCAAAGGGAGGCAGGGAGGTCAGTAAGGGAAGCCAAAGCTCAGACAGAAGAACACATTGCAAAATCAGTGGGTAGTGGAGACAAAACCTTTTACAGGTACATAAGTGAAAAAAGAAAGGCAAAGGAAGGGACAGTGAGACTGAAGGGGGAGGATGGGGGCTGTGTGGAGGATGACAACAGTAAAGCTGACATATTGAACAGGTATTTCTGCTCAGTCTTTACTGAGGAAGAGGAGGGTAATGGGTCTGAATGGAGTACAAGGGTGAGAATGGTGCAGAAATGGACACAAGTCCCTTTACACGAAAGGTCCTGAAGGAACTGGAAGTAATAAGAGTTGATAAAGCAATGGGGCCAGATGGGTGCACCCAGGGTCCATAAAGAACTAAGAGAGGTGGTGGCTGAACCTCTTGCTATCCTGTTTAGCCAATCACTAGAAACAGGAGGTACCCAAGAATGGAGGATAGCAGATGTAGTCCCCTTATACAAAGTGGGAAAAAAGAGGAGGCGGGGAACTACAGACCAGTGAGCCTCACCTGGTAGTGGGGAAAATCATGGAAGCACTACTGAAGGAGAGATTGGTGGAACATCTGGTTGTCAATGGACTACAGGACCCAAGGCAGCATGGTTTCACCAGGGAAGGTCATGTCAGACCAACCTCATTGAATTTTTTGACTGGGTGACTAGGAGGTGGATCAGGGGAGGGCAGTGGACATGGCCTATCTGGACTTCAGCAAGGCCTTTGACACTGTGCCACATAGAAGACTATTGCACAAACTGGGAATATGGGTGTGGGCAGGACAGTAGTGTGGTGGGTAGGTAACTGGCTGGGTAGCAGGACACAGAAGGTGGTGGTAAATGGCTGTCACTCCACAGAGGGAAGAGTGACCAGTGGGTACCACAGGATCAGTGCTGGGACCGGTACTATTCAATATCTTCATCAGTGACATTGCTTGCGGACCTAGAAGGCAGAATTTCACTGTTCGCTGATGACACAAAGCTCTGTAACAGAGTAGACACACCAGAGGGTGTAGACAGAATGAGAAGGACCTGAAGAAACTTGAAGAATGGTCAGGGGTTTGGCAGTTGAAATTCAATGCAAGGAAGTGCAAGATAATGCATATGGGGCACAAAAACCCTGGCACAATATATCAGTTGGGGGGTGAGGATATAGCATGCACCAAGCAGGAAAGGGATCTTGGGGTTATCATCTCTGATGACCTCAAGGCAGGGAACCAGTGTGACAAGGCAGCAGGTAAAGCAAATAAGATGCTGGGATGCATAGGCAGGGCATCACCAGCAGGAAAAGGGAGGTCATAATTCCACTATACAAGACACTAGTGAGGCCCCACCTGGAGTACACTGTGCAGTTCTGGAGACCTTACCTCGTAAGGACATAGACAGGGTAGAGAAGGTTCAGAGGAGGGCAAAGATGGTGCATGGATTGCATCACAAGTCCTATGAGGACAGGTTGAAGGCACTGAACATGTACTCCCTGGAGGAGAGAGGGATATGATAGAGACATACAAGTATCTTACAGGGGAGGAACAGGGTGCAGGAATGCACTATTTTTAAGTGAAAAAGATGTTCCGGGACTAGAGGCATGGGGTGAAGTTGGAGGAGGGCGATTCAGGAGAAGCGTGAGGAAGAATTTCTTCACAGAATGGGTGGTGGACAAGTGGAACACCCTGCCAGAGGAAGTGGTGGGGGCTGAAACAATCACGGGATTTAAGAATGCATGGGATAGACATAAAGGAATTCTGGAGGTCAGGGGTAAGGGGCAACAGACTTCTTGGAAAACATAAACTGAACTTACAGACTTAAATGGGCAGACTGGGTGGGCCATAGGCCCTTATCTGCCAACACTGTCTATGTATCTATGTATCTATGTATAATCATGACAGAGCCCATTCCAGTCTATTTTAAAAATAACATGTAAGCCATGTGATATTTTATTAGAGGGGTGCGAAAAAAAGGCTGCCAGTGGAAATTCCGTGAAAGTCCAACTTTCACCTCCATGAAAGTTCAGAAATCAAATTAGCAACTTTAGCAAAACTGCTGACATAGAATAGTGTAAAAATGTATGAATTGTAGATTATTGTATTAAACTGCAGAAAAAAAAATCCACAGAACGATCATTGCCTGTGGTCAGTTCCACGGAATTTTTTTCTGCAGTTAAATACAAGAAGCCTCAATTCATACATTTATTCCACAGATCAGTGAGTTACTGAACTGTGGAATGAATGCATCAATTGTCAATTAATGTTTTAAACTGCAGGAAAAAAAGTTTGCAGAATTGATAACTGAACTACAAAATAATTACATATATTGCAGAATAATCCATTAATTTGCAGGATAAAATTCCTCAGAACTATTTTTCCACAGTTCACGTGTATTATGCCTCAGTTCAGCCAAACACTTCCACAGGACAGGGTGAAAATTTAACCAAACACATTTGGAAGATTCCGATCTTGCTAATGGTGGAAATTCAGAAAAGTTTGCATTTCTGCAATCCAGTTTCTGGATATAACCTGAAGTCATTTAAAGTTAAGCACTGTCTAACATAGACTGCTCATTTAGTGAGATAGATCAGGAGATGGATTAACTTTACATTATATGACACAGAACTGCCTAATCGCAGGATAATGTCAAATAATGAGCAATTTCATGTTCATCTAATCCTGCATGACTTAGAGATTGGACTAGAGTTTATAACCCACACTACTGTATGCTAGAACTGTGGCTAACCTATTGCAGGCTCATGATTCAAAGGTAGACTCATTGATTAAGTCAGTGTAGGAACTGCCCCAGTTTGTTAGGCTTCATATTTCATATTTCTGTCCCTGCAGTCTTGACTTAAGTGTCAAAGGTTCTTCAAAGTTCTACAGCATCCTTCGGAGTTCATTTCCTGCAGTCCAGAGTAAAGGCTATAAGGTTTTTAAATGATTCATGTCATTCTTCAGTTTTCTTTATGGTAGTTAAATATGCAGTAGTTGTCACTGTAGCAATGTGTATTAATAACATGAATTATTTGATTCGTGAATTTTGTACTGGTTGTTCTCCATTTTGTAAAATACATGGAGAGACTGGAAAAAATGCTGCAGAAAAATGATACATTGCTATATAAATACTGACATGAAATTGTTTGAAAATCTAATGATTTTCTCTTTAAAATGCTCCTTTATAATGAGTAGCCAACAAACTGTAAATATTTGTCAGTACTTTAAAACATTCTGTGAATGCTGTCTAAAAAGTAAAAAAAATAAGATCAACCTGATGGCATAGATGGAATCACACTGCTTTACTATACCATGTGAGGAACCTGACTTTTGGTTGCTAACTTTCCCTCTTCCTCTGGGCTGGTGGAGCCTAAAAGTTATTGTGGAGACAGAGGGCTGGATTTACAACCATCCTGTCACAGCTGCAAGTCACAATTTCGGTGTGCACCGGTGGCAGGGAAAAGGCTACATAACAGTTAGTTGCTATTTTCCAACTTTATGTCTCTTTAGAGGCTGTTGCAATCACTTTAACACAGAAACACAGACTTTGATGGCAGATAAGGACCACTTGGCCCACCTAGTCTGCCCATTTCCCTACCTACTGGATAAGCTGCAGATCCTAGTTAACCACAGCCTATTTCTTCCTATTTCTTTATGACAAAATGGCATTTGCATCAAAGACCGATGCATGTGTCATTATACAGCTCCCATGATTCTGCAGGTCACGGAAATGCATATCATTGTTAGACCAACTTCAAGATGATCTAACTTATGGGCTAAAGCATCAGATATGCAGTGCAATTGAGTGATAAATCCCCAATGAACATCAGAAAATATATCCTCATGTATTCCACCCAGAGGAGGTGTTCGGGAGTCCCTGTCCATTGCAGGGGGGGTGTTCTTGGGGGACAGGAACAAAAGCTAACCCTGTAGCTAGAATTGGCCCTCAGTCTACCCCCTCACAACTCTGTACCCCACTAAGCCAGTGTCAAGTAAACCAATTTGCTTTCTGTTGGCTGAGATAACTCAGAAACGACTGAAGGTATGGGAAAAAAGGTATTTGGACCTGGAGTGTTTCCAGATGGGCAGAGGGACATTAAAGGACTCAAAAGGAGAGAGACACATGGGGCCACATTGAGAGTTAAAAAAAGCTGCAATAAATATGTTAATTGCTTACAATTAGGAATCAAGACTACCATTACATAGCTCATTTTAACAACCATATCATTTATTTTTATTTTACAATGTATTTACATACAAGTTTTAAGTGTACATGTACATAACTTGTATTACCTATACCCCTTTTTCAGTACACACTTATGTAAATGTTCCTACTTGTGTCTGTGTAGTGCTACTTGTCTGGATCACACATATCCAAAGAGGGCTAGTTCCCCTTGGCCCAGCTGTTAGCACATTTGCCTCTGGGATGGAAGATTGCAGATTCTAGCCCCACACCAGGACTGTGCTCCTACCATAAATGCTGGCACATGAGTCAGGTACTAGGGGATGTTGTCCTGTCAGAATGTGCTGTTCATTAATGAGATATTAAACCAAGGTCCATCCTGCCCTTCTGTTTGGGTGTCCAGGTGGAAGTAAAAGAACTCATGGCACTGTCTGCAAGAGATGATTTTTCCTGGTTGCCTGGCCAACACCCCTTCCCATACAAAACTGGTTCATGTAATTGTCCAAGGCTGTTAGTGGGTGATTATGTGCAAAATGGCTGTCAATTTACACTTACAGTCACTTCACTACCAGTCTGTCATGGCTTTTAAAAAGCTTTGGGAATAGAAGGTGTATGAACAGTACTACATAAATGCTAAATAATCTTTTTCTTCTTCTGCTACTCCTTCTTCTTCTGTTTCTTCTTATTCATCTTCTTCCCACTGCACCCATTCAGTAAACCTACCCATTTCCTAAACTGGATGGAATGGAACACTGAAAGTTTAAGTGACTTGCCTAAGGTCACACAATGTGGGTTTGGCTCTACCAGGGTTTACTTATTATTATTTATTTGAATTTTGGTAAGTGGATAAACCCACGCAGACATTGCAATCCCTTTTTCAGGGGCACCCAGGAAATACAATACATTGGAAATACATACATCACAGTTGACAGAGGAAGTGCCAGTTACAAAGTTTTGAAATTACAAAAAAAAAAGAATTACAGAAATCTACAAGCACACAGTATGAACAGATTTACATCAGTTAGACAATTACAGATTTATAGCAGTTAGACAATTAAAAATAGGGTGACATTGCATGTATAATGACTTGTAATAAGCTAAGGCAGTAGGAACAGGTGGCAATCACCATTATAGAATCATCAGAAACAGGAGCAGGGAGCCGTGAGGTAGGACAGCAAAGAGGACTGAAACTTAGAGAGTGAGGAATAGGATAGCATGGAGTGAGACAAGGAGTTCCAGTCAGACAGCAGAGTAGGCAAATGATCTGCAGGCCACAGCAAGCCATGGGTTGGGCATTATAAGAGGGAGGTGAATCTGAGTGCATGCTATAGTTGACAGAGCTGCACAAGCTCACCAAGGCTAGGAGGAGTATATTTATGGACCAGCTTGTGCAACAGGCAGAGGGTGTAATACTATAGTTTAGATTCATCGGGTAGCCAACCCAGGGGAGAGGAGGATATCACACGCGTGGTGATGGGTATTGATACTTAAAGCAAATCTACCCACCCTGTGGTAGGCCTGTTTATGGTGGGATAGAACTGTTGAGTTGGTTGTGAGCAGAAGTGGAGCACTATAAGTAAGGAGCAGAAGGAGCGCAGCTGCCACGATCTTGTGGCAGGAAACCAAAGTGAGGAAGGGACGGATTTGATATAGATTGCCAAGCATTTGGTTCAGAGATTTGTTAATAATGGTGACATGAGTGTCCAGAGAAAGTGCGGTATCAAGGTTGACTCCAAAGTACTTGAAGGACTGAACTGATTATCACCATTGTGAGAGAGAATCATAAGGGGGGGGCAGCACGCGATGAAGAGGGTGGGTGGGAGAACAGCATGCTTTCAGGTTTTTTTTTGTGTTGAGGACAAGTTGGTGTTTTAGAAACCAGTCTTCAAGGTCACTAGTCACATGCTAACATATTGTTAATCCACCCAACCACCCAATGCCAAATGAAGAGTGGTAGAAAATGGCATAATCAGCACAGAGATGTACTGAGGCCCCTCCCCAGTCATTCAGTAGCTCATTAATGAAGAGACAAAGTAGTAGCAGGCCCAGGATGGAGCCCTGTGGTACACCATGGGAAACAGGTCTGAGGTCTGAGAGAGAACAAGCCCACTTGACCCTTTGCGTGTATTCATAAAAATAACTCTGAACACAGGTTAAAGCACTAGTGTCTAGACCAAGGAGATGTAGTGGATGGAGCAGGAGACCATGGCTGACCAAGTTGAAGGCCTTTGTCAGATCAATGAAAATGGCCCTAGTGGCATAGCCTTGGTCCATGGCATGAAACAGATTAGATGTGACTTTGAGTATGGTAGTAAGGGTACTATGATTTTTCCTGAACCCATGCCAGAAGAGGGAGAGTAGTTGATGTAGCTCAAGGTAGTCCTGAAGGTGGTCATAGAGAATAATCTCCTGGATTTTTGCCAGTGGACAGAGGATAGATATGGGTCTATAATTCTGTACTGTAGTGTTTGGTCAGCTCTTGTGCACTGGGGTAACTATGACAACCTACCATTTATCCGGAATAGTAGTTGTGAGAGAGGACCGGTTGAATAAGTCACAAATGGGATGGTCAAGGGCTGCAGCCCCTAGTTTAAGAAATGTTGGTTCAAGGGTATCATGCCCTGGGGAACCATCAGCTTTCAGATTAGCAAGAAGCCAATGGACTTCTTTTAGGATTACAAGTTTCAAGTGAAAAGCAGGGCAACCTGCAGTAACAACTGAAGGCTGAGGGTCCAGTAGAGGGGAGAGAGAGTTGGTGAATTGTGATATACAGCTATGAAGATTAGTGAAAAAGTAATTAAAGTCAGCGGAAATGGATGAAGGGTCAGTGAGAACGGTGTAGGAGCTAGGGATCTCTGTGGTCTTTCCCTTGATTAGAGAGTTAACCTCTTCCAGAAATCCTTGGGATTGCAGAGGTGCTCTGTTTGGAGTGTCCTGAAATGGAGGCATTTGGCCTTCTGAATATTATTCTTGCACTTGTTACTGAGCTCCCTATACATTTTTCAGTCATTTGGCAGTCCAGTGCTGCTGTAACTGAGACAGAGAGCAACCACCAGCCTTCTTAAAGCAAGGAGGTGAATTAATAGACTACACTAAATTGAATTCTTAATTTTGGGGACTGTGTAAGTAAGCAGAAGTCAGTGTTTTGGTTCTCTGTTTTTAGCGTTGACTTTACGTAGTGTAACTTTTATTTGCCAGGGAGGAAATCTAGCTGGGAGAATATTTGCAGTCATTTGTGACTAGAACTGTTACTTATACTATGTGAAATAGGTGACAAAAAGGAAGGAATGCCCTCATCCAGGTGGTGAGTCAGAGTTGTAGTTGATTTTTTCTGGAGGGCATGGACTTAGTCCCACCCATCCTGCCCCTCACCCCACCCACCCCAAGCACATCATTTCCTTTATATCAGGGGTTCTGACATCACTTCCCCAAAGGTGCAAAGGACACACACCTGTTCATATCCTTAACAGCACAGCACACTGAATAGGAGGTAAACACACTCCCATGCATTAAAAAAAATCTTAAACAGGAAGGGAAACAGACATGTGGGGAGTGGTGCAATGCATTGGCTGTAGAATGGCAGTCTTCTAGGAGACATTCTGGAGGCTGCATTGCTGCCCCATTTGCAGGCACCTCTTTGGTCTAAGGGAGGAGGTTGCCTGTCTCCATGCTAACCTGGCAAGGAGTTGGGAAATCTCCTCCCCCACACAGGGGCCACCCAGGCCACCATCACTGCCTCGGAGGTTGTCAAGAAAGAGGACTGGCTGGACCACATTGGGCTCAGGGAGGGTAAGGTTGGTGGAACAGAGGTGCATCCCTCCAGTTGTGCCTCTTCACAATTCATTCACCATTCTGGTGGAGCATGTTTCCTCTATGGAGGCACCACAGTGGAGACCAAGGAGTATGCTGGGAACCTCCACAAAGGAGAACCACAGAAGGGTGGCATAGGACCCCACAGAGGAAGGAAACAACTCCTGGTGGGGGACTCAATCATTAGGGGGTAGAACTGGAGGATGTAGGGGAGAGAGATGGAAGGTGCCTGCCCGGCACCGTGGCTTGGAGGAACAGGAAGCAAATCCTTAGGATTGTGGGAGCAGTTGCATAGGGGAAGGAGCTGGATGTCATTGTCTACCTAGGGACAAATGACCTGGCTGGGAATGGGATCAGAGCAGTGCAGCAGGAGTTTGTGATGTTGGGGGGGCCTTAGACAAGTAGCACACACTGTAATTTTCTCAGAAGTGCTGCTTGTCTATGGCATGGGTGAGTCTAGGGTACTCCACACCATGGGATTCAATGACTGGTTGAAAAACTGGTGCAGAGCTCAGGGATTTGGCTTCATTGGGGACTGGGAGTCCACATGGAGGGATGCAGTCCTATACTGCCATGATGATCTGCATCTGTCCAGGAGGGAAACCAGGATCCTAGGTGATAGGTTTAAATGCATCATTGGCAAGCATTTAAACTAGCCAAGGGGGAGACACTAAAAAGAAGCAGGGATATCCCTGCCCCCTGCCACAAAACAGGGTAGTTAGTGAAGTAGACACAAAGGTAGAGAAATCAGTAGGGAGCAGGACTGGGGTAAATTCAGAAAAAGGCAAGGGCAATAAAGACAGGGATGGGACTAAAAAGGATAAGGCCTTCAAAAAATGGAGGGCGATGAGTACCAATGACCAACAATCACCAGTCTGTGTAACAAGCTTCATGAACTAGTGGTCTTAATGGAGGAGGGATGCCTGGATATTGTAGTAGTCACAGAAACATGGTACACAGAGAACCACGACTGGGATGTCAATATATCAGGGTACACAATCTATAGAAGGGACAGGAAGGGTTAATGAGGAGGAGGAGTAGCTCTCTACATAAGGGAAGGAATCAAAGCAACAGAACTAAAGGGCAAACAGGGAGGAGAGGAGGCACTGTGGGTCACATTGGAGACAGAAAATGGCCCCACAATCTCCGCAGGGGTTGTTTACAGACTCCTGTCTCAGGGGGAGGCAAAGGACAAGGAAACAAAAGAAGGAATCCTTAGAATGGCAGAAAAAGGAGAGATATTGTTGATGGGGAACCTGAATATACCAGATGTTAACTAGAGCACCTTTACTGCAGACACATCCAAGAGCAGAGTCATTCTTGATGCCCTACAGGGGTCATGCCTCAGACAACTAGTGTTGGAACCCACTTGGGAGAGAGCAGTTGTAGACCTGGTACCCTCAAATGGGGTTGGAGGGAAGATATCAGCTTTAGAAGTGGGTAGCCATCCGGGAAGGAAGCGACCACCAAACCGTGTGGTTCACAATAAACACAGCTGTAGAGTTGAGCCATAAAAAAAAAGGGTGTTGGACTTTAGGACGGCTGACTTTGGCAAAATGGGAGAATGCCTTAGAAAAGCACTAGCAAACAGGCAAGAAGGAAGGGTGGAAGAACAATGGAGAAAAATCAAAACTGCCATCACAGAGGCAACAAGCCGTTGTATAAAGCAAATCAACAAAACAAAATGACGAAAAAGCCACTATGGTTCTCAAAAGAGGTGGCAAGGAAGGTTAAGGAGAAAAGGATAGCATTCATGAAATATAAGGACCCACAGAAGGAGCAGGACAGAGATCTACATCAGTTAAAGCAGAAGGAGGCAGGGAAGGCAGTCAGAATAGTAAAGGCCCAAACTGAGGAAAATATATCCAACTCTGCTAAGAAGGGGGATAAAACCTTTTATATGTACATTAGGGAGTGAAGAAAGACCAAGGGAGGGATGCTGAGGCTTAATAAAGGGGAGGGAATGTGGGCAGAGTGTGACAGTGAAAAAGCAGGGATACGGAACAAATATTTCTGCTCAGTATTCACAAAAGAAGAGGAAGGAAAGGTACCTAAACCAAACAATAGAAACACTGTGGATGGGGGGAGTTGATACCAGTCCATTCACAGAAGAAAGGGTTCTGAAAGAACTCTGAAGTTTGAAGGTGGACAAAGCAATGGGGTCTGATAGGATTCACCCCAGAATTCTAAAAGAACTAAAAGGAGAACTAGTGACACCACTGACTACCCTCTTCAACAAATCATGGGAGGATGGGACGGTGCATGAGGACTGGAGGAGGGCAGATGTGATTCCACTCCAGAAAAGTGGGAGCAAGGCAGAAGCAGGACACTACAGACCTATTAGTTTGAACTCAGTGGTAGATAAAATGATGGAATCACTTCTGAAGGAAAGAATTTATTGAGTACCTAGAGGCCAGTGGGGCACAGGACCCAAGGCAGAATGAATTCACAGCAGGAAGGTTGTGTCAGATGAATCTAATAGATTTCTTTGACTGGGTGACCAAAGTAGTAGACCAGGGAGGGGTTGTGGACATGGCCTACCTAGACTTTAGCAAGGCATTTGACACAGTCCTACACAAAAGATTAATAAACAAGTTAGCCAGCCTTGGAGTGGATCCCAAGGTGGTAGCTTGGGTAAAAAATTGGCTGGACAACAGGGCACAGAGATTAATAGTAAACAGAGTCCATTCTGAAGAAAGGGGGGTTATTAGCTGGATACCGTAGGGTTCAGTACTGGGACCTATCCTCTTTAATATCTTTGTAAGTGACACTGCGGAGGGACTGGAAGGAAAATTATGTCTCTTTGCAGATGACACAAAGATCTGCAGCACAGTTGATAGACAAGGTGGAGTGGAAAGAGGAAAAGGGACTTGGCAAGTTTGGAGGACTGGTCAAATGTATGGCAGCTTAGATTCAATGCAAAGAAGTGCAAATGAATGCAACTGGGAAACAAAAGCCCAGGGAAAGAGTACACAGTGAAGGGTGAGATACTAACAACAACAAAAAAGGAAAGGGTCCTAGAGGTAGTCATATTAGATGACCTAAAGGTAAGCAAGCAATGTGAGAAGGCAGTAAGGAGGGCTGGGGAATACTGGGATGCATGGGGAGAGGCATCCTCAGTAGAAAGCAAGAAGTTTTTACCCCTCTGTATAGACAGTTGGTGAGACCCCATCTGGAGTTCTGCATGTAGTTATGGAGACCCCATCTACACAAGGACATAGACAGGATGGAGGCTGTTCAGAGGAGGGCAACTAAAATGGTGCAGGGTCTGCACCAGAAGCCATCTGAAGAGAGACTAAAGGAGCTTAATTTGTATACCCTCAAGGAAAGGGGGGGGGGACATGACAGAAACTTTCAAGTACCTCAAGGGAATCAACAAAATCCAAGAAGGTAGCATCTTTCAGAAAAAGAGATATGCAAAAACAAGGGGGCACAATTTCAAGATGGGGGGGTGGCTCAGAGGTAATGTGAGGAAGTATTTTTTTCATGGAGAGGGTTGTGGATCCATGGAACAGCCTTCCTTAGGAGGTCCTGGAGTCAAAAACAGTGGAGTGATTCAAGAACGCATGGGACAGACATAAGGCAAGTCTAGTGGGGGGGGATAGGAGGAAGTATGCTGTTGGTTAACTAGGATCTGCAGCTTATCCATTAGGTAGGGAAATGGGCAGACTAGGTGGGCCAAGTAGTCCTTATCTGCAATCAAATTCTATGTTTCTGTGTTTCAGCGCATTTGCAGGTCTGCCAGGCACAATCTCAAATGGACATGAGTGTCCTGTGCTCATTGGAGAGCCAAGAAGCTTTGATACAGTACATTTTGACCTGTACTTTTTAAGGGGGCATGGCTATTAACTATAGCAGTGACAGTGGAAATAAAGAAATGGAGGGCTTGATTGATGTCAGAGAGAGTGTTAATAGGTTCCCAGTTGGCTTCATATAAGGATGCAATGAAAGCACCAGGGTCGAAATGAGGCATATCCCAGACCTGGAGTTTCTTTGAAGAGGGGTTAGGGAAGTTATTACACCAGATGCAGAAAGTTGGGGAATGGTGGCTGATGCTGTCCAAGAGAACACTAATTGATTTAACCTTATGGGCACAATTAGTGACAACTCAATCAAGCACATTGTGATTGCCCATCTTGAAGTTAATTTGTGTTGGTTCATTGATGAGTTCAACCAGATTACAGTTGGCAAGAGCAGCACGCACCCTATCTGAATTGGGGTTTTGCCAGTCTATGTTAAAGTCACCATAAAGTACTAGGTCATGGCTTGGGAGGTTGGTCAGGGAAGTAATGAAGGAGGGTAGACAGGAAGTGGCTTCCTTAAGAGGCAGGTAGACACATCCCACAAGTAGTTTTTTGACAGTACCTAGTAAGAGGAGTAATGTCTCCCCTGCAGGGGGCTCGGGACCAGGCCAGGGATTTCAGAAGAAGCTGTCTAACTGAATTTACCTAAGGACTCTACCACACCTTTTACCCGCCCTATCCTTCCTAAAACTGTTATAGCCAAGTAGTGCTATCTCATGTTGCTTGATGCTAGGCTTCAGCCATGTGTATGCTGACCAACCCAAGCTTCGAGTTTTAACCTGTGATGTCCTGGTTCCAAAGTCAGTGCTCTTACTAATGCACCTCATTGTCTCTTTGCCAGTAAATTTGGAATAAGGTAAGCCATTAGCATGTTATACAGTAATTGCCACCAAAAATAAGGTATTTATTGAAAGAAAAAGAATGTAACTAGTATGCTACAAATTCCACATATTGCATTGTATTACTGGCCTGCAGATAACATATATAAATAGACTTCAGAATGGGATATTTTGTTTGCAGCACAAGGGCATACATGTGTTGGACTGTTGACATAATACTAAAACAGTCCCAGGCTCAAAGCTGAACTATGTACAATTTGAACAGACTTTCAATGAGTTTCTGGATATCTGGGTACCCTAAAGGCAGGACCTTACTTGCACAGTAGTTCCTCAGAGAAAGAATATTATGAGCAATCTAAACATTCTTGAGCTGATGTAAAAGTTGCTGTATTCAGCCTAGCAGTGGCAAGGTGCCAGTGCACTATAGGGAAGCTTACATTGTTGTCAAGCCCAGCTGCTACAAGTGGATCTTGCTATTCACTGCTAGTGAGAGACATTACAAGGGGAAGTGAAAAATGTGAATGATATTACAAATAGGAAATTAAAATAGTACAGTTAAGTTTTGCATACTAGAGAGACTTAGATGCCACCATGTGTCCACTTAAAAACACATTCAGGGCTATAATTGGACTTCCTCCGGCCCTAAGCAAAACCCTGGATGTGGACTTCTAGTATGCCATAGAGAGAAATAAGTATTTTTCTTCTTTTTTTCAGAACAGAGGGAAAAAATCAAATTGGGCTTTTTGTCAGCAGTTTAAATCATTCTGATATGGCAGACTGACAGCTGATTCATCATGATGATGGTAGTCTTGATTGATTTTCTGGTGCTCTTCTATTAAAGACAGTTTTCAAATAGATTTTCTGCTGTTCTTCATGTTTGCTGGATTGGTTTCATATGCCTTCTTTGTTACTAGCTATTCCAAGCAATACTTTCCCACCCTGAGTTGCTTGCATAACTAGTTTACAATTTAAAGTATTTACATTGTCATAAATCTGTCACAGCACGAAATTGCAATTTTTTTGGTGACTTAAATGGCCTGAAGTATACCACCCCTCTTGGGGGTAAATAAGGTACAGGAGGGAAGTATTTTTCAGGACAAAAGATGCTCAAGAACAAGGGGGCATGCTAGGAAGTGTGTGTGAGGGGTAGATTCAGAAGAGCTGTGAGGAAGTACTTCTTCACAAAAATTCAATTCAATTCACTTTATTTACCAGGTAAGCACACTGGGCTAAAGCCCGTTTTCAGGAATGACCCGGAGCTCCAAGACAAATGAAGCTTAGATGATAACGACACACAATACATCACAAACAATTATTAAAAACATTTACATACAGCATGAGATTGTAAATGACTTAATAAGACTTTTTTTTTTAATTTGCTTGCCTAAAAGCATCTACACAATGCTGGAGTAGTGAATTCCATAGTTTTGAGCTTAGAACTGAGAAGGCCCTCTCACCCATACATGTTGAAATTCTGGGTAAAATTAAACACAATGATAAAGAGGAGCAAAGGGTTTGCTGTTCTTCCTTTATTTCAAGCAGAGCGTAAAGGGGGAAATTTACTTTTTAGGTTTATAGTATTGTTCAATAAACAACAAAAGTTATATAAAAATTGGGACTTAGGGGGCAACCAACTCAATTCATCATACAGAACACAATGATGTGTCCTGTATGGTTCAGCTGTCACAGATCTGCATATAGAGTTAAAGGTTTTATTAACTAGATCCAAATCTTTAATTCCCAGTTTAGAAACAAAAAATAATTGTAATACAAAGTAGATAACAACACACTTTGAATATAGTTTCCCTTGATTCTCTAGTTAGACAATCTCTAACCTTATATAATAACCCAAGTTTCTGATTCACAATTTTTACAGTGTTAAAAAAAGAGTGGTGGATTACTGGAGAAGCCTTCCATAGGAGGGTAGTGGGGGCAAAAACAGTGGTGGGGTTCAAGAATGCATGGGATAAGCACAGGGGAATCATAGTAGAAAGGAACGGAAGAGAGAGAGAGAGAAAGAAAGAGCTGCAGATTGAGCATGGTCTGTGGTAATAGTGTAGGTAGGGAGAAATGGGCGGACCAGATAGCACAAGTGGTCCATCAAATTCTCTGTTTCTGTGTTTCATGGAAGACATGAGCAGTTCGTTCCTCTTCCTGTGGTGCCACAATGAAGGAAACACAACGAAGGAAAAAAACGTTATGGTTCACAAAAGAGGTGGCAGGGAAGGTTAAGGAGAAAAGGACAGCATTCAGGAAATATAAGGAAACACAGAAGGAGCAGGACAGAGAACTTTATCAGTTAAAGCAGAAAGAGACTGGGAAGGCAGTCAGAATAGCAAAGGCCCAAACTGAGGAAAGGATAGCCAATTGTGTTAAGAAGGGGGATAAGACCTTTTATAGGTACATTAGGGAGCAAAGAAAGACCAGAGGTGGGATACTGAAGCTTAATAAAGGGAAGGGAATGTGGGTAGAGGGTGACAGTGAAAAAGCAGGGATACTGAACGAATATTTATGCTCAGTATTCACAATGGAAGAGGAGGGGGAGTTACCTAAACCAAACAAGAGAAACACTCTGAAGACGGGGGTCGATACCAGTCCATTTACAGAAGAAAGGGTTCTGAAAGAACTAATAAAATTGAAGGTGGACAAAGCAATGGGGCCTGATGGGATTCACCCAAACATTCTGAAAGAACTAAGGGTAGAACTAGTGACACCGCTGACTACTCTCTTTAACAAATCATGGGAGGATGGGGTGGTACCCGAGGACTGGGGGAGGGCAGATGCGATTCCTCTTCACAAAAGTGGGAGCAGGACAGAGGCAGAAAACTACAGACCAGTTAGTTTGATCTCAGTGGTAGGGAAAATGATGGAATCACTTCTGAAGGAAAGAACTGTTGAGTACCTAGAGGCCAGTGAGGGACAGGACCCAAGGCAGCATGGATTCACGATGGGAAGGTTGTGTCAGACAAATCTAATAGATTTCTTTGACTGGGTGGGGCTGTAGACATGGCCTACCTAGATTTTAGCAAGGCATTTGATACAGTCCCACACAAAAGATTAATTCACAAGATAGCCAGCCTTGGAGTGGGTCCCAAGGTGGTAGCCTGGATAAAAAATTGGCTAGACAACAGGACACAAAGGGTATAGTAAATGGAGTACACAGTGAAGAAAGGAGGGTTACTAGTGGGGTACCTCAGGGTTCAGTACTGGGACCGGTCCTTTTTAATGTCTTTATAAGTGACATTGCAGAGGAACTGGAAGGAAAAGTATGTCTCTTTGCAGATGACACAAAGATCTGCAACAGGGTTGATACACAAGATGGAGTGGAAGGGATAAGAAGGGACTAGGCAAGGTTGGAGGAATGGTCAAATGTATGGCAGCTCAGATTCAATGCAAAGAAGTGCAAGGTAATGTACATGGGAAACAAAAACCCAGGGGAAGCGTACACAATGGGGGGCGAGATACTGACAACAGTAAAAATAGAAAGGGACCTGGGGGTAATTATATCAGATGGTCTAAAGGTGGGCAAGCAATGTGAGAAGGCAGTAAGGAAGGCTAGGGGATACTGGGATGCATAGGAAGAGGATCAATAGTAAAAAACAGGAAGTTCTTATCCCTCTGTACAGACAGTTGGTGAGACCCCATCTGGAGTACTGTGTGCAGTTCTGGAGACCCCATCTCTGCAAAGCATAGACAGAGTGGAGGCTGTCCAGAGGAGGGCAACCAAAATGGTGCAGGGTCTGCACCAGAAGTCATATGAAGAAAGACTAAAGGAGCTTAAAATGTATACTCTTGAGGAAAGAAGGAGAGAGGGACATGATAGAAACTTTCAAGTACCTCAAGGAATTAACAAAGTCCAAGAGGGTAGCATCTTCTAGAAAAAGAGATGTGCAAGAACAAGGGGGCACAATCGAAGACAGAGGGGGCTCAGGGGTAATGTGAGGAAGTATTTTTTCACTGAGAGGGTTGTGGATTCATGGAACAGCCTCCCTGAGGAGGTTGTGGAGTCAAGAACAGTGGGGGACTTCAAGAATGCATGGGACAGGCATAAGGCAGTCCTAGTGGCGGGTAAGAGGAGGTAAGCTGTTGGTTAACTAGGATCTGCAGCTTATTTGTTAGGTAGGAAAATGGGAAGACTAGGTGGGCCAAGCGGTTCTTATCTGCCGTCAAATTCTATGTTTCTATGTTTCTATGCCAGTGCACTTGATTGGATCAATTGTTCAGTGAACATGAGCATAAGGTGTCTCATTGTTTTTCTTATAGTGCTTGACTCATAAGATTGTGGGACATTGCCTGGTGTACTTGCCTATGCATACCATTGAGAGAGGCCATCTATGGGTATAGCCCACACATTATATGTGCAGTCCCTTCCCTGATCATGCTGGCTTGCCTTTCAACTTGATCTCACTCTGACCATGTAATTACATGGGCAGCTGTGTCGGGAGCGTGCCAGGGGCAGGACTGGACCGTGCAGCATTTCCAAAGTCATTTATGTTTCAATTTAGGCATCGAGGGGGAGTAGACTTACTACTAAGGGGAACCAGCTGTAAATTTTACACTTCATGACCGAGGTTACTTTAAATGGATGATATTAAGGGAAAACTATTTCTAAGTAATATTGTATGGTTCATGCAAAAACATTGGCAGTTAGCACAGGGGTCTTACTGTCTCTCAGTGCAGTATTTATTAAATAAAAGCATCATTCGGCATTTTTATTTTGCTCTTTGCTGGTTTTGGGGAAGAAAGGTACCAGTTCTTGGTTACTTACTTTACAGTGGGAAGTATCAATCTATGGAATGGCCTTTTAGTTTTGCTGTTCTGCTGTTTCAAGTAACACTTGCAAACCTAATTGATGGCTGTCTGAGTATGTCAGATAGTAGCCACAAGTAAACCATTGGCAATCCAACCGCTGGCTGTGATTTTTTAGTTTCCTGTTCACTTACAGAGGTAGCCCCAATCTCTTTGTCTCTGAGGCTTGGTAGGCATCTCCTGAATCAGACATAGTGTTTTGTGTTTTGAGCCAGTCACAACCTTTTAACACTATTAAGGATGTGTTTGTTCTGTTTTTTAAGAAGGTCATACTGAAGGCATGTCAGCTTTTGTAGCAGCAAGTAGCACTTCGGCATATCTGGTTGCCAGGTGGTGCATAGCAAAAAAACACAAGGCCACTCCAAAGATGATGTACCTAGTCCAATGAATAAAACAGCAAAGGCATAATAAAGGGTGGCACCATCCACCACTGTATTCCATTTAAAACAACATTAATTTCATCACAGAATTACGTTCTCATATCAAAGTGCCACACAGGAAAAGCGCAGTTCACCAAACGACCTGACTTTTCACCCATGCGCACTTCATCAGATGTGGACAGCCTGGTTCACAAAAACTCCACGAATAGTTCGAATTTAAACTGACAGTGTAACATCAAAAACTAATATAACTTCATTGCCTTGCTCACTAGAACAGTGCATACTCCACAGTATCAGTCAGGAAAATAAATGATATACGTTAATAAACAGAGCACTGATTTCTACAGAAATTCACAGGACCCAGTAATTACACTCCAGAAGAACACTAGGTTTCTGTTTCTGCCTGACCATGCAGGAGCCTCCCTAATCAGCTGGAGCTGTAAAACTAAATCACATGAGGACATTATTCAGGGCATTTAAATTTCAAGCAGACATGTTCCAAAAGCAGTCCCTGTAAACAGCAGCTATAGCATAGGGAAAAGAGGAAAAAGTAAAGATGGGGAAACAGAAAACATCAAATGTGTGAAGGGGGAGAGGGAAAAGAGAAGGGGCATCTCTAAGTCTGCCCCCATAGGTCAGCTGATAAGTCCTGTTTAGAAAAGAAAAAAGAATCACCCCATTGGTAAGCCCAGCCAATCTCAAAGTGAATGCTGTCATCCTGCCCTATCCGCCATTCCCCAGATTCCACATTCATGCAGCACTAGTCTCCTTGTGATCATGTAGATGTTGACAGGTTCCCTGTTAAGTTGTCAGCTTGCAAAGGGGAGCAAAAGAAAAAAAAATGCAAGCCTACCTCCTGACAGACTCAGCGGTCAAAATTACCCACTTCCATGTTAACATATCCCAAATCCAATGTTAAAAAAACTGATGGCATAGAAAAATAGTTGCCGTTGTTCTCTATAGCTAACCTCATTGTCCTCCCCCCTAAATCTACTGGCTATTTACAACTGCTCCCCTAAGGTCTTCTAACTGAGTCTCGTATAGACACTAGCCCTAAGCTCAAATTCTACAGTCCTTATAGCATTTACTGTTAGCCCATCCTGTCCTTACTCCCCTGGGTCCCACATTTGTGCAATGCTAGCCTTTCCATGATTACTTAGACAGTGACAGATCCCTCTCGAACATTCAAACATTTGAGAGGCTTCAAGCATAGGAAATTTATGACTTCTGTCCGAACCCTGTTATCAATAAGTTAATGGGGCCTGAGGGATGGGGAGACCAGGGGGAAACTATGTACTAAAGAGAAGCCATAGAGGAAAAGAGAATTAACAATCAAAGCCTCCCACCAAGGTAAATTTCCCCTATTCCAGTATTAAAATGTTAGTTACCTAATAACCAATGGTCGTTTGCCATTGCCACTGACATCTCAGCCTGCCCCAAACCTACATTGCCCTTCCGCTTTACCCAAGGTCTGCCTCTGGGACATTGACAGCCATACTACTTATTGAACAAAGCTGCACATACCTCTGACCAAAGGGGGTTCACCCAGGGGATAGTGTCTGGAAGACTCCCATATAAACCGCTTGATATACATCAAAAGTGAGCTGTAGGAAAAAAGCATACAAGTTAACATTCATGACAGTCTAAGTCCAACTTTCAGCATTCTGTGCTCCACCCCTAATGGGGGAGGCTATGAGGCATTGTGATTTGTGTATCGGTTCTTCAGCTCCCTCAGCTCTGTTGCTCAGCTGAGCTGCAGGTAAATTTCTTCTTCAATTGAGGTGCTATAGGTGTAGTCCATCTCTGTCAAGTCCCATTCCACTGGAAGTCGCTGCAACTCATTTCTCTTCATCTGGTTCTCTTTGCTGTTTACTTGGTGGCTCCTGTTTAGAAGATGGGGGGGGCTGAACTCTGGCATGGAGTACCTTTATTCTTGGCTTCTGGAGCACTAGGGTAGTATTGCAGCACCAGACCTGGGATTTGATCCCTGCATTTGCCTCTGTGGTGCTGTGACTTCACAACATGCCAACTTTCTCTAGGATGAGGGACTTGACAATTTCTGTCAGAAAGGACAATATGGCTATTCTTCATATGCTAGGTACCATTGCTACCTCCCTGTGCAGCCTGCCTTTTGGTAAATAGTTTGTCTTGATGTTGTTGCCTGCCCCAGATCCCCTCAGAGAGGGTTTCAACACATGCTCTGCTTCCTGAGGTGTAGAAAAGGACTGCCACTTTCCTTGCATTTGTACCTGCAGTTTTGCTGGGTGTTTTAGGAAATAGGGAATGTTCTTTTTGGCCAGTTCTTTCTTTGTCATTTCATACTGTACACTCCTGCAGTTGGCCAGGTCTTTGAATAAATCCTGGAAGAGGTATATACTGTGGCCATTCCAGGAAAGCACTCCATTTTTCCTTGCTAATCAAAGGACCTGCTGCTTAATTCCAGACCTCAAGAAGTAAGCCAAGATGGGCCTGGGGCTGCTCCACATGCAGGAGGGGGACCCAAGGATCTGTGGGCTCTCTTTATTTTGAGTGGACTGTTCCAGTAGAAGTTAAGCAGTTTGGACAGCATCATTTGTAGAAAAGTAACAACATCACAGTCCTCAGTGCCTCAGAGAGCACCACTATACAAATGTTGTGTCGGCACCCCCTGTTCTCCAGTTCATCTATTTTAGCCCAAAGGTGGTATATTTGCTGCTCCAAAAAGCAGTCCAGTCAGCCTGAATTAGGACTAGGGTATCAATTCTACCATTGGAAAGTTCATAATCAGCTACCCGAAATTCCATTGCTTCCACTCTTTGGCCAGGATGATATACTGTACATCGCAGTGGAGAATATCTTGGATCAGTGTTCGGTGCATCACTTTCATGTCTCCCAGATTCATTGATTGGGCCATTGCTGGTAATGTTGGAGTAGACGCCGCTGCCATTGTTGTGATTTCTGAAGCATTTATAAGGTACTAATTTTTGTCAATGCTAACTCCTGTTTGTGGAGGTCAATTGTGACAATTTATATATGGTTGAACTCAGTCAGTAAAAGACTTTCCAATACAGCAGGATTAGACACCCAATGAACAAGTCTCGGAGGCAAATTCTGCCGGCTTGACAATAAGCATTTCAGAGCTCCATCACTAAGAGGCCATCTTGCTGCTGGTCACACATGTGCTCCGCAAATGTTGTTTTGTTCGAAAAGGTAGAAGAAATTACTATAATGACTTCTGAAATTCCTATGGAAAATTTGCCTGTACCAGAAAACATAATGAATGATTTTGTTCCTGATGCAGGTATAAACACCCATTCTACAACTGGGGCTGCAGTTCCAAAAAGAAAATGCACAGTTGTTCTTGAGTCTTCCACATCTTTGCAAGAAACAGATGCATCTGCTGCCTGTATAGAAGGTACATCTGCTGTTGACCAGAATTCTGAAGTTCCTGAGCAGCCAGATAAGGACCCTGAAGAAACTTGGCATGAAGAAGTGCTGCATGCTAAGAAGGAGCACATTCTAGCACAAATAGCAGCCAAGGTGGAAAGATGTCAGCAGAAGAAATTCCAGGTGCAAGTCGGCCACTGCTCAACCCCAGTGCTTGGAAATGACAGCACCAATGTACCTCTGACAATGTGCTGTCAGAATCAGCTATCAGAGGCACCCAGATGTAATGAGCTGGCAGGTATGGAGCAGTACTGTGGCTGGGTCAGTGGAAAATAGAACCAGTGTTGGCCAGCCCGGTGGCGCTGAGGGTTGAGGCACTAGCCGCCACACCTCACGCCATGCCGGTGACCCAGGTTCAGGAATGGGCCAGGGTCATCAGGGGTCAGCAGGGGAGGGAAGAGATTGAGGATCCAGAGGACTGCTCTCTCTTCCCAGGGAGGGTTAGGACATAATGCTCACTCGAGGAGCAACCTCTGGTGTTGGCCAGGGGAAGCTGAAAGTGGTGGCGTGGCGCATACCAGGGGGGTGCAGCCACGGCAGCACATTGCCTCCATAGGCTGCACTCCACTGGGGACTCAAGCACGCAAACCCTTCCCCCTCCGCTGATAGGTGAAGGCGCCTCCCTTCGCAGTCCACACTCCCAGAAACAGACTCGGCCCCCTCTTCTGTCCCCCCTCTCTGGCCCGGTGTATCATTACTTGGAGAAAGAGCACCCTCGGTAGGGGTGGCCCTTCCCCGAAGGGTAGAGCCGTTGGTTGCCCGGTGCTGGAGAGGAGCTGATGGGGTAGCCAAGCCACATAGGGAGATAGAGAATGTGGTCCTGGCAGTCGCTGGAGAGAGTTCGGTGGTAAGGTAGGGGCGAGAGTTCGAAAAAAAAAAATTGAACCAGCGTTATCCAGCCTGAAAACTGATGAGGCCCTGGTGAGGGCTGGATGGACTCACCAAGGTAATCAATGGGTATCTGACCCAAATTTTCCACTCCCTTTCAATATAGAACCCCTGAGGACATACGACTGTGATGAACTAGACCACACTGCAAATGCAGAGGTAAATCTGTTAGAAGTTGAGGCTGGCAGTATAGCCTAGAGGTTTGAGCAATGATCTTTGATTGAGCTTGGTACATTCAGGAGATTTGGGTTTGATTTCCACAACCACCACTTACATACCGTGTGACATTGAACAAGTCACTTAATCTCCCCGGTGCTCCTGGGTCACCCCTGAAAACAGGCACTTGTGCCTAGTTACCGAAGAACAACAAAAAAAAAAGTACCCGGAGAGTTTTGAATCTCATGAGCCCCAGTAATATTTGAATGTCATTGCTCATCAACTACTAAGCCCTTAAAAAGTGACTCACATGTCAATCTTGTGTTTGGACTTATGATTGTGAATTTTTCACTCCACAAAATGTCCCACGTCAATCCTGCAGCAAAAGTCCAGTCTACAACACCTTCTGCATCATCTAGGGGTGTTTTTGCTAAAATCTCTTCCACTACTATAGATATCCCTTTTATAGCCTTTGCAAATAATGTGTTATGTGATCCCCTTAAAATACCGGTCATGGAAACAGTGGAGGTAGAAGACATCCCTTTGTTTTCCTCCTGTCAAACGTGTGACTGCAGGAAAGAATAATCCTACTTCTTCAGAGGATAGCTCTGCAGATCAAGTTACTGTACTTCTAATTCAGTGACTAGCACCACTACTCATAAAGATTCAGGTATGTTTCCCCAAAATTGCATGCTCCCAGTTACAACCCTGGCAGAGAGGCCTACTACCCTTACTGCAGCATAGAACACCCACCCATAAAGCATTCAGGTCACTAACAATGCAGTACAGAATTCTGCACCACCAGCAGCAAGACAACCGAGATGCTTTGCTGATTTATTTAGACATCCCATACTTATGAACATATGAACTTGCCAGCCGAAACAGGCCTCATGGTCTGTCGAGTTAGCTTACGTGTGCAGCTAGTCCCTCATCTCACGGCTGCTCCTCCTGCCCCCCATTCCCAGTATCCTTTCCCCTGTCCCAACCCCTTTTGAAACTGCTCGTCTTACAGGACACTATCTCATCTAATAAGGTGTTCCATTTGTCCACCACTGTTTCCATGAAAAAATGTCTCCTCATTTCCCTCTTGAATCTTCCCCCATCCAATCCCAGTCCATGCCCTCTCATGTCGCTAACCCTTCTCATCTGAAAAATCCCTTCTGTGTTGGTCTTGTTTATCCCCTTCAGATACTTAAAGGTCTCACTCATATCCCTCCTCTCCTCCAGTGAATACATATTCAACTCTCCCAGCCTGTCCTCGTAGGGCTTGCTGTCCAATCCCTGGATCATCTTTGTGGCTCTTAGCTGCCCCCCCTCCAACAATCTGATGTCCTTCTTCAGGAATGGGTGCCAGTACTGCACGCAGTACTCCAGGTGGGGACTGACCAATGATCTATACAGGGGAAGGATAACCTCCCTCCTTCTGGAGGAGATCCCTCTTGCAATACACCGCAGCATTTTGTTGGCTTTTGCTGCCACCTTCCTGCACTGAGCAGAGTTGTTCATGCTCCCTGTAATAATCACTCCTAGGTCCTTCTCCTCTGTGGAGCTCCCCTACTGTACCCCATTTGAGTGATAATCCCTCTCCTGGTTCCTGGCTCTGAAGTGCAGATACTTGCACTTCTTGGTGATGAACCACAAATGCAGTGTTTTCACCCACTCCTGCAGCTTAGTCAGGTCCTCCTGCAACCCCTTCCACCCCTCCACATTATCAACCACTGCTCCCATCTTGGTATCATCTGCAAATAGACTGATCTTGCTCCAGATCCCATGTGAGATATCTCCAATAAAAATCCCAAACAGCACCGGTCCCAGTGCCAATCCTTGAGGTACACTACTCATCACAGCTCTCGGTGATGAGAGGCCCCCCATCACCATCATCCTTTTCTGCCTTCCCTTTAGCCAGTTTGTGATCCATTTGGTCCCACCCCCACTTGCTCCAGTTTCCCCTCCCAACCTCCCATGTGGCACTAAATCAAAGGCCTTGCTGAAGTCCAAATACATGACATCTGCTGCATGGCCCTTGTCCAGTTGCCACTTCACCCAGTCATAGTACTCTATAAGGTTTGTCTGGCAGGATCTGCCCACTATAAACCCATGCTGTTGCCCATCCTGAAGACCTCTTTCCTTCAAGAAGCTCACTAGCCTCTCTTTTAGTATTATCTCCATGAGCTTTTCCATGATAAATATGAGGCTCACTGGCCTATAGTTTTCTGGTTCAGCCTTTGGGCCACTTTTGTGGATGGGCACTACATGGGCCATTCTCCAGTCCTGTAGTATACTTCCTGTGACTAGGGAGGTATTGAATAGGTTGGCCAGTGGCCCCGCCAAGACCTCTGCCAACTCCCTTAGTACCCTAGGGTGAATACCATCAGGTCTAGGTGTTTTTTCCACCCTTAATGCCTTCAACCCATCTAGTACCCTGCTCACTGTAATCCCTACATCTGTCATTCCTTCCCCACCCACCCACCCTTATCGCCTGGAGTATCTGCCCCACCTTCTCCTGTGTGTGAATACAGAGCAGAAGTATTTGTTCAGTGCCTCTGCCTGATCCACACCTTTGTCCACCCACGCCCCCATCCTTCTTAATCTTCACCAGCTGATCCTTGCTCTTTCTTCTCTCACCGCTGAAGCAGAAGAAGCCTTTTTCTCCACTTTTGATTCCCTGTGCCAGTCTCAGCTCCCTGGATGCCTTGGCCACCCTGACCAGTCTGGTAACCTCTCTGGACTTCTCCCTGTATGTATCCTTATCTTCATCCCTCCCCAGTTTCCTGTACTTTTGAAACATTGCCCTCTTGGACCTCACCACTTCCATAACTTCCTGTGTCAGCCAACTGGGTTTCTTTGCCCTTCCCTTCTTGCTTTTCTTCCTAGTGCAAGACTCCATTGCCTCCACCAACCCTTCCTTAATGATGTCCCATTTCTGGTCTGCAACCATGTGTGGTTGCATTCCTGCCAGGTGCCTGCCCAGAATTTCCCCCCATCTTCTTAAAGTCCACTCCCTAAACTCAGTCACCCTTGTACCTGTGCCCCCTGTTTCCTTCCCCATGTTGAGCATGAACCATACAGAATAGTGGTCACTCCCACCCAGTGGTTCCTCCATTTCCAGATTCCTTACAGCTTCCCCATTATCAAGTACAAGGTCCAGAGTCCTTTCTAACTGAGTCAGCCCTTGGACGAGCTGTGTCAGAAAGCTTTCTTGAAATGCTTCTAACAGGACCCACTTCCTTGCACTCGTGATGGATGGGGTGCCCCACTCCACCCCCGGTAGGTTGAAGTCCCCCACCACAACTGGGCTGCCCTTTCTGCAGACCCTCCTAATTTGTTCAACTAATTTCCTATCCAGCTCAATTCCATGAGCTGGTGGCCTGTACACCACCCCCATCCTCAGTGTCCTATGCCTTGCATCTTGGAACTGTATCCATAGTGCCTCTGTCCTCCCCTCCTCCCCTTCCTCCCTTACACACTTTATCACCTCCTTTACATAAATCACCACTCCCCCTCCATTCCCCTGAGCCCCATCCTTTCTGAATAACCAGAACCCAGGGATCATCATATCCCAGTCCTGGTGCTGGGTGGCTCATGTTTCCATGATGGCCACAATGTCCACCCCCTCCACTGCCAAGAGAGCTTGTAATGTTGCTGTTCTATTCCTTAGGCTACTTGCATTCAGTAAGACCACCCTCCAACCTGTATCCTCACCTTCCCTACCCCTATTCTCTTCCATTGGGAAAATAAATAAATACACTGCTATTCTGAATTGAATCATTGCCGATTGGTGGGTGTTTAAGTGTGTGAGTGATGAGGTAGTCAGAGAGAACACAGTTTATAAATGATCTGCACAACCATTGCAGGAGCAGTGCTGTTATTCATTATGCTGATGACGCCGTGATTTACAGATCTTCTGACAACTTGGGGGACCTAGGTCCATCCCTCCAAGAAGACCTACTCACTATGGAGGACTGGCTTGTTAAGAACAAAATGGTCCTCAATACCACCAAAACCAAGGCCATGTTGTTCGGACCTAGATCCCTTGGCCTAAACAGAACACAACACCTGCAACTCACTTCCAGGGTGGGTAACAAACTAGAAGTGGTTGCCTCCACAAAATACCTTGGCCTTACTTTGGACCAAGGATTCACTTTAAAACAACATGTTGACCAAGTCACCAAAGTCATTCATGGTAAACTTGGTACCCTTTATCGCCTCAAGGATCAGCTGATCCCAGAAGCCAGGACTGCCATTGTATCATGTGTCCTCCTCCCAACACTCACCTACGCTGCCCCGATACTTCAGGGAATGGCCAGGCTTGAGTTCAATAAGTTACAGGTCTTGTACAACAAGGTGGTCCGCTTCGCCACTCAGTCCCACTCTAAGAGCCACCACTGTGACTCTCTAGCACTTATCAGCTGGCCTTCGTTCGAAGCCTGTCTTAGGTACCCAGTGCTCTGCCTAGCACATAAGCTGATTAGCTCAGCCCCTCCCCCAAGCCTGTCAGGGTTCATAACTGCCAAGCGAAATCCTCGCAACCTACGGACCTCAGGCCAAACTCTTCTTGAAGTTCCAAGGGTAAGGACCAAGGCAGGGGGCATGTTCTTTTCCCACACTGCCCCTTCCCTGTGGAACAACCTTCCTCCAGAGGTACGGGAAGCTTCATCACCTGCGAGCTTCCAAACAAGACTCAAGGCACACATGCTGGCCACGGGTCAATGCCAATGCTATGTTACCTGACACTTCCCTCCCCCACCCTCCTGCCTGAGCACTTACCTCATCCTTCCTAAAGCTGGGAGCCCTAATCCTTTTCTACTGGCTCTCCTCCTAACATATTCTACTCGGGTAATAGCAACCCAGATGTTGCTCTGGCTTTCCTCCATTGTTCACATTTGCTAATCATTGTAACCTGTTATGTAATATGTCATTGCTGTATGATGCCTGTACATGCTATAACCTACATCTGTACTACTTGTGTATCCTACTTGTCCTGTAACTCCCGGGTCACCCCTGAAAAAGGGACCTCCGGGGCCCAGTGGGCCTACCCGGTCATCAAAATTCAATAAATAAATAAATAAACACAGGATACGAGGAGCACATTTATCAAAGAAATACCTACATTGAGCATATTTGCATTAATATAGGACAGCAGCGCCCTTGGGAAACAGTTGTATAGGGAAGAGGTACAGAGATGAACATAGGTCAGGTGAAGGGGGTGTTAAGAATGGAGAGTCCCAGGAGAAGACACTGAAATCACCACGAGTGGTACGTCCGATGGGAAAACAGTGGCAAAACAAAAGATCACAATGTTAAGGGGTGCAATATGCCAAACGAAACTATTCCCTTTGCGATGGTCAAGTGGTTAGAGTCACCACCTCTAGTGAGAGAGAGATCAGGGGTTTGATTCTTGCAATCGGGAATGTAAAAAAGTGGAGATGGTAACAGTAAATATAACCTGCTGCTGGGAAACTTGGATGATAGATTCCAGTCTTTTGTTTTGTACAGTGGCAAAACAAAAGACCACAACATTAAGGGGTGCAATATGCCAGAAGATATTATTACCTCTGTGATGGTCAAGTGGTTAGAGTCACTGCCTCCGGTGTGAGAAGTCGGGGGTTCAATTCCTGGGATGGGGAATGTAAAAAGTGGAGTAAAAGAGGGTAACAGTAGCTGAGGTTAAACTTAAGGAGATAAATCTAGGGGAGGATGCACAATTCAGCAAGGATAGAGTTAATTTCTCTGGAAGTTAGAGGAGTACCAAGCACAGCAGTGACTCACTCCTAGTGGTCACCAGATATAATCTGCTACTGAGAAACTTGGAAGATAGATTCTGAGCTGGCAGATCACATGATAAGTCATGTGACCACTACACATTATAAAGGAGATGACTACCTAAGCTAGGCTGGGCAGGTGGGGCAGTCACCATAAAGGGGCAATGGGTTAAGACAGAACAGCACACTATCCTCCTAGTACCTTGATCATGCTGGGTCGCTGGAGCAGACAGCTCTCCTGTGAGCTCCATGGGAGGGATAATGATGAATTCAATTTAAAGACATAATGATGAATTTAATTTAAAACCATTCCTCTGAGTATCACTGGCATTATATGCTATTATCATGAGTCAAAAGCACCAATAATCAGCAAAGCAAAATGGACAAGCAGAGTTTCCATCTCCCCCTGTCAGTCAATCAAGTGTCAGAACTTTGAAATTTAGAAGTATTAATCATTCTGATTAGCATGAGGCTTGCCATTAACATTTTTAACCTTGAATGTTGGTTCCTGATCCTCCCCAGTGATCGCAACTACCATCTAAGTATTCCCCCCATCTTTCCTCCCCGACTGTGTTGGGAATCATCAAGGATTCCATATGTGAAATGGACAAGACTTTTGCTGTATGATGAGCTTCAAAACCGCTCTTCCTCCCCTTTCCCTGCATATCTATGTTTCAATATTTTCCCTTGCTAATACCTGTATTCACTTGGATTTGTCATGTTTAAATCACTCGCTTTACCTATCAGCAATCCTACACTATATTAGTCTTCAACTTTTGTGTCCTATTGGGTGCTGAAATAATGAGAGGAAAAAATAAAGAAAATAAGTAATGTTTTGTAATCTATTCAAATTTCTTTGTGGCTCTATTGTGTTTTTACTTTCAGTTACTTTTATGTTAGTTTTCTGCTTTGAAGTTGACAGTCATGCCCACAGTTTTTCACTCGCTGAGTCAGTCTCTCACACACACACACACACACACGCACACTCACACATACAAACTGCCACATAGTCACTCACACACACTATCTCCTTTCATGCATAGGGAGAGGTTTTTTTTATTTCTTTATTTTACTGCTCTGTCATATAAGGCATTAGTAGAAGACTGAGGTGCTCTGGATATTGCTGCGATGTTTTTCTTTTTGTCTCTAAGTGTCATGCTGGACCCCTCTCTTTTTTCTGTGCACCCAGGGGATGCATCACTTCAAAACATAACACCATCACTGGGGATGCCCAGTCCCCCAGCGTCTCCACCTCATAGCTTTTTTTTTTTTTATAATTATGTATATATAGCCTACAAAAAAAGAAAACCACCCATCGATGTCTGATGCTGGTGCCCATGTATCTATCAGACCCCCCCAAGTGATCCTCTGCCTCAGTACCCACCACCCCTCTCACACCCTCAAACATAATGCCGACACTGGGACCACTTCCCTTCGTGCATATCCTCCCATCTCTGCCTCTACCACCCCCTCCCACTCTATCTCCCTCTTCCTACCACTTTCCGTTCCTCAGCCTCCCATGCCTCCACCAACCTCTCCCCCCACCCTTCTCCCAACTACCTCACCTCTCCCCTCCTCTCCTCCTCCCCCCACTCTGGACAAAGCCTATCTTCTGGCTGCCTTCTCTTCTGTTGACCACTGTGTTTCTCCCAACTGAATGAAATTAAGTTAAACTTTGTAACATTACACTTATACCGTTCCTATGTTACTGTGCTTTTGAACTTGTGCTTTTATTGTAATTGTTCATTTACTACTTGTACATGTCTTATTTTTCATCTCGGATTGTATGACGTGGAACCTTTGTAAATGAGCTTTTAGCTCAAAGGTAGTAAACTCTTGAGATTTCAATAAATAAATAAATAAATGAGCTTTTCTTTTAAAACCCTGTAATAAAGAAAACAGTCCATCAATTTCTGTAGTGCTGATGGTTGAGGCGCTGGACACCACACCTCATGCCACGCCGGCGATCCGGGTTCGGGAATGAGCCAGGGCCACCGAGGGTCGGCAGGGAAGGGGAGGGAAGAGATCAAGCATCTGAAGGACTGCTCTCTCTTCTGGGGGGTGGGTATGGGGTGCACTCACTCTTGGAGCGACCTCTGGCGGTGGCTGGAGGATCGCCGATTGTGGTGGCATGGTGTATGCCATGGGGCGGCGCCACGGCAATTTGTTGCCTTGCTGGCTGGGCTCTACAGGGGAAGGGGGGAACTAAACTAGAAAATCCCTGGCTTGCTGAGGAGATGACAAGGACCCCAGGGTTCTCCCTCTCATCCCTAATACCAGGTCAGGCCACACCAGGGATCCACAGCCAACCTCCCAGAGAGATAAACCCTCTAATTTCAGAAAGTGTCACCGAAGGCAGGTGGGTCCAGTTCCAGGGGGTGATTCGGAGTGCTGGGAAGTTCCTCTGGGAGGGTGAACTGGTGATGGCTGGCCATGGTAGGGAGTAGAAGGGGCAGGATTGAGTTGGGCACCTCTGAAGGATGCCATGGAGAGTACCGGTGCATAAATATAGTTAACAAAAAAATAAATAAATAAATAAATGTCTGCAGTGCCATTAGTCACTCCACCCAACACTCCCACTCAGCATCCATTCCCACACACCCTCTCAAGCCCTAACTTACCCACTGGGGGGGGGTCCAACATCATAATCCTCTCTGGACCACAGACATGTCTTCACTCTTCAAAGCTTGACCATGAACTGAAGAAATCAGGTATGTGGTTCATTATATTTCAATGGGGTTTTGACCTTAGTGGCATAGCTTGACCATTTTTGAATATTTTTGCCTCAATTTTTCAACATGCCTTTTTTGGGACCCCATCTCATGTACAATGGCAGTGCAAATAAGCAATTCTGTCCTGAAAGGTGATTTCACAGCCACTGCACGAAATCAACTTTTGGGTAAGAGTTTAAAATTTTCTCCACCCTTGTTCATGAGGTGAGATCATAAGAAGGCTATGTTGAAAAATGCTACATAAAAATATTAATACACAGCAAAGTTACAATCCTATGTTCAAATTTGTGAATGCAGACTCATAACTGGTGATTTTCAATATTTTGACTCTAAAGTTTTAATATAGAGATTTTATCATAGCACCTCATAAATGTGACAGCTGTCATTTTTCAAATCCTGGCCAAATTATTTTTTCAGATCTGTGGTGCGGAATGACATTTCTGTGGTGCAGAATGTTTTGGTGGGTTATGAACATTTTTAACTGCCGGATTCAATAGGTGGCATAATAAGAAAGCTATGCTGAAAATTCGGTGTACAGATATTGCAAAATACCCAGGTTATGACTGAACATTACACTATTTCAGCGTTCTCTCATAAATTTGCAATTTTTCAATATTTTGACTCCATACTTTCATCATAGCCGTTTTTCCACACCACCTCATAAATGTGACATCTGTCATTTTTAAAATTCTGGATGAGATGTTTTTGCACCTCTGGTGAGAAATGACATCAGTCAACCAATCAAAGTCTTTATTTATCCAGGCGATCACCACTGAGCATGCTCATTTACAAGATGGACCTGATACACAAAGTAAACAAAGTGTAACAAACACAATCCAAACAATGTTCAATATATACAGTTACAAACATTGCAAAATCAGTGATACAGTGCAAAATTAGTGAACATTAGTAATCATATGCAGGAATGAAGGATAGCTTGGGCTAAAGGTCCAGTTCGGTGAAAGGATAATTATTGCCTTTCCATAAGCTGAGGGGGTGACATATAATGGTTTAGGTGCTTTTGAGTATCATGCCTATCCTCTGGGAGCCAGGCGGGTAGTAGATTAAGGGGAGGGATAGGGACGGAAAAAGTGCAACAAGGGAGGCGATAGGAGTTGGGGCAGGAAAGGTACAGGCAAAGTGGAGGGGGATAACTCAGGACAGAAGGCCACAGGAGGGGCACATCGCAGGTGGGCATATAACACCATTGATAATTGGAGAAGTAGCAGGGAGGGCCACACAATCTAGGATGTAGCACGGGGCCCATGCTGATATAGTGGGTGAGAGTGCAGGTTTTAGAGATGGGGAAAGCAGTTGCAGATTTCTTTAACTGAATGGTCATATAAGGTCTTAAAGGAGGATATGCTGATCAGAGAGCTAAGCTGCAGTGTTTTTTTGTAATGTATTCCACAAAGAAGACAGAGCAAAACATTTCAGCCAATATACTACAAATGGTACATGTCATATCTATAAGACAAATCCTAAAACAGTATTTTTAATAGCTGGGGCCAAAATGAAATAAAAAAATTGTTTAACAACAGCAAATGTTCAGCATTGACTAATGCTTGTTGCTTACTGGTTTGTGTCATGGTGATGCCAAAAATAATCCCAAAGAACTAATCTGTTTCCAGATTTTGCAAAGTGTGACATAGGCCATTTAGCACCATGCAGTTTTGCTTAAAGCAGAACCAGCCTAAATTATTTTCCTTTTCCCCTGCACACCACCCCTCCCATTTCTGCCCAAACTCCCCGACCCCCACCATGCTTCTTACTGTCCCTGGTCGATACCCCCTTTCTTACTTCCCAGAGTGTGGCCATGGCACACTGGTGAACTTCTCTATCACAGGAGAAGGTGTCATCAGGAAGTGCCCACCGACTTCGCCTCCCTGGCTTTTCCCTTATGGTGGGGTTTGAGGCTGGCCAGAGACACAGACATAAGAATTGGTCAGCGGGGCGGGGGGGAGAGCCGGAGGAAGTGATTGGAGTCAGGAATGAGCATCATGAATGGGCGGCTGCAATTTTTGGTACGCTGTTTTTCCCATGGAGTGGAAACATGTCATGATGTCCCGCATCCACCGTGCCCCCAACAAGTGATGGCACCAGCACAGAGGTATCCCCAGCCTCCACCACGGGTCTGGGTTGTGCCAGACCCTCTACCTCCTCCTCCATGGAGAAGGAGAGCAGTCCCTAGGACACTCGACCCTTCCCCCTTGGGTGGCAGAATCAGCCTAAATTCTTTCATGGTGACTTGTATATACTTCCCACAGTGCTTTGCATTATGGGGGTATGTGTAATTTTACATTTCTACGAAATCTGGATTTATTGCCAATGCCCTTTCCAGGTAACCCTTATTGGTGCTTCTGTGATAAGGTTTTTGTCTTTTAGATTACTTTCTTATTTTGGGCTTCACCATGACCAAAATCTGTAAGACCAATTTATGACTATTTGAATATGAATACACAGTAGTTAAGAAACAAACGCTCCTCCATGTATTCATGGACTTCAAAGCTGCTTTCGATAATATCAATAGGAGCCTACTTTGGCCTAGAGGAACTGGGTATTGAGAAAACAATTCTTAATATTCTATATACTTTATATAACAACAATACAGCACAAATCAGATATAATACAAGAGGTGACATGAGCTCCAAATTTAAAACAAACAAAGGAGTTAAATAAGACTGTGTCCTATTCCCGGTTCTGTTTAACATTTTTTAATCATATTTTATGCAAACTTTATATTTCAAAATATCATTTACACAGAACTGGAGAAAGAGGCTGTCCTAGCCTCACATATGCCAATGATTTTGTACTAATTTCCACTAGTTTTCTAGGAATTAAAAGAATGTTTAAAAAATTATACTATGAATGTACAAAAATAGACTTAGAGATAAATTACAACTGAATAAAATGTATGATGTTTGGGAATAAAAATAAAGGGAAATACAAGATCCTAATCGACAATGCAGATATAGAAACAGTAAATAGTTTCTACTACTTAGGGATTACATTTATGAACAATATGTCCTGAGGCACACATAAAAAAAGAATTAGAAATAAAATTAATTCCAGGCAATCACAAGCTTTGCTCATAGATATGGCAGTCACTCTAGAAGAGCATGTATCAAATTAATCAACACCAAAATCAAGAGTCAAATATTATACAAGGTGGAAATCTGGGGACTAAAATCCAAGCGATTAATGGAAAAAATAATAAAAAATGTATTATAAACAAGTATTATAAGAGACTTTTGGGCCTTCCACAGGGACCATCATCAGCTCTAGTGAGAGCTGGACTAGGGGCAACTTCCCACGAAATTACTTATCCAGGGAAGAATGGTCAGCTACTGGCTCAAAGCTTATGCCATAAAATATCTAGCACTCCAGATAATTTTTCCAAGCCTGTCAGTGGTTGAAAAATTTGTGAAACCACATGGATTGCTATATTGTTTAGCTAAAGTATTTCTTAGACCTTACAATGAGATCCAGAATTTAATCAAGGACAGTATGCGTTCAGCTTTTAAACAAATGGAGTTAAGCACATGCAATCAATTCAAAATTAGCAAGTGGCTAACACAAAATAAAAGACACATTGGATTTGAACCATACTTAAACATCATAAAAAACCCACAGTGAAGGAAACGTCTCTCAAAATATCATTTTGAATATAGCAACAGATTGAAATTCATGTTTAAAAAAGATCAATCCGTACCATCATGTAAATATCAAAAAGGGGAGGATGATCTAACACATTTATTAATTTTTGGCCCCCTGTACAATAAATTCAGACAAACACTTTTAGGAAACACTTTTGCTGCCCTAGAATTGGAACCATATCATTTGGTTACTCACCTTATTAAATCTACATCACTGAAGGTTTTAGAATTGGTAATTTCCCTCATTAAGGTCACTGATAGGAAAAATATGGCATATCAGGGAGGAATTATAAAGAGAATAGAATGTTTTGCTCAAATAGTATGTTGTGATTGTCCCTATTGTCATATGCCTTAGCATCATTTATGTATTAATTGAGGAAATTTCTCATTTTATGTACAGCAAACCTTAACCCTTTGAGAACTGAATATGTTTGAACATATATGGATTCTGGATGTATATATGCCTCCGCAGTCTTGGCCATTAGGCCATAATTTGATAATTTATAATTGCAAATATTTTTATATGTAACCTTTTATTGTTAAAGACATAACTTGTTGATCAATAAAAAACTGAATTGAATTGAACTGAATATATGACTGGTACATTCTTCCCCTTGACCTGTTACAGATGAGGCACACTGATGAATTTTATGCTGGATTAAATATGTGGCTGTGTCTTCTTTTTCAGCCTTTGTAGAGTGTATGTTTGAGGTCATTTGACACTATCTGCTCTTGATTACTGCAGAACCAGTCTGAATTTGTCCAGTGTGATTTGTATATGCTTCCAATGCTATTTTTACATTATGGTGATATGTGGAATTTTTAATTTCTATGAAACTGGCTTTATTGCCAATGCCCTTTCTGGGTAAACCTTTCTTTAATTCTTTTGTACTGAGGTTCTATGTCTTTTAGATTACTTTCCTGTTTTGATCTTCACCATGATCCAAGCTAGTAAGACCAACACATGACTGGTTTATCCTTCCCCTGGGCTGTTACAGACAAGGTACAGTGATGAGTCCTGTGCAGAATGAAACACATTGGCTGCATCTGTGGATTTTAGCCACTGCAGAGTGTTTGAGTGACCATTTGACACCATACACACTTGCTTAAAGCAGAACCAGTCTAAATGTGCTCATGGTTATTTGCATTTTTTCCCATGATGCTTTGCCTTATGGGGATATATGCAAATTTTCATTTCATTGAAACCTAGCTTTATTAACAATGTCCTTTTCTGGTAACCCTTGCCTCGCTGCTTTTATGCTGAGGTTCTTTGTCTATTAAAGTACTTTCTGGTTTAGGGCTTCACCATGACCATAACCAGTAAGATCAAAATATGACAGGTTCATTCTTCCACTGGCTGTTACAGACAAGGCACCATTATGAGTCATATGTAGAAGGAAATGTTTGTCTGTGTTCTTTGTATTCAGCCTCTTCAGAGTGTGTGAGAGGACATTTGGCATCATGCACTCTTGCTTAAAACAGAAGCAGTCTAAATTCATTCAAGGTGATTTGCATACATTTTCCATGATGCTTTGCATCCATGTTCTCTGTCTTCAGCCTCTTCAGAGTATGTGAGACGTCATTTGGCACAATGCATTCTTGCTTAAAACAGAACCGGTCTAAATTCATTCATGGTGATTTGCATACATTGCATCATGGTGATACGTGTAATTTTACATTTCTATACATATATATTCTCTTCAAAACTACATTATTGCACCAGTCAGGGTTCAACTTATGCCACAAAAGTAAGCAAATGTGTTGTTAGGGTTTCCAACTCCAACTCCTCCTCTAGCACCAAAAGGACAAGACCACACAAGCAACCACAGACAGCTATCATCAGGTAGGGCAAACAATATGCTACTGTTTCCAGATGATACAAATGCAGTAGCACTAATGGTCATTGGTATGACATTTAAACAAGCCTGGTGCTGCTGTCAGGGCTGTGCCCACCTGAGGCAATGGCACTGTTTGTCCCTTTTACCCCATCCAACCCCCCTCCTCATGGTACTATCCCATTGGCTTTATGGTTATATTAAAAGCAAACCCACCAGGTGCTGCATTACTTCCTGTCATGCCCACTGTCTCACCAACACCTCTAAGATACTTGTCAAATCCCGTATGCCCTGGATCCCACTTTCAGAGCCCCCACAAGTTGCCACCTTGTGTTGAACTGCTGCAAGGGACTTTGACCACCTCCTGGGTTGTCTAACCTGAACCCCTTGCTGTGTCAATGGTGGAGCATCTAGAATGCCAAAAAAAAGATGTTGCAGCCCCACAGAGGCACAAGACTCCTTACAACCTGGTACACCTGGTTGTGTGATGCAGCCATGGTGCAAGGATGCTTGGCAAAGCTGTCAGGATTTGACACAGCTGTGTTAGAAAATCCTGATTAATGCAAGCTGTGACGGAAGTCACTTCTTGCATCAAAATCTTATAATGTAAGTCCCTTGCATTGATCCATCTCTTTTGAAAATTGAGCCCATGGTGTTACTTGTTTAAACATCAGAACACTACAAAGTCATTTCACATTTGTGAAAACACAGACAGAAAGAATCCCATTGTCATTAGAGAGTGCCTACTGAAAAGACACCATGAGATCAAAGTGACAGTTCCATTTTAGTTTAAGGTGGAGGCATATATGATGGTTGCAGGATGAAAGGAGAAACATTTGAAGCATTTTTGTTTTTTGATTTATCTCTGGTGATGTGCAAAAAAGCCACCATCTTTATTAAGTCCTTTTTCTTTAGTGTCTAAAAGTGGGATCATTTTCTGTTCAAATGTTTACCATTCTTGAATATTCTTGAAATTACCTTTTAAAGGAAATAGGAAATGATTTTTGCATAGGTAACTGCACTTCCATCTTCCTTTCCATGACAGTTATGTATTCTGATATCCTTTGATGATTTTTTTGATGAATAAATAATCTAGCTTCGGGTGCCCTCAGATCTACAAAGAGTTCCACCCTCCTCACCAGCTACTGCTCTTGATTTTCATATTTCTAAGACATTCTATGACATCAGTAACTCCCATTCCATGCTATTCATCTGAATGGCCTGGAATGGGACTTTATGATGTCATAGAATGTTCAGGAAGTATGAAAAGAGAAAGCAACAACTGCTGAGGCTATACAGAGGTATTCAGGATAGTTACAAAGGCAACACAATTAAATTGTTAATTTTAACAAAAAAGGTCAAAAACACATCAGAATAGTGGATAGGCAACAAAAGAACAACTGGAGGACATCTAGAGGTGTAAAAATAGTTTCCTATCAATGTTCATACTCTGACAGTAAAATATTTGATAGAGTGGCCTGGACTTGAAAAATGTTGCACTATCAGTGTGTTTGTATCCTTGTGGGTCATTGTGAATCTGTAGTAGCTGAACATTGTTTTGAGCTTCTGTCCAGTTTCACCAATATAGCAACCATCCTCACATTCGTACCTCTAAACTGTCTTTAACTTTCATGGACAGCCCTAATCTTGCCTCAGACTGTCTCCTCTGTCCCTCATAAAACATTGTTTTATAACTAAGAAGGGATTCTAAATATAAAATAATGTTAAACATTAAAGTTATAGCCCTTTTCTTCAAAAAAAATATATCTTACATTAATCCCCTTATTCTCTCAGGTTTCTGAGTGAATAATACCACATTTTAAGATGAGTCCCTGATTTGGGGGTTTTGTCCCTGATTTTTGTAAGCCATGCCCCTTATCTATGAGGCAAGAGGCTGTGAAGTAGTCTCACTTTTGTACACTGTAATATATATATATATATATATATATATATATATATATATATATATATATATATATGTGCGTGTGTGTGTGGGTATATATATATATATATTACATTGCTGGAAGAACAGGAACATGAGTTTTGGATTTTAAGTGTTCTTTGATTTTGAATGACAGATGTCTCAGGAGAGATGTGTGTATTTAGTTTGCAAGGAGGTGTTTTATATGGTTTTGTACATTTGTCACCTAGCTGGAGCTCTCTGGAAAGTTTGCTTTGCACCAATTTCTGTTTCAGGTTTGGTGACTGGTGAAAGGCAAGCACTGGTGGTAAGGGAAATATATATTTTGGAACCTCATCTTCAGACAATAGCAGCTGTAAATATTTTCTTATTTTTCTTATTTTTTCCAGTTCTGGATTATATGTTACTGTCATGGGTGTGCATTTAGAAGCTCTCTTTGGCTTGTATTTTAACAGTTATTTTCTGGGCATGCAGAGGGTGGACTGGATATTCCTGTCAGTGGTGTTGGACTTATATTCCTTCTCCCTGAAGGATTCTTTCAGCACACCTAGATGTATGTCCCTTACTTCATGGTTTGAACAAATGTGGTTGTATTGGATGACCTATGTATTATTGATGTTTTGGTGTGTGAAGAATGGAAGCTGAAGCTGTAATGGTAACTGCATCTGTCTGTAGGTTTCCTGTACAAAGATGTTTTCAGTGTTCCAGTTTTTAGTGTGACTGTGGTATCCAGGAAATGCATACACTTTGAATAATTTATTTGACATTTAGTGGAAGGGTGGAATTTATTCAAGTTGACAAATTGTTTTCCATTTTCCTTTCCTGCTGTCCATGTCAAAAAGTTGCCATCAATACATCTATAATATTTTAATGGTTTTTAGTGTTGTGTATTGAGGAATTTTTCTTCTAGATTTGCCATGAAGATGTTTGGGTGTTGTGGTGCCATCTTGGTGCCCATTGCTGTCCCCATATTTTGAAGGTAGACCTCAGTGTTAAAGCTGAAGTAGTTGTGTTTAAAGATGTATTCAACAGGTTTTGCTATCACTTCTGGGGGATATTTGCTGTCTACGGTTGCTTTTCATGGGTATTCATAGCATATCATTGTGCAGTCTCTGTGATGAATACTGCTGTACAAAAATGCAACATCCATGGTGACTAAAATAGTGTCAGAAGGTAACTGGTCGATAGTATACAGTTTGCCTAAAAAGTCTGTTGTATCCTGTATGAAAAAGAAATGGAATGCCAACCATGCTCAGTGAAACCAGAAGGTTGCTATTGACAGAGCTGGCTAACCCCCAAATGTAGCAAGGTTAAACAAACAGCTGCACTACAGTAAAAGGAAATAGATTAAGTAGTCAGCACACCGAGCCTCTGCTGCCATGTAATTTATTTCGCAAAATAGTAAAGTATATATCTGGTTGAACAAAAGGCAACTATTAGAAATGTTATGCAAACCACTGCCACAGTCACCATTGAAAATCCAAGCCCCTGCACTTCACCTGTGTGGCTTCATCGGGGGTGGAGACATAGTTGACTGACAGTCATTAAATACTTAGTTACTTATAACAAAGAGTGGCAATACGTTACAAGCACAGAAACCATGATGTCAAATGATCTATTACATAGACTTATCAAATCCCAGACCTAATGGTAATAGAGGAGAAATAGATCACAAATAACATTTCAAAAATAGCTAATAGCAACATTTGTTTAAAAGTAACTCTCCTGTGAGTACCCTATTTAATGTAGTTTAACCAGAAATATCCTGGGGATCCACAGGAGAGGTTTGTTCCTACTTCTAGTGATAGTACAATCTTGCTTAAGTTCAGGCTTCCCATTATATTTTTCTACAAGAAAAACAAAATGCAGCAATTAAAATATTTGAATTAATTTGTATTTGCTAAACTACATCAGAGTATTGTATCAAAAGCATAAACTTCAAGGTATATGAACAAGAAGGGGTGTGTGGTGAATTGGAGGTGTTGCAGAGGGCCTCATTGAGGGTCAAATAACATAACAGATAACAGAAGGGGGAGGGTGGGCAGAATCACATAGTCATCCATTTTCTTAACTTCTATGTGAAAATAGTAAACATTGCTTGAGAAAAGGTTTAAAATCTATAAATTCATTAAGACCATTTAGACTCATGATCTGGAGTCTGAAAGTCCAATAGTGTTCCCTCCTTTAAAGAAAGTTAACTCTATCACCTCCCCACCTAGGGGGTTTCAATGTCTCTAATCCCATAAATCTGCGTGTTTCTGGATCTGCATTGTGAAATTCACTAAAATGTTTACCCACAGGTGCATCATTTCTCATATTCACAATTGATCTGACATTTTTTTTGAATCCACTCTTTTAACATCCTAATTGTTCTACCAACATAACTGAGATTGCATGGACACCAAAGAACATATAGGGCCAGATATTCAAAAGTGCGCCCAGTATGTGCGCAATGGACTGAGCAGCACAATGCAGCTGCACCATAGGAAACAGACACCATATTCAAAAAATGTGCCATAGACATGCACAGGTGCAAACTACACTGAATGTAGCAAAGATGCACCACTGTGCAACCAGACATGCGCCGGAGCAACCAGGATTGCACAGAAGCATGACAGTAAGTAGCAACAAGCATGCTGAACAAGAACAACAGGCAAAGCGGAACATAGGCAGGGCAGCACAAGAGCAAAGTGCCAAGCCAGCCCTGGCAGACCCAACACACAAGGGGACCATGCCCATGGTGCACAGCACAGGCACACAGCCATGAGGTCACAGACAATGTAGGTCGCACAACACAGAGGTCACCAAACACACCCTGCCTCCCACCCAGATGGAAAAGAAGCCAGCAGGCCCATAGCACCACACCACCACAACCCTGACAGGCAGCACTGTATGGGACAATGCCACAGGCATGGTGGGAGGGCACCAGGCATGTACAGTGGTCAGAGGTAGATGAGACACACAGGCACTGGGGAACAGGGTGCACAAGCCACGCTGACATGCAGGGACACAGGACCCAACACTGCACAGCACACCAGCACTGGCAAGGGCAACACTGCAGGTGGAAGGCAGGCCAGCACAGGCTACCAGGGACAAGAGGCAGTGGACCGCACACAGGGCAGGTGTACAGCCACAGCCCATGGGCCCATGTTACAGAGGGACACTCACACAGGAGCCTGTACACACCGAAGTACAGAACAAAGGGCACAGCACTGGGACAGAAGGGGTCACACCCAAGAGCAGCACAGAACAATGTAAGCACAATGCGGCACCCTGCAGGCAAAGGAATCGCAGGCACTGATGTTCAAATATATAAACCTTTATTAGGAAACATGAACAAAAACATTGGGGTGCCAACAGGGCATGCAACAAACAAACCATAAAGAGAATGGTAGGTAAGGTCAAAGTAGGCAACAAGGGGAATGGGTCTGGGAGCAAAGACGCAGTATAATACAGAACAGAAACAACTGTGAGGAGGGTGGGGGACATCCAGAGCACAGTGGGGAGAGGGGACAGGGCACTGTTGCAGATGCTGCTGTGAGGTCCGCAGCTGGTGCACCTCCCTGACAAATTACCATGTAGCACCAACATGGAGATGGCAAATCCTGATGAGGATGTTCATCCTGGTGATGTGAGCTGGATGAGCCTGTTCAGCTGTAGGAGGCCACCACCAAGCAAGCCCGACATCTTCTGGCCCATGGCCTGGCCTGACCTACAAGAGGGGAACCAGAACAGGCAATAAGTTTCAGTTCACAAGGAGCCCAAGCCCCCCCCATGTGTGCACACAGGACAGCTGACACACCCACAGGTGGACATAACCAGCATTGGCACATGCACAGTGGACGGCAGCAGCCAACCCATCTGAGCCAAATGTGCAGACTGCGTGACCACATGTGAATGACAAGCACCCACACCTGTGCAGTGTACCGCACAGTACCGGTGCAAGGGCTCCCCAGGCAGTATGGTAGACTCCCAGCAGCTATCACACACTATGGGATGTGCACACACCCACCCTACCAGGCACAGTGATGGGATACCACCACACAAAGGCCATGTGCATGAACCCCACCCAGCACAAGATGGCACAGGCAGTGGATCCAGAAACCACCCAATACAATGTCTACACATAGTGGCAGTGCCCCTTTCTGCACCATTTCACTCAACCTAGTCCCAGCAATGTCCCATAATCCATGCCACACACTCTCACCCACCTGTCCAGGCACCGGTGCAGCTGCAGCACCTCCATCACGGTGGCGCCTGTCCCAGTCTGTGGCCTCCCTGGCTCTTCTGCAGTCCTCTGTTCCTGTGGATGGAATAGAGAGAGAAAATGGGCATGAGTGGAATGGCATGCACAGCCCCACCCAGCACACACACAGTGCCACCACTGACACAGCATGGGTAGGTACATAGGCCCATGTGTGGGGCACGGTGTATGGGCCATCGTTAACAAGCACAGCACAGGCATGAAGTGCAGCAATGAAAGACACGCACTGCCCACCAGTGCTGTCCCCCCTCCTCCATTGCAGCCACACAGGCAGCACAGGATGTGGACATTGGAGCATGCACAGTGCCATGGGACACCTACCTGACTGTGGCACAGACCCCCTGCACAGCCTCTCCTGAAGCCTTCACAGCCTTACTGGATTCCGCCTGCAGAGGTCCCCATAATGGTGGTGGCACTCCTCCCTGGTGCACCGCACCCCAGTCTGCTGCTCCAGACCAGCTGCCACCCTGTCCCAGACCTGGGATCATGGCACCTGGAACGCAGCTCCCCAGACAACAGGTCCATCACAGGCTAGACCACGGTCACCAGATTGACCATCTTGACGTCGCTCCAGTTTACTGCCCGACACACATGCTGACCTGACCCAGCCATCACTGCTAACCACAGTATTGTGCCAAACCACATGTACTCACCAAACCTGCACATGGAACTGTGCAACACCTGATGTGCAATAGGGAGTCATGGACCACAACTGCGCATCATGAAGATGCACAATAGACATGAGCAACAGACACCTATCGCACAGTACCACACATTCTCAATGCAGCATGTTAAGGTGGGAGTACAGAGTCACAGCCGTGACTCCTGTCCATGCCCTGTGTGACCCTGCGCAATGCCGTGCACATGCTAGTTGCACAGTGTTAGGCAATGCGTGGTCAGTGGCATTGTGCAAATGGCACAGTAGTACAATGGAGCCAGGCAGCACAGTGTTCCCATATGGACGGCATGAGCACAGGGCCACATACACAATAGGGGACTGTGCAGCTACACAGCTGCATGATAGGCCACAGGATGTGTTGCTGCCCATGACACACATGCGCACCACACAGCAGAGCACTGCGCATGCTCTGGGAATGCGCCATCGAATTGCTCTGGTGCAGTTGTATTGTGCAAGGCACAATTCCACAATATTCAGCCGGCGTATGCAAATAGCCTCATGATCTGATGCCAGGCGCAGTTGTGCACATTTGCATCTCATTACAATTGTGCTGCTGAACATTTGCATGCGTTGAGCCATAAAAGCACCACAATAAAGCACAGGACACTGACAGGTATTGCAGCCATTGAGGTAAGGACCATCACACTTTGTGAAATAGCTGTGCATGTTGTCAGTGCTGCACTGTTTCAGGTTGATCTGCCAAGCCACTAATCAAGTCAATGTCCCACTGTCCACAGGTAGCATCATGTCTGAGACGGAGGGAGCTGAGGAGCAGGGGCCTGCACAGACGTGCAGGCCCAACTTCATGAAGGATGAACAGCAGACCCTGTTTGAGGCCTATCTTGACAGGGATCCACTGCTGAGTGGGCCACAGGCACCCCGCAGGACCATGTCACCAGCTGTTTTTCAGTATTTTGACTCCACGCTTTCATCACATCCATTTTTCCACGCCACCTCATACATGTGACATCTGTCATTTTTAAAATTATTGGTGAGATGTTTTTGCACCTCTGGTGCAAAATGACATCAATCCAGCAAGTCAATCAAAGTCTTTATTTATCCAGGTGATCACTATTAAGCATGCTCATTTACAAGATGGACCTGATACACAAAGTAAACAAAGTACAACAAACACAATCCAAACAATGTACAATATATACAGTTACAATCATTGCAAAATCAGTGATACAGTGCAAAATTAGTGAACATTAATAATCATATACAGGAAAGAAGGATAGCTTGGGCTAAAGGTCCAGTTCGGTGAAAGGATAATTATTGCCTTTCCATAAGCTGAGGGGTGACATATAATGGTTTAGGTGTTTTTAAGTATCATGCCTATCCTCTGGGAGCCAGGCGGGCAGTAGATTAAGGAGAGGGATAAGGATGGAAAAAGTGCAACAAGGGAGGCGATAGGAGTTGGGGCAGGAAAGGTACAGGCAAAGTGGAGGGGGATAACTCAGGACAGAAGGCCACAGGAGGGGCATATAGCAGGTGGGCATATAACACCATTGATAATTGGAGAAGGAGCAGGGAGGGCCACACAATCTAGGATGTAGCATGGGGCCCATGCTGATATAGTAGGCCAGAGTGCAGGTTTTAGAGACGGGGAAAGCAGTTGCAGATTTCTTTAACTGAACGGTCATATAAGGTCTTAAAGGAGGATATGCTGATTGGAGAGCTAAGCTGCAGTGTTTTTTGTAATGTATTCCACAAAGAAGGCAGCGCAAAACATTTCAGCCAATATACTACAAATGGTACATGTCATATCTATAAGACAAATCCTAAAACAGTATCTTTAACAGCTGGGGCCAAAATTAAATAAAAAAATTGTTTAACAAGCAGCAAATGTTCAGCATTGACTAATGCTTGTTGCTTACTGGTTTGTGTCATGGCGATGCCAAAAATAATCCCAAAGAACTAATCTGTTTCCAGATTTTGCAAAGTGTGACATAGGCCATTTGGCACCATGCAGTCTTGCTTAAAGCAAAACCAGCCTAAATTATTTTTCTTTTCCCCTGCACACCACCCCTCCCATTTCTGCCCAAACTCCCGGCCCCCCGCCATGCTCCTTACCATCCCTGGTTGATACCCCCTTTCTTACTTCTCAGGGTGTGGCCACGGCACACTGGTGAACTTCTCGATCACAGGAGAAGGTGTCTTCAAGAAGTACCCACTGAAATTGCCTCCCTGGCTTTTTCTCATGGTGGGGTTTGAGGCTGGCCAGAGTCACAGACATAAGAATTGATCAGTGGGGTGGGGGAGAGAGCCGGAAGAAGTAATTGGAGTCAGGAATGGGCATCATGAATGGGCGGCTGCAGTTTTTGGTATGCTGTTTTTCCCATGGAGTGGGGAAATGTAATGATGTCCTGCAACCACCCTGCCCCCAACAAGTGATGGCACCAGCACAGAGGTATCTCCAGCCTCCACCAGGGGTCTGGGTTGTGCCAGACACTCTACCCCCTCCTTTCTGGACAAGGAGAGCAGTCCCTAGGACACCTGACCCTTCTCCCTCGGGTGGCAAAATCAGCCTAAATTCTTTCATAGTGACTTTTATATACTTCCCACAGTGCTTTGCATTATGGTGGTATGTGTAATTTTACATTTCTATGAAATCTGGATTTATTGCCAATGCCCTTGCCAGGTAAACCTTGCTGGTGCTTCTGTGATAAGGTTCTTTGTCTTTTAGATTACTTTCTTATTTTGGGCTTTACCATGACCAAAATCTGTAAAACCAATTTATGACTATTTGAATATGAATACACAGTAGTTAAGAAACAAACGCTCCTCCATGTATTCATGGACTTCAAAGCTGCTTTTGATAATATCAATAAGAGCCTACTTTGGCCTAGAGGAACTGGGTATTGAGAAAACAATTCTTAATATTTTATATGCTTTATATAACAACAATACAGCACAAATCAGATATAATACAAGAGGTGACATGAGCTCCAAATTTAAAACAAACAAAGGAGTTAAATAAGACTGTGTCCTATCCCCTGTACTGTTTAACATTTTTTAATCATATTTTGTGCAAACTTTATAATTCGAAATATCATCTACACAGAACTAGAGAAAGAGGCTGTCCTAGCCTCACATATGCCAAGGATTTTGTACTACTTTCCACTAGTTTTCTAGGAATTAAAAGAATGTTTCAAAAATTATACTATGAATGTACAAAAGTAGACTTAAAGATAAATTACAATTGAACAAAATGTATGATGTTTGGGAATAAAAATAAAGGGAAATACAAGATCCTAATCGACAATACAGAAATAGAAACAGTAAATAGTTTCTACTACTTAGGGATTACATTTATGAACAATATGTCCTGAGGCACACATAAAAAAGAATTAGAAATAAAAATAATTCCGGGCAATCACAAGCTTTGCTCATACATATGGCAGTCACTCTAGAAGAGCATGTATCAAATTAATCAACACCAAAACCAAGAGTCAAATATTATACGAGGTGGAAATCTGGGGACTAAAATCCAAGAGATCAATGGAAAAAATAATAAAAATGTATTATAAACAAGTATTATAAGAGACTTTTGGGCCTTCCACAGGGAGCATCATCAGCTCTAGTGAGAGCTGGACTAGGGCAACTTCCCACGAAATTACTTATCCAGGGAAGAATGGTCAGCTACTGGCTCAAAGCTTATGCCATAAAATGTCTAGCACTCCAGATAATTTTTCCAAGCCTGTCAGTGGTTGAAAAATTTGGGAAACCACATAGATTGCTATATTGTTTAGCTAAAGTATTTCTTAGACCTTACAATGAGATCCAGAATTTAATCAAGGACAGGATACGTTCAGCTTTTAAACAAATGGAGTTAAGCACATGCAATCAATTCACAATTAGCAAGTGGCTAACACAAAATAAAAGACACATTGGATTTAAACCATACTTAAACATCATAAAAAACCTACAGTAAAGGAAACTTCTCACAAAATACCATTTTGTATATAGCAACAGATTGAAATTCATGTTTAAATAAGATCAATTCGTACCATCATGTAAATATCAAAAAGGGGAGGATGATCTAAAACATTTATTAATTTTTGGCCCCCTGTACAATAAATTCAGACAAACACTGTTAGGAAACACTTTTGCTGCCCTAGAATTGGAACCATATCATTTGGTTACTCACCTTTTTAAATCTACATCACTGAAGGTTTTGGAATTGGTAATTTCCCTCATTAAGGTCACTGATCGGAAAAATATGGCCTATCAGGGAGGAATTATAATGAGAATAGAATGTTTTGCTCAAATAGTGTGTTGTGATTGTGCATATTGTCATATGCCTTAGGATCATTTATGTATTAATTAAGGAAATTTCTCATTTTATGTACAGCAAACCTTAACCCTTTGAGAACTGAATATGTTTGAACATATATGGATTCTGGATGTATATATGCCTCCTCAGTCTTGGCCATTAGGCCATAATTTGATAATTTATAATTGCATATATTTTTATATGTAACCTTTTATTGTTAAAGACATAACTTGTTGATCAATAAAAAACTGAATTGAATTGAATTGAATATAGGACAGGTTCTTCCTTCCCCTTGACCTGTTACAGATGAGGCACACTGATGAATTTTATGCTGGATTAAATATGTGGCTGTGTCTTCTTTTTCAGCCTTTGCAGAGTGTATGTGTGAGGTCATTTAACACTATCTGCTCTTGATTAATGCAGAACCAGTCTAAATTTGTCCAGTGTGATTTGTATATGCTTCCAATGCTGCTTTGCATTATGGTGATATGTGGAATTTTAAATTTCTATGAAACTGGCTTTATTGCCAATGCCCTTTCAGGGTAAACCTTTCTTTAATTCTTTCGTACTGAGGTTCTATGTCTTTTAGATAACTTTCCTGTTTTGATCTTCACCATGATCCAAGCTAGTAAGACCAAAACATGACTGGTTTATCCTTCCCCTGGGCTGTTACAGACAAGGTACAGTGATGAGTCCTGTGCAGAATGAAACACATTGGCTGTGTCTGTGGATTTTAGCCACTGCAGAGAGTCTGAGTGACCATTTGACACCATACACTCTTGCTTAAAGCAGAACCAGTCTAAATGTGCTCATGGCTATTTATATTTTTTCCCATGATGCTTTGCCTTATGGGGATATATGCAAGTTTTCATTTCACTGAAACCTAGCTTTATAAACAATGTCCTTTCCTGGTAACCCTTGCCTCACTGCTTTTATGCTGAGGTTCTTTGTCTATTAAAGTACTTTCTGGTTTGGGGCGTCACCGTGACCATAACCAGTAAGATCAAAATATGACAGGTTCATTCTTCCACTGGCTGTTACAGACAAGGCACTGTGATGAGTCATATGTAGGAGGAAATGTGTGTCTGTGTTCTTTGTCTTCAGCCTCTTCAGAGTGTGTGAGAGGACATTTGGCATCATGCACTCTTGCTTAAAACAGAAGCAGTCTAAATTCATTCATTGTGATTTGCATACATTTCCCAAGATGCTGTGTGAGAGGCCATTTGGCACAATGCATTCTTGCTTAAAACAGAACTGGTCTAAATTCATTCATGGTGATTTGCATACATTGCATCATGGTGATACGTGAAATTTTACATTTTTATATATATATATATTCACTTCAAAACTACATTATTGCACCAGTCAGGGTTCAACTTATGCCACAAAAGTAGGCAAATGTGTTGTTAGGGTTTCCAACTCCAACTCCCCCTCTAGCACCAAAAGGACAAGACCGCACAAGCAACCACAGACAGCCATCATATGGTAGAGCAAACAACATGCTACTGTTTCCAGATGACTCAAATGCAGTAGCACTAATGGTCACTGGTATGACATTTAAACAAGCCTGGTGCTGCTGTCAGGGCTGTGTCCACCTGAGGCAATGGCACTGTTTGTCCCTTTTACCCCTCCGACCCCCCTTCCCCGTGGTACCATCCCAATGGCTTTATGGTTATATTAACAGCAAACCCACCAGGTGCTGCATCACTTCCTGGCATGCCCACTGTCTCCCAAACACCTCTATGATACTCATCATATCCCGTATGCCCTGGATCCTGCTTTCAGAGCCCCCACAAGTTGTCAACTTGTGTTGAACTGCTGCAAGGGGCTTTAACCACCTCCTGGGTTGTCTAACTGAACCCCTTGCTGTGTCAATGGTGGAGCATCTAGAATGCCAAAAAAGGAGATGTTGCAGCCCCACAGAGGCACAAGACTCTTTGCAACCTGACACTCCTGGTTGTGTGATGCAGCCATGGTGCTAGAACACTGTGGCAAGGCTGTCAGGATTTGACACAGCTGTGTTACAAAATCCTGATTAATGCAAGTTGTGACGGAAGTCAATTCTTGCATCAAAATCTTATGATGTAAGTCCCTTGCATTGATCCATCTCTTTTGAAAACTGAGCCCATGGTGTCATTTGTTTAAACATCAGAACACTAAAAAGTCAATTCACATTTGTAAAAAAACAGACAGAAAGAATCCCATTGCCATTAGAGAGTGCCTACTGAAAAGACACCATGAGATCAAAGTGACAGTTCCATTTTAGTTTAAGGTGGTGGTGTATATGATGGTTGCAGGATGAAAGGAGAAACATTTGAAGCATTTTTGTTTTTTGATTTATCTCTGGTGATGTGCAAAAAAGCCAACATCTTTATTAAGTCCTTTTTATTTAGTGTCTAAAAGTGGGATCATTTTCTGTTCAAATGTTCGCCATTCTTGAATATTCTTGAAATTACCTTTTAAAGGAGATAGAAAATGATTTTTGCATAGGTGACTGCACTTCCCTCTTCCTTTCCATGACAGTTATGTATTCTGATATTCTTTGATGATTTTTTTGATGAATAAATAATCTAGCTTCGGGTGCCCTCAGATCTACAAAGAGTTCCACCCTCCTCACCAGCTACTGCTCTTGATTTTCATATTTCTAAGACATTCTATGACATCAGTAACTCCCATTCCATGCTATTCATCTGAATGGCCTGGAATGGGACTTTTTGATGTCATAGAATGTTCAGGAAGTATGAAAAGAGAAAGCAACAACTGCTGAGGCTATTCAGAGGTATTCAGGATAGTTACAAAGGCAACACAATTAAATTGTTAATTTAACAAAAAAGGTCAAAAACACATCAGAATAGTGGGTAGCCAATAAAAGAACAACTGGAGGACATCTAGAGGTGTAAAAGTTGTTTCCTATCAACTTTCATACTTTGACAGTAAAATATTTGATAGAGTGGCCTGGACTTGAAAAATGTTGCACTATCAGTGTATTCTTATCCTTGTGGGTGATTGTGAATCTGTGGTAGTTGAACATTGTTTTGAGCTTCTGTCCAGTTTCACCAATATAGCAACCATCCTCACATTCTTACCTCTAAATTGTCCTTAACTTTCATGGACAGCCCTAATCTTGCCTCAGACTGTCTCCTCTCTCCCTCATAAAACATTGTTTTATAACTAAGAAGGGATTCTAAATATAAAATAATGCTAAACATTAAAGTTATAGCCCTTTTCTTCAAAAAAAATGCATCTTACATTAATCCCCTTATTCGCTCAGGTTTCTGAGTGAATAGTACCACATTTTAAGATGTGTCCCTGATTTGGGGATTTTGTTCCTGATTTTTGTAAGCTATGTCCCTTATCTGTGAAGCAAGAGGCTGAGAAGTAGTCTCACTTTTCGTACACTGTAATATATATATATATATATATATATATATATATATATATATATATATATATATATATATATATATATGTGTGTGTGTGTATATATATATATATATATATATATATACATATATATATATATATATTACATTGCTGGAAGAACAGGAACATGAGTTTTGGATTTTAAGTGTTCTTTGATTGTGAATGACAGATGTCTCAAGAGAGATGTGTGTATTTAGTTTGCAAGGAGGTGTTTTATATGGTTTTGTACGTTTGTCACATAACTGGAGCTCTGTAGAAAGTTTGCTTTTCACCAATTTCTGTTTCAGGTTTGGTGACTGGCGAAAGGCAAGCACTGGTGGTAAGTGAAATATATATTTTGGAACCTCATCTTCAGACAATAGCAGCGGTAAATCTTTTCTTATTTTTCTAATTTTTTCCAGTTCTGGATTGTATGTTACTGTCATGGGTGTGCATTTAGAAGCTCTCTTTGGCTTGTATTTTAACAGTTCTTTTCTGGGCATGCAGAGGGTGGACTGGATATTCCTTTCAGTGGTGTTGGGCTTATATTCCTTCTCCCTGAAGGATTCTTTCAGCACACCTAGATGTATGTCCCTTACTTCATGGTTTGAACAAATGTGGTTGTATTGGATGACCTATGTATTATTGATGTTTTGGTGTGAAGAATGGAAGCTGAAGCTGTAATGGAAATTGCATCTGTCTGTAGGTTTCCTGTAAAAAGATGTTTTCAGTGTTCCAGTTTTTAGTGTGACTGTGGTATCCAGGAAATGCATACACTTTGAATAATTTATTTGACATTTTGTGGAAGGGTAGAATTTATTCAAGTTGACAAATTGTTTTCCATTTTCCTCTCCTGCTGTCCATGTCAAAAAGTTGCCATCAATATATCTATAATATTTTCATGGTTTTTGGTGTTGTGTATTGAGGAATTTTTCTTCTAGATTTGCCATGAAGAGGTTTGAGTGTTGTGGTGCCATCTTGGTGCCCATTGCTGTCCCCATATTTTGAAGGTAGACCTCAGTGTTAAAGCTGAAGTAATTGTGTTTAAAGATGTATTCAATAGGTTTTGCTATCACTTCTGGGGGATATTTGCTGTTTACGGTTGCTTTTCATGGGTTTTCATAGCATATCATTGTGCAGTCTCTGTGAGGAATGCTGCTGTACAAAAATGCAACATCCACGGTGACTAAAATAGTGTCAGAAGGTAACTGGTCGATAGTATACAGTTTGTCTAAAAAGTCTGTTATATCCTGTATGAAAAAGAAAAGGAATGCCAACCATGCTCAGTGAAACCAGGAGGGTGCTATTGAAAGAACTGGCTAACCGCCAAATGTAGCAAGATTAAACAAACAGCTGCACTCCAGTAAAAGGAAATAGATTAAGTAGTCAGCACACCGAGCCTCTGCTGCCATGTAATTTATTTAGCAAAATAATAAAGTATACATCTAGTTGAACAAAAGACAACTATTAGAAATGCTGTGCAAACCACTGCCACAGTCACCATTGAAAATCCAAGCTCTGCACTTCACCTGTGTGGCTTCTTCGGGGGGTGGAGACATAGTTGACTGACAGTCATTAAATACTTAGTTACTTATAACAAAAAGTTGCAATGCATTACAAACACAGAAACCATGATGTCAAATGATCTATTACATAGACTTATCAAATGCCAGACCTAAAGGTAATAGAGGAGAAATAGATCACAAATAACATTTCAAAAATAGCTAATAGCAACATTTGTTTAAAAGTAACCCTCCTGTGATTACCCTATTTAATGTAGTTTAACCAGAAATATCCTGGGGATCCACAGGAGAGTTTTGTTCCAGCTTCTAGTGATAGTACAGTCTTGCTCAAGTTCAGGCTTCCCATTATATTTTTCTGCAAGAAAAACAGAATGCAGCATTTAAAAAATTTGAATTAATTTTTATTTGCTAAACTACATCAGAATACTGTATCAAAAGCATAAACTTCAAGGTATATGAACAAGAATGGGTGTGTGGTGTATTGAAGGTTTGGCAGAGTGGCTCATTGAGGGTCAAATAACATAACAGATAACAGAAGGGGGAGGGTGGGCAGAATCACATAGTCATCCATTTTCTTAACTTCTATGTGAAAACAGTAAACATTACTTGAGAAAAGGTTTAAAATCTAGAAATTCATTAAGACCATTTAGACTCATGTTCTGTAGTCTGAAAGACCAATAGTGTTCCCTCCTTTAAAGAAAGTTAACTCTATCACCTCCCCACCTAGGGGGTTTCACTGTCTCTAATCTCATAAATCTGCGTGTTTCTCGATCTGCACTGTGAAATTCACTAAAATGTTTACCCACAGGTGCACCATTTCTCATATTCACAATTGATTTGACATTTTTTTGAATCCGCTCTTTTAACATCCTGATTGTTCTACCAACATAACTGAGATTGCATGGACACCAAAGAACATATAGGGCCAGATATTCAAAAGTGCACCCAATTTGTGCGCAATGGACTGAGCAGCACAATGCAGATGCATCATAGGAAACAGACACCATATTCAAAAGATGTGCCATAGACAAGTACAGGTGCAAACTACACTGAATGTAGCAAAGATACACCACTGTGCAACCAGACATGCGCCGGAGCAACCAGGATTGCGCAGAAGCATGACAGTAAGTAGCAACAAGCATGCTGAGCAAGCACAACAGGCCAAGGGAAACACAGGCAGAGCAGCACAAGAGCAAAGTGCCAAGCCAGCCCTGGCAGACCCAAACCACAAGGGGACCATGCCCATGGTGCACAGCACAGGCACACAGCCATGAGGCCACAGAGAATGTAGGTCGCACAACACAAACAGAGGTCGCCAAACACACCCTGCCTCCCACCCAGATGGAAAAGAAGCCAGCAGGCTCATAGCACCACACCACCACAACCCTGACAGGCAACACTGTATGGGACAATGCCACAGGCATGGTGGGAGGGCACCAGGCATGTACAGTGGTCAGACGTGGATGAGACACACAGGCACTGGGGAACAGGGTGCACAAGCCACGCTGACATGCAGGGACACAGGGCCCAACACTGCACAGCACACCAGCACTGGCAAGGGCAACACTGCAGGTGGAAGGCAGGCCAGCACAGGCTACCAGGGACATGAGGCAGTGGACCACACACAAGACAGGTGTACAGCCACAGCCCATGGGCCCATGTTACAGAGGGACACTCACACAGGAGCCTGTACACACAGAAGCACAGAACAAAGGGCACAGCACTGGGACAGAAGGGGTCACACCCAAGAGCAGCACAGAACAATGTAAGCACAATGCGGCACCCTGCAAGCAAAGGAAACGCAGGCACTGATGTTCAAATATATAAACCTTTACTAGGAAACATGAACAAAAACATTCCGGTGCCAACAGGGCATGCAACAAACAAATCATAAAGAGAATGGTAGGGAAGGTCAAAGTAGGCAACGAGAGGAATGGGTCTGGGAGCAAAGACACAGTATAATACAGAACAGAAACAACTGTGAGGAGGGTGGGGGACATCCAGAGCTCAGCGGGGAGAGGGGACTGGGCACTGTTGCAGATGCTGCTGTGAGGTCCGCAGCCGGTGCACCTCCCTAACAAGCTACCATGTAGCACCAACATGGAGATGCAAATCCTGATGAGGATGTTCATCCTGGTGATGTGCAGCTGCATGAGCCTGTTGAGCTGTAGGAGGCCTCCACCAAGCAAGCCCGACGTCTTCTGGCCCATGGCCTGGCCTGACCTACAAGAGGCGAACCAGAACAGGCAATAAGTTTCAGTTCACAAGGAGCCCAAGCCCCCCCCATGTGTGCACACAGGACAGCTGACACACCCACTGATGGACATAACCAGCATTGGCACATGCACAGTGGATGGCAGCAGCCAACCCATCTGTGCCCCATGTGCAGACTGCGTGGCCACATGTGAATGACGTGCACCCACACCTGTGCAGTGTACCACACAGTACCGGTGCAAGGGCCCCCCAGGCAGTATGGTAGACTCCCAGCAGCTATCACACACTATGGGATGTGCACACAGCCCCACCCTACCAGGAACAGTGATGGGATAATACCACACAAAGGCCATGTGCATGGACCCCACCCAGCACAACATGGCACAGGCACTGGATCCAGGAACCATCCAATGCAGTGTTGACACATGGTGGCAGTGCCCCTTGCTGCACCACTCCACACAATGTAGTCCCAGCAATATCCCATAATCCATGCCACACACTCTCACTCACCTGTCCAGGTGCCGGTGCAGCTGCTGCACCTCCATCATGGTGGCACCTGTCCCAGTCTGTAGCCTCCCTGGCCTTTTGCAGTTCTCCAGTCCTGTGGATGGAACAGAGAGAGAAAATGGACGTGAGTGGCATGGCATGCACAGCCCCACCCAGCACACACACAGTATCAGCACTGACACAGCATGGGCAGGTACACAGGCCCATGCATAGGACATGATGTATGGGCCATCATTAACATGCACAGCACAGGTATGAAGTGCAGCAATGAAGGACACACACTGCCCACCTGTGCTGTCCCCCCTCCTCCAGTGCAGCCGCACAGGCAGCACATAGTACAGCACAGGATGTGGACATTGGAGCATGCACAGTGCCATGGGACACCTACCTGACTGTGGCACAGACCCCCTGCACACCCTCTCCTGAAGCCTTCAGAGCCTTGCATGACCCTGCCTGCAGAGGTCCCCATAATGGTGGTGGCACTGCTCCCCAGTGCACCGCAACCCAGTCCGCTGCTCCAGACCAGCTGCCACCCTGTCCCAGACCTGGGACCATGGCACCTGAAGCTCAGCTACCCAGACAACAGGTCCATCACAGGCTAGACCACAGTCACCAGATTGGCCATCTTGACATCGCTCCAGTTTACTGCCCGGCACACACGCTGACCTGACCCAGTCATCACTGCTAACCACAGCACTGTGCCAAACCACATGTACTCCCAAAACCTGCACATGGAACTGCGCAACACCTGATGTGCAATAGGGAGTCATGGACCACAGCTGCACAGCATGAAGATACGCAACAGACATGAGCGACAGACACCTATCGCACAGTACCACACATGCTCAATGCAGCATGTTAAGGTGGGAGTACAAAGTCACAGCCGTGACCTATGTCCACACCCCGCATGACCCTGCACAATGCCGTGCACATGCCAGTTGCGCAGTGTTAGGCAATGCGTGGTCAGTGGCATTGCGCAACTGACACAGTAGTGCAATGGAGCCAGGCAGCACAGTGTTCCCATATGCACAGCACGAGCACAGGGCCACATGCACAGTACACACAGCTGCATGATAGGCCACAGGATGTGTTGCTGCCCATGGCACACACATGCGCATCACACAGCAGAGCACTGTGCATGCTCTGGGAATGCGCCAGCGAATTGCTCTGGTGCAGTTGTATTGTGCAATGCACAATTCCACAATATTCAGCTGGCATATGCAAATAGCCTCATGAGCTGATGCCAGGCGCAGTCGTGCACATTAGCATCTCATTACAATTGTGCTGCTAAACATTTGCATGCGATGAGCCATAAAAGCACCACAATAAAGCACAGGACACTGACAGGTATTGCAGCTATTGAGGTAAGGACCATCACACTTTGTGAAATAGCTGTGCATGTTGTCAGTGCTGCACTGTTTCAGGTTGATCTGCCAAGCCACTAATCGAGCCAATGTCCCACTGTCCACAGGTAGCATCATGTCTGAGACAGAGGGAGCTGAGGAACAGGCACCTGCACAGACATGCAGGCCCAACTTCACGAAGGATGAACAGCAGACCCTGTTCGAGGCCTGTCTTGTCAGGGAGCCACTGCTGAGTGGGCCACTGGCACCCCACAGGACCATGCCACCAGCTGGGAGGAGGTGGAAACCTACGTCAGTGTCCATGGAAGATATAATAGGAGTGCACAGGAGTGCAAGAAAAAGCTGGGGATGGACCGTAGGTGCATCAAAGAGAAGGTGGCCACCCTCAGGGCATCCAGCTGCAGGACAGGCAGGGGACCAGACACTGTCCCAGTACTGACAGCGGGAGAGGAGATGGTGGCAGTGACCGTCACCCATGCTGCCATACAGGGCATACCAGAAGGTGGATTCCAGATGGGTGGCAGCCCCTCACAGGACTGTAAGTTAGTGGGTGTTGTATATGGGTGTGGGTGTGTGTGCTGCCTGGCAGTGTGCAAGTATGACAGCCACAGCAATGCGTGTCCATGGCTTGTGTGGTGTGCAGCTGCTCATGCCACACATGGGGCCACTGTGCATGGCATTGGCCACCTGTTGCTGAGGGACAGCAGCATGGGCACTGGACTGTTTCCGTGGCCCCTGGCCCTGGGTGTGCAGTGCTGCAGGGCAGCCCCACAGTGCTGCCTGCGCAGCATGCCAGTGGGACGGCATGGTCCACAGGGGTGCAGGCAGCTGCGCGGCACACCACTGGTGTTGTTGCCCATGGGGGGGCATGCATATCACCTGTGTGTTGGTGCAACACCAAGTGATGCATTCACCCACCATGGCTGGCCTGGCATGAGCACTGCCTGTGGCATGTTCACCCTGATGTGCGGTGCTGCGCGGGCGTACCCTGTTGTGTGCAGGCATGGTGTTGACGGACATGCCCCCATTGCACTGGCCATGGCTCTGCATGCACATTGCCATTATCAACACTGATACTGCTCTTCTGTCTTCCAGCACCATCATGCCTCAGGGGTGAGTTGCAGGACACCGCCGACAACATTGTACCTGAAGAGGCAGAGCCATCTAGGTCCACAGGTATCAGGGCCAGTGACCATCAGCGATGGGGCAGTGTGGAGTTGCTTGATCTCCTGTGTTTGGGTGATGATGACCCCCTGACAGACCTCCTGCTCACTGAGGCCCTACCTGTGCTTGTACCGGGGACACAGGAGGGTGCATCACTGGACACAGATGATAACATCACACTGATCCTGGGTGGCATGGGCCTGGACACATTGCCCAGGGTACAAGGCTGTACACAGGCAGTGGTTGCTACCAGTGGCAGTATGGCACCCGAGCAGCTGCCCTCTGACCATGGTAGTACAGTGGCAAGTGATGCCGCCACTGTTACCGGCTGTGGGAAGGCACTGCCATGGTCACCGGTGCCAGAGGGATGGCCCAGCAGGCAGTTGGGCAGAGGCAGCAGGCCACAGTGGACACTGCACAGCATGCCACAGGGGCCGCCAATGGGGTACCCCACAATCCCCACCCTCTGCATGGTCCCCTGTGCAGCATCGCCAGGTGAGGGATGTTGCACAGCATGCCACCACAGCCCCAGCAGATTGGCATGAGTCCCTGGATGTGCAAGGCGCTGACAGGCTGGACGAGCACACCAGGTTGCTACAGTCATCTGTGGACAACCAGGTGATGCTCTGGGCTGAGATCTGTGCACTGCGGCTAGAGCTGTATCAACTGTCTGAGCATGGGGACATTGGACATGCCCAGCTGATTGATGATCTCCAGCAGCTGCGGGAGACCATGACCGCATCGCTGGACTGCATTGCTGGTACCATTGCCACCAGATTTACATCACTGGTATCCATTGGGCATGGCAGGGCATGTAGGACTCCCCATAGTGCAACACTGACACCACGGATCCAGCGCCTGTTGTCCCCAGCACAGCTGATGCCAGGCTCTGACATGGCGATTTTCTGTACAGGAAAATAATCCGGAGTCTTGTTTATGCTTTAAAGACCTTTCTTTATTTTACAGCATCACCCCTACGTTTCGCTTCTTTAAGCTTGATCACGGGGCTCTTTTTTATATATCTGTTTCAAAACAATATAACAATATGTTTTAGCCCATAATTACCCTTTGCTTCAAACACTTATATATTTATCAATAAATTTAATGAGGCAAATATCTACCATATTCAGTGTGTCTATGAACACCATAAAACATGAATAATCATGGTAAAAATGTTTCTTCTTCCTAGACAGACAAATATTTTTGATTTTATATTACGGTAAAAATACCATATTTATACCATATTGCATTTCTTTTCATTTTCTAATAATACTGTTGAACACCAAACCACATATAGACATTTCGTTTTAAAATGCCTTATATATACGAGTTCTATTATTAATTATTTTATAACATCTCAAGGCTTCATTCACTTAAACTGACATTGAAACAAAATAACCAAGCCAAAAAGCGTAACCACAGTGCTTACTTGAAAACCCTTTATAACTAACGTACCTTGGAAAGTCTCAAAACCTCTTAAACTTTCATTTTTGTGTTGTTCAGAGTTTAAAACCAATCTGTAAAGAAACATGACATTCAGTACCTTCAATATATTTACTTTTTAGCCTTATGTACAAATTTTTATTAAACGTACTGATTAATTTGATACTCACTTGCTCTAAACTTTACTATATTACTCTCGCGTTCGTGTATGACAACTGTTGATGCCAAATAAATCCTTTTAATGCTTTTATAATGCGACTAAGTTTCTCGCCGTGATGGCGCTCAGACGTCAACTTACTTTATGTTATATGAGGCTTTCCAAGAACGCTGACCCTCTTAAACAGCTTGAGTTTCCGCGGGAGTGACGAAAGCACTACCCAAAACTCTCGCTACTCGCGAGAGCGTTGCTAAGCAACTGAACACACATCCCATACGAATTTGGCATGTGTGCGGTTCGCTCAAGCTGCTTTTAAATTCGGCTGGTTATTTACTTAGTTTTAAAACTATTGCAACATATATCCCTAATACATTTAAATGGAGGTTGCAGTGTACAAAATAATTAACTATTCGTGTGCTGATATGACTTTGCCATACAGTTCCTTGGAACCCAAACAGACACAAAATCAACCATATTGAAACTTTATACATTGTTCAACTTAAAAAGCATATTTATGAATTTGTCCTATGTTGCCCCTATTATATCAAAATAAATGCATTACATCTCATTTACTATGTTTATATGTTCTGAAATTTCTTCACATTGAACAATTATGTGTACTAAACACTTTCTATTAATTTTGGGACACTCCAAAGTTGTGCACACTAGACATATAAACATATTCAATACCCAACTAATTTTTATTATACACTAATTTAATATTCTGCAGCTAGACCATTCCCCAACCCTGATTGTTGAATATGAATTATGTATAAACCTACGGTTTTATCTTAAATGCAGGCTTGCCAATTCTGCTCTATATTCATCCCTATAATCGGGTCCAATGTTTTTAAACTAAAAATCCATTTCATTTCTACTTTGTCTAATAGTTTTTTATAATTTCCACCCCTTAATGGCTGTTTTACTAGCTCTAATCCCCAGAACCTTAGGGAAGCTCCTGTATGTCCTGCTTCACTAAAATGTACTGCTACTGGTGATTTTTCATTTTTATTCCTAATATCACTTTTATGTTCCCCTATCCTAACTTTTAATGCCCTTTTAGTTTGCCCCACATATAGTTTATCACAGGGGCATTGTAATACATAAATCACTCCTTCTGTGCTAGTCAATATATTCTTTAATATGAAATTCTTCGTTGAAATGTGGATGTTTAAAAATGGATTTTTCACTCATGTTGTTACACACTGCACACTTACCACATCTATTCATCCCTGGTTGTAGTGGGCCTAGTAAAGATTGTGTTCTATTGTTATTCTCTCGTTTGAATTGTGAATGTACTAATTTGTCTTTTAGATTTTTTACTTTTTTTGCTACTATAATGGGTTTTGATTGTAAAGATCTTATATTAGGATTATCCATTGCTACTAAATACCAATGTTTATTGACAATTTGCCTGATTTGTGTCATTTTGTGATTGTACTTTGTGGCAAACACTAGTCTGTCTTTTTTTATTTTTTGTTATTTAGTCAAAAGCTGTTCACGTGTGACTTTTTCAATTCTATTATTTGCTTGTAATAACATTTTTTTCGAATAACCCCTTTCTCTGAATCTGTCTAGCATTTCTTGTTTTTGTTCTTTATATTCTTTAAATTCTTTACAGTTACGTTTTACTCTCACTAACTGTGAGAATGGAATACTGTTTTTTAATTTTGTTTCATGAAAACTTGCATTATGCAATAATGTATTTCTATCTGTACTTTTTCTAAAAAGTGTTGTTTTAAATGTATTTTTAAATAATTGAATTTCAAGGTCTAGGAATGGTATTGCTGTTGCACTGTAATTCATAGTGAACTGTAAATTTATATCAAAGTGGTTTAATAACTCATCAAAAGACTTTAAATCTTTTTCTGTTCCAGTCCAGATACAAAATATGTCGTCAATAAATCTTTTCCAAAATTTTATATATTTTCTAAACATGTTTTTTTCATTGAAAATATTTTCTTCTTGAAAATAGTCATATATGCATTTTGATAACACAAGAACCATTGTACTCCCCATAGCTGTTCCTTTTTCTTGCTGATAAAATTTCCTTCAAATTCAAAGTAATTATTTTGTAAAATAAATGTAGCTAATTCTTGTAACATAGTTGTTCTAGGAAGTTTTCTTCCTTCTCTTTTTAGCAAAGTTTTTCCCATATTTATGACTCCTTCTTTATGTGGGATGGAAGTATATAGATCTTTCACATCCCAAGTGACTAAAAATAAATCTTCATTATTGGTTTCTTTAAACACCATTTCTAATTTTTTAATCAAGTCTGTTGAATCCTGTATATAGGAATAACTTTGTTCAATTACAGGTTGCAAGTAATAGTTCACATATTTCGATACTGGATCCAAAACTGAATCTATGCCTGAAACAATCGGTCTCCCGGGGTCTAACAAATTTTTGTGAATTTTAGGTATTGCATAAAATGTGGGTATTCTAGGGAATTCTATCAACAAAATTCTCATTTCCCATTCTTGTAGCCAATTAAGGTCGACAAATTCTGCTAGTAATTCCCTCAATTTATTTTGAATGGGTACTGTTGGATCCTCATTTAATGCTGAATAATTAATTTTGTTTTCTAATAGTTTAAGGCACATGGCTCTGTATTGTTTTCTATCCTGGATTACGATACCACCTCCTTTATCTGCTTGTTTAATGATAATTTCTGTATCTTTACTTAGGTGATCTAACGCTTTCCTTTGTTGTTTAGACAAATTTTGATAGGGAGGCCTTAATGAGCTTTTGTCTTTAAATAATCCTAAAATTTCTTTTTGAACTATTGTGCAAAAGCATTCTATACCGTGATTTTTATCTGTTGGTGGGCTGAACTTCGATTTAATATTTAGAGCAATATGTTTTAGCCCATAATTACTCTTTGCTTCAAACACTTATATATTTATCAATAAATTTAATGAGGTGGGCGAACAACAAACTCAACCAATTTAGACAGGAGATTTGTCAAAGAAATTCAGAAATAATTCCGGTCTTCAATCTTAGTAAAAGACAATTGAGTGAAGATGAAGTAAACATATTACGATTAGGATTAAGTTTTGCACCTACACAATCTGTAAATTTATTTGATTTGATGGCTGATTTACAAGGGTTTTTTAGAAGTATAAGATTAAAAAACTTATTTGGTGAAGAAAATGTTATAGTAAGTGAACAACAAAAATTAAAACAAGCTCTAAATATTAAATCGAAGTTCAGCCCACCAACAGATAAAAATCACGGTATAGAATGCTTTTGCACAATAGTTCAAAAGAAATTTTAGGATTATTTAAAGACAAAAGCTCATTAAGGCCTCCCTATCAAAATTTGTCTAAACAACAAGAGGCGTTAGATCACCTAAGTAAAGATACAGAAATTATCATTAAACAAGCAGATAGGAGGTGGTTTGTAATCCAGGATGAGAGAACAATACAGGCCATGTGCCTTAAACTATTAGAAAACAAAATTAATTATTCAGCATTAAATGAGGATCAATAGTACCCATTCAAAATAAATTGAGGGAATTACTAGCAGAATTTGTCGAACCTTAATTGGCTACAGAAATAGAGGAAGAAATTTTGTTGATAGAATTCCCTAGAATACCCACATTTTATGCAATACCTAAAATTCACAAAAATTTGTTAGACCCCAGAGGCGACCGATTGTTTCAGGCATAGATTCAGTTTTGGATCAGTATCGAAATATGTGAACTATTACTTGCAGCCTATAATTGAACAAAGTTATTCTATATACAAGTTCAACAGACTTGATTAAAAAATTAGAAATGGTGTTTAAAGAAACCAATAATGAAGATTTATTTTTAGTCACTTGGGATGTGAAAGATCTATATATTTCCATCCCACATAAAGAAGGAGTCATAAATATGGGAAAAACTTTGCAAAAAAGAGAAGGAAGAAAACTTCCTAGAACACCTATGTTACAAGAATTAGCTACATTTATTTTACAAAATAATTACTTTGAATTTGAAGGGAAATTTTATCAGCAAGAAAAAGGAACAGTTATGGAGAGTACAATGGCCCGAGTTATGCAAATGCATATATGACTATTTTCGAAGAAGAAAATATTTTCAATAGAAAAAACATGTTTAGAAAATACATAAAATTTTGGAAAGATTTATTGACGAATATTTTGTATCTGGACTGGAACAGAAAAGATTTAAAGTCTTTTGATGAGTTATTAAACCACTTTGATATAAATTTACAGTTCACTATGAATTACAGTGCAACAGCAATACCATTCCTAGACCTTGAAATTCAATTATTAAAAATACATTTAAAACAACACTTTATAGAAAAGTATGGATAGAAATACATTATTGCATAATGAAAGTTTTCATGAAACAAAATTAAAAACAGTATTCCATTCTCACAGTTAGTGAGAGTAAAAGCGTAACTATAAAGAATTTAAGAATATAAAGAACAAAACAAGAAATGCTAGACAGATTCAGAGAAAGGGTTATTCAAAAAAATGTTATTACAAGCAAATAATAGAATTGAAAAAGTCACCACGTGAACAGCTTTTGACTAAATAACAAAAATAAAAAAGACAGACTAGTGTTTGCCACAAAGTACAATCACAAAATGACACAAATCAGAAATTGTCAATAAACATTGGTATTTAGTAGCAATGGATAATCCTAATATAAGATCTTTACAATCAAAATCCATTATAGTAGCAAAAAAAGTAAAAAATCTAAAAGACAAATTAGTACATTCACAATTCAAATGAGAGAATAACAATAGAACACAATTTTTACTAGGCCCACTACAACCAGGGATGAATAGATGTGGTAAGTGCAGTGTGTAACAACACAAGTAAAAAATCCATTTTTAAACATCCACATTTCAACGAAGAATTTCATATTAAAGAATATATTGACTGTAACACAGAAGGAGTATATATGTATTACAATGCCCCTGTGATAAACTATATGTGGGGCAAACTAAAAGGGCATTAAAAGTTAGGATAGGGGAACATAAAAGTGATATTAGGAATAAAAATGAAAAATCACCAGTAGCAGTACATTTTAGTGAAGTAGGACATACAGGAGCTTCCCTAAGGTTCTGGGGATTAGAGCTAGTAAAACAGCCATTAAGGGGCGGAAATTATAAAAAACTATTAGACAAAGTAGAAATGAAATGGATTTTTAGTTTAAAAACATTGGACCCGATTATAGGGATGAATACAGAGCAGAACTGGCAAGCCTGCATTTAAGATAAAATAGTAGGTTTATACATAATTCATATTCAACAATCAGGGTTGGGGAATGGTCTAGCTGCAGAATATTAAATTAGTGTATAATAAAAATTAGTTGGGTATTGAATATGTTTATATGTCTAGTGTGCACAACTTTGGAGTGTCCCAAAATTAATAGAAAGTGTTTAGTACACATAATTGTTCAATGTGAAGAAATTTCAGAACATATAAACATAGTAAATGAGATGTAATGCATTTATTTTGATATAATAGGGGCAACATAGGACAAATTCATAAATATGCTTTTTAAGTTGAACAATGTATAAAGTTTCAATATGGTTGATTTTGTGTTTGTTTGGGTTCCAAGGAACTGTATGGCAAAGTCATATCAGCACACGAATAGTTAATTATTTTTGTACACTGCAACCCTCCATTTAAATGTATTAGGGAATATATGTTGCAATAGTTTTAAAACTAAGTAAATAACCAGCCGAATTTAAAAGCAGCTTGAGCGAACCGCACACATGCCAAATTCGTATGGGATGTGTGTTCAGTTGCTTAGCAACGCTCTCGCGAGTAGCGAGAGTTTCGGGTAGTGCTTTCGTCACTCCCGCGGGAAACTCAAGCTGTTTAAGAGGGTCAGCGTTCTTGGAAAGCCTCATATAACATAAAGTAAGTTGGCGTCTGAGCGCCATCACGGCGAGAAACTTAGTCGCGTTATAAAAGCATTAAAAGGATTTTTTTGGCATCAACAGTTGTCATACGCGAACGCGAGAGTAATATAGTAAAGTTTAGAGCAAGTGAGTATCAAATTAATCATGCGTTTAATAAAAATTTGTACATAAGGCTAAAAGTAAATATATTGAAGTACTGAATGTCATGTTTCTTTACAGATTGGTTTTAAACTCTGAACAACACAAAATGAAAGTTTAAGAGGTTTTGAGACTTTCAAGATAAGCGCTAGTTATAAAGGGTTTTCAAGTGTAAGCACTGTATTACGTTTTTGGCTTGGTTATTTTGTTTCAACGTCAGTTTAAGTGAATGAAGCCTTGAGGATGTTATAAAATAATTAACAATAGAACTCGTTATATATAAGGCATTTTAAAAATGTAAATGTCTATATATGGTTTGGTGTTCAACAGTATTATTAGAAAATGAAAAGAAATGCAATATGGTATAAATATGGTATTTTACCGTAATATAAAATCATAAATATTTGTCTGTCTAGGAAGAAGAAACATTTTTACCATGATTATTCATGTTTATGGTGTTCATAGACACACTGAATAAGGTAGATATTTGCCTCATTAAATTTATTGATAAATATATAAGTGTTTGAAGCAAGAGTAATTATGAGGCTAAAACATATTGTTATATTGTTTTGAAACAGATATATAAAAAGGCCCGTGATCAAGCTTAAAGAAGCGAAACGTAGGGGTGATGCTGTAAAATAAAGAAAGGTCTTTAAAGCATAAACAAGACTCCGGATTATTTTCCTGTACAGAAATTCACTGGACACCCTTTAGGAGCTGTAAACATATATTATAAAGATATTATCATTTCCCAGATTTAATTGTTATAAAGATTCTGACATGGCGATCCCTGACACACCCAGCAGTACTCTCTTTGCTGGGCTTTTCATGCCCGTGAGGACCCAGTCACATTTTCAGGTCTTTACCCCTGTGAGTGTGCTGGTTACACCTCCAGTGGCTGTTGAGCAGCCTGTGGCTGCCACACAGCCTTGGCATTGCCACCCATGTGGCTGTGGCAGCTGTGGCACCACATGGTAAGTCTGCTGGGTGTGATGTCTCATTCTGCTGCCTGCTGCTTTTGGCTGGTGCACACTTGGCTGGGTGCCCATGTGCTTGTGCTGGCAGTTATGTGTGGTGTGTGGCACATCCTCCATGTGTACATGCTGTGCTGCTGGGCCTTGTGGCATGGGCGTGATGAGGGCAGCACTGTGCTGGCCTTGCCTGTGTGCTGGTGCAGTCACTCTGATCCATGCCACGTCCAGCTGCACGTGTGTGTGTGTATATGTGTGTGTGATGCCACAGTGCCCACCATTCCTGAATGTGCCACTCACATGCCCCACTGTGCCCAGCTGTGCACCACCTGATGGTGCTGGTGTTGCTTGTGCTGGTCATGTTGTGGGTAGCTCTGTGTCCAGTGCAGGGCCTGCGCATGTGTGCATGCACCCATGCCTGTGCACTGTGATGTGAGCATGTGGCTGTGTGTTCGTGTGGTCCCTTTGCATGCTGTGTGTGTGCTGGTGTTCCTGCATGCCTCCCTGTGTGGCCGTGCAGCTCTGTGTGTGTGTGTGTGAGTGTGTGTGTGTGTGTGTGTGTGTGTGTTTATGTGTGTGTGTGTCTGTGTAGTGTTCTGTGCATGCATGGCTGATGTGTCTGGTACTCACCTGTGGTTCCCAAAGTGCTTCTGTACAATACTGTCCCGGTGCCGCCAAGCCATTACAGCCATCCTGGGGTCTCTCCTCTGCATGGGAGGCTGCACACCCCCATCTGGCCCATCATTCCCATCCTCATCACTGCTGTTGCCCTCATCCACCTGGACAGCTATCCCATGATCAATGGCTAATGGCTATGTTGTGCAGCAGCAGGAGGCCAGGAATAGGCCACAGGTGTATGCAGGGCTGTATTGAAGGGCACCACCAGACCTGTCTAGGCAACGGAATTAGATTTTGATCATGCTGAAGAGTCACTCAATGATGTTGCATGTAGCGACGTGTACCTCGTTGTACCTCTCCTCTGCAGCATTGGATGGGCGCTGGATGGGAGTGAGCAACCAGGGGTGCAGAGGGTAGGCGCTGTCACCTGTGTGGATACAACATGCTGGTTAGCATGTGGCATTGCTTGTTCCCTTCCCCTCCCCCCTGCTGCCTCCAGCCACCCTCTCAGCTCCCATCATGTGTGGCCTGGGACTATGCCCCCTCCATGGCTGCTGTCTCACCCCATCCCATGCCATGCTCACCTATCAGGTAACCCCTGGGGATCTCCCCATGCTTGAACCTCTGGCACAGGATGGAGCTGTGCCAGATGAATGCATCATGTATGCTCCCAGTGTGGGAGGCACAGACAGTGGTGATGCACCCCATGGCACTGCTCACCACCTGGCAGTTGACGGATGGGTAGCCCTTTCATTTCATGTAAGTGGTCCCCCACTGGGCCAGGTGGTGTGTGTATTGCCACATGGGTGCAATCTATGGCCCTGATTATACCTGGCATGCATGCCACCCTGTGGAAGTCCTGCATGTTTTCTGTACACTCTACCTGTGTGCTTGGGAATCGTATGAACTCTAAAGCATGTGCCAGCAGAACGTTGAGGAACTGTGGGAGGAGGCATGATGTGGCTGACTGGGTTATACCAGTGGTTGCCCCTACTGGTTTCTGGAAGGTTCCCTTGGCAAGCAGGCACTTTGCTGCTTTCACTGTGGTCTCTACTGTCATGGCATTAATCCTTCTGGTGGGTGCCTGCAACTCATCATGGCACAGCTCACAGAGCCTCCTCAGAATTGCCCTGTTCAGTCAGTACCTTCCCATGATCTCAGCATCACCATTGTCCTCAAAGGTGAGGCAGCACAGTATCATCTGTGTTGGGCATACCGCCAATGGGCCTGTCCTCGATCGCATTGGAGTTCATCCCTCCTCCTCACACCCCTCATTATCACCTCCATCACAAATGGCCCTGCATCCATCGCTGTCACTGACTTGCACATCTGCTGTGTGTGTTTGTGCCTTCTTTTATATGTTCAGGTCCATCTGGCACGTTCTGTGGGTTGCTCCTGACTTGCGCCGTGCTTTTCAGCTGAATATGCCATTGCGCAGCTTATTCATGGGCACGCCCCCTTGTACTTGCACCACATACATTGCTGTTGTGCATCTGCACATTGGATTTTGTGCTGCACATTCATGTTGGTTGAATATGGCTCCTGGGTGCATTTCTGTGGTTGCACATGCACAACTTATTTGCGCATTACGCAACACCTTTGAATATCTCCCCACAGTACAAAACTGGTTAACATGAAATGAAGTCTCTGATTGCTATCTTTTAATATGTATTTCAGCATGCAAAACATTTTGTTTGATCTGAATACTGGCAAATATTACAATTGTGACATTTAAAGTACCACTTAAGTTTAACAGGTAGCCAACTTGCCCTGCCCTCCCCTGATTGGGAGAACTGACTGTGGACAAGTTTGTCCCTGAGATTAGGGCTCTTCCTAAAGGTCACCCTCGGGGTATTGCCCACTACATTCCTTACATTCTCAGCACTAAGTAATATGGGCCAGTTTTTCATTACTATATTCCCTATCTGTAAAGCATTGCTATTAATGTCAGTAGAGAATGTGATAGGACCATATTCATGTGTTTAGTTCTTATTTCTTTTGGGTGTAAAACTTTTTCTCTGTTCTGTGATCTGACATCTAAGTAAGTATTTTTCTAGCAAATCAGTATTATACCCCATTTCCTGAAATCTCAATTTAAAGTCCTTTGAATGGCTAGCAGTCTTTGATGTCACTGCAGTCAGGGCCGGCGTTAGGCACCCACCAACCCCTCGGCTGCTGGAGGCCCCCGAATGTATCCCATGACTGCAGAAGGCCCCCAAATGGCACGAACACATAGCGAGTTGCGAGACAAGTCTGGAGATACAGTACTTGGGGAATAAACAGCCAAAGAGTCAAATGTTCTCCTGCACAGCATTCAGATTCCCCTGTTTCCATTTTATAGCTGCAGCAAGCCAGCAAATCTGTAACAGTAGCAAAACAGCCCGTCTGCCCAATTTCCCCAGACCATGCTGTCCTGCTACCTCATGGCCACGCCATGAACGCCAACTTAAGGATCGACACTCATACAAAATCATACCTTAATGTGGTCGTGGATCGAAGATGTGGGGCCCCAGCACCGTCCTACTTGCCCGCCATCTGCCATCGCTGTCGCCGATTTCCCCGGACCCCAAACACCAAAACAGAAATTCCATGCTGGCCTCCTGTCTGTAGCCTATGCCACACTCGCCATCGCGGAACTTATTTTTCTGTTTCTCCACGTTCCCTCTATTGTGCTGCACATTCTGACATGATGTGAGCCAATCACAGGGCTCCACACAGTCCTTGGCTAAAATTGCACCTCCTCCCACTGGACCTAACAATTTTTGTTCCCCCTCAGGTCAGTAGCGGCAGCATGAAAGTGATTCCTCCGGCGCTCTTGGAACCATTCAGCCGAGGACTAGTTCCAGAGCTCGGAGAGAAATTTACTGTTGAAGCCGCTGGAGGGGGGAGAGAGAGAGAGAGAGACTGAGAGGGAGAGAGAAGCCAGCCAGACCTCCTGGTTCCTGATCTGACTGCTGTCATGCTGTTGCCAACCTGCTGCTAGCCTGCTACTGCTAGTACTGCTTGCTGAGAACAAGGCTGTACATTTTTTTTTTAAAAGCTCAGCAGCACTGCAGCAAGCAGCCTGCCAGCCACCTGCAAATCCTCCAAACCAGCCATAGAAAACCACTGGTGCACGGTGTTGAAGAGAGACCCAAAGGAGGAGGAGGATTACACACTCACCCAGAGATAGACCAGTGCCTTGTCATGCTTCCTTTTTTTAGGTATATACATGTAAATATACTGTCAGTAGTCTACTTATATAAGAGATTGGCTAGGAGATGAGATGGTCTGGACTGGAATGGACCATAATTTGACCTGAAAAATAAATGGTTTGAATAGCCTTTAGTCTCACTCTCCAACTCTGACAGCAACATACACATGATGACAGTCAATAACTGAGCAACTGTGTCATATTGTGTATCTATTATCAGAGTCTCTATTCTGAACATTTCTTTCAGTCCAAATTATTGTCAGAGTAACATGTATAGTAGTATACCCTGCATTTTATTAGTGGGAGTCGAGAGGAGACTGCATAGACAGAGAGCTGCAGAGCTAGAAAAATTAGTGACAGCTGAAGGAACACTTTTTGCAAGTTTAGTATAAATATAAATGTATTTCTAAATTAATATTGCTTGCCTTTAGGTTACTAGTCTGTGTGGGGGTGCTTGTCGGGGGCGTGCTGCATGTGAGGGGTCTCCGCCTGTGGGGCCTCAGTCATCGAGTTTGCTGGAGGCCCCCAAAGTCCTAAAACCGGCCCTGACTGCAGTTTCCACTGATTCTCAGGAACTAGCTGTATTATATCAATTTTCATAAAGATTCTGGATGTAAATTATCATAGCTGAGAAAATCATTAATGGATGTTTGTTTTCTATAGCCCTTTGTCACAATTTCACTTTTTTCTGTTACCTATCAAAGTGAGATTAAAAAAATCACTATTTTAGTATCCATTGTTGCTGTAAACCTCAGATTATGATCATTACTATATAGCCACTTAATGAATTCACGTGTTGATTCCTTTGTTCCCTTTCAGATACGTGCACAGTCATCTATATACCTGTACCATTTGATTATATTGCCTGTATAGTATTAAAAGTGTTGGTGTTTTTAGCTATTATTTTCGAGGAGTCTAGCAGTGTTACTACAGGTAGTTGCATGCTAGTATTATTTGACTGTATGGGGGTTGTCTTTGGTAGTGATGAAATTAGTTTTCACCCAAATTACAACACTACATCTGTCTAAAGAAGTGCAGGCTTCTCTGGGGCCTGCGTCTCTGCAGTTGTAGGTGTAAGACATGCACACCTACTTCTGGCTGACGAAGTCCATGATACCCAAATTGCAACACTACTTCTGTCTGCAGATGAGCAGGCCTCTATGAAGCCGGTATTTCCGCAGCCACAGGTACTCATGCACATTATAAGATACACAAACACACAGTTGTGGCTGCAGAAGCACAGGCCACTATGGGGTCTGGCTTCTGGAACTACAGATACAATTCCATGAAGATAGTACATTAGTGCTACTGCCTTTTTGGCTTCTAGAAACAGTTGTATGTTGTTTGTCTTATTTTATGATGGCTGTCTGTGGTTGCTTGTGTGATCTTGTCCTTTTGCTGTTTTGGGGGATGAAGAGTTAGGGTTGAAGACCTTAATACTTAATTTCCCTACTTATGCGGTATTACATTGAATCATAACTAGTGCATTAATGCAGTTTTTTGCAATAAACTTTCTTTGTTTTTGAGGTAGTAGAATTGTGTCCTCATTCATGCATGTCCCTTCAGGACCTCTGTGAACAGATGCAGATGTGCAGGGCGTGCTGGGCCCTGCACCAAGGTAAAAGCCCATCTCCTGCGGAAGTGAAGGGACACCTGTGCCCTGCACTTCCATGTGACAACAGATGCAAAGAATTTATGAGCTGTTTGGTGGGCTGCATAAGTGCAAGGCCCTCTGGCAACTTCCCTTCCATGTGGCTACAGATACAGATGTGCAGTGCCAAGGGACCATTTGTCAGACAAAGCACAGGCTCTCTGGCAGCTATAGATGAAGATGTTGAGGGCCCTATGCTGAGAGAAGAGTTTACTTCACTATTTTGTACTTGGGCCTGAGGGGCCAATGCTGCACCTACCTTCCCAGGCTGGGAGTGGTGCTGCATGTTACTGCTGCCCCCCCAGCCTCAGCCATCCAGCTGGCTCACCCTGAACTCAGTTCATGAGCATGAGATCACAAAGCATTACCTGGTTGGTGAAAGGCCAGCCCTACACATGACATTTCTTAATAATAATTTTTTTTAAATTTTGATGCCACATTTTCAACATAGGCTTTTATGACTCCCCCTCATTAACATGACATCTGGCATTTACAAAATACTGTCTAAAACATCATTTTGGCCAGAATTTGAAAAAATGACAGAAAATTCAAAGGTAGCACACTCAACCAACCAACAAAGCAATCTGCCAAAAGTTTGAGGTTAAACCTTTAAGTTTTATTAAACACAGTTGCTTCACTGAACCTCAGAAGTAAATACTTTCATGATTAAGTACATCAAAATACCCATTAACAGCAGTATGCTCATCCTCAGTCCACAACCAGGTCCTAAGCACTTCAACTCTATACACAGCCTTCATCAGGGGGTGTGGTAAGAGGTGCGGCAGTGTAAATTAAATAGTAATACAAATGTGATGTCATAGTTACATTTAATTGATTTACATGAAATCAATTAACCCATTCACATTAAAAAAACATATAAACATTTCTATATTCAATTATTTAATAGTGTAATCACTAGTCCAGGGGTGCCCAACCTTTTTGGGGTCATGAGCCACATTTAAATTTCTGAGTAAGGGGTGAGTCACAGCAATGTGTGGCCCATACTATACCCAATGTGCCGCCCTTACCATACCTCTATTTACCCATATTTAGGACTTAAAATAATAACATAGTCATAGTCAATAGTCAATCATATTTTATTAAGTTACAGTATTTAAAAAAAAATAGTTGTAATTTTAAAATAATTATTTATAGCAGCTCTGGAGATTTAGATTTGCTTGCAGGCTTAGTAGAAGTAGCTTGTTGAGCACTCAGGGCACGTTTCAGCTCCTGCACTTCGATTTTTCTCAAATTTAAAGGGCTGTGACATGTACTTGACATATAATTGACAAACCCCTCGAGAGCCACATCAAATTGCTTTGAGAGCAACATGTGACTCCTGAGCTACAGGATGGCCACTCCTGCATTAGTCAGTGCTAATATTTCAATACATGAAAAAATATGGACATATGAAGATATGAATTTGCCAGCAGATAAAGGCCTTATGGTCTATCGAGTCTGCTAGAGGGTGCAGCTAGCAACCCTTATGTGGCAGCTTCCCCTCCTTCCCCTCCCCTGACCCTCCCTCTTACCCTGTCCCATCCCCTTTTGAAGCAGTCCACTGTTCTACAGGATACCACTTCCGTAGTCAATGTGTTCCACCCAGATACCCCTCTCTCTATAAAAAATTGTCTTCTCATTTCCCTCCTGAACCTTCCCCCTTCCAATCTGAGATTGTGACCTCGAGTGTCCCTATCCCCCTTAACTTGAATAATCCCTCCATGCCTGTCTTGTTTATTCCCATCATGTACTTGAAGGTTTCAATCATATCCCCCCATCTCTCCTCTCCTCTCCTCCAGTGAGTACATGTTCATCTCCCTCAGTCTTCTCAAGTAGGGTATGTCCCCTAGTCCTTGGATCATCTTTGTTGCCCTGCACTGCACCCCTTCCAGTAACTTAATGTCCCTCTTCAGGTATGGGTGTCAGTAGTGCATGAAGTACTCCAGGTGTGGCCTAACCAGTGACCTGTACAATGGCAGGATCACCTCCCCTCTCCTTGAAGATATACCCCTGGCAATTTAATCCAGCATTTTGTTGGCCTTTGCAGCTGCCTTCCTGCATTGTGCTGAGTTGTTCATTGAGCCCATTATAACCACCCCCAGATCCGTCTCCTCCTCTGCCATGGCTAGCTGAACCTCCCCAGCTGGTAGCTCCTTCTTGGATTTTTTGCCCTGAAATGTAGCACCTTGCACTTTTTGGCATTGAACCCCAACTGCCAGGTGTCCGACCAGGCCTCCAATTTTGACAAATCATCCTGCAACCCATGCCACCCTCCTAGGTCATCCACTGCTGCTCCCATCTTGGTGTCATCTGCAAATAAACTCATCTTGCTCTTGATGCCCATTGAGATGTCTGATATAAACAACCCAAACAACACTGGTCCCAGCACTGAGCCCTGTGGTACTCTGCTTGTCACTGCCCTCAGATATGAGAGCTCCCCTCCAGCCACCACCCTCTGCTGACTTCCATGTAACCAGTTTACTACCCAGATCACCATTTTTGCCCATACACCTGTCTCTGCCAACTTACTATCCCACCTCCCATGTGGCACCAAGTCGAATGCCTTACTGAAGTCCAGAAATAGGACATCCACTGCATGGCCCTTGTCCAACCGTTTAGTTACCCAGTCATAGTAATCCACCTGGTTGGTCTGACAGGATCTGGCCATGCCAAACCTATGCTGCCTAACGTCCTGCAGCCCATTGGTCTCCAGAAGGGACACCAGCCTCTCCTTCAGGATAGTCTCCATCAGTTTTCCCATGAAGGATGTGAGGCTTACTGCCCTGTAGTTTCCTGGTTCTTCTTTGGGACCGCATTTATGGAGGGGTACCATGTGAGCCATCCTCCACTCCTGAGGTACACTTCCTGAGACCAGGGAGGCATTGAACAGGTCTTCCAAGTGCTCCTACAGGATTTCTGCCAGTTCTCTCAGTACCCTGGAAGTGAATGCCATCTGGCCCTGGCACCTTGTCCACCCTTATTACCCTCAGGCCCTCCAATACATTTCCCTCTGTGATTCCCCATCCGTCGCCTCCTCTCACCCTGAGCCTGACCTCCCACCCCCCGGTAGTGCCCCTCCTTTCTCCTTAGTAAACACTGAACAGAAGTATTCATTAAGTGCCTCTGCCTGCTCTGCCCATGTTTCCACCCATCCCTCTTAATCCTTACTATTTTGTCCCTACAACTCTTTTTCTCCCTGATGTACCTGAAGAATTCCTTCTCCCTCTTCTTGATGCCTTTCACCAGCATGAGCTCCTTAGACACATTTGCTGCCCTTGCTGCCTTCTTTTGATTCTTTCAGGTAATCCTCTTTGTCCTCCCCCTCCCTGTTTTTTTTTGAACCTCCTAAATGTGGCTCTTTTATTTCTTACTTTCTCCATGACTCCTTGCTCAACTAGCTGGGTTTCTTGACCCTAGCTCTCTTACTCTGGACCCTGTTGCAGGTTTCAGTTGCCTCCTCAGTCCCCAGTTCTATGACCTCCCACCTCTGGTTAATATACATATTAGTTTGGATTCTTGCTAGATACCCTTTAACTACCTCCCCCATCCTCCTGAAGTTGGCCCTCTTAAAGTCCAGTACTCTTGTACCTGTTTCTACTCCCTCTTTACCCATTTTCAGTGTAAACCACACTGAGTGGTGGTCGCTCCCTGCCAGCAGTTCTTCCATCCCCAGCTCCCTCACAAACTTCCCATTTGCTAGCATGAGGTCTAGGGTATTCCCTAACCTGGTTGGCTCACTGACCATTTGCATTAGGAAGCAAATGGTCAGTGAACATTTGCATTAGGAAGCTATCCTGGAATGCATCCAGAAGTATTGCCCCCTTCTATTCGTGGGGCTGGGGTACTCAAATCCACTCCTGGCAGGTTGAAGTCCCCCACAATCACCATGCTACCCTTTCTGCAGTCCCTTCTGGTGTGTCCCCCTAGTTTCCTGTCTAACTCCTCTGTCTGAGATGGTGGCCTGTACACTGCTCCCATCCTGAGAGTCCTATTCTTGGAATCCTGGATTTGCATCCATAATGACTCCGTACTACCCTCCTCCTCCTCCTCCTCCTCATGAACAAACTTCAGTCCTTCTCTCACATACAGTGCCACCCCCCACCCTTCCCATTTACCCTATCTCTGTGGAATATCTTATATCTTGGTACCACCAGGTCCCAGTCCTGGTAATGGGTGACCCATGTTTCAGTGATGGCTGCCATGTCCATCTCCCCTTCTGTCATGAGAGCCTGTAGCTCTGCTCTTTTGTTCACTAGACTCCTAGCATTCAAGGTGACCAACCTCCACCCTTTTTTCTTCCCCCCCCTCCTGCTCATGTCATGTTCATGAAGTGGTGTAAAAAAATGTTTATGTTGAATGTTTGGAGCCAAAAATTGGAAAATTACCAAAGTTATGTGCAAGCATGGAAACATTTCAAGGTAGATTCATAACTTTGAGTTTGTTTAATATTTTGACCCTGAATTTTGATAATAGTCTTCTTATGACCCCATCTCATGAAGACAGCAGGTGAAAATTTTCAAATCCCACCCAAGAGGTGATTTCATGGAGCAACTGCGAAATCATCTTTTGGACCATATTTTAAAATTTCACCTCACCTGTTCATGAGTTGGGGTCTTAAAATTGCCATGTTGAATGTTTGGTGAAAAAATATTGAAAATTAGCAAAGTTATAAGAGAACACTGAAATATTCCAATGTTCACTCATAACTTGGTCATTTTACCATATTTTTCTACAGAGTTTTCAACATAGTCTTCTTACAGTACTACCCCACCTCATGAACCCAGTAAGTGATCATTTTCAAATCCTGACTGAAAGGTGCTTTCATGAAGCAACTGTGAAACTGCAAAATACCTTTTGGGCCAGATTTAAAAAAATTCACCAAACTTGTTCATGAGGTGTTGTCTCAAAAAGGCCATGTTGAAAATCTGGCTGAAAATTGTTTACCAATGACAAAGTTATGAGTAACAGCTTAACATGTACTAAAAAATACACTAACCATGCTTACCTTATTTTTTTTTAACCAGGCGAGATACACTAAGCTGAAGCTTGTTTACAGGTGCGACCTGGGAGCACAAGGAAGTTAAGTGACTTGCTCAAGGTCACACAGTATGCAAGTGGGGGCTGTGGGATTCCAACCCAGCTCTCCATGTTTGCAGCTTAGAGCCTTAAACCACTGTGCTATATTGCCTCCTCAATTTCACAGTTATTTCACAGTGGCTGTTTACGGAGGAGGATGTCATACAGCTCAGAAACTGAATCTATAATGGGGGACCTTCTTTAGGCGAGTACGGTTGTGTGGGAGGTGTGGGTTGATGGTTTCTGAATGGGGCTGTGGTGTGTGGTGGGTCAGAGATCAACAAGAGACCATTTTCTTCTTCTCTGGTGTTTAACATGCAAAAATAATCTGCAACTGACATTTTTTATTTGCAGGGAGACCAGCCTGACCCTTGGCAAAGTCTTCTGTGGCACTGAAGGTGGGCACTTCAGTGACTCCATCTGTCTGTTGGGGGGTGAGCAATCTGGAGGTTAGGGGGTTGACATTCAGTGGTACTGGTGGTGAGCACCCTGGACCATTTAAAGGGTTAAAAAAAGATCTGCAAGGGACAGTTTTCTTCTTTGCAGGGGGACTGAACTAACACTGGGGATGGAGCACCCCAGTGTCAGCATACTCTTCTTAGCATCTGGGGTGGGTACCCCATTGTATCCATCTATCTCTGGGGGGAGTTGATCGGGAGGGGATGGGGGCTCTTGAAATGGTAAATGTAAACTGGTATCAGTCTGGATGAGAGATTGCTAGCTGAACTTGGAGGGACAGGGAGTATGATATGATGTGATTACAGTGCAAGCGTCTTATAATGAATTAGTTTGCTTATGGCACTTTTGTCCTTTATAAGCAGCTGTCTATCATAACAAAATGAAATGTTCTTGGAGACACTGCCCCATAATAATGTAATTTGCTATGTTCATTTACTTACTTCAGTTGTTGGCTGGGAAAGGTTAGGGAGGCAGTTATTCCAAAAGAGAACACCTCCAGCTTGAAGCTGATCACAGACTGCAAAATTGTATTCCAGTCTCTTGCACCCCCCCATTTTTAATTCTGACTCCTGCACTACCAGCAAATGTTACACTTGCCTACATACTTTGAAATGTTCCCTTGCTTACTGGCATCAGGCAGGACAAGGGAGGGCTGGCTAAGGTAGGAGTGGGGCGAACATTTTTAAAGATTCTTGTTTAACCACAAAGAGCATAGAAATGATGAGGGATGGTTTGCTGAGCTTGGAGAGGGAGAGAACATTTCTTAAATATTCTTGTACAACCATAAAGAGCATAGGAATGACAAGGGATGACTGGCTGATCTGGGAAGTGAAGAGAACATGGTAATGGGAGATTTTTGAGTTCAAACCAAAAAAGAAATTCCCTTTTATGCCACTTTGTGAGATGTAACAAATTTAAAGGAAAATTTACCTTTCTTATCAGAGGGCTATCCTAAAGCCCTACTGAGCATGCTCAGAAAAAAATCCTTATAACTCTGGAACCGATTAATACTTTTTTTCACAAAACCTTCAAAAAGCACTACCTTGGCACAGGCCATTTCCACCCTAAGTGGTTTGGGAAAAAAATATGTACCATCTAGGCTGTAGGAGAGAGCAAAAACAGTGTACAATGTATGGAGAAAACCTAAGGTTTTATTTAAAAATGAATTTTTTAACTCAGAAACCATTTAAGCTGCAATCACAAAACTTCGCAACACTCGAGAACGTGCCTCCAAGACAACACATGCCAAATTTTGGTGATTACATCTATATCTATGTCTATAGCTACTGTATATCTATATACATACATATACACACACACACACACACGCACACACACACACATATATATATACATACACACACACATATATATATTATATATATATACATACTGTATATACACACACATATACACAGTATATATAAATTGCAAAAAACTTCATTAATGCATCACTTAGGGTTAAACCAACAAAAGTAGGGAAATGTGGCATTAGGACTTTCAACCCTAACACCCCATTCCCCACCCTGCACAGACCCACAGGTGGGGGGGGTCTGTCTTGGGGCCATCAACCCTAACACTCACCCAATTCCCTTACAAAATAAGGTGATATGGGCACAGCATAGGAGAATAGGGTGAGCGTTAGGGTTGTTAGCCTCAAGACAGATGCTCCCCACCCTGGTATGTGCAGAGTGGGAATGGGGTATTAGGAAGAAACTCTTCTACATTTCCTACTTTTGTCAGCTTAATCCTAAATGATGCATTAATGAAGGTTTTTTTCTATTTATTTCCTTATTTTTTGAGATAGTATGATCGTATCCTTATTTGCCTGTGGGAGCACAGGGCCCCCAGGGCCCTGCGGTCCCACCCCTCCATACATGCATATATGTATGTAGCTGTGGAAGCACAGGGCCCTCTGGCCGTTGCACTTCCAGTTATACAGTAGGACAACATTCACTAAAATCGTCACCATAGACATGTTAGCATCCCTCCTCATGTACCAAATGCACAACATTTTTCAATCCCTGCCAAAACATAACTCCACACAAGCGCAACACCATTCCACACCACAGGTGGAAAAACACATTTTAGCCAGGATTTGAAAAATGCGAGCTGTGACATACATGACGTGGTGTAATAAGAAGGCTACATTGAAAACTTGGGTCAAAATATTTAAAATCCCCAAAGTTACGAGCAAGCATAATGAAATTGCAATAAATAGTCATAAATATGGCAATTTTAATAATTTTGATCCAAACTTTTCAACATAGTCTTCTTATGATGTCACCACATGAACCCAGTACAGAAACTTTTCAAATCCCGGCCGAAACATAATTCTGTGTAACTGCAATTCCATTCTGTGCAACAGGTGCAAAAACACATTTTGGCCAGGATTTGAAAAATGACAGCTGTCACATAAATGAGATGGGGTAATAAGAAGACTACATTGAAAATATGGGTGAAAATATTGACACTACATTGAAAATATTGGTGAAAATATTGACAATGTTCAAAGTTATGACTTTACATAGTGAAATTGCAATGAATGGTCATAATGCAGCAATTTTTTGATATTTTTACCCCAGATTTTCAACATAGCCTTCTTATGACCCTACTTCATGAACAGTATGACAGTCATTACAAAATCACACCAGAAAGGTGATTTCACCAACTTATAATGAAATTAACTTTCTAACAGAAGTTGAATAATGACAGTCATACTGTTCATGAGGTGGTGTCCCCAAAAGACCATGTTGAAAATTTGGGGTCAAAATCTCCAAAAATGGCTGAGTTATGTATCAAAGTTGAAACCCCCATAAAAATACATTGAAGCGTATTTACAGTACCTTAGTTTCTCATATTGCAGTCACCGGTTTCAGCAACAAGATGTGTCTTTGGTCGGCAGAGCAGATCTTGAACTTGGGACCTCTTCAGGTGTGTGAGGGTCTGTGGGGCTGTCATGGGATGTGTGGGGAGGTGGGTGCACAGTGGGAGGTTGGGTGTGGGGTGCGTGCGTGATCGCCAATGGATGTTTTTTTTTCACAAGTAAAAAATAAATATTAAAAGACATCAAGGAACCGTTTCCTTATTTTCAAGAAAAAAAACATGAAAGGGAGAGTGGGGGATATGACGAACAACCAATGAGAAAAAAAGGGGCATAGGAAGGTGGGGGATACCACTAGACACCAGGAATAAAGGCAGGAGCCTTCTGTTCCTCCCCAAAAAAAGTGAATACGGGATTATAAAAATAAAAATATATATTGGTCCAGATATTCAAAAGGGTTGCGTATGGTGCATGATATTCAAATAGGAATTGCACCTGGCACAAATCCCGATGCGCCGGAGCACATCAGTAATGTATGCAGGTGCAGGTAGGGGGGCGTACCCATGAATACTCTGCACAGCCCGATATTCAGCCCAGGATGTGCTGAGCCATGCATGCGCCATCCCTATTTGCGCCGCACAAAGCTGAGCAAAAAAAAAAAGAGCAAGGGCTGGCCACCCACAGGTGAGCTGCCATATTGCAGGGTGCAACACGGCAGGTGATACCTCTGGGTGGCCACCCGAGCTCCAGCTGCACCTCCGTGGTGGCACCCCCATGTCCGATCGCGGGCATCAGTTAAAAATAAAATGATTCCTATATCCCTGGTGGTCCAGTGGACTGCTGTCTGCCGAATCGCGGGATTAAGTACAATACACACCGAATCCTATATCCCTGGTGGTCCAGTGGACCGCTGTCTGCCCGATCGCGGGCTTAAGTAAAATTAAAAAGAAATCCTATATCCCTGGTGGTCCGGTGGACCCAACTCCCCACTCGCCAACTGATCCCCACCACCCTGCTCCCCCCGGTCAGCGGTGGGCGGCAGCACCCAACCTGCCTGCCACCCTATTGCCCACTGACTGACACCGTTGGTAGGGCTGTACGTCCACTGGTCCACAGCATGAGCCAATGGGCATGCAGCCCATACCGTACTACACATACCAGATATGTGAATGGATCCATTCACATATCTGGAATGTAGTATGGTACGGGCTGCACACCAATTGGCTCACGCTATGGACCAATGGGTGTACAGCCCTACCTAAGGTGTCAGTTGGCGGGCAGCAGGCGGTTGGTGTTGCCACCCGCCGCTGACCGGGGGGAGCGGGCCGGTGGGGATCAGTTAGCGGGTGGGATGGGGAGTCCACTGGATCACCAGGGATATAGGATCTCTTTTTTTATTTACTTAAGCCCGCGATCGGGCAGGCAGACATCCACTGGACCACCATGGATATAGGAATCTTCCTGTATTTTACTAATGCCCGCAATCAGGCTGTGGGGCACATTGCTGCACTGCAGGGGGCATTGGTACCCGACGGCTGCTGCCTGGCAGGGCGCCAGGTGCAAGTCATCAGGGATCGGCGCACCTGCATGCAAATGGGGCCATAATGACATGCAAATGGCCCCATTTGCACCGTGCATACATTATGGCCCCATTTGCATGTAAACTTTTGAATATCGAATTTTTTTCACCTAGTGCAATGGAACTTGTGCTAGCACATCCCCATGCTCTACTCTGGCCACTGGTGCTGGCGCAGTGCCACTGCGCCATGTGCACTGTGGGTGGCCAGGGTGCGATATTCAACGATGCTGAGCAGTGTCGCGGATCCGTTGAATAGTGCCCAGTCCACACCACTGCGCAGCCAAGCTGAGCTGCTCCCAGGCTTGCGCCACAGCCTGGCGCAGTTTGAATATCTGGCCCATTACATACAATCTATATAAAAAATAAAACAAATATATAAATATCTGTTAAAAAACAAAATATGCAGATACAGGGTGGGGTGCCAATAGACACCAGGGATTTTTCTGGGGGAGAGGTTTCAAAGTACAAACAAAAACATGGCTCTGTTTTTCAGGGCCAGATGTCCCACAGACCATTTTTATGACCAGATGGCCATGCCAACAATCCTTTTTCACCAGAATAATTCATTTTTCAACATCCTTATTCTTCATGACAAAAAAGGAAATTGGCTGGTGAAAAAGGATTTCCACTTTTCATGACCAGATGGCAATGCCAGTAATCTTTTTTCACCAGAGCAATTCCTTTTTAGTCATCCTTTTTCATCACAGCAAAAAAGGAAATCAGCCAGCGAAAAAGGAATAATACTGGCATGGCCATCTGGTTGTGAAAAGGGGAAATCCTTTTTCTCTAGCCGATTTCCTTTTTCACCATGATGAATAAGGACTCACAGAAAAGGAAGTTAGCGAGTGGCAAAAAAGGAATTAAATACTTAAAAATTATAGGGCATACAACTCATGAAAAAACACACAGAACAGCTCATCGATGCCCGATGAGCAAGATATATAGTTAGAAGTCTGAAACCGACATCCCTGGGCACATTTATAAAACTTTGTTTTAGCTAGAAATAAAAAAAACAAGATTGCAGCTCATGAAAAAGGTTTTTCTTCTGATGAACAAGGATTGGCCCCACAAGAAAAAGGATCTTTGTTTGTCAGAGCAAAATCCTTTTTGTTCCAGGATTCTATCCAAAAGAGTGAACTGAGCATGCTCAGAACCCAAAATTTTAAAATTAAATATCTTTGAAACAAATTGTTTCACAAAACTAATGCAGACAAGCTCTCTGTGGCAAGCACTTTCTACTCTAAACATTTCAGATCAAAATACCAAACCATTTGGCCACAGCACAATGACAAAAATATGCAAAAAAAGGCAAATTGTAATGTTGTTTCACTATGCACAGCATGAAATCTGCCAATCCAACCAACACAAAACTTGGCACATAAAGGGAGCTGCACAAGTAGACTGTGCATGAAAACTTCCGTGCAAATCCATTGAACAGTTGCAAAGTTATTAAAGTGCAAAATTTGAGGTTTAACATAGAAACACCTGCCCAGCCCTTACTACAGTGGTGCTACTGCACCATTATAATGTATATAAGTAGCAAAAAACTTCATTAATACTCCAGTTAGGTTCAAAGGGACAAAAGTTGGGAAATGATGCATTAGGATTTCCATCCCTAACAACCCACACTCCCAAACCAGGCAGGAGAGCAGGTATGGGGTGTGCCTTGGGCTTTTCAAACATAACACTCACCCCATTCCATCTGTAAATAAGGTCAGATGTATTGACTTAATGAGAATGGGATGAGTGTTACGCTTGAGAAGCCCAAGGCACACACCTACACCCCACACCTGTTCTCCTGTTTGATTTGGGAGAGTGGAGTGTTAGGGTTGGAAACCCTAGTGCCTCATTTGGCAACATTTGTCACTTTGACCCTAAAAGGAACATTAACAAAGTTTTTTGCAACTTATTTCCTTACTTTTTTGAGATACTATCCTTATTTTACTTTGGGAAGAACCCTGTGCTCCCATCCCTCCATAGATGAATATATGTACACAGCTGTGGAAGCACAGGGTCCTACAGGCCCTGCTCTTCCATTTATAGGACAACAGTGACCAAATTGTCAGCAAAGTCAGCTTAATACCCCACTTCATGAACCTGGGAAAGAAAATTTTCGAATCCTCGCCAAAATGTAATTCTGCGCAGCTGCAATGCCATTCTGTGTCACAGGTGTGAAAACACATTTTGGGCAGGATTTGAAAAATGACAGCTGTGACATACATGAGGTGGGGTAATAAGAAAGCTATGTAGAAAATCTGGGGTCAAAATGTTTAAAATGTCCAAAGTTACAGGCGGGCATAGCAAAATTGCAACAAATTGTGATAACTTTGGCATTCTTTCATATTTTGACCCTTCATTTTCAACAGTCTTCATATAATCCCACCTCATAAACCCCTTAGGTGACGTTTTTCAAATCTGTGCCAAAATGTCATTCTATGCCACAGGTGCAAAAACATAGTTCGAACAGGATGTGAAAATTGACAGCTATGCTGTTCATGAAGTGGTATGAAAAAATGGCTATGCTGAAAATTTGGAGTGAAAATATTGTAAATTACCAAAGTTTTGCACATGTGTAGAAACATTTTAGTGAACGCATGTAACATGGCCATTTGCAGAAATGTTTTCACCAAATTTTCAGCATGGCCTTTTTGGGACCCCACCTCATGAACACTGGTGGTGAAATTTTGTTATTTGGTCCTGAAAGGTGATTTCATACAGTGACCATGAAATCATCTTCCAGGCCCAATTAATGAAATGACAGTGGCAGAGTTCATGAGGTGGGATCCCAAAAAGGCCAAATGTGGTGAAACATTCCACAAAATGGCAAAGTTATGAACATAAAGTTTGAAACGTCATTGAAATACATTATACAGCACTTACCTTATTCTTCAGTTTGTGGTTTGGCTTTGAAAAGTGCAGACTTGTCCCAGTCCACAGAAGATGATAAGCTATGACCTCCAGAGATAAGTGTAGGGTGGGGGGGTGCAGAGCAGTGGGTGCTCAGTGAGAGGGTCAGGATGGAGGAGGGGGACAGTGGGGATGATGAGGGAGCATTTTCTTTTTTTGAGGTTTAAAAGACAAAGACATCGGGGGACTGTTTTTAACTTCTCAGGTTATTTTAAATATACAAGGCTGCAGCCACTAACCACCAGTGACCAAATACATAATAAAATATGGGGATCAGAGGGAGGGTGGGTGGGTGCCACTAAACACTAAATCATATGCTGCTCTCCATAGTGATATAGAACAGTTAAATGGGGCTCAGTCATTAGCCATTTAGCAGGGCCAGGACAACTGTAAGGCACCCAATAAAGATCAGCAAAACTGCTGAGAAAGTAAAAGCAGCAATCAACAAGGGATCCCAACTGGACTTACGAGCACCTGTATATGCTTTTCTAAAGGCATTCCTGGACGCAGATCCATTTTACTTAAGTTTTACATGCTACACAGAAATGCACTGTTAGAGCCTTGAAAACTATCGTAACTGATAAAAAACATTTATATTGGCATAGGAGCATTATTATGAGGTCTAAAGCTCATGCTGGAACAGTGGCAAAGAAGGCAAAGAGGACACCTCTAAACACAGCAAAGTAAACAAGCACTACCTAAACTAAATACAAAGGTGGTGCTACCACCAAAACCACCTAATGAAACAGGAAACAATTCTTAGACTTCTCCTTTTGTAGCATAACATTACAAGGACCCTGTTTCAGCCACTTCGAGGCATTTAATGAACATCTCAACAGCAGTAACTAAGTGAAATAGAGATCCTGCATGTCAACAATTATCAAAGATTGTAATTCCTATAGGCTGGTTGAAGGGTCTAATAGATCGGAGAGGCACGGGGTCAATAACGCGCACGGCAGAATGTTCTGTGACATAATCGCCTTGCACGATTCAAATATATATCTTTCCTTCCGTTAAGAGGGACTGCACCCCCCCAGACCCCCCCCCCACTAAGGATTCTAACTCCGGGGGGGTCCAACATGGAGCGCACAGATCCAGGTTTTGCCATAATGCCATATGCTATTAAGCGATGACATTATGACCAGTCACGGATCGGATAGAGGGATAAAAGCATTAAGGCTGAAATACATTTGCTTTATGCTGTATGTCCTTAAACTGCTAGCATATATATATATATATATATATATAGATATATAGATATATATATATAGATATATATACTGTATATATAAATTAAATGATATCACACACTTTGATCAATAATTACCCTGCAGAAACCTCATTACTTTTCTGGTTCCCCCTTGGGCCCTAATAAGATAGCTACAGGATAAATTACCTAAAGGATTTAAAGTTATCTTCCCTTAGCTGGGCACTGTTGACTATCATGTTGAAGAATATGACTACTTTAGTTGAAAAAACGAGCTGAAAAACATTGTGTGAATAAGTTATATGCAAATGCCATGCATTAGGTGAATACTGTGACTAAGGAGGGGTAACAGGAATAATGTAGTCACTCTGTTTAAACTACAGTAGGAATTTTTGGATCCCAAAACAGCTGGAATTTCTTGACTTCTGCAGCTGCTGCTGGAACTCATGTTGCAGGCTGCAGTGACAGCAGTGAGTCGCTGTTTCCCTGGTGTTTAGTGCCTCCCCCCCCCCCATGATCGCTGTCCCCATTATATTGTTTCTTTCAGCTGAAAATATTTACTTTTATTTTTTAGGCTTCGTCCTGATGCATTCCCATGCAAGTCCCACAAGGAAAGAAGTGTGCCGGCTGTGAGGTCGAAGAGCAACAGCAGAAGCAATGAAACAGAGGAAGAGGACCCCAGCCATGCTCTGTTCCTCTAGTCCAACCGCTGTGCACCCTTCAATACGGACTCCAAAGAACAAGCACCCCTGCCCAGTGCAAGACAGGAAAATCTAATAGAAAAGCACAAGATGGGGTCTCTCACACTTTATTTCTTCCTCTGTTCATATACACATACCTCCTTGGAGTGTCATAATCAAATGAAAACACACAGACACCACAGTGTCAAAGAAGGGTCAGCACCAATTCATAAAAATGGACCAAAGTCTCTCAGTTATCCCAAAAAAATTACAAAGTTTATTTTTGTGTTCATTAAATTCACATAAGCTCACCCAATTGGGAATTTAGTAAATCAGCAAGCACAGAGCATACTTGGTCATCTTTCAACCACAACTGATTGATACAAACAGTAGCCTGATGGAAAAGCCTACTATGAGGTCACCGGTATCTTCAGGCAGCATGACACTTGAGAGTGATGCTACCATTTTGTTATTTTGGCTTAGTTTTTGGAGTATATATTATTTCAATAATTGCAAATGCCAGAATTGGCTTGTCCATCAGGCCACTGTTAGCATCAAGCAGTGCTGGTTGAATGGTGGCAGAGTACACTCAGTGTTTGCTTATTTAATAAACTTCAGTTGGGTGAGCTTATGTGATTTTAATGCATACATACATAAAGTCTGTCTTTTTTTTGGGGGGGGGGATGTGATAACTGAGAGACATGGGTCCATCTTTATGAAGTGGTGCTGACCCCTGCTTCACATTGTGAACTATGTGTTTTTTTCATTATGTAAATATAACCTGCCAGATGGTGGCTGCAGTCAGAGCAGGAGAAACACTGGCCTCCTTCAAATGATCCAGTACCAGAGCAGGAAAGTGTATTGTGGGCTGAAGAGAACTAATCAAAGGATACAGCTGCAGCTCCAGCTAAGACTGAAGGGAGATCCAAACCCGCTCCTCCTTGAGTAAGGTACTGTGTTTCTTCTGTTACATATATGAGTAAGGAGAGGAAAGGGTGATCACATGGGATTCATAATAATGGTAACACCTGTAAATAATACACGACTTGCTAAAGAAACTCATCAGGTTGTCCCAACCATAGCTCGTCATCCCCTTCCACCTCCACCCCGTTTATTGTCAAATCTCCCCCAACAGCAGTTGTGCAGCTTTTCCTCACAAGACTGAACCAACTGGACCCAGAAAGTGGAGACAAAAACTGAAGGAACTGGTCAAGCTCATCTTTTCCCAACAAAATAAGCCATTATTAAACGTTGGGCTCTGATCCTACCGTCTCACCATTTGCAGCCATATGCTACCCACTGATATCTCTTCGCCACAGCTGGCTACCGACTCTGCATGCAAGGTGCATATTATAGGAGGCAGTATAGTGTAGTGGTTAAGGGCACTGAGCTGCAAACCTGGAGACCTGGGTTTGAATCCCATCAGCCCCCACTTGCATACTGTGTGACCATGGGCAAATCACTTAACCTCCTTGTGCTCCCAGGTCGCACCTGAAGGCAAGGCAGGCAACTTTATTTCTAAGGCATCCAATCCCGGAGGCTCTGGCTTAGTGTGCCTTTCCTGGTTAAACAATTTCCCCTTTCCATTTGTAACTTTGAAGTGCAGATTACACCTAATGGGGTCCCGATCAGCCAGCTAGGTGTGGTGGTGTCACTCCAGGATGTCAGTTTAGTGGCTTTTGAAAAAGGAATTTTTCCTTACGAAAAAAGATTTTATTCTCCCGAAAAAGGAATGGGTTTCGTGAGAGTGAATCCTTTTTCAAAAGATCAAATCCTTTGTCAGATTTTCTCCCTTTGTCCTGAAAAGTGATCTTCCCATTCAAAACAATGGGAAATGAAAAATTGAATAATTTTACAACAGATTAATATTTTTTCACAAAACAAAGCATGCCTGTTCTGCTACACAAGCTGTGTCTACCCTAAAAAATCATACTAAAATTCCACATTGTCTGGACACTAGGCAATGAGGAAAAAACTGCAAAAAGTGGGACTTTATGACTTTTTGCACATCCAACCAGAATTAAACTTGCCATATCATGAGATCAACCCCCGCAGGAAAGAGTATGCCACATTCTAAGCAAATCCATTGATTTGGTTGCAAAGTTAATAAAGTGGAAAATGTAAGGTTTAATATTAAACATGCTACTCAACCCTAACTATTGGGTGCTACCATGCCCCTCTAATTATAGGGGCATGTTTGTGCCCCTAGAGTTAGGGTTGAGTAGCCTGTTTAATGTTAAACCTCAAATTTTGCACTTTAATAACTCTGCAACCGATCAATGGATTTCCACAAAATTTGGTATGCGTTGTCCTGTGGGGTGGATCCCTTGATGTGGCAAGTGTCGTTCTGGTTGGATGTGCAGATTCTGCGATCCAGATAGTGAAAAAAGTAAAAAGTCACAATTTTTGCAGTTTTTTACTCATCTCCTTGCACCCAGATGGTGCGGAATTTTGTTTTGATTTTTTATGGTAGAAAGAACTTGGGTAACAGAACTGCCACTATTAGTTTGGTGCAAAAATATTAAACTGTTGCAAAGTTATTAAGTTTTTACATTCCCACTATATCCTATGGGGAGTTCATTTTTCAGGATAGATGTAAAAAGTTTGACAAAGGATTTGATCTCTTGAAAAAGGACTTAGTCTCGAAAGAGCATTTTCTTTTTTGCAAGAACAAAATCCTTTTTCGTGATGAAAAATTCCTTTTTTATGAGCTGCCATCTTGTTTTCCATGTTTTCATAAAAAAAATGAAAACCCACACAAATGAACTTATACAGATATATCAACCCATGTCTCTTGATCATCGGGACTCTGTTTGGTAGATTCTGTTGTTATTTGGTGTAAGACCTAACTTGGAAGTTATTTTTTTTAACTATTTAAAATCCTTTTTTGCACTCACATACTTCCTTTTTCGTAAGCCAAATCCTTTTCACCAGCTGATCACTTTTCTAGAGCTACCAAAAAGTTTGGCTTCTAAAAATTCCTCTCCACTTTTTAGTATAATTTCCCTGATGTCTAGTGGCACCCCCCACCCTCCGATCGTTGCACCCACACACACTTTTTTGTCAATTCACTGGTGTTCAATGGCACCCCCACCCTTCGATCACTGCCCCACCTTTTTGAATAATTGCCCTGGTGTCCAGTAGTACCCCCCACCCTCTGATTACTGCCCTCTGTTTTCTTTATTACTTTCCCTGGTGACTAGTGGTACCCCCAACCTCTGACTGCTGACGTTACTTGAAAATAATGAAACCATCCCTCAATGTCTTTTTAAATTTTTTGTAGCTGTAAAAAGAAAATCCATCGCTGATCACACCTGCACCCCCCACCCAACCTCCCACTGTGTACACACTTCCACACACACCCCTTGACACTCCCATACACCGTCACTCGCCTGAAGAGGTCCCAGTTCAAGATCCACTCTCCCAATCGAAGACACTTCTTACTGCTAGACCCAATGACTGCAATATGAGAAACTAAGGTAAATGCCGTTCAATGTATTTCAATGGGGGTTTCAGCTTTTATGTATAACTCAGCCATTGTTTGAGATTTTGACCAACAAATTTTCAACACGGCTTTTTGGGGACCCCACCTCATGAACAATATGACTGTCATTAGGCAACTCTTGTTGGAAAGGTGATTTTGTAGTCATTTGTTGAAATCACCTTTATGGTGGAATTTGTGCAATGACAATGATACTGTTCATGAGGTGGCGTCATAAAAAGGCTATGTTGAAAATTTGGGGTAAAAATTTCAAAAAATGGCTGCGTTATGACCATTCTTTGCAATTTCGTTATGGACATTCATAACTTTGGAGATTTGTAATATTTTTACCCCATATTTTCATCATAGCCTTCTTATTACCCCACCTCATGTACATCACAGCTGTCATTTTTCAAATCCTAGCCAAAATGTGTTTTCGCACCTGTGGCACAGAATAGCATTGCAGCTGTGCAGAATTATGTTTTGGCAGGGATTTGAAAATTTTCTATACCAGCATCATGCAGCAAGGTCATACAAAGGGTATGTTGAACATTTGGTGTCAAAATTATTAAAAATGACACAGTTATGACTATTTTTGTAATTTCACTATGCATACTCATAACTTTGGGAATTTTCCATATTTTGACCCAAAATTTTCAATTCAAATTTTATTAACAAATTTTCCATAATACAGGGGACAGAAATAGTGACACATTTGCAACATGATAACAATTCAAAGCGTATTCTGCCCCTTCCCCCGGTACAGCAGTAAGATAAAATAATCCGTAGTTGGACTAAGGCAAGCAATTGCCAACATCATCCTTATCAATACCAATAATAATTAGAGTGCGTAAGGGATCGCAAATTCTCTTATATTTCTGTTGCCTGTTATGAAGGCTCGCAATGGCTTTCTCAGTATGGAGATCAGCAAGGATTTCATGGACCCACTCTTGATATGATGGGGTAAAGTCATCCTTCCAATGTTTAAGTATGACTTTTTTAACAGATAATGTTATCATAGACATATAAAATCTCCGAGTGATAGCTTCAATAGGGGAGAAGTCCCCTAGAAGGCAAATTTCAGGGGTAAAACAATCCTGTAAACCCAGTAAAGGATCCAATTTAGCCTTACTTGAGTTCCATAGTGGGATTATCTTAGGACATTGCCAGAATATGTGAAGAAGTGTCCCTTCCTCTTGGGAACATCTGGAGCAGAGACCTGAATTGAGAAGACCCCATCTCGCCAATTTTACAGGAGTATAATACAGGTTATGTAAAATGTGGTATTGCATAAGTCGTAGTCTGTCTTGCGACACATACTTGTGACAATACCACCATAATATGGGCCAGTCCAAGGTATAGTGGGGAAAAAGGGAGTACCAATATTTGGTGGGGCCATAGGAGCCACCATACCGCCAATGAAAAAGGGCTTGGTACATTTTCGAGATTACCTTGAAGGGACCCAACAAGGAAGAGAACTCAGATATTAAGGAAAATGCAGAAGGGTGGGGAGAAGTATTACCCAATGTGGTAGTGAGAATGTGCCTTAATTGAAGGACCTTGAAGTGACTGGCTGCTGGAATGTTAAATTTCCAGATTAACTTAGCTACCGAGAGCCAAGCTCCCTCTCCATCAAGAAAGGTAGATACAATCCCTTCCCCCAGTTGGGGCAACCACTTAGAGGAGACCCTCTGTTTGTTTATTAAGAAGGACAGTGAGTTCCACATAGATTGAGACAGATCTAGCTGTGGTTTATAGCACAAAAAGGAACAAAGTTGAGTATGTATTCTTAGAGAAGTTATAGGGGTTGGACATTTTCGGATCTCTTGTAGAGAAGAAAGCTTGACATAGAACAGGGTCGGGGGGTCCATATTCATAGACTGAATAAAATCGAATTCAATTTTAAGCCAGGTCGGCCTCAAACTGTTGGGCCCTGGGTGTACCCATTTTAGGTATTTTGATAGATGACTAGCCCAATAATATATTGCCAGGTGAGGAATACGTAAACCCCCATCAAGTTTTTGAGCCGCCAGCTTGTGCTATGCTAATCGGGGATGTTTGTTAGACCATATAAAATTAGTAAAAAGCCTATGCATTTTCTGAAACCAGGACAGTGGAATAAATGAGTTAAGGAGCGATAAAGGGTAAAAAAGGCAGGGAAATACATTCATTTTAATTATACTAATACAGCCCCAAAACGAAATAGGGAGCTTCGACCATCTATCAAGGTCATGTGTAATGACCTGGGAAAGGGGTTCCAAGTTCTCTTTGAACCACAAGGAAGGATTACGTGTAAGTCTAATGCTGAGATATTTGAGAGAGGCAGATGACCAAGACAACCCAAAGGGAATAACATCGTGTTTAAACACCTTGTAATTGAGGGGGAAAATAGATGATTTGTTAGAATTTAACTTGTAATTTGAAAAGGAACTAAACTTTGCAATCGTAGCTAACATGGAAGGAATGGACATGACGGGATGGGACAGATGAAGAAGAAGATCATCGGCATATGCCATAACCTTTACTACAGTATTTCGTATCGGTATGCCTTGTATATCCGGATTACCTAGAATGTTTTGAATAAGAGTTTCTAAGTAGAGATTAAATAATAGGGGGGGAAAGAGGACAACCTTGCCTCGTTCCCGAGTGTAAAAGGAAGGGCTTTGAAAATGCCCCATTTCCTGAAATCCTGGCGGAGGGAGCTTGATATAGGGCTCAAATCCAATCTATAAATGTAGAGGAAAAGCAAATGCCTTAAGAGTTTGAAATAGAAAATTCCAATTCACATGATCAAATGCCTTCTCAGTGTCCAGGGACACCAAAACAGCTGGAAAGACAGCATCCCTGGACTCTGAGAAGACATGTGAAAGGGTATGTAGGTGGTCTGACGATGAGCGCCGCCTCATAAATCCTACCTGTGACATACCAACCAAGTCCAGAAGAACCAGGGTAATCCTATCAGCCAATATCTTCGAGAGGATTTTAATGTCCTGGTTCAAAAGGGATATGGGCCTATAACTCTGTACCAACTCGGGTCAGATTTAGGGAGGAGAATAATTAGGGCTTCAAACAAATGGGGATCAGCAGCTACCCCAGATAGAATATGGAGGAACAACCGATGAAGTGCCGGCGCTATTTGTTCCTGAAAAGTTTTGTAAAATAAAGAGGAAAAACTGTCCTGTCATGGGACTCTATCCAAAGGCAAAGCCTTAATCACCTCAGTTATTTCTTCCAAAGAGACAGGAGAGGAAAGAAACCTCCTCTGTGAATCAGACAGAGAAGGGAGGTGAGACTCCAGGAGATATGCCTCAAGAGCCTCCGGTGGGGAGGGGGGGTAATCCATGTCCCTATATAGTTGCTCGTAGAACTGTGCAAACTCCTGCACAATCTCTGAGGGGGACGATCTTAAGGATCCATCTGCTTGAGCCCTAACAGGCGGAATGAATATAGCTGATTCCTGTTGCTTTATCCTTAAAGCTAACAGACATTCTGCCTTTTCTCCTTGATCGGTGTAAAGAGCTTTGGTGCGAATGATAGCCAGCTCTGCTTTTTCCCTTATCAAGTCCGGGTACCTATCTTTAGCTGCAAGGAGTTTCCTCCTGCTTTCCTCCAGAGTATTAGGAGATAAGTTAGACTCTAAGGAACAAATCTGGGACAATAATGATGAAAGCTCCGCCTCCCGAGTTCTTTTCTGCTTTGTTGCTAAGCTGATCAGAACCCCCCTCATGTAGGCCTTAAAAGCACCCCATATAATATCTGGCACCATGCCTTCTGTAGAGTTAACTGAAAAGAAAAAATCTATCTGTTCTTTTACCTGTTTGGAAAATTGAACATTTTTCAGTAACTGATCGTTTAACTTCCACCAACTCTCTTTTTTAGGGACAGAAAGTAAGGCCAAGCAACACATCACAAGGGAATGATCAGATGTAGGTCCTGGTTGAATTGAAGAAGATATAACCCCTGATAGGAATGATTGGGATATTAATAAGTAGTCTATGTGGGAATGCGACTTATGCACTGGTGAGACAAAAGTGTACTCCCTTCTATTGGGGTGTAGCACTCTCCATACGTCGCATAAACCACATTGGTCTAATAAGTCTCTAAACGCTCTCTGCCCAGGGGAAAGTCCTTTTAAAGCTGATCCTGACCTGTCAATAGTAGGGTCCAACACCAGATTGAAATCCCCTCCCATTACTATCGATATAGGAAGCAAGGGTAATATAAGAGTTATAAGCTTCATGAAGAAGCTAGGGTTATCTATATTGGGACCATAGATACTACAAAGTAAAAGTGGCATGGAACAAAGAGTTCCTTGAACCATAATATATCTGCCACCAGGATCCCTAAAGACCTGTGTGGGAATAAAGGGGACATTTCTGTCAATAATTAACATAACCCCACAACTGTTAGTAGACCCCTGGGCAGCAAAAACTTGCCCCACCTGTTGCCTCCTGAGTTGTAAGGCCTCGGAATCTAACAGGTGGATTCTTGTAAAAACGTGACCTGGGATTGCAACAGATTCAGATACTTCAGAACTTGATATTGTTTGGGCTTCTTCCTTATCCCTTTCACATTCCAAGTTGAAAAAGTAATATTACTAGCCATCGAGTCTGTTAATAAGAAAACACATATAAAATAAACAGAGATTAATGCAGTGAGCATCAAAGAACCATAACCCCCTGATTACTGCTGTACCACCCTCCCAGCCCAATCCCCTCTTAACCCTTAACAAACAACTAACAACCCTAAACCCCCTCCATCCCCCTTAATCCCCACCCTCCCCCCACTTTTTCCTGTCCAGCAAAATGTTCTGCAACTACCCTTAATCCCTCAGCTCCCCTCCAACCCTTTTTAAGTAACAAAACTCCCCTCATACCCAGGTTACCAAATGTCAGTTTGTAGGGAGAGCACAACTTATATTGTGGAGTGAAAAGGGAAAAACCACAGCTAAACCTAACTAGGACCATTCCTTGCCCCACTAAACAAGAGGTACAGGAGAATAAGAAACAGTAAAAATTAATCTTCCCCCAGTAACTTAAACATTACTCCCCTCTAGTGGACAAATTGAGGAACTACAATAGGCTTAAACACAAGGTAAAGCAGCCAGGCTACATTAACATTCCCCTTCAATATCAGAACTGCATTTGTCCAAAAGTGAACAGTACACTTGTCTGGTAGCAGTGTACCTAAGCTAACCATAGTAGCGATTTCCTCGCTCTGTGAACAAGAAAACAAGAATACAAATGAAAAGCCATCAGAAGAGGAGGGAATCAGCGGCCAGACAGGGCTCCAAACAAAAACACTGTCCCATCTCATCTGTAGCAGGGAGCCCAACTGAAAATCAGCTCCATAACATAACCTCCATTACTAGAGTGTAGAAATAGACTCACACAGCATATTGAGAGTGCAGTCCCACCGATTCGTTCAATCTTTGAACAGTCAGCTTGCCCCTCTTCTCATCAGGAACACACCTCCAGAGTATCCCCCTTCAGGTACCTCGAAACAGATCCGGGAGGGCCGATTTGAGCCCTTCTTTGGCTGCTTCTGCATCTTCATAGGACAATCAGGATCCCGCGACTATTACTTGCAGCTTCACTGGGTAAATCATGCGGAAACGAATACCTGCAGCAATGATCCTGGATACAAGGCAGTGAAAGGCTTGCCTGCACTGCCGGATGGTTAAAGGCAGGTCCTGGGTCACACAAAACCTTTTCCCCTCCCACAGGAGATCCTGAATATCTTGGACCTTTGCCAGAAAGTGCTGCCCTTCAAGATAGTTTAAGAACCTCATGATCAGTGGTCTAGGGGGAGATCCCGGTTGAGGCATGGGACGCAGGGCTCTATGTGCCCTCTCAATAACATAATTAGAGCCATAGGGAGAAGGTCCCACCACCTTGCACACCAGTTTCTGGGCAGACAGGACTGCATCAGGACCCTCTTCTTGTTCCGGGAGCCCTATAAGCATGATATTATTTCACCGGCTGCGCCCCTTTAAATCTTCGATCTTCTGCTCCATCCTAGAGAGCTTTTGGTGCAGCCCGATGACCTCGGAATCTCTTTTCTCTGCCTGCTGTTCTAAAGAGACCACCCTGGCTTCGTTGTCCGAAACCTTCTTCGCTGTGTCCTCCATAGCTGTGGACAGTGATTTTATTTCTGCTGCCATGCTCCGTAATTCATCCTGAAACAGACAAAATTCCACGAGGAAGTCCGCCAGGGTGAGCGGTTCTTGTTCCATTTTAGCGGACATTGGTGAAGCTGAGGATGATGCAATGAGGGCCCTCTGTTTTTCCGGGCCCTTCTCCGGCATTATAGGTGGTGTATGCCGAGGTCCTGTTTTCTTCATTGCCACCTCACATGGTTCACGTTTGACTGCTGCCTCGCTGTCTTGTTGACAGACTGGTCTTAGGAGTCAAAAAAACAACTCGATTACCAAGAAAGGGGAGATTTAAACTGGGATTTTACTCTGGAAAGGTCGGAGCACAGAAGAGAGCTTCCTCTCAGGCAGACTGCATCACGTGACCCCGACCCAACATTTTCAGCAAAGCCTTCTTATTACATTAACTCATGTATGTCACAGTGGTCATTTTTCAAATCCTGGCCAAAATGTGTTTATGCACCTGTGGTGTAGAATGGCGTTGAGGCTGCACAGAGTCATATTTTGGAGGGCTTGAAAAATATTCAGCACCAGGTACAAGAGCTGTGGTAATAGCTTGGCTATGGTGACAATTTGGTGACTATTGCTCTATAACTGGAAGCGTAGGGGTTGGAGGGCCCTGTATCTCCACATCTAGATATGTACATGCATCTATATGCATCTATAGAGGGCACAAGCAAATAAGGATACCATTAAACTATCTGAAAAAGTAAGGAAATAAATTTCAAAAAAACTTTGTTTGAGCACCAGGGTTGATGGCCCCAAAACAGAACCCCCCCCATCTGTGGGTCTGTACAGGGTGAGGAATGGGGCATTAGGGTTGGGGGGAAAATATATATATATATATTATATGGGCGCAGTCCTGTCCCTATAGTTAGGGTTGAGTAGTCTGTTTAATGTTAATCCTCAGATTTTACACTTTAATAATCTGCAACCGATCAATGGATTTGCACAAAATTTGGTATGTGCTGTCTTGTGGGGTAGATCTCTTGATGTTGTAAGTTTTGTTCCAGTTGGATGTGCAGATTCTGAGATCCAGATAGTGTAAAAAAGTCACCCCTTTCCTCATCACCTTGCGCCCAGATGGTGTGGATTTTTTTATGATATTTTTATGGCAGAAAGAACTTGGGTAACAGAACTGCCAGTGTTTGTTTGGTGCAAAAATATTAATCTCTTGTAAAGTTATTCAGTTTTCAAATTCCAATTATTTCCTATGGGAAGTTCATTTTTTTAAGATACAGGCAAAAAGCTCTACAAAGGAACTGATCTAGCAAAACAGGATTTATTCTCATGAGATCCATTCTTTTTTTGTGAGGAAAAAATCCTTTTTCATGAGCTGCCATCTTATTTTTTTTCTTCCACCAACTACAAAAGGTGGAAAATGTATAAAACTGCTGAGATTTGTAAAAACAAACATCAGAACATAGCTAAACAGTACCAGTTTAGCTAGATTCTGATGTTTGTTTTTGATAATTTTTCCCACAAATGCCTTTTCTGGTCACCCAAGATCTTGGATGCCCTGCTTAGCTTGAGGTGTTCTTCCCTGGCGTGCTCTGTATGAGAACACAGGGAATTTCTTGACTTCTGCAGCTGCAGCTGGAGTCCTGTTGCCAGCTCCAGTGTTTTCTGTGAGCCACCCTTTTTCCTGGTGTCTAGTGGCACCCCCCACCCGCCAATCACAGTGCATGTCTCACATCACTGTGCACACATTGTTTGTTTGTGGTTTGACACTAATGGTTCATGACAAAATAGTAACATATCTATAACCAATTCAGAAGATACTGGTTTTCTGCAATCTGATTGGTTATAAGTGCAATGCTATTCTGAGAGTGTTATCTATGGCTCTATCATAAAGTTAATGAATGACATATACCCCATTTGACTGTTCTTCTGTGGACCGAGACACGTCTGCAAACTGAGGAATCAAGGTAAGTGCCGAATCATGTATTTCAATGGCGTTTTGAACTTATGTTCATAACTTTGCAATTTTTGGGGAATTATTTCACCAGATTTTCAACATAGGATTTTTGGGACCCTACCTCACATGAACACAGCAACTGTCATTTCATTAATCGGCCCCAGAAGGTGATTTCACGGTCGCTGCCCAAAATCACCTTTCAGGACCGGATAATGAAATTTCACCACCATTGTTCATGAGGTGGGGTCCCAAAAAGGCCATGTAGAAAATCTGGTGAAAAGGTTCTTTAAAGGTTATGCACAGTTGTTGAAATTTTTCTAAGTACACACATAACTTTGTTAATTTTCAATATTTTGAGTCCACGTTTTCAACATAGCCATTTTTTCGCACCACCTCATGAATATTAAAGCTGTCATTTTTCACATCCTGTCCAAAACATGTTTTCGCACCTGTGGCATGGAATGGTGTTTTGGCATGGATTTGAACATTTTCACCTATGGGGTTTTTATGAAGTGGGGTCATAAGAAGAGTATGTTGAAAATGTGGGGTCAAAATCTGAAAAAATGTTGAAGTTATGACCATTCACTGCAATTTCGCTATGCCCGCTCATAACTTCGGAAATGTTAAATATTTTTACCCCAGATCTTCAACATAGCCTTCTTATTACCCCACCTCATGTACGTCACAGCTGTAATTTTTCAAATCCTAGCCAAAATGTGTTTTCACCCCTGTGGCATGGAACGGCGTTTCAGTTGCGCACAATTACGTTTTGGTGGGGATTCAAACATTTTCTTTACTGGGTATATGAGGTGGGGTAATAAGATGGCTATGCTGACAATTTGCTCACTGTTGTCTTATAAATGGAAGTGCAGGGACCGGAAGGCCCTGTGCTTCCACAGCTACATACATATACTCATCTATGGAGGGATGGGAGTTCAGGGTCTTCGGACAATGCGCTCCGACAGTAAAATAAGGATACTATTATACTATCTCAAAAAGTAAGGAAATGAGTTGCACAAAACTTTGTTATTGCTCCAGTTAGAGTCAAAGTGACAAGAGTTGGGAAATGAGGTGTTAGAGTTTACCTAACACCCCACTCTCTGAAACCAGGCAGAAGAGCAGGTGCGGGGTGTGCCTTGGGCTTCTCAAGCCTAACACTCACCCCATTCCATCTGTAAATAACATTAGATGTGTAGACTTTATGAAAATGGGGTGAATGTTAGGCTTGAGAAGCCCAAGGCACACCCCACACCTGCTCTCCCTCCTGGTTTTGGAGGATGGGGTGTTAGGGAAACCCTAACCCCTCATTTTCAAACTTTTTGTCACGTTGAACCTAATTGGAGCAATAACAAAGTTTTTTGCAACACATATATCTATGTATATGTATGTATGTATGTATATATATATATATATATATATATATATGATTTTGCAGAGCAGGCCCAAATAATGCATAATTTGTTATCAAAAGGGGATACCCTAAAAGCACAGTAGACGGAGCACTCTCCCGGGTCAGTAACATACCCCGTAACCTCAACCTCTGCAGGAAGGATACTGTCACACAAGAACAATGGCGAATTCCACTAGTGCTTCCTTTTCATCAGAGTACACCTTCTCTTCACATGATCATCACCAGTAACTTTCCTATTTTGCAAACTGACCCAGTCATTGGTGCTTCCTTTACAGAACAACCTATTGCCTCCTACCACCGTCCACCCAACCTGCGAAATCTTCTAGTAAAAAGCAGCCTACCTACTGTACTCACAACAGTTCCTCTCTACCAGGTACCAAACCTTGCAACAGAACTCGCTTCTACACTTGCAAATCTATTTCCAGTGTGACTGAAATTTGGGGTCCCACAGGTGTTTTTCATATCACCAAGGAATTCTCCTGTACCTTCTCTAATGTGGTATATTGTATTCTTTGCAGGAAGCGTGCATCTATTTACATCAGAGAGACTGGTAGACACCTTGCTGGCCGTTTCAGGGAACATTACATGGCAGTCAGGAATGGAGACACTAATAAACCCATTGTATCCCACTTTATTTCCAGGGACTACAGTGCCAATGACCTTTCTGTGTGTGTGTCCTTCGGCAGGGCTTCTGGGATTCTGACCATAGAAAAAACATGGAAATCAAGATGATCATCCGCCGTGGCTCCTAGCAGCCCTCTGGTTTAAATGATGGACTTATTTTCTACTAATATCTTTCAGTTCTTGTTTTCCCTAAAGTCTGTTTGTATCTGTACACATTTAACTTCTTTTCATTTTCACCATTTGTCTCCATCTCTGACTCCTTCTCCCACATTTGTCACCTTTCAGGCTTCCCACTAGGCCTTGTTAATTAGTCCCACCTGGGGACTTATCCAGCTCATTTTCTCGTATTATGCTTTGTCTTTCTCATCATCAACCTTTTGTTTCACAGATTCTCTCTTAATTTTGCCTTTCATCACTTCTCCCTGAGCCTTCCCCTTTCTTCTTTCCCCACATACTGTATATATATCCCTTATTTTACCTCCCCTCTTCACTAACTTTGATTTTTTTCTCTTTTAGATATTTCTTGAAGAAGACCTGAGATTGAAACGTAGATTTTTAACTCCATTTTCCATTTTCAGTGTGCATTTAATATTGCCATTTTGTTTTGCTTTCAGACTACATGCTGACACAGCACCTTGTTTAAATATATATGTGTGTGTATATGTGTATATATATTTATATATATATATATATATATAGATACATTGCAAAAAAAAACTTCATTAATGCATTAGTTAGGGTTGTTACTAAAGTGACAAAAGTAGGGAAATGTGGTGTTAGGGTTTCCAAACCAAACACCCCACCCCCACTCTGCAGATACTGACAGTCATCAGAGGTGTGCCTTGGGGGTAGTCATCCCTAAAGTTCACCCCACTTCATAAGTAAATAAGCTGAGATGGGTACAGTATATGAGAATGGGGTGAGCGTTAGGACTAATGACCCAAAAGCACACCCCCAATGCTTGTCAGTATCTGCAAGGTAGGAGTGGGGTGTTAGGGTTGGAAACCCTAATGCTACATTTTTCTACTTTTGTCACTTTAGTAACCCTAACTGATGCATTAACAAATTTTTGCAATGAATATATATATATATATATATATATACACATACATACACACACACTCCACACATATAGACACGCCACACACATATATATATATACTGTGTATATATATATATATATGTATTCCATGCAATAAAAATGTGTTAATGCATCATTTAGGGTTAAAACAAAAAAACCCTCAAGAAATGGGACATTAGTTGAAACCCTAACTCCCCACACCCCCACCCCAATGCTCCACAGACGACAGACTCTGGGGTGTCACTGGGGTCATGATGCCCAAATCTTACCCCATTCTCTGTGTGAGCATATTGACATGCTACAGTAAAGGAGAATGTGGTGAGATTTAGGCCTCACGACCCCAATGACACACCCTGGAGTCTGTCAGTTTGTGGAAGATTGGGGTGGGAGTGTGTGGGGGGAGTTAGGGGTTCAACCCTAATGTCCCATTTCCTGACTTTTTTTTGCTTTAGCCCTAAATTATGCATTAATGCAGTTTTTTGCATACAATTTCCTTACTTTTGGAAAAAGTGTAATTTGAGTAGTAAAAAACATGTATTGGTGGCCCACCAAGTTGCCAATTTTTGCATAACAATATGTATTTGGGCCCTATGCTCCCACTTACGCAAAGCCACAGAGCCATGCAACAACCCTATAGGGCACCAAACCATTGTAACAGGAATTTGTGCATATTTTTATGAACCATAAGAGCTAGAAAAAAAATTCTAGCATCATTGTAATCATGACAGCAAGTACTGCATGCAAAATCGCAATGATCACAGCTGCATCTCAAATCGTTTCTGAGATATGGGCACTGAACAGCACTAGACAGGCACTCTTTGAACCCTTGTGACAGTAATTTCACAATATCGCATGAACTGTGCAACATATGGAAAAAATTCCACTGCAGGCTTACTCTGCAATTTCAAATCTTTTTTCAGCAGCACAGATCACCTGGAGGTGATCTGAGCTGCAGTAGTGAAAAGTCTGTATCTCACTTCATTTCTGAGATAACGGCACTGAAAGTCATGACACAGACCGCAATGTAATCCTATAAGGAAAATGACAAATTTGTCATGGAATATCTTTGCAACTAATTAATTCCCCAACAGCTAAGCAACATAATTGACATCAGTAGGGCATCCCCTCAAAACCCTGAAAATTTCAAGTAAAAAGACCAAACCATTTAAGAGTTATTTAATTCTTTGACCGTGAGGCTGCAAAAACATTGGCCTCGATCGCAGCCGAAAATTCTTTCGCAAGTCATACATATAAATTTTCCCATTGACTTATAATGGGAACTTCAAACTTTAATGTCTTTTGAACGGATGAATATTTTTTCACCAAATAAAAAGTGGAATGTTCCTTGACCCAAGCACTTTCTACCTTCCAAGCTTTGGACTGGCAGATGACACAGTGGCTGCACAGTGCCACGGACAAATATTGCACAAAATGGCGAAAAGTGAATTTTTTTGGTGCTTTGCTGTGCAAAAACTGTATGTCCGACTGAAACACAACTTGGCAAATCAAAATATCTACCATCCCATACCGTGCATACCAACTTTTGTGCCAATCCGTTAAATGGTTGCAAAGTTATTAATGCGCAGAATTTGAGGTTTAATATTAAAGTACCTACTCAAACTAAATATAGGGGCTCGACCTGTACCACATGATATATATATATATATATATATATATATATATATATATAGTATGTTGCAATTAACTTTAGTAATACTCCCATCCTTCCATAGGTGCACATATGTATGTAGGTGTGAAAGCACAAGCACAGGGCCTTTCAGGCCCTGATCTTCCATGTATAGGACAACAGTGATGAAATTGTCAGCATAGCTATCTTATTACACCACGCCATGTACCCTTGTACAAAAAATGTTCAAATCCATGCCAAAACATAATTCTGTGCAACTGCAACATTATTCCATGCCTCAGGTGCAAAAACACATCTTGAAGAGCATTTGAAAAATGACAGCTGTGACATATATCAGATCAGGTAATAAGATGGCTATGTTGAAAATCTGGGGTCAAAATATTTAAAATTTTTGAAGTTACGATTGGGCATAGTGAAATTGCAACAAATGTTCATAACTTTGTTATTTTTTTTATATTTTGACCCCAAATTTTAAGCATAGTCTTCTTATGACCCAACCTCACAAGGCGAACATTTTAAAATCCGTGCCAAAATACCATTCCATGCCACAAGTGGAAAAACATGTTTTGGGTAGGATGTGAAAAATGACAGCTGTACTGTTCATGAGGTGGTGTGAAAAAATGGCTTTATTGGAAATTTGGACTCAGAATATAAAATATTACCAAAGTTATTCGGGTGCATAGAAAAATTTCAATGAATGTTTAGAACTTGGACATTTTTAGAACATTTTTTATCAAATTTTCAACATATCCTTTTTGAGACCCCACCTCATGAACCCTGGTGGTGCAATTTCATTACTCAGTCCATATGTATTTATTGAAATGTTTCACCAGGAAGAGACATTGAGCAACAGGTTGCTCATCTCCTGGTGAGACCTAGGGGGAAGGGGTACAATAGAGACAAGACATTTTAAGTTTAAGTTACATAGATCAATATAGCATACAATTAATGAAGACAGTTGTTACAGAGAGTGTTTCATACATATGCAATTTGTGAGACAATTAATAAGTGCAATGGTAATAATTGAACAAGTGCTATCATGAAAGAAGGGGTGAAGGAGAGAGAGGATGAAATGACAGATAGGGAAGAGTCCAGGTCCATCTTGAAAATGAGCTTGCTCAATGATGTTTGCCTTGCTAAATAAAGATTTGGATTGATTGATTAATTGATTGATTGATTGAAAAGTCGTGTCCCGGACAGACCCCTTCAGGATGTGGTGAACTCTGCAAGGGGACAGGGGACTGGGGTAGGGATTAGAGAGGGGGAGAGAGAGAGAGGGAGTAAGTGTGATTAACACCTACTGTAGGAGGAAAAATAAGGTCTGACCCAAAAAGAGAACCCTTCAGGATGTGATGAGCCCTGCAAAGTGGCAGGGAAGGTCAGGCAATTGTAAACCCTCCTACGGCTAGGTTTTGTAATTATAGAGGGATAGTGAGAGGGAGAAAATGAGAAATAACACCTGGAAATAACAGTCCTGAAAGGTGATTTCACCCAGTGACCATGAAATCACCTTCCAGGCCCAATTAACAAAACAACAGTGGCAGTGTTCATGAGATAGAGTTCCAAAAAACTCATGTTTAAAATTTGGTAAAAAATTACCTAAAAATGGCAAAGTTATGACCATAAGTTCAAAACGCCATCAAAATACATTATACAGCACTTACCTTGATTCCTCAGTTTGCGGTTTGGCTTTGAAGAGTGCAGACATGTCCTAGTCCACAGAAGATGACAGACTACAACCTCCAGCTAAGTATAGGGTAAGGGTTGTGTGTGTGGGGTGATGGGTGCTCAGTGGGAGGGTTGCGATGGGGAAGGGGGATGGCAGGGATGATAAGAGACCATTTTTTTTTCAGCTAAATTAAAAAAGACGTCAGGGATGGTTTTCTTCTTTACAGGTAAAAACTAAATACATATCTCGGGACACTGGAAGTGGGCTCCCCAGTATCCTATACTGCTGAGAAGGGCTTCTAGTGCCAACACGGGGATTGGGCTCCCAATGTCAGCAAATATAACACAATGGAATGTGGGGAGGCATTTGACACAGAAGGCGGGCATCCTGGTGTCAGATTATATAAATAAACAAACAAATAAAAAACAATGGGAATTGGATGGTGAGAAATGCCACTAGACACCAGGGAAACATATTGGGGGTGCCACTAGGCACCAGGGAAACAGTTGCTCACATATAAAACTGCAGCCAACAGCATGAGTTCCAGCTGCAGCTGCAGAAGTCAAGAAAATCCTGCTGTTCTCATAAGAGAACACAGGGGAAGCGCTCCTCCAGCTAAGGATTTTGGGTGCCCAGGAAAGGTGTTTCTTGCCCCCCAAAAAACAAAGGTCAGAATGTGCTAAACGGGTCCTGTTTAGCTAGGTTCTGATGTTTGTTTCTTAAAATGCATTCATTTTTATGTGTTTTCTTGATTTATTTCTCTCTAAACTGAAAAGCAAAATGGTGGACACAGGAGTGCTCTGCAAACGTACAGTAGACCCCTGTGGCACCATAAGACCCTGTCTGCGAAAATACAGTAGGTTCTGCAAAAACAAAAGTATTTTCATGCAGAACAGCTAACTTTTCCCATAGGAAATAATGAGAAAATTGAAAATGTAATAACTTTTGAAGGGGATAATTCATTTTTCGGCAAACCTTCAAAAGGCACATATCTGATGCAAAGACGTTCTACCCTGAAAAATTCAGACCACAACCAAAAACCATTTCTGAGATTCAGGTGGACAAAGAAACAACAAAAACATGTACATTTAGGGATTGTTGACACAATGGATTCACACATGGAACCTGGGGGTTACTATTGACAGTACTTTGTCCTATGCTTATCATATTGACAATATTGCCAAAGCAGTTAACATGCATATTGGGCTGCTCAACAGGCACATGCATAGTCTGACCACTGAAGCTCTAAACCTAGCTATCCACAGCTCTGTTTTCATCCTTATAGATTATAGGCTGGTTGTCTATGATTCTGCCACTGACACGTCCCTCCGTCGCATCAAAAGGGTACTAAACAAATTCTGTCGGATCCTCACTAGAGCTGCATGTCTTACTCACATTTGTGACCTGTATGCTCAAACAAGTTGGCTCCAGTATAAAGGCGGACTCATGTACCAAACCTGCTTGCTTCAAAAAAAAAAGTAAGCCTAGGACTTGTGCCCCCTGGGATTCAGTAGCTTCTTAACCCAAACTGCAACCCTCATTGTGACAACCAGATCTTCCAGATCCCCTGTTGCAGCACTTCACTAGGACAAAGATCATTCACCCACAGAGCCCAGCTCTGGCTCAACTCCTTACATAATGACATTTTCTCAACAGCCACATTGGGCTCATTCAAACGCAAGCTCTGACAACACAAAGTAGCTAATGCCAGCTGTGACTGCTTCCAATAATGAACCAACTGCCAGCTTGTCTGTCTCCTATTAGCACTTAGAACCAGCTGACCTAGTTAGCCTCCCATTTTACGTATTGGCCCCCTAATGCCTATCTTTCCCTGCCCCACCACAACCACAACCCCATCACACCACACTCCTTTTCCCCCTGTTGCTCGCTCATCTCTTTCCTTTCTTTCCCTTTCCATCATCCCTTTCTTACCCTGCCCCCCTTGACTAGGCTTTTTGGGCTGATCTCACCGTTATTGTTATTTTGTACTGTTCTGATTGTCTGCCTAATTGTATAAATTGTATTGTGAGTTCTGTCATACATTGTACAATGCCACGCAAATTTTGCCACACTGGATTCTCCTCTGTTTAATATTATCTGTGTTATGACTATGTGTTAATTCCCTGACACCAGAATATGTTTTTAAAAAGAACTTATAGCTTGATGGTTATTCATTAATCTTACTATAACTGTGTGTGTAATCCTCTGATGTGGAACCTATGTAAAACAGCTACTAGCTCAAAGGTGTTTAATCCGAGCTCTTAATAAATTAAACAAATAAATAAAAAAAACCAAAAAAATTGCCATATCAAGAAACATACCCAAAGAGATTATGCATGCCACATCTCATGCAAATGTGTTGAACAGTTGCAAAGTTATTAAGGTTCAAAAAAGTGGCTTTAACAAACAAGTGTCCACTCAACCCTAACTATATTAGCACTACCACACCAGTAATACATATATATATATATATATATATATATATATATATATAGTTCCAAAGTTATTCATTTCTGAAGAGATCTGTTAAAGATGAGGTAAGCTGGGAAACATTAGAACTAGAAATATGAATAACTTAATATTTGTAATTATAAATAATTGAAAACATTATCAATATAAATATTCTATATTGCCCTGACTTCATACTTTTATATAAAAAATAGTTGATTAGCCAGAACAGCTCCAAAGTTGACCCTATTGAAAAATAATTTCTTTGGAAAGTTTTTTTTCCTGGAAATATTAGAACCAGAAATATTAATACATTTTTAAAATGATCAATAATATTCCAAATTATCAATAATTAAAAACTGGATAGGTAGGACTGCTCTACATCATGGTTTCATAAAAAATAGGTTTCTGCTCCAAAGGGTTGTAAAGAGAGCACTTCCAGTTTCTTACAAAAGGGCTAACTTTGTATGATTATTGATAGAAATATTGATAAACATTTGAAAATATCAAGAATATTTATAATGATTAATCAGTAACTGAAAACCGTATCAATATAAATATTCTATGTCTATAAAATGAAAACTTTGAGTCATGGCAAAATAGAATAGTTATACTGTTGCAGTTTACAATTATTGATAAAATACCATCAACAATTTTAAAAGTTTATAAATATTTTTAGCCATAATGGTTTCAAAGTTAGCACTTCTCAAAGAAGCATTCTTTATTTGTAATTGCAGTTCTTGACCAGAAAAGATACACTGAGCTGTGACAGCTCATTTCCAGGTGCATTCTAGGGTGTGGGTTACAGATACCTATTTTATTGACAGAAATAATATCGTCCATGACACCAGGGAAACTCCTCTTCAATATGTGCCATGGGATATTTAACTTCACTATATATGCATTCTTACCAAAAGTCTTTGGATAAGATAGATCAGATGTATTATAGGATGGGGAACTACATATTACGGAATAGATATCGGGTTCATCGATGTCTGGTCTATCAAAAACTTGATTGGTTACATCCAACAGCATGGAGGAAGTATCTATGATCAGTGGTATGCCATAGTCTAGTTTATCCCAAGAGTATAAAATTGCATCCACTAAATCATTTAATATGTTTGAATTTAAATTTAACATACTCAGACAGGCTAAGGAAAACATCCAGGAAATTGTCTATGATCCGAATTATGAATCGGATGGGGGATATAATTCTTCAGAACAGTTTAGCAAAGACTTGGAATGAATTACTGTTTCAATTAATTGAGATTCTTGACTTGCACATATTTAAACTTAAATTGCATGATTACTGAAAGCTTGTTGTAATTGTTTTTAGTTTATATGTTGTTTTTTGCTCTGTATGTATTTATTATACATTGTTTAAATTTTGTTGTTGTAATTATAGGTATGTGCCACCGGAATTTGTTGTAAATGGGGATTTATTTCTCCAACAAATCAGCCTGTATAAAAATAAACTTTTAAACAAACAAACTTCCACATAGTGACCAGCAATGAGCAGAAGGGACCTTGGTTTAATGTCTCATCTAAAGGAAGGCTCCTCAACAGTGTAGCACCCCCCCCCCACTGCACTATAGTGTCTGGTATGAATGTTACCCCAAGTACTCTGTGCCAGGCTAGATTCCACAGTATTGCAATCTTTAAAAAGGGCTAACTAGCAAGCTCTGTGGCAATAAGCAGTAAGGGATTGCTCTGACATGCTAGCAACCCGGGTTCACACCTTGAACCAAGGGCATCATCAGGAGAGAATGGCAGGGAGGATTTAGGGTATCACTTGGGAGCTCTCCTCCTGTGTATGAAGGTGTTGCATCACTGCTGTATGGAGTGATTCCTGGTCACAGGTTCAGCAGTTGTGTTCTAGGCAGCATGTTTTTTTTTATAATAGTTTTTATTGGTTTTCAAAAACGATAGACAAATGAATGCTGCAAAATAAATATAGTACAGATTTCAATGAAGTTATAATCAGTCAAACAATGAATGAAGCATTAACTAATTCACTCCACAGGAGCTCTTTGAGAGTTCCACCACTTGCCTCCTGTATACTCTTAACACTGCATCCTGGGCCTTTCTAAGCAAAATCAGTCCATAATCAGCATGCCACAAACAAATGCTAATACCTCATGAACCATAAGTGGTACACACAAAGTATGAGTAGCAAAGTTGTTCCACACAAAATTATCTTTCCAATGGTGCTATGTAATTAATAATAAATCATTTTGTTTTCTATACTAGTCGAAATAACCATTTTTGTTACACAAAAAAAGGCAATGTAAGCCATTTTTTGTGGGGACATATGTAACATATCAACACCAAATTAAGCATCTTTTCATTAGATGTAGTTATAATATTACATTTGTACAAAAAAGCATTTTTTTCTAGTATAAAAACATGTATTTTTCCCCTTTTTATGCAAGGTGAGGCTTGATGGCCAAACTGTCTGCTATACACACACCATGTCATAAACAAATGTGAATAACTCCTAAAGTGAACATGATACACATGAAGTATCAGTGGCAAAGTTGTTCAACACAATATTACCTTTCTAATGGTGTTATGCAGTCAATTCTAATCAATTCTGGCTGGCAAGTAATATTAAAACACGTGAGTGATGTCTCCAGACATTACTAGGGCACACAGGAAGACTGTAGCTGACTTCTGTAGTCATTCTGGGACACACTAAAGTACATTTGCTACCACCTACAGGCGCATTCTAGGAGGCAATGAGTTCAAGAGAAAAGAGTTCTTACAGTAAACATACTGAATAAACACGTTCCTTCTTTTTTTCTTATGAAAACAGTTACTTAATTGATCTATAAAGAATAATGAAGAGAAGATTAACCAAAGGTAGTGCAGAAACCCAATAGATTGCATCCAGTACACAAGTGTTTTACTACAGTTTGGTAAAGGGTGCCCAAATTCTATGACAAATACCTAGTTTGTCATTAAGTGAATAACAAATCCTCTCATTGCTAGCTAGGAATGTCATTATATTATACCATTCATTAAAAGAAAGTGCAGATACACTTTTCTAGTTTCTTACATAAGGTATTTGGCACTTTATTTATTTATTTTATTTATTTGGTATTTGGAAAATAACCTTTGTGCCAATGCTCTTTTACAAAGGTTCCATGTCATGTGAACAGACTATAGACATTCAATCAAGAAGGTTACAGAGATTTAGGACATTTGAGACACTGAACAGCACAACAATCAGGAAAAGGTTACAAAGTTTCTTAGTCATTTAAAACACTATACAGCATATGGACATCAACTTTAGTTGATTACAAGTGCAGGTAACATAGAACATAGAAACATAGAATTTGATGGCAGATAAGGACCGCTTGGCCCACCTAGTCTGCCCATTTACCTACCTAATGAATAAGCTGCAGATTCTAGCTAACCAACAGCCTGCTTCTTCCAACCTCCACTCCCTAGAATTACCTTATGTCTGTCCCATGCATTCTTGAATTCCACCACTGTTTTTGACTCCACAACCTCCTCAGGAAGGCTGTTCCTTGCATCCACAACCCTCTCCATGAAAAAATACTTCCTCACATTACCTCTGAGCCATCCCCCCTCTAGCTTCAAATTGTGCCCCCTTGTTCTTGCACTTCTCTTTTTCTGAAAGATGCTACCATCTTGGACTTTGTTGATTCCCTTGAGGTATTTGAACGTTTCTATCATGTCCCCCCTCTCCCTCCTCTCCTCGAGGCTATACATATTAAGATCCTTAAGTCTCTCTTGATATGTCTTCTGGTGCAGACCCTGCACCATTTTAGTTGCCCTCCTCTGTACTGCCTCCATCCTGTCTATGTCTTTTTGGAGACTGGGTCTCCAGAACTGCATGCAGTACTCCAGATGGGGTCTCACCAGCTGTCTATAAAGAAGGATAACAACTTCCTGTTTTCTACTAGTGATGCCTTTCCCTATGCATCCCAGTATCCCACCAGCCCTACTAACTGCCCTCTCACATTGCTTGCTCACCTTTAGGTCATCTGATATGACTACCCCAGGTCCCTTTCCATTTTTATTGCTGCTAGTATCTCACACCCCATTGTGTACTCTTCCCTGGGTTTCTGTTTCCCAGGTGCATTACTTTGCACTTCTTAGCATTGAATGTAAGCTGCCATACGTTTGACCATTTATCCAACCTTGCCAAGTCCCTTCTCATCCTTTCCACCCCACCTTGTGTATCAACTCTGTTGCAGATATTTGTGTTGTCTGCAAAGAGACATACTTTTCCTTCCAGTCCCTCTGCAATGTCACTTATAAAGACATTAAAGAGGACCGGTCCTAGTACTGAACCCTGCCATACCCTACTAGTAACCACTCTTTCTTCAGAGTGGACTCCGTTTACTAATACCCTCTGTGTTCTGTTGTCCAGCCAATTTTATACCCAGGCTACCATCTTGGGACCCACTCCCAGGCTGGCCAACTTGTATATTAATCTTTTGTGTGGCACTGTGTCAAATGTCTTGCTAAAGTCTAGGTAGGCCATGTCTATAGCCCCTCCCTGATCTACTACTTTGGTCACCCAGTCAAAGAAATCTATTAGATTCGTCTGACATGACTTTCCCACTGTGAATCCATGCTGCCTTGGGTCCTGCGCTCCTCTGGCCTCTTGGTACTCAACAATCCTTTCCTTCAGAAGTGATTCCATCATTTTCCCAGTCACTGAGGTTAAACTAACAGGTCTGTAGTTTCCTGCTTCTGCCCTGCTCCCACGTTTGTGTAGTGGAATCACATCTGCCCTCCTCCAATCTTCAGGTACCACCCCATCCTCTCATGATTTATTAAAGAGGATAGTCAGTGGTGTCACTAGTTCTACCCTTAGTTCTTTTAGAATTCTGGGATGAATCCCATCAGTCCCCATTACTTTGTCCACCTTCAGTTTTAAGAGTTCCTTCAGAACCCTTTCTTCTGTGAAAGGGCTAGTATCAACCCTATATCCAGTGTGTTTCTATTGTTTGGTTTAGGTACTTCCCCCTCTTCATTTGTGAATACTGATCAAAAGTATTTGTTTAGTATCTCTGCCTTTTCACAGTCACCCTCTGCCCACCTCCTTCCCCTTTATTAAGCCTCACTATCCCTCCCTTGGTCTTCCTTCACTCCCTGATCTACCTATAAAAGGTTTCATCCCCCTTCTTAACTGAATTGGCAATCTTTTCCTCAGTTTGGGTCTTTGCTGTTCTGACTGCCTTTCCTGCTTCCTTTTGCTTTAACTGGTACAATTCTCTGTCCTGCTCCTTCTGTAATTCCTTGTACTTCCTGAATGCTCTCTTTTTCTCCCTAACCTTCCCTGCCACCTCCTTTGAGAACCATAGTGGTTTCTTACATCATTTTGTTTTGTTTATTTGTGTCACACAAAGGCTTGTTGCCTCTGTGATGGCAGTTTTGATTATTCCCCAATGTTCTTCCACCCCTCCTTCCTGCCCATTTGCTAGTGCATTCCTTAGGCACTCACCCATTTTGGCAAAGTCCACCCTCCTGAAGTCCAGTACCTTTGCCTTTGTATGGCTCAACTCTACTGCTGTGTTTATCGTGAACCATATTGTTCGATGGTCACTAGTTCCCAGATGGCTACTCACTTCTAAATCTGTGATCCTCTTGCCATCTCCATTTGAAAGTACCAGGTCTAAGATTGCTCCCTCTTGAGTGGGTTCTGATACTAGTTGTCTAAGACATGCCCCCTGTAAGGCATCTAAAATGACCCCACTCTTAGAAGTGGCTGCTGCAAATGCACGCCAGTTAACATCTGGCATATTCAGATCCCCCATTAGCAATATCTCTCCTTTTTTCTGCCATTCTAAGGATACTTTCTATCATTTCCTTGTCCATTTCCTCCGCCTGAGATGGGGGTTTGTATACAACCCCTGTGCGGATTGTGGTGCCATTGCCTGTCTCCAAATTGACCCACAGTGCTTCCTCTCCTCCCTGCTTACCTTTTTGTTCTGTTGCTTTGATGCCGTCACTTATGTAGAGAGCTACTCCACCTCCACTTTTACCCCTCCCTGTCCCTCCTGTAGATGGTGTATCCTGGTATGTTTACAGCCCAGTCATGGTTCTGTGTACACCATGTTTCTGTGACTGCCACAATATCCAGATGTTCCTCCTCCATCAAGGCCACTAATTCAGGAAGCTTGTTACCCAGACTATGGGCATTAGTACTCATTGCTCTCCATTTTATGATGGCTTTACCTTTTGTAGCACCATCCCTGTCCTCATTGACTTTGCTTGCTCCATTTACCCCTGTCCTGCTCCCTACTGACCTTTTTACCTTGGTCTTTACCTCATTTAGTGCCTGTTTTTTTTTTCTAGGGGGAGGCTGGAGAAATCCCCTCCTGCTTATCAGTGCCTCCCCCCTTGACTAGTTTAAAACCTTGCCAATGGTAAGGTGCAGAGGCACTAGAGGCTAGGTTAGGTTGGGCAGAGGGTAGGTAAAATCAGGATTTTGGTAGGGGAGGAGAGGGTCCTCTAGTAAAAGTGCTCAAGGAGGCAGGGCTGAGGCCAGGGAGGCATAGACCCATCCTAGTGTGGAGAGGGGGGAGGGGTGTAGAGGAGCAGCCCATTAGAGTGATTCAGAGGCATTGTCAAGGAGCATGTGGGAGGGTGGCTTCTGTCTTGTGCTGAGAATAGTTGCTGTTAGCAGAGCCAGGCCTTGTCATCCAGAGTCTATCAGTTGTTGGAGAAGCAGGTGCATACAGAGCTGGAGGTCAGGTAGTGCTTAAGATCTGATTTGAAGCTGGACAGGCTAGGGGAGTTCCAAATGGACTCGGGTACCTCGTTAATCCAGAGAGGGGCTCTGTAGAAAAAGACACGCTGTCCAAGAGCTGTGCATTGGAATGGCACCACGAGGGCCCCCTGCGTTCTGTTTTTGGTTATATATTCTGAGCCTGGGAGGGATAATATGCCTACTACACATGGGGAGCTTTCCCTGGTAATGTTTTTTTGCCTAGGAGGCATGTGAGGAATTTAGTCCTGCACCCAAGAGACAGCAGGCATGTCTGTTCATAGAGGGAATATGTGTGGGTCATTCGATCACCACTCAGGATGATCCTGCATGCCTTGTTGAGCTACATGCAACTTCTTGAGCACAGAGTCTTATGCTGCACTGTAGACAACCAGGTCATAGTCAATGGTGGAGATGATGGATCTCTTGACTGATAGGTAGATTGTTGCCGCGGTAAGGTGTTTTCTGTGCCTGTAAAGCACACCAAGCTTGGTGTTGACTGTCTTGACCACCTGGTCAATATGTTGAGTGTAGGATAAGGTGTCATCCAGGGTGACTTCAAGGTATTTGAAGGAGTGTACCTGTTCCAAGGGGGTGAGTACATTGTTGGTGATGTTTATGGTGGGGAACCTTTTCTTGAGCTGGGGGCTGGATAGGAGCATAGTCTTGGATTTTTTGTAATTGAGCAGAAGTTTGTGCTCGCAGAACCAGTCTTCTATTTTACTGAAGGAGTGCTGAAGTGCTGCTTGGAGTGGCTCAATTCAAGAGTTGCTGTTGAGGATGACAGCATCGTCCGCATATAGGATTATCTTGGCATCACAGGCTTGAGGGAGATTATTTAGGAACAGGATGAAGAGCAGTGGTCCCAAGATGGATCCCTGAGGGACCCCTAGCATGACTTCCCTGGGGTCAGACACTGTTTGTCCTATTTTTACCCATTGTGACCTGAAGGACAGGTAGTCTCAGAACCAGAGTGTTGCTTTGAAGCTGGGCCAATAAGAGGGTGTGGTTGATGGTGTTGAAGGCTTTTGTTAAGTCTATGAACACTGCCCCTACTAGTTTGCCTTCATCCATAGCTTTGTGAGCATAGTAGGTGAACTCTACAAGGGCAGTCGTGGTATTATGCCACTGCCTGAACCTATGCTGATTGGGCATTGCAGTTGGTATTTGCTGATATAGTCTGTTAGTTGGCCCACCACAATCTTATCAAAGACCTTGGATGGGGGGAGAGGATTGAGATCAGCCTGTAATTGGACACATTGTTCCTGTCCCCACTTCAGTGGACAGGAGTGACAAGCACTTGATTCCAGGTGGCCAGGAATTGTGCCAGGGTCAGGGATTTGTTGAATAGTTTTGTAATAGGCTTGATGAGCACATCAAGAGTTTGAGACATCAGCTTCATGTCTACTCCATCACTACCCATTCTGGTCTTCCCGAGCACTTTTTTTTATGTAGAATGCTGCTTCCTTTACAGTAACTCTCTTGAGGTAGAAGGTAGGGTGAGAGGTACTGGGTGCTTTGTCATTAGAGTGAACCTTGGTGGGGTGTAGGTAGTAAGGAGGGAGTATTGTGCTTAGATATGTGAAGGCAGAGTTGAAGGACTCTTCGATGAGGCATGAGTCCGTGGTAGTAGACCCGTTAATGTGGAGTAGCTGAGGGTTTCTCTTTTCTCCTTCTACCAAAAGATTCTTTATGTTTCCCCAGAACCTTTTGCTGTCACCTCAGCTTCTGTCGAGCAGTTCTTTGTGGTGATCTGCTTTAGCCCTCTGTATTACATGCATGCAGTGGTTTCTAGCTGCCCGGTACAGCTGGTGGTCATGGTCTTTACCCAAGGCCCCGGCTTTTAACCAGAGGTTGTCCCTCTCCTTCATCATGGCTAGGAGCTCACCTGTGATTCAACCATTAGTGGTCCCCTGCACTTTCCTCCTTTTTAACAGCTTGTATCTGTTGTAAATATTGTTGACTCCATCTGTGAAATACTTCAGGGCCTGGTCCAGGTCTGGCCGTGTGTCAATGGGTGACCGGTCATGGAGAGACAGGGCATTTTTAAGCAATCCTGACTGATCTCTTTTTAGTATTCTGCTCTGTACAGTGATGGGGGACTGTTTTTGAACTTATTTGACCATCTGAGGGTGACAGGGGAGTGGTCGCTCAGCATATCTGGTAGCACCTTGACCTCAGATATTCATGATGGGGACTTAGTGAGGATCCAGTCAATGAGTGAGCTTTTTTCTGTCTTGTGGTTCCTTCTGGTTGGTTCCATGATTAGTTGTGTGAGGTATGTGCTTGCCACAGTATCCTTGAGAGGTGCAGAGCTGTCGCTTTCCCAGATTGTATCGAAATCCCCTGTAATAATTAAATCACTATCCTTGGGTAGGGAGGCCACTGCATACAAGACCTTGGGCACACCATCCCCGTGATTTTTTTGGGGAAAGGTAGGGTGATGCAATGGTCAGTGTCTTACCAAGCTATCCAACTTGTATTTTCATGACAAGGAGCTTGTGGTCTATGCCCATCCTTGAGATAGGGAGGATGGAGCTGTGGAAGGAGTCTTTTGTGTAGATAAGACAGCCCCCACCCTTCTTGCCATGCCTTGCCATGCCTGTCGCTCCTGAATACCTGGTATCCAGGTAGTGCTATTTCACTGCTTTTTTTATACTGCCTGTCAGCCAAGTCTCAGTTAGGCATGCTATATCCAGTTTGTGTTGGACCATCCAGGCCTGCAATTGTGTAAACTTTGCTATTCGGCTGCAAGTATTCATTGCAGCTATTGTCAGGCCCTTTGTCTTGATACCCATAGATCTGGGTGGCAGCGGAGGGCCAGGATTTGGGTGCACATTCCCAGATAACAGGAGGAGCATTAGGATAAATTTTCTCACTGTGATGCAGAGGGTTATAGAGATTCGTGATTTGTGTTTCCTTATTTTACCTTGGAGAGGCTTTTCCACTTTCTGAGGGGTGCGTGTGAGAGGTGGTAGCCTAGCCAAGCCATGGTGTGTGTCAGATGCATTCTTCCCTGTTGTGGTCCCATTGTTGTAGGACTGCTGGTATGCCCCCTCTGTGGAGGTCGCTCCTGACACTGTTAGCCAGCGGCCAGTTCCGAGGCAGTGTTCTGGGTAGACTGAAGAGGGGCAGGTGACCAGAAGGATGCCTGGGCCCACTGACCCAATTGTGATAGCAATGAGTAGGAGAGTAGTGCAGCTCATGTTATTTGTTGTTGTCAAGGGTTAGGTTTGGAATTAGGAAGATCGGAAGACTAATACGTATGATGGAAATACCAGCCAAATACTATGATGAGATCTTAGTTCAGGGGCAGGGGATGCAGCACAGTAAATGAGACTTAAAGAGTTAAGATTAACACCAACAAGTGTTGGGCCCTAAAACTGCATTCTGTATCTTTAAGGGGAGTTGCAATATTAGTGAGATGGGAGGATGAAGATTGCCTAGGGGTGGTGCTGCTGGGGAAGGGAGAGTATTTAATAAAGGCTGGGGGCGCAAAAAAAAATGTAAGCAGGAAGGAGAGAAAGTGAATCAAAAATGGGTTTATTTGCAGGGCATAGCTACAACTGTGTCACAAATGAAACCTGGTCTACACAAAGAAGTGTTCACAAAATGCTGTATCACTTTAAGCTTAGTTTCTGATCCAAGGTACAGTACCACTGGACCTTAAAACAAAGAGAGCTGTAATACTTTAAAACCTGAAAAACCTGCACTCTAAAGGATCGTGCACTGCAAACAACCCTAGAGTGCAAAATTGCTGTAAACAGGCTTAGATTCACATTTAAGTTAGCATTCACAGGACAGTTTGGAGAAACTTAACCAGTACCAGAATCAAAATTAGCTTAAAGTCCAAAAGGAATAGGAGTAGCAAAGAATTCAACAAGTGTAGCAGCCAATCAGCAGGCAGAGCAGATGGATCCAGCCAGTCAGTTTAGATACGCCAGAAGTTTCAGCAGCATATCTTCGGTCTGGTGGTCTGCAGGCAGTACAGTGAGGAGGCAGCCAGTGGACAGAGAGGACCCACCGGGCTTCTTGCAGCAGCAGAGGCACCCTTGTCAGGGGTGAAGCTTCAGTCTGGTGGTCTGTGAGCAGTACAGCAAGGAGGCAGCCGGTGGACAGAGGGGACCCATCAGGATGCTTGCAGCAGCAGAGGCACCCTTGTTAGGGGTGAAGCTCACTTAGTGAGGCATAGGAGATTTTTTGATACAGCTCCAGACCGAAGCGGTCAGTAACTAGCCCCAGTAAAAATATCAGTGGTGAAAATGGTATGCGAACATTGATGACATTTGCATAAAAAGTACGGACTGATTGCCAGAGTGTCTGGATCTTGGGGATGTCCCACAGGATGTGAGCCAATCCTGCTTTGGAATGGTTGCATCTCCAGCAATTGGATTTGTTTAAATACCCCATGGTACATAATGTATTTGGACTTTGATAACACCCATACGGAATGTTAAACTGAATAAACCTACCTTGGAGTTCCTTGAAACTGCTGCTGACAATTTTCCATGTAGTCTCATTCCTGAGGGGTAATTCTGAGCTGTACTTCTCCTCCCATACTTCTCTGGCCTTGTTTGTTAGACAGGAAGACAACATATTGTTAGTTAAGAATTTATATATGAGACCAGCTCCTTTCCTAAATGATCCTAATTTAGTCAGTTGGTTACATTCTCCACATCTGGGCAAGGTATAATCATTTGTCAAAATACTCTTTCTAAGGCTAACCCTTAGGTGAAGGTAAATGTGAAACTGAAATTTAAGTATGCAATAGTTATCTTTCATTTCTTGAAATGAAAACAGGTAACCAGTGTCCTGGTTAACAAGGTGACTAAATTTGGTAATACCAGCCTTTGGCCAGTCAGGCTTTGATAGCTCTCCACTACCATCTATTAGGAGTGGGTTAAGTCAGATAGCTATAAAATATAAAGGTATCTTATTTGGGTTAATGATGCTATTTATTTTTAAGTGACTGAACTGAACCTCATATACATGGGTTGTCTTTCAACTGAGGGCAGAAGTTAGGAATATAAAGTCTGTGAGGTAATGTTGCTTTAGTAAGCTGTTTTCTATGGACAACCATAGGGTTGTGATTTAAGCAATAAGGCACGACAAGGTGTGTGGTTGAAGCACGAGGCGAAGCCGAGTGCTTCCACCACCCCAGGAGTGACGTTATCACACGATAACACACACCTTGGAATGCCTTATTGCAATTATACAATGGGTCGATGTTATAGAAAACAAAAAATAAAAATGTTTTTAGTAGATTTTTAGTGAGGCAGTGTATCTTTGTTTGTGAAAAAAAAAAGTGGCTCATAAGGATCATCAGGATCATCCAAAAAATCAATACAGTGATGTTATTGTGTAATAACATCACTGTCTCAGGCACACATTGACCAATCAGAGTCCAGGAAATTTTCTTGCCATTGTATAATGTAAATTGCTAAGGGGTTCTGCCATGTGAGCCAAGTTTGCTTAAGGATGAAAGCATACTGATATCATTTCCACCATGAGAGGGCAAAACCACTCATGTCCTGAGGGGCCCTAAGTCTGGAAATACATAGCCTTGGGGGTTTATTAGTCCAGAGAAACTTCCTCATGATCCTTTCGGTGTGCTTATGGAATTTCCTATCTAGTATTATTGGTAGGTTCTGAAAAAAGATGAAATATTCTGGAGGGAACATACATTTTTATTGCATTGATCTTCCTTGATTCTTTCCCACCTAGCTAGATCCAGCTCTATCTCTCTCATTAGGGGTGATTCAGTTCTAGACTTCTCTCTCATTTAGTTGTGCTGTATAAGCCCAAATAAGTGATTGTACTCTTGAACCACTTTTTATCCAGAATTCCTTCCAGACTTTCCACAGTGACTTTGGATATGCCATAACTGTATGTAGTAACTGGGTTTTGTTCCAATTAATTTTAAGACCTGAGATGACTTCAAAATCTTTAAGAATTGATTGGAGGTTAGTGCAGGACTGGACTGGTCTACTGAGTGTTAGTAACAGATCATCCGCAAAGGCAGATAATTTATGTTCTAATTTACCAAGCTTTATTCCCTTAATCCCCGGATGGTCACTCATAGTTCTAATTAATGGTTCAAAAGCCACTTTCTCAGCCTCAACTTGAGTTAGATAGGTCTCCTAGATAAAGGCTATGTCTGATTCATTTTTGTTCAGGTAGCATAGCACTTTCTTTCTTTTGACAGGGAACCCCAGCCCTTTCACATTCCAGGATTTAATAACATAGTGCAACTTCATAAAACACCCTAGTAACTAACTCTAAGTAGAAACAATAATTCAGAGTTGGATGGTATGCAAACAACTTTGAGCTAATTTAAAACAGAGATAACTATCTGTAAAACATACAGTATCCTAAATCAGTAAAAGAAAAATAGTATAATTCAAGCCTCAAACCAGCTACTCTTACACGAATAATAGTATTCAGTAAAGAAACAAACAAGTGTGATTACACAGCAAGGTCAACAGGTCAAAACTGTGAAAACTAAGTTAACATAGAAACATAGAACATAGAAACATAGACTTTGACGGCAGATAAGGACCGCTTGGCCCATCTAGTCTGTCCACTTCTCTACCTACAGGATAGGCCGCAGATCATAGTTAACCAACAGCCTATTTCTTCCTACCCCCCACAAGAATTGCCTTATGTCTGTCCCATGCACTCTTGAATTCTCCCACAGTTTTAGACCCCACAACCTCCTCAGGAAGGCTGTTCCATGCATCCACTATCCTCTCTGTGAAATAATACTTCCTCACATTGCCCCTGAACCGCCCTCCTTCTATCTTTAAATTGTGTCCCCTTGTTCTTGCAAGTCTCTTTTTCTGAGAAATGCTACCCTCTTGGACTTTGTTGATTCCACTGAGGTACTTAAAAGTTTCTATCATGTCCCCCCTCTCCCTTCTTTCCTCAAGGGTATAGATGTTAGATGTTAAATGTGAATTTAATTTCTTAAGTAGGGTGGTATTCTACTTGAGACAATGGCTTCAATATCAGACTAGTGTCAGAGGTATTGTGCCAAGCAGTTTGACTTCATCTGATACCAAGAAGTACAGCTCAGAATTACCCCTCATGGAAAACTACATGGATACTTGGTATCAGATGGTAGCAATGTTAGCTCTGCAACAAAAGTTCAAATGACATCATAAGACACTAGTATGGTCAGGTTCCACTGAAAAGCAAAAAAACAACAACAGCAACAAAAAAATACATGGTAACAAACAAAACAATGGTAAGTCAGCATACGGTAGCTAGGTTGCAGAGCAGAGAGACAGCAGGTTGTGATCAGCAAAGGGTGGCAGAAGCAAAGTGAGGTAAGTGTGTCGCAACCTACAAGAAAGAGATGGATGGAAGTAAATAGAGGGTAGTCAATTTTGGCTCCTGGCTCTGGGGTGCACAACTGGACAAGTACATAGTAAGACAACATCATGAGGTTTGAGAGGTATGATGTATCAAGTGTTGGACCTGCACAACATTTATATGAATACTCTGCTAGGCAGCATGGGTGACAGCATATTTCTGTGTATCGCCCAGGATGCAGTAACATATACTGAGACATTGGGCTGGGAGAACAAGTGAGAAAAGCAGCTGACTGGGCTCATGCATGACTTCTTGGGAGTAATGCAGGACCCACGGGAATCTAGACATGGATTCTGTCAGTGGTGGATGTGTCAGGTGAGCAGCAGGACTCAGCCTAGTGAAAGCATGAAGGTATGGCATTCTCTGAGCATTTATGTAAGCAATAATACCCAACAGGGTGGGTGGTATTGAGCAATACCGGACTTCCCAGTGGTGTAATGAGGCTCAATGCAACAGGCGGAGGGCCTTATAGCCCCTGGAAGGTCTGGTATTGCCCATACCACCCACACTGGAGGGTATTAGTGCACATAGAAAATGAGCTACCTGTAGCAATTTTATATAGGATTAAAAAAAATGTAATTAAAAAATAGAGTAAGAAGAAAGTTTGTCTTTTTCTTGTAAAGTAGTCCCTGGGCTCTTCCATCTCCTGTCCCCCCCCCCCCCCGAGCCATTCTCTTGTATTACCCCCTCCCAAAGACTTGCTTTCTAAGGTTCTCCCCATGACTGTAGTGCTTTAATAAAAAAATTAAAAAAAAACATTTTCCGTGCATCCTGTCCTTTTTTTGCAGCTGCTGTCTTTTTTTTATACTTAGTTTATTGTCTTCCATTTGTCAGCATTTGTTACATCATTTTCATGAATCACATGTTGTTCTTTGGGGTTAAAAATCCCTAGCACTCACAACATTGCAGATATATTACAACACTTCTGGTTCATAGTAGTCAACTTTACTACAATCTAACTAACACAGTAACAGTAGGTGCTACTATCTGGGATGTGTTCCATCCTTTCACTATCTATAACTAATTGTCTCGCATCCAGAGAATACCCATAACAGGAGTCTATCAGGGGACATTCTCTATCTCTGGTGTAAAAGATAAGTTTCTCTTTAGTACAGTTCGGGCATCTTACTCTTAACCACTGTCATAGAGTAACCATCTGGTCTGTTTCTTTTGATATATCTGTGGCTTTTGCTCAAGATTGATCATTAACCTTTCCATCAAATGTATGGATTCAACCATATCCTTCCATTCCCCTACCCCCTGGGCCTTCGGCTGCAACCAATTCTTTGTAATAATTTTTAGGGCTGCTGCTACCAGGATCTTCCATAGGTATCTGGCATCCTTATCTTTAACTTCCCCTGGGATTAGTCCCCAAACCAAGTGTTCAGGTCCTAACTGCATCTCAATTGCAAATATCTGTTCTAGATGTTTCGTAACCTCCCTCCAATAAACAGTGATACCTGGACATGACCAAAAGACATGTGCCTGTGAGGCATGTTGTTCTCCACAAGCCCTCTAACACCCAGCCGTGACCCCTCCCTTCACATGAACCATTTGTGTTGGTACTAAGAAGTATCTGGTTCTCAACTTCCAACAGAAATCCCTCCACACCAAAGAACTAGAAGTTGACCATGTACTTCTCCACATCAGAGACCAATGTTTATCTGTTATGTGAATTACTAAGTCCTGTTCCCATTTGTTCTTTATGTGTTGGGACGTGTTGGCCATATCTGCCACATAATTATTATACAGCAATGAAATGGCGTGGTCTGCCCCCTGTGCCCCCCACACTCTTTGAAATTGCCCTCTCTCTTCCAACACCGGCTCCTCCAGCAATGTCTTGTTAATTTGTATATTCAAATAGTCTCTCAATTGATAATACCTGATTTTATCTGTCTGCTTCAGGCCATATTTTCTTGGATTGCTTCAAAGAAGAGTAGGGTTTTCCCCGACATTTTTTGATAAGGCGCGGACAGACCCCTTCTAGCTTGTTTCTGATACCACTTATCAAGTGTTGCTGGTGTAAATTGACTGTCATATGCCCACCATTTATACCTCCACAGATTCCCAAATGTGGCCCCCCTGCTTATTCCCCTCCTCCATCCTTCCAACACTGCCCTTGTACCTGAGAGACCGAATGTTTCCCCTGTGTCCAGGGGCCCAAACATCACTGCCTGCAAAGGGGGATCCAGTTGTTTCCAAAGATCTATTCACTTCCAATGGGTGTCATATCCCGGATTGCCCCATAGTAGTGTGACCCTCATCTGGGCTGCCACCCAGTAGCCCTGCAAGCGTGGGAACGCAAGGCCCCCCTCTTCCTTAGGAAGATAAAGCAAGGATCTTCTTAATCTAGGTTTTTTTCCCTTCCATAAATAGGAGAAAAACATACCCTGCCAAGTCTCCAGATCCACCTGAGTTAACAGACATGGGACACATTGAAATAAGTAGAGAAGGCATGGTAATGCATTCATCTTAAGGGCTTGAGCCCTAGCACTAAGTGAGATGGGTAGAAGGGACCATCTTTGAAAGTTACTTTTGAGCTGCGCTATTATAGGAGGATAGTTCAGTTCTTTCAATTGTGTATTGTTCCTACCCAACTTTACCCCTAAATATTTTATCTCTGTCTGATCCTATAACATGGGGTACTTACTTTTAATCTCCTCAGTTGGGGTAAAATTGAAACCGAGAATTTCCATTTTATTATTATTCAATTTATAGCCGGATAACCCCGAGAACTTATCTAGCACTCTAAATACCGCTGGCAAAGACTTCAAGGGGTCTGCCGCGTACAGAAGAACATCATCAGCATACAGAGCCAATTTGTGGGTTTGTCCCCCAATATTAATTCCCTTTATTTCTGGGCATTGACGGATGCTCTGAGCAAGAGGTTCAATGAACAGGGCAAAAAGTAATGGAGAGAGAGGACACCCCTGTCGCATTTCTCTTTCTAAATTAAAAGTCCCAGATATATGTCCATTCGCTCTGACCTGTGCTCTCGGAGATTCATATAACTTAAATATAGCCATTATCAGCTGCCTCGGGAACCCACACCGGGAAAGGACCTCTTTCAGAAATAACCACAATACCCTATCAAACGCTTTTTCAGCATCAAGACTTACTATCAACGCTGGTAATTTTTGCATGGAAATTTGATCTATTATATGTGTTGTTCTACATAGATTATCCTGTGCTTGTCTGCCCGGTATGAAACCGGATTGGTCTATCTGTACTAAAGATGGAAGGTACTCCTGAATATGTCTGGCCAAAAGAGATGTAAGTATTTTATAATCAGTGTTCAATAGAGAGATCAGTCTATATGAAGGGCATTTTGTTGGATCCTTTCCCGGCTTGGGTATCACCGAAATCACCGCCTGGGCCCAAGAAGGAGGGGCCGCAGCCTCATCTCTCATGACCTCATAAAAACCTTCCCCAGAGGTGTCTGTATCTGGTTTCCAAAACATTTATAGAACTCCACAGGGAGTCCATCCAACCCCGGGCATTTACCCACCTTAAGCCTTTTAATCCCCTCCTTTATTTCCTCTGGTCTCACAGGTTCCACTAATCTTTCCCCTTGCTCCCTAGTTAGGCCCAGTAGTTTAAGCGAACTCAGGAATCTCTTTATGTCTTCCCTTCTCTCTTTTGTGTCTTCTGCATATAACTTTGTATAATATATTCTAAAGGCATCTGCTATCTCATGGACCCCTTGAACCATTTTGCCTATCCCTGGGTGCCACACCTTCATTATTGTTGCTCTTGCTCATTTTGCCCTCAGCCTACAAGTGAAATAATGCAGCGATCGAGGTCCCCCCCTCATAATGTTGTTGTCTCAAAAAGAGCAGCCTCTGTTCCACCTGGTAATCCAAAATTCCTGTCAACTCTCTCTTATGGTCCAACAACTGTCTCCTACGCTCCTTGTTATACTTTTGTTTTTGCTGTCCCTCCAGATCTGCTCTCAACCCCATTAGTTTAAGTCTTATGGCCTCCCTCTCCCTCTTTTTCCTCGAGGCCAGTTGGATAAATTTACCTCACAGGACAGCTTTTGCGGCGTCTCAGTGGATGGCCTGTGTGGTATCCTGCTCTGTATTATCTAGAAGGTAAGCCATATAGGGTTCTACTATTTGGTTCCTGATTTCCTTATCTTTCAAAAGAGAGGTGTTCAGCTGCCATATGGTACTCAGGCGAGTCTCCCCAGATCTATTTTTATATATATGGGCGCATGATCCTATCCAAGTGTCCTCAATTCTCTCTACCTCAGTCTTCGTGACTAGGATATAGTCTAGCCTTGAGTATGTGTTATAGGCTGCAGAAAAAAAGGTATAGTCCCTCTGTCTAATGTGTTGGTGTCTCCAGGTATCTAATAATCCCATTTCTCCTATTAATTTCTGGATTTTCCTAGCTGTTCTATGTGGTTTCACCTCTTACCCTCGAGGAGGAGTCCATATCCGGGTTCAAGGGCAGATTAAGGTCCCCCCCACATATTATAACTCCTTCCCCCCACTCTAACAGTGTGGCTAGAAAGGAACGATACTCAGGTAATGTTGAGCCAGGGGGAAAGTACACGGATGCCAGTGTGACAACATTGACCCTAAATTTCCCTTTCAGCATCGCATATCATCCCTTCTTATCTGTTTTAGCCTCCATTTTTTCAAACGGGGAATTAGAAGGCACCAATACCATCACTCCCCTCCTTCTACCATTCTTATAGGAGGACGCTGCCATTTCCCCAAAACCCAATTTTAGGAACTTATTATGCTCCTCCATCAACAAATGGGTCTCCTGGAGCAATAAAAAATCCACCGCAGCTTTCCTTACCTGGCTCAATATTTTAGATCTTTTAACAGGGCTTGTAAGGCCATTAACATTGTAGGAACAAACAATCGTACCCTTACCTGCCATCACAAGGGTCTGTATTTAAAAATATATTTTCAGGGTTCCCCCGGACTCCCCCTTGAGGACCATCCCACACATCTCCCTTCTTTACTTCAATTAACGCACTCTTACGAAGGAACACATCCCAGATATGAAACAACATATAAACCATTACTTGATAACAGTAGCTCAACTTTACAGCCAACTGGGCTTGTAACCAATGCATGATCTTTGACTTCCAAGGTAGAAGTCCCACTTTTTGGGGCTCTAGTTCTACCTCCACCTTATACAGATGGAGGCAAGTTCTGAGGGGTTACCAGTGTCTCTACAATGGGAGACCCCCTCTAGAGAGCTCTTGTTCATGACTTGAAGCTCTTCGCTTTCCTGTATGACCAATTATTCTATTGATCCAAAAAGCTTTTTATTGGGGCACTGCGTGCCTAAGCACCTTCCAAAAGAAAATGATGTTCTGCACTGATCTAACCATCTTCCATATGAACATTTGCCTTCTGACCTAATCCCAATTTCATGTCTTCTGCAGGGCCAGAGAAATCTCCCTCTACCCCTTCCCCAACTGGGGTGCCCCCCCCGGAGAAGACGTTGGTCCCACCTCACATGGGAGGGATGCAAACCCCAGAACCACCAAACAAGAATCATTACCCCCTTCCCAAATCCTCCTCCCCTTCTCCAGAATTCACTAATCCCACTAATTTTGTTTATTTTATTCATTAATTCCTCCATAGTATTCCCCTTTTTCCAAACCTCAAAGGCTTCTTATCTTTCCATCCCCATATTTTGAGTTATTAATGCCCATTCTTGTACTTCAGTACCTGGCTATGTATTGTTCAGAAGAGACCGAGGTGCAAAAAGGGGGGGAGGAGTGGCCCTGTATGTTAATGAAAATATCAAAGCTACAGAAATTCAGAATACACATAAGGAGCCAGAAGAACTGTGGATCACCCTGGAAACAGGAAATGGGACAGCCATAAGAACTGGGGTTGTCTACAGGCCCCCAGACCAGAGGGAGGACATAGACACATTACTGTTAGAAGATATACAAAACATGACAGCTAAAGGGGAGGTTCTGATAATGGAGACTTCAACATGCCAGATACAGATTGGTCAATACCAGCAGGAACATCTGCCAGAACTAGACTCATAGTGGATTCCTGCAGGGAGGCCTCAAACAACTGGTACAGCAACCCACAAGAGACAGGGCTATCCTAGATCTAGTACTGACTAACAAAGAAGGATCACAGATCTCCAGGTAGAAGGTCACCTAAAGCCAGTGACCATCACATGGTATGGTTCAATTTGGCTACTACATCTAAATCATCCCATTCCAAGGCAAAAAATATGGACTTCAGAGGAGCTGACTTTGATAAGATGGCCAACAGAGTTCAGTAGCCCTGGCAAAAAGAAACACAGGTGAGGAGGTACAGGCAAAGTGGGCAAGCATTAAGGATACACATACTTGAAGCAACATCCCATTGTGTTAGACAGAAAAGGAAGTGCAAAAAGAAGGAAACCACTTTGGTTCTCAAATACAGTAGCAGAAAAGGCTAGAGCCAAAAGGCTGGCCTTCAGAAAATATAAGGGAACACAGCGGGATGAAGATAGGGAGGCATACCAAACTGCCCTAAGGGAAGCAGGTAAGGCAGTAAGGCAGGCAAAGTCCCAAACTGAGGAAACACTAGCACAAACAGTAAAAGAAGGTGACAAGACTTTCTATAGATACATTAGTGAAAGGAGAAAGTCCAGAGGGGCTTACTAGCTTAGAGAAAAGGGAGCATGTGAGAGGAGGACCCTGCAAAGGCATCTATCCTAAATAGATACTTTTGCTCAGTATTCACTGAAGAGAAGGTAGGGCAGGGCCCACAGCTCAGCATCATGGACACAGGGGAGGGAGGTGAGCACTACTCCCTCTCACAAAAAGAAAGGGTCCCAACAAGAGCTTGCTAAACTCAGGGGTGGATAAGGCAATGGGACCTGATGGCATACATCCCAGGGTACTTAAGGAGCTAAAGGAGGAACTAGCAGAGCCATTAGCAGAATTGTTTAGTGAGTCTCTGAGCACAGGAGAGGTCCCAGAAGACTGGAGAAGGGTCATGTGATCCCACCCACAAGAGTGGTAGCAGGGAGGAGGCGGGGAACTACAGACCGCTCAGTCTTACCTCAGTAGTGGGCAAGATTATGGAAGCACCTTAAGGAAAGGATAGTGCAATACCTGGAATCATAGGGCACAGGATCCAAGACAGCATGGGTTTACAAAGGAAGGTCCTGTCAAACTAATCTCATAGATTTCTTTGACTGGGTAACCAGAGTGGTGGACCAAGGGGAGCAGTTGATGTCGCCTACCTTGACTTCAGCAAAGCTTTGACACTGTTCCCATAGAAGATTGATAAATAAGCTAGGTAGGCTCGGGTGGGTCAGAAGTTGGTCAACTGGGTGGCAAACTGGTTGACTGGCAGAAAACAGAGAGGGGTGGTAAATGGTATACAGTCAGAAGAGATGCAAGTCACAAGTGGGTACCTCAGGGATCAGTCCTGGGCCAGTCCTATTCAACATCTTCATTAGTGACCCAGCAGATGGACTAGAGGGTAAGGCTTGTCTGTTTGCAGATGACACCAAGATCTGCAACAGAGTAGATGATCCAGATGGGGTGGGCAGAATGAGAAGAGATCTGGATAAACTAGCAGAATGGTCAGAAGAGTGGCAACTGGGATTTAATGCAAAGAAGTGCAAAATCATGCACATAGGAAGAGAAACCTGAAGCCACTTATAGGCTGGGAGGAGTTGCTAGCAGTCACAAAGGAAGAAAGAGACTTGGGCATCATCATCACTGATGACCTGAAATCATCCAAGCAGACCTCAAAGCAGTAGGTAAGGCTAGGGGGTGTTAGGGTGTATTAGTAGGTATCACAAGTCGTAAGAGGGAGGTAATAATCCCTCTGTACAAGACATTGGTTAGGTCCCCATCTGAGTACTGCGTGCAGTATTGGAGGCCACACCTTCACAAGGACACTAACCAAATTGAGGCAGTCCAGAGAAGGGCAACACTAAATGGTGCAGGACTGCATCAGAAGACATATGAGGACAGATTAACGGAGCTCAATATGTATACCCTTGAGCAAAGGAGGGAGAGAGGTGATATGATCGAGACATTTAAACACCTTAAGGGCATAAACAAGGTGAAAGAGTCTAACATGTTTAAATATAAGAAAAATAGCAGGACAAGAGGACACAGCATGAGATTAGAGGGAGGCCGATTAAGGGGGAATGTGAGGAAATTTTTTCACAGAAAGGGTGGTAGATGCATGGAATGGCTTACCACAAGAAGTAGTGGCTATGAATACAGTGCAGGGCTTCAAACAGGCATGGGATAGGCATAAGGGAGCAATACAAATGACTATGAATAGATAGGTCACTGACATAGCAAAGGCCGATGGCACATTTATAAGGTAGAAAAAGAAATGGGCAGACTGGATGGGCCTTGCGGTCCTTATCTGCCGTCAACTTCTATGTTTCTATGTTTCTATGTTACTACCGATATCCTAAGCCCATAACACTGTACAGTTTCAAATATAATGGTCCTCACTTTGTATATTTCTTCTTGATCCAGGCCTCTTCCTCTGTTTCAGCTCCATAACTGGAGCTCTTGTTTTACTTGTACAGCTAAATCGCCTACAGTAGACCCTTTCCAGTGTCTAACTGAAGATTAGCCCCTCTATATTCCCTCCCACCCTCCTCCACCCTCTCCCCCCAGCCACGTAGAAAATAACCCAGTTCCTGATGGTGATGTGATTCTTGCACTTCTGTTTTGTTTCCCTTCGCCCTCCTTCCACTGCATCCACGTTTGTATTTACTCATAAACCCTTCCACATCAAATCCCACTTCCCTGAGGCTTCCCATATGTGCATAGCTTTATAACTGCTGCAGGGAGTCAGAAGTCACTAACCCCACCCCCACATTCTCATAAGATCGTATAATTATTAGTCATGAGCCATGTAATCAGAATAAGCAGGCATAGTCCCCAGTTATTAAAGTCTTGTTCATTTCTCTTCAAGTGCTCTGAGCACATTGTACTCCCTTAAGTCCCCATCATAGTCTCTTTAAAGTCAGTACTTGCGGTGCATTCCCATTTCACCTCTTCATCCTTCAGCCGTTGAGTTGTTATTCAGCACGACGTCTTGTTCTCTCAGAGGGTTGCCTTGTTCCTGCTCTCCTCACTCTAGATCTACATCTGGGGGTTTTCTTTTGGCTAGGACCTTGTCCCACACCCGAAACGTGTCCCTACTTAAACCACCATTCACTCTTTTTGGGCCTCTTTTGAACCAGTTCTGCTCCCCCAGCTGCTGTTGAATCCGCCGTCCCTGCTCCTCAGGTATGTGCAACCCCACTCTCTCCACAAACTCCTTGGCTTCTGCCAACTCTTGAAATCTCAAAATACCTTTTTCTGTTTGAACTTTCATCCTGGCAGGGTATTCAACAAAGGCCTTTACCCCTTTTTGCTGTAGTAATTTCACGACCTATAGCACCTTCCTCCTCCTAGCAAGCAGCTGTGGGGTAAAGTCATGGTCAAAAAAACAGTCTGACATCTCCAAAATATATAGTTTTTCTCAACCAAGCTAGGGCTAACACCTCCTCTTTGGTCCTGTAATCCAGGAACACAAGCACTATCAATCTAGGTCTGGCCTTCTGATCTCGAGGCCGCGGTACCAATGATCTGTGAGCTCTAATAACGTCCAGCCACTTGTCAATAGGTAAATTGAGTATCTCTCTTATAAATGAGTCGATAAAGTCTATCATGTTCCCCGATTCCATTCCTTCTGGTACTTTGTGGATCCGAATATTGTTTCGCCGGTTCCGGTTCTCTAATTCCTCCAGCTCCTGTTCGAGCAGCGTGGTGCGATGATGCAGCTCCAGCAAGGCTGAACTGTGCACGTCTGTGGTCTGGGTATTTTCTGTCATTACCATCTCAACTTCTCTTGTTTTCTGGTGTAATTTTGCAATGTCTTGGCATTGATCTAGTGCTTTAGCCTCCAATCTCTGCAGAGTATCATTTATTTGTTGTAGGGTTTGGCAGAGCTGCCGAGAAGTAATCATGCATTCTGCCTCTTGAACCATACTCGTGGCCTTCTCCATACTTAGTACCATGGATTCGCGCTCTGCATAGGCCTCCTCTTGGCCATTTTGTACCTGCTCAGCTATCTTTTGTTTTACAGCTCCATTCAACTGAATCTCCTTGAAAAACGGTGTTTGGGTCCCATTAGATAGTCTTTTATTGATCTTTTGGTCGACAGTATTGACGTTTTCTTTATGGATTAACATGGATTGTTTCTGGTCAGTCATTCAGCGCTTGGTTTAGGCAGCCATTAGGTCCGTGCCCCAACGGGAAGTCCTCTGCAGCTGCTGTTTTAATGTTCTTTTCCTTGAAGTTTGACACATTAGTTCTTAATTTAAGCTGCGGTGATTCAGATGTTAGGTGCCTGACTTTGCATGCCCCCTTCTGCAGTGGTCTACATGTTTTTTGTTTCCTTGAAGTTTTTAATTTAAATTGCAGTGACTCCAACTGCATCTCATCAGCAGGTAAGTCAAGGTAGAGCTGGATGTGCACAATTACAGTACGTTTATTCAGAAAAGCAGAGCCAGGGAGGACAGGAACTACAATGGTACTGTACTGCTTTTACAGGATGAGGACAGTGAGAGAGAGAGAGAGAGAGAGAGAGACACTTCAGCATGACCCTAGTCTCCTCTCTCTCTCTCTCTCTCTCTCTTTCTCTCATTTGCTTGACTGTTTATTGAGCAATTTAGCTTTTGTTTTTGTTTGTTTTCCTGCTTTGGGTTCCAGTTGGGAGAATGTTATGATCCATTGGTTGTTTTGTTTTACATCCTTCTTTTGGCTGACTAAATGAAACAATATCTGCAAGAGGAGAGGTGGGAGACCTGATGCAGGACAGTAAAATGACAGCAGTTAGAACTGCTTACCGTTTAAGAGAACTGTAGCAATACTGGAAGAGTGTGTGTCTCATTATCAAGGGTGTCCAAGTGTTTTCTGCGTGCGGTCCTGTTGGTGGCAGTTATTTGCTTTTTTTTATTTATTTCAGGAGCAACCACTGTGGGAACCACTGTCAGTAGGGTTCGCACTGTTTGTGTGTGGGCGGCTAAGCAAGGATTGATCTATCAGATAATGAATGGGGGAATAGTAGCGGGAGCTGTGTAAGACTAGCACAACTTGACTTTTTTATGTTGTTGACTGAAACTGTTTTTGATAAAGCAGGCTGGATTTTGTACACAGGGACAAGAGGATTGCAGTGGGGTTGTGGATAGGGTTTGTGAGTGTGGGGAGAGTAGTCCTCACTAACTGACAGGGAAAAAAATAGCTACTGCTTCATTGGATACCACTGTTGGCTCTCACAGAAGAGGCACTATAATAAAAAAGAACAAAATAAATGTAGCTAGAGATGAGTCACCCAGCTGAGGTTGTGTGCTAAATACTTAGGCAACTGATACTGGGGGGCCAATATCTCTCACTAAGTGAGAGAAAAAATGGCAGCAATTTCAGATTGAATTGGATGTTCTCAGCCAATGAGGAAGCAGGGTGGGCACTGGGATATCTGAGTGGGTAAAGGGGCACTGGGGCTGGTACTTTTTATTTCCTGGGCATCTATTGAAAGTTAATGAACCCCACAGCTAGGGCTATGAGCCAATCAGATGCCAGGAAATAAAAAGCCCATTTTCTAATTATTTATTTGAAAATTTGTAACTGGAAGAGGCACACTGAGCCAAGTCGTATTCCAAGGTGCAACCCATGGGAAGGGAAGGTTAAATAAGCTGCAATACAAAACACATGTCCAAAACATCTGGACAATATGGAGTACAATATGATATAGCAATATAATAAATATTAAATGGTGCACATACAGAAATAAAGTGCAGAAACACCAAGTAGTACAAAAAACAAGTTTGGCAACAGTAAATAGTATTCAGCACAAATGGTCTGGATAGATTAGGGTTCAGCCATGGAGAAATCAGGAGGAAAGGTAGCAGAAACATGTGGGTAGAGGTTGAAGTTTCAATTGATGCCTGAATGAGCCAGGGGATGGGGAGAAATGGAGGGAGGAGGGGAGTTTATTCCAGAGTGAGTGAAACTGATAGGAGAAGGCAGATTGCCCAGCAGAGGTATAAAGGTGAGGAGAGGCAAACATATGACAGTCCCAGGAACACAGAAAGCATGAAGGGGAAGGGGGAGTTGGGACTGAAGATAGGGGAGGTAAGATGGAAGGGAGCCAAACCAGTATTTGGATATGAAGGAAGTGCAGTGAGCTTGACAATGACATGGCAGGGGAAGGATGGATAGGGATGATTGCAGTGAACAATGGTCTACATGAGAGTGGGGGTGTTTGCTGCAAAATTACAGAAGGAGTTACAAAAGGTGTCCAGTTTGGTGAGGGACGTGGATGGGGTAGTGCCATAGACCACATCTGCATAGCCAAAGACAGGAAGCACCTTTTCATAACAAGCTCCTTGCAAAAATGCAGAGATAGGCAGCCCTTGTTTTTGGTACAGGGCACCAAGCTTGGGATGGAGCTTAGCAAGGATGGCATCAATGTGGTATGAGAAGTCAAGCCTTCCAGGGTGGTGAAGACAAGGGGGGGCAGTGAGTCTGGCTAGTTTCTTACTGGTTCTTAAGGTCATGCACGCAGTTTTCCTAGTGTTGACTCTAAGCTGGTTTGATTAGAACCAACACAGAATAGTAGCACAACATTACTGCAAAGTCAATTAAGCAAGCCAATTTCAGCAACTCGATTATAACGAAAGACTATTGAGTGACCATGTAATAATAGCAAGTACCATCTGAGTGATCCTCCAAGGCAATGTACGACTTGGAGTAGTAATCCTCAAGATGGGGGGGGTTCAGGGGGTGGAGCTCCCTCCTGCAAAAACAGAGACAGTCACCTTTGCTTGGTTGCACCTGTTGCTGCTAAAGTGTGCAACAGGTGCAATTGTACAAACAGATACAGTGTGGAGGATGTTAACCAGGTTGTCAGGGGAGTTTCTGGGAGCAGTGCTATGCAGCACTAGAAAAAGATTCACCACCAGTAACATGCCACAGTGGTGATTTGTGTAGAAATAGGTCGCTGTAATGTGCTGCGACAAAATATAGTGTCACTGTAATTGTGGTCTCTCAAATGTTTTTGCTCATTCTGTGGTCACTGTAAAAGCATCATCAAATTCACACGGAGCTGCACAGAACATTGATGAAGTCCCACTGGAGCAGGTCTTCCACAGCAGCAGCACGTGGGCCAGAGATAAATATGACTGTGTCACCTGCAGACATGTAGATATACGCGTTGGCACAGGCAGTAGAGAGGTCATTGAGGAAGATAAAAGAAAGGATGGGACACAGGATGGAGCACTGCAGGACCCCAGCATGGAATGGAAGGGGAAGTGATAGGGCGCCACCAACCTGCACGGATTGTTGTCAGCCATTAGGCAGGAACAGAACCAGTCAAACAGTGGGGGCTGACAGGCCAGCATAACTCAGCTTGTCCAGGAGGAGTTGATAGGACACCAAGTCAAAGACTTTGGCCAGATTGATGAGTATAGCAGTTGTAATGTACCCCGATCCATCCCAGAGAAGATGGCATCAGTGACACGCAGCAAAGAAGAGACTGTGGAATTGTGCTTCTGGAAGCCTGGCTGGAATAGATAGAGAAATTTGGAGGATGAAAATAAGTTGAGGATTCTAGAGTGGACCAGTTTCACTTCTAGCTTGGAGAGGAAGGGAAGGAGAGACATGGGACGGAAGTTACCTGGGGAGGAGGAGTCACCCCCTTTGTGAAGTGGGATAGCCTTGGCCAGTTTCCAGAACTGAGAAACAGCACAGAGGGAGAAGGAAAGATTAAGTATGTTTTTAAGGAGGGCTGTAATGGCAGGTGCTGAGAGGTGGAGGAGCTTGGGGTCCACATCAGGTCAGCATTAACCAGATTGAGGGAGAAAAGGGCAAGAAAGGTTTCCTGGATGGTGAATGGGAGGAAGTGGAAGCCCAGTGAGGGATGGGGAGGGGAGGATGAGAGGAATTAGAGGAGCTAGGAGGGGGAGGGGAAGAAAGGACACAGGTTGTGAAGAACTCATTGAAGAGATCACAACCGAGGTAGGTTCAGATACAGATGAACCATTTACCAACCGAACTAGAGGTGCTGACTGGGCATGTCAACTGGGTATGTAGGAAGAATAAAGAAATTATACAAAAAATGATAAAGGTAACTTTAGAACCATTAGCATTAGGAACTTCCTTTTCTTTTAAATGAGAACTTTGATTCATGCTGGCATGGTTTGTCCTGTAGATACAGTTTCAGAGCATTGATATATTTTAGTACATGTCCATACACATAAATACACTTTTGACCATAACATTATGCTTACACAAACACTGATGTACTGTATATTGTTCATGTGAACTGTATTGATGGGATTTATCCTCATTAAGTTGATCTTGTATCTTTGCCACTTCTAACACTTTATGATCTTTTGACAAAAAAAATGGAAAAAGTGATGGTTCACTAAATTGTTTGGTTGAAGTATATGAAATATTGGCAGTACTCCATCAAGGAAAACCACACCCTTTTTTATAGTTTAAAAAGCATACTGTAAGTAGTAAACCAGGACATAATGCATGTACATTATTAGAAAAGGATACTGTCCTCCTTGAGGGAATACCACCAGTATTTTCAGACTCCCTACCATTAGTCTCCATAGTTTTAAACTAGTTTACAAACCTCCTGAATCAAGTTGCCTTCTGCTGCTGCCTACCAGAAAAAGGGGACACAGGTTGAGTATCCTGGTATCCCTAATGTTCTGTCACTATTTTCTCTTGCAGGGCACTTCTATTTCTCGTCAACAAAGTGTGTGGGGGGGGGGGTATTTTGATTGCCCCTAGTGTTGCACTGGCCTGTCATTCGAAGCCAAAGAAGGCTGGATTTTAATACCCCATCCTCACCATTAAGTAAAAACTTACCTAACTACTGCCTGCCATTGCTGGGATAATATATTGTTCCGAAGTTTGCTGGCTATACCCCGGTGTTTACCCAACCTCCTACTACCTGCCCTGGCAGCTTAGATCTCCATGCTCCAACCCTACAACACTGCGCCCACCCCTGCCACTCCTGCCCATGAAGGGATATAGATACACTGGAAGCATTTTGAGGACCCTCCATTATGACCCTGACATGCCACTGCCTACTATGACAAGCCAGGTCCTGTTTTCTCCTCCCCCACAACACAAGTCTGACCTGGCAAGGGAGGGACAGCATTTGGTAGTCTTTCTGATGCCACACAGTGTGAACCTGACCTGCAGCCACCTGCCATCAGTCTGGTACCCCATTTTCCCACCTTACAGTACTACTTACCTCCTGCTGCCTCTTACCCTGGTAGGAATGAGGGTAGTATCATGTGGACTTCTTAATACCCACAGTAATGCCATGACCTGCTAATACCTGCCCTGGCAGTCTACAATACATTGCCTCCCAGCCCTGTTGTTCAGCTCTGCTCTGCTGCTGTTGGTCCTTGGAGAAATGGGACAGCATGTTGAGTCTTTCCATAACCCCTCAGTAATTGTGAAGACCTGCCACATCTGTCCTGGAAGGCTGGGACCTGGAATAACTGCAGCTGCCATCCATAGAGTGCTTCCATTGACTGCAGCAACTCCCAGGCTGTTAAGACAAACAGTGGCATGTACTGACATTTGGTTGAATAACCTGTGAGTTCCTGCAGTCAGGGGATGTGCTAACATTTGTGAATGGTGGCACTGATTATTTCTATGCCTGCCTGCCAGAGCAGACAACAGTTAGGACAGGTCTGGACAGTACTGAAGGGCATCAGAGTTAACTCCAGGGCAGGAGTAATTGGATTCAGAGAGTCAGAAGGCCCCGAACTAAAGTCATAGGGATTATGGGGAAACGTAGGCTGTCCAATAGTGGGAATGTGCTCTCTGTTTGTAATGGTCTTATTTTCTGAATTTGATGATACAAGGGGATGAGTTCAATATAATCTAGCTTGGGAACAGGTTTAATTTCAAGCCAGTATTGAATTCAACCCTTTGTTCCAGCAAATACATACTGATGCAGCACAAAAGTCTTGTTTTATCAGCTCAAAGTGAGGACTTGTCAAAGCAAAGTCAGTTTACATTGACATGAAGCAAGTTTACGTTGACTCAGTCTTTAATCCTTGTCAGTGTAACATGACTTCCTGTAATTGTGGCCTCACTGAATCAACACAAACTGTTAGTTTGAAAGCTTTTTTAAACTTTCAGAAAAATACAAGGATTTTTGGATTCATGACAACGTTTTCAAACTATTCAGTGAAGGTCTGTCAGTTTATTAAACCTTACATAGCATGATTAACCTGTTTTACAAAATGTATTTCAATAGTTCTCCTTACAAAGTTGATGCAATTTACTAGCCTCATGGCAACAAAGACTGACCTTTGCATTCATCACAAATGCTTCAATTGCTTTTTTTTTTTTTTCATTTATTCCCCTACCTCTGCCTGCTCTTCTTTCCTCATTGGGCAGCTCCTGCCACTAGTGATGTGCAAGGTTGTGGCAGTTCAGGTCATGTGATTGCACAATGAATTAGCTAAATTTGCCAAGATAGCCTGCGTTGTAATGTGCACACTTTGCAGAAAAAAAAGAAAAGGCAAAAACTCTGGATATTCACGAAAATTGTGTAACAAGTGTGCAAAGTAAAACATTCCGCACTTTGTGGGAACTTTGCAGGTGAATTTAAAATTCATATTTCTACCACCACTTGCCTGTTGTTACATTAGTCTGTACACTTTTAACTGCCAGTTTAGAAAGTCACTCTATCGTAATATCCTGTTGGTACCCCCCCACTACCACCACCATGTCAGGACCTGGGTCACCAGGACCGTAAGTGCCCCAAAAGCCAGGGGGTTATGCTTAGTGGGGGCAGAACCAGGCACAGTATGTGGGGGCTGACACTCCCTCAGCAGACAGGGTGTTTTGCTTGCTCTAACATTCGCCTTCCTCCCTATCATCAAGCAGCAGTCTTTCTGCTTGTGCTGGCCTGGGGGTGGTCTGCTTTCTGTGGTCACCCCTTATGTCAAGGCCTCCTATGGACTACAGGCACTGGAAGAGAGGTGATGGACTCAGCTCTCCCTCCTGGAGCTTAAATATGCTGCTCCCACAGCATGCACAACACTCTACCAGTCAAGGTGTGGGATTTGGGTGGAGAAGTGAACCCAGGTCACCTGCATGGGAGAGACACCAGCTCCTTCAACACCATTAGGATGTGCCCACACTATTGTTTTGTATTAAAGGTGATAGGAAATCATTTTTATACTTTTAACTGCCCCACACTATTTTCTTTTCTGTCAGTTTTGTATTCTAATATGCTTTGACCATTATTCTAAAGATTAACAGTCTTATATGACAGTGCTCTTCAGGCTACACAATGTTCACCTCTCTTTAGCATCTAAAGCTCTTTTTATGTAGGCTCACGCTAGTGCGCCAGCCAACATCTTGTGGTAGTAGCAGATTTGGAGGTGCGGTCACTGTTGGGTGAATGCAGGGCACACATCAGTAGGCGTGTCCCTCATTCCCCAATCAGGCAGCATGCAGGCGCCACATCAGCAATTTGGAATGTGGCCATCAGATCTAACAAAAGGTCTGCTGCAATGAGAGAGAAGTTCTCATGCAGTGTGACCACAACACCCCTCGCAACATGCACACAACACTGCCACCGCCTCCTGTCAGAATGCCGATGGGGAGCCCACTCCCCGTCGGCATAATGACCCCCTCTCCCATTTAAACTGTATGCCAAGGGGGTGCCCAATCCCCCTCAACATCATGAGCCCCCCCAACAGTCTTTGTTGCCAGCAGAGGCCCAATCCCCGGCTTTAATCCCCATTCATTTTGCAGAGGGGAGCCCACTCCCCGTCAGGCGTAATGTCACCCCCATGCTTTTGTTGTGTGTCAATGGGGGAACCCACTCCCATTGGTATAAAGCACCCCCATTTGTTATGTGCGTAAGGGTGCCCAATCCCTCAGCTCTTGTCCCTCCCGCTCTATTGTGGCCGATGGGGGTGCCCAATCCCCATCGGCTGCATCCCCCCAAAAAAACACTTAGGTGGCACACTGGGAGCCCACACTAGTGTGCCAAATCCTCTGAAAATGGAAAACCATCCCACAATGGTTTTTTTTATTTTAATCCTGTGAAAGAAGAAAACAGTCCCTCGTGGTTTCCCTGCCCCCGCCAACAACCTGCTCCCACCCACTGCGCATCCTGCCTCCCCACAACCCCTCTCACCCCATACTTACCTCCGGAGTCCAGTGCGATGAACTTCGGTAGACCAGGAACATGTCTGCACTCTTCAAAGCCGACCACGAACTGAAGAAATGCCGGTAAGTTGTATAATGGCATAAATAGGGTTTTTTTCAACTTTGGAGCATATTTTGGCCATTTTTGGGAATTTTTGCACCAAATGTTCAAAATGGGATTATTGAGAATACAGATTTTCAAAATTTGCATTTTACCACTCCTCCTTATGAACAGTACAGCTGTCATTTTACACATCCTGGCCAAAATGTGTTTTCGCACATCCAGTGCAGAATAGCTCAGTTGCTATGTGAAATCAGTTTTTGGGACAGTTTGAGAAAATTATGGTGACACTGTTCATGAGCAGAGGTCCTAAAATGCCTATGTTGAAAATTTGGTTCCGAAAGTCCATAAAATGACTGTGTTACAAGTGTGTGTTGCGCAGTTTCCAAGCACCCTTGTAATTTCGCAAGTTTGCAATATTTTCATGCCAGATTTTTACCACTGGCACTTTTTCACACCTCTTTATCAACAGTATAGCTGTCATTTTTCACAGCCTACATAAAATGTGTTTCCACACCTGAGGTGCACAATGGCGTGGTTGCTGTGGGAAATCAACTTTTGGGACTGATTAACAAGATCACAGCATCACTGCTCATGAGGGGAGGTCCCAAAATGCCTATGTTGAAAATGTGGCTAAAACATTCCCAAAAATAATTGGCTTATGGACATGTGTTGCGTAGTTTCTATACATGCTCATGACTTCACCAATTTTTCATATTTTCACTCCAGAGTTTCAGCATTGCCACTTTTTACGCCTCCTCAGTAACAATACAGATGTCATTTTCCACATCCTGCCCAAAATGTGTTTTTGTCCCTGTGTCACCAAATGGCATAGCTGCTGTGCAAAACCACCTTTCAGCTAATAAACTGATAGTGCCACTTTTCATGAGGTGGGCTCACAAACAACCCACACTGAAAATTTTGAGTGAAAATACCAACACACTCCTATGGTGTTAGGGTTCCCACATGTAGCACTCCACCCTGTAGAGACTGACAGGTGTCAGGGGTGTGATTTGGGATCATCAGCTGTAATGCTCACGGCATTCCACCCCAACCCCCACCCTGCAGCAGGTGACAGGTATCATGGTGTGCCTTGCACTGTTCGGCCACAAAGTTCACCACATTCTACTATACTGCACCCACCTCAGAGTATTTCCTTATGGAATGGGGTAAGTATAATGCCCAAAGACCCCTAAGCACACCATGACTCTTGTCAGTATCTACAGGGTAGGGTGAGGTACAATGGAATGAGCGTTATAACTGATGACCAAAAAGCACACACCCAACGCCTGTCGGTCTCTACAGGGTGGGGGTGGGGTTGCCGTCACTTCAATACTTCACTGCTATTCCTATTATGCATCTCTAAGTCAGGCACTACCAATGCCAATGCCAGCGAGATAACATTCAGCATTGACAAATGCTTGTTTTATATTTCTAAGAGATCCCTTTATGTCAGTTGCCCTGAAAAGTGAAACTGATATCACAGAATATTCAGACAGTATGAAAAGAGAAGCAATAGCTGCTGAGGGGAAAGGAACTCGAGGAAATTACATACAGTGTAGTCAAGCCAGGATGCAGCTAAATGCCTGTAGCATTTCTGCTGAGTGCTACAGTATGCTGCAGAAAATAGTGCAATTCAATAGCAATTAAGCTCTTTTGTCATGCAGTATTTTGTGACATGCCATTTACTGTGCTGCGTCCTGGCTGACTCCACAGCAGATAATAAAAATTTAATTATTTTAACAAAAAAGGTCAGAACATAACACTGATGTTGCCCAGCTCCCAGGAATATGTGACAAGTGCACTATGTACTGCAATAGCTAGATCTATACAATGTAAAGCAGGTTCTAGCACCCTCCCAAAACCTGCAGTTTTACCAGCACCTTGTCAAATATGAGGCAGTTTAAAAAAATCACATAGGAATATGCCAAATACTTGTATCCAAACAAATAATAAGAGCATGTCTCACTTCCAGCTTTCAAGAGAATTTAATACTATTATTTGCAAGTAGCACTTTTTAAATTATCACATTCATCTGCACTGAGGGATACAATTCCACTCTTTAGTGAATATTTATTGTATATTCAGATCTTTGTTTTGAGAGACACCATCAATTTGAATGCATTAACGAACATTATATATGAACTTTAATAATAAAAAAAATGCATGTGTATTGAAAGTTGGACATGATTTTACAAGAAGGAGATTTAAAGGAGTATACATTCAATTCAGTTTTGGGAAATGTGCAATTTCATGTTTTTTATCAAGGTAATATTATAAACAAGCATTTGTCAATGCCAATTGTTTGCTTGCTGGTATTAGCATTGGAAATGCAGGAGTTAGACAGACGCAGAATAGGAAAGGCAGTGAAGTATTGAACTTCACGCCAACTCCACCCCCACCCTGCAGAGATGGACAGGCATTGGAGTATGTCTTTGGGTCATCATTCATAACGCTCACACCATTTCACCTCACCCTATCCTGTAGACACTGACAAGTGTTGAGGCATGCTTCCGGGTGTTCAGCTTTACAGCCACCCCATTTCGTAATGACATACTCTGAAATGGGTGCATTATAGGAGAATGGGTTGAACTCTGGGGCCGAAGAGTCCAAGGCACACCTCAACGCCTGTCACTGGCTGCAGGGTGGGGGTGGAATGGCATGAGCATTACAGCTGGCAATCCAAAGACCCCTCATGAAGACTCTTCTTGAATCGAAGTGCTGGGTTTGGTGTTCTGTGTGTTTGGTAGCCTGAAGGTCTTTTTGCATTTTGCATCAAATTACATTTTTCCACATTTAACTTTCATCTGGACCTACATTATTTGCCATTATCAGTCTGGAGTGCTTTTTTCTTTTGAATCTGACACCCCTGATGCCTGTCAGTCTGTACAGGGTGGGACATTATGGTTAGAAACCCCTAATGCCCCGGGAGTTTGTTGGTATTTGCACTACAAATTTTCAACATGGCCTTTTTGTGACTCCCACCTTCTAAAAGCATTTGGGACCTCTGCTCATGAACAGTGGCACTGTGATTTTGTTAATCTGTCCTGAACGTTGATTTCTCACAGCAACCATGCCATTCTGTGCCAGATGTACAAAAACACAGTTTGGTCAGGATGTGAAAAATAACAGTTGTACTGTTCATAAAGTGGTGTGCAAAAATGGCAATGTTGCAGATCTGGAGCGAAAATATTACAAATTCTCGAAGGTACGAGTGTGTGTGGAAACTGCACAATGCACGCTTATAACTAAGTCATTTTGTGAACTTTTGTCACCAAACTTTCAACTTAGGCATTTTGGGACCTCCACTCATGAACAGCATAACTGATTTTGTTAATTTGTCCTAAACATTGATTTCCCACAGTGACCACACCATTGTGCGCTGGATGTGCAAAAACACATTTTGGACAGAATGTGACAAATGACAGCTGTACCATTCATAAGGAGGTGTGAAAAAATGCCAATGTTGAAAATCTGGAGTGAAATATTAAAAATTCTCAGAGTTACGAGCATGCTTGTAAACTGCTCAATGCATGTTCGTAACACAGTCATTTTATGAAATTTTCTCACCAAATTTTCAACATAGGCAATTTGGGACCTCCGCTCATGAACAGTGTCAATGTGATTTTCTTAATCTGTCCCGAACATTGATTTCCAACAGTGCCCACGCTATTGTGCGCCACATATGTGAAAACACATTTCAGGCAGGATGTGAAATATGAAAGCTGTACTGTTCATAAGGAGGTGTGAAAAAAATTGCAATGCTGAAAATCTGGAGTGAAAATATTGAAAATTCTTGAAGTTACGAGTGTGTGTAGAAACTGCACAACACATGCTCATAACACAGTAATTTTTCTGAATTTTTTCATCAGATTTGCAGCATAGGCTTTATGGGAGCCCACCTCATGAACAGTTACACTGTCATTTTGTTAATTGGTCCCAAAAGATGATTCCGTGCAGTGACCACAAAATCATCTTTTGGGACCGAATAGCGAAATGACAGTGACTGAGTTCATGAGGTGCGGTCCCAAGAATCCCATGTTGAAAATTTGTAGCCAAAAGTCACAAAAAAGGCAGAGATATCCACCTAAGTTTAACCCCCCCCCCCCATTTATGCCATTATACAGCTTACCGGCATTTCTTCAGTTTCCGGTCGGCTTTGAAGAGTGCAGACATATTCCCGCTACACTGAAGATCGCTGCACCAGGCTCCGGAGGGAAGAATGGGATGAGGGCATGTAGGGAGGTTGGGTGCACAGACGGTGGGTGCAGATTGGGGGATGGGGCACTGGAGACAACGAGGGATCATATTTAACTTCCATAGGTTAAAAAAGAAAGACCACTGCGTGAAGGTTTTTCCTTTAAGGTTTGTTTTTGGCACACTGGGGTGGGCTCCCAGTGTGCCACCTGTATTGTTTGGGGAGGGTGACTGAAGCTGATGGGGATTGGGCCCCCACCATCAGCACAGAAAATGGGTCTGTGTTTGGCTGGGGTGCATGATGCCGAAGGGGATTGGGCACCCCCTCGGCATACAAAACTGTTACATGGGGGACATTATGCCACTGGGGATTGGGCTCCCCCATCGGCAAATGATCTGGGGATGGGGCATGCTGACTGGGGGATTGGGCACCCCTGTCAGCTTTCATGGGGACTGTGAGCAGCGGACAACGACAGCCACCGTCATGTTTTTTAAATGTTACACCAGGCAAGGCACCGCCCTGCACTGACTGGCTGCTCCCTCATTGCAGCAGCTAATTCATTTCAAGTTGGTGGCATGCTTGCTGAACTAGTGTCAGTAGCAGTGTGCCACCACATAGGGTAATGAGAGACAAGCCCAAGAATGCAATGGTGACATTAGCAGCCACAGTGCCACACTTCCAAAACCCACTTCTCTCCTAAGCTGCCACATAATGTTTCTTGTGCATGCACTCAAGCAAACATAATAAATGAGGAAAAAATTCTCTTGAAGGCTAGAAGTGAGACATGCTCTTATTATTTGTTTGGATACAAGTATTTGGCATATCCCAAGGTGATTTTTGAAACTGCCTCACATTTAAAAAGATGCTGGTAGAACTGCAGGCTTTGGGAGGGTGGTGAAACCTGCTTTACACTGTAAAGGTTCCATGTGATAATGGCAATCGCAGAATAGCAATTGCTGCTTGGGCAAGTGTACATCACCGAAAATAGGTCGGACAGGAGTACAAGCTCAAGATGGTAGATGCCATGCTGGGCTACCCATCCGCAGCCATCTGCAGCAGCAGTTGTTTTATACTGTTTTTAATTGTTGTGATTGATTTTTATTTTTGTCTCGGGTTCTATTTCACTTGAACTTGGGAAACAGTTCAGTGAGGGATTAAAGTGAGTTAGTAAGTTAGTGTTTTAGTGTCTGTGGGTTATAAGGCAGCTGTGTGTATCACTCGCTCTACATTTCTGTTTTCGCTGCCGTTTAAAAAGTTAAAAGCAATTTTTTTTAAATGTTATTTTAGAGCACTTTTCTGTTCAGCAAGTCACAGCTTGCTGAGAAATATTTAAAACATTTAAAATCCGCCCTTACTATCCAGCTTCAGATTTTTGCAAAGGTGGTTGACTCAGGTCATTGGATGCCAAAGTGGAACTATTGAGGAGGTGTGGAGGAGTACATCAGAGAGAAACAGCAGACCAGATCAGCATCAGGACGATTTGGCTGGTAGGATCTGTGGCTGAACAATTTGGAGATTTTTTTGAGACTGCTGGAGTGTTCTGCTGGAAAGAACTGTGGAAAGAACATCTTAATGGCATTAACAAGGTGAAAGAGTCTAACATGTTTCAATATAAGAAAACAGCAGGACAAGAGAACACAGCATGAGAATAAAGGGAGGCCGATTAAGGGCTAGTGTGAGGAAGTTCTCTTTCACAGAAAGGACGGTGGATGCATGGAACGGCCTACCTCAGGAAGTGGTGGATATGAATACAGTGCAGGGCTTCAAATAGGCATGGGACAGGCATAAGGGAGCAATAAAGATGAGTATGAATAGATAGGCCATTGACAGAGTACAGGCCTATGACACATTCATAAGGTAGAAAAAATGGGCAGACTGGATGGGCCTTGCAGTCCTTATCTGCCATCAACTTCTATGTTTCTAGTTGCTGTCAGAAGTGAGCCCAGAATGTGCTTGGAGTGTGGCATGTGGGATCCGGGGGAAGGGACCCCCTGACGGTTATCCTCTGGGGTTCAGTAGTGCTCAGTCCCAAACATGAGGTGCTAGCCCAGGGGCAGTCAAAGGACTGGTCCCGAGGGCTGGAGATCAATTGGTCTCTGGGGAGTATCCCATATAGGTGGGCTGTGTTCTCAGGGCCATTAGGGAAGGATAATGTGGGCCTGTTGTTCTCTTGTGGTGGTCGTTTTGGGGGTTCCTCCCTCTGTAACCCTGCCAATACTTTGTTCCTATCATGAGTGGCCTAGGAATTGTCCCTGGGGCAGTTGTGAAAACAACTGCCTCAGGTAAGACTGGCAGAGTTGAGAGCAAGAGCTTGCTGACTATTGATCTGCAGAACTGAGGAATGTCCCTGAAAGAAGACTTTCTCCATCCTTCTGATTGTTTTTGTTGGAATTAAAGCTGGCTGGAATTAGGGTTGATTTGACAGCAATCCAGGGATAAGGCAGTGAAAGTGCCTTGTGGTAACAGTGAGAGTGCCTTTTGGTAACTGATCATATTTTATCCTGTGGTGCTTCTGTGGCCCATGTGAGAGATGGTTGCCTACATGAGTATTTATTGAACATGAGTCCTATGCAGTATGAGTGTGAAGGGACAATTATCTGGATTTTAATGAAGGACAAAGCAATTGTTCTTTTGCACAGTGAAACAATTGGATTATTTAACCTGAATATTTTATGATATTTAATTCGTATGCTTTATTGTATATTTAATTTTGGTTTTGTGTGATATTTTAAGGGGTTTGGGGATTTTTTTGGGGGTGAAGGGTGTTGGTGTAATAAGTCTGAATTGTGTGTGTTGATTGTATAGGGTATACTGCTGTTGCTGGGAATCTTAAGAATGTGCTGGGATGGCCTAAAGATGGTCAGGCAGTATTCCCACACCAGACTCAGGGAGTTGCATTCTTTTGACTGCCCCTACTTACCAACTGAGACCTACAAGTGTTGTCAAGCTTTAGGGATTGCCAGGAGGTGTAGGAGAAGGGGGAGAACTGAATCTGGTGGGGGAATGGAAAGGGGAGGAATTGAGGTTATGGGGACCAGGGCATGCCCTGGGGCAAAATGGTGTCAGGACAGGGGCAATCCTTGTCTTATCCCCATACCCAAGGGCTCAGCAGATGCTGGGCAGGTGTCGAGGTCTTTCTCAGCATCCCATCCAACTTGAGCAGTGTTATATAATGCCATATCCATTAGAAACAAGACGGCTATTATAGCTGATCTTGCTGAAACGGTGGCTCTGGCATGTATCACTGAGACCTGGCTGGATGAAAATGCAGGCCCTGTACTGGCTTCTGCTGTTCCAGCTGGGTTCTCAGTGATCCACCGCCCGAGGTTGGATCATAGGGCAGGGGGTGTAGCCATCTTTTTAAGACCAAACTGGGTCTTGTGGATGTTCCAATAGGGTCCACCAGATCCTTTGAGTGTATCATTGGAGAAGGTGTAGGTTGCAGGATACTCCTCATCTACCATCCACCAGGTGATGGTGGAGAATTCCTGCAGGAGATAGTGGACTTCATCATCGACATGATATTGGAATTTCCCAGATGGATGATTCTGGGGTACTTCAGTGCCTGGGTCGATGATGAACTCTCACAATTTGGTCAAAATCTCCTCCAGCTAATGACGATGTTGGGCCTTACACAGGTGTTTACCTCTGCTACCCATATAGGAGGTCACTCACTGGATCTGTTGTTCCTCCTGGGAATGGAGATCTCAGACCTGGGGGTGGAACCAGTCAGTTGGTCTGACCTTCACACCATAGAGTTCAGTTTCGAGGCTCCCCCAAATGGACCTGCTCCTTCAGAGATGGTCCGGTACCACCCTTTAAGGGGAGTTACCCCAGATGGTCTATTGGCAGTACTGAACCTATTGGGATTGCTGGGTGAAAGCACGAGTCCAGGGGATCTAGTACTGGCCTATAACAAGGCGGTGGGAGATGCCTTGGACTTGATTGCTCCTGTTCATGTTCGAGTTCGACCACTCACTCTTTGCCCAAAGTCCCCTTGGTATGATGGTTCCTTGAAGGAGTTGAGGCAAGTTGGTCTAAGGATGGAGAGGGCATGACAGAAGTCTGGCCTGGATGCTGACAGGCTTAGATTGATGGAACATTATAAGGGCTATCAATCAGAAATCACCCATAAGAAGGCAGAGTTCCTGTCCAGGGAGATTTCTGCAGTGCAGAATCGACTGGCTCAGCTTTTCCGAACTGTTGACAGATTGTGCAATCACATCTGTCTCCAGCTGGAAAGAGCTTTTTCTCAGGCTAAGTGTGAGGTGGTAGCTCGATTCTTCGTAGATAAGGTTGCCAGCATCAAGTCTGGAATTGGCCCAGCTCTCCTATGAGGGGTTGCGGAGGTCGATGGGAGATGGTGAGCACCCAGTCTGTCTGGATGGATTTCAGCTGGCCAGAATTCATGGACATTGTGAAGATTGTCCAGACGTTGCGCCCAACCAGTTGTAGTTTGGATCTGGGCCCTACTCACCCTTAATTGGGGTATGTAGATGTCATCTGCCCAATCCTTGCTGAAATTGTCTGGAGATCCTTAGAGATGGGGGTCTTTCCTGATCCCCTAAAGGAGGCGGTCATATGACCACTCCTTAAAAAGACCTCCTTGGATCCCAATTGCCCAGCTAACTGCCAGCCTGTCTCTAACCTGCCCTTTGTGGGTAAGGTTATTGAGAAGGTGGTTGCGTTGCAACTGGATGATCACCTTGTGACCCACAATGTCTATGAAGCTCTCCAGTCTGGATTTAGGAAGACACACAGCATGGAGACTGCCCTTGTCCGAGTATTAAATGATCTCCTAATTGTGAGAGATCGAAAGGCTCATACCATCTTGGTCCTTCCTGATCTCTCAGCAGTTATGACACTGTGGACCGTGGTGTGCTGTTGGAGTCCCTGTGGATCCTTTGTGTACAGTCCTCAAATGGTTTCATTCCTTCCTCATGGGCAGGTCTCAGAGTGTGGTCACCAGAATTTATTACTCTGACGCCCTCCCCATGTCCTACGGGATGCCGAAGGGCTCCATATTGGCACCCATGTTGTTCGCAGTATATATGCTGCCATTGGGAGATATTATTAGGGAATACAGCTTAAGTTTTCACTGCTATGCAGCAGATACTCAGCTGTATATGTCCTTTATACCTGGACAGGTTGATGTGATTTTCATGCTAAACAACTGCATTTCTGAGATCAAAAACTGGATGAGCACTAGCTGGCTGAGACTGAATCCGGATAAGACTGAGGTGTTGGTCTCCTGGGGGTGGGTTTGGGGGCTGGGCATGCGTTGGTCCAATAGCTTGATGGTGTTCAGCTCACTACCTCAGATCAGGTGCGTAACTTGGGCATTATTTTTTATGACAGCCTGACCCTGAAATCTCAGGTGTCGGCTGTGGATAAATCCTCATTTTACCATCTGAGCAATATTGCCCAGGTGAAACACCTGGTTCTGCCAGACGACCTTCCAACACTGGTCCATGTTTTCATTACCGCCCATCTCGACTACTGCAATGCCCTCTACCTAGGGCTTTATGGGGTTGATATCCACCACTTGCAGCTAGTGCAGAATGCTGCTACCAGGTTATTGACTGGTACTTCAAGAACCAGCCACATTATGCTTGTGCTGCACAGACTGCACTGGCTGCCAGTTCAGTGGCAAATCACCTATAAGGTAGGCTTGCTTACCTTCACGGCCCTACATGAACAGAGACCTGACTACCTGAATGATTTCTTGACTACCTACTCCCCCACTCATCATCTCCGATCCACCAATGAGGGATTGCTAGAGATTTCCAGGGTTCACTTAAAAACTTCTGGTGCTCGTGCTTTCTCTTTTGCAGCACCAACCCTGTAGAATTCTCGACCTCGTCGGTTAAGAGAATGCCTGACCATCAATAGTTTTAAATCTATGTTAAAAACATTTATTTATCTTAGCCTTCCCAGATTGTTTTTAAATATTCTGTATTACTGTTTTATTTAGTTTTATTATATCCATATATTTAAAGTGTACAGTGCCTTGGTTTTTGAAAGGTGCTATAAAAATAAAGTATTGATTGATTATGAATTTTGATGACGTACAATCACAGCAAACTGCAAGAGGGTGCCCGATACCTATGTTATGCTTTGCTCCAGCCCCCCCCACAAAAGGATTCCCAACTCCAGGAGGATACACGTGGGGGGGGTGCAAAACTTAAAAAAAATAAAAAACCCCGACCTGGCTCAAAAACATGATTGTGCCCAGAACCGAACCCGTCACCCTCTCAACCCCAGCTTGCCAGCTACCCACCATGCCACACGACCAGCTCGACAGCCAGCCATCGCACTACAGCCAACAAAGCCTCCCCTCTTCAGCCCATCGCATGGTGTGGTCCTTCCCCCCCACATGTGTGTATACATAGCAACATCCCATCGCTATATTTGCCTACCCCTGTATCCGGTCACTACCCTGCCAGGTGGCCCTGTGCACAGGCGCCGTGACTAAGTCACCCTTTTTGAAAGTGCTCAGTTGCAGTCACCTTGTACACAGGATTCCATCAGAATAGAGGATACTACCAAAAAGAAACATCAGCAGGCATCAGCAAGTATATAAAAAATGGTTTCCTGTTGTCTTTAAATAATTATGATGCTAGTACCTTAGTATATTGGGCAGTTTTGAAAAATGTTCCTAAAATTCATTTTAGTTTCTTTTGGTAATGGCCCATTTGTGTAATGGCTGGGAAGCTGCTGACCGTGTTGATGATCAGGTTTTGTGCACCAAGCCAAGGCAGATTTCAGCTGATTGGCAGGATGCTGGGGTAACATCTACACTGGGGTAGGTGGCATGTTGCCCTGAACTGTCTCCTCTAGCTGGTGACCTAAATGTAGGTTTTGAGGTTTGGGGTTAGATGCATGATATGAGGTGTTTGAATTAATGATAGTTTTGAGTGGGAGTACAGCTGCATTGATAGCCAGATTTATGCCTACATTGCTTTTATCTGACAATCTTTCACGTGCCACCCCTACCATGTAACTATGGGATTAAGAAGTTTTTAAAGTTGCCAGTTTCCCCTTTTTATCATGGGACTGAGGGTGATCTGTTAGAGTTAAGGTACATTTTAGAAAGAAGGTGTTGGGTGAGAGCAGTGGCTAGGAAGATGCTAAATATGGCATACTCAACATGTTGTATAGGAGGGCAAAGGAGAGGATAAGGGTGGGTGATGATAGTACAGATGGCCAGGGAAATAGCTCTGACCACCTGGGGAAGAGCTATTGGGGTCATCTTTTGTATTTAACTCTTTTTTTTTTTTTTGCATTTACTGAAGATTTCTATTACATTCACTCTTAGTGATTTGGCTGCTGATGTCAGTGTTGGTGTCAGTGAAAGGGCTTGATAACTTAGTGTAGGTTTGCAGACAACAGTCAATCCAAATTACTATAGTTCCAGCTGAGGCTTTTGTGTAAGTTTGAATGAAGCCTGAGCAGGAATCATTTGCTTTTCAGCTGCAGTCTTAATTACTAAGCTCCATTCCACCTGTGTATGGAGGGATCTGCACTGAGTTAGATTTCATATACAGACCGATACACAACATAGCTAAGTGTTGGTGAATGTCTTAATGTTTGCTTAATGCTTGCATATTGTACATTATTTCTTTGTTCTTTCTCACTGCCAGTGACTAATATGGTACAAAACTAGAGCTGTGCAAAAAAAAGAATTCAGCTGGTGGAATTTCCACAAAAGTCAGACTTTTGTTTCTGTAAAAGTTCAGAAATCCAATTAGCAGCTTTCATGGAACTCCCACCAGTAACCTATAGTAATCCAATTACTCCAGTACCATAAATAATGCCATTTAATTCCTGGTGTCATGGCACACCCCATCAGATGCTGATTGCCACCCAATGTAAAATATTGTCCAGTGCCCCAAGCCTAAAATAGAAATAAAATTCCCTGGTGGCTATTGGTCCCTCCCCACCCAATCACCTGCCCCATGAGTACCAAATAATTCTCTGGTGGTTAGCAGCCCCCACCCGATCACCCACCCCATATATAACAACTAATTCCTTAGTGGCTTGCGGTCCCTGCCCCCACCCGATCACCGACCCAATCTGGACATTATGCCCTGGTTTCCAGTGTAACCCCCCCATCCCAGTCCCCAGTATAGTTAAAATAAACAGTTCTTCCTGGTGGTCTAGTGACCCCCCCCTCCTTAACCCTGATCTGTGAATTGAATTCAGATATTCCCTGGTGGTCTAGTGCACCCCACCACCCCCTTGTCAGGTAGTGTTCCACTTCCATGATCCCCCCCATCCCAGAGCTGAGTGGGAAACTGGCACAACCCTCCTCTTCCCACCACGACTGGCCACCCACTGAGCTGTAAATGAATGAGAGTGTGCTTGTACAAGCACATGGTCATTCATTGACATGTCAGTTGGCGGCCAGCCATGGTGGAGAGAGGAGGGCTGTGCCAGTCACCTGTTTCAGTTCAGAATGGGCAGGAGCGGGATTGTGGGACATGACTTGCCAGCGAGGGAGGATGGGGGTACACTAGACCACTAGGGAATATCTGAATTAAGTTCATGGACTGTGGATCAGGGATGGGGAGGGGTGTTTCCTAGACCACCAGAGAGAAATGTTTATTTTGACTATATGGGATATCAAGATGGGAGGAGATTACACTGGACACCAGTGCATAATGTTCAGGTCAGGTGGGTGATCAGGTGGGGGAGGGACCCCTAGCCACCAGGGAATTATTTGTTATATATCGGGCAGGTGAATACATGGAGGGAGGGACCACAAGCACCAGGGAATTATTTGTTATATTTGGGGGGGGTAGATCAGGTAGGGGGAGGGACTGCTAGCTACCAGGGAGTTTTATTGCTATTTCGGGCAGGGCTTCGTGTTGGGGGGGGCACTGGACCCCAGGGAAAGTTTTTTTTTTTTTTTTTACTGTACAGTATGTGGTCAGAACATGGAGAAAATTCACCCAACGTGTTCAGGAGATTTCTGATCCACCATAGGCAGAAATTAAGAAACTTCCATGAAAAGTTACGAAATTTTGTGGAAGTTTCGCTAAGGTGGAAAGCACAGTTTTCATCTACCTCAATACCAAAAGTTTAATTGTCTTCATGATTGTTCCTAGTTGCATTGTATACAATACTAGACAAATAAATTGTATCAGAAAACCCCAGGTACAACCATGTGAGCCTATAGCTCAGTGTTGAGTACTTGGATGGTATTCTGACAGCCTGGGTTCAGTTCCCAGTAACTCACTTTATTTATTTGTAACTACAATGTAGGTTGTATTAGAGAAATTGCTATGCCTAGTAAGTGAAGGAGGGTACCTCTGGTCTATGCAACCAGCAACACGGCTTCCAAAAGGGTCATAGTACCACCACCGCCCTCCTTGAATTCACCTCCCATGTCCACTCAGCCTTGGACCATGGCCACCTCACAGGTGCCATCTTCATGGACCTTTCTAAGGCATTTGATACTGTCAACCATGCCCTCTTACTGTACACCCTCACCTACAGTGGTTTCTCCAATAATGCCATGAGCTGGTTCACCAGCTATCTCTCTGATAGAACACAGCTGGTAAAGGTAGGCACCGTCCTGTCCCCTAGCCTCCCAATCTGTTCCGGTATCCCACAGGGCTCCATTTCTTGGCCCTTTGCTATTCAGTCTATACCTAAACTCTCTCCAGTCGGCCTGCCCTGGCAGCCTGCTCCTATACGCAGATGATGCCGTCCTGTTCGCCTCTGATCCTGACCCCCTTAAACTCCACCTAACTCTCCAACACTCCTTCCGCGAAACTGAACAATAGCTCACTACCCAGCGTCTAATAATTAACTACAATAAGACAAAAGTCATGATCTTCTCCCATACCCAGAACAAACTCAAGAGCCTCTGCCCCCAAATTCTCACTGTTACTCAAACCCCCCTATAAAAAGTAAGCACCTTTAAATATCTAGGGATCACACTAGACCTGGTCCTAAACTTTAATCAACATATCTTGCACCTATCAACTGCCCTTAGCTCTAGATTAGGCGTACTTTATCAGTACAAACACTGCCTCACCCCTGAGGCACTACAACTTACCATAAACTCCTCTATCCTCTCTCTGCTAGACTACGGTATTCTCATCTACAGTGCCATGCCCACCTCAGCCCTCAATAGACTCTGGCTCGTTCTTAACAAAGCCTGCTGTCTCATCCTTGGATGTGATAGCTTCACACATACCTGCTCCCTCTACAGTACCACAAAATGGCTAAACTTAGACAACAGAATCAGGCACCACACCGGCCTAATGACCAAAAAGATAATCCTAGGCCTCACTCCCCCTGCCCTTGACAAAATTATCCTCTCAACATCTCGTGGCAGAACCACCCATAGCTCGAACAAACCATTGCTATGGGTACCCCATTGCCAGACATCCCAATTCCAACGATCCTTCAGCTACAAAGCCCCTTCCAGGACAAACTCGCTCCCAAGCCTAATAACTGATGAAACAAGGTTTAGCCCTTTTAAATCCAGGCAAAGAAAACACCTCCAGGCCTCTAACCTATGTGACTGCAACTGACACCCCCCCCGATGACCTAGAACAACTTTTTGTGTCCTCCATATCTAATGTTCTACGAGCTAATTATTAGGCAAACAGCCTTCTTCAGAACCTCTCTGTTACCTTATGGCTGTGCTAATCATTGTAAATCATGTTATCTTGGAATGGTAGTCACTCACTGAACAAATGTGTATCCAATGTTATGTAATGTAATGTATTGCAATCTGTAACAAATATTGTCCCTGTACCTTCTATGTATGACGTGGAACCTTTGTAAATGAGTCTTTGACTCAAAGGTCTTTCTGATAATCTCAATAAATTAAAAATAAATAAATAAATATATAGTTTTTCCTTTTATTGCAATTTTTCTACTGGGAAAGCCCAGATAAAATGTAACATCTTGATTGCAGCGAGGTCCTGTTTTACACATTTTTACAATGTATCTAGCAAGGATATTCCAGCTTATATGCAACATTTCTTTTTCAGTAACTTGCTCAGCATCACACAGTATTTGGCTGTAGTAGGGTTTAAACATGTGGGGTGGGATATTCAGACTGCGCCAGGCTATGGCGCAAGTCTGGGTGCAGCGCAACTGGGATGCGCCAGGGCGTTGACAGGGTGATAGTCAGCGGTGCTGTGCCATGTCTCAGCACCGTTGAATATAGCTCCATGGCCACCAGCACTGTGCATGGCGCAGTGGCACTGCACCAGTGCAAGTGGCCAGGGAGGAGCAGGGGGATGCGCCAGCGCAAGTGCCATTGCACTAGGCGCAGCAACCATGATATTCAGTGGTGGATATGCAAATGGCACCATGGTGCATGCAAGGCACAACTGGGGCCAGTAGCATGTCATTATGGCCTCATTTGCATGCAGGTGCGCCGATCCCCAGTGACTTGTGCCTGGCACCCTGCCAGGCTGCAGCCATCGGGGACTGATGCCCCTTGCCCCTCAGCGATCAACGCTCCCCAACGCCTGATCACGGGCATTCAGTGAATTAGAATCTCTGGTGGTCCAGTGGACCCGATCCCACAGCCCGATCACAGGCTTACAGTAAACTGAATAACCCTGGTGGTCCAGTGGACCCGATCCAACAGCCCGATAGCGGACTTTCAGTAAATTGAATAACCCTGGTGGTCCAGTGGTACCCCCCTCCCAACCACCCACTCAGTCCCTCCACCCCACTCCCCCCCCAGTCAGTGGCGGGTGAGCGGCGCACCCGCCCGCGAAGCCACCCTGGCCGCCCGCTGACTGACTGTACGAGTACAGCTGTATGCCCATTGGTCCAATGTGGGCCAATGGGCATGCGATCTAACTCATACTATACAGTCCGAATGTGAATGGATCCATTCACATATCTGGACTGAGTAGTACGGTACAGTCTGCACACCCATTTGCCCATGCTGTGGACCAATGGGCATACAGTCGTACTGTACACAGTCAGTCAGCGGGCAGCCAGGTAGCTTGCAGGTGGGGAGCTGCCACCCGTCACTGACTGGGGGAGAGCGGGGTGGTGGGGTTCTGCTGGCGGGTGGGAAGGGGGGTACCACTGGACCACCAGGGATATAGTTCAACTTTATTTGACTACCCTTGCCTGTGATTGGGCTGGCAGCAGTCCACTGGACCACCAGGGAAACAGGATGACTTTCTTTTATTACTGATGCCCGCAATCAGGCTGGCAGTGGTCCACTGGACCACCAGAGATATAGGATGACTTTCTTTTATTACTGATGCCCGCGATCAGGCTGGCAGCAGTCCACTGGACCACCAGGGATATAGGACAACTTTATTATATTACCTTTGCCCACGATAGGGCTGGAAGAGGTCCAATGGACCACCAGGTATATTAGACAAATAATATTTAATATTTATGCCCCTGTTCGGGCATGGGGGGGGTGCTATCATGACAGATGGTGCTGCCGGAGCTCAGGTGGCCACCCACAGCTGGCAGCTGCCATGTTACACCCGGCAATAAGGTAGCTCACCTGTGGGTGGCAAGCTGTTGCTCCTTTTATTCTTGCACAACTGTGTGCAGCACAAGTAGGGGTTGCGCCTGCATGGACTTGGTACATCCCGGCTGAATATTGGGATGTGCAGGGGGTAGCCGACCGCCCCCTACTTGTACCGCATACATTACTGATACACCAGTTGCGTCGAATTTTGATGTGACTTTCTCAGTTTCAATATCGATCGGGGCACCTCAGTGGGTGTGCATGGATACACCTGTTGCGCCATGCACAACCCTTTTGAATATCCACCACTGGTCTCCTTAATCTCAACAATGTTACAATCAGTAAACCTTACTGCGGGGGCTCTGGGAAAGTCGGTGTCTGACAGCCATTTGTTTTTGTTTGTTTTCTACAATTTATTTAGCAGGAATGGCCTGATATTCCTGCTGAGATTCCATATCCATTTCCATTGAGGTCCTGCTTCAAAACATTATCATAGCTAGATTGAATGGAACACTGGGAACTTAAGTGAATTGAAGATCTAACCAATGGTGTCCAACAGCTGCTGTATAGTGCTTCCACGTCTTTAAATTATATTCTGAAAATGTACAATTTCACTTTATCTCACTCTTTTCAAATGCGAGATGTTGAAATGTTACTAGAAAAAGAAACTTCAAGCATGATACAGTATCATGCAAGTGCCAATCAAAACACAAGTACACTACATGTAAATGAAAGGCTGAAGGGAAGATGAAAGTCCAGTATGTACACTCTAATTATTTTCATTTATTAATGGTTCTATGTCAGATTTAATGTCTATGAAGTTCTGTATTTTTCTGACACACACAACTTTAACCTGTGATAAATAATAATCTGTTAGATTTCTCATGGTGGAGCAGTGGATGTAGTCTACCAAGATTTTAGTTTGGCTTTCAACACCATTCTACATAGGAAAATAGTATATAACCCGGGTAGCTTAGAAGTGGGTGCAAAAGTGGTAAACTGGATAAGAAATTGGTTAGGGTACAGGTGACAGAGGTCTAGAGGAGGGCTACAAAAATGGTACAGTGTCTACATCAGAAACCCTATGAGGAGAAACTTAAGGACCTAAATTTGCATACTCTGGAAGAGAGGAGGGAGAGGGGGTATATGATAGAGACCTTTAAATACCTCATGGGGGTAAATAAGGTACAGGAGGGAATTATTTTTCAGACAAAATTGCTCAAGGACATAATAAGAAGCAGAAAGTGGGTGAATTCAGGAGAAATGTGAGGAAGTACTTCTTCACAGAAAGAGTGGTAGATTCCTGGAAGAGTCTTCCAGTGGAGGTGGTGGGGGCAAAACAATGGGGGGGTTCAAGAATGCATGGGATAGGCATAAGGGAATCTAAGGGAATGGGAGGGGAGTGGTTGATGGCTGGAGATCAAGTAAGTTCTGCAATGATACTTTAGGCAGGGAAAGAAAGGGCAGACTAGGTGGACCAAGCAGGCCTTATATGCTAGCAAATTCTAGGTTTCTGTGTTTCTATAACTTGCTTTAAAAAGTGTACTTTAATTATAGCACCTTGGGTATTAAAAATATTTAAGTATAAATACTGGGGCCAGACATTCAAAAAATTGCTTTGTTGGCAATGTTTGCACTGCCGGCCAGTAATTATCCTACAACCCATTGCACATAATATTCAGAGGAATAGCCCATGGGCAAACACTGCTGAATATAGTGCAAATGGAGGTGTGCAAAGCAAAGCCCAGATGGCAGTGCAAAGGTTGTCCAGCACCGAAGACAGCTCTGAACATAGCAAATGGGTAGTGCAAACAGCTACATCATGACGTCATGGCATCATTGCATTTACGCATTTTGTGCCACACAAATGCACAAACTGCATTGCATGGTGCACTGCACAATGTGCAAGCACAAAACCATTTACTGTGGTGTGGAATGCAAATGTGATATATTCAGCTAGGCTATGCAAATAAGCCTCATTGGTCAGTCAGCAGGCAAAACAAAACATTAGCATGTCGTTGTAGCCGGATATCCATACATTTACATATGTACATTTCCCAGGCTATTTAAAAGGGACCAGAGCCCCCCCCCAAACAGCACACTGGGACTGCAACCAGGATGCTACTGGAGAAAAATATCTTCAAAGGAAACAAATTCCGCAGGCAGAGGTAGGTGCTCTGCATTCAGTACACATAATAAAACCTGTTGATTAGGTGGGAATATCATGGTGCAGGAACATCGGGTGCCAGTAGTGCAGCAGAAAATATATTACAACAATGTGTGTTACTTAACCTAGGATGCTGCTGTCACAGAATATCCTGCCCCAACTGCCTAGTGTGTCCCAACAGTGTGCATCACTGTTACACTGTCTGTCCACTGAAACCCACGTGCCAGTGGCACGGAGTTCAACTGACAACACACACATTCCTGGGTGTGGAAGACAAGGTCCCTGTACATGTATGCTTTATGCGACCATGTTTGATGGGGGGGACCACTTTAATGCCACATGCATGTGAACGGCACAACCAGCACTCATAGTCACCATAGTGTCAGGTACTGTTCCTGCTTTGGCCTTTTTGTCCATCTTATACCTGCAGTACAGGACATCATCCATAGCAGTGGCTGCAACTGAGCATCAACTGGAGGCAGTATGGTGCAGTGGTTTAAGGCTCTGAGCTGCAAATCCGGAGACCTGGGTTTGAATCCCACAGCCCCCACTTGCATACTGTGTGACCCTGAGCAAGTCACTTAACGTCCTCATGCTCCCAGGTTGCACCTGCAAACAAGCTTTCAGCTTAGTGTGTCTCACCTGGTAAAATAATTGGTAAAAAAAAACAAAAAAAAAAAAAACACCACAGGTCTATACTACACACATGTGTTGCCCTCACATCTGGGAGGGTAGCTTCTGTGCTCCTGGCATGTTGCAGCCTGTCCACTGCATGACATTGGTTGGGTTGTATGTGTCATGTACACACCAACATTTGTGCAGTGCTCCACATTGCCCATGTGTGGAACAATGGTGGTCTATGAGCAGGCTGGCAGTGGGTGTTGTCTAACCCTATCAACAATGGTACATGGAACACAACAATGCTGCAATGGTGGTTCAGATTGTGGAAGTACACACACAAACACACACACACACACACACTGTCCACCTCACACACCAGGCACTAACCACTATCTCATAATCTTCTCCAACAGGGGCCTCTGGTAGAGGAGAGAGAGACTGTGGGCACACAATTTCTCACACAAGGAGCTTAAAACCCTGGATGAGGTGTACAAAGGCAGGGAGTCCCTGCTGACATGAAACCATGCCACAGATGCCACTGTCAGGCAAGTGTGGGAGGAGATCACTGCAGCAGTCAATGCTGTTGGTGGCTGGGATCAACCACTGGATATGTTGCACAACTGCTTCAGAGACCTCTGATGTCATGCCTTTGAAAATATGGCTGTACGGCACAATGCACAACATGCAACTAGTGGTGGACATTGTATATTGGCAGTTGCAAGACCACTTGACCCTGCAGAGGAAGTGGGAGCTTCCACAGTGTAGCCAGTGTAGGTGGCAGAGGTTCCTGTGGGTGACTTTGAGTTCCAGGTTGTGTCCTTCCAGACATGCAAGTACACAGCTAGGGCACATCCTTGGGTGCATGAGTAGACATGTAGATCCTGCAGGTGTAGGGGCACACTGCAGCCACAGCCATAGCACTCATGTTGTGTGCTTTTCTCGGCCCAGTGTGCTATGAAACATGGGCTGCTACTGTGATTACTGGGTGTCCAGCACAGCAGCATCTGCCACAGACAACCCGACAGGTACTTCTCTGCACACAGATAGCCTGGCATTTGCCCATGCATGTAGAGTGTGTATCACATCTGCCAAGGTGATTGCCACATGTGCTGATGCATGCTGTCACATGTGCTGTGTGTGTCACTGTGTGGGGGGTTTTGGCATTCACTGTTGGTGGTGGTGTGCACGTGTGAGACATGTGTGGGATACATTGTTAGTGGGTACTGTTACACATGCAAGAGCTGACATCTATGGGTAGCTGGTTCTCACCAACCCCAAGCCCCCCCACCTCCCCATGCAGCTGGTGGTGCCCTACAGTGCAGATGCACCTGATGACAGCCGCACCCTTGGGCTGTGTTGCTGGGGACTGCAATGTCCCAGGGGAAAATCACCACCGCCATCAAAACCACCTCTGGGCTGGCCTCCAAATTCTCCACCTCCAACACCACCCACCCTGCACAACAGGTGGATGTGGGCAGCCATCAGAATCCCCTGCCATCCTACACCTGCCCTGTGCATGCCACCATGTCTGCCGAGGCCATGCCACCTACACCAACCACCTCATGGTGTACGCCCTCTCCACTCAACGCTCATGCCAAACAGCACCTACTGTCCCACAGGACAATGTACCCAAGGGGCAGGTTCCTTCTGACACTTGGCAGCTGCTGCAGTGTGCTGCAGGGTCACAGTCACCCACACAACATGAGCAATGGCAACCCCATGGCATACACTGACCCCACGGAGTGGCAGATTGGGGTCAGGCAGCACAGCAGCAACACCATTGTCCATGAGCAGTCCCTGAACCCCTGGCATGACCTGGAATTTCCATCATCCAGCCAGAGGTGTGGGTGTGCATAGGTCAGGGGTGACCCCATCACATCAGACATCACCCTTCTCCATCCCATGGCCCATGGCCCATAAATACAGGGGTCATGAACGCCAGTCCCTGTGCACTCATGGCAGACAGTGAACTTGAGTTTGGAGGCCACCCCCACTTTTCCCACTCATCCACTGCTCCTTCAATGTCCCAGTTTTGTTTTCACAGGCATCCCTACCACCCCTAGCCCTGTCTCACCTGTTGTACACACTGTTATTTTCTTGCTGTATTTTACACTTTTTATGCACTGTCACTCCAAATTTTGTGTTTACTTTACAGCTTTGAAATCTACAAGTGTCCTTTTATTTTGGTGTCCATCTATTCCTTTCTGGGAGTCCTCTTATGATGTAGACTCTGTGTTCCTGGGTCCTCCTAGCCATGTGGGGGTCACACCTGTCAAGCTGCTCCAATATCCACTGCACATCTGGCTTTGTGTCACTGCCAATGTGTCCCTCATGTACTGGCATGCCTAGTCCATGGGTGTGAGCCATGTTGTGTAACATGCAACAAGCTAGGAATCTGCCACATGCCTTGCAAAGGGTATACAGTAGGGAATGACCTAAATGGTCCAGACACTGGAATCACATTTTCAGCATGCCAAGGATGCACTCAGTGATGTTGTGTATGACAGTGTGTACTGCATTGAATCTGTTCTCAGCCACATTTGAGTGCTTGACGAATGGTGTGAGGAGCCAGGGTTGCATGGGATAGGCATTGTCCCCCATAAGGTAGAAAACATGTTAGCACCTGTTCACAGTGTAGCTGCCCACATCCACAACACAGTCCATAAGCTGTGGTGCATCCTGTGCACCTGTACACCCTCTCCTACCCACCCATCCACCCTTCCCTCAGTGAAGCATGACTGTGCTGTGTTACAGTGGGGTACCCCTATGAGGTTTGGGGGTGTGTGCAGCATGTACTTACCAACAAGGTGTCCACTGGGTATTTGCCCACCTTCAGTTGCCTGACATAGTTTCAAATTTTGCCATATGAAGGCATTGTGGGCACTGCCAGGGTACAATGCCAGGACATTGGTGTTGCACCCAGTTGCATCACATGCCACTTAGCATTTGATAGAGTGGTTTTCTTTCCTATTGAGGTAGGCATCCACCCCATCACTGGTGGATGTCTGGATGGCAATGTGGGTGCTGTCAATGGCATACAGTACTGCAGGTAGCTGTGCAACCCTATAGAACTGCTGCATGGTTTCTGTGTGCTCCGCTGCTTTGCTGGGAAATATGATGAACTTGCCAGCATGTGGCAGCAAGGCATCTAGAACTTGGGCCAGCAGGCATGATATAGCAGACTCTGACACATAAGTGGTATCTTCACCAGTGTCTGAAATGACCCAATGGCTAGGAAGCACATCACAACCATCACTTTCTGCTCGACTAGCATGGCATGGCTGCACTGGGTACCACTGTGCAGCCACTCATGCAGGAGCTCACACAGCTGTCATAGCATGGCCCTATTGAGATGGTACTGGCCCACCAGATGGTCCTCAGTGACGGTCTCAAAGGAGACTCATGGCTGCTAGCATCTGTGCACAGTGTATTGCCTCTGTGGTCTACAAAGTGGCCTAGGGTGGCCTGCTGACCTCTCCTCCTCGTGCATGGCCTGTTCCATTAGAAACAGCATGTGAGTGTAGAATGCAGCCATTTCTGCTCTAGCTGCAGTGTCACCGCATGCCTCTAGGGTTTGCCCAAAGTAAGTCAGCCTTTTTCTAGGCTGTATTTGCACCACGCAATGATGTCATGCAAACTCACTTTGTGCAGCGCTAAGGTGCTGAATATAACATAGTGCCTGTATTCATGTCCATTCTGATCTCTTTGCCCAGAGCATATATTATCTGTTTGCAAGTGCGCTATTCCATTTTGCTCACACTAATCAGTCTTTTGAATATAGCGCAAGCGTGCAAATAGCATGCAAAGTGTGCGCAATCTGTTTGCTCACAGGGCAAAGTTTTGAATATTGGGCCCCAGTTGTCTAAAATATAGATACTGTTTATAATAATAGTATATCTATATATATATATATTCATAGCAAAAAACTACGTTTAATGCATCAGTTAGGGTTGTTCCACAGCGACAAAAGTGAGGAAATTCGCTGTTAGGGTTGAAAACCCTAACTCCGAATTCACCCCCCCCCAGCACCACACACACACAGACACACACACACATTCAAGTATGGGGGAGGACCAAGTCAACACAACCAATGACAGACATCCAGCAGCAGGTGACAGAAATAACAAACAATTGTCTAAATGTACTACGAGACATCCCCACCCACCTGACCAGGTACTGCATGCTCAGTGGAGATCAACAGCAAAACTGAGGCCATGTACACCAAACGACACATCCCTGATTGCAGCTGCACAACGTACCACACTTAGTAGTTGCATGGCCTTACCTACCGATGCCCCACACCACACCATAACTGGTACTGTGCCGTTATTCAATATAAATGCTGAACGTGCATGATGACAGTTGTAGAAAGGTTTTAACACTAGTGAGTATACATTAATTAAGAGAACCACATAAATTAACTACAAGACACTAACATGCTCAAGATAAAAGTAGTGATACATTTAGTAGGTGATTTACATAGTAGTACATTTACTGCAATGGTTTACTCAACATAAGGAGCCTGATGTAAACGTATGAAAAAGCATTGCCTGTTCAACGCTGTGAAATTCGTACTGCCAGTATCACATGCATTCTTACTGATGAAGGTGTACTGCTGATGTACATACATAGACCTTCAGTGTGTTTCAATATTAAAGATGCAGTAAGTATTCTTTGTAAGAAACATTGTAATTGCATTGATCAGGCCAAGCAACTTACAAATATCATTAGCACTACTGAGCCAACAATGATGCACCTGTATCGAGACGTATATAGGATAGATTTCCTGTAGGGACTTTCTGAGTATGTTGTACCTGATTAAGACAATCTCATTGCATCTGTGATGACTAACTTATTCAAATAGTAATACATTTACTATTGTTGCAATTAGTGATCTATGCCACTTATGGACACAGTGTAATTTTTTTAACAGTTGTTTCATACTCAGGCTGTATGACTACTGTTTGGGTTTTCCACACTTCTGTCACTGATGCTATCAAAGTGATAACTATGTTAATTGTGGTACAACAGGAATCAAGTAGGTATGGTGTAGATATAAACAGAATGTCTTTAGTATTGATTTAACTCACAATGGGGTAAGTGTAGTAGGACAGCAGGGTTATCCTTTATCACTGACTCTGTCAGTTATAAGCACACTAGGGTTTTGATGACTGTTATGATCAAGTTACACTGTTCATCTTCATGAGTTCATATTCACAGCCATTCTCCAGTAACTAGACAGTGTATGGTGTAACTGGGTGGGACACTGTGTTTAAAGCTGCTACAGTGCCTAGCACAGGAGAGTATCTACTCATAAAGACAATTAAGCAATAAGGCATGACCAACAGTTATGTTAAATGGTCTGTTAATCAGCCTGTAGTGGTTTAATGTTGAATGAGGCATAGCTGAGTGCCACATGTCACTAGACAGTGATAAACTGACCATTAACATAATACCTGGGAGTGGCTTATTGCTATCATAATAAAACTGTTTTTTAAACAACATTAAACCATGTTCATCATATGGTTAGGCTCTACATGTATGTTAATAAAAAGTAAACATAAGGCTGTTACAATGTTTACAGTCAATTAGAAAGCTGCATTTCTCAAACCCTTGTTATAATCAGAGATATTATTCCTGTACAACTCCTTGGTTTTGCTGAACTCTGTTGCTCAGGTGGCCCACCACATGTGGTGTGGTCTGGTGTGGGGCATCGGTAGGTAAGGCCATGCAACTACTAAGTGTGGTACGTTGTGTGCAGCTGCAATCAGGGATGCGGACACAGCAGCAGTGCACAGTGCATGTATCTTGATGCTCTTGTTCTGTAAAGACACAAAAGAAAATCCATTAATATGCAGTTGAAAATATTTAGCTTTCTCTCTAGAGTTTCATGTAATAATGACATGTTCTTTGCCTGCATATTTTTTAAGTAGACATACTGGGCTGGATATTCAAACTGCGCCATTCAAAGGCACAACTCCTTGCGCTGTGCAAAATAGATGCGCAGGGGTGTGTCCTGTGCAATATTCAAAGGAGTTGCGGTATTGAGCAACTCCTTTGAATATCGCTCCCCACCCATAGCCACTGTTCATGGTGCAGTGGAACTTGCACAAGAGCAAGGTGACAGAATGGAGCAGTCAGCTTGCGGTGGTGCAAGTACCATTGCGCCATGTGCAAATTCACGATATTCAAAAGCTGGCATGCAAATGGGGCCATAATACATGCATGACGCAGGGGAGCCATTTGCATGTCATTATAGCCCAATTTGCATGCTATTACCATGCAGGTGCGCCAATCCCTGAGGACTTGCGCCTAGCGCCCTGCCAGGCAGCAGCCTTCGGGGACCGACGCACCCAGAAGCCCGATCGCGGGCATAGTGTCCCCCCCTGCAGCCCGATCGTGGGCATAGTGTCCCCCACAGCCCGATCGTGGGCATAGTGTCCCCAATCCCATGCCCGATCGCGGGGCAGTAGTATCCCATCCCAGGGACTGAGGCTGGGGACCACCCACAGGTGGCACCTGCTGTGTTGCCCTGCAATACAGCAGCTCACCTGGGTGGCCCTCGACTTAAGGCAATTTTTTTTGGCTCAAAGTTGTGCAGGCGCAGGTTGGGGGTTGCGCCTGCACAACTCTGCGCAGCCCAGCTGAATATCGTGCTGCGCAGTTTATGCATGGTTCCTCCCCCTACGGTTGCGGATGCATTCATTTGCATTACGCTGTTGCTCAGCCAGTTTTCTGTGACACAACTGCCTCCTGCTGAATATCGCAGAATGGCACAAGTATGGACTTGCACCTGCGCAAACGTGTTGAGCATGGCACAACCCTTTTGAATGACTGGCCCACTGTTTATAACACACAAGTTCTTAATAATAGATGTGTGTTGTATACACTGCCACTGTAATGTCAGTCAGCACCTATTAGTAAATGTTCTGTACAATAATTTCTGTCACATAGCAATAAGTTACAATAACTTTCGTGCTGTATCTATCTACAACAAACATAAAAAAACTGTCTTCTACTGATCGTAAACATGATATCTACAAGTAATGTTTACTGATAAAAAATCAGACTTATTACTTGTGTCGCTAAGTCTTTCAATAAGACATGATCTGTATACATTAAGTAACACAATATGCAAACAATCAATACAATTAAACATGTTTGTTTTTCTTCATAAGATTACATATTACAATAAAAAGCAACACTAAATGTTCTAACTACTACTTAGAATTATATACAGAGGCTCAGCTATTGAAAACAGTTGTGTATGGCGCAACAGAGTTGATGCACCGAGCTTCAATATTAAAATTGGGAAACTGCACCTGCACAAATTGCAATGCACTGGGAAGCATCATTAAGTTATGCACCCACACAAGGGGCGTCATGTGTATGCATAAACTGTACAGCCTGACATTCAGCGAAACTGTACAAAGTAATGCACGTGCAACCCCTACCTTTACCTGCAGAAAGTAACACAAAAATAAAGGCACAAGTCAAGGCGACCCACAGGTCAGGCATCACATCTCAAGGTGCAATACAGCAGCTTCCAGCTGTGGGTGGTCCTCCACTTGTTCCTGCTACACCTGGTGATACTCCCCATTCCCCAATCACAGGCTTAAGTGTCCCCTCCAGTACCCAATCGCATACATAATATAAAAGTACCCCCACCCCTCCAAATTACCCTATAGTAGTCATAATATTAAAGGTGCCCCCCACCACCCAACTAGCCCACTTCCAGGCATATTGCAAACATCCTCCACCTCTCAAGTAGTCCAACTGTGGGCAGCATGCTCCCTCCCATGTGCACAATACCTGGTCACATAGTGGGCTACCACCCTTACCACCCATGCAGCACCATCACCTTGCCCCCACCCCATCAGACACCAGGCAGCAGGACCACACCCACCTGCTGCTATGCCACTCAGTGACTGAAACCTCAGTAGGACTTCATGTCCATTCATTCATTCACAGCATGAGCCCATGGGCATGGAGTCCATACTGTGCAATGCAGTACAGATATGTGAATAAATATATAAATTCATTCAGTCACATGTCTGCATTACCTTATACAGTATGAGCTGCATGTCCATTAGCTGAGAGTCTGAACCAATGGGCATGCTGCCCTACTGAGCTCTCAGTCAGTGGGCAGCAGGGTACCAACATGTGCTGCTGCCATACACCAGCTAATGGAGGGGAGCGCGGTTGTACAGTTCCATAGCCAACAGCGGTGGGGGGCACTAGATCAACAGGATTTCTGGAGATAGGTGGGGAGGATGGCGCCCACAATTACGCTACTTGGGGCTGGCAGAACGTTTATATTATACCATGATTGGACCACTTTTGTGGGAGACCTTTACAATATGCCCTCGATCGGACTACTCGAGTGGTGAGGGTACCTTTACATTCTGGCCGCGTGATCATCCTACTGGTGAGGGCGGCTGGTGGTAACTTTTACATTATGTCCAATCATCTGCTGGTGGGGGCAACACTGTGCTGGCCATGATCAGGCTCCAGGAGGGATAATACTATAATGGGCACAATCAGTCTGCAGGGCAGATCGGTGTCCAATGCCCGCTACGCTGCATTGGCACCACATGCAAGCTGTCAGTAATCAGCACAGCTCCATGCTTATTGCATCCATATGACACCGTAATTAGATGCAGTTAGCCCCCATGTACATTGCATTAATTATGGCCTCATATGCCTGTCAACCTTTCAATATTGTAGGTGCTCCACATGGCAGAATGGAAGTTGCAGCACCGCATCTCAATTCTCCACTCTGAACACTTACACTGGTGCAGTTCCACTGCACCATGCACCGTGGGTGTGACTAGGGTTCGATTTTGAAAGAAGCTGTGAGATACCATAACTCTGTTTAATATTGCCCTGGCAACACCCCTGCACAACTATTCTGGGGACACAGTGGCTTCTGCAGAGAAATACCATAGTTTGAATATGTGGGCCATAGGCTATCTCTCTAAAATCTTACCTTTGTTTTACTATAACAAATCAATCAGTCACTATCAAACAGTGCAAATGTAAATATGTATTTACCACTTTGTGGTATTCATCATAGACTGCATACTGATCTCTAACCCTGACATAATACTAATCACATAAAGAACATAGTGAAACATATAATCATTCTTCATTCACTTACTGTATACTCACACCATATACCACGAAAGGTATTGCTGATGCCAACATTTACCCACATACTCAGATGTTCTTTGCCCATGAGGCAGAGGTCAATACACTAAATACACCAGATGTAGCTGAATGCTGTCATCAGCAACATGCTGAAGTGACATATAGCAATTCTACAATGACCTCTTTTTTGCACACATGCTAAGTAATAAACAACACATTTCTTACACTTCTTTTATTAAATATTAGTGTGGTTACTGTTCCACTGGAATAAAATACTCCCCAAATTAATAGACCACCCTGCTACCGAGGATCACTATTCTAACTTCATAATTGTCAATGACAGTGCATTTTTTTGCATTCCTGGTTGTGAGTGAACAGCCACTTCACATGCCGAAAAGGTGATAAGAGTGACATTCAACCATAATTGTAGTTCTGTTGTGCTGCATTTGTTCGAGTGTGCTCCTGTAATGTTTTTATTTATCAATCGCAAATGTGTTATTCATTTTTTTTGTTTACACTAATATAATAAATTTTGTAATGCGGGTGTATATACAACTAACAAACATATAAGACATATTGACTAAGATGGGTTTGATAGTGATTTACAGAAATGCTAGCTCAAAATGCTGTCTGGCAGCTTACTTTGTAGAAGTGTTAAGACTTTGTAACTGAAATTTGTTTCTATTTTGTATTTAACTGCACACTACAGCACCTTAGCAGGGTTCAATGTGTAATTGACATTTTGCAAAGTCAGTGCCGGATAAATTTAACACAAACAGCTGTCTGTTTCCGCTTCCTATGCTGCGATTCAGCTTTAGATGGACAGGTGTACCACAGTAGCAAATGAGATTACAGTATTTATACTACAGTTCTATTCCCATTCTACATTAGAATTAACTTTTTAAAAAATATACTTATCATAACATTGTGACTGTCTACTAGTGATGTAATACTTACACGTTCTTCACCACCAGTCTCCTCCTGCTTCACCCTGCACCACTGGTCTGCTTACAACTGCTGTAGTCACTAGAAAAATATCAACACCTTATTTAGATATCATAAGTAAAATATTTCAATATCTAACACAACTTTTGTTGTATTACATACAAGTCATATTCAGTTATACTAACATCCAACTATATGTAACAATTAAACAGTAATGACTCACAGGGGTGTGTCATACTGGAATAACAATGACACCTCAGTGTGGTTGGGTATGGCATGAGGCCGACTGTGTCCAACAACCGACTGATGACGTTACGCAAAATGACACACACACCTGAAGGGCATTATTGCTATCATACAATGGCTCGTTGTTTTATATAAGTTAAAAATAATTGTAAAGAATATATTTATTACTGGGGAAAAATGTTTTGGTTTCTTAATAGGACATGCAAAAAAATGCTCATCTCCCATATAGTCATCAAGATCATCATCCAAAAGCTCATCTGCAGCTTAACAGATGTTGTGTACTGCATAGTACCTTTTGAATATCACACTGCAATGCATCAGTGTGTTACATGTTGCACAGAAAAGGTTGCATGTATATGTCTCTGTGACCATACCATTACACAGCTACACCAGATGTCTGACACAAAACAACATTACAGAGGTCTGCACTGTCGGTGAAGAGCTGCATAACTAAGTTTGCACTGTGTTTCTACTGTCATTACAAGTCTCCTACTGACCATACTCACTGCTGTTCTACAACACAGCACTACTACGCTGCTTACTCTGCTGCCTGTTCTGTTGTGTACCGCATACAACAAGTACAACAATGTTACTTTCTCAGATCAACAGTGGTCATTATAGACCAAGAGAAAACTGTTCACTCTCTGTTTCCCATAGTTAAAAGAGTTTTACAATATCATACCCAACAAATACTCATATAGAAGTATTGAGACATTTTCAATACAAGTGTCTTCTTACCACCTGACTCCACAAAGATAACACTGTCTGAGTCAGAGTCCACAGCCCACAGCTTCTGTCTGTGCTGGGACCACCTCGCAACTACTGGGGGCGCCTCTGATGACCTGTGTAATTAACATAAAAAGGAGAATTTGTTATTCTCTCATTCAAATATTCAGTTGTTTAATCAAGTTTTTTATTAATTATTGACATATATCTGTTACCGAACATACCCCTTGATCAAGCATTGTGCAGTTACGATACACAAACTAAATGACATAATTCCAAAATAGAACCAGACTAAAAATCTGAATTAGACATGGAGATTGATAGACTCCAGATCAGTAAAGTAACAGAACTGTAATGTAACATGAACAACAAAATAGGTAACAACACTTAAAACTATGAGGACAAGTAATCAATAATACATGACAGGGTGTGTGTTGAACAGATATTACTGCACTCCCGGGGCATAGTAAAGTATGACACCCTGCCGAGTGGCTTCATGCCCTGTAAGTGCAGTAATAGCTCTTCAACATAAACACCCTGAGTGTCTCAGTGCACTTATAAAATGGTTCTTTGTTTTGTTTAATATTTGTAACCTTGAAAAATATTAGTGAAGTAAAGAAAAACTAAAATCATTCTGTTCCTTCAACCTACATAGAAACATAGACTTTGACAGCAGATAAGGACCACTAGGCCCATCTAGTCTGCCCATTTCCCTACCTACAGGATAGGCCGCAGATCCTATTTAACCAACAGCCTATATCTACCTGCCCCCCACAAGAATTGCCTTATGTCTGTCCCATGCATTCTTGAATTCTCCCACAGTTTTAGACTCCACAACTTCCTCAGTAAGGCTGTTCCATGCATCCACTACCCTCTCTGTGAAATAATACTTCCTCACATTGTCCCTGAACCGCCCTCCTTCTATGTTTAAATTGTGTACCCTTGTTCTTGCAAGTCTCTTTTTCTGAAAGATGCTACCCTCTTGGACTTTGTTGATTCCCTTGAGATACTTGAAAGTTTCTATCATGTCCCCCCTCTCCCTTCTTTCCTCAAGGGTATACATATTAAGCTCGTTTAGTCTCTCCTCATACGGCTTCTCTTGCAGACCCTGCACCATTTTAGTTGCCCTCCTCTGGACTGCCTCTATCCTGTCTATGTCCTTGCGCAGATGGGGTCTCCAGAACTGGACACAGTATTCCAGATGGGGTCTCACCAACTGTCTGTACAGAGGGATAACAACTTCCTGTTTTCTGCTGCTGATGCCTCTCCCTATACATCCCACTATACCCCCGGCCCTCCCTACTGCCTTCTCACATTGCTTGCTAACCTTAAGGTCATCTGATATGATTACCCCCAGGTCCCTTTCCTGTTTTGTTGTTGTTACTACCTCCCCACGCATTGTGTATTCTTCCCTCGGTTCTTCTTTCCCAGCTGCATTATTTTGCACTTTTTTGCATTGAATCCTAGCTGCCATCGTCTGACCATTCTCCAACCTTGCCAAGTCACTTTTCATCCTTTCCACGCTCCTTGTAAGAATCAACCCTGTTGCAGATCTTTGTGTCATCTGCAAAAGGCATACCTTTCCTTCAGTCCTCTGCAATGCCACTGATGAAGACATTAAAAGGACTGGGCCAATACTGAACCCTGCAGTACCCACTAGTAACCACCCTTTCTTCAGAGTGGGCTCCATTTACAATTACCTTCTGTGTCCTGTTGTACAGCTAATGTTTACCAGGCTACCACCCTGGGACCCACTCCCAGGCTGGTTAATTTGACTAATAAGCCACCTGTGGTTGGGAGAGAGACGGCTGACCTTGTTACCAGCAATGTACCTAGTATGTGAACAGGAACATAGTCTCACATTTCTAGCAGGGTGAGAATAGTACAACACATATTACTGTCATTACACAACTACTGACAGTTTGAGATAATGCTTGGGGATTCGGATCACCAAAACACCGGAAAAATTACTTAACTATGTGACTATGTTGAAGAAATCTGCCATTCAACAGCAGTGCAGGACACATAAGGTAGTGTTCCATGACAACGTTCTATGTTAGACTGTGCCCAATATGATGTACAGATGCCTTCATATCAAAACAACAGTATACATGAATCTGTACCATGGACACTTTACACACCACCAGCTGCACTTCACTTGCAATTGTCAAGAACAAAATTGACATGCTACCATAAATGTATAGTGATCACCCATTAGTACCATGAATGCATGATGTCTCAATTTGCATGCACAGTACTAAATATCTAAATATTATTGTTATGGAAATATCATCACTTTACTTATGATGTGGAAGGCGATCCCCAGCATTTAGCTTTCCATTTCTTCCTCCCAAAGCTCATAGCGAGGTAGTACCAACCCTTGTCTTGGTCGGTATCTCGCCCTCTGCTTCAGCTGATAAAACCGCTGCTGCAACAGCTTCTACTTTCGTTTGCACTGCAGTGCACTCTTATTCTAACTTTGAGTATGACATATGATAGGGTATGTATGCTTACTCCGCATACTGTCCACTTTCTGTTGGTGCTACGCATTGGTGTCGTGCTCCACTGCCGCCTTGAACTGCCTCGGCAGCGCCACCACCTCTCTCAAATTCCACTAGTCTCATTTCTCTGCAAAAAAAAATACTAAATTACTGCCATGTTAAACTTTTTCTTCTATTAAATTTCACACGCAAAATACAGAACACTGTATCTTATAAATTTTGCAGTTATTATACATATTTACAGGCATACACAAATACACTGTCAGTATATCACATATGCAATCATCAGTAACTCATGCTGTACCACTTTACATTGAATGACATTTTTTTTAAAACAGAGATTATATTTTTTGCATAGTAACACTTCTATACACACTTTACACATCCTAATATTTATGACATCATACCACAAATATCTACAAACAAAATCCATTATTGCATCACACACTATTGAGGGCCACCCGCAAAAAAAAAAACAAAAACAAACACAGTGGAGAAGTATTATTATACAGATCAACATGGTACCAACCAAGTGTGGCTCTCCACCAAAAGCACACCAGTACTGTATCTCGTCATCACCCTCTCTCACCAACCATGATTTACCTTTAAAAAATATAGCCATGACATCCATGGCACCACAAACTATCTTTACATAATTCTAAGTTTGACGTATTAAAAAGACTTGTGATGATACTTCAACTGCAACCGCAGCCAATCAGGCAACCAAGTATAGTGAGCACACCACAAGTGATAAATTTTAAAAAGTTTAACCATTATAAAATGAAAGAAGACTGCACCTGTACTAACAGCAGTATTTTGTTATCTAAAACAGCTAGTTTAAAATTCATTATCACAAAAGATATCTTGGGGAGCACTACACAACTGGTGTTCAATCCACAATACAGTGTTACTGTGTCTGACTGATCTATGCAGCAGCTCTATTTTTGACCAAGATATTTTGGTTCTGAAAAGAACCTTTGATAGCATTTTGATATTTGATTAAACAGTCTGACATTCTTAGAGGACTTTGAGGATTGCATCTCGAAGGTCTCCCAGGAAATGGCAATTGTCAGCATGTGAGAAATGTACACCATCTGGTAGGAATAGCCAATCATTACAGTATTTTATTACAGGGTGACGTATAGTGTGCATTCCATGCATGCGTAGAAAAGCAGTAATCTGTACATTTACTTTTCTGCTGAGCTCTATCAATCAGATACATATGATAGTCTGCTTGCCAGACTCTAGCTCTGTAATATCTGAAAAGATGATAATACAGGCAGGCAACATAGACTATAATAGAAAGCAAGATCCAATTTGCCTCTGTAACTAAATCTACCCAGCGTTTTGAGCCCAAATCATTGCCTCCAAGATGTGTTAGCAGTATGTCAGGAGGAGAGTGAGTTCTCAAAAGTCTATGCATGGACAGCATAAGATGTTCCCATCTCATGCCACCGATGGCCAAACCATCTTACATAGCAATTCGGGAGCTGCAGGTCCCTCCCAAAATCACTATGAACTGCAGAAACTCAGCTGCTCGTCTAATGTAACTTGCTTCCAACTATCCACAAAATCCTTTTGCTATTTTCACTATTCTAAGTTTTTAAACTCAGAACTGTACAGAGAGCTACTAAGAAATGGACTATTCAGCCTGCAGTGACCAGACAGCACTGAGAAATCAAACTGATATTTTCCCTCCTTATTTCAAGCTAGCTTCAGTGCATTCAGACAAAACACACAAATAAAAAAAAAAAAAACATTCCCTCCTGCTCTGGCTACGATCAACCAATGTAACTCATCCATTCAGTATTACTAGACTATGTTCCCGAAAAATCTGAAACCACTGAGAACTGCAAAATGCATCCTTTTCATAGGCAGAATTAACAAATACAACATGAGAAACAAGTCTGATTGGTTCCATTTTTGTCATACAACTCCATCGCACCTTCCTATCTCCCTCCATTTGCAGCCTGTATCTGTACAAGTTAGTACTAAAATGCTTCTCACTTTAAACTATTTTCTCTTAAGAATATAGTATGCTACACAATAACAATTAACATTATGAATTAAACAGAAAAAAACGTTTTGATTGATAATTTTGTACATGTTCTAATAAGTTTTTAATACTAGAAAATATCATGTGAAGATAGACTGTACTTACAGTTTCAAACTGCTTTTTCTCCTTAATATTCAAAATGGATCCTGTTTACTTCTTCTTCAGTGTTGTCAGTCCCTGATTCGTTCTCAGAAGTGGCCTGACAAATCTTAAATTTCATTGGTAGATAGCTGTCACTCAAACAGACTGTTTAATGATTCGATAATGAATGTTTCAGCCACTCCCAAGCGTTACATTAACTTTACTGTCGAATGCCGCGAGTACATTTGCGACACTACGATATGCAGTAAAATTTCTTGATGTCGGTTCGACGGTGCGCGACCTGATAGCCGAATCCGCAAGAAAATCGCGACACTTTCAAATGCACAATAGTATTTTTGAAACTTTCGTGCTCACGAAGTAATTTTCAAGACTGTCTATATATTAATATAATTTCAGATTCTATGGAAAAATAGCTAAATATTCAATTTTAAACACATAATCTGCTGCATAGCTGCTTCAAACTCAGTGCAGTGCAGATATTTTAGATGTACAATATTCCCAGCGTGCATAACAACACGTTAGCGCAGACACCAAAAAACTAATTTGGTGTAATTTTCACACTCAAATGTCTTTCACATATATCCATTTAAGACCTCTGCTCTAACAGTTGCACTCTTGTTTAAACATTTCACCATAGTCATTTCTCACATCAACTCATCCAAAATGCAGCACAAAGCAAAAGCACACTATTAAGATGTGACAAATGAAATCTGCACTATTCACAACGTTGTGGGTTGAAAGCAAAATAGTAAATTCTCAACTGAAAAGTATGACAAAACACAAAACTTACTAGTGTACATGTGAACTGCACTACGCAAGCTTGTAAATCAGAAATATTTCAGAATTCTCACACAAATTTTTCAACATATTCAGTTTAAGTTATCTGTTCACAAACACAGCCACTGATAATTTTGTTGACTGTACTTGCCCCACACCAGTTATTTACGTCAATGAACTGCATCATTGCACAGTACACATGCGGAAAACATTTTTTCCATGTTGTGAAAATTCCAGCTCAATGGCGATACCTTACAGGCTAAAAAACACAATGTTGGTAAAATGCGGCAATGATATTGAAATTTAACCGCTAACATGCAAGCATACCTACCAACTAGCTGTACACACACACACAACAGTAATAGTGGTACGTCCTCCCCTAATTGTAAACATACTAATCGCTACAGATTTGGTAATGCACACTATCACTCTCAAGTTTTGCTCTACCATATAGTAAATCATCCTTTTATTTATCCCATGACATGCTACATGGTAGAAACATGTTGATACACGAGCAAAAAATCACAGCTATCGTAATCATAAGAACATGCATGAAAAAAATTTTAAATGTGCACTGAAATATTGAGAATGAACAAATTTCGATATCACCTAGCAAATGCACAATTCCATTCATAACAACTATCATTTAGTTATGTTTTGACCAAATTGTTAACATTCTTAACGCATCATTCTATTAATACACAGTGTTATAAGAAATTTACTGAAGCCTATTCTACAAACTTTTTTTCTCTCTCATACAGGTGCCTGATACTCTGTAAGATTGCCTGTCACTGTCAACCATAATACCAAAAATGCCAACTAAATACAGGCGTAGATGTGTCTCAAAAGGCGGGGTATGAGTACTACACTGTTGTATAAAGGCAAACAAACAAAACAGTAAAGGCACCAAAAAAATGAACATTGACAGACCTTTACTGCAACAGTGACCCTACATCAAGTCACTGCACAAGAAACAAAATCCAGCAAGAAAAAGCAAAAATGTAGCATCAGAAATGTTGTGTCGATCTCTGAGATGAAACACAACTATTTTGAGTGTAACCATCAACAGACGCTCAAAACAACACCGTAGAAATAAAAATTGTGACTTACAACTCAGAAAGAGAAAGTATTTCCAGATCACTAGCAAGTAAAGCTAAGATCGAAGAGGCTTATCGCTGCTGTGCTACAACACACCTGCAAAAAGAGCAAAGTCACCTTTCTCTGATGAATTTACGACTGAAGACACGGTTTTGTCAACAGAGCACTGTTTGTACTACAACGATTGTAGCGTAAGATGTGTCATTGCTTGAACAATTCAGAAACTTGTATATCACCATTAAAAAGGCTTCAACAGTATCCTTGTTTGACTGTTGACAATTTCTGCCATGTCTTCACAGGACAGTGGCTGCACACACAACACTCAGAAGCATATTTCTGGGAAGGTCTTATACACATGACTTTCTGAAAGAAAAGAACAGGCGTTCAGTATTGATGAGTCTGGCAAACTAAAATGTCCTCCAGTATCTGTCTCTGACTGACAATCAGCGGAGATAATGATGATGACTGTGGTCCAACCACTCTTCAATAAAGCGGCACCAACGCCCCACTTGGTCATGTGATGCTACCTGCAACCGTAGGCAGTCATCATTTCAAAAAGCAGAACACTTTGTTAACCTATTCATAATAACAGATCGAAAAGAGAAACATAAACTATTTACAGAAATTGGACCATTGTGAAATCCAGCCCACATACTGGACTCATGGGTCACTCACTTGCATGTCTCGATACTGAAGTGTTTGATAGTTTTTCACAACATCGGGATGCTTGCAGTGCATCAAACAGGCATGCAAAACTTTGTCTACAGAGTATATGAAGTACAGCGAGCTGTACATCAGTACACTTGTTTAAATGACTTATTGCAGTCAGGTGACATGCAGAGTGCCATCACTTTCCTAAAAAAACTGCAACACATTCCTTCTGGACCAGAAACAACTAATTTCCAGTGTTACACTTCAACAGAAAAATCTGTTTCAGTGTTAGAAAATGACATTCTGAAACAGTACGGGAAGGAAATTGCTAAGTTTGAGGTTGCAAAGTCTCAAGTTTGATTCTGTATCATGTGTCATGCAACCGTTTGTGCTACCACGAAACAAACTGTCACAGTCAACCTAAAAACCTGGTCACCATACCAATGACATGTGGTTCCGCTCGCAGCATTCTTGCTGCTGAAATCTGACTTTCATCCACAAGACACCATTGTGCTATGCAAACACTGTTTTTAAAACTGAAGTGCAACACTTTGCCAGCAAGGTCAGTGCTAAACAACATGAAAACAGATGTTACACAAGTGAGATTTCAACATTGAATATGTTTGAGCGTATTCTAATTCAGACAATGAAACCATTCAAAACGATTCTACGCAGGAGCACAAAGACACGGAAGATTCCACAGAAAGAGCTTGTTAGATCTCTAAAAGGGTTCTGCCAATGTATCACCACTTCCTCTACAGGAAAATGTTCAAGCAATCTCAACAGAAAATAGCTGGTCATTCTTGGAAATGGTGTGCCTACAAGGCCAAGGTCATCTGGCAAGATGATCAATGTCAAAAGGTAAAGCTTGCTCTGGCTTATTTAAAGAGGAACAATTCCTTTTATATAGTTTATGACATATAGATCAGATGGCCAGTCTCTATGTGCAACTTATGATCTATTAGAAAAAGTAGCCAATCATTGAGAAGGTCAGTACACAGACAAGTGACAATGTATGAACAGTACACAATTCACCCACTACATGGCAGAGATCCATTAGGAGACAACATTGATCTCAATCAAATGAAGCAGGTGGAAGGTGAGCCTGTCGGCATTTGGGGAGGCAACACTAAACCTTCCCAGATCTATTTCTAGATTAGGGACGCCTAGATGAAAATGCGGGTACAGGGTGCTGGTACACACTAGCCGTGTCCTGAGCAAAGATGGCAAATTCAGGCGTAACATACAGTACCTGTTCCATCTGCTCTGGGAAAGTGAGCTAGCATTCTGTCTGCCGTCATAGCACATACCATTCGTCTAACAAGTCCACTAGATGGAATTACAGCTGCTCAATTTCTAGAAATTAAAGCAGAAAGATAGAAAATGTCCAAGTGAATCTGTCTTCCATACTTTCAAGTCTACGTGGCACCAAAGAATATTGGTATGCAGACACACTCGAAGTGATGACAATGCTACGAGAGTATAGGCGCAGCCACATGGTTTATCACACTTAGTTGTGCTGAATATGCCTGGGACGAACTCATTGAACTGTTGAAGTATGCAAATCCGACGTCGAAGACATCTCATCAATGACTATCGGAGAAATGTTACTTGATCCTGTGTCTGTCACAAGACATTACAAGCGGTTCCATGACATTCTCACTTTCATCTTGTCAAAGGACAATCTCCTCTAGGTATTGTAGAACACTACTTTTTGGAGGACAGAATATCAAACACGAGGTGCCCCTCATATCCATATGTTATTGTGGATCAAGGATGCGCCACGCGTGAGAGAACATGAAGCAGCAGAAGTACACTATCATTCGTAAAATATATCACTTGTCACATTCCAGACAAGTATGAGTCCCATACTATGGAACTTGTTCGGTGTCCAGCGACATTATTTGGCGCAAAATATTGTCATGTAGCAGTAAAGAACAAATTTAATTGGTACCTGCGATATACAAAAGCTTTACACGGTTCCTAGGCGAGTTTGTCAGAATGGTGCCTGAATGACTTTTCTCAGCAATGCGACACCACTTGAAGGAAAAATCAACCAAGAGGGTATAACAAGTTACCCAGGCATGAAAAAGAGGTAGCATCAATGACTACAACCCAACTCTTCTCCTAATGTGGCAAGCAAACATAGATGTTCAGTTTGTGGCTGACAACTCACTAGCCCTAGGTTTGATACGTCCTACCGTACATAACCAAACATGAACAGACTAGCTTGCAAGATCTTTGGGAAGATATTACCACGTAAGCAAAAGCCTGACATCTCAGCTCGTGGTCATTGGGTTTGAACTCTTTCACACAGAGAATGTGAGCTTAAAAAGCCAGTGACGGTTAATGGGTACACATCATACACGGGAAGTCTGATGCTGTACGTTTTCCTCAGTGTAAACTACAAAGAGAAGCAAAGCGTGTGACTGATTCCCTCAGCCCGGAAATTGAGGAGCTCGCTGTCAACACACCTTCTTCAAAACATATCTTGAAGAATAACCTGACCAGACACGCTTACCCCGCGTAGACTGAGATGAATGATATGTGTCTTGTTTGAAGGAAGCTAGTGGTATGACTACAAGACAGGTGCAGCACCTGACTCAACACAAAACATTTAAGAAGAGTCAATGGACCAGAATGGCTGTCTTGTGAAGAGGAACAAGCCATGAAACATAATCCTCTGCTGCAAACCATCTGAAGGCATCAGAGGCTTCAGAATATTACTACTTTGCTCTCCTATTCCTATTCCCCAGACCCTGGAGGTGTTGTCTGGTCAAGGTGACTCTGACACATTAGAAGAGATTTTTTTTGATTTTCAATCACACCCAAGAATTTTCCAAATAGTACTCACAGAAACATATATACAAGACTAAAAAGCTGAGGAAAGAACAGCTCGAGCAGGCAGAGAAGCCCAGTTATTAGTCAATGAACTGCATCATTGCACAGTATGTGCAGGAAAACATTTTTCCATGTTGTGAAAATTCAGCTCAATGGCGATACAGTACAAAAAACACAATGTTGATAAAATGCAGCAATGATATTGAAATTTCGCTAACGGCAAGCATACCTACCAACTGTGGTACCACATTCACACAACAACGAAGATGGCATGTACTCCCCTAATTATAAACATATAATGCGTTACAGATTTGGTAATGCACACTATCCTCTCAGTTTTGCTCTACCATAGTAAATCATCATACTGACTATCATGACATACTACATGGTGAAAACACTGTTAGTACACAGGCAAAAAATCACAGCTGTAATCATAAGAACATGTGAAGAAAAAAACTTAAATGTGCTGAAATATTGAGAATGAACAAATTTCACATATTACGTAGCAGCTACGCGATGCATTCTACAACTATCATTTAGTTATGTTTTACAAATTTAACATTCTTAGCGTATATTCTATTATTACACAGTGTTATAAAGAAATTTGCAAACCTGTTCTAAAACTTTTTCTCTCATACAGGTGCTGATACTTCTGTGAGTGCCTACAGCCATAACAACCATAATAGTACTAAACTAAATACAAGGCGGTAGATGTGTCTCAAAAGAAGCGGTATGATAGTACTACACTGTTGTATAAGGCAACAACAAAACAATAAGGCACCAAAAAAATGAACATTGACAGACCTTTACTGCAACGAACCCCTACATCAAGTCACTGCAAAGAAACAAAAATCCATACAGAGAAAAAAGCAAAATGTATAGCATCAGAAATGTTGTGTCGATCTCTGAGATGAAACCACAACTATTTTGAGTGTAACCATCAACAGGCGCTCAAAACAACACCGTAAAATAAAAAATTGCGACACAACTCAGAAAGAGAAAGTATTTCGATCACTAACAAGTAAAACTAAGATCGAAGAACCTCGCTGCTGTGCTACAACACACCTACCAAAAAACAGAGTCACCTTTCTCTGATGAATTTACGTCCCAAGAAGAAATCACGGACTTTTTGTCAACAGGCACTGTTTGTACTACAACGATTGTGGCGTAGATGTGTCATTGTGAACAATTCAGAAACTGTATATGCCATTAAAAATAACCAGTATCCTTGTTTGACTGGTGACAATTTCTGCCATCTCTTCACAGGACGGTGGCTGCACACCAACACTCAAACATATTTCTGGGAAGAGTCTTATCATGACTTTACGAAAACAACAGGCGTTCAAGTAATGATGAGTCTGGCAAACTAAAAAATAACCTCAGTATCTCTGTCTCTGATGACAATCAATTGGATAATGATGATGTGGTCCAACCATACTCTTCAATAAGCAGCACTGCCTTACATGGTCATATGATGCTACCTGCAACCGTGACGTCATCATTTCAAAAGCAGAACACTTTGTTAACCTTCATAACAGATGCAAAAAGAAACATAAACTATTTAAGAAATTGACATTGTGAAATCAGCCACATACTGGATCATAGAGTACTCGCACATGTCTCGATACTGGTGTTTCGATAATTTTTTCAAACATGGGATGAACGCAGTGCATCAAACAGCATGAAACTTTGTCTACAAGTATATGAAGTACAGCGAGCTGTACATCAGGACTTGTTTAAATGACTTGTGCAGTCAGGTGACTGCAGGGTGCCATCACTTTCCAAAAAAACTGCAACACATTCCTTCTGGACCAGAAACAACTAATTTCCAGTGTTACACTTCAACAGAAAAATCTGTTTCAGTGTTAGAAAATGACATTCTGAAACAGTCACGGGAAGAGTGCTAAGTTTGAGTTGCAAAGTCTCAGTTACAGTTACCAACATGTGTCGTACGGCCGTTTGTGCTACACGAAACAAACATCACAGTCAACCTAAAACCTGGTACCTATAATGTGGTTCCGCCTCGCAACATTCTTGTTGAAATCAACTTTCATCCACAAGACACCATTGTACTATACAAACACTGTTTTCAACTGAAGTACAACACTTTACCCAGCAGGTCAGTGCTAAACAACATGAAACAGATGTTACACCAGTGAGATTTCAACACTGAATATGTTTGAGCGTATTCTAATTCAGACAATGAAAACATTCAAAGCGATTCGTCTGAGCACAAAACACGGAAGATTCCACAGAAAGAGCTTATTAGATCTCTAAAGGGTTCTATGATGTATCTACCACTTCCTCTACAGGAAAATGTTCAAACAATCTCAACAGAAAATAAGCAGTCGTTCTTGTAAATGAACAATATATACAAAGGCCAGGTCATGTAACGAAAGTGTTGTCCAATGCAAGAGTAAGCTTAGCCAGCTTTATTTAAAAGACAATTCCTTTTATATGGACTTGACATAGATCAGATAGCCAGTCTCTCTGTGCAACATGATCTATTAGAAAAAAGTAGTAATCATTAGAGAGGTCAGTGCACAGACAAAGTGACAATGTGTAGGGAAAGTACAATTCACCACACTACATAGCAGAGATCCATTAGGAACAACATTGATCCTATCAGAAATGAAACTTGGGTGGAGGTGAGCCTGTCAGCATTTGGGAGGCAACACTAAATACGCTGCTTCCCAGATCTATTTCCAAGGGTCAGGCGGACGCCTAGATGAAAAGAAAGTACGGGTACAGAGGTGCTGAGTACCGCACTAACCGTAATCCTGAGCAAAGATGGCAAATTCAGGCGGTAACATACGGTGCCCGTTCCATCTGCTCTGGGAAAGTGAGCTTAGCATTCTGTCTGCGTCTATAGCACATACCATTAGTCTAACAAGTCCATAGATGGAATTACAGCTGCTCAATTTCTAGAGAAATTAAAGCAGAAAGATGAAAATGTCCAAGTGAATCTGTCTTCCATACTTTCAAGTCTCGTGGCACCAAAGAATATTGGTATCGCAGACACTGGAAGTGATGTACAATGCTACGGTATGGCGCAGCCATGGTTTATCCACATAGTTGTGCTGAATATGCGCGGGACGAACTCATTGAACTGTTAAGTATGCAAATTCCAGTGTCGAAGGCATCTCATCAATGACTGTCAAATGTGTTCACTTGATCCTGTGTCATCACAAGAACATTTTCTGAGCGGTTCCATGATTCTCACTTTCATCTTGTCAAAGGACAATCCTCCTCTAGGTATTGTAGAACACTACTTTTGGAGGACAGAATATCAAGCGAGGTCCCCTCCTTATCCATATGTTATTGTGGATCAGGATGCGCCATGCATTGGTAAACATGAAGCAGCAAGTGCTATCATTCATCAAAAATATATCCTTGTCACATTCCAGACAAAGTATGATGATCCTATACTATGGAACTTGGTTCAAAAGTTCCAGCGACATATTCATAAAAATATTGCCGGCGAGCAGTAAAGAACAAATTTAATTGGTACACACGATGTCGCTTTGGATTTCCTAGACAGTTTGTCAGAATGGTGCCATGAATGACCTTTTCAGCAATGCGACACCACTTGAAGGAAAAATCAACCAAGAGGGTATCTGAGTTACCCAGAGCATGAAAAGGTGTCCATCAATGACTACAACCCAACTCTTCTCTAATGTGGAAGCAAACATAGATGTTCAGTTTGTGGCTGACAACTCACTGGCCCTGGTTTGGTGCGTCACCTGTATACACCTAAATATGAACAGACTAGCTTGCAAAGATCTTTGGGAAGATATTGCCACTTCAAGCAAAAGCCTGACATCTCAGCTGTGGTCATTGGGTTTGAAGACTTTCACACAGAGAGTGGAGCTTACAGGCGGTGACCGGTTAATGGTATTACACATCTGTGCGGAAGTCTGATGCTGTACGTTTCCTCAGTGTAAACTACAAAGAAGGAGGTGTACTGATTCCTCATGCGAAATTGAGGGCTCGCTGTCAATACACCTCTTCAAAACATATCTTGAAGAATAACCTGATGAGACACATAATACCCAAGGAGACAAATCGAGATGAATGATATGTGTCTGTTTGAAGAGGCTAAGTGGATGACTACAAGACAGGTGCACCTGACTCAACACAAAACATTTACAAGGTCAATGGACTAGATGGCTGTCTTGTGAAGAGGAACAAACCATGAGCTTATAGATCACTGCAAACTGCATCTAGGCACATCAGAGCACAGAATATTACTACTTATGCTCTCTATTCCTATTTAGACCCTGGAGGGTGTGTCTGAATTAAAAGGTGACTCTGACACATTAGAAGAACAGTTCAATCTCCACTTACAAGAATTTCCAAACTGAGTACTCACAAACATATATACAAGACTAAAAAGCTGAGAAAACCAGCTCGAGCAGGCAGAGAAGCAACTCAGAAGAACACTCCAGTTAGTTCACAAGACAACTTGATCCAGAAGGACATGGTGTTCTAGGTGACCCTCTGCCCTTAAATGCCCCAAGTGTTAATATCAAAATTGAGACAGCCATGCAACATAGCACACACTCTATGGTCAACCCAGCTGATGTAAGAGAAAGACTAAATCAGCTGCAGCATACAGTTCACTCCCAAGTGGTTGAAGCTGTACAACATGGTATACTACATGAAACAAAACAATGTGACTGCACTCAGTACAAGCCACTACTAATGTTTGTTAGTGGTTCAACTGGCACAGGAAAGAGTTTCCTGATTGAAGCCATCACTGCAGAAGTATGGAGTGTGACAGGCTCTTCAATGTCTGTTGCTGTGACTGCTCCCACAGGACTAGCAGCATACAACATTGGTGGAGTAACATTACACCGTCTCTTTATGTTGCCAGTTGAACATGGGAGAACTGGAGAGTATCGTAAACTGTCATTCGAGGTTGCATCTCAGCTCCGTTCCATGTTCACAAAGATGCAGTTACTCATTGTTGATGAAATCATCATGGTCTCTAATGTCATGCTTGCCTGTATTCATCTACGTCTACAGCAGATCTTAGGTACTGATGATGGAGTGCCATTTGGTGGCAAAAGTATACTTGGGAGACCTTTTACAACTTGCACCAGTCAATGCAAAGCATGTATTCACAACTCTGACTGCCAAGCAAGCTAAGAATATCCTCAGTTGCATTGCAGGCTATAACATATGGGAATTATTTACCTATGTTGAGTTGTCTGAGAACATGCACCAAGGTGGTGATCTAGCTTACAAATCACTTTTAGATGAAGCTCGTACAGGTTCTCTATCACCAGAACATGTTTGTATGTTAAATGATCGAAAAATCACAGTACATAGTACATGCATAGAAACAGCATGTAATGTCTTCAGCGATATATACTCTACTGCCAGACACATAGTGTGTCTTATGCCACGACTAAAGAAATGCACTGAATTCAACAATCTAATGCTACAAAGAGAGAACCAAGAGATTCTAACTCTGCATGCAATTGATACAGTTGATGGCGTTATTCTTAGTCGAAAGCTAGTAGCAAAGATGACTGAATGACTAAGTGAACTGAAGTCAGATGTTTCACGAACAGCTGGCCTAGAAGCTGTTCTCACAGTTTGTAAGAATGCACTTATCATGCTGTGACGTAATCTAGATGTAGAACAAGTATGGTAAATGGTGCCATGGGAAACATCACTGACTTTGTCTATAATGTCAGAACATATATTTGAGACATATGAGTGCAGCTTGACAACATGGAACACTCTGTACACATAGATCGAACCTGCGTAAAATTCCAGGTTTTTAAGGATATCTACGTAAACAGGAAACAGTTTCCATTATGTGTTGCATATGCTGTCTCCATTCACAAATCTCAGGGACTGAGTTTGGATTCAGCAATGGTAGACATAGGTACAGACATTTTCAAGGATGGCATGAGCTACGTTGCACTTTCACTTGTACGAAGCCTTTCTGGATTGCACATCATTAGTATAGCACCTCAGAAATACGACTGACAAGCGATGTATTCTTAGTACAACAGGTTCGTACTCTACATCAGCCACAAATGTCTTTAATACCACTGCCTACATATCTGTCTGTCTCACAATTCAGTCACAGCTAGAGGAGCAACAAACAGCACAGCTTCCCAAAGTGATTTGACAAAAAGAGTTCAGCAAAGGCCACAACTTCAGGTAAACATTCACAACCAGCAATTCATCAGAAATCAGTTGGGTACGCAGCTGCTGTACCACTCTTTGACAACAGCAGTAGAGTAAACTGCTATGCTAACTCAGCTTTGCAAGTTTTTCACACATGCCGCACTTTGTGCAGGCAATATCTGCTTCACAAGACAATCCCTATCAAATGCTTTGAAGCAGATTATCAACATGACTTCTGACCACTCTAACAATGTACACTCACTAACACCACTTTCGACAGGTGTTATCTACATATGCTGGATGTAGTACATTTTGCTGCAGAAATACAGCAAGACACTACTGAGTTTATGATGGCTGTCATAAACAACTTGGATGAAAAGGCGGCACCCCAATGCGGCAGTACTTCACAGTAACATATCTACAAAATATGTATGTGTTCATGTGGCAATTCACACATAAACCACACAAGACATGCTGTGGATAATCTCGTTGTTCCTGAAGCCAAAGTGTCAAATTTCGACAGCTATTCACTAATGCTGAATGTAGTCATGCCTGTGGAAGGTGCGGCAGATGCACTCAGTCCATCGTCTAAGGAGTTCATCTCAATATCTGTTGCTTATGTTGCACAGATTTGACCCCATCAGGCTCAGAGTTGATACTCCTATCACAGATTACACAGCTAGTAGAATAGTCTTCAACCAATCAGTGTTTGACACTCACAGTATAATCTATCACCTGTGTCAATCCATGCATTCTGGCCATTTCACCTCATTACTAAGGTGCAGAACTGGATGGTTAGAGTGTGACGATTCAACAACGACTTTTAAACAGAGACTGCTACGGCACTTGAAAAATGCATATCTTCTAATTTTGAAGAATTATGACAACCTTCATATTTCAGAAGAATAGGACAAAACATGTTGCATTTTAAAATGACTACTTTGTCCCAAAAAATATTCATGCCTCATTACAATGTTGTATAATGTAAGACTCTAAATAAACAATACAGTTTCAACAAGATGGTATTCTAATACAGACATTACATACACTGTAACATGTTAGATCTTGTGTGGATCAGTGACTACATGAAAATTGTTGTAGTGGCTTCAATCAGCCAACAATATTCACAGTCACTAGAGAAACCATGATTACATGTCTATCAAAAGATTGTACATCTGAAAACTGAAGACTTACTACTCTCCTCCTCCTGCCACATCTCTTTAAAATCCATGTATCAACTCATATATAACAACAAATTGATATGACTTAAAGCTCTTACTTTTGCAAACAAGAGAACTTCTCGATTATTATCGCAGATAACTGCGCTACCCTTATAACATTCAGCAAACATTCCACTCTGTCACAAGTTGTCTATCAACACTTCAATTTGTCTATTGACTCTTGACATATAGAGAACATCATCCGGTCACCATGCAACAGTGTAGAACTATAACGCTTTCATCGTAATACTAGTATTGTACATATGTAAAAATAACTACCTTTATTGATAATGCAAAGCTGAATTACACAACTGTAAATAAGAAGCAATTGCAGAATCATTACTGACTTTTACATGTGTTTGCAATTACTTGTACATAATATAAACATTTCTATTCAAGTGTACATTGTTAATAACTAGTTTGATACCTGTACTAAAAATACTAGTGTAGCACTGAAGTACAAGTGAATGTTTTAGATATTATTCAGCACTATAGTAACTACATTTAATTAACCATAAGTTTTGTTAAAAAATGCATTCCATGACAGTTTTAGTATTTACAAGTTAAGAATTTACATAGAAGCCAATGTAAGAATTGATAATATGTCATTTGTTCATGTAAAAATATTAAGTTTTTTTTACTTGTCACATAAGTAATTCTATCGTATGTAAAAAAATATTGACAATTGTAAATCAGGCACTGTTGCTGATCACAACAAACTGCATACCTGTTCCTGACAATATTTATGATCGCCTCAATTGAGGGGTCGGGTGGGAATTTTCCATTTGCGCCTAGTCAGTGACATATAATTAAATAATATCAATCAAATGTCACAAAACTTACATTTGTGTAAATTTTACAACAGACAATCAGCATATGGTTTTCGCCACCCAGGAACATCCACATTAGCAGTCACACAATTACAACAAAACACTTGTCTATCATATGTGTAATCACACTTCACAACCTACCTACTTGCCTTATTAACATAACACACAAGTACTGCAGTACACATAATTACAACATACAACCATTTTTAAAAAGTTGCATTTTTTACAAAATCCATTCACATTCAATAGTAAATATATAATGAAGCTCACAGCTTCAGCCTGACTAATAAATTCCAGGTCGAATGTCAGAAACTACTTCCTCACATAAAGAGTAGTGAGTACTGAAACATAACTAGAAACACACAACACCTGATTAGTTTCCTATTATATCACACACTTACTCCAATCCATATTATACAGTTATTATTATTCTTACACATTTACATATTTGACAAGCAATGATTGCACACATACAAAGATTGTATTGTGAGACTGCTTCTGTTAACTAAATTTCACTCTTGATTGGACCTTTTCTCCATTTGACAAATTGGCAATACATTTTTGAAAACCATAACCACCTGTGCGACTCCTTACTTTAAATACCATAATGACATAAAACTAAGTGTCTATGACTAAGCATACAAATCAATGGTTACTAATACTGCAACAACTATACCTCCATCAATTTGTTTGGTACCTATGACATACAGTCAGTATCACAGCATATGCAACGATGTGGGACATTGCATGTCACATTTGACAGAATTCCTAACAGTGTAAAAAACTCAGCAATGTACTTACTTTTCCTGTACCTATGCAGTCATTATTACTATACCAAGGTGCCACACATCAGCACCCAACAGGTCACAGCTGTGACTATACATATACCATTCAGTCACTACTATCTGTACTTCACAGTCTGACAAAATGACGTTTCTCATTGGCTGCAAACATCTTACAACCTTATGTTAAGGTTTTATTACCATACATGAACAGGTTGACGATATACTGAACAAGATTTAAAACTGTTTAAAAACATGTTTCATTATTATAGCAATAAGTCACTCCCAAGAATTGTGTTAATGGTCAGTCAATCACCCTATAGAGACATGTGCCACTCAGCCACACCTCATGCCACAGCACAACCCTGTGTGTGTCTGTGTGTGTGTGAGTGCTGGGGGAGGTGAACTTCGGAGTTCACGGTTTTCAACCCTAACAGTGAATTTCCTCACTTTTGTCACTGTGGAACAACCCTAACAAATGCATTAAACAGAGTTTTTTGCCTCTAATTTCCCTTCTTTTTGAGAATGATATTGCTAAATAGTGAATGTAATTCGCTCCCACCACATCATGTCTTGTGGCATAGTAACAGGAGCAGCAACGCAAACAGAAATACTAACAGTGGCACACATGGTAACACAAGCGCAAATGAGAACAGAAAGGGTAATGCACGCGGTGGCTTAGACGGGAATGGTCTGCCACATGAGTTCTTGTCACATAGTAACATGGTGCCTGTAAATGGAAATGTCAAGGGGCATGGTGACACAAAGTGAAACAGAAAGAGGAACAGTACAGTACACACAAATGGCAAAAAAGTAACAGAAATGCAAGCGAAAATGAAAACACAAACGATGATGCACATGGTGCCATTGGTGTGTGCATTGCAATGATCAGCCCTAACTCTCACCCCATGACATGTGTAAAGCAGCAGAAGTATAATACAGTGGGGTAAGAGTTAGGACCCACGATCCCAACGCACACCCCAATGCTGGTGGGGGTGGTGAGAAGTGCAAGGGGTTTTCAACCCTAACAGCGAATGTCCTCACTTTTGTCGCTGTGGAACTACCTAACTAATGCATTAAACTGAGTTTTTAGCTCTAATTTCCCTTCTTTTGAGAATGATAACAAGAAATAGTGAATGCGATGCAGCGGCAGGAAGCGCGGGGCCTTGTGCTTGCGCTCCTGCCACATATCTTGTGGCATACTAACATGGACAGCAACTAAAACAGAAATGCTAACAGTAGCGCACATGGTAACACAATCACAATGAGAACAGAAAGGGTAACACACATGGTGGCGTAGACGGGAATGGTCTGCCATGTGATGTGTTGTCACATAGTAACATGGTGCCTGCAAACACAAATATCAATGGGCATGCTGATGTTAAGTGAAACACAAAGATAAACAGTACTGTACATGGAAATGGCAAAAAAGTAACAGAAACACACGCGAAAATGAAAATGCAAAGGATGACACACGTGGTGGCATTGGGGTGTGCATTGGGATCATCAGCCCTAACTCTCACCCCATGACATGTGTAAAGCAGCAGAAGTATAATAGAATGGGGTGAGAGTTAGGACCCACGATCCCAATGCACACCCAATGCCGGTTGGGGGTGACTGGGGGGTGCAGGGGTTTTCAACCTAACAGCAAATTTTTCACTTTTGTCACTGTGGAACAACACTAACTAATGCATTAAATGGAGTTTTTGCCTCTAATTTCCCTTATTTTTGAGAATGATAGCGAGAAATAGTAGATGTAATGCAGCGGCAGGCGTGGGGCCCCACCACATAATGCGTGTGGTGGGAGGCCGTGAGACCAGAAGGGTCCCACATTCCCCACATGATGTGTTGTGGCATACTAACAGGGACAGCAATGCAAACAGAAATGCTAACAGTGGCGCACATGGTAACCTGGCGAATGAGAACAGAAAGAATTAGCATGGTGATGGCGTAGGCAGAATGGTCTGACACGCGTGATGTGTTGTCACATAGTAAAATGGTGCCTGCAAACAGATGTGTCAATGGCCATGGTGACGCAAACTGAAACAGAAAGACAAACAGTACTGTAGACAGAAATGGCAAAAATAACAAGCATAGCGCAAATGAAAGCATAAAGGATAACGCACATGGTGGCGCAGACGTCAACAGTAAGTGAAATGGGTTCGGAACCACAAGCGGAAAGGGCAACAGTAACAGTAATGTAAGCACACAGACTGGTCTTCCCCAAAACCTGCATAGAGAAAGACAGTGAGTACAAATAATGTATGCATAATAATGACTATCGGCGCAGAAAATGAGATCTTGGAATACTAAATACATTATATCTCAGGAACCGTATGACGTAGAAAAAAAAATTAAAAGTCATATTATTTACAACTGTCCTGGCTAATTTGGATCTTAGCCGCTACTATGGGGGCTAAGAAATTTTCCAACGAAAAGTCCGTATCTCACACCGTTTTCGAGATACGGGCCCTGAAAGGCGCGGCGAATGCCGTAATGTTATTCTATGGAAAAAAAAGGAAAGTTTGGAGCACCATAACTTTGCCTCCCTGTAATGTTTTTTCACCAAACCACTGAAAGGCACATCTGTGGGCTGTTAGCTGTCTTCCCTTCAAATTTCAGGAAAAAAGACCAAACCGTTATTTTGCAGCAGGGTGCCAAAGGATTTCTGCAATGCGTTAGGCACCGTAATGTTATCCTATGGGGAAAACTGTCAACTTTGGAGTGCCGCAACTTTGCTGCCATGTAATATGTTTTCAAAACAACACTGAAAGGCACATCTGTGAGATGTCTTCTGCATTCCCTCCAAATTTCAGCCTAAAACTCCCAACCGTTCTTTTGCAGCGGAGTGCCAAAGAATTACTGTTATTTTGGGCATGGTGTCACAAAGTAGTGTCGTGATTTGCGAAAGTTTTCACAAAAAAATCTGACACTTTCGCTGGCTCGACACTACTTTGCGACACTACTTTCCAAAAATTTGAAAAACATATTTCTGGGGTGTTTTACCCCAAAATAAAGACATGGCTAGCATCCTCAGGGCCCGACTAGGTGAATACAAAAAGAATTAGGTTGCTAGAGGGTCTCAATTTTAAATGCCAACCATTTTTCTGATCACCAACTGAAAACAAGATGGCGGATTTACGACACTAACAGGGCCATTGCGACACTAAAAAGTGCATTTGCGACACTGTCGAACTTTTTGTTAACTTTTCCCATTGACTTATAATGGGAAACTGTATTTTGAATAACTTTTGAACCGTTTAATATTTTTTCATGAAATCTTTGAAAGGCACATCAGGGACCCCAGCTGCATGCTCCCTGAAGATTTTGAACCAGTCGTGCAAACCGTACGACCTGTAGGTGCGACCGTATAATTCCAGAAAACCGTAAACACGCGCACAGATCACGCTTAATAACTCCACAGCCGTATATTTGAGCAGTACAAAACTTGACATATCCCAAGACCTATGGTTCTTGATTATGTATTCCAAATTTCAGGCAAATCCGTTAAATGGTTGCAAAGTTATTAAGGTGCAAAATTTTGGGTTTAACATGGAAATGGCTCCTCAACCCTAACTATGGTAGCACTACCGTGCTACCATAATATATAGCACAAATAGTATCAGCAAGCAAGCATTTATTTCTTAAAATTCAAAATTGGCAAGTATAACAAATTTACAAAAGTTAACATTCAGCAGCAATGTATGATAAAACTGTGGTGCCCAAGAAAATACAAACCAAGTGCGACAGCAAATAACAGGCCTTTATTGTGGCAAATGAAACAAGAGAAACAACATCAGAGACATCCCCAGCAGTTTGAATCCAAATAGATTCTTCAGTAGAAACACAGTATGCACATGTAGAGTCCCTGTCAGTCAAATGGCAGTTGTCCAAGGGTGTGAGTGGAGGGTCTGTGCTTGTTGTTATCCACCATTCTGCCCAGCATGTCCACTGGCTTATAAGGTGAGTTACATACTACACAGGTGGTGGATGCTGGTGTTTGCTGAGTGAGTAGACCAGGTCGGGAAGTGAGGATTTCAGTTATTTTATAAAGGGGATTGGGGTGAGGGGGTACCACTGGACTAATAGAGAGCTTTATTTTCATACTAGGGCTCAGGCTGAGAAGGAGGTGTCACTGGCCTACCAGGGTAAATGTTTTTCACATCAGGTTTGTCTGATCTAAGAAGGAAAGTTGTTACTGAGCCTTTTGGCCCTGCATAAAGTGGCAGACTTGCTGGGAGTAAATTTTTACCTGTAGCTTAAGCAGCAGGCCTCAGGAGAATGGCCCCAGACTTGTAGCTTGGATTTGGGTGATGATGATATGAGTATAGGAAGGTGGTAGGCATTAGGGTTAAAAAAACAAAAGCCACATTTCCCTCCCTTTGTGTCTTTATAACCCTAGGGCCATATATTCAAAGGGGTTGTGCATGGCGTAACAGTGTTGCACCAGGCGAAACCCACTGATGCACCCCAGTACGATATTGAGATGTGGATGTTGCACTGCACAAATCCCAATGCACCAGGGCACATCAGTAATGTATGCAGCGCAAGTCCGGGTGGCATGCCCATGCATACTCGGCACATCCCGATATTCAGCCCGGGATGTGCTGAGCATATGCAGGTGCAACCCCTACTTATGCCGCAGACTGGTGCTCAAAGTTGAGCCAAACAATAAAGGAGCAAGGGCTGGCCACCCACAGGTGAGCTGCCTTATTGCAGGGCGCAACACGGCAGCTGCCAGCTGTGGGTGGCCACCTCATCTCCGGAGCCAGGGTCTGTCGGCATCGTGTCCCCCCATGCCCGATTGTGGGCATGGTAATGGAGAACATATCCCTGGTGGTCCAGTGGACCGCTTCCAGCCCGATCGCAGGCATCAGTAAGATAAAGCACACTTTACATTATCCCTGGTGGTCCAGCATGGGCAATAGGCATGCAGACCGTACAGTACTAAGTCAGATATGTGAATGGATCAGTCACATATTTGGACTGTGTAACAGTCTACGTATCTTCTACTGTGGACCAATGGGCATACAGCTGTACTGTACGCAGTCAGTGGGTGGGCGGCGGGTGGCTTGCGGGTGGGTAGCTGCCACCTGCCGCTGACCGAGGCGGAGTGGTGGGTCTGAGTGGGCGGGTGGGGAGGGTACATTTGCATATCCACCACTGAATATCACAGTTCCTGTTCTTAGCACAACCACACTTGTGCTGGTGCATTCCCCTGCTCCTCTCTTGCCACTTGCACTGGCATAGTGCCACTGTGCCATGCGCAATGCAGGTGGCCATGTTGCCATATTCAACAGTGCTGAGCCATGGTGCAGCACCGTTGAATATTGCCCAGCACTCCCCCTGGTGCATCCCAGTTGCACTGTGCCCAGGCTTGTGCCCCTGCTTGGGCATTTTGAATATCCCACCCCAATGTATTCATTCATTTAATTATTTGCAATTAATCTACAGCCATGTTAAACACGTGCAGTAGTATTTGTACAGTATGTTAGGGTTGAGCAAGTATTCATATCAAAACCAAAATTGGGGGGGGGGCTTCAAAATTCAAACTGATGTAATATCTTCTAAAGATTTTGTAATATTATAACAGTGCCAATTTCTCAATCCAGACACTATTTAGGAAAAGTGTGTTGCTCTAAAGTCTGTAGAGAAGCTTCATAATTAACTTTTTAAAAACGTCTTTTAGTCACAGACCTCTTGAACAGTTACAATTTTGAATTTATTTAGTTGGCAGCCATTTGTTATAATTAATGAAATGGAAAACTAATTAAACTGTGAGTAATATCAAGTTTATTTTCTGAAAAGAAAATTATTTAGGTCAAATAGAATTAAGTGGTAATTTAAACATTTATATATGTTTATCAGTTTCATTAAGCAATCTCCTAAGGAACCCTATAGATTAGGTGAAACATTCAGGATGATTTTCATGCTCCTTTGAATTATTTGGAATAAAGAAAGTGAAAAAATCTTTTGAAGAAATTGAAGCCCCCCCCCCACACACACACACACATACACACACGTTTTGGTTTTGCTTCATATATCAGCATCAGAGTGTGGCAACTCAAGACTTGATTTGTCTCATATCCTGTGGATTTCTCATGGTTGGGATCACCAGTGGACTGGTGTTCATATCAAACAGGGATTTTTGACAGCTAGTATCCTGATGATCTTAACCACCAGGACTGTGAAATTCTGTGCACACCCAGCCAGTCATAAGAGTTAATTTATTTAGCAAGTTTGGTGAAAATCAGCTACTCAGTTCAAAAGTTATTAATTTTTGAAATTGCATAAATGCACTACATTTTTGGTCATTTTTGTCTTGTAGCCAGTGGAAAAACTGTATCAATTTTAATAATGAAAATTGCAGGTTCACTAGGCTTCATTCCAAGGAATGACTTGGGGGTGAGGGGTTTCAAAAAGGATTTTTAAGGTTATTTATAGTTTAAAATCATGCATGCAGTTGTTGAAAAAAAAAGTCCAAAAAAATAGCAGTAAAAGTGCAATTCTTTTTCCCCAGTTAAAGCATATCACGAGGTTCATATTTGCATGGTTCACCAGAAGACAGTCTAATGACATGTGAGTTGACTTTTAAAAACAATTAATTAAAGTTAGCAATTTATTAATAAAATAAGTTTTTGTAATTGACTCCAAAAACCTTCAAGATAGATTTTACTGAATTCAGTGCATGCACGTTACATATGTTGTGTGTACTTGGTAACACTAGTCCAAAATGGGAAAAACCATCATGAACATTTTTCTAAGTCCAACAGAAGCAAAATATTTTAGGCATGAAAAATGTTTCAGTCCTACACGACTGGGAAAAGAAACACTCTTGTGCATTTTGTACAACAATTAAAGTGATGGACAAAAAAGAAAACGGAAAGTCTCCTTATGTCTTGTCTCCTGCACAAAGCAAGTTAGGACTCACATTCTGGGTCCGTGCATGAAACAATTATGACTCTCCTTTTTTAACAATAATGAAATTCACTGCAGAAAAATAAATTAATGCATTCTTAGAGTTTTGTTTCCACAAATAAAAAGAACTATGGCATTAGGGTTTTTTCAACCCTAGTGCCAACCACCTCCCCCCAGTCCCTAGCCTTGTGAGCCAGTGCCAAGCTACAGATCTGGGGCCATGCTCCACAGTTCTGCTGCTTTAAGTTACAGCTCTGAGGACCTGTGTGAAGAAGGCTCCGACTGATATCCTGCCTGAAGAAAGTTCTAAAGAAATTTATGACTGATTGTGTGCATCACGCAGTTCTGTTTTTTAATCAGTCGGGGGGAAAAATGAAGTATTTGATCATGTGCGGTGCACATTTCATAAGACAAACTTTTTTTTGGGGGGGGACATTTTTTCAAAGTACTGTATGAAAATACGAAAAATAAATTCCTACTCAATAAAACTCTGTTTCCTAAACAAACACTTTTTTCCTTCAGATAGCACTTCACTATTTTCTTAATTTTGCTGTATTTTGCATATCCCTTACGTTAATTTTGATTCCTGATAATCAACAAACAACTGGCATTTTGCAGATGATTTAATCATCTTTATTGAGTCAGTCTGAGTGCAAGCTGCTGTTATGTGTGTGAATATTCCATTCTTCCCTGCATGACGTACAGTATCTTCCCCATCATCATGCCACTGCAGTGAATTCACCACTGTCAAACTTGTCACCATCATTGAAAATACCAACATAACCAGGGGCAGGAGTTGCCCTTTACTTACTTTATGAGAGAAATATACTGTTTGTGTTTATTCGGTACAGATCTTCTAGCCTTCCCTTGCGACATTCAGATCTGTTGAACTGATCAGGGCAAAATATTACACCAATGTGAATCATTAATGGACCAGGGTGGGTGGAAGGGAACAGATATAGGAAAAAAATAAGCCAATGCTTCATACTGGCCCTTTCAGTGCAGCAGCTGCAGACATGCTGTCTAACATTCCAGTGTGTTGCTGACTTGATGCACCATATATGTTACTGATTAAAATATGGGCTTTACAAAACAGTGAAAGATGATTGACTGTATGCCCCTTACAGCCACACATTTATTTCCCACAAAAAAAAACACCCATTTACCCAATGGTATCCCTCTGCCAACGTTCCATTTCAAAACAGAGTAGCTGCCATTTTTTTTGAGTGCCCACTTGTAGGCTCACTGGCCACTGGTAACCACAATGTCTAACAACCTACAAGTAAAATTTGATCTATTGACCCAGCAGTAATTCGAGAACATGTTTAGAGAAGATGAGACAGCCACAGAAACTATGCCACCTTCAAAAAAACACAAAACCATAAGTGAATGGCATTTAAATATAAATGCAGCTGAGGTAAACAAGCTGGAAGATGACAGGTTGGAGGAGAACACAGACGCAAGCACAATGGACAGTACAGATTTTCATGGAGTGGGCAAGCAGCTGGAACATACAGTAACTGTCAACTCCGAAAGTGACTTGCTAGAAACTCTAAACAACAGATTATGGCAATTTTATACCAAAATCAGAACTGTGGCAGGTAAGCAGTATTCCATCTCTGGATACTGCTCCCTGCGTGGGAGAATAAACTGCCATTTCAACTGTCCCAAAATTAGCTGGAACATTTCCCTGCTCTGAGAAGCAGCCTTCAAAAGTTCAAACAATATCCTCTCAGCAATACTTAAATAGCTCAGAAAAAAACAAAAGACACTCCTGCCCACCACCCACCAATAACAACAGATGACTTGCAAAAGCTCAGAACATTCACTGCTCTCTCAACCAACACCATGACTGGCCTTGTCAGGGAGGTGTAGTTTTATATTCAAATACATATGTCCAGGTGTGCATGAGAGGGCTTATGTGAATTAAATCCACAATCATTTGTAGTTAAAACAAATGAAAATGGCTAAAGATATAGAGGATCATGTATGAGCAACCATACACAACAAGGTTGTGTTTCAATTGAGAGGTTTCCATGGTAACAAGAGACCTCAAGAGTGCAGATTGGGAGGCCTCTTGTTGCAATGGAAACCTCAAGGTTGAAACTCAGCCTTGTACGTGTATGATTGTTCACACACAATCTTTTATAGTGTATGGGCAACCATTACTGCAAGTCTGTGTCCAGCATATATAGAGAAAGATCCCCCCAAGCTTTGCTAATTCCCTTACCATTGCAGATCTTTCAGGTGCCGTTCACTTTCGGGGTCAGTCCTCTCACCGTCGCAGCCGCTTCATTGGGTGCCGAGGTTTGAAAATGGAGGCCGTGCAAATATGTTCTATGTTGTTGTGCTGCAGTAGTGACATACCATGTGCAGCACAGCAACACCATGACATCGCTGCTGCAGCACAACAAGGCCATTCTATGCATGGATTTCCATGCTGAACAGCATTCCACCATACACTATTCATCATTCTAAGCCATAATCCAGAGACAAAAATTCATAACCCCCGGGAAGCAAACAAAAAAGCAAACAGAGGTTACATTTATGAGCAGCCAGACCACCCACTGTACCTTGTCAAATCTTACTTAAAATATGTAAGCAGGATTCCGCCTGATGCCAAGTCCTTATACCTCCACCCTTGATGCATGCCACAGCCATTACTGGACAGAGACCATCTAGTGCACCAATGAACCTACTAGGAAGAACTTTCTCAGAGGATTCATGGTATAACTGAGTGCTGAAGTCCAGTTCTGCCAGAGATACACTAACCACAGCATTAGGACAACAGCAGTTCAACCCTTGTCTAATGCTGGTCTCACTCCCAGAGAAATCATAAGTGTCACAGGACACTAATGTGAGGCAAACCTGGCCAACTATTGGACAGCACCATCAAATGACAGGGAACAGTGAAGCAGCATTCTGGTGGGCAGCAGATGATTGCAAGAAAACAGGAAGAGACAGAACAGCTTACAACATAAAGAAGCAGCAGCAGCTCAGCAATGACATCTGCAGGATTCAACACATCAAGAACTTCAGCAGTACCAAATCCATTCAACCTAGTAAACTGCAGTTTTGCTGCACCTGTTAACTTCATCAATTACAGCCTAAAATAGTTGGGTTTGTTTGTTTGTCTGTTCATTTTGTTTTTCATTTTGAGTATCCAGCAAAATAAAGTACATCCTGGGTTAAACCATGTTTGATTTGTTTTCCCTCCCTATTCCCAATAAAGGGACTACTTTTTTATTTCAATTTTTAAACAAGTTGAAAGTTAAATAAATTTAAAGTTATTCTTCTGCAAGCAAATTATTTTTTTTGTGTTTGTGTCATTATTCTGTACATGTAGCCCATTTTCTAAGCACAATAATACATCCTCCAGGGTGGCAGGTATTGGGATATACCAGACCTTCTGGGGGCTATAAGGCCCCCTTTGTGGTCCAGTATATCCAAAAACTCTGTTGGGTATTCTTGCTTACATATTGTTCTCATCTGGCTTTTATTTTGGTTCTGATTTGCCTGATCTGATTCAAAACACCCATAACAGATGACCTTAATAACCTTAATGTCCAACTGAAATGAAAAGGATTTGAATAGCAATTGTGAATTTCAGTCCACTAGTGCAGGACCTAAACTAGACTGCAAACCACTAGTAGTTTGGGTGGTAGGCCACTAGGCTTGTAAGGAGTGGGCCCAGATGAAAGAAAATCAGTCGTCCTTCAACTTGTACACAAGCAAGCATAATGGTTAAGGGTGGGCAAGACATTTGGCAGCACAGATGGTCTCTGCATACTTGCAAAATGAGATAGTGCTATGCAGTCATTGATACAAACATACGAAGAAGCCAGCAGAAGAAGGCCATTTGGTCTATCAAGTCTGCTTGAATTACAGGGTCCACAGCTTGAGCTAATGTCCTTGCCCTCCCTCCCCACTCCTCCCATCATCCCTACCCATGATCATTACCTTCCCCCATGCCTATCCCAACATCTCTTAAAGCTGCCCACTGTCTTCAGTGAGATGACCTCTTCTGGCAGCACATTCTAAGTGTCCACCACCCTCTCTGTGAAGAAGTGCTTCCTGACCTTCCTCCTAAACCTCCCAGTCTCCAGCTTAAGACTGTGCCCCCTCATGTTGTGGTTGCCACTCATCTTAAAGAGACTCTCCTTATTAACCTTATTTATCCCTTTCAAGTACTTGCAGGTCCCAATCATGTTCCCTCTCTCTCTCCTGTCTTCCAGGGAGTACATGTTCAGTGCCCTCAGCCTCTCCTCAAATGCCTTGCCCTGCTGACTGGCTATCATCTTTGTAGCTCTCATCTGGACCTTCTCCAGCAGGTTAATGTCCTTTTTGAGATGTGGGGACCAGTACTGAACTCTATACTCTAGATGTGGCCTTACCAGTGACCTGTACAAGGGCAGTATAACTTCCTCTCTCCTACTACTGATCCCCCTAGCTATGCATCCTAGCATCTTGTTTGCCTTTGCTGCTGCTTTCTTGCATTGCATGGAGTGCTTCAGGTCACTAGTGATCATCACTTCCAGATCCTTCCCCTCCTCCTCCTCTGATGCAGATACTCGGACTCGAGCCAGGTAGTACTCTGTCCTGGGATTCTTGGCTCCAGTATGCATAACTTTGCATTTCTTGGCATTGAAGTCAAGCTGCCAGATCCTGGACCAACTCCCCAGCTTTTCCAGATCTTCCTGTAGGTCCTGTATCCCTTCAGCTGTGCCCACTATCCCACAGAGCTTGGTGTCATCTGTGAATAGGCACATTTTGCTCTTAATGCCATCCCCAATGTCATTGATGAAGACATTGAATTTTGGCCCCAGCACTGAGCCCTGTGGGACCCCACTAGTTACCTCTCTGGTGCCAGATAACTCTCCCCCACAACCACCCTCTGGGTTCTATCACTCAGCCAGTTTTTCACCCAGCTGGCCTTCTTTTCCCCAACTCCAAGATCCACCAACTTCTTGATCAACCTTTTGTCAGGCACAGAGTCAAAGGACTTGCTGAAATCAAGACAAAGGATGTCTACCACTTGGCCCCTGTCTACTGTCTTACTGACACAGTTAAAGAGGTCAATCAGATTTGTTTGACATGATCTCCCCCCCCCATGAACCCATACTGCCTCTCATCCTGGAGACCATGCTCCCCTAGATATTCTACCAATCTTTCCTTTAGTATGGTCTCCATGAACTTGCCCACAATGGAGGTCAGACTGACTGGTCTGTAATTCCATGGATCATCTTTGGGACTGCTTTTGTGGAGGGGCACTACATGTGCTGTTATCCAGTCCTGTGGTACCATGCCTGACTCTAGTGAACAATTAAATAGATCTGTCAGTGGGCCTCAGCCAGTTCCTTTAGTACCCTTGAGTGTACTCTGTCTGGGCCTGGTGATTTGTCCACCTTCAATGCCAGGATACTCTCCCTCACTCTATCCTCCTCTATCACTACATCTGTGTTCACTTCCCCCCGCTCCTCTTTTCCCTCCTGAAGGCACTGGTCCATCCTTCTCCTAGATGAAGACAGGAGTATTAGAGTATTAATTTAGTATCTTTGCTTTTCCCTCATTATCCTCCACCCCTTCCTTAAGCCTAACAATCCCTTTCTTCTTGTCCCTTTTCTCACTTACATAGTGAAAGGAAGCTTTCTCTCCCTTCTTAATTCCTTCAGCTATCTGCAGCTCCTTCTATGCTTTTGCTCACTGGACTTCCTTACTCAACTCATTAGCCAACCTTAGGTAATTTTCCCTATCCACCTCTCTCTTGGTCTTCCTGAATTTTCTATAGGCCAGCCTCTTTTCCCTTAATGCCTTGGCAACCCCAGGACTGAATCAGCTGGGCGTTTTGGCCCTTGCGTTCTTCCCCTGAGCCTAACGCACTCATGTGTGGCAACCAGTATTCCTTCCTTAATGTTGGACCACATTTGGTCCACCTCCATATCTGCTCTGATGCCCGCCAGATGACTCCTTAGCACTTCGCCCATTTTCCTGAAGTCTGCCCTCCTGAAATCCAAGATTTGGGTCTTAGTCAGGATGCTTTCCCTGCCCATATTCAACTGGAACCACACTGTGCAATGGTCACTTCCACCCAGTGGCTCCCTGACCAATATTTCCTATACATGCTCCCCATTTGTGAGCACCAGATCAAGAATTGCCTCAGCTCTTGTTGGTTCAGTGACGCAGTGAGTCAGGAACCCACTCTGCATGTTATGACCCTGTTGGTTTTGCAAAATGTTGGGTCAGCAAAAGGCAGCATTATTTTGCACTAGCTAATTTGGGAACCATAAGATTTCATGATTTACTGCACTTTATATATCTGTATTGCTCTTACATCAATGCACAGCACAACTGTCATATTACTTCTTGAGGCCACAGATATTTGGAAATCTGGCAGTGGCATAGTCACAGTTATTATGCATTCTTTAGCACTGTGATAATACTTGCTTTTGTCATTGAAGCCAATATGTGCTATGTCAACTTACGTGAACTGTACTAAGCACTTGTAATACATGTTGCAAGCAATATTAGTACACAACCGGCATCATCTGTAGGAAGCAGTGCAGTTTAAATAATTTTAAACCCTTTAAGCTAGTGTTACTGCAGATCATTTAGAGTGTGGGGACATATTGTTTGGGAAATAGTGTTGCAAACCAATATGTTGGCTGGCACAAACCCAGTTTGATGCCACTAACATGTTATGCGATGGGTATTCTAGATAACAAACATGTAGAAAGTCCATTTCCATTGTGACTAAGGAAAAGCATTGAGTACAGCATAAAGAGAGGAATTGGGTAATGGTTTGCCCCCATTTTACACTACCATACTTTGTGACTAAGACTGAAGCCCATAAAAGAGCTAGTTACCTTCAGATGTAGTCAGCTCTCACTTCTTATATCTGAAGTATTTTTTATGTTGTCTTGCGCCTGCGCAAGAAACATGTTGCAGTAACTTCGGATTAGCAGGTTTTGGAGGTGCGGTCCTGTTGTGGATTGTGGCACCACTGCTTTTTGGGGCTGACTCCGTGACATGAATGAGACTGAATGCTGTCTTTGACAGCAGTGCAAAAGCATGTCCACCACCTTGAAAGGTTTTAGCCACTGAAGTGAGGGAGCTCCAACTCATTGCAAGGTGTGCCTTTCCCGGTGTAAATTTCAGTGCGACATGGCAGTGGCTGTCCTGTCCACCTTGAACAGTCCCCAGAAAGAAGCCAACTTGGAGGGGTACCCAACATCCCTGTTGGCATCATCCACCCCAACTCTCTTTATTTGCCGATGGGGTGCCAAATCCTAATCAGCTACAATCCCCCCTTCCCAATTCATCTACTGATGGGGGATCCCAATCCCCATTGGCATCACCCACCCAACACACTTTAGTTGCCAACAGGGTGCCCAATCCCCATTGGCTACAGTCCCCCCTGAAAAAAAACCTGCAGATGACACCCCCCTGCCCAGTTCATTTGCCGATGGGGAAGCCAATCCCTGTCGGTATCATCCCCCAACACTCTTTTTGTTGCAGACAGGGTGCCCAATCCCTGTCGGCTCCAGTCCCCCCCAAAAAAAAACATACAGGTGACACGCTGGGAGCCCACCCCAGTGTGTCAAATGTACCTGTAAAAACAAAAACCTTCCCGTGATGTTTTTTTCCCCTGTAAAGTAGAAAACAGTCCCTCGCAGCCAGCAGCCTCCTCCCCTAACACTTGCCCACCCACTTCGTGCCCCACCTCCCCACACCCCCACTCACCCCATACTTACCTCCGGAGCCTTGTGCGATGATCTTCTGTGGACCAGGAATACGTCTGTACTCTTCAAAGCCGACCGCGAACTGAAGAAATGTAGGTAAGCTGTATAATGGCATAAATACATTTTTTTCAACTTTGATGCATATCTCAGGCATTTTGGGGAATTTTTCCACCAAATTTTCAACATGGGGTTATTGGGTCCCCTCCTCATGAATTTGTTACTGTCATGGAGTTATTCGGTCACGAAAGGTGATTTTGCGGTCACTGCGTGGAATCAACCTTCTGGACTGATTAACAAAATGACAGTGCCAGTGTTCATGAGGTAGCCTCTCAAAAAGCCCACGTTGCAAGTTTGGTGAAAAAATCTAAAAAATGACTGTTTTGCGAGCATGTGTTGCGCAGTTTCCATGCACGCTCATAACTTTGCAAATCTGTAATATTTTCACTCCAGATTTTCAACACTGGCATTTTTCCACACCTCCTTATGAACAGTATAGCTGTCATTTTTCACATCCTAGCCAAATGTGTTTTCGCACTTCCGGCACAGAATAGCATGGTCGCTTGGGAAATCAGTGTTCGGGACAGAGTAAGCAAATCACATGACACTGTTCATGAGCAGAGGTTCTAAAATGCCTATGTTGAAAATCTGCTGCCGAAAGTCCACTAAATGACTGTTTTAAGGGCGTGCATTGCACACTTTCCATGCACACTCCTAACTTCACAAATCTGTAATATTTTCACTCCAGATTTTCAAAATTGCCATTTTTCCACACCTCCTTATGAGCAGTATAGCTGTCATTTTTCACAGCCTGTCCAAAATGTGTTTTCCCCCTTCTGGCACAAAATAGCGTGTTCGTTCTGGGAAATCAGTGTTTGGTACAGAGTAAGAAAATCACAGCCATGCTGTTCATGAGCAGAGGTCCTAAAATACCTATGTTGAAAATTTGGTGATGAAAGTCTTTTAAAAGACTGTGCTATGAGCGTGCATTGTGCAGTGCTTATGCACCCTCATCATTTTTCACATCCTGGCCAAAATGTGTTTTCGCACTTCCGGCACAGAATAGCATGGTCGCTGTGGGAAATCAGTGTTTGGGACAGATTATGAAAATCACAGTGACTCTGTTCATGAGCAGAAGTCCTTAAATGCCTATGTTGAAAATTAGGTGACAAACGTCCATTAAATTACTTTTTTACAAGTGTGCATTGTGCAATTTCCATGCACACTTGTAACTTCGATAATTTTTAATATTTGTACTCCAGATTTTCACCATTGCCATTTTTTCACACCTCCTTATGAACAGTACAACTTTCATTTCCCACATCCTACCTGAACTATGTTTTCGCACATCCGGCATGCAGTGGCGCAGTCACTGTAGAAAAACAATGTCCAGAACAGAGTAAAAAAAATCACAGTGACACTGTTCTTGAGCAGAGGTCCCAAAATGCCTATGTTGAAAATTTGGTGAAAAAATTCCATAAAATGACTATGTTACAAGCGTGCATTGCACAGTGTCCATGCACAGTCGTAAGTTCGAGAATTTGCAATATTTTCACTCCAGATTTTCAACATTGTCATTTTTGCACACCTTCTTATGAACAGTTCAGCTGTCATTTGTCACATCCTGCCCAAAGTGTAGTTTCACACATCTGGTGCACAATCACACTGTCGCTGTGGGAAATCAGCGTTCCTGTAGTTTAAGATAATCATAATGCCACTGTTCATGAGCAGAGATCCCAAAATGGCTATGTTAAAAATTTGGTGAAATAATTCCACTAAATGACTGAGTTACGAGCATGCAATGTGCAGTTTTCGTACACGCTCTTAACTTTGAAAATGTTTAATATTTTCACTCCAGATTTCCCACATTGCCATCTCTTCACACATCCTTATCAATGGTGCAGCTGACATTTTCATGTGGTGCACAATGACACAATCACTGCCGGAAATCAGCATTTGAGACAGATTAACAAAATCCCAAGGGCAATGTTCCCAAATGCTTTCATGAGGTGGGGTCACAAAAAGGCCATGTTTTAAAATTTGGAGTGCAAATGCCAACACACACCAAGGGTGTTAGGGTTTCTCACTATTACATCTCACCCTATACAGACTAACAGGCATTGGGGTGTGTCTTTGGATTGTCTGCTGTACTGCTCACACCATTGGTTCTCCACCTCCACCCTGCAGCCACTGACAGGCATCAAGGTGTGCCTTGGGCTCTTCAGCCCCAAAGTTCAACTCATTCTCTTATGCTGCACCCATCTCAATGTACTTCCTTATGAAATGGGGTGAGCATAACACCAGATGACCTTGTCAGACTCTAGAGGGTAGGGTGAGGTGAAAAAAGCATGAGCCTTATGGTCAGTGACCCAAACGCACACCCCAATGCCTGTCACTCTCTACAGGATGGGCTGGGGTTGATGTTGGTTCTATACTTCACTGCTACTTCTATTATGTGTCTCTCTGATTCCTGCACTACCAATGCTAAAACCAGCAAGACAACATTCGGCATTGACAATTGCTTGTTTGTTTTTTGTTTTTACAGTAGAAGATTTTCCACTTGGTAGTACTGGGGTGATATGTGAGGCAGCATCTGTCTGGGGGCTAAAATAAGTCAGTTATGTTCCTCCCATTACATGATCAACTTTGAGACCACACTGACTGTGACATCACTAATAAACAAGAAGAACCATTTCTCACTGCTAGATTATTCTCTTTCACATGAAGCAGCAAGGATTGGCTCTTCTTGGTTACTAGTGATGTCACAGTTTCCTGCATTTTGACTTGTGACCTGTGAAAGTCATTGCTCAGGCTGCAAGGGTTGTGGTGCTTCAGTGTGTTTGGTCACATTTCTGATGATGTAGTGGGAGGAACAGAACTGACGTTTTTACCCTCCAGAGTGCTGCTCTGAACAGCAGCCTAAATGGGCAGTCTTCTAATTAGCAAATAATAAAGAAAAAGAAATACTTCAGATATAAGAAATTATAGCTGACTGCATCTGAAATTTGCTATTATTTACAGTTAATGCACTAGCGCTTTAAGTCAAGCATGCACTTTACAATTGGGCAGATACTACATTAAAAATAACACACAGTGAAATAATTTCCCAATATCAGTCAATTTATTATGGAATAAATGATCAGCTTATATTGAGCAATAACTTGAATGTTATAGTAATTGTCTTGCAAAGAGGACTGAAAGAAGTCTACTGCAGTTTCCACCTCCCCTTCTCCAAGTGCTGCCAGCTTCAGTGGCACTTTCCCTAAATGAGAATGAGGTAATGGTAATCCAACTGTAAATGTAAAACTAAGCACTCCCTCTTATACAGGTATAAACACTATATCAACAGCTGCCATAGCCACTTCTGCATGAATAACAACAATTTTCAGGTGACCTAGAACCATTACATGATGCTGGCCCCGCACCCCCTGTAACTTAGATAATCAACTCTGAGTCAGATTTGATTTGGGGAAGGGGTGCAAGACCCCCAGTAAGCAGTGCCAGGGTCCTGTGCTGACACTACAGCTACCTGGTGCAGTTGTTGCTGCAGCACTGGTCATAGTAGAATTGTCGCTATAGCAACGGCATACCATCAGAAACAATCATCTTACATTTGCTGCCGATTCCCTGAAACATTACCCTCCCACACATACGTAATCACCCAGGTACTGTATAAATGACAAAACTCATTGGTGAGATCATTGCCCATGATCTTCAGTCATTCTTTACGATGGAAGACATTGGCATTTGCAGGATCTTGGAGGAAGTAGACAGTCATCCTCGGCTGTGATCGGCTCACCCATACATGCTCTCTATATAATTCCACAAACTGGTTAAACCTTGACAATAGAATTCAGTTTCACACATGCCTTATGGCCAAAACGATTTCACTTGCACTCTCCCCATCTAGCTCACCTCTATAATCCAATTGGCCCTGACTCCTAGAAACACCCGTAGCTCGAGCAAGCAGCACCTATCAGTCCCCAGGTGCCGAACCTCTAAATTCCAAAGGTCATTCAGCTACAGGGCCCCCTCCTGGGTGAACAGCCTGCCCAGCACACTCACTAATGAAAACAGAATTGGCCCCTTCAAAACCCTTCTCAGAGACCATCTCCAGTCCTCCAACCCCTGCGACTGTCTCTGACCCCGCCCCTGTTCCCCCCGATAAGGGCCTCTGGCTGGCTTCCCTCTCTCCCTCCCCCCTTTTCTTTCTGCACCTACCAGAGTTACCTGTCCAACTCTAAATCTAGAGCCTTTAATCTAAGCTACTTAGACCTATCCTAATATGCCTTAGGATCTGACTGCAAGCCTTATATTGTACTCCCTGTTATTTAGCCTGTATGAATCCTGCTCTTGAATTTGTGATCACTGCTGTAATGTTGTACTTTATGTGATGTGGAGCCTTTGTAAATGAGTCTTGGACTCAAAGGTATTTTCCGAATATGCAATAAAATAAAATAAATAAAATGCAACATTCCACCATAATTCATATTTTTTCAGCATGTTACTATAAATAAAAACTAATACAAAGTATCATACTACTATCATATTAATGCAGTATTATCACAGTGCTACTTATTATTGTAATTACCCAACAACCAATATATATAGTATCTCCACCTCTTCTATAAATAAACTACTAATGCAAATAAAACATAACTAAAATAATGAAAACATGATTCTGCATGTAAACTAAGTATAAATATATTCATTGAATGGATGTGGTGCATTTTGGGTGGATTGCAGCTAAGCCTCCCCAAATTCCCACTGGTACTGGCACCACTCACAGTCTGACTCATCATTTCCAGTGGCAGCAGCAACAGCATAATAATCACTATGGCACACATGACAAGGCCTCATGATAATACTATTGCTATGATATTGTCATCAAAAACTAGGCAGTCAAAATGCAAATCATACAGGGCCATCATCAGTAAGAGTCCATCATGAAAGAACCTAAGTGACCACACAACTCACAACTCTACGTATAAGCCCTGATGTCAGCAATGAAAATGTATTCCCCTAGATCGGAAGGATGCATTATGTGGCGTTAATGGCTGCAGACTCCATCACACCATCAGGAACACATCAACCCCCAGCAGTGGCACACCAACATCAGCTGCCATAAAGAAGCTAAAGTAATACATATTTATTGCTGACCTCAAGGCTTTTGTTACCCCTATTTGCAGTCTGCTTTACCCCACGTCATATAATGTATTGAGAGTCAAAGGTGTTCAGCCAAATGTTTGAAGTCAAACCAGATTCATGGGGTGAGAACTAAAGATGAATTGAGTCTAATAATGGCCAGCTTTTCTCACCATTAGACAGTAATACAGTACAAAAATAACATTTTATGGTTCATATGACATCTAAGTGACGTCATTTTGTTTCCAGTTGCATTTGGTTTCAACAAGAAGATGGATTTACCAGGGCATGGATGATGTGAAAGTGTCAGTCTTCAGAATGAAGTCCAGATAGGGTCTGAGAACCCCCTTGTTTTAATAAACTAAATGGATCTTTTTAATGAGACAACATGTCCAAGTCACTTAGTCTTCTGAACAAAGTAATTCCTACTTAAAATATCACTTTGAGAGCTAGGGAAATGCCAAGAAAGTGACACTTAAGGGTCAAGATGAGCCTGTGTGAGAGCATTCATATTTAATTTACACATCAATATGGCACTAGTTGCTTGGAGGTGAGTAAGATGTTGGGTGAATAATAACTTTTCTACTGTATACTGTACCACCAAATGAAAAGGACATTTTAGTTGATCAGCTAAGTCTTTTTTCAAAGAATATAACATTTGTTAAGCATTCCAAATAGCAATTAATTAGGTAAAAATCTCTTTCCCTTGTGTGTGTGAGTGTGTGTGCATGGGGGGGCTAGTAAGTGGCAAACATTTTATCCTTTTGAGTTTTTTCTTAGTAGTGGTTAAATAGTTATTAGAATAGCAGTTCTGACAAATCCCAACATCAATTAAAAGTTGTATAATACAAATTTACCACACTACTGTAAACTGACCGTTGAAGGTTGTGGAAGCTGGAAAACAGTTTGCCACATATAGGCTATGGATGATAGTTTTACTCGTCTGTGCCTAGGCAATGACAGTAGCAGTTGGAGACAATTATATCCATGTGCAGATTTAGCTGCTTTTGTATCACAGTCATGTGATCTAGTCACATGACAAAGATGAACCACTTATTAAGATTGAATCTTTAATCAGACAGTGGACTGAATTCAAGAACATTACCTCCAGTATTAACAAACCTTTACCTTAATTAACCTGATTCGGCAACGTGATATTGAACAACATGGAAGATTGCTAAACTGAGTTTGATAAGACAAAGTAAAGTTGTGATACTACTGGCAGTAATGTTTGTTACTTCCACTCGGAGAAATTCTGTAATTTGTTACGGACAAGATTACTGAAATACAACCCCAAAATCAGGGGGGGGGGGGAGGACTCATGCTGCCACTGTTATTTGAGATACCCTCAAAATAGTTCTCTGGGGCCATTTCATTAAATTCTGTATTCCTCACAGAATCACCACGGGAGATCTCTGCTTCTTTAGGACCTGCAGGAAACTTATCATTTCCTGCAAATGTTACATAAGCAGAGAAATGAGTTTGTGAAGGCCCGTATGGACCAGTTAAAGCAGGATATCGACACAATCTTCCACCATAAAATGGAACTGGCTTTGACTTTTCTGTGGCACAAATATTATGAGGTGGGGCCACGAGCAATGCAGATTCTTGCCCTACAGCTATGTCAACAGAAAACCAAAGCCTTAGTAACCAAATTACAGCACCCCCAGATGGATCATTTACTTACACTAGGGATGGGAAAACCATCTCTGGTGCAGTTCTGAATACCCCCGGACCAGGCTAACTTGACTCTGACTGGGAAAACCAAGCCTTTTCTGGCTCAACCAGGACTGCCAAGTTGGCGCAGTTAAGAAATGTCGTCTGATCCGGAATAACCCTCTCATCACCAGTACTGCATGGAAAAGGCAATGCAAGGTGCAAAAAAGCGCAGAAAAAAAAAGCATTTATTTTTTTCCCCGATCTCTGCTGAATGCTCCCAAGTCCCTGGACCATCACATGACCAGCAAAGGGAAACACTCTGGGGCACTGAAGGGAGCCAAACAATGAGGGTCTCTGTTCAGTGATTGATACATGTTCTAGCCAATCCTCTGTGTCAGCCACCACAGGTCATCCCTATGAAACGAAGTATTGAGTGCATTTGGGGCTTTGCAGTCAAGGGAGACAGTTGTGTGAGTGCGTGTGTGTGTGTGTGTGTGTGTGTGTGTGTGTGTGTGTAAATCCCCCCCCCACAAAAAAAAACAGCAAAAATTTTGTTAAAGAGGGAGAGGGAGAGTAGAGACTGATAGACCAATAAATTCAATAGCAGAAATCTGCAGAGTGCTTTAAACAATGCAGCAGACTGAGAATACTCATTAAAAACAATTATTTTGTTAGAAAGAGATTAGAGAGAGAGAGAGAGAACAACAAATTCAACAGCAGAGTGCAGAGTAGACAGTAGCAGAGTGCAGACATTGAAGACTCCACAGTAAAATGATGAAACATCTGTTTTTGTTAGTCAGGGAGATAGCAGCCTACCCTGCTCTACCCCCCATCACCACCCTCCTAGGAGAAACCCTGGAATTTGTGCCAAAATTCAGATACCTGGGGGTCTGGCTAGACTTCAAACTCTCCTTTGCAGACCACCTGGAGGATTTGTTAAAAAAAACTGAGGCAGAGACTAGGTCTCTTCTTTAGGTTAAACCGCCTACTAACTACAGAGGCCAAGAGACAGCTAGTTCAGTCTATGTTCCTTTCCCTAATTGATTACACTGACTATATATACAGCCAATGTGCCACTTCATACCTTGGTAAATTGGACATACTTTACCACAGAGCCCTGCACTTCATCACTGGTTTCCCCTTCTCCACCCACATCTGCTCTTTATATGCAGCCATAGGTTGGACCTCCCTATACTACAGACGAAATAAAAATGCAGCTCTCTGGACATACAGAGCTATCACTGGCAAACTTCCGCAGTCAATTTTTGATTGCCTGACTCTCAATATGCCTGGAACCTATGCCCTAAGAAGCTGTTCACTGATTTCTCTGAAAGTGCCCAAAGCCCTAACACATTTTGGGAGAGCTGCCATAGGATTTGTACTGTCATCACTCTGGAATGTGCTACAGAAATCATTGAAACTGAGGACTCCTGTTAGTCTTACTGTGTTTAAGACTTTATACTCAGAATACATTACAGAAGCCCACAACTGCTTCCAATGATCCTAGCTCTGGAACGTGCTTCAAAAATCACTGAAACTGAAGACTCCTGTTAGTCTTACTGTGTTTAAGACCTTATACTCAGAATACATTACAGAAGCCTGCATCTGCTTCCAACGATCCATCTTACTTTCTCCACCCCTTCCACATCCTCCCTGCTTTTCCCATCCTCCCTCCTTGTATCAGTGCATAACTTGTCCCTGAGCCTCCTACTTATCTACCACCCTAAATCTCACCGTCCCTCACTCATCTATTCCTTGTATACCCACAGCATCTCATTCCTTCACTCTTAGTATTTCCCAGTACCAGACCCCCCCCCCATTGGCTGCCCACTTCTCCCGATACATGTCTCCCCCTTGATGCACCTGGGTCTTTTTAAACTGACTATGTATGCCTCTTCACTTGTAGCATCCACTACAACTAATCTCTTTGCTGGACTATAATACCTTTACCTTACAGGAATACTAAACCATCTATATTGTTGTATCTGGTATATATTTTTACTGACTTGCCACCCTGTTGTTATTTGTACCCTTACCGACTGTCTTCTATCCGAACCCAAATGTATTTTTACTTATCCTATCTATTGCAGGCCTACCTGCACTGCTGTACTCTTGCATTTACTATTTGTATGTATATAAATGCATTGTTACTTGACTTGTGTAATGCAGGTCCACCTTGTAAATGAGCTTGCTCAATGGTGTTTGCCTCGATAAATAAATAATTTGATTGATTGATTGATTGATTGATAGAAAGAGATATAGAGACCAATGAATTCAACAGTCAGGCAGGACAGGAGGACTCTGATTGAAGGTCATAGTGCCTGAGTGTTTTTGAGGGACTGGCTTATAGTGCCATAGATTTTGAAGGTGGCTATCACTCGTGTCTCAGCTCTCTGTTGCATATCTCTGTGCTACCCTGAAAGTGCAAAGACAATCTTTATTAAACCATTTTGATCCTTTCTTAACCTTAATTACAGCTTCCTTAATTAGTATATTCGATATTCTTTTCAAAATGTATTCAAGTTTTATGAATTGAGTATGATACTCCTTAACACTTTCCAATAGTTATTCTAAGTCATTCAAGACACCTCTTTCATTCATGGTTTCTGCAAAGTCCACTTTCTGTATTCTTTCCCATCTTATGCATGTGTTTTCTTATTTCAATAGGTGCTGCATAGATTCCCTCTTTTTTTCCTTTATTAAAAGATGTTATCAATAGCTTTATTGAGCAGGGGGGCTTTCTGGTCTAATTTCTATTTTCAGGTCTTTACAGATAGGTAACAAATTAATATTCCCCCAAACTAACTCTATTCCAGATGAGCCATTACCTCCAATACAGGTATACTCTCCTTCTTTGTCCCAGGGCATTTTTCCATTTAATACTGTAAAGGTTTTTTTCTGTTAAGCTATCATAAAGCCTTTCCTCTTGTATTTATAACCTTATCTTTAAAGTTTCTACATATTGAAGCATTAATCCTATCAAAGATTGCTAATTGGGATACTACATCTTCTTTTACCCTACCTTCCTGGCATGATCTAGCATTAAAATCCCCTACTGTTCCTGGTAATTTCCATCCAGTACCTCTCCTTCCGACCTTGGCTATGTTACAGGAACACATTGTTTTAACTAAGCTAGCGTCCTTTCTTGACAACTCTTCCTTTTTGACACCTTTCCCATCTGGTTTTAGGAAATCCCACTCCACCTCTACCTCCTTCCTTCTGCTCACTGACTCCATACTCATAGGTATGGACCAAGGAATGATTACTTCTGATATTTTTATTGATCTTGCTAAAGCTTCTGACACTGTTGCACATCCTCTCCTGCAGGACACACTTAAAGCAGTGGACATCTCTGATTCTTCAGTCATTTGGTTTCATCCTTATATTGAAGGAAGGTCTCAAGCTGTCCTGATACGAAATCCATTTCATCATCACTTCCCATTAGCTCAGGTGTTCCTCAAGGATTTGTCCTGGGTCCTATTCCCTTTACCATATTCTTAAACGACTTCCCCTCTATCTGTTCCTCTGCATCCATTCATATGTACACTGATGACACAATTTTTGGAGATCTCTGCTCCTCTTCCCATGCCCTTACCTTCTAGCTGCAGTTGGATTTTGATAACATTTAGCGCTAGTTCAAGTCTAATCAATTAGCCCTCAAACCCCCAAAAACAGTTTCCATGACTTTTGGTACCTGTCAGTGGCTTGCCAAACTTACTTCTCTCCCTCTAATTAATACCCTTGATGGTTCTAAGATTGATGATGTTTCCTCTATTAAGTACCTTTGAGTCTGCCTTGAACAGCATCTTGATTTCTAAGTGCATATTGATGCCATACACCACAAGCTTCACCCCAAGCTTGGTGCATTATATAGCAATAACGTGAGTATACCACTTCCTACCCACTGAGAAATTGTTTTAAAAATGATTCTCCCTATCTTTGACTGTGGTGATTTAGCCTACAGTGCTCCTAAATCCTCCCTGGCTAGACTGGACCCTTTTTATCATTCTTCTCTTTCTGCTTTAGAGTGCTCCACTCTTACTCATCACTGCTCTCTGTACTCTGCTCTTTCACTCCCCTCTCTTGATGCTAGGTGTCTTTACCATTGTTTCTTATTTACATCCAAATTCTGGTTGGGCTCCATTCCCTTTTATCTCAAATCCCTTCTATCCTCTCCTTCTTCTTCTTCATACCCTCTGTGCAACAATATTTCCCATTTTTTCTGTCTCTCTCTCTCTCTCTCTTCCTTCTAGAAAATCTACTTTTGGTCAATCTGCTTTTCCTTACCACTTTCCTAAATGTTGATCCTCCCTTCTCCTTTCAATTTAATCTGCCTCTTCTCCTTCCTCCCTTAAGTCTCTTCTTTATGGCTTTTGTTGTCCTACCTGCAACTGTCTATGACCTGTTCCTCTCTTATTTCCCTTCACTAGTTTTGCCCTGATTGTGTTGTTCCACTTTTTTCCCCCTTCCATACATACAGTATAAAAGTGAGTTTTATTTTCTATTTGTATCTATTTACTAATTTGCCTCTACTATTTATGATTATGCTTCTTGCAGTACTACAGTATTATATTTAACTTTTTTTTATATTTTTGGTAGTATTACTGTTAAGCTTTCTCCTTGCTCCCCTCACCCCCAGAACACATCTGGAAATGAACTGTTAGTAGCTCAGTATGTCTTTCCTGGTTAAACATTTTCAATAAAATAAAAGTAAATAAACATCAAACAAATTCACATATCCTTGGCAGAAGTAACCTACTTAATATACAGAATGAACATATTTTTATAAACTAAGTCTATTTATCAACCTACATTTCTAAAACATGTAACAAACATAGGTTACTGCTGCACAGTTGCTTAACAAATATACATATTTAAAAAAATAATAATGAACAAAGTTACTGATAGTGATAAAAGAAGATTACATAAGGGTAAATGCAAAATGAAAAATAATAATGAAGTCAAGAGTGCATTATGAAATTCTGCTCTCAGTCTTGAACTGAAACTGACGCCATGGGAACCAAAGGGCCTGGGACCATGTATCTGGATACAGAAACATATTTTGAGGTGAAGAGATTCATCCATGGAGCTTATAGTATTACTGTAGCAATATCCAGTGCTAGGCTTCTGGATGGCAAAGGACATTCTAAGAAGGAAGTAGTCCTTGCTGAGCATGTCTTTTTTGTGCATTTAGAGGGTCCTGATGAAGGCCATGCTGAAAGCACTATCAGATTAATTTCCATATATCACATTTTCACTACAGTTGCAGCAAAAGCCATGGTCAAATATTTCTTAAAATTTCTGTGATATCACTTCAGAAATTCCCTGCCTTCCTGCAGTTCCACAGTATGGCCATCAGAGAGAATCTCTTTTGATATACTGATATATCTAGAAATATCCAATCATGTCTTTTGCTGCAACTGTAACTTTCTTAAAAGATTTTAGCTCTGTGTTGCATGCTCACCATATGCAGCACATAAACTATTCCTGCCCTGTTATTACTAGTAAAACTTCCTCAAGATCCAAAAATAGTTGAAATTGTTTAAGGCTAAATATGAAACCATAAGCCCCAGAATGTTGATGTGCAGCCCTTCCACTGTTCTGGACAGTTCCTTGAACTGCTTCACTTACCAGAGCAGGCCCACACTATCCTTTAGACTGGCATCTGTGAAGAATTGAACGGGCGATGGCAGCTTCAAAGGCCTTCCCTTCATCAAGTTGATGTGGTAGAAACAATGTTATATAGATTGGTAAATTGTAAGGGTGCTTTACTACACACTGGGGTCCCCACTGCTTGACTATAATCAGTTAAAGGGGCTGAAGAAGATGAGGTGTACCTTCACCCATGGAACCATTTCTGTGTCCATGGTCATTACACCCAACAGTTGTATTAAAGTCCTGTGCTGCCAAACAGACATTGCATCCTTTGACATGTTCTGGAATCTCTATCTCATTTGATTAGTTTCAGTTTACTTTGTATTAATGTAAACCCCAAGGGATTCATCTGTTGCTGAGGTATTAACAAATTCGGTTCAGCATCGGTTATCCTCCCAGTATGCAGTAGCTGCTGACATACTGTACACGGACTGCTACAGAGGCTTCATTCTTTGAGTGAGATTTGATTAGAGGACATTCAGAAAAGGGTAAATGTTTCCTCCTTCCTCACTGAGTTTGGCAACCAGGGCTATTATTATTACAGTACCTTAGAAAAGACTCTTGGAGCCAATGTGAGACTCCATGAGAGATGAGTATGGGACTTGTAGTTCAACAGCCTATGGGAAACATCAGACACTTCTATGGCAGTTTTAGAAACAACTTGAAGCCACTTACCCTCATTTGTTATATGAAATAGAAGGATTTAATCCCATTTTCTGTTTCTTCCACTAAGACCTCCAGTATAGCTACCACGTTCTGTAATACTGGATCTGTTCCTAAATGCTGCCCTTTTATCTGCATGCAGTAAGGTCTGAGGATTGGACCTGATTATACTTTTGTGCAACTGAGGAAAGGTCTGTTAATTATTTTTAAGAGAATATCTGGACTTAGAGAGGCCTTGGTTTGTACATGGCCTGCTTACTTCACAAGATTCCTAAATGTAAGGATGATCTGCCTCGCAGGACCCTGTGCAACTAAACTGCTATCTGGAGTAGTTGTCATTACAATGAAAAAATCTGTGATGAGAAGAAAATAGCCCTGGTGGTGATTTGTGCAATTTGTATCTGCTCATTTAGTCAAATGTTGTACGGTCCTTGTCAAATGCATCCCTGAAGACCAGTGTACCATGATACGTTACCCCTCTAGGCATCCTTTACATAGAGCCTTTAAAAGTAGATATCTAGAAAACTAAAATCTAAGGCAATGCATATTGTTAAAATTCAGACTGAACCAAATTCTGTGGAAATCCGTTGCTACCAGAATTCCGACATGTAACATGCAAAATGATTTTCATGGATTAATGATCCGCATTTTATTCAAACTGCAGATTCTTTTTCTGTAAGCCGTGGGAAAACATTGAGCGGTTTATGTGATATGTGGAAAATTATTTGGCCGTTTACACAGAAGTGCTTTTTGGAATTTCATAGAATATTTAAAGAAATTCAGTACAGCTTTTCAGGAATGAAACTGACATTCTGCTCCAGTTCCAGTGGTGAAATACCACATTCTGCACAGCCCTACTAAAAAGTTAAAGCTATTATAATTACAATTATGTTTAGCTTATTGTTTTCTAATGGGTATTTACTCCTGTTTGTGGTGTGCTAAATATTTCAGGCGAAGGAGTACATAGTTCACTATTTCATTCAAAAAGCAGCAGACTACCCAACCATCCTCAAAATTACTGTGTTTGGTGACATCACAATCTGCTGTCATGTTATGCACTATGATGTTGTAAGAAAAAATCTCAGATCAGTTGCAGACAGTCATATGTTTTGTAGGCACTTTTTGAGTGGGCTATCAATAAATGTTTTTATTCCTGTTGTCCTTACTGCTTCCTCCACCTCCTTTATGTACCATATTCATTTTTGATCTATCCTGTTTTTGACCTGCCCTTATAGAGGGTCTTGTTGCTTCAAACAACAATTTTTCAGTCAATACCCATTTACTATCCACCCCCACTGCAACCTCAGCACCTCCAGCTTCTCCCTAACCAGTTCCCTCATTCTACTAAAATCTGACTTACTAAAATCTAAACTCATAAATTGTCAGTCCTTGTTTTCTGGCTCTAGTTTATGTCAAACCATATGGCCAAATGTTCATTAGTTCCCAGGGCTTCCCTCACTGTGATCTCTTTTTGTCTGTCCCTGTTTTTGAAGACCAAATGCTGAAGGGTCCCCTCCCTGTTGTCTGCTCCACCTTCTGCACCAGGAACGCATCATGTAGGGCCTCTTTCAGCTTCTATTGTTTGCAGGTGCTGCTACTGGAACACTTCAGTTCATGCCTGGTATGTTAAGGTACCATATTAGTCACACCTCACCTTGCCTTCACCACCCTGTTTATTACCGCTCCCTAATCTGTTTGTCACTACTCCCTACTCCTTATCCACTTTTTTCATTTCAGATGATAGTCTATAGTGATTACCAGCACCATCAACAGCAGTAGTGAACAATCACACTTCATACCACAATAGCTATAATTGACACTTTAGCAAAACATTGTGTTACATAACATTGATAGTGCCCGATGTCATGTCGCGGTATCCATCGCTATAAGTATGTTTCCTTATAGTGATGGCAGCTACTAAATATGCCATTCCAACCCTGATACTCCTTCCCCATCTATGACTACCTGTATCCACAATGTTTCCATACAGTCGCAGCAATATAAATGGTCAGATATTTACAGATGTTTCACACTATTTCTAAAAAGATTGTCTCTGGTGGCCCTACACTGGTACTGCAGGCAGCAAGGGAATTTCTCTAGTGAAATCACAGAAATTTCAGGAAATATGAGACCCTGTCTTTTGCTGCAGCTGTTTCTATGCCCTCTCCATAGCTTTGTTCTCTGTAGGCCTGATGTCTCCTCATGAACAAAGCCACTCCTCCCCTTTACTTTGCCTCTTATCCTTCCTGAAAACTATGCATCCAGGCATGGATAGTTCCTAGTCATGGTGCTGTTTAGCCCATGTCTTTGTCACAGTCATTACTTCTAATTGGGCCTTTGCCACCAATGCCTGCAGGTCACAGATCGTATTCGCCAGTCTCCTAACGTTCATGTACACCATTCTTCAGAGTTTGCGCATCCCCCTCCTTGTGTTTTTGCTAGTATTCCCATTCTGTTGTTACCTGATCTGCCATTTGGCCATTGTTTTTTTTCAAAGTACAAGTGCCCAGAGTAGGGCAGTGCACAAGGTAACCAAAAACTAGCAAGAAAAAAAAAACAACAAACCAGTCATGGACAACCATACTGGAATAAAAGTTTTATGCTGACTTTAAACATTGTGTCAGAAATTATATTTATTAAAGTGCTGTAATCAAAGTGCAAGATTACATACAGAAACAGTAGTGAGGTGCAGGTAATCAGGGCCACAAAACCTCTAAATAGGTTCATTATTAGCTCTATCTTGCTGCTGCTGCTGCTGCTACTGTATGGAATATTGCCCTTTGTTTACAGCACTTTAATAAACATCAATTTGAGCACAATGTTTAAAGTTAGTGTAAGACATTTATTCCAGTGTGGTGGTCCATGCCCGGTTTGTGGGGTTTTTTTCACTCATTTTTTTTCAAATGCTTTCATCTCTGCATTATGATGACTCCCTTCTCCCTCATGTTGCACACCCTCATCAAGTTCCTGCCTGTCCTACATATTGTTCAAATTTTCTTACCTCTTCACCTGTCTTACCTCTGCTGGCTGCAGTTGGTGAAGAATGCAGCGACCAGGTTACTGATGGGCCTGCCAAGGTCTAGTCATGTGACACCAGTCCTGTGAGCTCAGCACTGGCTGCCTGTCAGGTGGAGGGTCATCTTCAAGGTAGGCATGCTCACTTACAAGGCCCTTTATGGACTGGGCCCTATACAGACTAGGATCTGGCTACCTGACTGATCTCCTGACACCTGCCTCCTCAGTCCACTCCCTCCACTCCTCCACCAGGGTCTCCTTACAGTTCTGAGGACCAGATTAAGAACTTCTGGCCACTAAGCTTTCAAAGTTGCTGGTCCGGCCCTCTGGAACTCGTTTCCCATCTCTGTTAGGGAGGCCCTGATGATGGAGGATTTTAAAAGGTGTTTAAAGACTCATCTCTTTCTCTTGACCTTCCCAGATTAATTCAGAGCTAATATACGAAATCATATATTAAGATTATGTTTATTGATGTTAATATGAGATTGCATGCTAAATAATGTATTGTGTCTATTTTACCTTACCTGCATTTCCCTCCCTGTTTACGTTTATGTTTGCTTTTATGTAAGGCACCCAGAGCCTGTGGGATTGGGCACCATAGAAATAGATGTGCCTTGCCTTGTCTTACTATCCATGTAAGTGTCCATTTCCCCCTTCTATTTGTGTCTTAGTGCGTTCCCTTCTATCCACAATAGTGTTGGGGGAAGGGGTGCTTGACCTCTAACTGTTGTGTAGGTGCATCATTGTAAAGAACAAGGAGGCTATCAGGGGAACAAGTGGATCAACTGCATATATCTGATCAAGCTAAGGGAGAAAAGTTGGGGACAAAATAGTCACACAGGAAGGACTACAGGACTAGAAACAGCTTAGCTCTGTTTATCAGATGCAGTAGTGATAAGAGATTTGGAAACGTTAAATTCCAGTAGAATTCTGGTAGAATTACCCAATACACTACTGTGAATTTGTCAATTAGTAATTTGTGTATTTTCACTGTATATGTAAAATTACTGAATTTAATTTCTCCAGCTATGTTACATTCTTGGAACCACTGACATCGGGTTGGTGTGCCATGTTTTAGGTCTATAAGTGTGTGATAAAAGGGAAGTTGCAAGCATCCACAATCTTAGAATGTATTCATAAAATTTCACAAATAATTAAATAATAAAATGATTATTTCCTGCAATTTAAAATGTACTTAAATCTCTCCATATTTAATAGTTTATATGACCCTTCCAAGAAGATTGTACATGGTAATGCACAGACAACTAGCTCCAGAAATGGCCAAGTAAAATGAAAGAGAAGAAGAGAAACATTTTCACAAAATTTCACAAAAACTAAAATATCCAACTTTAAGCCCATATTAGTTTGAAACTGCTCATACAGATATCATGATATCTGGCATGCCCTTTGACTACTTAACAGCGAATAAATATGCCAACCTTCTTGTCTGAAGCTCAATATATAACTGAGTTGCGGACACATAAATGTATTTGTAAAATTCAACACAATTTTGTGAAATTCAGTGACATTTCATGGAATTTTGTATGAACATACAAACCTGCCAGCAGATAAAGGCTTTTTGGTCTATCAAGTCTGCTCAATTGTACAGCTAAGAGCCCTTATGCTGTAGCTGCCCATGCCTCCCCCTCCAGTGAAGGAACGGATTGTGTTTGTGAAGTTTGTGAACTTTTGCCAAACATCTGCAAAATTAGAATTTGCTGGGCACATGGTCTTGAAGACTCAATCCACCTTCACTGCAGGGCAATGATTTCCTGGTCAGAGTACATCAACTAGATCAGTGACACTAGCATGCAGCACTTCAGCTACCAAACCACCATGACATAAAATGTTTCTCCTTTTCCAGACCCAAGGTTCTAGTCTGTTGTAGTCTACCTTTGGATAACGTACACCTTAACCCTAGGCCCATGCAACATCCACCTGTACACTGGGGCTTTATTAAACTGGCATCCATTAATATCTGCATCCTACTCCTGAAAATAGATATGCTCCAGGTTTGGGTTACACAGCACAAGCCTGATGTTGTAGCTGTAGTTGAGACTTGGCCCTTACCTGAAGTACCGGACAGCACTGTCGCACTCCATGAGTACACTATCTTCTGTGATGATAGGTATGGGAAGAGGGGTGGTGGCTGTGCAATTTACATAAAAACTGGCCTCCAAAGCCATGCCCTCCCTAAAATCTCCACTGGTACCCGCATCCAGGTACTTGCTATCAAACTACTACTCGGACAACTTGGCAAAGCTCTCACAATTCTTGCCATTTACATATCCCCGCATGACAGCTCACTAGGATTCAACTTTATTCTTGACTACATCTCTAACCTTCCCCACTCCCCTGAGGTGGTGTTGCTAGGTAATTTTAATGTTAATTGGCTTGCTCCCAATGCTGCTAGCTTCAAAGACACTGCAGCTGCCTCTGATCTGACCCAAGTTGTCAGAACCCCAAACAGACTTAACCATAAAACCGGCACCAGCACCCTGATCAACCTCATCTTTATGAACCATCCAGAGTGGATCATTGACACTGAGGTACTCTCAGACTCCTTCAGTGACCACTCCCCCATCACATGCCTCTGGTCGAACAAGTCCCCCAATTGCAAAAATGCAACATCCTTCCAGCATGTCCTAAAGAAGGGGCAGCTCAATCAACATAAAGCGGACCTCCAAAACACACCCTGGTTACCTCCTGACTCTACCTCCAGAGCTGACAAGGCCACCGACCTTTTTATAACACAGTTTAACTCTGCCTGCAACTTCTTTGCTCCATTTAGAAAGCGAAGGGTAAAGGCCGTCAATAACCCGTGGATATCATCCTCATTCCTCAAATCTCTGGCCAACAGGGACCACATCTGGGTCAGAGCCCTATCCAAAGGCAACAGTACTGACTGGTAGCAATACTGCCATGTTAGAAATTCCTGTACCCAAGCAGTCTGGAAAGCCAAGGCTGACTACTATAAGGAGGCCCTCACCAGCACTTGGGGAGATAGTAGGAAGTTCTGGGAGAATGTAAACGAACTCTATGGTAAAATAGACAAATCCCACCCCCCCCAACATGCTCAGCATGAAAGGGGACATGATCCCAGCTCCAAAACGTTTGTCCTCCAATGTCCATTTAGGACACATCACTGTCATATGTTAAAAACCCTAAAATGGGATGGTCTGGATGTGTGACTTACAAAACAATATTCTGTACTTATTTTTAAGATTCAAAAGGGTTTGATAAAAGGGAATCTCAGTGTACATTTAAATTCTGGAACACAGTGTTATGAAATGAGGGAGGTTCTTCATAGGGGTATAACAATTCCTAAAATTAATAATAGATATGGCAGTATGGTTTTTCAGTACCATGCTGCAAATATCTGGAATAAAATACCACCACTAAGTAGGAACCTACAAAAGGTTTCTATCTTCAAGTCACATCTGGACATTGAGCTAGAACAAGTATGTAACTGTTATTAAGTTACATTTAATACATTTGTCATCTATCATGTTGCTAATATCTGGAATAAAATACCATCACTAATGTAGGAACCTATAAAAGGTTACTATATTTCAAGACCTACCTGGTTACTGGTATAGAACATGTATGTAACTGTTATTAACTTCTCATCTAATCAATCTGACACTTATACTGAAATTCTGAGTGTGTTAAAATTGTATAAAATATGTATGTTTTGTATAATGTGTTTGAATAATGTAACTTAACTGTTACTAATAATGGTGAGCAACCTACATGTTATTTGTATTGAAATATTGAATATGAGTATGCTTATAAATGAACGTGTAAGTCTGTAACTTTTGTTGAAACATTATGTCATGTTGAATGTATGTTTTTAACATGACAACTTTGTAAATAGGACCACACTGGACCTAAAGTTTCTTATCCTGTATAAAAATACATTTTTTTTTTTTTGCTCCTTACTTGCCCTCTGGCCTGCCTCTCCTTCCGGCTGCTCATGACTCCCCCGACCTCCTCGCCCTGACCCCTTCCTCTCACCTCAGATCACAGCCGACCCAGGGGGGGCCCGGCATATCCCTTCACCGGGTGGGTCCCTCTCCTCCGAGGGGGAAGCCAGCACACTAGGCAATCAGTCCCCGGGCGCTGCTGAGGTGGATTCCGGGGTGTCAGGGCATCTCGAGTCGGCAGGAGCTTGGCAGCCATCATCTGGCAGACCAGAAGGCCAGGATTTCCGCTTTTCTTCCCCAGGGGCGTGGTGTGCCATGAACGTCTGGGCCAAGCCGATGTTCACCACGCCCCTAGTGCAGTGGGTCTCACTTCAGCTGCTGCTCTCCCAGCCTCCGCCAGGAGGCAGCAGACAGCGAGCCTCATCCCCTCCCTCCCCCCTGGAGAAGGCGAGCAGTCTCAGGACGCTCAAGCCTACTCCCCCCGGCCGGCTCTCCAGTGACCCAAGTCCATTCCCGAACCTGGGTCGCCGGCATCGCAAGCGGAAATCCAACTGCTGCACGGACGAGCCGGCAAAAATACATTTTTAACAACAACAACAACAAAATTAATCACAGATACATTCAACTCAGCTTTTACTGACCTTAGCGGCGTGCTCCCCCCTGACTTTTTCAATAATCACCCCTCACCCCCAACTTCCAGTCCCCCATGCTAAACACCCTGCCACCCTTCTACTTCAAGAAGGTCACACTGTGCAAAACTAAACACTACCTCCTAAAGGTACTTGGGAAAACCCACTTCAGCAGCGACTCCATCGACCTCAAACTTTTTTGCCTCACCCTGGATGAAGTGCTCCTCCCACTCTCAAAAATCTTTAACCTATCTCTCCATCTTGCACAATTTCCCTCTGTCTGGATATCTGCAGTGGTGACCCACATTCATAAAAATTGTGATCGATCCACACACACCAATTACCACCCTATTTCCATTCCCCCGCCCAAAGTGTTAGAGCACATAGTCTCTGACCAACTCACTGAATATTTGTCCAAGTACAACATTCAGTGCCCAGAACACGGTTTCAGAAAAGGCCACAGTACAACAATTGCTCTCGTCGTTTACATGAACTTCATCCATAAAGCACTCGACCATGGCCACCTTGTGGGATTAGTGTACATTGATCTCAGCTAGGCCTTTGCCACGGTCAGTCACAAACTGCTACTTGCATCACTCCTCAATGCAGGCATTGCCTTGCAGGCATTCAACTGGTTTAAGAATTACCTGACTGACAGATCCCAAAGGGTCAAAATTGGGGATGCGTTATCCACCTCCAAACCTGTCTGCTCGGGTGTCTCACAGGGCTTTATTCTCAGCCCACTCCTGTTCAGTGTCTTCCTCAAATCCTTCCCTCAAGACTGTAACACCAACCTCCTCCTCTACACAGACAATGCTGTGGTTTACACTAGTGATGCTGATCACATCGCCCTCGGACTAAGACTTCAGATTCACTTTGTAGCTGTAGAGAGTTGGTTCTCATGCAAAAAACTGATTATGAATTACGAAAAAAAAAGTCCATGATATTTGCCAGCCCCCAGAACAAACAAATATCAACAACTCTCTCCATCTCAAATGCTGCCAATGCCCCCATTGACCAGGTCCACACCTTCAAATGCCTGAGCATTACCCTTGACAGTGCTCTTTCTTATAAGGAGCATGGCAGCAGCCTCTCCAAGGTTGTCAACTCCAGAACTGGGATGCTGTACAGAAATAGAAACAATATGACGCAGGATGCCCTTGCCACAACCATCACCAGTTCCATACTATCTGTCATTGATTATGGCCTGATAATTTATGGTTACACCATAAATACCACCTTTAAGCAAATCCATACTACTCTGAACAAATCATGCCGGCTGATCACTGGTGCCCCTAAATATACTCATACTTGCAACGTCTACTCCACAACAACTGGCTTACCTTCCAGGGTAGACTCTCCTTCCACACCATTTTATTCACTAAAAAAAATCAGCTTGGGATTCATCACATCATCCTGCCAGCCTCTTCTCAACCTGGCCACTAAAGTCCATGGTACCAGGAGTGGCACCAGAGTCTCCTACCAGATCCCTTTTTACAGCACATCCCAGGCCCAATAGTCTTTCACGTACCAGGTTCCCAACCTGCTTAATGCCATCTCCCCTTATGTTCTTGATACCCCTACCCTGGGCCCCTTCAAGCGGATGCTTAAGGAGCACCCCGTGATGCTCAGCAGATGTGACTGTCCCACCTAACCCACCATCTCCGCTCTGGCATGAACAGACAAGTTCAACATCTACTAACTGCCCTTTAATGGTTATGCCTCATCCTGCACAATTTGTACTATTACATCTGAAACTGTCTTTGTTCTAACTGTACTTTTGGTTATACCTTAGCCTGCACCAATGTAAATAGTTAATTTGTAACTGCCGGTGTTTAACTGGCCTCTGCCTTATTGTCCATATATTTACTGTCTCTTTTATACTTATTGCATTTTTTGTTTCTCTCCCCATACCCTTGTACTGCTGTGTACTGTCATGTTTTTTTTTGTTACCCTGACGTGGAACCTCTGTAAAAGAGTCCTTCAACTCAAAGGTTGTAATCCAAGACAATAAATAAATAAATAGTCTACACCATTTCAAACGAAGATTTAAATAATGTTATTCTAGCTTTTCCATGACAAACATAACATAAATGATACAAAGTTCCTAAATGAGCAATGATTTTCAATGAATACAGATAAGTTGACAAAGCCTGCTAGTGAAATGTATTTTTCGTACTTTTCTTTACCTTTGACTGACTTGGGCAGGGCCACTCAGTTCCATCCTTGCCTCTTCCCTGACCTGCCACTGCCTCTCCCAGTAACTCACACTGATCCACTGCCCCCACTTCTTGCACCCGTGGTAGGGACAGGATGGGGATGGCCATTCCCACCCCACCTGAACTGATATATCCAGTGTGGATCTGGTGGTCCAGGTGATGTGGGTCAGGGAGGGTGGAACTTCGCAGAGTCCAAGTCTGCCTATTTCTACTTTTATCCCCAGGTCCTCTGTTGCAGTGGTGCAAAAACATGCATGCATGGAGGAGCACATGCCATGGAACCGCAGCCCCTCCCTATTTGTCGCTTGGACACTGCTGCTACCCCAAGTGCTCCACATGAGGATAGCAAAGGGTTAAAAATGTCATGCCTCCCCACACAGGGAGAGGAGAACAGTCCTCTGGATGCACAATCCTCTCACCCCAGGCTGACCCCTAGTGACCTGCACTCACTCCCATGCTCAGGTCACCGACATGGCAGGATATAAGCTGCATAGCACCTCAGCCCTCCATGCCACCAGGCTGGCTTGTAACCACTTTTTTTCTTCTGTGTATAAGAGCAATATTGATGCATAAAACATAGAACTCCACATTCTAGAAAAAAAAATGCTTGATATTGTTACTGAATTATTCAAGCTGCATGTACTGTATGCACCTCATGTGGTTAAAGGACAACACTGGGAAACTACCAGCCTTCACAAGCTGGTGCCAAAACACCTGATTAGCACTTTTAGCCAGTACAGGAATTATTTACAGTACCTGTATATGTTTTTTAATCACCAAAAAAGTACGCCACAACTTCCACTTTCCATTGCTTGCAAGCACCAACTCATGAGCAGCCGTGTGCTTCCCTCACTGATTCTATGCTGATATGCCCTGCCGAACAATGGTTGAAATCATAAAGTAAGCGCAGGAAGCATGTGGCTGCTCATGAGATAATGCTTGCCAGCAGTGGAAAACGGAAGCTGTGGCACCCTGTTTCGGTGATTAAAAAATCATATACAGGTACTGTAAAAAATTCCTGCACTGGCTAAAAATGTTAGTCAGGTGTTTTGGCACCAGCTGACGAAAGCTGGTACAATAGTTTTCCAGTGTTGTCCTTCAAAGATTTATTGGAAAGTTTTATGCCATATTAATCTATAGTATTGTACTGAAAACTTTTCAGCAATCAAATCTGGCCTCAGTTGGTAGCACATACATCCGCCTCTGGACCAGAAGGTCATGGGTTCTCGTCCCACACTGGAACTGAACTTGCACCTCAAACGCTGGCATCCGAGTGTAGTATTAGGGGGGTGCTGTACTGCTGGGGTTTGCTATCCTTCAGATGAGATGTTAAATCGAGGTCCCTTCTACCCATCCTGGTGATGTCCTGGTGGGTGTCCAGGTGGAAGTAAAAGAACCCAGGGCACTCTTTGCAAAGAGTAGGGGACATTCCTGGTGTCCTGGTCAACATTCCCCTTCCCATAAACCGGTTCATGCAATCATCCAGGCTGTGTGTGGGTGCTGATGTGCGATATGGCTGCCACTACACATTCAGTCACTTCACTACCAGTCTAGCATTGCTTGTAAAGCACTTTCGGATACACTGTGTGTGAAAAGTGCTATATAAATGCAGATTCTTCTTCTTCTTCTTCTATATTGTTTGGACATAATGTGGCAGGCACTCAAAGAAGATCATAAGGGAATAGGGCACTTAGGAGTATGGTGTCACATTTCTGAGTAATAAATAGCAGAGATTGAGTTGACCTCCCAGTTGGTTCTGTGATTTACTTATACACAAGATGAAAATAAAGCAGTGAAGCCACTGTGATTTACTTGAATGAAATGAGACACCCTGCATTAGGTTAAAAAATAACACAAGACTCTACGACTAACAATCTATTACTTCTTATTCCTAAACAGTGTATGGATCAAGTTTCCAGTAGATCATGCATTGTTGATGCATGCCATTTACTCTGGCTCAGGTTTTTATAATGCAGATAACCCTTTCCCATACAAAGGTTACACATTTACTACTTGCATAGCATTTTAATAATTTTACTCTCAAAGATTTAGAGTTGTGCAGACCTTTTGACATTCACCACCTAATGAAACAGTTTAATGACAAACTGTAAAGCTTTGCAGACTTCTCAGTTGTGTTAACTACTGGAGGGTTAAATATGTGCCTTTCTTAATGTTTGTTCATACAAGCTGAGCAAATAATATTGCTGCCAGGTAATATGTGTGGGGGAATATGAAATCTTGATGCTTTACTACTCTGGTTTTATACCTTCACTGTTTTGTGTAACCCTCTTGATTTGTAGTATGCAGTGCATGTTTGTTGTGCTAGTGTGTTACTTGTGTAGTTCACCAAGTGTGTGGAAGTACATGTACAGTAAGTGAATGAATTATGGCAAAATTAATACTGTTTTTGGCAAATTGATATTTTCTGATAGGGAAAAGGCCAGAATCATCTTTGTTTTTTTCATTCTGTATATCCCCGCTTGACAGGCTATTCCATCCAGATCTATCTTAGTCATCTCACAGCCCACCAAAAAACATCTCTGGTCTGCAGACACTCATGGCATACCCAATGACATGACCACTGAAAGGAGGCAGTTTCCTCTAGTGTAGTCTTATATCTGATTTGGCCAATATGGGTGCAGACTATGGCTGTGCTGGGGCCTTTATCCTGCTATGCTTGAGGGGCCCTTTCTTTCTCTTCTCCTCTCAACACAAGGATACCATCAGCAGGTGCTCCATGGCATGTGCAGGTCACTGCATGTCACCATGCAGCCAGCCAGTGTCCTTCTACATCTGCCATATTTCTGAGCTGTGCCACCATCTGGGATCACACAGACAGTGTCGGGTAAGTAACTTTAAAAAAAGTAACCAATTATAGTTACTAGTTACTCTCAAATAAATCTAATCAGTTACAGTTATTACCTGTGTATAAAAAGTAATCAGTAACTGTAACTTTACCACATATTGCTTTTTCTATTACTTTCTATTACTTTTGATAACTTGGTTCAGGAAGCTTGGTGCTTGTCAGTGAATTCATTTTTTCAAAATAAGAACGTTCTCCCTTGGCTTACATGTGCTCACTAGTCACTCCCACCACTTAAGCCTCCATTTGTGACCCATGTAAGCGCATAACCCCCCTGCCTCTGTAAATTCATATTCACTTGTCTGCTGGCAACACTGATACTGATCCTGTTATCACATACAATCCACCTCACCAGCAATTATTAAAAAGCATGGCACAGTGTTTCTTCTAGCCTGACTACTTAAATTAAATTCCTCAGGCAGAAAAAAACGGCACCGAAACCAAGCACTGATATACAATACTAAGTTTTATTATGCAGTGCATTGTATGAAATAAAAAAAACACTTACATGGTCACAGCAACATAGCTGGTATCAGAAGATGCTACTAGGTACCCTACCAGTTTCGTGCATGCACGATTCCTCAAGGAAACTGGTTTTGGTGCCATTTTCTTTTCTGCCTGTGGACTTTTGTGGAACCTGGCATGTTCAGGAGTGAAGCCACTTTGTTTCTTCTTTGTTAAATTGAATTCCTGCCTAGTCTAGTCTCTCAAAGAAAAGAAAACAACCCACACAGTTGAGTAGAGCAGATCCAGAACAAATCAGTTTGTATTATTTATTTCACAAATTGCCCCATACCTTAAATGTTTATTTTTCACAATGAATGAGTTACTGACAGCTAGTGTTGGAACCCACTCAGGAAGGAGCATTCTTAGACCTGATACTCTCAAACGGGGATGGAGAGAGGATTTAGAAGTGCGTTGCCATCTGGTAACAAGTGACCACCAAACAGTGTGGTTCACGATAAACACAGCTGTAGAGTCAGGCCATACAAAAGCAAGGGTGTTGGACTTTAGAAGGACTGACTTTGGCAAAATGGGAGAGTGCCTCGGAAAAGCACTAGCAAATGGGCAAAAAGGAAGGGTGGTGGAAGAATTGGGAATAATCAAAACAGCCATCACAGAGGCAACAAGTCTTTGTGTGAAGCAAATCAACAAAACAAAATGAAGGAAAAAATCACTAGGGTTCTCAAAAGAGGTGGCAGGGAAGGTTAGGGAGAAAAACGTAGGATTCAGAAAGTATAAGGAAACACAGAATGAACATAACAGAGAACTGTACCAGTTAAAGTAGAAGGAAGCGGGGAAGGAAGTCAGAATAGCAAAGGCCCAAACTGAAGAGAAGATAGCCAACTCAGTTAAGAATGGGGATAAAACCTTTTATAGGTACATTAGGGAGCGAAGAAAGGATAAGGGAGGGATAGTGAGGCTTAATAAAGGGAAGGGGTGGGCAGAGGGTGACAGTGAAAAGCACTGATACTGAATGGATACTTCTGCTCAGTTATTTACAAAACGAGAGGAGCGGGAGGTACCTAAACCAAAGAATAAAAGCACTCTGGATGGGGGGGTTGATACCAGTCCATTCACAGAAGAAAAGGTCCTGAAAGAACTTCTAAAACTGAAGGTGGACAAAGTAATGAAGCCTGATGGGATTCACCCCAAAATTCAAAAAGAGCTAAGGGGAAAACTAGTGACACCACTGACTACACTTTTTAACAAATCATGTTAGGATTGTGTGATACCTGAGGACTGAAGGAGGGTGGATGTGATTCCCCTTCACAAAAGTGGGAGCAAGACAGAGGCAGGAAACTACAGACCTGTTAGCTGGACCTCAGTGGTAGGGAAAATGATGGAATCACCTCTGAAGGAAAGAATTGTTGAATACCTAGAAGCCAGTGGAGCACAGGGCCCAAGGCAGCATAGATTTACAGTGGGAAGGTCATGTCAGATTAATGTAATCATTTTCTTTGACTGGGTGACCAAAGTAGTAGACCAGGGAGGGGCTGTGGACATGGCCAACTTAAACTTTAGCAAGGCATTTGACACAGTCCCACACAAAAGATTAAAAGCAAGTTAGCCATCCTGGGAGTGGGTCCCATGGTTTTAGCCTGGGTAAAACATTGGCTGGACAACAGGATGCATAGGGTAATAGTAAATGGAGTCCACTCTGAAGAAAGGAGAGTTACTAGTGGGGTACTGCAGGGTTCAGTACTGGGGCCGGTCTTCTTTAATGTCTTTATAGGTGACATTGCAGAGGGACTGGAAGGGAAAGTATACCTCTTTGCAGATGACACAAAGATCTGCAACAGGGTTGATACATAAGGGGGGGTGTGGAAAACATGAGAAGGGACTTGGCAAGGTTGGAGGAATGGTCAAAAGTATGGCAGCTTAGATTCAATGCAAAAAAGTGCAAAGTAATGCACCTGGGAAACAAAATGCAGGAGAAGAGTACGCAATGTAGGGGAGAGGTACTAACAACAACAAAAATAGAAATGGACTTGGGGTAGTTATATCAGATGACTTAAAGGTAGGCAAGCAATGTGAGGAGGCTATAAGGAGGGCTGGGGGATACTGGGGTGCACAGGGAGAGGCATCACCAGTAGAAAACAGGAAGTTGTTGTCTTTCTGTACAGACAGTTGGTGAGGCCCCATCTGGAATACTGTGTGCAGTTCTGGAGACCCCATCTCCACAAGGGTATAGATGGGATGGAGGCGGTCCAGAGGAGGGCAACTAAAATGGTGCAGTGTCTGCACCAGATGCCATACAAAGAGAGACTAAAGGAGCTTAATATGTACACCCTCGAGGAAAGGAGGGAGAGGGGGACATGATAAAAACATTTAAGTACCTCAAGGGAATCAACAAAGTCCAAGAGGGTAGCATCTTTCAGAAAAAGAGATGTGCAAGAACAAGAACAAGGAGGCACAATTTGAAGACAGAGTGGGGGCTGCCCAGGAGCAATGTGAGTGAAGTACATTTTCACTGAGAGGGTGGGGGACACATGGAATGTTCTTCCTGAGGAGGTCGTGGGGTCAAAATGTGTGGGGGTATTCAAGAATGCATGGGACAGATATAAAGCAATTCTAGTTGGTGGTAGGAGAAAGTAGGCTGTTGATTAATTAGGATCTGCAGATTATTCAATAGGTAAGGAAATGGGCAAACTGGGTGGGCCAAGCAGTCCTTATCTGCCGTCAAAGTCTATGTTTCTATATAAGTTAGCTGGTAGGTGGTAGGCCTGGTGGAAGTAGCTGAAGTGGTGGCAGATCTGGTTTTCCAAAAGGCAAAAGCTCATACACAAGCTGTATGAGCTCAACTAGTCACTTAGCTGTTCAAGCAGCTCTGAAAATCAAATGCATTGTTCGTAATGCTTGCCACACCCATACCCTCCCACAGCACTGCTTGGCAAAGGCTGTCACATTATCGCAGCTGTTATGGGGGGTATACTTTTCAATTGTGACACATTACCAAGTAGTTCACTCATTTTACCACTCAGAAATGATTATTCCCACAATGAGAAGGCAATATTCTACAGTGACAGCTGAGGCTTAAAAATTCAAATAATAATGTATCATGCTCATTTATCGGCAAACATTTTAAACATTCATGAAGTGATAGCTACAGTGTTCTTAGCTTACAGTGTTATACTTCATAGAAACATAGACTTTGATGGCAGATAAGGACTGCTTGGCCCACCTAGTCTGCCCATTTCCCTACTTACTGGATAAGCTGCAGATCCTAGTTAACCAACAGCCTACTTCCTCCTGCCCGCCACTAGAATTGCTTTATGAATTCTTGAATTCTCCCACTGTTTTTGATTCTGCAACCTCCTCAGAAAGGGTGCTTCATGCATCCACAACCCTCTCAGTGAAAACATAATTCCTCACATTACCTCTGAGCTGTCCCCCCTCTATCTTCAAATTGCGTCCCCTTGTTCTTGCACATCTTTTTCTGAAACATGCTACCCTCTTGGACTTTGTTGAGTCCTTTGAGGTACTTGAAAGTTTCTGTCGTGTCCCTTCTCTCCCTTCTTTCCTCAAGGGTATACATATTAAGCTCCTTTAATCTCTCTTCTTATGTTTTCTGATGCAGACCATGCACCATTTTGGTTGCCCTCCTCTGGACATCCTCCGCCCTGTCTATGTCTTTGCAGAGATGGGGTCTACAGTACAGCATGCAGTACTCCAGATGGGGTCTCACCAACTGTCTGTACAGATGGATAACATCTTCCTGTTTTCTACTGGTGCTGCTTCTCCCCATGCATCCCAGTATCACGCCAGCCCTCCTTACTGCCTTCTCACATTGCTTGCCCACATTTAGGTCATCTGATAAAACTACCCCCAGGTTCCTTTCCATTTTTGTTGTTGTTAGTATCTCGCACCCCATTGTGTACTCTTCCCCTGGGTTCTTGTTTACCAGGTGCATTACTTTGCACATCTTTGCATTGAATCTAAGCTGCTATACTTTTGACCATTCCTCCAACCTTGCCAAATCCCTTCTCATCCTTTCCACCCCACCTTGTGTATCAACCCTGTTGCAGATCTTTGTGTCCCCTGCAAAGAGACATACTTTTCCTTCCAGCCCCTCTGCAATATCACTTATAAAGACATTACAGAGGACCGGTCCCAGTATTGAACCCTGCGGTACCCCACTAGTAACACCCCTTTCATCACTGTGGACTCTGTTTACTATTATCCTCTGCATCCTGTTGTCCAGCCAACGTTTACCCAGGTTAAAACCATGGGACCCACTCCCAGGCTGGCTAATCTGTTTATTAATCTTTTGTGTGGGACAGTGTCAAATGCCTTGCTGAATTCTAGCTAAGCCATGTTCACAACCCCTCCCTGGTCTACTACTTTGGTCACTCAGTCAAAGAAATCAATTAGATTTGTCTGACATGACCTTCCCTCAGTGAATCCTCATCATATGTCAATCACATTTTGCCATTTTTCAAATCCTGTTACAGTCATGAGCGATGAATAGTTAAGTAGCGTGGTGGGTCTTGATCACAGCCAGAGGACACCAGTTCATAGAAGCTCTTCTCTCCCTCCCTCCCTCCTACCCAACTCAAACAAATCCAGTGCAGTACCAGTGAGGAACTGTATCATGTCCCTTGTAAATAATAATGAGAAGTATGGCCACAGTACTATCTTTCTACAAATCATGTCTGGACAAGCCACTGTCTAGGATTTTTATGTATTAAAAATACAAACAATAACACATATTATTAGTAAGTCCTGGTCCTTCAAAGAAGTGTGCTCAAGTGTGCTGCTATCCTGCTGCATGCCGCTCCCATCCTGACCTTTGCCCATGCCTAGTAGGCTGTTTCTTGTGTTTCATATATCACACTTCACACATGAATTTTCACTTCACAATAACAGTTACACATGTTCTAATATGACATTATTATTCCATCTCACAAATACCCAGCTTTTTTAGAAGGTTAATTGCTTGCTTGCCTAAAGCATGCTGCTATCCGTGCATACTCCTCTATTGCTGCCCTACTCCTCCTGTCCCACTGGAATCTTCTCAACATGGAAGCTGATTACCATAACTACCATCCACCTGACTTTGCTGTGACACCCTTTAGCTCAGTGACCTTTCAAATCCTTCACTTAGCTCAGCACCTGCTACAGCCCAGGCACCAAGCACAATAACCCACTGCCTGATCTTGCAGGCCAGGCTAGCTTACATAATAACAAACAGTTGTCACCACTGCCGACTCCCCTCCCACCACTGTCATTAATCTTCACCTGCCCAATTCCCATGATCTGCTTATGCCTGAATCTTCAGCCACTGGCGGCCACCGCAGTCTACAGAGCTGATGTGGTGATAACATTGCAGCCTCACAAAATGGCAATTATTGCTAAAACAGCAGCAGCAGCTTTGCACATTTCGAGTGGTAGAATGACTCAGGAAGTTTAAGCTGCTGCACTCCACTGGCTTCTTCACTCAGCCAATAAAAATGGTTAGGCAAGCCCAGCAGACAAACTACAAGCAGGCCGAGAACAACAGCCACAGCCATGTGGATCCCCCTAACTGACCTGTGCAGTCAGCACCAGCAGGTAGTTGAGTTACAGTTGCACCTGTATAGCAAACTAGTTAGTTTGCAGCCAGCCAGTGTTAAAGATGCTCAGCTCAGAGTGCCCCCTGAAATAATGGGCCCTACTCATAGGCGTATTTTGCATTACAGTAAATCTGGCCCTGTTGCAGCCAGCCCAATTCCCTGAACTCATGTGACCACATGATCAACCTACAAAAAAAGTAATATAATAAATTGTAGTACAGTAACTGCTTTACTTGAAAGAAAATGTAATCTCTAACTTCCCAAGGTTACATTTTCTTTTAAGTAATCCATTACTGTTACAAGTTACTTGAGAATGCAATCAGATTACAGTAATGCATTACTACCCAACACTGCATACAGATGATGGTAGTGCAGTGAAGTAGGCTTCCCCCTCCAGTGCCTCTCTTCCTCCTGCCAGCAGTCTGGCACTCTGGTTCAGGGTGCCAACTTGGATTACTGATGTTAGGAGTAGCAATGCTGTTGCTGCACTGATGGACTGGCCCCAGACAAATTCTTATCATTCTATTGATAACTAGTTCTAATTATACATTACCCAAGAAGGTTTGAGGCTTGAAATAGTTCTGGTTTTAAATCTTTTTTCAGACCTTGCATTCTACATACACTTTCATACTAATTGTGTGCAAATGAATAATTTACATTTGTGAACCACTAAAACTGTTTTATGCAGGTATTATAGTTGGTTATGAAGTGCAGTGCCAGATTTGTTCTAGCGGATCCTTTTTTAAGAACCAAATATGCTAATAGTTTGTCTCTGATACATACGTACAGTAATCTCAGTAGTCTGTATCCTTCATAGTTTGTTATTGACTGCTAAATAATGTACTGTTTATTTTTAGGTTGCTATTCATGGTTATTGACATGTTAAAACTAGTCTTTATATATTGCTATAAAATATCTGCAGTGAATCTAGTACCCTTAATGGTTATGTAAGGCCCCCTCTGGGAGTTTACTACAACTTAAATAGTTAACCCCCGTCTCCACCAGGGACTGCATGCAGGTCAGGAGGTTGCAGTAGGTACGGTTGGTATAAATTGGGATGTTTTGATGGGATTGCGGAAATCCAGTTGGATTGCAAGAGGCAAGGGGGGAAGTGAGTGCTGCTAGGGTGGGGGCAATTGCTCTCCCTTGCCAGTACGGCTTAGCTCGGTAATGTGGTCAGCGAGTACCAGTCTCCAATGGGAATGTGACCGCAGTTAGCAGCCCCAGCTCTGGTTTAGACAAGGCCACCATTTACCCCTGGTTTAGTGCTGGCTGGTTACACATAATAGTGGAGGGATCTGAAACTTGCCCCTCTGTGAGAGCAAAGACTAGTGAACAGCATATAGAGAGCTGCAGTAACCTGCTGAAAGTGCCCACAGTGACCTTCTGTTTGAGGATTTAAGTGGCCTGTTGAGAAGGGCACAGTGGCCTCCTAGATAGAACAGCAGTGACCTGCTCAGAGTGATCCTTAGTGTCCTAGAATCTGCTGAGCAGATGGAATTGGTATAGAGAGAGGTGCAGAATTGACTAGTAAACTTGGAGAGCTGCAGCTGAGAGTTAAAAAAGCTGAGCGTCCCATGGAAGATTTGGAACAGTGAGGTAGTGCTGGATAGGACTGAGAAACATGTCCTGTGAAGTGCTATCATTCACTGATGGTAAGAATTGAGAGAGCAAGAGACTTGGGCAGAAGCTGCATCAGGGTGTACCATGGCCTTATTCAGCCCACCATTTGTGCTGCTGCCACTGTGAAGCCTGATTTAGCTCCAGGATGATAAATTTAGTGGACAATAATATCAGTCACATTTTACCACTAGATTCTACTTTCAATTCCGGAGACGCAGTGGACCTGGAGGATTGAGGGTGCAGCTGTACGCTACTTTGAGAGGGCTCTTGTAGCAGGGTGCTGATAAGTTTACTTTTTACCTGAAACAGGTATGCCACTGTTGCCTGATCTGTGAAGGATTCTTCTAAACTTTCAGGTAGAAAAGAAAGCAGTTTTCTGGCTTTTTTAAACTTCAGTGCCTTTCCAAACCAGCTTGTGCTGTGGTCTATACAGCAAAGAGACTCCACCTGTTGCTGACTCTGTGATCGGGACTTGTAATCCGGGCAGTGGTGGAGCCCACGCCAGTCACAGAGAAGAGGCATCAGCCTTCGGACAGCTTTTTGGTCAGAGTATCCCTGCTGAGAATTTACTGTAATTTCTGCAATAAGGAACGCTTATTTTACCCTCAAATCTCCTGTATTTTGGTGTAATCAAAAAAGTGATGCAGCGTTATTTTGACTTTTTATGTTATTATTGAGTTATAAGTATATGTAGATTTTATTCATTAGATACTGCTTTTTGTGAGCTGGTTTCTGAATTTTATTAAAATTGGCTTTGACCATGGAATTGTGGAACTTTTTGATATGATTTTTTATTCATTAAAATTGCTCTAATAAATTACTTACTATGTTTAGCTAAAATATATTGGCTCTTAAAGAGTAAGTGATTTCATCTGTTAGACATTTGTGGTTGTGATGTTTAGATAGAACTTAGTTGATTACTAGATGGTTTGATTGATTAATTACTCTTTAGCTGCTTTCTGTTTTCTGTCTCGTTTTATTATTTTATCTGATTGATTGATTGATGTTGGTTTATCGCTTATTTGTTTGCACGCTTTTGCATACTTGTATGCTTTTTTGTAATTAGGTGTCTATTAGTGAACTAATTAGAGTCATCCAATAGAATTGTATTTCATTTATAAGCAACCTTCTCATTTAGTCACCAACTTCATCATGGCAGCATCGAAGAAAGAAATCCTAAAGCCTATTGACTGAAACAGCATTTTGTACTTCTTAAGTAATAGTAATAGTTCTCATTGTATGCCTTCAGCCTAATATAGAAGTCTGTCCCAGAATTCTGTAGGATTTTAGTGAATTTCGATCGTGGAGTGAGAGCTGCATTAGCAATTTGGTTTTATTGCGGCTTTCTCAGTTTATTTTGACCCAAATCGAAATTTAGTCTACTCCTGTTCACTAAGATATCTATTCTTGCTGTGAACAAAACTCTTTTAAACTTGCTATTTAAGGGTTTTACACAGATTACCTTGCAAATACAAGTAAGATTATTTTAAGATATTTTATTGTTGTGGTTGGGGGGGTCCTATGTTTTAGCAAATGTTTTCATCGCCGTGTTCCTTTTTTTAGTGAAAACGGAATTAATCATGGTGATGGAAAAAGCACATGGTGCTTTTGATGTCTATAGGGCTTTGGCCCAGATTCTTCATCGTTACATGCTCAATCCAGAAGGGGACAGTTTCAAAAGCATTTTTTCACATTAAAGCTTGGCGAGTTTGGAAACGGGAAAAGCTGTTTAGCTCGAACATTTGGTTACAGCTACAGTCATGGTGTTTAGCCTTGGCTTGTGAGTGGAACTTTAAATGACTCATATATGAACTACAAACTTTGCTGATCTCATCGATTTTAACATCTACTCAGACTGAGCATCATATTATAACAAATCTATTTGATTTGGAGAAATACTGGTGAAGTACCCAAGCACATTTAATACCTCCATTTAACTTACTGACTGTGTTTGCTGTTTGTTCATGAAGCATTTTGTATTACTGGCAATTTGTCAATATTGTAATTGGTAACATTGGTATTATTACTGCTATTGTTATTGTTACCATAATTATCAGACTAAATTACTATTGTTATGATATAGACACTAATGCACCAGTTAACAAACATTGATTTGTTTTACTATTGCTTATCCAGACTGGTCTTTTTTGCTTAGTTCTCTTTTTCCATTATGGTGGTTGCCAGAAGTGGCAAGGGTAATCTATCAAACCCAGTACTAGACGAAGTTTCTCATATGATTACTGAAACTATTGATATATCTAAAATGTATGATTTTAAGGGAAGTCACTATGCAGATAGGCATTTCCAAAAACAGAAAGGGCAAACAGAAGAGAAAAAACAAAAACAAAAACAATAATAAACAAGTGGGAAAATCTCAAGTAGGTAGTTTACACCTACAGAAAGGAGATGATACTCTCAGCTCCCCTGCCCCCACAGGTGATTTGGGAAATGGGAAACAACTTAAGATAACTGATTTTTGGGCTAATAGAGGGATAGGGAAAGGGCCTAATGATAGCTCTACCCCTCAGTTGAATGAGGGTAAAATACCCAAATTACCTGATTATTTAGTTGATCTTGGTACTAATTCTCAAATAGCTCGGGGGGGGGGGTCAGAATAGCCCAGATCTGGACATGGATGTGTCTACACACTTGGCTGAATCTACTTCTTATGATCAGTACATGTGAGATACACTGAGGTCCTACAATGAAGAATCCTTTTGCTCAGAGCTGGGACTTTCTATGGGATATGTTAGGACTCCACCCCCCTTGTAATTATTTACCATGGGAGACTATTACATCTATAAGAAATACTTTGAGGCCTGACTCTGGATGTAAGGACCAGCTTACAGAGACAGATATCCTCCAGTTTTGATCACAAAATTTAGTTACAGAAACACATATGAAGCCTGGTGATAATCCAGATTTGGTGTCTATAATTAAAGAATTGAGTGTCACCATAGAGGGACTAAAGAAGGCAGATGAAATACAAAAGAAAAGTCAGGATATAGAAGGAAGGCATATTTTAGGTGAGGAGGGTTCCCCTCCCAAAATTAGTGTTACAATGGATGCACCTCAATGCATAGATAGATCATACATAGCGGCCAGTTCCATTATTTCAAAGCACATTCTAGAAATTTTGAAGAATAGATATTTAGCTGACATTTTATTATTCAAAAACATTACTATGTTTAAAGAAGAGATATCCAATTTAAGATCAGTTGTATTTTGCAATAGAGCGCTTCTGGGTAGGATTTTGTGCAATGATAAACATGAACTCGCAGGTATTACTAGAGATGAACTATTGGATACAGATAAGGTAACCATGGTAACTAGGGGTATCCAGGTTCAGCTCCCCCCCTTCCTTTGATAAAAATAAGGTATGTAAATGCTATATGCAAACTTTAGATTCTAAGAATTCTGAAATTAGTGAGACTGACAGATTAATTCAGAGACAAGCAAAAGCAAAAAAAAAGACCTAAAGTTAGAAAAACAAACAAAGAGAGTGGATCTTCTATTAGTGATAAAAGACAAAATTTACTGACTCTGTAAAATTATTGCCTGAACAGAAAGTGAAATCTTGTCCTAAAAGTAATTGCAATGAGCTCACTTATGATGAAATTGTCAATACTGAGTCATTGTCTGCTTATCAGGGGAAGACTGTGACCACCAGTGACCCTCTATTGAGGGATGGACATATTAATACATTTCTGATAACTGATATAGGGAATCCTTTCGTTACACAGAACTATGAAAATGTTGAATTCACGATTGAGATACAAAATGTCCCTATTTTGGAGAATGGGTCAGAAACCTTACTTCTTGCCTGGATTTTAGCTGCCCTTGAAATAGGTCAAACTGATTTAGATGAAGAGGTGACAGTTCTTAGATCATTAAATCCACAATACAGGAACACTGCATTACTTTATTGTTCATCTTTGGTTACAGCACATTTTATCCTAGGAAAAATACTGTCTTTGGGCACAAAGGGACAGGGTATTGCATTCCCAATGTTGGTACCAAAACTCGTCCCAGAGTGTCTTGAGAACTTAAGGGAAAATGTACAGGAGGAACAATCCTCTGCGGTTAAGGAGAGTGAGTTGGATTGTGAACCACAGAGGAAGATGTTAGGAGTTATCACTGAACATATAGAAAACCAGAATAGATCATGGCTAAGGAGAACAATTGCTGTTTTTGGATGGAAGTTTACGATAAATGATTCTAAAAGAAACGTGAGAGGAGATCTTCTCAATTTCCTTGGAAAAGCACTGGATATGCACATCTCCAGAAACATGATTGACTCTATTAAAATCTATGATGATCTGGGTTTATCATCACAAATTGACATTACTTTTAAAAATTTCAATTTGGTTAGTAAAATGTTGTCTTTAGCAGGGAAATTGGATCTACTGGGAATCCATATAGTGGATCCTATTGAAATAATGGTTGAATCAGGCCGAAGACATGCAATTGTATCACAAGACACTGTATTACAGGATACTGAGCAAGCCAACGTCTCCTTGCTAATTAACTTTGAAAGTTTTGAGAATCCAAATATTTTTTTACCATTACAGAATATGGTTACTGCCTGACAAGGGCATATAGGGCAGGAACTTGGAGGGGGAGAGTTTGAAGAGACTAACCCCAAGGTATTGATAAATACTAGGGGAGAAGGGGAAAAGATAGATTTGCTCTCTATTCTATCTTGGAATGTAGAGGGTATACATCTTAAAATTTCAGATCCTGAGGTCTTGCATTTTATAGAATCCTTTGATATAATTAGTATGCAAGAAACATGGTGTACACAAGATACCATCCCGAGAGTGGCCGTGTATTTGGCTGTAACTCTTTCTGCTGTTAGAAATAAACAATTTGGCAGACTTAAAGGTGGGCTTACTTTACTTGTTAAAACACAGTTAGATCTTGGGATAACCAGAATTTCAATTAATACAGAGGGAATCCTGGCCGTGCTAGTCAATAGAGGTACGGAGAATATGATTCTTTGTAATATCTATTTTCCAACTAGAATTATACGTACTGAGGCACAGGATGCCTTTATTCAGAATCTTAAAATTTGCCTTGATGATTTATTAGATAGTTATGCAGCTTGCCCTATAATTGTTTGGGGAGACTTTAATTGTAGAATTCCCTCTGGACTGTTAGAAGATGTTTATACTGATTTAATATGTACTCTTCCCCTAATTAATAAAAAATATTATCTATAAGAGGCACTCTCAGGACTCGGTGCTAAACCCTAGAGGTAGGGCCCTTATGGAAGCTCTTGCATCCAGAAATTTTTGTCTCCTAAATGGAAGAACTTTGGGAGACTACTTAGGGGGCCTATACCTTTAGAGGGACACTGGGTGCGTCGACCCTAGATCTCTTTTGGACTAATTTGGAGGCATCTCTATTGGTTCAAAAATTAGATATCAAAGATAGATTGGAATCTGACCATTGTCCCATAGTACTCACCCTGAAATGCTCATTTGGAATACCAAGGAAGGAGGTGTCCATGGAAGAAAATCTATAGATTGCTAATGAAAAGAGAATTATTTGGGGTCCCATATATTGTAGTAGTTTTGAACTTATACTGAATACAGGAGAAATTCGAGATTTACATGATGCTATCACTGTTCGGTATGAGCCCACTAATATTATAAAAAACTGTTAAATGATTTTAAGGCTATTAAAGCCATGGTGTAAAAAGAAAACATTACTTCGTAAACAAGTAATTAAAAAGACATGGTTTAATTTCGAATGTTTACGGGCAAAAAGATCATTTGGCATAACTTTGAGATTACATAGAAATAAAAGAAACAAAACAATGGCAGTTTTTAAATCATTGAAGAAAGAGAGAGAAAAGTATAAACTGACTCTTAACAATGTTAAGGATAACTATACACGGGGTCTTCGGGAAAAATTAAAACAGGCAGTTTTGGATAGGGATGGTAGAAAATTCTGGAGAATAGTGTCTCAAGGTAATAATAGGTATTCAAGTAAGCTTGAAGCCTATATTACGCCAGAAACCTGGATCTCATATTTTTTGAAGCTTTATTTTTCGCAAATGGAGTCGGAAATGACTGAGTTACAATTGCCTCAGGGAGAATTTATGTTCCTACGTCCAATATTTATTACAGAGGAAGAAATCAATCAGGCCATTCAATCTCTTAAAACTAATAAAGCCCCTGGCCCTGATGGAATACTGGGATATTTATATAAATCATTTCCAACTTGGTGGCTCCCTATTTTTTCTTTATTATTTAATGGGCTGGTACAGGGTTTTCCGTGCCCTTCAAGTTGGGCAGGTAGTATTATATATCCAATTTTTAAAAAAGAGGATCCAAATAAGCCTAAGATGTACAGGCCTATCAATTTGATAGATGTATCTCAGAAAGTTTTTTCTAAAATAATTTTGAGCAGATTGTTGGCTTGAGCTGAAGAAAACTCAATTTTGAATGAGTCACAAAATGGGTTCAGGAAGAATAGGTCCACAATTCAACATTGTTTTGTCCTGCAACACCTAGTCTGGAAATATGTTAAAGTCAGAAAAACTAACCTATATTGTTGTTTCATGGGTTTTTCTTCTGCCTTTGATGGTGTCAGCAGGAAAATTCTCTGGACAACACTTAAAGAGTTAAATCTTGAGGCTTCCCTGCTTGACATCATCATTAGGCTCCACGATAACACCTGGGCTAGAATCCGGTATGACCAATTTGGTCATGAAACTGAAAAATTCTCAACAAATGTTGGGATCAGACAGGGATGCAATTTGGCCCCAACATTGTTTAATATATACATAAACTCAATGTTGGATCAAATTATAGATTCTGACTTTCATGCTCCCAAGGTGGGTGCTTGCAGGATAGATACTCTGGCATATGCAGATGATTTGGTTCTACTCTCTACTTCAGCTTTGGGTTTGAAGAGGAAATTGACGAAGTTTGAATCACTCTGTACTGAACTTAGATTAAGGATCAATCATAGTAAAACAAATGTGGTGGTGTTTGGAAAACTAAGGAATAACACTATAAACTTTAAGATAGATGGAGTAAGTATAGACAGGGTTAAGCATTATGACTATTTAGGAGTTTGATTTGCACATGATTTTTCCTGGACTAAACATCTGGACACTGTACAGAACAAAATGAGATCTTCAGGAAATGTCCTAAAGATTTTCAACAACAAAATGGGAGATCATTAGTTATAGGAATAATGAGGGTATTAAATGCTAAAATAAGAACGAATATGTTATACGCCTCAGAGGTTTGGGGCTATGTAGAGAATGGAGGGCTTCAAGTTATATTGAACGAATTGTATCAATATATTCTCATGTTACCACAAGGAACCCCAAAATGTATTCTGATGTTGGAATTAGGACAATGAACTTTACTTTCCCTTATACAGGAGCAACAAATTTTATTTTTATTAAAACTTTTTTCTTTATTGGAAAAAAGATATTCCAGAATGTGTTTAGAAGAAATCATAGGGATGGCTAGTTTGGGATATGTACACCCCAGCATACAGCTCATTAAAGATATTATAATTAACCAGCTGGTCTGGGACACCTTTTATACAAAATATATCTCAGACCCTTTGTAGAAATCAAGCAGGAAGTTAAATTGAGACTAGCTGATTTGGATACGATTTGTCTCCTCTCACAACTCTCCATGCTTAAATTACATGGATATTATAAGATACTTAAGACCTCAGGTAGTTTTGAGACATATCTTGCACTGCTAACATGCCCTAAATTAAGGAGAATTTACACAAGATTCAGGACCGAATGTTATACTGCAAATTATGTACAGCACAGATATAAGAACAAGGTTTCCTCTTCACCTTATTGTAATTGTGGACTGGAGCTTATAGATGATTTGAAACATGTCATTCTTTTATGTCCTCTCTATGAAACACCTAGGAAAAAGTGGTTGGGAGGGATACTTGGTGGTCTCAGTCTTCCCCCTTCTGATCTTTTGGATTACTTGTTTGGGACTATGGATATAAAAATTATGGCACTTTTGGCAAAGTTTCTTCTATCAACACATTTGTAAAAGCATGGATAGGAGATATTGAGCACTATCTGATAAAGTGTTAAATATATTACATTAACTGTTAATCTGTTTTTAATATTGTACATGATATTTTCACATTTAACTGTTTTTATTTATGTTTTGTAGTATGCTCTTAAAAATGTTATATTGTATACGGCTTTATGCTGATCAATAAAAATGTATTACTACTACTTACCACTATTCTGCTTGGTATTGTTTGTACCTGTGGACTTGCTTGTTGGCTCCCATGAACACCATGCAACATGGAGTAACGGATGTGGCTTGTGCCCACACCACATTAAACGGATTCTTTATTCTTCTAATTTTATGTGGACTTTGGACTTATTTATGAACTGTTGCCTATCAATTTACTGCCTTTCCTTTGCAGTAGCCAGCAATCTCAAGTGGAAGGCACCCTGCACATCTAAGGCTTCAGACCAGGTTAATGCAGCCATTTTCTGGTTATGTTTTCTGCTGTTTTCTCCCCTCGGACAATTCACAACCATACCCCTAGACATTGGGGGGGGGCTACAATGTGGGTGCTTGTTGAGGATTTAAATTTTGGGGTGCCTGTTAACATCTGGACACACTGTGAATGCTGGCTAGCAATGTTGGTATGGACTGTCTGCATTGAGTGACCAAGGAGCCAGAGAAGCCATTTCCTGAGAAATTTCACATCTTTTGGAGCCATTGGTGTCTGTTGGTCTGGCTGTAGGAGCATGCCTGTGGGGCTGTTGAGGGTATACTAATGCCCTGCATTGGGATTCTCTCTTGACTGGTCACTGGGACTGGTTGCTAGGGGGGAGAAGGAGCTATAGTGGAAGGTTGCAGGTTGTAGCATGAGGAGAGTGTGTGAAGAGACTGAGCGAGTAGCAGCACTGTTTGAAAGTTTGAGTAGCTTGTACAGAACTTTTTAAAGAGAAAATAGCCCAGGCTCCAATGTTGTCATCCGAAGTAACAATCCCAGCCTCTATGCTAAAATGGCACTGGGACCGGGTGGAGAACAACAAAGACAATCAATGTGTGTGTAGTCTGCCAGTACAAGGGACCTGGTGTCATGGAGTTGCCTGTTTGCTCAAAATGCTCCAGCAGAGCTGTGAGCACCCCTTCCCTATGCCAAATTGGGGCTGGCCTGGACTCATTACACCTTATGGATCTGAGACTACCAGCACAGATGTGTGGGACAAGATAATCTCAAAGCCTCATAGCCAGGCCCCAGTGGAAAGTGCCACCAGTTGCCTGCCATGCCCACCATCTGAGTCAGAACCTCTACTGCCCATTGGTTGAGGGAGAAGCTGTGGCTGTGGGGTTCACATGTCAGAAAAGCTGCTGCCATCACCAGTTGGAAGTGCCAAGGAGCTTGCACAGTTGAAAGAGAAGTTGAGCACCCCTGCAGTGGCAAGTAATGATGTGGAGGTGGAGGAGGTGGTGGAGCAGGATGGCACTTCGGATACAGAAAATTCGGAGGATGGACAAGGTGCCTGTGCTGACGCTGAGGATAATGGCATCAAAGCAGCTTTTGAAGATGATGATATTGCGGGGCACATCCGAAAGGCATATAAAGCTCCAGTCCTGTCGTTCAAGGATGAGATGCCCAGTTTACCTGCCCGGTGATGTCAGCAGTGACAGAAACTAGATCACCTCCAGCCCACTGAACCCAAGGTAAGGACCTATCATATTGGTATATGGCTCCCTGATGGCCAGATCCCTTGCACCTTTATCCGATGCATGGTCTCAGGCTGAGCAAATCATCCAAAGAAAGATAAGGCAAGAATACTCCAATCAAGTATACCTGTACCTCTCCAAATGATTATGGGATGTAAAAGAGGAGAGCCATCAACATTGGGTTTTCCTATGGTTGTTGGACAAAATGTATAAGAAGCATCATTTGAGTGCCACCAGTACTACCATGGAGCTCCAGAAAGCCCATGGTCATGCAAGAATGACGTGCGCTAAATACACGTATAGTAGACTCACACTTTTCAAAACATTTGCAAAGTCCAAGACATCAAAGGGAAGAGGACCAAATAGTATGTCATCATTGTGGATTCCTTCGGGAGGAAATGACCAAGCCAGATCCTTATCATTATTATTATGCCAGACTATAAAGGCTCACTTGCTCTGAGGGACTGTTGAAGAGACTCAAGATCAAGGTGCCCCCCCCCCCAACATGAACATTGATGCTGTGTTGTTTGCATTTTGGACAGCAATGTGAATCAAGAAATGACAATTGTCTCTAGATATTGGGTGAGACAAACCCTTTTTCTTATCCTATTCTTCTGTTTGTTGTGGGTTAATTACTTGTAAACTGTTAACAGAGAGAGTCTATAACTGAACAGTTATGCCTCAACATACAACTGATTAAAGGACTGAGCATTGCTAGCTCAAGGATCAGAGACATTGAATTATTACGGACTTTTCACTGAGGTGCCGATTACTAAGGGGAGGGTTAGAGCATCTATTTTGGCAGCTTAATCCATTTACATTTCATTGTTTTATTATTTGATAAACTGTAGCCCATACTTTGTGTAGTAGTGTGGACTATATTTTTTTAACTGTTCAATTGTTGTTATGGTGGGTGGTTTTGTGGGGATGATTTTGGCTGGCACACCATGTCACTAGCACTAAATTTAGCAGCTTCTAATATTTCAGCAAGTAGTTTAGACTGGGCTGCCACTGCTGTAGCTTAGGCAATCCGTCCATGGGCCCAGTGGGTTGAGTCACCAGGGCAGCGTAGTGTATTGTGACAGGAGTAGAGCAGTCATAGGTAATGGGGTGTATTTCAGTTATGGGAAATCCACCATCTCAGTGGCGTTGCCAGCAATACCAGGTGGGGCCTGTGTGGAGGGAGTGTGGACACTGACACCTCCCCATGGGTGTCACTCCAGTAACTGGGAAGAGTGTTCACTGGGGTCTGTGATTGTTTGTGTTAAGGGAGAGTGTAAGTCTTCTCTGGGAGCTTACTAGAACTTAATTAATTACCCCTGTCATGATCAGGGACTGCCTGCAGGTTAGGAGATCACAGTAGGTGTGAATGGTATAAATTGGGATGTGTTGGTGGGATTGGGGAGATCCAGCTGGATTGCTAGAGGGGAGGGGAAGGGAGGAAATGAGTGTGGAGGGGGTTGGGGCAATTGCCTGCCCCAGCCCATGTGGCCTAGCTCTGTAGTGTAGTCAGTGAGTACCAATCTGTGGAGGGAATGTGGCTTCAGTTAGGAAACCCAGCATCAGTTTGGACAAGGCCGTCATTTCCATTTATCCTTGGTTTCATGCCGTTCAGTTACATGTAACGGTGGAGGGAGCTGAAACTTACACTCTGTGAGAGCAAAGACTGGTGAACAGCGTATATAGAGAACCATAGTGACATGCTGAAAGTGCCCAAAATAACCTGCTTTTGAGGATCTAAGTGACCTCTTGAGAAGGGCACAGTGACCTACTAGATCAAACAGCAGTGACCTGCTTAGAGTGATCCTTAGTGTCCAAGAGTCTGCCGAGCAGATGGAATTGGTATAAAGAGAGGTGCAGAACTGGCTAGTGAACCTGAAGAGCTGCAGCTGAGAATTGCAAAAGCTTAGCGTCCCCTGCCTGGAAGATTTGGATCAGTGAGGTAGTGCTGGATAGGACCGAGAAATGTGTCCTGTGAATCACTATCGTTCATGGACAATGAGAAATGAGAGAGCAAGAGACTTAGGCAGAAACTGCATCAGGGTGTACTATGGCCTTATTCCGCCCACCATTTGTGCTGCTGCTGCCACTGTGAAGCCTGATTCAGCTGCAGGATGATAAATTTAGTGGAAGATCTTATCAGTCATGTTTTACCACTATTCTGCTTTTTACTGTCTGTGCCTGTGGACTTGCTTCTTGGCCCCCACAAACCCTATGTAACATAGAGTAACAGGTGTGGCTTGTGCCTCCACCGCTTTAAATGTATTCTTTATTCTTCTAATTTTTGTGTGGACATTGGACTTATTTATGAACTGTTGCCTGCCAATTAACTACCTTTCCTTTGCAGTAGCCAGCAATCTCAAGTGGAAGGCACCCCGCACATCGGAGGCTTCAGACCCGGTAAGAGAAGCCATTTTCTAGTTATGAGTTTTCTGCTGTTTGGTTGCTCCCTCCAATTGGAGAATTCACCACCATACCCCCAGACACTGGGGGAGGGGGGTACAGTTGAAAGCCATTATCTCACTATGGTTTAACATACTACTGTATCAATGAATGGTTAGATGTCAGATCCCCTTTCTAAGTTTAATCCAATATTATCCTAATATTTGCAGTCTACACTAATTACAGATCTGTGTGCATCTCTGCCCATTGATTGAATCCCTTGCATAGAACTTCAGCTTGAACAGCTGAATTAACTTTTTAATGAGCAGCTCAGCTCACCCACATCTCTCGCTCTCTCTCTCTCTCACTTAATTGAAGCATAGAGATGTATTTGCATAGAGATGACCTCACACAGCTGGATTTTAGCTTACAATCAGCTCAAGTCAACAACTCGAATCTGTCATAATTCTGTCACAGAGGATTGTTTATTTAGTGTTTTCTGTTCTTTAGAAGTAACATTTCTTCCTTGATAGCTTCCAAACAACCATGTTTCTGTATATTTCATTGAACTGTGACTTCAGACTGCCTTTTCAAATGCAGAATAAGCCATTCCTGGCTATGATTTAAAGAATGTTGATTCACTTCCAGGGCCATGCATTGAAATCCTTTAAGTCACAGCCTGCCATAGATTAGTCCTTACTTAGTGTTATAAATACAACTTTAGCTGTTTTGTTCAGGTCCGTGTTGTGTATTTTTTTTTTTATTTTATTTACTTATTACTAGGATTACAAATACCTTTGAACCAAGGGTTCTTTTATAAAGGTTCTGTGTCAGCAATGGGTGCAAGCAAAACAGTGGTAAGATACAATACAAGGTCAGGAGGTTAACATAGAAGTAAGCAGAGGTAAGATACAATACAGGTCAAGAGGTTAACTTAGTTGCAAAAGACAGTACATGTTTATAGACTAGCACAGTAGCAAACAGTCAGTGGCAAATAACAATGCACAATTAACAATACGGGTGTATATATAGCAAGACACAGATACAAATGAAAACCATCCTGGGGTGACATAAGTGGAGCAAGGAGTGGGGGATTAGAGGGGGATGGGTGGGGAAAAGGGGGTAGGCAGTCATGGATTTGACATTGTTGTAATTGCACGAACAGAAATAGTATAGAAATAGTATAGTTTTTCATCTGTAATTTTTCCATCTATAATTCTGTAAACTAAGTCCCATACTAACAAATTGTTGAGGTCCACAATTTTCAGAGTTACTGGTTGTACTGATGGCAGCTCAAACATTTTGCAAACATTCTTAAAACTAGAAAAGAGAAATCTTAAAGGGAACATGATCACGGTGTTATGAAAACTAAAAGGAATAGAGGAGGTGGAGGATACACATGTGTTTGAGTTACATAGATACATACATACTGATGGCAGATAAGGGCCTTTGGCCCACCTAGTTTGCCCAATTGTGCATGTAATTTTGCCTCTTCAAGCTTCTCTTGAACTGGCTTGTCCCCTTCCCCCAACTGCTAGGATCCCCCAAAGCCTATCCCTGGCATTCTTGAATCCTGTAATTGTTTCAGCCCCCACCACCTCCTCTGGCAGGGCGATCCACTTGTTCACCACCCTTTCCATAAAGAAATACTTCCTCATGTTACCTCTGAACCTTCCTCCCTCCAGTTTCATCCCATGACCCTTAGTCCTGGAACATCTCTTCCTCTGAAAAATATTGTTTTCCTGCACCTTGTTCCTCCCCATGTGGTACTTGTATGTCTCTATCATATCCCCCCCTTCCCCTCCTCTACTCCAGGGACTACATATTCAGGTCCTTCAGCCTATCCTTGTAAGACTAGTGATGCAAACCCTGTACTATCTTGGTTGCCCTCATCTGAACTGTCTCCACCCTGTCTATATTCGTATGTAGGTAAGACCTCCAGAACTGGACAATGTACTCCAGGTGTGGCCTCACTAATCTCTTGTGCAGTAGAATTATGACCTCCCTTTTGCCGCTGGTGATGCCCTACCTATGTATCCCAGTATCCTATTTGCTTAACCAGCCGCCTTGTTGTACTAGCTCCCAATCTTTAGGTCATCAGAGATAATAACCCCTAGGTCCCTTTCCTGCTTGGAGCATGCTATATCCTCTACCGCCCCCAGCTGATATGTTTTTCCAGGTTTTTTGAGCCCAATGTGTATTATTCTGCACTTTATTGCATTAAATCTCAACTGCCACACCCTTGGCTATTCCTCAAGCTTCTGCAGGTCTCTCATCATTCTATCCTCTCCCTCCAGCATGTGCACTCTGTTACAGAGTTTTGTGCCATCAGCAAACAGAGAAATTCTCCCTTCCATGGTATCTGTAATGTCACTGATAAGGATGTTGAAGAGGACCGGACCCAGCACTGATCCCTGTGGCACTCCACTGGTCACACTTCCCTCTGTGGAGTGACAGCCATTTACTACCACCCTCTGTGTCCTGCCATCCAGCCAATTCCCCACCCACCATACTACTGTCCTACCCACACCCATATTGCCCAGCTTGTTCAACAGCCTCCTATGGGGCACAGTGTCAAAGTCCTTACTGAAGTCCAGATAAGCCAAGTCCACTGCCCCCCATGATCCACCTCCCTTGTCACTCAGTCAAAAAATTCAATGAGGTTAGTCTGGCATGACCTCCCCCCAGTAAAATCATGCTGCCTTGGGTCCTTTAGACCATTGGCCACAAAGTGTTCCACTAATCTCTCCTTCAGTAGTGCTTCCATAATTTTCCCCACTACTGAGGTGAGGCTGACCGGTCTGTAGTTTCACTTGTCTCTGTTTCCACTCTTGTATAAAGGGACTACATCAGCTGTTCTCCAGCCTTTGGGCACTTCACTTGTTTCCAGTGACTGGCTAAACAGGGTTGCCAAAGGTTTAGCCGCCACTTCTCTGATTTCCCTCAACAACCTGGGGTGCACCCCATCTGGGCCCATAGTTTTACTGATTCTTATTCCTTCCAATTCCTTTAGGAACCTTTCCCATGGAAAGGGACTTGTATCCATTTCTGTGCCCTTCCCCCCTTTGTGCTCCCTTCTGGCCCACTACCCACCCTTTCTTCAGTAAAGACTGAGCAGAAATATCTGTTCAGTATGTCTGCTTTACTGTTGTCATCCTCAACACTAGTCTTGCCCTCACCCTTTAGCCTCACTGTCCCTCCCTTTGCCTTCCTTTTTTTCACTTACTTACCTGTAAAAGGTTTTGTCCCCTCTAACCACTGTTTTCACAATGTGTTCTTCTGTCTGAGCTTTGGTTTGTGAGAGAAGACATTCTGTAACTAAAAGACATGCACTTAGATGGGGTCAATTGGGGGTTGTATTCCAGTTGATAAACTTGGATATATGCCCATGACCACATTGGGTATAATTACTGCTGTCCAGCTTGAAAAACAAATTAAGGTATTCTCTAATTCCCATCAGTCACCAGTGCCATAATACCACTGTATATTACTAGGATACAATACTTATTTCACATTTCATCTAGGAAAGGTAATTAAATATCTGGGCCTAATTCTCAAAAAGGTGCAATGCACAGTGCAACGTTTTCGCTGCACTTTGTGTTTGCCCAGGTGTCTAAGGTTGCTGTTCTCTGTTAGACAGTGCACTTGCACTATCCAACTGAGAATAGGGGCAGGTCAAGTCAGTGCTAACCCCATCAGTGCTGCCCAGACACGAAGCCAGGAGTAAGGCTTCAAAATGAATAGCAAAGGTCATCTATTTGTTATGAACAAAAGCAGTGATGTAAATGAGCCCATTGGTCATGCAAGGTGCTATGTGTCCATTTGCATGCCAATTACTGCCTTATTTGCATAGGCTGCATGGAGCATAGTATGCCCCTCCTTCCAGCACCAATGCCATGCCTGATGAAAACATAACATTTCCCTGTTGTCCAGTGGTCCTTCCCTCCACATGCACCCATGCCCAATATTAAATAAATATATCCCTGGTGTCCATTGGCCCCCTTCACCGATTGCCAGCCTGATATGAAGAAAGACACTTTCCCTGGTGTCTAATGCCCTCCCACCAATCGCCAGCTCAATGTACCAAAATATTATTTACCTGGTGTCTAGTGCCCCCCTGCTGATCTCCAGCCTGATGTGCTGAAATATACTTTCCTTGGTGCGGTCACTGGCTCATGGTCAGGATGGGGGGGAGCAGAATGGTCGGGCTGTATCTGCCAGGATGGGGGATCCACTAGACACCAGGGAATGACATTATATTCATATGCAGCAGATCGAGGATAAGGAGGAGGGTCCGCTAGACATCAGGGAATGGTTTCATGTTAGTATACAGGAGATCAGGATGGGGACACCACTGGACATCAGTGAATCAATATTGCAACATCGGGCATAGGTGCTGTTGGGGGGCTCTAGGCAGCAGGGAAAGTAAATTTTGGCACATCAGACAGGTGATTGGTGAGGGTTCTACTAGACACCAGAGAAGCTGTCTTTTTTCACATCAGGCTGGCAATCAGTGTGGGAGCAACTAGACTCCAGGGACATGTTTATTTAGTATTGGGCATGGGTGCAGGTGGGGGGAGGGACCACTGGACACCAGGAAATGTTATATTAACATTGGCATGCCATCAGGTGGGGGAAGGGGCCACTGGACACCAGAGACTATTGTGCTGAGGGTTGCGTAGGGCAGTAACTCCTCCATCCATTAGGGTTTCATGGATCAAGGCAAGGTCTTGTTGGTGGTATTTGTGTTGGTAAGGGGACTGCACAAAAGGCCCTCGTGTGCCACAAATGATCTGTGAATCTGACTGTGCTGATATTCAGGTCCCCTACCCCTCATTTGCACTGTGCCCCCTCCACACTTTGCCTGAACACAAACTCAGTTTGAGCATGCAAACTGAGCTTCTATGTATAGTAATCTGACGCAAAACCTGGCAAAGTTTTGAGAATCGGAGCCCTAATCTTGTGTAATCCAAGACCCAAGCCAAAGGTATCTCAAGAGCTGTAACTTCAAGAATGCTTGCTTGCTTTAAAGGTTGCTTCATTCTGTTTTACCCTGATGTGAAAACCTACTTGGCTCCATTGCAATTGTGATGACCCGACTCACGTAAGGCATCCAGAAATTTAGTGATGTTTTAGTGCTAATGCCTGCAGTAGTTATAGTGTATTAGTCAGTGCTGTTGCTGTCCTCAGCAGTCCCTATGTTCTTGTCTTATGCTGGTCATGAAACTTTTCAAGACATAGTATGTTCCCTGCTGTTTTCTGTAGTTTAAAGTGTATCTCAGTTAGATCAAGCATTTGTCAATGCCGAATGTTTGCATGCAAGTATTAGCATTGGAAATGCAGGAGTTAGACAGATGCAGAATAGGAATGGCAGTGAAGTACTGAATTTCACATCAACCCCATCTCCATCCTGTAGAGATGGACAGGCATTGGGGTAAGTGTTTAGGTTGTCGCCCCATGACGGTCATGCCATGTCACCTTGCCCTGTTCTGCAGACACCAACATGTGTTGAGGTGTGCTTTGGGGTGTTTGGCTTTACAGTCACCCCATTCCATAAGGACATACACTGAAATGAGTGCAGCATAGGACAATGGGGTGAAGTCTGGGGCTGAAGAGTCCAAGGAACACTTCGATGCCTGTCAGTGGCTAGGGGGGTGGGGGTGGGATGGCATGAGCAGTACAGTCGGCAATGCAAAGGCACACCCTGATGCCTGTCAGTCTGTACAGGGTGGGACGTTATGGTTAGAAACTCTAACACCCTGAGAGTTTGTTGGTATTTGCACTACAAATTTTCAACATAGCCTTTTTTGTGACCCCATCTCATGAAAGCATTTGGGACCTCTTCTCATGAAGAGTGGCACTATGATTTTGTCAATGTATCCAGAACTTTGAGTTCCAACAGCGACCATGCCACTCTGCGCCACATGTACGAAAACACAGATTGGGCAGGATGTGAAGAATGACAGCTGTACCATTCATAGGTGTGAACAGATGGCAATGTTTAAAATCTGTAGTGGGAATATTAAAAATGTTTGCACTTCCGAGCATACATGGAAACTGTGCAACACATATGTAACACAGTCATTTTATGAACTTTTGTCTCCAAATTTTCAACATAGGCATTTTAGGACCTCTGCTCATGAACAGTGTCACTGTGATTTTCTTAATGTGTCCCGAACACTGATTTCCCACAGCGACCATGCTATTCTGCTCCGGAAGTGCAAAAACACATTTTGGCCAGGATGTGAAAAATGACAGCTGTAATGTTCATAAGGAGGTGTGGAAAAATGGCAATGTTGAAAATCTGTAGTGAAAATATTACAAATGTGATAAGTCACGAGCATGCGTGGAAACTGCACAATGCATGCTCGTAACACAGTCATTTTATGGACTTTCGTCACAACATTTATAACATAGGCATTTTAGGACCTCTGCTAATGAACAGTGTCACTGTGATTTTCTTAATCTGTTAGGCTCTGAGCTGCAAATCTGGTGATATCCAGCAGACCAGACCAGGGTTTGAATCCCACAGCTTCCACTTGCATACTGTGTGACCCTGAGCAAGTCACTTAACCTCCTTGTGCTCCCAGGTCGCTCCTGTAAAAACGCTTTCAGCTTAGTGTGCTATACCTGGTTAAACAACTAAATTAAAAAAAAACAAAAAAAAAAAAACACTGATTTCCAACAGCAACCGTGCTATTCTGCACTGGCAGTGCGAAAACACATTTTGGCTAGGATGTGAAAAGTACAGCTGTACTGTTCATAGGAGGTGTGGAAAAATGTCAATGTTGAAAATCTGGAGTGAAAATATTGCAAATTGTATGCTACGAAAGCGCATGAGTAACTGTGCAATGAACGCCAGAAACAGTAATTCCTTGGATTTTTCCACCAAATTTGAAACATAGACTTTTGATAGGCCACCTCATGAACACTGGCACTGTCATTTCTTACTTAGTCCCGAAAGGTTATTCCGCACAGTGACCACAAAATCACCTTTTGGGACCGAATAACAGCATGACAGTGACTGAATTCATGAGGAGGGGTCCCAATAACCCCATGTTGAAAATTTGGTGCCAAAATTCCCCAAAATGCCTGAGATATGCACCAAAGTTGAAAAAACCCTATTCATGCCATTATACAGCCTATCGGCATTTCTTCAGTTCTCGGTCGGTTTTGAAGAGTGCAGACATGTTCCTGGTCCATTGAAGATTGCCGCACTGGGCTCTGGAGGTAAGTATGGGGTGAGGTGGTGTGTGGGGAGGCAGGGTGCACAGAGGGTGCATGCAGGTTAGGGGGCAGGGCCACCGGACTCAACGAGGGATTGTTTTCTGATTTACAGAGGGAAAAAAAAACATAGTGGGATGGTTCTTTTTCTTCACAGGGACATTTGGCATGCTGGGTGGGCTCCCAGCATGCCATCCGGGTGTTTTTGTTGGGGGGAGCTGTAGCCAACGGGATTGGGCACCCCATCGGCACATGGGGAAAGAGCCGAGGGAGATTGGGCACCCTTCGCACAAAACCAATGTTTTTGGGACATTATGCCGACGGGAGTGGCCCTCCGCTGGCAAATATACATTGGGGAAATGAAGCTGATGGGGATAGGGGCCCCGGCCGGCAAACAAAAACTATTTTGGTGGCGGCACATGATGCTGAGGGGGATTGGGAACCCCCTCAACACTAGGGGCATCTAATATTGTTTGTGAATGTGGCAGTGGCTTCCCACCACATTCACAAACAATATTACACTAGGCAACATTCCGCCCAGCAATGATGGGTTGCTCCCTCATTGCAGCAGAATGGCTGACGCTGCAATGACCAGGTGGCCCCTGATTGCTGTGGTGAAAACGTTACAATTTGGTGGCACTTTTGGAAGCCAGTGTCATCAGCACACTGTGTCTCCATTGATCCACCCGTGCCAAGCCCCCAAATGCAGTGCCTCTGTTGGCAGTCACAGTGCCACGCCTCCACAACCCGCTTCTCTCCTAAGCTGCCACATAATGTTTCTTGTGCATGTGCACAAACATAAAAAATGTTTTTAGAGAATACAGGCACGTCACAAGATGTAACAGAACTGAATGAGAGTGTAGCTTCTGAGGGCTTGTGCAGGTATGAATTATCGACTCCCATGATGCCTTGCATGAATGAGGTCATGAGCTTTGCAATGGAGACAAACATGCTTTCACATCAGGGCAAAACAGAGAGATATGACCTCTTTTATATTTAAATTAGGATGCAGTTAGGGGGATGCAAGGCAGGACATCATTGTCCATGCCTACAGATAACACAGGTATACAGAAAATATAGCAGGTTCAGGGGAACTCCCATTTACTGCACCAGTTAGGGTTCAACTTAACCCCACAGAAGCAGGAAAATGTGTCGTTAGGGTTTCCAGCCCTAACACCCCACCACCCAAGCAGCTAAAAGACAAAATTACACAACCAACCACAGACAACCATGATCAGGTAAGACAAACAATGTACAACTGTTTCCAGATTACATATAGGCGGCAGCTTGGATGTGCTAACTTTGTTGACTTGTACCTGTGGTACACACACCACAAGACATATACAGTGAAGCCCGCTAGGATCAAGCGCAGTGTCACAGTTTCCCTTCATGCCAAAAGGGATTAACTCCCATTAAAATTACATGTTCCCTGCAGTAACTCTACTGCAGAATTCTGCAAAGTTGGGCTTTATCCTGGTGAGCTTCACTGTACACTCACTGCTGGCTTCAGATAGAAATCCACAATACTCGGGGAGTCACGTGATGCGGGAGATGTACTAGCAGCCTGAGTAACTTGCTCCAGCCACCCGGCCTAGTAAAACCTTAAAATTTTTGTTTTAAAGTGACATTTTGCAACCAAATCGTATTTTATCAGGTGGATGAATAATACTGGACTCCGATTATTCGAGTATAGTAATTGATGGAGGCTACAAGGAAGAAATTTGGGTCTAAACATACCCGCCGCCATCACCAGTTAAGGCTGTAAAAAAAGCCAAAGCTTCACCCTTCATAAGCAATTCAGATATGGACCCGAATACTTTGGAACATGAACCTCTTGCTTTATCGAGGTTCCTTACAGAATTTAAGCCATTCAGAAATGAACTTCTGGTGCTAACAGAAGAATTCAAGCAGTAACAATAGCAGTGGAAGATCTCTCTAGGAGAGCTAGTGATACAGACGCACGAGTGACTTCCCTGGAGAAACGAGTAGACTAGTAGACCCCGGAGATAGAGCTACTCAAGCAAGGGATTGTAAAATTGGAGAGTAAGATTGAAGATCTTCAAGGATGAAGTAGGCGGAACAACACCATCCTGATTGGGCTACCAGAGAAAGCAGAAGGCTCGCATCTGATTCTCTTCACTCAGAAATTACTTAACCAGCTGGCGGGCCCCTCCCCTTTTGGTGCCAATTACATGACAGAACGAGCTCATTGAGCACTTCGTGCAATGCCTCCAACTGGGCATCAGGCAGACCTTTCATCTTTCATTTCTTGAACTATTTGGAAAGACAACACCTATTTGTAAAAATTAAAGAAATCCAAGACCTCAAATGGGAAGGAGCAGCAATTCGCATTGCGCAAGATCTCCCGGCCTCGGTTCACCAAAAAATGGCTGCCTATCATCCACTGGTGGTAAAACTAATAGCCTCTGGCATCCGTTTTCATATGGGCTACCCAGCTCACCTACAAGTCCTTCTTTCTGGTACATGGTACAATTATGATGATTCGGTCTTTGCAAGGGAGGGTTTAAAAGCAGCCTTGCCTGAGCTGTTCAAGACCTGTTGAAGGAGGTTAAATCCTAGAATTCTGTGCTTGGCTTAATTTAACTGTTATATTGATCAGAGACACCTGGTAGGAGGTCACTTATTGGGAATCACTACAAGGCTATTCCACTCTGTAGAGGCGATGGCATGAACTTGATTCTACCCATGCGGGAGAAGCGTCAGGTGAGATAGAAAATGATGTGGCCCACGATACTTTCACCACAATTGCTACATGACCATGCAGATTTTCCCAGAGTCAGAAACTGTTGCACTGAGTCCACTAGAGGGCGGCAATGCATCGAATGTACCAAAAGCAAACTGTATTCGGGACATTTTCTCCTCAGATCTCAGTGGATCTAAAGTTGGAGATCTGTAAACATTTTCTTACTAATGCTGCAATCAGAACTGTTTAAGTCTCCGTTGCCTTATTCGGGAGGGTTACTAAGTGTAATTTGATAATTGGGGTAAATACTCTCACACAGTAGTGCGCTTGTTGGTCCAATGGGATTTTCACAGAGATGGTACACTTATCATTGCTGTTGTTACTTCCTAGTTTGTTGGATCTTTCAATGCATGGGATTTGTTTATTTGTTTATTTAATTTCAATGTTTAGGATTATAGTTCAGATGAGGGGCAGAAGGGTATCAGCCTGTATAATGACGTTCCCTATTAACAAATGTATGTTGGCAGATTAAGCCTTTATTCATAATTATTAGAGGGATTTTTTTGCTCCTTTTGAGGCATGATTTCATAGGTGCATCTGATTGTTTGAGTCCTACAAAAGCACCTGATATTTGATAATAGCCCTTAGTATGTACATTTAAATAGCAACAAAATACATCTTGTTTTATCTGGGGGTACCAGAAGAGAAGAATATAATAACCCAATCAGGGGAAAGTTTCTGGACCCATCATTATGTTAACTTGGTTTTGTTTAATACTGCTAGTTATTAATGGGAAGCTTGGGGTTGGGGGTATGGAGCAAGGAGGGGCGGGCAGTCCTGGACCTGTGATCACAAACCATGAACAGTTTTTGTTTGGGGGGGGAGGCTTATTTGTTGGTTCATGGTAGATATTGCTGTCTTGATACTCATTTCTTTTCCTTATGTTATTCATTAGTCCAGGTACAGCAAGGGGGATAAATGGAACTATTAGTCGATATTGGGATTTAAATGGGATATGGTAGGAATGAACAGATGGGGGTGGGATGAAATAACTCGTGCATACAAACTGGCACCGATACAATGGCAATTTCAGAGGGGTTCATAATGACATACAGGTGTGTAGGATTAGACGCAGTTCTAATTAGAGCCATCCACAGAATAATGGATAGACAATATGGGTAGTTATGTATGGCTCTCCTGGAATGTAAAGGGCTCTTGGAATAAGAGTAAACAATACACGATTATAAAACACTTGCAGTTATTAAAAGGCCAGGTGATCTTTCTACAAGAAACACACATGTTAGAGGCTGAAGCTACGTTGTTTAGGAGGCAGTTTATAGGACAAACATTTATGGCCGGCAATAGCTCGGTCAGCTGAGGAGTGGCCATTCTGATGGCAAGAAACACTTCTTTTCAATGCGAGCAAATTATAATGGACCCTGTGGGACATTATGTTCTTGTAGCAGGACTTTTAGACAGGACAAACCTAGTAATGGGCAGTATATATAGTCCTAACCAAAACTCACCTGACTTCTTTATGCAGTTATTAAGTGCGTTGTCCCCCTTTAATAATATCCCTATTGTTCTGGGAGGAGATTGGAACCTTCCTTTCTCTTTTGATATGGACAAAGAGGGGAGAAGACCTAAGGGCTTGTCTCCAACTCAGAGATCAATCCGTGACATGATGGATCAGTTACGACTTAGTGACCCATGGAGGATTTTACATCCCACCCATACAGAATTTACATTCACTTCACAAGTCCATTAATCCAGATCATGTATTGATTATTTTTTAGTGAGTAATTCACTTCTCACTACTTTGACGGATTGCGTGATTGATTCTAAGACTATTTCAGACCACTCATTAATCAGATGTGAACTAGGGCTTATATCCAATGTACCTAAACACACCATTTGGAAGTTAAATAATCAGTTACTTAAATCTAGGCAGATTATAGCTGACATTAAGGAAATAATAGATTTATATTTTCAGGACAACCTTAATTCTACAGAGAGAGGAGACATGGAATGGGGGAGCCATCAAATGTGTCTTAAGAGGGGAATTTATTAAACTTGCAGCAGCAAGGAAGAAGAGGCACGAAGAATCAGCCCTAAATGTATTAAACCAAATCAGACAAATTGAGTCCAATCTTTCTCCGTCTACCCGAGAAGCAGTCAAATTAAGATTAACTAGTCTACCACCCAGTACAATGACCTGCTTAGGGATAAAGCCGAGCAGGCTATCCTGAAAACAAAAGCAACTTATCTGGGTCAGGGGGAAAAGGCTAGCCGTCTACTAGCTCTGAGACTCAAAGCAATTGAGTTCTCCAAAATTATAAAATGTATTAGGTCTCAAACTGATAACTCTATCAAATTACTCCAAACTGATATAACTCAAGAGTTTGATATCTATTACAGAGAATTATTTAGTCCCATGAATCGCCAACCTGATCTTAAAACTGTTAAGGTATATTTAGAAGCTATCCCAATGCTGGTAATTCCATCAGAATTAAGGGCTGGACTGATTTCTCCTATATCTGAAATAGAGATATTGGAGGCCATCTAATCTTTGCCTTTAGATAAAGCGCCGGATCCAGATGGATTCTCTCTGAATTTTTTCAAATGTTTTGCTAAACAATTGGTACCCAGTTTAAAAAGGCTTTCCAGTATGTATTAAATTCTGATATTATAGACAACCAGTTACTCGAAGCCCTCATAATAGTAATTTCCAAACCTGGGAAGGACTCGGATAGAGTCAGTAATTACCGTCCTATATCCCTGATTAATTGTGATGTGAAAATATTGGCCAAAATATTGGCCACTAGATTGAATAATGTCATGCCTTATATTATCCATCAGGATCAGGTGGGATTCATGAAAGGGAGAGCATCCTCAGACCATCTTCGCAAAATGTTTCAGATCTTCTCCATAGCCAGGGACTCCGATTCTGCTTTTGGTTTGTTGTCCCTGGATGCTGAGAACGCATTTGATAGAGTGAATTGGCCATTTCTGTTTCAAGTCATGCATAGACTGAAGTTTCCCACTTTATATATTAAATGGGTCTCATCCTGTACAATCATCCAACAGCTCGAATTTATTGCAATGGTCTCTTTTCTCCTTCCTTCCTGCTCTCGTCAGGTACAAGACAGGGGTGCCCTTTGTCTCCTCTTCTCTTTAATATATACCTAGAACCATTGCTTTGCCAATTCAAAATTAATCCTAGCGTGCAAGATATATGGATTGGCTCGCATAACCTGAAAGTCTCTGAGCATGCAGATGACATACTTCTTCATCTTCAACATCCCCGTGAGTCTCTCCTAGTAGTCTTAGAAATTATAGATGAATATAGCAAACTGTCTAATTATAGAATTAATATAGGGAAAACTACAATATTTGCATTAAATAGAAAATTACAGAAATCTGATATTTCTGAATAGGGGTTTCAATGGAGCCAAAACACATTGAAATATCTAGGAATTATATTGACCAGAAGCGAGTACAAGATGGCACAATACAATTTGGATAAGGTTGTACTAGAAATTAAACAGGATTTGGGTAGATGGAAGACTCTCCCTTTATCACTCTGGGGCCGTATAAACATAGTCAAAATGAATGTCCTCCTCAGGGTGTTTTATCCCATTAACATGCTTATTAGTTGACTCCCATTAAAATGGTTTTCCAGACTTCATTCGATCATCTCTGATTTCATCTGGCAAGGGAAAATTCCCCACAACACCTACCAAAAGCTTGCTGCCCCTAAAAGTATGGGGAGACTGAGAGTCCCTCACTTCGGTATGTACCATTGGGCCAGTGCAGCAAGTAAAAACTTGAAGTGGGTGATGTTACCAGAGGAAAAAAGGAACTTTTCATATGTTCCCTCATGGGTGACAATTGAAAAAGAACTGATTAAAGAGACTGGCCTTGATCCAATTGCATTATTATACTGTAAGCCAAAATCTATCCCTAAAACATTGGTATCTACTCCAATAGTTCTGTCTCTGAAAGTCCATGCCCAGTTATGTGCCTTTCTAAAATACTCCCCCTATAAAGACCACAACCAGCCTCTCTGTCGCAATCCAAATCTGAGAATGGAGGTAGGATGATCACCGCTTCATGGATACCTTCGGTAAGGGAGGTGCAAATCAGAGACTTGTTACAGGAAGGGGTATGTAGCTTTGTGCAGTCAATTCTCACACAGTTCCAGATTGGATCTCATCAAGTATTCAAAATATATCAGATCAGGCATTTGTTAGGCCAATTGCAAGGTAAATTCCAGTTAGGGCCTATTCCTGATCAATTTTTTGAGTCCTTATCTAAAATAGTTTGGGAACCGCATTCCATTTCCAGATTATACTCCCTCTTTTTTGATCAAATATATGCGAGTAAGACAGAAGTTCCTACATACTGGAATGAACAGCTTCCAGAATTCAGATCCAATTGGCCCATTATCTGGCAGAACACTTATCAATATATCACACAGGACAGACTTCGACTGACACAATTTCAGCTCTTGAATAATCTATTTTGGACCCCTGTTAAACTTCATAAAATCGGCAGAATCTCTTCTCCCAGGTTGTAACAGATGTCATCTGATGCAAAGTAATCTTCGACACATTTTTTGGGATTGCCCCTCAGTAAAGGCCTTATAGTAGGAGATCAAACATAAAGCAGACCCCTTACTTGGTATCCAAGATTACTTCACACCAGAAATTTGTTTAATCTGTGATTATGCCTGAATAGAGGTGAAGGCTAGGAAATACTATATGGCAGCCATTTCCTCCTCACTCAGAAAAATTGTATTGAGACATTGGCTAGATGATTTACGATTAACATATCTTGAATGGCATTGGGAACTACCTTTTAATTTGAGTGTGGAGAAAATGGGAGCCAGCCTGAATAATTGCCTTCAAAAGTATGTCAAGATATGGGAGACTTTATACATCCTTTACTCAATTTAGTAACAGTACTGCATTGCTGGCCTTGGTTGGCTTGATATCAGTAAGTAGGTTTAGTTAAACCATTGATAGCACTTCTGTGGCTAATCCATGACTTAGTATATTTGTATTTCACAATTAATTGTATGCATGAAGGGTGGGTATGGGGGAAGGGGAGGGATGGTAGAGTAAGTCATATGAAACATCCTATTTTACTGTGAATTTTGTCACTTGCTCTGTAATTGTAAAACAATTAAGTTGAATTTCAAAAACAAAAAAAGAAATCGACAATACTCAAATTACAACACTTCTTCTGTGTGCAGAAGCACAGGCCCCTGAAGTCACAGATACAATTCCACAATACCAAAATTACAAGAATTCTTTTGTTTTCAGAACTGTGGCACAATTCTGGATGCAGGTGTAAGACATACACGGCAACCTCTGTCACAGAAGCACTACCTTTATTGATTTATATCTGCAGCTACTGAAGTGCAGGCCCTAATGGGGCCAGCATTTCTGTAGCAAGATGTGTGTGTGTGTATATGTCTTACACTGTGCATGAGTACCTGTGGTTGCAGAAGCACTGGACCCCAGGGGCCTGTATATCTTCAGACAGAAGTGGTGTTGCAATTTGGAAATCATGGATTTCTAGCTGTAGCTGTAGAACTGCAGACATAAGTCGATGTGTATGTTTTTCAACTGTGGTTGCAGAAGAGAAAACCCTCAAGGGCTTGTGCTTCTGCAGCCAGAAGTGTATGTCTGACTTACAGGGTGCTTGGGTACCCGTGGCTATCAATGCACTGGCCCCACAATGACCTGCAATTCTGCATACAGAACTAGTGTTGCAGTTTGGTGATTATGGATATCTTTCTGTGGCTGCAGAAGTGCAGTGGGGCCTACACTTCTGCAGTCAGAGGTTGGTGTGTATATCTTTCATCTCTTGCTGCAGAAGAGCAGGCCCTTTGGGGCTTGTGCTTCTGTAGCCAGAAGCATGTGTACTGTATGTCTTACAGTGTGCATCAGTACCTGTGACTACAGAAGCAATGGACCCATAGGGCCAGTGTGTTGCAGACTGAAATAGTGTTGCATTTCTTGTATCATGGATTTCTATCTTCTGCTGTAGAAGTGCAGGCCCCACAGGATTCTGCTCTTCTGTAGCCAGAAGTCAGTGAGTATGTCCCACACCTTCCATTGCAGAAGCGCAGACCCCTCAGGTAATTTTTTCTGCAGCCAGATGTGTCTGTACTATACAATATGTCTTACAGTGTGTTGTACATCTTATAGTGTACATAAGTAACTGTGGTGATGGAAGTGCTAGCCCCAGAGGGATTTGTGCTTCTGCAAATAGAAGAACTGTTGTAATTTTGGTATCATGGATTTGTAGCTGTGGCTGCAGAGAACTGTACATCTGTAAACAATAGTGTTGTGATTGCACCACTTAGGGTTCAGTGTTCAACTTAACCCCACATAAGTAGGGAACTGCAGCATTAAGGTTTCCAACCCTAACTCCCCACACCCCCAAGTAGCAAAAGGACAAGCCCACACAAGCAACCACAGACAGCCATCATCAGCTAAGACAAACAAAATGTAATTGTTTCCAGAAAACACAAATGCAGTAACACTGATCTACTACCTTCATGGATTTGTATCAGCTTCCAAGCTATACTTTCATGCAGCAAAGGATGCCAAAAATGTATGGGTCTGTCTGTCAGGCTATAGAAATGCAGGGCCCCCAGGGTCCTGTGCTTCCATGTAGCTACGGATACAGACATACTGGGCAAAGAGTCTATCTATCAGCCGAACTGCTAGGCCCTCTGGGTGCCACAGGTATAGAGGAGCAGGACCCTATGTCATGCACAAAGACCTTGGGCACTTGGAGACATTTGCTTAAGAAAAGAAAATCCAAAAGCACCAATCACATTACTACTATAGTTTTATTGTGTAAAAAGAGCATCTCCAAATTGTGCAATGTGAAGTACAATTAAAAAATGCACTGAGGCACTACAAAAAATGGACCCTATGCTAAGAGAAGAGTTCTTTTCACTATATGGTATTGGGCCCTTATGTGCAACATTGTACATTCCTGTCCTAGGCTGAGGGTGGTGCCACATGGCAGCACTGTCCCCCCCAGTGCCAGCTCATCCAGCTGGCTCATTGAGGTCAGCCCTCCAAATTCTGTTTATTGGCATGGGATCATGAAGAACTATCCACTGGCCCAAAGGATGGCACGGCACTCAATATTTCTTAATCTTTTTTTGAAATTCAAAATTTTCAACATAGTCATTTTGTGACTCCCCTTATAAACATTTATAGACCACTATGTAAAACTTAATTTTGCATCACAAGTGAGGAACTTGTTTAAGCAAGGATTTGAAAAACAACATCTGTCACATTTATGAGGTGGTGTGGCAAAATGGCTATGTTAAAAGTTTGGAGTGAAAATATTGATGATTACAAAGTTATAAGCGATCATGGAACAATGTCAATGTACATTCATAACTTTAATTTTTTTTTCTATTTTGACCCCCAATATTTGAATATAGTCTTGTTAGTACCCCATGTCATGAACCCAGTAAGTAAAAATCTTAAAATCCCACTAAAAATGTGACTTTGCTGAGCAACTGTGAAATCACCTTTTGTCATGGATTTGAAAAATGTCACCTCCCTTGTTCATGTGGTGGGGTCCTGAAAAAGGCTATTTTTAAAGTTGGTGGAAAAATATTGAAAATTCTTGAATTTATGAGAGAATGTTAAAATATTTCAACTTTCACCCGTGACTTGATCATAACTCATATCTTGGTGGTTTTCAGAGACCTTCTGAAGACTGCCATGCTGACCTATCTGCATACACCTCTCTGGGTTGAGACAGGAGGTTGCTAGGTTCCAGGTCAAGTTCTGTATAATTCAGAGGTCCTATTCCCCCACCCAGAGGCCACCAAGATTGCCACCATCACCTCCAGAGATGCCAGGGAGGAGGAAGGGTTGGATGAATGTGGATTCTGGACTGGTGCAGGTGGAGGACAGAGGCACATACCTCAACTGGTACAACTACATAATTCCTACACCATTCTGGCAGGGTGGAACTGCTAGGAGGAGGCAGCCACAATAGAGATCAGGGAGGATGTGGGAACCCTCCATAGTGGAGACCCCATGGAGGGTGGTAGAGGACCCCATAGGAGAAGGAAGCAACTTTTGGTGGGGACTCAATTGTGAGTGGGATACATTTAGGAATAGGAAAGGGAGGGAGGCAGGCAGGTTAGGTGCCTAGCCAGTGCCATGATCCTGAGGAATGGTACATGGATCCTGAGCATCAATAGGGAAGCAGGACAGGAGGGAGATATGGATGTCCTTGTCCACCTGTGGAATAAGGGTCTGTCTTTGGACTGGGCTGAATAGTGCAGGTGGAGTTCAGAAAGCTTGGGGAGGTCTTAGGCAGGTATCTCCCTGAGTGGCTTTCACTGACTTGTTGACTATCTACAAGAGGGGAATGCTGGCCGGCCCGTTGGCAGAGCGGTTGGATTTCCGTCTGCGATGCCGGCAACCTGGGTTTGGGAATGGACTCGGGTCACCGAAGGGCCAGCCGGGGGGAAGAAGGATGGAGCATCCAGGGACAACTCTCCTTCTTCAGGGTGAGGGTGGGGATGCACACTGGCACATGCTGGCTCCAGGCGGAGGCTGCGAGAACAGCAGTGATGGCCGGGCTCTGTGTTCAAGGGTAGTGACAGACGTTGGTGTATGCCTTGACATCAGGACATCACTCCCCACAGAAAACCAGGAAAAAAATGCTTCCTGGCTGGCCAGATGATGGTCTCTCTGTCCTCCACTGCCACCGATCCCATGACCGACACACCTTAGTGGTATCCCGGGCCAATGAAGTCGCACTGGCCACCCCTGCTGGTGCCTTACCCTTCGGAGGAGAGGGACCCGTCCAGTGAAGGGATACACTGGGTTACACGGGGGGACCGCCATATGAGGTTGGTAGCCAGTGTGGGAGTTGAGGCAGACAGTCAGAAGGGGCAATGGAGACCCAAAAGAGTGGGCAGCCAGGAAGAAGGAGAGGCACAAAAAAAAAAGGGAATGGTGAGGACCCTCCACACCAGGAGCTTCAACTCATAGCTGAAGGAATGGGTGATGGCTGCATCCATCTGGGATGGGAACCACAGTCCTCAGTGGATGAAATGTCACTTTGGTGAACATTTACACTAGTTGAGGGGGAGAACACAAGGAGAGAGGAGTCCCCCAGTGTGCAAATTAATATAGGAAGCAGGGTGGTAGAGATAAAGGGAGAAGGGAATGGGGGCATTAAAAAAGGGTGGAAAAGGAGGGAGGGGAAAAAAGGATAAAAATCGGCAACAACTAGAGTGGAAACAAAATCTGGAAGGCCATGTGTGTGAATGCTACAAGTCTAGGAAATATGATTCTGGACATAGAGGTCATCATGGCAGAGGCCAGCCTGGAGTCTGTGACCACTACAAAGTCATGCTGCACTGAAAACCATGACTGGGACATAGCCATAATGTTAAGGAAGGACTGAGTGGGAAGGAAAGGAGGAGATGTGGTACTTTATATGAAGGAAAGCATAGAAGCAAGTGAGATACAGGGAATACAGGGGGAGGCTGAGGTACTGTGGTTCACCCTGGAGATGGGAAATGGAACCACTATTTGCACTGGAGTGATCTACAAACCTCCAGTACAGGGGGATGAATTTGATAAGGTACTGGTAGAAACCATTGGCAAGATGGCAGAAAAGGGGGAAGTGCTGCTGGTGGGGGACTTCAACCTGCCAAATGTAGATTGGAGACTCCCAGCAGTAGCTTCAGCTAGAAGCAGGGACATCCTGGACTCTCTGCAGGGGGCATTCCTCGGGCAATGAGTCAGTGAGTCTACTCATGATGGGACAATACTGGACCTGGTACTCACTAACAGGAACAGTATTGCTGATGTCATGGTGGACGGCTACCTGGGGACCAATGATCACCATATGGTGTGGTTCAATATAAGGATGGCTATGGAACTGAACCACACTAGGGCGAGGGCTCTGGACTTCAGGAAGGCAGATTTTATAAAGATGGACAAATGTGTCAAGGATGACCTGGCAAGGAGGGATGACCTGGGTGGTGTGGAGGAACAGTGGGCATTGCTAAAAGTGGGCATAGTGAAGGCAACAAACCTCTAATTCAAACACATGAGTAAAAATAAGAGGGAAAAGAGACTCTTATGATTCTCAAAAGAGGTGGCTGAAAAGGTAAAGGCTAAAAGGGTGACATTCAGAAGATATAAGGAGATGAACAGGGAAGAGGAGAAAGAGGTGTATCAGGAGAAACAGAGAAAAGCAAGGAAAGCAGTAAGGAGTTGGATGGTACAAACCGAACAGAGAATAGCCTAAGCAGCAACCAAAGGGGCAATACATTTTTTAGTTATATAAGTGAAAAAAGAAAGACCAGGGGAGGGATAGTAATGTTAAAAAGGGATTGGGTGGTCTATGTAGAGGGAGATCAGGAAAAGGCAGACATCCTGAACAAACACTTTTGTTCAGTGTTCACAGTGGAAGAAGAGGGGCCACAAAAAAGTAGCAGGAGCTCTAAAGGGAGGGAAGTGGACATTAGTCCTTTTTCAGAGGAGAGAGTCTTGGCACCAGATACGTCGAATAGGAAAAACACCCCTCCCCCCTCAGCTAGTGATCAAACAGGAGTTCAGCATGTTTGTAGTCCATTTGCATCAACAGGTAAGGAAAAAGGTCCGACTTCCCATATGACACACAGGGGAAATGCCGGACCTCACCCAACAACTAACACACTGAAATCTGGGCAATGGAAAATCATGCACACAAATGCTCACAGTCTGGGAAACAAGATCCTAGACTTGCAGGCAACAATGACAGAGGCTAAACTGGACATAGTAGCCATTAGTGAGACATGGTTCACCAGTAACCACAATTGGGAGACTTCAGTACCTGGCTATGTACTGTTCAGAAGAGACCGAGGTACAACAAGGGGGGGTGGAGTGGCCCTTTATGTCAATGAAAATATCAAAGCTACAGAAATTCAGAATACACATACATAGCCAGAAGAACTGTGGGTCACCCTGGAAACAGGAAATGGGACAGCCATACAAACTGAGGTTGCCTATAGGCCAACAGACCAGGAGGAGGACATAAACACATTACTGTTAGAAGATATACAAAACATGACAGCTAAAGGGGAGGTTCTGATGATGGGAGACTTCAACATGCCAGATACAGATTGGTCAATACCAGCAGGAACATCTTCCAGAACTAGACATATAGTGGATTCCTTGTAGGGGGAGGGCCTCAAACAACTGGTACAACAACCCACAAGAGACAGGGATATCCTAGATCTTGTACTAATGGGAAAATAATCACAGATCTCCAGGTAGAAGGTCACCTGGGGGCCAGTAACCATCACATAATATGGTTCAGTTTGGCCACTAGAACTAAATTGTCCCATTCCAAGGCAAAAATATGGGACTTCAGAGGGGCTGAATTTGATAAAATGGCCAACAGAGTTAAGCAAACCCTGTCAAAAAGAAATACAGGTGTGGGGTACAGGCAAAGTGGGCAAGCATTAAGGATGCAATACTTGAAGCAACGTCCCACTGTAATAGAGAGAAAAGCAAGAACAAAAGAAGAAGGAAACCACTTTGGTTCTCAAACACAGTAGCAGAAAAGGTCAGAACCAAAAGGCTGGCCTTCAGGAAATACTGTATAAGGGAACGCAGCATGACGAAGATAGGGAAGTATACCAAACTTCCCTAAGGGAAGCAGGGAAGGCAGTAAGGCAGGCAAAAATGCAAACCGAGGAAACACTAGCATGAACAGTAAAAGAAGGTGACAAGACTTTCTGTAGACACATTAGTGAAAGGAGAAAGTCCAGAGTGGGTATTGCTAAGATCAAAGGGGATAAGGGGAATGTGAGGAGGACCAAGGAAAAGCATCTATCCTAAATAGATACTTCTACTCAGTATTTACTGAGGAGAAGGTAGGGCAAGGCCCACAGCTCAGCACCATGGACACAGGGGAGAGGGAGGTGTGCACTAGTCCCTTCATAAAAGAAAGGGTCCTACAAGAGCTCGCTAAGCTCAGGGTGGACAAGGCAATGGGACCTGATGGCATATATCCCAGGGTACTAAAGGAGTTAAGGGTAGAACTAGCAGAGCCATTATCAGAACTGTTTAGTGAGTCTCTGCACACAGAAGATGTCCCAGAAGACTGGAGAAGGGCTCATGTGATCCTGCTCCACAAGACTGGTAGCAGGGAGGAGGCAGGGAACTACAAACCAGTCAATCTTACCTCAGTAGTGGACAAGATTATGGAGGCACTCCTTAAGGAAAGGATAGTGCAACACCTGCAATCCACAGGAGCACAGGATCAAAGACAGCATTGGTTTACAACAAGATGGTCCTGTAAAACTAATTTCATTGATTTCTTTGACTGGGTAGCCAAAGTGGTGGACCAAGGTGGAGCAGTTGATGTCACCTGCCTTGACTTCAGCAAAGCTTTCGATACTGTTCCACATAGAACATAATTAATAAGCTGGGTAGGTTCAGGATGGGTCAGAAGTTGATCAACTGGGTGGCAAACTGACTGACGGTCAGAAAACAGAGAGTGGTGGTAAATGGTATACAGTCAGAAGAGATGCAAGTCACATGTGGGGTACCTCATGGATCAGTCCTGGGTCCAGTCCTCTTCAATATATTCATCAGTGACATTGCAGATGGACTGGAGGGTAAGGTTTGTCTGTTTGCAGATGTCACCAAGATCTGCAACAGAGTAGATGATCCAGATGGGGTGGGCAGAATGAGAAGAGATTTGGATAAACTGTCAAAATGGTCAGAAGAGTGGCAAATGGGATTTAAAGCAAAGAAGTTCAATATCATGCATATAGGGAAGAGAAACCATGAAGCCACCTATAGGTTGGGAGGGAAGTTGCTGGGAATCACAAGGGAAGAAAGAGACTTGGGCATCATCATCACAGATGACCTGAAATCATCCAAGCAGACCACTAAAGCAGTAGGTAAGGCTAGAGGGATGTTGGGGTGTATTAGTAGGGGTATCACAAGTCAGAAGAGGGAGGTAATAATCCCTCTTTACAAGACACTGGTTAGGCCCCATCTGGAGTACTGCGTTCAGTGCTGGAGGCCACACCTGCACAAGGACATTAACAAAATGGAAGCAGTCCAGAGAAGGGCAACCAAAACAGTGCAGGGACTGCATTAGAAAACATGAGGACAGATTAACAGAGCTCAATATGTATACCCTAGAGCAAAGGAGGGAGAGAGGTGATATGATTGAAACATTCAAACGTCTTAAGGGCATTAACAAGGTGAAAGAGTCTAACATGTTTCAATACAAGAAAAAGCATTTGTCAATGCCGAATGTTTCCTTGCTGGCATTAGCAGTGGAAGTGCAGGAGTTAGACAGATGCAGTATAGGAATGGCAGTGAAGTATTGAACTGACACCAACTCCATCCCCACCCTGCATAGATGGACAGGCATTGGGGTGTGCCTTTGGGTCGTTGCCCATGACGGTCACAGCATTTCACCTCACCCTACCCTGCAGACACTAACAAGTGTCGAGGTGTGCCTTTGAGTGTTTGGGCTTTACGTTCACCTCATTCCATAAGGAAACATGCTGAAATGGGTGCAGTATAGGAGAATGGGGTGAACTCTGGGGCCGGGGGTCCAAGGCGCACCTTGATGCCAGTCACTGGTCGCAGGGTGGGGGGAGGGAGGTGGAATGGCATGAGCATTACTGTCGACAATCCCAAGTGACACCCCTGATGCCTGTCAGTCCCTTCAGGATAGGGCGTTATGGTTAAAAACCCTAATGCCCTGGGCGTTTCTTGGTATTTTTACTCCAATTTTTCAACATGGCTTTTTGTGACCCCTCCACATGAACAGTGACACTATCAGTCCATTAGCCGAAAAATGATTTTGCACAATAACTGAGCCATTTGGCGCCACAGGTGTGAAAACACATTTCCAACAGGATGTGAAAAATGACAGCTGCATTGTTCATGAGGAGGTGTAAAAAATGGCAATGTTGAAAATTTGGAGTAAAAATATAAAAAAACTGGTGAAGTCATGAGTGTGCGTAGAAAATGTGCAATGCACACCCATAATGTAATTAGTTTGGGGATTTTTTACAGCAGATTTTCAACACAGGTATTTTGGGAGTGCCGCTCATGTACAGTGTCACTGTGATTTTCTTAATCTGGCCTGAACACTGATTTCCCACAACGACCGAGTTATTCTGCGCTGAAAGTGCGAAAACACCTTTTGGCCAGGGTGTGGAAAATGACAGCTGCACTATTCATAAGGAGGTGTGGAAAAATGCCAATGTTGAAAATCTGGACTGAAAATATTACAAATTTGTGAACTTATGAGGGTGCGTGGAAACTCCGCAAAGCACGCTTATAATACAGTCATTTTATGGACTTTTGTCACCAACTTTTCTAAATAGCCATTTTAAGATCTCTGCTCATGAACAGTATCACTGTAATTTTCTTAATCTGTCCCAAACATTGATTTCACACTCCGACCGTGCTATTGTGCACTACATGTGCAAAAACACATTTTGCACGAGATGTGAAAAATGACAGCTGTACTGTTCATAAGGAGGTATGGTGAAATGGCAATGTTGAAAATCTGGAATGAAAACAGTAAAAATTATCGAAGTTACGAGAGTGCGTAGGAACTGCTCAATGCACGCTCATAGCACAGTCATTTTTGGGAATTTTTTTCACCAAATTTGCAACATAGGCTTTTTGAGAACCCACCTCATGAACAGTGACACTGTTGTTTCGTTAATCAGTCCCAAAAGGAGATTCCATGCAGTGACTTTGAAATCACCTTTCGGGACTGAATAACCAAATGACAGTCACTGAATTTATGAGATGGGGTATCAAGAACCCCATGTTGAAAATTTGGTGCAAAAATTTGAAAAAATTACCAAGATATGCACCAAAGTTGAAAAAAAAAGCTATTTATGCCATTATACAGCTTACCGGCATTTCTTCAGTTTGTGGTTGGCTTTGAAGAGTGCAGACTTGTTCCCGCTCCACCAAAGATCATCGCGCCGGCCTCCTGAGGTAAGTATGGGGTGAGGAGGGTGTAGGGAGGTGGGGTACGAAGAGGGTGGGCATGAGTTACGGGAAGGGTGCAAGAAAGTCAACGAGGGACCGTTTTCTTTTGTTACAGTTTTTTTTTTATTAGGAAAAAGTTTTCCAGTACAGCCAGTACCTCAAAAAAATGTTATAAAACAAAATTTTTTAGAAAAGTAAACATAGGGGAGAAGGTAATTTCCAGCATAAGCTTACGCTCATTTATACAAAAATGAATACTGGACTTTCACCCTACTCACCCAATTAATCCACAAAGCTGTATTTTTTTAAGATTCTCAGAATTTTTCTTTTATTTCAGTAGCATCCAGTATTAACTTCTATGTTTTCGGTTAAACCCTTCTTCAGGAACTGGTTTCTTTGTTGCTGGTTTCTTTTCTGTCTTTTCACAGTCTCTGTTCTTGTTTTTAAATTTTCAGGTTTGACTCCCACCACTATTCTGCAAGCCTTTTCATTTCTCATTCCTTTCAGATTTAACAATGTTCCAGCAGACAACTTGTAAAATATGCAAATTTCCAAGTTTTTATAGTTAAGTTTTGTAGTAGTTCTTGGTGGAAATCAAGCATTTTTTTTATTGTAGATGGATGACATGGGACTTTTGCCATGCTGGGTTGGGCTCCCAGCATGGCACCTGGAAGTTTTGGTGGGGCAGTGGAGCCAACGGGGGATTTGGCACCCCATTGGTCATACAGTGTGGGGGCAGACACATGAGGACGCTGGACTTCTGCCACACTGGGGTGGGCTCCCAGCATGGCACCTGGAAGTTTGTTTTTTGGGGGAGGGAGGCACTGGAGCTGATGGGGATTGGGCACCCCCATCAGACATACAGTGTGCTTGGGGGGGAGGAGTGTGCATGAGCCAAGGGGGATTGGGTGCCCCCTTGGCACACATCAAAGGGGTGGGCACGTGCATACAACCACTGCTGCAATCAGTGGTAGTGACATGGAGGCAATTTGCGTACTGCTGATGGCAGGGCAGTATGCAAATTGCATACACGTTACCACCGCTGATTGTAATGGTTGTTTGCTTTCAACTGTATGCCACTGCAATCTGAACTGCTGTCACAGACAGCTGGGACATTCATTGGCGTGGTGTGCCTATGCCTGCAAAAACGCTGAGGGCATTGGAAGTGGGGGTGCCACACCTATGAAAATTCATATTGTGGCACTGTGTTTCTTTCACATGCGTGCAAGCAAACATAAAAATAGCAGGACAAGAGGACACAGCATGAGATTAGAGGGAGGCTGATTAATGGGTAATGTGAGGAAATTCTTTTTCACAGAAAGGGTGGTGGATGCATGGAATGGCCTACCTCAGGAAGTGGTGGATATGAATACAGTGCAGGGCTTCAAACAGGCATGGTATAGGCATAAGGGAGCAATAAAGATGAGTATGAATACATAGGCCATTGACAGAGTACAAGCCTATGGCACATTCATAAGGTAGAAAAATGGGCAGATTGGATGGGCCTTGTGGTCCTTATCTGCCATCAACTTCTATGTTTCTCTGTAAAGGGACTCACTAATCTGAAAGTGGACAAAGCAATGGGACCAAACAGGATACATCTCAGGGTATTGAGGGAGCTTAGGGAGGTATCTACTGCAACTCTAATAGTCCTATTTAACAGCTCACTTGAAGTAGAAGTGGTTTCGGAGAACTGGAGGTGTGCAGATGAAGTCTTGCTTCAAAAAAGTGGTAGCAGTGAGGATGCTGGCAGTTATACATCAGTCAGCCTGACATCAGGGGCTGAGAAGTTAATGGAATCACTGCTGAAAGAGAGGGTAGTGGAATATCTTTAATCTAATGGGTTACAAGACCTGAGATGGCATAGATTCACTGGTGGGAGGTCATGTCAAACAATTGAGTGACCAGGGAATTAGATTAAGGTGGAGCAGTGGATGTGGCTTACCTAGATTTCAGTAAGGTATTCAATACTGTTCCACATAGGAGACTACTAAATAAGCTAGGTAGCTTAGGAGTGGATCAAAAGGGGCTAAACTGGGTAAGAAATTAGTTAGGGATAGGCAACAGAGGGTGCTGGTAAATAGAGTTCACTCAGAGAAGGGAAGGGTGACCAGCAGGGTGCCTCTGGGATCAGTGTTGGGACTGGCCTTCTTTAATGCCTTTGTAGGTGACATTGTAGAGGAGCTGGAAGGAAATGTTTGCCTCTTTGCAGATGACACTAAAATCTGCAATAGAGTGGATACTCTGGGGAGTGGGTGGAAAGGATGAGCAGAGACCTGAGATAACTGGATTAGTGGTGAAGGGTATGACAGCTGGTTTTCAATGCAGAAAAGTGCAATATAATGCACTTGGTTCACAGAAAACCAGAGGCAGAGTACAAAATAGGGGTAGTGTTACTGACAATCACTAAGCAGGAGAGAGACCTAGGGGTAATTATTTCTGATGAATTATAGGTGGCCAGGCAGTGCACAAGGCAGTTGGGATGGCTAGTGGGATCCTGTGGTGAATAAGGAGAGATATCACCAGCAGAATGAGGGAGGTGGTGCTGCCTTTGTATAGATAGCTGGTGAGACCTCACTTGGAATACTATATATAGCTCTGGAGGCCACATCTCTGGAAGGACATAGACAGAGTGAAGTCGGTCCAGAGGATTGCAACTAAAATTCAATGTGTGGTACATACCATAGTGCTTGTGTATACTTATGACTCTGAAGTCATGAGCTTTTAATTTGGCTTTTCTGTATTCCCACCCTTGGTGTAGGAATAGAGGCCCTGCATCAAGGGCGAGAGAAGACTGCTGGAGGAGGCCAGGGAGGATGGCGGGTGATTTCAAAATATTCAAAGTACAGCAAACAGAAGTGCTGGGTTTAATAAGGGGATATGGGAGGAGCTATACCCCCCATTGAACCACAGGCGTTTAGCCCTCCCATTCAATGTGTGGTGCATAGCGTAGTGCTTGTGTATTCTTATGAACTTTGAGGTTATGAGCTTTTAATTTGGCTTTTTTCTATTCCCTCCCTTGGTAGGAATGCTGACTAGGTGTAGGAATAGAGGCCCAAAAAGATTGTTATTGGTGCAAGATTACTTCCTCCAACTCTGGAGAGTGTGACCAGTAGCAATCAGTAGAGGATCCCGTGGAGGAAACCTCTGAGGACCCATGGCTACCGACCTGCCCATCCTCAGAACAGCCTACGAAGAGATAATCGTAAATGATTGGACTGTGATTTCTTTCTGGATAGGTTGATGAGTTATGTCCTCCAAATCTTGACGGCTCTGAATGTTGTTAGGTAGATGAGTCATATCCTGAATCTTTGACGATGTGAGTAGGAAGGTCGATTCTGGAAGATGAAGGAGAATCCAAGTCAGAAGGACATCCAGATGAAGGAAGATGGTGGTTAAATGATGTCTGGGATGTCTTTATGGTATCCAGTATTACAATCTTGGAGTTTTTTGTACAATTAGACAATTTCAAACGTATGGATGAGCATGAGCTTTATATCTGAGTGATGGCATTCGATACTTGAATATGATGGCATGAGCAGTTCATAGTCGATGGGTAGCGAGTACAGGAAAGTAACAGTGCTTTGGAGCAGCTGAAGTTTTATGATGGCAGGCAGGTTGAGGAATGTTGTCTTGACTGGATGCCTGAGATGTAATTAAGGTAGTGCTGGAGCGCTGAAGTCGATTGATGGAATAGTGGAGGATTGAGAGGTGGATGGCGGAACTGGAATTCCACTGATGATATGAGTAATGAATGGAGAAGACCTGGTAGGATGGAGGAATGGTTATTGGAAGCCTAAAAAGAGGATGGATCCAAGGAGTGCAATCAACTGATAATTGAGCACTAGACAGTGGCACAGTTGAGGCCCCAAAAGGAATCCAGAAGGAGGAAGTACAGGAGGAAGTCCAAATCCAGGGCAAGGCACAGTCCACGGAGGAGAACAGAATATGAGGGACATGTCCCCAATACTGGCAGGCAGGGAAGGCCGGCCTGTGCTTGAAGCCCCAAGGCAGAACTAGAGACTGAGACTGTTCGAGGAGTGGAATGAAGGGGAAGGAGTAAAGAACGGAGTCTGAAGACTTGGACTCCCATCCCCAGTGGACAGGGCAAGCTCACAGTCACTCGATACCCCAACAGGCAGAGCTAGGGATGAAGACCATTTGAGTGATGTAAAGAATCAGATGGAGCAGAGAAGGCTTCTAGAGGTACAAGTTGAGTCTGGATATCTGATAATGAAATCGCCAGTAGAGATAGAGGATTGAGGAGCTCGGTGGATGCATCTGAAACCGGCTGAGAAAGTGACGCATCAGGAGTAGGTGCAGCACATTGTCAGGATGCAGCTGAAAAGAATAAATTAAACAATTCTCTCTTCTTGGCTGAAGGTGAATGAGAAATGCCCAGTTTTGTAAGTTCAGTTAGGAGGCGAGGAATGGTACAGTCCTCCAGGGAGTAGTGTCATTGAGCGGGTTGTAGTCGATGAGCTGACAGATCCGGTGAAGGTGGAGAGTTTACCAATGTACCTTTCTCTGGGTCAGGCAAAGGGTTACCTGATGGTGAGGCAGCCATGCCATTGTAGGGAAATAGAAAGAGGGGTGCCTTGTATCAAACTGACTATATAACAGCAGTACAGAAACTGGAGAAGGGGATGGAAAGGCTACATGCCTCGGACCCCCACAGAAGAAGAACGGTGAAGCATGCAGGAGGATACCTCCACCTCAGTGAACAAAAATGGTCCAGCACAGAGGACCTGAGATGGTATCGAACAAGATCTCCGTGTAGGTCTAATACCAAGATGTTGGGGACCTGCTCCTAGCCATGAAGAGAGAAAGTGATAGCGATATGAGCCCCCACATAAATCAGCAGATGGCAGGTTGTGGCAGACACCAGAGCATGAGACTTCCACTGGGAGGAAGGCGAGAAAGAATATGGAATTGAAATGCCTCATAGTATTCAGCAGTGGAAGGAGAATGGTATAGCTATTCTCAAATTAGACATGATGAAGGCAATGCTGGCACCTATGGAGACCTGATGGAAGATGAATAACCTGTTGAGGGTAATTCAGAGAAACCATCCAAGAAATTACGCTGTATCTTGATATCACCAGTAGCTACTGTCACTGCAAAAGAAGTCCCGGAACAAATGGGATAATTGGGGATGAAGTCACTGAACAGGGCAGTACAGTGGGAGAGGAGATCCGAAAATTGGGGCAATCACTTTAAACGATGTTGTCCAGCCCATGGGAACTGTGGGGCTTGAGCACTGGTGCTGGAAATGGCCAGCAGAAGAAGCAGCTGAAGCAAGGAGTCCTCCATACAGTGATCACAAGCGCACCACAGGGTAAGTGGCTGGAAAAGGAGATGGGGAGCGGAGAGGGAGAAAGGCAGTAGCAGGGGAGAGCAGAGGACTGCCTGGCAGTGACATCAGCAAGCATGAACCTGGAAGAACAGGCAGCAAAACAGAGAACAGGGAAAGAAACCTCCCCCCAAAAAACAACAAGGAATGAGGTACGAGGGACCAGTGGGGAGGAGAGCACAGACTAAGAGGAGACACGGAGGGCCATGAGGTAGTGAAGCAGAGAGCAGAAGGGGGCCAGGAGCAGGCAGAGACAAGGCACAGAGGAGAGGGGGGCTGGGCAGGCCGTGCTGCAAATGGTGAAAGAACGGGGGCAGACAGAAGGAGAAGAGGGAAGGGGAGAAAGCAGAAGGGGAGAAACAGAGGGATGGGAGGACACTGGCACGGACCTGGAAGAAGAAGGAGAGAGAAGCAGTGAGGAGACAACAGAGAAGAAACCCCAGCAGAAATGACAACAAACGAGGGATGCAGGGCCAGCAGGGAGAAGGAAAGAGACAGAGGGAGATATGGAGGGCCCGCAAAGCAATGAGGCAGAGCACAGAAAAGGATGTGAGGGGGCGGACAGGGAGGAATGGAACTGATAGGGGAAAACAGAGACAGGGTATGGGCACATGCGGTGGTGGGGCCGCCAGGTGGCTGACAGCCTTGGACGGCAGAAGGAGGGGAGAACAGACAGAAGGAGATGAGGGAGGGAAAACCAAAGAAGAGGCAAAAAGCAGGACAAATGGACAGGAGGCATAAGGCAGGCAGAGAGCAAAAGCACAGCCACAAGCCATGAAGTGATACAGTCAGAACAGAATTCGAAATGCTCGAAGTGGAGTAAATGGAAGTGCTGGGTTTAAGCAGGGGATGTAGGAGGAGCTATCCCCCATTGAATCACAGGCTTGTAGCCCTCCCATTTTGTGAGATCTGCATCAAAAACCCTATGAGGAAAGACCAAAGTAACTCAATATATATACCTTGGAAGAGTGGATGGAGAGGAGGAATATGATAGAGAACTTTAAACACCTCACTGGGATCAATAAACTACAAGAGGAAAATATTTTTCAGAAAAAAACATGCACAAAAACAAGGGGACATGCTATGAAGTTGAAGGGTGTAGATTCTGGAGAGATGTGAGGAAGTACTTCCTCACAGAAAGAGTAGTGATTTCCAGGAACAGCCTACCACCTGAGGTAGTGGGGGGGTGAAAACAGTGGTGAAGATCAAGGATGCATGGTATAGACATAAGGGAATCTTAGTGGAAAGGCGGGGAAGGGAGAAAGAGCCAGAGATCAAGCAGGGTCTATTGTGATACTGTAGGTAGGGAAAAATGGGTAGACTGTGTGATCCAAGTGGTTGTTGTCTGCTAATAAATTCTTTGTTTCTATGTACATATTGAGGTGTTTCACACCCTCCTCATAGGGCTTCTGATGCAGACACTTCACCATTTTAGTTGCCTCCTCTGGACAGCCTCCACTCTGTCTGTGTCCTTCCTGGGATGTAGTCTCCAGAACTGGACACAGTACACTACTGTATCTATACAGTTACAACACCACCTCCCACCTTCTACTGGTGATGCCCTTTTCTATGCGCCTCAACATCCTACTGGCCCTACAGATTGCTTTGTCTCACTGCCTTGCCAGTTTGAGTTAGTCAGATATGATTACTCCGGGTCCCTTTCTTGTTTGGTGACCATCAATACCTCTTCTCCCATTTTGTACTCCATCTCTGGGTTTCTGTGCCGTAGGTGCATGATTTTGCACTTTTTCACACTGAAATTCTGCTGCCAAGCCCTTGACCACTCTTCCAGTTATTTCAGGTCTCTGCTCATCCTTTCCACACACCCCTCTCCAGTAGTATCCACCCTATTTCAGATGTTAGTGTCATATGCAAGAAGCAAATCTTCCCCTCCAGCTCCTCTACAATGTCACATACAAAGACATTAAAGAAGGCCAGTCCCAGCACTGATCCCCGAGGCATGCTGCTGGTCAAGGCTTGGCCACTCCTTGAGTTTCTCAGGTCTCTGCACATTTTTTCCACCCCCCCTCTGAAGTGTCCACCCTATGGCAGATTTTGGTGTCATCCACAAAGAGGCAGACCTTCCCTTCCAGCTCATCTGCATTCTCACTTATAAGGGCATTAAATAGGACTGCTCCCAGTTCTCAGTGCTGAGGTACCCCACTGCAAGGCACCCCACTGGTAACCCTCCCTTCCCCTAGAGTGAATTCTGTTTACCGCCACCCTCTGTCACTTGTCCCTTAACCAATGTCTTACCCAGTTTTTGACCTTAGGACCCACCTCTAAGTTTTCCAGTTTTACTTATGAGTTTCCTATGTGGAACTGTGTAGAAAGCCTTACTGAAATATAAGTAGGCCACATCCACTGCCCCACTGTAATCTATTTCCCTGGTCATCCAGTCAAAGAAATCTATCAGATTTGTCTGACATGACCTCCTTCCATGAATCCAGGCTGCTTTGGGTCTAGTAACCCACTGAGTACTCCACAATCCTTTCTTTTAACAGTGACTCCATAAACTTCCCCACCACCAATGTCAGGTTGACTGGCCTATAGTTGTCAGCCTCCTCTCTGCTTCTGCCTTTGTGATGCGGGACTACATCTGTCCTCCTCCAGTCTACTGAAACCACCCCTGTTTCCACTGAGTTTTTAAAAAGGACTGTCAGAGGTGCAGCTAGTACCTCCCTGAACTCCCTAAATACCCTTGATTGCATTCTGTCTGGCCATATAACTTTCTATGCTTTCAGATTTGTGAGTCCCTTCTGGATTTCCTCCTCTGTAAAACAGTGTGTGTCTACCTCCTTCTCTCCAGTGCTCCTGTTGCTTGTTCTATGTTGTCCCATCCCCTTCCCCTTCCTCTGTGAAGACGAAACAAAAGTATTTGTTCAGGATATCTGCTTTTTTCAGATCCACCTCTGCACAGCCCCACCTGCCCTTCTTAACCTCACAATCCCTCCCTTAGCCTTTATTTCACCTATGTACCTAAAAAATGTTTTGCCCATTTCGTTACCCCTGGGCTAGTCTTTCCTCATTTGCACTTTTGCACTCCTCACCACTTTCTCTACCTCCCTCTGGTTCTCCTGATACACCTCCCTATCCTCTTCCTTCTGGGTCTCCTTATACCTCCTGAATGCTGTCTTTTTATCCTTTGTCTTTTCAGCCTGTTCCTTTGAGGACATAACTCACAGGACCTTGTGCACTAATGGTTACTCCGGTGAAGCAGCTATACCACATAGGCAGGCAAACAAAAACAACAAAAGGCAGCGCTACACATCAGGCTCTCAGATCTTTGGAGTTTATTCCAAACATCCACACAAAACTCTCTGGAATTTCAGGGGTACATTCTCTTCATCAGGGCCTCCTGATGAGAGGATACTACCATGAAGTCTCAAGGGAGTTTACAATGAATATAGATACATACAGTAGATACAGATCGGTTCAGCAGATAAGGGCCTATGGCCCACCCAGTCTGCCCATTTTACCTTGTAAGTACACTTTATGTTTTCATAGAAGTCTATTGCCCCTTGCTTGCTTTGAATAAACTCCAAAGATTTGAGAGCCTGATGTATAGCGTTGCCTTTTGTTGTTTTGTTTTTCCTTTGAGAACAACAGAAGTCTCTTTTTCCTCTTGTTTTAGCTCTTTTCCTTTGCAGAGTTTTGTTGCCTTCACTATGCCTTCTCTCAGTTTAGCCCACTGTTCCTCCACCCCACTCAGGTCACCTGCTAGGCTGTCTCTGAAGCATTCACCCATTTGTTTAAAATCTGCCCTCTGGAAATCCAGGATCCCCATCCTTGTGTAGTTCGCATCCACTGCCATCCTTGTGTGGAACCATACTGTACAGTGATCACTGGTCCCACCTTGATGTCTGCAATACAGTCCGTGCTAGTGAGTACCAGGTCCAGTATTGCCCCATCATGAGTGGGCTTCTTAACTGGTTGCCTTTGTAATGCTCACTGCAGGAAATCCAGGATGTCCCTGCTTCTAACTGAACCTGTGGCTGGGATGCTCCAGTCTACATTTGGCAGATTAAACTCCCCCACCAGCAGCAGCTCCCCTTTCACTAACAGGGTGCTAATAGCTTCCACCAGTGCCTTATCTAATTCCCCCGTGTTGGAGGTCTCTAGCTCACTCTGAATAGTGGTTCCGTTTCCCATCTCCAGAGTGACCACAGAATCTCTAACTCCTCCATTCCTGCCTGGATTTCCAGTGCCTTCATTGCTTTGATACCCTCCCTTACATACACCATCACCTCACTCTTTTCCTTCCCACAAAATCTTTATTGAGCTGAATATAGACTGGTATGGCTATGTTCCAGTCATGGTCTCCTGTGCACCTGGATTAATGGCCATGACATCCAGGTCTGCCTCTGCTATGATGGCCTCTAGGTCTGGAATTTTAGTTCCTAGACTTCTTGAGTTTGAACAAATTCCCTTCAACATTTTGTTACCACTCAGCCTGCTACCTCACTTTTTTCTTTCTGCTCCACCTAATTTTTCCCTCTCTTTTTGCAGCTCGTGTTCCTGTCCCATTTGATTTCTACCACTCTGCTTTTTTCTTTATTTTACATCCTGGGGATTTACCTCCCCCAGAGCCTCCCTTCTTTCTGCTTTAGTCTGTGTGTGTGGGGGGGTGGCAGTTTTGCCATCTTGATTTCTTCCACTACTCCCTAATCTAGTTTAAATGTTCATCTCAGTAACATTAAAACCATCCACTGAGGGCTAACTTCCCAGATGGATGCATGCCATCATCACTGCACAAACCATTATCCTTCCAGATTGGCCCTCAGTCTCCAATGTAGCCGAATTCCTCCTCTCTACACTATTCCCTAAACTATAAGTTGAAGTTCCTGATGTGGAGAACCCTATCTACCCCCCTTTCATACACAGGCAGCACCTCAGCAAAAACTAATGAGAGTGTGCATCCTGCCTAAGACCCTTCCCCAACTCTCTAAAATCTCCCTGAACAAGCTCAGCCCATCTCTAGTCAAGTCATTAGTCCCCAGGTAGCAATGACATCTAGGTCCCCCTCCTGCCCTTCCACCCCAGCAATATCCCTCTGAGTTGAGGCACCATGTACACAGCTCACCTCCCTTCTTCCCTCACTTCCTGTTCCAAATCCAGCCCCTAACAATTAAGGCCTCTACCAGAAGTTGTTTTCTTCTCTGCTGGGGTTCTCCCCTGTGGAGAATCCCAGCATCCACCCTGGCCACTACCATGGGTGCCTTATCCGGCCATCCTATCCTGCCAGAGCAGTGAATAAGTTTAATTGTGGCACCAACTGAGGAATGTTTTTTTATTTAAAATCTGGTAAATCCATGGGCCAAAGACCCATTTTCATGAGCGACCAGAGTAACATTCATACATAAATAACATGACAAAAAGGAAATTTGCCTGGCTAAAAATACGACAGGAATCTCCTTAGTTCCTCTGCCTCTAACCCGAAACGGTATTGGTCTCAAATCAAGGAAATACTTGGGAACAATAAGCCTCTGACTCCTAAAGATATGTATATAAATATTGCCCACTGTAACCACCCACTCACCATTGCTAATGCCTTCAACTCCCTCTTTTCCACTCTACCTACCCCTACCTCCTCCTCGCTCCCCAACGCTCGGCCTGCCTCATCTCCCCAAGCCCCCACTCCCCCTACTCTTGAGCTGGCTCCGGTCATGTACCATGATGTTCTAAACCTACTCAAAACTGTTCCTGCTAGTGGTAGTACAGGCCCTAATGGTATTCATCCTGGGATTCTTAGGCAGTTTGCTGTCTGGCTTGCAGCGCCCATAACCAGGCTCTTCGACCTCTCTATCTGCTCTGCCTCTGCCCCCATGGTCTGGAAAATGGCTAGAACTATACCAGTTTTTAAGAAAGGGGACACTAAACTCCTGTCCAACTACCACCCCATCTCACTTCTCCACATGCTCAGCAAGCTGCTTGAGAAACTAGTTCATCATCAGGTCTCTGAGTACCTTCTTAATTTCAATCTTCAGTCCCCAATTCAACATGGCTTTAGGGCTGGGTACAACACAACCACTGCTCTGACCCTGTTTACTAGTGATGTCAAAAGTAACATGGATAAGAGCTTACTCACAGGAACTGTGTTCATTGACCTCTCTAAAGCATTCAACATGGTTCACCATCCACTTCTATTGACTAGGCTGCTAGACCTAGGTGCCTCTGACTCTACCCTATCCTGGTTCAGTAGTTACCTGGATAACCGCTCTCAGGATGTTTCCTTCTGTAAGGTTCTCTCCTTCCCCATCCCTATCACCTGTGGTGTTCCAGGGGGTTCTGTACTTGGTCCACTACTCTTTTCTCTCTCCCTAAATGATATATCTTGTCCTTCTCCTCACAGTAGCATACTCATGTATGCTGATGATCTAGTGCTTTATTATTCTTCCAAGTTTATCATCTGCATAAACCAGAATCTTTCACATGACTTTCAGTCCCTTCGGTCCTGGTTTTCGGCTAACCATCAAATCCTCAACATAGGTAAGACTCGGGCCATGCTTTTTGTGTCCTCTAAAAAAGTTCCCTCTGAGTCCCCTAAGTTCCTTGTCCACTGCTGTGATGGTACTACTGTCAGTAACACCTCAACTTTCAAATACCTCAGGGTTATGCTTGACCTGGCTCATTTGGCACATGTCAATGAGGTTTGTCATTCAGTCAAAATTGGCGCAGCCTATCGAGTGCACCACTCACTCACCCCGACAGCCAGGATATCAGTAGCAAGAGGTGTTCTACTCCATCAACTCCTTTACGCCCTCCCAGTTCTTTACCATGCCAATGCTCGCATGCTGTGCAAGTGGGACACTTCTTATAACAACATCTGTAGATTCGCCTTATCAGCTCCTCGCCTAACTCATCACTGCCTACTCTTTTCTGGTTTAAACTGATTGTCTCCCAAAGACCTGCGGTCATACACTCTAGGGTGTCTCGTTGACTCCCTTACTAGAACACCTCGTCCGGCATCTCTGGGTGTTATGCTTACCTTGGTTTCTCACTCACTCTCCCTTAGGTCCTCCTCCATCCCAGTGTTCACTGTTCGGCCCTATGCTACCAAAATGGGAGAACAGGTTTCTCCTATTTTGCGGCTAGGTTCTGGAACTCGCTCCCTCCTCATGTTAAAAACTCCTCCTCCCACCTTTCTTTTAAGCGTTCACTGTTCTCTCACCTCTATGTTCTAGGTAACGTCTACTGCATGTAACTGGGGAGTCGCCACCTATATCATCATGCTATTAACTGTAAATGTTTAACTTACATTATTGTGTCTTTTTTATGTGTTTCCCTTTTCCACCCAGCTAGGGTAGATGACTGATATTAGCATGCTCTGCCTCAAGCCCATCCTACTTGTGAATTGTTAGATTATTGTTTACCATTATCTGTGCTTTTTATTAATGTCTGTGAGCTCAACCTCTGATGTATCACAACCCAGACTGTAATTAGTGTACCTAAGTTGTTGTTTTTGCACTGTACTGTTGTCATTTCTGTATTCTCAATTTTGTACTCTCCCGGGTCGTGCCTGAAAATAGATAGGATTGTTGCCTAGCACACTTACCCAGTTACCAAAAGCTAATAAATAAATAAATAAACAATATTTTTTATAAATACATAGCAGCCCTACTTGACCATCAATCACTCATAACATGGCTAACAATAATATATGTAAATTACATAGCAGTCCTACTCAAACACCAATCACACAATCTCTTGCATAAAACATCTACATTGACTCCTGGAACATAAATATTTTGCAATATAATGTGCCCGCTGCCCACCAGCCCACCCTTCCAGAACCCACAACAGTCTAGCTCACTCTCCTCCTTGGCATCCCCTTGGACAGCAGTGGCAGACTCGGTAGCCCCTGGGTGGGGGAAGAGGTTACCAGAATCCCAGACAACTTGGGGTGAAGTCTAGCAACCTAGTCCCTCAGCTTAGAGAGGTATGTGCAGATGGATCAGCACCGCAGTCTCTAGAAGGTTTCTCTGAAAACCGACACTCAATAACCACTGCACTGCACCACTTCCAACATTCTCAGTAATACTATCACTAAGTTAACTGGAAATATCTTGCACCCTTACCCTAGATAGGGTATTTCTAACTTCCCCTTTTTTGTTTTGCTTATTCCCTTTGTTTCATGACCCGAGATAGGGTGTTTTATATTTTCTCATTTTTCTTCTTGTTTCCCTTTAATTTTACCTTTACCCCATTGTACGCACACCCTAGATAGAATGTTCTTCCCTTCCCACAGAATAGGTAGTTACTACTTGTATGTACTGTTGTCCCCCTGCCACTACCCCCCTTACCTTCCTTTGTAATCTCCTACTCAGGCAGCAAAAGGTGAAGGTACTTTACCTTACCTCAGTGGACTGACAGTTTCTTGCATGCCTGCTGTCACATGCAGATGCCTAAGACAATCCTGTTCCACTTCTGCTCTGTTCCACTCACGCTCTGGGACACGAACGTGAATGGGACATACTAGGATTGCAGCCTAATATTCTTCTGATGGGAGTCCTTCAAGCAGAACTTCCTGCTGAACCCCGGGTGGTCTAGGTGGGACTTCCTGCTCAGCCCCGGTTTGTCCTTTCTTAGCCATATGACCCTCCTCACCTTCTCCATCGCCTCTGATCCCTGACCTGGAAAAAGAGACAGGGACCTGCCCTGCTATGAAGAAACAAAAATGTCCTTTAAAACAGGATAGTTTTCTGATAGACTGTCTTTCTTCTTGTTAGATCTGGTTGAGAAATCCCTCCCAGTTGTTATCACCCATTTAATCTACTGATGCTTTTGCTCCAACTTTGAAAGCACACCAAAAACATGTCCCCCATATCTTGAGGTCTAATTAACCTGTATGTAGCCTAAAACACAATCAAATGATAAAAATTGTACCCAAAGTACTTGTTTAATCTCCCCACCCAGTGGCAATTAGCTGGCACTTTTAAGGCTGATGGAAAAAGTACCCTCAGAGCTCCCTTACCCCACTGTAAGGATTTACGTTCAAAACCTTCCAAACAGTATGTTTTGCTACTTCTCTGGTATCTGATAGAGGATAATGCATGGTCATCGATGGTTAACAGGTTTGTTAACCATCGAGAGGTTGCCAGGGTGACCATGTAAACTTGGAGAGAGAAGCTCGAGAGGTTTACATCTCCATGGCAACCTCAAGATTGGTTAACAAACCAGTTAACCATCGATGTACCATACATTAGCTTTTATAGTGTATGGTACATTTTTTTTTTTTTTAGAAAAGAAAGCAGTTCCTTACTGCTGTTTTTTTAATGGCCCCACTGCTCTGCTCTCACCGCCATGGACGTTTCAAGGCAATCCGATCCAGCTGCACGCATGCCCTGACTGTTCCCGGTTGTTAACCCATCAATGTGACATACCATCGATGGGTTATCAACATCATGACGTCACATCGATGGTAAAACGTTGTTATAAAAAGGTAGATTTCTACCTATAACAACATTCTACCATACATTATATTATAATAATCCCCTATGAATGTGGTTTTCTGCTCCAGATGCTGCTTTGATTTTTTTTCTTGCTGGTGTAGTTAGCTGGCGCTTATTAAGACAAGAGTGCATGCCAAAGAATTACAAGAGTTTTTCAATCCCCTGTTCTTGTACGGGACTTCTTGCTCATTCCCGGTTGGTCCTTTACCAGTCATCTGACACTCCTCAGCTTCTTCATCACCTCCAACCCCTGACCTGGAGAGAGAGAGAGAGAGAGAGAGACCACCCTGCTATGAATAAACAACAAAAATATATTTAAAACAGGTTAGTTTTCTCTTGCACTGTCCTTCCCCTTGTTAGATCAGCTTGAAAAATCCCTCTCAGTTGTTATCACTCACCTGGTCTAGTGTTACTTTTGCTCCAACTTTAAAAGTGCACCAAAAACACTTCCCCCGGATCTTGAGGTCTAACAACCTTCTATATAGCTTAAAACAGTCGAATAATAAAAATTCTACCCAAAGTTCATGTTTAATCTCTCCACCTAATGGCTATTAGCTACCATTTGTAATACTGATTTAAAAAGTGCTCAGTGAGCTCCTTGCCCCACTGTAAGAATTTGTTTTACAACTTTCCAAACTTCCCATTTTGCCTGTTCTCAGGTAGCAGATTATAAGAATCCCCTCCTGATGCTCTGATTTTCTCTAGCTGACGTACTTGGCTGGCACTTACTAGGGGGAAAGTGTGCACCAAAGAGTTACACACAAGGGTTTTTATATCCCCAGTTCTTATATGAAACTTCATGCTCAGCCCGGGTTGGTCCTTTCCCTGTCACATGACCCTCTTCAGGTTCTCGTCACCTCTGATCCCAGATCTGGAGAGAGAGAGGGAGAAAGAGAGATAGAGAGAGAGAAAGCACGTGAGAGACTGCCCTGCTATCAAAAAAATAAAAAAAGACCTTCAAAACAGGTCAGTTTTCTCTTGGTCTGTCTTCCCCTTTTGTTAGATCTGGTTGAGAAATCCCTCCTGATTGCTATCACCCACCAGATCTGCTGGCACATTTGCTTCAATTTTAAAAGTGCACCAAAAGCCAATGGCATGGAGGGCTGAGGCACTAGTGCCTTACCTCCTGCCATACTGGCAACCCATGTTCGGTGGTGAGTGTGGGTTGCTGGGGGTTGGCCAGGGAGGGAAAGGATTGAGAGCCCAACAGCTGCTCTCCTTTCCTCGGGGGAATGACTTGCAGACTCAGTCGAATTACTGCCACTGAGTGGAGGCCAAGTAGTAGTGCAGGTCAAGGACAGCAGTAGTAGGGAGGGAGGGAGGGCTGTGGGCCTTCGGGGCATGTGTGTGCCTCCACACGTGCATATCTATGTTCATGCCCCAACATTGGGAACAGGGAGAAAACCAGGAAAAAGCCTATGTCCCCCCATTGCCATATCTGACAGCCCTTGGAGAACTCCCTGGTCCTGCTTCCATGTGGATCCCCATTGATGTGACAGTGGGAGGAGTGGTTGATGGGACTGGGAGACACTCGATACAGGGCCCAATGACAAGAGAGGGTGGTGGTGGGTGGGCAAAATGCTATATAAAAAAGTGCACCAAAAACACTTGCCCCAAACTTTGAGCCTAGCAACACTCTATGTAGCCTAATACATAATTAAATGATAAAAATGTTACCCAACGTCAATATTTAAGCTACCCATTTGATAGCTGTTAGCTACTGTTTGTAAGACTGATTTAAAAAGTGCTCTGAGAGATCCTTGTCCTACTGTAAGAATATGTTTAAGAACCTTCCAAATTTCCCATTTTGCCCATTCTTAGGTAGCTGTTCTCAGGTAGCTGATTATAAGAATCCCCTCCTGATGCTGTTTTCCCCTCCTAATGCTATATTGATTTTCTCTAGCTGGTGTAGCTAGCTGGTGCTTACTAGGGGGGGGTGTGCACCAAAGAATTTTACACAAGGGCTTTTATATCCCCACTTCTTGTACAGGACTTCCTGCTCAACCTCGGTTGGTTCTTTCTCCACCACATGACCCTCCTCAGGGTCTCTGTCACCTCCAATCCCAAAAGTGGAAAGAGAGAGAGAAACAGACATAGAGAGAGAGAGAGGGAGAGAGACTGCCCTACTATGAAAAAAATAAAGAGCTGTAAAACAGGTTAGTTTTCTCTTGCACTGTCTTTCCCTTTTGTTAGATCTGGTTGAGAAATCCCTCCTGATTGTTATCAAACACAAATCTACTGGCACTTTGCTTCAACTTTAAAAGTGTGCCAAAATCCGGTCCAGTGATGTGGAGGGCTAAGGCGCTGGCACCTTTACTCCTGCTACACTGGTGACCCATGTTTGCTGGTGAGCTTGCTGAAGGTTGGCCAGGGAGGGAAAGATTGAGTGCCCAAAATCTGCTCTCCTTTCCCAGAGAGAGGACCTGTACACTCCACCAAATGACTGCCTCCAGGTGGACACCAGGTGGTAGCATGGGTCCAGGAGGGCAGTAGTAGGGAGGGCATTGGGACACTGGGATCTGTGCATGCCTCCATGCATGTGCATCTACATGCATGCCCCAGCCTGGGGAATAGGGAGAAAACCAGGAAAAAGTCTATGTCCTCCCGTCGCTGTATCTGACAGCCTTTGGGGAACTTCTGGGTCCTGCTTCCATGTGCATTCCCACTGGTGTGACAGCAGGAGGAATGGTCAGTGGAATGGTGGGACCCTAGATACAGGGCCCAATGACAGGAGGAGGTGGTGGCAGGTGTGCAAAAAGCTATGTAAAAAAAGTGCACCGAAAAGACTTGCCTCAAACTTTGATGTCTACCAACCCTCTATGTAGCCTAAAACACAATCAAATTATAAAACTTCTACCTAAAGTCAATGTTTGATCTCCCCAGCTGATTGCTTTCAGTTGGGGCTTGTAAGACTGATTAAAAAAGCATTCTAAGAACTCCCTTTCTCCACTGTTGGAATTTGTTTTAGAAACCTTCCAAACTGCCCATTTTTTCCTGTTCTCTTTCAGGTGATTATAGGAATCCTTTCCCAGTGCTATTTTCCCTTCCCGATGCTGCTTTGATTTTCTCAAGCTTTTCTTAGCACTCTAGTCCTGGAACATCTTTTTCGCTTAAAAATAGTGCATTCCTGCACCCTGTTCCTCCCTGTAAGATACATGTATGTCTCTATCATATCATATATATATCTATATATTTAAAATAATTAAAGTAGGCTCAGGCAAACATTGCAGAAATTGCCAAGTAGCAGGACTTATTCAAAAAATGAATGCTGAAGGACAGCTTGCCCCAGTGCTTTGATCACACCCTGGTCTTCATCCGGGGGGGGGTATCAAGGAGGCCAGCCAAACTCTACTCCTCCCCTTTGGGCTGTCTTTGTAATTTAAGAACAATGAGGAATAAATCTGCAGTGACTGAGTCTTGTCACTAATTCCTCAGCTGATCTTATTTGCATCACAAAGAACTGGCTGAGTGATTACACTGGACCTGTACTGGATGCATCTGCTGTATCCCATGTGGGTAATCTATGATGCATTGCTCGAGGTGGGGTTGCAGTGAGAAGGGGTGGCCCTTTGGTTTTGATCCACTTTGTGCTTACTGGGAACTCCATGGAAGCTTCTGGATCCTTTGAATGTGTCTGGCCATTAGCTTGGTCAGGTGCAGGATGTAGGATCATCCTCATATACTGGCCTCTGGGGTGTGAGGGTGATTTCCTTTAGGAACTGGCAGATTTCATGGTTGACCAGGTCATCACCAGGCCTTACCTAAAGAGTTGCTTCCTTTACCCACCTACATGATCACACATTGTTCCTGGTATTCTCACTGGGGCTTGACATAAGTGTTGTCCCACTCTGAAGAAGTCGAATTGGCTTCTTTAAACCCACTATTGCAAATATCAGAGAGCAATCAGTCTGAAGAAGACAGAGTTCTTGCCAAGAATGATTGCTGCAAGAAAACTCAACCAGCTCAATTGTTTTGCATCATGGACAGATCGATAACTCCTGTCTGTCTAGGATCAGGTTGAGCTTTTTCAGCTGAGAAGTATGAAGAATTTTGTAATTTTTTTCCTTGAATTGGTGGCTTTCATTCAAACTGGGCTCTCCTCAAGAGTCTGTCATGGGCTGGTGGTGTCTAGGAAGAGACAGGCAATTGTACTCTGCCATCCTGGGTAGAGTTCCTTCCAGTCATTGAAGAGGATGTTGTCTGGTTGATATTGGACTTGCACTCTACTTACAGTAATCTGGACCCCGGCTCTACTTGATTTCTTATTAGCAGCCTTGAATCACTGGAGCCAGTATACAGTGAGATTTTCAGTTGCTCCCTGTGGGATGGTATTTTTCCATCAGCTCTGATAAAGGCAGTAATTAAACTACTCCTAAAGTAACCATCATCTCATCCTGACTTTCTGGTGGATTATAGACTTGTTTCAAAACTTCTCTTTTTGGGGATGGTAATTGAAAAGGTAGTAGTGGCACAGATTGTGGCTCACATAAAATTATTTGACATCTACAAGCCTCTATAATTGTGATTTAGGCTCCGTCACAGTACTGAAACTGCTATAGTCTGTGTGCTCCATGATCTCCTTATTGCAAGATACCAGAGACATTGTACAATTTTGGTAATTTTAGATCTCTCTTCAGCATCTGAAACAGTGGATCATGGTGTGCTGACTGATCACCTGAGTAACTATGTGGGATGCTGATTTGAGTCCTGCAGTACCAGGAGATCATAGCAGGTGGTTCTAGGAAATTTCATCTCTGAAGCAACTGTGGTCACATGTGGGGTTCCTCAAGGCTCAATCTTGGTATCTGCGTTGTTCACCAAGTATGTGCTGCCATTGGGTGAAATCATCAGATGGTATGGGATTCATTTTCACTGCTATGCAGATAGCATTCATCTCTCTCTATGTCTTGCTACCCTGATGGTCCAAATGCAGCAGTTGTGCTTGGGAGGTGTCTACAAGAAATCATTAATTGGATAGTCTTCATCTGGTAGTGTTTTGACCAAGGTAAGATGGACATTATGATTGCTAATCCAGGCTGGCTTGGCTTGGATATAACAAGTGGGGACTGTCTTTTGCCACTTACAAATGCTCATACAATCAGAGCTGTGGATGAAGTGAAATATTTAGGGGTCGGTTTTTGACTGCAGGCTGACACAAGAACAGCAGGTGTCAGCGATAGTCCTAAATGGCTTTTATCATTTACATAACATTGCCCAGATCAAGCCACATTTTACATCAGCCAACCTGAAGATGGTGGTCTGCGCCTCTGTCACCTCCAAACCAGATTACTACAATGCTCTTTACTTAGGGTTATCTGGAGGTTTGATGACCCCAACAGCAATGAAGTGTAACTTAATTTTATATTTTTTTATTCACAAAACATCCATGTGGACCTTTATTCAAGGCTAAGGCAATAAGCTGAACAAAATTACTTAATTAGCTAAAAAAAATAAATGACCACATAATGATGTCACATTTAACATTTTAAATGATTTAGCTAAAAACAATTAGGGTCAGGTGTAAGATCAATTAAAAACAACACATTAGCATATATTAAAAAAAACAAGCTCATGTTGATGCCCTAATTGGGTTATCTCAAAGTGAATCTACAGAGAAATGAAATTAGGAAGGAAGAAGTTAGAAAAAAAAGGGGGGGGTTATTTTTTTTTCCTAAAGCAAAATGCATATAGAAGTAATCTAATAAAATTCAGTCTTTTTTAACATAATAATGTATGTCTAAAAACACAGTTCAGAACCAGTCTAAAGCTAACATGATAGAGTAAAAACAGTGTGCCTTAAAGAAAGAGCAAGGATCAAAATAACAGTAGAATAAAAATGAAAATAAAATCATTATCTGTGTAAGTTGGGGCGCGGGTCAAATCACATATTAAGTCCTGTTTTTTTTTTTTTTTTTTTGTTGCTCACAGCTGTAAAATCCAATTTTTTTCTCTTTTGAGAAGGAGATTATTAAAATTACCTCCCCTTGGATTTGGATTCACCTTATCAATCACTGTTAATCAATGCTGAGTTCTGTTGCTTGCTGCAGCTACATGGACTGCTTTGAAATATGTGAGGTCCCATCTCTCAGCTGCTCTTGTATGTTCCCCCAGTGAGCTGCCAAATCTCATAATCATATGTTGTTTTGCACTAGAAAAGATATGCATACTTTAACATGTTTACAATATAAGCAGTTTTTGCATTGGTAACAACCTTTACTCTCATTAAACCATGTCAGAGTTTTTATGTTGGTGCGCTTGCGCAGCCAACATCTTGCAGTAGTGCAGATTTGGAGGCATGGTCACTGTTGGGCAAACGCAGGGCACACATCAGTAGGTGCAGCCCTCATTCCCCAATCAGCCTGTATGCTGGCACCACACCATGAATACTAATGTGGCGAGCACATCTAAAGGAAAGGTCCACTGCAATCTGAGTAAAGCTCGTCAGACACAGTGGACCCTTCTTACGTGCTCAGCCACATTGTTAGCATGGCAGGCGGCCGCCCAACTGCCGACTTTGGGGGTGCCCAATCCCCCTGCCAGTTTACCGTGGCCCCAATGATGTGCTGACAGGGGAGCCCACTCCCTGTCGGCATAAAGCACTCCCCCATGTGTTATATGCCGAGGGGGGTGCCAAATCCCCCTCGGCCCTTGGCCCCCCCCCACTTTCCTTGTGTGCCGACTGGGGTGCCCAATCCCTGTCAGCATAAATTAACCCCCCTTTTGTTGTGTGCCAACGATGGTGTCCAATGCCCCGTTGGCTGCAGCACCCTCCCAAACAGTTAGGTGGCACGCTGAAAGCCCGCCCAGTGTGCCAAATACACTGTAAAAAAAATGTCCCTCAATGTTTTTTTTACCATGTGAACAAAAAACAGCCCCTCGTAGCCTCCCTACCCACCATCCAAACCCACCCACTGCGCACCCTGCCTCCCCACACCCCGCTCACCCCATACTTACCTCCAGAGCTCGGCGCGATGATCTTCGGTGAACCAGGAACACATCTGTTCTCTTCAAAGCTGACTGGAACTGAGGAAATGCCAGTAAGCTGTATAATGGAATGAATAGGGTTTTTTTCAACTTTGATGCATATCTTGGGCATTTTTTGGACTTTTTGCACCAAATTTTCAACATGGTGTTTTTGGAACCCCTCCTCATGAATTCTGTCACTGTTATGGTGTCAATCAGTCCTGAAAGGTGATTTCACAGTCACTGCGCAGAATTACCTTTTGGGACTGATTAATGCAAAGACAGTGGCAGTGTTCATGAGGTGGGCTCTCAAAAAGCCTATGTTGCAAATTTGGTGGGAAAAATAAAAAAAAATGGCTGTGGCAAGCATGTGTTGCACAGTTGCTACTCACTCTCATAACTTTGTGAATTTGCAATATTTCATGCCAGATTTTCAACATTGTAATTTTTCTACACCTCTTTGTGAATAGTACAGCTGTCATTTGTCACATCCTGGCTGAAATGTGTTTCTGCACTTCCGGCGCACAATAGCACGGTTACTGTGGGAAATCAGTGTTCAGGGCAGATTACGAAAATGACAGTGACACTGTTCATGAGCAGAGGTCCTAAAATGACTATGTTGAAAATTTGGTGATGATACTCCTTAAAATGACTGTGTTACGCGCGTGCATTGTGCAACTTGCATGCATGCTCGTAACATGTATTTGTAATATTTTCACACTGGATTTTCACCATTGGCATTTTTCCACACCTCTTGATGAGCAGTACAGCTGTCAATTTACAAATCCTGCCCGAAATATGTTTTTGCACGTCCAGCATAGAACAGTGCGGTCAATGTGGGAAATCAGTGTTTGGGACACATTACGAAAATGACAGTTACACCGTTAATGAGCAGAGGTCCTAAAATGTGTATGCCGAAAATCTGGTGACAATACTCCATAACAAGACTGTGTTACGAGTGTGCGTTGTGCAGTTTGCATGCACGCTCATAAGTTTGCAAATTTATAATATTTTCACTCCAGATTTTCAACATTGCCATTGTTCTGCACCTCCTTATGAACAGTACAGCTGTCATTTTACATACCCTGGCTGAAATATGTTTTTGCACGTCCAGAGCAGAATTGCACGGTCCCTGAGCAAAATCAGTTTTCGGGACAGTTTGAAGAAATGATGATGACACTGTTCATAAGCAGAGGTCCTAAAATGCCTATGTTGAAAATTTGGTGCTGAAAGTCCATAAAATGACTGTGCTGCAAGCATGCATTGCACAGTTTCCACGCAACCTTGTAACTTCATAAATGTGCAATATTTTCATGCCACATTTTCACCACTGGCATTTGTGCACACCTCCTTTTCAACAGTACAGCTGCCATTTTTCACAGCCTGCCCAAAATGCGTTTCCACAACTGTGGTGCATGATGGCCTGCTCGCTGTGGGAAATCGCCTTTTGGGACACATTAACAAAATCACAGCACTGCTGTTCATGAGAGGAGGTCCCAAAATACTTATGTTGAAAAAAATGTGCTTTAAAAACTCCCACAAATAATTGGATTGCGGACGCCTGTTGCGCAGTTTGTATGCATGTTCATTGCTTTACCAATATTTCATATTGCCACTCCAGATTTTCAACGTTGCCATTTTTTATGCCTCCTCATAAACAATACAGTTGTCATTCAGCACATCCTGCCCAAAACTGTGTTTTTATCCCTCTGTCACTAAATGGCACAGCCACTGTGCAAAACCACGTTTCAGCTAACAAAGTGATTGTGCCACTTTTCATGAGATGGCCTGACAAGCAGCCCATGTTGAAAATGTGGAGTGAAACTACCACTACGCGCCTACGGTGTTAGGGTTTCCAACTGTAGCACCCCACCCAGTACGGACTGACAGACATCAGGGCTGTGACTTGGGATCATAGGATGTAATGCTCATGCCATTCCACACCCCACGCCCACCCTGCAGCTACTGACAGGCATTGTGGTGTGTCTTGCACTGTTCAGCCACAAACTTCACCCCACGCTCCTATACTGCACCCACGTCAGCATATTTCCTTATGGAATGGGGTAAGTATGATGCCCAAAGACCCTAAATCACACTACGACACTTGTCAGTGTCTACAGGGTAGGGTGAGGTACAATGCCATGAGCATCATAGCTGATGACCCAAAGGCACAGCCCAATGCCTGTCACTCTCTACAGGTTGGGGTTGGTGTCACTTCAATGCTTCGCTGTTATTCCTATTATGTGTCTCTAGCTCCGACACTGCCAATGCCAGTGTGACAAAATTTGGCATTGACAAATGCTTGTTTTTTTTGTCATAGCCACAGAATTTAATCCACTGATCCTTTGCCTGCTACATGAACACAGATTCAATATGCCACTGAGCTGCTAGTAAAGGAGTTGCACTTCTTATGGTGTATAGGTTATGTCATAATCTGCAAAGCAAGAGACTGGGGAATCTAATCCCATCAGGTATAATTTACTATTCCAACTCCACAACACCATGAGTCACTACTCAAGTTAGTTTCCATCTTACAAAGAAAATGGTTGAGTTCCTGCCAGGGTCTGAACCACTGATGCTTTCCTTGCTAAATAAACACACATTCAGTATGCCACTGAGCTACAGGTATAGTATGTGAGGTACAGTTCCTATGGTGGAGAATTTATGAGATGACCAGTAAAACAGGTGACTTGTATTCAGACCTAGACAAGCTGCAGCCAGAACCAATTTAATTGACTACAACATACTGAAGAATTAAGTTAAATTATCTGAAAGTCTGCTGTTTAGCTCCGCTGAAACCCTTCACTGCATCAGCAAGACATCTAACAGTTTCTCTCATACAACAGAAGCTGTAGTCAGAAAGAAAAATGTGCAATTCAGGTGATCAAACAAAGGTTTGAGTAAGTCTGAAACTCTATGCCTAGACCTAAAAGACCTTTTACTGACATTGTCAGTGACATCATGCAGCCAACTGACTCACACTGAATGTAAACTTAAACTTGACTAAATGCACAAAGGGGTATGCATGATCACAACAGGTACTAACAACTATGCTGTTGGCACCTAAAAAGAATATCAGGTGGGAAAAAGCCTTCAATGTAAACTAGAACTATTTTATGAACCCACAAAACAATACCCTGAGATGATTAAGCAGCCTTCACACATGCTCAAATTTACAGCTACATTAACAAATGTAAACATTAGGGTTTACTTCCCTTTTTCAGTAAATTCTCCATCATCAGTTTGGAAAAGTATCTTCAGCAGAAAGCAGAGATGGGTGAAATTAGCAAATTCCAAATTTGCAGAATTTTCACAAAATTCCACGAACTTTCACAATATTTTATGAACTTAAATTAAAAAAAAGTTTATTGTTGACAATTACTATTATCATTACAATTAGTACATAATAAATATATATATATATTAATCATCACCACAAAAACAATACCATTTGTTACAAAAAAATAATTTATACAATACACATTGATCATCAATAGGCATCACCTATCATCTTGTATTGCACAGCATTTATCATTATTCACCTTATGAATACATATTTTTTTACTTTCTATAATTCTGCAAAGTCTTGCCACTTTCTTTAATATTTTAACATCCTTAGTTTTTAAAACGTAGTTGACTTGATATATCGGTTCCATATCTAGTGTTGCGAGTATATCTCCTAATAACAATATTTTCTCCTTATTATATAAAGGACAGAGCAACAGTAGATGTGCTGGATTGTCTTCACCTATTCTGCAAGCACATGGATTCAGATTTGTTTTCCCTTAGAACCTTCTAAAGGTTTGACTAGCTAAGTAACCAAATCTGAATTTAGTGCAAATGTTCCTCAACTGGGGATTCTTTAATTTATATAGATATTGTTCTATCCTAAATTTTATTTTCGTGTTCATCACCAACCATTTGCTTAATTTGAGTTTTTTTCCTAGACTCATCTCATTTTGGATATGAATATACCAGATTCTGGTTTTGATTTTTTGTCTAATATCCTTTAATGGGATCCTATAACTTTCAACAATGCACTGCAGATGACCATACAGTTTAATGATCTTCTGCAGTGCATAAAGACTGGGATGTGTAAATCCAAGTTGATTATAAGATAATGTCTCTTCCAGGCATATTCTTCAGAATCTCTCACTGTGCATATTGTACACCTTAATCCAGTAAATGCACAATGTCTATTCGATGTTACACCTAATTGGTAATTGCCCAATGTCAAGCCTGGTCAAAGTAGATGCAGCACTATGGGGTAACCCCAATAATCTTTTATAAAATGTTATCATGTTTGTTTCCAACACATCAGTTTTGTCCTGTCCCCATATTTCTGATCCATATAGACTCTGAGTCCATATTTTGGCATTAAATGCCCTAATAGAACCTTTAACAGACTGTGCCCCGTATTTGTAAGACAATGTTTCTGTTGATGGGGCTAAATGCTTTACTTTTTGAGATATACTTTTGAAATGTACTTGCCACTTCAAATTATAAGTAAACACTATTCCTAGATAACAGAATTTCTCCACATACTCAGTCTTTTGTCTATTACAATTTAGCTTGCTTACATTACCACATTTCAAGTGATTGCTATTAAATATCATGTACTTGGATTTTTCAAAATTGATTTCTAAGACAGCCCTATTACATTCCTCATAGAAGTTCCAGAGGCTTCTCTTAATTCCCAGGTGACTTGTTGCCATTAGGATGGCATCATCTGCACATGCCAGGTATGGGCACTGCCTGGAGCCCAATTTAGGCATGTATAGCCCAGGGTCACTCAACCCATCCAAAACACCATTAAGAAAAATATTAAACAATATAGGAGACAAAACACATCCCTGACTCAATCTAATGTTAGATGAACATTTTGTAGTATTATCTCCCTCTTTGTTATACCTTATTGAGGTATAATTATCTCTGTATACTGTTTTCAGCATATTAATTATTAGTGGATCCAATTCATATTTTTCCAGTGTTTCCCACAATGTTTTCCTATTAACCCTGTCAAAGGCAGGTTTAAGGTCAATAAATATACAAAACATATGTGTTTTTAATGTAAATATATTTATGCACATGGTGTGATACTACCATGCACTGGTCTATTGTAGAGTGATCTGGCATAAAACCCACGTGTCCTTTATTGAGAATGTTTTTATTATTAATCCAAATCATCAATCTACTATAAAGAATTTTAGTAAATAATTTTTGTGTCATGTCTAATAGGCTTATTGCCTTGTAATTACCTGGGTTTGACTTGTCACCTGTGTTATATAAAGGAACTATAATGTTTTCTTTCCAGGTTAGGGGAATACAACCAGTTCCAACTATGCTGTTAAATAAGATCTTTAGAATTGGGATCCATAACTCTGGATCGTCCAAAATGATATCTACAGGGATTCCATCAGGCCCAGGGTACCATATGTCTTTTTGCTGTAACAATAGCTAATTTGATTTCTTCTTCTGTGATTATTTCTTTAAATGCTATCCAGTTAATGTTTAACTGGTTCTCTTTTCCCAATTCTGTGCCATAGAAAAGGGTTCTGTAATGGTATTTCCACATACTAGGGTCTATATGATTTTCTACTGTGTAAGGAATATTGTCCCATTCACTTGCAACCATTCACCAATATTTTTAATTACTTTTTGCCCAAGCTGCCTTCTCAAACTCTTCCCAGAGTATCTTTCTAAAGCTGTGTTTCTTTATTTCCAATAACTTTTTGTAATTTTCCCTTAATCTGTTCAGCTTTTGTTTATTATCCTTACTAGGGCACCTTTGAATATTTCTAGTACACTTATTAACCTCTTTTGTTCTGTTTTTTTTTTTACACTGCCAGTCATACCATTTACTCCCTCTCTTTTCCTTAAAGATGGAAACTTTAATGATAATCGATGAGATCTTTTTCATGACTCTTGTATAAATATTGATAAATTACTCATGGAATTTACAATATACCATGTCCAGGAGTTCTTCCCTAACTCTGTTATCATTTAGGAGTTATACTGATTTATGTTTTTCTAATAATACCCATTGTATCCCCTTCTTTACCCTTATAATGCACTGGATATCTTTTGTCAAATTCCAATGCCCTAACCCTACTCAAAATTTGATCTCTAATGGGTTGTGCTCACTTTCTGATCACATGCCAACAGAAAAATCCAACAAAATCTTAACTATATTTACTGATACCCAATAATGATCTATTATAGAAGTCCCTCTTATTACCATATATGTGAATGCTCCCTGACAATCTCCTTTTGAATGCCCATTGATCAATAGAAAGTTGTTTTCTTCCCATTCTCTTACCAATATTTTTCCTCTTTCACACCCCTTTATGTCTTTTGAGTTTCTTTCCATATTTAGCTTATGAGGATCCTGGGCTACATATGCCTCCCAGATTTCTCTTGTGGGCTTCAGGCTGTGTCCCACCCTAGCATTAAAATCCCTTAAAATTCTAATTCCAGCATCATGTTCTAATATGTCATGAACTGCTTTGAAATGTTCTGAAATTTATAAGTGGCTGTAACTTGGTCTGCATTGTAGATAGAGATCTACAGTTTGTCATGCCTACTGTCTACTATGGATCCTAAAAGTGTGTCAAGATTCATAACATTTGGTTCAGGGGTGAATAAGTTACAGGGGCTCAAAGTCTGGTAATTTAATAGTCCTTTGAACATTTCTGAAAATATTTCTATACTTACAACTTTGTAGCTAAATAATTGAAAATGTATATGCATACTTTCTTGGAAGAGTCATATAAACTACTAAATAGGGAAGTACTGGTTATGCAAACTGTAAGTTTTAGCCATGACCTGCTTCCTGACATGACTTCTGGACTCACTTTTGAACCTGGGTCATCAACGTGGCAGCATGATGCTCTAATGCTGGGGCATGGGGATTGCCTAAAAGCCTAATAATTAGGGTCAATGAACCTAACATTGGTAATATTCCATTCTCTAGCTTTAAACTTATGGGGGCTTAAAATTCAGCAGTTTACATAATTGCGAAATGTAATTTTAAAATTTCTGAAAGTGTGGAGGCTTATAACTCAGTCATGTTTAAATCTAGAGATCTGAAACTTGGCACACATATATATGGACATTGGTAAAGTCACCATGCCAACTTTCATGCAATTTGGATAAACATGTTTAGTTTGCATAGCTGTTAACTATAATTCAAAAAATTCCAAACTTTTGGAGGCTTATAACTCAATCACCTTTAAAGATAGAGATCTGCAACTTGTCACACTTCTGTATGGGCATTGGCAGAGTCACCATTCTAAATTTTGTGAAATTGGGACAAATACCTATTAGTTAGATGAAATAACCAAAATTTCAATTTTGGCAACATTTTGAAAAATTTTATGAAATTGTGTGGAAGCGAAATCAGCATTTCACCAAAATTCCACTGGCAGAAGATAATTCTCACCCAGCCCTAGTAGAAAGGTGACTGGAGTTCTGCTAGTTCTTCCTTGACAAGGTATCCTCCCATCCTGGGATTTTCTAAAGTGGCCTGTCATCATTAGTAGTATACAGTCAAAGATGAATACAAGTATCCTTACAATCTGGGCAGAGTTTAAACCAGTTCTGGTAAACTGGGTGCTTTAGATGATCTCATGGCTGCACTCTATTTAATGTCTTCTGAAACCAGGGCCTTCTCAGTTACTGACTGGTTGTCAAGAGTCCCTGGGTCAGATTATCATGAAAATCATCAGTTGTTCCCTATTAGAGATAGTTCTTCCAGACATACTAAAGAAGGTGGTGGTGAGGCCTCTCCTAAAAAAAATTGGTCCCTGACATTCTGATAAATTGCAGGCCTGTTTTAAAATGTCCCCTTTTTGGAAAAGGTAGTTGAGCAGTGGAGACTCACCTTGAAAATATGACGTCTATGACCCTCCCTGTCTGGTTTCAGGTCCTGTCACAGCACTGAGACCACCCTTGATAAGGTACTCAATGGCCTGAAGACAGACAAGGGAGGTTGTTCCATTTTGGTCTTCCTTGCTCTGTCATGGACATTTGACATGGTGGACCATGGGATAATAATAGATTAGCTGAGGCATTCTGTGGGACTCACTAGGATGGTGTTGCATGGTTTGAGTCCTACCTCACAAACAGGATACAGCAGGTTGTGCTAGGCAGTTTAGTGTCTGGGACTGCTTTGTTCTCCTGTGGAGTGCATTAGGGCATGGTCCTTCCTCTTCCTGCTGCCATTTAGGGGAGATAATCAGACAGTACAGTCTGGAATTTCATTGTTATGCTGACGATATGCATCTGTATTTGTATTGTACACTGAACAGAGGTGATGTGGCCTCTGTGCCTAGCTGATGTATTGATGAAATAAATGAGTAGATGGCATTCAGCTGTGTCAACCTCAACTCAGTTAAGACACAGTTCTTACTGGTCAAGCTTGGTCACATGGGTTGGTGATGAGAGTGCCAGTCTGCAATCTCTAAATGGCACCACACTGGGACCTGTGAATATAGTATGAATTTGTGTCATTGTGGACTACAAGCTGATGGTAGAAAATGAAGTGTTAGCAATAGTTTTCAGTGGTGTTTTCTATCTATGAAATACCATCCAGATTAAGCTATATCTTGTGCCATGTGACCTGGTAATGCTAGTGCATGGCTTTGTCACACCAAGACTGGACTGCTGTAATGCCCTCTACCTTGGCTTTTCTGCAGGGATGATGCATCACTTGAATCTAGTGCAGCATGCAGCATCCCACCTCATTGCCAGGATTACCCTAGTGGTGCAAATCATGCTGATATTCTGTGGCCTGGACAAGCTGCAAATCTGGTGGTGCATTTACTTTAATATATGCTTTCTGCCATACAAAGACATATACCATTTTGGCACCGGCTACCTGAAAGATCTCCTGACTGTATTTACCTTGTCCTACATCACCATTCCACTGAGGCATGTCAACTGTCTGCACCCCACTCTCGACTGTATTTGTCAGGGACTGTGCATTTGAGGCAGTGGGAGCCCTGATTTGGATTGATAAGCCACCTCATTTGCTTGGGGTCTCCTCAGAGCATAATTTTAAATCAGTCTTAAAATCCCACATTTGAAAGTTATGTAAATGTTCTTGTTAATAACTGATTTAGTTTTAATTTTCCAAGCACTGCTCCAATAATTTTATTGTTATTAGTGCATAATGCTCAGAGCCAAAGGCATTGGGTGCTTTAAAAATAAAATTTGCCTTGCCTTGTATGTAAGGATGGCTAAAGTAGAGAAATTTGCTTTTGCCAAGAACTTCACAAAATGTCCATGATTTTCCTTCCATTTGTTTAACCAGGTGAGACACACTAAGCTGAAAACTTGTTTACAGGTGCAACCTGGAAGCACAGAAAAGTTAAGTGTCTTGTTCAGGGTCACACAATATATGCAAGGTGGACTGTGGGATTCAAACCCAGGTCTCCAGATGTGTAGCTCAGAGCCATAAACCACTGCGCTATACTGCCTTAATTTTGCTTTGCCCCTAGCTGCATCTCTGTTTTCACCTGGCAAAGGTCCTATCTGCACCTGGCAAAGACTATGTGTAGTGGAACTTCTCTGATGAAAGTGTTGGAGAAGTGCCACTCCATATGGTTTTTCACCAGGTAAAGTAGCATTTCACTGGCAAACACTTTGCAAAGTATTTCTATGTAACAGACAAGTTTTGAGATCTTCAACTCATTCACAGCAACTAATACATACACTTTCTATCCACTCCCACCACCCAGATATTTTAAAACAAAGTATCACCACAACCCCTTCTAGCACCCTTTTCCATCCTTCCCTCCCCACAGTCACAGCAAAGTGTTTACATAATATTAGCTGCATTTCACATATAGAAGATCCCTCCCCCCACTGCACCATATCAGTATCAGCAAAACACACCACCCTCTCCCCCCCCATGCCTGGACCACTGAGTTAGCTAGTGAACCCCCTACCATGCCACACTTGGCACTCAGCCTCCCACCTCCCCCAAGACCCAAATTAGGCAAATAAAAAGGATGCAAAGATGCTCTAACTTGTAAAAAAAAGAAAAACATCCAGCATTGGGTTAATACACCTTTCTTACTCAGTGCCTTGCTAGAGAATGAATGCACAATGACACCCTCATTCATAGTGCATAGGATATATAAATACATATAAATATATATATATATATTATAGTGGCACAGTAGTGCCACTATAGTTAGGGTTGAGTAGCCACTTTAATGTTAAACATCAAATTTTGCACCTTAATAACTTTGCAACTGTATGACAGATTTTACTGAATGTTTGCAAGTGTGGTCTGGTACCACAGATCTCTGGATCTGGCAAGTTGCATTATGGTCAGATGTACTGTTGCAGAGCTACAGAGCACCAAAAAATGCGAAAAAATAGACTTTTTGCACAATTCTTTGCTTGCACCTATAGGCACATGGTTTGCTCGATTGGTCCGAAAACTTCAGGGAACATGCAGCCAGCATTCCTGATGTGCCTTTCAAAGATGTCATGAAAAAATATTAAATGGTTTAAAAGTTATTGGAAAAAAAAACCTGAATCCCATTGTAGTCTATGGAAAAAGTTAACAACAATTGCAACACTTTCGTAAATGCAGTCTTTACTGTGGTAAATGAGCATCATATACGTGAGTCAGCCATTTTTTTTTCAGTTAGAGATCAGAAAAATGCCTGGCATTTAAAATTGGGACCCTCTAGGAACACAATTCTTGTTGTGTTCACCTAGTTGAGTCCTGAGGATGCTAGCCATGTCTTTTTTGGGGGGAGTAAAACACCCCAGAAATATGTTTTCCAAATTTTTGTAAAAAGTACTTTCGCAAAATACTTTTGCAAATGCAATACTTTCGTGATTTTTTTTGTGAAAGTGTCGTGATTTGCAAAAGTAGTTTGTGAAGGTATGGCCAAAACAACAGGAAAATCTTTGCCACCCTGCTGCAAAACAATAGTTTGGTCTTTTGGGCTGAAATTTGCAGGGAAGAAAGCCAACATCCCACAGATGTGCCTTTTGGTGGTTTGGTGCCCAAATATTACAGGGCTGTACTCTGAAGTTGATGATTTTTCACAAGGATAACATTATGGTGTCCGCCATGCCTTTCAGGTCCCTTATCTCGAAAATGGTTCGAGATACGGACTTTTCGTTGCAAAAAGGCATAGTTCCCCGCTGGGAGGCTAAGTACAAAACTAGCCTGGAAAGTCATAAATAATACGAAATTTTACATTTTTTTCTACATCGTACGGTTCTTGAGATATAAGCAATTTAATATTCCAAGTGCTCATTTTCCTGTCCGAGGGCCACTATTATGCTTACATTCTTTATATTCACTGTGCTTCTGGATGCACCTCTTTTGGACACAAAGCATATGCGTTAGAGTTACTGTTACCATTAGCATTTGTGTTCACATTTGCACTTCCGTTTCCATTATCGCTTGCATTTGCATTTCTGTTCGCATTTATTACTGTTTGCATTTACATTTGCATCACTGTTAACATTACCGTTTGCGTTTGAGTTACCATTTGCATTTCCATTTCCATTTGGTTTACCATTACTGTTACCGTTACCATTTATGTTTCTGTTACCATTACCATTTGTGCTTGCATTAACATTTGTGTTTGCATTACCCTTACCATTAGTGTTACCGTTTGCGTTTATGCTTGCATTTGCATTACCTTTTGTGTTTGCGTTTACATTTGCGTTTGTGCCACCATTAGCATTACCATTAGCATTTGCATTTACGTTGTCATTACCATTTGCGTTTGCACTTACGTTTACATTACCATTACTGTTTGCATTTATGTTACCATTACCATTTGTGCTTGCATTACCATTTGCGTTTGTGTTACCATTAGCATTACCATTACTGCTTGCATTTGTGTTACCGTTTGTGTTTACGTTAACATTTGTGTCACCATTAGCATTATCATTAGCATTTGCATTTACATTACCATTACCATTGCCATTTGCATTTACATTGCCTTTTGTGCTTGCATTACCATTTGTGTTTGTGTTTGCATTTGCGTTACTGTTACCGTTAGTGTTACCATTACCATTTGCATTTGCAGTTACATTCACGTTACCATTTGCATTTACATTTGCATCACCATTAGCATTACCGTTAGCATTTTCATTTGCGTTTATGTTACTGTTATCGTTTGCATTTGCATCCGTGCTTGTTTGTGTTACCATTTGTGTTTTCGTTTGCATTACCGTAAACATTACTGTTTGTGTTTCCATTCATGTTTGCGTTGGCATTACCATTATGATCACTGTTTGCATTTCTATCGCTGTTACCATTAGCATTCGTGTTAATGTTTGTATTTGCTTTTACGTTTCCATCACCGTTATCATTACCATTAGCGTTTCTTTTTACGTTACCTTTACCATTTGTGTTTGCGTTTATGTTTGCATCACCTTTACTGTTACTATTTCATTTTCTGTTTGCACTTGTGTTTCCATTACCATTTGCATTACTGTAACTGTTAGCGTTTGTGTCTCCAGTCATGTTTGCGTTGGCGTTACCGTTACCATTATCATTTGCATTTGTGTCACCATTACTGTTAGTGTTATCATTACTGTTAGGGTTATTATGCACAAATGGCCAGCATGGTGGGTGCGTGGGGTCTGAACGGCCCTGTGCTCCCACCACCACATACCATTCAATATTTATATTGCACATTCTCAAAAAGAAGGGAAGGGAACTTCATGGCAATAAAACTCAGTTTATGCATCAGTTAGGGTCATTCCACAGTGACAAAAGCAGGGAAATTCTATATTAGGGTTACCACACCTTGCACCCCACACCCACCCCACCAACAGGCATCAGGGTGTGCGTTGGGGTTTTCGGGCCTAACTCTCACACCATTCTCCTATACTGCACCACCTCAGCTTCTTTACACATGGAACGGGGTGAGAGTTAGGCTGATGACCCAACGCACACCCCGGATGCCTGTTGGTGGGTGGGTGGTGGGGAAAAAGGGGTGAACTCCTAATATCGAATTTCTGCTTTTGTTGCTGGGAACAATCTAACTGATGCATAAACAAGTTTTTCCATGAATATATATATATATATATGTATCTCTCTCTCTCTCTCTCTCTCTCTCTCTCTATATATATATATATATATATATATATATATATACATATATATTATTGTGGCACGGTAGTGCCACTATGCAATAGTTAGGGTTGAGCAGCCACTTCTATGTTAAAGTCAAAATTTTGGACTGTAATAACTTTGCAACCATATAATGGATTTGCTTGAACTTTTGCAGGAGCGGTGTGGTATCATAGTTCTCTGCCTCTGGTAAGTTTTGTTCCAATCAGATGTGCAGTTGCGTAGCTGTGGAGCACCAAAAATGTGTAAAACACCACTTTTTGGCTACTTCTTTGCTCGGGGCTACAGTCCAAATGGTTTGGGTTTGTGGTCTGAAATTTCCAGGTTACATGGGGTCTATGTGGCAGATGTGCCTTTTTTTTTTGCTTCTGTTTTTCACCCCCTGCAGAGCAGACCCAGCAATCTCTGGCTGCTGGCACCCACACCCCCAGACCAGGTCTGGCACAAGGATTCATACGCCCATACACACGGGGGCGCCCACAGCTCGGTGAAGGCATCTCTCATGTCTAGGGATGCAGAGCACAGCCATCAGCAGCCAAGATCACCCCACTATTTTCCACCATTTTCTTACCCCTGGGAGCCAGACATGCAATAGTGTCAGATGTACGGCCATGCTGACGCCCCCTGTGCTCCCCCCATTCCCAGACATGCAGCTGTAGTGCAGCTGGCCTCCACTAGTCACCGCTGCAGCACGATGCATTGTCCCCACCTTCCCCAGAGGAAGGAGAGCAGTAGTGGGATGCTCAATCCTTCCTCTCCCTTGCCAGTCCCCAGTAGCCCAAGTCCATTCCCAAACCAGGGTCGCTGGTGTGGCACGAGGTGTGGCATCCAGCACCTCAAACCTCAGCACTACTGGGCCAGCAGCCTACAGATGTGCCTTTTGAAAATTTGGTAAAAAAATATGTTAATCAGTTCAAAATTTATTAAAGTTTGAAGTTTCCCATTATAGTCTGTGGGGAAAAAAATGTACAGCCGACAGAACATTTTACTTTCGTGAAAGTATGTTTTACTTTTGCAAATGGGCTTTTTACTTTCACAAATCTGCCATCTTGTTTTCAGTTAGCGGTGGCTAAAAAAATGCTGTAATTCAAAAAATATTGCCCCTTGGTAAACAACAACACTTGTGTTTCCCTAATCGGGGCCTGATGAACACATTCCTGACATTAGTTTTTAAAAACAATTGTCAGAAATGTTTTTTCATTTCAGCCATTGGTACTTTCACAAATTTGTGAAAGTACATTTGTGAAAGTTTCACAATTGCAAAAGTTTTGCAAACATTCTTTTGCAAAATGTTCTCAAATTTGCAAAAACACGATGCTTTTGCGAAATGTTTCTGTACTTATGTGTAAGTGAGAGCACAGGCCCTCCTACTTACGCATACCACTATGCAAAAATGGGCAGCATGAAGGGAGCGCAGGGCCTGGAGTGCCTGTGCTCCCCCAACCACATACCACTTAAATTACACTTTCTCCAAAAGAAGGGAAATTCATGGCAAAAAACCTCTGTTAATGCATCAGTTAGGGCTGATAGCACAGCGACAAATGTTTGCAAGTTCAACATTAGGGTTAGCACCACTACCACCCCACCCCACCCTCCAACCTCCACACACCAACAGATGTTGAGGTGTATCATGGGGGATCAAGCCTAATTCTTACCCCATTCTTCTATACTGTAGCATGTCAGTTTGTTTACACATGGAATTAGGTGAGAGTTGGGTCTGAAGACCCCATGGCACACCCAGATGTCTGTTGTGGTGGGGTGGTGGTGGTGGTAAGGGTAGTAACCTTAAAATTGAATTTCCAAACCTTTGTCACTGTGCTATCAACCCTAACCGATGCATTAACTGAGTTTTTTTTGCAATGAATATATATATATATATATATGTATGTATTTTTTGAAAAAGAAACCTGCATGAATGTAGACATTAGGGTTGAATAATGCACATTGTACAATGTAGGGGAATGCAAAAACATTAGTGTTTGGGGCCTCCTGAGACATGGCAAATCAGTACTGAGGGGCTTCTTGGGGTTTTCAACCCTATGATTCCAATCCATAGCCTTCTGTCTGAGGCTCAAGATACCCCTTTAAACCAATGCCTCATAATGATACACTCTTCAGAGGTAGAGCAGTAAGGCTCACCACATGCTGCCAACAAAATCAGCCATAGCTTTCTTCATGCAGGGTCTGGCATGAAGAAAAGCGATCATGTCAGATCATGTTTGCTCAAGGGATGGGCTGGACATTAGGGCTGACAATGCAACCGTTGTCATGTTGATCATCTGAGAGAGGTGGAAGGAGGGCTTGGCTTTTACATTTATATATAAATCCTTTGCATCTTATTTAAGGAAAATTGAACAAAAATTGGCAGCACATGAAGGAGTTGAAGGAAACCAGTGTATTTTGTGATCATCACCAGTTGAAATGAATGATCTGGAAAGGCTACCTGGAGTGGAAAAGGAAATATAGAAACATAGAACTGGATGGCAGATAAGGACCACTTGGCTCATATAGTCTGCCCATTTCCCTACCTACTGCAATACCACAGAATCTGCTTGATCTCGGGCTTTTACCCTCCCTTTCCTATTGCTAGGGTTCCCTATTCCCTGGTGTCTAGTGTCTGGTGTCTAGTGGACCCCCCATCCCTCCATGCCAACAATTAATCCATCACCACCGTAGTCCCCACAATCTCGACCCCAAGTGGGCCACCGGTGCAGTCCTCCTCTCTCCTCCACAGCTGGCAGCAAATTGAGCTCAATGAATGAATGCATGCTTGCTTGTACAAGTATGCACTCATTCATTGCAGCTCCCAGTCATCTTGGGGTTGAGATAGTGGGTCAAGATGGGGGTAGTGGGGTAGTGGTGGACTAACTGTCAGGGCGGGGGGTCCACTAGACACCAGGGAATAGGGATTATTTTTTTTTTTAACGGGGATTGGAGATGGGGAGGGGGGATCCACTAGACACCAGCGAATAATTTAAATTATGGAAATGGACTGCATAATGCACTTTGAGTTGTTTTATTAAGGGGTGCAATCATAGGGGGGGTGCCTGCTAGTCACCAGGGAGCGGAGACAGATTATTTTATCTGATGAGACCCACGATCGGTGGGTGGTGGCAGGACCACTAGTGACCAGGGATTTCTTTTTTTTTTACTTTAGGAACCCAATCAGTGGGAGGGAGAGGGGCACTAGACATTGAAATGGATTTCAAATAATCATCTAAACTGTGGATGGAATAAATTCCACAGTTTAGATGTATTATTCCCCAGTTCAGTGAAAAAATCTGTGGTACCTGGTGAAAATCTGCAGGAAGTTGGAAAAATTCTGCACATTTTTTTAAATTTTGCAGAAGTTCTGCAAAAGCAGAATTCACAACTTTCACCCACCCCTATCTGCTGGTGATACCTCCCCCTATGCACCACAGCATCCCACTGGGTCTCCCCACAGCCTTTTCACAAAGCTTGGTCACCTTCAGGTAATCTAATTTGATTATCCCCTGGTCCCTTTCCTGTTAGTTGGTTATTAGTAGCTTCCCCCATCATGTACTCCTCCTCCCCTGGGTTTCTGTGCCCCAAATGCATGATTTTACACTTCTTCAAAATGACTCAAAGCTGCCACATTCTTGACCACTCCTCAAGCCTGCTTAGATCCCTCCTCATTTATTTCCAACACCCCTTGGGTGTCAACACTGTTTCAGATCTTAGTGTCACATGCAGAGAGGCATATCTTGTCTTCCAGCCCCTACACAATGTCTCTTATGAAGGCATTAAAGAGGACTGGCCCCAGACCTGATCTTTGTTGCATCCCACTGGTCACCCTCCTCTCCTTGAAATGCATTCCATTCACCATCACCCTCTGTATTCTATCTCTTAACCAATTTTTGACCTAGTTTACCACCTTGAATTCCAGTCCTAGGCTGAGCAGTATGTTTGCAAGCCTCCTATGTGGAATGGTGAAGAAGGCCTTATTGAAATCCAGGTAGGCCACATCCACCACCCCTCCCTGAACTAATTCCCTGGTAAGCAAGTCAAAGAAATTTATCAGCTTTGTTTGACATGATCTTCCCGCTGTGAACCCATGCTGCCTTGGATCCTGTGATCCACTGTGATGGATTCAAGATCTATCACAATCCTTTCCTTTAGTAATGATTCCATTAATTTTCCTACCACTGAGGTCAGGTTAAATGGCCTGTAATTGCCAGCCTCCTCCCTGCTCCCACTTTTGTGGAGAGGGACTACATCTGCTCTCCTCCAGTCCTCAGGAACCACTCCCATTTCCAGTGATTTGTTGAACAGGGCTGTCAATGGTGCTGCAAGAACCTCTCTAAGCTCCTTTAACATTCTTGGGTGTATCCCATCTGGCCCCATTGCCTTATCCATTCTCAGTTTTGAGAGTTCCTTTTGGATTCTTTCCTTTGTAAATGTACTGGCGTTGACCTCCCTTCCATCAATGTTCATGTTGCTTAGCTGAGGTCCCATACCTTCCCCTTCTTCTGTGAATACTGAACAAAAATATTTCTTCAGGATTTCTGCTTTCTCCAAGTCCCCCTGTGCACACTCCCCCCTTCCCCTTTTAGCCTAACAATCCCACTCCTGGTCCTTCTTCTTTCACTAACATACCTGAAGAATGTCTTGTCCCTTTTCATTAATGCCTGGGCCATTTTCCTTCGTTTGTGCCTTTGCACTCCTGACTGCTTTCCCTGCCTCCCTCTATTTTTCTAGATACACTTTCCTGTCCTCCTCCCTTTGTGTTTCCTTGTACATCCTGAATGCCAGCCTTTTCACCCTTACCTTCCCAGCCACTTCCATTGAGAACCATAGTGTTTTTTATTTCCTCTTGCTTTTGCTTAGTTGCCTAACACAATGGTTTGTTGCCTCTTCTACAATTCCTTTTAGACTAGCCACTGTTCCTCTACTCTCTACCACCCCCCCCACCTGGGCTTTCCTGAGACTTTTCCTGATCTTTGCAAAGTCAGCTTTTCTGAAGTCTAGGACCCTCACTTTCATGGAAACAATTGACTTCTACATTTTTTCTTCATTTCTTTTCTGTTTTATTTTGTTTATTTTCACATGGATATACCTAAGTAGTGATTCCTGACCCCAACAACAGCACAGACCACACATCAAACCACTGAGACACCAAGAGGCCAAACAGAATTCTTTACATTTTATTCATGACACAACACTTTAATGATGCACTGACTGACAGCTGTAAAGATGAACATCAATATTACAGTAGTGGTCAAGGATCTTTGGATGCCTAGGCAATACTCACTTCAGTAGGCAAGATGGATGGGAGTCAAGGTGGGACTCAGGATTTAGGACTCAAGACTAGAAAACAATCAAGGGGGTACCCACCTAACAACACATTGTTCCCTCTGACATACTTTCACTCAAGCACCATCCCAATGTGTAAAACTGAGTGATCTAAGAAGTTTAACATTGATTAGATGAACCACAAAGTGTTCTCCTTTTTCCATATAGGTGTTTGTTCCCCTGAGCTGCCCTGACTGACTACTCTGACTGACCTCTCCAACCCTGTCACCCAGCTTTTCCATGACTTACATTCCCACCACTGTCTTCGGCCACAAGACTATGAGGGGTGCCCTGCCACCAGCACAGTTCCTGCATTTGGAGTTGTTCTTCACCAGTTTTCTCTCCGGGTCCACAGTACATGCAATGGGTGTGATGTGTGAGCTCCACCTCTGCGAAGATGCCCCCAGCATCTTGAACATGGAATCCCTTCCTTCTACATGTCACTCACTTATGCTGTCACCCAGACACCTCCAAGTAGCAATCAAGCAGCAAGCCACATCAATGCCCCTTTCCAAGGGAGGACAGCAGTCTTATGGATGTTCATCATCTCCAAGCAGTAAGCCACAGCAATAGCCCTTTCCAAGGGTGAAGAGCAGTCTTATGGACGTTCATCGTTCCTTCCTGGCCAACTGCCAAGTAACCCTCTTCCATTTGTCAACCTGGGTTGGCACAATGCCTGAGCCCTCCATGCCACCGGCCAGATCACAGAGTGTTTCCCCACTCTGCTTACCCTCTACTATTGCCCCATTAAGAATATGCTTTCTCTATTTCTTTACCTCTATGAGGTTGTCTCCTCAGTGTAATTCAGTGCCAGTGTCAGTGGTTCAGCAGGTAGCACACTCACCTCTGAGGCCAGGAGATCAGAAGGCTGAGGATTCTATCCCCACACCAGGCACTTGGGTTAAATCCCAATGCTGACACAATAGTGCAGCATGAGGGGGGATGCTGCACTCATGAGGTGCCGTCTTTTGGATGAGATGTTAAACCGAGATCCCATCTGCCTGTTCTGGTGGTAGTTCAGGTGGATGTAAAAGATCCCATGGCACTTCTCAAAAATAGTAGGGGAATATCCCCAGTGCCCTTGCCAAATTTCCCCCCATTCACTAAAAATACCACCAACAGTTCAAGGTTAGTTAGCATTCATCTGTATCCCCCTTCCCCGGGTTGTGCCTGCAAATAGGCAGAATTTGTCTAGTGCACTTACCCGGTCAACAAAAACTAAATAAATAAATACAAAATAAATAACTCCTGCAGGGACTAGTGGTGGCTGAATTCTTTGTGAAGCAGGTTCTGGTACCTGGGGATGCATCAGTTTGCTCAGACTGCTGCCATGGGGGGCAGTATCATGTAACTGAAGTGTTCTATTCAACTGCTTCCCATACCTGAATTAAACTGTCACAGCTGCTGGCGTGTCTGAACTGAGTGGGTTTGGGGTTGGGTGTAGCTATTTGGAGTATGCCATGCTCCTGTTTTAAACGATCTGCCAGAATACTAGTTCCCTAAGCTCAAGTAGGCTGAACCCAGCTGATGTTTCCACCACAATGACTGCAAAATGAATGTGTGGTATCATCTATAAAATACTTCTACACTGGGCTGGAGAGCTTTTTTTTTTGTTTGCTTGCACGCATGTGCAAGAAACATAGTGCCACCATATGAGTTTTGGTAGGTGTGCCACCCCCACTCCCAATGTCCTGCTCCTTTTTGCAGGTGCAGCTGCAATGCACCAATGAATGTCCAAGCTGTCTATGACAGCCATTCCGATGCAGTGGCGTACAGTTCAGAGAAAACCACTGCTACAATCAGTGGTGGTAACACGTAGACAATTTGCATACTACCATCCGGCAGTATGCAAATTACCTACATGTCAGCACTGCATCAGAACTGTCATAGACAGTTAATTTTTGATGGAACAGCATGGTCCTCATTGGATCCAGTGCCCCCCCAAAACACACCCAGGTAGAACACTGGGAGCCAACCCAAGTGTGCTCATGTGCTCCCCTCCACTCCACACACTGTATGGCTGATAGAGGTGCCCAATACCCCATTGGTTCCACTGCCCCCCCAAACAAACTTCCAGGTGCCATGTTGGGAGCCCGCCCCAGCGAGGCAAAAGTCTGTGGCCCATGGGGGTGCCCAATCCCCCATCAGTTCCACAGCCCCCCAAATAAACTTCTAGGTACCATGCTGGGAGCCCACCCCAGCTTGGCAAAAGTCCCACATCGTCTTTTAAAAGAAAAACACCTATAATAAAAGAAAACGGTCCCTCATTGACTCTCTTGCCCCCTTCCCCAACCCGTGCCCACCCTCTGTGTAACCCACCTCCCCACCCCTCACCCCACACTCACCGCTGGAGGCCAGCGTGATGATCTTCGTTGGGCCGGGAAAATGTCTGCACTCTTCAAAGCCGACCTCGAACTGAAGAAATGCCTGTAAGCTGTATAATGGCATAAGTGTTTTATTCAGCTTTGGTGCATATCTCAACCATTTTTTGAGATTTATTTCACCAAATTTTCAACATGGGGTTCTTGGGACCCCACCTCATGAACTCAGTCACTGTAATTTTGTTATTCGGTCCTGAAAGATGTTTTCGTGGTCACTGCACGGAACCACCTTTTGGGACTGATTAATGAAATGACAGTGTCACAGTTCATGAGGTAGGCCTTTAACAACCCTATGTTGAAAAGTTGATGAAAAAAATTCCCATAAATGACTGCTTTATGAGTCTGCATTGTGCAGTTCCTACACATGCTCATAACTTCAAGAATGTTTATTATTATCACTCCAGATTTTCAACATTGCCATTTTACCATACCTCCTTATGAACACTACAGATGTCATTTTTCACATTTCACCCAAAATTCGTTTTCGCACATGTAGCGCACTATGGTGCGGTCGGTGTGCAAAATCAATGTTTGGGACAGATTAAAAAAATTACAGTGACACTGTTCATGAGCAGAGATCTTAAAATGGCTGTGTTGAAAATTTAGTGATAAAAGTCCATCAAATGGCTGTGTTACAAGAGTGCATTGCGGAGTTTCCATGCACCCTCGTCAATTCACAAATGTGTAATATTTTCAGTACAGATTTTCAACATTGCCATTTTTCCCCACCTCCTTAGGAACAGTACAGCTGTCATTTTCCACTTTCTGGCCAAAATGTGTTTTCACACTTCTGGCACAGAATAGCACGGTCGCTGTGGGAAATCAGTGTTCGGGACAGATAAAGAAAATCGCTGTGATGTTGTTTATGAGCGGAGGTCCCAAAATGCCTATGTTGAAAATCTGCTGTTAAAAATCCCCAAACTAATTACAGTACAGGTGTGTGTTGCACAGTTTCTTTGCACACTCATGACTTCACCAGTTTTTTTTTTTTATATTTTCACTCCAAGCTTTCAACATTGTCATTTTTTACACCTCCTCCTGAACAGTACAGCTGTCATTTTTCACATCCTGTTCAAAATGTGTTTTCACACCTGTGGCGCCAAATGGTGCAGTTGCTGTGCAAAATCACCTTTCGGCTAATGAACTGATAGTGTCAGTGTTTATATGGAGGGTTCACAAAAAGCCTGTATTGAAAAATTGGAGTAAAAATACCAAGAAACACCCAGAGCATTAGAGTTTTTGACCATAACACCCTACCCTGTAGGGAATGACAGGCATCAGGGGCGTGACTTGGGATTGTCGACAATAATGCTCATGCCATTCCACCCCCCCCACTCCCACCCTGCAGCCAGTGACAGGCACCGAGGTGTGCCTTGGACCCCCTGGCCCCAGTGTTCACCCCATTCTCATATGCTGTACCCATTTCAGTGTATTTCCCTATGGAATGAGGTGAACATAAAGCCCAAACACTCCAAGGCACACCTCGACACTTGTTAGTGTCTGCAGGGTAGGGTGAGGTGAAATGCAGTCACCTTCATGGGTGACGACCCAAAGGTACACCCCAATGCCTATCCATCTCTGCAGGGTGGGGGTGGAGTTGGCATCAGTTCAATACTTCACTGCCATTCCTATATTGCATCTGTCTAACTCCTGCACTTCCACTGCTAATGCCAACAAGCAAACATTCGACATTGACAAATGCTTGTTTTTATAGATTCAGTGCCCAGCTGGGTTGTGTGAGTAGTGCTTACTTTGTGAAGAAATGGGCAGCGACTATGAGATGATTTTTTTTCTTTCTTGAGATTATGGACTTCTGTCATTTGGCTGGTGAAAGGTCAGTTGGGCATCAGTAGGGCATCAGCAGAAGGTGCAAAGCATTTGGGCTAATACAGGGCCATTGCCGAACTCAGTGTCAAGGCAATCTTCAAATTGTTGGCTGCCATGCACATGTGTGCTGAGGATATTGTTGTCATATTCCTCATATGACACACACATAGGTAGGGCTTGCCTTTACACTCCTGGACAGCCTTTTTCTTTGTCAGGTAGGGTCATTGAGATTAGCAATGACAGCACTTGAAAGAGGAAGAAAAGGAAAGTGGTATGCTTCTGGATTACCCAGGGTGGTTTCATCATGAGATGCACTGGATGACTGATTGGGAAGGCTGCTTAGAGTGGAAGTAAATTAGTGGATCTCTGGGGACTAATGAAACATGGCCTGTTTGGATGTACTATCATCACATGAGTAGCCCTAGTCATCCTCAGAGCCACACAACTCTGACTGTCAGTCCCACTATCGTGATCTCCACCAGTTGCAAAACAAGCATGGGACCTTGGTAAGGGTCAAACTAGGGAGGGGGATTTAACTGATGGGGCTCAATTTGCAAACCCCTGAGAATGCCACAAGCTCTTGGTGCACTGATTATTTGGCTCATGGGGCTTGTGGCATTCTCCCAGCCAGCAATTGGGATTTCCAATCCCAAGTGCCAAATGTTTCATATTACACCAGCTTTTCCCACTTTAAACTTGTGCATTTGGGGGACCCTTTTTATGGGGCTTGTGCCAAATCTTTGATGCAAGCTGCTGAAAACTGAGGAAACTGTCACAACTGCACCCAATATACTAAAATCAGGTGCAGCTGCGACAAAGGTGTTTGGCACAGCTGTGCCAAAAAATGGTTTTGATGCAGGGCTTGATGAAAGCCCTGAGTCACCCTTCAAAAATTTTGCCCATGGTGTTGGCTCAGTGCAAGGAGCTGGCAGTGTGTGTGTGTGTGTGTGTGTGTGTGTGTGTGTGTGTGTGTGTGTGTGTGTGTGTGTGTGTGTGTGTGTGTGTGTGTGTGTGTGTGTGTGTGTGTGTGTGTGTGTGTGTGTGTGTAAGAACGGATGGGGAGGGTCTGGAGACTCTAGAAAGCTAGTTCAACCTTTTCTAGTTTGACTGGTATGGCTGCTTTGCACTAGTCAAACCATTTGAACCAAAAGTTCAGATTTACCTCCAAAAGTTCACCAGAGTTCATGGGAATTGAACACCAAAAGTATGAGGTGTTAGATTCCCTGTGAAATCTGGAGCTGTAGCTCTGGTGCATACAAATCAAAGAAAGCATTGTGTACTTTTCAGCATGTAAGAACAGATTTCCACTTTTATCTGCTTACGAAGAGCAAATTAATTTAAGGGTGTAATCTTTCTGTATCATTGCTTGTTCAAGATTGATATGCATTACCACGAAGGCCATTATAATGTAACACCTTTGTTAATTGAGCAACCCATTCTAAAAAATGGGCATCCTGCTTTTGTGGTTAGAACACTGACTAGGATACTTGGAGATCACAGGTGAAAGCCCCATTGGAACTAAAATGCATATTACGGTACAGTATGTGACCTTGGACAATTGCTTCATCTACCAGTGCTGCAGTCCACCCAGATGCAAAAATGGTAGAAGTAGGACACCACTGGAAACTGCTTGTTGCATCTCTGCTGGGCTAGCCAGAGTAAATAAATTGTAAAATAAAAAAGTGTAAAATCAGTCCCTGTATTATGCAATAAATATTGTTGCTGAGAGGGCTGTATTTTAGGGATTTAACACTTTACAGTTCAGGGTTACATATTATGACAATATAATGTGATTGCATGTTTGCAGGATTTTGTCACATTATGTTTACTTCCCCTAATCAGACAATACAGAGCGTTACCTGCTATCATATTGCAGGGTTATACTTTGAAGGAACATAACACTTTTTTCAAAGGCATATTGTTACTATTGTTGAAGTACACACCTGTTAGATTCAATTATTACCCAACACTTTTCAATAATATAAAGTGCCCTAAACTGGTTGATCCTGATGCCAAGAAAAGTGTTGCATGACACTTGACGCACTTTCTCTTGCTAAGCTGTCTCACACCTGGCCTTGTGATACTTAAGGTACAGTAGCTACTAAAGACCAGTAAAGAGTCTTAGCAAAAACCAATTAGTGTTGAGTCTGCTGTAGCCATGTGGGAAGTTTTTACACGTTAAGGCATGGGCTGGATTTTCAAAAGACTCGACACATGTGCAGTTTCTTACTTTGAGTAGTGCTTGCATCAACATAAATGTGCAAAATGATATAGTAAAACATGTTGCTGCATTTGTGACTGCTGATCCTGCTTTATTGCAAAAACTGACCCATGCATCAACAATTGATGCATGGGTCCATTTTGAGATGCATGTTTGCACCCACATGCTGAAAACTGCAGCATTTATGCCAGAAAGTTAGACCAGCTTTTAAGTGGCCTCTTTTTTCGTGAGTTGTGCAGTTGCATCAGAAAAGTGACACAGATTCTAGTCTATTTTTCAAAAATCTAGCCTATTCTGTATAAGCATATAGTAAACCCTGTTTGGTGCAAGTTAACAGAAAAACTAATCAGGGCTGGGAGGGGCATATTGGACCTACATTGGCATCCCTTCTGTCCTTAAATTAATATGTTAATACGTTCCTAGATAATTGAGGTTCATTCATTTACTACATTGCAGTCATGAAATTATTTATAAATATTAACCTATAGATCAGTGTTACACCTGTTGTAATAAACATCATGGACTGGCACCCTTGTTAACACAAGACATAACAGTTCCAAACCATTCCAAACATTTGGGGATACCTGCCTATACAATCATAACAGAAAGCTTCATGGAGTCCTCTAAAAAAAGACATTAGAAGACAGCGAGGGAGTTATTTATTTTTTATTTAATGTATTCATTTTACAGTTCACTTTCCCAGGATAGTCCAGCTGAGATGCAACATGTAATTTCCAGTGGAGTCTTGGGTTAAAACATTTCTGCAGCTGGGTTGACTGGAGCATAGGGAGGTAAAGTGACTTACCCATATTCACACAATAAATACTTGGTTCTAGTGGGGAACCTGTAATACATATCCTGGGGCCCAATTTTCAGAGGGTGGCACAGGGCTTATGTGAAGCCATGCCTCAAACCCTTTTTTTGGTGCAGCTGCACCAAACACCTTTGCTGCAACTGTGCCCAATTTTGGTAGGTTGAGCGCAGTTGTAACACTTTGTCCAATTTACGGCATTTATGCCAAATATTTGATGCAAGCCCCATAGAAAGGGTATCCATGCAGGTGCATAGCTACAGGGGTGCAGTTGCACCCAGGCCCACGAGGTTAAGGGGCCCAATCATCAGAATAATTTTGATGTTTATTCTATTTCCCTGGAAGCTACTGTGCATGTGCTTGTGCTGTGACTTTAACCCAGCCTTTTTTTTCTTTCCAGCAGTTGTATGTACACACTGTGCACCACTGTCAAAGTGCATGAGTGACTCAGAATTCTGACTGTCATACAGAGAGGAGGGAGGTGCCGAGGTCAGAATAGGAGGAGACAGAGTGAGTGACAGCAGCAGTATGGGGGCGGGGGTGATCAGATGATGGAAGACTGGTAGGAGACAGTGAGAACCACTGCAGTGTGGGGCTGGGGGAATGGTCACAATGTGCACCATTAACTATGCCGTATGACTCTGTAGCAGATCGCTATAAGAGTCATGTAGTAAGTAACTGTAACCAAGTGCACATGTCAGCACTGGCAAATCACACTGTCGCCATTTTGTTGGTCATGAGGAGAACTTCTGTGTGTGTGTGTTGAGTCTAGGCGGCTCGCCAACACTGTTGTGCTTCTTCTTTTGAATCTTTTTCTATCTTGTTCACCACCACTTAAATATATTGCCAGTCATCAGTTCTTTGGCATTTAGAGCAGAGCTGCTGGCAGCAGCAGGTGAATTACTTCTCTGTCATACAATGGCAAGAAAGAATCCTGGCTTCTAATTGGTCAGTTGGCTGTCACAACAGGGATGTTATCCTGGCATAACCTCCCTACTGATTGTTTGTTGGATTTGTAGGATTTGGAGGATGATTTCGTCCTTCTCTTAAGAAACAAAAATATTTTTACACACTAACAAAAACAGCCTTTAAAATGATTTATTTCATTATAAAACAATAAGACATTGTATAATAAGAATAATGCCCTCCAGGGTGGGTGTTATGCTGGGATAACATCCCTTCTCAGGTGTTGTACACCCTCAGCTGGTGGCCTCAGGCCCAGCCACCTGAGGTGGGATATTATCCCAGCATAACACCCACCCTGGAGGGTATTATTCCTTTAAGGTCACCTCATCACGACCACACGGGTGTGTGTTTAGAGTCCCAAGCAAAAACTGAACAAGAACCAAAACTGTGAGGCACAGTGTAAAACAGCTTCTGGCAAGCACATACTATATTTGATTTATTTCATTTTGTGTGTGATTGTAAGCAACAAGAAAAACATTATAGATGAGAAGATGAACAGTGTAGACAAAGACAGCTATTTATTTGGTGTAAACGGCAAGGGATGTGGTCACATCAGTAGTGTATTATTTATTAATTAATTCATTTGTTTGTTTATTTGTCTTTTTTTTAATCAGGAGAGGGCAAGGTACAAACTCCACATTGTGACAGTTGATTGGGTGTGCCCTGGGGGTTGATTACACAGAGCTACACCTGTTCTGTTGACAGTTGACACGAGGGACTGTTTGTTGGCTAGAGAAAAATCTCTTACCTTTCCTTTATTAATACATGTCATGACATGGTCCAAAGTTTTTAAATCCACCTGAACAGCCACTGGACAGAGCTGGACAGAAGAGACCTCATTTTAACATCACATCTCTTCTGAGGATGTCAACTACTCAACAGTACTGCACCCCCCCATGCTGCAATAGAAGTATCAGTACTGAGAATTTGCCTAGCCCAACCAGGTGTAAGAGACTAGAATCGATAGCCATACAATCATTCTGCCATCTGACCTATCCTGACCCCAAAGGCGAGTGTGCTGCCTACTGAACCACGGTCTCTCACATAAAGACAAATCAGGTTCCGATACCTCCTGCACAGTGAGTTAGCATGGTGAAAAGGCTACTGAATACAGTACAAGGAAGCAAGACTTAGACAAATCTACATTTCTTGAGATACATTTACTATTCAGCATGAATTTGAAAGAAAAAGTAATACAAAAACAGATAAAGCAAGTTCAGCCAGAGGACGCAAGCAACTAAAACGATCACTTTGAAGAACCAAGGAAACATACAAACTGCCAAACTGCTCTAATCATTGATATTTCTTACGATTTGTTGGCAGTTCACCACCTCCTGCTGCGTGACCTGCTCCAGCCATATGCCTAGCCATGAGCTGGTATCCCCAGCCCCAATCATAAGCTCCCCTGTAGCCTAATCTGCCTGCTGGCTTAAATAGCAGCATCTCACATAGCACACACCTCTAGAATGAGGAGACAACCAGGATCAGGAGGCAACTTCACCCAACTGCTCCTATTCCTAGCTGTAGCCTTGACCCTGTGCCTTCCAACCAAACAGATACCAAACAGGCACCCAGCATGTCCTGTCTGGCGATGTGCCAGACCAGCCCAGTGGGAGACCAGGAGCTGGTCACCACCCACCTATTGCTTAGTGCAGCAGCTCACCTGTGCTACTACTACTCCTAAGCTGCTCTATGCCCCAGAATTATGTCTCATCTCAAGCTAAATAACATGTGGAGTCTGCAGCCTACAAAGAGAGCATGTCTGATTGCACAGTGGACAAAAGGTTTACATCAATTCCCTAGAATATCCAGGAAGCTGATCCTAATAATACTGCTAATCTCTGGGAACATCCACCCTAACCCCAGTCCCCAGCCAACTCATCCTCTGATCCCCACCTCAATGGGTCACCTAAAGCTTGTGACCTTGAACAGTGGAAGCCTCTTGGCAAAGCTAAAACAGTTTGAAGCCAGGGTGGAGCACATTCAGCCAGATGTCATAGCATTAACAGAGACACATAGCTCACACCACTTGCTGCTGACTCAGTAGTCTCCATCCCTGGGTACAACATACATAGGTAGGACCACTCTGGAAAAAATAGGGAGGCTGCCTAATCTACACTCGCAACCACCTACAATGCCACAGAGTCCAACTGCCCAATGCCTCGAGTGACTGTGAATGCTAGTGATCAAAATCCTGTTGGGTAAGGGGCCAAAAGGCCTTATCCTTATGGCTGTTTCCATCCCATCTGGGAGGCCGAAAATGGATCTAGATAGAAGCCATTGCCAACTATAATCAACAGCCAGTCAGAACAAAGAAACTATTGTTTTGGGGGACTTCAATTCCAACTGGACTACCAGCTCAAGTGCTGTGCACAGGGACCTGGTTGCTGGACTTTACCTAACCCAGATGGTAAACAGCTGCACCAGAATAAATTACCACATGGGCACAAGCACCTTAATCAACTGGCTGTTAACAACACACCCTGAAAGACTGACTGAGATCAAGGTACTCCTGGACGCACTGAGTGACCACTCACCCATCCAATGTGAGTGGTCGGCAAAGTAGGTTAAACTTCCCTCAGGCTGGTGAGAAACAGGGTAATCAAAGATAGAGCAATGCCCAATTTCAGGGACCACCTCACAGAAATTGACTGGCGATTCCTGGACTCATGCTCCAATGTCGACACAGCCCTTCAATTCTTCATCACACACTTCAACGTGGCAGCAGCCAAGTTCACCCCTTATTGTAAAAATATGTAGGAGCATGGACTGGGTTAACATCCCACCACTGCTAAATTTGATATGGCAATGAGATATCCTCTGGCACTGGGCCAGAGCCACAGGGTCAACTGTGGACATCCAAAATTACAAATCAGCCCATATCAAGTGCATCTGGGTGATATGGCAAGCCAAAACTATGTCTTATAAGAACAGACAATCACAGTGCTGGGGTGATAGGAAGAAATTCTAGGCCTCAATTAAGAACCTGCTAAGGACTAGTGACAGGACTCCCCCCGCCCCCAGCACACTCACACAATGCTTCACCACAATGATGAAGTCATCCTTGAAGGCAATATGAAGGCCAACATTTATAATAGGGGATTCAATAATTACAGCTCAGTCCTCCCTCAGAGAGCGGCCGCAGATTCCAGTGAAGTACCAACTACAAACCAGCCACCAAACTAATAACTTGCCTGTTGACCTAAGATCTTACAAAGTTAAAATATGTTGAACTAAGATTAGGCAGTGGTATCACAAACAAAGTGAGGAACTGCATGAATGTTGTATAGCACAGGAAAATGGATACATTTTTTATAGAAGGGTAATTAGTGCTCAGTGGGATGTGATGTATTAAATGGAAATCTATTTATTAAGTATATGTATACTTGTATTTTTTGTATTTTTGTATGTCTTGAACATTTTTCCCTTTGCTGTAACCAGGAAATGTACTTTAGAATGTGTCCCTTGAAAATGAGTGTACTTGTGTACTCAATGGGATTGTTTTACCTTGTTCATTACTGATGAATAAAATCATTACTATTACTACTACTACTACTACCAAACTACTCAAACACTGGATACTGATCAGACTTTTACTTGAGGCAGGTGACTGCCAAGTAAAATAGTAACTATTTAGTGAGAGTCCTGGGAAAAACAAGGATGGGGGTGATAGGATTGACATCAAGCTCATCCATCACTCTCCTGGAGGTTATCAAACCTATCACTAAGCTATTCAACCTGTCACTCCATCTATCTACTTTCCCCACAAAGTGGAGAAATGCCTTGGTCACCCCATGCTAAAAGGTGGAGACCGAACACTAGTAACCAATTACAGGCTCATCTCAGTCCTGTTCCCACTCTCCAAAGCACATGAAAGAGTCATAGCAGACCAACTTACTGACCATCTACATAAAAACAACTTTCAATGCCCCCAACAGCATGGCTTTCACAAGATACACAGCAAAAACACTGCCCTAATAGAATTCATGGACTTCGTCCATGAGGCACTTAACCAGGGTCAGCTGGTTGGAGTAATCTTTATCGACCTAACCAAAGCATTTGACTGGTGATGGTGCTACTCCACAGGTTAATTTGCCTAGGGATATCTCCCAGTACAGTTAACTGGTTCAGTAGCTACCTGACGGGGCACTCAGAGCAAGTAAAAATCAATGGAGTCATTTCTGAGATGGGCGACATCACAGTAAGGGTTCCACAGGGCTCCATACTGGGCCCGCTTAGGTTCAGCCACTTTGTGAACAACCTCCCCGATGCTTGCCCCACATACAAAGTCCCATTCTATGCAGATGACACTGTTGTATTCTCATGTGACTCCAGCCAGGAAGCATTCACCATGAACCTGAAGAACAACTTCAACCTGCTGCAGGACTGGTTTAAAAGTATCCTGCTAATGCTCAACAGTAAAAAAATAAAGACGATGCTCTTCGCAGGGCGCCAAAAAAGGAGAGCAACAACTCCTTTCTTAATAGCAAACAGCCCAGACTCCACCCTAGAGCAGGTAAACTTCTTCCAGTACCTAGGGATCATAATTGATGAGTCTCTATCTTTCAATGAACACAGTGGCAATATTGCCTCCACTGCCAACAGGAAGCTAGGAGCTCTTTATAGACTTCAATTCTGCCTCATACCAGAGGCTAGACTACTGGCTGTCAGTGGCACAATCCTACCACTCCTTGACTATGGTAATGTGGTTTATGGCGTAGCCTCTGAAGCCACCCTTCACAGAGTCCAGACAACCCTCAACAAGATGTGCAGATTTGTGCTGGATGCTGATCATCTCATGCATACTTACAATATGTACTCTAGGGCAAAAATTGCTTCCTCTCCATGACCGAATCAAACTCCAGACCTGCCTGCTGGGGAAGGAGGCTCTTCTAGGGCTTGCACTTCCATCTTTAAAGGCTCTATTCTGGTCTGCCCCTGCTAAGCATGCTACTAGAAGTGTAACAAATCCCACCCTGGCGGTACCTTTCAGGAAAACATCACTGGGCAGGCGAGCCATCGCAGTTAGAGCCCCTATCTGGCTAAATGAACTTCCCTATTCCACCACAAGCCTAGCACATCTTGGACACTTCAAATCCAAACTTTGGAAGTCCATCACACCACCAGAACACTGCAACTGCCAGACTTAACCCCACCTTACATCACTTGACTACCCAATAGCCCCAGGGCCTGTACTCATGTTCCCCCAAATCATGACAAGTTCTTCCTCTAGACGTATAGGTACAATGTTGCCCAAAATGGGAGGTCTAACTGCCTCTGTCTTCTCTCAGTTAATTGCCCCCATAACTTCCTCCCTCTTCTACCCCCATAGGTGTGACTGCCTCAGCAATATTGGTTTCATGTCAATTTGGTGAAATAACAATGGTGATTACAATTTCAGTGACTTTTAAATAGCGACAGAAAATACAGCGAGCTTCAATAGCAGCGCATGCAATTTCAGTTACAACAAAGCTCCATATAAATTCCACCGACATCCTCGATCACAACCCACCAGGGACTGCACCTTTAAATACACACCCCACACCTGTACCCAATTAATTATAGTTTTGCAGGGGGGCTGTGCCCCCTGAACCCCCCGCTATTTCTAAATTAACATCCTCCGAGGTGCACCTGGACCTCAGAGGTAGGTTATATGACACCATGTCTCGCTATACTCAGTCATTGCTAATATTCCTTACTCGCTATCATTGAAATTGCTACATATGAGTTGCTGAATATGACTCGCTATAATTAACACGCTGAATTGCCATGCTACCAGCATTATCATCCATCTTTTCTGCTCTGTATTAACTTGGGCAACGTTGTATTCTGTTCTGTTGTATTCTGTTTTGTTTTGGTGTCTTCTATCAGCTACAAATGTGCCTGAGATTGGTGCTACTCATTGAGAAATACTCACACACCATATCTCCTAAGGGTAGCAGGCAAAGTTTGTCCCTTAGGCTGCCAGATGATTTAGGAGGTATAGGTTTTTAGGACATGTATACACACCTGTGGCATAGCAAGGGTTAATTATCTGCAACTGAAGAGACTCTCTCTAATATGTCTGTGGATGCTCTGTGATAATCTCCCCTTACACTTGGATGCTAAATGTTTGACATATTGAATGTATCTGCATTTTTAATCTACGCATAATGTCTGTATTTCGTTTTTTTTTTTTGTAGCTTAATGTTTAATTGACAATGCTTGTTAGCTGCTAATGTTCTGTCCCCCCTTGTATGTGCTACTTGCTGTCCCCATGTCTACTTGTCTGATGAGGATCCTTTGTAAATTAGCTTTTAGCTCAAAGGTGTAACTCCAAATTACTAATAAATAAATAAAACATGTAACATCACCCATCCTTTATATGAGATGTCAATCTGAGGTTCCCTCTCTGCTGATCTTTGGTGGCTGTCCTGGTGTAAATTAAAGATTCAATGGGACGTACTGTTGGAGATGATGATTTTCCCTGGTGTTCAAAACCAGGAGGGAGGCTCTTATAACATACTCTTGCACCCAGGCTGTCTGGGAATTTGCTACACCACTGTACCCAGGATTGCTGTAAGATGGACCACAAAATCATTGGTCTAACTTGCGGTAGTTGGCACACAGGATAGAAAACCCTTGTCACTGGCCAGGAGAATTCTGCAAGCCCTGCACACCACATGTTCAGTGCACCCAGGGGATTGCAGCATTCTGGGCCATCTGAAAATCTGGCCCTTGGTTTCTAAGCTGATGTTCTATCCACCAGACCATACTGCCTATAAAAGTGTTATGCAACAGTAAATGACTAAGCATGTTAAATATTTAAAAATCTGAATAGGAAAATACTGTACATCTGGAGCCTGATATTCAAAACTTTGCCTGGTGGTCAAAGTGATTGCATCTCATTCGACCAAGATTTGTGACCATGCACAATATTCAAAAGGGGCTGTTACATGCGCTAACAGGTTAGCGCATGCAAAAAAAATGTATGCAGTAGGCAAAGGAAAGGGCAAGGACAGGGAAAACCAGCTCAGCAAGATATTCAGTACATTTGTGCTGTGCAAAAGGAGTTAGGGTGGTCACTTTGCACAGTGCAAATACCAGTGAAAAGAAGCACGACTTACTCGGGGCAACACAAGCAGCCACTGGAGCAACTGCAGCCAACAACCTTGTTAGTAGTGTGGGAGCACACCTGCTCCCTGGGGGACAGTGGCAACTCCTACCCTCCAAACTCTGGATGCTTTAAAACAAGTAAGACCCTGGTGTACAGTGACCCCTCCCACACCTTCCGGTTCTGGTATAGAAAATACTTTCCTGGTGCCCAGTAGTTCCCCTCACCCTCCAAGTGCCACCATCGATAAGTACATACATATAAATCTGTGATGCCCAGTGGTTCCCCCTCCCACTGATCCTCATCCTGTAGTGATTAAAGAATGTCTCTAGTGGTCCATGGTCCTTCCACCCTCTGATCACAAGCCTGAAGTGTCTATTATGTATCCCTTATGCCTATTGTTCTCCCCACCCTCCAATCACTGGCCTGTAGTGTCTATGATGTATCCCTGGTGCCTAGTGTTCCCCTCACTCTCTGATCACCAGCCCATAGTGTCCATGATGTATCCCTGGTGCCTACAGATCCCCCATCTTCCAAGTAACCAGCCCACAGTGTCTATGATGCATCCCTGTTGCCTAATGGTCCCCCCTCCCTCTGATCATTGTCCCGTACATTGTTAGGATGTATCCCTGGTGGCTAGTGGATCCCCATGCCTTCCAGTCAGCATGCCGTACATTGCGAGATATAGACTTAGCATCCAGTAGTCCCCCAGTCTGATCCCCAGCTCCACAAATAGTTCTGTATGCTATGGTGGCAGTTATCCCCCTGTCCTCCATGTCCAGCACCAGTGAACAGAAGTGGTCCTTCCCGACCTCCAGTTGCCTTCCCTGTATGACAGTATTGATGAGAATTAAAAGGAAACCCTGCAGTCTACAAAAATAACTAAAACTAAAGACAATAACACATCCCTGGCATCCCTGTACCAAAGAAATCTGTCCCTTGTATCATGCAGCACCCCCCCCTTGTGCCATGGGCACTGACCACCCACCCTTCCAACCCCCCCGTACCTGAAGCACCAGTTTTGTGGCTGAAATATGGTGACTGGCACAGCCCTCTGCTCACCACATCAACCGGCCATCATATGACAAGTCAGGGAGCGTATGTCCTCTGTATAACAGAGGGTGCACATCCTCTGTACTGTACATGGAGCGTGCAGTCTGTGTAATGCACAAGGCACTTTAGGTACAGGGGTTTGGCAGGGTGGGTGGTTGGTGCCTGCAGTGCAGAATGGCTGCTACATGCAAGGGACAGATTACATTGGTATGGAAACAGGGATTGGAGAGTTTGAGTATACCACTTGACGCCAGGGACTATGAGGTATTTGCCTCAGTTTTCGTTATTTTTGCAAACTGCAGGGTTTCCCTTAATTCTCAACAGTATTGTCATACAGGGCCAGCAATCAGAGGGTGGGAGGGACCACTAGCCACCAGGGAATTTTTTGGTTCACCGGTGCCAGGCATGGAGGATGGGAGGGACACTGGCTACTATAGCATACAGGAGTTTTTGTGGGGCTGGGAATCAGAAACCATAGGGACCACTGCCAACTTATATCATGCAACTTACGGGACACCGATCAGAGGACAGGGAGTTCAACTAGCCACCAGGGATACATCCTACAAAGTAGATGAGGGTGATATGAGGGCAGGGGGAAAAGCTCCTGCCTGAATGGAGCTGCTTCCCAGATGCCGCCTGCATAAACAACAAATCTGCCACCCTCGCCCCGGGCTCCTGCCCGAGTGGAGCTGTTTCCCAGATGCCACCTGCATAAACACCGAAGCTGCCCACTCTCGGCCCGTGCTTCTGCCCAATCGGAGCTGCTTCCCAGGTGCCGCCTGCATAAACACCAAAGGTACGCTTGCCCAGCAAGATTCAGTTGTGATTTTAAAACTTGGCGCCTTTTCTGGCAGATCCTGCGTCTTAGTGCCACCAAGTAGCTGGAGCAGAAGTAAAGAAATTAATCCTTAGGAGACTATTCTTTTGGATTTCTCCCTACCTTGGGGTCCAGTGCACAGCTTATCTGCTGGGCTGAGTGTACCACTGTAGTCACCTGCTCCATGAAACATAGAAACATAGAATTTGCTGGCAGATAAGGACCGCTTGGCCCACCCAGTCTGCCCATTTCCTTACCTAGTGGATAAGCTGCAGATCCTAGTTAACCAGCAGCCTACTTCTTCCTACCCCCAACCCCTAGAATTGCCTTATGACTGTCCCATGCATGCTTGAATTCCACAACTGTTTTTGACTCCACAACCTTCTCCAGATGGCCGTTCCATGCATCCACAACCCTCTCTGTGAAAAAATACTTCCTTAAATTACCTCTGAGCCCCCCCTCTATCTTCAAATTGTGCCCCTTGTTCTTGCACATCTCTTTTTTTGAAAGACGCTACCCTCTTGAACTTTGTTGATTCCCTTGAGGTACTTGAAAGTTTCTATCATGTCCCCCCTCTCCCTCCTTTCCTCTAGGCTATACATATTAAGCTCCTTAAGTCTCTCTTCATATGTCTTCCGGTGCAGACCCTGCACCATTTTAGTTGCCCTCCTCTGGACAGCTTCCATCCTGTCTATGTCTTTGTGGAGATTGGGTCTCCAGAACTGCACGCATTACTCCATATGGGATCTCACCAGCTATCTGTACAGAGGGATAATAACTTCTTGTTTTCTACTGGTGATGCCTCTCCCTATGCATCCCAGTATCCCCCCAGCCCTCCTTGTTGCCCTCTCACATTGCTTGCCCACCTTTAGGTCATCTGATATGACTACCCCCAGGTCCCTTTCCATTTTGTTGTTGTTAGTATCTCACCCCCATTGTACTCTTCCCTGGGTTTTTGTTTCCCAGGTGCATTACCTCACTTCTTAGCATTGAATCTAAGCTGCCATACATTTGACCATTCCACTAACCTTGCCAAGTCCCTTCTCATCCTTTCCACCCCACCTTGTGCATCAACTCTGTTGCAGATCTTTGTGTCATCTGCAAAGAGATATACTTTTCCTTCCAGTCCCTCTGCAATGTCACTTATAAAGACATTGAAGAGGACCAGTCCTAATACTGAACCCTGTGGTACCCCACTAATAACACCCCTTTCTTCAGAGTGGACTCCATTTACTATTACTCTCTGTGTCCTATTCTCCAGCCAATTCTTTACCAAGGCTGTCATCTTGGGACCCACTCCCAGGCTGGCTAACTTGTATATTAATCTTTTATGTGGGACTGTGTCAAATGCCTTGCTAAAGTCTAGGTAGGCCAGGTCCACAGCCCCTCCCTGATCTACTACTTTGGTCACCCAGTCAAAGAAATCTATCAGCTTTGTCTGGCATGACCTTCCGCTATAAATCCATGCTGCCTTGGGTCCTGTGCCCTCTGGCCTCTAGATACTCGACAATTCTTTCTTTCAAGTGATTCCATCATTTTCCCTACCACTGAGGTTAAACTAACAGGTCTGTAGTTTCCTGCTTCTACCTTGCTCCCACTTTTGTGAAGGGAATCACATCTGCCCTCCTCCAGTCCTCGGTACCACCCCATCCTCCCATGATTTGTTAAAGAGGGTAGTCAGTGATGTCACTAGTTCTACCCTTTGTTCTTTAAATTCTGGGATGAATCCCATCAGGCCCCATTGCTTTGTCCACCTTCAGTTTTAAAGTTCTTTCAGAACCCTTTCTTCTGTAAATGGGCTGGTATCAACTTCTGTACCCAGAGTGTTTCTACTGTTTGTTTAGGTACCTCCCCCTCTTCCTTTGTAAATACTGAGCAAAAATATTTGTTTAGTATCTCTGCCTTTTCACAGTCACTCTCTGCCCACCCTCCCTCCCTTTATTAAGCCTCACTATCCCTCCCTTGGTCTTCCTTCCTTCCCTGATGTACCTATAAAAGGTTTTATCCACCTTCTTAACTGAGTTGGCTATCTTTTCCTCTGTTTGGGCCTTTGCTGTCCTGACTGCCTTCCCAGCTTCCTTTTGCTTTAACTGATACAGCTCTCTGTCCTGCTCCTTCTGTGATCCCTTGTACTTCCTGAATGCTTTCTTTTTCTCTTGAACCTTCACTGCCACTTCCTTTGAGAACCATAGTGGTTTCTTACATCGTTTCGTTTTGTTTATTTGCTTCACACAAAGGCTTGTTACCTCTGTGATGGCAGTTTTTATTATTCCCATTGTTCTTCCACCCTCTTCCTGCCCATTTGCTAGTGCATTCCTTAGGCACTCACCCATTTTGACAAAGTCAGCCCTCCTAAAGTCCAGTACTTTTGCCTTGTGTGGCTTGACTCTATTGCTGTGTTTATTGTGAACCATACTGTTCGATGGTCGAGTTCTCGGATGGCTACCCACTTCTACATCTGTGATCCTCTCTTCATCTCCATTTGAGAGAACCAGGTCTAAGATTGCTCCCTCTTGAGTGGGTTCCAATACTAGTTGTCTAAGGCATGCCCCCTGTAGGGCATCTAGAATAACTCCACTCTTCGAAGTGGCTGCTGCAACTGCACTCCAGTTAACATCTGGCATATTCAGATCACCCATCAGCAATATCTCCCCTTTTTCTGCCATTCTAAGTATACTTTCTATCATTTCCTTGTCCATTTCCTCCCCCTGAGAAGGGGGTCTGTATACTAACCCTGTGCAGATTATGGTGCCATTGTCGGTCTCCAAATTTATCCACAGTGCTTCTTCTCCTCCTCCCTGTTTTCCCTTTTGTTCTGTTGCTTTGATTCCTTCCCTTATGTAAAAAGCTACTCCTCCTCCTCTTTTACCCTCCCTGTCCCTCCTGTAGATAGTGTATCCTGGTATGTTTATGTCCCAGTCATGGTTTTGTGTGTTCCATGTTTCTGTGACTGCCATGATATCCAGATGTTCCTCCTCCATCAAGGCCACTAATTCAGGAAGCTTGTTACTCAGACTACAGGCATTGGTACTCATTGCTCTCCATTTTTTTATGGCTTTACCTTCTTTTGCAGCATCCTCCACTGACCTTTGGCATTTTTTCTTTCTTGGCTTGTTTTTCGGAAAGCTGGTAACCGGAGCGCCCCTACCCAGGCTCTCCCTATCGTAAGAGCTGCTGCAGGAGTAGCCTCTTAGCATTTTTTGTGTACTGTGCAATTCATTCCAAACAGTTTTACTATGTTTTTTCATTTTTTATTCATTTATGCATTATTGCAATATAGTTAAATGGAACTTTTATGCTTGCTGACTGCCTCAACCCTGTTAATTAATAGCTGCGATGTACTGTCTGTTTAAACCCCAGGGACTGCATGTTCCTGCATTTTACTTTACCTAACTCAGTGTGTGCTTTCAAACTTCTTGTTTCTCTCTTGCCTCCTCCTTTCCCTGGTACTGTAACCCTACTCACTGGATACCTCCCCTCTCTGTACATCCAGCCCCCACCTCTTCACCCCACCACGTCATCCAGCTGATCCTTTTGTCCTCTCGCTAATCCTCTCCATCCTGAGCAGCAAATTCCTCCCTGTCCTCAGCCTTTCTTTGTCTTTTGTCCCTTCCCTCATATTAACAAAATCTCTCTTCTCTCTCCTAGCTGCCCACCCTTGCCCCGGGCTTCTGCCCGATCGGAGCTGCTTCCCAGATGCCGCCTGCATAAACACCGAAGGTATGCTTGCCCAGCCAGATTCAGTTGTGATTTTAAAACGTGGCGCCTTTTCTGGCTGATCCTGCATCTTAGCACCACCAAGTAGCTGGAGCAGAAGTAAAGAAATTAATCCTTAGGGGGCTATTCTTTTGGATTTCTCCCTACCTTGGGGTCCAGGGCACAGGTTGTCAGCTGGGCTGAGTGTACCACTGTAGTCACCTGCTCCGCAGCCATTTTTCTTTCTCGGATAATTTTTTGGAAAGCTGGAAACCAGAGCGCCCCTACCCAGGCTCTCTCTGTCATAAGAGCTGCAATCCCAGACGCCTGCGGTGTCTCCCTACCCAGCCCCCATCCGCCCGCCCTATCTGGGCATTTACTTATGTAGTGTTTTGTGACCAATCATTTTACTTATAGAGTGTCTTGTGACAAATGCAGAAGTCCTAATTTTTCCATTAGCTCATTATACCTTTCAGCCACTGGAGGGCACCCTCAACTTGTCCCCCTTTTTCTCTTGACCACACTGACTATTTCAAATTGCTGTATAGTGCAGCAATCTTTCTAGCCTAGGGACTGCTCTTATCTTTTACACCCATAGCCCTATTTAGAGTATAGAATGGCCTGGAAATCCCTATTAGTGCCCTCCCTTATCCTGTTTCTGACACTACTGAATATCTTTACAGTTATCGATCCCAAAAATCATTCCTACAGTGGGGACATGGATGCAAATGATTTCACCTACTCTAACATCGTAATCCTATTAGACAGAGACCTTGATGTGACCCCTGCCCTCCTTCCTAGACTACTCATCTACTAAGCTACCGCCTCTGTTACTAAATGATGGCATATCTATAGCTGTGAAATCCCTCAAATTGCACTGAATAAGTTAAGGTACATTATATTACTGATTCTATTATTGTCTGGGGACATTGAATTGAACTCTGGACAAATGCTGAGTCAATTACCCCTAAATTATACAGGCTATGAAATCAAAGGTCTACACATAACCCATCTTAATGTCAGGAGTCTTCTCCACAATCATGTGGAAGTTGAAGCCTGGGCGGCCAACTACCACCCTGATGTGCTCTGTATATCGGAAACATGGCTAAAACCTTCTAGCCCTGATACCTACTGCATAGTCCCAAACTACAACCTTCTTAGGTGCGATAGACCACCTCCTAATCCAAACCTCACTATGATAACTGACAAGCAAAACTCCTTTTGTGAATACATCCATGCAGCATATGTAAGGAAAAATGAACTTGTCATTCTTGGAGACTTAAATTTAAACTGGCTTGGCAAATCCCAAGATACTCTACAATCTCTGGTGCAGAGCTATAACTTACACCAAATCATTATTGATCCTACAAGGGTATCTGTTACTGCTGATTCCAGCACCCTTATCGATTGGGTCTTAACGGATCACTTGGATAGAATTGCAGGAACAGGTATACTACTGGACACCATCAGTGCTCATTCCTCCGTCTTCTGTATATGGAGTCTATCTAAAATCTCTACAGCCCCTCAATGCTCTATATGCTTCAGGAATTACGCCAACTTAAACCAGGCTCATTTTCTCTATGATGTGTCTCACACTGACTGGTCCCCTCTCTACCAATCACCAAACACAGATGCTGCCCTCCATGCCTTCTTGAGTAAATTTGTGCCCCTTCAAGATAAACATACTCTGGTCATCACTCGGCTAGTTCATGGTAAACAAACCAGATGGCTGCATAAAGACCTCCTTGCATCACTCTAAAATCGGGACAAATGCTGGAGACAGTTTAAAATCTCTGGTCTCAAAGCTCACTTTAACACCTACAGAGAACAGTGATCGAAGTGCAAAGCACAAATTGGACATGCAAAAAGCCAGTACTGTAAGGGCCTTCTGATAGATGTGGCTGGTGATCCTAAGAAATTCTGGTTTCATATCAAAACTTTCCTCGGTTCACAACAAACTCACCTCAATAGTGACATGATACTGAAAGGAGTTCACTGTAATGATTCATGCACAATTGCCAATGCATTTAATGTTCACTTCTCTGATCTCTCCACATATACCACTGCTCTCTATCCTGCTAACTTACTCTCTGGATCCCCCACCTGGGAGAGCACGAAAACGATGCCTTCATTCCACTTTAAAGCTATCTCAAAGAAGGATGTCCTTAAACATCTCAATTCTATATCAGACAGTACTGCTGTCGGGTCTGACTGCCTTGAACCAAAACTCATAAAGCTAGCGGCCCCGTTCATTGCAGGTCCGCTATCCAGAATACTCAATTTGTCCCTGTGCGAAGGAGTGGTGCCCAATATATGGAAATTAGCCAGAGTCACACCAGTTTTTAAAAAAGGCAACAAAAAAGATAGTTAACTATAGGCCAACAGGTATACTGTCAGCATTAAATAAAGTCCTCAAAAAGCTTGTCACTGCACAGATCTCTGAACATCTCTCCAAGTATAACCTCCTGGACACAAACCAGCATGGCTTCAGAAAAGGCCATAGTACTCAAACGGCTTTATTACAGCTAACAAATGATGTTCTTCAGGCCATGGATCAGGGTCTTCAAACCGGTGCAGTATTTATGGATCTGACAAAAGCTTTCGATCTTGTTAACCACCCTCTCCTGCTTGCAAATCTCCAAACCCTGGGTTTCTCGACTGGCGTTGTAACCCGGTTTCTTAGCTACCTATCGAACAGAACTCAAACAGTAAAATTCAACTCGGCCATCTCCGAAAAAGCAGTTATCAATGTTGGGGTACCGCAGGGATCTATGCTTGGACTCCTTCTCTTCTCAATCTTCATTAATAATGTAACACAAAACATATCCTCCTGTTCATCATTGCTATGCGCCAATGACCTTGTTCTTTACACCAGCTCAAACAGTTTTCAGTCTATTAACCATAAGCTCTCTATGGACCTACTAAATATTCAGTCCTGGATCACCAGAAATAAGCTCGTTCTCAATGTCGACAAGACACAAGCCATGCTCTTTGGGTCTTCCATTAAACTAAAACAGAGCAGAGACTTTTTCCAGGTCACCTGGGCTGATGGTTCCCCACTGGAGATGGTAACTTCATTTAAATATCTGGGTGTCTGGCTTGATGAATCCCTCACTTGCGACACCCATATAACCACAACATGCAAGGCTGTAAATGCCAAACTGGGCTAAGCTTACAAAACATGCCGTGATCTAACCCCTTCTGCAAGGTTGGCCATTTCTAGAGGTATCTTACTACCATCACTCTCATATGGATCCATTATCTATGCTAATGTATCTAAGGCTACTCTCCAGAGGTGGGACACAACTTATAACAATATATGCCATTACGCCTCTGCATCCTCCAGGTTAAGACATCACTGCCTACCGTACTCAGACCTAAATTGGCCCTCCCCTATTGCACACTGGCTCCTCTCTCTTGGGAATCTCCTGGATTGTATACTGCGGTCCCGTATGCCTACCTACCTCACCTCCATGCTGACCCATCAGCCCATCTCATACGGCCTCCGATCTTCAAACCTTTCCTTGCTTAGCATTCCCAGATGTAGAACTATCAAAGGGAAATCAGGTTTCTCTCGTGTAGCTCCCACATACTGGAATTCCCTCCCACTTGATGTACACCTGGCCCCGAGTCATGCTTCATTTGAGAAGAGGCACCGTGCCCTCCTTGCTGCATGTGCCAGTGCACCTGTTTCAACCCTCCATAGATCTTGACTCCTCTGTTTGTGCTGCCTGGTAACTTACCCTCCGTCTTCTGTGATGTGAGCTGGCATCCTGCCCCTCTATGTTTTCTCCCCCACAATTTCTGTCCTACACCCTGCTTCCCATTCCCCTTTCCCTCTCTCCTCCCCTCTCTTGCTTACCTTTTTCCCTAACCCCTCCCAAAATAAAACTTTTTTTCTGTCAGCTGATTGTATAATACTATTACACCATTATGATACCCTGTGACATTTCTGCACTTTAAATGTGATATTAAATGTGTTATTACCATAATTGTTACCCACGGGCACTTAACTTCTATGTGTATAATACACACTACGTGCCTTGGTCCCACTATTGTCTAAATCTCGTTTCACTTTTGATATGTGATGTATTGTATATTTCTTGATACTTGTTTGCCATGTACCTGTATCTCTCAGTGTTGTGACTTCCCAGGTCGTGCCTGAAAATAGTCACGTCTGTGTCTAGTGCACCTACCTGGTTATCAAGAAATAAATAAATAGACACTACAGGCTGGTGATTGGAGGGTGAGGGGAACACAGAGCACCAGGAATACATCATGAACATTAGGGGCCTGTGATTGGAGGGTGGGGGGAACACAGACCACCAAGGACATTCTTTAATCACTATAGGACATCAGTCAGAGGGAGAGAGACCACTAGGCACCAGAAATACATTTCTTCTATCATGTGATGGTGATCAGAGGGAAAGTGGACTACCAGCTGCCAAGGAATTACTTTATCTGTTATGGGACAGTAGTCCGGGGGACCACTAGCTGTCAGGGAATTCCTGCTTGTTACAGGCCTGGGCAATCAGGCAATCAGAGTGGGAGCCACTTCCCTTGCAAATGTGCCCATAATGGGCATGCAAATAGTCCCTTAGTGCTTTGCATGCCCAACAGGTTCATGTGCATGGAGACTTCTAATTATTGATCCAGATGCTAGTGGCACAATCATGTCTGGAGGCGTTATTTCCTACACTAAGTAGCACCACACAAACAGGCCCCTATATTCAGAAAGGTAGTGCTGGTGCACTATCCAGCTGAACATAGCATCCTTGGGGTCCTGGACCATGGGCAAACACAACAAAAAACTTTGTGCTCTGCTTTGCTCATTTCTGACTATCAGGCCCTTGGTGTCTAATCTTGGATAAGGCATGCCATCTAATTCATCATATGTTAAAAGAAGAACAATAAAACTAGTTAGATTTTTTTTTTAAGAAGTAATGCAATTATTTAAATCAAGAGCAGGAAATGAATTAGTTTTTATTACAGTATTTAAAATATATATTAAATAGGCCTGCTGAACTGCAAATAGCTCATTTCCAGAGGTGACCTAAGGAAAGGTCAAAGGTAGTGGTGAGCGAAGTGACAAAAATTCAGTTCGCGAACTAAGCTGTGATGTTCTGCCATTTCACAAACTTAATACAACCTGTGAAGTGCCAATCTGATGTATAAAGGCAACTTCATGAAGTTGTGAATTGAGAACTTTGCCATCAAAGTTGCCCCCCCCCCGAAGTTGTCTGAAAGAAGCAATATTCCATGTAATGGCAGGCCACATGGTACTGAAGTTATGTGTATGCCATGAGGAGGCTGCTGTTCACTGCAGTCAAATGAAGAAAGAGTAGGAGATAAGTCTGCCCCGGTGCTTGTGCTAAAAAAAGACAAACCTTAGTTATCCTTTCAGACTCAGCTTTTTGAAATGATATCGCTCGCCACTGTTCTAGTGTGCCTTGCGCTTCTAGAGTGTGTTTTTTTAGTTCTGTTTCTGATGATTATTCTGTTTGATACAATAATTTTAGTTATTGAGACGCACTGCTGTGGAGGAGGGGAGGTTTGGGCAGTCAGCCAGAGCAGGTGATTTGCCTTATTTTTTTCATTCTTTCTTCATTCTTTTAGACTATTTTGGACTGGGTTTCACCCAATTTAATTTTTATTCAATTCAAAATCTGACTGTGTTGTATTATCTTGATTACTGGTAATTGCATAATATCCTCTGTTTGAAAAAGGTGGATTTTTGTTATAGTTTTCAGTTAGTTTGGGATGGAGGAATTTTGGTGGGGATTGTTATTTATTTTATTGAGTTGATTATATTTTGTTGGTGATTTTGTGTGTGTGTATGTGTCTGTGTGTGTGTGTATGTGATTTGTTTTTTGTTCGTGTATGTGGGTGTATGGTTGTGTATTGTGTAACTACTGTCAATTTAGTGGAGATGTGCTGGTTGAGGACATTGGTGGTCAGGCACTACTCCCCCATCAGACTCAGGGATCTTCATCCTTTTGGCTGTCCCCCTTTAACACCAGAAGTGCAAAGACATTGCAGGGCACTTGGGATTGTCAGAAGGGGAAGAAAACAAGGATCAACTGAGCCTGGTGGGACAGTGGAGCGGGGTGGGTGGATTGGGGTGGTGAGAATGAGAAGATGCCCTGGAGCAAAATGGGGCCAGGAAAGGGGTTCTCCTTGCCTGGTTCCCAAACCCAAGGGCTCCACATCTAATAGGCAAAGCGCTGGTGTGGAGGGGTTGTGGGATAACAGATGGCTCAGTCACAGAACTTCTGGTTCAACACACAATCTCTGTGTGATGTTTATTTAAAATGGGATAACTTTCAGCAATGGCATATCCCTTCTTCAAAACATCAGTATGCATGCCTTTCCTCTGTACTTAGTCAGCACCTACTGACCCACTGATCTACTGATCTATCTGTTTAGTGAAAATTATTTTATTCCCTATGTTGGTCTTGTGTGTTTGGGTGATGGGGATCTCAAAAAAGGAAAAAACTCAAAACAAGCTAATCTCTCTACTATCCCCATCTCTGCCTGCCACCACCCTCCCCCCTCCCCCCTCCATACTCCTGCCCCTCTCCGTAGCCCTGGTCCACCACCTTCCTCTCTTACCCTCCTTCAGCAACCTTCCCCTCTCCCTTTTCTAATCTTCTCACTCCACCCATTGTTACACAAGTTCCCCGATCCTTGCCTCCCATCCACATCTCCTTCTACCTCCCTCCCAGTTACCCTTCTATGCCCATTCTCTCTCTCTTCCCACTTTCCTATGCTACCTGGCACAACTGGCAGCAACTCAGTTTTTTCACTCCACCTTTCCCTTTGACACTGTCCTTCTGGCAGCTTTAATTCATGTAAATATTGTTTGCTGTGACTCATTCTTAAATGTATGCTTGGTTGTGTTGTTCTAACTGTTAATTATATTACCTGTAGCTTTTTGACCATGTATACCCTGTATTGAAATTTGTATTCCAACTGCTTGCCTGCTAATCTCACACAAATTTTACTTCTATTCTTTGTGTACTGATGTGGAACCTTTGTAAAAGAGCCATTAGCTCAAAGGTATTTATCTGAAATGCTAATAAATAAATAAATAAAGAACTTCAGTGCAGACGCATTGAAGCAAGGGTTACCCCAAACGGCATTGGCAATAAAGCCCAGTTTCAAAGAAACACAATATCACACACACCCCATAATGAAAAGCATCATGGGATGAATATGCAAATCACCATGACATTTGAGGCTAGATCAGCTTAAAGAAGGAATGCATTATGCCAAAGGGCCTCTCAAACAATCTGCAATGTACATGCATTTTAACAACACAATGGGGGTTTTCCAATATCGCTACCCTGGTAACTTAGTTCTATAATACAGTCACCTAGTAACGTTTTACCTTTATCAAAACACCTAGTGATGTGGTATTTTCAACATTTACAGGTTTCATACACATAAGGCATATACATCAAGGTATTTTATGACATAGTGCTATTGCATACTAAATCCAACAACAAGGAACGCAGCCTGTTGTTTTACATCAGCTCAGAGGTCACCACAATAACCTCCCTGTACGAGGACCTGAGAGGAAAAAGGACACTATAGTTTAGTCAAGAAAGGAGAGGGGGGCACACATAGGTGGACAACCTTATGGACTATAAATTGTAAAGGATAAATTAGGCTAAGAAATAGATGAAATGGTTGCAACAGATTTAAGAAAAGGTTGGTCCTCAAGAGTGGCAGGATCTGCCTGTCACATATCCCCCACCTTAAGAGGGAAGCAGTTATTTCAGACTGCTTATCACCTTCCTGTCCCAGGAAGAGATGGAGCTTCTACCCATCCATTTTAGGAAGCTCCATTTCAGGGTCCCTATTAACAATAAACATTCCATCATAAACATAGTGGATATCATCATTCTTTACCCTGAGCTGTTAACACATTTCTCAACAGAGACTAATGATACCTTCCCTGCACTATCTACTTTTAGGGAAAGTCCATCATATTTCATTGACATCAATTCCTGCACCGAATCTAGACAATGTTTTGTCCCTGCCCTTGTGGGACAGAGTAAATCAATAGGTCTGAAGAGCTAAGTACCACCACATTATGAGAAAATACAATAAGCCAGCACCGGTCTTGTAGCAAGTATTTCAACTGCACCGAACGAGGTTCGAATCACACAAAGGAAGCAGTTTTCTGGGTGCTAAAAGTGCTTCATTTTATTCAAATAAAAAACAAGTGAATGCACCCTGCTTCCATAAAAAACTATTAGCTCCACAACAAAAGTTGTGAGAGAGATCTGATGGACTTAGATAAAAAATTACAGAATGAGAGTTACAGTTTTATGAATAATTTAAGTAGAGCTGAAAAGATTGCTATCGATGGATTAGGGAAAGACATTAAAAAAGCTGATAAAGGGGGTTCAATTGTTGTAATAGACACAGATAAATACCTTTTAGAAGTATATAGGCAATTGAATAATACCACTTTCTATAAAAAAGTTTCGTCAGATCCGACCCCCAGATATAAAGAACGTATTGATAATTATTTGATGGAAGTAAAGGAAAAGGGGTGGTTGACTGATGAAACTTATTCTTTTTTGAAAGTACAAAATCCTATGAAAGCATGCCTGTATATACTTCCTAAAGTACATAAATGTCTTATAAACACCCCAGGTCGCCCTATTGTTTCAGGTAATGGCTGTCTGACTGAACCTTTGTCACAGTATGTTGATTTTTTTATCAAACCCATAGCCCAGAATATTCTCTCATATATAAAAGACACAGGCTGCATACTGTCTGTATTAGGTGAAATGGAAATTGAAGACAGTAGTTTGTTTGTGACCCTGGATGTAGAATCTTTGTATTCTAATATACCTCATGAAGGGGGTTTGGAAGCTTTAGAATTTTATTTAAAGAGAAGGGAAAATAAGATACTATCTACAGAAATGCTAGTAAAAATGGCGGAATTTGTTTTAACATCTAATACTTTCTTTTAACAGATGAACAATATGTGCAAATTAAAGGACAGCAATGGGGCAACTTTGCCCTAATTTTGCAAACTTATATCTTGGAAAATGGGAAGAGGAATATATTAGAGATGGAGAGAAAAATCCATTTAGGGATAAAATAGATTTATATAGACGTTTTGTAGATGACATATTGATCATCTGGACTAGAACAGAGGACGAATTGTTTGAATTTGTTAAATTTTTGGAGCATAGTAATGAAAATCTGTGGTTCTCTCTATCTTTTAGTTCCGCAAACATTAATTTTCTTGATCTGATTATTAAAAAGGATGGTGTGGGTGGCATTGTAACAGATCTGTACAGAAAAAGTACAGATAGGAATACTTTACTACAAGCAGATAGTAGTCATCCTTACCACACTATAGCAGGTATACCCAAAGGACAATTCCTTAGAATTAAAAGGAATTGCAGTACCATATCTATGTACAAGAAGAGAGCTGATGAGTTAGAAGAGCGGTTATATGAAAGAAAATACCCAGCCGCTATTGTTACCAGTAACAAGGCTAGGGAAGAAGTGGACAAGATGGCAAGGTCAGAAGTCATGCAAAAACCAGAAAAGAAACAAAAATGTGATCTAAGAATTAATTTTGTGAATACATATAGTGCACAATCTAAGGAGATTGGAGAAATTATTAAAAAACATTGGCACTTAGTGAGTTTAGATCCTGGTTTAAAGGACCTTAGAAATGTAGAGCCAAGGTTTGTACATAGAAAGGGAAAAAGTCTAAAAGACAGTTTAGTACATTCAGTACAATTAAAACATGAAAATAAAAGGATGTGGTTACCTGCATGTCATGATGGGTGCTTTAGATGTGGAAATTGTAAATTTTGTAAAACCATCATACAAACTAAAGTTTTCATTAACCCAAAGACAAAAAGAGTTATAAAGGTTAGAGGTTTCATCACCTGTGCAACAGAAGGGGTCATTTATTTGGCCTCATGTACTTGTGGTTGTTTTTACATAGGTAAAACTAAAAGGAAATTTAAAGAGAGGGTGAGAGAGCATTTAAGAGCGATAAAGAATGGTGATAGTAAAAATGCATTAGCAATTCATATGGGTAAAGTAAACAATGTAAAGGAACATGTATGGTCTTTTGTAGGGGTTGAAAAACCCATAAAAAGCCCTGGGGGGGCGATTATAATAACATTTTGCTTAAAAGAGAACAGTATTGGATTTTTGCTATGGGTGGATCAGAAATACCAGGACTTAATGAAAGAATTGACATTAAACCATTTCTAAAGAAATAGCTTTAATTGCTGTGTCAGGAATTTTTGAGTTGATGTAGAAAAACATGTAGTTTTGTATAAAAATATCTTATTGCTAATAATATGTACTAATTTGTATTCTTTTTTTACTTTATAGATACCATCATTTATCACTTGCATGGAAAGTGGATCCCCAAGAAATTGGAGGAGGACACTGATTATAGTGGTCAAAAGTAAAATTAAAGTTAAAATGCTAATTGTTGTGTATTAAATAAGTTTGTGTAAATTGTTTTTAATGTTTTAATCTGTAGAGGCACTTTATAATGATACTGTCACTTTAAGAGCATTAAGTATAAGTATTGCACTTTGTGGTATGGCTTGTTATTCCCATGATTAAGCGCCAGGGGGCGTGAAACGCGTTGGGAGTGTTCTGTGGAGCTAATAGTTTTTTATGGAAGCAGGGTGCATTCACTTGTTTTTTATTTGAATAAAATGAAGCACTTTTAGCACCCAGAGAACTGCTTCCTTTGCGTGATTCAAACCTCGTTCGGTGCAGTTGAAATACTTGCTACAAGACCGGTGCTGGCTTATTGTGTTTTCTCTTTTACTTGTTGTTTGCCGAAGCACGGTCCCCAGGTGCAGGCCTGCGTTCTTTTTTTCAAAAACCACCACATTATACAGGGAATTTTTCTCTCATTTGGTGCAACCAGCAAAGGGGTTATGGTCAGTTACAACCTTAAATTCAGCCCCTCACAAGTAATATTTCAGAGACTAAAAAGCCCATTTCAAAGCTAAGCATTCTTTCTCTATGGTAGCATATCTTCTCTCCCTTTCATGTAGCTTCCTGCTGATATTCATGATCGGATGTTCTTCCCAATCTGTTTTCAGAGATAAGACTACCCCAATACCATTCTCTGATGCATTGGTTTGTACCTCAAATAATTGGTTGAAGCCAGGGCTTTTCAATACAGGAGCTGTACATAGGATGGACTTGATATTCCTAAAAGCCTCATCATATAGAGGTCCCCTGAACATTATTCGGGCACCTTTTTTTAGTGAGACCAATCAAAGGACTGGCAATGGCTGAGAAATTAGGAATAAATCTCTGGTAATAACCAGCCATACCTAGGAAAGATCTCACATGCTTTTTTTTGTGGTAGGTATTGGGCTGTTTGCTACTGCTGTAAACTTCTCTACCTCAGGCTTCACTTGTCCATTACCTAAAATGAACCCTAGGTATCTTGTCTCAGTCTTTGCTACGGCACACTTAGCAGGATTGGTGGTCATTCCTGCCTCCTTTATTGCTTGCAGTACCTGGGACAAGTGTCTAATATGGGTTTCCCAGTCAGGGCTGAATATGACCACATCATCCAAATAAGCCGCACAGTAGTCAGTGTGTGTGGTCTTAGTACGTGGTTCACAAAATGCTGAAAAGTGGCTGGGGCCCCATGTAGTCTGAATGACATTGTGACAAACTGGTATAAACTGATTGTGGTGCTAAATGTGGTTTTATCTTGTGAATCAGGTGACAAGGGGATTTGACAATATCCTTTAGTACAGTAGCAGCCGCAGACACTGCCAGCTATTTCCCCAAATTTCTGTGATATTTCCAGAAATATCTCCTGCTTTCTGCATTTCCACAGTAGGGGCAGCAGAGAGAAACTCTTCAGAAATTTCGTGACATATCTGGACATAGCTGGCAATGTCTGTGGCTACTACTGTAAGATCAAGGGTGGGGATATACTGTGCATTGCCTAAGCTGTCAATTATGTCATCTATTCAGGGCTTTGGATGGCCATTGAATAGTAATGCATTGTTAAGCTTTCTAAAATCTAGGCATAGACATATCCCACCCTCTTTTTTGTCCACTATCATCATGGGTGAAGACGATGCACTCTTTGAGGGTGCAATTATGCGTAACTGCTTCATTTTTTGACTTCCTGAATTACCTTATCCCACAGCTTCATGGGCAATCTGTAGGGTTTTTGGTGTATGGGCTTGTCTTGCATGGCAGTTATGGTGTGCACAATTCCTTTGGCCCTCCCCAGGATGTTTGTGAATATGGGATGACATTCTTATAATATCCCCTGCAAATCTTTTTGTTGCTGAGGCTCCAGTTCAGGGTTTATATGTATCTCCCCCAACTGTCCTGATTGCTGTAGCCTTTTATAGGCAACCTCCAGCTCTGACTCCCTAATTTCAGGAAGGATATAAAGGGAGGAGTTAGGCTTCTCACGTCATTTCCTAAGGTGGTTCTGGGGTTCTCTTTCCTGGCATACTAATATCATAATTCACTGCTCCTGTTTGCCTCAAAATGGTGAAGGTGGCTTGCCATTTTATGAGTAGTTTGTTCTACGTGGCGGGATGGAGTAACAACACTTAGTTCCCCGGCTGAAATGTTTCAGTCTTCAAACCCTGGTCATATCTTTCTTTCTGCAAGTCTTGTTTCCATTCTAAGCTCAGGTGTGCCAAGTTGATATACCTCACCAGGCGTTTGTATAACTGAGTCATGAACTCTACAACATTAAGATGTCCCACCTCCTTCTCCTCTTCCCAGAGTTCTTTAACCACATCCAGTGCCACCCTCAGGTTCCTCACATACCATAATGAAAAAGGAGAGAGACCAGTGGATGCTTGAGGGATTTCTGTGTAAGCGAAAAGTAAATAGGGGAGATACCTATCCCAATCTCTACCCTCTTCTTTTACATACTTCCTCAACATTCTCTTTAATGTCTGATTAAACCTCTTTATGAGGCCGGCTGTCTGTGAGTGGTATGGGGAAGTATGCACTGCTACCTTACCCAGCAGATGGTGCAATTCTTTTAGCAGTTGTGCATTAAAATGGCTCCCCTGATCAGTAAGTATTTCCTGGAGGATTCACATGTAGCGGAATACCTTTGCTAGCTCATCTGCTATCCTTGGGGTGGTGACAGTTCTCATGGGGCTAGCTTCTGGGTAGTGGGTAGCATAATCACATATGACCTGTACAAATCTGTTATCCTTGGGGCTCTTTTCCAGGGGGCCCAGTACATCCATGGCTATCCTGTCAAAGGGGATAATTACAATGGGGATGGGTTGTAGTGGTACTGTTTCCTGCCTGAGCTACCTTCTGACATTCAGCAGATGCTTTACAATACTCAACTATGTTCTCATGGATGGAGGGCCAGTAAAACCTGGATAATATTCTATTCAGGGTGCTATCTCTACTGCATGACCTGCTAAAGGGATGTCATGCACCAGATACATGATTTGGGTGCTGAATGTTTCTGGAACCATTAGTTGGTCTACTACCTCTCTAGTTCTGGGGTTAGTGTATTCTTTGTACAGTATTCCCTGTTTTACAACAAACTGAGGGGCACCTTTCTCCACTTCCTTCCCTACCTGTGAAAAGAAAAATGGTTAAGTGAAGGGTCTGCTTTTTGCTCATGCTGCATTCCACATTTAAAAGTGTGTCTCAAGTCTGGCTGTACACCAGGAAGAGTATCAATGCAGTCCTTCTTTAGCTTCCTCTTCTGTGCCTTAGTTTTACAGTCCATGCCAGGATCCTCAAAAACATCACCAAATGGGAACACAGATGGTAAATATCCCTGCTTCACTTGAGCTCTGGTGATAATGGCAACTACAGCAGAGTCCTGGGCAGCATGAAAATGTATAAATTAAGCAAAGTCTGGGTGGTTATGCCCTATAAAAAACTGGCATGGGTAGGTGAGGTACCAACCCCACTTCTACCTTATGTGTCTTTACTTGAACAGTCATTTATATGGTGGCTGTAGGGTAACAATGAGTATCTCCATGCACACAGATGACTGCTGTATCCAGCCCTTTATTATTCCCAGTCATCAGATCTGCTCGCACAAGAGTCTGGCGGCTCCCTGAATCAATCAGTTCCATCATCAGCTGTGACCCATTCTGTACAGTAGCCATAAAGTGACCCCAGTTTGCTAAGGCTAACGTGAGCTGTCTCTTTCTTTATATTAAGACATTTTCTTACTTAATGTCTCTTCTTTTGGCACCCATGACATTCAAGCTTTGCTACTGGAATTCACTCCCTCTCTTTCTGCTCTCCAGTTTTCTTTCACTGGGGCTGGATTTGACAATTTATAAGTAAAAGGGGTCCTTACCTGATTACTGGTGGTTGCAGCTCCTGATGTCCCTTGGAATCCTCTGGGTCTGGATGGTCGGGCTGCCAGAAAGTCTTCCACCAATGTGATGGCTTTATCTGCAGAATCAGGCTTATGCTCCCAAACTCAAAGTTGTACATCCTGGGGTAAAACTTTAAATTTCAATAATTACCACCTCCAGAACTTGGCCCTTGCTGTTGTTATCTGGCTGAAACCATTTGTAGCAGAGCTCCTTGAAACAGATATAAGTCTTTTGGGGGTATCCAGTGACTGCATTTTAAGAAACCTAAGAAACCTAAACCTCTGGTGATAAGTTTCAGTGTTTATGTCATAGCACCTGAGGATCTCCTGCTTCACACTGTCATAGTCCTCTGCCTCTCGAGAGTCCATGTGGCTATAAACCAACTGGGCACTGCCTGTTGGGTGCGGTGCCAGTCAAACAACCCACTGTTACCTTGGCCATGTGGATGTTCAAGCGATCTTCTCAAACATTGAGAGTTAGACTTCAATGTCATCACTGTCCGAAAGTGTAGGCAGTTTAATATCTTTTGGGATACTGGCTCTTTCTGTTTGCCCTGCATCGATAGCATGCAAGACCCTCATGGTATTGACCAATTTGGCATCTTGTGTTCTCCGCTCAATGTCGCTATCTCTCTACTCTCTACTCAATCTCTCTCTCTTTCCATCTGCACCTGTTTTATGCAGAGCCATGTCAACAACTCCCCTACATCCTCAGGTGGATCATCTTCAAGAGGAGGTAGTTCCCTCGATTCTTCCACATCCCTTTGCATCTTTCCATTGTCTTCAGGCCTGATCTTCCACCAGGTTCCCAGGTCCAGTCCAGGCAGCAGCTTCCCTCCCAGTCTGTCAGCCATGGTTCTGGTCAGAACTCCAATGACTTTCTTCTCCAGGTTCTCCTCTGGCAAATCCTGGTGCATTGGTCCACCTGGGATATATGGGTGATATCCACCGGAAAACATCCTCCAGCCCAGTCTAGACATTTCCAGCAAGTTACCCCACTGCTGATACCAGGTCTGTGGAAGGGTTGTGGGATAACAGATGGACCAGACACAGAACTTCAGGTTCAACACACAATCTCTGTGTCATGTTTATTTAAAACACAGGGCATAACCTTCAGCAATGGCATATCCCTTCTTCAATACATCAGTTTGCAGCAACAGACTATGCATGTCCTTCCTCTGCACTTAGTCGGCACCTACCGACCCACTGATCTGTCTCTTTAGTGAAAATTATTGTATTCCCTATGTTGGTCTTGTGTGTTTGGGTGATGGGAAGCTCAAAAAAGAAAAAAACAAAACAAGCTAAAGACAAAGAACCTCAGTGCAGAAGCACTGAAGCGAGGGTTACCCCAAAGGGCATTGGCAATAAAGTCCAATTTCAATGAAACACAACATCACACATACCCCCATAATGCAAAACATCATGGGATGTATATGCAAATAACCATGAAATGTTAGGCTGGTTCAGCTTAAAGCAGGAATGCATGATGCCAAAGGGCCTCCCAAACAATCTGCAATTTACATGCTTTTTAACAACATAACGGGGATTTTCCGATATCTCTACCCTGGTAACTTAATTCTATAATACAGTCACCTAGTAACTTTTTACCTTGTTCCATTTAGAACAAGATGGCTATTATTGACGATCTTGTTGGGTCAGTGGACCTGGTGTGCAACACTGAGATCTGACTGGATGAAAATTCTGGCCTCATTCTGGAGTCAGCGATTTCAACTGCATTCTCGGTGATACTCCGCCCAAGGCAGGATTGTGGGGTGGGGAGTTTAGCAGTCTGGTTTAGATCAGAATTAAACCTTATAGCTGTACCTATGGGAGAGACCAGATCCTTTGAGTGTACAATGGTCACAGGTGTGGGATGCAGGATTCTTCTCGTATACCATTCACCCAGGGGTGAGAAGCAATTCCTGCAGGAAGTTGCGGACTTCGTTGTTGACATGGTGTTGGAGTCACCCAGATTGATGGTTCTGGGTGACTTTAATGCCTGGGTCAATGACGAACTTTTGCATTTGGGTCAGGACTTCTTCCAGCTTATGAGCTCACTGGGTCTCACACAGGAGGTTACCTCTGCAACACACAATCATGGTCACTCACTGGACCTGGTTTTCCTACTGGGGATGGAGACATCCGACTTGGTGGTGGAACCAGTTATAGGCTATAGGCCTGCCCCTGTGGAGGTGGTTCAGAACCGCCCTTTAAGGGGCATGACCCCAGACTGCCTAATGGCATTGCTTGACCTATCAGGATTCCCAAATGCAAGCATGAGTCCAGAGAGCCTTGTGCAAGCCTATGAAAAGGCTGACAGAACCTCTGGATTCCATTGCTCCTGTTTATGTTTGTCCCCTCACTCTTTGCCCTTGGTTCCCATGGTTCGATGGGGCCTTGAGGGAGCTGAGGCGGGTGGGTCCAAGGATAGAGTGTTGCTGGAGGAAATCGGGTCTTGATGCCAACAGGCTTAGATTAATGGACCATTATAGGGATTATCAATTGGCTATCTCATGTAAAAAGGCAGAATTCCTGTCCAACGAGATTAGTGTAGCACAAAATCACCCAGCTCAGCTCTTTTGAACTGTGGACAGACTGTGCAATCCTGCCTGTCTGAAGGTTCAGAGAGCATTTTCACAGAAAAATTGTGATGAGTTTGTTTGATTCTTTGCTGTTAAGGTTGTCAACATCAGATCCAAGATCCATGCAGTTCACCCTAATGGAGGTAGCGGTGGTTGGTGGGAGGTTGTTACGCCTCAGATTGGTTGGTGCGACTTTGACCAGCTGGAGATCATGTATGTCATGCAGATTGTCCAGAATATGCAGCCGACCTGCTGTAGTTTGGATCTGGGTCCAACTGGCCTTCTGGTGGGGGTGTGTTGATGTCATCTGTCTGGTCCTAGCAGAGAAAGTCTGGTGCTCGTTGCAGTCAAGTGAGTTTCCAGACTCCCTGAAGGAGGCTGTGGTGACATCCATCCTTAGAAAAGCTTCTATTAACCTAGATTGTCCTAACTGCAGACCAGTTTCTAACCTTCCCTTTGTGGGGAAGGTTATTGAGAATGTCATTGTACAGCAGCTGGAGAATCATTTAACCATCCATGATATCTGTGATCCTCTCCAGTCAGGATTTCTGAAGAGGCATAGCATGGAGACTGCCCTTGTTCAGGTGCTCAACGATCTCCTGATAACAAGGGATCAGAAGAGCCATTCCATCTTGGTCCTTCTTGATCTCTCTGCAGCATTCAACACCGTGAACCATGGGGTGCTGCTTGAGCATCTGCAGTTCATCTGTGGCCTGTCTGGTATGTTCCTCAGATGGTTCCATTCTTTTCTCACTGGCAGATCTCAGAGGGTGGTGTCCAGGGTGTATTCCTCTGACTCATTCTCTGCCATGTGGGGTGCTGCAGGGCTTGGTGCTTCCCCCATGTTATTTGTGGTGTATATGCTGCCATTGGGAGACATTATTTTGTTTATTTATTGAATTTTGCTAACCCAGTAAGCCCACTGGGCCTAGAAGTCCCTTTTTCAGGGGTGACCGGGGGGAGGGGGGATACAGATGGTAAGCAACTGAAATTGAACCAGATTAAGCTTTGGGTGGTATTTTTAGTGAATGAGAGAAATTTGGCCAGGACACCGGAGAAATTCCCCTACTCTCTGTTGATAAGTGCCATGGGATCTTTAGCATCCACCTGAACCACCACCAATCCAGGCAGATGCGACCTCAGTTTAACATCTTATCCAAAAGATGGCACCTTAGAAGTGCAGCACCCCCCTCATGCTGCACTACAGTGTCAGTATTGGGATATTAACCCAAGTGCCAGATGTGGGAACTGAACCCACAGCCCTCTGATCTCCCGGCCTCAGAGGTGAGTGTGCTACCTACTGAGCCACTGACATTATAAGACAGTATGGGCTGGGTTTTCACTGCTATGCAGATGAAACCCAGCTCTACCTGTGTTTTGTGCTCAAACAGGATAGTGTGGTCTCTGTATTTAACAACTGCCTGGCTGAGATCCAGGACTGGATGACTACCAGCTGGTTGAAGTCGAATCCTGACAAGACCGAGGTGTTGATAGTAGACCCAAGTCACTGGGTAGAGGGGTTGGTGGCTGGTCAGGCCTATGGGCTTTGGCTTGGGGGCTGACAGCTGCTGACCTCTGAGCAGACGCGGAATCTGGGGCGTTATTTTTGATGATAGGTTGACGCTATGTTCTCAGGTGTCGGCTGTCATCAAAACCTCTTTTTCCCATTTGAGAAATATCACCTGGATTAAGCACCTTGTTCTGCTCGTCGGCCTTCCAACTTTGGTACATGCTTTTGTTTCCTCCTGCTTTGATTACTGTAACTCCCTGTACCTAGGGTTGCTGGGGATTGATATCCACCACTTGCAGCTGGTGCAGAACGCAGCGGCCAGGTTGCTGACTGGGTTGTCTCGATCGAGACATGTTACTCCTGTGCTGCGCAGACTGCACTGGCTGCCAGTTTAGTGGCAGATCACCTTCAAGATTGGTTTGCTGATCTATAAAGCCCTACATGGACAGGGTCTGAGTTACCTGCAAGAGCTGCTTCATCCCTACTGCCCCATCTGACCGCTCAGCTCTGCTTCACCGATGAGGGATTGCTAGAGGTTCCCAGGGTTCAGCTAAAGACATCTGGGGCCCATGCTTTTGAGTTCATAACCCTACACTGTGGAACTCTCTACCTCATTAGATATGAGAGTGCCTGACTTTGGAGGGCTTTAAAACTGCGCTAAAAACTTATTTGTCTGAACTTGCCTTCTCTGATTGTAATTACTAGAATGAGTCTATGTTCTGTTAATTTTTTGACTGAATATTTATTTATTGAATTTTCGTGTACAGACACTATGATCATCTGGAATAGCACCTTTTTAAAAATAAAGTGAATTGAATTGAATTAAAAACACCCAGTGCCATGGTTTTTTTCAGCATTTACTGGTTTCATACACATAAGGCATATACAGTACATCAAGGTATTTTATGACATAGTGCTATTGCATATTAAATCCAACAACAGGGAACACAGCCTGTTGTTTTACATCAGCTTGGAGGTCACCACAATAACCTCCCTGTACAAGGACCTGAGAGGCAAAAGGAAAATTAAAGAGAACACTATAGCATAGTCAAGAAAGGGGAGGGGGCACCCATAGGTGGCCAGCCTTATGGACTAGAAATTGTAAAGGATAGATTTGGCTGGAAATTGAAGAACTGTTGCAAAATATTTAAGAAAAGGTCAGTCCTCAAGAGTGGCAGGATCTCCCTGTCACAGCTGGGTCTACCTCGTCTGCCTATCCTTCTCTGGTGGTGTGTGCAATATCAGATCCATAAATAACAAAACAGCAATTATTGCTGATCTTGTTGGAACAATGGATCTGGCTTGCATTACTGAGATCTGGCTTCAGGATCTGAGATTCAGATTCAAGGCACCCCCCCCCCATAGACCTGCCCCTACGGAGATGTTCCAGTACCACCCTTTAAGGGGTTTGACCCCAGATGGTCCTATGGAGGTACTGGACCTATCAGGTTTGACGGGAGTATGCTAGGAGCCATGAGAACTAGTACTAGCCTATAATAGGGCAGTGGCTGAAGCCCTCGACTCCATAGCTCCTGTCCATGTTCACCCTCTCTCCCTTCACCAGAAGTCCCCACGGTTTGATGGGACTTTGAAGGAGATGAGGTGAGGGTTTGAAGGTTGGAGCGGCATTGGAGGAAATCCAGCCTGGCAGATGACAGACTTAAATTGACAGCCAATTATAAAGACTATCAATCAGCAATCTTCTGTAAGAAGACAGCGTTCCTGTCCAAGGAGATTGCTGCAGCAAAGAATCGACCAGCTCAGCTCTTCAGGACTGTTGACAGGTTGTGCAATCCAACCAGCCATCAGTCTTGAGGAGCTTTTTACAGGCTAGGTGATGAGTTTGCTTGATTTGTGGCTGATATGATTGCCACTATCAGGTTGGAGATACATTCAGCGCCCTCCCATGGACCTTGCAGTGATGGGCAAGAGGTTGCAGTCACCAAGTCTGTCTAGTCCAACTTCAGCCAGCTGGCGATTGTGGACATCGTGTAGGTCATCCAGGAACTGCAGCCAACCTACTGTAGTTTGGACCTAGGCCCAACGTGCCTCTTTCTGCTGTATGTTGATGTCATCAGCCTGGTCCTTGCTAGTATGGTCTGATGCTCACTAGAGACAGGGTTTTTTCCAGACCCCCTAAAGAAGGTGGTAGTATTACAACTCCTGAGGAAATCTTGTTTAGATCCAGACTGTCTGGCAAAATACAGACCTGTCTCTAACCTGCCTTTTGTAGGCAAGGTTATTGAGAAGGTGGCAACCATACAACTGGATGACCATTTAACAATGCCTGATGTGTATGATCCTCTCCAATCTGGTTTCAAGAAGAGGTGTAGTATTGAGACTGCCCTTGTTCAGGTACAGAATGATCTCCTGACAGTGAGGAATCAAAGGAGTTGTTCCATCTTAGTTCTGTTTGATCCCTCTGTGGCATTTGACACTGTGGATGATGGGGTGTTGACGGAGCCTGTGAATTTTCTGCAGACTTTCTGGTACAGTCCTCAGTTGGTTCAGATCATTCCTCACTGGCAGGATACAGAGAGTAGTGTCAAGGATTTATTCTTTGGCACCCTCCCTCCTGTCATGTGGGGTTCTGCAGGGCTCCATCTTATCCCCAATGTTGTTTGCAGTGTATATGCTGTCGTTGGGGGACAATATAAGGCAGAATGGGCTGAGTTTTCACTGCTATGCAGAAGATTCTCAGCTATATATGTCCTTTGTGCCCGAGTAGGGTGATGCAGTCTCGGTTTTTAACAGCTGTCTCACCGACATTCTGGGTTGGATGAGTGCCAACTGGTTGAGGTTGAATCCAGACAAGACCAAGGTGTTGGTACTAGAGCCAGGTTGCTAAAACACAGGGCTTCAAGCGGGTCAGTCTTCTGGGCTTTGGCTTGGAGATGCCTAGCTGCTGACCTCAAATCAGATGCGAAATCTGGGTTTTGTGTTTGGCAGTGGCCTAATGCTAAAATCTGAGGTGTCGGCCATTGTTAAGACCTTGTTCTACCATCTGAGGAACATCGCTGAGATCAAGTACCTGATTCTGCCTGGCGATATGCCAATTCTGGTTCATGCCTTTGTAACCTCACGCCCTGTACCTAGGGTTACCGGGAGTTGATATTAGCCAATTGCAGCTAGTGCAGAATGTGGAGGCCAGGCTGTTGAGTGTCTTACCAAGATCTTGCCATATCACACCTATGCTCCACTATCTGCACTGGCTGCAGGTATATTGACGAATCACCTTCAAAGTTGGGTTACTGACCTATAAGGCTCTATGTGGATAGGGACCTCACTACTTGCAAGATCTTCTGCGCCCCTACTGCCCACTCCAATCTTCCGACAAGGGATTGCTAGATGTTCCCGGGATCCATGTAGACTTCTGGGGTGCATACTTTCACTTTCGCAGCTCTACCTCATTGGATTAGAGAATGCCAGACTACTGATAGCTTTAAGATGGAACTGAAAACCTATTTCTTCAGCCATTCTTTCCCTGATGAGAATTAAATTTGATCGTCTGAATATGCATTTTATATTTATTTAATTAAGATTGACATTTTATAGTGCGATTTCACTCTGAGCTTGTATGAAATTTTAATGTGTATCAAGATGTAAAGCGTTCTGATCTACTGGAAGAGTGCTGGTAAATAAACATTTGATTGAGTGATTGATTTCTTTTGTCTGTAGTTTTGTAATTTTCATTTTATTTAGGGACATACATTTTATGGTTATGAGTGAGATATTTTGACTGCATCTTTCTATATCAGTTTTAGTCGTTTATTTCTTAACGTGACAGAGCTCTGGCACTGCAGAGAGATACATTTGTCACTTAGTTGTATTTGGTTAGTTGTTACCTCTGTCATGTTATTGTTGTGTCATGTCAAATTTGTCATATATATATATATATATATATATATATATTTTGGGAGGTTACAAAGTTCAGTAAATTCATATTCATCACTTTTGTTTCAGGCAGTACAGCTGATCCCTTGGTGAAGGTGTCTGCTGTTTAGTTTTACTGGAGGCTTCCTTTAATTTTGCCATCCATTCCGTAATAACATAAAAATAATATGTACAGTATATAAACAAATGATTCTGAAGAGATGCTCTTCTAGAGGCAGAGATGCTGAGGAGGTGAAAAAGCTATTTGGAAGTTTGGTGGGTTGAAAGGGTATTGGTGCATTTCATGCAAGTAAAAAAAAGTATGTCTGTTGCATCGTCATCTGTGGTGGCACCAGCAGAAAGTAAAGGAGTAGCTGGTGACAGGGATCACATTAGTGCAGCCAGTTTTTTTTTTTGCTACATCTGTTGCATCCTTTCTTGTGGGTGTTGATGCTGGGGGAGGCAGTGACAAGAGGACTGCTACAACATGAGGTGGCAAATCTCAATCTCAGACACAGTGGTCAAGGAGGAGGTTGTTGTGAGTGTCCCTGGGACTGCTGCTGGTGCTGGCACTGACCCTGATGCTGATGAGAGTGCCTCACTTCCTAATAAAGGTGTGGAGTTGAAGCTTCAGTCACAAGAGGAAGATCCTGAGCAGTCAGAAACTACAGAATGCAAAATGGTTGGTGAGTAATGGGAAACTGAACAATGTGATGTTGATGACACATTTCAGGAGAAGGTTATTAGCAGCTATGGGGATGATGATGATGACATGGATCCCCTATGGTTGCCCAAAAAGAAAAAGAAGAAGATTGTTACTAAAAAGAGGTTGGTCCAGTTCCTACATTTGTACTTTCAAACCCAGATACCAAAGTCATAACCCCCAAAATCCTACACCTGTGTTTTCCTGCCAGTGGCGAGACCGCTACACCCAGTGACACAAAAGATCATGTTGAAATTTGTAGAGCATCACACAAAACATCAGCTTCACTAACCACGTTCTCCCCCTTCTCTGTCCCATTTCAAATGAAGGGACTTCCAATCCTTAGTATGAGATTTCTATGTACTTGACTCTAATGATGATACAGTCACTATATGTCAGTTTTCTCAAGCTCATTTTAGGAAGGCGGGGGAAAGCTGCCACCTAAGAACCAGTGGGCAACACACATATAAAGTCATGTCACTTATTAGCCCGGACCAAAGACCAGAAGCAAGCACGTACAGGAGCAGGGGGACCCTCATCATCAGCAGCATTAGTCAAGAGAGTCAGTATTGGCATGGAAATACTCAGGTGGAGGGAAAGGTGTATGAAGAGGAATACAGAGAGGAGGAAGAGACTGTGGGACTGCCTAGTAATGGGCATAGCAGAAGCAGGTTGAGTAGTAGTACCACCCCAGACACCTAACAACAATGCCAATTCATAAAACCCCAAAAGTCACAAATTTCATAAGAACACAAAATGTGCAGCCCCAGGAGGAGTCAAATATTACCCCACCAACAATTCTGTCATGATGAGTCCAGCTATTTTGTAGTCAAACCTCAAGAAAGGTCAAGCCTGTGCTGCAAAGCATGTTTGAACCTCATTCAAAATATATTCCAAATCATGCCATTTAATGAGAACTAAATATATCAATAGTTGAAATGTTGGCCACTGATCTGTTACCATTCTGTTTTGTTGAAAATGTGGGTTTTCAAAGTTTGCTGGCCTATGCCTGCCCCAAATGGCAAATGCTGTCCTATTCTTATTTCTTGAGGCATGCTATTCCCGAACTGTATGGGTCAGTGTCACACACAGTAATACATGCCCTGCAGCATTTGACATTGCCATACATACATACACTTTCTATGGATATGTGGACCAGTGGCCAAACAGCTGGTAGCTCATATCTGTGCATTACAACAGATTGGATGCAGGTGCGTCTGGTAGTATTTGACTCAGGGTAGGGGAGAAACTGCTTTAAGTCATACTGCATTGGTAGCAACACTCCAGATGTTCAGCAGCACACCATGCAGGCAATGAAGAGTGTCAGTGGATCACACATGGATCAAAAAATATTAGCATTACTCCTGACACAGACTGATGAGTGGCTTCAACACCATTCGCTCTATGTTGGTGTCATTGTGAGCAGTAATGGCTCCAATGTAGTAAAATAAATCGGTGACAGAGGGTTTCCCGGGGTGTAGTGCCTGGCATACCATCTTATTCTTGTTGTTCAGGAGTTTCTAACATATCCAGATATTAAGGCAATGTTGACTGTGGCATATCACATCTCTGCTCACTTCGCCCACTCTGGAAAATCTGTTAACCAGCTGCGGCACTTACAAATACAGAACAAGCTGCCTCAGCACTGTGAAGCTAAAAGTTTTTGTTTTTATTTTATGTTACAGTTTTTGGCCAGGAAAGACAAACTAAGCCAATGATTGTTTCCAGGTGCAACCAGGGAGCACAGGGAAGTAAATAGCTAGTGGAACCAAAACTGGCAGACAGGAAAAAGTTGCAGATTTTAAGAAGCGATCAGTTGTAACTTTTTATTTCTGAAGTATTTTTCTTTTCCTTGAGTTCATTAGAAAGTTTTCTATGTGATAGTATTGTACAGAATGTGTGTAATAGCTCACAACCTGACAGCTGATATATCTATCTTTATTCCCTCCACTATATCATCAGCATTGTGATCTCACTGACTGTGACATCACAGGTGACTGACCTGAAATATATTGAGTGGCTGTATCTAAGCAGCAGTGATGTCACAGTCAGTAAGGTCACAGTGCTGATGATGTTTGGTGGGGGTGGGGTGGGCATAGGTAGATATGTCAACTACCAGGCAGAGTGTTATTATAGATCACCCCTACTAACATCAAGTAAACAATCTTCTAATTAACCAAAGGGAAGAGACAAAGTAGTTCAGATATAAAAGGTAATGGTTGACTGCTTTTAAAAACTAATATTAGTTTTAAGCAGTACACTAGCTCTTGAAGTGACTTTCACATGGTCACACAGTATGCAAGTGGTGGCTGTGGGATTCAAACCTAGTTCTCTAGATTTACAGCTCAGTGTTTGTTGTGACAAGATGGAATTCAACACTGTACTGTACATGATAGAGCACTTGTATGAACAGCATAAAGCCAGTTCAGAGTATCTGTTTCTACATAACAGCTGTGGCAATGATGGAGTGTCCATATCTTTGATAGCAGACCAGTGGTGACTAATGGATGGCCTGATCATGATTATCAGGCCACTGGAGTACGCAACATAGGCAGTGGGTGGGAACACTGCCAATATTGGTTAGTCCATACCACTTTTAGGTGTGCTGATGCACACTCAGTTAAATGTAGAGAAGGTGCTGGAGGCAAGTGTTCATTCCCCAAAGTTTTTGCCTTGATGGAAAACATGCTTTATGTGTTGGACTCTATGTATGGAACTCTCTACCTCACCAAATCCAACACTCCTCCTCCTCCCTCTATTCCACCAACACTGCCCTCTCCAACTATCTTGCTCCTAACTGTTCCTGTCATGACAATTTCCTTCATCCTGCTTCTTACAGTTTGTCCCCTTCGGAATTTACCCAATGCCTCTATCGACTCTACTGCCTCTACTGACCCTAGCCCCTCCTAGGTGCTAGTTCTCATACCTTTCTCCCTTCCCCTACTCTTTTCTCCTTTTTCCCTAGCCTTCACACTTCCCTTGCAGGGTTCTCCACATCCTGAAGGAGTTCTATAGTGCCTGGGCTTGCCACCTTTTCTTCTCCCATCTACCTCATCCTTGGCCTTCCCGGTCCCCTTGCAGGGTCCACAGCATTCTGGAGGGTTCCCTGTATCAGGCCTCATCCCTTACTCTTACATTTACTACCTCTCTCTTTCCCTCTCTAATGCCTACTCCAGTCCCCTGTCCTCTTGCAGGGTTACACACATACTGAAGGGATCTCTCCCGGACACAACTCTGCACTGTGTGTCATCTCATCCTCTCTCTCCTTCACCTCTTATTTCATGATAGCACTTGTTCACTTATCATTGCACTTATTAATTGTTCTCATAAATTACATATGTATGCAACACTGTTTGCAACAACTGCCTTAATTTATTGTATGCTATGTTGATCTTTGTAACTTGAATGTAAAATGTCTCATCTCTATTTTACCCTTTCCCCCCAGGTTGCACAGGGAGACAAGTAACCTGTTGCTCAGTGTGCCTTCCTGGTGAAACATTTCAATAAAATGAGACTGCAACATCCACATTGCCAGCATTCTGTAGCTTGCAGATTTAGGGATTACCACAATGCTGGATCCACATTACAAATGTGGTCTTGCATCGATCATTGAAGGCAGAGGTGATAAGGTGCAACATTTTACTGGTCTATTAATAAGGTGGATACACAGCGCACAGATGCTAAAAATCCAGTTATAAAACACACAAGTAGAACATCAGAGGCTGAATGTTATTACCACCTTGCATGGGAACCAGGTGAAAAACGTCAAAGGGAAAAGAGAAACTTCCAGTCATTGTAGTTTGGGATGTATTGTACCAAGCTGGACTGGAAGACATGAAGGAAAAGGAGGAGGAGCAGATGAGGTGGCAAGATTGCATGCAGCGCAATGCATGGTGGATGCATATTTGGCAGACACTTAGCATCAGTGATGAGCCCTTGCTATACTGGAGTGGCAAGATCACTGACAGGCCAGCACTGAATTCAGTATACCCTGTTCACGGGGATATAGCCTAATCAGGCTGAACCCAGCTATCATTCAGTTGGTTCTCATGTTTTCCTCCAACATTTTGTTCCCTCACATTTCCCTTGGTGGGGGCAGTGTCTCTGTCAGCCTCGAATAGCCACAGCTTCCCCTATGGCAGGAGCAAGATCCCTGGCCCAGCTGCAGCAGCCAAAGTAAAAGTGGAACCCAATGCCAACCCTTCATGACCAAAATGCACTGACAAGTGGCAGCTCTCTTAGCCATGGGCTGCCTGCTGACATGACTTCCTGGGCTTGCTTCTGAACCTTGGTCATAAGCATTGCAGTGCAGCATTCTGCTACTGGGCCATGGGGGTGGCCTCGAAGCCTAATATTGAGAGTCAAAGAACCTAACAAAATTGGTGATGTTCCATTCTCTAGTTTTAAAGTTATAGGGGCTTAAAATTCTGCAGTTTGTATAATTATGAAATGTAATTTAAAAATGTCAAAATGTTTGGAGGCTTTTAACTCAGTTACCTTGATGGATAGAGATCTGACACTTGCACACTTGTGTATGGACCTTGGGAAAGTCAGCATACCAAATATGGTGAACTTTGGATAAACACTTTGTAAATTAGTAGATAGAAATAACTGAAATCACAATTTTGGTGAAATTCTGTATAATTTTTGTGGACATTTCACACAATTTTGTGGAAGTTAAATCAGAATTTCATCAGAATTTCTGCTGGCAGAAGATAAAGTTCACCCAGCCCTACTGTCATACCATTACACAGCATGGTCATCACTAATATGACAGTACTATCTTACCTTTTTTGTTATTGTTTTTTACTTTTTTATTTTCCTTTTCCTTTCACATGTACACATGTCAGGGAGTGATCTAGGGCTAGATTTTCAAAGCTCCGGGGATGCTACAAGCCCCTGATACACCAAACATATGACACATGAAGCTTGCGGCATTCCTCTGATGGCTATTGGGATTTTCAATCCCTTGCGACAATCACTGCACCTTAGACCATGGTTTTGTGGTCTAGCGTGCGCCACCCCCGGGAGGCAATGTAACAGTGCTTGTGGCAGAGCATTGGTGCAAGCTTCCATAAATCGTGGAAATTGTCTCAACTGCACCTGAGATTTGAAATTTCGGGTGCAGTTGCGGCAAAGGGGATTGGTGCACCGCGGAGTTCAAAGCCCTGTGGCACAGAGTGGGACACAAGCCCTGCTTCCCTGTTTGAAAATCTGGCCCCCTAGTGTCTAAACAACTTTGCTCTTGTGTTCACAGATCTCCTCTCCTTCTGCTTTCTGCTCAGCAGCAAATAAGCAAAGTGTCTCCTTTTCTTCCACTCCTGGGGAACCACTACTGTGATGGTAAGTATCATAACATGATTTTTTTGTGTTTTGCCTTTTTTATTTTCATATTCCTTTCACAGTTACCCTAGTCTGTGACTGTGGCACATAAGAAAAAAATAGTAAGATTGAGAGCGGAGAACGGATATACCATGTGGCCACCATAGTGGCTAACTGAGGAAAAATAATTTCTCTCTTGTCTTCATAGGCGATAGCTGGGAGTGGACAATGGATATAGCTCAGTTCAGTTTTATTGTTCAGCTATTCATCATTACAACAATTAAAACATTCACATAATCAAATAAAACATACATGACAAAATAAGATAATTACAAAATCATAAATATACAGTTACAGTAAGGTATATAATTATCTACATTCTTAGTGAAAGAATCTAACAAGACAGACTCACTTGTGCATCAGCATTGTGTTTGCATTGTAAATATTGTACAAGAGGGAAGAACGTAGATTTTGCTGTAGTATTTCATAATATCTTGCAATAATTATATGCAATTGTAAAAGTAGTTATTGATTAATGAAAAAATATCTCAGTTAATTTCCTTAATTAGAGATGGGTGAAGTTGGCAACTCTGCTCCTCAAAATATTTTACAAATTTCATACGTCACAAAATATTTCATGGATGCGCAGTGCTAAATTCCATTTGCGAAATGCCAAAGTTTGCCCGCGAAGTGCAGATTTCACACACAAATGGCAGAATTTCACCCATGAATGGCAGAATTTCACCACTAACAGGCAAAATTCTGACATTTGCAGGAGAAATTCTGCTGTTCGCAGGCAAAACTCTGCACTTTGCAGACAAAATTTCACATATCATGGGCAGAATTTTGCAAATTCGCACCGGCAAAATATTTTCATGGATCACTCAAAATTCACAAAATATTTTGTGCGGTGAAATTGCTGACTTTATCTGAACTAAATTTCGGCATATCTCTATCCTTAATATAGTTAGTGCATGGGAACTGACGGTTATCCTTTAGCTAATTCCAGATTATATTTGTCTTGAATGTAAATAAGATGCTATTGGGCTCAGGTCTTGTTACCTACATTCCCAAATAGCATATTGTGGTTTATAATCTCTAATTCCTAAAAGGAAAAAAGTGGTTTAATGTGCCAAAAAAATGGAAAAAACATGAGTTCCCACCCGTTTATATTACAGACCTTCAGATAACAAGAATAGCATGAGATAGAATGCAGATTTATTCAGAGTATCCTTTAAAATAAATAGGCAAACAGACATTTAGTTTTGACCCATCATCACAGGAAAATAAAACATGTAATCATTCATAATTTGAGGTATTATTTTTTATTAAATATAACCATCAAGATAAATCTTTCTTTCCTTTTCAAACCTTGGGCATTTTAATACAATATGCTAAAGTTCTTCAAGTTCACCCTGGGCACAATTATAGAAAGGAGAGAGTACTTTTTCTTGTTTTTTAATTGCTTAGACTTATACGTTTCAAATCAATATTGCGTAATAAGGTATCTCTTTTCCTTATCTAAGATTTTAGTTAAGTTATGTTTCCATGCCAAATACTTTTTTAAGATACTTGTACGTGATGTGAATTTTAGAAATGTTGATATTTTCCATATCTTTTTGTGCTGCAATATCTTTACATCTGCATCTAATGTAATTTACTAATACGATGCATAGCATTTTCTGCATCTTGTACAATACAGAACGAAATCCCATTGGGCATAGCTTGGATTTTATAAATGCCATATAAAGGCAATAGATACCCTTTAGAATCTATGAGATTTGTTCTTCAAAACACAACTTAAGTAGGTGTTCATCAGATGTAATTTCAAGGTCCTTTATAAATATTATTGTTTTAGCTAAAATAAAAGTATCAATTAAGTACTGTCCCAGTTTTGCTCTTAGAAAGTGTGCAGGGGTGCCCTATGGAAGTCTTAGCAGATAGTGATATAGTTTGTTCATAATTATTTCAAGTGGAGTAAAATCAGTAGTACTCCAGACTTCAGCTGCGTATAATATTGCATTTGTAATTTTAGCATTTATTACGGTTAGGGGTCCCTTCAGTGAATAGCCAGCAAAGGTTAACATGAATCATTTAATTCCATTAATTGAAGTCTGTAACTTTTGTTCTAAGTATTTTATATGTAAATTCCATTTAGCAATCCTTGCAAAATGTACACCTAAATAATCATAAGATTTATATTGTTTCAACTGGAAATTGGTTTAATCTTAATTTATATTTTTGAAGTGTATTAGCACCAAGGACTACTATTTGCTTTTTTTTCTGTTTATCTGTAAATGTTTAGCATCACACAGTTATGAAAATATATCCAATTTCCTCTGTAAAACCAATAAAGATGTTGGTAGTAAAACTATATTAAAGAAATACAAAATCACACATGCCCCCATAATGCAAAGCATCATGGGCTGCATATGCAAATCACCACAGAATATTATGCTGGTTCAACCTTAAGCAAAAATGCATGGTGCTGAAAGGCCTCTCACACAGTTTGCAAAGGGTGCCAACAGAAGACATAGACACATGTTTTGTCCTACCAGAAATCATCAGTGTGCCTCACCTGTTTGACACCCCAGAGGAATGAACCGGCTACCCTAAGATGGTCTGTCTGGGTTATATTGTGGTGAACCCAATTAAAACAAAAAACAAGTTAAAAGACAAAGAACCTCAGTGTGCAAGCACTAAGGCAATGGTTACCCCAAAGGGCATTGGCCAGGAAGCCAAGTTTCAAAGAAATACAAAATCACACATGCCCCCATAACGCAAAGCTTCATGGGCTGCATATGCAAATCACCACAGAATATTATGCTGGTTCAACTTTAAGCAAAAAAACTATATTATTTGTGTATGCAAAACAGAAATCAGTTAATTAAGGACTCTGAGTAAATGAAAATCATGATTGTACAAATTTTCTAAAATACTGTTATCGTATAGGTCAAAGAGTAATGAGGCTAATATACAGCCCTGCCTAACATCTAGGTTTGGTTTTATTTGTACTGTGAGGCTGCTTTGTATATTATATTGGACCTTAGACCAAGTGGCCCTGATATTCAAAGCAGCTGCACATGATGCAACTGAGTTGTGCTGGAGCAAGTGTGGACTTGCACCAAGGAGTAATATTCAGCAGAAGCCAGTGCACAGCACAAATCTCAGTGTGCAACTATAATGAATGCAGCTGCAAGTGTAGGGGGCGTGCCCATGAATATCCAGCGCAGTGGGATATTCAACCGTGAAACCATGGTGCAAGTGCAGAGCAAATCAGAGATGTGCCAAGCAGACTTGTTCTTATAAATACAGGGCGCAAGCACACAGAAAGCACATTTGCACCAGGTGAGAGGGAGTGAGACAGAGAGAAAGAAAGAAAGAAAGAAAGAAAGAAAGAAAGAAAGAAAGAAAGAAAGAAAGAAAGAAAGAAAGAAAGAAAGACCAAGGCAGACACAGAGGGAGAGGGCCAGAGGTGGCAGTGAAGAGGGAGACTGGGGCAGAGAGAGTGTGAGAGACAGGTAGACACACTACCAGGCAGTGCACCAGGGTGGCACACAGCCAGCAGCAGCCAACCGCTCAGGGGGATATTGGACAGCAAGGGCTATGGACAGTGCACCTTTCATGATGGAGGTCATAATGAGGGATATGAGGGGGCAGGAGGAACAGAGACATGGCCGTGGAAGGGTCCGTCGGTGGTATGCCTGACACAGGTGGTACCATGCCCACATCAGCTTTGAGCAGTACAGTGACATGGAGACTTTGGGCTGGTACCACCTGAACAGGGCCATTCTGAGGCAGCTCTGTGAGTTGTGCAGTGAGGAAATGCAGGCACCCACCAGACAGAGCCATGCCATGTCCATAAAGATGAAAGTGACAGCTGTCATGTGTCTGCTTGCCACAGGCACCTTCCAGAGACCAACAGGGGACACCACAGGCATAACCCAGTTGGCCAAGTCCCACTTCCTCACACAGTTCCTCAGTGCTCTGCTGCCACGTACATCAGAATACATCCATTTCCCCACCACACAGGTGCAGCATACAGCAACCATGCAGGACTTCCACAGGGTAGCACGTATGCCTGGCATGATTGGGGCCATTGACTGCATCCACGTGGGCATCCCCATGCCATCTGGCCCTGAGGGTGTGGCATACATCAACAGAAAGCGGAGCCTGAGTGTCAACTGCCAAGTGGTGTGCGATGCCACGGGGTGCATAACCAATGTCTGCACCCCATACCCTGGGAGTGCACATGATGAATTCATCTGGCACAGTTCTGTGCTGTGCCACAGGTTGGAATGTGGGGACATCCCCACGGGTCACCTAGTGGGTGAGTATGGCATGGGCAAGGGGTGATGGGCAGAGCATACTTTGGGATGGGGGAAGGTAGGGTTTGCATGTTGGCGTGGGTGCCAGGGACAGGCAAGGGCACAGCATAGAATAGCAGAGGGCTAACCATTTCATTATCCACACAGGGGACAATGCCTATTCACTGCAGCCCTGGCTGCTCACCCCCTACCAGCGCCTGTCATCCCCAGCAGAGGAACACTACAACGAGGCACATGCCAGCACGCACAACATCATCGAGTGAGTGTTTGGCATGTTGAAAGCATGGTTATGTTGTCTAGACAGGTCAGGTGATGCCCTAAAGTACAGCCCCTCGAAAGTCTATGGCCTATTCCTGGCCTGCTGCATACTGCACGAAATGGCCATTGACCGTGGGATAGTTGTAGAGGCTGATGAGGGTGACAGTAGTGGGGGACGATGGAGGCAATGGGCCAGATGGAGGTGGACAGCCACCCCCTGGGTGGAGGGATCCCCAGCTGCAGCAGCAGGCGAGACATCACTGGGACACCATAGCACAAAAGCACTATGATGCACACAGGTAGGTGTTGCAATACACATGCATAGGCCACAAAAACAGGTACAGCACATATGCAGAGGCATGCATGGCACTGGACATGCACACACTGAGGTGGGAAGTAGGGGTATGGGTGACAGGGGCACACACCCACACACAATCATATGCAGCACCCCTCACAGCCCCCCCACACACACATGCACCCAAACACACAGGCTTGGGTATGTGGCGTGGATCAGATGCATCACACCGGTGCACAGGCACAATTGGTGCAAGACTGCTGTCATCATGCTCAAGCCACATGGCCCAGTGGCCGGGCAAGCACGCACACAGGCAGCATGTGGTGTGACACACAGACACCACACCAGTGACAGGCACACACACACTGCCCATGTACACACTGGGAAGCAGCTTTAGACCACAGGCAGGGCAGTCCGCACATCAGGTCTGCTGCATGGAACCATGGCCACCATGGCCACGGGTGTGGCCGTGCCTGGGCCAATAGGCAGCCACAGGCTGTGCATCAGCCATGGGGGGGTGTGCAACAACCCCCCCAGGGGTGGAACCATGAGACCACGATCGTATCCACGCAGGGCTATCGAGGTGCCCAAACATCCCAACCCCAGGAGTGCCTGGGATGCCGACATCAGAACCCGGCATCGACTGTGCAGGGGTTGCCTGATACCAGGTACGTGGGGTGATCAGCGCACTGTGGGGGTCATCTGTGCCCGGCCATGCCCTGTGGCAGCCAACAGCGCAAAGCCATCCAAGATCGCAGTGGCAATGTGATCCAGGGATGCAGTCATGGCCTTCTGCATGTGCTGCATCCCCACAAGGATCTGCACTATGCCCCTCTCCTGCTTTTCGGCTAACTGGCACACCTCTGCATGCAGTGCATGCATCCCAGTGGCAAGCAGCACCTTTTGCTGAATGGACGCCAGCAGCAAACAGGTGTGCTCAGCCAGTGGGTTGGCATCCTGGGGCTCCTGGGCCGGATGCTGATCCCCACGTGGTGACCGACCCTGCTGCACAGCCCCCTCCTCTGGTGGATGCTGCACAGTGGGGTCTGCAGGGGGTTTGGGTACAGCAGGCACACTGGTGGTGGACCCAGTGTCCGGCTGCCCAGTGGCACCTGCAGCCTGCTGCTGTCACCCGTCCAGCTGCTGCACACCATCCAGCCCCTGTGCAGCCGCACCACCTCCATCACAGGGCAGCACACACCGCTGCACCCCCAGTGGTGGCAGGCAGCTGTCCCACTGTTGGCAGAGCACTGGGCATACTGCCTGTGTCAGTGACCAGCAGGGGTGTCTCCCCCACAACAGTGACCATGCTGTCCAGGATGAGTGTTACATCATTATCAGTGCTGGACCCTGCCTCGATCTGTATCTCTACGCACAGGACTCCAAGGCTGGTATCCTTCAGGAACACATCCAGGGCCTCGTCCAACTCCAGGTACAGGACATCTGCCTTCACAGTGGTGGTGAGCTGCAGCCTGTCAGGCCCTGGGATGCCCATAGAGGTAGAAAACTGGTCCTCCAGGGCTGGTCCAGTGGCCATGACTGCTGCCGCCTCTGCCCCATTATCTGCATGGAGGTGTGCTAGTGCTACAAGAGAAAAAGATGCACGTTAGTGATGCATTGCCCACATGTGGCCCCCTGCACTGCCACTGCATGTGTCCTGCAGCATGGCATGCATGTGGATGCGTACATATGCACAAGACAGGCATGCCGGCTGCTTGCATGCCAGCATGGCCCTGTACGCACCCACCATGCCCCCAGCTGTGTGTGGCTAACATAGTTACCATGCAGTGATGGGCTGCCACCCATCTGGAATCCGCCACCAGGCACACCTTCCACTGTGCTGTGGTGCATGGTGGCTGCCACCAACTCCTCCTGCACCGTGAGCGGTGGCGCATCTGTAGGGCTCCCTCCAATGGCATTCTTGGACCCATGGATGGCCACCACCTTCTCCTTGATGCGCCTCTTGTCCATGTCCACCTTTTTCTGCACTCCTGCACTGACCGCTGGTGGCTGCCCTGCTGGTTGACATATGCTGCCACCTCCTCCCAGGCTCCAGCCCTGGCCTGTGGTGTGCCAGTGGCACCACTCAACAGGGGATCCCTGTCAATGTAGGCATCAAACAGGGCCTCTGTCTCTGCCTTTGTGAAATTGGGCCTGCGCTTGTGAGCAGGCCCATGCTCCTCACCCTCCTCACGTTCCGACATGTCACTTCCTGTGGACATGGACAGTACAGTGTGTCAGTGGCAGGATCACCCTGTTCCATCCCATCCTGCTGTGCTGGCTGCTCCAAGTGAGCTGCAGCGGCATGCGCAACTTACCTGAAAGCATAGAAACAAAGAAACATAGAATTTGACAGCAGATAAGGACCGCTTGGCCCACCTAGTCTGCCCATTTTCCTACCTAACAGATAAGCTGCAGATCCTAGTTAACCAACAGCTTACTTCCTCCTACACCCCACTAGGAATGCCTTATGTCTGTCCCATGCATTCTTGAATTCCCCCACTGTTCTTGACTCCACGACCTCCTCAGGGAGGCTGTTCAATGCATCCACAACCCTCTCTGTGAAAAAATACTTCCTCACATTACCTCTGGGCCATCCCCCTCTATCTTCAAATTGTGCCCCCTTGTTCTTGCACATCTCTTTTTCTGAAAGATGCTACCCTCTTGGACTTTGTTGATTCCCTTAAGGTACTTGAAAGTTTCTATCATGTCCCCTCTCTCCTTTCTTTCCTCAAGGGTATACATATTAAGCTCCTTTAGTCTTTCTTCATATGTCTTCTGGTGCAGATCCTGCACCATTTTGGTTGCACTCCTCTGGACAGCCTCCACTCTGTCTATGTCTTTGCTGAGATAGGGTCTCCAGAACTGCATACAGTACTCCAGATGTGGTCTCACCAACTGTCTGTACAGAGGGATAGCAACTTCCTGTTTTCTACTATTGATGCCTCTTCCTATGCATCCCAGTATCCCCCCAGCCTTCCTTACTGCCTTCTCACATTGTTTGCCCACCTTTAGGTCATCTGATATAATTACCCCCAGGTCCCTTTCCATTTTTACTGTTGTCAGTATCTCACCCCCCATTGTGTACTCTTCCCTTGAGTTTTTGTTTCCCATGTACATTACCTTGTACTTCTTTGCATTGAATCTGAGCTGCCATACATTTGACCATTCCTCCAACCTTGCCAAGTCCCTTCTCATCTGTTCTGTGCCTACTGTGTGGGCCGCCTGTGTGGCATGTGTGTGTGCTTGGCTGCATGGTCCTGGCTGTGGCCTGCTGTGGTCTGGGTGTGTGGGGGGACACGGCCTGCAGCCTGCAAGGGGGGGCTCCCTTGTTGGCTCTCCATTGGCCATTTGCAGCTCCTGTTGCCTACTATCTGTGCCTCTGTTGTGTTCTGGGGGGTGGTCTGGGTGCCTGTGTGCACCCTGCTGTGCCCTGCTTGTGGTGGCCTCCTGTGGCCTGTCACTGTGGTTCCCTGGCTCTGTCCCTGGGTTTTTTCTCTGTGCCATGCCCCCCTCTGTTACTCTGCTGCTCTGCTCCCACAGTTGCTGGGGTTTCTCTTTCTGCACCATGGCGTAACTGTGCTTGCGCCATGGCACAACTCTGGTTGCACCATAGCACAAGCCTGGTTGCACCATGGTGCAATTGTGCCATATTTGGCCAAGTTGTGCTGGTGCAGTGCAGCAGGTGCAACCTCTGAATATGACTCCTATTGGGTCACAGCACATCGGATTTGCACTGTGCAGGACTTGAGCCGGCCTTTGGCACATTACTGAAAATCTGGGCCTGTGTCTTTATGAAGACTTATTAAGATATTCAATAAGTAATCATCTAACTTGTAATTCATTAATGCTAACAAAAGTGTCTTTCTACTACTACTATCAAATGCCATTTTAAGGTCTATTAAGGAACACAATAATTTTCCTTCCTTACATTGACATATTTATGAATTAAATGCTGTAAAACCAGAAGGTGTTGAACTGTAGAACTAAACCCATTCTGGGCTTCATCAAGAATATTACTATTGTCAACCCAGGTTTTTGGGTCTGTTCAATAATATTCCAGGAAACATTTTCTGAGAGGTATCAATCAAGTCAATTGGGCAGTACATATAGGAGTTTGTCAATTGACCCCTCTTATGTATTGAGTAAATAATATTCCCTTGCCATGAGTTTGGAAAGGTTCCATATTTTACCATGTAATTGTAAGTATGGTACAATGGCAGTACAGTACCCACCAATCAGGAAAATATTTGAAAATGTCACTAGAATCTCTGTCCATTCCAGAAGTCTTATTGGGTTTAATGTTATTGATGGTGATAAACATTTCCTCTCTGGTAATGATAATAGGTATGGCATAACCATATGTATGTAATTTAGCTTTCAGTTTTCCTGCTACTGACAGACAATTCTCCTCAAAAAATGCTATAATAGACTTCTGTGAAATCAATTTCAATTTCAATTTATTGGATGGCAAATTGAGAATATAGTTTCTCCTTTACAATTGCGTCCAACACATTCACATACAAAAACATACAATATAACAAACCTACAGTTAGTTATCATATTAAACGCATTAAAAGTATTAGCTGATACAATACTTATAAAGCACACACAAATTGCATATCACCCAAAACAATTGCAGTGCATAAAAAATAAACTTGCCAGTGATGATCTAAATCTCCCCATTGGTATTAATACCTGGATATTCAATTGTTTGTTATTTTTTCACACATTGTCAGAACAGCTACAGCCAATAGCCTATCTCCATATATAGATCTGCATCACAAAAACTGATAAGACAACCTAGATGTTGATCTAAGACTATATTTGGAGCAGGGCTTAGGCCTTAACTTTGATAACAAGATGGAGGGTAATGTTTGTAGAACAAATTTATAAACATAAATATACCAGTGCAAGTCCATTCGGTCCTTCAATGATATCCATCCCACCCTAGCATATAATGTACATTTATGGGTACTAAATGGGAAATTGGTTATAAAATGTAAAGCACTATTATATAGTGTATCCAAATTAATTCAAATTTAATCTATTGTATTCCTGTACATAACATCACCATAATCCAAAACTGATGGAAACAGAGATGAAACAAGCAATTTTCTTATAGAGTAATTAAACAGTGTTCAGTTATGAAAAAATAATCCCAATAATTGTTTTAATTTTACTGAAACACTAGCAGTATGAAGTTCAAATGTTAAATGATTATCTAGGATCAAGCCTAGATATTTATATTGATTTACCCTTTCTATACCAACATCAGTAACAGATCATAAAGATTTAGTATTCGCAATCATCCCCTTGAATTGGGTTTTTTCCAAAAGTATCCATTGTGTTTTTTGACATTCAGGAGGAGCCCCCGATTATACAGAGTCCCCAAATGCCAAAAAAATCCTCTTGTAGGGTTTCCATGGCAGATTCCAGGTCATCTTTTTGTAAATACAAGATGAAGTTTCCAATGTTTTGGCTGTATATGAGTCTATAGAAACTGCAAAGAAATGTGTACCTTTGGCCACCATTGTCCAAAATTAGTTGGTGTCCTTGTTAATAGCAGGATGATAAAGCTGTGGCCATAATTTACATTGATATTTTGCTTTTTTTCTTGTTTGAGGATTCCATTATATTCTTTCCTTTTTTTGTTCAGGAGTTTCAGATTTTCTTTGGTCTTATTCTTTTTAACTTTCCTTATCATCTTGGTCAGGTTTATTTCCCTCTCTCTCTCTTTTTACATCTTTTATTTATTTATTTGCTTATATATTTTTTGTTAACCGAGTAAGGTGCACTAGACAAACAGTTGCCTATTTTCACGCATGACCCGGGATAAGTACATACATAACAACTGAAATACATGAGATTCAAGGTTTTCAAATATACAATGAACAATGAACATACAATGAACAGAGTGGCAGGTCATAACATTTAGCAATACAAACAAGTCAGCAATTAAGATCTAGGTTTTCATACATACATACATACAGTAATCAAAGAGGCAAGTCAAGACAGTGTACAAAGCAGGATAAAAAATGCTCAATTCAGAGAGGGAGAGAGATACGTGCTGTCTCAGTGTGCAGCTCTGCTAATTTTCAGCTCTATTTAGGTACCTGGGCTCAGGAGACCTTGAGGGGGCTTCTGCTGGTGAGGAGGATATTCAACACCTGCCCTCATGACCCTGTGAGCATCTGGTGAACTCTAAGGAAGAAAGGAGACAAACTGTAAATTTAAGAGGTAGGATAGAGAGACCAGTGTTGGATTGGAAGTGCGGGGTGGAGGGTTAGGAATACAATGGCTACAATGCCATGATTATTGCACCTGGGTTATGCCCCCTATCATTCTACATACACCTTACACTGTATTCCTGGTCTGTTATATTGTGATACTGCTATTTTGCACTAACATGTAAATTTAGGCACCCATTGTATAAGCATGAGTGCCAGGAATGTGCTTTGCTGCTAATGTATGCTAATGTTTACATCCTTTATAGGATTACATCATGCGTGATCACTATGCCTCACTATAATGCATTACGTTTGTCTTTTACATATATTCTATTTATAATCTACCTAATAACTGATAAGATGACTCTTATGGATCATCAGTGATTACTGTATGCATTTGTATTCTCTTATAATCATATGTAGTGTGTGTCTTGCACTTAGAAGTATGCCACATGTAGTTGGACCTGTCAGCACTTCTCTTTGTCTAAGCTTCATGCTGACAGAGACAAATCCTTTGTCTCACATAATACTCATTAGTAATTCTGTCACCTAAGTAATAATCCCAGGAAGACCACCTTGTTTATAATATAGAACCAACACATCATTTTTCTCATATCCATAACTATAGTGAAGTCTATGTTGCCATGGTGTTATCTTTGATATATAACCTTGTGTAAGCCAGCTCCTCATGGAGATTCTGTACATTCTTCCGGAGACTGGTGAGAACCCATCTCCCTTGTGATTTTCTCTGTCACATGCTTGGCGTAAGTATTGTAATAAGTTATCATTATTTCTGCTTGTGTGGTTGTTTCTTTGGCTGACACCGTAGACATACAAGAATCTGATTTATTTACCCCAGAGCTGGTTTCTGGGTAACATGACTCAGTAACTCCTGTATCAACCCTGAGAAGCAATACCCCATGCAGGAAACCCCGTAGCTGTATTATAGGAACCACACTAAGGATACAGTTGAAACACTACTAACTATTAGGGGCGAACTATGCATGCAGCACACACATTTACATTGAAACTGCACATTAAATCCAGTGAAAAAGAATCAATCAGTTGCTGTTGGCTGAGCAAAAACAAATGCCTTTAAGCATGCAGGTATTCTGCAATAATTCAAAAGTTTAGTCCATTGTGTTCAGGTGCCAAATACTGCATTGCAGAAACAGTGCAGAGAGAGACGTGCTGTCTCAGTGTGTAGCTGTGCTGATTTCTGGCTCTGTTACAGTACCTGGGCTCAGGAGTCCTTCATGGGGTTCGGCTGGTGGGGGTTTTCTACACCTGCCCTCATGACCCTGTGAGTGTCCAGTGAGTTCTGGGCTCAGTAGTCCTTTGGGGTGGGGTTGTGCTGGTGGGGAGGGCATTCTACACCTACCCTCATGACCCTGGGAGTGTCCAGCAAGTTCTGGGCTCAGGAGTCCTCAGAGGAGTTCTACTGGTGAGGAGGGAATTCTACACATGTCCTCATGACCCTTTGTACATCTGGTGAGTTATGGGCTCTGGAGTCCTTCAGGGGGGTTCAGCTGGTGGGGTGGGCATTCTACACCTGCCCTCATGACCCTGTGAGTGTCCAGTGAGTTCTGGGCTCAGGAGTCCTTTCGGGGTGGGGTTGTGCTGGTGGGGAGGGCATTCTATACCTGCCCTCATGACCCTGTGAATGTCCAGTGAGTTCTGGGCTCAGGAGTCCTCTGAGGATTTCAGCTGGTGGGGAGGGCATTGTACACAGAGAGCTCTGGACTCAGTATTTCTTTGGGGTGGGGTTCTGCTGGTGGGGAGGGCACTCTACACCTGCCCTCATAACCCTGTGAGTGTCCGGTGAGTTCTGGTCTCAGGAGTCCTTTCCGGGTGGGGTGCTGGTGGAGAGGACATTCTATACCTGCCCTCATGACCCTTACAGAGTCCAGTGAGTTAAGGCCCCCATATGATTATCCCCACATTGGTTATAATAAAGTAATGGTGCCTTTAAGCATGCAGGTATTCTGTAATAGTTCAAAAGTTCCATCTGTTGTGTTCAGGTGCCAAACACTGCATTGCAGAGGCAGTGCAGCGAGAGACGTGCTATCTCAGTGTGCAGCTCTGATGTTTTATGGCTCTGTTACAGTACCTGGGCTCAGGAGTCCTTCAGAGGATTCTGTTGATGGGAAGGGTATTCTATACCTGCCCTCATGACCCTGTGAGTGTCCAGTGAGGTCAGGGCTCAGGAGTCCTTCAAAGGGGTTCTGCTGGTGTGAAGGGCATTCTACACCTGCCCTCATGACCCTGTGAGTATCCAAAGAGTTCTGGGCTCAGGAGTTCTTCGTGGGGGGGGGGTTCTGCTGGTGGGGATGGCATTCTACATCTCTCCTCATGACTCTTTGTGTGTCTGGTGAGTTCTAGGATCAGGAGTCCTTTGGGGGGGTTCTGCTGGTGGAGAAGGCATTCTACACCTGCCCGCATGACATTGTAAGTGTCTAGTGAGTTCTGGGCTCAGGAGTCCTTCAGGGTGGGGTTGTGCTGGTGGGTAGGACATTCTACACCTGCCCTAATGACCCTGTGAGTTAAGATCCCCATACGAGTATCCCCACACTGGTTATAATAAAGTAATGGAGCTACTATATATATGTAAATATCCTGGGCCAGGGCTCATTGAACATATTAATACTGGAAGATTTTAGTAGTAGCTGTTTAAATATATTTATCTTTGAGAATTTCAGTACCTGATCTAAAGTGTCTATGTCACTTGGGTTCCATTTATTTATTTTGTTAAGAAAATACAACTCATGTTTTAATATCAGTTGTAGAGGAAAATGCATTGACTCAGGATATTCAGCTATTTGAAGATCTATAATTTTGTCTAAGGCATTTATGTTACATATAAATAAATCAATCAGAGAAGTTCCATTAGGTGAATAGTATGTCAAATGCCCTTCTTTATCACTTTGCGTCCTTCCATTTATCACTATATAATTTAATTCCTCTAAGAAATTAGTAAGTAATAGTTCTGCGCAGTTATGTTTTGGATCTGTTGATTTCCTCACAGTTGCCAAGTAAGGATTAAACATGTGTACATAATCATCAATTTCCTGATCTGAACCAGACAAAGGTGGACATCTGGCATTAAAGTCTTCTCCTCCTCCTGATTCAGGAAATAGTTCTGTTTTATCAGACAAAATGTTCATAAAATGTCCCCAGATTTCTAAATATTTTTGCCTTGTGTTTTTAGAGGAAGATAAACATTTACAAATATCATATAAAAACTGTATTTTTTTATTCTGATTGGTAATATATATTCTGATTTATTTTTTTGTCCTCTGAATGTTTATACTGCAACTTAATTTTATTGCAGTTAAAAGAACCATTTATGGTCTACAATGTGTAGACCTTTTCTGTGCTTTAATTATGTAAGTATCATAACTGTCTAATAGTAATATGTCTGAAGTCCACCATGTTTCTCAAAGCATTATGGCATCATGATTGAATAAATTGTATACATTGAGGGCCAGATATTCAGAAATGCACCCAACACAAGTCTGGCACAGTGCAACTCCAATGCACCATGGTGCAGTGAGTGTGATATTCAAAAGTTGCGCATGGCGACATGCACCAGCGCAATACAGCTGAATATCGCAGGAATGCACCATGGCACACTAAGAGGTGCACCAGGGAGCAACCAGACCTGTACCATAGTGTAATCAAAGATGCACCAGGGAGCAAAGGGAGAAGCGCCAAGGCACCCAAGGACCAGCCCAGTCAATGGTGGGAGCATAGCAGCAGAGGGAAAGTGTGGGGCAGGCAGAGGAACACAGCTGAGGACAGTGGCAGGGAGGCACAGTGGCAGGCCACAGGTAACCACCAACAGCAGGATGCAGACAGGAATACAGCCCCCCCAGGACCATGGCACAGGACCCAGAGAACAGGTGGCACCAAAGGCCAAGGGAGGGCTACCACTGGAACCCCCCACTGCATGCCATGCCCTGACCCACCCAGACCATGGCCAGCCACACCCTGGACCATGGTGCCCAACACACATGCCATACATCCTGGACAGCCAGCTCATGGCCACCCCAAGGCACAGCCACTGACCAAGGGGCAGGACACCACCATGCATGGCCCACACAATGACACAGGCACACCACACAGACACCCACCACACCACTGCAGCATGGCTCCACATGCCAGCTGCAAAGCAGACACAGACACAGGCAGTTAAGCAGGAAATTTGTATTAAACAGAACTATATACAATGGAATGGGGTGGGAAAGGGTAGGATAGTGAGGGAAGGGGACAGGGTACAGGGACTGTACAGTGGGATGGGGAAGGAAGGGGAAGGGATGGCAGGGGAAAAGGAAAACAGTGGGGTCCAACTATGGGCAGCCACAGCCTGCCACCGCCTGATGCCTCCATCGTTGCTGTCCTGGAGCATTATCCACCTCATCTGCTGTGCCACCTCCAGGGTCGTGGATGTAATCAATATTATTTGCCATAAGAGGTGGCAATAAAAGGGCAGCCATGACCTACTCCAGTTGCCTATGACAAAGGAATGGACAGGTGATCAGTGCAAGTCCCTAGGAGCCATGCCCTCCCACTGAGCACAACAGGCAGTGGGAACACACACCCCTAGAGTGGCACCCTGGCCACCCACAGTGGGTGGTCCAATGCCTGCTGGTATCCCAGCATGCCATGATAGTGCACAGCAGTGGACACCACCGCCCAATGGCCACCCGACCGCACAGTGACAGGCAGTTGGCACAGGGCAGCAGCAGCACCACAGCAGCACCAGTGGCAGCCGGGTGCACAGCCATCCCACCAACAGCTGGTACATGTGTGCAATGGCTGCTACACAGTGGCATCCACACCGCACAGTGTGCAGCACACAGCTGACACGGCACGTGGCACAGGTGGCCATGGCCACACCCTCACCCTCGCTGACTACCCGGTACTGAGTAGAGGAAGAGAACAATGCCTACCTGCTCACTGTGGTGCCACTAGCTCCTGTCCCCGCTGCTGCTCCACCTCCACCAGTCAGACCCACACCTTCACCAGTTGGTGCTGCAGCAGCCTGCTATGCCTCACCAGGCACCCCCACTGCTCCTGCATGGAGCTGATCTTCAGGCCCTAGGAATGGAACACAGAAAGGCACACATCAGAGAACAACCACAGCATGTGTCCACCACCCCCACCCCTGTGCACAATATGTGCCCCAGCCTGCCATGACCTACAAGGCAGTAGTGCAGTGCACCCAGTGGCTGGCAATGCCACACTGCATTGCACATGCCAACAGTGCTCCCCCTCTACAGGACATGTCAGGCAGCCCAGCCAATACCACAGTACAGCGGTTGGGTACACATGCAGCATGTGACGACTTACCTGGCCATGGCATTGCCCCCCGTGCTGACACGTGCCTGCAGCAGCCTCAGTCTCTCAGAGTCATGCCACATCATGTCCCCATATGAGTGGCAGTATTGCGCAACGGTCCATGGCACCCCGGTGTCCCAAACCAGGCCTACAGCGATGGCTGGCCAGATCTCTGTCCTGGCCTGCTGCAGGGGCTCCTGGCCAAACAGACCAGGTGCATGTGGCTGCACACAGACCACAAGGTTGACCAGCTCCAGGTCTGACCAGTTTCGGGCACGTCGCACAACTTGCCAAGTCATGCTCTCCACTCAAGGTGCTGGTTCAAAATGGCGGCCAGTAGTGCATGTGCGCAATGTGTGCGGGATGCGCCATGTGTAGGCATGTGCCACGTACCCCAATTGCACATCACCATGGATGCACGGCATGGGCGTGGACCACCTGGTACGTGGTTGTGTAGTCCCAAGGGGCATAGGGTCAGGTCAGGGGTCAGTGGTCATTCGGCACACAGTGCACCAGAGTGCAATAGAGGCCATGGCGCACAGTGTACCATGGCCTCTATAGCACTCTGAGTGCACAGTGCACTATAGGCAGTAGCACAGGCCACAACGCATGCATACTGCAGCCAGCGCACTGCGCATGTCATGGTATTGTGCCATGACATGTGCCAGAGCAAATCCATTGCACAAGGAGCAAGTGCAAGATATTCAGCCACCACCTGCTAATGAGCTCATCAGCCAATGCATGGCGCATCAGGGAATTAGCATATCATTATTGCTGCACCACAGCTCATTTGCATGTGATGTGCTATAAAGGCGCTGCACAACAGCACAGGCCATGGACCGGTATTGCAACCATCTGAAGTAAGTTGCACCTGCTATGGGACCAGCCAGCACAGCAGGGTGGATGGGGTAGGCAGCTGCAGGCAGTGACACACATGTCCTTGTCCACAGGTAGCGCCATACCCAAGTATGAGGAGAATGAGAAGCGTGGGCCTGCCCGCAAGCACAGGCCCAACTTTACGAAGGCAGAGGCCAATGCCTTGTTCGAGGCCTACCTTGACAGGGAGGAACTGCTGAGTGGTGCCACTGGCACACCACAGGCCAGGGTTGTGGCCTGGGTGGAGGTGGCAGCAGATGTGAACCTGCAGGGCAGCCAACAGCGGTCTGTGTAGGAGTGCAGGAAGAAGGTGGGCACTGATAAATGCCACATAAAAGAGAAGGTGGTGGCCATACGGGCAGCCAGGACAGCCACTGGTGGGGGCCATACTGCTGTGCCACAGTTCACAGTGCAAGAGGAGCTGGAGATGGCAACCATGCATGGCAGCACCGTGGAGGGTGTGACAGGTGGTGGCTTACAAACAGGAGGGAGCCCATCACTGCATGGTATGTATGCCATGCCTGGGGGGGGCTGCTGGAATTGCAGCACTAACACATCTGTTTTCTCTTACAGCACCGGCATGCCAGCATGCCGTGGCAGGGGTGCCAGCAGCAGCCCTGTGGGCAGGCCCAGCTCTCGAGGACCAGCCATCCACCTCCACGGGCATCAGGGGGCCTGACTGGCTGCAGCACACCACCACTGTCCAGCCGGATGTCCTGGGCTTGTTGTCAGATGATGCCCTGGCTGTGTTCCAGCAGGATGCCAGCCATGGCGTACTCTGCGTGGAGGGTTTGACACTGATGATGACATGACCATCATCCTGGACAGCATGGGTGGTGTTGTGGGGGAGACACCCATACCTACTACCATCACTGGCAGCACAGCCAGTGGCCTGTCAGCAGTGAAACAGCTGCCCACTGCTGCCACTGGTGCTGCCGTGTGCATAGCCATGGCAGTGCCGTGTTGTGGTGGTGGTGCATCCGCTCAGGTGCTGGCCAGTGTACAGGGTCCAGAGGGGCAGCAGCAGCAGATGGCTGGGGATGTTGGGCAGCTGGACGCTGAGTCCACCACCGGGGCACCAGACAGTGACCTACCCCATGGGGAATCCGCTATGCAGCATCCACCTGAGTGGGGGACCATGCAGCATGGTCATACACCACCGGTGGGACAGCAGCATGCCCATGTTCCCCTTGGCACTGACCCATTGTCAGAGCACACCCGATTGCTGTGGGGCCTCCGTGAAACAACAGGTGCTGCTCATACAGTAGCTGGGGTGCATGAACTTCACACAGAGGTGCGCTAGGCAGCCGAGCTGCGTGAGAGGGGCACCACGCAGGTCCTGGTGGCTATACAGTGCCTGCAGGAGGACACAACCACATCCCTGGATCGCATTGCCAATGCGGTCTCAGTTGGCCTTGCACTGCTGACTGACACAGGGCATGGTTGCCAGCCACAGACACCACAGAATGCACTGTCCACCCCACAGAACCGGCGTCAAGCGACACTCTCCATGTCGATGCCGGGCTCTGCTATCAGCATCCCAGGCATGCCTGGGGTGGGCCTGTTTGGGTGCCTACACACCCCTGCACGAACCCGGTCACATTCCCACAGTTCAACCCCTGGGGGGCAGTTTCATACACCCTCTGTGGCCATTGAACAGTGGCTGCCGAATGGCCCTTGCGCGGCCGCCCCCGTGTCAGCGGTGGCCATGGTTCCATGTGGCGGACCAGATGTGCACGCTGCCCTGTCTTCAGTCTGCTGCCACTGCCCTGTGTGCACATTGGCGTTGTGTGTGGGTGCATGCCACAGTTGTGGCAATTGTGTGTCATGCCACACACTGCCTGTGTGTGCACCTGCCTGGCCACTGGCCCATGTGGCATGTGCATGATGAAAGCAGAAAGGCACTGGTTGCACTTGTGCACTGGTACCCTGAATCTGATCCACGCCACATGCTGGTGCCTGGGGGCGTGTTTGCATGTTTGCGTGTGTCTGTGTGTCCACGTGTGTACGTGTTGCTGCATGGTGCTGCGTGCTGTTGTGTGAGGCTGTGTGGCACTGCAACCTCACCCCTACCCCATGCCTCTGTGTGTGCATGCCCATTTCCATGCCTGCCCATGCCTGTGTGCCATACCATTGTGTCTGGCCACTGCATGGATGTTGCTCCACCTACCTGCATGCACCAAAGTGCTCCTGTGCAATTGTGTCATGGTGCTGGCATGCCATCCTTTGGAGCCGGGGATCCCTCCGCTCAGGCGGTCTGCCCACCACCCCCCATCCCTCAACCCGTTGCCCTCATCATCCCCACTGCTGTCCTTCTCTTCAGCCTCGACAGCTATCCCACAGTCAATGGTCATGCTATGCAGTATGCAGCAAGCCATGAATAGGCCACAGGCTTTCGAGGGCTGTACTGTAGCACACCGCCAGTCCTGTCAAGACAAAGGAATTGTGCCTTCAGCATCTCAAACACATGCTCAATTATGTTCCATGTGCTGGCATGTGCCTCATTGTAATGGTCCTCTGCTGGGGACGACGGAAGCCGGTAGGGGGTGAGCAGCCAGGGCCTGAGTGGGTAGCCACTGTCACCTGTGTGGACAGATACATGGTTAGCCTAGTGTCCTGTGTCACTGTTCCCTTTGCTCATCCCTGGTGCCCCCACCAGTGCACCCGCTCTGCCACCCCCATCCCATGCCCTGCTGTTCCCAGCTCCCCATTGCCATCCCATACTCACTCACTAGGTGGCCCGTGGGGGTGTTCCCATGCTCAAACCTGTGGCACAGTGCAAAGCTGTGCCAGATGAATGTATCATGTGCACTCCCGGAGTGTGTGGCACAGACATTGGTTATGCACCCCCTGGCATCGCACACCACCTGGCAGTTAACACTGGGGTAGCCCTTCCTGTTGACATATGCTACACCCTAAGGGCCAGGTGGCATGCAAATGCCCACATGGGTGCAGTCAATGGCCCCAAGAATGCCAGGCATCCATGCTACCCTGTGGAAGTCCTACATGATTGCTGTATGCTCTGCCTGTGTGCTGGGGAACTGGATGTATTCTGCAGCATGTGGCAGCAGGGCGCTGAGGAATTGCGTGAGGAGGTGTGACGTGGCCAACTGGGTTATGCCTGTGGTGTCCCCTGATGGTCTTTGGAAGATGCCCATGGCAAGCAGGCACATGACAGCTGTCACCTTTGTCTCCACTGACAGGGCGTGGCTCCGTCTAGTGGGTGCCTGCATCTCCTCACTGCACAGCTCACAGATCTGCCTCAAAATTGCCCGGTTCAGGTGATACTGGCCCACGGTCTCCGTATTGGAGTAGTTCTCGAAGCTGATGCGGGCACGGTATCACCTGTTCCAGGCATACTGCCAACAAGCCCTTCCACGGCCATGTCACTCTTTCACCTGCCTTCTCACACCCCTCATTATGACCTCCATCTGGAAGGCTGCACTGGCCATGGCCCCTGCTGTCCTGTCTCCCCCTGGCAGTCGGCTCCTGTGGTCTTCTTCCCACAGTGGAGCAGTACCTTTCTCTCTGCCTGGCTCTCTCTGTTGCTTCCCCTGCCCCTGGCTTGCACTCCACTGCCTCCTCTGTCCCACACCCATGTGGTTGCCTGTTCCACTCTCTCAGTCGCTCACAGGCTCTGTCTCCCTTTTTCCTTCTGTTCCTTCCCTCCACAGTCTGGTGGCTTTCTCTCTCTCTCTCTTGCTCCCTCCCCTCTGGCACAAGTGCTGTCCCTGAGCTTGCACCCTGTATTTATAGGCTCAAGTCTACTCAGTGCATCTGGACGTTGCTCTGCACTTGCACCATGGGTCGGGGGTTGAATATTGTACTGTGCTGCATATTCATGGGCATACCCCCTGCCCTTGCGAATGCATTCATTAGGGTTGCACATTGGTGCACTGCTACTTGTGCTGTGCACTGGCTTCCGCTGAATATCGCTCCATGGTGCATTTCTGCAGTTGCACAGGTGCAACCCAGTTGTGCCATGTGCAACTGCTTTGAATATGCCGCCCTGAACGTCTAATAATTTGTTGTATAATCCATAAATATTCCATGAAATAATTTTCCAGTATTTATCTATTGATTGATTGATTGATTTCAGATTAGTGATGACAAACTGCTGCAACCTCAAATAAACCTCCTCTTTCTCCTCTTCAATCCCACGATAAACCCTCTACTGGACAGCAAAGCACTTGACATCCTTAAAGGTGGACCAGCTCGCCAGCCCTCTCGCCCAATGAGATCCTGGCATTACATGCCACAACACCATCCAAAAAAACCAGTTGTACCAGCTACCAAGTCACCTCCAGAAAGCGAGGGGGAAGGAATGCACCAAGGGACAGCAGATCATCAACATACAGTCGGTCACTATCAACTGCAGTGAAGGGCTGGAACCACAGCCACTTCTTCCTCTCTGTCAGTCAACAACCGAAACAAAATATCAGCCTATGTTAACAGAATAAACACACATACAAGCATGCACACATTACTGAAGGCAGGTTAGGTGCAATCACTGCTGATAAACAATAAGTCAAAATCATGTCCAGCTACCCATCTAGCAAGTGGGAACAAACTACAGAGATATTCATGTCATTGACTGCTTTCACTTTACTGTTGCTGATGTACTATTAAGGTTATCTGTGGCATTGTTTTTAATATCTGTAGTGTTTCAATACAAGTTGTATCTGGGTCCAATGCTATTTTAAAGTTCAGAGGTGAGACTGAATCAATGAAACAAATCCCCAGGAACAAATCTCAGTTACAGAATTCAGTGTGTGTGGGGGGTGAGTGTGATCCAGAACCTCATATAAAAGGTAAGCTCTGACTCGCACCCATTTTTTTTTTATAGAGCAATGTTTGAACTAAGCGTGGCTGTGCACCTGATGGACTAACAATTTGACTTAACCCAGTTATGAATTGAATGGCTGCAAGGGATTGTAGCATTGTTTACAATCCGTAATTGTAACTCTCAAAGTAAAAGGCCTTTCAGACAATCCACGTCAACGTCTGCTGACTGGCAACCAATCCAATCTTGTAATTTTTCTCGAGTGTCAGAGTAGCTGATTGCTAGGCACATTCTTCTTTAAAGTTTGGGGAAGCCCTTTGCTATGTCTCCAGGTATGGTCCTATAAGATGTTGTGCATGGTGTTTGCTGTGTCCATGCTTAAGAGGATCCATGACAGCATTATAGATAATGATTTACATTTTTTTAAAAGTGGTTATCGATTTGTGAAAAAAAAAATAGACTTAAAATCATGTTTGTTTTTGTAAATAATGGATGTCATAATTTCTGTCTTTTCATATAGTTTTCACTGGGAACCCAGAGAAACTATATGAAAGGGCAGAAATGATGACATCCATTATTCACGATAAAACATGTTGTGATTTTAAGTCTAATTTTTTTTCACAAATCGATAACCACTTTTTTTTTATTCAAAACATTATCTGTAATGCTGTCACCAATCCTCTTAAGCATGGATGCACTGGACAGCATGCACAACATCGTATAGGACCACACCTGGAGACATAGCCAGGGCTTTCCCAAACTTTAAAGAAGAAAGTGCCTAGCTAGCAGCTAGTCCCGACACTCAAGAAAAGTTACAAGATTTCATTGATTGCCAGTTGGCAAACATTGATGCAGATTGTCCGAAAGGCCTTTTACTTTAAAAATTACAATTACAGATTATAATCAAAGTTACAATCCCTTGCAGTTATTCAATTCATAACTGGGTTAAGTCAAATTATTAGGCAATCAGGTACACAGCCATGCTTAGTTCAAACATTAGATCTATTAAAACAAGCATTTGTCAATGCCAAATGTTTGCTTGCTGACATTGGCATTGGTAGTGTAGGAGTTAGAGAGATGCATAATAGGAATGGCAGTGAAGTATTGAACTGAAGCCAACCCCACCACCACCCTGCAGAGACTGACAGGCATTGGGGTGTGCCTTTGGGTCGTCAGGCATAACGGCCATGCCATTTCACCACACCCTACCCTGCAGACACCGACAAGTGTCACAGTGCGCCTTGGAGTCTTTGGGCCTTATGCTCACCCCATTCCATAAGAAATACAGTGAGATGGGTGCAGTATAGGAGAATGGGGTGAACTTTAGGGCAAAATAGTCCAAGGCACACCTTGATGCCTGTCACTGGCTGCAGGCTGTGGGTGGGGGTGGAATGGCAGGAGTATTACAGGCGACAATCCCAAGTCACACCCCTCATGCCTGTCAGTCTCTACAGGGTGGGGCATTATGGTAGGAAACCCTAACGTCCCAGGCGTTCGTTGGTATTTTCAATCTAAATTTTAAACATGTTTTTTTTGTGACCCCCCACCTCATGAACAGTGGCAGTATCAGTTAATTAGTGGAAAGCTGCTCTTGCACAGTGACTACGCTATTTGGCATCACTGGTGCGAAAACACATTTCAAACAGGATGTGAAAAATGACAGCTGTACTGTTCATGAAGAGGTGTAAAACAAGGCAATGTTGAAAATCTGGAGTGAAAATATGAAAAAACTGGCGAAGTCACGAGCGTGCGTAGAAACTGCACAACGCACACCCATAATGTAATTAGTTTGGGGATTTTTTACAGCAGATTGTCAACACAGGCATTTTGGGACCTCCGCTCATGAACAGTGTCACTGTGATTTTCTTAATCTGTCCTGAACACTGATTTCCCACAGCGACCACGCATTTCTGCGCCAGAAGTGTGAAAACACATTTTGGCCAGGGTGTGAAAAATGACAGCTGTACTGTTCATAAGGAGGTGTTGAAAAATGCCAGTGTTGACAATCTGGACTGAAAATATTACAAATTCGTGAACTTACGAGGGTGCATGCTCGTAACACAGTCATTTTATTAACTTTTATCACCCAAATTTTCAACATAGCCATTTTAATACCTCTGCTCATGAACAGTGTCACTGTGATTTTCTTAATCTGTCCTGAACATTGATTTAGCACACCGACTGAGTCATTGTGCTCTACATGTGCGGAAACACATTTTGGGCATTTTGCACAGTGACTACGCTATTTGGCACCACTGGTGCGAAAACACATTTCAAACAGGATTTGAAAAATGACAGCTGTACTGATCATAAGAGGGTATGGTAAAATGGCAATGTTGAAAATCTGGAGTGAAAATATAAAAAATTCCCGAACTTACGAGCGTGTGTAGGAACTGCGCAATGCACGCTGGTAAAACAGTCATTTTTCGGAATTTTTTCACAAAATTTTCAACACAGGGTTTTTGTGAGCCTACCTTGTGAACTGTGACACTGCTGTTTCATAAATCGGTCCCAAAAGGTGGTTTCACGAGCATCACAAAACTGCTCCTGCGACCAATAACAAAATGACAGTGCTAATTCATGAGGTGGGGTGCAAAGAACCCCATGTTGAAAATTTGGTGAAAAAGTCCTAAAATACCTTAGATATGCATCAAAATTGAAAACAAAAGCCCTATGTATTCCATTATACAGCTTACTAGCATTTCCTCAGTTTGCGGTTGGCTTTGAAGAGTGCAGACGTGTTCCCAGTCCACCGAAGATCATCGGCCGGACTCCATAGGTATGTGGTGGGGGTGTGGGAGGCAGGTGTGCAAAGGGTGGGTATGGGGGAAGGGGCAAGACAATCAACCAGGGACCGCTTTTGTTTTTAAGTCTTTTTCTTTTAGGAAGATGACACTGGACTTTGCCATGCTGGGGTGAGCTCCCCAGCGTGGCAGCTGGAACTTTGTTTTTGGGGCAGTGGAGCTGATGGGTGATTGGGCACCTTGTACGCTGAAGTTTGCCACGCTGTGGTGGGCTCCCAGCGTGGCACCTGGAAGTGTTTTTGGGGGCAGAAGACAGATGTTTGCAACGCTGAGGTGGGCTCACAGCGTGGCATCTGGAAGTGTGTTTGTGGGGCAGCAGACGGATGTTTGCCATGCTGGGATGGGCTCCTAGCGTGGCACCTGGAAGTGTGTTGGGAGGCGCGCTGAGCCATCGGTGGATTTGGCACCCTTGTTGGCCATATGGGGGAGTGCATGAGCACACTGGAGTGGGCTCCCAGCGTGCACCTAGTGGGGGGGGACTGTCTATGACAGATGGTTCAGATGCAGTGCAGACATAGGCAATTTGCATACTGCTGATAACAGTATGCAAATTGTCTGCAGTGTTTTCCTTTCAACTGTACGCCACTGCATCTGAATGGCTGTCATAGACAGCTTGGACATCCATTGGCGCGGTGCAGCCACGCCTGCAAAAGGGAGCAGGGCATTAGAAGTGGGGGAGGCACACCTACGAATTCTCGTATGGTGGCACTATGTTTCTTGCACATGCATGCAAGCAAACATAAAAAAGTAAGAAAGGGTGCAAAATGGTCCTTACCTTTTATATCGGTTTCTGGATCATACACCCACCCAATCCCACACCCACACACTGAATTTTATAACTGAGATTTGTTTCATTGCTTCAGTTTCAGCTCTGAACTTTAAAATGGCATTGGAACCAGATACAATGTGTAGAGAAGCACAACAGATATTAAAAACAATGCCATAGATGACTTTGATAGTATATTAGCAACAGTAAAGCGAAAGTAGTCAGTGACATGAAGATCTGTGTAGTCTGTTCGCACTTGCTAGGTAGGTAGTTGTACATGTTTGACCTCAGAGTTTTATTCCGAGGGATAAGTGCACTAACTCTGAACTTACTAATAGTAGCCTCCCTACTCCCTTAGTTTTGATAACAGGGAGAGTGTTGCTTTTTCTTTGGACATGATTTTGGCTTGCAGTGAAGATTGTAATGGTTCTCTTTGAAGGTCCACCAGCTCTGGCATGCCCCAGCCCCCTACTACGCAAAACAGAAGAGATGCCTTTCTCACATTATAAGTGTAACAATGTGTTAAGAGCCTGCAGGCCCACTCTTAAGCAGCTCCCACCCCTAACAATTCCATGGGAGTAAAGTCATGAACAGTTTTACTCCCTGCTCCCTACTGTGACATAAAAAGTGACTTTACGCCTTTCTCTCAGTGTTTGAAGTGTTCTGTGCTGGTGCCTCCACCAAATAGCTGCCTGTGCTGCAACAATGATGAGGAAAGCATAAGAAGCCAGGCTAGCATGGTATAAAAGTAAGGCCACACAGTCTATTACATTTTGCTAGCCTGACTTTTCTGTTTTTTGGGTTGGGTTGCTGTATTACTGTTGTGAGACATGCTAGTGTTTCAGGACTCAGTTGGACTTGCTTTTCAGTTGCCACCACTCATCTGCTGAACTGTCCACCACCCACTTGCTTTCAGGTTTTCTTCGTGGATGTGAGACTGTTAACTTAAATTAACTCCTTGTTTTTTCAGTAACTTGCCATGCTTTTCTGCTACCTACTGTAAGGTATGTATGTACATGTAAACTTGTGGCCAGGCTTCAGTGCTCTTTCTGGGGATTTTGTATCTTTAAAGGGGCAGAACATCCTTGACAGGGCTCAGCCCCAGAGGGATCTAGTGATCAGGCACACTGCCTTGAGGACAGGGGGTGGCACAGACCCAGGCATCTGGATCTCTGTTTAGCTTGCCTTCACTCTGATTTGGAGGAAGAAGAAGCATCAGAAGAGTCCCCAGTCATGGCCACCATGCTCTGGGACAGGGTGCAGCAGTGCCAGCTATGAGGAGAGTCAACTCAATGACCTATCCCCATCTGTGTCTCTCTTCCATTCAGCCTGGACAAGGAGCAGCACCACAAGAGTCCCTACTATTGTGCCACTATGATCAGAGACAGAGTGCATAACCAGGACAAAAAGCTTACAAACAGCAGCACTCATTTATGTGGAGAAAAGAAAAACTTACTCAGTAGTAGTTTGTAAAAAGCCATCTGGTATGTTTATCAGAAATGTGAAAACCACAGCATGAATACCCCAGTGCTTCGCTCTATACATGTGACACTTCGTCAGAGTGCAGAGCTACAGTGCTGATCTCCTTAATTTATTCACAAGTTTTAAAGAGACAGAGTTATATTTAACGGAATGATCAGCACTTATAGAACATCAGAACAACACATTAAGTCACTCCAGTTTCTAAATAGACATTACAATAATGCATTTTAAACCATTCAAAAACCCTAGGTGATAAATAGAAACTAGAACACGTAAAGACACCATTAGCAGCACATAAATAAAGAAATAGAAAAATAGATAAATAGAGCATGGGTGTGACTCATTCATTACTATTCATAAAGGAAATACAGCAATATAAATATAAAGTGCCTTTGAATCACATTAGCTACCTTTTTAGCAGGCTGCGAGGACCAGGCTGCTATTAAGGACTGCAGCGCCAAAGTCATATGTTTATGTAAACAAAAACTATAACATATCAAAATATCTAAATCTGGCAGACTGAAATAAGGAGGATACTGAAACCTACAAATCAAAAAGTGAAATAAAGGAAAAAAGGAAAGAAAAAAGAGGAAAGAAAGTGGGGGGAAGGGAGGGAAAAAGAATGGGAGAGGGGGAAGGGTGGAAGGGAGGCAGAAGGGAGGGTTATTGGAAAAACACACTAATACCATATTCAACAATATAAATAACAAGGACTCCATCCCAAGTCACCGGGTTCCCAGACAGACAGCAACCAGTATCAGAGGTACTCACTTTTCAGAGAGTTCAGGTGAGACGTTCCACCTAACAATTCCTGTAGGTGAGGATACTGAGCAGTTTTAAAATGCAGTCTGTCTTCCTTTGTGGCCAACATTTAAATAAACTGTAAATAAGTTAAATTAAGTGTAAATGCTTAAAGAATACAAGTTATGTCATTAGACCATAATATACTTAATATGTCATTCCAGTGTGATATACAGAGAAAATACTTCCCAATGCAAGTACTGTGAAGTCGGTTTAGAATCTTTTACTGGCATGGGACATCCAGTTTTTGGAAAGCTAAATGTGTTTTATTATAGGCATGGCAAATGCAACATCTTTGATGTGAAATGTGTTTTCAATGCAACATTTACCACCACCACAATATCCTGTAAACAGTTCAGATTAACTGTAGTTTTTTTTAATAATCTGAAAATGCTGCATTTTTTTATTGATTACTTGTTTTCAGTCATAGTAACAGTAACAGTATTTGATGCCAGATAAGGATCGCTTGGCCCACCTAGTCTGTTTATTTCCCTACCTACAAAAACTTCAGCTCTTAAAAGATTCCACAACTTATCTTCTCTTTCTTACCACTATGGTTGCCTTCTGTCTATCCCATGCATTCTTGAATTCCTCTATTGTTTTTGCCACTATGACCTCTTCAGGGAGGCTGCTCGGTGCATCCACCACCCTTATTGTGAAAAAATAATTCCTCATATTACCACAAGTCCCACCCCAGCCTCATACTGTGACCTCTTGTTCTCACACTTCTCTTTTTCTGAAGGATGCTTCCCTCCTGAACCCTGTTTATCCCCTTGAGGTACTTGAATGTCTCTATCATATCTCCCCTCTCCCTCCTCTACTCAAGGGTATACATACGGAGGTCTTTCAGTCTTTTGTCATATGTTTTCTGGTTCATTCCTTTCACCATTTTCGTTGCCCTTCTCTGCACTGCCCTCATTCTGTCTATGTCCTTCCAGAAATGTGATCTCCAGAACTGAACATAGTGTTCCAGATGAGGACTTACCAATTGTCTGTACAGTGACATCACCACCTCCTGTTTTCTACTGGTGATGCCTCTCCCTATGCAGCCTAGCATCCCTCCAGCCCTCCCCATTGCTTTCTCACATTGCTTGGCTACTTTTAGGTCATCTGTTATAATTACCCCCAGGTCTCTTTCCAGTTTTGATGTTGTTAGTGTCTCCTCTTCAATTTTGTATTTCTCTCCAGAATTCCTGTGTCCCAAGTGCTTGACTTTGCACTTTTATGTATTGAATTTAAGTTGCCACACTCTTGGCCGCTCTTCCAACTTGCCTAGGTCTCTTCTCATCTATTCCACCCTGTCTGGAGTGTCCACCTTATTGCAGATCTTGGTGCCATTTACAAAGAGGATTCCCTTCCCTTCCAGTCCCTTCACAATGTCACTAATGAGGACATTAAAAAGGACCTGCCCCAGTACTGAGCCTTGAGGCACCCCACTGGTCACCCTCTTGTCCAGGAATTGAACTCCATTAACAACCGACCCTCTTCATTCAGTGGGGTATTGTAGGTGGAGATGAGTGCATGATGCTGATCTGTGTAGGTGGGTGCTAAGATGCTACCAGTTGCTGACGGCATTGTGATGCATCAGAAAAACAATGATGATCCATCTGTCTGTCCCTTTTACACTTGACGTTTCCGTCACTCAAGTCATTTGAGCTATGCACAAAATTTCTGAAATGTGACTAAATCCCTGTAACCCCCACCACCACCACTGAAATGCTGTAGTGCACACAGTAACACATTTTATTTTATGAGCTTTAAGACTATTTTGTACAGACTGCATCTCTGATTTTGGCCATTGGTCCTTGTTTTTTTTGTTAGCATTGTCCCTGATTAGTGATATACTAACATACTAAGATGCCAGCAGAGTCGGTCTAAAGGTCTAGCGAGTCTGCTTGAAAATCATCACCCAGTCAGGACACCATTGCTGCCCTCCCCACCTCCTCCATAAATCCCCCCGACCCCATCCCTCATCAGAGTTACACCTCCAGATCTGGCATGTCTCAGCATTAACTTACCCTTATACCTGTCCCAGCCTCTGTTGAAACCCTCCACTGTATCAACAGCCACCACTTCCGCAGGCAGTGTGTTCCATGGGTCCACAACCCTCTCGGTAAAGTAACGTCTCCTAGCCTCCCCTCTGAGCCTCCTGCCAACCAGCATCATGGAATGCCCCCTGGTGTCCCATTCCTCCCTCAGCTGAAACACCCTATTTAGGCTGACCCTGTTCAATCCCTGTAGATACTTGAAGACCTTGATCATATCCCCTCTGTCTGTTCTCTCTTCCAGGGAGTACAAGTTTAGCTTTTCAAGTTTATCCCCATAGGATCTTTCCTCAGAGCGTGTATCATTGTGGTTGCCCTCCTCTGGACCCTCTCCAGAAGCGCAATGTCCTTTTTCAAGTATGGGTGCCAAAACTGCACTCATTTCTCTAGGCGAGGTCTAACCAGGTAGTTATACAGAGGGAGAAGCCTAGAGGTTAGCCCCCTCGCAGTATTCCAGAGCATTTTATTTGCTTTAGCCACAGCCCTCCTACACTGCTCAGAGTTATTCATTTTGGCATCCATGACCACCCCAAGATCCTTCCCCCCCCAAAACCTGCAGTTTCTCCCAACTCAAAAAGTACCCATGATCAGAGTACCTAAGCCCTAAGTGGAGAACACTGCATTTCTTGGCATTAAGCCTCAGTTTCCAAGTGTGTGACCACCTCTCCAGAGTCTCCAGGTCCCCCTGTAGGGCTCTTCGACCATCCTCTCTGTCCACCACTGCCCCCAGCTTTGAGTCATCAGCAAAGAGGCTCATCTCACTCCTGATACCATCCCTGATGTCCAAGAAGTAAACATTAAAAAGGATTGGGCCCAACACTGACCCTTGTGGGACCCAGCTAATGACCCTACCACGACCCTCTGAAACCACCCAGTTAGCCAGTTCCCTATCCACCTCACTATCCTTTCCCCACCCCCATTCCCCCCTACTTGTCCAGTAACCTTGGGTGTGACACCAAGTCAAATGCCTTGCTGAAGTTCAGAAAGAGGACATCCACTGGCATTCCCTGGTCCAGCACCTTTGTCACCCAATCGTAGAGCTCCACAAGGTTAGTCTGACATGATCTGCCCTGAATGAAGCCATGTTGGTGATCATACAGATGGCCCCCTGTCTCCAGAAACACCCCCACCCTCTCTTTCAAGATGGCCTCCATCATCTTGCCCACCATTGATGTCAGACCAACAGGCCTGTAGTTACCCAGCTCCTCCCGTGAGCTGCTTTTGTGGATAGACATGACATGAGTCATCTTCCAATCCTGAGGCACCCAACCTGTCTGAAGGGAGATGTTAAAAAGGTCCACCAGAGGTGCAGCAAGGACATCTGCCATCTCCTTCAGCACCCTGGGGTGAAGGTCATCCAGGCCCAGTTCCTTATCCATTCTCAGGGACTTAAGGGCCTCCCTCGCCCTACCAAAAGGAATTTCAACATCAGAGAACTCCTCCCTTCCTCATTCCTAGCCCGCCTCCCCCTGAATGATGTTGTCCCTCCATCGTCCCTTGTGAAGACTGAGGCAAAATATTTATTAAGTACCTTCACCTGCTCTCTGGTCTCCTTGGCCCACCCAATCCCTGACCTCAGTCTGCTAATCTGCCCCTTCGCTTTCCTTCTTTCCCTGATACACCTAAAGAACCCTTTTTCCCTTTCTGATCCCCTGTGCCAACCTCTGCTCCAGCCTCGCCTTGGGCGATCTCACCACCCTGGTTAACTTTTTGGATATTCTATCGTACCCCCCCCCGTCCTCATCCCCTCGTGACACTTATATCTTCTATAAGCAGCTCTTTTCTCCCTCACCACCTCCTGGACCTTCCTGGTCCACCAGCCTGGCTTTCTGGCCCTCTTTTAATAATTTCCCACATGCTCTCTGTGTCCATGTCTGGTCTGATTCCCTCCAAAAGCACCTTGAGGATCCCCTCCATACCCTTAAATTCCACTCTCTTAAGTCGCGGTCGTGAGGGCTGGAGTTTGAAGCCCTCCCCACAGCCTCCTGAAACCCCCCACGGACGGAGCGATCCCCTGCACACACAGTGCGGTCGCGAGGGCTGGAGTTTGAAGCCCTCTCCACAGCCTCCTGAAACCCCCACGGACGGAGCGATCCCCTGCACACACAGTGCAGTCGCGAGGGCTGGAGTTTGAAGCCCTCCCCACAGCCTCCTGAAACCCCCCACGGACGGAGCGATCCCCTGCACACACAGTGTGGTCGCGAGGGCTGGAGTTTGAAGCCCTCCCCACAGCCTCCTGAAACCCCCCGCAGACGGAGCGATCCCCTGAACACACAGTGCGGTCACGAGGGCTGGAGTTTGAAGCCCTCCCACAGCCTCCTGAAACCCCTCATGGACGGAGCGATCCCCTGCACACAAGTGCGGTCACGAGGGCTGGAGTTTGAAGCCTCCCCACAGCCTCCTGAAACCCCCATGGACGGAGCGATCCCTGCACACAGTGCGGTCGCGAGGGCTGGAGTTTGAAGCCCTCCCACAGCCTCCTGAAACCCCCACGGACGGAGCGATCCCTGCACACAGTGCGGTCATGTAGGGCTGAGCGCCAGTTCTCCCCACAGCCTCCTGAAACTCCCCGGACGGAGCGATCCTGCACACACAGTGCGGTCGCGAGGGCTGGAGTTTGAAGCCCTCCCCACAGCCTCCTGAAACCCCCCGCGGACGGAGCGATCCCCTGCACACACAGGTAGTTTCCCAGTCTAACAGCTACCTGGGCAAATGGAAGTTTGAACTTGGCGCCTTTTTTCTCCACGGCTCTGAAATTATAGGAGCCAGAACTTTTACTCCGGTGCACCTCTAGAACTGCAGCAGTTTGTACTTCTCCCTGCCTTTTCAGGCTTATTTCACCCTGAGAACTGTGCAGTCTTAGCCCCGCCACGCCGCAGGCTCCCCCACCACCCCACCACCACCCTTTGGTCGGCCCTTAATTATATAGTGAGACCTCACGTGGTTGTAAACCAATCAGCCCACTTTCCATTAACTCATATACCTTCCTACCACCAGTGGCCTCCCTTGAGCTAACTCCTAAATCTCACACTCTGTGGTCATATAAATTCTCATCGTTTGTGTACACAGTAGAAAAATACAAGTTAGGGATAATGCAGTGCTTTACATTTTCAGTCTTTATGCTTTGCCTAACTGTTTCCTCCCTCCCACCTTCTTCTTACCCCAAGCCACTTGAGCCATCTCCATTTCTCTCTACAATGACCAAGCCACCCCTCCACTCCTCCTCCTTGGCACAAGAAGTCCAACATCAGCCCCACTGGCGCAACTGGCCACTGGGGGCCTCTATCCTGCCTCCCGCTCCATGCTGCAAACCTGCTCTTTCTATTCCCTCTACCCGGCCCTAGGATGGACTCCCATTCACCCACCCTCTCCACCCGACATGTGCATCTCCTGAAGTTCATGCAGCTATCAAGGCACTTTCTGGCCCCTCCTTCCATTATAGCCGGGAAATCGAACTTAACCCAGGTCCACCTGCATCCTTAGCCTCTCAACCCCCAGTATCAGCTACGCACCTCCCTAAGGGACTCAAAATTGTCCACCTAAATATATGCAGTATCCTAAACAAAATAGCAACCCTGCAAACTACTGTCCTTGCACTTCGCCCTGATATAGTCATTATCACTGAATCATGGCTAAAGCCTTACAACAAGGATGCGGAATTCTCCATCCCTGGTTTTTCCCTAATATGGCAGGACAGACAGGGCAGAAAGAAGGGGCGCACAGCCATGTACATATCCTCCAATCTCCAGTTCTCTAGAATCCCCTGCTGCCCCCCTTTTCCTTCTGTGGACTCCCTTCTAATCAAAATCCTCTACCTCACTCCATTCCAATTTATATTGCTGGGTCTTACTGTCCACCTGGTACTCCTCTGAGTTGCATTATTGACCATCTTGGCAACCTGAGGTCACACACGGAGGGCGGGGAACTTCATATCCTTGGGGATTTCAACCTGAACTGGCTAGGCAGTGCAGCCTCCAAATTGCGTCAACAAATAAATGCCCTAAACCTGTCCCAGCAAATAGCGGAACCCACTCGTCTAAACCTTAAATCAAACAAGCACACACTACTGGATTGGGCTTTAACTACCCACCCCCATCGGATCTGTAAAGCTGGCCTTCTACCCGACTCCCTCAGTGATCACCATATGATTTTTATCGTGAGAAAAATCTTCCGCCCTATGGCCCCCCCACCCCGTGTGCTTCAAAACAGAAGCTATAAGTCTCTTAACCTGACTGCTCTCTAAGTGACCTCTCTAGTATTGATTGGTCTTTCATCCCTAGGCCACCTCTACAGATGATGCCCTGAACTTTTCTCTGCAAATTTCCTCACCATCTGGGACACCGCACCCCTAAGAAGGTCCGGGTAAGAGCTCCCACTTACCATGGGTAACCTCTACCTTATGGAACTCCTTCACCAGAGACCGTGCCTGGAAATCTTTTAAGGCCACAGGTGATCAAACAGCCCAGCTACACTACCGGTCACTAAGAAACGCCTGTACATGACACATACGACTGGCTAAATCTAATTACTTTAAAACTGCTTTTAACAACAACTTCCCCACCCCACCCATTTCTGAAGTCTATCAAATCCCTCCTCTCCCCACCTGCCCAACCCCTACTCCCTCTAAACATTGCGGTAATTCCATTACTGATCCTAGCCTGGTTGCCTCTGAGTTTAACTCCTACTTTTCCTCCCTGTTTTCTTCCATCCGCTCCTCTCATCCCTATCCCTTGTCCACTCCCTTCTGTACCTACCCCAGCCACCTTCTGCCTCCGTCCAGTCTCATCTAGCCAGGTACTAAAATACTGCAGGTGCTGACCCAACAAAGGGAAAATGCCCATCGGCTCGATTCCAAGATGCTTCTGCTCTCTGCACCTGCCATAGCATACCCACTAGCACTGCTCTTTAACTTGTCCTTCAAACTTGGGGCAGTCCCCAACTCATGGAAACAAGCCACTGTCGTTCCACTACCCAAAGGAGGGACCCTTCTTCCATCCAACTATCGTCCCATATCCCTGCTCCTGCCCTAGCAAAGATTCAAGAGCGACTCGTTCTCTCTCAGCTCTATCATTATCTCGATTCTATATCCTTTTTACCCCTCAGGCCGGTTTCAGGAGAAATCACTCCACCACCACCTCCCTTCTTCATCTTACTAATGCAATCCTCACAGGAATGGATAAAGGAGAATTAACAGCTGCCATTTTCATTGACCTAGCAGAAGGCTTTGACACAGTCTCCCATCCCTTGCTGCTGGCTAAACTTACCCAAGCAGGACTGTCAAAAATGCAGTCGACTGGTTCTACTCCTACCTGGCTGACAGGTCCCAATCAGTCCGCATTGGCTTGGCCAGATCCACCTCACTTCCTGTCACCAGTGGTGTCCCCAAGGGTCTGTACTCGGCCCGCTGCTGTTCTCTCTGTCTTTCTTAATGACCTGCCTGCTGCCTGCCTACAAACATCTATCCACATGTATGCTGATGACACGGTGCTGTTCGCCTCTGGCGCATCCTCTAGTGCAGTGACAGCCTGCCTACAGAAGGATTTTGATTCCGTTCATCGTTGGTTCACCTTAAACCAGCTGCACCTAAACCCTAAAAAAACAGTCTCCCTCACCTTCGGCTCCCGGTCCAAATTAGCACGACTCCCTGCACCTCCTACGTTCTACACTTTGAATAGCTCCCCACTAGAGGCCTGCACCTCCTATCATTATCTTGGGGTCTGGCTAGACCAGCATCTTGACTTTTCAGTGCATATCGATGCACTACACAAAAAATTGCAACCTATGTTGGGAGCCCTCTACCGGAATAAAAACTGCATCCCTCTACGCACTAGACAAGCAATAGTGCAAAAAATGATCCTTCCTGTCTTTGATTATGGCGATGTCGTCTACTGCACCGCACCGCACCCCAAACTTCCCTAGCTAGGCTGGATTCCCCTTTTTAACTCTTTTGCCCTTCTCGTTAAACCTCCTCCCAATACCCACCACTGTGTCCTCTACCAATCCCTGGACCTCCCATCTCTTCATAACAGAAGACTGCTCCACTGCGCTAAAACCTCTGGCAAGTTCTGGTCACATACCCTCCCTCCTACCTGTCTTCCTCCTTAGCCACCCTCTCTCCTCCTACTTATGCTCTTGAAATATCGATGCTAGGCTCCTACATATCCCCACAGATCCACTCAGTCAGGCCAGGCTGCTTTCAGCTTCAGGTTGCCCAAACTATGGAACTCCCTGACAGCCGACATCAGACATTCCTCAAGCACTCCCTCAACTGAATGCTCTTCTCAGACTGCACTTGCTACCGTCTGCAACTCAACCTCCCCTTAGTCCTCCCCTCATCTCCATAATCCTCCCAGTTGCGAGCAACTTATTCTATTACTAACTTGTATTTCTGCTCCCTACGCATGTCTGGTAGCACATTTTAGTGATTAAGTATCTATAACTGTTCCTGTAACTGTACTGAACCGTCTCACCTACCGCTGTACTCTGCCAATGTATGTTCTTGTTCTGCTGTAACCCCCCTACCCCCAGGACGCATCTGGAATCGAGCAGTACTCTGCTCAGCATGCCTTCCTGGTGAATCTCTTAAATAAATAAATAAATAAATAACCACCACTGTTTTAGTACAATTTTTCCCTCCCCTCAGGTCTAGGGAAAACCATACCATGGCATGATCACTCCCCACCAGAGGGTTCCCTACAGCTAGGTTCCTAACCAGATCACAATCTGACAGGACCACATCCAGGATGTGACCATCCCTCATTGGGTCAGCCACCAGTTGAGATAGAACACATCCTGGAAGACAATATGTGTGTGAATGTGTGTGTGTTGGGGGGGGGGAGTGCTCTCTAGACCAGGTCATTGATTTTTTTTGTGTGTGTGTATTTGTGTTTGCTCTGCTGTTGATATACATGTGCTTCCCCCTTAGTAAGTTAAAGCTCAGCACCTAATTGAGATAACCTATAACCAGTGATAAAATAAGACAAGGGGTGAAATAATATTCACTCAGTGCAATCAGTTTCAGACTCTGTTTCACTACTTTCATTTTCACTGTGAACAGCATCTGTGTTGTGTTCAGCCATTTCTTCTCAGACAGCTGAATCTAACAGGAATCAGAGTTCTTCACATCATCAGTAACTGTTACTGCACCTGCTTAATATTACTGAAACTGACAAAAAAGCAATCCTAGCTGACAGAGCTACAAAGGTGAAAACCACAATGCACTGTTTTATTAGGCATAAACAAGTTTATTGAACATCCTGTAAATGATGTCTATGCATAAAACATCAAGTTTAAATGGGAAAGAAGTTTTTTTGTTCTCCCATCTCCTTTAAGAGCTACTTCAGTTTTCATAGGTGTCTAATTTTTGTTTAGTGAACATAAGTATAAATTGTGGAATATTTGTTTTAAAGGGAACTCATTGTATGTATGCGTACACAGTCAATGTAACATTATTCTGTTCTTTTAACAGTGGTAATTTGAAATCAGTATCTAAATACTATTTTCTCAATGTCAGGTGCTCATCAGAAATAATTCAGTTTCAACCATTGTTCCTTTTTTTGCATATGTATGATTGTAACACATTGGAATATTGCTCTATCTATCTATCAACAAAGCTATTTCTTCACAGCACCTCATAAATATGACCGCTGTCATTCTTCAAATCCTGGCCACTATGTAATAGTTTTGACCCACTTCTGCAAACACCTGAAGATGAAGATACCTTAACTCAGACTAGTTCTATTCCAGCATCCCTGTCATCTTTACTGTATGACAGTTTGAGTATAAATCTCCTATTAATAAAGCCATTAACAAAAATGATTATTAACGGCCAAGAAAATTCAATTGATAATATTGGTATAACAAGTAAACATACCACATTAGAGGGCATGATGATAATGGTATAAACATGAACACAAATGATGGCAGTGCAAGAGACCAAATACAAGATCAAATATATATATATTAGGAGATTCTATTACCAGATATACAGATAGATACTCAACCAGAGTAAATAAAGAAAATACTACAAACTGTAGTTACAGCGGTGCCACAATTAAGGATATAACTACCATGCTCCCAGGAATCTTTCATAACACAACAAAAAATCAGATTGCTATCATACATGCTGGTACAAATGACTTTAGGTATCAAGTGGTAGATGATATAATTGTAGACATGAAACATGCAATACAAGCATTGAAAGACTTGAATGTGACACCCCTCATATCTGAAGTACTACCAGTCCCCAGAGCAACTTAAACAAAAATAAGAAATATTAAGGCCTATAACAACTGGTTAAGGGAATGGTGTCTTACGAACAACACAGAATGTATAAAAACCTAGGAACTTTTTGAGAAAAAAATTTTCTAACTAGATGGGTATGACGGACTGCATCTTAATAGACAAGGGTCACGTCTATTAGGCTGTATTTTTCTTAAACTCTTCAAAATAACAAACAAGGAAAAAACTAGAAAATAAGAGGCAAGGGGTTCAAATGCCAAGTACAAAACACTACAACATTAAAATAAAAAAAAAATACAAAGAAGGGTTTATCGTTTTTGTCAACCAACTCAAGAAGTCTACACCAAACCAAGTTAGATGAACTATAAATAATACTAAAGAAAGAAAACATTTATGTTGCTGCAGTTACAGAAACTTGGTGGGGAGAAACCTCAAGTTGGAATATAAACATACAAGGTTATAATACCCTATTTAGAAATAGATCTAGAAAAAGAGAAGGAGGGGTTGCCCTATTTATAAAAAATGATATTACATACAAACTAATTGAAGAGTTAACTGGTAATACTAATGTGGAAATTTTATGGGTTGAAATCTCAAGAAAGAAACAAAAAAACTTATGTGTTGGATTATGCTACAGACCACCAGACACTAATAACTTAAAGCATAATATTATACTAAATGAAATCATTACAAAATCTCATAATAAATGCTTAATAATTTGGGGTGACTGCAACCTTCCAGGAATAGACCGGATAAATAAAACGGCAAGTAGTTCCCAAGATCAAACATTTTTTGATACATGTGACTCGAACGGTATTCATCTATTAATAACAGAACCTACTAGGAAAAAAAGACATATTAGATTTAGTAATAACAGATATTCCAGATCAGATTATGAATATTAAAGTCAAACCACCTCTAGATAATAGTGACCATCAAATTATAATGTTTAATACAAAAATAAATGTAAAAGAAATACTGGGTAAATCAATATGTAAAAACTACAACAGAGCAAACTTCACAAACATTCTGGAAAAACTAAAACAATGGAAATGGGATAATGGATCAAATTCCCCAGAAATGATTTGGACTAGGATAAAAAATAAATTACCTGAATTAGAAACAACACATATTCCAAACAAACCATCATATAATAGAAAAGGCAAGATACCTAATTGGCTAACCCCAAAATAGCTAATTTACTGGCACAAAAAAGAAGAGCATACAGGGCACTATCTAGGGACAATAACGGTTACAACAAACCTAAATATAAAGAAATACTTAGGAAATGTAAACATAACATAAGGATTGAAAAGAAAAAAAATTAGTTTAAACTACCATACATCAAAGACGGTGGTAAAAGTTTTTATGCTTATGTAAGTAATAAAAAAACAACATGAAGATGCATTGGGCCCCTAAATATCGGATTAAAAACAATAGACAAACCACAAGAAATGGCAGACAAACTACATATATATTTCTGCTCTGTGTTTAATAAATCCAGTTCTCAAAATTCACATATATAATCAGACATAAATAAATCAGAGACACTAACTGAAATAACAAAACTGGATATTAAGAAACAGCTAGACAATATAAATATAAATAAATCACATGGACCTGATAAACTCCATCCTAAATTAATCAAGGAACTTTGCGAATGGCTGATTGACCCATTATACAAAATATTTAACCTTTCCCTTAATTCAGGAGATATCCCAAATGATTGGAAGATAGCTACAGTCACTCCACTTTACAAAAAAGGAAATCAAAGCCAATTAGAAAATTTTAGAAAATGGGCAGAATGGATTCTGTAGCCGCACTGGGTAAAAGTACCTCCAACCTGGGCATCTATTTTTCAATAGATGCCCAGTAAAAAATAAGTGTCAGTCCAAGTGGCACCTCACTGTGCAGCATTCCATAGTGGTGCCCAGCCTGCTTTTTAATTGGTTGAATGCACCAAAGAAAATTTCAAAATGTCCGCCATCTTTTCCTCTCGTTTAGTGAGAGGTACTGGTCTCCCCCACCCAACGTAAACAGTATGTATTTGCAACAACTCCCTGTTTTAAAAACAAATAAAAAAGACCCCAAAACACACACTTCAGTTATCTTGCAGTTGGAAAAGTGACACAACCACTCTCCCAACTACACTGCCACAGTACACTGACAACCATCTCCTGACCGCGGTCTTGTACTGACCACAAACACATAGTGATGATCACTCAGCAGAAGCCCCCCACAATCACTGAGCCTGCTGTAGAGAAAGAAATACAAAACATTTACCTGACTCTTTCAAGAAATAAAAAAAAAATGCCTGGTACATCGTACTCAAACGTCGCTTTTGTCATTCCTGTACATCGTGGTCAAAGAACGCAGGGTGCACAGATGCAACTCAAAAAAAAAAGTGATAAACTTCAAAGGGACTGTGACAAAGATTTTTCGAATAACACTGCTGTTCTTAATCAGCATGCAGTGTCTCTGTGAGTGTGTGTGTGCGTGACTCTCTCTCTCGAGGTGGGGGGGCAGCAATCCACCAGAATGCTGCAGGGAGGAGCAACAGCACTAGGAACAGTCTATGGGCTACTTTAGCAATACATTTAACTCTAATACCTGTATTCATTTTTTCACAGTCATTGACTATATTATTTAACAACTTCATAAAAATTTACACAGATGGCCATTTTCTAAGTGCAATAATACCCTCCAGGGTGGGAATTATTGGGAAATACTGGACCTTCCAGGGGCTATAAGGCCCTCCACCTGTGGCGTCAGGCCTCATTACATCCCTGGGTGGTCAAGTATTTCCCAATAATGCCCACCCTGTTGGGTATTATTGCTTACCTAGACCTATAAGTTTGACTAGCATTTATACACAACATGGGTTCAAAAAACATAGATCCTGTCTCACAAGTAACTTAGTATTTTATGAAAAAGTAATCAAAATGTTGACAACAAAATACCAGTTGACCTAATTTATTTGGATTTCTGTAAAGCATTCAATAAGGTACCACACTCCACCCTGATAGACAAGATGTACAAATTTGGGATAAATGGCACCCTGGTAAATTGGGTTGCCCATTGGCTGAAAGGCCATACCCAAAAAGTTTGCATTAGGGGTCATTATTCAGAAATAGGTCATGTCACGAGTGGTGTGCCCCAGGGATCAGTGCTGGGACCAGTACTGTTTTCCATCTTTATTTCAGATTTGGCATCTAACTTAAGTCATTTTACAATAAAATTTGCAGATGATACTAAGATAGCAGCAAATACATCAACTCATGAAAATATAAAGAACTCAGAAAAGGAGTTCAAATTGTTAGAAAATTGGGCACAAAAAAATAACATGATGTACAATACAGATAAATGTGTAATTAATGCACCTGGGGGATCATAACATAAAACATCAATATACTTTCAATGGGAAAATCCTAAATTCTGTTACTAGTGGAAAAGATCTTGGAATAATCATAACATCGGACTTAACATTTGGGAAACATTGCGGACAGTTAATAAATAAAGCAAATAACATAACTGGATGCATCAAAAGGCCATTTGTTACAAGAAATAGGGACTGTATCATCCCCTTGTACAGATCTTACATCAGGCCACACCTTGATTACTGTTCACCCTTATGGAATCCATACTTGAGAAGGGATGTGAACAGATTGGAGGGGATTCAGAGAAGGGTCACAAAAATAATAGATGGAATAAATGATAACATTTATGATCAAAGACTACTTCATTTAAATATGTATCCTTTGGAGTTGAGAAGAGTAAGGGATGATTTATTACTCATGTATAAAATACATAAAGATTTTAAACTAATGTCCGATATGGATATAACAGTTAACAACAGAAGCTGTAATTTAAGTCATGTACATCAGCTCTCACTTACATATCCAAAAAAAGACAACAGACATTTCTTTTACACACAAAGGGTCATTCCATTATGGAATTCATTAAAAAATCATATTGTGAATGCTAGTAACCATGAATCCTTTAAAAGAAATTTAGACTCTTATTTACTGAGTAAGTGGTGTTAAATACCAGCTTGCTGGAGATGTACTAATATGGGTAAAAACCTTCTGTACATCTATCCAATCCAAGTATGAATCCAAGTACGTGTTCTCGCATCACAAAAGGTGATTTTGCAGCCACTGCGTGAAATCACCTTTCAGACAGGAGTTTAAAAATACTTCCACCATTGTTCATAAGGCAGGGTCATAAGAAGGCTGTGTTGAAAATTTGGTGTAACAATATTAAAAAACTAACAACGTTATGAGGCTATGTTGCAGTTTGCGAATGCAGGCTCATACCTTTATCACACCCTGCCACACACACACCATGCAAGGAAACATTCAGCATTGATAAATGCTTGTTTTAGTTTTGTTTATTGATTCTCTATGTTAGATATACCACCCCTGGTAGAGTTAAAGGTTTACCTTGCTGTGTAAGGAGAATCCTATCAATCATTCTATTGTATAGGTTCTGGGCAACTCTATGTATTATAGTGCCTTATGGACTGATAATTGAGAAGCCATTTTAGCCATATTTGTTATTTGTACATTTTCTAGAATGTGAAGGGCATCAGTCGTGTATCCTCTAGCAAATGACTGGTCTTTCATATCCCAAAGTTTAATGCTTCTGACTTTGTCAATAAAAAAGATGAATAGCTGAGGTATGGCTACCTGGGAAATTATTTACTCTCTTCACTTCAAAATAATTATCATGGCATTCTTATCTTAAGAGGTATTTAAACTTATTTTTAAGTATATCCTTTGATTCATACTTAGACCAGGTAATGTTACCAACCAAAACAAAAAAAAAACTTCCCAGATGTAGCTAAGTCACATAAAGGTACATCTGAACTGAATGTAATTGTAAGTTCTGGATATTAATGTGTAATGCCAACTTCACTTACAACAGATCTTTGTTTCCAGAATTCTACTGTATGCATCATTGTTTGAGTAAAACCCAAGCCTCCCCATTTTTATTTTTGTTCCCCATTCTGATCATTCTCAAGACCTCATCTTTCTGCTCATTTAGATGAAGCACACCAATTCTTCTACTTCTAGGGGATTTAGAGCTTGCAATTTGGAATACAGGGAGATCATGAATTTTAATTAGAGCTATTTGCTCTAAAAGATGCTTATTCTGTTGTGGTGAAAGTAATGCTGGTACTACATTAATTACATTAATATTCTCAGGTTTATGCTGTGTATTATTTGATAGCAGTACATCATTACCCTTGTCTTGGAAGGGTTCTAGAACATAAACCTCCTTATCCAAAGCTATATTTCCTTTACCCCCAAAGTTTTATATTTCTGTTATAGTTTGTAATTGAGAGTTTTTAACATCCTTTTTATATTTAGTCTTTGCTTTCTTTTTTTGTGTTGTCTTGCACATGCGCAAGCAACATGTTGTGGCAGTAGGAGATCAGTTGGAGAAATGCAGAGGTGTGTCAGTTTTGGCGAATGCAGGGCATGCTTTAGAAGGTGTGTCCCTCATTTGCCAATTAGCGAGTATGCTAGCGGTGACACAAGTGTTTTTCAGTGCCACCAACTTGGAATGATTTTGCCACTGCAATCAGAGCCAAGCTCATCATACAGCGGCACCAATGACATGCATCTGCTAAGTGCCTTGCCTGGTGTGACATAACAATAAACATCCTGTCAACCTCTTGCAATCACTAGAAAGCTGACTTTGAGGGTGCCCAATCCCGCTGTCAGTATGTGTAAACCCCCACCCCAAGACTGTTCTGGCTCTGAGGGGGGCATAGGCACTGATACACCTATCATGCCATGGCATGCATACTAAAAATAGCAGGGGTAGCAGACAGCTAGCCAGTGGTGTGCATTCTAGTCCTCCTTTGTTCATTTTTTTTTCACGGGCTTTCCATGCCTGACCTAATCCCTTACACTTTTTGAAGGGGGAGGCAGCTGCGGACCTGACTTGAGAAATGCAGGTGCAAGTTGTACCTGAATTTCTCAATAAGGTCTGTGTTCGGTGTGCACTTTTGTGACTGGCTATAGAGTCAGGAGGAGACATAGTTACTACAGGGTGCCATGTTTAAATGCCGTGCTATGGCACTTTAATTTTTTCTCTTGTTGAGATTTAGCTGTGGAAGAGAATAAGGAGGTCAGTAGTGTCAGAGGGAGTGAAGATAAATCAAAGAGGAGGACTTTTGGAACTGGGAGTGGAGACTAGAGGTCACCAGCGCCGCCGTATGCTTGGGGAAGTTGGACTGTTGTGGCAGTGCCGACTCTGCACTGATGAGGACAAGGTAACTACTATAGTAGTCTTGATTCAGAAGAACCCAGCAGCAAGAGCAAGTACTGTGCCCTACGGAGCTGCCACTGTACCAGACTTGGAGGACTCATGGACTTCCGCTATTGCATTTCCAAGCTGCTGCCTGCCCTGAACTGAGCGTATGTAGTAGGTACTAGTGCTACTGTACTAGAGCTGCAAGCCTGCCAAGTCTAGTAAAAGAGGACTACTGGTAACTGGACTAGAGGAGGATACATTTGTGACCATCAAGGGTCATGAACAGTGACACTGATGTTCTTAATCTGTCCTGAATGTTGATTTCCCACAGCAACCACGCCATTGTGCACTAGATGTGCGAATACACATTTTGGGCAGGATGTAAAAAATGACAGCTGTGCTGTTCATAAGAAGGTGTGAAAAAATGACAATGTTGAAAATCTGGAGCAAAAATATTAAAAATTATTGAAGTTATGAGCATGCATGGAAACTACACAATGCACGCTTGTTAACAGTCATTTTTTGGAACTTTTTCACCAAATTTGCAACATAGGCTTTTTAAGAGTCCACCTCATGAACACTAGCACTGTCATTTTGTTAATCAGTCCCGAAAAGGTGATTCCACACAGTGACCATGAAATCACCTTTTGGGGCAGAATAACAAAATGACAGTGACTGATTTCATGAGGCCTATCTTGTGTGACAGTCCCAAAATGTTCAACTAATATTAATGAACATGCCTTACCTTATTTTACTCCAAAATGTAAAAACTGGCACTCAGAATCTCATGTACACTTTAAAAGGGAGCTACACCAATGCTTAACCCTTGCTGTGACGATGACATGTATACACGTCCTAAAAACCTATAGGTTCTAAATCAAATGGCAGCCTAAGGGTTGAGTTCCTCCAACAAATGTTCCTGTTGTTGACACCATGCCACCTTAGCTAGTTGTGCAAAGTACTTATTATTGTGACTTACTGTACTCTTCACTGGTCATTTACCTGCCTTTGTGGCTATTACCATTTTTGTTGTATGAAACAACTGCTCCGAAATTTTACATATGTGCATAATTGTTTGACTGTCAGTTGGATTTGTAAACCAACTTATTTATTATTGTGCCTCAAATGTAAATTATTATCTCATACTTTACTCTGTGCATAATTTTTTTGTATCTGCTCTGATTATCATGAGTTTCAGATTGTGTTCTACTGAGACAGGCCTTAAAATAGGCATTTTATTGTGTAGTGCACTTGGTAAACAAAAACTAAATTACTAAATCAATAATGGCCTTTGAGACCCAAAAGCTTCCTGCACTAGACGTTTTCTCCCTCAGAGCCAGAACTATTTTTGGGATATTGTTATTTGTTATCCAAACACATTAGAGTTGTGGGAAATTAGCAAATTCCGAATCTGTGGAATATTTTTGAAATTTCATGAAATGTAGTGAAATGTTTTGGTATCCTCTGACATCCTTAATTGTATATAACTCAGGCTATGTTGCAGCTAGAGGTCTGAACTTTGGCATGCATATTGTCTGGTATAGATCCTAAAAGCAAGTTTCATAACATGTGGATGAAGGATGGCGAAGTTATATGAGCTCAATGTCTGGCAATTTAATATTCGTGAAAATTTCTAAAAATATTTCTATGTTTACAACCTAGCCACCTTTGGAGCAAGATAATTGGAAACTTAGATGCATACTTTCATAGAAACTGCGAAGTAGAAAAGTAAGGTTTTGTAAATTGTAAGTTTTAGCCATGGGCTGCTTCCTAGCACAACTTCCTGGGCTCACTTCCAAATCCAGGTTATCAGCATGGCAGCATGATGCTCTGATGCTGGGCCACAGGGGTTGACTTATAGTTTAATATTTAGGGTCAATTAACTTAACAACATTGGTGGTATTCCATTCTCTGGCTTTAAACTTATAGGGGCTTAAAATTAAGCAGTTTACGTAATTGCGAAATGTATTGTTAAATTTTGGAATGTTCAGAGACTTATAATTAAGTCACCTTTAAAGCTAGAGATCTGAAAAGTTGCACACATATGTATGGGCATTGATAAAGTCAACATACCACATTTGGTGGAATTTGGACAAACACTTTAAGTTTAAGTAGTTGTTAACTATAATTTCAAAATTTGCAAAAGTTTCCAAAAGTTTGGAGGCTTATATGTCAGTCAGCTTTAAACATAGATCTCAGACACTTGGTACACATCTGTATGAACATGATGAAAGTCACCTTACCAGTGTTGCTACAGTTTGGACAAGTACTTTATAAATTGGATGGAAATAACAGAAATCACAATTTGGGAAATATTTCACAACATTTTCACAGAAATTTCACAAAATGTCACAGAAGTGAAATCAGCATTTTACCAGAATTCAGCTTGTAGAAGTTAAGTTTCACCCAGCCCTAAAACACATAAGGTACTTACTCCATCTCCAGCTGAAGAATGCTTCTAGCTTGCATGTGTTCAAGTCCAGTCTTTTCTACCACCTTAAAAATGGCTGTAATTGTTTTGGTCCAGAATTCCCATCTACCTGACTATGAATATACCCAAAGGCCAGTTTTTAAGAATAAAAGAATTTGCAGCACTGATGGGGGCTTCAATACGGGAGCCACTGTGCTCCTCAATAGATCTGTGGAATGGGAATATAGCCATAAAAAATTGGTTGAAGCGAGCAAGTTTGCTGAGAACTGTGATTGATCTGTACTGTTACAAGATAAAAACCAGGACTCTATAACAAATTCTAGAATTACTGTAGTCACCACTTTTTCATTGGATGCCAGGTGTGTAGAAAATGTAATAAAAAACATTGGGGAACCCTAGCCATGGATCCTGGTTTATGGGCAGTAGACAATGAGCGGCCGAGGATGTCCTATGGGAAAGCTACGATTCTCAAAGATATGCTTGTACATAGTCATTTTCCAGAAAAAAAGAATAGTCTAACATGGCTTAGAAGACATCCTGGCTGTTACCAATACGAGAATTGCATTTATTATAAACACTTAAATATTGGCAATAGCTTTACTTCTGTTAATTGTGAAAATGATTTTGAAATCTGACAGTTCACCTCCTGTAGCACTAGCGGTATTATTTACCTTGCCACCTGTATGCGTCAAGCATTCTATATAGGCAAAACCATTAGAAGCTTCAAAACATGGATGGGCAAACACCTGAGGGGAATAGAGAGGAATGACCTTAACTATACCACTGCGACTCATGTTTCAAACTCTAGGGATGGTAATCCCTATGTATTTACTTTTATGGCTATGAATAGGATGAGTCATAATCTGAGGGGAGGCAACTACAATGAGAGGGCTTAGCCCGTGGTTTAATGCAGGAGGAAACAAACTCCTCCCTCTAACCACATTTTTAAAAACCCCTAGGATTCTTCCTAATTGCATAGTTGAAATTCTGCTAAGCCATGCACTGTCTTTGCAGCTGTGTGCCTGATCTTGCTGCGTTCTTCATTGCTCTTCTCCCTTATCCTGATCTGCCTCCTCTCTCCATTCTCTGCTATTGCTCCCTTCCCTGAATGCTTGCAATGCCCACCATGCCCCTTCATAGGCCCTCAAGGTCCTTGGTGCTCATGAGTTGCGAAAAAGCATTTCCGCTCCCTCTTGCCAATGTCCCAGATGTTCATTGGAATGGGCGTTTTCTGTTTCTCTGCTGTCGGCACCAGTGCCCGGAACCACTCCAGCTGCAGACAGGAAAGGCTGTCAGCAAGGATATTCCTCACCCCATCTATGTGCCTAGCTCTGAAGGACATGTTCAATTGCAAGCCTCTCAGCACTAGCTGTCTCAGCACCCTCATGACTGTATCTGATCTCACACCCCTATTGTTAAGAACATCCACCACTGCCTCATCGACACACCAAAATGTAACCTTCTGATTCTGCAACACTTCTCCTCACACAAGGGTGCAAGCCAAAATTGGCATGATTTCCAACAATGTGATATCCTTTGTTCTCACTTCCCTTACCCAATCTGCTGGCCATGGCTCTGAAAACCATTTTGCTCTCAAATACACCCCCATTCCTAATCCCCCTGCTGCATCCGTATACAACTCTAAGTCCATGTTATAAACCCAATTACGCTGCCAAAACAAACAACCATTATAGCTTCTTAGAAATTCCTCCCACACCTGGAAATCTTCCTTCACCCCTTTTGTTATGTCCACCCAGTGATGTGGTCTTATTACCCCTGCTGTGGCCCTCGCCAACTGACTTGTAAATGCCCTTCTCGGCCCAATTGCCCTGCAAGCAAAATTCCGATGTCCCAGTACTTGTTGTATCTGCCTTAACTGTACTCGCCTCCTGCTAGTAGGCACCTGAATCAGCCCCCTTAGCTTCTGTACTTTACTGTCTGGTAGCCGAAACACTTCCTCCTGTGTGTCCACCTCAATCCCCAAAAACTTCAACACTTTACTGGGCCCTTCCATCTTGTCCGGTGCCAGTGGCAGTCCTAGTTCACCACATAGTTCTTGAAAACTGGCTAGCATCATCTCTGTCTCCATGCGTCCACTGACTACTAATAAGAAATCATCCAAATAGTGAATGACAGCCTTGAACCCGTTTTCTGTTCAAAGATCCACTGCAGACAAGTGCTAAATTTTTCAAATGTAGCACAGGCTATGGAACAACCCATAGGCATGGCCTTGTCAAAGTAATACTGGTCTTCAACTCTGAAGCCCAAAAAATCCCAGTCCTCCCTCCGAACTAGCAGTAATCGAAAAGCTGATTCTATATCTGTCTTGGCCAGCCATCCATCAGGGTTGCCCGGATAATCTGCACTGCCTCCTCCAACATTGCTTAGGTCACCCTGCTGTGCTCTTCCCCTATAAAGTCATTTACTGACTCTCCTTCTGGGAATGAAAGATGGTGAATTACCCTGTACTCTCCTTGCTGTTTTTTGGGTACTAGACCCAAAGGGGAAATTCTAAGGTTGTCCAAAGGAGGGACCGGGTATGGCCCTTCAGTCCTCCCTGTGGCCTTCTCTTTGTCTATTTTTCTTTCAAAATGGCTTCTTTTCTCCTGACGGACCCCAAGTTATTAGCCTGCCTTGCCTGTCTAGGACCCCTGAACTTTAGTGGGAAACCTGTTCTAAAACCCCCTTTTATAGCTTCCGCCATCCCGCTATCCAGATAATGTCTCAGCCATTTTTCCCAGGCCTCTATCTTGATGGGGGTTTTAGCAGCCTTGAAATGCTCTCTTTTCCCTGTACCTCCCACCACTGACCCCTGCTACCCCTTCAACTTTTTCCATTCTGTCTCTCTTCTTCAAGATGACTGGGCACCCCTCCCCCCATAACCCCTGCCTCTCATACCTCTACTCCATGCCTACCCCCTGTACCCTGGCCCATTCCGAAATGGCTGGTGGACTGCACTTTGTGCTCCCCCCACTTGATTCCCTTGATTCCATGTTGTCCTACATTTTGCCGCTGGTGGGACACCCCATATCTCGAGCATGCGTGCCTGATTTGACACTTCTGGGGTAGCCCCCCTTCTCCTCGTCTCCCCTTCTGGAGTGGATTGATCAGTAACATAATCAGTCCACAAATCTAACTGTTTGGTGTCCCATCTAACATCCCCATATGTCGCCATCCTTTACCAAAATAGCTCATCATAATATATCCACCCCACCCCCCCGTTTGCCTTTTCTCTCCTTATGATCAGGGAATACGTGATCAGTGGGATGCCCATCTCTGGCTTCTTTTCCAGAACTATGGCTGAATATGTGGCAAAACCCATGAACCACCCATCCCATGTCTTTCCCTTTGTGAACTTATCCTCTTCCTTCTTGCCCAATAATACCACAGCTGCTGCCATCTCGCTCTTACCTATGCTTTCTGTTTCTTCATATTTGGCCGCCACTTTTCTACTCACTAAAGCAAATATGTCCACATATTCTCCTTTCCATATTTTTTCCTTCATGGCCAGTGGCATATGCTCCCCTATTCTTATACCCAGGACTCCTATTTTCCTCATTCCTTTTCCCAACCCTTCTGTAACCGTTCTCCATCCCACCCAAAGTTTCCTTATCTGACCTGATCTCTGCCAGTACTGTTTCCATCTACCCCAACCCACCTGTCCCAAGAGCCGCTATAATTTGTCCAATGTACTCTTTGATACTATCGCCTACAGAACCTAATACACTATCTGCAGGCCTTTCTGATCCATGCAGCCTGATGTCATAGGAGTGGGATAGTACGGGCTCCTGCGGCAAGATAACTGGCTGAGGCACGGAGGGTGGTGGAACCAATACAGTTGAAAGCTCTGGCATGGATTCTGGTGCCGGAATGAGAACCAGCTCTGGCGGAGGTACTAACGGCTCTGGTGAACAGGGTTGTGGTGATACTGGGCTGACTACCCGAGGAGGAGCCACTGGTGGTGGCTGCAGCTTCTTTGGACTGCGTGGCCTCCCTGTCAGTCTCTTCCCATCACCCCTTTTCCCTTTTCCACTTTCCTCTTCTCCCCCGACCTCTCAGGTTCCCCCCATTCAACCAGCTGCCACATCATGTTGGCCTTCTCTGCCAACTCCACAATCACCTTATAGGCCTCCTCTTTCGATGGTTTGCTCTTCTTCAGTGCCATCGCTTCAAGCAAAGTGCCTGTACAAAACTGTGGAGAAAAACCTGACAAGGTGCCACTGTTAGTGCCAATACCATACAGTCTTATGACAGCAATGCAGCCATGCACCTATGCATTATAGCTATCAGTTCCTCCCCCCATCCAGCTCGGTAGGCCATCCGCCATCTTCCTTGATTCCTTAGGCCTGAAAAGGCCACCTACTGCAGCTCTTCCCTGATTTCTGAGGCAAAATTATCCCCTCTCAAAAACTTACCATCTCCCTTTAAATTCCCCCCACCAACTTAACAAACCATCCTCCTTCTGGACCTTGAAACTCCCAGCAGCCCAACCTGGGGATCCCCTCTGTTCCCTTTTGTGCTGCACCTCCTGAGGCTCACGACCATGACTTGTCCTTGTGAGATGCCAGCTCTGCCACATGCCAGGATGTCACACGCCATTCTGCCAACCTAGTGGCTTCCCACTGCTCCCATTTAAACCTTCTAGAAAAAATTTCAATCAGCAACCCCTCCGGAACAAAAACACCCCCGTCCCCACAAAATGTTGCCTTCTGACTCACAGATATGGAATGTAAATAGAATGTAAACCGAGGAAACATCTTAAGTGCTGCAGCAATTGACCGCCTTAGCCTCAAATCTAATTGAACGTGAAAGAAGCAGGAGGAAATGAATCTGAAGCAGCTCTAAACCTGGTTGTTATCTCAGCATGTAAGCTCTACTGGTCAAATACAAATAATTGTCAGAAACACTTCCATCAGGTCTCAACAGGATACTCCCCTCACATCATCGCCATGCTTCCCCTTCCTCGGCCTAGCTATACAGTGTGACGTCAGACACCATTCCGCCGACCATGTGGCTTCCCTCACTAGGCCTTCCATGGGCCATATTTTAGGACCCTACTTTTGTTAAACAAACCCCCTTTCTCTTTCTTGTGGTGCATTTTTTCTTTCTTGCAGCGCATAACTCCCTTGTAAACGCGGCACTCTCCCCGACACGGGCCGTGTAATGGCCCTCTACGTCACCTGACTCACTCGTTTGTCATGCAGTTCACTTAATAACACCAAAATCGGGCAAAGACATGCATTGGTAACAGAAAAACTTCTAAACATGTTCCCCTTTAGATTCAGTTAGGTAAGCTTTATAATGCAACTTTCTGTATTCGTAAAAACTGCAACAGTTAGTTCTCCGCTCTGTGACCTTAACATCCCCACTCACACAAGCAAAAATCAGTCCTCTTTCCCCGGCTACCCTTCCAAAGCCTTCTAGCCACAGCTCCATCGTCCTCACAATGCCCACACCAAAACTAGCTTCTCGCTTCCAGCATCAACGGCCCGTGGATCTGCGAGGCTAGTAACATCACTCCTTGTTCCATGCATGCACTCTGCTGCCTCTCATGATCCACTTTTTTGCTTGTCCTCAAAAAACATGAAACGCACTTCATCTCGCTTGTTGCAACAAAATACCCCTCCAACTTCTGGTACATGTTCTTTTTTTTTCTTACCTTCTGAACCAACTCCGGGTACACAAACCTTTCAGCAGGCTGGTGCTTTACAAACTTCCAGCCCAGGTCAAAATCCAATCTGATGTGCTGTGCTTCTGTTGAACTAAATCCAACAAAATTTTTTCAACAAAAGAGGCTGTATGCCTCTGTGCTGCTCCTTATATGCCCTGTATTTCTGGACTTCCTACCTATACTTTCACCTATCCCCTTCCTGCTCACCTTTTTGACTCCTCCCCTTCCCCTCTGAAACCTATCCCTTGCCCTATGACTCTCACTGTCCACCCTCCTCGCCCCCCCATCCTTCCCCCCACTTTCCCCTCTAAGCAAACCAAATTTCAGAAAAGGGGGTATCCACCAGGACAACCTGGTCTGCCCCTTAAAGGGCAAACTTCATTGTCTAAAGTGTCCTAAATTGCTCATCCCATTGTAGAGTGAGCGCAGAGCAATGTGATATGGGGAGCACGCTTTGGAAGGTTTTAGAGTGTTTTCTTTCCCCACATATGCATGCTAGTAATGCAGTCACCAGAAACAATGTGAAATGGCCAAAATTACCCTATGGTTGCTGGAGGCAGGGGAGAAAGCAGTATCGCCGATGCTGACCAGGACTGAAAGCTGAGGATTAGTGCATCCCTGCACAGTGAAGAGAGAGAGAGATAGAGAGAGATGGCAGGTGCAGCTCATCACACAGGTACTGCACTTACCTCTATATCCTCTTTTTATTCTTTCTTAATCACTTCAACCACAGCTAAAGCCAATGAATGTCAAGACATATGGGTCAAGAAATCAGAAGATGAAGTATTATATTGGAACTGGGATCAACTATGCAGTTTTGCTCTCAGGGCTTTCAGTGAGCAGCGGTGTCACCGTCACCAAGACTAGAGACCCGGGGCAGCATAGGAGTGTTTGCACTGTCTCCCGGGAGGCAAGAGTATGCTTGGCAGAGTCAGAATGCAGCAGTAGGAAACCATGACATGCCATGTAGTTGTCATATATGTTACAGATCCTTTTTTTAATTACAGTGGGAGTGAATTGACAGGAGCAGAATGTGCAAGGGATGAGTTGTCGCAGGAGTGTACTGTCGGGAGCTTATTGTCAGGGAATGAATTGCCAGGAGTGAATTGTCGGGTTCCCCAGTAACAGATATGGCCATCCAATTAAATACTTCTATAATCAGCCTATTTGCAACAATTTCAACAGTAAAGGATGCCAAGGTTGTAATCTTCTTTACGTCTGCAGCTTCTGCAGGGATGTTCATTCTCATTCTCATTCCATATGTCCAAAGATGCCCATGCCTAAATAATGACAATTATTGCATCCATCCTCCAGGGTCAACATCCAAACACTGGCCACCATCTTGTCTTCACATCCCAACCAAGCCCCCATGAACTTTTTAATAACCAGTTTCCCTGAAGGTTTTCACACCACAATCTCAGTCATCTCATCGGACTCCTTCATCTGCAAGAATCTTCAATCAGCTATGCAAGAACTGGAAGTTATTCAGCTACTCCTGCAAAAGGAACTGCAGAAAGGGTTTCTTCTGGGTCCCAGCCTGGATACCAGCCTTTTCTTCCTGCAGAATCAGTCCTCTTGGCATAGCCACTAGAAAATTCTGCAGAAAGAAATGATTGATCATAGATCTCTCCGCCCCTTACTCAAAACATATTCCCAGTATCAATTCTCTGAACCCCTCTGATGACTATTCTTTATCATATGCTCACATAGATGACACAATCACCATCATTAAACAATTCAGTCCAGGTGCTTGGCCCTCTAAAACTGACATAACTGATGCTTTTAAGCTTCTTCCAATTCATACTTCTCTGTGGCATCTATATTGCATTCACTGGGAAGACCATTATTACTTCGCAGTACGCTTAACCTTCAGATGTAAAAGTAATCCTAAACTCTTTGATGTATTCTCAGAAACTTTTTGTTGGCTTTTACTTAACCAGTGTCACTGCCCAGCTGTGATTCATCTTCTAGATGACTTCCTTCTCATCGATCCATCCAATCATCCTCCTGCAGCAAGTATTTCTTCCTTTACAAATCTCTTTCAGCATTTAGGAGTACCTTTGTCCTCAGAAAAGACTCCCAGTCCTGCCACTTCTCTCAGATTTCTTGGCATCAAAACTGACTCAACATGTGTGGAGTTTGCCTGCCTTTGGACAAATTACACAGGATCCAAGCACTTGCTGAATCCTTCTCACAGCGATCCTCATGCACCAAGCACAAACTCCCCTCTCTATTACAATACTTGAATTTTGCCATGCGAATTATCCCACAAGGGCAATCTTTCATATCATACCTACTTTAGCTGGCTTCATCCATTTACATGCTGCGCCACCACCACATCATCATTTCGGCATCAGCGAAATCGGATCTGGTCATGAGGTCCCTTTTTCTATCTTCTTGCAACGGCTGCTCCATGTTCTATACGGCTTTTTCTCCTGACCTTCATTCATGAATTTACACTGATGAATCCCCTGCCTTTGGATTAACTGCCATGTTCAAACATTCTTTGTTCATCTCTCCTTAATCACCTGAAATCTGCAACTTCAAGGAATTCTGAACATCTCCTTTATTTGAAATCTACCTGATAGTGGCTACAGCCTTCACATGGGGCTACTTCTGTTCTCTCCAAATTGTATCAATATTCTTTGGCAACCAATCTACCATGGCCATAATTAATAAAGGTAGATCTTCATCCCATTCTATTATGCTGTTCCTGTAGAGTCTGACTCAGTTCTCTCTCTGCCATAAATTTACCATGTGATGCTTTTATGTACCTGGCCTTGAGAATAAAAGCTGCTGATTTCCTCTCTCATTTCCAGTTTCAGGAATTCCAGTGACTCAATCCATCTGCCAACCTATTCATGACTAAACTCCCAGCTTTTTAGACCTAATCATGACCTGAACTTTTATAAACAACAAGTGCAAAAATTAATGTGGTCCGCCTTATTACCCAGCACCCGAAATACTTATTTCACTGCTTGGGAGAAATGTACAAACCTTTGTTCTAACAATTCAAGCCATGTTGCATTACCCTAGATCAACATCATCCTAGCATTCATCTCTTACTGTTACCTGGCATTATCATCGTTCATCTAGTACCATATGTCAGTACTAATCTGGAGTGCAAATGTTCTTGCTCAAGCTAATCCATCCATGCCATCTATTCTTTTGAATTCATCTGATAAGTTCTTGTTACTAAACATTAATAGGTCTTCTATCAAGAAGGAACCAAAGTGACTTCCCATAACAGGACCTATATTTTGTCAGTTACCGGACCAACTTTGTACAAAGCCTTTTGAATCTTCAATCAATATTATGATCACATCAGTCATCATCTGAGCCTTTTATGGTTTCCTCCACCTCGGAGAATCCATCGTTCAGTCATCCTCCTCCTCCTCAGAATCCTTGACAGTTATCAACTTAAAAAAGCACACAGACCATTATATTCTTCACCTATCCAAATCAAAAACCTATAGACTTCACAAAGAAATTCAAATCTCATACTACCCTACCTACAATAATTGGTGCCCCATCCAGGTTCTAGATCAACTCGCCCATCATCACTTGAACTCTCAACCATCAGATCCTCTTCTACATAATGAACAAAAGAAACCTCTGACTACAAAGGAATTGATCAATCATGTTCGGACTCTACTTACTTTGAAGACTGGGTTTAAACCCCTTCTTGTACTCTGGTCACTCATTCCAAATTGGGGCTGCCTCTTCTGCATCTCAAAACAACATCGCAGCTCACATAATAAAGAAACTCGGAAGATGGGCTTCATCATGTTTTGAAACCTACATACCAAATCCAGAGCAAGAAATAAGACAAGCTTTTAGGATAATCTCTTCCTAGTATGCCCAGAGGAAGGGCAGTTAGCAGCCATAGTCCCTCAGAGATTTCCCCTACATGGGTTTTTTCCTCTCCTGTATGCTGCTATCATACTCACTGTGAGTTGAAGGAGGTTATCAGTCTCTCATTGTTCTTTTTGGGCCTTTTCATTCTGCAGTCCACTGGCCCTCTACTGAGGGTGGGAATGAGAAGGGCCAAATAAAGCAATTATTATTACACTTATGTTCACATAAACACTACGTTTGTTCCCCATGCATTGAACAACTTAATACTGAAATGGGAGACTTTCTGGATCCGACAACTAAAAGTCACTTACAGTCCCGGACTTAACACTGGCTTTGATTTATGCCCCTATCTTGAAGACAGGAGATAATTATATCAGAATTATTTTAATTCTTATTATAGGCTCCAGCTATAAAACGTTCTATTTTTCCCCATTTCTCATACTTCTTTACCGCCCTGCCTCCCCCATTTATTTCAATGTTCCTGTGTATTTATAGTTCTGACCTGTCTCATCCATGAATTCACATTGCTTTATATGTGGATTTTTTATACAATGTCTTTTACTGTCAGCATTTGAAGTGTGTCTTTTAAATAATGTATTGTCGAATGAATTTTATGTTTGTGACACACATCACTATGATATCATAAAGAAGTGACTATATTAATGATTGACAAACCTAGTAGCCTCAGCCTTTGATAAAGAGTCCTGTGGGATCTGAAACATGTCAGGCAGATGCTTTTATGTTTTCTGTGCCTTTTATGATCTAAATAAATCTTCATTGTGTTGCTGCTAATAGCAGAGTTGGTGCAAATTTATGGTGGTGAGTGTCCGAGTACTTTGTTTGTTTCTGACAATGATCATGTTGCATAAGAATGCTCATGCTCTTTGTCTGCAGTGTCCCCACTTTAACATGTTTTGATTACTGTTAGGATATACAGTACTTACCTTTACATTTTTTTCTCTCCTGTGTATATTTTAGCCTGCTTGTGACTATTCATGCTGGACTATGCTAACCTGCTGACTACTGCTATCCTCCATGGGACCCTCATGGAATTGAGATGCTGCAGTTCATGGGGTTATCTTGGCTGGAGTAATTTCATAGAGAAAATAAATAAGTAACTAAATAAGTAGGTAGACAGATAGATAGATAGATAGATAGATAGATAGATAGATAGATAGATAGATACTAATATACATGTAATAGCACTTCTAGGAGAACAAGATGAATGCTGTCTTATATCTTTAACTTATTACTTCATACTGCTCCTGCTGGTATGCCCAGTTTGCACATTCTGTGCTTATTTTATACCATGCACACTGTCATTATGCACAATTGCAGTGTGTGAACAGTATTTTACTGGTATTAGCACTGATTGTTATCACTGTACCTTGTGTGCACAAGTAGTATACGGCAGTTCCACCAAGCTGCATTGACAATCAAGTTGTCAAAATGCAACACAGCGACACCAACAATGTTGACAGGCAAAATTTCACCTGTCAGACACTGAGTGTTTTTTTTTTGCGGGGGGCATGATTTTAATATAATAAACTCAGTCAGAGTTTGTTCAAAGAGGGCAAAATACTAGCGAAATATGTGAAATTTTGCCATCGGGTCCATTCAGCGACAACCTTTAAGTTGTTGCTGTAATGGAATTCAATGTCAAAATTTTTATATTTCGATAGTATACGGTATACCACACATTGTCTTGTAATGCACAATTGTACCTTGTATAATATTTGTTGATGTTGTTAACGAGGATGAGGATTATTTATTTTTAAACTTCATTTTTATTGTTTTCAGTTAATACATTAGTATAACAGTAACCACATACTGAACATACCATGTACATAGCAAATATTGTATGGAGATGCAGTTCCTTAATCAAAGGAAGCAACAAGCATCCAGTATACTATTTTGTGATACTACTCTAGAGAGAACTACCACTTTACTTAAAATACAAAAGTTACCATATATTATTTGAGCTAGCAGCCAGACAACAGTATGACTAATTTTGAAAGTTGAGCATACCCAGATATCTCCTTCATTACCTCACCCTACCAGAAGGCCTATGGCATCATACTATATAGCTCAAGTAGTGTACATTTCAGAGTATAAGGCACTGTCGGATTGTCTAAAATTACAAAATATTGGGAATTTTAAAGATCCTCTCTATGCAGAAATTGTCAGTTGACAATAACAATTATCAAGCAACATCTACTGAACCTGACAAGAAAAAATGCTGTTACAGAAGTAAAAACTGTTGGCTGAAGATGGTTGCACTAATGCAGTCCACACTGTTAGGCAGCATATAATATAAATGATGTAGACATTCCTGCAGAGCATTGAAAAAAACAGATTTCTACAATTCTAGAATGGATATAATAATGAGAAAAAAGGAAAATATAAACACATATCAGACTATTCACAGAGAGCAAAAATACGTCTAAATGGGATAAACCGTTGATGCAAAATCCTGGTACTGTATAACCCTAAATGTTCAAATCTAGGAATGTATAATGACTGAAATTAAGAGTGCAGAAAATAACACATCAGTAAAACTTTATATTGGAGTGCCACTGCTAGGTGCTTCCACATGTTTGGAAAGTTTAAACTGTACCTTCGAATATTCAAATGTTCTCCGTATCTGAAGCAATGTTATACAGAGTGGCATCGATGTTGTGCTGACCTGCCACGGTCCTAGAGGCCCGCTTACCAGCTTCTGTCAGTTCGAACAATACCCACACTTGGCCATCCTGAACAATTTTTAATTGCACTGGGTAAATCATGGAGCGCACCACCAATGCTTCCCATAATTGTGTCTACATCCCATCAAATGTTTTACGTCTTTGGTGGGTACTACAACTTACTGTATGTCAGGGAACAAATAGATGTTTTTGTCATCCTACATAAGTGGACCCTGGTAATGTGCTAATTGTAAAATTCTGTTCATGGTGCCTGCTCTGTCTGTAGTCATCAGCAAAGTTTGAGGTTCTAACATGTCCTCCCAGTGGCCATGTGGCATTATGTGATATAACCTTTGTATCCCAAAGTCAAAGGATTGTCCTTCAGGCAGAAGTTTGTCAGCCAGCCACTCTTTTAGAAACATTAGTGGATGATCACACTCTATGCCTTCCGGGAGGCCCAAGATCCTGACAATGGAGGCTCAGACCTAATTGTTGAGGTCTCAAGGTATGCTCTGAGGTACTTGTTTTCTTTGACTGAAAGGATCATAGCCACCGAGGAAGACATGGATTGCCTTTGTACATCCTGCATCTCCTGCTTCAAAGAGCGCATCACAGTTTCAACTGTGGTGATGCTGAGATCCGATACCGGAAGACTAAATACTGCATTTTTAGCCCCTGTGTAGAAAGGGTTTCCTCTGGGCTTTGCCTAACTGGAGACTCAAGCTCTGACCATGAAGGCTGAGTAGCCGCAATGATTTTGTTCTTCACTCCTTCAGTGGCAGTCTTATCCTTCCAAGGGTTTCCTATCTTGGCCTCCAGTTGTTCTTGAAGGAAGTAATGTATGTGTTTCTCAGGTTGTAAAATTCAACATTATATATGAATTTTCTGCTTATGAGATGGACAGGTGTAAGGATGCTGCTTCGCATCTCAGGTTCCACAGTGCCCTCCCCCCCATGATTATTATTTTTGTCACGATCCCTTTTCCCTTTCCCACTGGGCTCAGCTGAAACAAACTTAGGATTAGTGCACCTTTTTCAGTCACCGACATTTTAAATAAATAAATATTATGCTACTGTAGTAGCCAATGACATGCTTCAGAATATCAAGATAAACAATATATTACAGGAAATCCCTAATCATTTAAATTAGATTTCCTATGATATTTGCAGATACATCTGTAGTGCACCTTGTCATTGCCTGCCACTGTACTATGGTACTCTGTTACTATGAATTTAAGGAGCAATTTATAGAATCTTCTGCTGACTGCAGCTGAACTGACCTCTTATTGCTACAATTGCTTTATAATTTATTTAAACAGGATAGCAAAAATGAAATCTGAAAGGGTTCTGCTGCTACCTAGTTCTACACCTGGAAAGACGCACATAAAGGAAGTTCAAGTGGCTTGTCTAAGGTCACACATTAACTCAGTGGCTATGGTGGTATCTGAATATTGGGCATGCTTTCACCACTACAGTACTATAGACTACACTCCTTTCCCTTGGTGTTGCCTTTTGGGAGGTATTATGGACTTGAAAACATGTGCCTGGGTAGGTCATGGGTATACACAATATCTGATGCCACAAAAATGTTGATGGCATGCACAAGTGTTCTGCAAATACCAGTCTTATTGCAAAGGATTCCTGCCAGGCCTACTGAACCAAGAAAAATTGTGTCTGTTTTTTTTTCAAACCTGGAATGGTGCCCTTCAGCTGTAGAAGAACAAATACAGACATCTGAGGTAGGTAGTAAAGTAGAGAATGTTGGCTGCACAAACAGTGCAGAGATCATAGCCAGACAGTGCTAGTAGACACTTTGGAGGCTATGAAGTTACAATTAATTGCTACCTTGAAAACCATCAGTGCAAGATCACCAGGCCCAAAAAGTTGTTGTTTGCCAGTGGGCAAGCAATTTGTAAAGAGGATTTATTGCATGTTTATTAACGGTTTGTATTAGACGGCGTATATAAATCACACATTAGCATACATATTTATTAAGGTTTGCAATAATGTAACTGGCATCCTTATAATATGAGTAGTTTGCCTGCTAAATCCTACCATATAATGGATCAGGTATTATGGGAATTATACTATATTATATACCATACAGCAGTTGGGTTTTGCACTGTTTAGTAAAAACAGTTTGTATGTTTGTGCATTTGTTTGCTTGTTGTAACTTGGAAAGGATGGCTAGAAATTTTTTTTCTGTGTTTGACATCATTGAGGGTACAGTTTTTATTGATTGATATTGAACAATGTTAAGCTGTTGGTAGTTAGTTACTGAGAGAAATTTTTCTAGGACATTGGGAAAATTTCCCTTCCTCTTTTTGGGAAGTGCCATGGAATCTAATGTCCACCAGATCAAGCAGATAGGACCTCAGTTTCATGTTTATTCTGAAAGACAGCACTTTACAATAACACAGTGCCCCCCTTAGAAACCTGCTGGGGCATTAATATGGTTACTTTTAACTAAACAATGAGTGGCCCCTACAAAGTTACTGGCACCACTTTCTGCAGGATCTGGTGTTCACTGAAGACCTCCCATCTTACTACAGACCACTCCTGACCCTACTTAGCTTTTGATACCTGTCAGGAACAGGCACCAATGTAATATGGCTGCAGGCACTGTAATTTTGACCAAAGGTTATAAAAATTAAAACAAAGTGATGTTGCATTCTTTCAAAACCAGATAGCTTATTTGCAGCATTAAATGGAGCAAAATATATGTATCCCCTCTCCACACAGCAACAATGATCAGATTATCCAATGTAGCAGCTGGAATTGTGCAGTATGGCTTTATTCACAGATGTTATTAAAGCACCAGTGGACTCCCATGGGTTGGTCATGGCAAACAAGTACATTTTCCTTCCACATACTTTTTTAGGCAGTACAGTTCTCCACAGAAACAATTCCTTTGTCTTCCTCATTTACAAACTTTTATCTTTGCTTATGTTTGTCTCAATTGTACCAATGATGTGGAACCTTTGTTAAAGAGCCTCAGCTCAAAGGTATTTGTAATCCTAGAACAAATAAATAAAATGAAATAAATAAATAAAATAAATGGTGTATGCTCATGGACTGTGCCACACACCCAAAACATTTCCATTTCCTAAGAGCGTAAGCTTGTGGACTATTGCCACACACTCAGAACATCTTCTTTACCATAGGTTTATGCATGTGAATTTTAATCACCCACCTCATCCTGCAGCAATGGCCTTTGCTCAGGGTAACCTGGTGCTCATCAGTGAATCAGTTAGCCCTACTTTGTAGACTCCAGATGGTGTTCCTCCCACCCTTTGCCCCAAACGACAGTCTCTGCCATTCCTTCAGGGTTACACCACATAAGCCTTCATTGCCCACTGAAATGCTAAAGATTCCAAACTTTACTTCAAATTTCCACACTTAGGTGAATGGGGGTCCTGACAGATGTGATCTAGACTTATCTTTGGGCACACATACCCCCCAGACAACTTTCTAACTAGAGAACTTGTCTCCCATTTTGTACTCACAGTTTAGCTGCTCCTTCCTTTAGGCATGGACACAACCCAGAAAGCACCCTTTTCCATTCTGTACTCACAGAAATGTTGCCCATTCCTGTAGGCATGGGAATAACCATAAAGCACCCCTTTCCTTGGTAGCTTGTCAGAAATGTCTCACACAAAATCCTTCTCAATGACAGCTGTAAACACACAAGGACCTTCATGGGATTGCCCCTTGGATCCACCAACTAGCAGTCCCTTTCACCTTTCCTGGAGTGAAAAACCAGGAATCCTGCTGAAGAAAGGTCTTCACCACTTCACTGGGAGCTGGAGATGTAATCCAAGGTAGGGTGAGAAACACAGGGCTCTCTGACACAGAGCCACACTGGCAGTGCCCCTGCCACTCTAACTTCCAGACTCAGACTCACTGAGCATTATAAACTTCCCCGGAGCAGCTGACTCAGAAATGGTTATGCTGCTGTGAGAGTTCTAAATGACATAATCATCCTTCTCTCAGGCTAGATGAGTAAACAATGATGTCATTATGTAAGAAGCCCCTAAGTAAGCTCCTTATCAGCTGGCTTTTCTACCTACCTAACACAAGTACTACTGAGATTCTAGTAACCCCAAGGGACTGGGTGGTTACAACTGTTCAACCTGTGCCCAGATTGCTTTGGGCAGATTAGCTAATACTATTCCTGTTTCCCCAAGGTCACGCTTGAAAATGGACTGTTGAATTCTAATGCCTTCTTCTAGAGAGACCATTGTAAATAAGCTAAGTGAAATAAACAAGTAACGAATGCCATATGAGCAAGGACAATGAATTGTTTACAGGAGCGGAAATAATTTCAGTGACTTGTTGGTTCACAGCTATTTTAAGGCTGCTAGAAATTAATCAGATACCCCTTTTACTGCCTTCACCAAATGGATTGCATGAATGTGGCTCTTGTAGTGTTTGACCATATGCACTGCAAAACAAATAATTTGTTTGTCCAACATTTATTTTATTTATGTATTTGAAAATTGGTTACTGGGAGAAGCACAATGAGCCAAGGCTCATTTCCAGGTGTGACCAAAGAGCGGGGAAGGTGGAACAAGTAGCAGACAATACAAAATATCAAAACATAAGCATTACACTTATGTCCACACCCTATATGAAAACATTGTTGTGTCATTTACATTGTATAACAAAGCAATGTCACTATTAGGGTAACACCAACCAATTGTTCAAACCCCAAGGAATATCACACCACTGATTTAACAAGGTTCTTTTTTTCCATTTAGAGTTTATTGTAGTATTTTTCTATTACAGAGGACAGATATACATGTTACACATTTCTTATACAGAAGTCTGTAAATCAGGACAAATGAATCTGCCCCCATCCACCCTCTACTAATATACCCACCCCTCTATATATTAAAAAAACATTTACCCTCTACCCTAAAACCCATGCAACACCATCAATACACTTGTGGAGTTTACATAGGTGATATGTAGAGTGCAGTAATAACATTTACTTATATTGAGTATAGTGTATATAGAGGGTCCCAAATCTTCTTGAACCTTCCTGATCTATTATTTAGATTTGTAATAATCTGTTCTGTTCTAAGATTCACCAATAATTCTGCTAACCATTCCCCATATGTAAGTTCTTCTTGGTCTAACCAATGCCTCAATACCAGTTTTTTAACAGACATAGAGATGATAGCCATGTAATACTTTCTGTTAAGGATTCTTATTTTCGAGTAGTCTCCTAGGAGACATATTTCTGGAGTAAATAAATCTTGTAGGCCCAAAAGTGGGTCTACCCTATTTTGAATATTTGACCAAAGAGAAGTAACTTTGGGGCAGTTCCAAAACATATGATATAATGAGCCTTCATGTTGGAGGCATCTGACACATAGGGATGAAGGTGTCAACCCTAGTCCGGCCATTTTTTTGTAGGGAAAAGTATAAATTATGTAGGATATGCATCTGCATCCGTCTCAGCCTGTCTTGGATTATGAATTTGTGACAGTTGTACCAGAGAAGTGACCAATTTATAGTTATATCAGGGAAGTAGGTAGACCAGTAGTGGGTTGGACCAAAGCAGTCCGGATATAGGTGGTCATATAAAAAATCCATATATTCTGGAGACTGCTTTTGGGTGACCCACCACTTGAGACATACCTTTATTAAAGGGAGGACCAATACTAGATTCAAGATGCATCTCTAATGCCTTAACAAGAGCATGTCTAAAGTGGATGATCTTGAAGTAAGAACTATTTGGTATTGTAAATTTCTGTTTGATGTCATTAACTGATAGCCATGTCCCCTTTTCATCTAATAAATTGTTCATTTTTAATTCACTCAGACATGGTAACCATTTAGGGAATATAGTTTTATTATCTATTTTAAAATTTGGATTGCCATATAGAGGTTGGGTAATGTCCGTAATATTATTATCTTTAAGGAAGTGACAGAGTTGAGAGTGAACCCTGATAGACAGGGCTATTGGGGGTATTTTTTTAAGTTATTGGGTAGAAGGCCCTATTTAATGTGTAAAGGAGCTCTTGGTTCAAGGCCACTGGCCTTTATTAGGGCAAGCTCTATTTTAAGCCAGGACAGTGAATGGAGTAAAGTGTCTGGTGTTAACCATCTCAGGTATTTGTTAATATGACTAGCCCAGAAATAGAAACCTAGGTGGGGCAGACATATGCCACCTCTAAGTTTAGGTGCTACTAATTTAACGAAAGCGATTCTAGGAGTTTTATTGGCCCAAATGAATTTAATAAAGAGGCTATGTATTTTTTTAAAACATGCTAGGGGAAGCCAGGTATTAAGTAGTGAGAGGGGTAGAAGATATGTGGAAAAATATTCACTTTCAGTAGGTTGATCCTACCCCAAATTGAGAGTGGAAGGGATGACCATTTATTAAGGTCTTGAGTTATTAGCCATATCTGAGAGTCTAGATTTAATTTTACTGAATGTCCAGAATATTGAGATAGTTCAATACCTAAATATCTTAGGGAATCTTGTTGCCAAGAGAGACTCAATTTCACAACATCTGCCTTGAACAGTTTGTGGTTAAGGGGGAAAACAGTGAATTTACTTACATTCAGTTTGTAATTTGAAAGTTGGCTAAAGGAGTTTATGATATCTAGCACTGGGGGATAGAGAAGACTGGATTTGCTAATTGTAGCAAGAGGTCATCTGCATACGCTGAGACCTTGATCTCACATGGGTAGATTGTGATACCCTGTATTTAAGGACAAGCTTGTAGTTTACGGATTAATGGCTCCAGATATAAATTGAAGAGTAGTGGAGAGAGGGAGCATCCTTGCCTAGTTCCAGAGTAGAGGGTGAAATGTTCGGAGGTGACCCCGTTACCTGATACTCTAGCAATTGGTGACTTGTATAGAGAACTAATCCATTGCTGAAATGTACTAGGAAAGCTGAAAGCTTTCAGAGTTTGAAACAGGTATTGCCAGTTGACCCTGTCAAATGCCTTCTCGGCATCCAGAGAGACCAAAACTGCAGGGAAGGGGGCATCACAGGATGTCGAGAAAACATGAGACAGGATATGAAGGTGGTCCGCTGAGGATCTACCCCTCATGAAACCAACCTGCTCAGGGCCAATTAGAGTTGAAATTACTGAATTAAGATGGTTTGCCAGTAGTTTAGTTAAAATTTTAACGTCTTGATTCAGTAAGAAGATCAGGCGGTAGTTCATGACCAGATCAGGCGATTTGCCTGGTTTGGGTATTAAAATAATGACCACTTCAAAAAGGGACATATCTGTCTGTGTGTCTGAAAGTATATGTTGATAAAGAGGAAGCAACAAGAGGATAATTTGTTTTTTAAATTTTTGGTAGAAATTGGCTGAATAGCCATCAATACCAGGAGTTTTGTTTAAAGATAAGTCTTTAATTGTCCCTGACAATTCCTCAGAAGTTATTAGGATTATAATATTTTTTGTTGGTCTGTTGTAAGCCTGGGCAGGTTAGCCTCTCTTAGAAAAGACTCTAGAAAGGTCTCTATTGGGGGGGGGGGGTTGGCATAGGACTATATAATTTTTTATAATATTCTGTAAATTCCGCTATAATCTCAGTTGGTGCAGTTTTTAATGAGCCATCTAATAGTGAGCATATAGAGGTTATACTGTATATCTGGATGCTTCCATTTGTTTAATTCTAAGGGCTAGGAGATGTCCTGCTTTCTCCCCCTGGTCAATAAAAGAAGCTTGCATTTTTATTATGGCATATTCTGCCTTTTCTCATAATATTTCTAGATATGCCACTCTTAATCTACTTAACGCTTGTCCATTAGCTTCCAGGGTAGCTGGGGACAGATTCTTTTCTATATCCTTAATCTGGGATAACAGTTGAGATAGTTATTGTTCTCTCTGTTTTTTTCCTTTTGGTAGCCAAGCTAATGAGAATCCCTTTAAGGTATGCTTTGAGGGCACACCACTCCATGTCTGGTCTCTTTGTAGTTCCCTGATTGATTGCTAAATATTGATCTGTATGATCTTGAATTATTTGGACCAAATCAGGGTCTCTCAACATTTGATCATTGAATTCCCATCTCCTATCTCCCCTAGGCAAAGATATTACTGATAAATGACACAATACCAAAGAGTGGTCGGGGGGGGCAGGTTGAATTGAGGAGTCTAACACTCCAGGCATAAAGGATTGAGACAGAAGCAGATAATCAATTCTGGATGAGGTTTTATGGATTGGTGAGGTATATGTGAATTCCTTGTCTAAAGGGTGTAGTACTCTCCAGATATCATGTAATCCAATTTGTTCCATTCATTCCCTGAAAGCTCGTTGAGCTGGAGAGAGTCCCTTTTTTTTTGACTGTTTTTATCTAGCATTGGATCATAAACCAGATTTAGGTCTCTCCCTATTATCTTTGGGATTGATAGAAAAGGGCTCAAAGTGTGAACCACTGGTGCAAAAGATTCTGGGGTATCCTGATTTGGTCCATATATGCTACCTATTACTATTTCTTTAGTGTAAACAGTACCTTGTACAAAAATAAACCTTCCCTTTGGATCCCTGATTATGTTAGTCGGAGAAAAGGGAAGTCTTCTGTGAACTAAAATCATTGTACCACAACTATTAGTGGTTCCTTCTGCAGAAAATATTTGGCCAATCTGTTGCCTGCGAAGCTTAAGTGATTCTGAATCCAGCAGGTGAGATTCTTAGATAAAAATAATTTCAGCTGCTAGGAGGTTTATGTGTTTTAAAATCTGGTACTGTTTAGACTTTTGTCTGGCCCCTTTAATATTCCATGTTGCTGTCTTAATTGGATTAGCCATTGTATTTGTTGTTATGGGTTCCTGGGTAGACAAGAAGACTTGTGTTCAATATATAAGTTGTTACTCTAATTCTTAGATGTGCTGTTATAACTCTTGTTCCTAGTTCCCTCCCTTGATCTCACTTTCCCTGAGTTAGTTTCAAATAAATAATTATAGACCGTGACCAGAATAATATCTTAAGTTTTAACAACAACCTGCCCTCCTCCTCCCTTTCTGGTCCTACAATGTTGTACAGTACTACCTTTCTATCTCCCACTTAGCCATCCTCCCACCACCCAGCACTCAACCAAAATAAAGAGAAGAAAGGGAAGTCCTCCCCCGGACCCTAATTCAGTACAAGAATCTAATACAGGTCTCTAAATAAAACCTGGCCTTGTATATTTAGGCCTTTACTGCTTCTGGTCCCCCTTATCCACTATAATTAGAGGAAAAGTATAATGCAGTTGTCTACTGTTCAGACCTATAATTATGTATCGGATTGGTACCACTAGTAGCCATTTTTGGAAAAGCAAGCCATGAAAACCACAACCATGAGGTGCCAATCGAGTAGAGCATTATGATAGACCTAGAAAAAGGTATTCAGGACCTTCCAAACACATTACGTGTAGCCTGAGACCACTGAAATTAAGTGGTACCAAACATTAACAAAATCAGGCTATTTTAAGTAGTGTACTCTATAATACAGTACAAGTGGTCCCTCTAGCAGTAATTAATCATAACTGAACTCTCTGCTTAAAAGTAACTTCACAATAAATTCCCCAATATTAAACTGCATTTAACAAAATCACTATTAGGAGACCCAATATTTGAAAACGGTCGCATATAGAAGTGATTCCTGTTACTAATTAAACAGCAAAAGACAAATAGCGTGTAAAGGCTTCACATTATAGTCACACTTTGCCTTAAAACAGAGTCCTGTCTATATCAGAGCCACTGGGTTTACTAGCCTCAGCCCAGTTATGATGAGTTTTCATGATTTCTGTCCAGATCAATAAAAGGACTTTTAGGCATTCTTTTCTTCCAGAATGGAATCTTCAAAAGGAGAGTCCTGGCAATATCTTGTTAACTTATGTGGAGTGTCCAGCTTAGATCCCAAAAACCATTCAGCGATTATGGAATGGGTCAGGTAGAGCTAGTTGCAGAGCGGATTGTGCCAAGTCAATATTCTCAAATGTAGACCGGGATCCTGCTACCAAAACTTGCAGACGAGATGGGTATCCCATTTTAAATTTTATTCCTGTTGCGATTAATTTGGAGACAATTGGGTGGAATTGTGTACGGTGTTGTCTCACAGTTGCTGGCAAACCCTGGGTTATTCTTAATCTGGACCCCTCCCATTGGATTTCCTGTAATTCTCTTAGTTTGCCCAAGAAGAATTGTTTCTCCTGAAAGTTCAGAAATTTGAAGATGAGAGGCCGCGGTGCAGAGCCTGGAGGGGGCATAGGCCTAAGAGCTCTATGAGCTCACTCTATAGTGTAGTCTGACCTGAAAGGTGAAGTCCCTGCCAATTTTGCAGTTAGCTTTTATATAAACAGGACTGTATTAGTCCCCTCTTCCTTCTTTGGTATTTCAATAATAACTACATTATTCCTACAACTCCTCCCCTTTAAATCTTCTATTTTGACTTCTGGTTTCTTGATTCTTTGCCTGTTATCCACCGCGTCATTGTTAATTCAATCCGCTCATTTCTCCAGAGAAATAAGGCATGTTTTGTTGTCAGTCATCCTTGTGGAGAGATCATCGAGTGCGGATGCCATTTGTTTTTCTTCAGTAGTTAGGGATTTTAAGTCTTCCCTAAAGGGATTAAACTCTAGAAGAAATCTCTCGAGCGTAAGGGAGGTCATCTCTGGGGCCTTTACTGAAGCAGTGCTTGTAGTAGATAGCTTACCACTAAGCCCCTGCTGGGCTTTGGAACACTTGCTCATCTTCTCTGGGGATACCGGAGGGGTACGTATAGGCAAAGCGAGTCACATCTCCGCTTCCATTCTGGGAGCCATTATCCTTCTAAGTCTCAGCAGTAGTTTATTCCACCAGAAAAGTTTTGTAAAGCAAAATTAAATAGGCTGAAGCTTTGATTTAGCGCTAGGCAATGGGAGCAGTCCAGAGGAGCTGTTACTGGGTGCGCTGCATCACGTGGTCCCCCCGATTTGACAATTTCTGTGGACTTTGCATCCTAATTTTTTAATTTCCCTGCATTGTAAGCCATAACCCCAATAGATGCACTAATGTAGTTCTTTTTCTGCAAAACATGCCCTTACTTTTTCAAAGGATATGCAGTATTTCAACTGACACCTTAAACTTACACCTTGCTTTCACTCCATGCTGAACTCTGCATAGTGAGGCTCACTGCACCAGACCAGTACCTTGCTAATGAGTGGCCCAGCCTGCCACTTATGAAACAGCTGCTTAGTAATCAAGCAATAATGTACTACCAGGGGTCATGTTAATGTTCTAGTTAATTATCCCCTGGGGGCGTAAAGTGGCACAAGGCACAGCCGAATGCCACATGACTCCAGGGGGTGATTAACTAGAACATAAACATAACCCCTGTTCATACATTATTGTGATTATGAAATCAAAAACAACATGCTGAAATATATGGCTCTTTAAAGTTTTTTTTTCTTCACTTGGTGCAATTTCAACACAAAGTAGTTCATCCACAGTCTTACCATTCATTTTGACAGAACTTCTTTGTTGTGTCCTGTGCAACAAAATACACCGGAACTGTTGCCATGGTGTCTGTATGATAACAGGTTAATGAATGAATGAATGAATGAAACTTTATTTATATGGCGCCTTTCTCAAATCAAGGCGCCTTACAATATTTAAAACAATAAACAGTAAAGTAAAAGCATAAATAATTTATAAAACAATAAATATATACAACACTAGGTCTGAGCTCCAATTTCACAATCAGTTAATTAAAATTAATCTTAGACCATAGATAGGTCTTGAGGGCTTTTTTAAACTCCTTCACGGTTGCACACTGGCGAAGCAGACGGGGTAGAGAATTCCAGAGGGTCGGAGCAGTGAACATAAAACCACGAGCACCTGATGACTTTAAGGAAACCCTCAGAATCTCTAGCAACCCCTCGTCCACTGAGCAGAGAGATCACCCAGGGCAGTAGGGAATCAAAAGCTCTTTCAAATAATCTGGACCCTGTCCATGTAGGGCTTTGTAGGTCAAAAGACCTACTTTGAAGGTGATCCACCACTGAATAGGCAGCCAGTGCAGATCATGTAATACCTGCGAGATATGACAGGCATGACGTGTACCCATCAATAATTGGGCGGCAGCATTCTGCACTAGCTGCAGGCGATGGATATCAACCCCAGGAAGCCCTAGATGGAGTTGCAGTAATCCAGGCGTGAGGTCACAAAAGCGTGAACCAGTGTAGGAAGGTCAGTTGGCAGAACAAGGTGCTTAATCCTGGCGATGTTCCTAAGATGATAGAAGGAAAGCTTGACAACTGCTGACACCTGTGAATGCAGTGTCAGTTCATTGTCAAAGATCACCCCCTAGGTTCCGCACCCATTCTGAGGTAGGGAGCTGGATACCTCCCAGAAATAAACCTGAGGATAAACTAGCTCCCATCCCCTCTACTCTGCGACCTGGGTCCACAACTAATATCTCCATCTTCTCTGAGTTCAACTTTAGCCAGCTTGCACTCATCCAGTCTTGGATCTCGGTGAGGCAGCTGTTAATGACCGAGAGAGCTCTATCCTGGCCGGATGCAAAAGATAGGTAGAGCTGAGTATCAACTGCATAGCAGTGAAACTTCAGGCCATACCTTCTTACAATGTCTCAGAGGGGCTGCATATATACTGCGAACAACATGGGGGACAACACCGAGCCCTGGAGTACCCCACATGACAGTGAGAGTGGGCAGGAAGAATTTAATCCAGACACTACTCTCTGAGTCCTGTCAGTGAGGAAAGATCTAAACCAACTGAGGACTGTCCCTGACAGACCACAGATAAACTCCAGGCGCGCGAGAAGTACCGCATGGTCCACAGTGTCAAAAGCTGATGAGAGATCAAGAAGAATGAGAATGGAATGAATCTTCTGATCTCTAGCCATCAGGAGATCATTGAGCACCCAAACCAGCACTGTCTCAGTACTATGCCTCTTTCGAAAACCAGACTGGAGGGTTTCATTGATGTCATGGATGGTTAAATGGTTCTCCAATTGTGCAGCCACCACCTTCTCAATAATATTCCAAACAAAGGGAAGATTAGAGATCGGCCTGTAATTAACATGGCAGTCGGGGTCCAAGGTAGCTTTCTTCAGCAGGGGTGTCACCACTGCCTCCTTCAGGGAACTAGGAAACTCACCCATATCCAGGGAGCACCAAACTATCCGTGCCAGAACCAGGCCGATAGTCTCAAGACAACCCTTTATCAGAGAAGTCGGGCCCGGGTCTAAACTACAGCATGTGGGGCGCATACTTTGGACAATCCTCATGACATCGATGAACTCAGGCCGGTCAAAGGAACTCCAGGAGAGACCAGAGGGAGCAACCAAATGCCGATCAAAAACAACCCCAATAGAGGGAGCAGGCTGGAGCGCTGCCCTAATGTCAGCCACCTTATCTGCAAAGAAGCGAGCAAGCTCATCACACTCTAATTCTGAAAAGGCTTTCCGAACCTGGAGACAGGCTGGGTTGCACAGTCTGTCAACAGTTTGAAAAAGCTGAGCTGGTCGGTTCTGAGCAGCCGCAATCTCTGTGGACAGGAACTCTGCCTTCTTATGAGAGATAGTGGAATGATAGAATTGATAATGTTCCATCAATCTAAGATGGTCGGCATCAAGGGCAGTTCTCCACCAACAACGATCTAATCTTCGTCCTTGTCGACGCATCTCTCTCAAGTCCCCATCAAACCATGGGGACCGAGGTTGAAGGGGGAGAGGACAAACACAGATGGGAGCAATTTGATCCAGAGCCTAGGAGATGGCCCTATTATAGGCCAGCACCAAGGCATCAGGATAGTTGCTCACTTCAATAAACTCTGATAGGTTAAATGCCGCTACCAGGCCTACAGAGCTAGTATCTCATAAAGAGAGGCACTTAGCCATCTCCACAGGGGTAGGCCTACAAGGGGGGGTGCTAAAATTGAAGCCCACAGTGTAATGATCAGAACAACTGACGGGTTCCACCCCCATGTCAGTAGCCTCAATCCCTAGGAGGAAGACTAAGTCCAAGGAGTGACTGTTTTATGCATGGCAGAAGTAACCACTTGTGTGAGATCCAAAGATGTCATTAATTGGAGGAAATGTTGTCCAAACTGTGAATATTCATCATCAGTCCAGGCACTGAAGTAGCCCAGGACCATCAGCCTGGGAGACTCAAATGCCGTGTCGATGATGAAGTCAGCTATTTCCTGCAGAAAATGCTTCTTATCCCCTGGTGGATGGTAGATGAGAACAATTCTACATCTCACACCTGCCACAGATGTACACTCAAAGGACTCAGCCTCCTCAATCGGTGCACTAGTGAGTCCCAGTTCGGTCTTGAAACAGACCGCAACCCCCCCAGGTCCAACCTCGGGCAGTGTAACACCGAGTACCCAGCTGGAATTGCTGCCTCCAAAATTGGCCTGGCATTACCATCCAGCCAGGTCTCAGTAATGCAAGCCAGATCCACCGACTCCACAAGATCTGCAATAACTGCAGTCTTGTTCCTAATGGATCTGGCATTGCACAACACTGCTCGGGTTGGATGGGTCACTGAAGTGGAACAGACTACTTGCCCAATACCATTAATAGTAGAGGTGCCCTTGGGTATGGAAACCAGACAAGGAAAACCTCACTCTAGATTCCATTTCGCCCCAGGGCGTCTTCTGGTCTCCACAACCCCGATCCGATGTTGCCGCTCATTCAGCCTCCACTGTCCATACCCCCCAAAACCCCTCCTCCCCCTCCATACAATCCCCAGTGCTCTACACTGCTGGTAGGTTGACAGTTGTAGTGGCATGGGGAGAAAGGGCGGAGGACACGGAGAGCAGAGGATGAATAATGTACGACCATGGTGGCAGACCCTCTACACATAATAAAACCAAACCCGAATAATAACTCAAAAATAAAACAAATAAACAAATAAAATAATAATAACATAATAAATAAATAAGCACAAAAAAAGAAATCAAATTAATCAAATAAAATCCAGATATCCAAAATTCACAAACCACCAGTCAAGAGGATCTCGCCCTCCCTTAAATTCTAAAACAAATCATAAATACCAATCACACAATAGTCTCTAAAAAGTCAGTGTCGAAGGGCAAAAATAGCAGCTTTCCATCATGAAATGTGGAATCCAGATAACAACAAGAGGGACTGTCACCCCTCTTAGTCCAAATATCAAAGCTCCTCCAGATGAAATTGGGCAAACAATAAGAGGAGCTCTCACTCCCTCTTAATCCAATCACTGAAAAGGTTCCTCTGGAAAAAACAACTCTTTCCAATAGCAAGACCCAGGCCTAGACACCTTAAGCTAAGATCAGGCCGGAGGGCTGTAATCTGAAATAGGGCCCTAAAGCAGTAGCAATAGCTCTTACCATAGGAAACCAAGGAAAAAACACACCACCAATAAACCCCGGAATTCCCTCAGAGCAACCCAACACAGCCATAATCCCACACCCAGGTGCCAAGGCCCAAAGGAGAATGCAAACCCGCACCCCCACAGGAGTAAAATTCAGGGAAAAGCAGGCCACTCTAGGAGGGGAGATCTGTGATCTCAGCTGCCCACCAGCCGTGAGATCCATCCAACCAGACAATCACAGAGGAAAATGGCCTTATGGCCAAAGTCCCCCGTAATTCCTCCCAAAATGGCCCAAAAATCCCTAGAATCACCCATACCAGAGGAGGGGGAGCATCCACCAAAATAATTAAAAAGGAATGCTTTCATATGTCACAGTACTCCATGCAAAGGTTCCCGGACTCCAGGACAGGGAGAAGATTTAATCAAAAGCCCCCAAGCCCAGGGTGCTCTCACCACCCAGAACAATATTAGGGACAGTTAATAGTCTGTTAATAATCTGCAGAATCCATCCTTGAAAAAAATACAAAGAAGGTCTCCACTCACGAACTCACAACCCAGTCTCAGTTCTGGAAAGATATCTTCCAAATTCATGCAGTTCTGGCCGATAAACCTACTTTTTAAGCTTTCGGAAAGATTAATCCACAAAACTCGTGGGAAGCATAAAAAATGCACAGAGACACATCGACAACAATCCAATAGTCAGTCAAATAAACGCAGAAGTCCAGGACCACACACTCTTCAGGGATTCCCCAATTCCAGTCTCCAGCAGTTCCTAGACTTAATAGGTTGGCAAAATAAAACCACAAGGTCCTGTAGTCTAAATTCAGATCTACCAGAAACCTTACAGTGGATTTAGCAGAACAATTAGCTCCCATACTACGCTGAAAAAAAAAAATCAACTGGATTCCCTACCGGAAAAAATGCCACACCTCAGCGTCAGTCAAACGACAACTTAGCGTTTATTCAACGCTACCGAAGAAACAAACAAAACTATTAAAAACTATTAGAAACTGTGAATAGAATGATTTGGAGTTCAGAAGACAAATTAAAATGCAAAAAAACATATCTAAATGGAGCACAAGCACAAGCTCAGGCGGCTCACACATACCGCCGCCATATTGTTAAAGAGCATATTCATAACTACCATCTATTAAAGTTTTGAAATCAATTTCCTGTGATAGTGGCTCACAAATTTCACCATAAGTGGAGGATCAAACTTCTTGCTTGCCCCCTCCTACTCATCTCGGTTTTTGTTTTGCTGAGTACCCTGCTGTGCTGCAGCAGGATGTACAAATTTACTCAAAAAGCCTGCCACGGTTGCTTAATGATCACTGTTGGAGCAGTCAATCTGCATGCTTACAGAGTAAGATGGTTACATGAGTAGAAGGGGAGACTTGGGACATATGAGGAAGGAATACAGGACTAATTTTTTTTTTTTTTGATTACCGATCACAGTCACTCTTGAATCCCTGCTGCAGCAAGATTTGTATTTGCACTGACTGGCTGCCATAGTCGCGCTGTCTATCCCACTGGAGCAGGCAGCAATTCCAGCTGCTTACCAGGGAGTTAGGGATGAGGAAAGTGAGTTGGGGGGGACACAGGACATGATCTGATATCATCAGATATCAGACTGAAAACATTTCCACTCAAGCCAGGATGCAAGTGAAAGCAACACTGAGAGGGCACTTGAAAACGGTGGCACACAATTCTTTGAAAGGAATTTTGATAAAGCAGAAAGTTACTACTCTTGGGATGCTGCTCTCATGCATATTATTAAAACATTAATGTAATGTTGTTAGAATCTGCTCAGCCAATCAGAATTCTTCTTTTCAAATACCCTTTTTGTAATGTACAATACACCAAACCTGCACCTGGCTTTACAAGTGGCTCTGCAGAGCAACTCATGACACAGCTGCATAATCACACACACACACACACACACACACACACACACACACACACTGTGCACAATCTGTGCAGTACTTAATGAGTGTCCTTCAGGCAACTCATGAAGCAGCTGTAGAGTAATGTGCAATGTACAAAAGTTGCAGCTGTCTTCAAGAATGTCTCTACAGACCACTCCTGAAGCAGCTGCATGGTGATATTCACTGTGCCAGAATTATAGTTTGCTTTGCAAGTGACCCTGCAGGCCATTCCTTAAGTAGTTGCATAGTGATGCTCACTGCACCAGACCTGTAGGTTAGAGGTCTGAGAAGAAGTTGCAACATCACACACATTTTGCCTCACCTGCAGCACTTTGTGAATGGTACAAGAAGCAGCTGCATCATTAAACACGTTGCTCCAGATCTGTAGCAGAGTTCCCACCCCCCTCACTCAGTGTTCTGCAAAGCCAGTATCTCCCCAACCAACTAGCACCTGCTGTATGCCACTCTACTCCCCTCTTCCAAGTACCAAAAGACCTCATTGCCTTTGCACTCTTACAACTAATACCCTCCCAACACCCAGATTTTCAAACTAGAATACTGTGTTGGATCACCAGCAAAAAAAATTCCTCCACCTCGGTTGTCTGCCGTCATCTAAGACAAAAACAACAACAACAAAAAACTGTAAAGAAAGTAAGTCCTAAAATGTGCTAAGTGTACATGCATGCTGACTTAATTTTTTTTTTCAGTTCAGTTTTTTATTTCCTCATATAGTATCATAGCCACTTTTGGCCATTATTTTCAAGATACCCATGTCACAACTCACCATCCTTCTCATGATCATATACAGTACATGTCACCATGTTAATCCTAACTGAAATGTGTTCTGGGGTGGACCCAAAAACATAACTCAGGCTGTATTTACAAAATAACACTTCTGAGATCATGAAATGTTGTGGTGACTTGGCTGTCTAGACACAAAGTGGCTACAAATAGCCAAGTTTTGAATAAAGGAAAAAAGGTAAAAAAAAAAACCAAAAAACCACTGTCCACTCACATGCACACTTACTGCATTTGGGAATTCATTTTTTCACACTTTTATTTTTCTTAGATGACAGTAGCTGGCCGAGATGGAGGGAGAATTGTACTGGTCATTAAAATATAGATTCTAGTTTAAAAAGATGGATAAGGCCTGCCAGTGGAGCTGAGGGTTGAGGTGCTGGATGTCACACCTCGCACCACACCAGAGACCCAGGTTCGGGAATGAGCCCAGGGAGCCGGGGGTCAGTTGGGGAGGAGAGAATTAAGCATTCATCAGACTGTTCTCCTCTCCTGGGAAGGAGGGAAGACCTTGTCCCGCAATGCTAGTGGCACCCAGTGGAGACTGGGGGCACAGCAGTTGGGGATTATGTACATTGGGCAATGTCAGGCGGCTGACCAGTGGTGTGGGCGGGAACATGCTCATTTCACACTGGATGGCATTGCACATTCTGTGTCAGTGAGGGGAGGGACCGAACAAGGAAAAATTCCCTGGCAACTGGGAGGCAAAGCTGGATGCCCAGTGGCCATGCCTACATGCCCAATGCTGGCCCAAACCCCAGTTTGGCTCTCTGTGGTCCCCTGCTTCTTTCAGTGGGTTGGCAGGAGGGGGGGAGACCATCATATCCAATTTCCCAGTCAGACAAGGGATCAGGCGGGCAGTGGAGGCATGGACTGAGCGGGTCCCCTGGAAAAATGCCCCAGAGTCAGAGTGAGGAGGTATACACAGAGTCCACAAAAAAAAAGTGGATGATGGGGAGGAAGGAGGGTGGCTATGGTGGCTATAGGTGCTTAATGGGCTGGTGGGTGATGTGAATTTACTTGTATGGAGTGAGGTGGGTGACAATGGTTCTAGTGGCTTTAGGGGTTACCAATTTTATTTGCAGGTTTTTCATCTTTAGTTGATGGTGACTGCCAAGGTTGAGTATGGGCTGTGATGGTCCTTCTATGTTGAGTTCATTTGTAAAGGTGGCTTCCTTGGGGTAGGAGGGGGATATGGGTACTAACCCATGGGCTGGGGGATGGGAGGTTTACTTGTATGAGGAAGAACGTACATTAGCATTTGTGCTAGAGTCTGGAAGATGGGCTACTAATTGCCTGACACATGGATTTGCATCCTCTAGTCAGCAACCCTAAATGGGGGGGGTGTTGTAGTGTGCTACCAGGGTGGTAGACCCAGTAGTAATTGTGCGTGTTTCAGGAATTAAGGGTTTTAAATTGTTTTTCTTGTATTCATAACTTGGCATTTTGGACACCTTTGGCCAAATTATGAATAAATCAATAAAAACTAAAACGCTAAGCCCTGATGCACGAATAATTGTGAAATTTGAGACATCATGAAAGCAGGTTCTTGAGTGATGAAAGAAGGACCTGTGTCTGTGACTTGCAACAACCTATTTTAATCAATATGTTGAATTGTAATCATTTAATATAAAAATAACACTTGAAAAATCAACCTCACACTATGGACCACTAGTGATGGGTGAAGCTGTAAAACTTTGCTTCATGGATTATCTTGTAGATTTTGTGAAATTCGCAAAATTAATCCGCATGGTGAAGTCGCACTTCACCTGAAAGGTGAAATTCGTGAATGCAGAAAAAACACAAGGAGAAGTCACTCTTTACCTGAAAGGCGGAATTCATGACTGCTGAAAATGGCAGCTTTGCCTAACTTCACCTAGGAATAGTGATCCTATGGTGAAGTTAGCAAGGATTAATGGGATGGGAGGTCAAGTGATGCTGAAACAACCTGTGTATGCCATGAGGAGGCTATCTTCAGTGCAATGTTCTGCAGACACAGAAGGAGGGAAGTCGTGTGTGCTTGTCCAAGGAAACCAACTTGTAAAATACATCTCAAAACCAAACTTATCAATCCAAATTGCTCACACATTGCTCTAGATGGCCTTGTGTGCTATATTTCAGCTTTTTTGTTTATTTTTTGGTGATTATTTACTTCAAAGTAGTGGTTGCTGTTTTGTCAGTTTGCGAAGCAGTGGGGTGGGAGAGGGTAAGTGTACTGTAAAGCAAGGCAAGCCAATTTTGATGGAAATGTGAAAGGAAAAGTGTGACCCCACTGGGGGCTCAGTGATTAGCAGGCCACTGGGCTTTCCCTTACAGGTACACACATTGCTTTCTATGTTTTGCATAACCTGCAACTTAGGCACATGTCAGAGACACCAAATAACTTTCTCAGTACAGTAAAGCCACTGCAAGGCAATTTTAAATCATGATGGCTGTCTGTGCATTGCCCAGACTTGATTGGATTATAGCATCCTCCTGACTCATGAGGCAAGTATTGTCTGGCAGGAATGCTGCTGCAAGTGAAGATGATGTTGGCGTGGTGCTCAGGATGACTAATGCAATACGATTCCTCACCTCTGATAGTAGGCCAAATTTGTTGTTTGAAAAAAGCAGGTTTGTTTGTATTTGTTTGTTAGCTGGGGGAAAGAATATATAGATATTAGCATCCCTACTGGGACATTGAAGATGAGTGGAGCGAGTGAGCTGGTGGTCGGTTTGGGAGACAATTTTGTTTCCAGCCTTGCTCCATTTCTGACCATCTCCTTCAACCTTTTATAAATTAAAACAGAGTGTCTGTCTACTCTAGTCACCCCAGCCCCAGAGACCAGTGAAGCCCAGCCACTTAAGGTTAGGCCACATTTACGTACATGAAGGCAGTAGTACATCGATAGCCAGTCACGTCAGTTTCAGATCTTGCAGGGATCTGGTAGGGCGGGGAGCAGACCAGGCCAAGGCCGGGATGGCTGTTGCTAATGACTTTGATTAACATACAAAAATGATTTATTTGTAGCAATTTGTCTAAAATATTGCTGACACACTGCTGTAAACCCAAAAAGGTAACACAAAGTTCGAATTCTAAGTTAGCAGGTAGGTGCATCTAGTAGGAACATTGCCAAAATCTATGTGTTCAGCAAGCCTCAACCTACTAAAATTAGCAAAAAAATTGCAAGAATGTTGCGGATCACCACTATCTCTTGAAGTTAACAATAAGGTTGCAAAAAGGGTGCTGAAGTTCTGTAAAAAAAATGTAAATGTACAAGGCTAGAAGAGCTGGAGGGTCATTATAGACAAGGGACTGAAGTAAGACGAACAGTGTGCCACGTTGTCAAGAATGCCAGGCTGTTGACAAGATGTTTACTCTACTGTAGCCCAGCAAGATGTGGGGATGCATCTTCAAGTTCAAAGATGGCAAATTCTGGGGTAACATTACAACTCAGTGATGTGGTGTTTCTTGGGGTTTGAGCGATCATACAGTGCAGGGTTAGCGTTTCCCTAATATCAGCAATCTCTATGCAAGAACTGCTGTGTCATTTACTGTATGTGACAAAACAGTGTCATTATAAAGGTAATGTTAACCCTGTGTCATATGATCTTTCCTAGCAGCTTAGTAGCTCCCCCCCCCGCAGCTTAGTAGCCCCCCATTCCCCGCAGGTTAGTAATCCCCTTCCCCCTTCAGGTTAGTAGCACCCATCACCCTGTTTATTCTTTTAGTTTGCTTCCTCCTCACTTTTTGCAGGCTTTTACCCCACCTCCCAACAAGCTGGTCAGTGCAGTGGATTCCACTGAGGATGGGAAACAACTTCAGATAGGCCTGAACACGTTGGCTGTTTGGTAAGATTCCTGAAGTCCCAGATTCAATGTAGCCAAATGCAAGATGTTACACTTCGGGAGGAAACAAAGAGGTTGGGCACTGTGTGGGGTTCATCTTGCTGAAGTGTAGGAAAAGTACCTGGGGGTAATAACAGACATGGAGCTGAAGAACAACAAGCAGTGTGTGTGTTCTGTCAAGAGGGCCAGCAGAATGCTGGATTGTATCAAATGTGATGGTAAACAGTAGAGCCACTGAAGTAATCCTGCCTCTTGGAAAGGCCCTGGTCAGGCTCCACCTCAAGTACTACAGTACAACAAACACTCATGGAGCTGAAACAGAAAGCAGGGCAGACCATTGCAGAGCTGGGTTGGGAGTGGACAGATTAAATTCAGTAAAATAAATAACACACACCAAAGCAGATGACTTGCGCCTCTTACTTCAGTTAACCCCTTCTTTGCTAATGTTTTTATGCTTCTACTCTCCTATCTTCAAAGTCTTTGACAGGAGGTCTGCATCTAGCGCAGGAGAAAGTTGTAAATGATTTAATTTCTTGCCATGCCATCCTATCGGTCGACAGCTGTGAGTCTGGCGGGAGCTGTTGGATGGTGAGACAGGTACAAAATTGGGCTTGATTACACTAATCTTGGGACGGAGCTCATAGAGTGGAATTGTACATCAGCATTGCTGTGCTGTAGCAGGCATTATGATGCATTTGTATGACTACCTCTGTGTGTCTGCTATTGGGGGTGGGATGGCAGACTGTGAATAATGGAGAATATCTTGTGTGCTGGTGTTGTGGGTGGTACTTGTGCTGCTCATAACCTGGAGGGAGGTCACTGTGAGTTTCTGTGTTTTAAATGGCTGCTGATTGAGTGCTGGTGTTTTCACACTTTAATGGGCTGCTGTGAATGCTGGAGGGCATTTTCTGTGATGTATGAGGTTGGAGCTGCATCACATTGTGTGCTTGGGCTGCTGTGAGTGCTGGAGGTGTTTTCACGTACTGGTGTTCTGGGAACTTTCTGTGCTCCATGCTGTGGCATCTGTGTGCTGCCTACCATGTAGAGAGGGTCTGGGAATGATGGAGTGTATCTCCTCTGCTGGTTTGTGGTACACGTTCTGTGATGGTAAGGGGGGTGTAGTGAGTGCAGGGCATATCTATGTGCTGGTGTGGAGGGTATTTTCAGCACTATGTGCTAGTGAGTGCTGTGGCCCTGTAACACTGTGAGCACTGGAGGGTATCACACATGTTGGGATGCTGATGGGTACTTTCAGTGTTGTATGATAGTGTCTCTGTGTTTTGCGGGTGCTGTAAGCAGGAGGGTTTCATATGTACTGATCTTGCAGGGGACTTAATGTGCTGTGCACTGATGGACACTAAGTGTGGAACCCTAACTAGACAGTAGGACATCATGGAGTAGGGTGGGTGCAATAGTGGAGGACTATGGACCTCTGTACCTAGTGTAGCCAGTATGCTATACAAGTTGTGCTACTTATTAGTGGGTATGGTTGTGATTTTTTTTTAATCAATTCATTTAACCGCCACCGCTATAAATAAAAACATGGGTTGGGGGTGGGGCAGAGCCCCCAACTTCAATGAATTGATAAAAAAATCACAACCATTCCCAGTTCTTAGATAGCAAAGAAATGTACCATACTGACTAGTGCCTACACTAGTTATGGTGGTCCGTACTGCCCCACCAACACAGGTACAGTAGGGTAGGATAAAATGGCAGATTAGATAAGCAAATGGTCCTTCTCTACCAACAGTGTCTATGTTTCTATGTTTGATATTGGGGGTTCTTTGTGCAGGCTGGTACATGGGCATCTCAGTAATGGAGGGTATCTTTTTTGCTGGTATTGGGATGCTTCTACTTTCTGTGGAGGGGGGTTGCTGTGACTGCTGGCTCATCTGTGTGCTGGGAGTCTGCTGTGCCCGTGAGTGTTGGAGGGTATGTCATGAGCTGGGGTACTACTGCTTTTTTTTGGGGGGGGGCAGCTGCTGTGAGTGCTTGCTCATCTGTGAGCTGAGAGTGTGCTGTGCATGTGAGTGTTGGCGGGTTCGTTGTGAGCTGGGATGTTACTGATTTCAATAGTGTCCCAGCTCATGGACAGCTGGGTTTCAATGCAAAAAAGTACAAAATAATGCAAGTAGGGCACATAAACCCTTATGCAGAGTACAAAATGGGTAGAGTCGTATTGGCAACCAGCAAGCAGTGTGCAACCACCGAGTGTGCGCAGGGGCAGCTGCTGTGAATGCTGGCTCATCTGTGTGCTGGGTGCATGCTGTGCCTGTAAGTGCTGAAGGATATGTGCTGGGGTACTACTGGTTTTTGTGTTGGGTGCAGCTGCTGTGAATGCTGGCTCATCTGTGTGCTGGGAATGTGCTGTGCCTATGAGTGCTGGAGGGAACGTCATGAACTGGGAAGCTACTGCTTTCAGTAATGTCCCAGCTCATGGGCAGCTGGGTTTCATTGTGAAAAATGCAAAATAATGCACTTAGGGCACGGAAACCCAGGGCTGAAGTACAAAATGGGTGGAGTGGTAAGAACAACCACCAAGCAAGAAAGAGACCTGGGGGTAATCATATCAGATGACCTAAAGGTGACCAGTCAATGCAACAAGGCAGTAGGGAGGGTGAGTGGGAAGCTAGGGTGCATGGGGAAGGGTATTATCAGCAGAAAGAGGGAGGTGATGTTGCCTCCATATAGATCACTGGTAAGACCCCACCTAGAGTATTGTGTCTGGTTCTGGAGACCACATCTTTGGAATGACATACACAGAGTGGAGGCGGTCCAAAGAAGAGCAACTAAAATAGTGCAGGGTCTGCATCAAAAGCCCTATGAAAAGAGACTAAAGGACCTCAATATGTATACCCTGAAACAGAGGAGGGAAGAGTGGAGTTATGATAGAGAACTTTAAGTACCTCACATGGGTTAATACTGTAAAGTACAGGAGGGAAGTATTTTTCAGAAGAAAAGGTTCTCAAGAACAAGGGGACATGCTATGAAGTTGGGGGGGTAGATTCAGGAGAGATGTGAGGAAGAACCTCTTCACTGAAAATGTTGTGGTTTCCTGGAACAGCCTTCCAGCGGAGGTGGTGGGGGCAGAAGCAGTGGTGTGGTTCAACAAAGCATGAGATAAACACAAAGGAATCATAGTGGAAAGGAAGGGAGAGGGAGGAAAAGCTGTAGATCAGGCATGGTCTGATGTGATAGTGTAGGTAGGGAGAAATGGTCAGACTGAGTGGGCAAACAGGTCCTTATCTGCCATCAAATTTTGTTTCTAAGTTTCTGTATTTCTTTCTGTGCCGGGGGCCGCTGCTGTGAGTGCTGTCCCTCTGTATGCTAAGACTGTGCTGTGCATGTGAGTGCTGGAGGGTATATCATAAGCTGGGATATTACTGCTTTCTGTGCAGGTGTGGCTGCTCTGAGGGTTGGCTCATTTATGTGCTGGGAGTGTGCTGCGCCTGTGAGTGTTGACTCATCTGTGTACTGTGCCTGTGAGTGCTGACTCATCTGTGTGCTGTGTCTGTGAGTGCTGACTCATCTGTGTGGTGTGGTTGTGAGTGCTGACATCTGTGTGCTGTGCCTGTGAGTGCTGACTCATCTCTGTGCTGCGCCTGCGAGTGCTGACTCATCTGTATGCTTTGGCTGTGAGTGCTGACTCATCTGTGTGCTGTGGCTGTGAGTTCTGACTCATCTGTGTGATGTGCCTGTGAGTGCTGACTCATCCTGTGTGCTGCGCCTGTGAGTGCTGACTCATTAGTGTGCTGTCTCATCTGTGTGCTGTGCCTCTGAGTGCTGACTCTTCTGTGTGCTGTGCCTGTGAGTGCTGACTCATCTGTGTGCTGTGCCTGTGAGTGCTGACTTTTCTGTGTACTGTGACTGTGAGTGCTGACTCATCTGTGTGCTGTGACTGTGAGTGCTGACTCATCTGTGTGCTGCACCTGTGAGTGCTGACTCATCTTTGTACTGTGCCTGTGAGTTCTAACTCATCTGTGTGCTGTGTCTGTGAGTGCTGACTCATCTGTGTGCTGTAGTTGTGAGTGCTGGCTCATCAGTGTGTTGTGCCTATGAATGCTGAAAAGTACAATATATCATGAGCTGGGGTGCTGCTGTTTTCTGTGCTGGAGGGGCAGGTGGCTGCTGTGAGTGCTGATTCATCTGTGTACTTGGACTGTACTATGCCGGTGAGTGCTGGAGGCTATATCATGAGCTGATGATGATGGGGGGAACTTGATATGGTATGCACAGGGTAAGTTGGGTGCTGGTGCTGGGGGGGGAGGGGGTTGGTGTGAGTTCTGGTGCACTTCTGTTTTTAGCATTTTCTGTACTATTTTAAACAATTCTAGAAAGGAAAACCTGCACTTGACTTGCATTTGAACAAAGGCACTCACTCTCACTGAGAGAATATATGATACAAGCTCTCATCATTGATCCACTATTTTTTTTTTATTTATTTATTCATTCTCAGATTACAAATACCTTTGAGCACAGGACAGCTCATTTACAAAGGTTCCACGTCAATGAGTGGGAAGGTAGAACAGCTGGACAAAGGAATGCAAAATGAACTTTTACAGATAACAACAAAAACATCATAGTACACAATTCACAGCTAAAACTGTGAGACAAAATCAAGAAGTACAAAATGGAGTGGAAGGGGAAGTAGGGGAAGGAGTAGGGAGGGTTGGAGAAGGATTGAGGAGGGTAGCAGCCAGAAGGCTTTGTCAAGGGAGAGTGCAGTGTAAGGGGAATGGTGAGAGTAGGGGGAAGGGAGCGAAGACAAGGGCAAAGAAGAAAAGGCATGACTGGCGGCCTAGAGGGCTGAAATGGGAATGGCTTAATTCTTATGTGGGCAATGCTGTTATTAATTTAGGCAGTCACAGGTGCTCTCTCTAACTGGATGCATTGATGTAGGAGGCATTTGAACTTGGACATCCCAGTTAGGCTTGTTAAATCGAGGCCAAGGCCATTTAGCCAGTTGGAGGCTCTGTATAGGAAAGACCACTGGCAATGTGAAGTTCAGAACCTGGGTACAAGTAGGAGCTCAGAATCTGAAGCCTGGGTATGGAGGACCTTGTGGGATCTGGGCAGAAGGCAGGAGATTCCAGTATGTAGAGCTCCACTGAGAGCTTTCTTCGCTAGTATACATGAGTGATACTTGATCCGTCCTTGGAGATTGAACCAGCCAGTTTGTGCGTAAAGATTACATGTGTGAGTGAGACGGTCTGAGTTTGTGATGAGCCTACATGCCTTGTTAAGTGTTATGTTTAGCCTTTTTAGGGACTTAGAGGAGGCTACACCATATATTGCCAGGCCGTAGGCAATGGTGGATAATACCGAACTGATGACCGCAAGTTAATTGCTTCCGAGGTTAGATTCCTTCTATGCCTAAATAGCAGGCCTAATTTCGCATTTGCAGACTTGGCAATGGTCTCAATGTGGGATACATAGGAGAGACAGCTGCCTAAGGTTACACCAAGATATTTGAATTGTTGAACTTATTCGAGGGGGGCTCCAAGATTGTTTTTTATTGACATAACATGCGACCTGTGCTTATGTCGAGGGGAAGAGAACAGCAGTAGCTTAGTTTTTTTGTAATTCAGAACAAGTTTGTGCATATGGAACCATTTTTTGGCTTCTAGAAAACCAGTTTGGAGATTGTCCTCAAGTGCAGTGGGATCAGTGTTGTTTGTGTAGATGACAGCATTGTCGGCGTATAGGAGTGTCCCGAGTTGACAGGAATGAGGTAGGTTGTTTAGGAAGATACTAAATAGGAGAGGACCAAGGATGGATCCTTGTGAGACACCAGAATGGACAGATTGTAGTTCGGAGATGACACTAGATATTTTCACCTGCGACCTATCAGCAAGGTTGCTTCCAAACCAGTTCAGTGTGTTTTGTGAGACACCAACTGTGGCTAGTTGAGTGAGGAGCAGGTTGTGATTCATGGTGTTGAAGGCTTTCGTAAGGTTGATAAATGTAGCGCTAACAAGCTTGTTATTGTCGAAGGACTGATGGATGTAGCTGGTGAATTCTAACAGAGCTGTGGTGGTGCTGTGTTTTTTCCTGAAGCCGTGTTGCTGAAAACATTGTAGGTCGTATTTTTCAAGGTATGCAACCATTTGAATGGAAACTATATGTTCAAGGACTTTTGATAAGAGGGGGGAGTATTGATATCAGCCTGTAGTTTAGGTGCTGTGTATGATCCCCAGATTTATGCACAGGGGTGACCAGCGCAGATTTCCATACTTCTGGGAATTGTGATAGGGAGAGTGATAAGTTTAGAATCTTGGTTACTGGCGGAAGAACTTCTTCAAGCGTAAGACCAAAGAGTTTGAGATCAAGTGGGTCTCCACTATGTCTGGATTTGCCCAGGACTTTAGTCAGGAGCTTTTGGACTAGGGATTGGGAAACCCTTTTGAAATAGAATGGTGGATGGTCAGGACTATTCATATCAGTGACCCCTGCAGATGAGGCAGGAGCATCATCGAAGAAGTCTTTGGGGAGGACACCCAACAGATTGGTGAAAGCTGTGTTGAAGGTATTTGCAGTTTGGAGTGGGTCAGTGATGGGATTGCCATCATCCATTAGTATTGTAGGTGCGGTCTTATGATCTTTGTCTGTGATGTCTTTCATATTTGCCCAAAATCTCCTACTGTCACCCCAGGAGTCAGAAAGTAGCTCTCTGTGGAGCCTACTTTTTGCTTGTCTGATTTCCTTAGTACAGGCATTTCTGGAAGCTTTGTAGGCCTGCAGATCCTGTTGCTTCAATGAAGATTTAGCCAGTTGCCATAGATGGTCCCGTAGCTTCATTCTGTTAACTATTTCGGGAGTAATCCAGGAATTTACTGTACCTCGAACTTTCATTTTCTTGAGTGGGGCATGGATATCGCAGGCTGTGTTGGAGACACTGATGAAGTGTTGAAATGCAGTGTTAATATCATCAGCCGTATCCAGGAAAGACCAATCCTGGGAGTGGAGTTGATTTTTTAGGAGATCCAAATGCCCACGTTTCAGTACGCGGTTGTAGATGGTTTGTGGTGGTGGGGGGGTATTAAATTTATTAGACCAGCTGCAGGTGATAGGGGAGTGGTCACTGATAGAGTCAGGGTGCACCGTAACATTTGAGATATGAGCTGGGCGATTAGAGACAATCCAACCTATGGTGATACTGGTCCCAGTTTTATAGTTTATTTTGGTTGGTGAGCTTACAAGTTGCATAAGGTGCTGTGATGCCAATGTGTCCTTTATGTCACCACTTGCCCCAGATGGCCAGTTTATATTGAAATCCCCCATGAAAATCAATTCAGAGAGGTGCTTTTGTGCATGGAGGTAGTCCAGCAAACTAAGTAGGCCAGGGGCCGGGTCCTTAGGAGGAATGTAGGTTGCGATTACAATGAGGGCTTTGCTGTGTGCCCCAGGAGTATTTTAGTCCCTAAAGCCTGTGCAGAGTAAACAAGGTCAATCAGGGGCATGACCAGCCCCCAAATGGAATTTTTTAGGAAAATTGCACAACCACCACCCTTCTTAGCAGTGCAATCAAGCCAAAAAGTGGTATAACCCGGGAGGGCAACTGCATTATCCGGGATTTTAGAAGATAGCCAAGTTTCAATGACAGATACTATGTCTGGATTGTGTGCAGCCACCCAGACCTTAAGGAGGTCGATTTTATTTAGGAGGCTACAGATATTTATTGTGAAAAATTCTACTGAAGTAAACAGCGCACTACAGCGAGGGAGGTGCTCGTACGGAGGTTGCAAACCTCAATTTAGAAAGAAAGAAATATGAGCACACCTTAAGCTTTTTTATTGCTAAATTAGCTTGTTTATTGTGGCTAGTGTAATGGACCCCTGCTTTGCTGGCAGATTCTTTGGGATATTTACACTTGGACCCGGGTTTGGGTGGATATTGCCTGACAGCATCAGTAACATTAGAGCTAATTTCAGGAGGTGCAAGTGTTGCAATATGGTGAGATGCCAAGCTTGTCCGCTGAGGTGACAGCATTTGGTCTTTTTTAGCCTCAGATTGCAGGTCAGGATGGTACCCGTGAGGGAGTAGGTAAAGCCAGCATCCCAGTGCGCATGCCAGTAGCAGAGCCATGGGCGTGTATGATGCAGGGACCATGGACCTATGTTGATGTCGATGAAATTTCCAAAAGTGCAGCCAAGAGGGCAGTGAAGGCTATCAACTACAGTCCAGCTTTGAGGTGTGGGACACTGAGGGGGCTGGTATTCTGTGTTGCCGAAAAGTAGAGTGAGCAGAATAGCAATTGGAAAGGGTAATTTTAGAACAGAAAGCATGTTGACCAAGTACAGAGAGATACTGAAAAGGGATTAACTCAAGAGTGAGAAAGTCAGTGGCAGTAGAAGAGGGGAGGAGATAGAGGCAGGTTGGCCAATGAGCATGTGCTAGGCAGAGCCTAACTGTATTTAACAGCAGTCGGGGTTGGGGCGGGTGGCTGGGAAAAATGCAGAGATTAAAAATCAGCAGACAGGAGCCCACCAGAAGTCGAAAAAAATCAGGTTAGGAAGCCAGCCAATAGCGCTAGTGCCAGAGGCTACAGAGTCCAATCAGTGCTAGGCAGTAGAGAAGAAATGGTCAAGGGAGTGAAAAGCCATAGATTCCAGGGAGCCAGGGACGTACCTTGTTGCTGCCATGGAGGTCAAGCCCCAGGAGCGGGCAGGAGCTGGCAAGGAGTCAGGCTAGTGGTAGAAGTGGCCGCAGCTGCAGGGGCACAGCCAAATCATGGGCTGCAGATCTGGGGAGAAGATAGGAAAAAGGTTAGGCAGATATAGGCAGAAAGACAGGGAGTGGCAGTAGTAGGAACAAAGGTTAGAAAGGAGGTGGGAGGGAGATGAGGAACAGAGGCCACTGACCGAGGGAGGGGGTGTGCTAGACTGCAGACGCCACTTTAGATTAAGCACTAGGAATTAAATACAAAAGAGGAGAACCAGAGAAAATGGCTGAGGACAAGAAATTAGCAGAACAAAGTGTGTGTGTGGGGGGGGGATGCTCGAGTGAGTGAGTGCTAAGGGGTGCCAGGCAGAAGAATTGCAGAAAGGGTCACAGGCTGTTAGCTCAAGTCACTGAGCAAGGAAATTCAGCAGAAAAAGGCCACAGTCTCCTGTTAGGAGTGAGGGGTTTGAGAATGAGAGAGCATAGAGTATAGGGGCAGGAAGGCAGGAGAAAAGAGGTGAGAGAGATGCAATTTTCAAACAAGCAATACTCCACAAGAATAAATACCCTACAAAAAACTAAACACTATATCAGGTGTGATTACAATGCACTATCGGCTTGCTAAGCAGTTTCCAAAAATTATACTAATACAATGCGTTTCTGAACTGAAATTACAAATTACATAGTTTTAACATTTGGATGCAGAGATAAAAATCGGCAGACAGGAGCCCACCAGAAGTTGAAAAAAAATCAGGTTAGGAAGCCAGCCAGTAGCACTAGTGCCAGAGGCTACGGAGTTCAATCAGTGCTAGGCAGTAGAGAAGAAACAGCTAATGGAGTGAAAAGCCATACATTCCAGGGAGCCAGGGACATACCTTGTTGCTGTCGTGCAGGTCAAGCCCCAGGAGCGGGCAGGAGCCGGCAAGGAGTCAGGCTCCTAAGGTGCCAAAAAGTGTCTTTGCTTTTTTGGGGGGGTTGTTGCATCTCATTAGATCTGCATCCTGATCCAGTAAGATCTGAGAAGCTAAAGCCTTGTCAATAGTACAGTAGGATGGGAGACCTCCAATGAACACCAGGTGCTGCAGGAGGTGGTGTTGATAGCTCTGCATGGGGCACTTCCTTTGGTTAAAAGTTGCCATACAAATTTCCCAACCTGGTGTTTGGGAGACACTGCTGTCGGAGGTGCCTTCTCTCAGATGAGATGTTAAATCACGGACTCATTTGCTATTCTGGTAGTTGTTCATGTGGACATTAAAGTATCCTGTGATGCTAGTCCAGTGGAGCGAATGGCTGATGCACTGGGCGCCTTACCAGGGGTCATGCTGGTGACCAGGGTTTGGGAGAAAACCTGGGTGGCTGGGGGGAGAAGGACTGAGCAGCCTGAAGACAGCTCACCTCTCCTACAGTGGGGAAACATGCCTTCTCAGACTTGTACTGCCCCCATATGGAGGCCTGATGGTAGTGCAGGTGTGAGTGGTATACAGTAGAAGGGAAGGGCCACTGTTCCACAGTATATGCATCCCTCCACAAGCACATACTTAAGAGCTGCCGCGGCTGGTGATAGAAGGGAGAAAAGCTGAAAAGGGGATGTGCAGGGTTAATGCAGCCTAGCCTGTTTCCCACAGCCCATGATGCCACTGCTAGGCCACCGGAGCATCTAGATGTGTGTATTGGGAGTGGGATATCTGTCACCTCCTGGCCCCACCACGAGGGCAATCCTTGGGGAACTGACCTCCATTGAGTAATGAGGGAAGTAAGCATGGGTTGGGTGGAGCCTGAACAGGGCTAATAGCCCACCCACATGGATTTCAGAGTGAAAAAGCACAATGAAATAAAAAAAAGAATGATCCCATGGCACATCTCAGAAATGTAGGGGGATGTCCAGTGTATACTGGCCAAATTTTTTCAATTCATTACAGAAAAAAAAGTGAACCTGCTTCAATATCAGTCTGCATCTGTATCTCCCACCTTTTCCCCAGAATGAGGCTGAAAACACAAAGTATTTCCTAGTCCTCCTTTCTGGGGCAACAAAAGCTAGAGTAATTTAAAAAACTCCCAATGGCACAGAGAGTAGAGGCACTGGATGCCCTACCTTCTGCCACAACTGTCTCACGGGTTCAGGAGTGGACCCAAGTTGTTGGGGGCTGGCAGGGGAGGGAGAGGATGGATTGCCACTGGACTGTGCTCCTCTGTTGAAGGGGAGAGGGATATGGCACCCAATACAAGCCTGGCCCCTAGCATTAGCTGGGGTCATAGCAGCCAGGACCCATCACGCAGTCCAGGGTCAGGGCAACTGAAGGTGGGAGAGCCAGGGCAGCCTTGGGCAGGGGCGGGGAAGATGTAGAGGTTCAGGAGCAGAGCTAAGGGAGTAGGCGACAGTGTGGGCAAGGGAAACTTGGGGCAGGGCAATGCTGGAATGGTCCAGAGGAAGGGTCACGGGAGCCAGGAGCGCCATGGTGGACCAGGACAGCCTGGGGCTGGGGTAGGAGGAGTTGGGGTGGTCCAGGGGCAGGACAAAGGAAGCTGGGGGGGCAAAGTGGAACAGGGAAGCCCCACAGAGGGACCTGTGGTGCTCTGGGGTTAGTGCCAGGAGAGCCAGGGTGGGGCAGCGGGGCACAGTGGGCAAGGGCAGGCTGAAGCATGGAGAGCTGGGGGTTGTCCAGGGCCATGGAAACTGGAGGGGGGGGTTCAGGGTTACCCATGGGCTGGCACAATAGGTAGCTGGGGTGGTCCAAAAGCAGGATCATGGAAACCAGGGTGGTCCATGGGGGGCAATGGTGGCCAGGCAGTTTGGAAGTGGATTAGGAGGGAGCTGGGGTGCTCTTAGGTAAGGGCCATGAGAGTCATGGTGACCTGGGCAGGCAAACATAGACCAGGATAGACTGCAGCATGGGAAGCTGGGGTTGTCAAGAAGTAGGGCCAGGGAATCCTGCATGGTATGGGGGCACCATGGGCAAGGGCAGCCTGGGACTGTGGCAGGGGAGTGCTGGGTTTGTTCAGTGGGAGAGTCAAGAGAGCAGCTTCCTTTGTTCTCAGTGATCATCCTTTGACCAAAAACCCTGCTCAACCATCAAGTTACCTCCAGTGAACAGATGGGTCAGCAACAAACTTGTAAAAGAAAGGAAAGGGAAAGGGGAAATTGTTTAACTAGGAAAGGCACACTAAGTCAGAGCTTGGTTCCAGGTGTGACCTGGGAGCACAAGAAAGTTAAGTGACTTGCTCAGGGTCACACAGTATGCAAGTGGGGGCTGATGGGATTCAAACCCAGGTCTCCAGGTTTGCCTCTCAGTGCCGTTAACCACTACGCTATACTGCCTCCTCAAATATTTCCTTTTGTATGTCAAAACTCATTACCATCAGTATCTCCCTCTCACCCAACCCCGGCTGTTTAAATACCCCCTTCTTCGGCTTTTTGCACACAGATCCACATCTCTAAGTGCTTAATCCTGAAGAGTGAGTTTGCATGGCTCTCAGCAAAAGTACTAACATATAACAGGATTCATGAGGAAGGGGGAACACAATCAAACTTCCAGTAGCTGGTCCCTTGGACTTTGTGCAAGGCTGTAACAGGACTCATGGGGTGGGTGATCGACAGAGGGTTCAGTGTTCAGTTGGTAAATATTCTATGCTGTTTCATGTCCTTTACTGCTGCCAGTGCCTTCTGTCATGTGCAGGTAGTGGCTGCACCACTCTACACAGAACCCCCCACCTCGTTGTCACTCATTTTCATTCAGAGACCCTTGGTGACTGGTACTACGCTTATTTCACCGCCATTGCTGGGCCAGTTACCAGTACATGAAATATTCTCATGGTCAAACATTAAACCAGGTAAACTCTCAGAAAACAGAGTCCTTTTTTTGCAGTAACAATTTGGGCATAGACGCAAAACACAGAAGAATATAAGTAATGTACAAAGGCTAAAGTGGTATACAGAGTTATCTGTCATTGTTTTTCTTACACTAATCTATTTTCCCCTTTTGTTTTACAGATCTATGGAGTTCCCTACAGCCTGTCAGATAAGTATTATTTTCCTATTTTATCTGTCCTGTCTGTTGCATCATTCCCCAGGAAATACAGATATTCTGTGACGCTCTTATTATTCTTATTTTATAGGTACAGTACCTAATTTACATCTCTAAAGATTTGTTTCTTTGACCCATTAAGGCCAAGTAAGTATGTGATGCCTTTGAAAGGGAATGTCCCTAGTGCAAAGTCCTCATACCCAAGTGTGCGGCTGTCTTTGAATTGCTATTTGTTTTCATACATTAATTTTTCACTTTCTGGTTCCTTTTTTAAATTCACCTGGTTGGTCCTGACATCCCCTACCCTGACACACGCCTGCCATCTACATAGAAACATAGAATTTGATGGCAGAGAAGGACTGCTTGGCCCACCTAGTCTGCCCTTTTTTTCCCCTACCTACAGTATCACCATTGACACTACCTAATTTCCAACTCTTTCTTCCTCCCCACCTTTCCCATTAAGATTTTCCTATGCATATCCTATGCAGTTACCCTTCCTGGAAGGCTATTCCAGGAATCCACAACCTTTTCTGTGAAGCATTTCCTCACATCTCTCCTGAACCTAGCCTCCTCCAGCTTCATACAATGCCCCCTTCTTCTTAAGCTCCTTTTTTTTCTGAAAGATACTTCCTTCCTGTACCCTATTTACCCCGTGAGGTATTTAAAGGTCTCTATCGTATCTCCCCTCTCCCTCCTCTCTTCCAGGGTGTACATATTGAGGTTCCTTAGTGTTTCCCCATAGGGCTTTTGGTGTAGACCGTGCACCATTTTTGTTGCCCTCCTCTGGACTGCCTCCACTCTGTGTCCTTCCAGAGATGTGGACTTCAGAAATGGACACAGTAATCTAGTTGGGGTCTTCTTGATCTATATGGGGTAACACCACCTCCCTCTTTCTGGTAGTGATACACCTCCCCTATGCACCCGAGCATCCCACCAGCCACCCAATTGGCTTGTCACATGGCCTAGCCACCTTTAGGCCATCTTATATGATTACCCCGAGATTTCTTTCCTGTTTGGCAGTCATCAATACTGCTCCAACCATTTTTACTCTGCCCCTGGGTTTCTGTGCTGTAAGTGCATTATTTTGCACTTTTTTGCATTGAAAACCAGCTGCCATACCTTTGACAAACTCCTTGAGTTTTCTCAGTTCTCTGCTCACCCCCCCCCCCCGAGTCCACCCTACTGTAGCTGTTGGCATCATTCACAAAGAGACAGACCCTCTTTGCAGCTCTTCTGCAATGTCAATTATAAAGACATTAAAAAGGAACAGTCCCAGCACTGATCACTGATGCACCCTGGTAGTCACCCTCTATTCCTCGGAATTAATTCCATGTACCACCACCCTCTTTCGACAATCCCCTAACCAATTTCTTACCCAGTTTACCACCTTTAAATCCACTCCTAAGCTACCCAACTTGCTTACTCGTCTCATATGTGGGACAGTATTGAATGCCTTGCTGAAATCTAGGTAGGCCACATCCACTTCTCCACCCTGATCTAATTCCTTTATCACCCAGTTAAAGAAACCTATCAGATTCATTTGACATGACCTCCCCTGTGAATCCATGCTGCCTCTCATCTTCTAATCCACTGGATTTAAGTTATTCCATAATCCTTTCCTTCAGCAGTAGAGCTGGATGAAATTAGCAAATACCGAATTTATGGAATTTTCATGAAATTTCACTAAATGTTTTGGAATTTTCTGACATTTTTAATTGACTACAGCTTAGTCAGTGTTGCAGCTAGAGGTCTGAATTTGGCAAGCTTAGTGTCTGATGTAAGTGCTAAAAGTTTCATAACATTTGGATGAAGGATGGAGATATTATAGAGGATCAAACTCTGGATATTTAATATTCATATGAACATTTCTGAAAATATTTTTCTGCTTACAAGTTAGCTACCTTTGGAACAAGATAATTGAAAACTTAGATGCATACTTTCTTACAAGAATCGTAGAAACTGCTACATAAGTACTGGTTATGTAAATTGTAAGTTTTAGCTATGACCTGCCTCCCGACTTCCAAACCCAGGTCATCAGCATGGCAGCATGATGTTCTGATGCTGGGCCGTGGGGGTGGCCATAAAGCCTAGTATTTAGAGTCGATGAACCTAAAAATATGGTTGATATTCTGTTCTCTAGCTTTAATCTTATGGGGGCTTAAAATTCAGTAGTTTACATAATTGCAAAATGTCATTTTAAAATTTCTGAAAGTTTGGAGGTTTATAACTCAGTCATCTTTGCAGACAGAGATCGATCTAAAACTCGGTACACATATGTATTGGCGTTGATAAAGTCACCATACCAAATTTGGTTCAATGTGGACAAACACTGTTAGGTTATATAGTTGTTAACTGTAATTTTAACATTTTCAAATGTTTGGAGGCTTATAACTCTGTCATCTTTATAGATATAGATCTGAAACTTGATACACATTTGTATGGCAATTGGCAAAATCACCACACCAACTTTGGTGTAATTTGGACAAACATTTTTAATTTAGATTGAAAAAACAGAAATTGCAATTTTGACCAAATTTCATGAAATTTAGCATTTTGCCAGAATTATGCTGGCAGAAGATACATTTTGCCCAGGCCTATTTAGCAGTGATTGCATTAAATTTCCCACCACTGATGACAGGCTGCCTGGTCTGCAATTACCAGCCTCCTCCTTGCTATCACTTTTGTAGAGTGGGACTACATCTGCCCTGCTCCAGTTCTCTGGAACCACTCTTGCTTTCAGTGAGCTGTTAAATAGGACTGTTACAAGTGCCGTAATTGTCCCCCTGAGTTTACTTGATACCCTTGGATGCACCCCATCTTGCTCGATTGTTTTGTTCACTGTTAAATTACTGAGTCCCTTCAGGACTCTCTCCTCTGAAAAAGGACTAGTGTCTACCCATCCCAAGCCTCCTTCACATCTCCAGATGCGAGGCATCATAGAAAGGGTGTGTGGGCAGGTGGAGATGTTTTTCAGGTGCCTCTATAAGTCAGGAAGGACACTGCAGCTCATGCCTTTCAATGTGTGTAGGGTGACCATGCATGTTCCACAACCTAACCATAAGGAATCACTTACCTTTCCTACAGGGCAAAGGACCTTGTCTCAGTGCTGTTCCAGATGCTGATGCTGTAGACATGCCATGCAACCATGGACCCCATGTAGTATAGGATGTGGGCTACTATGCAGGGAAGGCATGCAGGGTGAGTGTGGTGCTGCACATTTAACATAGTACATCTGTGGTGAGCAACTGGGTGGTGGGTTATGTGAGATGGTAACTTTCACTGTACCAATGTAGGTGCCTTAGACATACCTGAGCATTGCTCTCTATATACTGTGATGATGATGATGTGGTGTGTGTGTGTGTGTGTGTGTGTGTGTGTGTGTGTGTGTGTGTGTGTGTGTGTGTGTGTGTGTGTGTGTGCATGTTCTGTAAGTGTGGTTGTGTTCATTATACTATTCTGTTATTGTGGTTCTCTGGAGGTGGGTGCTGTGCCTTCTACCACCTTATGACTTTGCTCTACATTTCCTTGTATCTGTGGCCAGTCCTTGTGGTGTTGGTGGCCTCTTCTGCAGTGCCATTGAACAACTGCTACTCAGTGCATTCCTGTGGACAGGTCTTTTTAATGTTAGGCATATGGCTGATCTGGGCAGCTAATGGTTGTGGCTAACCTGCCTGTGGAATGCCATCTACACTTGCATCACTGCTTCAGGTCTACACTCCAGGATGTCAGACAACCTGCTAAATACCCCATTAATGGCATGCCTGATGGCTTCAAGGTCCATATGCATGCCTATGTCATGTAGATAAAGCAGCACTAGCACTCATTGTGTTCCAAAAAAAGGATTTATTCACAAATAATACATATTGCCCATGCCAACCAGGAATTAAAAAACCACAGACTCAGTAGCACTGACCAGTTTTGCGCAAGCGTGCTTCCTCCTAATTGAGAATTGAGCTGTTTTCACTGCCGACCATATGCCTGCCAGATCTGTCCATAGCCCTGGCACGGTGTTGGTGAGGTTCTTCTAGATATGTTTTGTGTTTTGTCCTTGCCTGCATTATACTCTGCTGTTCCAGAGCATGCACCTCAGTGTACATGCCCTTCAGGGTCTGTCTCCTAGGCCTGAATTCCTGGGGTTGTGGCCTTGATGGCTCTCCAGAGGTCGGTGACTCGGTTGCTGGTGTTGCACTCAGTGTGTCCTGTCCCAAGCTGTGTGCTTGTACAGTGAGGCTTGCATTCTGGGATGTGTTGTGGGTCCCACTGTATGTGTATGGCATAGCAGTTGCTGATGTGGCTGATGTTTGGCATACTGGTAATGGTGTTGTGAAACAGGTGACTGTGACCAGACCCTCTCTAGGTGTAAGGGGGTTGTGCATGTGGCTGCCCAGTTCCATTTCCATTTGTGGTGTGCTGGGTATCACCCCTGTGACATTACCTACCTGTGCTATCCATAGCACAGCCAGTGGTGTCCTGTGAATCCAGCAGCACACGGGGTTTAACAACTGTGGATGATACTGGTATTTTAATTACTGTGTTACATGGGCTATTATGCTGTGTATGCACACGGGTGAATTTTTCACATACTGTGTAGTATACTGTACCTGTATCTACTCCACTTGGCTCCAGCATCCTATCCTCTGGGGATATGTAATTGGCAGCATGGACAGGTGCCCTGTGTTACCACTGTATACATGTTGTGCATAGTCAACGTTTAGCCACATGACAGTATGTACCCTCCAGTGTGTCGAGCCCATCCTCCTCACCACTGACCTTCTTCTTTAATCTACCATGCTTTTCACACTATGTATGTTTGCTTGTGACAATGGTACAAGGGGTGTTCCCAGTGCCATTCACTGCATCGTGCATGCCAACCCACACCAGGTTTGCACGCGTGTGTGTGTGAGTGTGTGTGTGTGTGTACATTTCCATGCCTCTAAGCTAAATAAAGTCACGTAATTCCTCCTGACCTCAGTGTTAATGATGAATATCTCCACTGCAGTAAAGTTCACCATCCATGGCTAGTGTAGTTGGCCATGGATACACATGGAGCTCTTCTGCTGTTCTGTCCATGTAGTATGGCTGAGTCACGGTATGTTGTGGTCTGAAGCTGTAATGCAGCATTGCCACTGTAGCTGGATTCCACCATAGGCTGGTCTGCCCTTAGTGCATCCACAGAATCCATTTTCATGTATCTACCTGGAGAGGTATGCCCAAACCTTGCACAGTGAGAGGAAGAGGTGTTCCATGGATGTGTGCCGCATTCCACATTTATCTGCCTTAAGCATTCTGCATCCCTCCACACCACAATATGCACCTGCTGGTTACTCCTAATGCTGCTGTGCATTGTATTGCTTGTGCAACAATTCCACATTGGGGGACTACACACCATCTATCCACACATTAGCTGGTGGATCCACACACATTTGTGGATTGATTCTTTAGTCCACACGCAATTTTAAGCATACTTTATTTATTTATGTTTTTGGTAACCAGGTAAGTGCACTGATCCAGTGGACCATTTTTAGTCATGACCTTGGCCACAAGGTGGCGATGGAGTAACACAAGCAGTGGACACAATTTACAATTTGGTATACAGACATTTACATTTTGGTATGCAGATGTTACAAGCACATATGGAAAATAAAAACAGACATTATTTACATATTGTACAGGCATGGTAAAATAAAGATATAACAGAGTAGTACAGGCAGCAGTACAGAGGAAAAGTAGATTTGCATTTGCACAAACTAAACAAAGTGCATCTAGAAAAACAGAAGACTGCTGACATCTAGTCTAGGCAAACACGCCTGTCCTGGCAGATAGACGGAGCAGGCTGGGATTGAGAAAGCCTGTCTGGTTGGCTGTGAGAGACAGCATGAACTTACTTACTGATACTTAATGCTTTGGGGGACTTAGATTTTTTCCAGTGTTTTTTCTTCATAGATGATGGTGGCCAGCAGAGGTGAGAGAAGTTGTTGTGTTGGTCACCCAAAAGCTGGATTCTAGTATTAAATGAGGTCACAACTAGGAGGAGAGTGGGTAATTGTGCTAAGTGGGCTCAGAAGATGGAGTGGTTTTACTTTTATGGGGAGAAGAGGGACACTGGTGCTAGTGGGTGGGGTGTTACTGATTTTTGTTCCAGATTTTTTCTGTAGTTGATGGCAACCAGCTGACATGGGGGGGGGGGGGCTTTGCCAATTATCCTACATTGGATCCCACTGATAAAAATGGGTGCTGGGGTCAGAAAATTGTATGGTTGCTATGTGGGCTGGGGTGGGGTGCTATTACTTGTATGGGGTGGAGAGTGGCATGGGTGGTAGTAGGTGGATGGGTGGGGGGTACTGAATTCCCAACACTGGGACTGGCCAAACCATACTACTGTAGGAATCCTAAATCGGAGTGCTCTTGTGAGTCACTGGGATTGGGAACCCTGTGGTTTCATTTTAGATGAAAGGGACAAAATGGGATGATTGAACATGCATTTTCTCAGGGTGTTTCCTTAACTAATAATTAAGTCATTTGAGGGAATTTCTGGTCCACATTTTTAGGTTGCCTATGTCACCACCCCTACTTAGCACCACATAAGTGATATCTTGTGAATAAAACTTAAAATGTATTTTTGGTGGTCAATCCCAAGAACACATTTTTGGTCAGACTTACAAGGTGCCACTTACAGTATGCGATCATGAAAAGAGTTGCTGACGTGGGCATCCTGAAACTCTGGGTCAGCAATTGCAAAAAAAGGTTGAAGTTATGATTAACAAAAACAAAACAAAACAAAACAAAAAACTGTAAAATCCTAAGTTCAAACACGTCTGCAGTTGCCTCACTTTCAGACTTATGTTTTGTCAGTAATGATAACTGGTTCTCAAGGTTTCAAAAACAAAACCTGTTTCTGAGACTTCAAATAAATTAGTTTCATTAATATATTAAAAAGTAATTGTTTAATTAAAAAAATAACACTTGAAGAATCAACCTTACACTGTGCACTATATACCACAAAAGTTTTAGACTTCCAACTTATTTTTTTGTTTGTGATGTACAAAGGTTTCTTGTCTTTTCCTCACTTTTGTAACTGGTACAACTCAAGTAATGGAAGTCTTACCTAACAAAAGCTGAATTTGGCTCATGAAAGTGATGTGTTTCAGTTTCACCAAAAATCCAGTTATGAATAGAGTGCTAAAAACGAACTGCACATGTGTAAAAAATGGCACTTTATTTTCTAAATTCTTTAAGACCACCAACCCATTTTGCATCATAGTATTTCCAGTTGAAAACTCACATTTTATTACTGCTTACCTTTTCTAAAATTTGTTGATGTTGTCGGTTGTTTTGTATGCTTCCTTTCTTAGTAAAACTGAAATGCATGCTGATGGTGTAATTATACCAGACTTTGTTTGGTTTCAAATTCCAAATATACTGTTATTGCATACTTTCTAAAAATGAGAACTCCCCAAACAGTGCTGTCACTCAGGATGCTCTAGTCTCCTCTCCTCCCACTGTATAATGACAGGCTAGACTGTTCTGGGGCTGTTCCCAGGTCCAGGAAAGATGCAGTGGGAGTTGATAAAACACTGCAAACACATTTTTGTGTGGTAACACCAGTATTGTGGGCTGTCTGTTTTTCACTTCGGAAAAGACAATCATTTATCAATGCCGAATGTTCACCGCTGATATTGCTGTTGTACCGGGTCTTGCTTGTACACAAGTTTACTATATATTTACCCAGGATAGAGCAAATGAGATGCAATATCTCATTTTCAGTGGTGTCCTGTTTTGATACATTGTTAGATTGTAATTACCCGGGATAGAGCAGCTGAGAGGCAATATCTACGTTTGAGTGGGCTCCCACATTTTGATCCCAGATGTCCAACATTCTTTTTATGACTTGACATTATGATCAAGACGTGGAAATTTTAAAATCCCATCCAAAAGGTGATTTTGCTGTGCGACTGTGGAAACAGATTTCAAAGGGGATTTCAAAAATGACACCTGCCATGTTCAGGAGGTGAGGTAACACAAGGGAGATGTTGAACATTAAGGACCAAAATCACTTAAAATAAAGTTATGAGTAAATGTTGGAACAATTTGTTTGCCCATAACTTAGTTGGCTTTTCACATTTTTACCCCAAATTTTCAACATACTTTTTTTATGACCACTCCTTCTGAACATGACAGGTGTCATTTATAAAACAATGGCTGAAACGTCATTTTGCATTACATGTGTAAAAACACATTTTGGGTAGGAACTGAGAAATGACAACTGTCACACTCATGAGGTGCTGTGAAGAAATGGCTATACTGAAACTTTGGGTCAAAACATTGAAAATTACCAAAGTTACAAGCCTGCGTTCGTAAATTTCAATGTAGGCTCTTAACTTTGTTGTTTTTTAATATCTTTGCCCCAAAATTTCAACATAGCCTTCTTATGACCCCACATCATAGACGAGGGTAGACAGCATTTTCAACTGCTGCCCGAAAAGTCATTTTGTGCAGCAATTGCAAAATCACCTTTCAGGATGCGAAAATACATTTTGGCCAGGACTTGATAAATGACATCTGTCACATTCATGAGGTGCTATGAAGAAATGGCTATGTTGAAATGTTGGGGTCAAAATATTGAAAATTACCAAAGTTATGAGCCTGTGTTCACAAATTTCAATGTAGGCTCACAACTTTGTTGCTTTTTAATACTTTTACCCCAAATTTTGAACATAGCCTTCTTATGACACTACCTCAAAGAACGACAGAGAAAATGTTCAACTGCCTGAAAAGAGATTTCACGCAGTGACTGCAAAATCACCTTTCTGGACATATTTGCCTAATTTCACTGCCACTGTTCATGAGGTGGGGTCCTCAGTTCGTGGTCCAGCATTGTAGAGTGAAGATGTGTCCGCAGTCCAGAGAGGATTACGATGTTGGACTCAGTGGGTAAATAAGGTCCTGGGGATGTAAAGTGGTGACTACTGAGTGGGAGGGAGGGTTGGGTGGGGACAGTAAGCTGCAACAGACATGGATGGATGGTTTCTTTGTTACAGGGTGTAATTCCTCAGCTGACTGATCATGACAGATCAGCTGTGCTCCCTGGGCATCGTAGATCAAAGGAAAGAGAAAATGGGAGGGTTTTAAGCCTGAAGTTTGATGAGTGGAGCAATTACATCACTCCCTCATCAGGCTTAAAAGGTTACATCCTGGAGCTCTCCACAATTCATTTCTTGTTGCAGCCAGAGGCCACGTTGGCTGCCAGGTCAGCTGTTCCTTCTTATGCTCCATCCTCTGACCATGTGGCCTCTGGCTGCTCCTGCTGGCTCGCAGGCTAGTTCATCTCCCACGTTCACCCTCACCTGTCTCCCCTTCCTCGTTCCATTGCCTTGCTCCTGCAACTCGCTTGCCTTTGCCTTGCTTGTCGGGGCTGCTACCCTGGACATTTTCCCTGATATCAGGGCATCAGCTGGGGCTGTCAGTTTCCTGCCTCTCACCTGCTCTAATTTTCTGTGGTGCTAGGCATTTCCAGTTCCAGACGCATGAGTGGCAATAATTTTTATGCTTCTCCACTGCTACTATCTACATTCAGTTCCCTTTTTGATCTGGGTAGGATTCCTTCTGCTTAACAAGCCCATGGCAGTCATATAGCTGACTTGTTTGAGTGAGGCCAGGCACTTCCCAGTATAATATGTCTTCATGAATCTGGACTGGATTTCAGTTGCTATTCCCCTAAATTCTGGCATTAATTTTTCGGTATGTCCATCTCCCATAGTACTCAGGCTGCCTGCCTCATTATCCATCGTACCTTTTTGTCCTCTCATGTTACCCCCTGCATTCCTTTCCATCGTCTTCAATCTTTGTCCATGACTGCCACTGCTTTCGCTGGACATGTATGGTAGATGGTGAGAGATGTCTTGTCCATGTCTCCCTGCTTGCTGGATCATTTACACCATTCTTCTTAGGGTGCACTTGACTTCGGTTTTCTGTACACTAAAACACAAACAAAAAAAAAAATAATTCTGTGCTTTCTTTTGGGGTTTTAACCCTATCCTGCCAGCACTTTCCCTACTCGTATCCTTCTATTAGTTCATTTGTGTCCCGGTTCATGAATCCGGTTCTCCTTTCCTCATTCTGGTTCATCTATTTCCTTCACTCTATCAGTGTATCTCTTATCGCCTCCTATGCTTCCTAAGGGCCCTCTGCTATGGTAGTTTGGTCTGGTTTCTGTCCTCCCTCTGCCTACTTCCTTCTGCAATGGGTTAGTTTGATTTCCTCTATAGCAGGACATCATTTCCAGCTCGTGTCTTCCTTTGTCCTGCTGTTCTGGCCGCCCTCATGGCATCTCCGATTTCTCAGCTCTCAGTGTCCATTTTTTACCTCGCCTTATCTGTTTCCACCTCCAAGGCATCCCTCCATCATTGTCGTATTAGCCTCTGAGTCTTCTTAATCACATCAATCAATCAAGCATACCTCTCATTGGGTCTTCTGCTACCTCATCGAACCACTGCACTCCAACGGTACTCCTCACCCTCAGTCTTCATCTTCCTCATTCTTGTGCTGGCAGGCTGCCTCCATCTAGCCTGCACTCTATAATTCTTTTGGGCATCCCCATCATGCATCATATGCCACCTCATTGAACCGCGGCCCTCCTGCCACATGTATCAAGTTCCTGACTCCAGTCATCATTCATTCGTCCTTACCTCATGGGTCATCTCTTTCCATCGCTTACTCCAGCATCCCCATCCTCAAATCCTATGCTGCCTCATCGAACCACTGCTACCTCTTCAGACCACTCTTACACTACCTCATTGAACTGCTGCACTCCTGCTCTTGGACTGCTGCACTCCTGTGGTGATCATCATCAGTATTCATCATCTTCAGTCTTCTCCTGAGCACATCTGAATACCCCTTGCTCATATGACTCCTACATGGATCTGACTGATACATGGATCTACTCCTTCCCCTCGACTACTCGAGCATACCCCTCTCGGGTCCCTGCTGCCTCATGTTCCTTCTTCAATCTGTGCTTTCTTTTGGGCTTTTTCCCCTATCCCATCATCATCTTCCCTATTCATATCTTTCTCTTTAAATAATCCTTCTCTTTAATGACATACTTCCTCAAATCAACATACGTCCTCAAATCAAACATCATCAGCCTGGAGGAAAGGTGACCTAGGCCTTGGATCCCCAGAGGTTTCCTACTCAAAGGGGGTTTTTCCTATCCTCTGTGCCAATGGTCATCATATTAGTTAGATTAGTGCTTTCTTAGCTTAGTTAGTTAGGTTCCGCTGTCGGATGGAGGCAGATGGTGGCCCCTGCTTTCCCTTCTCTACTTATGAAGTCCGCCCTTATCTTCTAAGAATTCATTCATTCATCATTCTCACCTCTTCGATGCTCAACACCCGATTATATATTCTTTTTGGGCTTCTTCCTAACCTACCTTAAGCCAATGCAATCATTCCAGCGGCACCTGCAGGGGAGGGATCCTCCTCTAGAGTTCCTTGTGTCGTACCCTTACAGGCTGATATATCCCATGGATAGAGGGGTTGAAAGCCACAAAAGTAAATCAAGTCACACAAGCATCATTTCATCTCATCTAGTTGCATAAGCACACTGAACCTATGACTGGGTCAGCTCTTTCCTTTGAAATACACAAAGTTTCAGCCTAAAAAGCCAGAACATTGTCATGAACAGCCTGGCTAATGATTGGTGCGACACTGACGAGCCCCTTGCAGACCACTCTGCATTTGACTGAGAGTGTCACACACCCCAACAGCCACTCTCCTAACAAAATGTTTGCTGCATATGCATGAATGGCGAACATAAAGAAAATCAATCAAAATAAAACTACCAGCTACATCAGCAGTCTCTAAAGACTGTGACCAATCATAGCATTTTTTTAACTATAGACACTTTGAGGCCTAAGGGGATTGAGAGTCTTCCTTTAAAATCTACACAGTTTTTTGTAAGACTACCTTTCAAAGAATTTTCACATAGCTAAACTCTAACAAACTTTAAACTTTTAGGTTTCAAATCAGAGACATTTTTGTACTATTGGTGTGCAAGGAAAAGGGTTTTTAAATCATATTGGTAGGATATTTCCACCTATTGGATATTTAAACCATTGAACTGACCGTTACCAAATTTACAGGATCCAGACACCCTGGTACTGACTATGAGTGTACCAAATTTCAGGCTAGTCCATCAAGGGACAGCTGTGATTTTAATGTGCAAAAAGACGGAGCTTAACATTAAACTGCCTACTGTGCCCAAATACAGGAGCTCTAAAAATGGTGTCCTGGGTTGATATATTCATCATCTATGAACTACTCCAGTCAGGTTTCAGGCCTCACCACAGGATAGACACTGTGCTTGTGAAGATGTTTAATGACCTGCTCCTTGTGAAGGATAGAGGAGAGTAATCACTTATCATTTTCCTTGTTCTCTTTGGCATTTGACACCTTGGATCTGGAGTAGGATCAGTGAATTCCAGCAATCACCAAAATTGCCAGTTTTTTGCTGAAGTTACAGTCTGGTTCTGAAACTGTAATTTTTGCTTACCTGTCTTCTGAAAATGCTACATGATGCTTCACTGCAGAATTGCCAGGGAGAAAAAAAATCCACATAATGACCATTAGGAATGCGCAAATATTTATTTTTACATAAGTTGGGAACTGTAGAAAATTGGGAACTTTCAACTTGTTATTTTTCTATACTCCTAGAGTATTGTGCACTGAACTAGATAGGTTTAATAGCTGCATCTCATATGCAGGATTGCTGGAGTTCCCAAACACCTCCTGTCTGAAAGCAAACCTCCCCACAGATTCCGTAAAGTGTGATGAAACAGAAATAAAGAAATATAAATAACAGAAATACAGTGGGACACATTTATGTATTGGTGATAGTTCGGCTATAATCTTTGTCAATTTGTGCTAATTAAGAGTGGGTTAGGGATGATGTGAGTATGATGGTCCCAGGGTTTTATTTAACTCTAAAAATTGATTAGCGTTTTGCTCATAAAAGTGCTAAATCTTTGTGAAAATGCATAGCTCTTGCCTCATTGTGTTTAACAAACACAGCACTTCTAGAACATCTATATAAATACTTTCTGTACAGTTGGTATCATCCCAAGAAAAAAACTGCTAGTCAAATTATTTAAAACCCTGTGGTCAATGAGGCGGAGCTCTGGAAATCAGGAGTACATCATTCAGCAGTAAGGCAAGGCAAATTTTATTTATAAAGCACCCTTTCTCAAGGGTTCAGGGTGCTGTACATATTTCAAAGAAACAGTGGCAGTCAATAATAGAACAATTTAAAAACATGACAGTAAGTTCACTATAAGTTAAAACTTGGTAAAACTAGCCAGCTACAGAAAATTCGGTCAAATAAACATGTTTTCGGTATGCTTTAAAATCTCCACTGTGCCCACTGAATGAATGCTTCCTAGAAGGGAATTCCATAACATAGTAGCTGCAACCCCAAAGACTCTGTCCCCAGATTGCTTTAGACAGAACAAGGGGACAACCAGTACACCAGCATCAGTGGAGCGGGGGTGGTCTGGTTGGCGGGTATTAAACCAGAAGATCTTTTAAATAGTCAGGTCCTAAATCATGCAGGGCCTTGTATGTTATCAAGCATGTCTTGAAGATTATGTACCACCACAAAGGCAACCAGTGAAGCACATACAACTCTGGCATGATGTGGACCCTCTGAGAAGTTCCCAACACCAGCCAAGCTGCAGCATTCTGGTCTACTTGTAGGCATTGCAATAAACCTTCAGATAACCCTAAGTATAGAGCTTTACAGTAGTCCAACCTAGAGGTAATGAAAGCATGGATGACCATCACCAGGTCAGCAGGATCTAGATGTAATTTGATCCTGATGATATTTTGAAGATGACAAAAGCCAGATTGGAGCACCACTGACACCTGCTGGTCTAGTGTCAGCCTGAGGTCCAAAATTACCCCATGGTTCTTAGCCACATCAGCAGTGACAAGAGGTTGGCCATCCAGCACAGGGAGGGCTACCGCATCGCCTATCACTGTCATGCCCCATTAAACTGGCTCAGCCACCATGACCTCCATCTTCTCTGGGTTGAGACACAACTAGTTTGAGGCCATCCAGTTGTTTATCTTTGCCAGACATTTCCACAGCATGGATGCTGCATAATCCTCGCCAAGAGAACAAGACAGGTACAGTTGAGTATCATCTGCATAGCAGTGAAACTGAACCCTGTACCATCTGGTGATCTCCCCCAAAGGCAACATGTACTCAGAAAACAACACAGGTGCAAGAATCAAGCCTTGAGGAACCCCGCAGGATGGTGCAGAAGCCCCACAGATGGAATTACCTAGGGCAACCTGCTGTGTTCTCCCAGTTATGTGGGAGTCAAACCAGCCTAGCACTCTGTCGGTGATACCCACATAGTCCTCAGGTGATCAAACAGCACCCCATGGTCAACTGTGTCAGAAGCTGATGAGAGATCTAGATGGACCAAGATGGAACATGGTCCCTCACTAGGAGGATATCATTAGTCACCTGGACAAGTGCAGTCTCTGTATTTTGGTGAGACAGAAAACCCAACAGGAGCGGTTCAAAGATGTTATCATAGGACATAGAAGCTTGACAGCAGAAAAGGACCACACTGTCCCATCTAGTCTGCCCTAATTACCCCCTACACCTCCCTCCCCCTGCCAGACCCTGCCCTCCCCCCGCTACTCAGTCCCATATGTGTGTCCCATGCCCTCTTGAATCCTTCCACTGAATCAGCCCCCACCACTTCTTCTGGTAGTCTGTTCCAGGGCTCCACTACCCTCTCTGTGAAGAATCTCCCTATCATATTGCCTCTGTATCTTTTTCCCTGCAGTCTGAGGCTATGCCCTCTAGGTCTGGCCCCCTTATTCTTTTTAAGTAAGCTTCCTTCCCTTACTTTGTTGAGCCTCTTCACATATTTAAAAGTTTTGATCATGTCTCCCCTTTCCCTTCTAGTTTCCAACGTATACAGACCCAGTTCCTCACACCTATGCGCATATGACTTCCATTGCATACCCTGTATCATCTTGGATGCCCTTCTCTGAACTCTCTCCATCCCATCTATGTCCTTGCGGAGGTGTGGTCTCCAGAACTGGACCCTGTACTCCAGATGCGGCCTCACCATGGCTTTGTAGAGAGGCATTATTACCTCCCTTCTCCTACTAGTGATGCCCCTGCCGATGCATGCCAATATTCCATTGGTCTTACCCACTGCCCTGCTACACTGGTTTTCCACCTTAAGATTGGATGTGACTATGATTCCCAGATCCCTGTCCTGTTCTGTTACTTTGATTGCCTCCCCTCCTAGGGTGTATCCTGCTCATGTGTTTCTACTCCCCACATGCATCACAATGCACTTTTTGGCATTACATTTCAGCTGCCATGTCTCAAACCACTCCTTGAGCTTCTTCAGGTCCTGCCTCATGTCCTCTACCCCCCTGGGGTGTCCACCCTATTGCAGATCTTTGTATCATCAGCAAACAGGCACACCCTTCCCCTCAGACCCTCAGCTATATCGCTGATGTAAATTTTAAAAAAGGAGAGTTCCCAAGACTGATCCCTGGGACACTCCACTCCTCACCTGCCCCAGCCTGGAGTACACCCCTTTTAGCACCACACTCTGGGTTCTTCTCGCTAACCAGGCCTCCACCCACCTTGTTATTTTCCCACCCACCCCTATACTTTTCAGCTTGCTCACCAGCCTTTTGTGGGGGATGGTGTCGAAGGCCTTACTGAAGTCCAGATAGACCATGTCCACCGCCCTTCCCTGGTCAATAACCTGAGTCATCCAATCGAAGAAGTCAATCAGGTTCATCTGGCATGACCTCCCCTTAGGGAAGCCATGCTGTCTGCTGTCCTGTAAGCCACTCTCCTGCAGGTAGCCCACCACCTTCTCCTTGATTAGTGCCTCCATTACCTTCCCCACCACTGAGGTAAAGCTTACAGGTCGATAGTTCTCAGTCACCTTCCTGCTTCCTCCTTTTGCAGAGGCACCACATCCACCCTCTTCCAATCCACCAGCATCCTCGCCATATTCAGGGACAAGTTGAATGGCCTTGTCAGTGGGGTGACCAACTCCTCCCTCAATTCTCTGATCACCCCTGGGTGTAAAGTGTCCGGCCCCCTTGCCTTGTCCACTCTCAATCTCTCTAGTTCTTCCCTAACCCTAACCACAGTGAATAGCTCTGATCCACCCATTTGCCCTCCCCACCCTTTGCCTTCAGCTCAGGTCCCCTACCATCTTCCTATTCCGTAAGTATCAAGCAAAAGTACTCATTCAATATCTCTGCATTTTCATAATCCCCTTCCAATGTTGTGCCTCCCTCCCCCTCCAGCCTTGCAGTCCCCTGCCTTGCCCTCCTCCTCTCCCTCACATGTCTGAAAAAAGTTTTATCCCCCTTTTGACTTTTTTAGCTATTTTCTCCTCACTATCCACTTTTGCCCTCCTGTTCTTCTGCCCTGCCAGTCTCCTCTTCTCCCTATAAACCTCCTTATCTTCCTCGCTGAGTGTCCTCTTAAAGTTTCTGAAAGCCCTCCTCCTTTCACTGACAGCCCCCGCTACCTCATTTGTAAACGAAAGTGGTCTCCTCCTTCTTCTGATCTTCCTAACCTTTCTAATGCACATTTCTGTGGCTTTCAGCATCCCTCCTTTAATAGATTCCCATAACTCCTCCACTGCTCCTATATTCTCTGTTCCTTCCATTGTTTCCTGTGCTATCCTTTTCATCCTGTCGAAGTCCACGCATCTGAACTCCAAGACTGTAGTACTGGTTTGATTTGTTTCCCTTCCTGCCCTAATACTCAACCTTACAGTCCTGTGATCGCTGGTGCACAAGACTTCTCCCATCTGAACCTCCTCCACAATCTCCCCATTTGTCAGGACCACATCCAGCAGGTTGCTGCCCCTTGTTGGCTCCCTGACTAGCTGTTGTTGGAATACCCCCTGCAGCACAGATAATATCTCTCTGTTCCTTGTTGATACTGCATTGGGGATGCCCCAGTCTATATCTAGGAGGCTTAGATCCCCCACCAATAGTAGTTCTCCTTTGAGGGCCATCCGTGTAACTACCTGAATCAGCTGTCTATCCCCTTCCTCCCCCTGCATAGGTTATCTGTATACAACCCCCAGCCACAAGGATTCTACAGTCCTCCTGTCTAGTTTCACCCACAGTAGCTCAGGCTCCCCATCCTCCTCGTGTCCCTTGGTTACTCTTATGTCATCCCTGATGTATAAAGCAACACCCCTCTTCCTGAAACATAGAAACATAGAAGTTGACAGCAGATAAGGACACAAGGCCCATCCAGTCTGCACATTTTTTCTACCCTATGAATGTGCAATAGGCCTGTACTCTGTCAATGGCCTATATATTCATACTCATCTGGATTGTTTCCTTATGCCTGTCCCATGCCTGTTTGAAGCCCTGCACTGTATTCATATCCACCACTTTTTGAAGTAGGCCATTCCATGCATACATCACCCTTTTTATGAAAAAGAACTTCCTCACATTACCCCTTAATCGGATTCCCTCTAATCTCATGCTGTGTCCTCTTGTCCTGCTATTTTTCTTATATTGAAACATGTTAGACTCTTTCACCCTGTTAATGCCCTTAAGATGTTTGAATGTTTTGATCATATCACCTTCCTCCCTCCTTTGCTCTAGGGTATACATATTGAGCTCCGTTAATCTGTCCTCATATGTTTTCTGATGCAGTCTCTGCACAATTTTGGTTGCCCTTCTCTGGACTGCCTCCATTTTGTTAATGTCCTTGTGCAGGTGCGACCTCCAGTACCGCACACAGTACTCCAGATGGGGCCTAACCAGTGTCTTGTAAAGAGGGATTATTACCCCCCTCTTACGACTTGTGATACCCCTGCTAATACACCCCAATATCCCTCTAGCTTTACCTACTGCTTTAATGATCTGCTTGGATGATTTCACATCATCTGTGATGATGATGCCCAAGTCTCTTTCTTCCCTTGTGATTGCCATCAACTCCACTTCCAACCTATAGGTGACTTCAGGGTTTCTCTTCCCTATGTGCATGATCTTGCACTTCTTTGTGTTAAACCCCAGTTACCACTCTTAGAAACATAGACTTTGACAGCAGATAAGGACCGCTTGGCCCACCTAGTCTGTCCACGACCATTTTTCCAGTTTATCCAGATCTTTTCTCATTCTGCCCACCCCATCTAGATCATCTACTCTGTTGCAAATCTTGGTGTCATCTGCAAACAGACAAACCTTACCCTCTAGTCCATCTGCAATGTCACTGATGAAGATATTGAAGAGGACTGGCGCCAGGACTGATCCCTGAGGTACCCCACTACTGACTTGCATCTCTTCTGACTATATCATTTACCACCACTCTGTTTTCTGCCCCCAACCAGTTTGCCACCCAGTTGACCAACTTCTGACCCACCCTGAGCCTACCCAGCTTATTAATCAATCTTCTATGTGGAACAGTAGCGAAAGATTTGATGAAGTCAGGTTGGCGACATCAACTGCACCCCCTTGGTCCACCACTCTAGTTACACAGTCAAAGAAATTTGTGAGATTAGTTTGACAGGATCTTCCTGTTGTAAACCCATGCTGTCTTGGATCCTGTGTTCCTATGGATTCCAGGTGTTGCACTATCCTTTCCTTAAGGAGTGCCTTCATAATCTTGCCCACAACTGAGGTAAGACTGACTGGTCTGTAGTTCCCTGCCTCCTCCCTGCTACCACTCTTGTGGAGCGGGATCACATGAGCCCTTCTCCAGTCTTCTGGAACCTCTCCTGTGCTCAAAGACTTACTAAACAGTTCTGATAATGACTCTGCTAGTTCCACCTTTAGCTCCTTTAGTACCCTGGGATGTATGTCATCAGGTCCTAGTGCCTTGTCCACTCCAGAGCTTAGTGAGCTCTTTTAGGACCCTTTCTTTTGTGAAGAGACTTGTGCATGCCTCCCTCCCCCCTTGTGTCCATGGTGCTGAGCTGTGGGCCTTGCCCTACCTTCTCCTGCCTCCCTGTTCCTTCTAAACAGTCTGTAGCCTGGAATAGTCATCCCTATGATGGCCTCCAAGTCCACCATTTTGTTTCCTAAGCTCCTGGCTTTGGCTGCTAAGCCCTTCCACCAAGTTCACCCATCCCCCCTTTCTATTGCCCCCCCTCTTGCCCAATATTCAATCTCTATCCTGGGGGAGAGGCTGGTAGCCCCCCACTTCTATTGTCTTGTGATGTGGATTTTTTCCCAACCCCCCAATCAGTTTAAATTATAGGTTTCTTCTATGAGCTCTCCTAACTTGCTCTACAGCACTGCCACACCCTTTCTAGTCAGGTGCAGCTTGCCCGAGGCAAATAGTCTCTCATCCCTCCATGTTGATCCCCAATCCCCTACTACCCCATACCCCATCTGTTAGCACCATCCCATCAGCCACTTATTAAACTCCTCAATCCTCAGCCTCCTTTCAGTACTAGCCTTTGGCATGGGCAACACCTCTGAAAAAGCCACAGATTGGAACACCAGACCGTTGCAGTACCTAGCAAGCCCTCTGAACCTTGTCTGTACCTCCAGCAGGCTATTTCACACCAGATCATTTGTTCCCAGGTGGAACATCAGGTGTGTCTTCCCATTCTGCTGTTTCCCCCTTGAGGGAATATAGTGAATGACCTCTGCTGCCATCATACTTGGCAGGCATTCAACCCATAATGCATTGCTCTTGTCTCCCCTGCCTCCCCATCGGATTTCTTTTATTAATGAGTCCCAAACAAGCAAGACCTTGCTCTCCCTTACCTTCTGCTTGTATTTCTCTTCTATCCTTCTCCTATCCCCTGCATCCTGTTACCCTTTTTTCACTTTCCCAGTCACCTCTTGCATCTTCCCAAGCACTGGTTACCCACTGCACTCCATGTGCTCCGTGCCCTCCACCAGTGTTTTCTGCTAGGCTGCCCACCCCTGCCCCACTATCCACTTGCTCTATCCTTCCCCTTTGCCCTTTCCTGTGTCCTGAATGAATGTCCTGGTGATTGGGTCATTTCTCCATTCCTGTCCTGTCTTAGGCCCTCTAAACCTGAGCTCACTGCCTCCCCCTTCTTGAGGGATGGCCCTTTCTGGAGTGTGTTTACCGCTGTGCCCTTATCTTTATGTGTGCTACCCTCTTGGTTCTTTTCCAAATTGGCATCCCCCTTTCCCCTGAACCTTCCTTCATGTTTGCTTCACCTGTTACTCCTAAATCCTCCTTGACCCCATTGTCCTGATCCCCGCATTATGTGCCTCTAATAGTAAGAATCTGTTTTGTGCTCTGTGCCCAGTGCCTGAGTCCCTCTGTCTGGGGCTCCTTCCCCTGCTTTCTCATCTCTTTCCTTCAGTGTGGGCTTTCAATCTTTGGACCTTCTCTCCTACCATTCCCCCTGGTCCTTCTTATGACCCATGCCTCCTCTACCTGAGCCCTCTGAAGACCCCCTTATGCCTTCCTCAACTCCTCCTTCCCTGCTTGCATATTCCTTTTTCTTTCTGTCCACATTACATCTTCTCCTGCCTATTATTGTAGTTGCTCCTTGTTCCCAAACAGCTCCCCCTTTGCTCACTCCTTTACCCCTTCCCATTTTGTTCCCTCAGTGGATCCCCTCCTGTCCTCCCCATACCCTTCTCCCCTACCCATCCTAGCATCCATCTCAGCCCCTTACTTCTGCTCTTACCTGCACAGGCTTTCTACATACCATGCAGCCCCCCCATCCTCCATGCTATAGTCAGCACCATGCCAACCCACAACCAGTGCACCCTACCACTCTTCCAAAGATGCCCCCTGCCCTTGAAGCCTGGGGACCATGCTCCAGTCCTGCTCCCTCCTTGATCCATTGGCCCTTCCAATTTGCTTGCCCCTCCATTTTCCCTAAGGTCCTAGTGCAGGCAGATCTCCCCTCGATTGTACCCATTTTTGGCCTTCTACCACTAGGTTTGTTCTGATACAATGCCAAAATCTATGATTCAAAACACAGTCCTTTGAGTGATTTCCTAGAACCACAATACCTTATACTATTTCCTCAAACTTTAAACATCCATTTGATCAATACATGATAAACTAAGGGATTTAGATTACAGACTCTTGAGCACTGGCTGTCTAACACCAATGAGTACCTATTGTTTTTCCAACATCTATAAATCACCTACTAATTAAAGCCCCAGATGCATCTCTTCTTTAGATGTTCCACAAGGGATTCAGATTACAGGCCTGTGAGTACTGGATGTCCAACCTCTATAAATTACCTACTATTTGTCCAACTTCTATAAAGTACCTACTAACTTGAAGTCCCAGATGCAACTCTTCTTTAAATGTTGCACAACCAGTTCTTGATCCTTCATTTAAAATGTCCCACTACCAGTTCCTTGCTGATGTTTATAGCCGATGAGCTGCCTTGCTGGCTTTCCTCCTGTTTTACTCCTCCCCTTGTCCCCTCCTGAGTTGTGTGGTCTCTACTGGGAGGAGCCCAGTGAGACCATTTAATATAGAGGTGTGTGGGGTGCAAGGGTGGGAGAAAAATCTCTGTGCTGCAAAGTGCCGAAAAAAGAAAGCTCTGTGTGGTAAAGCTCCGTGTGGCTATGGCTGCTCCTGTCCACTGCCACGGATGTGATGCTGAAACTCTCTGGCTCCCTACTCCCAGCTGCAATAGCCACTGTTGGTCCTGGCCACAGATGCAACGCTGAAGCCCTTCTGCCCCCTCCTTCTAGCAGTAATGGCGGCTGATGGTCCTGGCCATGGATGCAGCATGAATTGCAGCTCTTAGTGACAACTTTCCAAGCGATGCACAAGTTGATCAACCACCACCTTCACAATAACCTTCTCCAGAAAGGGAAGGTTAGAGACAGGTCTGTACATCACCAGAACATCAGGGTCTAAGGAAGGTTTTTTTTATTGGGAGGGGTCTGACCACTGCCTTTGTCAAAGCTGATGGAAAAACATCCTCCCTCAAGGAGTTACTGATGATCTCGGCAGCTACCAGACCCAGAGAGTCACTGCATCCCAAAATCAACCACGTTGGTTCAGGGTCCAGTATACAGAAGGAGAGATGGAGACAAGAGATGCCCGGAGCACCTCATCCATCAAGACTGGTTGAAACTCACTCCAGGCTTGCAGATCTACATTACCAGATGGTAGACCAGTGCCAGCCCATGACAGGCCACTTATAGAGATACCTGACCTAATGGAGGACACCTTGTCAGAGAAGTATTTGCCTAACTAGTGCACTTCTCCATCAGCTGAAAAGGCTCTAACAGATGGGCTTGGAAGTTTGGTGGTTGCCCAGTGTGCTACCAGCTGGCACAGCTTAGGGAGGAGGTTGCGGGGATTAGGAGACAGCTGGGGAAGGGGGAGGTATGGTTGGGGAAGGGGGCAGGGGATCTCCCACAGGGTTGCACCAAGCACTGGGGGCAGTGGCATAGGGAAAGGAGTGCAGGAGAATACTCAAGGGTCACATAGGGACCCTGGCAGAGGGGGTCCAAAAGGACACTACCAAGGAAGCAGGCAGGTAACTGACGACCCTCACAAAGGAGGGACAGAGGGACAACATTCTCAGAGAAGTAGGCAGATGGCCAGGGTTGGACAGAAGGAAGCAAGGCGGGGAGGTGGATCAGATCTTACACTCAGTAACCGCTTAAATTCTCTTCTTCTGCTCGAGGATGAGGGGGGTGATGTAGCCATGACAGGGGTGGTTAGAGATGGAAAGGGAGTGGGGGGCAGGAGGCAGGAGCCAGATAGCAGGAAAAACGGGGAACCTGGAATGCAGGAAAATGGGGGGAGCAGTGAATCAGAGCAGGAGGGGCAGGGGGAAGAGGGAGGAAAGCGCAATGAGAAGGACCAGTTGGGAGGAAAGGTAAAGGAGAAGGACCAGAAGTACAAGGAGGATTTAGTAAAGGGAGCTGAGGGTTTAGGCCAGGGGAGCACAACAAGCAAGGAGGGACTAAATGGAGACAACAAGGAAGGGAGGACAAGCCAGGCTAGTTTAGCAGATGGGGGAGAAGGACCAGTTGCGAGCAGTGAAGGGGGAGTTAGCAAGGTACAGAAGGATACCCAGGAGGAGGAGAGGCATAGGATTGGAGGGAGGGGTGGTCAGAGTAAATAAGGAGGGGATGGCATGTGGCACCCAGATAGGGGGAGTAACAAGGAGCCAGCTGGGTGGAGGGGCCAGTAGAAAGGATGAGGGACATGGAAGGGGGGGAAATGGAGGAAAAGGAGCGGTCAGAGTGCTCCTGTTGGGGGATTCTATGATCAGGGGTATCAAATGGGATAGGAAGGAGAAGCCTGGCCAGTTAGAACAAAATGCTTCCCTAGACTAACGGTGCACAGGGCTAAGCATGAGGTATATCAGCTGGCAAAGGATTGTAGGGGTTCCCTGGACATACTGGTCCATCTGGGTACAAATGACATTGAGGGAAATAGCGAGCTAGGGATACAGGCAAGATTCAGGGAGCTTGCCAGGGTCTGTCATGACATAGGATGCACAGTTTCCTTCTCAGAAATCCTGCCAGTGCCAAGGGCTAGTGGGGAGCACAAAAGGAAGATTAGGGAGATAAACCAGTGGCTCAGGGAGTGGTGTGAGGCCAGAGGGTATGGGTTGATGGGGGATTGGGGGGAGACCTGGGAGGATAAGTAGCTGTATGCTAGAGATAGACTCCATCTCAATTTGGAGTGGAGGGGAATCCTTAAGTTGAAAATAGAGAGGTTCATTGGTGAAAAGTGGGGTTTAAACTTGTGAAGGGGAGGATGGGAGAAAAGGCTGTCAAGGGGGTGCCGATAAAGGAGGGACTCTGTCTCCACCCCCCTGGGGAGCTGGAGGATTGCGGGAAAAGGCTGACTGGTAAAGTGCAGACCAGGGCAAAACATAATCCCCATGGGAACACGAGCAGGGGAAATGGAAGTATAGGGAAAGGGTGGAAGGTAGTCCTGCTAAATGCAAGGAGCTTGGGAAATAAGATGCCTGAGCTCCAGGTGATGCTAACTGAGGGAGCAGTAGATGTGGCAGCGGTCACTGAGACCTGGGCCACTGCAGGACACGACTGGGACCTGAACCTGGAGGGTTACACTATGTTCAGGAAGGACAGGGGGAGGGAAGGGAAGGAGGGGTAGCAATGATAGTCAAAAACTGCATTGGCATAGGGAGAGTAGAGGAGGCGGAGGGAACCGTGGAAGCAATTTGGGTCACCTTGATAACAAGGGGGGGGCAAGAGAGTAAAAATAGGAGTGGTGTATAGACCCCCTGCCCTGGTGGAGGAGCTGGAGGAGAGGCTGGTGGCAGATGTTGGGAGACACTGCAGACTGGGCAGAGGAATGGTGGTGGTGTTGGGGGACTTAAACATGCCAGGAACAGACTGGGAGACTATGACATCTTCTGTGATCAGGGAACAGAGGTTGTTGGATGTCTTTCAAGACACGTTCCTAACTCAGCAGGTGGGGGAACCGACCAGGGAGGCACGGGTACTGGATGTGGTCCTGGCAGACAGTGACCAGATTAGGGGCCTGGAGGTAAGGGACCCGTTGGCAGGAGTGACCATGCCACGGTCTGGTTCTGCCTGGACCTAGGAGGGCTAGAAAGCTGCACAAAGATGGAGGTAACTGACTTCAGGGGAACGGATTTTAAGGAAATGGGAAGGATCCTTAAGGAGCATTTGGATGGGATTGGGTCAGACATGGACGCTGATAGTAGGTGGGAAATCATCAGGAGAGGTGTGCAAGATGCTACCAGCACCTGTGCAAGAGTAAGACGAAAATGCGGTAGGGCCCAAAAACCCTGCTGGTGGACCAGGGAGGTCCAGGAAGTGGTGCAGGGAAAGAAGGCAGCCTATAGGCAATTCAAGTGCTCAAGGAGTGAAAGGGATCAAGGGAAGTATGAGCTGATTGCTAGAAGGGCCACTAGGGTGGTGAGGGCGGCTAAGGCAAGGAAGGAGCAGAACCTGGCCAGGGAAATCAGGAGACGGAACAAGGGGTTCTTTAGATACATTGGGGGAAAAACGAAGGGTGAAGGGGCAGATTAGCAGGATAAAATCAGGGGAGAGATGGGCACAAGACCCGGGGGAGCAGGCTGAGGTACTAAATGAGTACCTCACCTCAGTTTCCACCAAGGAAAATGGGGTGCTGCATCATACATGGGAGGAGACAGAGATACTGAGGAGGGGGGACCCTCACCATCGGTGGGTCTGGGAGAGGGGGAGGCATCACTGGCAGGAGGGGGAGGGCTAAGCAGGAGAAGAGGTACTGGAAGTGGAAATCACAGCAGAGAGTGAGGGAAGCCTTGGCTCCTTAGGGACGGAGAAAGCACTGGGGCTGGATAAATTACATCCCAGAGTGCTGAAGGAACTTGCGGATGTCCTAGGCGAAACCCCTGGTGGAGCTTTCACCATCTCTCTGAGGACAGGATGGGTGCCCCAGGACTGGAAGGTGGTGCATATAGTGCCTATCCACAAGGGGGATCAAGGGAGGTGGCGAGAACTACAGGCCTGTCAGCCTGACATCGGTGGTGGGCAAGGTGATGGAGGGCATTGTCAAGGAGAGGCTGGGGGACCTGGAAAAGTCAGGGTGCCTGGATGATAGACAGCATGGATTCATCTCGGGGAAATCGTGTCAGACAAACCTTGTGGAGTTCTATGACTGGGTGACGAGTGCCTTGGACCTTGGTAGACCAGTGGACGTCCTCTTTCTGGACTTCAGCAAGGCATTTGACTCTGTTCCTCACATGGGCCTGTTGGATAAGCTGGGAGAAATGGGGGTGGGGAACCAGATGATCAGATGGATAGGCAACTGGATCCAGGACCGGACCCAGAGGGTCGTAGTTGGTGGGATAGTCTCATCTCCAAAGAGGGTCATTAGTGGGGTCCCACAGGGATCAGTCCTTGGGCCCCTCCTGTTCAACGCCTACGTCTCTGACATAAGGACAGGAATCAGGAGTGAGATGAGTCTCTTTGCCGATGACTCAAAACTGGGGGCAGTGGTGGATGGGGAGGAGGGGAGGGTGGCCCTACAGGGGGACCTGGAGGCTCTGGAAAGATGGTCTAGAAAGTGGAAGCTGAGGTTCAATGCAGGGAAATGCAAGGTACTCCACCCGGGGGCCAGAAACCCGGGCCAAGTGTACACCTGGGGGAAATGCTACAAGTCTCGATGGCTGAGAAGGACCTGGGGGTGGTGGTGGATGTCAAAATGAACAACTCGAGACTTGTAGGAGGGCAGCAGCCAAGGCCAACAGGATGCTGGGATGCATCGCTAGGGGATCACCTCCAGAAGGAGGGAAGTGATGCTCCCTCTGTATAACTGCTTGGTGAGGCCACACCTTGAGTACTGCGTGCAGTTTTGGAGGCCACACTTAAAGAGGGACATTAAACTCCTGGAGAGGGTCCAGAGGAGGGCAACCAAAATGATTTGGGGCTTGGGGGACAGGACCTATGAGGAGAGGCTCAAAGAGCTAAATATGTACACATTGGAAGAGAGAAGGGACCGGGGGGACATGATAGAGGTCTTCAAGTACATGAAGAGGGTAAATAGGGGAGGAACAGTCAGGGTGCTTGAAGGAAGGAGGAGGGCCTCTAGAGGGCATGGGTGGAAGCTGGAGGGAAGATTCAAGGAGAAAGAGGTGCTACTTCACCGAGAGGGTGGTGGAGCCATGGAATGCACTGCATAGGGGCTGGTGGAGGCAGAGACGGTGGAGGGGTTAAAGAGGGGCTGGGACAGGTACAGGGGAAGGGTTCTGGAAGCAAAATCCAATGCAGCAAGAATATCTGGAACTGGGAAGGGAGAAGCCAGAGAAGGCGAGGGGGGCAGCAAGGTCAGCACCCAGGGTGGGGGCTGACCAATCGAGCAGACTCAAAAGACCGTTAGGCCTATTCTGCTGGCATTTTAGTATGTTAGTATGTTAGATCACAGAAAGACAGGATTTAATAAGCTGTCTCTGGTGTGAAAGATGAGCTGGCTGGGTCCTCCCTGTGGCAATCTACCTTGACAAGAACTCTGTCTTTTTAATGTTGATTTCCCATGGATACTTACCATAGTGAGTTTTCAACACCAACCTATCCTCCTCAGACTGGGATCTTCTCCAAGAATGCTCCAACTTCCATCCCTTTGTCTTCAACCTACACAGCTCAGTGCAATGCCAAAGTCAACTAATGGGACAGCAAGGGATGAATGTGGTAAGGCGCCAGGGAGTTTATGGCAGCCACGAGAACTGTGTTATAGAATGCCATGGCTTTCTAAGCCCATTGAGCACAAGCAAGCATCATACCCGAGATGTCTAGCACCTCCTGGAGTTTGAAAGGCTCTAACTTGTGTTTTGGATGGTACTGGAGAATCTCCACAGAAGGGGTATTAAAACAGGATGCCCCACAGAGGAATGTCACTGCATGGTGATCCAACCAACTAACCAGATCAACCCTTGACCACACTAATGTCAAGTATCAATGAGAAAATCAAGTCCAAACTGTGGCCATGTTGATGCGTACCCGAGGCAACAGCCTATGATAGCCCCAGCGAAGACATCAACTGAAGGAATTGTTGTCCAGAATGTGTGGATTCATTGTCAACCTAAGCACTGAAGTCCTTCAGCACCAATAATCTCAAGGAATCCAATACCTGTTTGGCCATGAAGTCCACCAACTCTTGCAGGAAATCACTCCCACAATCAGGGGAATGATATATGAGAATGATCCTACTACTAACTCCCAGAATGCATCTATCTGCTGTATATTCAAAAGACCTGAAAGTTCCCATGGGGAGTGCAGTGAGCCCAAAAGTGAATCTAAAACAGATGGCCACCCTGCCCAATTGTGATCCCTCCTCAGGCAATGCACCACGGAAAAGCCTGTCAGCATTGATGCCTCAAGGATGGGTCCTGAGCCAATCCCCAACCACGTGTCATGGTGCAGACCAGGTTAGTGGTGGAATCAGTGATGAAATTCTCCATCAAAGCTGTTTTATTCCTCAGTGATCTTGCGTTACAAAGAAGACCCCAAAGGAGAGAGGTAGAGCTGGCTGGATAGACTACTTCTTGCTTGGTAACATTTGGCAGGGCACTGGGGAGGGGAACCAGGCAATGCAGACCCCAGTCTAGCTTCCATATCCACCCCAGGCATCTTCTGAATCTCACCACACCAATCTTCCTCCCCCAATCATTGTACCCGTGATATGCACTACTAGCATTGCCCCACACCCAAAAGATCCCCAGTCCCTTGTAGCAGCTGAGAATCTCTGTAGGGAGGACTATTGGTATCCTGCAATAGGACGGGACTGTCTGAGGCAGTCACTGGAGTAGATGAGCCTATCTGTTGCCAAGTCTTTACACATTTCTGCCCCCTAAAAGCAAAAACAGCTTCAATAAAATGAACCACTATAAAAAATTATGTACCACACTCACTCCACAGATACACCAACACTTGCACCAATAACCAATATATCTATACACACTCTCCAATAATCATACGGACAACACTCAACCAGTCAACTTAACCAAACCAGCCCAATACCCAAATAAATTCAATACATAGTTTAAACAAAGGACCCTGTTAAAATAGTAAAATTCAGTGCAGTTCCAATTTAAAGTGCCAGTTCTAAAGTGAAAAAAATACAGATGAGGTAAACAATGATTAACATTACTAGCCTAGACTATTATGAGAGGGTTTGTAAGGGACCACATGGTGGTCTGTTTCCTAAAAAATAAACCAGTTCAGTCAGGTTTTCTTTTTTTTGTGTGTGTGTGTGGTGGTGGTGGTGGTGGTGGCAGGGGGGGATGACTGAGTTTGGTTCAGTTCAACAGTAGCTACTGGGTGAGGGGAAAGTATACACATACAGTATACTATGGGGCATTACTAAAACAATGCTGTTAGTGCTAACTCAGCAAATCTCAGAATTAGGATTAGATAGTTATCAGGTTGAAAGTCAACCAGTCCAGTCAAGTTTCTTTTCAGAGACAAGTGTGGGAGGTAGTAGGTAGGATATTTAATTCAGACCACATAAAGCAGGGCACAGAGTTTCAGCAAGTAGAGATTCTGTTTTGGACATGTGAAGGCAGGAAATGAAATTAAATTAATACAAATAATGATTTTCACTGTAAAACTACAATATCTTTACAGTGAAAACTCCCAGTTCTACGTAAAATTCTGAATGGTATCTGGAATTGTCTGAAGGAATAATTTGATATCTGGAAAACACTGGCCCTAATCATGAGGTTTTGTTGAAGCACTTTGAGGAATATGGGGGATTCACTGGTACAGCTTTGAGATGGTTTGAGTCCTTCCTCACTGGCAGATCACAGTGAGTTGTTATGAAGTTATTCTCACTGCAGTCATCTCTGGAGTTCCCCAGAGTTCAGTTCTGGCACCCATGCTTTATTGCTTTTCTCTGTGGGCATGTTGCCGTTGAGGTGGGTCATTATATAGTATGGTGTGAGTTTTCACTGTTATGCAGATAACAGTCAACTGTACAATATCTGTCCTTTACACCAGATGGGTGAAGGGTGGTTTCCATGCTGGAGCATGCCTTTAAGAAATTGGGGACTGGATGGCCTCCAGCTAACTGAATCCAGTCCCAGCCAATATACAGTTGTTGCAATTGACAACAAGTCATCACAAGTAAATGGTTTTGTATGATGACTAAATTCTGCCATCTTTAAATAGTACCACTCTGGCAGCTGTGGATGAGGTGAAAATTCTAGGGGTCACTGTGGACTCTGGGCTGATGCTTGAACATCATGTGGTAGCTGTGGTCATTAGTGGGTTATCCAGTTGCAAAATATCTCTGGATAAAACCTTGTCTTGAGCTAGAGGATCTGATGACCCTGGTACATGCTTTTATTACTATAAGGGCCAACTATTGTAACTTATTATAGCTAGTGCTGTCTGGGAGGTTGGTGTATTGCCTACAGTTGGTGCAGAATGCTGTGGCCAAGTTGGTTATCAGATTGGTGTATTCAGAAATTATCACAGCTCCGTTGCATCATCTGCAGTGGCAACTGTACCTACAGTGCAGTACTTGGACATGCATCACTTTCAAGATTGTTCTGTTAAATTACAAGACTCTGCACTGACTGGGCCCTGGTTACCCAAAAGATCAGACAGACAAGATCTCTTGGCTCCTCATCCTCATTCTAGGAATGATAGCCATAGAAGATGTAACATTGTCAAGACCTTAAGCACGCAAACCAGAATATCAAAAACATCATAGGGAGGAACTGTCATATTCTTTCAACAGAACCAAAATTTGAAAAACAGGTAGACCAGTACCCATGTATGTATGGTATACAAATGTCTATCAGATTTGGCGACAGACTAACACATAGTCTCCAGCCAGTCCCCAAAATGGCCACCTGGGTCCTTCTTCCCCATCTGGTTGTTACAAGTGTGGCAAGTGTAAATTCTGTGAGGTGATAATACAGTCCAAATCTTTTTCACATCCCACCACTCAGGAGACGTTTAACTTCGCTAAGTTCATCAACTGTGACACAACTCAAGTTGTGTATCTGGACACTTGGTCCTGTTCCAGATTTTATGTAGGCTGCACAAAATGAAAACTGAACGAGAAGGTGGACAACAATCTGAGGGCCATAATCAACAAGAATATAGAGTATGCCACCGCAGCCTATGTTCTGCAGGCAACAGACTCTGCAGCCCATAAATAGGGTTTTGTAGGCACTAAAAAAGCCTACCGGGGATGCTAATGAGCAGCTGAAGGAACAAGTCGCATCTCTCCGGAGCTCTGCACCACAAAGCCAAAATAAGTATAATTGTGCAAAATAAATTAAACTTTCTGCAGTCAACTGACCTCTAAATAGCTCTTGCGAGGGATGAATTCCTGTCCACGGGCAAAACGTCGCACCAAACAGCAAAATGTAACCCCTTTGTTACGCAGGGTTACTAGAATCCCAGTAAGACCTAGTGGTAGGCAGGGAAGGCAGCTTGTGAAACTCCAGTTAAATGGGTTTCACACTGTCTCACTCTGTCCTCAGTCACAGCTGAGGCTTGAGAGATGACATCATAATAGAACTGTCGCAGCTGCATGAGCCACATCTGGAATCTTCAGCTGAGAGTAAGTTTAGAACCTTGAAAATTCAAGGGGAGTCTTCAGTTTGTCCTTAAGCCAACAAGAAGGACAACAGTAGTTGTCTGTTTACCCCCTCCCTCGGGGGGGGGGTGAGAAAAAGTTCTTTCTGGTTCCAGGGGCAATCCCTTCTCCACACCTTGGGAAGAAAGCTGCCCTTTTAATTTAAGTTCAGTCTGTTCATGTATAACAGCAAAGGTTACAGTTTTTCACCTGTGGGGCACCTGCAACTAATGGGTGAGTGTTTGGCCCCATTGGAAGGGGCAAACAACTTCTTTTCTTCAGTTGGATTTCAAGTATTGGGGACTGCTATTTGGAAGGACTATGTCAACTAGGACAAACAAATAGAGCAGTCATCTGTTTAAAGTGTTAATGGATTTAAAGTTCATTGTAGAGGGGGTGCTTCAGGTCATCCACCGTCTATCTACATTTTAAAGTTTAAAGTTCTGTGTGTCCAGAGAAATGGCTGGGTATGGGCTGTGGGAGCTGGAGGTGGGAAACCCCCCCCATCTTTAGTAACCAGGTCCACCTCTACAGATTTCTTCTGTGTTTTTGCTACTTGCCTCATGCGCTTGGCCAGTGATGGGGTGGGTACCCAGATGTGGGTCGCAACTTGAAAATCTCTCTAGGAGTCGCAGACTCTAAGTGGTGTGGGGAGCCACAGGATGGGAAAATTACTCCTTGTTGGATGGGAGTTTTGAATTGGAAGTACGAAAACAAAATCTCTCTAGGAGTCGCAGACTTCAAGTGGTGTGGGGAGCCACAGTTTGGGAGCCTCCTTGTTTGATGGGATGTCTTGCCAAGTAGAGTTTGGGTTCATTCACCAAGTGGACCGTCAGTCGAGTGGCCAGCAGGGGAGCCGGGCCAGTCAGGCTGTGTATCCAATGTGCATGCAAAGTCCTGGCTGAGTGCCTGGTGGGTCCAAAGCCAGACAACTGTTGTATTGTGTTCATTCCTCAAATGGACCGCTGTGTTTAACCTCTAATCTGCATTACAGTTACGTAGCCCTGTGGGGGACCACGCAGTGCTTTGTTTATGTTCAGTGAGTTAATAAATAAAGCCACACTGAAAAATCCCAATTCTGGTTCTGGACATTACAGTTATTGCTTCCTGTAGTTGGATTTACTTGGGTGCCCCTGTGCAGAGTAGCCAAACCTAGGTCTCTTGTGCCAGGTAACCTCATCTTTCCCCGAACATGTAGATACCATATGTATATCCATGTTACAAAAATGGACATATGGGTTACAAAAAAAATATGAAGAAATCTGCGGAGCAGGATGGTGCGAGGGCGAGTGGAGTAGGCCCGATCTCACTCTCAGCCACGGAAATTGCGTCAATAAGCAAGGTGGTCTCTGAACAGGTATTAACGGACCTTAAGCCACTCTGGAACCACTTCGAACAATCCATCTCGGATCTCACGTTGGAGCTAAAGCAGCATACCAGGAGACTGAATGAGGTGGAGCAGAAAATATCAGACTTGGAAGATAACACGAGAACAACACCACAGAAAGTGGCATGGTTAGAGAAGGAGCTGAAGGAAATGAAAGACGCATTAGACTACCAGGTGAATTACAGCAGGAGAAACAACCTGCAACTCTGAGGTCTACTAGAGGGAGAGCTGAGAAAGGAAATCTCATGGACTTTTGCACGGAGGTTCTCCCTAGATTAGTGGGCCTGACACCTAAGAATGGCAGACTGAAGGTTGAATGAGCCCACAGGGTGTTAGTGCCATTCCCGCCCAGTGACCAGCCACTGTGGCAAGTAATTTTTAGGCTACACCACTATCCAGACCACCAGGCCTTGATGACGGCTTTCCAAAACAAGAAGGAGCTGATCTTTGAAGGGCATAAACTCATGCTACATCAAGACATGTCACTTTGAATTCTGAAAAAAAAGGCAGCAATTCTATGGTCTGATAGATTGAATGCGGGAGAATGGTCTCGACTTCTTCGTGGTATACCCTGCCACTATAAAGGTGCACTTCGAAGCAGCTACATACTCATTTTGGGAACCAACAAAGCTGCAAAGATTTCTAGACAAAAGGGATAAGAAGAATAAGAATGTGAGATGGAACTTTTACTTATTTCTTCATTTTCTAACACCCTAACTGTATTGCAGCATACTGCTGGAGAGCCGAGGGGGATGGGAGAGCCTAGGATGAACTCCCACTGCTCTGTTCTGAGGCCTCCCCATGGACTAGAGACACAACTTTTCTCCTGGAGGGCCACTGCTCTATTTTTCCTGGCCCTAAATTAATGCACTGCCATCCTCATGGGGTGGCCCAAGAATGGGTTAAATGACTCTCAAGGGACTTTGGATCAGGGATCAGATGGCAGAAGGTTATATATGTGTCTTACTGCTTTGGAGGACTACTGAAATGGCTCGAGGAACTGTTGGCATGGAGAAAACAATTCGTGAGCGTGAAAATGACACAGCAAACTTACTGATGGGGGGTTGGGTGTGGGGCCTATCACAGGTGGATGGGATCTGGCTGCCTGCCTCTCTTGCTGTGACCTTCCTGCCTGGGAGGAAAAAACCCGAACAATAAGAAAAACAATTAGAGGAGGAGGAGGAGGGAGGGAGGGATGAGGGAGAGCTGTTGAGCGTAGCTAAGATTCTCCAGGCAATGGGTAGCACACGGGGGGGGGGGTGGCGATGCAAAGAGTGTGCTGCAAGGGATGGAAGGGAGAACTCTGGCAGTTCAACATGTTAAAAAGAATGGGAAATACTCCTCGGGGGCAGACCCGAGGAAGCAAACCTGCAGAGTCTAGGGGTTGGAACCGAACTGCCTTGCCAATTTGGGAAAGATAAGGCAAGGAGTGCAGAGATATTTTGCACAAAGAATAAGAATAGATAAAAGAGGGTGTGGAGGGAAGGGGCATAGGGGATAAATAACAAAAGAGACAGAACATTGAGATTATACCTATAGAACTGAAATATAGAAAAATCTGTTTGGAGGTTGATGAGATAATTGAAACATAAAAGAATGGGGGGAAGAGGGTTGTTATAACTATGTTTTTTTTTAAAGTTACTTGTTACAGTTACTGTTAATACTAAACACATGGAGTGCTTTGCTTATGGGCCTGGATTAAAGGGGATCTTGCGAAGAAAAGTAAACAGGACAAAACTGCAGAAAGTGTCTAAGATGCAAGGATGGTATAACAATGGCACATAATCAATATAGTAAAGTAATAACTGGGGAGATGTTTTTTTACCATAGGGAAGCTGGTTATCATTCGCCGTTATAACCTGCAGGTTATAATGGCGAATACACTCCAGCTTCCCTCTGCCCCGGTAAACACTGACAAGCTCAGCGTGTTCTCACAACAGCTGTCAAACAGCAATGGAGAAACAGTCTGCATAATACCTGTGAGTAAAACATATTCACAGAACTAAAAGCAACAAAATAAAAAACCCTAACCTTCAGCAGCAGTATCAGGCAGTTTACAGTCTCACTCTTCTACAACCAGCTTCTGCTCTGCCCTGCTCGAACCCAGTCACTCAGGCTGCTCTCACAAAAGCAGCAATCAATCGCTGGCATTTTCTGGACGTAGAGGGATAGGCTAAACCATTCAAAAAAAAAACACACACACAAAAACACAGCTCCAAATGCTCTTTAGTTGAAATTTATTTCAGGTCTAGAACCTCACTGCCATGGAAATATGCACTTGAGCTACAGAGATACTGAACCTCATTTACATATCGCCATGACAATGACCACCCAGACATAAACACAATCCAAAATATGAAGTGAAAACACACGACAGAGAAATTTTAAAATTAGTTTTCACAAATATTTCAACCCCCACGATAACAGCTAAGTATTGTCTGCTGCTGTGAAACATTGTAATGCAATCAAAAAGCAGACACGAGATTTTACTAAAAAAACCATTTCTTTCAAGAAATCTGTGGGAAAAAAACATCCCCCAGCATTTACATAAAACAATACATGGGGGGTGCATAATGAGAATGTAATCACACCCTCGGTGTGGGATGCTTTGATAAACCCCTTGGGCTTCCCCCTCGGGGTTTATGTAGCATCACCCCTCAGTGTGCATTAAATTCTCATTATGCACACCTCCCCATGTATTATTGTATACATAATCTCTTGGAATGTCAAGGGGTTCACATCTCCGGCCAAAGGGGCCAAAGTATCGGCCATGTTGACACAAAAAGGGGCTAGTGTCGCTTTGCTCCAGGAAACCCACTTAACACCCAAAGAGCATAATAAATTGGTGAGGGGCTGGGTTAGGGACTACCACACAGCTTCCTATAATTCTCACAAGAGAATGGTTGCTATACTGGTGCACAAGAATTTTCCATTTATACATCACTGCACGGTGAATGATCCTGCAGAGGGTTGGTTTGTTTTTGTGGTGGGGGAGGCAGAGGGGCAAATTATGACTTTTGGCAATATTTATGCTCCATCGATGATGGAGCCTGCCTTCTACGACAAGATCACAGATCTGATAGTAAAAGAAAAATTCCCTAATCTGATAATGGGGGGTGGGACTTTAATTGCATGGCAGACCCCAAGCTGGATTACTCAGGATCACGACCTCAGGAACTAGTGGCTATTCAGCAGTGGCGGCTAGGCCTGGTAGATCTAAATATGTAATTTAAGATTACATATTTTGTCCATTAACACAGATTTTTAATTTATTGTTTGTTACAGGCTGCTTTCCTGAACAATGGAAGCAGACTTTAATAAGGCCCATTTACAAATCTGGTGGTACTGAAAATATGGATAACTACCGTCCTATATCATTGCTTCCCCTTTTGGGTAAAATTCTTGAGAAGTTAGTAAATGAACCGTTAACTGAATACCTTCACTCCCATGGCCTCAGGGCTCCTGAGCAGCATGGTTTCCGGAAGTTTCATGGAACTGGTATGGCCTTGGCCAGGTTCATGGACCACACCTCCCTGGTTATGGATCAAGGGTTGTTAACGGGTGCTGTGTTTGTGGACCTGTCCAAGGCGTTTGATCTAGCTGATCATTTGCTGCTCGGGAGCCTTAGGGACATTGGACTCTTCAGTGGTTTAATAGTTATTTATCACAGCTGCCATTGAGAGTTGGTTTAAATGGTAGTTTGTCTAATTGTTGGGTGCTGGACTAGGGAGTGCCCCAGGGTTCAATCCTTGGGCCCCTCCTGTTAACATTGTTTATTGATGCTATTCCTTCTTTAATTAAACAGATGCATTGTTTATTATATGCTGATGATATTATTTTGTTTTGTAGTTCAAACTCGGTGGAAGACACAAGTATGAGATTTTGTGTTTTGGGTGATTGGCTAGTGGAAAAACATCTTTCCCTGAACAGTAAGAAGACTAAATGTATGCTTTTCGGTCCAAAACAGAAATTGGTTAAGGCCTCTGATCTTTTTGTAATTGATTCCCATGGTCATAAACTGGAACAAGTTGCCCAGTTTAAATTTCTGGACATTCTTTTGGATGCAAATGTAACTTTTTCTCCCCACATTAGATCTGTTAGCCGGCAGGCTAACTTAAAATTGGGACCGTTATTTAAATTACAATCTATGCTTACTGTGCAGGCACGGACAGCTATGGCAAAGGGAATACTCCTCCCACTCTTAAATTATAACGCTTTTCTTTCTTCTAATTAGGCAAAACAAGATTTTTCTGTTCTTACTTCAGTATTTCATAGTATTTGTCGATTTACTTTTAAGTTATCATACTCCACTCTTCATTGTGTTTAGTATAATACCTCTGGATGGTTTCCCCCAAGGCTGAGCAGCCTATAAAGTTTGGGTTGCTTGACTGACAATATTTTTCATCAAGGGGATAATTCTCCATTGTTCTTGTTGCTTTATATAAATAATATCATTTGGGATCTTCGTTCAAGTGATATGACCAGACTTACAGTACCAAGAACCAAAACAAATATGGGAAATTGATCCTTCTCTTGTATTGCTTCCTTAAATTGGAATTATCTGCCTAAATTATTTTCTGGCACTATGAGTCATCAAACATTTATGGTTAAACTGAAGAACTATCTGTTTGATCAATTATGCTGTAGTTGTTTGTGTTAGTCTCTATGTCCTCTGACTTTCTTCTGTATTGTTTAATGTTTATAATGTTTATATGTAACATCTTGACTGTATTTTATGGTCCTGGGTAATGCATGAAAACAGGCCTTTGGCTCATTGTATTTACCCGGTAAACAAAAGTGAAAATAAATAAATAAATAAAAAACAAAACCTAGTGGATGCCTGGCACACAGCAAACCCGGGAGCCCAAGAATATACTTTTTTCTCCCACCCTCATTCAACCTGGCCAAGGCTAGACTATATATATGTGCAGAGGGATCTCTACTCTAGGGTACATGACATGATGCACAGTCCTATATTTTTATCAGACCACACCATGGTCCACATGAAAGTGGTGTTAATACACAGAGAAGAAAGGAGGGTGTGTGTGGAGATTTCCTACATATTTATTGGCCAAAAAAAAAGAGTTCTGAGACCTTCTGAAAGAGCATTGGCAAATATATGTAGCAAACCTCAAAGGAACAGTGGACTCAGAGGGCATTTTTTGGGAAGCAGGTAAGGTATATATGAAAGGAATAATCATTGGTTATACGGCCAGAATAAAGAAGGATAGACAGCGAAAACAGAAAGAGCTAGAGGACAGGGTTGTGGAATTAGAGTGAGAAGTAATTCAAACAGGGGCAAGAGAAAAACTACGGGAACTGCAGGCAGCTCGGGAGGCCCTACACTTAAGCCTCACAGAGGAAGCTAGATCAAGGCTACTATATGCAAGACAAAGGATGTACGAGTGGGGAAATAAGCTGGGACCCCTACTGGTTCATCTTATGAAGGGAGGTAAGATAAATAAATGGACAGTAACTATTAAAGACAAGAAAGGGAGTTTGGTGAAGGAAGACACCCAAATCAGACAATGCTTCAGAGACTTTTATGATAAGCTATACCAGGCAGAATGTCAGGGGTCAGATCAGGAAATGGAAGCATTCCTAGAGGGACTGCCTATCCCTAGACTAAGTGATGAGCATAGGGCAGCACATGGAGCTGCCATAACAGCAGCAGAAGTAAATAGGGCTATAGGATGTCTCAAAAAGGGTAAAGCAGCAGGCTTAGATGGATTTGGGGCAGAATACTACAAAGAGCTGCATAGTGAGATAGCTGAACCCCTGAGAAATCTAATGGAGGAGGTGAGGGAGAAGGGGCTACCAAGGACATGCTGCAAAGCAAACGTCTATGTCATCCCCAAGCCGGATAAATACCCCACAGAGTGCTCCTCCTGCAGGCCAATTTCCTTTCTAAATTATGACTGTAAGATCATGACAAAGGTTTTGGCCCTCTGGCTAGAGAAACTGCTCCCATTAATAGTCCACTCAGAACTGACGGATTTTGTGCAAGAGAAGGTTGTCTTATCACAGTATGCGAACATTGTGGAATGTAATCTGGTGGGGCTCTCGGCATCCTGGGCAAGCCTGTGTTCAGTCCATGGATGCCTAGAAGGCCTTCGATAGGATAGAATGGAAATACATGATGGAGGCACTGACGCACTTTGGTCTGGGGAACAAGTTTATACAGATGGTAGGAGCTTTTTATTGGGCCCCAACAGCAAAAGTTTTGGTGAATGGGCTGTTGTCCGAGGAGTGCTGGCTGGGGAGGGGCACTACACAGGGCCCTCCCCCATTTTTTGCAATTGCAATAGAGCCACTGGCCATTAGGATCTGGGGCAACCCTCATATTATAGGTGTCCTAGGTAAGAGGGGAGTTTGACACACTATTACATTGTACGCAGATAACATCCTGCTTATCCTCACCAAGCCGGAGCAGTCAATGCTAGCTCTACTACAAGCTATGGACCAATTTGCTGGGCTTTTGGAGTACAAGTGAAACTTACACAGATCGGATATGATGTTTTTAGGACAGGAAAGTAGAAGGGGGGACATGTGGGGACTCAAGGTAGTAAATAAGGCATTTATGTACTTAGGGATCAAGGTAGGGAAGGATTTAGGTACCTTGTATGGCCTAAATTATAAGCCGCTCTTTGGGACCATGTTAAAAGATCTCCCTAGATGGAAAGCATTACCAATATCCTGGATTGGTAGAATTAATCTCCTCAAAATGAATGTGTTGCCCAGAACCTTGTATGTCATGCAAATGATGCCCTTTAGCCCCACGACTGCAGACATCATGAAGTTAGAAAGGGGTTTTACAGACTTCATATGGCAAGGGAAGAAATAGAGAGTTAGCCTCAAAAAACTTGATGCTGCAGGGGCAAACGGAGGACTGAATTTCCTAGACATGAGGATATTTCTTGGCTAGACCTTGAAGAGGAGGGCTGCCCAGGACAGGCCTCGGCCTGTCTAGGGCATGGGGGATTACAAGCATACAAGAGAACAGTGGATCCTAACCCACTGGTGGTCTCGAGTTTGGAGGCCTGGGATACCATTAGGAGGAGAAAGGGGGCAAGGCAGGCAAACACCATACTGGTATCTGTGGCGGACAACCTGGACTTTTTACCAGGCCTAGGGGATGGGGGCTTCAGTTTGAGGCAAGAGAAGGGGATAAGATTTGTAGGGGATTTGTTAACGAGACCAGATACAGTATGCACACATTTCAAGAGATCCAAAGAGGTATGGGTGTCCCTCCCTCACACCTTTACAGATTTTTCCAGGTTCAAAACTACTGCAGAAAACTGGATAGACTAATGGTAGAAGACTCACCTCTGTCAGAAGTAGAAAGGGAAATACATGGGGAAAGTATGACTGAGAAGGGATTGGTGGGTAGGGCAATGAGATTGGGCAGGGCTTTCTTCCAGGAAGAAACCCAGAGAGTAAAACGATGGTGGGAGAAAGATCTCAATACAGAGATAACAGACCCTAACTGGGAATTGGTGCTAGGCTCGTACATGGGCCTGCTCCTATGCAATAAGTTTAAAGAGATGCAATATAAATTTTTACATTGCATGTACTACCCAACCAGTATGGTCTACAAATTCCACCCAGAGGTGTCCTCAAACTGTGGAAAATGTGGAGTAACCAGGGGTACTCTTATCCATTATAACTTGGAATGCCCAAATCTGAGGCCATATTGGAAGGTAGTGCAGATGAACTCTCTATGATGATGAGGCAGCCTATAGAGTTTTCCACAAGATCATCACTGCTAGGAGTAGAGGAGGTAGATAATGGTGACTGCGACCTCCATCCCTGGTGGGTGAGGGTTCTCCTGGTGGTGGCCAGACAAGGGATACAAAATTTATGGACAACCTGCCCAGTGCCAGGCAATGATCAATGGAGGGGCTTGGCAATCAAAGTATTATGGACAGACCGATGTATTAAAAGGTAGAGAAGATCAATTTATGGGGGTCTGGAACAAGTTTCTTAATGATCTAAATCCTGGAGAGGCTGCACTGCTACATGAGGGGGGTGTGGTGTAGTCAGCACCCTACATAATGCTAATTTAAAAGGGGAAGGGGGGGAATGAAATAAGACCAAGAGGGAAAAGAAGCAATAGATTTGATAGTTTAATCAAGGGAGACTTTGACACTAATCGAATGAAATCCGTCTCAGAACAAAGCACATGTTCTATTTGTTTTTTTTATTCACCATGTGGTATTGATTTCATCTTATTTGAATGTTATGTTTAAGGCTAGCTGCCTATTATTCATGACAAATGATTGCTAGGTAATATAACTTACTCTGCTTACTACACATCCTACAATTAAGATACTGAGTCTATGAGTTATAATCTAAATGGATGCGAAATAACATGATGATGTCTATGTAAGTGTATGGATGTATGGTTGTAATATGCCTGTCCTGTCTTAAGATGTAATGTATTATTCATGAGTATTTTCTTTGACAATAAAGATATCAAACAAAAAAAAAAAAAGAAAAAGCCTATATTGGGCCCAGAGTTGGCACCCTAGTGAGGGTTCTGTTCCAGAGGAAGGGTTTCTGGATTTTTGAATTGGGAGTTACCACAGGTCTGGGGCTAAATGACAAATTTGAGCTTGCTCCATTCCTGTGAGCAGGATGTTGTAATAGCAAATGTTGCACTGTTGAAAGCTAATCTTGTCATCTTTGTTCTTCTGTCTTTCACACAGGTTTTGTTGCAGTTCGAGCAGCTTGGATTTGTTGCCATAATTACCATTTTTTTGACAACATCACTGTCCATGTTTTTCATCTTTTTCTGAACAGTACTGGTTATTGTAATGTCAAGCCATTGGTGGAGGTGATGGTGTGTTGTTGCACTCGGCACTGGAATAAAATATCAGTTCTACAGCTTATTGAACCAGTGTTGAGTGCTAGTTCTTTCTTTTGTCTGTGCATGTTTGCTAACTTACTCACTGCATCCTGAGTTGCCTTCTTTTCTGTTTTACCCAAAAGATCGCTTGGTTTGGTAAACCCCTGGTCACTCATGCTGTTCCACCAAGGAATTGTTATTGATCATCCCCATATCGTGCCTTAAACAGCTGAATAATAGGGCATTCTTTTGTTTTGTTTTACAACTTTTTTCTCCTCAGGTTAGCTCTATCAGCACTTGTCCCCATGTCCCTTGACAGACCCCACCTCTTCTGGACATACCCTGGAGTGAGTCTCCCATGAATTGGTCCCTCCCCCCCCATTGCAGGGCCAGAGGAGGGAGGGAGGGAAGGCAGTCTGCCCCCAGTGCACATATTCAGATGATGATAGCCATCCAAGAGGTGGTGTGGGTTCAGGGAGGTGCACCTAACTTCATGCTGCCCTTGGATCCCCATTTCCACTTTCTCCCAGGCCTGTGCCATGGTTTCATGGCAGGGCATGTGCATGGAGGTGCACACATCCCAAAGATCCATGGCCCTACACTTCAAACCATTCATTGTCAGCATTACCACCAGGTCTCCACCCAGACACAGTCAAAGGCCAATACAACTGGCCACCCCTCCCAGGGAAAGGAGAGCAGTCCTTGGGACACTCAATTCTCTCCGACCCCACCAACTCCAATGGTCCATTCTTGTTCCCGAAAACAGATCTCTGGTGTGGTAGGAGGTAAGGCATTTAATGTCTTAGCCCTCCAAACCACCGGGCCAGCTGGTAATAGGGTATTCTAAGTGGCATCCACAACTATCTGGAACTTGTTGACTTTCCATCTCAGGAGCTCCCCCTTGGGGGAGGCATTTAAGAAGGGGCCACAGTGCTATTTACTTGCACATGTTTTTGGCATTGACAGATTATTTAACAGCTGTATATCTGTTATATGGTACTAGGCTATTCATTTATTTATTTAAAGCTGCAATATTTTATGCTTGTAATTTAGCCTGATGTATGTTATTTTACTGTGAAGTACCCTGAGCCCCTGGGATAGAGCACTATACAGATAAAACTGCTTTGCTTTGCTTATAATGAAGTGCAAAAAAAAAGACACAGTGTTAATGCATTTATTTAGGATTACAGCATACAAGGCAGGAAACTGAAATAGGGTTAAATGTTCCTGGAACCTTGGAAAAGTCTGTGGTACGGTGTTCTTCAGGGTTTAAATGTGATCATGTGATGTGTTGGTACTACCTTAATTTGGTCACCCTCTATGCAAGCACTGCTGTGTCATTTATTTTGCATAAAATGACACTGCTGATATTAGTGTAACACAACAATGCATTACATTACTGTTCAAACTACACCACTGATTTGACAAGGTTTCTAGTACTCTGTGCCCTAATATTTTTCATTTTCCTGTTTTTTAGGATGAAATCCTAAAAGATGCATTAAAATAGTTCTGTGCAATTATAACCTTCCTTTTTTTTTTTAATCTAGCCTTTTGCTTCTCCGTGGCCACCTGCACCTGTATTTGGGACCCTTTCTGCCCCCAACCCTGTCAACTTCTCCTCCCACCATCTTACCGGTGGGGATCCACAAGAAACAGGGTCAGGGAGTGTCGGGAAGCATTGGGCACCATCACATACAGCCATGGAGAGACATAGCTATTTTCTTGTGCAAGGCAATGAGTCTGGCCACGCTGGTATGACAAACCAAAACTTGATTTGGTAAAGTTAAAAATGCATTTATTCCATGCTATTTAAAACTATAAGCAGCAGCACCCCTGGTCACTACAGTTATTTTCTTGTGGTTTTTCTCCTGTCCCAGAGCATTGGCATACATGTCGAGTGCACATGTGTGAAGGCACACAGGAGCTTCCTGAACCAAGTGCTCCCTCTACCCTCCCGTCATTGCATCAGTCCCCCAGACCTCTGCTCTGACACCCAGCCTTCACCAGTTGCCAGTTAAGAATGAGGAAACTCTCCTCCCCAATCCAGAAGATGAGAACAGCCCAGCAGCCACTACTATCATCTCCCAGCCCCTCTCCCCACACCAATCCCCAGCAACCTGAACTCGCTCCCAAACAGTGGTCACCGGTGTAGCGGGAGTTGTGGCGTCTAGCGCATCAACCTTCAGTGTCACCAGACTGGTTAATTTCCTTACTGTTTGAAAAAAAATATATAAACTGATAACTTTAGCTGTTGCTTTTCTTACACCTCATGATGAACCCTGCATTGTGAAACTCACTGCACCAGACCTGTAGCTTGCTTCATGAGTGACCCAGCGGGATACTCACAAGGCAGTTGCATAATGAAACTCTAAAAAAAAAAGGTTGAGGAGGGTGAGTATGGGTGCTAAGTGGTTTGGATGGCTTTTCTTGTATAGGGGGGTAGGGTGACATGGATACCAGTGAGAAGGGGACTAGCCTGACCCACCTGAGGTGTATAGAAACATAGAAAGTGACATCAGAAAAGGACCGCCAGGCCCACCTAGTCTGCCCAGCATGACTAGCTAGCTGCCAGAACTTTTCTATTTCCTACTGCCCCCCCAGTTTAAAAGACCCTTGTGTCTATCCCGTGCTCTCTTGAATCCCCCCCCCCACAGTTCCTGCCCCCACCACCTCTTCTGGGAGTCTTTTCCAGTTATCCACCACCCTCTCCGTGAAATAGAATTTTCGAATGTTTCCTTTGAACCTTCCCCTATACAATCTGCATATCATGCCCCCTTGTTTTTGATTGCTTCTTTAGCTGGGAAGATGTAGCCTACTGGCACCCTGTTAATACCCTTGATATATTTGAAGGTCTCAATCATGCCGTCCCTCTCCCTCCTCTGTTCTTGGGAGTATATGTTTAGCTCCTTGAGTAGTTCCTCGTATGACAGTTGCCCGAGGCCCTTCACTTCTGGATGTGCTCCGCTCTGTCCACATCCTTCTTGAGGTATGGCCTCCAGAACTGGACGCCATACTCAAGATGTGGCCTATATAAGGGCATTATGACCTCCCTCTTCCTGATAGTTATTCCCCTGCCGATACAACTCCGCATTCTTTTGGTCCTTGCCACCACCTTCTGACACTGCCTTGTCACCTTCAGGTCCCGTGAAATGATTACTGATGTGTAGCTGAGATTTAAATTAGGTGTACACCACAGTACACCTTGAGGTGTGTACCTCAGTTGCACTGTCATCTGAGATGTGTACATGAGGTTCAGCAGCAGTGCACTGACAGTGTAATTGCGATGTATTTGATATGCATCTAAAAAATGCTAATTATGTACACCTCAGTGAAATGTACAGTTTGATGTGAGATGTATTCAGGAAGTGTAGTTGAGGTCACACATCAATATGGCCAGTCGAGCTGTACAAAAAAAAAACACTCTAAATTGAGTGAAGAGATTTCTGTAAAAGAAAAAGCAAATACTATTTACCTAATTAACTAATTTTAAGTTGAATTTTGTAAAGTATTAACAAAGAGGTAGTTGTCTATCTCTTTACAACCACAGCTACATTACAGGAATTGACAAAACACCTAGGAATTCCTGCGTTAAACTCTTAACAGATAGAGACAAAACACCTAGTAATTCCTGCATTAAATAAAGTGAGAGCAGTGTCGGCTGGCAGTAGCGGATCCAGGATTTTACAATGGGGGGTGCTGTGGTGGTGTGTGGACTAGATATGCAACTTTCTGACATTTTTTTAATCCTTTATATTATCTTTTCCATTAAATTTTTGACTAAACATAATAATGTAATCTATTGTTTTGAATGTAGATTTTCTTACAATCAATATATTACACTTCTCCAGAAAAGTGAAATCTAGCAGTAGCAAGCAAGCAAGTTACATTGGGGTGGGGTGGGGTGCACCTGCACCCACTAAACCCCCCTAGATCCGCTACTGTCTGCAGGAACAGCTTTCAAAACATAATTCTTTTATACAGTAGTCACTTGAAATAGTGAACCTTACAAAAAGCAGGGGAAAGGTAATATGGAGTTACAGGCCCCTATCCCAACCTCCATTAAATAAACAAAAGAGATGCAGACATAGAAAACATGCACACACCCCCAGTAAGATCTTGTCACATTCTGCAACATGAACAAACCGAGATAAACAAGAAATTGTCTTAGTCTGAGTAAAGATTGGTTATTGTGCAAGCACTGCCCAGCTAAACATAAATCTCCAGCTGCTGCCTAAGGGCAAGCTGCCACTAACCAGGAAGTGCTCCAAGGGAGTTCAGAAATTAAAACTGCCAATGGTTTCCCAACAGGGCCAAACAGAGCCACTCAGCAACACACAGCAGCAGTGGAGGTGTCTACAGCTAAAAGTTCCATTTGTAAGCTAGAGCTGAGGTGTACCTTGCTAAAAGTTCCATTTTTAAGGTGTAGTTGAGGAAGCATACTGCTAAATGTAAAGTTCATGCGGTGTATATTAGTAAAACTTCAAGCCTTTATGGTGCTGTTGAGGTTTTCAGTATTCTGGAGGTGTATATAAGGTGCAGTTGAGATACATATTGTGTGTACACCTCAAACATGGTGTACACATAGAAACATAGACATTGTCAGAAGAAAAGGACCACTCGGCCCACCCAGTTGGTAGAGTATTTTCCTTGCCTATTCTGTCTCCACAGACCCTACCTGGTATCCATTGACCCTCCCCCCCCCCACCTATTTACTAGTATTCCATTATGCCTGTCCCTTGCATGTTCAAACCCCCGCCACCCACTGTTTTGCTCACACCACCTGTGCTGGCAGTCTGCTCAGGTGTACACCACTCTTTCTGTGAAGTAGTACTTCCTGACATCCCTCCCAAACTCCCCCCAGCTTCACTGCATGCCTTCCTGTCCTCCTACACTTCCTTATTTGAAATAGACTCCCCCTTTACTGTGCTCAACACTGTGATGTACTTGTAGGTCTCTATCGTGCCCCCCTTCCTCCTCTCTTCTAGGGTGTACATGTTGCAATCATAGAAACATACCATTTAATGGCAGATAAGGACTGCTTGGCCCACCTAGTCTGCCCATTTTCCCTACCCACTGCAATACCACAGACCCTAACTGATCTGTGTCTTACCCTTTCTTCCTTATTGCTAAGGTACCCGTATGTCTATCCCATGCATTCTTGAATTCCCCCACCGCGTTAGCGCCCACCACCTCCTCAGGAAGGCTGTTCCATGCAACCACTATTCTTTCTGTGAAAAAATACTTCTTCCTTTTGCCCCGGAGACTCCAACCTGCCCAGCTTCATATCATGCCCCCTCGTTCTTGCGCATCTTCTTTTCTGAAAGATGCTACCCTCTTGTTTCTTGTCTATATCCTTGAGGTACTTGAAAGTCTCTATCATTACACCCATCTCTCTCTCCTCACTTCCAAGGAGTACATATTGAGGTCCTCTTGTCTCTCTTCATATGACTTCTGGTACATTCTTTGCACCATTTTAGTTGCCCTTCTCTGAACTGCCTCTACTCTGTCTATGTCCTTCCAGAGGTGTGGCCTCCAGAACTGGACACAGTACTCCAGATGAGGTCTCACCAGTGATCTGCACAGCGGTATCACTACCTCCTTCCTTCTGCTGGTGATACATCTCCCTATGTACCTTAGCATCCCACTGGCTCTCCCCACAGCCTTCTCACATTGTTTGGTCACCTCTAGGCCACCAGATATGATTATCCCTAAGTTCTTTTCTTGTTTGGTGGCTATCAGTAACCCCCCCCCCCATCACATTCTTCTCCCTTGGATTCCTGTGCCCCAAATGCATGATTTTGCACTTCTTTGCATTGAACCCTAGCTGCCACACTCTGACCACTCCTCAAGCTTGCTTAGGTCCCGTCTCATTCTCCCCCCACCGAGAGTCGACCTGTTGCAGATCTTAGTGTTATCCACAAAGAGGCATACCTCCCCTTCCAGCTCCTCTGCAATGTCACTTATGAAGACATTAAAGCCCAGCAAAGATCCCTGTGGCACACTGCTGGTCACCCCCTTCTGTTTGGAATGAACTCCATTTACCACCATCCTCTGTGTCCTATTGCTCAACCAACCTCTAACCCAGTTTACAACACTGGGACCCACTCCCAAGCTGCCCAACTTGTTTACAAGCCTCCTATGTGGGACAGTGTTGAAGGCCTTGGCGAAATCTAGGTAGGCCACATACACCACCCTTCCCTGATCTACTTCCCTGGTCATCTAGTCAAAGAAAGACAAGACCTTTCCACTGTAAATCTATGCTGCCTCAGTTCCTGTGCTCTGCTGGATTCCAGATATATCACTATCCTTTCCTTTAGCAGTGACACCATTAAATATCCCCACCACCGAGGTCAGACTGACTGGCACCACCGAGGTCATGCTAACTGGCTTGTAATTGCCAGCCTCCTCCCACTTTTGGGGAGAGGGACTATATTTGCCCTTCCCCCAGTCCTCTGGAACCATCCCTGCCACTATCAATTTGTTGAACAGGGCTTTTAGTGGTGCTGCCAGCACCTCTCTAAGTTATTTTAATATTCTGGGATGTATCCCATCTAGCCCCATAGCCTTGTCCACTTTCAGATTCTCAAGTTCCTGTAAGACCCTCTCCTCCGTAAATGGACTGGTGTCCATCTCCCTTCCGTTGGTGCTTCTGTCAACTGACTGCAGTTCATCTCCTTTGCCTTCTCCTTTGAACACTGAAAAAAGAATATTTGTTCAGGATTGTTGCTTTTTCCCAGGTCCCCCTCCACACACTTCTCTCCCTCCCTTTTTAACCTCACAATCCCACCCCTGATCTTTTTCCTTTCACAAATGTACCTGAAAAAAGTCTTGTCTCTATTTATCACCTGGGCTATTTTTTCCTCCGTTTGCACCTTTGTGCTCCTGACTGCTTTCCCTGCCTACCTCTGCTTTTCCCTATACAGTTCTCTGTCCTCCTCCTCTGTGTTTCTTTCTAATTCCTGAAAGACAACCTTTTTCTCTTACCTTCCCGGCCACTTCCTTTGAGAACCATAGTGTTTTTTTTTCCTTTTTTTGTTTTGCTAAGTTTCTATTTTTACAGTTAATCTTTTCATTGAACCACAGAGACATACTATACAATCAACAGCCAGCATTTGATCTTACAATGGACAACAGTTCCAGCGACATGCATTTATTACATTTTTACTCATACTGTCATAAAGCGCTGTGTAAAAATACATACATATGGTGTTACAACATGCGTCCTAAATACACACAATCTCACCTTAGAGATATCTTACTGTCTTGATTACTTTCCTACTGTGGGGCTCAATCTATTGGAGAGTGGGCCTCTTTTGAAGGGAGAGGGCATCTTCAACCATGTTCAGCTCCTGAGTGAGTATGGGGGGGGGTCTTTTATTGTTCAGAAGGGGATTTCATTTGAGGGCCTTGTGATGTTAACCCTTATGACCCATCATGGGGGTCTAAGTAAATCTGTACTCTGTGGGGCCCAAAGAGTGTTTGATTTCTCTTGTATATCTTGCATGAAAGGGGACCAACCATCCATCTGTGAATGTCTGTTTGTTGCGGGCAGCAACATGTGTCATTCTTGAATAGGTCGCTACTTTCTCCATGGCTGTGACCCATTCTCTAATGGTTGGGGTCTCTCTGGTGCACCATCTTTATAAAATAAGCCTATTGGCCTCCACTGATGCTTGCATCAACCACAATTTCTGTTTGCTGTTGATATGAGGAGTGGCCCGGGAGAATGCCAAGCATCCAGAGGGCTGGGGTGCTTGGGATCTGAAACTCTAGTATCTCAGAGCACTGGGTAATTACTTCATTCCAAAAGGGGTAAATGGAGGCACAACGACACAGTATGTGTAGTAATACTGCTCCTTCATCATCACACCTCCAGCACACATCTTCCTGCACTAATCCCATCCTTTTAAATTGCACTGGTGTGCAATACCAAAGGTGCTATATTTTACTTTGGATTAGGAAGCTACAGGGGATCCCCACATGCTTTCTGAGCAGAGATCTAGCACTTGCTCCATTTCTCATCTGATAAGGGGAGCCCTAGCATGTTCTGCCACTTAACTTTAGCTGGTTGGGATGGGTCGGATGCTTCATCCCTCATCTTTTCATACATTAACCCTGCTCAGCCTTTTGGTGTGAGTAGCATCTGTCTATGGGGAGCTTCTTGTCTATATCTCTCTCCAAGGCCTGATATCTGATACAGGTACACCCTTTCTTAGTCCAGCATCTGTATAAGTGTCTCAGCTGTGGGTACTTCCAGAAGTCCCTTTTCCCCCACCTGATATTTTCCCTGCAGTGAAGTGAAGCAGTACAGTATATGCTTGTCAGCTAATAGGATGTCTTTTAGTCTGAAGATGTGTTTCACCCTCCACTCCTCCCACACAAATGGCCTTCAACCTATCGTCTATCTAGGATTGTTCTAGAAACATAAATATATCCCTGGATTGAAGCATGCCTTGGTGATTGCTCCGAGTTTCTTCCAAGCAGTGTGGGCCACTTTCACCGTGAGCCAATGTTTGAACTGAGGTGCTAGGGAATGGCCTAGGTATACTATAAGATCAATGCTTTGTAATGCATCTTTCTCCAGGTCCGCCCATGCCAGTTTGTTATGACCCTCCTCTAGGAACAGTTTACAGGTTCTGGCTACTGGAAAGGCATACGCGTAATGTTGGAAGTGTGGAAGACACCACCCTCCTCTGTTCCAGGGGGCTGTTAGTTATGCCCTGTTGTACCTAGGAGTTTTGGTTTCCCACAGGAAATTCCCCACCATGGAGTCCAGCTTTTGAAACCATTTCTTCTGTATCTGTAGTGCCATATGGGATAACGCATAAAAGACCCTGGGGTAACCATCATTTCGATTGCAGCAATTTTGCCAGGCATCAAGAGGTTCAGTTATTTCCATCTCTGTGTCTTGGCCTGTAAGCTGTTGAAGAGAAGGGATATGTCTTTTTTTCAACTAATGTATGCACTTTTGAGTTAACCTTAATCCCCAAGTATTTAATTCCCCCCTTTGCCTATGCCAAGCCTACTTCTTGGGTTGGTGTTAGGCTCTGGAGTCAACAGTGCATTGAAAGGGAGGACCTCTGTCTTGCTCCTGTTGATGCAGAGCCCTGAAATGACTACAAAAGACTGCAATAACTCTATAATATGCGGGGCACTTGCCTGAAAGTCATTTGTTAATATGAGGCAGTCATCTGCATTCAACATTGAATGATACTCCTTTCCTCCCATCTTTAGGCCACGTATCCCTGGATGCTCCCTTACTGCACATGCTAGGGCTTCAGTTGCCAGCACAAACAACATTGGAGATAGAGGGCACCCCTGCCTTGTGCCTCAATGTAGGCTAAAGGGTTCAGAAAGGATGTTGTTTGTTAGGATTCTAGCAATAGGTTGTTTATACAAAGTCTTAATCCACCCCTAAAGGCAGTGCCAAAGTTGCAGTGCTTAAGTATTGCACGAAAGAAGATTCATTTTATCAAGTCAAAAGCCTTCTTGAAATCAACTGAGATGGCTGCTGCAGGTGTCAGAAGGGGCATTGCACTTCGCAGTAAGGAAACTAGGGCTCTTAGGTGATCTGCACTAGCCCTTCCCTTGACAAATCCCACCTGGGAGGGATGTATTAAGAATGGGATGACCTTTTCCAGGCAAGTTGCCAGGACCTTTGCCAATATATTAGTGTATGCATTAATTAAAGATATTGGCCTGTAACTTGCTGGGAGTGTGGGGTCCTTCCCTTCCTTAGGAAGAACCGTTATAATGGCCTCTCTCATGGTTCGTGGTTGATCTTCCTTCTGCTATGCTTCATTAAGCATTTCCCTTATTGGTGGGGCAACTTCTTCTGGTATTATTTTATAGAAGTTTGCTGAGAAGCCACCCCCCCCCCCCGGGGGTATGTGAAGGGACATACTGTGTATGGCAACCTTAAGTTCCTGTTCATTGACCTGAGCCTCTAGCTCTATGCTTTGACATGGTGTTAGGTTAGGAAGTTTGAGGCCTGCCATAAATGTGGAGAACTTCTATTCATTCTGTTCATTCTGTTCAGTGTCAGTGGCTCAACAGGTAGCTCACTCACCTCTGAGGCCAAGAGATCAGGAGGCTGTGGGTTCTATCACCACACCAGGCACTTGAGTTAATATCCCAGTACTGACACTGCATTGCAAAATGATGGGGTGCTGCTCTCCTGAGGTGCCATCTTTCAGATGAGATGTTAAACTGAGGTCCCATCTGCCTGTTCTGGTGATAGTTCAGATGGATATTAAAGATCCCATGGCACTTCTCAAAAAAAGAGTAGGGGAATTTCCCCGGTACCCTTGCCAAATTTCCCCCCATTCACTGAAAATATCACCAACAGCTTAATCTGGTTAAATGGTCCAGTTGACGTTCATCTGTATCCCGGGTCGTGCCTGAAAATAGGCAAGAATTTGTCTAGTGCACATACTCAGTCAACAAAACTAAATAAATAAATAATAAATCCCACATCACATGCGAGTTGTAAAGTGATTCTTAAAATTCAAACATTGCTTTGTTAATCATTTCAGATTTGGTCTGCCTCTCCCCATTGCTGTTTTGTAGCTGGGTGATGTGCTTTTCGACCTGTTGCTTCTTCAACCTGTAGGCTAGCAGCTTGCCAGTTTTTTCCCCTACCACTCAGTATTTGTGCTGCAACCTCTGGATTTGGAGTTCAACTTTCCTTGTAGCCAGGGTGTTTAATTTTATTCTTAGGGATATCATTTCATATACTAGTTCTTGGTTTTTGAGCCTGCCTTGATCCCTTTTATATAAACTCTCCTTGTCCTCCAGTTGGTTCTCCGGTTCAGCTGCCTCCCTCTCTCTTTGTTTTCTGTGGTGGGAGGCATAACTGATTATCCTGTCCCTTAACATTGCCTTGAATGCTTTCCAAATGGTCGCTGTGGGTGCAATCCCTGGAGGGTTATCTAAGAAGTAGGTTTTTGTTTCTAATTTTAGCCATCCCTTGAAGTCCTCCTACTGTAGCAAAAGAGGGTTTAACCTCCAGTTTGCTAACCTGGAGGTGGGAAAGCTTAACATTAGGGACATAGTTCGTAGAGCATAATCCGACATATACATCGGGTCTATTGTAACATTTAACACTTGGTGGGTGAGTCATGGGGATGTGAACCAGTAGTCAAGTCTACTGGCTACCTTCTTTGCATCTGAGATATATGTGTAATCCCTTTTGGCTGGGTGTGTTAGTTTCCAGGTGTCCTGCAACCTGTGTAAGGTAAGCAGCTCTTTTAGTGCCTTGATGGAGTGTACATGAGGCTCCAGCCTTGAGATAGATCTATCTAGAAGAAAAAAAAGAAAAAAAGGCGAAAAGCACCAGGAGTTGTGTGGTGCTAAGCAAATATCGAACAAAAGGGAGCATAAATATGAGCACCCGCACAGCACAATAAAAATGACTTATAATCGGAAATATAAATCGAAATTTTTAATGCAGACCAGCACGGTACAAGACAAGACAAAGGACTAACATTACACCTGGTGGGCTGCCAGGCTTCCTCAGAGTAAAAGACATCACAACAATGCTTTGCTTAAATACACAATCCACTCAGTCATGTGACTTGGATTCACCAATGTGTATGAAATCCTTAGTAATTATGAATTAGTGTCCCATTTAAGACTAAAAACTCACAAAATTGATCTACTAGTCCCATACTATTACAAGGGATCACCCCAAAATTAATGATACAGTGAACTTGGTAACCTCAAATAAAATGTTACATAAATATACACATTTTAATATTAATCAATTATTTATGTAACCTAACTAAGTTAAAATGAGGTGACCAGGTACAATCTTTCTAACTAGCATCAATGGGAGAAGACACATCATGACTATATTATAATAGTCATGTTTGGGAACAAAATTCAAAATTTATTTTAACATGTTATCAATGGAGCCGGAATAAATTTTATTCTTCCAAAATGTGTGACTGTGTTATATAGAGCCCATAATGATAAATCTCACAGATCATTTATATTTTTTTAAAAATGCTGCAGGCTCAATACTCTCATTAAGGCCCATGTCAGAGCAAGCTCCTAAAGTGTAAATCCAATAGCTTTCTCTCTGCCCTATTTTTTTGTTTAGGTTACCCCCTCTAGGACCCAGAGTGACCAGTTCCAAACCCAGAAAATTAAAGGTGTGTTTACTTGGACCATACTTTGAAATGTGTTTAACTATGGCATATGACATATCATGTTTTTCCACTGCCCTTACATGTTCACTTATTCTTACTTTCAATTTTCGCGTGGTGCGTCCAACATAGTAGGCCCCACATTCACAAGTCAACAAATATATCATGCCAGTACTGTTGCATGTAATGAAATCCCTCAATTCTATGTTATTTCCTGTAACTGGATGTTTAAAATTCTTACAACAATTAATGTATTTACAATACGTGCATTTACCACATCTATGTGTTCCCTTTGGTCTTGATGTTAATAACACTTGTTTGTCATTGGTATTGGTCCTTACTAAATTAGACACAACATGATCTTTTACACTTTTACATTTTCGATATACGACTCTTGGTCCACTTTTAATCACATCCTTTAATTCTGGTTCAAGTTCTAAGATAGGCCAATTCTTAACAATAATTTGTTTTACTTCATGGGCTCGACTGGAAAAGCTGGTGACAAAGGGACACTCAGTTTTAGATTTTGCTTCTTGTTTGTAAATCAAGATTTCATTCCTATCCAACTGATCTACTTTCCTAATGGCAGATGCTATACTTTTATTACTGTAACCTCTATTTATAAAACATTGTACCTGTTCATTACATTTTATTTCATATTCTGAGTGTTCAGTACAATTTCGTAAGGTTCTTATTAATTGTCCTTTAGGAATGTTAAATCTGGTATGAAAAGGATGGCAACTATCAAATCTCAGTAAAGAGTTCCTGTCAGTATTTTTCTGGAACAAGGTGGTACATACTCTACCTTTGCCATCCTTATAAATTTTCAAATCCAAAAAAGTAACAGTAGTCTGATGAATATTGTGCTGTGTGGGTGCTCGTAATTATGCTCCCTTTTGTTTGATATTTGCTTAGCACCGCACAACTCCTGGTGCTTTTCACCTTTTTTTCTTTATTGTCTTTGGTGTATTTACAAGTGAAGAGCACAGGTTGGCATCTATTTTGAAAGAGCTGTAAAAGCCTTTTTCAGCTTAAACCATATGCAGCGTATTCAGAAGATTGATGTTTTATAGGTCATCATTACCAGCACTTAGCCACTATTTTCTCGAACGAACCACATGAGAAAGTTACAAATATCTTGATGCTTTTAGAACAGAGCACGGCACTATTGGGACAAGTGGAAGGGTTTCCAGAGGAATTATTTGTGAACTGGACTACATCACGTGATGACCCATATCCAGGAAGAAGCCCGACGACTGCAACAGGCCTCTGAAAATGGTGTGCGAGGTGGCGTACATACCACTGGGTTTGCTAATTTTGTTTTTCGTGCACAAGAGGGAGAAAATCCATTGCTGGGAGCTATTGAAGGAGTGATGTGTGAAAGTGGTGAGTTGAGCCCTAAAGTTTTATTTCGTAAACTTGAAAAACTGGTGTTAAAGGGCAGATGGATGTTCTGGCATAAAACTACTTTGGAGGCATATCTCCAAGTACACCGAGTCCCGAGGGGGCTACGAATTGTCCAAAAACCATTGTGTGGGACAGATAACTCAGAATTCATGATGCGATGGTGCAATAACATGCATGAAGCATCGGTTAAAAATATTGAACTAATCTTGGAGTTTGCTTAACCTATCAGAGACGGATTGTCTCAAGAAATTAATGACATTGAAAGTAAATTAAAAGAGTCTGTGGATACAATAGAATGGGAGAGATTAAATAGGTTGTTACTGGAAAAAGTGACTAGATATGATATTAAAATTAAAAAGCAAAAACAAAATAAATTTGTATGAGATGAAAATGATTATCTCAATAACAGGGTCTATGACTGGAATGATATTAAACAGACAACACCTAAATCCATCTTAAAAAAAAAGTGGTGAAATTCCCATTTTGAATAATACTGTTTTGGACTATACAACTGGTCCTTCTGATATGGATGATTCAGATAATCATTTAGAAGGTTTGATGGGGGAATCCCCACCTGGACAGTCCCCCCCATATCATCAAGGGACCCAACGCAGTCAGCGGCAACGGTGTACACGTTTTCAAAATGTGTATTTCCAACAAAGAGGATTGGGGGGCAGCATGGAAGAAAAAACAATAGTCAATGGTATTTTGTATAATATACATAGGAAAATTGACTCATATAATGAGGTATATAACACTGAGCCATCTGTTATTAATCATAATGATGTGGATACTATTTTTACATCTATTTCTGATGCGGAGCCAATTTTTGATATGCTGGAGGATATGTTAGGCATGGATTGCAAATTGGATATCCAGAGTGAGGAAGCTTTTGTTAGATCTTGTGGCGATCTGTTAGGAGCTGACAATCATTCGAGCATACAAGGCATTGCTGAGTATCATGGTCAAATGCTATCACATAACAAAAATTTTATTAAAACAAAGAATTTGTTATTTCATAGTACATCTGATTTAAGTGATGGCATCAATCATGTTACTCAGTTAAACACACAAGTAAATGATTCACAAATGGAGGTTCGAGGTTGTAAACAAACATTTGCATTCTTTTCAGATCCCTTAGGAGATATGAAACATGTTAATCAATTTAACACTCAGTTAAATGAGGTTGTTGGCTATATTGATAGTAATTTATTAGAATTTGATCATGGTTCTGATGTTTGCAATAATACTCAAGATCGAGACCAGACATCATTATGTAGAGGTTTTTCCTCCATAAAAGGTACATTAAAACTAGACAAAAATTTGTTAGATGTTCTGGTACCAGTTATCAATCTATCTAGTCACATCTCAACACAGCATGAACTTTCAATCTTAAGTAAGGGCTTATCTTTTTGTCCCTTGGCAGGAGTTGATTATTTTAATACATTTGCAGATTTGCATAAATTGGGTAGAAATTTGACTTTCAAATGTATAATGAATAAAGGTGATGATAATTATGGTGTTGGAAGTAACACTGCAAGATTGCAACCTAGATCAGAATATTGTCCACCTATAAATCCTACTGTTGCAGTATTTATTAAAAAATGTGAGCTGGATTTAAAATATTTACAGGAAAATAATAAAATACAGAATTTTGATAACTGCAGTAAAGAAGAGAGAGAGACTTTAAAAAATTTAAAATCTAATGAATCATTAACAATTAAGCCAGCAGACAAAGGTGGGGCTATTGTGGTACTCAATACTGTAGACTATATAAGTGAGGTGAAAAGACTTATTAGTGATGAAACCTTTTATGTTAAAACCACATACAAAATTATAGACACTTTTAAACAAGAAGTAAATAAGTGCCTGAATGTGGGCTTTTTGAAAGGATATATTTCTGAGGTTGAGTATAGAACACTCACAGTTACGCATCCAGTTATTCCAGCCATCTATGCTTTACCCAAGATTCATAAAAGTTTAGAACATCCCCCAGGGAGGCCAATTGTTTCAGGGAATGGCTGGCTTACTGAACCAATTTCCATGTACCTCGATGGTTTTTTGCAACCTATAGTACAGAATCTGAGATCATATCTCAGAGAATCTACTCAAGTAGTACAAATCATCAAGGATTTATATGTTGAACAGTCATGGTATTTTTCAGTAGTCGATGTTAATTCTCTGTATACAGTAATACCACACGATAAGTGGCTGGAAGCTCTGAGTCATTTTTTTAAATACCAGAACAGAGGAAAACAGAGTAAAAACTCCTACACTTTTTTTGGTACAGTTGGCTGAATTGGTTTTAACCATGAATGTTTTTATGTTTGATGGATTATTGTACCATCAGGTTCGAGGTATGGCTATGGGCACCACAATGGCCCCCAGTTATGCCAATCTGTTTATGGGAAAGTGGGAAATTGATTATCTGTATGACTTCGCCACAAATCCAAATTTGGATTATGTGGATTTGTGGCGATGTTTTATAGATGATATATTAATTATTTGGAAAGGTACAGTAGATGAGTTTGGACAATTTGTCTAATGGATGGAATCCACTAGCAGCAGTCTGACTTATAAATATGATATTCATCAGACTACTGTTACTTTTTTGGATTTTAAAATTTATAAGGATGGCAAAGGTGGAGTATGTACCACCTTGTTCCAGAAAAATACTGACAGGAACTCTTTACTGAGATTTGATAGGTGCCATCCTTTTCATACCAGATTCAACATTCCTAAAGGACAATTAATAAGAACCTTATGAAATTGTACTGAACACTCAGAATATGAAATAAAATGTAACGAGCAGGTACAACGTTTTATAAATAGAGGTTACAGTAATAAAAGTATAGCATCTGCCATTAGGAAAGTAGATCAGTTGAATAGGAATGAAATCTTGATTTGCAAACAAGAAGCTAAATCTAAAACTGAGTGTCCCTTTGTCACCAGCTTTTCCAGTTGAGCCCATGAAGTAAAACACATTATTGTTAAGAATTGACCTATCTTAGAACTTGAACCAGAATTAAAGGATGTGATTAAAAGTGGACCAAGAGTCGTATATCGAAAATGTAAAAGTGTAAAAGATCATGTTGTGTCTAACTTAGTAAGGACCAATACCAATGACAAACAAGTGTTATTAACATCAAGACCAAAGGGAACACATAGATGTGGTAAATGCATGTATTATAAATACATTAATTGTTGTAAGAATTTTAAACATCCAGTTACAGGAAATAACATAGAATTGAGGGATTTCATTACATGCAACAGTACTGGCATGATATATTTGTTGACTTGCGAATGTGGGGCCTACTATGTTGGACACACCACGCAAAAATTGAAAGTGAGAATAGGTGAACATGTAAGGGCAGTGGAAAAACATGATATGTCATATGCCATAGTTAAACACATTTCAAAGTATGGTCCAAGAAAACACACCTTTAATTTCCTGGGTTTGGAGCTGGTCACTCTGGGTCCTAGAGGGGGTGACCTAAACAAAAAAATAGGGCAGAGAGAAAGCTATTGGATTTACACTTTAGGAGCTTGCTCTGACATGGGCCTTAATGAGAGTATTGAGCCTGCAGCATTTTTAAAAAAATATAAATGATCAGTGAGATTTATCATTATGGGCTCTATATAACACAGTCACACATTTTGGAAGAATAAAATTTATTCCAGCTCCATTGATAATATGTTAAAATGAATTTTGAATTTTGTTCCCAAACATGACTATTATAATATAGTCATGATGTGTCTTCTCCCATTGATGCTAGTTAGAAAGATTGTACCTGGTCACCTCATTTTAACTTAGTTAGGTTACATAAATAATCGATTAATATTAAAATGTGTATATTTATGTAACATTTTATTTGAGGTTACCAAGTTCACTGTATCATTAATGTTGGGGTGATCCCTTGTAATAGTATGGGACTAGTAGATCAATTTTGTGAGTTTTTAGTCTTAAATGGGACACTAATTAATAATTATTAAGGATTTCATACACATTGGTGAATCCAAGTCACATGACTGAGTGGATTGTGTATTTAAGCAAAGCATTGCTGTGATGTCTTTTACTCTGAGGAAGCCTGGCAGCCTGTCAGGTGAAACGTTAGTCCTTTGTCTTGTCTTGTACCGTGCTGGTCTACATTAAAAATCTGGATTTATATTTCTGTTTATAAGTCGTTTTTATTGTGCTGTGTGGGTGCTCATATTTATGCTCCCATCTATCTTGAAGATAGTCCAGTGCTAGATTACAGTCTCCCCTGATAATTATGTCCCTCTCCCCTGTTGACATAGCCATCAAGTCCTGGAATAGTTTGTCGAAGAACTCCGGGGAATTCTCATCTGATGCATATATATTTGTCAGCAATATCTCCCCTTGTGAGGTATCCACTTTGGCAAGCACCCATATCCCCTCCTTGTCCTTTCTCTGTTCCAACAGTTTCCACTTTAATTTTTTATGACAAATTATAGATACCCCCTCTTTTGGCATTATCTGCTGGGCTATGGACCTCCCATCCCACCCATTCTCTGACCATTTTTTTTGCTTCTACATGGTTCAGTTTTGCTTCTTGCAGAAAGGCTATTTATGTTTTAAGTCTCTTCAACCTGGCAAGTTTTTTTTTCCTTTTGATGGGCAAATTCAGGCCCCTTACATTCCATGAGGTGGCTGTTAATACCTCTGTACCAGTCATATTCGTATTTTGATCTACCCTACTGTAACTTCACTTCCATTCTTGGTCGATACCTTTATGCAGGAAAGTAACTTTCTGTTCTCCCCAGCCCATTCTCCCTTTTGTTCCTCCCTTCTCCCATGTTGTCACCCCTCAGCTTATTGCAGACAGTATCCCTGAAGTAGCCCCTTCTTTGTGTCCCTGCAGTGTCATTTTCTTCCTTTGTACAACTGGTACTTTTGCCCCAGAACAGGTCCCTCCTTTGTTGGTTCATGTATTCTATGGAGCCAGACTTTACACTTGAACCTTCTGTGGCATGTAACTTATTTTGGCTTATGTGCCTTCTGGTAACATCATTCACATTAACAACAAATGTAACTTTACACTCATCACATTCTTTTCCTATTCCTATTGCATGTCAATGTGCGCATGACCAAAAGTGGGCTGTTTTTAAAGCCTTAGGCACCCCCCAAGATTTTCAGCGTTACCACTCTCTCCAGAATGCCTGTACCCATGACATCCATCTCACAAAGGCAGACTATTTCAACGCCTCCTTCCAAGAAAACATAAACAAATCTTCCAAATTCTGAAAGGTTATTCATGCCTTCTTTTCTCCACCCTCCCATGCCCCCTCTTCAGTTTTAAAAATTGGCTCCTGTATAATAGATGACCACCCCTCTGTGGCTGAAGAGTTCAATAACTTCTTTACTACTTGTGCATTCCTCCCTCCTTGACTCTATTCCCCCTATCATCACTCCCCCCAAATGCCTCCTCCATCACTCAATACCCCATCACCCCGCTTTTCACCTTCAAACCTGTCTTCCCTGATGGCACCCTGTGAGTATTATTCACTCTTAATCCCCCCAAAGGTAAAAGTCCTGTTGGTCTCGACCCTAAACTCCTTCACCTCTCTGCCTACGTTATTACCCTTCCACTTATCTGGCTTCTGAATCTCTTCTTCTCACAAGCGACGATACCTAAGGCCTGGAAGTCTGCCACCATGGTCCCTCTACTGAAAGTGAGAACCCCTCCGATCCTAACAATTTTCACCCTATACCCCTGCTCCCCATCCTAGCTAAGGTCCAAGAGCACCTGACTCTGCAGCAACTCTCCACTTTTCTTGACTCCTCCACCTTCTTCACTCCTTTACAGTCTGGATTCCATAATGCCCATTCCACCACCACCTCCCTCATCCAGCTCACTGACTCCATTCTCACTAGAATGGATTAGGGGTGCATCACCTCTGCCATTTTTGTCAATCTGGCCAAAACCTATGACACTGTTGTCCACTCCCTTCCGCTCCTCAAGCTGACCGTGGCCAGTCTCTCTGATATCACTACTGATTGGTTCCGGTCTTACCTCATGGGCTAGTCCAGTCTGTCAAAGTTGGTAAAGCCATATCCCCATCCATCAACACAGGTGTCCCCCAAGGCTCGGTACTTGGTCCAGTTCTGTTCTCCATTTTCCTGAATGATCTCCCTGACATCTGCACATCTGCTAGTATCCACATGTATGCAGATGACACCGTGCTATTCTCCATTGGGAGTTCCCCTGTTGAAGTGACTACTAGCCCCCAACTGGACTTTAACAATGTCCAGCGTTGGTTTAGTGCTAACTAACTCTCTCTGAATATCAAAAAAATGGTCCCTATGATCTTTGGCTCCAGAAAAAAGCTGTCTAGATTAGACTCCACCCCCACCTTTCATACCCTGTCAGGTTCTAGTCTGGATGACAACCCCTCATTTATATACCTCGGGCTGTGACTAGATAAAAATCTAGACTTCTGTTCAGTGTACACGTTGATGCCATACACAAAACACTACTCCCTAAGATTGGTGCCCTGCACAGGCACTGCAACTGCCTGCCCATTCTAGCAAGGCATGAAATTGTCCAAAAGATAATTCTCCCTGTCTTGACTTTGGGGACATTGTCTACAATTCTACCCCTAAGACCACCCTATCCAGACTGGACATGTTCTTCAATTCTTTCTGCCACTATGTACTTGGCTGCCCTCCTCTCACTCAGCACTGCAATCTCTATACCTCGCTCTCCTTCCCTTCCATCTCTGCCAGATGCCTGTCACGCAACGCAAATCTAGTAGGGAACTACTGGCTCGGCTCCCTGCTATCTTACTTGTCCGCCCTTTTATCAGTCCCTCCTCCCTCATTCTATTCCCTATGATCCTCCACACACAGAACACTTGCCCTTCCTCCTTGGTGTACATCAGCTGGTGTCACCGCCTTTTCATACAAATTCCCTAGCAGCTGGAACTCTCTCCCGTTTGAAATTCATTCTGCATAATCTTGTTGTTCCCTTACACTCCTCCTTCACAGTCACACTATTCACAGCTGCAACTGCACTTAAAGAACCCTCTATTTTTCTATCTTCCTTATCCTGTCAGTTCCCCGCCCCCTTGCAGGGTTCTCAGCATCCTGAAGGGGAGTAGGTTTCTGGCCTCTTGTCTTCACCTCCCCCTCCTTCCTACTTCATCATGCCAGTTCCCCATCCCCTTGTAGGGTTCTCAGCATCCTGAAGGGGAGTAGGTTTCTGGCCTCCTGTCTTCTCCTCCTCCTCCTCCACCTCCACCTCTTTCCTACTTCATTTTGCCAGTTCCCCACCCCCCTTGCAGGGTTCTCAGCATCCTGAAGGGGAAAAGGTTCTTTGGCTTCATATCTCTTCCTCCTCCCTGACCCCCCTTTTAGTTTCCCACTGTCCAATGCCACCCCTATCCCTCTACTTTCTTCACCCCTTAATCTGGCCGATCCTTGTCCCTTTTGTAGGGTCCTGCCCTCTCATTATGATGGCTTATGCATGTACAAGCAACAACTTGTGACAGTAGCACATTTCAGAGGTGTGTCAGTGTTGTCACCAATGCAGGGAACGCTTTAGTGGGTGCGTCCCTCAGCCACCAATTATCGAGCATGCTGCCGATGACAGCAGTTTCAAAGAGAGCCATGGAGTTGAAAGAAATCTGATGCTTCAATGAGGTGCAGTTTCCTCATTGGAGAGTCAGATGACATGACTCCATTACATGCCTTTCCTGGTGAAACATTTCAATAAATATGGTGGCTCCTGCCATCCACTACACAATCCTCAGAAAGCAGAATTCAGGGGTGCCCAATCCCCATGTTGGCATGTCCCCCCCAGTTCAATTTGTTTGCCAATGGAGGTGCCCAATCCCTGTCAGCATCATATCCCCCCCTTTGTTTTCTGACAGGGGTGCCCAATCCCTTTCAGCATCAGTCCCCCCCACTCCAAACTCATGTGACACACTGGGAGCCCACCCCAGTGTGCCCAAAAGTATTTTCTCAAACCTGTAAATAAAGAAAACCTTTCTGTCTGCTATTTTTTTTTGTCCCTGTAAAAAAGAAAATGGTCCCTCATCATCCCGCCACCTCCCCAACCTGCACCCACCCTCCCCCACCTCCCCCCACCTCACCCCATACTTACCTCTGGAGGTCCGGCGTGGAGATCTTGGGTGGATCAAGGCATGTCTGAATTCTTCAAAAGCTGACAGCAAACTGAAGAAAATCATGCTAAGTAATAATGACATCACTTGGGGGTTTCAACTTAGGTGGATATCTCAGCCATTTTTTTGGAATTGTGGCTTTAAATTTTCAACATGGGGTTCTTGAGACCCCCACCTAATGAACATGTGACTGTTATTTCGTTACTCGGTCATGACAGGTGATTTTGAGGTCACTGCACAGAATCTCCTTTCCCGATTGATTAACAAAACAACAGTGCCACTGTTCATGGGGCAGGGTCCCATAAAACCCATGTTGCAAATTTCATGAAAAATTTCCCAAAAATGACTGTGTTACGATCATGCATTGTGCAGTTTGCACGCACGTTCACAACTTTTGCCAACTTTTAATATTTTCACTCCAGATTTTCAACATTAGCATTTTTTTACACCTCCTTATGAACAGTATAGCTGTTATTTTTCACATCCTGCCCAAAATGTGTTTTTGCACCTGTGGTGCACAATGGTGCGGTCGCTGTGGGAAATCAACTTTCAGGACAGATTAACAAAATCACAGTGCCACCTGCCATGAGGGGAGGGCCCAAATTCCTATGTTGAAAATTTGGTAAACAAAATCCCAAAAATGATTGCATTACGGGCGTGCGCTGCACTGTTTCTACGCACGCTCATGACTTCAACAAGTTTTCATATTTTCACTCCAGATTTTCAACACTGACATTTTTTTTACACCTCCTCATGAACAGTACAGCTGTCAATTTTCACATTCTGCCCAAAATGTGTTTTCACACCTGTGACGCCAAATGGTGCAATCGCAGTGCAAGATCACTTTTCGGCTAACGAACTGATAGTGCCACAGTTTATGAGGTGGGGTCACAAAAAGCCCACATTGAAAATCTGGAGTGAAAATACCAACAAATGCCTGGGGTGTTAGGGTTTCCTGTAGAGGCCGACAGGTGTCGGGGGTGTGACTTGGGATCGTCGGCTGTAATGCTTACGCCATTCCACCTGCACCCCACCCTACAGCCAGTGACAGGCATCTAGGTGTGCCTTGGAGTCTTTGGCCCCAAAGTTCACCCCATTCTCCTATACTGCACTCATCTCAGCATATTTCCTTATGGAATGGGGTGAGCATAAGGCCTGAAGACCCCAAGGCACACCGCAACACCTGTCAGTGTCTGCAGGGTTGGGTGAGGTGAAATGGCATGAACATTATGACAATGACCCAAAGGCACACCCCAATGCCTGTCAGTCTCTGCAGGGTGGGGGTGGAGGTGGGGTTGACGTCACTTCAATACTTCACTTCCATTCCTATTATGCACCTCTCAACTACTGCACTATCAATGCCAACACCAGCAAGCCAAAATTCAGAATTGACAAATGCTTGTTTTCAATATAGCACTTAGTATCCATTCCCCCTGCACCCTATGCACTTGGTTTCCCACTTGCAAACTTTTTTCTGCCTATATGTCTAATCCTCGTGTACTTGCATTCTATAGCTGCACTGTTCTTCACCAATGTGCATTTATGCTGTTACTCTCATCAGAATGTTTTTCTTTATAACGTTTATGACGTGTCCTAAAGTAATGCCCTCACAGCAAGCATACCTGCTCACTATTGCCTTTTATCACATAACTGTATATGCCTTTGGCTTGTAATAATTGACTTGTATGAGATGTATTTGTCACTTACTTTGCTCATTATTGTTTGATCTTTGTGTTAATCTTCCCTTCTATGTAACCCCCCAGGATGCTTCTAGAAACAAGCTGTTTGTAGGTCATGTTGTCTTTCCTGGTGAAACTTTTCTCAATAAATAAAATAAAATAAATAAATAAATTCCTAAGGGGTCTTTCCTCAACAACCCGGCTGACCCCATCTTTGTCAGTCAATGGTTTGGAAAGCTCCTCTTGAGAATCTTGACACCTCCTGTATCATACAGTAGCTATTATTCACCCTAAGTGGCAAACAATTAATTTCAACATAATAACTTTGAGACCTGGGGGCCCCTTTAACATTTAACATCAGGTATTTACTGATTACAGCATGTTGATTCGCTTCTCCCTTTCATTAGCCCTCCCTCCAAGGTACCGGGGTTAATGCTAGGCTGTGCAGCATCCAAGACGAGAAGGATGGCGGGGGGTGGATTGGTACCTTTCACATTTTTCTTCCCCCAAGGTGCTATAGGTATGCAGACGAGAGGAGGGTTGAAATGCACATTTATTTTTATATGTTTCTCTATAGACTCCCCTAACCTCTGCTTACTGACAGCAGTCAAATGCACTTTGCAAGATGGATTTCAGCCCTCTGCGGTCACTTTAAAATATTACCTTAGAGTACATCATCCAGGTTTTTTATGTCCGCTTCCTTCACTTGTCCTGGACTGTCTGGTGTTTGCCATGCCGAAACAAGGATGCAGCACATTTTCCAATTTTCCTGACTTTCCCCCCTAAGGTAAAAGGAGTGAGCTTCATTCACCAATGCAACGCTGGGAACTGTGCTGATTCTAAGCCCTCTGTCATTAAACATTTAGGGGTAGGTTTGCCCAATGGGGCATTGTCTGACTGAGTCAGGCCAAGAGCGCATCAACTAAGGTGACACCTCTTCCCTGCTTCTTTAATCAGCATTGCCCAACTGACTCATCATCTTTCCCTTATGTTTTAGCGGTAGCCACTATATCCATATTAAGTATGCCAGTTATCGGTACAAGGGTGCACCCATTTTAACCAGCTAGCTTGGAGCACCTTTTTCTGATAAATGCAGCAGTGCACCAGGAGTTGAAGCCCCTTGTTCACAGCTGGCAATATAATTTGCATTTCATTTGCCCATTACTTTTATTAGGTCTGCACCCATCTGGGCAACTGAATAGACCACATAGTCTGGGGGTACTTGTTTTACATCTGCACCCATTTAAACCCACTCCCTGTGGTCATTTACTCATTGAAAACAAACATTAGGCTAGCAATGCTCTGATTTCACAGCAGTCGCTGCGGTATTCATGACAAAAGCAGCCACTTATATGTACAAAGATGCGGGCACTTTCTTAGGTCAGTTCAGGCAGTGCCTTTCTGTCATCTCACCTCGGGATGTTTGCAGCTGCTAGGGTGTAAAAGGTGGTGGGCAGAAGCCTGTCATTTTCAGCTCATTTCCCCCTTTACACAGTCTTATGGCAAGTTCACATCAGAGGATCAATGAGGCTGCATTTGGTTCCTGCCCTGGCTCATAATCTGGTGCTGCCAGTCCAAATTAACATCCTGGTGACAATCTGCTGCCTCAAACTTCTTTTAATTGGCATCTCTCAACCTCAGGTACCACTGAATTTGTTACCATCCCTGAACGCCAGTCCTTGGGAGTTTATTTCCCAAGGCAGGTTTACTGTTTGATCTGGCAGTGGATTTCCCTCCGATGCTTCCCTCACACAGTCCGCCCACTCCTGGCAGAGAGGAGCCCAGTTAATCAGTAAGTCCAGTTCAGGAGCATTTTCTTTCAATGTCTGCTGTCTCACACAAGACAGATTTATTGCTGTTGGCATTAAGTCCACCAGCAGTTCAAAACTATTTGTGAGCTTCACTGGAGTGTCTCCTGGGGAATTTGTGCTGGCATCAGACAGATTTTGCAGCCGCTGGCAACTCCTAGACTTCTTTCTCCTCGAGGAGGGTTTCTTGATAATAGTATTTCTGTTGTTTTTTTTTTTTCTTTTGCTCTCCCCCTCTGGACCTTCTACCTCTCCTTGCTTTGCTCTTTTTCTTGCACTGGATCATATTGTGTCTCCACACTCTCCACCATTGTGACTTCCATAGCCTGCCCTGTGGTGCCTCATGATGAACAAGGGGGCTGCCATGACACCCTCTCCTCCCTCTGGATGCCCTGTAAAAATTGTTCCACTTCACTGGGTGTGTTAAACATCAGATATTCCCTTATATACTGTCAGTGTAGCATTGTGGGGTGCCTTAGGGATGCTGAAATGTTCATTTGGTAAAGTTGATGTTTTACCCCCGTGTATGCCTGTCTTTTCCGTGATAACTCAGGGAAGTAATCTTGAAATAACTGTATGGAGCAGCCCTGCCACTTTACATCTTCCATCTCCCTCACTACCCTCAGGTATCTCTCCTTTGTAAGGTACCTTAGGAATTTACACAGTATGGGGTGAGGGCAATCACCCAGCTTGGGTTTGGGAGCCAGTGTACGGTGCACCTTTTTAAGTTCAGGCGTTGGTTCATTGTTGAGCTGCAGCATACCAGGCAAAGCATTTTCCAGGAAAGAAATCATGTCCCTTCCTTCCATACCTTCAGGGATGCCAATAACCTGTGTATTCTTTCTTCTAGCTCCATTTTCCATGTCGTCCACTTTTGTGAGCAGATACTGGATTTGCCCTTGGTGTTCTCTGGGGTGCCCTTCGTGCTGGTACAGTTGGTCAGCATGCTGTTTAACCACATTTTCTGTGCCCTCCACTCTTGCCACTAGCCCCCCCAGATCCTCATTTGTTCTAGCTGTTGTTATTTTTATCTCAGCTGTGTCCTGCAGAACTTTGCTAAGCATGACAGTTATTCTTTCAATGCCCTGCGACATGGGAGGTGGAGATCAGTGCCCGGCCATTATCCACTCCATCTTTCCTACTCCTGGTGCCCTCTAAGACAGTTCTTGAGCAGTCTCTTTTTCTACTGGAGTGTTGCTGTTCAGAGAGCCTGCTAGGCAGAAGCCACTCAACTGTGTCAAGCAGTCTGGCGCATGGTTTTACTCAGCAATGTCCCGTTCAATTCTGAGTTGGGACACTTCTTTTTGAAGCATTCAGTGTCCTGTTTCAGGATATCTTAAAGTGCTCCTTCTGATGTAAACAAAATTTACAAATGGTCGGAATGGGGTTTCTCCAGGTCTGCTGTATGAGAATTAACTTGCCACCATTTTGGATGCCAAGTTACACCCCCATTTTGTTAAGTTTCTTAACACAAAGGCTTGTTACCTCTGCTATGGATCCCTTATGATTTGTACTGCACACAATTGGAGAAACTGGAACCACTCACCAAATTCCAAATAGAAAAAGTGTATTTAGTTCATTAATTCAGGTATATAGATCTTTGATTAATGTGTAGTAGTGTACTCTCTACTTCATCAGAACCTATAAATAAACATTAAATACTTTTAATTAAATGCTACTCATACTTATATTAAGAATAATTCATTTCATTACTCAGAACATACCATACAGTGTCTTAATAAGTTGTACTCTACCATTATTTATGCTAAGTTAAGGTAGAAAAAACATTTAATCTCCACTTAAAATCACCTGTCTTATTTTCATTCTATACAAAACACACTGCATTTGCTTTATCTGTTTCCACTTGCTACAATAGAAGTCACTCACTTATAGCAAACTGAATGGTGGGGGGGGGGGCTAAGAGGGAACAGTGAAAAAGTCCATGTTAACTACTTACAATGCCAACCTTAGACATGCTAAAAGTCTTCCATTTTTATGTCAAATGCTGTCTTTCTTCTGCAAATACGTCTTTCTCATCTAAATTCAAACAGAAAGATATAATGTTTTAAATATTTAATTCTCTCATTTCCATTTCATCACTTTTATATTTATCTTTATACTTGTTTTGTTTAAAACACACTATATATATATATATATATATATATATATATATATATATATATTATCTCTTTAAAAATCCAAAAGGGACTGAGGTTGAGGGGTTACATAAGTATATCTGGCTTTAAACTTCAATTTCTAAAAGTAATAGACATAATTAACATAATTTAGTGGTAAAAAAAGAACAAGGCACAACCTTCATTTTTATGTGTTTTTATATCCCTTTTTACCTTTTTTCTTTGTTCTTTTCAGTTTACACTTTTTTTCTTTGAAGTAGCTTACTTCTTCCTTTATTTCAAACTGTTTTTGACCATAAAAATACTTCTTTTTTAACTTCTTTCTATGTTGAACTGTTAAAGTGCGCTCTGTTCTTCTTGTGAAACCTCTAATCCCCTTTTAACAACCATGAAACACTGCCTGTTAAATCAGAAGTAACATCAATTTTTCCATTGACTGATTTTGTTCTGTTTCATCCCATTTCACTTTCTGCCCCAAGCATTAATTATTCTCTTTATTTTTGTAATTATTACCTATTATACTTTCTGCTAGTATTCATATACCTAATTTCTTTTAGTTCTCACCTTGCTGGTGAGTGTTTGCTCCTTCTTGAATGTTTCTGCCCCCACCACTGTGCTCTTGTGTTGCTCACTTTATATTCTCTTTTAACAGTTTATTCAAAACACCCGGCTGTCCTTAAGCCATGCTTGAGCAGGCTCACTAGCTCTATTTAGATACATAGGGCAGGATTCAAAAATGTGGGGGAAGGTCCTGCAGCTGCGGGAAAACCGCGTCACTAGTGGGTTTCCACTTCTGAAGCCACAGGTCGCCCCGCAGCTGTGGGTATTCACAAAGGTGGAGCTGGAGTACAACTGGCTACACGGAATATGGCAGCTTGCAGGTGCTGTTGACAGGGACAGCACCGCAGCTGCGGGAGGCTGCTACAGACAGTGGGACCCGCCGTAGCACCCTCCACAACTGCTGTGGCTGAGGATCACCCGCTCCACAGCTGCGCTGATTTCAGCGCGCAACTGGGGTTGCAGAGTAGGACTTAGTCCCATTTCGCTCCGTGAATCCTGCCCTTAACATAGAATTTGAATTTGATGGCAGATAAGGACCGCTTGGCCCACCCAGTCTGCCCATTTCCCTACCTAATGGATATGCTGCAGATCTTAGTTAACCAGCAGCCTATTTTTTTCTACCCCCAACCCCTAGAATTGTCTTATGGCTGTCCCATGCATGCTTGAATTCAACCACTGTTTTTGATTTCACAACCTCCTCCGGAATGCCGTTCCATGCATCCACAACTCTCTCTGTGAAAAAATACTTCCTTACATTACCTCTGAGCCACCCCCCATCTTCAAATTGTGCCCCCTTGTTCTTGCACACCTCTTTTTTTGAAAGATGCTACCCTCTTGGACTTTGTTGATTCCCTTGAGGTACTTCAAAGTTTCTATCATGTCCCCCCTTTCCCTCCTTTCCTCGAGGCTATACATATTAAGCTCCTTTAGTCTCTCTTCATATGTCTTCCAGTGCAGACCCTGCACCATTTTAGTTGCCCTGGTCTGGACAGTTCCATCTTGTCTATGTCCTTGCAGAGATTGGATCTCCAGAACTGCACATAGTACTTCAGATGGGGTCTCACCAGCTGTCTGTACAGAGGGATAACAACTTCCTGTTTTCTACTGGTGATGCCTCTCCCTATGCATCCCAGTATCCCCCCAGCCTTCCTTACTGCCCTCTCACATTGCTTGCCCACCTTTAAGTGATCTTATATGACTACCCCCAGGTCCCTTTCCATTTTTGTTGTTGTTAGTATCTCACCCCCCATTGTGTACTCTTCCCCTTGGTTTTTGTTTCCCAGGTGCATTACCTTGCACTTCTTAGCATTAAATCTAAGCTGCCATACATTTGACCATTCCTCTAACCTTGCCAAGTCCCTTCTCATCCTTTCCACCCCACCTTGTGCATCAACTCTGTTGCAGATCTTTGTGTCATCTGCAAAGATACATAATTTTCCTTCCAGTCCCTCTGCAATGTCACTTACAAAGACATTGAAGAGGACCGGTCCTAATACTGAACCCTGCAGCACCCCACTAGTAACCCCCCCTTTCTTAGTTTTTTACATGGAATGCTTACATTTCTACATACATGTATGTTACTTAAGGCATGTGCAATGCACATTTCTGATTGTCCTGTAAGAAAAGTTGTATACAACTTTGGTTTTCCTAATCTAAGATGCATTTAAAACTTTCTTAACTTTAATACAATTGCAAGAATATTCTGTATTTGTTTTCTTCTTACCATTTTTCTGTTTTTTTCTAAGAAATTATTAAATCGTGATCATTTTTGCTATAGATGTGTATACAAGGCTGAATCAGGACCAGAGGACTACATGAACCATGTAGCCCCATGTCCCAACCCACTTAGCCAAAAACATGGCTACCTAAGTGGCCACCAGAAAAAAGGCTCACAAAGGTAAGGGTGCCCAATCTGATGGTCAGACCTGTATCTAGGACCAATATGTGACATGCAACACACATCCAATCAGGAGATCATTCCACAAACTCTGACCATATAATTTCTTCATTGATACCATATCTGTTATCTAAGATACCAAACCTTTCTATGCAGAATGCTTCTCTTTGCAAAAGTAATTGTTGTAAATTCCCTCCTCTTGGGGGGGGAGTTCTACTTTTTCCAGTGCTACAAACCTCAGTGATGCAACACCATGTTTGCTCTCACTGAAGTGTCGAGCCACTACAAATTCCACATAATTTCTTCTTATATCACTAAAATGTTAGTTTAGATGAAGTTTTAAACTTCTTGAGGTCTTTCCTATATAATGCAAATTGCAGGGACACAATATATATATGACTTGTTCAGTCTGACATGTTAGGACGTCCTTAATTTCTATGTATCCGTTCCTGTAGGGATTATACACTGTCTTTCTTTTTATGGTATTATTGCAATTTTGACAACTACCACAGGGGTAGTTGCCCTTTATTTTTGTTCTCCCTTTGTACACTTCAAATATTCTTTCCGGTGCTTGATATACAGCATGGCATAATATGTCCTTTAGTGATTTTACTTTTCTAGCTATAACTTATGGTTTCTCTCCGAAAACATATTTCCCAATTACGTTTAATTGCAGAGATTCCCATTATTTGAGTATGCTATATTTTATACTTCCAAAATGGTTTGAGTAGTTTATAGGGACTGTAATTCTATCTCCCATTTTGTCCGTTTTTAAAGTAGGTGCCAATAACTCTGTCCTTTCTTTAGAATACATTTTTCCATTGCTTTATCTAAGCTATCTGCTGTATAACCTCTAACTTCAAAACACTCCCACAGTTCATTTGCAGCTTCTTGAAAGTCATCTTCTCTAATACAGTTTCTTTTTATTCTAATCATTTGTCCATAAGGTATATTATCAATTAAACTATGTTTATGAAAGCTGCTGGCATGCAAAAGTACATTTCTTTCTGTGGGCTTTCAATAAACCTTTGTGTCAAGCCTGTTCTCTCTTTTTTCTATTTCAAGATGTAAAAAGTTTAAATTTTTTGTCATATGTCATGTCAAACTGTAAGTATTCTGTCCTGGAATTTAGATAAATCAAAAAATCCTTTAGTTCTTGCTTTGTACCTACCCAGATACAGAGACAATCGTCTGTGTAACTTTTCCATTTTGCTATGTTACTCTTATATATATTGCCTTAATTAAAAATAAGTTTGTTTTCAAATTGGTCCATAAATAGATTGACGTAGCTTGGTGCCATTGATGAGCCCATGGCTGTGCCCTTACATTGCCAGTAATGTCTATTTTTAAATCTGAAAAGTGTTTTTGTTAATATTAGCTCTGTCATTTCCAATAAATACTCATTCGCTGGATTTTCTGTGTTCCCTCTTTCTTTAATTTTTTTCTTTTAGGGCTTCTAATCCTGCCTGGTATGGTATACTGGTGTGGAGGTCTTTTACATCTAGTGTAACTAAAATCATGCTTTCTATTATTAAGTTTGTGTCATTAATCTGATTTAATAATTCTATTGTTTCCTTACTATCTTTCAAATATGCTTTAGTTGTTGAGACTAGAGGCTGTAAGTAGTCATCAAAGTAAATGAAAAAGGATTCCAAAAGAGACCCTATTCCTGTTATGATTGGTCTCCAAGGTGGATTACTTAGATTTGCATGGATTTTGGGGATGGTATAAAAAACATAAATAATATAAAAAAAAAAAAACCTTTTTCCAGTACCTTTTTAACTAAATTTTTTACTAATAGGGTCAGGTTTTTGTCACATACTTTGTAATATTCTCGATTATTTAGTTGTCTCAAACATTCTTCTCTATATTCATCACTATCCATTATCACAATCCCACCTCCTTAGTCTGATTTTTTTATTAGTATAGAATTATCATTTTCCAGACTTCTTAATGTACCATATTCTGTCACTGTAAGGTTACATTTTTTTTCTTCTATCTGTCTGATTTTTCTCAAGTCATTCTATATTTCTCTCTACTAGTTCTATGTAAGTAGTTATATTGGCTGAAACTGGTCCTGGTGGAATTAATTTAGACTTGTAATTAAGGTTAATTGCTAAAGTTCTTTTTTCTTTTCCATTTGGGTCCATAGTATCCTCAATGATACTGAAAAATGTCTAAGTCTGATTTTCCTATAGAATTTCTGTAACTCCATTTTTAGGAGGAAGAAGTTCAATTTCTCATGTGGGCAAAATGTTAAACCTAAGTTAAGATTTTTTTCTTCTGTGTCAGAAAGTACTTTTCTTGATAAATTGAAAACTAAACTTGACCTCTCTTGTGGCCTCAATGGGCTATTCTGATGTCTATGGTGTCTGTTTCTTTCCTTTATTCTTGTTCTTGTCCTATATCTGATTCTTGACCTCTTGTATCCTTTGGTTCTCTGATGTTCCCTTGTGTATATCTTCCATTGCCTCTGTTTCTCCACTGTCCCCTGTTCCACCTGCCTCTTCTTCTGTTCCAGCCTCTCCCAAAAAAGGTTTGAAGCCCTGTTGTCTGTTGCTACTTTCTAAACTACTATCTGAACTGTACAGATTGGTATCTGAATTGGGGTTATAGCAAAATTGTTGTTTATATGGACTAAATGTATTATATGTGTACACCTTTCCCTCCTTGTAATCATTTAGGTCTCTTATGAATTTTTTTAGTTTCTGTTCAACTAAGTTCTTTCCACAGTCATCTAATGCTTTCTGTATTTTATCTAGAAAATTTGAAAGTTCTTTCAAATCTGTTTTTTTGTTATAGTGCACATGTACTGTTTTAATTTATCCACTGACATCGACTAGTTCTATGTTCAAGGCTTCTACTAACAACAAAATGAAGTCAAGGGAGAATTTATTCCTCACCCCCATCCCATTTTTTTCTAGATCTGCTGTTATAACACCTAAATTTGGTTCTGTGTGTATGCACAGACCCCTTGGTATCCTTTTTTGTTTATAATATTCAGTGAGGGTAGCACTGTGCCATTCCAGGTGCAGCTCCCTTTGTTTTAAAGTTTTAAATTTACTGATCAAATGTTTAGTGTTTAAGTCTCCACTTAATTTCTTTTTGCTTATTGAGCTCTGCAAAATTCTTTCCTCTTCTGTTTTTGTTAGAGTCCTAGGTACTGATCTTTCCTCCGTTATATCCTTTAAAGTCTTAGAAACATCCATTTTAAAAATTGTTTTACAGTTTAGTATACACGCAGTAAATAGGCTTAAACAACTTATCTGTCAGCCAGAGCCAAAACTTGTGGTTGTATATTAAATGAGTATGAGTAAATAATATTCTGTCAGAATCACCCAGATGGAAAAATATCACTCTTACAAATTCTTTTGTTTTGAGAAAAATATATTGTCCTTTCTGTGGATTCTCCTAAACAAAAAGGTGTCCTTGTTGCAAAAAAGTCACATAAAATGTCTGTATGGCATCCTTCTGGTTCTTGAAGTAGTATTGTCACTAGTTCATTTGGTATTTTTCTTAGTGGGGTGTCATTGCCATGTTCACTGAGGAAAGCAATCTCTCTCTGTCTTCAGAAAAACCACTAGGTGGCAGTGTAGCCCACTCAGTACCTAAAAAACAAATAAAGATGTCGAGAGGGATCATGCTCCAGTAAACCTCTAGCGGAACTGTACTGCACACAATTGGAGAAAGTGGACCCACTCACCAAATTTCAAATTGAAAAAAATTATTTATTTCATTAATTCAGGTATATAGATCTTTGATCAACATTTCGTAGTGTACTGACTACTCATCAGATCTATAAACATTAAATACTTTTAATTAAATGCTACGCATAATTATATTCAGAATAATTCACTTCATTACTCAGAACATACCATACAGTATCCTCATAAGTTGTACTCTACCCTTGTTTATGCTGATAAGTTAAGGTAGAAAAAAAATTTCACCTCCACTTAGAATAACTTGTTTTGTTCTCATTCTATGCAGAACACACAGGGCCAAATTCCAAGATGGTGTACACCGGCACAAGCCGACTTATGCAAATCCCAGGGTATAAATCGCAACTTGTGCCATGCATTATGCCATTTGCAATTCCAAAAGGTGCCTTGCTCCATGTTGTATGTGGGTTATGCCAAATGTGAGTTACACCACCCACTACACTGCAACCCACAACGACATGGTGCAAGGGTGGGTTACGGCAGCAACTGCACCCTATTCCAAAAGGGCAGCTGCCATAACCCACTTACTCTATTCCAGGAGCCGCAATGGCAGAGCTAATTTAGAACATCTCGGAGATGCTCTAAGGAGCATCAGTCAGTGCCAATTGATGGATGCCCACTTCGCAGCACCGCAGCAAAGTCCTGCAGTGCTCCCCATGCCCCCCAAACACATCCATGCCCCCCAGCCCCAAATGTCAGGGACCCCCAGGGTTCCATTTTCTCATGTACCCCCCAGGACACCTGTTCTACCTTTCCAGCCCCCATGCCTTCTGGTGCATGCTGTGGTGTTCTGGGGCAGGGGATCTGGGGGGGCATATTGCAGCAGACTGTGACTTCTGACATGTGAGGCTATACTGCCATGCCAGTGGCATTAGCCTACATGTGTCACAAGTCACATGTCATAAGTGCTGGGATCCTTCCGCTCTTAGAATATGGTGCAGGGTCCCTGGCATAGTGGTGAATGTCACAACTTGCATATGCCTGCAAGTTGCGACATTCATCCTGGAATTGGCCCCAGTGTGTTTATTTTATCTATTTTCACTTGCCACAATAGAAGTCACTCACTTATAGCAAACTGAATGGTGGGGAAGAGTGAAGATGGAACAGTGAAAAAGTCCATGTTAACTATTTACAATGCCCACCTTAGAAGGCTAAAAGTCTTCCATTTTTTATGTTGAGTGCTGTCTTTCTTCTACAAATACATTTTTCTCATCTAAATTCACACAGAGAGATACAATGTTTTAAATATGCAATTCACTCATTTCCATTTCATCACTTTTATATTTATCGTTATACTTGTTTTTACTTAAAACATACATTTTCTTTTCTTTTAATCTCTTTAAAAATCCAAAAAGGACTGAGGTTGAGGGGTTATACAAGTATCCCTGGCTTTAAACTTCAATTTTTAAAAGTAATAAACATAACAAGGCACATGTTCAAACATTCACTGTTACTTAGTGGTAAAAAAAAGAACAAGGTACAACCTTCATTTTTATGTGTTTTTATATCTCTTTTTACCTTTTGTCTTTGTTCTTTTCAGTTTACACTTTTTTCTTTGAAGTAGCTTACTTCTTCCTTTATTTTAACCTGTTTTGGGCACTAACAATACATCTTTTTTTAACTTCTTTCTGTGCTGAACTGTTAAAGTGCTTTCTGTTCTTCTTGTGACTTAATGATTACAAGGAAGGCAAAGTGTACACATATAATAAATTTAGTCTGTATAAGCAACAATGTAGCTATAACCCCAATTCAGATAGCAATCTCTATAGTTCAGATAGTAGTATAGAAAGTAGCAACAAACAACAGGGCTTCAAACCTTTTTTGGGAGAGGTTGGTACAGAGTAAAAGGCAAGTGGAACAGGGGACAGTGGAGAAACAGTGGCCAGGGAAGATATACACAGGGCCCCTGCTGTTCTGCAGCAGAATTTTCTGATTTCTGCGGCAGGGCTCTTTGACTTCTGAGGCAAAATTTTCTGATTTCTGCAGCATGATTTATTCATTTCTCTGGCAGAATGCAGTCCTGTCATTGGCTAAATATGATGTGATGTCATTGATGACATCATATGCTGAGCATAGAGGAGGGCCTTCAGGATAAACGAGGTGGGAAAAAAAGCCTGACACTATGGAAAAACAGTATATTTATAAGAAAATTCACCAAAAACAGTGAATTCTGTGGGACTATATATATTCTGCGGCATGATGCAAATTCTGTGGCAAATTCCACAACCACAGAACTGCAGAATTCCAGGGGTCTTGGATATACACAAGGGAACATCAGAGAACCAGAGATTACAAGAGGTCAAGAATCAGATATAGAACAAGAACAAAGCAAAGAAACAGACACCATAGGCATCAGAGTAGCCCAATGAGACCACAAGAGAGGTCAAGTTTAGTTTTCAATTTAACAAAAAAAAGTACTTACCAAAACCGAAGAAAAGATTTTGAATTTAGGTTTAACATTTTGCCCACATGAGAAATTGAACTTCTTCCTCCTAAAAATAGATTTACAGAAATTCTGTAGAAAAGTCAGACTTAGACATTTTTTCAGTACCATGGAGAATACTACAGACCCAAATGAAAAAGAAAAAAGAACTTTAGCAATTAACCTTAATTACAAGTCTAAATTAATTACACCAGGACCAGTTCCAGTCAATATAACTACTTATATAGAACTAGTAGAGAGAGATATAGAATGACTTGAGAAAAATCAGACAGATAGAAGAAAAGAATTTAACCTTACAGTGACAGAATATGATATAATAAGAAGTTTGGAAAATGATAATTCTATAGTAATAAAAAAGCACACAAAGGAGGAGGATTGTGATAATGGATAGTGATTAATATAGAGAAACATGTTTGAAAAAACTAAATAATTTAGAATATTACAAAGTATGTGACAATAACCCAACCCTATTAGTAAAGAATTTGATTAAAAATTTACTGGAAAAAGGGGTGGAAAGAAAGTTTATTACAGACTGGGATTATAGGGCACTCTTTAGACAGCATCTGATTATGCCAGTTTTTTACACCATCCCCAAAATCTATAAGAATCTAACTAATTCACCTGGGAGACCAATCATAGCAGGAACAGTGTCTCTTTTGGAATCCTTTTCCATTTACATTGATTATTATTTATAGCCTCTACTCATAACAACTAAAGCATACTTGAAAGATAGTAAGGAAATAATAGAATTATTAAATCAGATTAATGACATAAACTTAATCACAGAAAACATGATTTTAGACACACTAGATGTCAAAGACCTCTACACCAATATACTACACCAGGCAGGGGAGTTAGAAGCCCTAAAAGAAAAATTGAAAGAAAGAGGGAACACAGAAAATCCACTAAACAAGTATTTATTGGAAATGGCAGAGCTAGTATTAACAAAATACATTTTTATATTTGACATTACTGGCAATGCAAGGGCAAAGACATGGGCTCATCAATGGCACCAAGCTATGCCAATCTATGTATGGACCAATTTGAAAAGAAATGTATTTTTAATGAAGACAATATATATAAGAGTAACATAGCAAAATGGAAAAGATACATAGACAATCTCTGTATCTAGGTAGGTACAGAACAAGAACTAAAGGATTTTTTGATTTATCTAAATTCCAGGACAGAATACTTACAGTGTGACATGACACATGACAAAAAAATGTAAGCTTATTAGATCTTGAAACAGAAAAAAGAGAGAACAGGCTTGACACAAAGGTTTATAGAAAGCACACAGACAGAAATGTCCTTTTGCATGCCACCAGCTTTCATAAATCTAGTTTAATTGATAATATACCTTATTGACAAATGATTAGAATAAAAAGAAACTGTACTAGAGAAGAAGCCAGAAGGTGAAGGAAGGAAACATATTCAATTCAGTGCTTCAGAGTAACTGGTAACTGGTATTTTTCCTTTAAACTTAGATTGTAGGCTTGTAGTGACACTATACTTTCTTTCTGTGTTGTCTTTACTTATAATTGTTTTTGGGCTGTTGAAAATTTAAAAAATAGTGGTGGTGTAATTCTGTGCTGTCTTTAATTGCTGCAAATTTTCCCCTCTCCACCCTTCCCCCAACTCTTAATTATATGCCCTGATAAATCTGATTGACAGGAGCTAAACACAGGGTATAGTAAGAGGTGTGAAGTAGGAGGGACATAAGGGGGAAGAAGACCACCCTCAGCACGACAAGTGTTTTGACTCATTTATGTATTTATTGGTTTCTTTTTCCTTAAAAAAATATATATCTGAGGATCAGTTACAGGATTTTTAATACTGTAAATAAATAAAAAGAGAACTAAGAGAGCTTCAGTAGCAGATAAGTAGTGGAATTGCAGTATAATGTGGGGAGTGGTGCAATGTAGTGGCTGTGGGGCAGCCATATTCAGGCAGACCTTCTGGACACTGAGGTGCTGCCCTATCTGCATGCATCTCTCGGGACTGAGGGATGAGGTAGCCAGACTCAGAGCGGAAGTAAACTGGGTCAGGAGTACCATCACCCCTGTCCAGGAACCACCCAGTCAATGCAGCTGCCTCAAAGGATGCCAAGAACGAGGAGCACTTGGATGACAGTGGGCTCAGGGAGGTTAGAGCAGTCAGGCAGAGGCACATCCCAGATCCTATTCCTTCAAGAACTCATATGCCACACTGGCAAATGAGGACAACCAAATAGAGGTACCCAGGGAAGTGGAAGGAAAGGATGTGGAGGTTAGGCAAGGAGGTGACCTCAGGGGAAAGCAGTGGACCCCAGAGGAGGAGAGCGAATCCTGGTGGGGACTCCATCATAAGAGGATCCAGCTAGGAACACAGGAGGGGAGGACAGGAGGTGAGGTGCCACCAGGTGCCACGGCATGGAGGGATGGAAGGAAGATACTGGGATCACTGGGAAGACAAGACAGGAGGGTGAGCTGGATGTCATTATCCACCTAGGTACTAATGACTTGGCAAATGGGAAGCCAAAGGAAGTTCAAGAAGAATTTAGGAAACTGGGGAGGGGTCTCAAGCAAGTAGCTACTTCTGTCACTTTCTCAGAAGTACTACCTGTGAGAGGCAAGGGAGAGCATAGGAGTGCATGCACCAGGAACTTTAACTCATGGTTGAAGAACTGGTGCTGTGAGGAAGGGTTTGGATTCATTGGTGACTGGGGACCCATCTGGAGGGATGGAGGTTTGTTCAAGCCTGACGGCCTGCATCCATCCTGGAGGGGAATCCAAGCACTCAATGATAAGTTTAAATGCTACATTGACAAGCATTTAAACTTGCAAAGGGGGGTGGCAGGCCAGCAAGGATGGTACCTACTTGCTCACCCCCCACAGCTAGTAATGGAACCAGTGAACCAGAGGAGTGGCTATCTCTGCAAAGCAGTGTGCAAAAGTTGGAGATTAGTGTCCAAAAGGTGGATAAGCAGAAAAGGGGCAAAATTCAGCAGAAGGGCAGGCAGCAAGGAGAACCAGGGATAAATGACAACCAAGGAAGGGGCTGGAGTAGAACAGTGAAGCAGTCTAGGGAGGTCAAATCATGGAAAGCCATGTGTGCAAATGCCAGGAGCCTTAGCAACAAGATGGAAGATCTGGAGGCTGTCATGGTACAGTCAGACCTGGACATTGTGGCCATCACTGAAACCTGGTGTAATGATAACCATGACTGGGAGATGGCCATACCTGGCTACAACATACTCAGAAGAGACAGAACAGGCAGGAAGGAGGAGGAGTGGCACTGTATGTGAAAAATGACATAAGGGCCACACAGATCCAGGAGGAACAAAATGGGGAGAGATACTGTGGGTTAAGCTGGAAAGGAAAATGGGGCCAGCCATCCGCACAGGTGTGGTCTATAGACCACCAGCCCAGGAGGAAGAAACAGATAGAGTTGATGCTAGCCATCCAAAGGATGGCTGACAAGGGTGAGGTAGTACTGGTTGGAGACTTCAATATACCAGATGTGGACTGGAGCATCCCAGCAGCAGCATGAACTAGGAGCAGATTTATCCTGGACTCCTTCAGGTGCCTTCTCTCAAGCAACTGGTCATGGAACCAACTCGGCAGAAGGCAATACTGGACCTTGTGTCACAAACAGGGACAGTGTGATGGGGGTAACAGTGGGGAGCACCTGGGTAACAGTGACCACCAGTCATTGTGGTTTGAAATCACAGAAAGAGCAGAACCAAACCACACAAAAACACGTATCCTGGATTTTAGGGGGGCAGACTTTGGGAAAATGGGGAGATGCTTGAAAGAGGCATTAAGGGGAATGGGACAGGAATCAGGGATTGAGGAACAGTGGGCAGTATTTAAAATGGGGATTATAAGAACAACAGAATTATGCATTAAGCAGGTTAGCAAGAGGAAAAGAAAGAGGAGACCATTATGGTTTCCAAAGAGGTAGCAAAGAAAGTGAAAGCCAAAAAGACTGCATTCAGGCAATACAAAAAGACACAGGCAGAAGGGATAGGGAGAAGTACCAGAGAAACAAAGGAGGCAGGGAAGTCAGTAAGGGAAGCCAAAGCTCAGACAGAAGAACACATTGCAAAATCAGTGGTTAAAGGGGACAAAACCTTTACAGGTACATAAGTGAAAAAAGAAGGTCAAAGGAGGATAGTTAGACTGAAGGGGAGGATGGGAGCAGCGTGGAGGATGACAACAGTAAAGCTGACATATTGAACAGGTATTTCTGCTCAGTCTTTACTAAGGAAGAGGGGGGTAATGGGTCTGAAGGGGGTACAAGGGATGAGAATGGTGCAGAAATGGACACAAGTCCCTTTACACGAGAAAGGGTCCTGAAGGAACTGAAGTAATAAGAGTTGACAAAGCAATGGGGCCAGATGGGTGCACCCAGGGTCCTTAAAGAACTAAGAGAGGTGGTAGCTGAACCTCTGTCTATCCTGTTCAGCCAATCACTGGAAACAGGGAGGTACCCAAAGACTGGAGGACAGCAGATGTAGTCCCCTTTTATACAAAAGTGGGAACAAAGAGGAAGCAGGGAACTACAGACCAGTCAGCCTCACCTCGTAGTGGGAAAGATCATGGAAGCACTACTGAAGGAGAGATTGGTGGAACATCTGGTTGTCAATGGACTACAGGACCCAAGGCAGCATGGTTTCACCAGGGGGAGGTCATGTCAGACCAACCTCATTGAATTTTTTGACTGGGTGACTAGGGAGGTGGATCAGGGGAGGGTGGTGGACATGGCCTATCTGGACTTCAGCAAGGCCTTGACACTGTGCCACATAGAAGACTATTACACAAACTGGGGAATATGGGTGTGCAGGACAGTAGTGTGGTGGGTAGGTAACTGGCTGGGTGGCAGGACACAGAGGGTGGTGGTAAATGGCTGTCACTCCACAGAGGGAAGAGTAACCAGTGGGGTACCACAGGGATCAGTGCTGGGACCGGTCCTATTAACATCTTCATCAGTGACATTGCACAGGATATAGAAGGCAGAATTTCACTGTTCGTTGATGACACAAAGCTCTGTAACAGAGTTGACACACCAGAGGGTGTAGACAGAATGAGAAGGGACCTGCAAAAACTTGAAGAATGGTCAAGGGTTTGGCAGTTGAAATTCAATGCAAAGAAGTGCAAGATAATGCATATGGGGCACAAAAACCCTGGCACAATATATCAGTTGGGGGGTGAGGACATAGCATGCACCAAGCAGGAAAGGGATCTTGGGGTTGTCATCTCGATGACCCAAGTAGGGAAACAGTGTGACAAGGCATCAGGTAAAGCAAATAGGATGCTGGGATGTATAGGCAGGGGCATCACCAGCAGGAAAAGGGAGGTCATAATTCCGCTATACAAGACACTAGTGAGGCCCCACCTGGAGTACAGTGTACAGTTCTGGAGACCATATCTACGTAAGGACATAGACAGGGAGGAGAAGGTTCAGAGGAGGGCAACAAAGATGGCATGGGTTGCATCACAAATCCTATGAAGACAGGTTGAAGGAACTGAACATGTACTCCTGGAGGAGAGGAGGGAGAGAGGGATATGATAGACATACAAGTATCTTACAGGAGGAACAGGGTGCAGGAAAACACTATTTTAAGCGAAAAGATGTTTCAGGACTAGAGGGCATGGGATGAAGTTGGAGGAGGACAATTCAGAGGAAACATGAGAAAGAATTTCTTCACAGAACGGTGGTGGACAAGTGGAACACCCTGCCAGAGGAAGTGGTGGGGGCTGAAACAATCACGGGATTTAAGAATGCATGGGATAGACATAAAGGAATTCTAGAGGTCAGGGGTAAGGGGAAATAGACTTCTAGGAAAACAAACTGAACTTACAAGCTCAAATGGGCAGACTAGGTGGGCCATAGGCTCTTATCTGCCGACACTGTCTATGTATCTATGTATCTATGTATCTATTTACTACAGAAGAGAACTTCAAGAAGCTGCAAATGAACTACAGGAGCATTTTGAAGTTAGAGGTTATAGAGCAGATATCTTAGATAAAGAAATGGAAAAATGTGATGCTAAAGAAAGGACAGAGTTATTGGCATCTACTGTAAAAACAGACAAAATGGCAGATAGAATTACAGTCCCCATAGACAACTCAGACCATTTTGGAAGTATAAAATATAGCATACTCAAACAATGGGAAACTCTGCAGTCAACTGAAATTGGGAAAACATTTTTTGGAGAAACTATTAGTTATAGCCAAAAAAGTTAAATCCCTAAAGGACAGATTATGCCATACTGTATATCAAGCACCAGAAAGGACATTTGAAGTGTTCGAAAGGAGAACAAAAATAAAGGGCAATTACCCCTGTGGTAGATGTCAAAATTGCAATAATATGAGGAAAAACAAAGGCAGTGTATAATCCCTACAGTGACAAACACATAGAAATTAAGGACTTCCTAACATGTCAGACTGAACAAGACATACATATATCAATATGCCCCTGCGATTTGCATTATATAGGACAAACCTCAAGAAGTTTAAAACTTTGTCTACACTAACATAGGAGTAATATAAGAAGAAATGATGTGGAATCTGTAGTGGCTCGACACTTCAGTGAGAGCAAACATGGTGTTGCATCACTGAGGTTCGTAGCACTGGAAAAAGTAGAAATCCCCAAGAGGAGGGAATTCACAGCAATTACTTTTGTGAAGAGAAGCATTCTGGACAGAAAGGTTTAGTACCTTAGATAAGAGATATGATATTGTAAGAGGGTAACATGTAGCCTTACATTTTCTTTCTCCATTTCAGGTCTGTTGCAACAGCATTTCCCCCTGCACTATTCTTTTGTACCTTCCTTTCTGTGTTCTCTGCTCCAAGCTTAATTTCCCCAGTCTCTGGTAGGCCACCAGCAGCTGTTCTCTATATCCTTTGTCACTTTTTCGTGAAAGGTTGCACATTTTACCTCGTTAAAGTGCGCACTTGTGCACAACCACACACTCACATGCACATTCACGCAGTCCCTTGCGAATATGCACACACCTCCACTGAAATTCTAGGAGTAGGCAACTAGAGTGAAAAGCGACTCCCTGAGGTATTAAGTGTGTTAAAAAACACTTCTCTTGGAAATAAACAGATACACTTTGTGCTGCACTAGAATGAGGACCTCTTGCCTTTTTGGAAGTAAAATAAAAATATAAAGGCTTGGTTTCTCTGCAGCCACTTGTTCCTGTCCTCAGCTGCAAAAGTATAGCAACTCCCTGTAAGAAGCTGGGTCAGGGACTCCTGCTTACTTTTTCATTCCTGCTTTGTTTTTTTTTTAAAACAGGGTGCTAATGTTAAGAGGAAGCTTTACTTTAATGAAAAGTTATCAGAGAATACAAAAGAGTCTGAAAGAAAGAGAATTTGTTAGTTTAAAAGTAGGCTTGTTTTTGAAACAGAGAAAGACCCCAGAGTAAAAGAAAGCAAAAGGAGTTGCTGGCCTGCATCACAGGAATGCTTGTTGCAGCCTCTGTAGTTTGTGCTCTGGACACACCCTCTGGTCTGGAAAGCTCCTTAGAGCTGGCCAGCCATAATCTTGCTATCTTTCTGCTGCAGACCAGGAGGCATGGCCACTTGGTGTGCTTTCCTCGATGAAACTTTGTTTAACTGCAATATTATTGTGTCAGAATGTATTGGCGATATTTTGAATGTAACTGAATTATGGATTGAATGTATGAAGAATTGTTTTAAGGGGAATAAAGCATTTTTTACTTGTACTAAGAGAAAGGGGGTGGAGCTATGCACATCACATAACTTGGTCTGTATATAAAAAGAGCACCTTTTCAAAGCTTAGTTTGTTGGTGCTGGGGTGCCGACCCTCGCTGTGTCCTAGACAGCCTACTGGGATATCTACCCAGTGATGTAACTGAGGAGACTTTTGTTTTGCTTTGATTCTATTTTATTTTTGTTTTGTCTTTTGAAGTCCGTTTTTGTTTATTCCACTGCAATAAATTTCTTGTTTTGTAGACACTACCTATCTTGTGGACATTCCATCCTTATCCCACATCCTCACAGTTGGTGGAGTGGTGGGATACTGGAGCTGACGGGTGCTTTAGAGTGGATGTTGCAGTAAGCATCCTGGTGGAATGGAGAAGCAGTTGGGCAAAGCGATGAATCCCAGCCTAGTGGGATCCTTACTTGGAAGATGACTGAGCAATACCAGCTTCCACTGATGACGGGTCTGGGAGATGTACGGAGGCACATGTCCAAGAAGGAGAACAAGGAAGAAGGAGCAATGGGAGGGGAAGATACTTTATCTGCAGAAGAGATGGAGGTCCCTCCAGCTGACATCCATGACCTCCTGAGATGGCTATGCATCAGGCAAATAGATCTGCAGAAGCAGAGAGCGAGAGAGAGAGATCACCTGCAGAGTGAGGCAAGGTGGGTGGATACACTTTGAGCCATTCAGACTCTTGGGACTGTCTGTCAGAATCCCGATGGCCCAAAGAACATTAAGATGTCAAGATTGCTGGACACTGATGACATCGAGGCATATATCACTATATTTGAGAGGGTGGCAACAGCATGCAGATGGCCCAGAGACCAGTGGGTAGTGTGGCTAGCCCTCTACCTAACAGGGAAGGCCCTGTTGGCGTACAGCCACATAGACAGTCGTTATGTAACAGACTATGACCAAGTAAAACAAGCCATTCTAAAATGCTATGATATTAGTGTGGAAACATATCAGCAGCGCTTTAGGACTTTTTAATATCAGACAGCGGACTCCCCACAAGAAGCCTTTGTGAGACTTCAGGACCTGTGAAGAAAATGGTTGCAGCCAACAGTACATACTATGGACCAAGTGATTGAGGCTATAGTGCCGGAACAGTTAATCAAGATTCTGCCTCATGAGGTGCAAATCTGGGTCTGGGTACATCGTCCTGAAACTGCTGAAAAAGTGATTAACTTGGCAGAAGATTACCTGACTGCCAGGCCTCAACAGCCCAGATGCCAGACTGGGACAGGTACAGCTACACCAGTAAGACCTTCTGTTATGCCCTCACCCAATAGTACACCTAAAGTCACTACCCCTGCCAGGCCTGATAGACCCAGTTGATACCATAATCTGGACATAATATGCCATGAATGTTAAGGGAGGGGCCATATAGCCTGTCACTGTCCAAAAAAGAAGGGGGAGTCTACTCACTTGGCCCTAGCTAATTGGGGACAGTATGGCATTCCAGTGGTCATAGAAAGGACAGAAGTTTTGGGTCTTATTGATTCGGGCTGTTGTCAGACTCTGGTCTGGACTGACTTGGTACCCACTGTGCAAGACAAGCAAGGGAACAAGACAGGTGTGACCTGTATTCACGGGGACAAACATTATTATCCACTGCAACAAGTTATGCTACAAGTTCATGAACAGACTTTTAATATGAATGTGGGGTTGGTGCCAAGGTCACCAGTCCCTGTTGTTATAGGACATGACTTCTCTATGTTTCAGAAACTGTTGCTCACTGATGTGTGAGCTGTGACCACTCATGCCCAAACTCACCAGGAACAGTTGCTAAGCCAAGTGTTTCCTTTTGAGGATGATGTAATGGAAGCCCCTGGCAAGACTAGGAAGACTAGAAGGAAAAGGTGAAGGGACAAACAACATTGGCTTAAAAAAGACTCTGATGTGACTGATGATGAGATGTTAGAACATATTAAAAAGGAGTCTTTTATAGAAATGCAGAAACAAGATCTAACTTTACAGCCATTCTTTTTACAGGTGGTTCCAGAAGGGGTAAAGTCTGAAAAACCTGGGTTTAAACTTTTAGAAAATTGTTTGTATAGGTGTTGCACAAACCCAAGAACTGGGGAGGTGGCAGAACAGTTAGTAGTCCCTGTCCAATATCACACCCAGTTGTTACACCTCGCTCACGATGTACCATGGGCAGTCCACTTAGGTAGAGATCGTACCCTGAGCAGGTTATTGCATCATTTTTATTGGCCCAGGATACATGATCAGGTGACCAAATATTGTCAGAGCTGTGGAGACTGGCAGAAGGTGGCTCTGGTTACCAAAAAGGATAAGGTGCCTTTAAGACCCCTTCCCTTAGTAGATACCCTTTTCTCTCAAGTGGCAATGGATGTTGTGGGACCATTGCCTAAGAATGCTAAAGGCAACTGATTTATCCTAGTACTCTGTGACTATATGTCCAAATATCCTGAGGCCATCCCCCTACGTACTGTCACTGCAGAGAAAGTAGCAGAGGAACTTCTCAAGGTATTCAGCAGAATGGGGATACCAAGAGAGATCTTGACAGATGGGGTACCAATTTCTGCTCAGTCCTATTGAAGCATCTGTACCAGGCCCTAGGTGTTCATGCCATCTACACCTCCCCATACCATCCTCAGACAGATGGCCTGGTGGAGCGTTTCAGTAAAATGTTGAAAAAAATGCTCCAAAAGTATGTGGTAGATGAAGGAAAACATTGGGACATCCATTAACCCCTGCTTATGTTTGCTTATAGAGCTGTCCCCCAGGCGTCCATGGGATTTTCTCCTTTTGAATTGCTCTTTGGAACTAATCCCCGTGGACTGTTAGACATTCTGAAGGAGTAATGGGAAGAAGGGAAAACAGGGGAAACCATTACCACTGTGGAATATGTAACTAAACTAGAAAACGTTTAATGGAGTATGTTCAGATGGCTCACCAACAGAGTAAGGAAAAACAGGATTATCAGAAAATTAAATATGATGAAGAGGTGGGTCACAAACACTTTCAGGTGGGAGAGCAGGTTTTGTTGTTACTGCCCTCTACGGACAACAAACTCACAATGAAATGGCAGGGTCCTTATGTAATTAGAAATCAGACCGGACTTGTAAATTATGAAATCGAGACCCTTGACCGAAGGAAAAAGCTACAGATCTACCATGTCAATTTGTTAAAAAAAATGGCATGAACGATCTGACCCTTCCACTAGTCCAAGTTTGTTTGTGTATCCTGAAGATCAATACAAGGGTGATCTTGAGACAGCCTATCAGAGGTTAGAACCTCATAAGGAACAACAGGTAAGTGTTAACACTGATTTAGAACCTAAACTAAAGGCTGAACTAGAACAAATTCTTCTAGAATACACTAACACTTTTACCAATATCCCAGGGAAGGCACAGGGGTGGAACATCAGATCCATGTCACACAAGATGAGACCATTAGAGTAAAACCTTACCGGTTACCTGAGAGGGTCAGAGAAGAAGTAGTCATAGAGGAAGTGAAAAAGATGCAGAAATTGGGGATTATACAAGAGTCCCAGAGTAACTGGAGTTTTTCTATTGTTGTGATGGATAAGAAAGAAGGGGGAGTGAGGTTGTGTTTAGATTTTCAGTGCTTAAATACCATTTCTAAATTTGATAGTTATCCGATGCCTCAGATAGATGACATCATTGATCGCCTTGGCAATGCCCGTTATATCAGCACACTAGACCTCACAAAAGGGTATTGGCAGATCCCTTTAGACAAGGAGGCACAAGAAAAAAACTACCTTTAGCACCCCCATAGGGCTCTTCCACTTTCTCACCATGCCCTTCGGCCTACATGGTGCTCCTGCCACCTTTCAGAGACTAACGGACAAGATCCTGAGACCACACATAGCATATAGTGCAGCTTACATATCTACAGTTCAAATTGGGAAGAACATCTCCAACATCTCACTAGTGTACTAGGTGCTATTGCCAGACAGGTCTTTCCATTAATCTGGCTAAATGTTCACTAGCTATGAGGGAAATGAGGTACTTGGGTTTTCTGATTGGCAATGGCCAAGTAAAGCCTAAAGTAGGCAATGTTGATGCCCTCACCGAGAGACCAAGAAACACGTTCAGTCATTTCTGGATTTGGTGAGTTATTTTAGGAGGTTCGTCCCCAATTTTGCTTCTATAGCTAGTCCCCTTATGGACCTGACTAAGAAAAACAATCCTGCTAGAGCTGTGTGGACACCCACTTGTGAAGAGGCATTTTGTGCCCTCAAAGCAAGTTTGTGCTCTGCACCAATTTTGAGAAGCCCTGATTTCACTAAACCCTTTATAGTGCAGACAGACGCATCCAATACTGGGATAGGGGCTATGCTGTCTCAACACATAGAAGGAGAAGAACATCCCATTATTTATATAAGTAGAAAATTACATCAGCGGAAAACCAAATATGCAACCATAGAAAAGGAATGCCTAGCTCTTAAGTGGGCCATTGAGGCATTAAGATTTTATTTATGGGGAAGAGAGTTCGAGGTATGGACAGACCATAATCCCTAATGCTGGCTGCTCATGACGAAAGACATAAATGCCAGAATCATGAGATGGTATTTGTCATTACAATCCTACAAATTTGTTGTCAAGCATAGAGCAGGCCTATTACATGGTAATGCTGATTTCTTGTCCCGTTATGAGGAGAATGCTGTGATGCAAATAGAACCAGACCTCTGGGTAAAGTAAGAGATAGGTGACAGTGGACAGCCTCTGTTTACCAGACTTAGTAATATGTTTTTGATTTTGAAAAGGGACCCCGAGGTGGAACTTCGAGAGTGGGTGGGATGGAACTCCATCTCTCCCTCATGAGAAATCTGGTTGTCACTATTTATATCAGCTATGAAGGTTTTGAATAACCTATAATGTACCTTGTATTCAGCATTTGAATGCTTATGTATCCTGCAGAAAGTTAAGAGTTATTAAAAAAAAATGGTTTTATTTTTGATAGGGGAGGAGTGTAAGAGGGTGACGTATAGCCTTACATTTTCTGTCTCCATTTCAAGTCTGTTGCAACAGCATTCCCCCCTGTGCTATTCTTTTGTACCTTCCTTTCTGTGTTCTCTGCTCCAAGTTTAATTTCTCCAGTCTCCGGTAGGTCACCAGCAGCCGTTCTCTCTATCCTTTGTCTCTTTTTCGTAAGGTTGGACATTTTACCTCGTTAATGTGCGCACTGCATGACCATCATTATGACTGCACGCACATTCACGCAGTCCCTGCTGAATATGCACACACCTCCACTTAAGATCTAGGAGTAGACAACTAGAGTGAAAAGTGACTCCCTGAGGTATTAAGTGTGTAAAAAAACACTTCTCTTGGAAATAAACAGATACACTTTGTGCTGCACTAGAATGAGGACCTCTTGCCTTTTTGGAAGTAAAATAAAAATATAAGGGCTTGGTTTCTCTGCAGCCACTTGTTCCTGTCCTCAGCTGCAAAAGTATAGCAACTCACTGTAAGAAGCTGAGTCAGGGACTCCTGTTTACTTTTTCATCCCTGCTTTGTTTTTTATGTTGGCGCACTTGTGCAGCTAACGTCGTGCGGCAATGGGGATTTGGAGTCGCGGTCACTGTTGGGCGAATGCAGGGCATGCACCAGTAGGTGCATCCCTCATTCCCTTATCAGCCTGCATGCCGATGCCACACCATGCATACTAAGCGGGCAAGCACATCTAAGGTAAGGTCCAATGCAATCCAAGCAAAGCTCGTCACACGTAGCGGACCCTTCCTACATGCTCACCAGCTAGTAGTATGGTGGCACAGTGGCTGCTATACTACCGACAGTGCTGACTTCAGGGGGTGCCCAATCCCCCAGTTGGCTTGCCCTGCCCCATGAAGTTTGTGCCGACGGGGGAGCCCACTCCCCATCGGCAGAATGAGCCCCCCACCTCGTTGTTTGACGGTACCCAATCCTGTCTGCATCCACCCCCTTCCTGCTGTAATGCTGCCAACAGGGCCACTCCTGTTGGCATGATGCTCCTTTTCAGGTGCTGACGGGTGCCCAACCCGCTTCGGCTACTGTACCCTAAACAAAGAAACCACCTGTAAAAACGAATACCGTCCATGATGTTTTTTTTTTTTTTGGTTCAAGTAAACTGAAAACGCTTCCTCGTAGTCTCCATACCCTCGGAGATGGTGCGAGATATGGACTTTTTGTCAGAGAAATGCTTAGCCCCCTAATAGGAGCTAAGTACAAAACTAGCCAGGAAAGTTATAAATCATATGACTTTTAAATTTTTTTTCTACATAGTATGGTTCCTGAGATATAAGTAATTTAGTATTCTGTAACCCACCCTTGTGCCATGCCACAGTGGGTTGTGGGAGTAGTGGGTGGTGTATCCCACCTTTGGCGCAACCCACATACGGCATAGTGGAAGCCGCATCTTGAATTCCACTCTGTGTATGCTCCATGCATGTGACATATGTGCAATAGGCTTGGCATAAATCTCCTTGCAACAGGCATAACCTGACTTGGAATTGGGCCCTGCCTGTCTTGGAATAGGGCGCAGAGTCCCCAGCATAGTGCCAAATGGCGCAACTCACATATGCCCACAAGTTGCGCCATGCGACTTGGAATCGGGCCCCGTGTGTTTTGCATAGAATGAGAACAAAACTGGTTATTTTAAGTGGAGATTACATTTTTTTCCTACCTTAACTTATCAGCATAAACAGTGCTAGAGTACAACTTATTAAGATACTGTGTGGTATGTTCTGAGTAATGAAGTGAATTATTCTGAATACTATTATGAGTAGCGTTTAATTAAAAGTATTTAATGTTTATTTATAGATCCTGATGAAGTAGCGAGTACACTACGAAACACTGATCAAAGATCTATATACCTGAATTAATGAAATAAATACATTTTTTCAATTTGAAATTTGGTGAGTGGGTCCGTTTCTCCAATTGTGTGCAGTACAGTTCCACTAGCGGTTTATTAGAGCACAATCCCTCCCAACATCTTTATTTTTTAGGTACTGGGTGGGCCACACTGCCTCATAGTGGTTTCTCTTAATATTTGCCCACTCTTTCTCTACACCCCCTCCACTGCCAGGGCTTTCTTGAGGCATTCCACCATTTTTGAAAAGTTTGCCCATCTGAAATCCAGGACCCTTGCTTTCATGTGGTTTGCCTTCTCTACTGTTCTTACATTGAACCACACCCTGCAGTGATCACTGTATCCCAGGTGACTGTCCACCATTACATTTGTGACTCTGTCCCCATTGGTGAGTACCAGGTCCAATATCACTCCCTCATGGGTAGGCTCAACCACTAGTTGCCTGAGGCACCCCCCACCCTCACAGGGCATCCAGGATTTCTCTGCTCCTGGCTGTGGCTGCAGCGTGGGTGCTCCAATCAACATTCGGCAAGTTGAAGTATCCCATCAGCAGCACCTCCCCTTTAACTATCATCTTGTGGATGGCCTCCACTAGTACCCTGTCCACCTCTTCCCTTTGTGCTGGATGTCTGCAGATCAAGCTAGTGCGAATGGCAATGCCCTTTCCTGTCTCCAGGGTAACCCATAGTGCCTCCGCTCCTTCCTGCATTCCCAGTACCTCATTTACTTTGATTCCTTCCTTAATGAAGATAGCCTCTCCTCCTCCCTTTTTTCCCACCCTGTCTTTCCTGAATAGAGTGTAACCTGGTATTGCTATATTCCAGTCATGATTCCCCATGTGCTATGTCTCAGTTACAGCTACATTGTCCAAGTCTGCCTCTGCCATTAAGGCCACAAGGTCAGGGATTTTGTTTCCAGGCTGTGGGCATTCTTTCACATGGCCTTCCAGATTTTGTTATCTCCCCATCTAATAGCTCCCCTCCTATCCTCATGTCTCCCCTCTATTCCCCTCCTGTTTTTACTCCCATGCTCCCTTACCTCTGCCATTCTACTTCTTCCAGTTTTAGGTATTTTTGGTGATTTCCCAACCTTAAGGTCCTCCCTAGTGACTGTTTCATCTTCTTGGGGGGAGGGGTTAGAGTCTCCCTACCTACTTTCATCACTGCCTTGGGTAATTTAAGTGCTTGCCAAAGAAGCATTAAAACCTCTCACTGAGGATCTTGGATTCCCCCCCTCCCCAGATAGATGAGGCCATCCCATTTATATAGACTTGTATCCCTCCAGGTGGGATCCCATATCTCCTTGTAGGGCTTCTGATGAAACCCCTGCACCATTTTAGCTGCCCACCTCTGGACTGCCTCCACCCTGTCTGTGTCCTTTCTGAGATGTGGCTTTCAGAACTGGACAACAGTACACCAGGTGAGGTCTCACCAGTGACTGATACAGTGGTAACACCTCCTTCCTCCCTGCTGCTGGTGATACCTTTCCCTATGCACCCCAGCATCCACCTAACCCTGCCTTCTGCCTTGTCACACTGGCCCGCCACTTTGAGGCCATCAGATATGATAACCCCAAGCTCTTTTTCCTGCTTAGTGATCATAAGAATCTCCTCAATTTTATACTCCTCTCCTATGCTCTAGTTGCATGATTTTGCACTTGTTGGCATTGAACCCCAGCTGCCAAGCCCTTGACCACTCCTCGAGTTTTCAAAGGTCTCTACTCATTCTCTCTACCCTTCCTGAGTATCCTCCCTATTGCAGATTTTGGTGCCATCTGCAAGAAAGGCATACCATCCCTTCCAATTCTTCTACAGTGTCATTTATGAAGACACTCAAGAGGACCGGTCCCAGTACTGAGCCCTGCAGCACCCCACTGGTCACTCTTCCCCTCATTAGAGTTGGTGCCATTTATCACCACCCTCTGTTGCCTGTCCATTAATCAGTTTTGTTACATGTTTACCACTCTGGGTCCCACCCCTAGACTATACAATTTCTTTATCAGTCTCCTGTGTAGCACAGTGTTAAAGGCCTTGCTGATGTCCAAGTAAGCCATGTCCACTGCCCTTCCTTGATATATTTCCCTTGTGATTGACTCAAAGAAATCAATTTAAATTCATCTGGCATGCACCCCACCCCCAATGAATCCATGCTTCACTTGGTCATGTAACCTCTGGATTCAAGATGCTCCACTAGCCTTTCCTTTAACAGGGTTCCCATTAATTTCCCCACCACTGACATAAGACTCACTGGCCTATAGTTGCTATCCTCTTCCCTGCTGTTGATCTTATGGAGCAGGACTTTGTCTGCTCTCCTCCACTCCGTTGGAACCTCTCTGTTTTCCAGTGAGTTGTTGATTAAGGCTGTCAGTGCTGCAGAGAACACTTCCCTGTTTCCTTAACACCCTTGGGTTTATCCCATCTGGTCCCATGGCCTCATCCATTTTCAGATTTGCAAATACCTTCAGGACTTGATCCTCTGAAAATTGACTTGTGGCCAGCTCCCTCACAGAGTTTCTGCTTCTCCTTGCTGGTCTGTCCCCCTTCCCTCCACTGTGGAGAATGAGCAGAATTACCTGTTCAGAATGTCTACTTTTTCCTGATCCTCCTCTATGTATTTTCCCTCTGCCATCCTCCTTATCTTCACTATTCCTGCCCATGCCTTCTCTTCTCACTTATGTACCTGAAGAAATGTAACCTGGGCACCACCTCCCAATGGGCTACTACTCCTGCCTGCTGCCCTGAATGCAGGTTGAGAGGCCTGGGTTCAGATTTAACAGTTACTGGGGATTCTTGCTCAATTGTATAATTACAATGATGGTGCCTCCACCCAGAGTGACTTTTAAGTGGGTTAGATGTTAAGCTAACACAATCCTCTGGGAAGGGTCTATGCGATAATGGTGCACGCCTAAAGGCTATCACCGTTATCACATAGTCAGAGTGCCGAAAACCTTTTCGGCACTCTGACAACCCCAGCACACAGGACAACAGTGCCAGGAGATTTTTTAATGCTTTCTGTGGGAGGGCTGCACCACCCCACACTCCCCCTTGCTGGGGGCTTCATCCTCCATACCCCTCTACTTATGGAATCTCAACTCCAGGGTGCTGCATGTCGGGGGGTGAAATCATTAAAAAAAAATAAAGGTTCGGGCCGGGCACAATAAAATCGCACCAGCGTCCGGACCCGAACCCAGTACCTCACCCACCCCAACCACTAGCCAACCCCGACACCATGATGCAGCTCTGCCATCCACCGCAGCACCACCCTCTATAGCCCTTCCACTCCCTCCCAGCCCACGCTCGCCATGCTCTCTCCCCCCCTCATGTGTGTACACATAGTGACATCCTGTCACCCATTTCGCCCACCCCCTCATCCGGTCTTCTCCCCTCCCATCGCCATGAGGGACTGCGCCGGGAAGGAGTCACCATTACAGACGGCACCCTTCTCCATGCGCTCACCTCATGGGTTACCCTCTAGGGTGTTGAACCTACCCACAGCCCCAGCTAGTGGCCCCACACTTACAGTTTCATATTACACTTCAATAGACATTCAAAAGCACAATTATTGGTGGGCGCTAATAATGTGCTCACAGTCACCACACTAACCACTAGGGTTCTGGCTTCTGAGGACACACTCTGGGTACCTGCAGAAACAGTTTTCAGCAATAAGAGTATACCTTGTGGCTGACACTGTAACTTGAAGCTGAGTAATAATATGCTCATGGCCCTGATTAAACTTCAAACCATAAATCTGATTTATTTAGGGGATTGAACAGAGGGAGGGGGCATACATTTAGGTAAACAATTAAGGCAATTAGAATATAGGAATCAGTTATGCACACATTACATTTAAACCCTTTTGAAATAATGTTCAGTTTATGCTGCTGGGTACCCAGATTTAATTGAGGTGCAGGCCTGAAGCATTGCCATGGGTAGGCTGGTGTTGCAGCTGGTTGGGGCCCTTAAACAAATAAAACTTGCTTTTGATTAGATTAGACTCTTTTAAACAATAAGGCAATTGTAATGTACAGCTGGATGCCTGGCAATCAAAGCTGAACACCAAGGAGAACTTAGAAAGCAAATCAGATGACACAAAGTACTTTCATTTGTGTTGCAGGGTAAAATCCCTAAGGCTACTTATGGTGCTAGGACCAACAAGGTTGATGGCTGAAGTCAGGCTGGATGCTTGCTTGCCAGACAGGAATATGGGGACCAAGGCCAACACAGCTCACCTCCGCTTCATGGCCTTTCCCACAAGGTGGCTGCAACCTGAGATTCTTCTTTCTGCAGGGGCCAGCTCCCCAAAGTTGGTCTTTTGCCAGGATGGCTTGTAGAAAGCAATGACCATTTCAGGGGCCTTCATTGACACAGACCCAGTAGATGCAGTTCAGTCTCTGGTGCAGTTCAAATGGCACACATAGTTTAATAATTCTGGTACTGGAAGTTCTCGTAGCAAAAGGCAGAAAATAACTCACACTGGTCTCCACCATTTGGCTCATGGCAGGAGACAATTTCAGCCTTTGCAGGTTCCACTTCACACACAGGAGTCTCTATAACATGCTTTTTACAGCAATTTGGCACACTCTGACACAGTTTAGCAAAAGCCACTTCTTTTTGGCAAAACATTCCCTTTCTCAGCCTTGGTAGCTGAAAAGATGTTTACTCCCCTGTTTTTAGGCAGTCTAAAATATTCTCAAGTCCTGCAGGGAGGCAAAACAGGCCTTTCCCCTGTGATTCTCTCAGCTGCACCACACAGACTCCCCACAGTTCAAGAGCTCTAGCCGATCTCATCTGTTCAAACACATTCCCGCAACTAAGCCCGGGATTCCTATAATCTGGTTGGCTGCCTGAGGTGTCAGTCACAAGTCCAGTGTTCTGATTGGCTAACATAGGCGCCAAGAGAAAAGTAAACAGTTTCTCCCACAAACCATTGTAATGAGGACCCCATGAGGATCCCTAGGTTTTGACTGGTCCAAAAGCAATCTTCTGGTCCAAACATGGCAGTTCCCATAGTGGAAGAATAAACCGTTGTATTTTTACAGCAACCAGTTACATTTAGAAACCAACAGTTACAGCATTTGAAAGGGCTTTCTCTGTACTACTTAGTGACTGCAGAGTGGAGAATATCAGGGTCCTGCCTGATTGGTCACAAGCTCCGTTTCACTCAGACACAACCCAGGCTACATATACTATACCACAGGCTGCTTCTTAAAGGGACCATGCTGCGGCATGGCTCTTCACACTCACGCAGATTAACAGCACAACAACTCTGTACATGGATTTATCTTTTTCTACTGGATGTTAGTCTGGCAATAGGCACAAAAGGAGCCCAGGAAGACAACTTAAGGCAAGCCCCACTATTGTGGGGGTATTATTGAAAGTTTTGTCCCCTTTTGCTACCCTCTTTGGCTATCCTTTTCTCTGTTTGCACCACTGCTCCCCTCATTGCCTTACATGGTTCCCTCTGTTTTACCTTGTACACCTCCCTACCCACATGCTGCTGCATTTCTTTGTACCTCCTGAATGCCACCCTGTTTCCTTCACCTTCATGGCAACTTCCCTAGAATACCATAATGGTCTTTTCTTTACCCTGGCTTTTGCTCACTTCTCTCATGAGGAGGCTGTTGCCTTCACTATGTCTTCCCTAAATTTTCTCCAGCATTCCTTTACCCCTCCTGGCAATCTTCTCCTGCTTGATTGCTTCTAAGACAGTCTTCCATTTCTTTAAATTCCAGCCTCCTAAAGTCCAGAACCCTTGTCTTTGTGTGGTGTTTGCCTCTCCACCCATCTTAATCTTAATGTTAAACCATGCTGTGATCACTGATCCCCCAGGGCACAGCCTACTGCAATATCTGCAATAGTGTCTGTGTTAGTAAGCACCAGGTCCAGTATTGCCCCATCCCTAATGGGTTCACTGACTGGCTGCCTGAGAAACACCCACTGCAGGGAATCAAGGATGGCCCTGTTTCTAGCCGAAACTGCAGTTGGAAGGCTTCAATCCACATTTGGCAGATTGAAGTCCTCAACTAGCAGAACATCCCCCCCTTCATTGCCATCCTACTGATGGTTTCCCCTAGTGCTTTATCCATCTCCTCCCTTTACGCTGGAGGTCTGTATATCACTCCACTATGAATACTGACACCAGCTCCTGTCTCCCGCGGTGACCCTTAGAACCACCAGCTCTTGCATTATCTATTGGCTTCCTTGCACTTCTATAGTCCTGACACCCTCTCTCACATACAGAAAAAATCCTCCTCCCCTCCCTATTTATTTTGAACTGAGAGTAGCCTGATATGACCATGTCATAGTTGTGATGTTCAGTGCAGCAAGACTCAGCTATGGCCACCAGATTAGGTCTGCCTTCAACATGATGGCCTCCAAATCTGGAATTTTATTTCCAAGACTTCTTGTGTTGGTGCACATGACTCTCCAGACCTTTGCTTCTCCCTTCCTGCATCCTCTCTTTCATCCTCCCTGTTCTGCCTGTGCTGCTCCCCATAACTCCCGACTCCCCTCTTCCCTTGTTACGTTTTCTGTTTTCTGTTTCCTGTTCCCTCTATACCGCTCTTTGTGCCTCCTTTGTTCTTACTCCTCCTTGTCCTCCACCTTGTCTACACCGCTTCATCTTGTGCCCTTGCCCCACTTGGGGGTTGTCCTCTTGAAAATCCCAGTACATTAATTTGGATGAATTCCACATCAAAACAAAGGCATTGCTTCTTCTTTTATTTAACATAACACACGGTATGTCCTGCCCTTGGCTCCTAATAACTTGTGGGAGTGGGCTGGAGACTGCACGAGCTCCCTGAACATGTTATAAATTTGTGTGAAGTATAAATTGAGGGATGTGGCAGTCCAGTTTAAAAAGCTGCACATAATAAGAAGGGTGAGAGATATTTGAACAACAAATGAGCAGTGATGGAATCAGATATAGTGATGTAAATTAGGTAACACAGTATGGGTCTGATGAAGTAACACAGCACTATGAAATATTACCTGGATGTACCTTGTGTTATGTTTCATAAAAGAAGAGAGAAGGATACCTTTGTTTTGATGTGGAGTTCATCCAATGTCATGTATTGGGATTTTCAAGTGTCTTTTTTTTGGATGTCACAAGCTATTTGCATAAGTGGTGGCAGCCTGGACTCTAGAAGTGACATTTTCAAGATTGGGTTCTCCTCTTGGGCCATCCCTCTTTGTTGCTTTAACCTTTGGGAGAGCAGCTTATGCTTCCCTTTGAAATACAACCTCCCCCTTGGTTAGCTTAAATGCTCATCGAAGTGACATTTAAACTTCCGACCGAGGACTGTGGTCCCCTGCCAAGAAGAATTCAGGCTGTCATTGTTGAAGTACCTAGTGCAGAGTGCCCTATCCTCTCCTCGGCCATACACAGGTAGTAATGTGGCAAATGCCACTGTATGGGCTACCATCTTAAGGCCCCTATCCAGTTCTCTGAACTTACCCTGCACTATCACTGCTCTATAGATCAACACATCATTAGTCCTCGGTGGACAATGAGAACCAGCTCTCCCCTGTGACCTGCCACCCTAGCAACCTTCAGGATCTGCTCTCCATCCCTCCAAGTCAAAATGCCAGGAAGTTCTTTACCTCCCCAACCCCTCCTCTTCCTGTTCCCAAGTCTATACCCCTCATGATAAAGTCCCCCACCAGCAGCTGCTTCCTGCATGGTTGAGAGCCTCTTCCTCTGACCTTTGTGCCTCCCCTTCTGAGGACCCCAACATTGTTCCTTGCCACCACATCAGGTGCCTCCTCACAGCTATCCCATTCTACCAGTACAGCAAAAGAATTTTGTAGTGGCATAGGCTGAGGAGTGTGTACCTTATGTGTCACCCCCACCCTTCTGGAGCTCACCAAGGTCCAGTCATCCCACCTCTATCTAGACATCCTCTGAGGCAGTGTTGGCAGACTCAGTTGCCTCCTGAGATGAGCAAAAGGTCCACTGCATCCTTGCCAGCTCAGGTCAGAGTCTAGTGACCTCCACCCTCAACCCAGAAAGGTGCTTGCAAATGGGGCAGCACCGGAGTCTCCACAATGTGTTCTGAAAGACAGCAGCTCCATACCCCCTACACTGCACCACTCCAATGTTGCTTTTCCTTTATTATTGCTGAACTTAACCTGTCCCCTTTAGCCTACTTTCTGTACCCTTTTCCTTCCTTCTCTTCTTTTATCTACTTGTATTTGGTTTATTAACCTACCCTATGTAGGGTGTTACCTGCTTTCCCTTCTGTCAGTATTTCTGTCAGCTGAACCCTTTCCAGTACCCCACTGCCTCCTTACTCTACATTTTACTCTTTCCTTCCCTTCCTTATCTGAACTGGCTAAATCACCTTACCCCAAATAATGTGTCTCCTGTTTTACCCCCTGTACCTGCTACTTGTATCTAGGTCCTGCAATGTGCACTCTTTGCACTCAACTCACCACCAGTAGCTAAATACCTTGTCTCTTTTAGAGTAAGCGTACACAGAGGTTGGCTTTGTCTTAATTTGTCTCTTGCTTTCACAGCAGAACCTCCTGCTGACTGTGTTTCACTGTGGCTTGTGGACACCTGCCGATGCCTAAGGTAACCTGTTCCACTCATGCCCTTGGACACCTTGGTTCAGTCAGGGCACTGATTCTCTTTTCATTTTTTTTTGTTTTGTTTTTGATAGCAGATGATGGCTGGCTGAGCTGGAGGAAGGGTTGTGCCGGTCATCCAACATTGTATCCTGTTTGTAAAGGAGGCTGCCATGTGAAGAATAGAGTATGGGTGTAAAATGGCAGGATATTGGTGTAGTTTTGAATGTGGGAGGAGACTGACATGAGTGCTTATGAGCAGGAGAAGAGGTTACTAATTATCCAGCACTGGGATTGCATGCCATGTGCCCAATACAGCATGGATAAGTGTGCCAAGTTTTACATTTCTGGCATTAATGGGACTGAGTTGTAAGCAGACACACATTCATTCATTTGTAATGAAATTTTGCAAGTACTTAAACAGCAACATTTTAATCCACTGTAACTGTTAAACTAGAAAATAAATTACACCAAATTTGGCATAGTCATAGGTCCCATATTCAATCACAGCTATTAGCGCTGGGCTAACCCGGTGCTACACAACTAGATATGGTGAACAGCTGCCATGGGGCAATATTCATATGGGCACCATGCCTTGTCTGGCCTGTGCTTTGGGTATGAATATCAGGCCCTGACAGCAGGGCACATAGTGTATCTGCATGGTGCTGCCACAGCCGCTTCCAGCAACAAACTCCAAGGAGTGAAGGAAGATCATACATCCCAAACAGGATAGCACCATGACTCCAAGGAGGCCTGATAATGACCACATATGCCATGCACGGTGCTAAGGGGCCACTTACATGTCATTATGTGGCCATTAATGACTCTGCACAATGCTTCCACGTAAAAATGCATGGAGGCATTGTGCACAGTCTCTGTCATTGACCCCCTCATCTGAGCCCTACCTATGCATTCCCTAGTAGTCTATTTGACCCCCTCATTCACGCTATCCTCATCTGAATATTTTACAATAGCAGGTAAGATTAGTTAACGTTGATTCCTGGGGTGGGTCGTACACATGCTTGCCGAGTGCTTCCACCACCCCAGGAGTGACGTTATTACACAATAACACACATCCCTGGAGTGCCTTATTGCTATTATACAATGGCTCATTCATTAAAAAAAAAAGAAAGAAAATACTTTCTTAGTCCATTTTTTCTTCGATTTTAGTGAATGTAGGTGTATATTTAAAAAAAAAAGTCCAATATTTCTTCCACCACAGGGTGGAGCTGTTGCCGGAATAATGTTGCCTGCTGAATCTCAAAGCTTTTTTTCTTGTGCTGCTGTGTTTTATCAGTCTCCCCTCTAACCTTCTCTATTGTTGGCTGTACATTATAAAGGATGGTACTTGAAGGGGAGAATTTGTAACATGTTTTTTCTGCGTTTTAAAGTGAGTATGTTTATATTTCTGGTTGTGAAGCTGTTAGAACTGTACAGCTTATTGAGTTCCCTACGATGAGCAGCGTACTTACGGCGTTAGCGTAACCGGAGAAACGAAGAGGCGTTTTTTTAAAATTGGCATTATTTTAGTTTAGTATTATATTTGTTACATTTTAAAATGAAGATCAGGCAATGGGTGGCTCGACGCAACAGTCCGTGAAGTGTGGGACACCGGTAATGACAGAGCCGGAGACAGCAGCATTTTGAGGTACAATTTTATTTATGTAGTTGCAGGCTTCTTATTAATGGAACAGCAGCAGAAGAGAAGAAAAAATGTAGGTATGAGGTGGGTGGGAGGTTTTATGTTATAAGCCTACATCGTGAGTGCGGGGGGCTACATTTTATAGCGGCCAGCAGGCGGCAGTAATTCTCAGGACAGGCATTGTTTTATGGTGTGTCATGTGGTCATGTGTGTGCCTGGACTTAATACAGTGATGTTATTGTGTAATATCATCACTGTGCCAGGCACACACTGACCAATCAGAATACATGAATTTTCCTTGCCATTGTATAATATTGCATATTCTTGTCCCTGGTAGACTAGTGGATCCTCACTCCCTCATTGGATCCCTGTTGGCATAATACAGTTGCATATTCCTGTTTCTGATAATCTAATGGATCACCTCCCTCACCTGATCCCCCATGGAATATTACTTTAACAATAATGCCTAAACAACTAAGCTTTTCCTAGGGATTAACACCCAGTGGGGCTGGTTAATGGCCTGATGCACAACAAAGGGCCTTTAAGTCCTTGAGAATCCTTGGTTATAAGAGCATTATTATGATTATAAGCATAAGAGCATTAGTAAATGGAAAAAAATGTTTTTTTTAGAACATTTACAAATGTACACCACTCTGAGCTGTACCGGGCATTTCTAATGCATTACCACCTTGTAAACCATTTCAATCAGAACAAGTGTTTGCATCATGAATAATTATTTTCACTTATAATACTGTATATTCCTGTCTCTGGTAGTCTAGTAGACCCCCCTCTCTTATCACATCCCTGTTAGTAAGTACTATTGCATATTTCTGACCCTGGTAGTTAGTGGACCCTCTCCTCACCCAATCACCATGAGAAAATTACTATTATCTATTCCTGTTCCTGGTAGCTTTGTGGCTCCCATCCCCACCTGATCCTTGTTGGAAAGTTCTATTCCCTATTCTTTTCCCTGGTAGTTTAATGCATCCCCCATCTGATCCCAATTTGAATATTACTTTTGGAATATTATGCCTGAATGGTATGCCCCCCCGAAAGTGACACCAACACAGCGACCTACCAACCCGTCGACAAAATTGACAGGTTGCCGACAGGTCACTGTGTTGGTGCGCCTGACACAGGGGCACACTGTCTCCTAGTCCTGCACCCCTACCCTGAATCAACTCCGACTGGAGTTGATGATCCTAAATGGGGGTGGGGGTTGGGGGCACAGCATTGGACTAGGAGACAAATGGGAATTATGTCAACTGCAACCTGGGATCAACATAATTTCTGTCGATGAGATGCCGGTCGACACAAGTGTTGTCGAACTGGCATCGTAGAGCACTGTTGAACATTGCTGTCCCTTGTAGTCTAATGGACCCCCTCCTTCACCCAGTCCCTGTTGGGAATAGTACTATTGCATATTCCGGCACCTGGTAATTTAGTTGACCCCTCCTTCCTCCCCTGATACCAATCAAAATACTAACTGTACATATTCCTGTCCCCGGCAGTCTGGTGGACCCCCTTCCTCCTGATCCCCAAGTAAATGCAAGCAATAATGCAGACCCCAACTCTGGTGGGCCAGTGGCACCCCTTGCCTGATCATTGTCAAAACAAACATAGCCCCCCTCCGCCTACCTACTCAGTATCCGTCACCCCCACCCCTGTTGGTCCCTGACTCACCCATCAATAACTGATGATCTGCCAACAGGTTCTCAAAAGGTGGCCAGAACAGACCCTCTGTTTATTACCTCAGCCAGCCACTGTCTAAATGACTGGAAGCAAGCTCAACCATACTGTAAAATCAGCTATTACAAAAGTATGCATGTGTTCACATAACTGTAACATCAGGTAAGCAAGGCAAATTTCATTACTCTAACTAAAGGGATGGCAGCAATATTCCCAAAATAAACGATTTCAGTGACATTTCATGAAATTTTACAACATTTCATGACAGTTCAGCAGAAGCAGAATTTACTAATTTTGCCCAGCCCTGCCTGTGACTTTTCTATATCCCTCTTCATGTTGCTGACCCCTTTCTCATAGTGTACCCTGTAACAAAGTTTAGAAACATCTGCAAATAGACACATTTTTCCCTGATCTCTTCCTCTGTGTTGCAGATGAACACATTAAATAGTAAGTCCCAACCATTGTGGTACTCCATTTGTGGCCTCCCTGATCTCTGAATGTTCCCCATTTACATGCACCATTTGGTCCCTTTCAAGTAGCCAGTTTTCAACACACCTTGTTAGCTTCACCTCAACCCCAAGATACCCCAGTTGTTTTATAAGCTTTCTGTGGGTAATGGAGTTGAAAGTTTTGTTGAAATATAGATTCAGCACATTGACTGCTTGGCCTTGCTCACTGCTCTTGTTACATATTTCAAGAATTCAGTCAGGTTAATCTGCCATGTCCTTCTCTTCACACACCCTTGCTGCATCTTGTCTTGGAGCCCACTTGGTTCAAGAATTTCCACTAGATGCTCATTGATAATAGCTTCCTGGAGTGTTCCCACTATACATGTAAACTAACTGGTTTATAGTCTCTCAGATCCTCCCTGCTCCTACTCTTGTGCAGACCACATCTACCCTCCTCCAATCCAGTGGAACTACCCACTTCTCTAGGGAAAGATTGAAGAAAACCACCAAGGGCCATGTACATTCTTGCCCCCAATTCCTTCAGCACTTTGGGGAGTAACCCATATGATCATGGAGATTTATCCACCCTAAGTGCCATCAGTCCCATAGGTGCTCAATCTCCTAACCTCAGTACCAAGTTCAATTGCCTCTGCCCCCCCCCCCATAGCCTGCCAAATGCAGTTGAGGAGTGGGCCCCATGCCTCAGTCATGAATACTGAACAAAATACTCATCGAGAAATTAAAAGCTTGCCTGTAGTTAGGTGACCAAGCAGCCAGCCACTCCCACTTCCTGAGCTATATAAGCAGTTCCTCTAAGCCTCATAGTAAAGCATTTTTTCTTTGCAGCCAGAGGCTATGTTGGTTTGTTTTCTGAGCTGGCTGGGGCCTCCCCCCCCCTTCTGTGTGTGTCTGCTGGACTTCGGTGTTTGTTTTCTTGCTTCTGGTTTGTATTACTCCGGCTGTGTGCTTCCCTGTGTGTTTTGTTTCTTTTTGGGGGGTCTTTCCCTGTTCTGTTTTGCTGTGTTTTGGTTTAGTCTTTTTGGATGGGGGGTTTATTTTCTAAACTACTACTGGCCTTCATTTGCAACTCTCAAATTACTTGCACTGCTACTGTGAACCTACTCAGAGTTCATGCTACTGCTTTTAGTTACCTACAGTTGCAGCCACTGCTGTTTACTTTAATTACTATTATACCCAGTGACTGTGTTTTAACATTGTGCTCACCACACTCAAACTACTGCAATGCAATTGTATTCATTACCTGTGTGTTTCAGCTTGCCCTTAGCTGCTTCATGCTGCATACTCAATTCTTTTCACCTGGCACAGTTTACCTGACCTTACCTGTGCTTCTCATTTTACTTGCAGCTTCCTTGCACTGCCTGGCTACATCTGCCTTCAAGCACTGTCTTCCTGTTTTATTGCACTTATAACTCTGAAGTCAGCCAACTAGCTCCTGCTGAGGCTGTTAATATAGCCTGATTTTAAAATAAATATCTGTCTTCGCCGATGAAAATCCTCAGAGTCTGTCACCTCGATTTGGCTTTGTACTATATGGCTGGCTTGCTCCCACTTCAGTTGTTTCATTGTTATACAAGTTTGCTATGCTGGTTTACCTATCATGGCTACTGCTTACTGACCTACATGCAGGTCTTCACTTGCTTACGCAGCTGTTACTTCTTGTTTATGCAAACCATTGCTTCATGCCTACTGCCATCCCCTTGGCTCAGCTGGGGATTCTGCTGCACTAAATCTGCATTTGACCTTGCAAGATTTCAGCACTCACTGCTCATTACGATTTCAGCATGCTGTGCTCATTCAGCTCACTAGCTTTTCAGCTCACTCAATTTCTGGGGCATGTCAGCCATTCTATTTGGCGCAGGGTTCCTGCAGCCGACGGTCTTGCTCTGCCTTAGTCTGCATTACCGAGCATGTCCAACTTGGGGCAGGATCCTTCTCACCTGGCCCATAGCTGGGAATGTCCTCACCCCAGGTTTGGCTTTAGCTGCCTGCTACGCGACAGCAGCTCCTGGTGTAGAATTTAAGACTAGCAGTGAAGAGTGGTTACGACGATCTCCTTTGGCTCTAGTGTTCCACTATAAAGGTTGGCCATTGACTTTGGTGGTTTCCCTAGCAAGGCACCTTCACTGCATTCCCCCCACAACTGCCTCTGGTTCACCTGGTTTCATTTAGGGTGGACAGGCCAGGTGAGTACCTCAGCAGTTGTTGCTCTCCTCCTGTGCCTTGGATGCATATATTGTTGCAGAATATTCTTGCAACCTTCCATGACGTTCCCGCTAGAGGGTTTGAGTGAGAGCCTCCCTCCAAATTGGAATATTTTCCACCTCCCTTTAATTGGGTTTCCAAATTGCAGCTACAGAGCCATCTCTAAATAAAATTTCCCAAGCCTGGAGGGAAGGCGACCTAGGCCTTGGATCCCCAGAGATTTCCTCCTCATAGAATTATTTTTCTCTCCTCCATTGCCTCAGGTCATAACTCTTAGTTAGCATAGTTGTTTTCCCTAGTCTCTTTAGGCAGGTTCCGTTGTTGGATGGAGGAGGAGAATGTCCTGCCATTCCCTCTCTCCTTAAGGGATCCCCTTCTCTCAATGCAAGCCATCAGTATCATGCCACGCAAACCTGGGCTATTACTTCAATGACTGAGCATATCATTGCGTTATCAAATTGCCTATGCTTCTCTACTACTATGTTACATTTACTGCTTCCACGTCTCTGTTACTGCTTGCATTATGCTTCGTGTTGCCTTCTTTTTGGGGATGATACTACTTTTCTGGGGGATTCCTAAGGTACCTTTAGCCACGGGAACCGTCCGTTGCACCTCTTGGGGTGGAATCCACTTTGAGGGTTCCTTGCCTTCATACCCCTACATGGTGGTAATTCCTTTGGAATAGAGAGTGCAAATGCCAAAAACTAAACTAACACAGTTGCACAAGCATAACACTATACTGGCTGCGTAGGTCAGTGAATGTTAACATTCTTTCCATCTTCTTCTACACACACATTTCCTAATTTTAGCCTTATAGTACCTTCCTTGGTACTCCTCTTCCCTCTGAAATATGTAAATAAGGACTTTTCATGTCTCTTTACCCCCTCAGTTATCCTCAAGTCAAGTTCTGCCTTGTCCATCCTTGTGGCTATGGTTGCATCCTTCATTTTCACTACGTATGCCTCTCTATTACCACCTTATACTTTTTGAATACTGCCCTCTTTAACTGAACTGCATTTCTTACTTCCCCGGAAAATAAGAGTGGATTCTTGTTTTTTGGTTTTACTTACCTGTTTCAGACAGCTTTTTAGTCCACCCCTTATTGAATACCATTAATGAGTTCCACAGTTCTACGTCTTTAGCCCTTTCCACCCCCTTCAGTTTTTTTCTCAGTGGACCTCTCCCATTCTCTAAATATCTGCCCCCTTGAAATCTACAACCTTTGTACATGACTTTGTCTTCTGGTCATCTACGGCCAAGATGACCCAAAATGGGTAAGGATCTCTCATCTCCAGGAGTTCCCTTACCCTAACCTCTTCTACCATGTCCTGGTTCAATAGAACAAGATCAAAGATTACTCCCTCCCTGGTGGCATGTTTAACCCACTGTACAAGGATGCCTTCTTGTAAAGTATCTACAAGGGCCACTCCTAGCTGATGATGTTTCCTAGTCCACATCTGGGAGATTAAGATTACAGATTAGAACCACATTCCCTAGGGTGGTAGCCCTGTTGATTTGCTACACTAGCATACTGATCCCTGCCTCAGACTAGTTTGGTGGCCTGTAGGCCTCTCACACTCTTAGATTCTTTTTGTTTTCAACTACCAGCTGCCTTTTCAGATCTTTGGCTTCCATCACTTTTATATTGTCTGTAATGTAAAGTGATGTACCACCCCTCCCATTTGCCTTTACCCCTATCCTTCCCAAATAGGAAATTTCCTGGGATAGTGAAGCTGTAGTTGTGATTCTGCATTGCCTATGTTTCTGTGATTGCTATTCTCTCCAGTTGGGCTTCTGAATTAAATGCGCTGGAACAGCAAACGACAACAAACGTCTGCTACTAAAACCAATACTACCACTGGAGTGTGATGTAAATGTGTTGTTACCTGGAATGCCAGAAGGTAAAACAAAATAATAAGGAGTGGAGCCAAAATATGTAAAAAAAAGTGCATGCTCCACACTGCCAACTGGGAGATCTGGGTATGCATGTGGACTCCAGTCCCCTGCCCTAGGGAAACATCATACAAGTTAGAGAATCTTCTCATAGGGAATGAGGGTGCAGGCTGCCCAGCATTCAAATATACATTTCTGACTGACTTCAAAGTAGCACTGGTGTCAGCTGTGAAGGCTGGTGCTCACCCAATCAGTTAGCTGCAGCTATAGTGACCCTATAAGTGGAAGGACAAGAAACAAATTAGCAGAAATGGGAATTTAACCCTTACAAAAAATGGAGATAGCCGCCATAAATGCGAAGTTGTAGATTATTGTAAGTGCACAAACGGACAAAACCTCACTGAGTGTTCATGAAAAATTACTGACTCAGACCTATTGGCTAAATCTTTCTTTGACATTTGACCTCCCGCCTCCCTTTTTTCCCATTGATTCCACACAAACACTTCTTTCTGAAAAAATTGGGATTGCCAAAGACTTTCTAGTGTACCTCACATCATTCAATGACAGTTCTAATTTAGTTTGTATAAAATATCTGCATTCACCATTTGTTAGACATATTTCCATTCTTTTCTTCTCACATACCCATTTTGAAGCTGGCCATGCCTAGAAATGCAGTGAATTTAAATTCTGCTGGCAAAGTGAACGCAAAGTGGGCACTATGTGTTGCCAATCCGCTACGCGGAGTGGGCAATGCAAAGTGCTCACTCCGCCTTGTCATTACCACTTCACGTTAAGGTGGAATGGCAATGAGAAGAAAGGCGACGTCATTGTTTTTAATGGACTTCACGTTCCTCATTATGATTCTAAGTGATACACTTGGTGTTTCAGATTTGGCAGCCCCCCCACACATCACATGGCTTGTAGTTCTGTAAGTCACATGCTCTTTAACTAGGCAGGAAGAAAGTGAGTCATACAAGCAGACACTTTTACTTTCTCCTGTGCAGACAGAGAGAGAGTAGTGTGTTTTGTGACTGCTGATACTTTGAGATCAGAGCGAGGAGGAGATTTAAACTTTGATTTAGACCCAACAGCTTTTTTAAAAGCTTCATTTTTTGTCTTTTCTGTACTCTTTTTTACTAAATTTGTTCTTTCTGTAAATTTTATTTTTCTTACCTTTATAAGTAGTTAGTTGTTTGTCTGTGTGACTGTGTGTGTGTGTTGTGTGACAGTGTGAGTAGTAACTGCTTGGATTGAGGGAGCTCAGTAGGAGAGATGGACCAGGGTGAGGGAATGTCAGGGGTTGGGGCAGCTCTGGGAGAGCATGGTAGTGGTAAGCATTGTACCATGCGCATGTGTGGAGGGCATGGGCACCCATTCCTGTTGGATCGCTCGGTACTTGTGAGTGTCCCCCCCTCTGGAAGCAGGACTAGCACTGCCTCCTGTCCTGACTCTGAGGCAGTAGAACCACCTCCACCACCAAGTCCAGGTTCTCTGGAGCAGGATGTGCCTATTCCCCTGGGCCCAGGTATGGATCCCATCCCTGTTCAGCACTGTGACCAGCCGGCTGCCAGTTCATCTGGCCATCCCCCACCTGTGCCTGGTCCTCCCTGTACCTCCATTGTTTGGCAGTTTTTTTACTGTGTGGTGGGGACAGCAGTGTGGTCAAGTGCTGCCTATGTGAGGTGGAGGTGTGCCGTGGCCCCCGGGGGACTCACCTGGGGACTGAGGGCCAGTGCACCCATATGCTCAATCACCAGCAGTTGGAGTGGCAGGATGCCACAGAACGGACCATGCCTGCACCTGCTGGCCATTCTGTGGCAGAGGGTGCAGCTGTGCATTGCGGCATCGCTAAGAAGAGGAGGGCCACAGCAGCACCTGCTGCTACACCAGCACCCCCACCACCACCACCACCACCACCACCACCAGCAGGTCAGCCTGTAGAACGTGTGGACCCCAGCGAACTGCGTGTAGCACAGGCTGACTTGGCAGTTCTCTGGAGTGCTGTCAAGGAGAACAACGAGAGGGTGAGTGCTGTGGAGCAGTGGCTGGATCACATAGAGGGACATCAGTTGCAAATTATGTCCATGTTGGAACTGCTGCTGGATCACCATGGGATCCCACATTGTTTTTTTTTCCTCATACCATGTGCCCCCCCACACCTTCCTTGCTGTGTTATAAAATGTATTCCTCCACCATACCCGACCCTTGTATGTAATTATGCCCTTTTTGTTGTCTTCCAATGCTTGACACTCTGTATTCTGAGCAGTGCAAGTATACTGTGCTAAACTGCATGTGTGCAGTCAGTCTTCTTTCCAGTTTGCATATGTACTGCAGACACTGTCCAACTCCCTGACTTAAAAACATTTATTAATGAGTACAATGTGTAACAGTGTCAGTGGCTCAGTAGGTAGCACACTCGCCTCTGAGGCCGGGAGATCAGAGGGCTGTGAGTTCAGTTCCCACATCTGGCACTTGGGTTAATCTCGCAGTACTGACACTGTAGTGCAGCATGAGAGGGGTGCTGAACTTCTGAGGTGCCGTCTTTCAGATGAGAAGTTAAACCGAGGTCCCATCTGCCTGGATTGGTGGTAGTTCAGGTCAATGTTAAAGATCCCATGGCCCTTATCGAAAAGAGTAGGGGAATTTCCCTGTTGTCCTGGCCAAATTTCCCTCATTCACTAAAAATACCACCAACAGCTTAAACTGGTTCAAGGTCAGTTGACATTTATCTGTATCCCCTTCCCCCGGGTTGTGCCTGAAAATAGGCAGGATTTGTCTAATGCACTTACCCGGTCAACAAAAACTAAATAAATAAAATAAATAAATAAACAATGGTGGGATGGTGAAGCCTGGAGACATACTACAAAACAGGCTTACAATACATCCAAGTAACTAGTAAAAAAATTAATGTTGTGATTTGTGACGTGCTCATAAATCGTGATTTGTTACTGCATTTGTGACCGTAATGATGAAGAAACGTGAATGCCTACGGCTGTACTTCCCCAGGCCCCGATGAGGTGTGGCACAAATCTCCCCGACTTGAAAACAAACATTAATGAGTACAATGGTGGGGTGGTGAAGCATGGAGAGATACTACAAAACAGGCTTACAATACATCCAAGTAACTAGTAAAAAAATTAATGTTGTGATTCGTGATGTGATCTTAAATCGTGATTTTTGACAGCATTTGTGACCGTGATGATGAAGAACATGATTTAGAAACATAGAAACATAGAATTTGACAGCAGATAAGGACCGCTTGGCCCTCCCAGTCTGCCCATTTCCCTACCTGATGGATAAGCTGCAGATTCTAGTTGATCAACAGCAGTTTACTCCTCCTGCCCCCCACTAGAATTGCCTTATGCCTGTCCCATGCATTCTTGAATTCTCCCACTGTTTCTGACTCCACAACCTCCTCAGGAAGGCTGTTCCATGCATCCACAACTCTCTGTGAAAAAATATTTTCTAACATTACCTCTGAGCCGTCCCCCCTCTATCTTCAAATTGTACCCCCTTGTTCTTGCACATCTCTTCGTCTGAAAGATACTACCCTCTTGTACCTTGTTAATTTCCTTGAGATACTTGAAAGTTTATATCATGTCCCCCTCTCCTCCTTTCCTCAAGGGTATACATATTAAGCTGCTTTAGCCTCTCCTCAGATGTCTTCTGGTGCAGACCTTGCACCATTTTGCTGCCCTCCTCTGAACAGCCTCCACTCTGTCTATGTCTTTGTGGAGATGGGGTCTCCAGAATTGCACGCAGTACTCTAGATGGGGTCTCACTAACTGTCTGTAGAGAGGGATAACAATTTCTGTTTACTACTGTTGATGCCTCTCCCTATGCATCCCAGTATCCCACCAGCCCTCCTTACTGCCTTCTCACATTGCTTGCCCACCTTTAGGTCATCTGATATAATTACTCCTAGGTCTCTTTCGATTTTTGTTGTTGTTATTAACTCACCCCCCATTGTGTACTCTTCCCCTGGGATTTTGTTTCCCAGATGCATTACCTTGCACTTCTTTGCATTGAATCTGAGCTGCCATTTGACCATTCCTCCAACCTTGCCAAGTCCCTTTTCATTCTTTCCACCCCACCTTGTGTATCAACCCTGTTGCAGATCTTTGTGTCATCTGCAAAGAGGCATACCTTTCCTTCCAGGTTCTCTCCAATGTCACTTATAAAGATATTAAAGAGGACCGGTCCCAGTACCGAACCCTGTGGTACCCCACTAGTTATCCTCCTTTCTTCACTGTGGACTCTGTTTACTATTACCTTTGCGTCCTGTTGTCCAGCCAGTTTTTTATCCAGGCTACCACCTTGGGACCCACTCCAAGGCTGGCTAACTTGTATATTAATCTTTTGTGTGAGACTGTGTCAAATGCCTTGCTAAAATCTAGGTAGGCCATATCCACAGCCCATCCCTGGTCTACTACTTTGGTCACCCAGTCAAAGAAATCTATTAGGTTCATCTGACATGACCTTCCTGCTGTGAAACCATGCTGCCTTGGGTCCTGTGCCCCACTGGCCTCAAGGTACTCAGCAGTTCTTTCCTTCAGAAGTGATTCCATCATTTTCCCTACCACTGAAGTCAAACTAACTGGTCTGTAGTTTCCTGCCTCTGCCCTGCTCCCACTTTTGTGAAGTGGAATCACATTTGCCACTGCCACTCACAGCAGCCACAGAAGCAGCAAAGCTCCCTCCTGGAGCTGAATCGGACACGTGGAGGCTAAAAGACCTTCCGAGCCCCCCCCAGCTCACTGCCACTCACGGCAGCCACAGAAGCAGCAAAGCTCCCTCCTGGAGCTGAATCGAACACACGGAGACTAAGAGGTAGAGGAGACCTCTCCCAAACTACCAGATACCTGTGTGGGTGTTGTGACTGACTGCGATGTCATCTGCCCTGCCGCCCAGCCACCCACCCACCCACCCACCCACCCAGGGCGTCACTTCATTTATTGACCCCCTCTGATGACATCACTTCCTGGCTGCTGAATTACTAAGTCCACACTTTCCCATTTGCAAGTTATACCTGCCAGCCACTAGGGGGATCCACAGACCCCTACCTTAGGTACAGTCTAACAAACCTCCCCCCCACTTCCTGGGTCCTTCTATCAGCCTGTGCCACTTCGCTCCTCCACTACTTCTGCTTACCTCGAATCTCTGGCCACATCGCTCCTCTTCTACCTACCTCTAATCCCTGTCTACGTCTCTCCCAGCCCCCATCCCATAGTTCACCATACATCCTGATCCCCAGCCTCACCTTCTAGCCTACACCCTGTGACCACTAGGAGTCGGTATTTCCCATGCTGTTTCTGGCCCCAACCCAGCATGCCTCAAGCCCCAGAATGCAGAGCTCAGCTCCCACCCTGGCCCCTTCTCCAGCTGTCCTGGCAGAGACTTGAACCTGGTACTCTTTGCACCAGGGTCCAGGACACTACCACTAAGCCAAAGTGCTATCTACGCTTGCTGAACGGCACCCAAAATACTTCTACCTTTCTACCCTGCTGCTACGGCAAGCACCATGTCAGCCCACCTCCTCCTAAAATGCCTGCCCCTCATATTTACTCTGGTACCTATAAACCAGCAACCAGGCAGCCCACCCGGTACACCAGCCCTAGCATTAATTCTCCCGGACATAATAAGATCCCACCCTACAATGACCATGTGCCCTTACCTGCAGCACCCGTCCCCAGGTTACCTCCCCTCGGCCTACCCTGGCTCTCACTGGTGGCTAATCACCCCTGTCCTCCTGACCTTGCTGACCCTACCCATCCCCTGCTCCCTGACGGCCTCCTCCCCAGCTCTGAATACCCACCGAAAGCTCGCTCAACACCACCCCCTAGCCAGAGCCATGATCCTCCTATTACTCCTCACAGGCAATATACATCCCAACCCAGGCCCCACCCAGACTAGCCCCACAACTGGTACTGCCAGTCTCCGCATAGCCTCCATGAATATATGCAGCATACTCAAAAAATTTGATTCCCTCCAATGCTGGGTCGTGCTGCATAAACCAGATGTCATAGCACTGGTAGAAACCTGGCTGTCAAAATCCACCCCTGACTACTTTGTCTCACTACCAGGATGCACCCTATACTGAGAGGATCATGTTGGAAAATGTGGGGGAGGCTGTACTATCTATACCAGGGACACACCTACTGGGCTAGCACTCCCTGCCCCGGATCTTGTAAACGGGGCTCGGGCCCTCACCCTTAAACCTACACCTGACCCCACCAGGGGCCCCCCATATCTCACTACTGCATACATTCCGCCAAATCACCAAAATCCGGTGATGTTATCCTTAACTGATTATCTTGCTACCCTCCAACACAAGGTTGATCACATCTTTGTGGGGGACCTAAACATGAATTGACTCAGCGCCTCCTCCTCCACCAACCGAGACACCTTTGCAGCTTTGGATCTGATGCAACTCTTTTCCCAACTCACAAGAGTAAACACCAAGAGAGGTACCAGTACCCTTCTAGATGTAATCATCACAAACCGACCCCAAAAAATTCAAGATATCCAGGTCCTCTCAGATTCACTTAGTGATCACTCCCCTATCCTATTCCACTGGATGACCCCCACACCCCAACTTAAAGCCCAATCCACACTCCGCAGGCGCCTCAGATCTGGTGGGCTAAAAAGTCTCAAATGACTTCTTACCCAGATAAACTGCTCACCCATACAGCATGCACCTGACATAGTTACTGCTCTTACCTTCTTTTCCCAAACTTTCAACAAAGCCTGCGACCTCTTCGCGCCCCTTACCAGAACCCGTACCAAAAAGCTCAGTGCGCCCTGGGTTACCCCTGCCCTGTGTCAGCTGCTCAAGCACAGGGATAACCTATGGCACCTTGCCACTGAAACAGGCCGGGTAGCTGACAGACAGGCGTATAATGCAGCATGGAACAAATGCACCTGGGCTATCCATAAAGCAAAGGCCGACCATTACCAGGCACACTCACCTCCTCCTGGGGTTGTGAGCAAACCTTCTGGGACAATGTTAAACAACTGAATAGGAAAGCCCACTCCCCCCATCCCAGATCACCATGGATGGCTCTACCTCGACTGACCCGGCCTGCATAGCCAAATTCCTAAACACAACCTTCACGGACCTTAGCTCGGTCCTCCCCAGTAATTTCTTCGACCCTCCCTACCAGCCCCTGTCATCCAATGCCCTTGTTTCCACCTACACAGGGTAACTGACCAGGAAGCCAGACCGCACCTGCTCAAAGCTTTAAAGAGCAATAGTCCCGGCAGCGACTCCCTGGACCCCAGCATTCTCCATCGGGTGCTGGATCAGGTACTTGCTCCACTCACCACCCTTCTCAACAAATTCCTCTGCCTGGGGCAATTGCCAACTGCATGAAAAACAGCCATAGTTACGCCCATACACAAAGGTGGTGACAGGTCCAATGCCGGGAACTACCGACCTATCTCCATCCTTCCACCCCTCTCCAAAGCCCTAGAAAAGCTGGTGGCCACTCAAATCACTGAGTACCTAACCAAATACAACATCCTCTGCCCAGAACAGCAGGGCTTCCATGCAGGGCACAGTACCGGAATGGCACTAATTGAGTTTTCTAACTTCATACACTCCTCCCTGGATGCCGGCGCCCTAGCCGGTGCAGTGCTTGTAGATCTCTCAAAGGCCTTCGACACTGTCTCCCACCCCCTCCTGCTAGAAGCCCTCTCCCACAGTGGCCTATCTACTGGGCCGATCTCTTGGTGCACCAGCTACCTATCTGACCGCTTTCAACTTGTCAAAATCAATGGGACACTTTCCACAACCTGTCCTATCTGCTCAGGTGACCCCCAGAGCTCCATCCTGGGACCGCTACTCTTCTCAATCTACCTTAACACCCTACCTAGTGCATGCACTGGTAGAATTCTGTTGTATGCAGATGATGCCATCCTCTTTGCCACCCACCATAACCGCAATGCCCTCCAGGACACCTTACAACTTGCCTTTAATGATGCCGAAACCTGGTTCAAAGAGCACAAACTTGTCATCAATCTCAAAAAAACCAAAGCAGTGCTCTTTGCCCACCCTCAAAACAGAGCCAGTAACTTCCCACTACACATCCTCCCCAGCTCCAAACAACCCCTGGAACTAGTCCACTCATACAAGTACCTTGGGATCTCTTTCGACAAAGCCCTCTCCTTCCACACCCATATTGATGCACTTGCCTCTTCTACTAATGTGCAGCTAGGTATCCTCTACCACTATAAAAACTGTCTCCCCCCCATTGCCCTCCGACTAGCAGTTACATCCTTGATACTGTCCCTGGTGGACTACGGCCTACCTGTATATGGTGCGGCTGACTCGACCGCCCTCAATAAAATCCACCTTGTCCTGAATAAGGTGTGTAGGCTTATTGCAGGGGCTCCCAGGCTCACTCACACTTGTCAACTATATGACTTGGTAAGGCTGCTTAATCTGAATGAGTGACTTCAATACCAAACCAGCCTCATACCAAAAAAGTACCCTTCTCGGGCTACCCCCCCCCCGGGTTGACAGCATCCATCTGCCAAGTCCAACCCTTGGTTTATACCTGAACCTCTTGCAAGACCACCCTTCTGATCCCTAGAACCAAGACAACCCATGGACAGAGGTCCTTCTGTACAGAGCCCCAGCCTGGTTTAACGTGCTCCCCCAGCCATCTCAGACACCCCTATTATCTCCACCTTCAAAACTGCACTGTGGAACCAGCTATTTAATACACGTAATTGCACCAGTTGCTAGTTGTGACTTAGTCTACCACATACTGACAAAGCTCGCATGAGCGGCACCACTGTAACTAGAATGGTTCTCTCGCTCTACAAACGTTTGTAAATATATGTGGTTGTCAATATAAATGGTTGCCATTTTACTACAACTTGAAACTCTGTGATGTAATAATGAGCCTGTAATGTAATGTATTTATCCTCAATGTGACAAGGTACCTTTGGAAATGAGCCTCTGGCTCAAAGGTTGTAAACTGATGTTCAAATAAATAAATAAATAAAATCTGCCCTCCTCCAGTCCTCAGTTACCACTCCATCCTCCCATGATTTGTTAAAGAGAGTAGTCAGTGGTGTTACTAGTTCTACCCTTAGTTCTTTTAGTATTCTTAGGTGAATCCCATCAGGCCCCATTGCTTTGTCCACCCTCAGTTTCAAGAGTTCTTTCAAAACCCTTTCTTCTGTGAATGGACTGGTATCAACCCCTCTATTCAGAGTTTTTCCCTTGTTTGGTTTAGGCACCTCCCCCTCCTCATCTGTTGTGAATACTGAGTAGAAATATTCATTCAGTATCCCTGCTTTTTCACTGTCACCCTCTGCCCACATTCCCTCCCCTTTATTAAGTCTCTGTATCCCTTCCTTGGTCTTTCTTCACTCCCTAAGGTACCTATAAAAGTTTTATCCCCCTTCTTAACAGAGTTGGCTATCTTTTCCTCAGTTTGTGCCTTTGCTATTCTGACTGCCTTCCCTGCCTCCTTCTGCTTTAACTGATAAAGTTCTCTGTCTTGCCCCTTCTGTGTTTCCTTATATTTCCTGAATGCTATCCTTTTCTTCTTAACCATCCCTGCCACCTGTTTTGAGAACCATAGTGTTTTTTTTTCCTTCATTTTGTTTTATTGATTTGCTTCACACAAAGGCTTGTTGCCTCTGCAATGGCTGTTTTGATTATTCCCCATTGTTCCTCCACCCATCCTTCTTTCCCATTTGCTAGTGCTTTTCTAAGGCACTCTCTCGTTTTCCCAAAGTCAGCCTTCCTAAAGTCCAATACTCTTGTTTTTGTATGGCTTGACTCTGTGGCTGTGTTTATTGTGAACCACACTGGTTGGTGGTCACTTGTTCCCAGATGGCTACCCACTTCTAAATCTGAGATCCTTCCTCCTTCCCCATTTGAGAGTACCAGGTCTAAGATTGCTCCCTTCCGAGTGGGTTCCAACACTAGCTGTCTGAGGCATGCCCCCTGTAGGACATCAAGAATGACCCTGCTCTTGGATGTGCCTGCAGCAAAGGTACTCCAGTTCACATCTGGCATATTCAGATCCCCCATCAACAATATCTCCCCTTTTTCTGCCATTTTAAGGATGCCTTCTATCATTTCCTTGTCCATTTCCTCCCCCTGAGATGGGGGTCTGTACACAATCCCCTTGCAGATTGTGGTGCCATTTCCTGTCTCCAGGGTGACCCATAGTGACTCATCAACTTCCTGTTTACTCTTTAGTTCTGTTGCTTTAATCCCTTCCCTTATATAGAGAGCTACTCCTCCCCCTCCTCTTTTATCCACCCTGTCCCTCCTGTAGACTGTGTATCCTGGTATGTTGACTTCCCACTCGTGGTTCTCTGTGTACCATGTTTCAGTGACTGCCACAATATCCAGGCATCCCTCTTCCATTAAGGCCACTAGTTCAGGGAGCTTGTTGCACAGACTATGGTCATTGGTACTCATCACCTTCCATTTATTTTTTATGGCCTTACCCCCTTTTATCCCCATCCCTGTCCTTAACACCTTTTTCTACATTTATCCCTGTCCTGCTCCCTACTGACTTCTCTGCCTTGGTGTTTACCTCTCTAACTACTGCACTTTGTGGGGGGAGGCTGGAATTTCCCTCCTCCTTTTTAGTGCCTCCCCCCCTTGACTAGTTTAAATGCTTGCCAATGAAGCATTTAAACCTGTCACCTAGAATCCTGGAGCCCCCCCCCCAGACAGATGCAGACCATCGCACCAGTATAAGCCTGCATCCCTCCAGGTGGCTCCCCAGTCCCCAATGAAGCCAAAACCCCTGAGCTCCACACCAGGTTTTCAACCATTCATTGAATCCCATGGTACAGAATACCCTAGCATCATCCTTAGATCATCATCATAGACAGGCAGCACCTCCGAGAAGGTTACCGTACATGCTACTTGTCTAAGGTCCCTCCCCAACTCCACAAACTCCTCTTGCACTGCTCTGATCCCATTTACAACCAGGTCATTTGTCCCTAGGTGGACAATGACATCCAGCTCCCTCCTTCGTGCAGCTGCTCCAGTGATCGTGAGGATTCGCTTCCTGTCCCTCCAAGCCGTGGCACCAGACAGGCACCTTACCTCCCTATACCCTTCCTCCCCCACGTCTACCCCCCTAATGATTGAGTCCCCCACCGGGAGTTGTTTCCTTCCCCTGTCGGGTCTCATGCCACCCTCCTGTGGGTGTCCTTTGTGGAGGTTCCCAGCATCCTCCTTGGTCTCCACTGCAGGTGCCTCCATAGAGCAACCACTCTTTTCCAGAACAGCATATGAATTGTGGAGAGCAACAGCTGGAGGAATGCACCTCTGTTCCACCACCCTCTCCCTCCCTGAGCCCACCTTGTTCCAACTGCTCCTCTTTCTTGGCAACCTCTGAGGTATCGGTGGTGGCCCTGGTGGTCTCTGGGTGGGGGAAGAGGTTTCACGAATCCTAGCCAGGTCAGCCTGGAGACAGGCAACCTCCTCCCTCAGACCAGAGAGGTGCCTGCAAACAGGGAAGCATCGCAGCCTCCAGAATGTCTTCCGGAACACTGCTGCTCCACAGCCATTGCACTGCACCACTCCCATCTTGACTTATGTTGTGTCCCCTCGCCTGATGCTTTGTATGCTTATTGTCTCCTCTCTCTATGTATTTTTACACTAACTTTCCTACTGCCTATTTGCCCTTACAACTCTCATCCTTCCTGTTCTGGGACAGGAACGTCCTGTAGTCTTCAGTAGTCTCCTTCCTCCGTGCTTGGATTCAGACCTCCAGCAGCCGGGGGGGGATAAAGAGCTTATTTTTTTAATTTTTTTGTAGGTTCCTTCAAGGTTGCTGAAACTAATGTGTCTCAGTGATCCTTTCCTTCCTACTGCCAAACAGGAAGTTCCTGTTGTCAGTCAAATTCAGTGGCTATAAAACTAGAACTGGCTTTGGGTGGGAAGGAGGGAAACTAGTAAAAAATCTGTAGTTCTGGACTTCTGTTTCTTGCTCTGCAACCAGTTATCTTCTGCTAGAAACAGCCGGAAGCTGTAATTGGAGACAGCTACTTTTGAACACCTAAGCTGCTAAACCACACCCCCAATTAGATTCACTCTCTGCTCTCAGTAAATTAAGGTGATACTGACCCCTTCCTCAGAAAAAAGTTGTTTTTTTTAACTTTTATGAGACCCCCTTCTTCTAATAAAGTATCTGTTTGCTTAATCCAAACAGGTACTACTCCTGCTGAGACAGAAGTGATTAATTATTAAAAAATCTGTAGTTCTGGACTTCTGTTTCTTGCTCTGCAACCAGTTCTCTTCTGCTAGAAACAGCCGTAACTCGTGATGATGGTCCTGACTTAAAAATGCATATTAATGAGCACAATGTTCATGCAGAATTATGCACCACACCTGTCCAGTACTCTGAAGGGAAGCCAGAGAAACAACTGTGACTTAAGTTAGAGATGGAGATTGGGCCCTAAAGAGATGCAAATGCACAGACAGATTAAGATTGTGCTGCACACTGAAGAGCTGCAGATGCAAAGGCACAACATCTAACCAGTGCTCACCATCATAAATTCAAATCTGGAAAAGAATACCTTTTCCGGTTGGGACGGGCCACGGGGGTGCAGTGCACTGCACTGCTGCAGTAACAGTCACTAGTACTAGTACCAGTAAAGATACCACAAAGAAGTACAAAAATTACACAGCTGCAATGGCTAGCAGGTTCACTTTGCTGAAATTATGTGGCACAATAAAAGATGTCTGATTTGATGACAAGCGTCACACACATACTCACACACACACTAAGTAATGCATAGCAAATTGAAAACTTCAGTAATATAACCACATATTTTAAACAAACTAAAATTATGCACTGCTGCACTACAACAATCAGCAAAAAAATGGCAAGAATTATTGAAAATATTACTGTGTGTACATTCACACAGTTATACAAGAAAAATATCACCAAAACAGAAAGCACTGTCTTTTTGTCCAAGTTAATCTATCTACACCACAGATACGCCCCTCCCCCAAAGCACACTTCCACTTTCTCAGTACACAGACTGAATGTTGTACATTAACATTCAAAATCCATACACAAACAATAAACACTTGATGATATGAGCAAAGGAGGGTTTCCTATAATTGATGGACTAAAGTTCCAGCAAAAAAAAATGACTCAAAAAGGCTTTTTTAACTGCTTTTAGAAGGTTTGAATTACAGAGAGCTCTCAGAGCAGATTGTCTCCTACAGCTTCATACACACACTACCCCAAACTGAGGCTGTACAGAACAATCTAGAGCCCATGTGACCTGAAATCCCATGACTCACTGCAAAATCCACCTTTGGAGCTTAAAAACAAGGTGAAGTGAGGCGAAGTACATTGTTTTCAATGTACTTCGCCTTAAGAATTGGTTGGAGTAGTGGTTTGGGAAGGCAGAGCAACGCGAAGTCATTGTTTTCAATGGACTTTGCGTTACCAATTGCAGAGCACTCCGTGAATTAACCTTCACTCCACAGAGTGAATTGGGGCCACTTCGCCCATCACTAGCCATGCCTCTCCCTATTTACTCTTGCTGTTCTGGCCATATCCAGTGAAAAAGAGATCATGTCTGCATTCCCACTATAATTCAGGTCATGCTTTTTTAGTGGGCTACCCACAGGTACCCACGTCACTGCCTTCCTTTCACTCATAACTCTGGTATATCCCAGGACCTCACACCTTCAATGGTTTTCCTCTCTTTTCCTGGAAATATTTTGCTGAGTGGGTGGGTGACTGTCATCTCTACTAACTGGAAAAAAAGATGCTCACCTCTTGTTTTAACTGCCTTGAATGTTCCCTAGGCTCCTGGTTGCCTTCCTCCAGTTAAGACAGACTGTCAATGTAAAGTTCCACTCATGGACCAAAGGGGGCAATGAGTATCTATTAGAGCTAAGGATGTCAACCCCTGCTGTTGGGCTCAGCTTCATTCTGTGCCATTGTTGACAGGTGGCCACACTTCCTACTGGCAGTGATGTGGGTTGTCTCACCTCGTCTGTTGCTTTTGTGTGGCCTTCATACATGTACACATTCCTGCATACTCATGTGCATCCTGCTGTTCATGGGAATGCATGCACTGGCTGCTGTCTCACACTGCTTTGCTTTTTGTCACCCACACCCCTCTCATGGTCCTTCCACATGGCATGTAACATTTTCAGTAGAAGCCACTAGCTCCAGTAAGTATGGATACTTAAGGGGCCACCACAGAGGTAAGGGGAGGTTGCCTTCTGACAATGAAGGATCACCCACTTGGGGAAAATGCTCTGTTTGTCCTGCAGTATTCATGCTCAAACTAATAAACTTGGACTCTGTAATACAAAAGTAAATTAATCAAGTGACAGACAATATGAGTTCCAGCTGCACGTGAGAGGAGCTCATGAAAAACATGAAGAAAAATCTTTGGTTCTCCATTGAGGAAAACTACCTGCATCTTCAAACTGCCAAAGTCCTACACTTCATCTTCAAATGATAAGAAACGTGTGTGTGACTATTGTAACCTTTTTCTAAATCAAGGTTTATACATTAATAATCTTTCTTTATTTTGTGTTGTTTTACTTGTGTAAATCAACTAAAAATATCAGACAAAGGTTGCTGTTCTCATTTTTGGAATAGCAGAAGTAGTGCCTGCATATCTGACACCAGTTATTTAAGAAATTATCACTTTTCAACTGATGCAATGTTATGTTTACAAATCAACACTTAGAGGGCAGGATATGCAGATAGGTTGCGCATGGCACAACACAGTTGCGCCATGCACAACCCACTGATGTGCCCAGTGCGATATTCAAAGGGGGATTGAGCCAGGCGCAAATCCTGATGCGCCGGAGTGCAACAGTAATGTATGTGGCGCAGGTAGGGGGGCATGCCCATGCATACTCCGCACATCCTGATATTCAGCCCGGGATATGCTGAGCCCATGCATGTGCAACCCATACCTATGCTGCACACAGGTGAGCCAAAAACAAAAGGAGCAACAGCTGGCCACCCACAGGTGAGCTGCCGTAGTGCAGGGCGCAACATGGCAGCTGCCACCTGTGGGTGGCCACCCGAGCTCCAGCCACATCTTCGTGGTGGTGCCCCCTCATGCCTGATCATGGGCATTTGTTATAATTAATAGTCCCATATCCCTGGTGGTTGAGTGGACCGATCGCAGCCCGATCACGGGCATCTGTAATAGAATAAAAGGTCCAATATCCCTGATGGTCCAGTGGACTGCTCGCAGCCTGATCACGGGCATTTGTGAAAGATAATCATCCTATATCCCTGGTGGTCCAGTGGACCACTTGCAGCCTGATCACGAGCATTAGTACATTTCAAACAGGTAACTCCTATCCATGGTGGTCCAGTGGACTGCTTGCAGCCTGATCGCGGGCATATGTAATAACAAAATGAGGTCCAAAATCCCTGGTGGTCCAGTGGACCATGTCCAGCCTGATCGTGGGTGTCACGTTTCACAATAGAACACACAAGCCATCCCTGGTGGTCAGCAGTACTCCCCTCCCCACCCACCCGCTGAGCCCCAGCACACTCCCCCTGTCAGCGGCAGGTGGCAGCTCCCCACCCCAGCCACCCACCGACTGACTGCATCACAGTGGGAGCTGTCACACCCATTGGTCCACAGTGTGGGCCAATGGTGACAGGACTGTACTGTACTACACAGTCCAGATATGTGAATGATCAGCAGGCGCGGCTTATGGTGGGGAGCTGCTGCCCGCCATTGATGGGGGGAGCAGGGTGCTGGGGCTCAGTGGGCAGGTGGGAAGGGGTACTGCTGGACCACCAGGGATGGCTTGGTGTGTTCTACTGTGAAAGGTACACCCGCGATTGGGCTGGACGTGGTCCACTTGACCACCAGGGATTTTGGACCTCATTTTGTTATTACATATGCCTGCGATTGGGCTGGGAGCAGTCCACTGGACCACCAGGGATAGAGTTAACTGTTTGAAATGTACTTATGCCCATGATCAGGCTGCAAGCAGTCCACTAGACCACCAGGGACATAGGACGATTATTGTTATACATATGCCCGTGATTTGGGCTGCGAGCAGTCCACTGGACCACCAGGGATATGGGATTTTTATAATGCAACATATGCCCACGATCAGGCAGCGGGGCACTTTACTGCATGTGCAGGGGGCGTCGGTCCCCAATGGCTGCAGCCTGGCAGGGCACCAGAAGCAAGTCGCCGGGGATCGGTGCACCTGCATGCAAATGGGGACATAATGACATGCAGATGACCCCATTTGTACCTTGCATACATTATGGCCCCATTTGCATGTCAACTTTTGAATATCGCGGTTGTTGCACCTAGTGCAACTAAACTTGCGCTAGCACATCCCCCTGCTCCACTCTGGCCACTTGCGCTGGCACAGTGCCACTGTGCCATGTGCACTGCAGGTGGCCAAGGTGCGATATTCAATGAAGCAGTGCCATGGTGCAGCTCCGTTGAGTATCACCCTGTCAACGCCCCGCGCAGCCAAATTGCGTTGTGCCCAGGCTTGCACCACAGCCTGGCACAGTCTGAATATCCCGCCCTGAAAGTATATTTATAGAGCATATTTATGTCAGCTGGATTATATACTTTTATTAAACAAAATCTAGCTCTAGCAGTTCCAAAGTTAGTGTTTTCTAAAGACAGTATCTTTGAAAGTGGTTAATTTTTGACCTGTTAGTGCAAGAAACCTATTTTTTTTTAATGAGAACTTGGCCGATTCAGAGGGGTTCCATTGAAATTGTTTTATTTATTGATCTATTAACACAATAATGATACAGTTTTAAAGTATATACAGTTTTGAAATGTGTTGGAGTTTAAAAGTATATTAGTACATTTAAAATTGTATTGCTATATATTTTTTCCTGACATTTATTTGAAAGCAGTAAAATAATCTTTTTTTTTTAACATTTTCTGATTTTTGGCTCACATTCAACCCTGCCCCCCCATGACATTCAGCCATATTTTTATAATCTTAATCCATTTGTGAAGTACTACAATCATGTCACAAACATCTCACAATTCTTCAGTTAACATTTAGTAGTCCCATCCTATATCTTACTTGCTTTACGAAAGTCTGCAAATTCTTCAGAAATAATAAAACTAAGGCATTTAAAATGCAATACAGTGTGAAATACAGTCATTGTCAGGCCTGATTCCTACTTAGTCCAAAATGTCTTGTGATCTGCCCTAACTTTTTTTTTTCCATTGACGAAGGTGCTCACCAAAGCTTGCAGGATCCCCTTCCAAAAGAAGAAAATAACTTATTATTAATAAAATTATTAATAATAAACTAAAGAAACTCAATGGCCTATTATGCATATTTCTGTATTTAAATACAATGGGTCATAAACTGTAATACATGGATCTTCAGTTCAAGAGAGTTGAACCAATATACTGTTTTCCTGACTGATTTTATTTTTTTTTACCTGAGCTACATACTGCTCAACCTCAATGAAGAAGATACTATGTGAGGATATCTTTCAGCCTGTAGGAAAGATGATGCTCTTGGGAATACTGTACTACTGACCCCATAATTGTAATAGTTTCTGTGCTTCCACATATTTTATTTGATATGTGATATTGTCCCAACCATTTTAGTAATATTTACAAAATGAGTGTCACAATATTGCTGTTTAAAGTTTGTTTTTTTTGTCTTGTTGGACATTTTTAAAATGGTATGCAGACAAAATATTTAACGTACATATTATCACTAAACTGTTTTCAGTGTAGTATTATGTACCTGCACTTACAGCAGAATCCAAGTTGTATAAAAAAGTGTGTGTGTGTATATATAAGTGCTTATGTATATGAAATCAAAACAGGATACCCTTTTGAGGTACCCTGTTCTTTAGAAAGATTGAACAAACCCATTCATTTTAAAACATGTTCCATATGAATATTTGCAGTTCTAACCAATGGCAGATTTCAAAAGAGTTGCATCACAACTACATTTCCAAATGCTGTTTCTATCATAAATACTCTGATTAAAATGTAAATTCACCCTGTCTATCAGCTTCCCATTAAGAGCACTGCTTTAAAAACATTGTTAATCAGCTTGGAGATATGTAGTGAAATACCACTCATCAATTGTAACTGCTTATGACAGTTAACAAAGCTTTATATTTGCCCCGAACATGCACTGATCTATCAATTATGCCAGGGTTCACTCTCACGCTAATTGTACATTTTCCTCTCTAATGCATTTTTCCTGTTATCTCATAGGATAATGAAAGCCAAGAAATCAATAAATATAAATTATACATGAAAAGAAGGGCTGCTGTGAATATAAAGTTTCTAATTAATTGCACTTGATTAATTTATATCCTTTAATTATCTTGCTAAGCCATAGACAGCATAAATAGCTCTGCAATCTGGTTATTGCTATCTCAGTCATAAAAAGCAGACACAGTAAATTTACAGAACCCAGTAAGCTGCATTGCTGGGGAACATGGTATAGTATGGCACATACATATAATGAAACATACTCCAGTCTCCTATGAATAATTATATTTTGAAAAATTCAGTTAAATGATTGTAGAGTTACAGAATTTGACAATGCTTATAATGATTGTAAAGATAAAACATGGAATATGTACAAACTACTGCAATTAACAGACATGTAGCAGTTCAGGTTAACAAATCATTAGAAAGAAAGTTTTCTTAAGTAACATCTACATTTCCTTTATTCTTTGGCATTTTTATACATCTATAAGATTAGCATGTTGAAATAATTTCCATTTTTAAAGGAGAAGCACAACTATGGCCTACAGTATTTATAGCGTCTACTGTTCTTTTCTGCAGTACATTATTCTTCCAAAAAGGTGGTTGACAATTATTTTGACACCTAAGTTGACTTTCAGTTATGTAACATGTTGGTACTGTACTGACTGTTTAAAAGAACAGTGATCATTTTTCAAGCATGTTATTTCTTATTATTCCCATGATATAACGTGCTTGTGTATATAACAAACTATTCTTTTTGTTTTTACCAGCCTTAGGTTACTGGATACTTAAAGTAGTCTAACACATCTATAAATATGTAGAAATACACTGTAACTGTCTACCCTGCGACTTGGACACTAACCATCTGCCAGTGACTAAAGCTATTCTTTAAAAAGAAAAACATTCATCTGGGATCTGCCCTATTCCAAGTAAACCCACTTAACCTTATGATAAGATTAACTGCTATTTGTTCCTATTAAATTTGCATGATTGTGCTAATATGGATTTGACAGTACTAAAACAATAAAAGGACTGCAGTACATTATGTTGGCTATGAAATACTCCTATAAAAAGTTACCTTCACAGTTCTAGTTTCTTACTTTTTCAAAATATCAGTGTTTACATTGTTTTATGTTGCTACTGACAAATGATACTAAAATATATGTGCACCATTTTGTGTTCTAAATAACAATGAAAAACTGATTTATAAATTGATAGTACTGTGATAGAATAGCATCAGCAACTTTTCGTCTTTTGTGTAAAACCTTGGAATCTTGAAGAGTATCAGTGTTTTATGTTCAGTACAGTGTTGTGCTTGGATATTGTTCATATAGATAAGTGGATAGTGTTGAGGCCCACAGGATTTCCTTGTACCTTTGTTTTTGTTTTGTTTTTTTTTCTTTTATTTAGACGAGGCCTAGATCTAGATATTTTAGCATTCATCAGATTTTCTTTCTGATACTATTCCTTTTGCTGTCATAATTTAATCAGGTAGTCAATTTTCTTGCTCTGAAGAGTGGCAATCTTATCTAATTAGAAGATATAAAAACTTCACATTTATTTTATTTGTTTAAAATGTGGTAACCGGGAAAGGCACACTGATCGTAGACTCATTTCCAGGTGTGACCAGTGGAGCAGGGTTACATGGAAGATAAACTGCATATATAAAGCAATGTAAGAGGGTCATGATTACAAGACCCTCCCATAGGAAAAGATAACACAATTACAGTACAAATGAAAAGAACAGAATGCAATTAACAAAATCTAAATTAGGTATAAAGGCAAACATGTAACATTAAGTGCTAGGAAAGGGCTGACTGGTGAAGAGAGGGCAAAGAACACAGCTCAAAACAGGGAGCCAGGGGGGCGGGAGTGAGAGGATGGTTGCCAGCAAAGTATAGACTTTTAAAGGGGGAAGGCTGCTTCGGTAAAGAAGGATATAGGGGGTTGCAAGCACTGAGAGCAAAGAGGAGGTGAGAGAAGTCTGATAGTTGGATGGAGAGCTATATTCTGACCTGAGTAGCACTGTACCTATCCAACCCACATTTTGTTAATGGAGCAGACACATATTCATGTAGATAGTGGCACATTCATACAGATATTGAGTAGAGTGGAAATTCCTCTTGACAACTCTGCATAATGCAAACTAATCACTAGCTACAACTAGCTACAACTTTATCACATCAGAACCTTGAGCCACTCTGATTGATCTCTTATAAACTGGTCATAGAAATATTATACTGCATAAAACAATGCTTGAAAATGAAACATTCTGATTGACTGACAGCATTTTCAAAGGGTTAGGTTAATGACCAGAAACCATTAGGTGTAATCTCACAATTAGGATTTTAACTATAAAAACACATACATTAGTTTAAGAATAGCAGTACAGCATTTCAAGGGTTGGGCTACTTTGTGAAATCAAAACATAGGAGCAGAAGGCATTTGGCTTCTTCTCGTGCCTCATAGATCCTAGGGTTGGATTTGTGATTGGCAACTCAACACCTCATCATGCCTCAATGCTTCATTAATCAAGTTAGTAATAATTTGAGCAAAATTGAACTGAAAGCATGTATATCACGCTATGTCCCATAATGATTTGGAGCTTGTCAGTTCTTCACACTGTGACATAGGTCAGCACTGGCTGAAGTTGCTAACTCAGATGTTGTTTTCAAACCAGCAGTTGATATCAGCAACTTTTCAGTCCACTTGGTAAATACTTTTCAACCAGTACTATAGAAACAATTTCTAAGTTTCACTGGAGATTACTGGATTTGTCACATTATAAATATAATACTTAAGAAGCAATAGGAACCAGCTAGAAAGGTTTGATGGCAATTACCTTCACTGTCCTATTTTTAGTGATAGAGCAGGATTATTTTAGGTACATTTTATAGAAACCCCTTCTTTATCAAACTGTAAAGACTGTAATAAAGACAGTACAATGTTTTGAAACTGTTTTAAATCCTTCACTCAGCATTGCCTCTACAGATTTAACATGTAGGGGTTCTAATCTTGCTGCTACTAATTAGAGCTTTAGTATAATTGTGCCAACAGGGTGCTTGGCATAATAATTACTATTGAGGGATTCTGGCTGAGCAGTAACATGCCCACATAATACAGACATGTCTAGCATCACAGTACAGTCACTTCTGCAAACTGACTTCTGATTTGGATTTTAACTAAAGAAGAGGATACTCTGAAAAAGGTCCCTTGATTCCAAGATCTGTATTAGAGTGTATTATTTTATGCACATAAGTTATAGATATGAATCCAAGCAGATTATCTAAAACCCAATATACTGTAACTCTAATGTAACAGAATGTAAAGGTGTTTTACAGCTGACATTAAAAATGAAAAGGTAACATGATTTTTTTAACATGAACATTTTATTTTAAATAACAGTGGTTACATTCATTAAATGTATGATATACTGTAATATGCACAATTTTCCTTTTCTTTACACATCCACTTTTTAATACTGTCAAGAGATCCACGTACTGTAGTTTCTCTTTTCGTAGTTCAGTTGTACCCATCTTGGATATTGTATGGTAGAAAAGTTGGTATTTTAATTCTGTTTACTGTAATATTTCAAGTCTATGTCCTTACATATGTATTCATTATTTTCTATGGTCATGCTATAACTTTGCTGATGTCTTAATCTGGGAACCCATTAAAAATGAGTTATGGTTCAACTGGGCAAATTCCTATTGATACCTCAATGAATAAAATCCTGGCATTTGCACTCTGTGCCCCTACCTACTGGAATGGCCTTACCCCAGAACTACACCTTGCTTGCAGCCACCATATTTTCTGTAAGGTTCTAAGGGGCTCATTGTGTGATCCCTGCCCTTGTTTATGCAAGTAACTTAAGACTGGCTACCCTAGCACTATTTACAGTTTTCTATCAGGTCCTTGGATGTGTATTGTTTACCCTTTTATTCTGAATGTTGCTGCACACTGTATACTTGAAAATCACAGTTTGCCAGCTAGTCTATTTTATTATACCATGGCTTTGTGTTAATGTCTGTTAATTGTAACTTATGATGATGTTGCTATGAACTTCGGTTACTGTTCTTGCTGCATGTCATCATTCCTGCAGTTAGCCTGTAATTCTCCCAGGTCGTGCCTGAAGATAGGCATACAGATATACAGAACATGATGGCAGCCCACCCAGTGTGCCCAGTTCTGATTTTTTTTTTAGATCCTGCTTAATCCACTTTGCAGTCTGTTCTACCCTCTACTCTACCCCTACAATTCCCTTGTGCCTGTCCCAGGTATTCTTGAACCCATTCACTGTTATCTCCCCCTCCCCATACCTCCACTGGAAAGCTGCTCGAGGCATCCACCACCTCATATCCCTTCTGAATTTAACCCCTCCTGCTTCATCTCATGCCACCTTGTTATTGAGCACAAGATACTCCCCTCCTCTGCCTTACTGATCACCAATAAGATAATTAAAGATTTCTATCATATCCTCATCTCCCTGCTCTTCTCCAAGGTGAACATATTTAGCTCCTTAAGCCTTTCCTCATAAGGCATTTTTGCAGACCCTGCACCATTTTGGTAGCCCTCCTCTGGACTGCCTCCACTCTGTCTGTGCCCTGTAATGGTCTCCAAAACTGCACATGGTACTCAAGGCAGGGCCATACCATATGTATGCCTAGTATATCTTACCTGGTATCAAAAAAACAAATACAATAAATAAAAACAAATAAAATAAATAAAAAACTACTGCCACTAAGTATGTGATACTATGACAGCAGGGTCCACTGTACTGATCTTTGCAAGTAAACAAGAGGTTTCAAAGGATTAAGGAAGAACAGTTGGGTGAATTTCAAATGGGAAAGAGTTTTCAAGAGAGGTAAACAGTTATTAATTATCAACAGTATATTATGTAAGAAAAGCATAATAGCCCATCGCCTATTTTAAAATAGTGTTTGTGACATATATATATATATAATTAAGGTTTAACATGTACATAAATTTATACCCATTTATTCTTTATGAGGTAATTTAAAACAGTTTTAGAAAACAATATTGGTTTCATCATAACTGATAGTTCCAATGCAGTGTTGTACTAATTCTTACAGCTCTGTGACATTTCCAAACATCATCTTTGCTGAACATTACAAGATATAGAAATATTAAACCAAAGTGTCCAAAACCTGGCATCTCTCCATTCTGCTAGTTCCCACGGCAAACACTACTGAATCCTCTGCTTGTATACCACTTGCTCTGTTACTCTATTTCTGTTCTCTGTGTGGGGTTCTACTAAGTTTCACTGCAACATACTCTGGTGTTTGCACTTGCACTATTTTGCAATTCCTACTATTGTACCCTTTTTCACCTGCAGTACTTACAGTAGGTGTGTAAGAGTTCTGTACTATACCTAAGTTGTATTCATGTATATTACCAAATTGTAGCTTTGTCACTGTGTAACTTTTATCACTGTTTATTTCCTAACTTGCTTCCTGTATATTGAATCATTCAAAGTTTGGCATGTTTGTGTAATTTTGTATTTATGCAATGATATCCCATGCTCCCTTTCCCCAGGCCAACCCTGGACACAAGCTAAAGCGCAGTGTTCTTTTCATTGACAAAATTCTTAAATAATTGAGTAAATAACATTAATGTCTTGAATGTTTCTGTGCATATTCCTTGCCAAATTGAGTCTCTAACCACAACTTTCTCCTTTATTCCTACCCATACCTAACCACATGTCTTCAAGTGCACACAGATTACATCCCATCCTTATGTTCCCCCACAATATAGCACAGAGTAGGATCACCATCATGCTCAACTCTCATTTTGTACCATATGTTCATGATGCAGCCATATCAACCCCCTTCCCCCATATTGGTCTTTTTGAGACACACCATTGTGCGCTCCCATTCATTGCATCATCATATGCTCATCTTTCACTAATAGTTTTCATAGGCAAACTGCTCCCTGAATTTCAGTGTCATCAAGGTTCCAGGCCAGATGAACAAAGACCCATTGCTACTGTGCACAGACTGCTGACACCCAGTATGACTGCCTTTGATTAATAATGAGAAAATAAGAGAGGGGTGGAAGGCAGTATTGGATTGGGGCATACATTGCTGTGCCTTGTAGATCATGGGGTCAAAGCCATGGTGCAAGTTGCGCTAAAGACAACTTGCATCAAATGCTGATGCGCTGGGGACCCTGCACCTGATTCTCTATCGGGCAGGGTCCCATGGCTTAGTTCCATTAATTGTGCTAACCCAGCCCTGCACCAAATGGAGGACACACCTGAACAGGTTGCCACAAGCCTGCAGCATTGCACAGAAATGGGTGCAAGCCCCCCAGCCCTGATCCCAATAGTAAATATGAGAAAGCCCCACTGGGCTATCAGACCCCCCCAGCCCCAATCACTGATATAATTATTTACATCAGCCTGGTGGGCTAGAGGACCCCCCGGCCCTGATCCCCAATCCCCAATTCCTGAACATTTATCATAGTTTATTTGTATTATAATGTGCTATGTCTGTTTTAAAATGCAGCCCTGGTTGTCTAGTGGCCCCACCCCCCCATCAGTGCCCTACCACGCCACTCCCCCTGAACCCATACCCAGCTGGCAACTGGCACAGCCCATCTCTTACCACCATGGCCAGCTGCCGACTGAGCTCTGTATGAGCACATACTGTAAACAGTATGTGTTCAGTGAATGACAGCTGCTGTCATTCACTGAGTGCATTGTATTTACAGTAAGTGCTCATACAGAGCTCAGTTGGTGGCTGGCTACAGTGGCGAGATGTGGGCTGTGCCAGTCAATGGCTGGGTACTGGGTGAAAGGGAGAGGTGCAGTAGGGAACTGATTGGTGGGGAGCCACTATACCACCAGGGCTACATTTCAAAACAGACTTGACACATTATAATACAAACATACTATGATAAATATTTGGGGATTGGGGTTGGGGGTGGGTCACTAACCCACCAGGGATTAATGACACTTTATATTGAGGATTGGGCTTGGGGGAGTCTGATAGCCCAGTGGGGCTTTATCGTATTTATTATTGGGGATTGAGGCTGGGGGGTGCTAGCCCATGAGGGCTATTTTACTGATACACATTAGTGATGGGGGCAGAAGGGGAGCTGCCTGCCCTATGAGGGATTGGATGGGGGCACATTGGTGTAACCCCTGGAGGACAGCAAAGTACCCTTACACCAGCTCCTAGCTGGTGTAAATGTACTTTGATGGATGTCCTCTGGGGTTATTTTGAGAATCGCAAATATGGGGATGTGGCAGCTGCCTTTTGAGAATAAGCCCCTGTGGCTGCTGCAAACCCCCTTGCGCCATGTTGCACCCCATTTTTTGGTGCAAGGATAGCATAAGTTCCCTTTGGTGCAAGCTGCCTGTGTGTTGTTGCAGGCTACTTCTGAGAATGGCTTGGGGTGCAATTTATGGTGCAAGGTGTTACTTGCATCATTTATGTTGGACACAAATCACTTTGCGCCATTTGGAGCCTTTTGAGACTAGCCCCCCCCCATGAGTATTTTTAAAACTTTTATGAAAGCCAATGGCTTTGAATAATTTGTGACTGGGAGGGAGGTAGCTGAAAAATGAAAATGGGGCAAATCTGACAGCTAAATGTGATAGTATAGAACACATGTTGGTCTGCCTGTGCAGACCTATCAAGTTATAAAGGAGGACTAGAGAGGAGGGAGGCACGCTGAGTTCTGATTTTTATAGAAATATTCAGGCAGCAGATAAGCCGTTTTGCATAGCCCTTCAATCCTCTTATTGTATGTATGATTCACAGACTATGTTTTATTTAAAGGGACACTGTCAACCTGTTTTTCATCATATTATTTCTAGCTGAAACCCCACATTTTATGATTGCTTACCCTCTCTAAAATTCATTGATGTTGCTGTTTGCTTTGTCTGTAGCCTTGCTTAGTAGAACTGAAACACATGGCAATATATATTTATAAACAGCCTTGTTTTTGTTTACAATCATGGTTCTGTTCTTACTACATATTTTGTGATCATTAGAAACACACACAGACAGTGCAGTCACTCATAAGACAGTAGCCTCCTAATCTCCCAATGCATCATGAGGGGCTAGACTGTTTTGTGGGTGTTTCCAAGTCCAGGAAAGATGCATTTGGAGTTAATCAAGGAATGTAAATAAACCTGTTTTGGTGTGATAACACCAGTATGTTGGCAATCTGTTTTTTACTTTTTTAAAGAAAATAAGAGTCAGAATCAAACTACCAGCTACATCAACAATCTTTACGGAATTTTGGTAATCATAAAATATGTTTTTTAAACTAGGAACACTTTAAGACCTAAGGGGGGTGACAGTGTCCCTTTAATTAGTAATGGTTATTTCTAAACATCCTCAGTGCTCTTGTGCTGTAAGGTGCTGTTATGCCATTACAGTTTCAGCCAGTGACAAGCTGCAAAATATTCAGTTATATCATGACATACATGATATATCACAGGAAATTTCATTGAAATGAATGGGATTCCCTGTGATATAATGTGATATATCTCAATATAGCATAATATACTACAACATGTCAATGGCTGCAACAATAGCTAGAATTTGTGACATAATCTGTTTTCTTGTTGGAGTACATTTAGTTTTTTTTTTTGTGTTAAACAAACCATTTTTATTTGAAATAAAATGCACCTATTTATAAATGTGTTTTTAATTATTTCTGTTACATTTATTCTGTAGGTAGAGGTATTGGATTTTCTATGGAGATAAGAGTGTCTTCTTGCCATCTTTTAATTCCTTGTGTGCCAAAGCTGCTCAGCTTTTATTCATGGTTCAGTCACCTCAGAAACTCAGAGAAGACATTCCTATAATCATATAGGATCATGTAATTATATATAAAAACATATAACCATGCTATACTGAATACAAGGAGCATGTGTGCTGATGTCGTGGGTGGCATATATACAGCATATTCAACTGAGCCAAACTCATTCAGCTTCAACAAACCTTGTTTTCTACACCTTTTATTAAATTAAGAACATATACGTATTGGAGTAACACTTCATTTTTATGAGCATCATAACATGTTTGTTATTAACACTGTTTACAAGATACTTTATTTTTAATTTACTTAACCAGAAAGCCCAAATGGCACTATAAACTGTTTTGGAGAGAAGACCATGGGGCCGATTCCACGATGAATGGTGCAACTTGCACGTAGCTGCGAGTTACGCCATTCACTGCTCCACCAGGGAACCTACGTCGCATTCCAGGAGCAGCAAGGTTCTGCACTTGTGTCATGGGATGTGCAGGTGTGAAGCTACGCGCCTGGTGTATAGAACCCACATGTCGCAGATCACAGCTGGTGACAGGCAGCCTCCGATGCCCCCACCCTGGACCACCTTGGCACACACCGGGGGCATGGGGGGTAGGACAGAAGGCACAGACGTCCAGGGGGTGCACCAGAAATGGACCCACAGGGGTCCCTGACATTTGGGGGGTGAGGGGGCTGGGGTATGCCTGTGGGGGCATGGGGAACACAGCTATGTCAGTATTGTGGCACCATGGGGTGCAAAGCCAAATATAGCACCATTGGCTGCCACTTAGAGCAGCTCCAGGCTGTCAGAGTTTAGCTCTGCCAGTGCCCCTTATAGAATGGCAACTGCAGGTTACGACAGCCACCATTCTAGAATTGGGCAAAGTTGCTGTCATAACCTGCACTTGTACCAGGCATTGTGGGCTACAGCGTAGTGGATGGTGTAACCCATGGATGTTGCAGCCCGCATTCACCATGGCACAAATCACCACTTGGAATACCACCGGGCATAACACATGGCATAAGTCATGGGATTTGCCATGGGGTGTGGCGTATCTCAGCTTATGCCAGCGTAGCCCATCTTGGAATCAGGCCCCATGTCTGGAATGGAACAATTCATGCAGCTACTGTGCAACCTTCATTATAAAATGGCTAAGGTTATTCCACTAATTTGATTGGTTAATAGCCATGCATGGGTAAAAAAGGGCTAGCAGTAATAAGGCAAAAATCACTAAGCTTTAAAACATTGGCATTTAAAAATGCCACCATTGTTGTTTCCTCACTAGCGTGGCTCATCCCTGTTTTGCAGCCAATGAATGAAGTTGTGGTGCCGCTTGCTATGAACTTGTTTCCCCACAAACCGACTACTGCTACTATTTTTTCATCATTGTGATCACTCTCCTCCTGTCTAAGGTAAATGTACTGTAACTAAATATTTGCCTAATTAAACATGTTTCTGATCACATCGCTGCAGCTTCTCCAAGCGTATGTCTGCTCCAGTTCCTCTTCTTGCTTGCTCCTGCTCTGCTTCCATGTAATCAGCAGCCTCAGTACAATAAAAATAAAATGAAATCACACACAATTCTCTCTCTCTCTCTCTCTCTTGAGCTCCCTACCAAAAAATAAAATAAAAACACTTCACAACAATGGGGTGGGAGGAGTGCTCCTAAATCACATTGCAATGAAAATAAAACCCTGATCACCACTGTCCTGCTTCCATGCCATCAGCGGTCCAGCAATTTAATAAAAAAAAAATAAACAGTCCCCCCCCCCCCGGAAGCACCTGGAGTTCCATCCCATTCACTCTATAACTATACTGGGGGGGGGGACTCCAGTATGAGAACCAGTACTACTGATGCCAGAGAAAGATAAACTTTGTATGGCACCAACACTATGATGTCATTCTGTATTAGGCAGAAGGACTATTTTATCATAAATTTGAATAAGCAGATCTGTTTTTTCCACATATTAACACTATTTTTCTAGCTGTAAAAAGTAAAAACAGAAAGTAGCCCTTTTTATAAGCACTATAAGACACTCCAGGGTGTGCATGGAACATATTTTACTGCATGGCCAGCAGCTAAAGTCACTCAGCCTGTGGCCTCGTGCCTTAATACGCCACTGATCATGTGGTAAAATATGTTCCATGCACACCCTGTCATGTCTTATGGCTTACATCAACAGTACGGCAAAACAAGTACTCATATGAAATTCTTCTGCTAACATTCACATACTGTAGGATAAATCATTAACTTAAAATATGTTAGGAACATGCATTGTGACAATAGCATTTTATGTCTGTGATTATGTATGACATTTTCAAAGCTTACGCATTTTTAGTAAAAGAAAACTGTTTGGAAACTACTCATTTGTTTTATTTCATATAGCAAACAAGTTTGTGGACAAACTTAATCTAACTGCTGAACATAATAATCATGGTGGGGGGTAAAAGTAGCAGATTGAAATGCATTTCTGCCTGTATCTGCCAGCTTGTGCTAAAACTTCTGAGTCCTATTTTCAGTGGGGTCTGAGTTTTTACAACAGTTTCCCTGTTATTTTTATTTTTATTTTTTTGCAGTGTGCATAAAAAAAAAATGCATGTGTCAAGACAGTGGTGTATGCAACACTGTTCATAAGCTCCATATGTTGTGTCTAAATTGCTGGACTATCTAATTAGAGATGGACGAAATTGCAAAATTTCATTCCGTGAAATATTTCATGAAATTTGTGCATTTCGTGAAATTCTTTGTGGGTGCGAAATGCAAAATGTTGCCAACAGAATGTGAAATTTCACCCAAAAATGGCAAAACTTTGCCCACGAAATGGTGAAATTTGCCACTCACAGGTGAAACTTTGCCATTTTTGGGTGAAATTTCATGGGCAAAATTTTGAAACTTTGTACCTGTGAAACATTTCATGGAACGGCAGAATTTTGCAAAACATTTTATGTAGCAAAATTGCCAATTTCACAAGAATTTCACCAGCAAAATTTAATTTCACCACATCTCTATATCTAATAGATAGTCTCACAGTGCAGCCATACATCTGCTTTGAAAATGCAGGCAAAAGAACCCAATTTGAAAATCCTGTCCTAACTACATATGTAATGGTGTAATTATTATAATGCAACATAAGCATGTACCTAAACTAGCAATGGTAGTATTAAGCAAATTACATTAATGTCAAGGGACACACTGGATTCACAAGGTTCTCAGTAAATTCCAAATTTTCACTATTGTTATATTTAGAATTGTGAGCTATATAGAGAATAAACAATATCAAACTGTAAAGAATAAGTTAGTTCTCACACCTAGAGGGTACTGTGACATCACTGAACTTGAGAGTAAAGCTCTTGTGCCTCACTGATGTAAAAGCACCCACAAGGTGTGTGAACTAGTTAGATTTTCAGTTTTTTTTTTCTATGTTGGATAACATTTTAAGCACTTTGCTTAACTCCTATAGATCAGTATTGTGAGGTCCAGTCCAACAATCAACTAAAGTGTAAACCAAAACTCTGTTTACTACACTGTTTAGATCATTGTGTTCCTAACCGCACATTACTAATGAATACAGCTGACCTCACAATGAACATTCAAAGTTGTTACTAATATAATTTAAAAAGTTGTTCTTAATGTTGGTTAAGAAAATCTTTTAAAGATATTTGAAAAAAGCATGCTAGCCATGTATTGTAGCAAGATTCAGAAATGTGTGATATCACTTAAAGGGGCAGCACTGTTACTTAAGAATATCTATATAAACGAGATGAGAAAGACCAAAGGAGGGATAGTGAGGCTTAAAGGAGTGGTGAGGTGGAAGGAAGAGGACCAAAAAAAGTGGACATATTGAACAATTACTTTTGTTCAGTATTTATGGAGGAAGCGGCAGGTGACAAGCTAAAGATAAGGGGCAAGAGCATTAAAGGAAGGGAGGTGGACACTAGTCCTTTTACAGAGGAAAGAGTCCTCAAGGAACTAGCTCAATTAAAAGCAGAAAAGGCAATGGGGCCAGATGGGGTGCACACTAGGAAACTGAAAGAGCTCAAGGAGGTGTTGGCTGCACATCTTACAGCTCTGTTTAACCTATCAATAGAAGCAGGGGAGGTTCCCAGGGACTGAAGGAGAGCAGATGTGGTCCCACTACACAACAGTGAAATTAGGGAGGAGGCAGAAAAATACAGACCTGTCAGCCTGACTTCAGCAGTAGGTAAAGTAATAGAATCACTACTGAAGGAAAGGATTGGGGAATACCTTTCAACCAGTGGATTACAGGATCCGAGACAACATGGGTTCACAGGGGAGATGTCTTGCCAGACAAATCTGATCAAGTTTTTGACTGGGTGACCAGGGAAGTGGATCAGAGAGGAGTGGTAGATGTGGCCTACCTGGATTTCAGTAAGGCCTTCAACATCCTTCCACATAGAAGACTGGCGAGGTAGGTGGGCAACCTAGGAGGCCCACTGATGAGTCCTGGTAGGACGAAACACATGTCTGTGTCTTTCTGTTGGCACTCTTTACAAACTGTGTGAGAGGCCTTTCAGCACCATGCATTTCTGCTTAAAGTTGAACCAGCATAATATTCTGTGGTGATTTGCATATACAGCCCACGGTGCTTGGCATTATGAGGGTATGTGTGATTTTGTATTTCTTTGAAATTTGGCTTCCTAGCCAATGCCCTTTGGGGGTCACCATTGCTTCAGCGCTTGTGCACTGGGGTTCTTTGTATTTTGACCTAGGAGTAGGTCCAAAAGTACTATAATGGGTACGAAGTTGGCTAAGCAATAGGTGTCAGAGGGTGATGGTAAATGGGGTCCACCCTGGAGAAAGCAGGGTGCCATAGGGGGGACAATACTTGACCTGGTCCTCTTCAATGTCTTAATCAGCATCATTGCAGAAGGGCTAGAGAGGAAAGTGAGCCTGTTCATGGATAGCACAAAAATCTGCAACAGAGTGGACACACCGGGGAGAATAAGAGATGATCTGAAAAAGCTGGAAGATTGGTCAAGGGAATGGCAGCTGGGTTTCAATGCAAAAAAGTGCAAAATCATGGACTTGGTGCACAAAATCCAGGGGCAAGATATCAATTGAGTGGGGAGGTATTAGGAACCACAAAACAGGAAAGGGACCTAGGGGTAATCATTTCTGATGACCTGAAAGTAGACAAGCAGAGTGATAAGGCAGTGGGGAAGGCTAACAGGATGCTCAGGTGCATAAGGAGGGGCATCACCAGTAGAAGAAGGGGGGTAGTATTACCCCTGTATAAATCACTGGCAAGACCCCATCTCAAGTACTGTGTCCAGTTCTGGATGCCCCACCACTGGAAGGACATAGATAGGGTAGAGGCAGTACAAAGGAGGGCTACCAAAACATTGCAGGGGCTGCATCAAAAGCCCTATGAGGAAAGACTCGAACTAAATATGTACTTTCTAGAGGAAAGGAAGGAATGGGGGGTATGACAGAAACATTTAAATACCTCACAGGTATTAATAAGGTACAGGAAGATAGCATTTTCCATAGAAAAAGATGCTCCAGGACAAGGGGTCACACTATGAAGCTGGAGGGAGGAAGCTCAGAAGAGATGTGAGAAAATACTTCTTTACAGAGTGGGTGGTGGATGCCTGGAGAGGTGGTGGGTGCTAAAATGGTTACAGGATTCAAGCATGCATTGGATAGACACAAGGGGACTTTAGGCATAAGGCAAGGTGGGAAGAAGACCAGAGATTGAGTAGGGTCTGTGGTTGCACAATAGTTAGAGAATACAGGCAGATTAGCTGCACCAAAAGGTCCTTATCTGCCAACAACTTCTATGTTTCTATGTTTCTGTGTTATATGTTTCAGTAGAAAAACCTTTAAATAATGAAACAGAAGGGCCACAGAACTGTAGTATATCAGGTTAAATACACCTTTAGTGCCTATTATTTATTTTTAAAAGATTTTTCATGTGTGAATTAGTGCTTGTTAAAGGTGCCACACTGACAGCACTGGAAACTGAAATTCTCTGTCCACCTGACAGGTACAGCATGGGCAATCAAACTGCAAAACTTCCCCAGACTGCCAAACCAATGTACCCCATCCTTGTCATAAAGGGGCCACTATATACAGTAGGCATGAAGGCTGTTCAGATTCCATTCCCAATCAATAACTGACCTCTCGTAAATCTCCCAGAAAGGGTGGTTTTGAGATGTAGACCCTTGCCCACTGGGAACAGAACTCAGACTACCACATCTCATTTTACATAGCCTATGCATTAGTTAGCAATGTCTCACTCTCTTTCCATCAAGGATCATTGGACATATCTTTTTTATAACAGAAAGACAATTATGCTCAGATCCTAATATGATATAAAGCTCATAGAATACTGGATTCTTAAATGCTGCATTCCAGTTAACAGACCAGTTGTCCACATCTCATATATTAGGAACAACTCATGAAAACAAAACAGAGTGTACTCTAAGTGTAAATAAAATAGCAGTATTTCTGACATATGTTTTATTAATAAAACACCATTGGGAGATGTATTATTACAGTGTAGCTTCCCTAGTTGTCCTTTACCTTAATGTTAAGACCCAGCAGATCACTTTTGCTATTGTAATTGCTTGACAAAAAATTATCACTTCCATCTCTATTGTTTAAATATACAATGACAAGTCAATAATACACTGCATGTATTTTGTAGTCAGTATATAGGTAGTCACATGAACACAGGCATTTCTTCACTGCCTGAAAAGAATATTGAGCAGTGCTCCAACTTGCCTGCACTACAAATTGTGTTAATGCCTGAACATACTATTAGTAGGCTGAGACACTTAAAGGGTGCCATAACCCCAAACCATAACCCAAAATGCTGTCATAATCTACAAACATACAATGCAGACTGCATTGCAAAGCTAAACTGTTGCTGGGTTAATCATGGTTTCTACTGACATGTAGGTAGCAGTAGAGATAAGTATAGATTTATGAAAGTAGTCAGTGTTTTGACTGCCCCTCAGTGCTTCATTTTGAAACTGACAGGTAACTGCAAATTTTGGCCCACTGAATTCAAAGTAGATATGCCAATGAACGCTTTAGTACTGTACAAGCAAGAATTCATTAAAAGGAGAGTCACTATTACATTTCTGTTATTCAGTTAGAATGTAACTATATTTTAACATGCCTTTTAATTTCATGTAGCATGAAACTTGTCCTTTCTTGATATAGAGTTAAGTGTTGGTATGACCTAATTAAAACAGCTCTATCTAAGGTTTTATAAAGCATAACTTGAGAAAACCAAGTAGTTATCTGGGGCTTCAAAGGATACCAGAACATTTATAGATACTATAAAAAATATATAATTTATAGATCTGATTATGACACTGACTTGGTCATAAAGTTTATTTTTAATTGAATGGTACATTTTGTGAAGCATCAAAGAGGTAAATGCAATGGTGTTCTTTGACATTCAAACTGGATACCTTTTGATGAAAAGAAAAAAAATGCTTTTCTTTATGCTTTTAAGATAATCTTCCAGAAATCATCAAACTATAAAAAGAGGTCAACAAAACAAAAAAGGTTCCCATCACCCCAAAAAAATCTATAACGTTTGCATTTTAATAGAGACACTACAAGTCTATACCAGTCATTTTCTTTCTGATGTGTTCCTTTGATTTCACTCTTATCTCACAGGACTCTTGGCTTTCCTGAGAAAAGGATTATTGAATTGTGTGTCTTCCTCAGATGCTCTCGATCATTCAAGTAGTCTCTACTTAAGAGTGTTACAGAGTCTGCTCAGCTGCTGACTCCTTGGGAACTCATCAGGGACTGTCATCTTAATATTAATTGGGTTTTGTGCAGGAATTCAAGTCCCATGATGAGAAGGGCTTCAAGAGGTAAGATTATGCCCAAAGCCAGATATAAAGATAATATATTTAGCACAAACAATTATGATAATTGCAGAAACACTCGGCTGAGAAATAAGTAAATCTGATTAAGGGCACTTCTGCATAATCAAATATTAATCTGATGTCTTCACTCTAACCTGGTTTAAACATAAGAGGCTTCTTATGGTTTTATGTATTAACAGATTTGTGGAAGCTGAACTTATAGTACCGAATAATATCGTACACCCAAGTAAACAGAGTAAAGGTTCGACAAAGAATGTAATCCACTTACATTAAAATAGATGCAGATTATTGTCTTCTGTAGTTTAAATTAAAATCAAAATACAGTCAATACTATTTATATTTTAATTAAATCATAGAATATAATTTCCTATTTTTTGGAAACAAATTAAGGTAGATACATGTAGTAATTTATCTTTTAAAATACTTGTGATATGTCTAAAAGAAACAAATAGAAAAAATATGTGTACCCTTTATTTTAAATTGTATATCACTCTGCATATGTAATCAGTGTATATATAGTAACTAGATAGACAGACAGAAAGATAATGATGCATAAGTGTAGTAACAGTCAATTCAAAAAATCTAGTAAATTGACAAGGCTTAAAAAATATGAAACTGATTACTGTTTATTAGTTAAACTACACAATGTTTTGGTTTGCTGTTTTGCTCAATAACATTATGTTAGCTTTGTTATGTCTCAAAGTAATATAATATTAAATGATGTGACAACCTAAAATGTCTTACCAGATAACAATAAACTATAGGGCACAACTTTACCCAGGAAACAAGACAGTCCACAGTTACATAATAAAAGGCTACAGTTAGCTTTTTTATAAGTTGCAGAACATGGAAATATTAACATACTATAAAATTGCCCTGATTTACTAAATAGTCATAGATTGTATTCTTATGTGCATAGTAACACTGAATTACAGTATTAGCATGAGTCAAACTTGAAAAAAATATATTTTCTCAGTAATAATAATGATAATACTAAACTGTGGCTTACTGTTTCCTGTCTGCTTGTGCAAAGGAATTTATGCACATATAGATTACACTGAAGGTAATTCTTCCCAGCAAGGCTTATCTGCTATAGTAATTAGGCTTGTGTTTCTGCTTTATTAACTCTGATACAACAGTGCCCTGCCCTCTGTCACCAGGAGTACTAATAGATGATAATCACCACGATTTGGAAACCATACAAATTAAATGATGAAGTGAGAAGAAGCCAACTCAAGCACTGTGTTCAAGGGCAACACAGTGAACAATTTAAACTCCCATTTTCAGCACATTAAATATTAAAGTGGTGGACTAGATAAAGGGTGAGAAATGCTGTCTATTGGCATAGTTAATTCTGCATTGATTTGCCCCCCCCCCCCCCCAACTTTGACTTGACTTTAATATTTTAGCCCAAATCCTTTGGGTCCTTGGTAAGTTAGATGTATGGATATGTGACTTCTCTCCCTTCTGAGTCACTTGGCACCTTCCGCCCCTTCCCCATTCTCTCAGACTGCTGTATTTGTAAACAAAATGCCATCTTATGGGCTGGCATAGTGCCAGGAGATGCTCCCCCCTTTTTTTACATAAAACAGTCAGGTGAATGGTGGAGTGAGAGTGTGAGCAGTGACTGAGGTGAAGTTAAGAGGTGGCCTTGCGACATCTAGTAAGGGCTGAGGTATTTTTTTTTTAATTTCTCGCGAGTATCCAAGCGACCCCCAAAGACTAAAACTTCAACAGCTCTGAATCAAAGATTAAACTGCCACATTTTGTCATTTCAGCAAATGAAAATCTGAGTTAGATCTAATTACCAGCAGCAAAATCACAGGTAGCCTCAATAGAACTTAGTTGTATTATATTCTAAAAAAAAAACCTTGAAACCATTCCATTCTTCATTACTGACAATATTTACTATACATAAAATAGGAGCTGTAGTCATTTAGTAACTGCATAGAAGAGGCTGAAGACATCATGCCCTACTTCTGACATTATAGACACTTTCATAGCAGCAGACTGTGGTGACACAAGAAAGGTATTGTTACTACAGTTCTAAACCAAGTACAACTATAAGACACAAAGATGCTGTTTTCATGTAGATGTCCTTAATAATAAGGAAACCAATGGGTCAGGATCAAAAAGATTTTAGAATATTTTGAAATTCAGTTCTGCTGAAACCAACTGCATTTTTTTATCTGGTCACTAGAGCTCCTTTCTAAGAAGAAACTGTTTTTTTTTTAATGTACTTAAGAAAAGTTGTCCTGGAATTCTAAGAATGAAATTATACAACATGAAAGTGATGGCTATTTGAAGAAACCATGGTTGTGCACAATATTGAACAAGTCTACCTTTTTCTAGTTTGCAAAACAATGGTAATGTGTATCTCTTTAGTACAAAATGATTATGTGTTCTGGCATACTGCTTCCCTTATAATAATTTCCTTCAGTACACTGAGCACTTCACAAACTGCTTGGACCTTACTGGATTTAACATCTGCCATGAATATAAATTCTGTACTCTGTTATATGCCTTATTTTCGTGGCAAGTTGACACATAATTTGAACTATTCTGAAATTTCATGTGAGAAAGTAACTTTGAGTGGTGTACTCCTATCTTTATTTACCTTCATGTTGAGAATTATGCCTCACTTGTTTGTTTTAGTAACTAAGCTTCTCTTAGTGAAAGAAATATACAGCATGCTTTGAAAACCTTTATCATGTTATGTAAAAGGCATACAATTAACATGTTTGCAGCATCTCCATATTACTTTCTATTGCAACACTTTCTTAAAAGTTGACAGTAAACATATTATGGATATTACATTTTACCCACATTTTCTCCATTAACACCATTACATTACACTACCAGAAATAGGACTAAAATGGACATAAGTTCTAATTTGTGAATTTTCCATTTGATACATCATCACAAAAATCAGACCAGTTATATTTTGGTGTATTATATACTGTACAGTAAACTGCTTCTCCCCCTAGAAAGCATCAGCTGACTGGGAGGAGTAATATTTCTGTAGCAGTGTGTAGTTCTCATTTTTAATGCAGTCCCTTAGTGGATTCTGATTGTATGTATTGCACCACATGAAACTGCTACTAATAAAATATTAAAAATTGAACAGAAATAATGTCCTTTGTTCTATGGCCACACTCATGCTTTGTAATTACTTGCACTTCAGTGACATATTAATTGTGAGCCTTATGTAAATCATAAATCCAAGATGATACATAAACACTGTATTGTATCATTGAAAATATATTTAATCAAGAATGTGTATAGTTATATTGCTTCATATAGATCACATGCTAACATGAACATGAAAATGAAAGCAAAATACTTATGATTTGTTGGAAACTGTCTGTTTTAAGGTAATAAAGTGCATGAATTGCATATTCTTTATCGTTCAAACAAAAACAAATTTCAGACTTAAAATACTGTGATATTACTTAAGCCTTCAACACCAATATTAAAAAGAGCTACACACTTGGCTTACATGATCATGCAAGGATTATGCAAATGTAAATAGACTTAATAAATTTCAATTGTGCCAGCAACACAAAAAAGCAACCTATGAACACATGATTCCAAATTTTTCAGCATACTACTAATCAAAATACAGAAAGACTTCATGGAAGTTTTCATTGTTAAACATTGTAAATACTTTTTTAAAACAATATGATTACTCTTAGAGCCTAAAGTAATTCTATAAAATCTTTTTTATTATTATACACATTAGAAAAGTCATAATGTGAGAGCTGTTGGGTTCATTATTTAGAAAACACACACACATTAATAAGTTTTGTTAATGTGTGATGCAACTTTTAAAAAATGTCAGCATACAATAATGGCCATTACAAAAAGTTTCATTTCTGTAAAGGTCTAGAACCTGGGAAAAACTATAGGCTTTAATTGCATTCACATGAACAGCTAAGGATTTATGTTGAAGGGGAACCTCAGTTTCCCAATTTCTTAATGCTGCAAACACTTGTCAAAGCACCATGAAAATGCTTTCAGTTTTTACATAGTCAATGGGTAGCCTAACAATTCTTCAGAGAAAGCATGTTAAGTTAAAAGGAACTTGGACATTCTTAATGCATCTCTTATGAACAATGACACATATAATGCATACACTATGTTGCATCTAGTAAGTTATAGCAATATGGTTAGTTTTAAGTTGTTTTAGAAAAACTATGAACACATTATACAACAAACAAAAAGATAGAAATACACAACATTATATTCCGCAAGAATAGTGTTGAAATTTGAGTTCACATTTATCTAAGGTGCAGTGAGATAATTAAGAATACATTCATAAACTTATATAACATTTGTAAAGTTGTAGTTGCTCATAAAAAGGAAATATTGCTCACTTCAAATATGACAAAACAATGATTTATATTCATTGAGCAACATAAAGCAGTACATCAGCAGCATCACCTCTGTTCATTCATTTGGATTTTATATGAGGTTTCTTAAGCCTGTAATCTGTGGAAGTTTATTTTAAGTATACTTATGATGCAAGACAATTATGTGCACTTTAATTAAACAAAAGGAAACACATTTGTACAATTTACATGTACTGTAAATATGTACATGCAATATGTACTGAAAGTATGAAATATAATAATTAAGGTAGACTAAGTCCAAATAAATATTTTCTATAACATAAGGACGATTGTTATTAGTACATATTATAGCTTCATTGGGTTTACTTAATGGGAGTAGAATATAATAGACAATTATTCATTTGTGTTGCTTCATAAGTTTAAACTATCTTTTGTCAATAAAATTATTAGCAACACAGCTATATAGATATAACTTTAACACTTGCTGCTGATGCTTGTTTGTTTACTTGTTATTCAAGGCAACAAATCATACAGCATGCATTAAGATGTTGTACTTGTCTCAAACCAACACAACAAATTGAGAGCTTGGAGCAAACTTATTTGCAATTCAAGTGTTGCACATTTAATGAATGCAGCTATTTTTTCCCAGCACAATGATCTGAACAAATGTCAACAGTCTATATGAATAACCAGCAGTGAGTTCAGTCACACCAAACATTATTTGATGCTTTAGTATCATAAGCTTTTTTGACGAGATATTCCATAAAATCATTTCACATCTGGTTTTCCAAGTTCAGAATGTTGCTAGCATTTATTAGAGCTGTCTGTCATTTTTTTTTAAAATGTACACTACAAATATCACATATTGTTAAACTACTGTATTAAAACATTCAAAAACACTTGCAAGAAATTAACCACTGGTTTTACTTACATATTCCAGCCTTTCCTAGTCTTCAAATCAGTTTAGCCATTGTTGTGAAATCTAAATAACTTTAAGAGAACAAGAGATAGGTACATATATAGAGAGAAAACTCCCTACCTAGTAGCATAGCAAATGGTAATGACCAATGTAAAAACCTTATTGTGTACCCCAAGTCCATTGGAGAAGCAGTATATGGCATACCGTGTGTTAACAACTGAAGACTGAAAACATAGCCACTAAAATACTCTCCTTGGCTAAAGGAAATCACTACTTAATTCAGCAAACATTTGTTTCAACCCAGGAATTTGCTTAAGAAACTTTTATCAGTTCTTGTTTTACCATAATACACTGCTTGATGATTCAGACCATTAGATGAAGCACAGCACCACCTACTGGATTTAAGTATAGCATGTGACATCACCTGACATAGAAGCACTACTTCTAATACAGTGTATGTGATCTGAGATCTGAAAATGTGGAACCCTTTTTATTGCAAGTCCTGTTCAGACAGTTTTGGGGTAATTAATGCAATCTTATAAGATTCTAGAGATATCAAACCTTGAGCTGGATTTATAGATGTACTGTAAAAGATCAAAATAAGGCATAATGCATATATTGCAGCAAATATTTTATCACTTATGCCTTGCTCTTTTGCAGTGTATGTATCTCTTGACTTACTGAAGGTAGACATGATTCTCTCCTGTGAGTGTTATAGATAATTATTTCTGGTTATTGTCAAAACCAAAGCTACCTCCATTTTTGGAGGTATTGCCCACAAATATAGTGGATGTAATTCAACCACATATAAACCAAATGTTATCATTTTAGTAACTTTTAACTGAGAATAACCCAACTGTGATGTGATATCGTATTTTTCAGTAGGGTCCTGCGTTTACAATTTTTTTTTATTAGCTTAAAGGGGGTGAATAATTTGGGGATTAAGCTCCATTTCATAGTGAGTTAGTGGATCTGGTAGTATTTAAATCTGAGTTATCTGGTTCCCAATCATCTGCCCTAACTACTACTCCACACTGCCCACCTAGATATTACAGTTTTGTGTCTGTCTTGTCTGTCTCTAGAGGACCATTAGTCTCCATTTTTTTTTTGCTTTACCTTTTCTGTGATATTACAATAAAATAGCTTGCCCAATAGCTTGACAGCTGCTTGCTGCAATTACAGACAGACAATCAAGGTTCAATAATTACATCAGGATTCTCTCACTCCCTAATATATCAGTGAGGGGTTGGTGCATCATGGAGAGGAGGTGATCACTCTCCAAGTAGAGAGGCTTAGAACATGTCAGTCTTCAGCTTCCCCTGTGGTTAAGCTGTGGTCTCCTAGCAAATGCACAAAACAGTTTCCGTAAGCTCCACAGCACTTACTAGGCCCTAACCAAATTTACCAATGACATCTCCTGTGAAATGGACACATGGCAAATCACAGGCACAATCCTTGTAGTCTTTGCAAAAACCATTGACCTTGTAGGCCACACCCTACTACTTCAGCAGTTACAAAATCTAAGCCTGGACAGCCACTCAATAGCCTGGCTCAGAAACTGTCTGGTACACTGAAGAAAATGTGCAAAAATGAAAGGTATCCTGTCATTCCTGAGAAACATTACTAAAGGCATCCCTCAAGACTCTGGTTAAACCCCTGCCAAAAAAATCTTTGGACCCCGACATCTTGGAGAGCTGGCTAGGGTGCTGAATGACCTGCACAGGGCAAGAGATGGGGGAGAATGAACAATTCTCATTCTCCTTGATCTCTTATCAGTGTTTGACACTTTGTACAATGGGGTGTTGTTGGACAGGCTGAGGGAGTATGTAGGACTCATTGGCAAGGTCATCAGCTGGTTTGAGTCCTTTCTCCAGGGCAGGCCTCAGAGGGTGATACTGGGGAATTATTCCTTATATGCAATGGACCTGCCATGTGGAGTCCCCAAAGGCTCTGTCCTCTCCCCCATGTTGTTTGCAGTGTACATGCTGCCCCTAGGTGAAGTTATAAGGTGGCATGAGCTGTTTTCATTGTTATGCTAATGATACTCCGCTCTACCTGTCCTTTGCTCCTGGGAGATCTGATGCAGTCAACATGCTGAATGAGTGCTTGGCTGAGATCCGGGCTTGAACATTGCAGAACTGGCTGGAACATAACCCAAGGAAGACTGAGGTACTGGTGGTTGAGCCATGTCGAAGGGGAGGGGTGGGGCCTCTGGGGATAGGTTTGGGCTTTTTATTGATCTGAATGAACTGGAAACCTCCCCAAAGGTGAAGAATTTGGGCATTGTTCTGGACAATGAGCTGAAACTTGATGCTCAGGTGTCAGCTGTTGTCTGGACTGGGTTTTACCATCTCCGGAACATTGCCCAAATTAAATCCCTTGTTACCCCAATGACCTGGCCACATTGGTACATGCATTCATCACCTTGAGACTTGACTACTGTAATGGACTCTACCTTGGGGTCAGAGGAGGTGCAATGCGGCACCTGCAACTTCTGCAGAATGTAGTAGCCCAGTTGCTGACTGGACACTCGAGGTTCAGTCACATTTCACCAGTGCTGCATGAACTGCATTGGCTGCTGGTGCACTGGTGCATAACCTTTAAAGTAGGTCTTTTGACCTAGAAGGTCCTACACTGGTTGGGTCTGTGCTACCTAAAGAAGCTTCTGCATCCCTACACCCCATCTCTCTCTCTCTCTCTCTCTCTCTTAGATCAGCTGGAGAGGACTGCCTGGAGGTCCCCAGGGCTAGGTTAAAATCTTCCAGTGATCAGCCATTTGAAGTGGCAGCCCTGGTCCTCTGGAATTCACAGTCAGGGTACCTCTGAGAAGTGCCATCCATGGAGTACTTTAAAAAATACCTTAAGATCTTCCTGTTTGAGCAGGCCTTCAGGGCCTGAGAAACTTATTTTGGGACCATCAGACAGCTTGGGAATCAGTCTGTTTTAGATTTTTAATAGGGTTTGTGTAAAAAATTTATATATTGTATGTTGACGGTTCCTTATTGCTATATCTGTATATTTTCTTGTAAGGGCACCCTGAGCCTTCGGGGAAGGGCAACCAAAATAAATAAACTCTACTACAACTGCTACTACTATTACTACTACCACCACTACCACTACCACCACCAAAACATCTGCACATACCTCCTGAAAGACCTTCAGTTAATGTGCACAGTCCCCTGTGTTGGTCTTCCCCATGAACAGGTACTGTAGTATTACTATTCCAAATAGTGAACCACTTCCATCCATTCTGCTTTGGTCATTACCACTCACTGCAAAAATGTGCTGAAACCTTCTAACACTATGCATGCTACTGTGCACCCCATTGCTATGCATCTGATTACATAATACTGACCCTTAAATTTCATCCGGAGTGTATTTCTGTCCCCTATGTGCACTGACTATAACCTGAATGCCAACTCAGTGCCTGTCTTCCCCAGCAGTGGGCTTTTTTCCTTCTGGGTATGACAGGTGGTTCATAAACCTGAATTGTCCCTGGACTTTCTTGAGGACTAGCCCAATCAGAGATACTTGCAGTAATGGTGACGGCAGGGATAAAAAGGGGCTGCTGATCTTCCCTGCTCCCAGTTCCTTGGCTTTTTCCTGACCAGATCTGGGTGTTGTCCAGCAGACTTCAAGTTTTCAGTCTCATACCACTGATGAGAGCCCTCCTACAGAATTCAAAAACCTGCTATGAACCCCTCTGCCAGAGACCACACAGCTGTCTGGTCTGGGAACTGAGATAACCATGGCCTAATTCAATCCACCCTTATTGGCATTGGGAGGTAAGTTTTGCCACTTCTGAAATGTCAGGGGAGCAGCACCACCTGGTTTACACTGCATGAAAGGGTGAGCTGTCATCAGGCCATGCATTCATATTTGAACCTGCACCACTTCATTTGACAAACTCATTGGTTATAGTTATAACAACACTCAGTCGTGGCCCTGGCCCACCCCAGGGCAGGAAACCCCTGCACCCATCTCTTTGGTGATGATGCTTTCCTGGCTGGGAAACTACTGTCCATGTGCTGCACCCCCCATGCTCAATGACCCACAGCAGTGTCATGGTCAACATCCCCAATGCCTGATCGGGTCAGCCTACTTCTGCCAATAGAACTCCTCATCATATTCCAGCCACCAATACCCAGCCTTACTGGTGTGCATGGCAATAACCCAGCTGTAGTAGTTCAAAAGCCCATGTGCTTTCTCTGAGGCTGCCTGTTGTATCATCCCTGCACATATTACAGATCCTGCTTTTACCCATGTGTGGTGGATCTGTACTCATCTTCTGATCTCTATGCCACCATCCTTGTCTTTCTTCTCCTCAGGTTCCCTAGGACAAAAAAGGAGTGAGAATATGTCTACATATTCCACACCCAAAATCTGTATGCACCTTAGCCATGAGGTGTGACCCAACAGGCTCTTCCAAGATTACAAAGCCCACTATATGGGAGAGAGGCACTTGAGTCTGGATTACTACCTTAACCATGATTCTGGTCGTTGGCACTCCACCCCTGCTTAGGGGGCCAAAAGACTCTCATCCCAATGTCTGTGGCAGAGGACTTCCCCTACCTCTTCATTACCCTCAAGGTATTCTATGAGCTGGTACAGCCTCTGTTCTAATGCATGCACTAGTTGCCCCACCCTACTGGCACTTCCCACCCCACCCCTCCACTGGTTGATTGGCTCTGAAATGGGAATCCCTGGGGATGTCACTGGGCTCCCTCACTATGTTAGGGCTTTATCTCATGGCAACTTATTCAGATCTCCCCAACCTGCTGGAACACCCATGCCTGGCCCTTCTCCATTAAGGGGTGGAGCAGAAAGTGAAACTGACCCTGTCCCACTGGTGCAGGGGTTACACAGCGCCTTGGCCTTTGCTGGCAGCAGCTGCCCCTGCCCCCCCAATGAGTTTATGGTGTGACTGGAGGAGTGGATCTACCACCCCACTGGTCCTGACCCTCTCAGGCACCATCTCCCCTCTAGAGTTGCCACCCTCAAATGAGCTTACCAGTGGCATACTCATCTGTTCTGGACTCTGTTCCCCAAAATTTGGCCTACCCTGTTCTTTATTAGTTGACACTACTGGCAACCTCCACTTACTCTTGATCTTTAGTGCCTTTTTGGTCACCAGTCTCTTGGTAGCTGGCTACTGTGTTTCTGTTGTCCTCTTTTTGTCCTATGTCCAAGGTGCTGACTAATGGGGTGCTTCTACCTCTTGTCCAATGGGTTCACGCACTGGACTGGCTCCATGGATGGGGTAGGCTGAGGTGGAAGACCAGATGGCTCTTCTCCTGCTGTTCTCCTGCTAGGTTTTCAAACTCTGCACTCAAGTTCAGAAAACAAGCCTCCCACAAGGTCTTGTCCTTTACTTGCACCACTGCTTCTAGTTGATTCATATCCCTCTTCTCCATTGACTTTCTATTCCCCAGCATCTTGTCTTGCTCACCAACTGAAAGATATAAACAAACCACCTGCCCCTGAATGTACCAGCTTTGCGTGCTCTCGGGGCAGCACTGTGCAAACAAAACTGATTAATCACTTTCTTTTATCTACCTGTCATTCACTGCCTACTCCTAGCCCTCTGTTAACACCTTTTTCCCCCAGGGCTCACAGGGCTAGGATCTTGCCATGATAGCCTGGGTTTCCATTAATGCCCCCCCCCCCACCACTTGCACTATTGGCTCCTGCTTCTGTACACTGCAGCCCATTGCAATTTTCACCAAACAGATGCCACCCTGCACAGCCTGCATCTTATGTTGGCACATGGAAACCACTCTGATCATACTCCAGCCCCCTACAGCCCTGCTGTGTTCATATTGGTGGTCCAGTGTGTGCTGGCCAGTGATCCCCATAGCATTCCACCAAATGCCTGCTGTACTTCTAAAAAGTGGTCTCCTCCTAGTCTCAATGCCCACTGCCTGGGGATGTCAGCACAATCCTCCCAGTCCTTGCCACAGTTAACAAGCTTCCCTGTTGTCTCCTTTGCCTTTTTTTGTTCCCAAAATATTATCTGCTGTAATTTGCAGAGAATAAACTAGCTGCATGTCTCTGTGTTGTCACACTAACTCATTACTAGCACATAAGACAGACTAGGCCTCCACTGTTTGTTGTCACACCAAAAAGAAACTAGTTACTTGTTTTAGGGTTGTCCCAGAAAACTCAGTGCTGGCATATAAGACCTGTTTGGCCATTGTTTTCCTAACCTCATTATATATGCTTTACAACCTTTTTACCCTTTACCCACATGGCAACTGCAATGCTTAAGACAGCTGCCCATGTATGAGCAGTGTAGCCCTGACTCACACGGCAACCACCATGCTCAAGATGGCACCTTGTGCATATGCACCATGGCTCTGACTCACGTGGCAACTGCTATGCCAAAGAAGAAGGCTCACACATGCATGCCACTGGCTCCAGCCTGCATGGCAAGTGCTGTGTTTCTATGGTGGCTTGCATATGCCAGCAACCAACCTCATCGCTGCTCACACTCCACATCCCATGTGTCACTTTATTTCCCAACAAAATGCCATTTAAGTTATGTTGTAACCAATTATTCAGCAGAATGCATTATTTCCAAACAAAAGACCCTTTTCTGAAGACCCTTTCACCTTTTGTAAAATACTGCACAAACACCAGGGAACCCTTTCATTTCCTTTCCTCTCCTCACTGTGGATTTAAACCACTGAATGGATTCACATATAAGTTGTAATCGATTTTCAAGCAGAATGCACCAAACACACAGTAACCCTCCTTTCCCATCCTCTCTTACCCCAGTTGCCGTGGATATGATGGGATTAATTAGAGCTCTTAAGCAAGGGACCCTCACCTTGAGCATGCTGCCCACTTACAATGGCATATGTTGCATTGTACACCAGGGATCTTCATATTCCTTCTCTTTCTCGAGCTCCAGTTCATAAATGCAGCACTACCACCAAACTGCTGACTGAGTGCTGCTTGCTCCCCCACCTTTTCTCCTTATTTGGCAGATAAGGGCAGTTTACTATTCTGTCCCGATTTTGTTCAGTCAACGCTACTATCCATGATCTGCTACTCATTCAGTCAAAATACTGGCTGTGTTAAGCTGCCAAGCATCCTTCTGCTCCCCACTGACCAGCAGCAGGTGTGCATCCAACGCACTCCCAAGGAAAACCACAAGAACTGCTTCCCCTGCATTCACTGGTGAGGCTTAAGAGTCCTTCTCCACTCCCCAGCCACCATTCACTCACGCCAGCCTGCAGACTCAAGGCATTCACAGTGGCAGGTGGAGGGATCCAGCACCCATTTGGGCTTTTGTTTTGTTTTACTTTGTGCTACTTAACGCTCGATGATGTGCAATACACTCTCTGCCCTCAAAACTGTAATTTGGATACCCTTGCTCTCTCTCCCCCATGTATCCCTTAGTGCCTTCAGTACCCTAGAGGTGGAAAGGCCACTGCTCCTTGCTAGTCTGATGTTACCTGTCCTCCACTTTCCAGAGTACCCTCACTGGCATTCTCCTTGTGTGGGACTCTGCCATACCACAAACCCTGCTTGTTCATACAGTATACCCCACCTGTCTCCTCCCTGTGGGACTGAAATGTATTTTCTTATTATGATCCTGCTATGTCCAGCTAGTAGTTGATTACAAACTCCTGCTGCTAATTTCAACAGGAGGAGGAGCACAGAGGTTGTGCTTCAGTCTCCCCACCCTTTTATAGCTTCTTTGCTCTTCCCCTCCAGCCCAGCTCTCCCCTGTCCTTGGTCAGACCTACTTTCCTACTAAACCATCCCTTCCCTTTCTTTTGCCCTCTCCAACTACCTACCTTCTGCCCTGCAACAGGGAAATGGCCCAGAGACAAATTCTCACAGGCTTCAAGGGGCCCTTTCCCTGGTGTCAATACTGTTTGTGATAGAAAAATGAAGTTACTTTTTAAATTTTATCTATGTATATAAGCCCACTCTGACTAGGGCTCGGTGGTGGCATACCACCATCCGGGGCTCCTTCTCCTCAATCGGGGATTACTGTGCATGACCATGGGGTGGGAATTTTTTTTTATTTGTTAAGTAGCTAGTTTGTCTCATCCCCACCTCTGAGGTTGCCAGCAAACAGGACCAGCATCCAAGCGGTAAGCTGTGGTGACGCATGCCTTCCGCCACTCACCTAATGATGCCCTTCCCTTCCAACACCGCCCACTAGTTGGTACAGTGCCTGCCCCATCCCTGGAGAGGAGAGTTGCCAATCAGTGACTCAATCCAGCTCCTCCCCCCCTAGCCGACCCCTGGTGTTGCGGGTTCATTCCCGAACCTAGGTCACCAGTGTAGTGTGAGATGTGGTGTCCAGCACCTCAACCCTCAGTGCTGCCACCGGGCCAGTATGAAGTTTCTTTTTATGATACTGAAACAGCATGCCATACTGTTTAAGAGCTTGCAGTGATATTTTCTGTTATTTATTTATTAATAATTCTTTGGTCACCGTAAAAGGCCCACTGGGCACAATATCCATTTACAGGGGCAACCCAGAAGCACTGGGGAGTTGAAGTGACTTGCTGAGAGTTACACAATATGCAAGTGGAGGTTGTGGGAATCAAATTGAGGTTTCCTGGATGTACCAAGCTTGTACACAGCTTAATACTCTAACCACTAGGCTATTCTGCCAGCCAGTGATCTAGAAAGGTTGCTTCTATATAATGGCCACAAAGGTCATTAGCAGCTACAACACCATCAGAATTTCATGTAAAACAATTATCCTAAAAGTTACTCCAGATAATGCCTCTGAATGTCCTCTAAGGCTATAGCCCACAAACACCAACCAAGAGGGTTTTGAAAAATGTTCCCCAATACTCATTAAGTATAATATTATCATGTAATGAGCTAACAATCAATTAAAATCTACTTTCAGTTCGATAAGTATTCTAAATGAACAATCAGAAATTAATGACTGTTACAAGACAGATCTTTTTGTGGCTGCTGCTACTACTGCTACAACTAAAACTGATTAGCCTACAGCCTACCACACAGTGGCCAGAAATAATAACAAGTGGCTGCTACTACAACTGATTAGCCTACAGCCTACAACCTACAACGCAGTGGACAGAAATAATAATAAAAATAATAAAGGACCCCAACCATAGTTCATATATTATGGAACAATACAAAAGGGATCTATGCTTCAGAGGGTTTCTTTATTTCTTTATCTGAATTTTGGTAACCAGGTAAGCCCACTGATACAAAAAGTCCTTTTTTCAGGGGCAACCCCAGAGGAGGGTAAAGGGGAATTACAGAGAATGCAAAATAAAGCAAGATAAGTGTGCAAAGACACTTGTACAATAGAACATGGAGCACAATATATGTATAAAAAGGCATATATAAATAATACAAGACATATACATTATATACAAATAATACAGTGAATACAGATGCTGCAAAACAAGCGATGCAGATAAATACAAGTTGCTTAGGCAAGGTTATGCAGAAATTCATAATTACATAAATGCAGAAAGTAGTTCAAATAGTGCAAACATGTCAGCAAGTGATTCAAGCAGAACAGGGGACTAGGGTGACAGTTAGCAAAGTAAGACCCAATTCAACCAGAGTAACCCCATGAACAACTCCGGGAGGGGTTGCAAGGCCAAGTGAGGAAGGGAGTGGGGAAGGGAGCACGACAAGGCAATGGAGGGGGAAGGATTGAGTTGGATGGTGGGGTGGGAAACTGTTAGTTACAGGTGCAGACTTGAGGGTAAGATAGGTGGGAATTAAGAGAATTTTTGAAGGAGTAAAGAGAGGTACAGGTCAGAACAGCAGAGGGTAGTACATTCCAGAGGAAGGGCCCAGGGAAGGCGAAGGTACACCGGCCCACTGCTAGGCGAGTTTCAGGATGGAGAGTAGAGGTAGGTCAGTTGACCTTAAGGACCTAGTAAAGGTTTTACGTTGGATGATGTGTAAGAGGCAGGGAGGAGTGAAGGTATGGACGAGCTTGTAGGTCAGGCAAAGGATAGGATATCGAAGTATGGCTTCAAAGGCTGGCCAGCCAAGGGAATCAAGGACAGAACAGTGGTGTGTCCTGGCATTAGCACCCAGGGCAAAGCAAGAAACCCTGTGGTAAGCTTGCTTAAGTTTTGTAAGATGGGAGACTTGAGCAGAGTGGAGAATAGGGGCACTATAGGTGATGAGTGGGAGTGATGAGGATAACGCTATGGAAAGTCGTGAGGGGAACATAAGGTAGAATAAGAGGTGACTCAGCAGCCCAAGCTTTTGGTTGACGGTCCTGACCATGGTTGAAACACGCTAGTTGAAGGATAGGTGGGAGTCTAGTGTGACGTCAATACATTTAAAAGATTGAACCTGATCTAGGGGGTCCTCTCAACAGGAATTGATCACCAAGGGAGGTGGGGGGGTAGACTTAGGGGTCCGGTGGTAGAAGAGCAACAATTTTATTTTCTTAATGTTGAGTACCAAGAGCTTATTGAGGAACCAAGCTTCAAGAAGATCTAAGTCATGTTGCAAGTGTAAATTCAGCATATAAACATAGACATATAAACCATGATCTGAAAGGTTGGCTAAATTGTATTTGTCTTCAGAATCCTAAAATATTACTACACCAGGACTTGGTAAAATTGTGTTGTGCATTTCCACCATATTAATTGCACAGAAAATCATAAATTATGTTAAAAAGTTTATTTTCCCAGAACAAATCCACGAAAAATTATATTTGGCACCCAAAAAATAGACATTGGGCCCGATTCCAAGACATACGGCACAACTCGCTGATGGATGCGAGATGCGACATATGCCACTACACCAGGGACCCTGTGCTAAATTCCAGAACAGGCAGGGTCCCTGGCACATATGCCCAGTGACCTGCAGCAGCTCCAGGGTTGTGCTACAGGAGGGGGCACACCTGACCTGAGTGTCGCAAGCTGAAGCAATGCCCATCCACAGGGCGCAAGCCATGCATGTCACGGCCCCCTCAAAGCCCCACAACAGGACACCATGGCAATGCCCCACAAGGCTGAGGAGGGGTGGGGGTGCCACTGGACAACCTTGGGGTGCATGGCTGGTGGGAGGATGTGTTCTGCTCTATGGGGCACTGCCCGGGTGATAGAGGCACAGAGGAGCCAGTTGGACACAGATGAAGCCCTGCCAGTGGGGGTTGGGTGGGTACCTATGCGGGACCGTGGGGGGTCAGCTGTAGGGGTGCCTGGCACAGAGGTGCAACCCTGATGGATGTAGGGTGTGGTTAGGCCTTCTAATAACTGGTCAAACCATACTTAAGCTATTGTCTGCTGGGGTCCCTCTTGGAATCGCGAGTTGTCATTCCATTGGCCATGCACATGGAATGCGGTTGCAACCAATGCCGGAAACCCCCTTGTGCCATGTTGCAGGGGGGTTTCTGGCATAGCCAGTGGTGTAGCCTGCCTTTGGCACAGGCAGACTGCACCATGTTGCAGGCCACCTTTTGGAATAGCAGGCAGTGTAACACATGTTGCAAGGTGCAACATGCGCCATTGGGTTTGGTGCATGTCGCCTTCTGCCATGCATAACCCATTCTGGAATCTGGCCCATTAGATTTATTTATTTATTAAAGTCTAGGAATTACAACCCTTTGAGTTAGGGACTCTTTTTCAAAGGCTCCACATCAGTACAAAGTGTGGCAGGCAAGTACTACAGACATCATGAACAATGTCAGCAATTGTACACAAAAAAAGAAAAATTATATAATAGGAGCTATTACAAAGGCTCCATGTCAGTGCAAAGTGTGGCAGGCAAGTATTGCAGACATCATGAACAATGACAGTAATTATATACAGAGAGAAAATTATACAATAGGGAGTTATCTAATAACAATGCAATACAATAAGCATTGTCAATTGACATGGGAGTAACCAAAATTGTTGAAATAAGTCAGAGAAGAACAAAATAAATACTGGAGACAGGAGCAATGGAGCTATGGAGTAGAAAGTGAGAAACAGGACCAGAAAGTGGACCAAAGGAGAGCTGGAAATATAGTAGAGACCAGAAAGCTGCCCAATGGGCATTGTCGTGAGGCTCAGGTGCAGGAGAGGAAATAGTTGGAGGGTTACAACTGTGTTACGGACAGTCACAGTTTGATGAAACCAGGATGTGGTCCCGAAGCTCTTTTTTGAAAGGGCCCAACCTGGGTATGGATAGAAGAGAACTGGGAATGGAGTTCATCCATAAAGGGGCCCTATATTTGAATGACCTTTGACCGGCGGTGGTTCTGTGAATGCAGAATTGGAAAGCAGTTATGTCGGTGTGTCTGATTGCCCACCTCTGCTGCCCTGGAGAGAGGAGAAGGTTACAACCAGGAGGTGAGTGGCCCATAGAGATTTTTTTTGCTCATAGGCAAGTCTGATAGTAGAGACACCCTTGGAAATTTAGCCAGGCTGAGCATTGATAGAGATCACAGGTATGCGTCAACCTGTCGCAGCCAGTGACCAGGCAGCAGGCTTTGTTTAAGGCAAGTTTAATTTTTCTCAGGCAGAGTTTGAGGCAGACCCATAGATGACTATACCATAGTCTACCAGGGATAGACTAGAGCTGGAGATAGCCAGACTAAGAGCAGCAGGGAGGAGGCAGGACCTAATTCTGTAGAGGAGGCCAATTCTGGCATTAACTGCAGAGCAGGTAGTGGTAATGTGTTCACAGAAGGAGAGAGCAGGATCAAGGGTGATACCAAGGTATTTAAAATGAGGAACAGAGTCTGGGGTGGGGGGGTGCCATGAGAATTGAGGATGGAGATAGTGGAGGACTTGTACTTATTTTGGTCATGGGAGAATAGCATTACCTTTGTTTTTTTATAATTGAGAATAAGTTTATGGATTGAAAACCAGGATTCAGCCTCCTTGAAGGAAAGCTTCAGGTCCTGTTGAAGCAGGGTAGGGTCAGTGTGGCAAATGAAAATCTCTGCATCATCCGCATAGAGGAGGAGATGTCCAGTACATGCCGAGGTTCAGGTACAGGGTAAATAGGAGTAGGCCAAGAATGGAGCCCTGGAGTACCCCAGAGCAAACCTGCAGACTAGTGGATGGGGTGTTATTTATTTTCACTTGCTAGGAGCTTCCTTGCAGGTAGTGGGTGAGCCAGGCAGTGGCCTCCTGGGACAGGCCAGTGGAAAGGAGAGAGTCTGATAATAGGGAATGATTGACCATATCAAAGGTCATGATGAGGTCTATGTACACAGACCCAACCAAGGCCCCCTTGGTTGAGGGCATCGTGGATGTATGAGGTGTACTCCAGGAGGGCAGTATCCATGATGTGATGGGAAAGGAGGTCATGTGATTCCAGGAATTCAGTGAGTTGGTCAGCGTTTATTTTTTTGAGCACTTTTGAGGGAGGGGCAGAATGGAGATAGGCCTGTAGTTATTATGGGAGGTTCGATCACTGCTCCCGTGGATGAGGGGGACCACCGCTCATTTTCACTGGGAAGGGAACTGACCAAGGCATAGTGACATATTCAAGATTTTGGTCAGGGGGTTAGGACTGCGTCTAGAGTCAGGTAGAGCAGCTTAAGGCATAGTGTATCGCCATTCTGTCTGGATTTGCCAAGGAACTTAGAGAGGTAGGACCGGGCAGTACTCAGAGAGATGGTCTTGAAGAAGAATGGTGGGACACCAGTTGGGGGGGGAACAGCCCAGGGGAGGGGGCAAAGAAGTCAGGGGGAAAACTGAGCTAAGGTCAGTAAAAGCCACATTAAAGGTGTTGGCAATCTGGTCAAGATCTTGGGTAGGGACCACATTTATGATCAGTATGGGTGGGATTTACCACCGAGTTCTTTAATGTTCTCCCAGAAATTACATCCCTGCCCCCAGGAGTTGGTGAGTTTAACTTGGTGGTAAGCAGCCTTAGCTTGGCAAATTGCCCAGGTGCAGGAGTTCTGGGCGGCACAGTATAGTTGACGGTCCATGGGATTGCCAGATTCCAGGGCTCCATACCATAGGTTGTCACAAGCAGTCATTTGGTCAGTTATAGACTGGTTAACCCAGGGAGAGAAGTGATCTTTTACCACCTGCTTAACAAAGTGGCAAAGAAATCACAGGCAGAGATAAAGGAACTAATAAAGAAGGACAGCACATCATTGACAGATGTAATGTAGTCGAGCAGGGTCCAATCAAAGTTGAGGAGATAACTGCAGAAATGTCCTACAGCATCTTTCCTAAGGAGTCAGTGTCTGGTGATACTGGAGAGGGGCAGTTTCTGACTGTTTGACCAGCGGCAGGTGACTGGGGAGTGATCTCTAAGCGAGTCAGATAAGACCTAGACATCGGAGATACATTTAGGGTGATTGGAGAAAATTAGGTCAATGAGGGTTCTGTTGCCTGTGTTATGGTTAAGCCTGGTTGGAGAGGGGACCAGTTAAGTTAGGTTTTGGGCAGCAGCGGCATCTCTGAAGTAGGTTGATTGCGGGGCAAGCCAATTTGTGTTAAAGTAGCCAAGTGCAATGATTTCTGAGTTTTTTGGGAGTGGGGCTGCGAAGTCTATAATCGAAATGAAAGCCTCTTTCTGGTTACGGGAAGGGTATGTATATAGACATCAGGTATACAGTTTTGCAGAAGGTCCCAACTGCAATTTTAAGGGTAAGAGATTGGGCGTTAGCAGTGGGGAGGGTAGTCTGGATTACATGACCTTGTAGTGTATCATGGAGATAAATTTTGCACCCCCCCCCCCTTTTTCCATTCTATCTGATCTGTATAGGGTGTAACCAGATAGTGCTACAGCAGAGTCAGGGGTATGGTGGGGTAGCTAGGTTTCAACTACCACAAGAGCATCTGGGTTGTGGTGGCATACACAGGCTTGGAGTTGGGCATACTTCTTTAGAAGGCTACATATGTTCATGGTAGCTAGTAGGAGGCTTAAGTTTTTGAGGGGGGGGTGGGCATAGGGCCTGGACTAGGATGAACATTTCCAGAGAAGAGCAGGAGAATGAAATAGAATCTGCACAGTATGTTTGGGAAGCTTCTTTAAGGTGAGTTGGGTGCCCATAGAGGTGGGGTGGTTGAGCTGGTTTACAGTAGGTGATCGGATGAAAACCAAGATTTCAGGACCCCAGAGTTTGGGCTGGAACAGATATACTACAGGAGTGAATGGGGGGATGTCAGTGAAATGAGGGAGGCAGGACATGGTGCTGAAAGGAGGGGTAATGTGACACGTAATGGTAGGAGTACCGGGGAGAGGGGGAGTGATGACAGAGGTGTAAGAGGGAAGAAAAGACAGAAGGAGGAGCACAGGAAGATACAGACCAAAGATATTCATTATGGAAGAAAAGGAAACAGGAAGTAAACAATGTGGAGAGGGGGAAAGAAAGGGGAGACGGACAGGATCAGGGAAACAGGAAGTAACAAGCATTTGTCAATGCCAGAGTTCGTCGTTGGGATTGCTGTTGGTACGCACCGATTGGCAGGAATACAGTTCCCAGCAGAAAGAACAAGTTATGCCACCAAGTTCACATTCCTGTTGAAATACAGTGAAGTGCATACCTGTTTCCTCAATTCATGATCTGGCTTTGAAGAGTGACAATGTTTCTGCAGTTCAGAGAAGATATGGGGACTGGAACCCCACCATGGGTTGGAGGCCATTATGGTTAGAAACTCTAACGCCCCAGGCATTTGTTGGTATTTGCATTACAAATTTTCAACATGGCCTTTTGTGACCCCCACCTCATGAAAGCATTTGGGACCTCTGCTCATGAACAGTGGCACTGTGATTTTGTTAATCTGTCCCAAATGTTGATTTCTCACAGCGACCGCATCATTCTGCACCAGATATGGGAAAACACAGTTAGGGCAGGATGTGAAAAATTACAGCTGTACCATTCATAGGGAGGTGTGAAGAGAAGGCAGTGTTGAACATCTGCAGTGAAAATACTTAAATGCCTTTGACTTATCGTAGTGTAACGTAGCACAACGTATGCTCGTAACAGTCATGTAGTGGAATAATTTCCATAAAATTTCAACATAGGCATTTTGCGACCTCTACTCATGAACACTGTCACCATGATTTTCTTACTCTGTTCTGAACATTGATTTCCCACAGCAACAACACCATTATGCGCCAGATGTGTGAAAAGACGTTTTGGGTAGGATGTGAACAATGACAGCTGTACTGTTCATAAGGAGGTGTGCAAAACTGACAATGTTTAAACTCTTGAGTGAAAATATTACAAATCCTCGACTTTACGAGTATGCATGGAAACTGCACAATGCACGCTCATAAAATAGTCATTTTATGGACCTCTGTCACCAAATTTTCAACACAGGCATTTTGGGACCTCCGGTCATGAACAGTGTCACCGTGATTTTCTTTCTCTGTCCCAAACACTGATTTCCCACATCGACCACGCTATTCTACGCTAGAAGTGCGAAAACACATTTTGGCCAGGATGTTGAAAATGACAGCTGTACTGTCCATGAAGGAGGTGTAAAAAAATACCAGTGTTGAAAATTTAGAGTGAAAATATTACATATTCGTGACGTTACAAGTGTGCATTGAATCTGTGCAACGCACGATTGTAACACAGTAATTTTTTTGAATTTTGTCACCAAATTTTCAACATAGGCTTTTTGGGAGCCCATCTCATGAACAGTGACACTGTTGTTTCTTTAATCAGTCCTGAAAGGTGATTCTGTGCAGTGACCGTGAAATCACCTTTCGGGACCGAATAACCACATGACAGTGATTGAATTTATGAGGTGGGGTCCCAAGAACCCCATATTGAAAATTTGGTGCCAAAAGTCACAAAAATGGCCATGCTATGCACCAAAGTTGCAAAAAAAAAATCATTTATGCCATTAGACAGCTTACCACCATTTCTTCAGTTCACAGTCGGCTTTGAAGAGTGCAGACGTGTTCCCGGTACACCGAAGACCGTTGCACTGGACTCCAGAGGTAAGTATGGGGTGAGGGGTGTGTGGGGAGGTGGGGTGCACAGTGGGTGGGTGTGGTTTGGGGGAAGGGCCACAGGACTCAACGAGGGACCATTTTCTAGTTTACAGGTTTAAAAAAAAAAGTAAAAATCTCACGGGAAGGTTTTCTTTTTTACAGGGACATTTGGCACACTGGGTTGGGTTCCCAGCATGCCACCTGAGTGTTTTGGGGGGCTGTAGCTGACGGGAGATTTGGCACCCCCATTGGCACATACCGAGTGCTTGGGGGGGACAACAGCCGAGGGGGATTGGGCACCCCCTCGGCATACAAACAATTTGAGGAGACATTATGCCAATGGGGAGTGGGCTTCCCCATCGGCAAATGAACTGGGAGGAGGCATGCCGACAGGGGGATTGGGCACCCCGGTTGTTTTTTTGCTTTTTTTTAACTGCGAGGAGGGAAGGCCTGGGCTCAGTGCGTTCACATTGCTGTAGCTTACAGCAATGTGAAAGCTCAACCAGGAATGCAATGCAGGAATGCAACTTCAAAGGACTGAGCCGCGCCACTATTGGTCAGCTCCATCCTTTGAAAAGTTGTCCAAGTCAGCCCAAACAGCTGCAAGTGAGTCATCACCAGCCTGCCGACTGATTCACCTGCCGCTGACCTGCCCCTAGAAATGGAGATCTCCATTGGGCCCACCCTTATAGAGCACCTTATAGCAATGAGTTCATCTGCACCTGCGCATCACAACAAACTCAAAAACTGAAGAGGGGGAAAGAAAGGGGAATGGACAGGATAAGGGAAACAGGATACAGGAACAGAAAAGCAGGAATCTGATGACACTAGCTAGTGGCACGGGGTAGGGTGTCCACCTTTAGAGCAGAGGATAGGAGGTTTGAGGCCCAGCAAGGTAACATAGCTAAATTGGAGCCTGAGGCAGTTAGGGGTACTGGGAGGACAAGACTGGTGACAACATAGAGAGGACAGAGTTAGGGAGAGGAGGAGGAGTCAGTGCATTACTGAACCCTAGTGGCCAGAAATTATAACCTGCAAATGGGAGTTGGGGAACTTATAAAAAAGTAGAGAAGAAGTCACATGACATGGGGAGGTTAATAAATTGAGAGTCAGGTGGGGTGTCGACAGGTAAACACCCTCAGAATAAGTAAGCTACAGGAAGGGCTTTCTTCACCTCTTCAGGCTGATTCAAACTATCTTCTCCCTAGGGAGCTGTTGTTTTTTTTTTTGGGGGGGTGCTGGCCAGGATGCCTAGAGTAGCAGAGGGGAAGAATAAAAGAATCAATTAGGGCTGAATTCCAGGGCAGGAAGCTGGTCTCTATATGTGAAAATGGTGTCTTCATGTGATTTTCTCATACAAAACCAGATTCCTGTATCATTTTGTTTGACGTCTTTTGCAGACAAAAAAAACAACAATTGCAAAAGCATTTTCTCAACTCCACCCACAAAAATAAAATTTTGCCCAGCCCTACATTATACCATTATTTTAAAGGGCATGGTTTTATTTTATATATAACATTATATGGTCTTTACCCGATTGTGATGTAAATACTAAGTGACAATAGGTTTATAAACATTTAGTGGTTACATTATATCTTATTAGGGTTCAATGCTGATGTAAGCAATGACTAATTTTAAGACTGCAGGCTCAGTTCACTGCACAATATAATAAATATATTTCATGAGCCTTTGTGTACAGGGCTCCTTACTGGCTAAATAGCCTGCCCTTTGAAATCTCCTCTATTATAAAAATGTGGCCCTTTCAAACTCTCACTTCGGCAACATCTCCTGGTCTGTGGCCGGTATGACTGTACATAGCTTCCTCCATCCTCATGCATTTTGGTTTCTAGTTCATCCCATCAGTGCTCAACCTAGCTACGACAAGGTCGTTATTGACTGCTTATCGCTTGTCCCCTCCATATCCCATGGCCTTACCTCCCCCCAAACATGACAAGGTCTCCTGTACTGTGCCCATCCCTACCCCCTCCCTCTATATTTACTACCCCCCCACTGCCACCTTCGATATCATTGTAACTGCTTGTTTCTAGTGTCTGCCATTGCACCTTGTACTTATGGTACTGTTATGTGTACTTCTTTGTATCCTGTACCTTAGCATTTTTGTGCCTCTTCCTGTATCATGCAATCCCTTGTATTATATCTCATGTAAACTTGAATATTTTGTATCTCTGTATTTTGTCCAGAAGAGGATACTCCCCATCTTTGACTACTGTGATGCTGTCTATGATGCTGCTCCCAAATCTTCCCTGACCAAGTTGGGCACTCTCTTTAACTCGTCCTGCCACTTTGATCTCAATTTCCCTTCCTGCTGCCACCACTGTGAACTCTATCACTCTCTAACCTTCCTTCCACTATCTCACAGACACATCTCACACTGTGCCAAACTAACCTCCAAATTCTGGTTCAGAGTGTTCCCCCCCTATCTCTCATCCTCTCTCTCTCCACTCTACCTCTCCCCACCCACTCTCTCAGATCTAATGACTCCCACACCTTGACGGTCCCTCACCGCTCCACCTCATCAGTCAGACTGGTTTCACCATCGCTTCCCTAAAATCTGGAATTCTCCTCACTGAAATACGACACTCCTCTTCTTCCAACTACTCCCTTACCTTTGCCCTACACAATTACCTCTCCCTCAGCTGTTCCTGCTTTGACCGTCCTTAATACCTATCCCCAGTTTCTGGCTTTCTACCCTGCCCCCCCCCCAGCAGGGTTCTCAACATCCTGAAGGAGGAATTAGGAAATGGCTACCCCTTCTCCTCATATTCAGTTCTTGCCACTCCCCCTCTCTTCTCCACCTGCCCTTCTGGGTCACCTGTGTGCACAACCTGCCCCATCCTTTTTACTCCAACAGCACTTGCATACTACCTCGAGCCTGCTCTTGGTACACTCATGCACTATAATGGTTCTGTCACATTATTACTATTTTGTATGTTTATATGTTCTTTTGTACGATTTTGGACATGTATTGTAATTTATCCAATGTTCCACTACTGTTTATTGTACAATACATTGTGTTCCAACTGTTGCATAATCTTAGAATGTTGTATTGTTTGTACTACCCACATACTATTATAACTGATCATCCTTCACAACCTTATGTAACCCCTTCCCCCCAGGTCACACCGTGGGACGAGCAGCTGGTTATTCAGTGTGCCCTCCTGGTGAAACATTTCAATAAATAAAATAAATAAATAAAATGTTGTTGTGCCTCTGACTGGAGCCTTTGTAAATGAGTCGCTGACTCAAAGGTTGTAATTCAGAAAGTTCAGTAAATAAACAAATAAAAATAATAGCAGTTTGCAGTCATTTACATGGAAACCTTTTCATTAATTCTACAGTATATCCCCGCAAGCAGGAGCAGTTCTCCCAGTTTAGTCAAGTTCATTGCATTCCACATGTACCATGCAAAAGCTCTTACACAAATTCAGCTCATCAACACTATGGGACACTAATGGAAAGGTATCTAGGGCAGTGAGTTTGGAAGGAGAGTGCCATAGTCTCAGATGTTGTGCATGTGCCTGAGACTACTGCTTCATCAGCTGAGCTTTTACTGGTGCATTTTTTTCTTGTTTGTATAAACAGCTCCTTAAGCCTCTGGGATAGGGCACATTATAAATAAAAATGTAGTGCATTGCCTTGAATTCTGCCACCTAGTGACCAAATATAATAACAGTGTTCAACCCTTATAAAAGTCTCTGTTCTGACTGCACTTTGCAATTACCCTTGATATAGCAACATTTTACAAAAACAGCTCAAACTGATTATAACTGAATGATAACAGTACTGAGAGCTGAACAAGGGAAGTTTGTAGCTATATAGCAGTAGCTGCACAATTCAAACTAAAGAAGAAACTCAGTTTTTCTCAACCTAGTCAGTGGATGGTTTAATCAGCATAAAATACTTTAATAACAATAAAAGAGGAAGTATTAAAACGGACAATTTTATAGCATAAAAATCTGTATATTATATATATATATTTTTTGCAATAAAAAGCCATTAATGTACCAGTGCTAGGGTAACTTAATACCACAAAAGTAGGGAAATGTCACATTAGGGTCTCCAACCCTAAGGCCCCACCCCCAAGCAGAAAAAGAAAAAAATATATGGGTTTTGGGTCTTCAGAATCTTGGCAAATCAGTGGTGGATCCTACTTAGGATTATCAACCCTAATGCTCCCCCCCCAGTCCATAGCCTCTGGTCTGAAGCACAAGGTACAGCTACAGGCCAGTGCTTCATAGTGATAAACTCTTCAAAGGTAGAAAAGTATGTTTTGCCATATGTTGCCAACACAATTTGATGCAGCTTTCGTCATGCAGATCCCTACTGGCCCTGCACAAAGAAAAGAGATTAGGTCTGACCTTGTTTGCTCAAGGGATGGGTGGGCATTACAGTTCACAACCCCAAGGAAGACACCATTACAGATCTCCAAGACTCTGGATACCCAAGACCCTAATATTTTTTCCTTTTTCTGCTCGGTTGGAAAGGAGTTAACGTCAGAAACCTTAACATCACATTTCACTACTTTTCTGAAATTAATTTGAACTCAAACTGGTGCATTAACATTATTTTTTGGAAACAACTTCCTTTCCTTTTGAGATAGTGGAATCGTATCCTCATTCATGCAGGTCCCTTAGGGACGTGCATGAACTAATGCAGATGTGCATGACCCCAAAGGCTTTGTGCCACGGGAAGAGTTCATCTGCCTACAGAAGTGCAGCAACAGATGTTAAGTATTCATAGGGCTGTCTGGAGGACTCTGGAAGTGCTGGGCCTCTGGGTCCTCTGCTTCCATGTGGCCACAGACACAGATGTACAGAGCAAAGATTCCAGCTCTCAACTAGCACAGGGCCTTCTGGCACCCATGGGTTCTGAAGTGCAGGACCTTATGCAAAGAGAAGTATTCTCTTCACTATATGGTACTTGGACCCCTGCAGGTAATCCAGCACCTACCCTTCCCAGTCTGGGGAGTGGTGCCACATGACAGTGCCTTCCCCCTCAGCCTCATCCCAGCCAGCTGGGTCACTGAGCTTGCTCACGAACTCAGCTCAAGAGCATAGGATCACAAAGCACTACTTGTTGGGTAAAGTCTGGTACTACACACATTTCTTAATTACTATTCTTTTTAAATTTTGACCCCAAATAGTCAAGATAATCATTTTTTGACTCCCCTTTATAAACATGACATGTAGAATCACATGCATAGAATACTATCCAAAACGTCTTGTTGCACAACATATGCAAAAACACATCTTGTCCAGGAGTTGAAAAATGACACCTATCAAGTTTATGAGGTGGTGTGCAGAAATGGCTATGTTGAAAATTTTGAGTCAAAATATTGGAAATTAGCAAAGCTATGAGGGAACATTTAAATAGGTCAGTGCTCACTCATAATTTAGTCATTTGATCATATTTGTACACCAGATTTTCAACATAGTCTTCCTAGTACCCCACCACATGAACAAGGAAGATACACATTTTCAAATCCCATCCAAAACATGATTACATGCAGCAACTCGGAAATTACCTCTTGAGATGATTTTGAAAATCTCACCTGCCTTGTTCATCAGGTGGGGTCCTTGAAAGGCCATGTTGAAAGTTTGGTGGAAAAATGTAAAAAATTAGAAAAGTTATGAGTGAATGTTGAACTATCTCAGTGTTTACTCATAACATGGTCATTTTAACATATTTTTATACCAACTTTTCAACATAACTGCCTTATGACCCCACCTCATTAACCCAGTAGGTGAAAATGTCTAATTATATGATGGCAAGTAAAGAATGCTGGCCTCTGATTGGTCAGCCTGGGACTGGAGCAGTGATCTCTTCCATGTATAACATCACTGGATCTAGTCACAGTACACAGATGATTGCAGCAATGGTTAACAGAATCAGTCCATGAAGCCCACTTCACTGATTTCTGTTCAGCACCCACTTCACACATTTGCACTGCAAAACCACCCTTCAGTGTCACCAGCTCCCTCACTCTTCAATAAAAGTAAAAACAACCCTCCCAAAAAATAACAGTCTGCTCTCCCCCACCACACAAGCCTTACACAGTGAATTTAATTTGCATTCCCATTTTGTTCCCCAAACCCAGCTACTTCAGCGAACAACAGAGAACTTAACTGCTGGTATTGTGGGTCACTGAAGCTGCTAGATTCAGGGTGGGGGAAGCAGCCATAAAAATTGTATTTATTTAAACTCCCTTAAATGCCATACATCCTCCACCCCTGCCGTCCTCAAATAAAATAAAGTCAACCCATACCTTCTGGTGAACAGAGCCATGGTAGCTACTCCTGGGAGTTCTCAGCTTTGCCGTCATGGTCCTTCCATAGGCACAGCGGCAGCGCTACTCAGATAAGACAAAATACTGCTGAATAAGTTACAAATAAAAAAAAAATTACAGAGGTGGACAAGAGCCAGCATGTAAAAAATCGCTAGCAGAGATAAGCACAGAAAAAAACCTATGGACAGACAAACAGAAGACAGTATATGGCAGCACCATCTAGTGGGCAAAACAGAAACTGTGGACTTTTTTTCCTAGCCACATTCATACACTCAGCAAAAATGACTGAAAAACTTATTTTAGACATGATTTTTTTAGTCTCCTTTTTTTCTTTAGAAGCGAGCCATTGTATAATAGCAATAATGCACTCCAGGATGTTGTTCATGCTGGGATAATGTCACTTCTTGGGTGTTGGACACACTCAGGCTTCGGCCTCATGCCCGACCACCCAAGGTGTGATGTTATCCCAGCACGACACATACCCTGTCATGTATTATTGCTTAAATCCCACTCAAAAAGTAATTTTGTGCAGTGATTGCACGCTGCCCACAGCAGATGCTACTCTATGCAGATGATGTAGTAATCTTCTCAAACTGCCCAGACACAGAGAATCTTGAGTGCAAGCTGCAACATGGCTTCCGGATTGTTGAGGATTGGTTCCAGGACCACAAACTTATCCTAAACAGTAAAAAAAACAAAACCATGATGTTCTGCAGCACTCGAAGCAAGTACAAGTCATTCGATCTCAACATTAGTACATGATCTGGAACTCTGCTCGAACATACCCAGCACTTTAAATATGTTGGAATCACACTTGACAGCAGCCTGACCTACAACCAGCACATCAGCAATGTGGCAAGGACTGTCAACAACAAAATCGGTCTCCTCCACAGGCACAAGCACTGTCTCATCCGGACGCTCTTAGACTAGCGATCAACAGCTCCGCCCTCTCTGTCATAGACTATGGTTTGGTCATCTATGATGCTGCTAGTCCCACTGCCCTCCGCTGAATATCAGTAGCACTAAACAAGGCCTGCAGGCTCCTCACAGGAGCTGAGCATCTCACCCATACTTGTGACCTCTATGCGCAAATGGGCTGACTCCTACTTAGTGGGAGGTTACACTACCAAACTTTCCTGCTGGCAAAAAAGGGCTACTAGGTATTCTCCCTCATGGCACAGCAACCCTACTTCAGCCACACAGCAGCAACACACAATAGACAAGAAGTGTTAGCACTCACCTCTACTATGTTTCTCATCTTCGAATGATGCAGGGTCAGCTCTCTTTTGCCTACAGAGCACCCCCTCTGGTTCAATGCCCTCAGCCAGGACATCTCCGATCAACCTACTCTGGGCCCCTTCAAAAGACTACTACACCAGCAGTTTTCTGCATCCAGCACCTGTGACTGTTACCACTAGTCCCTCTGCCTCAGGGTTCTGACCCACCTATATGCGGCTCCCACAATGGCATGACCAGGCCATCTCTACCACCCCCTACACTCCCTCCCCTACCTCCACGTGGTGGCTCAAAACTCTGCTTGGCCACCCGCCTCATGCATCCACCCCTCACATCTCTCTTGACAAGGTCCATGACTGCAGCAACTCCACTTCTCACCCTACTCCCCCCCTCCCATCATCTCTTAACCCCATCTTCCCTACTGCCTACTTCTTCACTCCACTATCTACTGCCTCAGTGAACTGACTCCAACCTTCTACTACCTGCAACTATCCTCTCCTATAACTTACTGTAAACACAACCCTATGAGTGTCTTACCCTCTATAGTTTTTTGTTGTTAATAAAAATCTGCTTGAATAATCCATTATAATTATTGTAAATATTGTGCGTGTGTTATACTCCATGTTGCTTGAACCCTTGTAATGCTGTCTTCCCTCCTATTGACGTGGAACCTTTGTAAAAGAGCTCCCAGCTCAAAGGTGTTTAATCCTAGATCCTAATAAATAAATAAATGTTGGATTTTAAAAAATCCACCACCCTTGTTTATGAGATGGGGTCCCAGAAAGGCTAAGTTGAACATTTGGTGTAAAAATATTTAAAAAATGACAAGTTTATGAGTAAAAGTTCCAACCCCATTGAACTACAATAAAAAGGACTTACCTTATTTTCTCATATTGCAGCTGCTGGTTCCAGTCCAGAAGCAAGAAGTGTCTTCCATCGGAAAGTGGATCTACATCATGGGACATGTTGAGGAGAATGAGGGTGTGTGGGGAGGTGTGGGGTGGTGGATGCTTAATGTGGGGTTGGTCAGATCAGCGAGGGACCATTTTCTTTTTTTACAGGTTAACAGAAAAAAAACATTGCATGACTTTTTTAATTTTTGCAGGCTTATTTGTAAATTGGATATGACACTGGGGACTGGGTACCCAAGTGTTGACTTAACACTACAGCAGCACTGGGGGTTGGTGTGCCCCAGTGTCACCACCTATTCTTGGGAGTTGGCGACATGGAGGGGAGGTGGTTGGGCAAGTGGTACCAGGGATGGGCACCCTGGTCTGCTTTTCTTTATAAACAGTATTGGGGAATTATAAGGCAAGGCTGGCTGAGCTGGGAGATGGAGGGAATAAAAAATAAACAAATAAACATACAGTAGATAGGTAGGTAGGTAGGACGTAGGTAGGTAAATAGATAGACAGACAGATAGACAGGCAGGCAGGCAGGCTGGCAGGTAGACAGACAGACAGCTATAGATAAATAGATAGCTAGAGAGACAGATAGACACACACATTGATAGAGAGCATGACTGCCAGCTCACTGCTGCAATACAAGCTTGCAGCATGCCTCAGTATGCAGCTGCAGATGACAAGAGAGTCCCATTGTTCTCATACAGAGAATGTGGGTGAATGGCTCCTCTCGCTAAGCTGGACACACTGTATTTTGCAGGTCCCACAACAGCAGAATCTAGCTAAACAGTTTCTGTTCAGCTAGGTTCAGGTGTTCAATTTGGGTGAAAAACAAGATGGCAGCCATCATGAGAAGTAAGCATTGAGAAAGCAAAACAGCTCTCATACCCCAAATTTTTCAGGTTGTGTCAGAGGGTTATCCAGAAACCCTGCTGAGCATGCTTAGTATTTGTATACCAACTTTTCAACATAACCTTCTTATGACCCCACCTCATTAACCCAGAAGGTGAACATAAAGTTTAATTATACAATGGGCAGAAGAAATCCTGCATTCTAATTGACTGACTGGCACCTTTTACCTGTGGTAAAGCCTGTAATATAACAATGGGAAAAGATGCCAGTCAGCCGCACCATAAAGAAAAATCAACCTGACCCCCTAAAACAAAAAGCTCCAACCCGCCATCTTCTTTTCCCTGCTAAACCGCCGTTCTCTGTTTTAACATCCATTTAGCCACCACCTTCAAATGGGAAGTGGAACAAAAACATAGAAACATAGAATTTGACGACAGATAAGGACCGCTTGGCCCACCCAGTCTGCCCATTTCGCTACCTAACGGATAGGCTGCAGATCCTAGTTAACCAGCAGCCTACTTCTTTCTACCCCACCCCCAGAATTGCCTTATGACTGTCCCATGCATGCTTGAATTCAACCACTGTTTTTGACTCCACAACCTCCTCTGGAAGGTTGTTCCATGCATCCACAACCCTATCTGTGAAAAATACTTCCTTACATTACCTCTGAGCCGCCCTCCCATCTTCAAATTGTACCCCTTGTTCTTGCACACCTCCTTTTTGAAAGATACTACCTCTTGGACTTTGTCGATTCCTTGAGGTACTTGAAAGTTTCTATTATGTCCCCTCTCTCCTCTTTCCTCGAGGCTGTACATATTAAGCTCCTTTAGTCTCTCTTCATATGTCTTCTGGTGCAGACCCTGCACCATTTTAGTTGCCCTCCTCTGGACAGCTTCCATCTTGTCTATGTCTTTGCAGAGACTGGGTCTCCAGAACTGCACACAGTACTCCAGACGGGGTCTCACCAGCTGTCTGTACAGAGGGATAACAACTTCCTGTTTTCGACTGGCATGCCTCTCCCTATGCATCCCAGTATCCCCCAGCCCTCCTTACTGCCCTCTCACATTGCTTGCCCACCTTTAAGTCATCTGATATGACTACCCCCAGGTCCCTTTCCGTTGTTGTTGTCGTTAGTATCTCACCCCCCATTGTGTACTCTTCCCCTGGGTTTTTGTTTCCCGGGTGCATTACCTTGCACTTCTTAGCATTAAATCTAAGCTGCCATACATTTGACCATTTCTCTAACCTTGCCCAGTCCTTTCTCATCCTTTCCACCCCACCTTGTGCATCAACTCTGTTGCAGATCTTTGTGTCATCTGCAAAGAGACATACTTTTCCTTCCAGTCCCTCTGCAATGTCGCTTATAAAGAAATTGAAGAGGACCGGTCCTAATACTGAACCCTGCAGCACCTCACTAGTAACCCCCCTTTCTTCAGCGTGGACTCCATTTACTATTACACTCTGTGTCCTATTCTCCAGCCAATTCTTTATCCAGGCTATCATCTTGGGACCCACTCCCAGGCTGGCTAACTTGTATATTAATCATTTGTGTGGGACTGAGTCAAATGCCTTGCTAAAGTCTAGGTAGGCCATGTCCACAGCCCCTCCCTGATCTACTACTTTGGTCACCCAGTCAAAGAAATCTATTAGATTCATCTGGCATGACCTTCCTGCTGTGAACCCATGCTGCCTTGGGTCCTGTGCCCCTCTGGCCTCTAGGTACTCAACAGTTCTTTCCTTCAGAAGTGATTCCATCATTTTCCCTATCACTGAGGTTAAACTAACAGGTCTGTAGTTTCCTGCTTCTACCCTGTTTCCACTTTTGTGACGGGGAATCACATCTGCCCTCCTCCAGTCCTCAGGTACCACCCCATCCTCCCATGATTTGTTAAAGAGGGTAGTCAGTGGTGTCACTAGTTCTACCCTTAGTTCTTTTAGAATTCTGGGATGAATCCCATCAGGCACCATTGCTTTGTCCACCTTCAGTTTTAAGAGTTCATAACAAATGTAAAAAAAAAGGCTACTAAAGCAGCTTCATTAACAGCAAGAAGCCCTGAAAACAAAGGGACATAAACTTTTTTTTTTTTGTCGCAACTGCTCCCAGTGTGCACCCACCTCCTCGCACTTGCTCTCTGGTCCACTCCTGCTCGCTTGGCTCCAGTCTCTGTTTCAGGTGCACTCCCACTCTCTCCGTCTGTCTCTCAGGGCATCAAAAAAGGAAAAAAAATGCCAACAGAACATTCCCTTGCATGACCTGCCCTGCCGAAATCACACTCCGGCTCTCTTGCTCACACTTGGGAAAGCTGGGCAAGGGAGGTTACATACTGGAAACAGGGAAAAAAGTGAATGCACTTATAGGCACAATCCCACTCTATACCACAAACTGCTGGCTCCTGTGACTGCTTGCCGCCTCCAACCGCCATTTCCAAGAAGTCATTCCCTTCCAACTCCCTTGTGCTGACCACTGCCTCCCTGCTCCATCCAGCATTTTAACAATTAGAAACATAAGTTAAAAAATTCCACTGAAGCACACTATTCTCTCCTTACTTCAAGACAGAACCCAGAAGCAAGCAAGCTCATGGATGGCAGCCCGTTAGTGCTTGCAACTGTATGCCACACTAAGTTTCCAGTGAAAGAAAGGGGAGAGTGCCTTTTTTCTAATTAAATTGTAAAGCATGTGGGCTGCTTTGAATGAAACCAGGGATGACATCTTATGGGGTGACAGAGAGGAGAGAGAAATTATGGTTTTCCCTTGTTTTTTCATTGTGCTGTCAGCAGTGACAGAAGCTGTAAAAGGCAGTGCTGCTCCAAGAATCAAACCTGGAACAGGGTCCTCTGAGAGACACCAAGAGAGGATGGAGTGGTAAAGGCTTAATAAAATAAATAATAACAATCATTGAAGCAACCACAGCTTGGGAGGGTAGGGACTGCCATCTCCTATCAAAAAATTATACTCTGCAAGGGGGAACTATTTAATAATACAAAGAAAGGATATTGTAGGAAAAATCAATTAAAAAAACTGTTTATTTTCAAGTAAAACCACTTTAATATTTAAAAAAAATGTTTTAAAAAGGGGGAGATTATATATCGCAATATACCATTCTCTGGGTGTGGGTTATGCTGGAGTTTACCCACTTCTGGTGTGGTTTACTCACTTGGCCTGTGGACTCATGATCAAACCACACCAGGCGTGGGTAAAGCCCAGTATAACCCACACTCTGTCATGGTATATTGCTTAATTATACAATGGCAAAGAAAGAATACTGGCCTCCGATTGGTCAGACTGGGACTGGAGCCATGATGTTATCCCAGTGTAACATCAGTGGATCTAATCCCAGCACACAGATGACCACAGCAACGGTTAAGGGAATCAGTCCATGGAGTGGAATGGCTCCTCTCACTAAGCCTGACACACTGTATTTTGGAGTGCCCACAAAAAAGGTATTTATGCTCTTTTTTTTTAACAGCAAATAGCAGAATCTAGCTAAACTGTTCCTATTCAGCTAGGTTCCGGTGTTGAGTTTGGGTGAAAAACAAGATGGCAGCCATCATGGCACAAAATTCTTTCGGTTTATGACAAGTAAGTGGTGAGAAAGAAAACAGTTGCTGAGCGTGCTCAGAAAAAACTTAAATCCTTTGGAACCATTTAATAATTTTTCATGAAACCATTGAAAGGCACTACCTTGGCACAGGTCACTTCTACCTTGAAAGTTTTGGAAAAAACATCTGTTCCATCTAGGCTGTAGGTGAGAGCAAACAAAATGTGTGTTAAGTATAGGAAAACATTTAGCAATTAATGTAAAAATTACATATGCAAATATTAGAAACTGCACAAGGTGCCATCATGAAACTTTCCACATACTGAGACCTTACCATCTAGGTAGCACGTGCCAAATATGGGTCAATTTCATTGATCACAGCCAAAGCTATTGACGTGCAAAGTTATAAATTTAGCATAGAAACACAGTCAATCCTAAGTATATTGGCACTATCACACTGGTATTATAGGGGCAAGGTTGTGCCCCTGTAGTTAGGGTTGAGTAGCATGTTTAATGTTAAATCTTAAATTTTGCACTTTTATAGCTTTGCAATCAATCAACAGATTTGCACAATATTTTGCATGTGGTGTCCTGTGGGGTAGATCTCTTGACATGGTAAGTTTCGTTCAGGTTGAATGTGTGGATTCTGAGATCCAGTTAGTGCAAAAACCTTAAAAGTTGCCACATTTTGCATTTTTTTTCCCCTCATCGCCTTGTGCCCAGGCCGTGTGGTATTTTGTTGTGCACTTTTTATGGCAGAAGCCACTTGGGTAACACAACTGCCCTGCTTTGTTTGGTGAAACAAATATTAATTTGTTGCAAAGTCATTCTGTTGTTAAGTTCCCATTATTTCTTATGGGAAGATCACTCTCCAGGATAGAGGTAAAAAGTTTGACAAAGGATTTGGCCTCACGAAAAAGGATCCTTTTGTGGGAGGGACCAATCCTTTTTCACCCCCCAACATTTTTTTCATGAGCTACCATCTTGTTTCTTTTTTGTCGCACAACAAATTGTCATAATACTGTCCAGAGATGTCTTTTATAGACAGCTACACATGTATCTTGCTCATCAGTAGCTGATGAGCTTCTCTTAGTATTTTTGTATAGCTCCCATGGCCTTTGACTGTTTTTTTAACTATTGAAATCCTTTTTCATAACTCGCTCAGATCCTTTTTCATGAATCCTTTTTCAAATGAAAAAAGATCACGAGTCATGAAAAGGGACTTGGGACACACAGAAAAAAGCCCTTTCCCAGCTTTGCTGCCTCAGTATTTCCCAGCAAATTCCATAAAATTGTCATTTGTGGAGCCTTGTGTGCACATCGCCATCTCACTAGAAATAGTGCCCCCCAGCTGCAACAAGTATGCTAATCAGCATTGGGTGCTTGCACCCGCTGCACACTTAGTTTACATTTGCGAGTACCTTGAGCCTGGCTGCACTCAGCGTGCTCTGGAAATAGTGACCCTAGAAAGGATACATCGATAGTGCAGAAAGGACTAGATAAGCAGGCACAAAATGTTGATTCAGATTTCATTAGAACGAATACTGTATTCAGAGTTCTGTCACACACACCCCCCTCCCAAAAACAACATGGACTCCAAAACTGATCTATACTTCAAAAATGGAAATGTTATGATGGACTGTTCTGTCAACACTCAGCAACACTCACTTTTTGCCTAGCTTGAGTGCCTGGAAATGTCACTGTTTTTGCGAGTAGATTAGTTCAGCTAAATTTCAGAGTACACACTGAGACGTGCTGTGCCAGTAACGGTGATCGGGATGCTCTGATGGGTCACTTCATACAGCCTTGTCTGATGAGTCTAATCCCTTCAAACTCTCTGGGAAAAAAGGCACTCTGCAATTACAACCTGGAGATCTGGCTGCATGAGCTGGTCCTTGATCCAGGAGAAATGTTTTTCAGTTATATTTTTTATGTCAGTCCAAAGGACATTTGTGATAGCTACATTTCATTTCTGAAACCTCACATTTTGGCCAGCATGATATCCATTTGCAGTTTTTTGGTTTAGGTGTGCTATGAAGCAGCCTCTACCATTTTTGTGGGCTGTCCATGCAGATAGTAAGCTAAATCATGGAATTTGACTTTCCTTAGGTCACAACTACCTATTATGGCCAGGAATGCAAACACTTGGTCTGGTTGTAAGTCATGCCAGCTGCAAGTAATACCCAAAAAGATGTGTGTTTTTAGAACTCCTTTTGTACTTAGTAAGGGTTTGTTCCCCACAACTCTTTCTGAGTGTGTGTCCTGACAATCTTGTGGCTGCCGTGGTAGTACCATTCCATTATTTACGGGACAGGGTGAACAGCTGTCAGCACAGCAGATGTAAATGCCAATGCTAAGACTGGGTAACACTTGAAGTGAGAGTGCCTGGTGTCCTGCACCCTCTCTTTCCTGGAGGCGATCACCTCATCTTCACTAAATGCATCAAGTGTCCTGAAATATGCATGTCCACATTATCCATAAACCAAATAATGGCATGGAATATGGTGACATAAATTGATATGCCTAAGGGGCCAGTTGTATGTTTTTATTACAGCTTGCGTCTCAGTGACATAACTTTCTGTTTCATCATGTCATGAAATAGCTGCTGAGTTGATCTACCTGTAGCTTATAGGTAATGTAGACATTTGTATTTCAGCACTCATGACACCTACCGGAAAGTCAGGCACCTTGTTACAGTGATTGTTCTATGGGCTTTCAGAACTTGAATGACTGACAACATTTACCGCCCATTTAATGCTTAGAATTTATAGCTGTCTGCTGCTATTAGATACAGTATATTCACTAAACTGTCATAAAATGGTATTATAGAATTTCCCTAAAATTCCTATCATATAGTTGTTATCGTGAGCTTTGACAATCTGTATGTGAGTGAGTACTTCTCAACTGGACTTTAGAAGGGCTGACTTTGGCAAAATGGGTGAATACCTGAGGAATACACTTGCAAATGGCCAAAAAGGAAGGGTGGAAGAACAATGGAGAAAAATCAAAACTGCCATCATAGAGGCAACAAGCCTTTGTGTGAAACAAATAAAGAAAACAAAGCGGAGTAAAAAACCACTATGGTTCTCAAAAAAGGTGGCAGAGAAGGTTAAGGAGAAAAAGGCTGCATTCAAAAAGTATAAGGCATCATAGAAGGAGCACGACAGGGAACTGTATCAATTAAAGCAGAAAGAAGTGGGGAAGGCAGTCAGAACAGCAGAAGCCCAAACTGAGGAAAAAATAGCCAATTCAGTTAAGAAGGGGGATAAAACATTTTATAGGTACATTAGGGAGCATAGAAGGTTAAGGGAGGAATAGTGAAGATTAATAAGGGAGAGGAGTGGGCAGAGGAGACAGTGAAAAGGCAGAGATACTGAATGAATACTTTTGCTCGGTATTCACAAAAGAAGATGAGGAGGAGTTGCTAAACCAGATAATACAAGCACTCTGGGTAGGGGTTGACACCAGTCCATTTACAGAAGAAAGAGTCCTGAAAGAACTCCTAAAACTCAAGGTGGACAAAGCAATGGGGCCTGATGGGATTCACCCCAGAATCCTAAAAGAACTAAGGGAGGACCTAGTGACACCACTGACCACAGTTTTTAACAAATCATGGGAGGATGGGGTGGTACCTGAGGACTGGAGGAGGGCAGATGTGATTCCTCTTCACAAAAGTGGGAGCAAGGCAGAAGCAGGAAACTACAGACCTGTAAGTTTGACCTCAGTGGTAGGGAAAATGATGGAATCACTTCTGAAAGAAAGAATTGTTGAGTACCCAGAGGCCAGCAGGGCACAGGACCCAAAGCAGCATGGATTTACAGCAGGAATGTCATGTCAGACGGATCTAATAGATTTCTTTGACTGGGTGACCAAAGTAATAGACCACGGAGGGGCTGTGGATATGGCCTACCTAGACTTTAGCAAGGCATTTGACACAGTCCCGCACAAAAGATTAATAATCAAGTTAGCCAGCCTGGGAGTGGGTCCCAGGGTGGTAGCCTGGGTTGCAAACTGGCTGCAAAACAGGACACAGAAGGTAATAGTGAGTGGAACACATTCCGAAGAAAGGGGGGTCACTAGTGGAGTACCTCAGGGCTCAGTACTGGGTCCAGTCCTCTTTAACATCTTTATAGGTGACATTGCAGAGGGTCTGGAGGGAAAGGTATGCCTCTTTTCAGATGATACAAAAGATCTGTAACAGAGCTGATACACAAGGGGGGGGTAGAAAGGATGAGAAGGGACTTGGCAAGGTTGGAGGAATGGTCAGACATATGGCAATTTAGATTCAATGCAAAGAAGTGCAAAGTAATGCACCTGGGAAACAAAAACCCAGGAGAAGAGTACACAATAGCAGGGGAGGTACTAACAACAACAAAAATGGAATGGGACTTGGGGGTAGTCATATCAGATGATTTAAAGGTTGGTAAGCAATGTGAGAAGTCAGTAAGGAGAGCCGGGGGATACTGGGATGCATAGGAAGGGGCATCACAAGTAGAAAAAGAGAAGTGGTTATTCCTCTGTACAGACAATTAGTGAGACCCCATCTGGAGTACTGTGTGCAGTTTTGGAGACCTCATCAATGCAAGGACATAGACAGGATGGAAGCAGTCCAGAGGACGGCAACTAAAATGGTGCAGGGTCTGCATCAGAAATCATATGAAGAGAGACTGAGAGAGCTTAATGTGTATACCCTTGATGAAAGGAGGGATGGGGGGACATGATAGAAACATTCAAGTACCTCAAGGGAATCAACAAAGTCCAGAAGAGTAGCATCTTTCAGAAAAAGAGATGTGTAAGAACAAGGGGACATAATTTAAAGATAGAGGGGGGACGGTTCAGGGGTAATTTGAGGAAAATTTTTTTCACACAGAGAGTGGTGGATGCGTGGAACTGCATTCCTGGGTAGGTTGTTGGGGCTAAAACAGTGGGGGAATTCAAACATGCATGGGACAGACACAAGGCAATTGTAGTGGGGGGTGGCAGGAAGTAGGCTGTTGGTTAACTAGAATCTGCAGCTTATCCAGTAGGTATGGAAATGGGCAGACTGGGTGGGCCAAGTGGTCCTTATCTGTCGTCGAAGTCTATGTTTCTATGTTTCTATGTACAGTAGGTAAAAATACTTTCAGTACAATCAAGTGACAAGAAAACTGCCAGTATAGTCAAATGTGGAACCTCCCGAAAAAAAATAAAAATATGCATTTGTACCACTTGGTAACATGACATTTATATATTTCCTAGTCTTAGGCCATGCAGACAAGGCAAGTAATTCAGCTAGTGTGCCCACTGTATCCGTATACCTCCGATGCTGTATCACTGCTCATCCATGGATTTCGACGGTCAGGGTTCCCTGCCTGAATGCCGCATGAATCAATATTCCTCTGAACCAGGTAAAAGTTAACAGATTTCTAAGTGGTGAAAATTTAGAGGTGTTTTATCACACAGTTTGGACTTCCAATGATGTTATGCAGCCATGCACACTATCCAAGTGATGCTCTTGCTGAATATGAGATAAAACATCTCTAAATTTGCACAACTTATAAACAGATGACCAGCTCACACAGGACACCCGATAGTCCACCGAAAGCAAAGAGGTTTTGAATCGTGTAGTTTAGGAATCACAAAAACTTCAGTAAATAGCTGTCTGCTGGCAACGCTAATGATTCCAAAGCTGACAAGTTCCGTTCACACCTCTGGTGTTTTGGGGGACTTTATAACTATTTCAGTTAGGTAGCTTTTGTCTTCTGAGGCAGGGTGGGGAGAGTCAGAGTTGAGAGGGGCACCAACAGAGTTGCAATGCCAATGTCAGTCAGGGACAGACAGGCAGGACAGGGCAGGCAGAAAAATGCAGCAGAGCCATGTCGTAGATTGTCCAGTTCCTGGTAAGAGAACATTTTCCAGCTCCCCGAATATCTGCTGCCTCATGTCTCTTCAAATAGTGCCCAAACATGCTCATTGGGGTTGGGCAGCCAGACGGTCAGGATTATAAATTGTATGTGTGGCTTTCTGAAACCAACCCCCAAAGCAGTACAGTTCTGGTCTACAGACATGCATGCAATTCATTTTTTATTTTTGAAATTCAGTATACTTTATTGAATGTTTCAAGCATTAATATAAACTAACATACAAATGTAACCCCCCTACAAATGGGGGTTCCCAAAAAGTCTTCCAAGAGCTTGCCTAATTGCTCACTGCCTGGTAGGTGTTCGGCGTTTAAGCCGTTTGAATATTGTTGCCAGTGAGCACTTTAAAAGCCTCCATGTACTGTCTCTTTAAGTGCTGACTGCTTGTAGTCATGATTAGTTTGAATGGGGGGTCTGTGGGTTTCTCTGCCCGAATCCCACCCGGGCTGATGAATCTAGGCTCCGTTTCTGCCATCGTTAATGGCGCAGACAGAGCCCTGTTGGGAGATGTAACTAATTGCTGATAAATATTTAGACTGATAAAGATATAGTGTTTGTTCTAACCTGCCTTCTTTGCAGCAAGGACTGTTCAGTTTAGCTCCACCATTTTGGTCCCGAACTGCCGAAGTGGACCAATCAGTACTGGGGGACTCTAAAATGGAGCCTGCTGAAATGGGACTGTGTGGATTACCAGTTGGGATTTGTAGTTTTAGACTGTTGGCGCCTTTTTGCAACAGGAGGGGGAGCTTTTACTGTGATTGACAGCTAAACTGTCAAACCAAACCTTTTGGATCTAAGGGAAATCCCCTGAACTGTCTGCTGGCAAGACAGAAGTGAGTTGTAGTTGGGAGAGCGAGGAGCTCCAGCCTGTGGAACTGCTGCCCCACGGGGTAGCGTGGATATTTGGCGGGAAGGCTAAGTCTGGCCTGCCTGCAGCTCTCCTGCTCTGGAGAAGAAAAGGGGAGCCTCATTTTCAGACTGTGCTTCTGAACTGATTGCTGATGTGCCCTGAAGCTTGGGTAGAAAGGACAGATTCGAGTTGGAAGTTGAAGAGGAAAGAGCTCGAAAAATCGAGTGGCTGTGCTGCGCAGTAGTTCACACAGGAGAACCGTGGAAGGCCCGAACCTTGGCCTGTTGCTGTCTTACTGAGAGAAAGAGAGAAAGAGAGAGAGAGAGAGAGAGAGAGAGAGAAACAGTCGGACAGTGATCCGCTTGGTGTGCTGCAAAGTAAGCTACTGGAGGGATACCAGGCTCACCTGAAGGAGACCAAAGATTTTGCTAAAAGTGATCGGCCTGTCAGGAACTTTAGCTACCGTTGTGCTCCCAAGTATTAGCAGTGATTTTGCGATTGGAATCGAGGAGCAGACTGCCTGGTGCAGTAAACTTTCTTTACATATAAATGTGCTGCAAACTGGAGGGGGGTCGCAATCTGTTTTCCCCCTCAAGCTGAGTTGCGTGTTGAAGGCTGGAAGCTGTACCCAGCTTGCGTCGGACTGAATCCGCCTGCTATCAAATGCAGTTGGACCCTGACATGAGGGCCTTGTCTCCCTACCCTGCTCCTTCTGGCAATCCAGAACAACCATCATCCATTCTGTTCTCAGCTTTGGGTATCGTGAGTAGTAAACAGGGTAGCTCCCTGCAACATATCTTTTAAATCACAAGTGTGTCATCTGATTAATTCGTTGTGTTGTTTTCATGAACTGAGCCCTCCAGCTCTGGATTACAATCAGTGGGTGTGCATGTTAATTCTTCTTTCTCACAGGGCCCCTACCAGCTGCATGCGGGCCTACCCCAGGCAATGGTCCTGGCTAGTCCCCTTTTCCATCCTGGGTACCCAGAGAGTGCGGCTGATAGGGACACTGACTGCATGCACAACTGTGATATTTATAGTGTGTTTAAGCCAATTAACCTGATTGCCCCCATCCTTGTTATAGCCCCCTGAATAAATCAGTTCTACTTCTTTTTCTGCAATCTACATTGACTAAAGTGTCTGTTTATGTCTGAGGTATTGCATAGTTGTGTTTGTCTTGCATCACCTTATTTTACAGGGGGTCCCCAGAGTCATGCTGAAAGAACCAGCCCTGGGGGTAAGTACTAAATCTAGGTGTATGTGTAAAGCCTATCAGGGGTATTAGGAAGGTAAACATTGTGTACTGTGTGGGCCACTACCAGGAGACAAGGGGGGTCCCAGTGTCCCAGATGGCTATGGCCTGGTTAGTCAGACTGATACCAATCTTGACCTTTGGGTAGAGGCACCTGTCACTGAACCTAGGCCCCTTAACCTGCTACTAGCCAAGCAGGCAGGGGTAATAGCCCTCAGGATAGCACCACCTAGGGGTTACATCTTGGAAGCACCGCTGGGATTAGTGCCCTCAAGTGGCCCAGAGGACCACTGTTTCATCATACTGAAAAAATTTGGCGTCAAACGTTTTTGTGCATTTAGGAATCATGGAGAGTGTGTTCTCTGGGATTGTGCCCACCCCCTGTGGGCTGGGAAGACTGGAAGACTTGGAGTACATGTGCTGAATGGATGCTAAGTGATAGGCCAGTGACTGATGACCAGAAGAGGCAGATCATACTGGCGTCACTCAGAGGGCCTGCACTGCAGGTCGTGCGAAGGCTTTGGGAGCAAGAGACCTCTGTTTCTCCTAAACAGTATTTTGAAGCTTTGGGTGCTGTATTTGACCTGGATTCGGAAGTAAGGAGGTTGCGGAGAAGATTTACCACTATGCAGCAGCAGTCGGGGGAGCTGTTGTCAGAATACCTTTTGAAGATGGAAGGGGTACTGCAGAAGTTGGTAGCCCGAGGGGAGGTAATGCCTGCAGGGATGAATCGGATGTGGATGAATCAGTTACTGACCTTGGTCGTAGATCTTGAGTTGCTGATATATCAGTTGCAGATGCAATAGTGCTTGATTTATGCACCTGACTTTTGTTTGTTGATGCAAGCAACCAAAAGAGTTGAGCAGTCATTGGAAGTGGACCCAGCTATGGTTTTGAGACCTGCTAGTTCAGCTGCCCTTAAAGTGGGGGGCAGTCCGAAGTTTCTAGCACAAGGACTGAAGCCAGTGGCGAGACTTTGGGGCCTACTGTGGAAGGTCGCTTAAAGATTCTAGAGACTGAATTTGCACAGCTGTGTGGGGCATTGTCCCAGGTGTTCTGACACCCAGATTTTCCTGTTAAGGATATGCGATTTACAGATTTAGCCCCGCGCTAAATGTTCTAGCCCCAGGGTTAGGAGGTAGTATAAACAGGGTGCCCATGCCCCTTCCAGCATCAGGTTAGCTACTAGGGAAGGGCCCCCAATTGCATTGTTCAAGGTAATAGCACCTATACACATTTTCTGTATGTCACAGCATCACACATAGGTAAATTACAACATGATATATTAGGTAGTATGTTCATAGTATAGTACTGTTATGTATATTTTGTCCATGTTGCATTTTCAGTATGCTAATGGTATAAATTTGTAAGATAATTTGCATTTCAAATTATTGTGAAGGTACCCACTTGACGCGGACGCCAAGTTTTTCCAGGCCAGGAAGGGTGTAACCCACCTACAAATGGGGGTTCCTGAACAGTCTTTCAAGAGCTTGTCTAATTGCTCACCGCCTGGTAGGTGTTCGGCATTTAAGCTGTTTGAATGTCATTGCCAGTGAGCGCTTTAAAAGCCTTCATGTACTGTCTCTTTAAATGCTGCCTGCTTGCAGTCATAATTAGTTTGAATGAGGGGTCTGTGGGTTTCCATGCCCGAATCCCACCCGGGCTGCTGAATCCTCGCTCCTTTTCTGCCATCACTAGTGGCGCAGACAGAGCCCTGTTGGGAGATGTAACTAATTGCTGATAAATATTTAGACTGATAAAGATATAGTGTTTGTTCTAACCTGCCTTATTTGCAGCAAGGACTGTTCAGTTTAGCTCCACCATTTTGGTCCCGAACTGCCAAATTAGACCAATCAGTACTGGGGGACTCTAAAATGGAGCCTGCTGAAATGGGACTATATGGATTACCAGTTGGGATTTGTAGTTTTAGACTGTTGGCGCCTTTTTGCAACAGGAGGGGGAGCTCTTACAGTGACTGACAGCTGAACTGCCCAACTGAACCTTTTGGATCTAAGGGAAGTCACCTAAACTGTCTGCTGGCAAGCCAGAAGTGAGTTGGAGTTGGGAGAGAGAGGAGCTCCAGCCTGTGGAGCTGCTGCCCTACGTGGTAGCGTGGATATTTGGTGGGAAGGCTAAGTCTGGCATGCCTGCCTGCAGCTCTCCTGCTCTGAAGAAGAAAAGGGAAGCTTCATTTTTGGGCTGTGCCTCCAAACTGATTGCTGATGTGTCCTGAAGCTTGGGTAGAAAAGACAGATTTGAGTTGGAAATTGAAGAGGAAAGAGCTCGCAAAATCTAGCGGCCATGTTGAGCAGTAGTTCGCGCGGGAGAACCATGGAAGGCCCAAACCTCAGCCTGTTGCTGTCTTACTGAGAGAGCAAGAGAGAGGGAGAAAGAAGGAGAGAGAAATAGTTGGACAGTGATCCGCTTGGTGTGCTGCGAAGTAAGCTACCGGAGGGATACCAGGCTCACCTGAAGAAGACCAAAGATTTTGCTAAAAGCGATCGGCCTGTCAGGAACTTTAGCTACCGTTGTGCTCCCGGGTTTTAGCAGTGATTTTGTTATTGGGATCAAGGAGTAGCCTGCCCGGTACAGTAAACTTTCTTTACATATGAATGTGTTGCAAACTGGAGGGGGGGGGTCGTAATCTGTTTTCCCCCTTCAGCTGAGTTGTGTGTTGAAGTCTGGAAGCTGTACCCAGCTTGCGTCTGACTGAATCTACCTACTATCAAATGCAGTTGGGCCCTGCCACGAGGGCCTTGTCTCCCTACTCTGCTCCTTCTGGCAATCCAGAACAACCATCATCCATTCTGTTCTCAGCTTTGGGTATCGTAAGTAGTAAACAGGGTAGCTCCCTGCAACATATCTTTTAAATCACAAGTGTGTCATCTGATTAATTCGTTGAGTTGTTTTCACAAACTGAGCCCTCCAGCTCTGGATTACAATCAGTGGGTGTGCATGTTAATTCTTCTTTCTCACAGGGCTCCTACCAGCTGCAACGCCAGCCCATTCTGGGCAATGGTCCTGGCTAGCCCCCTTTTCCATCCTGGGTACCCAGAGAGTGTGACTGATAGGGACACTGACTACATGCACAACTGTGATAGTTATAGTGTGTTTAAGCCAATTAACCTGATTGCCCCCATCCTTGTTATAGCCCCCTGAATAAATCAGATCTACTTTGTTTTCTGCAATCTACATTGACTAAAGTGTCTGTTTATGTCCGAGATATTGCATAGTTGTTTTTGTCTTGCACCACCTTATTTTACAGGGGGTCCCCAGAGTCAAGCTGAAGGAACCAGTCCTGGGGGTAAGTGCTAAATCAAGGTGTATGTGTAAAGCCTATCAGGGGTATTAGGAAGGTAAACATTGTGTACTGTGTGGGCCACTTGCAGGAGACAAGGGGGGTCACAGTGTCCCAGAGGGCTGTGGCCTGGTTAGTCAGTCTGATACCAACCCTTACCTTTGGGTGGAGGCACCGTCACTGAACCTAGGCCCCTTAACCTGCTACTAGCCAAGCAAGCAGGGGTAGTAGCCCTTGGGATAGCACCACCTAGGGGTTACACAAACAACAAGAATGAACAACCTACCCCATATCCACCAACCTCCCCTCAAGCTGAGTAAATGGCAAGATAACAATAAACTCATGTAATATTAACCATTGAATTAGATACGTAAAGGAACAAACAATACAAAGAGACTGAAATGAAACAGTAATAAAAAGGAATAAACATTACGCATTACGCATTTGGTGCCACTCCGGGAGAAGCAAGAGAGTATATAGTGTACAGCCTACTCCATTTCTTGTCGTATAAATCCATTCTATTATGAAGACTTGCTATCATCTTCTCCAACCTTAGATTAAACAACAGTTCCTGCAGCCATTCATGATATGAAAATGGTACCTGATATGTCTAGTGGCAAAGGACAACCCATTTAACTGTTAAGAAGATCATAGCTATTTGATATTTCCTTTCCCGTACCACTATTTCACTATAATCTCCTACAATGCAGACTTCAGGTTTGAAAAGTGTGTCGAGACCTAAAAGAGCCTTCACCCTAGCTTTAATCTGTGCCCATAAGGGAAGCCACTTTAACACAGTCCCATAAGACATGATATAAGGATCCCTCAGCTTGCCCACACCATGTGCAAAGAGTAGAATTTGACTTATCCATCTCAACCAATTTTGAGGGTGAATAGTAAATATTGTGTAGGATATAAAATTGGATACAATGGAGCATATCATTGGAAACATTTGTAGAGATCTTCCCATATCTTTTTCCAATTAAAAGTAGACTGTGGGAAAGTTGAAGAGCAATATGATTGCTCGGTGATATTGGGGAAAAAGTATAGGGAAATGGAAGGCCGAAATACTTGACATTGAGTGCAGTTGTGTGGCCAATTCCGTAAGTGACTGCAAGAAAGCACTATGATCATTTAACCAAGGCATAGAGCCGAAGTGCTGGAGTAGAATACGATACAGTTGAAACACCTTAAAAATAAGTTTAGCATGTAGATTAAACACAGCTAACATATCCTGGCATGACATAAGGTGACCATCCTGAAGCAAGTCGCACACCCTTTTTTCTTCTAATTGGGGTAGCCAGGCTTCTGACAGAACTGTTCTTTCTATTTTAAAGTTGGGGTTTTGGAAAATTGGCTGAGTTACATCAAGAATGGGATTATAATGTGCTTGCTTGCATAACTGGGCATGTGCTTCTAAAGAGGTACCCACTACAGAGTCTCGAAGAGACACCACAGAGATTTGAGGGGTGTGTGAAATACAGTGAAAGGAGACAATCCAGCTTCAGTAACGGGAGCTCTCTCTAATTTTAGCCAAATTGAGTGTAGGAATAGGCCATCGGAAATACTTGTTAGCATGGCTGGTGAGTTAATAAAGAAAGAAATTGGGTAGTCTAAACCCTCCCAAAGCTTTGGGTGCTGACAGGCAGTTATATGCCCATCTCGGGGTTTTGCCTTGCCAAATGCTTGCAGTTCTTTGCATGGGTTCAGGCATTCCTGTGGCTCAGGATTTACTACCTGCACACTATTATGACATTCCAGTAATTCTATGGGTCATCAAAAGAACTAAAAAATCCTATTGATGTGTGGTAATTTCATAAACTGACATAATGCCTGAACCAGTGCAAGCCAGTGGCACAGCCTTAACTTTATTTATTTATTTATTGAAATGTTTCACCAGGAAGGCACACTGAAAAACAAGTTGCTCATCTCCTGGTGTGACCGGGGTTACAGTAAGAAGTGGAAAAGTGGAATTAGACATTACATTTACATAAATTACAACTCAGGAAAAATACATGCATTAGCTTTTAAGTTGATACACTCAATATACATTTATAGAGTGGGTTACAGGATTAATATTTAACATGACTGAGAATTACATATACAGTAATATGTAATGCCCTGGCTGGGCAGTTAGTGCAATAACTGCACAGGTTTGAGTAAACTAAAACCAATATAAGCGCCAAGAGGTAAGGAGCTGGAGGAGGGGGATGAGGGAAGTGGGCTGGGAGGGCCAGAAACAGTTTAGGGAAATTAGGAGGCTGGGGGGATTAGGGAAGTGGACGGGGAGGGATGGGAAATGGTCTAGAGCTAGCCCCTCCAGATGTAGAGAACCCTGCCAGGGGCTGAAGCTCGTAGGGGCCTGGGGTAAAATGGGGGCTATTTACAGGAGCAAGATGAGCTGAGTAGCAGAGCAGACATGAATGGGACTTGAGTAGGGAGGTTAAAACAGGAGCAGTTGACAGCAAGAAAGTTATGTAAGGCAGAGGCTAAGGAGTGGGGGGGAGGATTGTCATATGGGGAGTTCCAGATTTTAGGAAACGATGGGAAAAGCCTGATTGACTGATAAGGGTGGTTCGCCGGGGGGGGGTCAGCAATAGTATGCATATTGGTGGATCTGAGGGAGTGGGAGGGAGAGGGGAGAGGAGAGTGAGCATGAGAGGTAAGGAGGAAGTTCACCTAGGCAGAATTTGGAAGTGAGTGTGGCAGAATGAGTGAGGCGTCTATTTGCAAGCAGGGGAGTAGACAAGGCATGGTACAATTCACAATGATGAGTATGTGGTGGAGCATCAAGGGCAAATCGGCATAAGGAGTTAAAGAGAGAGTCCAATCTGGTTAAGGAGGATTTGGGAGCAGCACCATAGACTACATCGCAGTTGTCAAAAATGAGGAGGATCATCTTCTGGACAAGTTCAAGCCATGCTGTAGGAGGGATGTAGCTACGGTTTCTAAATAAGGTGCCAAGCTTGGGGTGCAGTTTTTTCAGAATGGCGTTGATATGGCCAGAGAGGCTGAGGTGTTGGTCCAGCCAGACCCCAAGGTATCTGAAAGAGGAGATGTCCTCTAGAATTGTCCCATCAAGGGTATGGAAAGAGGGTAGGGGGTGGAGCCTAGAGAGTCTCTGCCTAGTGATGAAGGTCATGGAGACTGTCTTTTTGGCATTTAGGAATAGCTGATGTGAGGCAAACCATAGTTGAACTTCTGGGACCCATTCAAACTAAACATATTTCACTAGCTCTGGTCATTCCAGGTTTCACTCCCTGAACAGATTTTGGCATTGCAGTGGTTCCAGAAATGTCCAAGCAGCAGAGTACAGCACTGACTCTGCAGCCTAATGTGTGACAGCCAAGACTTGGAATGCAGCCGCATGGTAAGCTAAACCGTTTATCGTTAGCAAATCTGATAAAGTGTAACATAAATAAAGGTTGTTCTGCAAAGAGAGAAGGAGAAATTTTCTAAACACTGTCTGCAGTTAAAAGATCCACAAACCCCAAAAAAACAAAATGGCACCTCCCTCCCTCACATCCCTGTAGTTTATTGTCCTAATGTCTAGTGGCCCCCCCCACCCTCTGATTCCCATATATATTAAAAAAAAAACATTGGTGTCCAGTGGCATCCCCACCCGCCGATCGCCGTTTCCCTTTGCTTTGGTGTCTAGTGGCACCCCCCACCTGCTGATTGCCATCCCCATTGTTTACATTTTTGATCCCTGGTGTCTAGTGGCACCCCCCCACCCTCAATAACCATCCCTTTTATTGACATTTTGATCCAGGTTGTCTAGTGGCACCCCCATCCTCCCGATCGCCGCCCCTTTTTGACATTTTGATCCCTGGCATCTAGTGCCACCCCCCACCCTCTGATCACTTGCCCCTTATTGAACATTTTGATCCCTGGTGTCCAGTGGAACCCCTCACCCTCCAATCTCCACCTCTAGTATTTTAAATGTGATTCCTGGTGTCTAGTGCCTCCCCCCCCCCACTCTCCTATTTAGGAATAATCTAAAATAAAGAAGATGGTCCTTCAGAGCTTTGTTTTGTAAACCTGTAAAAAAAAAAAAAGAGATCCCAAGCCGATCAGCTCCCCCACCCCACCTCCCACTCAGCACCTACCACCCCACACCCACAGTATACTCCTCGCACACCCTCACTCACTTGAACAGGTCCCAGGTTCAAGACCCACTCTCCAATCGAAGACATGTCTTGCTGCTGGAACTGGCAACTTCACTATGAGAAACTAAGGTAAATACAATGTATTTCAATAGGGGTTTCAACTTTTATGCATAACTTTGGCATTTTTTAACATTTTGACCCCACATTTTCAACATGGCCTTTTGGGGACCCACCTCATAAATAACAGGACTGTCATTACACAACTCCCCCCCCCAAAAGGTGATTTCGTGGTCACTTGGCAAGTTCACCTTTCATGCTGGATTTGGAAATTCTTTTTGCGCACGTTCGAAACTTTGGAAATTTAAAATATTTTGACCCCAGGTTTTCAACATAACCTTCTTCTTACCCCACCTCATGTATGTCACAGCTGTCATTTTTCAAATCCTGTTTTAAAATGTGTTTTAGAATGTGTGGCACTGAATGGCATAACAGTTGTGCAGAAATAGGTTTTGGTGGGGATCTGAAAACATTTTCTGTACAAGGTACATGAGGTGGGATAATAAGGTGGCTATGCTGACAATTTGGTCACTCTTGTCCTATAAATGGAGGGCCCTGTGCTTCCACAGTTACACACACACACACACACACACACATAGAGGATAATGTATGGTCATCGATGGTTAACCGGTTTGTTAACCATCGAGAGGTTGCCAGGGCGACCATGTAAACCTCAAGAGCGAAGCTCGAGAGGTTTATGTCACCATGGCAACCTCGAGATTGGTTAACAAAACGTTACTCATTGATGTACCATACATTAGCTTTTATAGTGTATGGTACCAGTTCTTTTTTTAGAAAAGAAAGCAGTTCCTTACTGCTGTTTTTATGTCCCCACTGCTCTGCCCTCACCGCCGGGGCATTTCATGTCGTCCGATCCAGCGCGCCGCATGCCCAGACTGTTCCCGGTTGTTAACCCATCAATGTGACGTACCATCAATGGGTTAACAACATCGCGACGTCACATCGATGGTAAAACGTTGTTATAAAAAGGTAGATTTCTACCTATAACAACATTCTACCATACGTTATATATATATATATATATGCAGTATATATGCCTCTACAGAAGGACGGGAGTGCAGGTTCCAAAGGACTCTGCGCTTTCCCAGTAAAATAAGGATACTATTATACGATCTCAAAAAGTAAGGAAATAAGTTGCAAAAAACTTTGTTAATGCTACAGTTAGGGTCAAAGCGACAAAAGTTGCGAAATGAGGCATTAGGGTTTCCAACCTAACACCCCACCCTCCCAAACCAGGCAGAAGAGCAGATGTGGGGTGTGCCTTGGGCTTTGCAAGCCTAACATTCACTCCATTCCATCTGTAAATAAGGTCAGCTGTGTAGACTTTATGAGAATGGGGTGAGTGTTAGGCTTGAGAAGCCCAATGGTGAGACAATCAAGAGAAAGCTAGCAAATATAATTGCTCAGGCAGGAGAATTCAGTGGTAGGAGGGCATATATTACACCAACAATACTAAAGGAGTTGGAAATCAGTAAGAAGAAATAACAGTGTGAGCAACAAGTTAAAGAGCATTGGAAGTCAATTGTAAGAGCCGACTTTAGAGTTGCTTAAGAATTTGTAAAGTACTTTTCTAAAACAGTAGCAAAAACACTGGCTGGCCCGCCGGCACAGCAGCAAGGTGTCTGACTGCGGCACCGACTGCCTGGGTTCAGGGACAGATTCGGGAGTCAGAGGGCTGGTTGGGGGTTGGGAAGGATTGAGCATCCCATGGACAGCTCTCCTTCTCTGGGGGGAGGGGAGAAGAGTGTCCAGTGCTGGGGATACCACCGCAGCCTGCGCCACATATAATGGGGATGGGTCAGATGCTGGCATCATTGCACATCCCCATCCCCAGGGAAAAAAATCCATAAAAATCTTTGCCCACTGCTAATGATGGCCCCCATCTCTGCCGCCATTCCCCACCGCAGTCTAAAGTCCACCGGGGGGGTCCCGCTCCTGTGACCCCACCCTGGAGGGCAAGTCAGGACTTCATGAAAATGTTGCCTGGGAGGGGGTGCCTGCCGGACAGCTCTGCCCAGGGGAGGAAGCCTGGAGATGGAGGGGGAGCAGTGTGTGGAAAGCTGGGGGACCAGAACCTCTCAGCTGGTGAGAGGAAAAGAATGAAAAAAAAATAGTAGTAAAAACAGAAGTGGGACTGAGCAATTTGGAGGTGAGGTGGAAGGGCATACCAAACTCTAAAGATAAAAGTCGCAAAAGCCTGCTTACCCATTTTGATGGAGCACCTTGGTACCACCAGGAGTGACTGGCCACAAGAACGCAAGGGGTAGGACTGGTCCTTGGGAGTCAACAAGGCTGCAAGAGCAACAGGTTTGGAGGACCTGACAATATTGTCGATCATCGATCATGCAACCAAGCGGAAACAGGTGACGAGAGGAAGGGGATAGCCAGTCCAGTTTATTATACAGGGAACAGTATATGTTAGCCTTGAAGTGGTAAGCGTAAATTGGCATATATTATTGTAGGAGACATTCTATTTGTCTTGATTGGAAGCACTGGTCAGATAGTAAGGGACAGAGCCATATATAAGGCTAGGTAGCTGGATTCCCTGGGCTATTGCATACCTGGCAGCAAGAGTTAGAGTAAATTTTATTTTATAGACCAGCTGGAGTTAGGTGTTCACAGACTTACAGACATTCGAGGTGTGCTGGTTGAAATCTAGTGCAAGGTCCATGGTAAGACCTAGATATTTGAACAATTTGATGGTAGTGAGGAGGAGCCATCAGAACATTGAATGGTCAAGCAATTGAGGCAGGAACATAGTTTAGGTGATGACCCAAAAGCATGGACTGGGTCTTACTGACATTTCGAATAAGACAATTTTGAGTTAGCCAGGTCTGTAAACTCCCAAAGTCAGTATTCAGCAAATGGTACAGGTAAAATAAATTCATACAGTATTACCAGCAACTTTAGTTTGTACATGGAAAGAAGGAAAAAACAACAGAACATTAGAGTCCTAAAGAGCTGATATCAGTAGATAAAGGGGAATGACAGTTAGTATGGAAATACACCCTTGCACTTGATGGGGTCTTTACTTGGTACACCTTTTGTAAATACTTGTAAACAGAAATGAACAGTGCTATAAACCATCCAGATATCCTAAAATTCCATCCTCTGTTGCTACGAAAATACAGTATATCTTCAAAGGCTTCCGGAGTGCCATTTGCACAATGTTGAGTGTATCCCATTTTCAAGTAACTGTATAAATTTACACTCCAGTGAGCAATGCTGGGAGAGACCCTGACTAACCAGTTTTGTAATATTGTTTCTCAGGTTTTGATTTGTGCTAATTTCTATAATTTTAGTGCACTTCCTGGGAGTGAGGGTCTATCTTCAGCAGCCAAGAGAAGTCCAAAAAGTGTACTGGGGAGTGGACACCCCAGTACCTTTATCATAATATGAGGCACGTCTGACCAAAAGTTCCCAATTTTGTGACATGTTAAGGTCATACGTAGAAAATCACCCTGTTCCACTTCACATTTTGGATACATAGGTGATTTGGGAGAGTCAAACTGATGCATTCTCTTCAGTGTTTTTGGTACGTATGATACATGAAGTTCACCTCCATCTAACGGAGATGATTCATCCTTGCATATGTGTTGAGGTATCTCAAAGCAGCTTTCCAGTCCCTGTCTTGACCTCCATATTAAATTCATTTCTCCATTTTGACACACTATCACCCATGAGGGAAGGAGAGCCCCCAATATGTAGGGTACAAATGGAAATCAAGGGCCTACCCTCAGGAGGGAGTTGGTATATTATGTGCTTGACTGGCGACAGACTGCCCACTCCTCCATCACCACCCATGGATTCCCTGCAACCAGTGTCTAGCTCACAGATATACACAAAAGTCCCATCTCAGTATCATACTGTGTTCTTATCTCTGTGAAGAGGCACATCATTCCACCATAATATAACTGCTCAACCCAGGACTGTACCAGTTTCTGCCACTGCAAACAGGCTTGACAGAGAAAGACATTGTACCCATGTTTTTCTTTGCAAACAGAGATGATTGCAGCTTGGGGTGAGATGGTTTCAAGGTGACCAGTACTTACATGGACTGCATTCTAAATCTTCAGGGTGTTTTAGTATAAGGGTTTGTCAGGTCCATAGCCAGTTTTCCAGATATGGCTGTTGACCATAGCCCTTGACCTCACAAACTATGTGTAAGGGAATCAATAGTTTTAAAAATGGTAGTAGGATAGCTACACAAATTATTTGTCACAAATTATTGTTCTAATGCCAGGCTGTACACAGAACATACAAGATGAACCTACCTTGTTGTCATTTTTTTTACGTCAATCTTGATGCATTATCCTGCAGTGAACTGCCATGTCACTCTTTATTGTAAATATGTACCATTTGTTGTGCTGTATTACTTAACTATATCTATGTTTCTCTGTTATCTGACCCTAGATGCTGTGAAAATAGACTCTGCCTAAAGGATCTTGTGTGTAATAAATAAATACTAATTTCTCCTCTGGCTGCACCCACTCTGGTCTGTTTCTGTTACTACCCACTGGGAGAAAGGCTAACTGGGCTGCCCAGTAATAGTACTTGAAATTAGGGAGGGCACCCCCAATTTGGTTGAAAGTTGCAGGATGGCACATCTTATTCTGGCTGGTTTTCCTTTTCCTAACAAACCACGTGTAACGGGAATCAATAGTTTTAAAAATGGTAGTAGGATCTTTAATTGGTAGGATCTGAAACAGACACAGGCATTTTGTAAGGAGACACATTTATTATAGCGTTTATCCTACTAGCTACTGTCAGAGGGAGTGACTGCCACCTGACACAATCAGTCTTAAGGAATGATAACAGTGGGACATCATTTTTCTTGCATAGCACAGATTTAGAGCACCTCATCTGGACCCCTAAATATTTTATAGTTTGTGACAATCAGCCCTGAAGGATTGGTGCATAATTCATCCCTTCCCAGTTTGCCCACAGGAAGTAATTCAGTTTTACCCCAGTTAACCTTGTGGCCTGAGATCTCCCCATTCTCCTTTAACAGCTGATGCAGGACAGGCAGTCCTATTGAGGGGTGTTGTAAGTACACTAGTATGTCGCCTGCAAAGAGCAACAGTCTGTGTTCTGAATTATCTCCAGCTTAGAAGCCTTTTATAGCTCTGTGAGCGTGAATGTCTGCATCAAGTGGTTCCAGAGTTAATACATACCGTAGGTGGACAGGGGACACCCAAGCCTAGTGTCTCTAGTTAGTGAGAAGGATTGGGTAAAACCCCCGTTAATCAAAACTGGGGTTCAGGAGTTTGATATACAGTTCTCACCCACTTAATAAATTGCAAATCCAGTTGAAAATGCCTCAAGGTTTCAAACATGTAACCAGACTCCACACGGTCAAAAGCTTTTGCTGCATCCAGTGTGAGTACCAATACCCCTTGCTCCCCTGCATTTTTAGACCCTCAGTGAATAATGTTTACTGTCCTACAGACAATGGTCCTACCCTGTCTGCCCTTTATAAAACAAACTACTTTAGGCTCTCTTGTCCCTACTCTATATGTTGCCTTTTGTACTAAAGTAATTTCAGTTAATATGTAGGGAAAATATTTCCATGTAATAATTTGAATTAGGTACTGAAATGGTTGCAACTATAGTACAGGGGACCTTTTTAATGTCCCTTTTGTAAATATTTAAAGCAGAATGTGCTTGTATGTGTGATAAATACATTTCTGAGCTTATTTTATATGCACTGACACTTTAAAATGGCTATGGTAGCACAATAGTTTTTACTATAAAAGGGGTTCTCCCCTGGAAGGCATCACCTTGACAAAGCCTAAGGTCAAGTGAAACATTAGGAGGTTATGTTCTGTTCTACGGGACCTTTGTGTCATTCTACCTTATCCTGAATAAAGTTGGAAAAGCTAGTTGCACGAATTGGAGTGTGGTGTTCAGATTTATTTAGTGTGTGATGGTGAGTGCGTGACTTTTTGTTTTTCAAGACACCGGCCTTACCCTGTCTGCCTTTTATAAAAACAACTTGATATTGGTGGATTAGGTCCTGTGGTACAGGGTCCAGTCGAGCATCTATAGCTTGCTATGATTTCATAATCTGCAGTGAGTAAAGATATGGGGCGGTAATATGCACACAGAGAATGATCCTTGCCTGGCTTGGGTAAAAGTATAAAAGCTGTGGACTTCTCCTTATTCAGTGGGCAATTCAGTCCTTCTCTTCCAGTTACTGAGGCAGTGGGCAAGTGGGCTTTAGAAAAGAAGCTATGTAATTGTTCAGGAGTGGGGTTAGTCTCTGTAGTATATAGGGATTCATAGAAGTCACTAAAGGCATTCCCAATACCATCTGGATCCAAGCTGGTCTGATGGTTGCTAGTCTTAATCTGGACTATATTTCTAGCTCCCTCCATGCTTTTTAACTGCCAAACCAGGAGCGTGCCCCCTCCCAGGCCCCATCAAAATATTGACCAGCATAAGTTAAAAGGATGGCCCTCTCTATCTCTGCACTGGTGATTATATTGTGTTCCTATTTTACTCTTTGCAGACAGTAATATACTGCTTTGAAAGGATTCTGCATGTGATCTCTTTCCATTTGAGCTATTTTGCCTTCCAGTTCCCTGGTCCTGGCATTGTTTAATTTGCATGTGTGAATAGAGTGCACAATGGTCATCCCTCTTACTACTGTCTTTGTGGCTTCCCATCCCGTGGTGTGGTGGCCAGGTATTCTGCTATGTCTTCTGACATCATTTCCTTGAACTCAGGTTGCTACAAGAGGGTAGGATCCAGTTTTTACACCCTAGTATGCTTGGAGAGCCTCCCTTTCTCATCACCATATGCACTGGAGCATGATCAGCTAGTAAAATAGGTTTGTATGTGGTACGGTCTATCTGCCCCAATAAACTGGTAGAGACATATGGCTGGATTTTCAAAGGGCCCTTAGACCGATGCAAAGTAGGTCAAAAAAACACCTTCCATCAAATCCATGTGGACCAAATACTGTGCACTGTGTTTGGTAAGAAAAATGTTCTCTGTGGCAAAGCCCCCATAAATGATGCAAGAGGCCTGCTGCATCAAAAATATGATGCATGAGGAGGGAATGATGCAAGTTGAGTCAAAATACACGGGGTGAGAATGACTCAAGCTGAGCCAAAAAGATAATGCAGGAGGTGAGAATGACTCAGGCTGAGTTAAAAAGACAGTGCAGGGGGCAGGAATGACTGAAGGGGAGTCAAAAAAATGATTGATGCATGGAGCGAGAATGACGAAAGCTGCAGGAAAAAGATAATGCATGGGTCAAGACATTCTCAAGCTGTGCCAAAAAGACGATGCATGGAAGAAGAATATCTCAAGCGGAGTCAAAAAATATGGCAGATACAATGGCCAAGACTATGGCATATTAAGCTCCCAAAACACTTTAAACTAGCCCCATAGGAGACTATGGGCTCTATAGCCAAATCTCTACAGTATTTACCCTCTTCTTTATTTGCTTCATTGTCAGTTACACGAGCTCTGATTGGTCTAACAGGTGCATGCTATCTTTGGCGCAGTGTCAACAGCTTCCACCTCTGAAAATAATTTTTTTTAAATGGAATGATGCAGCATTTTTTGGGGCCTAAGCCCCATTACAACATAGTGCACCCATTTTTTTGATGCAAGACACTTTGGGGCACACAAAACGGTTTTGATGCAAGCAGTATTAGAAAATCGGAAATCGGAATTGACACAAGTTTTGACAAAACTTGCTTCTTGTGTCATTCTTTCCTTGTGCAAGCACCTTGCATCATTCTCTGACCATTAAACATTGAGCCCAAGGAGTTTATCAATAGGGGCATACAAAGAATGTGCATACGAGTAGAAGCTGTATGGTCTTTCACTAGGGTTTTCATGTCTCCAGCAGTCAATTAAACCATGTGTGTGGATTAATTCTTGAAAAGCATTGGAGCTTTTAGTGAGGGGCACGGGGGCAGGATTAGATCTATCTAAGAAGATTTCCAGCACACAGTTACAGTCCCCACCTAATACCCACGGCCTGGGTTATCCAGACATCTGCAGTCTGTGAAATATAGATGGGTCATCAATATTAGGGCCATAAATGGATCCCACTGACAATGTAGGGCCATCCTGCATTGTCAGATGTACCAAAGTGTAACAGCCACCCTGACTATTACTGATTCTAATGACCTCACCTTGGAAGTGGGGTCCAAGCCAGACCGCCATGAAACTTGCCCTGGCATTAAAACATGCTACATGCCATATGCCACCCCAAGAGGATGATGTGTATGCCATTTCCTGCTCAGTCGTATTTGTTTCCTGAAGCAACGGGATGTCCCCTTTTAATTTTTTTCACGCTACCGTTTTTCACCTTCTTCCTTTTAACTGCATTTCTGAAGTCATAAACGATCTACGATATTATGTGTAGTTTCTCAGCCATGTTATAAGTTAACAACATCTGTCCTTCCTGTTTCCTTTCTGGACTCAAGACATCTAAAACTGCTGATGTTGTACTCCCAAGTAGTAAGTACCTGTTTGCAGTATGTTCCCATTGAACAAATGCATTTTTTAGAATTTATGATCAAACCCATCTTCCCAAACCAACAATTTTCATATGCTCCCTTTCTCTCCACATGGAAAACCCCAACTGTGTCCCTGGCAGCAACTAGCTGCAACTTCCCCCCAGCCTAGCAGGGAAAAACTCAAGTCCTGTTCCCCTACATACAAACTGGTGGATTTTGGTGAAACCTTTAGTTCATTCTGGCACTGCATTATGTAAACCTGAAAAAACAAGGAATCAAAGATAACGGCAGTAAAGATAATATCCCCCCCTCCCCAGTGTGGGAGGAGGAGGCACAATACTTAGTTTGAGACATAAAACACAATCTGTGACTTAGTAGAAATAAAAACCTGTTGTTACTGTAACAGGGCACAATAGTGTGTCTGTTGAGCTGACCATAAGCTGGGAGTAGGTAGATATCAGGAGACCCACCCCAGTTGCTCAGATGCTCCCTCTCCAGGAGCCAACTGTTGTATAAGGAGATCAATAAGATCAATAATCCCAGAGACCCCCCCATTCTTAGTTCATGTGGAGGGTGGTGTACAACACACCAGCCAATGTGGTTGTCATAAGGGGTTCATGGGCACTTGCATTCCTATACACCAGCACCCCATATCACTGGAATTCCATCCATGAGTCAAAGCTCTTTGGATTTCTGACTGTGGCCAGCCGCTGAACTCAAGAGTGTCCCTCCCAAGGTACCCTCCATGGGAATCTATGGTAAAAAGTGCTCCATGGTTTGGACACCCACCTGACTTGGCTCACCAGACAATCACAAGTCAAACCCATTCAAAAAGGTTATAGAACAATAGGACCTCCATTGAACCAGCTATAAAGACCCACAACTGACATAACACATGAAATTTATGCTCTTGAGAACTTGGCGGGTTTAGCAACACATTCATTGCATGGGACTCCTGGGCATCCGCCATAAGGGCCTGGGCACTGTGGGGAATTTAAGGGGTGGTAATGTGTCCCAAATGTTATCCAGGTCGTGGATGACCGTAGCTAACATACTAACATACTAAAATGCCAGCAGAATAGGCCTAATGGTCTTTTGTGTCTGCTCGTTTGGTCAGTCCCCAACCTGGGTGCTGACCTTGCTGTCCCCCTCGCCTTCTCTGGCTTCTCCCTTCCCAATTCCGGATATTCTTGCTGCATTGGATTTTGCTTCCAGAACCCTTCCCCTGTACCTGTCCCACCCCCTCTTGAACCCCTCCACTGTCTCTGCCTTCACCAGCCCCCTAGGCAGTGCATTCCATGGCTCCACCACCCTCTCAGTGAAGTAGCACCTCCTCCTTTCTCCCCTGAATCTTCCCCCCTCCAGCTTCCAGCCATGCCCTCTAGTGGCCCCTTCCTCCTTCCTTCGAAGCACCCCGACTGTTCCTCCCCTATTTACCCTCTTCATGTGCCTAAAGACCTCTATCATGTCCCCCCGGTCCCTTCTCTCTTCCAATGTGTACATATTTAGCTCTTCGAGCCTCTCCTCATAGGTCCTGTCCCCAAGCCCCAAATCATTTTGGTTGCCCTCCTCTGGACCCTCTCAGGAGGTTAATGTCCCGCTTTAAGTGTGGCCTCCAAACTGCACGCAGTACTCAAGGTGCGGCCTCACCAAGCAGTTATACAGAGGAGTATCACTTCCCTCCTCTGAGGTGATCCCCTAGCGATGCATCCCAGCATCCTGTTGGCCTTGGCTGCTGCCCTCCTACAAGTCTCAGAGTTGTTCATCTTGACATCCACCACCACCCCCAGGTCCCTCTCAGCCATCGAGACTTGTAGCATTTCCCCCCCCAGGGTGTACACTTGACCTGGGTTTCTGGCCCTCAGGTGGAGTACCTTGCATTTCCCTGCATTGAACTTTAGCTTCCACTTTCTAGACCATCTTTCTAGAGCCTCCAGGTCCCCCTGTAGGGCCACCCTCCCCTCCTCCCCATCCACCACCGCCCCCAGTTTCGAGTCATCTGCAAAGAGACTCATCTCACTCCTGATTCCTGTCCTATGTCAGATACGTAGGCATTGAACAGAAGGGGCCAAGGACTGATCTGGGGACCCCACTAATGACCCTCCTGGGGATGAGACTATCTCATCCAACCACGACCCTCTGGGTCCGGTCCTGGAGCCAATTGCTATCCATCTGATCATCTGGTTCCCCACCCCCATTTCTCCCAGCTTATCCAACAGGCCCACGTGAGGAACAGAGTCAAATGCCTTGCTGAAGTCCAGATAGAGGACATCCACTGGTCTACCCAGGTCCAAGGCACTTGTCACCCAGTCATAGAACTCCACCAGGTTTGTCTAACATGATTTCCCCGGGATGAATCCATGCTGTCTATCGTCCAGGCACCCTGACTTATCCAGGTCCACCCCTAGCCTCTCCTTGACAATGCCCTCCATCACCTTACACACCACCGAGGTCAGGCTGACAGGCCTGTAGTTCCCTACCACCTCCCTTGATCCCCCCTTGTGGATAGGCACTATATGCACCACCTTCCAGTCTTGGGGCACCCACCCTGTCCTCAGAGAGATGGTGAAAAGCTCTGCCAGGGGTTTTGCCAGGACATCTGCAAGTTCCTTCAGCACTCTGGGATGTAATTTATCCGGCCCTGGTGCTTTCTCCGTCTTAGGGGAGCTGAGGGCTTCCCTCACTCTCTCAGCTGTGATTTCCACTTACAGTACCCCTTCTCCCTGCTTAGCCCTCCCCCCACCTGCCAGTGATGCCTCCCTCTCCCAGACCTGCCGATCGGTAAGGGCCCCCTCCTCAGTATCTCTGTCTCCTCCCATGTATGATGCAGCACCCCATTTTCCTGGTGAACTGAGGTGAAGTACTCATTTAGTACCTCTAGCCTGCTCCCCTGGGTCTTGTGCCCATCCTCCCTGATTTAATCCTTCTAATCTGCCCCTTCACCCTTCGTTTTTCCCCAATGTATCTAAAGAACCCTTGTTCCCTCCCTAATTTCCCTAGCCAGGTTCTGCTCCTTCCTTGCCTTAGCCGCCCTCACCACTCTAGTGGCCCTTCTAGCCATCAGCTCGTACTCCCTCAATCCTTTCCTCCTTGAGCACTTGAATTGCTTATAGGCTGCTTTCTTTCCCCGCACCACCTCCTGGACCTCCCTGGTCCACCAACAGGGTTTTAGGGGCCCTACACATTTCGTCTTACTCTTGCACAGGTCCTGTAGCATCCTGCACCCTCTCCTGATGATTTCCCACCTACTATCAGCGTCCATGTCTGACCCAATCCCATCCAAATGCTCCTTAAGGATCCTTCCCATTTCCTTAAAATCTGCCCCCCTGAAGTCGGTTACTTCCGTCTTTGTGCAGCCTTCTACCCCTCCTAGGTCCAGGCAGAACCAGACCGTGGCATGGTCACTCCCCGCCAATGGGTCCCTTACCCTGCTCTCACCCACAGCCCAGAGACAGTGTGCAGTCATGCTGCAGTCAGGTAAAGGCCAGCTCCTAGGTAATCCTCCTATGCTAGACCTTGCAGTAATTGAACCAGCAGTATCCATGTACCCCCATCCCAGAAACAACTTCAGTTTTGTTCTGGTGACTGAGGGTCAGGACACACAAAACCACCCCATAACCAACTATAAAAATCCACAACAGAATATAACAGTTAAAGTTTTTATACTTGAGAACTTGTTGATTTTGTCAGTGATTTTGTCACTTGGGGCCCTGGAGTACCTGCCATAAGGTCTTGAATACTATGAGATCTTTAAGTACAGTTATGTATCACACATTGTATCTTATCCAGTGTGGACACAACCATATCCACTGATACTCACAACCCAAAGTCAGTATGTATTTATGCTATGGTCAGGTAATGGCCATATCCAAGATGATCATCAAATGACAGACCATGCAGCAGTTGATCCAGCACAGACCATGCCCCCCCACTGGCAAATCAAGTTGTGCTCTAGTGTCTGAAGTTCAGTTCAACTATATAGACAGGTGTATCAGCCTAATCTTTTGATTTACGATGCAGAGGTTGATATCTCTGCAGATTCCTATGTAGATAGATTACACCTTTCAGAATTTGCTTGTTACCCCTGAGAAAATTGGTGGATGGCCCTTTGGGGGGCTTATTTCTGATTTTGGATGTTGTGGGCACTCCGGGCCCAATAGCTCGGCCTAGGAATGCCTGATTTACAATTCCAAGGTGTCATTTTCTACATTTATTGCCATGCCAAGTTGGATGGAACAACTTAGATAATCCACAATGGCCACCAAAATCCAATATGGCTGCCATATCACTAGTAAATACTTGATTTGCTAATAATTTCCAAATCCCTAGCTTCCAAGATACCGATTATCAATGATTCATGAACAGGGAGTTTATTATTATTACGTTTAATATAAACACATATTAAATTAATATAATAGAACATAAATATAAATAAATGATGCATAATGCATCAATCAGCTTGTCTGTGCTGTTAACCCAAAATTGCGTCCACTCTGTCAGAATTTGCCACTTTGTTCACAGGATTACATGGCGTGTTCATGTACATTGTATGCCTAGTTAGTTTATATATCTAGTTTCTAGTTTTTAATTTTAGTTTCTGTTTTTGTTTCAGAAACATGGATAGCCCTCTAGCTGTACCTGTTAGATTGGTCAATACATCCGACTTGCCTACCTGTGTTCTTTGTGAGAACCAAATAAGAGATACAGAACTGTAACAAATATTAGGAGAGAATGGGCTGAATACCATCAAGGCTTTTGCAGAGAAATTGTCAGTCACAAAACCAGCTTCCGAGTATGCTAGAAACTTCAACCTCATATGGAATAAAATCAATGATCAACTTCCCCCTGGCCCTGGAGAAATGGGCCTACCTGTTCTACAAGGTGTCACCAAAATTTCACCAGTGAAAGGAAATTAAACACCAAATCAATGAAAGAACTTTCTTCGCATCAATCTTCTGAAGTTGAATTCTCCAGTATACCTGACCCACAGACATCCAGGAGCAGTGAAGCTATCCATGTAACTCGATGTAAAAGGAAATCGTTGGAATTTAAGAAGGGTGAGACCTGCTTCATCTGTGATAAGAAAAGGAAAAAGAGAGGAAATACAGAAGAAAAACTCCAAAGAGTTGAACTTGAAGATGGAACAATTACATTGCATGAAAGCATGTTATGCAATGAAAATTGTGATGATGCTCTTTTGTCTGGTGCAGCCAAATGTTTGAAGGTCGCTACCGCCAATGTTGACATCTTTGCTGCGGACGTCAAATACCATCAAAGTTGTTACAACACTTTCCTCTACATTGGCAAATGACAGCAACAAACACCAGGCGGATTGGAAAGCATTCACACAGAGTGCTGAAATGGATTTTCTTCAAATCGTGAGAAGAAAGGTTGTTAAGCAGAAATGTTGCTATTTACTCCCAGAGTTACTGGAGGATCTTCATAACCTCTACAAGTTTCATGGATGCGAACAAGATGCTGGAATAAATCACACATTTCATTTGAAGAATATTATCAGCAATGAATTTGGAGATGAGATAGGTTTCACTGCAGGGAGGGGGATACACGGGAATCCTCACATTCTTCACTCAACAGAAATAAACCCACTTGATTATTCTTTGGCAATCTTGAGAGGAACTGGGCTCAGAGATAGTGACATCACCAAGGCATTTGCAAGGATGATCAACCGGAAATTAAAAGATAGACAAATTGAGTCACCGCAGTTTCCTATGGCATATGAAGACTTACTTTCTGAGCTTGATAATTATGAACCCATTCCAGAAATCTTCAATGTGATAGCTGTCTCTATAAGCCCTTCTAAGAAGATTAATGCTCTAGGTTATGCGATCATCCCAACAGAAATTCAAGCTACCAAGATATGGTTCATTGCTAGTGACTGGCAATGCATCATTACCTGAGAACATTGTCCAAAGTCGACAGTTCTATCCATGGTCACTCATCGTCTCACCTGAAGTAAAGAAGCAGTCAATCTTCTACATTGTTCGGGGGTTGGTATTTCTTACATAGATGTCAGAAGACAAAACAAGAAATTGGTCCATGATAGTAAATCTAAGAAAAAAAAGCACCGCACGCTATTCCGCCTGGACAGCCAACTCATGTCACAATTGATAACTCAGATGGTAAGCAACAGACATTAACAGGAGTCTCGACAACACATGACACTAACTCAACAATTTAGTACCCTGAATTTTGCATCCTGCTGTCATCTGCGATTTGCCAGCATGAGAACAGAACATTCCAAGCAGCTCAACAACAGAAGTCCAGGAAACCTTTGAGAGCTCAGAAACTATTGACTATGGGGATTATAACAAGCATTTGTCAATGCCGAACGTTCGCTTGCAGGTATTTGCAGTGGTGTTTGGCATGTATGGTGCCTTACCCTAATGCCCTGTGCGATTGCTGGTATTTGCACACTAAATTGTCAGCATGACCTTGTTGCTACCCCCATTGTGCGCTACATAGGCAGAAACACATTTTGGGCAGGATGTGAAAAATGACAGCTGTACTGCTCATAAGGAAGTGTGGTAAAATGGCAATGTTGAAAATCTGGAGTGGAAATATTGAAAATTCGCAAACCTACGAGCGTGCGTGGGAACTGTGCAACACACGCTCGTAAAACAGTCATTTGTAGGATTTTTTTCACCAAATTTTCAACATTGCCATTTTAAAACCTCTGCTAATGAACAGTGTCACTGTGATTTTCTTTACTGTGTCCCATACATTGATTTCAAGACAATCGACTGCGCCCATTGTAACTACATGGGCGGAAAGATGTTTTGGGCAGGATGTGAAAATGACAGCTGTACTGCTCATAAGGAAGTGTGGTAAAATGGCAATGTTGAAAATCTGGAGTGAAAATATTGAAAATTTGCAAACTTACGAGCGCAGTAGGAACTGCGTAACGCAGAGTCATAAAACAGTCATTTTTAAGAATTTTTTCACCAAATTTTCAGCACAGCCATTTTTAGACCTCTGCTCATGATCTGTGTCAGTGTGATTTTCTTAATGTGTCCCATACATTGAGTTCGCATACCGACTGCGCCATTGTGCGCTACATGGGCAGAAACACATTTTGGTGAGATGTGAAAAATGACAGCTGTACAACTCATAAGAAGGTGTGATAAAATGGCAATGTTGAAAATCCAGAGTGAAAATATTGAAAATTTGCGAACTTACTAGCCTGCATAGGAACTGCGCAATGCACGCTTGTAAAACAGTCATTTTTGGAATTTTTGCGCAAATTTTCAACATGGGGTTTTTGGGACTCCTTCTCATGAATGATGTCACTGTCATGGCATTATTACGCCAAAGGGTGATTTCACACGTGGCCGCACAGTGCCTGCAAAATCACCCTTTGGGCCTGAATAATGCCATGACAGTGACATCATTCATGAGAAGGGGTCCCAAAAACCCTATGTTGAAAATTTGGTGCAAAAATTCCAAAAAATGACTGAGATATGCAATAAAGTTGAAACACCCCCATGTAGCCCATTATACAGCTTACCGGCATTTCCTCAGTTCGCGGTCAGCTTTGAAGAGTGCAGACGTGTTCCCGGTCCACTGAAGATCATTGAGCCAGAGTCTGGAGGTAAGTATGGGGTGAGGGGTGGGGAGGTTGGTGCGCAGTGGGTGGTGCGGGTTGTGGGAGGGAGGGCTGGGAGACGCGCTGCGGGATTGTTTTTGTTTTACAGGTTGAAAAATAAAAAAAGACGATGTGGGACATTTGCCACACTGGGGTGGGTTCCCAGCATGGCAGAAGATGGCTGGGGGGGCAAGGAGCTGACGGGGGATTGGGCACCCCCATCGGCAAAGTAAACAACCATTTGCCACGCTGGGGTGGGCTCCCAGCATGGCAGCAGGATGGCTTGGGGGGGCCGTGGCACCGACTGGAGATTGGGCACCCCTCGGCAAACTGAACATTTGCCACACTGGGGTAGGCTCCCAGCGTGGCACCAAAGCTTTGCGGGGCGGCGTGACGCGGCGCGGGGAGGTAGCACGTGATGTGAGGGGGGCGCTCAGTATGGCAGTGGTGCTTTCCTTTGAAGCAGAGGAACACCGCTGTCATACTGAGCTCCTGCACCCATTGGTGCAGGACTGCCATGCCTGCTCAAGGGAGCAGTGCATTGGGTGGGAGAGGCACACCTCCAAGTGTGCTACTCTCCCAAAACATTCCTTGCACATGCACACAAGCGAACATAAAAATAGGAAAAAGAAAACCCCCACTGATTGTCACATCCTATGATGAGGATGAGAGAAGGACCGAGCTTGATCTTCATTTGAGCAAAGATTGTATTTGGGCTCTGGCAGCAAGCATATAATCTTCCAGAGAAGATGAATCTTTTCCAGTCCACAGATCATGGACAGCTTTCAATAAAAAAAGCAACATCAGCCACTACCTTCAAATCCGAAACTGATTTCCTGCCCATTATACCACATGAACCAGATGATGCAGTTTGCAAATATTACTTTGACTTTCTCATGGATCTAACAGATGACCTACAAATTGACCACATCTTCAGCCATAGCGATCATGCAGTTTTCTACAAGATTGCACAAATAATGTGGAAAGAACAAAAATATACAAAAGTGGTTAATTTGATGGGAGGATTTCATGAACTGATGGCGAAGCAGAAGATCCTCTACAAGCAATACGGTGCTATGGGACTTCGTGACTGGTGGGTTCAGGTGGGAATGATAGCAGATGGATCTGTTGACCTGGCCTTGGAAGGACGCCACTATTCTAAATCAATGAGGTTACATAAATAGTCCCTTGAGGCTCTCCTATGATTCATGGGATCCAAGATTCACAGCTCACTTACTGACGGACTATGAGAAAAATTCATCAACATGACAAGATCTGTATCAGCAGAATCCCTGAATCTTGTCCTCTTGGATGAATCTTTCCTCGAAGTGCAGACACGAATGTTGGAAACCTCTGGCACCACGGGACAGTGGGTGACAGGCTATATGGTGACACCAGCTCTCTTCTTGCCCAGGTCACCACATACAGTGGCAAGAATCTGAACTTGCATCTGCAGGCTCAACCAGATATTCTACCTTTACTGTTTGCATTCAACCATCAAAACTACTCTCGGTATTTGATGTGGCATCATGTAGACTTCATCAATCTGAAAACCATCAATGAGAACTCATACAATGAATTGCAGGAATATGGCATTGGGGCTACTCTGTCCAGTGAGGCATTCTCTACGATACCTGACTACCAAGCGACTGAGGTCTCAATCAACAGAGAAGTCAAGGTGAGGGGTGGACCCATGAGAGGCGGTTACAGTATGTCTGAGGAAGCTGCTGGTGACTTAGTTTTGAATTCTCACAAGCTCGCAAAAATTCATTTGTCACTGAAGGAGAAGATGCTTCTGAAAACATCAGTCACACACAATGAATTGACATATGGTGCTATGAAGAAACATGATGGTTGAGTGAAAGAGCAAGTGAAGAAACTTCATGCATATTCAGATCCATGTCAGGGCGTAGCATGACACATCGCAACAGGCATTAAAATACTGCTGGCAATAGTAGAGGGCCTTTTGAAGGCAAGGGCTACAGGGGAAGTTATGTTGAGTGCAATTATAAACAATCCCTTCTTATCAAGGAAAGTTGGTTTCTTTGAGCCCATTAAATGCAGTGGAATTTCCACAGGAATGGACAAGAAGAAAAAGAAACCCAAAGCAGAATCAGTCTTGAAAGAAGACCGACAAGAAAGATGCATTTTCTCATCCGCTCAAAACATATCCTGTTACAATAGCAACTCCAGACAGAAACTTCTACAAACCTAATACCAAACATGTCTTAAGAAATGGTCTCATCGATGAAGCAGAAGCTTGAAGTTCTTCCCCTCCTCCATTACGCTCAGTGTACATATACAATGCCATGGCGATGGTCAGAGCAGTTCCTGCACAGCGTACATGGGATAGCCTTTAGAAAGCACTTCTTGTCACAGTCACATCTCCATCTACAGCAAACCCAGCAGAAGTCGTCAATTTTGATAATTATAAGGATGATCAGGCATTCTCGGTGAAACAGCAAGAAGAAGCTGAGCGAGTGGTAGGAACAGGAGGAATGCGACTTCACATCGGATTTGATTCACAAGAGATGCTGCAGGGAAAGGTGTATCAGCAGTACCTTCACAACAATGACAACAAAACAGATCTCATACAGAGCTTCAATGAGTATGTTAGACAAGATGATGTCAGAAGAAACTTATGATACCCACTTACCATCAGCAATGGCAGAAGCATGTATACTATATACCCAGATTCAGAAAAATTCCTGTTTTCCTGCAACCATGAGGAGGCAGATACGAGGATAGTGCTGCATTGTGCTCTTGCGAAAGGCCCAGTTGTCGTCTGAGCCAAAGATACAGACATCCTCATTCTGATGGTTTACACTTTCACAAAGACCCTTCCAGATTCATCATGGATGCTCCAAATCAACCCCGACATATTTGTAAACATAGGCTTTATATATGATCACATTGGACACTCTGCAAGTCTCAATTTGCCAGCATACCACACTGTCTCTGGATGAGATGCAGTGAGTTACTTCTACAAAAGGTATCAAAGAAATTAGTCTTTCAACTTTCGCACTGGGTTGAAGAAAGAATAAATCTCCTTTCAGGGCTTGTGGAAAGTGCATATGCTTCACAAGACACTGAATAAAACATCAAGACCTTCATTCAGCACTGCGTGTACAATGGTGCAGGAGGAGAGGATCTAGTAAGCACACGAGTAAGGCAATACAATAACCTGAGAGTGAAGACTACACAAATGATTCTACCAGACCCAGTGAGCCTATGTCAGCACATAAAGAGAGCAAATCTCATAGCCTACTATTGGCACCACTGCACAGAGCCGGAAACCCGGAAAGTTGACCCTTGTTTGTCAGGATGGAAATGAGAAGATGAAACACTGAAACCTGTGTGGTTCACTGGGTTTCAGTTACCTGACATCCTACACCATAGAAGAAAGGGCGGAAGGTTAGTCGGACGATGATGATCAGCTGACGGAGATGAAGCAGATGATGAAGGTGAGTCAAGACCTCAAAGACACACACAGAAGACCAAACAAAAACCGTCAATCACAACGCCAATGACTGATTGTACAGAAGATGATGACACTGAAAATGACACATCGGCAGCCAATGAACAAACTTCTGCAGACAAATCTTCAAGCTTCAGGAGTGAATGTGACAGTTCAGATCCAGAGTGGACTTCAATAAAATGATTTCAAAACTGGACATTAAAATCAAGGTGTACTGCTGATCCAAAATATTCATAGTGTTGGGTCAAATCGTTGATAAAATGACATAATTCTAAACAACAAATCAGCGCATACGACATTTAGATTTTAAGCATTACTGTACGTACTTCAAACTATTTTATCAGTAAATTGCCTTGTGAATTCAAGTGTTTCATGTAGTATTAATGTGTGCATTTGGTTCTGTGTCTAACAGGGAGCCTCAAAGCAATATATAGATGTCATAAATGTTCATGAATAAATGTTTAATATGTAGATGTTCATGAATCACTGATAATCAGTATCTTGGAAGCTAGGGATTTGGAAATTATTAGTGAATCAAGTATTTACTAGCAATATGGTCGCCATATTGGATTTTGGTGGCCATTTTGGATTTTCTAAGTTGTTCCATCCAACTTGGCATGGCAATAAATGTAGAAAATGACACCTTAGAATTGTCGGTGTCAGTGGCTCAGTAGGTAGCACACTCGCCTCTGAGGCTGGGAGATCAGAGGGCTGTGGGTTCAGTTCCCACATCTGACACTTGGGTTAATATCCCAGTACTGACACTGTAGTGCAGCATGAGAGGGGTGCTGCACTTCTGAGGTGCCGTCTTTCAGATGAGATGTTAAACCGATGTCCCATCTGCCTGGACTGGTGGCAGTTCAGGTTGATGTTAAAGATCCCATGGCACTTATCGAAAAGAGTAGGGGAATTTTATTGAGAAATGGACTTCAGTACATATCAAAACAAAAGAAAAAAACAGAAAGAAACATAATCATACAATATTGAAACAATCAGGTAGCCCATGTCATACAATTGATCCAATAGCTGTTAAAGCATTCCAAAGGAGTGTGAGAAAAGTCATAGTCCATCAGACGTTTCAGGGCTTTACCAACATTGATGAATAATTCTTCATGTGTAACATACTTCTGTGTAAAACCAGAGACATCTAGATTGCCATACATAATAGCGTAAAATACAAAAAATAACATAAAGGGTTATCACTATGATATTTAACAAAATTATTGAAAAAGGACCAAAACAAAGGGCAGAATAAGCAATATTCCCAAATTCTGGCTCCCGCCATTCAGCCAAAACAAGAAAGGTTGTATATAAGCACTAAATAACAAAGAGATGACATTGAGTTTCCAGCAATTGTATACAGGTAGGACGAGGACAAAATCTCTCAGACATTAGTTTGTGCTTACTATTCCCCTTAACCCCTAATTTCCCAAAATTGCTAAGCCATACACAATCCCATGCATAAGAAGGGATACATTTGTTTTGCAAATGTTGAAGAACAACTACCTGCCTATCCTACGGGCACTCAGGGAAAACAATCTCAGTAGAACGTTGAACTAGTAAGATGGACCCATAGACCATTTTTCTATCAGCAGTCAGAAGTGAAGAAGGGGTAATATGCCATTTAATAAGCTGTTTTATACAGTCTTTAATACTATTCAGTACAGTAGAAAGTTTGGACAACAGCCAAGGATTACCAGATAGCCAACTAGGCCTACATAAAGCAAGCCAGTGGTCTAAAAAGGCCTCCAAATGAGATCCCTTGGTCTCAACACCTTACCAAAGTTATATGCTACAAAAAGACTGTAAAAAAAAAAGCAATAGGATGAAACATAGAGACACCACCTTCAGCAATTGGTCTATAGGTAATTTCCCGCTTAAGGGAGTTCAAACGAGAGTCCCAAAAAAGCTTGGAAAAAAACACTAAAAAGCTGTGTCCAAAGAGGAAACGGGGGAAGAAAAACATAACAAATATATAAAAAAATAAGTGTGAGAACAGTTTTAATTAACAGTACCCTCTTTTTTTTGACAATTGCTGTCCTTTCCAATTACCTACCATCCGAGACCCCCTGGCTAAGACTATGTCACAATTTACCTTTGCCATATCACCAGGGTCAAACAATAGGCCCCAAATCTTAATAGGTTCCCTAGAAACAGGGATCCCAGCAATAACCCCTCTAGGTGGGACAGGAGTAGAACCAATAACAACCCCTTTACTTTTATTGTAATTAATTCTGGAACCTGAGAGGTGGAAAAAAAGCTCAAGAGAGTCTTTCAAAGCAGAGACAGAAAAATGAAGGGGCAAAAGTAACACCAAGTCATCAGCATAAGCTAATACCTTGTGGGGAGATAGAGAAGGAATCACATCAAGGCCCTGCAAAGCAGTGTTTGCATGCAGCAACCGAATAAAAATATCGATGGTAAAAGCATAGAGAATAGGACTGAGTGGGCAGCCTTGACGTACCCCTTTAGTAATAGCCAACCTATTCCCAAGCTAGCTGTTAACATTAGGGATAAGCACAGCACCCTTGTACATTGCGGAGAGCCAAAAAATAAACTGATCAGGGAACCCAAAAGCTTTCAACACTAGAAATAAAAAGGAATGGGCCACCCAATAAAAAGCTTTCTCCTGATCCAAACCCAAAACATACCCTTGTAAGGGACCCACCTCCCCTTTGGCAAACACCTCAGAAATTAAGTTGTCCTGTTGTTTGCATCCTGGAACTCGCACAAGCCTGGACTGCGTGCAGCAGCAGGTAAGTGTAGAAAGCCTAGCCAAAAGAATTTTACTCAATATCTTCAAATCAGAATTCAGTAGGCTAAGGGGGCACCAATTGCTTAAATCAGTCCTATCCCCTTTCGTGTATAGAAGTAGCAAAATAGCTTCAGTCATAGATGGAGCGTATTCCCCAGAGTGTAAGATAAAATTCAAGAGAATCTCCAGCACAGGTCCAAGGGACTGTAAAAAGGTCTTATAAAAGCCTGCACTGAGGCCATCTGAGCCAGGGGCAGATTTGGAAGGTAACCCCTGAACAGCTGTAGTAACCTCAGCCAAGATAACATCAGCTATCAAAGTCTGCTGTTGAGCTGTAGACAGTGTGGGTAACTGCAGTTTATCCAAAAGCGGAATAACCACCTCAGCTGCCAGAACAGGGTCAGGCACTAAAGAGGAAGCCATATGAGTTTTAACCACTTGTAAAAGCTCATGGGGGTCACTGACAGCATGACCATGCACATCAGTCAGAACAGAGATTAATTGAGAATCAATCCAGTTTTTATTTTCTGTAAATGGGTCCAAAGAGTGGCATGTCATAGACGTGCCAAAACATAATTCTTGCTCTAAAGATTTGCCTCTATCATATTGTAGCCCCACCATTTGCTTCTTTATAGTAGCTATAAGCTCACTATAATCCCGGTTAGTAGTTTCAGAGAGGGAAATAAGATGCTGCAATTGGTGTCTCAGTTGTAAGTATCCCATATAGTCAGCAGTAGATTTAATATGTGCCTGACATTGAAAAAAGGACTTCCAACCTTGTTTAGAATCTTCCCACCAATCCAAAATGGAATCATAGCATTCCAACACTGAAAAGTGAGCCACCCAGTCCCTCTCCCATAACTTACAGAGATGAGGATTGTCCAACAGTGATTCATTCAACTGCCACCCATTCTTTTTACACCTGGAGGCTCCCTCCCAGGAAATAGTAACTGTAAGAGTACAGTGATCAGAGAATTCTATGGGCTGGGTAGAAGCCTGCACAACGTTAAGTACCAAGGCTAAGAAAATGAAATCAATACGGGTCCGGAGAGGTCCCCAAAAATACGTGTAACCCCCCCGTAGGATATAACACTCTATAAGAATCCAACATATGTGCCGTAGAGATAATATTTTTCAAAGCTACAGAATCAAAAAAGTTTATCCGTGACTAAACCCCTATCAGTAATAGATAACTCACAATTAAAATCACCCAACAAACAACCAACCAAGAAGTATGCAAAAGGTTGTACTTCTTTAAAAAGTGCCACAAGTTGAGCTTTGGTTTGGGGGGCATACACTGTGATAACCCTAAAATGTTCAGAAAAAAAAGAAACACCCAAACACAAAGCCCTCCCCGGGTGTATATCTACTAATCTAGAAACCGAGAGCTGAGGGATAGTAAACAAAATGCCCAAGCCATCACAAGTATCATCCCCCACAGACCAAAAGGAAGGTCCCCGGGACCAATAATGAGAGGCATGCTGAAGGTCCCGGTGTGATTTCAGACGTATGTCCTGTAAACAAATTATATCAGAGGAGAAGGAATGAAGATGAAGAAAAAATCGCTTCTTCTCTCCTCTAATACCATTAACATTTAAAGTGGAAAATGTTAAGGAGGACATCAAAGGGGAAAAAGAGGAAAGAACAAGAAATCCTAACCTAGAAAAAACACTCAAGGGGGCTTCCCTGCTTGCCGGTGTCTAGTCCTCTTGGCAATAGAGTCTTCAGAACGGCTATCAGTGTCAGTAGTAGAGACAATAGACGAGGTATCAGTCTCGTCACCTGAATCCCCTCCAGTATCTTCTTCTAAAGGGGCAAAAATGTTCCTAACAGGTACAGGATCCTTCGGAAGTGAAGGCTTCTGTATGGGAATAGTTTTTTGTGAAGTTTTGGGCTCAGACGTGGTTTTACCCATGTCTATTTCTGCTTCGTAAGAGGAACCACTGAAAAAGGGACTTCAGGGGGGTGGAGGGGGGGAGGCATGATGTCTTCAGTATTAGGTACAGGGGTCTTAACAGGGACTGGTGTAGCAGCCGAAGCCAACTCTGAGGCCAAGCATGAGGGAGGAGGTGCAGCAACCAAAGGCACAGGGGGAGGGATGGGAGGAGCAGTATCTGGTGCAGAGGACGAGACAACCTTGGCCAGGACAGATTGAGCAGCAGCCACCTGCGAAGCTAAAACATGCTGGGCTTGATTGATGAGACCTTCATGGGAGGGACAATCCTCATGATTATGAGAGGCCCAGACAACAGCCATAAGCATGATCGGGTTTGTTCACAGAGGTTGCATAAAGAGATTCAAGCAGGCAGAGGCTAGATGGCCGTACTCTAAACAATGACTGCATCTGGTGATATCACAAGCTGAACTCAGGTGGGTATGAGAGCCACATTTAAAACAAGATCTGGGCTGCCCTAAATAAAAATAGAGCCCCTGTCCCAGCCTAAAAAAAATACACTGGGAAGATGTACAGGACCAGAATTAGTGGAGAAAAGTTCAACTTTCACCTTCCAACCCCTGTCCCAAATCTGTTCGCTATCCATAGTAGGGGTAGGGCGACCTAAAATCTCACAGCATTGCTGCAACCAAAAAAGGATATCCTCAACATTAACCCCCTCATTTTTGAATAAAACTGTAATGGTTTTAATCAGAGGCTTAGTGAGGGGTATGGCCTGGAAAGGTACCCAGACGGGGTCATTCTTAAAGAGTATTATACTGAGACCAGAACCTATCCAAATTAGACACATTTTTGAAACTTACATCATAATTGCCATTCCCTAATGAAATTAAAGCAAAAATCTCAGAGGAAATTTTTTTTATTGATTTCTTTAACAGAGTTCTGGCAATAAACAACCTGTCAGGAGTGTGTTACAAGCCCCCTTTGTACAAAAGCCGAACTGCGTTTCTCCGGGGAGCAGGTTCCTCAGTGGAATGAAACAAATCAGCAAGCTTGAACAAAGGGGCCAGGGAAGATTTCTCCTGGTGGTCAGCCAGAGCCTCAGTGCTAGGCCCCATTCTATTTTCAGCAGATACAGTTTCTGGTGTGGTACCAATACCAGAAATACTAACTTTAGAGATAACAGGTATTAAGTTTGATAAGTTACCCCGGGGTGTGGTGAAGCTCAAAGCAGGATCAGCATTGGTGGCCACAGTGGAAGAACACATCCTTCTGTAGGAGGGATCAGATGGGTCCAGAGTCCAGTGTCCTGAGGCTGCTGGGACCCAGCCAGCTGCCAAAAGGGCCTTTTCAGGAGACCAAGAAGCGTCTCTAAAAGTGACTGGAGTGGGTGTGGGAGCCAATCACCCCATTTGGTGGAGGGAGTACGATCCAAAAATGAAAAAGTGGTCTCTGAAGGTGGAGGAGAAGTAACTATGGAAGCAGGAAAAGTCCGGGCAGCTCGAGACATTCCCAGTCTCAGTGTCAGGTTTCTAGTAGCACCAGGCTGCAATGTCGAAGAAGGTAGTGGTAAATCCAATGGCTGTTGGCATGCGGGAACAAAACTGCAATCACTGCCAGCTGAAAAAAGCACCAGAGAGCCGGAGGAAGCAGGAACCAGCTTCCCAGAGCAGGCGTCCGACGGGGTAACTTGCTCTACCCGGTCTGACGCAGTGCTGGTCCCCTCAGAAAGCGGACGCACCATCAGAAGATCTGAGTTCAGCTCCCCACGAACATGCAGCCGCTCTGGAGTCATCGGTGAACTGGAGGACTCCTTAGATGCAGGAACAGCCGAAAGACAAGTCGGCAACAGTGAAACAGGTAAATTCAGAGCCACAGAGTCGGTTTCCATACTGTCTTCTGCAGCGCTGTCAGGGGAGAGACCAGCAGCTGCCATAGCAAGATCCACAGCCTCCTGAGTGGAGAGGATAGGAGCCGAGGCCAGAGCTCCCATCCAAACAACGTCCTCACCCTCCAGAGTACAAGGAGAACTGGCCATTTCAGCAAGACAGCCAGCAATCCCCCTGCAGGAAGAGTAGGGGAATTTCCCCGGTGTCCTGGCCAAATTTCCCTCATTCATTAAAAATACCACCAACAGCCTAATCTGGTTCAAGGTCAGTTGGCATTCATCTGTATCCCCCTTCCCCAGGTTGTGTCCGAAAATAGGCAGGATTTGTCTAGTGCACTTACCTGGTCAACAAAAACTAAATAAATAAATAAATCGGGCATTTTTAAGCCGAGCTATGGGACTCATAGGGCCACAACGTCCAAAATCAGAAATAAGCCCCCTGAGGGGCCATTCACCAATTTTCTTGGGGGTAACAAGAAATTCTGAAAGGTGAGGTCTATCTACACAGGAATCTGCAGAGATACCAACCTCTGCATCATAAATCGAAAGATTAGGCTGGTACACCTCTCTAACAGGTCTGATTATTTTATTGTCACTAAAAGTGGGATTACATAAATGTTTTAGCCATGCATTGGGAGAAGAAAAGCACCAGTATCATCTAGACTTTCAGCAATTGGCGCCATATGGCACTCATGCAGCACAGAGTCCTCATTGAAAAATAAATTATAAACATTAAGTGACAGCCAAACATGACTAAATTTAAATACATATGAAGCTGTAGAACCCAAATGTTGAAGATCATGTTCACAGTTATTCATCTGTGGGGCATCAAGCAATACACCTTGCAATCGTATTACCAGAAAGACCCCCCCCCGTTCCTTTAATCCCATTTGACCCATGCAGCCCCTCACAGTACAGACATCTCTCCTTCCAATAACAGTCAATTCCAGTAATAATAGCAGACACCTACTCATCATGGTGCCATGAAAGCTGAGTGGGTCATGAGCAGGCAGAAAGATGGCATTTGTGGCCCCGGTCACTTTCAACCAGGACAGCCGAGTGGCATGGTGAAAAACAGGGGAAGGCTAGCTGAGCAAAGTGAATGTATGGCAGGATGCCCAAACCTTTACCCCACAAAATTACTAACTGTGGCACATGGATTGGAGGATCGTGCCTTGTAGTTCATTTGATGGGACCAGTGCCCGGAGCTGAGCTTCTCCCCTCTGCAGCAGCATCCTTCTTCTTTACAAAGTCCTCAGCAGCTTGGGGTGTATCAAAATATCTAGGTGGTTTACTTGGTATTGAAATGCAGAGGCCAAAGGGGTACCAGTGGGAAAATTCCCCTCCAGTCAAGTGGAGTTTGGACTTGATACCAGAAAACTGTTGGTATTTGGACTGCAGCTCCCTGCTGTAGCCTGAAAGACAGTCACCTTGCGATTTTCTACAGTAATTGGACTATTAGCTTTGGCAGCTGGCAAAACCAGCTCTTATTCTGGGTACCATAGATACCAGATGAGGAATTGCCTTGGTTGCTACCCAGTCTTGGGATGGGCAGGTCAGGTACATTCTCTCAATTTCAAAGGATGTGTCCTCTGTACCCAGTGTCATCTTCTCTGCAAGTCACTTCTGGATGTTGGAGCCAGGATTCTTGCCCTCAGGGCCTTGAGGGAGCCCCACCTGGCATAGGTTTGAGCACCTCATCCAATTTTTCTTGATCATCAGCCCTTTTCTGCAGCATTGTTACTGCATATCTGGGCTGTTTTCTGACCTTAGTGAGGTCAGTGAGGGAATCCTCCAAGTTGCTGACCCTCTTTTTGGATTCATCAAGTCAGGTAGCATGGACACTGGTGGTCTCCATCAAATCAGTCAGCATTGCCTGCACATGAAGGATCTACACTGATACACTTTTGAAGCCCAGCTTTGAATTTTTGCCAAAAATTGAGGACCATTGCTGCCAGTGGTCTGTCGGTGTCTTCTGTTCTATGGTTCCCACATAAAAACATTGCATGAGTCCTGGTGTGGCCTCCAGGGGAGGGGTTCCAGGTTGGTTTGTCATGCTAGTAGGTTCAAATGTAAGCAATGTCTGCTTTTGTTTGCGATTTGAGTACAGCCGTTAGAAAACTGCAGCTGTTCATGGGTTTGAAGCAGGCTAGATATCTGGATGTCTCAGGATTGCCATTTTTAGTTTGAGCCAGGTGGAAGCTAAGCTGCAGAGCAACCACCATCTTGTCCTGCCAGGACATGCCTTCTCCAGAAGCAACATATTAAAACAAATTATTATTATTATTGTCACAATGAATATTTTTAAGGTTATTGTCATCATGGTGGAATACTGAACCAATCAGTGAGCAGCATTCACAATGCTAATCACATCACAATATCCTGTGCAGCACTGAAGCCAACAGCTATAACCAAAGAAAACCAGCAAAACTTCAAACAAACTGCAGATTCATAAGCAATAGCTTATAAAATACCATTGTGTCTATAGAATATACAACAGTCTGACTCAAAATAGGTAACTGTTTAAGAAAAAACTCCTACAACACCTCATCTCTCTAAGTAGCTGTGACTGACAAGCTTAATCACCCCACCCATCCAATCCCTGTCCCCCCTTGCCCTCTTTACCCAAACACCTGTCCCCCACTATTTCTCCCATTGCTTCCAAACAACCCTTCCCTCCTCTCAAACTACTAACCTTGCTTACCCTTAACCCCCCATGTACTACTAATCTAACATACCCATACCTCCCTTCCTCCTTCCCTTCTGACAAAGTCAAACCATGACTGCTACCTTCCCCTGTCCTCCTTGCCCAGGCATCTGTGCCTTTCCACCTTACCTCTGCTCCCAACTACCCGCCATCATGCACTTCTCATCCTGCTTCCCCTACTCACCTGCTTACCAGTGTCAATCACCTGGCTGCTTCCTTAATACATTCTAAATATTGAATGTTTAATGATGTTTCATTCTCAATTGTATACTCAAAGCTTTTCTCATTGATTGTACATTTACTTTGTCTTTTGTGCCTGTAATGTGTACTTGTTATGACGTGGAACCTTTGTAAATGAGCTCCTAGCTCAAAGGTGTTTCTCCAAGACAATAATTAAAAGAATTAATTAATTAATTTGTCATCACCTGTGAGTGGGCAGGACTTTCATAACTAACTTATGGCTCTTTCTCATGTGAGTTATGGTCCTGCTCCCTCACACCTGAAGATAAATTGCATATTTTGAGTCAGCCAGTTACATAGGCTATATATATATAATCTCAATTGAATGCTTTTTTTACTATCCAACTTTTGATTACATGATATCTGTACACCAGTCACTTTACTCCATAGCTTTGTGGCAATTCTTCTACAGCTGATAGCTATGTTTAGTTTGATACAAATGAGCAGCATGCAAACTTTAATTGCATCCAGAAGGAACAGAAAGATCAACAAACCCCTCATTCAGTGTGTGTAATGGCATAAAGTCAACAGCTGCATTAAACGAGATGATGTTTTCTAATAGCAAAACTCATCCAAAGTTCAGAAGATGAGTTATTAGCTTATGGGTAAATAATAGACTAGTCTTCAAACCAGGTTTTGACAAGGAAATGTCACCATTTAAACCTAAACTATTGATTTTCCTGTTAATGAATGAAGCTAAACGGTGTGCAGTGACCCTCCTGTAGGTACAGTAGCCATCTATATCTAAAAGCTAATAGAAAATCTCAATGACGTGAAGTAGGAAAATGGTGGCCTCCGACAGACTTCTAAAGCCTAACCATTCATTATGATGAAAAGCACAGTGGGATCTCTTTCGAGAATTTAGTAAACTTTTTTTTTTTAATTCTTCCTATGCTGCTACTACACATTTGTTATAGTTGTTGATTTATTGATCCACTGTGCAGTGATTCACTAAGGGACCAGAGATCAGTAAAATGCAAGTACTGTAACACAGGGAGCTGTCATTACCTTCAGAAGCTCAAGGCCCTCCTCCAATCACCCTCACACACTATGAATCCTTCAAAGAGTTCAGAAGCATATTTCAAAGGCAATCACAAGATGAATATCAGGCTGCAAGGGTAATCCACAGTAGGAAACCTGTCAGAAAATTGTTGGGAAAATGTAATGAATCAATAGCATGTCAAGAGTCTGAAGTGGAAAATATTGAATATTCATTTTCTTGGTTTCAGTGGATAAGAATTTCTAGAACTGGTGCAGTTTGTGAGACTCTCAGACTTCTTAAACAGATCTATATTTGTTGTTTTATTTTAGTGCCTAAATCATCATTAAGATTAGAATCCAATTACCTCTTTTAACATTAGATTTTGCAGCTGCTCATAAGCACGAATACAAGTGTGTTCACGTTTGGGTAAAGCTGTAATGAGGAATAATCTGCAATGCAATACCAAAAGCATTTTCTTAGGAGAATTTGTTAATGAATGGTCTTCAACAAAACTGTGGTTCATAGGGTTTATAAAATTACATTTTAAAGTGCTATGTTTAAATTCCACAGCAAAAACAATAGGGATCATTTTACTGCTGTAATCAGAACTTTTTCCTTGTAGGAATTTTTTTTTTGAATGTGTCACATTCCAGAAACTTTAATATACTGTAAGTGAAGGTTCTCTAAGACGATGTTGAAGTTATTTATTTCAATGGTAGCATGTATCCTTATGAGAGATCTTAACCATTATAAATAAATTAAATTGGCCTGCTGGCCAGAATGTACGATTATCAAAAACTGAAATAAATCTCATTGTTCAACAAAATGTCATGTCATGCACAGAATCTGTAAAACAAAAAAGAATGTCTTTGTTTGCTGTAACATTCATTTTTATGTTGGCTTGCACACTTGCACAAGCAACATCTTGTGCTAGTAGCACATTTCAGAGGTGTGTCAGTGTCGGCGAATGCAGGGCACACTTTAATAGGTGCATCCCTCATTCCCCAATAAGACAGCATGCTAGCGCTGACACAAGCATTACGTAAAGTGGACACAACTTGTAAGAAAAGTGCCACTGCAATCAGAGACAAGCTCGTAATGCAGCAGCATAGATAACATGCCTCCTGACATGCCTTTCCTTGTGAAACATTTGCACAAACATGGTGGTGACGTTTGTCACCATCTGCCACTCAATCCCCGGAAAGCCAACTTGGGGGGTGCCCAATCCCCCTGTCGGCATGTCCAACACCCCCCCAGACTGTGTGACACACTAGGAGTCTATCCCTGTATGCCTCTGTTTAAGGACAGACGACTGCATCGGCAGGTTCCTGCCCCCATCCCACCCCCATTGTGTGGCACACTGGGAGCTCACCTCAGTGTGGCCAACATCACCCCCCCGAATGTCATGGGACACTGGGAGCCACCCAGTGTGCTCAACATTTCTTTTGTTTCACTTGTAAAGAAAGAAAACCATCCGCAGTGTTCTTTTTTATTTTCTGTCCCTGAAACAAAGAAAACGGTCCCTCGCTGTAGGCAGTGCCCCCTCCCCCAACCTGTACCCACCTTCTGTGCACCCCACCTCCCCACACCCCCTCTCACCCCATACTTACCTCTGGAGGTCTGGCGCTGTGATCTTCGGTGGAGCAGGAACACATCTGCACTCTTCAAAGCCAACCGCGAACTGAAGAAATGCCGGTAAGCTGTATAATGGCATGAATGGGGAGATATCTCAGACATTTTTTTGAATTTTGCCTCCAGATTTTCAACATGGGGTTCTTGAGACCCCACCTCATGAACACATGTACTGTCATCTCGTTATTTGGTCCCAAAAGGTCATTTTGCAGTCACTGCATGGAATCACCTTTTGGGACCAATTAACGAAACAACAGTACCACTGTTCATGAGGTGGGGTCCCAAAAAGCCTATCTTGCAAATTTGGTGGGAAAAAAAAAATGACTGTGTTACAAGTGTGCATTGTGCAGGTTCCATGCACACTCATAATTTTGACAATTTTAATATTTTCACTCCAGATTTTACACATTGCTATTTTTCCCTCCTCCTTATGAACAGTACAGCTGTCATTTTTCACATCCTGCCCAAAATGTGTTTTCGTGTATATGGCACACAATGGAGCAATCACTGTGCAAAATCAATGTTCTGGTCACATTAACAAAATCACAGTCACACTGTTCATGAGCGCAGGTCCCAAAATGCCTATGTTGAAAATTTGGTTGAAAAATCCCCAAAATAATTGTGTTACAGGCATACGTAGTGCAGTTTCTACACACGCTCGTGACTTCACCAATTTTTTCATATTTTCACTCCAGATTTTCAACATTGCCATTTTTTACACCTCCTCATGAACAGTACAGCTGTCATTTTTCCCATCCTGCCTGAAATGTGTTTTTGCACCTGTGGTGCCAAGTGGTACAGTTGCTGTGCAAAATCACCTTTTGGTTAACAAACTCATAGTGCCACTGTTCGTGATGTGGAGTCACAAAAAGCCCATGTTGAAAATTTGGAGTGAAAATACCAACAAATGCCTGGGTGTTAGGGTTTCCAACCATAACGTCCCACCCTGTAGAAAGTGACAGGCGTCAGAGGTGTGACTTGCCATTGTTGGCTGCAATGCTTATGCCATTCCACACTCACCTCCACTCTGCAGCCAGTGACAGGCATCGAGGTGCACTTGGACTCTTCAGCCCCAAAGTTCACCCCATTCTCCTATACTGCACCCATCTCAGTGTATTTCCTTATTGAATGGGGTGAGCTTAAGGCCCGAAGACCCCAAGGCACTGCAACAATTATCGGTGTCTGCAGGGTAGTGTGAGGTGAAATGGCATGAGCATTATGGCTGATGACCAAAAGGCACACCCCAATGTCTGTCACTCTCTGTAGGGTGAGAGTGGAGTCAGCTTCAGTTCACTACTTCACTGCCATTCCTATAATGCAGCTCTCTAACTCCTGCACTACCAATGACAATGGCAGAAAGCCAACATTCGGCATTGACAAATGCTTGTTTCTTAAGAGAATGGAGGATAAACTTATGTGCACATGTTTAATTTCAATGTATATTTTTGATCCAAAGCTAAAGGTATTTTTTCTTGTAGGGATTTATTGGGAACCAGAAGAGACAGAGCATAGGGCAGAGGTATGACATGGGGGTAGATGTCAGGGCAGGATAAATTATGACTGTCAGGCCTAGTAGGTGGCCTGGGTGTAGCAGGATACCAGAGCAGAGTTCTCCTTTCAACATTCTAATCCCTATGGCCCCCCTTTGAATAGAGGGCAGGTAGCAAATGGTCTGGTTACTCCAGCCCTTTAGGGAATGTTGTGTAATACCAGATTCCAGAGGAACAAAAAAGCTATGGTCTCAGATGGACTGCAGATTCCTCAAGAGATCATGTATGTCTCATTGAGATCAGGTATGTCTCACAGACTCGTCCCCTCACTATGTCTCGGTGAGACATGCCTGATCTCTTGCAGATTCCTCAAGAGATCAGATATGTCTCATCGAGACACAGTGAGAAGAAGACTCCAGTTTTGTCCTGGATGTGGCTATCTCTGACAAGTTTCCTATGAGACAGTGCTTGAGGAGGAAACATAGGAGTGGTGGGGGGAGGGGAATTGTTTTAGATCCTGCTGCAGGCTGATGGCATCCCCAGGGAACGAAATTTTGTTATTTGACTTAATGGCTTTGAAGGATGATGCAGGTGTAAGAATTCTACACCTCTGATCCCCAGCAAATCCTGTAGAAATAGGAGGAAGGTAGCAAATAGCATGGTTGCTCCAGCTCCTCCCCTTTGGGGTATGCTAAGTAATACCAGATCCCTGTGGAACAAAAAAAAAACATGATCTCGGATTGGACTGCAGATTCCTCAAGGGATCTGGTATGTCTCACCGAGACATCTTTAGGGGGAGACTGTAGGCTTTTCTTGGAGGCATCTATTACTGACAGGTTTTTGATAAGACACTACCTGGGGAGGGAACACGGGGTGGTGAGGTGACCTTTTGTTTTAGATCATAGTTGAGAATGATGGTGTCCCCAGTGAAGGAAACGAGGTAGTTTGAATTCATGGCTGTAAAGGATGATGCAGGTGAGAGGTGTAGAATACCCCTGGTTTATTGACCTCGAGGGAGGGATCAGAAGTTTCTATAAGAATTTTCAAACTTTATTATTGACCTTGGATCGAACACCCCCAACTTAATTGTGTTGAATGATTTGAATGCATAGGTCAACAACAAAATCTCGAAATCAGCTCAGCAGTTTCTCCAGTTGATGGAATCATTGAGTATCACTCAAGTGGTTTCCACTGCCTCTCATGAACATGGCTATGCCTTGGACCTTATCTTCATAGAAACATAGAAACATAGACTTCGACGGCAGATAAGGACCACTTGGCCCATCTAGACTGCCCATTTCCCTACCTACAGGATAGGCTGCAGATCCTAGTTAACCAACAGCCTATTTCTTCCTACCCACCACAAGAATTGCCTTATGTCTGTCCCATGCATTCTTGAATTCTCCCACAGTTTTAGACCCCACAATCTCCTCAGGAAGGCTGTTCCATGCATCCACTACCCTCTCTGTGAAATAATACTTCCTCACATTGCCCTGGAACCACCCCCCCCCATCTTTAAATTGTGTCCCCTTGTTGTTTCACATCTCTTTTTCTGAAAGATGCTACCCTCTTGGACTTTGTTGATTCCACTGAGGTACTTAAAAGTTTCTATCATGTCCCCCCTCTCCCTTCTTTCCTCAAGGGTATACATATTAAGCTCCTTTAGTCTCTCCTCATACGGCTTCTCTTGCAGACCCTGCACTATTTTAGTTGCCCTCCTCTGGACTGCCTCTATCCTGTCTATGTCCTTGCGGAGATGGGGTCTCCAGAACTGGACGCCAGTACTCCAGATGGAGTCCCACCAACTGTCTGTACAGAGGGATAACAACTTCCTGTTTTCTGCTGCTGATGCCTCTCCCTATGCATCCCAGTATGTCCCCAGCCCTCCCTACTGCCTTCTCACATTGCTTGCTAACCTTAAGGTCATCTGATATGATCACCCGGAGGTCCCTTTCCTTTTTTGTTTTTGTTACTACCTCCCCCTCCATTGTGTATTCTTCCCCTGGGTTCTTGTTTCCCAGGTGCATTATTTTGCACTTCTTTGCATTGAATCCTAGCTGCCATATTTCTGACCATTCCCTCAACCTTGCCAAGTCCCTTCTCATCCTTTCCATGCCTCCTTGTGTATCAACCCTGTTGCAGATCTTTGTGTCATCTGCAAAGAGGCATACCTTTCCTTCCAGTCCCTCTGCAATGTCACTTATGAAGACATTAAAAAGGACTGGACCCAATACTGAACCCTGCGGTACCCCACTAGTAACACCTCTTTCTTCAGAGTGGACTCCATTTACAATTACCTTCTGTGTCCTGTTGTCCAGCCAATGTTTTACCCAGGTTACCACCCTGGGACCCACTCCCAGGCTGGTTAATTTGACTATTAATCTTTTGTGTGGGACTGTGTCAAATGCCTTGCTAAAGTCTAGGTAGGCCATGTCCACAACCCCTCCCTGGTCTACTACTTTGGTCACCCAGTCAAAGAAATCTATTAGATTCGTCTGACATGACCTTCCCGCTGTGAACCCATGCTGCCTTGGGTCCTGTGCCCCACTGGCCTCTAGGTACTCAACAATTCTTTCCTTCAGAAGTGACTCCATCACTTTCCTACCACTGAGGTCAAACTGACAGGTCTGTAGTTCCTGCCTCTGTCTTGGTCCCACTTTGTGAAGGGAATCACATCCACCTTCCTCCAGTCCTCGGGTACTACACCATCCTCCCATGATTTATTAAAAAGAGTAGCCAGTGGTTTCACTGGTTCCCCCTTAATTCTTTTAGAATTCTGGGGTGAATTCCATCAGGCCCCATTGCTTTGTCCACCTTCAGTTTTAAGGTTCTTGCAGAACCTTTCTTCTGTGAAAGGATTGGGATCGAATCTCCTATCAAGAAGTGCTTCTGTTAATTGGATTAGGCACTTCCTCCTCTTTAGAATACTGAGCAGAAATATTTGTTCAGTATCCTTGCTTTTCACTGTCCCTCTGCCACCCATTGTTCATTCTATTCAGCCTCACTATCCCTCCCTTTGTCTTTCTACGCTGTGATGTACCTATAAAGGTTTTATCCCCTTCTTAACTGAGGTTGGCTATCTTTTCCTCAGTTTGGGCCTTCGCTGTTCTGACTTCCCTCCTGCTTCCTTCTGCCTTAACTGGTACAGCTTTCTGTCCTGCTCCTTCTGTGTTTCCTTATACTTCTGGAATGCTATCTTTTCTTCCTGACTTTCACAGCCACCTCTTTTGAGAACCATAGTGACTTTTCTTTCATTTTGATTTGTTTATTTGCTTCACACAAGGCGTTGCCTCTGTGATGGCAGTTTTGATGATTCCCCATTGTTGCTCCACACCTCCTTGTAGCCTGTTTGCTAGTGCTTTTCTGAGGCACTCTCCCATCTGGCCAAAGTCAGCCCTCCTGAAGTCCAGTACCCTCACTTTTGTATGGCTTGACTCTGTAGCTGAGTTTAACGTGAACTACACTGTTTGATGGTCACTTGTTCCCAGATGGCAACCCACTTCTAGATCTGAGATCCTCTCACTGCCCCCGTTTGAGAGTATGAGGTCTAAGATTACTCCCTGACAAGTGGGTTCCGAAACTAGCTGTCTGAGGCCTGCCACCTGTAGGGCATCAAGAATGGCCCTGCTCTTGGATGTGGCTGCAGCAAATGTGCTCCAGTTAACATCTGGCATATTCATGTCTCCCATCAACAGTATCTCCCCTTTCTCTGCCATTCTAAGAATGCCTTCTATCATATCCTTGTCCATTCCCTCCCCCTGACATGGGGGTATGTACACAATCCCTGTGCAGATTGTGGTGCCCTTTCCAGTCTCCGAGGTGACCCCACAGTGCCTCCTCTCCTCCCTGTTTACTCTTTTGTTCAGTTGCTTTTATCCCTTCCTTTACATAGAGGCTACTCCTCCCCTCTTCTCCTCTGCCTGTCTCTCCTGTGAGGTTATGTCCCTGGTATGTTAACATCCCAGTCATGGTTCTCTGTGTACCATGTTTCTGTGACTGCTACGATATCCAGGCATCCCTCTTCCATCAAGGCCACCAGCTCAGGGCTTGTTGCCCAGACTCACGGCATTGGTACTCATTACCCTCCATTTCCTGATGGCCTTACCCCTTTTGCTCCATCCCTGTCCTTCTTGCCTTTGTCACTTTCTCCATTTACCCTGCCCTTCCTCCTATCGGACACCTCTATGTTGGTGTTTACTGCACTTACTACCATGACGTCTTGGGGGGTCTAGGATTTCCTGCTCTTTACAGTGCTCTCCTCAGGGTTTAAATGCTTGCCAGTGAAGCATTTAAACCTATCACCTAGGATCCTGGTTCCTCCTGGACAGATGCAGCCCATCATGCCAGTATAGGCTTGCATCACTCCAGGTGGACCCCAGTCCCCAATGAAGCCAAATCCTGAGCTCCACACAGTTTTCAACCACTGATTGAATCCCATTGTGCAGAACACCCTAGCCTCCTACGCCACAGATGGCAGCACCTCCCGAGAAGGTTACCGTGCATGCTACTTGTCTAAGGCCCCTCCCCAATTCCACAAACTCTTCCTGCACTTCTCTAATCCCTTTCTTAGCCAGGTCATTTGTCCCTAGGTGGACAATGACATCCAGCTCCCTCCCCTGTACAGCTTCTCTGGCAATCCTGAGGATTCACTCCCTGTCCCTCCAAGCCATGGCGTCAGGCAGGCACCTTACCTCCATCTCCCCTTCCTCCCCCAGTTCTACCTTCCTAACAATGGAGTCCCCCACCAGGAGTTGTTTCCTTCCCCTGCAGGGTCCTCTGCCACCCTCCTGTGGGTCTCCTTGTGGAGATTCCACATCCTCCTTGGTCTCCACTGCGGTGCCTCCATGGAGAACCACACTTTGCCAGAATGGCATAGGAATTGTGGAGGGGTACAACTGGAGGGATGTGCATCTGTTCCACCACCTCACCCTCCCTGGGCCCACTGTGGTCCAACCGCTCCTCTTCTTGGCAGCCTCTGAGGCAACGGCAGTGGCACTGGTGGTCCCTGGATGGAAGAGGAGGTCCAACAAATCCTGGCCAACTCAGCCTGGAGATGAGCAACCTCCTCCTTCAGCCCAGAGAGGTGCCTGCAAATGGGGCAACACCACATCCTCCAGAACATCTCCTGGAAGACTGCTGCTTCACAGCCACTGCACTGCACCACTCCCATCATGTCTTATTTCTGGCCCCTTAACTGTTTGCAATCCTTACTCTTTCCTCTGTTTTTTTTCTCTCTCTCCTTACTTTCTGCCTTTAAGCTCCTGATTGTCCTGTTCTGAGACAAGAATATCCTATATTTCTCAGTAGACCCCTTACTTGCTCAGATGCAGCCCTCCAGCAGCTAGAGGGGGCTGGAGAGCTACTCTTGCCCTTCTAGGATGGTGGGTCTTTGGTGGCTCTGTGATCACTCACTTCCTGCTCCCAAACAGGAAGTTCCTGTTGTCAGTCAAATCCTGTGCCTATAAAAGTAGAACTAGCTTTGGGTGGGAGGGTGGAGAGAAGAGGAAGGAGGTCAATATAGTCCCAGAAGAGAAGTCCAGTCACACAGCAGTCCTTTCTCCTGGTGTCTTCTGCCAAACTACTAACAGAATCTTTCTAAGCCAGTCTTTAAATGTAGCTTCCTTTTAGCTAAGCCACTTCCCCTACTTACTAGATCTTTCTACAAGTAATTTAAACCTCACAGCTATCAAGTCCTTTCAATCACCTGAGATTTACACCTAGATAACTGTTCAGATAACCATTCTGTTCAGATAACCATTCAGTTCAGTTAACTCAAACACACACTTTTTTTTGTTTGTTAGTTTTTTTTACCCTAAATTAAAGGTCCAAGTACAAGAGTTCTACTTCTTTAGTCCCAGTAGAGAAGTCCAGTCACACAGCAGTCCTTTCTTCTGGTGTCTTCTGCCAAGCTACTAACAGAATCTTTCTAAGGCAGTCTTTAAATGTAGCTTTCTTCTAGCTAAGCCACTCCCACTACTTACTAGATCTTTCTACAAGTAATTTAAACCTCACAGCTATCAAGTCCTTTCAATCATCTGAGATTTACACCTAAATAACTGTTCAGATAACCATTCAGTTCAGTTAACTCAGACAAACACACACTTTTTTTGTTTTGTTTGTTAGTTTTTTTACCCTAAATTAAAGGTCCAAGTACAAGAGTTCTACTTCTTTAGTCCCAGTAGAGAAGTCCAGTCACACAGCAGTCATTTCTCCTGGTGTCTTCTGCCAAGCTAAAGTATCCTGACATATCAGATATCAGGATTGATCCATTGGGGTGGTCAGAACTCCATGTTGTTCAGTTCCTTGCAGAGGCACCTGAAGAGTACCCCAACCTACAGATATGATCCGGCACTGCATGTTGCACAGTCTGGAGCCTGAGAAGCTCCTGGGTTTACTAGGCATCTTGGGTATGAAGTAGGGTGCAATGGTGGTGCAGTGGTAGCCACTGAGGGCTATAATGTGGCTACTGTGGTGGTTGTAGATGCCTTCCTACCAATCTGTGTCCACTCAGTGACCTTCTGTCAAAGCCCACCATGGCATAATGATAAACTCAGGTGGTTGAAGGCAACAGGTGAAGGTTATAGCATTCTTGGAAGTCGTCAGCTTTATGGATGACAGGATGCCTCTCAGGTCTCACTATAGAGACTATTAGAGGGTAATAACTCTGAATAAGGCAGAATCCTTGTCACAGGTTACTGACGCAGGTCAGAACAGGCCAGCCCAACTTTTCTTCTTTATAGACAGGCTTTTTTATCTGACCTGTCTGCAGTCCATGGGAGTTTTGTCCCAAGAGAAATGTCACCAGATTTCTGAGGTTCTTCCTGGATAGAGTGTCTGCCATTAGGGCTGGTATCAATTCAGGTGGTCTGTCAGGGGCCAACAGTCATTGTGAGAAGAGAAACTGGGGCACCCCAGTGGTCTTGAGTGAATTTCAGCCAGTTTCTGTAAGTGATGTGCTTGAGGTTGTCACAATGCTGTGTCCCACTTGCTGTGAGTCGGATCTGGGACCTACGAAGCTGTTAGTTGGTTTCCGTGAGGCCCTGAGCCTGGTGTTCATGGGCATTACCTAGTGTTCGCTTTTAGAGGGATGTTTTCCTGAGGCTCTTAATAGAACTTCAGTGAGACTCATCTTGAAAAGGCATTGTTGGACCTGGAGGTACTATTACTTTTGGGGAATATTATTGAGTAGGTTGTGGTGATGCAGTTCGAGGCATGCCTCCAGAAGTTCAACATCTATGAATCATTCCAGCTGGGTTTCCAGTTTTGCCACACTATGGAGACTGAGCTTGTAAAGGGTTTAATGACCTGATCTCCTTGAAGGATAGGGGGAATGCTCTATTGTCATTCTCCTCAACCTATAATTAACATTTTATGCCATGGTTCATGGAGTGCTGATGGAGTACTTTGCAGAGAATGGGGGACAAACACTGGACAGCCTTGAGATAGTTTGAGTGTTTCATGTTCGGCAGATGGCAATGGGTTGTGATGGGGATTTTCTCATCACAGCCAACCATGGTCTGCTCCGGGGTTCTGCAACGGTTGGTTCTATCACCCATGTTGTTTGCAGTGTACATGTAACTCTTGAGATGGGTCATTAGAAGGTATGGGTTGAATTTTCACTGCTGTGCAGATAACACGCAGCTGTACCTGTCATTTACACCTGATGGGAAGACACTGGTTATGATACTGGAGCAAAGCAGGCAATTGCAGATTTGATGGCCTCTAGCTGGCTGAACTTAAACTTGACCAAGATGGAGGTGTTACTAGTGGAACCAGGTCATCATGGGCCAGGAGCCAGACAGAATGCCAAAATATGGTCATTCTTTAATGGCTGAACTCTAGTGGCAATAGATATGGTTAAGAATCTGGGAGCCATTGTGGACTCTTGGCTTACACTGGAACATCACTGTCACATGTCAGTCATGTCCGCAGTGTATTTTTTTTCAACTTAGAAATATCTTCCAAGTTGGACCCTATCTGATGCAAGAGGATCTGGTGACCCTGACTCATGCTTTTATAACCTCAAGGCTTGCTGCTGTAATGTTGTATATCCAGGGTTATCAGGGAGGTTGGTGTGCTGCCAACAACAGATGCAAGATATCATGGCCAGGCTGATTGCTGGATCAGCCTATTCTGAATATATTACACCTGCACTGTGGCAACTGCACTGGCTTTGATAAGGTGGCACATCTCCTTTAAGATCTTGTTGCTAACTTACAAGGCCCTTCATGGTCTGGGCCTGGCTACCTGAAAAAACACTTATCCGTGTGTACTCCCAATTGCTCACTCCACTTCTCTGAGGAGTTTTATATGGCTGTCCTGTTGGTGCAATTTAAACTTTCTGGGGATAAGATATTCACAGTGGCAGCCTCGCTTATCTGCAACTCACTTCCTTGTCATCTAGGCACTTCCCCTCAGTGAAGGCATTACAAAATGGTCTGAAATGTCATCTTTGTAAGTTAGCATTCAATTGGAGTATTATGCTATTGTGACAGTGTTTTAGGACTATTTTTTTTTTCTTCATATACATTTTATCCACTTCTGGGAGCACCGTAGGCAGCTAGATGCCCCCTGCTCTGCCATCTATGTCTGTCCACTGATCCCCCCAGTACTGTCATGCTCCACTTCCCCCATTTATTTCTCCCCCATGGTGGGGCCAGGAAGGGGAGGGCTGTCCTCTCCCACCCAGAACTCACAATCCAGATCTGGGCTTTTGGTGATCCTGCAGCAGAGCAGGATGCTGGCTGATGCCTACGGTTGCCCTTTTCCCATTTACATCCATCCCCTTCCGTGGCCATCAGCAAGCATGCATGGAGGCATGAACGCACTATGTAGCCATGTTCTTGCCTCCCTAACTCCAGTGCTGCCACCTGACCTCCACCAGGAAGCAGCCAAGAAGTGGGACAACATTTTCTCCCTCCCTGGGAGAGGAGAGCCGTCCATCAGATGCTCAACCCTCTCCATTCCCTACCAACCCCCGGCAACCTGAGCTTGCTTCCAAGCTCCGGTCGCTGGCATGGCATGAGGTGTGGTATAGAGTGCCTCAACCCTCAGAGCCACCAGGTCAGCTCATTTTAGCACTGTTTTAAGGTTATTTTGTTAATATATGTAATTTATACTGTGTTGTGGAATATTATTTTTGATTTGTACAGGGTTCTGAGCCTCTCAGGATAGGGTGCCATATAAAATGAAATGTCTTGCCTTACACTCAATTTCTAAATCAGTACTTGGGAACCTCTTATGTTATGAGTGTCAGGCCATTTACAGCTGGAATGGCAGTATCACTCACCCTTATTTTGTAGCTCTCTGACTTCAAGCTGTGTCCCAGTTAATATTCTTGTACTACAATCAGTGACCTAAACATAAAAAAAAATGTATCATATTATATTCCCCAAAGAATATGATTTTGCATTATTGGAAAACTCTAAAATCAGCTACTATATTTCTGTGTCAAAATATAAACATATAGATACTGCAGGAACCCAGTAATCCCATTGGAATTACCCCAATTTGTCATGCATGGAACTGTTACATCTAGTTTTCTTCATCCTGGTGGGTGGCACAGTATGTTTGCCTTTAATTTCATAAAAGAAAATCAATAAAAGTGGTACAGTATCAGACCCACTTTGGTTTGGCTGGAGTTTGTCCTGTATGCCGGGTGTCCACTATAACTAACAGCCCTATTTCCAAAACTGCTTATTATCTGCATAGCATCTTTTTAAGCATATATGCTGAGAATCAGGCTTCCCCATTGCAGTTGCTAGCTGTGAGACTTTCTAGAGAAGTAGGGGGCCACTAATTATGGCTTCCCTTCCTCTGGCTTTAACAAACCATCTCAGCAATGCCTCCTCTATGCCATTCTCCTTCCCATCCCACTTTCACTTTCTTTCAGGATTTAGATTTTTATGTGACTCACTGAGTATCAATTCCATTGCCTTAAAGAACAGATGAAGAAAATGAAAACCGGTGCCACCCCAGTGGTGTGGAGGGCTGAGGCGCTAACATCTTATGCCCTGACACACCAGCGACCCATGTTCAGTGATGAGCACAGGTTGCTGGGGATTGTCCAGGGGGGCTGGGTGAGGATTGAGTGGCCACTTGGCAGCTCTCCTCTCCTCTCCTGAATAGGTGAGATTGACTCATCTAGCCTTTGACTGCCACCATGTGGAGGCATGGTGATGCAGGTGATGGAGGGGAGCCAGGTGCTTGGCCAGGAGTGGGAGGAGCAGATTCACTTGGGCCAAGGCAGTATAGCGCAGTGGGTTAAGGCTCTGAGCTGCTGATCTGGAGACCTAGGTTTGAATCCAACAGCCACCTAGGTGCATACTGTGTGATCCTGAGCAAGTCAGTTAACTTCCTTGTGCTGCCAGGTCGCATCTGGAAACAAGCTTCAGCTTAGTGTGCTACTCCTGGTTAAACAACGTTCCCTTTCCTTTAAGGCTCCCTTGTGTGCCTCCACATGCACATCTAACCTTGTCTGGAGCTCTGGAGGAAAATAGGCAGAAAAAAATGGGGGTTGGGGCTTGATGACCTCCACCTCTGCTAGCACCGATGGTCCACTTGAGATTGGAGGAGGTGTGACTTGGAGCGACCATGGAACTGGAACAGGATGGGCTGATGCAACCGCCCAACTTGCCAGTGGAGAATAAAGAAAAATGATGAAAAAGAACATTAAAGCCAAATTCTATAAGCACAAACTGGAAAATAGTAAAGACTCTAAATTTTGGCAGATTGTTAATCAGTTAACCAGTTCAGACAGGTAATCCTTGTGTAAACTCTGATATCCTTAATACTTATTTCGTAAACTTACTAAGCTTAATAACTAGTTTCCCTATTGAAGGTTCAGTTGATGAAAAAACTTATAAAGACTCAAAGTTTCCACTCTTTTGGTTTAGGGTGTTGACTGTCTTGGAGGTTCATAAAAACTTACAGGGTATCAATGAGCGCAAATCTCCTGGGCCCCATGGAAATTCAAGGCAAATTTCTAAAACTGGCAGCTGATGAAATAGTCCCAGTTGTTACTTTTCTCTTCAACTGGAGCTTACGTTTAGGTCAGTTTCCTTTAATATTGAAAGAAAATAAAGTTATACTCATCTTTAAAGGAGGTGACATCTCTGACCAGGGAAACTACCCACCGATAGCACTTTTATCTTTGCTGTCTAAATGCGTAGAACACCATGTACATTTATAATTGTCTGAATACTTGGACAAAAATAATCTTTTGATGTCTTTCCAGTCTGGATTCAGGAGGGTGCACTCTACTACAATGGCCATGCTAAAATTTAAAGATTTAGTGTGCCCCTTCTTGAACTCCAGACTGGAAACAGTAGTCATTTTTATAGATTTGTCCAAGGCCTTTGACCTGGTGGACCACTCCGTGCTACTATGTAAAATAAAGGCCCTGGGGATAAGAGACAGTCCCTGGAACTGGATTAGGTTCAATTTGTCAAACTGTTCTCAGAGGGTGTCAGTCTCCCAGGCTCTCTCACCAAGGAAAGATGTGTCACAAGAGGTAGCACAAGGTTCTATCTTGGGACTCCTCTTGTTTCTGCTTATTAATAATGGTCTTCCTCAGGCAGTACGATTTTCCTTGCTGAAATTGTATGCAGATGACACAGCCCTGATTACAATGGGGAGGGACATGCTGGACCTTAGGAAAAAATTACAGGCAGACTTTCTTACTGTGCAGGAGTGGTTCACCAGGTCAAGGCTCATAATGAATGCTAAGAAAACCAAGTCGGTTCACTTTACATCAAAGAATAAATCTCAGTTGCATATTCTGACAAATTCAGGTGAACTGATTGACCAGGTTAGTGAATATAAATATTTGGGTGTGACTTTTATTCTGACTTATCTTTTACATGACATATAACTTTACTTGTTAGCAATGTAAATAATAAATTGGGGTCATTAAGACACACTTCTATGTACCTTAAAAGATTGACCAGGGAAGCCATTGCTGAGCAATTCATTTTACCTTCCCTTTTTATTTATTTATTTAATACTTCAGAAACAACCTTTGAGCAAGGGGCTCATTTACAAAGGTTCCACGTCTGCAAAACAAGATATTACATAAACATCACCTACTACGTTGGAAGTGGATGGGACTATAACTCTGGACCCTGCCACTATAGCTAACACATTAAATAACGCGTTCTCTGATCTCAGTAGTGTTCTTCCACAAGACTTCTTTGATGCTGACCTCTCTCCTGCACCCCCTCTCACCCATCCATCCACCCCCTTCTTCAATTCGCACCCCCTTTTACTTTAAAACAGTCAGGAGGCATGAAGTCCACAAATACTTCAGCAAAGCAATTGCTGGATCAAGAATAAGTGGGGACATACTCAACCTTAAACTACTGTCCCTGACTCTAGATGAAGTACTATCCCCCCAACTCAGATTTTCAACCTCTCGCTCACCCTCAGCCAGTTCCCCGACAGATGGAAATCCACCTCCATTATGACAGTCCACAAAAGTGGGGGCAAGGCCCTTCATGGGAACTATAGGCCTATATCCATACTACTCCCATGAGGCCATTGAACTTTTAGTATCTGACCAGTTGACGGAATACCTGGCAAAGCACAACATCCTATGTGAGCAACAGCACAGTTTCAGAAAAGGCCACAGCACTACTTCTGCCCTCCTAGAGTACACAAGAACAATCCACAATTCCCTGGACAATAATCAACTAACTGGGTCGGTCTTCATACACCTGACCTAGACTTTTGATACCGCCCATCATCGAATTCTCATCACAGAGCTTCAAAATGCTGGGCTCTCCCCAGAGTCTATAACTTGGTTAAAGAGCTACTTGGAAAACCGCTCTCAAAGAGTGAAAATTGCTCATATCCTATCCAATGCTTGACCCATTCACTCAGGAGTCCCTCAGGGTTCCATTCTTGGGCCACTCCTTTTCAGCCTTTTTCTGAACAATCTTCCACAATCCTGTCTGGAACAAATCCTGCTCTATGCGGACGACAACGTCATCCATGACACCCATCAGGACCCCCACCTACTCCAAAATAAGTTACAGATGGCCTTCACCACCATCGAAAAATGGTTTAATAGACAAAAGCTGGTCCTCAACTATAAGAAAACCAAGTTGATGCTTTTCTACGGCTCTCACAACAAACATAGGCTTCAAACCCTCACAATTACAAACTGCCATTGTACTGTCCTCGATCAAATTCAATCCTATAAATATATTGGAATCACTCTCAACAGTAACCTATCTTATGGCGTCCACATTGACAATGTCGCCAAAGCTGTTAACACGTGCAATGGTCTCCTCTACAGGCACAGGCAATGCCTTACCTCAGATGCCTTAAGGATAGCAGTACAGAGCTCTGTGGTCTCACAAATCGATTATGGTCTGGTTATCTACGGCTCCGCTACTGACTCTGCCCATAGGCTCTTATCCCTGACCCTAAACAAAGCCTGCCATCTCATTACAGGATCCCACTGTCTCACCCACACATGTGAACTCTGTGCCCAAATGGGGTGGCTCTAGCTTTCAAACTGTATCAAGTACAATAATTGCTTAATGGCTAAGAAAATGATGCCAGGCCTTGCACCCCCAGGAGTCCAAGCTCTCCTACATGCAGCACACAACACCTGCCTCACCAGGGGTTCTGAAAATCAACTACTCCACATCCCCCAGTGCAGAACCACACAGGGCCAAAGGTTCTTTGCTTACCAAGCCCTCTGCTGGTTTAATGGACTCAACAATGACATCACCTCTCTGCAAAAACTTGGCCCGTTCAAAGCCAACCTCCACCTCCACCTCCACCTCTCTGCCTCCAGCTTCTGTGACTGCTCCTCCTAATCTACTCTCCCTCGTAGCACTTACTTCTCCCTCTCTTTCACACCCTTCACCCTTACCTCCCCTGCCCCCCCCCACCCCACCACTGCACTCTCTCAAAGCCTGACAATGCCCACGGCTGCACCTCACTTTTGTGTCCCTTCCATGCCTCAACTATCTCTGTTTACCCTGCCCTGTCCTGGTACCTACCTTCTCTCAAATGTATGTATTCAGCTGCTTGAAATTGTATGTATACCGTGTTCTGCATTGTTTACTCAAACTTTTGTCCTGGTACCTACCTTCCCTCAACTGTATGTATTCAACTGCTTGAAACTGTATGTACACCATGTTCTACATTGTTTATTCAAATTGTTGCAATGTCTGTATTGTTCATCTTTTTACGTGGAACCTTTGTAAAAGAGCCTTGGCTCAAAGGTACTTGTAATCCTAGACTTAAATAAATAAATAAATAAGGGATATGCGGGGGTTGGCTGTGTGATAACTCATTTATATGCTACAGTTGCTAGTGACCTCGAGTAACTTCACGAGTGGCGAAGCCACGAGTGATGGTTATGAGAGGTCACTGACAACTGTATCACATAAATGAGTTATCATATAGTCAACCCCCGCATATTCCATTTATGCAACAGGCTTTTTGGGGGGTTTATATCCATTTTAATGAAAACTGAGATATTCGTCATTATAGCGGACTTTGCGCAGGTTTTGCGCGATTCGTGTAATTTGCACAATGTAATATATAGGACTTTGCGTGACTTTGAGCACAGTTACTGTGTGGATAAATAGAGAATAATGGATAGGCAAGTGTGTGTTATGGATTTTTATTACACACCCGAGGTGTGTGATGACCCATAAACCTCGAGAGCGAAGCAGCCCAAGTTGAGGCAGCGTGCCCATGAATATCCTGCACATTGGGGTATTGAGAGGAGATGGGCTGCCCAAGTGCAGGAGATGAGCAGTGTAAAGTTAGGCATGGAAAAAGCATGCATAACTTCTGGTCACCCACAGGCAGGCAGGCTGCAGTAGTGCACAAAGCAGCACAGCAGTCTGGTAGTCTAGTGGCACCCCCTAGGCCAAGCCCCATTAGAAGTCCCATACTGTCCCCATTCCTATTTCCACAATACAATGGTACCCCCTCCCAGACTGATCCCCATCAGGAATGGGACAGATAGATGCCCCAGGTCCATTTTCCATAGTATAGTGGTACCCCCTCCCATCCAGAGCCCCATAAAGTATTAATAAAAATACCCACAGTTGCCATTGTGTAGTGGCCCCCCACCGCATTCTTGTACCCCGCATATGCTCTGATTTCCATTCAGCATGTAATTAATTATAGTCCTGTATAGTGCCCGATCCCTGTTCAAACTTCAATAGCACCCTGCATATGCTTCGATCCCTGTTCGGCACATAATTATACCCTGAATAATGCCCGATCCCCATTCAAACTATAATAACACCCCGTATATGTCCCAATCCCCAGTTCATACTAGGACTGTACTCCGAATGCTTTCCATAGTGTAGTAGCCCCCACCCCGGTAAGCAGGGACCCCCCCCACACCACCCATGCCGGCGACTGGCACAGCCCTCAGCTCACCACCATGGCCAGCCGCCAACTGAACAGATCGGGAATGTCACTGGTTGAGCGCTTATTCTGAACAGTACCATTCCTGGACTGTTCAGTCGGTGGCTGGCTGCCACTATTCAGGGTATAATTATGTGCTGAATGGGGATTGGAGCATATGTGAGGTGCTATTGTAGTTCAAACATGGATTGGGCACTATTCAGGGGTATGATTATATGCAATGGGGATCGGAGCATGCGCGGGGTGATACTGTAGTTCAAATGGGGGTCGGGCACTATTCAGGGGTATAATTATGTGCAACAGGGATTGGAGCATATGCAGGGTGTTATTGTAGTTGGAACGGGGATTGGGCACTATTCAGAGGTATATTTATGTGCATCGGGATCAGAGTATATGCAGAGTACTAGTATGGGGACCGGTGGGGGCACTGCTTTATGGAAACTGGAGTCTGTTTAATAACACCTGTGCATCTGGACAGGAGCTGGAGTGGAGGGGTGTCCGGTGCAGGAGCATCCCAAAGAGATGCAAATGAGTCCATAATAGGTATGCAGGAGGGCCATTTGCTCCATGGATGCTTATTGCACTCATTTGCATATTCTGGCTGAATATTGCCTTTGGAGACACAGTGCATTGGCGGTATTCAGCCCATTCCGGGGATGCGCCAGCCCATTGTCAGCCGCCGCCCTTTGGGCATTTGTGGAGAACGCTGGACCTCGGGCGTGTATTGGGTAACTTACAGTGCCAAACACCAAGAGCGTCACCATGTCTATGCATACATGAGAATTATTGTAAGTCCCACACAGAGATGCACAGTATTATAATCCCCGCAAATAAATTGAATTATTGTAATTGTTGTTATTGGGGGCTCTACCCCCACACCCCCCGACAATAATTTAATTGATGTTTGGGTATGTTAACTGAAGCTATTATTAAATTATTGATGGGGGTGTGGGGGGCGGAGCCCCCCCAATAACAATTACAATAATTCAAATTCCAGGCAGAGAAGAACGAGGAAAATGAGGATCCACAATAACTTAACTGGTTAACTAGTTACAAGGTTGCTTTATGTTTTGTAATATTTTGTGATGTTATTCGTTTTGTGGGGGCACTCAGCCCCCACACCCCCAGAGTAAAAAATACAACTTCATTGATGCACCGGGGTGTGGGGGGGGGTGGAGCACCTCCACAGAAAGAATAATATAAAAACTGAAAAGCATTATTGTAAATGCACATCAAAGTTGCATTTATGTGGTACGAACGCTATGGACGTTCTACCACTGAAGCATTTAACAATTTGCTTGAGGACATTGCAACATACCAGGCTGCCAAACAAGCAGAGGAGAATAAGGAAAATGTACATGTGTTCTTATTTCATTTTTAACTGCAACTGTGTGGAGGACATTAGACTTCACAACTGCGCGATTGTGTCCCTACCGTAGTATGTGGAGTTTTCAGAAAAGCGCATGAGTGGTCCAATGTTCTTCACAAGTGCCCCCCTTTATGCTGGTCACCCAAGTTGCAATATTCAAACAGCATGTGCGATCCACTGGGATCAGGCATCTTGTTTGAATATATCATTTTCTTCGCCAGCCAATTTATTTGGACGGCACACCTATTTGCACCGTGCATTGGCCCAGTTTTGAATATCCTGGCCTAGGATTTTTGGTTCAACCAGGGAAATTGAGTAGAGCAGCCAGGTTCATAGGCATTGTCAAGCAAGCAGTCTCAGCTTGGCAGAAGAAAAAGGTGGACCAGATAGAGGACCTGAGTAAGGCCAGGAAGGGGTGGGACAGATATTAGTGCATAGTGTTAGAGGTTGTCTGACTGAGGGAGGGGGGTATTAAAGGGGAAGAGTATAGGAGAGATGGGGTGGGGAAGAGGTGAAGGTCTCCAGCTGGAAAAGAATAAGCAGAGGGCCGCAGGGGAGGACCTGTCAGCGGGACTAAATGCATTGGTAAGAGGCAAGACTAAGTTCCAGAGTAAGATAAAGCCATATTAACTATACACCATGGCTTTATCCAGGAGTAAGTGAGGGTTTAAGTAGACAAACGAGCAGTAGTTAGGGGGGTCATGTCACTTTTCTACAAGCACATGTTCTGGTTTTGGCAATGTGTTGTTTCATTCTGAGTTTAAAGGTAGGGAGATTTCCAATGTTGAGTATTTCTGCCGGGACTTCATTCAACCACAATGGGGCCCGATAAGCAAATGAACGTTGTCCTAAAGCAGTTCTCCTGAACGGTACATTGAGTGGACACCGTGTCTTGCCCCTAGTTTCATAATTAGAGTGAGTCATAAGAAGAGTATCCCATACTATGGTTAATACTACAGTATGTTTTTTTTGGGGGTTTTTTTAGACTTTGGTAACTGGGTTAGGCCCACTAGGCACAAGTGCCTTTTTTTCAGCAGTGACCTGTGAGCACTGGGTGGTTAAGTGACATGTTCAGAGTCACACAGTATGCAAGTGGAGGTTGTGAGAATCAAAACCAGGTCTGGTCTGCTGGATGTTACCAAGCTCGTTCACAGCTAGTTACTCTAACCTCTAGGCTATACTGCCAGCTCTGGTTCACTGATCATCTGACATCTGGAGTGTTGTGTAGGATAGTGTAGTGCTTCGGTAACATGCCTTTGGATTTAAAAATATTATAACTACTACTGTTAACCATATCAATCAGTAGCATGTTCTATACATATATTGACCAGAAGCCCTCCCAGGATCCGGAGTGCAGACCGACCCCCCGCAACGGCAATTCACAGGCAGCGCTAAGCTTTAGAGGCAATCCTCAGGTTGTGAGGGCAGCGTGGAAGCTCTCCCAGGATCTGGAGTGCAGACCGACCTCCCTCACGGCAATTCATAGGCAGTGCTAAGCTTTCAAGGCAATCCTCAGGTCGTGAGGGCAACATGGAAGCCCTCCCAGGATCCGGAGTGCAGACCGACCCCGCCCCCAATGGCAATTCATAGGCAGCGCTAAGCTTTCAAGGCAATCCTCAGGTCATGAGGGCAACATGGAAGCCCTCCCAGGATCCGGAGTGCAGACCGACCCCCCACGGCAATTCACAGGCAGTGCTAAGGTACGGCTCGTGGTGCTGCTGCTACTACGCAGTTTGAACAAGCTACAAGACAAAAGGTGCCATCTCTTGAATTTTAAAGTCAGCAGACATGTGGAGATAGTTATTTGTCTGCTAATAACTCCCTAAAATACTGTGCTTTTTCACTGTCCTGTTGAGTTACCTTAATTTGTTTAAAGCTGATTTAGCTGCAGCCAGATTTAATTCAATCTCTGCCTTGCTGTGCTTTACAAGGGGCTTAACGTAGGCACAAAGAAAGGTCTAAAGTGCTTAATTTATCTGCTTAAGGCACTTCTGAGCTCCTCTCTAAGGGAAGTTTGAAACTTCTGAATTACCAGCTGCCTTCAGACATCTCTGAGCAGTGCTTCAAGCAGGCTAAGGTTTAAATTATTTAGAGCTTTCCACTGCAGTAACTGCTCCTCTGAGCCCTGACTCCCTTTGTTTAAAGCTTACTTAAGATTGTACCAAGCCCTCCTTCCATCGCTCTTACCTATTTAAATTCTGTCTTTCTCACAGCTTTCGAGGCAATCCTCAGGTCATGAGGGCAGCATGGAAGCCCTCCCAGGATCCACAGTGCAGACCGACCCCCCCCAATGGCAATTCACAGGCAGCTCTAAGGTACGGCTCGTGGTGCTGCTGCTACTACGCAGTTTGAACAAGCTAGAGCCCCGCTGACACTGCTCGTCAGCTCCCCACCATCACCCTTGCAGTCACTCCCTAATATACCTGAAGGCACAAGCCTAAGTCACATGCCAGTTTTAACCAATCAGTCTATTTTCCCATCTGCAGGTTATACCAGCCATCCACTAGAGGCCACTACACCAAGGTTTTGCAATTTACTTTCCAGACCCTTGCTCTTTTAGCCTCTCCATTATGCCTCAACTTTACTTATTAATCTTCTTTATCGTCACCTCCTGGGTGTCCCTCCCTCCATCAATTTACCCTCCACTCCCAGCCCACATCACATCTTGCGACAGGCTGCTAACAAATATTCCTACCTCCACTATCTCAGCTGAATCGCACCATGCCCATCCCTACCATACTCTCTCCACCTGCCCCGGGCTAATCCCACCTACTTTCCGAATCAGCCTCCTAGTCCTTCTACCAGAAACCTGGAGACCAAAAGCTGACGGAACTGCACATCATACCACCACCAGAAAACTTCTGTGGATAGCCCATCACACCAAACTAATGGTCACCCTGCTACTTCTCCTTGCAGGGGATATTGAACTTAACCCAGGACCAACCCACCCCCACGCCCAAAACCCTTCTGTCCCACTCCAAATCCCCTCAGGCCTCAAACTAATACACATAAATATATGCAGTCTCTTGCATAAAATAACCTTGCTACAAGCCCTCACCATGTCTCTCAGCCCAGACATTCTGATTATCTCTGAAACCTGGCTAAAATCACATAACACTGATGCAGAATTTGCCATACCCGGCTACATACTTCTCTGCCGTGACCGGGTCAGCAGAAAAGGAGGTGGCATAGCCATGTACATTGCTTCCTCCATCAAATTCACCATGGTTGCCCTATCCCTACCAATGGACTCCATTAATGCCTTAATGGTAAAACTCTCCATCCCCCATTGAATCCCAATCTACATAGCAGGCACATACTGCACTCCAGGCGCCACCTCACCTTACATATTGGACTACCTAGGCTACATAAACTCCCTGGCAGCAGGTGGTGAGATCCACATATTAGGGGATTTTAACCAGAATTAGCTTGCTGAGTCCCTTTCCAAATTTTGTGATAAGGTAACAGCCCTAATTCTAACACAACAAATCACTGAACCTACTCGGGCAAACCACAAAACACAGAACCATACACTGCTAGATTGGTCCCTCACCTCTCACCCTCACAGGATTATAGCCTCTGGACTCCTTCCGGATGCCCTGAGTGACCACCATGGGATCTACACCATGCGCAAATTTCACAAACCCAATGCTCCCCCTCCCAGAATCCTACTTTTGAGATCCTACAAATCCCTGGACCTCCCCTCATTATTAAATGAGTTGGGCAGCTACGATTGGTCATGCATCAGTCATTTCACCTCGACAGATGAGGCACTGTCATTCTTTAAGTCCAACTTAATCACCATCTGGGACCGCTACACCCACCTCAGTTGGTCCAGAGTCCGAGGTGCTCATCTACCGTGGATCTCTCCCGATATCCTAGCCCACCTCCGAATCCAAGACAAGGCCTGGAAAACCTATAAGACCTCCAAATCCCAGGCCAACCTCCAGACCTACAGAGCACTCCGCAATTCTAGTACTAAAATAATCCACCAAGCAAAGGCCAACTACTCCTCATGGACATTTAATTCCTCCTCCCATCTCTCGTCTCGTTTCTGGAAGGTGGTCAAATCGCTTCTATGCCTACCTTCACAACCACCAATCCTGTCCCTGCAGGTTGGTGGTCACACCATCACTGACCCCTCAGCAGTTGCTGCCTTGTTTAACACTGTCTTCACTACCAGCCATGCTACTCCTAGGGCCACCCCCCACCAGGCTCAGCATGCCCCCACTGACACCACATCTTGTGGTGCTGCAGCTCAGCTTTTCTCCTTCCTGCAAGTCACCCTTAATGAGGTATACAATGCACTGGTTGCCCTTAACCCTGAAAAGGGAAAATGTCCCATGGGGTTGGACTCCAAAATGCTCCACCTGTCGGCCCTTGCCATAGCTCAACCCCTAGCTGCCCTATTTAACTTATCATTCGTCCTAGCAGAAGTCCCCACTGAGTGGAAACATGCCACCATAATCCCACTTCCAAAAGGTGGAGATGCTTCAAACCCAAGCAACTACCAGCCCATCTCCCTCCTACCGACCCTTGCCAAGATACAAGAATGCCTGGTTCTCTCTTGCCTATCCACCTATCTGGACTCCTCTTCCTTCTTTTCCCCCTACCAGTCTAGCTTTAAGAAACCCCACTCCACTATGACCTCCCTTTTTAGGATTACCGACTCCATCCTCTCAGGGATGGATGCTGGCCACATCACTGCTGCCATCTTTATCGACCTGGCAAAGGCTTTCGATACGGTGACTCACTCTCTTCTCCTGACAAAACTTGCTAAGGCTGGCCTATCTGGCTGGGCCACATCTTGGTTCCACTCCTACCTCACTGGTAGATCCCAAGTTGTCCATATCAGAGCGTCCATGTCGGACCCCCTCCCAATCACGTCAGGAGTGCCTCAAAGATCTGTCCTAGGCCCCCTCCTATTCTCAGTCTTTCTAAATGATCTGCCCTCCGTCTGCACACACTCCGCCATCCATATGTACACAGATGACACGGTGCTATACGCATCAGGCCCCTCGTCCTCTGAAGTTGCGTCCAGACTTCAGCACGACTTTATCACAGTCCAGCACTGGCTCAACTCAAATAACCTCCTCCTAAATGCTAGCAAAACAGTCTCCTTAACCTTTGGGACAAGGCAGAAAATTTCTAGGCTCCCTTCACCATTAGTTTTTCACACCCTGGAAGGGTCCCCACTGGAGCCCTGCACCACCTTCAGATACCTCAGTGTTCTGGCTTGACCAGCACCTCAACCTTTTTCAAGACATGGCTGACTCCTCATCAAGAAGCTGCACCCAAGGCTTGATGCACCTTTACCGGAATCGTGACAACATACCCCTTCCAGCCAGAAAGGTCATTATAAATAAAATGATCCTCCTAGTCTTCGACTATGGGGACATAGTCTACAGTGCCGGCCCAAAGACCACATTAGCTAGGCTGGACCCTCTCTTCCACTCTTTTTGCCACTTCACCCTAAACAGCCCCTACTCCACACACCACTGTGCCCTATATCAAGCAATGAACCTCACCTCACTTGACTATCGCAGGCTAACTCACTGCACAAAAATTACGGCCAAGCATTGGTCTCAGCTGCTCCCTTCCTACCTCTCCGACATCTTAACAAACCCTAGCACACAATCATACACACTCAGAAACTCAGACTCCAGGTCCCTAGCTGTCCCATACCGATCTACCTCCACTGGGCAATCAGGGTTCAGCTACCGCATTCCCTTGCTATGGAACTCCTTCCCAGCTAACATTCGTTGCTTTACCTCCCTGTCGCACCTAAACTCCATGGTCCAAGATCATTTCGTCCCTACCTGTGCTTGTGTCTAGAGCCTACCAACTACTAGGCAACCCTCTGGGAATGTTGGCACTTAGGAAATTTGTAATTCATCAGTATCTAACTATTGTCCACTCGCCTTATACTGTATCTCGTATGGCTCAAAACTTAATTTTGTTGTACACATGCTGTATGTAACTGTGCTACCAACTGTCACACTCAATTCTGTATGTAGTGGTTTCTGAACCAAATGCTAGTGATCTTCCACAATGTATTCACTTGTCAATCCTGACTTCAAGTGCTTTCTCATACCGTATGTACTGTGGTTATCAATTTGTCTCGCTCAAGCTACTACTGACATGTAACCAGATCCTAATTTTAATATTTCTCCCACTATGTATTTTCTCATCTGTACTGTATAAACTGTTTTCCTATGTTCTCCCCTTCCCCAGGACTCATCTATAATCAAGCAGTACTCTGCTCAGTATGCCTTCCTGATAAAATGCTTAAATAAATAAATAAATATGGTGAGCTTGGTAAGATTTGGCTACCAGCTTACTCCCATGTCCCCTTATTCTCTGTGTATCAGTCCTGGGTTTTAAATCTTGTTGGACCATTTGTTCCTCATCCAACATGAGTTTGTGAAAAGGAAAAAATCACCTATCTTCTTTCTAGTTTCTAAACTATTGAATCTGAATATTTTCAAGCTTCTGTCATGTGAACTTGTTTGGAGCCTATGCATATATTTATTAGCTCTACTCTGTATCATTTCATGTTTTTTAATGTCTCTGGCAATAACTGGTCCACAGCATTGAGGGCAGAAGTCCAATTGTGGTCTTACTTATATGACCTATATAATGGCAACATCACTAAAAGGTTTCTTGAAATGAAATATCTCTTTATGCATCCCAGAATGTTGTTTTTCTTGTTGTAAGTAAACTAACATACTAACATACTATTTGCCAGCAGATTAGGCCTTACGGTCTATCGAGTCTGCTCGAACTTTAGATCCTTAGTTGGGTGCCGAGACCCTCCCATCCCTTGTGCTCCAGAAACCCGTATCATCCATCCCCACCCCCCCTGGGACAAGACATCATCTGATACATCCACTTTCTGTGTCTGTCCCATCCTCTCTTTAAGCCCTCCACTGTGGATCTCTGAACTAGCTCACCAGGCAGTGCATTCCAAGGGTCCACCACCCTCTCAGTGAAAAACCTCCTCCTCTTTTCCCCCCTTACCCTTCCACCTTCCAACTTCAAACCATGCCCTCTGATGATACCTCCCTGCTTTAGTCTAAAAGATCCCTCCATGTTTACCCTATTTATTCCCTTGAGGTACTTGAAGACCTCAATCATGTCCCCTGTCTCCTCTCCTCCAGTGAAAACAGGCAGAGCTCCTTAAGTCTGTCCTCATACGTCAAATCCCTAGCCCTCGTATCATCTTTGTTGCCCTCTCTGTACCTCTCTAGGAGCTGTATGTCCCTCTTTAGGTGTGGTCTCCAGTACTGTACACAGTACTCAAGGTGTGGTCTAACCAGTCCATTGTACAGCGGCAGAATCACTTCCTTGCTCCTAGAGGTGATCCCTTCACGATGCATCCCAACATCCTGTTTGCCTTGCTAGCCACCTCCTGCACTGCTCAGAGTTATTCATACATGCATCCACCATGATCCCTAGGTCTTTTCCCTATTGAGGCCTCCAGCGCCTCCCTCCCATGGTGTACCTGTGTTTAGGTTTCCCGACCAAGATGCAACACCTTGCACTTGGTGATATTGAAATTTAATTCCATGTGTGAGCCCAGCTTTCCAGGGTGTCCAGGTCCTTGCAGGGCCAACCTCCTCTTCTCCTCAACTACTGCTCCCATCTTGGAGTCATCTGTGAAGAGACTCATTTCATACCCTATACCCTCCCTGATGTCCATATGTATGCATTAAACAGGATCGGACCCAGGACCGAAGCCCTGCGTACCCACTACCAACCTCTCTAGGGTTCAAGAGCTCCCACAGACCACTACTCTGAGTGCATCCAGCTAGCCAGTTTTCAATCCATCTGACCATCAAAGGGCCTACTCCTAACCCCATCAGTTTCTCCACCAGACCATTGTGGGGACAGAGTCAACGCCTTGCTGAAGTCCAAGAATAATACATCCACAGGCTTACCCCTGTCCAGTTCTGATGTTACCCATTCATAGAACTCCACAAGGTTGGTTTGACATGATCTACCTGGCACAAACCCATGTTGCCGACTATCCAGACCTCCCACCTCCTCCAAGTACACCCCCAATCGTTCCTTTAGTATACTCTCCATTAATTTTCCCACCACCGAGGTCAAACTGATGGGTCTATAGTTACCTGGTACTTCCCTCGACCCCACTTTATGGATTGGTACCACATGTGCCTCTCACCAATCTCTAGGTACCCTCCCTGTCTCAAGTGACCTGCTGAAAAGCTCCGCCAGGGGTGCAGCCAGTATGTCCGCCAATTCCCATAGTACTCTCGGATGAATGCCATCCGGCCCAGGAGATTTGTCTTTCTTTAGGGCCTTGAGGGCTAACCACACCCTTTTGGTGGAGATAGCATCATCCGTCCCCTCCACCTTACTGGCCTTTTTATCTTTACCCAGATGTGACACCCCTGGGGTACCTCTCTCTCCCTCTTGCTCCATTTTTGTTGCTCTCCTGATCCCACTTACTGATGTTTCTATCCCCTTAGTGCCTTGCTTTGTAGATATCCCATCCCCCTCCCTAGTGAACACAGAGGCAAAGTACTCGTTAAATACCTCTGCCTGGTCCCTCACCTTTTTCACCCACCCTCCTTCTGATCTCAATCTGCTGAGATGGCCCTTAGTTTTTCTCCGCTCCCCAATGTACCAGAAGAACCCCTTTTCCCCTCCATGTATCCCCTGTGCCAGCCGCTGCTCTTTACTGGACTTTGCTCCCCTCACCATACGGGTAACTTTTCTAGATGCAAGCTGGTACATTTCTTATCCTATCTCCTCTTGTTGTTTTATATTTTTGTAGGCGCTTCTTTTCTCTGACTGCTACCTGTACCTCACTGGACCACCAGCATGGTTTATGTGACCTTGCTCCCTTACGTTTCAACTTAGTGCAGATCCTGACTGCCTCACGTAGTCCCCGTTTTATGACCTCCCATCTCCTTTCCACACTTGTCATTGAGGTAATCCCCATCAAGTGATCCTTGAGAATATTTCCCATGCCCATGAAGTCTGCCCCCCTGAAGTCCACTGCCAGTGTCCTAGATCTCACCCCCCTCATGCTTATTTGAAACCAGACAGTATTGTGGTCGCTCCCAGTCAGGGGGTCTTGTACAACCATGTCCCTTACCAGATCCCCATCTGCCAGAACCACATCCAGGACATGCCCCTCCCTTGTGGGCTCCATCACATGCTGTGTTAAGAAACATCCTGGAAGCCATCCAGCAGCCTCTGCTCCTTGGCCACCTTAGAGGACATGGTTCCCCAGTTTGTACCTGGCATATTAAGGTCCCCCATCAACACCACTCCTTCTCCTTTTGGTCCACACTGGGCAATGATGTTGTCCAGCAAACCATCCTCTAGAACCTCACTCATCCGGGGCCTATATGCTACACCCAGCTTGACCTTATTTCCTGCTGAGGATCGTAAAGTGACCCATAAGGCCTCCACGTTTCCCTCTACCTCTTCTACCCTAGCAATTTCTATGTCATCTCTAATGAACATAGCCACTCCACCCCCTCTGCCCTCCTTTCTATCCTTCCTGAGCATAGTGTACCCCCATACGTTTAGGTCCCAGTCATGGTTTTTGTTGGCCCACGCTTCGTGACCGCTGCCACATCCACCCCCCCGAACAGCATGGCCTGGAACTCTGGCAACTTGTTTCCCAAGCTCCTGGCATTTACTAACACCAACCCCCACCCCTTATCCCTGATTCTCTTTGTCGAACCCCACCCAGATTCCTTATACTTCCATCCTCCCTCTGCTCCTCCTGAAACCTCCATCCCCAATCTGTTTCCCCCCTTCCCCCCTTGGGCGTGAAGGCTACTCCCCTCATCTGGAGGAGAGGGCTTCTGGTCAGCCCCTCCCTTATCCCTTCCCCCCTCACAAGTTTAAACTCCACCTTTCTTGTATGTAATCAGCCATCCCCTGTTTAAGGACTTCCTTCCCTAATGGGGCAAGATGAAACCTGTCCTTGGCATATAGTCCCTTATCCTCCCAAACTCCATTCCAGTTCCTAACACCCCAACCCATCTCTTCACCCCACTTCCTGAGCCAGTCATTAACCTCTGTGAGCTTCATTTTTTTTCTCCACTGAGGGCCTTTGGTACTGGCAATATCTCCGAAAGGAAATGTTGCATCCATTATCCCGACAGACTCTGGCAAGTTCTTGGAACCTTGCTTGGATTTCCAAAATGCTATTTCCCTCTAGATCATTAGTTCCCAAATGCACCAGGAAATCCGGTTTCCCTCCACAATCCCTAACCATTTCATACACCATGAACTTTGCTCTGTGCAGTGTCAGCCCAGAGATGCACACTACCTTCACCTGGCTATGGCATCCACCCCCCTGTCCCTCCCACTGGATACCCCTAATCATCGAGTCTCCCAATAACAGAACCTTAACACCACCATCATCCTTATGGTTACCTCCACTATGCCCTCTCAGCCCCCCTTCCCCCCCTTTATTCATGATCTCAATTTCGTGGGAGTCTTCCTGCCTTACTAGAGACCCCCTTGTCACCCTCCCCTTTCTGCCTCCCTTGCTATTTTGCCCACTTAACTCAAACTCCTCTGAATAGGTGTCCCTTAACCTCTCTTATCCGAACCATTTATCCTGGCCCTGATGGTTTCTCCTCCTCCCCACACCGCCATCCTCCCCTGTAATAGTACCCCTGCCTCCAGAGGCTTTCTGTGGTCCCTTTAGCTAGGGCCCCATCCTTGGTACTGACCCCTGCTGAAAGGGCTCCTCTCCCACCTCCTTGTCTCCCAGTTTCTCCAATCATGCTCTCCTCTCTATGTCTGGAATATGTTGCATCTCCCCATTTGCTTAACATATATGTTTCTCCTTCTCCCTCTGGGACTATTTCTATCCTTTCCATTGCCGGTCTGTGATGCCCTATGGGTATCAGACTCCCTCCCCCCGGACTCTGTATAAGTTTTCTCATTTCCACCAACCCCTTCCTCCCCCTCCAGGTTGCTTAGTAGCTCAAATTTATTGCGACACTCTATGTCAGCCTCCATCAAGTAACCCGAGATTCCCCTAACTGCACCTCTAAACTGCCCCTCTTCTTCCCCTCTTGCTCTGTTCACAACTCACACTGTTATCTTGGCTTCATGCCCCTGTGGTAAGGAACATCCAGGTCTTTTTTCTCCTCTGTCACCTTAATTGATTTTCATCACATGCAATACCCATTAATCGATTTCCTACTTCCAAAGTGTATCACAAATACATTTTTCAGTGTTGAAACATATTCCCCATTTTCATGACAACTGCCATGTTACAGTTAGGTCTTTTTGAATGCTGCTTACCAAAGATTCAGGAGTCACTTCCCCAACTATGTTGGAAACAAGGGCATATTTTGAAAACCAGTTAAACATGTATTCATTTATATTACTTATAAGCTAACCAAATCAGATTAGGCCCATTTCTAAAACCTGGGGTACCCACTACTGACATTCGCCATTGATGACAGGTGCCCCTTAATCCTTACACTCAGTGTTTGGTTAAGTCAGTTTCTTGCTTATCTAATCAGTCTTTTTGAGATCTTCAACAAGGTATTCGATAATATGCTATAGTGTGGAACAGTGTCAAATGCTTTAGCAAAATTCAAGAATACCACATCTACACTGCTACCCTGGTCTAATTCCTGACTTACTTTCTCATAGAAACATAACAGATTGGTAGTACAGGAGCTACCCACTCAAAATCGATACTGGTTCAGATCCAAGGTTCCACTACTAATTTTGAGCTGTTTTGTAAATGTATTTCAGCAGTTGTTCACCAGTTATTGATGTTAGACTGATGGATCTACAGTTGTTTGGGTCCATCCTGTCACCATTCTTGAATACTGGGACAACAAATGCTGTTCTCCAATAATCTGACACCTGACTTGCCTCATAGGATTGTCTTACATGGCCCTTCTTATGGTAATACTGGGTGGAGAATATCTGGCCCTGATGCTTTTTTATCATCCAGGTCCCTCAGCTGTTATAAAAGTTCTTCTTTGCTAACTTCCAATCTTTTACCATAAAAAGCATCCTCAACATGCTGTTCCTTCAAACCATAATTTGTGCTATGAAATACTGAGCAGAAATGTCTGTTAAAATGTTCTTCCTATCCTCCTGTGTTTTTTCTGTCTCCCTCATATATTAGTTACCTTCTGTTTGATCCCTTTTTTAAAGTTTACATACTGTACCTATAGAAGACCTTGATGTTCCCTTTAGTAGCGATTCCACCAAATCGCTTCAACAAGGAATTTGTTAAGGGACTTTACAGTGACAGCACTTTGCTGATGGTGATCACATTGCCTTAGCAAATTTCCGACAGACCCAACAGCATCCGGAGTCATTTACTGCTTGAGGGGCTTCCTGAAAGTTTAGATTCCTAACTCCGGGCGGGGGAGGGCTTATGGGGGCTTATGTCTGGGGAGAGCAGCCAAACCTGGGAGTTGATGAATCCGTTCATCTCTCCCACAACTCGTTTGACACTGCAGGTGTTGAACAGGATGAGTCGCTGTGGGGGATTCAATGTGACGGTGGTGCTGTTACAATGGTATATCTTTAGGAGCAGGGTTCTTGTCAAACCTTTATTTCTTCCCTCCTAATTATTGCATTTTTTCTTTCTAAATAAGGCTTTATAGTTCTCAAAATGAAGCATTGAACCTGATACCTTAAATTTATCAGAAGTCCTGCCTGTTCTGTTTACCATTTTTTGTACTGTACTTTTACAGTAAGCTGTATTGTTTATTTTTCTCAATGTTGTATTTCTTTTGCCATGTAATAAAGCTATCCTGCAGACTGATTACCTTATTTTTTAACAAATGACATCATTATGAAACCTTTACATTAGCTAATTCACACTCCCAATCTTAAAAGTCTAATTCTTTGTTCATACTTTTAAAGTCAGCTCTTTTAAAATTGAATAGTTCCATAACTCCTACCTCCCTCACATTTTTTGTTTAATTTGAAGGTGATATTACTGTGGGCAATTCCTTCCAATAGTGGTCCTATATTATGATTAGTTGGCCATTATTGTCATTTGTTATAATTATATCAAGGATCACTTCTTTGCAAGTGAATACTTTAATGTACTGCCGCAGATTCAACTCACACATTGTCTCTCTATTTATTTATATCTTTCCCAATTAATGTTGGATATTTTATTGTCCCCTGTAATGGTGCAATCTCTTCTTACAGTACATTTAAATTCTTTCTGTAAATCCTTGCAATATACATAGTCACTTTCTGGTGGTCTGCACAAAACACCCAATATTATTTCCATCTCATCCGTCACTTCATATACGTTTAGACATTTTGGGAAACTGAGGTATTTTCAGAAGAACTAAAATAAATTTTCAAGGGTAAGGAGCTATTGAAACCTCAAGCAACATGGCCCCTTACCTCTCCAGCTCTGCATTAGCCCAAGCATCATCCATCAGCATCCATATCATAATTTTCTTTTATGTGGCAGTGACCTACCTTTCTTGAAAAAGAACACTTCAAGGTTTAAGTATGTGGTGATATTGGAAACTGCAGTATATATCTGGGGAAAATATTGCAGAGTGACTTTGTGAAAACATTTCCTACCACTATGGCCACCATTCTAACCCCCACTGGAACCTAGCCTGGAATACATGACAAAATTGTTGGAGACCTTTTTGGTTGTCTTGACAGAGACCATGTTATCAGTGACTGCAATAAAGGAGGATGTCAGAGGACTGGAGGGTCATATACTGTAAACACAGAAGAGGCATATATTGTAGGCAGTCGGGATGCCCAGGAACAATTCTGGCACCAGCTGGAAGACCAAGATCAAAAGCTATAATTTTGTTGAACAGAACTTAAGATCAAGAAAACAGAGTGACGTGCAACAACCTCCGCATCCTAGGTATAACACAAAGCACTGAGGGACTTTTTGCCACATCAGTGTGGTTGAGCTGGCAAGGACCACTGGACATCATGAGAGCTCACAGAGCTCTGGACCCACCCTCCAGAGCAGAGCTATGCCCGATCATTGCATATTTCCTATGCTTCTCTGTGAAAAAGGCATTGCCGCAGCTTTCAAGGGAGCAGGGCCCACTAATTTGTGTTTGCATTTGCATATCATTCTACTAGTATTTTTCTCACAATGTAGTTGTGATATGTGATGTATACATTGACCTTTGTGTTGCCCCTTAGGAAGTCCAGGACATGCTACCATTTCAAAGGACTGGATTATTTTGTTATCCCCATGAAAAGCAATGAGCATGACTTTATTTCATCAGCAGAGATGATTATTTTGTATCCTTTCAGTGGTTGCACATACAGCTTGGGATGATGTGTCCCAGGGGGCCTAGAGCAGATCAAAGCAGAACTGGTGCACAGGGTCTCTGAGGTCCCCAGAAACCCAGCCTTATAAGGAATCAATTCTGCCCAATCTGGTTCCTGCACTTCTGCTCATTTGGGGTCTGCAACAATCACCACACATACAGTGCATGAGGAGGAGCCCTGGCAACAACAGTCATTCTGTCAAAAGAAATTGCAGACCAAGTGTCATGGGAAGCAGCAGCACGAGGAAGATCAATGCAACTGAAGTAGAGTATGCAGCAGGGGCAGAGACATTAAACCAAATTCTGAGTGCTTGTCTCAGACACCATCCCCCCCCCAGCCTTCCTAGACTAACTTGCAAAATGAGCAGGTCAGATCCCATTGGGGTGGTGAAGCACTGATTGTAGCAAAAGGTAAAGAGGTCATGCAGAAGAACTAACTACAGTTGAAATCCTTGACAGATAATGCAGGATATAACTTGGACATGAGGTCAGTGAATGAGAACTCCTCCACAGGCTCCATACAGATAATCATTTTTAACAGAAAGGATGCCACAAGGGGCAGGCAGATCATAGTTGCAATGACAGAACCAATCAAAGTTTTGGAAAATGAGTCGGGGCATCCTCAGGGCAGAAGGAGCAGTAACTGCATCTTGAGATTTATCCTGTCTCTAGGTGCCAAACATATTGGATGCCCAAGGATAGTGCAAGACCTACCTTGTGTTCCATTTGAGGGGAAGAGAATGGGCTGAGGTGACTATATAAAATATTGCTGATGGCTGGCTGTAGCTTTGCCCATATCCTTTTCATGCAGAAATTGGCTATGTAGGCCCTGGTAGCCATTGACTCAAGGACTAACACAGATAGGTGATCTGGACTGCCTTCCCCCCTTAGCACATCATTAACATATCCTATATCTTCTTCCATCCAGGGGCTGGGGATATTCTGAACAAGGAAATTATATAAATATAACAGTAGGTCCACGTGGAGAACATCCTACGTCTATTAAGCTGCAGCCACATTGCCCTCCCATACCACCACACATTGAGGCAATACTGGGCTAGTGAGTGCAGAAAAATAGACACATCATGTGGCTGGGTCAACTGCTGGCTGAATGACAAAGGTAACCCTCCTGAATATGTTAGCTCCCCTACCTCAAGTCAGATGAAGGAGAGCTGGTCCCCACTGAGAAAGGGGAATTTCTACACAGACTTCATGGACTCCCCAAAGTTTTTCAGATCATGAGCATGGGTTGTACTTATCTGTGTGGCACCAAGTTGTGCATTAGAGAAGGAGTAAGGTGGCTCTGGACATCCCAGTTTTCAGTTGCCTTGGTGGTACAGCTGGTAGCACAAGTAGAACAGTGTTTTGAGTGGCCTGGGTTTAAGTCCTAGCTAAGGCACTTATTTATTTCTCTCTTCTGTTTGTATGGGTTCCATAAATGTGCACTCCACACTCTCGTGATTGAAAGTGTAATTATCTGTGCAGCACCAGGTTGTGCATTAGAGAAAGTGTAAGAGGTGCCTGTGGATGTCCCAGTTGCCTTGGTAGCACAGATGGTAGTGCAACTGGAACAGTAGTCTGAGAGGACTAGATTCAAGTCCTAGCTAAGGCATTTATTTGTTTTTCTCTTTTGTTTGCATGGATTCCATAAATGTGCACACTGCATTCCTGTAGTTGAAAATGTGATTATCCATGCAGCACCAGGTTGTGCATTAGAAAAAAAGTATGGTGCCTCTGAGTGTCACAGTTTCCACTTCTATTGGTGGCACAGATGGTAGCACAACCAGAAGGGTGTTTTGAGCTGCCTTGGTTCAAGTCCCAGTTAAGGGACTTATTTCTTTCTCTCCTCTGTTTGTATGGAAATTCTGCACAGACTTCATGGACTCTGTTGGTTTTTCAGATCATGAACTGTTATCATGGATTAATAGGGAAGTACAGTATATCTTTCTGTGTATACGTTACGGGTTTTAAAGTTAACCTTGTGTACATTTGATAGGCATGACCAGTCGCAGTCACACGCAATTTGGAATCCAGCTTTGCCACTTGGGATGGCTTGGTTATCCAAGATACATATGCAGTATGATACAAGGAAGTATGGAAGCTGATGGCATTCCCCTCGGGGCACTGTGTACTGTAATATTTTATTTTTTATTTATTTATTCTAGGATTACATTTAACAAGCATTTGTCAATGCCAAGAGTTCACTGTTGGTATTGCTTTTGTACATGCCTCCCATATGTTTCTCTGTATATTCCTCCGTCTTGCATTTTTAGGGTGGGTGTTACAGTTGGAAACCCTAATGCCCTGGGCTTTTGTTGGTATTTTTGCTCCAAATTTTCAACATGGGCTTTTTGGGACATTACTTCATTAACAGTGCCAGTATCATTTTGCTATTCAGTCCTAAAAGGTGATTTCGCACAGCGAGTGTGCCAGTCGGCGCCACAGGTGCAAAAACACATTTCGGACAGGATGTGAAAAATGACAGCTGTACTGTTCATGAGGATGTGTGAAGAAATGGCAATGTTGAAAATCTGGAGAAAATATGAAAAGTAAGTTACAAGTGTGCATAGAAACTGCGTAATGCATGTCATGAACACTCATATTTTTTGAATGTTTTCAATTAATTTTAACATGGCTATTTTGGACCTCCCCTCATGATCAGTGGCACTGGAATTTTGTTAATCTGTCCCAAAAGTTGATTTTGCACAGCAACCGGGACATTCTGCACCACAGGTGCAAAAACACATTTTGGGAAGGATACAAAAAATGAGAGCTGTACTGTTCATAAGGGGTTGTGAAAAAATGGCAATGTTGGAAATATAAAGTGAAAATCCTAAAAATTGATGATGTTACGGTCATGTGTAGAAACTGTGCAATGGATATTCGTAACGCAGTCATTTTTGGGAGTATTTTCACCAAATTTGCAACAAGGGATTTTTGGGACCTCACCTCATGAACAGTGGCACTGTCATTTTAATTGGTCCTGAAAGGTGAGTCCGCGCAGTGACTGCAAAATCACCTTCTGGGACCGAGAAATGAAATGACAGTGACCGCATTCATGAGGAGGGCTCCCAAGAATCCTATGTTGAAAAGTTGAATTGAAAAAAAAAAAAAAAAGAATCCTATGTTGAAAAGTTGAATTGAAAAAAAAAAAGAATCCTATGTTGAAAAGTTGGGGCCAAAACTCCCAAAAATGTCTGCGATATCAACCTAAATTGAAAACCCCCCCATTCACTGCCATTATAGGACTTACTGTTATTTCTTCAGTTTGCAGTTTGCTTTTGAAGAGTGCAGACATGTTCCCGGTCCACTGAAGATACCTGTGGAGGTCAGGAGCAGCCAAGTATGTATGGGGGGGTACGGGGAGCTGGGGTGTGCAGAGGGAGGGTGCAGTTTGGGGGATGGGGCTGGTGGCAACCATGAGAGACCATTTTCTGTCTCTTCAGGTTTAAAAAAAAAATAGAAGACTTTGTGGGTCTGTTTTCTTTTTTTTTCAGGGAAACTATGGATGTTGGCACACTGGGGTGGGCTCCCAGTATGCCAGAGTACTCAGAGGTGCAATGGGGGATCAATGCCAACTCGGGAAATGGGCACCCCGCAGTAGGAGTTTGTGACGGAGGACGTATCCGACACTGGGAGTAGGCATCCCGGTATCAGAAAACACCACAGCAGGGTTTTGGCACACTGTGGTGGGCTCCCAGTGTTGCCACATTAAAGGATAAGGGGTTTGGGCATACAAGCCACATGGGGATTGAGCACCCCGATGTTTGCAGGCAGGGGGAAGGGGGTCTGCCAGCGCGACAGGGATATGGAGGAGGAAGCAGGCGAGGAAAGCGCCTCCTCCAAGCCAGCACGATCGGATCGCACACACAGTAAAAGTGCCTTCGGGCACTCAGTATTCCCAGCCCATATGCAGTTTAGGCTGTGGCATGCTCTGCATGAGTGGGAGAATCTTTGTCATGCTGCAAACAGCTGTTTGCACTGCAGTGCCCTGCAGATGACAGGAAAAAGCTGGCTTCTGATTGGCGTGGCTTTTTCTTTTTCAAGTGCAGACCACTGCAGGCAAAACAGCCTCAAGACCAGCCTGATCGAGGATTGGTGTGATACTGTCAAGCTCCATGCAGAGGACTCTGCATTGGGCAGATAGTGTCACACCCCTCAAAGCCTCCTCTCCCAGGGAGTTCAACGTGCATGCACAAACTCAAAAATGGCTAACACTGGGCTCAAACTAGCCACTGAAGTGATATCTTGGAATGTTATGTGATTAAACTGTCTGGTTCAATGTGGTACAGTCCACCCAGTCTGCCCATTTGAGCATACAAGTTCAAATGGACAGACTGGGTTGGCCATAGGCCCTTATCTGCCGATAGTGTTTAAGTATCTATGTATCTAGTGGAACCAAAAATAGCAGATGGGAAAACGTTAACAATTTTAAGAAGTAGTCAGTTGTAACTTTTTATTTCTGAAATATTTTTCTTTTTCATTTTGCCTGCTAGAAACGTGTCTATGTTACAGTATTATGCTGGAAGTGTGGAATAGCACTCTGGCTGGTAGCTGACATATTTAGTTCTATGTCCCCCCATACATGATCAGCATTGTGATCTCATGGACTGACATCACAGATAACTGACATGGCAGCTACTGAGTGGCTCTTCCTGAGCAGTTGTGATGTCACTGTCAGTGAGGTCACCATGTTGATGATGTAGCAGAAGGAAAAGAACTAGATATGTCAACTACCAGGCAGAGTACATTTCCACTCATCACACCTACTAACATCAGGTAAGAATCTTATAATTAATTTGATGGAAAAGAAAATGTTCCTCAGATACAAAAGGCAATAGTTGACATAGTTTAAAAACGAATATTAGTTTTAGGCAGTATGCTTCTCTTTAAATCTTTGTGTGCAGAGTTGACTTTATTGTAAGAGATACACCTAACTCTGAACAGTGCAATGGCTGTACTAGGAGTGTGTGGGAAGGGTTATACATGGCTCCAAAACCTCCAAATTTAGAAGAGTAGCTGTGCTGGTACATAAAACTCAAAACTGGTTAGTGAAAAGAGTGCGGACTGATGGAGGGGAGGAGGATTCTGGTAAAATTCAATACACTGGGTGGCAAATTATTGGAGGGCAATATTGATGCACTCACTTTTTCTGACCCAATATTTTGTAACTGTGACCAAGGGCATAGCTGAAATAAGAGGGGAATAGCAGCTGGCAATGATACTGGGAGAGGATTTTTAATTTGGTGTTGGGTCCCTTTCTTCGTGTATCTAATTGGGACTCTGACTCATACATCAGGGCCAGGGTTGCTCTACAGTGGCTCATGGAGAAGTGGGATCTCTCTGACATATGGAGAATGGAGCATGGAGGATTAAATATGTTATTCTCCCCCCCTGCAACTCTCAGTGTCACATTGACTGACTTTCTTCTGGTAGCCCACCTGGTTGGGCAGGGTATCCTAACTAATTGCATTGAAAACATTGTAATATCAGCCCATGCCACTGCCCCCCCCCCCAGAAGGGAAACATGGCTTCCCAGGTGGAGAGTCATAGAAAGATAGACATTGTTGGCAGAAAAAGATAATTGGTCCATTCAGTCTGCCTTGTTTTACCCTATCCTACCTCATGACCTATTGTCTGGACAGAGTTACACCCAGGTCTCCCAGCATTGCTTCGTACCTTACTGTTACCCCCGCCCCCGATTAACTATTAGGCCCCTTACTCTTTCCCAACTGTGCATGAACCCATTAATGGTTTTGCATCTTCCACCTCAGCCAAAAGGCTATTGCATGGCTCAACCACTCTCTATGTAAAGTAAGAACTTCTCACATTCCTCCAGAATCTCTCTTCCCCCACCAGCTTCCACTCATGCACCCTTGTTTATGACCCACTATTCCTGCTCAATAGTTTCTCATGATTTTCCTTGTTTATGCCTTTCAGGAACTTGAAGGTCTCTATCATGTCACCCTGCTCCTTTCCCACCTCCAGCGAGTACATGTTCAGTGTCTTATACTGATTCTCATAGGATCTGCCCTGTTGCCCCTGAATCATTTTTGTTACCATAGGCTGCATCATATCCAGCCTGTGCTTATCTTTTTTTAGGTGGGGTCTCCAGAACTGAGTACAGTATTCCAAACAGAGTCTCCAGTGATCAATAGAGAGGTAATACTACCTCTTTACTCCTGCTATTGAAATCCCTCACAATACACTGCAACATTCTGTTTGCCTTCCTGTAGGCCTTGTTACATTGGTTAGTTTGTTTTAGGGAGTCACTTATGATGACTTCCACCTTTCTTCAGAAGCAGTGCTCAGATTAACACCTCCCGTTCAGTATTCGATCCTGGTATTCTTGCATCCTATACGACTGTATGCATCACCTTGCATTTTTGGGCATTGAATTTCAACTGCCAAACCTTGAACCACCTCTTTAACCTCTACAGGTCCCTCTGCAGCTCCCTTACCTCCTCCTCACTGTCAACCCTGCCACAGAGCTTAGTGTCATCTGAGAAGAGGCACATCTTGCCCTGTATACCATCTCCCATGTAGCTGATGAACATATTGAAATGGATTGGTCCTCAGGACTGACCCTTATAGCACCCCATTCCTGACCGCCCTCTCCTTTGATATGAATCCCTGACTACCACCCCTACCTTCTCCCACTGGGCCAACTTCCCACACATCTTATTGCGTCTTTCAGTAGTACAAAATCCTCAAATATTTTCAGCAGCCTTTTACTGTATGTGGCAATAAATCAAATGCCTTGCTGAAGTTGTAGTAGAGTAAATTTATTGCTTGTCCCTAATCCATCACCCTTTTTGCCCAGTCACAGAATACTTTTGGGTCTAACAAGACCTCCATATCATGAACCAAAGCTGCTTACTATCCTGGAGGCTATTTCACTCCAGTTAGTCCATCAGTTCCTCTTTGAGTAGTGTCTCCATCCATTTACCCACAATGTAGGTAAGACTGACAAGCCTGTAATTCCTGGTTGCTCTCTCATCCCTCTCTTGTGGAGCAGAACCGTGTCTCTATCCTCCAGTCTCTCAGAATCACCCTGACTATAGTGAGCTGCTGACTAGCCTTGCCAAAGGTTCAGCCAGTTCTGATGCCAACTCTCTGAGCACCCTTGGTTGAATCCCTTCTGGCCCTGGTTTCCTATCTATTTTTAGACCTGCAAGTCCTATTTTTAACCCTTTTTCTTGTAATTATTACATGCCCCACTTCTGGGATCCCCTGCTGCAGTCTTCATGCCACCTTTTGTCAGGGGTCCTCTTTCCTCCACTGTGAATCCTGGGCAGTAGTAATAGTTTAGAATGTCATCCTGCTGCACATCCTCCTCTGCTATCTAGCCCCCATGTCATTTTTACAATTCCCCCACTTGACTTCCTTTTTTCCCCATTATGTACCTGAAGAACTGCTTTTCCCCTCACTTTATACCCTCCACAACACACAGCTCTTAGTCTCATAGGTTTGTACCAGCCAAGGAAGGCCTATGCCCATTTACAGCTCACCCTTAACTCAAAGGAAATAGCCATTTAAATCAATCCTCTCAGTAATCGTTTACTTTGTTCTTAAACTCATTCATATTTTTACATCCTACAACCTTCAGAGGAAGGCCATTCCACATGGCCACCACTCTCTGGTTAAACCATGTCACTCTTCCTGTACAGTGGTTTATGTCTCCCTTGAGCTGTAATGTATGTGATCTAGTATTATGGCCACTGCCTTTCAATTCAAGACCCAGACAATCCCATATGTCATTATTATTGAAGGCACCATACAGCAAACACAGATCCCCCCTCAATCTTCTGTACTGCAGAGAGTAAAAACCCAGTGATTCCAATCTTTCCTTATAACTTTGATTCTTCACCATTGTTATCATCTTGGTGGCCCTACTCTGGACCCCCTCTAGGAGTCTAATATTGGCTTTTGTGCTCAGTGACAAAAACTACATGCCTTCTAATGCATCCCAGTTCTTCTCTAGCTCTCTTAATCCTGGACTGACAATTTCTTTCCTACTTGGGGTCATTGGTTATAATTACTCCAAGGTCTTTTTCCTTGGTTGCCACTCTTATTATGTATCTATTTAATGTATATTGAGCCTTTATATTTGTTTTTCCTAAATGCATTACAGAACACTTCTCTAAATTAAAAACTAATTTATATTTAGCAGAACATTGTTCTAGTTTTGTTAATTTTCCCTGTAGTTTTTCAGTCTCCATCAAATTATGTACTGCTGAGCCAATTTTTGTGTCATCTACAAACTTGGATATCCTGACTCCTTCCCCACAGGTCATAGATGACACATAGGGCCCAATTCTCAAAGCACTTAGAATGACGCAAGCTGCCTTCATCAAAGATAAAATACGCAAATGGCACTTCGCATCAAAAAATGCACCTAGAGCTAATCCCAAAAGCAGCCTGTGTCAAATGCAGGCTGCTAGCACTAAGGAGGGTATGAGCTAGACTTGCACCACAAAATGGGCTGTGGCATGGTGCTAAGGGGCATGCAGCAGACGTAGGCTGCCACATCCCCAACCTTGCTATTCTCAACACCCTCTCAGAGGGCAGTGGTCTAAGTACCATTAGACCAGCCAAGGTACTTGGATATCCTCTGGGAAAGAAACATAGAATTTGATGGCAGATAAGGACCTCTTGGCCCATCTAGTCTGCCCATTTCCCTACCTAACGGATAAGCTGCAGATCCTAGTTAACCAACAGCCTACTTCCTCCTACCCCCCACTAGAATTGCCTTATGTCTGTCCCATGCATTCTTGAATTTTCCCACTGTTTTTGACTCTAAGACCTCCTCAGGACGGCTGTTCCATGTATCCACAACCCTCTCTGTGAAGAAATACTTCCTCACATTACCTCTGAGCCGTCCCTCCTCTATCTTCAAATTGTACCCCCTTGTTTTTACACATCTCTTTTTCTGAAAGATGCTGCCCTCTTGAACTTTGTTGATTCCCTTGAGGTATTTGAAAGTTTCTATCTTGTCCCTCCTCTCCCTCCTTTCCTCGAGGCTACACATCTTTAGTTCCTTTAGTCTTTCTTCATATGTCTTCTGATGCAGACCCTGCATCATTTTGGTTGCCCTTCTCTGGACAGCCTCCACCCTGTCTATGTCTTTGCAGAGATGAGGTCTCCAGAACTGTGCACAGTACTAAAGATGTGGTCTTACCAACTGTCTGTACAGAGGGCTAACAACTTCCTGTTTTCGACTGGTGATGCCTCTCCCTATGCATCCTAGTATCCCCCCAGCCCTCCTTACTGCCTTCTCACATTGCTGACCCACCTTTAAGTCATCTGATATGACTGCCCCCTGGTCCCTTTCCATTTTTGTTGTTGTCAGTATCTCATCCCCCATTGTGTACTCTTCCCCTGGGTTTTTGTTTCCCAGGTGCATTACTTTGCACTTCTTTGCATTGAATCTAAGCTGCCATACATTTGACATTCCTCCAACCTTGCCAAGTCCATTTCATCCTTTCCAACCCACCTTGTGTATCAACCTTGTTGCAGATCTTTGTGTCATCTGCAAAGAGACACACTTTCCCTTCCAGTCCCTCTGCACTGTCACTTATAAAGACATTAAAAAGGACCGGTCCCAGTACTGAACCCTGCGGTACCAAACTAGTAACCCTCCTTTCTTCACTGTAGACTCCATTTACTATTACCTGCTCTGTCCTGTTGTCCAACCAGTGTTTTACCCTGAGACCCACTCCCAGGCTGGCTAATTTGTTTATTAATCTTTTGTGAGGGACTGTGTCAAATGCCTTGCTAAAGTCTAGGTAGGCCATTTCCACAGTCCCTCCCTGGTCTACTGCTTTGGTCACCCAGTCAAAGAAATCAATTAGATTTGTCTGACAAGACCTTCCCACTGTGAATCCATGCTGCCTTGGGTCCTGTGCCCCATTGGCCTCTAGGTACTCAACAATTCTTTCCTTCAGAAGTGATTCCATCATTTTCCCTACCACTGAGGTCAAACTGACAGGTCTGTAGTTTCCTGCCTCTGTCTTGCTCCCACTTTTGTGAAGGGGAATCACATCCACCCTCCCCCAGTCCTCAGGTACCACACCATCCTCCCTTGATTTATTAAAGAGGGTAGTCAGTGGTGTTACTAGTTCTTCCCTTAGTTCTTTTAGAATGCTGGGGTGAATCCCATCAGGCCCCATTGCTTTATCCACCTTCAATTTTAAGAGTTCTTTCAGAACCCTTTTTTCTGTGAAAGGACTAATATCAACACCCCTATCCAGAGTGCTTCTGTTGACTGGATCAGGTATTTCCCCCTGCTTTTCCATTGTGAATACTGAGCAGAAGTATTCGTTCAGTATCCTTGCTTTTTCACTGTCACTCTCTGCCCAAACACCTTCCTCTTTGTTCAGCCTCAGTATCCCTGCCTTAGTCTTTCTTCGCTCCCTAATGTATCTGTAAAAGGTTTTATCCCCCTTCTTAACTGAGTTGGCTATCTTTTCCTTGGTTTGGGCCTTTGCTATTCTGACTGCATTACCCGCTTCTTCTGCTTTAACGGGTACAGTTCTCTGTCCTGCTCCTTCTGTGTTTCCTTATACTGCCTGGATGCTATCTTTTTCTCCCTTACCTTCCCCACCACTTCTTTTGAGAGCCATAGTGTTTTTTTCTTTCATTTTGATTTGTTTATTTGCTTCACACAAAGGCTTGTTGCCTCTGTGATGGCGGTTTTGATGTTTCCCCATTGTTGCTCTACCCCACTGTCTTGCCTGTTTGCTAGTGCTTTTCTAAGGCACTCTCCCATTTTGACAAAATCAGCCCTCCTGAAGTCCAGTACCTTCACTTTTGTGTGGCTTGACTGTACAGCTAAGTTTATCATGAACCACACTGTTTGGTGGTCATTTGTTCCCAGATGGCTACCCACTTCAAGATCAGAGATCCTCTCTCCATCCCCATTTGAGAGTACCAGGTCTAAGACTGCTCTCTCTTGAGTGGGTTCCAAAACTAGCTGTCTGAGGCATGACCCTGTAGGGCATCGAGAATGGCCCTGCTCTTGGATGTGGCTGCAGCAAAGGTGCTCCAGTCAACATCTGGCATATTCAGGTCCCACATCAGCAATATCTCCCCTTTCTCTGCCATCCCAAGGATGCCTTCTATCATTTCCTGTCCATTTCCTCCCCTGAGATGGGGGTCTGTATACAACCCCTGTGGCCATTTCCAGTCTCCAGGGTGACCCACAGTGCCTCCTCTCCTCCCTGTTTACCCTTTAGTTCCATTGCTTTGATCCCTTCCCTTACATAGAGAGCTACTCCTCCTCCTCGTCTTCCCTCCCTGTCCCTCATGTAGATTGTGTACCCTGGTATGTTGACATCCCAGTCATGGGTCTCTGTGTACCATGTTTCTGTGATTGCCACAATATCCAGGCATCCCTCTTCCATCAAGGCCAAAATGTCAGGGAGCTTTTTACCTAGACTACCAGCATTGGTACTTATTACCCTCCATTTTTTTATGGCCTTATTTCTTTTAACCCCATCCCTGTCCCTACTGCCGTTGTCTTTTTCTCCATTTACCCCTGCCCTTCTCCCTATCGACTGCTCTATCTTGGTGTTTACCTCACTAATTACCCTGATTTTATTGGGGGGAAGGCTAGGATTTCCCTTCTCCTCTTCAGTGCCTCCCCCTTTGGCTAGTTTAAATGCTTGCCACTGAAGCATTTAAACCTATAACCTAGGATCCTGGTTCCTCTTCAGGATAGATGCAGACCATCACACCTGTATAGGTCTGCATCCCTCCAGGTGGAGACCCAGTCCCCAATGAAGCCAAATCCCTGAGCTCTGCACCAGCTTCTCAATCAGTCATTGAATCCCATGGTGCGGAGTGCCCTAGCCTCATCCATGCCATAGACAGGTTGCACTTCTGAGAAAGTTACCGTGTGTGCTACTTGTCTAAGGACCCTCCCCAACTCCACAAACTCTTGTTGCACTGCTCTGATCCCATTCTCAGCCAGGTCATTCATCCCTAGGTGGATAATGGCATCCAGCTCCCTCCCTCTCCCTTGCCACTGCTCCCATGATCCTGAGGATTCAGTTCCCGTCCCTCCAAGCCTTGGCACTGGGCAGGCACCTTAGCTCCCTTTTCCCTCCCTTCCCCAGTTCTACCCCCTTAACAATTGAATCCCCCACCAGGAGTTGTTTCCTTCCCCATGGGGTCCTGGGCTACCCTCCTGTGGGTCTCCATTGTGGAGATTCCCAGCATCCTCCTTGGTCTCCACTGCAGCTGCCTCCATAGAGGAACTATGCTTCACCAGAGTGGTGAATGAATTATGGAGAGGCAGAACTGGGGGGATGTGCCTCTGTTCCACCACCCTCACCCTCCCTGAGCCCACCGTGGTCCAACCACTCCTCTTTCTTGGCAACCTCTGAGGTAGTGGCAGTGGCCTGGATGGTCCCTGGGTGGGGGGGGCAGGTTTCCCGAATCCTTGCCAGGTCAACATGGCGATGAACAACCTCCTCCCTCAGACCAGAGAGGTGCCTGCAAATAGGGCAGCAACACAGTCTCCAGAATGTCTCCTGGAAGACTGCTGCTCCACAGCCAGTGCATTGCACCACTCCCCACATGTCTGTATCCCCTTCCAGTTACAGATGCTTTTTTGTTTTTTGTTCTTGTTTTAGTGTGTGCAAACTTGTGAGTGTCTCTACCCCCTACTCAGTGTGCTGTGCCTTTAAGGATATGAACACGTGTATGTTGTTAGCAATTTTAGGGAAGTGATGTCAGATCCCCTGCAATAAAGGAAGTTATGCACTTGGGGTAGGTGGGGTGAGGGGAAGAGTGGGTGGAAGTAAACCTATGCCGTCCAGAAACAATCACCTACAACTCTTACCCTCCACCCCGGGCAGTGCCTTCCTTCCTTTCAGACACCTATTTCAACAAAGGCTAAGTAACAGGTCTAGTAACAACTGACTGCAAATACCTCCCAGCTACAGTTCCTCCCTGGCAAATTATAGTTTAAACTAAGAAAAGTCCACCCCAAAAACAGAACCAATACTAGTTACTTACACAGGTCCAAAAAGTAATAATGCAGTTCAGTGTAGTCTAGAAAATAACCTCCTTGATTCAAGGAAGCTGTGGCTGCTTTCTCACTCTCCCTGTCTCAGCCTCAGCAGACAGAGACCACAAACAACTCCAGTTATAAATCCTCAGTTCAACTAGGCCCCTTTCAGCTCCTCCCCTTAACAGACACCTATTTCACAAAGGCTAACAGGTCTAGTCACAACTGACTGCAAATACCTCCCAGCTACAGTTCCTCCCTGGCAAATTAAAGTTAAAACTAAGAAAAGTCCACCCCAAGAACAGAATCAATACTAGTTACTTACACAGGTCCAAAAAGTAATAATTCAGTTCAGTGTAGTCTAGAAAATAACCTCCTTGATTCAAGGAAGCTGTGGCTGCTTTCTTACTCTCCCTGTCTCAGTCTCAGGGAGAGTGGGTCAATGTGCCACCCTCAAAGCCTCGATCATCCATCAGTGTAAAAATAAATAGCCCTGGTAGTCTAATGCCCCCCAGCCCTGATCGCCCATCAGTCTTTAAAAAATACACTTAGTAGTCTAGAGCCCTCCCAAGCCCTGATCGCCCCCATGTGTTGCTTAGTATATTAATGAATACCTCTGGTAGTCTAGTGGCCCCCCACCCCTAATCACCTGTCATATCACATTTTCAGCCCCAATCCCCCATCAAGTGAAAGCCAGAAATACCTGGTGGTTTAGTGGACCCCCCACCCAGCGGTGCCAGCAACCTCTCTCACATCCCAAAACCCAGCTGGTGACTGGCACAGCCCACCTCTCACCACCATGGCCCAGCCACTGACTGAGCTCTGGAATGAGCCCGTGCATATATATAGTACACTCTCAGTGACTGACAGCTCACTGAGCACATACTATATACAGTGTGTGCTCATTCAGAGCTCAGTCGGTGGCTGGCTATGGTAGTGAGAGGTGGGCTGTGTCAGTTGCTGGCTGGGTTATGGTATGGGGGAGCAGGGTGGTAGAGCACTGCTGGGTGGGGGGTACACTAGACCACCAGGTATTTCCAGCTTTAACTTCATGGGGGGATTGGGGCTGCAAGTGTGATATGATGGGTGATCAGGGATGGGGGGCAACTAGACTACTAGGGGTATTCATTAACATACTGTGGGGTGATGAGGGCTTGGGGGCACTAGACTACCAGAGATATTCACTAATATGTTGATGAGTGATCGGGGATTGGGGGTGCCCTAGACAAGGATTATGTTTGTGCTCCCCCTACATAAGGGTGGGGGATCCCACCTCACCCTACAATTACAGATCCCTATCTCTCCTACTGGTCCTCACCAAGCTCAAAGAGTCTCTAATCAACTCAAGGCTCCCAGAACATATAACAACCACAAACAGTCTTTCTCTCTTCCAGTCCAGCTTCTGGAAGAAGCATTCCACTGGCTCCTCCTTGCTCCAGGTCGCTGACACCATCCAGTCCGCTATGGACAAAGGCCTTGTCACAGCTGCCATCTTTATTGACCTGGTCAAAGCCTTTGACTCCTTTTCTCATGCTCTCTTAACACAAAAATGTCATTCCTTTGGCCTCAACCCATCGCCATCAATTGGTTCAGCTCGTACCGTCATCAAAGGCAGCAATCTTTGCTGGTAAGAACCATCCTCTCCTCCACCCCCTCTCCATCTTAGCCAGGCATGGATCAGTAAATAGAACAGCTCATTAAAGATTGTGCAGGGTGTCAACAGGTACAGCACACGTCTAAGCCAGAACCATTACACCCCTGGGAGTGGCCATCGACCCCATGGCAACATGTACATGTTGACTTTGCAGGGCTATTTTTGGGAATGATGTTCCTAGTGGTGGTGGATGCCCATTCCAAGTGACCAGAAGTTTTTTGCATGAAATCTACTACAACTACACAGACAAAAGAAAAATTGCACAGTTTCTTAGCAAGAATTGGGCTTCCAGAACAAGTGGTGAGTGATAATGGTCTGCAATTTACCTCAGAGGAGTTTCAGGAGTTTATGAAGAAAATGGCATTAGACATACCACCCAGCCACAAATGGGTTAGTTGAGAGGTTTATATAGGCATTCAAACAAGCCCTGCACTCTGTGGCAAATGAAAAGGGATCATTGCAGCAGAAATTGGCATGCTTTTTGCTTGCGTATCGAAATGCCACACATGCCGTGACAAACCAGACACCTGCAATGTTGTTCCTGAGCCAACGTCTCAGGTCACATTTGGACTTATTAAGGCCAGACATAAGCCTACAGGTCAGGAATCATTAGATGAGCCAAGCTATGGCGAGAGGGATCAGTGCACCCCGTCAGCTACAGATGGGACAAACAGTATTGACACATGATTACAGAGGAACCAATGCATGGCTCCCAGTGCTGGTAAGTGCACAAATGGGTCCTCTGTCCTACACAGCACAAGTGTCACCCGATATCTTCTGGCACCATCACATTGATCAGTTGTGGGAGCCAGGTGTAACCACATTCCTAACCGAAGAAGCAAAGTGTTTGGAGCCTCCAGTTATTCAGGCACAGTCCCCTGCCTGAGACCATAACCAGTCCTGTTACACCAGAGAGCAACCACACTGAACAGCCCACGCCCTCTGAGGTGGATCCTGAACTTGACAATGTTGCGGACATGCTACCTCCTCAGGATAGTGTTCAAGGAAATGCAGGCCACCTGAGTGACTCGATTTGTAACTGGACTTATTGATTGTTCTGCTAAACTGCTCATAAGAGTTTGTTGTAAGTAACCCAGTGCTATTTCTAATGTTATATACATGTAGTCTTAGTGGAGGATAGATGTGGCATATTGCATGAACTGTACTGAATCAAAGTAGTGAATCTTCTAATGTGAATATGCAAGTATAATCCTCATGTAGCTATCTATATTGAATCTGCTGTTCTGTTGTTGTTGCTATGTTTACTTCCTGGTTGCACTGGAAAGAATACAGTGTCAGAGCCATTGCTCAAGGCTCAGTTTCTGTGTCTCTATTTTATGCAAGTTCTATGCCAAACCAGCAAATACACTACAATCCATTTATGCATCCTGCCTTACCAATTACAAATTGAACTATCAGGTACCTGTGCTGATTTCCAGATACCCTGCAGAATTGTGGACTTAACTGCAAATGCTCAGAAGATACCCCTTAAACAGACACCTCACTCCTTCTCTGTGATGCCTTGCATATGCACTTTAGGAAGATGCCATATTTCTACACTGTGCCACTCACACAATAGAATACCAGATTATGGGACACCATCAGGCCTGGGGCTTAAATGGTGGTAGCTCCTGGGGCAAAGTGGGGTAAAGTGGGGCAAAGTGGGAAGTAGGAGTTTGTGGAGGGTGGCAGACTCCTGAGTGACTCCATGTACCTGTTTGCACTGTGCTTCAAACTACCTAGAAACAGCAACCTGAGGGGTCATTTGAACTGTGATCAGATCCTGTCATCAAGTGACCACTCCCCAATCACCTTTCTGTGGTCTAATAAACTTACCAAAAGCCCACCCATCCTCATTGAAAGCAGGGTCTTGAGGAAGGGTAAACTTGGAGCCCTCAAATCAGCCCTTGCCCTACATGACTGGACTCCTATCGACCTGGCAACTACCCTTGATCAGGCCTTCAGTTACTTCATTAAGGGCTTTAGCTCCATCTGTGACATCTATGCCCTGCTCACGAAAAGAAAAATTCGGGGGCAGGCAAATGGCTGGATTGATGGGGAGCTCCTCTCCCACCTGAAAGAAAGGGACATACTCTGGGAGAAGGCCAGAAACACAGGTAGCAAGCATGACTACCAGTGTTACAGAATAGCCAGGAACTGATGCACCAAGCTAATTCAGCTTGCCAAAGCCAGCTATCATAAGGCCCCGCATAAGGCCCAGCTTAGCAATTCTTGGGGTGATGGGAAAAGATTCTGGGATAACATCAAAGACATCCTTGGAAAGTAGGACAATAAGCACCCTCAGCTGCTCAGTATCAGTAACACCCCCACTACAGACCCTCTAGCTATTGCGGAAGCCTTCAATAAGGCCTTCACTGATCTTACCCCAGTGCTACCACCTCCCTATTTTCCACCTGGTTTGAACCATTCCAACAATGTATCTACCGAGTGTTCTCACCCAACCTTCTACTTTAAAAAGGTGACAGTGAAGGAGGCCCTAACTAAGGTCAAGAAAGTACTAGGTAAGACCAGACTGGACAGTGATGGGATAGACATGAAACTTCTATCCCTCACTCTGCATGTTCTTATAGTGCCCATTACCACGCTGTACAATAAGTCCCTGGCCCTTGCCAATTCCAGGCAGTTTGGAAGCAGACCCAAGTTACACCAGTGCATAAAGGAGGTGACAAGTCTCTGGTAGCCAACTACAGACCCATCTCTATCCTCTCCCCCCTCCCCCCTGTCCAAGGCACTGGAAAAGATTGTGATGGGTCAACTCACCGGCTATCTCAATAAGTATAATCTACTATGCCCTAACCAGCATGGCTTCAGACAAAATCACAGTACCACCACTGCCCTGCTGGGCTACACGGACTATGCACATATGGCCCTGGATGAAGGCAGACTGGTGGGGTCTGTCTTTATTGACCTCACCAAAGCCTTCGATACAGTCAACCACCCCCTGTTACTGACCAAACTGTAAAACATGGGTGTGGCACCCAATGCCCTTTGCTGGTTCCAAGACTACGTGATACAGAGAAATCAATGTGTCAAAATTGGGCAAACAGTATCCAGCGCAAGAGAGATATCATTAGGGGTAACCCAGGTATCAATACTGGGGCCCCTACTCTTCAGTCTCTTCTTAAATGACCTTCCCACAGCCTGCAACACCAAACTCACACTATATGCAGATGATGCTGTGCTCCTGAGCAGCAGCATGTCTCAGGCTGTCCTACAATCTGAGCTGCAGAACTTCTCCAAACTCGAGGACTGGTTCTGTGGTCATACTGTAAGTTGCTACTAAACTACAAGAAGACCAAGACCATGCTTATATCCAGCCCCCACACAAAAATAAGACCCACCCCCTCATCATCTCCAACTCATGCAGTGAGCCACTGGAACAAGTCCACTTGTTCAAGTATCTGGGGGTCATAATAGAAGATACTTTCGTGTTTGTGCACCATATTGACTCTCTGGTCAAGACAGTCAATACCAAGATTGGTGTCCTGTACAGGCACAGGCAATACCTCTCTCTGGGGGTCCTCCACCTCTCAGTCCACAGCTCCATTATATCTACTATTGACTATGGACTAGTGGTCTGTGGGGTGGCAAAAGATATAGCAATCAAGAGGGTTCAAACTGCGCTCAACAAAGCCTGCAGACTCATCCTGGATGCTGAGCGTGGCATGCACACCTGTACTCTGTATGAATGTGCAGATTGCCTGACCATGCTTCCTCGCACCCCACCATGATCAGTACAGCAGTCATTAAGAAACAGGATCAGATTCCAGACTTGCATCCTAAGGAAGAAGGCTCTATTGGGTAAAACACTGCCTTGTGTAGGCAACTTGATCAAGGCGGCCAACTTGTTATAGGTCACCAGGGGGAGGACTAGAGGGGCCTTGGCTATCCCCTTCTGTCGCACCTCACTTGGGCAATGTGCATTTGCCTACCGGGCCCCCCCTGTGGATGAATGAACTCCCTGGGCACCTCTTAGCCACCAGTTGTCTGACCCAATTCAAAACTGACCTCAAACAGCACCTAATAACACTCTCTAAGTGCACCTGACCCTAAGTCCAGCCACACCTGCTCTCTCTGCCCCCCAGCAAACACTAGGCAGGCCTCAGGTATCCCCTCCCTCTGTCCCTTCTCATGACTTACCTCAGCAATCAGTTCGCGTCATTCTCCTTTGGCACCCACCACCCCATCACCCCCCCAACTCCCAGTCCTGTAAGTTTCCCTAACAGTCACTACTAATGCAAGCTGTCTGACCATGCCCCCTCACACACCACCATTTACTTTAGCACATCTTCTCTGCTCAGCCTTCCCTCACCCCCCATTTCTCCCTATACTTTTTCTCACCCTTCTTTCCCCACCCTTCACCTCCACCACAGTACCTACCTCTCTCTCGTACCTCCTTTCTTCAATCCACTGCCAGCTATCCCCTTCTCTCTGAACTATTGACAAGACACTTTGCGGCTGCTTATCCCCCCAACCCTCATAAAGTGTTTTTCTTGTTATTGTGTTGCTTGCGCGTATGTACAAGAAACACATTGCTCTCGGAAGTTAGGGAGAATGCCTAAATGCATTCGGGCCACGTTACCACACAATCAGCTGTTTTGGTGCATTACAAGCTACCAAAACAGCTAATAGGTGTCCCCATGGCAGCTGCTTCTCCATCTGCCTCTCACAGTCCCCAGGAAGCCAAAGGAAAGTCGCCACCTGCTGTTCAGTGTGCCTTCCTGGAGAAACATTTCAAAAAAAAAAAAAAAGCCGACGGGGTGCCCAACCCCCCCTGTCAGCATGCCCCCTTCCAGTTCAATTTGCCAATGGATGAGCCCACTCCCCATCAGCATAATGTCCCCCTCCCAAATTTGTTGTGTGCTGAGGGGTGCCCAATCCCCCTTGGCTCTTGCCACCACCCCTGCACTTATATATGTTGAAAGGGGTGCCCAATCCCACTGTTGGCATGCCCCCTTCCTGGTAAATTTGCTGATGGGGGAGCCCACTCCGCATCTGCATAATAATCCCCCCCAATTTCTTGTGTGCCTAGGTGGGTGCCCAATCCCCCTCAGCTCTTGTTCCCCCCCAGCACTCGGTATGTGCCAATGGGGGTGCCCAATCCCTTGTCAGCTGCAGCCTCCCCAAACACTCAGGTGGCACACTGGGAGCCCACCCCAGTGTGCCAAAATTAAATGTCCCAGCAAAAAAGAAAACCTTCCCACGAGCTTTTTTTTTTTTTTTTAAATAAACATGTAAACTAGAAAATGGTCCCTCACTGATTCCAGTGGTCCCTTCCCCAACCTGGGCCCACCTCTGCATACCCTACCTCCCCACACCCCCTTCATCCCATACTTACCTCCGGAGCCTGGCACGATGATCTTCGGTGGACCGGGAACACGTCTGCACTCTTCAAAGCCGACCGCAAACTGAAGAAATGCCGGTAAGCTGTATAATGGCATAAATGGGTTTTTTTTCCAACTTTGGTGCATATCCCAGCCATTTTGGGGAATTATTTCACCAAATTTTCAACATGGGGTTCTTGGGACTACACCTCATTAACTCAGTCACTGTCATTTTGTTATTTGGTCCCAAAAGGTGATTTTGCGGTCACTGCCCAGAACCACCTTTCGGGACTGATTAATGAAACAGCAGTGTCAGAGTTCATGAGGTAGGCCCCCAAAAATCCTATGCTGAAAATCTGGTGAAAAAATTCCCCAAAATGACTGTTTCACGAGTGTGCATTGTACGGTTCCTATGCACGCTAGTAACTTCGAGCTTTTTTAATATTTTCACTCCAGATTTTCAACATTGCCATTTTACCACACCTTCTTGTGAACAGTATAACGGTCATTTTTTCACATATCACCTGAAATGTGTTTTCTCACATGTAGTGCACAATGGCACGGTCAGTGTGTGAAATTAATGTTCAGGACAGATTAAGAATATCACAGTGACACTGTTCATGAGGTAGGCACCCCAAAACCCTATGTTGAAAGTTTGGTGAAAAAATTCCCCAAAATGACTGTTTTACGGGTGGGCGTAGCCCAGTTCCTACACATGCTCGTAACTGAGCATTTTTAATATTTTCACTCCAGATTTTCAGCATTGCCATTTTACCACATCTCCTTGTGAACAGTACAACTGTTATTTTTCACATCTCACCCGAAATATATTTTCTCACATGTAGCGCACAGTGGCGTGGCTGGTGTGCAAAATGAATGTTCGGGAAAGATTAAGAAAATCACAGTGATAATGTTCATGAGCAGAGGTCTTAAACTGGCTATGTTGAAAATTTGGTGACAAAAGTCCATAAATTGACTGTGTTATGAGTGTTCATTGTGCAATTTCCACGCACCCTTATAAGTTTACAAATTCGTAATCTTTTCCATCCAGAATTTCAATATTGGCATTTTTCCACACCTCCTTATGAACAGTGCAGCTGTCATTTTTCACACCCTTGCCGAAAATGTGTTTTCGCACTTCCGGCGCAGAATAGCATGGTCGCTGTGGGAAATCAGTGTCCGGGATAGATTAAGAAAATCACTGTGACACTGTTTATTAGTGGAGGTCCCAAAATGCCTATGTTGAAAATCTGCTGTAAAAAAATCCCAAAACTAATTACATTACTGGTGTGCGTTGCGCAGTTTTTTTATATTTTCACTTCAGATTTTCAACATTGACATTTTTTACACCTTCTCATGAACAGTACAGCAGTCATTTTTCAAATCCTGTTCGAAATGTGTTTTTGTACTGTACCTGTGGCGCAAAATGGCGCAGTCGGTATGCAAAATCACCTTTTGGCTAATGAACTGATAGTGTCACTGTTCATGCGGTGGGATCACAAAAAGCCCATGTTGAAAACTTGGAGTAAAAATACCAAGACACGCACAGGGTGTCAGGGTTTTCTACCACAACTCTCTACCCTGTAGGTACTGACTGGTGTCAGGGTTGTGACTTGGGATTGTTGACAGCATTGCTCATGCCATTCCACCCCCACCCTGCAGCCAGTGGCAGGCATCGAGGTGCACCTTGGACCCTTTGGTCCTAGAGTTCATCCCATTCTCCTATACTGCACCCATTTCAGTGTATTTCCTTATGGAATGAGGTGAGTGTAAAGCCCAAACACTTCAAAGCACACCTCAACACTTGTAAGTGTCTGCAGGGTGGGGTGAGGTGAAATGTCGTGACCGTTATGGGCAACGACTCAAAGGAACACCCCATCTCTGCAGGGTGGGGGTGGAGTAGGCATCAGTTCAACACTTCATTGCCATTCCTATACTGCATTTGTCTAACTCCTGCACTTCCACTGCAAATGACAGCAAGCAACACTTGGCATTGACAAATGCTTGTTTTAACTTGTACCTATGTTTTGAGTTATTCTGTAAGTTCTGAATCCAAGCCGTATCACTCATTGTGATGTGCCTATGCTTTCTCCTATTGTACTTTGTTTTGCAGTCTATGATGTAGAACCTTTGTCTTTTCCGAATTACTAAATAAACAAACAAATCAGACTGCAAGCCTGTTTTGTGATGCCTATTTTAGACTGTGTGCTAGGCTTTTAAATCCAATTGCTGCACTACCCCGTTACTAACTGCTTTACTAAGGTAACAGTTGATCCCTATTTCATGCTCCCACTGATTGAACCACCCACTCTAGTGTTCCTTCCTCTGATAGGTTGTGCCAGCATCAGAGGGTAGGACTACTACATTTAAATATCTTCAGTACAAGATGAGTGGCATCTTAGAGGCAGCTCCTGGGGCTAAGTGGGAAGTAGGAGTCTATGGAGGATGGCAGACTCCTGAGTGACTCCTACTCCCTGAAGGTATATCCATCTACCCGCCTGTGCTGTGCTACAAGCTACCTGGAAACAGTAAGCTGTGGAGCCTTTGAACTGTGAGCTGATCCTGTCATCAAACTGCATGTCTGTGCTATGCTGCCTGTTGTAGACTGTGTTCTGTGTTTGTAAACCAAATTGCTGCTCTATCCCTTTTATTAATTGCTTTACCAAGTTAACAGCTGAATCCTTTTTTGTGGTCCCACTGCTTGAGCCACCCACTTGAGTGCCCCTTCCACTGATAGGTAATGGCAGCATTAGGGAGTAGGGCTACTACCTTTAAATATTTGCAGCCCAAAATGGGTGACGTCTTAGCAGTGGCTCCTGGGAAAAGTGGGAAGTAGGAGTCTGTGGAGTCAGTGGAGCTGTGACTGGTTACTCTGACCATTAATAGTATGGTTGTCAGAACTAGTTTGTCAAACATTCAAACCCTCCTTGAACACTGGTGTCTGAGCTCTAGTTTAGAACTTGAACACTAAAGGGTTCAAAAAAGGGTTCAAATTGTTTCATTTTTTTTCCCCAGTTACATGTACATGGCTAATACAGCACCGGCATGCCAGTCCCTGCTGTGGCTTGGGAGTTTGGTCTTGGGAGGGGGGGTGCAGTCCAACTCCAGCCCACATGCAGGGAGTGCAGAGACACTGGGAGGGAGGGACTGACAGCTGGGAGGGAGGGACTCATTAAATTTGTAGCACTGTTACTGTTCACGTGCACAAGAGGTATTACATGTACAGTTGAGTCATGTTACTCAAACTTGGTTCTTCTTATGCAGCAGGAAATCAGCAGGGCAGATGGAGCCGGATTGCTAGCAGAGCAGATGTTCTGCTCTGCTCTCCGTGTGGTAACTTTTGGCACCTTCTGTTACTGTTGGAAGTAAACATTACAGAGTGGAGGCAGGCAGGCACTGGCAGAGTATTTTTTCTGTGTGGTAGAAATTACAGAAAGGAAAAGGGGAATCAAAAGGAGCAGCTAGGCAGTGACATTAAGTGGCAAGGAGGTTTGTTAGGAAAGGAATAGAGGAGTAGGCAAGGCAGGCAGGGACTAGTGGTGGAACTGACTGTGAGTCTTGGGGGGTTTCTGTGGATATCACATAATAGTAGCGACCCACAGTGAGCGACTGCAAAAATAGTAACAAATTTTGGGTGCTATTATTCTGTGCTACCCTGCAGAATAGTGAGGGTATGGGATGGCGAATATGGGAAAGGGTGAACGGAAGGTGGGAATAGCAAAAGGAAGGGGAGGGACAGGGAAGGGGTTGAGAGGGACTGGAGTACCTGGTGCTGCCGAGCTAGCCATGTGGCATGGTGGTGTGGGTGGCAGGCTGTGTCACAGCAGGTACTGGGTTCGAGACCGGGAGCGGGTTACATTTTGCTGCAGTTGTGAGCTGCTGCACTTTAATTTTTGCTGACATCCAGATTTTGTCCCCTCCCCGAAATGCACCCTCCATGAGTTGAGAATCCTAATTCAGGAGGGTGTGGGGTGCAAAGCCCCCCTCGAGGACCGAGGGGGATACAGTCCCCCTGCAAAAACACTTTTTGTACATCCGGATGTCGGGTTACCTTAAAGTGTTTACCGCCGATTTGCTTTTCGGTGATATACACTCGCCATAATAGTGATTGCTGCTTTGTTATCACTTTCATGACATGGAACCTTCTCTGTGTACAGGTCATCATCCTGCTGTGTGCACTTTGCTGCACTATACCCAGTGTTTGACACCTATGTGGCGTACTGGCCAGACCCTCATCCAGTTGTGTGGCCTTTGACTGAACTGCACTAAGTGTGTGACAGCGTGCACTGCAGCACAGCACCCAATTGTGGTATCTTTAATTACATGCTACAATTATTTCCCTGTTGGGAGGAGAGACAGAAAAAAACTTACTCATTACAAAAAAATATCTTGACTGGCACTGTGTTGTGTGTGACTCCATCTTGTATGTGGGATACTGGTGGCCAGCCCATCATCTTGCTGTGTGCCCTTTGACATCACTGTACCCTGCTCAGAGTGTGACCGTGTGCAGCCCAGTTCCATGTGATAATGGCAATCGTGGAATAGCAATCACTGTTTGGGCAAGTGAGGGCACTAGAAATCTACGGATTTGTTTTTTATGGGGGGTTTGTGCCCCCAACACCCCCCACATCCCCCTACTAAAGGATTCTGGACTCCAGGGGGGTGCAAAACTTAAAAAACAACAAAAAAACAACCCAGCGCAAGAACACGAGCGTACCCAGAACCGAACCCGGCACCCTCAGAAACCCCAGCCTGCCACCGACCCACCATGCCACATGACCAGCTCAGCAGCTCACTGCTGCACTACACCCCACAAACCCCTCCATCCCCTTCTGCCTGTCATATGGCGTGGTCCCTTATCCCCCCAGCCCATGTGTGTATACATAGCGACATCTCGTCGCCATATTTGCCTACCCCCCATCCAGTCGTCCCTCTGCCAGGTAGTCCTATGCACAGGTGCCGTGAATGAATCACCCTTTTTTGAAAGTGCTCAATCGCAGTTGCATTGTACACGGGATACCATGCAGCCTTGCAGCCGGTTGTGTGGTATCTTTAAATACATGCCAGAGATATTTCCTTGTTGGGAGGAGAGACAAAAAAATCCCTTACTCATTACAAAGAAAATCTGTGTGTCACTGTATTGTGTGAATCCATGTCCTTCGTGGTGTGCCCATTGACTGCACTGTACCCTACTCAGTATGTGACCATGTGTGTGCTGTGCACTGTGCAGCCCAGCAACCAGTTGTGTGGCATCCTTAAGTACATGCCAGAAATATTTCCCTGTTGGGAGGAAAGACAGCAAAATCCCTTTCACTGTGCTGTGTGACTCTATCTCCTACTCGGCATACTGGACAGCCTGTCATCCTGCCATGTGCCCCTTGATTGCACTTACCCCACCCCGTGTGTGCGACCATCTGCAGCCCAGCAGCCTGTTGTGTGGTATCTTTAAATACATGTCAGAAATTTTTACCTGTTGAAAAAACCCATTACTCATTACAAAGGAAAATGTATGTATATCTGTGTGTCACTCTGTTGTGTGACTAAGTCACCCACGTGGCATATTGGACAGCTCATCATCCTGTCGTGTGCACTTTGACTGTACTGTGCCCTATCCTAGTGTGTGACTGTGTGCACCCCAGTACCCAGTTGTGTGATATCTTTAAATTCATACCAGAAATATTTCCCTGTTTATTTGGGGACTAAAGTGCATGCATAGTAACCTGAATCAAATCAGTATAGTAATCATTCATCTAAATTCATACCCCATCCTTGTTCATGACCTCGTAATAAATCTGATTTGTGTTTCACGTTTAACCTGGCTTGTGAGTATATTCTTAATAGGTTTACAGTATTGAAGGTGTATGCTAGCCTGCTAACATTGCCTTTACAGGGGGTCCCAGGGAATTTGCTGAAGGCCAGACTCTGGTGGTAAGTGCAAAGGGTGTGTGCATATTATTAATGTTCATTGCTGACTGTGTGTCAACCACTGCAAAGGGTTATTGCTTGTTACAAGGTACTTGGTCACTAGGTGGGCTTGTGGGTGGTTATAGCTTCCCAGAAGGCTATACCAGGTTAGGTTTATACCCCCACTATTGTTACTCTGGGTGGAGGTACCATAAAATCGAATCCCGGCCCCTCAAACTGTGGTCAGAAATACAGTCAGGGGTAGTAATCCTAGTGATAGTGCCACCCAGGAGTTACATTTCCCTGTTGAGAGGAGACACAGAAAAATCTCTTGCTCACAGTACAAAAAAATATATCTGCGTGTCACTATGTTGTGTGACTCCATCTCCTGTGTGGCATACTGGCCAGCCCACCATCCTGCTGTGTGCCCTTTGACTGCACTGTACCCTACCCAGTGTGTGACTGTGTGCAGCCCAGCACCCAGTTGTGTGGTATCTTTAAACACATGCCAGAAATATTTCTGTACCCCCCCTACCAATTTGGGGCTTACCTTAAGTGTCTTCCTGGGCTCCATCCATGCCCACTTCCAGGCAGACATCCTGCATAGATAGTAAATCCAAGGGTATTTGTTTGATCCTATTGATTTGCGTGAGACTGCCATGATGTGCCTCCATGCCTGTCTCTTTAAGTCATTAGCCAGTGTGTGTATAGTAAATGGTCTGGGCTGGGTCTGACTGTTTCAAAGCCTGTAACCAGCCAGACACAGTTTTAATTTGCTCCACTCTGCTGTCAATAGTAAAGTAGAGGGAGCTTTTACTATTACTGTAAATATTTACTTCTAATTTGTTGTTATATTTGAATTAGAGTGTTTGTTGTAACCTGCCTTCTCGCAGCTTTGTTTATCCAATTCGGAGCCACCATGTTTGGACCAGGACTTCGAGAATTTGGACCAAAAGGATACAGGGGACCTTGAGGAGTCCTTAGTTCAAGTGTCTTACGGGATGAAAAACTGTAGTTCTTGTAGTTTTTGGAGGTTGGTGCCTTAACTAACTTATGGGAGCACCAGAACTGTGAATGACATCTCCTCTAGCCAACCAGAATGCTAGAAAACTGGATTTGTTCAAAAACTGTTAGAGAGAAGTGGTTCAGTTGGAGTTAGAGTTTGGAGAGTGAGCAGCTCAAGCTATAAAGAGGTTGCTCCAAGAAAGGAGCCTAGGAGAATCAGTGAGGAAAGACCTGACTTGCCTTCCTGCTGTAATTCTTCTGCTTCAGACTGCCTTATTGCAGTTAATCAGACTAATCCAGACAGCGACTTTCAACTGGGCAGAAAGATCCGAGACATTTGGAAGTACAGCTTGAGATTTTGGACTGAAAAGTGAAGTGGAGTGTTTGGCCTAACATTTGTGAGAGACTGTTTTTGATGATCAAGAGGTTTGTTCAGTGAACTGACTGCAATAGCAACCAGCCTGATACTGAACTGTGAGGTAGAAAAGTTAATGCTGTTCCTGTTAAATATGTATAATGTTAATGTGAGTCTAGGCTTGTTTTGCCAGTGACTGAATTGTTAGTCATCTGGAGGCCTTCACCGGCAAACAAACTGAACTTTGCCAGAAGTGTTATTCGGCCATGGGCCTATGCCAGCCTCAGTCCAAGCTGACCATTCCTGCACCAGTGACTGCTTTCTCGGCAAGAGACCAGTTTTGGGGATCCAGCCCCTGTGCAGCAAGATATTGCAGATTGTGGCCACCTGGAGGGAAAGGCTGTGAAGTGGAGGTGTGCCATGCTGCCCCAGCATCCCCATGTTCTTCGATGATCAGCAGCAGGTCTTCATATCCCCAGGTCCATTCCAACTAACTAGTGTCATGAGTAAACTCAGTGTAGCTCCCTGCAACCTTTCTTCTAATCATTTTGTGGTACCATCTGATTACTTCAGTGTTTCATAGGGTTACAAAGGACTAGGCCAACTGGCCAGGATTACAAATAACCAAAGTACTGTTTGTGCATGTTAACTGCCTTATTCTTTCCATCAAGCAATGCCAGCCACCCCCAGGCCCTGTTTCTGGCCAGCCAGCATAACATTCTGTGTATCCAGTGTTGTCAGACCATTTATTTTGGGACTAAATGCATAGTAACCTGAATCAAATCAGTATAGTAATCATTCAGCTAAATTCACACCCCTTCCTTGTTCATGACCCCTTAGTAAATCTGATTTGTTGTTTCATGTTTAACCTGGCTTGTGAGTATATTCTTAGTAGGTTTACAGTATTGAAGGTGTATGCTAGCCTGCTAACATTGCCTTTACAGGGGGTCCCAGGGAATTTGCTGAAGGCCAGACTCTGGTGGTAAGTGCAAAGGGTGTGTGCATATTATTAATGTTTATTGCTGACTGTGCTTCAACCACTGCAAAGGGTTATCACTCGTTACAAGGTATTGGGTCACTAGGTGGGCTTGTGGGTGGTTATAGCTTCCCAGAAGGCTATACCTGGTTAGGTAGATACCTCCAGTATTGTTACTCTGGGTGGAGGCACCACAATATTGAATCCAGGCACCTCAATTTGTGGTCAGAAAAAATACCAGCAGGGGTAGTAACCCTAGAGATAGCACTGCCTATGGGTTACATTTCTCTGTTGGAATCCTTTACTCAAAGTACAAAAAAAAAAAAAGAATTCTGTGTGTCACTATGTTGTGTGACTATTTCCTACATGGAATACTGGCCACCATTACCACCAAGGCCAACACCATTAGCACCAGTTGCAAATCCAGTGAGGGCACTGAATGTATAAGTCCAAGTCCACCACCCCAATGTCCATCTGGTAAAAAAAGTACAGTATCTAATAATCCAGCAAGGACATGTTGTAAGCAACTAACATTGTCTCGGGCATTTGAGAGGAAGAATACTTTTACCAAAAATCATCCAAAGAGTCTTCATCTCAATCACAAAATTGGGGAACTGCTAGCTGGAGTCCTTCTACCATACTCTTTAGTAGATCATGAGGATTTTAGGGAGGCCATGAAACTTGCAGAGCCTCGTTACAATCTTCCTCATTAAAGGTACTTTGCCTATGTTGAAAAACCAAATATTTATGAGGCATTAAAAGCGACAACAATGATTGCATTTAAAACTGCAGAGGGCAGAGTTATTCATGTTACAACAGATATGTGGACCAGCAGTCAAAATATAGATTATATGTCCCTTACTGCTCATTAGGTCAGTTTTTCTTGTGCTTCTCCAAAAACAAACACACCCCCAAAAGATGGTGCTGCTGCATATACAGAAGTTTGGGGAAAGTCATACAGCAGCAAATATCTTGCAAGAACTACATGACCTCCTTAATGACTGGATTTATTCTCATGGTCTAAAATGTGGCTTTATAGTAAGTGAGAATGGAGCCAATATCTTGAAAGCAGTATGGGTTGGAGGGTTCATACATGTTTCTTGCTTTGCGCATTGCTTACATTTAATTGTCACTGGGTTTCTGAACAATGAAATACAAGTTGATGGTTTGATTGCTGTTTGTAGAAAAATTGTTACTCACTTTTCACATTCAACTAAGGCTATACAGATATTACCCAAACTACAAAAGAAACACAAGCTACCCCAACAAAAGCTGATTCAAAGTGGTTCCACTCGGTTGCACTCAACTCTTTATATTTTGCAGTGCCTCTTAGAACAAAAGCAAGCTGTACATGACTATTGCTCCAGTTACATTGTTGGTGATGGCATTATGCTTTCTGTGCTGCAGAGGAAATTAATTAAGCAATAAGGCACAACAGGGTGTGGGTTATTGGGGATTTACCCATGCCTTGTGCGGTGCAGCCGAATGACTTAACCACACAAGAAGTGGGTAAGTCATGCAATAACTCACATCCTGGAGTGCCTTATTGTGATTATACAATGGACCCATGTGTAAAATAAATTTTAAATGTTTTAAATATGTTTTTTTATAAATGCCATTCCTCAGCTGTGGGTTATGCAGGAGTTACCCATGGTCATGTGACATGTTTTGACTAATGAGGTTACAGGATTTTCCCACACTATTGTATAATGGTAATTAATGGAGATGGTGTGCTGCATCCTAGCTCCTTTTGAGACGGCTACAAGGGACATGTCTCCAAAAGGCTTGTCTCAGAGTTAGGTTATCCCACTCGTAATGTTGATTTCATATCATCTGAGTGTTCCGACTCTACAGTAAGGGGTGGAGCAGCAAGATGGCTGTGGTGCTGCTCTGCTCTACTCCAGGTTGCTCTGCTCCACACTGCTCAAAGTTTTGTCCTGTTATGCTGTGACTCTTGGAAGGAAAGCAGCTGATGTGTTTCATAAGTGGCAGCACTGTCCTGGATTAGTATGGTGTCTTACCTTTAAACTTGGACCGGGATGTCCTTCTAAAAGAAAACTGAATTACTGGGATTATGATAGCACTTTTTAGTGCTGACAGGCTTGTTATTGCCTTACAAAAGGTAAGCTAATATTGCCTAGGGGCTGGGGCACTTATTGCCTATTCGGATTGAGTATCCCCGGTGTTCTTATGCTCAGTGGAGCATTTTTCTTGCATTTTATCTTACAGGTGCAGTGTGCTTTTGAAGAGAGAGCTCTTGGCTGTGGACATTGTTCCTTCTTGCCCCAGGAGAGATCTGGAGGAATGGTCAACTATAGAGAGTAAAGCTGCACTATTTGTGCTAATGTGTTTGGGATTCATCGCTGATGATTGCCCACAACCTATAATAGGTGATCAGGGCCAGCCTTAAGGAGGGCAGTAGGGGCAGCTGCCCTGGGTCCCGCACTTTGAAAAAAAAAGACCCAGAAGGGGCATTAGATGATTCACTTATTAAGATCCGACCGAGAGCAGCCCTGCAAACAGCAAAGATAAGTCACTTGATCATGTGGTTACCATTGGAGCACCAAGCAAGGTCACATGATCAGGAGTCACACATGCACACACACTCTTCCTTTCCTATGCCAGACCAAGAGTCCAGACCCCACAGTAGGCACTTTCACTTGGGCTCAGCCAGGTCCGGGGCCACTGGCCTCTCATCCCAGACCAAGCCACGTATCTCTCTGACTCAGAGTAGTCGCCCTCAGAAGTGCTACAATTGTGCCAGAACTGTGTGACTCGTCATCTGCATATTTGCACCGGGCTGCCGGCATTCAGCATTAAAAAAAAAAGAATTTTATTGATCTGGCACCATGGCCTCCCCTCTCCTGCTTGGAACATCAGCTGGGCTCTGTGATAGTGAGTCTTGAGTGTGTTGGTCTCTCTCTCTCAGTGTGGGGTGGGTGAGTGGATGACAGGTGTTGGTGTTGGTAGTAGGGGTTGAGACTCTGAGGGGGTCTTTCAGGGAGATTCAGAACAAAGATCAGATGCTCAGTGGCCTCAGCCACTGCCAGTCAAGATGTTGTCTTAGAAAAAAACAGGCACGCCAAATCCAGCCTGTAGATTGTGGCAGGAGGCAGTGTGTAATCTCTCCAGAAGAATCACAGGGGTTGCAGAGATGAGACCCACTGCAGTACAATTGTAAACTGCCATGGATCTCCACAAGATACAGGCAGTACCAGATCTACTGTAAATATGACAGTAAGAGAACACCACACTACTGATTGCCAGTTATAGGGGGCCCTGTGTTTGACTTCTGCCCCAGACCCCACAAATCTAAGACCAGCTCTGTAGGTGATCTGAGGAACTTTAGAATTAATGCCAAACAGACTGAGGGTTGTATTTGGAAGTCTGCTGAGCTGTGTGCCGATGCTTGCTATAATTGCCAACAGGTGAAACACATATTTACTTTCCTGTTGCCTCTAAAAGGTTGATAAAGACTCCCAATGAATGAAAAGTTTTAGCATTTGCTTTATAACGAAGTGATCTGAAGTGATTTTATTTTGAGAGTCTTATTCACAGAGGTACAAGAAAATGAAATCCGAGTTAGCTCAGTTACTATTAACCCTTAGGCTGGCAACAGAATTAGAACGTATAGTAATTTTGTACTGATATATCAATCCATGGCCCTGCAAGAGTTATCTAATTGAAATGAATGCTTTGAGTACAATCATCTCTTTAAGTAACGACCCAGATACTTTTATGGTTCTCATGCTTGATACTTAAAATTCTGATGCAGATAGTAGTTCTAGTCATTTATTCAGCCTCGGACACCATGGCACACACTTGAAAGCCCTATCGACCTGGACTCAGCCACTTAGCCTGTAGGACTCCTGTTTGAGGAGCCAAATGTTGAATTGCCCATATGGTCTAAAAACAAATTATTTAAAAAAAAAAAAAGTCTGAGCATGCAAATGAGCCCACTGGTCCTGCAAGGCACTAAGGGGCTATTTGCATGCCCATTATGGGCTCATCTGCATGGGTTACAGCAGCCCCTTAGCACTCCTTGTGCCATGCAAGAGCAGCCCTAATGGTCCAGTGGTTTTCTTCACCCCCCCAATCCCACAGTACATGTTGTTCAAGACCTCCCTGGTGTCCAGTGGTTCCCCCCCAATCCCCAAGTATATGTTGTTCAAATACTTCCTGGTGGTCCAGTGGTCCCCCTGAACAGACATTCCCCCCAACCTGATGCATCCACTCAGATCCCACCTCCCCGCACCTTCACCACCTCAATGTCCAGGGCTCATCACAGCTAAGTATGTTAGCTGGCGCAGTCCTCCTCTCACCTCTGTGTCCAGCTGCTGTATGAGCTGTCCATGAGCATGTGTACTGTAAAAACAGCTGTTTCTACAGTATGCTGACTCACTGACAGCTTATATGGTGGCAAGCCATGCAGGGGAGAGCAAGGCTGTTGCTTTTCACCACTGTGCTTAGCTGTGATGAGTGCTGGATTGCGAGGTGAGAGGGGGTGCAGGCAGGTGGGATGTGAGTGGGCAGGTTGGGTTTGGGGCACATGTCTGTTTAAGCGGGAACACTGGTCCACCAGTGAATGCTCAAATAACATATACTGGGGACTGGGGGTGGAGGGAACCACTGGACAACAGTGAGAGCTCAAACAACATATACTGGTGGATTAGAAGAACCACTGGACACCAGAGAGATCTCTAACAGTAATATACTGTGGAATCAGTGAGTGTGAGGGAACCACTGGACACCAGGGAGGTTTATAACCATTATATACTGGGGGATCAGGGGTGGAGGGAACCACTAGACACCAGGGAGTTCTATTGTACAACTATACTGGGACATTGGGGGGCAGCTGGGCACAGGGGCGGGAGGCTGCAGTACCACTGCCCCTTCTTTGGAGTGTGGAGGCACAGGTTTTGCACCCAGTTAAGAGGTGGTTTTCAGTGGCTGTAAACAGATACACTCGGGGGAAGGGCTTATCACCGCAAACCTTTGTAAATGCCACTGCACTGGTATTCAAGACCCCTCATTTGCATAGGTATAGTGGTATTTTAGCATCTGGGCACTGCCAAGTTTGGGCAGGCTCTGTGGGCCTCTGAATATAGTCCCACCAGGTGTGCTGCCACAAACCACAGTTCAAACCATTTTTATGACCGTGCCAGTGTTTGAATATCGGGGCTATGATTTCTGTGTTACAGTCAAACTTTATTTTGGTTCCAAAATGGTTGCAGTGAAATAGTTTGGTACTTAATGTTTGTAAGACCAAGCCCATTATATTTGGCAGTAAACCAAAGGTTTTGTCTATCCCTTCGTCACTTGTTACAAGTGATTAACAGAGTAATGAGGTTCAAATGGTAGATTCTTTTAAGTATCTGGGTTTTTATTTGGATCAGTTTTTATCTTACAATGTTCATACTGTTTTTTTTGGTTAAAACTGTAAATAGTACACTTGGCCAACTACAGTACTGTACAGTATATAGAACAGATAATCGTTTTTCTTTTAATTCAAAAAGTTTTTGGTTCAGTCACTTATATTTTCAGTTATTGATTGTGGTTTGCTGGTATACTCTTCTGCTGCCAAAATGGTTTAGAAAAGAGTCAAATTTCATATCATAATGCATGCAGATTTGTTCTGAACTGTTCCAGATATTCACATCATTGTCATTTGTAACATTTGCTGCTTGCTGTTTTTATTGTCACGTGATTTCCCTTTTGGTGATTCTAATATAGCTCAGTATCCTAGTCTTTTAAGGATTCACTACAATTCAGTGGGACTACTTATGTTAAGTGTTCATCTACAGCCTTAAAACTGAAACATCCTTTTTATGTTGGCTTGCGCATGTGCAGCCAGCATATTGCGGTAGTAGCAGATTTGGAGGCGCAGTCACTGTTGGGCAAATGCAGGGCACGCATCAATAGGTACGTCCTTCATTCTCCAATAAGTCTGCATGCCGGCACCACACCATGAATATATAATGTGGCAAGCACATCTAATGAAGGGTCCACTGCAATGCAAGCAAAGCTCATCATATGAAGCGGCACCTCCCGATGTGCTTGCCCTAGTGAAAAAGTAAATTAAACATGGTGCCACACTGCCTGCCATAATGCCAACTTTGGGGGTTACCCAATCCCCCTATCAGCATGCCCTGACCCAATGTATGTGCGATGGGGCCAACTCCCGTCGGCATCATCACCCATTGTTATGTGCTGAGGGTACCTAATCCCCTCAGCTCTTCCCCACTTTCATAATGTGCTGATGGGGTGCCCAATCCTCCTTTGGCTACAGCATCCCCTCCAAAAAACACTTAGGTGGTATGCTGGGAGCCCACCCAGCATGCTAAATCCCCTGAAAGAAAACCGTCTGGCAATGTTTTTTTTTTTTTTTTACCCTGTGAAAGAAGAAAACAGTCCCTCACGGTCTTCCTGCCCCCTCCCACAACCCATGCCCACCCTCTGCACACCCTGCCTCCCAACACACCCCTCACCCCATACTTACCACTGGAGTCTGGCGCAATGATCTTCGGTGGACCGGGAACATGTTTGCACTCTTCAAAGCCGACCGCAAACTGAAGAAATGTTGGTAAACTGTACAATGGCATGAATAGGGTTTTTCAACTTTGGTGCATATCTTGGCCATTTTTTGGTATTTTTGCACCAAAATTTCAACATGAGGTTATTGGGACCCCTCCTCATGAACTCAGTCACTATTATGGAGTTATTCAGTCCCAAAAGGTGATTTCACAGTCACTGCGAAGAATCACCTTTTGGGACCCAATAATGAAATGACAGTGCTGCTGTTCATGAGGGGGTATCTCAAAAAGCCTATGTTGCAAATTTGGTGAAAAAATAAAAAAAAATAGCTGTTTCTCTGGCGTGTGTTTAGCTGTTTCCGCCTTCGTAACTTCATGAATTTGTAATATTTTCACACCAGATTTTCAAAATTGCCATTTTTCCACACTTCCTTATGAACAGTACAGCTGTCATCTTACATATCCTGGCTGAAATGTGTTTTCGCACGTCCGACGCAGAATAGCGCATTTGCTGTGTGAAATCAGTTTTCAGGTCAGTTTGAGAAAATGATGGTGACACTGTTCATGAGTAGAGGTCCTAAAATGCCTATGTTGAAGATTTGGTTCCAAAAGTCCACAAAATGACTGTGTTACAAGCGTGTGTTGCGCAGTTTCCATACACCCTTGTAACTCCACAAATTTGCAATATTTTCATGCCAGATTTTCAACACTGGCATTTTTCACACCTCCGTATCAACAGTACAGCTGTCATTTTTCACAGCCTGCCCAAAATGTTTTTCTGCACCTGTGGCACATAATGGCATGGTCGCTGTGGGAAATCAACTTTTGGGACTGATTAACAAAATCACAGTGCCACTGTTTATGAGGGGAGGTCCCAAAATGCCTATGTTGAAAATGTGGCTAAAAAACTCCCAAAAATAATTGGGTTACGGATGTGTGTTGCACAGTTTCTATGCATGCTCATGACTTCACCAACTGTTCATATTTTCACTCCAGATTTTTAACGTTGCCATTTGTTTACGCCTCCTCATGAACAATACAGATGTCATTTTCCACATCCTGCCCAAAATGTGTTTTCGTCCCTGTGTTGCCAAATGGCATAGCCGCTGTGCAAAACCACCTTTCAGCTAACAAACTGATAGTGCCACTTTTCATGACGTGGGCTCATAAACAGCTTATGTTGAAAATTTGGAGTGAAAATACCAACACACGCTAACGGTGTTAGGGTTTCCAGCTGTAAGACCCCACCCTGTAGAGACTGACAGACCTCAGGGATGTGACTTGGGATCATCGGCTATAATGCTCATGCCATTCCACCCCACCCTCACCCCTGCAGTCAGTGACAGGCATCGTGGTGTGCCTTGCACTGTTAGCCACAAAGTTCACCCATTCTCTTATACTGCACCCACCTCAGCATATTTCCTTATGGAATGGGGTAAGTATAATGCCCAAAGACCCCAAAGCACACCACGACACTTGTCAGTGTCTACAGGGTAGGGTGAGGTACAATGGCATGAGCGTTATAACTGACGACCCAAAGGCACACCCCAATGCCTGTTGGTCTCTACAGGGTGGGGTGGGGTTGGCATCACTTCAGTACTTCACTGCCATTCCTACAGTATTATGCATCTCTAACTCCAGCACTACCAATGCCAATGCCAGCGAGACAACATTCGGCATTGACAAATGCTTGTTATAGAACTGTTTTGCCCCAGTGTTCATTGTTCTATAAAGCCATCTGAGAGTGGAACTTGTTACTTGCTAACTTTCAATTGTCTAGGATTTACTAATTACTCACAAACAAAATGAAACAATATTGTATAAATAACTCAATTAGTAAATGTTTTAATTGATTACTGCATTGTAATCATGTTTGTATTTTTTGTAATGTACTTGTCGTGTCTTCTGGGTACCCATGAAAATGACCATTTGATGCCCCTGGGGTTTATCCAGTTAGCACATTTAAAATAAATAAAAAGATCCCGACTCCTCTAAGCCTGCTTCAGCTTCTTCCCAATTAAGACACCTGTTTCACAGGTTGAAACTAACCACTCAACCCACAAGAGACAGCAATATTCTCCAAGTTTGGTTCCCCTTCCTGACTACTAAGAGTTACAGATATTTGAAGAACAGTCCTAGAACACTGACTAAAAAGCGTTTACTTCTGCCTACACATTCACACAACTCCTTTAACCAGTTAATGGAGCCAAACTAGACAGACAGGAAAATAATACAAATTTTAAGAAGTAGTCAGTTGTGACATTTTATTTTTAAAGTATTTTTTTTTTTTACTTTTGCTTACTGGAAAGTCTGTTTGTGATAATTAAGATTGGAAGGAGGAAGATTTAAAGGTAATGTATGGGGGTGTTATTTCACTGAGAGAGTGGCTGAACCCTGGAACAGATTACCTGAGGAGGTGGTAGGTGTTGAAATGGTGGAGGGATTCAAGAGAGCGTGGGATAGACATACGTGGTTGTTTAGAGGATAGGGTAGGCTCCTTGTGCACCGGTGACAAGTAGGGGAGGAGGAGATGGGCAGACTGGATGGGCCAGGATGGTCCTTTTCTGCTGACACATTACTATAATACTATGATAACATTGTCCTGGATGTGTGGAACTACTCTTAACCTGCCAGCTGATATATCTATCCACCCTCCACTACTTCATCAGCATTGTGATCTCACTGACGGTGACATAACGGGTGACTGATCTGGCAGCCACTGAGTGGCTGTTCCTAAGCAGCAGTGATGTCACAGTCAGTGAGGTCACAATGCTAATGATGTAGTGGGATGGGGACTAGAGATAGGTATGTCAGCTGCCAGGCAGAGTGCTGTTCCACACATCACACCTACTGACATCAGGTAAACAATCTTCTAATTAAACAAAGGGGAAAGAAAGAGTACCTCAGATATAAAAGGTAATGGTTGACTGCTTTTAAAAAATAATATTAGTTTTAGGAAGTACACTAGCTAAGTACTAAATTTAATAAATTACTTTTCCTTAGTTACTGCAGTTGTTTTTTTTTTTTCAACCCTCCCCCTCAGGTCTCCAAACCTACTGTTGTTTAGTAATGTGGTAATTTGCCAAGTACAAGGGATGACACATCTCTGTTTTTAAGTTTGCTTGCACATGCGCAAGAAACATGTTGTGGCAGCTTGCTGGAATAGCGGGCTGTGGAGGTGCAGCAGTGTTGTGGCCAATGTCAGCACTGCTTTTTGGGGCTGGTCTCTGTGGCACCAATAGAGGAGCACACTGTCAATGACAGCAGTATTGCAGCATGCCACCAACTTGAAAGAAATTTGCTGGTACAATCAGGGTGCACCCCGTCATTTAACAATCAGCTATTTTTGCTGCTGGGGCACTCCCTGATTCCAGCGTTGAATCACAACTTGCCTTGTCTGGTATTCCATTTCAATAAACATGGTGGCGGTTGTTGCCGGCTGCCTCTCACAGTCCCCATGGAAGCTGACAGGGGTGCCCAATCCCCCTGTCAGCATGCCCCCTTCCTAGTTCATTTGTTGATGGGGGAGTCCAATCCCAGTCAGCATAATGTCCCCCATGTAATAGTTTTGGATGCTGAGGGGGTGCCCAATCCCCCTCAATATCATGCAACCCCCCCAAACACAGACCAGTTTTCTGTGCCAGTAGGGGGCCCAATCCCCATTGGATTCAGTCCCCCTTCCCCAAAAATACAGGTGGTACACTAGGAGCCCACTCCAGTGCACCAGAAACAAATCTGTAAAGGAAAAACCTTCTCATGATGGTATTTATTTTTTTTAACCTGTAATAAAAAAAATGGTGCCTCATTGTCTCCGGTGCTCCCTCTCCCAACCCCCATCCACCCTCTGAGCACCTGACCTCCCTACACACCCCTCACACCATACTTACCTCCGGAGCCCTGCACGATGTCTTGACGGAGGCGGGGAACCGTCTGCACTCTTCAAAGCCAACCACAGACTGAAGAAATGCCTGTAAGCTGTATAATGGCATACGGGGGGTCAACTTAGGTGGATATCTCAGCCAATTTTGCAAATTTTGGCACCAAATTTTCAACATGGGGTTCTTGGGACTCCGCCTCATGAATTCAGTCACTGTCATCTGGTTATTTGGCCCCAAATGGTGATTTCACGGTCACTGCGTGGAATCACCTTTTGGGACCGATTAACAAAACAACAGTGTCACTGTTCATGAGGTGGGCACCAAAAGGCTCTAGTCTTGCAAAATTTGGTGAAAAATTCAGCCACACTGAAGTTACGAAAGGCAGTATTACAGCTTCCACACACCTCATAACTCTCATTAATTTGTAATATTTTCACTCCAGATTTTCAACACTGGCATTTTTTTTACACCTCCTTATGAACATTACAGCTGTCATTTTTCATATCCTGGCTGAAATGTGTTTTCGCATATCCGGCATACAATAGCGCAGTCACTGTGGGAAATCAGTGTTCAGGACAGATTTAGAAAATCACAGTGACACTGTTCATAAACGGAGGTCCCAAAATGCCAATGTTGAAAATCTGGTGAGAAAAATCCATAAAATGACTATGTTATGAGCATGCATTACGCATTTTCCATGCATACTTGTAACTTCAAAAATTTGTAATATTTTCACTCAAGATTTTCAACATTGCCGTCTCTTCACACCTCTATATGAATGATACAAATAAATAGAATGAATACATACCACACATAGCCTTATTTTTCACATCCTGCCTGAACTGTGTTTTCACACATCTAGCACAGAATGACGTGGTCGCTGTGGGAAATCAACGTTCGGGACAGATTCACAAAATCACAGTGCAACTGTTCATGAGCAGAGGTTCCAAATGCTTTCATGAGGTGGGGTAACAAAAAGGCCATATAGAAAATTTGTAGTGCAAATACCAACAAACGCCCGGGGCATTAGAGTTTCTAGCCATAACGTCCCGCCCTGTACAGACTGACAAGCATCAGGGATGTGCATTTGGATTGCCGGCTGTAATGCTCGAGCCATTCCACCCCCACCCCCACTCAGAAGCCAGTGACAGGCATCAAGGTGTGCCTTGGGCTCTTTGGCCCCAGAGTTCACCCCATTCTCCTATACTGCACCTAGTTCAACGTATGTCCTTATGGAATGGAGTGAGTGTTCTCAACATTTGTCGGTGTCTACAGGATAGGATGAGGTGACACGGCATGAGCATTATGGGCGATGACCCAAAGGCACACCCCAATGCCTGTTCATCTCTGCAGGGTGGAGGTGGGATTGGCATGAGTTCAATACTTCACTGCCATTCCTATTCTACATCTAACTCCTGCACTTTCAATGCTAATATCAGCAAGCAAACATTTGGCATTGACAAATGCTTGTTTAAATTCAATACCACTCCAGAGGTGGCCTGGGGAACTTTATGGAGCTTTAAAACTTACTGTACATGTGAGGTCATATTGTAAGTTATTCAGCCAAGTGCAAAAAGAGAGAGAGGCTGACAAAGACTTCTTAATCGAGGTATTGTTGTAGATGGAGCAGCCATACATGCATTAGCCCAATGCCCACCTGCATCTAAAGGTGCAAAATAGTGACTTGAAATATAAGCTTAACCTGCTGGCCCACTGTAGAGAAAAAATGGAGCCTACTCTTCTCTAAACACCCACTTTCCAGGAATGGGTCACTCAGCGCCTGTCTCCTCCATCCTCATTAATGGAATAGAATTCAAGGTATATATATTACCTCCGCTGATTATGATATTGAGTTTGTTTGACAGCTCTTCAGGCATCTGTGTGAACAGAGACAAGACAATCCTTATGTCCCTTAACACACTCTGCTCTGTTCACACTCCTCACATGAACAATCTTCAGTGGGAGGAGTGCGTTTGTCATATTTGGGCATCCATATCATGATGCATATTTCTAAAATGGTACTGGCCATTCTCCTGCCCCTTATCAGTGACCCCAAAGTGGATTGTTACAGATGGTTAAAGGTGTAGTTATCATTTGAGGGAAAACAGAGGCTGCAAAAATGTTCTCCCTCAGCAAATTCTCATACTGTCTAGGCCACTTACAGTACCTCTTCATATAGATCAGAAGTTACGTGTGGACAAAGTTATCAATCAGTTTGTATAAGAAGCAAAGCCACCCTGATTTAGCAAGGTGAAATTACAAGCCAACTGGAAGAGAGGTGGCTGTGGTCTTCTTGGTTTTGAGGGTATGCTGCAGCATTTAGAGCCCAGCAAATGCTCTAATGTTATGACCCCCCCCCCATACAGCCATGGTTACCTCTAAGGGTTCACATAGAGTATGAGCTTAGATAAGTGGGATGCCCTCCTAGAGGTGCCTCTTACTCCTTCCTGTTGCTGTCATCCTACTATATTTATGTCCCATCGCACTGTATGTGGAGAGAAGCTATAAAGATCTTGATGCCAGCTTGCCCTTCTGTGGTTCACTCTACAAGCAGTGTATATATGGAACAATATCATATTAAAGATAGGGGGCAAGAATATAAAATAGTACACCTGGGTTGGCTGTAGATTGAATGGCACTGACTACCTCAACTAGCTATTCATTTGAACAATTAAGGAATAGATTTGACTTACTGAGGGCAGGCTGCTGAAGGTATTTACAGATAAGAACTATGACATGCTGTCATTCCTCTTTAATATGAACACATGCTCAGGACAATGCTGAATAAATACTCCTCCAGCTGAAGAAATGTGTGAACTCCCCTAAAAGGGTAGCAGGGTGGTGGTGTAGGCACCTCAAGGAAGTCTGACTTGGTTCCAGTAGTAAACTGGGAAAGGACTGTTCCCTTGTAAAATGTACCCCCAAAGGAAAAAAAAACTGAAAAGTATAAAAAAATGCAATATTCTGTATAACTAGGACATATGTTACCAGACCTCTAACTGGTATGTTTTATCCTATATCAAAGGTGATATGTTTCCCCAATGAACATTTTTCCATTTTCAACATTGGGTACCATTCATTACAGGATGGCCTTAAGCCATCATAACGCTGTCCATTTTTGGAAGGCTAAGTCAAGCTGATTTACATTACGAACAAGAGTGTCAGGACAATTGGCAGCCATATCACACGTTATATACTGTATGCCCTCAGCATTTGCCACACTGAGAATAAACCCACTAACTGAACACAAGAATGCCCCCATGGTAATTACATCTCAGAGTTAGACATGATATGATGTTACAGATAGGCCTCTGAAATTTGGGATTTCTAGAAGAATGTACTGTTCTTGTCTTCTAGGATACAGTTAATATACCCTCAAAAAGAAAGGGTATAGATTGTTTTGGGTAATAATTAATCTATGGTATATGATGCTGTACAACTAAAACTCAACAAAAATTATATGAAAAAGTGAATTATCTCTGCTAGGTTAGGCAGCAAAGTGGACTTACAATGAGCATGTTTGCTGCAGCCAGACTATGAACAATTCTACAGTGATTCTGCAGCACTTCTGTGATGGGTTTTGCATTCTGTGGCAACTCAGCTGAGTCCCTAAATGAAATGTAGTTGCCCTGAAGGAACGCCCAGAAAATGGGAGCTTTGGTAGTTCAGCAGATGCATAGGCAAGGGAATACAAAGCAATTCTGGCACCACAATTGGTACTGGCAATAGCGTGTGGAGGAAGTGATTTTTTTTTTTTTTACTGCAATATTTTTTATCCTCCTAGGGCTCCCAACCACCTTCCCAGTGCTAGATTACTGCAGTGACAATCTAAGGGATTTTGCCCCCTGCCTGCCCACTTGCCTGAAGATCAGTACTGCCAGGCTGCAAAGCAATGCTGCTCCAGTCACTCCCATACAGCAACCCACTTGCTTGAAGCCTGCTGGTGCTAGTTTGTGCTGAAACATCACTCCAGTTGCTTCTTCCTGCTCACCCACTTCAACACTGGTGGTACCATTTGTGTCAATGCTGCTCAACTTCCACATCTCCTCTCCCTCCTTGTAAGAATTCACTGCATGGTTAGAGAACAGCTGGACCATTTATTTTAAACACAGGCCCACAAAGTCTCCCATTTTGTATTTTTACAGTAATTGATAATACATTTTCATTCCACAATTCTGCAATTGGCAAATAGAACTCCCATTTGTTTTTCATGGAACAGACTTCCTGTAGTTTCCTCATTCTTTGTGGAAGACTAGAATGGTTAGTTATTTTCAGGGCCGAGTGTCAGTGGATTGGAAAATTATTGTCCCAATGGACACTGTAATCCAGGGGGGGATGGATGTATAATGAAACTGCCTGCAAACTCACATTAATGCCAATTTTGTCTTGCTCACAATCATTTTAGCAGCTTAGCTGGGTGGAGGGGTTCACTGGTAGCAGCTATCTTTACTACACCAAACATACTGTTTCTGCAGCAGCGTCTTGTTTGCATAGCAGGACCATGTTTCTACAGCAGTTGCTGCAACCACAGAATTGCAGAAAACATAGGACCCTGATAGCACCATTCTAAAAAATGAAAGTACTTTATAACTAAATTAGATTAAAAGACAAATAAATAGAATGAATACATACCGCAAATAACCTTAATACATGCATAATGAAGTGCAATAAAACAGTACCAGAAAAAAAAAAACATCTCAAATGACAGAGCCAGGGTAGGCCTATATATTATGCAACTCACAAACCTCCATCTGAAAGTGACTATTATATATGATCTGCAAGATTTAGTCAGAAAGGTGTTCTAGAGGACTAGGACTGCATTAGAAAACATCCTTCCTCCTCTAGGTTTTCATATGGAGTGGGGGGACATACAAATCCTGGAAATTTAGGACTCCCCCCAGTGGTGTGAGCACAGCAGCTCACCAAGATAGGTAGGTAGGTAGGACAAAGACCATTCAGGACCTTATATGTGACTGGTCACTGGTCAGCTAATAAGCTATTACTACTAGCCCATCACCAAAAGTGATTCATTGAGTGAGTGCTGCTGAGAGAAGCTGGTCATCACTACAGGGGACATTTATCTTTTTTTACAGGTACTGAGGATCACATCCTTTTGATGATGGAGGAGGAGGGTGGCTGAGTACTAGTGGATGAGTGGGGTAGGGGTGTTGAAATCATTAAAAGGTTCAGGGTGGTTGGAGAGGAAGTTGAATCCTTTAATTATATTTGTGTGTCTGCAACTAGGGGAAGACAAAGGTTTTAGTTAGCTTATTACCAAGAAACTTTGCTGTGACACTGAGGGACAACGAATGTGGATGCTACAAGGCTGGGGGAATAGAAAGAATGGGATTTTCTACATCAGATTGGGTGGAAGAGGGTGGTATATGTTGAACATGGGTGAGGGGTGAGTGTTCTTATAAATAATAAAAGCTGTTTTTATAAAAAGAAAATGTTCATACGGTAGCATAAAGATGTCATGAACTTTGCCCCACTAGACCCTATTCCACACTTTCACCTGTGAAGTTAAAATGTCAACACTTTTAGCCAGCAGTCAGTAACATAACAATTAACTACAACTTAAAAACTGCAAAATCCCCCTACCCTATCTCTGCCCTGTTCAGGCGTGGGTGCACACAGACACATGCGGGCCCTGCACTGGACAAAGAGCTGCCTGCATCTAAACATGCACATGCACCACCAGAATCATCATGCATCACACAGCTGGGCACAGTGGGGCATGCAGGTGGCACAGTCAGGAGTGGTGGGTGATGTGGAAACACACACACATATACTGGTGCAGCTGGACATGGCATGGATCAGAGTGAATGCACTGACACACAGGTAAGGCCGGCACAGTGCTGCCCTCATAATGCCCACATCACAAGGCCCAGCATCACTGCATGCACACATGGAGGATGTGCCACACAGCACACATACGTGCCATCACACATGTGGGTGTGCACCAGGCAACAGCAGTGGGCAGCAGGATGGGACAGCACACACAGCAGGCCTACCGTGTGGTGCCATGGCTGCCACAACTATGTGGGCAGCCACTCCAGGGCTGTATGGCAGCCACAGGCTGCTCAACAGCCAACGGAGGTGTAACCAACACACTCACAGGGGTAGAGGCCTGAGGATGTGACCAGGTTCTCATGGGCATGAAAAGTCCAGCAAAGAGAGTATTGCCAGGTGTGTCAGGGATGGGCACATCAGACCTCGGTGTCAGCCATGCTGGGGTCACCAGACACTGAGTCTGTGGTGTTGAAGTTGCACTACAGGGAGTCCTACACACCCTGCCACATCCAGTGGACACCAGCGATACAAATCCAGTGGGAATGTTACTGGAAATGCGGTCCAGTGATACAGTCATGGCCTCCCACAGCTGCCGGAGCTCACCGATCAGCTAGGCACATCCAATGTCCCCACGCTCAGACAGCTGACACAACTCCACCCGCAGTGTATGGATCTCAGCCCTGAGCATCACCTGGTTGGCCACAGATGACCACAGCAGCCTGGTGTGCTCGTCCAGCCTGTCAGCACCTTGTGCATCCTGTGGCTGATGCTAACCTGCTGAAGGTATGGCAGCATGCCATGCAATATCCCTTGCCTAGGGACAATGCACAGGGGACCAGACAGGTGGTGGGAACTGTGCAGGTGCCCCATCGGTGGCCCCTGTGGTGTGCTGCATGGTGGCCACTGCAGCCCACTGCTGTAGCCCATCTGCCTGCTGGGCCAGCTCCATGAGAACGGTGACCATGTCAGTGCCCCCCATGGCCAGCAACGGTGGCGGCACCATACACCACTGTGTGGCCATGGTCAGGTGGTGGTTGCACGGGTGCCATACCGCCAATGATGGCAACCGCTGCCTGTGTATGGCCCTGTAACTTGGGTGGTGTGTCCAGGTCTGTGCCACCCAGGATCAGTGTAATGTCATCATCTGTATCTGATGATGCACCCTCTTGAGTCCCTGGTACAAGTACCGGTAGGGCCTCGGTTAGCAGGAGGTCTGTCAGGGGATTGTCGTCCCCAGACCAAGGAAGTCCAGCAGCCCCATACTGCCCCATCACTGATGATCAGTGCCCCTAATGCCTGTGGACATTGATGGCACAGCCTCGTCGTGTCCAGCGGCGGCCTGCAACTCACCCCCTGAGGTGTGATGGTGCTGGAAGACAGAAGAGCAATATCAGTATTGACAATGACAATGTGTATGCAGTGCCATGACCAGTGTGAAAGGGCATGCATGCAAACACCGTGACTGCATGCAACAGGAGATGCCCATTCAGCACCAAATGTCAGAGCAGTCAGGACACAGGTGGTGCACATGCCAGTTCAGCCATGGTGGGTGGATGCAGCACATGGTGTTGCACCAACACACACAGCTGATGTGCATTCCCCCCATGGGCCACAACACCAGTGGTGTGCCGCACAGCTTTCTGCACCCATGTGGACCATGCTGTTCCAATGGCGTGCACTGCGCTGGCAGCACTGGGGGCAGCCACACAGCGCTGCACACATTGGATCATGTCCCATGGCCACAGTACAGTGCCCATGCTGCTGTCCCACTGCAAACAGATGGCCATGGCCATACATGCTGGCCCCATGTGTGGCATGTGCAGCTGCTTGCTACACAAGCAATGAGCACACTGCACTGCTGCAGTCACACTTGCCTGCTGCTGGCCAGCACAACTCCACACCCACATGCAATGACAACAGACTCAGTGTTGTGATGGGCTGCCACCAGTCTGGAATCCACCTCCTGGGACACCCTCTTTGGCCGCACGGGTGATGGTTGCCACCATCATCTCCTCACCCACAGTCAGTACTGGTGTGGTGCTTGGTCCCCCGCCCATCCTGCTGTGAGTTGCCCTGATGGTGGCCACCTTCTCCTTAATATGCCTACAATTCATCACCATCTTCTTCTTGCACTCCTGTGCACTCTTTTTATGTCTGCCATGGGTGTTCACATATGTTGCCACTTCCTCCCACCTGGTGCACATTCCTGCGAGGTGCCAATGGCCCCACTCAGTAGTGGCTCCCTGTGGAGGTAGGCCTCAAACAGAGCCTGCTGCTCATCCTTACTGAAGTTGAGCCTGTGTTTATGTGCAGGCCCTTGCTCCTCAACTTCCTCCAACTCAGACATGTTGCTACCTGTGGACAGTCAGACATTGGCCTGATTAGTGGTTTGGCAGCCCAACCTGGAACAGTGCAGCCCTGACACTTTGCACAGCTATACCATAAGGTGTGATGGTCCTTACCTCAATAGCTGCAATACCTGTCAGTGTCCTGTGCTGTATTGTGGCTCTTTTATTGCTCCACGCATGCAAATGGGCAGCAGAGCAATTGTAATGAGATGCTAATGTGTGTGACTGCACCTGACATTGGCTCATGAGGCTATTTGCATACGTCAGCTGAATATTGCAGAATTGTACCTTGTGCAATATGACTGCACCTGTGCAATTAGCTGGTGCATTCCCAGCGTATGTGCAGTGCGCGGCTGTGCAGTGCGCATGTGCACCATGGGTGGCAACACATTGAGAGGCCTGTCATGCAGCTGTGTGCGCTGTGCATCATTCCCCTGTTATTCATGCAGACACAATGCACCACCTGGCCCCATTGTGCTTCTGTGCCAGGTGCACCATGCCAATAACTGCACATTGCTTGACAATACGCGATGGGCACGTGCACGGCATTGCACAGAGTTACACAGGGTGCAGACGTGGGTCATGGCCATGACCCCATACTCCCACCTTGATGTGTTGTGTTGCACATGTGAGGTACTGCATGATAGGCCTCTGCTGCACATGTCTATCGTGCATTTCCATGCTATGCAGCCATGCTTTATTGTCCCCTGTTGTGCATCAAGTGCTGCGCAGTTCCACATGCTTGCGTTGCAGGCCACAGTACTCCAGATCAACCACAGTCTGGTGGACAGCACAAATGACAGGTTCAGCGTCTCATATGCACCATGCTCTAAATTGGAATGCCATGGAATTGGCCAATCTAGTTGCCCTAGTGGAGTCTGTGGCAAGTCAACTGTTTGGTGTGGCAGATCTCCAGATGCCACATTCCCAGGTCTTGAACAGGGTGGCAGTGGGCCTGGAGCAGTGAACAGGAGTGCTGCAGACTGGGGAGCAGTGCTGTCACTGCTACGGGGACCTCAGCAGGCAGGATACAGCATGCCTCCTCAGGCTGCAGGTCAGGGCGCGATGGGGTCCGTGCTGCAGCCAGGTAGGTGTCACTTTGCACTGTGTATGCTCCCATTGTCCAATACCTGTGCTGTCATGTGCACTGCCTGTGTGGCTGCCCGGGAGGGGCCCAGCTCTGGTGGGTCATGCATGTCCTGTGGTGCTGCACCGCGCCCTAGTGTGGTGCACGGTGCTGCGGCCCAGGCACCATACCCCACACACAGGTCAGTGTCCCTGCCCATGCTGTGTCGGTGGAGTGCACTGTGTCGGTGCTGGGGGGAGGGGCCTGTGTATGGCATGTCACTAACGTCTGTTTCTCTATCTCTGTTCCATCCATAGGACCAGAGGACCACAGGAGGGTCAGGGTGGCTGCAGGATGGGCCAGACAGCAGGGTGATTGGGGTGCTGCAGCTGCAGCTGCACCTGGACAGGCAGGTGAGTGTGTGCAGCATGGTGTATGGGGCATGGGTGGGACTTGGATGGGTGGAGGGGTCCAGCCAAGGGCACTGCCGCCATGCGTGGTCACTGCTTGGGGACGTTCCTGCCTCCACCAACTGTGCCATGTTGCACAGTGTGTCGCAGTTCCATGCATATGGCCTCTGTGTGGTGGCATCCTGTCGCTGTCCTTCGTAGGGTATGTGTGTGTGCGCATCTCCCATGGTGTGTGACTGCTGCTGGGAGTCTACTGTCCTGCCCGGGGGGCCTTGCACCAGCACTGTGGGGTACACTGCAGAGGTGTGGGTGCATGTCGCTCCCGGGAGGCCTTACAGTCTGGCTGTTGGGTGGGTCAGGGTCAGCTGTTGCTGTCTGCTGTGCACATGCTGTTGCTGGCTCCATCCTCTGGTGTATGCATCAGCTGTCCAGTGTGCACATGTGAGGGGGGCTTGGGCTCCTTGTCACCCAACACTTATTGCCTGTTCTGTGTCCCTTCTTCTAGGTCAGGCTGGGCCATGGGCTCAAAGATGGTGGCCGGGGCTCATTGGTGGCAGCATGCTACACCTCCACTGTCTCATCCAGAGGGGCACTAGGCATACAACTGTCCTGATGCGCATTTGGCGGCATCATCCAGAGGCCACACAGGCCTGGTGTGGGAGGTGTACCAGCTGAGAACCTTGCTGCGGCATCAGCATCACTAGTCCTGTCCCCCCCCCCCCGCTGTACCTTAGACTCTCCCTGTCCTCCTCTGCTTTGGTTGTTTCCCATTACTAACCTGTGTGTTTCTTTCCGGACCCATTAACCTTGTTACCCACATTGCCCCTCCCTGTGTTTCCCCCTCCCAGAATATTGTTCCATGCCCTGTTGGCACCCCGCTATTGTTTTTTGTGTTTCTGCATAAAGCTGTTATATTTTTGCATATCTGTGTCTGTGTCTCCTTTGCATACAGGCTGCTGCGCTTTGCTAACATTGTTGTGTGGTGCTCCTGGGCATCTCCCCTTCAGACCCAGTGCTATGCCCTTTGAGTTGTGCTGCTGTGTGCACTGGGTCCTGTGTGCTATGTCCCTCTGTCTCGCATACCCATGGGCTTGGGGTCTGCACCTGTCCTGTGTGCAGTGCACTGCCTTCTATCCCTGTCTGCCTGTGCTGCCCTGCCCTCCTTCTGCCATGCTGCCCTTGCCAGTGCTGGTGTGCTGTGCAGTGCTGGGCCCTGTGTCCCTGCCTGTCGGTGTGCCTTTTTCCCCTTGTTCCCTTGAGCAACTGTGTCTCCTTTACATCAGTCCACTGTGCGTGCCTGGTGCCCTTGCACCATGGCTGTGGCACTTTACCATACAGTGATGCCTGTCAGGGTTGTGGTGGTGTAGTGCCATGGGCCTGCCAGTGGCCGTACCTTCAGGATGGGTGGGTTGGTGTGCTTTGTGACCTGTGTTGGTATTTTGCATCTGGCATACTCTGTTGCCCCATGGCCATGTGCCTTTGCTGTGTATCCTGGGCACTGTCCACTTGCGGTTTGGGTCTGCCACTGCTGGCTTGGCACTCTGCTCTTGTGCTGCCATGTCTGTGTTCCCCTTTGCCTGTTGTGCTTGCTCGGCCTGCTGGCTGCTGCCTGCTTGCATGCTTCTGCACAATCCTGGTTGCTCCAGCACATGTCTGGTTGTGCAGTGGCACATCTTTGTTATATTCAGTGTGATTTGTACCTGCGCATGTCAGTGGTGCATCTTTTAAATATGGCGTCAGTTTCCTATGGTGCAACTGCATTGTCCTACGCATTCCATTGAGCACCGTCTGGGTGCACTTTTGAATATCCAGCCCTATATCTAAAACAGGAGGGAATGTGATTAAAAAAGAGGGGATCTAACATCACTGAACACTAAATAATAAATACTCATTTCAACAGTCACTAGTCTTCTGCTCCTTATCTGCCAACCTTAGTAGGACATTATTTGTGGGGATAGGAGCATTTATAGCGTTAGAAAGTGGGACCACAAATTCTACTCCCCATCAGATCATGTTGGTACGTGAAACCACATTATGAGGAAACTGTGTTTTTTTTTTTTTTGTACTATGCATTCAAGAATGTATTAGCACCAATTTAGTCACTGCACTTCAATTTTAAAATGTTTAACTTCCAAAACACAAAACACAAAAAGCACCACGCTTATAAAATTATCTAATGAACCTGAAAATTTCAGGTCTCAAATCTGAACCATTTTGTAATTATTAGTGGACAAAAATGTCTTGCTTTTCAAATGTTTCACATTTTTAACATCCCTTATCTTTAAGATTGCTAAAATGATTTATATTACATTTCAAGTGGTCTAAAATTGTAGCACAGGGCCATGTGAGACAATGTACAGGTACCTAGGCCAAAAACTGGCCAAGTTGTTAGCAGTCAAAAATTTGGGTTTAACATTAAAGTGCTCATTCAACTCTAACTACTGTATATTGGCACTAAAATGCCATGATAATAATGTAAATGTTAATAAATGTTTCAGCCACTGTAGGAATTGAAGCTCAGCTTGTTTAACACTATACTACAGAAGCTTCACCATTTCATTTTTATGTTTGCTTGCATGCATGTGCGAGTAACATAGTGCCATCATCCGAGTTTTCTGAGGTGTGTCACCTCCTCTTCCAATTCAGTCAGTGTGTTGGCAGGCGCCGCCGCAGTTCTCCAATGCCTGCTGGAGCTGTCTATGACAGCTCCAAAATGCAGTGGAGTACAGTTGAAAGTGGGAACCACGCTTCAGTGAGCAGTGATAAGATATTGCCTGCTCATGCGCGCTCCCCACACACACACACACACACACACCAAGCCGCATACTCGTGCTACTTCCATGCACTGTGCTGGCCAGGGGTGCCCAATCTCCTCGGCTGTGCTCGCCCCCCCAGCACAGTTACATAGGCTATGCTGAGTGCTCACCCAGTACAAGACATTGTATAGCCGATAGGTGCCTAATCCCCATCAGCTGTGCTGCACCCCTCCCCAAGCACAGTTACATAGGCCATGCTGGGTGCCCACCCAGTGTGGCCAGACATTGTACAGCTGACAGGGTGCCCAACCTCCGCCGGCTCCACTGTTTCTCCCCTAGTAGAGGAGCACGCTGGGAGCCCACCCAGCGTGGCAACAATGCTATTGCCGGCAGGTGTTTCCAATCCCCATCGGCTCCACGCCCCAGTCATTCCTGTGCCACGCTTGAGGCTCACCAGCGTGGCAAATGTCCCGCTGGCCGTCATCTAAACAAAAACAAACAAACAAAACCTTGTAACTTAAAAATGGTCCTCGCAGTCTCTGCCCCACCCACACCCACTCACTGTGCACCCTGCCTCCCCACCCCCCTCACCCCATACCTCCTCCGACTCGGCATGACGATCCTGTGGACCGGAAACACGTCTGCACTCTTCAAAGCCGACTGCGAACTGAGGAAATGCCGGAAAGCTGTATAATGTAATGAATAGGGTTTTTTCAAATTTGCTACATATCTCAGGCATTTTTGGAATTTTTGCACCAAATTTTCAACATGGGGTTTTTGGGACTCCTTCTCATGAATGTTTTCACTGTCATGGCGTTATTCGGGCCCAAAGGGTGATTTTGCAGTCACTGCACGAAATCACCTTTTGGGACCAATTAATGAAACGACACTGCTAGTGTTCATAAGGTGGGCTCTCAAGAAGCCTATTTTGAAAATTTGGCTGAAAAATTCCAAAAAATGACTGTTTTACGAGCGTGCCTTGCGCAGTTCCTATGCAGGCTCGTAAGTTCGCAAATTTTCAATATTTTCACTCCAGATTTTCAACATTGCCATTTTACTACACCTTCTTATGAGTAGTACAGCTGTCATTTTTCACATCTCACCCAAAACATGTTTTCGCCCATGTAGTGCACAATGGCTTAGTCGGTGTGAGAAATCAATGTATGGGACATATTAAGAAAATCACAGTGATGCTGTTCATGAGCAGAGGTCTTAAATGGCTATGTTGAAAATTTGGTGAAAAAATTCCTAAAAATGACTGTTTTACGAGTGTGCGTTGCGCAGTTCCTACGCACGCTCGTAAGTTTGTGAATTTTCAATATTTTCACTCCAGATTTTCAACATTGCCATTTTATTACACTTCCTTATGAACAGTACAGCTGTCATTTTTCACAACATGGACCAAATGTGTTTTCACACTTTCAGTGCAGAGATCCGTGGTCACTGTGGGAAATCATTGTTCGGGACAGATAAAGAAAATCACAGTGACACTGTTCATGATCGGAGGTCCCAAAATGCCTGTGTTGACAATCTGCTGTAAAAAATCCCCAAACTAATTACATTACGAGTGTATGCTAATAGTTTCTATGCACTCTTGTGAATTTCACCCAGTGTTTTAATATTTTACTGCATATTTGCATGATTGCTATTTTTTCACACTCCCCATGAACAGTACAGCTGTCATTTTTACATCCTGTTCGACTGTTTTGCACCTGTGGTGCTAAACGCCATAGTCGCTGTGCATAAGCAGCTGGGTTAACAAACTGATATTGCCACTGTTCATGAGGTGGGGTCACAAAAAAACCATGTTGAAAATTTGGAGTGAAAATACCAATGAATGCCTGAGGTATTAGGGTTTCCAACCATAACGCCCAACCCTGTAGAGAATGACAGGCATCAGGGATGTGACTTGGGATTCTTGCCTGTAATGCTCATACTGTTCCACACCCTGCAGCCAGCGACAGGCATCAAGGAATGCCTTGGACTCTTCGGCCCCAAAGTTCACCCAATTCTCCTATACCGCATCCATCTCACCGTATTTCCTGATGGAGTGGAGTGCGCATAAGGGCCAAAGACCCCAAGGCACACCGTGACACTTGTCAGTGTCTGCAGGGTTGGGTGTGGTGAAATGGCATGGCCGTTATGCCTGATGACCCAAAGGCACACCCCAATGCCTGTCACTCTCTGCAGGGTGGTGGTGGGGTTGGCTTCGGTTCAATACTTCACTGCCATTCCTATTACGCAGCTCTGTAACTTCTACACTACCACCGCCAATGCCAGCAAGCAAACATTCGGCATTGACAAATGCTTGTTAAACTTGCATGAAACATACATTTTAGCAATAGAAATATTCGTGTAAAGTCTACCTATTGTGGGATTTGAATGCTTACCTTTCTGTAACAATGTCTGATTTCTTCACCACTACACTCTAGAAGATTGATCAATTTCAGCCTTGAACATACATCCCAATCTGTGCCACATCTTAGCTATGTGTTGAATCTTGAGCAATAGTTAATTATTTCATAAGGGCTTCAGAGTTTCAACATACAGAGATCCTAGTTCTTCTCAAGCTCTACAACCATGCACATATTTATAAAAAGAAATATATCTCATTTACTATATGATTTTCTTCTTCAACAAGGAGCAAAAGGAGAAAGATGTTTTCCCGCATTTTTGATTGCTATTCTCAAAAAGCAGACCACCTTCAGTATGTGAATGCTTGTTAGTATCCAATGTTACTTTAGAATTGTGAGCCCCATATTGAAAGCACTAAGTTCATGCAAAGGAAAGTAACCAAACTAGCCCAGTGCCCAAATGCTAATATATTGGAACAGATATTCTGCATAGGTTGAGTGTGCAATTGCTGTTCTAATATAGCCGTATTAGCACAAAGCACTAACAAGTACTTATGTTGAAACCACAGACAACTACTGGCCCCAAAGTGGTATGTGGCCAAAATACTGAATATATGTAGAAAAATGGCATATCCTAAATGGGAGTGCCTGTGTTCCACAGTGCCATATTCAAAGACTAAAATGTTAATGACCCCATAGAGGATAATGGATGAGCATCAATGAAAAACAACACTGTGTCCACTTCGAGAGGTTGTCATGACAACCCAGTAAACCTCGTTAGTGAAGCTCAAGAGGTTTACTGTTGTCATGACAATCTTGAGAAGCAGACTCAGCGTAGTTGTTCATTGATGTCCATCCATTATATTGCATAGTGTATGGGCACAGTGCAACACTGAGTCACTTTGGGTTTACTTGTACCAATGTTCAATGTTTCCAATTTAAAAGAAATGCAGACTTACCATTCAAAGGAGCTGAGCACACAGTGCTGGCAACAGAATGTTTTTAATTAATTGAATAATTAATAACAACTTTTAGCAATATATAATAAGAAACACCAACATGCAAACAAGTAAACAAAAAAGAACTTAATTATCCACTGGATTAGTCAGATAGTCCGTTTCACACTGGAGCAAGCAGCGGAAGAGAAATACTGTAAGTATGGCCCCGGAAGTTTAGATTGACTGTCACAAAAAAAAAGCTGGTCCAGTAAAGAGTGCCGTCCTCCAGGTTTTGGGCAATACTGGACAGGAACTTGTTCATAATATGGTACAGACAGAGAAGAAATACAGGGAATCACTATCATTTATTGTGACTGTACATGGGGAAGAGGAGGGAGAAGGAGTATGGGAGGAAGAAAGGGGGAATGTTCCTGTATAAACTGTAGCCTACCGGACACTGTGGATTTTGAAATCAGTATCACCCATAGTTGCTAGCTCATTTTTGAAGTTACAACTGCCAAATGTTTGCAGTGGATGACAGAAAAAAAAAATGAGCAGATGACGTGGCTACCAGGGCAACAAAACTAACTGCAAGGACATTCCAAGTTGTTGTACCATTGATGTGACGTACTGTACTAAAGATGGTACAACATCTTGACGTCACATCAATGGTACAACAGCGTGAAAATCTGATCGATTTTCATACATAATCACCCTCTCCCATACACTATATAATGCATTAATGGATACAGGTAAAAAATAACTCATTTGCATTGAATGACAGGGCCGTTAACCAGGCTGCACCATGCATCTTCACCATGAATAGCATTGCGACACTGAGCAGCCCAATTGATGATCTTGCATCCACCTGACAACTAAAGGATTTGCCCTCTCTCACACCTTATTACCACAGGCATAATAAAAGAATTTCTTATTGTCCAGTGAAACTGCTACTCTCTTCAATCCCCATAAACATAGCAAAAGAATTCCTTGGCCTTCAGTGCTTCATCACCCTTCACGTTTGTCTCCTGTCCCTCCCATACCAGCCCCCAGCCCCCGTTGCCCTGTGATGGCACCCAACACTTATCCTCTGATCGCTCCATTGTTGGCCATCGTCTGCTGCACACAAGTCTTATATTGATACACACTGATGTACATAAATTCAGAATTTGTGTTTGGAAGTCAAACTCAGTCTGCATAAAGCTACACCACACATGTGCATGGACATAGTTCTTATTCCAAGCTATTTTACTTTAATAATAACGTCAATATTGAGAGCATTTTACACAAAACTTGGTTGATAGCTTTTACACCACCACCACCCCTCATAACCATGTTAGTATTGACTCATAACTCTCGCCCAAAAATGGGTATTTGGTGGGCAAGTGCAGGACAGTGGTACTACCTCCAAAATATTTTTTCAAACTTGCCTGGAGTCATTATCGTAACTCTCAATAACAATCTCTCTATTTAGGTGGAATGGCAGTTCTGCTTTCCATGTTTTATGTAAACCACAAAGTACTAATCTGGGGTTGCATTTCAGATTTCTGCTTCCAGTGGAATTCTGTTAAATTAGATAGAATTTAGGAAATTCTGTAGAATTCAGTTGGAAGTGGGATTTGAAAATTCTCCACAGCTCTAAAATTTTGATGCATAAGCATTTCATCTAAACTATATTTATAGTGTGTATATTTTCATGATTTATAGCATTCACTGACCCATTCTTCACTGTCACCTGTCAGCTCTGTCACCATAAATACAGTACTGATTAAACCTTACTGTGATGGGGTCGGGGTAAGCACCTTATGTCTTTAGGGGCAATGAACTGAGTGCATGCCCCAATCCATTCTACTCCCAGGTCAACAGGGTGAGAGAGGCGGTCCAGAGCCAACTTCAGTTTAGCTTCAGCATGAGGTATGATCTTTTGGTTCAGTTCTGCTAATTCAGTCTGACAACTTTGGTGCTCAGTGTAGAAATGTGTATGGGATAAAGCAGACTACAAACTAAGGGGATTAAAAGCCTGAAGTCACAAATAAATATCAATTACTATAGCTACGTAATTAATATAAATTACTGTAGTTTACTTGTGGCATGTATTTTTGTCATGCATCTGCTGTGCATTACTGTTTGTGGTGTTATGACAGAATCTGCAAAACCCACCTAGACAGTCATGGCCCAGTGTGAGCTACAGTAATAGTTACTATTGATTGCTGACCTCAAGTCATATACCTCTCTGCAGTCCTTGCTTTACCTGCATGCCAGGGATCCATACGGAATCCCAACATAAAAAATCCCATCACCATTTGCCTGACATTACATCTGCCCGACAGGAAATTAGCCCAACTTATAAAATCCCGATCAGAGCATTAATTGGAACACAAATACCATCTGACAGGGAAACATAACGATGTAAAGCATTAAATGCATTAGCCCGACTTTGCAGCAATTGCAATAAATAACAAAACATAAATTGGAACAGAAATACCATATGACTGTTAAACATCTGACAGTTAAACATAATGGTGTAAAGCCTTAAATGCATTAGTCAGACTTTGCAGTAATTGCAATAAATACCAGAGCATAAATTGACTGTTGAACATTGCATCGGATATTGAATATGATTACGGTGTAAAACTTTAAATAAGAGCATGATTCGAAGCACAATAGTCCAAAAAATAAAAGGAGAATGCTTACCAAAATCCTAATGTATGGCATTGAATCCTTCAATCTCTTGTCAAGTAATAAATCCAATGTGTAGCATATAATTAAGCTAAAGTCATTAAAAAGTTAAAACTTTATTTCGATAGGTTAAAAGCAGTGCTCTCCATTAAGCATGCTTCAAAGGTCATGTTGTGTGCTGTCCCTCTAAGAAAATCAATGGGTGTCATCTGCTCTCTCTTTGTGATGACGATTGCGATTTTCTCTTCCCTTGTAGCATAGCGTTTTTTAACAGGTGACTTTGGCAAATCACGATTCATTTTTTCAACTGTTGTTTCTGTCAGCATCTGCTCCTTTTGAAGCTCACTAACAAACCTGTTAAAGCCTACATGAGCTGCCCCTAATAATACTTCCAGCCATCACTGCCAAGCCTCAATGTTATGTTGTGTGCGTGGCATTCTGTGACTTATCTGGTCATGCACACACCAAAAAGAAGGAGGGAATATTGGTGGACTTCTGATACTGGATTTTTTCCTCATCTGTCTTCGGATTTGTCCTAGTATATAATTCTCCTCAAACCATTTGACTATGAGATTACTGTCAGTGGGCACGTGATTTGTTAGCTCTAAATAAACAGGTCTGATATCCTCTTGCGGTAGGAAGGTGAGTGCAACCAGCTGCCACATCATGAGGCTGAACTCTGGATCGCTGCCATACAGGGTAGCCAGACCTAAACTTTGGATTTTCTGCCAAATGATTTGGCCAAAGTGGAACAAGCAACCATGGTTGGCAGTATCAGGAAATTCCTCTTTACATGCATTAACAGCTGCCTGCTCAAAATCAGTTAGGATAAATGATGGACACAGAGTGAGATTTGTCCCATCCACTAAGTCCTGTAAGTCTTGAAAAAGATGTTGGTCGTGAGACTTAGCCTTCATTAATGCATAGACTAGTGGAACAATTCTAGCTTTCTCTGCAGGGCCAGCTGGTGCATGTATTGAATATAATTGTCTGAACATGGTGGGCACAGTGCAAAATGTGCCTTCCATTAGCCAGTATAGTGCATTGTGGAGCAGTTGGATATCTTGTTTTGTTGTGAAAATAATGATTCATTCCTCTCCACATGTTGAATTGCGAGCGAACCATGGATGCCCATTTACATGCTGCAGCTCCTCTGGCACTTCGAGTTCCTCAATTGTTCTTGCCTCAGGTTGTCGGTTAAGCAGCCATGCATGCTGAACTACCTGTTGCAAGTATTGTTTTTTTGGCATGCTATGCCCACTTCCTCGGGCAAACAAGCCATCTCTGCCTGTATTAGTTGGACAGGTGCATCATGCATGGCCAGTGCCTGCTTCTTTAAAGATGCCATGGCATAGGCTATTGGCACATCAGTGGTGTTAGGTTAATGGTTGTGGTCACTGTGGCCATGAAGGTGATGTTGACTACCGAACAAAACAACAGTAGCCCTGCCGTGACAGTTTGCCTATGTTTGGCTTTGGCAGCACCAATAGAACACATCTCTGCAGTTGCGCTCCTTAACTAACAGGTATTTCCCCAAATGCACAGTTTATCTTTACTCTTTTGTGATGGCACTATCTAGTAAACTCTGCCATTTCAGCAGAAAGAAAAAAAATGAGTATGCAGCAAGATTTAGGTTTTATGGGTACTTAAATATGGGCACTCAGATACTAATCAGTGCCACATGTCAATCATACTTGTCAGAAGGGAATGATGTGTGGCTGACATTTAGTATTTGTTGCAGGATGGGTTACTGTTTCAAGTGCAGCAGACTGGTGCTCCATTTCAGCTTGTACTACTGTTCAGAATTTGCTGTGCTGAATAGTGCAATGCAAGGTGGTGCACACTTACATCTGAAATTGACATTGATCACAGGTCAGGATTTTTACTTGTCATCATTTAAACAGATAGTTCAATCGGTATGTCTTGCTTTTAATAGAACTCAGATGATGCAGAGAACAGTTGGGATTTTACATGTTGGGCTACTTTAAAGTCTGGGAAATGTCAAGTCGGGCAAACGGTGCCAGAATTTTAAATGTCGGTCAAAACTATGTCGGGATTTTTTTTCCAGACCCGCATGCCAGTTACTATTTTTCACTGGCACTATTGATTTTCAGAGTTTATAATACCCCCAGTGCCCACCCCCCAAAAAAAAAAGTTATGCATAACAAATAAAACAATTAATAGACAATTTTAGTAGCCCTGGTTTATGTACAGTAGCTGTGTGGATGTTTGGATTCCAACAGAAAGTGCACTTGACTCACCTAGCACATGTATAACTAACTCTACATGGAGATGTTTTTCTGAGTATGAGGTATGCAACTTTTTCATTGCCCTCTTTTATTTGCATATGAACATACAAAATTGCCAGCAGATACAGGCCAAATTGTCTCTCACATCTGCTCGATTGTGCAGCACAGAGGTTAGACTCCTGCTACTCCCCCCCACCCCTTGCCCTCTTTCTTCCCCCTCATCTTCCCACTGACTAGTATCTTGCCCTTAACCCTATCTCACCCCTTTTAAAGCTCTCCACTGTTTTAAGAGATACCACTTCTTCAGGGAGTGCGTTCCATCCCCCTACCACCCTCTCTGTGAAGTAATGTTTCCTCGCCTCCCTCCTGACTTTGTACCCCACCAGCTTCAGGCTGTGCCCCCCCTTGTAATCCCTTCTTCTTTTAATTGAAACATGCCCTCCATACTAAGCCTGTTTATGCCCTTTAAGTACTTAGAGGTTTCGATCATATCACCCCTTTCCCTTCTCTCCTCCAATGAGTACATGTTGAGGTCCCTCAGCCTATCCTCATAAGGCTTTCCATCCATACCTCTGATCATTTTAGTCACCCTCTGCTGTACCCCCTCCAGTAACCTGATGTCCTTCTTTAAATATGGGTTCCAGAACTGTACACAGTACTCCAAATGCGGCCTCACCAGTGACCTGTATATTGTCAGAATGACTTCCTCCCTCCTGAAGGTGATTCCTTTAGCGAGGCACCCCAGCATTCTATTAGCTTTTGCATTAGAGCTGTTACTAATCTATAGTAGTAGTCAAGTTTGGAGTTCTAAGTATGAGTTTGTGCAGTCTTTCTTTAAATCTTAGACATTTCTATGTACTGCTTGTGAGTTAAACAATCGTGAGTGTGTACAATGAGATTACTGTACTCTAGGTTTTAACTTGTGTGCATTTTTTCACAATTACCTGCACCTTGTTCTATTTTTTTTTTATCATGAAAGATTTTATTAAGAGTTTTCACAGGTGATAACAGGAACAGGTACCAAACAGTCCATAATACATACAACATGAATAATCTTCAAACAGGCCATTATATCTTTCAACAAAACTGGCACATAGGCCTACATTTTCAAAGAGATGCACCGCGCGCAAAGTGCAGATGCACCGTGCATTCCAAAAAATGAGCAGAACCACAACATTCAAAAGGGAGAGATGCGTCGCGCATCTCCGGATGTGCCTGGGCACATCTTTAATGTACGTGGCACATGTAGTGGGGGCATTCCCATGAATGTGTTGCGCATCCCTATATTCAGCATAAATGTGCAGTGCATCTGCTGCACATCTCAGAGATGAACCACCCAAAGTTAGGCATGGAAAATGCATACCTGAATGGCCAGCCACCCACAGGCAGGCCGCAGAACTGCAGGCAAGTCATCTGAAGACAGCCCTTGGAGGTGCACCAGGACATTCTCCAGGCATCCACCCACAGCAGTCATGTCGGGATGGATGAACCCTGAACCACAGGTGCTGTGTCACCACTGGCACTATCTAGGGAGTAACACCCCACACCCGCACCCTGGATATAGACACCCATCAGCCACATGCCAGTGTTGTCATGTGTCACCCAGGTGCACCAGCGGAGCGGACAGCCACACTGCAGCACATGTACCAGGGGCCATGGCCAGCACCCATGTGGCCTGCAGGGTGCCACCCAGTGGTGGCATGCACCCAGGGTGGCATCTGTGGCAACAGTGCCCATGTTGTTCAGTGGTATTAGTGGCCACATGGCATGAGCCAGGGACCATCCAGTGGCACACACCCACAGTAGTACCTCATGGGTGCATACAGGTGGGACCCACCCACCAGTTACCTGGTCACTGTCTGCACACTGCCATCCCTTGCAGTTCCCACCAGGTACCTCCCTTAGTGGGATACTGCAGGTGATTGTATGTAGCATATGAAGCTGGTGAATCACATATATGTGGTAACCTGAGCAGCCTGTGTCACCGGCCCCTGTGGCCACTGTCCAGGTGTGCCTACTATACTTCTGTCCGACTGACCCTGTACATGGCTATGGGGCTTAGCACTGTACCCAGACCAATGCAATCCACCCTCTCACACACAAACACTCCATTGCACCAGCCTGCTAGGCTGCAGTTCCTCCTGTTCACCGTTGTGGAGTGGTGGGGCAGCCTTGCAAAGCTGGAAGTGCACATGCCCAGGGTATGCAAATATCACGAAAACATTCCAGTACTGAGATGCAAATGTGGGAAATGGGCTTGGAATGTGCAATGAGGTCATTTGCATATCCCAGCTGAATACTGCAACTTTCCACACCGCTCAAGTGGGTTTGCATTGCAATTTCCCCATGCTCTGCATAAGGCTCAGGTCACCTGCTGCGCTGTGCATCTCCCACCGAGTGATTGCACATCTTTGGTATGTTCAGCCGGACATGCACGAGTGCATCTCATGGTGCATCTTATGAATATCTCATTTGTTTGGATTGGTGCATCTCAGGTGCACGGCATAGGCACTTGTGTGATTTTGCAGGGGACTTTTGAATATTGGGGTCCCAGAGTATAAAGGTCTACTAAGACTTCTGTAATGAAAACATTTTAAATATTTGCAACTGGAGAACATATATTGAAATGTCCCATAGTCGTAGTAATATTTCTTCATAGCAAATCTAGAGGGATGGGAGGAAGATGTTAGCATATCGTTCTCTTTGTCAGCTGTATTGGCAGGTATATGTTGATCATCATTTAAGTTATTTGGGTTGTAGGGCAGGGAGGTATTTGCAAATGCTTGAGATCTTCAATGTCATTGACTACTGTACATTCACCATTTGTATGGGAGAAAGCAGATTTTTTCTTGTCATTTGGAGTTTTTAATAGGGCAACAGGTATCCTGAGTCTTGTGAGGTAGGTCTATTTATTTACTGTGTAGAGCTGTTCTTCTGCATGTGGCTACAGCGTGAAAGTGACGGCATACGTTTCATCCTTACAGTGAGGGGGGCATTTCTTACTGAGAGGTGCACCCTGTCTTGGCTCTCTGGATGATTTCCTAAGTATACCAGGGTGTTAGCTGGTGGTGGGAGTGGTGCTGAGCAGAGGTGAGACTAGAGGAAAGGGGCCCATTTTTTCATAAGTTGGTGAAGTTTGCCTTGAGAAACAAACAAGAGCCTTCCGAAAGCTGCCATTCTTGCCAAGGCTATATGCCAATTCAGAACTGAGGGAGCGTTGGGTTGTTTCCCTCTCATAAGAACAGCCCTCTTTGCCTCCAAAAGGACTAAAAGTAGCCATATTGCTGCTAGCGGTGCTTCCTGTGGAAGAGGGGATGTGTCGCCTAGAATCACTAAAGCTGGATGATGGGGGATCCTCATGTTCAGAATTTCAGAACCGTCTGTCAGCACCTCTTCCCAGTACTGAGTGATTCTGGGGCATTGCCAAAGGATGTGTAATATTGCCACATCAGAAGCATTGCAATGCAAGCATTTGGAGTATAGCATTAATCCCCTGTGATGTAATATCTTTGGGGTTCTGTACCACCAGGGGAGGATTTTAAATTGTATCAGTTGACTTTTAACATCTTTATAGGCCAGATGTGCATTTATTTTTATTTTTTTATTTTATTGGATACAATCGGAATTACAATCCTTTGAGTCACAGACTCTTTTGCAAAGGCTCCACATCGGTTACAGAGGGTGGAGGGTAGACAAATACAGAGAACGCACAGTAAACAGGTAGAATGTCTAATGCACCCCTCCCAGTTGGGTTGGGGGATTTCCATCTGTATATCACTTTCCCAATTTCTCTTGCATTTATCCAGGGGGTCAGGCTGGGTGTTTCTGATGATGCCATATATTTTGCTGCAAGGCCTTTGAAATATTGTGTTTTTTGTCTTTTCTATAACCAGATTCATTATTGTACCTTGGATACTGTGTGTTTGATTTCCAAGAGACCCCCAGTTGCAGGAAGTTCTAAATGTAATTTTTCAGGATTCAGAATTTGGCTTGAATTTGTTCGAACAAGAGAAGGATTTCAATATTGGGTAACAAGACATTGGCTATTGTCCAAATCCCTGCACCTTCCCATTCCTTCCAATGAATGGAAGTCCCCCCAGTCTGTATGTTTGGATTCTGCCAGATAAATATGAATTGTCTGGGGGGGGGCATAGCTCCTTGGGGCAATGAGTGAGTGATAGGACTTTTGCCCAGGCATACTGGATTTTGCAGACAATGGGGCTATCTCCAGCAAATGTTTTATTCCAGTTACCCAAGAGAAGCCCTATCCATGTCTTTTTAATGGGATGTTGCTCCAATATAACCCATTGTGTTGTATAATCAGATATGTGGAGAAACCATTTTGTGGCTTCTGCCATTCTCTAAGCCATAGGTATCCTTGGAGCCGAGGGAGGCCTAGTCCACCCTTTTCCAGTGTGCCCTGAGTTTGAGCTTATTGATCCTAGGATATTTATTTTCCCATATGAGGGAGGCTATAAGGCAGTGGAATCTTTGTAGAAGGCTGCTTTCAACTACCCCCTTCCAGTACCAGAAAGGGAACATTTAGGAAGAGATAGGCCAGCCTGAGAAGCATAAACATTCTGATGGCTTCTACCTTGCCTTTTAGTGTCAGGTGCATCTGTAACCATCTCCGTATTTCATGTTCTAGAGTGGTCATGATTTGGAGGTAGTTCTCTGGTATTATTTCTGACCACTTGGTGGGGATTTTTATCCCCAGGTCTGAGAAGCCATTGGGGGCCCATACTATGTTAGTGCCATTCATACAATTGGCATTGCACACCTTGTTAAGAGGGGGAGATGGTGGTTTTCTTCCAGTTCACTGCCATTCTGGAGGTGGGCATTAAGGATTCCAGTACCTGCATAACTGAAGGTATAGACTGAGTAAGAAGCAGATCATCTGCGTATGTATTCACTAGGTAACCTTATATTTACCTGGATCCCTTGGATTTCTTTGGAATCCAACAACTTTCTAGAAAGGGGCTCTAATGCAAGTAGGAATAGAAGGGGAGAGAGAGGGCATACCTGGCTGGTGCCCTTTTGTAGTGCAAATGATGTAGAAGTGGTGCTATTATTGAGAATAGCTCCCATAGGGATATTATAGAGGGAGATTATCCAACTCCTAAAGTACAGCCCCATTCCATATGTATCCAGCGACTGAATGTAGGTAGCCCCTTACCGCAGAATCAAATGCCTTGCAAAAGTCTATGGCCATCACACCATGGGAGTGTGACACTGTGTTGCTTGCTGTTTCAAATTTAACACAGTGCAGATATTGTCTGCTCCCATTTTCCCTTTGCAGAATTCAGCCTGGGTGTCATGAATTAGTAAGGGTAGGACCTTCTCAAGTCTGTTCTCCAGGGACTTGGCCAGGATCTTCTTATCAGTGGAAATAAAGGAGATCGGTTGATAGTTGGTTCAGTCAAAGGGGTTATTGGATTTCTTAGGCAGCAAAATTATCAGCGCTTCTTTCGTAGTGGGAGGAAAGTTGTTATCTTGGGCGTCTTTTAAGGCTGCCAGTAAGTGCAGGATAATAGTTTGAGGCATTATTTGATATAAGTCCACCGTAAAGCAGTCCCTACCTGGGGCCTTACCTTTTGTGAGTTGTCTCAGGGCTACATGGTGCTCCTTTTTGGAAACTGGGTGATCTAGTTCTTGCTGCAAAGGGAGTGCAAGTCAGGGTGTTTGTGTTTGACCCAAGAATTCTCAAAAGGAATGGGGGTTAGGGTGGTTAACAGTTTCAGAGGCATGCAGTGGCTCATAATACTGTCTTATAGTCTCACTGATACCTTTATAGTCAAAGATTGTGTTGCCTTGACTATTGCACAGTGCAGTAATTTGTGATTCATCTTTTTGATTGCATAATCGATAGGCTAACAGTTTGCCCCCTTTCTCCCCAGAGTCCCCCAAATTATGCTTTGATGTGAGGAGTAGCCACTGTGCTTTATGCTGGAGGATGGTGTTGATTCTGTATTTGAGGCCTACTATGGTAGCCAAGAGTTCAGGCAAAGTGTAAAGGCTTTGTTTGAACTGGGCTTCCTTCATCTCAATTTCTGCTCATGAGGCCACCACTTCCTGTGCCCTTGCTTTATTTCATGGGGCAATGAAGGAGATCATTCTCCCTCTTAAGAATGCTTTAAAGGCTTCCCATACAGTGCCCAAGGAAAGTTCCCCATTAGCATTCTTCTGAAAAAGATCTGCCTCAGATGTGATCCATTTGCAGAAGGGAGGATCTTGAATGAGGAAAGGGGTTACAGCATCATTGTAGGAATCTAGAGTAATCCCCGGGTGGTGGGGAGACAGACCAACTGGGGCATGGTCTGAAATGAGGATACTTTCCATTGTGGGGTTGAACATACTGTTGGCCACTAGATTGTTAGCCAGCCAAACATCAATGTTGCTAAAAGACCCATAAACTGATGAGAAGAAAGAATAGGCTCTGCCAGTTGGATGATCTGGCCTCCATATGTTGGAAAGGCCACATTTGGACATGAGGGTTTGTAATGCCCCTTGAGCTTTGGGGTGGGTGTCTGGTGTTATGACAGATTTCTCCAAAAATGGATCTAGTACAAGATTTAAGTCCCATCCTATAAGTATAGGAACATTGGAGCTGCCACCCATAAGGTCTGCTATGGCCTAACTGATTTGGAGAAAAAAGTTTGCATTGTCTGTATTGGGGGTGTATATGTTCACCATAATGACATTGCCACCAAGGGAAGAGACGAGAGTTGCTGTCCATCTACCCAGCTTGTCTGTTAGGGTACGATCCACTTTCCAGGGTAGGGATTTGTGGATGAGGACAGCCACACCTTTGGATTTGGTTTGTCCTGAGCTATGGATTATTTGTCCAACCCAGGCCTTCCGCAACTATCGGATGCATTTAGAAGTGTGGTGAGTCTCTTGAATGAGTGCAATATTCACTTTTAAAGCCTTGAAGTGTTGTAACACTTTGCCTCATTTCACTGGGTGATTGAGGCCATTTACATTCTAAGAGATACATCTCACCTCACATCCTTTGTCATTACTCCTTGGGTTAGATATTACTTCTGAAAGTCTGCACCACCACCCCATGCCCTCTCTCTCAGGAGGATGTGACTTTTTCCCCGATGAGTAGAAGGTGCCTGGTATATGATGGGTGAAAGCTGTGAAGGTTCTTGCCTCAGGTGCAGGGTGAAAATAGTGGTGGAGAAGCTCAATACTAGTTATGTCACCTATCGGAGTAAGACAGTAATGGGTGGTTACCTTGATTAGCCTTCTCCCACGTCATGGGATATAGCTTTGTTGTGATACCTCTTTACTTTTTCTTTTGTTTGGTAAATAGAACCTATTCATCAGGGGACTCAAATGGAAAAGAACAAGTGAGCCCTTAGGGCTGTCAGACAAGGTAAAATACCTGTATATTCAACCAGTAACAACTTACACACAATATAAAAGACCCCAAAGTTATGTCTACTTTTTAAGTTTTGAAATTGTTTTGAAGTTCCTACAGTGCAAGCAAAAAGGCAGGTGATCTCCAGTCCAGCTCTGCTACTGAGGAACACTACAGAGAAGGTGGTTTGAGTCTACTCTGAGGGAGATCCATCCAGACCCCCTGCAGAAAGAAGCAGTCCACCAACCAGGCATTCCATAGGTCACACAATAATGAGCTGTAACATACAGCCACCTTGAGCCATAGTGAATGGCCAACTGACCAATTCTGCTAAACTGGTTATTTCACGAGGGGATCTAAGATAGGGGAGGTACAGTATATTACTCACCTGTGGTTTTACCTAGGTGTGGGGGAAATGCGGTGTCTCACACATCTCTTGCCATATGTCCTAGGTATCATTTTAGTTGGTAGGAAGAAGGGGGGAGTCGAAAGCTGTGATCTCAAACCAGATTTGGCACCATCATCCTCAATTTTGTCTCCCCAACATATTTAAAAATTGTCTCTCTTTTCCCCTCCTATCCCCATATCTTTAGCCAGTGAATTACTCCTGCCTGGGAGGGGAAAATAAAAGAAAGAAAGAAGATGTGAGAGAGGGGTGTCTTACTGTTACATTCTGGTAGAGGGTCCAACTGGGAGTACACTGAGGGTACTGCCTAGAGGAGAAGATGAGATCTATCAAGAGGGGGTGTAGTTGTGAGTGGCAGCTGGGGGGGGGGTGAGCACCAAACACAACCTACACAAGGACAATGGTTGTGACTTGGTGTTATGGCACTTCCTTCATCTCATCTGCCATCTGTGGCCAACCCAGTTTACTGCAGTACCAGCAAGGTTATTAAGCCAGCAAATTATCTGTCTATCTGTTAGCTTAAAATGTTTCCATGTTGACTATCCCTGTTTGTGAAAGAACATAGGTGAAACATCAAACAATTAGGCAAAGCCCTCGATTCTTGTTGGGCATAGAATGAGTCACATAGCCTCCAGGCCAGCTTCCTTCTTTTCTCTCTGTTGATGTTATTGCCACTGAAGCTGACAAAATGAGTGTAGCTTCTGAAGTGGGAGTGATATCAATTTGGAACGGGGAGAGCAGGAGCTGGTGCCTCTCTGTATCTGTCAGTTAGAAGTCCAAATGAATCAGTTTTAGGGATGCTTACACATAGAGTGCAAATTGGCGCTACTGAAAAATGGGGGGTGGGATGCAGCTGCAAGAAGCACTTGGGGGGAGTGAACACCAAATGTAACCTATGCAATGCCTGTGGTTATGACTTGGTTTCCTAGCATGTGCCCCCCCCCAAGCTGCAAGTCGTAGTTAACACATCCAGTTTGTTTAGCCAGAAATCCCATATAAACAGTAACTTTTGAGGGGGCGTGGCCAAGCATCCAGTGATAGCGGTCGACTGTTAGTTCGGGGCTGACTGACACAAGTTTTCACAACAGCAAATTAGTATTTAAAAGTTTTAAGAAACACTCACAAGTGGATTTATTCATTAACAGAGATTTATGGCAGCTTCTAGATCTGAAATACAGCAATCTATATTAAACTTTAAGCCTGCAATTCATTCTCAAAGTGCCATGCCAAACATTAGAACCAGGGCTCAAAGCATGGCAGTGGAACACAGCAAAAGTAAAGAGAAGGGGTCGAACAAATGAGAACAGCCCCTGTCATCTCTAATTGTGAACTTGCAGCAAGCAATGAAGGTAGGGTTTGCAAATACCACTGCCCACCTAGCAGAAACAATGGCCACCATGGTAATAAGCTGGATGAGGTGGAAAAACAGATTGGAGAGTTGGAGGACATGGTAATAGATATATCAAGAGACCGATCCAGATTAATTGAGAAGGTGGAAAATTCAGGAGACAAAGCGGATGAGCAGGAGAATTGGAGCTGCCAATCGAATATTAGGTTCATAGGCCTACCAGAAGAAGCAGAGGGCAAGGAAGGAGGCAAACTGATTCAAAAGTTACCAGCATCCAAACTGGGCATGACTCCAGAGGCCTCTACCTATGAGCTGCAAAGAGCTCACCATACAGGTCCCAAACCCAAACCGAGGGACAGACCTCGACACTACTGAAATATCTGTGATATCTAGAAAAGGAACTAGTGCTTCATGCCACCTGTGAACATGGCCTGCTTGACTGGGAAGGGAGTAGAGTATTTATCTTTCAGGACTTTAGCCGGAACTTACACATTAAAAGACAAACTATCTCTGGGGATAAAACTAAACTTCATGGACCTGACTGGGAGTTTGGTTTGATTTATTCAGCAAAACTGAGGATTGTGTGCTGGGGTCAACCACCAAAAATGTTTGACAAACCAATGGAAGCCGGAAACTTTGTTCGCACAATGGAATCTGCAACTGAGGGCAGGTCACAGAATTGAACTGCCAGACCTGCTCGCTAAACAAAAGGACTGCAGTACTTAAACTACTTGTAAATAGGCCACATGTATCCAAGTGGATTGTGGACTCCTGATCCTAGCTGTACTAGGCAATAGTAGCTATTATAAATAAGTTAAGTGCTCTGCAACCAGCGTATCCTTTACTTTCTCGTCTAATGCCAGAAAGAGGTCATAGATGGTGGGAGCTTAATGAATTAGTTCATGCTCCAAAAAGTGAGAAATAACCTCGTGGTGGAAAATAGATCAAATGTTTGTGAAAGCTACCCCCGGAAGAAGTGATTTTAACCCAGATCAAAACAACAGGACCCCCTGGTAAACATTGGGATTCATAAATCCCTAATGTATGCTGAATGAATGTGCAATGCCTGAGGGGATAACACCTCAAGGCTCAGGACAATGAACTTGAGAATGGTGTCTTCACGGTGGCTCCTCTTACCCTCAGCTTGTGGGAAACTCCATTGACAATCAGCTGTGTTCCATGTAGTTCCAGGGAGATGTGGTTCAGCCAACTCCGTAGGAAGTAAGGTGGGAGATCTTGTTGGTTTACATTATGCCATATCCAGCCATGCAGTCTTACAGCCAGATGGTTGACAAACCTGCTGCAGAATATCTAAACATCAAAGTAGGGTGGGGTGTCCCATAGTGCATGGCGTGTGCATGTATCCACACACATGCATGACACCGGGATGCATGAGGTGGGGAACAAAAGCCAAAAAATGTACAAAGGTATTTACAGAAAAGAAAAACAGGATTTCGTATTATATATTAAGGATCAGATACAGCAGTATCTGGCGAATAACCCGAGGGGGGTTCACTAGTTCCTCTATCAGCTGGGAAGCACAGAAGGCGCTACTGAGGAAATCCATCCTATCCTACACAGCCCATACTAGGAGGTGGGGCGCTGAGGCTCTGACAGTCTTGGAGCAGCAGATCTCCCAGGTAGAGAAGTTGCACATGCCAAATCCCACTTCTCCCCAATACCAGCACTTCCAAAAACTAAAATGGGAATTCAACCAACTGGAGAGTGAAAAAATAGAGTGCACAATGCTACTAAATCAATCATCTAACTACTTTGAGGGAGATACTGAAGGGAAGTGACTTGCCTGGAAGCTGAAATGTAAAGCAAGTATTATAAATATAGCCCAAATTCAAAATGCTATGGGGAATTGCAATACAATGACAGGGATATTGGGGACAGCTTTAAGGAATACTAGCAAGTCCTCTATGCTTCTGAGGTGCATCCATCTGAAGCTGAATTGGAGAGCTTCCTGTCCAATGCCCCAGTGGCAAAAATTGAAGAAACTGACCAGCGAATGCTAGAAGAAGGTATATGCTGGGAAGAGACAGTGAAGACTATTCAGCACCTAAAAGGGGGGAGGCTCCAGGACCAGATGGATTCCACATAGATTTCTACAAAATTTTTAGGGAGTACCTCAGGGAACTTTTCAGGGATATGATAGAAGAGAGTTTTGCAATCAGAGCACTGCCCCGCTCCACTCGGTCAGCCACTATAACAGTTACGCCCAAGCCTGGGAAAGACCTTACATTATGTGGGTCGTATAGGCCGATCTCCCTCCTCACAGAAGACTACAAAATTTGTGCCAGAATTTTAATGGCAAGAAAAGAAAAGGTATTGCCCAAAATAATACACCGTGATCAAGCAGATTTTGTACAATTGTGTCAAGGGAAGCACAATGCTAGGAAAGCAATGAATATAATATGGAGATGGGTTAATTCAAAGCTGGGGAAGGGAGCTGCTGTACTGGCATTGGATGCTGAAAAGGCTTTTGACTGAGTGGAGTGGAGATATATGTTTGCAACTTTAAAACTTTTTGGGGTAGGGGAAATATGCTTAGGTGGATCTCTGCTCTGTGTCACAAATGCTCAGCACAAATAATGGGCAACGGAAATCTGTCTGTACCATTCAATCTAACCCGTGGGACTAGACAGGGATGCCTCCTTTCTCCACTATTATATGTGTTAACACCTGAACCACTGGTCACAGTCATCATGGTGGATCCCAGCTTGGTAGGTCATTGTGCCAATGGTACCCTATACAAGATCTCGCTGTTTGCTGATGACCTCCAGATCCATCTACAAAACCCTGGTGAGGACCTGCACATGTTACACCAAATTTGGAAGATTACAGCAGACTATCAAGTCTTAAAATCAACTGCGCAAGAAGTGAAACTATGCCAATGAATCGGAGTTCAAGTGCTACACTCCAGAACAACCCCTTGGGCATGAAGGTAGTTGACTCCCTTCAATACCTGGGTATACAGATATCCAATGACAGAAATAAGCTTTTGCAAGATAATTATTATAAACTTCTTCATCTGATATGTCAGGATTGTGAGAGATGGTATAATAGGCAGGATCAATACCATCAAAATGAATGAAAATGAACACTTTGCCTGAAGTGTTTATACTTGTTCCAGAATCTGCCCATCAGGGTTCTGGAAAAATTCTTTAAATCCCTAAACAGTATCTTGCATAAATTCCTTTGGGCAGGCAAAACAGTGTGCATTTCTAGGACCATTCTGTAACTACCTCTAAAACAAACTCTGACCAGATCCAATAGGGCTGCAGCTGAGGAATTTTGAGTAAACATGTTGTAAATATGTTTCTTAATATTTTCACACTAAATTTTCAACATAGCCTTATTATAACCCTGACTCATGAAGATGGGCAGAGAAAATGTTCAACTGCTGGCTTAAATGTGATTTTGAGCAGGGACTGCAAAATCATCTTTTGGGATACTAACACACATTTTGGGCAGGAGTTGAAAAATAACAGCTGTCACATTCATGAGATGCTGTAAAGAAATGGCTATGTTGAAAATTTTGGGGTAAAAATATTGAATATTACTAAGCGTACAAGCCTGCATTCGTAAAATTTAATGTAGGCTCATAACATTGTTGAGCTTTAATATTTTTACACCAGAATTTCAACATAGCCTTCTTATGACCCCACCTCAGGAACAAGGGCAGAGAAAACGTTCAACTCCTGCCTGAAAGGTGATTTTGTGCAGGGACCATGAAATCTCATTTCAGGATGTAAAAAAAATGTTGGCCAGGATTTGAAAAATTACAACTGCCACGTTGCCACATTGATGGGGTGCTAGAAAGATATGGCTATGTTGTAAATTTGGGGTAAAAATAATGAAACTTACCAAAGTTACAAGGCTGCATTTTTCAAAATTCAGCATAGGTTTATAACTTCATTTTTTATATTTTACACCAAATTTTCAACATATCTTTCTTAGGACTCTACCTCATGAACAAGGGCAGAGAAAATTTGTTAACTCCTGCCCAAAAGGTGATTTTGCGGACAGATTTGCCTAACAACAGTGACATTGTTCATGAGGTGGTCTCCCAAAGAAGGCATGTTGAAAATTTGGGACAAAATTATGCAAAAAAGCCCAAGTCATGACTCTAAGTTCAAAACCCCATCGAAATACAATGAACAGCATACATGTTTCTTCAGTTCATGGTCTGGTTTTAAAAAGTGAAGACATGTCTGCGGTCCAGAGAGGATTATGATGTTGGACCCCTGATGGGTAAATAAGGGCTTGGGGGGACATCAGGTGGTGGGTGTTAAGTGGGAGGATCAGATGAGGGGTCAGAAATAGTGCAAAAGACATTGATGGATAGTTTTCTTGTTATAGGTAAAAACAAAGAAAAAAAAACAGGACTGAGATGCCAATCGCAACACTGGAGGCTTGGGCACCCCGGGCGTCACTGTTTTGTTTATGGGGGGCTGGGTGGGTGCTGAGATGAAGGGTTGGTGGGGGAGAAAGTAAAAATATATAATAACAAATAACCATGCATGCGCAGTAGTGGTGGGGGTGAGGATTCCTGCACTGGGGGATTGGGCATCCCCCAGTACCACTGTTATGTTTCTGGGGAGAGTGGGGTGGTGGGTGCTGAGAGGGAGGGTCAGATGGGGGAAACTATAGAAATATATGATAAAAAAAGCACAACTGCACATGTGTGGGAGTGGAGGGGGGTTCGTGATCAGGACACTGAGGGATTGGGCACCCCCAGTGTCACTATTATGTTTTTGAGGGGAGTGGGTGCTGAAAGGGAGGGTCATGTGGGGGGGTATGTATTTCAGTGGTCACAGACTGCTGAAAGTCAAAAACAAATAGTGCAAGCGCAGAATGTTCCAATGCGGAAGTGACTTTATTTGTCACTGCAGCATGTTGTTCATTCACAAGAAATGTGGGAAGTCCTTTTTCTCAAAGCAAAAGGTCTGCAGGGCTCTGCCCACTGCAGTCCTAGAAAGGGGGCTTGGCATTGCCCAATATGAAATGTTATTATTGGGCCTCCCAGTTGGCAATGATGGTGCCTGGTAAGAAGGCTTCTCCCTCCGATTGGCAGATCATGGAGAGTGAATATTGTGATGTGTCCCCCCCAGCCTTATCTTAGTTCTCTTAATGTTATCTTAATGGTAGGAAGCAGCTTGTCAGGTATAATAGAGCCCTTTTGGAGCTCACACCTGTCAATGTTGGGGTACCACAAGGGTCTATCCTGGGCCCCATCTTATTTTCCTTATTTGTCAATGACCTCCCATTGCTGACCTCTCATTGCAATCCTACTTTATATGCTGATGATCTGGTATTGCTCGCCAGCTTGAAGGATATCTGTATCATAAACTCCTAATTGCAAGGTGACTTCCTTTAGCTACAGTCCTGGATCCTGTCAAATAAGTTCATTCTTAACTTGAAAAAACCCAGGCTATGCTCTTTGGCTCTTCAGCTAAGCTAAAACTGTGCCCCTCCCCATGCTCATTAAGGGTATCAATGTATCCTTGGTAGGTGTCATCTCCTACTTTAAATACCTGGGAGTCACTCTTAAGCCTAAACTGGACCTTTTGCTGTACATCCATAATGAATGTAAGGCCAAAAATGCCAAGTGGGTCTAGCCCATAGAGTGACAGGAGCTCTTACTGTAGCTGTGTGCCTTGCCCTAGCCAAAGGCATACTACTACCCACACTTTGCTACAGACTTACAACCGTCCCCCTTGTGGCACAGTCTAGCCTAGCTACTGTAAGTGGGACGTTGCATATTATAACATGGGGACGTATAGCTTGCAATCTTGATTGGTCAAGTCCTGGCATCTGACTGTGCATTAATGCATGATATACCAACAGTTCATGTGAGCAGCTGCCAGGCAAAATCACATCCACGCTGAGTCTGCTTTTTGCTCTGATGGAGCAAACATCAGAATCAGCCATTTTTTCTTCCTCCATTAGCTAGTGCCACAATTAAATGTGCAGACCTCTCCGATGAGCGCAATAAAGTTTTTAGCAAGTACACATAGCTGGCGCATGTCACTGTATTGCCAGCAGTGCTGGGCAGCACAAGAAAGTGTATTCCTGTGTAGTGCAGCCACCCATGAATCCAGCTACTGTGCAGATCACAAGCACGACTATAAGCACAGTAGTGACATCAGCTCAGTCCCTGAAGTGCCATTTGCAGTTCCAAAATGACTCAATTGCTTTTCAACAGGCAGTCCTCAACAGAAATACCATTTGTGTAGTGAAACAAACTAATCCCCAACCCAAGTATCATGCAACAGGGACGTGAAGTTACTGTACTAAGAAACAGATCTGAACAAACATGGCAGTCACTCACAGCTTACAGCAGTGTTATAAATCAACAAAGTGACATTCAAAAACATAATGCTGTGCACAGCACAATACATGGAAGTAGTCCCACAGCCACTAAACAGTTGGAGTGGGCCACACAGGGATAATGTCTTATGCTGAATCTAGTAAGCAGTATATGAGCAGTGGAGTGCCAGCACCCCTGCCCCAAAGAAACATAACAGACCAAGATGTAGACAGAAACAAAAAGACTGCATCAACTGAAGACATCAGAGGCCGCACAGATTTTAGTCTCACTGCAGTCAGGTGGCATGTGACTATACCAAGCAAGTGTGGCATGCCACACAGTCAACTTGGCTATCTGTCATCAGCATTATCTGTTCAATGACAGAGCAATGTGGGTGCCACAGAGGTAAGAGGCAGTACTGCCAAGAGGTACAGAGCATGTGCCACAGAGCCCAGGACACCTCTCATTCCATCCACCTCTGCTGCCTCACTGTCAAAAGAGGCTTCTCCTCTTCCAATGAGGAGTCAGTCCCTAAAGTGCCAGCTGCAGTCCCAAAATGATTCAATTGCTGTTCAACAGGCAGTCCTGAGCAGAAATACCATTTCTACAGCCAAAGTGTCACCCCTAAGCAAAGTAGCATGCAACAGGGATCTGACATTACTGTAGTAACAAATTGATCTGAAGAAAGGTGGCAGTCAGACACAGATAACATCATTGTCAGAAAACAAAAGAATGACATTCAACAAGATAAGGCTGTCCAGAGCAAAATACACAGTGGCATGCACTGGAAAAATCTATATATGAGAACTATCACAAAGCAATGAAAATGCAGAATCATAATGAATCTGATTGTAATCAGTTCATAAGCAGCGCAGTGTTAGCTCCCCTGCCAAAGAGCAAAATAGCAGACCAAAATGTGGAGAAAAACCAAAAGACCACACCACCTGAGGACAACACACACAGCACAGATTTCAGTCTCACTGCAGTCAGGTGGCATGCCACGATACCAAGCAAGTGTAGGGCACCACACAGTCAACCTGCCTATCTATCATCAGCATCATCTGTTCGACGACAAGGCAATGGGGGTCAGACAAAGATAAAATGCAGTAATGCCAAGAGCTACACAGCAAGTGCAACACAGCCCAGGACACCTGTCACTCCATCCACCAGTGGACCATCACTGTCAAGCCAGGCATCTCCTGTTGCAATCAACACTAAGCGTGCCACAAGCATCAATACCCATGCAGGATCTCAATCCTCTAGTTACCAATCCAGCATTAGGCAGTGGTGCAGCAGTACCACACAGCCACCCCTGACACCCAGGCAGTAAGCAGAGGAATGACCAAAAAGCATCAGACATGTTCCAGTAGGTGAAGTGCAATCACCAATTACTAGTTCTGTTGGACAAAGTAAGTCATCCAACAAAAGTGAGGGAACCACATTCAGCAGCAGAGGTTGTAAACATTCCACAGAAGTACTACAGTGGTGTATTGGCACAATTTGTAGTGTCGGAGCCAGAAGTAGGAGTAGCAAAGGCAGAAAGAGTCAAACATCACTACATGAGCATCCGATGATGACACCAGCAATTATGTGCTACTGAACTAAATGAACTGGAGAAAGCAAAGGATGAGCCTAACACTCAAAAGAGTACACTCTGGGCTATCAATGTGTTTGGTGACTGGCTCAAAAGTCATAATCTAACAGTCAGCTTCGAAGGCACACGATTAGAAGACCTTAGCAGAATTCTATGTGAATTCTATGCCACAGTCAGAGCTGCAGAAGGAAAGGTTTATGCAGTCAGTTCTCTAGTTGATTTCAAAGAGGGCATCTAATAGTCCCTTAAACAATGTAGCAACAACAGAGAAGTCAACATTCACTCTGATCCTTTGTTTCAGTCAGCCAATAATGTTCTCTTAGCTAGACTTAAACAAATGAGGAAAACAGGGCAAGGCTGATCATTGCACCACCCACCCATCACTTTGCCAGATCTAGCTAGGTTACGTACCTCTAATGGGTTGTCACCCACTACCCCGATGGGTCTAGTATGGTGAGTCTGGTTTAAGATAAAATTAGGACTTGCACGACATGGCAGAGAAGGAGTTTAGGACCTACAGCAAGAATCTTTTGTAGCGGTGAAACAGCCAGATGGGACACAGTACCTCTCATTATGTTTTATCCCCCCACAAAAAATCACAGTGTAGTCCATGAGCCCAGTAAGGAAAGTCTCAGGGGTTTTCTATTTGGTGATAAAAGGAATCCATACTATCCCATACAAATGTACAAGCAGTACACTAGTCGCTGTCCACCAGTAGCCCCTGCTCTGTATTTACGCCCAAAATGGGTCATTCACCCTGATGACCAGTATTGGTACACACTTCAACACATGGGCATAAATTACCTTGGAGGCACAATGGTGAAAATATCTGAGGCAGCACAACTTTCACAACGTTACACAAATCATTCTATCAGAAGTACCGCTGTGCAGATGTAACCCCTAGATGGCGCTATCCCAGGGGCTACTACCCCTGCCTGATTTGCCACTAACAGGTTGAGGGGCCTGGATCCAATGGCGGGTGCCTCCACCCAGAGGTCAGGGTTTGCAATAGTTAAACTAACTTGGTCACAGCCCTCTGGGACACTGCAACCCCCCTTTCTTCCCACTAGTGGCCCACACAATATATCAAATTACCTTCACAGTATACACTTACCCCAGGTCTGGTTCGGCACTGGGACCTCCTGTGAAATGAGATACAGTGAAACAATCACAGTACAGTACTTTAACATAGACAAATACCTCAGGCAGTATAACTTTGCTGAAACAAGCAGCTCTGATTTATTTAGGGATATAACAAGGACAGGGAAATCAGGTTAATTAGCTTATCACTTTAATAATCTACCTTGGCTCTGTGCACAGGCCTTATCCCTATCAGTTACTGTCCCTAGGTACCCAAGCCCTAGTGGCTAGTCAAACCGTGGCAGCTGGTAGGGGCCCTTTCACACAGAGAAAAGGAGAATTAAACAGTCAACAGTACAGTAATTCCATTTAAGTTTAATGTGGCAATTCAACGAGGCGACCCTGAATGTTAGCACACGACCTCCAAATAAGATAGGGTCCTTCCAATGTCAGCAGGGCTCACTAGGTGCTACAAACCTCTTCACATCCATATAAAGAAAGCACTATACCAGGCAGGCTGTCTGTCCCAATCGATAATTACTGCACAATGCCGGAGAACACAGCAGATTCAGTTCCTGACAGACCAGTGTAATTTTCAACAATTCCTCCAGTCTTCTACAGGAGTGAGCCTGGTTTCTCTTCAGAGATCCTTTGATTCTTTTCACAGGACAGTTCAGTCTAACAAGCTGCAGACAGAACTCTGGGCCTACACATTTTGACTAAAACTGCACACGAAAAAGCACAGGGCTCCTTCCTTCTTCACTGCCAAAGCTCACTCAACTCAACTAGACAAAACCGGCACTTCATTTGAGTTCCCAGTTCTTGACTGGATTGGCTGTCACTCACAATAGACTGCTGCTGTTGGTCAAAAGGTGCTGAAGTCTAAACTACATCTCCCAAGTCACTACCCATACAATCCTCTTGTGGCTGGCTCAGATTATGAGTCCAAGTTCTGGATTCGTCCAAGGCACCATTTTAGAGCTAGCTTACCCCACACTGATTGGTCCAGTTCAGTAGTTCAAAACTAGAATGGGGAACTAGCAGACACAGTTCTGACTGCAAAGAAAGCAGGTTAGACAAACTGTAATTTCATTATTACTCTAAATAATTTCTGGCAAACAGTTACATCTGTCGGATAGGTTCCCTTTGCACTCCTAGTGACTGCAAAAATGAAGTGAATTGGCAGCAGCTTGAGTGGTACTCAATCAAAGAAACACACAGTCCCCATACAAACTAATTATGTCTGCAAGTAGACAGCTCTTAAAGAGACAGTACCAGAGGTTCTAAAACACTCACTGATAAATGGCTTAAATGCCAAACACCATTCAGGCTTGGAGCATTCAAGCAAGCTCCTGGAAGTCTTTTGGAACCCCATTTGCAGGGGTTACACCTTCCTAGCCTGGGAAAGCATGCCGTCGCGTCAAGCAAGTACCCATAAGTTTCAACTGCAACCATATACATTTGCATTAGGCTCGCATATGTAATCATCAGTCAATATATCATTTTACCAAGAACACATTTCTGAAACATTGCAGTCGTCCTCTTTACACAGTATTACATACACATTGTACCATAACTCAAGTTATTACCTCTTGTACATGAAACCTGAAGAGAGGGCCCTTCCTATCAGTTACCTTGGGGCTGGATGGGGCAGGCACCATACTTAGAGGGCAACACAGTAACTTGGAGTTAGCACTGATGCTCAGTTTGGGCAATGAGCTCGGGGACACTACACTCCTTTATGGACAACATTGAGGAGGCAAGTCCACAGGCCTCCCAAGTGAATCATAACTGGGGTGCACCACAGGCTTTACAGCTCGACCAGTCTTTCTAGGGGAACTGTTATAGTCTCACTCTGAGCCTCATTTTCAGCATTGTCCTCACTTGTCAGGGGAGTCTCCATGGGGTAGAAGGCTAGAACTTGGGGCACTTTCAGCTCCAGGAGTTACAGTTTCTGAGTCCACAACATTTGGCTCGCATGGAGAGCTTTTTGGACACTGGCAGTGGACTGTCAGGGCACTCAAAATACTCTTCTTGTTCGGGTGTATCACCAGTCTGCCCAATCTATCATTTTCCTCCCTGAAGCTCAAACAGTTCAACCATGCACAATGATTCCATTTCATCTGATCTGATGCTTTGCACTTCACTTTCTGGGAGCATTGGCTCCAGGGATGAAGCTGGGGCTTAGACAGTCAGAAGGCCCAGCTTCATCTCCAGTATTGACTAGGGATTGCCCGAAACAATTGACTCAGTTCGTAAGAAGGATAGTATTCAAAGTCCTCTCACTTTCTTCGATATGGACTGACAGTCATGCTCAACTGGGACTTGTGGAGGGGAACACTTTAACTTTTCTTCTGTAGGTGCAGACTTTCTTGATCTTTTCTTAGCAGCAGCTCTAGTCACTGGTCCAGAGGGGCATCTTCTAGGGGCTCAGACTCAATTAAGATTTGTCCAATGGGCAGTAAATGATTTCTATGCATTGTTTTACATCTTTTGAATTATTCTCAGGCCTTACTTTGTACACTGGCAGATCATCTAGTTTGCCCACTACAATGTGAGGGAGATGGTGCCATCTGTCAGCAATCTTGTGCTTGCCATGCAGTCCCAGATTTCTTAACAATACCCGATCTCCCTCCTGGAGTTCCTGTGCTTTCACCTTTTTATCATACCTTTCTTTGTTGGCCAGATTTCTTTTGGCAGCCATGGTTTGAGCCAGTTGGTACGCATGAGTTAGCTGGGCCTTTAACTTTTGCACATACTGTAAATAGTTGTCAGCTTGAACCCCATCAGGAGAGACCCCAAAACACACATCTACTGGTAGTCGAGCTTCTCTTCCAAACATCAGGCGTGTAGGGAGAATCCAGTGGCATCACTTTTGGTGCAGTTATAAGCATGTACCAGGGTGCTAATTTGTTGGCTCCATCTAGGCTTGTCCTTTGGGTGCAGGTGCCTAGCATATCTAGCAAAGTGCGGTTGAAACGTTCAGGCTGTGGGTCCCCCTGGGGTGGTAAGGAGTGGTTCTGGACTTCGGACTCCCACAGAGAAAGCATCTCTTTGATCAGACGACTCTCAAAGTCTCTCCCTTGATCAGAATGGATTCTTTGTGGAGCCCCATAGTGAACAAAAAGTTTTCTACAAGTACTTTGGCCACAGTGGATGCTTTCTGGTCTTTGGTGGGAAAGCTTGGGCATATCTCGTGAAATGGTCAGTGACCACCAGCACATTACTGATATTTCTTTGATCTGACTCCAAACTCAGAAAAATCAATACAGACCAGCTCCATGGGTGCACTGGTGGTGATGTTAACAAGGGGCAGCCCTCTGGGAAAAGCTTTCCTCTGTAAGCAGCGACTACAAGTTCGAATGTGTTGCTCCACATCAGCCCCCATCTTAGGCCAATAGAATCTGGATCTCACCAAGTCAAGTGTTCTGTCTATACCAAGGTGCCCCATGTGGTTGTGCAAGGACCTCAGTACTGAGTCTCGAAAGGCAGTGGGCAGCACTAGTTGTTGTTTGTCTACTTGTCCCCCTCTGTCTACTGTTTCTCTGTATAAGAGTTTATTGATCAGTTTCAACTTAGGACCTTCTTTGTATAACAGTGCAGTTCTCAAATCAGTGGGCGTAATTTGGACACATCTTTTCCTGCATAGAGGGCTTCTAAAGCTGCTTTGATCATGGGATCGCGGATTGAGTCCACGGATCACTGTCATTGTCCAGCTGAGGCAGTGCACCAATGTCTATTGCAGAAAAGTGACAATAAGCAGCAGGTATGCAATTCTCAGAGGCTCCCAAGCAATCCACCATGCAGTCCACTGCATCCGTGAACATTGTTCCTCCTGTCAAACTTCCGCAGAGTGCCTGAATGTCAGGTTCTGCCAATCGGACCCAATCATTCTGGGGAACAGGCCTCCGGGAGGAGCATCAGCATCTATGTGGTTCAGACCTGCTCGGTATTCGAAGCATAGTCATATATGAGATAATGCAGAAAGCCACCTATGGCCAGTGGCATCCAACTTAGCTGAGGTCTGCACATAGGTCAAAGGATTATTGTCAGTTTTGCTAGTATTTTAGCCCCATACAAGTACTCATGGAATTGGTCAACAATAGCCCACTTCAAAGCTAGGAACTCTAACTTATGTACAGGATAGTTCTTTTCGGATGGGGTCAGGCTTCTACTGGCAAAGGCCACTGGTCTCAGGCCATTCTCGTGCTCTTGGTACAACACAGCTAACCCTTACAGAAAGCTAACATCAGTGTGCAGGGACGTAGGTTTTCTTGGATCGGCATAGGCCAGCACTGGAGCATGGGTAAGTTGATATATGATCTCATGAAAGCAGTCTCATAATCAGAGTCCAGCGGGCCCCAAATACTTCACTCGGATGAAAATACACTCTTTCAGTCTTGAGGCGTGACTTTTGGTATTTTGTGGGTTGGGGATACCCTTGAGTAAGGTTAAGTAAAGGCGGATCACTCTTGAATAGTCCTTGATGAGCGCCGATAATAACCACAGAATCCCAGGAATCTTTGCAGTTCTTTTTAGATTTTTGGGCTGTGGCCAGGTGGTCAAGGCCTCAACTTTACTTGGGTCGGTCTCTATTCCTCGGTGGATACTATGTGTCCCCATACTTCACTGATGTTTGAAAGATTGACACTTATCAATGGACAGTTTAAGGCCAAAGTCCTCCAGTCGGTCCAATACCTTAAATAATCTGCTCTCATGTTCCTCCAGTGAGCTGCCAAACACAATAACATCGTCTAGGTATACCAGGCACTCTAGTAAGTTCATGTCCCCCACTGCCGCTCCATCAATCGTTGAAAAGTGGCTGGGGCACCTGAAATCCCTTGAGGCATCCTCATGAATTCATAGAACCAAGCGGACAGATAAAGGCCGCTCTTCTCACGGTCCTCTGGGGCCATTGGGATCTGGTAGTACCCTGCGGAGATCCAGCACAGAGAACCACTTGCTCCCGTTTAGGCAGTCCAAAGCATCCTGAATGCGGGGCATTTTGTACTGATCAGGGATAGTCCGCCGGTTTAAGGTGCGATAATCCACACACATCCTTACTGTTCCATTCTTTTTCCTCACTACCACAATGGGGGAAGCATAAGGGCTTCTGGATTCTTGTATTACACCAGCAGCTAACATCTCTTGCAGATGCCGCCCTCACATCATCTATGTCAGCAGGTGCCAGGCGTCGACCTCTCACGAAATGGTCTTTCGTCATGCAGCCGGATATTGTGCTCAGCTCCTTGCACGCATCCTACATCCCATTCCTTTAAAGAAAACACCTGGTCTCTCTGGGCAAGCTTCTCACTGATCCTCACTTTCCATTCAGCTGGCAGCGGGAGTCGCCAGAAATCAAACAAGTCAGGCGTTACTCTGTCATTCTTCCTTGAACTCTTGCTGCTGGGTAGCACTGCAGTGTCTGCACAATGCACATTAGCCAGGATGCAACCTCTGTTTACTCAGAATGTCTCTTTCAGACACATTATGAACTTGGACCATTACCCTTCTGGCATAAGCATGGGCTCTAGCGGGCAAAATACTAGGCTTGACCAGCAGTCCCTCTGGCAATTTTCCATCGCCTGGTGCATCCAACATTAATATTTTATTCTTAACATCCTTTCTGATACGGACCTCTCCTGTAAGGTACACTGGGCATTTGGCGCCAGGATCAGAGACTCAGGATCCTTCTTCCATACAATTCCGACTGGTTCCTCTGGTTCTGTTTTTCAGCATCTCTCTGTGCCTCATAGGCCTTCTTAATTAAAGCCGGAACTCTTAAAGCTCTACTAGTCTTTGACCCCTGTTTTCATAACACAACTGTGCCAGCCTTCCGAACATATGAGCATTTGTTCCAATCAACAAAGGGACACCATCCACAGTCCAGTGGGGGACACACTAAGGCTAGGGTCTCTACTTGTTCGGCCACTCCAGCCACGGAGGTGGGGAAAGACAGCCAAATTCGGATATACCCGGAATAGGGTAGGCCTTCTACTTAACCCCCATACATGCAGTCCTTCTAATGGTTGTAAGGTATCGCCTGACAAATGCTTCTGATACCAATCCTGGAACATAATTGTCACTTGGAGCCACTGTCTAATACAGCTCTTGTAGACACTCCATTCACCTTTACAGTGGTCTCCATGGAGGGACCCACTATTCTGGACCAGTCTGGAGAGGCGGTAGTGGGGCCTGGGCAACTGACCTTGCCACAAAAGGATCGTGAATTAGCATTTTGGTGCCCTCACTGGGATCATGTCGTGCACCTCTTAACCACTGATTTCTTCTCCAAGCTCTCCTTGTAGCCTATATGCAACTTTGTCAGTGCCTTTTGGGGACTGGCATTCCCTTTTCATGTGCCCATCTTTCTCACAATTATAGCAAAACATACTTTCTGGAGTTTGAGCTGGCGGCGCCACACTGGGAGCCAGGGCGGGGTAATACTAACTGGAAACCTTGGTGCCATCTCTGTCTGCGGCGTGATAAGCATTTGGAGACATCTCATCAGTTTCTCCACTTCCATGGTCAAGGAATTGAGTTTGGAGCGGTTATCAGCAGGAGATACATGGGTGGGTACCCCCAACCCCATAGCAGATGCAGTCGGATATAGGTCAGGGCCCGTACTTGCAGGCGTGGCCTTCATAAAGGGACTGTTTTTGAATTCCCGGATCTCTCTCAACAGTTCGCCCCATTGTGGCATATCTTTTTCCTTGTCAGAGCACTCATTGACTGTCAACCTCTGCCCTGACTTCCACTTGATGGGTCACCCTCAGTCACTCGGGTCGTAGCCACAGCTGTTGGTGCAGGTACCTCCGAGTCGCCTTTTCTCAACTCCTCGAATTTCTCTCATTAACTCATCATAGGAGGGTGGGGATTCCAGTCGATTTGCCAGGCGTAACTGAAGCAACAGCAGTTCTGAGAAGGGCAGACTTAAGGATTCTGTCAGTCTGGTTCGGTCCAGTTCAATCGCTGGCAAACTACCCTTTCTGAGGCATTCTTGCAACAATTTTTCCAGCCGAGACATACACAGACAACAACTCCCTTGGTACTGTTGTGCATTTCTTACTCTCCACCATAGGTCCTCATCAGAATCTGGGCTCCCATACACATTCTCCAAGGCCTCAAGATAGGCCTGTGCAGTCGCTTCAGGGTTACTGGCCGTTTGCTTGCGGATGGTAGCAGGGGCAGGACCTCGGAGGCTCTCACCTAACCCTCTTTCGCTTTTCGCCTTCCGAACATTGCCATTCTAGCACTTGGGGGGCAACATAGTCTATCCAGGTCTCCCAGTCATCCTCCCCTTGGGGGGTTGGGAGGGTGCCAGAGAAGATCCTCAACCTTCAGTAAGAGTCGTGACTAATGGCAGGTGCAAAAATAGGAGTCTGCATTGCTTCAGCCACCATTACGGGCACTGGAGCAGGAGAGGGTGTTGGGGGAGGAACACCCCCAGGTGGCAAGAATAGTTTCTTCAAGTCCTCCACAGTTTTCCCTCTCCCAGCAACCATTCAGCAAATTTCTCCTCAAAAGTTTCAGATAGTGGTGGGGCTGATTCCCCGGGTCTTTACTGTCCTTAGTTATCACTCTCCAAGCAGTGAGGGCTCCTCTGGGGTAATGGTCTGTGGCACTTTGGAGCTATCTATGGGATCCTTAAACTCTACTAGGGCCAGGAAAGTGTGGGTGAGCAGATTAGCATGCCGACCCACCACCACAGGGTTTTGTAAACCTTCCACCTTGAAAGTACTCCTGCACAGTGTCCTATTGATACCCAGGGGATGTCCAGGATAAAGAATAGCATTTTGGGGTCGATCTCCTCCCAGTACACCACTCCACCAGCCGGTGCACAGCCACTTCTGTCGGGTACCCATTTTTCTTAACAGTGGTTCAGTAAATATGGCCACTAGAGGACACACAATCCCAGCGGTGAGCCTCAAGATGTAACCCCTAGATGGCGCTATCCCAGGGGCTACTACCCCTGCCTGATTTGCCACTAACAGGTTGAGGGGCCTGGATCCAATGGGGGTGCCTCCACCCAGAGGTCAAGGTTTGCAATAGTTAAACTAACTTGGTCACAGCCCTCTGGGACACTGCAGCCCCTTTTCCCACTAGTGGCCCACACAATATATCAGAATTACCTTCACAGTATACACTTACCCCCAGGTCTGGTTCCGGCACTGGGACCTCCTGTGAAATGAGATACAGTGAAACAATCACAGTACAGTACTTTAACATAGACAAATACCTCAGGCAGTATAACTTTGCTGAAACAAGCAGCTCTGATTTATTTAGGGGATATAACAAGGACAGGAAATCAGGTTAATTAGCTTATCACTTTAATAATCTACCTATGGCTCTGTGCAGGCCTATCCCTATCAGTTACTGTCCCTGGGTACCCAAGCCCTAGTGGCTAGTCCAAACCGTGGCAGCTGGTAGGGCCCTTTCACACAGAGAAAAGGAGAATTAAACAGTCAGCAGTACAGTAATTCCATTTGGATTTAATGTGGCAATTCAACAGGAAGCGACCTGAATTAGTACTCACGACCTCCAAATAAGATAGGGTCCTTCAATGTCAGCAGGGCTCACTTGAGGTGCACAAACCTCTTCACACATCCATATAAAAGAAAGCACTATACCAGGCAGGCTGCATCTGTATCCCGATCGCAATTACTGCACAATACCGGAGAACACACAGCAGATTCAGTTCCTGACAGACCGAGTGTAATTTTCAGCAATTCCTCCAGTCTTCTACAGGGTGAGCCTGGTTTCTACTCTTCAGAGATCCTTTGATTCTTTTCACAGGACAGATTCAGTCCTAACAAGCTGCAGACCGGAACTCTGGGCCTTACACGTTTTTGACTAAAACTGCACACACGAAAAGCACGGGCTCCTTCCTTCTTCACTGCCAAAGCTCAACTCAAACTCCAACTGACAAAACCGGGCACTTCCTTTGAGTTCCTCCCAGTTCTTGACTGGATTGGCTGTCACTCACAATAGACTGCTGCTGTTGGTCCAAAAGGTGCAAGTCTAAACTACATCTCCCAGAGTCACTGCCCATACAATCCTCTTGTGGCTGGCTCAGATTATGAGTCCAAGTTCTGATTCGTCCAAGGCACCATTTTAGAGCTAGCTACCCACACTGATTGGTCCAGTTCAGCAGTTCAAAACTAGAATGGGGAACTAGCAGACACAGTTCTGACTGCAAAGAAAGCAGGTTAGACAAACTGTAATTTCATTATTACTCTAAATAATTTCTGGCAAACAGTTACATCTGTCGGATAGGTTCCCTTTGCACTCTAGTGACTGCAAAATGAAGTGAATTGGCAGCAGCTTGAGTGGTACTCAATCAAAGAAACACACAGTCCCCCATACAAACTAATTATGTCTGCAAGTAGACAGCTCTTAAAGAGACAGTACCAGAGGTTCTAAAAACACTCACTGATAAATGGCTTAAATGCCAAACACCATTCAGGCTTGGAGCATTCAAGCAAGCTCCTGGAAGTCTTTTGGGAACCCCCATTTGCAGGGGGGTTACACAGATACTGTCTGATGCAGGTCTGTCATCATGAGAAATAATGAGTTACAGGACACAGATGTGAAACAAGCTTACGCAACTACTGGAGTGCAACCAGCACAGACAGACTGAAATGGAATACACTTCTTAGTGCAGTGGGCACAGACTTCCATGAACAATGGGAACAAGCACTAACAGGAACAACAAGCATGATGGACAAATATGCAGTGAAATCTGAAGTCAGCAGTCAGACTTCTAGTGACACGCAGCAGCATGGACAACAACTCTCAAGTACAGGACTTGCAGTACTGCAAGGCACAGAGCAGCTCACATTAGCTGAAGCATTTAATTTGCAGCACTTTCAAATGCATGGACCTGTTCACATCCACTACCATGCTGAGCCATAATGCCCACCAAAGGAGAGTGACTATCCACGCACAGCAAAACCAGGGCCATAGCAGCTAGATCACGCAAGGTCATTGCTTGCCATTCCGAGCAAACACATTGTGCCAATAACCGGCACAGAGAACTTTACTGTATCCTTTCTTAAATGTTGACAATTGTAGTAGATGTTTCCTGTAGACCTGTTGTCTACCTCAGTACAGGTCATTCAGTAAATCTAAAGCATAGTTGATACTTCAAATTCAGAAGCAGCAGTTTTGATAACAGTAACCAGTAACCCATAACACCATTTGTATGTATTTGGTAGCAATGAACAGCTTAGGTGACCATCACACTAAACATTGTTACTGTTGATCACTCCACAATATCCACACAGCAGTCATGTGTTCACAACAGCAAGAGTCTGAAGTAATGTAGATGGTACTCACACCTCACAGCAGGTATTTGCAATCACAGCATGCTGATTCCTGCATAGTAAGACATAGTGCTTGTAGTTGTTATGAATATTGTTGTTACAGTTGTTACTCTAGAAACACAGTTTTGAAATGTTCATATGTCTATATGTTATCAATCACTGCATCCCCTCAAGCAATTGTGGCACACAGCCCTTTGTAGCATTGCTGTACTTCACATGGAACAGTATCCCGCATGCTCATTACAGCCCCTCCTCCCCACAGAGGAAGCACTATATCCACCCACTGAGCTCACCAGTATGAAATGTACTCTCTCTGTTACCATGGTGAAAATGCAGTCAACAGTAGCCCTCCCCATGCAATACACAAACCACAACACAGTGAGTCTACCTCTCAGAGAAACTCTATGTGTGCATGCCTTTTCTAATGCTGCACAGCAGAGGACAGTTGCTGTTACTTTTCCCAAAGTGCAATCCTTGTGTTCATGTGTCAGAGGAACTTTTTTCCCACAGGACAGTCTAGCTGTGGTGCTCCCACAGGTGAATCAGATGAACACTGTTTCACTGCACAGGTCAGAGCAGATCTGCACAGCTCTGTATGCATTGTCATTTCCTGAATTCAGAGCACAACACTGCTGTCTGTCTCCAACTCTATCAGATAATCAGTGCACAAGGCAGCTCTGCATGTCCTAGAACAGTGGTGTCTGTATCAAGACATCCCTGCAATGCTTACACTGACATATTCCATCAGCCAACATGTCAGAGATACAGTACCTGTGAGCCGCTGTCATACCACTGCACTTGTGGTATTACTTTACAATGCTACTACCACTGACAACTGATCAGGAACGGACATCATCTCCATGCAAAAGCAGCTGTGCTGTGAAGTGAAGCTCTCAGTCATACTTACTATGGAATTTTCCCCTCCATGTGCCATGCACGCCTTGTGCAGATCGTCTACCTTTATAGAGCTATGGGCGACTCCATGTCAGAAAACCTCCTTGCGACCCCCCCCCATAATCCCAATACCCTGCACATCTCTCGATGTCTCACATACCTGCTGTGCAGATGTGTCAGCAGCATTCCTGCTCCTGTACCCACTGTGAACCCTGTCTCCTCCCTCCAATGTCCAGTAGCAAGTTTCAGACAGGATTACCCGTAGAGCTCTGGGAAAGAGTCCTCATCCCTTCCCCTCCACCTTCATGAGATGCTCCTGGAATGTCAGCTACTCCCAGCTAGCTAACATTCCTGGCTATGCTGTAAACCAGCAGCATCTATCCCATGAGATTTGTTTGCAGAGCACACAAACAAGCCACCCACCTACAGCTCTGCACTTCACTGTCCAACTGCTGCCTCTCATCTGGGCTTTCCCAACCCATCCCCCATTGTTGGCCATGGACCTCTTCATCCCTGCAGTGACCGCTCACCATTTCACTGGTTTCCCACACAACAGCAAAGTGATGTGTGCTCTGCTTTTGTATTGCCACTGTGCTGTAACCCTGGACAGCTGGAAGAGATAGCACTCAGCAATAAGTCTCGCACTCACACATATTATGAGACCTCCAGCACTCATTCCCTTATCCATAGCTGACACCGGCTGCATCATGCATACAACCAACTTCGGCCCAGTGCACTGGAAAGACCGCGCTCCACTTTTCAGAGACAACAGCGTGCTTCAGCTCCCTCAAACAAGAGAAATCCTCCAGAATGATAGAAATAGTGAGCAGCTCACCCTCAAGTCAGAGCACTGTGCAGTAAGTCATCCTCACAACCATATCATACAAAGGTACTTGCAAATCTATGCTTCTCATTGGCTGACTGGCAACTTGGCATCATTGTAAAATTCAGCCTTACCAATGGAGCAGGTTCCAGTCAGTCAACTCCTCATGCCCACCAAATCATTAGAATTCCTCCGACCCCCGTTTCACTTGTGAAGTGCCACCATATTGATTTCCCCCATTATCAGCTTTGACAATGTCCCTCAACTCAGATTTAATTAAAACAAATTTCGAGCTGATGGACGAAGTGAAGCATGATACAATTTTTAAATCTTTACCAGACATGACTCTGAACCTGCAAAACAGTGAAACAGAGTTGGTGTGTACTCAGCGACATGTACCGCCACAAGCATCACACAGCACTGCACTAGCAGCCTCCTAAATGCCCGATTTGCCAGCACCAGGAAACATCAGCAATACACCACAATTACCTCAAAAGCCTCAGCAAGCAGCTCCCATCACCTCACAGCCAAGTACAATCCACATGAGCAGAAGCTCCCTAAACAGCCAGCAATCCTTACCTGTGGCAGTTCTCTTTCAGCACCTCTATGCCCCAGCAGCACATACCATGCAGAACGGCAAACTATTAGTGCTCAAGCCGCAGCAAGCCACTCCCACCAACGCAGAGTGCATATTAAATGTTGAGGGTCCCTAGATGTGAACTATTTTCTTCAGTGGAAGGTTATTTACAACATTATCATTAATTTAAAGAAAAACAGAAATCCTACTACTTTTTTATTCACTGTTAAATAAAACAGGGAACTTGTATAATAGCAATAACCCACTCCAGGGTGTTGGTGATGCTGGGTTTACCCATGCCTGGCGAGGTTTAGTCACTCAGCCTGTGGCCTCATGACCAAACCATGCCAGGCGTGGGTAAACCCAGCATTACCAACACTCTGTTATGGGATATTGATTAATTTCCTTAGCCAGAGTTACATGCACAGCACTACTGGCATCAGACCACAAAAGATCTTTGTATCACAGTGTTATTTATCTGTCTGTTACTGTTATTAATCCATATTACATTGTTTTTATTGTCTACTCTGTTATTGATCCATGTTACATTGTTTCTATGCACAAGTTACACACACACACATCACTGCTATAATCACAGTGCAAAACGTTTTTTTGTTATGATGTTACTCATGAGCGTGTTACAGTGTTGCACTGTATCTATGCACAGCAGAGCACAGCATATCATTTTCTCAGTACTATACATAAGGGCAGTTCTGTTACAATAAATCTCACTTAGTTATTTGAAAACGTACTTGTCTCATATGCTTATTATAGCTGCACAGTGGAACTACTTTATCAAGTGGCAGGATACATATCTTGAAACAAGGGTTTTCTCCATACAACATGCATGCCTTTTGCCTGTTCAGCATGGGCATGTCTCCATTTTATAAGCACAATAACCCACTCCAGGGTGTGCGGGTATTGGGGATTAATCAACACCCTGGGTGTTTTGAGGGCACTCGGGCTCAGCCCTCATGCCTCACAATGCACCCATGGTGTTGATTAATCCCCAATACCTACACACTCTCTGATGGGTCATTGCTTACTAATAACATTTTCTGCTTTGCTCTTGCTGCTCCTCAATTCTCTCACCGCTGTGACCTGTGCAATAAACGTGGTTGGCTGTCCCTGTCCAACTACCACTCCCTAGCCCTGGGGTTGCTTTATTGACAAGCTAGTCAGAGCCATTACCCCTCTTGCCTGGTCAAGCCTCCTTAAACCTGTCCAGCCTACATACCTAATCAGATCAAATAGCTCTCATACACTCACCGTACCTAAGTCCCACTCCTTGACAGGTGACAGGACTTTTGCTGTCTGTGATCCCAGATACTGGAACACCCTTCCTGTGATGGTCCTCTGTGCTGGCTCACATAACAGTTTTAAAAAAATCCCTCTGGGAGCATTTGAACACCCTCTCGGCCTGCCACTGCCCCTATAACTCCTGTCTTCTGACTGTTTTCTTCTCAGCCACAATCTTCTGCCCTGTACACCTGTATTAACTCTTGTCCCTTATCCTTATCTCTGACTTATGAATGCTTCTCATCTGCCATATGCCAATCTAAGAAATGGGCATTCGATTGCATTTATTGTTGTACTTTGTTCACCATATGTAATACAATGTATGTATTGTTAAAACACATAGATACATAGATACTGATGGCAGATAAGGGCCTTTGGCCCACCTAGTCTGCCCAATTATGCATGTAATTTTGTCTCTTCAAGCTTTTCTTGAACTGGGTTTTCCCCTTCCCCCAACTGCTAGGATCCCCCACTGCCTATTCTGTGCATTCTTGAATCCCAATAACCTTTTAAGCTCCCACCACCTCCTCCTCTGGCAGGGTGTTCCACTTGTCCACTACGCTTTTTGTGAAGAAAAACTTCCTCATGTTACCTCTGAACCTCCCTACCTCCAATTTCATCCCATGATCCATGGTCCTGCAACATCTCTTTCTCTGACAAACAGTGCTTTCCTGCACCTTGTTTCTCCCTGTGAGGTACTTGTATGTCTCTATCATATCCCCCCTTTCCCTACTCTCCTCCAGGGAGTACATCCCTGTTCACTTCCTTTGTTCCTCCACTCAGGGCCTCCTGGTGGTTCCGAAGACTAGGCTGAAAACCTCAGGTGATTGCTCATTCCAGGAGGCCAGCCCAGTCCTCTGGAACTCACTGCCAAGATTCTTGAGAAAGGTCCCTATGGTGGAGGTGTTTAGGGGAGGACTAAAGACTCATCTGTTTAATTTAGCCTATCCTGCAAATGCTTTTTAGTATGATCTACATATATTTTTATAATAATTTTATATTGTTATTGGTTATTTTAACTGGAATGTTTTAACTACCCTGTTAAATATGTTCCTTATTGTACAGTGCCCAGAGCCCCTTGGAATTGGGTGACTCACTAAATAAAGTATTACTTACTTACATATTCATGTCCTTCAGCCTGTCCTTGTAGGACTTGTGATGCAAATCCTGTACCATGTTGGTTGCCCTCCTCTGAACTGTCTCCACCCTATCTATATCCTTACATAGGTAAGGCCTCCAGCACTGGACACTGTACTCTGGGTGTGGCCTCTCTAGTATCTTGAACAGTGGAATTATGACCTCCCTTTTCTTTCTGGCGATGCCCCTGCCTATGCATCTCAGCATCCTATTTGCTTTACCCGCTGCCTTGTCGCACTGACTCCCAACCTTTAGGTCATCAGAGATGATAACCCCTAGGTCCCGTTCCTGCTTGGAGCATGCTATATCCTCCCCCCCCCAGCTAATATGTTGTTTCAGGGTTTTTGTGCCTCATGTGCATTATTCTGCATTTGTTTTTGATTAAATCTGACCTAACCTAACGTACTGTACTGAAGTCTCAACTTATGTAAATGCCCTCCAACTCTGTATTTTTCCCTGTTGTGTTGTCTGTACATCTTACTGTAACCTTCCAGGTCGCACCTGAAAATAGGCATTTTTTGTATAGTGTGCTTACCCAGTCAACAAAACCTAAATAAATTGCCTCAATGTCTCTCTGCCTACAATAACACATTGGCTGAATAACCTGCTTTTGTGCGTGAAGTAGGAAAAACACTATTATAAAGCTGCTGGGAAAGACCAGCTATTCCAATACATCTGGTGCCCCATGTTGATGGCTATAGAGAATAATCAGATATCATTTTAGTTGTACCAAAACAGATGCACAAGAAACAAAGTAGCCCTTTGTATAACATTGATGGCCACCTCAACAGGTCAGGATCCCCTGGAGGGGAAGACAACAATCAGAAGTTCTCAGTTCCTACTTAGCTTATGAGTATGAACTGATCATTGACTAATGACATTTTCATGGTCTGCATGTAAGAATTGTGGTAGACAAATGTTACTGTACCCGGGAATGCTCTTTAACACTGTATTTATGTATGAATTGTACCTTAATAAACTTTGTTTACAAAAAAAAAACAACAGAACTTTTGAAACAATTAACAATATGCAACAAATAATAATGATGTCAAATTTTGGAGTGCAACGACCCCACTATGTAAGGTGTTCAGCTCACGAGCTTGACAGCTGTTACTGTCTCACATCTACTGCATTCTCACTGAAACAGGCATAAGCTTAGTTTTGCCACTACCACCTCTGCAAAACATTTTTTATCCTAGAATCACCATGATGGGTGGAGGCTCCAAAGTCTCCATGTCAGTGTTCTCTTCTACCCAGGTGACCCAGGAGGTAAACTGTTTCACATAGTTGTCTTCTGGAGGAGGTGCTGAGTGGTCAGAGCCATTCCTTCTCAGTGGTGGTGATGGGGGAGGCTCCCTAGCCATCTTGGCCAGTGGTGAGGAGGGCCTTGAGTTTATGTGAAGATGTCTGGGTTGAGGACTGCAGGAGTGGAGCCTGTTGTGTGAGTTATATTTGTGTTTCTGTTCATCAGTATCTCTTCTGACTGTTTCAAAGGCATCCTGATGCTGTGGTTTAGGTTGTTCCTGCCCTTGCTTGTCACCATCATATGTTCTATGGTATGGGTTTCCTCTGACTCCCACTGCCTGCTGTTGTGGCCAGTAGGATTCCGTGAGTTGGGTCTCTTGTCTCTGTGCTCCTCCCCAAGTCATCTGCGAGTAGCAGTTCCCAGCCTGAGATAAGGCCAGTGCTGCTATATCTGATCCAAAACTTCTATGCATGACCTGCCTTCAAACGATTGCCCATTCCTGGTTATACATAAATCACTGAGTCCTCTAAAGTGATACTGCACCCTGGCTTCATGGACAGCAGCTGTGAGGGGGTTGTAAGACTTATGATATTGCACCACCTCATGGGAATAGTCCTGGGAAATCAAAATTCTGGATCCATTCCAGAAAAAGTCCCCATTATCTCTTACTGCTCTCAAAACTATTTCTTTGCTAGAAAAATGGAGTAAACTGATTAATAAGCTAGGTAGGCTTGGGGTGGATCAGACATTGGTCAACTGGGTGGCAAACTGGTTGGTGGGCAGAAAACAAAGAGTGGTGGTAAATGGTATACAGTCAGAAGAGATGCAAGTCACAAGTGGGGGACCTCAGGGATCAGTCCTGGGGCCAGTCCTCATCAATATCTTCATCAGTGGCATTGCAGATGGACTGGAGGGTAAGGTTTATCTGTTTGCAGATGACACCAAAATCTGCAACAGAGTAGATGATCCAGATGGAGTAGCAGAATGAGAAGAGATCTGCATAAACTGGTAAAATGGAGAGAGATCACGTGATGCAGGCTTAGGGGTAATTGTACTCTCCATGTCTCCCGCTCGCTCGAGGCTTTAATTTATGTTTAAATATGCTTTAGCTATGAAAATTGCAAAGAAAGATGCATCTAAGAAGACAAATAGTGCTCTACGTTACTCGGCTGCAGTTTCTCTACCTAGCATGGAAGCAGAGATGAGGCAAGCACTACCAAAACACATGCCTCCTTCCACGCCAGATAAAGCCAGTGAAAAAACAAGGCTGCAAACTGCCTCGTCAGAACGTACCTCTCAAGGCCAAGATCCTAACAGTGGATAGGTTCTTAATGGAGTTCAAGCCATTCTGTGAAGAACTCCGATCGTTAACCGCTGAGTTTAAATCCATGGCCATGGCTCTGGAAACTGTATCGACAAGGGTTGGAGATAATGAGGCATGAATTGTATCAGTGGAAAAGCATTTGGGGAGATTAGAACTGGAGTTAGTGTTGACAAGACAGAAGATGGCTCGACTGGAATCAAAGATCGAAGACTTAGAGGGGCGCAGTAGATGCAACAATGTGGTGCTTATAGGTCTGTTGGAGAAAGAAGAGGGGGTCGACGCAGTCCTCTTTGTCCAAAAATTGGTTTCGAAGCTGGTAGGTCCCTCCCCACATGATGCCTCTTACTCCATAGAGTGAGCTCACTGATCTCTGTGCCCTATTCCAGCAGCGGATGCCCCCCTCGACCTCTAATAGCTCGATTTCTGAACTATCTTTAGAGGCAGCACTTCTTGATGAAGGTCTGGAGTTTAGAGCAAATAAAGTGGGGTGAAGTCCAGCTAAGGATCACGAAAGAGCTTCCTGTGTCTGTTTGGCAGCGTAGAGCTCTTTTTCATCCTCTCATTAATGAGTTGATACCAGCAGGGATTAAGTTCAAAATGTTATATCCCGTGAAATTTCAGGTTCTGGTAGATGGCACTTGGTCCAGCTTTGAAGATCCGAAGACCGCGGAAATCACTCTGAAAGTTGCATTCCTCAATTTATTTAGCGATCGCTGAAGAAGGGTGCATTGGTGCTTTATATCTCTTTGAGATGGTATTGTCACTTGTTGCAATCTGTTAAAGAAAGGAAAGATTTCCACTTTGTTTCGTGTTTGGTCCACCACTGAGTGACAGAGTTTGCGCACCAGATCTTTGTTTCTGATATTAAATAGATCTGCATAGAGAAGGCTATGTCTTGCATTCCCTTCTCTCAAAAGATCCTGATGTATGTTAGCCTGGTATCATCTTTATGCTGTCATAAGGCAGGCTAACGGGCCAGTTGTTGCTTGATTTATGGCGCTCCCCACAGTAAAGCATAACTGTCCTGTAAACATCATTGTATTCCTTTAGCTGGCAGTTATGTGGGGTGCCCCAAGAATCTAAATTAAGGGGAGAGTTGCACTTACTAACTGGATGGCAGATCGATCCAAGAGAACTCTTGTGCTACACAGTTTTGCCGGAAGGAATTGCTGCTCGTTGCTCCCTGAGAAGGTACGGAGTGTTTTCCATGCAGGAGCGAGTTTCGGCTCCCCTACACAAACTCATTGCCTTAATTAAACAGATTAATGGGGTGATAATTGTATGATTTACATTGCTTTTTATAGTATAATGCTTCTGTATGGCAACTAACATAGCATCCTTTTATTTTACAGTATGGAGGGGTGCTTAGATAAAGAGCTCAAGTTAATTTCTACGATGTATTTCCGAAATTATTAAAAGATAGCTCCAGAAGGGAATCCATGTGTTCTGGCTCCTTCGTGATGTTTTTGCCTTTTGTTGCACTCTGCGAAGGTATGTCTACACATCGGAGTGTTATTGACTATTTAAAAATTGGAACTGTTTCGGTATCAGACTCCTGACTCCTATTTCCAAGATTGCAATAGGATCCTTTGTAGAAGGAGGGAGTTTTTCCCCCCCTTTTTTTTGCCTTTTGCCCTTTTTTTCTTTTTTATGCTCCTGATTCATAGGAGCTTTGTGCATATTAGTGTTCCAAGGACTCAGTGTCTGAATATGTCAGATTAATGGGCTGAGTGTCACCCGTGTTACAATGCTTTCCACAGTAATCACAGTCGTATGGCAAGTATTAACGTTTTTTTTTTTCATTTTACAGTCTTGAGCGCATTTAAGCAAATAACCTATTTTGCTTAATTAATTCTATTAACTGTGGCCATATGGTTTTCTGGAGGTTCTGTTTACTTAAATTTAATACCAACTAATGGCCACAAGAGGTCACCCTGGGATAAGATATTCACTTATTATTCAGTCTGACTAAGATTGTGTGTGAACACATGATTCACTTAAGAATTTTTATTTTAGTTTTCCTGACATTTTTATAAGGCTGTGATTAATAAGTGTGCATGTTTATAGCCAGTGAATACTTTTCTTGTGTTTGTTCCAAAGTTTATTACTGCTCAAATTAGTATTAGGTCTTGGATTCAGGGTTCATGTTAGGTGGTATTTCGTAATGATATGAGTGGGTGGGAGGGGAGAGAGGGTATTCGTGGTTTCTGTAGATCATGTACCTTGATATCATTAAGTTGGAAGGGTGGGGGGTGTTTTTGGCCCTCCTGGCTAACAAGGTTATGTTAAGTTTAGGAGTTCAAAGGTTTAAATGTAAGTTTTCAGGGTTATGGGCTGTAGGTTCCAAAGGGATAACGGGTTTGGGGATGGGGGTGGGCAGGGGGAGGGACAACTCAGCTGGTTGCTAGTAATGCTAGAGGTAGACTACTGTATTCTGAATATAAAAACAAGAAGTGGCAGGATGTTTAAAACTACTTACATGGAATATTAGAGGTGTCAGAAAGAAAGTCAAATGTTATCAGATTTTAAAGCATATTGACTGTCTGAAAGGAGCTGTCACATTCCTACAAGAAACCCACTTACTGATCTCGGAGGGCTTACTTCTTAGAAGGCAATCTGTAGGCCAGGTCTTCAATGCGGGGGATAGCACCCAACATAGAGTGGTAGCCATACTATTTTCCCGGAGTATTCCCTTTAATTGTGAACTTTGCATTCAAGACCCATATGGCAGATATTTAATCTTGAAAGGATTACTAGACCGCACAGAGGTAGTGCACTGCTGTGTTTACGGTCTTAACTCTGACTCCCCCCAACTTTTTTTTCTAGACTACTTACAGAGTTACTTCCTTATGTTTCCTTTCCACTAATTTTGGGAGGAGATTGGGACCTTTCTTTTACCCCTGACCTGGATAGATCAGGGGTCAGAAAATCTGGCCTCTCGCCTGCACAGAGAGCCCTCCGAGATCTAACAGATCAATTAGGTCTGATAGACCCATGGAGGGTCCTGTATCCCTCCTTGAAAGAGCATACTTTTAGGTCCTCTGTTCACGGCACAGCCACCAGAATTGACTACTTTTTAATTAGTCATAATTTCTTGTCAGGGGATTATGGATAGTGCCATAGAACCCGGTGTCATCTCAGATCATGCAGTGGTATGGTGTTCACTAAACTTGACTCCCAATGTTCCAAAAGAAACTATTGGAAGGTTAACAATCAGTTACTGATAGATGAGAGTGTTATTAAGGATATTTCAAAGGCAATTGATCAGTATACTGAGGTTAATCTTGGCTCGACTGGCAGAATAGATTTAGAATGGTGTGCCCTGAAGTGCGTACTAAGGAGAAAACTGATTAGAATAGACTCATATAAGAAAAAGATGAAACAACAAGAAGCCCTCACACTACTCAGTAAAATTTGTCAATTAGAAAAAGTGCTATCACCCTCCATCCCGGATGAGGACATACTTAAGCTGATGGGTTTAAGGGCCCAGTATAGCTCCCTGCTGCTAAGTAAAGCAGAATATACAATAATGCACACCAGAATTAATTATGTGGATCAAGGGGAAAAATCCAGAAAGTTGTTGGCCCTTCATTTAAAATCTCAAGAAGCTTCCAGAATAATTAAGGGTATCAGATCTAGGTTAGATAACACTATACAAGTGAACCCTAAAAGAATAGTACAGGAATTCATAACTTATTACAAGGATTTGTATGGACCCATGTCTAACCCCCCCTGGAAAACAAAAATTAGATATATACTTTGAGACCCTCCCTTTGCCACAGATATCAGCAGCACAGAAGTCAGCACTGATGGTGCCCATAACTGATATAGAAGTTGAGAAAACAATAAAATCCCTCCCTTCTGATAAGGCTCCCAGCCCTAACGGGTTTTCACCCAATTTCTATAAATCTTTTTACAAACAGTTGACTCCTTGGCTAGGCCGGCTGTTTAAGAGGTTTCTAGATGGGGAAGAAATGGATGACGGTTTCCTGGAGGCCCTAATCATTGTTTTACACAAGCCAGAGCGGGACCTGGAAATGGTAACCAACTACAGACCTATCTCTTTATTGAATTACGACATGAAAATTATTGCTAAGTTGTTAACAAACAGACTGGCGGAGGTCGTGCCCACCATAGTTCACTCAGACCAAGTAGGATTTATGAAGAGGTGGAACTCCTCGGATCATTTGAAAAAACTATGACACATTTTCTCCGCATTCAGGGATTCCGATGTGCCAGCTGGACTACAGTCCCTGGATGTGGAGAAAGCATTTGGTAGAGTGGATTGGGGATTTTTATTTTCCACAATGCGTAAATCTGGATTTCCGAAGGAATACATTGGCTGGATTGCTTCTTTCTATAAAAATCCCAAAGCTCGTATTTATTGCAATGGAGTTTTCTCAGAGAGGTTCCTTCTCCACTCTGGCACTCGCCAAGGGTGTCCATATCTCCACTCCTTTTTAATATCTATTTGGAGCCTTTACTTGTCAAACTCAGGAACTCTCCCTTGATTCCGGGCATACCTTTGTACAGGTCTGACTTCAAACTATTGGCATATGCAGATGACATTCTGCTCCATTCCATCAACCCCGCTAGTGCATTTGAGGCTACCCTGCAAATTATTTCAGAATTTGGTACCTACTCTAATTATAAAATTAATTTGGACAAAAGCATGGTCTTCCCTTTAAACTATAGACTGTTAAAAAGTGATATCTACAATTAGGACTTCATTGGTCCATTAAACGCTTAAAATATCTGGGCATTTATCTCACTAGTTTGTATTCCCTCACTAAGAAACTAAATCTCAAAGATACTCTGTCTACTATACAACAAGATTTCGCTAGATGGTCATCCCTTCCTATCTCTGTTTGGGGGCGCATTAATATAGTTAAAATGAATGTCTGCCAAGGATCTTCTACCCATTACATATGCTCAATGTCTGGCTGCCCATTAAATGGTTCAGGAAAGCCAATTCTATCATCTCTTACTTCATATGGGCTGCTAAATCCCCAAGAAGAGCTTACCAGACATTGACTGCGCCCAAGGCTAGAGGTGGTTTGAGATTACCTCAGTTAGAGGGTTACTATTGGGCTAGTCAGGTCTCTAAGTATATGAAATGGATGACCAATGATGTAACATTAGTTAACCTGCCATATGTCCCACCGTGGTTAATACTTGGGAAAACAATGTTAGCTGAAGAACATCTACCTACATCTATGTTGTTATATAGCACACTTAAAAACCTACTGGTTAATATCTCCCGCTCTCCCATAGGGGTGTCGCTAAGATCCCATACTCAACTATGTAATTTTCTAAAGTATAAACACACTCAGGACTGGAACCAGCCATTAGCAGAGAACCCAAACATCAAGATAGGAAACAAGATGATTCCTAAACTTTGGATTCCTCAGATCCAACACACAAAATTAAAAGATTTCCAAGACCCAGCGGGGAAATGCATCCCGGCATTGGATATCTTTAATAAATATTTATTAAACAGGGGACAAATGCTCAGCACATATCAAATATCTCATCTCCTGAACTGGCTAAGTAGGCAACTGGTTACAGAGGACAAGTTTTGTGAATTCTTTACCTCCTTAGCAGAAGTGGTACACCTTCACCATGCAATAGCTCAGGTGTATGGTTCCCTCTTGGTGCAGGCACCTATTACTCAAGAAGGACGCCAAAAATACTGGGTTAGACAATTCCCACATCCTATCTTTAACTGGAGTAAAATCTGGGAAGATACATACATTTACCTATCTCAAGGCAGGTTGAGACTTACGCAATTTAAATTTCTACATAATTTATATTGGACACCCCTCAAACTTTTTAAGATAGGTAGATCCCCAACCCCAACTTGTACTAGGTGCAAACTGGAAGAAGGTTCCCTCCGCCATATGTTCCGGGACTGTCCCTTTGTCCAGGACCTCTGGACGGAAATCCGTCAGAAAGCTGACCCATTGTTAGGTCTAGAGGATTTGTTTACACCAGAGATTTGTCTCATAGAGAATTATTCCGAGGTACAGGTTAGAACACGTAGATATCATATGGCAATGATCTCATTAACACTTAAGAAGCTTGTCTTAAGGCATTGGATTGATGCCCAAAAGCTTTCTTATATAGAATGGCTCCAAGACCTTTTGTTTAATTGTGGGTGGAACAATTTAGAACCTCTCCGGGCCACTCCCCCTCCAGATATAAAAAGATATGGGTTTGGATGCATGCTGTCTATATGTTACAATTTGGAGTTCCCTTGGCTCAATGAGTTCTGAGGTTTGAGCTGTCCTTATAGTAGTGGATGGTCATTCTCTATCCATGGCATCAATCCAAAGTGTTTTCTAGTTGTGCTTCTGGTTTTAAGGTAAAGTGGAGTGAATATACATCCATGTCGAGGTGGGTGGTTGGGAGGAGGGAGAGGGATTGTTTTAAGGTGGTAGGCTGAAGGTAAACATTTTGGGTGGGACATAAGGGGTGGGGACATGTCACTATATTTCCTATGCTTGTATTCTTGCCTATATGGGCACTCATGTTATTCTGACTACTGTGCCATGTCATGTGATGTATGCTTGAAAATAACAATAAAATACAAATTAAAAAAAACTGGTAAAATGGTCGGAAGAGTGGCAACTGGGGTTTAATGCCAAGAAGTGCAAGATCATGCACACAGGGAAGAGAAACCCTGAAGCCACGTATAGGTTGAGAGGGGAGTTGCTGGCCATCACAAGGGAAGAAAGAGACTTGGGCATCATCATCATCATAGATGACCTGAAATCATACAAGCAGACCACTAAAGCAGTAGGTAAGGCTAGAGGGATGCTGGGGTGTATTAGCAGGGGTATCATAAGTCATAAGAGGGTGGTAATAATCTCTCTTTACAAGACACTGGTTAGGCCCCATCTGGAGTACTGTGTACAGTACTGGAGGCTGCACCTGCACAAGGACATTAACTAAATGGAGGCAGTCCAGAGAAGGGCAACCAAAATGGTGCCAGGACTGCATCAGAAAATATATGAGGACAGATTAACGGAGCTCAATATATATACCCTAGAGCAAAGGAGGCAGAGAGGTGATATGATTGAAACATTCAAACATCTTAAGGGCATTAACAAGGTGAAAGAATCTAACATGTTTCAATATAAGAAAAAATAGCAGGACAAAAGGACACAGCATGAGATTAGAGGGAGGCTGATTAAGGGGTAATGTGAGGAAGTTCTTTTTCACAGAAAGAGTGGTGGATACATGGAATGGCCTACCTCAGGAAGTGGTGGATATGAATACAGTGCAGGGCTTCAAACAGGGGTGGGATAGGCATAAGGGAGTAATACAGATGAGTATGACTAGATAGGCCATCGACAGAGTAAAGGCAAATGGCACATTCATAAGATAGAAAAATGGGCAGACTGGATGGGCCTTGTGGTCCTTATCTGCCATCAATGTCTATGTTTCTATGTAAATATGCTATTATAATAATCAATAAATAAATTATTGGATGGGGCCAAGATCCTGCAGCTGCAGGAGGTCCCTTAGTCCGATGTGCTCATTCCATGTCAATGGGGTCTTGCCAATGGGGTCCCATGAACTGTGGTAAAAAGTGTTTTACAAATTGCTCCATATTTGCCCTGTCTACCATTTCTGGAACCCCAAGAATTCTGATGTTGTTTCTCCTGCTCCCATTCTCCTGATCTTCCACTCTCTCCCATAAGTGATCTGGTCGGTGCTTTTGTTCATCAAGGCACCATAATATGCTGTGGTGGAAATCCTCCATTTTGAGCACTTGCAGCTCCATCACATTCATGCGATCAGAGAGCATTTCACTTCCTCAGCAGTGGAAGAGTTGATTGTTTCTAATACAGTCATATTGGCTACTAATGTCTCAAGTAGCTGGGTGATGTACCCCTTCGAAGATTGATTAAGACTTCCCTGGTTTTCATTTCCTATTCCCACCATGATGTCAGTGTCAGGGGGTCCAAAGTAGAGGGCCATGTGTGTATTGAGGCCTGACAGAGATACCAGATAATTGTTGGTGTGTAAAACTGATCCTCTCACTGGCCGAGCATGAAAATTCAAACTGCTTTCTTTAGTATAGGTTGCACGGCACTAGTATGCATGGTAATGACCTGCAGATCATCTGATTGGCAAGAGAAAATGTACGTTTTATGGAGGACTAGGACAGAATGACAGAATTAGGAGGCCCTTAAGTTTGGCGTTGCACATGCCCCTGGTTCCCTTTATTTCACCTGTAACTTTAGATTAATACAAGTATTAAAACAGCTGGTTTGGAAGAGGGCAAGTATCTTGACAATGCACACCTAGTAGATATACAAAACATTGGTTTGTGGTAGCCTGTGCTATGCGACTTTTGTTATGCACAAATAAAACGTAATATTTTTTCAGCGCTTGTCAGCTAAAGACTACTGACTGTGGGAGGTAAGTCGAGTGCCCAGTCTTTTTGTCTGTGTGGCTCTGGTTCTGGTTCAGGTGACAAACAGCACTGACATGCTCAGTGCAACCTTTTTTGTTTTTATTCTTACAGAAAGGAATTCTCCAGAATTTAAGAAAAATCCACAGAATTCCATCAGTAGCAGAATTACAACATTTTGCAAACAAAATGGTTTTCGCAGATTAAAAATCTGCAGATTACATTTCATTTCATTTCATCTCATTTTTATGTTGGCTCGTGCATGCGCAGCCAACATATTGCGGTAGTAGCAGATTTGGAGGCGCAGTCACTGTTGGGCGAATGCAGGGCACGCATCAGTAGCTGCGTCCCTCATTCCCTAATAAGCCTGCATGCTGGTGCCACACCATGCATACATAACGTGGTGAGCATTCCATGAAAGGTCCACTGCAATGCGAGCAAAGCTCGCTATACACAGCAGACCTCCTGAAGTGCTTTCCCTGGTGAGAAAAACAATTAACATGGCGGCACACGCCTGCCATAATGCCACTTCGGGGTGCCCAATACCCCTGTCAGCATGCCCTGCCCCAATGTATGTGCCAACGGGGGAACCCACTTCCCCATCGGCATAATGCACCCCCCCCATTTGTTATGTGCCGAGGCGGGTGCCCAATCCCCCTTGGCTCTCACCCCGCTGCTTTCGTTATGTGCTGATGAGGGTGCCCAATCTCCTGTCAGCTACAGCATACCCCCCTAAACACTTAGGTGGCACTCTGAGACCCCTTCCCAGCATGCCAAATACCCTGAAAAATTAAAACCGTCCCGCAATTTATTTATTTATTTATTTTTGTAACCTGTAAAAAAAGAAAACGGTCCCTCACGGTCTCCCTGCCCCCTCCCACAACCCGCGTCCACCCTCTATGCACCCTACCTCCCCACACCCCTCTCACCCCATACTTACCTCCGGAGTCCGGCGTGACAATCTTCGGAGGCCTGAGAACATGTCTGCACTCTTCAAAGCCGACCGGGAACTGAAAAAATGCTGGTAAGTTGTATAATGGCATAAATAGGGTTTTTTCAACTTTGAGGCATATCTCAGGCATTTTTTGGAATCTTTGCACTAAATTTTCAACATGGGGTTATTGGGACCCCTCCTCATGAATTCAATCACTGTCATGGCATTATTCAGTCCCGAAAGGTGATTTTGTGGTCATTGCGTGGAATCACCTTTTGGGACTGAGTAACGAAATGACAGTGCCACTGTTCATGAGGGGGCTCAAAAAGCCTATGTTGCAAATTTGGTGAAAAAAATCCCAAAAATGGCTGTTTTACGAGTGTGCATTGCGCTGTTTCCATGCACGCTCGTAACTTTGTGAATTTGTAATATTTTCACTCCAGATTTTCAAAATTGGGATTTTTCCACACCACCTGATGAACAGTACAGCTGCCATTTTACATATCCTGGCCAAAATGTGTTTTCGCACGTCCGGAGCAGAATAGCGTGGTTGCTGTGCAAAATCAGTTTTTGGAACAGTTTGAGGAAATGACGGTGACACTGTTCATGAGCAGAGGCCCTAAAATGCCTATGTTGAAAAGTTGGTGCTGAAAGTCCATAAAATGACTGTGTTACAAGCGTGCATTGCGCAGTTTCCATGCACCCTTGTAGCTTCACAAATTTGCAATATTTCCATGCCAGATTTTCAACACTGGCATTTTTTTCACACCTCCTTATGAACAGTACAGCTGTCATTTTTTACATCATGCCCCAAATGTGTTTCCTCACCTGTGGCGCACAATGGCGTGGTCGCTGTGGGAAATCAACTTTTGGGACAGATTAATAAAATCACAGCACCACTGTTCATGAGAGGATGTCCCAAAATGCCTATGTTAAAAATGTGTCTAACAAACTCCCCAAAATAATTGGGTTACCGACATGTGTTGCGCAGTTTCTATGCATGGCTTCACCAATTTTTCATATTTTCACTCCAGATTTTCAACGTTGCCATTTTTTTAGGCCTCCTCATGAACAATACTGTTGTCATTTTCCACATCCTGCTGAAAATGTGTTTTCATCCCTGTGTCGCCAAATGGCATAGCCGCTGTGCAAAACCACCTTTCAGTTAACAAACTGATTGTGCCACTTTTCATGAGGTGGGCTCACAAAAAGCCCATGTTGAAAATTTGGAGTGAAAATACCAACACACGCCTACGGTGTTAGGGTTTCCAACTGTAGCACCCCACCCTGTAGAGACTGACAGGCGTCAAGGGTGTGACTTGGGATCATCAGCTGTAATGCTCATGCCATTCCACCCCTACCCACACCCTGCAGCCAGTGACAGGCATCGTGGTGTGCCTTGCACTCTTAGGCCACAAAGTTCACCCCATTCTCCTATACTGCACCCACCTCAGCATATTTCCTTATGGAATGGGGTAAGTATAACGCCCAAAGACCCCAATGCACACCACAACACTTCATCACGGGGACAGCCGCAGGTGCTTGTGGGCGCGACGGGGAGGGTTCTGCATCCTAAAATGCTGGGGCAATGAGGACGCAGGATCAACCAGATATAATTTCAAATAAATGAGAAGCAAGTAAGTTTATTTTAACTTTTTTCTATTGCATCTGCTAATCGGGCCCCACTTCACATGGAGGTGGGGCCCGACTATACATGGACATTTCCCTTTAAAGCAACCTTAAAATAAGACAGCCAGCAAAATGTATCATATTTATTATTTATTTGCTTTTGTTTACTGGGTAAGCGTGCCTAGTGCCTATTTTCAGGAGCGACCTGGGAGGGTTACAATGGTACATAAACAGAACATCAGGCATATACAGGGTTAACATACATTAGGATCAGGCACATATGTAACATAAGAATAAGAATAAGGTACATAGATTAAGGCACAAATGTAACATAAGAATAATGTACATAGATTAAAATTGGATCAAGCACATTGATAGAGTCAGCAATGAGGTACATAGATTACTACATGAGGTAGCAAGCATCAAAATACAGGAATTTGTGACAGAAATTTCCCGCCCGGAAGGATAACAAGGTACAAGACTCAGGATCAGTCAGATCAGGGTACAAAGAGCAACAGGTAGATTAACATGGTACAACATCAGGATCAGTCAAATCAGGGTACATAGAGCATCATGCTCGTAGGCCACATCATAGGCAGAGAAAGTGGGACAGGCATGGTCATCAGTAGCATACAAGCAAGGCCGGCCACACCCTCTGGAGGGTGAAGGGGGATACAGGATGGATAAAACAGAAGTGCGGGGGGGGACCAGTTATGGTATGTCAGATGACACGGGCTAGACCAACTGGGCAAAGTTCACGCTTTAGCCACGGACTACATGCCCAGTGGTCGATACCAAGTGATAGCTTCCACCCACAGTGCCTCCCTCAAATAACCTGGCAGTGAATTCCACAGGACCAGTGCTGCAATGGAGAAAGACCAGTTTCCTGATTGCCACAGTCTTGCCCTGGGAACCACCAGGAGGCAACCCTCAAAGGAACAGAGACAGCAAGCCGGGCGATGATGAACCAGGAAATCGTGCAGGTAGTCTGTGTTCATGAGTGTAGTGACAGCACTGATGTCAGGTGCTAACTCTGATGTGTGGCATTACTCCCACTGAGTCCAGGAGTCAGTTTTTTCTGTAGCACAAAAAAAATGAAATAGCAGCATAATTGAAAATTAAGAAAGATAAGGCTATTAATTACAGTAATAATTCCCATATAACATGGCATACAGAATAATTCACTTCCTGAGAGTTGACCCATGGTATGCTACTAAGTATTCTTGCAGACTCAGGACTAAACTGTTAATTGGGTGTGGGGATACATACTGTATCAGTGGGGCTACCTGTGCTGTTCTGGTGAGTGATTGTACCATACAGAGATGTGGTGTGAACAGACTGTGGGCAGTGATGCAGGTTTACACTTTCAATCAATCAATCAATCAATTCATTTATTGTGTGGCTAAATATTATTTATTTAATTTTGGTAACCGGGTAGGCCCACTGAGTCCAGTAATGGTCCCATTTTCAGAGGCAACCTGGAATTAATTACATATACAACAGAATATATAATTTGAAGAAATTTCTATTTAGTTGTTTACATATCACACGTAATGGAGACCATTTTTGAACATACGGCACATTGCAATTATTGTTAATATGCCTATATATGTTAACGAAGACCCCCGTTCACAGACAGAAATTATAGAGTCAGCAGGACCATAGCTGAGATATCAATGGAGACAATTGCATTGATTTAGCTCCAGCAAGTGGGTCTTTAATCCCTTTTTGAAATAACCTTTAAAAACATGAAAAACAACAGAATTAAAATACAGAGAGATACACAATGTACAAATATCATAAATACAATCGTTAAAAACTCAGCAATTCTGTTAGATAGCAGCAATATGGTGTCTAGCAGCATATGTATAATACATAATTCATATAATGTGTCACAGAGACATTCATTAGTATTAGATTGTATTTATTTTCCTTCTGATTTCTTGGATTGCAAAAAATTACTTAGGTAACCTATTTAAGGACTATTCATCTTCTGTATGAATAAGTAAGTTAGTAAGCAAGAGTTTATCCATCTGGTAAATAGTATTAACAAAGGGTCCTAACCAGTAAGACCTTTGTTTTAGATACCATCTACAATGTCAGAGTATGTGTACTAAATTTTATTCCTCCCCAAGCCCACAATCACATTAAGCAGAAAGTATGCCTGATCTTTCATATCTGTAAGTCAATACATTGCTATGAAACTGTTCATATTTATAGCTCAGAAATACATGTCTGTATCTGGGTTCCACTATAATATCTAGATATGGTTTATATCCATGATAGTAATTATTATTTGCAAACCATTTAGCAAGTAAGTAGGTAGGGTAGGTAAAATTTGTATTCATAAAAATTAATATGGATGTCTCCACTGAGCTGAAGCTCATTTACAGTGAGGTCCAAAAAGTCCGGTTCCAGTTACTCTTACATTGATCATACAAAATACATTAGACACAGTACATCATAGTACAAAACTTATAAGATAAATGACATTAACATTTCCAGGGCATGTGATCTCTTTATATGTCCTAAGTCATCGTTATTCCAAAATCTAATCATCTTTTTTGTCACATTTTTTTTATATTTCAGGCTTATAGTAATTCCCTTGTTAGCAGCCTGCCTGAGACTGGTTAGTGTATGTTTTGCCAACAGTATAGTGATATTAAAAAGTACAGAAAGTTAAGTACACATTGTCAAATTTATAGTGAGTGAATTTGTATTAGGGGTCCGCTGTCTTTTTATTTTAGCATCTGATCCATGTATGCTGTTTGATGCTGAAATAGAAAGGAGCAACGATTTGAAAAAATATCTGGGTTGCATTTTCCTTCACTATGGAACTGGCATGTGAGTGCACTTGGTTTTCTGTACTTTGTTGAATATTTGCCATAGGCACCACAGACTGTAGAGCAGCTTTTTTCGATATAGAAGCAGTATAGTGATATTGTTAAACCAATACCCATTTTTATAACCCATTTCATGCCTTTTCTCCTTCTCATTAAGGCACTGCCTGGCCAATTTATTTAATTCTAACCTTGTACATTTTATCAAATAATTGATCCTTCTACTTTCAACAGATGCATTAATATTAGTCAAACCTAACTCAGACCTCAGGTGGGCTGCTGGACAACTGTACACTATCTGACTGTACCCTCAGTTTCATGCCACACAGCAGCTTCCAGCCTCACACAGCTGTCACAATTTTGATGCTAGGTCCTCTTTTTTAGTCCTACTCCATACAATGACCATTGGCACTGATCATTGATCACTGATGTGGGGAGAGGGGACAAAAGAGGACAGCTTGATGGTAAGCTTTGTGAGAGCTGGGATTAAATCTCTAGTAAGTTAGTACCCCCCCCCCCCAGTAAAGATCGGTACCCCTAACCTTATATACAGTGAGAAAACAATGCCATAAATTAACCTTTAGGTTCCCCTCAAACCAGGGACACTGAGCATCTGCCTTTATGTGCACAAAAGTTAATTTTTTTATATCTGGAGCTGAAAATGGAGTTTGGATGCTCATCCAGGCAGTGGATCTAGTATGGGAGTGCAGTCAAATCTGTTGGCCACCTAGGAAGAGCTGCTCACCCCTGACCACAGACTACCTGAGCTAGATGAGGATGGGTGGTGTGGGGTTTGCCGAAGATCAATCTTTATGCATATGATACGGGTTGTAGTGGATTGTATTCAAATTGTTCTGAGCAGTCCAGACAGTAGCCCTATCTGACTGAAGTGGTAAAAGTGGATAATTCTTTATCTGAAAACCTTTTACTCATCCACCTAAATTGGATTGAAGTAAAAAGGTTTTAGATATGTTTAGTCCTACTATACAGTACACCCTCAACCAAAAAACAAACCTCCCTGCAAACTGAAACCTCTCATCTCACCCATCCCAATAGGTGGCTTTACAATGTACCTCATGGATTTGGTGTGCCAATGGAGGTTAGTCCCACTCCCAAGACTGAGATATAATGTGTCCCCCCCCCCATCTGCCCAGTGGCTTGCTCACCACAATATAGTTTTTATCATTTATAGCTGTAACCTTTTTTTACAATCTCTTCATACTTTTGTACCTAACAGCTTTTGCTTTAACACGGACCTGGAATTTTGGGCAGTCCTGCCTAGTTGTTGGCTAGCTTGGCAGGGAAGGCAGATTTTATAAACACTCATCCCTCCAACGATGACTACTGAACTGACCCTCACCCCCAACCCTCACATCTAGGGGAAGACAGTAAATTGTCTCAGAGAAGGGGGTCCAGTCCAAACTAATCAACTGTCATACAGTTGCTCAAAATAAAAGGCGGCTACAGTAACTTCGGTCTGGAGGGGGATTCAGTTTCTTGGCTGCTGGAGACCACCGGCACAGAAGGGGACATCTCTGCAGTCTGTCCTCATGGAGTCAGGACCTAGGCTTGGCTATTTCTCTGTAAAATAGTTGGTTTGGGGACACCACACTGCAGGCAATCACATTCTAATAATGTATAGTTCCTCACAACTTGTAATGCAACAGGCATCATTTTTATTTTTTAAAAAACAAGGCTAAAGCCATTTTATCCTTGAGAAATGTATTTACATTTGTAGTGCACTTTCAGACTTCTCCACACCTTCAGCGGCCCTTGCCCATGGCACAACATTTTAGGGGAATTGGGGGACTGAACCCCCAACCTATTGATGATACACCAAGCCAGTGGGGCTCATGGAGTTAGAGATTTTTGACCCAAGTGGGGTCCTTGACTGCTCTCTGTCAAATTTCCCAACAATAACATCACTGACGCTTTCTTATACATCTTTCCCCTTATCTGCAGTTAGGATGAAGAAGGTTTTCTAACAACATTGTCTTCCCCTGAGGTGCTCAGCTACTTCCCCCCACTGGTGAGGGCTGGTTAATGTCTATGACATGTCTCTATGGCTTTTACTTTGGAGGCTTTGCCTGGATCCAATTCTAATGCTTCCCCCAAGCATGTCCTTGCTACAATGGCATCTCCTGCCTCCGGACCAGAAAAGAGGAACTTGGTGGAGGGGCCCTGTCTTCCTAAAGCACTTAGCAGGACTGACCCAACAAAATTAACAGCCTTTACCTAGAGGACAGAGGAAACGAAAAGGATAGGAACTGCCACCTCATATCATTCCAGGCAATCCATCTGCCACATGAATGCTTGGGCCCCCATGGCAACCACCACCTTCTCCAGTTCAGAAAGGAAACTCACTGTCTCCTCAATACTACACTCTGCTGCTGCTCTTCCCAGTTCAATTGCTGCCCCACCTGTGGATGGGTGGATGCTCTGCTCTGCCATACTTCATGCAGAGGGGCTGACAGCCCCCTCTACAACTAGCCTCACCGGCCTTCACATGCTGGGCCACCTGGTGCCACAAACCTCTGAGCTGCTCCCTCATGAACCTCCTCTTGACTCTCTCTCTCTCTCCCCCAATGACTCTCCCCTCATGCCTGATTGGTGTGAAAGCTTCCTCTTGAGCGCAAGTGCACCCAAGGGGTGTGTGCACGCTCCTGATGCCTTAAAGGGCAATACAAGTATACAAAACATGACAGCTAAAGGGGAGGTTCTGATAATGGGAGACTTCAACATGCCAGATACAGATTGGTCAATACCAGCAGGAACATCTGCCAGAACTAGACTCATAGTGGATTCCCTGCAGGGGGAGGGCCTCAAACAACTGGTACAGCAACCCACAAGAGACATGGCTATCCTAGATCTAGTACTGACTAACAAAGAAGGGATCACAGATCTCCAGGTAGAAGGTCACCTGGGGCCAGTGACCATCACATGGTATGGTTCAATTTGGCACTACATCTAAATCATCCCATTCCAAGGCAAAAATATGGGACTTCAGAGGAGCTGACTTTGATAAGATGGCCAACAGAGTTAAGCTAGCCCTGGCAAAAAGAAACACAGGTGAGGAGGTACAGGCAAAGTGGGCAAGCATTAAGGATACAATACTTGAAGCAACATCCCATTGTGTTAGACAGAAAAGGAAGTGCAAAGAAGAAGGAAACCACTTTGGTTCTCAAATACAGTAGCAGAAAAGGTCAGAGCCAAAAGGCTGGCCTTCAGAAAATATAAGGGAACACAGCGGATGAAGATAGGAGGCATACCAAACTGCCCTAAGGGAAGCAGGTAAGGCAGTAAGGCAGGCAAGTCCCAAACTGAGGAAACACTAGCACGAACAGTAAAAGAAGGTGACAAGACTTTCTATAGATACATTAGTGAAAGGAGAAAGTCCAGAGGGGGATTGCTGTTTAATGGAGAAAAGGGAGCATGTGAGGAGGAGGACCCTGTAAAGGCATCTATCCAAATAGATACTTTTGCTCAGTATTTACTGAAGAGAAGGTAGGGCAGGGCCCACAGCTCAGCATCATGGACACAGGGGGGAGGGAGGTGAGCACTACTCCCTTCACAAAAGAAAGGGTCCTACAAGAGCTTGCTAAGCTCAGGGTGGATAAGGCAATGGGACCTGATGGCATACATCCCAGGGTACTTAAGGAGCTAAAGGAGGAACTAGCAGAGCCATTAGCAGAATTGTTTAGTGAGTCTCTGAGCACAGGAGAGGTCCCAGAAGACTGGAGAAGGGCTCATGTGATCCCACTCCACAAGAGTGGTAGCAGGGAGGAGGCGGGAACTACAGACCGTCAGTCTTATCTCAGTAGTGGGCAAGATTATGGAGGCACTCCTTAAGGAAAGGATAGTGCAACACCTGGAATCCATAGGGGCACAGGATCCAAGACAGCATGGGTTTACTAAAGGAAGATCCTGTCAAACTAATCTCATAGATTTCTTTGACTGGGTAACCAGAGTGGTGGACCAAGGGGAGCAGTTGATGTCGCTACACTTGACTTCAGCAAAGCTTTGACACTGTTCCACATAGAAGATTGATAAATAAGCTAGGTAGGCTTGGGTGGGTCAGAAGTTGGTCAACTGGGTGGCAAACTGGTTGACGGGCAGAAAACAGAGAGTGGTGGTAAATGGTATACAGTCAGAAGAGATGCAAGTCACAAGTGGGTACCTCAGGGATCAGTCCTGGGCCAGTCCTATTCAACATCTTCATTAGTGACCTCGCAGATGGACTAGAGGGTAAGGCTTGTCTGTTTGCAGATGACACCAAGATCTGCAACAGAGTAGATGATCCAGATGGGGTGGGAAGAATGAGAAGAGATCTGGATAAACTAGCAGAATGGTCAGAAGAGTGGCAACTGGGATTTAATGCAAAGAAGTGCAAAATCATGCACATAGGGAAGAGAAACCCTGAAGCCACTTATAGGCTGGGAGGGGAGTTGCTAGCAGTCACAAAGGAAGAAAGAGACTTGAGATCATCATCACTGATGACCTAAAATCATCAAAGCAGACCTCTAAAGCAGTAGGTAAGGCTAGGGGTGTTACGTGTATTAGTAGGGGTATCACAAGTCGTAAGAGGGAGGTAATAATCCCTCTGTACAAGACATTGGTTAGGCCCCATCTGGAGTACTGCGTGCAGTATTGGAGGCCACACTTCACAAGGACATTAACCAAATTGAGGCAGTCCAGAGAAGGGCAACCAAAATGGTGCAGGGACTGCATCAGAAGACATATGAGGACAGATTAACGGAGCTCAATATGTATACCCTTGAGCAAAGGAGGGAGAGAGGTGATATGATCGAGACATTTAAACACCTTAAGGGCATAAACAAGGTGAAAGAGTCTAACATGTTTAAATATAAGAAAAATAGCAGGACAAGAGGACACAGCATGAGATTAGAGGGAGGCCGATTAAGGGGAATGTGAGGAAATTTTTTCACAGAAAGGGTGGTAGATGCATGGAATGGCTTACCACAAGAAGTGGTGGCTATGAATACAGTGCAGGGCTTCAAACAGGCATGGGATAGGCATAAGGGAGCAATACAAATGACTATGAATAGATAGGTCACTGACAGAGCAAAGGCCGATGGCACATTTATAAGGTAGAAAAAGAAATGGGCAGACTGGATGGGCCTTGCGGTCCTTATCTGCCGTCAACTTCTATGTTTCTATGTAAGTAATTTCCCTGCAATTGGCAGGGGGGTTACACTTCCTCCCACAGAAACCCTTACCCTCCTGGGGAAGTCCTCCAACTGGCTAGCCTGGTGGTTGGTTTCCCTGGCATGAGTCACACTATCTCAAGAACCACCACCACCCCCTGGATCCACCAGTATGGTTACTTTGGCAACCTAAACTAAATAAGTGGGTGTACACCCACCTTTAGAACCTAACATGGAATCAGTAAGGGGCATGGCCACTCGACCTGATTTTCCACACTGGCCGTGGGTCTACCAAGCCGACATCCCACCCGTCTCAGCCCCTAGGGACACCACTTAATTTCTGGCTCCAAAACTTTCCCAGGATGGACCTTGCTCAGTACCCACCCAGGCCTATTTGGCAGCCCCATATACATTTAAACCAAGAGCAATAACACAACATTCCTGTCTATCTATCTAACACTACAGTAACTATGCTAATCATCACCAGGGGGTGATTATCTAAATAGTTCTCCTAAAGCTGCTAACCATGCACTCCTGCTGCTATACTTGCACTACCAGTACAATTACATTACTTGTAAGTCTTCATACCACCAGGGGCATGGCTACAAGGGTGCAGGGGGTGCAGTCGCACCTGGGCCAATGAGGTTTGAGGGGCCCAAATCATAATTTTGATGTCTATTCAAAACCAGAGGGGGCCCGTTAGCAGACCCTTGCACCCAGGCCCTCTGAGAATTTGCTACGCTACTGCATACCACTGTTAAACATCCTGGTCCCCCCACAGAAATGGCTGACTACTGCTTTCTTAAAAGAATCAGCTACAAGCTACTTTTCTTCAACTCTAAACTTCTTAACATTGGGAAATGCTATCAGGGAGACACTCTCACCTCTAAAGTTCTTTCAGTCCTGAAAATGAGAAAGGTGCTGCTGAAGTCCTTGGAATATCTCTACTTAAAGTTCATCAAACCCAGTAGGCAGCACCGTGCAAGGGATGAGTGCCTTAAACTCTGGAGGGTCCCTACTTAACAGTTCTATTAAAATGAAATGGCAATACACCTATTACATTTCTAGGCTAAAAGAGTAACTAAAACTATGCAAATCACAGATAAAAGTTTTGCATCAAAGTACAACAAGTTAAAATTATGGGTTAAATTGGAAAACAAATTCAAAAAAGAGTCTTTAACTTTTTTTTCTTTGGCAATGTTCATTACTTTAACATAAGCTGATCAGACTGCTGTCCATGCTAAAGAACTGTCCAAACATATTGTGTAAAAAAATTTTTTTCCGACAACAAGAACATTCAAAGCAGTGTCAGTTTCTGGGGAACCTGTCTTCTGCACCAAGGGGTGCAAGGATGCTCAAGGGTTGTTATACATGGAGATGTTTTGTATTGTCCCACAGGATCCCTGGGGGCAAAATTAAAACTGGGGTCAGGCTTGGTACACTCCATTCCTCTACTGTCATGGTGGGCAGTGTAATATTTGATCTGGTATCCCACTTCGTCCTGTACTAGGGCAAACGTCTTAAACAGGGTGATTCCTTCCCGGACAGTAGCAACTAGCAGTCCTCTTGCCAGTGACTTCACTTTCTCCTGGTCATAATCAGTAGAGCGAGGATCAACACACTTTTTCATGTGTACCTTCTCCAGGTCTCCTTGAAAATTCCAATCTGACCTCCGGCATGTGATCAGATCCCAGGTTCTTTCACTTATGTATGGGTAATTCTTACCTGGGAACTCCATCTAGAAATACCTCCTGCACCAGCTTTCTGCCTGACTACACTCCAGTAGGGGCCTAACTGCAGGCCTCGGAGCCTGTCCCTTGGGTAACCACACTCCATCTCTATAGTGTAGTACATTGAGGTCCAAGTGGTGATGGGAGTCCATGTCCACCAACAGGCACTTGCACGCTTCTGGAAGCATAGATGTATTTTCAAACACACCTATAATAGGCATGGCATATGGTTTAGGAATGTCTTTTTCTATTACTACATCTTCAAACATTCAGGTGATCCCCTCCATGGGCTGCTCGTTGATTGAACGAACTTCCCTAGGATCACCTTTACTCTCTGCATCAGAAACAGTTTCTGACTCAACAGCTTCAACTATTACATCTGGCTTCTCTTCCTCTGGCCTTAAAGCAGAACACTCTTTGGGGGGGGGTGGGTAGATTTGTCTCAATGGTCCAGCTTCTTCCAACTTTTTAGGTAGCTTTTGGGATTTTACACTTGGCTCTAGTGGGTGGATGGATTTAGCTGGAGACTTTCCTGAGCCTAATGAGCTTTGTGCCTCCACCTTGGGCGACTCTGAGTGCTGAGGTCTATCCCTCACATACCTTGCAACAGTACTCTGCAAGCTGGGAGTCAACCCTTGGCCCTTCCCTCTGCCAATGGAAGGTTCTTGGGCACTCAGTGAAGATGTTGGGTTGGGCAGACGGCTAGGCGCAGACACCATTTGGGGTGTTCCCTCGGAAACACTGGCTTCCACTTCCTCCCATGTTTCCTGTGGCTCCTTGACTGCCACTACACTATGTGTAGGGGAAACATGCGATACAGTTGCTGGCCACTGCCACCTTTCAGCAGATGCTGGCACAGGGGCCACTTGACTCTCTTTCTGCCTTTGTAAATAAGAAGGTCCTCTATCAGTGTTCCTGCAAGCACATGCAATGCAAATCAGCTGCCTAGCAACTCCACTCCCCATGAAATCAGAAAATAGACATGCCTCACCTGAGCCACTATTTTCTACCAGAGCCAGTTAATAAGTCCCTCTGGTACAGTCACTGTTTTTCCTCCAAATCCAGCTGCAAATGCCATGGCTCTCCAACCACTAGTTCCACTTTTCCATTTGCACTGGACTTCAGACAAAACAGTGATTCTTCTGCCCACTTGACTCCTTCTAGCAGCAAACCACTTTCCCTGCTCCTCTGCAGCAGAAACTGTTGAATTATTTTATACTAAAGGGTGTAGCAACCAAACTAATTCTCTCTTTCGCCATTAACACTTCCAGTTTCTCCAAAATCTTCAGTACTTTAGTCAGGAGCTACCTGACCTCCTTTTCTACTACTTGAACTTAATTATCTATTCCTCCAATCACCTTCCACCTCAGATGATTAGTTGCTCATTCATCACATTTTCTCACATGAGTCTGTCCACCATTGTGTCTAGTCTCCATGCCTTGCTGGTGACTTGCATATTTTAAACTACTACAAGCACTTGGGGCCTTCCTGATACGTCTCTGAGGTATTGCTTTACTTTTTGTAAATGCTTTCCATGCCTTTTATCGAATCCCGGACAAGTGCCCATATTTGTAACCCTTTTTTACAACCTCTTCATATTTTTGTACCTAACAGCTTTTGCTTTAACACGGATCTGGAATTTTGGGCTGTCCTACCTAGTCATTGGCTAGCTTGGCAGGGAAGACAGATTTTACAAACACTCGACCTCCAATGATGACTACTGAGCTGACCCTCACCCCAACCCCTTACGTCTAGGGGAAGATGGTATACTGTCTCAGAGAAGGGGGAGGGAGTTCGGTCCAAACTGATCAATTGTCTTACAGATGCTCGAAATAAAAGGTGGTTACAGTACCTTCAGTCCTGAGAGGGATTCAGTTTCTTGGTGGCTGGAGACCACCGGCACAGAAGGGGACATCTCTCCAGTCTGCCCTTAGGGAGTCAGGACCCAGGCTTGGCTATTTCTTTGTGAAATAATTGCTTAGGGGACACCATAGTGCAGGCAATCACTTTCTAATAATTCATTATTCCACACAACTTGTAATATAACAGGCATCATTTTTATTTTTTAAAACACAAGGCTCAAGCCATTTTATCCTCAAGGAATGTATTTACATTTGTAGTGCACTTTCAGACTTCTCCACACCTGCAACAGCTCTTGGCCATGGTACAACACTTTAGGAGGACTGGAGGACTGAACCCCCAACCTTTTGATGACATGCCGAGCTAGTGGGGCTCATGGAGTTACAGATTTTTGACCCAAGTGGGGTCCTTAACTGCTCTCTGTCAAATTTCTCAATGATAACATCACTGACACTTTCATATACATCTTTCTCCTTATCTGCAGTAAGGAAGAGGAAGGTTTCCTCACAACATTTTCTACCCCTGAGGTGCTCAGCTACTTCCCACCACTGGTGGGGGCAGGTTACTGTCTATGACATGTCTCTGTGGCTTTTACTTTGGTGACTTTGGCTGGAACCTGTTCTAATGCTTGCCCCAAGCATGTCCTTGCTACCATGGCTTTCCCTGCCTCTGGACCAGATAAGAGGAACTCAGTGGAAGGGACCTGTCTTCCTAAAGCACATAGCAGGATTGACCAAACAAAATTAGCAGCCTTTACCTGGTGGACAGAGGAAACGAAAAGGATAGGAACTGCCACCTCATACCCTTCCAGGCAATCCATCTGCCACATGAATGTTTGGGCCCCCATGGCAACCACCAACTTCTCCGGTTCAGAAAGGAGACTCCCTGTCTCCTCAATACTACGCTTCGCTGCTGCTCTCAGTTCAAGTGCTGCCCCAACGGTAGATGGGTGGATGCTGTGCTCTGCCATACTTCATGTAGAGGGTCTGAAAGCACCCTGTACAACTGGCCTCACCGGCCTTCACATGCTGGGCCACCCGGTGTCACAAACCACCATGCTGCTCCCTTATGAACCTCCTCTCGACTCTCTCCCCCTAACAACTCTCCCCTCATGCCTGATTGGTGCAAAAGCCTCATTTTGTGTGTCCACATATGTGAGGGGTGTGCAAATGTTCCCAATGCCTTAAAGGGCAATAAAAGTAATCTCTCTGTAATTGTCAGGGAGGGTTATATACCATTGATGGGTTCCTCCTGTTCTGTACTTAAACATTCAGGGTGGATGTGCATGTAATCTTTTACTATTTCATAGGGTGGGCAAGCAGTTGCTTTTCACAACTAATGCCTACACTACTCCTTGGCCAGCCTGCTGGGAAGAGGACTAGTGAGAAGCACACACCCTCCCTATCTGGAAGCCCAGCACCTCCCCCTCCATGATGCACCTGGCCCTAGCCAGCCTTCCAGGGATCCCACATGAACACTTGTCTCCTAGGTGGCAATATGATGTATTGCCACACTAGATAACTGTCCAGCCCAAGAAAGTATTTTGAGAAATACCTGGCCATCTTGCTACTCCTGCTAGCCAGTCCCATGTCATGCCTCTTATCTTAAGTGTATGTGTGTGTGTGCTCGTGTGTGTATACATGTACGTGTGTGTGTGTGTGTGTGTGTGTGTGTAGGGGAAAGGTGCACGCAAACAGTGGTTAAACCACATCCATTAAATTTATGAGCACTGATTGAGCTTGCTATGACAGTTAAACAAACAAAAAAAACAACCCTATCCTTAATGCTGTCCAATGGACATGAGTGGAGTGGAGTCATCTGATTCATTTTTGTCAATGCTCCTACTGTATAAAGAAAGGGTTGATAGTTCACATTGTCTCACAGTGCCCCAAATGCAACCACTGGGACTGTCATGGCCTCTGAAAACTTAACTCACCAACCCCACAACACACAGAAGGTTACTTGCTGATGGGTAGTATCATGGAAGATCCCTTTTGATTTGAAAGCCATAGTCAGATCAGTTCTACTGTATATCTGAAATTATTTTTGGGGGGGGGTGGAATTACCCAAATCAGATCCAAAGCACCTTTGTGTAACTCAGGGAGCACAACTCAGACAATCACTTTATTATAATATAGAATATTTACATTTGTTAATACCAGAAGATGGCATAACCTGTCATATGACTGTTCTACTGTTCACGCTACAGTCATTTCTTTTTTCTGTCTTCAAAACAATGTATCCAAACCCCTCTTGAATGCTACATTGCTTTATCTTACATCCTCAAGTCCTCATAATATCAAACATCTATACCAAGGTTGCTGAAAAAGGATTCATGGTTCTCAAGGTACTGTATAGGCAATAGCTGTGTTAGCTAATCACAAGCCAAAATGCTTGGTGACAATAGCATTAGAGGCTTGCAAGATATACAGTGGTTAAACTAGGACTTTGGGAAGCACAAAAGGTACTGTGGTTCTGAAAAGTTCTCATAAACCATAAAAGTTCAAATTGTTATTCGAGCCTTATCAGACCTTTTACAACCTTGTGAAGTACAACAACTGTTTTAAAATATCATTTTCAACCCATAAGCTATTGTGACTGAATTAGAAGGACTACATAAACAACTTGGATCTGTACAGCAGTAAATATAATCACTGTGACATAAATGGTACCCTTCGTCAAACAATACTGAGCATGATCACTTAATACAAACTTGGCTCACTGGGTCCTTAATGGGTGCATATTACTCTTTAAAATCAACGTTTTAAAAAAAATTCAGAACACTTTGGGAACTGGAAACAAATTATAATAAGGTTATTTTGTGGAATATGCAATGTTGTTGCTAGACTAAGAATGTATTTGCACTGGTTCTGCCAACCCTAATAAAATGTAAGTGTAACCCACATATGCATGCAGGGCCACCCACCAATAGGAAATGCTCCTATCAGAGTTTCTGCCAGCAATACTTTGTGGGGTACTGTAGGGACAAAATGAAGCAATTACTCTAATTGTCATGAAGGTAAGTGTAACATCTTTTTTAGAGAGTGCTTTGTCCTGGCGGTAGCGCTGTACTGTATGAGTGTCGCAATAGTTAACCAGATGGAGTACAGAATGCATGTAAATTAAGTAACCATGGCAAATATTCTAAAACCCGAAAACTTGGAAACCTCATAGTACTGAATGTCTGTACCAAGTTTCATGGCACTTCAATAAGAGATAGCTAAAATGTAAGCTTGACAAACATACATACATATGTGCTTATGTACCCACATACAGATATATGGCATGTATGTACAGATATATAAACGTATGGACACAAGGACATATGGACAGATTGCTGCATGCAGTAAATAACTTTTTTGAGGGATACTTTCAGTGATGACTACTAGAGTTGCCTGGATAATCCATAAACCTTTCCAGATACAGCCAAATTTCACAATTTTGTCTACAGTGGGTAATACAAAACATGGGTGCTGCACACCAGGGTAAATAAGACTCTTTTGTTCTACTATGGATGCACACTATTATTCAGCTCATCTAGTAGCCATGCCCTGGATGAGAATACTTTTGGCTAGATAGTCTGGGATAGTTGAAAAATTCATCAAATTTACAGAATACATCAATATCTCCTGTGGACAGAAATACCTGTACCTAAAATAGCAACTATACAGGGGGATCAGTTTTCAAATCACTTCTAGATCAGAACACAATGTGCCAATCCACAGCTGCAATAAGCACCATATTCCAAAAGAAAGGGGGCTCCCTGCACCAAAGTCACGAGAGTTGCCGCAGCCACAGAGTTGCAGCAAACTTTTGGTGCACTGGAGGGGTTTGAAGGAGGGTCCCATCAAGCCCCCCAGTCTGGCACAACCCTGGTGCAGCTGCAGAGGTGTGTGGGAGGGAGAAGATGCCTGCAAGGTTGGGACCAGGGGCAGAGGTACAAGTGGAGGTGCCATAGTGAGTGATGGGGGTATGACAGCAGTGGCAGGGTTCATAGGTTGCACCTGGGGAAGGTGACATGGCCAGTGGGACAGAGTTGTTAGGCCTGGATACATGAAGGTTGGCATGAGTGGACTCTGTCTCAGATCCCTGCTGGCAACAGCCCTGGCACCTGCCCCATAAGTGATATAGTCCCGACAGTGTATTTGGGCACCAGCCTGGCTCCATGCAGTGGGCTGTTTAGCAGGGGAATGTCATGGTGCCCATGGGACATCCCCATCCACTGAATGCACCTCGTACCCTGCAGCCAATGCCACCTGCCACATGTTTGAGACAGTGTGACCTATGGGGCAGGTGCCAGGGCTGTTGCCAGATTGGAGTCTGGGACAGCATCCGTCCTTGCCTACCTCAGTGTACCCAGACCTAATGGCTCTGTCCCACTGGCCATGGCACCTCTGCTGGATGCCACCTCTGGGCCCTGCCACTGCCTCCTCGCCCTTGTCACCCACTATGGCACCCCCACTGGTCTCTCTGCCCCTGGTCACAACCTTGCAGGCCCCTCTAGCCAGTTGCACAGCAGCTTTAGACCAGCTCATGGCTGGTCTAAACCTCACCCCCTCATGCGAGCATGGAGGGCTTCTAAAATCCCAAATAAGGGGATGCTGCAGCCCCGCCATGTTGCGTCCAGGTGCACCACCTCTGTTGATGCAAGGGTGATACAGAGCAGGGGTTTGGCACATGGTATCCAATTTTCAACACAGCCTGCACTCAAAAATCAGGACTGGCACAAGGTGCCACTTGCATCAATTCCTTTTGGCTCAGACACCTTGTACCAAGTGTCCCCTTTTGAAAATCGAGTTCAAAGTATTCAAGCATCCTATAATGGATGAGGATTTTGATAAGGATAACTAATTCTGGTCATGGTAAATACCTATCCAGAATACTTGCTCTAGACCAACCCTGGATAAATTTAACCACTAGTTAACTGACCTGCCTGGTGGACTGGGAGTGGTGTGGTTAATGCACTATCTACAGAAGTAGCAGGTGATTCAGCAAGTTATCTCCTAAGGTTCTCTGAAGAAACCTACAGAAAAACTGTCTGGGACTGCAAGTGTTGCAGAAAATCTCATGAAAATATCTTAAGAGATTGCCAGAGATTTTGGAAAATAATTTTCCAGATCAACTACCAGTACTGTATCTGACCAACTCTAATTGAACAGAACTATTTATCATAAAATAGTTCCATGCTTAGTTGCATTAAAATTCTGTATGTCAGTTCTGGGACTGATTCAAACATTGCGGTATATTACTTTTCTTACTCATATGACTATCTGTGGGCTTAATTGTTTGCAGAAACCTTATAAGGGTTCACTGTCACCCCTCACAGGCCAGCTTAGTCAATGTAAAACTATTGCAGGGGTTAAACTTAATTATTTGATTAAAGTGTGTTAGGAAGGTTCAATTATTATAAAAAAAATGCAAAGTATAATTGGGGCCCAATATGGGGTACAAAGATAAAAACAAAGGCACACAATTTATGTGACTCAAGCACTCTTCTAGCATATACAGTGTAAGCAATGTTGGTAGCACTGCAGCACAATTGGGTTAAGAAAACAAAACATTTTCAGAAAGTACATTTTGAGTACAGTATATAATTAGTCAATCCCAAACTTTAGCTTGGAAAGATCACAGATTGACCCCGGAGGTAGACATTGGCACTGTCATTTTTTTTAGACTGCATGCTTGAGCATGGTCCTACTAGTCAGCATGTGTCCTGTTAAAAAAAATGTCCCCCCCCCCCATTAGCCAAAGCAGTCTGCAAATAATATAGTGTCCTCAGTCTCTCTGGACCATGTCAATATCTTCTTCTGATACTATATTCTGATCAGATCAATTTGCACACAAAAATAAGAATCTGTTGTGAAGTTGTACATGTTCTTAGGTGACATTTCTTCACTCAGCTACAAGGCCTAACATTCTTTTCACCAAGAATCAACCACACACAGGTTAGTAATAGGAATTCCCAAACGCAAGCATGCTTTATGGATCCTGCTATTCCAACAAAGGTCCCCAAGGACCATTTGAATCCGTATTAATTTCCTTTCTGGCAGTTATGTGGCTGAGTATGAACTGCACTATTTCACTTTTAATCTGTCAGTGATTTAGTAATGTGTAAACTAATTATGCATATATATTAATATAATTGGTTCAGGGAGCTGTAAAGTCAGTGTGTTTTTACAGACTGCATTAAGGAAAATTGATTTATTCTAATCATGTCAGATCCTGATTATGTTATGAAACTAAAAAGTAGATGTCATCTGCATGCCAATAAAAAAACATAGCCTTATAAAATCAGACATTACCTTTAGTGTACATTTTTAAACAGACTTTGCCATAATATGCAGGTAAGCATATACTGTATTAGTTACCCTTTTAATGCATAAATCTGCACAGAGATCCCTTTACTTCTGTGACGTAATATATTTTCTGACTGGAATGGAATTCAGCAATCTTTTTAAACACAGCTGTATATTCCTGTAAATGAACCACAGGAAAAAAAAAACATAGACGATGGCAGAAAAAGACCAGTGTTCCATCCATTCTGCCCATAAAACCCTAACCAACCTGGAACCTAATGTCCATACAGGGTTCTAACCGACACTATCCACCCCATGCTCCCCACCCTACTGCTACCACCCTTAGCAATCACTAAGCCCTTCAGTCTGTCTCAGTCATTTTTGAAACTATTGATGGTTTTGGCACCCATCACATCAGATGGCAGACTGTTTCACAGCTCCACCACCCTTTCTGTAAAATAACATTTTGTCACTTCCCTCTTGAACCTCACCCCATTCTGTTTCCACATGCGTTCCCATGTACTTAATCCTCTACTCTTACTGAATAGTTCTTCTTAGTTTACCTTGTTCATTCCTTTCAGAAACGTGACGGTCTGTATCATATCTCCCCTCTCTCATCTGGTATCCAGTGAGTATATGTTCAGTGCCTTGAGCCTGTCCTTGTAAGATCTACACTGCTGGCCCTGAATCACGCTCATCATAGGCTGCACTGTCTCCAGCCTGTCCTTATCTTTCCTCAGGTGAGAACTCCAGAACTGGGCACAGTAATCCAGGTGGGACCTCTCCAGTGATCTATAGAGCGTTAGTAATACCTCCTTCCTTCTGCTGTCAGTATCCCTTGCTATACTCCCTAGCATCTTGTTTGCCTTACTGTAGGCCTTGTTACACTGGCTTGATTGTTTTAGGGTGTTACTGATGATGCCCCTAACTCTCATTCCTCAGAGGTCATGCCCAGCATTACCCCCTGTTATCCAATATTCTGTCCTGGAGTTCTTGCTCCCTATTTTCATTACCTTATACTTTTTGCAATTGAATTTCAACTGGCTAACACTTGAGCACCTCTCTAGCCTTTTCAAGTCTGTCTGCATCTCCCTAACCCCCTCCTCACTGTCAACCTTGCCACAGAGGTTAGTGTTGTCTGTGAAGAGACACATATTGCCCTGGATTCCTTCTCCCATGTTGCTGATAAACATATCAAAAAGGACTGGACCCAGAAGTGATCCTTGTGGCACCCCACTGGTGACCACCCTCTCTTCTGATTTGACTCCATTAACTACAGCCCTCTGCAGTGTCCCTTCCAACCAGTTTCACACCCATCTAACAGTGTCCTGCACTGCACTCAGATACTCTTGCTTCATCAGCAACCTTCTATGAGACATGGAGTCGGAAGCTGTGCTCAGATTTGAGTAATGTAAACCCACAGCATGGCCCTTTTCCAGTACCCTCATTACCCAGTCAAGGAATTCTATTGCGTTGGTTTGAGAAGACATCCCTGCCACAAAACTGTGCTGCTTACTATCCTGGAATCCATTGCTCTCCAGGTAGTCCATGAGGTCCTCTTTGGCTAGTGTCTCCATCAGTTTCCCACAACACAGGTAAGACTGACAGGTCTGTAGTTACCTGTTTGCTCCTTGTTGCCCCTTATGTAGTGAGATTACTCCCACTACCCTCTAGTCTTTAGGAACCACTCCTGTCTGATTTGAGCTAATGAACAGCCCTACAAGGGGTTCAGTTAGTTCTGCTGCCAATTCTTTGAGCACCCTCGGATGTATATCATCTAGCCGCAGAGTCTTATTAATCTCTAGCCCTTTCCAAAACCTTTCCTAGGTAAATAACTGCTGCCTCATATCTGGGATCCCCTTAAAGCCATCTTAATGCCACTGTCTGGCAGAAGCCCTCTGTCTTCCATTGTGAATACAGAGCAGAAATAGTCATTAAGAATGGCTGCATTCTACCTGTCCTCAATTACTCTACCTCCTTCACTTAGCCTAACCATTCCTCTTCCCTTCTTTTTTCCCCTAATATATCTAAGGAACTGTTTTCCCCTCCCTTGACCCCCTCTGCAATACGCAACTCTGTGTCTTCCTTTGCTCCTCTGACCTCCCTCCATCTTGGTTTCCCTTGTTCTCATTTGGTGCTCTCCCCATTCCTCCTTCCTTTGTTTTTCATTGTGCCTGGTGAGGGCCTTCTTTTTGGCTCTTACTGCTTCCATGACCTTTTTAGAGAACCATATTGGTCTCTTGTATCTGTTTCTTTTGATTACTGTTCTTGTGCAAGACTTTGTTGCCTCAAGAATGAACCCTCAATTGCCCCCATCTTTCCACCACATCTCTTATTAAGTCCATTCTATCTTGTCCTGGACCAGCTGCCTCATCATGCTGAAGTCTACTCTTCTGAAATCTAAGACTTCAGTCTGTGATGAGGTCTTACTGGTCACAAGAGCCAGGTCAAACCATATACAGTTATGGTCACTGGACCCTAGATGTTCCCCTACCCTCACTCCTCCTACCACTTCTGAATTGGTGAGCAGTGCACCATATCCAGAATTTCAGCCTGCCTAGTGGGTTGCTTAACTATCTGGACCAATAGGCAGTATTGCTATGTATCCAGAAGCAACTGACATCTGGAGCCCCTGGCTGCTGGAATATCCCATTCAATATCTGGCATCTCACCTTTTCTACCCCTTTCTAGTTCTTCCCTACCTCCTTCTCTCTCTCTTCTTCCTGTTCAGAAGGCCAATAAATCACCCCCATCTATAGTTTCTTGCCTGAGACCACTGTGAGGTGAACTCACAGCAATTCTGCTTCCCCATTCTCTCCACTAATGTTTCCATCCTGCACTGCCTGTAACTTCCCAGACATATAGGGCTATGCCTCCTCCTTTACCTTTTCCTCTAGCCCATCTAAACATGGTGTAGCCATGGCTACTAGGTTCATCTCAGTGTCTGACGAAGTAAGATGAAGTTACTTCTTTTAAACCATGGAAAACTTATAATTGAAGTGACACAGTAAGGGGAGGTGCTTTACTGCATGAGTGCGTTTTGGAGTAGAGGTGACATGCAGCTTGCTCACAAATTGGTCACAGCATGTGTATCATTTGAAATATACTTGAAAAGCAGGAGGTTACGTGACTGTTGACAGGAAATACTTACAGTATGTACTACAATATGAATTGCTAGAGGATATTAATAGAGAAATATCTTTCAACATTTTCTTGTGTATATTTTTAGGAATATCTGGATGTACTGTACTTTCTATAAAAGAAAATATGGAAACAGAACTGGATATGACTACTGAATGTAAGCATCAACTGTCTCTCTAGTAACAGCATGTTGTCTGCTTAACATCTAAATGCAATATGTTTAAAAGAGATTTCTAAATGGATATAAAATCGGAACACTCTGTTTAGCTGGAGTGTTATTTGAACACATTTTTAGAATCATGTATATATACTTTGAAATAACGGGAGGACTGTGCTCTCCCTGATGAAGCCCTTTTAAAAGGGTGAAACGTTGGGCATCACTTTATGAACATGATCATGGCCTGAAGCTGAATACAAATAATGTCGAGAATTTGAAAATTTAGTTTTGGTGTTTGGCTGGTGCTTTTTTTTTTTTTTTTTGTAATCTGCCCCCCCCATTTTCCCTGAAGGGAGCTCAACCCGTGTCCGTGCTGCCCCCCATGCCCAAGCTAACCCCCCGGGCAGCTCCCTAAGGTCCATGGTAACGTGCCCTGGCTTACCCCCCCCAGAGTGAGGTCATGAGAGCGGGAGCCCCCAGAAGACTCTGTAGCTAGTGGGTGCGGTAACGGAACTGGGCATCATGCTTGGGGGCTGGGATTTTAGTGACTGTGTCAGTACCTGGGGGTGGGGATGTGCAATGATGACCTGCATCCACCCCACCCCCCTCAAGTAATGGTGCTGGCACAATGGATCCTCCAGCCTCAACCAAGGGTCCACTGTGTGCCAGACACTCTATCCCTCTCCCCCCAGAGAAGGAGAGTAGTCTTTAGGATGCTCAGTCCCCCCCCAAGCTGGCCCTGTGACGTCCTGAGTTCGTTTCCAAACCCGGGTCATCGGCATCGCAGATGGAAACCCTGCCAACTGCGCTGGTGAGCCAACCTGGCTGATGCTTTTTGGATTTATTTGTAGAACTATTGAACCTACATCAGACCCACTCAAATACTGAATCATTGAAACCTCAAGGATACACAGGGGAGCCTTAGTTCATGGATTATCTCAGTGTCTGCCACCACTGCATGAAATTCACTAATTTTATCTTCCCGACACCTGGCATTAAGGCAGCCCTCTTTCCATCTTTCTCTTGATCTCTTCTTGCTTTTCCCTGTTTCTTCTCCCTTATACTTCCCTAGTCTTGTTATTTTCTTTTTTCATGCTGAATGTAGGCTTTGTCAGCCCTCTCTCACTGGCCTCCTCACCTAACAGAATTCAAACTTTATCCTTACTGTTACCCACCTAGCTTCTACTAGTCACCTATTCAGTGGAAGTCCTAGCTAGTTTCCCCATCTAGTCTCCCTTCTCAGTCGTTCTCTATGCTTTGTCTCCCTAGCAGTCAGTTTAACTGTCCAATGTAGACATCTGATGTCTGCCCTAGAGCACTAGCTCGTCTCTCAACCTGTACTCAACACTTTGACCTTGCATCTTTACTTTTCTGAAATGAATCAGTACACCACTGTTTGTAGCTATATATAGCATAATGCAGGGTTTTAAATAATTGATTAGCAGTTTTTTTCTTGGGACTATACTAACCATACAGAAAGTATTTATATAGATTTTCTAGAAGTGTTATGTTTGTCAAACACAGTGAGACAAGAGTTATGCATTTTCACAAAGATTTAGCACTTTTATGAGCAAAACGCTAATCAATTTTTAGAGTTAAATAAATCCCTGCGTAATGTATAGGCAACTGTATTCAACCAGGTTGCATTTCCATCGAGTGGTTGAAATGACATCATAGAGACCTCAAGAGTGAAGCTCACGAGGTCATTGATGTCATCTCAACCCCAAGATGGAAACCCATGCCGAGTGGTGTTTTGGTTGCCCATATATAAGTTTTTATAGTATAAGGGTTTTATAGTATATGAGTATTTTACACTATATGAGTAAATAAAACATAGTGGGCTGTAGTATTTATGTTCTTAGTAAAAACAAGGAAAATAATTATTTAAAAAATCTGACATGTATAATATGAATCGTAGATTTGTGTTTTGGGTGAGGGTGGGGACAGGGGAGCATCACAATGAGAGACTGTGGGAGCAAACCTCAAAGTGAAAATTTGTTGTAGTATGGTATAGTATAGTATAGTATAGTACAGTAAAGTATACTATAGTATAGTATAGCATAGCATAGCATAGTATAGCATAGCATAGCATAGTACAGCAGAGCATAGTATAGTATAGGGTAACCCATGATATGGGCTACTCAAATTGAGTGGCTCAATATGAGCCACTCAATTTGAGCACCTGTCTAAATAGTGAGAGGAGATAAATAGTGAGGTGGAAGGACAGCGAATGGGAAAGATGTTGCTGGAGTTAATAGCGAGGGAGAGACTGTAAGGGAAGAGTAAAGGGTATGTTTGGGAGGGCTGCTTCCAGCTGGCCATCTAGCATGGTGGATAGGGTTATGGTCTGGGAAGCAGGTGGATTGGGATATGAGTTTGGTATGTGTCTTCTTTTTTTGTCCTGCCGTGGTTTCGGTGTTTGAAATTTATTTTTTTATTTCTGTCTGTCCCTTTTCCCTGACTTTGTTTCCCCCCACCTGCATGTTGCCCCCCAACATTCTCCCCCTGCAGATCACTATCCTATGGAGTAGCCCCTCCCATGTTTTCTTGTCTCCCCCAGTGTCCACCCCTCCTGGAGTTGACCACAGCTCCTGAATAAAAAGTAGTTGTACATGTTTTTTCTGTTCAGTAGTGTTGTCTGGTCACTCATTGTTCTCCTCACTATAGTGCTGATCACTGATATTCTTTTTGGTGATTTGTACTCGCAGTTTAGGTAATCATGGATGTCTCTTAGCTCATATCTAGTGGTGGTCGAAGTGGCTGAAATTCACTCCATGAAGTGATTCGCGGAGTAACACGGAATCCGCGAAGTACTCCACAATGCGAAGTGGAGTACTTCGCGGATTGATGAGGAATGCGAAGTCCATTGAAACCAATCACTTTGCATTATTCCACCTTCCCCAAACCACTTCTCCACCAATTTTAAGGTGAAGTACATTGAAATGAATGTACTTCGCATCACTTCACCTTGTTATCGAGCTCCAAGACGAATTTTGCAGTGCTTCATGGGATTGCAGATCACAAGGGCTCTAGATTGTTCTGCACAGCCTCAGTTCTGTGTAGTGTGTGTGTAGTGGAAGATGGAGGCAGTTTCTTCTCAGAGCTCTGTGATTCAAATCCTCTAAAAGCTGTTAAAAAGGCATTTTTGAGCCATTTTTGTTTGCTCAAAATTTAGTACATCAATTGCAGGAAACCCTCCTGTGCTCATATCATTGAGTGTTTATTGTTTGTGTGTGGATTTTGAATGTTAATTTAGCACAGTCAGTCTGTACTGTGAAGTGTGCTTTGGGGGAGGGGCATATCTGTGGTGTAGGTACATTAACTGGGAGAAAAAGGCAGTTTTTCTGTTTTGGTTATATTTTTCTTGTATAACTGTTACACGCAGTAATATTTTCAGTACTTCTTGACATTTTTTTGCTGATTGTTGTGGTGCAGCAGTGTATAATTTCAGTTTGTTTAAAACATTTGGTTATATTACTAAGGGTTTTCAATTTGCTATGCATTACTTGTAGTGTGTGTGTATGAGTGTGTGATGCGTGCCATTAAATCAGACACCTTTTATTGTGCCACAGAGTAATTGCAGCAGTGTGCACCTGCTATCCACCGCACCTGCAAGAATTTTTTATACTGCTTTGTGGTATCTTCACTGTTAGTGGACTGTTACTGCCGTGCACTACCCCCCCCAATCGGCAAAAGGTATTCTTTTCCAGATGTGGCTTTGTGACTTGTGAGCACTGGTTAGGTGCTGTTGTGCCTTTGTGTCTGCATCTCTTGAGGGCACAGTGCAATCTTAATCTGTCTGTGCATTTGCAGTACATCATTAATTCTGGGAGACTTTGATTTCTTGTTACGTTCTCATTTCACTTCATCAGCACTGGGGAATTTTCTGGACACAGGACAGTAGCATTTGGGGGATGCACATTAATTCTGGTTACTGTGTGTGATCACTGCGTGCATGACAGAGTGCACCATTAAGTCTGGGAGACTTTGCATTTTTTTGTTACCCTCTCATTTCACTTCGTCAGCACTGGGGAATTTTCTGGACACAAGACAGTAGCATTTTGGGGATGCACATTAATGCTGGTGACTGTGTGTGACCACGGCACGCATGACGGAGTGCACCATTAATTCTGGGAGACTTTGCATTTTTTGTTACACTCTCATTTCACTTTGTCAGCACTGGGGAGTTTTCTGGAAACAAAACAGTAGCATTTTGGGGATGCACATTAATTCTGGTGGCTGTGTGTGACCACTGTGTGTATAACAGAGTGCACCATTAATTCTGGGAGACTTTGCATTTTTTGTTACCCTCTCATTTCTCTTCGTCAGCACTGGGGAGTTTTCTGGACACAAGACAGTAGCATTTTGGGGATGCAAATTAATTCTGGTGACTGTGTGTGACCACTGCGCATAACTAAGTGTGCCATTAATTCTGGGAGACTGCATTCCTTGTTATGCTCTCATTTCACTTTGTCAGCACTGGGGAATTTTCTGGACACAAGACAATAGCATTTTGGGAATGCACATTAATTCTGGTGACTGTGTGTGACCAGTACACGCATGACTGAGTGCGCCATTAATTCTGGGAGACTTTGAATTTCTTGTTGTGCTCTCATTTCACTTCGTCATCATTGGGGAATTTTCTGGACACAAGACAGTGGCATTTTGGGGATGCACATTAATTCTGGTGACTGTGTGTGTGACGGGCTGCCAATAATTGTTGTCACTTCACCTTACTTCGTGTTAAGGTGGCATAACAATGAGAAGTAATAATTACAAGGCAAAGTGAGCCTTTTGTATTGGCCACTTCATGTAGTGGAGTGACAATATGAAGTGCCCACTTCGTGTTCACTTCACTGGAGAAATTTAAATTTGCTGCATCTCTACTCATATCACATGGTACTATAGTATAGCGGGGATGTGAGTACTAAACAACAACAACTTTTGGTGACCTTTGAACTATCCTACAATAAGAAAATTGCATGTATAGAAATCCATACCTAAAAGTGGCTAACAATATGCTATTGTTACCTTTTATACTTCTTGGGATCAACATTACAAGACCAGGGAATTACGCATGGTGTTTGAGTTAAAAAGAAATGATGCAAGGGGCACTGTGCACCATAACATGTGCCATTCCTGATTTTCTAACACTGTCTATGCTGACAGGGGGACTGCCTGTGCCAGACTGGCTTGTGCCATGCTGCATCACCAACCGATCTGTGCCATGGTGGCTATGGGGCTTGCAGCAGAGCCCTGCTGTGCCATCCCCTAATTTGGGATTCTGGAACCTGTCAGGGCCTGTCACTGCTTAGACTAGCCAGAACTGGTCTAAGGGCCCCCTGTGCCAGCACCGGCCATAGCTAGTGCCTGAATAACCATGCCAAATGTGATGCACCCAGCAAAAGTTGACAAAGCTGGACAACAAGAACATACAGTGCTGCTTCACACAGCACAACCTGACACTCCCACATACATGCACTGTGTAACAGTTAAAGGTTTTAAAAATCTGGTCTACTAAGAGATGGTAGAGTAGAATCTGTTACTTGCCAGCTGGCTACTGAGGTATGTGGTGGACTGCTGTCTGCTGGGTGAGCTTCCCACACAAAGGAATGTAGTCACCATAGTTACCCCGTAAAGTGTGCCAAATGTCCATGCATATGCACTTGACAGAATCGCAGTCAGTACAGTTTGCTACTACATCAGACATGCAGGTACCATGCCTGTAGAGTGACACTGTCCTGTTCCATCGTGTATCTGGCACATGCATACCACTATCCAGCAGGGGACACTCTGGATATGATGCACTACCCCCCACTTTCTGCCAGCTGCCAAGGCATTCTTGCCTTTACATGCACCTTGCAGATGCAGTACGCAGAACAGATATATCCGTTACAGCTACGTGGTCCCTAGGTGATGCAAACGTAGATGATTCAGGTGTCACCAGGGTCAGCTGCAGCAGTCAGCTACAAGCAGGTGGTTGCCAGTTAGTACAGTACCAGTGCAGCTGCACCTTGGGGTACACATGCCTCATGTGAGTGACACACCTACTGCCGGGTGGATTGTATGCCAGCGGTGCTGGACTGAGCAGCAGTCTTGCTAGTGGCACCCAAACACCAGAGATGTTCTTGTGATTGGTGGCTGGCCTGACCATACCATGCCACTGTAGTCATTCTACACACTCACTTACTGTACAGTACATGTACAGGGAGCATCATGGAGTCTGTGGACACAGGTTAAACACTCACAGGATGGTATATACCGATGCTGCTGTGGATTTGGGAGGATGGTGTCCATGTTCATTCCATCCAGTCTGGTCAGTACATCTGTTTCCAATGTCCAATAACAGATGGTGTTGCCAACACATGTGAGTGCAGTCACTGGTGTCTATTGGGGGGGGTCTGCTAGTACATAAGGCAGAGTACCTTTTTTCGGGGATCTGCACTGACAGGACAAGGGCTGACAGCAGCCTCCATTATTCTCCTTTCTTGCACCAATGTTGTGACACAAGGGACCACATCTAAAACCTAGCACAGAATCCCTGGTGGACCAAGATTTGCAATAAGTGGCCTGCTTGCTTCGCTCTAAGGGTCCTCTGAAAATCTGGCCCTTGTCTGTATATTCTCTATAACAATACCCTGCCTTACAGCTTAGCTGGTGCCTGAAAAATGAGCTAACTCTTGGCCCCGTGCACCTACCTTTTTAACAAATAAATAGATAAATAAATAAATAAATAAACTTCTGTCTGCTGCCCGACATTGCTTTAGGAATGGTCATAGCACTGCCTCTGCACTAACAGTGCTCATAAATGATACGAGCCAGGCAATGGATGCTGACCTTCTATGTGGAGCAGTATTCACTGACCTCACCAAGGCATTTGCTCTAATTAATTATTCTCTGCTCTTCTCCAAGCTGTCTGCCCTTGGTGTCTCTTAGGCTAGAAGAAAATGTTTTGTGGACCACCTGTAGCTTTGCAGTAGGAAACAACAAATCACGTTGCATTCCTTCATGTCAGCCTTCGCCAAAGTAAAATTTGAGGTTCCCAAAAATTCCATATTAGGCCCACTCCTATTCTCCTTAGTGTAATCCTAGAGTTTAATAAATAAAAAATAAAAATATTAATTAATCTCCCAGATGCCACCATTGAATGTAACATGTTACTCTAGTTGGACAACTTGGTTATATATCACAGTGCAGCTGATATCACAGTGATACGTCAGCAACATTTGTACTCCTTCACCCTCATCCAATTCTGGTTGTCTGAGAGCAAGTTATTCTTAATTGCAAAATGACTAAGGCCATGCTGTTTGGCTCCAAACCCAAGCTGCAACCAGGCAATGCTTGCTTTTCTCGAATTTATGCTGATGGTTCCCTCCTGGAGGAAGTTGACAATTTTAAATACTTAGAGGCTACACATTACCTGTCACTAGACATCTTTCCTCCTATCATGACAGTATTCAAGGCTGTCAGTTTTAAACTTGGCATGGCCTACAGAGATAAATATTGTCTATCTTTTAAGGCCTGCCTAACCATCTCTTAAAGAATTCTACTATCAAGCCTCACATATGGCCTACTTTGGTACTACTAAAGCCAACCTAACCTAGTGAGATGCGGCTTACAAAAACATTAGTTGATTTTCGCTAGCTTTCCCTAGACTCAAACATCACTCTCTATACTGCTTGGGGTTAGGCAGATTGGCCCTAGCTGCTAAGCTTTATTACCTCCTGGGTTGTTTTATAGACAAGCAGCTCAGAACTAGATCCCCAGTTGTTCTAGCTGACAACCTGCAGCATCCCGCTGTACCCTACAGCTTCAGGTTCCAGTTCTCTTATAGTGTAGCTATGCCACCAACCTTGGTCAATTTGCCTTTGCCCAATATGCTCCTGAGACCTAGAACTCTATGCCCTCTTCTGTGCAGGACTCAACTAGTCACCTGCGTTTTTGTAAACCACTAAAGAATTGTTTACTTCTGTCAGGCTCCTGCTCCTGCACATGACTTTGCTCCCAGTGCTTATGCTTTTGCCCCTCTAACTTTTTACAAGTGTCTTGCTCATAAAGCTGCTGTTGCCACAGTCTTATGCTCTCCTTAGTGATAACCAGGAAGAAAAGCACTGTCAAAACGGCACTTCCAAAACAGGGTATGCCTAGATAGTGACAGGGGTAGGATAGCGCATGCAATTACCAATACCTCTGTCGCTGTCAAGGCAAGGGAGTGAGAGGGGAGCAAATGGAGAAGAAGTGAGAAAATGTGGAGGCTGTCCAAGCTGCTCCTGTGGTGGAGAGGACAAAGGCAGAAGCAGCTTGGGTGGTATAACTCAGGAGACCTAGGTTCTGTTCCTGGTCTCCTGAAACGTGTGGTTTGAGTGTTCTTTTTTAAATTTTTTTAAAGGCTGACTCTGGTCCCCACACCCAACTGTCTCCCCGTCCCTGAGTTCCACTCTCTCCAAATGGAGTTTATTATAAAAATGTTTGGAGGGGTGGAGGGCAAAGTTGCAGTATTGTTTTTCTGCCATGGTAGCAGTCGTTTGCATGTTTTTCGACCACTACCATTGGTGCTATTGTTCCATGCAGCATTTTTCCTTGGTGCTGTTTTTAACTGTGCCATTTTTACTGAGCAGTTCTTGACCATGCTGTTGTAACACACCGCATTGTAACCTAGTGCTCTCGTGCAGATATGCTATGTGTACCCTGTGTGAACAGTTATATTTTGCATTGTGTTCATTTGTAATATTTAGTTTTGTCATGTAAGATCTCTATGTTATGCTAGTAACACATTGTTGCAACCTGTCATGTCATTTCACTTTGTATTTCTTTGTAACTCTTCCAGGTCATGCCTGAAAATAGGCCGCTGCTTACCTAGTATACTTATTCAACTAACAAAACAAAATAAATAGATATGTAAGCAGTAAGACACAACAGAGTGTGGGCTCCCATTCCCAAATGAGTAGGTTACAGTTTGCATTTGTGTTGTTCTTTGTAGACTAGTCAATACTAATTGATGTCACTGGCAAACTTGGGGTAACAAGAAGTAATTTCAGGGGCTTTACAAAGCTTTCTTAGGTTGCTTTTAGTATGCAATCTTCTTATCTACTGGTTTTACATTTAAAAGTGAAACTTTAGTTTTCCTCTCTGAGTTACTGGAAATAAAAAAAAAATGATCATGAGCTGCACTGCAGACCTGTTTTCATTCTGCCAAGAAGTACAGTATGGCATCTCAAATCAAGTTCCCGTAAGGGAACTAGGAATGCAAATGTTAAACAAATATACTAATGAAGACACTGTGGTTTTCTAATTTATTCATCTCTAACTATTTATACTGGTCAAAACAGTAATAGATCCACATAATAAAGGAAAAATGCCTGACAGGGTGGGAGTTATGCTGGGATAACATCCCACCTCGGGTGGTTGGGCCCGAAGCACCGGGCAGGGCATCCAACACCGAGAAGATATTATCCGGCATAACTCCCACCTCTGGAGGCATTATTCCTATTATACAATGGCTTGTTGTTTTATAATAAAAAATAATTTTAAAGAATGTTTTTGTTATTTTTGTTTCTTAAGAGAAAGAGGAGATCATCATGCTGGTAATCATCCATATGATCCATATCATGAGCAGGGATGTTATGCCAGGATAACATCCCTGCTGTGACAGCCAACTGACCAATCAGAAGCCAGGATTCTTTCTTGCCATTGTGTAATGGGCTATATTCACTATCAGTATGTCCCAATGACCTCTTAGTACCAGGTTCTTGTTTTGCATTCCACAAGCCTTTCCCTGTATGGTCACTGAGCAGACAGTGACTAGCTGCATTGGATTTAGAAGGCCAGCATGATAATGGGCCTCTAGACTAGGAATTACTAAGATTACTAGGAAGATTAGGACAAAAGGAAGCAAAAATGCTGATGTATTATTGTCCCCCGTGCATGCGGGCATCATTAAACCAATTTCCCTCAGTATAAAACTGCTTGTCTAATAACTGCTTAAATTGAATAAACCCATCAGTTTCAATTATTGTTTGTGGAAGCCTATTCCAATACTTTGCACATCTAATTGTGAAAAAACTATCCCTTTTTTTAGTATTAGCTTTATGAATGACCAATTTACTTCCATGAGATCGAAGGTTACTACGATTTTTATTAATTTCCAGTCCACACTGAGTCATCATGTCTGGTGTTTGTAAAATTTTATATAGACATAATGGGCTGGATATTCAAAAGGGTTGCGCCATGTGCAATAGGGTTGCGCCTGCACAAGTCCGAAATTGCACCATTCTGCCATATTCAGCAGGAGGCAGTTGCGCCCCCCAAGGCAAGCTGAGCAACAGCGCGATGCAAATGAATGCATGCTGAACTGGAGGGGGAGGAGTCATGCATAAACTGCACAGCCCGATATTCAGTGGGCTGTGCAGAGTTGTGCAGGCGCAACCCCCAACCTGCACCTGCACAACTTTGAGCCCCAAAAAAAAGGAGTAAGTCGAGGGCCACCCACAGGTGAGCTGCCACATTGCAGGGTGCAACACAGCAGCTGCCACCTGTGGCTGGCCCTCAACCTACTCCTGTGCCCCCCTGCAGCCCGATCACAGGCAAAAGCGTAAAATCCCCTCCCTCGACTGGCCCGATCCGGGCATAAGGTTAAATAACCCCCCACTAGCCGTCGGGCATAATTGTAAAATACCCCCACCAGCCTGATCGCGTGCAGCACAGAGTCCAACCCCAAGGACATATCCCTGGTGGTCAGTGGACGCTAAGCCCGATCGCGGGCTGCAAAATGTTGCAATACCCCCAAGAACAGATCCCTGGTGGTCCAATGGACTGCTAAGCCCGATCGTGGGCTGCAAAATGTTGCAACACCCCAAGACCATATCCCTGGTGATCTGAGTGTCCCCACCCCCCCCACCTGAAGCCCCACCCACCGCTCCCCTCCCGCGGCGGCGGGTGGCATCATCCACCCGCCTGCTGCCCGCTGCCCTGCGACTGACTGCCTGGTAGGGGTGCACCCAGTAGTGCAGAGCAAGAGCCAATGGGCATGCAGCTCATACCATACAAGGCAGTCCAGATATATGAATGAAAGAATTCATTCACATATCTGAACTACTGCTGTCTGTTATGACTGCACATCCATTAGCTCTTGCTCTGCACCAATGGGCATGCAGCCCTACCAGGCAGTCTGTCGGCGGGTGGTGGTGGCAGGCGGTGGGATGCCGCCACCGCTGCCGGGGGAGCGGGTGGTGGGGCTTCGTGGGTGGATGGGGTGGGGACACTAGATCACCAGGGATCTGTTCTTTGGGGTGTTACAACATTTTGCAGCCCGCGATCGGGCTTAGCGTCCACTGACCACCAGGGATATGTCCTTGGGGTTGGATTTCTGCTGCCCGCGATCGGGCTAGTGGGGTGTTTTATAAATTGCGCCCGCAATCGGGCTGATGGGGGTATTTTACATTCATGCCCGCGATCGGGCTGGTGGGGATTTACAATTATGCCCGTGATTGGGCTAGTGGGGGTTTATTTAAGCTTATGCCTGCCATCAGGCTAGTGGGGAGGTTATTTAACCTTATGCCCGCATCGGGCCAGTTGGGGAGGGGATTTTTATGCTTTTGCCCTGCATCAGGCCAGTCGGGGTGGGGGATTTTACACTTTTGCCCACGATCGGGCTGCAGGGGGTGTCAGTCCCCTATGTCTGCTGCCTGGCAGGGTGCCAGGCGCAAGTCCTCGGGGATCGGCGCACCTACATGCTAATGGCATGCAAATAGGACCATAAATAGATGCAAATGCGCCCCCCATGTCTTGCATGAATTATGGCCCCATTTGCATGTCACCTTTTGAATATGGGAAATTTGTGCATGGCGCAATGGTACTTGCGCCACCGCAACTTAAATGCTCCACTCTGACCACTTGCGGTAGTGCAAGTTCCACTGTGCCATGCACAGTGGCTGTGGCTGGGGGGTGATATTCAAAGGAGTTGCTCAATAGCGCAACTCCTTTGAATATCGCCCGGCCACACCCCTGCGCAATTATTTTGTGCAGTGCAAGGGCTTACGCCACAAACTAGCACAGTTTGAATATCCAGCCCAATAAGTCTCCTCTCTGTCTTCTTTGTTCCAGAGTATACAATCCAGTTTCTTTCAATCTAATATTATAAGGTAGTTTTTTAAGTGAGGGATTAGTTTAGTGATCAAACGTTGAACCCCTTTGATCATTTTGATATCTTTCTTAAAATAAGGAGACCAAAAGGGTGATCCAAAGTCCAGTAACGGCCTAATATATGTCCTATACAAGGGAATAATACACTGTTCTGACTTACAAACAAAAGCACTTTTTATTCTTTTAATAAGACCTCTTGCTTTAAATGATACCTTACGACAATGTTCTGAAAATGTAAGGGAATTATTTACTGTGTTCCCTAAGTCTCTTTCTGATGAAACCACTCGTAGTAGTTCATTTCCCAATATATATCTGTATTTTTGACTACTGTATGCATGGTTGACTGCTATCCCCCGCTTCCTTACTTTCCAGCCATAGCACCACCCTGCTCTGTGGAACTATTGTAGGTACAGGTACATGCACTTTTATTGTGTGTCCATGGTACACTTTTGATTGCTCTTGCTAGTACAGTTTTCTGCTTTGAAAATAACAGCTTTAGAAAAACATCTGAAAGGTGCTACATATTTGGGCTAAGATTAAAAACCCAGATGAATGCAAGGAGACAGTTATGGAACATTTTCTGAAACCAAAAACATTGTGAAAGGCCACTCTGAACTGAGAACAGGTTGGTCATTTAGAGGAAGCAGACCATCCCCTCACTACAACAGTGCCCTGATCAAGGGGAAAAGTTTTAGCAGACACATAAAACAACACTTGCCTCCATTCAGTCCTCATGGATTTCTTTGCATGCTGCAGGAAACTTGAAGTGAAACCTAAGCAGGCAGAAGAGAAGAAAAATGTAGTTGTGCCAAAACTCTACAATTTGGGTAATTGTATTATTTATTTCTGTGGAGGCTATAGTGAACACATCACTCCTTGAAGAAATAAACACCAGGGCATAATCCACAAAGATCACCTGGAAAAATGTCAATGATGTGTATCTGGGGGCAGACCCCCATGCCTGCACATGTTTGCATTACTGGCAGCATTAACAATTCCCCATCCTTCCTGATACATGCACAGATAGGAGTGCAGATAAGTTGGGGGGGGGCATACTGTGGGGGGTGGGAACAGGGCCAGACACCTTCATGCAAGGGCAAGAGTGGATCCCTGGCTCTGAGCAGTGCAACATGGAGCTGGAGCTTGTGGGATATGACAGGCTATCAAGGAATGCCATAACCAGTTCTTAAACAGAACCTTTTTCTAATTATGTTTCAATGACCCCAGCCCTTCATTCCGGCTTGGAGAGCTTGAACAATATGTTACAGTGCTGACTGAGCACTTGAATGATCCAAGCAGAGCCAGTGAATGCTTAGAGGAGGGCAGGTGGCTATTATTGATGCACTCTACCTCACGTAATGTTGGTCCCTTCCATTTCTTATTCCCAGCATGGAACATTCTGTCTGTGTCATAGGGAGATGCATCCCCTCACCCAAACTCCTTCTGACCCGGATGCATAAGTAGTGGCTTGGATTGGATTAGAGCAAGGCCTCTGAGGGGGCTTAGTAGGGGCTGAAGAGGCAAAAATGTCTCCGCAAATGAAGTATGAACCTCTGTGTACCTGCAGTCACCCTATGCACTCTGGTGCAGGTGTGAATGGCTCATGAGCTCTTTTAGAACTGGATGCTATGTACAAAATTTAATAACTAAAGAATGTTTTTCTAGCTAAGAATCTTTGAATAATCACAATCCTTCAAGATGATGAAGTTCAAGAACTGAAATAGGAAGCAGAGTCCATTCTAATTAAAGGGTTTTCATAGTCATCAGCATTTACATCAGCTGATATCTTTCTCTTGAGCCTATGCCCTATATTTTGAAGAAATGCATATTGAAAGGCAATGGACAGATACAGTACTCCAGATACCTTTCAAATGCTGGTCAAGAGGGACCAGGATTTTCTGGAAGTTTGGTTTTGAAAAGGGCTGCTTGAAAAAAGTTAATATTTTCATGTATTACAAGATGTTTGATAATGCATTGTTACATAAAATAATTTCTTCACATACACTTATTGGTCCAATAAAATGTATCAAACTTTCTATCATCTCCTCCTTTCTTCATATACAGTCATTCTTGGTATTCCCACCTTGCTTAAATTATTAGTGGAATTAAAAATTACCATTTTAGAGAAAACCTGTTTTTTTTGTTTTTAAAATATCAAGATGCAGCCAGCCTTTATATATGAAAAGGATGTTGACCTGCCAGCTGTACTGGAGTCTGATACTGATTCTGAAGATTCAGATTTGACAGTATACATGTCAGTGAACAAAACTACCGCAGCATATTCTGAGTAATGTTAGGAAAAATTTATCTTTGACACACAGAAAGACAGGAAAAAACTGCCAGCAGAAGAAGGCATTGTGGTCTATCTTGTCTGCCACATGAGACTTCAGATGACCCTAGGTGGTCCTGAATGACCTCCCCCTCCACTGCCTCATCTAATCCCTTGACCAGCCATTTGTGCCTATTATATCCACCTTTAAGGGGAGCAGTCAACACCAACAGCACCACACTCAAGTGTTAGGTTGGTCCCAATTTGCACTTTGTGTACAAAAGCTTTTTTTTTCTTTTTTACTGTAGTATAGTAAACTGTATCCGATTAATTTTGCTTACTTCCAGGCTGACATTTTCTGTAACTGCAAATTCCAGAATTCCCTGCAGCTGACATCCAAGTAGGATTGCAGCAGTAGGAGATCCAATAGGCCTACAGTGCATGTTAGAGCTTTTATGAGGTCTGATAAGATGTGTTTCCAATTCCACTGTTCTCCTGGCTAAATACACTCTGTTCTGACTGAATTTAAACATGGAAGGACAGTGGGACCAGCAAACAAAAGATCAGTACTCATATAAACTCTAACAGGCACTGCAGGCTATCAGATCTCCCACTGCTTCAGTCCTACTCAGATGTCAGCTGCAGGGGGGATTCTGGGATTTGTAATTACAGAAAATGTCAGCCTGGAAGTAAGCAATATTCATCTGATACAACATATTCTACTACAGTAAACAGTAAGAAAAAAATAATTTTTACCCACAAAGTGCAAATTGGGACCTCATACTTGGTTGTGGAGCTCTTAGGGCTGACTGATCCCTATTAAAGCACACTTTGGTTTCTGTGCTGAGAAGTGCTTCAGGTAGCTTGTTCTACCCCTCCATCACACCCCCTATTTGAACTAATATTTTTCATACATCCTTCCTGAAACCCCACAATACCAGTTTCTTATTATCCCCCCAAATTTGTATTGATGCTGGTTGTGAACAATCCTCTGGGAGTCCACTGTGTTAATACCCTGAGTAATGCTTGGCCAGCTGGTTATGATTTTTGCATGAGATCTGTAATATAAAATTATAGTAGGTGACTGTCTCACATAAGACAGCCTGTGCTTATGGGTGCTGACCACAACCCCCTGGTTTGGCTGACACAAATGTGAAAAACCAATAGTAGACTATTAAGATAGAGTCTTGCCTTGCAAGGGTATGACATGATGATCTTATATAGGGCTGGAGTGAACAATCAAAATGCAGATGGCTTATCGCATCTATATGAGGAATGAACTGACTTAGGGAGCTCATCCTATGAAGGGGATAGAGCTCCCAAATTCAGTTTAGGTGGGGAGGATTGTGACACTTGGCCAGATGATTATGATTGTTGTATGAGATTTGTAATATAAAAATATAGTAGGTGATTGTCTCACATAAGACAGCCTGTGCTTATGAGTGCCACCCCCCCCCCAGGTTTCAGAGAAGCTACAGGATATATTAACCTGAAACCAGGAGGTAATTAAAAGACCAGAGAGAGACTTAATTAAGGGTCTCCTGTTTTTCTGTCTTAATTAGAACTGACCCAGTTGCCAGGATATAGGACTCATAAAAATTGTATGATTCCTACAGGAAGAACATCGATACCACCATGGTGCTAAAAGTTATAAAAAAAACCCTTTGAATCTGCCTTGGCAACAGGAAACCACACAAGATCAAAGAGAAAATGTTTAATTAAGGAGTCATATTTAGGAAGTGCTTTTCCTTCTGATGTGACATTATTTAACATACCTTCTGCTACAACATCATGTTTATATTTTTTTTATATTCTAAAAGGAGGAGCTAGATGACTCACCAATTGGGTGGTGAAATAGAGTTGAAATGTATCCTTGTTACTGGGGAATATAATATACCATCTTGGGACTGTAGAGACAGACAGCTCTGATAAGCACTTAAAGAGATAATACATTAGGTAGAAAAGATCTAAACTGTATGTTGGTAGGAGTTTGTCTAGTTTTCTTTGCTTGGTTAAGACTGACAAAAACTGTTTAAAAGCTTGATGGTGTTACTAAACTGGGAAAAGGTAAAAATATACCTAAGGTCTTTTATAGAATTTTAAGGGTTCATTTTGAAAACCTGGGTTGGTGCCCCTGGTGAAAGATTATACTGCAATCCCTGAAGAGGGTACGTATCTGAATCTGTACATTGGGTACACTAGCATAAGGGTCACAGTTAGAATCCCCCCAGAACTTGAGACTAAAGGTGATTCAGACCCAAAAGCAGACAGGAGGGTTACCCTGTCTGTTATCTGTTCACATTACTACACTTGGAGGTTGGTACTGTGGGAGCAGAGGACCTGACCTACTGAGTGTGCTTGTGACAAAATTGGTTGGCAGCGGTGTGAAAAAATTGGTAACACAAGCTTTAACTGTTCAGTGTGTCAGCATAATACTGCACAGCTCACTTGCAACAAAAGGCAGTGAATCTTTTTTTTTTAAAGGAAACAGAATTATATCATTTTGCTTACAGTCAAGTTCCTACCTGTTTTATTTTTTTTCTAAAGTGCAAGTTACAGTAGCTGTAGTTAGGGAAGAAGATGGTTTCCAACTACAGTGGGTACACTGCAGACTACTTGAAACAGTTGCACCAGATCAGAGGAGTCATGCATGAGGTGAGAGCCACCAAGCAGAACCTTGTGGATGCCCTGATGGCAGCAGATGCCCAATGCTTCGAGTCACAGACTGTGACTGTAAAGGACCAAATCTTGGTTTGGAGGGGCCAGCGGCCAGTGCAGTGTCCAGATCCAGTGAGGATGACAGCTGGTCCAGTGCCAGTGAAGGTCCACAGCAGTAGGGGAAGGTCACCAGCATTCTGGAGCCAGAAGCAATCAAGTTGCAGATTGAACTGAGCAGAATGGAGCTGGAGTTCCTGAGGGAAGAGAAGCAAAAGCAGCTAGCTGCAGAGGAGAAGAGGGAGCAAGAACAGCAAAAAACTGAATGTGAGCAGCGAGAGGTGGACTGTGAAGAGTGTGAATGCCAGAGGCGACATGAACTGGAGAAGTTATGACTCCAACCACCAGCACCAGAGCAGGTAAGTGGCTTGGGTTTAACTGGAACTACAGGACTGGGTTACAAATTGAATTCCAAATTGATAGCTGAATTTAAAGAGGGGGAGGATGTGGATACCTTTTTAAATTCCTTTGGAAAACTTTGTATTCAGGCAAAAATTCCTAGAGGGTCCTGGAGCTTCCAGCTATCTCCACTGCATACCAGGAAAGCTGAGGATGCATTGGGTCAAATGGACAAAGAGGACAGTAATGATACAGCAAACTTAAAGCTGCACTTTTAAAAACATTTGATTTAACTGCAGAAGCACACAGAGCTAAATTCTGTAAGCTCAGGAGAAGCCCTGGCATGAGCTACGAGGAGCTAGCCATGAAACAACAATAATGTTTAAAATGTTGGTAGAAGGGAATTGAAGCAAACTCTGTAGATAACAATGAAAATGCTATTTTGTTAGAACATTTTTGGAGGGCATGTCAAGCAAAGCTGAAAACCTGGCTGGAGGACCAAGACCCCAAAACAGTGCAAGAATCTGCTGAACTCTCAGACTGCTATGCCAAGAGCAGACCTGCTCTGAGAGCGAATGGGGTGGGTGTGGCAGCGCAGAAAGGGAAAAGTGTGCCTTCAGGGCAGCTAAAACCCTCACTGCCTCCACCAAAACCAGTTAACCCCAGGTTTCAAAGAAAAGGTTTTTCTGAGAAAATAATTTTGGGTTTGTAAAGAAACTGGGCATATTGCCAGACAGTGTCCCAAAAGGACAAGCAATACGCAACATGGGGCTAGGAAAGAAGTGGTGTGTTTATGTGTCACTGGAAGCATGTCTGTGAACATAGACTTTGACGGCAGATAAGGACCGCTAGGCCCATCTAGTCTGCCCATTTCCCTACCTACAGGATAGGCTGCAGATCCTAGTTAACCAACAGCCTATATCTTCCTGGCCCCCACAAGAATTGCCTTATGTCTGTCCCATGCATTCTTGAATTCTCCCACAGTTTTAGACCCCACAACTTCCTCAGGAAGGCTGTTCCATGCATCCACTACCCTCTCTGTGAAATAATACTTCCTCACATTGCCCCTGAACTGCCCTCCTTCTATCTTTAAATTGTGTCCCCTTGTTCTTGCAAGTCTCTTTTTCTGAAAGACGCTACCCTCTTGGACTTTGTTGATTCCCTTGAGGTACTTGAAAGTTTCTATCATGTCCCCCCCTCTCCCTTCTTTCCTCAAGGGTATACATATTAAGCTCCTTTAGTCTGTCCTCATACGGCTTCTCTTGCAGACCCTGCACCATTTTAGTTGCCCTCCTCTGGACTGCCTCTATCCTGTCTATGTCCTTGCGGAGATGGGGTCTCCAGAACTGGACACAGTATTCCAGATGGGGTCTCACCAACTGTCTGTACAGAGGGATAACAACTTCCTGTTTTCTGCTGCTGATGCAGAAAACAGGACATGAGGGAACACATGCACCCAGTCACGGTGAATGGTGTACAGACACAAGGGCATCACTGACATTGGTAAAAGGGGGGATCTGGTAGAGCCTGGTCAGCTTATATCCAATAGATCTGTAATGGTATAAGACTTCACTGGTGAGAAGAAAACATTGCCACTCGCTAGTGTTCTCCTAGACTGGGGTGAAACGGGGGAACTGTGCAACAGGTGGCTGTAGCCAAAATGTTAGCTGTTGATGTCATCCTTGGCAACAATCTCAAACAGGGGATGGTGTGCAGTTACCCATAGCCAAGTGGCAAAGGAAAATTGTAGTTCCCTGGAGCCAACAGAAGCCATTGTGGAAACCACTGGGAGGCTGGTTCTCCAGCTTGTGTCTCCTGATATGGAGACTAATGAAAAGGGGGGTAGAAATTTCCCCAGTAGCAGTTAACCAAACAGCTACGGAGGGTTACTGTGAAGAAGGAGAGGTGACCCATTGTCAGAGAGTTAGGGATGACAGTGATCCTGAGTGCCCTGATGCTAGTGCTAGGGACCCTAGTTTAGAGACTGAAGGGGACCTGTCCCATGCCTTGGGAATGTGTAAGGAGTTTGAAGCTGCTCAGTAAAGTGACCCTAGTATAGGGAAGCTGAGGGCTTGGGCAGACTCTGACAGAGCACAGGGAGGTGATGGTAAACATAAGGTTTATTGGGAAAATGGACTGATGTATGCACAGGCTATTAAGACAGAGAGAGGGATGATAGGCAGGTAGCTTGTCATTCCCTAGGGGTACCGTGGGCAGTTGCTCAAGATTGCACATGATATTCCCTTGTCTGGTCATCTGGGAATCACAAGCACTATGCAGCGATTGGCCAAAAATTTCTATTGGCCCAACTTCACCCAGCAGGTAAAAGAGTATTGCAGGTCTTGTCACCGGTGCCAAGAAATAAGGAAGGCAGGTAAGAAAACCCAAGCCACCCTAATTCCATTGCCCATAGTGAAGGAGCCATTCCAGAGGGTGGGCATGGATATTGTGGGGCCTTTAAATACCCCCAGCTCCTCTGGGAAGAGGTTCATCCTGACTGTGGTGGATTATGCCACCTGGTATCCAGAGGCAGTCAACCTATCCTCACTGAGGACAGACAAAGTGACAGATGCCTTACTTGGGATTTTCTCCCATGTTGGGTTTCTGCAGGAGGTTATCACCAGTTGAGGGGGTTCCTTCATGTCAGACCTGATGAAATGTTTGTGGGAGAAGTGTGGGGTGGTGCAGAGGCGCATGACACCTTATCACCCGAAAGCCAATGGGCTTGTTGAAAGATTTAATGGTTCCCTGAAGTTAATGCTCCAAGTGTTTGCCGAACAGCATGAGGGGGACTGGAAGAAATACCTTCCCCACCTATTGTTTGCATACAGGGAGGTGCCCCAAGAGTCAACAGAGTTTTCCCCCTTTGAGCTCTTATATGGATGCCAGGTACGTAGGCCCCTAGACTTGATCCAGGAGGACTGGGAAGACAAGCACACCATGCAGGGCACTCCCATAGTGGATTACATCCTTAGGTTTAGAAAAAGGCTGAAGGAGCTTATGGGGACAGCTCAGAGCAACCTGGCATCTGCCCAACAGAAACAAAAAGTGTGGTATGACTGCAGAGCCAGAGCTCTCTCATACATGGTGTGTCAGGATGTTATGGTCCTTATTCTGGTCCAGAAAGGCAAGCTGCAGGCTAAGTGGGCAGGACTGTACAAAGTAGTTAGAAAGGTAAATGACGTGAACAATATCATAGAGTTACCTGACAGAAGACATACAGAAAGAATGTACCATGTCAACATGATGAAGACATATGGTGATTGGGCTTAAATGATGTTTGCAGTATGTAGTCCTGGGGAGGGGACGGACAAAGGAGACCCCCTTCTGGACTTGCTGGAAGAAAGCAAGCAGGAATCCACTGTGGGGGCAATTAAATTGTCACCTCAGCTGACCTTGGACAAGATCCAGGAAGTAAGGGAGGTTTTAGCAGACTTTACCTCACTGGTTAGCACCAAGCCTGGACTAACCCCTCTTAGCAACACACAATGTGGAGACAGGGACACAGACGCCCATATGGCAGAGAGCATATCGGGTGTCAAAGGCTGTCCAAAAGGACATTAGGAGGGAGGTGGAGGAAATATTGGATTTAGGGGTAATCCAGAGATCCCACAGCCCCTGGGCCTCACCCGTAGTCCTTGTGCCCAAGCCAAATAGCTCTACTCATTTCTGTGTGGACTATCATGGACTGAATGCAGTCATGATGTCAGATGCCCACCCGATGCCCCAGATGGATAAACTCCTGGACAAGTTGGGAGGGGTGACATATCCTACAACTATTGACCTGACAAAGGGGGTATAAGCAGGTAGAGTTAACTGACAGAGCTAGGGAGAGGTTGGCCTTCATTACTCCGATAGGCATATTTGAATTTAAAGTAATGCCTTTCAGAGTGAAGAACGCCCTGGCCACTTTCCAAAGGTTGGTGAACCTGGTGTTAAATGGTGCTGAGGAGCATGCCGTGGCATACTTGGATGACACTGCCATCTTTAGTGCCAGTTGGGAGAAACACCTGTCCCACCTTAGGGAAGTGCTGGGCAGGATACAGAAGGCCAGGCTCACTGTCAAAGCTGAGAAGTGCCAGGTGGCCATGACTGAAGTGGCATACCTCAGGCATGTTCTAGGCCGGGGACAGCTCTGTCCTAACCAAGTAAAAATAGAGGTGATCAAGGCAATGCCCAGACCAGAAATGCAGAAGCAGGTTAGGAGTTTTCTAGGGACAGCAGGGTACTATAGGAAATTTGTACCCAATTACAGTGCCCTGGCTGCTCCCCTATCTGACTTGGTAAAGAAAAAGATGCCTAAGAAAATTACCTGGGAACCAGCCTGTGAAAAAGCCTTTACCAGACTGAAGGAGGAGGAACTGTGCAGGGCTCCTGTATTGACAAGTGCTGACTATAGCAGACCCTTTTTAGTCCAGACTGACACCTCAGACATGGGTATTGGGGCAGCACTGAGTCAGACATCCAACCAAGGGAAAGAGCACCCTTTAGTGTACCTAAGACAAAAGTTACTTCCCAAGGAATAGTCTTACTCTACTGTGGAAAAAGAGTATCTTGCCATAGTGTGGGCCCTTAAGAAGTTAGAACCATACTTATATGGGCAGCATTTTGAGGTACAAACTGAACACAACCTCCTGGTTTGGCTGACACAAATGGGAAAAACTAATGGTAGATTATTAAGATGGAGCCTTGCCTTGCAAGGGTATGACACGATGACCTTACATAAGGCTGGAGCGACCAATCAGAATGCAAATGGCTTATCGCATCTATATGAGGAGTGAACGGACTTAGGGAGCTCATCCCATGCAGGGGATAGAGCTCCCAAATTCAGTCTAGGAGGGGAGGATTGTGACACTTGGCCAGCTGGTTATGATTGTTGTATAAGATTTGTGATATAAAAATATAGTAGTTGGCACTGAGGGTTGAGGTGCTGGAAGGCTCACCTCATACTACGCCGGCGACCCGGGTTCGGGAGCGAGCTCGGGTCATCGTGGGTTGGCCAGGGGGAGATAGGCTGGAGCATCCAGTGACAGCTTGCCTTCTCCGGGGAGGGACTTCTAGCCGGTGAGCGGCAACTCCTGGTGGAGGTTGGGGGAAGCGACGGCAAGCCAATGTTCCTGGGGTATGCCTCTGTATACTGCTACAGTAGCTCATGCCTCAATGTGTCATTCAATCGGCCGCATTGATCACTGTCCCCTTCTGTAACTAACATGACTGGGGTGGGTAGGCAAGGAAAAAATTGATGGCCCATAATTATAAAAAATAAAATATGAGGTGGTCTGCTTTATGAGAATTTAATACACACCCTTGGTGTGTGATGCTTGAATAAACCCCTCAAGCTTCACTTTCAGGGTTTATGTGGCATTACACACCTCGAGTGTGTATTAAATCTCACAAAAACTACCACCTCATGTATTATTCTCTGTGTAATTACTGGTCAACAATTTTTCTCTATGGTCTAACCATGTTGATAATTGCCATAATAACCAATGGGTTATTATGGCATTCACATGTCCTGTCACTCAAATCATCATGCTCCCTCATTGGCTTTCATTCTGTGTGGGCAGGCTGAAGACTCTAGCAAATATAATGGCTTCATCTCTCGCTTACCAAGAAGCCACCACAACAAGCCTCAACTGTTATTTTTTTTTTTTTAACAGTATCTGATTGATCATGCAATCTACATTTTAAGAAAGCTTTATTTGGTTGATCTTTCTCTTCGTTCGCTTTGGGAATGGGACCATAGCTTGACTGATAGTGCTAGCATGATTGGGACAACTAACCGTAAGTGAAAAAAAAAATAGACAGAAAAGTAAGAGCAGGACAGGGAGAGAGAGATTGTTTGTGTGTGTGTGTGTGTGTGCATGGTCACAGATGTCGGACTGGAGAAAAATGGCTGACCAACAATTACATAAAATAAAAGATGGGAAAGTGTGCATATGAGAATTTCATGCACACCCTCAGTGCGGGATGCTTCACCCTCAGGGTTTATGTAGCATGCCACACCTTGGGTATGCATTAAATTCTCATATCATACACTTCCACATCCTTTAGTCTCTATATCCATGTTGCAAGCTAAATGCTGGACCTAATGACTACCCAGCATATCAATTCTGAGAACACATCTTACAGATATGAGTTAAGGTCCAAAATTTCATTCAGTCCACCAGAGGTCTAAGAGTATAGTTTATATATCCAAAATGCCTCTTTCCTGTCCAATTTTTCTATATGATTCCAACCCCTCTCCATTTTTTTTTTTGTGACATGCTCAAGAGGTATGAGTTTAAAACAACTGGGGTTATAATTATGCTCATTTCTGAAGTGCTACCCTAGAGCATTTTTTCACATCTTCTGCATATATAGTCCTAACATGTTCTTAGATGCTGAGGCTCAGCTGTCAGAATTCTTCTAATATATAACACTGGGCAATCACACAACCCTACATAGACAACAAGGGTTGTTTTGCAGATAATGTATTGGTTAATGAAAAAGTCTTCCCTGTAATAGTGTGAACAAAATTCAATCCTGAAACCATGCTGCAAGCTAGACAACTGAAAGGGTAAAGAAACTTGCAATGCCACCTGCAGTTCCACACAGCAACAACAGGGAAGCATTAATCAAAGGCAGAACTGATCTAAAATTAATGACAGGGACCCGACAGGACTGGGATTCAACAATAATAACCGTGTCTACTGCACCAGCCTGTGTAATACAAAATTCCCTCAACCATTTATCTAAAAGCTGAAAATTACTCACCAAACTGATCTATACTTGGGTAAAAAAAAAAATCCTAGGATTTCAAGACAGGTCTCCTAGCTTCTGCTGGGTGTGTGGAATCTTCTGGAAATCCAAGGTAATCTTTAACAATTCCAGCAGAAAGGAAGCTCTGAAGTTTTAGAAGGTACTGAATGTCTTGAGCTAGAGGAAGAGAAAGGGAGGTTCCTCAGGCACAGACCCTTTTGACATCTCTTTCTGCTGTTCCCTCCAAATGCCCCCACCCTGTGGATGGCCTCACTGGTTCCTATATCCGAAGGCAGTGCTTGTGCACCTCTCTGCCCCAGGGGAGGAACCTTACCTGCCTTCCTGCTGTCCAGGACCTTAGACAAGGGTTCTAGACAAAGCTCTGTCTGATGCAGTCCCTGAACTGTTTATTAGAAATTTACCACTCAAAAACAAACAAGAAGGAAAAGTGGTCTTAATGATCACTGATATCCTTAACAGACTTCTTTTGAGACTGCACACAGATTCAAACTGCATAAACTGATATTAAAGAGCATTGAAATATGAATGTTAAAAACTGAAGTACTCCCTGAATTAGAAGTATAAATGTATACATACAGTAAACCAAACAGATTCTTTTCAGTTATTTAACATTTAAGGTTAATATTAAAATTTAAATTTTTGTAGTGTTGACTGACACTTATGATTAAGGGTCAGATATAAAATGTTACTAATTACAGTTTAAATCAGTCATTGGTAGGAGATTTGGTTGAAAATATATGGATTTCTAGATATAAAGGGTTTCCATTTTTAACAATGTCTATACCTATACTAAATGTATTCATTTATTTATTGTAGTGTTACTCTAGTAATTCCATTTTAGCAGTTATCAATGTACCAGATTTACAACATTTGGATGTGTTATATATACTGTTTACAGGAAGCTGTTAAATATTTTATTGCTGAATTTTTCTGAATTTAGTCTTTGTAAGGGTCAGTATTTCACTGACAAGCATGAATACCAAACACACCATTAAACTTAGCCATTTATTTTAAATGCTGTGTTTTGCATTGCAATTTATTATAGACAATGCACTGCAACAGCTGTCTTAAAGTGAATTAATAGTTCTGAACATAAGCCTTTTATACTCCATATTCACATACCATTACTCTTAGCTTATATTGTATCTTGCTACATCATGGAAATGGCTAGCGTATATAAAAATACCTGTCTTCATTAATTATCTGAAGAAGTAACTGTTTAGGGGAAGCACGATTTAGTGTCATACATTAGCTATGCAAACTAGAATCCAGCTTCATGTTAAGAAACAAGGAATGATTAACAAGAAAAGTAGAAAACAGGGAAGGATCAGCAGTTTATTGAAAGAGAAAAGCTTGTCAAGATTTTTAATATTTCATCATAATTTGTTTTCACTTTTCCTCCAGGCTTCTCGCCATTGATTTTGTATTATGTTTCAGTATTGGACTTTTGCAGCAAGGGAAAAAGGCAGCAGACTCCAATGTAACTGTGCCAAGACCCACCTATAGTTCATCTGCAGGAGGTCTGATAGAGTTATGTGACTCATTCCCTCCTTGGAGAGCGATCACATCACTGCCATGTTGGGACCTCAGCTCCCCCCCCCCCTTTAATGTCCTACTGAATAAAAATATCTGAGGTCCTTCAGGAACCTTGGCCTCCTACAGTACCTGGTATTCTGATATGCTGTTGACAACTGGCCAGCTCTTGCTGAGAAGTCACATGTTCATTAAAATTCAGGGCAGCTCCATGCACCACATTTCCCAAAGCTTAGGGGTCTCTCCCCACCTTTTAAGTTAACCTTTTGTTTATGCTCTGTTCTTAAACCCTAACTGATGCATTAACATAGTGTTTTCAAATAATTTCCATACTTTCTGAAAAAGTTATATTACAATCGGTGCACACAACTGGCATTTTCAATATTTTTTATTGGAAATGGGTGACCTTCAGCCTTTGCGAATGGTTCAGACAGGACCACTTACATTGACTCCAGCCTTTAGTGTGCCATGTGAATGGCTCTGTGGGCTAGTCACAAACCAATGGCCCCCTCATATCGTATCAGGTGCATACCTTGCTTTGTGACTAGCCCTGCAGTACTCATTACACTGCCTTAGGCCTATAGTGTGCTTTGTGACGGACCCTGTGGGCCATTCAAAAAACATGGGGCCCTTCGAACTACATCTGACAGAATTTCTTTATTTCACTGTTGAAATTCCTATGTTAGCAATTGAAAAAAAGTTTGCATTTCACAGTGCAAATATTTTGTCATTTCCATACAAATTAGCTGATCTGTGGAAACAATGCTGCAAATTTCTGATATGTGGAATGAAACAGATCTCAAATTTCCATATGCTACACTTTTTCAATTTTTTTTATTCTAAGACTGGGACTGGCAGATTTTATTGTTCTGCAAATCATAGACTTCTGGGAAGAAAATGTATGAGTCCAATACTTAATACTTTTTTTACACCAACTTTTCAAATTGTTATGAATAGTTCTAAATCTATGTACCAGTCCAGATTTTTTTTTGTTTTATAACTGGTTCTGCCCACCACTAGTTTGGATGATTACAGATACATGAGATCTTAAGGATGGTAGCCAAAACTCAGATTTGGAGGAACCAAGCAAAGAGTCCAATGATAAGTGTATTTTGGAGGACCAGAACCACAAGGTTCATCTTCTCTTTCCAACTTATAGAATTCAAATCAGACTTAACCCTACTATTTTAACCCCCTTAGAAAAAATCTGTGGTGGCCACAAATGCCAGGAAAAATGGAATTTAATCAGCAGTGTGGACTTGTTTACCCTCTTAAGGGGTGGGTGTTCTCTCTCTCTGTGGAGGGCCTGTTATTTATGCCTTTCTACTTTGTCAGACACACTTCTAACCCTTGCTGGGCATCAAACTAGTGGATCTGAGTTCCAAAGACAGCAGCTCTAACCATTCAACAATAGGGAAATTCCTCCATCTGGGAGATTTTAGTGCAACTTTGACTTTCATTCACTTGCTACAGTATATCATGGACCACCTCTGGAGGTGGTCTCTATTTTTTTGTTGTTGTTACCCAGCACTGCCTTTAACTGTTATTTACAGCTTTCATTACTAGATGGGATAGCCTGGTACAAGCTGACATTTATCCTGTGGAGCTGGTTCTAATGTGGACATCACTCTGACAGTTTTGCACACTTCCATCCAAAGGACTCAGGAACTAATGTCCCTTTCAGCATTTTGCTATCTTGATGCTGGCTTCACATGGTCTTTCCTAGGTGTGGAGCTGGGAGGAAACTTCTCTGGGGAGGGGCACTGTTTTCAGGCAAAGTCCTTCCCTGTATGGAACCCAAAAGACTCTTGGCTGCCATGCTTAGGTTCAGCAACTTGTTCATCTGGCTGGCTTCAGACATCAAAACAGTTGGCTGGGGAATATGGTGACCAGTGAGCTAGAGAGGTCACAATGTAGGTCGGAGAGCTTGTTGATGTTCTTCATGTAGCTGCAGATGTAATCCCACTTCTGTCTTGTATCTGCAGACAGGTGTTTCTTCAAGATGGCAGCCTAAGAGGCAAAGGTCAGGTAAGAAAAAAAAAGTACTCTAGCACTGGTGTGGAGACTGTCTGCTGTTACAAAGGACTTATGCTCAGATACAAAAAGGGTGAGCCACTATACTAATCTGCTGATGTGGAGATCCTCTGCCATCAAATGCAGCACAGTGATTCACTGCACTAAGGCACTGGTGTTGAGACTACATGCTACTACTAAGGTGCAGCATTAAAATACTGGCAGAATAGCTCACTATTGCAACAGACCCAGGTTTAAACATTGTAACTCACCACACAAGTGTGCAACTGTGGAGAAACATTGCTAATACTAGGGCAAGAGTTTAAATAGTGGCACAGTAGTACACTAGTGCAGAGACCCTATGCTGTTACAAGAGACCCGAAATCAAACCTCAGCACAGTGACTGACCACAATAGTGTGCTGGTATGGAGAAGCTCTTCTATTATAAGGGCCCTGAGTTTGAATCCTTTAACAAATATTCATCACATTGGTGCAGATGGTGCTATCCCACCAATCTTCTCCTTCAGCTCCTTCACCCCCTCACAGCACTGTCCCAACTGTTTTTTTCCTTTCACTTGTTGCCAGTGGATCTTCCAATGGCATTATAACTCACACCAATGGCCCTAGTTCCTTCAATCATTTTTAGTGCCCCCCTCCACTTCCACAGCACTATTCCTTCTGCCTGTTCTTCCAATTCTTTCTTTTGTTGCCAGTGGGCTAGCTCCTGATCATCCAAGGGGTACTTCAGACACCACTGAGACTTGTGCACCCTCCCCACTTATCCCTTTAGATCCTGAATCAGGATGAGATATACTGTGTATGTTCCACCTCCACAATATAAATCTGAACTATTAATAATAATATGCACACAGAAATAAGCAAGATTCTGATTTTTAATACCAGCTGACATGGAGCAATGAAGGGGACACTTTTTTGGAAAACACACACCTCAGCTGTCCAACCTTGGGAAGTATGTCCCTCAGCTTACCTCCCTGAAAATCTTTGGAGCTCTGTGGAGTAATGTGAAGGATGCCTCATCTAATGTGGGACAGCTGAGAGTCACAGAGGTGTTCCACTAGGGTCTGGTGACACCATCTTCCATGCCCATATAATCCTTGAATCCAGAGCACCCCATTCCCTGCACCATGTCTAGGTATCACTGGTTTCCTGGGGTACCTCTCACACAACCTGCCCCAGTGCAAGTGTCTCTGATCCCTAGTGATACCCCTTACCATCACCAATCCCACCAGAGATGGCACAAATCCATTACCCCATCTTCTCTGATAGTAACCACCTTTACCAATTGTAATTGTGACTGACGAAATGCACAGAGGATGTGTATTTCATAAATCTCAGTTTGCCATATATCACAATCCTGGATTAAGGAAATACACACTGTATCTGTTTATGTCAACAAATCAGCTGTTTAAAAGTTCTAGAAGGTTGAAAACACATAAAATATGGATATTAAGACATTTGTTTGCTCACAAATTGCTGGCAGTTGAAATCTGATACTTTCAGGTTTGTTAGAATTTGGCCGAAGAATAAGTCTATAATAGGTGGCTTTACTGACAAATGTGTAATTTTTACAGTGACAAGAGTATAGCTGTTAACGCCTATTGTGGTCATGCGTATTAGTCTGTACATTTTGTGAAGTTTAAGGTTACATTCAGTGCTAGTGATCTGGCTGCATGATGATATTGAGGATGCAAGTGATAGGGATTTTAGGTCTAGGCATATAATTTCAGACCTACACAAGCCTAGGTTTGATCTCCTGTATTGCACATTTTTTTTCTTTCTCACTACAACTTTTGTTGTATGAGAGAAATTGTTAGATGTCATCACTAATGTAGTGAAGGGTTTCAGCAGAGCTAAACAGCAGCCACTCAGATAACTGAACTTACTTCTATAGTATGGTGTAGTCAATTAAATTAATCCCTGTTGAGGCTTGTCTATGTTTAAATACAATTTGAGCCAGTCATTTTGCAGGTTGTGATTGTGACATAACCTCTCCACTTTAGGTACTGCAACTCACTTGCCAGTAGCTCAGTGGCATACTGAAGGTGTGCTTGTTTAGCAAGCAAAGGATCAGAGGTTCAAATCCAAGGAAGGACTCATTTTTTTTATTTAATTGATTTTTTTTTTTGTAAGATGGAAACTCACTTGAGTGGCTATTTATTGTGGTATGGCGTTTGAATTGTAAAGTATCTGAGAAGTAAATTTAGCTAAGAACACCAATTTGTGAATGTAAATCCTCTGCTGGGATTAAATACCACATGTCTGTTTTGTAGGATGTGACATACTCTATACCACTGGAAATGCAACTACCTTACCTGCTGCTCAGTGACCCACTGACTGTGTATTTTCCATTAGGAGACCAAGGGTCAGTGGTTTACATTTAGTCAGATACAGTTTGATTCCTGGAAGGGCCTTAAACATTTTTTTTGACTTTTTATGTAAAATGGAAACTCACATGAGTAGCAATCCTGAAGGAGAGGGTGGTTTCCCTCCTAGAGGCTAATGGGCTGTAGGACAGCAGACAACATGGGCTTGTCTCAGGCAGATCCTGTCAGATCAACCTGGTGGAGTACTATGACTGGGGAATAGGACAATTAGACAGGTCATGCAGTGGATGTCCTGTACCTGGACTTCAGTAAGGCATTCAATTTGGTGCCACATGCAAGACTAGGAAGTAAGCTGGAAGGCACAGGGGCAGAGGCAAAGATGGTGGGATGGGTAGTGAACTGGCTGCAAGGGAGACAGCAAAGGGTGATGGTGGGAGGAGAGCTTTCATCTACAAGGGTGGTGAAAAGTGGGGTGCCACTGGGCTCTGTACTAGGGCTGGTGTTGTTTGGGATCTTCATAGCAGACATTTCAATAAGCATCAAGAGCAAGATCAGTCTGTTTGCAGATGGGAGCAATGGTGGATGACTTAGAATGGTGGGAGAGGTTGCAAGATGATCTGGCAAAGCTGGAGGCCTGGTCGTTCACTTGGCAGCTAGGGTTCAATGTCAAGAAATGCAAGGTGCTACACATCGGTGCAAAGAAAACCAATCAGGAGTTACCAGCTAGGGTGGATTCAACTTGCCAAGACGGAAGAGGAGAAGGATCTGGGAGTGATCATAATGGCAGCAATGAACAACTCAGCACATTGTAGAAAGACAGCCACAAAGGCCAACAGGATGCTGGGTTGTATTGCCAGGGGTATATCCTCCAGGAGGGGGGAGGTGATCCTGCCACTATACAGGTCACTGGTTAAACTACACCTGGAGTACTGCATGCAGTTCTGGCAACCGTACCTGAAGAAGGACATTAAGTTACTGGAGGGGGTGCAGTGCATGGCAACAAAAATGATCCAGGGGTTAGGGGACTTACCCTATGAGAGCAGGCTGAGGAAGGTGAACATGTACTCCCTGAAGGAGGGGCGGGATTGGGGTGAGATGATTGCAACCTTCAAGTACATGAAGGGAATAAATAAGATGGGAATGGAGGGGCTTTTCAAAATAAGGAGGGGGGATGCACAAGGGCATGATCTGAGATTGGAAAGGGGATGGTACAGAAGGGAAATGATGAGACTCTATTTACAGAGAGGATGGTGTCTGGGTGGAATGCATTGCCAGAGGAAGTAGTATCCTGTAGAACAGTGGGTTGCTTCAAAAGGGGATGGAACAGAGTAAGGAGGAAGGTCACTGGAGGGGGAAGAGAGTGAGGGGCAGCTGCAGTATAAGGGCTGCTAGCTGCACAAATGAGTAGACTTGATAGACCATAAAGCCTTTATATGCTGGCAATTTCAAATGTTCTTATACTCATATGTAAATTACGATGGTGTGTTGTGGAATAGTAAATTTTGTGAGAAATAAATAGAGCTAAAATCAATCTGTGAAGGTAAATCACTTGCTGAGATTAGACCCCCAGTCATCTGTTTTACAGGTGTGACATAACCTCTACATCATACTAAATACAACTTACTAATCTGCAGTTCAGTGGCACAATGAATGTATCTATGCTTAACAGGCAAAGAATCAGTGACTCACGTCTTTTTTTACAATGGAAAATCAATCGAGTGTAGATTGATGGTGGCATGGAAATGGAATAGTTAGCTGTATAAGTACATTCAGCTTGGGACAACACTTTATGAAGCCCAATTACCTGCTTTGATTAGATCCCCAGCCACCTTTTTTGCAGGTTGCGACATAATCTCTATATCATAACCACTGCAACTCCCTTACCAGAGCTCAGTGACATAGTGACATGTGTTTCTTTAGTAGGCAAAGATCAGTGGTTCAAATCCTGGGAGGAACTTAAACTTCTTTGTCTAAGATGAAAACTCAGTTGAATGAAGATTCATGGTGGTGTGGAGTTGGAATACTATAGTGTATGAAAGGTAAATTTAGCTAAGAACAACAATTTGCAAAGATAAGTCACCTGCTGGGATTAGATCCCCAGTCACCTGTCTTGCAGGTGTGACATAACCATTACATCATAGGGACTGCAACCCGCTTACCCACAATTCAGTGGCACACTGAATGTGTGTTTATCAAGCAAAGGATCAGTAGCTCAAATCTGAGCAGGAACATAAACTTTTATTTCATTGTTTTTTTTTTCAGTGAAAACTCACTTGAGTAGTGATCCATGATGGTATGGATTAGAAAAGGAAATTATATGAGAAGTAAATTTAGCTAATCAGAAAATGTTTTGAAGGTAAATCATCTATTGGTATGAGATCCCCAGTACACTGTTTTGCAGGCTGTGACATAACCTCTACGCCATAGGCCATGCAACTTACTTGACTGCAGTTCAGTGGCACACTAAATCAGTGTTCACTTAAGAAGCAAAGTATGGCCTAAATTCAGGAAGACATAGTTTGAATCCTAGCAGGGACATAAATATTTTTTCAACTTTGTTTTATAAAATGGAAACTCACTGGTGTGGTGATTCATGGTGGTGTGTAGCTAGAATAGTAAATTATATGGGAAGTAAATTTAGCTAAGAACAACAATTTCTGAAGGTAATTTTCCTGCTGTGCTTAAATCCCAGTCCCCTGTTTTGCAGGATGTGACATAACATCTACATCATAGAAACTGCAACTCATGTATCTGTAGCTCAGTGGTACACTGAATGTGTGTTCACTTAACAGGCAAAGGATCAGCAGTTCAAATCCTGGTAGGTACGTAAACGTTTATATCAATTGTTTTTTATAAAAATGGAAACTCACTTGAGTAGTGATTCATAATGCTGTGGAGCTGGAATAGTAAATTATATGAGAAGTACATTTAGATAAGTACAACAGTTTCTAAAAGTGTATTGCCTGCTATGATTAGATCCCCAGTCACCTATTTCGGAAGTTGTGACATACCTCTTTACCATAGGGACTTCAACTCACTTACCTGCAGCTCAGTGGCACACTGAATGTGGTTCAAATCATAACAGGAACTTAAACATTTTTTTGTAAGATGGAAACTCACTTCAGTGACAATTCATGGTGGTGTGGAATGGAATAATAAATTACATGATCAGTAAATTTAGCATAGAACAATAATTTGTGAAGGTAAGTCACCTGTTGGGGTTAGATATACATTGCCTGTTTTGCAGATTCTGACTTAACATCTACACCACAAGAACTGCAATTCCCATATATGCAGCTCAATGATACACTAAATGTGCATGTTCTCTAAGCAGGCAAATAATTACTGGTTTGAACACAGGTACACTACACTGTATTTTAATACATAATTATTTCACACTTTACAGACCCTATTTGGCACCTTTAATACCATTGGTACTTTGATTAGGTAGTGTGTTTAGAAAATAAAGTGACATGTTTTCATACAGGTAACTTTTTTCAACATTCTAAGGATAAAAGTATGTTTTTGCAAAACTGTTACATGTCAGTTTTGTGTTACATGCCAGTTTGGCAAGGGGGTCCAATTTAGTGACTCAACATGTAAATTTTAATGCAGTTCAAGTCATGAAAACACTCCCATCCCCAAATTTTTAAAGGCTGGAAGTGGTCAGTGGCCCATCCCCACAGCCAACACCAGACCCTCCCCTAAGTTTCTTTGCTACTCTGGAGCCAGTCCATCCCAAAAGCTGGAAACCGCTGACTACCCACCAAAATTGTTCAACAATTGTTGGCTGGTGCCCAACACCACTTCTTGTATCCACTCTCACCTGCCTGAACTTCAATGAAACTGTTGGTGGAGTCTCAAACCTACCAAAGGTATCCCCTTCTACCCATTGATTTTCAGGAATACTGGAGGTGTCTGCCTACCCCAGAAGCCATTATTCCCTACCACCGACTTATTAAAAGGTCACAGTAAGCTGCTGTGTTTGGTTATCTCCTGTTACGCTTACCCTAGTCAGCATTATAATTTATCTTATAATATAGTTACTGACTATGAGTGGTGAAAGGTGTGCTGGAGGAGAGCAAATGTATATCACTTACTACTGTAAATAAACTGAAGTTTACACTTTTGACATACAATTAAACTATGTACTATAAAAAATAAAACATAGACAACTATGCCCAACTCAGCTAATGTTTCAGTCTCAGGGTGGAAATGACACAAAGAACCTTTCAGTGTACATACATAGTATTGTCATCTCAGCCTTTTGATGGAAGCACAGCCTTGATGCCTATACATCATTCTCTATATCTTGAATTCACATTGAAAGGAAATGGTTCAGAGATTAAGTACACATTTTGAGGATAAGGTCTTCTTTGAAATTATCTATGAAGTAAAATTGGTTTATAACATGGGCATCTATATTTATAAGATGTGATTGGCTATTGTTAACCACATGACTGCTGATTAATTCCTAATATTTTACAGCAAGTGGATGTTGAAATACATTGCATAGTGTCTCATCAGTAAAGTGCACAGCACTCATTTATGCCAAGTTTGAAACAAAGATTCAAGCAGCCACATTGCTGTAAATGTAAGCAAGAGAATCTTCCCACCCCATGGACACTGTAACTCCTAGGCAAATGTTCACATGCTCAATAGAGTCTTCTCACCCACCAGCCCAAGCGGAACTCCATGCACCCCCTAAATGTTTTGACAGTGCAGCACTGTAAGCTGTGCAAATTAGAGATGTTTCCACGACTGCTCCTGCACCACCCAGCAAACAGAAGTGCTGCAGTGTTAAGTTATTCATCTCCATGTTTCAGCAATCCTGAATATGACAGAAGTGAAACACTGTGGTAAAACACATGTACAAATTGATGCAAAAGTTAGTTAGCCTGCTGTTCAGTCAGTATTGAGGTCACCAACTGCTGTCCGCATTTCCCCTTTGTCTGTGTGCAGCAATCCATCCCGTATGATTGAAGAGTCACAAACAGATGCAGAGCCCCAAATTGTATATTCCTGTGTGAGGAAGCCAGCCGCCTGCATGCCCGTTGTGTGGCAGTGAGAGATCGGTGTGGAATCGATAACACCTCCCACCAACCAACCTGCCAAGCGGAACACCATCATTCCCCATGGCACAGTTCTACAAGGCTACCAGAATTGTTTTAAATGTCCCGATACAGTGCAGATACCTGGCACCCAGCTGTCCATGGAAATGCTCTGACATGCTGTGGAGACTTGCAAACCACCCGCCCAGCGGAACTGCAACCTCACGATAAGTAACGTCGGACATCTGAAATACTTTTAAACAGTCTGAACAGTATGTGCAGTAATTAATGTTCCTTCCCAAGTGATAAATCAAAATCTTGTTTGCACGAGCAGCACGGCAGTGTACAGACAGAGACAGTAATTATGTTACATGCAGTGTGTGTGAATGATAGTATTAATTTGCCGTGGTGTCTGTATAATAATAGTAAAGTGGACAGCTGTAAAATTAAGCACTTTTGACAGTATAATTAGATTGGTGTGCTCCTTGATGTTATGTAGCAGGCCTGCTCACCACAAATTCTGTTAGTAGACCTATTTGTCTTGTGGTAGAGCACTAAAAACTGTGGTACTACAGCCAGGAAAAGTGGAACAATAGAAAGTAGTCCCTACATGTTTTTCCTGCTATTCCTGTTGTTTTAGTCCATTTCTGTCCACATATGGTCCATGTTATAAGTGCAATAACTCATCCAGGGTGTATGGTTATTGGGCATTAATCAACAGTCCTGGTGCTGTGAGGACACTCGGCCTGCGGCCTCATGCCTCACAGCGCACCCAGGGTGTTGATTAATCCCCAATAACTGCATACTCAGTCATGGATTATTGCTTACATAGTTGACATTCCTGTATGCAACAGATTATTTCAGAAGAAAACTTCACGGACAAAATGTTGATTCCCATCTTTAATGTCCAAGTCTAATGTGTATTCATCCCAATTTTGTTTTGTTCTGTTTAAGCCTACTGTATGTGCAAATACAGTATACCCATTTTGTTTCTCTCTTCTCTTTTTCTCTCCCTTTTGCTCCATATATCTATTTAATTGTAATACATTTATACACATAATATCCCCTATGCAAGGATTCCTCTTTTATTTACCTAATGTATTTTATATTAAACCTAGAGAAAGCCATGTTGTCATTGCAAATGTAATTGATTATTCTCCTTGTAGAATCCATCAATAACTATAACTAATCAACATGCATGTCAAATGTTCTTTTTTTCATAGGTCATCTTTGTTGTGGAGCGTCTACCTAAAAACAGTAAGTGATCCCAATCCTAAATGAACTAGGGAAGGCTATGCCTTTAAAAGCAGCCTAATTTAAAATCATCTTATTTCTAGACATCAGGAATTGTATGGTAGCCTTAGCTGACCAAAGCATGCATGTTGTTTCTTAAGATTACTTTCTCCCACATACAGGTGGTGCAAAATAGCATGCATCTTGGAGGAAGCAATACACTATAATACAAAGGCAAGTTGTGTCAGTGACTCAGCAATGAAACTTTCACTTAAAACCTGCTCTCACACAATATTACTCAATGCAATTAATAAAATGTTGTGCAATTTCACACTTATAAAATGGTGCCATTTACTCAGCTTTGCTATGTTGTTGGTTCATTCTTGTTCTGTAGACTCAGTATTGATCTTACCACAAAACTGTGACAGTAAAACTGTACTCCATTGATTGCTACTGCTGGGTCTCTTAATATTATTTATAGAGGCTTGGTGAACTGCCTACTGAAAGCACAGCCCCTGTAATAAGTGGTAATTGATGGGAAGTGAGGCATTGCATCCCCTGCTGACCCTGGTGTCTTGAAAGTCAGGGGATTATATCTAACTCTATTATGATTGATATTATCAAATTACATAGTCTACAATATAGAACACTGAGCCCGTTCAGTTGGAATCATTGATTTTTGCTTATGCTGGTATTCAACACAATTTAGAAGCAGCTCTTATTACCAGCAGTATAACATATTGCAGTGATTTGGTAAGTATTATGTCCTCTAGAAAAATGAATAGAGTGCCTGGATTTATAAACCATTTAACACTTGATTGCATATGCTAAAATCTTAAAACACTTATAATTTAATGTGTTAGGATTTTGTATATTCAATTTGCAAGGTACTTGAACAGGCACAATTTAAACATCAAATGGTATGATTTTATTACAGACAGTACATCATAGTATTCAGTAAAGTTCTCAAGTGCAAAACAAATGCTGAAAGCTACTACATATGTCTTGTAACTGTTCAGTCCTAAGATGTAATTATAGAATATCCATGCTTACTGGGGGACATGAAAATCTGCAGCAGGCATAGAGAACAGTAATCTACCTGTAGTATGTTAATAAGAATGGCATACTAATAACAACTAAGTTAACTCTGAAAGTTTCCATTTCAATTGGGCATTGAATTTGAAAATATTGTGTTCCTATTTAATATGACATATACCAGATTCTGACACTTAAAGCAGACGTACTTGTTAATGGGCATGTTCTCATTAAATAGTTTTATTTAGTAATGTAGTTATGCCAAAATAAATCAACATACCTATTTTGTATTGTATTTCATTCCTGAAAAGGGGTTATGTGGTTTGAAGATTTTGTCCACTAAGAAACATGAATCATTTTTGTGTAGTGCCATGCTATTCACCATCAGAAAGGTATGTTAGCACCATTTTAGCATATCCACAGTATGAATACAGTATGCAGTTTAAAAAAAAAAAAACCTTACCAGAAGAGATTCTGAAAATTGCTAACATTTTTATTGATGAATCATTAAATAAGAAATAGTAATACAAGTTGTTTTAAAAATATCTTGGTGAAATGAAACCTTAATGATGAGTCTATGGATATCACTAACACAATATTGCTGAAAGAAACTACAGAACATATCTCTCAACCTCCTGACTTACAAATCACGGAAAGGGCTTAAAAAAATCAGGGACAAAAGACCAAAATCAGGGACAAATCTTAAAAAAATGACAATATTAGCTCAGAAAGCCTACTACAATGTGTGGTCAAATAAAAAAAAGCATTTTCTGATAGAAATCCAGACTGTAGCGTTAATGTTATTCATCATTTTATGCTTCAAATCCCTACTTTTTAGTGACAGAAACTACAGTTTTAAGAGGGACAGAGGACATTTTTGAAGCAAAATCAGGGATGTCCCTGAAAATCATGGACAGTTGAGAGGTATGCTACAGGATATGATGTAACTTTTTCAGATGAGCACACTGCAGCTTTAAGAATGCAAATGTACCACCTTATAATAAACATTTTAGTAAAGTATTATGTGTATCTATATATATATATATATATATATTCATAATGCTGTTGCATGTCTTAGATATATAGTACAGTATTACCAAAACACTTCAGCTCTGGTGGCTTATGCAGAGTTTCCTGAATATTTTAAAGAACAGCAAGAGCTGCATTTAAAGAGCTGTCCTGCTGTGATAACCACATGAAATACTGTACATGTGTGAAACCGTAGAGTTGCCATTTCTAGTAGGTGATAACTTAGTTCACATAAGCCCATTCACTCTCTGGCCGTTCACAGCAGACGTCTAACACTATTGCCAATGTACTGAACCCATCTCTTCAGCTTATTTGTCATAGACCACCAAGCAGCCACTGAGAGAACAGTTTTCATTCTGCCAAGGTTGACTGAGTAAGAACCAGAACACGTTCAAATTTATAGTATGTATGTGGTGTTTTGTTATGATCTGCTAAACCCACTTTATGTTCAACCAGTGTTATGATTACAAACCTGGTTATGTTGAATTTAAGGGGGGCCATAACGGCTAAATCCCAAAAGCACTCATTACAGCCCACATAGCTTGTCAAAACTGTAGTTTACATATAATGGACTCTATGCATAATGGCTATGCAGTGTGCATGTGTGTGCACTACACACCCGTAAGGACATACGTGCAGTCATCATGCGTGGCACATCTGAGAGGCATGCATGAACCACATGCAAAGGCACACGTAGGCAGCCTGCACATAGTGATGCACCTACTGTGTGATGTGGGTTGGGGGGGGCACAGCAGCATGCGCAGCACCCCTGAACATTCCTGCATGAAGCCAGATATGATAACCAGGTGCATGGCATGATGCATGTACACTTACAGCAGTTGGATGGCTGCATAAGCAGCAGTGCACCTTGGCAGGTAGTGGCTCTCTGACAGAATGGGATGCCGTGGAAAGGGATGATTGTGGGAAAACTGTGGCAGGTACTGCCATGGGCACAAATATGGGACACATAGCCAGTAACACCACAGGAAACTCCCACCAGGAACACTGGCACATATGTGTGTGATCAACGTGGACAGGACAGCCCCCGGCACAGGTGGGTCAGTACCTGGGCAAGGCTGTACCACTGTAAACAGTCACCACCATGGGAACATCACCCACCCCACACAGGTGAGAACTCCAAACACATGTCCTCTCACTACACAATACACACACCTCCCAACCCACACGGAGCCCCACACAAATGGCCTAAGCCCCCCCCCCCACACTTGTGTACCACCCACTCACAGCAGCAGGAAACCCACTGTGATGGATACAAGGAATGACACATGGTTAAGAAAATATAATCTGTATTGTAAAACAAGGCACTTTAACAACAGAGTACAGGAATGATGCGGGATGACATACAACCAGGTACAGGTCAGCACACCAAAATCAATTGCAGCTTACACCAGCACACAGTCCACAGACTGTAATAGGCAAATGGACAACAATGCAGGTATTGCCATAGACAAATTGCGTGCTGGCCGTTCAATGCCAGGGCAGTGGATCCATCATACTCCCCATCCTCCTAGGAGTCCCCACTGGAACCTGATGGCATAGTGTCTATCCAGGGCCATGGCAGCAACACCATGCAGCACAGTGTTCCCCTATAGTGTTGCAAAGAGTAGAACACACAGAGAGGACAGGCATGAGTGGGATACACATGATGGGCCCAACAAGCATTATATAATGGCATAGGTATGCCACAGTATGCAACAATTACCTCACCTGCCTTGGATAGCTCCACCACCTGTCTCATCTCCCCATTATCCATCTTGTAATAAATGTACCCTGACCCCCCCCCCACAAGGACAGAAAGTAGGGATCCCAGCATCACCAACACCCCCATCTTGGTGTTGTGTGGACCACACAGGTGGCCCCATCAGGCTGCTCCTCCCTGGTCAGCACCATCTTGTCCAGGAGTCCAAGGAGATCCTGTGAGAAAGGGATGTGGACACAGAGTTCAGCATCATGGATACCATAGCCACAGCAATGCTCCACACCCCACCCTGTAGGCAATGCACATACTCGGAGTGATAACACGATGCGCCAGATATTCCCTCATTGGAGCTGTCATAGTAGCAGCTGTCCACCCTGTGGCGTAGTATGATAGTCTCAAGTCATAGCAGCTGCCATCACCATCGATGCACCTTGTAGTGTGTGTACGTGGCACCCAAGCAGGTAACATTGGTGCACACATGGGGCCCATCCACACCCACTTAAAGGTACATGCAAGGGTTCTGAACGACATAAAGGCCAATGTCCTGACACCTACATGTTGACAGGTATCTGTAAGCAGTGGAATGAGATGTGTCCAGGCTTCTGATTAATGTGCTCCTGCTGGAGGCAGAGTAGAAGCAGCGACAGCAACAGAGACCATGGCCATGGGTATTTAAACCATGTCTGGATGCACAGGCAATGCGGGACACATACTGTATTGAATGCTTTAAGGTTGACCGGGGCACAATTGAACAGTTGTGCAACATGGTCTGTGACAATGTTGCACCACAGACCAAGCATTTCACGGCGATGACAGTGTAGACCCAGGTGCTATGTGCACTCTCATACTATGTCGCAGAGTCTTTCCAGAGGCTGTACAGTGATGTCATTGGCATCAGTCAGTCATCTTTGTCTACAGCACTGATACAGGTGACGTATGTCCTGATGGTCCACGTGCAGGTTTACATTAGAGTCCCCATGTCTGAGGCTGATGTTCATGCCACTAAATAGGTATCCTGTGCCATGTATGGCACTCCCAAATTGCTTGGCACTGTAAACTGTACCCATATAGGGATATTGACACTGTTTGAGAATGGAAAGGCGTACAGAAACAGAAGAGGGTTCCACAGTATAAACTATCAGTTTGTGTGTGATGTGGATGGCATATTCACCAACATGTGTGCCAAGTACCCTGGCTCATGCCACAAAGCATACATACTCGATGAGTCATGACTCAGTGCCCTTCTCAGTTCTGGTCGGATTGATGGATGACTGTTAGGTGAATATACTGCAGCAACATGTGTGGTGCCATGTGGCATCCTGTCAACAGCAGCTGATTATAAGTCATCTGTGTCACCTGCAAATGTGACAGTGGATACCCATTACAGCCATACCTGTATGACCTAATTCCTGGAGACACATGGCACTCCAGAGGAGGCATATAACAATGCCCACAAGAGGACACATTCCATCATAGAGAGGACTACTGGCCTACTGAAGAAGATGTTTCATTGTTTGGACCATACAGGTGGTACAGTGATGCTGTTACTAGGAAGGGCATGCAAGGTGTTCACAGCATGTGTCATGCTCCATAACATTGCACACAATGCCATGTACCATGCCGATGGACGTAGCGAAGTGTGTTCTGCCTGATGTGGATGATGGGCATGATGGCACTAGAATGGAGACCCTGAATGGATGTGCAGCATGTGATGTCCTTGTACAGGGCTCATTCCACTGGTAGCAATGACCACTGTCAGGTAGCGGCCTTGACAGATGTTGGATGTGTAAGACATCATCTATCTTGGGCATGTCCACTGCACATGGGCATATGTGTGTCATGGTGTGTGTTGGTGGTGACTGGGTGGTGGAGGAATAGGTGCTCAGTGATGACATATGCCACTGAGTGCACCCCACCAAGGTGGGAGTTAGGGTACTGTTGTGTGTTTTGGGGGGTTATACATGTCTCCATGTTGCCTTGTGTGTGTAGGGGCCTGGACTATATGGCGGGGTGTTGTATGCTTGTGTTGTGTGATGGGAGTTGGCTGTACAGCGGTGAGGGATGTATGGCTTTTGTGCATGATGTGTGTGCTTTGGGGTGTCACTGTGCTTCTGTGATACAGTGCTTTTACACATATGGGTGATGTTTCACTGTCCAGTCCTGTTGTCGGGTTTCTGCATGAAGCGTGCAGATGTTCATGTGCCCAGATGCCGTGAGGGTGCCTGTGCACATCCATCACCACAACAGCACATGGCTGCAGGTGTGGGCACTGTCTGCTTTGCCTCCACCTCACCCTCAGGTGCTGTTCCACAGCTGTCTGCATGGTCGTGTGCAGCACTCTGTATGGGAGCACTGTCTGCTGGCATCGCTTTTCTGGGGGGCTGGTGTGGACATCGAGGTACTGGATCCCTGTGTGTCAGCAGTGTGCAGGTGTGTTGTTCCAGTACACTGGGACTGTGCCTCCTGGGTAATGTCTGTATACCTCAGCTGGGTGTCCAGTAGCACTTTATTGGACAACGTGCTGCTGAATGGTGATGGTTGGGCTTCTGCCACATAGCACAGGGTGGACGCTGTCTGAAATGGGGTTACCAACCTTGCCACAAGGTTGTCCATAAGGTGCTCCAGGAGGCCACCCAGCCTGTCTACCCATAAAACATGACCCCCACCTCCACTGTCAGACCCAGCAACACCTCTGTGTTTCTGGTCTGTGCCACCAGCCTTGCCACTACAGCTGCTGTACCTGTGTGTAGTAGGTATGCATGACACCTCAGATGCACAGTTCCTGTGTCCGGCCTGCTGGCCATGTTGATGGACCCTCATCACCACTTTCCCTAGGGGGTGTTGCTGCCATCCTGTGATGGACCATGGTGCTCAGACATGCATGGTTTATGCCACCACTGGTGTGCAGGCCCATTGGGCAGTCCTCTGAGGTGCTTTCAGGACAGCGGGGAGTGGGCTGGATGTCATGGATGATGCTGTCTTCTTCCATTTCCTTGTTCTGTTCCTCTGTCCCCTAGTTTGTCCATGCCTGTGTGCTCTTCTTGTCCATATCCATTTCCTGTTGCACCTCTGTCTCCTGCTTGGTACTTTTACATGGCATGGGGATGGTATGCTACCTGTGCCATTGCACCCAGGGGTGCAGTTCGATGCTGTGTGGGATGCACAGGTGGTATCCTACCTATGTCACTCTCATTGTTAGGTTCATCTATGCCTTTTAGGGAGGGCAGTATAGTGCAGTGGTCTAAGGCTCTGAGCTGCAAATCTGGTGACATCCAGCAGACCAGACCTGGGTTTGAATCCCACAGCTTCCACTTGCATACTGTGTGACCCTAAGCAAGTCACTTAACCTCCTTGTGCTCCCAGGTCGCTCCTGTAAAAAAGCTTTCAGCTTAGTGTGCTATACCTGGTTAAAAAAAAAAAAAAACAACAACAACTTTGTCCCACTGTGCTGTGAGGTCCTGGGCAGACAGTGACATCCCTGTGGTTGCGTTTCCCTTTGTGCCAAGGTCTGTGGGAAGCAACACACAGTGGTTAGCACATCAATGGGGTACATGTCCTCAGGGCCCCTGTCCCTGCTAGTCCCTATGTATCTGCCAGTGGGTCTGTGCCATCTTCCTCCTCGTGTAGGTCTATCTCTGTGAGGGTGCTGGCAATCATCATTTCTATTAGTGTCAGGGTTAGAGATTGGCTGGGTGGTCCTCCACCAGTGCCTTGTCGTGTGTGTGTGTGTGTGTGTGCACATGCAGAGAGTTTTTTCTTCACCACTGAGCAAAGGTCATGCCATTTGTGTTTTATGACTGCCAGTATCCTTACCTCTGACCTGGCAGCATTTACGTTGGCCTGGATGTCCAGCAACAGGAAAGACTTAGTTTCTGGAGCCATTGTTAGGGTTTGTCCCCCATACAGAATGATGTAATGGGTCTGGATGTCAGATATCATTGATGCCACCTGGTCACCTGTGAAGTTCGAGGACTAGGTATGTCCCCTGCCTCATGTCTGGATATGTCCGGGGCTCTGTCTGCCACGATGGCATGCCCCATCAGGCATCACTGGTTGGGGTGTTGGGTCTTGCATGTCTCTGCCACTCTCTGCCATTGCCTCTACATTGTTCGCTATCCACTATTCAAGTCTGAATTTCCCCATGGGTCAAACTGCCTGCCCACATATGGTAGGGTCAAGGGGAGGATCCAAGTATTCTTGGCTCCCCCCTTATGATCTTCGAGGAGACACTGTTCATCTCCTGTGATCTCGCCTACAGGCTCCATGCCCACTGCACACCCGTTGGTACATGCCAGGTTTCCTGGGTGACTTGCGCATCACATAGCTACATACTACATTTCTGACCCTGTTCCATGTACTTTGTGCCCCTTCGTGCATAAAGCCTATTGTGAGGGGTGCAGACAAGACATGGCCCTATAGCTTCTAAGTCTCATTAAATATAATTATGTCACTGAAGCCACATTTCTACCAGTAACAGACAAGTGTTTTGACAACTACATAACCTAGTTTAGTGTTTAACAAAACAAATAATTTTCAGGGTACTACCCCATTTCCAAAACTACCTTGAGTACAAAATTCAGGAGGATTTGGTTAGACTCCTGGAGCTTCCAATTCAGTGAAGCCAAATGCAAAGTGGTACATCTGGGGAGGAAAAACAGAGGTACAGGTATGACCTACACATTGTGGGAGGCTCAACTTGTTGTAGTGGGGGAAGAGAATGACCTTGGTCATAACAAACAAAGGGGAAAAAAACATGACAAGTAGTGTACTGCTGTTGTCAAGAGGGCTGGAAAAAGACTGGAAAGCATCAAAAGGGGGTGCTCAGCAGAGCAAGAAAGTATTCTTATCCACTTTACAAGGCTCTCGTCAGTCCTGTCATGGAGTAAATATGACATTTTGAGTTCCTCAATGCAAACTATATGAAAGCAGCCTATAGTGTGCAAGGCAGGGCCAACAAATTGATCACAGGAATGGCTTTAAAAAGTTAAGAGGATAAGTTACACACACTTTTTTTTTCAGTTGTTTTACCAGGAGTAACACACTAAGCTGAAAGCTTGTTTACAGGTGTGACCTGGGAGTGCAGGGAAGTTAAGTGACTTGCTTGGGATCACACAGTATGCAAGTGGGGGCTGTGAGATTCAAACCCACGTCTCTAGATTTGCAGCTCAGAGCCTTAAACCACTGCACTATACTGCCTCCCCAACATGTCTCTTAATATGTTTATACAGGGCACAAGGAGGTAAAGAAGGGACATGATCTCAGTCTTTCCCATATCCAAAGGTACTGACTAAGGATGAGTCAATGCCTAATTTGTCAAATATGCCAAAATTTGACAGTTTGGAACCGAGAAACGTGTCCGATGGAACTTGGTTTCCTGTAGGCATTTCAATATGTCAACATAATAATCCAGCACTTTTTCCAGGGAACACACACTGAGCATGTCCAAGTTGTTGCAAGTTACATAATCTGCAGCAGGTAATCAGTGATTCTGTGGATTGAAGTCTTCATGCTGCTCACATCTTAGTGCCAGTTACTTCTCCTTCTCATAGCGGAATGACCTGGCTGCTGAAAGCAGCTTCTTTCATCTTAATAAGAGTGACTTTTGATCAGAAAACTTTAGAACTCATCAGAGAATCATGCATTATAATTACAGTTAGTGAATGCAGTACATTTAACTGTAGTTCCAGGTGTTCAGGCTAATGAAATCACACCACTGTAACATCCACCAAATTGTGTGCACACTTGATCAAGGAGCCTCTGGCCACAAACTTAAAACTCTCAAACACATGCTGCTGGAGCATCCATGAATGAAATAAAAATGCACGGATAGATGAAAGCACAGTTTAAAGCAATTAGTGGATGTCAGTTACATTCAGATTTGATCGAACCAGGTATCAGAAGGCTATGATACTGAAGCAGCAGTGTGTCTTGCCAACATTGAAAATATTTTTTATTGACTGACCAACCTGTATTTTGAATATTAACTGTCCAAGATGCTGAAGTAACATAGGATGCAAAAAAAAGGTGTTTCCTTGCTGAGGCAGTGGATGCTTGCAACTTGGCACTTTGCTCCATAGAGCTTTGTCATCCTGACATATGCCCCTCCCACAAGTGCCTAATCCCACCACTACACACATTCTTCTGAATTGAGTACACTACTGAGAGAGGGACAGAGCAATAAATGCCACTCATTATGCAAGACAAACTGACCAGCCTACCTTGAATCATCAGTAGATCTTCGTGCTCCACCCCCTCCCAGAAGAGCACACAATCAAACCAGTCTAAGCAGATGATTGAGAGTAGGGGGATTCAGGCCCTGATGGGAGAGGGACATCAGAGTTAGACAACATTTTACTTCTTATATCCTCAAATCATGGATCAGGGGTTAAGAGGGGGGCCAAAAGACTGAAAAAAAACTGCTACTGGGGAATGGTGGGTGATAAGGGAGGTTTAATCTTACAAATGCTGTCAACTTCTGGCAATTTGCCAGCTAGGAGTTAACTTTCATTGTATATGTTCGGCAGGGGTTAAGGAGGGTGGAATGTTGGAAATACATGTAGTGGGGAGTGGTTGGCCCAGGGACATGATTTTGCAAGCATGTTCAAGTATTTTTACAAAAACCACGAATAGGATACATTATTCAGTATATGGCTGTGCACTTGGAATCCTATTATTCATAGTAATTGGTAATTAATATTCATGGGTTGTACAATCCTGGTAGGAATTACATGCTGGCTTCACAGTTAGAGAGGATTCAAAAACTGTTTTTTTTCAGAGCTGTTATCTTTTTGTAAACATATTTTATTGAGGTACTTCAGAATAACAAAATGCACATGACATATCATTACAGGATACAGACATTGCATTTAGGCCTCTCCAGTTTATACAGTCTCTAAAAAACAATTAATTTATACTAAAACAGAATATAACATTGTGGCCCAGGTTTTACAGTCAGAATGCATGAGGGTTATAAGCCAGTAGAATGGACCTAGCCAATGCCAGAAATGTTAAGTAGAATATTAGGCCAGCACCATCAGGAGATATTCCACTCAGAGTGCAATTTCATTGTTTTCAATAGTACAGAGCACTGGCTGCCATGTATGAGGAAAGAGGCTTACCTGACCCTTGGCATTAAAATGATAGTGCTCCAACTTCATGCATAGTAAAAGTTTATTCAACCAGTGCACTATAGTAGGGGGAGAGGAAGTGAGCCAGTGCTATGCAACAGTCTTTCTGGCATTAACCAGTGCAATACCCCATAACCTGTAGTTTGCCCCACATCTACCATTGGGATTCAGACCCTGTCCTATGCCCAACATAAATTCTGAGGGCCTGCTGAGGAGTGTGTACTGTAATATTAACTCCATGAGTTTGTGCATCTCAGCCCAGAAAGGGCTTATCATGCTACATGTCACTGTTATGTGAATGAAATTGCTCTCAAATGTAAGACATTTAGGGCATCATGGGTCATAGTAAGATTTACATTGATGTCATTTTTTCAGGACGAGACAGGTTCTCTACAAAAAAATTAAACTGAATTCTTTGCAGTTTGTTTGAGCTGGAAAACATGTGTACATGTTTCATGGCTGCATGCCACTCTTTGGTGCCTAATACATTATCTACATCATCACTCCAATGCTCCTGTGCCTTCATATGGGGAAGGGAGATCGCTCCTATGAATAAGCTGTAGAAGGTTGTTAGAGGTCTGGTACTAGGCTGCAGCTTAAAGAGTAGTTCTTCTATGTGGGGTGCTGATGTAGGGAGTATTCCTATCTTAGCACAGTAAAAGACTTCAGTGTGCCCCCTAATAAAGATCTTCTATACGTTTCAGTCCATGCATGCTGCTTCTTAATAGGGCTTGGTGCAAGGTGACATTGTACTCCCTCCTATGCTTAAAAACAACAATTAGGGTGACATGGGGTGAAATCCCCCTTAGGATGGTAAATAAATTTGTGAGTGTCCATCTATATCCTAGCTAACTGCTGTGTGTATGGGGTTTCCCTTGGGGAAAGTAACATTTCTGTTAAGGCAGGCAGCAAGTAGTCATGTAATAAATCTGAGCCATATCACTTTCCTTCAAGAATTAGCCAATCAGTAAGATTCCCTCTAGGTCCCTCTGTCAGAAGGGCCAGCTGTGTGGCCTAATAGTAATACATCATGTGGTGTAGTGTCATACCCCCTTTTATTGAGGGGGAGCTATAAAATGCTCCTTGGTATACAAGCATTCTTCCACCATAGGGACATCTGGCTAATATGTTATTAAGGGATTTAAAAAATATTTCTGGGACTCCAATAAGTACATTTTGAAATAAAGAAATTTGGGGAGCACATTTATCCTGATGGTATTGATTCAGCCTATAAGACTGAGAGGGAGGACCTCCCACCATTCACAATCCTTCTTAATGGAGTTGATGTGAATGTCTCTTTAGAGTGTTTTTTTTTAAATGTTTTAGGGCAATCTTAGATAAACATGCCCCTTTAAGGAAAAAAGGATATGAAATGTACGAAATGGTTGTTTTACAGGAGAGTTAACTGAAGTCATTAAGTGAAGGGAGACTGCTTGGGGCAAATACAAAAGGATGAATGATACGAAAGATTGGGGGCCAGATTCATAAAATGTTGCCCTGTGGCAAACCCAGTTTGCACCATGCAAACTGGGTTCTGCACCATAATGGTATTCACAAAGCCTAGTTTGTACCTGCAAACTGGGTTTGCGCTAGGGCAAAGTTGTGAGTGGGGCTGCAATGCAAATTAGGGGGAGGGGAACTGCATATCTCCCCAGCACTTTGAACAATGTTTGGTCTTCATCAGGGGACCCCCCCGACAAAGTCCAAGCATTGGTCATAGCACTGGGGAGATAGTTTGTTGGATGCTTTGTATGTGAACTACACCATGAGGAGGAGTAAACAGAACTTGTACTAATAAATGGTATTTTGACTATAATTTGCCTTGCTGTTCCTCATTTGGGGTCAATGAGTGCAGGGTGCATTTGGATTTTGGGGTTAGAGGCAGCAGTATTGGTGTTACCGCTGCCTCTACCTAGACCTATTCACAGCTAGATAGCACCATATGCTATTCATCCATGAATAGCATTTTGTTATACCTGGGCAATCACAAGGTGCAATGCAAACTTTTGCGTTGCACTTTGTGATTATCCTGCCCTGGATCTCTTATAGAACATGTAGGAATAATAGTAACAGATCAATAAAAAAGACTAAAGTAGATTTTTACAAACAAAAGCAGGAAAGGACTTTTATTGATAAGAGAAATTTTTGGAGGGGATCAAATAGACTGTCAAACCCCAAAAAGAGGGAGGAGGTTGATTCATCTTCAAAATGGGGATTAAATTCTAAAATAAAAAAGGACATAGCAAATTATATGAATGAATTCTTTACAGATTTAACTAGGTACAAGGAGAATTTTTCTGATCTAAATATTCCTGAGATGGAGTCAGTTTTAGACAGACCACATTTTTATTTTAAAAGAATTACCACGAGTGTCGTTTTCCAAAACTGGATCTAACCAAAGGCCCAGGACTTGACATGGCAGAAGGCCAATTTATGAGTGCTGTTGCACAAGAATTATCTGTTCCTTTGTAAAAACTCTTCAATAAATCTTTGTGCTGCTCAGAGGTGCTGAGGGGTGAGGCCTTGGATGCCACAGCTCATGCTGTGCCGGCAACCAGGGTTCAGGAATGAGCACTGGATGTCAGGGGTCACCCTGGGGGGGGGGAGAGAGGAGCTGGACTGAGCTGTTGTCAGACAGCTCTCTTCTCCTCTCCTGGAGAGGGATGGGCACCAATCCAGTTAGCAGATGGTGTGAGGAGGGGAGGGCGCTGTTAGGCACTTGGTGGAAGCCATGTCTCTGCAAGGCTTCTTGCCTGGACTTTGGTACTGCATGCCGGCACCCTCATGTGGGCGGGGGGTTAGGGATCACAAAGTCATTCAAAATAACTAAGCAAAATACCTCACCCAACTGCTGTGCTGACTGAATGATCCCCAAACAGGGAGATAGGGCCAGAATACAAGAGTCCTTGCCAGCAGGTGGGGACAAAAAAAAGAAAAAAGAGAAATAAAAAAATAAATAAATCTTTTTGTGTGCAAAGGGTACTGTATTTTTGGAAAAAAAGCCTGTCGTGTGCCTATATATCAAGGTGGCTCAAAAACTGAAGTCTCTAACTATAGGCCAATTTATATTCTGTCCCTTATGGGGAGATTATAGGAAAGATAGTTCTATGTACAATTGATGGATTATTTGGAGAAATATAATGTGATCACAAATATTCAACATGGATTCAGGAAGGGTTTAACACGGCGACTGACTCGGACAGGTTCTTGAATGACCTGTGTATAAATATGAATGGTTGGCTGTTTACTGGAGCGGTGTTCGTGTACCTGACCAAGGCATTTGACCTAGTGGATCACCTCACTGGAGCTAAAACTTAGTAGGGTGGGAATGAGTAAACCTGTAGTTGACTGGTTTGCATGTTATTTAAGTAATAAAGAACAAGTAGGTACAGTGAATGTGGTTTTATCAGATTTACGAACACTGTCTCCTGGTGTACCACATGGGTACATTCTTGGACCCCTGTTGTTCTCTGTTTATCAATGACCTGTCATAGCAACTTAAACAATCTAATATTATTTTATTTGCAGATGATGTGGTTTTGTATTTGGCAGATAATGATTTGAAATCTTTGAATGTTAAATTGAAAAATGAGTTTTGTAATTTAACTAGATGGTTTTTACAAAACAGGTTGTTGAAGAAAAAGAAAACAAAGATAATGATGTTTTGTATGGCACAAAAGCTAGTAGAAGAAATGATAAACTAACTTTAAAATTTGAGGATGGAAGTTATTTGGAGGAAGTGAGTAATTTTAAATACTTAGGCATAACATTGGATTGCCAGTTAAAATTTGATGCACATGTTGATCAAACCTGTAACATATTACGTAAAAAATTGGGTGCTCTATCTAGGTCCCAGGAATTGCTCACAGACAGTACAAGAAAAATGTTATCTCAAGCCTTTCTTCTTCTCTTATTAGATTATGGAAGTGTTGTATGAGGTGGGGTGTTGGATAGGATTTTTTCCAAAAGAACATCAATGTATAACGTGATTAGTAGATTTGCTCTATGTGAAAGTATAGGGAACATTATTGTACTCTATATAAACATTTTAATTGGTTACCCCTTGATAGTAGGCATTGTTTTTATATGAATTGTATGATCTACAAAGCTTTGAGAATGGGTAATATGAGACCAGTGCCAGGCATTATTATCCTCCAAAACAAGCAGTCATGCTTGTGTTCAGGTGACTCTTTAACTTTAACTATCCCACATCTTAAAACAATAGGTTAGAGATCTTTTGCTTATGTTGCTGCAAAGCAATGGAATTCATTACATGCGGAAACCCAGAATGCAAATAGTTTTTATTGTTTTAAAACTTTGTGTAAAGCCCATTTAATGTCTGATTTGTGTTGTAAATGTTATCAATAATTGTTATATATTGTACTTTGTTATCTTTTGGTATATTCTGGGTCTTGCCTGTAAAAGGTCCATGTGGCCAGTGTGCTTACCCAGTTAACAAAATGAAAATAAAATTAATAGTTTGGTGTAATTTGTGTGGAACAATTCGGGTCCATTGTTAGCAATATTGATGCCTAAATATTTGAGAATAGTGACCACTTTCATGTTCAGGGAGTTGTTAGTTAAATAAGTGTGGAAGCCCTAACCAACAGGTAGAACCTCACTTTTGGTCCAGTTTATCTTATGGTTGGAGATTTTACTTCATTTAGTTAAAATTTGGTGTACTTCCAAGAAAAACCAATGTGCTCTAGACAAGGGCTATCTGTATGTACCAAGGTAGCAAGCCCAGTGACACAAATGAAAGAGATGGGTGCGCACTCACAGGAAAAACCCCACAACCTGGTTTGATTAATCTAAGCTTTTTATTCCAAACTTGGAGGACTCTGATCAAGATGGCCCCAGAGCTTCAACCGTAAAGGTCTTCCTCAGGGGGCATGTCACATAGTGGGGCCCCTTTTTATATTGGTGAACAGTCACATGATTATATGACAAGCCATCAACTTAACATGTACAAATAACTTGTATTAAGAATATATATATATATATATATATATATATAAAACAGCAAAAGTGGCAACAAATGGCAAGCACCAACATAAACATTTCACAACTTAACATTTCCATGTATATCTTAAGTGAGATTAGAATGGGAGAGGTAAGAGCATAAGAGCATCGAAATATGTTGTTATGCAGTAATCACAACAATACTCTCACTTTTGACATAGAGAAAAACCAAAATATATTGATAAATTTTTATTTAGTGTCTGCAACTTTCAAATTAAAGTTATTTTGTGTGTCACCTGTAGAAATATCCACAATTCAAACCTTTCAGAAACTGCTAAACTTTGTTCTATGTAATTTAATTATTTAGTAATGTTTCTTTTTTTCCAAAAGAAAGAATGTAAATATTTACACAAAACAAAAGAAAAACTTGGGATAAGGTAAGACAATCTAGTGAGATTGCCAGGATCATGTTAGAAGCATCAAATAGATTTTACATCTTAGCCATAATTCATCAATTTTTATTAACTTTACAGCCAAGAAAGATTAGCTATGTCAAGTAAAGTTTAGGATTAGGAGTGGAATCCATACACTGGCCAGGTGGAACCGAGGGCTGAGGCACTGGATGCCTTGCCTTGTTCTACACCGGCAACCCATGTTTGGGAATGAGCATGGGCCACCGGGGTCGGCAGGGGAGGAGAAGGATTGAGCATCTGATGGACTGCTCTCCTTCTCTGAGGAGGGGGCTCACCAGCAGTCAGGGTCCAACTGGCCCCTAGCAGCGGCTGGGGGCAGTGTGCCAATGCTGCAGAAAGGGGAGGAGATGGGGCAGATGCTTGAAAGAGCACATGCGGATGAGTGTGCTCTCTCTCCATGGGTGTCATTACATGCTTCACCTCCGTAAAGGGGAAAACCAGAAAAAGTCCTGGCCACATGGCATGAAGCTGTCCCCCACTGTGCCACCCCTGAGAAGGCACCTCCCTGGCCAGATCCATTTCAGGTGGGTTGGGATGCTCCCCACCACCCTGCCATGAAAGGTAAGTCATGGGAGCTCAAAGGAGGGGGTCTGATCCTTGGGGGATGGCGCTGGGAGGACAGCAGAAAGTTAGCAGGAGTGCAGGCAGGATGCGAAAGACATACCATAATAAAAAAAAAAATGGAATCCAAACATCAGATGGTAGGGCATCCCCCTCATATGTCAACATTTATATGGGCCAATGGGAGGAAGAACACATTTACAATGTCAAAAGAACAAGTACTTTGGTCAAATTGTCTGTTGTTATTGTTGTATAGACAATATACTGTGCATATGGGATGGAACAACTGAGGAATTTAATGAATTCATGGCTTACATAAATCAAAAGGACTTCAAACTTAGGTTCACACAAGAAATCAGTGAAAATGAAATTAATTTCTTGGATGTCACCCTCTATGCCACCTCCCAACTTATATCTATACTTAGTGGTTTGTCTGTAGCAGCATGGCTGCACCCGCTACAGTGTGTGTGCATGGGGGGGGGGGCTGGCCATGTGGTTGTTGAGTTATTGCTACCTTTGTGTTTGCCCCTTAAAGTCTGTTTGTGTGAAAGCATTCAAACCTATGGAGAGAAAATAGGAGTACAGGCCAGCCAGTAATAAAGTAGTTGTGTGGGTAAGTGTGTGTATTTGGGGTGGGAAGAACCACATGTGTTTCCATTGGTATGTGTGCTACAGTTCAGCTGTGCAGCTGAGATGAGGGGAGACAAAAAAACTAAAACGTATAACAGTGGCTATAAGCATGCCGCATGCGTGCAGATGTATGCAGATTTGTACTGAAGTACAAGCAAGCCATATGTGTGCAGGCAGTATAGCTTAGTGGTTAAAGGCACCACACTGCAAAGCAGTAGACTTGGAGACCTAAATACCTGGGTTTGAATCTCATCAACCTCCATTTGCATATGGTGTTATCATGAACAAGTCACTTATATTTTATGTGTGCAGTTATCAGTGACCACTTGCTTTTTGCACATATCCACATGCATGCAGTCTGTTCCAATTTAACATAAAAAGCATGCTTTTCACACTTGCTTGCTGCATGCATGCCATTGGTTCCAATTTAACATTTAAATAATGCTTGCAGCATGCATATCACATGGGTAGTTTTATGTGTGCATGAAAACATTTGATATGATTATTTCTGTAAGGGCAGTTTCCAAAATTTCCAAAACTGGAGGGGTTCAATGACAAATAAAACTTGTAAAGTAGACCACGTACAGCTGCAAAAATCTGAATTTGTGTCATACAATAAGGAACTGATACAACACTACCTTAAAAATAATAATAGGGGAGATACATCAGCTACTAGCAGATGGAAGTCCTTGCTAAGAGGGGCCATTATATTCTCTAGTCACAAAAAGTAAGCTAAGAAGCAGCAGGTAATGGTCATGAAGCAACAAATCTCTGAAGCTGGAGTGCAGCACATGACAAGCCCCACAACTGCTGGATACCAGCAGCAGCAAAAATAAAAATGGGAATATAACCAACTGTCAAACTCCAAGCTCGAGCAGACAATATTGATGAACCATGCTACTATCTATTTTGAAGGGGACGTGGGAGGAAAATGGCTGGTATGGCAATTATGAAAGAGATAGAGTGTTTAAAATGTCAGCCAAATCAAAGCCAGTGATGGGGAACTTAAATATTCAGATGCTGATATAGGGGAATGTTTTTGGCTTTTTTATCAAGAGTTGTAGACCTCCGAGGTACACCCGTCTGAGGCTGATATTCAAGCCTTTTTGGACCGGCCACAAATGCCACCACTGATTTACAAAGCAAAGACACCATCAAGAAGACTTCACATAGGATGAAATCCAGAATGCCATTCATCACTTCAAGGGGGGGAAGGCACCTGGTACTGATGGATACCCTGTAGACTTTAATAAGGTCTTTATTGCAGAGCTGCAAGAGCCACTCTGTGATATGATATCTGAGTGCCTGGAGTGTGGCATGTTGCCCCCTCCACACAGTCCACCACTATCATGGTTCTCCCCAAACAGGGTAAGGACCCGATGCTCTGTGGGTCCTACAGGCTGATCTCACTGCTTACTGCAGACTGTAAAATAATAGCACACATGTTGGCCTGTCAGTTGGAGCCTATACTCCCCACAGTTATTCACACAGACCAGGTGGGCTTTGTTCAGGAACACCAAGGTAAACATAATGTTCAGAAGGTGATGAACATCATCTCATGATGGGCAGGAGGCAGGGCCAGACATACGGTTGCGGTATTGGCCCTGGATGCTGAAAAGGCCTTCAACCACATGGAATGGGGGTACATTTCTGCTACACTTAGGAGGTTTGCCCTGGGGGAAAAGATATTGAAATGGATTTCAACTTTATATCAGCAACCCACAGCCCAAATTCTGGTAAATGGGAGGCTATACAAATCTTTCCCCCTTTCCTGGGAACTAGAGAGGGTTGTCCCCTCTCCCCACTACTTTATGTCGTGTCCCTGAAGCCCCAAGCTGCAGTAATCAGGGCTGACCCCCAGATACCTGGGTTTCAAGCAAACAGAATTATAAGATATCACTCTTTGCTGATGATCTGCTAATATATTTGGACAACCCTGGAGACTGTGTCCCTAGAGTACACCAAATTTTGAAAGAGATGGGTGCATACTCGCAGGAAAACACTCTACAACCTGGTTTGATTAATCCAAGATTTTTATTCCGAACTTGGAGGACGCTGATAAAGATGGCCTCAGTGCTTCAACTGCAAAGGTCTTCCTTGGGCGGGGTGTCACATAGTTGCGTGTAGCCCCATTTTAAGAGTACTAGGGAGCCAGAGGCAGGATTCTTTAAGAGATGATGTCCATGGGTCAGTGCTGGGGCACATCCCCTTGAAATGAATGGAGTTTTTTATTACTATTTTATACATTATTGATGGCTAATTGGAGAATAATGAAGGCCACTGTTCTACTAACAAGACCCTTGCTAGTCAAGCGCTGGCCTTCATCAATTTCCAGCTCTACATCAATAAAGTATAAAATAAAAAAATCCCACCATTCACTTCAATGGTGCACACCCCTGCAGTCTCCCTTGCCTTATGTCATAATGTGCCTGAGCGTGGGAATGTGGAGGTCAGCTTCACTGCGGGGGCCGTATAAGCTTAACTATAGTCATTCTCTCCAATCTGACACTCCCTTACTTGGGAAGTACCCTTCATGCTCCAGAAAAATCTTATTTGCCCTGCTGCTAGTGCTATCAGGGGATATAGAACGTAACCCTGGACCATCTCCTCCCTCTCCTCCTAATTACCACATGGCTTAAAAATAGCCCATCTAAACATTAGAAGCCTCCTCCCTAAGATCTCCCTGCTTCAACCTCTAGCTCTAGACCTCAGCCCAGACATCCTCATATCCAAAACACGGTTAACTCCTAAAATTGCTGATGACTGTATCTCTATACCTGGCTACTCCCTCATTCGCCAAGACTGCCCCACTAGAGGTGGTGGCATTGTCATTTAATGTACATCGCCTCCTCTATCCAGTTCACTCTATACTCCATACCTCACTCCCAAAAGCTTATGAGCTGCTACTTATAAAGATCTCCCTCCTGTTCTCCTTGCCTATATTTATTACTGGTGTTTACTGCTACCATAATCCCACTCCCACTTCTATCAAAGAATTAACAACTGCCCTTCAGTCGCACCCCTCTACAGGTGAACTTCATATATTAGATGATTTTAACGGGCTCTCCCCACCAAAAGCAAATCTAGAAATGAAATCTCCACCTTAAATCTAACTCAGAAAATTACTGAACCTAGCCAGCTAAATACTACCTCACAAAACCATACCTTAATAGACTGGACACTCACCTCCCATCCCTATCATATCATTGCAGCTGGTACCTTACCAGACTCCATAAGTGACCACCACCTAATATACTCTGTTCGTAAAATCCATCACCTGAAACCCCTCCACAAACCCTAATGCTTCACTCTTTCAAATCCTTAAATTTGGCTCCCTTACTAAATGACCTGTCAACCTGTGACTGATCCCCCATTCACCTTGCCTCCTCAATTGACTCTGCTCTATACTTTCACTCCAATCTCCTCCAAATGTGGGACCTTTATGCACCCCCAAAGCGCACTCATGTACATGGCTCCCACCTCTCCTGGGTCTCTGCTGAACTAATAGCATGTCTACATGCCAGAGACCAGGCCTGGAAAATTCACAAAGCCTCAGGCACCCCTCTTGCTAGACATCAGAGTCGGTTGAAAAAACAATTACGACTGACTTATCACACATTAAGACTGATGTTTCCAACTAGTTTGAAATTTGTGACTTCAACTAACTAAAGAAAATCCAACCAATTTTTTTCAACTTCCACCATTGCTGAATTTTATTTATTACCTCTCGAGAAGTTCACCGGAGATGCTAGTCACATATCCCAGCAGCAGAAGAGATGAAATCATTCACTGCAGTGCATGAACTAACTAGTTGCTGATGCCCAGCATTGAGGTCAACAGTAATGTAACTTAAAAGATACTCAGAAGGGAAAGGATAGCATATTTCTTGCTGTGGGATGGAAAAGCTGGAGTGCCTCAAATGTTTTCAATGCTAACAATATAAATTGCTACTAAACACTTATTTTTTTATTCTCTTGCTTTTGGCCTTGCTTGCTTGCCTTATAAACCTTGCAAGGAATGCAAGACTACTTCTCTTGTACCCTCACACCCCCCCCCAGCCCCAAAGTCACATAAACAGCTGCCTTAGACCCTGGTGTGAGAGTATGCTGCTGTACACCCTTCAAAGCCACACACAACCTTAAAGCCTTGTGGTGTGGGATATGCTTCAGTATTCCCCTGAAGCCACAAACAGCCTTGTATCCCATGTGGGATGCAGCAGTACACCTCCAGAGCCACATAACCAGCCTTTTATCCTGGTGGAATAATGCATTGCTGCACCTGCTGTACACCACTGAAGCCATGTAAACAGGCTTACATGGTGTGGGTTGCAGCAGTAGCAGTACACCTGCAAAGTCACAATCACATCAACAGCTTTAGGGTGTGGGTCCTTGATGGTGTACTCCCCCAAAGCAAAAAGCCACATTATCAGCCAGCCTTTTATCCTTCAAGTGTGGGATGTTGCAGTACTGCAGAACACCCCAGAAACTTCAAGCACATAAACAGCCTTCAACCCTGATGTTTGTTACTGCAGTAGTACCACACCAGTACATCTTCAAATTTAATCAACATAAACAGCATGCTGCCTTAGACCATTCTGTGGGTTGGATCATGCTAGTTACACCCCACCACCCCTTAAGCAAGCCACATAAACAGCAGCAAGCACACAGCATTAGTACAGTGAGTGACAGTGATGCTGGTGTGGGATGCCGCAGTTAGTATACACCCCCACCCTGGCTTGAAGCACTCTGTGAATGATGAAAAAATGAACATAATCTCACTTGTTTAATTTAATTTTTACACCCCAGCACCACTCACTCACTCACTGTCCAGGCAGCTAAGCCAAGGCAGAGGCATGACACGAGGCAGGCCTGACCCTTACCCACCCTCAGCCGGTTCAGCTGGCAACCACAAAACAAAAAACACAACAGCTGAATTTTGAAAATATAAAACCTTTCACTGCCGACAGTGCCAAACAATAGTATTCTTTTAGTTAACGCTGTTGCTTGTTTTGCTGCCTGTGCCTGACAGAAATCCTCACTGGCTGGCTGCCTCAAGTGTGTATAGTAATGCTTCAGAAAAATATGTTTTAAGACAGAGCACCCCAAACAAAATACAGATCCACAAAGAAGCAAACACAGTTAATGTTGGTTTTAATCTTAAACTGACTTAATAAGCTCCATATTTATTTCTCACACACAAACAGTTCCAAAAAACTTAATTAATAACTAATATCAAATAAATCTGTATATGAGACATATGATAGTCTTCCGAACAATATGTCCTGAACTGTTACCGCTATGATTGAGCTAGCTATGTTAGTTTTGCACTTAGTAGTAAAACTAACATAGCCTGCTCAGTCAATCATAGCAGTAACAGTTTAGGCAAGGACATATTGTGCAGAACACTATCATATGTCTCATATACAGATTTATTTGATATTGGTTATTAATTAGCACAGGACAGGTGCAGAATCGGATGAGATGAGTAACACATGTCAGCCTGCCCTGCAGTCTGCTGCATATTATCAATGCAAGCTAGCTTTTGCATGTTCAACAAGCTCTGGCAGAGCCACTACGACTGTGAATGCATTAACTAGATAAGGGTGTTTCATGGGCTTAATCATAAACAGTTATTTATTTAAAAAATAACAGATTTACAAACCTCTGAGTCAGAGACTCATTTACAAAGGCACCTTGTTGAAACTAATACAAAGACAACACAGTTAACAAGTCAAAAAACAATTACTGTGAGAGCAGACAGTTATAACAATCATTCACTGGAGATACATGGGTAGCAGTAGATAAATAGATTACATAGTTTAGGCACACAGGCACCACATCAAGAAGACCAAAGCAGTTCAAACAATATAGAATAGCTAAAGAAAATAGACATCAGGAGTCAAAGAGAAGCCCAGAGTGTTCACATGAAGGCTGTTGCATATATACTAAAAGAATCAAAGTACAGTACATTGAGAAAGGGCATATTTAAGCAATAAGGCATGACAGGGTGTGTGTCATCATGTAATAATGTCACTCCTGGGGTGGGTTGAAGCATGAGTGCCTTATTGCAATTATACAATGTTTTGTTGTTCTATACAGAATAAAAAATGCATTTTAAAGGATGTTTTTGTTAGTGTGGAAAAATATTTCTTAAGAGAAAATGCAAGGAATGATCCAAATCCAAAGCTACGGTGATGTTATTGTATAATAACATCACTGTTTCAATGGGTCAGCAACCAATCAGCTTCTTACATTTTTCCTTGCCATTGTATAATTAAAAATACTACCACCTTCTGTATTACAGTTATCTATATGATTTGCATTTTATTCTATGCACTGTTATAGCAATCAACTCAAAAGAACCAGGCCATCATATACATGAAGGTACCGTACCCTAATTGAAAACACTGCTGAGACAACAGTATGTTGTGACAAGGTGGAAGATAAACACAATGTTGAGACAAGTTTTTGAAAACATTTGATGTTTTAATTTTTTTTTAGTGACTGATATACAGTTCACACACAAAATTCATATAATATAAAACTGCATATGCCCAAATGCCAATGTAAATTCGACACATTTCATTACAAGCTGTTCTCTTGAAGGAAGATATTACTATACAAAGCCTAAAAATAGGCATCAGGTAAATGTAAACTGGGGTAGGTGTGTTATTGAGGGCAAATACTGGTGCCTCTACATCCACACCACTAAGCTTTTAATGTCAACATCAGGGTTTTATTTAACTCTAAAAATTGATTAGCGTTTTGCTCATAAAGTGCTAAAACTTTGTGAAAATTAATAGCTCTTGCCTCACTGTGTTTAACAAACACAGCACTTCTAGAAAATCTATATAAATACTTTCTGTACAGTTAGTATTGTCCCAAGAGAAAAACTGTTAATCAATTATTTAAAACCCTGCAACATGCTTCTTTTTTCTGCTGCTGTGAGTTCCCTCATCTATGAAGTCCCATTCTGCTTGTGGCAGCCCCCCCCCCAACCAGATTATTTATTTAAAAACATTTTGTCGAAAAAAGTTTTGTTTTAGTATATCCATGGTCAGGAAAAATGAATTTGTAAAATAAACCAAAATCCCCATCTTTGAGTTCACTGAATCATAATACAGCATGTTATGAATTTTTCAGATTATATGTGTAACCTACGGTAAGTCAAACAGAAATTAGACACACAAATTCCTGGCTATTTGCAAGAGAATCAAATGTAGTTATCATTCGGTTATAAACACCTATAGTCACAAACTGCAAGTTAAGAAAATTCAGTACAATATTAACACTAGCCCAGAACTGCCTGCCTGAGAATGAAGTTGGTATATTATTTGGAAAAAGGCAAAAAAATTGGGTCTCTTGCTACAATATGCAATTTCCTATAAAGATGGTGGTGTCACATGGCTTAATGAGGTGCTGTGAGGTGCCTAAGGGAACTTGTTATGCAGAAAGTTCCAGGAGAACAGTCATAAAAACTGGAATAACAGGTTCCAAGAAGTAATTAACTCAAAAAGAATGTTAGAAAAAACTACCCCATTCATTCAGAGGTGTCAATGAATGTATTTGTTAACCATGTTGGTTTATCTTCTGCTTCCCTCATGAGAATAAATATGTGAAACTACATTTATGTTATTTTAAATGAAAAATGAGTTTTAAATAGCTTGGCCATTTGGATGGCAGCTCTGATAGCTGTTCCAGTCTTTCTTTTCACTGGCATAAACTGAGCCAGGAAAAAAAGTAAATAGGAAAAAAAAACAGCATTTTGTTTCTACAACTAGTTGCTAATTGCAGCTGGTATTTTTAACATGTGCAAGTCAACTCCACTCTCAAACTTAAAAAGAAAAATACATTTCATCACAGACTGTGTTTACCAAGTACTGTGCCCATTTTAGTATATAAATGTTTAAGAAATACCTGAAAGTTGTCTATTTTCCTTGAAGTTGAATCCTTAAACTGTAGTTTCAGACATTTCTTAGTGTTTCCTTTTGAGACACCAGGTGACTCTGATAATCATTTGTTCCAAGGGTTTTTAAGTCAGTTTGAAGGCAATTTAAGCATCTTCTGTTCTCTTTGTCCTTAACAAAATGCAGGGACTCCACAGATTTGTTGCCCCTTGGTCCACACCCCAAACTCTAGTGAGTCTTCTTTCAGTATGATAGATCCACCTCATGCCCCTCCCACATGAATAAAAAAAGGTGGGATGGATCTTTTGGAGCTTCTTGGGTGGAGGTGGGGTGGACCTTACTTCCCCCCAAAAAAACAATGCTGCCTCCCACTACTCAGGTTCCAGTTCTTGTACCACCCATTTAAGAAAGAAAATAGTACCTTGCAACCATTGACTAACATGAAAGTGTATTTATTTGAGGGTGGAAAACATTTCTTGGAGGAGGTAAGGTGGAGGAGACTATTTACACCTTCAGTCAGTTCCATGAACAGAAAACATGACATCACTCATTTCGTACATGCAATACTCCTGTAGGCTCCGCCCACAGTCGTAAAATGGTAGAATCTGAGAAAAATATTTATTTAAGGATGTGCTCAGATAATATGAAAAGACAAGTGGTTCCAACTCACTGTCAGTCTCTCAGAAATTAAAAAATAACTTCAACAGTTGTTATTTTCAATTCCTTCACTAACTTACCAGTTGCCGACTCCACTACTACTCGAACGTTTGGAGCGCTCTCTCTCTCTCTCCCCCTCTCCCCTCATTGGCAGGCTCCAGTCTCCAGTCCACTGACTTGTCCCTTCAGTCCACTCTGCCTGGACTTTATCTAATTTCTTTTTCTTTCTGCCTTCTTTTCAATCGGCAATTCATTCGGTGCCGCTGCTGCAGTCAGCAGTCTAATGCAGTAAGTCTGCCATTACCTGCGGCTGCCCAACTGCCACTGACCACAAATGCCCCACAGCTGACTTACTTGTGTGCCCACTAATCTGAAAAGGCCCAGGCCAGCTGCCAACCCACGTGGTCTCATTCATTCAGTTGCTGCTGCTTTGGCTTGCACTTTTATTTTTCAGTGCTTGGGTAAGGGGTTAGTGTCTGTCTAGTAGTAGAGCCTTCTCTTATGTTGACCTGACCATCGACAACAGTGACTCCCACCCTCATCCTTCAAGTTTGTGGCAGCTCTACTCACATGCATCAAGGTAACACCTGACTTCACTGACCAGACCTCCTAGCAAGGCAAGGTCACTGAGCTGACTAACCACCATCTGAGTGATGAGGTGAGGTGAGGTGAGGTGACCCGGTGAGTCCCGATCACTGCTCCAGGCACTCCATGACCACATAACGATTTGGTCCAGACTCCAGATCACTACCCCTCCTCCACAGTCTCCCCTCTCCTCCAAACCCCGGGCCCTTCTCATTAGTCTGTCTCCAAGACTAGCACGATGAGGCTCGCTCCCCTTACTCTTGACTCCTCCTTGCTCCTCTTCTGTTCTGGTCTCATGTGTGGGTCACTGAGGAGTGTTTCTGGTCCCTTTAGACCTCACTCTCTGGCTCCTTGGCTCACTGTCTCTCCCCCCAGACTCCCACTCACTTGAGGAGGTGGAGAACTCTAATCTGACTGGTGGTGTGTCGGTAATTGCCTTGCTCCTGCCGCTCCTGGCCAGAAAATAGTTCCCCCCCGACCTACCTCACCTCCCAGACCTACTTCACTTGTCCTCAGTCTGTCCTTATTCTAGTACCTCCTACACTGTGGACTGGACAAGAACAAAAAAAGCAGGGTTTTAAATAATTGATTAGCAGTTTTTTTCTTGGGACAATGCTAACTGTACAGATAGTATTGATATAGGTTTTCTAGAAGTGTTATGTTTGTTAAACACAGTGAGGCAAGTGCTATGCATTTTCACAATGTTTTAGCACTTTTATGAGCAAAACGCTAATCAATTTTTAGAGTTAAATAAATCCCTGAAAAGTAACTTAATCCTGACACCGCAAACACTAATCTCTGTCTCTCTGACTCTGAACACCTCGCTCCCTCAACTTGCACTGCTATCCAATTCACTCTTGCATCTTAAATCTCACCGCCTTGTGCAGTGAGGTCCCAGACAGTTGGTGCACGCACAACTCCTGGCTACTCCTGCTCTCTTTACTCATTGGCAGAGGTTGGCACCCAGGATCCAGGTGTACATTAATTGGCTAAACTTGGAAGCTGAACACAGAACCTCCACCCTCACGGCACAAATAAAAAAAAAAGGAGACATCGAGTTTGACTGTCTCAGCGTCAACGCAGGCAGCAAGATTGCATTCAGGCAAGCTAGCCAGCCCAGAAGCCATGACGGAATCATCGATTTTAGTCAAATACAACTGCAGTAAATTATGGTTGCAATTCAGTGCAATTGCAACTGCATTAAATTGCAACCCACGATTCTGACAGCTGACGGCGGCTCCTGGGTATACCTCTTGCCAAAAGTACTGTATCCTCAGAAATGCCTGTACAAGAGCAATTAGATGGCCAAGGCTAAAAACTTCACAGCCAATTTTAACAGGAATATCAATCACCCAGCCAAATTCTGGAAGGTAGTTCAGTCCCTGTTTTCCCCTCCATCCAAACCCCCAGCCACAGTCCTCAAAGTAAATAACTTCACCCTATCTGACGTCCCCCATGTGGCTACTGAGTTCAACACATTTTTCACCTTCTGCACCTCCTCCCTACTCTAAACTCTACCTACTACATCAACTCTACCCTCCCTCCTTAAGTCCTCTTCTTCAAACTGCCCCCCTTTCTCTTTCACCCATCTCCCCTTCTGATGCCCTCAAAGCTCTTCTTGCTCTTAACCCTTCAAAAGTAAAGTGCCTCTCTGGTTTTGACTCTAAAATCCTGTGTCTGTCAGCTCCAGCTATAGCTATCCCCCTTGCTTCTCTTCTAAACCTCTCTTTTCCTCTCGCCTCTGTCCCCTCTCACCGGAAATATGCCACTATTATCCCCCTTCTGAAAGCAGTGATCCCTCCTCCTTAGGAAACTACTGTTCTGTCTCCCTACTCCCCACTCTAGCTCAGTTACAGGAGCACGTGGAACTATCCCAACTCTCCTCCTACCTTGACTCATCCTCTTTTAACCCTCTACCAGTCTGATTTCCAGAAATATCACTCCACCACCTCCTCCCTTCTTAGGCTAATTGACTCCATACTTAGTGGTATGGACCACAGACTCATCACCTCCGCAATCTTTGTCGACCTAGCCAAGGCTTTTGAAACTGTCTGCCATCCCCTTCTCCTTACCAAACTCACTACCAGTGAGTTCTCTGACACATCCACTAGCTGGTTCAAATGTTACCTGGCAGAGAGGACCCAATCTGTTAGGATCACTGACAAAACATCACCTCCCCTTACCATCTACACTGGAGTCCACCAGGACTCAGTGTTGGGTCCACTACTACTCTCCATCTTCCTAAGTGACCTTCCCTCTGTCTGCCTTTCCACCTCAATCCATTTGTATTCAGACAATACTGTACTGTACACATCTGGTCCCCCCACTAGATTTCAACAATGGCTTTGCTCAAATCAGTTATTCTTAAATGCCAAGAAAACAGTCTCCATGACCTTCAACACTAGTCAGAGACTCTCTCAGCTACCATCCCTTCCCACCTTCCACACCCTTGATGGGACCTTGCTCAAAGGCAACTCCTTTAGATATCTTGGGATCTGGCTTGACTAAAATCTCAGCTTCTCCAGACACATTGATGCCATCCACAAAAAACTGCACCCCAAAGTGGGTGCTCTGTACAGAAACAGTGGCTGTATATCATTGTTGGCTCGCCATGCACTGATCCAGAAAATGATCCTCCTATTTGACAACAGCGATGTAGTCTACAGTGCCACTCCCAAATCTTCCCTAACCAGGCTGGATTCTATCTTCCATTCCTTCCTTCTGCTTTTTCACTTGACTCCCCTTCCCACACCCATCAAAGCAACCACTACCAGTCTCTCTACCTCCCCTCCCTAACAGACAGGTGTCTTATCCATTGCACCTCCTTTCTTGCTAAATTCTGGTTTAACTCGCTCCCCTCTTATCTCTCCTCCTCCATTTCCATCAAACCCCCTTCCTCCCAATTATTTCAAAATAAAGACTCCAGAACCTTAACCGTTCCATGAAGTCCTTCTCTGCAGGCCAGTCAGTTTTCTCCTTTCACTTCCATTAATATGGAACTCCCTACCCCAGCCTGTCCAGCATGCAACCTCCTCTAAGATACTCATCTCCCTACTAAGGGACCATTTCCCTCCTGCCTGTAACTGTACCTAGACTATGTTATCCTCAGCCTCTTTCATTGTTTCTGTTCCTCATTCACCTGGTTAGCACTTATTCAACATTTAATGTTAATTGCTATGCACTTTGATATGATAATTAATATTTTTAGATCATAATGCTTGTTCTGCTTTTAATTTGTCTCTAGTTTACTGTACTTCTCATCCACGTTCATTGTAATCTATTATTCTGTACTGTTTGCATTTAATCATTGCTGTAATTTTGTCATTGTACCTTCTTTGTACCCATATTGTTTCTCCCTATCCCCTCTCCCCCAGGACACATCTGGAAATGAGCATTTCACTTCTTAGTATGCCTTTCCTGGTAAAACATTTACATAAATAAATTAAATAAAATAACTAGTGGGACTCCAATAGTCTGTGCATACCATACTCCTCAGCTGTCCTTGAATGCAAGGGACAGCCCTAATTTTACCCCAGAAAACTGCTCTGCTCCTCATCTGTCCCTTATGGAAAAGATGTCCTGTAAATTTAGACTTAATGGCAGAGGTGCCATTTCAAATTTCAGCAGGGGAAGCCAACAACCAGTGGAGGCCAGGTGCTAGTTAGCCCCAAGGTAGCAAGCTCTAGAATGTCTGGAACATCTCTAAAAGGTAAAACTTGATAGTTGCGACTGAAAAGTGATATGCAAATCAGGAAAAATTCAAATGTATAAAATTCATCTGTCTATACCCCAGAGCATTGCATCAGATTTCAGCTTAAACCCACCCAGTTACTAACCATTTGTTTCCTTGTTGAAGTTCTGAACTCCCCAAAAGAAAACTTTGTCCAGATTTGTCTCCTCAACTCCATTCCATACCTATCCCATATGGGTCAGCAAGCTGCCCAAACATGCAGAAACATGAAAAACACATCACTATTTCAGTCCTTTCTCCTTCTCCAATCCCACTGTAAAAAAAATTATTTACTTTTACTTACCTGGCCAGAACCCATGGCCTGGCCAAGTGTGCACCAGCTCAGTTTTCAGTCCGTTCCTTCACTGTCTTTCTGCAAGAAGCTGGATGCTAGAACCAACCATCCCAGGTCCCCAACGTGGTCCGCGTCCAAGTCATCTCACCAACCAAACCCACCCAACCTGTGTTGCATCTTGCTTGGCTGCTGCCACACTGCACTGATCAAGGTCTAGGAAGGCTGCCCACTCCACTGTCACCACTGCTGCTAGGCCTAGCTTGCTGCCGTGGGGGGCCTATGCTGTTTGTTTTTTTTTGGGAGGCAAGTCTAGTCAAGTAAGTATGTAGTCTAGTCTCAAGTTAGCATCTAGCTCATCCTCTAGCCCTTCAACCACCAGTGGAGAAAGAGACTCACTAAGAGTAGACCAACAAAAATATGTCACCACAATGCTGCTATTGAGAGCTCAGTGCTCAGCGACTCCTCCAAGCTTGTAGTGTGCAGCCTGTCTACACTGTGGCGGGAAAGACAGTGTTGTACTCACATGACAAGTACTCTTGCTTGGCTGGAGCTCCTCCAAGTCATGCATGATGGTGCTGATGCTAATAGGTGGAGAGAATGGATAACACAATACAAATACAGTCAAGTAAGGAGTGCACCTGCAGCCTGAATGCACACAGGCCAGGAGGCACTTATTGTGCAAAAGATGAAATCCAAATTTAATGCCATTATTGCCACACCATAAGAATAGCCTAGGCACAAATCTGTGTGGGGAGGGGGCAACTGTCCGCTCTGCCCTACCTAAATGGCACTCCTACTTTATGGTAGAAATTCATTCTCTGGTGCTAATATTGGTACAAGTTAATACAATGGTTTCTGCTGTGTTCTGAGGTACTGTATCTCCATGTTTCAGGATGTGTCCTGATCATTATGAGGGTTAGTGGCCCTCATTGTCCCTCTTTTTGAGTATCTATGTCCCTCATTTCAGTGACAAAATGTGAGGTATGGTGCATATTTCCAAGACCCTACTCTGCACAAAGAGTGATGAACATGGCCATAGTGCATATGCTCCATACAGAATGACAAAGGGAAAGTAAGTGAGCCAAAACAGTCATGGAGAAACATATTTGTAGCACTAAATATGCATAAGGAGATCTGCATGTCCCAAAACAAAAAAGTCAGGCTTCACAACACACATCTGGAATGCGGGATGTTGGGTGACTATATCATAGGCATTTAATGCAATAAGCAAATGATACTTTACAAATTAATGGCAATTTAGTGACAAAAAATCAAAAGCCATTAAACAGCTTGCAAAAGGATCAGAATTAATGAGTTTACCTAATTGTAATGGGAAATCAATGACAAATGCATTTTAATGCCTCTAATTGCTAGCAGTAGTAAGAGAAATAAAAACTTGTGTTTTTAGATTATATTTGCACCAGCTTAGTTGCTCCACAGATAGCAAGTGTGCAACATGTGAACCTGATGTGCTTTTTAGAAGATGTTCACACCAGCTTACCTGCTGTGCACATGTCAAGCTTGCAGCATGCGAACATGATTTGCTCTTTAGACCTGGTTCACTTAGGTTCACTTTGTGCATGTAAACAGCGTGCAAACATTGCTCAATTAAGCATTTGGCATGCATTCTGTATGTACACAGCACACTTATATTTCTGCAAGGGTGAGTAAAACAGGAGCATGGTCAGTGATGTTGATGGATTAATGTACCACACAGTGTGTCAAGGGTATAATGTCTCAGGATATTAAGATAGCAACCAATCTGTCATAATTTATAGCCAAATTAGAATAATATGTACATTCTCTGCCTTCAGGTGAGGTATGCCGCCAAGCATCTATTAAAGTATGGTCCAACATTAAGTGCATAAGGGCTCTAGCATTTCTAGATACAGGGATTACTTTTTTGGAGGACCCACTGTACCAGTACCATACCTTTAATATAGTTAAAATCTCCACATAACATCTTTGGCTCCTTGAAGTCTGTCATCTGCACTGATAAGTGGTTAAAGAATTCTGGACAGTCGATGTTCGGTCCATATATTGAGCCAATTTCCACCTTATGCCAAGTGTTTAGCAATACCTGCACCAGTATATATCTGCCCCCTTGATCAGCAAATAACTTGAGTCCCACCCCAGGGAAACTAAGGCAAAACCAGACAGCAGTACCATGAGCCTCTGATGAGAAATATGCCCATATCATTTCTCCTGTCACCCCCAGTTTTTCTGCATGTGGCTATCTTCTTTCTCCCATATGCATCTCCTGTAAACAAATAGCATGTTCTCATAACTTTGATTTTTGCTATTACCCTCTTTCTTTTAAAATGATATTTTATGTCATTAATGTTTCAGGACTTAATTTTAAAGGTGTCTTCAGCCATATTCAATTTTAGTAAAGATCTATACTGATAGCAATTTTGGAAATATCATTGCAATGTTGTTAGTGCTCCTGTAAGTACCATTTTTCAGAGATAAAAGAGTAATGGACCAAAACATGTAACTATGTGAAAAGATCCGAATACATAAACTTACCAACTTCCACCTGCCCCCTTCTCGGAACAAGTGCCCCTCTACCAAAATTACCCTGTCCCTCCAACCCTTCCTCAGATTTACCCCAGAAACCATGCAAAACAAAGAAAATACAATAAAACTGTGAGTGTCAACTAACATTTCCTCTTAAACATAGTAGGCGCATCCCTACTCCCTCCAACTCCTTAATGCGACCACCCCCCCGATAACAAGACATACAGACGTTGCAATAAAAAAGCATTCCCCCCCTTGACTTGCACTGAAACAGTGCAGCATCTCATTAGTACAACAGGTGGGAAGGATGTTCAGGCTATGCACCTGTAAATCAAATTTTATCGCACAGAACATCAAAATCTGCAGCAATCAAGTCGATTGGGTCAGAGACTATCCTGAGTCCCCCTTTGCCACATATGTAGGGCAGAGTGTCCCGACAACACCTCTGAGAACTGAATAATGCTGCATGGACAATGACCAGCAAAATTCGGGTGTGCAGTCACTGTTAATGTAAGTTAATTGCTGGTGAGAAACACCCCTCTAGGCAGGAGATTAGAAAGGTTGTAAAGGTCAGAAGACACCAACAAAGCCCTACAAGTGCCAGCAAAGTGTAAACTTGGTTAGTCTCCCAGCTTCCCCTTCCTTCTTGATGCAGACAACATCCCGAATTTAATAGTAACACATCAATTATGTCATCTATATGAAGCCCGGACCATCCTCAGCTCAATTCCTAGGAACTGTATTGTGTACACCAAGGGGGAGCACAGCCCTCCCCTTCCTGGTCCTGCAACGGGGGGAAATCCATGTGGGAATTCCCGGGGAAGGGGGGGTCGGAAGAGAGCAACATGTCCTGGGGTGGATGTGAGCCCTCCCAAAGGGAGAGCCAAAGTCTGCCTGCCATCCGCCCTGGGGGAGAAGAAACAGAAGGGTGAAAAAAAAAAAAACTATAACTGGTTGAAGTTTCTTTTTTTTTTTTTTTGCAATTAAATATGATCGATTTATTTATGCAAGAGTAAGCAAAATACACTGCGTATATTTCAATACAACAATCTAAAGGTCACAAAAAAAAAAATTTAATTCAGACCAGACATGCACATTGAGTACAACTCAGTTATACCACTATACTCATTGTCCAACAAAGTTGCCAAACATATGACCACTCCCACCCCAAATGAATCCCCCCTAATCACCCACTCTTACCCTCACTCCCTGCAGGCACAGACACTCACTAAATCACAAACAGAAGAGGACTTTATACAGGAGGACAAAGAATATCAACTGGTCTAGAATTAAAATTCCCTGAAATCATATCCAGGGGAGGGGGGAGAAAAGAAACATTAGACCAGACCTGACCTCCCAGCGAGGAACTGAAACAAAGGATCCCAGAGTGCTCAAAACTTCTGTAGGTTATGGTTAATACTTGCCACTGCTTTTTCCACATTCACTGCGATAAGGAATTCCTGAACCCATTTCTTGATAGAGGGTAAACCTTATTTCCAATGGCGCATCATGGGTAACTTCATAAGTGCTGCAATAAGTGACATATATACTTTTTCAGACTGAGATCTGTTACCCTCAAAATTGACTGCTAAACAGACCTCTGGGGTAAAAAAATCCACATGGCCAAAAAATGGTAGGATATATTGCTTAACCACAGACCAAAAATTGGCCATGTGTGGACAGGCCCAGATCATATGAAACACTGTCCTTTCCACTTGGGCACACCTACAGCATATAGGGTCCAAGCATTTACCCATTCTGAAGAGTCTATATGGTGTGAACTAAGTACAAATTATGGTGGACATTAAATTGAATTAAGTATAATCTATGTTGTTTAATATACTTGTATATACCTCTCCATATAGTGACTCAAACTGTTGAATTGTAGTTTAACTGTAAACTATGTTGCCAATAGTACACCTTAGGGTCACACGCCTTCCACAACAAAGTATTCAGTTCCTTATCAGTTCTAGAGACTGGACCATCCTGAACCTCCTGGTTTGCCAAAAATGCAAACCAAGAACTGGCTTCAGAATACCAAGGTTGCTTCTCAAGGAAGAATTTCAGGCAGTATTTTATCTGGGCGAATCTCAAAAAAAGTATACTCTGGGAGGTGAAATCTGTCCCTAAATTCTTCAAAAGTAAAGAAACCATCCTCTTTTACCAAATCTGCCAAAGTGGATATACCAGCATTCTTCCATAGCAAAGAAGAAATTACCTTCTTGTCTATTGTAATATTAGAGTTAAGAAAGAGTGGGTGCCCCAAATCCATGTGATTCCTTAAATGGAAAGAATGGCATAATTGTTGATGGGTTCGTACTGACCAGCCAATGGGAGAATTTCTCAAGACTTTAGGAAACCGGGCAACTGGAGTGTACAGTAAAGCCGATAGATTGATATGGTGCTGAAGTACTCTATCCCTTTCTATATGAAGCCATGTGGGAGTCTGGAACTGTATCTCCCCCCGCTGCTGCTACTTAAAATATGTAGCCCCATGGAAAGCAAAATAATAGTGAAGCAAGTGAGGAGGCTGTAGAGCCCCCAATTTTCTAGTCCTGCATAACTTCCCCCATGCCCAAATGGGCAATTTACCTACTCACAGGAATATAGACTAGATCAAATTTATCTTCAAGAACCATGTTTTAGAAAGGATAATGTTTAACAAACAGAGCTAGTACATAAGTCTAGGTAAGGCAACCATTTTAAGTACATAAACTCTTCCCCACATTGACAGAGGCAGTCATTGCCACCGCTCTAGGTATAACTCTTGCTGTCTCACCACAGGATCCAGATTCAGCAACTTAAGCTGCTGGTAGTCCTTGATAAGCTTGATCCCTAGATATGTAATTTAAAGTGGGCTTCCCACTGCAGTCCCATGGCCAGAATATCCTTGCAGTATACCTCGGGGATAAGGGATACACAATTGTTTTGTGGCGGTTAAGTTTGTAACCTGATAAAAGACTGAACTCCTCTATCAATTTTAAGACTGCTGGGAGAGAAGTTTCCCAGTGAGATATGTACAATAAAACATCATCTGCAAACATGATCTGCAAGCATGGATAATTTATAATTCCTAGTCCCAACCAAGATACCTTTAATCTGAGGTGATGCAATAATTTTCCTAGCCAATGGTTCTATGTAAAGATTGAATAACATGGGGGATAGGGGACACCCCTGCCAAGTTCCCCTCCAGAAAGAAAAAGGAGCCGGCAGTTCCCCAGTACAAAAAAGTCTCACCGAAGGGCATGTATAAAAAAATTTAATCCATTGAAAGAACTCTGATGGGAGTCCATATTTAGGTAGAAGCTCAAACAGGAAATTCCAGTCCACTCTGTCAAATGCCTTCTCTGAGTCTAGGGAGATGAGGACATCAGCTCCTATCTCCCTAGACACAGAGAGCAAATGCAATACTTTACAGAAGTGGTCACTGGAATTCCATATGGTGACAAATTCTCACCTGTTCGTCACCTATTAATCCTGCCCAAAATGTACTTAAGCCATGAGGCCATAATACTTGCCAAAAGTTTAATGAAATATTCAGCAGTGAGATAGGCCTGTAGTTCTCAGGAGCAGAGGGATCTCTCCCCAGTTTAGGCAGGACTATTATTCTTGCTACTAACAAAGCCACTTCTTGAATATTCAGTGTGTATAGATAATTAAAAATCTTCTGCAAAATGGGGGTTAATTCTGCCTTGAAAGTCATATAAAAGAGAGGAGTGAGCCTGTCAGGGCCTGGGGGGGTTGTCAGTCGGAAGGGAGGCTATAGCCTCCAATATCTCCTCTTCCTTAATCAGACCCCTCAGTCTTTCCTTTTGGCCATTGTGTAGCGTGGGGATTTCTACTACCTCCACGAACTGCACAAATTTGGCCAGAAAATCTAGAACATTGTCCTAAACTATGTATGAAGTCTGAAAAAAGGATTGAAGGACCTCCACCAGACCTTTAGGGTCAGAAACTAGACATCTGGAGGTGGGGTCGACCAAGGCAGTCACCCATCTAGATTCTTTCCTTTGTTTGAAATGCATTGCTAGTAACCTCTCTGCCTTGTCCCCTTGGCCAGTGTACGTAGCCTTAATGGAGGCAGCTGATTTAGTAACCATCTAATAAATAGCTAGAATACCTAGCTCTTAACAAGGTTAGCTGCTGCCAGAGAGTCTCCTCTGAATTTCTAGAGAGTACTGATTCAAGGTGTTGTATTCAGGACAGCCACTCCTCTGCTTGGGCATTTAACTTTTTTGTAACTGTAGCTACTCGAATAAATTCCTCCCTCCCTCCAGAAGGCTTTCAGTGACCTCCACATCACATCCTTTGCCTCTATAGAAAGGAAATTTTCTTTTGAAGAATCACATATAAACTGTTTCATATGAGCTACAATGTATGGATCCGTAAGTAACCTCATATTCAGGGACCAAGTGCCAGACCCCCAGGGACTTTGTATTAAAACAGTCTCCAATTGGATAGGGGAGTGGTTTGAAAGTAACCTGGGACACATACTGATATCTTTAACATTAGATAACAAGGTGCTACTAACAAGAAAGTAGTCAATTCTATAGTACACTGTTTGCGGTGGGGCGTAAAATGGAAAAGCTCGCTCCTCTGGATTCCTTTGCCTCCAAAGGTCTATCAGATCCATGTGCTGCATAAACTCCCTTAACACTCTCTGCACAGGTGACAAACCCACCCTTCTTCAATACAACCTGTCCAGGTCATTAGAATGGACCAGGTTTCAAACTCCTCCCAAACTACAGGGGGGTCCCAGGGGACTGGGCCAGAACTTGTGCCAAGGAGGGGGAAAAAAAAAAGTTGGACTATCTTCATTGGGTCCATACATTGTACCCAGCAGCACCTCCACTTGAGCCAGTTTACCCATGAGAAAAATAAAGCATCCCTTAGTATCTTTCCATTCTCGATGATCAAAAACCGGACAGATTTATGAAAAAGTATGGCAATCTCTCCATGCCTGACACTTGGTCCTGTCTCAAATACTTGCCCAACATATAGTTTCTGCACAAAATCTAACTGGTCTGAAGGCAAATGAGTTTCTTGTACTGTAGCATTACAATATGTGGCTGTTATCTCCATAAATGCCTCAAGATGCAATATTTTTTATTGCTGTCTCCCCCCTTAATGTTCCATGAAATCACCTTCCAGTGCTGCATAAGTACCCCAACATTTTGTCTATTCCTGTCCTCCTCTCCAAAAGAAAACAGCCTACTGAATTTATACCCCACTTACTGTATATCCCCCCAAATCCCCCATAAGTACGAGCTCCCACCCTACCACACTCACCTAAGCTGCCCCCCCCTAGAAAAAAAAAGGCCTTCACAAACACCAAGCCCATTCCTGCATGTGTGTTCTATGAGCAAGCTAAGATGCAGCCCCCTATCTGACCCATAAAATATCAGATCTACCCTCCAGCCACCAATTATATTTTAAAACAACACTATAAAAAGGCTATTCTAAAGAAATAAGTCCTGGCCTCCCCTTATTGCCTCCATTGTGGCAATAAATATATCTTCCTAGGACTATAAGTATCCCAAAAGTACACATAATAGGCTAAATAAACTATGAAGACCTCTGACACTCAATATCTCTAAACTATGGTGACATGTACCTATGAATATAAAACTACCAGTACAGAACTGCACCTATAACACAACATTAGGTCCCTACTCTAAGAAAATATTTGAACTCAGAGGAATAACCCCCTCCTGGAGATTAACAGAATATTTGGTTGACCCAAAGTTAAAAAGTAAAACAGGAGATCCCTCTAATCCACTAGAAAAAAAAACTGGAAATCTCTTAACAAATAAGAGGAAATAACATGGTGTCAAGACATTGATGAGTCCCACACTGGCAAAATAATTAAATCTTTGTCAAAAAGAAAATACTTATCATGCATACTGAATAATGACCCTAGTGGATAAATATAAATAATAATTGACTCCAGAAGTAAAGATATGCAGCAGGGGATCCACTGGGGGCTCCCAATTCTGAGCAGACCCAAAACGTTCAGAAGATTCTAGCAGCTTATCAAAAAACAGAAGACTATGTCCCAGTTGCCCATAAATTAATGAAGGCAAGAAAACAAAAAGCCACAAACTAGTATTCTACTAGTATGTTGAACATGTGGAAGCCCTCCCAAAGTATCCCAATTCGTGACTAAAGCTAAATATTAGGGGCACACTTTGTACACAGTAAGGGTATGAGGTGAAGCAAAAAAAGAAACACATAATGACAAACTCTCGGGGTCCCACAAAACTGTTCACATCCTTAAACCAATACAGAAGTCCAAAATCATGGTCGGCTGGCATGAAAGATATACAGATTCCAAGTATCGCTGTATTCCCTCTGCGATAGTCAATATAATAATAAAAATAACATTTATTTATAACGCGTAATTGAAGCAAATATCAAAGCACTGTACAAAGGTTAAAAATGTAAATAAAGCAATAAAATATCTGAGATAGATCAGTAACATAAATTTACAAATTCAGATTCAGCAGTCTCTGAAGGCACGGCTAAATAAATAAGTTTTTAAAGCTGTCTTAAAGCTCTCCAAAAGTCAGGCACTCTCTTATCTGACAAGGTAGAGAATTCCACAGAGTCAGGGCTGCATAACTAAATGCTCTCACACCATAGGTTTTCAACTGAACCCTGGGAATCTCTAGCAATCCATTGTCAGCTGAGCAGAAGGGTCAGAGGGGGCAGTAAGGAGCCAGGAGCTCTTGCAGGTAGCCAGGATCAAGACCGTGCAGGACCTTATAGGTCAGTAAACCGACCTTGAAGGTGATCCACCAACAGGCAGCCAGTGCAGTTCACGCAGCACAGGGGTGATATGACTGGTTCAGGAGGCCCCTGCCAGTAACCTGGCTGCAGCATTCTGCACCAGCTGCAAGCGGTCGATATCAACCCCCAGAAGCCCTAGGAATTGGGAGTTATGGTAGTCAAGGCAAGAGGTCACGAAGACATGGATCAGCACTGGAAGATCGCAAGACAGAACAAGGTGCTTAATCTGGGTGATGTTCCTCAGGTGGTAGAAAGAGGATTTGACTACAGCCAAAACCTGTGAATGAAATGTCAGCCCTTCATCAAATATCACACCCAGATTCCGCACCTGAACAGAGGACATGAGCTGGCTATCCCTGAGCCAAAGCCTGGAGGCAGGCCGTGCTCCCGTCCTCTCTATCCCATGACTTGGCTCCACCACCACCACCACCCCAGTCTTTTCAGGGTTCAGCCTTAGCCAGCTGGCCCGCATCCAGTCCTGGAGTTCCACGAGGCAGCAATTAAAAATAGAGACTGCACTATCCTGATCAGGGGCAAAAGACAGATAGAGCTGGGTATCGTCTGTGTAACAGTGAAAGTGCAGCCCATATCATCTTACAATGTCTCCCAATGGCAGCAGATACACCGTAAACAACCTAGGGGACAGTACAGTGCCCTGAGGAACCCCACATGACAGAGATAATGAGGCCAATAAATGAATCCCCAACACCACTCTTTGAGTTCTGCCAGTGAGTGTCTAACCCAACACATAAAACTTTCACCAATATCAAGGTTTGTTACAGGTTTATACTTTGAACCAGAGTCGTGAGTTGAAGATGGGAGCTCAATTCATATCTCACAGCAGAGTCTCAAGGCTAAAGAAACCCATCCATGACACAGAGTAAAAAAGTTAAATGTTAAGAAATAATCAGACTCCCCGAAATCTTCGTACCATAAAAAATCAACGCAAATTCCAAGGGCTCCATTCAGCCACCAAAAAAACCTCTCATCTCCCTCATGCAGTGTTCGATATAGGATTATAAGACAACATATAACTACCAAAAACAGAACTTCAATATGAGTATATGCATCAAACAATAATCCTGGAACAAAAGCAGCGATATAGAGTTTAGTTCACTTCAGGATCCCACGACAAGGTCCCCTCATTACTGAATCTCCTTCACCGTATGCCACATAAGAAATAAAATAAATACCTTCTTGTGTTATGAAGGTGGTCCAAAGAACACATTTTTCTTTGAGCACTGCCTGAATGCGGCACTCCCACTGAGATAACAGGGTTAACACACCTTACCAAATAAGTCTGGTAGGATCTTTGTGAGCTCCTGAGTCACTTACGCAGCTGACTCAAAACGGTAGGTCCCCTGAGCAGTCCTAACCTCTAATTTTGCAAGGAAGAGCATTCCATCTTGAATTTTGGCTGCCCAGAGTTTTGCTTGGAAGGGACGATAAGCCGCTTAATCCTGATGAACTCGGAACATTAGATTGGGTACCAGCTGCACCCTCTTGCCTTGCCACTCCAGCCTCTCAATCCTCCTGAGAAAATGAGAGATCAGGGAGGTTTGCCTGGTGCTGGCTTCAGAGGTACAGACCTGTGGGTTCTATTACATATTGCAGGCCATTCCGAGAGGGACCCGTGATGTGCGTGCAGAATCTTTGAATAAATTCCAGTGATGATGGCCCTTCCTCTCCTATGGGGAGGGCCCAGAAAAACAAGGTTATTTTTCCTGGAATGGCCCTCAAGATCTTCCAGTATATCTTCTAGTTTTTTCACCTGCCTTTTAAGTTGGATGACCTCTGGCTCCATCTTGTTGAGCATATCTTCTATGGAAGAGATTCTAGCTTCGGAGTCTGAAACCCGAAGTGCTAAGTCCTTTAAGGCTGGTTTCCATTCATTCTTTCAATTCTTCTATTAACGGGAAGAGAGCTGTTTTTATAGTTTGTAACTCTGCATATACTTGGTCCATGGTAACCGATGGTACAATCTCAAGAGGCTTCGTGGGTGAAGAGAGTTACTTTGGCCTGGATGCTTAGCCTCCAGTATTGCGACCTGCTCCTGCCCCTCCTCCAATTCCTTGGCTCTAGAAACATCACTTGCACAAGGAATTTCCATGTTAGCAGGGGATCTGAATGGGGTGTCACATAGATACATGCCATCCAGGCAGGGGGGCTGACAGAAATACAGGCCTTCCAGGCGGGGGGTAGCAAATGGAGTATACGTAAAGACAGACCATGTTGAGGGGTTTCCAAAGGGCTGTACACATAGATACCCACCACACAGGTAGGGGGGCTGCTGTAGTACAGGCCATCCGAGGAGGAGGAGGTAGGACTGATTGGGCTTGGTCACAGGGGTGAGGGGAAAGGAGTGGGAACATGCTGGTGAGGGGTGGCCATGCACAACCTAGTTGTGTACCCAACCACTTCCCTAAGTGCTCAAAGTTTGTCTGAGCTGTACCCGATATGATTGGTGGATCCTCTTCCATGGTATGGGAGATGAGCATGGGGATGGTATAACCTGCCCCTGCCATGGCCAATGGAAACTTGACCCCATGACAAGCAGGTTGCAACGTAGTGTGCACTGTGTCCTTTGTGTCCTGGGAGTCAGAGTCTGCTGGGTGTTCTTATTTCAGAAATGCATGGCATGGGCAGATGCCATGGTGTCTGTTGTGGGGTGGCACTACTCCCACCAGACATGCCGTGGCTATGGCCACCCTTAGAGAGCCTGCCACCATGGCTACAGCCTCCAGCACAGTGGCACACAGGCAATCAGTTCAGGTGGTCATATCCTGGCGGCGTAGCTCCATGCTGGAGGCCAGATCCTGGCACAGGTCATGTAGGGCAACCTTGAGCTCCTCATGACCTGACTACCCATGCCTCAGCATGCTGGATATCCTCATTAAGTGTGTGGCATAGAAAAGTCAGTTTCTACTGTGCAACACTGTGCCTCAGCAGCCAACCGCAACAGTTGTCAGTTGCTGGCCACATCCCGCTGTCACCGGGACTGTCCACTGAGACACGGTCAGGCTACATCCTCGGCTGTTGCATGGCCAGAGGCTGCACTGCAGTTAATGCTGAGGTCTACTGTGGGTGTGGCAGATTGTCTGTGTCCAGTCCAGTGGGATGGGTATGGGGCTGCAGGGCTGTGACTATGCTAAAGGATGGATCATGTGGTGGTACAGCACTGGCTGGCCCTGTTGTATTGGGCGGGGGAGGCATTGCTGATCACCAAAAGCCAGAGAAATAGTCCATTGGAGAGGGGGCTGGGTGGTTACTTTCATGACAGAGTACAATGCCTTGGCAGGATGTGTGGGTAGCATTGTCCACAAACTGTGGCCCATTTTCTTAACAGACCCTGTTTTGAAAATATAGGTCATAAACCAAGAACAACCTTCAGTGAGGGACACAGCACTGGAGATATTTTAACAGCTAGTCACCTTACTGCCACTGAGAAACCCAGAGAACATCTTAATTGGTTACCAAAAGAAACTAATGGAGTTTTTTTAAATGTGATAGATGCAGTGTGTGTGTGTGAAAATGTCAATGTGGGGAATACATTTACGCTGAATGGGAGACAAGTGCCAATAAGACAATTTATCACTTGTTCAACTGCCTTTTTGGTCTACATTTTCTGGTGCCCATTTGGTCTGCACTGCTTATCACACAGTGCTACCATTGAAGGTGTGCATCAAAGAACATATAAGGACCATTATCAATGTCAACAAAAAAGTATACCCTGGGTGTGCACTTTCATGTGGCACACCAATCCATTACTGAGATTTAAGCCTCTGGAGCCCATTCCAGCATCCATTCAAGGGGAAGACAGGATTAGAACTCTATTATAGAGGGGAAAAAAGATGGCTAGTCACACTGGAAACATGGACTGACCCATTTTTATGAAGTGCAGAAATGTGCTATAACGCATAGAGTACTGTTTGTGGTAACATTGTATTTAAAATTATATTATTGTTTTCTCTAGAAGTTACTCATTATGAGAAAATTGGATTGGAACATCAGATGGGTATAACTCAACAATAGAACTGCTACCCCACTCTGCATCAAATGAAGAACCTGCTTTAGTGTATTCTGTTTGGCTGTCTTTAACACACTGTTCAATGGTAGCACTGTGTGATATGCAGTGCAGGCCAAATGGGCACCAGAAAACGTAGACCACTTTTGTTTTTCACTTTTCTATAGATGAGTGGGGTGCTGATTTTGCATTATATTATTCTGAGCCATACTGCCTTATTGTATACTCTACTGCACCCTGTCTTTGGTGCCAGGTCAATATAGCACTGTCTAAACAGCACAGGAATAACCACGGGGTGTAAAACATGGAAACATTTAGAGCGACAGGGGTAAAATAGTGATAGGGAACTACCGCTACCCCTGTCACCGACCACGGACTGGAGGAAGGGCTGAAGAAGCCTCAGGTGCTGTGCCTGATCAAGCTGCTCCTGAGATAGAGTGGCTAAGGCATAGGCAGATGAGTCACTGTGGACCTGGGGATCGGGGTTTGACTCCCTATCCCCCGACAGTTTTTTTTTTTTCATGCTTGCAGAGACTAAGTTTCTCCCTCCCACATTTCCCCTTAGCATGTTGGTCCACACCCCCTTGGAGTTAGTTATTTTAGTTTGGGGGGGGGTGCAGATGGCGAAGCCCCCTGCAAAAACAATGATTTGCACTATTTATGTTTCGGTCGGTGTTTTCACTGACTGTTTTTTGCACATGCTATTTTGACTGCAGCATTGTTTGCCGCGATGTTTTTCCCACAACATTATGACCCCATGTCCTGTCTTTCCTACCTATACCTCCCTGCCCCCACCACATAGGGGCCCAGTCCCCTTTCTCTCCATCTCACTAGTATATTCATTATGCCCTGTCATTCTTTATTCTCATTTCCATTCCTCCCTTCTTTACGCCTTGTCTGTTCTCCTCCTGTTTCCACATGCATTTGTATTTATCAGCATAAACTTCTGTACTATTGGAATCAATTGTAGATTTGCCTATGCTTAGCTTAGTTTTTTATGTTGTGCAAATAAAGTACATTCACGTGTAATGCTTATGTTATTCTGTAAAGATTTTGTTATAACTTAAATAACTTGCTATATGTCGTTTTTAAATACTTGTTTACTAACAACTAAATCTTAACTGCACTAATAGCAATAGAATTTGCTTTCTTCTGTAGATTTTTAAATTGTGATAGTGAGTTTTTCACTATCAGTGGTAAAGTAGTTAGTTTAATGTATTTTGAGTGAATGAATGGCTGCCTGCAACAGAGTGCTTCATAGAGTCAAGGGGCTGTTGAACAGGGCTTGCCGCTTTGCACTCAACCAAAACTGGGACTCACATAGATGCACCCTTTATAGCAACCTACTGTAGGGTGGCTCACACTGGACTCCCAGCTGTGCTATGCCATTCTTGTTGCTGGTAAAAAAGCTCTGCTTTGGTGACTATCCCCAGGTATCCACTCCCTGCTGGGTCCTGTGGCCTCCTCACACCAAACAAGGGGTGGAATTCAAAACTCCCTGACACTACCAAGATGTAAAACCTCACTTGGGCAGGTCTGCTTCTCCTTCAACTTCCCTAAATTATGGAACTCCCTCACCCCCTCACTCAAAATCACTGACTCCCTAAGCCACTTCAAAACCCAGCTACTAGCATCACTCACCCCTACTGACCAATGTGGCTGCTATAACTAGCTGTTCAACTCATTCCCTTTATCTCTCCTTCTTCCCTCTCTTCTCCGTCTCCTGCACATGCTCCTCTTCTACCCTTACCATCTTTAATAGCTTACTTTTCACAGTTTTAGCTCCATTATCTCTGTAATATTGTATAATATCCTGTATATATATAAATATTCTGTTAAATACACACAATTGTATATGACCTTGCTCTAGCTCACATCCTCAACTTGTAAAATGTAACAACTGCTGTAGTTCCTAAACTGTTCTGTGATTGACTCTAGATCCTCTAAAAATAGGCCCTGCCTAGAGGATCTTGTGTGTAATAAATATATGTATATATAAATAAAAATAAAAAATTTCACTTTTAATTTGATGTATTTATGCACTTTTCCTTTTGTACACTAGACCCACCCCTGATGAAGACCCTGTGTGGGTTGAAGAGCCAGGGCAGTGGGCCTTAGTCAACTGTTCCACTGGGAGCTTGCAATAAATTCATTTGATAAACGTATTTGCTTGTATGTATTTTCTTGCTGGTTTCCATGAGTGCAGGGCATTGTTCCTTTCTTAGTAGCAGGTTGGTCACCTTGCTTTGTACTGCCTCCTCACTCCAGACTCTAATGTGATGGTTTATTTGGGATTCCTTTATACTGGATCCAGTTGATGAAAAGGTTGCTATCTGTCAGCTGTGCTAAGCACAGTTCAGCAGTGGAAAAAAGGGAAGCCACCTGTGCATGGGTGGACAACATACACACCTGGGGATGGATTTGCAAAGTAAGTGCAAAGGTTTGCGCTGCATTTTCAGGTTGCGCTGGTGGTCAACTGTGCTATTCAGTCTGATAGCCCTGTGGGCTATCGGGCTATGAATGGGGAGCTGGTGAGGATAGCACTATCCCAGTAAAAGCAGCAGAAGTCATAGCAGTGCTGGCTCCACAGCCATCCAGTACATGGCCCGCAGCAGATAGCGGTCAGGCGCTAAAGTGCGATTCATAAAGATAGCTATGCAAATGAGCCCATTGGGCATGCAAGGTGCTAGATGCCATTAGCATGCCCAGTATGGGCTCATTTGTATGGCAATAATGTGTGGTGTGCACCCCTCCCCCACCAGCCCAAGCCCCATGCAGCTGCAGTCCCCACAGTGTAGTGGTGCCCCTCCTCCCGGTCCCTGATCCCCATAATAATAAAACAATTTCTGTTTCCGTAGTATAATAGACACTTCCCCACCCTGGTCCCCAATCCCATTAAAATTAAAAAAACATTTCCATAGTGTAGTGGTCCCTCCCCTCCCTGTTTCGATCCCATTATAAAAAAAACAAAAAACATTTCCATAATATAGTAGTCCCCCCACTCTGGTATCACATCCCACCCTGCTCCTCCCACCAGTCAGCGAGCAGCACAGCCCTCCACACACCTCCACGGCTGCCTGCCAACTGAATTGTTAATGACAACTAGAAGGGAAAAAAAAAAGACATCTTGGAACAGTTTTCTTGTTTATAGGAAAAACACAAAATCAATATTTCTGGGCACTGGGAGTGGGTTCCCCAGTGTCCCACATGGCAAGAGGGGGCTTCCATTGCCGACATGGGAATTCGGCCCCCCCATGTCGGAAAAACATAAGACAGGAATTGTGGGGCATCTGTCACTGGGGGGGTGGGCATCCCAGTATCAGATTATATTAATAAAATAAAGATAATGACAATCAGAGCGTGGGCATGCCACTAGACATCAGGGAAAGGTAAGGAGGGGGGTACTACTAGACACCAAGGACAGGGAACCGTGATCGGTAGGTGGGGGTGCCACTAGACACCAGGGAAAACAGTGGAATACAGATAAACCTGCAGCTGGCAGCATGAGTTACAGTTGTGGCTGCAGAAGTCAAGAAAATCCTGCTGTTCTGACACAGAGAAAATGTCAGAAGAGGTCCTTTTACTAACCTCGGCACCTGGAATTTCAGGTGCCCAAAAAAGGTGTTTCTGGCCACAATTAAAAAAACATCAGAATGTAGCTAAATAGATTCCATTTAGTTAAGTTCTGATGTTTCTTTTTTGAATTACATTCATTTTGACATGTTTTCTATATTTTCTGTCTCCCACTAATGGGGAAACAAGATGGCAGACATAACACAGCTCTGTGAAAATACAGTAGGCTCCCTGCAATGCAATGTGATCCCACATGTGAAAAGACAGTAGCTCCTGCAAACACAACAGAGCTCTGTGGAAACAAACTAGGCTCTATGTGACCCTCCATGTGAAACTACAGTACCTCCTGCAAAAACAAAAGTATTTTTGTGTTGTACATCTAACTTTTCCAATAGGAAATAATGGGAAAATTGAAAATGTAATAACTTTTGAACTGATTAATATTTTTTCACCAAACTTTCAAAATGCACATCTGAGAGGCAAAGGCTTTCTACCCTGAAAATGTCAGATGACAACCTAAAACCATTTCTAAGATACAGGTGGACAAAGAAATGGCAAAAAAAACAGGTACATTTAGGGATTTTGCACAATCTGTATCTCAGAAATCACACAACAGATTTACATGAAATTTGCCATGTCATGAGACATACCCTTACAGATTATGTATGCCAAATTTTTATGCAAATCTGTTGAATGGTTCCAAAGTTATTAAATTCAAAAATTTGGTTTTAACATAAAAGTGTGCACTCAACCCTAACTGTACTATATATATGTATCTCTCCTGCATATTCTTAAAAATTGTGATAATGCAACAGTTAAGGTTCAGATTATTCTGACAAAAGAAGGGAAATGTGGTGTTAGGGTTTCAAACACTAACAACCCTGCCCCACCCCTGAAGCAAATGAGGGGTGGAGTCTTCCTTGGGGTTATCAGCCTTAACTTTCACCCCACTGCAGTAACAAAAATGCTGAGATGTGATGGAGATAGGTGTAAATATTTCATAAGTGTATGGAATGGGGTGAGCATTAGGGCTGACAATCCCAAGGAACACTCCACCCCTTATTCGTTTCAGGAGTGGGACAGGGATGTTAGGGCTTGAAACCCTAACATCACATTTCCCTAATTTTGTCAGTTTAATCTGAACCCAAACTCTTCCATTAATGAACTTTTTTGCAAAAGGTGTCCTTACTTTTTGAGATAGTATAATTGTTAATATAATCATATCCTCCTTTGCGTGTGTGACAGCAGGGCCATCTGGGCCCTGCGCTCCCGAAATGTAGGGCCCAGATAGCCCTGTGCTTACATTTGTGCCAAAACAGCAATGAAACTGTCAGCATAGCTTTCTTATTACCTCACCTCATGAAGCCAGTACTGAAAATTTTCAAATCCCTGCTGAAACGTCATTCCATGCCACAGCTTCAAAAACACATACTGGCCAGGATTTGAAAAATTACAGTTGTCATGTTCATGAGGTGGTGGAAAAAAATTGTTATGTTGAAAATTTGGGGTCAAAATATTCAAAATTACCTAAGTTACGAACATGCTTAGTAATATTTCAACGTATGTGCATAACTTTACCATTCTTACATATTTTGACCCAAAATTTTCAACATAGCCTTCGAATGGCCCCACCTCATGAACAAGGGTGGTGAAAAAAGACAAATCGTGCCTGAAAGGTGATTTTGCCAAGCGACCGCAAAATCACCTTTTGGGCTTGATTTACATAGTTCCACCACCATTGGTCTTGAGGTGGGGTCCCATAAAGACCACGTTAAAAACTGTTGTCAAAATATGCAAAAATGGGCTTGATTTACATAGTTCCACCACCATTGGTCTTGAGGTGGGGTCCCAAAAAGGCCATGTTAAAAATTGTTGTCAAAATATGCAAAAATGGAAAAGTTATGTATCTAAGTTAAAAATCCCATTGAAAAGCATGGAACTCCCTTACCTTAGTTTCTCATATTGCAGTCAGCATTTCCAGCAGCAAGATCTGTATTAGATCAGAGAGTGGATCTTCACCATGGGACCTGTTCAGGTGAGTGACAGTGTGTGGGGGGTGCGGGTTAGTGGGTGCTTAATGGGAGGTGGGGGGGTCAGATTGGCGTGGGACCATTTTCTTGTTTTACAGGTTTAAAATAAAGAAACATTGAGGGATGTTTTTCTTTATTACAGGTTAGTTAACTATGGGGACAGTGATCGGACAGTGGGGCATGCCACTAGACACTAAGTAACCATTAAGAAATATGAAGATGCCGATCAGAGGTTGGGGGATGCTACTAGACACCAGAGAACCAGCAATAAATACAGGGACGGCAATGGGAGGGTGGTGGGTGCCACTAGACACCAAGAAAAACATGAATGAATTTGGGGATGGTGATTGGAGGGCCACTAAACACCAGGGAACCATTAATATAATACGGGGATGGTGATCAGAGGGTGGTGGTTGCTACTAGACACCAGAAAACCATATGAAATACAAAAACAGTGATCAGGGGGTGGGAGCTGACACTAGACACCAGGGAACCATCAATCAATAAATATGGGGATAGCAATGGGAGAGTAGGGTGTGCCACTTGACACAAGGAAAACAGTAATAAACAAAATATGGTGATCAGAGGGTGGGTGGTGCCACTAGACACCAGGGAAAAAGAGGGACTTATGGCTTTTTAAACTTGCTATGTTATGCTATGGAAATTTTCAATTTGTAGTGTTTGTAATTTTTTTTAATTGCCCCTAGATATTTTTTTTTTGGGGGGGGGATTATGAGTTATTCTATCAGTACTCGTTAATACATTTTATTTTAAATATACATTGTCCCTGAAATCCACATTTTGAGGGAGTTCTGCCTTCTTGAATGTAAAATCAGTAAAAAAATAAATGAAGTTCAAAATCCTTTTTCATTTTTAGGAATTCTTTTTCATATCAAACTAAAAATATGAAGAAAGATCCCTTCAAATGAAAAAGAATTAAAACAACTATGCCCAAAATCTTTTATCAATTAATAGTTTTATTGAATTTTTCTGAAACACAAACAAATAACATACCTATGAAAGAGCATGTACAGATACTGTACATGGTAAGGTACAGAACATACTTACAAGTGAAGCAGCAAGGGATAAAACATGTCCTATTGCTCAGTGACTAAAGAAAAGGATATATAATGGAAGCAGCTACCAGTTGTGTATCATGCCACCTGTAGGAGGAGCAATATGTGAAAACCTGGCTTTGCTGTCTTGCTATAATGAATCCCTTATCCTGCACACGAACACAAAGAAAATAACACAAAGAACAGGGCAATTTCATTAAGTATCATACACATATAAGCAAGGTAAGAGGAAGTTGAGGGCAATGGCCCTATGCACTATCAGGCAGGAATTATGCACTGGAGACTTGTATCCTGCCCGCGTAGCTCTGCACCTGTGGACAGGTGCGCACTGACCATATTCCTCAATGGCCACCACCTGTCCATGGGCCTACCCCCCCCCCGGTGCACAGGACTCCACAGGGTGGCCGGGGTGGAGTCCCAGTCGGGCATCCAATCAGATACTTGCACTGGGTCTCACAGTGGATCCCATATGCAGCGGTGCATGGGCCATGGTATATGAATATCTCCATGTGCATCTGAACCTGCGTGGCCAGGCCCCATCGCCCAGTGCGGCACTCAGTCATGTGATGGAGTGGACCCCCAACCCCAACGGCTACTCCGCCACAGTTCCATAATCCTGTACCCCCCACTTCACAGTCCCATCCCCATGCTGTACCCCACCCCTGCACACATTAATGCCCCATTCCCATCCACATGTTGGCATATACACCCCCAGCAGTACCCCAGCCTCATACTCATTGCTGCCTTACCCCCACCCACCCCATCCTGACTCCTGGGGTCCCTTCCCCATATGCATTACTCCAGCCCCCAACATCCTTGGCAGGCATACCCCCGCCCCTGTACCTGTAGTTCGAGGGCATTGCCCCTCCACTTACCTTCCTTATTACCGCCATCCAAGTAATTCTGGGAGCACGCTGCCCATGAAGGGGTGGCACGCTCCCAGCATCACCTGGATGGCTGGTGGTCGATGGGGTGTGTGGAGGGCTGTGCCACTGGCCATCCCCTGGCACTGGACTACAGGTACAGGGGTTGGGGGGCCACTGCTGACCACAACACATTATCATGTGGGCCACAGCACACATCAGGGAGCCCAGAAGGTCAGAAGGCGGGGTAGGGGAAGTGCCTGCACTCTGGGGCTGGTGCCCATATGCATGGTGGGGGGCTCCACTTACATGGGGATGGGGCATGGCTGTCTTACTGTGGTGGTTGGGGCTGGGTGGCAGGTGGGATAGCCGCAGGGTCCATGTTATTGGGGGCCATGGGCCATCTGCCAAACGGGGTAGCAGATTCTTGTGTGTGTGCAGTCCGTAAAGGGGTTATTGCATGGTCCCCCCTGTCATATCCTGCACCCTCCTCCACACTTCTGTGGGCAGCATTACATACCATAGTGCATAGTGCTGGCATGCCACTCACCCACCCCCGCACATTGCTGTCCGCATGGTCGGGGGGATCGGGTGCATAGGGGCTGCACACCTCACATCGTGCATCCCACGTGGGGGGGTGCAATGGGTGAGAAGTGGCAATGCACTACAGATACATGGCGCATAGCCAATCCGCCCCTTCATGCATAGGGGCCATAGAGCATAAGTTGTGTTCACCAGACCGGAATCACTGTTGAGTAGCTAGCTTTATACCATAAAACTAGGCTGTGACCATCACCCAATACTTGCTCTAGGCTTTAAATATTCAAGGAAGGGGCTCCAGCTGAGAGTATACCTCGAAAGGGTATTTGCAATGATGTGAGATAAGCGGTCTAGAAAGGCTAGAATTGAAAGGGTCTTCAGAAGCTCTGTTAATGAGGGAATATCCAAGGTTCTCCACCAGCACAGAATGAGTCTCTTTACTTGGATACTAAGAAGGGAACGCCATCTGCTTTGGTTGGGGTTAAAGTGGGGAGATGTAAAGGGGATACCCAGAATCTAGAATTTGGGGTCCAACAGGATACTGATGCCTAGCACATGCAGAGTTAGATCTCTGGCGGAGCTCCAAACTGGGATTATAAGAGGGCAGTCCCAGAGTAACGGGCTATTCTTTCTTCAGATCTGACAGGCTAGATAGGTGTGGTGGTGGGTGCACGCTATACCTTCGGGATCACCTTCAAGGTACTGAAATTGCCACTTTGAACCCCGAGGTCAGTGCACAATCCCTCACCCTTAAGATAGCAGTTGACAAATCAAGTAAATCACTCTACCTAATGTCTGTCTACATACAGCCTCGTAATCAAAAGGAGGCTTTCTCCTCCATCCTTAACAACATTGCCCACCTTCCAAAAAACTCGGAAATCATTGCCCTAGGAGATTTCAACACAAACTGGCTTACCCCTCACACATCCTCCCTCAGGGATGCTGCCGCAGCCCTAAATCTCTCACAAATGGTCCTAAGCCCTACTAGATTAGACCAGCACAGGGGAACTAGTTCCCTCATAGATCTCATCCTCACGAACCACCCTGAGCGCTTGTAGGATGTCCAGATCCTCCCAGACTCAGTCAGCGATCACTCCCCTGTAACCTGCCACTGGTCAAATAGCTGGAAGCCCCCCCCCAAGGATCACTATGTTTCATTAACTAAAAAAAGGGTCCCTGGCACACCTCCGCAATCCCCTTCTCAACCTTGACTGGTCCCCACTAGATCACCAGTCATCAGTGGATGCTGCCCTGTCCTTCTTCATCAGCTCCTATCAAGCCACCTGTGACATCTTCGCCCCCTTTATTAAGCGAATAGAAAAAGCCAAATCCTCCCCATGGGTAAATGGGTCCTTGCTAGCTCTAATGAAGGACCGTGATAAACTATGGCACCGTGCCCTTGAGTCCAGTCGCCCCTCTGACAGACAATTGTACCGTACTGCCCGTAATTCATACACATGGGATATCCGCAAAGCAAAGGCAGCTTTCTATCAGTCCAGCCTTACTGCCACCTGGGGAGATGGGAAAAAGTTCTGGGCAAATATGAAGGAACTTAGTGGCAAGTTTTCCTCCCCCCCATCCATGATAGTCATTGACAGTGTTCCCACCCAAGACCCTACTAGGATAGCTAATGCCTTAAATGCATCTTTCTCTGACCTCAGCTCTATCCTCCCTCCTCACTTCTTTACAGCTCATACTGGGTAGTTTCTGCCACCCCCCAGCACTCCACCCTTTCACTTCAAAATTATCTCCCCTAGTGTCACTCACCCATATCTCGCCAAGTTCCTTGGAAAGGCTAGGCATAGTGGTGACTCTCTTGATGCCAAACTACTCTCTTTAACCCTAGACACAGTTCTAACACCCCTATCAAAAACACTAAACATGTGTCACTATGCCTTGGGAAGTTCCCTACTCTATGGAAAAGGGTGGTCATCATTCCAGTGCACAAAAAGGGTGACCATACTGCTAGTGGTAATTATAGGCCCATATCTATACTCACTCCCCTCTCTAAAGTGCTGGAAAAAATAGCTGCAGTCCAACTGACAGACTATCTAGACTCGCACCATCTGCGGTACCACCAGCAGCATGGTTTCAGAAAAGGGCACAACACAACTACTGCCCTGCTTGAGTTTATCTCATTTATCCATGAAGCCCTTGACCAGGGAGCACTGGCTGGATCTGTCTATATTGACCTCTCCAAAGCTTTTGATACCGTCAATCATAGTATTCTGTTAAACTCCCCTCCTCTCCATTGGTGTTTCCCAAGAGACTGCTGACTGGTTTTCTAACTATCTCCATGGCCATTCCCAACAAGTAAAGATAAATAGCACCCTTTCTACTAGCCTTCCAGTCCTATCTGGTGTTCCACAAGGGTTCATCCTTGGCCCGCTACTTTTCTCCTTATACTTAAACTCCCTCCCTCTGGCCTCCACTGAACGCCTGCTCCTGTATGCGGATGACACGGTGATCTTTAGCCGACATCCTGACCCTACACAGCTACAGCAAAACCTGCAGGGCTCCTTCACAGTTATAGAAACATGGTTCACCTCCCACAAACTTGTTCTCAACTACAGCAAAACAAAGGTCATGCTTTTCGCCCACCCTCAACATAAGCACAACTTGACCAAACTATCTATACTAAACTCCCAGGGTGCCATGCTGGAAGCAGTTACCAATTTCAAATACCTTGGGGCCACCCTTGACTCGGCCCTTACTTTCCGTGAGCACATATCATCGACCTGCTCAGCTATAAATATTACAATCGGCCTCCTCTATAAATATAGGCCCTATCTCACTCCTGATGCCCTCCGCTTAGCCATCTCTATCTCCATCCTCTCCTTGGTAGACTACGGCATTATCATATATGGCGCTGCCTCAGACACTGCCTGGTCCAGTGTTAAGCACTCCCTTAACAAAGCATGCCAGCTAGCAACAGGCTGTGATTCCCTTACACATACCTGTGAACTCTACAAATGATCATCTTAGTTAAACTTTCAGGGATGCCTGCTTTATCAGACCTACCTATTCACCAAAAAAATACAACTAGGGTTAGCACCCCCGGTTGCCTCTCTCGCCTACAAACGTGCTCCCCGTTGCGGGCCACAAGGCATTCAAACACTTCTTCCTTTCGCATCCCTTGTGCAAGGACCACTGCCTGCCAAAGGTCTTTTTGCTACAGGGCATCACTCTAGATGAACTCCCTCCCTGACACTGCCCTCTCTATTCCCAGGTTGGGGCCTTTTAAACCTGCGCTGCATATTATCTCAAACAGCCACTGTGACTGCTCATAAACTCCTATACAAGGGCTAAGCATTAGCTGTACATTTTTTTTTTAACCTCCGACTCTAGTTTGATGTCTCCTAAATTATGCATCGTTGTGTAGTTTCTTGACTATATATTATGTATTGTACACATTTCCGCCACTGTTCTTTTGTCTCTGCACCTTATGTTCTACTCTGTATTTTTTGTCCTCATCTCAATGTTTGATGCGGACCCTATGTAAATGAGTCCCTGACTCAAAGGGCTGTAATTCCTAAACGTAAATAAATAAAATAAAAAAATGCTTCTAGTCCCCCTCTTGAGATAGACACCTCCAGCACAGGTTGTTGTCTAACAATTTGTGTTTGTGTAGAAAGGCCGGGATCCTGTACCAGTGATGGAGTATCTTGTTTTGAATAAGTTTGCTTTTGGTATCAGGGTTTAAGCTATATGTGCTTGTCTTCAGCAGTATGCCCACTGTTTATCTGATATAGTGATTTGCAAATCTTTCTCCCATTTAACCCTAGAATCTGCAGATTGCAAAGGGAGAGTGTTCCTTAGTACTGCATAAATCTTGCTTGCCTGCCCTCTGGAGAGAGTCAGCCAATATGAAAGAGATTCAGGAGGATCATTGAGGGGGGGCTGTTCTCAAATAGGCCTGGACTGAGCTCTGCAGTTGCAGAAACAGTCAGAAGTCTGATCTGGCAATCCCAGTGCTTTGGGTCAGTTCTTGGAAGGATTTTAAACAACTACTGTTTTATACCAGGAGGTCCCCCCACTGTGTTAACTCCCTCCGTTGCCAGTAGAGGGGTTTGTGATCAATCCGAATTTCAGCATTATCCCAAAGAGGGGTCATACTTGTAGGTAGTGGAGCTAGGTGCAATTTCCTGTGGGCCTTAAACCAGTATTTACTTGATAAGGCAATGGTGGAATGCAGCTTTAAATCTTGTGGGGGGTATTATACAATAGCAGAGAAAGGTGGGGGACCTTAGATATTGACCTCTCAATCCACAGCCATCACGGGGAGTCCTGAGCTGGGGTATAAAACCACTGCAAAGTCTGTGTGATGGAGTAGGCCCATTTGTACCCTTCCAGCCAGGGAAGGGACCATCCCCCTAACTTCCAATGTGAGCGCAGTTTGTTTCTACTATATCTGGGCGGTTTCTGGTCCCATAGAAATGTGCCAAATGCAGCATCTATTTGCTTGCACCATTTAGCAGGAAGCTCTATTGCTACGTGGGAGATAATGTATAGCAATTCTGGTGCTGAAATCATTTTGATTGCAGAAATCTTTCCAGCCAGGGTAAGATGCAGGGCACGCCACCTGTCCAGCTGTTTTAAGTTCTGCAATCAAGGGTTTCAGGCTCAGATCCCACATTTTTGTTAATTCCAGGGCTATATGGATCCCTAGGTACTTGATGTCTGAAGGGACCAGTGCATGCAGCAGGGAGGGGGAACCAAGTCCAGGGTACAGGAGGCATTGAGAGGGAGCATTTCTGTTTTTGATTGGTTTGGCTTTTATCCAGATATTGTTGTGAATTTGGATAGTACAGTTAACGGGGGGAAAGGGAGGACCCCAGGTTATCTAATGGGACCAGCAGATCATCTGCATACATGAGTAACATACCTCTGTCTCTCTCCCGGAATACCCTGTATAGTTGGGTGCTGTCATATGACAGCAGCCAGAGGTTCCACAGCATTAACAAACAAAGGAGGGAGAAAGGACAGGCTGAGCGTTCCACTACCCAGGGGAAGGGGTCCAAGAGGTCAGCATTAGTTAGAAGCTTCGCAACTGGGTGATAGTAAAGTGCTTTTATCCAGCCAATAAAGTGGACCCCAAACCCCATTTGAAGGAGGACTAGTCCTACTCCAGGGAGTCAAAGGCCTTCTCAAAATCTATGGCCACTACTGCTGCTGGAGTGGGTAGAGATTTAGCTACATGTATCAGGTGAATCAGCGAGCAGACATGATCCCTGCTATATCTACCTGGGACAAAACCCACCTGGGATGGGTGTACGAGACGGGAGAAAAGGGCTCAGCCTATTAGATAAGATTTTTGCAAAAAGCTTGCTGTCATCATTTATTAGGGATATTGGGTGATAGCTGGAGCGCAGGGTGGGATCCTTCCCTTTTTTAGAGAAGACTGTAATCACAGCTTCTCGGTGGGTTGGGGGAAGGAGCCTTGCATCAGGGCATCATTGTATATGGAGCTTAGTAGTGAGGATATTATGGGGGATATGGTTTGTCATAGCTCCATGGGGTACCCATCTCCTCCAGGGGCTTCCCCTTTATTCATGGATTTGAGAGCTGCTTCCACCTCCAGATTAGTGATGGGGGCTTCCAAAGCTTCCACCTGGTGTTTCTCAAGTCATGGGAGGGTCAAGGAAGAGAGAAAGTCTTGTGTTCTACTGGTGTCCGGGGGCCTAGAGGAGGCATATACTGTAGCTCGGTATAATAAAGTTTCATTATTTTATTGATATCTACTGAGTTTGTGTTTTAGTCCCTGAGCCCAGCTATATAGTGCTCCGCCTGTTGTTCCACAACCTGTAGGCTTAGCAGTCCCCCCCCCCAAAAATTTATGTTTCAGACAAAGAATGGACATTTCTGCTCACCTGGAAAGGAGGTCATTGATTTCCATTCTTAGCCTGATGATGTTACAGCCTAAAGAGGAGTGTGTGCTATGAATAGGTGAGGATTTTGCTTCCTGCTCAGCTCACTGCAGCTATTTTTCAAGTAAAGCCAGAAGTTGTTCATGCTTTCTGTGCCTTTTGGAGGCATAGCCCATGATCCCCCCCATAGGGTGGCCTTAAGAGCTTCCCAGGTGTTCCCTGGGCTAGTGTCCAGGATGGGATTTTCTACCAGGAACTGGAATACCTCCTCTCTGAGCCACATCTTAAAGTCTGAGTCATGAAGGAGCAATGGGTCCAGCCTCCATGAAGAAGGGGGTAGGGTGGGAGGTCCCCATAGCAAGTGGGAATGGTCAGAAATAATTGTGGGGAGTATCTTAGATACCAGGTAGTAGTCAATTCTACTGAAAGTACCATGCACAGGGAAGTGAAATGAGTAATCCCTTTCCCTGGGATGGGTAACACACCAGATATCAATTAAACCTTTGTCCTCCACTAGCTGCAACAGAGCAAGGCGAGCTTTGGGGCATTGGTCTGGGCAGTTAGAGCTACGGTCCAAGAAGGGGTCTAGGGGCAGATTGAAATCCCCCCCCAATAATACTGGGTATAGAGTCTGTGAGGATAGATTCAAGGGCTTGAGACACTTCATGGAAAAATACCAGAACATCATTTGGGCCATAAAGATTCACTAACAGGAGGGGACCATCTGGGGTATTCATACAGATGAAAACCCATCTCCCCTGGGCAGCATGCTTAGTATGCGCAGGGGTCCATTTAAGTCTCTTATGGATGAGGATTGCAACTCCTCATTTCTTGGTAGGGGCAGAGAAGGAAAAGACCTGCCTCACCCAGTCTTTAGCCAACCTGTTGTGATCTAGCTTATTCAGTTTTGTTTCTTGTAGAAATGCCAGACTGAACTTTGTTTCTTTAGGTGCGAGCTCACCTGTTTCTGTTTTACCAGGGTGTTAAGGCCCCACACGTTCCAGGTGTGACAGTACAGGTCAGCCATAATCTGCTTTAAAAGCGAGTGTTAAGCTCTGTGGATAAGGTATATATGGGGTTCTCACTGAAGTCCAGTCTGGCATCACAGGACATTCAACTAAGCAGTACCTCCCCGTTCAGTGTAAAATAGTGCCACTAGTATTACTCATGTCAAGCACATTCAAAGTTGCCCGGTTCAAATCTTGGTAAACTATAACACATGAGCTTAAGGCCCAAAACAGTAATGCTAAATATCTATAACTATTTACAAAGGCCGTAGCCTTGAGAGAAAAGGAGTGGAGTAGAGTGGGTGTAAAGCCAGCAGCCTAAACGCCAGGGCCAACCTGAGCACTCATGGGGTAAGTCATCCATGGTAGGCAGTATAGCCCAAACCTGGGAAGCCTGTCATGGCAACTGCAACTGCAAGGGAGCTCTGTGAACAGCCCTGAGAACAAATGGGTACTACCTCAGGCATAGTGCCTACAGGCCAGTTACAGTAGCAGCTGAGGCTGCAAGGCAGAAATGAAAAGTAAAAAGAAGTAGGGAAGCAGACAACAGCCACGGGGAGTGGAGAATTGTAGTCTCGGAGCCCCCATGGATGCTAGCAAGTGCGTAGCATACAAATCCTTACCCCAGCCATCACCAAGTGCATAGCGAGGTTTTTAAGGCCTCCATATCCCAAGAGGTATCAACTGAAAATAAATAATAATAAGACTGGGGAGCAATCTAGGGTGATGCATGTAATACAAATGGGACTAGCAGTCCAACTTTCTAATTCAGCATCAGTATCCCTCAGGACATCCCATCCACAATCCCGTATCAGATGCCAAGCAAATAACCCTAATTTAAGAGGCTGATTTTTTTCAAAGTGTTCCTGGAAGAGCTACTTGGTCATCAATGTATATCCCCTCTCCACAACAGCAACTTTCTACATGCACACATGAACATTTATGCATAGACCTGTTGATATCTGGGTCAGGGTCTGTAAAGTCACGAGGGAGCAGCCAGATAAGCTGCCCGGATGACAGCGAGTGCGCCAGGGGTGAAAAGAGTGCATGCAGGCCTGAGGATCAGAAAGTTCAGCCGCTTAAGTGGTGTAAAGTGGTGGGGGGGGGAATGGAGCAGGATGGATCAGCTCCAGTCATACCAAATCATGGCATCACAGTACACCTAAGCATTTCACTCCCCTCCCCCCCATCCTAATGCCCCTCAGTAAAGATTTACCATAAAAGGGCACTTATCTGAGCTCATCCTTGGCTGGTAGAAGAAGAAATACGGGAGTCCGATTGGTGCACTTCTACAGCTGTAACAGTCTTTCATCGAGGAGTCACAGCTTGGTCAATGCCAATGTCCGAAGAGGAGGTAAGGCCCGTCCTGTGACCTCTGCCCATGATTTACCCAGCTAAGGAGATGCATCATTCAGTCTGGATTCTACTATTGCCTGGAGGTCTTGTTCTGTGTCCCGGGGATCTGGAGAGAGCTGTTGCAGTGCCACATATCTATTTGGGGAGTGGAAGGCCTGCAGGCTACTGGTGTCCTCCGCTGTGTTGTTACTGCCACCCCTGGGGCTTCCAGGCCTCACCCTGTCAGAGGGGTGCTCATGCCTGCCATGTTTCATGGATGTCTGTCATTTTTGGGTAAGAAGATGCAATAAGTCAATGGACACTGGACACTCTGGTAGAGACTATTGTTGTTGAGTGGAAGCTGGTTGGGTGACTTCCATGCCCTCTTTAGGAGACCTGCTGCAGGCTTCCGAAGGGCTCCTCAGGCCCCAGAATTCCTGCGGGTAAGAGTAGTGAAGAAAGTCCATCAGATTATCTGGGTGAAACATAGAAACATAGAATTTGACGGCAGATAAGGACCGCTTGGCCCACCCAGTCTGCCCATTTCCCTGCCTACTGGATAAGCTGCAGATCCTAGTTAACCAGCAGCCTACTTCTTCCTACCCCCACCCCCTAGAATTGCCTTATGACTGTCCCATGCATGCTTGAATTCCACCACTGTTTTTGACTCCACAACCTCCTCCAGAAGGCTGTCCCATGCATCCACAACCCTCTCTGTGAAAAAATACTCCTTAAATTACCTCTGAGCTGCCCCCCCTATCTTCAAATTGTGCCCCTTGTTCTTGCACACCTCTTTTTTTGAAAGATGCTACCCTCTTGGACTTTGTTGATTCCCTTGAGGTACTTGAAAGTTTCTATCATGTCCCCCCTCTCCCTCCTTCCTCGAGGCTATACATATTAAGCTCCTTAAGTCTCTCTCTTCATATGTCATCCGGTGCAGACCCTGCACCATTTTAGTTGCCCTCCTCTGGACAGCTTCATCCTGTCTATGTCTTTGAAGACTGGTCTCCAGAACTGCATGCAGTACTCCAGATGGGGTCTGACCAGCTGTCTGTACAGAGGGATAATAACTTCCTGTTTTTTACTGGTGATGCCTCTCCCTATGCATCCCAGTATCCCCCCAGCCCTCCTTGCTGCCCTCTCACATTGCTTGCCCACCTTTAGGTCATCTGATATGACTACCCCCAGGTCCCTTTCCATTTTTGTTGTTGTTAGTATCTCACCCCATTGTGTACTCTTCCCCTGGGTTTCCTCCAGGTGCATTACCTTGCACTTCTAGCATTGAATCTGCTTGCCATACATTTGACCATTCCTCTTAACCTTGCCAAGTCCCTTTTCATCCTTTCCAACCCACCTTGTGCATCAACTCTGTAGCAGATCTTTGTGTCATCTACAAAGAGACATACTTTTCCTTCCAGTCCCTCTGCAATGTCACTTATAAAGACATTGAAGAGGACCGGTCCTAATACTGAACCCTGCAGTACCCCACTAGTAACCCCCCTTTCTTCAGAGTGGACTCCATTTACTATTACTCTCTGTGTCCTATTCTCCAGCCAATTTTTCACCCAGGCTGTCATCTTGGGACCCACTCCCAGGCTAGCTAACTTGTATATTAATCTTTTGTGTGGGACTGTGTCAAATGCCTTGCTAAAGTCTAGGTAGGCCATGTCCACAGCCCCTCCCTGATCTACTACTTTGGTCACCCAGTCAAAGAAATCTATCAGATTTGTCTGGCATGACCTTCCTGCTGTGAATCCATGCTGCCTTGGGTCCTGTGCCCTCTGGCCTCTAGATATCTGACAATTCTTTCCTTCAGAAGTGATTCCATCATTTTCCCTACCACTGAGGTTAAACTAACAGGTCTGTAGTTTCCTGCTTCTGCCTTGCTCCCACTTTGTGAAGGGGAATCACATCTGCCCTTCTCCAGTCCTCAGGTACCACCCATCCCTCCCATGATTTGTTAAACAGGGTAGTCAGTGGTGTCACTAATTCTACCCTAGTTCTTTAGAATTCTGGGATGAATCCCATCAGGCCCGCTGCTTTGTCCACCTTCAGTTTTAAGAGTTCTTTCAGAACCCTTTCTTCTGTAAATGGCTGGTATCAACTTCTGTATCCAGAGTGTTTCTACTGTTTGTTTTAGGTACCTCCCCTCTTCCTTTGTAAATACTGAGCAAAAATATTTGTTTAGTATCTCTGCCTTTCACAGTCACCCTCTGCCCACCCTCCCTCCCTTTATTAAGCCTCACTATCCCTCCCTTGGTCTTCCTTTCGCTCCCTGATGTACCTATAAAAGGTTTTATCCCCTTTCTTAACTGAGTTGGCTATCTTTTCCTCGGTTTGGGCCTTTGCTGTTCTGACTGCCTTCCCAGCTTCCTTTTGCTTGGGTGGGCAAAGGACAGAGAAGTGCCATTATATATTACCCACATAGTAGCTGGGTATCTCAAGGAAAAGGAGAGATTCAGATTGTGTAAGAGTTTGCCCCACTCCATGTAGGCCTTGCATCATTTGAACAGGTCCCTGGAGTTGTCCTGGTATATTTGGATGCCCTACCCTTGCCAATGAATTTGACCTTTGTTCTGAGCTGCTGCAGTGATTAGTTATTTCTGTTTGAAGTCTAAGAAATGGGCAAGCAGAGGTTATGGTCACTGCCCCCGGCCTAGGAGGAGGTGCAAGGGAGAGGTGCACCCATTTGATTTGCAGCAGGGTATCCTGTGCCAGGTCCAACAGTTGAGGTAAGGATTGCTGCAAAAAATATACTGCATCCCGTTGTTTGGCTACTTTTGGGAAGCCCAGAAAGCACAAATTATTACACCTGCTACGATTTTCTAGGTCGTCTACTATATCTTGTGTTTTGTACAGGGCTCTAGTTTGTTTCCGTAGTGTGTTCATCAGTTTTTGGATCGCCACCTCATTGGAACAGTCTCATCTCAGTCGATTGAACGGACTGGGTATTGTGGTTTGTAGCCACTGTGAGTTGAGCCGTCTGTCCCATCAATTGCGCAAACATGGTTTCAATGCACGCTGGGTCACAGGCTGTAGGAGCAGGAGAGGCCATGATGCAGGGCCTGCAACAGTCTGTGTTTTTCCCAGATGTTGCATGCAGGTAGGGTCCAATCAGACAGTTTTCAGATTAGGATAAGCAGGGTGGTTCTCTCAGTGTGTCGGTACCAATAGTTTGACTGGATGTAGTACCCAAAGAAAGGATTTTGTCAGATTTGTTCCAGGCTGTGCAGAGCTACAGAACTATGCTGCCATATTGGATTAGGGCTAAGCCACACCCATGTCCAAAATATTTTTCTGTATGAAGGGATCCTTTTTTGTATGAATGGAAAAAGCATACAAAAAAGAATCCCTTCAAACGAAAAAAGGCTAAGTCCAAAATCTTTTTTTTCATTTCAAGGAATCCTTTTCCTTATGAACAAAAAAAACATATGAGAAAGGATCCCTTCAGATGAAAAAAAGCATTGGAATAAAATATAAGTCCAAAATGTGTATGAAGGGATCTTTTTTCATATGGCTGAATTATTTTTTCGAATGGCCATATGAAAAAAAAGCGAGTCATGAAAAAGGATGTAAAAATAAAAAAAAAAATAAATAAATAAATAAAAAACACATTTGAGGGTCATTTTTGCAAAAACTAAATGCAGAATCCACCTAACGGGGTTCCGATGAGCAAGGTGTATATATTGGTGTCTGTGCAGTATGTAATTTTTATTTGGATTTTGAAAAATATATATATATTTTTTTTTAAAACAAAAATGGAAACGATGGCGGCAAAGCGAAAAAAGATTTTTTCACAAGAAAAAGGATTAGCCCCCATATCAAACAGAATTCTTTTTTGTATGGTCAAACTCTTTTTACGCTCCAAACATCTATCCTGAAGTGCCTACTGAACATGCTCAGAACTAAAATTAAAAAAAATTAATAACTCTGGAACAGATTTTTTCCCCATACCAGCGAAAGGCACTTCTGTGGGCCAGGGCCTTTCTACCTTGACAATTTCAGATGAAAATTCTAAACAGTCTGTGTGCAAGGTGATGACAAAAAACAAGTTTTTATGTGTTTTGCTATCCACGACATCAAGAGATCTACACCATAAGATAATGTATGCAAGCTTTTGTGCAAATCCTTTGAATGGTTGTGAAGATATTAAAGTGCAACATTTGATGTTTAACACAGAAACCCCAGCTCAACACTAACTATAGCTGCGAAACCACACCACTATGATAGATAGATAGACAGACAGATAGATATCATGTAACCTGCAGAAGCTCTTCCATATGACTCTGAGGCACTTGTTTACCAGTAACCTCAATTTGACAAAACTCTGCCTGACTGTGCCCTAAAGGTGAAGTTACAGTCACAGTTGCAAAGCAAAGTTATTAAAGGTGAATTTCACAATAAATAGCAAAAACTCACAAATTGATTCACAAAGGCGAAGTTAGTGAAGTTGGTGAATTGCCGTCAAATCAAAAGTTTGCAACATGCAGTTGGTAGTCATCAAGATCTGAGTAGTGTTGAACACTAAAACTGATTTAATGATTTAAAAATGCAATCGCAGATTGCAGGATCTTGCCGCTGATTCTTCTGTGAAGCTGGACCCACCCTGTTGTTAATTTTGTGCTTGATCTTAACATAATGAACTTCCCCCTCCATTCCCCTCCCTTCCCCTGCTTCTTCTACCAATGTCCACAGTGTGGAGGACTGAAGCACTGAGAGGTAAGTGAATTGCTTAAGGTTTTTCAGCCACTATTTAATACTGTTCGGCTCTAATTGGGACATCCACAACTGGATCACACTGATTCCACAGATGTACATTCCTTTATTTTAGTCCTCGGCTACATTTGTTATTTTTGTAATTATAAAAAGGATCTGAGAAATGAAGCTTTCTGATTGGCTGCAAACATTCTAACAGCCTTATGTTAAACTTTTATTAACATACATGTAGAGCTTAGCCATATGCTGAACAAGGTTTAACACTGTTTAAAAACATTTTTATTGTAATAGCAATAAGTCACTCCCAGGGATTATGTTAATGGTCAGTTAATCACCCTCTAGGGGCATGTGGCACTCGGCTACATCTCGTGCCACAGTACACCCCTAGAAGGTGATCAACAGACCATTAACATAATAACCCCTGGTCATGCCTTATTGCTTAAATGTTGCATTCCACATATTTTGCATTATGCTCCTGTTTGATCACCTCAACATCAGGAAAACAGGTTCTCTCTTAAAGCAAACAGAAAAATAAAAATTAACTTAAAAATCAGACTTACCCTAGCCTGGCAGTCTCTCGGTCACTTTGCAGCAACACCAGCAAACTGCACTTCACAGATGCACAGGCACACACTAGCTCATGTCAAAGGGGGTTGCCCCTTTAAGGGAAGCCTGGATTGTCAGGGGTTTCCTGAGGTGAAATACCATGAAGGGGAAAGGCAGAGGATTAGTAGAATGAAAGGAGGGGAAAGGTATATGAGGTAGGGAGACAGAGTGATGCATGGGAAGGGGAAAAGAGAGAGGAAAGGTGATTAGCCAACAGACAAAGAGGCGGGAGGGCCTACAGAGCGTATATAGGTGGAGGTTTTGAGGAGCGAACCCTTCATTTGCTGTTTTTTTCTGAATTAGAAACACTAGCACATCAATTGGCTAAAGGGCAGATCTTGAGGACAAGCAATCTATTAGCAGGTAATCCAGGATAAAAGTGGCTATACAGCTTTCAGGCTAGCATGCATGGTTTGTGGTCAAGGACATTTTAAGAGGTATATGCAAATTTTAGTCTGTTTTGGCTGATGGTTTTGGTGATTTAAGGAGATACTAGTTTTGTCATAGTTTGGGGATGAGAACTGTTTAAATTGATGTCTGGTTTTGCAGGAGTGGGGTCAGAACTGTTTAAAATGGTATTTTGGAAGGGTGTTTGTGTTTATGCTGAAGATGGTTGAAAGGCTGAGTTGAGAGAAATAATAGGGAGTCAGGGCCAGCATGGGCTGAAGAGAATAAGCTACACAAGGTTTGTTTGAAGTCAACAAGAAATTTGCTTTGGAGGTTGTGAGTTCAAAGGTTTTTTGGCGGCTGAGAGAAAAGCTGGTCTAAGCAGCCAGTGTGAGGTAGAGAGTCGGGAGGGTCAGGGCCCAGCCTGCGTTGGAGATCAGAAGACAGCAGGACATTTTTTTGAGAAAAAGTCAGGGAGAGTGCTCACTTGTTGCTGTGGTGTCCGGGTGGGGAGGGTAAGAGAAAGATGGGCAGTGCCCATTTACCAGGCAGGACCTGGGGGTGGAACATGAGGACAAGGTGGTTAAAAGAAAAAGGGGGAGAACTGAAGTTTAAAGCAAATAGAAGAGCATAGAATGGGCTTTTTGGAGACAGAATGTTTTGACTGTGGAGTGCAACAGGCATCAGTCCACAATTCCAACCTTGTAGAGCAGAGTCAGACATCACCGGGATGGGTGGGGTGCCATCTTAGGAGGAGAGAGCAAGGCGGCGGTGGTGGCAGCCACTCTGGGTCTTTGTGGTAAAAACCGGTTGGATTGCGTTTCCAATGAGTGTGTTTGTTGAACGATTTGTGTGAGCAGGAGAAAGGTATTGGGAAAAGGGGCTGGTGGAGCAGACAGGAAAAGCAGGGAACAGAGGCAGCGGGGGGTTGGGGAGAGTGGGGGCTTGAATGGAGGCCATTTCAGAAAGGAGCCATGTGGTCAGGGAGTGGACCACAAGATGGCAGCCATGGATTGAGGGGGGTGCAGGACTGGAAAGGAATCTGGAAGAAAAGAAATTCAGAGGAAAGAACGGGGAGCATGGCAATTTTTCAGTGGGAAAAGGGGTCGTCGACAGAAGTTTCTAAGTTGTTTAAAGAAACTCTAACAGAATATCATTACCTGTAAGATTAAAAGAGGTTTGCATGTTAATTTATTTTGTATAAGCCAAAATATATCCCTAACTTTACACAAGCAAGCTTTGCCTATCAAAAAACATGCTGCAGCTTTTTCATGGTGTTTAATTAAGCAGAGGCACAATGAATGAAAGCACAGGGAAACAAACAATGCTGAGGCCCTTTGGGTGGCATAGCCTTGCTACAGTTTACAGTACAAACAAAACAAGCAAGTGAATAGTAGGCAGGGCTGGACAGTGTTCATAAGGGTAGGTACAACACGGTCAGATCACAAACAACAAAAGGAACACAAAAAAAGCAGATACCACATAGTTCACAATCCAATTTTATGATATGAGGGCAACCCATTAAAGGGTGCATTATGTGCCGGGCAAACATAAACACAAAGTGAATGCATACAGAAACCAGGGGATATATGGGGAAAAAGAACAGACGGGTAGGCTACAGTCTACAGAATGGATGCACTTAATGAAAAAAAACAAAAATAAAAAACGAAATGAAATTTAGGGTCAGTGCAGGTAGGCAATGCCAGTAGGCAGCTATAGAGGAAGATGGTTGTGACAGTACATTCTGCCTGGAGTATTTTGATATAGGGATGGTACCAAGAACAAATGCAAACAAAGAGGGAGCTTGCATTGAAAGCTGATAAACAAGTGGCAGAGCTCATGGGACAGGTGCAGGTTCTTTATGGATGAAGCAAAGAAGTCAGAGGATAAGACAAAGAAGGATGGGAAGAGGAAGGTGCAAAAGGATGATGGAAGAAAAGGCAAGGGAGGAAAGTGCCCAAAAAATCCAAGGGCCGATGTAGCGAAGAAGCCCAAGAGTAAGGATGCTCTGGTGGATTTGACGGTTGATGGGAGCATGAAAGATATTTGGCAGGACTCATTGGAGAAAGGGGAGAAAGAGATTTGGAGGTGATGGAAAAGGCACTGCAAAAGTTGAAGGAGAAACCAGGAAAAGGATAGGGCAAGGGAGTGGAAGGGGGAAAGGGGGGTTGAGAGGGTGGGGTATCAGGGATGACTCTAGGGGATCATGTGTCACAATCAATAAAAGAAAAAATATGGACACAGGAATATGTGGACAGGTTTGCACTGGCGGACAAGGAGACAGTCAAAAAATACGAAGAGAGAGAGACAGTTAGGAAGTCAGAGATGGCGGTGGCATTAGTGTTAGTGGGGAAGACAACTGAGGAAAAAAGCTATCAGGACAAGGCTTTAGAGGCATGGGTGGCTTGTTTCTTGCACTTCAGTGTGATTATGCTGCAGTAGCAGCCGGAGCTGGCCATATCTCTACTGACGTATTCAGCAATCGTACAAAATGTATATAAGATAAAAGGGGAGTATGGGTTGTTACAATACAATACAATGAGAAGTTCAGGCAATGGATGGTATCACATGGTGATGTGCATTGGGACACCATGAATGCAGATTTGTGGCTGCAAGCAATGAATGGGCACACGGTGGGGGGTGGGATTTCAAAGGATCAAAAGGTGTGATGGGAAATCAGATTGAGACCTGTTGGGGCTAAAATAAGGCAAACCGTAACTGGGTGAATTGTAAGTTCAGGCACATATGCTCAAAGTGTGCTGTCCTGCATCCGATATCCCAGTACAGGGCCCTGGGGGACAGGTTTGGGTCCCAGAACTATGGGGCAACCCTTTTGGGGGGACTTTCAGGGAAGCAAGAGGGGATGGGGCAGGGTGGTAGGGGTGAGAGGGTTCAGTGGAAGAGGGGCTTTTGGGTCAGGCACAGGAACCCAGGAAGAATAGGGTCTTAGCATGGCATGAATGCCAATCAGGACAGAGATCCTGATGGAGTGGACTGAAGGATATACAGACAGGGAGGCTCAACTGATACTGAATAGTGGCTTTACAGAGGGGTTTCGACTACACTATGAGGGTGGTAGGAAGGCTATGAGGGCAAGCAATCTAGGATCAGTTAAAGGGAATGAGGAGATAATCCAGAGGAAGACAGAGAAGGAGGTAGCAGTGAGCAGAGTTGAAGGCTCATTTGAAGCACCCCCTTTTACTGAGCTCAGAGTGTCACCATTGGGTTTAGTACCCCAAAAGCAACCAGGGGAACATCAACTGATTCACCACTTGTCTGACCCTGAGGGGGAATCAGTCAATGATTTGATAGCGGATGAGCAAAGGGTGGTGTCATACGCAATGCTGGATCAGGCAGTGGAAATGATCGGAGCAGTGGAAGGGGCGTGGCTAGCAAAGACAGACATTGAAGCTGCCTTCTGGTTGCTGCCAATAAGGGTGGAGGACTGCGACCTCCTGGGTTTCAAATCTGGTGGTGGGTATTACTTTAATAAGGCAATGCTGATGAGGTGTTCAGTGGCATGTGCCACCTTTGAGACATTTAGTATCTGGCTCCAATGGATCTTCATGGTCAAATACAGGCACAAGGCAGTTGTCCACTATTTAGATGATTTTCTGTTGATAGGCCAGGGTAAGGATGGAGCATTGGGGATGTTGAGGGATTTCAGGGAGATATGTGACACATTGGGGGTACCGTTGGTGGAAGGAAAGACTGAGGGACCCGAGCGCAAGTTGGAGTTTCTGGGGATTGAAGTGGATGCGGAGAACCAGGTATTCAGGCTTCCAGACAATAAGGCACCAAAGTTAAATGAACTGATCATGCAGGTGACAAGTAGGGGGATGGTTCCATTATCATTAGTGCAACAGTTATTTTAGCATTTAAGCTTTGCATGCAGGGCAATTACACTTGGGAGAGTTTTCACCCATAAGCTGAATAGGGCCATGGGTAAGGCAAAGCCGACATCATTGAGTGGATATTTCAGAAGGGGTATGACAGGATCTGGAGCACTGGGAGCAGTTCTTACAACATTACAACAGGGTCACATTTTGGCAGAAGCAATGGTTATTCAATACAGATTTAGAGCTGTACACAGATGCGGCAGGGTCACTGGGGATGGGAGCATATTTTAAAGGGGAATGGCAATCAAAAAAGCAGCCCATGGAATGGGAAAACTGGGTCCTGCTGCAGGATATCACATTATTGGAGACCTTCCCAATATGGGTCGGGTTGATCATTTGGGGTGAGCGATTGAGAAACCAGAAGATAGTTTTCTGGTATGATAACCAGGTGGTGGTGGTTTTAAATAGGTAGAGGGCATCCACAGAGATGGTTCCACCACATCTGGGTGCCGCGTTTAGAGCGCCGCGGCGATAGAGCACCAGATTTCAGTGACTGTCATTTATGGTGACCTCTCTGTTTGCAGGGGGCTGTGCTCCAGGCAAGAACTCCCTTACTAATTATACCAATATGGGGGGGGGACGGACCTCGGGGAGGAGGCACAGAGAGGTCACCATAAATGACATTCCCTGAAATTTGGTGCACTATTGTCATGGCACTGTAAATGCAGCACCATACTGACAGTGTACACATGGAGATAGTCACTAGGGGGTAAGGCAGCTAGTATTGGAAGGATTGAGGATGAATCTATGTTTCAAAGTGAGACACATTGAGGGCGATAAAAATGCAGCGGTTGACAGACTTTCCCATCTTCAGTTGGACAGGTTCAGGTCGTTGGTCCCAAGGGCAGCTGCCAGGAGAACATTGGTCTCATCTCACTTGTGGGAGAATGGATGGAAAGAGCCCAGTTGTTGTTCAGAAGCTGTTGGTCTGTGAGTACACTGAGGGCATATGAAGAGGCAGGAAAGTATTCCAAGGGTTTTTTTCTTGTTTTTACTTGCCCTGCTCCTCGGCTTCACAGGGGGCCTCGGTCCCCCTCCTACTCCTTCCTGCAGGTTTTGCCACCAGGATCCCCCTTGCTTCATAGTGCTTGTTATGGCTTGGGGTGTATACATTTTTTCCACATTTTTCTCCCTATCCCCTGAGGATGCTGGTGCAGAGGACATTCATCCAGATAAACCGTCAAGTGCCCAACAGTGTCCTCCCTCCCCAGACTCCAGAGAGCCATGTGCCCCTACTGCCTGTGCTTCCACAGGCAGAGGAGCTATGGGTGCTTTGTGCTACCTGGTAACCCACCCCTGGAGGAGGAGAGCATCCATTGGGATGCTCAATCCTCCTCCTCCTCCATCCAACCCCCGATGGCCTGGGTCTGTTCCTGAACCCAGGTTGCCGACATAGTGTGAGGTGTGGCGTCTAGTGCCTCAGCCCACAGCGCCACTGGACTGGTGTATTCCAAGAGTTTTGAAGGTGCTCTGGTATGGAGGTAAGTGGACCTGTTACCGACAGTCAGATCATGAAGTTTATGGTGCAAAAATAGGAAGCGGGGATGGCGCACTCGACTATCGGGATACATCTAGTGGGAACAGACTTGGTATGCAATTTACAAGGGGGGGGAGCCCAGTAGAACCCTGCTGATTAGGAGAATGTTCCAAGGATGGCAGAGGTTGCAAGAGAAAACAATGGACAGTAGGAGGCCAGCAGCGGGTGAGTTGTTGTACTGGCTATTGTTAAATTTAAAAAATATCTGCCATTCTGCTTGTGAGGCATGCTTGTTTACAGCAGTTTTCTTGATAATGTATCGGGGATCTTTCAGGGTAAGTGAGGTGGTAGCAAGAAATAAGAAGGACTGGGGTGGGGGTCTGCAGTGGGTAGAAGTACAATGGGGGAAGGAGGGCATAATGATATGACTGTGCAGGTCCAAGATGGACCAGACAGGTCAGGGGGCAAAGGTAGTATTAAAGATGGGACAAGCAAAGGGCATGTGTGCAGTGAAGGCATTACAGGACTAAATTCTGTGTTATTATTCCTTCTCCATGGAACTCCTTGATAGTCACTTTGCACTCCAATAATGGTCAGATGACAATCTTCCGTGTTGCTGATGGGTTATTGCAACAAAGTCATATGACTAGCAAAGAGTTCAGTTCACTGTAGCATGTGGCCACCGTAAAAATTCCTTGTTATATTCCAAATTGACAAAGGGAACCCCAAAATATTAGGGTCCCTTTGCAGGAACAAAAATGTCCTACAAGGACATCCATATCCCATGATCCACAGCTCCATGTTGAATGGAGCATCCACAGAAGAACCAACCCTTTGATGTCAATTGTCTAGCAGAGCTTTGCCCCCAGGACCTCCGCTGCAATCATTTTAAGCACTGCAATCACAGAAAGTGGCAAAGCAGCAGTACTGAATGCCAAGTGATATGGACAGGCATTAGGGTGTAGAGTGCTGTGGGTGAGATGTGTACAAATTGCTGTGTCTTCTTTATGGAGTGGGCCCTATATGGTTCAGTTCAAGATAGGAGTGTGCAGATCTTGTCAAAACCTTTATAAGTATTCATGTTGGGTTACGCTCTTTTTTGTGGGACTAAAAATCATAATAAGAATATATGTTATTCCTACCCAGTGCTGCCAGTATGTAGAAAACTTACTTAATTTTCAAAAAGTGACTGCTCTTAAAGTTATTAGAATTTTTTATTTGGTGTCTTGTAAATTTCACTTTGCACAGTAAGTTAACTTTATAGCAATACTTTGCTTTTCTTCTTGGTCCGCTTCAACAGACCACCATGGTATACAGTATATTGGCATTAATATGTAATTTCCCCCTTTCCTGTTATCACAATAAAAATGGCCTTAGGTCTAGCCTTTTAATAAAAACATCTTTTGTTGAGCATGAAAGTCATTCACTGTAAGAACTTGATCTTGAACTTAGCTAGAAAATCAGATACAAGCAGCAGAAACCATTTACTTTGTATTATGTGAGTTTGGTTAAGAAGTTTCAGTTTTGACAGAAGGGTGTATTAATCTTAACTAAAAGAACAGCTCTCCATTTTCACAACTTCTGGTTTGTTTTCAATATAGCTATACAGTACAGCTTTTATTCATTAAAAGTAGAAATGTATTAGTATACAGTAAACATAACAAAATTGCCTTCTTTAAATTACTTGACTGTTGCCACATCACAGGATACCTATAATGACCTCAGTGTTACAAGACCAGTTTTACTGCTTCTAAAAGGTTCTGAATTAGTTTGGACAGATGGGTTTTATCCAAAGGAATTCAAGGAGTTGCTGTGAGCTTGCCTTAATTTTTATGCAGCCAGTACTTTGAGATGAAATTAAAATATGGATGAAAAACGTATAAAGTTTCCCCTGGGTTCAGAGTTGTTTGTACATTTACAAGGTGTTAAAGAGATTATTTAAAAATGAACCATATGAGCAATTTATGTAAGCAGTCCATGATTTATGGGTCTTCATGGTATTTTCGACATGTTTGGCCTAATGTCTTATATTTGTAAAATTGCTAAATATCTTTGACTCTATTAGAGTTTAGTGGTGCTTTATGTATCACGTACAATATGCAGTTGTAGAACAGAAATGTCATAGAAAATAAAATTGCACTTAATTTGTGCAAAGAAATAAACATTAACATTCCTCAATAAATAGCATCCCTCCAAGCCCCACTGTACTCTCACACTATGAGCCGTCTTCTACAGCTTCAATTATTTTAGTATTTCAGCCTGGTCTTTCTTAGAATGTCCTTTATTGTACTTACAGCACATTGTTGAGTCAGTAGAATCAAAGACTGACCAATTCACAGTGGCAGTTTTGCCTCAGGGCTAGGAAGACCAGATGGTCATAGTCATGGATTCAAGTCCTGCACCAGACACTTGGGGTAATACCCAACACTGTCATTAAAGTGCTATGCTAAAAGGGAGCACTGAACACTTTTGGAGATGCCATTGTTCAGATGAGTCAGTAAACCAAGGCTCCTTTTGCCTGTTTCTGATGGCTGTCTAAGTGGCAGTAAAAATGATGTTCTGCCCAAATTAGGCCTTTCAAATACAATTCATTGTATAGAATGGGAAATTGTGGCACTGAATAATTCATCATTTGACCTCAAAAATGACCAGGTGTGTGGGGTAAGTTTTTCCATCTATAATGATGTCATTGCAGTACTGCAAGTATTACACATGGCTTTCTTGAGGATTAAGAACATATATTGAGTTTTATTTATCTAATTTTATATGAATACTGGTGTGCAGTGCTTAGTAAATAACACGCCGTGGTAAAGGCAACGTGAAATCTGCCCAGTCCTGTATAGTCGTACATGACAGACACTAGCCTCACTTTGGACAAGTATCAATATTCATTCCAAATAACTAAAACTATACACATTATATGAGGTACCTAAAGAATTGAATGACCAAAGAGACCAAAGGGATAATTAATATCCTCACATCCATTTGTGAACTAAAAGGGATTAGCAGATCAAAGGATCAAAAGTGTGGGTAATAAGATTCTAAATAAACACACCATATCCTCTAATTGATATGGTATGGATATAACACAGATATACTAAAAGATAAGAGGCACAGTTTGTCTTCACCTATGAAGCAGGATTCTTGAGAACTCAGAATTTATGTCTCCTTTGAGAGAAGTATGGAAAACGACAACTAACTCTTTTGCTAGATGTTCCTATCACTGATTTCTATTTGTTTATCCTTTTAGGGGGTACTTCTGGGCAATACACATCTCTGCTGCATATTTCACAGCTGGCCTACTAACAGGATAATGAAAGCACATTTTAATGTATATATAGGGGTCTTTTGTGCACTTTCTCCATTTCGTTTGTCTAATGGTCTAACATTTCTCCCTGCAAGTCCCTTATTTATTAGAATATATTTCCCTACCAGCATGTAATTTTCCTGTGGGGAATCGTTTTCTACCTATACAGTACATGAGCTTAAAACATTGTCTTTGCTTTCTGTCCTCCTTATTTCTTGCTTTTACCTTCTACACATAGTTGCCATTGATACACAAATATGTATTTTCTGTGCAAAACAATTGTTAAGGCACCAATTAGGGTTTATGCTATTGCCACAAATGTAGGGAAATATGGTGTTAGGGTTTCCAACCCTAACTCCCCACCCCACCCCACTCCACCCTTCAAGCATCAAAAGGAAAAAAAATAGGGTTTGGGGTCTCCGGAGTCCTGATGAATCAGTGGTGGGGACTTCTTTGTGGTTGTCAACCCTAATGCTCAACCTTCACCCCAGCTCATGCCTTCCTGTCCAAAGCAGAAGGTACAGCTCCAAGCTAATACCTTATAGTGATACACTCTTCAAAGGTAGAGAACTATGTCTCACTACATGTTGCCAATGTAATCTGTTGTAGTTTTCTTTATGCAGTGTTCTGTGGGCCCTATATGAAGAAAGGCGATCACATCTGATATTGGTTGCTCAGGGAGCATGGCAGGCATTAGGGTTGCCAAAGGACACATTCTGAAACATGCCAGGCAATAGTCTGGCAACAGTCTACCAGCATGTAGGTTTTTTTCTGCAGTAATAAAATGTTATTTTAACTTCTTTTGAAGACTGCGTCCCTCTATGGAGGTTAATGTGTGCCAGAAACTTATTTTTAAAGGAGGGCTGACAACCCCAAGGAAAATCGCACAAGTGATTTGCCAAGAACATTAAGCAAACTACCACCTGTAGTTCTCCTGGACCTGTTTATATGCTTGACAAAGTCTAAAATTCTTTGGACTGCACCTTCTGTTTACCTTGACAATAACTGGTCCCTATGTTGCATGGACCTGCTTAGCTAACAACTTGTATTGGCCACATCTCTGTTTACTTCTCCTCTGTGTTGTTGTCCTGTACATGCTTACACTTTGTTTTCTGTTGTTATCAGTTATTGTATTATTGCCCTGTAAATGCATATACTCTATTGTCTGTTGTTATCATTTATTGTTTCTTCATGTGGAGCCTTTGGAAATGAGTCTATCACTCAAACGATTGTAATTCCGGTATCTTTAATAAATAAAAATAAGACTCAAGAGACCCAAAACCCTAATGTGTTTTCCTTTTGCTTCTTGGGGAGGGAGGGAGTTAGGGTTGGAAACCCTAACGTCACCTTTCCCTACTTCCATGGCATTAACTTGAACCCTGTTTGGTGCATGCAAAGAATTTCTTTCTTTTTGAGACAGTGGAATCATATCCTCATGATCTTCACATGAACAGATGCAGATGCACAGGGCTCCTTGGGTCCTCCACCAAGGGAAGACTCCATCTGCCTACAGAAGTTCAGGACCCTTGCAGGCACTGTAGTTCTGTGCAGCATCTGATGTTAAGAATTTATGGGGCTGTTTGGTAGTCTGCAGAAGCACAGGGCCCTCTGGTCCTTGTGCTACCATGTGGTTAGAGATACAGACACACAGAGCAGAGAGTCAATCTGTCAGCCAATGCACAGGCCCCTTGGATATCCACAGGAGAAGAGGTGCAGGGTCCTATGACAAGAAGAAAACTATATTCACTATATAGTACTCAGGCCCATGCGAGCAACCCTGCAGCTTTCATTCCCTGGCTTGTGGGATGTTGCGTAACAGTGCCATCCCAGCACCCTCACCCCATGTAGCTGGGTCATTGAACTTGCCCCTAAACTCAGGTGACTAGCAAGGGATCACAAAGCATACCTGCTTGGGTGAAAACTGACATTACACACAAAGTTTCTTACAAATTATTTATATATTTATTTACCCTAAATTTTCAAGACAGTTGTTGTATGACTAACCTCATAAATAAGACATGTGGCATTTATAGTGTATTGTCCAAAACATAATTTCACAACACAAGTGAAACACATCTTGCCCAGGATTTAAAAAAAATGACACTTGCCATGTTTATGAAGTGGTGTGGAAAAATGACTACATTGAAAGTTTAGAGTTAAAACATTGAAAATTAGCCATGTTAGGAGTGAACATTGAAATACTGCAATGTTCACTCATAATGTGGGTATTTTACCACATTTGTACATACAGTTTTCAGCATGGCCTTCTTATTAGCCAACCTCATTGAACCCAGAAGGTGAAAATTTTCGAATCCCTGCTGAAACATCATTCCATGCCACAGGTGTGAAAACACAGTTTGGCCAGGATTTTAAAAATGACAGCTATCACTTTAATGAGGTGATATGAAAAATGGTTATGCTGAAAATTTGGGGTCAAAATATTGAAAATTACCAAACTTACGAGTGAGCATAGAAAAATGTCATGTATGCTCATAACTTTATTCGTTTAACATATTTTGACCCTAAATTTTCAGCATAGTCTTCTTATGACCCCACATCATGAGCAAGAATGGTGCTATTTTTCAAAACTTACCCAATAGGCAATTTCACAAAGCATCCGCAAAATCACCTTGCATAATTCCATCACCATTGGTCATGAGGTGGTGTCCCAAAAAGGCCAGGTTGAAAATTTCATGTACAAATATTCAAAAATGATAAAAGTATGACTAAATGTTAAAACCCCTTTGAAATACATTAAACCACACTTATCTTATTTTCTTATATCACATTTGCAAGTTCCAGCAGCAAGAAATGTCTTTGATCAGAGTGTAGTTCTATGCCATTGGACGTGTTCAGGTGAGTGAAGGTGTGTGCAGGGTGTGGGGTGGTGGATGCTGAGTGGGAGGTCTGGTGGGGGGTGGCTGTGTGTGAGTGCAGTCAGATTGGCAAGGGACTGTTTTCTTTGTTTCAGGTTTAAAAAAGTCACAGAGGGACAGTTTTCTTTATTTCAGTTCACATTCCAACACTGGGGATTGGGCACCCCTGTGTCAGGCTACTGTTTGGGGAATGGAAGAGGGTGACATGGAGGGGAGGATGGTCAAGAGAAGTGATATCAGGGGTTGAAATCCTGGTCTTGTATTAAATATAAAGAAAAAATGTATAAATATTGGGAAGGGTGAGTGAGCAACCTGGAAGGGAGGGGGCAGAAAGAAGTAGTACCAGCATTGGGCACCCAGGTCCACTTAACAAATATTAAAAATAGATGGATGGATGGATGGATGGATGGATAGATAGACAGACAGACACAGATTGACAGATGGATGGATGGATAGACAGACAGATGGAAAGACAGAACAGGGGATCACCAACTCACTGCTTCAACTGAAGCCAGTAGCACGACTCCAGCTGTAGCTTTAACATTCAGGAAAGTCTCGTTGTTCTCACACAGAGAATGAGGCTGAATGGCTCCTCTCACTAAGCTGAGGACCCTGGATTTAGGGGTGCCAAGAAAAGATATTTCTGGCCATTTATAAAAAACAGACACAAGAATGTGGCTAAATGGGTCCCATTTAGCTGTGTGCAGTGTTTTTTTTTTTAATTATTAATTTTTATGCATCTTCCATGTTTTTATTTTGGGGGGACAAGATGGCTGGTATAACTATATGAAAATGTTTTTTGTACTGTGAGAAACAAGCAGCCAGATAACAAAAACAGTCTGCAACATGGAATTGTTCATGTCATATCAGAACGTTATCCCAAAAACCTTACTGAGCATGCTCAGAACAGAGAAAAAAATCCAATCCTTATAACTCTGGAACACTTTAATATTTTTTCACAAACCTTACAAAGGCATTAACTTGGCACAACAGACTTCTAGCCTGAAAATTTCAGTATAAAATTTGATTCTGTGTAGACTATAGGTGAGAGCAAAACCAAAAACCCTTGTTAATTATAGGAAATAAATTAGACATCCATAGGAAAATTACATATGCAGAGCACAGAAACTGTGCAGGCTGCTGTCACAAACCTTTCCACATATTTAGACCTTGCCTACTAGACAACGCATGCAAACTTTCAGCTAATTTCATCAAACTCTGCCAAAGCTATTAAGGTGCAAAGTTTGGGGTTTAACTAGAAACTGTTGCTGAATCCTAACCACAGTATACTGGTGCTACCATGCCAATATAATTTATTTTTATTTTATGTTATTTATTTCATCTCAGATTAAAACACCTTTGAGCTAAAAGCTCATTTACAGAAATTCCACATCATGAAGTTAACACAACAGTAAAATACAAAGACAGCAGTTGTTCCAACAATTCAAGACATTATAAACAGTTCAGGAAATTACAAATGTAGAGTCATGCTTGGAATTATATGCAAAACACTGAGTATGGTGGTATATAGTGTGGGCAGGGAGGGGGAGAGGGAGCAATAGAATGACTGGAGACTGGGAGAACAGTAAAGGCACTGGGAAGCAGGAGTGCACCCGTGGGAAGGGGGACTAGGGGGAGATAGGGCTAAAAAGGAGCAAGGTGGAGATTGGTGATTTAAGAAGCAGCCTTCAGGGCTTTGTCAGTGGCATGTGGGAAAACATGTGGCTGCCCAGGTAGGTAGGTAGGGTAGGCAAAGGGGAAGGCATTTGGGGGGGGCAGAAAAAATGGGGAGGGAGGTGGGAAAAGGGAGGGGGGAGTGTGGGAAATTTGAGGCAAGGAGGAGAGAGAAAAAAAAAATGGGCAGAGGGTTGGTGTAGTTTGTAAGTGCTGAGGTAGTGTAACAAGTGCATGAGGAGAAACAGTTGTTGTTTAGAAGCTACAGTCACATAGACTGGTTGCAGCAAGGTGCAAGCTCAGTTTTGTTTTGAAAGGGCCAAGTTTGGGATCTGCCATTATGCCATTTTGGAGTGAGTTGAGCCAATTAGGAGCTCAGTACTGAAAAGACCATTGTCCTTGAGAGGTGTGACGGAAGGGGACTTTATATGTTTGGTGTTTTGCTAACTTACTAGTGCATTTTACAATGAACACTATTTATTATTATCTTCACCATTTTAACTGCACCATGTTAGGTTGCCCCACCCAGCAAGGCAAAACACTGACAGCCTTCCCCCCACCCTCCTGCACAGAATTCATGTGAGCTGACAACCACCTGAGGCAGAACAACAAGAAGGGATGACTTAGAATCCACCATACACCAGAAACATACCATTAGTGGGGAAATCCCAGAAGAAATTGACCTTATGCAATGTATGTGGCATTGCACTTTAAACACATAGCGGAAGTCCAGAATGTTTTACTTATCCCAGCTTTGCAAATTCAGATCCACTTACAGTATATTTAAGTCAGATGGATATGTATGGCAGACCCAAATAATGATCAGCTTGCATAAGTTCCCTTTGGAGTATGAATCAAAAAATACCTGCAGACTGCCTCTTTAAGTGCTGGATCAGCCTGCGAGTCTTGTGGCTGAGTATGTCTGTTTAAACCCATAGCAGGTTATGGATTTGTTGCAAGGCTGCAGGTGCTGCAAGGCAGCCTCTCCCTTGTGCTTTTTGTGATTTAACTACTTGTCAGTCTCTGGAAGGGGAATACCACTTCTACCCACAGGTTTCTGAAGATTTCCGTGCATCTTCTGGGGTGTTGTAAACTACAGAGCCATCTTTCCAAAAACACTCTCAGCTTTGCTGGATAAGATGTGTGGAATCTAATTTGCTTCTCTCTCAGGTATTTAAGGAAATCTCTATAGACCAAATGTTACCATTCTATTTCCGAGGGGTTATCATGGTCAAACAACAACCAAGTACTGAGGTAAAAAATACCACCTTCTTCTGACAAGCCCTGCTTAGGATCTCTTGTTTAGTTTTAAAATGTGAGACCTTCATGACGATAGACTCGGGTCTTGCCTGTGGGTCAGTCTGATCTTGGCTGCAATGCTCAGTTCACTCTTTCAATCAACAGGGGGCGGTTAGGTGGAAGGGACAACACATTGCAGAGCAAATCAGTGGGAAACTCTGTCATCTGCCTGGTCTCCACTCCTTCTGGATTATCCTGGTTTAAATGGCCCTTCAGGTTAATGCACTTTTCATGCAAGGCTGCTGTCTGCCTGATGAGATAGTCTACTGTGTTTCTCAGCTGTATAGTTCCATCCTCCACCAGCCCCATGTGGTCTTCAGTGGCCACTACCCATTTCTCAGCATTGGTAAATGTATTATTTACCCCCTTGACCTCCTTATTGTTTTTGTCTCTAGAGGCTTTAATCTTGGTTAGCAAAATTTCAAATCTGCTTCAGGATAGCTTTTCCACTTTTCCACTTCATGGTCTGTGTCATCATTTCGACTGCACTGGCTGTTGGGGAGAAGGGCCCCAACTGCCATCCAGGCTTCTTTGGTCAAATCCATCAGCAGTGTGTTCTGAGTTTAACTGTTTTAGTTTAGATCTGGTGCAGCATCCTTCTTTTTATCACCCCCTGCCATTTTAACAAATTAGGTTTCCAAAATTTAGACTGTTAGGGGTTTTTCTCCAGATGAGAGGTCGGGAGTTCAGTAACTAGCTGCTGAAGTGGGCCGAGATGTCACTGGAAGACCAACACTTTGACACTTCACAGTTTCAGCACTGGCACTGTCGAGCACTATTTGATCCTGTGAGGGATTTTTGAATACATTCCGACCTCCCACAGAGTCTAGTCTTTCGTGCTTCACTCACAGCTTCCATCCTCGTTTTACTCAAGGACACTTTGCCCACCTGGGCATCACATCTGGTGCCAACTGGCACTGTCCAGACTTCTCTTTTGGGGCAATACAGGCACTGTTTCACTTTGAGGTAAATTCCTGTTTTCTGACAGGAATTTTGTAACTTGACAGTCACTGTTCTTGGGGATGGAGGGCATTGATGAGTCGCTTTATATGCAAAACAGTGAACATCACCTCAGATCTTTTACACACAGGACTCCCTCGCACCAGCATCTTCTCAGACAGACCTCTATTTCTTTCTTCAGCAATTTTTGTCTCTCCTGCTGGAGAGGGGGCACCCCTCTTTCATGGGCCTTGTTTGACAGCCACTGCCAAATAACGGGGACATTTTCTTGATGCCAGGCTCTGCTGAGAAACTTTCAGGACAGTGCAAGCTGGCACTTAATGCCAGCACTACTGTTCCACCAACTCCGACTCACCAGTCCCTGCTTTTCTGCAAAGATCACTGACTCCTCCACTTTGGAATGCCAAGTCAGACCAGCGGACCCAGTCCTCCAAGGGCATAGCAAGTGGCACAACCTAGAGGATGGTAAACACTCTTAAAGGTATATTACACAGCTCTTGGGGGGGCACAGGTAAATCATTTATATAAATTAAAAATAGAAGTGTTCCCAGAATCACTCCCTTGGGACTCCTCTGTGCAAGTATTCCAATGCTGAATTACAGTTTTTATCCACTACCTATTGTGTTCTCCTCTCTACATGGGATGAAAACCAATGCACTATGTTTGATACCATTTTTATTGCTCTCGTCTTCTCCAATAGAGTTTTGTGATCTACGAGATCAAAAACTTTTGAGAGGTCAATGAATACTGCACCCACAGAGTCAAGCCTGTCCAGGGACCCTGAAACAAAACTCACGAACTCCATGAGCGTGGTGTTTGTGGACCACTCCATTCTAAAACCCAACTGATAATCTGTTATTTTACAGTAAGCCTCTAGGTGTTCCCACAGTTCTCCTCATACAATTCTCTCAAAAACATCAGCTAGTATTGGCAGCAATGCAACTGGTGCGTAACTGGAAGGGTGGTTGTTCTCCCGCTTTTAAAAACTGGGACTGACTTAGCCATCTTCCACATGCTAGGAAACGTGCCTTCCACTAAACTCCTATTAAAAAGTCTTGTGAGTGTTAATGTTATGAATGGCACTGTCATTTGAAGAAATTTTCCTTCAATTTAGTTGAAGCCTGTGGCTTTTCTTGTACTCAGTTTGTTCAGTTCTGGCAGAAAGTTTTTACTTATGATTATTAACAATAAAAATGGGCCATTGTTGGGAGATTTTGTCCCTTTTTCTTTATTCTTCTCCCAGCTCATTAACCACACTAGCATAATATTTTGGGATCTCATTGTCAGGTAATTTGGAAAAAATGCTCATTAAATAAATTTGCTGGCCCAGATATTCAAACTGCTCCCAAAATGTGCGCAACAGCAGGAGCAAGCACAATTCAATTGTGCATATGTGCAACAGATGCGATATTCAAACATGGAGCAAAGCAAATTGCGCAAGCAGCCAACGTCTGAATATCGCATAAACTGTGCCATAGCGCAACCAGGAAGGGGAAGCTGAGAAAGGTTGTTCATAGCAGCAACAACAAGGCTAGCCCAGCTGAGCAGTCCAGAGGTGCCATAGCGCAAGCAGAGCCTCCCACCCCCAGCAGAGCAATGGAACTGCACAACCAGGGAGGCAGGCTGGGGCTCACAGCCAGCCATGCCACACATGGGCACAGGAACACACTGTAGAACCAACAAGACACCCGCGACACCCAAGCACAGCATCACTGGGGTGGGACGGATGATCCACTGGCCCATGGGGACAAGCCAACAAAGCACAGCAGGGCCATGACGTCCCAGCACAACCACTGGCAGGCTGAGACTGCCACACACAGGGGGTTGACAACCACAGTGCACATCAGCCCCCCATCTGCACAGCACACCCTGCACCGTGACCCCAATACACCACCCATGTGCAGTGACTGTCACTGCAGTAAACACCATGCACCCCCCCCGGCACACGTCAACCTCGTGTAGCATAGAACCATACAAGCCAGACCCACCCTGTGCACCCAGCAGTGGGCGCAGCAGATGGCAAACGGATAGAAAGTCACTGCCACACTGAGACACCTCCCCATGCACACACACACACACACCACGCGTGCACACACACACACACACCCAGGACCATACCACCCCAGATGGCATGCACACCACTGCAACTGAGCAACCATAGCCAGCTGCAAATCAGAGACCACCACAGTATTCATAATAATATATATATATATTTCAAAAATAGAAAAGAACAACAAGAACAATAACAAAACTATTTACAAGACCGGGGGTAGGGTACAAGGTAGGTGTGGGCAAGGGTAGGGGTGAACAGCTGGGAGAGGAAGGCAGGGTGGGAGGGATGGGTGAAGTGAGGGGAAGCCTGTCTAAGGCCTAGCAGGCTGGTCCTCTGCTGCCTGGTGCCATCTCGTTGGCTGTGCTGTCGCCGGAGCCCATGGCGCTGGATGTCCTGGAGGATGTCATGGTTCTCAACGGACACCCTGGTCAGCTGGTGGAGGGCACGCTCAATCCTGCTTAGGACGATGAGGCCTAGGAAAAGGGAACACAGTCAATGGCTGTGACTGTCCACAACCCTGAACACCACCCAACCTGCAAGGCATATAGCCCAATGTCCTGCACCTGTGATGGTATGCACCCACCCACAGTGACCATGCACATGACATGCCCAACCAGGCGGCACCAGCTATGTGCACCACTGCACACACACACTGCCCATGTCCATCACAGCACAAACAAGGCTGTCAAGTGATGTTGCAATGTGGTGGGATGCCAGTTCCACAGCCATGTGCCCAGTGCATGCATGAACCACCAGTGATGCACACACAGATGTGCAGTGACACTGGACAGTGATGACTGTTGCCTGTGTCATGCATGGTTGTGTTGTCCATGGCTGGTGGTCATGCCCACCCCCCTCCAGCATGCAATAGCATCCATGATGTAATGATACTCACACTCAGCAAGCAGCTGTGGCTGCTGCTGCTGCTGCTGTGGCCCACCCCTCGCATCACCACCGTCCGCCACCTGGGCCCTGCCACGGCCCTCCTCAGCCCGTGCCTGCATCCTCTCTGCCAGGCCTGTGGGTGACAAATGTTGAGAAAAACATCAGTGTGACTCCAAAGCAGACTGCCCCCTGCCCCAATGAGTGTGCCTGCCCACACAGCCAGACCCATGCATCTCACACCTGCACACACTGACACAGCCAACCATGGCAGAGCCATCCCCCATGCACAGCCACCAAAACACACTCACACCCCTATGGAGAATACAGGTGCATAGATGGTACACCCACCTGGCCTAGGCACAATGCCCCTCCTGGCACGTGACCGTAGGCATTGCAGCACATCTGGCTCCCTCCTGCGGAGGTCACTGAACCTGTGCCGGCACTGCTCTGCAGACCGGCGCCACCCTGTGACCCTCACCAGGTCAGTGGCCACCTGCAGTCAGACCTGGGTGCGAGCCATGGTGAGGGGCTCCTCCCCATACAGTGCCCCATAGTGGGGCTCAACCAGGGCCACCAGGTTGGCCACCTCCACTGGGCTCCATTGGGGCGCTCTCCTGCGTGCCATAGTTGGAGTTTTACAGCTGGCAATATGGCGCCCCGCAGCCGCAACCCTTGTCTACGGAAATGTTGCGCAATAGACCACCATAGGTTCCAATCGCGCTGTTCGTACAGCACCGAGGTTCACATAGTGCTGTCACCAAACAGCGCAATAGGGCCGTACACATGGCAGCCGAACAGCGCCAGGGGGCAAAGGTCGGACACCAGGTCAGGGGTCTATGATGCAAGGCCACGCACAGCGCCATCTGACGTCTACGCATCCTGCGCGACCGACCACCTGCGTGCCAGTGCCACAGTGGACTATTGCGCAGTAGTGCCACAGCGCCATATGGTGCCCAGTGCTGTAGCGCCACTGGCACAATGGTGGCCATGGCCTGAATTGCCGATCGCGCACAGCAAGTCATCAGCGCGGCAGACGCCTGCGTAAGCTACCTGGGCATGCGCAATGCAGTGTACCACACAGTCACAGATCTGCGCCATTGGCTTAGCCGGCTCAATCCAGAGGCGCAGCGCAATGGCGCTATATTCAGCCGAGTTGATGCAAATCATCGATCAGCCATTCAAAAGAGCGCAGTGGCGCTAATTGCATTTCATTACAGTTGCTCCACTCCTAATTTGTATGCATTGCGCTATAAATGTGCAATATGGGCTGCGCTTGGCCAGATTCGGTTACTGCAGGTGAGAGGTGGGTTGCATGCTGTGGGATGTTCTGGACAATGGGCATGGGATAACGCTGTAGACTGCACAGTGACAGGTGTCCACTTCCACCCATACAGATCGCCATGACCAAGCAGAGCCAAGGTGAGGGTGAGGATGGTGGGCGAAGGAGGAGGAGCCCAACTTCACCACGGCAGAGACAGAGGCCCTCTTCCAGGCCTACCTGGAGGAGGAGTCACTACTGAGTGGACGGCGGGGCACCCCTCAGGCCCGTGCAGCTGCATGGGAGGGGGTAGCTCAGGCAGTGAACCTGCACGGAAGCCACCAGCGCTCCGTGCAGGAATGCAAAAAGAAGATGGGGACAGACCGCAGGAGGGTGAAGGAGAAGGTGGCAGCCCTCAGGGCGGCACGTGCTGGCACTGGCGGGGGCCAGCCAGCGGTGGTGGAGCTGACCCTGGCTGAGGACTGACTGGCTGCATCAATGCAGTGCAGTGCTATTGATGGCGTACCAGGAGGTGGATTCCAGACAGGTGGAAGCCCATCACTGCACGGGATGGCATGGTGGTGGTGTTGGGGGAAGGTTGTTCACATGCACTCAACATGTCCTCTTTCTGTTACAGATCCTGTTCATCTTCAGGATGGTGGTGGGGGTCCAGGCAGTGAGGAAGACCTGCTGGACATGGAGGAGGGTCCATCCACCTCTGTCACCAGCCAGCATGCACTGCACCAGCATGCACACTGGGCTGCCAACCTGGTGTTGGTGAGTCGAGTGGGGGGTGCCAGCCTGTGCTCAGCAGTCTGGCATGCAAGCATGCCAGCACGCTGTGACTGTGGCTGTAGCATGTACCTGCACCATTGATGATGCAAGGACTACAATGGGCAGTGACATGTGTGTGTCCCATGATGGACACACAGCAGGCCAGCACGTGCCCCTGGGCCTAGCTGGTTCCAACGTGTGTGCCAGCATGTTGGCACAGTCCCAGGCTGTGCCTGTCAGCACCGGTTGGGCAGCACCGGTGGCTGCGCAGGTGTCTGGCACTGTTGTGGCCACAGCAGTGGAACGAGTGGTCCCTTGGGCACAGCGGTTGGAGGGGCAGCAGCAGTCACCCACCAGGTCTGGGGGTACAGTGTCCAGCGGTGGTACATGCCCACCGCCCTTTGATACACCCATTCCTGGTCCTGGTGAACAGCACCCACCCTCAAGGGGTGTTGAGCATCAGGACCTTCCACACCCTGGGGGACAGAATGCCGTTGTGGCAGAGTACCCATTTGAAGAGCACACCCGCCTGCTGCGGGAATCAGTACAGCAGCAAAGGCGGGTTGCAACATCTGTGGAGGCACTGTGTGCGGCTGTGGAGCGGCACAGCAGGGACTGTGCTCTGGACCGTGCAGAGATGGTCCATATGCAGATGGATGTGACCGCCGCCATTGACAGGCAGACCCAGACATTGGTCGCTGTCGTGGCTGCATTGGGCACACAAGCAGGTGCTCCTGTACCGCACACCCCACACAGTACGCTCTTCCCTCCCCATTCCCGGCATCGTGCGACACTAAGCCTGTCAACGCCGGGTTCTGCTGTGGGCATCCCAAGCACCCCTGGTGCAGGTTTGTTTGGCATCCTACAGACCCCACTGCGGACAAGGTCGCGATCGTGCAGTGGGACCCCTGGTGGTCCATCGGTGCCACCCCATGTAGCCCCTACTCAGCCTTCCAGTGCTGTTGGGTCGCGCGGGGCCTTACGCATCCACGGTGGCTGTGGAATGGTGCAACATGACTGACCTGTCTCCCAGTGCGGCCCTGTCTGGTGCTGCCTCTGTGTACTGTGCGTCTGTGGGCAGTGCACTGGTGGGTGCTCGCCCATCATGCCGACATAGGGACCACCTGCACACCATCCCGACTGTTGTCCACAGGTGTGTGTGCATGATGATGCCTGCATTGTACTGTACACCAAGGTGCAAGGGTGCCCAGCATCTGACACACGTGCTTGGACAGTACAGGTGGTGGGTGTGGTCTGTGGATCTGTGTGTTTGCCATGTCTGTTCCTGGTCTGCTGTGCACCTGCCCATGTACGCTTTGTGCCTGGTGTGTTTGTGTGTGTGTGTCCATATGACTGTTCGCCCCTCCCTGATGGTGTGTTTGTGTGCCTGGTCCCTTCCACCCCCCTTGCCGTCATGCACCCCTGGTGTGTTACTCTGTGTGCCTGTGGGTTGCGCCAGGACAGTGTTGTTTGCACATGGCCCCTTGACTTACCTGTGTTGTATAATGCTCCTCCGTGATGGTGTCCCGGTGCAGCTGGGCCTGCCGGATCAGTCGGGGGTCCCGCCGTCCAAGGGGCTGCTCATCACCATCAACACTGGCGCCGCTGCGTCCCCATTGCTGTCCCCCTCTTCAACCTGTGTGGCTATCCCACAGTCATTGGCCATGTTGTGCAGGATACAACAGGCCAGGAATATCCCACAGGCCTTTGAGGGGCTGTACTGTAGGGCACCGCCGGAGGTGTCTAGGCATCGGAAGCGTGCCTTGAGCATCCCAAACACCCGCTCAATGATGTTACGTGTGGCGGCATGTGCCTCATTATAGCATTGCTGCAATAGTCAATGGGGCACCGCACGGTGTGAGCAGCCAGGGATCGAGTGGGTATCCGCTGTCACCTGTGTGGAGATAGTGGAGATCAGTATCATGTTCAGGTCCTTATTGCCCATATCCCTGTGTGCCACTACCATGGCACCTGTGGTATTCCCACCCTTGCCCCGAGTTTGCATTTCCTACATGCGTACTCACCCACTAGATGGCCTGTGGGGATGTCCCCACTCTCGAATTGATGGCACAGTGCGGACTGATGCCATATGAAGGCATCATGTGCTCCGTCAGGGTGTGTGTGCAGACATTGATTATCGCCCAGTGGCATCACACACCACCTGGCGAGTCGACACTGGAGAAGCCTTTCTATTCCAATGTGCGGCCCCATTGGGGCCAGGTGGTGTGCGAATGGCCACATGGGTGCAGTCTATGGCCCCTAGCACGCCAGGCATACGTGCTACCCTGTGGAACACCTGCATGTTTGCTGTATGCTCTGCCGCGGTGCTGGGGAAATGGATGTGCTCCACAGCATGTGGCAGCAGTGCGCTGAGGAATTGGGTGAGGATGCGTGACGTGGCCGACTGTGTGATGCCTGTGGTGTCCCCTGTTGGCCTCTGGAAGGTGCCCGTGACGAGCAGGCACATGCAGGCTGTCACCTTGGTCTCCACTGACAGAGCATGACTCGGTCGTGAGGGTGCCTGCATCATATCACTGCACAGCTCACAGAGCCGCCTCAGTATTGCTCTGTTCAGGCAGTACCGGCCCACGATCTCTACATCTGTGTACAGCTCAAAGCTGATGCAGGCACGGTACTGCCTGTTGGGGGCGTACCACCGACGGGCCCATCCATGGCCACGTCCCCCTGCACCTTGCATTCTCACCCCCCTCATTACAGCTTCCATGTGGAAGCTAGCACTGTCCATCTCCCTGGCTTGTGACCCCCCTGGCTGATGTTGCTCTGTTACCCCGCTGTCCTGACTGCTACTTCCACTGCACCGGGCATTCTCCCGCTGGCCTCTGCAGCCTATGGCCCACACTGCTTCCCTTGCCTACCCTGGCCTGTCACTGTCTGTCTTTCTCTCTCTCTCTTCCCCACTTGGCATCCCTGTAGCGTTCTTGTGCCTCTTCCTTGAGCCTTTTTATTTTGGCTCATTTCCGCTGGGGCGCAACTTCCGGCTGTTCTGCTGTTGCGCATTGCGCAAGTCTTTAGATATCGCATGGCGCTCTTTATGCATGGATCCACCCCCTTCAGTTGCGCATGCCGTCATTTGCATTGCGCTGTTGCTCGGCATGTTTTTGGTGGCGCAACTGCCTCCTGCTGAATATCGCAGAATGGCGCACTTTTGGACTTGCGCATGGCGCAACCCTTTTGAATATCCAGCCTGCTATGTTTAGGGGACTTGGTTTGGATCCGTCATAATTGCTAAACATAATGCCAGATTTACCAGTTGTAGGAGTCAAAATGTTTTATCATGCTCCAGGAGGAGGAAGGATTTTTTCCTCACCATTTTTTTGCATGGATTCTGATTTTCATAAATTCTTCCCAGTCCAATTCACTAGATGTTCTTTTAGCTTTTTTCCACATCTTATGTTTCAAAGCAGTCAAACTTCTTAAGTCATCACCTATGGTAAATGAGTTTTTCTTTTTTTTTTTTTTTTTACTTTTCTTACTTTCAATGGTGAATGATTATTACAAATTTCCATTGAACTGAAGAGGGTGTGGCCAGCTGGAATCAAGATGGCTGCCTAAAATGGCAGCTCCCCATTAGCAGGCAGTAAATACCCCCATCTCTGCCTGCTTTGATAAAAAGTCTACCTTTTATTTGTTTTCCAGACCAGTTCACAGTCCTTGGGTTGCAGCAGTTCTGTCCTTGGTGCACAGCTTTGCCCCCAGTACTCCAGAATCATCACCATTTATTCACCTCAGCCAAGGCCCACTCTGCCTCTAACAGCTATTATGTCTACTCAGTGGGCACATGACATATTGGGCCTATATCAGGGGAACCAACGGTGTCTGCCTATGAAATTCTCTGTTTGCACTCCCCTCCTCATGCCACCTTAGCTCCTAGGCACAGGGAGCTGGTTAGAGCCACAATTGAACAAACTCAGACAGTGGGTTTCATGCACATTCCAGGTGATTTGGCTGTTCTTCCAGTTTTAAATCAATGAGTGCCACAGCAGCTGTGGTTCTACCTCCTCAGCACTGTCCACCATGACCATTTGGGTGGTAGTACCCACTGCTGCAGTCCCTTCCTGCCGCTGGTACTCTCTTCATGCTTTTACTGGCCCAGCATTAGCAGAATAGCCCTGCTTGAATGTATGAGAGGGACTGAGACCCATATAAATGTGCAAGCTGACTGTCAAGTCAGCACAGAGGTTTTGGCCAGTTAACACAGGGGCTAAAATGGGAAAGAAAACAAAGACGTATAAAAAACTGTACTTTGCTTTGTGCCTACAGAGGGAAGTCCTGTCCAGTCAAACTACAAATCAGTGGGACATTTTGAGGTGAGAAGGCTAACACCAAAGCCCAGAGCTGAATACAGAATGCAGCATCCATCCTGCATGAGGAGGCAAAAAGCTGCACAAACCTGCAAATCACTAAACAACTGTCAAGGCTTTCCTCACTAATTGACACCACCACCACAGAACACCTCACTTGAATTTACAGATCCATCTTCCATGGAAAGACTGCTGACCTGCAAAATAAATATTTCTCCTATAGCTCAACTAAATTCTGAATTCTTGGAATTTTCACACAGTTCCATGAAACGTAGCAAAATTTTGTGAATTATTTTGAAAATTTCTGAAATTATTTAATTGATCCTACCTCAGTCAAATTACAGCAAGATATCCTACATTTGACAAGCATATTTTCTAGTACAGGTCCTAAAAATGTGCCAAGTTTCTCATCATTTTGTTGAATGACATAGAAGTTATAGGGGCTCAAAATCTGGCAATGTAATATTGATGTGAACATTTCTGAAAATATTTCTATGCATACAACTTAGCCAACTTTGGAGCTAGAGAATTGAAAATTTAGATGCATACTTTCTTGGAAGAGTCATATAAACTGCTAAATAGAGAAGTAATGGTTATGTGAATTGTAAGTGTTAGCCATGGCCTGCCTCCCAGCATGACTTCCAGGGCTCGCTTCTGAATTTGGGTTGTCGGCATGGCAGCATGACGCTCCGATGTTGGTCCATGGGAGTTGCCATAAAGCCTAATATTTAGAGTCAATGAACCTAACAACATTGATGACATTCCATTCTTTAGTTTTAAACATATAGGGGCTTAAAAATCTGCAGGTTTCATCATCGTGAATTATAATTTTAAAATGTCCAAATGTTTAGAAGCTTATAACTCAGTCACCTTTAAAGACAGAGATCTGAAACCTTGCACACATATGCATGGACCTTGGTAAAGTCACCTTAACAATGTTGGTGAGATTTGGACAAACTTTTAGTTTACATAGTTGTTCACTAGAATTTTAACATTTCTGAATGTTTGGAGTCTTATAACTCAAGTCATCTTTAAAGATAGAGATTTGAAACTTAGCACACTTCTGTATGGACACTGGCTAAGTCACCAAGCAAAGGTAGGTGCAAGTTAGACAAATATATGTAAAATTAGATAGAAATAACCAAAATCACAATTTTGGCACAATTTTGTGAAATATTTGTGAAAATTCTGCAACATTTCATGGATGTGAAATCAGCATTTTGCCAGAATTCCACTGGCAGAAGAAAAAATTCACCCAACCCTACTCAGCTTCGAACCTCAGGTGCCAGATCATCTGCTTATCTGACACGAAGGAGCTAAACAACCACCAAACAGTAGGTACCAACCCTCCCTTTATCATAGTGTGGAGTCGGCAGCAGACTCTTGACATCACTCCCCTTTTCTGAATAATAACCAATGCCACTTCAGAGGATCACGCAACTTTAGATGCATCTCTGGACTTGCAAACATTACTACTCTCTGTTTATAACTACTCCACAATATACTCACCGGGAAGGGGCAGAGCTTACAGTCGAAGTGGACACTAGTGGCCAGAGTACTCCATATATTAAATTCTATCTGAAAAGGTGGGCAGATCCTTTCTGAACAACATATCTAGCCTCCCTATCAACAACTGTACAACCAAGACATGTAGCTGACACCTACGGAGAATGGCCACCTAATCAGAAAGCTCCTTTCCCATTTAACTCCTATGTACACACATCTACTATTACCTGCCTTGACACCCATTGTTAAATGAGCTAACCTGATAGCCAGACCCTCAAGCTACAAAAAAAGTACAGACATCTTATATCGCAGACCTACCTCTAAGGTAAGCTGTCCAAGAAATGCCTGCCTGGATAGTACTTGCCCTCACGAGCAGCCTGCTCAGCACCATGGCTGCATCTCTCCCAGTTGATAGGGTGGATCCTATCTTCAACCAGCTGCTCCTGGATTTGAAGGACATCAAAGTGGTCACAACCTAAAATGCACAGGTCATCTCCCACCTGGATGCTTGAGTGACCACAGTAGCGCAACACCTGCACTGAGGAAGCTTGTCAGGATCTACAAGCTATCATCTGGGACCAAGAACATACAATACTCATACTCCAAGAAAAGGTGAACAATCTAGAAAACAGGGGCTGACAGAATAACCAATGTTTCATCAGCTTCTTGGAGCAAGTTGAACTATCTGACACCATTACCTTTCTGTGACCCTCCTCAGACTCCCAGGAGACCTCCAATTTGAAATTTAACAGGCCCACCACTCCCTTGCACCAGCTTCAAAGAAGGGGGAAAAGATTAGACCCATATGACCTGCTCATTAAACTGTTGGTGAAGGAGGAAATCATTCACAGGGCAAGAGAACTGGGAACTCTTAAATGGCAAGGACATAAGATTATGATTTTCCAGGACTACTACCGGGACCTCATAGAAACATAGAAACATAGAATTTGACAGCAGATAAGGACCGCTTGGCCCACCTAGTCTGCCCGTTTTCCTACCTAACAGATAAGCTGCAGATCCTAGTTAACCAACAGCTTACTTCCTCCTACCCCCCACTAGGACTGCCTTATGTCTGTCCCATGCATTCTTGAAGTCCCTCACTGTTCTTGACTCCACGACCTCCTCAGGGAGGCTGTTCCATGCATCCACTACCCTCTCCATGAAAAAATACTTCCTCACATTACCTCTGAGCCGTCCCCCCTCTATCTTCAAATTGTGCCCCCTTGTTCGTGCACATCTCATTTTCTGAAATATGTTACCCTCTTGGACTTTGTTGATTCCCTTGAGGTAGTTGAAAGTTTTTATCATGTCCCCTCTCTCCCCTCTTTCCTCAAGGGTATATATATTAAGCTCCTTTGGTCTTTCTTCGTAAGTCTTCATTTTGGTTGCCCTCCTCTGGACAGCCTCCACTCTGTCTATGTCTTTGCGGAGATGGGGTCTCCAGAACTGCACACAGTACTCCAGATGGGGTCTCACCAATTGTCTGTACAGAGGGATAACAACTTCCTGTTTTCTACTATTGATGCCTCTTCCTATGCATTCCAGTATCCCCCCAGCCTTCCTTACTGCCTTCTTACATTGCTTGCCCACTTTTAGGGCATCTGATATAATTACTCCCAGGTCCCTTTCCATTTTTACTGTTGCCAGTATCTCACCCCCCATTGTGTACTCTTCCCCTGGGTTTTTGTTTCCCATGTGCATTACCTTGCACTTCTATGCATTGAATCTGAGCTGCCATACATTTGACCATTCCACCAACCTTGCCAAGTCCCTTCTCATCCTTTCCACTCCATCTTGTTTATCAACCCTGTTGCAGATCTTTGTGTCATCTGCAAAGAGACATACTTTTCCTTCCAGTTCCTCTGCAATGTCACTTATAAAGACATTAAAAAGGACCGGTCCCAGTACTGAACCCTGTGGTACCCCGCTAGTAACCCTCCTTTCTTCACTGTGTATTCCATTTACTACTACCCTTTGCGTCCTGTTGTCTAGCCAATTTTTATCCAGGCTACCACCTTGGGGCCCACCTCCAAGGCTGGCTAACTTGTATTAATCTTTGTGTGACTGTATCAAATGCTTTGCTAAAATCTAGGTAGGCCATGTCCACAGCCCCTCCTGGTCTACTACTTTAGTCACCCAGTCAAAGAAATCTATTAGATCTGCCTGACACGACCTTCCCATCGTGAATCCATGCTGCCTTGGGTCCCAGCCCCACTGGCCTCTAGATACTCAACAATTTTTCCTTCAGAAGTGATTCCATCATTTTCCTACCACTGAGGTCAAACTAACTGGTCTGTAGTTTCCTGCCTCTCTCCTGCTCCCACTTTTGTGACGAGGAATCACATCTGCCCTCCTCCAGTCCTCAGGTACCAACCCATCCTCCCATGATTTGTTAAAGAGAGTAGTCAGCGGTGTCACTAGTTCTACCCTTAGTTCTTTTAGAATTCTTGGGTGAATCCCATCAGGCCCCATTGCTTTGTCCACCTTCAATTTTATTAGTTCTTTCAGAACCCTTTCTTCTGTAAATGGACTGGTATCGACCCCCCATCTTCAGAGTGTTTCTCTTGTTTGGTTTAAGTACCTCCCCCTCCTGTTCCTTTGTGAATACTGAGCTGAATTATTCGTTCAGTATCCCCGCTTTTTCACTGTCCCCCTCTACCCACATTACCTCCCCTTTATTAAGCCTCAGTATCCCCCTCTTTTGGTCTTTCTTCGCTCCCTAATGCACCTATAAAAGGTCTTATCCCCCTTCTTAACAGAACTGGCTATCCTTTCCTCGGTTTGGGCCTTTGTTATTCTGACTGCCTTCCCAGCCTCTTTCTACTTTAACTGATAAAGTTCTCTGTCCTGCTCCTTCTGTGTTTCCTTATATTTCCTGAATGCTATCCTTTTCTCCTTAACCTTCCCTGCCACCTCTTTTGAGAACCATAGCGTTTTTTTTCCTCCGTTGTGTTTTACTGATTTGCTTTACACAAAGGCTTGTTGCCTCTGTGATGGCTGTTTTGATTACTCCCCATTGTTCCTCCACCTCTCCTTCTTGCCTGTTTGCTAGTGCTTTTCTAAGGCACTCTCTCATTTCCCAAAGTCAGCCCTCCTAAAGTCCAATACTCTTGCTTTTGTATGGCTTGATTGTATGGCTGTGTTTATCGTGAACCACACTGTTTGGTGGTCGCTTGTTCCCAGATGGCAGCCCACCTCTAAATCTGAGATTCTTTTCTCCGTCCCCATTTGAGAGTACCAGGTCTAAGATTGCCCCTCCTGAGTGGGTTCCAATACTAGCTGTCTGAGGCATGCCCCTGTAGGGCATCAAGAATGACCCTGCTCTTGGATGTGCCCTGCAGCAAGGTGCTCCAGTTAACATCTGGCATATTCAGGTCCCCATCAACAATATCTCCCTTTTCTGCCATTCTAAGGAAGCCTTCTATCATTTCCTTGTCCATTCCTCCCCTGAGATGGGGGTCTGTATACAACCCCGTGCAGATTGTGGTGCCATTTCCTGTCTCCAGGGTGACCCAGAGTGCCTCATCTGCTCCCTGTTTATTCTTTAGTTCTGTTGCTTTTATCCCTTCCTTTATATAGAGAGCTACTCCTCCTCTTTTACCCTCCCTGTCCCTCCTGTAGATTGTGTATCCTGGTATGTTGACATCCCAGTTATGGTTCTCTGTGTACCATGTTTCTGTGACTGCCACAATATCTAGGCAACCCTCTTCCATTAAAGTCACTAGTTCAGGGAACTTGTTACACAGACTACGGGCATTGGTACTCACCACCCTCCACTTTTTGATAGCCTTACCCCTTTTAGTCCCATTCCTGTCCTTACTGCCTTTGCCTTTTTTTTACATTTATCTCTGTCCTGCTCCCTAATAACTTCTCTACCTTGGTGTTTACCTCACTAATTACCATGTTTTGTGGGGGAAGGCTAGGATTTCCCTGCTCCTTTTCAGTGCCTCCCCCCTTGGCTAGTTTAAATGCTTGCCAATGAAGCATTTAAACCTCTCACCTAGGATTCTGGTTCCCTGGACAGATGCAGACCATCGCACCAGTATAGGTCTGCATCCCTCCAGGTGGCTCCCCAGTCCCCAATGAAGCCAAAACCCTGAGCTCCACACCAGTTTTTCAACCACTCATTGAATTCCCTGGTGAGGAGTGCCCTAGCATCACCCTTGCCATAGACAGGCAGCACCTCCAAGAAGGTTACCGCATGCGCTACTTGTCTAAGGCCCCTCCCCAACTCTACAAACTCCTCTTGCACTGTTCTGATCCCATTCCTAGCCAGGTCATTTGTCCCTAGGTGGACAATGACATCCAGCTCCCTCCCTCATGCAGCTCCTCCCATGATCCTGAGGATTCGCTTCCTGTCCCTCCAAGCCGTGGCACCAGAAAGGCACCTTACCTCCCTCTCCCCTTCCTCCCCCATTTCTACTCCCTAATGATTGAGTCCCCCACCAGGAGTTGTTTCCTTCCTCTGTGGGGTCCCATGCCACCCTCCTGTGGGTCTCCTTTGTGAAGGTTCCCAGCATCCTCCTTGGTCTCCACTGCAGGTGCCTCCACAGAGGAACCACTATCCACCAGAAGAGTGAATGAATTATGGAGAGTTACAGCCGGAGGGATGCAACTCTGTTCCACCACCCTCTACCATGGTCCTTTAAAGAACCATGAAAGGCTCTCCATTGAGCTGGCATCCACTTTACCCTCAGGTACCCAGAACTACTCAGGTTGCTGCACAACGGAGTACCACTGATATTTAGCATACATAGAAAAACAGACAAGAGGGTTCACAAAAGGAAAAACGGGGTGCTCTTGGTAAACATTTTTCCAGAATCAATAACACCATAACCAGGCACTCACCCAAACCACCAGGAATCAAACTGATGCTGCAGTATTTTAAAACATTTATTAAAACTCAGAACAGTCTGATGTGTTGTGTTTAGTATACATGAAGTGGTCACGGAGTACATTCAGAAGCACTGGCCAGCCACAATAGCTCTCTGAGATGACCACCCTCAGAACGCATCTCCAAGCCAACCCCAATGGAAAACCACAAGACAAGCTACAGGACTGACCTCCTGCCTGGATTACTGCAACACCCTCTATCTAGGGCTTCTGCGGGTTGACATCCGCCGTATGCAGCTGGTGCAGAATGCAGCAGCCAGGTTACTGACTAGGCTGTTTTGATCTAGCCATATTACACCTGTGCTGCGTGTGCTGCACTGGCTGCCTGTTCAATGGCAGATCACCTTCAAGGTTGGTTTTCTGACCAATAATCCCTAGACAGACTTGGATCGAGTTACCTGCAAAAGCTTCTTTGCCCCTAATGCACCCTTTGCCCCCTCTGCTCTGCTGATGAGGGATTGCTGGAGGTTTCCAGGGTTCGTTTACAGACATCTGGGGCCCGGGCTTTTGCTTTTGTAGCTCCCACCCTATGGAACTCTCTACCTTGTTGGGTGTGCGAGTGCCAGACTGTGGAGGGCTTTAAGTCAGCTCTTAAAATGTATTTATTTAATTTGGCCTTCTCCATAACTGAATCAAACTGATGTGTGTATTTAATTATTTGTGATTTTAGTCCTATTTATTCATTAATTGGTAAGTGCTTTGGCACTTTGAATTGCGCTTTATAAATAAAGGTATTATTATTATTAGAGGCAGTGGTATCTCACCACCTCAGCCTACAAGCAATGAAGCATGGCTGGTACTGCCGAAAGCCAAGAGAAGACAGCATAACAGAATTTGGTCTTGCAAGGACCATGCCCAACCCCGCCTGCATTTTCAGAGTCACAGTCACAGTTCAGTATCTACAGAATGGGAGGAAGAATTAACAGGTCTGCTCGCATCCAACAGATATGCTTCTCTGAGATTGGCAACTCACCTAGAGAGACAGTCAGGTCCCCCGGTTCCTACTCAGCCAGTCATGACACAATCTGAACCACTTCTTATAGCTCCCTTGGATAACTCTCTGCCAGCTACCTCTTGGGCATTGAATTTGGCAACCAACCGTCTTACCCTGCTATTGGCACTCTACCCCCCCATCACCACCTTATTGGGGGAAAACTTGGAGTTTGTCCCCAGGTTTAAATACCTGGGGTCTGGCTAGACCACAAACTCTCCTTTGGGGAACATTTGGAGGATATGGTGAAAAAACTGAGGCAGAGGTTGGGGCTCTTCTACCGGATAAACCGCCTTCTAACTAAAGAGGCAAAAAGACAGCTTGTACAGTCCACCTTCATCTCCTTATTAGATTACACTGATTTCATCTATAGTCATTGCAACGCCTTATACCTAGGTAAGCTGGACATTTTATACCACAGAGCGCTGCGCTTCATCACCGGCCTCCCCTCCTCTACCCATCACTTCTCCATTTACGCTGCTGTGGGATGGACCTCTCTACAATACAGACACAATAGAAACACCGCCGTATGGACGTTAAAAGCGATTACTGGCAAATTACCACATTATATCTCTGACCTACTGCCTCTAAGCGAGCTCCGGAATTATGCCCCAAAGAGATGCTCCCTAATTTCCCTGAGGATCCCCAGGGTCCACATGCACCTTGAGAGAGTGGCCATAGGCTACTCGCTGCCTACCCTCTGGAATGATATAGAGAAATTCTTGAAATTAAGATCCCCAGTAAGCATCGCAGTGTTCAAGACTTTATATGCAAAAACAATTACAGAGGTATGTCACTGCTTCCACCACCTATGAACTACTGCCTCACTGCATATCTTCTGCTGCCTCACACACATTAAAAACCTTACCCTGCAGAAACCTCATACCCATTTCATTCTTGCCTCATCATTCCTTCCTTCTCTCTACCCTTTGCTCCTTACTCTGATCTCCAAGTGCTAATGACCCCTCAGAGCTCCCAGCGTAGTTGCCACAGAAACCATGGCCACCAGCAGTTGGCGCCCCCGAAGCTGCCACCTGAGAACCCTCAATCAGATTACGCTCCTCTAGTACAGATCCCCAAATGCCAACAACCCCACAGAGCTCCCAGTGTAGTCGCCACAGGAACCATGGCCACCAGCGGTCGGCGCCCCTGAAGCCGCCACCTGAGAACCCTTGATCGGATTACACTCCTCTAGTATTGAGAACTCTCCAGGGTCCCAGCTTGGATGCCGCATGCACCAGCAGTCTCCGGGTGACTGGCGCTACTGAAGCCGACACCCGTATCCCTTGACCATACTCCGCTCCCTGAAAGCTGTGAACCCAGCTCAGTCACCGCAGGAAATAAGCCTTACGGGCAGTCTGTGGCCCTAAAGTCATCAACCCTTATAACTTTTAGCCCTAAACCATAAGTGGGTATTCAGTACAGTACCATGAGTAGGACATTAGTCCATGCCCCCCCCAACCACTGCAACCTATACCTAATTAAGGTTCCACTTTAATCTCCTTTTTTGCACCCTTTCCCTAACCGTATCATGTACATAGTTAGATACAGTCAATGTGTACCTAAATGGACTTCTGGTCTGTCTGGTATTTAGTTTGTTTTATTTTTACTCATATGTACTACCATAATGCCTGTATTTATGTGTGTTTATGTGTACTGTTCTGACCTTGTGTGATGCAGGTCCACCTTGTAAATGAGCTTGCTCAACGGTGTCTGCCTGGATAAATAAAGATTTGATTGACTGATTGACCACTACCATCCTCCAGCTCTTCTGGTGCAGAAGAGAGTAGTGGCTTGATAGGAACACAAATAGTCAGTTCTGTGGTCTGCCCATAACCCAAGCTCCACCAATAACATCATGGCCTTCAGGAACTGATTGAAACCTGATGGATGGGGACAGTTGGGGTGGTTAAAGAGGAGAAGCAAAGGAAGACCAGACATTCTATGACTGAAACTGCCTTTAGATTATCCCATATCATCAGATATGGTCCTGATGCACTGCTTTCTATTTTCCCCCAAAAAAGAACTCCACTCTGATAAGACTTTTATACCTGGATGATGCAAAATAATGTGTTGGGACTCACTGCAGTCATCCCAGCTGCATCTGATACCACCTACTTTTTGGTCACTGAACTCCAGGGGAATGGAGACCTGATAACATTTTGGCTACAATTTGAAATTATCCTTTTTGAAGGTCTGATTGCAGCAAAATTTTGGACAATAGCCTAATGTTAAATGTGTACTCCTACATTTCATTGTGGGGGAAGGGGGCAATGTTAACACAGGACCTATCACTAAAATCAGCGGGAGGGTCCATGACCTATCGCAGGCGCACCTCAAAGAGTGTCCCACCTGTTACTCCCAAGCACCTCTGTAGATTGGCTCTTCTCTTTTCTAAATGGTTGGTCTGCTGAGGAGACTGCAGGACGGGTTGACCTGTTGAGCCCAGGCCTATCTTATACAATACCCACAGTCAGATCCTCCTTGCATGGCTCCTCACCACCAACTCTGCCTGATAGGAAATATCACCCCAATCTTACCCAACCCTCCCGATCATGGGTAACCCTTTGGTGTTCAGTAAAAGTCTATTTTGCAGATGACTAGATGGCATATGCACTGACTTCTCAGGGAGGCTTAGCTGCAGTTATTCCTATAAAATTAGGGCTTGGGCAGCTTTCAGAGTCTTCCCCAGTTCTCTTGCTAAGTAAGTGGTTCTCTCCTTCCTAATTAATGTCTTGTTGAAGGCTCGACAGTGGAAATGGGGTCATGAATCTGTGCCCTAGTGCTAAATAACAACATCAAAGGCATAGACCAGCAGTCTGCAAGGTAGTGCCCCACCTGCAACTCCCTAGGCTTCATGGGGTAGAAGGGTGGTGCAATACCATTGAAGAATACAGGGGTGCCAGATAGTCCCCCACACCTACCACTTCCAGACTACACTTCTGAGCCCACTTGCCTTTTGCATTCATGTATACACTACTACCCCTGTGTAGAAGCTCATCACGCAGGTCTAACGCTGACTAAGTAACTGGCACACAGGTCTACACACCAGGGCACTCCCTCCCTCCTCCTCCTCCTCCTCCTCCTCTTTTTTCTTCCAACCCCTTTCCAGACCTTCCCCAGCCACCTACCTTCTATGGCACAGTTGCAGCTCTTTGTGGCCTGGAGAGCTGGGGGTAAATCTCGCCAGGATCCCACATTGACAAAATATTTGTCGAATGACCGACAGCCTTAAACTGGCAGGTTGACTGCATATTGCAGTAGGCTGCCAGTTTCCAAATGACACAGTGTGTTTCTATGGGGGCTTGCACCCCAACCTCACACATGGGGGACTGCACCCCCCACTCCCCACTTAGATTCTCAGCCTGAGTCAGAGCTGATTCGGGATGGGGTGCAGGACCCCTGACTGACAGTTCTGGGTTCCAGCTGGTTCCCTACAGTGACGTGGCACTGTTGTTGCTGTACGGGAATCCGCTGTCCAAATGTCGATGTCGACTGTGCATACCATCTCCCTTCTATAGACCTGGCAAGGAGTGTGAGGATCAGACTAGCAAGCTTTAGTGGAAATGAAAGGCTGTTTCAGAAGCCAGTGCTCTTATCTCTTAGTACTAGAAACATAGAAATTGTCAGCAGATAAGGACCGCTAGGCCCATCCAATCTGCCCATAGGCCCTATACATTGTATGTGGCCACTGACCCTATGTGATCAATGGCTTTTCATCACTCCCTTCCCTCTCAAGCTTCCCTTGTGCCTGTCCCAGGCATGCTTAAACCCCTTCCACTGTGCTTGCCCTCACTACCTCCTGTGGCAGACTATTCCAAGCATCGACTATCCTTTCTTAGTAGAAAAACTTCCTGACATTACCTCTTAATCTAATCCCTTGTTCTAGTACTTTTTATATATTGGAAAAGGTCCCACACCTGCACCTTGTGTATGCCCTTGAGGTACTTGAAAGTTTCAATCATGTCCCCCTGCTGTCTCCTCTCCTCCAGTGAGTACATATTGAGGTCCCTTAGTCTCTCCTCATATGTTTAGTGGTGCAAGCACTGCACCATCTTTGTTGCCCTTCTCTGGATAGTCTCCACCTTATCTATGTCCTTGCACAGGTGCGGCCTCCAGAACTGCAGGCAGTACTCCAGGTGAGGCCTTACCAATGTTTTATACAATGGCATCATCACCTCATGCCTCCTGCTAGTGATACCCCTGCCTATGAGTCTCAGCATGCCACTGGCCCTCCCTGCTGCCTTTGTGCACTGCTTTGATACCTTAAGGTCATCAGAGATGATAACCCCTAGGTCCCTTTCCTCTTTGGTTACAGTCAGCTTCCCTCTAACCTGCAGCTCTCCCCAGGGTTCCCTCTACCCAGGTGCATTACTTTGCACTTCTTTGCATTGAACCTCAGTTGTCACATCTCCGACTATCTTTCAAGCTTCTCCAGGTCCCTCTTCATTTTCTGCACCACTTCTGAAGTATCCACCCTGTTGCAGATCTTTGTGTCATCTGGAAACAGGCAGTTCTTTCTTAGCAGCCCCTCTGCAATGTCACTAATGAAGACATTGAACAGGACTGGTCCTAGTACTGATCCCTGTGGTACTCTACTGGTCAACCCCTTCTCCCCAGATTATACCCCATTTACCACCACCCTCTGTCTCCTGTCTGTTAACTAGTTCCTAACCCAGTTCACCACCTTGTCTTCCATGCCCAGACTACCCATCTTGTTAATCATCCTTCTATGTGGGATGGTGTCAAAGGTTTTGCTGAAATCTAGGAAGGCGACATCTACCGCCCCTCCCATATTTATTTCACTAGTCACCCAATCAAAAAAATCTATTAGATTCATTTGACATGACCTTCCTGCTGTAACTCCATGTTGCCTCAGATCCTGAGCACCTCTGGATTCCATATGTGCTACTATCCTTTCTTTCAGCAGTGTCTCCATGATCTTTCCCACCACTGAGGTGAGGCTGACTGGCCTGTAGTTTCCCCCCTCCTCCCCCCTACTGTCATTTTTGTGCAGTGGGACTACATGTGCCCTCCTTCAGTCCTTTGGAACAACACCTGTGTTGAGTGACTCTGTGAGCAGGGTCGCCAGAAGTGCTTCTAGTTCCCTTCGCAGCTACTTTAATATCCTCAGGTGATTGCCGTCTGGCCCCATGGACTTATTCACCTTCAGCTTTGTGAGTTCTTCCACAACTCTTTCCACTATGAATGGACTGGTGTCCACCGCCCCCATTGCCTCTGCAACCCAACTGTGGTTTTTGACCCTCCCCCCTCCACAGTGAATAATGAGCAGAAGTGTTTGTTCAGTATTGCTGCCTTGTCCAGATCCTCTCCTTACACTCTTCCTTCTCCCCTTTAAGCCTCACAATCCCAACATTTTTTCTTCTTTCACTGATGTACCTATAAAACACCTTATCCCCTTTGTTTACAGACCGTGCTAAATCCTCTTCTGTCTGCACCTTCGCCCTCTTAACAGCCTTCCCTGCTTCCCTTAGACATTCAAGGTACACCTCCCTGTCCTCCACCCTTTGGCTCCCCTTATATTTCCTGAAACTCAACCTTTTAGCCCTGACTTTGTCCCTCACCTCTTTGGAGAACCATAGTGGTTTCCTTCTTCTTTCCCTTTGGCCACCATCCTAATGCATTGGCTTGTTATCTCCACTATGGCTTCTTTCAGTTTATCCCATTGTTCTTCCACCCCCTTTATTATCCCTCCCTTCCCTAGAACTGCTTGTATACATCTACCCATTTCAGTAAAATCCGCCCTCCTGAAATCTAATACTCTTGCCCTTGTGTGACTAAATTGAGTCCATGTCTCCATGCTGAACCACACCATGTGGTGGTCACTGGATCCCAGCTGCCCTTCCACCTGTATTTCTTCCACTCTGTTCCCATTAGTCCATACCAGGTCCAGAACGGACTTGTCCTTGGTTGGCTCATACACCAGCTGCCAGAGTCCAACCCCCTGCAGGGATTCTAGGATGACTGTGCTTCTGGCTGAAGCAGCCACCTGGGTGGCCCAATCCACGTCCGGCATATTGAAATCCCCCAATAGCAGGATTTTGCCTTTAGCTGCCATGTCATGTATGTTCTCCACAAGTTCCCTGTCTACTTCCTCCCTCTGTGCTGGAGGTCTGTAGATCACCCCTGTGCGTATTGCTGTTCCATTCTCTGGCTCCAGGGTGACCCACATTATCTCAGCCTCCCCCCTGAACTTTTGTAGCCTTTATACCATCTCTGATGTACAAGGCCACTCCCCCACCCTTTTTACCCTCGCTATCCCTGTCCCTCCTGAACAGTGTACAGCCTGGCACACTGACTTCCCAGCCATGATTAGCAGAGTACCACATCTCTGATATTGCTGCTAGGTCAAGATCTGCATCTACCAACAAAGCCTCCAAGTCTGGAACCTTATTTCCTAGGCTACAGGCATTTGTTAGCATCAGGGGTGTCAGCAGGCATACGCACTATACTTAGCAGAGTACAGTAGAAAAAAATCAGGCAGGGGCAACAAAATGAGGAAAGCAAGGACATTGTGAGTCACACTGTGTCTGTGTCGCACTGAGCTCTTTTGCCTTTGTTGTTCGCTATGGGGCACTGATACCACCAGCCAAACACACAAAGAAGAACAACTTACCAGGAAGGCAGGAAAACAAAGGAAGGAGGATTACAGGAAGAAACTGATTACTTGAACTCAGACATGGCAAACGGGGAGGGTGGACTATTGTTGGTGTGTAAGCAGCGAATGAGTGCATATATTGGTTTATGTTTACATAATAGGGGGCAACAGTGCATCAGTTTTGAGTACAAGTTTAAAATTCCTGGCTACATCCCTGGTTAGCATGACCTTCCATGTTTTACAGTCTGCCCTCTCTCTGCTCTTGTTCTCCTCTCCAGCATTCCCCCGATTTCCTTTCCTATGTGCTCCCCCGTATCACTCATTATACATTCTTCACCTACCTGGCTCTCCTGCCTGCTTTAGCTGTTCCTGTAGTCAGCTTATGTTCCTGCAAGTTTCCATGGGGGGTGTTCCTAAGCCTCCCGACCCTTCTGGCTCTCCCCCCCTTGGCCAGTTTAAATGCTCACAGCTGAAGCATTTAAACTTCTCACAAAGGAACAAGCTCCCCTTTTCAGACACATAGAGGCCATCCTCCTTATATATGCTCGCATCTGCCCAAGTTAGGTCTCAGTCCCCTATGAAGCCAAAACCTTCCCTTTTACACTAATCCTTCAACCAGGAGTTGAAAGTATGGATGTGGAGTGCCTAGCTTCCCCTGTGCCCTTGAGAGGTAGCACTTCTGAGAATGACACGGAGCATGCTGTCTGTTTCAGGTTTCCCCTCCAGCTTCCTGAAATCCTCCTTGAATCTGTTTAACTCCACCCTTCTCCTGGCCAGGTCATTGGTCCCCAGGTGGACAATGACATCTAGCTGCTCCCTCCTAGCTAGCTTGCCATAGCAATCCTATGGTTCCGCTTCCCATCCCTCCACACAGTGCTTCCTGGGAGGCACTTGACCTCCCTCTCTCCCCTGCTAAGTGTTCCTAACTCCACTCCCTGGACAATAGAGTTCCCCACTAGGAGAAGCTTCCCCCTCCTCCGGGGTCCCCTGCTTCCTTTTCCTGGGGCTCCATCCTGAAGGACCCTCCCATCCTCCCTGGTCCCAGCTTCAGATTCATGAGTGGGGCTTTCCCGTTCCTCTAAAACAGTGTAGGAGTTACTAAGCGGGACTAGTTGGGGGATGTGCTATCAACCCCCCCCCTTGAGCCCACTGTAGTCCAATCACTCCTCTTCCCTGGCATTGTTTGAGGTACAAGTTGTGGACCCGGTGGTCTCTGGGCGGGGGTGGATGCTGCCTTCAGCTTGGCCAACTCTGCTCAGAGACAGGCAACCTCCTCCCTCAGCCCAGAGAGGTGCCTGCAGATAGGGCAGCATCACAGCCTCCAGAAGGTCTCCCTGAAGACAGCTGCTCCACAACCACTGCACTGCACCACTCCCATCATGTCTGTTTCCCTCCTCAATCTACTGCTTTCATAAGACAACTATTTATTAGCTACCAATGGATATAACACTTTACTAAATGGGACATACATTGTTGCAACTTAACTGATATTATACAATGGGGTCCAAGAATTGTTTAATCCGATTGGCTGACTGGCAGCTTTCACCCTTGGTAAATCCTGTGATATATCAATGGGTAAAAATACCAGCCAACCGCATCTGTGCAAGAAACACTCCGACCCCTCGAACACAAACTCAAAATCGGCCATGTCGGATTCCCGGTAAACCCCGCCATGTGCTCTCCACAATTCAAAATAAAACAATTGAAACAAACAGTCCCAAAACCATATAGGAACATGAAGCACTCAGTACTTTTAAAAACTGCTACCAAATAAACACTTGTCTTTCACGTAACTCACCTGAGAACCACAAAATTGGCTTCCTTCCCATGTCCCGACTACTGAAACTGGTCCGAGAAACAGTCAGTTAACCTCCATTTACAAGTGATTCCTCACTTAGGAAAAAAAAAAATGTCTTCTCACCAAATACTGAGCAGTGGAAAGTCTGTTATTTTTGGCAAACCGGAAAACTGCCATTCAGCCCGGAACATCCCCGTATCCATCCAGACTGCACCCACTTTACCTCTGGCAGTCTCTCCACTGCACTGCTGCTCTCTAACCCCTCTATTCCCTGTGCGTCTTGGAGGTGGAGTCCTGCTATTGCTCTGTCTCCCATCTCCCATGAGTTTTATTTTCTCAGAAGAAGCCAGAAGGGGAAGGAAGGAAACATATTCAATTCAGTGCATTAGAGTAACTGGTAATTGCTATTTTTCTTTTAAACTTAGATTGTGGGCTTTTAGTGACACTGTTCTTTCTTTGTTGTCTTTACTTATAATTGTTTTTGGGCTGTTGAAAATTTAAAACATAGTGGTGAAATTGCAGTATAATGTGGGGAGTGGTGCAATGCACTGGCTGTGGGGCAGCCATATTCAGGCAGACCTTCTGGACACTGAGGTGCTGCCCTATCTGCATGCATCTCTCTGGACTGTGGGATGAGGTAGCCAGACTCAGAGTGGAAGTAAACTGGGTCAGGAGTACCATCACCCCAATTCAGAGACCATCCAGTCCAATGCAACTGCCTCAAAGGATGCTGAGAACGAGGAACACTTGGATGACAGTGGGCTCAGGGAGGGTTAGAGCAGTCAGGCAGAGGCACATCTCAGATCCTATTCTGCTCAAGAACTCATATGCCACACTGGCAAATGAGGACAACCAAATAGAGGTACCCAGAGAAGTGGAAGGAAAGGATGTGGAGGTTAGCCAAGAAGGTGACCTCAGCGGGGAAAGCAGTGGACCCCAGAGGAGAAGGAAGCGAATCCTGGTGGGGGACTCCATCATAAGAGGGATCCAGCTAGGAACACAGTAGGGGGAGGACAGGGAGGTGAGGTGCCTACCAGGTGCCACAGCATGGAGGGATGGAAGGAAGATCCTGGGGATCACTGGGAAGGCAAGACGGGAGGGTGAGCTGGATGTCATTATCCACCTAGGTACTAATGACCTGGCAAATAGGGAGCCAAAGGAAGTTCAGGAAGAGTTTAGGAAATTGGGGAAGGGTCTCAAGCAAGTAGCTACTTCTGTCACTTTCTCAGAAGTACTACCTGCAAGAGGCAAGGGAGAGCATAGGAGTGCATGCACCAGGAACTTTAACTCATGGTTGAAGAACTGGTGCTGTGAGGAAGGTTTGGATTCATTGGTGACTGGGGACCCACCTGGAGGGATGGAGGTTTGTTCAAGCCTGACGGCCTGCATCCATCCTGGAGGGGAATCCAAGCACTCAATGATAAGTTTAAATGCTACATTGACAAGCATTTAAATTAGCAAAGGGGGGTGGCAGGCCAGCAAGGAGGGTACCTACTTGCTCACCTCCCACAGCTAGCAGTGGAACCAGTGAACCAGAGGAGTGGCTATCTCTGCAAAGCAGTGTGCAAAAGATGGAGATTAGTGCCCAAGAGGTGGATAGGCAGAAAAGGGGCAAAATTCAGCAGAAGGGCAGGCAGCAAGGAGAACCAGGGATAAAGGACAACCAAGGAAGGGGCTGGAGTAGAACAGTGAAACAGTCTAGGAGGTCAAATCATGGAAAGCCATGTGTGCAAATGCCAGGAGCCTTAGCAACAAGATGGAAGATCTGGAGGCTGTCATGGTGCAGTCAGACCTGGACATTGTGGCTATCACTGAAACCTGGTGTAATGATAACCACGACTGGGAGATGGCCATACCTGGCTACAACATATTCAGAAGAAACAGAGCAGGCAGGAAGGAGGAGGGTGGCACTGTATGTGAAAAATGACATAAGGGCCACAGAGATCCAGGAGGAACAAAATGGGGAGAGATACTGTGGGTTAAGCTAGAAAGGAAAATGGGAACAGCCATCCCTACAGGTGTGGTCTATAGACCACCAGCCCAGGAGGAAGAAACAGATAGGGAGTTGATGCTAGCCATCCAAAGGATGGCAGACAAGGAGTGAGTAGTACTGGTTGGAGACTTCAATATTCCAGACGTGGACTGGAGCATCCCAGCAGCAGCATCAACTGGAGCAGATTTATCCTGGACTCCTTCAGGGTGCCTTCCTCAAGCAACTGGTCATGGAACCAACTCGGCAGAAGGCAATACTGGACCTTGTGCTCACAAACAGGGACAGTGTGATGGGGGTAACAGTGAGGGAGCACCTGGGGAACAGTGACCACCAGTCATTGTGGTTTGAAATCACAAAAAGAACAGAACAAAACCACACAAAAACACATATCCTGGATTTTAGGGGGGCAGACTTTGGGAAAATGGGGAGATACTTGAAAGAGGCATTAAGGGAATGGGACAGGAATCAGGGGTTGAGGAACAGTGGGCAGTATTTAAAATGGGGATTACAAGAACAACAAATTATGCATTAAGCAGGTTAGCAAGAGGAAAAGGAAGAGGAGACCATTATGGTTTCAAGAGGTAGCAAAAGTGAAAGCCAAAAAGATTGCATTCAGGCAATACAAAAAGACACAGGCAGAAGGGATAGGGAGAAGTACCAGGAGAAGCAAAGGGAGGCAGGGAGGTCAGTAAGGGAAGCCAAAGCTCAGACAGAAGAACACATTGCAAAATCAGTGGGTAGAGGGACAAAACCTTTTACAGGTACATAAGTGAAAAAAGAAAGACAAGGAGGGATAGTGAGACTGAAGGGAGGATGGGGGCTCGTGGAGGATGACAACAGTAAAGCTGACATATTGAACAGGTATTTCTGCTCAGTCTTTACTGAGGAAGAGGAGGGTAATGGGTCTGAAGGGAGTACAAGGGGTGAGAATGGTTGCAGAAATGGACACAAGTCCCTTTACACGAGAAAGGGTCCTGAAGGAACTGGAAGTAATAAGAGTTGATAAAGCAATGGGGCCAGATGGGGTGCACCCCAGGGTCCTTAAAGAACTAAGAGAGGTGGTGGCTGAACCTCTGGCTATCCTGTTTAGCCAATCACTGGAAACAGGGAAGTACCCAAAGACTGGAGGACTGCAGATGTAGTCCCCTTATACAAGCGGGGAACAAAGAGGAAGCAGGGAACTACAGACCAGTCAGCCTCACCTCGGTAGTGGGGAAGATCATGGAAGCACTACTGAAGGAGAGATTGGTGGAACATCTGGTTGTCAATGGACTACAGGACCCAAGGCAGCATGGTTTCACCAGGGGAGGTCATGTCAGACCAACCTTATTGAATTTTTGACTGGGTGACTAGAGATGGATCAGGGAGGGCAGTGGACATGGCCTATCTGGACTTCAGCAAGGCCTTTGACATTGTGCCACATAGAAGACTATTACAAACTGGGAATATGGGTGTGGGCAGGACAGTAGTGTGGTGGGTAGGTAACTGGCTGGGTGGCAGGACACAGAGGGTGGTGGTAAATGGCTGTCACTCCACAGAGGGAAGAGTGACCAGTGGGGTACCACAGGGCTCAGTGCTGGGACGGTCCTATTCAACATCTTCATCAGTGACATTGCACAGGACCTAGAAGGCAGAATTTCACTATTCGCTGATGACACAAAGCTCTGTAACAGAGTAGACACCCAGAGGTGTAGACAGAATGAGAAGCGACCTGCAGAAACTTGAAGAATGGTCAGGGGTTTGGCAGTTGAAATTCAATGCAAAGAAGTGCAAGATAATGCATATGGGGCACAAAAACCCTGGCACAATATATCATTTGGGGGGTGAGGATATAGCATGCACCAAGCAGGAAAGGGATCTTGGGGTTATCATCTCTGATGACCTCAAGGCAGGGAAACAGTGTGACAAGGCAGCAGGTAAAGCAAATAGGATGCTGGGATGTATAGGCAGGGGCATCACCACCAGCAGGAAAAGGGATGTCATAATTCTGCTATACAAGACACTAGTGAGGCCCCACCTGGAGTACAGTGTACAGTTCTGGAGACCATACCTATGTAAGGACATAGACAGGGTAGAGGAGGTTCAGAGGAGGGCAACAAAGATGGTGCATGGATTGCATCACAAGTCCTATGAAGACAGGTTGAAGGAACTGAACATGTACTCCCTGGAGGACAGGAGGGAGAAAGGGGATATGATAGAGACATACAAGTATCTTACAGGGAGGAACAGAGTGCAGGAATACACTACTTTTAAGCGAAAAAGATGTTCCAGGACTAGAGGGCATGGGATGAAGTTGGAGGGAGGACGATTCAGAGGAAACATGAGGAAGAATTTCTTCACAGAACGGGTGGTGGACAAGTGGAACACCTGCCAGAGAGTGGTGGGGGCTGAAACAATTCACGGGATTTAAGAATTCATGGGATAGACATAAAGGAATTCTGGAGGTCAGGGGTAAGGGGCAACAGACTTCTAGGAAAACATAAACTGAACTTACAAGCTCAAATGGGCAGACTGGGTGGGCCATAGGCCCTTATCTGCTGACACTGTCTATGTATCTATGTATCTATGTATCACTTGTAGCCAAAAAAAAAAAAAAATTCAAATTAAACAGCAAAAAAAAAGTGTTAAAAAATTCCCCCTATTGACAGCATTAAGAAACATTGAAGTTGATGGCAGATAATGACCGCAAGGCCCATCCAGTCTGCCCATATAGATAGAAACATAGAAAAACATTACTCAAGGTTGAACCCAGAGGTACGCAACATCCCACAGCAGCCTGTTAGCGCTTGCACCACACTGATGATTCTTTCTTTTAAAACAAACACAGAACTAGCCCATGACTGGCAGGCCTTCTCTCTCTAAGGAAAAGGAAAAAAAAAAAGAAAAGGAAATGCATGATATATAATACAACTCTGTATATGGGTCTCTATTAGAATACTTGGGCACCAACACTGCAGCAATAGCAACAACCCTAGCAACCAAGGACTATTTCTTCTGGCAGAGTAACACATGGAGAATAACTAAATTAAAAATGCAAAAAAAACACCAAAAAACATTTGTTTTTTATCTCAAAAAAGAAAGTACATTGTATAACCACTCCAGGGCGTGGCTTATGCTGGGATTTACCCACGGCTGACCTGGTTTGACCACTCGGCCTGCACCCTCATGTCCAAACCACACCAACTGTGAGTAAATCCCAGAATAACCCACACACTGTTGTGGTTTATTGCTTAAATACATCAATATGCCTCAATGCTTTTTTCCATCTTAGCTGCGGCATATGCAATATATTTAAGCAATAAGGCACGACAGAGTGTGGTTTATCATGGGATATCATCATGCCTCGGGTGGTTGGGCAGGAGGCCGCAGGCCGAGTGCGTCCAACCGTCCGAGAAGTGACGATATCCCATGATATACCACACACTGGAGTGACTTATTGCTATTATGAACTGGGTCAATTGATATTTTAGGCATTTAATGTAAAAAAAGAAATTGTAAAATATTTTAATGCTGTTTTTATAGGTGTGTAGGTACACATTTAAAAAAAAGTTCATATAGGTCACGTTTTGGGCAGTAGGTGGTGCTATTGCATGTGGATTTTGTTAGAAAGTCTTCATTCCCATAGTATTGGTGCCCCTCCCCGAAGTTTAGTTTGCTCGACCACGTTGTCTGTTATTGAGTAACTGAAGCTAGTTTTTGGGCTTGTTTGTCTGAGGAGTTGAACAATCGCGATGTCAACTGAAAAAAAAAAAATATCTGGGTGGACGATAAACTGCTTACCAATGTGCACCGTGGCTCCGCAAGATGACAGAAGTTGTTTTTTATGTCTGGATTTAGTGTGTTTTACCTGCATTGCTTTTGAGGAAAGCGAGACGGTAAGGCATTGCAGTTTATATTTAACGTGATTGTGTTCTGAAGGAGCGGGTTGTAGATTCTGCTGGTTTGGCGCGAGGCAGTATGGCAGCGAGGGCAGGGGGGCAGTTTTCTGTGATGAAGTACCTGGTGCTGTCAGAGGAAGAAGAGGGAGATTTCTTTGTCTTTGCAGAGCATGTGCTGTGGGCGACAGTTATGAGGATGTTATTTATTTATTTATTTATTTTTTTAATACTGACCGACTGAAACTCTGACTCACTACGGACTGCGAGAGATGAAGAACACTGCGCGGTCAGTGAGGAGGCTGGTGACTGGAGGTTATCTGAAGCCGTGATGATGTAGCCCGATATCATCATGGCTTCAAAAACCTCTCTGCCAATCAGCTTGCCGTATTTACGATCCCCAGTTCATAATGTATCATGAATGATCTTGTATAACTTTGTCTGTATTGATGTTGCTCTGATGAGGTACTATGCACCATAACTGACAGTATGCTATATTTTACAGTTTGTCTTTGAAAACTTCTAATAAAAAGATTAACAACAAATTTTCATGAATTGCTCTGTAAACTCACTTATGGCTAATTTGAGACCAGATATCAAATCAGTCCATTCCTATTTTATATTTTGTACGTGGGTCATAAAATCACTCTGATCTATGTTTTTGAAACACTTTTGTGTGATATATACACAGCACATGATCTCACTTTGTTTAATGCAATAACTGCTGAAGGAAAGGACTGTGGAATATTTTGAATCCAGCGGATTACAAGACCTCAGGCAGCATCGTTTTCATCGGGGAGGGGGTCATGTCAAATGAATATGATAGATTCCTTTGACTGGTTGGCAAAGGATTTAGATAATGATGGCGCTGTGGACATAGCTTACCTAGAGTTCAGTAAGGGTTTCAACATTGTTCCACATAGGAGACTGGTAACCAGGTTGGGTAGTTTAGGAGTGGGTTGAAAGATGGTAAACTGGATAAGAAATTACTTAAGGGATAGGTGACAGAGGGTGGTGGTAAACAAAGTTCACTCTAAGGAAGGGAGGGTAATCAGTGGGGTGTCTCAGGGATCAGCGCTGCACTGGTTCTCCTCAATGTCTTTATAACTGACATTGCAGAGGAGCTGTAAGGGAAGGTCTGCCTCTTTGAGGACGACACCAAAATCTGCAATATGATGGACACTCCATGGGTGTGTGGAAAGGATGAGAGCAGATACCTGAGAAACTATGGGAGTGGTCGAGAGTATAGCAGGTAGGTTTCAATGTGACAAAGTGCAAAATAATGCACTTGGGGCACAGAAACCCAGAGGAAGAGTACAAAATGTGTGGAGTAGTATTGCTGACCATCAAGCAAGAAAGAGACCCAAGAGTAATCATATCAGATAACCTAATGGTGGCAAGGCAGTGTGACAAGGCAGTAGGGAGGGCTTTAGGGATGCTGGGGTGCATAGAGAGGGGCATCAGCAGCAGAAAGAGGGTGATGGTGTTGCCTTTGTATTGATCATTGGTAAGACCCCACTCAAGAGTACTTTTTCCAGGTCTGAAGACCACTTCTCTGGAGGGACATAGACAAAGTAGAGGCAGTCCACAGGAGGGCAACTAAAGTGGTGCAGGGTCTGCATCAAAAGCCCTACAAGGAGAGACTAAACAACCTCAATATGTACACCTTGGAAAAGGCTGTGTGGAACAGTGGCCGGCACCGTGCCATATGCCCCACTGGGCACCCGACCCAGGTGACCTCCATGTAGTCCAGCAGCGGATGCAGGAGCGTGTCGTGCGCCTGGTAATAGGGCGTGTCCACCAACTCCCCATGCACCGTCGCCACACCATCTGGTGGTGCAAAGGTGAGCATGAGGAGCATGCAGACCTGCAATGCACACTCTGCATCCATGGAGTAGTGCTCAAGCAGTGCCACATTGCCCTACACCCGCCACCACACTGCCTGGCAGTAGTGGTAGAAGCAGTCACGCAAGACAGTGCCCTCGAAGACAGTGTCAAAGGCACACCAGGCAGCCCGCTCAAAGTCCATGAGGGCGGACTGTGGCTGGGCACCGCACAGTAGCTGACACAATTCAGTGAATGCCCTCGCGTAGGCTCGCTCAGTCCATGTACATATCAGGATGTACATAGCTGGCAGGACCATCCCAGACCGCAGGCCATGGACTGTATAGAGCTGCCCGAAGAGTGGTGGTTGTGCAGCGAAAAGTGCCATCCAGAAAACAGTCCTGGCACCCAGTCAGGAATGTAAGGTCATGCTGTGTGGTGAATAGCATTGTACGGTCCTCTGCAGGGCCACTGTCATACTGCAGGAACAGTGCCCTGCCAGGTGTGATGGTGTATGCTTGGGGCAGTGCGAGGTCGGCCACATTGCGGGACAGTCCCGTGCAGCTTGCCACACATGCTGCACCATGTGGTGCAGCAGGGGCACGGTGGGCAGCCTGCCAGCTATGGCATCGGTCACCCACCTGGTGGCCTGCACTATGACCTGGGTTGTGGTCTCCAGGCTCGTCCGTACACGTTCCTTCAATCCCACCATCATGCCCCGGATGCCGACCTCACCTGGATCTGGGGCGTGGTTTTGTGTCCAGCCAGTGTACACCACATGGTCAGCAATGGTGGCCCTGCACACACCTCCAGTACACCTTTCCTAGCTTCTCCTTATCCCTGCGATACATGTACCCATGGTGGGACAGGAGCGGTCTCCCTTTCTGGCTTGTGAGGTATGTTGCTATCTCCGTCCCTCACAGGCTGGTCTTGTGTGACAGGAGTGTGGTGCACCCCATGCCCCTTTAAGGGCTAGCTGTGTGGTCCCATGGCCGTCCGCCATGCCTACAGCCCACCCCCAATGCTGGCATAAGGACGTTCCGATGACATTACCGCCCCCTTTGCACGTCAGCTGTCATGGAGGTCAGAGAAGTAAAAAAAGCATGTGTGAGTGCCTGCGAGTGTGTACGCATTATATGGTGTCGTCCCGGCGTGTCCAGTGGTATCCCCCGCCACATCCGTGCTGCAGTGGCATTAAGGTGTGCGGTGGCTGTACTGATGACAGGACTGTGCTGCTGAGGTGAGCAGTTTCTTTTCTCCTGGTCTACTTCCCTACTCTGCCTGACTGTTATGCTGAGTGTGCCGGCCTTGGGGTTCCAATTTATTTTTATTTATTTAGTTTCTGTTGACCGGGTAAGTGCACTAGGCAAATCCTGCTTATTTTCAGGCATAACCTGGGGGAGGGGGAATACAAATGAATTCCAACTGACCTTGAACCAGATGAAACCGTTGGTGGTATTTTTTAGTGAATGAGGGAAATTTGGCCAGGACACTGGGGAAACTCCCCTACTCTGTTGGAGGTAGAAGGCGCTGTGCTACTGTGAGACGAACTTGCTCAGTAGTGTGTGGAGCACTGAGTGTGGAGGTTGTGTGGGATGCTAAGGAGTGAGTCTCCTCCTTGGCTCCCTTTGTGTCATTTGGAATGGACGCTAGATGGAAGAGGAGCTGCAATGGGAATCAGATATAGGAAATGTTTTACATACCACAGAAAATGTATTGCAACCTGCGATAAACCAGGAACTGGCTGCGGGTCCACATAATGATGGAAACTGGAAAGATTTGGATTTTACTTCGACATCTTCTTTGCAGGAAGCAGAACAACAACAGCAGGAGAGAAGGAGGAGGAATTTTCAGGACGGACAAGAGAGTAGGACCGTTTCTATGCAGGTACAGGAAGCGGAAGTGATTTTTCATTTTGATGTGAAAAAATGGAGACTGAAGATGCTGAGAGAAATGAAGGAGAGTATCATGAAATTGTGGAGAGAGCCATTGTTGCTGTGAATGCTGATGAGGTTTTTTTTCCAAGGAAAGAAGAGGAGGCTACAGATGCAGGGTTTTAAATAATTGATTAGCAGTTTTTTTTCTTGGGTCTATACTAACTGTACAGAAAGTATTTATGTAGATTTTCTAGAAGTGCTGTGTTTGTTAAACACAGTGAGGCAAGAGCTATGCATTTTCACAAAGATTTAGCACTTTTACGAGCAAAACGCTAATCAATTTTTAGAGTTAAATAAATCCCTGAGATGTACAGAATGAGGTTACAGGAATTGGTGCTTTGCAGCCCCAAGAAAATCAGAGTGACTTAAACTCAGGTACTGTTGCACTGCAAACTGTTGTGTTACATACAGACTCCATTTTGTTGCAATCTTCTGTAGAACAACCATGTAGCCGACCTTTTTCTGAAGAGGTAACAAAGGACTTACAGGATAAGGTTATGGAGGGGCAAAAGCAGCAACAAATGCAGTTGCAAGTAGGAATGTCTGAAGGTGACTGGGTAGCTACGGCACTAACAGCTGCAGGATGGGTTAGAAATCCTAAGGGACATGGCTGGGATGCTAACGTTAGTAAAGATGAGTTTGTTTCATTATCAGGGAGTTCTATTTCATTTCTGGGGGGGAAATGCGATCCCTCCTTGCCCCCAGGACAAATTACTCCTGTACTTGACACAGCCATTTTGCAACATGATGACTCTCATCCCCTATTACAACATATAAGGGAACAGGAAGGTGATGTTTCTATGGATTTGGGAACCGGAGAGAGAAAGAGGACAATATACAACAGGTTAATGTTTCCAACAACGCAGGCAAACTCTTTTGAGAAGGGAACTACAAACAAACCATGGCATGGGAAAGTAACTGAACATTTATTTCCATCTGAGGAAAGCCGGCTGTTAGAACCAGCAGAAAGAAGAAATGCAGTTTGTTTAAAATTTAGGGGTGCTATGGAGGACCTTCCAGATAGAAAGTTTGTGGGGCGGGTTCTGTTGAAAGATAGCACGAAATTTTATGCTTATGAAATTTATGCTTTAATACATGTACCTGGGGATGTTATTTTTGATATTAGTTTTAAGCATCCAGCTGGTCTTGAACGATTTTGGAAGCAATATCTTTTAATGAAGCTTTCACCTTTATGGAAACCTTTTCTGGCCATTCCACTCACTAAACCCCTAACAAAGAAAATTACAGTGCTATTTAGGAATGAGGTGGTAAACGTGGCTGACATTACCTATTGGCTAAGACAGCACTGTACGGTTCAAGGTCCTCCTGAACCAGTTCTAGATGAGGAACAGTTGTGGACAGGGGGATGGAAATATCAAATAGTTTTGAAATTAGTAAATGGCCAAACAAAGCATCTACTGAATTGTATTTTTTTAGGCAGGGATAGGGGGGTAGTCTTCTATCCTGACCAACCTAGGGCATGTTATAAATGTGGAGATGTGGGTCACTTAAGTAATGTATGTGACAAACAAAAATGTGGCTTGTGTGGGGATTTTGGTCACATAGGGGCTCATTGTAGGCAACCTTTAAGATGTAACTTGTGTGAGGAGAAAGGTCACTCTTTCTGCACTTGCTCTTGGGCCTCCCACAATAATGTAGACAGTTCAGTAAGGGCAGAACAGGATGTATATGTAGCTTCCGCATAAAGGGAGAAAATGAGAATGGTGGAATTACTTTCAAAAAGGCCCTTACCTGCTCCATTACCTCATGGGGACTCGAGGGCAGTAGGGGTAACTGTTGCTTTTGAGAATGTTGAAGGACATGAACAAGAGGGGGTAGTGCAGCATAGACAAAATGCAAGAGTGGATGGTATGGAGAGAGAGGGAGTATTGGGAATGGACAACTCTCAAGAGCCAGGTCAGGTAGGGACAGAAGGGAATGCAGGAGTTTCAATGCCCCCCCCAACTGTCCAAGGTGAGACAGTTTTCCAAAGGATTACTAGGTCGAAGGCTGGAAAACTGACTGATTCTACAGCAAAACAAGTAAAACCTGCAGAAGAAGTGGTGGTGCACAATTCTTATGCACTATTATTTGAAGAAGGCCAGGAAGAGGAGGGTGGTGATTCTGATATGTCCTCTGTAACTTCCTCTCAGGCTGATGGTACCTCTGAAACTATTTTCCCAGAGAAACAAAAAACTAGGAAAAGGAAAAAAAAAAAAGATAGGTTTTTGGTAGTTTTCTTTCTTCTGCTCTTTACGATACTCCTTGTGGTAATGGCTATCTCTATTTGCACTATTAATGTAAATAGTATAAAGGCTACATGGAAAAGGCAAAGTACTTTTTAAGCCTTAGTCTAGGTAGCGAAACAAACTTCTTCTTGCAAGATACTAGGCTTCACTCACTATATGAAATCCAAATAGCACAACAAGATTGGAGGTGGGGGTCTCTTTTTTGGTCAATAGGAGAAGAGCAGTGTTCAGGAGTTGGGATACTTTTTAAGAACACAGTCCAAGTATTACATGTCTATGATTTGGTGCCAGGACGGTATTGATTATGGATGTAGTCTTAAAACGCGAAGTTTTCCGGCTTATTAACATTTATGCACCACAAACTAAGGCAGAACGATCAGAGATGTTTAGATGTATTGACCCTTATCTACACACATCAAAGTTGGTTTTGTGGGGAAGGGATTTTAATTGTGGGCTGTCGCACAGAGATTGGGGGAGACATACAAAAAAATTTATAGTGACACTAATGCACTAAAATTAATAATGCAAAGGAATGATATAAAAGACATATATGACATCTTACAAAAAGAGCCTAGTCATACTTTCTTTAAAGGGACTTTATCTACATGGATTGACTTGTGGTTAGTATCTGCCAGACTCACCTGTCAGGCAGTGGGTGTTAGGCCTCTGGAAACTTCTGACCACCTTATGGTGATTTTAACATTAGGTGAAAGACAACGACTACTTATAGGGAGAGGATACTAGAAAATGAACATTTCTTTTGCAGGATGCTATTATAGAAAAGGAGGTTAAAGCGAGTTATTCAAGCTAGGAAAGGTTTATGTTTTCTGTATCCTAGTCCAATAGAATGGTGGGAAGATCTGAAAAGAGATTTGCAGGATTGGTATGGATGTTTACTAAAACAAAAGCAAGGAATGAATATATTCAATATCTTGGCCTACGGGCACAATATTTACCTTCCTTAGCTAAAGGAGGCCTTAAGGAGGATGACAGGAAAAGGATGTTACACTTAAAGAATCAAATGAAACAATACTTAGAAAACTCAGTTAAGAAAATGGCTTTTAATCAGAAATATAACACTAAAGGCACTAGAACAGACGTAAATCCCTACGAGGAAGAATTACAGGGGGTGGGAAGGAGAATTTTTGTTAGTCTTCATGATAAACGGGGATGCATAAAAACCCAGAACCAAGACATTCTGCTTATAGTACAACAACACATGGTAGAGATTTTTCAGAAAACTAGAGTTGGTGCATTAAACTGGAAAATGGATTTTGAGATACCAGCTTTAAATACACAGGATCAGGAAAGTTTAGTTGCCCCCATTTCAGAGTTAGATATTTTGGAAGCCATTTCACAGTTATCTAAACAAACAACACCAGGACAAGACGGGATACCGAATGATTTTACAAACAGTATAGTGAAGTTTTGGTTCCATGCCTAGAGGTTCTTTTAATGCTATTTGGGAAGAAGAAAGATTGGGCCCTCAATGCAGAAATGAATACTGTTTTCTCTTCAAAGGGGATCCCTTGAAATTAAAATTGGAGACCAATAACACTATTAAACTCTGATTATAAAATATTAGCAAAAATCCTCAAGCGACTAGCAAAAGTAGCACAAACAGTGATTGTACAGGAACAGACTTGTCGCGATGCGGAGACGAATATAATACATAGAACATAGTATTGATCAGAGAGATTGTGGAGCAAAGTTTAGGGAAGCAATTAGGAGGATACTTAATGACTATGGATGAGGAAACTGCTTTTGACTCAGTATACCAAGAATATCTTTGGGAAGTTCTAGGTTACTATGGGGTTCCTTGAAGTTCATAGAAATAGTGAAAGTTCTATATAGGAGGCCCAAGCCATACCTTTGAGTAAATGTTTTTAGAATTCCAATTTTTTTAAGAGAATGGTGTCAAACAAGGTTGTCCAATGAGCCCTTTATTGTATGTCTTTGGTCTGGATCCTATATTACGGAACATAGGACAATGTTCTGAAATTGAGGCAATAAGCAACAAAAGATGGGCATGTTTTCTAAATTCACAGTTTATGCGGGCGATTGTGTTTTTGCAGTAGCAGATGGAGCTTCAGGTCACAAGGTCTTAAGTATACTACAAAATATGTATGAGGCCACAGGCATTAAGATTAATATGAACAAAAGTAAAGTCCTAATTTTAGGGGATAGTGAGGAAATAAAAAACTTTCCAATCCTAATGACAAAAGATCAAGTTAAAATTCTAGGTGTGTATTTTGGTACAAAAGACTCAGAGATTCAAAATTGGGATGAAGTTTATGATAAAGCCCATAGCAAAGTTCAAACTTGGTTGTCTTGGAAAATGTCTAAAAGGAAGAAAGTTTATCTTCTTAGGGCCTATATAGCGCCTATCTTTTTGTATATCTCACATATATTTCCTTTGCCATATTGTATGCATACTAAAGTTCTGGGCTTATTTTTTTGATTCTTATGGGGAAGCAGGCTAAACCCTGTCAAAAGGAATCATATATACAGACCAAGAAAGGAAGGCAGTTTAAATATGTTACAACCCATAGTATATTTGTTCAGTAATTTTTTCTTTAGCTCTGTACTTCCTTTAATAAAGCTGACACCAGGGACCGGGCAGACCTGTATGCAGTTATGGGGCAAGATCTTTTTACGGCATGGGGTAAGGGAAGTGGACTCCAGCGGGCGTAAATTACCTGGATATGTTCAAAGTGCACTTAAATATATTAGGACTTGGAAATTAGACTTAGCATGGTGTCATGGGGAATGGGAGGAAAGTTTTTATAAAACAATTTTGGATACATGGTATCATGAAAATCCTGTCTTTCAGGTGCTAATAGCATTAATGTTAGTCTATTATTGGATAACATGTTAGAGGCCAGGATACCTTGGAAAATGCAAGATTTTGCAAGGCTTTGTGGTCACCAGAAATTGCAAGTGAAACATAATCAGAAGCATAAGCAATTACAGGGTAGTGAATGTGGGGAAAAATCATGTGCTGGGGTTGTGGAGACAATGCAGCACCTTTTTGAATGTGTTCATATGCAGAGTTTTGGAAATTATTATCAGATATGTGGGGTGAAAAATTAATTTTATTAATAAATTACGATGTCTTGGTTTTAGGGCAAATTCGGCCACCTGGCAAAATGGGCACACAGTACAATTCATGTTATGCTGGTATGTATTAAATGGTCCATATGGCGAGGAGATGCCAAAGATCTTTACAAGGTAAGGTAATTTTGCAACAAGATGTTTTGTTTAATATTCAGGAGGAACTGGATAGCATATATACATCACGAATGCAATGCGCTTGAAACAGAGTGGTTGTAAAATTATGGAAAAATTTTGATTGGGTGGGATAAACTTTCAAGCAGGGAATAGGATTCTATTTTCAGTTTTATGTGGTTTCCTTTGTTTATTATTTCTTTTGTATAGATTTATTTTTGATCTGTGGATAGGTTTCTGTAATGAGATTTCATTGTATGTAATTTTGTTGGACTGTTTTTGAATATGAATAAAAATTTCCCCTACTCTTTTCGATAAGTGCCATGGGATCTTTAACAGCCACCTGAACTACCACCAATCCAGGCAGATGGGACCTCGGTTTAACGTCTCATCTGAAAGACGGCACCTCAGAAGTGCAGAACCCCCTATCATGCTGCACTACAGTGTCAGTACTGGGATATTAACCCAAGTGCCAGATGTGGGAACTGAACCCACAGCCCTCTGATCTCCTGGCCTCAGAGGCGAGTGTGCTACCTACTGAGCCACTGACACTGATTTATGCAGCGGCTGTCCTGGGACGTGCCAACGGTGGCGCTGTGCTGGTGCACACCATGAGAGTGGCTTGCCTGCAGCCTGCCCTCCCATGTTCTTCTCCTGTCCATGGCAGTGTGTGCTGGGGGGGCTGTAGTCACTCCACGGCGGTGCTGGGGGGGTTCAATGCTGTGGACAGTACGCCTGCTATGCTGTGTGGCCTGTCAATAAAGGGTGCGTGCACACGCACATGCGCACGCAAAATCTGGGGTTGCCATTTCGGCCAGTTGCCCTTATTCCACAGTCACCCTACGCACAGTCGCCTTGTACGCGGAGCCGTTCTACAAGTGGCTCTTCCTCAGTAGCCTATGTCACAGGCTACCTAAATAAGGTACAGGGGGAAGTATTTTGTAGAAGAAAAGGTGCTCAAGAACAAGGGGACATGCTGTGAAGCTGGAGGGTGGTAGATTCAGGAGAAAGGTAAGGAAGTACTTCTTCGCAGAAAGAGTGGTGGATTCTTGAAGCAGTCTTCCAGCAGAGGTGGTGGGGGTGAAAACAGTGGTGGGGTTCAGGAACGCATGGAATGAGGACAGGGAAATCACAGTGGAAAAGAAGGGGGAGGGAGAAAGAGCTGTAGATTAGGCATGATCTGCAGTAAGAGTGTAGGTAGGGAGAAATAGGCAGACTGGATGAGCCTAGCAGTCCTTATCAGCCATCGAATTATATGTTTCCATGTATTATTTTCCCATTTTAGTAAACAGCTTATAGGGCAATGAGCACTCAGACTGGGAGATAGTACCCCCACCGTTTGCCTCTCTCAGCCCAAAGTAATGGAAAACAGATTCAAGATGATTCCCTTACATTTGGATGATCCCTTTCTGGTGAATTTATTTTTTGAACTAATTCCAGGGGGGTGAAATGTTCTACAAGAGTACTCATCTGGGTCCTCCCCATGCTGCAGTGAAATCTCCTAAAATTAAGCCATCTTGGTGGCGCAGAGGGCTGAGGTACCTCGTGCCCCACCTTGCCATGCTGGTGACCCGACTTTGGGAGCGGCTGGTTGAGCAGAGGAAGACCGAGCATCACAGAGGATGCTCTCCTCCTCCTCCAGGGAGGGAAGGGCAGTAAGCTACACTGCTATACTGCCTCCAGGGTAACCACAGGGGGTAGTGCAGCTGGAGTAGGTAGTGGGCCAGAAGTCAAAGGTAGGCACTGCAGATCGCACACTTGTGTGTCAGTGCTTGGCATGCTTTTGAGACCAGTGTCTGGGAGACTAAAGAGGAAAGTGAAAAAATATCCTGAGCAGCAGGATGATGTCAGCCAGTCTGCAGGCCCCATACCTAGCTACCTAGCTCCCACACTGGCTGCTACTGTGGCAGAGGTAAGGGGGATCACCACCAGAAAGGGGAAGCTCTGGGGGAATATGGGCAGAGCTTCGGGTAATTCCTAGTGGTCACTAGGGTGATGGGGTTGCTGCTGAGGTTGAGAAGATGGGGGCCTTTGGGGAGTAGGAGCACAAAGAGGTTAACAAACTCTCCTAAAATTATTGAATCCCAATGGCCATATGAGAGTCTATAATTTTGCCAATACTTCAGATACTTTTTGGGTTATCTTTGGTGGTGAGTACATGACTCCAACACATAATTGCAATTGTTATAAATATATCAGAACACATTCTATACCATCACTCTATACCATTCCAGCTTGTCATTCCATACCACTTCTGGAGATCACCACAGCCGTGGTGAGGAAGCAGCCATTCCACCTTCCTGTTGCCTCCTCCAACAAGTTTTTCCTGGTTCTGACTGTGGACCTGTTTGGCTGGGGTGTCCTATCAGTAGATCGCAGGAGCAAGCACAGGGTAATGGGGGTGAGGTAATTTGGGCGATAGCAAAGTTCGCGACTCAGTTTTTGGAGCATGTGGAAGTGTGGTCACGCTGATAGGTAAGTGTGTGAGAGGTCTGTATGGAGCGAGTGTGGATGTGCTGTACATGTGGGATGTATGGGTGTGTTGTGTGTGCACTGCTGTCTTCAGCTGTACTTGGCTACCAGGGCTGTCTGGGCTGTTTTACTTCCACTGGGCTGTACAGGTCTGACTTGGTGCAGGGTACTGGGTTCCGGGTCGGTGGTTTCCCCCTACCTCCTGCTCTGCTCTTCCCCACTATGTCACAAGGGTGGAGGTGTTTATATATATTTTACAGGGTGCGGGGGGGGTCACAGCCCCCAATGATGGGGGGGTTGGGCTGAGCTCCCCCACTTCACATACCTACTCACATTTTCCCTCTCTGAGTCTGCCAGCCGTTTTGCCTGCTGAGCTTTTCCCCTCACTCTTGTGCTTACACTCCAATTGTCCATGGCAAAATTGTTTTTGCCCTGTTGTTGGTGACCCCTTAGCTGGCTAGGGGGCTCAACTGTGGCCCAAACACCAATCACAGAAGAAAAGTCTACAACAAGAGTAAAGATCTGCAAGTGTCTTCAGTGCAGCTTGGATTTGTCACATGGTTGTGGCTGGCCTGCATAAACTCTGGTAACTTATAGCAAGTGGAAATTTGTGATCATGCGCTTTGTGTTCATAACTTGCTGTTCCCTCAGCTGGAATTTGATTTTTGTTGACCCATAGATCGGCAGCTTCGTTTACTGGAGTTTGTTCTAGATTTACAGTCTATCGCTTACTTAACTGGACTCTCATTAACTAAGAACTTGGACTCCAGATTGGACATGCTTTGTTTTTACTGTTATTTAATGGGGTATTTCTTTTTTTTATTTATGTGAGAATTTTACTACATTCTGGCAGCACTTTTAGCATTTTGACATTTTCCTTTTTTTTTTTCCCCCCATCTAAGACTTATGTTTAACTATATGAATTAGGCTCAGGTTGAGCACTGCTGCATTGTAATGTTAGTAGTGAGGGACTTTTGACTGAGCAAAGAGTCCTGTGCAACTGATCTTGTGTTTGCTTTAGCTATGGTTGCACTGACAATAACAACAATTTTATTTATTGGGAATTTGGAATTACAAACCTTTAAGCTAAGAGCTCATTTACAAAGGATCCTCGTCAACACTTAAAGAGATACATTTTGCATACAATTATGGGGACATTGTTTATATTACTGTTCTTGCCCCTTAAAATAGGATCTCTAAGGTGGGGGGAAGGAGTATGGGACAAGGTGAAAGTTTCTCTGATTAAGGACATTGTTGTTGTTGTTAAGCCTAGCAGTGGGACAATGCTTTCACATGTGAAGTGGCAAGATACACTTCCAGTGAGGCACCTACTGCTGAAGGATAATAGATTCCTCTAAGTTTAACAGACATGGCCCAAAGCTGTGTTGTAGTTACATGAATAGGAGAATATAAGGGTTGAGGGATACAAAAGGGAAGCACCTCCTTCCATGAAGTGCACTTGTTGGGCACTAGGCTTCTGTTTAGGGCTGAAGCAGAAGTAGCTTGGCTCAGGTAGCTTTGTCTTTCTGTTGCTGGTAACTTTCTGGAGGTTTCTAAGCTACCCTCAGCTAGGATCACATTCCAGGTACCTGACTGTTTTTTTTTACACAGCAGACGGGCAGGAAAGGAGACACCCCCCCCAACCCCATTCCCACCCCTCCCGGGTGCTCTGCCTTTAAAGACATCTACAGAGACACACCTACTTAAAGGCACAGGGAACATTCGGCAGCACCCTACAAGACAGAGCCTATCTGAGAATACAGGCAGCAATAAAAGGGAAGAGCAGTCAAATAGGTTAGCAAAGGCACTTGAAGCAGAAAGCAGAGGAGTAATTTAGCTGGAAAGGGGAGAAAGGTAATAAAAAAAATTAATTGAGAAGGAGGGGTGGTAGTAGTAAGCAGGTTCAGGATGATGCAGTGCTCTAGGTGTGGTGCAGCAGTCTTCAGACGAACATTCTGGATACCGAGGTGCTGCCCCATATGCAAGCACCTCTCTGGGCTGAGGGCGGAGGTTGTCAGTCTCTGGGCCAAGCTGGCAGGAGTACTGGAGACCCTCGCCCCCACCCAGAAGCCACCATGTCCCCAGCTAAAGCCACAACAGCTGCCCAGACAAATGGCAATGTGGACTACGGTGGGCTCAGGGAGATTCAGGGGAGGGGGGGCAGAGGCACATCCACAGTCCAGCTCAAAAACCCCTTCACTGTTTTGGAGGAGAGGGAGAGGCCTGTAAACCAGGGAGGATGTGAGGGTCCTCCAGTAGGGAGACCCAGTGATGGGAGGAGGAGAACCCCAAAGGAGGAAGAAGTTACTCCTGGTGGGGGACTCGAACATCAGAGGAATGAATCTGGGCACAGACAGGAGGGAGAAAAGAGGTCAAGTGCCTTCCAGGAGGCACAGCTTGGAGGGAGGGGGAGAAGATCCAGAGGATTGCTGAAGCAGTGGCAAGGAGAGGGGACTGTATGTCATTGTCCATCTGGGAACAAATTACCTAGCCAAGGACAGGGCTAGCTTGGAACAGGTTAAAGAGGACTTCATATGTTTGGGGGGGGAGCTGGGGAAAATACCAAGCTCCATGACATTTTCAGAGGTGCTGCCAGTCCATGGCAGGGAGGGGGATAGGAATCTCTGCACTAGTAACTTCAACTCATGGTTGAAGGCTTGATGCAGTGAGAAGAGGTATGGGTTCATGGGGGATGGGTTATGCTACCTGGAACAATGTGGCCCTGTACAGTGGGGACAGGCTGCATCTGTCCAGAAAGGGGAAAGTCAGACACATAGTGGATTCCATGCAGGGGGAGGGCCTCAAACAACTGGTAGAACAACCCACAAGAGACAGGACTTTCCTAGATCTAGTACTGACTAACAGGGAAAGGATCACAGATCTCCAGATAGAAGGTCACCTGGGGGCCAGTGACCGTCACATGGTATGGTTCAATTTGGCCACTAGAACTAAATCATCCTATTCCAAGGCAAAAATATGGGACTTCAGAGGAGCTGACTTTGATAAGATGGCCAACAAAGCTGAGCTAGCCCTGGCAAGAAGAAATACCGGTGAGGGGGTACAGGCAAAGTGGGCAAGCATTAAGGATGCAATACTTGAAGCAACATCCCAATGTGTTAGAGAGAACAGCAAAAGGAGAAGGAAACCACTTTGGTTCTCAAGAACTGTAGCAAAAAAGGTCACAGCCAAAAGGCTGGCCTTCAGGAAATATAAGGAAACACAGCGGGACAAAGATAGGGAGGCATACCAAACTTCCTTAAGGGAAGCAGGAAAGGCAGTAAGGCAGGCAAAGGCCCAAACTGAAGAAACACTAGCAAGAACAGTAAAAAGAAGGTGACAAGACTTTCTATAGATACATTGGTAAAAGGAGAAAGTCCAGAGGGGGTATTGCTAAGATCCAAGGGGATAAGGGGGAGTGTGAGGAGGAGGACCAAGGAAAAGCATCTATCCTAAATAGATACTTCTGCTCAGTATTTACTGAGGAAAAGGTAGGACAGGTCCCACAGCTCAGCACCATGGACACGGGGTGGGGGGGGAAGAGATATGCACTAGTCCCTTCACAAAAGAAAAGATCCTACAAGAGCTCACTAAGCTCAGGGTAGACAAGGCAATGGGACCTGATGGCATACATTCATGGGTACCAAAGGAGCTAAGGGTGGAACTAGCAGAGCCATTATCAGAACTGTTTAGTGAGTCTCTGAGCACAGGAGAGGTCCCAGAAGACTGGAGAATGGCTCGTGTAATCCCACACTCCACAAGAGTGGTAGCAGGAGGAGGCAGGGAACTACAGACCAGTCAGTCTTGCCTCAGTAGTGGGCAAGATTATGGAGGCACTCCTTAAGGAAATGATAGTGCAACACCTGGAATCCATAGGAGCACAGGATCCAAGACAGCATAGGTTTACAACAAGAAGGTCCTGTCAAACTAATCTCATAGATTTCTTTGACTGGGTAACCAGACTGGTGGACCAAGGGGGAGCAGTTGATGTCACCTACCTTGACTTCAGCAATGCTTTCGATACTGTTCCACATAAAAGATTGATTAATAAGCTGGGTAGGCTTGGGCTGGGTCAGAAGTTGGTCAACTGGGTGGAAAACTGGTTGGAGGAAGAAAACAGAGAGTGGTGGTAAATGATATACAGTTAGAAGAGATGCAAGTCACAAGTGGGGTACCTCAGGGATCAGTCCTGGGACCCATCCTCTTCAATGTCTTCATCAGTGGCATTGCAGATGGACTGGAGGGTAAGGTTTATCTGTTTGCAGATGACACCAAGATCTGAAACAGAGTAGATGATCCAGATGGGATAGGCAGAATGAAAAGAGATATGGATAAACTAGCAAAATGGTCGGAAGAGTGGCAACTGGGGTTTAACGCAAAGATGTGCAAGATCATGCACATAGGGAAGAGAAACCCTGAAGTCACCTATAGGGTGGGAGGGGAGTTGCTGGCAATCACAAGAGAAGAAAGAGACTTCGGCATCATCATCACCGATTACCTGAAATCATCCAAGCAGACCACTAAAGCAGTAGGTAAGGCTAGAGGGATGTTGGGGCATATTAGTTGAGGTATCACAAATCGTAAGAGGGAGGTAATAATCCCTCTTTACAAGACACTGGTTAGGCCCCATCTGGAGTACTGTGTGCAGTACTGGAGGCCACACTTGCACAAGGACATTAACAAAATGGAGGCAGTCCAGAGACGGGCAACCAAAATGGTGCAGGGACTGCATCAGAAAACACATGAGGACAGACTAGTGGAGCTCAGTATGTATACCCTAGAGCAAAGGAGGGGAGAGAGGTGATATGATCGAAACATTCAAACACCTTAAGGGCATTAACAAGGTGAAGGAGTCTAACATGTTTCAATATAAGAAAAATAGCAGGACAAGAGGACACAGCATAAGATTAGAGGGAGGCCGATTAAGGGGTAATGTGAGGAAGTTCTTTTTCAGAGAAAGGGTGGTGGATGCATAGAACGGCCTACCTCAGGAAGTGGTGGATATGAATACAGTGCAGGGCTTCAAACAGGCATGGGATAGGCATAAGGAAGCAATACAGATGAGTATGAATAGCTAGGCCATTGACAGAGCAAAGGCCGATGGCACATTCATAAGGTAGAAAAAGAAATGGGCAGACTGGATGGGCCTTGCGTTCTTATCTGCCATCAACGTCTATGTTTCTATTCTGCTGATGGAGGATTTCAATATGCCAGATGTGGATTGGACCACCCAGGCAGCTGCTTCAGCCAGAAGCAAAGGCATCCTGGATTCCCTACAAGGGGCAGGACTCAGGCAGCTTGTGCTTGATCCCACCAGAGACCGGGCGTTTCTTGATCTAATAATGACCAATGGGGAAAGAATCACTGATGTCCAGGTGGAGGGGCAACTAGTGTCCAGTGATCACCACATAGTGTGGTTCAGCATACAGACAGGGATTCAGTCAAGTCACACTAGGGAGAAGGTTTTTAATTTCAAAAAGGCAGACTTCGCCGAAATGGGGAGAATTACGAAAAGTGCTCTGGAGAATAGGGGGACGGTGGGGGTGGAAGAGCAGTGGGAGAACCTAAAAGGAGCCATAGTGTAAGTAACAAACAAATGCATTAGACTGGTATCGAAAGGCGAGAGAAGGAAATGCCACTATGGTTCTGAAAAGATGTAGCAGAAAAGGTAAGGGCTAAAAGGGTAGGGTTCTGGAAATATAAGGAGACCCAAAGGCAGGAGGACAGAGAGGTGTACCGAGAGTCTCTAAAGGAAGCAGGGAGGTCAGTGAGGAGATTAAAGGCACAGACTGAGGAAAGTTTAGCACAGACAGTAAAGAAAGCAGCCTAGACATTCTACAGGTACATCAGCGAAAGGAGGAAAATCGGGGGGGGGGGTGGATTGTAAGACTTAAAGGGGAGGAAGGGGAGTGTAAGGAGGGAGACATGGATAAGGCAGAAATACTGAATAAATACTTCTGTTCAGTATCCACAGAAGAGGGGGAGGGACAGGAACCACAGCCGAGCATCAGATGCCAAGGGGGGGAAGAGGTAGACAACAGTCCATTCACGGGGCAGAGAGTTCTACAGAAACTCACTACATTTTTTTTTTGAACTTATATTTATTGATTTTGTAATTCAACACATACAAGCATAACCCGTAGGACAGTGCACCATCAGAGAAAAAAAAATATACAATATCTGTAAAATACAGTGTCTTTGATACTCCTGATTTGGTACATCACAGGAGGGTTTCCAACATAAATATATTCAAATGCCTACTAATATGCATTACAAAGGCTACATGCTACCATGAGTAGGGAAATTCGTATGCAAATCACTTTATTAATTATTAAATTTCCACCCCTTTTAATAGGTGTTACTTCCCCAATCTACTACGTAGTTGAAAAGGAACCAAATATGTACTAAGCCTCCTCTCCTCCCTCCACACCAATCACTACACATTCTAAAACAAAACATCATTAATCTATTGACAAGTTGTGCATTTATCTAGATGCCCTCTTACTATGTCTAATTTAACTATTCAATAAATCACTGGAACATAAAACTGTATAACTTTTGGAGAGTAGAAAACAACCCTCGACAAACTCGACATACCTCCATGATATCGCCCTGTTCCATCACAGTAGATACTCAAAGTGAATTCCCCATTTTAATACACCGCTACCATGAACATGGGGAACATATCTTAAAAGCATCAAGGCAGTTAAATCTATGCCCGAAAAGTCATCTGTGAACTAGAGGCAACGTAACAGAACTGAAATAGTAATAATTTTACCAATGTTCAAATCCATTTAACTGTTCTTCATTATAGTACCTTACTGAGCTCTGTCCAAGTAACTTCAGGTATTTTCCTCCTCCCCAGAGTCAGAGTCCGATTCTCTGACTGTGTAATCCAACTGGATCTTTGAGACCAGTTTGCTAGCTTCCACCGGGTCTGAAAAATGATAAGTCTTCACCCCATAGGCAATCTTGAGACTTGCCGGCATCAGGAGAATATGATGGACTCCGAGTTGACACAGCTTAGCTCGAACTCCGAACTCCGTTGAAAGCCCTGTGATGTTGCCTCATGGCATAACTCAAGTCGGGAAAGATGTGGATGGGTACCCCCTGCCATTTAGAGGGACCCTGCTTGCGTGCTTTATTTAAGACAGTCTCTTTCTCTCACTGAACCCAGGGCAACCAAGACTGCTCTTGCAGATGGGTGAGCAGAATCTATGCGGAGTCGGACCCCTCTGGAATTAACTCTATAGGCCCTCAGCACAGATATCAGGGAGTCAAGGTGCAAAAATTCGGGTAACCATTGTTCAATGAAGCTATCCATAGCATCTCCCTCTGATTCCTCTGGTAAACCTAGGATCTTGATGTGGGATGCCCGCGCCCCATTCTCAAGTGTCTCTAAGCATTTCCTAAGCAGAGTGTTCCCTTTTACCAGGCCAGTTGTTACTGAAAGCGCCTTTTCTGTCATTTTATTGGCTCCTTGGGCAAAGTCATCTACCAATTGGATTTCTGTTTTGACAACTTGAATCCTGGAGGCAAATTCATCCATCTTTTTATCAATTGCTTGAATTGCTTTCAGCAATGCAGCATTGGACGGTTGGTTTAAATTGCCATCGGGAGGTTCTTTTTCTTTCTCGGGCCTGCAGAAGGTTCTTTCTGTCTGGCTCCCCCTCACCTCCCGTCATGCTTTTGTTACAACCCATTTTCTAACCTTACCAAGTTTTATATTCCTGTAGTCCTTGGAGTATCAGCAAACTAATACCAGTGTTTTAGGACAAGAATAGGGCACTTTTAGCAATGTTTTTGCCTTATAAAGTTAAATCAGTGCAGAGCTAAAGGAGAGTGCTGCTTTCCAGCTCGGCTGCTAGCCACGCCCCCCCCAGAAACTCACTAAATTGAAGGTGGATAAAGCAATGGGTCCAGATGGCATACACCCAAGGATACTACAGGAGCTGCGAAGAGAGCTAGCAGAACCTCTGGCAGCATTGTTCACTGAGCCACTTAACACAGGAGTGGTGCCAGAGGATTGGAGGAGGGCACATGTTGTCCCTCTACACAAATCAGGCACTAGGAAGGAGGTGGGCAACTACAGACTGGTCAGCCTCACCTCAAAAGTGGGGAAGATCATGGAGGCACTACTTAAAGAAAGGACAGTGGGACACCTAGAAGCCATCAGTGCCCAGGACCCTGGGCAACATGGGTTCACAGCAGATAGGTTGTGTCAGACAAATCTCATAGACTTCTTCGACTGGGTGACAAAGGAAGTAAATCAGGGGGCACAGTGGATGTAGCCTACCTCAGTTTCAGCAAAGCCTTCAACACTGTCCCACATAGGAGGCTGGTTAACAAGATGGGTAGTCTGGGCATGGGAGACAAGGTGGTAAATTGGGTTAGGAACTGGCTAATGGACAGGAGACAGAGGGAGGTGGTAAATGGAGTACAATCTGGGGAGAGGAGGGTGACCTGCGGAGTACCTCAGGGATCAGTCCTTGGACCAGTTCTGTTCAGTATCTTCATCAATGACATTGCAGAAGGGCTGAAAGGAAAGGTCTTCCTGTTTGCAGATGACACAAAGATCTGTAACATGCTGGATACTCCTGAAGGGGGTGAAGAAAATGAGGAAGGGCCCCGGGAAGCTTGAGAAATGATCTGCAGAGTGGCAACTGAGGGTTACTTCAAAAATGTGCAAAATTATGTTCCTGGGACACAGTAACCCTGGGGAGCACTACAGTCGGGGGGTAGTTGTTGACAGTCACCAAAGAGGAAAGAGACCTGGGGGTTACTATTCCAGATGACCAAAAAATGACAAAGCAGAGCACAAAGGCAGCAGGGAGGGTCAGTGGTATGCTGGGGTGCATAGCAAGGGGTATCACCAGCAGAAGGTGTGAGGTAGTGATGCTGTTATACAAAACCCTGGTCAGACCTCATATGGAGTATTGTGTGCAGTTCTGGTTGCTGCACCTTCGAAAGGACATTAACAGGCTGGTGGCTGTCCAGAGAAGGGCAACTAAGATGGTACAGGGCTTGCATCACAAGACTTATGAGAAGAGATTAAGAGTCCTCAATATGTACTCACTGGAGGAAAGGAGGGGGGAGAGAGAGGGGACATGACAGAAACATTCAAGAACCTCAGGGGCATAAACAGGGTGTGTGTGGGGGGGAGGGATTTTCCAGTAAAGGAGGACTACAAAAACTAGGGGGCATGACATGAAATTAGAAGGTGGCAGGTTAAAAGGGAATGTGAGGAAGTTTTTCTTCATGGAGAGGGTGGTGGACTCATGGAATGATCTGCAACAAGAGATGGTGGGAGCGAGCACTGCGGTTGGATTTAAACTTGCACAGGACAGGCATAGGGGAATCATAGAGGTTAAGCGGAGGGAGGATCAAGCTGTAATCAAGTACAGGACTTACGGGCAGACTGGATGGGCCTTGTGATCCTTATCTGCCAACAATTTCTATGTTTCTATGTTTCCATTTTATGTTAAACTACATTAGCCCTAATCCTTGCCATCATGCTTGTAACCCAAAAAACAGGAATGGCATTCTGGTCATCCACTCAAATGTTAGAAGCCTCATTCCTAAAATTAATTCAGTTTTGGACTTTGCAGTAGATTGAGAACCTGAATTTGTGATTTTTACTGAAACCTGGTTAACTGACAGATAGGAGGTCACTGCCTTAACTGTCCATGGAAGTGCAACCTGATTAGGACAGATCAGAATAAAAGGGGGGGGGGGGAGTTTTAATATGCTATCTTACAGGTTTTCACCTGAACAGTTTGAGCTAAGAGTTGACTAACTTAATTGGTTCTAGAAATCAAATTTCCATTTGGGAACCCTCTTCTACTGTTTGGAGGCCATAGGCCACCAAGGTTCTTAATGTAGAACATGCTAGAATTAGCAGATGCTTTACTCTTTTCTTTTACTAACGAGTTACTGCTGATTGGAAACTATAACATGGACTGGTTAGACCAAGAGAAATCTAAACACATCAGAACAATCACCCTAAGCATAGGGCTGGAAGAACTGGGCTTGGACCTCACCCACACAAATATTAAAAACCCTAAGGACTCTTTTTGCTAATTGAATTAGTCTTAACTAACTCATCATACAACTATAAGGAGTCAAGTGTGATGATCAACTTATTTAGTGACCAGAATATAGTATATTGCAGTAGAGGTAGAAACAGGGACAAGGGTATGCCAACATTTGTTAAATTTAAATCTTTTCAGGCTTTTGATTTCTTGGCCTTTATGTTACATTTGGAAATACTAAACTGTGAGAGACTAAAACTGATCCCCAATATTAACATCGGGTGGTCAAATTTTATCTCAAAATGAATGGCAATATACAGCAAGCATCTTCCTCCAGAAAAAATCAAAAATAATTTGGCCCTCTGGTGTTTGTCCCATCTAACACAACTAAAGAGGGATAAAGACAAACCACTGGAGAAAGCTTGGGTCACCAGGGCACCACAGGATAGGAAGTACTATAGAAAACTTAGAAACCTATATGTAGCTGGGGTAAGAACTGCAAAAAAAGACTTTTATGGGAATAAAACAATGAAGGCTGCAGGGAATTCTCAAAAATGTTGTTCCGTCATAAGGGACCTGCAGTACATAGCCAGACTAAAACTAATAAAAATATCCAAAGTTCAAATGATGAAGACTTTGAACAAGGGTCTCCTTTTGCAGATAGGGTCAACAAATATTTTGTTGAATCTGTGAATTTGGTGGGGGGGGAGGTAATCAGCACAAAATTTACAAAAGCCATGCGATGGTGGTGATTTGGGAAGTATATTCCCCTTCTTATTTAGTATGATAGAACTGCATGAAGTACTTGAACTTCTGCTGGACCTAAAAACTAATAAAAATTATAGTCTGGATGGAATGACCCCTGCTACAGTATGTTGAAATATTCAGCTTTTCACATAGCTGGACTTCTTACTTATTTCTTTAATTGAGCCCTTTCTTCTGGTACTATCCCCAGGTTTGAAAGTTGGAAATGGATGTCCCAATCTTTAAGAGGGGCGACCCTTGCCAGCCAAAAAACAACCATTCTATTTTGTTACTTTCTTTGATTTCTACATTTTTTTCCCCTACTTTCTTCCTCCCTGCCCCCATCATCACTACTACCATAATTATTATGTTTTTTTTGTGTATTGGGAACCTTACTGAATAATGACATATTGGTCCACTTGGATCGAGATGTTTCCTTAAACATATTTAAATACATCTGTTATACACATATAGATGTAGTTTAATTATAATGCTGGATTTAGTATTGCTTTTTGAATGTTTATTAGGTATCTTATGTTTTCTATTAACTTGAGGGGAATGTATGTTTTTCACCTGTGGTTGTGCTGATGGGTGTTTCAGTTTTGTATAATTACTATTAATTGATTTTTTTAATGGATTGCTGTATAATGCTTGTAGTAACATAGAGACACATCCCCTGATGAAGGGTCGCATAAGGACCCAAAGTGCTGGGGTATAATGCCACTGTCTTGTGAGCTCTGCCGCAATTAATTGTTTCTGTTGCTTTATAATTTTTTGACTACCAGTTTATTATTTTTATCATCTCCCTTGGTGTGCAGCTAAGTTATGTGTTCTGGTTTTCTAAGTTAGTGGAAAGGTTGTTGGCCGAACAAGTAACAGCTCACTCACAGACCCTTGAAGAAGCACCCATAGAGGTGTGAAATGGTGTTGGGAGGCTTTTGCGTCCACTGAATTTGGGGGCTTGCATTCCTGATTTTAGCTTTTTGCACTCTTTGATATGTATTATATTTTATACATATTAATAACGATATATACTTTTTATTACTATAAACAGTAGTTTTAGTGTGTCGTAGCTTGTATAGGATTCAAGTGCAGGGCATTTTTGCTCTTATCACTTACAGAATCATGGTCTGTTTGATGACTTCCAATCAGGGTTCCACAGGCATCATGGTACGGTGGGCTTTGTGTCGAGGGTCGTTGATGGTGTCAACAAAGCAATGGACTCTGAGCAACTTACTGGGGCCATCTTTGTTGACTTTTCCAAGGGCTTTGACATGGATGACCACCAAATGTTGCTGTATGGGTTAGCCTAGGTAGGATCAAATAGGGAAGCACTAAATTGGCTCCACTCATATCTGTACCAGAGAAGCCAAACAACTGTGGTAAATGGAGTTGAGTCCTCCCCACTGGTCATTTTGAGAGTGATACCTCAGGGCTCAGTCCTGGGATCACTCCTTTTTTTGATTTATTTGAGAGGACTGGAGGCTATTGTGGAAGACTCATTCTACCATTTAATTGCAGACAATACTGTAGTCTATACCTCAGTCTCTTCAGTCTTGGATGTTCAAAACAAGTTACAGTAAAGTTTTGATGGCTTACAGGCTTCTTTCAATAATGCTAAACTGAAACTGAATTCTTCCAAGACCAAGCTTATCCTTTTTTGTTCAGCTTCTAAAATTAAGGACTGTACAAATGTTTCAGTAAATGATGCAAACAGGACCCCACAGGAATGGGTAGATACCTACAAATACTTGAGTTTCTGGCTACATTCTATCGGGTCAAGATATAAGCATGTGGACAGATTAGTTGCACAGGTCTGCAAGAGGGTTGGGCTGTTGTGCAGGAACCATGACTGTCTGGACTCGAAGCAATCAAAAAAATAGTTCAGATACCGGTTTTCCCACTATTTGGTTATGCAAATACTTTGTATGACCATGCCACAAGCGACAGGTTACAAAAACCTGCGATCAGCTAAAGTATTGACACATTAGGTCATGGACTCAGTTTCCACACAAGAGAATTGTCGCTGTAGTGTGCCTCATGTTTTTATGTAATTCCATAGAGAGATTGTGTCTTGTTATCAGTAACAGTAACTATTTATTACTGTACTTTAACTGTGAATACTAGGACTTCTTAGCGATCCTCTGGAGAAAGGAACCAGTGACCTCTGGTGAAAGGGGCATAGCTACAAAACCGTGTGAGTATTTACTGATTTTTCTCTTGTGAGAGGAGCAAGATTGGGCCTTCGTTGTTGGAGGGGGACCGAGTTAGGGAGCACCAGTCCAAAACAGACTCCTTGTGGAGCATTGTGGGATTCAGGAGGGCTGCCTTATGTCTAGACACTAGCGATTTTGTAACACAGTGGGATTGTGTAAAAGGGTAGCAATCCACCATCCAAAAGGTGTCCACTAGTGTCAAATCCATCATTTAGGTAGTTTTTATTATTTTTATTCTGTGTGGAGCATTATTTTTAAGTTTGAGCTGCTACACTATACTGGAAGAAGGAAGTAGAGGCACTTCCAGTATAGCACTACATAAACAGTGTCCCGAGCAAGTGGGGTGAGCAAATGTGGGGCATGTATGCATGGGGCCACATGCAGAGATCTGCGCAGAGACAAGCACGTCTGTGCATGTCTTCTGTGTCCTCTGGTTAAAGCAGGGAAGCAGGCTATAAAACTCTGCAATGGTCAGTACTAAAACCATTAAAGGGTACTTTAGCCTCAGGGGAAAGAAAGAAAGAAAGAAAGAAAGGAAGGAAGGAAGGAAGGAAAGAAAGAAAGAAAGAAAGAAAGAAAGAAAGAAAGAAAGAAAGACTGGTAAAACAGAGAGGTTAAAGGAAAACTAAGATGTTTGACAAAATGGAAAATTGGCTAGACATTCTATGTGGAATGGGATCAGCAGTGAAATATGTAAATTGCCAGATGTACATCTCAGCCCAATGTGAGCCCTAGATTAGAGTTTAACTGCCCCAAGTGTAAGGAAAATGAAGAACTGCAGATTGAATTAAGTATGTTGTGTGAATCAGCAAACAACACAGGCAAAGCCACTAATAAACCCTGTGAATCTAGCCCCAAACCTATGTCTGAAGGGATTACAGATTACAGAAAGAGAGTTAGAAAGGATAGTGGGGAGTGTAATATTCTTCCAGAGGCAGAAAGCAATGGAGACTGGTCAGTTGTTTCAAAACAAACTGTTTAAAAAAGGAAGTATGCCACAGGAAGGCAGGATAAAATGTTTCTAAAGAGATCTGTACCACTAACAGAGAAAAATACTTCTGAGGACTTTGGGGGAAAAGGGGAGTGACCCCGGTAATAAAAATGTACTTGGGAGAAAAAAGGAAGGTATATCAGTTATCAGAGATTCTCTTATAAGGGGGTGTGACACACAAATATGTGGGGATGATAAATTGAACAGGGTAGTCACATGCTTACCTGGTGCCAGAGTCAAAGATGAATAAAAACTTGCTGCTGAAACTGCAAGGAACTAACTCCAACTTACCCACAGTAGCGATGCATGTGGTAACAAATGACATTGGAAAAGAACACAAAAAGGATGTAGTTGGGGACATTATTGAATAGGGTAAGAAAATCAAAGACATGGGAACTAGAGCAGTAATTTCAGGTATCCTCCCATTGAACAAATGTCATCCTAAAAAAATATACGACAGTACAAAGAATCAATGTACACCTGTTTAATTGGTGCAATAAACTAGGGATCACATATATAAATTTGTGGGACAAATTCATAGGAAAAACACACTTGTATGGTAGGGATGGACTTCACCCAAACAAGGCAGGGAAGAGTATCCTGGGTAGGACAATATGAGAAGCACTCTATGGAAAGGATTTAAACTAATCAAGGAGAGGGGAGGGCTTGACTGCTATATCACGGACATAAATTTCCTACTTCTCAATTCTAGGAGTCTAAACAACAAGAAAGTCGAATTGGAGATCCTACTACACAAAGAAAAAATACAAGTATGTGCTGTATCTGCGACATAGTGGAGGGAAGACACCTTGGGGAAGGACATACAGGAATATCGGGTGCTTCATGTTAACCACAGTAACAGGAGAGAGGGAGGAGTGGCACTGTATGTACATAATGATATTTAGGCAAATGATGTTAATGACACAGACAGCAGTGCAGAATCAACAGAACAACTATGGGTACAGATAAATCCACAGAAAGTGGCAAAAGAATTATTTGCATTTGCTATAGAGCCCCTAATTTGTCAGCCACTGAAAATAAAAATTTTTTGGAGTGCCTTCACAATATTGAAGTGGGAACAAGGATATTAATAATGGATGATTTTAACTTCGTTAGCAGAAACTGGAGGAACCAAACCACCGCTGTCTGATTGAAGACACATTTTTAGAGTTTATTATGACAAATAATCTGGAGCAACATGTGCAAGAAATCGCTCAAAGTGGTAACCTCTTGGATCTGGTTTTAACAAATCTTCGGCAGGATATTATAGACTGCAAAGTGAGAGAACCCCTTAGTGACAGCGACCTTAATATGGTGCAGTTTGCAGTAAAAACTAGATGGGAGCCTCCTAAGGATAAAACTAGGGTTACGTGCTATAAAAAAGCAAACATCCTAGAGATCAGAGAGTACATGAAAAACTGGGATTGGAGATAGGACTTTGAGTTGTTGATCCTAAATGCCAAGAGGGAGTTATTGTACTTTAAACTCAAATATTGTATCACTGCCTTTTTCCCAGAGAAAACAAAATATAATAATAGAGGAAAAATACCAGTTTGGTTTGATAAAAACATTAAACTGAGGATAAAGAAAAAGAAAAGAGCATATACTACCAATGGGGCCTATGCACAAATGTGTGGAGTGCCTACCACGGATCCATGATGTGTAGACACTCCGCACCTATTGCACCCCCCATGTGGGATGCATGACCTGAGGCATGCAGCCCCTATGCACCCGATCCCCCAGCTGTGCAGAAAGCAACGCACCAGGGGTGGGCAGGGGGCATGCCAGTACTGGGCGCCATGCACTAAGGGGCATAGTGCTGCGTACTGGGGCACGTAGACTGGTGTCCATCATGCCAAGCAGAACCCTGCTATAAGTCCCCTGTGTACCCTGCCCCTGCAGCATACCGGCCACCACAACATTCCCACGGCCGTCAGGCATCCCCCCACACACACAGCATGGGACTGCCCCGACCCCATTCCCCTGAGGCTGACACACCGACACACACACAGCATTGCCCCATCCCCCTGATGCAGTACCCCCCAGCCCAGTGCTGTATCATGGTGCATATGAAGACTGCCTCCCCAGACATGGCCAGCATTACGCCTGGTGTGGCGCAGCACCCCCCACCCCACACATGGTTGCACCCATCCTGTTCCACACAGCGCCATCCCATGTGGGTTCCTGTTCCAGGCAGCAAAACCCAACCCCCTCCACACAGAAGTGCCCGGTGTAGCCCGACCCGGTATCAATCCTTGTTTGCCAGTGGTCTCCTACTCATCCACGGCATTGGCAACCCCCATCCAATGCCCATATCATCCTGCCATGCCACTGCAAACGCCTGCGTATGTCAGACAGCCAGCGGCCATGGAGGTGTGTGGAAGGCTGTGCCACTGGCAGTCTCTGACCATGGCATCGGCAGGATGATACAGGGCACTGGGTGGGGCTTGCCGGTGCCACAGATGGGTGAGGGACCACTGGTGAATGGAAGCAGGTACCGGGTCAGGGTACACTGGGCACCCCTGTGTGGGTGGAGGCGTGGGCCCCACTGTACAGACGGGGATGGCCGTCAGTGCTGTTGGGGGAGTAATCAGTGCGGCGGGCACCACCACGTGGGATGATGGGTGCACGCTGGCTGCTGGGGTTGCTGGCACAACAGCACAGGTCCATGCCACTGTGGGTGCTGTTCATGCACCTGGACCCATGCCTACCCACATAAGAGATCCACTTTGGGACCCGGGATGGGATTGCTATTGGTTGCCCACCTGGGTCCACTGCTCTGCCCCTGCCCACCCCGCAGGGATGCACACCGGGTGTGGCAGAGCCGTGGACTGGTGGTGGCCATTGATGAATACGGCCTGTACGCACCTGTCCGCAGGTGTGGAGCTACGCGGGTGGAATAGCCGCCTCCAGCACATACTTCCTGTCCGTACATGCATAGGCCCCAATAAGAGAAATCCATCTACAGGTAGATGGTTGGCATATAAGGACAAGGTTAGGCAGCACAAAAGGGCCATTAGAGAATCCACGAGGAAACAGGAGCTTAAACTAGCTGTGGGTAGAACAGACAATAAAAAAGCATTCTATGAATACATAAACAGCAACAAAAAAGGGAAACCGATGGTGGGACCTATTAAGATTGGGAACTTGGTCATAAGAGATGGACAACAGCTAGCAGAGGAATTTAACAAGCACTTTAAGAGTATTTAACAAACCAAGACATTGGAGTTGATGATGTAAGTCTAGGGACATATGAAGAAATGGAGATATCCATGGTAGAAGTTAAAAAAAATGCTACAGAAATTAAAGACAAACAAATCCCTTGGATCTGACGAACTTGACCTTTTATTAACAGAAATTAGCAGACGAGATATCAGGGCCTTTAGCTGACATATCCTACACTTCCATCTCAGAGGGAATAGCACTCCAAGAATGGAGAGAAGCAACAGTTATCCCAGTTCATAAACAAGCATTTGTCAATGCTGCATGTTTGCTTGCTAGTTTTGGCATTGGTAGTGCAGGAGTTAGAGAGATGCATAATAGGAATGACAGTGAAGTATTAAAGTAACACCACACCTCACCCCCATCCTGCAGAGAGTGACAGGCATTTGGGGGTGTGCCTTTGAGTTGCTGGCCATAATGCTCACACCATTCCACCTCACTCCACCCTGCAGACACCAACTGGTGTTGCAGTGTGCCTTGGGGTCTTCGGCCCTTACGCTTACCCTATTCCATAAGGAAATAAGCTGAAATAGGTGCAATAGAGGAGAATGGGGTGAACATTAGGGCTGAAGACCCCAAGACACATCTCAATGCCTGTCACTGGCTGCAAGGTGGGGGGGGGGGGTTGAATGGAGTGAGCATTATGGCCGATGACTCCAAATCACACCCTGATGCCTGTCACTCTCTACAGGGTGGGGCTTCATGGTTGAAAACCCTAATGCCCCTGGCGTTTGTTGATGTTTTCACCCCAAATGTTCAACATGGGCTTTTTGGGACTCCACCTCATGAACAGTGGCACTATCATTTTGTTACTTAGTCCCAAAAAAGTGATTTTGCAAGACGGCGCCATTCGGCACCACAGGTGCAAAAACACATTTAGAACAGGATGTAAAAAGTGACAGCTGTACTGTTCATGAGGAGGTGAGAAAAAAAGACAATGTTGAAAATCTTGAGAGGAAATATGAAAAATTGAAGTTATGAGCATGCATAGAAACTGCGCAACGCACGTCTGTAATGCAATCATTTTTTGTAATTTTTTCACCAAATTTTCAACATGGGCATTTTGGGACCTCCCATCATGAACAGTGCCACTGTGATTTTGTTAATCTGTCCCAAAAGTTGATTTCCCACAGCGACCGCACCATTCTGCACCACAAGTGCGAAAACACATTTCCGGCAGGATGTAAAAAATGACAGCTGTGCTGTTCATAAGAAGGCGTGAAAAAATGGCAACGTTGAAAATCTGTAGGGCTGGCCCATCGGCACAATGATTGGATTTCCGCTTGCAACACAGTCCAAGTAGGATGAGGCAAGACTGCTGGAGCAGCCTCCTGCCCACCCTCAAAGGTGGAGCCCTTGGGTATGGGAATCAAATAGGGAGGACCCCTCTCCAATTCCCATTTTGGCCCAAGACCCCCCCCGAACCTCACCACCTGAATCAATGACTCCCCGGCAGTCACTCGTGCAGTCCCCCACTTCGACCCCCTCACACGAACTAGCCCCAAAGCCTTGCATCTACCATAAGCTTCTGCAGGCAATGGGGGAAGCTCAAAGGGATGGAAGCCATGCTGCTGGGCTGCTGAGTAGGTGCACCTTACCTGCCCATAGCCAGACACATACTGACTACCAATCCCAGTATCCACCACTAAACTCCCAAATGATATTCCCACCCCAAATAATATTCAAGAATGTTATAAAAAGCAGGGAAATTAACACAAACAGCTCTGCACATAAACATGCATAACATAATTATAATACCAATTACCCTTAAAAATCCACACACACACCCAACTCCCAACACAATAATACCACACAACTCAGACTTATAAAAAGACAGACTTAAGGGCTCAAGGCTTTAAGGTCAAGTTTATTGTTCGACATTGATTCATTACAAAACAATTACTAAAAAGAAAATACAAACATAACTAATAAAATTCAGCAGTACACATAAATAGCTACAGTCCACCTCTCTATAATAAAATCCAGTACAAGGTCAGAATACCAGTGAAGGATTAGATTATCAAGGAATTTCCATCATTATGTAATCTAAAAAAAGCAGGAAGAATTCAAGAGGAAAAGGTAATTAGAAATCATGTAAATTTACAGGAGTAAATTGGTCTTATCTTAGTTTGGGTCTTGTTACCTACACCCCCATCCAGGTTACTGAAACCTATAATCCCAATATTCCAAAAGACAATGTCAAATTGGAAAAAATGCCAATTAAGGGAAAATAACACATTTCCCTTTTGCAAACTTCCACTGAGTACAACATAAAAAGGAATAAAAATAAGGACTTTGACAAAATGAAACATTCCCAGTTAGCTACTCAAACAACAATAACACATTATAAATTAAAAATACTCAGAAATTTAGACAAATTATATATTTATTATATGATCAGAAGGGAGACACAGGTTAATCAATATAGGCCCAATCCAAAACTCTCTTCTACTATGGTATAAATGACATGAGAGTACCACACATTTCAAATCACCATGTACTTTCATCTCACATTTACATAATTTTGAGACAGTACCAGGTCTTTTTTGCTTAACATGTATATAATTATAGGGTTGAGCAGGGGTTCTATGTTAAACCACAAAGTTTAAACTTTAAGGTGTTTGCGAAGAGGGTGGGCACAGGTTGGGGGGGCAGGGACTCACCGAGGGACCATTTTCTTCTTTCACAGGACTTGCAAAAAAAAAGAAATAGACACTTTTAACATGCTGGGGTGGGCTCCCAGTGTGCCACCTATGTGTTTGTTGGGGGGGACTGGAGCCGGCAGGGATTGGGCACCACCACTGGCCATACAGTGTGCATATGGGAAGGGGAGGCACGAGCACGCTGGGGTGGGCTCCCAGCATGCCAACTGGTTGTTTGTTTTGGGGTGCTGCAGCCGACGGGGGATTGGGCACCCCCCCCGGTCAGCCACACAGTGTGCTGTGGGGGCACATGAACTGAGGGGGATTGGGTACCCCCCTCAGCACACAATGTGGAGCCGGGGAGAATACTAATGAGGGAGGGGAAGAGATTAGCAGAGGGAGGAAGCGGGAGGGATTTCATGCCGAGCTGTGCATGACAGCAGTTCGACTGACATAGGTATGCAAATTGCATACATGCTAGCACCGCTGATTGCAGCAGACCTTTTCTTAGAAGTGAAGACCAACACAGCCGAACTGCTGTCATACACAGCTCAACATGTATTGGTCCCCTAGGGTAGTGCCTACTACACTGAGAACTGCATTGGCAAAGGAGGGTTACACACCTCCAAAAGTCCTACTGTTGCAAGATGTTCCTTGTGCATGCGCACAAGCGAACGTAAAAATGAAAAATGTTTCAGAAGCAAATGTGCTCGAGAACAAGGGGACGTGTTATGAAGCTGGGGTATAGATTCAGGAGAGATGTGAGGAAGGACTTCTTCACAGAAATAGTGGTGGATTCCTGGAACAGCCTTCCACTGGAGGTTTTGGGGGCAAAAACAGTGGTGGGGGTCAAGACTGCATGTGATAAGCATGAAGGGAATCATAGTAGAAAGGAAGGGGGCAGGAACTGTGGTAGGGTCTGTGATAATAGTGTAGGTAGGGAGGAATGGGCAGACTGAAAGGGCCAAGCTCTCCTTACATGCCATAAAATTCTGTTCTTCTATGTTTCTATCCAACCCCAACCACTCCAGGAGCTTATTGGGTGCACCAGCACACCCACACCTCCTTGGTCAGTCTTGCTCTTGTGGAGTTTGGTGAATACACCCTCTGATGTCACCACCATGTCTTCATCCCACTGGTTGGTGGGGATCCAACTTTTGACCAACTGCACATTCTCTGAGACCAAAAAGACATCAAGGAAGGCCAGAAAAATGCAGTCATGAATATCCTGGCTTCAAATGGAGACCAGCAAACTGACTGTAAGGCCTCCTACACTGTCTCCAGTGTAGCAGGGCTAAGTGGGCACCATTGATTAGCCTATTTTTGGGTTCCCTTGTTCCAACATTCAAGGATCTTCTGAGCTTTGAAAGCCTGAGTGGTGTCCATGAAGCCCAGCACCTGGATGAATCATGACATCCCTGCTATGTGCTGTCCTACCACCCCAGTGTCAAACCCTGCTGCTCTGCCTCCAAGATGTAACTACATAGCCACCTTTCATGAACTGGCCAACTGTTTGGCCAACCAGCCTCTTCATAGATGTTGTGGAAGTGCTCCTCTCCTCAGCAATATCATATGCCACTCTGGTCTGTGATACAGTAGAATTATCTATCCACTCCCAGGCCTCAGGGTCACTGCCTTCCATAGGAAAGGTAAGACCAGACAGGGATCTCAGTCCGCTGTTTGAGTCAATTCCCTGACCATCTGCCACTGTCATAGCAATAAAGCATCAGCAATACCATTCTCAAGACCAGGGACAGGAACAATTTTAAAATTAATGTTAAGCAGCCTACACCTGAGGAAGAAGACCCTCATAAAACTAAAATACCACCAACAGCTTAATCTGGTTCAAAGTCAGTTGGCATTCATCTGTAGCCCCCCTTCCCTGGGTCATGCCTGAAAATAGGCATAATTTGTCTAGTGCGCTTACCTGGTCAACAAAAACTAACTATCTAAATAAATAAATAAATAAGGTCACCCAATGGGCCATTGGCCCCTAGCTGCCCATTGATGGCATGCACATCACCCATGTTGTAAGAGCAGGAACAACTATTTTGTCTCTCAACTGTTGACACCAAACCAGCAGCTCAACCACTATCAAGAAAAACTCCAGCAGAGTGACCTGCCTCATGAGTCCCACTGCTGCCCCACAGCTGCCTAGGTGCATACTGTGTGAACCTGAGCAAGTCACTTAACTTCCTTGTGCTCCCAGGTTGCATCTGCAAACAAGCTTCAGCTTAGTGTGCTACTCCTGGTTAAACAATGTTCCCTTTCCCACTGCTACCTCACTTGAGGGCCAACTTGAAGAACACCATTCCCCTCTAAAATATGCCCCAATGTCCTACCCACTGGATGCATCCCTAAACAGTTCCAGCACCTGACTGCCCAATGTCATGTGTCAGATTGTGACTCCATTAATGTGGGTAAGGAAGGCTTGCCAGACCTCCATGTCTTCCCTGAAGCCTTCTATCATGCTTATCCTATAATGGAGTTTCTGGTCACTAATCCCAACATCACCATTCCCCTCAAAAATGTCCTCCCCATTGGTATGACCCAGCAGGCAAAGTTCAAGGGACCCACCAGCTACTGAAGCTCCTTTATGGTGATCTTTTTGGCTGCCACTGCATGTCCAGAAGAGTCCTAAGGGGCTTGATCTTGTTTTGGGGCAGACAACTTTCCAGCGCCTCTGTATCTGCCTTGATGCCCAAGAATGACATAACAGTGTTTGGTGCTTTGATCTTACCAGTGGTCAATGGAACACCAAAGCTGTGGCACAACTGTAGAAAGGTATCCTATCTCTGCCCACAGACCTGGGAATAGGCTCTGCCAATGAACAGAAAATCATCAGGTAGTGAACAATCCATTGAGCCCCCCCCCCCAGCTTCTATGGCAGTTGCCCAGTGCAAGACTGTGCTGAAGCATTGAAACACTGCACAGACCACTGCAAACCCCATGAGAATACAGTTATCAATGCAATATTGGCCTTCAAATTTCATCCCCAGCAAGTTTGAGTCATATGACTGGATAGGGAGCAATCAGAATGCTGACTCTATATCTGCTTTGGCCATAACAGTCTTAGGTCATGCTGTGTATACCATCTCAATCGCCCTGTCAAATGATGCATAATGGGTCGCCGTGTAGCAAGAATCAATGTGGTCATTCATTGAACTGACCTCTGGGAAAGACAGCTGGCTGATCATGTGGTACTCACCTAGAACATTTCTAGGCACAAGGCCGCTAGAGGAGACTCCCAGACCAGGAACTAGAAGGAAGGAATAAGGACCACTGATCCTGCCCAGGCTCAGCACTTTATGGAGTTTGTCCTGGACCACCTGCAGTCTATTACTGACCCACTTTAGGTTTTCCATTTCATATCTATTGGGGGCCATCCTACAGGATCCTGAAGTCAACCATGAAACCATCTGCCATCAGAGTGGACAACTTGCAGTCCAGGTGTTGCTTGAGCCATGGCCAAAGCTGGTCCACCCTTATTGGAGTGAGCACGCTTGTCATGGTCAAGCTGGCCTTGTTTCCTCTCAATGGACCATTCCCCCACCCTGGTGGGGCTTTCTGGGCTTGCACTGGCTGAAGGTGTGCCTATGGCTGAATGCAAAACATTAATGTGGGTACCTGCAAAAGGTCTTGCTGCAAGTCCCCCTGTTACACCCAAAGTATACTCGAGTCTGGGACCCAGTTGGCTGGTGTCTGTGGGACTGGGACACTCTAACTGGCAACCCACTATCAATATGAAAGACACCCCCCATACATAACATCTACCAGTAATGATATGTCCAGGACAGCCAAGTCTTTGGATGTGTCATACTGCATGAGGGGACCTAATTTATTGTCATTTTCCAACCAGCCAGCACCATATTTGCACCTGTGGGCACACTTGATCCTGTTCAAATAATTGACCAGGCCACAGCTTTTCTCAGGGGCCATCTAACACATTATGCTGGCAAAGACTATGAACCCCACAAGCCAATTATTGACTGACCTATATCCAAGGCCCCTAGAATTCTGTGGCCACAGAATTTTGCACAGAACTTGCAACCAACCACAGAACTTCTGCAGTGCCGTAGAATTCACTGCTCTTGGTGATTCTTTATTAATATTTCTGTTTATCCATAGAACCTGGTTCCCTTCCCCTCTTTTTATATCCAAAACTCCTCTATGCTCAGAATGTGATGTTATCAATGCTATAACATCATACATTAGCTAATGAAATGGCTGCATTCTGCCACAGAAATGAATAGTCACTTATCTACTACAGCTCCCACTGCCAGAGGTGGTGGCACAGCACATCAGGCATGGTGATATTTGCTCAACCTGCACTACAGCTTAATACAATTTTCAGTTTTACATTATTACATTAGGGCAAACTTAAACAAAACCTTGACAATAGTATAGACCTGTTAAGTCCATACCTTACTTTGTACAAACTTATTTTTGCCTTTAAGGTATAGAGATGCCATCTGATATGAATAACTGGTAAACTGAATTAACCTGTCATTTTTAAGAAAAATAAAGTAATTATGCCCAGGAAAATTCAAATATAATGATGTGTAGACCTGTTGAAAGAATAGACCTGTTAAATAAATAATTGCGCTGTGCCAGGGTTATTGATTACATAGTGTCATTTGTTGATAGAATCACCTAATAGTTATGGAGAAATGTTGTGTGCAGGGTCAGAGGGTAGCATGTTGTGTTCCCATGCCAGCAACTCAGGTTCAGAGATGAGCTCTGGGAGCTGGCTGGGCAGCACAAGGATTGGGGGAACACATTACTGCTCTGAGCCTGGGAAGGTATGGTGCAGTGTTTTGTCACACATGGGACACATTATGATGAGCTGGAGAGCTTTATCTCATAATGGGTTCACATGCATGTCATGGCCTAATGGTGTTACGTAGTGTATCAAGGGAAGCAGGTTGACATGAAAAATGAGTTTTGCAATATGTCCTTTGTTCTGCTTATTCCATTTCCAAAAGGGACCTGTATGAATGAGGATATAATTTCATGGAAATTTTATATATATATATATTCTATGCAAAAAACTTTGTTAATGCATCAGGGTTCTTCTACAGTGAAAAAAGCGAGGAAATTTGATTTTAGGGTTCCCAACCCTTGCACCCCACCACACCCCGCCCCCACCAACAGGCATCGGGCTGTGCATTGGGGTCATCGGCCCCAACTTTCACCCCATCCCATGTGTAAACAAGATGAGGTGGTGCAGTATAAGAGAATGAGGTGAGAGTTAGGGCCAATGACCCCAACGCACACCCCGATGCCTTATGGTGGGGGCAGGGTGGGTGGGGTGCAAGGTGAGCCCTAAATTGAATTTCCTTGCTTTTTCACTGTAGATGAACCCTAACTGATGCATTAATGACATTTTTTGTATAGAATTTCCCCACTTTTTAAGAAAGAATAGAAAAGTAGAAAGTTGCACAAGTTGGTGGGAAGGGCCCCACGCTCCCACCAACTTGTAAGTGCCAGGCCATATTACATACCCAATGACTAAAAAGTACATTCACAACAGTAAAGCCAGCCACCAAAGAAATGTTAATCTACTAGAACAATAGAAAACGCTGTCCACAAAATGTAAACTGCACCACAGAATATCTCCACAAATAATACATTGTCTGACACATAAATACCTCTATTGACATCTACAGGACATGCTGTCAACACCCTCCAAATTTCAAGTAAAAAGACCAAACTGTGTCCAAAATACGACATGTCAAAATTTGAAATTTTCATTCATCAGAGTGGCACAGTTCCGCGCCTGTTAACATTTAACACACACAATGACTAAAAACAACATCCATGACACTAAGGCTAGGTATCCTATCAATTTCACGCCACCACCACAAGCAAAACGCTGTCCTCCATACGTAAACTGCGCCACACCATATCTCCGGCAAAAAAAATTTTCCGACATGGAAATACTGTAATTTACATCTACAGGACAAGCCATTAACACCCTCCAAATTTCAAGCGAAAAGACCAAACCATGGCCGAGATATAACATTTCAACATATGAGATTTTCATTCATCAGACTGGCACAGTTCCACACCTGTTGACATTTAACACACACAATGACTGAAAACTACATCCATGACACCAAGGATGGGTATCCTATCAATTTCAAGCCACCACCACAAGCAAAACACTGTCCGCAATACGTAAAGTGCGTCACGCAATATCTCCACAAAAGAAATTTTCTCTGACATGTAAATACCATAATTCACATCTACAGGACATGACGTAAACACTCTCCAGATTTCAAGTAAAAAGACCAAATTGTTTCCAAGATATTCAATGTTAAAGATTGGTAAAATTTCCCTATCTATTCCATTATAAAAAATCTGGCCATCTTGTCCCTATCTCGCAATCAAAGTTGGCGATCAAAGAATCTCACGATCAAAGAATTTGCAGGCTTGTAATCAAAGAATTTGCAGGTTCATGAAAAAACAATAAAAACTTTTGTAATTTACAAAATTGGTAAAATTGCCGTAAACCACCACCATGGTTCGACAGAACGAAGCCCCCTGAGCAAAACCCACCCTCATTTGACTTCCTAGGGCACCCCTGGGCTGAGAAAATTGACTTTTTAATTCGGTCATCTCGTCCTACCCTCATGATGCACGACTGCGATCAAAGAATCTCACGAATAAAGAATTTGCATGCTCGCGATCAAAGAATGTGCAGGGTCATGACCAAAGTATAAAAAGTTGTGTAATTTACAAATTTCAAATAATTGCGGTAAACCACAGCCATGGTTCATCAGAACGAAGGCCCCTGAGTAAAACCCACCTTCATTTGTCTTCCTAGGACACCCCTGAGCTGAGAAAATTGATTTTTTTTTTTTTATCTGGCCATCTCGTCCCTCGCTCACGATGCACGATCGCGATCAAATAATCTCGCGATCAAAGAATTTGCATGGTCACGGTCAAAGAAATTGCTCGCTCGTGAACAAAGAGCGAGGGATGAGATGGACAGATTTCAAAATAGTTTTTTGCAGCAAAGGGGTGCCCTATTAAGTTACATAAGGGTGGGTTTTGCTCAGGGGGCTTCGCTCTGCCCCATCTGAATAAAAAAACTGTACTTTTCATTATCCCTGGTAGTCTAACGGCCCCCTCCCCAGCATGGTAATGTACATATGATGCTTGTATCCCTGAGTAGTCTAGTGGCCCCTCAAAAGTATCTTATTAATATGTTTATTTTTATCCCTGGTAGTCTGTGATCCCCCAATCATAATAAAATAAATTTACGTTCTCAATGTCCTGTGGTCTAGTGGCCCCACACCCCACCCAGACATGCCAGCCACCCAGCACCCCCACCTTCCCCAGCTGGCGGCTGGCACAGCCACCTCTCACCTCCACAGCCAGACACCAACTGTTTGTATTAGTAGCGGTAATTCAAACAGGCTTCTAAATTATTTCTGAGTGCCTGTTTCAATTAGCGCTAGTAATACACACAGTCGGCGGCTGGCCATGGAGATGAGAGGTGGGCTGTGCCAGTCGCCATCTGGGGAAGAGTTTGGGGGGTGCTGGGTGGGCTGGCAGGCTGGGTGAGGGAGTGGGGGGCCATTAGACTACCAGGAAATTGAAATACAAATTTATTTTATAATGATGGGGAGAGAACCACTAGACTACCAGGGATGTCTATAATAAAGATAATGAAGTATAGATTTGGGGGGGGCACTAGACCACCAGGAATATTACAAAAAAATATAAATAAACGCACATGGAGGGCCACTAGACTACCACAGATACAAAATAAACATATTAATAAGATACTCACTGTGAGGGCCACTAGACTACCAGGGATAAAAGCATCGTTATGTACATTACCATGATGTGGAGGGGGCCGCTAGACTACCAGAGATAATGAAAATTACCGTTTCTTTATTCAGATCGGAGAAAGCGAAGCCCCCTGAGCAAAACCCACCCTTAAATAAGTTTATAGGACACCCCTGGGCTACAAAAATGCAATTTAAAATATGGCCATCTCGTCCCTCGCTTGCAATGCATGATCGCGATCAAAGATTCTCGCGATCAAAGAATTTGCAGGCTCACGATCAAAGGTAGTTTGCGAGCCGCGAACAAAGATTTAAAAAGCAAATAACTATTTTTAGACCGATTTAGATGGAACCAAAGGCATGGTTCGATAGATCGGGGGGCCCTGAGTAAAACCCATCCCAGTTTTACTTCAGAAGTGACCCCTGAGCCGAGATATTTGTGTTTTTCCGATTGGAAAACTGAAAAAAGATGGCAGACCTCGTGATCAAAGAATTTGAAAAAATCCTTGGGGACAAAGATTCTTGAACTGCGAGGCTGCAAATTCTTTGATCACCAGGCGGGACGAGATGGCCAAAACCCCATTCTTTGTTCGCAAAACATGCATATCAATTTTCCCATTGACTTATAATGGGAACTTAAAAGTGGCATAACTTTTGAATACCTTAATATTTTTTCACCAAACAAAAAGCGACATGTTCAGCCCAAAGATCATTCAAACGAACCATCTCACAGAGTGGCACACCACACCACGGCCGTGCAAGGGCACATCCAAAATCCCAAAAGCTGCCTCCAAAAATGGATAATTTTGAATTTTTCAGTGCTTTCGTACACAAAGACCATAAGTCCAACAGAGATGCAATTTGGCAAGTCAAGAGATCTACAATGCCCCACCACACATTCCAAATTTCAGGCAAATCCATTGAACTGGTCCAAAGTTATTAACGCCCAAACTTTTGACTTAAGTATGTAAATGACCGCTGAACCCTAACTATAATGGCACAACCGCACACTATAAAATATATACACACACACACACATACATACACATATAGTCTTTCTCTCTCACTATATACATATATACAAGCATATTTGTATGTATGTTACAGATTGAATGTAAATATATAAGTGATACACAGTGGGGACCTCATGAGTAGTATAGACAGCATGAGTATAGAAATACCTTATTTATCACATAAGGTCCCCTCTTCATATTTTATTTTATTTATGCACTAGGCTAGGACCTTAAGGTATGGATATTTATTTTGCTTTTTAGGCATAAAATAATTTCTATAAGTCTGTTATTTTTGAACTAGTGTTACTGTGCTTCCCCCCCATCCTGATTGCTATAACCATTGCCATAGAAGTGAAGTCAGGATAACAAGTTGTCATTGTGATGTGGTAGTTCATTAGTGCCACAGAACTTCCACAGAAATAACAAACCACCACCGCAGAAGTTCTGCGGCAAATGGTAATCTTGCCGCAGAACTTGGTCCTGATGTGCCGCAGAAAAGTAAAGGCCTTGCCTATATCCACCTTTACCCTTTAACTATCTGGGGCTTATTCTTTCTTGTCCCTGTTCTCCTTCAGCTCTTTGAGCCAGTTCAGCAAAGAAAACATATCCACATATTAGCCCCCATGAATCTGTTGACTAACTTTGTCTGACAGATGCGATCCCACTGGCTCAGCTACACTGACGTACAGTAGTGTCCAGGGACAGGGGCCACTGTTACCAGTGCTGGTCTGCTGACACATACCCCATGCACTGTCTGGACCATGGCTACCCCCTGCTTCTGGGTCTGAACTGCCACAGTGAGCCCCACTGCTGTCTCCAGTAAGTTGTCCAGCTTCTGTTTCAGGGCAGAAGGCTGGCTTTAGGCAGTGGCATAACCAGGCTGTTTTTGGGGAGGTTCAAGCCCCTCTAATGTAAGCTCAAGGCCCCCCCAATCATTTTCCCTGAAATATTTAAAGACTTACAGCTTCACTGCTTGCTGAGGAAAAAAAAACAAAACACATGGTTTAGAGTCAGCACTTTATAGCTCTACCACATGGAGCGCACTTTCCTTTTTCTTTGATTGGCCCGGGTCCTCCGGATCCCACTGTGATCATTGGTGGTGCTAGTGGTGGAGGTCGGGGAGCTCTGCTCCCAACCAGTGCTTTGGTTGCTCCTGAACAGTGGCAGGGTGAAACTTTAGTGGTCCGGGTGCTGGTTTCCACACAGACGCACTTTGCTGCTGCACCTCATGGTCAGTCTGCCCAAACTTGTCCCCTATTGGTGAATGCCGCATGGACCACAATCAGCTGGGCGCCCAGGTCTGCAACTGCAGTGGCATTAATTTACTGTGGAAGGGAGGTGGGGGAAGAGAGCTGAGCAGGGGAAATCCACCACCGACGACAACCAAAACAGATGCTGTTGCTTCACTTGGGGGGGGGGCTCTGGGAGAAGGGCCACAGTGGTCATCTCAGGGGACTGCAGCATGAAAGGGGTTCAGGGATCCCACAAAACAGATAAAAATAAAGACAAAAAAAAAGGCAAAACTGTCTTATTTGCTCTGGGGTCCTGTAATCTTCCCAGCAGATCTGCTGGAATAATGGTGTCTGGCTGATCTCTTACTTGTGCTTCGGTCCAGTAACCTTTCCAGCAGATCTGTTGGAATAATGGTTCTGAATGGTCTCTTAATTGCTGTGGGGGACTGTAACCTTCGCAGCAGATCTGCTGGGATAATGGTGTCTCTCTCTGCGTTGTACTCACTGGTCCAGTAACCAAATTTTTGCACATGTACCACTTAATAGATGTCATAATAACCAGGCTTTTCAAACATATGTTTCACCATTAAAATGCAGAAAGAGACACCATTTGAAGGTAAAAATCTCAAAATTTTCCGGGGGCATGCACCCAGACCCCCTAGCTTTGTTAGGATTTTGACTGTGGGGCATTAGCCCCCCAACTTTATACCTCTGGTGACGCCCCTGGCTTTAGGCTCCCTCAGCTTTTGAGGGGAGGGCTGCTATAACAGATCAACACTTGCAGGATTGGCCAGGAATGTTGGGAATCCTCTACCACTTCCACGTTGTTCTCTGGTTCTTTTTACCCTTGTATTGGATGAAAGCTGAACTGGGGAGAACATCGGTGGGGTGCACCCCTGAACACTGGTAAGACCTTCTGCCTGAACTCTTCATCAAATACATTATCACTTGGGCTTGCCTTACCTTTCTCAAAGGGGCTGCTGACTCCTTTGCTAGTGCAATCTTAAATCCCCAGATGGTTTACTATACACTGTGAGTTATATAACTGACATTATAGACAAACTCCACTATCCTCTGGAGAGTGACTGAGCTACAGCTGAGACGGTGACGGCGTTTCGCTCTTGCTGCTGTGGAGTAGCAGCAAGAAGCAGGTCCACTAGGAGAATTTTTTATTTCGAACAGGTAAACCACCATTGCCTGAAATGTGAATTTACCAGTCCAGCTTAAGCTGACCCCCGTCTGCTGCTGGGTTTCTCTCCTCGCATTTCTTCTGTTAGTGCAAGAGGTTCGACGCCGAAGGTGGTGAGCTCCGAGATTGTTCCAACAGCGGAAGCCCTTTGTGAGGGCCAGTGGTGGGGAGACTTGTGGCTGTGGCCGAGGCATTGTTTGCGGAGGAGAGAGAAGGTCGCTACGGGCAGTTGAGAGCTGCTGAAAGCGGACATTGTTACAGATACTGAAAGATTTGGGCAAATAAAAAGTGCTAAAGCATTAAGAGATCCCCATACAGATTTTTGAACCAGGAGGGAAGTGTTGTAACCCAGATAAAAGGAGTTAAAAAAAAAAAAAAAGGCTAATTGAACTGTCCGAGTATTGGGGATTTAGGCTTGGTACAGACACCAGCACTTAAAGCTTAGCGCTCAGCTGATGTTCACTTTTTTTTTAACAAATGTTCTAAACAATGGAATGTTAAAGTGTATGCGATTTTATATATTATACGATGGCACAGAGTGGCATATTTTATACAGTTTAAATGGTTTTAAGTTTCACGCCATTGAGTGGTCACATGAGCATTCTATGTATAACATGCATGCGCTAGACTGGCGTGCAGATCATTACGGAGTCATACGTCCAACAGTATAAAGCCTATACTTATTTATTCACTTAAAAAGCACAAAGAGCTTTTTATGGTTTTCATACCAACTAGTTGTTGAACGTACTAGTGGATATGTTGGTGGAAGCACCGGTTCACTAGTTAAACGACGGTTTAACCGGTAGTCCTTATATTCTTGAAGGCCTGTAAATCACTCTTGCTCTCGCTCCTGCTCCCCGGGCGAGGTTCACTTTTTATAACTTAATCCATATTGGAATAAAAGTAAATTGTTTATTTGTATGTGATACTGGAGATTTTTTTTTTTTTTTTTATCTAGAGAAGCAGCTGGCGTTAGCATCTAGTATTCAGTATTTAAGCCATATACCCCGATAGGGTGTGGGTATACTGTTGGATTTACCACGGCTGGTGTGGTTCATACCTCTTAATTGTACCACATTACGAGGAACGTTCATTTTACTTCAGAAAAAGTCCCTGTTAGACATTGTGAGGACTTGTTCCACATTCAGAGTCAACATTTTAAAGCAAATATTCATAGTAAATGATGGAAAACATAGCTTATTCAGTTAATAACAGACATTCTCAACATAAATGCACCATTTCAATACTGGTTTGATCTTCTTAGGTAAAGATTTGATTAAAGGGGAAGCATCCCATAGTTTCACACCCATATTTTCCCAACTCCTTATGTCTAACTGTTGTGTTCCTTCTCTAGTTGCTAGCAGTCTTATTGCTGTCCAGATCTAGATTATAAATAAAAATACACTGCTCCCAGAAGTTATCAATGTGTTTGTCCTCCATCTTACCATCAATGCTGCTGGAGGATGATGTCATCAGAGCAACCGATCATGGTGCTGCACTAAATGCTGTTCCACCAGTAAACAGAACCCACAATGTTTGGTCCCCCACTTGAGTAATGGGGGAACTCTTTAAGTGCTGTGCACATCCTGAAGTGCAGGTGTAATAGGGACTAGGACCATATGAGTGTGATTCAGCACTGATTTGACATGTATATACAGTATGCCTATAAGGAAGTGCCCGTATGAGTTGTGTTAATGTTTCTGTTAGCAAAAACAGTTTACCCAATAAATGACTCTGGGTACAACAAGAGTCTTAAGTGGCATTATATAGCTGTTTTATTATGTTCTGTGTGTGTTAGCATTCTCTGTTTTGATTGACACCAGCAGTGAGACACAATCTTGCAAAAAATGCCCCTTTCCCTTTGTAACTAGGCAGTCAGTGATTGGATGGCTGATGTAAGGCAATAAAGAGTTCAGCTATAACAAGGAATAGGTTACCAGGACATCAGCTGCAGCATATGGAACAACAGTAATCTAGTGGTTAAAGCACAGGCACAAGAAGTGGGGAACTCTGGTTCAAATCCTACTCAAGTCCCTTACTCTCTAACCCTTAACAAGTTCCCCTAACCTCCTTGGGAACTCTGATGGCCCCTCAGGTCCATGACTTTAACAGTGCCCCCATTCCCATTATAAATCATTATCAGTGATGTGAGAGCTACAGCACTTCACTTTGAAGGTACGGAAAACAAGCTGTGGCAGCCGCCCCCCCCTTTGTAATGCCAGCATTTGAAGTAGGATGTCCCTCACAAATCAGATGCTACACTTCAGCTGTTGTAGGTAAACAAACTAATCGGTCTCGGTGTTTGTATTTGCTTAGCTCCCTCCTCCCATGTCATATGCATTCTGTGTCTTGGTATTTCCAGTCAGAACCCAGATGTAAGGAGCATTTGAAATGTAAAACAATACACTCTATAAAGTAAGTGATCTAGCTCTCCACTTTCAGGCTGCTGAAAGTGGAGTGTATAATTTCTGCAAAGGAAGAATTCAGTCTGCTGTGATCCTTTGGGAAATTGCTCAAGCCTGCCTTGTAAATGAATCCTCTCAAGGGTGTTCACCTGGTTCACTATAGAGTGACTGACTGACTGTGCGATTGATTGGTTGGTTGATTGGTTGATTAACTGATTCAGTGTTCTGCTTTCCACAACATGTTACAACTGTCTCACAGAGAGAAATGATCAGTACACAGGAACAGCTTTTGTTTTCTGTGAATGCAGTACTATTAGATGTATTATTTGCTCTACATATGCAGTATTAAGGCTACAAGTACCACTCCCTGTGTGAGCTGCATGACAGAACTGTCTTATGCCATTGCAAACTTAAACTAAAATCAGGATAGACAGCATTGATACCCTTATGTTTTGTTCTGCACTGTTGCTGCAGTGACATCAAGGAATGGGAGGTGCTGTATTACAAGTGACTCATTTGCATGTAAATGGAGGCTTGCTTGTCATTTTACTACCTTGTGTCAGAGCCTCAAACTCTAGATATGTGTTGCAACAGAAGAAATGGCTGATCTCTTATCGACATATGTACAGTACTTGATGTAATGTATAATAAATACATCAGACATATCCAAATTATAAATATACAGGAGTCTTCTCCTTTAAGTGTTCCACATTTTGCCCATTTGTTCCACATTGTGACAGGCAATGTTCCACATTTGAGGGACAAAAGGTTGAGAGGTATGGTGTGGTTCGGTCCCGAGGCGCAGCCAAGGGACTTAACCACACCAGAAGTGCTAAATCCACCAGTATACCCACTCCCTGGAGGGGTATATTGCTATTATACAAAGGCCTTGGGTTTTTTTTTTTGTATTGAGAAAAAATGTTTAAAACGTCCATTTGTTTTGAAACTTGCTGCTCATTTATTTTTTTTTTAGTGCGGAAGTAGTCCTCCGATTTTTTGCGAGTTGTGCGCATGTGCCGCAGGATTGCTCCTTGCCAGCGCTACTATTATGAACATTTTCAGCTTCTTTGCTGTTGACAAAATTAACTGCATTTTGGTTCTTTTCTTTTTCTTTGGGGTGCTTCATTTTTTCAGAATGGTGCGGCATTTTTTCTGAAGTTTTGAGGCTAGTGATGGAGTATCAGATGTAGGGTTAATGACAACGTAATCTCACCGTCCGTCCATGTGTTTGGCAGTGGTGTGTTTGCGATGATCAGAAGAATTTGCCATGGAGTTCCTGATGCGGCTGAGTGGTGTCTGGCACCTTTTCCAGTGGGTACACTGGAGGATTTACAACGCTGAAAAGGTGCCAGCCAGCCAATGAAAATGCAGGATCCTGTCCATTTTTTTTGTGCCCATTGTATAATTAGCTTTTGAGTACATGACAAAGAATACAAACACTGCTTAATTTGTTCTCTTGGCTTTTTTTTTCCAGTGCTTGACAAGGAGAACAAGCATTTGTCAATGCTGAATGTTTGCTTGCTGGCATTGGTAGTGTAGGAGTTACAGAGCTGCATAATTGGAATGGCAGTGAAGTATTGAAGTGAAACAAAACCCCACCACCACCCTGCAGACACTGACAGGCATTGGAGTGTGCCTTTGGGTTGTTAGGCATAACGGCCACACCATTTCACCACACCCTACCCTGCAGACACCGACAAGTGTTACGGTATGTCTTGGGCCCTTATGTTCACCGCATTCCATCAGGAAATAGGGTGAGATGGGTGCTGTATCGGAGAATGGGGTGAACTTTGGGGCCGAAGAGTCCAAGGCACACCTTGATGCCTCTCACTGGCTGCAGGGTGTGGGTGGGGGTGGAATGGTATGAACATTACAGGCAACAATCCGAAGTTACACCCCTGATGCCTGTCAGTCTCTACAGGGTGGGGCATTATGGTCAGAAACCCTAATGCCTCAGGCGTTCATTGGTATTTTCACTCTAAATTTTCAACATTATTTTTTTGTGACCCCCTACCTCATGAACAATGACAATATCAGTTCGCTAGCTGAATGCTGATTTTGCACAGTGACTATGTCATTTGGCACCACAGGTGTGAAAACACATTTTGAACAGGATATAAAAAATGACAGCTGTACTGTTCATGGGGAGGTGTAAAAAATGGCAATGTTGAAAATCTGCCGTGAAAATATTAAAAAAACTGGTGGTCACGAGCGTGCGTAGAAACTATGCAATGCACACCCGTAATGTAATTAGTTTGGGGATTTTTTACAGCAGATTGTCAACACAGGCATTTTGGGTCCTCCGCTCATGAACAGTGTCACTGTGATTTTCTTAATCTGTGCCGAACAGTGATTTCCCACAGTGACCACGCATTTCTGCGCTGGAAGTGCGAAAACACATTTCGGCTATGGTGTGAAAAATGTCAGCTGTACTGTTCATAAGGAAGTGTGGAAAAATGCCAGTGGTGAAAATCTGGACTGAAAATATTACAAATTCATGAACATACAAAGGTGCGTGGAAACTGTGCAATGCTCGCTCGTAACACAGTCATTTTATGGACTTTTGTCACCAAATTTTTAACATAGCCATTTTAAGACCTCTGTTCATGAACAGTGTCACACTGATTTTCTTAATCTGTCCCGAACATTGATTTCGCACACTGACTGCGCCATTGTGTGCTACATGCACAGAAACACATTTTGGGCAAGATGTGAAAAATGACAGCTGTACTGCTCATAAGGAGGTGTGGTAAAATGGCAATGTTGAAAATCTGGAGTGAAAATTTTAAATATTCATGAACTTTCGAGCGTGCATAGGAACTGCGCTACACACACTCGTAAATCAGTAATTTGGGGAATTTTTTCACCAAATTTTCAACATAGGATTTTTGGGGGCCTACCTCATGAACTGTGACACTGTCATTTTATAAATCGGTCCCGAAAGGTGGTTCCATGCAGTGATCACAAAATCACCTTTTGGGGCCGATTAACACCATGACAGTGCCATAATTCACGAGGAGGGGTCCCAAAAACCCCATGTTGAAAAGTTGGTGCTAAAATTCCAAAAAATGCCTGAGATATGCATCACAGTTGAAAAAACCCTTTTTATTCCATTATACAGCTTACCAGCATTTCTTCAGTTCAGGGTCGGCTTGGAAGAGTGCAGATATGTTCCCGGTCTACCGAAGATCATCGCGCCGGCCTCCCGAGGTAAGTATGGGGTGAGGTGGGAATGTGGGGAGGTGGATTTTCATTATCAGAAGGCATTTTTGTGCTAGGTTTTTCTGCAGGCTAGGTGGTCTTTTGGCCTCCAGCAAATTACAGTACTGGACATTACTGGACTGAGCTAGCATCTAAGTGCTACAACAATTTATAGTTATTATTACTATTACAGTATTTGCGATATAGCGATATAGTAATCAGTTGGAGTGGCACCACTAAAGCCTGCTCAAGCCTCTCTTTGAGAAATCCAGTAGCAGGGGTTTGTGATATTCTGTTAAAGCTGCAAGCAAATTTGTTTATTTGTTTTAGTGATCACAGTCTGGAAGTTTTTATAACAATTTTTTTAAAATGGTTAATACAAGGTTGCAGAGATTACAGAATAATGATGTATCTCTCTTGCAAGAAATGGTAATAAACTTAAAAAAATCTCTGCAAGGCAATCAAAGATTACTGAACATCTGATACCTAATATAAAAAAATACTTCTACCACGAGAAGTGAATCTCAATAGGTGTTGTGCACCCTAAATATTCAGGAAAATTCAGTGAGGGAAATTGTATGATCAAGTGTATTGATTTCACCAGGAGAGATCAACAAAAAGGGGTAATTTAGAGGCACAGATTAAATATACTAATACCCCAAAAGAGGCTCTAACCTCATCATCTTCTCTCGGTTCTATGTTAAATGCTAACTCTAACTTGTGGGTATCCTCTAGTGGGTCCCCAGCCAAAATGTATTTGCAGGATATACATGCATCCATGATGGAGGATACTCTTAGACAGGGGATAAACATGATAGGCTTCTTGGATATAGAACATTTACCCAAACTTTGGGGGTCAGGTAATACTGAATTTAGTGACACTCAAGCCAATGATGGCAAAGAAGGCTTGAATTTAAAACTGGCAGAAGTTATCCATGACTTGCAACAAACCATCAGTGGTCTCAAACATATAGAAGAGAGCTATGTAGCCCCAAACATTTGTACCAATTGTGGTATTATTACTTATAAGCCCATATGTCTGAGTGATCTAGTGCAATTATTAAAAAATACTCAATGCACATCTAATATTAATGGAACAATTGGTTATTATTAAAAACATTTTGAAAACACTAAGGAAAGATGTGGCAGTAAATAGACTAAAAACCGACATGATATTAGCACAGAGAGATACAAAGAATGAAGCTAGGGAGCCGTCCATAGAAACTTGTAATGAATCCATAGAATGCCCAACTGCAGACATCAGACCAGATTTCAATATACTTGAAATTCCCCCTTCCTCTAAAAATAAGCCTAAATCTAACAGGCAAAAGAAAAAGAATACCTTAAAGAAGGAGAAAGAAATTAAAGGGAGTAAAGGGACTAAACAGACATAAGTAACAAAGGGTTAGCATGGAGACAGTTGAGTTTTTATCTGAACCAGAACTGCATGTTTAGTTAGATAAACAAAGCAATATTGATATGGGAAATCAAAAGGCTAAAAATGATTGTGACATTGACTCTGACCTGATGGTTGCACTGGGTAGTCTGGAGCAGGAAGTTGTTAAACTAAATCAACAACTTGGCTTACCAACAAAAGATCAGTCTCTGGATCTAATCTGCTGTGAGACCATGTATACCAGTGAGGCTGTTACACAAGTGCCAGTAAAGGCAATTTGTAAGGTAAATGATCCAATCAAAGAACCATTAAAATGGGATAGAAGCAATATCCAGTTTAGAAAAGATAAAGCTGGGACTGAGTCCAGTGAATGGACAGAAACATGCCCTCTCATTAGTTTGTATGGCCCTGTGAAGTGGGGTAATTTTGACCCTTCAGACTTGGAGGTTTGTGTGTTATAGTATCTAAATAAAGACTTGGATATTAATCTTATGGAAGAGGATATTCTGGAAATCAAAATATTCCTCTCGTAGAAGCAACACTGATTGATATATTGCTTCTTTCTCCTAGAACTGCCAAGTACATCTGGATAAATAGCTGGTTGCTACAGGAACCATATCTGATTATTTACAAACAGGACACTGTTTAACAAAGGTGTATTTAAAACAGAAGCTGAAACAGTACTTAGTATGTTTGGAATGCCCCATATTGCAGAAGAGAATGATTCCAAATTAACAAATGCTATTATGGATTTGTTGGTAAACATTTTGGGAATCCCTGTAGATGAATTGGGATTTATCTCAGCTGTTAGAACACATACAGATAGCCAGATTGACCTATATGTGTCTAATTCAAATCTAGCTGATTGTATAATAAAAAAAGCCTCTAAATTAGACCATATAGGACTCAATTTTGTAGAATATGATGCTCTAACGATAAAACATGTGCAATGCTCTTTAGGAGCCAATATATCAGATTCCCTTACTGTACGTTTAAGTAATAAATTTATGATGCTTTTAGGATATACTAATAACTGACTAGTGAATCCACACGTCCAATCATTGACCTTTCAATCTTGGAGCATTGCAGGATGGTTTACCAATATAAGTGACGATTGTAAAACTTCCTTGTTACAATATGACTGCATATGCCTGCAAGAAACTTGGCTTATAGCCAATGATCAAATGAATCTGAATGGATATGAATGTTTCCATGTGCCTGATGTAAAGATAGCTCAAACTGGTAGGCATTCAGGAGGTCTGATAATGTTTGTTAGGATTGGTAAATGTGGAAAAGTACTGTTAAAGAATCTGTTTAAATATGATTATTATACAAATTGTAGTTGGTAAACAAGAAATTATTATGAACTGTTATGTTCCACCGGAAAATTAGAATTTTTATTCAGATGAACTGTGGAATAATTTGAATAGTGAGATTTTGAATATAAAGCATGACAACTCAATTGCTGAAGTTCTGATCTTAGGTGATTTTAATGCCTGTATTGGCAACTATGATGGGCTAGTGGATAATCTGTTGTTCCTATATATGCAGCCGAGTACCAGTTTAATTAAGAGAATCACAAAAGATGACAAAATAAACAATAATGGGGAAAAAGTTAATTGATCTAATGAAGGAACATTTCCTTTATCCTCTTAATGGAAGGTTTAAAAGGTGATTTAGTTGGAAACCTCTCTCATATCTGCCAAAGGCGCATCCTTGATTTATGCATTATGGTCAGGCCCATTGGAGATATGGAACTCCTTAAATCTCCCAGTGTGAGCAGAAAGTGATCACTTTCCACTAGTACTGGAGATTAATACCCCTGAAATTATACATGGTAAGGAAGAGACACCCTTACCTATAGAAATACAAAATCGCACATACCCCCATTATGCAAAGCACCATGTACTGTATATGTAAAATCACCACAGAATACTATGCTGGTTCAACTTTAAGCAGAAATGCATGGTACCAAAAGGTCTCTCACATGGTCTGCAAAGGGTGCTAACAGAAGACACATACCTATTCCCACTGAAATTAGATCAGCCAAGAAAATTATCTGGAAACATAATTCAGATGTAGATATAAGCTTGATATTGTCAAATTCTTTTCTTACTGAGGATTATAAAAAATTGCTGTCAGTGGACCAACAACTGTTATCACAGCAGCTTAGTTCCTTATCTTTTGACATAAGAAATAGTCTGGAACATAAAATCAATCTGTGTCCTTCTGTAACCAGTAATTGGTTTGATACTGAGTTTAAGTTAATGAAAGGACAGATAAAGAAACAATCTATAAATATTCTAGGTCTAAACAGGTCTTTCTATATATTAAACTGTCAAAAAAGGAACTACAAAATTCTAATAACGCACACAAAAAAAAACCTTTCTATAAAAATCAATGGCAACTAATGTTGAATGCAGTTAGACAAAATGATTCCAGAACATTTTGGACCCTAGCGACAAAAGGTTGTAACAATTATAAAATGGAGCTAGGCTTATACACCACAGAGGAGAAATGGATAGAACATTTTTTCCACTTTATTTTATGAGTCTGCAGAATAGACACAGACCAGTCAAATTCTAGCTGTGAATGCAGCATTCAAACCAGTAACACTAAATTAAATTTATTTTTCTCTTCTTATTCTCAAAAACATAAAGCAGCAGGTCCTGATGGAATTCCGGCAGAGGTAATTTTGTGCTCACCTTTGTTTTGGAGAAGATTTCTGGTGACATATTTCAATAAGTGTGTTTTGACAAATAACTTTCCTGATACATGATGAGGTGCCAATATAATACCTTTACACAAAAAAGGAAGTTATGTCGACCCAACAATGTATAGACCTATAAGTCTACTGAATGTAAATCTAAAGATTCTATCCAGAGTTATCTTAGAGAGACTAAAAAAGGAGATGGAAAGAACTGGAGGCTTAACAGATTTTCAAGCTGGTTTCAGAACCAACTACTCAACAGTGGACAATATATTTGTACTACGACATTTACTTGAAAAACATGTGAAACTAAGACAGCTAAAACTGTACACAGTTTTCATTGACCATTCCTCAGCATTTGATTATTTATCAAGAAATATCCAGTGGAATATTTTGGTTGACAGAGGGCTAGATATCAATTTGGTGGCTTTAACTTCCCAATTATATTCCAATAACTGGGCTAACATTAGACTTGGTAGCGGGGGAGCCCTATCTTCCTCCTTTAAAATCAATAGAGGGGTGAGACAAGGGTGTCTGCTGGCACCTTTATTATTTTCTTTATACTTAGAAAAAATGTTAGCAGAATGTGAAAATATAAACACAGACTCTCCAAAAATTTCCTCCTTTCTTTGCCATTTATTAGCGTATGTGGACGATCTAGTCCTTTTTTTCTCTTACTAAAATAGGACTTCAAAGGAAATTGTACTATCTTTATAGGAAATCCATGGATTTAAAGTTAAAAATTAATCTAAATAAAACAAAGGTAATAATCTTTAGTTCAGGAAAAAAAGAGAGATTCCACCTTCTGGACTGTGGGTAAAGAAAAACTAGAAATAGTCAAAAGCTATGTATATTGGGATTAAATTCCAAGAAAATTGCAACTGGACTTTACAAATGGAATCACTGACAGAGAACTCAAAAAGACAGTAGCAGGGCTGGCACATTTTAATTTAAAATATGGTAGTTTCACCATATAACCATTAATACAAACAATTAAAGTAAAATGTGAGTCTCAACTTCTTTATGGCTCAGATGTTTGGGATCACCAAAATCTAAATAAAGTAGTGTCTCCACTATATAAATTTTTACAAGCTACATTGAAATTAGGACACTTGTGCCCTGCAGCCTACCTCAGATCTGAATTGGGAATCAACAATATAAGTGCACTTATTGAAAGTAGGAAAGTTAAGTATTGGATTAGGCTTACAAGACAGGATAATACTCTAGCATCTTTAGCACTAAAAGAAAAGGAAACTTGTTACAATATGGACTATAAAGAAGGATATTGGTTTACTATTTTACTGAGAACATTAAAAAAAGCATAAATTGTTATATCTAAAACAGTCGGTAAAAAAAGATATAACTCTTAAGTTTAAAGTATAAAAAATATGTTACAAAAAAAATAGTAAATCACTGGAATTCTGTGGACCTGAAATCAATAAAAGAATCACATAACCATTTAGAGTAATCACAAAAGAACTTTTATTTCAGGTTTAGCCATATTTGGAAATAATTATTGACCCAAAAGTTAGAGCTACTTTCTCTAAATATAAATTCAAACAATGTTGTTTTGAACATGTTGTTGTTTCGGTATAAGAAAAATGGCTTACTGTCTGGAGATTGTGATTGCAGCTATGGAGGTGAAGAAAATTTAGAACATATGGGGCCAGATATTCAAAGCTTTGCCCCTGGGCTAAATTAGCACTGCCTGGCGGGCAAACTTAGCCTGGAGCACAAAGCAAGCTATATTCAGAAGGAATAGCCTGGGGCAAACAGCTTCTGAATATAGCATGGGAATGAGGGGTGAGCAAACTGGGCTGAGAGTGCAGGGCAAACTTAGCCCTGGAATAAGACCGCTCTGAAGATAGCAACCAGGAAGTGCAGACCACAACAGCAACACAGTGCACAGCGATGTGAAGGTAGCTAGAGATGACTTATGTGACCAATGTGTGTCCTAGCAAATGTGTGGACCCAGTACAGTTGCAGGGAGTAGCCTATGCGAATGTACAGTGTGCAAAACAGTATAATAATCTCTGAACCTTTTGCGTGGAGCTAACGCATTTGCGTGGGATTAGCACGGAGCTAAGCTGTTTGCCCGGTACAAACAAGTTTGCCCGGTGCTAAACATTGCCATATTCAAAAGTGACATGCAAATGAGCCTAGATAGGTAGTCTCGGGGCAAACATCCAGATTAGCATCTCATTATGCCCTGATTTGCATGCAGTTTTCCCAGCGTTACTGCAGGGTCCCACAGAGCCACCTGTAGGTCAGTCTGGAAGTACAGGAGCTGGCCAGGTCTGACCTCAGCTCCACCTGTAGGTCTGTCTGGCAGTGCACGATGATAGCTGCCGGCTACATGTACACAGTACAGCATAGTATATTGTACCCCAGGGGACAACACAGCATAGGCACAGGTGGTGGTGGTGGTGCATGCAACTGTAACACCGTAGGACATGCTCTAGTGCACAGCAGACACTACAGTAGCAAGAGGGCCAGTAGTGTGAGGGACACAGCACTGCCTATGGTGTGTAGGGCAGTGATGCTGACTGCACTGTACACAGTGATGGGCCCAACTTACAGGTTTTTCCTGACAGTGGACATAACTGTTACACTGTCGTGTGATCCACAGATACTGCACCTGTGGCACAGGATGCACACAGTGACATATACATGGCTGGCTGTGTGTGCTGTGGCATCTGTACAGTTGTGCTGTATGTGGCTGGGGGGGCATGTAGGATCCGACAGGCCCACGGGTGGTGGGGTATTCCCACTACTGGCCCATGTGCACTGCATGCTGTGTCCCAGTCTGGTGGCCACACCTGGGCTGTGGTGAGGTCTGGCCACCATGCCCACAGTGCTGCCTGTGTGTGCTGGCATCTGTTGGGCACCACAGCCGTATGGTCTGCAGGTGTGTGCTGCATGGCCACACTATCATGATGTTCCCTGTGGGCCCGATCACCCCTTATTGTCTGTGCATGGCTGGGACCTGTGGCAGCTGTTGGCATCATGGTGGTGCCACCAGTGAGCAGCATGTGTCCTCCATGTCTGGCAGTTTCTAAGCATCATACTCATATGTTAGGGCCACGCTAATGCCATGCTGACACCATGCAAAGCAACAATTTAGTGCAAAGCTGTTTGCCCAGGGTTAAGACCAGCTTTTCCTGGGCGGTAATTTGTACCACACTATGGATCGTGCTAAGTCGCGCTGAACACCTTAGCGCGGCGCTAGTCGCTGAATATCTCATTGCGCCTGTATTCATGTTCACTTTGCCGCTTGCATATAATTATGGTTTGCCCGGCACTAATGCTGTTTGCCTGTGCTATTTGGCCTTTTGAATACAGCAGACCTGAGCTAATTCCGCGCTAAACCTGCGCAAACGTTTTTTGCCCGGCACAAAGCTTTGAATATCTGGCCCATACTCTGGTTCTGCTCTTGGTATGATACCCAAAGAGCTTATTGACTGAGCCCTTTTTTGAATGAGTTATATCCAGTTGATAAGACACACTTTAATAATAGTCTATTCCATACAGAAGAAGTTAAGACAGTGGAGGGTTCAGCAAAATTTCTTTCTGTAGTAGAAAAAATAAGAAGATGAATCACTGTCATTTGATAGTGTGTAGAATTGGAATGAAATGGGTGAATGCATGCACACACGGGACCTGCGCTGGACACAGAGCAAGCCCACCCTGCCCCACATATGCCACAGCACCACCAGGATGCACCACACATCCAGGCACAGTCAGGCATGGTGTCAGCACAGTCAGGAGCAGTGGCTGGGGTGGCACCACACACACTGATACAGCTGGCCATGGCATGGATCAGAGTGACGACACCGGCACACAGGCAAGGCAGGCACAGTGCTGCCCTCATCATGCCCACACCACATGGCCCTGCAGAACTGCATGCAAACATGGAGTACATGCCACACGCCACATATACATGAGAAAAATGTACATGGGTGCATCTGACAATGTGTGCATCACACAGCAGCGGTCAGCAGGATGGGACAGCACACCCAGCAGGCCTACCGAGCAGAGCCACGGCCACCATGGCCATGTGAGCAGCCATGCTCAGGCCGTGCGGCAGCCACTGGCTGCTCAACAGGCATGGGAGGTGTTGCCAATGCACTCTCAGGGGTAGATGCCTGAGAACGTGACTGAGTTCTCATGTGTGAAAAGCCCAGCAAAGAGAGTACTGCCGGGGGTGTCAGGGATGGCACATCAGAACACTGCATCAGCCTTGAAAGAGTCACCTGTCTTCATGACCATGGCATCAATATGTCACTACGGGGAGTTCTGTGTTCCCTGCTACGCCCAGTGGACACCAGCGATGCAAATCTGGTGGTGATGGCACTGGCAATGCGGTTGTGGCCTCCCATAGCTGTCAGATCTCATCTATCAGCTGGGCATGTCCAATGGCCTCTCTCTCAGCCAGGTGACACACCTCCACCCACAGTGCATGCTTTTCTGCCCTGCGCATAGCATGGCTGTCCATGGATGCCAGCAGCAGCCTGGTGTGCTCATCCAACTGGTCAGCGCCTTGCACATCCTGGGGCTGTTGCTGGCCTGCTGGTGGTGTGGTGGCATGCCGTGCGACATCCCTTGCTAGGGGATGCTGCACGGGGGACCAAACAGGTGGTGGGGAGTGTACGCGTGCCCCGTTGGTGACAACTGTGGTGTGCTGCACAGTGGACACTGCATCCTGCTACTGCCGCCAAGTTGCCTGCTGGGCCATCACCAGGGCATTGGTGGCCTCAGTAGCACCCCCCCCACATGGCTAGCAACAGTGGCAGTGCCACAGACCACTGTGCGGCCATGATCCAGTTGTACCTGTGCAGGTGCCATAACGCCAGTGCCTTCAAACTCCCCCTGTGGATGGTGCTGGTCCCTGGGTGGCATGCTCAGGCCTGTCTTATCCAGGATAAGTGTCATATCATCATCATTGTCCATCAACGCACCCTCCTGTGTCCCTGGTACAAGTACCAGTAGGTCATCCGGCATCAGGAGATCCGTAAGTGGGTCATCGTCCCCCAGACCAAGGAGGTTCTAGAAGCCCCACACTGTCACATTGCCAATGGTCAGTGTGCCAGATTCCAGTGGATGTTGATGGTTGGTCATCGTCCTGTCTGGTGTCATCCGTGTCATCCTGCATTGCACCCCTGAGTCATGATGGCACTGGAAGACAGAAAGGCAATATCAGTGGAGACAATGGATCCCTCCCACAGTGCTGTGGACAGTGTGGATGGGTCATGCATGCCTGCACCATGCCAGCCTGCTGGAGGATCTGTCTGTGCCGCACCACACATCAGTGTAGTCATGCCACGGGTGTTGCACTGGGCAGCCAGCCAGGGTGTGTTATGGCATCACATGGTGGAGCACCCCCCATGGCTGACATGCATTCCTCCCCCACCATGGGCCACAACACCTGTGGAGTGCTGCACAGCTGCCTGCACCTCTGTGGTCCATGCATAGCCACCACCATGCACTGTGCAGGCATTGCCGTGGGGAAGCCATGCGGCACTGCATATCCTGCACCATGACCCACAGTCACTGTACAGTGTTCCTGCTGCAGTCCCCCTGCACACAGGTGGACAATGCCATGCTAAGTGGTTGCATGCACAGCGTGCGCCACCACAGTCCACAATGGATATGGTCATGCAGCACTGCTGCAGTCATGCTGACATGCTGCTGGTGTGCACACCCTCCCACACCCCATCCATCTACTACACACTCACAGTGCTGTGAAGGGCTGCCACCCATCTGAAATCCACCACCCGGGACACCATCAATGGCGGCAAGGTTGATGGTTGCCACCACCATCTCCTCCCCTGCCATCAGTGCAGGTGCAGTGGATTGTCCTCCACCTGTCCTGCTGTGGGATGCTCTGATGGTGGCAACCTTTTCTTTAATTCACCTACAGTCTGTTCCCATCTTTTTTTTGCACTCCTGTGCATTACGGCTATGTCTGCATTGGACATTTATGTAAGTTGCCACCTCCTCCCACACGTTGGCATGTTCTTGTGGGGGTGCCAGTGGCCCCACTCAGGAGTCCCTCCCTGTTGAGGTAGGCCTTGAACAGGGCCTGCTGTTTATCCTCTATAAAGTTCAGCCTGCTCTTCCATGCAGTCTCATGCACTTCGGCTCCCCCCGTCTCAGACATGTTGCTACCTATGAACATACAGACATTGGCCCCCTTGAGCAGTGTGGCATCCTAACCTGGAACATGGCAGCACTGACATCATGCACAGCATTAGCAGTAAACAGCACAGTGTGGTGGTACTTACCAAATTGGCTGCAATACCTGTCAGTGACCTGTGCATTGTGGTGGTGCTTTTATGGCTCAACTCATGCAAATGAGCAATTGTAATGATATGCTAATGTGCATGATTGTGCCTGTCATTGGCTAATGAATCCATTTGCATATGCTGGCTGAACATTGCAGATTTGCATTTTGTGCAATCATAATACACTGGAGCAGTTCGCTGGTGCATCTCCTGCACATGCGCGGTGCGCATCTCCTGCACATGTGTGGTGCGCAGCTGTGCACCCACCATGCATGCCATGGATGACACTATGTATTGTGGGGCCTATTGTGCACCTGTGCATGCTGCACAACATTCCCCTATTGTGCATATGGACATGTGCGCAAGCCACACATGCAGACATGCTGCACTGTCTGTCCACATTGCGCAACCGTGCCAGATGCGCCATACCATCTACCGTGCATGAGGTTGTGCAGGGTCATGCAGTGCATGTACATGGGTCGCAGCCCTGTCCCCGTACTCCTGCCTTAAGGTGCTGCATTGTGTATGTGCGGTACTGTGCGATAGAGGTCAGTTGTGCATGTCTATTGCACATCTTCGTGCTGTGCAGTCATGGTATGTGACCCTCTATTGCACATCAGTTCCTGCACAATTCCACATGCAGGTTTTGCATGTACATGCGGTCAGGCACAGGTGGCAGATGGCAGTAATGGTGGGGACAGGTCAGCGTGTGTGCTGGGCAGTTAACTGGACCGATGTGGAGATGACAAATCTTCTGGCCCTGGTCACGCCTGTGATGGACCAGTTTTTCAGTGAGGCTGAGTTCCAGGAGCCAAGGTCCCAGGTGTGGGAAAGGGTGGCAGCTGGTCTGGAGTGGTGGACTGGGGTGCCACGCTCCGGGGAGCAATGCCAACACCAATATGGGGATCTCCACAGGAGGGATCCAGACAGGCTCCGATGGCTGCAGGAGAAGGCATGCCGGGAGTCTGTGCCACAGCCAGGTAGGTGTCCCATGGCACTGTGCATGCTACCATTGTACACTTCTTGTGCTGTACTGCGTGCTGCCTGTGTGGCTGCATGGGGGGGACATCGCTGGTGGCTGGTGCATGGTGCATGTCCTTTGTCGGTGCACTGCATGCCTGTGCTGTGCACATTGATGGCCCATACACCATGCCCCACACACGGGCCTGTACACCTGCTCATGCTGTGCCAGAGCTGTGCATTGTGACTGTGCTGGGTCGGTCTGTGCATGGCATGCCATTCATGTCCATTATCTCTCTCTCTGTTCAATTCACAGGACTGGAGGACCGCAGGAGGGCCAGGGAGGCCGCAGACAGGGACAGGTGCCACAGTGATGGGGGTGCCATGGCTGCACCTACACAAGGACAAGCAGGTGAGTGTGTGTGGCATGGTTTGTGGGACATTGCTGTCACTGGGTTTTGCTGTGTGGTATGGCATGGGGCAATGTCGTCATGTATGGTAGTTCTTGGCTCCACTGCCCATGCCTTGTGTGTGGGGGGTCTTGCACATGGACTCTGTGTGGTGGTGTCCCGTCACCATTCCTGGTAGGGTGGGGGTGTGTGCATGTCTCATGGTGTGTGACTGCTGCAGGGGGACTACTGTACTCCCTGGGGGGCCCTTGCACTGGTACTGTGTGGTCCACTGTACATTTGTGGGTGCATGTCTGTCACAGGAATCCACGCAGTCTGCCTGTGGGGTGCAGCTGGGTCAGCTGCTGCTGTCCACTGTGCACATGCTAATTCTGGTTCTGTCCACCTGTGGGCACATCAGTTGTCCTGTGCACAAACATGGGGGGGGGCTTGGGCTACTTGTGGTCCACCACTTATTGCCTGTTCTGTTTCCCCTCTTGTAGGACAGGCCAGGCCTTGGGCCAGAAAACACCTGCAGGGCTTGAATGGTGGGCTCTGTCATCTACATGGACTGGTGCAGCTGCATATCACAAGGACAAACATCCTGATCCGACATCAGCTTGTCGCTATATGGGCGGTTATACAGGAGGTGTACCAGCAGAAGGCCTCACAGTGACATCTGCGTCAGTGGCCCTGTCCCTCTCACCACTGTGCCCTGGATGTCCCCTTCCCTCCTGATTGTTTTTCTGTTCTGTATGTTCCTGTTTATTTGCTCCCGAACACATTCACCTTTTTGGCTACTTTGCACCACTTTACCATTCCCTTTCTGATATTTATGTTGCATGCCCTGTTGGCATCCCATTGTTATTGGTTTGGTTTGTTAGTAAAGGTTTATATTATTGCACTTCTGTGTCTGTGTCTCCTTTGCCTGCAGGGTTCTGCACTGTGCTTTTGTTGTTCTGTGCTGCTCTTGGGTGTGACCCTTCTGTCCCACTGCTGTGCCCTTTGTGTTGTGCTTCCATGTGCACAGGCTACTGTGTGACGTGTACCTCTGTGACATGGGCCCTTGGGCTGTGGCTGTACACCTGCCCTGTGTGTGGTCCACTGCATTGTGTCCCTGTTAGCCTGTGCTGGCCTGCCCTCCACCAGCAGTATTGCCTGTGCCAGTGCTGGTGTGCTGTGTGATGCTGGGCCCTGTGTGTCTGCTTGTCAGCGTGGCTTATGCGCCCTGCTCCCCAGTGCATGTGTGTCTCTTGTACCTCTGACCACTGTATGTGCCTGGTGCCCTCCCACCGTGTCTGTGGCTTTGTCTTGTGCAGTGTTGCCTGTCGGGGTTGTGGTGGTGTGGTACCATGGGCCTGCTGGCTTTCTTTCCATCTGGGTGGGTGGCAGGGTGTGTTTGGTGGCCTGTGTTTCTGTTGTGCGATCTACATTCACTGTGGCCCCATGGCTGTGTGCCCATGCTGTGCACTGTGGTCACAGTCCCCTTTTGGTTTGGGTCTGCCAGGGCTGGCATGGCACTCTGCTCTTGTGCTGCCCTGCCTGTGTACCCCTTTGCCTGTAGTGCTTGCTCAGCATGCTTGTTGCTGCTTACTGTCATGCTCCTGCGCAATCCTGGTTGCTTCAGCACATGTCTGGTTGCACAGTGGTGCATTTTTTGCTATATTCAGTGTAGTTTGCACCTGCGCACATCTATGGTGCATCTTTTGAATATGTCGTCAGTTTCCTATGGTGCAACTGCATTGCACTGCACATTCCATTGCGCATGTTCTGGGTGCACTTTTGAATATCTGGGCCATGAAGTTCAGTCTTGTTGGCATTTAAACAGACAGAGTTTGCAGTCATTAAAGATTGGATGTCAGCAAGCAAGGCATAGAGACATCCATGCCAGAGTAGCTTGGATGGTGCCAGTAACAGGACATAAATTGGGACATTATCAGTGGTAAGACAGATCAAGAGCACTAAAAATGTCTGCCAGAAGAGCCATGTATTGCACAAAAAGAAGGGACCCAAGGATGAAGCCTTGTGGGACACCAGCTAACATTGGTTTAGGTGAGAAGGAAGAAGAAGAATTGAAGCAGATAGTTTGAGCTCTGCAAGTGAGGTATGAGCAGAGCTAACTCAGGACTGCATTTCCGATGCCAAAGATGGATTTCAAGTGCATGAACAGCATTTTATAATAAACAGTGTTTCAGGCCAATGAAATGTCTGATGACTGCAGAACAGTCAAACCTCCTATGTTTCATTAGCTGAAACCCAGACTCGATCTACACAATGTGCATGGTTTACAGTTCCCATGATGAAAACATTTATTGCACAAAGATCTTTGTTATATTTTTTACAATATGTATATAATGCCCTACCTTTGTCGATATCTGGAGCAGGTGTTACACTACCTGTCTTTATATCTGTATTAAGGAGACATCTCATTGTTGCTAATGTTTGTGAGTGCTTGACGGTACAATAATTTTGTTTGTTATATATTTATTGTCATTTTATACTTGTTGATTACTCTGGTCACCCATGTAAAAGGATCTTTGGCCCATGGATTTTTTCAGATTTTAAATAAACAAAAAAAATAATAGTAAAGTGTCACTTGACGCTCATAAAAGGGCTGATTCAGTGCTGTGTATGCTTCAGAAACCAAACTAGAATTTAAGAAGAAGTTGGATGGCAATAAGATAATTGGTTCATTGATGGGCAACTTTTTTATCATCTTGGAGACAAATGGCAGCTGGGCAATACAATGGTAGTTGAAAAGAATATCTCAGTTTATTTATTTTTAAAATATAGTCAGTTGATAAAGCCAGTGATGAGTGGAATTAAAATGTGAAATGATCTTTCAATTAACCAGGTTGGAGCAGGGTCCAAGGGTGATGACTTAGAGATGGTGTTTTTCAAAAGAGTAAGGATACCAATTTTAATGAGGAGATAGAAGGATGAAAGGATTGTAGAACAAATATTGACTGAGTCTGGAGAAACTGGAGTTAGGGAGGAGGAAGAAGGACAGCTCAGTTTATAAGAAGCAGTGGAGATGAGTTCTTTGCAAATGTTAAATCCCACAAGTGGAATTCTAGAGACATTACATGTTTTGCTACCATGAGTGTTTGACAAAAGTTTGCCAATAATGGGGCCTATGCATGGCCGGGTGGGAAATACACACTGGAGGTGCATATCCCACCCCCGTGTAGTTCCACACCTGTGGAGAGTTGCACACCAGCCAGTATTCACCAACGGCTGCTACCTGTTCATGCCCCACCTCCCCTGCACAGGTCCATGCAGAGCGGCCGGAGGTGAGGTAGAGGACAGTTGGGCATCCAATCGAATGCCTGGCCTAGGTCCCAAGAGGATCACTTGCACAGCAGGGCACGGGTCCTGGTGTACGAATACCCTCCGCAGTCACCCGGACCTGCGCGGCCAGTCCTCAGCTGCCAGGTGCTACCCCGGTCATGCTCATGTCTCACAGGGCCTCCCACTGCATGGTTGGTCCCCCAGCCACAGGACCCCACCCCAGTCAGGAAAGGCAGCCCACCACACAGTGCACAACCATGCTCCAGCCCGCCCTCTGATGCTGCCATGTAAAGGACCCAGCACTGTACATCAGAACCCAACCACCCCCTTCCCTGAAACTGACTCCCCCACATCAACAATGGCAGCCTGTGCCCCCCCACAACTGCCCTGTGGTGACCAGCCCATGACTGTTTGGCACATCCTGGACACAGTCACATATCCCAAGCCCCGCTCACACCCCCTTCCCCTGACCCCCAGTGCAATGCATTGGACTCCCTGACACTGTGGCACTAGCAACCCTCACCTCACCTCCAGGCGTTTGACAAGGTGCCATGAGCTCCAGGACAGCCAGCTGCACAGCCTTCCTCATATCTCCTCAGCCACTGGCTATCCAAGTGCTGCTGCGATCGCGCTGCCTATTTACAGGAGCATGCTTTCAGCATCACTTGGATGGCTGGCAGCTGTGGAGGTGTGAGGAAGGCTGTGCCACTGGCTGTCCTGAGCCGCGGTACCAGCGAAGAGGTACAGGTGGTGGGGAGGTTGTCAGTGCAGTGGGGGGGTGGGGAACTGTGGGCTGCCACTGGGCATGCAGGGGTACTGAGTTAGGGTTATGGGTATGTGCTCAGGCACAACACATGGGAAAGGCTGCAACTGTACAAGAGTGCAGTATGCCTACAGAATGTTAGCCCAGCCATGCCACAGGGATGGGGTGGCCGTGTGTTTCAGGGAGATGTATTGCCCACACAGGTCAGGCTGTCATGTGTTTGTGGGGGATGTCCTGTACAGCAACCAGTATTGGGGCTCCTTTGTGTGTTGGGGAGCCTCTGTTACACTGGGGACCGAGGCTGCACAGTTTCGGTGGGGTAGGGGGCTGCACCCAATGCACATCAGGACCGGATCAGCCTTGCTGAAACAAAAGAAATTGAGCCCCTTAGTGATGGATACTACTAACTGAAACTTCAGGATATTAGGCACATCCTTATGACAAATAACAACAAGTAAGGGGTACAGAAAAGGGCTACCAAAGCTATTGTCAACCTTAAAACTAGGTCATACAGGGAAAGATTGGAAGCATTGAACCTCTATTCACTCCATTACAGGAGGTTTAGAGGGGACATGTGCATGCTGTTTAAAACTTTGAGGGATATCAACTTGAGGGAGGAATTAGGGTTTACACTCAAGACCGGTTGGTGTAGTAGTAGGAGGCATAACAAACAACTCTTCTTGTCCAAACGTAATTTAATCACTAGAAAAAACTGGTTTAGCCAGAGGGTAATATCATCATGGAATGATCTTACAGCTATGGTAGTAGACAGCCCTAATATGGATACCTTCAAATCTAGACTGGACTTTTTCTGTAGGGACAGATCTATTGAGCTCTAAAAACAAGGGACTAGCAAGCTATAAGGACTGTAGTCTGTGTTGCTTGATATATCCTATGATAATCATGTCAAATGTCAAAGCAGCTGTGTCATGATCAAATAATCAAATGCAACCAGTTCTATGAAAGTCCATGGAATTCTGGAGACCACGTGATGCAGTACAGCTGGTAACAGCTCTCTTCCATCGCTCCAGCCACCCATCCAGCAAAACTCCTATTTTTGCAATAAGAAAGAAACATTAGATTTCACCAGAAGGATTAAGAATATTTACTTCTGCTGTTGATCATTTCTGATAATTAAAAAGTTGATATATGGAGGCAGAAATGCGCAGAGCAAACCCACGACATACACCACTGACCCCCAGTGCCAAAGCAATACGGTATCTGAACAAGAACCCCTCACTCTTACCAGGTTTCTGGAGGAATTCCAACTGTTTAGGGATGAAATGCGTTCACTCTCTACGGAGTTAAAGTCCCTGGCCTAGGCAATGGAGGAGATAACGATGTGTACCTCCGACGGAGAAGCCAATATAACCTCCCTAGAGAAAAGAGCCGACAAGTTAGATCCGGAGTTAGTAGCCACTAAGCAAAAGCTTGCTAAAATGGAGCTCAAAATTGAGGATCTTGAAGGAAGTAGCCGGAGAAATAACGCGGTCATAATCGGTCTACCTGAAAATGAAGAGGGCATGGACACTGTCTTGTTTATCCAGAATTTTGTGGAAAAAATAGCTGGCCCCTTGCCCTTTGGCTCCAGATATGTTATAGAGTGGGCGCATAGGGCTCTTCACCCGATTCCCCCAGCAGGATCCCAATCGAGACTGTTGATTTTCCATTTTTTGAATTATCTAGAGAGACAGCATTTCCTTCTGAAAGTCAGAGAGCAACACAAAATTTGCTGGGAAGGGGCCAAAATACGGATTGCCTAAGACCTGCCGGTTTCTGTCAGAGCAAGAAGAACTGCATTTCACCCAATGGTATCCAAGATTGTAGCTGCAGGGATTAAATTTCGGATGAGCTACCCCACGCGGCTACAAGTTCAAGTAGTTTGCTCCTGGCACTCATACGAAGATCCGGATGCTGCCCTGGTTGGCTTGAAGTCCTTGCTCCCTGAACTTTTCAGAAGCACCTGAGCTATGCTATTCCTTTGGCGATGATATCCTGCAAAGCAGCTAAATAAGGGGAGCTGTTCAGATTGACATTTGGCAAGATGTCTTTCATGGTGAGCTCCTACCTCTAGTGACTTTAGACGGTTAGAACATAAAGGAAAACTTGAAACAAAATATCAACTTAACAATTATGCTAATGGGTTTGTGACATGTTTAAATAATGTGGGTTTTTTTGTCTGTATAGTAAGACGTTACAGTTTGCTTTATATATCGCTCGAGTGACTGTGAATACAGCTATCTTAAGGAATCACAATGCATGTTAAGTGCTGCAGTATCCACTAGGTGGAGCAGTAAACCGATGGGTTGGGGTTTAATAGGACACCCTGCTGCATTCGGTCTGTAATGAGCACTGTTTTTAGTAAGATGTTACGAACTTGCTACATAATGGCTCTTTGTTTTGATTTTAACTCTAGCTAATAGGTGGCCAGTGTGCATCTGGTGCCTACCTGGTATGGCTGTCATGTAGATATATTTGTGAGTTATATATTTCTCTGTTCTATTACATTCACAGGGATGACCTCACTTTGTATTATCCTCTCTGCTGAGTATAGGGTTAGGTTTTATATTACCTACTACAGGAGTGGACAGCAGTAGGAATCTTGCAGTAAAAGTTACTATTACATATAGAATAGTGGATGGGTGAACATACACAACAAGGCTGTGTTTCCATCGAGGGAGTTGATGACATCACAGAGACCTCGAGAGCGAAGCTCGAGAGGTCTCATTGATGTCATCAACTGCCCAAGATGGGAACGCAGCCTTAGTTGTGGATGTTCACCCATCCATTGTTTTGTGTAGTATATGGGGTTTTTGTTAAATTTTGTTTTTACCGTTACTTCATGTAGGCGCTTAGTCTCGCTCTGTCTGGTGATTCTGCTCGCCCGTTCCGCTTAAGCTGCATACAGTTCTCCCCTGCACACATCCTTTCGTTTAAAATCGGTGAGAAAAAAAAAATTGTCTTTTTGAGAAAGGGAGCCATGTATGGCTCTCGTGTCCCGATTCCGACTTCTAAGTCGCTGGCTTCAGAGCTGCTGAGGCGCTTCGCTTCATCAGCGCCGCCATGTTTTTTTTTTTTTTTAGAGAGCCTCGTCTGAGCCAATCAGGTGGCAGGTCAAGGGTAAAAAGTTGTTGTACTATCGATGTGATGTCAGAGCGATAGTACAACAACTTTTTTGACCTTTGAACTGTACTACAACAAGATTTCAGCAGTTGCTGAAATCCATTGAGAATAGGCAGCACCCATATACTATTACAGATTCGTGGAGACATATGCTGCTGATTCTCTGCTTTTATATTCAATTCTCTTTTCTTTTTGTTGTTTTGGTATTTTATTCATTACAAGAACAAGCTTCAACATTGGATGGTTGGGGGGTGGAGCGGGGAAAGTGAGTACTGCAGTCTGCAGTCCATGATAGTAAGGGAGTTAGGGAGGATGTTTTTTTTCTTATACAGGGGGAATGCTGGTTAATTTTTTCTGACGGTTTTGCATAGAAGGGACAAGGTAGACATATTAGTGGGGGATGGGATGGGGAGGGGCAACGACACAGGGATAGGGTTATTTACAACACCTTTAGCATCTTCACAATGTAAAGCGATTTTCTACCTCGCAACAGGTGTTTTCTGGGAATATGGCTAGGGATCTTTGTTTGGCTTCATGGAATATCAAGGGAGCCAGACAAAAAAACAAAGCAATATAAGATTTTAAAACATTTTAGTTTATTGCATACAGACGTTATTTGCTTGCAAGGAACACACCTAGCAGATATTGAAGCAACTCAACTGAGGCGGCTTCAGATTGGACAAGTTTTCTCTGCTGAAGATAAAAGTCAAAACTGTGGTGTTATGATTTTAGTCATGAGATCGATCCCATTCACTCCTCTTCAAATGATAAGGGATCCCTAGGGTAGATACTTGTTTGTCAAAGGGACTCTTCACATGAGTGAGGTATTACTGGATAGTGTATACGGCCCAAATGTAGACTCTCCTGTTTTCTTCATACAGTTGATCAATGTACTACTTCCTCACCTTTCCCTGCTAATAATTATTTGGGCGGGGGACTTTAATCTGGTCTTTGACCCGAATATGGATCGCTCTGGATCAGCTCGTAAAGGGCTCTCCCCTGCTCAAAGAGCTTTACGAGAATTTGCAGATCAAATAGGGTTATGTGATGCCTGGCGTGTTCTGCACCCTACTTACAAAAGTTACACATTTCTTTCTCAGGTACATGGAACAGCATCTAGGATCAATTATTTGCTAGTCTCCCAGACCCTCCTACCAGGGATCATGGATGCAGATATTCATCCGGGCCCTCCTTCAGACCACTCCGTTGTTAACTATAGGCTCACTTTTGCCTCCCTTCCTAAACTGGGGGGTCATTGGAAGGTAAATGATCAACTGCTGAAGAATCAGAAGGTGACTGAGTATATTGCTGAAAAAATACGTCAATTTATCTCCACAAATTTAAACTCCATAAATAAGCTCAACATGGAATGGTGTGCTTTTAAAGCCTATATCAGAGGGCTATTGATAGGATTGGCTTCCCATAGGAAAAAAAGTAGGGAAATACAGCTCAAAAACCTTCTCTTTCAAATCCATACCATAGAGCACAAGCTGTCTCCCCAATCATCCAAACAAACTAGACAAGAGCTGGTGAAACTAAAAAACACCTATTTAGATTTGCTGAGAGAGCAAGCAGAATACACCCTCCCAAAAGCTAAAGCTTCCTATACAGATCTGGGGGGAAAAAGCAGGGCAGTTACTAGCACTACGCATTAGACAACAGGAATCTTCAAGCTTTATAGCTGCTATACGTTCCTCATCTAATGGTGCCCTAAAAACTTCTCCCGAAGAGATAGATTTAGAATTTAGTCAATATTATAAACACCTGTATGGACCAATGCCAAACCCGCCTTCTGAAGCTGAGCTTGACAATTACCTAAGAGTCTCTTATCCACCCCCCTTCAGAGGTGCAACAGAACCTCCTAATACTTCCAATTTCAGAAACTGAAGTGATTAAAGTTATTAAAGACCTTCCAGCTGACCGGACCAGATGAATTTTCATAAAATTTGTTAAAAAAAATTTGCTAACCTGCTTATGCCCTTATTACTACCATTATATCAACATATTTTGTCTGGGACAGCAACAGATAAAACCTTATTTGAAGCTTTGATAGTCCTTTTGCCAAAGCAGGATAAGGACCCAGAACAAGTTACCAGCTACCGTCCAATCTCCCTGCTCAATCAGGACATCAAAATTTCTGTCCAAGCTCATGGCTGATCATGTTGGTCATGTCCTTCCTGATTTAATTGGCTCCGAACAGGTGGGATTTATGAAAGGGAGGAATTCTACTGACCATTTAAGTACCCTGTCCCATGTCTTCTCGAGAACTAGAGATGCAGAATTTCCAGCTGCTTTGGTTTCTCTGGATGCTGATAAGACCTTCGACAGGGTGACTCTAAAAGTTTTGTTTCGCACTCTTAACGCCTTTAAATTTCTCCTGTTATTTCAAACATGGATAGCTGCCTTATGCAAGTTTCCAACTGCTAGAGTTTTAGGAAATGGGGCAACCTGTGCAATTTTCCCTTTGCAATCAGGTATGAGACAGGGTTGTCCCTTGTCTCCTCTGCTTTTTAATCTCTATTTAGAACCTCTGATCTGTAAAATAGTAGAATGCCAGCGAATTCAGGGTATACCAATCCAGGGTTTTGAACTTAAGGTTTCTGCATATGCGGATGACCTTCTTTTGCAATTAATCTTCCCAGAAACCTCTCTTCCACCCTTGTTGGATATTATCGGTCAATTCAGTAGAATGTCTAATTACAAATTGAATATCAACAAAACTACAGTGTTTCCCCTTAATTTCAGAGTTTTCAAGACTAGTATAATGGGTTTTGGGCTTTCTTGGAAATCGGACTTAGGAATTAACCTAACTACCAGTCCTTAACATTCTTGACCGGTAAATTTGGATTCTCTCATTAACATCATTACTCAGGATTTAAATAGATGGTCCCAGCTTCAAATGTCTTTGTGGGTTAAAATTAATCTGATCAAAATTAATGTCTTTCCCCGGTTGTTTTATCCCCTTAACATGTTAAATATTTGGCTCCCTCTTTCCTGGTTCAAGAAAATTCACAGCCTTATTACAGACTTTATCTGGTCTAAGAAAAGGCCGAGAATATCTTATTACAAATTAGCTGCTCCTAAAATCCGGGGTGGTCTTCGCCTCCCACATATAGGTTTGTACTACTGGGACAGTCATGCAAATAAATATCTGCAATGGTTATCTGACATAGGCTCTCCAATCTCACCATCATACTTACCAATCTGGCTCAAGATTGAGATGGCTTAGATAAAGGCATATGGCCTTTCCCCATTTAATCTCATACATACAAAACTACGGTTACTTCCATCGACTGTCAAATCCTCCCAAATAGGTATGTCGATCAGGGTACATTCCCACTTATGTTCTTTTCTTAGATATGATCACAATTTGGATCTCTCACAGACAATATACAACAACCCTAAATTTAAGATAGACGAAGTGATGGTTCTGCCTAATCAGCTACCTAATTTGGATGGATGTTCACTTTCCAGCTTAGTAAAGGAAGATCATATGTGGCTGTCCTCAGCGGAATTTATGGCTAAATTGAATATCCCAATTTCTGCGGCTTTCAAGGTGCTTCAGGTACGACATCTTCTAATGAAAGTCATAGGGAAGACCCCACCACAACCAAAAAAAAGCACTCACTTACAATGATCTATGCCTTATAGCAGCCTTTCCACATGCAGTCTCCAAATTATATGCTTATTTATATGACTGGTTATATCCCGATTGTTTCGGCCCTACAACCTTTTGGTTGTCTTTTTTCCCTGATCTGACTATCAACTGGTCTGAGTTATGGCAAAGTTGTCACAAATTCATTCTTTAAGACAGGTTACGATTAATACAGTTCAATATCGTTCAGAACCTGTATTATTCTACACAAAAATTAGCCAAATTTGAGTTATTGACATCCCCTCTCTGCACACGGTGCACATTAGAAAGAGGACTCTTTATTTCATATTTTTTGGTCATGTCATAAAATTTCCCCCCTTGTGGCCTCCAATTCAACAGAGGGCTGACCCTCTATTAGGGCTGAATGACTTATTTACGGCCAAAATTTGCCTCTTCGGTGATTCTTCCAGAGTGTCAGTGGCTAACCGTAAATATTATATGGCATTAATATCGATGTCAGTTAAGAAGTTGGTGCTGAAACATTGGAAAGACCAGGACAATATCACATATACGGAATGGTTAAATGAACTGCTATCAAATCTCAGAACAGAAAAGACAATAGCAAGCCTTTATGGTAGAACAAAAAGATTTGCCAGGATTTGGGACCCCTTTTATACTCTTTTCTCCTTGTAACAAGTAAATTGATGCTTTCATCAAAGATGTGATAATAACCTACTCTGTGCTGAGTAAGGGGAGGGTGGATGGGGGGGATTAGGGGAAGGAGGGGGAAAAAGGTACCATCATTGTTAATCCCCAAAAAACTGTTCTGAATGTATGTATGTTATTGAACCTTTATTTGTAGTAAAAACTTTAATAAACTTTGAACTGAAAAAAAAGGAAGTCCATGGAATTCTACAGAATTCTGTCAAAATTTCATAAAATCAGATTAGTGTAACTCCACATAGCCCTGGCTGTAGCCAGTACTGGGACTCATGTATGGAAATTCAATCCACTCGTATGAAGAAAGGATGCAGCATCACCATTCAGGCATGTAAATTTCTATTTGATGATTGCCCTTTAGATTTGGGAACAAAAAAATAGGCCTGGTCTTGAAAACATTCTCCAAAGTATGCTTGGTGCCTAAACATGGGTGAGTTGTTTTCAAAAACCATGTGTACATTACTAGAAATATTGTATTTTTATTATAAGATTCAGGCACCCATATTCAGAGCCAGATGACAGCATGCAAGCCTGTAGCACTGCACAGCATATAGTATAGCGTACAGGCGGCTCTGAGATATGTTCAGACAGATAGTGCACTTTGACAGAGCACACTGTCTGAATATGGGACCATGCTTGCACAGTGCAAAGTAACTATGTGCTGTGCTGACATAGTGCAAAGCTGCACATGGCCCATAGGAGACAGCGTACCCAAAACAGGATATTCAGCCCTAGCATGCAAATGAATCCACTGGGCATGCACTGCATTAAGGGGCCATTTGCATTCCTGTTATGGTTTCATTTGCATGTCCGCAGTAGATCATTAATGCACATGTTAACTGACACCTACCATTTCTCTGGTATCTAGCAGACCCCTCCCACTGATTACCCCAGATGTCACTGTAAGCCCCTTTTCCTGGTGTCTCGCAGTCCCCTTTTACCTGATCTCCCCTATTGCAAACATAGAAATACATTCCTGGTATCTAGTGACCCCCCCCGCTCCACAACTGACCCTGTTTGCAATGAGTAATACAGTTGCTGTCTTTGGTAGGCCAGTGGCACCCCCCACCAAGTGACATCTACCCACCTGACCACCCAATGAGGACCCACACCCCCTTCACCGTGGCCACTGGTTCAATGTCAACAGATTGGCCACCAGCCCAGCCTTCCGCTCATCTCCTCAGTCAGCCACCATATGATAGCCACAAAGTGTGATCATGAGTACTGCAGAAACAGCTGTTTCTACAGAATCAAACTGAAGAAAGGCACTCACACCTTGCTATAGAGAGCACACAAACAAAACTGGTTCAGAAGTGCACCCTTTATTATTTCATTGCCAGTGGATAAGAATAAAACAGCATACAGGTGAGCAGAATGCCAGGTGCCAAGGCGTACATTTACCTGATGTTTCACCCCAGCCAAACAGGAGCTTCTTCAGAAGTTATGTTAGCCTTCAAAATCACATTTATTAAAATGCCCATATAATTCATATGTATGAATTAGTATCCAATCAGCATCCCCAGAGATGACATGTAGCAATTTAAATCATTTAGTGTCCCATCCTACTCATGCATATGAAAGCTTCTTGCAATCAAAGCTAATGGAGCATTATAAACAAAGGTCTGCATGCCACAATACAAATATAGTATATGGTGAGACCTTATTGTATGCCATTTTCAGTAGAAAGACACAGCTGTTGTACCATTGTGGTGACGTCAGGATGGTATTGTACCATCCTGAGTGTGCCACCACGATGGTACAACAGAAAAGAATGCCATTGCCTGCCACATTCTGACAGGGTGGCAGCAAATACTCGATCCTCTCAGACAGCCCTTTCAAATGTTCAGTCAGCTGTCTGCGAGCAGTATCGAGCAATCGCAATGTTGGGACTAATATCAAAATGTGCCTCAGTAACAGACCGCAAAGTGTTTGTTTTAGAGCAATAAAACAAGTGCACAGTGAAAAAAACTGAAGCTGTTGTAAAAATCTTCAGTGATTACCTGGGTGATGTAGGTGAGCCTAGGTCAATGTACTGCATCCCTCTTGAAGAGCTGGATGAATTGCTTGCCGAGTTCCTGTATAAAATAAAGTGGATATATGGCAGAAAGTATGAGCCCAGTACTCTCAGGGGAATCATAGGCAGTGTTGACAGACATCTGCTATCGTTAGGCTATGGGCACTCAGTGTTTCACGGCAACACAACAGCATTTAAAGAGACACTAACCACATTATCTGCCAAACAGAAATTCCTTAAAAAGTTGGGGAAGGGCAGCAAGCCACACAGAGCTGACCCACTTTCTCCCACAGACATAAACAGAGTATACAAAATTGGAACCTTAGGTTTACACAGCCCCACTTCATTGCTAAACATGGTATTTTTCAACAATGGTTTGTACTTCTCTCTGAGAACTGCAGAGAAGTACAGCTTGCGTTGAGGTGACCTCTCCCTACAGACAGACACAGAAGGGTAGGAATTTATTGAATACACAGAAAGGCAGACAAAGACTAGCTCAGGAGAGAACCCAAGGGGCATTTGAGCTGTGAAACTATATATGTACAGCAACAGCAGCAACCCAAGCAGACGTCCCAAAGAAGCATACAAGAAATATGCATCGCAGCGCCCACCAAAAATGCTCTCAAGTGACTTGCCTTTCTACCTCGCAGTAAACATTGACCATAAGCCTGGCATGATTTATTGGTATAGAACAATGCCTTTGGGCGAGAACAAAGTTCACAATATGTTGCAGTCAATCAAAGTAGTATCTGGGTTACCAGCTGAAAAAAGAATAACTAATCATTCCACACGCAAGACTGCAATACAATCCCTGGTAGACAATGAGGGTCCCCCTAATGAGGTCCAACAAGTCTCCAGTCACTTCAGCCTGCAGTCTATAAATAATAACAGCCACTTGTCCGAGGAGAAGCAAAAAAGAAATTCATTCATATTGGCCAGGCAAACCTCAGTGGCAGCACCGCAACCCTCCTGTTCTACCTCATCAGCAACTGTACAAATACAACCTAAATCCACGGAACCAGAAACTGTGAAAAGGAACCCTTTAAGTGATTTGCCAAACTTCACCTTATCGATGGTCAACTGCCTATTTCAACAGGGTGTAAACATCTCCATCGATCACTATCATGGGCCACAGAAGAGATGTTGAATTGCCATAGTAGATGACTCCTTCTCTGATGATGACTAGCCCACAGTAAGTTTCCTCAAACGTTCAACCTCAGTGTTTTTATTTTTTAAAAATGTCCTAACTGACACAGTTTATTTTTCTGCCCCATTCACGCAGGTACCTTTAACATTGCAGCATTCAGTTCTGACCTCTTGAAAACAGCAGAAGTAATTGAATCCACTAAACTTTGAACCGCTACGACTTGTGACCTTTAACGACAAGTAACGTCGCATACTTCATTCATTGCATGTTTTGGACTTTACAAGTTCAGTTTGTTTTTGTTTGTTTTGTTTTTTTTATCAGAAAATCAAAATATCAGTTTGCTGTCCTGCATTTGTTGAAATTGAAATAAAAAATGTAGGTTTCATCAACTATCTCCTCGACGTGACTTCATGTTCAGGTAAGTTGCCTGCTGCTGGCAGGGGAGGTAGGGTCGGGTGGCCTACAATACAAGTGTCACATCCAGTTAGCGTCCTTTCATGACTGTATTGTTTTTTATCAAACTTTTTAACACTTGCACCTTACACTATACAAGATAAAGTATGGGCAAACAGTTAACAGCAGCACTGAGTATGCTTTTCGATGTTGCCATGGCAACCATAGACCTGTCGATCTGCACTCTTGAGGTCTATCAGGCTGCCATGGCAACCTCTCGAAACATAAACAGTGCTGCTGTTAGCTGTTGCTCATACTTTATCCTCTATTTTGTAAATATTAAACATATCAACAATACATATTTTGAATCAATTAAAAATATCTCTGAATCAAACATAGTTTAGTCCATTCATTCAATGCAGTTTTTCCTTTGTCTGTTGTGTCCCTGATTTTTATCTCTGTGAACCAGGTGCTCTAGGTGATATCATAGGTGATCTAAAAAACGATCAGATTCAGATATACAGAACTGCCTCCAAAGTGCACATCAATACAGCTGCACTTAATTCGAGATTACTAAGGAGTTCTCATTTAATAATGACTGTCAAAAATTGTATAATGACTGAAACCGAACAGGAGTGGAGATTTTTAATATTCAGATGGGGGGGGGGCACAAAACTATAGGAATTTTCATCTAGAACTGTTTTAATATTTAGGATATTTTTAGCATGTTAGAGGTATTTCTGTGTGCTTTCATCAGTACTATCATATTCTAAAACTTACAGAAACTGAAATACAAAAAATGAATTTGTTTCTAACATCCCATTCAAGTAGTGTATTCTTTGTTCTGCTCTTATAACAGAGCTAATTAAGAAGGTTACAAACAATGGGGCCAATGCATCAATGGGTGGGAATTACATGTAGGAGGTGTATATCCCACCTGCATAGCTCTGCACCTGCAGACAGGTGCACACAGGCCATATTCGCCAATGGCCACCACCTGTCTGTGGACCGCGAAGGGCAGATGGGGTCAGAGTAGCATACCCAGGCAGGCATCCAATAGGAAGCCCATCCTGGGTCACAGAGTGGATTCCTTACATGGGCGGGCATGGGTCCGCATACATTAACAGCACCCACAGGTGCACAGACCCACACCTCTGTACCATCAGCCCCAGTGGCCAGTGTGCTGCACATCGGCACCCACGGTGGTGCTCACCACACTGATGACCCCCCCAACAGCACTGCCAACTGTCCCTGTCTTTACAGTGGAGCCCCCCCAAGGAGGGCACCTGTTCTGGGCAGCACAAGTCCACTCCCCCCCCACACTCATGCACACACACACACACACACACACACACACACACACACGTGCCTAGTGTACCTGACCCCATGCCACAACTGTTCGCCAGTTGTCCCCCTCCCATCTGTGGCACCGGCAACCGCCACCCCATGCCATGTACTGTCCTGCCATCATCGCAGTCAGAGACAGCCAGTGGCATAGCCCTCCAAACACCTCCACGGCTCCCAGCTATCTGACCTACATGGGCACACAGCAGCTGCACACCCCTGCATATGTCAGATGGCTGGTAGCCAAGGAGGTGTGTGGAGGGCTATGCCACTGGCAATGTCTGACTATGGCACCGGCAGGATGGTGCGAGGCATTGGGTGGGGGTAGCCGGTGCCTCGGATAGGTGGGAAACAACTGGTAAAGGGAGGTGGTACAGGTCAGGGTACACTGGGCAGCATTATGTGTGTGGGGGGGCTTTACTTGTGCTTCCAGGACTGGTGTCCTCTCTGGGGGGGGATGCTGCATCACACCGGCCATTCTGCCTGCCATGTGTGGGGAGGTGGGCTGCATGGGCAGCACGGTGCAGCACTGGGATGGGTAATACTGCATTGGTGGGATGGTGCAACACTGGTGTGTGTGTGTGTGTGGTGGGTGTCAGCCTTGGGGATATGGGGTCAGAACAGGCCTGCGCTGTGTGTTGGGGGTTGCCTGCCTGCCACAGGGATGTTCCGGTGGCTGGTATGCTGTGGGGGCAGGATGTGTATGGGACTTATTGCAGGGTTCTCCCTGGTGTAACGGATGCCCACCTACACATCCCAGTGTGCAGCAAATGCACCTTAGTGCATGGCATGTAGTGCTGGCACGCCCCCGCCCATCCCTGGCTTGTTGCTGTCCACATGGGTGGGGGATCGGGTGCACAGGGGCAGAGTGCCCCAGGTCATGCATCCCATGAGGGAAGTGCAATGGGTGTGGAGTGGCTATGTGCCATGGATCCGCATCACGTAGCCACTACACACATTCGTGCATTGGCCCCAATGCACATAAAATATATATATATATATATATGTTAAAACTAGCCACTTGAGGTCACATGATGGCTCTGTAGCAGAGGCAGCTCTTCGGATCAACTCCCGCCCTGAACGCCAAATTTTCTTCAAAAACAAGAGATAATTGATTAAATAAAACCTAAGACAGAACACATAGGCTTTCCATAGCCTCTTCTCTAACTCAGGGGTGAAACTTTCCGAAAAGCAGCTGTATTTCTACTGGTCCACGTGGAGCAGAATCAGGGGCCTACCGGCAGAATGGAGGCCGAAATGCATCAGGCTCCCCCAGCCCACACTCCACCACAAACGCTGGAGAAAGGGCCGAAAAGATCGAAAGGCCAATCTGGAACTCCAGTCAAGTCCTCAACTGCAATAATCACATCGCAAATAAATATTCCTCTTTCCGAAAATAAATTTATGGAGGAACTTCAGCCATTTAAAATTGCCCTGCAGGAATTGACCTCCGAGCTTAAATCCCTTCGTGGGGATCTTGCTGAAACTAATAGAGCCATTTCCGACACTTCTGCAAGGGTCACATCTCTATAAGGCTGGAAACAAACTACAGATGCCGAAATGACAACTCTAAGGCACAGGCTGCACAAGACAGGATCTAAATTGGAAGACTTGGAAGGCCGTAGTAGAAGAAATAATATACTAATATTTGGCCTTCCTGAAGAAGCCGAGGGTGTGATGCCAATTATCTTTCTGCAAAAGTTACTCACCAAAATAGCGGGGCCATCTCCCAATAACACCACCTACATTATTGAAAGAGCCCATCGCTCATTACGACCAAAGCCTGGAGCTGGGAAACCACCTCGCACTCTCATTTTGAAATTCCTGAATTAGCTGGATAAGTCCCATGTGCTGGGTCAAGTAAGAGATAAGCATCAAGTCCTATGGGAGGGCCAACAACTCCAGTTTGCCCAGGATCTTCCTGCTACCATCAGGCAGCGGTGTGCTGAATACCACTCCATGGTGACAAAATTGATTGCGGCTGGGATAAAATACAGGGTCCAGTATCCCTCATGCTTTGCAGTTGCTGGATCCTGGCATAATTTCGAGTCAGCTCAACAAGCGCTCCCAGCTCTACAATCCTTACTCCCCGATCTATTTGTAGCTCGCTGAAGGCTCCTTCCTGCTAAGAAGGTTCAGTCGGTTTTTCTCTGAAAGAGCTCCACGAACGTGCGCAAGATAGTTTGCTGTGCATTGGCTATTATGCTGAAGGGACACAAGAGGGCAGCAAAGCTCTACAAATATATGCCTCTTTTAGTTGATTTATTTTAGCTTATGGGCTTGCTGCTCATGCTCCTTGACGGTCTGATTAATAAGTTGACTGCTGGACTCTCAGGTCATGAGGATTTGAAATGCTATTTTGTTTTTGCTATATTTTATGCATAACGAGAGCTACTCCATGTGGTCTTAGGACACGATCAGCTGAGTTAGCTGAGAAAAGATTCAATTCTCCCTCAGAGAATTCTTTCTGTCTCTTTCTACTTCTTTATATATATTTTTCTAGTATAAAACGGTTGTTCGGGGATGGGGGAAATTAGCAGTGAAAACGGGTTAACAGGGCGTTATGTGCCACAGAAGAAGATGGGGGGCAACCACAGCTGAGCATAGTTGCTATCCTCTGATAATATCAATATTAAAGGATGTTGTCATATGTTGGCTTTATCTATTTCAAATATTCAAGTTGTTCCTTTCTATTAGCGCTGTGGTTGATGGGGTAAGAGATTTAACTAAGGACAAGGTAAGGTTTAGATTGGGACAATGTTTCATTTACACTTCCACTTTAAAGGTTATAAAGCTTTTCATAGGGGTATTTCGAACAAGGTTAGAGTATTATGTTTATGTGGAATTAGTTGGTAAATGGGGAGGGGGGATGGGATTGTGATAATAGGGTTGTCTGCCACCAAGAAAAGTAGGGGTTAATTTTATTTGTGTAGTTGTTATTGGTTGCCTAACTATAAAGTTTATGCCTTTCTCTTACATCGCATCAGTACATATGATGGGAATTAAATACTGTTCCTGGAATATAAAAGGGGCGCAAACCCCAGCCAAATGGACTAAAGTTCTACTTCATCTCAAAACTCTACAAATTGATGTTGCCTTTTTGCAAGAGACACATCTTAAGTCCGCATGTATTCATTATTTCCGTAGAAACTGGGTGGGTCAGGTATATGGGACCGGTAAAGATACAAAGAGAAGAGGAGTTATCATTCTAATCACTCGTAGAGTTCCCTTCCAGCTTCTACAAGAAGTGACTGATCCTGAAGGCAAATTCATTATAGTGAGGGACCTTTTGGTGCACTCGGAAGTTATATTGGGCTCAGTATACGGACCCAATTCAGATGATCCGAATTTTTGCTTCTCTAATGGTTACACTTGCTCCCTGGACCAAGCTCCCAATACTTCTAGGTGGAGACTGGAACCTGGTTCTTTCAAACACATTGGATAGGTCTGGTCGGATTAGGCAAAAGCTTTCTCCTTGCCAAAAAGCTATCCATGAGTTAATGCTTTCCCTGGGTGTTGTTTAACCTTGGAGGCTTATGTATCCTGATGATAGGGAATATTCGTTTCACTCCCTTCCATATAATACCTTTTCCCGTATAGATTTTTTTCTTTTGACAGTAGATCACATTCCAGGGGTCTCCCTAGCATATTATTCATCTAAAGCTATCTCAGATCATCGGGTTGCCAACCTCCAATTAAATCTTCTACCAAATGTATATAGAGATAGAATCTGGAAACTTAATAATCAGCTTTTAAAGATGGATGAGTATGTTCATATAATTCAAAATTTCATTAAAACTTATATGGAGCTTAACGCCCTATCCATGCCTAAAAAGGATTTTCTATGGGGATCCCTGAAATGTGCATTAAGGGGAGAATTAATCTGCCTGGTGACTAAACGTAACAAACAAAAGACCGCCGCTCTCTCCTCAAAATTGGGTCAGATAACAGATTTAGAGAAGTCCCTCTCCCCCTCCTCTTCAGTAGAGGACTGGACTAAACTTGAATCTCTCCAAGCTCAATACAATAATTTATTAGCGGAAAAAGCAGAGTTTATGCTGCTTTGTTCAAAAATTTCCTACTTTGATCAGGGAGAGAGGGCGGGAAACTGTTAGCTCTGCGATTGAGCACTCAGTTGGCTGATAGAATAATCTCATCTATTTACTCATCCTCAGGTGAGCTTCTCACTTCTCCCCCAGATATTGTGAATGCCTTTCATGAATACTATCAGCAACTATATTCAGCCCCGACAGTCGAGCACCTCTCCCAACAATTAGAGTTGTTTCTTCAAGATATAAATCTTCCAGTGTTAACTGACCCTCAAATTGACAAATTAAAAGGTCCTATTACTTTATTAGAAATTTGTGAAGCTATAGAATCACTCCCCACAGATAAGTCCCCCGGGCCTGATGGATTTACAACCAACGTTTATAAAGTGCTAAAAGAAACTGTAACTCCAATACTACTGGATACATTCCATTATATATTTGAGAGGGGGTTATCAGATACCTCCTTGTCCCTCGCCACTATTGTAGTACTCCCGAAACCTAACAAAGACCCTCTAAGGATTGGTAACTATAGACCTATTTCCCTCATCAATGTAGATCTTAAAATCCTTGCTAAAATTCTCTCCTCTAGGGTTAGCCAGGTATGGGAACATCTTATTAGTACAGAACAAGTCGGGTTCATCAAAAACAGACTCTCCTCAGACCATCTTAGGAAATTAGCTTATCTTTTTTCTGCATCCAGGGATTCAGATATACCGGCAGCTCTTGTATCCTTGGATGCAGAAAAAGCTTTCGATAGAGTGTCATGGGAATATCTTTTCCTGCTGCTTTCCAACTACTATATACCTCAGGAATTTATCCAATGGATCAAAATACTTTACACAGCACCGACAGCCCAAATCTAATGTAATGGCATTCTTTCTACCCCCTTTACCTTGTCACAAGGTACTCGTCAGGGATGCCCTCTTTCTCCTTATCTTTTTAATCTTTACTTAGAACCTCTTATTAGGAAAATTAACTCCTCCTTGCTTGTAACGGGCATAAAAATAGGGTATCAGGAATATAAAATATCAGCATATGCAGATGATTTACTGTTACATATTTCTAATCCTGCTCAATCCCTTCCTGCGGTATTCCAAATTATCGCACAATTTGAGTCTTTCTCAAACTACAAACTGAACCTGATGAAAACTGAACTTTTTCCCCTTAATAAATATACCATGAAGGCTGATGTGGCCCATATGGGTTTACAATGGAACCCTGCTAAATTGAAATATCTCGGGATCTACCTCCATCCCTCATCAAAAATTATGAAAAAACTTAATTTAGATGATCTCATTAATACCTTAACAGAGGATTTTAAGCGTTGGTCAAAATTGCCGTTAATCTTGTGGGGGCATATGAGCATTATTAAAATAAATGTAGTACCACGCCTACTATACCCTTTACAAATGCTCAGTCAGGCTCTTCCGTACTCATGGTTCTCTCAAGGTTCATGGCGCTCTTAGTAAATTCTTATGGCAGGGCAAAAAAGTCAGAAGAAGCTATCTTAAACTTACCAGATGAAAATTAGATGGTGGTCTCCAAGCCCCAAACTTCTATACAGGTATATACTATTTAGCAATTCACCTGGTTAGAATTCACCACTGGTTACTGCCTTTACAATGTGCTGGTTATCTACCTCCTTGGGTCAGGATTGAGCAGGATCTTTGTGAAGCACACGGCTTGGACCCAAAGGTTATACCCTTTATCGCCCCCAAAAAAGCTTCCAAAACCTATGCAGACTACTCCCTTAAATTCTTTAATCCAAGTGCAACAGCAGTTTAGTGCTCTTCTCAAGATGGACATGTATAGGGATATAGCACAGCCCCCGTTCCGTAATCCTAATTTGTTAATTTTGGGTAAACCACTCCTTCTGGCCACAAATAGGTATAGAGAAGTGGAACAGTTAGTACAAGAACAAAAAATGATCTCCTTTAAGGAAGGTTGTTCCCTTTTTAAATGGGAAAATATCTCCATTTTCAAATATCTCCAGTTATCTCACATGCTGACACACTGTTTTGGAGCAGGGACTTGGTCCAGTTTTTTTATAAGTATATTACTCCCATATCTGAAGGCCATCCCGTCTTCTCATTTAATATCCTATTCCTATGATTTTATTCTAACGACAGTGACCATTTCAGATAATCGGAGATTTTACCGATGGGATATTGCTACTCATGTATCCTCTAGTTCCAGAGACTGGTCCTCAATTTGGGCTAATCTATATAAATATATTAAATGGGACAAATATAAATATATGCAGTTTTGCATTATTCGTAATCTATATTATACTCCCTCTAAACTACATCAAATATGTATCCTACCTACAAATCAATGCTCTAAATGTCACCAGGCTCCTGCAGATCTAACCCATATGCTATGGTCCTGTGAAAAGATTGCTCCCATTTGGCGTAGCATCGCAGATAGGTTGGACCCATTATTAACACTAACAAGCAGTTTTAACATGGAAACCTGTCTTATAGGTAATTATACATCAATACCAGGGGGCAATCAGAGAGCCCATATGGCTTTAATCTCAGCATGTGCTAAAAAAGTTATACTAAGACATTGGTTAGATTGGACCACCCCTAACTATCTGGAATGGTTCAAAGAAATGATGTTCGCTCTACAGGCAGAGTCTACTATAGCTAGAATGTCAAATTGTATGGGTAAATACAAAAAAGATGGGAATCTCTTTACACCCTTCTTTCAATTAGTTAGTTTTTGACTTCCCAAACCTAGTCCCCCCTTTTTTTTTCTTCCTTCTCTTTTCTTTTTAGGTTTGTCTTAAGGAGAACCCCAGGACATAGGCCCCCTAGAAATTTTAACTTCAGCTGTTTTTTCAATCTGCAGTTCCTGTATTTGTATCCCGTCTGGGCTTTTATTTCTAAGTTTCTGAGGCAACTATAACTATAACAAATAGTAACTGGTGGCAGACTAAGGCAATTGGGTAATGGGAGGGTGGGAGGAGGAGAAAAGAGCAAGCAAACAATCAAATAGCTAATGTTTTTTTTTTCTAACTCTTCTTCATGTTAGAATTGGTTCATGTATTAAGGCATTTGAATTTGCTTCTCCTTTTTATGTTAAAAATCTATACTTTGTAGTTAATTGAAATTCAACATTTATGTTCTGCCTTGATCTCCGTCAAAAAGTTTGCTTGCCAAAATACAATAAAGCATATTAAATAAAAAAAAAAAACTAGCCACTTTCTGTCAATACTATGGTATTGTAAGGCTCGTGGTCATATGTAACATACAACATCCTATGTATTTCAAATATTCCTGACCCCCCTCATCTTGTTCTGTTACAAAAAAAAAGCACAAATCATGCCCCAAATGTTTTTCACCATGATTAGCGACTTATATCAATACCATCGTATTGAAAAATAGTGGCCATACATGAACATCCAACTTAACACATTAATAAGAAATGGGGTTATTTTAAACTTCCCATTCAGTCCCAGTTTCCTCAGCCCTCCCAACCTATAAATCCAATCTTGTTCTTTCTTCTTATTCTTTTTTGCAGTATTTGTGATCATGCTGTGTGAATGTTGAATGGCAGCTGACTGAGGAGTTTGAATAGAGAGCTGTGCCAGTCACCTGTCAGTTGATGCTGAACCAGTGTCCAGGATGAGGTGGGCTCCAGGTGGGAGCCTGCAGTGGGTGGCAAAGTGGGGGGATGTTATTTGGTGGTGGGGGGTGCTCTAACCTACCAGGGACAGCACTGTATTATTCATTACAAACAGGCGTGATCAGGGGGAAAGGGGTCCACTAGACAAGAGGGAAGTATTTCTGTGTTTGCAATAGGGGTAATTAGGTGGAGGTATACCACTAGACACCTGGAATGGAGATGACTTTGACATTTGGGGCATTCAGGGGTAGGGGGAGCCATTAGTTTTCCAGGGATGTTGCCTGCAGTACACCCTCTCAATGCTTTGTGGTGGGAGTGCAGTTATAGCAACTGGTTAACAGTAAGATTTCGGTGGCGGTAAGCTGTGCATCCCTGACAGCTATTTAGCACCACCAAAACCTGTGACTGTACCACTGCACCCTTTATCCATAAAGGATCCCTCATCTACATAAGCACAGTGGTATATTTTTTATGATTCCACTGCTGGGTTTGAGTGGCACTTTGGGGCCGTCTTAATATGGCCCTGCCTGGAGCACTGACACTATTCATGGTTAGCATGGCTCTACCCCAGTTAGTGTTGCACTTATCTTTTGAATATGGGGGCATCAGTCACTAAAAATAATTGATTTGGAATATTTGGAGAGAATATGGAATACTGACTTTAGATATACAGTTCCTTGAAAATAAGTCTGCTTAAAATGGAATGATTTTGAAATTAATAAAGTAGGACAAAAAGTTTGTGTTTCTCATTTTCAGAGTACCATTAGTATCTTTTAATGCAGCAGCTATTGATATATCAAGGGTTGTTTACCTCCATGGAACAGCTGGACACCTGTTTTCACACATTATATGTGTGCAGACTTATGTTACACTGTTTTTGACATGAAAAGGTACACTGAGGTGTGACAGCTTGTTTCTGATAACGTCCTAGGCAGTGGGTCACGTGGTACCATGTTTACCTACACAGGAATGTTGGCCATGAAACCAGGGAAAGTCCCCTGCTCTCAGGGATTATGGTAGAAGAACACTACAGAGGAACTGAGGGAGCTTTTTCAACAAGAATCAATGTTTTTGCAATGTCAGTTGTATAATTCTTATGCAGAAGTTCATAGACAGCTCTACTGGTTGCATTTCCATCAATGCATTTCTTACATACTAAGATACTAACATACTAAGAAGCCAGCAAAGTAGGCCATATGGTCTATCTAGTCTGCTCAGGGATCAGTGCCCATTCAGGGCACCATTGCAGCCTCCGCCACCCTCCCCACGAGGTCCCCCACCTCCATCCCCTGACTGGATTCCCCCTCCAATGCTGGCCATTCTGAGAAACACCCTCCCCCTATACCTATCCCAACCTCTATTGAACCCCTCCACAGTATCTACAGCCACCAGTGTGAGGATGTGGGATAGAAAGAGGACACCAGATTTAGATGTAACTCAAAGTATAATTTATTTCATTAACAAAAAGAGCATACTGTACGGCAAACAAAATAAACAGATGAAAAAAAGAAAGGCATAAATCATACAAAAATAAAGTAGCAACACTAGAAAATAACTAGTGATCACACTGAGCAGGACAGAGTACATCTCGCCCTTCCAAACTCTCTTTTAACAATGAAGCAGACCTCTTTTTATACAGAGAAAGTTAGCTGATCTGAGAAACTCTGCCCCTTTTTTGCAAACTAACACAAAATACAAAAAGTTACTTACTTATTTATTTAATTTTGGAGTCACCACATCTTTTAATAGTTCATAATATCTAACAGGAGTTTATTGATTCAAAAAAATACATGACAGTTTCAGATTTAGAAGGGATATGCTGTGGAAGCCCCTTCCCCCTTTTAGATCAAGACTATAAAACATGCCAGGATAGGGCCAGCTGGCTCTATAGAGAATCAAACAGCAGGGCTACGCTAAATATGGCTTCAGAAAATACACTCTATTGAACCAAGAATACACCATTTACAGGTTCAGTTTTAATGTGTAGGTATTCATTTCCTGTGTATAGCAATACTGCCTAAATGAAGAACCTAACACTGGCTTTGTATGACATGGCTGTATTAAACTGCTGTCAGTAGTATGCTTTGATGTTTTGAGTATTTCCTTAAATGAACTACCTACGTCTTTACAAGTTACAGTTAATTAAAAGGAATAATATACCTAACCGAGGGACAGAACAGCTAAACCACAATAGACCTGCATTTGTCTGCAAGACTAACCGGTTGCTTTCCTTCATAATAAAAATAAACAAACTATTTAGTTTAAGACAAGCCAACAGCTTAACACAAAGCCGGACGGATGCAATGTTCTTCACGCAAGAGCGCACCACCGAGCAGAACTGCATAATCACCCAGAAAGCAAACAGGTTGTTAATCCAGTGCAACAGCCGCAGACACTGACTCTTATAGGATTCCGAGATGATTAGGCATTCAGACTGCTTATACCTTTGTTTTTATTTGCTTTACCCTGAACTTGGTTCACTGGTCTGAGCTAAACGTTACAACAACAAAACGCTTAGACCTCTGCGCTTTATTTAATTTTAGAAAAGCGTCCCTCTATTTCACTCGCTATTTTAAGACAGCAAAGTCGGGAGGTGGTACAGCGCTCCAATCTTAAGGGACAAAGAAACAAAGCACAGAATTTTAATTTTTAAAGACAGAATGGAGGAAATAGCGATATACAGATGGCCAGTCTGCATATAGCTCTTAAAGAGACAGTAACACAGAAGGAAGGAAGGAAAGCATAAAAAAAAGTGACATGCTGTTGCAACAGACTTTAAAGACAAAACATAACATAACAGGATAACAAAAAGTAGAGTAGAACAATATATTATTCCCTAGATCTGTCACCTATTTCACACTCCTCCCTGCCTAAGAAGAAAACTATATGACATCTTCTTCACATATGTTTTTCTGAGGATCAAACAGAAATGTTACAGATGTCTCTCTTTGGAGAGAATGAGCTTTAGCCCACCCTCTCCCAAAGCTCCACCCCAGGGTCACTTAACACAATATTTTCAAACACTGAGAATCTTTGGGTTCTCTTAGTCATTCATTCTTTACCCCGGGATCTGATTGTGACTTAGGGTCATGTCCAAAACGGGACATGTAGTCAGCATTACAATGCTGACTTCCTGAGTTATGCAATATAGTAAAATGATACGGCTGAAGGGCAAGATACTACAGCATAATTCAGGGGTTCTTGTTCTTCATAACATTAATCCAATGCAATGGATTATGGTCAGTAATAATTTCAAATTCTCTGTCCCACAGATGAAATTTCAAGGCTTCCACTGCCCAACGTATGGCTAGACATTCTTTTTCAATGGTCGAGTATCTAGTCTCTTGCTCATGTAGCTTATGGCTAATGAAGATTACCAGATGTTCATCCTCACCATCTAGTTGCGACAGAACAGCACCAATCCCATTATTAGAGGCGTCTTTCTGTACCATAAAAGGACGTGTAAAATCAGCACTATGCAATACTGGATATGAGCATAGTTTGGACTTTACAGTACACAACGCTTCTTCGCACTGTGCTGTCCATTGTACTTTTTCAGATTTTAACATTCATGCCAATTCAGTTAAAGGACTAGCTATATCAGAGAAATCTGGTATGAATCTCCTAAGATAGCCTGCAAGACCTAAAAAAGCTCTCACATGTTTCTTAGTTTGTGGTAGTTCGCTTTGCAGTATGGCTGAGATTTTGTTTGTTTCAGGTTTTACCATGCCATTTCCTACTAAAAAACCTAAGTACCTTGTTTCCTGCATAGCTAAAGAACACTTTGTAGGATTTATGGTTAAACCTGATGTAGTTATAGTTGTGAGTACCTTGTGTAAAGGTACCAAATGGTCATTCCAGGAAGAGCTAAAAATAATGACATCATCCAAGTATGCCACAGCATAAGATGTATGAGGTCGTAAAATCTGGTCCATACATCTTTGAAAAGTGGCAGGAGCCCCATGAAGGCCAAAAGGCATGGTTGTAAATTGAAAAAGTCCAAGAGGGGTACTGAACGCTGTTTTTTTTTTGGGATGTTGAATCTGAGGGAATTTGCCAATAACCTTTGGACAAATCTAATGTACTAATATACTGTGCCTGACCCAGCCTATCGATTATATCATCGATACGTGGCATGGGGCATCCATCAAATATGGATATAGCATTTAACTTCCGGAAATCAAGACACACGGGTACCCCTCCCTCTTTTTTATTAAACACCACCATTGGAAAACTAAATGCACATTTAGATGGTTGTATCACACCCATTTGCTTCATCTTATTAATCTCCATTGCTACCTCTTCTCTCACACTTTCTGGTAAGCGATAGGATTTTTGTCTAATGGGAGTTACTTGGGTTACTTCAATATGGTGTTCGATACCTGTAACTCTACCAGGAGTTGCTGTGAAGAAAGGGTGAAAAGGTATTATGACTGTATCTAACTCTCTTCTCTGATCAGGGTGCAACGCAGGATTAACAGCAATATCATCAAATCCACCTTTCCCATCCAATTTATCAGAAGCAATCTCCATCTCATTGTTGTCTGTTTCAGGAAGGACATACTGTACAAAACATGCTGGTCTCTATCATACCATTTTTTTAACAAGTTGGCATGATACATTATTTGCTTGTGTCATTTTTCCGGTAGTGCAATTTCATAATTAACAGACCGTAATTTTTTTGTAACAGTGTATGGACCCTGCCATTTCATTAAGAATTTATTATCAGAACAGGGTAACAATAGTAAAACTTTTTCTCCTGGCTGAAAGGATTTACTCCCAACACTCTGATCATACTTCTCTTTCTGATATTTTGCTGTTTTACCCCATGCTGATGTGCTGTATTAACATATTTTATCAGCTTACTTCTTAAGTGGGCAATGTATTCCACAATTGACAAGGGTACTGTATTCTGCTTCCCATCCTCCCATGTCTCTTTAACTACATCCAGGATACCCCTAGGATTCTTCCCATATAGCATCTCAAAAGGGGAGAAGCCTGTAGAGGCTTGGGGTACCTCTCTATATGCAAACATAAGATAAGGAAGATATTGGTCCCAATATTTCCCTCTTCCTGTGTAAATATTTTTAACATTTGCTTTAGGGTCTGGTTGAAACGTTCAACCAGCCCGTCAGTTTGAGGATGATATGGTGAGGTATGTATTGCATGAACCCCTAGGGACTGATACAAACATTTTAACAGTTGTGAACAAAAATTGCTACCTTGATCTGTAAGGATCTCCCTTGGAATACCCATTCTAGAAAACATTTTTACAAGTTCTTCTGCTATTCTCCCTGCAGTGACGGTACGCAAGGGAATTGCTTCAGGGTACTTAGTGTTATAATCACATATAACTAGAATGAAATAATTCCCTTTAGCACTTTTCGGAAGTGGGCCTACCACATTCATAGCAATATGCTGGAAAGGTATGGTTACTAGAGGTAGAGGTTGCAGGGGTACCTTATCTTTCTTTGAGAGGGGACATACCTTCTGACAGTGCTTATAGGATTTACAATATTCTGTCACCTGCTTGTGTATGCCAGGCCAAAAGAACCAATATAATAATCTATTTAGGGTCCTTTCCACCCCTTGGTGACCAGCTAGGGAAATATCATGAGCTGAATAAAGAAGTTGGTTCCTAAAAACTTCTGGCACCATCAATTGAGAAACTACTTCCCCACTAGTTGGTTTGGTACATTCTCTATATAGTAAACCCTTCTGTAATACCAATTTTGGCCCATTCCCACTGCTTTTCCCCACCTGTAAGAAAAAAGGCTTCAGAGATATATCATTCATTTGTTCTATCCCAAATGTTTCTTTAGAAATGTCTTTAACAACATCAATGTCAATGTCCTTAGTCCCTTAGTCATATTTGTTCACATGAATTTGATTCCATTTGTCTTTGTCCAACCTTTTCCAATGTCTGGATTTGTGTGTTCTCCCAGGTAATTCACTTACATCTTCCTCAAAAGGAAATACCAGGTTCAAATCTATATTTTGTTTATTCTGGGCCCAGGTGTAACAGCTCCCACCTGTGTAGCTTCGGTTAATAAAGTCTCAAAATATGGGTGGTCATGGCCAGTGATAATTGGTGCTGGCAAGTGTGGAACTAGGCCTACTGGCATTTGTTAAACAGTTCCCTGGACTTCAATATTTAAAGTCTGTACTGGGTAATAATGTGCATCTCTATGAATACAGGTAACTGCAGTGACTGTTTCATAATCCATGGCAGTAGGTATCAGGTTAGATTTCACCAATGTTTGTCGGCTATCAGAGTCATGGAGGCCAGCTACTTCTTGTCCATTCACTATGACAGAGGTGATATATTGTCCCCAATTGGCAAGGGCCAAGTGTGCAGACATTATCTTTTTCTTAGGACAAAACTGTGCAATATGACCTTTCCCTTGACAGATAAGACAAATGATATCAGGATTATATGGCCTGTCAGGTTTTATTGTCTTTACACCCCCACTAGTAGCACTAGTTGAAGAAGTATAAGTTCTTACTGTGGGGAATGCTGTACTCGATGTTGTATCTCCCTTCTGTCGATGTGGCCGTGCTGGTAAATAATCTTCGGCCAGATTCACAGCTTTCACAGCAGTCTCTGGTCAATGCTCCTTGACCCACATTTGAACATCTTGTGGCAGAATTCTCACGAATTGTTCCAGTACTATGGCCTCCATCATTTGCTCTTTAGTGCTAGCCCCAGGACGTAGCTATTTTCTACACAAGTCTTGTAATTTAGTGTATGCTTCCTGCAGTGTATCAGTTGCTTGGAATTTCAAAGCTCGAAACATTTGTCAATATGTCTCAAACAAATGTCATAAAGTTTCTATATGGCTCCTTTAACAGCATCATAATTTTCACTTAGTCTACTGTCAATATGTTCATATGCCAGCTCAGCTTTACCGGTGAGATGGTGGCAAGTTGAATAATAACCCACTGTTCTCTAGGCAAGTTACATGCACGTGCAATACACTCAAAAGTTGTAATATACATTTCTATTTCATTGGTCTCTGATAACTTGGTTAATTTTATGTCCTTTGGACCATCCACAGTTACAGAAACTCGACCTGCAACTAGTGCCTGTATGTCTCGTAAGGTGTCTGCCCACCTAGCCTCATTACGTTGATTGTCCCTTTCTCTCTCTGCTTTTCAAGAGCCACTTGCTGCATACAGAACCATTGCAACAGATCCTGTGGATTACCAACTGGGGGACTGACCGTCTTTTCCTCTTCCTTCTCCTCTTCATCCTCTGCATATCCTCCAATAGCACCTTCCTCCTCTGTCTTGGTCATCTTACACCTTACACCTCCAAGTCCAGGTAACAAAGCCTCTCTAGTCTTAGCAGCCATGGTCCTAGTGTGGACACCACTAGTCAGCTGTCCCTCCAACATCCAGAGCCTCCACAGATACTTAGCAGTATCTTCAAGTCTGGAGTGTCAGACCTCAAATCCCATCACTGCCACCATATGTGAGGATGTGGGTTAGAAGAAGGACACCAGATTTAAATGAAATTCAAAGTATGATTTATTTCATTAACAAAAAGAGCATACTGTATGGCAAACAAAATAAACAGAGGAAAATAAGAAAGGCATAATTCGTACAAAATAAATTAGCAACACTAGAAAATAGCTAGTGATTTCACTGAGCAGGACAGAGTACGTCTAATCCTTCCAAACTATCTTTTAACAATGAAACGGACCTCTTTTTATACAGAGAAAGTCAGCTGATCCGGGAAACTCCGCCCCTTTTCTGCAAACAAACACAAAATACAAAAATATACTTATTTATTACATTTTGGAGTCATCACATCTTTTAATAGTCCATAATATCTAACAGGAGTTTATTGATTCAAAAAAATACATGACAGTTTCAGATTTAGAAGGGATATGCTGTGGAAGCCCCTCCCTCTTTTAGATCAAGACTATAAAACATGCCAGGATAAGGCCAGCTGGCTCTATAGAGAATCAAACAGCAGGGCTATGCTAAACATGGCTTCAGAAAATACACTCTATTGAACCAAGAATACACCATTTACAGGTTTAGTTTTAATGTGTAGGTATACATTTCCTACGTATAGCAATACTGCCTAAACGAAGAACCTAACGCTGGCTTTGTATGACATGGCTATATTAAACTGCCATCAGTAGTATGCTTTGGCATTTTGAGTATTTCCTTAAATGAGCTACCTACATCTTTACAAGTTACAGTTAATTAAAAGGAATAATGTACCTAACTGAGGGACAGAACAACTAAACAACAACAGACCTGCATTTGTCTGCAAGACTAACGAGTTGCTTTCTTTTATAATAAAAATAAGCAAACTGTTTAGTTTAAGACAAGCCGATGGCTTAACAAAAAGCTGCCTGGATGCAATGTACTTCACGCAAGTGCGCATCACCGAGCAGAACTGCACAATCACCCAGAGAGCAAACAAATTGTTAATCCAGTGCAACAGCCGCAGACACTGATTCTTACAGGATTCCGAGGTGATCTTCAGACTGCTTATACATTTGTTTTTATTTGCTTTACCCTAAACTTGGTTCACTGGTCTGAACTAAATGTTAAAACAAAACACCTAGACCTCAGCCCTTTATTTAATTTTAGGAAAGCTTCCCTCTATTTCAGTCACTATTTTAAGACAGCAAAGTCAGGAGGCGGTACAGTGCTCCAGTGTTAAGGGCCAAAGAAACAAAGCACAGAATTTTAATTTATAAAGACAGAATGGAAAAAATAGCGGTATACAGATGGCCAGTCTGCATATAGCCTTAAAGAGATAGTAACACAGAAGGAAGAAAAGCATAAAAAAAATGATATGTTGTTGCAACAGACTTTAAAGACAAAACATAACATGACAGGATAACAAAAAGTAGAGTAGAACAGTATATTGGTCCCAAGATCTAGCACCTATATCACAACCAGTTCCACAGGCAGAGCATTCCAGGTTTCCACCACCCTCTTAGTGAAATAGCATTTCCGGGTCTCCTCCCCGAGTCTCCTGCCAACCAGCCTCATTGAGTGCCCCCTGGTAGCCCCCTCCTCCCTCAGCTGGAACACCCTATCCAGGCTTACCCTATTTACCACCTTAAGATATTTGAAGACCTCGGTCATATCCTCGCTGTCCTTTCTCTCCTCTAGGGAGTACAGGTTGAGCTCCTCGAGTCTCTCCCCATAGGGCTTCTCCCCCAGACCCACTCCAGGAGTGCAATATCCCTTTTTAAGTATGGATGCCAAAAGTGTACACAGTATTCAAGGTGCGGTCTAACCAGGCAATTATACAGAAGAAGGAGCACTTCCCGGCTTCTCAAGGTTATCCCCCTGGCTATGCACACCACCATATTTGCTTTGGCTGCAGCCCTTCTACACTGCTTTGAGTTGTTCATTTTGGCATCCACAGCCACCCTGAGGTCCTTCTCCCCACTCGAAGCCTACAGTGTCTTCACTCCCAAGGTGTACACATGAGCTGGGTTCCTGGACCCCAGGTGGAGAACCCTGCATTTATCAGTGTTAAACCTCAGTTTCCAGGTGTGTGACCACCTCTCCAGAGTCTGCAGGTCCCCCTGTAGGACTAACCTACCCTCCTCCCCATCTACCACTGCACTCCACTTTGAGTCATCAGCACAGAGGCTCATCTTGTTCCTGATATCATTTCTGATGCCTGAGATATAAACGTTAAACAGAAGTGAACCCAGCACTGATCCCTGTGGACCCCGTTAATGATCCTCCTGGGAGATGAAACCTTCCCCTGACCACCACCTTCTGAAATGCCCAGCTAGCCAGTTCCCCCTTCCACCTGATCATCCATGCCCACCCCCATTTCCCTCAGCTTCTCAAGCAGCCCAAAATGTGGCACTGAGTCAAACACCTTGTTGAAGTTTAGAAAGAGGAAATCCACTGGCCTGCCTGGTCCAGCACTCTCGTCACCCAATTGTAGAACTTCACAAGGTTGGTCTGACATGATCTGCCCTGAACAAAGCCATGCTGGTGATCATCCAAGTGGCCCCGTGCCTCCAGAAACACCTCCAGCCTCTCTTTTAAGATGACTTCCATCACTTTGCCCACCACAGATGTCAGGCTTACCGGCCTGTAGTTTCCCGGCTCCTCTTGCGAGCTGCCCTTGTGGATAGGTAGGATGTGGGCCATCCTCTAATCCTGAGGCACCCATCCTGACTGAAGGGATGATACAGAGGATAAAGTATGGGCAACAGTTAACAACAGCACTGTGTAGGCTTTGAGAGGTTGCCATGGCAACCTGATAGACCTCAAGAGTGCAGTTCGAGAGGTCTATGCTTGCCATGGCAACCTTGAGAAGCATACTCAGCGCTGTTGTTAATTGTTTGCCCTTACTTTATCTTTTATAGTGTATGGTGCAAACGTTAAAAAGTTTGATAAAAAGCAATACAGTCATGAAAGGACGCTAACTGGATGTGACACTTGTGCTGTAGGCCGCTGATCCCCACCCCCACCCGCAGCAGGCAGCTTACCTGAACATGAAGTCACATCAAGGAGATTGTTGATGAAACCCACATTTTATTTTAAATTTCAAAAAACACAGGGCAGCAAACTGATAGTTTGATTTTCTGATAAAAAAAATGAACTTATAAAATCCAAAACAAGCAATGAATGAAGTATGCAACGTTACTCGTCATTACAGGTAACAAGTCATAGCGGGTCGATGTTTAATGGGTTCAGTTGCGTCCGCTGTTTTCAAGAGGTCAGAACTGAATGCTGCAATGTTAAAGGTACCTGCGAGAATAGGGGAGAAAAATAAACAGCGTCAGTTAGGAAACTTCAAAAAAAATTAAAACACTGAGGTTGAATGTTTGAGGAAACTTACTGTGGGCTAGTCATCAACAGAGGAGGAGTCATCTATTACGGCAATCGATGTCTTTTCTGTGGCCCATGATAGTGGTTGACGTAGACGTTTACACTGCGGTGAAAGAGGTAGTTGTCCATCGATAAGGTGAAGTTTGGCAAATCACTTAAGGGGTTCCTTTTCATGGTTTCTGGTTCCATGGATTTAGGTTGTATTTGTACAGTTGCTGATGAGGTAGAACAGGAGGGTTGCGGTGCTGCCACTGAGGTTTTCCCAGCCAATATGAACAAATTTATTTTTTGCTTCCCCTCGGTCAAGTGGCTGTAATTATTTATGGACTGCAGGCTGCAGTGACTGGAGACTTGTTGGACCAAATTAGGGGGAATCTCATTGTCTACCAGGGATTGTATTGCAGTCTTGCATGTGGAATGATTAGTTATTCTTTTTTCAGCTGGTAACCCAGCTGGCTACCAGTGAAAATAAAGCTAGTAGATGGAAAACCTGGGCTCTAACTAAACTACAGGGAATGGTGATCTGGAAAACATTTTTGTTGGGCATTTTTTTTTTATCTTAGTTATATCTTTCTGCCTCCTGAATAACTAGAAATGAGGATTTACAGTCACATTTTTCAGATGTTATGGGGGACTAATGCTGTGCATAAATAAAATTGTGCCAGCGGAATTATTGTGAAAGTTGGAATTTTGCATCTACAAAATTTCAGAATGCACTTTGGCAGTGACCAGTTGTGGAATTTCTTTCTGTAGTTTAATACAGTAATCCACAATCCATACATTCAGTCTAGAATTCTAATTTCTATGAAAGTTGACAAAGTACAGGGTGGATCATTAATCTGCAGTTCATTTGGAATTCGGACATTCTGCCCAGCTGTATGAAAGACTGGATGAATCCCATAACATGTAACATTACTTATTTAGATCTATGGCAGTGAGGGATTTAAAATGGTGAATGTTTTGTGAATGTTAGTGCTGCTTTATCTGAGAGTGGAAACATTTGGGTTTCTTAGGTGCTGGCCTCTACTAAAGCCTTGGCTCACCTTTGGAAACATTCTGATGAAATCAAGAAAGTCTTTTTGAGGAAAGGATCAGTACACAGTTATATTAGGACTATATTTTAAAGGCAGAAAAAAAAAAAGGAAACTGAGGTTTAAGATGGCTCAGCAGGATGACAACAGTCATTTACCCACAAATTTAGGAAAGTACATTTTGGGTGACTGCAGTTTTGCCAGGGTGTCCTTTGGCATTACAGCCAAAGATTTAAGGGATTTTAGTAGAGCCATGATAACCATCTTATGTTTGGATAATATATGGCTGTTTTGCATGGCCTTCTATGACTGAATGGTAACCACATGAGGAAAGTGGTGAGAGAATGAGGTTGTATTCGGTTGGGGTGTGAAGACATGGAGGAAATTATGATACATTTATTTTGTTACTGACCATATGTTCAGGCTTTCTGGGTCGTGTTGACCATGGATTGAAGGAACCAACTTTTGCTATGATCACATATAAGAAGATTATTTACGTATTTATTTTTTTATTTTGGTAATACTCTACTTCTTCAGTCCCCAGCAAGGGCCTTTCGATGGCCTTTTTATGTATTACATTTGGTTGGCCAGGACTTGGCTTTCCCTTTATGAAAGGATGATACACCTCATGAATGTAATTCTCTGAATTAAGAGAACTTTGCAGCCTAGCTTTGCTAAGATGGGTCGGGGTATGACACCTGCAACTCTTACACCCACCTGGGGCTCTGTGATCTTGTGGTGGCTACCATCTAGGTAGAGAGCATTTATAACTTGTTTGTAAGATAATCACTGATGGAACACATCTGTCTTTAGATTACATAATATCTCTGGGTAATATTGCCTTATTACTAGGATTATTAGGATTTTGTTGACATAAGGGAGCTCTGTAGCCCATTATATATGTCTCCCACTTAAGTGGGATAATTATACCAGTAAGTTTTTATTATAGTACGTACAATCTAAGTAATTTTTAAATATGTGCAGACTAGTACTATCTATTGTGCCCTGAGACAGAGTTTATTCACAACAAATGGTGTTTTAACTGTAAAGAAGTAATCCCTTTTGAGTGTTTTGGGCTTTTCAACCAATATTTTCTGATTGTGGGAACGAAGATCATTTCTTGTATTGCTGTAATGCATATTAAAAACTTTTAGACCATCTTGACTATGTATTATTTTATATAATAATAAAAGGTCTCCTCTTTGCCTTCTTGCCTCCAATGAATGCAAACCAGTCTCCTGCAGTCTATAAGAATATTGCTTAGTTTTTAATCAAGGAATGTATCTGGTAACTTTTCTTTGCACACCTTCCAACAAATTTACATCCTTCCTTAAGTACGGGGACCAGAACTGAGAACCACAATCCAGAATAGGCCGAACATAGGTTTTATATAAGGGTAAAATAAGATGTTCTGATCTTCCAATAAATGTTCGTCTTATTTTTGTAAGGACTGAGTACTATATGCTAATTTTCTACACGGAGTGTTTGACGTAAAACTATCATTAACCATAATTCCCAAATCTTTAACACAACTAGATGCCTTAATTAAGGTTTGCTTTAGGATATAAGAATATCCAGGGTTATTTTTACCTATGTGCAAAACTGCACATTTATCTATATTAAATCTCATATTATTTTCACAAGCCAATTTTTCATCTTCTGCAAGGTCGGTAATCAACTGAAAGTGTTTGTCTAAAGTATTTACTTCACCACCCAATTTAGTGTCATCTGCAAATTTACTTAAATGGGATTTAATATTTTTGTTCATATCAAAAACATAAATATTAAATAATAAGGGTCCCAGCACGGAACCCTGGGGCACTCCACTACACAAATTCCCCTCCTCCGATAGTACACCATTTATACGTACCCTTTGACTCCTATTTAATAACCAGTTTTGAATCCAATAAATCAGATAACTATTAACTTTTAATGAAATAAGTTTTATAATTAATTTATCATGATCTACTCTATCGAATGCTTTAGAGAAATCCAACAGGATCACATCAGATGGAATCCCGTCATCTAAACTTTTACTAATACTATCATAGAAGGTAATCAAATTTGTGGTACAGGATCTCCCCTTAACAAAACCATGTTGTTTGATATCAGTTTGGTTCGTGACTTCTAGATGCTGCAGCAGTTTATTTTTAATAAGCCTTTCCAATAATTTACAACAATGAGAAGTAAGGCTAATTGGCCTATAATTTTCAACTCTGCCCTTGTCACCAGTCTTATAAATGGGTACAAGCAGTGCTTTTCTCCAGTCATCTGGTATACAACCTTCAAATACTGACATATTAAAAAGTAGAGTAAGGGGGGTGGCCAAAAAATGGCTAGCTTCTTTACGTAATATAGTGTTAATACCATCAGGTCCTACACTGGAATGGATATTGAGCTGTGTTATAAGATTCATAATTTCATCCTTTAGGAAATATACATCTTCAGATTTTATAATATCAGGTATTTTATAATTTGACACTTTGGCAAATACCGAACAGAAATATGTATTGAATTTGTTTACAGCTGATTTATCATCTATTATTACCTGTTGATTATCCTTAACTGGTCCCACAGTTTAGACCCTATTTTGACAATTTATGTTCATATAGGAATATAATAATTTATTTTTATTTGTATTAGCTATTTGTAATTCTAATTGCATTTTCCATGGTAGGATTTTTTTTTTAACAACTTTTGTGATTCCAGATATTTATCCCATCTTTCCTTAGAGGGTTTAGATTTAGATCTATAAAACAATCTCTGTTTGATTTTAATTATTTTTTTTAATTTTGTTGTTCATCCAAACTGGTATTTTACCTTTGTTATTATATTTAATCCTGGTAGGTACAAAAGTATCTTCTATTTCCAATAGTATTTCTTTAACATTATTCCAAGCTTGTTGGATTGATTCCAAACCTAGGGCTATGACCCAATCAGTATTTTGCAACCTGGAGCAGATTAAAGAAAAATCCGCTCTTCGGTAATCTTTTTCTGTGACTAAAAATTTTAAAGAATGTCTACCTATATTTAGGTGATATCTGATAGTGCAGTGATTGCTATTTCCCAGTGCTGGTCCTATAATTATATTTTCTAGTTCATCATCTATATTTGTTGATAACAAGTCTAAAAGATTGTCCACCCTGGTTGGACAATCTACAATTTATTTTAACCCAATGTTAATGCAAAGGTCAATAAAGCCATTTTCTTTAACATCAGAACCACTTAAATCTGACCAATTTATTCCTGGGTAGTTGTAATCTCCCATCACTATCAAATCACCCAATGCACTTATTTCAAGTATTTCATCATTAAGAGCTTTGTTATATTCATGGTTGGTGGCTGGTGGTCTATAACACTTATAATAGCTGGTCAGCAATTTTTCCTGTGGGCTGGACCAGTTGATATTTCCCGTAACAACCATCTGGTTGTTATGGCATTCATTAGCCATTTCACTCAAAGAATGCCACTCCCTCATTGGTGCCTGTCTTGCTTGTGGGTGGGTGTAACAGTTCAAAAAACATGGCAGCTCCATCTCTTGCTTACCATGGAGCTGCCACAACATGGGCTGTCTATTTCAATTTTGTTTAAATATCTGGTTGATCCTACCTTTCACAGCTTTTAAAAGCTGTATCTGATGGCTCCGGCAATGTCTTCAGTACACCACCACATAGTTTTTTTTATATCCGGTTGATCCCGCCGTTTGTCCGATCGTGAGTGTGAGCGTTAAGCTGCAATGCTGCTCCGTGTTCAAAACGCAATCAGACTAGACTACAGACTGTGTAAGTACAAAAAAGTTTAAAAATAAAAGAAACAACATAAAAAAAATAAACCTGGGGAGACAGAGTGGTGTGTGTGTGTGGTGTGTGTGTGGTGTATGTGTGTGACATGCTCGCAGAAATAGGGCCTGAGAAAAATTGCTGCCCAGTGTATTATAAAAAATAAAAGATTGGGGACGGGGGTGCAATGAGAATTTTATGCACACCCTTGCTGTGGGATGCTTTGATAAACCCCTTGGGCTTCGCCCTTGGGGTTTATGTAGCATCCCACAACTCGGGTGTGTATTAAATTCTCATAGCACCCCTTCCCCATCCTTTATTCTCTATATAGTGTATAGTGGAGTGTTGTTCTGTATAGAATTCCATCCCTTTCAAAATGCTGTTCTACCACAGTTCCAAAGTCATGGACTGCTGTTCTACCCTACTGTGGTAGAACAGCATTCTGGAACCTCTAGAGACTGCATGAGTCAGTTTCATTTTGAAAGCAAAAGAACTCACAAAACACATTTTTCACACAGTACTATACACTATAAAAAATACAGGATGAGCAACTCGTGCACAACCAGTGTGCTTTGCCACCTCAAGGTTCTGATTCCCATGGACCTCTTGAGCTTCGCTCTCGAGGTCTGAGGGAATCAGAATCCATCTGTGGCAGAACACACTAGTTCTGCATAGTTGCCCATCCAGTATTCTCTATGTTGCTGCTTGTTTTGAATGCTAGATGTAGGGAGTAAACAAAGTCCTGTGGGTTGCAGGTGCTATGTAAATAGCTTGAAATAACATTCTCTTTTTTATGACTACTGTAATTAAGCTGTGTAATGCTGGGAGACTATGAATTATATTCTTTACTGAGATTGTATTGTTATTTTATGAGGTTTTTTTTAACATTGTTTGTTCTTCTCTGTATGAATTTGTAGTGCTCATAAAAAGTACTGGATTGACAACACTGGAACCTAAAGTCCTCTTTTTTTAAGTTACTGTTTTTCTGTGCATACAATTTTAGTGCTCATGGCAGGCACTGGATTGACAGCACTAGAACCTGAAGTCATTTTTTTTAAGTTATTAATTAATTTATCAAAATACTCCCCTGCTCTTCCTTTTGGGAATGTATGGGAAATAGTAAGATGGTTAATTTGAGGATGGTTTCAGTACCAAGTTATATTAATGACACCGATTTAATGGCAAAAAAGGCATATTGAGATTTTAAGTGGCCTGGCAGCGCATCCAGAAATGTATCTATGCACAGATCATGGAGAGTGCATGTCAAGCTACAGTGGTTCTGTTTGTCTCTCCTGATGCATTGCAGTCTATGAATTTTGATGTTTTATTGGAGTCATAGTTAGTTTCATATGTGTGGGAAAATACTTGACTTGTCTACATGGCCATATTGGGGTGAAATGTAAGCAGAAACATAAAGCAGTGACAGAAAGATGGTGCATTAGGGTTGCTGCATGAAGGCATAGAAGAAAGAATTAGATATTTATTTTGTGAATAGCCTTATGTTAAGGCCTTTTGGGCAGCTTTGGTCTTGGACTTGGCAAGATCAGTTTTGGCCACAAATTCTTACAAATAGATCATTTGTGGGGATTTGGTGGCAAGTCTTAGCTTTTACAGTATATAGTGGGGACCTTTTGATGGCCTTTTGCAGATACTATATTTGGTTGGATAGGACTCAGTTTTCTCTTTATCAAAAGATGCTACTTCCAACTGACATGGTTGCTTGCATTAAGAGTGCCTTGCAGACTAGTATTTTGAGAATGTGTTGGGGTAGGAAACAGGAGAATTTGGAATCTGTACTGGCAGATTTAGTTAGTTCAGTGGCTATAACCCATGAAGTGGGGATGTTCCTGCCATTTTGCCTTGATAGTCCTTGATGGAGCTTACAGGTATTTCTACTTGTAGTATTTGTGATACAGTTGCTATGCTGTATTGGTGGCTTTTTTGCATGATCAGCTTGAGGAGTAATCCAAGCTTTTATTCTTAGGACATTTTGTACATGACTGTTTAGATGATGTATTATTAAGCATTATACAATGGCAAGAAAGAATTATGGGCTCTGATTGGTCAGTCTAGGGCTAGACCTGGGAAGTTATCCCAGCATAACTTCCCCATTCTAGTCCCAGTACACAGACAACTGAATCACCTGAGGCAGAAATCACTGCAGATGGCAACTCAATCTCCAGTCAGTTACCATCCTCTGGAACATCACTGTAAATGACTGCAGGTCCCCAGAATGTAAGTTTAAAACACAAAACCTCCCACCCACCACATCACGAACAGGCTCATTCACAGCTGCCCATTTCAGTAAAAAGGAAACCTCACGGAATATTAGTAATCATCCTGGCCCCCACTCCATTCCCCCAAACACAAAAAATCTTCTACTGAAATAAACCCATTATTTGAAATGGCATCTTGGTAACTTAGCTGTATTACGCACTCCACACACCACTGGGATCCCAAAAGAAATGGCTGCACTGCTTACAACACCGTTGTCACCGATAGTCCTTGGGAACTGCAGAAACTCTATCCTGACAGTTACTGTCCATCTTTAACTCTCCCTTCCTGTTGCCCACTTTCCTCCTTTTGGCCCCACTTACCAGACAACACACATTAAATTAGAGCTGCAGCCGAGGAACTTGGGGTAGAAATATTAATAAATTTGTTTTTTAATATTTTTACACCAACTCTTCAACATAGCCTTGTTATGACTCTGCCTCATGAAAAAGAGCAGAGAAAATTATCAACTCCTGGCCTAAAGGGGATTTTGTGCAGGGAAAGCGAAATCAACTTTCAGGACGCAAAAACACATTTTGGGCAGGAGTTGAAAAATGAAGGTTGTCACATTCATGAGGTGCTGTAATGAAATGGCTATGTTAAAAATTGTGGGTAAAAATATTGAATATTACCAAAGTTATGATATCATAGAGGGACTTACCTGAGTGCAGGATGCTAAGGGGTAGGACTGGGGAGAGGTCGCCTGCCAATGTACCTGTAAAATAAAAGATAAAAAAGGGGATCACAAAGGATCTGCAGCTCTCAGGGGGGACAAATAGGGCACAAAGGATAGGTCAGGTAAAGAAATATACTTATCTGATAAAGTAGTAGTTCACATCCTGTCAGACCTGTAAAATTAAGAAGAAATTAGGTTAGCTGGAGGAAAACTATAGTAGCAGCAGAAATAGAGGAAGAGAAGTATGGTTGTGAGGGGGACTCAGCTAAAACCCTTGTGCCATTGGTTCTGGTGGCCATAAATTTTACTTAGTAGCCCAGGTGGGCTAGTGAAGGTTCGGCGGGGGCTAGTAGTTCGGGTTGTATGACTATCACCTCTGCCCCTGAAATCATGAATCAGGATAATGTGCCAAAGATTCAAGAAACTCCCTTTTGGATGTGTAAGGGTTAGGCATGAGAGGAGGGTTTGCTTTTACACTCCAGGCACAGTTTCAAGGGAGTGCAGCTTTTTTAATGCAGTGTTTGTTGAAATGAGGATGGAGGACAGGACATGACTTGAGAGGGTAAGGTAATGCCAAAGAACTGGACCTGGCCACCTGTAAGAAGATAAAATGGCTTTTTACTTATTGATTTATTTATTTTTTGGCAATGTCTTAAAAATTGGCTTAATTCAGAGTATTAGATATTGAATAGTTGAGTATCTGGGGTGCCGAGTGTGAACACTCATCAGTTGTTCTTTAAAATGTGCTCACATATTCTAAACAAGAGGAAGAAAAGAAATAAGTGATTACTGAGTAATAACTATAAAAAACACACATACACAAGTAGCAAAATATATACCAAACAATAAAACATATGGTAATTTTGAGAAGCAGCAAACCTCTTTTTAATTCATTTTCTGGAGGCATGGATGTGCCATTCATAGAATCAAAAGACATAACATTAAAAGGCACCATGCAGAGTGAAAAAACTGGAGAATGGATGATTGATATTTCAGAACCTTATGGCGATAGCAGGAGAGCTATATATATGCAGATCATACAAATGCAGAATACCTTTAAAATTATCACCCAGGAGTTTGGGGAACAGCAACCCTTAAAGCAACAAATTATTGTTAATAAAATATAATTACTGGTCAACAATTTTTCCCATAGATTGACCCAGTTATAATTGCTGTTATAACCCACAGGTTATAATGGCGAACACGAGCCACGTCACTCAGACACAGCCACTCTGTCATTGGCTGTTCATGTTCTCTGAGCAGGCTAAACAGTTTTTAAAACATGATGGTTCCTCACTCACTTAGCGAGGAGCTGCCACGCTGAGTTCTCGTAAATTTTTTTCTTTAAAAAAAAAAAACTCAATTAAAAACAATCTATCTGGTTGATCCTGCCATTTGGAAACTGCAGCATTGAACATCTCATACTCTCGGTCTCTACCTGGTTAATCCTGCCATTTGGCAGCCACACAGAACATGAAGTGGCAGGGGGAAGGATCTCACATCCTTAACTGTGGTAAGATTGCAACCGCGAAATAAATGTAAATGTAAAAATTGCTAACCAGCAATTATAAATAATAAAAGATGGGGAAAAGTTGTTAACTTGGATTTAATGATCACCCTCAGTGTGGGATGCTGTCATAAACCACTCGGGCTGTGCCCTCGGGGTTTATGTAGCATCCCACACTTCGGCAATCATTAAATCCTTGTTAAAAACATTTCCCCATCCATTATTGTATATGTTATATACTTAATTATGCCTTCCTTTGCAACCCTTAATATTGATCACTGCTGTCTATTTCTGTTTCCAAATCCATCTGGCAGTTTGTCAGTCACTTCAGGTAAAACTGTTGCAATAGGGGTTTGAGGGTTATTTTCTGCCAAAATTTGGATTTCAGGGTCATTAGGGACAGTGTGCATCTTCCCTTTATATGCTTGATATTGTCACCTAAGAAGGGTTCATCAGCTGGTAAATCATGGACTCTAAAGAGACACTTGCTGATTTATCTCCCAATTGCCACTTGTCTCATTACCACCAGCAGACTTATTTTTCTCCATAGGGTCCCTTTCCACTCTGTGTTCTCCCAATTGTATTATATGCAGCTCCCAGTTCATTTATCAAATTAAGTAGTCTCAGCTGGTATAGCGTCCTGGCTTTAATGTTGCTCCTGTAGTTTGGGTGTGGTTTCAAAGGTTACCACTGATTGCACAGGTGAAAGTAACTTGGAGTGAACCAATACCAGTACTATGACTGTTTGGCATATAACCTCACTCTGAGCAATGTCCCCCTGAAAAGCAAGTCTCTTTTGGGTTTTTAGGTATACCTGGTAAAGCCATTGATTGCTGCAGCTCCAGGGAAGAAGGGATATGAAGTGGGTTCATTTCACTCCTGGGCTGTAATTTACAAGATCTGACTGAAGATACGCTGTTAGCTGAGGAGCTTTGCTATACAAAACATACAATGAGAGAATAATAAAGAAAAACTAGAAACTGGAGGGCATATTGACAACACGGTAGGTGAAAGGGAGAGTAGAGAGGCCTGTACATAACTGATTAAATAAGTCCTCAACTCTGTTGAAAGCACCAGCTTGTGACACTGCTGTGTTCCATTTTAGATCCCCTTATTCTTCTGCCTTTTAAGATGTCATTTTCCCCAGTTAGTCTGCTTTCACATTTGTTTTTGCATTTGAAATAATTAATTGTGTGCAGTAAAAAATAAGATTGTTTGCCGCAAGGTTTTCATCAGTATTCCTTGCCATATTTGAAAGCCCCTCCCTTACATTTTTTGGATGAGAATGAACTAGCATACATTGGCCACTGCCCCTGACCTTACTGAACACTGGGGACAGATTCAGTGCTAACCTGAAGGCTGCTAGCCAATACTGTGAAATATGAGACCAGACGGATTTGGAAACAGAAAAAGACAGCAGGGATAAACATTAAGACCATATGTTTTTCATAGTCAATACTCAGCAATAACTTATTTCTTTTCTTCCTCTTGTTGCAGGCAGTTTCTGCTACCTTCAACCTAACTGCATACTGTGGATGCCTGAGAGATTCGGGACGAGCTGTATACTAGCAGCTGGAAAATGGGTGATCACATGGGTGGTGCTTATCTCTCTGTCTCTCTCTCTCTTCTCCTAAAAACTTTGTTAAAGCAACAAGTGAATATGAGTTACAGTGTCTTAGAAATGTATTTCAAGGGCTGAATAAGGAATATAGATATTTAGTGATGTTATCACAATAAATCCATGTTTATGTTTACATTTATATGTTTACTATTTTTCTTATAGTTTTTAGACTCCCCAATTGTTTCAAGCAGGTTCAATCAGTCTCTCCTTTAACTAACATGGTCACATCAGACGCAAGTAAAACTGCGGTAAACCCTTTGAGTAAACCACGAATGGTCCTGATACAATTTGCGATGGAAAGTGACAGCGGATATGCCACAAGATTTTAAAATGTGTTTCTGTATTAACTGATTCTGCCAAGTAACTAGATGTGAAATTAAAGTTTATGGCTTATTTTTTTTTTGCACAGGGTCTTAAGCGATCAGTTCTTCAGCAGACACCACTGGCTCGCGCTAAGAAAGTAAGTACAGCTAAGGCAGAACAGCTGATTGCTCTCTCTCTCTATCTCGCCACACAAATGCACATGTTTAATAGCTCTGTGAAACTGGTGCAGATGCAGATTACTCAGCAGGTGAAGTCCGAGTCTGTTTTTTTTTATTGACATCAAATAGATTTGAGCTTCTCCCTTCTATGCTTCAGTGCTTTTTTTCCCCATGACTGTTCTGTCTCTGTTATCTATTGGGAGTCTATTGGGAGTCCACACCCCCAAATGCTGGTACCCTTACACAGCAAGTGTGCGGCTCTGTCGTGTGCTGGGTTACTTGGGGCTGGGGCGACTATTAGTTGTCAGTGTCCAAGTGTGAGATGTGACATAACACATTGTCACAGACTGTGCTCTGCTGCTCTCTCTCACTCACAGAACAAAGAAAATGTACAAACAAGCATTTGTCATTGCCAAATGTTGTCTTGCTGGCATTGGCATTGGTAGTGCAGGAGTTAGAGATGCATAATAGGAATGGCAGTGAAGTATGGAACTGACGCCAACCTCACCCCCACCCTGCAGAGGCTGACAGGTGCTGGGGTGTGCCTTTGGGGCGTAAGCTATAATGCTCATGCCATTTTACCTTACCATATCCTGTAGACACTGACAAGTGTTGTGGTGTGCTTTGGGGTCTTTGGACCTTATATTTACCCCATTCCATAAGGAAATACACTGAGATGGGTGCAGTGTAGGAGAATGGGGTGAACATTAGGGCAGAACACTCCGAGGCACACCTGGATGCCTGTCACTGGCTACAGGGTGGGGGTGGGGGTGGAATGGCATGAGCATTACAGCCAGTGATCCCAGGTCACACCCCTGATGCCTGGCAGTCTCTACAGGGTGGGGTGTTACATTTGGGAACCCTAACATTGTAGACGTTTGTTGGTATTTTCACTCCAAATTTTCAACATAGGCTTTTTGTGACCACACCTCATGAAGAGCGGCACAATCAGTTTGTTAGCTGAAAGGTGGTTTTGCACAGTGATTATGCCATTTGGCGACAAAGGGATGAAAACACATTTTGGGCATGATGTGGAAATTGACATCTGTATTGTTCATGAGGAGGCGCAAAAAAATGGCAACGTTGAAAATCTGGAGTGAAAATATGAAAAATTGGTGAAGTCATGAGCATGCATAAAACTGCACAACACACATCCATAACCTAATTATTCTAGGGATTTTTTTAGCCACATTTTCAACATAGGCATTTTGGGACCTCCTCTCATGAACAGTGGCGCTGAGATTTTGTTAATCTGTTCCAAAAGTTGATTCCTCACAGCGACCACGCCATTGTACGCCACAGGTGCAGAAACACATTTTGGGCAGGCTGTGAAAAATGACAGCTGTACTGTTGATAAGGAGGTGTGAAAAACTTCCAGCATTGAAAATCTGGCGTGAAAATATTGCAAATTTGCAAAGTTACAAGGGTGCGTGGAAACTGCGCAATGCACGTTTGTAAGACAGTCATTTTATGGACTTTCATCACCAAATTTTCAACATAGGCATTTTAGGACCTCTGCTTATGAACAGCATCACCGTCATTTTCTCAAACTGTCCCAAAAACTGATTTCACACAGCGACCGCGTTATTCTGCTCCGGACATGTGAAAACACATTTTGGCCAGAATATGTAAAATGACAGCTGTACTGTTCACAAGGAGGTGTGGAAAAATGCCAATTTTGAAAATCTGGAGTGAAAATATTACAAATTCACAAAGTTACGAGTGTGTGTGGAAACAGCACATTGCACGCTCATAAAACATTCATTGTTTGGATTTTTTTCGCCAAATTTGCAACATAGGCTTTTTGAGAGCCCCCCTCATGAACAATGGCACTATCATTTCAATACTCAGTCCAGAAAGGTGATTCTGTGCAGTGACCATGAAATCACCTTTTGGACTGAATAATGTCATGACAGTGAATTCATGAGGAGAGGCCCCAATAACCCCATGTTGAAAATTTGGTGCAAAAATTCCCAAAAATGCCCAAGATATGCACCACAGTTGAAAAACCCTATTTATGCCATTATACAGCTTACCGGCATTTCTTCAGTTCATGGTCGGCTTTGAAGAGTGCAGACGTGTTCCTGGTGCACTGAAGATCATCATACCAGACTTCGGAGGTAAGTATGAGGTGGGGGGGTGTGGGGAGGCAGGGTGCGCAGATGGTGGGTGCGGGTTGGGGCAGGGAGCTTGACAGACCGCGAGGGACTGTTTTCTTCTTATACAGGTAAAAACAAAACAAAAAAAACATTGTGGGACGTCTTTTTTTTTTTTTTTTTTACAGGAGCATTTGGCAGGGGTGGGCTCCCAGCATGCCACCTGAAAGTTTGTGGGGGGAGGCTAGCTGACGGGGGATTGGGGACCCCCATCGACACATACCAAAGGGGGGGCAAGAGCTGAGGGGGATTGGGCACCCTCCCTCACCACATAACTAATGGGGGGATGCATTATGCCGACAGGGAGTGGGCTCTCCCATCGGCACATAAATTGGGTCAGGGCATGCCGACAGGGGGATTGGGCCCCCCGAAGTTGGCATTGTGCCGCCATGTTTAATCCATTGTTTCACCAGAAAAGGCACGTCAGAAGGTGTCACTGCATATGATGAGCTTTGCTCACATTGCAGTGGACCTTTCCTTAGATTTGCTCACCACATTATGTATTTCTGGTGTGGCACCGGCATGTAGGCTTATTGGGGAATGAGGGACACACCTACTGGTGCAAGCCCTGCATTCGCCCAACTGTGACAGCACCTCCAAATCTGCTACTAATGCAATATGTTGGCTGGCACGCACACGTGAGCCAACATAAAAATGTTGAGAGAGAGAGAGATAAAGGGAGAGGAGCGAGCTGTATAAACAAATAATTATAAATAACGTTTTCATTTGCCCTCGGACTTCAGAGGGACATGGCAAACTTTTGCAGCCAGAATATTTTGTTTAGTCCTCAGGCAAAGATGGAAAGCTGATCTCTGGTTTTGACGGGGGGTGGGCAGTGATCCATTTCAGTAGGGTCAAACTCCAGTGTTGCCAGTGATATTGGGGAGTCCAGCACATTTCTTTGGGATTTTAGTGCCTTTGCTGTTGTTCCTCTGGTGTTTGACTGCTTTGGGTCTGACGGAAAATTCTGCCTGAGGGAGACAGACAGACAGAAAGAGAATGAAGGGAGTGAGTAGGAGAGAAAGCACTTGTTTTGGATTTGTTCTCAAACTCTCCTTGCTCACTAAATGGGAAGATTTTTGTTGGGGAATTTAAACAAAACAGGAGTACTGAAGGTATTCATATAAACAAATAATTAAGCAATAAACCACAACAGGGTGTGTGATATGCTGGAATTTACCCCTGGCTGGTGTGGTTTGGCCACAGGCCACAAGCCAAGTGGTCAAACCAGGTCAGCTGTGGGTAAATCCCAGCATAACCCACACCCAGGAGTGGTCTATTATGATTATACAATGTCCCCCTTTTTAAAATGTATATTTTTTTAAGATTAAAATGGTTTTACTTGCAAATAAACTCTTTTAATTGATTTTTTTCTGTAATATCCTTGCTGTATATCTTAAATAGTTCCCTCTTGTTGAGAGCATAGTGCTGTCATTGCTGAGTACAGATAAGAGTGTGTGGGGCTTCCTTGTTTTCTTTTTTTTATTTTTATTTTTAATCAAGACCCCCCCCCCCCAAGACACACACTCATCTTTCAGAACTCAGTCAGTGAGAGCACTGGGTGCCACAGGTGAGCGTCCGTTGTTTGTCTTTTTTTAACTTAGAGACTGACAGCTCAGCAGCTGCCATAACACTGAAGCCGGGGGATGGTCATACTCAGCTCCTGTCCTACCTATTTAAGTAATGAAATATTTTGAGATTTTGGAGAATGTTGAAGTGGGGAAAGCAGTTTTCTATTAAAAATGAGGGGTGAATTATACATAAATGCCAGCTGAAAGCTGATCATTGGTGCATGCATAGTATCACGGCTTGGCTTTACGGTATGTTTCAGGGTTCGTGTCTAATTTATAAAGACTTTCCACTGCTCAGTATTTCAACTTAAAATATGAGTGAGAAAATGTTGTTTTTTTTTTAAGTGAGGAATCACTTGTAAATGGAGGTTGACTGACTGCTCCTCAGAGTAGTTTCAGCAGTTGGTATGTGGGAAGGGTACTTGACCGACCACTTTCCGGAGTAGTTTCAGCAGTCAGGATGTGGGAAGGGAGCCGATTCCACAGTTCTCAGGTGTGTTACATGGAAATGTTTACTGGAGAATAATTTTAAAAGTAGTGAGCATTTCATGTTCTGATATGGTTTTGGGACTGTTTGTTTTAATTGGTTTGTTTTGAATTGTGGAGTACATACCCTGGTATTTACCAGGGGTCCAACGTGGTGGATTTCAGGTTTCTGTTCGAGGGTCGGAGTGTTTCTTGTGCAGATGCGGCTGGCTGGGACTTTTACCCATTGGTATATTGCAGGATTTACAACTGGTAAAAGCTGCCAGTCAGCCAATTAGATTAATGTATTCTCTGACCCCATTGTATTATTATAAATAATGTTTTCCATTGCCCTCTGACTTCGGAGGGACTCGGCAAGCCTTTGAGACCAGAATGAATTTGTAACAGAGCTGTTGGTCATTTAAACCCACCTAGTAATGTACAGCTCTGTTCTGTAGGGTGCCCAACTTTTTTATTCTTTAGCTAGAGGTTTCTTTTTCTGTTTTCTCCTGGTAAATGCTAACAAACAGTCATGATGAGGTGAAAAAAAAAAGTGTGAACAATCACTGATTGTTCCAGAGATGCAATGGTCAACTATTGTGACCTCATCATGTTGTTCGTTCACAAGTCCTTTTACTCAGTGATCATAAAAGTACTGCAGGGCTCCACCCAACTGTGGCCCTAAAAATGAAAGTGAAGCTGTCAGTGTGATCGGCTTCACTTAACCTGCAGTCAGCAGACAGCAGAACTCGCAACCCTTACCGAATGACTTCCCCACCTTCCTTCACTGCCACACTAACCATCCTCATTTAAATTTGTACATCTGTGGAGGGTTTTGCTCTGAAAAATATATTTTTTACACTTAGAAAACACCTCTGCAACAGGAGTGGAAGTTACGCATGGCACCTAAGATTGCCGGTACACTAGTCTCCCAGTCTCATTCACAACTGTTACTATAAAAAATCCAAAAAGTTCACTGAAATTATTTCCCCCAGTATTTCCAAAAATTTCAGACCGGCACAGGAATCAAACACAAAAGAACACTGAACACATGGGGGGCGGGGGGGGCAGTGAAGTGAGTAACCATACAGTTAGAAACAGTTTGCTGCACCAACAGCACCATCTTCTGGAAAGACTAGAAAGTATGAACTTTTTTCCAATAAGTATACCTCCACATACAAAAATTAATTAAAAATGTAAAAAAAAATATTTTTTCTTCCCTTTTGTCTTTGTTTTCACAAATAAGTCATTGTATAATAGGAATAATGCACTCCAAGGTGGGTGTTATGCTGGGATAACATCCCTTCTCGGGTGTTGGATGCACCCGGCCTGTGGCCTCGTACCCAACCACCTGAGACAGGATGTTATCCCAGCATAACACCCACCCTGTTGTGCATTATTCCTTTAATAAAAATTAGATATGTATTGTAATGTCAGGGGAATAATGTATGACATTGTATTGCTAGGAATGTTTTTAATAAAAAATTCCCTACACTTCTTTGATTATTACCATAGGATCTTTAACTTTCAGCTGGACGGTGACCAGTGACAGGCAGAAGAGGCCTCAGTTTAACATCTCATGCAAAGGAAGCATCACAATAGTGTTGCACACCCTTGTACTGGACTGCAGTGTCAGTTATGTGTATAGAACTGTACAAATATCAGTATTCAACCATTGGAATTCTGGCAGAATATCAGTTCCACTTCTGAAAAGCTTGATGGAATTTGTGGTGAATGCCTCAGTATTCCACCAAGTAATCTGTATTTTTTTTTAAAGTAAACTGCAGATTTTTAATGTGAGCAGTACTTTTGTTTATTAAATTGTGAAGACAGGTTCTTGCATAAAAATAAGTATAGAAACTGGGAAATGTTGCTATGTTCTGTGGAATTTTGTATCAACTGAAGAAATTCCTCATTTTCTGCACTTTTTGTGCAGTGGAAATTAAGCAATAATGACCCAGAAGTTGGTCATTTCAAAGGGATTAATGACCTGTTGGGGAGATGGGTGGCTTGAGACATAGCCTTGAGCCACCTCCCTCCAGCCAGTTGTTAATCCAAGAAAATGACCAGCTTCAAGGTTGTTATTGTGATCATAAGTCTAATCGCAATGGCAATTTTCTTTTTTTATTGTTTATTTATTAAGTTTCTTAAGGTTTTAATCTAGATTTAGTAGTTGCCGTATTGGTCCTTGCAAGAATAGATCCAGAAGCAAATGATTTGATACCTTTTAATGGGCCAACATAGATGTAACAACAAGAACAAAGTGCTCTAGCTTTCGGACCAACCAGTCCTTCTTCAGAAGCTCATGGCAGTTTTTTTAGAAAATACAGTACTTATAACAGCTAGATAGTGCAGAGAAAAACAGAAAAAAATCCCCATTGGTTTAAAATACTCATTTAAAAAAAAAAAAAAAAAAACAGAAGATGATGTCAGAGAAGTTCAACAGTACAATACTGCCCTCAGTCTGAAAGAACCTTGGGTTCAGATGTGCTTGGTGCAACACACATACAAAGAATCCTACTGCATATAAATTTAATTGACATAAGATAACACTGCTGAAGCAGACAACTCCTAAATCAAGCTATGAGTGTCACAGTTAGTATAAGGATTGATTACTGAAACCTTCAACCCAGCTTAAAGACAAACTAAGCTAGTTATATCGCTCATGAAATTACAATGTATGCAGTAAAGACTAGAATTACCAGTAAAGTTGAAAAACATCAGTGCACACTGTGTGATGTGTAAAACCTAGCTGGACATGTCACCCAGCTGTATACTCAAGCTAAATAAAAGGCCCAAGAAATTACAAAAACCTCAGGACTATATAAATGATAATTTAAATATAAATTGATAATATTAGTGTCAAACAAAAACTCTAGTCAAGGAACCTCAAGGAATTAAGACCATGCAGCCTGATATGTACTGATGTACATATATACTGAGAATGTAGCAACTTGATGTACCACAAGTGTCTAAGGAATCTGAAAAGATAAAAATGTAATTTCTCTCCTCCTCTTCATACAAACAATACCATCTAACCCACCCCACATCACAATAATGTGGGTGGGGGAGATACATAGCTTAAAGGAGATGTAGTCTCTCTCTCTCCCCCCTCCTTTTTTCTCTCTCTCTCTCTCTCTCTCTCTCTCTCTCTCACACAGACACACACACACACACACACACACACACACACACTCTCTCTCTCTAGTGAACCTATATTAACTTCAGTCACTGCAATTGTTCCCCAAAGGAATACAACTTGTCATGAAATCCTGAGTAAAAGGTCTTATGTCTCATATATCTACAGAGTAAAAAAGTAACACTATTTAACCGTACTACTATCTGCAAAGTAACATTTCCAAGGATACTAGATAGAACTACCATGAAATAAACCTGCCACCCTCCCCAGGATAAGGTAACTAGAAGTAAATATAAAGTATATGTGTAAGACCAGAGGTCTAACATACCTACATATCCACAAATTACTACAATATTAGCCTAATGTAAAAAGATCTGTGCAGGACCCCCAAGCAAATGAGATCACACATCCCAATATGTACAGAGTTACAAAAATTATATATAACAGTATAAGATAACACTCCTGTATGTACACTAGCAGGCTGGGTAATCTGAATATGGTGCAATGGAATCAATCCCCCAGGCAAAGATAAAAAGTAAGGAGAAATTCATATTCATTATGTGTGTGAAATAAAAATAGTAACACAGTATAACTCCATATAGCTAGAGACTTACCTCAATGTGACAGAAAGCCCCACATCTGTTATATCACATACCTCACAACACATACCCACACACATACATACACACACACATCCACATCCCACACATGCTGAAGTCCTATAATATGTCAGTTTGAAGAAGAAAAGGTCTGTGGATGTTAGTTTCTGTAGTGTCCCATAAAGCCAAGATCCACGTTCATCCCATCTGCTACCATATTGAGATGTAAAATAAGTTTAATCTCAAAAGCTCGTCTCTGTTGTGTGTTTTTGAGATTTCCTTTTAAGACCATTACTGACATATCTGAGACTGAGTGGTCAGGCTGGGAGAAGTGATGCCCCCACTGGTTTTTCAGTCTTCCTTGCTGTAATAGTATGTCTGTGTGAGTTCATCCTAGTGTGGAGCTGTTGGCGTGTCTCTCCTACATAACCTGTTTGTGGACATCTCTTGCACTGAATGAAATAAACAACATGTCGTGACATGCATGTATAACTCCCATGCACCTGGAATTGTCTGTTTTGTGATGTAACCACACAGTCTGAGGTAGAAATGAGCCCACAAGTCTTACAGGGGGCGTTGATTGCAGGGTCGTGTGCCATTGTGTGATATGGTATTCTGTTCCGGTGAAAGTTTGCTCCTAATAATTAGGCTGGATAAATTTGGTGGTCGTTTAAAAGATAGTAGTGGGAGTTCCTTAAAGATACAATTAAGGGTGTCATCCTCACTAAGTATTGGGTGGAGATCTTTAATAATCTTACGCAGACATTCAAGGTCTGGATGATATGTGACTACTAAGGGTATTCTGCCCTTCAACATACCATACTTCATAACAACCATGAAGCACATAATGGAGTCACTGAACAACAACACAATACTGATGGGCACCTTTCAGTTGTTAATTTGTCCAACCACACACTGACTACTGGAGAACTGAATGTATTTTCAAAGGGCCTCACTTTCTGCCCAACAAAACCACTGGATAACATACTGTTTTGTGGTGAACTAGAGGAGTACTTCCGTAGATTGAGACTTAAAGAATTCTTTCATGGCAGGGAAGAAATCACTGGTAGTGAAGACAGTGCAAACAGCAATAATGTAATGGATAAGAAAAAGGAATCTGATTTTACCCCCTCAAGTGGGCGTAACAAAAAACTAGACAATTATATTAATTGTTTCCACCAACAAGTCAGTGGTCAGATCCTTACCAGGCAAAATCAAACCCATTATAACCTCTCTCCACTGGAACGGAGAGCTATAGGGACACTGAAATCAAACCACAACATTGTCATCAAAAAAGCTGATAAAGGTTCTGCAGTGGTGATTTTAAACAGAGAGGATTATATTACTGAAGCTAATAGACAGCTAACAGATCTTACATACTAGAGAGAACTGGAGAGTGACCCCACTACAAGATATAAAGATGAACTATGTGACTTAATTAAAACTTTTCCTGACCATGTCCTACAGAAGCTAACTCACCTCATCCCTGCTGAACCAAAGCCAGGGACATTCTACATGCTGCCTAAAATACATAAACCTGGCAATCCAGGGAGACTCATAGTCTCTGGTAATGGTACCTTGACTGAGGGGATCTCAGGGTTTGTAGAGACCATTTTGAAACCGCTGGTTATGGAAAGAGACAGTTACATCCAGGACACTATGCACTTTTTGCGTGTACTTTCTGGTTATAAGGATTTACCACCTGTTACCATTTTAGTGACAATGGATGTAACATCCCTCTACACTAATATTCCACACACAGATGGCATTGCAGCATGCCTTAAATACATACATGAGAAAGGACCTGACCAAAACATCAACCCTGGAGTGGTGGGGGAACTTATGGAATTCATTTTGACACATAACTTCAATTTCAATGGTAAACATTATGTTCAAACTATGAGAACAGCTATGGGCACCAAAATGGCTCCACAGTATGCTAACCTCTTTATGGCTGACTTGGAGGAGGATTTTTTAAGGCAGTATCCTCACAAACCACTGGCTTATTTCCGTTACATTGATGATTTGTTTATCATCTGGATGGAAGGCACAGATGCACTCAAAGATTTTCATCACAAACTTAATAATCTCCACCCTACCATAAAGCTTACCTTGGAGTATTCTACCACCAAGGTTAACTTTCTGGACACCACAGTCATCATTAAGGATGGAACCTTACATACATGTATTTACAGGAAGCCAACAGACAGACAGAGATACCTGCACAGGAAAAGTAACCACCCAAACCATACAAAAAAAATCTGTCATATACAGTCAAGCACTTCATTGTCAACGTATTTGTTCAAATGAGGATGACAGAGATACACATTTAGCTATGTTGAAAAACACCTTCATGGAACAGGGACACTCTTCCATGGAAATTGACAGGATAACAGAACGGGCAACGCAAGTACCAAGACAACAACTACTTCAATATAAAGAAAAGACAGCTACAGAAAGAATACCCTTGGTAGTCACATATCATCAGACCTTGAACGTCTCAGTAAGATTATTAAAGATCTCCACCCAAAATTTAGTTAGGATGACACCCTTAATTGTATCTTTAAGGAACTCCCACTACTATCTTTTAAACAACCACCAAATTTATCCAGCCTAATTATTAGGAGCAAACTTTCACCGGAACAGAATACCATGTCACACAATGGCACACGACCCTGCAATCAACGCCCCTGTAAGACTTGTGGGCTCATTTCTACCTCAGACTGTGTGGTTACATCACAAAACAGACAATTCCAGGTGCATGGGAGTTATACATGCATGTCACGACATGTTGTTTATTTCATTCAGTGCAAGAGATGTCCACAAACAGGTTATGTAGGAGAGACACGCCAACAGCTCCACACTAGGATGAACTCACACAGACATACTATTACAGCAAGGAAGACTGAAAAACCAGTGGGGCATCACTTCTCCCAGCCTGACCACTCAGTCTCAGATATGTCAGTAATGGTCTTAAAAGGAAATCTCAAAAACACACAACAGAGACGAGCTTTTGAGATTAAACTTATTTTACATCTCAATATGGTAGCAGATGGGATGAATGTGGATCTTGGCTTTATGGTACACTACAGAAACTAACATCCACAGACCTTTTCTTCTTCAAACTGACATATTATAGGACTTCAACATGTGTGGGATGTGGATGCGTGTGTGTATGTATGTGTGTGGGTATGTGTTGTGAGGTATGTGATATAACAGATGTGGGGCTTGCTGTCACATTGAGGTAAGTCTCTATTTAGCTATATGGAGTTATAATGTGTGACTATTTTTATTTCACACACATAATGAATATGAATTTCTCCTTACTTTTTATCTTTGCCTGGGGGGGGGATTTATTCCATTGCACCATATTCAGATTACCCAGCCTGCTAGTGTACATACAGGAGTGTTATCTTATACTGTTATATATAATTTTTGTAACTCTGTACATATTGGAATGTGTGATCTCATTTGCTTGGGGGTCCTGCACAGATCTTTTTACATTAGGCTATTATTGTAGTAATTTGTGGATATGTAGGTATGTTAGACCTCTGATCTTACACATATACTTTATATTTACTTCTAGTTACCTTATCCTGGGGAGGGTGGCAGGTTTATTTCATGGTAGTTCTATCTAGTATCCTTGGAAATGTTACTTTGCAGATAGTAGTACGGTTAAATAGTGTTACTTTTTTACTCTGTAGATATATGAGACATAAGACCTTTTACTCAGGATTTCATGACAAGTTGTATTCCTTTGGGGAACAATTGCAGTGACTGAAGTTAATATAGGTTCACTAGGAGAGAGAGAGAGTGTGTGTGTGTGTGTGTCTGTGGGAGAGAGAGATAGAGAGAGAGAGAGAGAGAGAGAGAGAGAGAAAGGAGGGGGGAGAGAGAGAGACAACATCTCCTTTAAGCTATGTATCTCCCCCACCCACATTATTGTGATGTGGGGTGGGTTAGATGGTATTGTTTGTATGAAGAGGAGGAGAGAAATTACATTTTTATCTCTTTTTCAGATTCCTTAGACACTTGTGGTACATCAAGTTGCTACATTCTCAGTATATATGTACATCAGTACATATCAGGCTGCATGGTCTTAATTCCTTGAGGTTCCTCGACTAGAGTTTTTGTTTGACACTAATATTATCAATTTATATTTAAATTATCATTTATATAGTCCTGAGGTTTTTGTAATTTCTTGGGCCTTTTATTTAGCTTGAGTATACAGCTGGTGACATGTCCAGCTAGGGTTTTACACATCACACAGTATGCACTGATGTTTTTAGACAACTTTACTGGTAATTCTTGTCTTTAATGCATACATTGTAATTTCATGAGCCGTATAACTAGCTTAGTTTGTCTTTAAGCTGGTGGGGTTGCCTTTCAGTAATCACATCCTTATACTAACTGTGACACTCATTGCTTGATTTAGGAGTTGTCTGCTTCAGCAGTGTTATCTTATGTCAATTAAATTTATATGCAGTAGGTTCTTTGTGGTGTGTTGCACCAAGCACATCTGAATCCAAGGTTCTTCTCGGACTGAGGGCAGTATTGTACTGTTAAACTTCTCTGACATCATCTTCTGTTTTTTTTAAATGAGTATTTTAAACCAATGGGGATTTTTTTCTGTTTTTCTCTGCATTATCTAGCTGTTATAAGTACTGTATTTTCTAAACAACTGCCATGAGCTTCTGAAGAAGGACTGGTTGGTCCGAAAGCTAGAGCACTTTGTTCTTGTTGTTACATCTATGTTGGTCCATTAAAAGGTATCAAATCATTTGCTTCTGGATTTAAGGTTTTAAGCAGACTAGTGTGAGTGATCTGCTGAGTGTTTCTGCCATGCCTGGCATTTCTAAGAGATTTCAGACCAGCACAGCAGCCAATCAGTGAGCTACTTTGGCTTGTGAATAATTAATTTGATATGTAAAAGCCTATTCTGCCTCAAGCAGAATTCCAGCAGAACCAGAATTTTGAAATTCTGCATAGCACTTGTATTATCCTAAATACCTAGTATGTGGCTAAACCATCTTCTAGCTCCAAGAGTGTGCTTGCTACCTATGGAGCCACAAACACTGGATGAAATAACATTTAGTTAAAAGTGTAATAATATAGTGTATATCACTGTTTATAGATGCTTGGAATCTACATTGATAGGACACAACCACGTCACCCTGACTTCATGCTTTATAACCATTACTTTCATAGCACTAACAGTTCCAAAGTGCACCCTTTTCAAAGAAACTGGTCCCTATGCACTAAAGGGTATAAAGTACATGCCAAAGGCACATGCTCCACCCATGCAGCTCCACACTCATGGACAGGTGTGCACTAGAGGGTCTTCTCTATCACCGGCCACCTGTCTATGGCCCTGCCCCATTGACACATAGCTGCAAATTGCTGGATGGGAGCTGCCCAGGGGCAGAGTGCCGGATGCAGGCAAGCATCCAATGAGATGCCTGCCTTGAGTCCTAAAGTGGATCACTTATGCACCTATGCAGGGGGCACCTGGAACAATGTGTACCATCACAGCAAAATTGGGGCACTGTCGGCACCTGGTAACTGTGCCAGAACACCTATGTTCGGTGTCCCTGGTACTGCAGGGTACAGTGCTCCACAATTGCAAGGGTGTACAGAAAGGCACCCGTGGCACAGCTTCACTATATGTTAGTGCCGGCACATGCCCTGCTAGACTGGTTGTACTGCGCCACCACTGGGCATATATCGGACCTTTTGGGTGGTGTTGATATGCCTCCTTTATACATGAGGTGCAAAGCATTCCTCCTCTGTGTGGGCTCTTCCTTAATCACAAATATGTCCACTGTATGATAGTGCCACTGCCCATTAGTGGTGTCATCCTCTCTGGTCTGATGTGGACCCAAACCAGCTGAATGAGGACACTGCCCTTCTCTTCCCTCTGCAGTGGGTTTTGAGCCATGTCTCCCAGATGTTCCCTTCCAGGCATCTGTTGAGTGTGCTGCATTTGCAGTTTCAAAACCAGTGTATACAAGAGTTGCACTGCCGTCAGTGTCCTGGACCAGGGTATCTTTTGTGGCTAGGATTGGAGGATCATGTGCAGAAGGAGGGATGAAAAGGATTGTACACTATTGAAAGCATCTGTAGTTGGTTCATTCATGGGGATGGGGGGACTGTTGGGCCAATGCTGGCTGAGATATTGGAACTTATGCTGCCCTAGACTTCTTCATTAAAACTTTCAACACTGCCTGTGACACCTACACACCTTTCAAAAAATGTAAAATCAAAGCCCTCTCTAATCCCTGGCTAACAGCCAAACTACTAGCTCAGCTTAAAGCACGTGACCATCTTTGGGCTATAGCCAGGGCCACAGGCTCCATAACAGACTCACTTAACTATAAACAGGTGCGCAACCTATGCACTTCACAAATCAGGCAAATGAAGAGCTCCTATTTCAAGAATGCTCTAGAAACCACCTGGGGTGACGGGAGATCCTTCTGGGACAATATACGTAATATTACAGGCAAATAGTCTAAATCCTCTCCCATGGCAATGAACATTGATGGCTCGACTACCCGTGATCCTAAGACTATGGCCAATGCCCTAAATAAAACCTTCACTGACCTCAGTGGTGTCCTCTCACCAGACTTCTTCCAGGACTTGTCAGTACCAAAACTCGTATCCCAAACCACCTCACCAGACAAACTGCTATTTCACTTTAAAATAGTTAAGACATATGAAGCCTTCAGATACATAAAAAAGGGCTGCTCTAAATCTAGAAATAGCAGTGACACCATTGATCTAAAACTTCTGTCCCTCACCTTGGAAGAAGTGATCCACCCCCTCACCAAAATTCTCAACCCCTCCCTGTGCCAAAGTCAATTCCCCAACACATGGAAGGCCGCTATAGTCACACCAATACATAAAAGGGGCGACAAATCCACACCAGGGAACTATCGGCCCATATCTATACTTCCACCCCTCTCCAAAGCTCTTGAACGGATCGTGGCGGATCAACTATCAGACTACCTGCAAAAGTACGATCTACTCTGCATTCAGCAACACGGATTTAGGAAAGGACACAGTACGTCGACGGCCCTACTTGATTTCTCTAGTGTAACTCACAAAGCCTTGGATAAGGGTTATCTAACCGGAGCTGTTTTCATAGACCTCACAAAGGCCTTTGACACTGTTCACCATAGCCTTCTAATCTATCTTTTGCTCAACACTGGGCTAGCCAAGGGACCTGGAGCCTGGGTAAAAAGTTACCTGGCACAACGTTCTCAAACAGTAAAAATCTCTGAGGTTCTCTCTGACTCCAAACCGGTCCTCTCTGGTGTCCCCCAGGGCTCAATTTTAGGTCCTCTCCTCTTCAGCCTATTTCTAAACTTGCTTCCCAAATCCTGCCCTGAAAAATTAATACTCTATGCTGATGATGCTGTAATTCTCTCCTCCCGTAAGGATCCAAATCCACTATGACAGAGCCTGCAGCTTGCCTTCTCATGTTGAAAAGTGGTTCCTTGAGCACAAACTGGTCCTAAATCAAAAAAAAAACAAAAGTCATGCTTTTCACCAGTTATCAAAACAGAAAAAGGCATACTCCACTCATCATAAAAACTTCTTTTGGAAATACACTAGAACAAGTGAACACTTTCAAATACCTTGGTATCACTTTTGATGAATGTCTTACTTTTGCGGCCCATATCGATAACACTGCAAAAAAAGTGCACCAACGCATTAGAATTTTGTACCGGAACCATCAATTTTTCAACCAAGCTGCCTTGAGGATTGCTGTTCAAAGCTCCATCATCTCAATCTTAGACTATGGTCTAATTGTCTATGGCTCAGCTACTACCACTGCACTAAAGCACATCTCAACAGCACTAAACAAAACCTGTCGACTCCTCACTGGAGCACAGAGACAGACCCACACTTGTGACCTCTACACGGAAACCGGTTGGTTGCATCTTTCCAATCGCCTCATGTATCTCACCTGCGTGATGGCAAAAAAATCAATCTTGGGACTCACTCCTCCATGTATCCGGGACCTGCTCTGCCTGAACAATGGCACTCATAACACCAGAAGATCTGACCACCAACCTTTTCTTGTCCCTAGATGTCGGACTGCTCAGGGACAAAGATCTTTTACATACCGTGCCCCTACCTGGTACAATGCCCATAACCTGCCCTCCCTATCCTCCACAACATTGGGAGCTTTCAAATCCATACTTTACGCTCACCTCACAGCCTCCAGCTCCTATGACTGCTTTGACTAAAGTCTCATCCCACTGAGTGCACTTACATTTGTTTCACTCAACCACCATGGTCTCCTCTTTGACAAAGACAACCTGAGTACCACTAACCTGGTTCTGTCTGCTTCTAAACTTCTTATTTCTCCCTCTCTTCCCTCTCAAGCTCTCCAATCCTTATTCCTTGCCCTTGACACTGCCTCTGAGTTCCTTTTTCTTTTCTGTACATAAATGTTACTGTTTAAGTTGTGGCCTTGTTAAACGGCTTACTGATTGTTTGTAACACTGTCTACTATGTTTTTGTACTTAATGACGTGGAACCTTTGTAAAAGAGCCTTGGCTCAAAGGTATTAATTCCTAGAACAATAAACTTCAAACATCCCTGAATAAAATCCCCATGTAAAGAGGGGCTTGGTATAGAGGGACTTTGGTATAGAGGGACTTGATAAAGTAGGCCCATGTGTACTGTATAAATTGTTTTAAGCATAGTATGCAGACTCCCATGCCCAGTTTGCGCAACAGGCTGGTTTACTGGTGCTGCAAGACTTGGTAGAGGGAATGCCTCTAGGAGCACAGTGGTGGTCTGGGATGTCAGTAGGTTGGCAGACAGTGGTGTTTGTGGTGAAGGTGCAGCCACAGTGCTTGTCTCAAACTGTCCCCTAGTTAATTATGGGCCAACATAACTCCGCCTACTTGGGCTGTGTGGCTGGATGTTTGTGTTTGTCTCTGTCAATAGTTTAGTTTTGTGGATTTTCATGTGTTTTGGCTTGCAGGAACTAGACCATTCTTGGATATGTGATCTATGAACGTTTCCTGGACTAAGAAACTGGAAAACATCACCAGCAGATATTGGGATTCTCATTATAAATCAACTTTTTTGGAAGCCATCACAATCAAAGTAAGTACAGCTAAGAAATTCTACAAGCTCTGACCTGGGGAGTGCAAACTGAATCCAAATTTCCATCTACCTTGTTGCTAAAGGGAACTGCATGTCTTTGAGAACCATTCACAACTTTTTAAACAAAGGGAAGACACTGACAAAGGGTTTTAACTTCCTGCATATGCCCCAGGCCAGTGTTCCAGGAATTTAACACATCCTTGGTCTTGTTACAGTAGATCAAACAGTTTACTAGTCATTTTCCTGTGGATTTGATTATTTTACATCATTTGGCAAAGGGGCAGATCCTCCCTCTGGAAGCACACCACCGAAATTGATCTGGCCCTGATCATGTGTGAGCCTTGGGCACATCTAGCCACATTGTATACAACTATTCCAATGTTGCATTTTCTACATTACCACCTGGCATACTACTGTTCAAAAAAAAGAAACGCAACCACTGTTTGACTGAACTCCGCCTATGCACCCTGAAACTTGTGCTCCTCCTCCTGCTGTTATCAGGGACTGTTCACCCTAACCCTGGACCAAACACCTCCAACCAAAACAAACCAGCAGGCACTCTCTCAATCATGTGCCTGAACATCTGCAGTCTACTTCCTAAGCTTGATGCACTGCAAGCCTTTACCAACCAACACAACCCGGATAGTCTGTCAGTAGTTGAAACTTGGTTCACCCCAAAGATTCCTGACCAGGCAATTCACCCTTCCTGGCTACAATGTCTTCCGGGTTGATTGTAAGTCCAAAAGAGGTGGAGGGTGTGCCTTATATGTGAAAGACACTTTCTGAGGACACCCCATTTATTCCAATCTTCCAGCAACACCTGCTCAGATTCTTCCCATCAGACTCCTATTAGGCACCCACAATAAGGCCCTCACAGTTGTCACTGTTTACATACCTCCTAAGGAACAGGGATCTGGTCTAACCGCTGTCCTTGACTTTGTCAAATCCCACCCATCAGACTCCAAAATCATCCTTCTTGGTGACTTTAACATTAATTGTCTCTCAGCTGAAGGTGGGTCATTTAAGGACTCTGTTATATCAGCTAACCTGACTCAAATGGTTGACTATGCAACCAGAAAGAACTACAGAACTGGGACCTGCACCCCTACTCGACTGGATCCTAACCAACCACCCCTCTCGGATCACGAAAACCTCAGTCCTCCCTGACTCACTCAGTGACCACTCTCCCATCAGCTGTACATGGTCAAACAAATTCTATAAGCCCCCTCCAAAAAATCATCACCAGCAGAGTCCTACCCCATGGTCAGCTACCCCACCTCAAATCACACCTCAGTCTGCAGGACTGGTCCCCCATCTTCAAGGCAACAGATACTAATACTGCACTGGAGCAATTTATTCATATTTTTAATGAAGCCTGTAATAAATTTGCTCCCCTCAAAAAGTGTAAAGTTAAATCGCTCAGTAACCCTTGGCTGTCAGGAGAACTCCTAATAAAAAACTTAAATCCAGGGACCACCTCTGGGAACTGGCTAGAAACTCCAGTAAGCAACTCGACATCCAGAGTTATAAACAGGCATGGAACGACTGCACCAAATCTATTCGGCAACAGAAATCTGACTACTATAAAAATGCCCTCACTAACTCCTGGGGAAATGGGAGAGATTTCTGGAAAAACATTAAAGATGTCACTGGGAAGCAGTCAAACTCTTCGACGAACATACTCAACATAAATGGGCACAGTACACTCGACTCTAAAACTATTGTGAACACTTTTTAACATCGCTTTCACTGACTTTAGCAGTGTTCTCCCCTCCGACTTCTTTCAAGATGTGTCAACTCCCATCCCCCCAACTCCTCCACCCACTCCTGTCACCCACCTCTCTACTTTAAAGCACTAAAGAAACATCAAGTCTGAAACTACATTGCCAAAGCCATCAGCAAATCTAGAAGAAGCAATGACACACTTGACCTCAAGCTACTGGCCGTAACGCTTGATGAGGTACTTGTGCCCCTCACCAAGATCTTTAATCTCTCTCTCTTTCCTCTAGCCAATTCCCAGACAAATGGAAAATGGCCACTGTTACCCCGATTCACAAAAGTGGGGATAAGGCTGACCATGTGAACTTCCGCCCTATCTCCATTCTGCCTCCCCTATCGAAGGCACTGGAACGTATAGTAGCGGACCAACTTACCGAGCATCTGGACAATTATAATATTCTCTGTAAACAGCAACATGGCTTTAGAAAAGGTCATAGTACATCCTCTGCCTTACTCGAATTCACCAGCTCCATTCACAGCTCCCTCGACAATGGACAACTAACTGGTGCTATTTTCATTGACCTGACCAAAGCCTTCGATACTGTCCACCACTCCCTCCCTTCTGCTGAGCCAACTAAAAAATGCTTGTCTCTCCAATGATTCAATCTCTTGGTTCAAAAGCTATCTTGGAAACCGCACCCAGCATGTAAAAATTTGAGATGTGCACTCTGATTCCAAACCTGTCCTCTCTGGAGTCCCCCAGGGTTCAGTACAGGGCCCCTTACTCTTCAGCCTGTTCCTTAACACCCTACCGGACTCCTGCACTGAACATATCACCCTGTATGCCGATGATGCAGTAATCCTTGCCACACACCAGGACCCAAAGAAATTGCAAGAAAATCTCCAACTCGGCTTCTCCTCGGTTGAGAATTGGCTCACGAAGCACAAACTGATCCTTAATCAAAAAAAAAACAAAGGCCATGATCTTCAGCAGCTCCCATAATAAACATAAGCACTTCCAACTCTCTGTTATCACCAGACAAGGTGCCGCACTGGAACAGGTCAGAAACTTTAAATACCTCAGGGTCACCCTTGACCCTCACCTCTCCTACACTGCCCACATTGACCATGTCGCCAAAGCTGCTAACTCCCGGCTAGGCCTGCTATTCCATCATAGAAAACACCTGACACCCAAAGCCCTCGCTGTCGCTGTCCAGAGCTCCATCATATCCATCACTGATTATGGCATTATCATTTACTGCTCTGCTACAACCACTGCACTCAAACGTGTATTCACCACCCTCAACAAGGCCTGTCGACTTGTCACCGGCTCCCAACGCCTAACTCACACCTGTGACCTCTATTCTCAAACTGGATGGTTGAATCTTGCCAATTGAATAAAACACCAAACTTGTATTACTACTAAGAAAATCTTGCTGGGTCTTGCCCCCCCCCCGGAGTCTGTGCCCTCATACAACCGAGAATCCACACCCAACATACCAGGGGATCGAAACCTTAGCTTCTACAAGTCCCGCATTGCTGCACAACAAAAGGCCAAAGATCCTTTGCTTACCGGGCCACTAGTTGGTACAACGGTCTTCCCAGCGACATCTCATCCTCACTATCGCTCAGCACTTTTAAGACTCATCTCCGCCTAACACTCACTGCCTCAAACCTCTGTGACTGTTGTGGCTAAACATGTCTTTTGGTTCCATAGCTGAAGATGCTCACTTTGGATCCACATCTACTTCTGCACTTTGCCAGCACCCCCCCCTCCTATCTTCACCTCCCCTGCTGGCCCATGACAAATGCCACCCGGCTGCACTACCTCTATTCTTATCCACCTTCCACTTCTCCTCTCTCTGTCCCCGCAACCTACCTCCCCTTTTCTCCCATCCACTTAGTATCCCTGATTTCACCCTCCTCCTTTTCCTTTCCCCTCCCCAAAGTTTCACCTTATTGTTCTTTTTTCATCTACAAGACTATGTGTTTTTTTTATTTTATTTTATAAACTGTTATCTTTGCTTATGATTGTCTCAATTATACCAATGACGTGGAACCTTTGTAAAAGAGCCTCAGCTCAAAGGTATTTGTAATCCTAGAACAAATAAATAAAAATAAAATAAACATCTCATATGTCTAAGCAAGTAGATGTAACAGGTGACATTTTTCTGCCAACATCACTTCAGACAGGCGGTCATCTGGCTTGGAGACAATTACACCTTGTTCCTAGGGGTAGGAATACACAATTATTTAACTGGCCTTCTGGAAAGCCTCCTTCTGAGGCACTGTGTCACAATCCCCATTTGTTCAGCATTACAAGGGATTGCACTATTGGCAAGTGCATTATGTTCCCCAAGTGCTGTACTTAGAAAGGCATGTCCACCAGTATCACCAGGTCCTCCAGGTCAGTCATTATGCCAGACATACATGAACAGTATGGGAAATTTTTGATAAATAAACAGAAACAAACAAAGGCAATCAGGTAGGAAATAAAATACAAAATCATATGGAAATTTCACTGGGAAAAAAAAGAGAAAATTACACCCCCAAAAAATAGTCAATCCAAGACAAAAAAATGAGAGCGAATAAAGAGATACATTTGGCATAATAAATCAGAGGCATGTTTCATAAATATCAACAGTAAAGGGGAAAATGTATTACCTAGGGGAGAAAAAAACACTTCATGGAGATTTGAAGACATTTGTCAATAATCTCCACTTCTTTACTAAGACACCATTAGGCAATTTCTGTTTCTCTGCTAAGCAAATTAACTGCAATCCTTTCAATATCATTGGAGTCGGAGTACTCGTGGGTATATCTTTCTGTTAAAATAAAAAGGCTCACTGGGAATGCCATAAATATTAACCTTAAGGTGGAGGGATCATATGTGTTAGGGGAGGGGAGCTGACCTAACATAATGTCAGTATAGGAGATTTGTGACCAAGCAATATTACCCCAAAGATGAACTAATGTATGCCAGAAAAGATGGGCATATGGACACATGAGAAGAAAATGTTCCATTGTCTCCAGACAGGAAAGGCATCCTTTTCTAAGGCAGAATCTTTCTGAGATACTTTTATGTTCGGCATTAGCATTTATATTCAGCCTGCGGTAACAGCTGAGCCAAAGTGCATCCCACATTTTTCGGGGAGTTCTATTGTCTTTTAAACACTCACCTACCATGGCCATGTCTGTTGGAGGAATCTCCTTATAAACAATGGGCACTGTGAAGGTTGAGAGCATTATCATGTTATACGTGTCTAATCATGATGAGGATTTAGTAATAGAAAGGTCTGTTTTCCATTGTCTGATCTTAAAAAGAAAGGGTTTGGTAAAAGTTGGAAAATCATTGGAAAAACAAAGCTTGTGACAAGAGAGAGTCCAAGCATTCAGTAGTGGGCAGACCCTTCTATTAGCCCATGGGTGCCAAAACTTGTATGTACTGTAAAATAACTGGAAAAAAGCCATTGGATAAACAAACTAAAGTAAAATAAAACAGGGTTTTTCAAACCCAGTCCACCATGTGCAATTAATTGGTACAATATATTTCATCTAATGGGGTTCAGATGACTCCCCCATATCAATTAGAAAGTGTTACCCAGTAAGGGTACTTCACGTTGTAGCTGAAGGGGATACAACACACTCAGGTAAGTAAAGAGGGGAAGCAAAAAGGTATGAAGTACAGCAACTTTCTTTTTCTTTGATTGATTCCAATGCTTCCATGGTTGAATTTTCCATGAGTATATTTGCAACATGTCTTCCCAATTAGAGAGGGCATGAGGATCATGGCTAAAGATGACACCCCAAAATTTGGATGGGGTCAGAAGAGATGACTGTCTCTCCTAGAGATGGAATAGAGGGGGTGAGGGATCCTAGTTTAAAACCCTTACATTTGGCTAGGTTCAATTTAGCCCCAGAAATCAAGGGAAGGTTGTGGAACAAGTCAATGGCTAACCATCCTGATAATGGGGCCTTGACAAAAAGAACAATATGGTCCATAGAGGAGATGTCCTGCATCTGGGAGTGATGCACCAATTTGTGGAGGATAGGGTCTATACAAAAGACATATAGCAGAAGGCTCATGGAACAACCTTGTCGGACTCCAGAGAGCAAAGGAATTCTCCATCCTGGATGTCCATTAATGTGCCAGAGGATATTAGCTACACTATATACATTTTTGAACCATGTACAGAAGGCAGGGGGAATGCCACAATGGTACCAAACTGCAAATAAATAACTATTAGAGACTCCGTCTAAGGCCTTTTCCTGGTCTAGGGATAGAAGATATCCCATATCCTGTTGTCAAAGGCCATAAAGTTCCCTTAAAAGAAATAAAGTATTGTGTATGGATCTACCAGGAATTGAGCAGAACTGAAAATCAATAGTAATATGATGTGATATGTGTGCTAATCATGAAGCAAGGATTTTAATTAAAATTTTCAGATCCAAATTTAATAGACTCAGAGATTGCCAATTATGGAGGTCCATTGCTTCACCCTTTTTATATAAAAAATTAGCAGGGCTTTACAGAAAGAAGTTGGGGGAGAGTTGACCAACATCCAAGTAAAAACCTGAACTAACATTTTTAAGAGAAGTTCAGCATTAGTTTTATAAAACTCAGAAGTTAAGCCATGAGGGCCAGGAGCAGTGGAATTGTGTAATTGCATTATAGCTGTTCGGATTTCCTCTCGTGTAATCGGTTTTGAAAGAGAAAGTAATTCATCTGGGGGAATAGGGGGTATTTCTACTGAGTGTAAAAAGGTATGGACAGGGATACTTGGAGCTGAGAACCAAAAAGGGAGGATAGATAATGATGTACCACAGTAAGTATGCCCTCTTTAGAAAAGATAACCTGACCTGGAGCCATACATGAAGAAGTAATGATATTGTGAATCATCATGTCCTTACAACTAGTAAATACATTCCTTCCACCAGATCTTCCTTGTGTCCCTGAGTGGTGTTCCACATGAAGTGATTTCACACAGTTTTACTGTATTTTCTGCATTTGATCCTTAACCAGGGTCATTTGGGTTTGGAAATTTGAGTTAGTGGAGGAATCATGGGATAGCAATGACATAAACTGGTGGCAAATGGATAGATATTTCAGGAAGTCACGTTGCTGGTGTGAAGTAACTGTGGTTTGGAACAGACATTTTAATGCTAATTTGGTATTAGCCCACCATATACCAATGTTGTCATACATACAGGCTAATGTCTATCTACCCAACAATAAGTTTATTTTAGAGAGGTTTGTAAAGAAAGGTCCAAGAGGACAAAGTTATTTAAACCCAATAAGACATTGCCAGTATTTATCAAATTGCTACCACCAAATGACCTTCCTAACAGTCGGTGGTCCAAAGTTTCAATAGGTGTAATTCGAATGGTTTGTGTGGTGACGTGAAAGGCCATTAAAATAAAGTCAATGCAAGTTGCCAATGCATTTCTGTAATATGTATAACCACCTGTAGCATGTAAGGTTCTATAGGCATCCATTAAGTTATCATCTTTAAACAGATTGGTCATAAAATTGGAGTTACAAAAAAGTTTAGAAGTTTTAGCTCCCCTATCAGCAGTAGACAATCGACAATTAAAACCACCTGCTAAGAACAAGTAACGAGAAGTATATAAGTACAGTTGAATTAACTACAATAAGTCAGTTTGCTCTTTCTTTGTCTGTGGTGCATACACAGAGATTAGGCAAAAGAGATAATTGTGGATGGCTACATCTAGAAGAAGGGCTCTACCTGGTACAATGTCCTCCAATTTTTGTAGGTTAAAAGTAGTGCCACAAAACAGGATACCACTCTGTCACATTTTTCAGGAGCTAGTGACCAAAAGGAGGGACTCCAAGGCCAGGATCTATGTGCTCAGTAGATGCCATTGGCTGTAGTAAACCATGTATTCTGAAGAAAAAAGTTATACAGCAGCTGTTGTAGGACGGAAAAAAGGAAGTTTTGTCTTGTAGTGTTCTTTATGTTATTGACATTAAGTGTTATAAGGGAAAGGAGGAAAGCCATTCGAAAAGAAGGGTAGTGGTGAGAAGATCATCGATCAGGTAGGGATTTCCGATTTGTCAGCCGGTTGAGAGACTTTGATTTTTTGCGTTGTTTTTTTTTTTTTTCTTTGAAAGAGTAGAATCACTGCCCATATCAGTACTGTGGTTTGAAATGTTGGTTTATAAACTGAGAGTCTGAGTCAAGACTGTCTTCAGAATCCAGCCTATCTTGGTCCAATACAGCAAATTTGTTGTCAAGCAGAAGAGTTGGAAGAGATGTGGGTGTTCGTAAATTCTGGGCAGGAGTTTTCCATTGTCTTAAAGATCTTTTCCTGGTCATCCCAGTGTATTTGGGAGGAAGAATTTGGGAGTCTTCATGTCTATTGCATCTGTGGATTGTTCCACTGAGTCTTGGATGGGTTGAAGTTCTGTAGATGTAGAAGGTTGCTCTGAGTCGGCAGGGACAGGAGGGTTTGACTGTGAAAAAGAGACAGGCAATTGAGTTTATGGGAGGAAAGAAACAAATGAAAGAGAATCTGGGGTATCATCCATGTGAGACATTTGTCGAGCTACTTCTTTATGGAGTTGCTGTTGCAACTTTTTTGGGGCTTCATCAACAAGGGTCTCAGGATGTGGATTATCTTCTCAATTGTGAGAAGCCCACGGGCATGTGCGGTAAGAGTGGCCGACAGTCTCACATAAATTGCAGCATAAGTGATTCATGCAATGTGCACTAATATGTCCAAAGTTGAGACCGAGAGAACAACAGAGTTTGTCTCATGCTGTATTAAGATGTTGGCAGGCTCCACACTAAAAACTAGTTTTTGGATGACCCAGCTAGGATCAATGAGCCCTATCTCTGCCAAGATAAAATACACTTAGTAAGTGCTGTAATCTTGAGGGCCCATGTTTCAGCTGAACTTTGAATCACCACTTGCCAGTCCAAAATTGCTTGGAATCAATGACTGGCTCATGGTCTCCAAGCAAAATGCATCTCTGAGCAAGCCACGATGGCATTGACTCCCTTATTCTTTAAAAGCATCATGACTGTGTGTAGTGCAGGCTTGGCTATCAGAATTGTCTGGAAGGGCAGCCATAGAAGAGTCTTTTTGAGTTGATTATATTGATTCCAAAGTCTGTCAAGATGAACAGCTGACTGGAAGTTGACATCAAAGTAGGGGTATGCAGTAGAATGGAGCAAAGCAAAAATCTCATTTGGAGAAAACAACATGGAATCTTTTAGTAGAATTTTACCCCATAAGATCTGTCCAGAGGCATTCCCAGACTTCCAGTGGAGAGTAATCTGACAATATTATGATGTTAAGCAGGGGTCTGTCAAGTAGGAATATGAGCTGATTTTCTAAAGGACTGCCAGCACTTTGCAGAATCAGTAGGTTGAAGGGTGGAGTATTTAGACTAAGTGAGGGGTATTTCTTGATCAACCCTGTCCACTCAAGAGCCTGTTGAGACTAGGATAGATGTAGCGGGGGCAGGAAGCAGCAGTTAACAAGGGAGAAAACTCAGTTGCCAAGTCAAATTGACTCAGAGAAGGCAAATCCAAGTCATGAGTGGGAGGTTCTTCAATATCCTAGTCAGTAGTAGTAGCAGAGGTAGGTGTAGTATTAGTGGCAGACGAGTGTTGAGAAAAGACTGTGAACTGAGGAAGAGAAGGAGAAGCAGCACTGGCAGGTTAAGTTTCAGAGGACATAATTTGTATAGCATGCTGGATGGGGGCATGCTTCCCTGAAGTTTTGAACTGTCAGCTGCAAAAGTGAAAACAGTAGGCAAGATTATCAGGGAGGGTTGTGATGTCAGGTCTCCCATAGTAGCATCACTGGTATTCCAAAGGGCTAATGCAGGCTGAACAGGAGATGTCTGCCACTGTCCCGATGTAGTTTTCCTCCAACCAGCACCATGCAAAACTTTTGTCAGGTTTTAATCAGGAGGAGGATATTCCATAGTGTACTGGCATCAGGGTCCACATCAAATGCCTAGCTGGAGCAGGAGAAAGACTGAGGGAGACTGCCAGGCACAAGCGAGGAGGGTGGGCTCAAAGTTGGAAGGCTCACAGAAGGCACAGGGTTTTGCAGAGTAGTAGCAGAACACAAGGGAGCAGCAGCGCGAACAGAGGAAGCAGAGGGATTCACTTGTGCAGACTGAAAAGTCATAGGTCAACATGCAGAGAAAGCAGCAGCAGAATCCTGAGGGAAGTCAGTGTCAGTCAGCTGGAGCTGACAAGGAAGCCGTGATGGGCCCTTTGATGAGAATGCATCATCACATTCAGCAGGTGAGGGAGAGCTGTCAATGGAATCCGTGGTGTCCTGGAGCAAAACATCCAATGTGCACCCTGAGAGTTGTTCTCGAGCAGAAGCATACTACTTTTCTTCTTGTTCTAGTAGGGAAAGTAAGTGCAGTTTTTTTAATGCTAGAGCAGCAGTAAAGATTCTGCCTCACTAAGTTGCTGAGGCGGCAGAGAGGTAGAATCCAAAGGTAGTCCAACAGGCAAAGCAGAATCCTTCAGTGAAGGTACAGACAGGTTCATGCTAACAGAACAAACAGCAGCATATGTAGCCTCAGAAGTGTCAGGTGTGGGAAGGGAGGCTCGCTTCCCCACATCAGGAGATACAGCACCAGCAAACTCTTGGTCTGCCATGATGCTAAATGGGCAGTGTTTCCCCCTACTGCAAGAGTAGGGGAATTTTTTTATTTAAAGCCAAAAACAAACAATACAATGCAACTTACAACACTGTCATACTAATATTTTGTTTAAAATCTGGTGAATTTACATTTTAACATATTTCCCTGTTTTCATTTTAACCAATTCCTGTTATGTTTGCCCATAAATCTTTTGCTCTTTCTTCCCCAAACATTTCACATTCTGTTTGATAAACTCTATCCACTTCACTTTGCACTTTAAACAGTAAATCTTGTATAGCCAGATCTCTATTCTGTAAGAATCTCTGACATCTTACTTGTCAAATTGCCCATTTCAATATTGCAAAAAGAACATATATCGTATGTTTATTCCACTTCTCCCATTCTCATGTTAATAGACCATATACCAGAATATTATATGTTATGTTCTTAAAGCAATCCATTTCACAAAAGTTGGCTAAAGACTGCCAAAAAGGTTTTATAAAATATTGAAAAAATAAGTGCTCCATACTTTCTTCAACCATTCCACAACTAACTTCTGTACATATCCTTTCCTCAACTTTTTTTATGTTTCTGATTACCTTTTACATTTAATTTCCCATGTCCACACATCCATATAGTTTCTTTCATTTTCTTCAGAATCCTTTTTTCCAATGTTGTTTCTAAAATCTTGTTTGTATTGATTTCTTTCCCTACCTTAAAGACTGGGGTATCATAATCATTTTTAACCATTATCTCTCTGTATGTCTGCTTTCTGTTTTTCCTTAGTAAAATATCTGTTGTAACTCCCCACTGCATCAGATATTTTCTACTTATTTCCATATATACTGGCATTTCATGCTTCCCCTTTATATTCCCCTTTTTCGTATGTTACTTAGCATAATCAAACTCTATTGCTGCACCATAAATGTCCAAATTGCTTCTTCTCCCCTCAAAATTGACACAATATTGTTATAGAAAAATATATTTAAGTAAAAAACTACTGGTTGGAGCATATTTAAACCCTCTTCTTTTATTGGTCTATATGTGTGATTTTTTTTATTGGATTCAGTCTTGAATCCCATAATTGAAAAAATAATTCCAAAATTTTACTTTGCATGTGTTGCAATAATGGAAATATATAAGCTACATATAAAAAATTGGCACAATAAAGGTCTTTAGAAGGAAAACTCTTTTTTCCCTAGTCATATTACAGCCTTTCCATTTATTTAGTTTCATACTAACATATTAACATACTAATTGCCAGCAGATTAGGCCTTATGGTCTTTCGAGTCTGCTCGAACCTCAGCTCCCCTGTTGGGAACTGAGGCCCTCCCCCCCAGTGGTCCGATACCCCTTTCTGTATCTGACCCACCCTCTCTTGAAGCCCTTCACAGTGGAAATCTGGACCAGCTCGCCAGGCAGCATGTTCCAAGGATCCACCACCCTCTCTGTGAAAAAACTCCTCTTTTCCTCCCTCATTCTTTCTCCTTCTAACTTCAAACCATGCCCTCTGGTGATACCTCCCCCTTTAGTTTAAAGATCTCCTTCCTGTTTACCCTATTTATTCCCTTGAGGTACTTGAAGACCTCGATCATATCCCCCCCGGCTCTCCTCTCCTCCAAAGTCAACAGGCCAAGCTCCTCAAGTCTATCCTCGTACGTCAACTCCCCCAGTCCTTGAATCTTCCTGGTAGCTCTCCTCTGTACCCTCTCCAGGAGCTGTATGTCCCTCTTTAAGTGTGGTCTCCAGTACTGTACACAGTACTCTAGGTGCGACCCTTTTGCTAGTTTACTCCAGCTGCATCTGTTCCCCCAAAATTAATACCTAGGATATTTATATTTCCCTGTACTACTTCTAGTGCCCCAACCTTTTGGCTACTTACCTCTCCTAATGGGTAAATTTTACTTTTATCTATGTTGACTGTTATCCCTGTGTATTTACAGTTTTGTTTGAAGATATCTAATATTTTATTTCCTGATTATTGGTCTTTAACTAATACTATACAGTCATCTGCATATGCACATGTTTTCTGTAACACTCCAGTTCCACGTGTTATACTCTCAATCTTTTCTTCATTCTCAATATTTCTGAGTATTGGATCCAGGCAAAAAAGATATATATATAGCAAGGAGCTTATTGGGCACCCCTGTTTTACCCCATTTTGAATAAACATTGGGATCCCTAAATGTCCATTTATCATTGGACATACTTGCACTTCTATATATAATATTTTAATTAGCTGTATTAATTCCTCTGGAAAATTATACTTTTCTAACATATCCAAAATATAGCTATGTTAAATAGCATTGAATGCTGTTTCTTGGTCCAATGTATGCAAATATCCTTCCAGGTTGTGTTTTTGTCCTTCATTTATTATTTCTCTTGTATTTATTAAATTTAGCCTTATATTTCTGCCAGGAACTGAGCATGTTTGTCTCTGTAAAATCATTTGATCAGCATAAGTTACTATCCTCCTATTTATAATTTTTGCTAGTATTTTGTAATCTGATGTTAACAGACTAATGGGTCTCCAGTTTTTTATATCTGCTTTGTCTCCTTTTTATGTAAGAATATTGTAACCCCCGTCTCATGCTTTCAGACATTTTCCCTTCCCTCCATACAGTATTTCATGATATACTAATGTTAAGAATTTTGACATACTGTTTTCATATTTTTTTATAAAAGATATTATTCCTGGAGCTGTATTTAATGTTGAGGTTTTAATTGCTTCCCTTACTTCAATCTCTGATATTAATCCCTTTAAGGACTTTCTTTCTTCTTCCCCTAATTTTGGTACATTGGCTTTTTTCTACAAGTCATTTCTTTTTTCTCCACCCTGCTTCTGAAATTTCTGCTACATATATTCCTAAACTATAAGTTTCATTTCCCCTATGTCAGTTTGCAGATCCACTTTCTTTTCTCTTAATTCACACATAATTCACTTTCTTATCCTAGCCTTAATACAGTCAATTGGGTTAGTTTGATACTTGATCCCCTGTGTGCCACTTTTTTGTTCCATTGCTAAAGATTTAGCTTTGTTATATTGAAACTTCCCCATTTGTTTTTTAATTTCTTCTATCTGCTCTATTTCATTAACCTTATTCTCTACTTGGTATGCAATTAACTTGTATAATCTTGCCCTTAAACTTAAGTAGTTCTTATCATTTGTAGGTTCTTTTTTTTGTGTGTGATTCTTCCTTCATTAGTTTTTTAAGATCCCATTTGGTGTCTTCCCACCATTCAACAATGGAATCATACAGTTCTATTATAGTTTCTTTAGCTTTTAATAAATCCAATATTTTCTCATTGCAACTTTCTTTCTGCAATCTTTCTGCATGCCTTCTCCAGAAACCCCTCCCAAATTTCATTTGCTGACCTAGATCTAGACTTAATTTAACACTCATATGATCAGTTGCTTCTACTGGAATAACTTTATATCCTAACTTTAGCATTTTTGATATCAACCAAAAGTCTATCCTAGTGGACAACTTTCCTCTGTAGTAAGTATGTTCTACTTTTTTCCTTTTATTTTATGCATCCTCTAGCCCCCTTTTTTCTAAAATACCCTTTAGCATGTTTGTATCATTAAAGATTTTCCCTGTTTTCTACCCCAATCCCTTTTGCCAACCACAATTAAAATCCCTCCCATAACACTAATTTAGAATATGTAGGTAAGGTTCAGTAGCTCCCATAACTTTATTTCTTTCTGCCTTTGTCTGGGGTTGTAAATGTTAACAATTCTGACAGCTATCTTTTTAATAACTACATCTAATATGAACTCCCTTCCTTGTATTAAATCAATAATCTTAAGTACTTGTACCTTATTTGTTAGGAAGGCAACCCCCACCCCGAGCACCTTTCTTCCCCAATGGACCATACTGATGGACCCCATCTCCACTCTTTTTGTGCTTGTTTTAGTTCATTAAAAGTGTGCAATCTTGTGCCCTACAACAAAATTATATTATATTTTAAATCACTTGGTATTTGGAATGTTGTCAACCATTTATATTTACATTTATTACTGTTAACATTACTAATTAAACAAGTTAATTGGTCCATTTCTAGCAATAAAAATCACATCTGACCTTCATCCATCTTTTGCTTTTTTCCCTTTTTTTTGACACTCGTGTGTCTGTTGTGTCCCTGTCTGTAGTTTCCTCTAATTCGGATACTTCTGCACCTGATGATAAGGTATCTTCTTCCACCGTGGCCCAGTCCTTATCTTGTAGTAGAGCATACCTATTTGTTTGTTCTATTCCTTCTCTATCTCTTTCCAACCATGTCTTTTTTGGAGTTCTAATTTGATCTTTCTTCTTTGATCTAGTAACCATGGCAAATTTTGCTTCGCTTCTTGCCTTTTTTGCCTATATCTGTGTCTTTTCTCCCTTCAATATCTCTTTCCACCTCTTCTCTACAACTTTGGTGATGTACTTCTTTTGTTAAGTTACTGGGGGTCCCATCTCTTACAATGTTGTTTCCAGTTCTCTTTTTCTGTTCTTCATTCCTTGTTTCATACACAATTTTATCTTCTTTCCCTTTTTCTTTTTCAGCTACTGCTAAATATACATCTTACTCTGCAGATTCTCCTGGGTCTGGGCTATTATGTGCTGCCCATGGACACTGCATAAAAACATGACCTTTTCTTCACACATACTACATCTCACTTTGTTTTTACATTCTATCCCATGATGTCCAATGTCTCCACATAGGCCACATTTCATTGCATTGCTCCAATGTCCCTTCTCTCTGCATCTATAACATGCCTTTGGTTGTCCCACATAGAAGACAACTCCATGGTCTCGTCCAAGAAAAAAACAGTTAGTTAAATGCTGAATTTCACCATTTATTTGTTTAAAAGTTACTTTAAATTTCCACACACCAGTCCATAAACATTCTTCATCCAATATTGGATCTGGAGTGCCATGTGCCATACACCTTTGTTTAATCCAAATTGTTATGTCGGATACATTTACCCCTTCATTTCTGAAGAGTGCCATAACTATTTTAAAAGCTGGTTGTGTTAATGTGATTGCATAACACTGACTCCATTTTGTGATATTTTTGATCTGGTGAAACAGCTTCCAAAACCTGTCCAGGCCTCCTGGGTGTTTAAAACTGGTATTGTATTCAGTGCTTCCTGGAACATGTATTGACACATAAATTTCATATGGGTAGAATTTCATACAGTCTTTTAGTAGCTGTCTCCCTATAAACAGCCTATCTGGAGCATCAGCAGCTGATCCTTTAAATCTTAGCCTGACTGTGTTTCTTCTTTTAGCTTGTGGCATATTTTGATCTTCTGGAAATAATGTTTTTCTTGTGTTACTCCCCCCATACTTTCTCTTTCTGCTCATTATCTACTTCACTCTGTTCTTTGTCTGTTTGGACAGTTTTTTCTTCTGTTTCCATAGAGATTTCCTCGCTTTCTTCTTCAGATAGGCCTACTATTTCTTTAGTGTCATCAGCTTTTTCTATATTTGTAGGTTTTCTTTCTATTTCTTCTTCTTTTCCCCCCATTTCTGTTGTATTTGTTTGAATTTCCCCCCCCCTTGTCCAGATGAACTCGGCCTGTTCACATCCCATCCTTTACCGTCCTCTGTTCTTTTCCATCCAGCAGTTATTAATGCTTCTGCTGCCCAATCTAGGGTATCTCTGAACTCTATTGGTGTGTCATCCTCCAAATCAGTTTTTTCCTCCATTGTATTGGGCCCCCTTTATCTGTCACAATATCTTTTTTGGTTTTCCTTCTCCTGCGTTTCGCTCTTTCCATTGTCCTGTATTTTCTTTTCACAATCTCTTGCCCATCTTAGGCTGAGTCTCTTATGACTCTCTTTGGCCAGTACCTTCAGGGCTTTTCCTTTCTCCATTTTTGCTTGCGTTTTTACATTGCAAGGTGCAGTCTGCTTTGATGTTCTTATGTCAGCTTCACTCAGCTGATTCTGACAGGCCGCATCCTTGTCAAACCACATTGTTACTCTTTGCTCTATTTCCAGCAAAAGCACAGTTTTTCTTTCTTGCAAAAGTCTCTCTTCCTCTTCTAACTTAGATAGTAAAAGAGTGTTTTTCCTTTTGTAACTTACTACTCGCCAATTCCTTTGTATTCTCGACAGCCGATTCATTGCCACAGCTTTCCTTCCCATTTTCACCTTTCCACTTTGTCCATTGCATTCCTCTATAGCTCCACAAGCATCTGCACCATTCTCCTCTTTTTAGGAGTTTAGAAGGTGCTCAGGTTAAGATGGCTAGGCTAAAGGAAACCAGGCTGCCCACAATCTACCAGAGATGACTTCCAGGCTCTCAATATGACCTTGATATGGAAGAGAGGACCCTTCCATATGGAGGAAACTTCTGGGGATCCAAGGTCTTGGTCAACCTTCCCTCTAGGCATATTAGGTATCAGAAACCTGGGTTGCACTTTTTGGAGTTCTGAAGAAGTATCCCTGCTATAGTTTCCAAAGCATGAAGAATTCCATTGTCCTAGGACCATACAAATGTGTGCTAAAAATATTCTTCTGGTAAAGAGTGGTGTAGCTCCAGTGCAGAAGGAGTGGCAGTAATATTGTGACAAATTTTCTAATAATAAAGAAAGGAGGATTCTTATATGAGGCATGGAGAAATACATAGTCATGATGGTGTTGTCTCTGTTTCACAGTGAAGAAAGAGGCATCTGGTAGCATAGTACTGAATATATGTTTCTTGAAAATTACTATCAGTTTTGGAGGATGGCAGATCATAAAAGTTTTGAATTGGGAGAGATTGTTTGGTTTCCTAGTTTTTGAGGAGAATGAGCACTGAGGTGAGAAATAGGAGGCCACAAATTCAAATGCCACCAATGTCAGTGTCTCATCTTGTGGCTGTGAGCAAGCCACTTCACGCCCCGTCCCTATGATTCAATCACAATCAGTTGTGAAACTGGATAAAATCAGGATGCTACTGAAAGTCAGATGTTCTCTGTTGGTGAAATGTATAGTGTAAATTATCACTATTTAACCCACCTAGAAGTAACTTTGATATCTTACTTGACAAAACCACATCTAATGAGGCTTGCTACAGCTAACAGGAAGCTGCTACCACACATCATAATTCAGTAAACTATTTAGTCTATAGACAGTTTCATGTAGAAAATTTCAGTTAAAGTACACCCATCACATGGAGGGAGTTTGGAGGAAGAGTACTGAATAGGATCACTAAAAGAACGCTTGGATGTAAATATTCAGATTGCTTTTTGTCCATCTATTTAAACCACAGTCTTATGGCAAAGCTTCAATCCCAGTGCAAAGCATCATGAATATGCAAATCATCGTGCAAAACAGGCAGACAAAGCTTCACCAGAACAGACAGCCTTTTGAGCAAGCTCTGCCTGATGTAGAGGCTGAGAATAATGAACTGCACAGTATAATTATTTACAAAACAAAACAGTTAAAGCAGAAAAGCAATGAAATGGTGCATTTTGCATTATAAAAGATTCCAGGCATCTTCCAGTTATATTTAGTAGTAACCTTTTTCTAGTTCCACCAAAATATGAGTATGCTATAAATGTTTTAATTTAAGTTTTTCTCAAGGGACTTAGAAATAGCACTGTAGATCTTGCATGCAGTAGGATATAGACAAAAAAAAACTAAACTTATGGGGCCCCCTATTCAAATGTCCCAGGCTGCATCACACAAGTGCTTGTGCCATGCAACTGAAATGCTCTGGCACAGAATACTGGTATATTCAGATGAAGCACTGTGTGATGTGTTCATGCATGTCTGTCTGAATGTTTCCAACATACGTGATCATGCACTGGGAGATGCATAGCTCGGCAGGTGACCTGTGCCCTATGGTGAGTATAGGGAAATGCACGATATGTGGCCACATGGGTGGTGTGCAAAATTGCAATATTCAGCCAGGATATGCAAATGGCATCACTGCACATTCCGAGCCCATTCTGCACATGTGTAGCTCATTACTGGAATGTATTCAGGCCATTTGCAAACCCCAGGCATGAGCAGTTCCAGCTTTGCAGGGCTGCCCCACCACCCCACAAAGGTGAACAGGAGGTACTGCAGCCTAGCAAGCAGGTGTGATGGAATGCTTGTGTGTAGGTGAGTGGACTTCATTGGCCTGGGAACAAAGCTGTTACCCTTAGCCATGTATAGGGTTGGACTGGAGTACAGGGAGCCTACCTGGACAGTGGCCACAGGGGCCCACCTAGATATGCAACAGGAGATAGCACAGGGTGACACAGTCTGTTCAGCATACCACATGCATGTGATACACCAGCTCCGTATGCAGCATACAGTCACCTGCAGTGCCCACACACCCTTGTATGAGAGGAACATGGTGATAACTGCAAGGAATGGCAGTGTGCAGAGGGTTCTGGGCAGACTAGATGGAACTTTGGTATACATTTGCCATCACGTTCTATGTTTCTAAGTTTCTCGGTACCAGAGTAAATGGGTCCCACCTGTGTGCACCTATGATGTACTACCATGGGTGTGTGCCACAGGTGAGTCCCTGGCCCATTCCAGGCTGCCACTCATATCACCAGACTACTTGGGAACCATTGCCCCAGACATCACCCTGGGTGCATGCCACCACGGGGTGGTGCCCTGCAGGCCACATGGGTACAGGCCATGGCCCCTGGTACATGTGCTGCAGTGTGGATATCAGCTCCACTGGTGTGCTGGGGGGGCATCCAACAGCACTGGCATGTGGCAGCTGGGTGTCTACATCCTGGGTGTGGTGTAGGGGATGACTTTCTAGGTGGTGCTCAAGGTGTGCCAGCACCTGTGGCTTTGGGTACTTCCCCGTCCTGGCATGATTGCTGTGTATGGGTGACTGGAGCACATTCTGGTGCACCTTCAAGGGCTGTCTCAGGATGGCCTTTCTGCAGTTCTGCACCCTCCTTGTGGGTGGCTGGCTGATTTAGGCCATCCTTTTGTCTGCCTAACTTTGCTCCGCACACTTCTGTGATGTGTGGCAGATGCGCCACACAGCTTGGCTGAATATACTCATGCGTGGCATATTCATGTACCCACCCCTTTGTTTTCACTGCATTCATTATTTCTGTGTGATTGTGCATTTGAAAATGTGCAATTCCACGTGTCCCTTTTGAATACCATGCTTGCACACATTTTCTGAGATGCACTGTGCATCTCCATTTTGGGCAGTGCATCTCCTTTGAATATGTGGGTCAGGTGTGTAGCACAGGAGGTACCTAAAAAAGTAGATCTGACGGTATGCTTATATTTTTATGAATTGTAGCTGAAACTAGCTTTATGCAGTAGTTGCAGTAATAGTAAAAACTTTAATTTTTCTACAGGAAGACATGTCATTTCGGTTATGCAACCCAGTTTACAAGACAGTCCTGTTTGTATCTAAGTTACCTATACATAGACTTATAACAAATACATATCACACAATACATACAAGACATAACGATAACATTCCATGATGCAAGATATTTCCAAAATTGTTAGTGGGATCCTTGGGCAAAACAAACATTACACATGATGTCCAAGTAGTGCAAGATTTAGAATACAACATCCTAGTTACATTATGGGAAAAAGGTTATTGTTATTTGTTGCCTTAAACTAAAACTCATATAGTTTTTCTTATTTTTCATTCTAGTAATGTTAATAAGTTACATATTTGTCCTTGAACAAGAGCAGTTCTTTTTTATATCTCACTTACCCCTAATCCTTAGGCAAGCAATGATGTCACAGTCCTGTATTTGTGACAACACAATCCGTTGTTATGGAAATAAATGTGATGTTACATACATGGAGCTATCACTGTCAAAAGCAATGGCTCAGTAGGTAGCACACTTACTTCTGTAGCTGGAGAATCAGAAGGTCATAGGTTCAGGCCCCACACCAGGTACATGGGATAATACCCAAAGTGAGGCCTTGACCGCCTGCTTTGCATAAGGATTTGCATACCCATGATGCCTTGCACTGGGATTTAAGCTGTACAGTACGAATGTTTTTTGCATAGATGGACAACATCTAAACAATTTCGATATTTCTTTTTTACTAACATTCTTTTATTGATTGTAGTCACTACTCTTCCTGCAAACTGCCTCTATAAAATAATGCAATATGAAAGAGATGCTGCACTGTTGAGGTGCCATCCTTCTGCTGATACATTAAAAAACTCACAAACAGGGTAACAGAATCTGCCCAATAAAAACACAACACTGTAGGTTAGGTGCTTACCTACATAATGCTGTGCTCCGTTTGCATTGAAATATGCATTAATCCATAGTCACTATGATTTGAAGGTGTCTTTGTAATGTAAACAAACCCCGGTTTGCTTTTTAAACTCTGTGCTGCAGTAGCTGCCTAAAATGGCCATTGTGTGCATACACAATGTTGTCAGTGGAGCGACAGTGCTCCAGAGCAATAATATAGTCTATAGGGGGACCTTTGTAATAAGCTAGTAAAATAACCGTAACAAAATGCCTCACCTCCAAATCCATTATTGTGCAGGTGTGCAAAGGTTATCACACCTGCACAATATTGGACTTGGAGGTGAAGTGCTTTGTTACGGTTATTTCAGTAGCTTATTACAAAGGTCCCCCTAGAGACTATCTCATCACTCTAGAGCACTGTAGCGCCACTGACGTCATCGCGTATGCATGTAGCAGCCTTTTTAGGCAGCTACTGCAGCATGGAGTTTAAGAGGCAAACTGTGGTTTGTTTACATTACGAGGAGACTTTCAAATCGTAGCAACTATGGATTAATGCATATTTCAAGGCAAACAGAGCACAGCATTATGGAAGTAAGAACATAACCTACAGTGCTGTTTTTGTTGGGCAGATTCTGTTCGTCCCTTTTACTGCATAAAGCTAGTTTCAGCTACAGTTCATAAAAATATAAGCATACTGTCAGATCTACTTTTTTAGGTACCTCCTGTGCCACACACCTGACCCAAATATTCAAAGGAGATGCGCTGCCCAAAATGGAGATGCTCAGTGCATCTCAGAAAATGTGTGCAAGCATAATATTCAAAAGGGAGACATGCATTGCACATTTTCAAATGTTTATGTGTCCTTTAAACCAAAGTCCCTTTCTTGAATCACTGGTCACCTTCAAGATATACATTAATATTCCCATGGCATTTATAGAGGATGAGTATGGGATTTTTCCTCTGTGTCTTAGCCAATATTCCCCCTTCAATAAAACAGGACCATGTAATCATCCCCAGGACACACCTGGGAATGAACTCTTACAACTGAGTGTGCCTTTCCTGATCTAAAATTGCTAATTAGGAAATGATTACATATACACAGGAAGTAAGACTAGAAAGATAAATAAGGAAGAAGTTAAACTCAACTATATTATTCTTCAAATACACTAATTCAAAATATGTTTCCAACAATGAGAGTCCCTCTAAAACTCTCAGTAATTGCAAAGGTGGATTGAAGTTTTATAAGTTAGGTCCATTAGAGATGGGGTATCTCTAGGCATCAAAGATATTTTGAGACTTGCTAGAAATTTCAGCTCCAGCTTATTTGTGGCAGTGAACACTACTTACAAAGCAAAAGTGAATGTCCAGATTTGATGTGGCACTGAAGCTTGGGGCCCATATAGAAATGGGACACTACTTGATAAATGTCTAAACTACTTAATTAGAAATATGTTAGGATTACCCTAAAACACACAAACAGCCTGTTAAGAACTGAATCCAAGGGTGGAGAAGTCAGCAGCTGATTGGAGTAAATGCTCTAACATGAGATACACACCACTCGTGTTTATACTTTTAAAATCTAGAATTATAAAACCTCAATTTTTTTAACAGAATATGCCTCACAAATAAAAACCCAGTCCAAGCTATGAAATAGTGGGTTTTTCATGATAAGCAATGATGGTGCACCCAAAGAATCAGCCTCAGATGGAGAGCGGAAAAGGAAAGCAGAAAACTCCTACAGGCAGCACAGCTGGAGGCCAAGGCCAGGGAATGCAGCTGAGTCAGAGCCTACACTAAAGGCCATATGGGAGGCAGTCATAGAGGGTGTTAAAGAACTTTCCTCTAAAGCGGATGCTTTCAGTAGTAGAGTAGCTGTTACTGAGATGAAGGCAGAGCAACTCTCCTCTGCAATGACGCAGGCTACCGCATCATCAGATGAGACCCAAATTGCAGTTGTAGGGCATGTAAAAGAGAATAAAATGTTTATGGTACCATCTGGAGCATTTGAAAGACTCTGTGAGAGCATCCAGTATTTACATTCCTGGGGTTACAGAGGGTCTTGAGAGAAGTTACCGTGTTTCTTATGTTAAACATTTGTTTTCTCAAAGGTTTGGAGACCTCCAGGGAGTGGACATTTGCCAGGCATACAGGATCAATCCACAGAAGAAATCAGCAAACCTATACATATCACAGATCCTCCTTTTCACCATGGGGTCCCTTTCAAAGAGACAAGGTGCTCCAGAAGGCCAAAATAAGTAGCCCTTTTTAGCTGGCAGACTCAGAGGTGGCAGGCTGTTTCCCTAACTTAAGTTTCTCAACAAGGGAATGTCATAGAGCCTTTGGCCATGTTCAAGAGATCTTCATTAATTAGGAGTCAAACATTCACTGCAGGTGCCTGCCCACCTCAAAATTTCTTATTCAGGCAAACAGTTTTTATTCAGTGATCCAACAGAGGCAGGAAAGTGGCTTGAAAAAATAAAACAAGGCTTTTTGGTTAGAGACAAAGATGGAAGACTCTGACCAAAAGGGTTAATCAAAGGGGTCTACTGCTGTGAATATTATGCATGTATTGAGTATTGACAAGTGTGTTAAATGTTTCAATCTGTTTGAACTATTATTGTTAATGTTTTAATGGCCTTCTGCATGAGGAGTGCTTTATTTGGTCCCCTAAATAGGCAGGAAGGCAGTTTTGAACAAATGGGACAGCTGGTGGGTTCTAGCATTAACCCACATAACAAGGTAAAATGCCAACAGCCTTATGGGCTACTTTGTGCTCTACACAGGAGTGCAGAGAGAACACATTTTCATGAAGGCTGCCAGGAATCATCACATGCAGCTTTCCTTTGATGCACTCTAGTTGGATGGCATTAATGGGCACTATGTTAGCTGCCATCAGATCTTTGCAAGTTTCTTTTCAACGTTATGAAAAATTTTATTTTTTAAATTGAATAAATAATGTGAAGTTTCTAATTATAGTTAATATGTGTAAACAATATTGAGACTCTTACAGGTTGCATGTAGTTGTGAGCTTGAACAGAGACAGTCGCATTATGGATTAACTTTTACATTGACAGTAATGTTGGGTACTGTGGCCCAAATGTTGGGCCTTATAAAAGGAACATTATGCTGAAGTAATTTTTTTTTCCCTGGATCCAGTGTCTTGTTGCACAGACTCTAATATGAACTCTTAATGGACTTTTACTGGTTATAACCAGTGCATGCCATGTATGTTTCTCACATGAAGTAGCAGAAGCTGTGTGTCTAGTATCTTGCATAATTTTCTGTAATGCATTATTGTGTATGTCTGTCAGCTATGAAAGTCTGCAGTTATTTGTATTTGCTCAATGACAAAATGAATAAACAAATTAAAAAAATAAATAAATAATGGAATCCAGCATGTGTGCAACTGAAACCCTAATAGTAATGAGGCTTGACTTGTACTGGAAGAAAATTAGTGTTATGGACAGTGACTGAATGGCCAAGCTGTGTAGTCTGGATTTAAAAAAAAATCCTATGAAAGATTGCTGTTTTCAAAGTTTAAAGCAAAACTTGAAAAATAGGATTGGACCATTGTGGTCCACACAGACAATACAATATGCTAATAAAGGAATAATGCATGACAGGGTGTGTGACGTGCTGGGATAACACCACATCTGGGGGGCTTGGACATGAGGCTGTAGGCCGAGTGCATCCAGTGCCCCAGGCGTGACGTTATCCCAAATGACACACACCCTGGAGTGCATTATTCCTATTATACAATGGCTCATTGTTATATATAAAATAAAAAAAATAATTTTAAACAATGTTTTTATTAGTGTGGAGAAATATTTTTGTTTCTTAAGAGGAGATGCAAAAAAAGAGCTCATCCAGCTCCAAAAAATCATCTGCATTGGTTCACAGTAAGGCTGAGACTAGACCTGCGGTGTCATGCTGGGATAACACCATTGGTCCAGCCCCAAACTGACCAATCACAATCCAAGATTCTTTCTTGCCATTGTATAATAACTTTTTATTAATGGCAAAACAGAGGTTAATGGAAAATGGCTATTTTTTCAGCCCTAAATATAATAGCTGATTTTGCTAATTTGAAATCCTTTGGCAAAAAAACTTCCAGACTCTAATATTCATCTTGCATTCTGTGAGAAGAGAACACACAGAAAAGCTCTAGTAAAACTTTACCTAAGTCTTCTAAACAACTACTCCAGAAACTGGAGCTTTCGGACAAGGTCTTCAACCTTTAATTCATGTTCATGTAATGTTGATGTTCATTTATCTGTTGCTCAGTTAGTTTGCAATTGCCCATGATTTGAAAAGGAAAGGAAAAAATGGATCACATCAGTTTTGTGCAATTTGTACAATAATATGAATTCTGTACTATGCAATAAACTGGTTAAAAGCCAAATCCTGCATACAATATTGCTATGACTTGTTTTTCACATTCTAGGTTCTTAAAATTAGATACGATTCTGCTATATAGACGGAATGCATGTTCTTATTTTTTTTTTTTTGTTAATGAGAGATGTATATTTGTGTTTACTTTACAACATGTAGCAGACTTTGATGTTAATATATGTTTTTGGAATAATTAAACTGAACTGAACTGGATTAATGTCTGGCTGTATGACAAGAATGCAAGCAGGCATATTCTGTTGTATACATTACAGAAAAAAGATATTTCCACATTGATAGAATAACTTGCTTAAAATAATCTTGTACAATTCAACATTTGTGGTAAAAAGGTTATAATGTCATTTTTGAATGCATACACACCTAGTTTCAGCAACTTTGATAAAAATCTAGCCAGCTCTTGTTTGGTTTAGAAATTAAAACATTAGCTAGAATATTTTAAAGAGACTGCAGGAATACTGTAGTTCATCACATACAGAGTATATTATTTTAAGCTAACTGATGGCACAGACTCTATATCTGATGTTGCTGATCTTGCACTCTTAATGGACCATTTTTCAAATAAGCAGCTATGATTTTTGACATTATGAGATCATAAAAGGTATACAAATCAGCCACTATAGATTAAATGTTACTATACTCCATAACTGCTAAATGAGGGTCATGATTTCTTGCTACTTAATAGACTCTGTACATTAAATTATTTCACTGGACTTAATCTGTCACATGCATGATAATTCTGAACTACCTTAAGGAAAAGGAGAATAAACTGTTTAACTGCTGAGTGGCAAATGCACCAAGACCTTTCAGCATTGCTTGATGGAAAATCTACTATTTCTTAATTTTTTTGATAAGTTAAATGTGTTTCCAAATTTATTGCTGAGTAAGCACTTAGCCTTCCATTGTACTAAATAACTTTTTGGAATATGCAATCTTTTACTGCCCACATCCTACTATTAGGGTATTTTAAGTCATAGTAAGAACTATGTTTACAATTATTCAGAATGTAAGAATATGTGGATAATTATTTTCCCAACAGATGTGAGAATACTTTGAAGATACTATAAATTGGAAATTAAGTCATCACTGCATTTATGAAAGCATTTTGTGCTGTGAAGTATTATAAGGGTGAGTGATCAATCATTATTATTAGTCTTTGTAGGGACATTTAACAGATTCCTAAAAGTATGCAAAGCAACACTGCTACAACAGGCATGATGCCATCAAAATGTCCAAGTCAAGATAAAATCTTTACTGCTCTGATGATGCCTAGTCACACACAAAAAAACTTCAAATAACAAAACATGTAGGCCTTTGAAAGTTGCCAAATGCCTTGCAGTTTCAAATGTCCTCTGACTAATGCTTTAAATTAAAGGATGCTTTTAAGCAACCTAAAATAGAATCTCATGTTTTGAAGAGGTTCACCATACTAAGCAGAAAAAGCCCCCACAATGAAACAGTCTCTCATTTTACTGCTGTGTAATGAGGGAAAGACTTTACCTCCTTACCAAACATAAAAGTTCCATTTATGAAATGTATCTCTCATATGGAAAATATGAAAGTTTTGAATCATGGATCCTTTATTAAAATGTTTCATACAAGTTATGAATTACTTATACCACATTACAGACCTTTCTCTAAAATCGCAAAAGACAGCAGTTTGCTAGAAATAAGTTTGTAGTCTAAGCTTAGCTTAAGGTTATGAGGTTGTATTCTGGTAAGTAATTCAATGTATAGATGAAACTCAGTTATAGGAGATGACTCAACATGATAATGACAGGGCAGGAAAACATGCAGTTTAAATACGTCAGGAAAAGCAATTAAATTGAAAACTTGACCAAAGAAGACCATTTTCTGTTCCATTAATGTCAATATGATGAAGCAATTTGTTCTCTTTAAAATGTTATGGATTGCGATAGTAAAGATAACAAACTTTAACCAGAGCCGATACAGTTGTGGCGAGCTGCCAAATGACCAAACTTACAGACGTGCATAGAAACTTTTGAACAACCAGGTGTAACTTTGCCATTTTTGGAATTTTTTCTCCAGATTTTCAACATGGCCTTTGTGGGACCACCACCTCATGAAGAGTGCCACAGTCATTTCATTCACTTGTCCAGAAAGGTGATTTCACAGACCGACCATGCCATTCTGTGCTACAGGTGCAAAAACACAGTTCAAGCAGGATATGAAAAATGACAGCTGCACTGTTAATAAGGAGGTGTGCAAAAATGGCAGTGTTGAAAATCCGGAGTGAAAATATTCAAAATTGGTGAAGTTAGGAGCGTGCGTAGAAAATGTGCAATGTACACTCATAATGCAGTCATTTTTTTGCAATTTTTTCACCAAATTTGCAACATGGGCTTTTTGTGACTCCACCTCATGAACAGTCACACTGTCATTTCATTAACTCGTCCCATTCACTACAATATACCACCAACAGCTTAATCTGGTTCGGTTTCAATTGCTTACCATCTGTATCTCCCCCCCCGGTCGCCCCTGAAAAAGGGACTTCTAGGCCCAGTGGGCTTACCGGGTCAACAAAATTCAACAAACAAACAAACAAACAAATGGTGATTCCACACAGCAACTGTGAAATCACCTTTTGGGACTAAGTAATGAAATGACAGTGACAGCATTCACGAGGTGGGGTCCCAAGAACCCCATGTTGAAAATTTGGCCCAGAATTCCTAAAAATGGCTGATATATCAACATACTGTAAGTTGAAAACACCATTGACTGCCATTATACCATGCTTACCTTTAATTCTTCAGTTTGCGGTCCAGCTTTGAAGAGTGCAGATGTGTCCCAGTCCAGAGAAGATGACAGCACTTGTCCTCTGGAGGTTAGTATAGGGTAAGGGGATTGAGAGTAGGTTGGTGTTCAGTGGGAGGGTGGGGATGGGGAGGGACTGGGGCAATGAGGAGGGAACCATTTTCTTTTTTACAGGTAAAAATAATTGGGGGATGGTTTTCTTTATTTACAGAAAAAAAAGTAAAAAAAAGCATAAATGTGGGCACACTGGGGTGGGCTCCCAGTGCGCTACTTGATTTGGGGGGGGGTACATGATGCTGACAAAGGGACTGGGCACTCTGATGTCAGTACAGGTGGGAAAAACCCATTAATTTGGGCACACTGGGGAGGGCTCCCAGTGTGCCACATAAGTTGGAGGGATTACATAATGCCGACATGGAGATTGGGCACCCCCATGTTGGTGCAGGGAGAAAAAAACATAAATTTGGGTACACCGGGGTGGGCTCCCAGTGTGTCACATGAGTTGGGGGGTACATGATGCTGACATGGGGATTGAGCATCCCAGTGTTGGTGTGGGGATGGGGAACAGAGGGAGTGGGGAGGACAGCAGCAGTGGGAGGGAGCAGGAGGGTTTTATTTGCTGCCAGTGTTAGGAGGGAATGAAGAGAGCAGTGAGGACAGGATCAGTGGGAGGGTACAGGAGGAGTGCCATCCACAAGATGGCAGTGGTGGTGCAACTGCACATGCATGGCATTCATGCATGCTTACTTGCAGTGAGTGGTATTCTGCCATTCACAAGATGATGGCACCAGCAGAATAGCGCATACGTGTGAGTCGCGCATGCATAGTTCTTGTCCTGAAATATGGAAGTAACAGCCAAAATATTGCATCTGTTACTCCATAGCACCCGATCGTGGCAGAGTGTTATAAGCTCCATTGGACTTTCAGAAGGATACTTCCAAAAGTCCAATGGAATGTGCCACAATCAGCTGTTTTAAGGCTATGATCACCAAACGGCTGTAGACTCCACCCACAGCTGTAATAAGCATGATGTTATCCCCACTGAAAATACATGGGCAGACTTTTAACTATAATATACCACTTGTTAAGAGGATAAAGAATATTACTGAGATCAAGTTATCAGCTTAAAGCTTTTAATTTAGGATCACCTTCTTAAACATTTTTTAACTGAATTTGGTACAGTTCTTTTCTCAGGGAGACACCAGAACATTCCCTAAATTCCCAGGACTTTACTTTGATTCAAAAAGTTAGAACATTGCTGGCCTGCCAGTGCAGCAGTAAAGCTACTGCTTTCAACACCAATGGCACAGGTTCAGAAGTGAGTCTAGGGTTTCAGAAGGCCAGCAAGGGGGAGGAGGATATAGCATCTTAAGGATGGCTTTCATCCTCTGGGAGGGAGAGTGAGGAAGCAACCAGTGCTTGACTGACCCCTGGTGGAAGCTGGGTGTCTGACAACTGGAGCTCTCATGATTGAGGAGGCATGGCAGATGTTGGCATGTGCACCACTATGTCACTGCATGTTACACCTTCCAGTGAATAACACAGGGAACAGGGCAGACCATACAGGATGCTGCCTGCCTCACTCCATAGGCCCAGCACCATTGAAACGTGGCACTCCACTGATACCAAGCTTATGATCCAATGGATAGGACAGGGTCCACCCAAAGGCTCAGAGGAGTTAATGGAGTAGAAGAATTGAGAGAGAGAGAGAGCGTGCAAGCGCAAGTCTGTAAAGTAGGAAGGGAAGGATGGATGCAAACCAGAATTTGGAAAGGAGTAACGCCCAGTGTCAATCAGTCAATCAATCAATCAATCAATCAAAGTCTTTATTTAACCAGGCAATCACCGTTGAGCAAGCTTATTTTCGAGGTGGACCTGCGTTTGTTGACAAGGAACAAGGGACAATATACATGGGATGCAACACACAAGAAAATAGTAATAATACAAATAAAGTGAGATACAATAATACAGTATATACAAAGTATCAGCAAGTAGCATTGACAGTAGTATATGTTTGTAACAGAAGATGCAGCTAGTTTTGGGTAGGACATAATTTTCATAAAAGTAAAGAAATATACATATCAGGTGCACCGAACACAAATAAAACCTAATAGAAAAAGATATATAGTGATACGGTATGGAGAATTTAGAGCAATGTTATAGGCACTGATAAGATAAAGGGGGAAGGGATAGGCTTTAATAAAAGGAACAGTGATGAGTGAGGGGGTGGGGAGTTAGCAGCAAAGTGGCAGAAGGAGTGGAAGAGAAGATCCATTCCAGCAAGGGTAGATTTCAGGGCACCTCCATAGACCAAGTCTGCATTGCCTAACAGTGGTAAGATAATCTACAGAGCAGTCACTCAGCAGACTGTGAGAGAAAGGCAGGATATGTTCCTCTAAAGGCCCCAGGCTTAGTGTATCATTTTGTTAAGGATTGTGTTGACAAGGTAGAAGAGAGTCAAGGTGACTATCATGACACTCACTGAGATACTTAAAGCTGGGGACAATATCAAGGGGAGCACTATTGAGGATTTTGAAATCAGTAGTCAGGATGAGCCTTCTGAGAAGTTTTCTCATGCAAAATAACATCATAGCAGTTTCAGTGGCATTCAAAGTGAGTTGATTGGAGTAAAAGAAGTAGTACCGCAAACTGTTACAAGCATGCTGTAATGACTGTTCCAACACAGTGACGGAGACGCCAGTAGCATAAGGTACTGTGTAACCAGTGTATATGTGAATATTCATGGAGACAGAAGCCAAGGGAGGTCATTTAAGGAAAAAGCAAAGAAGAGTGGCCTAAAATTGACCCTTGATTAACAGCACAGTTAATGGGTAGTGAAGTGGATAGGGATTCACAAATCTGGACCCACTGTGTATGTCCAGTGTGTCATGAGTAAAACCAATCGAGAATGATGTCTGAGGGACCAGCATATCTTGGCTTATCCAAGAGTAATGGGTGTACAAAGGGGTCAAGAGCATTAGCCTTGTTGATAAAATTAGTTGCCATAACATGTGCCTGATGTGTCCCCTTCAGAATGGTGTCAGTGATACAGTGGGGAGAAGTGACAGTACACTGAGCATCACAGAAGCCAGACTGGGAGGGGGGGGTGAGAGAAAAGAGGAGGAATCTAGAAAGTTGGGGAGCTGGGGGAATTCAGGCTTCTCCTGTAATTTCAGTAGAGTAGAAAGCGGAGAGCTAGGACAGTAGTTCCCAGGGATGTTGGTGCCACCTCTTTACGGAGAGGGAGAACATTTGTTTACTTCCTACAGCTGGGAGCAGATTTGAGTTGAAAGGAAAGATTAAAGGAAAACAAAAAAGAATCAGAAGTCAACTGGTCCCACTTCTGCTATAAGCAGTCTTCACTGTTGGTCCAATGCAACGATTGATGATTCTGAATTACACTGGTTTGCTACTGCTCCTTCAACTGCTGCCAGTTCCACTTTCAATACAAAAGATAGAAAAGATTCATCTATAAATGTAAAGCCAAGCCTTCCCACTATTCATCTAATATAAACAACATGGCAACAGCTGTTCAAGGCCATCTTCAGCAATGTAATTTCACATTCCACCATAGTGCCTTAAAAATCATTTATCTTGTCACTGGCTTCTGAAAACAATGTCAAAAGACAAGTCCAGCCACAATTTCATGATGCATGCTGTCTCTACATATAAATAAAAATACAAAAAAAACTCTACAAATCATATTTTATTAAATTAAATTGTATCATATATTATATAAGATTTTATATTATACATACATCATATATCGTATTAAGTTTTTACCCTAGGGCCCAGATATTCAGACATGTGCCAAAGGCGAGCACATGTCCAGGGCAGCACAAGTCAGATGAACCATGGGGTAAAGGGAACCATATTCAGAAGATGCACCCTCTGAAATGTTCAGGTGCAATTAGGCTGAATATGGCAAAGATGTGCTGCTGCCTAACCAGAGATGCACCGGCACAACCAGGAATACACGGGAGCATGCCACAGCATAAAATCCAGTGAGGTGAGCAAGAGCAACAGGCAGCAGGGATGCACAGGTGAGGAAGCACAGGGGCAGGAGGCACAAGACACCACCAGCACGGCACACCCAGGTACACATATGCACCATCCGAGAGGCAAGACAGGGGACTAGGGGACAGAGCACAAAGAACCCTGGGCCACCCACTGTGGAACAAGCACCATGCCAATGTCACAGCCATGCAAGAGACACCCACCAGGCATGCCCGCAGGGCACCATGGCTATGGTGCCAGGAGAACAAGCAACCACAGAGATCTGTCACCCAGGGGTGAGGGAGGCACCAGCCACCCGTGGCCACACAGGCTGCCACCTGGAGTGGGGAAGGGCACCATACCACTGCCCACAGTGGTGATGTGCAGCATGACAGGCAAAAGGAAGGGAAGGCAGACAAGTACACAAGGTGCAGGGCCAGCCACAGGCCACCATAGGACAGCCAACAGAGGGCCACACACAGGACAGGGACAAGGTGCACATGCCTGGTGCACACAGGAGCAGTGGCACAAACGGACAGTGGAGGACACCAGAGACACGGCAATGCACAGCAGAACTGACACCTGCAGCATGGCTCCACATGCCAGCTGCAAAGAAAACACATATTCACAGTGATGTAATGAAAAAAAAATGCTTTACTCAAAAGGCAAACAGAACTGTATACAAGAGGTAGGAGAGGTACGGAGGAGGGTAACAGGAGGATGGGAACAGGATCCAGGGGCTATATAATGGGACGGGGTGTTGGGCAGGGCAACAGGATAAGTCCAGGGCAAGGAGGGGCTATGTACAAGGCCAAAGGGCTAACGACAGCCATGGAGCTCCACCACCATCTTCTGCAGGAGTCCTGTTGCACAGGCTGATCCGGGAGACAGCAGGACCCTTCTGACCACCAATGTCTCCTGAATCAACCTCTGCAACAGGCATGTCATTTACTGCTGGTGTGCTACCTGGATCTTCAAAGCCCCCAGCAATCTGTCTGAACCCCTCCGGGCCACCATCCTGGGAATACCTAGGAGAAGGGGCAGGACAGGCACTGAGTGATATGCTCCAGTGAACCCCAGGCCACCTTAAGCGTGCATTGGACAGTGAGGGCACATACCACCAGACTGACTAAAACAGCCCATCACACAGAGAGCCACACCAGCCATCCACACAGCACACCACAGCGGTGCAGACAAGCTGACAGTGCCGTGCAGTGGGCACATGTGTGCACAGGCATGGGCACACGGCACAGAGTGCAGGCACCCATTGCTGCAGACACGGTGGAGGATGTGCACACACCCCCCCCAGGGTGGCACACAGCCAGCACAGGCCATGCAACACCGGCACACCCAATGGACTGTGTGCCCACCATGTCTGTGCAAGCACATGGCTTGGGCGACCTTGTCTGGACCCTCTGCCCACCCATAACCCAAAGTGACATGGCAGAGAAGTCTGATCAAGCCTACCTGGCCAACACAGTCTTGCCGGTTGTGCCGCTGCACCCCATACAAGTCCTGCCACCACAACCCCTACCACCACCACACAGCCCGCATAGTGCACGGCGTGACCCTGGCTTCTCAGTGGCCCTGTCACTTGCATGACTGCAACATGTACAGCAGCCATGTAGGATGAGCAGTGGTCACCAGGACCATGACAACCCCCATCAGCAGCATACACTGTGCATCCATACACCCACCATAGCATTGCCCTGTGCAGGCATGCCACAGACATGTATACTAACCTGGCTGTGGCACTGCCCCATGTTGCATGCATGCCTGCAGGTATCTGAACCAGTCTGGGTCCCTGTGGCACAGGTCCCCATAGCAGTGCCTGCACTGCTCTGCCATCCGTGGCACTCCAGTGCGGTGTTCGAAGATCATGTTCACCTGCTGCCACACATCCCCTGTGCCTGCTGCAGGGGTACCTGGCCATAAAGCTGGCCCTCAAAAGGCCAGATCACAGCCACCAGGTTGACAATTTCCACTTTGATCTAGTTAACCGCCCTCCTGGTACCCACATTGAGCAACATGTGGCCCAGTGTGCAATCGGCTGTAGGCATAATGACTGACACAGCAGGCACGTGGAGCAGCATGAGGATGATGTGCAATAGGGAAACAGCGTTATGCAACTGCTCAGCATGTGGATGCATGACTGCCGTGCACTGTGTAGGTGTATGGCACAGCAACATGCATGCGCACTGTGCCAGCCCTGGAGGGTGAACGGGGCTATGTACACAACCCCAAAGGGCACATGGCGTGACCCCGCACAGTGTTATGCATGACCTAGGCATGAGTGGCATGCGGCATCATGCAAGTCGTCCTGCTATGCAATAGCTGGCTGCACCATGTTGCACGTGCATGTGTGATGGATAAGCAGTAGAGCATGCGCACAGGCACCACTATGTGCAAGTAGGATGATCACATGATAGGACCATGCTATGGTGTATGCACATGTGCACTTTAGCTATGCATGCTGAGCATGCACCATACTTGCACAACACAGATGCTCCAGCGCAAGTCGATTGAGCATGGCGCAAAATTGCGATATTCAGCTGCAGTATGCAAATCACCTCATCAGCCTATTCGTGGCATATTAGGGTGCATTAGCATATTATTACCATTGCTGTCAAGCCCATTTGTATGCGATGCACCTCATAAGTGCCACGGAACAGCACAGGGCACGGACCGGTCTTGCAGCCATTCAGGTATGTTTATGCTAGCTGGGATTGTGAGGCCTATGCCAGCACTGCTATGGTGCACTGCTCTGGCCCATGCTGACACTGACACCATGTGCTGTCACTGTCCACAGGTAGCAGAATGTCCAAGAATGAGGGAAAGGAGGAGAAGGCTTTGTTCGAGGCTTACCTGGACAGGGAGTCCCTGCTGAGTGGTGCCATGGGTACCCCTCAGGTAAGGTCAGCAGGGTGGGATGACATGGTGACATACGTCAACACCCATGGCAGGCATCAGTGCACTGCACAGGAGTGAAAGAAAAAGGTTGGGACTGACAAGCGCAGGATCAAGGAGAAGGTGGCATCCATCCGGGCATCCCACAACAGGATTGGTGGGGAGACCATCCACTGCACCTACCCTGTTGGCCACTGAGGAGCTGGTGGCATCCACCATGAGCCGCATAGCAGTTGAGGGTGTACCCAGTGGTGGGTTTCAGACAGGTGGCAGCCCCTCACAGCATGGTGAGTATTCACATTACCTGCGTGTCTGGTGTGTGTGGGATACCACAAGCAGGTGTGCCAGCTGCCATGTGGCATACCACATGCATGGGTTGCCTACCGCCATGCATGTCGCATCGTCAGACTGCAGCAACGGCAAACTGTACACCTGGGGGGGGACATGTGTATGGGGCCTACAACAACAGTAACACTGCATTCCTTTCCTGCAGCACCATGATGTCTCAGTGGAGAGGCCCAGGCAGAGGCAGCCGCAGCCACGGTCCCAGAGGAGGAATCATCCACATCCATGGTCATCCATGGCAGAGACTGGCCATGGTTCAGCAGTGTGGGTATGGAGGATGTCCTTGGACTGGGGTCGGACAATGAACTGGCAGAACTCCTGCTGGATGCCAATCTGCCAGTGCACTGCACTGGCACTCAGTTGTGGGCCTCATCTGACTGATGATCTCATCACACTGATCCTGGACAGCACCAGGTGTGTGGTGCCTGAAACATCCCAGGCACTGGCATGGGCAACATCAGGGTGCAGTGCTGCACCTGCGGCTGTGCAGCTGCCACCCATCCTTGCGAGCGCAGTGGTGTGTGGCACCACTGCTGTGCCTGGTGGGGGTGGTGGTGTTGTGGCAGATGCAGCATCGCCGGGCGATGCCCAGCAGATGGTCGGGTAGTGGCAGCAGGATGTGGATAACACCGGGCAGTTCACCACGGGGTCCACCGCTGGTGCACCTGTTGGAACAGTACCCTCTGTACAGTCCCCTGTGCAGCATCCATCAGAGTGGGGCACCAGACAGTGTGCCGTGTCACCCCCCAGCTGGCTGGCATCCTGCCCTGGAGATGCAGAATGCTGCTCAGCTGGCACAGCACACCCGGTTACTGCTGGCATCCGTGGATAACCTGGTGCTGCTTGCCACAGAGATGCATGCACTGCAGGCAGATGTGCATCAGCTGGCTGAGCAGCAGGACAGGGGTCATGCACAGCTTATTGATGGGCTCCTCCAGCTGCAGGAGGCCACAACCGTGTCACCGGAATGCATGATCGGTACCATTGCAGCTGAATTTGCATTGCTGGCTGCCTCTGGGCTCAGCTGTGCACAGAGGACCCCCTGCAGTGCTCTGTCGACTCCACGGTCCCGGCATCTGGTGACCCTGCACAGCGGACAATGGGCTTTGATGTTGGCATCCCTGGCACGCTGGTGCGAGCCTGTTTGGCTACCTGTACACCCCAGCGAGAACATGGTCATATTCTCAGTCATCCACCCCTGTGGCTGTGTCAGACACACCCCCATTGACCGATGCGCAGCCTGTGACTGATGACCAGCCAAGGCGCGGCTGCCCACGTGGCCATGGCAGCTGAGGGAATGCGCAGTTGCCCTGATGTGTGTGCCACCCTTACCTGCTGTCCACTGCTGCTGCCCAGTGCACACTTGGGGGGGTGGTGGTGTGGCATGCATGTGGTGGCGTGCATGTGTGTTGTTGCACATGCCCTCTATGTGTGCTGGCTGGGCTGCTGGGCCTTGTGGCTTGGGTGTGATAACAGCAGCTGTGCACCGGTGTCATGCGTCTGATCCATGCCATGTTCCTCAGCTCATGTGTGTGTGTCTGTGTGTCACTGCCTCCATCTTTCTTGCTCTGTGCCCCATTCCCTGCATGCATCCCGCTGTGCATGGCCAGACCTGTGTGTGGTGTTGTGGTCTTTGTGATGCATGCATGCATGCATGTTGGTGCACTTACCTGCGTTCTCTGAAATGCTCCTATGTTACTGTGGCCTGGTGCCTCCTGGATTCTGCTGCCAGCCTGGGGTTCCACCTCCCCAGGGGTGGCTGCCCACCACCCTCCTGCCCATTGTCACCATCATCCCTGCTGCTGTCACCCTCATCCACCTGGACAGCTATCCCACAGTCAATGGCCATGTTGTGCAGCATGCAGAAGGCCAGGAATAGGCCACAGGCTTTCGATGGGCTGTATTGTAGGGCACCACTTGACCTGTCCAGGCAATGGAAATACATCTTCAGCATACCAAAGGCATGCTCGATGATACTGCGCATTGAGGTGTGTGCCTCATTGTATCTCTCTTCCTCAGGGGACATCGGTCACCGGTAGGGGGTGAGCAGCCAGGGCCTGAGTGGGTATGCTCTGTCACCTGCATGGAGAAGGACATGGTTAGCACTCTGCTGTGTTGTTGTCACCCCCTTGCCCATGCTTCCCAATGTCCCCTGTGCCCTGCCCACCCTGTTTTCCCTCCTTCCTCCCATGTCTGTGCTGCACCCACACCCTGCCCTGTGCCCTACTTACCCAAAAGGTGCCCTGTGGGGATGTCTCCATGTTTAAATCTCTGGCACAGTATGGAGCTGTGCCAGATGAATGCATTGTGTGCACTCCCGAAGTGTGTGGCACAGACATTGAGACATTGGTTATGCGTCCCATGGCACTGCACACCACCTGGCAGTTGATAGAGGGGTAGACCTTGTGGTTCATGTATATGGCTTCCTCAGGGCCAGGTGGTGTGTGTATGGCCATGCCAGTGCAGTCTATGGCCCCGATCATGCCTGGCATGTGTGCCACCCTGTGGAAGTTCTGCATGTTTGCTGTACACTCAGCCTGTGTGCTTGGGAATCATATGAACTCTGAAGCATGCGGCAGCAAAGCATTGAGGAACTGTGTGATGAGGTGGGACGTGGCCAACTGAGTGATGCCTGTGATGTCACCCGTTGGTCTCTGGAAGGTGCCCGTGGCTAGCAGGCACATCACTGCTGTCACCTTGTCTCCACTGATATGGCATGACTCTGTCTGGTGGGTGCCTGCATCTCCCTCACTGCACAGCTCACAGAGCTGCCTCAGAATGACCCTGTTCAGGTGGTACTGGCCCACGATCTCCACATCACTATAATCCTCAAACGTGAGTCGGGCACGGTACCACCTGTGTTGGGAATATCGCCTACAGGCTCTTCCTCAGCCACGTTGCTGTTCTTCCCACCTCCTCACACCCCTCATTACCTCATCCATCATGAATGGTGCACCATCCATCTTTCTCCTATTGCTAGGGTTGCGCATCTGCTGTATCTGTATTTGAGCCTGTTTTTAGGCTCAAGACCGCATGGCACAACTTCTGTTTTGCTTCTGATTTGCGTCATCGTTTCAGGTTGAATATGTCATTGCACCGCATATTCATGGGAACGCCCCCTTCACTTGTGCTGCATAGATTACATTTGTGCCATGGCACAATGGGACTTGCGCTGCACTGGTTGAATATTGCTCTGCAGCACAAGTCTGTTGTTGCGCCGGTGCAACTGCTTTGAATATCTAGGCCTAGTTCTAACATACACAATCAAAAGATAATAGTCCACAACACTAAAGAAAAAAAATAAAACAAAATGAACAGACAAACTACAGTAATTGCAATCATGAAAAAAAAAGAAGAACAATCAAAAGAATCAACAGCACAAAGCAAACTCCCCTCACCCGTCCAAGGTGCAACCAGCATACAATGATACTTTCCAGTGACCAAGTTAATAAAAACAGATAATAAAAGATTGCATAAGAATCCTGTATTCTAAAACTTCATGGTGAGGAGGAACGGATAATAACTTTACTAAGTTTGCAAAAGAGTACATAACAGCTCCCACTGAGATCTGAAAATTGACAGACTATCTTGGAGGAAGGCAATACGCTGTTCTATAGCTAGATCCTGCAAAATTTCAGATTGCCACTCCTTCCAGGACTGTATATCAGAATCAAGCCAATGCCAAAGTACAATGACCTTAGCTGTAATAGACATTAAAGCCAATTACCCCCTCTGAGGGCCAGACAGCTGCTACAGGAAAGAAGCTAAAGAACAGGTTTCAGGAGTAAAGTATTTTCTTGTCCTAGGAGGGGACTTAAGCAGTTCTGTAGCTCCACCCAGGAGGGGGCCACTTTTCTACAATCCCACAGTATATGCATCAGGACACCTTCCTCGAGGTCACATCTGGAGCATACAGGGGATGCAGGTTTGCTCATCTTGTGAATTTTTTGAGGTATGAAATACAAGTTTTGTAGCACTTTATATTGCATCATTCAATATCTGTCCTGCTTGATATATTTATACAGCCTTCTCCACACAGTCTGCTAGGCAGGGACATCCCACAGGAGATCAAAAACTTGCTGCCAATAAAAACATATACCTGAAGGAGACTGGGAGTCCAAACTCTGTAATGCACGATAAAGACACACAATGGGATGTGGCTGTATGAAATGGAAGTATTTCTATTGAAGATTCTCCTGATGATACTGCTTGACCTCTCATCTGTTTTCTCTTGTTGCCAGTGTTATGCATGACATAGCCATCACCAGCTAGCTTGATAGTGCATGCTATTCACACAACTTCATCAAATTCCAGCATGAAATTAAAGGGGATAGGTGACCATATACTGTATGTGCACAGCTCCTCCTCCTTCTGCTCCTTATTTTCCTTACTATCCTTCTGAGAGAGAAGGGAATTGAGATGGTGAGGAGGAAGGACTCAACTACGGCCATCCAGCCATAAGCATACCACACTGACAGACCTTCACATCAGAACCACCTCACAGAGACACACTTTAGACCTACAGATGTTTAACAGTAATTGGTAGATAAGTAGGAAAGATTGTACTACTCATCACAAGATATTACAATCTTTCATGTATATCATTCATTTATAAATAAAAGAGAAAAGGTATGACAATAGATAGCAGGCAAAGGGGCCCCTTGAAGGCAGTGAACCTTTACCTAATGGCCTTTTCCTCAACAGCTGGTTTGAATGTGGTTAGGAAGGGTAGAGCAGGAGGAAGGGGATAAAGGGGAAGGTCAGGAGCACTATGTAGATGCCCTGGGGTGGGGGAAGTTGGTCTGGTGGAGGAGTAAAAGAGGTTATGCAAGAGCTAAGATATGGTAGCCCAGCCTCTTTGCTCCTTTGTCTAGAGAGATTGTAGAGCGATTAGAGAATCATCTGTTAAAGCAGACAGCAGCAGACCAGGATAAAAGAAAAATTGGTAATAGAATTTACTGTCTAAACTGGTCCACCACTGGAGTGGTAGCATTACAGCTCGTGGCACAGATGATTCAAGTGTGGGAGCAAACTCAAGGTGTTGGGAGGGTTGGCCGGAAGGAGGAGGATAGAGAATCCAGGGGACTGCTTACCTCCTTCAGACAGGGGGTGGCATGATGACTGGTGCATGCCTGGGCCCTAGTGGTGGCTGGGGGTCAGGACATTAGCAGCCACAAAAAATAGGGCAAGGAGTGACAGATGCTAGTTATGTCACATGCAGAAATGCACATGACATCATCCTAGACATCATGGCATGCACATTCCTAAGGGGCAGGACACGAAAGTCAGAAACACACTCTGGGTGACAGGATGAGAACCGACCCTCTGCAGGCCCCACACCAGAGACCTAGGCACCTCTCAAAGTGGCTCAATGACAGGCAGGTAGAGAGGACTCCAGCCAACCCTACCCCAAGGGGCAAGCCATGGGGGACTCAGGAAGGGTAAGTCTGGGAGAAAACAGGTGGAGGAGCTGGGGGAGTTGGTGTGAGGGGGGGGGCTAGCCGGGATAGAAGAGAGAGAAACAGAATAAGAAAAAAATAATTTACTGTTTAGCAACTGGTCCTAAGAAGAAAGACTCAAGCCTAGGTTTTGTTAAATAAAAATAAAAAGGAAAAAGCTGCTTAGATGAGGTGATATGTGCTGGGGGGAATAAGACTTTAGGTAAAAGCAGCGAAGGGTGGTGGTCACAGAGGGTGCTCAAGAGCAATGCAAGGCTCAGCAAGTTGAGCTTCAAAGCAGGGTTCTCTGAGGCATTAAAAAAAGTCATTTTCTGTTTCACTCCAGGTGTAAATTGGGAGGCATAGAGGAGCAGGTTGGAGCAAGAATTCCCATCAGTAAGGGTCACTAGATTGCTACTAATGATGTAGGACTCCACGGCTGACACCTGGGTAGTGAACAGGAAATAGGAATGGCAGACTGCAAACATGTGGTGAGCACTAGGGGGCGGCACATTGGGTGATGTCATGGAGGCATAGCCTAAGGGACAGGCTGACTGAAGAGCCAGGACTGGGGAAGCAGGAGCAAGACAAGGATTTTCAGGGCAGTAAGCAACTGGCTGTAGTGAGCTTATCAATGAGGGAGAGTGAGGAGCATGGGAGCTACCTAGTACAGCACTTGTTGTGCACACGGAGAAATGACCAAGCTTAGGTTGCCATGGCAACGTGGTGGTGACCTGGGCATACCAGCACCTTTTACAGCCAAAGTCTGGGTTAGCAGGTAAAGACAGAGCAAGCCCTAGGTTTAGAGAATAGGATATATGTAATAGATAATCCACTCTAGGGTGTGCGGTCGCGCTCTGATATACGCACACCTTGGTGTGCTTTCAACCACCAAGGCGTATATTAGTCAGAGCCATCGCACCACTTCCCAGAATGGATTATCTATCTTATAAAATGGCCACAAATATTGTGGGAGAGCAGAAAAGTAGTCCCTAGGTGACATGAATACATGGATCATCAGTAGATGATCTGGTAAAAAAAGATGTTTATTTTTCTGTTTCCTTTACTTTTCTGACAAGCGTTATCACTGTTACAGGAGAATGAGTGGGAACACTTTCACTTTTATTAATGAAATGTAGCGTGACGGCGTGGTCAATAATCAGTAATGGCATAGGCAGAATCCGAAAGTAAGTCCTGTCTGTTAAAAATGCAAAGTAACTGTGTGCTACATTATTTTCATGTAGAATCCTGTAAAACAAGTTACCAACTAGGCGAGTGAACAGCGAGTGAGGACACTTTACTTTCATTAGAAATGTAAGCGTGACTAGCGTGGTCAGTAATGGTATGTAACATGTGAGCCAGAATCTCAAAAGTAAGTCACTCTCTCTTGAAAACACAAAGAATCTGTGGAGAAAGAAAAAAAGCTGCGCCTGAAGCAAATGGGAGCTAGTGTCAGGCGAGGGTGTCGGCTGCTTCAGATGAGATGGATGCAAAGCAGGCAGTGTTGTTGCTATAGCAACGCAACACTGATGCTCTGTCTGTCTGAAAGACGAACCATAACCACACTACTCTGTTTCTTCGGGTGGCAGCACCTTTGCACAATTCTTTAAGTTCAGAGAGGGAACCACTCGGTAGCGAAGTAGTCACAGCCGTACGCCCGCAGCTCGGCACCGCCGACTCTGGTGTGCTCACTCACTGACTCTTCCTGCTTCGGCTGGCAGTTTAACAGGTCTGTAAAACAACAAAGTACATTACCACGGCCAGGCAATGAACGGAGACTATCGTGCGACCGTGACTGACAGCTCAGTCGCCTGCATTTCACTAATAAAAGTGAAGTGCCCTCATTCTCCTAACAAATCAATAACTCTCATGAGATAAGTAAAGGAAATAAACATCGTTTTTTAGTTTTTCAACAGACTGAGTCTTCCTTTTAACTTCTAGAAACAAGCAGTTTATCAGGGGGAGTTGTATATTAATGTTGGTAGCAGTCTGAATCTCTCACTTGTTTGTGTGTGGCTACCTATGTGTGCCAGGTGTGTAGTGATCTCACTACTGGTGAGAAGGTTTTGAAGACTAAAAAGTAGTTTAGGCGTGTGGTCGTAATGGGAGGTGTGCTGTCATTGGGAAATAATGCACGGTCATGTGATGCATTCTGTCCAATCATGTAAGTGGAATTTCTATGATTTTACCAACCCATTTTATAAATATATATATATATATATATATATATATATATATATATATAAGCATGTGAGGGTGGTGCAGGGTCTCAATGGCTGGACGTCATGCATGCGGGAAAATGGGAGATAGCACTGGTGACCATCTTAGACCAGAGCATCTGTAAACAGGGACATTGCAACTGATGGGGGCATGTCATAGTCACCATTCATGCTGCCCAAGTAAGTGCTAGGCTGGGCTGTTGGGGGCTAGGAAGTAGCACCAGACTTATGGCAGGCTGAAGGGGATTAGCAGCTCATTGTCAGTGGCGTGGGCATGAGGAGGGAAATGAGACACAAGTGTTTGTGGCCATTTTAGGTCAGGGTTTCCATTACTATGGCAACGGTGGCTGTCAAAGGCTACCCAGTCCATGGTGCCAGGAATGAGCAGAGGACAGCCAGAGCATTGCTTGGAGGGGGAAAACTGAAAAAAAATAGTTATATAAAAAAATGAAAATCATCAGGACAGTAAAGTAACCAATCAGCCAAATGTAATCCCTCCAAACCATGTACATTATCTGTATTGCACTACTGCTAAACTCAACTATTGTATGTATACCTGCCTCCTCTGTAACCCTTCCCCCCAGGTCGCACCGTGAGACGAGCATCTTTTTGCTCAGCATGCTTTTCCTGGTGAAACATTTTCAATAAATAAATAAATGGCTGGGGGTAAAGCTGGATTTCCAACCATAAGGCCAGCTGGGATAATTTGGGCATTCATTCAAGAGAAGCAGTGATCATGCATCCAAGATTTCAGTACAAGCAGGATATATGCATGAAGGCTGAGAGAAACAGGGTGCAAGGGGCATATGTGCAATGGGGCTAAGTGTTTATAAGTGACATTGCAGAGGGACTGGAAGGGAAAGTATGCCTCTTTGCAGCTGACACAAAGATCTGCAACAGGGTTGACACACAAGGTGGGGTGAAAAGGATGAGACAGGACTTGACAAGGTTAGAGGAATGGTCAAACGTATGGTAGCTTAGATTCAATGCAAAGAAGTGCAAAGTAATGCACCTGGGAAACAAAAACCCAGGGGAAGAGTACACAATGGGGGGGTATTAACAACAACAAAAATGGAAAGGGACCAGAGGGTAGTCATATCAGATGACCTAAAGGTAAGCAAACAATGTGAGAAGGCAGTAAGGAGGGCTGGGGGGATACTGGGATGTATAGGGAAAGGCATCACCAGTAGAAAACAGGAAGTTGTTATCCCTCTGTACAGACAGTTGGTGAGACCCCATCTGGAGTACTGCATCCAGTTCTGGAGACCCCGTCTCCACAAGGACATAGACAGGATGGAGGCAGTCCAGAGGAGGGCAACTAAAATGATGCAGGGTCTGCAACAGAAGCCACACAAAGAGAGACTAAAGGAGCTTAATAAGTATACCCTTGAGGAAAGGAGGGAGAAGGGGGACATGATAGAAACTTTCAAGTACCTCAAGGGAATCAATAAAGCCAGAGGGTAGCATCTTTCAGAAAAAGAGATGTGCAAGAACAAGGGGACACAATCTGAAGATAGAGGGGGGATGGCTCAGGGGCAATGTGAAAAAGTATTTTTTCACAGAGAGGGTGGTGGAGGCATGGAACGGCCATCCTGAGGACAAAAACAGTGGGAGAATTCAAGAATCCATGGGATAGACATAAGGCAATTCTGGTGGGGGGTAGGAAGAAGCAGGCTGTTGGTTAACTAGGATCTGCAGCTTATCCAATAGGTAGGGAAATGGGCAGACTAGGTGGGCCAAGTGATCCTTATCTGCTATCAAAGTCTATGTTTCTATGTAAAATTCTGCAGATTCACAGGTGTTAGGGCTGTGGACCATCAGGAGATGACATGGCTGGTAGAGGTGAGCCCCATGCAAGGATTCTCCTCATTTAAAAAATATATATATATATCTATAAATAAATTATTTATTTATTTTAAAGTTTATGGGGAAAGGTACACTGAGCTGAGGCTCGTTTCCAGGTGAGAGCCAGGGGAAGGGAAATGTGGGGGGAGGGGAACATAAAACAGATGCATCTTACAATATAAAAATACAAAAATATAAAACATGGATACAATCAAAAATACATAGGCAGCAGTAACCGAGAATAGCATAGCATAAGACGTCATTTATACATCACTGCAAATGGTGAACAGCCATCAGAGAAAGTAAAATGGGAACAGGAGTCCTTGGTGGAATGGGATAGGGAGACTGGGGGGCAAGGGAAGTAGAATAGCAGTATGACGGTGGGTGAGTCCCGAGAAGCTGTTGCTGGCAGGCCCATGACAATGGGGGCCCAGCTGCTGATTTCAGTCAGCTGTAGAGCTTGGGAGGCCAAGCGAAAAGAGGCTCCATACAGAATAGTGCCATGATCTGGGCTAGCACAAGACAGCTGGTCAAAAGCCCAACAATGAGCCTGGGTTAGACATTGCCTTTTCGGCAGAGATAAAAAAATATTGTTTTTTTGGGGGGTGGGTAAGCAGGGGAGTGAATGAAAGGGAAAGAGCAATTAGGCATAACAATGTTATGGTTACTAAATGAGGTTTGAGTACAAATTATGGCCCTGTCAGGACAGAAGACCTGGTCTGTATAGGGTCAGGTTGTGTGTGTTTTTTGTTTTTCAGCTCATGAGCAGGGCAGAATGTCAGGAAAAGATAAGGCAGTGCAGAAAAAGTGATAGGATGAGTCAGAGAAGCAGTTGCAAGCAGCGGTGGCGCAGGTGAGAGGAAAGGCCTGCTGGAAGGCCTGCTTTCCAGACTTGGGGGGGGACAGAAACCCAGCAAGAGAAGGACTGTTGGGGCTTCCAATTCAGCAGACCCTTGCTGCAGAGCCAACACTGAGAGAGAGAAACCTATAGGTCTTCAGGCAGCCTGGCCAGCAGCATCCAAGATGCAGGATAAGAGGAAGACACAGATGCCTTGGTGAATGGTTGGGAAAAAAGTGTCATCCAGGAAGCTGGCACCCAAAAAGATAGCACAGAACAAGAGATAACCAAGGGTGCTATCAATGCCAGTAGCTATGGTCAAGGTAGGCCCAATTTTGTGGATTGACGGAGTTCATGGTAAGTACATTTGATGGCAGTAACCTTAAGAGGGAACTGGTGAAAAGGGGGCCCAGGAACTCCAGGGGGTGTACCACTTTGATCAGGTAGCCCCTCAAGGGGGGGAGATGGCAAGGGAGATGGGTCAATCAAGGTAGTGCCTGGCCCTTTGCTAGGGTCAAGTGGACTGGCCTTGTCTTAGATGATGGCACTGGCCTAGGTGGTCGACTTGAAGATATCAAGTGCCTTGAGAGGTAGGGGATGACAGGACAGGATACCAACAGTGAAAGTCCCTCCACAGCCAGGGATCCCAGCACTGATCACCCAGGAAGGGGAAGATGGAAACTGGTGGGTAGTCATCAGCTGGCATTGGAGTAGAGGCTTGACTACCTCTTTTCGGGGGCCAGCTAGAAGTAGGGGTAAGAAACAGAAACTTAGAAAGTCACAACAGAAGAGGCCATTCAGGTCCATCTAGTCTGCCAACAAGCCTACCTCCTCCCTCCCTCCCTCCTAACTGCTATTCAGTGTTATGATTTTTGTACCCATCCCAAGCCTTTTTGAATGTTCCAACTGTTTTTGCTTCCACCACCTCAGGTGGCAGGCAGTTCCACACATCCACCACCCACTCTGTAAGGAAGAACTTTCTTACATTGCCCTTAAATTTGCCCCCTTCTAGCTTCATGCTGTGACCGCTGGTTCTTGTGTGAGTCTTGAACTGAAAAAGGTCCTGAGCCTGAACCTTGTTTGTTCACTTCACGTATTTGAATGTTTCTATCATGTCTCCCCTATCTCTCCGGTGTTCAAGGGAATACATGTTGAGTTCTTGCAGTCACTTCTTGTGCCTTATATCATGGAGTCCCTGTATCATTTTTGTAGCTTTCCTCTGCACTGTCTCAAGTCAGTCTATATCCTTTTTGAGGTGTGGTCTCCAGAACTGTACACTGTACTCCAGATGCGGTCTCACCAAAGATCTATAAAGTGTATGATAGCCTCTCTTTTTCTGGTAGTAAGTCCCCACCTATGCAGCCCAGCATTACATTTGCCTTTAATGCTGCTTTCTTGCATTGTCTGGATGTTTTCATATCATGTGATATGATTACTCCCAGAACTCTTTCCTGCTTTGTTGATTCTAATTTGACTCCTCCTAAAAGGTATTCTGTGTCTAGATTACTCTTCCCTACGTTGATGAGTTTGCACCTTTTTAGCATTGAAATTTAGTTGCCATGTGTGTGATCAACTTTCTAGCTTTCTAAGGTCAGCCCTCATCCTTTCCACTCCACTGGGAGTGTCCACCCTATTGCATATCTTTGTGTCATCTGCAAACAGACTCACTTTGCCTTCCAGACCCTCAGATATGTCACTGATAAAATTATTGAAAAGAATGGGGCCCAGTACCAATCCCTGTGGCACACCGCTAGCCACCTCCCTTTCTTTCAATAGGGAGTCACTTACCACTACCCTCTGTGTCCTTCCTTTTAGCTAATTCCCTATACAGTCTACAACCTTTTGATCCACCCCCATGCTGCCTAGTTGATTTAATAACCTTCTGTGTGGGACCAGATCAAAGGCTTTGTTGAAGTCTAGGTAATCCACATCCATAGCGCTACCCTGGTCCACTTCGTGGGTCACCCAGTTGAAGAAGTCGATAAGATTTGTCTGGCATGACCTCCCAGCAGTGAACCTGTGCAGTCTTTGGTTTAAACTTCCATTATCTTTGCAAAAGGATAGAATTCTCTCCTTGAGTAGGGCTTCCATTGTATTTGCCACAATTAAGGTGATGCTAACTGGATGGTAGTTGCCAGCACACCACTGGTTGGGAGCCATATAAAGGGATAGTGGACCCAGTAGTGACCAAGTAGTGACCCCACTTCCAAGGGAACTTATCAGTGGTATCACCCACAGTAACTGTTACTCCCATAGCAGATTTTGTCACTCAGAGAACCAATAGGGTTTCATTTCATTGCAAAGATGCAGGGTTGACTTTTTTGGGGGAATTTATGGACATGTTCTCACTCCTACATCAGCCTAGGGAGCCAGAAAATGTGAAAGATGAAAAGAAAAAGATGACAGTACAGTATATTGACAAGGTGAAGGTTGCGGTCCACTGCAGCTGAGAGACTTAATCAGCAACATTTACAATATTTGCAGCAGTGATACAACAGGCAACCCCTGAAAAGGAGCTTGACTTGTGGAATTAATACAGCAGGATCATGCCAATGCATGCCATTGTGCCAGGTTATGGGTGGCTTGAATCCAACAAAGAGTTGTGTCGGCAGAACCAGGCAGACACACCAAGACATTGGAGTGCGTTGGACATGACACTGCTGAGGGCCTTTGAACATAAAGGGAGTCAGCACACAGACAGTGAATTTCTGATTAGGAGGGCCCCATCCCTCAGGAGATGGGCACAAAGGGATTCAGCCAGGGGAGGGCCTGGGGTGTGGTGTTCTTATAACTGTAAGCAGGGAATTTTCATGATGGAGCAGTGCAAGTTCAAGCAGACATGTATGATCTGTGGTCAGCTCCATCCATTCACCCAGTGTAAACATGTTAGTGCCAGAACCCCAGCCATTTCATAAGTGGCAGAACCAGCCTGCCAACCCCAATAGTGATGGACCAAATTAGGCCATGGCTTCTCAAGTACCCTGATCAACCAGCTACTCATTCTCTGGAGGAAGGTTTCACAGTCATATTTTGGATTCCATATGAGGGTCCACTGTGGTGTTTTTAGGCTGAGAACTCAAAGTACGCCAAGGAGCAACCAGATCGGTTCAGGGAGAAAACTGCAAAAGAAATAGGGGCAGGGAGGATCAGCAGCCTATTTTTGTCCCCTACCATCACCAGTTGTGCAGGTATTCCCAATTGGTATGGTACTCAAAAAGGCAGTGGTAGTTCAGGATGATTAACCAGCTGTCTTACCTGGAAGGGGACTCTGGCAGAGACTACAGTACATCGCCACATGTTCTACGGCAGTGGTGTAATATTTATTTGATAGGGCAGCAGATGTAGTGCTGGTGGTGGGAAAATGATCTTTGCTTGCAGAGATGAATATTGAGTTGGCCTTTTATTTTTTTAATGTTATTTACCTGCCTTTCACGCTCCCCTTTGGGCTCCACAGTTCTCCCCGACTCACCAGCCATCCCCTTCCTGGGCTCTCCTCGGTCCTCATATCACAGCTGACTCCCAAGGGGGTATCCTGGTGTATCCCTTCACCGGACGGGTCCCTCTCCTCTTAGGGGGAAGGCACTGGGAGGGGGATTACCCAGCATACTCTTTATTAGGTCACTCGGAAGCACTGCTGAGGTACAGGAGGTCCATGGAGATTCCAGTGCTGTCACAGAGCAGGGGAGCCATCATCCAGCGAACACACAGAGCCATTTTCCATTTTCTGGTGTTCCCCTCCTTGCTCTGAACAATGCCCCCCAGTCTCCACTGGGAGCCACTGTTGAGTGAGGTGACCCACTCCCCCCACCCCTGAAGAGGAGAGCAGTCCTCTGGATGCTCAATCCTCTTCGTCCCCTGCCGACCCCCTCTAGTCTGCTCCCGAACCTGGGTCACCGGTGTGGTTCAAGGTGTGGCATCCAGTGCCTCAGCCCTCTCCACCACCGGGCTGGATGAGCTGGCCTTTAACTTATTACCAGTTCATGAGGGGGACAGTGATTTGTTAGGGATGAAACTGAACGGCAGTACTACATAGAAAAATGCATGCCTATGTGCTGCACAATGGCTTGCATGCTGTTTAAGCTTTTCAGGACTTTGTTTTGCCATGGATGGTGATGGAAAGAGCAGACAGGGTGGAAGTTGTTCACAACTTGATTGACTTTTTGATTGCGGTAAGGGCTGGAATTGGAGAAAGTAGACACTTACAAAAGGTTTTTCATGCAGTGTGTACAGATTTTGGGATGCTATTGGTAAAGACCAAGACCAAAGGCCCTTGTACACTGCTGTCCTTTTTTGATATAGAAATTGAGATTGAGGCCAAGGTTTTTTAGTTACTGGAGGGCATGATATAGGCAGTACAGAAATTATTAGCCAGAGTGGTAGGAGCACACAAAATTATGTTGAGGGAGTTGCAGCAATTGTTGAGGCATCTGAAATTTGCATGTACTGTAAGATAATTCTAAATGGGAGGACGTTTTTGCACAGAATGGCAAAGGTGTGGGCAGGCTGCACCAAGCCATATCATAGACTTCACTTGATGGAGCATATGAGAGAGAATTTGCTGTTATTAATCGCCTTTTTGAAGTGCTGTAATAACATTTCAGTATGGTCAGTGACCACCACCAGACAGGAAATAGAGTTCCTTAGAAACAAAGAAGCACAGAGATATAGAATCTGGCAGCAGATAAGGGCCACGTGTCCCACCCAGTCTGCCCATTTTTCACAACCTACATTCTAACTACAGAACACACTTGATCTACAACTCTTTCCCAACTCCCTTACATTCTACTATTCCCTAGTGCTTATCCCATGCATTCTTGAACTCCTCCACTGTTTTTGTTCCCACCACCTCTGTTGGAAGACTGTTCCAGGAATCCACCACACTTTCTGAGAAGAAACACTTCCTTACATCTGTACAGAATCTATCCCCTTCCAACTGCATAGCATGTTCCCTTTCTGTGCACCTTTTTTTTCTGAGAAATACTTCCTTCCTGTACCCTAGTTACTCCATGAGGTATTTGAAGGTCTCTATCATATCCCCCTTCTCCCTCGTCTCTTCCAGGGTGTACATATTAATGTCCTTTAGTCTCTCCTGATAGGACTTTTGATGCAGAATCTGCAAAATTTTAGTTGCTCTCCTCTGGACCACCTCCATTTTGTCGATATTCTTCTACAGACGTGGGCTCAAGAACTGGACTCAGTACCCAAGGAGCGGTCTTATCAGAGATCCATACGGGTACAATACCACCTCCCTCCTTCTGCTGGTGATACCCCTTCCTATGCACCCCAGCATCACACTAGGCATCCTAACTGCCTTGTAGCACTGCCTGGCCACCTTTAAGTCATCCCACGTGATTACCCAAATGTCTCTTTATTGCTTGGTTGTCATCAATACCACTCCAACCATTTTGTAATCCATGCCAATGTTTCTGTGCACTAAGTGCGTTATTTTGCACTTTTATCATTGAAAACCAGCTGCTCTACCCATGACCACTCCACGAGTCTTCTCTGATCTCTACATATCCTTTCTGCCCCCTAAGAGTGTCTAGTTCATTGCAGATCATGATTTCATTTGCAAAATAGGCAGACCTTCCTTTCCAGCTCCTCTCCAATTTCACTTATAAAGATATTAAATAGGACTGGTCCCAACACCAATCCCTGAGGTATTGTACCCTACTGGTCACCTTCCATTCCCTTCCTCAGAGTGATCTCTGTTTACTACCACCCCCTGTCACCTATTCCCCCTAATGAATTTCTTACCCAGTTTGCCACCTTTTCACCCACCCCTAAGCTATCCAGCATGCTTACTAGTCTCCAATATGGAATAGTGTCAAAAGCCTTACTGAATTCTAGGTAGGCCACATCCACTGTTCCTCCCTGATCTAATTCTTCATCACTCAGCCAAAGAAATCTATCTGATTCATTTGACATGACCTCCTCATTGTGAATTCATGTTGCCTCGGGTCTTGGAACAAGTTGGATTCAAGATATTCCACAATCTTTTCCTTCAGCAGTGTTTCCATTGACTTTTCCACCACCGATCTTGGGCCGATGGCCTTTAATTACCAACCTGCTCCCTGCTTCCACTCTTATGATGGGACTACATCTGCCCCCTCCAGGTCTCTGGAACCACTCTGTTTTCCAAATATCTGTTAAATAGGACTGTCAGAGGTGCAGTCAGTACCACCCTGAGCTCCTTCAACACACTTGTATGCACCCTGTCTGGCCCCATTGCTTTGTCCACTTTCAGATTAGTGAGTGCCTTTGGGACTCTGTCTCCTGATAAAGGTTTAGAGTTCACCTCCCCTCTTTCAAAGCTATTGTTACTTTTTTGCGGTCCCTACCCTTCCCCTTCCTCTGAGAACACTGAGCAGAAGTATTTGTTCAAGATGTCTGCCTTTAACTGGTCTCCCTTCAAACAGTCTGCTCACTTCTCTTTTCAACCTTACAATCCCTCTCTTAGTCTTCCTCTTTTTGCTTGCATACTTAAGAAATGTCTTGTCCACTTTTGATACCACCTGGGTTATTCTCTCTTCAGTTTGCACCTTTGCACTCATTACTGCTTTCCCTGCTTCCTTCTGTTTCCCTTGATACACGTCCATATCCTCCTCCATCTGTGTCTCCTTTTACCTTCTGAATGCAATCTTTTTAGTCTATACCTTTTGTGCCACCTCTTTTGAGACTCATAGCCAAGGCCACTGATTTACAGTGATTAAAATAATGAAATTCCACTTTCGAGACTTGACATTCCAGGAATTGCTCCAATGATTGTAAGTCTGTTTTCTGGATTTTACCGGAGCTCTACTGTTATTCTTTTAGTATATGTATAAATAATCAAAATAAAAGAGGTCTTAATATTAGGGCTGGGAAAAATGTATCTTCTGCCAGCAGAACTCTGGTGAAATGCTGATTTTGCTTTTGCAAAACTTTTTTTCTGTTTTGCTTTTGTGTGAAAATTGGAAGTAGGCGGGAGTGAAGGTACGCAGTGTAACTGTTTGACTGCACACTTGAGAGCCTGTTTTTGTGGAGTGTAACTAACTTTGTCTGTGACACTGTTTAAAAATACCTTAATTCAATATATTTTAGGGTTGTTTCTGCTTCTGGCATATCATGCTGTGGCCTGTTGCTAAGACAACAGCATGAGGCAGCATTGGGAGCTGTAGTTTCCACCTTCTGTGGGACTACTGGGAACTTAGGAATGAATGTAACCATTTTATTTAAAAAGTTTAAGCCCACTGACTCAGACAGTTACCTGGTGTAGGGTAGCTGCTCAGTATTTTTGTTTCATTTGTATTTTACACATTTTCCTTTAGCTGAGGTTTCCCAGAGTGCCTGCTTCTACTGCTGCCATTAAAGCTTGGCTCCTGAAGGTGGTGCTGAGCCTGAGTGGATGCAACTTGTGGCAGAGGCAAGTGGCGTGTGCTGGCATCAGCCGAGGAAGGCGAGGAAGGTGTCCTACCCTCTTTAGCTGTTTGCTAAGGTGTTCTCTAAATTCTATTGTCATTATAGGATTTAGAAACCCATCAGCGACCTTTTTGGAAATCCTCTGTAATGCCAGCTCTGTGGTTAAATGTTGTAGTTGCATCATGTATTCCTCAGTTATAAATTATATATATCAGGAAAAATACATATGCTTCAAATATCTAGAACAAGCCCATATACTTAGAGAAATAAAGAATCTTAGGGAGAAATTATGTAGGATAGAATGTAGTCATGATGCTATAGTTAATAAATCTGGCACACTGACTACTAACACTTCCCAGACAGACAGGAAAAAAAACATCTACGGAGGACAGTTCAGATGAAAACTCTGATAGGAGAACTGAAAATGTTGAATCAAGGGAGGAAGACAATTGGTACTTGGTTACTAAAAAGCCATATAAGAAGAGGGAAAAGGCATTGGGTCAAGAGGAAATCACTTTAACAAGCAGGTGTTCACCTTTTGTAATGGATACTGATTATCCTGACACAGAAGTAAATTCTTTGGACACAGAAGTAAATAGTGGGCACAAGGAGGGTTATACAATATCTCCAGAGGTTAGTAAAGTACTGGTAATTGGAGATTCAATCCTAAGGAGATGTGACATGCAAGTATGTGGAAAAAACAAAGAAAATAGGATTGTTACTTGCTTAGCAGGGGCTAGAACTACAGATTTATTAAGCTTCTCCCGCAGCTATTAGATAATAGTGGAAGAAACCCAACAGTGGCAGAGCACATAAGAACTAACTATACTAGAAGAGACCGTGAGAAGGATATACTGTAGTAGATGAGATTTTGCAAATAGGCAAAATCATTAAACAAAGGGGTGGACATGCAGTCATCTCAAGTATATTGCCAGTATCAAAGGGATATCTGGAAAAGAACAAAACAATAAAACAAATTTATTTATTTGGTTTTTGTTTACCGGGTAAGTACACTAGACAACAATGTTGCCTATATTCAGGCACGACCCGGGAGAGTACGGACAGGGGAGACCAGAGTCAACATTAAAGAGTATTTCATGATGCAGCATGAGGTGAGAACAAACATTTGAACAGTATACAGCCAGGTACAGTCATTATCAGTAACGACAAAGAGAAACAGATAACATTACATTAATTATTTTCACCTGATGATACATCAATGACTAAATTGAAACGACAAACAGCAAACAAAACTTAAATGAAGTGAATAAATGCAGGTTCACAAAATTGATGCAACAAGCTACTGTAGATATGTCTTTTATTAACTCTTGGAATTTATTTTGTGGAAAGAGCCACTAACATACTAGGAATGGGCTACATTTAAACAGAACAGGTACAAAAATATTGTTTGGCTATATAAAGATACACTGCCAAAGGAGATTTTTTTTTACATTGTTTTTATTAACATCTCGGATTAATACCTTTGAGCTAAGAGCTCATTTACAGAGCTTCCACATCATAGGCGGACAATATACATACACTAAAATGTGAAAGAGACATTACAATTGCTACATGAAAAGAGATAATTACAATTCTTAATGTATTCGGAAGAGGTATACAAGGTAAACTGCGATCAGAAACCTGGGTAACAGGAAAGGGGAAAAGAGGAGTGAGGAGTAAAAGAGGGGGAGGAAAAATATGGGTATGATAGACAGGTATGGAATAGAAAGAAAGTTGCAGGTAATGGCAAAATTCAGACTTGTAAGTTGTGGTAAAGAAGTAAGGAGGAATGTGAAGGAACAACCAATGAAGGCCTTGTCAGTACATAGGAGAATGGAGGAATGGACCCAGGGAGTAGGCAAGGAAAAGGTAGATTGTGGTAAGTGTTAAGTTAACCTGTGTATAGGATAGTTGGCAAAAACCATGGGGATGAAGGGGGGTAAGGAGTGTGGAGGAGTGAGAGGCAAGAGGTAAGATTATAAAGGTGAGTAGTCACTAAGTTCTGCTGTTGAAAGTAGTCCTTAAGGAAAAGAGCTGCAAGCATTAGGTATTACAGTCACACGTACTGGTAGTGGCAAGATGAGTGTGAAGTTTTGATTTGAAAGGGATGAGTTTGGGTTTAGATTGTAGGTCAAAATTAAGAGAGCTGAGCCATTTGGAGGCCCTATATGCAAAAGACCATTGCCCTAGCAATGTTCTGCAGACGGGGACTTGTAACATTTTAACGCTAGTTCCCCTGGTTTGCCTGTGGTGAGTGAGTGAACAAAGAAGGCTCTGAATCCCTGGTGGTATAAGGCTTAGGGTGTTCTTCTTTCCAAGCAGGCAAACGTGGTACTGGATCTAGTTTTGCAGATTGAGCCATCCAGAGCAGGTGTAGAGCTTGCAGGTATGGGTTAATCAATGTACACCTGATATAAGTCTACAAGCTTTGTTTAAGGCCAATTTGATCCTCTTTAGAGCCCTGTTTTATTACCTGCCCATAGACTACTAGCCCATAATCAATAACTGATAGGACTGAGCTAGTGACTGCGAGCTTGAGGGTATCATCAGTAAGGCAGTATCTATGCCTATATAATTGGCCAGTATTTGAGTTGGCAGCCTTGGCTACTTGGTCAATGTGCTGTACAAATAAGTGGGAGCTGTCAAGAGTGACCCCAAGATATTTAAAACTATTGAACATGTGTAACGCTTCATTACGGTTGTTAAGAATTTTAAGAGGATAAGGCCTATGTCTGTTCTGAGTAGGAGTGAACAGCATAGTCGTTGTCTTCTTGTAGTTTAGAAGGAATTTGGAGTTAATGAACCAAGTCTCCACTTCTGAGAAATTAGTCTGCATTTGTTTTTCTAGAGCTTTAAGGTTGGGATGACTAGTGAACAGCATTGCATCATCTGCATACAATAGGACATAATCCTGACACGCCTTAGGGAAGTTATTTAGAAACAGTATAAACAGTAGGGGGTCCAAGACTGAGCCTTGAGGGATCCCAGTAGTAACATTATGATGCTCAGAGAGAGCACCAAGTATTTTTACTTGTTCCACTCATCCTAAGAGATAGCTCCGGAACCATTTCAGCGATTTTTTTATTTTTTATTTTATCCAATGATTTAACCAGGAGTGGCACACTAAGCTGAAAGCTTGTTTAAAGGTGTGACCTGGGAGCACTGGAAAGTTAAGTGACTTGCTCAGGGTCACACAGTATGCAAGTGGGGGCTGTGGGAATCAAACACAGGTCTCCAGATTTGCAGCTCAGAGCCTTAAACCACTGTGCTATAGATAGACCAGTGCTGGCCAGCTAGTTCAGTAGTAACTCGTGGTTGACCATGTTGAAGACCTTGGTGAGGTCAATGTAGGTAGCCCCCACCAAGAGCATCTGGTCTAGTGGCTCATGAATGTAGCCAGTGAATTCCACTTGTGCCATTGTTGTGCTGAGCTGCTTTCTGAAACCATGTTGTTGCTAACATTGAAACATATTCTTGTTAAGTTAGTCTGTGAGTTGGTTGTAGATAATCCTTTTTAGTGCTTTTGAGAGCAGGGGGAGAATAGAAATTAGCTGGTAATTGGAGTGACTAGTTCTGTCACCACTTTTGAAGACAGGAGTGACCATCACCGCTTTCCAGGACTGGTGGAATTTTGCTGTTATAAAGGATAGGTTAAAATGCTAGTGGAGACAGTACTTCATCAAGCGTGATCACACGTAGCTTGAGGTCTAGTGTGTCTCCACTGGTTCTCAATTTCCCAAGTACCTGTGTAAGATATTTTTTGGCCTCAGATTTGGAGACAGTCTTGAGGTAGAAGGAGGGAACTGAGCTTTCAGGTGGACTAGTATTGTTACGAGGGTTAGTACTGCTTTGTGGAACTAGTAAGTTCGGAGAGCACACCACTAAGGTCAGTAAAGGCCTTATTGAAGGTATTAGCAATTTCTTTTGGGTCTTTGATAATTATTCTATTGACATTGAGCATAGTGGGTGGTGTTTTGCTTGTTTTACCACTAAGCGACTTTATGTTGTCTCAGAATTTACGGCTGTCACCTCAGGAGTTGTCTAGTTCAGATTTAAAGTAAAGACTTTTCACTTTTCGGATAGCCCATGTGCATCTATTATGGGCTGTTTTATAATTTTGAATATCCATAGAGGACCCAGAACTTTTGACCTTGTGCCACAGGTTATCTCTTTCCTTCATTTGTTCAGTGATCAGTGAGGAAGCCCAGGACTTGCATGTATCCTTTAGTTTCCTTTACTTATAGGGGGGCAAATATATTACAGGGTGCATTGAATATGTTGAAAAAGTACTCAACCACAGTGGCAACATCTTCAGCAGCATAGATAGCTGCCCAATCCTGTTTGATAGAGGTGCACTTTAAAAGGGTCATGTTCTCCTTTTTTTTAGCACTCTGGAGGTAATTGCTTTGGGAGCAATTCTAGGAGATTTAGTCATCCAAGTGCAAAGGATATGGGAGTGGTCACTAATGACAGCTGGGAATACAACTGTGCTGGCTGTTCTTTCAGGTCGATTGATTATTAATCAGTCTAGCAGTGTACTTGTTCCAGTTCGGTAGTTCACCCTGGTGGGGGGTCTTGACTAGTTGGGTTGTGTCGATAGAAGAGATGGCATCTTTGTAGGGTGCAGCCTCAGGGAATAACCAGTTTATGTTAAAATCCCCAAGCATCAGTTCCTCTGCGTTATGGCTGAGTTCAGTAAGGAACTCTAGTGCTGACTTAAAGCCTGTGGCCTGCTCTTTTGGAGGTATATACACAGAGACTATTGTTAGGCATTTTCCACGGGTACCAAGTTGCAACTTGATCACAAGGATTTGGGTTTTGCACCCATTGATAGAATTCATAAAGCACGCCCCTGAAGGGTGTCCCTAATGTAAATGACACAACCTCCACCTTGTTCACTGGATCTATCCTGCCTGAATATGGTGTAACCGTCCAACTGGATAGCCAGGTCTGGGACTCTAGCAGTGAGTCAGGTCTCTATTACAAACAGAACATCTGGTTTATGTTGAGCATCCCATACCTGTAGAGAGTCGTATTTAGCCAGGAGACTACAGATATTGATGGAAGCAGTCGTTAAGACACCACACTTCTTTATAGGTATGGATGGTTTTGTAGCTGGGCCAGGACTGGGATGGACATTACCAGACAACAGTAACAGCAGTCAGGCTAGCCTAATTGTTTGCCATTTTAGATGTTTTAAGGCCTGTGAACGGGCTTGTGAAATTCCCCTGTTTTGGCCTGTATTGCTGAAAAAATTTACATTTTGTTGTTGCTCACCATAAGCTTGAAGTTCAAATAGATGTAATAAGAGTTTTTGTATCCTTGTTCTAAGTTGTGACAGTGGTATTATATAAGCCTTTCCTTATACCTAGGCCAACTCTGATTATTAAAATTGAAATACAGCATGCTAGCTGAGCTTAGACAACCTGATTGCATGTTACTGCATTTACAAATCTGCCCATAAATCATAGTTGAGAAATTATATATCCCTTTAGTTTATATGGAAAAAAGATTGTTTAAAAAAAAAATTAGGTCTGCTTATAGAGCTTTAGTCACCCATAACTGCATAGTGTTATGATGGCTGAGAATATAACTTTGTAAGAAGGAGACATTTTTATTAAATGTTCCACTTGTCTTGTGTATTTAATTACCTCAAAAGTCCTATCAGTTCCCTTTATATGTAGGAAATATATATATAATGAAGATTTATTACAAGAGCAAAATGCTTTCAATGATAGACTGTTCCAATTGGAGGCAAGTCAAAAAAAAATTACAGATAGACTTGGTACCAAACTATCTACTGGAACAAATGTGTTTAACCCCCCCCCCCCCATTTCTATTCCACCCACAAATATTCAAGTTTCTACTCTGACTACCCCTTATGATGCTCTACAAAAAGCATCAAGGCACACAGAACCCCCTAAAGACAATACTAAAAAAAGAACTAGGGAAGAAGATTTAGTAACAGAAGTAGATGACTTGTGGTACAATGTTCAATATACCAAACCTCCAAAAAATGGAAGGCATGCAACTACTTTTACTATCCCCCTTAACAATAGATTTACTAATTTAACAATGACAGAAAATGACACTGATAATAGTTCATCACAAGCATTGATAACTTTTGATACTCTGGTAGATTCTATTAATATGGATATCAACTGGGGCAGTGGTCCCCCGACCACTCAAAATAATGTAGACAGCATAATAAACAATAATAAAAATAGTACAGAAGTTTGTAACAATACTCAGCAACAAAAAATAAATCTTCCGGTAATGGGAGACTCAATGATTAAATATCGGCATAGGGTTATTTGTAACGCAGATAAATCTCACCCAACACTATCATCATTTAGTGTGGCAAAAATAGCAGATCTAACGCATATGTGCAAAACAACTGTTAAAAACCTAGGCAGTAGCCGTCTTGTACTCATACATGTGGGGACAAATAATATGTTTAGGGATACAGTCGAGGAAACTAAACAAGACATGGTGGCACTTACCAACAGATTGACTTCCTTGGGTTGTGAAGTTATTATATCTGAAATTTTGCCAATACCAAGAGCTTCACCAAGAAGAAATATGAAAGTAAGGAACTTTAACAATTGGTTAAGAAAATGGACAATGAGGCAAGAGATAGACTGCCTGACTCATTGGGAAGAGTTCTAGCATCAGGACAATTTATACTGTAAAGATGGCCTGCATTTAAGTAAAATGGGGATTATACAATGGGGTATGAAAATCCTGTAACCTCATTGGTCAAAACAGATCACATGACTGTGGTAAATCCTCCAGTATACCTACTGTAAAAGTTTTATGTCACTATAAGAACAAAAAAAAAAACAAGTTGAACATTGTATAATAGCAATATACCATGACAGGGAGTGGGTATATAGGTGGATTTACCACTTCTGGTGTGAATAAGTCACTCGGCTGCGCCGCGTGACTGAACCACACCAGGCATGGTAAATCCACAAATATACCCACTCCCTGTCACGGTATATTGCTTAAATGAACTCCTGGGAAAACAATTTATCAATTTTATTGATAAACATTAAAACTAGTTCGGGGGTGGGATATGGTCGTGCAGGGACCACAATGAAAATCATGATTCAACTGTACCAACAACTACAAAAACAAATGTAGTATCTCCTAATGACAATTCACACCACAAAAACAAAAATAATAACATTCATGTATTATTACTTAATGCGCATAGTTTGTCAAATAAAATGAATGAACAAAGGTATATAATCCAAAAGGAGAACATTTCTATTTGTGGGGTAACTGAAACATGGTTTCATGAAGAAAGCTGGAACACAGATATCCCAGGATTTAACAAAATAATAAAAAATAGGAAAGATAAACAAGAGAGGGGCTAGAACTCTATATTTCTGAAGACTATACATCAAATTGCATTACCCCACAATATATTTCTGATAGTGATAATGAGATAATCTGGGCAGAGATTAAATTAACAACTATAAAACTATGTATAGGCTTAGTTTACAGATCCCAAACCTTAATAAAGAACAAAACATTGACTTCCTTAATTTGATAGACAAATTCGATCGAAGTAATAATTACATATTAATGGGAGATTTCAACTTCCCTGATATTGACTGGGCAATGCTTACTTGCAGAGGATCTATAGAGAGGGACTTTTTGGACATCACAGTTATTTAAGACCTGGATCAAATCATCTATGAAGGAACTAGAAATAATAATACTGTAGACAATGTACTTACTAATATGGGGCAAAATGTTTTAAAACCTAAAATGTTAAGACCACTAGGAAACAATGATCATAATATAGTTCTTTTTCAAATTCAGTCTAGAGTATCTGAAACCAAGGGTAATACCATGATAATGGACTAATCTAGAGTGAATTATCAAGAAATAAAACATTATTTGACCATATGGGATTGGGACACTAAATTTATGGGGCTAAATGTTCATCGGGCTTGACCTTTATCTTGTCCAAAATTAATCATTGTCTAGATACTTGGGTACAGAACAGGAAAAAATATACAAATGGGCATAGAATTCCAGTTTGGTGGAACAACAAAATTAAGAGATTAATTAATAGAAAATGCAAGAGCTTTAGGAAATACAAAAAATCAACCATCCCTATCTAAAATGAATAGTTACAAAACTTACTCAAATAAGGTAAAATAAGAAATTAGGAAAGCAAAGATAGAAATTGAAAATAAATTAGCAACAGATATAGTAGACAATAAAAAAGTTCTATAATTATATTGGCTCACTTAGAGGTTTCAAGACTACATTAGGACCCATACAAATGAAAACAGGCCTTACTAACAATGAAATACAAATGGCAACAGAACTCAATAACTATTTTCTTACTATCTTCATCCTAAAGAAAGCTTTAATAGATCAATAACTAATTGCAATAATATAACAGTTGATTCCATCACTGTTGAAGAAACCTTAAGGGCACTTCAAGATTTAAAAATCAACTCCTCAGCTGGACCTGATGGAATTCATCCTAGATTCCTTAAGGAAATTGTACCACAAATTTCAGCCCATTGTGTAAATTAATCTATCTCTAGATGTAGGTGAGAGTGTCTCATCATGGAAAGATGCTGTGGTTATTCCTACTGTATATACAAAACAGGAAATAAAACAGCAGCATCGAATTATAGACCAAAAAGCTTAACACCTGTTATTGGGAACATTTTGGAAAGGCTAATCTTACATAGATTAGAACAGCATATAAATCATAATAACTTACAAGATATTACACAGCATGGGTTTATACGGGGTAGATCCTGTTTAACAAATCATCTACATTTCTTTGAAAATGTTAGTGTAGCTCTTGATGTGGGTCTTCCAGTCGATATAGTTTTCTTGGACCTTGCAAAGGCATTTGACGAAGTCCCTCACAAAATGTTATTGGAACATATGACAAAGTTGAAATTCCCTCATACCTTAATAAACTGGATAGAATCATGGCTACATAGCCGCCAGCAATGCACATTTATAAAAGGGTCTATGTCGCCGTGGGCAGAAATGACAAGTGGGGTGTCACAGGGCTCAGTGTTGGGCCCTGTATTGTTTAACATTTTGATAACATCAATGCAGTCATCTAATAATGTTTGGATGTCTAAGTATGCAGATGACTGCAATATAGGTTGTATAGTAAACTCTAAAGAAGCAATAGAAAACTTTCAAAAAGAGATGGCAGCATTAGAATTATGGGCACAAACAAACAAAATGATGTTTAATGTACAAAAGTACAAGGTAATGCATTTGGGACACAATAACATGATAAGTATTTACTAAACAAAGTAATACTACATGAAACAGAAAATGAAAGAGACCTAGGACTCAATATATATATTAAGATCAATTTTGATAACAACACAACATTGAAAGTTAGGAAGTGTCAAAGAATTATGGGATGCATTTTGAAACATATTGAAAGCAGACAACCAGGAGTTATTTTACCACTTTACACAAGCTTAGCGAGATCCCACCTAGAATACTGTGTGCCCTTCTGTGCACCTAATACAATTAGGAGTAAGAAACAAATTGAGGGTGTTCAAAGAAAAATGACCAAAAAATCCTAGGTATGACAGATAAGACCTATGGGGTAAGGCTAAAACTATTGGATTTATATTCCATGCACTACAGACAACTTTGTGGAGACCTTTGTTTGACATACAAGGCCATAAGAGACCCAGGTCTTATAGAAACTTTTGGCTTAAAAATAACTTTAATAAAACACAAACAAGATTGCATAATCTTAAACTAAAAGGTGTCAACTATAGAACTAAAAAGAGAAGCCAGTGGTACACACAAAGAATAGTCAACATATGGAACACATTATCAACCTCAGTTTATGAGAATAAGACCATGGACACATTTAAAAACCAGCTTGATCAATATATGGGTAATTCAAAATTTGAATATATATAAAATAATTCCACCCTTGGGTGGTGAGCTCATATAAAAGCTATGCCTCCTGAGCTCATATTCAGATATGATCCTATGATGATCCTATGATTTTTAGTTGAACTGAGGAGAGACGGTAAACACTGCACCCCATACAGTAGGTGCAGACCACAACAGCTCATTATGCTTGCCACTGAGAACAGAGTTTGCTGCTTCTGATATAGTCAAGAGGTCCAATTCAATGCATGATAGTGTGGCATTATTATGTACATGTACATTGTAGCCCAGATAGGTGGAGGGTGGTACAGCCAGCACTATGAATAGAGAAACCTTGATTAGGAGTAGTACCATGATGCTGCACAGTGTATTACCAAATAAGAGAAGCATGGCGAGCACTTACCATAGTATTAAAATCTATAGTAATGAGCAAGTGTGGTGGCTTGGGGGTGTAATTGTTAAGAATTACAGTGACTGCCCTGTAAGGATTGTTCAAAAAATGTATAGTAAATAAAAAAACTAGAGGATTATAGGGTTGTCAGAAAAGCAAGGTAGTACAGCTGCATCAAAAAGTTGGAGCCCTTCTGCGCATGCACAGTAAAGGACCTAAAACAATGGCAGATCCACAAGGATTCGATGCATAAATTAGGGCAGTCATGACCGGTCTCATTGCTGAGTATTAGGGCATAAAACAGAGTAGAGTCAGGAGTGGTTCAATTGCTGAAAGCTCTTTATATTCACAGACAGACTATTCAAAAGAGCAAAGGAGAAGAGAAGGAAAGGGTTAATTAATGAAATCCTTATCAGGGGACAGCCTCTTAAACTGATTTGCAAGGGGGGTAGGACAGTTCAGGATTATTCTGATCTGAATGCTGTTTTATTAAATGCTAGAAATCTGGGAAACAAAAATGAAGCTTTTGAAATATTGCTACACTTGGAAAATATTCAGGTGTGTGCAATAACTGAGACTCGGTGGAAGGATGATGACGGGGTAAGAAGATTGAGGGTTGCAACATATTCTACACAAACTGCAGTAATAAAAGAGGTGGTGGGGTGGCATTCTACATTAAGGACATTATTGAGGCTAATGTAATCAATGTTTTGGAGGACTGCTCTGGGTATATTGAACAATTGTGGGTTCAGGTAAACCAAAAGAACAATAGGAAATTCAATCTGGGTGTATGTTATAGAGCTCCAAATCTCACTATTAAGAAAAAAAAAGTTTTCAGAAGGGCTATAAAATACTGACCCAGGAAACAGGACACTTATTATGGGTGACTTTAATCTCCCAAATGTGGACTGGAGTACCTATACAGGAGTTACACCACTTGACAAAAAATTAACCGACATTATGACCACACATAATCTTGATCAATATGTTAAACAGAGCACCAGAGGTGGCAATATCTTGGAGCCAGTGTTCAGTAGCCTGGAGGATGAAATAACGGACTGTATGCTAAGGGAACCATTAGGAAGAAGATACCACAATGTGGTAAAATTCAAAATAAAATGTGATTGGAATTCACTTAAGTGAAGAACCAAGACTAGGTGCTATACCAAAGCTAATGTTAATGACATGAAAAGATATATTAATGAATGGGACTGGGAAAATGACTTCTGTGGGAAAACATTGGAGCAAAAGTGGGACAAACTGTATTCCAAACTACAGTATTGTATTTGAAAGCTTGTACCTGAGAAAGTTAAATACAATAATATGGGTAAAATTCATATATAATTTAATAACATTATAGAAAGATTGATTAGACATAACAAAAGGGCCTATGCTAAATATAATAATATCCTATGTTAGTCACATGGCAGGTATACAAGGTTAGGATTAAACAGTGCAAAAATTACATTAAAAAAATCTAAAAGGGAATTTGAGTTTAGACGTGCCACAAATACTAAGGATAACAAACCATTGTTTTTTAGCTACATTAGCAGTACCAAAAATGGGCATCTGAAATTGTCCCTATAAGTATGGTAATGAACTGATCAAAGAAGGTTCAGCCATGGCAGATGTATTTAATACTCATTTTTTGAGAATCTACCAGTCAAAAGATATTAATGGTAAACACGCAATTGTAACTGGAAATAGCAATATAACCTTCAGGGCCATTTACGTTAAAAATAAACTGTTCAAATTTGGCCCAAACAAATCACCAGGTCCAGATGGGCTCCTTCCTAGGCTTCTGAGGGAACTTGCAAATTCCATTAGCTGACATCTTTTCAAGCTCTATATTAGAAGGAAGAGAAGGGAAGCAAACATCTTCCCAATTCATAAGAAGGGACCTAGCAGTGATTATAGAAATGATCATCCTCCTATCAGTTTTACTTCCATTATAGGGAAAATTATGGAAAAGTTCAGAAAGGAAAAAACTGATACACATATATCTTAGGAGTGCTTGGTTGATACAACCCAACATGGGTTTAAGTCTAAGCAGATCCTTGAATGTAGGACTTCTGGTTAACATTATGTTTTTTGGATTTTTCTAAGGTCTTCAACTTAGTGCCTCATCCAAATTTGATAGAGAAACTTAAAAAAGTTGAAAGTTGATACTAATATTGTTATCTGGGTAAATTAATAAATGAACAATAGAAGGCAAAGAGTAACAGGTTATTTCTTGGATTGGGCGTTGTGACTAGTGAGATCTCTACTCTATTTAACATATATATTTAATCTATGCAGGCAACATCCAAAACTTGGATTTGTAAATTTGTTGATGATGCAATAGTAGGCACAGTAGTTGACAATAAGTACAGAACTATAGAACAATTTCAAAGTGAAATCCTAAAACTGGAAATTTGTGCAAGGAAGCATAAGCTATCCTTTAACCTTAAGAAATGTAAGTTAATGCATCTCAGCAATAGAAATAAGATGGCAACATATACTCATCAGGCTGAAATATTACAGAATACATATATGGGCAAAGATCTTGGAGTCATTATCACCAATAAGTTACTATTTGGTGAGCAGTACAGTGAGGCAGCTAGTAGCAGTAACAAGATCTTAGGTTGTATCTTACGAAACATCAAGAGTAGGTTAAGAGAGGTTATAGTGTCCCTGTACATGGCTTTGGTATGGCCCCACTTGAAAGATTGTGTTCAGTTCTGGTCACCGCAAACTAAAAATAATATTGGGCTACTTGAGAGAGTCCAGAAGAAGGCTACAAAAAACATTAAGACTCTATCTAATAAGTCTTATGGGAAGAGAGTACCAGATTTGAATTTGTATTCGCAGGAATATAGAAAGCTTAAGGGTGACTCATGTTTAGTATGTAAAGCCTTTCATGGTGAGGATCTCTTGGAATGTGTTGGGCTAAAGAGGAAATGAACTGAAAAAAAGACCAGGTTACATAACTTCCAGTTAAAAGGTGAGTTCTTTAAAACAATTAAAAGGGGCATTTGGTTTAACCAAAGAGTGGCAAACCTCTGGAATAGTCTACCAGTGAATGTGTTCCAAAGCAATTCTATGAATGCCTCCAAAACATTGCTAGATAAATATTTGGGTAGTAAAACCACCTTGTTTTCTTATTAGGATCTGGCAAGTCATATAGGCCTTTGGCTAACTGACTTGTATTTATCCTATGTTCCTAAAACTGTGATTTCAGTTATTTCCATCTAATTTAAAAAGTGTCCAGAGTTGCACCAAATTCAGCAAGGGGACCTTGCCAATGCTGATACAAACGTGCGCCAAGCTTCAGATTTCTGAAAGATGGCTGAGTTATAAGCCTCCAAATGTTGAGAAATTTTTAAATTACAGTTAACAACTACATGAACTACACATGTCTGTCCACATTACACAACGTTTAGAATGGTGCCTTTACCATTACCCATGCATATTTGTGCCAGGTTTCAGATCTCTATATTTAAAGGTGACAGAGTTATGAGCCTCAAACCTTTCAGACATTTTCAATTAAATTTTGCAATTATATAAACTGCTTAATTTTGAGCCCCTTTAAGCTTAACGCTAGAGAATGGAATATTGCTAATGTTGTTAGGTTCATAGGCCATAAATATTAGGCTTTACGGCATCTGCCATGTCCCAGCATAAGAGTCATGCTGCTTTGCTGATGACTTGGGTTCAGAAGCGAGTCTATGAAGTAGTGCTGGGAGGCAGGTCAGGGCTAAAACTTAAAATTTACATTTCTGGTACCTCTCTATTTAGCAGTTTCTATGATCTAGCTCCACAGGTGGCTAAGTTGTAAGCATAGAAATATTTTCAGAAATGTTCACGTAAATATTAATTTGCCAGATTTGGAGCCCCAATAACTTCTCTACCATTAATTCAAATGCTAGGAAGCATGGCAAGCTATTAAGGCCCAAATATTAGGGCCCATACCAGTCAATATACATGCAAAATTTTAGATGTCTAGCTACAACATTGACCAAGCTATAGTAAATTAAAGCATTTCAGAAAATTCCACAAACTATCTTGACATTTTGTAGAATTTCATGAAAATTCCACAAATTCAGAATTTGCCAGCTATAATGATCTCTGCTTAATATATAAATTATTAAATGAAGCTAATGGAATATAGTACAGGAAACAATTATAAGAAAAATGCAAGTTTGCAGATTTAGTGATCTAGTCTAAAATGCCGCATTTCGTTAAATTCTTTGTTTTTATCGGTGTGCAGACAGTCCAAATTCTGGAATTTTACTGAGTTTTCCCAAAAAAAAACAAATCAAGTGGCCTTGACCATAACAGTCTCTTGTTCCTTTTGTTTTTCCTCACTTGCTTGACACAGAGGTTTGTTGCCTTCACTATGCCCCCTTTTAGCTTGGCCCACTGATTCTCCACCCCCCATGTCATCCCAGAGGCATTCACCCATCTTTATAAAATCTGCCTTCTTGAAGTCCAGGACCCTCGCCCATGTGGGGTTCTATTCTGCAGCTGTCCTTATACTTGAACCACAGTGTACAGTGATCAGTGGTTCCCACGTAGCTTCCCACCTCGATATCTGCTACTCTGTCCCTGTTAATAAGTTCCAGGTCCATACTGCCCTATCACGAGTGGGCTCAGTGACTAGTTTGCCTAAGGAATGCACCCTCCAGGGAATCCAGGATGTCCCTGCTTCTAACTAAAGCCACAGCTGGGAGGATCCAATCTACATCTGACAGATTGAAGTCCCCTACCAGCAGCATCCCCACCATTTGTACCATTTTGCCAGTGGCTTCCAACAGTACCTTATCTAACTCCTCCCTCTGTGCTGGAGGTCTCTAGATCATGATGGTGCAAAGGCATGGGGTCATAATGTCACAAGATATTACAGCGCAGCAATATACCATGCTACCAATACAGCACAGTATATTGCCAGCTTAATTACTGCAAGTCTTGCTGGGGGTTCCGTCCCTGAACCCCCCAACTAAAATAACCCACTCGAGGGAGGGATTAACACTTAAATCACACAAAGTGTGAAAAATTAAAAAATGTCATGCATCTGGGACAGGGAATCGAAACCCAGTGCACAGATGTCCTGCCTCCCTTGCTGCCTGTGGCTTATCCCGTCGAGCCACGGCAGCTGCTTGACAGCCCCTCCTCCCAGCAGAGGTCTTATCCTCTGCCTAGGAACAGAGAGAGGGTGTACTACTGTGCATACACCCTTCTGCGGTTTTGCACCCTTTCACTCTTCCTGACCACACTGTTCATGTTGCGCAGTTTTGACATGCGTGGCAGAGTGTACGAGATACTGACCCAGTAGGCAGTGCAAATTGTGTCTCTGTTATGCCACTCTAGAGTGATCCACAGTAGCTCTTCCTCATATTCCCTGTATCTCTGCCACTTTTATGCTTTCCTTCACATAAAGCACCACACCCCTTCCTTTCCTTTCCATCCCGTCTTTCCTGAACAGAGTATAGTCTGGTATGGCCATGTCCCAGACATGGTTTCCAGTGTACCATGACTTGGTAATGGCCATTACATCCAGACTAGTCTCTGCCACGATACCCTTTAGTTCTGGATTCTTATTTCCTAGACTTCTAGCATTCATACACATGGCCTTTCAGATTTTGTTAGCACTCTGTTTGTTACCCCCTTTTCCCCTTTTTGCCCTCCATCCCCTCTCCTTTTAATGATTCTGTTCCCCATCTGTTCACTTCTATCACCCTTCTTTCTTTACTTATTTGTACCCTGGGAGAAGGTGTATCATGGGGCTTTGGCTTTGATGTTTACTTCCAAGGAGCTTTGTGTGTAGAGCAGTGGCCAATGTAGTAGTAGAAAATTTTTATTTTTATACAGGAAAAATACATGTTTCACTGGAGGCAGGGCTGAAAAAGAATGTCATCTTGCTGGAATTTTTCCCAGTCATTGTGGCCCTATGGGCATGAGGCAATAGGTTTCATGATGAGAAGGTCATATATTGGTCTGACAATGTTGGTGTGGTACACACCATTAGTGATCAACTGGGGGCAGACAGGACAATGGGAGATATGATAAGGGCGTTTGTGTTAAAATGCTTAATGTTAAACATCTAATTTAGGGGCTGCATGTGACCTGAGTGGATAATGACATCACTGATGCTGTTTCTCATTTGCAGTGGCAGAGGTTTCAGGAGCTGTCACCTGAAGTGGAAGGGCACCCCAGGGTAGTCCCAGCCTTCCTCTGGGAATTGGTAAGCCAGAAACTTGGGAGTAGATTGGGAATTATTTATCTCCCAGCAGAAGGACAGCATACGGGGGTTGGGGGAGAGTTTGTTGTATGCAAGGGAAACACAGGAGTGGACAAATGTGTGGCCCAATTTTGCCATTATGTGCTGTTGAAGAAGTGAGAGGGGTGCACACTGAGAATGGTTGCCCAAAAGCTGGGGAGGGGTATAGCCTGGTTTTCAAAAGTTACTGTGGTACAAGACAACATGCAAGCAGCTGGGTTTTACATGAAGTTGAAAGGATGGGCATGAGGGACACTGAGAAATACAGACTACAGGCAACCAATTAGTCCCAGCTTGTTGGAAAAGGTGTAGGAAGAATTGGAATGGCTGTGTACAGATATAGCTGAAGTAAGGTTAAGCATGACAGCCTTCTTGATGGCCTTCTGTGGGATGTTTTGGGTGTTGGAGTTGGTACATCCAGCAAGGTGGCCAAAACAGAGGTGGTTTTGGCACTTGATGAAGTGGCTGTGATATTGGAGAGTGTGTTCTTACCACTCTGTAGGAGCAAAACAGACCACCTTGCCTTGACCTGACATACCGGTGGGATGTGCAGACTGCACGGTAAGAGGCTTGCTGACACTACTGAACTGGACACTTCACGCTGTTACTTATGTGGATGTATATAAATAAAAACACATCTGTGGCTATTTTTTCCAAAACACAGTGTAAGACTTTTCTGTTCAGATGATGGATGTAAGGAACCTCTCAAGACTATAGATCAGATACAATTATCATATAATATTATACAATAAAGCAGCATCATTCTCAGATGATGTTAGTTTGCAACAATCATTTTTTTGCATTAATCTGTCATTCAAGAAGTACCCAAGAATATTCCCTTATTACCCGTGAATAAATATTTTATCATAGATAGTCTGTCCAGTCTTTGATTCTAAAGGATTTTGCCAATCCATTCTATTCTTACTTTTTTATACAAAGGACAAATTGAGTTAACATGCACTAAATCCTCAAAAAGATTATACCCAGAACTATAGTAGACCGCATTTTCTTTATTGGGGTCCTTATTATATCTGTTTTCCAGTAACCTACTAGGATATATTCCAAGTGAAATTTTGTAAAAGTAATTCTGATTTGTGGATCAGTAATAACTTTTAGATGGCTATCTATAAAAGGGCCCTTGATAAGATGGGATAAAATAACATGAAACCTGCTAATATTTAATGTAGCTAAAGAGTCCTGCCTATCAATATCTATTAATCTATCCTATAGCATAGGGCTATATGAGGATACAGTTACTATCTTCTGCTCTGCCCAATACCAAAGATAACCTTACCTATATGATTATGTGCCTGTCATATTCCAGTACTGTCATTTTACACCTTATATTCAACACAAAAATATGTGTTTTTCCATCTAAGCATGATTTAACTAAACTATTTGCATTTTATGACTACAGCCAATAGTTCACCAGTCTCCATGTAACCAAAATCTTAACTGATGGCTGCAATAATTCTAATCTAAGGCTGCATTCTGGTGTTGCATTGGATGTTTTAAAGTTTTTTTTTTTTTATAAAACTGGTCCAATGGCTTTTCTAAATTGTCTACCACTTCATGGCCCCACACCTCTATAGCACATACACTTTGCATCATAGCTTTAGCACTTAACTTTTAAGGCAGTCCCCACTGTGTTACCTTCATACTGTACATTGTGTTAAAGAGCAGGTGCACACTGTAATTCTTCCAGCCCTTCCCCTACATATATGATAGCTGACCTGCTCCAGTGTTGAGGGGTATTAAAAATTCCATGCAGTTCAGTCCAGTAAAAAAGTTACAGGACCCCTTATGTGTAACCCAGGAAAAACAGAGCTGCTTCCTGAACCTGCTGACCTGCTCCCAGGCAGGCAATCATAGCCCCCTTTTGTCATATAAGAAACTGAGGGCTTTGTGTTCTCCAGTGACTTGTATGAGCACGAGTGTTCTATAGCTTTTAATAATATTTAGAGTCTTGATATAAACAAATCAAAGTGACCGCTGGAGTAGCAGTCACTGTAACTCAAGCAGTCACTTTGAGTTTTCCAAATCACACCTCCAAATATTATTAAGAGCTATAGCCAAATTGTGCTCATACATGTCAATGGATCACACACACAGTCCTCATTTTCTGACATCATGTAAGGGGTCTGCAGGTGCCTGACTGGGGGCATGTCAGCAGGTTCAGGAAGCAGCTCTGTCTTTCCTGGGGTACACATTAGGGGCCAGATATTCAAAACTTTGCCCCGGGGCTAAATTAACACTGCCCGGTGGGCAAACTTAGCCCTGAGCACAAAGCAAGCTATATTCAAAAGGAATAGCCTGGGGCAAACAGCTTCTAAATATAGCATGGGAATGAGGCCTGGCAAACTGGGCTGGGAGTGCAGAGCAGACTTAGCCCTGGAATAGGACAGCGCTGAATATAGCAATCAGGAGGTGCAAACCGCAACAGCAACACAGTGGACAGCAATGTGAAGGTAGGTAGAGGTGAACTATGTGGTCAATGTGTGTGCCAGCAAATGTGTTGACCCAGTGCAGCTGCAGGCAACAGCGCATGTGAAAGTACAGTGTTCAAAACTATATAATATTCCCAGAACTGTTTGCACAGCACTAACACGTTTGTGCGGGTTTAGCGCAGGGCTGAACCGTTAACCCAGTGCAAACACGTTTGCCCGGTGCTAAACTTTGCCATATTCAAAAATGACATGCAAATGAGCCTACTTAGGTAGTCTCTGGGCAAACATCCAGATTAGCATCTCATTATGTCCTGATTTGCATGCAGTTTGCCCAGCATTACTGCAGGGTCCCACAGCTCCATCTGTAGGTCAGTTTCTAAGTACAGGGGCTGGCCAAGTCCAACCACAGCGCCACCTGTAGGTCAGTCTGGCAGTGCATGATGATAGCTGTAGGCTACATGTAAACAGTACAGCATAGCATAGAATATTGTACCCCAGGGGACAACACAACATAGGCACAGATGGTGGTGGTGCTGCATGCAACTGTCACACTGTAGATCATGTTACAGTACACAGCAGACACTACAGTAGCAAGGGGGCCAGTAGTGTGTGGACACAGCACTGCCTATGGTGTGTAAGGCAGTAATGATGACTGCACTATACACAGTGACAGGCCCAACATGCAGGTGTTTACTGACAGTGGACATTACTGTTACAATGTTGTGTGACCCACAGATGCTGTGACTCTAGCATGGGATGCTGACAGTGACATATACATGTCCGGCTTTGTGTGCTGTGGCAGTTGTACAGGTGTGCAGTATGTGGCCGGCGGGGGCATACATTATCAGAAAGGCACACTGGTGTTGGGGTATTCCCAATACTGGCTCATGTGCACTGCATGATGTGTCCCAGCCTTGTGGCCACACCTGGTCTGTGGCACAGCCTGGCCACCCATACACTCTCCCCTCAACATCCTCCATGCTCACAGTGCTGCATGTGTGTGCTGGCATCTGTTGGTGTCCACAGAAGAGTGGTCCACAGGTGTGTGCTGTATGGCCACACTGCCATGCTGTCCACTGGCGGCAGGGTCGCGACTTACTGCCTAGCATGGCTGGGACAGGTGGCAGATGATGGCATCATTGTGATGTCATCAGTGAGCAGCATGTTTCCTCTATGTCTGGCTTTGTCTATGTGTCATAGTTATTTCTTAGGGTCTCAAAAAGCCGCACAAAGCTGCACAAAGTCACACAAACACCACGCAAAGCCAAAATGTTGTGCAAAGCTGATTGCCTAGGGTTAAGACTACACTGTGCACCATGCTAAGTGTCACGCTAAGTCATGCAAAACCACTTTCAGTGGTTCTAGTTGCGGAATATAGCATTGTGCCTGTATTCATGTACACACACCCTCAGTTTGCCCCTTGCATACATTATGATTTTTCCCGGTACTAATGCAGTTTGTGCATGCTATTTGGCCTTTTGAATATAGCAAACCCTGCTAATCCTGTGCAAATGGTTTTGCCCAGTGCAAAGTTTTGAATATCTGGCCCTAGGTGTGTTGTAACTTTTTTACTGGACTGAACCACATGGATTTTTTAAAACACCTCAATACTGGAACAGGTCAGCTGACATATATGTTTGGGAGGGACTGAAAGAATTACAATGTGCACCTGCTGTTTAAATCTTAGAACACTTTACAGAACTGCTTTACATTTTGTGTACTTTTAAGATTTGTTGTTTCCAGTAAAAAAAAAAAGTTATCTCAAATGTTAGGCCAAGATACGTGCATTCACTGACTACTTCTAATTTAGCACTTTCTATTCTTATGTTCGGGACTTTCTTCCTAAAGTTCCATTTTTACTGACCACCTAAATGTTATTCTTTTTAATACTGACTTTTTAAATCCAAATCTTTACAGTTCATTGCAGTCTTATTCAGTTGTGTTTTAATGTATGCTGTGTTAGGGAAATTGAAATTACATTGTCAGCATAGACGAAACTGAACATGATCTTGTTCCAGTTTTGGGATAAATATATTGGTGATTATCCGGAACATTCAACAGATAATTTTATATAGACATTAAATAGAACAGACACTAACACACATCCTTGCTTCACTTCAACATTATTTTTTGAATTGTTTTTAAAAATTCCCCTTCTTGTCATAACAAATTCTGCACCAATTATCCAAGCATGGTTATTAATAATATAATAATATCATTACATAATCACTCCCCATTTCTTTTCATCCCCCCCGGATACTTCTGTTTATGGAATCAAATGCATTTTTTAAAGTCTGTGAATGCTAAATATACTGTCTGAGTCTTAATCACAATACATTTTGTTGAAGATGGTGTATTATGAAAAACTGATTGTTGAACCATGCTTCCTAAAACCAACTTGCATTTCAGAGATCAAGTTATAATGTACCAGTTGATTTTGCAGTTTACAACAAAGTGTCCTAGCAAATATTTTAGAGGTTGCATCCAGAAGGCTTATTGGCCTTTACCTTTTTAGGTTATTCACGTGTTCCTTTTTAAAAACAGGAAAAATTACTGCACCTTTCCAAGATTCAGGCATGCTATTAGTTGATATAATACTGTTCATAATCTTAACCAAGATCAGGGCCCAGAATAATGGATCTACTTTAAAGAGGTCCTTAGGGATGCCATCAGGTCCTGGTGCTTTATTTCACTTGGCCAAGGATAAAGTCATCAATATTTTGTCTTCATTAATAACACATATGTCATCTTAACAAGGTGTCCAGTCTTCCTGGACTAAGTTTTCATTGTAAAAGGGTAAGTGAAAATACATTTTCAAGGTTTCCAGATGTATAAATGAATCAATATTATTTTGCCAAATATGTGTACCAAAGGCTACTAATATCTAGAAAATGCTATTATCCCAGGCACGTACAGTCTCTAACATCTTATTCCAAGTGAAATTCTGATGTTAGCTCTTCTTAAAAGCTAAAATGATTTTTATATTCTCTATGAGCCTCATTTAACTGCTTTACAGCAGTTTTCTCTGGATTATGTTTTCTCTTATTTTAGCACAGTGTCTTCTTTGCAGTTTTTCACTCCCTGTCACACCATCCTTGATTAATAGACTGTTCGTGTTTTTCATAACAATCTGGTAAGCATTTTTTCAGTAGGTGATTTTAATGAGCAAATATAATACCATGATCTTTTTATTTTAGTATGACTTCTCTTATATATGCACAATTCTCTGAAGAAAGTAGTTCACATTATTTCCTTTTCCATCTCACTCCAAATGACTCTATGTTTACTTACAATTTTCAATTTCTCATCTCTGTTATTTAACAACTGTGTTAAATACAATTTCTCTCAGTGCACATATTGGCAGATGGTCACTTTCAGATCTTTTTATAAATGTAATCTGTAAAAATTTATAAATATCATATAGTGAAATTATGACATTATCTATCTGAGGCTTACTGTATGTTTCAGTGAAGTTAGTATAAGGTCCCTGATAGTCTCTCTTTAATTTTCTGTTCAGTATAAATAAAATTAGGTTATTAACAGAAATTGAATAAATTATTTCCTTGAGAAATTGGTTATTTTATGTATCTACATCATCTTCCAGTAAGTTGGTCACAACATTTTGTGCACTGAACTCATCTACAATGATGATTTCAATGTAATCATGTTTTATTAGACTATTTATTGTTTCTTTTAATTCCATAACGAAATTGACCTTATGTAATGAGGCGACAACTAAGCGGTTGTATATATTACGTAGAATACAATTTTTTCCACTAAAATTAAGCAATAATATAATGACATAGGAACTCTTGTAAAGTAGACCATTGCATCTTAGAATTCGTCACGAAGAAAAGGATGGCTTGGCCTACTAAGTCTGCCCAGTTTTTTTCCTCTGACTATTCTGTCCCAGCTAGAGATGTTGCAAAGTTTAAATTTGCCGGTGAAGTTCCAAAGAAGTCAGCAAATTTGCCTCCCTGGAGCAGTCTATGAATTTTTGCTTCTAGGCTCAAAATTCACCAATGTAACTTCACCATTTTTTGTCCTGAATTTCACCACGAAGAGTGGAATTTTGCCTGCAAATGGCAGAATTTCACCTGCAAACGGTGGAATCTTGCCTGTAAACAGTGAAATTCCACTGTTTGTGGTGACATGTTGCTATTTGTAGGTGAAATCTTTCATTTTGAGGGTGAAATTCTGCACTTCGTTGGTGGAACTTTGCACTTCACATCTGTGAATTAATCTGTGAATTGCACTAAATTAGCAGAATAATTTGCAGGGTGAAGTTTCTCAACTTAGCCATTCTCCAGTCCCAGCAGACCCTAACTGGTCTCTGGTGATGCTCCCCTACTCTTTTTATTTACTAATATTCCTCTGTGTCTATCCTATGCATGTCTGAACCCCCCTCCTATAGATTTTGCCCCTAATACCTCCTGTGGCATGCTGTTCCCAGTGTCCATGATGCTTTCAATGAAGTAGTATTTCTACACATCCCTCCTAAGTTTTTTGCCTGGGTCAGCTTGCTGTTATTTTGTCTGCAGTAATAAAAAGTATGAAACCATCTTTTACGTGGCTTTGAGTGTGTTTTGTTTTGTTGTTTTAATTTGTTCCAATTGTAAACCAATGCACCGTGGTTCTTGAGCTGCCCTTTAGTTTACCTTTTGAATTCACACAGTACATTCATTCTGCAGTTCACTGAATGACTGAACTGTGGAATGAATATATGACTTGTGCAATTAATGAATTATACTGCAGAAAGAAATTCCACAGAACTGATCACTGAACTGTGGAATAATTACATGTATTGTGGAATAATCCATTAAACTGAGAAATAAAATTCCTCTAAAGTGTCATTCCACAGTTCATGTGTGTTATTCTGCAGTTCAGCTAAAACATTCTGCAGAACAGGATGAACATCCACCAAACACATTTAAAAGATTCTGATCTTGCCAATTGTGGAAGTTCAGAAAATTTCACAAGCTGTATGAAACTTTGTGAAAGTTCTGCAAAAGTGGAACTCGTAACTTGCCCAGCTCTAGTCTCTCCTCTTACCTTCCTCTTCTTACTTATGTAACTGAAGAAAGTCTTGTCCTCTTCTGCCACTCATTTGGCTGTTCTTTCCTCTGTTTGTGCTGTTGCTTGTTTCACTGCCCTCCCTTCTTCCCTCTGCTTTACCTGGTACTTCTCCCAATCCTCCTCCCTCTGTGATTTTTTTATACCTCCTGAATGCCATCTTTTTTTGTCCTTCACGTTATTGGCCTTTTCCTTAAGGTACCATAGTGGCCTTTTCCCCTGCTGTTTCTACTCACTTCTTCTTTGTTCCTCTACCCAGTCCTAGCCATCCACCACTGCCAGGCTTCTTCTAAGGTAATTTCTCATTTCTTTAAAGTCTGCCCTTCTAAAGTCCATGACTTTCATCCTCATGTGGTTTGCTTCTGTACCTGACCTGATACTAAACCATACTGTGCTGGATCACTGGCCTCCAGGGGACTGCCCACTAAGACATCTGTTACTCTGTCTCTGTTAGTGTGCACCAGGTGCAGTAGTACCTAGTCTCTTGTTGGTTCATTTACTAACTGCCTGAGAAATGCTTCCTGTATAGAATCTAGGATTGCCTGCTTCTAGTTGAAGCTGCTGCTGGATGGTTCCAGTCCACATCAGGGAGACTAAAATCCACAGACAGCAGCACCTCACTCCTTTTCACCATTCTGTGTTTTCCTCTAATGTTTTGCCCAATTCATTTCCCTGTACTGGAGGCCTGTATAGCACCACCATGCAAGTAATGGCCCCTGCTCTGTTCTCCAGTGTGACCCACAATATCCCCAGCCCTTTCTCTTCCCCTAGGTTCCCTTGCACTTCTATAATACCCTCCTTAACCTACAGGATAACCCCTCCTCCCTCCTACCTTCTCTATCCCTTCTGAATGGAGTGTATACCAGTATGGCCATATCCCAGTCATAATTTTCAGAGCACCACAACCCAGTTATGGCCACTATATCTAGGTCCTCCTACACTATGATGGCTTATCTTATTTCAAGAATAATTTTATTTCCTATGACCAAGCCTCCTATGGGTCTACCACTTTTCTTTACTTTTTTTAATTTTTTTTTCACAAGTATAATATAAAGTAAAACCATTCAGTTGAAAAAAATTCATCCTGTAGGAGCCATGTTTCATGAAGACAAATAATATCTGCCTCTGCTATAAAGTCCTGAAATTCTTTATCTGCAATTTTATTTAAAATAACAGCTATATGTGCCAGCCCGGTGGTGCTGAGGGTTGAGATGCTGGACTCCACACCTCATGCCATGCCGGCAATCTAGGTTTGGGAATGGACTTGGGTCGGCAGGGGAATGAATGTTAGAGTGTCCAGAGGACTACTTTCCTTCATCGTGGTGGGGGATTTTTGCTGTGCGCTGTCGACTGACAACCAGTGGTGTCTGGGGGTTGACACAGGTGTGCAGCCATGTAGCAGGGCTGGCCTACATTCAGGGAGATTGGCTGATTCCATGGAGGTGGAGACAGCCTCCTCACCCATTGCATGGATGTGGGTGTGGGAGAAAACAGTGGAAAATCCATGACCCAGCAGGACCCTTGATGGCCTGATTGCTCAAGTAAATCCACCCTGATTCTAGATTTGATTTACTGGGGTGGGGGGCACACTGGCACTCCTCATCCTGGCCCTGCCGCCGAGGGGGAATCCATGGGGGAATTCCGGGGATGGACTGACCAGGTGATCACAGTGGCCAGAGGATGTACCCCTCCAAGGGAGGGGGTCATAGGCTCTGTTGAGACTGCAGAAGCAGGAAAGTACATATGGAAAAAAAAATACCAGTTGTATTCCATGTAATAATTTGGCTGTTTGTCACATGCCAGAGATTATATCTGGAAGTTCAGTGGTCTCTAGTCAAACTCTTTTTTCATTTTGTAATGATTAAATCTAGTACTCAAGGTTATATTACTTGAAAAGATATGTTCTGTCACTTCTAATTTCTGACTTTCTAAATTTTCTAGCTGGGTTTCTAAGTCTACCCAGCAGTTGGTTGCACTAACTGTACTAATCCCCATATCATCTAATAGCCCTATATGTAAGAGTATTTATTTTGTCAACAATTTATTTGCAGTTGTTAGATTGATCTGCCCATATCCATACCAACATTTTATTATTTTAACCTCTTGAAAGTCTGAATCTAATCATTTGACTTTTAGGATATCCGGGAAGATAGAGAGTGCTTTACTAAGTAACAAAGTTTTGGATTCACTAAATTCTTCTTTCACACTAAAGAAGGACAGCACTGGGCAATTTTGAACCCTAGATCATTACATGCAGTTTTTATTGCCCTCCGAGGGGAATTTATTGGCAGTACATTTTAAATTTGCCAAGGTAGATCTCCAATTGGTTTTGGAGCACATACATCAAGATTTATCTTATGCAACTTAATTTGGCTAGTCCATAAGTTATACAAAATCTGTTCACTGTTGCAAACTATTGTTAAATTCTTACTAGATTCTGTTAGGTTAATTCTAAAAGCCTCAAAGAGACTGCAAGCCTCAAGATTTATTTCTAGCCCTGCATGTAGCAGATAAGATGCTAACTCAGTAAGGGTTTTCTTTTTCTGGGGTTCATAATCTTTTATGTAAACCCCTCCCATTTCAATACACCATCTCCCACAACCACTATATCACTTTCTTTCTTTCTTTTTTTTTGCTCATAAATACTTTACTACTCTGGTGGAGCTGGCAGGTGAGTCCTGCCCCTCCCTCGGAGGGGACTCATCTCTCTGGCGAGGCTTTTCCCCATACCCACCCCAACTGGTCATCCCCCACGGGTTACCCTCATGACAGGGCTGGTGGGGAGGGGTGCCAGCCTCCCCCCACCCCTGGAAGCCAACATCTAGATTACCCGGGGGTGCAGGTGCAGCCTGCCATCATGGAGCCTTTCAGCTCAGATTCCTTTTTCCATTTTTCTCCCTGGACCCACACATGTGCAATGGGTGGGTCTACTGTCTCTACCTTTGCAGAGGCAGTCTTATGCCCTGTGTGTGGGTCCACCCATTTCTAGCATTGTGCCTTTGCTGACACCCAGACTCCACTGGGTGTCAGTCTACAGTGCAATGAAGAGTCCCCCCACCCAGAGGAAGGAGAGCTGTTGGCAGATGTTCAGTCCTTTCTCACCCCGGCCAACCCATGAGTGTTCCGGAACCTGGGTTGCCAGTGTGACCTGAGGTAAGGCATCCAGCATCTCAGCCCTCTGCACCGCTGGGCCAGCTCCACTATATGACTTTCTATACCACTTGATGGAAGCTCCTCATTTCTCTTCAAATCCAGCTTCTTCAGGTGGGTTTCTTGTGGATTTAATGACTTAAATTCAGTGAGCTGTATTGTATCAGGGTTAATAAGTCAGATGTCTCATCTAGCTGAATAACTAAATCATCAATTAAAAGTTCATGATAATTTCTTTATTTTCCTCCATTTACCTCCTTTCTTGCTATCTGCTTAGAGTTAATTTCTTCCTTATCATCCATTTATTTTGTTCCTTTTTTGGGTCTGGATTTGTGCACCATTTTTTTTTCTTAGCTTTAGTGCTTTCACACTCTCTGTTAGTAAGACATCTTTCTTTCTGGCATTCACATGGTCAACATTCTTTGCATAATTCTTGTTTGTCAAGTAAGTGCTCCTATTACAAATTACGTCTGTGCACAGTCCCTCTAATTCAACTTTTAACATTTGAAGATATTACCTTATTAATATGCTGGTCATATGAGGGTGGGCCAAGGCATCAATTTTCTCTTTGGATAGTATGGTAGGATATCTATTGTACATAGAAGTATCTATGGTAGTACCTAATATATCTTCATTCATTTCAATTAGGTTTGTTTCTGCAGTTGCTATGTCATACTTTCTGCATTCTGGAGATGTGAAGCTGACATCTTTTAAAGACGGGGGCTAAACAATTCCAATTTAGTTCCATCTCTTTGAGAGACTTCAGCATCTAGTTGTAATTCTTTCTGGGAAGTGAAGACTGGTAAAAACCCCATGATGTTTATTATTCCTGGGGTACATTCTATTTTACATGTAATATTTTCCTTACCTGTCTTCATATTTAAAAAAAACTTATCTATTGCCTACTGCCCCCTATTGCCTTTCTTGCTTTACTTCCCTTCCTAATCTCCTTATTATCTGTAGTTTTCTTTCTTTTTTTCATTTTTTTCTTTGTATATTTATATACTGAATGTTTTTAAGTATATTTCTTCCAACTCTGCCTGTTCCTCTATATGCAATTGAACTGTTAGTTTCTGTACTCCTCCTTTTCTTTTTTTTTTTGAAATTCAAGTTTATTGACATTGTATCGGCTCACAGATAGAAGACATTACCTTACAGAAGATAATCTGTGACAGCACAGTGCCACTTACAAAGTACCACTAGAAGATAGACATGTCAAATTTTCTGGTATAAACCCCCCAACTTTGACTACCCTACCTAGCCTCCCCCACCCCCCCCCGTACTCCTCCTTTTCTTTCAAGATCCTTCACATAATCTAATAAGAAATTCTCACCTTCCTCATAGTTCAATTTGTTCATGTAAATGGGCATTTTAAAAGTGTCATTTTTTAAGTTTATAGGTGTAGAAGATTTTGTGAAATATTCTCTCAGTACTTGTTATTTTTTTGTATTATTTTTAAAGGGGTGTACTATTTGAGCCCAGCTCTCCAATCCTATTGTCCTGTAGTGTTTTTCTTTATATTTCTAGTTTCCATGTTCGTATTTTGTAACTTTATTTAACTATTTTCCCTGCTACTTTTGTTAAGTGCTTAAAGTGCTCATAGACTGGTGTCAGTGATTTGTTCACAAACACTTGATAAAACTAAGATTAATACATACTATAAAGTAAACTAAGATTAATAAATACCATAAAGTACAATCTAGACAAGAAAAACAATCTGAGTACAACATATGCAAGTCCTTTTCAGTACTATTTTGTGCAACAGACCATTTTCACAGTGAGAAATATTCCACTGAGTATAGAGTTTTCTAGGCTGTTGTTCAGAAATATAATTCAGTTTGTAAAGATTCATCTCTGTGAAGTGTAATAAAAGTTTGGTTAAGTCTTATACTTTCAGAAAATGTCAGGGCCTGAAAACTTGCTATGAGTGATTATTTTAAATTTTTCAGACTGATGTGCAAGAGGCTTCTATTTTAATAAAACATTTCTCACTTTGCAGCTGATGGCCTCATCCTCTTTTATTTATTTATTATATTTATTTTTATTGAATTTTGTTGACCTGGTAAGCCCACTGGGACTAGAAGTCCCTTTTTCAGGGGTGACCAGGGGGAGGGGTGATGCAGATGGCAAGCAACTAAAATTGAACCAGATTAAGCTATTGGTGGTATTTTTAGTGAATGAGAGAAATTTGGCCAGGACACCGGGGAAATTCCCTTACGCTTTTTTGATAAGTGCCATGGGATCTTTAGCATCCATCTGAACTACCACCAATCCAGGCAGATTTAAAAATATAGCAGGTTGAGAACAGCTTTTAGTGTCTTCATGAGGACTGTTTTTATCCTTTCCAATTGCTTCTTCTTTTCCCACAGCAACAGGGACCTTTCCCAAGTACTGCCATTCTCCAGTTGTTTGTTTGTCTGGTCTATGACCCAAGGAGAAATTCATGGAAACACAGAAACTTGGTAGCACTATGAAATAAACAAAATCTGAAATAAAACACACACACACACACACATAGACACACACACACACCAGAACTAAGACAATTCAGGCAATGAGATTGGTTTAGTTACCCCACAAAAAAAAAAAAAAAACACTATTTTATCACTGGTGCCAGTCAAAAGCAAAAAAAAGCAAAAGCTGTAAAGCATGATGCTTAAACTTACATAGTTTTGAATGTACTCATTTTACTGTATGCATCAGTTTGTACCCAGTAGGAAAGAGAAATTTGGGCTAAGAAGTAGAGTGGATTTATCAGCCATACTCAGAAAGGCTGTGTTCTCCCTCCAGGAGTGCTTTCCAGCTTCTGACATGCCAACTGACTGGAGGGGTTAGAGTGTTTTAAGTAGGAAGCCTGACATCCTACGTGAGTGTGCTGGCTAACTGGCAGAACGTCACTACATCACCAGCTCTCTACCACTTTCCATTGGTCCTCTTAAACATTCACATCCAAAGTGAAAAAAGAAAAAAAACAACTGAATAATAAAATAAATACCAACCAAGGAGTCAGGGTAACAAATTACAAATCATTTAAAAGAAAACAAAAAAAAACGCTGCTTCTATGTCCACACAGTCCAGAATGGAACCCCTTTGTTACTCTTTCTATCATTTTACTGTGGGCTGTCTCCCTCATACCCACTGCTATTCCCTCTACACCTCTTTTTGCCAGGCATTTCTCTCTTGCTGTGCCTCCTTTATCTCCAAATTCTAGCTTGGTTGCCTCCCTCCTTAACGTAGTTACCTCCTTTCCTGTCCTTCTGCCCCGTGTACTAACTCTACAAGTCTGTTACTCTGTCCCTCCCTCTCCTTCATCAGATCTTCTGCAGATCAAGTTGCCTTCTCATTTTAATTCCTTTAACTCTGTTCTTCTCTACCTTCTGCTGTTTACTCTGCCCCTCCCCCGCTCTCTGAAATCCTTTTTTCATGGCTACTCTTCTCACACTGATGGTTGCCCATGACTATCCTAGCCACCCTATGCACTAAATGCAGCTCTATGGCCCTGACTGGTTACTGCCCCTTGACTGCAACTTAGCTACTGTGTATTGTTGTGGACTAGTGCTAACTCTGTGGAACAGTTCTTATCCTGAGATATTATAATTTCACTTTTATCTTTATTTACTGTTATGCATTATTTATTGTGATTGAACCTTATACTATTTTCTGTTGAACTATACTACGTCCTCCCCTCCCACCAGGATGCATCTGGAAATGGGCTGATACAAGCTCAGTATGTCTTTCATGATAAAAATGAAGCTGACATTTTAAACAGTCAGCCATAACATTGGTTAAAAACATAAAATTTTTCAGCAGAAAAGGACCACTAGGCCCATCAGGTCTGCCCTATTTCTTTGTCTTTTGCTACTCCCTGGACCCTATTCAGTCTCAGGTGTCCTTCCCTCCTCTGTTTCCTTTGCTTATTTTGCCCATGTACCTTCCACACACATGCTTGAAGCCCACCACTGTCTTCATCCCACTACAAACCCAGAATCAGCATGTCTCTTTTATCACTGAATATACTGTAATTACTTGGCTGGCAGAATAGGAGATGTAGTACATAAGAATTGAAAAATCTTACTAAGTGACCAATCAGTGAGGGATGCAGTAGGGAGTAAACCCAGGGTTACCTTTAGCTGGGCCCCAAACGTATGTGATAAATTAGTTTATAGCAGGCTTGAGAAGAAACAAGAAGCAACTATTACAGGTAATTGGCTGCCAAAGAGAACCGGGGAGGGGGGTCTATAAGTGTCAACGCTGTATCAGTTGTAATTATGCTGCGCCTGGTAAAACATTCAGACATCCCCTTGAATCTGCCAAAGAAGTTTGCATCAAAGAATGCATAACCTGTGACACCATGTTCGTGGTTTACTCACTCTGGTGTCCTTGTAACAAACTCTATGTGGGTTGTACTGTTCGACCATTAAAATGCAGATTACAGGAACATGTCTGTTCCATAGTAATTAAAAACAGGACACCCCAGTAGGAGAACATTTTAATGAATTCCATAACTCTGATGCCTTAGTGTTACATTTCATGGAGTTAGAATATGTACCACTGTTGCCAAAGGGGGGCAATTGGACTGACAAACTGTTACAGAGAGAGTCCTTCTGGATTTTCACACTATGCAGTGTCAAGCCGAGAGGACTCAATGGTCAGTGGGACATCACGACATTTGCGAAAAAAAAAAAACACAAAAGAATGAGATTCTAGTTTGTGATCATTTAGAGCCCTTGTTTTCATGTGTATTTAGAAACATAAAAACATAAGCTTTGAGGCTGGAGTAGTCCAAGGTCCCTTGAATAAATATTTGTATGGTGATTTTCATTTAAATGATTTTTTGTACTACATACACCCCCCCATACAGTGGAGGATTTCCCTACAGTCCATCTTAAAATTAAAATGTAAAAGTTAAAGAGTTATTTCTTTTTACTGAATTTGAATATTAGTTACTGGTTAGCTTACAATAGTGATGTTACAGAGCAATATGGTTAATCTGTTATGATGAGCAACCATATAGTACTTTTATATAGCAGTTTAAGCTTTAATGGTATGCAAAATTATTCTACAGATTTTCTTTCTCTCTCTCTCTCTCTCTCTCTCTCTTTCTCTCTCTCTCTCTCTCTCTCTCTCTCTCTCTCTATATATATATATATATATATACCTTACATTCACTGCCTACCACTCAATGTGACTGCTTCTCTGAACAGAGATCTCTCAAACACCTCCCAGCTCACTCATGTCTCACAGCCTGCCCTTTCCCAGTCTCATTCCCTCTGGCACTGGGCCTTCCTTGTGACTCCTTTCCTGCTCGCATCTCCACTGGTACAAGACATTTTCCACCACCATCGGACAGTGGCCCAGTAACCTGCCAACTTCCTCTCCGGTCTGCATGCCTGCAATACTAACTGCCTATGGTGCCTCTATCTCTTATTGTTACCGCAGCCAGCTGCCTACTCAAGCTGCTCGTTATATGAATATTATCTTAAAGTATGTTATAACTGAGTATCTTTATTTTTTCTTTTAGTTGTTTTGGTTGTTTATTGTGCATTCTTTTACTACCTCTGTATGTATGTTGACCCTCATCCTTTGACGTGGAACCTTTGTAAATGAGCAGTTTCTGCTCAAAGGTATTTGTAATCTGAGAATTTAATAAATAAATAAAAAATAAATAAATCCTTTCCTGCCAGTCACTCTAGCTTCCTTTCCCCTCAAGTTCTAGTGTCTCTATTTTAGTATGGCATTATGTCTTTGAAATATAGCATTTATATTGTTTATTCTCTTTAAAACTATTAAAACGCTTTAAAATACTGAACTGGGACTCTACACCAGTATGACATTGTTTAAAATCATATTTTGTATGCATTTTCTATTAAATTGCTTGGTAATTTTGTTTATTCACTAGTAACCTATTAATTAAGCACCAGGTGTACATTGTTTATTGTTGCATACAAAAATAATGCTTTGCTTTGCTTGTACCACGCTCCTGATGAAGGGTTAGGTTACCTGAAGTGCCGGGGCAAGAAGTGGTGTCTATATGTTTGTCAGCACTGACCTTTTTTAATGTGCATTAAAGCCTGCAAAGTTTAATTTGGATGAGTGCTGTGTTTATTCCTTGGAGTGCAAACCGGTTGGAACTTTTCTTGTTGAGTTTGGGCCTGCCAGCCCTTGATCTGCACCACACCACATCTTGCAGTTCACAGTTATTTGGGACTTTGCCCCACTACCTTCTCTTGTAGGCTGTTTCTGGCATCCACTACATTTTCTGTGAAGAAGTATTTCCTCATAAACATTCACCTCTCAAGCTTCATTGCATGCCTTCGTGTTCTGGTGCTCCTTTTCTTCTGAAAGACCACCCCCCCCCGCAACTTGTTCACCCCCGTCAGGTACTTATAGGTCTCAATCATGCCCCCTCTCATTCTTCTCTCTTCCAGGGAGTACATGTTGGATTCCGACATTCTGTCCTCATATGCTTTCTCATGCACCCCCACACCATTTTGGTAGCCCTTCTCTAGATTTCTTCCATCCTGTCAATGTTATTGTGGAGTTGTGGCCTCCAGAGCTATGCACAGTACTCTAGGTGGGATTTCACTACTGAAAGATACAGTGGCAATACCACCACCCTTCTTCTCCAGAAATCCCACTACCTATGCACACCAGCATCCCACTAGACTTGCTAACTGCCATGCACCTTGAGATCATCAGATATGGTAACCCTAAGGTCCCTGTCTTGCTTGGTTACTGTAAACACCTTCCCCATCTTATATACAACCACCAGGCTTCCTCACCCCAGGTGCATGACTTTACACCTTTTGGCACTGAAACCCAGCTGCTACAACTAGACCACTTATCTATTTTCCCCCAGATCCCTTTACATTCTTTCCATCCCTTTCTGGGTATCCACCCTGTTACAGATTTTTGTGTCATCTGTAAAGACACACACCTTCCTCTCCAGTTCCTCTGCAGTGTCACTCATGAAGACATTGAAGAAGACAGGACCCAGTTCTGATCCCTGTGGCACTCCATTGGTCACTCTCCTCTCCCCTTCCCTGTCCTGAGTGACTTTGCTTACCACCACCATCTGTCTCCTATCCTTAAAACAATGTGATACTCAGTTTATCACCTTCTCCCCAACCCCCAGGTTGCTAAGCTTCATTATTAGCCTCCTGTGTGACACAGTGTCAAAGGCCTTGCTGAAGTCCAGATAGACTGCATCCACTGCCTTCCCCTGATGCACATCCCTAGTTACCCAATCAAAGAAATCTATGAGATTTGTTTGACATGACCTGCCTCCTGTGAAGCCATGCTGCTAGTGGTCCTGACCTGTGCACCATTTGCCTTGAGGCACCTGTCTGCCTCAATTTCTTCAAAGCCTCCATTAATTTCCTCACCACTAATTTGAAACTGACTGGCCTGTGATTTCTATCCTCTTCCTCCTCCCTGCTGCCACTCTTGTGCAGAGGGACCACAACAGCCCTCCTCCAATCCTCTCAAACTACCCCATCTTGAAAGAGGTGCAGCTAGCAACATGCTCAGTTCTAGGAGTCAGAGTCATTTGACTGTGAGGGCTGTGCTGCCAGTGTCAGCTGCAGTACCAGTTCCCCTGACCAATATGGAAATGACCCATCCAGACATGCAAAAGCAATTTCTTCCCCTGTCTGTCTTCAATTAACACATTGAAAACAGCTGCCATAGCTGCCTGTGCATGACTGATGTCATGCCAGAGCCAGACTCAGTGTAAAAGCAGACAAGCAATTGTTGACAATTGGTCTCCAAAAATCAAGAAGGCTGACCCCACATGATCTTTCTACCATACTGATTGCAAACATGGATTTGTGATATTGTATGTAAACTATTCCCACACTGCATAGAATCTCACGTTTTAGTGACTGTGTCCTGGTAGGGTCACATGGTTACTTTGTGAGGAACTGGGTGGTAGCTACAAGATGATGTTTCTTTCATTTATGGACACTGTGAAATGTTGTAACATGGCTGAGATGAGCCAGCATCCCAGCAGCTTTTGATACAGTAGTATGGGGCTGATGCCATACCAGAGCCAGACTCAGCGTCAAAGCAGAGAAGCAGTGGCTGACAACTACACACAGATGGCTATGGCAGCTGTTTTCAATGTGTTAATTGAAGACAGAGGGGAAGGAACTGCTTTTTCATGTCTGAGTAGATCATTTCTATATTGGTCGGGGGACTGGTACTGGTACTGGTACTGGAATTAGCATTGGCAGTACTTGAAGGAGAAAGAAGAGGAACTCAGTGTGCTTATGAATTATTCAGTGTGGTTTCATCAGCAGATGTACTAGATGACTGGCTGGAAAGGCTACTTGGAAAAGGAGTGGGAGATGAACCATTAGACTTCTGGAACTAATGAACCAGGATCTCTATGGCAATACTATCTTCATGTGGCCAGCCCTAATTCTCGTCACAGCCCCATGACTCTGACTTCCAGTCCCACCATAACATTTCCTTCTCCACCAGTACTAATTGCAGAACTTGTACTTGGTAAAACTATCATTGTAGAATGTTTGTCTGTACCTTCCATCAAATTTTAATGTATGCTGATTATACTGTCCTGTGGTACTCAGAACCTTCTGATACTGTGATTACACAGTTCTAAACTGAGTTTTCTTGATTAAAGCCTTGGTTAATAACTAGTGAGCTAACTGTTCAATTCAAAATGCACAAAACTGATAAGAACATAAGAAAATGGCCAGCAGAAGGAGACCATTCAGTTTATTGGGTCTGCTGGAAGTTATATGGATTGCTTCCAGCCTTCAGTTTACATCTGTGACTCTGACACCCCCCCTTCCCCATCCCCTTGCATTGTCTGGTCTTTCCCTTTACAAGGCCTCCTGACATTCTTTTATGCTTGTCCCAGGCTCTTTTGAAGGCTCCCAATGACTTTGACTCTACCACCTCCTGTGGCAGCGCATTCCATGCTGTCACCACTCTTTCTGTAAAAAAGCGCTTCCTTATGTCCCTCTTGAATCTACCCCCCACCAGTTTTAGGTTGTTCCCTCTGGTGGTGGTGTTGGCACTTTTTTTGAATAGGGTCCTGCAAGTCCACACTGTTAATTCTCCTCAAGTATTTGAACGTTTCAATCATATCCCTCTCTGCCTCCTCTCTCCTCTCCTCCTCTCCTCTCCTCTCCTCTCCTCTCCTCTCCTCTCCTCCACAGTGTACATCCCCAGGTCCTCCAACCTCTCAGCATATGATCTATCCTGCTGGCCCTCTATCATTTTAGTCACTCTCCTCTGGACCCTTTCCATCATGTTTATGTCCTTCTTCAGGTGTGGGTGCCAACATCTTATTCCGTATTCCAAGTGAGGTCTCACCAATGACCTGCATAGTGGCAGAATAACCTCACTCTTCCTACTGCTAAATCCCCTTGCAATACACCCCAACATCCTATTTGCCTTTGCTACTGTCTTTTTGCATTGAGTTGAGTGTTTCAGGTCACTAGAAATTATCACCCCCAGATCCTTTTCTTCCTCCAATGGCGTAGCCTGAACTTTTCCAATATAGTACTCTGTTCTCTGGTTCTTTGCCCCTGTGTGCATCACCTTGCACTTTTTGGCACTGAACCCGAGTTGCCATATCCCTGACCATCTCTCTAGTTTGGCTAGGTCCTCTCTCATCACCTTTATCCCCTTTTGGGTGTCCACCTTCCACACAGAGCTTGGTGTCATCTGCAAACATGCACATTTTTCCCTGAATGCCTTCCCCTATGTCGCTAATAAAGACATTAAACAACACCGGTCCGAACACCGACCCCTATGGAACCCCACTGGTAACCTCTCTTGTACTGGAGAACTCCCCCCTACTACTATCCTCTGTGTCCTGCTGCTTAGCCAGTTATCGACCCATCTAACCAACCATTCTCACACCCCAAGTCCTTCAGCTTCATAATCAGCCTTTTGTGTGGCACAGAATCAAAGGCCTTGCTAAAGTCCACATATATAATATCCACTGCCTGGACTTTGTCCACTGTCCAGGTGACCCAGTCAAAGAACTCAGTTAAGTTTGTTTGACATGATCTGCCTGCCGCAAACCCATGCTGTTTGCTATCCTGCAGCCAATTTTCTTCTAAGAACTTGACCAGGCCCTCCTTCAATATTGTCTCCATTAGCTTACACACAGTTGAGGCCAGGCTGACTGGCCTACATTTACCAGGGTCCTCCTTGGGGCCACTCTTATGGAGTGGCATGACATGTGCTGTTCTCCATTCCTCTGGCACCACCCCCATATCAAGAGATCTATTGAATAGTATCGTCAGTGGTCCTGCTAGCTCCTCTGCTATCTCTTTTAGTATCCTGGGGTATATTCCATCAAGCCCAGGAGATTTTTCCACCTTCAAATTAATGAGCCCCTCCCTCACCTGTTCAATACTTATGGCCCCTATTGGGGCCCCACCAGCCCCCTCCCTTACTCTTCCCACTGTGCGGTATTGGGCCCCCTCTTTCTTTGGCAAAGACATAGCAGAAGTAATTGTTTAATATTTCCTCTTTTGCCCCATCTTCCACCACTGTGCCTTCCCCCTTTTTCAGCCTAACTATGCCATCCGTTTTGTCCCTTTTTTTCTTTAATGTAGTGAAAGAAGGCCTTATCTCCCTTTTTTATCCCTTCCACTATCGGGAGTTCCTTTTTTGATTTTGCCTGTATTACCTCTCTTTTTGTTACTTTAGCCAGCCTTTGGTACTTTTCTGCATCCTCATCCTCTTCCCTCACTGTCCTTCTAATCTTTCTGTATGCTGCCCTTTTATCTTTCACTACCATAGCCACCTGCCTGTTAAATCAGCTAGGTAGTCGAGTTCCTGCCATCTTTCTCCTCATCTTTATGCAGCTCTTTGTAGCATTCTGTATGGCCCCTCTTTGATTGCATCCCATATTTCCTCAACACCCAAGCCTTCCTCTAAGTTCCCTAGGTCTTCTCTAATAATTTCCCTCATTCTCTTAAAATTAGCTGTTCTGAAGTCTACCGCTCTTGTCTTAGTGGGGATGTCTTCCCTACCCATGTCCAGATTGAACCACACTGCGCTATAGTCACTTCCACCCTTGGGATCCCCATTGTCTATGTCCTGCATGTGTTTGCCATTGGACAGCACCAGGTCCAGAATTGCTTCCCCCCGGTGGAACTGGTCACATACTGTGTCATGAAGCCATCCTGGATTGCATCCAGGATTGCCTGGCTTCTGGCACAGGATGTGGCTGAACTAACCCATTCGATTCTGGGCAGGTTAAAGTCACCTACCACTACTATCTCACCCCCTTTCTGCTGCATTTGTTAACTGAGTGCATAATTCCCTGTCCTTGTCCTCACCCAGGCTGGGCAGTCTATATATGACCCCATCCTTACCTTCCTTCCTTTATTCATCTGGAGCTGGAGCCATATCACCTCTGTACTCCCTCTTTCAAACTCCTCCTCCCTTACACACACAGTACCTTCCATTATGTATGCCACCACCCCACTCCCTTTCCCTGTCTCCCTGTCCTGTCTATATAGCCTGTAACTTGGGATCAATAGGTCCCAGTTTTGGTGTGCTGATGCCCAGGTCTCTGTAATGGCAGTGATTTCTACCCTGCTTTCTGCTAAGAGCACCTGCAGTTCTGCCATCTCATTCTCAAGACTGCACACATTCAGCACCACCACCTTCCACTTTCTCTCTGTCGTGCCCTTGCTCTTCCTCTGACTTAGTCCTACTTGACGTGCTTCTCCCCAATTTTCTGATCTGACATCCATCTTTGCTCCCTGTTTCTTGTCTCTGCTGATGTGGGGGGGAGGCACTACATCCTCCCCTATTCTGCCGCCCCCCTTTAGCAGTTTAAACCCAGTTCCCTTGCCATGTATTCCCTCATTTTAGTTTTAATTTTCTTTCTCCCTTCCCAGATCAGGTGTAGTCTGTCACCACTATTGTCCACCCATGTGTCTCCCCATTTGCCTATAAGACCGTATTCCTCCTCCTTACCCCACCAGCCTAGCCATCCATTAAATTCCGCTATCCTTTCCTTTCCTGGCCGTGCTTGCCCTTGGTACAGGAATTATCTCAGAAAAGGTTAATGATTTCACAGACTTCTTACATACCGCTGCTAAGTCCATAAATCTCTGTTGCACCACCTCGGTTTCCTATCCGACTAAATCATTTGTCCCAATGTGCAGTATCAAGTCTGGTTTCTCCCCTGCCACCCTTATGAGCTCCCTTACATTTTGAGTTGTTTTACCTGCCTTCATCCCAGGTGCGCACACCACTGTTGTCCTCATCTATGCGTCCTCACATCTCCTCCATTGTATACCTTTTATTATCAAGTCCCCTTAGACTATTACTTTATTCTTTCCAGAGTGTCTGTACTCCTCATCATTCCTCCTATGTTTCCTGCCTCCTGTATTGTCCGCCCTCATTTTACTTTTTTCCCTCTTCCCTTTTCCTATCTCTCCTTCGTTTCTGTGTTCCTTGTCTCCTTCCGTTGAGACATATGGTTTCTGGCCCTCTTGAGCTACCTTCTGGCCTTGTTCACCCCCTACCTTGCTGGTATCCTGCTGCAACTCCATTTCCACCTTGCCTTTGTCCCCTTGGGTCCCCTCTGTCAGTATTGCATATCTATTGTAAGTAGTCACCCCCAAGATGAAGATTTCCTCTACTCTCCAGCTCCTACCCTGAATTCCTTGTTTTTGTCCCCCTTTTCTTGTCATCTTCCACCTCTCCCCTATTTCCCTTTCATCTAGGTATTGCTTTTCCTGCTGACTTATCCCTTGCCTTTGTCTGTCTTCTTCTTCCTGTCTCTCCCCATTGCTGATATTCTTTAGTCTCTGTACAGTATGCCTACTCGATGTCCAGTTTGCCCCTGTATCCCTTGTTTATTTCCTCCATTTCTTGTCATCTTCCACCTCCCCCCTCTGTCCCTTTTGTATAGGTATTGCTTTTCTTGCTGACTTATTCCTTGCTCTCGCCTGTCTTCTTGCTTTCTCTCCCCATTGCTGATATTCTTTAGTCCATGTACGTGTAGGGAGCTGGAAGGTTCCCTAACAATTTTCCAGGACAGACCAGATGAATCTGGAAGGAGAGGCAGGAAGCTTACTCAGTGACCAAGATGCAAGATGCAGAAGATTTATTTACCAGGGACAATAAAAACAAGATAACGGTTTTCTACAATGCTACAGGATAATAAAAATAAACAATATGGTTAGGACCAACAATTGGTCGAACCAAGGACAGGGGTAACCCCCTTTGAGTCCAAGTCTTATGTGTACTTGGCCAAGATGATGAACCAAGCTCCGGCTTTCCTCTGCATCGGCTGATCAGCAGGTGGGCATTGAGCCCACAAAGCACTTGTTACAAACAGGCCATACTGGGGCATCCCCTGACGGAACAGAACATGACAAAGAACACTGCTAGCTGGTCAATGAAGAACTTGGCGATCCTCAGCAGCTCTGGGCAAGAGGCTGAAGACTTCTGGTTAGCAGGTGGTTCTCTAGACGATCTGCAGCAATGACCTCTGATAGGTCCTCGGCACCCAGGACACCTCCCAAGAAGAAGACGACTGCTGGTGATGTGACCCTCTGGTGGTCTGAGTGGAACAACACGGGCACACGTACACCTGCCAACAAAATAAGAAAAGGGCATGTGGGATGTTAACTGTGGCCCCTCAAGCTTGAGCCAGGGTGGCTCCTAAGCTGACTCACTGGAGGTGGCCCTGCTGCAGATGGCGGATGGGCCGTGGACTTCCCTGGGTCAGCATCAGGCTCTGGTGAAGCTGCTCTGAGTGACAAAGGTGAAGCTGGACATCTGGTACACCAAGGTGCAATTCGATAACATCATTTAGTAGCAAGCAAACAATTGGGTTTTTGGCAGACAGTTTAGTTCTTGTAGAAAATATAGTCTCTAGGAGGTGCTAGGCAGGCAACAGCACAGTTCAGTTTGGGTGATGCTCGAACAACCTTTACCATGGGCAACCTAGGGCCTCTTTCCTGATGGTCAAGACCATCCCTGTGGCAGAGCCTATGGGGCTCCCTATCCTGATCTCTCCTTCCCCATGCATATTAGTGAGGGCCTACCATGTGGAGGCTTTGCTCAGCCCGTCCTCTCTTTCATATGCATGAGGGCTTGGACCCTCATGTTTAGCCTCTCTTTCTCAGGGGATGGCTATGGGTCTTTGCCTCTGGCCCTGTCCCTGGCACAAATGGTGCCATGGCAAAACAAAAGGGCTGGCCAGCCCATCTCTCTTGCTCTCCCTCTTCCTAGGGCCATTACCATGTGGTGCCCCTCTAGCACCAGTGGTGCTCTAAATTGGTAATTTGGGCTTATGGCCACGTTTCCCCTGTTGTTGCTTCCCCCTCTCTTAAAGAGCCCACTGCACCTCCCCTCTCTCCCACTAGGGCACTTGCCCTTTAAGAATTTTGTTGGGCACTTACTTTTCTTGTGCACTTGGCCCCTTTTATTTCCCTTTCCTTTCCTCTCCCCCATCCCTGGCACCTGTGGCCCAAGCACAAAAGAAAGTTTGGGCGCTTGCTCACTCACTACCATGGCCTGGGATGTCTCCATCACTGGGGATGGTCAGCAAAATGGCCAGGGAGATGCGCGTCCACCTGGCTCTCCCTCTACTGCTTTAGGCTGCTGGGCACAAAACTCGAGGTCTGGGATGTGGTTTCCACCAGGACCTATTTGTAGGGGGCACCACTCAGTCTGGCCTGCAAATGCTTCCCCCCATGCCACTCAGGGCTCTGGGGAAAGGAGACAGTTCACATTGGGGAGCCACGCTCCCACCTGACTGACCCTGCCACTACTGCTGCCACATGCTGGAATGCTGACCTGAGGGGAGCAACACCAGAGGAGCCACAGACTGGCTGCAGGTACTCTTTCTTTCATCTGTGCTCCTCATGTCCTCCACCCTCTATCCTGTACCACCAACTCCCCTTTTAAACCACTCCCTGGCCCTTTTGTAGGGCAGGGGAGGTCCTGGCATCTGGCCAGGAGATTGGCCAGCAGCAGCCCTGCCGGGAGGGTCTCCTGCCCATGAACCCCCTTCTTAGCACCAAATGGCACAAAATGAACAAAGGGGAAGGGTCAGTGGGACTGCAGGCAAGAGGCTGGAAGGGAAGGGGAACAAGTAAAAGGGACCCCCCCCCCAACTTCAGGGTACTACAATTGTCTGATCCATATCCAGTTTGCCCCCTGCATCCCGTCTATGCTGCCCACTATCATTTCTTGTAATGCCTTAGTGAGGCATCCAATCTCCATTTTTAGTTTTCCTATGCTGCTACACACTGGGTACCTCCCCACTCCATCGTCCACAGTGTCTCCATAAATACAGCTTTCCCCACAATTGTTACAACCTACAATCCCTCCCTGGTTGCCCTGTCCAGTTCAATGTCCCCTAACACCCCACATTTTACACACTGCTTTTCTGTTTATAAATACTCCTCTAGTTCTGAAATTACTCAATCCTGTAACCACACTATACACTACAATTTAATGAGTTATCTGCAATTGTATGTTTGACAGCAATATCTTCCTAAACAGTCCCCACCATATCATCTGGCTTAAATGCAACTGTGCTTAAAATGTCCTAATAATAAAGTACTGTAATAATAAGCAAAAATACACTAAATTACTGACTTAATTACTAAGTTAATAATAAAGTACCCTAAAAAATAAGCAAAAATACACTAAATTCCTAACTGGTACCCTAAAATATAAGCAAACATACACTAAATTCCTAACTTGACTACTAGGTTATTAATGACCAAAAATACACTAAATTACTAACTTAATTACTAGGTTAATGTACATCTAAAGTACAATTCAATTATTGACTTTAATAACTACCCGAAAGATGAAGCCTTGCATGTCCTAGCCTAAACCTTGACTAAAAGCCTAAAATATAAAACTATTAAAATCTTTTAAAGTCCCCTCAAATTAACTAAAAGCCTAAAGATATAGAATCTATTAAACTTTGATATCTACCCAAAAGAAGAGCACTGTACTACCTAGCCTAAACCTTAACTCAAATTGCAAAATATCCTCCAATAAGCAGACAATACAATCGTCAGCAGAAATAGACAAATTGACTAAGAAACCCAAAACGTCCCAGGTGATTCTCAAAAGTCACAACACCCCTGGTTATGTTGCAATATCTCAAGAGTCACAGATACAGTGCCCCTGTTTATATTGCAATATCCCTAACAATTTAATCTTTATGGATGCATTCACAGTACCTTCAGAATTATTTTTAAGTCCCTCCAGCAGAAGTCCCTGCCTCAAAGTTCATCTTGAGGCCACCCCCTTCACCGAGCTCCTTCTCCTACCCATTCCTGATAGGTGCTCCTCCTTCTGGGTGTGCCTCTGCTAGCCCCCTTAATACGGAGGTGTTATAACTTTAGGCAGCAGTAATGCTGTATGATATGCAACAGCCTCACCCAATCTAATGCCAACTTTTTTGATGAGCTAGGTTAGCCGACCCGCAAGAACAACAGTGAATATACATTTTTGTTTCCAAACAGTCCATTGGGGAGGAGCCCCGGAAGAGTATTTAAATACTAGTGGGGGTGGGGGACGGCGGTTGGGCAGAACATCATCCTCTGTGCTAAGGACCTCGATTTGGTGGCTCTGTAGTGTGGGGAAAGAGGGGGTCCCTGTATAGACACTGCCAACCTCTTAGCCCTCATCGCAGCAACAACTGTTCAGCAGCACTGAAGCCAAGAAGTGGCTTCACTCCTTTTAAATTCAGTGCATCCTACTTGGTCCAATCTGATTGGCCTGACTCTCCCCTCTGTGCCCGCAATTTATTTCAGGCTTTTTTCTTTTCACCCTCTGTGCTCCAGTCCTCAATTTGGCAGATCTGTAGTGTGGGGGAAGAGGGGTTCCAGCATGGACACCGCCAACCTCTTGCCCCCATCGCAGCAACAACAGTTCAGCAGTGCTGAAGCCGAGAAGCGCCTCACTCCTTTTAAATATGGTGCCTCCTCCTTGGTCCAACCTGATTGGCCTGACTCTCCCCTCTGCACTCGCAGTTTGTTTCAGACTTTTTTTTTTCACCCTCTGTGCTCCGGTCCTCAATTTGGTGGCTCTGTAGTGCAAGGGAAGAAGGGGTCCCAGCGTGGACACCGCCAGCCTCTTAACCCCATTGCACCAACAACAGTTCAGCAGAGCTAATGTTTTATGCTTCTATTTCCTACCTAGAAAATTACACAGTAAACTCCAAATTAGTGATATAAAATTGAAATTAATTGACTGAGTCAACTCTTACTATTATTTTTGTTTCTTACTTACTACATTTTAATTTTGATTGACACATTTCTCAGCTTTACAAAAATGTATTACGAAACTGAATTTCCTTTATAGAACAAGTGATACTTCTATACTGCTTCAAGAGCTTTGATTATTAAAGAAGGTTTTGTTACCCACTTTAGAATATGATCCTATTAAACTACATTACATGGTGCTTGCAATAAAGTACACCACAGATACCAGGTACTGGATAACACTCTAAGTGTGCCCTTTTGGTTACCCTCACAACCCATCATTGTACATTGTACAACAGTCTAACATAACTAACAATGCATGATTTAATGATGATGTCTACCTTTTTCCAGGTTCTCGCCTTGAAATCCAGTGTAGCATCCCCTGTCTAGCTCTGTTCTCCCCATGCTGGCCATTTGCATAAAAGGTCCCTTACTGATCTTGGTCCATCAATGTCCCCCCCCCCATCTCATGCCTGTGCCTTCCCCTAGAAATATTCATGGCATACCTGGATTTAATAAGCGCAATCCAATAGAGGAGAACCTGTGAAGGGCTTGGAACTCTTAACAGTGGGTAACAGTGAGTCATAAGGAGAGATGCACAATTGTAGTTGGCTTACATGTAAATTAAAACTAATGTGGTACCCTGAAATAAAATCATTAGTCTATTAAACTCCCTTCTTTGGTGAGAATAATATCTGATATACTTTGATGTCTACAATGTGATTGCCAGAATCCACTGCTGTATGCACCTACAGAAGAAATTAATCTTATAGAAAAATAAATAGAAACTACTATATGTGGATTTACTTAAGGTATTTTTGGTCTGCTTCAAACCAGGAACATTTGTAATGATAGATGGATAGGCAGGTAGATAGATAGACAGATAGATAGACAGATAGAAAAATTTAAAGAGAGACAGAGTTTAGTATTACAAACAAAACTGGTTTATGTTTTACACCTCTAAGACCAGAGTAAGGAAGATACATTTGGAAATGCATCAATAGACTATATTGTTAAGTTTCACAGTTTCAGATTTTGAATAATTATTTGGAACATCACACAGTATTAGATTCCTATAAAATCCCACAGGAGGAAAGCACACATTCTAATTAAAAGGCTTTGCCTGTAGTTCGGTGACCAAGCAGCCAGCCACTCCCACTTCCTGAGCTATATAAGCAGTTCCTTTCACCCTCACTGTGAAGCATTTTGTCTTTGCAGCTGGAGGCTATGTTGGTTTGTCCTTTGAGCTGGTTGGGGCCTACCCTCCCCCAAAAAAAACAAAAAAAAAACCCACACACAAAAGCCTGCTGTTTCTGTGTGTCTCTGCTGGACTTCAGTGTTTGTTTTCCTACTTCTGGTTTGTATCTTTCTTCTGGCTGTGTACTTCCCTGTGTTTTGTTTCTTGTTTTTTTGGGCCTTTCCCTGTTTTCTGTTTTGCTGTGTTTTGGTTTCCTCTTTTGGGGGTGCTTTTATTTTTAAAACTCCTAACATACTACTTACAGAGCTCATTCCGCTTGCTTTCAGTTACAACTCTCAATTTACTGCACTGCAACTGCAAACCTACTCAGAGCTCATGCTACTGCTTTCAGTTACCTACAACTTCAGCCACTGCTGCTGACTGCTTACTTTAATTACTACTGTACCCAGTGCCTGTGTTTTAACACTGTACTCATTTAACTACTGCTGTACAGGCCCACTTGCTTCCTGTTGCTGCATTGTTTACACCCATTCCTATTCTACCTTGTTTACTCTGAGGTTAGCTGAAGCTCCTGCTGTGGCTATTAAGCTAGCTTTCATATCTGTGTGGTTCTCTGCCTTTCATCACTTCCCTTTTTGTCCTACAGTGGGGACTGGGAGGTGTTTTGGGGGGTTGTGGCCTATGTAGTTAATTTTGTTCTAAATCCTGTTTTTGCCACCAAAAATCCTCAGTTTGTCACCTTGATTTGGCTATTCATGTCTGGCTGGCTTGCCCCTAACTCAGTCCTGTTTACTTGCTATACAGTTGTTATGCAGGTCCACCTATTACTACTACTACTGCTTACTGACCTATCAGGTCTCCACTTGCTTATGCAACCGTTGCTCCTTGCTTACGCAAACCATTGCTTTATGCCTAGTGCCATCCCCTCAGCTTCGCCTGGGATTCTACTGCTCTCAATCTGCATCTGACCTTGCAAGGTCTCGGCACTCAATGCTCATTACGATCTCAGCACGCCGTGCTCATTCAGCTCACCAGCTTTACCCTTCTCAATCAATTCTGGGGCATGTCAGCCATTCTAATCTGGCGCAGGTTTCCCCAGCAGATGGTCTTAGTCTGCATTTAGTCCGCATCAGCGAGCGTGTCGAACTTGGGATGGGATCCTTCTCACCTGGCCCGTAGCTGGGAATGTCCTCGGCCCAGGCTTGGCTTTAGCTGCCTGCTACGCGACAGCAGCTCCTGGTGTAGAATTTAAGACTAGTGGTGAAGGGCGGTTATGACGATCTCCTTTGGCTCTAGTGTTCCACTATAACGGTTGGCCATTGACTTTAGTGGTTTCCCCAGCAAGGCATCTTCACCACATTCTCCCCACAACTGCCTCTGGTTCGCCTGGTTTGATTTAGGGCAGGTAGGCCAGGTGAGTGCCTCAGCAGTTGTTGCTGTCCTCCTGCGCCTTGGATGCTCGTATTGTTGCAGAGTTTTCTCACAACCTTCCACGATGTTCCCGCTAGAGGGTTTGAGTGACAGCCTTCCTCCAAATTGGAATATTTTCCACATCCCTTTAATTGGGTTTTCCAAATTGCAGCTGCAGAGATGTCACTAAATACATTTTCCCAAGCCTGGAGGGAAGGTGACCTAGGCCTTGGATCCCCAGAGATTTCCTCCTCATAGGGAGTTTTTTCTCTCCTCTGTTGCCTCAGGTCATAACACTTAGTTAACATAGTTTCCTTAGGTAGGTTCCGTTGTTGGTTGGAGGTGGAGGATGTCCTGCCATTCCCTCTCTCCTTAGGGGATCCCCTTCTCTCACACAAGCCATCACTATTCTTCTCTACTACTATGTTGCAGTTACTGCTTCTGTGTCACTGTTACTGCTTGCTCATACGCATCATGTTGCCTCCTTTTGGGGATGATACTACATTTCTTTTGGGGATTCCTAAGGTACCTTTAGCCACGGAAACTGTCCTCTGGCACCTCTAGGGGCGGAACCCTCTCCGAGATTTCCTTGCTTTTGTACCCCTACAGGGTGGTAATTCCTCTGGAATAGAGAATGCGAACAGCCACAACCAAACTAATAGTTACATAAGCATAACACTATACTGGCTGCATAGGTCAGTGATTTGAAAGGCTTTGCCTGTAGTTCGGTGACCAAGCAGCCAGCCACTCCCACTTCCTGAGCTATATAAGCAGTTCCTCTCAGCCTCACTGTGAAGCATTTTGTCTTTGCCCCACCATCCTCCCCTCCTCCTCCAGCAGCAGTGCTGTCTCCTTAGGGAATTCCTAAGGTACCTTTAGCCACGGGAACCACCCGTGGCACCTCTAGCGGAACCCTCTCCGGGTTCCTTGCTTTCATACCCCTACAGAGTGGTAATTCCTCTGGAATAGAGAGTGTGAACGGCCACAACCAAACTAATACAGTTACATAAGCATAACACTATACTGGCTGTGTAGGTCAGTGAATTACGTGATAGGGATATAAATACAGAAGTATTTCAAAACTGGTCCTACACATACTGAAAAAGGATTCATTGTCTGAAGCTAACATAGCAACTTGGTTCCCAAAACAGAGTTATAATATTACAAAAGCTTCTGACATAATTAAACTATACTATAGTATATGGTTAGGGCTTATTATGAATAGAAAGCAGTGGCTTTCAAAACCATGTAGGACAGTTCAAAGGTCAAAAAAGTTGTACTATCGTTCTGACATCACATCGATAGTACAACAACTTTTCTGACTTGCCCTACTACCTGATTGGCTGATTCAGACTGGGGATTAAAAAAATGCAGGAGAAAATGGCGGCATCACTTAGCGAGGGGTCAGGCAAGCAGCTCATAAGTACATTTTGGACACAGACTATATTGTTAGCTCTGTGTGCCCAAACTGTCAGTTTTCAATGTTTTTCTTTTTTTAATTCTACTGGCACAGTTACAGATGCCAAAGCAGAGTGGGATTTGCAGTGAGAATTCGTGAGAACCGGTAACTTCTGGGGCAGGACTGCATCACGGAGGACTGCAATCTTTAGGTAAGGAACTGCAGAGAATGACAAAATGCTGAGTTCTGTTGCGGGAATGTGAGCACAAGGTATGAACCTTGTTAAATGTTGAGGAACCATATACTATGTAAAATAGTGGATGGTTAACCAGCCACAACTAAAGCTATGTTTCCATCTAAAGTCGGCGGCATCATAAAAACCTCTGAGCTTCATTCTCTGGGTTTTGCGACACCATCGACTCCCTTGATGGAAACACAGCCTTGCTGTGGATGGTCAACCATCCACTATTCTATATGTTGTAACTTTTTTGTTTATTGTTATTTATTAAGCATTTGCTGGCCAGGAAAGGTGCAAGGTTCACTGAGCTGAGGCTCATTTCCAGGTGCACCTGGTGGAGGGACAAAAATGAAAGTGGGAGTACAAACAAAAATAAAACCAATTTATTCTATACAAAGAGTATAACAAAAATGGTCTGATACAGTAAGACTGTGGTAAAGTTCCCTTAAAAAGGCTAAATAAACAAATGGTGCGCCCACCACCCCAAATAGTTACCATGCACCATGTGTACTAATACTGAAAATAACCAGCATTATCACATGGCTTTTGGATAATTCATTTTTATTTTCCATATGTTAGTGAAAACAAAGAAGCATAGAATTTGACGGCAGATAAAGACCACTTGGTCCACTCAGTCTGCCCATTTTTCCGTACCTACATTATCACTGCAAACCCTACTTGATCTACAGCTCTTTCTCCCTCCTCCCTTCCTTTCTACTATAATTATCTTGTGCCTATTCCATGCATTCTTGAACCCACCACTGTTTTTCCCCCAGCACCTCAACTGGAAGGCTTTTCTGGGAATCCACCACTCTTTGTGTGAAGAAGTACTTCCTCACATCTGTCCTTAATCTACCCCCCCCTCCAGCTTTATGGCATGTCCCCTTGTTCTTAAGCACCTTTTGTCTGAAAGCTATTACAAAAACTACTTCCCTCTTGTACCTTATTTACCCCTGTGATGTGTTTAAAGGTCTCTGTTATATCATCACTCCTGTTATCCAGGATATACATATTGATGTCTTGTAGTCTCTCCTTGTAGTGCTTTTGATGCAGACCCTCTACCATTTTAGTTGCCCTCCTCTGGACTGCCTCCACTCTGTCGATGTTCTTCCAGAGATGTGATCTTCAGAACAGACACAATACTCTTTATCGGGTTTCACCAGTGATGTATACAGAGGTAACACTGCCTCCCTCTTTCTGCTGGTGGTACCCCTCCCTATGCACCTCAGCATCGCACTAGCTCTCCCAAATGCATTGTCACACTGCCTTGCCACCTTCAGGTCAGCCAATATGATCACCCCCAGGTCTCTTTCCTGCTTGGTAGTTATCAGTACCATTCCACCCATTTTGCATTCTGCCTCTGGATTTCTGTGCCCCAAGTGCATTATTTTGCACTTTTTTCACATTGAAATCCAGCTGTCATACCCTTGACTACTCTTTTAGTTTTCTCAAGCCTCTGCTCATCTTTTCCACCCCCCATGGAGTGTCCCCCCATTGTAGATTTTGGTGCCATCCATAAAGAGGCAGACCTTCCCTTCCACCTGCTCTACATTGTAACTTATAAAGACAGAATCACAGACATCCAGATGGAAGGTCATCTGGGGTCCAATGACCATCACATAGTGTGGTTCAGCATAGGGACCAAGACACAGTCTAGTCACTCAAAGGCAAAGGTCTTAGATTTTAGAAGGGTGGATTTTGCTAAAATGGGGAGTTGTATCAAAGAAGCATTGGTGAGAAGGGAGATAGGAGGGGAGTTTAGGAGCAGTGGGAACAACTACTGGGAGCCATAGAAAAGGTGACAAGCCAAAGCATTAGGTTGATAAATAAGGGCATCAGAGGAAGGAAACCACTGTGGTTCTTGAGAGGGGTGGCAGACAAGGTAAGGGCCAAATGGGCAGGTTTCAGGAAATATAAGGAGACTCAAAGGGAGGAGGACAGGGAAGTGTACCTAAGGAATTTAAGGGAAGCAGGGAAGGATGTTAGGAGAGCAAAGGCTCAGACTGGAGAAAGATTAGTGCTGACAGTGAAGAAAGGGGACAAGGCATTCTATAGGTACATTAGTGAAAGAAGGAAGACCAGTGAGGGGGATTGTAAGGCTTATAAGGGATACAGAGGAGTGTAAGGAGGGAGACATGGAAAAGGCAGAAATACTGAAGAAATACTTCAATTCAGTATTCACTAAAGAGGGGAAGAGTCAGGGACCACAGCTGGGTAACAGACATGAAGTGGAGGAGGTAAACATAAGTCCATTCACAGTGGACAGAGTCCTGGAGGAGCTCACAAAACTGAAGGTGGACAAAGTAACCTGGCCAGATGGCATACACCCTAGGATATTAAGAGAGCTGCGAAGAGAGCTAGCAGCACCTCTGGCAGCACTGTTCATGGAGTCATAGGCTGGTCAGCCTCACCTCAGTAGTGGGTCTGAGGCAACATGAATTCACAGCAGGAAGGTCAGGTCAGATGAATCTGATAGATTTTTTTGACTGAGTGACAAGGGAAGTAAATCGGGGGCAGGAGCATAAACGTTGCCTACCTCAGTTTCAGCAAAGCCTTCAACACCATCCCACATAAAAGACTGGCCAACAAAATGAGTAGTCTGAGTATGGGGTACAAGGTGGTAAACAGGGTTAGGAACTGGCTAATGGTCAGGAGGCAGACTGCGGTGGCAAATGGGATCTAATCAAGGGAGAGGGGGATGACCAGCAGAGTACCTTAGGGATCAGTCCTTGGACCAGTCCTGTTTAATGTCTTCATAAGTAACATTGCATTAGAACTGGAGGGAAAGGTCTGCCTGTTTGCAGGTGACACCAAAATCTACAACAGGGCAAATACTCCAGACAGGATGAACAGAATGAGGAGGGACCTGGAGAAGCTTGAAAAATGGTCTAAAGTGTGGCAACTAAGGTTTAATTCCAAGAAGTGCAAAATAATGCACCTGGGAAGAGGGAACCCTGGGGAGAGCTACAGGATGAGGGGGGAGAGTTGCTATGACCAAGGAAGAAGGGGACCTGGGGGGTATCATTTCTGACAACCTAAAGGTGTCTAAGCAGAGTGCAAAGGCTGCAGGGAGGGCCAGTGGCATACTGGGGTGCATAGGTAGAGGTATCACTAGCAGAAGGTGGGAGGTGGCGATGGCATTATACAAAATGCTAGTGAGGCTCACCTAGAGTACTGTGTGCAATTCTGGAGGCCGCACCTTCATAAGGACATTGACAGGGTGGAGGCGGTCCAGAGAAGGGCGACTAAGATGGTACAGCTGCATCATAAAACATATGAGGAGAGACTAAAGGACCTCAATATGTACTTGCTGGAGGAGAGGAGGGATCAGGGGACATGATAGAAACACTCAAGCACATTAAGGGCATCACCAAGTGCAGGGGGAGACAGCTTCCAATATAAGAGATGTACAAGAATGAAATGACATGATATGAAATTGGAAGGAGGCAGGCTGTGGGAAAATGTGAGGATGTTTTTCTTCACAGAGAGGGTGGTGGACATGTGGAATAGACTGCCATAGGAGGCAGTGAGGGCGAGCACAGTGGAGGGTTTTAAACATGCATGGGACAGGCATAAGGGTACTTTAGAGGTGGGAAAGAGGGGTGAAAAGACATTCACCAGGTATGGTTAGAGGCCACAAACCAGTATAGGTCTTTTGGGTAGTCTGGATGGGCCTGGAGGTCCTTATCTACTGACAGTTTCTATGTTTCTAAGACATTAAAAAGGACCAGTCCCAGCACTGATCTCTGAGGCACCCCACCAGTCACCCTCCCTGCCTTAAAGTGAATTCCATTTACCACCACCCTCTGTCACCTATCCCCTAACTAATTTCTTATACAGCTTACCACATTTGGACCCACTCCTAAGCTACCCAGCTTGCTTATGTGTCTCCTATGTGGAATGGTGTCAAAAGCCTTACTGAAAACTACAGTAGCTAGGTCATGTCCACTGCTCCACCCTGATCTAATTCCCTTTTTGCCAGTCAAAGAAATCTATCAGATTAATTTGATATAACCTCCCCGCTGTGAACCCACGCTGCCTCAGGTCTTGTAACCTATTGGATTCAAGATATTCCACAATCCATTCCTTCAGCAGTGACTCCATTAACTTTCCCACAAGTGATGTCAAGCTGACTGGCTTATAATTGCCAGCCTCCTGCCTAAAGTTGCTACATATGGTTTTGCTGGAAGGGTTTTGCTACATAACATATCTGTTTCATCAGGCATTTGAAGGGACCTAGTGAGTTAGTGCTGAAATATTGTATGTATATTTATTGTTTTGCTCTATAATGAGATTATTTGTTTTAGTGATGATTGTTAAGACACCCTGAGCTCTGGAAGGGTGCCTGACAGAAATAAAGTTTTACTTTTTACATACAGTTTTGCTAGAATACAGATACACAAACCAGGAGAAGTATTTAAAAGACCATGCAGTCCATATGGTAGATCACCACACTGCAGAATGCAGTGACTGGAACTGACATTTTGCCCAGACTAGAAGGGATTTCTTCAGAGTTCCTAGTATGGGTGAAATGACACTGCCAGTTGCCATATTCCTCATAGAGAGGGAACTCCCAATTATGAATTATGGAGTAACACAACCCCAGGGCCCACAAACTCAAGCTAGAGTAGACCAGCCAGAATGCAATGCAATACTGCAGAATGCTGCAGCATAGTTACTGCAGAAAACAATGCAAGTTCAGTGGAAGTTAATCCATTTTGTCATGCAGAAATAGATCACTCTGTGCATCCTTACGGGCTCCACTGAAGCAGGGGGTGACCTCAACAAGGCCTAATGAAATACTTCTTTGCAGAGAGGATGGTGGACAGCTGTAACAATCTTCCCAATAATGAGATTATGCTAGACCTATCTCAGAGTTCATACCCAGGTGAGGTATGTACATAGTGACAATTAGAAGCAAATATGAGGCTATGAGCTCTGGGAGCTCTAGTGCTGGGGAAGAAATGAGCAGGTGGGTAGAAACTTGCCTGAGGAATAGGACGCAGAGGGTGGCAGTTGAAGGAGTTACTCAGCACCAGGGAAGTTACCAGTGTGGTCCCGCAGTGCTCATTGCTGAGGCTGGTGTTGTTCAATGTTTTCATCTATGACATTAGAGAGGGTATTAATCAGCCCGGTGGCACTGAGGGTTGAGGTGCTGGATGCCGCACCTTGCGCCACACCCGTGACCTAGGTTCGGGAACAAGCCTGGGCCACAGGGGGTCAGCAGAGTAGAGAGAGGATCAAGTGTCCAGAGGACTGCTCCCCTCTCTTGATGGGGGGGGAATCCAGGCACATGCCCAGCACTGCAGCGGCCACCGGTGGCAACCAGAGGCACTACAACATGCAGGGCTTGCTAGAGGGAAGGCGGAGCTGTGGCGGGCATGCCTGGCACCATTGCACGACTCAGCTCTGCCGGGGAGGGATGCAGGGGAAAGGGAGCAATGCAGCCAAGAAAAATCTCTGCTCCCGGAGATAGGTGACGGCACTGCCCCCTCGACCACACTCCACTAGCCGGACCCACCCAGCTCCTGGGCCGAGCCCAGCCCAGCCTGAATTGCAAGATAGAGTGTCTTGGGAGGATAGGGCTGCCCCACCTTGGAAGGGCTCAGAGCTGAGGGGATAGCTGGGCTGATGCCAGAAAGCTGGGGGGTTTCAGGCTCAGAGGTAGAGCCGAAGGGTGTGCAGTTGCATAAGAGAGTTCTCCAGGGTCCAAGCGGAGCCAGAAAAAGAGTGTAAAAAAAAAAAAAATAGAGAGGGTATTAAGGGCAAAAAGTGTCTATTTGCAGATGACACCAAACTCTGTGGGATGGTGGACACAGTAAAAGGCATACAAGACCTGCAGGAGGACCTCAGAAATCTTAAGAGTTGGTCAGGGATCTGGCAACTGGGTTTCAATGCCAAGAAATGCAAAGTCATATACATTGGAGACCGGAACCCAAGAACCGAGTACTACCTGGGCAGTATCCAGGTAGCAACAACAAAGGAGGAAGAGGATCTGAGAATAATGATACCTAGCTACCTGAAGCACTCCTTGCAGTGCAAAAAGGCAACAGCGAATGCAAACAGAATGCTGGGGTGTATGGTCAGGGGAATCAGTAGTAGGCAGAAGGAGGTTGTACTACCCTTGTACAGGCCATTGGTGAGACCGTATCTAGAGTAGGGCATAAGATATTGGTGTCCATACCTTGAGAAGGTCCAGAGTAGGTCAACTAAGATGATTGCAGATCAGCAGGGTATGTCTTACGAGGAAAGGTTGGAGACCCTGAGGATGTACTCCCTTGTGGAGAGAAGGGAGAGAGGGGACATGATAGAGACCTTGAAATACTTGATGGGAATAAATAAGGTAGATAGGGAGGGTCTCTTCAAGCTAAGGGGCAGCCGAACCATAAGAGGACATAGTCTAAAGCTGAAAGGGGGAGGTTTATTTATTTATTTATTTATTTGTTGTCTCGGATTACAACCTTTGAGTTGAGAGACTCTTTTACAGAGGTTCCACATCAAGGTAAAATAAAAAGTCATGACAATACACAGCAATACAGAGTATGGGAAGAAAAAACATAATACAATATGTAAAATAAAAACAGTGAATTCGAACAGTAGAGCAGAACCATTAAGCACTGGCAATTACATTTGTACTTTTTATATTTGTGCAGGCTAAGGTTTAGGAGGGATGTTAGGAAGCATTTCTTCACTTAGAGGGTGGTGGTCAATTAGAATGCACTGCAGGAGGAAGTGGTCTTGGTGACATCAGTGAGCAGCTTTAAGAGGGCTTAGACTAGGAATAAGGAGAAACCATAGGGCATGGAGGGGCAGATAGGGTGGAAGGGGGATAGAGGAGGGGGCAGGGTCAGTAGTGTAAGTTGGGGACCCTGCAATATGAGCAGACTTGATTGACCAAATGGCTTTCTTCTGCTGGCTTTTTTGCATGTTCATGTGGAAGGACTGAAGAGGTCTAGGAAGGTCCTGGGTTTTAGCCCCACACCAAGTACTCGGGGTAATATCCATAACTGATACTGTTGTTCAGTACGAGAGGGGTACTGCACTGATGAGAGTCCTTCTTTTGGATGAGACATTAAACTGAAGCCCCTTCTGCCCTTCTCTGGTCACTGACCAGGTAAAGTAAAAGACCCTATGGTGCTTATCAATAAAGGGAAGGTGAGTTTTCCAAGTGACAAGGCCAACATTCCCCCATCAACAAAAAACAAGTCCATGTAAACCACCCCCAGGACACACTTGAAAATAAGATGTCACAGCTTAGTGTGCCTTTCTTGGTCAAAAATTACAAATAAATACATTTAAAACTTGATGGCTTGTTTGCACAGAAGCCTGCTCATTATACTGTACATGGCCCCCATATTAGAGCGTCATTGTAGTGCACTTATTATATGTTAATGCTGAGTAAGAAGAGTACTGCTATAACCCAATTTTTGCACACTAATGATATGGCTGTTTCTGCATGGAATAGGTAAGCGATTAGGCCCAACAGGGTGTTGGGTGTTGGAGGATACTTGCATGACCAGGGTGTAGTGAGGCTTGACCCTTTGGGCAGAGGGCCTTAGAGCACGCGGAAGCACACACCCTGAAGGGTCTACTGTGCTTAAAAAATGGGCCTCAGCAGTAACAAAATGAAAATCTATCTATCTATCTGTCTGTCTGTCTGTCTGTCTGTCTATCTATCTATCTTAATACATTTAAAGAAAACATTTTATATGTAAAATAATCCTTATGCCGGTACAGTGCTGGCTCTTTTTTAAGAGGGCTGAGCTGATTAGCAAACATATAGCTTTGGAATGTTGTAAGCCAATCAAGTTTCAGGATTTTCTAACCGATTTTCTAACTTGAGAACTGGAATTTGCAGATTCATTGCCAGAATCTCTGGATCCTGCGAATTTGGTAAAGGTCAGTCCATGAGTTAAAACGTTCTAGAAGTTTGAAAACACAGAAATATGGAAATGAAGACCTTTCATTGGTTTACAAATAGCACAAAAATGGCTTCTAGCTGAAATGTTGAAACTTTCAGGTTTATCAGAGTTTGACCCAAGGATGTTTCTTTGATACATAGTTTTATTGAAAAATGTGTAGTGTTTTAATTAATAAGGAAATTAAGGGCCACTTTTGTGTGTGCAGAACATGTTTTAATATCCTAATATCTGCATTTTTGCAAATTTGATGTGTCAGTTTTCTGAGAGAATTTCCATTCTGTGACTCAAAACTGCCATATTCGAGCACACAATTTTATTAGGTCGATGGTCAGGAGACCATCCACAACAGCAGCACCAGACCCTTCCCCTAAAGTTTCTCTCATGTTCTGGAGCCCATTCATGCTGACAGTACCTGTGCCCACCTATCAGAACTATAGAAGACATGGTCAAGGGTGCCCAACCCAGCTGCCAGTGTGATTGCTTAAATTCCCCACCCTGTCTGCCCAAAATGTTAACCAGCTGGCAGTGGGTGCCAAACCATGAAACCAGTACCCTCCATCTGCCTAAACTAGAAACAAACCAGTGGCAGGTGCCTAACCACACTGCCAGTACCCTTCTCCCATCCAGCCACCTGAACTAGACACAAGCCAGTGACAGGTGCCCAACCCACCACCACCAGTACCCACCTCCCACCAGTTTGCCTGCCAAAAGTAGAAAAAGTTAACAGGTGGTACGTGTCCCACCCGACAGCATCCCCCTGCCCCCTCATACTGAAGAAAACCTTCCCCCAACCACTGGCCAAATTCCTAACCCACCCTCCCCACCACCCATCCCATTAATGAAACAACTTTCCACCTTCTAGCACCCATGCCATCTGCCACTGATACCCACATGTCCCTCATGATCATGTCCCTCGTGATGATTCCTCAATGTTCCTGATCTTGATTCCTCTATGTCTCATGGCATAATCCTCAGCTCTCCATTGAAGTACTCTTCTTCCTGTAGGTCAGAACAGAAAAAAAGGAAAAAAATCTGAAATCTTGAAACAGGGACTAAATTTTTTTTTTCAAGGGAAACAGAGGGTGTCCACAGTATGTGTGTGTGTGTGTGTGTGTGTGTGAGAGAGCATATATGTGTGTGTGTGTGTGTGTGTGTGTGTGTGTGTGTGTGTGTGTGTATAGTGGGGTTGTTGAGAACCAAACCTTCGAATGTGGTAAAACAAAATTTAAAAACTAAAAAGATTTTGGTGTTAAGAGAAAATTACTCCCAACTCCATTACCTTGCACATCTGCAAGGACTTAATGTTTTACAGACTTAGTATTTTATCAGGGTTTTTCCTAACACGTAGCACTTTTTAATTTAAATATTTTTTCACAAAATTTTAGGGAAGGGATACTTAGTACCCCTCCTTGTGAACACACAATTAACAAGTTTCATTACTGCCACTGGGTGTGCTGCTTTGCATGGGACTCATAGGACCCTGTGCAAAGCAAACTGCAGCTCCAGGATCATGCCCGATGTATGTGTTACTTTGCATAGGGCCTGCAGCAGCAGCTCCAGCCCCATGCCCAGTGGGACCAGTGCTTTGCATATGGCCTGAAGGACCCTGCACAAGGCGTACCACACATCTGGTTCAGTAAGCATCTCTATGCAGCTGCTTCCTGAGTGGCCTGCAGGGCAACTCGTAAAGCAATCTACAGGTCTGATGCAGAGAGCATAATTATGCAGCTGCTCCTGAAGAAAGCTACAGGTCTTTGGCACTGAATGCTACTATGCAGCTGCTTCATGAGAGGCCCACAGGACCACTCAAAAAGCAAGTTAGAGGTCTGCTGCACTGCACCTTATTGTGCAGCTGCTTTGTGAGTGACCTGTAGGAGCACTCATGAAGCAAGCTACAGGTCTGGTGCAGTGAGCGTCATTACGCAGCGGCTTCATGAGAGGCCCATCAAGACACTTGCAAAAGAAGCTACTGGTCTGGTGACTTCCATGTCACTATGCATGCAGCTGTTTCCTGAGTGGCAAGCAGGGTTAACATTAAGTGTGCTAGTAACCTGTTACGGTATGCAACATTTGCCATTAAAACCCATAGGATGGTTCCTGAAAATGGGCTATGCCCAGCAATTCATACCCTGTATAAGCATCAATGAAGCTGAAATTGAAGATTTCAAGTACAAAAAAATGGGATTGGGTTTTCTTCTGGGATCAACCCTTAGATATTACATTGTTGACCTTCCATTTACCCAAATGTGTTCCAATTGCACAGCCCTGTATTATCAGGAAAAGACCCTGACACCCTTAAAAGAAATATTGACTGCACACTTGGGGATAGATTTTCAAAGTTGTGGCATGAATATTGTGCACTTGTGCTACTTATATAATGGCTGTGAGGCCACAGAAAATGTGGTCTAACATCCTATTGCAAGTACGCTGGTTACTCTCCAGAAATTATGCATGCATCAAATAAATGACTCATGCATCATTGTTGTGCAGTACGGTGAGTGAAACATCTCAGGTGTGTCAAAAAGTTTGAAAATAGGATGCAAGCATTTTAGTGTATTTGCCATGATGCAATATGCTTCTGAAACAGGGGCTTGCACCTGCCTCATGAGGTTTGAAAATTCACCCCTTAAGTAAGTGAGTGGTTGCAAGAAAACAATCTGACTGAATATTAAGTCAGTGTCCATATTGTTTGTCCCAAAACCTGATCAATAACAATATTATATATTGTTTTGTATAATCAAGAAATAAAGCAGGTTCAATTGGTACAATACTTAAGGATAACCATAGACAGCATATTGTCATTCAAACTCCATATTGATCAGTTGTGTAAAAAGTTAACTCAGACATTATATGTTTCAAAATTTTTACCTGTACTTGTTGCTCCTTCTTTAGTTATATCCTCTTCTACCCCCAAAAAAACACATAACCCAGTCAACCTTGCCTGCAGACATATTCATCTCCAGTTCCCCAGTTTGGAAGTAGTTCCCCCTACTCAAGGCTCATATGAATCTGAGACTTGTACAGAGGCTATGTGAGGCCTGAGTTGACTGAGCTTCATTCTTCAAGCCAAGATGTTATTTCTTCCTGGTTTTACCTTACATAGCATTGACAGTTAGAGTTCCAATGTGCGCTCATGCATGGAGCTGTGTTCTGATGCATGGCAACAGCTGAAGTCCTCCATTTCCAGCTGCTCCACAAGTACTTCTACTTGTGATCACTCACTTGGAAGTGATATGGTGGCACTTGGCATGATCCCTCTCTCCAGAGAAAGAAAGGGTCCTCTGGGATGCTGTATCCTTCTCCCCCTGTTAACCCTCAGACCAACCAGGTTTACTTCTGATCCAGGTCACAGACAGCAGCACTGATGCTGGACCAAGAGACCAGTTTTTACCTCATTGCTTAAGGTTTCATTGTTTGGAGAAGCTCTGGTAAAGGAGACATACATGGGGTGGAGTGGCTGAATGCCAGAGTTCACATGCATTTATTAGGACTTTAGCATGCACCACTGTGAACTAACTTTTTATAATGATGTACCATCACTCTCTGATTTGATAAATACTTCCATGGAAGCCTTTTTTAATGTTATTAGGGACTGGCTCCCCCAAAAACTATGCTTGAATGGTCAAAGTTTTAAAATACAAAAGAGTCTCAGTTATGCAACGAGGTCTTGGGCACAATTAGAATGTACGGCACCTGAATGGAAAATAGGAAAAGCAAATCGAGCCTTTATGTGTGGAGCAACCAAATCCTGGAATGTGCTTAGGTGACAGAACATGCCAATTATTCAAGTGATTTTAAACATTTGTTGAAAGTCAAGAACATGTTAAATTTTACATGTATCTACTTATCTAGTTACGGTGGATTGTGCTTTCATATAAACCTGTCATCATTTGTGGGCACACTCATGTTTGGTGAGGTGAAAAAAAGCAGGCTAGGTATCATGTACAGATATTGCTAGCATACAGTCAAGGTTCATTTTCTATTATTGTGCAATGGCTCCAAATAGAGCAGTCTAATTAGCTGACTCTCATTCTAAAGGTTAGCAACTGATAGAAACCTCAAAACTTGGGCAGACTAGATGGAGCTTGTGGTCCTCTTCTGCCATCACCTTCTATGTTTCTATGTAAAAGAAACAATGAGAATTTAAACTCTAAACAATTACATAAAAAAAAGAAATTATTTTTTCTTAATACTGACATTAAGACATTCGAGAAGTTGAGTTAACTTAGTTAATCTAACACTAAGTGGATAAGACACTTGGTTGCACCTTGTACCTTATCACTCCCAGAGGGTAAGATTAACATATGGTAACCTAATCCTGGTTAAAGAAAATGGGGGCCAACAGGAATTCCTGTCTTAATCCCTTTATCCCAATAAATTTCCTAGTCAGTTACCCACTTGTGCAATGCCATATCAGTGCTCATTTGCCAGAATACAAGTTTATAATTATGTTCAGTAGATTTTTATCTAATCCTGTTTTAGGTATGTGGTTTCATAGTTTTGACCTGTTCAATAAGTCAAATGCTTATTTTCAATAATAGTTTATGTAGATTTGTGTTTGTTTGTGTTTTAGCCTGGGTATACTTATATGTTAGATATGGGATCACGTCATAGGGTATTCATTTCTGTATCCTACTTGATCTCCATTTATTAAATTCTTAAATTCTATCCATTCTGATCAAGATTATTATTGTGAAGATTTCTGACACAATTCTAGACTTATGGGTCAGTTTTTAGGATAAGATGATGGTAAATGTGCATTTGGTGAATGTGCCACAATCCGGCATGTAGTACACTGGCAAAGGAGGTCCAAAAAAATTCAGTTTTGTTGCAGCATTTTGGCACATCAGTGTCATGGCACAGCTCTGTTTACAGGGAGCGCACACTCATCATGTCCAAGTTCTTGGCAAGCCTCATGACCTGCAGAGCCAATCAGTAATGCTGGAGATTGAGAACTGTATGGCTGCGTATATTTCCTGTTTCATAAGATCATCAGGCTTTTCAGAGTGGGTTTAGTATTGATTGAAGGCTGAGTAAACTGTGATGCTATAGCAAGAGTGTAGTTTGGCTTATGTTCCCTCTGTCCCCGCTATGGGGACTACCATCCTATCGAAGTGTCATAAGGAAACAGGAAGGTGTTGCAGGGAGGAGGTCCCAGGACCAAAGGCACCATAAGGAAGAAGGCTCAAAAGCACAATGGAAGGCAGACAACCACATTCTTCCCATGGAGAGGAAAGATGTAGTCATGCTGATACTTGGGCTTGGTGAGAAACCAATCAACTCCAATGCCTGCTGTAACTAGCAATGAGCATAAGACTGAGACTGAATGAGCTGCAATGATAGTGTAACAAACAAATGGGCAATGCTGGATGCATACTAACCAAAATGCCATGACAATATTGAAGAGTACCTTTTAGTTGGCAAATCGCCGGCTGAGGAGCTGTGACTGGCAACTAAATTTTAAAAATAATCACATAAAGGCTGGAAACCGAAGTGTGAAATGATGGTTAAAATACACCTACAACTGATTGGTTACTGAACTCAGGTCTCTGTGACAGAACAACATAAAGAAACAATGAGCAAAACTGATCCTATAAGCACAGGGTGTGATAGAGGCCATAGCTAAAAGACACTGCAGACATGGCATGAATGTGCCTAAATAGAGGGCACTAGGACCCTGAAGTGGCAGAGCATGACGAGTAGCTGCCTTTGAGGAGCTGTGATTTCCCACCTGATCTAAGCAATAGAGGCAGGTTCTCCTTGCCCCCCTGGACAGAAGTACTGTATGTCTAGAAACCAATAATCTCCCACAGTGCAACAGCTTCAAAAATTGCAAAGCTGCTGCTTTCCACCAGTAGTGGGCAATGTTCCCTATAATGAAGCCAAGAGGCCAAAAAGCACAGACTGATGTGGGCTTACAGAAAGCAGAGAAAGGGCAAAAACCATCTCAAAAGTCCAGGAGAAGCAGACAGAAACAGTTGAATGTCCACGCACAGAGAGGAGGGATGCCCACAGACAGCCTAGCAGCCACAAGGTACAGGGAGGGTGGAGGGAATGTTGCAGCAGTGGAGAGGCCAATGCAAAATCCAAGCAGCTCAAAATCACAGCTCACAGGGATGCCTGGTGGCAGCCATTCAACAGCAAGGGATGGGGGGATGGCGCAGAGAAGCCACCCCGAAAAGCCTTTTAAATGTGTTATTTACAGCTCTCTCTGAAAGAGGAAGGACCTACAGTATGACAGGCAAGATCACCTCCTATTTGAAAAAGCATGAATTTTGATCAAAAACCTTTGAAATCATCAGAGGTTCATACATTATCATTCCAGTACATTACTTCTAAATACATTTTCTATACTATCAGCGGGCAGGCAGCCAAGCTAGAGGAAGCATGCAGAAGAAGAGACACAAAAGTGCATAGTGTGCATCTCTGGCACTAGCTGCTGCAGGCCCTGACAGCAGCAAGAACAGGGCAGAGCAGATTGTAAACATGTGCAGGGGGAATTTTGAAATATTTATTTACCAGATGTTTTTCTATTTAGTGCTGTTGGTGCAGAAGGCACAACAATCCATATTTATTTTTTTATTTTATTCCTCCCCTGCAGCTGGAGCAGGGTAGATTGAACTTAGCAGACTGAGAAGGGTAGAGGAGGGATTTCAAAGAATTCAAAGTATTTGACAAAATATCTTTTACTGACTATTTGTGGTGCAGCAGAACACAGAAAGCCATTTTTTTTTAATTTTTGACTTGTGTGTGAGCCTGTTAGCCAGTCAGTAAGTGAAAGAAAAGTAAACTGCTGGGTGAGACACAAGGGGCCAGATTTTCAAAGAGCCCTTAGAGTGACATGAGTTGCATTGCTCCAGGGCTGCAGCAAATTCTGGGTGCACTAGGGACCCTGTGCCCGATTCTACAAAATGTAGGGTCCTGGCACCAAACTCCTTGGGTTTGCCACAATCCGACTGTTTCATCAAGCAGTTGGCGCACCTGTGGGAATTGCCACAGTGATCCAGTCCTGCCCCCTACCCGGCACAACACTAGAAGCACCAGAATGGTTGGGGTGGTGGTGAAGCTGCTGAACAGGAGGGGTCAGGGGGCAGAAGGGACATGGGAGGTGGCATAGGGGGAGTTGGGGAGAAAGCGGGCATGAATGGTATTGATGTGGCACCCGGCAGGCTGTGTATGCCTTTGTATTTATTCCAGCAAAGTCTATCACTGCTGTGAAGATTACTACACTGTACTGTAACTATATATTCTACTATATATGCGTGTGTATATATATATATATATATATATATATATATATATATATATATTAGACAGTTGAAATCCAACACATCCACGGAGGGGCAAATGCTATGTCCGAATAACATGGCAGCATATTGTCATGGAAATAGCACTTGCCCCTTCCATGGATGTGCTGGATTTCAACTGTCTAATGTATATGCAGTACAATGCATAGGTACAGTACTATGTAGCAATCTACAATACAGTGATAGACAGTGCCAGAATACACACAAAGACAAACGCACCCCACCGGGTGCCACATCAATCCAATTCACGCCTGCTGTCTCCCCAACTCCACCTATGCCACCTCCCATGCCCCTTCTACCCCCTGATCCCACATTCAGATCCCTTCTGTTTGCCACAGTTTGTGGCACTGGCACAAGGTGGTTAGACCACCTCCTGGCTGATCAATGTTGAGCACCTTACTGCGTCCATGGCAGAGCTTACACAATCTCCAAAAATTGCAGCCTGCCATGGTGCAAGCCCCCTTATGATCTGGTGCATCAGATTGTTTGCTGTAACCATGATGCAAGGGGGCTTTGGTGCAGCTGTGTCAGGTTTGATGCAGGCTGCATTAGAAAATTGCATTTGACACAAGTTGTGACGCAAGTCGCCCCTTGTGTCACAACCTTTTGACGCAAGTACCTTGTATCAGTCTAACACCTTTGAAAATTGGGCCCAAGGTCACAAGGTCTCTTTGTGGGGTGATGTGTGGTCTGTCAGTGGGAGGCCTAGTGGTGTCACTCTTGCCTATCACATTGCGAATCATGCAACACTAAGGCTTGTCCATGCACAGGGCATGTATGTCTCGTGGGCATCTAAGAATCAACAGTGACTATTAAGAGTCATCATTGCTGGCATTCATGTTATCATCTTAAGTGGGTGTATTGTCAGTGAATGTAGAAAACATGATGAGAAGAACAGGAAAAAGAAAGGCATGTGGGGAGGAAGAAAAGGAGTATATATGTTCCACCCTGCCAGTGTCACTAAGTACAGGTTCTGCCAGTTGTGGTGATTGTGGAGCTCGGCGATTGTCATGGCAGAACAGGGGCTTGGAGTTGTAGTCCTGGGGATCTGAGGAAAAAGGCTGCTTGCTGCATGAAAATGCAACCATGGTTCAATAGTTCCCAGAAATCTTGTGTCGTATGTACCATACAGAAAATAGTGAATGGGTAACCATGCACAAAAAGGTTGTAATGTCACAGAGCAGTTCTGATTTCATCACTGACCTAGAAAGTAAATCTCAAGATTTCAGTGATGAACTAAGCACCCCTGAGGTTGCAACACAGGCTTGTTGGGCAAATGATTGCCCATCTACTATTTTTTTGTATGGTGTATTGTTTTGAGTTTTTTTTTAAATATTATCAGAAGTGAAAATGGGCTTGGTACGCCACCACAGCAGCAACAGTGCTGTTGGCAGCAGTAGGAATGTATGGCAGCCAAGTAAGGCCTCCAAAAATTATGGGTTACATTTTAAAATTTAAAAAAGAATTGGTTTACTCATCTTTTCTTTGGTAAAGTAGGTGCATCTGTCAATTTCTGCTGGTCAGCAGTGGACTCGCTGCTGTACCACTCTCAGGTCTGCTGCAACCATGTGTTTAGCCATGACCTGAACTGATTGCTGTATGCATGACAATGCTGCATAGAAAAACAAACAGCTGGCACATGAAGATTTCTGATCAGCTAGAATGTTGTACAGTACCACAGAAGAGTACAACATTCTGTGATCTATGAACTGTGTTACAACATTTCAGCAAGGATGGAAGTCCACACAAGACAAATGCACTCTATATACTATATTGTATTATTAAATCTAGTGTAGTGGCAGGAGCACCAAAAAACAAGTTGTTATAATATTGCATCCAGGTTTCTAATGTTATATGTGTGGAGACACCAGTTTTGTAACTGCACATTTGTTTGGAAATAACTCTTTGAAATGTGTACTGTAAATTATAGTATACAAGAGGCTTTTCCAAACTCCCCCAGTGTGGAGCTCTCAACAAGTTCAAGTTCAAGTTTATTGCTGGAAAATTCCATTGAGCAAGCTCATTCACAAGGAGTTCCTGGAACATTTACACTGACATACAAAACACTACACACAAGGTTTTATTACAATAAAGGAAATAAGTGCAAACAAAGTTCACCTCTGTCACCTCATGAATGGGTACAACCTATAAGGCAGAAGTCAGACAGTAACCTGATTTGGTTATCAGCTAATACAGTTAGGTGCAACCAGAGAGAAGGTAAGAGACAGCGGAGGGTGAAAAGAGCATCAGAGGACAGATATGGGATATGGAGTACAAACAAATGTTCGAGGACAGATATAGTTAAGGTTTAAAGAAAAGCAGCTGGAGTTAGGAATAAGGGAGAAGAAGGGGGAAATTATGTAATAAGAAAATCAGGAGGAAAATGGCAGAGTAAGCAAGAACTGGGTATCTACACTATGACAAATTATTTTTATCAATTATGCACCCGGTTGGGCCAAGCACGGGGAGACAGTACCCAATTGAATAACATAAGGGAAAAAGGGGGGGATTAGTGGCAGCTACAAATATCTTTTATTTTGGATGAGGCTAAAGCTTTGTAGAGATTAATTGAGACTGTGCTGGTAAGTTTCAGTACGGATTGGAGTTGGTTCCATGATGTGGGAAGGAAAAAAGAAACTGCTCGTTGACCAAAGATAGTACGAGTTCGTGGTACATCAAGTAGGATAAAGTTTGATTTCCTAAGCGAATATGAACTGCTAGATAGGCGTATAAGAGACGTCAGGTAATCCCACAATTTAAAAAGAAGTAACTTGAGAGTCCAGATGCCAGCATGGAGCAAGCATCTGGTGACAAGTGAGGACCAGCCAACAGCTGCATACAGGACGCAGTGGTGGGTTCTATAATGGGAACTGGTGATGAACCTTAGGGAACGATAATAGAGAACGTCCAGCTTACTTAGACTAGAAGTTGCAGAAGAGGCGTATATAAGATCACCATAATCTAGTAGAGGAAGAAATGTGGACAACACAAGCCTGGTATGGACCTATTTCTAAAAAAGAACCCTAACTGTGATTTTAGCCTCCTAGATAAGTCTTCAATGTGGTTGTTAAAGGAAAGCTTATTGTCTATCCAGAAGCCAAGGTACTTAAATTTAGTAACAACTTCGAGGGGTTCACCCTGGGAGGTAACAATAAAATTCATTGGAGGCAAAGGGGCAGTATACATGGAAGAACTATGTGAAAGGATCATTGCCTTGGTTTTTTTGGCATTTAATAGGAGCTTAGCATTAATAAGATTAGTTTTGAGCTGTGCAAAGTTGGCTTGCATAACTTCCCTAACTTCTGCTAGGGAGGTGCCAGAGGTGTACAGGACAGTGTCATCTGTGAAAAAATTAAGATTATAGTTCGTTATATGAGAATCAAGGTCATTGATGTAGACAGAGAATAGGATCGGTCCTAAAATGGAGCCTTGAGGAACTCCTCTAGTTATTGGAAGGGAGACTGAGAGGAGACCATCCGCTTTGACTTTCTGTGTCCTATCAGTGAGGTAGCTAGTAAACCACTGTACTGTAGTGGGAGTGGCACTTAGGATAGTAAGGCAGTTAAGTAGGAGGTGATGATCAACAGTGTTGAATGCTTTACTAAGATCCAAAAAGACTGCACCAGTAATCTTCTTAGAGTCCACAGCAGATATCCAATCATTGGTGACCTTGACCAAAGCTGTAACAGTGCTGTGTTTAGACCTGAAGCCAGACTGTGCAGATTTTAGGAGAGAGTGGGATTCAATATGTTATTTTAACTTGTTATAGATTAGCTTTTCGAAGACTTTTGAAAGGATGGGCAGGATAGAGATGGGTCTATAGTTATTTAGGTTGCAGGGGTCTCCTGATTTGAAAAGAGGAAGAATGTAAGCAGATTTCCAGCAGGTTGGAACGGAGGCAGAAGTAATGGATAGATTGAAAATATGAAGGATAGGGGTGGTGAGATGGGTAGAACCTAGTCTCATGAAAAGTGGTTCAAGTCCATCATTTCCGGTGCTCTTCCTGTGATCTAGGTTGAGGAGTGAATTTTTAACTTCTTTGTAGGTAATAGAATGCAGTTGAAATGGGTGGGCTGGAGCACAGGTGACAGGGGTAGCGCTGACACTTTTGTTTGCATGGTTTGCATAGGGCGAGGACTCAAATGCAAGTCCAGCGGTAACAAAGTGTGAATTAAGTTCTTCGAGAATTTGGGAGTTGTTTTCCACCACCTTCCCACTAGAAATGATGTTATCCGGAGTAGATGGAGCTGAGGGACAGCCTTCAATCGATTTTAATGTCCTCCAAATTTTATGGGAATTCCCATTGGTGACAGAAATGAACCAAGAAAAAAACAAAAGAGCTGGGCACCTGTAGATCTAGTAAAAACAGGCCAAACTCTGACTATGCATAACAGGACTTTATTTATATAAAATTGTAAAATGTATTTTTTTACTGCCCGGCAGTGTTCCCAAACAAATCCCAATGTTTCATGCCCAAACTGGCACTTCATCAAGGTGAAAAGTGTCACATGTAAAACCAGTGTTTATATCATAGATCAAACATTTCAATTTCAAAACAGCCAATAAGTGCAAAGACATTCACCATGTAACTCCATAAGTGACAAGTGGAGGTGACCAGCGTGGTGCCACAAGGGTCAGTGCTTGGGCCAGTCCTATTCAGTGTCTTCATTAGCAACATTGCAGAGCATCTGGAGGGAAAGGTGTGCCTCTTCACAGATGACACCAAGATCTGCAACAGAATGGACACACCAGAGGGGGTGAAAAAAATGAAAAAGGACCTAAGCCTATTAGAGGAGTGGTCATGTGTCTGGCAGTTGAGTTTCAATGCTAAAAAGTGCAAGATCAGGCACCTGGGTCACAGGAATCCAAGTGAGGAGTACAGGATGGGTGGGGAAATTCTGGCTACCACAAGTCAGGAGAGAGATCTGGGTGTTATCATATCTGATGACCTGAAGGTGACCAAACAATGTGAAAAAGTGGTGGGGAGAGCAAACAGAATATCGGGGTGCATAGGAAGGGGTATAACAAGTAGAAGAAAAAAGGCGGTGATGCCACTGTACAGATCACTGGTGAGGCAACAGCTGGAGTACTGTGTCTAGTTCTGGAGACCACATCTCCAGAAGGACATTGACAAAACAGGCAGCCCAGAGAAAGGCAATGAAGATGATGCATGGACTGCACAAGAAGCCCTATGAGGAAAGACTTAAGAAGAAGAAGAATCAGCATTTATATAGCGCTTTTCATACATCCAAAGCACTTTACAAGCAATGCTAGACTGGTAGTGAAGTGACTGAATGTGTGGGGGCGGCCATATTGCACATCATCACCCACACACAGCCTGGATAATTGCATGAACCAGTTTATGTGAAGGGGAATGTTGGCCAAGACACCAGGAATGTTCCCTACTCTTTGCAAAGAGTGCCCTGGGTTCTTTTACTTCCACCTGGACACCCACCAGGATGGGCAGAAGGGACCTCGGTTTAATGTCTCATCCGAAGGATGGCACACCCCAGCAGTACAGCACCCCCCAATACTGCACTCGGATGCCAGCGATTTTTAGGTGCAAGTCCAATCCCGGTGTGGGACGAGAACCCACGACCTTCTGGTCCAGAGGCAGATGTGCTACCAACTGAGCCACGCTGACACCTAAGGACCTTAATATATATTCACTGGATGAAAGAAAGGAGAGGGGAGATATGAAAAATCAAGAAATTGTTATAAAGCCAACTGATAAGGGGGGATCTGTGGTGGCGTGGGACTGAGTAACATTGGAATTGAACAAACAGTTGTCTGATGAGAATTACTATATGGAATGTTGGAGTCCTCCCACTATGCAAAATAAATGTGGAATTAATGCACTTTTGCTAAAGGTTCTATATAACCAAATTATCTCCCCCCAGACCTACCAGTTCCTCACAGTGGATCACTCATTTAGGCCTGTCTTATACTGTTTACCAAAAATTCACAAGAATTTAAGGGATCCCTCTGGGCATTTTATTGTTGTAAGTAGAGGGTCAGTTGCTGATTCTCTAGCAAAATGTGTGGATGCCCACATAAAAGAGATGAATTGATCTTTCCCAAGCTTTTTACAGGATAACATGGATATTTTGAACGTTTTGTGGGATCTGGACATGCAGGAAGACTTGTTATTTGTAATATTGGATATCCAGGCACTCCAGATAAGAGTAGGGATTGCAAAACCAAGTAAGGAGATGGTCAGACTAGGTGGGCAGTATGGTCCTTATCTGCCAACAGATTCTATGTTTCTATTTCAAATGATGGGGACTGGATGCCCTGCTTCAAGCCCTTTGTTCTCGTATAACTTACTCAAATGGGTTGACTGAGTTTCTATTATAGTTAACAGAGAAGGTATTGTAAAGAAAAACCTGTTTTCTGTCATATTGATCTCTGTAAGAGATCTATTGAGGATATATTTCTTATTTGGAAGGGATCTGTGACACAACTGCATCAGTTTCTTCAGCACTTGGAAAGTACAAATTTTAATTTGAGATTCACTTTAAATAGGAGCAGGAGGGATATAAACTTTTTAGATTTGTTGACTGTTATGGGTGTGGGAGCTGGGGTCCAAATTAATATATTTCAAAAAGAAAAAGACCACAACTCCCTCTTACATTTTGAGAGTTGCACCCGAGGCATTTGGTAGCAACTACTAAAAAAATCAGTTAATTAGAATAAGATGTAACTTCTCCTCAGAGGAAGGTTTCCAGGCAGCCAGCCAGAAACTACAAAGTTGTTTTTTGTCTAGACTAGAGGTTACTGTCCTAACTGTGTACTTAAGGCTAGCTCCCTTGTGGAGTCCATGGATAGAATGCACCTTCTCAGAAATAAATGGTCAAAGGGGAAGGAACCACATGGGGAGGAAGATTTTATGCAGAATCAGATTAATTTTGTGACCAATTTTTCTAGTCAGTCCCATGCGATAAAGAGTATCATAGAAAAAACTGGAATGTACTGTAAAATAAACCTTGTTTGCAGGGTTTGCAGAAACCTCGTGTTGTTTACCAAAGGGGACAGACAATAGGAGATTTAGTGGTACATAGTGGAGATACGGTGCCTCAGGACATGACACAAAGTACACAACTACCAAAAGGCAATTTCACTTCTAGGATTAGCAGATTTTGCATCTACATTGAGAAAGGGCCTAAGGTAATACATCCTTTGGCAAAAATGGAAGGAATTTAGGGCAAAGGATTTTATTAATTGCAACACTAAACATGTGGTTTACCTGGCTCAATGCAGTTGTGATTCATTTTATATTGGCAAAACTTCATGCCCCATTGAGAAACATATTGGGGAACACCTTTAGGGCATTGAGAAGGGTTTGGATACAAATGCAGTTGCCTCCCATAAAGAAAAGGTGATCAAGGACACAAATTTGAATTTCAGGGCTTAGAATTTGTGAAAAGTGGCCCTCAGGGAGAGGTCTGAAAAACAAACTGTTAACAAGGGAAACATAGTGGCAATATACTTTTCAGGCATGTAGTTATCCAGAATTAATTGAAGGATTTCAACTGGGTCCTTTTTTGAAATGAAATAAAAGAGCATTTGATAATGTTGTTTCAGTTTGGAAGGGTTTGAATACAAACGGTTGGGATTTATATAGCTGCTTAGCACTTTGAGCTATTCATTATGCGTTGCTTTCGTATGACTATTTTGTATTCATTAGTTATGCAGTTAAATGCGGTATATTGTATAGCAGTACATATTTAGTACTATTTAAATGTATTTGGGGGATTTATTATTTTGTAGTCAAAAAGAATATGGCAATATTTGGAAGAGTCACATGCTTATTTACAGTATATTTCTTTTTTTTGAAATTCAATATACTTTGTTTTATATTTTAAAGTACACTTTTACAAGTGAGGTCTTGCAAATTGACTTATACATTGACATGTTATATACTTATTTATATTTCTTTTAGAAATGGGGCTATAAATTTGTCGAGGGATTGGTCAATGGCTAATTGATCAGGAATTATTTATTTACATTTTAATTGTGGTATGCTATAAATGGAGCTGTGTTTGAAGTGTCACTCTTGGAGTCATATGATGAATGTTTTTGCTCTTATTGGCTGTTTTAAAATGTAAATGTTTGATCTATGGTATAAATAGTTGTTTTTAGGTGACACTTTTTACCTTGATAAAGCACCTGTTAGGGTGTGAAATGCTGGTGATTTGTTTGGGAGCATTGCTGGGTTATAAAATAATTAATTTAATTATTTTATAGATGTAATGTATACTTAATGTTACTAACAACTTAATGTAATTACTCAATGAGACCGACGGAGAATCAAAAATAATTTATTTAGCAGTGGTAATATAGTGCCACTTGCACTTAGTCTTAGATGTTACATGATTCCACTTGATGTTACACGTGCACAGCTTATATACACAATTTGAAAGTTACACCCCAAACAGGACTAACGCTATAATTTGCTCCTAGCAATCCTATTACGTAATATGGTCATTTACTGTGTGTTGGTGAAACACTGCCTGGAACTGGCTACCTGACCTTAGTCACGGACATGTTTGAAGAGCCCAGTTTGATACACTGCCTGGAACTCACATTTACCTGCATAACCAGTTGCACCATACTACAATGCCTTTATTTACAGCATAAATACCTTTTATTTACAGCACAAATACCTTTGACAGGGCACCGCCTGTCACGTTCTGCTTTACCTGCCTTACTTGTTTACTGCCTAGTACATTTTATTACAGACCCTGCCTAGGCTCATTATGTAACTTGTATTTTGTATGTGTTTTTTGTTTAACTCAGTTTGAGCATTGAGCCACACATTTCAGTCACAATTGTGGCTATTTAGCTTTTGCCCTTACAATAGAAATACAGTCCTGTTACATATAGTCATGGTTTGGACTGTTTTTACTGGATTTGCGGGTGCCAAACTCTTTTGGTTTTTCACTATAAATTACAGCATCTTCAAGTTCTCTTCAGAAGAGCTGATAATACTCTTTCATTATTTTCTTCAGTAAACACTTATATTTCTTTCTTTTTCTCTATTAAGGTTTAAGATACTCCCTATACATTAATGTATCTTTGCTGTATGGATAACATTTACCCACACCAGATACAGTATTTGTGTAATACCCATAACTGACATTGTTATATAGAAACATAGAAATTGACTGCAGATAGGACTGATTTGCCAACCTAGTCTGCCCATTTTCCTTACCTACTGTAATACCGCAGACCCCTCTAGATCTCCAGCATAGCCCTCCCTTCCCTAATCATTAAGATTCCCTTCTGCCTGTCCCAACGCTTTCTTGAATCACATCACAGTTTTTGCCCTACCACCCTCCACAGGGAGGTTGTTTCAACCATCCACTACTCTTTTGATGAAGAAATACTTCCTCACATTTCCCCTGAGTATTTCCCCCTCCAACTTCATAGCACGCCTCCTGGTTCTTCTGTATCTTTTTTTCTGAAAAATGCTCCCCTCCTGTACCTTATTTATACCCATGAGGTATTTGAAAATCTTTATTGGGGTGTGGCTTGGATGCTGAGAACAATGATCACTTAACTTCATCATTCTGTTTCAACCCTCTGTATATCTTAAGTTTTCACATGCCGAACGGTTGAGCCGCAGGTCACCACCACACATGCTCTACCAGTAATGAAGATCCTGTACAAAAGATTGTGTAGTGAACTTCCAATCAGCTGGTGCTGTGGTCAGCTTTACAAGCCAGTGTATCTCAGGTGCTTCCCACATCCCTTCGGGCATTGACACTACACAGCTTGGTACCTCAGTCCCCTCCATACAGCATGTACCATGGTAGGAGCAGAAAAGGAGAACAATGCTAATCCTTATCAGTCATTGCTGGGGTACATAACCTGATTACTTAAAACTTTGGTTACTGACATGGCTGAATTAAAAGCAGCAAACTAAGATGTTAAAAGGCTCTCCAGCTGCAGGAATACAATGGAACAGCAAGCAACAGACAAGGAAGACTGTCAGTATAGCATTCTACAGCACCTAGATGAGCAGGAACACCAACTGGACTGTTTATGGGAAAGGGCAGAGGACCAAGAAAACATGAGCAGACAGAACAACATCAGGATCCTTGTCCTAGAAAAAGCAGAGGGGGCCAGCATGGAGTTGTTTCTAAAAGATTTTCTGCCTTAACTCGTGGGCCCATGATGGCAAGGCCCAATTGAAGTTGAATGGGCACACCAGACCAGGCCCCCCCCCCCACAGCCACAGGATCCCAGCCATTACAGATAATTGCCTATCTGCAAAGATTTTCTACAAAAGAGAATTTTTTGAAGGCCACCAGGGAGGAAGGATACCTATTTTGGAAGGGATCCAGAATATCTATTTATCAGGACTATTCATATGAAGTGGTTCAATGTTGAAAATCACATAATCTCCTCAGTGCTGCCCTCTGTGAAGCTGGGATACAGTATCAATTTGAAGGACTCACTAACTTACGTATTCTAAGAAATGGTCAATCTTTTGAGGGCAGGTCACCCAGAAACATTTTGGGATAGATACAGCAGCACAGGCCTAATCTCAAGCTGGGAACTACCACTCCCAAAAGACTCTGGGAGGAGCACACAGCAGTAGATGGCATGAAGCAGAGGAAGCCCTTACAGCAACAAGCAAGATGGTGGCAACTCAGAGCACTGGGCAGGCACATCAGCCATGACATCATGATACTAAATGTACAAAACAAGAAGGAAGCAGATGGACAGAAACACCAGGCAAGTACATGCAGCAGGCTCTGCTCACGCATACCACAACCACAGAATCATAACTCAGATTCAACACCCTCCTCACCACTGGCTAAAGCTGTGAGGGAAGCACCGGACTCAGCCTCCACATCTAGAACCCGATCTGACCACCCTTTTCCTCACCCTGCCAAAGCACATTCAGAACTGTACAATTCATTGGCCAACTTGACAGAAGAAAACAGGGACATGGACATGTCCAATAACCAACACACCATGGTCGTTCTGAGAGAAAAATCCTTTGCAGAGGATGTGGCAGCAAGTCATACTTGACATCTCCCACAACAGAAGTACACTCAACGCAAGGCAAGGACAGCTGCCAGATTATGACCTATATGTGTCCTTGCACAGTGGGGTTTTAGTACCCCAAGATCAGTACCCATTATTCTTTTTAATTAATTGTTCTTTCAAACAGTTACTGTCTTGTGGAGTCTCTGGTCAAAATGAATAGAAGGAATAGTTATGATCAGCAGCTAAGGAAGGGTGACGTGTTAATAGGCCAAGTCATAACCTCTGGCTCAGATTAGGTTGTGTTTTGCATACAATCTTCCCTTCAACCACTTCTCACAGCTGCACCCCCCCCCCCATTCCAATAGCTGTTGTTATATTTGACAGCCACAATTGGATCCACTCCCAACAGGCACAGAGAGGGACCCCTTACTGCTCTCTCTCTCTCTCCTTCCAGCCATCCATGAACCCATCTGCTGATACCCAAATATCTGTGCTGGCTCCAGAGATAAGGATGCTTACTAAAAGGGAATAATGCTCCTGACAGATCAAATCTCAATACATTATCAGACCCCATGAGAGCTAAAGGCAGAAGCCTACTGGGTGATGAATCACCAGTAGTATTTTATTTGATGAACTAGCCATCCTTCTACCCACTCACTTTGTGGTCCAACATAAATCCTAAGAGAATTTTGGGGTTATATACTATCTGTCAAGGCAGCTAGATGGGAAAGTCACACATGGCAGATCTAATGGAGGGAATGATATAAGATCAAGTTATAACCACTGTCAGTACATAAGTTGTGTTTGGCACTCGCTCCCCACTCCTTCCACTGTTCTCAGCTAGCACAGTGGTTTAAGGCTCTGAGCTGCAAATCTGGAGACCTGGGTTTGAATCCCACAGCCTCCACTTGCATACTGTAGGATCCTGAGCAAGTCACTTAACTTCCTTGTGCTTCCAGGTCGCACCTGTAAACAAGCTTTCAGCTTAGTGTGTCTCTCCTGGAAAAAAAAATCTTGTTTGGCAGTAATAAGATGATTCGGGTATTGACAGCAATCTTCTTGATATTTTGATAAGATTGCATAGTAGAACATGGTTAAAAACATAATATGATGCTGCGAGCATTCTCACACAGAGCACTGAAACACATGTCAGAGTCAGGCAGGGATGTTTTCTTGCCCCAAGGTTATTTAATATCTTTTTCAATGCAATTCTTTTTCCATTTACTCAGCCTGATTTCATTCACCAAAAACGCTGAAGTTCCAGTAAATCACTTGGCGTATGCAGACAATCTAATTCTGATTTCAACTTCCCTGTTAGGGCTACAAAGACAGTTGAGCAGGTTTAGTAATCTATGAAAAGAATACTTGGTATGCATTAATAGAGGAAAAGCTCATATGATTATTTCTGGAAATAGAAAAGTATTGCAAGAATTATTTATAAATCAAAAAACAATTGAAATAACTAAATTTTATGACTGCCTATGTATCTGAATTGATGACATAATTTCATGAAAAATGCACTTTAAATTGAAGCAGAACAAATTTATAAAGACCTCAGATAGTTTCAAGCCATTTCCATTGTAACTCAGTAGACAGGGGGAATATCAATTATTAATGCAAAAGTTAGGGCATCTTTAGTGTATGCAGCAGAAATCTCTGCTGAATTGGACCAAAGGACAGTGGAGTCATTAATATGGAAAAAGGAGAACCGTATTCACATTTGATACATTCAAACTTTTTGAAATACACCTTCCATGAGTATAGTTTGAAATGATTAGATATTCTACTATGGGATTTGAATGTCCAGATATGAGATTTATTAAAAAGTTGATGTTTCGTAACAGGTTTTCCCTTTGGCGATATTACTTTTCCCACATTTATGTATGCAGATGATTTGTTAGTCCCATTAGTGGATGTCACTACTTCCCTCCCTGCTCTGCTTTCCCTCCTTGCAGATTTTACGAGCTACTCTGGCCTAAAAATCAACAGGCCTAAAATGGAAGTACTCCCCTCAATAGCTTGTGCAGTTTAGATCAGATAGCCCATCTCAGCCTTCATTGGGCCCCACATTCCCTTGTGTATCTAAGGATATGTCTCACAGTAGATCTTACTAAAATATGGGATCTGAACCTTAAACCCCTTCTTGAAGATATCAAGACTGAGTTTGCGCGCTGGCGTGGTCTTCAACTTACACTAGCAGGTAAAATAAAGCTAAATAAAATAAAATAAATAAAATTAAAGCCACAGACCAGGCCTTCTCCAATTTTATTTGGGAAGGCACCAAACCCCGTTATAGTAGAATTTAACTTAGATCCCATTGGTCAGAGGGAGGCTGGGGCCTTCCCTGACTGGAAGGGTATAAATGGGCCTTCACTGCAGCCCAGACCTGAAACTGGTTCCTCCCACAGACATCTGAGTGACCACAATGGATACACATGGAGGCATATATGGACCAGACCCAATCCCTAGCAGTTTTACTTTACAGTCCCCTTCACAAACATTTGTCTTCCTGCCAAACAATAGCAGGCTCAGTACTGACATGGCATTTAGTGGAAAGAAACTGGAGGCAGGTTTATGCCCCCTTCTGGCCTCCCTTATATGAGGGAACATGTTCATAAAAGTGGATGGCAAACTTCTGCACCAGCCTCTATGGCAGATTAAAGGAATTTTTACACTAAAGGACTTAATGACAGATAACAGTCTCACTATCAAAACATTTCTAACACTGGATTAGGAGTTCCACTTAGGTAAGCAGGCCTTTTGGCAGTACTTGCAGCTCAGAAGCTTGGTTTTAGCTTATATTAAACAAAACCACAAGACAGATATAGCAAGATCCCATTTGTTAATTAAATGGCTGACCTATAAGGGGGTAAAGCCAGTCTTATATATGCTGATCTTAGGAATCATCTCCCTGCACAATCATCTCAGGCTAAAGGTAAATGGGAGCGAGCTCTTCAACAATCTATTTCGGATGCCCAGTGGAAGCTATGCTGGAAATATGCTCACTCTATGTATCCAGATATGAGAAGTAAACTTATGCAAAACAAGATACTGTCGCATTGGTATCGCACTCCTGTTGTCTTGTACAGAATGCATCTCATGGACAACAGTCATTACTGGCGTTGTCTTTCAGGGGAGGGAGACCTTTTGCACATACTTTGGCTTTGCCCACTCCTCATTCCATTCTGGACATCTGTCTTTGGTCTGGCTCAACAGGCCTCAGACTCTGCTCTGACTCTAGATCCCCTAGTTTGGATTCTGGGCCTTCCTCCTGGGCTGAGAGTGTTCACTCATCAACATCATAGAAGGCTGACACTTCTTAGCCTCCAAACTAAGAGGCTTATCCTCTGTAGGTGGAGAATCACAGAGGTACCCACCATCTCTGAATTATATAACGCCCTCTTTAATGTAGCAGCACTGGATCATCAGTCCCACTTAGTTACCAACACTCTTTCACAATATTATCTTACCTGGGCCCCTTACTTAGCTTATCTCTCCCCACATGCAGGGATTGGCTGACTTCCGCTGTGGAATGATCTGGACCAACATAGTAGATACACCAGTAGGAAATGGTTTGGAACCCCAAAACCCACCCCCTTCCTGCAAGGGCTGTTATCTTTTCTCCTTATAGGATAAGAATTCAGATCTGGACCTTAACGTTGTTAGTATTTTGTTATAATGTCTGTGCTTTTCTGGCTTATTCAGGTATCATGAGACACTTATGTATTATGCCCATATTAGATGCCTTAACTGACCTAGATGCGGTGGTAATCATGCAATCTCTCATACTTTTCTTATCTCTTGGGCACAATACCACAATAAAACTTACTGTATAATTTTTTACTGTATCATTACTTAACAATGTGCCTTTCTATGGGCTAGACTTTGTCAATTATATAATGACACTGCAGTCAATGTGTATGCATATGTGTCATGCTGTATCTTCTCTATGTATCTGGCTATGTCTGATATTATCTTTAAAACTTAATAAAAATTATTAACTACAAAAAAAAATGATGTTTCCAGCAAACTTGAGTAACGTCCTTAAAGGAGAAGTCCACCCAGAATGTGCAAAAACATATGTTATGTAGAGTGTTTTGATATGTATGTTAAATCCTAGTGTGTCCTTCCCTCAGTCTGCTATTAGGAGTTTTTCCTAAATTAGCCTGCCAGCTGTATGGTAGTTTTATTACCCCTTGGGATCTCCATCACAAATAGGTTTATTGGCTTTCTTTCTCCTACGATGCACCTTGGCTCATGTGACAGTGATGTAGCTATGCCCTCAGATTTAGCAGGGTCTGTCACTGCTCAGCCACAAAGATAATACTTCTTTCAGAGAAGTCACGCTGCTAGATTTTGGGTGAGTGTAATCATTATTTTTTGACATTAGTACCTTGTCCTGCTATGTTACAACCTATAAGGTGATGTTCAATTTTTACTACTTAGTACTGGTGCAAAAACCGAAAGTGACAGAGGAATAGAGTAAACAGAGACATGATTCAGACACACACACACACACACACACACACGCACAGCAGAACATAGCAGGATAAGGTACTGATATCAAAAAATAATAATGATTATACTCACCCAAAATCTAGTAGTGTGTCTTCTCTGGAAGAAGTATTTTCTCTGTGGCTGAGCTGTGACAGACCCTGTAACAAGACACTGGCTTGCTGCAGGAGCAATTAGACATCACACCAAAGGGCACTCTGGGAAGACTAGAGGCCATAAAGAAACCAGAATGGCAACCTCCAAGGGCAATAAAACAGTTAGGGAAAGTTAGAAAAAACATCTCTCACAGCCAGAGGAAAAGAAAACACTGGGAACTGGTTAGAACACAGAAAAAAAGACTACTACATATCTTTCTCTGATTTTAACATGGAGTTTTCCTTTAATGACTGTTTTAGGTGGCCTAGGAAGGAATAAACATACCGTATGCAGCTAAAATAAAGTATTCTAAGCTATCTTATAGCTTGGATAGGAAACAGATCAAAGAGGCCAAACTTCATAATCAGTATAAACTATTTAAAGTTCCTCATGGGAGGGGGGTTACATACAGTAGATGTTATAACTGACCCTAAAGGGAAATTCATAACTCTAATATGCTATTATTTTAATAGAAATACAACAATGTTCAAACACCATTTTGTAAATGTAACAACTGGGTGTTTGATGACTTGAAACGTGTGGTGCTGTTTTGTTCTCTATTTAAGAGAAAATGATTGAGATTATTGTTAAATGATAGGTACTGTCCTCCAGATGAAATTCTTCAGTTCAAAGTTATTCTGAGCTTAACAGATTGATTAAATATTTAATGGCTTCACATTTATATTAGATGGATCTTAGATGTATAACATTTTTTTTGCACAAGTGTGCTTTATTTAGTAAAGGGATTATCATACTCTAGGAGTGCAAGTGGCCACATCTGAAACTGGGCTAGGGCTTCATGCATTTATACATTAGTTAATACTCTTCAGCCAACATCCAACTACATTGTTGGTTATATCTGATGGTTCCTTTTAGTTTTTCTATTTTTATTTTTTGTGTGTGTTTGTTGAATATTATTGTTAAATCTGCAAGAGCTAGTGTAATGAGCTTTGTTTTTGTTATCTGTAGAGTTGGAGTAAATATGCCAAAATGTAATTTTTCTGTAGTGTGTGTTTTTTAAATTCAGTTTCACAACACTTCATTTGCCAAGCTGTTTCTCAAAGGCAGATCATGGTCAGGGTAGAACCATGACCACAACTCATACAACAAAAGAAAAGCTGTGCTAATGCTAGTGATGGCTGTCTGTCAGAAGGTGCTTTTCAAGATGCTTCATTTTAAATTTAACAGACTTCTCACTTTGTTCTGCTCACATTAACATCATAGAGTAGAACGTAAGTTAGTTGTCTTTGAAACTCACTTTTAGTGTTGCTTTCTCTCCACAGATTTATTCCACATGGACAAAGAAGTCACATTTGCTACAGAATGGCAAGGTAACATGCTTCCCGTACAGTACTGTGAGCCACTTCACTGTCGTGGGTTGAGTGGGAGCTAGCAGCAGTTTTTGTCTTATCTTTCAACACATCTCATTCGATCCATCACTATTTAGTCTTGCAATGAATACTGACTAAAACTGATTAAATTATTCCATAAAATATAAGCAGTGTGTGTGTGCTCAAGTTTAGTTGTCTGTGTTTGTGTATGTGTGGGGTACAAGCATCTGATTAGCATGGTATGCAGTGCATTAGATTGACAGTCTGACACTAAGGAGGGCATTTTTTTCTTTGTGCCATAGCAGTTTTCTTTCCTTTCAGCAAATATTTAGTTCAGAAATCCATCTTTATATGCACATTTACACAACATAATTGCTCGGTACAATATGTGTTCATGTGAGTTTACCTAGGATGATGGACGAGGCCCCGATCTTTAATGCCAAGCATGCGTCATCACATTGTCACTGTTTATTTTGATGTATAAAAAGTGCTAGCATGTTTTTAGTTTTTCTTTTTTTGTAACAATTTTCAGCAATGAATTCTTCCCTTTAAACAACTGTTGCATACATTTACTTTCTTAGACCATTCCTCAATCATTCAGTCCATTCATTCTGTATTTCCAAATCATGATGCACATTTTATGTACAAATTGTATATACTTACAATAGAAATGTGTGATGTTCATTTTGTAATGTGTTCAAGTAACAATTGTTATGCATCTCTTCTTGTTTCTTCACAGATACATCAGTTCAGCGACTGCATTTTATCTAGAGTGGGGGCACAATACTCATGGTGCATTTTTATTTGTTTGACAATGAACTTGTGTGTATAAGTCAGGATGTGTGAGTGTTAATATTTGTGGTTATTTTGATAGTCTTTTTTAGTGGCTGTATCGATGTCAATATCTGATATATTTTAAGTAAAGGACACTATCACAGCGTGATTACATATGTGAAGTACGATGACACATGACTAAGTCATGCACTGCGTGATTTTGAGTTTTTTTTTAAACCAGGAGAGACACACTAAGCTGAAAGCTTGTTTACAGGTGCAACCTGGGAGCACAAGGAAGTTAAATGACTTGCTCAGGGTCACATAATATGCAAGTGGGGCTGTGGGATTCAAAACCAGGTCTCCAGCTCAGAGCCTTAAACCACTGCACTATACTGCCTCCTAACTCACTGATGAGTGATGGAATCAATCAGTCAATCAATCAAATTCTTTATTTATCCAGGCGAACACCATTGACCAAGCTCATTTACAAGGTGGACCTGCATTACACAAGTCAAGTAACAATGCATTTATATACAGACAAATAGACAGTAGATGCAAGAGTACAACAGTACAGGTAGGCCTGCAATAGACAGGATAAGTAAAAATACATTTGGGTTCAGGTAAAAGACAGTCAGTAAGGGTATGTATAACAATAAGGTAGCAAGTCAGTAAAAATTTATACTAGATACAACAACATACATGGTTTAGTATTCCTGTAAGGTAAAGGCATCATAGTCCAGTGAAGAGATTAGTAGAAGCGGATGCTACAAGCAAAGAGACATACATAGTCAGTTTAAAAAGACCCAGGCATATCAAGGGGGAGACATGTGTCAGGAGAAGTGGGCAGCCAGTGGGGGAGTCTGAAACTGGGATAATACTAGGAGCGAAGGAATGAGATGCTGTGGGTATACAAGGAATAGGTGGGTAAGGGAGGGTCAGATTTAGGGTGGTAGATAAGTAGGTGGCTCAGGGACAAGTTATGCACTGATACAAGAAGGAAGGAGGATGGGAAAAGCAGGGAGGATGTGGAGGGGGGGTGTAAGTAAGCTAGGATCATTGGAAGCAGTTGCAGGCTTCTGTAATGTATTTTGAGTATAAGGTCTTAAACACAGTGAGACTAACAGGAGTCCTCAGTTTCAATGATTCTGTAGCACATTCCAGAGCTAGGATCGTTGGAAGCAGTTTCAGGTTTCTGTAATATATTTTGAGTATAAGGACTTAAACACAGTAATACTAACAGGAGTCCTCAGTTTCAGTGATTTCTGTAGCACATTCCAGAGTGACGGTAGAACGAATCCTATGGCAGCTCTCCCAAAACACGTTAGGGCTTTGGGCACTTTCAGAGAAATTAGTGAACAGCTTCTTAGGGCATAGGTTCCAGGCATATTGAGAGTGAGGCAATCAACAATGTACTGTGGAAGTTTGCCAGTGATAGCTCTGTATGTCCAGAGAGTTGCATTTTTATTTCGCCTGTAGTGTAGGGAGGTCCAACCTATGGCTGCATATAAAGAGCAGTGATGGGTGGAGAAGGGGAGACCAGTGATGAAGCGCAGGGCTCTGTGGTAAAGTATGTCCAATTTACTGAGGTATGAAGTAGCACTTTGGCTGTATATAAAGTCTACGTAATCAATTAGGGAAAGGAACATAGACTAAACTAGCTGTCTCTTGGCCTCTGTAGTTAGTAGGCAGTTTAACCTGAAGACGAGACCTAGTCTCTGCCTCAGTTTTTTAACAAATCCTCCAGGTGGTCTGCAAAGGAGAGTTTGAAGTCTAGCCAGATCACCAGGTATTTGAATTTCAGCACAAATTCCAGGGTTTCTCCTAGGACGGTGGTGATGGGGGTAGAGCAGGGTAGGCTGCATGGTTAATAGGTGAAAATAGCATAGCCTTTGTCTTTTTGGTGTTAAGTAGCAATTTTTTTACTAAGGAGCTGGTATTGAAGTATGTTGAAGTCAGCTTGCAGGTCGCTACAGGCAGTTTTAGGAGTTGTACGGCTTAGGTAGATCACTGTATCATCTGTGAACAGATGAATTTTCACCTCATTGATGCCTGAGTCTCTATTGTTGATGCAGATGGCAAATAGGAGTGGTGCCACAATGGATCCCTGTGGGACACCTCTTTTTAACAGATTTGAGGGGGAGAGTTCACCTTCGGCCTTGACCTGTTGGTGCCTATCAGAAAGGTAGCTGTGGAACCAATGCAAGGAGGTAGAATCTAGACCAATAGTGTTTAATGAAGAAAGAAGGAGGCTGTGGTCAACAGTGTTGAAGGCCTTACTTAGGTCTAGAAAAACGGCACAGACAATTTTTTTTGTTCTGTAGCTCACACTGCCAGTCATTTGTCACCTTGGCCAGGGCTGTGATTGCACTATGTTCAATTCTGAAACCAGATTGCACTGGATTTAGCAGGTTAGTATCATCTATGAAAGATTTCAGCCGGGCATTCACAATTTTTTCCAGAGGTTTTGATAGTACCTGGAGAAAGGAGATGGGCCTGTAGTTGTTTAGATCACAGGGGTCTCCAGATTTAAACAATGGAATAACATGTGCGGTCTTCCACAGTTTGGGGAGGGTCCCTTGAGAAAGTGACAAGTTAAATAGATGCGTAATAGGTATGGCCAAGACATAATAGGCAATCTTTGGTAGTATGGATCGAAGGTGTCAGCACCAGCACTTTTTCTGGTGTCCAACTGGAGGAGGAGATCTTCGACCTCTTTTAGTGAGGCAGGAGAGAATGAAAAGACTGCATCTGAGGGACTGGATTCTAAAGGTTGCGTGGTAAGCCGGGAGCATAGGTTGCGTGCAGGTGAGTTATCAAAAGCTGGCCCTGCAGTAGCAAAGTGATTGTTGAAGGCTTGTAGTATCTCCTTATTGTTGTTGATAGTTACATTGTCAGACATAATTTTTGAGGGGAGAGTGTTTCCTGTGGCATTACCATAAAGTTCTTTTATTGTGGACCAGAACTTGGTAGGGCAGTTGGAGGCAGTGTCGAGTTCAGAGCGATGGAAGTTAGACTTGGTTTCCCGAATTAGCTTTGTACAGTGGTTTCTGGCTGTTCTGAAAAGATGCCAGTTTTCGGCTTTGTGGGCTTTGCATGCTAGCTTCCAGAGTTTGTCTCTTTTTAATAGTGCTGCCTTGATGTCTGCTGTAAACCAACGGCACTTTCTATCCTTTACGTGGGTTTTGACTAAGGGTGCGTGGGTGTTAACAGAGCTGGATACAATTTCATGGAAAATGGCATATGCTGTTTCTACTGATTTGGCTAAATAAAAGGTCTGCCAAAGCAGGGAGGCTTTCAGGTCATTGATATATGTAAGCGGGTCAAAATTCCATTTTGATCTTTTGGTAGAGAACTTTGCTGAGGCTGTTGGTTTAGAGACTGCTCTTATGCCAGCAATAAAGCAATGGTCACTAACATCGGCAGAAAAGATCCCAGCATGGGAGAAGAAATGGGGTTTGCTTACTAGAAGTACATCTAATACTGTACTTTTCATAGGGTTTTTCTTATTGATATGAGTAGGTTCATTAATAAGTAGAGTGAGCCCATGAGAGTCACAGAAGGATTTAAGTGGAAGAGATGTACTTGACAGCCAGTTGTAGTTAAGGTCCCCTAGTATAATTGTTTCCACTGTGTCGGTACTCATAATAGATGATAGGTGGGACAGAAGCTGTGACCCTGAGGATGGGGGTCTATAACATCCTATGACACGGAGGGCCATTGATGTAGATATTTCGATTTTTAAGGTCAGGCATTCAAAGGCATTGGCAATTGATGTAGTGTAGAGGGTAGCGACTGTAAACTTGTCCCTAACATAGATGGCTACACCACCGCCTCTGGTTAGTCTATCAGCTCTGAATAACAGATAGTTGGGGATATTGACCTTTTTGTCTGGCATGGATGGACAAAGCCAGGATTCAGATATGACAAGTATATCTGTCTCTGTGGGGATAGCCCAAGCCTGTATTGAGGTGAGTTTCTTTAAGAGGCTACACACATTAACATGCCTAAAGTTGACACCTTTATACTTCGTGATTTGGACAGTGAAGGAATTGCTTATATAGGACCAGGGTTAAGTTTAACATTACCTGCGCATAGCAAGAGGAGGAGCACAACTTTCCTCAGGGCAACAAGTGGTAATTTGGAAGAACTAAACCTTCTTTGGCTAGTGGAAGTATTGGCATAGGAATGCAAGGACCTATTATTTCTACTGTTCCGTCCTAGTGATACACATGCTAAGACCCTAGCCGTATGACCCCAGTAGATGCAGGTACTGAGCCGAGTAGGTAACATTTCTTGGGTAGGTAACGAGATGCCAGTGGCTGTCCGAGAGGGAGACTCAGCTGAAAGTGGGTACAACAACTTGGGGGCATAGCACGAGTTGTACAGGGACTCCATGAGTAGACATTCTTGTGGTAGGGGATACGAGTCCTCTTTGCAGTAAATTCCATCTGGCGTGTACCCTAATAAGGGTAGGGTGCATAAGGTGGTAAATAGGTAGAGCCATATTGCAAGTTCCATGGTTAAAGTCTGGGGTTCAGAAAGAGAAACAGTTGTAAGGGCTTAATCTGGGCAAGGTATCACCAGGTAAGGCTACAAGCTATGGGGTCTGAAAAGGGATATAGGTGCTGATACCACTTGAAGGGAGCAAGGAGATGTTTCTATGGCACAGCGACTAGAGATAGTTACGAGAAGTCGTAAATCTGATCTAAGAAGTATCACCAACTAAGGCTATACACCAATGAGTCTGCAAAGGGATGTAGGCACTGAAACCACTTGTAGGGAGCAAGGAGAGTTTACTGTGACACAGCGACTAGGGACAGTAATAAGAAGTCACAAATCTGATCTAAGACAAGTGGTAGGGGAGACTGTGGTGGGTTAGTTAGGATGGGACACTTGAACCAGAAGCGGCAGTCCAAAATTTATACTGTATGTCTGTGGGCATCCTAGGGAGGTGGGGAGGATAGATTTGTAGGAAAGCCAATGGCAGGGGAGGGCAGGGCAAGGAGGTCAATATAATAATGGTCAGGGAAGGGGATGGGTGAGTGGGCGTAAAATTTGTGGCTTTGCCGTACCTCTCTGGGTCTGGAGTCCAAGCAAGTGGTCTCGGGCAGCGGCTTCGGAAGCGCCAACTGCCTGGTGGCCGCGGTTCTTGTGGCAGATAAGCTGGGAGCCCTGGAGGCTTCTCAGTTGAAGGGGAAGAGAAAGCAAAGCCAATTAGTACTGGTCCCAGGCAATGGTCAAGCTACCCAGTGACAAAACTAATTTACAAATGAAAAGGGTCGATTTCCTTGGCACCCTGAAGTCTGGGCGGCAGTTACAGAGGCAAAGGAAAGGGCTGTTTCACTTAATCAATCTAGCAAGAGCAGTTTGCAAGTATTACAGCTTTTTTAGGCAGTTTACAGGCAGATTCTAACAAAATAGGCATACATTAGCAAGCAGAAGTAAAAAAAAAATAGTGCCTTTTTAGCTCAGGAGACAGAGAAAAGATAAAAAGGGGTGAAGGACCAATCGGAGCAAGCCTGGAGAAGGCACTTGCACTCCGATTGGTTTGCAGCTTTGCCGTACCTTTCTGGGTCTGGAGTCCGAGCAAGTGATCTCGGGCGGCGGCCTTGGGAGCGCCAACCGCCCAGTAGCCACAGTTCTTGCAGCAGATGAGCTGGGAGCCCTGGAGGGTTCTCAGTGGAAGTAGTAGGAGTGAATTAGCGTGGTCAGCCTTGTGAAGGGGGATAGAAGGGAGTGGTGAGGCAAGGGGCTGTTAGAAATGTAGTTCTGTGGGGCAGGACCGCACTCAAGGAGGTGTTATACCAGTAATAAGCTGACATGAAGAACAAAATGTGTCTGTGGGGGGAGGTTGTCAATTACTGTCAGGCTAGTATATTTTATTTATTTTATTATTTGGTAACCAGGTAAGGCTCACTAGGCACAGGTGCCTGTTTTCAGGGGTGACCCAGGAGCATCAGGGAGGTTAAGTAACTTGCTCAGAGTCACACAGTATGCAAGTGGAAGTTGTGGGAATCAAACCCACGTCTTTCTGCTGGAGGTACCAAACTCATTCACAGCTCATTACTCTAACCTCTAGGCTATATAGCTATCTATTTTATGTCCACTGATAGAAGTATAAAGCAACTTCTATTGGTTTTAAATTTAGCACATTATGTAGGGCTGGCGAATATAGAGGCACAATATAAATTAGTATCAATACGTGTAAAACATCGCAGATGACATGAAAGTTAGTGACAGCGTGGACAGCATGAAGGGAGTCAGAGAGCTTCAGGAGGATCTTAAAAAGTTGGAAAGGTGGACACACATATGGCAGTTAAAATTCAATGCCAAGGAGTGCAAAGTGATGCACCTGGGTAGAGCTAACCCTAAGACAGAATACTGGCTAAACATAGCTCCTCAGCAGGGGAACAGGATCTGGGGAGGGGGTCATCATTAGGGATGACAACAAGCAGCAAAGTCAGTGTAGTAAGGCTTACAGCAAAGCTAGCAGAGTACTGGGATATACTAGAAGGGTCATAGATAGCAGGGACAGGGAGGTGGTGTTGCCCTTCTACCAGTCCTAGGTGAGGCCTCATCTGGAGTACTGTGTCCAGTTTTGGAGGCCTCACCTTAGAAAGGATATTGATAGGTTGGAGATGATCCAGAGGTCAACAAAGATGATACATGGCCTTCAGGGAGTCACCTATGAGCAGAGGCTAAAGGCTTTGAACATGTACTCATTGGAAACTAGAAGGGAAAGGAGGGATATGATTGAAGACTTCAAGTTCCTTAGAGGCATAAACAAAGTGCCGCACACAGTGATTTTCAGCAGAAACACCAATTCTACAACACAGGGGCATGAGTGGAAATTAATAGGTGGGAAATTCAAGAGGGACATCAGAAAATATTACTTCTCAGAGAGGGTAGTGGAGCTGTCGAATAGACTGCCACCCAAAGTGGTGGCTGAAAAGTTGGTGTCGAGTTTTAAGCACATGTGGAACAAGGCTTGGAACACAGTCACACAATATTAGAGAAGGCTAGGCTGGACATCTTGGGGGACAGGATCCTGGTGTGAAAGTAGGTACCAGAAAACGTTGTTTGGGCAGACTCAATGGACCACAGGTCCCCTTCTGCCATCATTTTCTATGTTTCTATGTTTCTATTGCATTTTCTTACTTATTTTTATATCTATTTATTTAAAATCATATTTTACCAGGTAGGCGCACAGAGCCCATAGCTCGTTTCCAGTTGCAACCAGAGGGGGTCTTTGGAGAGTAAGGTAAAATTACAAAGTACATCTATTATACATTGCAAATTATGAATGAGTAAGGTAGATACAAGTAAATCAAATACATAGTAAATAACATGTAGAAGCTTCTACAGTCCTACAAAGAGGCACAGCAATTGCGCGGTGCATATATTTCTGAGTTCAATATGACAAAGCATTACTGGAAAAATTAGATAGATATAGTCATCTTGCTAGCCTCCTATGATAATTTTGTAGCAGTCTGCTGTACACCTGTCTTTCCAGGTTCCAGGGGATGCCTGAGATAAGCTTTGGGGGGAAGGGACCTTAGATCCGGGGCGAGCTTTGCATTGGGGCAGGTCATCAAGGATCTGTAGTGAGACTTGATCAGGGCTTCACTTGGTTTGAGGGAGGGGGGCTGTGACTTTGAGGTAAGATTGTTCCAGATATTAGGGAGCCTGTAACTAATGGAGGCTTGGCCTATGTTGCTCTTCGTGGAGCATGGAGGTGGTGTCCTGCCTCAGATCTAAGTAAATAGGTAGGGTTCTGTGAGGGGTAGAAGAGATTGGATAGGTATTTGGACAGTTTATCTGACCAGCAGTTGGTTCCCACAAGAGCAGTGTGCATCACTTGCATCACGGTGGGGGTGGGGGCTGGGACTCATTTAGCACATTGTACATAATGCAGTGGTAAGTACAGGGAGAGGGAAGCCCAGTATGAATCTGCACAGCGTGTTGATTTTATTTAGGGAGCTGGAGTTGACACCTGAGTAGACTATGTGCCCATAGTCCAGAAGGGGAATGATTGCTTCTTCTACAACCTGTGTCCTGATATTTACTTGGAGGCAGCTTTTTTACCCTGTATAGGGTGACATGCTTGGCAAAAGACTTGCCTACTACCTGGAAGACATGCCCAGAGTAATAATGAAACTGGCTCAGATGAAGGCTGAGGTATTTATATGTAGAGACAGAGGCTAGGCAGGGGCGGGGGGCGCTGAGTCATTGCCTGGTACCAAACAGCATGGACACTGTTTCCTTTTGGGTCATGATGAGCTGTTTATCTAGGAACCATTTCTGTACTACAGTGAAGTCTTGTTGGAGGGATGCCTTGATGGAGGGAGCAGAAGTATCTGATAAGTAGACTATGGTATCATCTTCATTCATGTGTATGCTGCTGGCAGATAGGGATGAGGGGAGGTAATTGATAAAGGGTGTGAAGAGCAGTGGCCCTAGAACTGAGCCTTGTGGCACCCCAAGGGAGACTGGTAGGGTGGTGAAAGAGTTTGGACCAAGTCTGACAGATTGGGTGTGGTTGGTCAGGTAGGACAGGGAGACACCAGAGTCTGCAAGTTTGTCTAGAAGCCTATGGAGGTCCATGATGTTGAAGGCCTTTGTTAGGTTAACAATATGGTCTCTGTGCCCAGACCCTTGCCCACATTGGTGTGTATGTTTTTTGTGACTCTGAATAGGGAGGTGGAGCTTGAGTGGTTAGAGTGGAAGCCAAACACAACCCATCTTCAATTAATAATGTGTGCCGAATGTGAAACACAAGCAAGCAAAATGAAGAAAAGGCTACTAGAATAAACTCAATGTTGAAAATAAAAAGACGTAGGCCTGCCCAGTGGTGTGAAGAGCTGAGGCATCCGTACATTACCTCCTGCCATGCCTGCGAACGGGCCACCAGGGGTCGGTTGGGGAGGAAGAGGACTGAGCATCTGAAGGACGCTCTCCTCTCCCAGGGAGGGAGGGTTGGGGCTCCCACTGAATGACTGCCCCCAGGTGGAGGCCCAAGGGTAGTATTGGTCTGTAGGGCGCCATAGAAAGTGAGGGTGCTGTGGGACTTCCGTGGACATGCGCGCGCCTCCAGGTACACACATCTGGCGTGTGCACCCCAGCAACAGGGTCAAGGGAGAAAATGGAGGAAAAATCCCCTTTCTGTAGATGATGACCAACGCTCCGCAGACTCCGCACTCAGTGATCAGGCAGCAAAGAACTCTGTACAAGCAAGTCCTGGTGATACCAAGGGTGATGGGGCTGGGGGGTTGGTCAGAGGGGGGCAGCCAGGGGGAGTGAAGGTGATAATACACAATATAAAAAAAAAGAAGAAAAATAAGAAGTACATAAAAACACAAATTTTAACCAAGGACAAACTTCAATCAAATATGGAAAACTGAACAAGTAGTTAATGCAATGCATTTGCAGTACACAATATTTGTGAAACATACATGACTTTCATTAATAATATTTTCACTGCCAATGTTCAGCTAAAGTGTAATTGTTTTGTACAAAAATGTAAAACATCATATGAGTTTCAGGACTGCATACTGGTATACAGATAATCACAAGATTCTTCAATATTGGCTGAAGTTATGAAATGGAATTCTAAGTGCAGCAAATGTGTATATGTGTGTGTGTGTGTGGTGTGAGCAATTCAATGTTTGCGCAGAACCATGGAACTGTAAAGGGGTATCTTACATTACACAAAAGTACTCCGAATACTGTTAAACCCATTACTGATAATTATGATTTATATTAGTTTACTGTAGAGGAACACAATGTACTAATCCATTTGTGTTTCATTGCTAAAGATGCACTTATGAAGTGGTGGAGGAACCACCCTGATTGTAGGAACATTATTAAATACAACTGATACGAATTATTGAACATTACCATGCAACAAAAAATTAATTCTTATTTTGTTTTCACAAAAAAGAAATGTCAACACATATATACAAATACTTATAAATTAAATAACTTTGAGGCTGATGCTGATGCTTGTGCCTATGTGCACTCTTATGTGTGAGGGAAGGTAGGAGGTGCTAATCTAATAGTTCACTGTGAATTTTACATTTATGAAAAAATCCTCATTTAATACCCATTTGAATTCTAAATTTCTTACTGAAAATACAAACTAACTGGGGGGCGGAGCTTGCCAACCAAGATGGTGTCAGCCTAATTTGGGAGGAGGGACTGAGGGGGAACCTATTTGAGTCAATGCGGCCAAAACATTCATATTTGGAGGCAACTGAAATTGGCAAAAAAAAAATAAATGCTTATAAAAGGCTACAATCCAACGGCTTGCTGAGAAAAATCCATCCAGTACAGGCTGTAGGGCATCAAACTGAACACCAGGTCTGGCATGACCATGTTGGCACCATGCAACAGGGCCAAATCCACAAGCCAGCATTGCTGTTCAAAGCGGAGAAGAAAGTCTGTCAGCAGACCGCAGCTGGAAGGGTGGCACGTGCACATAGCAATGGCTCATGGGAATACTTCTCCACCCTCTAATGAACTACAGAACATTACTTACAAGCTAAGCTAAATCTTAAAAGACACTGCTGAACAAAAGGCTACAACTACTAAAACTAATGTTGACATACAAATGCTTGCCACAAGGGTGCTGGGCACAGAAGCACCAGTCAAACAACACAAGGCCATGCTTTACAAGCATCAGGGGCAGCTTCGTGAAAACCATGGGCAGATACAACATTTGCTTTCAAAAATCAACAACATGGAAAACTGTGCCCAAAAGAAAAGCATCAGAATAGTGGGCATACCTGAAGGGGCTGAGGGTAGGGATATGTTGGTGTTTTTGTGAACTGCTTTGATCAACATTCTTCAGCTAAACAACGATTCCCCGCCAGAGCTGAAGTGAGCCCATCGACCCCTAGCACCAAAACCTAGGCAGGGAGCATGACTCCAACCCATCCTCTGCAAATTTCTTCACTATCCCATCAAAGAAAAATATCTAAGAATAGCCAGGGAGAAAGGGAACCTATTGTGGGAGGGCCACTCTGTACAACTTTACCAAGACTATTCCCTGGAGCTGTCAAAAAAAAGCAGGGCTTATGTGGAGGTGAAGCACCAGATTTACAAACTTAATATTCCTAGAGGCTGGCCTGCCAGCACAGTGACAAGGCATCTGCTTGTTGCATTGACATCCAGGTTCAGTGGTGGACTCGGGAGTTGGGGGGCTGGCCTGGGGGGAGGGAGAAGGATTGAGTGTCACAGGGAGTGCTCTCTTCTGGGATGAGGGGTGAAGAATGTTTGCACTATGTGGACCTCTGATGGAGGTTGGGGATTACCGCTGTTGCTGGCAGTTCACGCAAGGGGGAGCAGGGTGGACGCTGGCATCATTTCATGTCCCCGCCCCCAGGGATATCGGCATAATGGAAAAAAATCCCAGAACTGTTCATGACGGCCCCATCTCTGCCACCGCTCCTGCTGTGACTAATGCCCGGGGGGGGGAGTCCCGCTCCTGTGGCCCCACCCTGGGGGAGGTAAACCAGGGCAAGAGACCTTGTTCCTTGGGGAGGGGCACCTGCCCAGCAGTTCCACCCAGGGGGGGTAAGCCTGTGCATGGGTGGGCAGCAAGTGGGACAGAAGCCGAACGTTTACAGCTCGGAGGAAGGGAGAACAGAGCAAAAAAAAAATATTAATATTCCTGCCTCTCTAAGATACCCTGCCTTCCTGAGGGTATGCTATAATGAAGAGTATATCACATTTAATGTCCCTGGTGAGGTCGAGCAGTTTTTGAGGGATGTCCATGAAGAAGGGCAAGTGTCATGTCAGCCGCCACACCTGCCACATGGTGATCACTCACAAGCTATAGAAATAAAAGCGGAGACTGCCCTGAAATATGAGGTACTGTTACCGTGGATGGCCGGGACGAACCCTGACAAAAAGTTTCCAGGGGCAGACCAAAACAAGAAATAAAAATCTCCCAGAAAGAAGGCCCTCCCCCTCCCTGAGAAACAGGTCCAAAAGCCATCAACACCACTGCCAGCTACCTAATGCAATCAGTAACTCTCCAGGTGATACTCCTATTAAGGTCTCCAGTAGTTTCACCACTCTCAGAGACTTGGCACCTATGGCTCTGAATCTCTCCAACCCGCAGGACTATTCAGTGCAAGACACTGAACCAACGACAGAGGCAATTTCAGACTGTGCTCCCCTTTGCCTGGAGCTGGCAGATTGTATTAATAAAACTGCTGAGGAAGATGTGCAGGCTCGTCTACCACTGCAGACACTTTTTCATTGCCACAAGGTAGTTAGCCTACTCTACTAAAGGCAAGATGCTGGCTTTGGAGCACTGTTATTGAAATTACTGAACAGCAGAGAATCTACCAATGGAGCTAATTTATGGCACAGCTAATCGTAACTTATGCACTGGTTTAGCTGTTGACTCCGTGCACCGAGGGTATACTCTCCTGACAAATGGATTCCAGGCAGTTTGAAATAGACAGTTATGGACAACTAAAGGAAGTCTATACATATACGGCTGGGGAGTCCCTTGATTACAAAACCCTGCCCTCACTCTATTGCAGCAGAGCATGGTGACTGCTTCCTTGGTCTAATAAGTAACTAAGCCAGTCATGGACTGTGTGTCAAGGTTCGGGTGAGGCAGGGGAAAGACGTGTGGTTAGATTGGCAAACCATTTCCTGCTGTACTGCTGATACAGACAGACAGACATCACAGACTGAAATGATGTGTGAGATAAACAGTCCCTTCAGCTTCTTATTTTAAACTCAGACAAACAGAAAACCCGAGGGAGATCAGGTTGAAAGGCTGGACACTCGATGAAGAGAGGAAAGCTCTGTCTGGTTTAAAAGATGTAGCCCATGTTGGAGTGTTACCAATCTTACCTTTTTGTTTTACCGGTCAATTGGGTGAGGCAATTTGTAGTGTGCTAGTGCTGGTTGTTTTTGTTTCCTTTGCACTCCACTGCATTGTCCCTGATCATACAGTTAGAATATACTAAATGTGGTTGGCAGAGTACCTCCTGTTCAAAATGCAAGAGAGTTAAGGAGATATGTTAGCCCCATGAGATGACAGGTTAAAGATGATCCTGCGATTGGGAAGTCAAATGCCCCCCTCCCAACCGCATCTGATACTGCCGGCCCTGGATGTTCTGCATCACTGCAGCGAGGCCACTAGCACAACAACACTCACTTTTGGTGTAAGGTCACCATGTGGAAGCCTTGTCTCTGCTCAGAGGGGAGAGCACATGAAAGGGAGACCCAGGACACCTTAGAGCTCTACGCAGAGATGACTTGCATGACCCCCAGATGTGCTGCCACTGCAGCACTTCAGAGGAACTACAGTTCGCAGATAGGATATGTTATAAGGGGTGTATTGACAGATGATTGTATTTTTTTTTTTTTTAGAATCAAAGACGTTTTATTAATTTTTCATACATACAGAAGAACATGTCAGGTAAACCAGAATACAAGAAGCCTGAACAACATAAACCCCTACCCCCATCCCACCCGACCTTCTCCCCAAAAACAACCACCCCTGATGAGGCGCAGAAACCTAGGGAAAGCATATAAACCCATCTATAGGGTTAGCATAGAATATAGATATTAAACATTGGGGAATTACCGAGGAGCTCACTGTGGCCGACAAGAGAAGATCAGGTCAAGTATAAAGCATAACGTTTACCCCATTTCTTATTAAAAGATGGGGTGCGATGTCTAACACTAGCAATTAATTGTACAGCTCTAAGGGCAAAGGATATTTCATGTAACCATTCTGAACAAGTAATGACTACCTGATCTATCCAATGCTGGAGAACAAGCTTCTTAACTGCTAGAGATATGAGTGCCATATGATATTGCATCTCCCTAACCTGAATTTGTGAAAAATCCCCAATAATGCAAATGACTGGAGAAAATAATCCTTGGAGGCCCAATAACAGATTAAGTAGACGTTCAATTTGCACCCACGGGGGAGACACCTTCTCACAGGACCAAAACTGATGTATCAGGGAGCCCTCTTCCTTACCGCATCTGGAACATGAAGAGGAGGGAAGGTGCCCTGTTTTAACTAGTTTAACCAGAGTATAATACATGTTATTCAAGATCTAATATTGGATTAACCGAAACATGTCCTTCGATATATAAGTGTATAGATCTTTCCAGAGCTGAGGCCAGTTAATTTCTATGTCGGGTAGTAGAGTGTCCCATATCTTGGAGCCCACCGGGGAAGGAGGTTGAGGGTTAGCAAGCAGAAGCTTATATATGGGAGATACTCCATGGAGCTGACAGGCAGGGCCAGCAATCTGATGCAGAAGGTCAGCAAACCCAGAAGGCTGTGGCACACACCCAAACAGTTTTATTAGCAAATGTCTAAGCTGAAATACCTTGAAAGAAGAGGTCAACAGTAATCCAAAGTTAGCCAGTATCTCCTGCGAGGATAAGATAGCATTACTTGAGTAAAAATCTGAAACTGTAGAGTCTTGGGGAATGTCCCCCAATTTTGATATTCAGGTTGGAGAACAAAGGTTGAGAGAGATCTTTAGCAGGGGTAGCTTGATGGTTCCCCCGAGTTGGGACATAACTATGAGGGAGGTACCAATCAGGGAAGAGTGAAGAACTTTTGGAAGGGCTTTCATTGCGAAGTATAAGATCTCAGTGGGATTCAATTTGTGAGTGAAGAATAGGTCAGCCTCAATTTGCAAAAAGATGGGAACATAATCCGCTTGCTGTTGAATCTGGAGTATAGACAACCATTTCCCACATTTATAAAGATGGCTCGCCCAGTAATATAATATGAAGTTGGGGAGGTGCAGCCCTCCACACTCCTTGGGGAGACTTACCTTATGGTATGACCTCCTAGGGGTTTTATCCAGCCATATAAAAGAGTTAATATCAGCGTGTATACGCTTACAAAAGGACAAAGGTAGCCAAACATTAAGCATATTGATGGGATAGAATAACCTAGGGAGGACATTCATTTTAATAACATTAATCCTACCCCACAGTGAGAGCAGGAGTTTCCTCCAGGGTAAAAGATCTTGCTGAATGGTATTCCAAAGATATAAGAGATTACGTTTACGCATTAGAGAGGGGTCTGAAGTGAGGTAAATGCCCAGATATTTGATCCACCGTGGGGACCATTTCATGCCAAATTGGGCAAAGGGTTGACTATGCATGAAGTGATTAAGGGGATAAATTTCTGTTTTATTCAGATTCAGCTTGTAATCTGAGTACTTGCCAAAAATATTGATTATTTTTAAAGCCTCTGTTAACAAAGAGATGGGATTTGACAAATGTAGCAGTATAACATCGGCATATACTGACAATTGCGGAGCTTGGTTCCCAATGGGAATTTCAGTAATGGAAGGAAAGGATTTTAGCAGCTTGATTAAAGGTTCTAAATAGAGATTGAAGAGAAAAGGAGAGAGTGGACAACCCTGCCGTGTTTCAGTATGTAAAGGAAAAGATGAAGAGTAAACACCATTACATTGAATTCTGGCTGATGGAAAAGTATATAGTGTCTGAATCCACTGAATAAACTGGGAGGGGAAACCCATTTTTTGTAGGGTCACCCATAGAAAAACCCAATCGACCCTGTCGAAGGCTTTTTCTGCGTCAAGAGAAATTACTGCCATGAGAAGGGGGCGGGAGTCTGCTGCTTGGAAAATATAGGAGAGTTTGCAGGTATGATCCGACGAGGATCTGCCCAATACAAAACCCACTTTATCCGGGCTAAGAAGACAAGATCAAACCTTTTGTATTCTGCTAGCCAGAACCTTCACTAAAATTTTGATATCACAATTTAATAGGGATATGGGCCAGTAACTGGCCGGACAGGATGGGGGTTTATCCGGTTTGAGTAAGATGATAATAGTGGCCTCTAAAAGGGATGGATCCAGAGTTTCACCAGATAGCACATAGTAGTAAAAGCAAAGAAGAATGGGGGACAGCTCCTTGACGAAGGTCTTATAAAAATTTGAAAGGAAACCATCAGGGCCAGGAGCTTTATCCAGAGCTAGAGCATTGATAGCTGATTCTACTTCCCTTTGGGAAATTGGAGTGGATAAAAGATTCTGGTATGGGATAGGTAGGGAAGGTAATGCAACAGACTCAATAGATGATTGTATTTTTGTCCCATTGCTATTGCCGCCTCATTGTACATAGGCCTAGTTTAATTTTCTCTAGTTTAGTATGGTTAGCTGTGACTCCCATCAGCACAGTGTACCACCACTCGAAGCTGGTGTCCACTGGAAGGAGGGGTATGGATATGGGATGAAAGGAAACCCCGCAGGTGGGGAAAACTAGCTGTCCAAGACATGGAAGGGGAGAAACAGGGAGGGAGTCTCTGGCATGGTAAGAACCCGAGTGTGCAGATAGTAGCACAGGTCGACAGAAGGAGATCAGAGGGGACTAAATTTCGAAAATCAGTGAGGGGAGCTGAAGCAAGGCATAACCCCCCCTTCCCACCAAGAGTTTTCCCAGCACAATGTAGACAACGAAGATTAGACATTCTCCTTTATTTCCAAGCCATGACCCCAAGACTCAGGGTCTCTCCTTGAATGTATATGCATTCTACTTTAGGGCCCCTCTCTGGATGAATTACCTACCTGTAGATATCTCCTTGGAATTGAAACTAGGCCCCTCCAAATCCAAACTTAGAGAGCTACTTTTTTCTCCTGTGTCTGGAATTGTTAATAACCTTCCTCCCCTTCCCCTGGTCTCCTTACTCTCCCTACTTTTTCCCCTACTAGCTTTCACAAAGTATTTTTCGACAGCAACCCCACCACCCCTCCCTTCCCTTCCTACCTTCTCCCCATCTGTAAAATGCTGTGTCTGTATCCGCCTCCTGAGTGGCCCCCCTCATCTCTAAAATGATAGGCTTGTACCTGCTCCTGAGTGTTCTCAATTATATTGCTGTTCTATGTTACTTATTGTACTATCCTAATGTAATATACGGTTTGCTTATCTGCTTGTCGTGACTCAGAGTATAGTTGTCTACCCTCTGTATGTCTTATTCCCAGATATGTACCTCATGTATCCACTTGTTCTTTTAATTTGTATTATACAATTAATTTGTATTTTGACGTGGAGCCTTTGCAAAAGAGTCTGACTCAAAGGTTTGTACTTCTGATATGTTCAATTAATAAATAAAAATAAAAAAGTACCCCACACTGTCCACCTACAGGATGGTACTAGATTCTTTCAGGAGCCCCATGGTCTCCGAAATGCCAAGCCTCCAGATAGAAATGTGAACTTCAGGTCCCCGAGGCCTAACTGTTTATTAGTTTTTAATTCTCCTCTTCTGGTTACAGAATAGTGCACAGAGGGAAGATCTATGAGAGGTTATAACCTCCGCCCCAGGGAACTCTCTTAACCATTGGCAGTAGGAAAAGAAGGTTGCCTGGTATATAGGAGAACCCCCCTATCCCACGACAAGTGGGCTGTAGAAGGTTTAGTTATGCGGTTTTTAATTCAATTCATTTTACTCCTTTATGTGTAGAAAATAGGGTATTGTTTAGAATGCCAAGTGACCCTGGGTATACAACTTCTCTTAAAAGGTATATCTCAGTACAAGTTAAGGGACACCTATGGCATAGTTTGTGTTTGTGCTCAATATAAGTTAAAAGAGCTGTAAAGATAATTAAACTGGTACATACAGCGGGCTGTGTCCTACATGGGAAATTGTGCTAAATAAGGCATGTAGGCTTGTCCTAGGGGCTGACAACCAAATGCACACTTGCCTGCTTTATAGCCATATGAACTGGCTCACCCTTAGGGACAGGATAAAGTTCTGGACCTGCATCCTAGGCAAAAAAAGCACAGTTAGCACTTGTACCACCCTGCATCCAACAAACGTTCTGGACAGCTAGTTCTCAGCACAATACCCCGGGGACCTCATGTTGCTCATGTAAGGTACATTTTAGAACGACCTCCCTTGGGCAACGCTCATTCTCCTATAAGGCACTGCAATGGTTGAATGATCTCCCAGTTCACCTAACTGGTTTTGAGAACTTGAAGATTTTTAAAGTACAACTGACTCAGCACCTCACTAACCTATCCACCTGCAACTGCTTCACTTAATTCCTACTTTACAATGATAGATCCAGTTTATCACTCATAAGCAGCACTTAGCCTCTCACCTCAGCTACCCCATTTTATAGAAATAATCCTCATCCACAGCACCTGAGTTGGAAGGCTCAATTCCCCCACCCCATCTGTACTTGTATCTGAGGACCACCTCATAGTCTTGTCAAGGGCCTCACTCATATGCCTGTTAGTCTGCTTATCCCACTACCTCTTCCCCTCCAAAACACCCTCACATTTCTCTTGATTTTCCTCCTCCCCAACAAACCATAAAGTCCCTTCCCCCACCCCCTCCCACCTAGCTAAAATCCTAAACAGTTTCTGACAAAGCCTACCTCAGGCAGCACAGGGTTCTCTTCCCATCTCTGTAATCCTTTCTTCCCTTTGTCATTCTCCTCAGTTATGCAGAAATAGTGGTCTAAACTCTAGCTGTTTTTATTTCTCAGCTCATCACACTAGAACATATAATACCATCTTAAATTCTGTAACTGTGTGAAATTATTGTATGCATTGGAACCTTGCTGATGTGACCTTCCTATTTGATTTATTGTGACCTCGCTATGTGTTGTTTTGTATGTTCTACCCCTGACGTGGAACCTTTGTAAATGAGCTTTCTAGCTCAAAGCTTGTTTCCAAATCAGTAAAGTTAAACTTAGACATTATGACCCCATGCCATTGCAAACACACAGAACACAGCACAAGTATTGGGCTTATGTTGAAAAATGTGGCAAACTGCTTTCATACAGGCTCAAGAAACAGCAAGCCAAAAGACATATAGCACAACTGAAAGACCCGACAGGGAAAATAATACTTCCCCAGAAGCCATCAAACAACTCATGTGCTGTGGGATGAACAAAAAAGTTCAACTTTTCTGGCAGGTCTGAAACTCACCCAATAATCTGAATCCCAGAAAATGGTCCTAGATGTGTCGATTACCAGGGAGAAACTGTGCTCAGCCCTATGGAATATGGCCCCACATAAATCATTGGGGGGGGGGATGGTTTCCCAGCAGATTTTTATCAAATTGTATGGGAAACAGTAATCCCCCCGATGCTAAGTATGGTACAGGAGCATCAAGAGAGGGACGTGCTGCCAGGTACCCTAAAGGAGGCAATTATCACTGTATCCCTGATGGAAGGGAAGAATCACTCCCTGCCAATTATCTACAGGCCTGTATCCCTCATCAATGTAGATGACAAAATATTGGTCAAAGCACTTGCCTCCCATCTAGAGAAAGTTCTCCCATACTAGTTACATCCCTTGCAGGTAGGCTTTGTTAAAGGTAGGACCAGTGTGGATCATTTCCTGAGATAGATGCCTGGACCTGCCACTACAACCCTGATGTGCTGGCATTTTCAGAGTCCTGGCTTGAATCCTCCATCCTCACACATGAGATTTCTATCGTCAGCTACAACATCTTTAGGCATGAATGTCCCTCTAAACATGGTGGAAGTGTGCTCTTCTGCACTGGATCCTCTCAGAACTGGTGCCCCCCCACCATGAAGCCTTAATGGTAGAGTCCATCTATATACAATAGTTGTAGTTCTTGGTCATGTAAAGAAATTACAAAAATGGAAAGGGACCTGGGGGTAATCATATCAGATGATTTTATGGTTGGCAAGCAATGGAAGAAGGCAGTAGGGAGGGCTGGTAGGGCATACCGGGATGTATAGGCAGAGGCACCACCAGCAGAAAACAGGAAGTTGTTATACCTCTGTACAGACAGTTGGTGAGACCACCTGGAGTACTGTGTCCAGTTCTGGAGACCCCGTCTCAGCAAGGACATACATAGGATGGAGGCAGTACAGAGGAGGGCAACTAAAATTGTGCAGGGTCTGCAAGAGAAGCCATATGAGGAGAGACTAAAGGAGTTTAATATGTATACCCTTGAGGAAAGGAGGGAGGGGGGGACATGATAGAAACTTTTAAGTACCTCAGTGGAATCAACAAAGTCCAAGAGTGTAGCATCTTTCAGAAAAAGAGATGTGCAAGAACAAGAGGACTCAATTGAAAGATAGAGGGGGGATGGCTCAGGGATAATGTGAGGAAGTATTTTTTTTACAGAGAGGGTGGTGGACGCATGGAACAGCCTTCCTGAGGAGGTTGTGGGGTCTAAAACTGTGGGAGAATTCAAGAATGCATGGGACAGACATAAAGCAATTCTTGTGGTGGATAGGAAGAAATAGGCTGTTGGTTAACTAGGATCTGCAGCTTATCCAGTAGGTAGGGAAATGGGCAGACTAGGTGGGCCAAGCAGTCCTTATCTGCCATCAAAGTCTATGTTTCTATATTTCTCTGTTTATTGGCTGTATTTATCTCCCATTTAGTGCTCCTTCAAAATCCCTTACTTCCCTCATTATATCCTGGTCCTGTCTCCCACCTGCAGACTTTGTGCTTTGTGGTGACTTCAACTGTAACTGACAGGGATCTGGTTATGGGGTCCATCCATAATGCCTTGGCAGACATTCACCTATCGCAACTTATCAGTGAACCTACGAGGCACAACAACAAATCAGCTCCCCATACACTACTTGACCGAGTCCTTTCTAATAACCCCCTTCACATTAGAGCCGCTGGTATACTCCCTGATACACTGAGTGACCACTCCCCCACATTCTGTGCATGAAGGAATAATTTTCCTACCCCCCCGAAAGTCTCGTTATTTACAGATATGTCCAAGTTTAGCCCTCAAGCCTTCATAGCATCCCTTTCCTAGGCTGACTGGTCTCTAATCAACCACCTACCTGATGTTGACTCAGCATTGGAATACTCCACTAACACCTTCAGCTCCATAGTCAGCCTCCATGCTCCCATAGTCAAGCGCAGATTCAAGGGCATCCATGCCCCATGGCTATCCAAGGAACTTTGAAGTCTCATGACTGTGAGGGATGCTGCCTGGAAGGTGTATAGGAGCTGTGGCCTGACTGCTGACTGGCAGACATACAGATGCCTGAGAAATCTATGTAAAAACAAGCCACACTCAGCTAAACACTCCTTCCTCTGAACCCAGCAAACTAACCATCTCTCTAATCCTAAAGCATTCTGGGGTCAGATTAACTCCTTCTAAAAGGAAAATCCTCCTCCCTGCTGAACACCATGCACCTCAGCAGTACTGAATCACCTACCCAATCATTATTGCCTCCGAGTTCAATTAAGCCTTCACTGACTTATCAAAGCGTAAGTCCACCCTCTCTGCATGTGGCCTCCCTCCCCCTCCACCCCTACTGCTATTACTAACTTTACCTTCCATCTCAAACTGACCACCCAGAAAGAAGTCATGTGACTCCTAAGATGTATCAAGGACAACAACTCACCAGGATTTGAATCCTTGGAGCCCCACTTCTTAATAATCAGTGCTCCTGCCATTGCCTCACCTGTGCACGTCCTGTTCAATAAGTCCATCCACTTAGGCACTGTACCTAGTAAGTGGAAAGCTGCAATAGTAGTCCCCATCCACAAGAATGGCCCCAGCTCAGCTCTCAAGAATTACAGGCCCATCTTTATCTTCTGCCCCCTTGAAAAAAAAACAGAAGAAAATCATACACTTCTAATTCCAATCTCACATACAGCTTAATAGCTATCTCTCTCTCTCTCCACTTATCAGCATATCCCATAGTACCCATACTGCCCTCATCAAGGTTACTTCTGATATCCTCAGTTCCATGGATAAAGACTTAATTACCAGTGAAATATTTGTCAATCAAAACAAGGCCTTTGACCTTGTTAATCATCATCTACTACTCCAACAACTGCTATTATTAGGCCTTGACTCCCTAACTCTAACTTGGTTCTCCAGTTACCTCACTGGCCGTACTCAATGCGTGAAATGGGCCAGCCATACTTCTCCTTTCAATGCCATAATTGATGGGGTCCCCAAGGGGTCTATCCTTGGGCCCCTCCTGTTTTTAATGTTTATTAATGAACTTCCTCAGCACTGCAGTGGTGTGTCAGTTCAGCTGTATGCTGATGATGCCATCCTGTACAGGTCCTCCTCTGACCCAGCCTGGCTGAACCACCAGTTACAATTGCATTTCTGTAGCCTTGAGGCATGGTTTCTCAACTATCTCCTAGTACTCAACACCAAGAAAACTAAGGCTATGCTCTTCTACCACCGCACTCCTCAGCTAATGTGCCTGTCTCCCCCATGATTAACTCCTCCAATGTCAATCCTCTTGAACTGGTGTAATCATTTAAATACCTAGGTATCATCTTAGATTCCAACCTCAACTTTGATGCACATATTACTAATGTTGTTAGGACCCTATACCAAAAACTAGGCCTCCTTTATCACCTCAGTTCCTACCTAACTTCCTCCACTAGCCTTGCGATAGCATCCTCCTCTCTTCTTCTTCCTCTCATCACTTATGGAGCTCCTATCCTCCACTCCATCCTAATCTCCACCCTTGTCTGGCTAAAACAAATATACCACAGGACTGAATGCTTCACACTTGGTACAAGCTCCATGGAGCACCACAGCTCTGTCCTTGCCTCTCTTGGTTGGTCTTCCTTCGAAGCTCGACTGCAATACTCCACCTTATGTCTGATCTTCAAACTGGTCCACATGTCCACTCTCCCTGCCATAGAACCCTTATCCAATGCAAAATTGAGTCTAGGTCCCTCTGACCGGCCAGCCTCCCACTGATAGCAGTCCCTAACCCCATCTTGTGGTTGGTCTGAGAGCCTTCTCAATCTTGGGACCCTCTCTTTGGAACTCCCTCTCACCTGCTGTCCTAACCTACCCTTCTTTATATTAGTTAAAGCACTTCTTAAATCCCACCTAGTCTCCTCCCAGTACTGCTCCTGTACCTGATGTCCCCCTCCTATAGCCCTTTGAATCATATGAACGTTGCATTCAGCCCGATACTATTGTTTTTATCTTAGGCTGCAGCCAGAGTGATTTGTCTCAGTGATTTGTAAATTATACTTTTTATGTTTATGTAAATAATTGCAACCACTGTTTACTTGCCTTTATATATTCCTCTAATATTGTTGTAGTCTTATGTTGTACATCCCATTTTGCTCCCTCCCCCTGGTCACCCCTGAAAAAGGGACAGTCCCTCTTGGTGGGCTTACCCAGTTACCAAAATTCAAATAAATAAATGTGAGTGCACTGGTTACACTGATGCAGACTGCAATAACTCATCCCATTCCAGCGGCTGCCATTACAGTAGAATTAGAAAAAGCTTTTGACTTTCTGGAAAGGGAATATTTGTAGGTGGTTCTGCAGCACTGTAACTTTGGTAGTAACTTAGAGCATGGATCAAAACTCTATACAATAGCCCTACGATAAGACTTCTAACCAACAGTACCCTCTCTGAGCCTTTTACACTATGCCCAGGCACAAAATAGGGCTGCCCACTGTCTCTCCTATTTGTGCTGGCAATTGAGCCTCTGGCAGCAGCAATATGAATCCACCCAGGTATTAAAGGGCTAAAGGTGGGAGAGTGGTATTATCAAACAAAACTATATGCAGATGACGGCCTTATCCTAACTAGTGATGTATCCTCCAGCGTCTCCCACATTCTTGCATTGCTAGATTCTTTTGTGGGTATCTCAGGGCTCCATATTAAGGTCAACAAATCAGAGGTACTCCCCCTTAATGCCCTTACTACCCCTGACCTCATAAACCATTCAGGTTTGGCACGGGCAGCCAGGGAAATTAAATATCTGGGAATCAAGATTGCCCCGGATGTATACAGTCTGGTTGCCAGGAACCTCGCACCTTTGATCAGCAAGTTGCAAAAAGTGGTGGATACTGTAGGTAGAAACACTTAAACTTCACAATGGCAGGGAAGATAGCGACAATTAAAACAATGTTTGCCCCCTGGGGTCTTCTATCTAGTGTCACACCTCCTGGTTGAAATACCTGCAAAAGGGTTCCGGAAGTTGGACACCATTATTGGGAATTTCTTCTGGGAAAACCCGACCACAAGATATAGTAGAGCTAAACTGAGGGCCTCTTGGAATAAGGGAGGCTGGTGCCTGTTGAACTTCCAACTCTGTGCCTATGCCTTCCTAACAGCCATGACATGTACTGTAGAATATTCCATGATCACAACCCTAACTTACCTGCCTGGATAGATTTGGAATCCAGGGTGCTACTAGGCGAGCATCCCACAGTTTACCTTGGTCTGCCATTTCCCAAACAATTTCATGGCTAGCTAACTGTAAAGGCAGAACACTCGACTTGGCAGAAAGTGGGGCACTTAATTAAATCCTGTCTTAGTTCAGGGATATCTGATGTTTTTGCAGTAACCCACAAAGGTGCTTAGGCCACCGACCTTTTTATTGGGATGAATGGCTTTCTAATCATATTCATAAAGTTAAAGATGTGCTAACTCCTGATGAGTACAGTTTTGAATCCTTTCTAACACTGCAAAGGAGATATAACCTGCCAAAATATTACTTCTGGAAGTATCTTCGGTTAAGAAATCTATTTCAGGTTTGGTCTAAAGCCAAATGTTCATGCCATACCTGTAAAAATAAAGGGATGGTACACAATGCAAAACTACCAATCTCATCATGGGTAAAATCCTCCACTGTCTTAACAGTCTGTATACACAGTACAAAATGATGAGTGAAGAGGCCCCAGACCTCTCACTCCCCACCAAACAAAAATAGCAAAGGATGCTTAATGTAACCATAGCACAGGATGAGTGGAGTAGATGCTGAATGTCTACTCGAAAGGCGTATGGGCACCTGCACAGCGTTCTCATCCAAAATAAAATATAGCACCTATGGTACCACATTCCAGTACAACTTAAGGCCATGGGTCTTCTGCAACAAGACAACTGTTGGAGATGCAGCGTCCAAGGGGCTGACTTACTGCACATCTTATAGCAATGAGACCACATACTTCCCTTTTGAAGGATGATTGTGTCCAGCTGCTCAGAGATCTTCCAGTATCCATTATCCCCAGCCATGTTGCTACTAGGTATGGAAGAGAATGACTTTTCCTTGAAACCCCCTCAGAAGCTTTGGTTGTTACAGGCCTCGGTTGAGGCCAAAAGACTGATCCTTAAGAAATGGTGATCCACTGAAATTCCAACCTTTAAGGAGTGGCTTATGGCTATAGAAAAACTAGCCACTTTTACAAGAATATCCCATTTCACTGCCCACACCACTCAGGGGTTCCTGGTCAGATGGTCACCATACCTACAATTCCTACAAGACAGATCAAAACCTCAAAGTACATCACAGAGCAAGGACCTACCTAAACCTCCCTGAAGGGTTGTCCTGTGTCCAGTTGCCTTCTAAATTTAAAGAGCTGAGTGATGTTATGACAATGGAATATGCACATTCATAATTAACCCCCACAGCGGGCACATCCCATAAGGTTTTCCTTTCTTTGCCCATGGATGTTACAACATAATGGTATAAATGTAAACACACAAACAAATATGCTATTGATATTTTCATGAGTAAGTTTCCTTATCTGTATAGAAGACTTAATTGATTGTAGATAACTCTCATTTCCTGTTTTCAGACCAACTGTCATCACGGAGAGAAAATTCTGTATGTCTACCTTTAACGAGTCCACTGAATGTATTTATAATGCATCTTTTTATGGCTCAAAAAAAAGATTAACTGCAAAAAAAAAAAGAAAATACACAATAACTGACAAGGCAGGCATTACTATCTTTAGGCTTACTTTGAGACTGAGCATTTATATAGACTGTAACAGGGCTGAAATGATTCTACATTAAAATGAACACTGCAAATGACTGAGTGGGCAGAACACTAAAAAGTTGTTCTAGTTCTTCTTACAAACTATATATATATTTTAATGTTCATCATTTTTGGAAAAAATGAAGGGAAACTCTGTCTCTAGTTATGATATCACCGATGTAGACAACACATCACTTTGGTATATCTGTTGTTAATAAATTGCAACACAGAGAAAATTACTGGAAAAAATAAAACAATGATTTTGACCAGAAAAATGGTTAATTACCTACAATAAGCAAGCATTCATACTCTGTACAAAAAGGTAATTACCACATAAATTATGCATGGCTTTCAGTATGGTACAGTAACCAAGAAAACAAATAAGCTTTAACATGAGATAAAAACATAACAGTTAGTAGAAATTTATTACAGCTGTGGTAAAAGAAAATAAACTTCATGTATATAGAGAAAATAACAGTGGCAGTCAAATCATTCACCTATCACAAAAGCAGCCACATGACAAAACGTTACAAGCAGTTAGTTAAGTCAAACAAACTTTGTGAGTAAGAGACCACATAAGCACAGTATAGCGCTGACTCTGTGTTTTTTTTTCTGTCATTACATCACTTCCAGTTTTGGTGAGCTCAGTGGCAATCAGCAGGGCAAACCGGCAATATGTACAAAAAAAAAAGACAAAGTCACCAAGCACACCTAAAAATCAGCAAAGCTGAATGACAAAGGGTTATTTTTTAACTGTAAAAAAAAAAAAAGTTCAGCCCAAAACAGCAAAATTGATACACTAGTCTCTAAGTAACAGTACATGAATATTATTTGGAATGTACTAGATATTAGTAGAAATGTTTTAATATTTTTTTTATGCTTATGTATTCATGTGTGTAGTTATTCTGTATCTGGATTGTAATAGCCTAGAATGGCTAAACAAATAAACTTGAACTGAACAGTTTAGGATTCCCTTGGGACCAGTCATCACAGGATAATTTGGATGCAAAGTCAACTAGCACACAATGAACCACATAGCCAGAAAAATGTATGGGCCTCCAGGAAGGTAGACCTTGGAAAACTGCAGGAAATATTGGGAGAAAGACTGAAGAAAACAGTAGAAATAGAGGGCATAGATAGCAAATGTGAAGCTTTCGAGAAGAGTGTAGTAGAAGCTACAGATTTTTGTGTTAGGGAAGTAATAAGGAGCAAAAAAGCAAAAAGGCCAATGTGATTCACTACTCACTAGAAGGGTAGGAGATATGGTAATTGAAACAAATTCTGGCCAGAGCCAATAGGGCTGCAGCTGAGGAATTTGGAGTAAACATATTGAATATTTGTTTTTTAATATTTTTACACCAAATTTTCAGCATAGCCATGTTATGACTGTGAATCATGAAGAAGGGCAGAGAAAATGTTCAACTCCTGACCTAAAGGTGATATTTCACAGGGACTGTGAAATCAACTTTCAGGACACAAAAGACACATTTTGGGCAGGAGTTAAAAAATAATAGCTATCACATTCATGAAGTGCTGTAAAGAAATGGCTGTGTTGTAAATCTGGGGTAAAAATATTGAAAACTACCAAAGTTACGAGTATGTGTTCACAAAATTCAATGTAGGCTCATAACTTTATTGTTTTTTAATATTTTTACACCACATTTTCAACATAGTCTTCTTATGAGCCCACCTCATGAACAAAGGCAGAGAAATATTCAACTCCTGCCCAAAAGGTGATTTTGCACAGGGACTGCAAAATCACCTTTTGGGATATAAAAAAAAATATTTTGGCCATGATGTGAAAAATGACAGCTGTCACATTCATGAAGTGCTGTAAAGATATGACTATGTTGTAAATCTGGGGTACAAATATTGAAAATTACCAAAGTTATGAGCTTACGTTCTCAAAATTCAATGCAGGCTCAGAACTTTATTTTTTTTTTGTATTTTTACACCACATTTTCAACATAGCCTTCTTATGACCCCATCTCATGAACAAGGGCAGAGGAAATTTTCAACTGCTGCCAGAAAGGTGATTTTGCCCAGGGACGATGAAATCATCTTTCAGGACAGATTTGTTTAATGTGAGTGCAATTGTTCATGAGGTGGGGTCCCAAAAAAGGGACATTGAAAATTTGGGCCAAAAATATGCAAAAATGCCCAAGTTATACCACTAAGTTCAAAACCCCATTGAAATACATCGAACCACAAACCTGTTTCTTCAGTTCATGGTCTGACATTGAAGAGTGAAGACATGTCTGTGATGCAGAGAGAATTATGGTGTGGGACCCCCGATGGACAAGTAAGAGCTTGGGGGGGTGAATGGTTGTGGATATTGAGTGGGAAGGTCGGGTGGGGGGTAAGGAACAGCCACAAAAGACATCAATGGATAGTCTTCTTTTCAGAGGTGAAAAAAAAAACATGACAGAGGATTCTGAGCACAACACTGGGGGATTGGGCACCCCCATCACTGTAATGCTTCTGAGGGGATGAGGTGGTGGGTGCTGAGAGAGAGGGGTCGGGTGGGGAGAAAACATAATTTTAAACAAAAAATTGGTGCGTAACACTGGGATTGGGCACCCAGTGTCATTGCTATGTATCTGGGGTGTGTGTGGGTGTTGAGAGGAGGGTTGGGTGGGGAGCAAAATAAATATATATAAAAAGGTCCAATGGACACTGGGATTGGGCACCCCAGGTCATTGTTATGTTTCTGGGGTGAGATGGTGGTGCAAGAGGGAGGGTCGGTGGGGGGATATGAGTACTTAAAAAAATTAAATCGGCAGTCATGGTGGAACATAGCACAGTCTGCCATGACCAAGATAGCTGCTGCAGTGTACTGTTCATGCTCAGCGTGGCTCAGTTGGTAGCACATCTGCCTCTGGACCAGAAGGTTGTGAGTTCTCATCCCACACCAGGATTGGACTTGCACCTAAAAATCACTGGCATCTGAGTGCAGTATTGGGGGGTGCTGTACTGGTGGGGTGTGCCATCCTTTGGATGAGACGTTAAACCGAGGTCCATTCTGCCCATCCTGGTGTTGTCCTGGTGGGTGTCCAGGTGGAAGCAAAAGAACCCAGGGCACTCTTCACATAGAGCAGGGAGCATTCCAGGTGTCCTGGCCAACATTCTCCTTCCCATAAACTGGTTCATGCAGTTATCCAGGCTGTGCACGGGTGATGATGTGTGATATGGTCACCACCACACATTCAGTCACTTCACTACCAGTCTAGCATTGCTTGTAAAAAGCATTTTGGGATACTGTGTATGAAAAGCACTATATAAATGCTGATTCTTCTTCTTCTTCTTCAGTCATTCATATGCAATACGGTCTGGTGGCCATCATGGGCACGGTGGAGTGTACCGTGTTCTGCCGTGACCCCCAACAGACTACAAAATAGTGTAGTGACACTGCCAAAGCAGACAGTGAGCAGAGGGCTTCACAGGCATGGAGGAGACTGTGTTGCAACTCCAACATGTTGTTCAGTCAGAAGGAATGCGCTGCCTGCTTTTTTAATAGTATGAGGTCTGCAGGACTATGCCCACTGCAGCTCTGAAAAGGAAAGTGTTCAAAAAGATTCAGGGAAACATACTTAATAAAGGAAACAAGTAGGGCAGTATAAAAAGAGAAGTGTGTAGCAGAGCTGGGATTAGCAGAGGGAGTGAAGCTAGGAGACAAAACATCCTTCCAGTATACTGTATATAAGAGAAGCACAATACTAAGGCAGGAATAGTTAGGCTAAGGTGGGGGTGGGAGTGGGAAGAGGGAGAAACATAAGGCTTATAAACTGAAACAACATTTTTCATCACTGTAGGAAGGGTGCTGGAGGGACTTAAAGTGCTGAAAGTAGACAACTCTATGAGCCAGGACAGGATACCCTCACAAGTTGTAAAGGAGATGGTGCTGGTTCTTGAAGCACTACTGGCAGATATCTACAACTGCTCAATGAACACTAAGGTGGTACCCAGGGACTGATGGACAGCTGACATAGTACCCAAGCACAAAAGCAGCAATAATGATGATCTAGGTAACAACTGTGTAGACGAGTCAGCCAGATATCTATAATAGGGAAACTGCTAGTATCTATCCTAAAAGAAAGGCTGGTAGAATACCAGGAGGCAGCTAATCTCCAGGATAACAGGCAATATGAGTTCATGAGTGCAAGATCATGCCAGACCTTGCAAGAATGACTTTGCGGGATGTGAGTTGAGGGAGGTGCAAGAGAGATTCACAGAAGTGGGAAGATTTCATAGTGAGGCATGGAGAACTGTAACTTTCTGAAAGATGCTTCTGTTCCTGAAGGTTAGTATGCCAAGTAGGGCCAGAACAGAGGAATTTAATGGATGGCTTAGTGGGTGGTGTGAAAAGGAGGGGTATGTGCTCATTGGCGACTAGGAAGGAATGGATAACAAAGACCTCTGTGTACTGGACAGGTTATATCTGAGTAGGCAGGGTACAAGGATCCTGAAGGGCAAGCTGGAGGAAAACATAGGGAACAACCTCAATTCAAACTGATGGAGGGGGAGGCAGCAGGGTGCACAGCACCCTTAGTCACCTGAAAGAGGGGGCAGATAGACCTCCCCCTCAAATCAGGACAGCATGAGGAGGAAGCCCTTCCACTTCCTCCCTTCTCATCTACCTCATCCCCATGATGAAGGAGGAGAGAGGTTATGGGGGCAGATCAAGATGAAGGAAAGTCACAAGTCACAGTGGAGGGTGGTGTCTCTGAATGCCAAAAGCCTGTGAAGCAATTTGGAAAACATAGCATCCATCACAGAGACATGGGCCACACTAAACCATGACTGGGACCTTACAGTTCCATGGTATAAACTGCATATGAAGGATAGGGGGATGGGAATGGGGAGTGGCTCTTTATGTGTAGGAAGGGAAAATGTGTACCAGAGAGGAAGCAGTGGATAGTAAGACTGAAGTGCTGTGGGTACAGATACGATCCATTAGGGGGAAGGGACTAAGGACGGGACTGGTCTAAAGACCACCTTCCCAGGAAGAGGAATTAGACAGGGTACTGGGGTCTCAAATCACCAAAATGGCCAGTAAGGGAGAAGCAGAAATAATAGAGGATTTCAATCTACAGTACCTGGGGAGGATTTGAAAAGCCCAGCTGCCTCCCTCACTAGAGAGCAAGTACTGCTGTATGCATTTCAGAGTGTTTCCTGGCCCAGGGTGTCTTGCAATCCACTAGGGAGAGAACATTACTGGATCTGGTCTTGTACAATTGCAGGCGTGTTCAGGATGTGTCAGTGGAAGAGTCACTTGCAGGTAGTTACCACCGTGTGGTTTGGTTCCACCTAGATATTGGCAGGAGGATGGTCAGAATCAAGACAAAAGTGCTGGAAGGATGGGAGAAATTCTAGTAGGTTACATTGGTGGGATTAGAAGGGAAATGGATGTAGAACAGAAATGGGCAATAAAAAAGGTAGGACTGGTGGAGGCCACTAATGAATGTACCAAAATCAAAAGTAAGAAAACTAAAGCCAAAAAGCACAGCTGGTTCAGAACGGAAGTTGCAAAAGCTGTAGGTGGCAAGAGGGCAGTTTTCCAGAAGTACAATCTTACTCAGAAGAAAGAGAATAGGGTGGAATACTCTGCTAAGTCAAGAAAGGTTAGCAGAATAGTTAAGGGTGGCAAAGCCTAAAAAGGAAGTGCAGCTAGCATGGGGGTAATAACAGGGAGAAGTTTTTTTTCCAATATATAAGGGAGAAAAGGAATACCAATGATGAAATAGTCAGATTAAATAAACTCTGGTCAGAGCCACTATGGCTGCTAATGCAGTAACTTGATAAGTGCGTGTCATGGGCTTAACCAAAAAAATTGAAGTGGTTAGTCAGGTCAATGTGTAAATGTCATTTTTGGTAAATTTAGATCATTTATGGGGTTGATCCTGTGTTTCCCATGTGAGCAGTGAGTGCATCTTGTACTATATGGGGAAGGAGAGGGAGCGCCGCACCAAGGCTTTCAAGTAATGGTAGATGAAATGGTGCAAAGAGAATAGGTATGGCTACACTGGGGACTGTGGACCAACCTGGAAGGATAAGAGCCTATACCAAGGTGATGGCCTGATTCCATCCAGGAGTAAACTATAGCCCTCAGTTGATGATTTAAATGTTACTTCGGTGGACATTTAAAGCAGTCGAGGGGCATGACAGAAGAAATAGGGGAGATAGAAAGTGGCCCACCACAGGCTAAGATAGAGAGTAGGGAAATCTCTAGGGGAGGGAGTCCCTCCAGGATGCAAGTTATTCAAGGAAGTAGTGGATTAGCAAAAGGGGAAGGGGGGAGATGGGGGAAGTCAAAGGAAAAATGTGAGGAAGGGAAAAACAATTGAAAAAAAGAAGACAGCAACAAGAAAAGAGCTAACAAAATATGGAAAGTGGTGTGTGTGCCAATGCTAGAGTCTGAGAAATGAGATCCCAGATCTAGAGGCCATCATGGTGGAGGCAGACCTGGATATTGTGGCCATTACCAAATCACAGTTTACTGACGACTATGTCTGGGACATGATCATACCAGGCTACACAATGTTCAGAAGAGACAGAGTAGGGAAGAAAGGAGGGTGTGTGGTTCTTTATGTGAAGGAAAACATAAACACAATGAAGGAGCTAGCACAACAAAACTCACCCAAAACAGGAACCAAAACAAAAAAGGGAATCCAAAAAACTTCTGATCATAGGAGATTCCATGATTCGGGGAGTTGATACCTATCTCCAGCCAGGGGTAATGGTCAGATGTCTCCCTGGTACATCAGTGTGGAGAGACACTGGCCACATTGCTAAAATTGTTTAGGAAGCCAGGGAAAACATTGAAGTCCTGGTACACATAGGGACTAATGAGCTCACCAGCTGGTCAGTTGTGGAGACCAAGGAACACCTGACCAGGCTGGGTGACAAACTCTCGTCCATTTCATCTGGCATCTCCTTCTCTGAGATCCTGCCAGTCTGGGAAAGGGGGGCTGATGGATTGAAGGTCAGAGAAGGGGAGACAGGGGAGCTAAACATGTGGCTCAAGGGCTGGTGCCAGGAAAAAGGACACAAATTTGTAGGAAACTGGCAACAGTTTTAGGAGAGAAAGTTCTTTAAATTTGATGGACTGCATCTGACTAAGGAGGGAGTCAGTGCATTGGGACAGAAGTTTGACATCTTTGAAGAATATTTAAACTAGCAAATGGGGAGAGGAGTGCAGCACCCCATCGTCGAATGGGAAGAACACCCCTCCCCCCTCAGCTAGTGGTCAAACAGGAGTTCATCATGTTTGCAGTTAATTTGCATCACCAGGTAAGGAAAAAGGTCCAGATTCCCATACGACGCACAGGGGAAATGCCAGACCTCACCCAACAACTAACACAGTGAAATATGGCCAATGGAAAATAATGTACACAAATGTTCACAGTCTGGGAAACAAGATCCCAGACCTGCAGGCAATAATGACAGAGGCTAAACTGGACATAGTAGCAATTAGCGAGACATGGTTTACCAGTAACCACACTTGGGAGACTTCAGTACCTGGCTATGTACTGTTCAGAAGAGACCGAGGTACAAAAAAGGGAGGGTGGAGTGGCTCTGTATGTCAATGAAAATATCAAAACTACAGAAATTTAGAATACACATAAGGAGCCAGAAGAACTGCGGGTCACCCTGGAAACAGGAAATTGGACAGCCATAAGAACTGGGCTTGTCTACAGGCCCACAGACCAGGGGGAGGACATAGACACATTACTGTTAGAAGATATACAAAACATGACAGCTAAAGGGGAGGTTCTGATAATGGGAGACTTCAACATGGCAAATACAGATTGGTCAGTACCAGCAGGAACATCTGCCAGAACTAGACACGTGGTGGATTCTCTGCAGGGCGAGGGCCTCAAACAACTGGTACAACAACCCACAACAGACAGGGCTATCCTAGAACTAGTACTAACTAACAGGGAAAGGATCACAGAACTCCAGGTAGAAAATCACCTGGGGGCCAGTGACCATTGCATGGTATGGTTCAGTTTGGCCATTACAACTAAATCATCCCATTCCAATACAAAAATATGGGACTTCAGAGGAGCTGATTTTGATAAGATGGCCAACAGAGTTAAGCTAGCACTGGCAAAAAGAAATACAGGTGAGGGGGTACAGGCAAAGTGGGCAAACGTTAAGGATGCAATACTTGAAGCAACACCCATTGTGTTAGACAGAAAAGAAAGTGCAAAAGAAGAAGGAAACCACTTTGGTTCTCAAAAACAGTAGCAGAAAAGGTCAAAGCCAAAAGGCTGGCCTTCAGGAAATATAAGGGGACACAGCGGGATGAAAATAGGGAGGCATACCAAACTTCCTTAAGGGAAGCAGGGAAGGCAGTAAGGCAGGCAAAGGCCCAAACTGAGGAGACACTAGCACAGACAGTAAAAGAAGATGACAAGACTTTCTACAGATTCATTAGTGAAAGGAGAAAGTCCAGAGGGGGTATTGCTAAGAGCAAAGGAGATAAGGGGGCATGTGAGGACGAGGACCATGTAAAAGCATTTATCCTAAATAGATACTTCTGCTCAGTATTTACTGAAGAGAAGGTAGGGCAGGGCCCACAGCTCAGCACCATGGACACATGAGGGAAGGAGGTGAGCACTAGTCCCTTCACAAAAGAAAGGGTCCTACAAGAGCTCGATAAGCTCAGGGTGGATGAGGCAATGGGACCTGATGGCATACATCCCAGGGTACTAAAGGAGCTAAGGGTAGAACTAGCAGAGCCATTACCAGTACTGTTTAGTGAGCATCTGAGCATAGGAGAGGTCCCAGAAGACTGGAGACGTGCTCATGTGATTCCACTCCACAAGAGTGGTAGCAGGGAGGAGGCAGGGAACTACAGACCAGTCAGTCTTAACTCAGTAGAGGGCAAGATTATGGAGGCACTCCTTAAGTAAAGGATAGTGCAACACCTGGAATCCATAGGAGCACAGGATCCAAGACAGCATGGGTTTACAAAAGGAAGGTCCTGTCAAACTAATCTCATGGATTTTTTTGACTGGGTAACCAGAGTGGTGGACCAAGGGGGAGCAGTTGATGTCGCCTACCTTGACTTCAGTAAAGCTTTCGATACTGTTCCACATGAAATATTGATTAATAAGCTGAATGGCTCACGGTGGATCAGAAGTTGGTCAACTGGGTGGCAAACTGGTTGACAGGCAGAAAACAGAGAGTGGTGGTAAATGGTATACAGTCAGAAGAGATGCAAGTCACAAGTGGGGTACCTCAGGGATCTGTCCTGGGGCCAGTCCTCTTCAATATCTTCATCAGTGACATTGCAGATGGACTGGAGGGTAAGGTTTGTCTGTTTGCAGATGACACCAAGATCTACAACAGAGTAGATGATCCAGATGGGGTGGGTAGAATGAGAAGAGATCTGATAAACTAACAAAATGGTCAGAAGAGTGGCAACTGGGTTTAATGCAAAGAAGTGCAAAATCATGCGATAGGGAAGAGAAACTCTGACGCCACCGATAGGCTGGCAGGAGTTGCTGGCAGTCACAAGGGAAGAAAGGGACTTGGGCATCATCATCACAGATGACCCGAAATCATCCAAGCAGACCACTAAAGCAGTAGGTAAGGCTAGCGGGATGTTAAGGTGTATTAGTAGGGGTATCACAAGTAGGAAGAGGGAGGTAATAATCCCTCTTTACAAGACACTGGTTAGGCCCCATCTGGAGTACTGCATGCAGTACTGGAGGCCACGCCTTCACAAGGACATTAACCAAATTGAGGCAGTCCAGAGAATGGCAACCAAAATGTTGTAGGTACTGCATCAGAAAACATATGAGGACAGATTAACAGAGCTCAATATGTATACCCTAGAGCAAAGGAGGGAGAGAGGTGATATGATCGAAACATTCAAACACCTTAAGGGCATTAACAAAGTGAAAGAGTCTAACATGCTTCAATATAAGAAAAATGGCAGGACAAGAGGACACAGCATGAGATTAGAGGGAGGCCGATTAAGGGGTAATGTGAGGAAGTTATTTTTCACAGAAAGGGTGGTGGATGCATGGAACGGCCTACCTCAGGAAGTGGTGGATAAGAATACAGTGCAGGGCTTCAAACAGGCATGGGATAGACATAAGGGAACAATACAGATGAATATGAATAGATAGGCCATTGACAGAGCAAAGGGCGATGGCACATTTATAAGGTAGAAAAAGAAATGGGCAGACTGGATGGGCCTTGCAGTCCTTATCTGCCGTCAACTTCTATGTTTCTATGAAGGTACAGGGAATTCAGGGTGGTCGAGATGATGTGGCTCACTCTGTAGTAGAGAAACAGAGCCACTGTTTGGACAAGAGTGGTCTGCAGGCCTCTGAAACAAAGGAAAACTCAGATAAAGAAATGTAAGAAGCAATTGACAAAATGGCTGAAAAGGAGTAGTGTTGCTGGTAGAGGACTTCAATCTGCCTTGATGTAGTTTGAAGCCTTTCAGCTGCAGTGTCAGCTAAAAGCAGGAATATCCCAGACTCCCTGCAAGGGGCATTCTCCAGGCAAGTAGTCAGTGAACTTGCTCGTGATTGGGCAATACTGGACCTGGTTCTTACTAACAGGGACAGTATTGCAGATATCAAGGTTGGAAGCCACCTCTGATCATCGTACAGTGTAGTTCAACATAAGAACAGGCACAGTCTCTAACCACACAAAGGGGAGAGTCCTGGTCTTCAGAAGGTCTGAGGATACAAAGATTGTTGAATTCCTCAGAAATGACCTGGCAGGAGGAGGTGACTTGGGGAGGCGGAGGAAACATGAGTCAAAGCAAAAGAGGGCATAGTGAAGGCAACAAACCTCAGTGTCAAGCAAGTTAAGCAAAAACGAAAGGAAGATGAGACTGCTGTGGTTCTTGAAAGAGGTGAAAGAAAAGGCAAAGGCTGAAAGAGTAAAATTAAGAAGGTATAAGGAGACTAAGATGGAGGAGGATAGGGAAGAGTATTAGTGAAAACAGAGCAGGGAAAGTAGTAAGGAGTGCAAAGGCACAAAGTGAGGAAATAATTTATTTATTTGTTTACTTTATTTAGTTTTTGTTAATGGTAGGTGCACTAGCCATGAAATGACTATTTTCAGGGACAACCCAGGAGAGTACAACAATCAAAGACAGGTACATAGCATGAGTACAATGAAATTACAATAGCATAGATCAAAACAGTTAGTAGTAATGAATACATGCAGCCAAAATAATAACAGTCAATATAATTCACATAGCATTTTAGGCAGCAAAAACCTACACAGTCTAGGAAGAGATACCACAACATAGCAGCAAGAAATATTGTTAAAATTAGTCACAAGGTGAAGATTCAAATAGGCAACGAAACAAGGCAAATTCCTGACTGGGCAGGATACATTATCACAGTCTCTGAAATAAGGCTCAGGTGTGTGTGGGGGGAGGGGGGTAGATTAGCTGTCAAGGAGATAGTAAGGGTAAGAAGTGCTATGAGGTAGGAAGGTTAAAGTTAGGCCAGGCAGCATCTGGCGGGTGAGTGGATTGGGGGGATTAAAACAAGTGCAGGGATCAGCAAGGGATAGATGGAAGCGCAGCTCCTTTTGGAAGCTGTCATGGGATACAGATATTCGAAGTGCTTGGGGGAGAGAGTTCCAAAGCTTAGGAGCAGAGTGACTGAAGACAACAGAGCCTTTTGATGTTTTACATCTAGGTACATTCAGCAGGGATTTATCTACCGATCGCAGTCAATAGGAGAACGTTTGAGGTACCAGCAATGTTGCAAGCGCTGAAGGGGTCTGGTTTCTGAGTATAGAGTCAATCAGGGAGCCCAGAGAGTATTGACGGCAAGCTGAAGGGAATAACCAGTCCAGGTCCCTGTACAGTTGGCAGTGGTGCTTAAGCTATGGTGATGAGGAGGCTTATCGACAGATATTATTATAAGTGACATCCCACTTATGAAGGATGGTTTTGTGTGTGGCAGTAAAGGTTGGCGTGCCATAGGTGAGGGCAGGGAGTAATATGCCTCTGGCAATAGCAAGTTTAGCAGAGGGAGTCAACATGAAACTGGACTTGTAAGCAACTCCCAGTTTAGCATTCACTGCCTTACAGGCAGATTGTATATGCAGGCTGAAGACCAGGGATTGGTCCAGAAGAATTCCAAGGTACTTAAAAGATGTAACGCATTCTATTTGTGTGCCACGTAGCTCAGGCAGTATCAAAATGGGACAAGATATTTTGGGGGAATATTAGTGAGAAAAGGAAGACAAAGGGAGGGATTGTACAGTTAAAGGGGGGAGGGACTGTATGGAGAGGGACCAAGAAATGGCAGACTTCTTAAACAAATAATTCTGCCCAGTGTTCAGAGTACAAGGCAAAAGAAAGGGAACACAGAAATGCACAAAGGGCTTTGAGGGAAGGGAAATTGACAGTAGTCCCCTTTTCTGAGGACTGAGTCCAGAAAGAACTCAGTAATCTAAAGGTGGACAAAGCTATGGGGCCAGAGGGGGTGCATCCAAGGGTACTGAGGGAGATCAGGGAGGTACTAGCTGCACTATTGACAGACTTGTTCAACAGACGTGGGGAAGGTCATGCCAAACAAATCTGATAGATTTCTTCGACTGAGTAATCAAGCAGCTAGTTTTTTAGTGTCAAAAATTGCAAAGTAATGCATTTGGTTCACAGAAACCCAGGGGCAGAGTACAAAATGGGAGGAGTGATACTGACATTGACCAAGCAAGAAAAGAGATCTGGGAGGTAACGATATTAGATGACCTAAGGGTGGCCAAGCAATGCGACAAGGCAGTCAAGAGGGCTAGTAGGATTGCCCCTGTATAGATCAATGCATAGAACCCCACCTGGAGGACTGTGTCCAGTTCTGGAGTTCTAGAGACCACATTTCTGGAAAGAGATAGGCAGAGTGGAGGTGGTCCGGAAGACAGCTGTCAAAATGGTGCAAGGTCTGCATCAGAAGCAGTATGAGGAGAGACTAAGAGTTCAATATGTACACCCTGGAGGACAGTAGGGAGAGTGGGAATATGAGAGACCTTTAAATACCTCACAGAGGTTAATAAGGTACAGGAGGGAGATACATTTCAGAAAAACAGTTTCTGGCAGTATAGCCTAGAGGTTAGAGTAACGAGCTCTGAACGAGCTTGGTACATCCAGCAGACCAGACCTGGGTTTGATTCTCACAACCTCCAACCTTTAACATCTTTATAGGTGACATTGCAGACGGTCTAGAGGGAAAGGTATGCCTCTTTGCAGATGACACAAAGATCTGTAACAGAGTTGATACACAAGGGGTGGTAGAAAGGATGAGAAGGGACTTGGCAAGGTTGGAGGAATGGTCAGACATACAGCAACTTAGATTCAGCGCAAAGAAGTGCAAAGTAATGCACCTGGGAAACAAAAACCCAGAAGAAGAGTACACAATAGCAGGGTAGGTACTAACAACAACAGAAATGGAAAGGGACTTGGGGGTAGTCATATCAAATGACCTAAAGGTGGGTAAGCAATGTGATAAGTCAGAAAGGAGAGCCAGGGGGATACTGGGATGCATAGGAAGGGGCATCACAAGTAGAAAAAGGGAAGTGGTTATCCCTCTGTACAGACAGTTGGTGAGACCCTATCTGGAATACTGTGTGCAGTTTTGGAGACCCCATCTACGCAAGGACATAGACAGGATGGAAGCAGTCCAGAGGAGGGCAACTAAATGGTGCAGGGTCTGCATCAGAAACCATATGAAGAGAGACTGAGAGAGCTTAATATGTATACCCTTGATGAAAGGAGGGACAGGGGACATGATAGAAACTTTCAAGTACCTCAAGGGAATCAACAAAGTCCAGGAGGTAGCATCTTTCAGAAAAGAGATGTAAGAACAAGGGCACAATTTAAAGATAGAGGGGGACGGCCTAGGGAAATGTGAGGAATTTTTTTTTTCATGGAGAGTGGTGGATGCGGCTGGAACCCCCTGCCTGGGAGGTTGTCGGGTCTAAACAGTGGGGAATTCAAACATGCATGGGACAGACATAAGGCAATTGTAGTGGGGGGTTGCAGGAAGTAGACTGTTGGTTAACTAGAATCTGCAGCTTATCTAATAGGAAGGGAAATGGACAGACTGGGTGGGCCAAGTGTTCCTTATCTGCCGTCAAAGTCTATGTTTCTGTGTTTCTCCATTTGCATACTGTGTGACTCTAAGCAAGCCATTTAACCACCCAGTGCTCCCAGGTCGCCCCTGAAAACAGGCACTTGTGCCTAGTGGGCCTTGCCCAGTTACCAAAGACTAAAATAAAAAATAAATAAAAAAGGTGCCCTAGAATAAGGGGTAGATTCAGGAGAGATGTGAGGCAGTACTTCTTCACATAAAGGGTGGTTGATTCCTGGAACAGCCTTCCATTGGAGGCAGGTCGGGCAAAAGCAGTGGCAGGTTTTAAAAACACCTGCAATTTGCACAGGGGAATCCTAAGATGGAGGAAGAGGGTGGAAGGAACAGTGTTGTAGATCAAATAGGGTCTGCAGCAAAAGTGATCATAATTAAAAATGGGCAGAGTAGATGAACCCAGTGGTTATTATCTGCCATCAGTTTCTATGTTTGTATGTATGAATGGTTTTGTGATTCAAATGGGTACAGTGTAAAATTATTAATATGTGCAATGTCCATACTGTAAACTGTGTGGCACACATAATTCATGTTGAGTTATGTTACACATACACGTTAATCAGATGGGCAATAATATATGCATTGAGCACAGGAGAGAAAAAATCAAGGGGAACAGGTGTGAAGCAATATACTACTCCTAGTGTGGCGACACCATGATTCACTTTGATTCACTTTGAATTTTAGAGACAGTAGAAGGCATAACACCCATATGAGCTGTCCTTTGTTTAGTTATAATAATCCTCTAAACCGTTCTCTGCCAAGAAATGTGTCCAGTCTATTCTTATGCTCAGAGAAATTCCTGCTATTTACCAATTCAGAAGGCAGATTATTTCAAATGTCTACATTCCTTTGTGTGTAATAAATCTTACACTTGCTTGTTTTAAAATTGATTGGCCTAATTTGTTTTTCATAAATGATCCTCATATGTCTTATGTTCCAAACCCTTTCTTGTTGCCTTCCTCTGAATAAATTCAGTTTTCTTTCTATCAGTAATATTTGAAGCCCCACAAAACTGTGAGCAGTAATCTATGATAGGTGCATACTGTATGAAGTTAAGGCATTATGATGGTATGTGGCTGTATACTAATGTTGAGTTATCTACATTTTTATTTATTTTATTTATTTTTGTGTGTTTTTTTTTTTAGAATCCATACATTGTCAACACACTAATGACACAGCCAAGGATGCTCCTTACAATCTATGACCTTGTTTTGTTCTTTGTTTTTGTTTTTTTTGTACCACTGTATTCATTTTTGGGAAATCACTTGCATCCTGGCATGTGCTCTGTTTTGTTAGGTTAACAATGGGTTAACCTTATCAACTGCAAAATAATGGCTGCCCCCCTCCTTCTCTCTCACTCTCTCTCTATCTCTCTCCACAGTTCTGCTCCATAACACAGGGATCACTGCTTACCACCCACTACAGGAAGTAACCATACGCACAAGAAACCATTGAACTTCACATCACAAGGCAAAGTAAAGGAATTGGAAAAAAAAAATCTCACTGAGCTAATTGTTTTATTAGGTCTTTGATTGCAGACCCTTCTGCTTTGTGCCTCATTGACTTCCATGGTCAGCTTGGGAATGTCAGTGATGAGAGAGAGGTGATTTCACTGAACAGCAGCTTCGCATAGCAGAAACAGAGATCCTTAAAGGCAAGGGGCAGGATTCTCAAAGCTTTCAGAAGGTGCAAAACCTTTTCTAAGGCCCCAAAACTTCCTCAACTACGGAAAAAAAAGGGAGTTTGCTCCAAGTGCTATTCACAAAACCCTCCGCAGCTGCGGGAAAAACCACCATGAACTGTGGAATAAAGTGCAGCTGCGGAAGTCCCTCAGGACAAAAAGGTGTGAGATAAGTAAGGCACAGCCCCTGAAAGGCTATTCACAGCCAGCTGTTTTCCACAGCTGAGGAAAGAATGTTGCACACGGTGGAATGAGGTGTAACTCTCCCTCAGCACACTGCAGTAGTGCCCCAGCAATTGGAATCAATCAAAGTGGAGGTGTACCACAGGCAATAGCATCTCAGACAGTATAGCAGTGGCTGATGTTACAGCACTGAAAGCACACATTGCCACGATATGGCAACAGGCAACAACCACTAGACCCAGTGCAGCCCATGACACAGCCCCACAAGCAGTAGAGCCTGACCAGCTAGCAGCGAGTGCTACCCCCACAGGCCACAGAAACACCCCAGGGAGGGCCAACCAGCAGGGACAGTCAGCCAATGTGGTGCTAAGGTATTGCTGGTACCTGTGGTGCTGCTGTGGTCCCAGTTGGGGACAGGTTGCTGGTGTCTGTGTGTGCTGTCAGCTTCATATTATAGCAGCACTGTTACAGCCTGCTGCTTTAGCTACTGTGGTTCCCTACTGCTATGCCTTCACAGCCTCCTCAGCTGCAGATTCGCAATACTTGCACAAGTCCGGCAGCAGCTAAATTGCCGCATCTGCAGCAGTTTTTATGGAAACCGCAGCCGCGCTGGCTTTTGAGAATACAGCGCCAATCAGCGCTCAAGACTGCAGCAAGCCTTTTTCTAGCAGCTGCGGGAATTTCAGCTTTCTTTGTGAATCCTGCCCATGATCCTCAGCCTGGAAAAGCAGTGAAGGGATTATCTGAATATAAAGGAGGTACAAATCAATAAAAATCCCATATAATCAGACATGTACAAGGAGCTGGATTCAATGCATGCAGCCTACCTTACAATGTCTTAGCAGCTACCTTTGTATGAAAAAAACAGAATAGAATGGCACTATTAGATCAGGCCTGAAAGGGTTAACATAAAAGCAGACAGGACTTGCAGACACACACACACATACATGAAAAAGAAAGAAAACCAAAAATGAAAACTGCCAGCAGACAGAGGTAATGTAAACGCACAAAAAAATGGTTAAAACCCTGACAGTGACCATTTGTAGACTTAGGAGTTCAAGTCAGGAGCAATGAACTAGTGCGGCTACTGCAGTGGTGGGGTGGAGGAGGGGTGGGGGTTGGGGAGACAATGGAACAGTAAAGAACAGCACTGCGGAGGTGAGGAGGAGAAATGTGATTCATGTCCAGCTGAAGCATTCAGTGGATGGAGACCCTCTTGATATCTGATCACATGCTTCCAGAGTCCTTTCTCTCTATTCCAGTCACAGCAATACGTCAGCATTGTGACAACACCATGCAGCCTTAAAAAGGAGGGTGGTTTGGCAGAGGATAGGGAAGAGAAAGCAGAGGTACTTAATAAGTACTTCTGTGCAGTCTTCACTAGAAAGAATGGTGGATCAGTACCACAGGGGAATAGGGGGATGGGAATGGAGGGAGGAAGTCACAGATGGTTTCATTCATGGTGATGTGGGTACTTAAGGGACTAAGGGCCCTGGAGGAGGATAAATCCCCAGGAGCAGATGGTGTGCACCCAACGGTCTGGTGGATACCCTGTCAGAACTGTTTAACACCTCTCTGGAGTTGGGGATGATGCCCTGGGATTGGAGAACTGCACATGTGGTGCTTCTCCACCAAAGTGAGCTGAAGAATGAACCAGGGAACTACAGGCTGGTCAGCCTGATCTCAACAGTGGGCAAGCTGATAGACTCCATCCTGGAAAGGAGACTGGTGAGCTTTCTGGAGGATAATGGGTTCCAGGATGTGAGGCAGCATGGCATTCTGTCTGGGAGGTCCTGCCAGATGAACCTAATTGACTTTTTCGACTGGGTAACCAGAGCAGTAGACAAGGCCAAGCAGTTGATATCTTGTACCTGGACTTCTGCAAGGTATTCAAATCGGTACTTCACTGGAGACAGGGGCCAGGAAGCTAGAAGACCTAAGTGTGTCAGCTAAGCCTGTTGGGTAGATCAGATGTTGGCTACAGGACAGAAGCCAAAAGATGATAGCTGGGGGACTTTCAGAAGCTAAGCCTGTGACCAGTGGGGTGCCACAAGGCTCTGCACTCGGTCCAGTGTTGCTTAACATATTCATATGTGACATCGCGGGCAGGATTGGGGTGAGATATGCCTATTCACAAAGGACACAAAGCTCTTTAGGAGCATGGACATGGAGGAAGGGAGACAGGAATTCAGGGAAGATCTGGCTAGGCTAGATAAGTGGTCTGGCATTTGGCAACTAGGGTTCAATGCTATAAAGTGTAAAGTTATGCACTTGGGTTACATAGGTTGTTCAAGCTTTGTTAGACTTGCGTCCATATTTTGCTTGCCTCAGTATTTTATGTCATTTTGTATTTATTTATAATACATCTATCAAGCCTAGTGTTGAACAGATCTGTGGTTCAGCTCGAGACCACCTCTGTTGGTAAGCTGTTTCATAAGGGAGGAACCCTGAGGCTAAACCAATGCCTTCTCTTTAGTAAATTCCATTTCTCTAGTGTTAACTGTAATGGATAGCCTCTTGTTTGGTATGTTCCTTGCTTGAGTGTTGACCCATAGCTATTTGCTGCTGTTTCATTCTGCAGTGCTTTGTAGACCATGCACATGTCCCCCCATGCTCTTCTATATTGGAGAGTATATAGATCTAGTTATTTAAATCTATCTAAGTACATAAGCCCTTTGCAGCCAGATACTGTCTTTGTAGCCCTTTTTTGAATTTTTTCAAGTTTAATGACATCTCCTTTTTTATTGGGTGACCAAACCTGGGCCCCATATTCTAGATGTGGCCTGACCAGTGATCGGTACAAGGGGAGCATCACCTCCCTATCACTGCAACTAATGTGTCTCATGATGCAGTTCAAGTTCTGACTAGCCTTGCATGCCACAATACTGCAATGTTCACTGCATTGGAGGTTCAGTGTTATTATTATTCCTAGGTCCCTTTCCTTATCGGTAACTGGCAGATTTCTGTTTCCCATAGTGTATGTAATGCTTAAGTTGCATCTCCCCATGTGCATAATAGCATGTTTATCTACATTCAGGGCCAGTTTGTATTTGATTGTCCAGTTGTAGATTTCATTAAGTGCTGTTTGCAGAGATTGTCCATCCCCAGCATTATTCACAATTGCCCCTATTCTGCAATCATCTGCGAATTTTGTGATCCAGACATTAGGATGTGAGCAATTTAGGGATGCCACATATACATTAGACAAGGACCCAACACGAAGCTCTGGGGAACCCCGCTTGTTATCCCTGCCCAATCTGACAAGACTTCATTGACTGCTACTCTCTGTCTTCTGTTGGACAGCCATTCTCTCACCCAGTTGATTATATTCAAGTTTAGTTTGTTTGACTCCAGGACACCCATTAGCTCTTCATGAGGGAGTTTGCCAAAAGCTTTGGAGAAGTCTAAGTAAGCCACATCCACTGAGTCTCAGGGACCAAATACTGGTTGGGTGGTGTGCCAGTAACCAGGACAGAGGAGGAAAAGGACCTGGGTGTACTTATCAAGAGTGATCTGAAACACTTAGCACAATGCAGGAAGGCTATGGCCAAGGCAAACTGGATGCTGGGTTGCATAGGCAGGGGAATCACCAGTAGGAAGGCTGAGGTCATTTTACCACTGTACAAGTCTCTGGCAAGACCCCACCTGAAGTACAGTGTGCAGTATTTGTGCCTTATCTCACAAAGGATATCAACTTGCTGGAAACGGGCCACAGAAGGGCAACAAAGATGATTCGGGGCTAGCAAGGCAACACCTATGAGGAGAGGCTCAGAAGCCTCAAAATGTACTCTCTTGAAGACAGAAGGGAGAGATGGGCCATGACTGAGACCTTCAAGTACGTTAAGAGTATAAACAGGGTGAGCACTGTGGGCCTCTTCATCCTTATTGGTAACAAGATCACTAGGGGTAATAGCCTAAAGCTGGTGGGGAGAAGGTTCATAAGGGAAATGAGGAGGCACTTTATGACTGGGAGGGTTGTGGCTAAGTGGAATGAGTTGCTGGAGGAGGTGGCATGCCTACAAATGGTGGACATCATCAAGAGAGGTTGGGATGGGGTGAGGGTGAAAGTTGCAGGTGGGGGAGAAGAGGAGAGAGAGAGGGAAGGAGGGGGTATAAGACAGGTTTCAAGGAGGATATGGGGGGGCAGTTCCTTCTGTAAATGTAGTGGGAACTGCAGATTTGAGCAGACTAGATAGACCATAAGGCCTTTACCTGATGGTTTAGTTGCATGTTCATATGTTCCTATGAGAAACCTGATCGTCTTTTTTGATTGGGTAATGAGGGTCACAGATAAGGGACCAGTGGTAGACTTGATACACCTAGAGCTGGATTCACAAAGGGTGATGCAGGGCTTATTTATTTTTATTTATTTAGTATTTGGAAAAGATGTTTGAGCACAAGCTCTTTTACAAAGGTTCCACATCAGATTTACATACCATAGACAAATTACATGACACAGTTATAAGTCTTACATTTGGTTACAATACTATAGTAATATCACTAGTACCGTGAAGTAAAGTACAGCATCAGTGAGGAAATCTAGAGTAGTGGTGGGAGTACGAGGGGGAGACCCTATCAAGTAGAGGATAGGCTTTGGAGAGGAAACTTGTCGATATAGGAGGATGAACATGTGGCTGGTGGGTGCTGGGGGGAATGGTAGCACCAGGATGGGGAAATGGTTGACTAAATGGTCATGCTGGGCAAGGTGAAGTTAGTGGAGGCGGAGGGGAAGATTGTCTGCTGTGGGGGGTGGACACAGGCTTAATGGGGGAGGGGGGCTTGTATCTAGCCCAGAGTCAAAACTATTTGTTGGTGCAGCGGCACCAACAACTTTGCCACATCTGCACCCGATTCTGGAAGATTGGGCCCATTTATGACACTTTTCCCAGTTTTAGGGCACCTTGCACCAAATATTTGGCGCAAGTCCCGTAAAAAGGGTATCAGGTATTGCTGCAAGCTCGACCAGAAAAAAGCTGGTCTGTCTTGTGGCAATTGATGCATGGGATCAAGAATCACAGTGGCTGGCTTGGAGAATGCCACAAACCCCATAGGCCATATGTTCGGTGTACCTGGTGCTTGTGGCATTTGCAGCCCTTGTGAATGAAGCCCCTGGACTTTAGTATAGGCCTGTGACTCAGTCCCCCACAGGAGGCTGGTCAAGAAGCTCAGAGACCAAAGGGTAGACAAAATGTTAACTAGATGGGTAGAAAACTGGCTGGGGGAAAAGAGTGCAGAGAGTAGTCATAAACTGGAAATATTCATAAGCTAGGGAGGTGACAAGTGGAAGTCCACAGGATTCAGCCCTGGGGCCCATTGTCTTTAACATCATCTTTAACATAATAATTTATGGTATAGAGAATAGGGGTTCAGGGAAAGATCTACAGATTCAGAGACAACACTAAGAGCCTAGGTAGACCAAAGGGAATCTTTGGAAACATGTATCCAGCCTCTTCCACAGGGACATTATAGATCCTTGTCTGGCAGTTATGGGATTTCAGTGAGAGGAGGATGAATTGTGATCAGGATGAAGAGGGTAGGTACTGCCACCCTCAAGATGCCATTATCTAACTAGTGCTATTGTCACCCTGTTACGTGATATAGGCTTGGAAGGGGGGGCACGAGTGGCTTGCCATGGGGGACTTTGGCAGGTTAAGCCAAAGTTAGTGCTGGGAGTTTGTCATTTAAGAACAGATAGGGGATGACAACTTCCAGTGACATCATGCCCACAGAAGCAACTTGATCTCACAGCTCCATCTCCTCCAGGACTAACTTTTATAAAAACTCAGCCTAAGAAGTGCAGCAAGGGAAACATTTTTACAGTTGATTAAGAATGCCCAGAGGAAGAGCCAGTAGAGCCCGCTCACCAGGAACTCTGTGGATGCCGAAGGATTAGGCTCCAACAGTGATAGTTCACAACTCTCCTCACATCACGGCCATCTTGCATTGGGGGCCTCGTGGGCTAAAGAACTACACAAACAAAAGGCCTTGATATTAACTGAGCTCCGGGACTTCAGAAAAGAAACCTGGCTCACTTTTGCAGCACTCTGGATGGACATTAACAAATTGGAGAATCGGCTCCACTCCACAGAAAAGCAGTGTACCCTAACTGATTCTCATATGAACACTGCAGAATGAGCTACAGTATAGCCCAACTGCACCAAAATGTCCTGGAATTCCAGACACAGATCAAAGATGCAGAGGCCCAAAATCAAAGAAATAATCTCAGGATTATGGGATTGCCTGAGGGTTGTGAAAGAGACAACCCAATTGCCTTTCTCCAAAAGTTGTTTATATCAATCTTGGACTTGCCAGAAAGCTGTACCCTGGAGACAGATTGGGCACATCGGGCCTTGGGGCCCAGACTAACTCAGCAAGCTGCCCACCCTCGATCGATAGTGCTCCAGTTCCTCAGATTACAGGAGAAGGAACAGGTGCTACATAAGGCCTGGAAAAAGGGGTTTTGACTTTTGGCTCACACCACTACTCTGTTGATTAACCCCCCACACACACACATACACAATTGTGGCTCGACAAAGGGTGTATACGCCGTTGATGAAACCACTGAGAGAAGCCAAAATCAAGTTTTGCACACCTTACTCCCCAAAACTGGTCATGCACTTCACAGATGGCACCAAAATATTTGACGCAGCAGAGGAGGCAGCCACAGAATTAAAGCTCTGTAACTTGGAGGTCCCAGTGATGGAGCCCCACCAGCAGCAGTAGTCCATAGCGGCAAAATTGTCGCAGAAGGTATGGCAGCAGATGCCATCTAAAGAACAGCGACAGATGGAGGGAGCAGTGACCATTCAAAAGATTGCAGCCAACCTCAGGAAGCAAGCTACTAGGACACTACTAGAAAGCGAGATGCCCAGGCTTTGGAGTGACCAGAACCCTTGAATCACCAGGTAGGTAAGTCCGCAACTCTTCCCCCTATATTGCAGCCTTGAAAAAATTAAAAGCTTCTGGATCCCTCTTCTCTCTTCCTACCTTTACCCCTAAGCTACTCAAATAGCCTTTGGAAGCTTTGGAAAAATAAATCCTCCCTCTTGCTCCAGGCTGGTGTTAGGGCCTTCTCAGCCACTACCAATAATTTCCTCAACTGCATTATTCACTAGGAGTTGGTGGTGGCGGGGAAAGTGGCTGGGCCGTGCATGCTGATGAGTGGATGTAACACGGGGGAGGGGCACAGTAGTTTGGGGTGCCTGTGAGGCTGGGGGGAGATTGTTGGGTTGGACCCCTTAGAGGGCTCCCTGATGCCTTGACAGGGGACCCACCTAAAATCCTGGCTAGGTTAGAGCTGGCTGACTGCAACAACACTCATTGGATTATCGAGGGACAAGCCTGGACAACCCGATAACAAATTAAGACTGCCTGCCAATGTATTATTACACATTTTTTTGATGCAGGGGAGACATAGGACCCTGCCATGAATCAAAGAAATAATTGCCAGTGGACAATGTGATACTAGGCCACATGAACAGTGACATGCCTTATAACATAAGGCTATACCAAATGATTTAGTGTAAAACAGTATGATAATGGGAGTTATCTCCCAGGTGCTCTTAGTTATAATGATGTCTTTGCTGCTGGTCCCCTGTTTGATATTTGGGGCGTCCTTTGCAGGGTACCTGCTATTCAGGCAATATGGAAGCAATGATGCTCCCAATAGCAGAAGGCACATATAAATGATATGGCAACTATCCATCAGTATTATTGCCATTGGATAATGCTGACCAGCACCGACCATCTCTCTCATGAGGGCACAGTACCCCATTCTGTCAATACTAAGGTGCTGTTTGAATTCCAGAGTGGAGGAATGATACCTTTTATTTAGCAAGGTACACCCCCTTCCCTTAAACAAGCTGACTAATGGCTGACATTAGGGGTGTAGAGGAGATTGGTGATCAATGCAGGCCTGATCCGGCCCTTCCAGAGGTTACTGGGGTACTATCCTAAAAGCCTTCCATCACAGAATCCTACTGTCTGATGTACAGAACCCCTGAAACACAACAATAGACCTTGGAGGAGCTGAGGCATGACACTTCACCATCCCAAACCCCCCTTTTCTTTCCCGATGTTTATTGTCATTGGTCCTAATTTAGGTCACTCTAGACCAAGCTTTGTCTAGGTCCTCTGGGTGGTAATGAGCTCAGACACTTTGGAAGCCTCATGTAATCATAGTTCCACAGAATCAGCCCTGTTAGCAGAATGCTGTGCCACAGTTAAGGTTAGACCCAATAATTCCAGATTTTTCATGTTCAGCTGTCTACACAGTTTCATGTAAGCAATTGTAATGCCCCAAAGGTGGTCATTCCAGAAAAATAAAATAAAATTAAATGAAGCAGAATACATAGGTGCTTAGAGTACCTGCTGCAGGGGTAGGCAGCAGGGTACTGTACGAAGGGGCCACTAGACATAAAAGTCAACCTCCCTACACACACGAAACACTGTAAATTATAGAGAAAGTGCACTTGTGCACTTACAGCTGGTCAAAAGATAGATTTTGTAAGCATTTGATGTCTATATCGGCTTGATGGAATGCTGTGCTGAGTGGCTCATGCACAGCATTCCAATCCAGCCATTCTAGAACCCAGTCAGTTTAACTTTTAAAAATAATTCCATAACAGTTCAGTTGGTCAGTTCCTGGGCAGCTGTTGAGGAGAGAGGACACAGTAAGTCAGAGGGACAAGGAAAGGGCTTACCTGGAGGGTTGAAGCCGTCCCTGAGGACTTACCTGTGTGCCTCCTCTGCCTCCACTGCCTGAAGAGCCTGCTGTGTGGTGAAGTCATCGGTGGTGCTATCGGGGCACCACAAAGAAGCCAACGGCCGTCTCGAGGCGCTGTAGGGCTTAAAAGCCCTCCGTTTATTATTTTTAGCCCCCCAAAGTGTTTATTTAGTTTATTTCGTCCCCATTGGCAGCCCTGCCAGCCGCATCACTGTCTGCCCTTGTCGGGTTAGGCCAAGGGCCCCGAGTTGTCCCCAGCTGCCTGTCCGGTTTTCCTCCCACTGCCAGCATCCCTCCCGCCTCTGAAGCGACAGCGGCTGCACAAGAAGAGTGCTGACCGCCTGTGTTTTAAAAAAGAGACTCTGCTGATTAAAAGCGCAGTAGGCACTTAAAGAGGTGGCTGAGCACCGCGAGAGCATCGATCGTTAGGGGCGGCATAAAATTAATAGTAATTAGGAGGCGGGTAGCAGGCACCCCAAAGAGGGGCCAGAAAGCAAGGCCTTTATCGTGGGCTTGCAAATATTCATAAGAGGCGGTACTAAGCCGGGATTAAAGGCAGCAACCAGCATAAATATTGACAGCAGGCATTGGGAGCCTACAGAATTTAAAGGGACAATATATTTAAAAGGGCAATTCCGGCCCAACTGTAAAGTAGGGCATTAGGCCCATTGTAAAGTGGGGCATCTGGCCCAAAGTGTTGAGGAGCATCAGGCCCATTGTAAATAGGGGCACCAGGCCCAATCTAAGGTGGGGCACCAGGCCCAAAACAACGAGGGGCACCAGGCCCAAGGTAACGAGAGGCACCAGGCCCAGTATTAAGTGGGGCACCAGGTCCAATCTAAGGTGGGACACCAGGCCAAAGCAATGTAGGGCTCTAGGCCCGAGGTAATGGTAGGGCATTAGACCCGAGGTAAAGCCTGGTTGATAGGGAGGCCCTGGCCTAGCGGAATAGGGCAAGCCAGCCTAGTGGTACTACAGGGAGGCCCCGGCCTATCAGAATAGGGCAAGCCAGCCTAGTGGTGCTAAAGGGAAGCCCCGGCCTAGCGTAATAGGGCAAGCCAGCCTAGTGGTACTAAAGGGAGGCCCCGGCCTAGGGGAATAGGGCAGGCTCAAGCTAATGTAGGGCTTCAGGCCCGAGGTAATGGTAGGGCATTAGGCCCGAGGTAAAGCCTGGTCTAAGGGGAGGCCCTGGCCTAGCGGAATAGGGCAAGCCAGCCTAGTGGTACTAAAGGGAGGCCCTAGCCACAACATACTGTAAGGGATCCTATCCCAGAATACCCTACCTATAGAAGTAGGGGTTCATTTGAGACTGTTCTATTTGCCTATACTGTGAAATTACTGTGATTACTGTACTGCTTATGCTGAACTATTGCCCTAAGTACCTGAACTATTGTCCCAAGTACCTGGACTATTGCCCTAAGTACCTGAACTATTGTCCCAAGTACCTGAACTATTGCCCTAAGTACCTGAACTATTGTCCTAAGTACCTGAACTATTGTCCGAAGTACCTGAACTATTGGTCCAAGTACCTGAACCATTGCTCTAAGCACCTGGACATTGGCCCTTATCAGTAACAATTGCCCCTGAAGTTATAATTTGCCCTTCCCCAGCAAATTATTGTACTATTCCACAGTGCTTTGGGCATTCTTCAGTTATATGTTTACTACTGTACGAAGACAGTCTCAATCTTCTACCACACTGAAGTCTCCTAGTGTGGTCTGTTACACCACGTGCTCAGAATCAGTCTCTACTCAGAAGAAGACATCCTTCCAACATTCTTCACTTCAGGAAGCTCATCCATCAACTCATCCCATCCATTTGTGTCATCCGCCGAAGTCGAAGTCCGTCGTCAGTCGTACCAGTCGTACCCATCGTTTTCTTGTTTTCACAGCTTGAAAGTACGTCCGCCGAAACGCATCACGACAGCCGTGCCAGTGTCGTTCCATATGGTTCCTGTTCCAGATGTCCCGAGGTTGGTCGGCCTCTACAGAAGAGAGAGAGCTCATCTTGGAGAACCTGTTCTGCACCCCCACCTGGTCGTTCACCGAAAGTCGAGTCCGTCGAAGCCCAGTCCGGGACGCGTCCGCCGTTTCTTTGTTTTGTGTTAGTTCCTGATCTGAGGATTGCAGAGTCAACCATCATTTCTTCAGATTCTTATGGTTCCTGGTCCTGTCAGAGTTCCTTTCGAATCCAGCTGGCCCTTGGAGTGCTGCAGCATCAGTCGGATCATGGTAGTCCTTCATTGGATTCATCGCCATGCAGATCTTGGTCTTTCTTCATCCTTGGCAACCCTAGAAGTGGGTTTTGGCCGAGGAACCTCTTGCTTCAGTGTGTGTTATTTCAGGAACCAGTTGCTTTGGTTCTACATTCCGGCAGCCTCGGAGAGAGTGGGCTTTTGCCGAAGATATATGGTCTGTTTATCAAACCTCTCACCACCCCAGTGGCCTTATCTAGGCCCTTGCTGGGAATTGAGATTAGGGATCTACAGTTCTGTTTTATTTCCCTTGTAGCTACCAACGAAGAATGACGGTGTACACGAAGACGCCGGATCTCTGGACTCTTGTAAAATCTGGACTCTTTTGTAGATGTGTAATGCTGATCACCCTAATGTAGTGCTGAGTAGCCCATGTAACTGAATCCTGGTTTAGAGTATAGAAGTACAGTATAAACTAGTATTAGAGTATAGAAGTACAGTACAAACTAGTATTAGAATAAGAGTGGCAATAGGCCTAAAGGTTATGCTTGTAGTGGTAACCATAAAAGTGGTAGATAAAAAGTATTGCAGTATTTCCCTGTTATAATTTGCCCTATTGTTTATCGGACAACCCCCCTTCCTCCTTCTTGTGACTGTGTCTGTCTACCCCTTGGTACCAAATAAATGCCTGCCCTGCGGGCATCAAAATACTAAGTTGACTCCTGCCTCTCCTTGTCCGGATAGCAGCTATCCTATCCGAAAATAATTCGGACCCTGGGTTGCTCATCTTCATCTCGAGTGGCCCATCACACATAAAAATTTCTGACGTAGTCAGCAGGATAGAGATAATTTATCCGAGGAGTCCAAAGTTGGAGTGGCTTAGTAGGAAGTACCAATGGAGCCAGGGGGAAGTAATGAATTGTCCGGAGGAGACCGAGATGGACTTAGAGGGAGTATCCCACCATCTCCCCTAACCATGCCATACTACTTTGGAGTTTGCAGTTTTCCGGAGAGAAAGATGAGGACGGAACCAGCAACCTGGGAGAATTCCGTTCGAAAATGCAAGCCATGTTCCGGTTGTATCAAATCCCAGAGCCACAAAAAGTTGAAATTTTGATCGGGCAATTGAAGGGAGCCGCCCACCGTGAAGTCCAATCATGGCCGAGTGGAGCAAAAGCCACAGCAGACCAAATACTCCAGAGGTTGCAGCAGATTTTCGATGCTAGGACCGTGCCCGACCTCAAGATGAAGTTCTTTTCATGTACCCAGAAGTCTCAAGAGACCCTGAGAGAGTTTGCATTGAGTCTACGAGAGCTGTTATGAGCAATAGAGAGAGTAGACGCGGCAGAGGTCGGGATGCAGACAGAGTTCTAGTCGAAAATTTGTGGAAGGAGTACCAAGCGAGGCCTTGAAAGGAACTAATGGATGCTGCATTTGCAGAACCCCTGAAGCTGACTTTCTGGATTTTAAAGAGAAAGACATCTGAATATTTGGTTCAGGGCATCCTAGAGAGGAAGCTCCAGCATATCCCCAAATCTCTATGGGAACTCAATGGCCGACCTACACTAACAAGGGTTGGAAAGAAGATCATGCTTGGCAATTAGACCTCCAACCAGAAGTGTCCTTATGAAGACGAGAGGCAGGAAGAGAAGCTGTTGCATACCCGAGCCGGCGTTCCGAACATGATCATATCCCCGACCCAAGGTCACAGACCCCGATATGCTCTGTACAGATGGGTGCTCAACACCATTCAGAGCTGATGGAACAGATTGCTATGCTGACCAACCAGATGGCAGAAATGCATAAAGAGATGCAGAGTTGGAAGGCTGGGTTGAAGAACGAGAAAAGGTTCGGTCCATCGGAGAAAGAGAGGAAGCATGACCAAATGAACCACTCTAGGAGGAGTGACGGGAGACGCTCCACAGATCGATTTGATGGCCAAGGAAGGCTCATATGTCGCCGGTGCAGTGTGGGTGATCATGTCGAAAGGAGATGTGGACAGTAAGTCAGTAACACCTTAAGTTTAAACGGGAATTCTTCGGAGATGAGGTCCGACCCCCGAACAGTAGCCGGTCAGGTCCAGCAGTCCAGCTAGAACAATCGTGTTTTGTTGGCGACAGCCCCATGATTCCAGTTAAGGTCGATGGCATCGAGCTAATGGCGCTATTGGACACCGGATTGCAAGTCACCACCCTGCAAGGAAGAGAGTTCCGAAGGTACTGGACGCCCAATGATCTGAAGCCACCTCCTAGATCTTGGGTAAAGTTGATCACAAGCAATGGGCATGAAGTCCCAATCCTAGGTTACCTGGAAGCTGATGTACAGCTAGGGGCTAACATTCAACGTAGCACAGGCATCACTGTGAGCGACATTGAGAGTGATCAGCTGCCACCACTCATTCTCGGGATGAACGTTCTACAGAATTGTCTCGGCGAACTAGTGATCATCCTCCAGCAGCAAGCCAAACACATGCCTCGAGTGGAGAAGTATGCCCTGCAACAGACCATACACTATTTGCAATGCCACCAAAGATTCGCCAATGCCGAGGGTGAAATCGGTAAGGTACAGGTGGTGGATACTAGACCTGTAATCTTAAAGCCGGGCACCGAAACAACTTTGTGGTGCAAAGCAAAGGTGGGCCCGAGGGGTCAAGACTATGACGCCCAAGTAGAACCCTACCCAATGAATAAGGAAGAGCCCATAATAGTGGCTAGAAGTGTGGCCACGGTGATCCGAGGTAGGATAGCAGTCCGAGTGCTGAATTACGGGACTTATGATGTACAGCTGTACCGGAACCAGCCGGTTGCGCAGATCCATACAGTATGTTTGCAGGATATTGTTGAAGCTGGGGAAGAAATGGAGAAAGTGCCGGAAGATGGGATGGAAAGCGACCAGAGACCAGAGTGGACCAAGGAGATCAAAGTTGGCAATGCAAAGACCAACATGAAGCAAAAAGCTGATGTTTTGGAGGTGGTTTTGCACCGGAAAGAAGCTTTCAGCCAACACCCCTTGGATTTTGGGTCAGCTCGTGGGGTACAACATCACATCAGTACCCATGGACATCCACCTATCCGAGAGAGATTTAGGCCGATTCCACCAGCTATGTACCAGCAGGTCAAAGAGATGATCAAGGAGATGAAAGAGGCGAATGTGATAAGAGAAAGTCGCAGCCCTTGGGCAGCGCCAATTGTTCTGGTCAAGAAGAAGGATGGTAAGATCCGATTCTGTGTGGATTACTGCAAGTTGAATGCCATCACTCACAAAGACGTATACCCTCTGCCTAGGATCAAGGATTCCCTCACAGCTCTTCAGTCAGCAGCCGTATTCTCCACTCTAGATCTGACCAGTGGATACTGGCAGGTTTCTATGGTGCCCCAGGATCAGGAGAAGACAGCTTTCATTACTCCCATGGGTTTATTTGAATTCACAAGGATGCCTTTTGGTTTGTGTAATGCACCTGGAACTTTCCAAAGGCTAGTGGAACATTGTCTTGGGAGCCAAATTTTGACACCCTGTTGTTGTATTTGGAGATATATTATGATATTCCAAAATGCATGAAGATCATCTGCGCCACCTGGACGAAGTATTCCAAAAGCTGATCCAGTATGGGCTGAAAATTAAACCATCCAAATGTCACCTGCTGCAGACCAAAGTAAGTTACCTGAGACATATAGTCTCCGCAGAAGGAGTGACGCCAGACCCAGAGAAGATCGAAGCTGTTAAGAAATGGCCTGTTCCTACCACCATCAGAGAGGTCCGGAAATTCTTGGGATTTGTTGGATACTAACGAAGGTTTATTAAGAATTTCTCAAAGATTGCTGTGCCTTTGCACGAACTCGTGAGAGGATCAGCAGAAGGTAGAGTCCCGAAGAATCGCCTGGTTACATGGGGTACTGAGCAACAAGAGGCGTTAGATCAACTAAAGACAATACTTACTGAAGCTCCCATCTTGGCATATCCAGACTATGTAAAACTATTTCTATTGTATACAGATGCCAGCAACAGAGGATCGGGTGCGGTACTTGCACAAGAACAGAATGGTGTGGAAAAGGTAATAGCCTACGCCAGTAGAGGATTAAGAGGCTCTGAGCAGAACAACGCCCGCTATAGCTCTTTTAAATTGGAATTTTTGGCGCTAGTCTGGGCCATCACTGAAAAATTTAGACAATATTTGGCTGCCACCCCTTTCACCGTCTTCACGGACAATAATCCTCTAGCACACCTGAATACTGCAAAGCTAGAAACCCTCGAACAAAGCTGGGCTTTTCGACTCGCAAATTACAGATTTTCCATCAAGTATCGCTCAGGTAAATTGAATGTGAATGCCGATGCCTTGTCCCAGATGCCTGAACACGGAGAGGTAGAAATAGATGACACCCCACTGGAAAATATTGAAATGCCACCTTTTCTACAGGTACCAGCTGAGATTGTGCAGGCATGCTGTCTACTTGCTCCCGAGGTTAAAGAGGAAGATCAACCAGAAGTAGATGACATGATTGCTAATCAAAAGAACCTATGGGTGAAACTACAAAGCTAAGACCCCATAGTGTGCCAAGTGAAAGATCTAGTTGCGCAACAGAAGCACATGAACAGAAAAGAAAGAAGGAAATTGACCACAGAGATGACGAAACTGTGGAGGCACAGGACCCGCTTGACAATAGAAGATGATCATCTGGTGAAGAAGAGTAGAGATCCCATCACCCACACAGAGATAACTCAAATCGTAGTTCCAAAGACCAGTGCTTCGGTAGTGTTGGAAGCATACCATGACAACTCAGGACATTTTGGTCACAAGAAAACGGAAGCTATCATCAGAAGGCGATTCTATTGGGTAGGAATGTGCAATGATATAACAAAATGGTGTGAGGAATGTCCAACATGCAACTTAAAGCGCAAGGAAAAGGGTAATCATAGAGCTCCTCTCCATCCAATAGTCAGTAGCGCACCATTGGAACTAGTTGCTCTTGATCACCTGAAATTGGATCCTAGTTCAAATGGACACGTTTACATCCTCACTATGGTGGATCACTTTTCCAAGTTCGTAGTTGCAAGTGCAGTGAAAGATCTGTCTGCTCGAACTACTGCTGAAACCTTTATGAGATGTTTTGTACGACCTTATGGATACCCCACTAAAATCCTAACAGATCAAGGAACATCTTTCCAGTCTCAACTCTTTCATGAACTGTGTGCTCTATATGGGGCTCATAAGTTAAAGACTACTGCTTACCACCCCCAAGGAAATGGACTTTGCGAAAGAACAAACCAAATTCTGTTAGAAATGTTGCGAGCTCTACCAGAATATAAATGTCCTTTCTGGTCAGCTTTACTCCCTGAACTCACGTATCTGTACAATAATACGATTCATTGCTCCACAGGTTATACCGACTATTTGATGTTTGATCGACACGGAAGACTTCCAATGGACTTAGTATTGAAGTGCCACCAGAAGAAGTTAAAGGAAAAGAAGCCAGTGGCAAATTGGGTCCAAGAACATAATGAACGGTTACAAGAAGCCAGAAGAATCGATGGAAAACACATGGAACAAGCACGGCAGAAGCAGAAAATCAACTACGATATCAAGTCCAAAGCTACACCTTTACTTATTGGAGAAAGGGTAATGTTGAAAAAGACCCAAAAATGCAGTAAACTTTCTTCAAAGTGGGAATCAGAACCTTATTACATCATTGAGATACCTTACCCTGAGCTGCCGTTCTACAAGATCAAACAAAAATTTGGACATGGCACCAAAATTGTCCATCGCAACATACTCAAAGCTTGCACTTTCAGAGACACTGTGATTGTTAAAGAACAGGACAGTCCTATGCCAAAAGAGAGGCAGGAGTCCACCAAAGACAAAATATGGAAACCAGAATCACCAACAAATTGGTGTACAGAACCTTGACTCGTGATTGTGATATGCACTCTTGACCGCTCGAACTGGTACTAGTACTAGCTCCAGAAATACCGGATTTCCTTGAAGGAGAATGTCTTGTTCCAGAACCTATTGACTTACAACCCCGCAGAGCTCAAAGATCGAACACAGGTATCCCTCCTAGAAGGTATATCACTGAAGTTTCTCAACTCATACCTTGGTACAACAAGTAGATCTAATTCAAGTAATTTCCCAGACACAGTCACTTTAGGGTAAATCTTTAAAACAAAAATTTATAGTACAGTAAATGTTTCAAGAATATTTTAGAGATTTTAAGAATGTTTTATTAACGTAAGACTTCATAGAGTATTAAGTAAGATTTTCATAGAGTATTAAGTAAGATTTACATAGAGAATTAAGTAAGATTTTAGAGGTTGATAAGATGATAGATTTTATAGAATGTTAAGGGAATACATGAGGACATGTATTTTTAGGTGGGCCCGAATCTGTAATGCCCCAAAAGTGGTCATTCCAGAAAAATAAAATAAAATTAAATGAAGCAGAATACATAGGTGCTTAGAGTACCTGCTGCAGGGGTAGGCAGCAGGGTACTGTACGAAGGAGTCCCTAGACATAAAAGTCAACCTCCCTACACACACAAAACACTGTAAATAATAGAGAAAGTGCACTTGTGCACTTACAGCTGGTTAAAAGATAGATTTTGTAAGCATTCCATGTCATAATGGCTTGGATGGAATGCTGTGCTGAGTGGCTCATGCACAGCATTCCAATCCAGCCATTCTAGAACCCAGTCAGTTTTAACTTTTAAAAATAATTCCATAACAGTTCATTTGGTCAGTTCCTGGGCAGTTGTTGAGGAGAGAGGACACAGTAAGTCAGAGGGACAAGGAAAGGGCTTACCTGGAGGGTTGAAGCCGTCCCTGAGGACTTACCTGTGTGCCTGCTCTGCCTCCACTGCCTGAAGAGCCTGCTGTGTGGTGAAGTCGTCGGTGGTGCCATCGAGGCACCACGAAGAAGCCAACGGCTGCTCCATCATGCTGTAGGGCTTAAAAGCCCTCCTTTTATTATTTTTAGCCCCCTAAAGTGTTTATTTAGTTTTATTTCGGTCCCCCGCCGGCAGCCCTGCCAGCCGCGATCGGCCGCGCCCTTGTCGCCCATGGGCCCCCGGAGTTGTCACCCAGCTGCCTGTATGGTTTTCCTCCCACTGCCAGCATCTCCCACCTCCCAGCGACAGTAAGAACTCCCAGAGACCGAAGAGAGCGGTGGAGTCATGCAGCACAAAAGAGTGCTGACCGCCTGTGTTTTAAAAAAAAAGAGACTCTGCTGGTTAAAAGAGCAGTAGGCACTAAAAGAAGGTGGGTCGAAAGTTAACAAGAGAGAGCATCAGGTCATTAGGACCCGAGAAATTAATAGTAATTAGGGAGGCGGGGTTAGCGACGCCCCAAAGGAGGGGCCAGAAAGCAAGGCCTTTATCGTGGCCTATAAATATTCATAAGGGGCAGGACTAAGGCAGGATTAAAGGTGGCAACCAGCATAAAGATTGACAGCAGGCATTGGGAGCCTGCAGAATTTAAAGGGGCAATATATTTAAAAGGGCAATTCCGGCCCAACTGTAAAGTAGGGCATTAGGCCCATTGTAAAGTGGGGCATCTGGCCCAAAGTGTTGAGGGGCATCAGGCCCATTGTAAATAGGGACACCAGGCCCAATCTAAGGTGGGGCACCAGGCCCAAAGCAACGAGGGGCACCAGGCCCAAGGTAACGAGAGGCACCAGGCCCAGTATTAAGTGGGGCACCAGGCCCAATCTAAGGTGGGGCACCAGGCCAAAGCAACGTAGGGCTCTAGACCCAAGGTAATGGTAGGGCATTAGGCCCGAGGTAAAGCCTGGTTGATAGGGAGGCCCCAGCCTAGCGGAATAGGGCAAGCCAGCCTAGTGGTACTACAGGGAGGCCCCGCCGAAGAACAGGGTAAGCCAGCCTAGTGGTACTACAGGAGGCCCCGGTTAGTGAATAGGGCAAGCCAGCCTAGTGGTACTGTAGGGAGGCCCCGCCCAGCGGAATAGGGGCAAGCCAGCCTAGTGGTACTAAAGGGAGGCCCTGCCCAGCGGAATAGGGCAAGCCAGCCTAGTGGTACTAAAGGGAGGCCCCGCCCAGCGGAATAGGGGCAAGCCAGCCTAGTGGTACTATAGGGAGGCCCCGGTCTAGCGGAATAGGGCAAGCCAGCCTAGTGGTACTACAGGGAGGCCCCGGCCTAGCGGAATAGGGCAAGCCAGCCTAGTGGTACTACAGAGAGGCCCCGGCCTAGCGGAATAGGGCAAGCCAGCCTAGTGGTACTAAAGGGAGGACCCGGCCTAGCGGAATAGGGCAAGCCAGCCTAGTGGTACTAAAGGGAGGCCCCAGCCTAGTGGAATAGGGCAGGCTCAAGTTAACGTAGGGCTTCAGGCCCGAGGTAATGGTAGGGCATTAGGCCCAAGGTAAAGCCTGGTCTAAAGGAAGGCCCCAGCCTAGTGGAATAGGGCAAGCCAGCCTAGTGGTACTAAAGGGAGGCCCTAGCCACAACATACAGTAAGGGATCCGATCCCAGGATACCCTACCTATAGAAGTAAGGATTCATTTGAGACTGTTCTATTTGCCTATACTGTGAAATTACTGTTATTACTGTACTGCTTATGCTGAACTATTGCCCTAAGTACCTGAACTATTGTCCCAAGTACCTGGACTATTGCCCTAAGTACCTGAACTATTGTCCGAAGTACCTGAACTGTTGTCCGAAGTACCTGAACTATTGGTCCAAGTACCTGAACCATTGCTCTAAGCACCTGGACATTGGTCCTTATCAGTAACAATTGCCCCTAAAGTTATAATTTGCCCTTCCCTGGCAAATTATTGTATTATTCCACAGTGCTTTGGGCGTTCTTCAGTTATATGTTTACTACTGTACGAAGACAGTCTCAATCTTCTACCACACTGCAGTCTCCTAGTGTGGTCTGTTACACCACGTGCTCAGAATCAGTCTCTACTCAGAAGAAGATATCCTTCCAACATTCTTAACTTTAGGAAGATCATCCATCAACTCATCCCATCCGTTTGTGTCATCCACCGAAGTCGAAGTCCGTCCGTCAGTCGCACAGTCGACTGGCTGCTTTTGTTTGCACAGCTTGGAAAGTAAGTCCGCTTGAAATGTATCACGACAGCCGGTGCCAGTGTCGCTCCATATGGTTCCTGTTCCAGATGTCCCAAGTTGGTCAGCCTCTACAGAAGAGAGAGAGCTCATCTTGAGAACCTGTTCTGCGCTCTCCACCTGGTCGTTCGCCGAAAGTCGAGTCCATCGAAGCCCAGTCCGGGAAGTGTCCGCCGTTTCTTTGTTTTGTGTTAGTTCCTGATCTGAGGATTGCAGAGTCAACCATCATCTCTTCAGATTCTTATGGTTCCTGGTCCTGTCAGAGTTCCTTCCGAGTCCAGCTGGTCCTTGGAGTGCTGCAGCATCAGTCGGATCATGGTAGTCCTTCTTTGGATTCATCGCCACGCAGATCTTGGTCTTTCTTCATCCATGGCAACCCTAGAAGTGGGTTTTGGCCGAGAAACCTCTTGCTTCAGTGTGTGTTATTTCAGGAACCAGTTGCTTTGGTTCTACATTCCGGCAGCCTCAGAGAGAGTGGGCTTTTGTCAAGATATATGGTCTGTTTACAAACCTCTCACCACCCCAGTGGCCTTATCTAGGTCTTTGCTGGAATTGAGATTAGGTTCTACAGTTCTGTTTTATTTCCCTTGTAGCTACCAACGAAGAACGACGGTGTACACGAAGACGCCGGATCTCTGGACTCTTGTAAAATCTGGACTCTTTTGTAGATGTGTGATGCTGATCACCCTAATGTAGTGCTGAGTAGCCCATGTAACTGAATCCTGTTTTAGAGTATAGAAGTACAGTAGAAACTAGTATTAGAGTATAGAAGTACAGTATAAACTAGTATTAGAGTACAGAAGTACAGTACAAACTAGTATTAGAATAAGAGTGGCAATAGGCCTAAAGGTTATGCTTGTAGTGGTAACCATAAAAGTGATAGATAAAAAGTATTGCAGTATTTCCCTGTTATAATTTGCCCTATTGTTTATCGGGCAACCCCCCTTCCTCCTTCTTGTGACTGTGTCTGTCTACCCCTTGGTACCAAATAAACGCCTACCCTGCGGGCATCGAATACTAAGTTGACTCCTGCCTCTCCTTGTCCGGATAGCAGTTATCCTATTCGAAAATAATTCGGACCCTGGGTTGCTCATCTTCATCTCGAGCTGCCCATCACACAATAAGCCATGATGGGGTGTGCATTAAACAGTTCTAACACACGGCTAGAAGGTGTAGTGAGGCATGAGGCCAAAGGCTGAGTGCGTCCAGACCCCTAGTTGTGCATTAGAACTATCTAACACACACCTGGAGTGGCTTATTGTGCCTTTAAAATGGGCCTCTAATTTACAGGCATGTAAAAAAGAATGGTTTTATGTTTATATCGGAAAAAATTGAAATTATAATGTATTCTGTTGTAAAATAGTTCCTCTGCCTACAATAGAGTGCTGCATTTTTGTTTTAGGTTGGGACTTTTGTCATACATTGGCCACTGTAACTGTAGTGGGTTTTCTTAGTGACAGAGTGGTTGCCATGGATCCCCACACATGGACCCATACAGTAGTTTTTTTTTGTTGTTGTTGTTGTTTTTTCAAGTTTACAGTTATTTTAACATTTTTGTTTAGGTGAAGATATTCTCTCCAAATTTGTTGTTGTGAATGCCACTGCCCCTCCATCCCCCATCCTGGAAGCATAATGTTTGGTCATTCACCCTTCCCTCCTCAAGCACAAACCACATTGCTATGAATTCCCACAGCCGGACCCACACAGTAGTTTATTTTTTTTTTTTAAGTTTACAGTTTTTTTTTTCTTAGTACTTTTTACCTGTGTGGCCTCATCGGTCTGCATGTTTCACATCCTGGCATCTGTCTGTCTCTGGCTGCCGTCTGGTCCTGCCCCGGCCCCCAGTGAAGCTCCCACCACCATCTACTCTCACAGCTTTTCCTCCGTGGTGGAGCAGCAGGGAGTCCCCCCTCACTCCCCACCAACACAGGATCCAGTATTGGAGGGTGGTGCTCCCAAGGCCAGGCAGTCCCTCAAATGGCCATCAAGTCACCGCAACTGAGTGCCATGCTTTTCCCTTTTCAGCTTGATGTGGACTGGGTCATGCAATGATGACAATGGAGGGAGCGTGCATGCGTCCGCATGTACCCCCCCCGGCGCCATGCCCCAAGCTCACCCCTACCTTGCAGTGCCAGCGAACTGCCCCCAGCCTCTGCCAGAGGTCATTAGTGCTCCGACAGCTGGGAACCCTCCCTCCCCTAGAGAGGGAGAGCAGTCCAAGGACACTCAATCCCTCTCTGCCCAAGCCGACCCCGGATACCTGAGTCTGTTCCCGAATCCAGGTCACCAGCATAGAGTGAGGTGTGGTGTCCAGCGCCTCAGCCCTCAGCACCACCGGACTGGCAGTTTACAGTTATTTTAACATTTTTGTTTAGGTGAAGATCCCCGGTGAAATATTCTCCAAACCATGGCTGTGGATTGAGCCCCCCGACATCCCAGAAGCATAATGTATAGTCGTTCACCCGCTGCCCCCACACACAAATCACCCTCAGTGTGAGCTTGCTGCAGGTTAGAGGCAGTTACTTTTATTATTTTTTGTTATTAGTTTTAGGAGACTGGGCAAGTGACAGGGAATAGAATTCAGACTGAGTGAGTGCAAGAACGGTAGTTGAGCAGGCAGGCAAGCCAGCTTGGCATGCGGAAAACACGGTGCTACAAGTGAGCTGAGTGATTATATTTTAAATGGAAACATGGTCCTTCACATTCATGAAACAGAGGAATATTTTAACATGTTGGTTTTTGAGACTCTGAATTAATTGGAAGGATGGTGCTAACACGGGGAGGGACGTCTGGGAATTACGCTGTGACAGTCTCGCTAATTGGGAGAAAAAAATGGCAGCTGTTAGTTTTTAAAAATTCTAGGCTAATGGGTTTCTTACATTTCCTTCATCCAGGCTGCCAGTACTTGTTGTTAGCCATGCGTTAGACACTTCTAACACACGGCTAACAATCAGTCAGGATGCAGGATTGTCCCTGCCCATTTTATTAGTAATTGGTAATGAAATGTGTGTTAGGTTAAATGCAGTCAGTGTTCACAGCTATTGTAGCAGCATTATTACTGAAAGAGTGCTGTGTAAATCACGGGTGAGGAACTTTAGGATAATGCAGAGGAATTCATACCTCCTCCCATTTAGGTACCGAACATGACTGCTAGTCACTTACAGCTATAGTCATTAAACATGAATGGGTTAGCAAGCCCCATAAAAAGATCGAGAATTTGAACTTTTCTCCGGAAAACTAAGACAGATGTAGTCTACATGCAGGAGATACATATGACTAGCACAGAACTTGAAAAGCTAGCTAAATTTGGCTTTTCTGAAGTTTTTGCCTTATCATATGCTGTGGGGGGGGACGAGGAGTGGCCATACTAATCACACGCCAGACCAACTTTCAGGTAGCTAATGTGTGGGCTGACTCGGAGGGTAGATTGGTCATAGTCCAAGGGAAATTATATGAAATGGAGGTCACACTTGAAAATATATACCTACCCCCTGGGTCTAATGCCCCAACCATTAAATCCCTTCTGGACAAAGTTATATCCTGGAAAAAAGGGGCTACTCTTATTGGCTTGTGACCTCAATATTGCCCCGAACCTTGGCCTTGACTCAACTAACGTATCTCAGTATAGACAACCCACCCCACATAAAACTTTTAAACAATTTGCCCAAGAAGTGGGCTGGTCAGATGTATGGCAATTACTGCACCCCAGAAATAGGGGATATACTTATTACTCGGCAGTCCATGGAACCTACACTCATATTGATCACCTCAGCCCTGCTTAGCCTAGATGCTGAAAAAACATTTGACAGGGTATCCTGGCCTTTTCTATATGCCACCATAGGTAAGATGGGAATCCCTGTTCCCCTGATAATATCCATCCAGAATCTCTATGCATCCTCTAAGGCATGTGTGATGGTCTCAAGGCATCATTTTGATTATTTCCTTTTCTACAGAGATACAAGACAGGGCTGCACCCTGTCCCTGGGGCTTTTTGCCCTGTTTATCGAACCGATGGCATAGGCGATCAGACTCTCACCCCAAATCACAGGAGTCCCAGTGGAAGGAGTGGATCAACACATCATGCTCTATGTGGATGATGTCCTTCTGTATTTAAACAACCCCACAGATTCAATCCCTGCAGTGTTCCAAATCTTGGGAGATTATGGCTCAGTTTCAGGATACAGGCTTAATGCCGCTAAGACAGATGTCGTCTCCTTCTCCTTCTCCTTCTCCTTGAACTGACACCAGCATTTAAGGAGCGTTTCCTATTCCATTGGGATTTAGACAAATGAAAGTACCAGGGAGTTTATCTGTCCCACACAGCAGAGAGGGCTATACTGAATAATTACACCCCTTTCTACATGCAAATGTAACAAGACCTAACCAGGTGGAACTTGCTGCCCCTAAATCTCACACAAAGGGTTGAGGTGATTAGGATTGTAATTCTACATTGAGCTTTATATTTATTCCAAAATATCCCTATTTTTCTCCCCATGCAGGTATTTAAAACCTGGAATAAAACAGTCTCCAGGTTTGTATGGCCAGGCAGACATCCCAGAATAAAACTATCCACACTGTTTCTCCCTAGGGAGAAAGACAGTCTCTCCCTATCTAATCTAAAGCTATATTATTGGGCATCGCACCGGATGTTTATAGTACACTGCTTTCTGGGCATCACCCCAGCTAGATGGTGGGAGACTGAAGATGCCATATTCTCAAACAGGGTCTTTGTGCCAGCCACATTATATCAGGATCCCTCCCCTCCAAAGACAGGTGACTCAGAATCCATGGCTCAGGCAACAGTTGCAGGTGCGGAAGTTCATTTGACGATCATTACACCTCACCCCATTTCTGAGCCTGCTCTGCCCAATTGCTAAACTTGAGAATTTCCACCCAGCCCAGACTGACCTAATATTCACAACTGGGAACATTTACTGTACATTTGAGTTATCTTACTCAGTTGCTCACAGGCTCAATCTTCCAGACTTTTACTCAGATACAGCAGGAATATAACCTGAGGCAAATGGATTTTTTTCAATACTTGCAGCTATGCCACTTCTATGAAAAACTACCAATTGGAACCAGATGCCCAGAGAATCACCATCCGATAATCACAGTTTTTATCAAGGTCATGTGAACCAAGGTAGTAATACATGCTATTTCTATTTTCTATAAGGCTCTGATTGATGCCAAAGCACACTCAACTGAGTACATCTTGGGTAAATGGAATTAAGATCTAGGCCAATGCCTAACTTAACAACAATGGCATAGCTCATGCCATTTAGTCTCCAAAATAACAAGCTGATTCCACTGGCGTGAGTTCTGGCAGCATCAGATTCGATTTTTCCGCACCCCAGCCATTACTGCCCATTACCAAGACACCAGCTCAGCTGAGTGTTGGTGGCAATGTGGAGAAGATAATGCACAACATGCCCGTATATTCTGGCTATGCCTCAAGCCTCAACCTTTCTTTCACTCACTACAGAGGGAGTTGGAGGAACTGTATGGAAAGCCAATGCCATTAAGAGGGGATCTGTTCCTACTTTATATTTTACCACAGTGCTTTAGAGACCCCCATACCTGTTACCTGCTAGGGATTTTGCTCTTAGCTGCTAAAAAAGCAATCACTGAATCCTGGCTCACTAACCAGATCCCCACCCTAAAAGTCTGGATTGCTATAATTAATCAAATATATAGATCTGAGAGGATCACACACTGACTAAACAATGCAATGTAATTATGCTCCTCTAGCTGGAATGGGTGGATTATCCATGTGATGCTTAAGGACCCAGTGTTTGTCCCTTAGCAGATAAGATTAACCAATGGCCCATAAACTAAACTAGATATTCCTAAGCTTAGTCTCAGAGGTGCAGGATGGGGAAGGCGAGGAGAATCATGTTTTCTTTGTATAAGCTACAAGAAGACTGGAATTACATTCTTCAGTATCAGGGGAAAGAGTAGGATTATAAAATGTTAATCTCTCTACCTCTGGTCAAAGTGTAATGTGCTCCACTGACTGTTTAAAAAAGTTTGTTATTTACAAAAAAAAGAACAGATAGGGGATGACAGTGCTATACAAGTCTAAACAACACGTTAAAAAAAGAGAGCAAGAGATGGTTTGTGCCAACAAGGCTGGTCTTGTCTTGGCAATGTGCATGTATTGTATTTAGAAGAAATGTTTTCATTATTAAACAGGTTATAGTCAGTATGACTGCAGTGTAGCACAAATTTCTTATTTCAAACACTCCTCAGAAAACAGTTTCCACATGTGTGAGTGCTATACATATCACTGTAATGAGAAATGTGCTGGCAGTGGGCATAGGGTCATAATGTCGAAAACAATAATAGCATGGCAATAAATACTGCAAGCAGAATGCCATGTTCTGACATTACATTGGGCAAAATGCCAACCCTACAATAAAAGTGCACACCCATACAAAATAATGGTACTTTTGCTCCCCCACCCCCAGATTTAAAATTATCAACTCCGAGAGGTGTGGACATCTGGGGGAGAAACCTGGGATGAGGAAAACATTTTTTTTAACAAAATAAAAATTAGCAGCACCAGGAGACCTGGGGGAAACAGAACTGTAGTCCCAGGTCTCCAACGCTGCAGTATGCTGGTGCCTTAGCCACTCCACCATGGGAGTGGCTCAACCAGGCCACTGCAAACATGACAACTTGATCCCTGCCCAGTTTAAGCGCACTGCGACAAGGGTAGTGGTAACTCATTACTGCTATTATACCTGTCACTCCAAATGTTTCTGTGCTTTACACAGGGCAGTTTTTGCCACACTGTTTTAGCAATGGCATATTGACCTGGTACCCTGGCAGTGTAGTAATTCAATTTCATTGAGCTGAGCATTGTTGTAAGCAACCCTCCCCCTCCTCTGAAGCTATTTCAACATTAATACACTAATCTGCGGAATAGTGCAATTGCCTTGAAGTTTTTCAGTCACCTACATACCTGCCCATGCTGGCTAATATGCAGAATTACACTGTATTGTCTGCTTTTCCTGCTCTACTGTGCCTGGCCATTTTGCTAAACAGAGGGCTTCACCTGTCACTGCTGTCAGTCCCTTATCTTTCAGCAGCCCTGAACACATTATGGTGTGAGAGAAGGTACACTGTGCCTGCCAACACTATTCCTTGTCTCTGAATATATGGAGCTTTTTTGATGATATCACTAACAGTTCTCCCCTTTCACCAATTCCAATTTTATCTCATTGCTGGGGAAAACTACAGTGTAACAGCTCACTCTGTACTTGGCATTTTTCATACTTGTGTGTTGTCAGTCCCTTGCCAAGCATCAATGTCATCATAGTGTGTGGAAGCCATCAGTATACCTTCCCATTCTGTACCTGCCATGTTATTAAACTGGACACTTTAGTCTCCAGTACTGTCGATCCCTCTCCTTTCATCAGCACCGATTTCATAACAGCATAAGGGATGCCTGCTATGAAGCTGTCCACACTGTCCCTGGCCTGTGGATAAACAAAGTGCTTCAGTCTCCAATGCTGTCAATCACCACACCAGGACTACATTTATCACACTATGAAAAAGCCTGCAATGTTCCTGGCTTGTGGATAAATAGAGACCTTCAGTCTCCAGTGCTTTTTGTCCCCAGCCATTCACTAGCTCTAAAAATATCACAGCCTGGAGAAGCATGCACTGTACTGTTCACAGTGTACCTGACCTGTGCATGAACAGAGTGCTTCAGTCTCCACTTCTGTCGATCACCACACCAATACCAACTCTATCACAGTATGGGAAATTCTGCTCTGTACCTGGCCTGAAGATAAACAGAGGGATTTAGTCTCCAGTGATTGCTGTCCCTTACATTTCACCAGCACCAAATCACTATATAGGGAAGTCTGCACTGCCCCTACCCCACACAATACCTGGTCATGTGCTTTAATGGAGAACTTCAGTCTCCGGTATTGTAAGTCCATCATCTTTCCCTAGCATTAAACACACCGCAGTGTGGGGAAGGCTGTACTCTATCTGTTTGAACTGTATCTGACCTGTGGCTAAAGATAGAACTTCTATTTCCAGTACTATCATTCCCTCACCTTTTAACGTTGCTACATATTACAGTGTGGGAAAGTCTGCATTTTATCAGACCCTTTGGATAAACAGAGGCCATGAGTTCTCCTGCACGATACAGGAGTTCTGATTGAGTGAGGCGCCCTTGTCTTCTAAGCTACATTTCAAAGCCCTACACTTCATGCTTCATTAGTATGGGGTTGCAGCATTTCATGAAGCCTGAACTGAAATCAAAAAAATAGGCTGGCAATGTGCTTGTTCTGGAGAGGTTTGCTACAGTTTCTCCACCCTCTCCTGCACAGACACCTTTACAACCAAAGCTTCAACTGATCTTACAGACATAAAACCAACAAATTAAATCACATGACACTCTGTCATTGGGGCCAGAAGTGCAACACCCCCCATGCAGTCTCTATGGGAGATGACCACAACCAACTCTTGTGTGTGATTACAGTAGGAGCTGGTCAGCAGGCTGACCAGCCATAAAATATACTTAGGTGTTCTTGATTTTAGATTATATGCACAACTACTGCTCTACTGTACAAGCTTCTGCACATACGATTAAGATCAAAATGACAAATGGCACCTGATTAATGGCATGGTAAATGTACAGCATATAGCATTTGTATATTAAACACTATGCACAATGATTAGGTGATATAAATTAATTTTCCAGAATGCATTAGAAATATGTCAGGCCCTCAAAAATAATCAGTGATACTATCTGCCAGATATACAGTACAGTACCCGTATGTTCCATCTGACTTTAATATTGATATTTAAATTGCTCTTCTTTCAAAGTAGTCTGGTGTACATTTTAGGTAATACTGTGTACCAGCAATAAAAATTACCTAAATCCGATGTACTCGCATTACAGGATTTAAATAAACTTGTGGTCTCATAGTATTAGCATCAGAAATCTAGTGGGGGAGGATTATGTCATCAATCACAACATGCTAACATGAGAATGAAAGTACTAGTACTATACCATTGGCATTATTTGAATCAGTCTATAGTCCATGTAGTGTCTGGAAGGAATTCATCTTTACACAGCTGTTGTAATAAGGGTTGCTACAATTAGAATATGGAATTCCGTGTGTTTAGCATCACCTGTAACCATGCACCTGAAAATGTAGAGCTCAATAACTGTGGTGACGTATTCAGTTATTATAACACTATAGTCACATTAATTCAGCTGACCAAGGCACATCTCCATGCTCCATTAAGCACGACAGCAATCTGGCCAGTATTATGAGACATTCATGAAAATGAAGGGGAACAGAATTTTGCAAGTGAGCTCACTGTAAACATAAAATAGCTTTATGCACTGCATTTTATTTTTATTTTTTTGTTAGCTCAAGTATTCTGCTGAAACTAATTTAAACTTTCAGCTGCTTTTAAGGTAATCATAGGATTTCATATGATTTTCTGTTTAAGTGCTACAGTAGTATCCTTAATGTAGTAATCTCAATACCAAGCAGTTATGAAATCAAGAATGGATGAGTAAGAATTTGTTTGCATTAGATAGTCTCCATGAGCCGACAATGTATGTCATTTGCTGGTCTTTAAAGCCTTTTATGATCTTAGTGGGATGAACTGGTTGGAGTGTAAGACATTTGGCAAGAAAAGTCTCAGCTGGCCTGCATATGATTCATTGCTACTTCAATATAACTCTATTTTTTTTTAATCCAGCTACAGTATTATTGTAGCAGATTGCATCTTGAAATAGCTGAGGTTAGAGCAAAACGTCTCACCCTTCTGTTTCCATTTCACATCTGGTAACTTGTAACTAAAAGCAACAATTTTGCTACAATGAGCAACTACAGTATGCCCCTTTAGCACTGGCAAATTATTGTATTTATATGTTCTTTTCTACAAATCTATATACCCTACGATGATTACCTTTCATAAAAGAATTCAGCCTTTTGTAAACGTACCAGCAGTACTGTAATTCAAGTACCTATTGTAAAGGTGCCGATCAAAACAAATATACCCTGATAAATGCAAACGTGTCAGTGGGTGGATATTTATAAACATAAAAAAACTATGGTAATTACTAGTCAGCATAATATCTCTTCTTTGACATACTATGTACTTTCCTACATTATTATCTGTAACTCAGAGAGGCAGACTCTGCTGCCTACTTTACTCCAAGCTATATTTATTGTGAAAGATTTAAATAATATTCTATACAGAGCACATGCCATTTCTTCTTCAGATAACCTGATGTGATTTCTTTAAAAATACAGTACGATACACATATTTCAGTATATAATATATGGTAGCTTCTAAATTGTGAGATGTTACTGTACCCCGGTTTCTCACACTAGATACTGAAGTTGCACCTACAGTAACTGCATTAAGGTTTTCAGTTAATTCCATGAGTTTATATTAATCAGCATCCTGTTAATTGCAAAGCAGCAGCATGAGTCAATATTGGAAAGGGTCAAAATGTTATCTGATACAAATAAACATTACGTGAATTTACAGAAATGGGAATTTGTCCTTCTTACCTTTATAATGAAGAAAACATTCCTATGTAAGAATCATATTTTACCAAATTCACAGGCATTTGTCGCATACTGTTAGGCTTAGTAGTATCACTTTCATCTCTTCCCAGAGGATCTTAGGTTCAAGTCCCATGCCACAGATTTAGAATTTGGGATGGGTGAAAAAATTCACCGAAATGCATGAATTTTGATTGCTTTGATTTGCTGGTGACCACAATTCATGTAGTTTTCTCATGACGGAGTGCTCAAGATTGCATGACAAACCTATGTAAATTGCAATTCACTGACAAATTAGGTAACCAGTGTCACTTTCAGCGGATGAAGTAGGCGCAACACCAGTGAAAAACAATATGAATTGTGGTCCTCCTGAGTCTGTCTACCTTTGGCAGTAAAAAAAGAAATGTATAAACTACTACTACTCCCTCTCCCACCCACTGCAAAATTTCCAACCCCCTCCCACCCCCCAGATACTTTTTTATAAAAAGTTCCCAACCCAGTCCTCCTGAACACCCTTCTCTCTCCCCACACTGCTGAGGTGAATTTATATAAAAACGTATTGTTTTACTCTCCCCACCCATGTGCCAAAACACCCCCTGTGCCTCCTCCTAACGTAACCAGACCCCAATATTTCAAATAAGACCATCCCAAACCCCTAGGCCCCACCAGCCTTTTACCCCACCAGCACCCCCAAAAAGTCAATTTACTTGTGGCCTGTAAATGAAGAAAACCATCACTCTGCCTGCGCATTTTCTCTCTTCAGTGTCCTTATTGGTAATGGCATGAATGCATCCAAGGTCTTTGATCCTAGTAAAACTTGATTGGCTGAATCTCTAGGAGCAAATACATCACCAGTCATTCATGCCATCATTGATGTGGCAGTAATAATTTTTATTTGATTCAGTTCCTTTCCAATGCTCAAAATGCTGTCAAATTTTCTAATGCCACAGTGAAGTGAAGATAAAATAGGGAAACGGTAGAGAAAGGCAAGTGAAACTTGATTTAAACTGTGAAATACATTATAAAAAGCGTCTGAGAAATAGAACTTTCTGATTGACTGTAAGCATTCTATCAGCCATATGTTAATCTTTTTTTAAACATACAGAAAATGTATGACATAATCATATGCCGAACGAGGTTTAACACTGTTTTAAAAAAATGTTTTTATTATAACAGCAATAAGGCATTCCCAGGGGTTATGTTAATGGTCAGTTAATCAACCTCTAGAGACATGTGGCGTTCGGCTACACCTTGTGTAACATTATACTCCTAGAGGTTGATTAACGTACACTTAACATAATCCCTGATCATGCCTTATTGCTGGAATAGCAGTATAACACTGTTATAGAGTCTCTGTGACAGAATCCCGAGTAATTCGAAAAAAGTCAGTTTTAATCTGTTTCTTAATATAAATTTTAAAGTACCAAGGGTAGGGAGAGGAAGATCTCCACTGCCATGGATCTCCAGAGGATGGAGCAGCCACCACAAAGGCATTATCTTCAGCTGATTTCAACCTAGGAGGTGGCATCATTACTAACACCCAACCAATCAACCTCATAAGTCTGGGGCGGGGTACAATGTGTCAGAGTATCATAGATTCATTGGGTGCCCAAGTCATTCAGTTCTTTGAAGGTAAGCAAAAGAACCTTCTAGTCAACTGGGCATCTGCCAGGAGGCCAGTGGCTGCATTAATCACTTTTCTGAGTCTGGACTCTCCTGTGAGCTGGAGGAAGCTCTAACAAAATTTATCAGAGGTGTCATCCACCCAGGCTTGGATGTCCTCGAGGGCCATAAGTTTGGGTAACTCCTAAACCTGAGTAGACAACCTTTCCATAAACTTCTGCAGGAATTCTGTTCTACCACTAGGAGAAGGTTAAGCAAGCAATAATACCTGACAGGGTGGGTGGTATTGGGCTATACCGGACCACCCAAGGGCGTAATGAGGCCCGATGCCACAGGCGGAGGGCCTTATAGCCCCTGGAAGGTCCGGTATAGCCCATACCACCCACCCTGGAGGGTATTATTGCACTTAGAAAATGGGTTATAGGTGACATGTTTGTATTATGGTAAAAAAAAATCAAAAAGAATTACAAAAAAAAAAACAACAGTAAACAACTATTGAAAATGACCTTACTTGCAAAGTAGTCCCTCTACTGGTATGCTTGCCAGTAAGAGTACTGATAAGTTTGACAGCCTTTATTTATTTTTTTCTTATTGATTTCTTTAGCAATCTCCCCACGAAGTTCTGAGTGGTGAGGAAACATCAGCACCAATACTTTTATCATACTTGAATTTATGGCTAAAGTTTAATTTTTGGTCAGTTCAGGTTAGTAACAGACAGTCAGGAAGAAAATCAGTTACCGAAGACCCGGAAGTAACAAAGTGAGTAACGGAGAAACAAATCAGAAGAAACTGCAGTGTGCAAAGGTTACTTTATTTTTTGGAACTAGCAAAGAAATAAAACAAATATTGTACTTGGTTTGTTGTTACTGATGGTTAGGGCTGTAGTTTTCATGAATCACAGATTTACGATTACCGTGAAATAGGTGGACCCCTTGAAAATCCTCAACTCTTCCTTATTTTGTTTTCCATTGCTGTACCTGAGAACTGGATGGTTAAACAGCTTATCGGTGACGGTCTATCTCCCAGGTTGCAGTATTGCTGCATGTATCTCCTGTTTTAAATTCAGAGAGCGAGACAGAGAAAGAGATGGATGCTGTTTAAAAAAAGTGACAGCAGGTCTCAGTACTGACACATACCTACATAGCGAGACCCGCTGTCACTACTTTTCTCCACACTACTGGGAACATTAACAGGGGGATTCTTGTCTTACAGTAAGAGATGGTGAGCACTAGAAGAACAGATTCCTGCCACGAATAGCACTACTGTTATTACGCCGGACTGAGGGCACTGCCTGAAAACAAAGGACAGGGTTCCTGCATAGTGCAGATACAGAGCGAGTGGCATCTCCCACTGCAGTGCACAAGAGGAATGGTATTTTCTTGGTTTTGTATACCGCAGATGGACTTCTATCGGCGGTATAGAAAACTAAGAAAGCCCTGTTGCTCTGGTACTCAAAAGCAGTGTCGGAGATACCGCTCTTTGTTATTTATTACAGTGTGCATTTTGGGAACCAGTATGCTTTTTTCCCAGATATGATGCTGTTTTCTTTTCTTTAATTTGCTTTTCTGTGGTTGTGTTGGGTGGAAAGGGGAGAGTGGTCTAGCTGCTATTTTCCTCGGGCATCTAGCGAGAGTATGCAAATGGCGGCTGGCAAGTGTGAACATTCGGGGTGCCCAAGAATTAACTGAGTAATGGGGCACCCTGAATAGGCTCTTATTTTTTTGCGGGCTCTATTGAAAAATACACGCCCGCTAAGGTTGGCTTCTTATCCAATCAGTGTGCTAGGATTCTAGCACCCATTTTCTTAACTAGAATAATCCTGTATCTGAGACCAGCTAGGCCATCAAGGACCATCCACTCAAATTACCCTGTTCTCTGAACTGGGGCCACCATACAGTCCAGCTTGGATCTAAACAAAATGCGCTGTAATCTCACACAGTATATTACTGAGAAACCTGGCAGGTTCAGCTCCACAAGGACAGGCCGTGCAGCAGCCAAGTCTCACTCACAGTCTCAGTTATGCACACCAGGTCAGCATGGTTTACTCACTGAGAACCTGCATAGCATAAACATACTCTGAATGGAGGAGCATGAATGCCTTGCTAACTCAGCACATCCTGTAATCTTCAGTACCTAGATATCAGATGGAGCCAAGAGAAATCTCTGTATCTTCTGAAATATTTAAGAAAACGTTTCTTGGACCTACTCCCCCCCCCAACCCCCACTGTTTCTCCCTATAACATGCATCCTAGTCTCTCTTGATCCAGAGGGCTCAGTACCTCTGAACTGCGTGGTCAATCATGGACAAGTTATAATTAAAAGTACACCATGCCAGCACCTGATGAGGCTGGTGTTCAGTGTTGCCAAGGCATGCAGTAACTAAATCAATGCCATTTCCCAAAAGAGAATACCCCCTCCCATAATACATCCCATCATGGGAACTGGTTGCTCACAAATGCAGCTGTTTCCAACAGCCAACAGCAAATGTCTGAAAACTTGAAACGTATCCAAAACTCTCCTTCAAGGGTACAATGGCTAAATCAAGAAGTTCACACCCCAGGTTCAAAAGATGAGGAAAATTCCTCCCCATCAGGGCTCAAGCATGGGGTTACCCCGATTGCCTAAATTGCTTTGGATGGGGCATCCTGCAACCACAGATATTAAAACCCTGAAAGCAGAAGTACCTGACCAATGGAGAAATGGAGGAAGGATTCTGAGGTCAGGTCCACAAGGCCTGCTGCTATTTATAGGTGCCACCCTGCAGGGCTAGAAGTGTTGTGTTGCTGTAAGCCAAAATCCTCTTCAGTGACAAGATGCCGAATGATGAAGTCAAAATCCTCTCTGTAACAAGATGCTGGATGTACAACCAAACTGTTGATACAGTTCCTAGCCTGCGAACTGTGGAAATGTATAGCTTTACTTTTAGAGTTGTTTCAGTGGAATGAATTGTAGTAACCCTGTTCTGATGGTCTAGCCCAGTTTGTTGGGATCCATCCTTGTCATCTGTAGCAACATACTGCTGCCTAGAACAGGAAAATACTTTAGAACCATTGCTGAGATGTGAAAATGACTGATATAGGGAAAAAAAAACATTCTAAGAAAAATGGTATTATGAAAAAATGCAAACACAGTCCAATGAAAAGAATGCATGGTACTCACCTTCACACAATGGCCAGTCCACACTTAAAGCTGTGAAAATATCTTTAGAGTACTGATGAAGCTGAAGAATGCCAGAACCAGTACTTTGGAATTCAGTAGAATGCTGAGTTATCTGCTTAGAATTCAATAGAACTCTGAATCAGGTACTTGGTATGCAATATAACTCAGGACCTGCTGCTTAGAATGCAATGGAATTCTGGATCAGCTGCTTAGATTGCAATGGGATTCTGGATTAGCTAAGTATATAATAGAACTATGGATGTGCTACTAAGAATGCAATGGAATTCTATAGCTCTACACAGAATAAAATGGACTGTTGGTAGCAAAGGTCTCTAGCAAATATGCATTTTCTGACAAGTATAATTACAGTGGTAGTCACTGACATCAGTAATGATATCCTTATTTAAGCCTGGCCAATGCTAGACGTGAGTCATTGAGTTCAGTGGCAGAGTAAAAGCCATAACTGTATATATCTGGTTGTTTTTATGGATGTCCATGGCTACTTCTGTAATTATATACTGTAGGCAGTCTCTCATTAAAAAATACTTTTAAAGCAGCAGCACAACAAAAATGGGTTAAAATTTGACCCAACTTTTTTTTCTTCTTAATCAATGCCAGATGTTTTCCAGTTTATTTTGGTGGTAAAATTTTCAGTTTTCATTACCATTTAAGAATTTTATGAAAGTTCTAATCTAATTATTTCTCAAGAAAAAAAGATGGCTGCCTCATTTTTGCATAGAAATAATACTGAGGACCAGAGGAGGGTAAGAGTCCAGACAAAAGTTCAGATGTACAGTACACAGCACAGGAAGCATCCAGAAAACCCAAATCAACACTTATGTCAATATTTTTTCATAACCATAGCAGAAAATTAGCTTTTTGGAATAGCTTTTTTCATTGCACTGTTGCTTTAAAATGCAGCTTTTTCAACCTGGCAGTCCTGGAATAAGCATTCTTTAAGCAGGCATCTTAAAAAGGAACAGTTTTAAATATGCATTCTCTTGAATGATTGTTTTCAATTAGGTTGCCTCCCAAACAGGTATTCCTTTACATAAGTGCTAGGCAAATAGGCAGTCTCTTTAAATAAACCTTTTGCAGTCCTCCTGCAGGATGTCCTTCCGGATTTTATGTCTGCTTTTTTTTTTTTGTTATACTTTATTTTTGTTAGTTTCATAGGTTTATATAAAACATAACAACATAGCACTCTTCTTAATCCTAGGATGGATGTCTCCTAAACATAGTGGTACCACATAGGAGGGGAAACATCTACATATAAAGCTACTAAATGGGTTACATCAAAATAAGACTGTGGGAATGAGTCCATGAGTAATATGACTAACTGCAAAATATTAATATGTCAAGATTAAGAGTCCAAAAAAAACTCCTCCCATATTAGGGCTAGTGATGTCATACTGTGCAACTAAAGAAAACTATTTCCTCCTAATTTACTAACAACCCGGCAGCAAAAGTCTCAGATCATACATTTAAACATTAGACAATTACTAAGTAGTTTGCCAAACTGAAGGGCTAAACACTTTTGGGACATAAAACTCAATGAAATTGTCAATGTAACAACATGTTTGACCTCCTATGTAACTTATATGGGCCTAGAAGCACAGTCAGGCTGATATGCAAGCATATAAAACATAACAAAATGATTAGAAGCCCCCATTTAAACTAACAAGATTCTCTCTGTTCCAAATGTCCAAGAGTGCAATTTCAAGCCCATAAACTATACAAAACAAAAATACGACCCCACTGAACGATTTAACTGGAGGTCCATAGGTTAGCCAAAAGTCAAATTATAGGACAGTACTTGAATTAATCAGGTTTCCTCTTGATCTTCGTTATCACTGTCTTCAACTCAAGGGCTCCTGCAATGAGAAATAAAGTGATTAGCCTACTTCCCTGCCTCAGAAGGATCTGCAAAGATCCAAACTTTGCCATCGCGCACAATTCTCAACCTTGCAGGAAAGACCACCGCATGTGATATAGATGCTTCACGGAGCTGTTTTCTGGCCGGATCAAATTTTGTCTGTAGCATTCGGGTAGCATAACTTATGTCTGGGAATATATAAACTGCATGGTCATTCTGCATGATGGAACTCACTTGCCAAGCCAGTCTTAGAATTGTATCCCTGGTGCCAATGCCATACGTAATGAGTAGCAAGGTGTGAGGTATATCAGAATCTTCCCGGTAACCCCGGGGAGTTGTGCGGTATGCCTTCTGTAATCCAAAGGAAATGGACTGACCTACAGGTAGTAGCTTCTCTGTCAGCCAGTCATGTAGGAACATGAGTGGATGGTCACCCTCAATCCCCTCAGGAAGGTCAAGGATCCGAAGATGTGCATAACAGGCCTGGTTCATCAGTCTTGGGCCACACTCGAAGGTCCGTGTTGTTCTTTACCAATGTGGTGGTGATAGTGACCACTTGCTTCTTAGCATTGTGAAACTCCATTTTTAGCCCATCAATAGCGGTCTCAACCACAGTCACTCTGGCAGCAAATGTATCCATTTTATTATTTAAATTGGAGACTGATGTTATAATGTGCTATAGTTTCAGTCCAATAGATGCCATTGTTTCAATGGACTTGTGCACTGAAGCAGCCTGTGCTTCCAGGCCAAACCATGTGGGCTAAGAAGATGTAGACGATTTTCCTCCTGTACCACCTCCTTTACCTTTTTGAGGGTTTCCCATTTTAGGTAATCCACTCTCCTCTTTTCAATGGTGACCAAATAAATCTTGTAATGTAGCTCCAAAAGGCTTATTTCAGCACATATTAATTCAGGTACAAGGAGCTGCTGAGAAATGCTGCCATTCAACTCGGGCTCCACAGCACCCCATTGTGGCCACTGCCTTCACCTTAGGGCAGCCCCTTATTCTGAGCTAAGCCTTTCCTTTCTTCTACTCTCAACTTGGGGGCCTGGTTCTCTCCAGCTCCTGCCCACTGGTGACAGGACCACCCATGGCCTTTGCTGAACTGGCAACATTTCCTATGAGAATCAGCAATGCTGCTATACATGAAAAGGCAGTCCAGGTGTCCTGGGGCCTACCCACCTCCTTCCCGCTCCTGAGTGGAGTGAGTGCTGACTCCACCCTGAGAGGTGATTGGGAGTTCTTGGGTTCACCCATCCCTTACTCCTCCTGACAGGAGTGATGGGGGTCTCCAACCTAGGAGGTGGACTGAAAGTCATAAGGCCTAACCCCCCTGCTGCTTCCCAGAGCCAGCTGTGTGCACCAACTGGTGGTTGGATAAATAAAGAAGGCTGGGGTATTGTTCTGCTGCTTCTCAATGACACTGTCCATTTTCTTCCTTTGGACCAGGGAAGTCTCTGCAGCTGCTGAAATTAGGAATCTGTGAGGATTGCTGTCCTGGCATTGGTGCTTGAAAGTCCTGAACAATTTGGAACACTTTGGCTAAGTGCTCATGAACATTTTATTGCAGTAACTCATATAACAGGAGTTGTGGTTATGCTGGTATAACCCAGGGAGGTTTCCCAGAGGACTAATGTTTTACACCTAATCACAGGTGCTTTGTCAAGGTGTCATGATGCCTTTTTTTGTGTTCACTGAGTGCTGAGTCCATCACTATTGTTCCCAGCTGCTGAAATTGCTAGGAGGCCATGGGAATGCCTCCTCCCAATTGACACCACTCATCTGAAATACAGGATGGGCCACAGCATTAGCCCACTAGAGTCACTAAATGGAGCCACTAATAGATAAACTGATGAAGAACTGCCATTCAGACAAAACACATGGTAGTTTACTCACCTGGTAAAGGTGATTATGTTACTGTATATCCATGGCACTCCCAAATCCTTACCTTAGGGTTATGTACACCTGATAGGCTGCCTGATGCACATGTGACCTAAGATAGGATTTAGATCTATCACCAAGCCCCCTCTCCATCCCTGTTGTCTTCAGTTTTGATACTTCCATAGCTGTGAAATAATTGGTTAGGAGTATGCACAGAAGGATATATTACTCTAGAGACAATTGCCAGCGTACTAAAAACTACTTTAATGATTAAATCTTCATAACGTCTTATTTCAGAGAACCCTTTTATCAATATGCATCTATGCACAATATACTGTTTAGTAGAAGCATTATCATTATAGTCTGCATCTGATGTCTCCAAGCGTGCTCCCCTGGGTGGGCCAGAATGCCTTGGATATACAGTAACACAATCACCTTTACCAGGTGTGTAAACTACCATTGTGTTGCCTGTATATCCATGGCACTCCCAAATCCTTACCTTAGGGTGATTACAAAGCAGTGCCCTGCCCCCTAGGGTGTGGGGGAGCTGTTGTTCAATATGCTTGGCAAGGTGGCAGTCAATAATATCTTCTGTCCAAATGAGTTTCTCTTGGGAATAAAGGTGTCCAATCTGTATTGTTTTGTGAAAGTATGTATTGTCGACCAGGTGGCTGCAAAACATATCTCCTGGGCAATTGTTGAGTTTCATTCTGCCCATGACGTGGCCACTGCTCTTGTGGAGTGAGCTTTTATTCCTATTAGTGGTACCTTGTTGCTTGTCTTCTAGGACTCAGTGATTATCTACTTTAGCCATGCTGCTATGGTGGCCTTTATTGCTTTGGCACCCTTCTTCTAGCCCATTGAGATGACAGTCTCTCTGTTTTTTGCAGTTGTGCCATTCTGTCTCTGTAGACCCTGAGAGGCCTTTTAACGTTGAGGGAGTGTAGGGTCTTGTCGCAGCTGTTTGTGTGCTCTTCGTAAAATGTTGGCAGTTCTATAGATTGGCTTGCATGGAACATAGAGTCTATCTTAGAAGTAAAGGATGGTACAGTGCTTAGTGTGACTCCATCTGGAGTAAAGACTGTGAAGGGTTCCTTGCATGATAATGCTGTTAACTCTTTGACTCTGTGGGCTAAGCATATCGCTACTAGGAATGCTGTCTTTAGTCCCAGCCAGTAAATATCAGTCAGTTATTGGTTCAAACAGTGATCTTGTAAGGGCGTTGAGTACTAATGTCAGATCCCAGGGTGGTACTCCAGTCTTGCTGCAGGGTCCTATATTAGTCGTCATTTTCATAAAGTGTATGATGTCCAGGTGAGAACCTGGGTATTCCCCTTCAACATTGCCCACAGCTGCCCTGATGGCTAAAAGTTGTACCCTGAGTGATGATTGGGCTAGGCCCTTGTCTAGCCCTTGTTGTAGATACAGTAGAATATCTGATATTGAAACTGCTTGTCGAGATATGCTTCTACTATTGCACCAAGTTGTAAATATGTTCCATTGCCTGGAATAAGTAGATGTTGTGGTGTTTCATCAAGATTGTAATACCCAGCATTCAACAGTATCTCCCTTTCAGGAGCCAAACTATGAGTTGTAGGTTGTTTGGGCATGGATGTGTTATTGGTCCCTGTATCAGGATGTTTGGTCTTTTCGGTAGTTTTAGATTGTCCAGCGCCATCGCTATTACTGTGGCGAACCATGCCCTCCTCGGCCAGTAAGGCACAGTTAAAATTATTATCCTCCAAGACTGTCGTATTTTTGTTAATACCTGTGGTATTACAGGAAATGGGAGAATACATATGAGTAATCGGGTGTCCATGGGATTGATAGGGCGTCCACTCCCATGGACTGGTGTTCCTTGAATCGTGAAAATAACTTGTTTTATTGTTTGTTCCTATTAGTAGCCATTAGATCTATGGTTATCCTTCCCCATTTGTGCTGGATTATCTGGAATACTTCCGAATGGAGTTGCCATTCTCCCAATTGTATCTGTTCCCTGCTGAGCCAGTCCACTGGTGTGTTCAGTTTGTCTGCTAAGTGTATGGACGTTATATGTTGCAAATTCTTCTGGGACCATGTCATGATTGAGTTTGTCTCCTTCTACAGTCCCTTGCTTTTGGTGCCTCCTTGTTTGGTAATGTATGCTACTGCTGCTCTGTTGTCTGACTGTATTAAAACTATTTTGCCCATTATATGGGTTTTGAATAACCTCAGTGCGTTGTGTATTGATCTCTTCTCCAATACATTGATTGGGAGTTTCTTCTTTGTGGAGGACCATCTGCCTTGTGCTGACTTGTGGCTCATTGATGCTCCGCATCCCCATAGACTGGCATCCATCTCTATGGTCACGTCATGTGACAGTTCTTTTTTTTTTTATATTATTTGTATTTTTCCACCTTGCTGTGGCATTCCCGGCGTGGGGCATCCAGCCACCGGCTCTGCCCATCCAGAGAGCTAGGTTGCTCTAACTGTACCCAGGAAGGTTTGGGACTGCCGTCTTGCCATCCAGCTGGAAGGCCTCCTGATGCCTCTTTCAGCCAGGACAGCCCCTGAACCCTCCCCGACAGGACTCCTCATGAGTCCTCTGGGCAGTGCAGAGCGCGGCCATCAGGCTGCACGGTCACGTCCAGCCCAAGTTTCCTCCTCTTTTAGTCTCTTTTGGAGCATGGGTGTGCAGTGATGTCCAGGCACAATGTGCTGACATCTGCCATGCTCCCCCATACTTACAGTGATGCTAGCAGTAACTCCAGGCATCCCCAGAGGTCAGAACAGCACAGTGAGTGTCCCCAACCCACCCCAGGACTAGGAGAGCAGTCTATGGATGCGCTCAATCCTAGTCTTCCCCTGCTGACCCCCGATGATCTGGGCTCATTCCTGAACCCGGGTCACCGGCATGGCGTGAGGTGTGGCGTCCAGCACCTCAACTCTCAGCACCACCAGGCCGAGTATGTGACAGTTCTAGGGGATTGCCCTTGGTCGGGTGCTTCCTGTACATCCACCATAAAAGGGATCTCTTGACCCTGAGTGTCAATTTTATGGTTTGTTGCAAGTTTTCCTCTGACTGTGAACTGTACTGTAGGAACAGTACTTGTAAAGGGCACATGTGCCATCTTGCCCATGGGACCAGGTCTATGCAAAATGACATGCAGCCTAGGACTCTGCAGACTAGGGCTATGGTTGGTTCTTGGGATTCTATTAACATCCGTGCCCATGTGATGAGGTTCAATATCCTTGTTTGTGTAGGTCTGACAAGCCCTTCTTCCATGTTTATGTCAGCCCCCAGATGTTCTATGTACTGCGTGGGCGTGAGACAGTTCTTGGCCTTGTTTATCACCCAACCGTGATCTGTGAGGGCTTGTACTGTTTGACTGGTGGCTTTCGAGGATTCCTGCTGCAACCTTGTTCTTATTAGCCAGTCATTGAGATATGGTATAATGTGGACTCCCTGCTTAAGGAGCTTTGCTGCTAGTACCAATGAGACCTTTGTGAATACTCCAAGTGTGGATGCCAGCCCAAATGGTAGGGACTTGTACTGGAAGTGTTTTCCTAGTATCTGAAACCTTAGGTATTTTCTGTGTACGGGCTGCACTGGTACATGAAGGTATGCATCCTTGAGATCTATTGATGTGAGGCAGTTGCCTGTTCTGACTACTTGTAGTGTAGATCATATGATTTCCCTTTTGATTTTTTCCATTGTGATGAATCTGTTGACCAGTTTGAGATCCAGCAATGATTGAAACTCTCCAGTCTTTTTTGGTACCAAAAAGAAAATTGAATAGATTCCTTTTTCAACCTCTTCTTTTGGGACTGGTTGTATCACCCTTGATGATAGTAGTGTCTCTAAGATGTCTTGGACTTGTGCTGACCATTTTCTTTTTGTCAGAGGGGAGATTATCCATCTTTCTCTGGGCGGTGTCTCTCAGAATTCGATCGAGTATCCCTGTGTGATGACCTTGTTTACCCATTTGTCTGAAGTTGCCTTTGCCAGACAGCACTGAACTGTTGTAGCCAACCCCTATGGCTATGGTTTGTGTCATTTGCGGTAGTGTCAGCTGGTGATGGTAACTTGTGGCTCTTGGGTAGTCATTGGGTGGATCTCCTGTGGTTTCTCCCTCTTTGGCTTGTAAATTATCCCCTTGATGGTCCTCCTCTGGCTTGATATGTGGAGGGTCCCCTGTTTTGGTAGATGGATTTGCCTTGGTTGGAGCTCTTTCTGTCATGAATGTTACTTTTGTATCTCCTGTCTCCTTTAAATTGGTGTCCATAGAAGTGTCCTTGGTGTGAGGGTAGGTAGCCAGAGTACCTATCGATTTTGCTATCCTCCCCTTGGCCTCTGCATCTCAGGAATTTGAGTAGACCTTCTCTGAAAACCCATTCTCTTTGTAATGGAAGTTTATGTAATCCTGCCTTAGACTCATTATCTGCTACCCATAGTTTTAGCCAGAGAGCGTGTCTGACCCTGTTAGTGACCATGGCTGACCTGGTATTAATCTTCAGTGAGTCTATTGCCATGTCCCCCAGATGTTTTGCTGCCAGTAGACAGTACATTATTGTAATAGTTCTGCCACATGAGATTTCGGGGCTAGTTTCTTGCCAATTTCCTCTAGCCATCCGATTAGGGCTCGAGAGGTATATACTACAATAGTAGCGACCCTCACTGCTTGACAAGAGAACTTGTAAATTTTTCTGAGTAGCTGTTCCATTCTTTTATCTACTGGATCCTTTATTGTGGTGGTCCACTTTGCTGGCAGTACTGTCCTCTTACTGAGTTCCTTGATTTTTGCATCCATTTTAGGTGCTGAATACCATGCCTTAACCTTATTCTCTTGCATTGGATACATTCTGTCTAGTGCACATTTTTCTGGTAGTCTTGTTGGGTCTATAGACTCCCATTCCTTGACTATTATGTCGTTTAGAGCCAGGCAAACTAGGAAGAAGTTCTCCTGTTTTGGTGGTTGTTGTAACATGTGGTCTAATTTGCTCTCTGGGGCTGATTGTGCTAATTTGAACTCCAGTGTGGTATGGATCCATTTGACCATGTCTGTTATGTTGCGGATGGGGAATAATTTTGATGTTATGAAAGTCACCTCTGGATTGGGAGGGGGTTCCTTATGCTGTGACTCTTGATCAGAGTTGTGCTCACTACCGAGTGGCATGTCCAATTCTATCTCCTCACTGGGATTTAATTCCCCCTGTGAGTTATCTGAGTCATCAACCATATGTTGTTGTGGTGGTGACTGGATTTGGGATTGAGGGGCATTGGTCCTGTAATGTCTTGTTGTCCCTGCTCTGGGTTGCCTGCCAGCGGGTGGCTTAGGGTTGCTCATGCCTGCCATGTGTTCCAGCACTTTAAGCATGAAACTTTGCTGGTTCACCATCATCACCACAGTTTCTTTCTGAAGGACTGCTATGGCTGGATCGACCTGCCAATTCTGCCTCAGAAGGCTTTGTCCTGCCCTTTCAAATTCCTGAGTATCCATGTCTTGTACGGGTTTGTCCAGTTTGCATGCTGGGCAGAATAACCCCTCTTGATATGGCAATAGTGGGGTTTTGCAAGACTGGCACTCTCTTGATTTCAACATTTGCAATATATCAAGGGAATATCTTTAGAATCCGTGGCCTGGGCTGTTATCTTTTCTTAGCTTTAAATATGGACATTACTGATTAATGTGATGTAGCCCTTTATTTATGCCTAGATATGTAGATATGTGTGCATACACACAATCCTGCATAAAAGTACTCCCCTTGTGATAGTTGGTGGCATTGCCCATTAAAATTATTCCTCCTTATTTGGTAGTCTTGCCTTTTTAATTTATTCCCCCTCATGTGGTCGTGATTGTTCATCTTTATATATTTTAACTGTGCCTGTTTCCACACTCCTGTGTGAGTAGCAGAATGTTCTTAATTACAAGCAGTAAAAAACGTGGGCTATCTAGGTGGAGGGGCGGCACCAGGTATTTTGCGCCATTAATTTGTTGTTCTGCCCCTCTCTGTACCATCAACAAGATGGTGACTTTATATACAGTCTAATGTGTGAGCATGGAGTCCTTGCCATGCATGTTTGCTGCCGCCACTCTATCCTCTAGTAATATGACGGCTGTGGCTGAAATGTGCTAGCGCGATCATAAGAAGACATTGTGCACACACGTTAGTGCTACTCCAGTCCATGGAGAAGAAGAAGGGAGTAATCGGTGGAGGACAGTGGTGACCGTGAGGGTCGGGGCCATCTTGAAATGGAGGAATGCCCTAGCACCACGTGGGGAGCTGGCATGCAATGGCTACCAGGATTAAGTCTTTCTGGATTTCAGTCACAATTGGCGGTGGCCAAACATCTCTGAGTGCATGGAGGGCCTTGAAGGGTAAGAGATTAATTCTAGTACAGCAGCCCTTAGTCTCCTCTTTAAAAACTGGTATTCTCTCTGTGCATTGCTAGTACACTCCTCTATGTGAGGGGTGTATACTGCAGATAAGGTCTGGTTTGGGCATCTTGCCCATGCACTCCGCCACATAAGGGAAGGCACGGCAAACCAGAGCTGTAGAGGAAGTTATGATATTAGGCTCTACGTCTGTGTGCCTAACAATATGTAGATGCTGCATCAGGATCTACATATGTGGTGATGCTAGATCTCCTCACTCAGAAGGAGGGGATCTGGTATAGGGAAGGTGCCAATTTTGAATGAGGAAAGTTGAAACATGTCTGAGTTTTGCAGAACTACACTGCCTGCATAAATTGTATCTGAAAGAACTTGTCTGCACTGTACTAACTGACGCTGTTTATGTAGGACCCTAGAATGCCTACACTGATGTATCACAAGACTTTCATTTCTCTCTCTTTAGGCTTATAAAGTAGATATATCCTAAACAGTCATTTTTCTGTCCATGCTGACAATGTAGACAGGACATAACAGATTATGTTAATTCCTTTAAAAAAATACTGTCTGTGCCTAATAAATATTTCAGTTACCTTATGCCTTTGCTCTCTGGCAATGGATCTTGGCAAGGTGCTGCAGCCTAATCAGATGCACATAAAAAACTGAAGACAATAGGGATGGAGAGGGAGCTTGGTGGTAGATCGAAATCCAGTCTTTGGTCACATGTGCATCAGGCAGCCTATCAGGTATACATAATCCTAAGGTAAGGATTTGGGAGTGCCATGGATATACAGCAACACAATGGGTTTTACTGGGAGACTGCAGGGCCAGGTGAATCCCCCTTGCCTCTGTGCTCAGCCAGCCAACAGCTCCTCTCCCTCATGCTACATCTGTCTCTCATTTCTGCCTTGCTCCAACTGCCTGTTCTTTCAAACAGGGCCCATGGTTCTAATTCCAAGATTCTTTCTTAAGCTGTGTTCAGAACTGTTCCAGGAAAGTGGCCTATGTGCTGGTGAACTGCTGGTTAGGTTCCAAACACAAGGCAAAAGTGTTATTTTGTATTTTAAGGCTGCTGGCTAGGCTGAGTGAACAATAAAGAACAAAGTTTGACCCAGTTTGTTTCATGGACTACTGCCCACAATGTGCTTTTTCCAGGCACTTTGGTGCCCTCATTTTTTGCAGGCTGACTCGGGCACTACAAATGCAACTTGCAGTAATCTTTAGGAATCAGTTCAAACAGATCTAGTGCCAGTCATGGGTGAAAGAGGACTGGACAGTGGCCATCAGGGACTAAATATTCAGGAAGAGACAACTACAGGCTATTCAACTTGACGCTAGTGCTGAGCAAGGTCCTGGAGGCCACTACTGATGACAGAATAATGGAGCACTTGGATGGAGCTAAAGTTCTTTCACCCTCTCAGCATGACTTTTAAGGGGCAGATAATGCCAAATCCAATCACGTGCTTCAGTGGGGTGACCTGGGAACTGGACAGGGACATGGGCAGTGTCTATCTGAACCTTGGCAAGGCTTTTGAAAGCAGTGGTACATGACTAGCTTCTGGGCAGAGTAAATCATTGTGGTATACATAAAACATTCACAAGGTGGACTGCTAACTGGCTTCAAGACAAGAAGCAGAGGGTTGTGATAAATGAGCACTATCTGAGTGGAGATGACAACTCAGTGGCATCCATCAGCAATTGGTTCAGGGCCACTCCTCTTCAATATCTTCATCAACAATATAGAATTTGAGATGTCCAGCAGATTGCTTAAGTTTGTGGATGACACTAAGGTGACCAGGGTGGTGGACTCCTTTGAGGATGGGAGCATACTTCAGGAGGACTTCAACAATCTGGGCAATTGGTCTAACTCCTGGAGCCTTAGATTCAATGTAGTCAAATATTAGGTGCTACATTTGGGTAGGACAGACAAACTGTGTGGAGTTCCTCTTGCTGTAGTCAAGGAGGAAAAGGACCTGGGGGTCAGGGTAGAACATGCTGGACAAGGAGCATGTAGCTACTGTTAAAAGGGTCAGCAGAGGGGGTGTAATTAAGGTGCTGAGGAAAATGGCTGCATAAGTCCATTGCTCATCTATACCTTGGACTACAATATGATTTTTTCCTAGACACTAGCATCCATCTTTAATGATCTGGAATGAGGCGATCATATAGTAAGCCACCCTGTTGCAAGCGATTTATAAGCGGAGCCTATAAAATGGATTAAACAGAAGGAATCAATGACTTTTCTTTCTGCATGTGCAGCAACTGACCATGAGTAACAAGCGCAGCAGCCAAATCTTATAGTGCTCGACCGGGGAGGAATTGCAGTGGCCGAAACACCTGACCGCTAAGGTTCTATCCAGACACTAGCCACTACCTGAACAAAGGCACTAAACCAGCAGTTTGGAACAATCCACCGTTAAAAGAGAAACTTTACTGACCTGCATGCAACAGAACTCTTTCTCTGCACTTGTTACCAGCTTGGAACATGGACCAGGGCCTGATACTCTGCCATGGCAACCTCGTATCCAGAAGCAGTAGCTACCCCAGTTGAGGACTCTTTGGGCTACATAACCCGCATGCTACAGACCATGCTATCTGAGGTCTTGGTCATCAAAACTTCACTAGAGGGGAATACGGAGGCTGTCAAAGACATCCAGGATAGAATGAAAGTGTTGGAGCAGAGGTCTGACAAGCTGGAGAGACAACAGTGTGCCATTCTATGAAGAATGGAAGACCACAAGCTGAAACTGCAAAGATCGTGGTACAGGGCAGAAGATCAAGAGAATCAGGGATGCCACAACAACACAAGAATTCTCAGCATCCCTGAGGGGCTGGAGGGGTCCAGTATAGAAAACTTCTTATATGACTTTCTTCCCAGGCTGCTTGGAGACAGTTGGAGAGGGCCCATAGAAGTGGAGCGGGCACATAGGACAAGGGGGCAAGCAGCAGCTCCAGGTCCCCCCCAGAGACCCATTATAGCATATTTACTCCACTACTCTGCTAAAGAATGAGTGTTGAGGGCAGCTAGAGACTTGGGGGAACTGCATTGGAAGGGGGCATGCACATCTTTGTACAGGGACTGTTCACATCAGATTGCGATGAAAGCAAGTCCTTTATACCTATTAAAGCTAAACTGAGAGAGATGGTCATAAAATATAATTTCAAAGAGCTTGCCAGCCTCCCAGTCTCCAAAGAGGGCAATGACTTTATTGGTACAACTCCTCAAGAGATAGGGTACTGGCTACACAAAAACTGTCCCACCTCCTGGAAAAGAACTACATCCCCAAGAAGCCTGTGAGAACCACCCAAATGCTCAGACAGACAGCTGAACAAGAGACATGGCAGTCCAAACTCTGGGGTAGGTAAACAAAGGGGTGCCGGTGTAAGCCCCTCAACTCTGCCTTTTTGCAAATGACAGGTGGTATGCTGTTGAAGCTGACAACAGTACCAGGTGGGGGACTGGGTTTGGGGAGGACTAGATTACTCGGCACAAGGGCTAGGTTTGGTTACTTTGCACAGGGGCACCCATGTAAATCCGAACACAGGAAGCAATAACTGTAATGTCCAGTACCAGGAATGGGATTCTAAAGTGTGGCTTTTATTCACATCCAAACTGAACAAACAAAGCATAGACGGACCCCCACGGGGCTACATTCCTGGTAATGCAGATAAGAGAAATAGAACGTTTCCTCAACACTTCAGCCCTCAGGCTCTGGACCCACCAGGCACACAGCCCGGACTTGCATGCTGCTTTGGGTACACAGCCTGACTTGTACACTATTTGGGTTTTTCCTGGCCCGGCTCCCCTGCCAGCCACTCAAACCCTGTCCATATGACATGGACACATTTTCTGGTGGCTCCCTAAACCACCTTAGAGCTTTCAACTCCATAAGGGAAATTTCCTTTCAATCCCATGTCTGGGTACTTCCCTCAGCACTGGCCAAGTGCCTGAGGTAAAGTAAAAGGGCCACAGAGCAAATCCTTAGAGGTGAACCTGGTTACTAAAGATGGGGGGGGTCTCCCACCTCTAGCTTCCACAATCCATACCCGGCCATTTCTCTGGACATCAGACAACTCTTTTTGAAAAGCTTGACAATGTAGATTAAAGGGTAAATGCATAGCACATTTCCTCTACATGTCTTGACTTTCCCCTTGCACTAGACTCGAACATACTCAAACATCTCTTTCTGAAAAGCTTGGCAGTGTAGATTAAAGGGTAAATGCATAGCACATTTCCTCTACATGTCTTGGCTTTCCCCTTGTGCTGGACTTGAACATTCTTTTACTTTGGCTTAGCCTATTCCTCTAGGGCTCCCACTGATTAAGCAGTCCAATCCCCACTTTAAAACAGTTCAGGTGAAACATAGGCCCCATGTAAGAGCAGAACTCACCCTTTGGTTGCAGGTGCCCCACAGGCGAATCTTGACAGCTTCTGGTGCTGCAGCACAACTTAGAAAATAAGGCAGCTTCTTCCCTAGCCGGAACCAGGAGATTGCCCCTTGAATAACAGGCAAACCTTTTACCGCCATCCCCTCAGGGATGGGGCACAGAGACCAGTAACAGCGGTCTCCACCACTTCACGAACTGCTTACTGTGGTCCTCTTCTGGCAGAAACACACATCTTTCCCTAAAGTAGCTCTATATCAGAGCTTTAGGCTCCAAGAGCCTGTGCAGAGACTGCTGTGCTCTTCTCTTCAAGACTGCTCACACACAACTGCTGCTGCTCACTGTTCAAAAACTCCCAACATTCTAACCTAACTCCCATCTGCAGATTCCAATGTGGCTCATGCAGCTGCGATAGTTCTATGGTGATGTCATCCCACAGTCTCAGCTGAGACTGAGAACAGAGTGAGACAGTGTGAAATCCATTTAACTGGAGTTTCACAAGCTGCCTTCCCTGCCTACCACTAGGTCTTACTGGGATTCTAGTAACCCCGGGTAACAGGGGGATTACATCCGAATACCTAAAATGGTCAACAGCAACCCCAAGATGGTGCTCCCCATACAAAACTGGAGGACACAGGTGCAGGCTAATACGACAACACCGAAATGGAGGAGCACCAATCACTTGAGATCAACAGAGGTCCCAAAGCTCAGTGGTCCAAACTGTGATCCCACAGCAGAACAGGATGAGAGAGGAGAATGATGCAACCCCCTGCGTCACCTCCAGTGAAGCTGCCCAGGGATGATTCGAACAGCAGTGGCGAACAAGATGCACCGGAGTTATGAACCGATACTGAATATGTCCTGGGTGCATGGGCAAATAGCTGGGCAGATGCCTCAGAAAATCTGGAGACTGAAGATTAGGCTATGGACAGTTCTGCAGCCCAGAGGGACTATGTATGACCCAGAATTCAAATCTTTGCAGAGGTGACAGTAGGCAAGGGTTGAACGAACACTTTTTTCCCTATGAAACCTGGCTAAAGATGAGGCCTTGACGTAATGAAAGAATGTGAGACAATGTGTTATGATATGGTACTTATTTCTATTCCTGCTGGTCTAACATGAGTAAGCTGCTGGTAAGGTAGGAAGGCTGTTGTTTTCCTCCAAAGTCACAAGGAGACTCCCCTTCCCCTGGTGGTCCAATTGTAGACAAGGTGTTGGTCACCTCAACCTGCCATGGTTTTCAGCAGAGCTGAAGGATGTAAGCTAGGATCTCTCACCGGGCAGCTTTTCCCGGTTTAGAAACCAGATGGACAGCAATAACAGAAGATGGCTTCATCCTAATTTCACACCACCACTTGTATTCGCTAAGTGTGGGGAGGGCTCTGCCTGGACCAGGCCCCGGTGTCACATCTCCTTACTCCCGTATGTAACACCCAACAGCTAGAACAGGAAAGAACACCTTGTCCCATCTTCTCTACCGAAAGTCCCCCCCCCACCAGAGGAGGGATTGGTATACATGCAAGTCATCCTTCCTTTTCCAGTTCTCCACTATTTATGCGGGGGGGGGGGACGATCCATCACAGGGTATGGCTGTACCCACTTGGCAAGGTCCACCTCCCAGGAACAAGAGCACAAACTGATTGTAAGACTAAGTGATACCCACCCCCTTCCCTCTACCTCCAATCCCCCAGAACTTCATACCAGTCCTGGTACAAGGAGGGACTAGGGGAGAGGGCACTGCACTCATGCAGGAAGTTTTACAGCCCAATGGAATAGACAGACCTGTCAGTAGACTGATCGCAGGTCTCTCTCTTAAATAGGCCCCACCCTGCACACAGGCAGGATTTAGCTGATCACTTGAAGGTTGGAAGAAACACAGAAGGCAATGGGACCCACAGTTTCTGCCGCACAATATCAGAATGTTACTCTGTTAAATTCTTGCTATTATTAGATTAATGATCGCTTCAGCAGACTAATGTATAGCCCCACTGTTGGAAGTCAACAGGCAACTCTGGGTCACGGTCTAGGGTAGAACGAGTGCTCTTATCCAGAAGTACTTACTTTCCCTGACAGGAGCTAAGTTGACATACTGTAGCTGGGGTGGTGTCTCATGATACCCCCTATTTTCTAGTACAACACCTCTAGTTTTCTTAGTGTACTCACACCCTTACTTTTGCGTTTTGGGCACATCCAAGCTGTGCTGCACATTGAGTAGTGCACCACACTAGATCAGGCGGAACACCGCATTCCATATTGCAGAGCTGTCTAAGCTGTACTCAGTTTATATATAGTTGATAATTGTATAAACTACTGTTGGTTTTTTTTTTTTTCCCTTTCTACCAAAGTTTTAACATCATTTGGCTCCATGCGCAGTTCTCCTGGTTAGTTGTTTACTCCATACTGTTTTTCTTTACTGCTGAACAGGTCCACAAACAACCACCTGTTGTGCCAGGACACATCTCATCTTTCATACTGGTTCCATAGGTCCTCATCTTTGGTGAGCCCTGACATGACCTGCCTAGGTGGCAAGTCTCGTAGTAAGTCAAGCAAGGAGGTAAGTTGAGTCGGGGTGTTAATCGTTGGAAAGGATGTCCAACAACACACAGCAGGGGTGGAGGTGTGCTTCTTGTGGAATGTTAAGGGTCTAAACCACCTGGTCAAGAGAGCCAAAGTGCTTCACCACCTGAAATTCTTGAAGACAGACATTGCCCTGCTCCAGGAGACTCACCTCACCACCAGGACAGTTCGGTGGCTTCAGAAACAGTGGGTTTGGAAGTTGGTAAACAGCTCTGTTTGTGTAAATCGAAGAGCATAGCTGTCGGGATACACAGAAGATTCCTGTGGGTGGAGGAATGGGTCAAGACAGACAGGCAAGGGTGTTGGGTAATAGCACGCTATGCATTTCCAGGGGGCAAAGCAGTGATAGAGAACATTTATGCTCCCAACCATGATGAGCAGGACTTCTTCCCACAAGTTAGCCAGGTACTTGCCAAAGTGAAAGGGGATGATAATAACATACCTGTAATGATGGGGGGAGATTTTAATCTGGTAGTGGACCTCTTTTTGGACAAATCCCACCCCACCCCGATACACACTCCAAAACTAAAGCAGCCCTATTGGTGCTCAGGGGAGGAATGGGGATTGGTGGACCCCTGGTAGAGAGATAACCCCTCTGGGACAGATTGCACCTTTTTCTCCACAGTCCACGGGTCCCATATTGGTATTGATTACTGGTTGACTAATGGAGTAGCAGCCCAGGGTACCTACGATACCAGTATAGAACCCATGATCCTATCAGACCATGCCCCCATAGCCATGTCGTACCTCCCTGCAGGACATCAACCATCCTCACCAACATGGCGATGCAACCCAGTCCTTCTGAAAGATAAGGAGTTCTGTGGATGGCTGCGTGTGGAAGCTCAGGCCTTCTTCAAGATTAATGCAATGAGAGAGGCCAAAGCTGGGGCAATGTGGGAGGCATTTGAAGTGTTCCTATGAGGCTGCATAATATCTTACTCTGCCTCTCAAAACAGGAAATGTAAGGAGAAGATGAGTATGCTGCAACAAGAGCTGACCACCCTGGAGACTCAGTTCAAGTAAACAACATCCCCCCCCCCCCACACCCTGGTCTCTGCAATCACTGGACTAAAATACAAGATAAATATCCTGATGCTGAGGAAAGCAGAGTGGCAGCTCCTCAGGGTGAAACATCAGATTTTGGGCATGGGTGACAATGGCGGTAAGCTACTAGCTTTTCACCTAAGGAAATAGAAGGTGAGCTCCCTGATACATGCCCTTAGATCCACATCAGGGAGGACAGTAACCAAGCCCCTGGAAATAAATTAAGTCATGCAACAGTTCTACCAGGCACATTATATCTCCACCCCCCCCAGGGCCCCTCCCCGAATCTGGACATGGTAGCTTTCTTTGACTCCCTGACTTTTCCACACTTACAGCTGGAGGAAGCATGTAAACTGGATGAGTCCATATACCTACTGGAACTTAAGGAGGCTCTCCAACAGTTGTCCAAAGGGAAGGCCCCTCAGGTGGATGGCACATCAGTGGAGCTCTACAAGATGCTGTCGGAAGAGATCCCCCCTTTTAGCCAAGCTGCAGGAGGCACATGCACAGGGAGCCCATCCCTCAACACTTAAGGAGGCTATCATCACCCTGATACCTAGAAAGTCCTCTGATCAATTGGATTGTGCTAACTTTCACCCCATTTCCCTCATCTCAGTAGATACTAAGGTCATGGCAAAGGTACTGGCCAACAGACTGGAGATGATAGTCCCCTTCCTGATACACCCCTCACAAGCTGGCTTTAGTAAGGGCAAAATGGGAGTTGATAATATTAGAACCATCCTTAACCTTAAATGATTTGCCCAACACTCCATCATGACCATGGCAACAATGGCAGTTGATTTCTCCAAGGCCTTCGAATCGGTGGAGTGGGAGTATTTGCACCATACTGTTGGGGTCTATGGTTTCGGTCCCTATTTTTGGACCTGGGTAACCACACTGTATAACTCCCCAATGGCCAAGATCCTGACCAACCACAATAGTTCCACCCCCTTTGAGCTGTACAGAGGCACCAGACAGGGGTGCCCCCTGTTGCCACTGCTGTTTCTCCTCACCACTGACCCCTTGACTTGAAAGCTGCTATCAACACCAGAGGGCCAGGGGATACAAGTGCAGGAAAAGCAATACCTTGTAAACATGTACACAGATGACCTCCTGATTACATTGGCCAACCCAGTTATAATGCTGCCACATGTCTTGTGAATCCTTCAGGAGTCTGCCAGGTTTTCAGGCCTTACAATGAATCAGAAGAAAACTACCCTGTTGCCACTAAACCTGGCCTGTACAAGAGCCTGCCTACAAGGATCATCTATAGGCTGAGCACCACAGGGGTTCTCATACTTAGGGATAGTCATCACTGCCCACTGGCAGAACCTAGCTAAAGCAAATTACACACCTCTGGTCTATGCACTGGCAGCAGAGGTCCAAAGATGGATAAAGCTAAGACTCTCCCAAAAGGGCAAGCTAGAAGCCCTACATATGTTTGCTCTTCCTAAGGTGGCCTATATCTTTCATAACCTGCCAGTTAAATTACCCACCCAAAATATGGCAAACCCTGGACAAGCTGGTGGCAACATTACAATGGGAGGGAAAACCCTCTAGGCTTGGCAAGGCTTGTCTGAAAACACAATTGATGAAGGGAGGGCTGAGCCTCCCCTGATTCAAGGGCTATCACCTGACCTACAGAGTAGCTCAAGCCCTCCAGTGGATTACACCTATACCCCACACATCACTGACATGGGTCAGACTAGACACTGATATGGCAGGCTCATCCTGGCTGGCTACACTTCTGAGTGCTAGATGAAGCCCGAGCACCACGGCCTCTCCAATGCTATGGGAAACCTGGAGGGCCTGGCGGAGCTGCATGACACTGACCCACATGCATAGAATGGCATGGACACCCCTGATAATATACACCCCGATATGGGACAACCTGAACATCCAAATAGGAGGGAGACCATAAAATGGTGATCCTGGATTGGGGGGGGGTAAGGCTCCTTGTTGATCTCTTTCTGCCAGACTCAGAGGAGCTTATGTCATTTCAGCAACTCTGAGAAAAATACCTTTTCCCCAAGATGGACTTTTGGAAATTTCTACAAATCCAGAAAGCAGTCCAGGGGTTTAAACAAGGGGAGCAGCAGCTCAGAGAGATGGCAATGGCTGGACACAGTACATAAACCAGGGAAGATGAAGGGGGTAGCAGGCTATATCTGTCTCATGCTCCAGGACTCCCAACCTGACACTACTGAAAAGTGTAGGAAAAAGTGGACGCAGGACCTCCAGATTGACCTCTCCCTAGACTTGTGGGCCCACTGTCTAAGAAGTGCTCACCTATCATACAGGGACACTAAGAGCCAACTTATACAGCAGAAAATACTTCTAAGATGGTGCCGCATGACTGAGGCCCCACAAAATATGGGCTTAATATCCCATCCCAGATGCTGGAGATGTCAAGTCCAGCAGGCCAATCTACTGCATATCCTGTGGCAATGCCTCATATTGCTGCCATTCTGGCAAGCGGTACTATAGGACTACTCAAAAGTAATGGGCTCGACCATCCCCCTATCCTCATCCATGCACTACTCGGGGACAAGACACAGCTGACTCTCCTTCACACACCTGGGAAGCAGTAGGTGGTAGCAGCTATGCTTGATGCCAAAAGAGCAATCCTCATGAAATGGCAGCAAGGTAGGCCCCATCCCTCCTTCCATGGCATACAGTGGTGGCTAGACTTGCCATCATTGAGTGGTTATCATTTGCCAACTCAAATCACCTGCACATCTATAATCTGAACTCATATCTCTGCTCTGTCACCCCATCACCACCTGGCAACCCCCCTTTGTGAATGTTTTAACACTTGATACCACAGCATTCTCCACCCCAGGTTGCAGACTCCCCCATGCTAAGGGACTAGGAGGCTTCATAAGCAGTTCATACATAGATGTACAGATGCCCAGAGGAATGATAGCAATGGCACTATATTCTTTAGGATGTTTTCCTGCTAATGCCAGAGATGACCTAGCCTAATAGTTAAGGTATTGCACCCATGGAAACCATAAGGTCTCCAGAATAATGTACAAACATAGTAATGTTACCCCTCTTCCACAGTGCATGTCCTGAAGGATGATTGGATTGCACATTTTAGAAAAATATTTAATGGGGAGGAGGTTTTGGAGGTTTCTGACTCTATCAATGGAATTATGAATAGTGGTTATGAACCACTGGCTGTGCCTGAGCAAGACCTTGAAACAGCAATTACTAAATTAAAAAATAACAAAGCCCCAGGTCATGGTCTCATTTCCCCTGAAATTTATAAAAAATACAATGATTTCTGGATACCGATACTCACATCCTTTTTTAATTTATGTTTGTGCCATATATATGTACCAAAAGACTGGACTACCAATATTATTGTACTAATACACAATAAGGGGTCTGTGTATGATCCTAATAGTTTTAGGCCTATTAGTTTATTGAATATATCCTCTAAAATCTTTGCAAGGATAGTATTGGATAAACTTGCACAATGGATAAAAATTAACTCAATAGTATCATCATTTCAAGCTGGGTTCAGAGAAAATTTTTCTACAATTAATAACATATTCTGTTTAGCCCATTTAATTAAAAAATACATACATGTATGTAAAATGAAACTATACATATTATGCATAGATTTTTCACGTGCTTTTGACCCCATTAATGGAAACACCCTCTGGTAGACTTTATTAAGTAAGATTCTACTCCCTCACTCCTGCTCCCTATTTATTTGTTATATACTGGTATGCATACTGCCGTCAGATATAGCAAAAACTGGGATCTGACTGAATTTTTCTCCTCTAGCAGGGGTTTAAACATGGATGCCTTTTAGCACCATCCTTGTTTAATACATATATTAATTCATTATTGGAATATGAGGTAGAAGACAACCTAGATGCCCCAAATATAAATAACCAAATAATACATTAATTGGCTTAATCCAATAATATTATTCTCTTATCTTTATCCAGGATAGGTTTACAAACAAAAATTGATATTTTCACTCAAAAATGCAAACACTTGGAACTGAAAACAAATTTAAATAAAACTAAAGTAATGGTGATGAAATCTAATTCCATTAATTACCACAAAATTAAGATTTATATAGATAACCAATTAGTAGAAGTAGTGTATGAATGCGTATACCTAGGAATAAAAATTACATCAGATGTTAAATGGACAAAATGTCTAAAAGACCAAAGTTCTAAAGCCAAAACAATAGCCAAAGCTCTATTAAAGTTTATTATACAATGGTAAGAAAAAATCCTGGACTCTGATTGGTCAGTCTTGGGCTGGACCCGTGATGTTATCCCAGTACAACATCACGGGTCTAGTCTCAGCCTCACTTTGAACCTCTAGCTGATTTTTTGCTTTTGCTTGATGATGTGCTTGATTGTTTCCATTGTCTCTTAAAAAACAAAAATATTTTTCCACACAAAAACATCTTTAAAATTATTTTTTTTCTTCTGTATAACAACGAGCCATTGTATAATAGCAATAATGCCCTCCAGGGTGTGTGTCGTTTGGGATAACGTCACACCTCAGTTATTGGATGCACTCAACCTGCGGCCTCGTGCCCAACCACCTGAGGCATGATGTTATCCCTGCACAACACACACCCTGTTGGGCATTATTGCTTAAATAACCAGTATGGAGGGAATACAATAGTACCAGCTCTTAAAGTGGGAGATGCAAAAATAAACCCAGTTTTACCATATGGAACAGAAGTGTGGGGGTCTGAAGATAGAATAGGTGCAACATTGCAAATCCCTTTAATGTACTATTATAAAATCTTGCTAAATGTCCCAAATCCAACATCTAATGCAATGGTCAGGGCAGAACGGGGAAGGATAAAAATAAATAATATAAAAGAAATACACTTAAGTTATTGGAAAAAAATAATTAACAACTCTGATAATATTCTCCCAAACATATGCTTAGAAGAAAAAAGAAATGGAATACTAAAGGAATTAAATCAAATTGGCTTCTGTATCTCAAAATGGTACTAAATAAGCTTAATCTACAACATTTGTGGAAGAATGCAGAAAAGAAAAATAACAATAGCCCCTCAATATAAAGAATTAGTAAAAAAAACAATTATTTCTGCACAGGAACAGGACATGACAACTATAAAAACTCAAAAATGTGCATTATGGTACAACCATAATAAGATATGACATTTCCTAGAGGAGTATTTGGTTCTCCCTATCTCTAAGGAACAAAGAAAAAATATAACTTGGGCAAGATTTGAGCTAATTACAGCTACAGTAAGTATATCTATTTTAATAATTGCATCTCTTGTGATACACAAATACAGGACAAATGTGCTTGCCCCTGCAAAAGTGGTTTCAAGATGATTTAAGGCACATAACTATTAATTGCCCACTATATACTAAACTAAGAAACCTGTACCTTGCTCAGATACTTACGATCTATACAGGACAAGTCCTGTTCAATGTCTTCACTAGTGATGTTGCAGAGGGGCTGGAAGGAAAGGTCTGCCTGTTTGAAGATGACACCAAGATCTGCAACAGGGTGGATACTTCAGAAGGGGTGCAGAAAATGAAGAGGGATCTGGAGAAGCTTGAAAGATGGTCAGAGATGTGGCAACTGAGGTTCAATGTAAAGAGGTGCCAAATAATGCACCTGGGTAAAGAGTACCCTGGGGAGAGCTACAAGTTTGGGGGGGGGGGAGCTGACTGTCACTAAGGAGGAAGGGGACCTAGGGGTTATCATCTCTGATGACCTTAAGGTATCAAAGCAGTGTACAAAGGCAGCAGGGAGGGCCAGTGGTATGCTGGGGTACATAGGCAAAGGTATCACTAGCAGGAGGTGGGAGGTGGTGATGCCATTGTATAAAACATTGGTAAGGCATCATCTGGAGTACTGCATGCAGTTCTGGAGACCATACCTGCACAAGCACATAGGTAAGGTGGAGACTATCCAGAGAAGGGCAACAGAGATGGTGCAGGGCTTCCACCACAAAACATAGGAAGAGAGACTAAGGGACCTCAATATGTACTCACTGGAGGAAAGGAGAGGAGACAGAAGGGGCCATGATTGAAACTTTCAAGTATCTTAAGGGCATAAACAAGGTGCAGGTGGGGGAGCTTATCCAATGTAGAAAAAGTACTAGAAAAAGGGGGCACAATATGAAATTGGAGGAGGGTAGATTAAGAGGTAATGTGAGGAAGTTTTTCTACACAGAAAGGGTAGTCGACACATGGAATAGTCTGCCACAGAAGGTAGTGGTGGCAAGCACAGTGGATGGGTTTAAGCATGCTTGGGACAGGCACAACGGAAGCCTGGGAAGGGAGGGAGTGATGACAAGCCATTGATCACATAGGGCCAGTGGCCACATACAATGTAAAGGGCCTATGTGAAGACTGGATGGGCCTAGCAGTCCTTATCTGCCAACAATTTCTATGTGTTTATATATAATGTATGATGTGGTTTTTATAATATTACACCCCAGAACCTATGAAGAAGCAGTAGTAATGGCTATTTTTTTTGCATCGGTAGTTAAAGAGGACCTTCACCAGTCCTTTTGACTTTCATACATAAATTACCCCTTCTTGCATTGATTCTGGAATCTTATTTCATTACTGTCTGCTTCAGTTAGTTTTTGCATTCTGAGCTGCTAAAAACTAAAGGGTGTACCAGGGCTTTTATAGCAAGCCTGGTGTTTCTGTGGACCTAGTGTTGTACTGCTGATATCACTGTATGGTAGAGTCAATTTCACAAAAAGAAAAAAAAACATACTGACAAGACATTTGGATTTTGGCATAATGCATTGCTAACAGGGTGTCTTGGGGGAGGGGGGACACACTATGTATACTGAGTACTAGTAGGTTTCCCTTGCAACATTGTTGCAACTGCATGGTACTGCACAGTGTGAGTCACTCCCCTATCCTACCATGATGTCACCAGGAGCTAGCAGCCCAGCAGCTAAACATCAATGGCAAGTGCAGTAGGGCTCAAAAACAAATCCAAATTATGGAAGGCAGAGTAAACCTTAGCCAAAAATCACAAATGCACACACCCTTTCAGGTCTAGTACTGCATATAATTGAAAGGCTTTGCCTGTAGTTCGGTGACCAAGCAGCCAGCCACTCCCACTTCCTGAGCTATATAAGCAGTTCCTTTCAGCCTCACTGTGAAGCATTTTGTCTTTGCAGCTGGAGGCTATGTTGGTTTGTCCTCTGAGCTGTCTGGAGCCTAAACCTCCCCGCTGTTTCTGTGTGTCTGCTGGACTTCAGTGTTTGTTTTCCTACTTCTGGATTGTATCTTTCCTCCGGCTGTGTGTTTCCCTGTGTTTTGTTTCTTGTTTTTTGGGCCTTTCCCTGTTTTCTGTTTTGCTGTATTTTGGTTTTCTGTTTTGGGGGGGCTTTTATTTTTAAAACTCCTAGCATACTGCTACTACAGAGCACATTCTGCTTGCATTCAGTTACAATTCTCAATTTACTGCACTGCAACTGCAAACCTACTCAGAACTCATGCTACTGCTTTCAGTTACCTACAACTTCAGCCACTGCTGCTGACTGTTTAATTACTATTGTACCCAGTGCCTGTGTTTTACACTGCACTCATTTAACTATTGCTATATGGGCCCACTTGCTTCCGGCTGCTGCATTGTTTACACTCATTCCTATTCTGTCTTGTTTACTCTGAGGTTAGCTGAAGCTCCTGCTGAGGCTATTAAACTAGCTTTTATATCTGCATGTGGTACTCGGCCTTTCATCGTTTCCTTGTTTGTCCTACGGTGGGGACTGGGAGGTGTTTGGGGGGTCGTGGCTTATGTGGTTAATTAATTTTGTTCTAATTCCTGTCTTCTCCGCCAAAAATCCTCAGAGTTTGTCACCTTGATTTGGCTATTCATGTCTGACTGGCTTGCCCCTAACTCAGTGGTGTTTACTTGCTATACAGTTGTTATGCAGGTCCACCCATTACTACTACTACTGCTTGCTGACCTATCAGGTCCCCACTTGCTTACGCAACCATTGCTCCTTGCTTATGCAAACCATTGCTTTATGCCTATTGCCATCCCCTCGGCTTCGCCTGGGATTCTACTGCTCTCAATCTGCATCCGACCTTGCAAGGTCTCAGCACTCGATGCTCATTACGATCTCAGCATGCTGTGCTCATTCAGTTCACCAGCTTTACAGCTCTCAATCAATTCTGGGGCATGCCAGCCATTCTAATCTGGTGCAGGTTCCCGGAGCAGATGGTCTTAGTCTGCATTTAGTCCGCATCAGCGAGCGTGTCCAACTTGGTGCAGGATCCTTCTCACCTGGCCCATAGCTGGGAATGTCCTCGGCCCAGGCTTGGCTTTAGCTGGCTGCTACATGACAGCAGCTCCTGGTGTAGAATTTAAGACTAGCGGTGAAGGGTGGTTATGTCGATCTCCTTTGGCTCTAGTGTTCCACTATAACAGTTGGCCATTGACTTTAGTGGTTTCCCTAGCAAGGCACCTTCACCACATTCTCCCCACAACTGCCTTTGGTTCACCTGGTTTGATTTAGGGCGGGTAGGCCAGGTGAGTGCCTCAGCAGTTGTTGCTCTCCTGCTGCGCCTTGGATGCTCGTATTGTTGCAGAGTTTTCTCACAACCTTCCACGATGTTCCCGCTAGAGGGTTTGAGTGAGAGCCTTCCTCCAAATTGGAATATTTTCCACCTCCCTTTAATTGGGTTTTCCAAATTGCAGCTGCAGAGATGTCACTAAATACGTTTTTCCAAGCCTGGAGGGAAGGCGGCCTAGGCCTTGGATCCCCAGAGATTTCCTCCTCATAGATGGGTTTTTTCTCTCCTCCGTTGCCTCAGGTCATAACACTTAGTTAACACAATTGTTTCCCCTAGGTTCCGTTGTTGGATGGAGGTGAAGGATGTCCTGGCGTTTCCTCTCTTCTTAGAGGATCCCCTTCTCTCATACAAGCCATCACTATTCTTCTCTACTACTATGTTGCAGTTACTGCTTCTATGTCACTGTTACTGCTTACTCATACGCATCATGTTGCCTCCTTTTGGGGATGATACTACATTTCTTTTGGGGATTCCTAAGGTACCTTTAGCCATGGGAACCATCCCATGGCACCTCTAGGGATGGAACCCTCACCGAGGTTTCCTTGTTTTCGTACCCCTACAGGGTGGTAATTCCTCTGGAATAGAGAGTGCGAATGGCCACAACCAAAACTAATACAGTTACATAAGCATAACACTATACTGGCTGCGTAGGTCAGTGAATTGAAAGGCTTTGCATGTAGTTCGGTGACCAAGCAGCCAGCCACTCCCACTTCCTGAGCTATATAAGTAGTTCCTCTCAGTCTCACTGTGAAGAATTTTGTCTTTGCGCCACCATCCTCCCCTCCTCCTCCAGCAGCAGTGCTCTCTCCTTAGGGGAATTCCTAAGGTACCTTTAGCCACGGGAACCGTCCCGTTGCACCTCTAGGGGTGGAACCATCTCCAAGGGTTCCTTGTTTTTGTACCCCTACAGGGTGGTAATCCCTCTGGAATAGAGAGTGCAAATGGCCACAACCAAAACTAATACAGTTACATAAGCATAGCACTATACTGGCTGCGTAGGTCAGTGAATGACTGCAAGCTGTAATTTTCTAGGTCATCACCTCTTTAAGTATAAAAAAGGGTTTATAGGCATTCTAATAGGCAACTAAGTCAATCTGCTTAGAACATGCAGGATCCAATCTGAATACTGTATTTATTGCTATTGTGTGTTAATGTATATTTGCAAATACTGTATTTTCCACGCTCCATAAATCACTTTATTTGTTTTAACTTGATTTTAACTATGATTTGTGCATATGTTAATTGTAAAAATCATGGTACTTATCTATCATGACTGACCAATGAAACTGAAATTGAAATAGTAATGTTAATCACATAATGTAAAGTTGGTGGTGTATTCACCCCTGGTTGCCCCTGAAAAAGGGACCTTTGGTCTCAGTGGGTTTACCTGGTAAACAAAATCTAAATAAATAAATCAGTTATATCACAGATTTACACATGCATAGCATTGAATGTATGTAACACAGTGAAGTTTAACTGTTTTTCCATGTTTTCTCATGACTGATTTAGAATGTTTGACTATATTCACACTGTTACCTGAAATTTTACCAGTACTTGGGGCACTCATATGCTCAATATTGTACATTGAAAAATCTCAATAAAAATCTTTTATGATTAAAAAAAGAGTCAGCAGAATGTTAGGATGCATCAAAAGGGCAGTGAACAGCAGAGCAGGGATAGAAATCCTGCCACTCATCAAGACTCTGCTCAGGCACCACTTGACATACTGACCCAGATATTCAAAAGGGTTGTACATGGTGCAACAGTGTTGTGCTATGCGCAACCCACTGATGCGCCCTGGCACGATAGTCAAAAGGGGAAAGTGCACGGCATAAACCCGATGCACTGGAGTGCATCAGTATTGCATGGCAGGCGAGGCGGCCCATGCATACCTGCACAGCCTGATATTCAGCCCTGGATGTGCGAGCCATGCATGCGCAACCCCTACCTGCGCCAGCACAAAGTTAAGCAAAAAGGAGCAGGGCGCAACACGGCAGCTGCCACTCAGGGTGTGCAGCTTCCATGTCAGATTATTCCAGATATGTGAATGGATCCATCTACATATCTGGAATGTGTAGTTTAGTATGGGCTGCATGCCCATTGGCTCTGCGCTGTGGACCAGTGGGCGATAGCCCTCAGCCGACGGTGTCAGTCGGTGGGCTGCAGGCGGTGGAAAGTGCTGCCCACCACTGACGGGGCGGCAGTGGATCAGTGGGCGGGTGGGGAAGGGGGTCTACTGGACCACCAGGGATAATAGGTTTCTTCTATTTTTAATTCAGCCCATGATTGGGCAGACAGGTCCACTGGACCACTAGGGGTAGAGGTTAGATTATTCTTTTGTACATAGCCTGCAAATTGGCAGGCAGTGGTCCACTGGACCACCAGGGATATAGGATTATTCTTTTTGTACTTTATTTATTTATTTAGTTTTTGTTAACAGGGTAGGTGCACTAACCATAAAATGACTATTTTCAGGCACGACCCGGGAGAGTACAACAAAAGGAGAACAGTGGAACAACAGCAACATGGGTACAATACTACAAATAGAGGAACAGTACAGCAGTGCTACAAAAATACAATGGGTGGAAACAACAAAAAATAATGGCAAGCATTATACAGATAATGGCAGTAAGATATATAATAAGTGCAGAAACCATGGACCTGACCTGTGGAGTGAAAGGGTTAATAAGATAGTAAGGTTATACAGAGAGAAATGTGAGGAATGTTCAAACATAACAAGAAAGACTGACAGAAGAAAGTTCAGGGGTGGTAATTGGCAAAACAACAGTGGATGGTCAGCAACAAGGTTCGAGAAGGAAGAGAGCTAGTAGTCAAAAAGTTATTTACAAAGAGAAGGAAAAATATGGGGAGGGGAAGAGGAGACAGTCTTGGAGCTGCATTAGAGCAGGGGTGACATTACTGGTAAGTCTCAGGAGCTTCAGGTTGGGTCAAAGCATGTACAAGCATCAGCTAAGGATAGATAACGATGATATTTACTTTTAAATCCAAAGTGAGACTGAGACAGCCAGAGGTTGAGTGGAAGAGCATTCCATAGCCTGGGAGCAGAGAATTGGAAGTCCCCTGTGCCTTTAGTCGTCTGACATCTCGGAACATAGAGCAAGGATTTGTCAGCTGATTGCAGGCCATGGGAGCATGGTTGAGGGACCAGCAACACCGCCAGCTGGGATGGGTTTTTTCCCGGATGATCAAGTCCATTAGTGATCCGAGGTAGTATTATCTACTGGCAGAGGGTGAGAGCCAATTCAGATCCTTATAAAGAAGACAGTGATGTTTGAGTTGAGGTGACGAAGAGGCAAATCGGCATATATTGTTATAAGTTACGTCCCATTTTAGTAGGGAGGTTTTATGGGCAGAGTTAAGAATAGAGGCACCATAAGTAAGGGTTGGGAGCAGAATACCTCAGACAATTGCTAATTTGGCCTAAGGTGTAAGCATGTAGCTCGTTTTGTAAGCTACTCCTAGTTTTGAGTTTACAGCTTTGCACGAGGACTGAATGTGAAGATTAAAATCCAGGAGGATCCCAAGGTACTTGAAGGAAGTAACATGTTCAAGTGGAAATCCTCCTGGGTGAATAACCTCCAGCAAACTAGAACAGGTCTTAATCTTCGGTGCAGAACCTAGGAGCATGGCTTTCCTTTTCTTTTCATTTAGTACAAGCTTACGGTCTAGTAGCCAGTCTAAGACCTTATTGAAGTCTGAAGTAAGTGATGTGTTTATGCAGGCAATACTAGAAGAACTTGTGTAGATGATCAGGTCATCAGTGTAGAGAGTAGCTGATCAGGATTCCAGGACCTCAGCTGTATTGTTGATAAAAATTGAGAACAGAAAGGGCCCAAGGATAGAGCCCTGGGGGACCACAAGTTTGATAGTAGACGTGTTGGACAGGGAGGAGTTAAATTTGACAGCTTGCAACATGTTTGATAGGTAGCTACAGAACCAGTCCACAACAGGGGTAGAGAAATGGAATTTGTGGAGAGTGGAGAGAAGCAAGGGATGGTCTACAAGGTCGAAAGCCTTAGTGCGGTCAATGAAGATGGCACCTGTGAGTTTTCCAGAGTCCATGTTGGACAGAATATCAGTAGTTAGTTGAAGAAGAGCCATGGTGGTGCTATGACCTTTTCTGAAACAATGCTGAGTGTCTGAGAGGAGATTGTAGCGTGTAAGGTAGTCAATGGTCTGTGATGCAACTATTTTCTCTGGGATCTTGTTAAGGACAGAGAGAATTGCTATAGGTCTGTAATTGGCCATGTCTTTTGGATCACCTTTTGTAAAGACAAGCGTTACTCTTGCAGATTTCCATATGTCTGGCACAGTGCTATGGATAAGGGGTAAAGTGTAGATTCTGACAGTCAGAGAGGCAATGAGTGGAGCAGCCAGCTTAAGAAGACGAGGTTCCAGTGAGTCAGAACCAGAGCTGGTATTGGCAGATATGGATCTCAGTAATTTCAAAACTTCCGCTCTTGATATAGCCTTGAAATAGAATGGTGGCGCTGGAGGAGCATCATACGATAGGGCAGTATGGTTGTCTGATGGTAGTGTGGTAGGTAGATTGGAGTGCGATCCACTAGGTTGTACAGCCAAGGTATAGTATGAAAGATCAAAGAAAAGGTTGTTAAAACTTAGCCCACTATCGGGCAGGCAGTGGTCCACTGGACCACCAGGGATATAGGATTATTCTTTTTGTACTTAGCCCACAATCGGGTGGGCAGTGGTCCACTGGACCACCAGGGATTTATGATTATTCTTTTTTTACTTAGCCCACGATCGGGTGGGCAGCAGTCCACTGGACCACCAGGGATTTATGATTTTTCCTTTTTTACTGCAGCCTGTGATTGGTCAGTGGGGCACATTGCCGCGCTGCATGGGGTGTCATTCCCCGATGGCTGCTGCCTGGCAGGGTGCCAGGTGCAAGTCATCTGGGATTGGCGCACCTGCATGCAAATGGCCCCTTGTGCACCTTGCATACATTATGGTGCCATTTGCATGTCAACTTTTGAATATCATGGTTGCTGTGCCTTGCGCAATGGAACTTGCGCTAGTGCATCCCCATGCTCCACTCTGGCCACTGGTGCTGGTGCAGTGCCACTGTGTCATGTGCACTGTGGGTCGCCAGGGTGCGATATTCAACACTGCTGAGCCATGGTGCAGCTCCATTGAATATCGCCCAGTCCACTCCCCTGCGCAGCCAAATTGAGCTGCACCTGGGCTTGCGCCACAGCCTGGCACAGTTTGAATATCTGGGCCACTGTGTACAGTTCTAGTCTCCTCAATACAAAAAAAGACATTGAGGCATTCAAGAGGGTGCAATATAGGACTAACAAATGAACCACAGTATGGTGGACATATGGGGAACTATGAGGAGATGATGGAGAACCTCAAAATGGTCACCTTGGAGCAAAGAAGGCTGAGACAAGGCCATATTAAGGCATAGGCCAACAAGACCCAGGCCTAGTTCCTGTTCCTGTTCCTGATAGGGCTCCCCCTGCCCGCCCGCCCCCACCCTGAGTAAATTATCCTCTTAACCAAAGGCTCTGCTGGTTAAACTTGTAATCATTACTTTCTGAGAAATCCATGTTCTCATCTCTGTAACAAATCATTGGTGTTCTAGCATCTATTAGCACCCAATTAACCCATCAACACCTCTGAGTAACACACCTGATCAACTGCCCTGCCTGAAAAGAAATTTGATTTGCCTGCAGTTGCAGTGATGCAATGTTTAGCTCAAGAAATTTATAAGATAATCCCCATTTCTTAGCAAACAGTAGCCAATCTGAGTGAAATAGCACTGCTACAGCTTATTTAGTAATTTCTTTCTGCTTGCTGTTGTCTGCCAAGAGCTGAACTTAGACACCCTACATAGGACATAGAAACACAGAGGTTGACAGCAGATAAGGACTACAAGACCCATCCAGTCTGCCCATTTCTTTTTCTACCTTATGAATGTGCTATTGGCCTTTGCTCTGTCAATGTCCTATCTATTCACACTCATCTGTATTGCTCCCTTATGCCTATCCCATACCTGTTTGAAGCCCTGCACTGTATTCATATCCACCACTTCCTGAGGTAAGCCATTCCATGCATCCACCACCCTTTCTGTGAAAAAGAACTTCCTTACATTGCCCCTTAATTGGCCTCCCTCTAATCTCGTGCTGTGTCCTCTTATCCTGCTTTTTTTCTTATATTGAATCATGTTAGACTCTTTCACCTTGTTATTGCCCTGAAGGTGTTTGAATGTTTCGATCATATCACCTGTCTCCCTCCTTTGCTCTAGGGTATACATATTGAGCTCCATTAATCTGTCCTCATATGCTTTCTAATGCAGTACCTGCGCCATTTTGGTTGCCCTTCTCTGGACTGCCTCAATTTGGTTAATGCCCTTGTGAAGGTGTGGCCTCTAGTACTGCATGCAGTACTCCAGATGGGGCCTAACCAGTGTCTTGTAAATAGGGATCATTATCTCCCTCTTCTGACTTGTGATACCTCTACTAATGCATCCCAACATCCCTCTAGCCTTACCTACTGCTTTAGTGGTCTGCTTGGATGATTTCAGGTCATCAGTGATGATGATGCCCAAGTATCTTTCTTCTCTTGTGACTGCCAGCAACTCCCCTCCCAGCCTATAGGTGGCTTCAGGGTTTATCTTCCGTATGTGCATGATCTTGCACTTCTTTGCATTAAATCCCAGTTGCCACTCTTCCAACCATTTTGCTAGTGTAACCCCCACCCCCATCATTTTGCAAATGACAGGTTGTACGCTGTTTAAATCTGACAGCAGTACAAGATGGGGACTGGGTTCGGGAAGGAATAGGTCACTCGGCACAAAGGCTAGGTTTAGCTACTCTGCACAGGGGCACCCAAGTAACTCCGAACACAGGAAGCAATAACTGTAATGTCCAATACCAGGAATGGGATTCTAAAGTGTGGCTTTATTCACATCCAAGCAGAACAACAAAGCCTAGATGGACCCCCATGGGGCTACATTCCTGGTAATGCAGATTAAAAGAATCAAGAACACTTCTTCAACCCTTTTAGCCCTCAGGCTCTGAACCCACCAGGCACATAGCCTGGACTTGCATGCTGCTTTGGGTACACAGCCCGAACTTGTACACTGATCTGAGTTTTCACTGGCTCGGCTCCCTTGCCGGCCATTCAGACACCTTCCATATGTCATGGAAACATTTGCTGGTGGCTCCCTAAACCACCTAAGAGCACCTCAGCTCTATCAGGGAGACTTCCTTTTAATCCCACGTCTGGGCACTTTCCTCAGGCACTGGCCAAGTACCTGAGAGAAAGTAAAGGTGCTACAGAGCAAATCTGTAGAGGTGAATTTGGTTACTACTGATGGGGGGGTCTCCCACCTCTCACTTCCACAATTCATACCCGGCCATTTCTCTGGACAGTAAACACCTCCTACTGTAAAGCTTGGCAATGTAGATTAAGGATAAACGTATGTCACATTTCCTCTACTCGTCTTGCTTTCCCATTGTTCTGGACTTGAACATACTTTTACTTGGCATAGCCATTGCTCTAGGCCCCTCACTGATTAAGCAGTCCAATCCCCACTTTACTTCAGTCTTTGTGCTGGACTTGAACCTACTTGAGTTAACCGGCAATGTCTATTACACTAGACCTCCTACAGATTAAGTAGTCCAATCCCTACGTTTCAACAGTTCAGGTGAAAAACAATGGCCCACTGTCAGAGCGAACTCACCCTTTGGTTGTAGGTGTCCCACAGGCGATTCCTCCACTGGAATTTCTCTCTCAGAGCTTCTGTTGCCGCAGCACAACTTGAAATAGGCAGCTTCTTCCCTTAACTGAACTAGGAGGGTTGCTCCTGGAAGACAGACAAACCTCCCCCCCCCCAAGGAGGCGGCACTTGGACCAGTGACAGCGGTCTCCACCACTTCAGCAATCAGTTTCTGTGTCCCTCTTATGGTGGAAACAGACACCTACTTAACAGTAGCTCTAAAACAGAGCTTAAAGCTCTGAGAGCCTGCACACAGACGGCTATGCTGCTGTCTGTCACCAAGACTGCACACAGACTCTGTTCAAAATCCCCAACATTCTATCCTAATTTCCAACTGCAGCACTCCAGTGTGGCTCATGCAGCTGTGAGAGTTCTATGGTGAAGTCATCTCTCAGTTTCAGCTGAGACTGAGAACAGAGTGAGACAGTGTGAAATCATTTAACTGGAGTTTCACAAGCTGCCTTCCCTGCCTACCACTAGGTCATATTGGGATTCTAGTAACCCCGGGTAACAGGGGGGTTACACTAGTTTATCCAGATCTCTTCTCATTCTGCCCACCCCATCTGGATAATCTACTCTGTTGCAGATCTTGGTGTCATCTGCAAACAGACAAACCTTACCCTCCAGTCCATCTGCAATGTCACTGATGAAGATATTGAAGAGGACTGGCCCCAGGACTGAACCCTGAGGTACCCTACTTGTAGCTTGCATCTTTTCTGACTGTATACCGTTCACCACCACTCTCTGTTTTCTGCCTTTCAACCAGTTTTCCACCCAGTTGACCAACTTCTGACCCACCCTGAGCCTACCCAGCTTATTAATCAATCTTCTATGTGGAACAGTATCGAAAGCTTTGCTGAAGTCAAGGTATGTGACACCAACTGCTCCCCCTTGGTGCACCACTCTGGTTACCCAGTCAAAGAAATCTATGAGATTAATCTGACAGGACCTTCCTTTTGTAAACCCAGGCTGTCTTGGATCCTGTGCTCCTATGGATTCCAAGTATGGCACTATCCTTTCCTTAAGCTGCTGGATCCCCAATTCAAAAGGTCAGGTGTCTGACTCATGCAAGGATTCAAGATGTAAATGTTTTGTTTAGTTATTTAAATGTATTACTATGGTCTGTTGAATCAGCACAAAAGGAGATTTGGTAAGCTAGGCAGAAACTTCCAAACAGCATGATAATGACACAATTGCAGCCAATGTAAAGGGGTAGGGGCCCCCATTACTAACCTTGCTGCTGGAGGCTGCCAAAAACATAAGGCCATCTATGTGCTATCCCCCTTGAATTTAATCTCTATCATACCAGTGGTTATCCTCTTGTTCCAACTTCTGTTCAGTGTTCACAGAAGAAGGAGAAGGGGAGGGGCTACAAAAACCTAACAGGAATTTTGGAGGGAGGGAGGTGGACACTAGTGTGTTTTCAGGGGAGAGTGTCCTGAAGAGACTCACTAATCTGAAAATGGACAAAGCAATGGGGCCAGCTGGGGTGCATCCAAGGGTATTGAGGGAGGTCAGGGAGGTACTGACTGCACCTCTGATAGTCCTATTTAACAGCTCATTAGAAACAGAAGTGGTTCTGGAGGACTAAAGGAGAGCAAATGTAGTCTCACTTCACAAGAGTGGTAACAGGGAAGAGGCTTGCAATTGTAGATCAGTCAGCCTGACTTCAGTGGTGGGAAAGTTAATGGAATCACTGCTGAAGGAAAGGATTATGGAATATCTTGAATCCAATGGGTTACAAGACCCTGGCAGCACGGATTCTTGGGGGGGGGGTCATGTCAAACAAATACAGTATGATAGATTTCTTTGACTGGGTGACCAAGGAATTAGATCAGGGTGGAGCAGAGGACATGGCCTACCTAGATTTCAGTAAGGCTTTTGACACTATTCCACATAAGAGGCTTGTAAGCAAGCTAGGTAGCTTAGGCGGGGGTTCAAAGGTTGTAAACCTGGTAAGAAATGTGGTAGGGGATAGGTGACAAAGTGTGGTGGTAAACAGAGTCCACATTGGAAGAAGAGTGGGTGACCAGCAGGGTGCCTCAGGGATCAGTGCTGGATCCAGTCCTCTTTCAAGTCTTTATAACTGACATTTCAGAGGAGCTGGATAAGAAGGTCTGCCTTTTGTGGATGACACCAAAATCTGAAGTAGGGTTGACACTCTAAGGGGTGTGGAAAGAATGAGTAGAGGCCTGAGAAAACTCGAGGGGTGGTCAAGGGTATGATAACTGTGTTTCAATGCGAAAGAGTGCAAATAAATCACTTCAGGCACAGAAATCCAGGGGCAGAGTATGAAATTGGAGGAGTGGTACTGACGACCACCAAGCAGGAAAGAGACTTGTTGGTGATCATATCAAATGACCTAAAGGTGGCCAGGCAGTGCAACAAGGCAGATATGGAGCTAGTGGGATAATGGGATACATAGGAAGGGGTATTACCAGCAGAAAGAGGGAGGTGATATTGACTCTGTATGGATCACTAATAAGACCCCACCTAGAGTACTGTGTCCAGTTCTGCAGACCACATCTCTGGAAGGACATAGACTGGAGGTGGTCCAGAGGAGGGCTACTAAAATGATGCAGGGTTTGCATTAGAAGCTCTATGAGGAGAGACTTATGGACCTAAATATGTACACTCTGGCAGAGAGGAAAAGAGGGGGGATATGATTGAGACTTTTAAATACCTCATGGGGTAAATAAGGCACAGGAGGGAAGTATTTTTCAGAAGAAAAGATGCTCAAGCACAAGGACACACAATATGCACCTGGAGGGGATATATTCAAGAGAGATGTGAGAAAGTACTGTACACAAAGAGTGGTGGATTCCTGTTACAGTCTTCCAGCAGAGATGGTGAGGATGAAAATAGTAGCAGGGTTCAAGGATGCATGGGATAGGCATGTGGGAATCTTAGGGAAAGGGAAGGAGAGTGGATGAATGGGTCTAAGGTCAAGCAGGATCTGCAGTGATACTATATGAAAAGAAAAATGGCAGTCTAGGTGGGCCAAGTGGGCCAGATCTGCCAGCAAATTCTATGTTTCTATATAACTTCTTCTATGGATCCATCATCCCTTAGTAAGTTGTGAGGTGTTATTTATTATTACTATTTTACTATAGGTTTCTGTAGAGAATAGACACACCTCATGCTCACCTATGGAAATAAATGCTTTGTAAACCTCATATAGATCAAATCATGGATTCAAGAAACTGAAAAAAATGTGGTTGCTATAACTATATTTCAGGTGCCTGCTGCTGTTTTTATTCATAAAAAAATTGTTGCTGTGCATACAGTTATATTTTTATTTTACCCAACTGCATGGCTTTGTACTTCATGTTTTGTTTAGGGGATACTAGCCTCATTGTTTAAAAACTCCTTTGTGAACTATTAATAAAATGGAGACAACACAATGTCTGTTTGAATGTGAAAGCCCCCTTTGTCCCTTTTCTTGTTATGAAAACAAATAGCCATGTTGTAAAAGGAATCAGAAGTCAGGACTTGAATAGACTGACTAGAACAAAAAATTGGGGACTACCAAATGGCAGGGGTGTAAACTTATTCTCAAAAGTTAGCAAAACTGTTGCCTGCCCTCATAAACACAAACCAAAAGATGTGCTTCCCTGCTGCACAAACACTGCCCCACCCCCATTTCACTCAACAATATGTAGTAGTAAGCCAACGATCCTAATAGTCACAACATTTTATTTTATCTGGCACACATGCTACCAATCAGACAGAAGTTGGCTGGCTTTTAATTACACTGTTTCGAATACATTAAAAGCTTCTGTACCACATCAAGACAGCCAGCCTTACAGAAGTCCATTCACTCCAGCTCTCATGCATATGTACATAATCGGGTCACCATGGCCTCTCAGTTTAGCATCCACACATCTTCCAAAGATCATTCACAAATTCATGCTAAAGCATCCTAGGAGGGGAAAAACAGCTCTTCAGGTACATCAGACTCTGTTTGTGTTGTTGCCCTGGCCTGAGACCCATGTTACATCTGGATTTTCCAGAATTTACCGTACTCAGCAAAATACACTGAGTATACCTGCTGACACCCATGCCAGATCATGAGTTGGATTTTGAGGGAATGACTTGGAAAATATCTTAGCTCATTAGCATTTTTTTAAATAGTGTTGACCTTTGGTCTCTGTGCTCCAAATCCTAACATCAGGATTTGAGAAGGACTGTAAATACTAGTGGCAAGAAGAAGATCATGAGGTGGGAGATGCAAACTGGGAACTGAACCAGAGCTGGGAGAGGCAAAGTTCAGTGAGAGAGGTCTGACCCATTGGGATGCAACCTGTGATGCCAGCAGCCCAGGTGTGGCTACTGTTGCTATCCTTAGTGCTCAGATAATACTACAAGCTCAATAACTGTTGATTCCTAAAGCAGCGATCACAAACAAGGTATTGTGCACATTTAAGAGACGTTTTGGTAAGAAAATTAAAAAGTTAATAAAAAAAAGAATAAAAGATACCGCAGAACACAAACTTCATAATACTCCATATACATGGAATCTATTTAAAAAGGCATTAAAACACTGTAAATCCTCAATAAATAAAGTAAAGAGGAACATGGAAGCAAAATTAGTGACAGTAGTATCAACGGGAAACAGCAAACAGGTTTATGGTTATATTAATTCATTAAGGAAATCAGATTTCGGGTTAACAGTGATTACTGAAAACAATAAAGCTATCACTGAATCCACTGAGATTGCCAATATATTTAACGAATATTTCTGTTCTATCTACTCACAAACTAGTACATCATATAATACTGGAACTATAACAAACCACATTTATATTACCATCTCAGAGCAGGAAGTCTGTAGAAATTTGATGACTTGAAACAGTTTGGTTCACCAGGTCCTGATAATATCACAAACCAGATGTTAAAATTATGCAAGGACACAGTAAGCAAACCACACTGAAACTACTATTTGAGAAATCCTTAAACATGAGCAAAGTACCCAATGACTGGCAAACCACAAAAATAACAACAATACACAAAAAAAGGGGATAGACAGAACACTGGTAATTACCTCCCAATCAACTTAACATCTGTCCCAGGAAAACTACTGGAATTATTAATAAAGAACAAAATTAACATCCATGTAAAAACTTATAATATTCAAGCCAAAGATTAACATGGCTTTACATCAGGCTGTTCAAGTATTGCAAACTTTATTGGTTTCTACAATAGTATCAGTAAAACTCTTGATGCAGGGAGATCAGCGGACACAATTCTGCTAGATTTTGTAGAGCCTTTGAGACTGTCCCACACTGGGCAGCTATAAAAAAACTATGCTCTTTTGGAGTAAATGAAAAAATGACTAAACAGGTACACAACTGGTTCAGTCACAGAACCCAGACAGTAGCTATACATGGATACTTATCTGATGAGGGGGAGGTGACAAGTGGGGCTCCACAGGGATCAGTACTGGGATATATCATATTTCAGCTATTTATAGCAGATTTCAGTAATAATCTACACAATACCATCTCTAAATATGCTGATGGAACAAAATTAGGAGGACACTGCAACATTGTCCAAGAAATAAAAAAGATCCAGGCAGATCTCCATCGGATTACAGAGTGGGCATATACTGTAGATGGGGAATGACTCTGAACATGAACAAATACTGTGTCCTACATGTAGGAAAAAACACTATTCCCCATCAATATTTACTACGTAACTCAGTGTTTCCCTGATTGCTACCCCCCCGGTGGTTCCTGCACTTTCCCTGGACTTTAGCACTTCTCTCTTACCCCATTTGTCTTCACCTACCTTCCTTAAAAATTGTAGTTATTCATTATTCTATTTGTAACTATACCGTCCTGCCTTTTTGGTATTTTATTACATGTATGCCCTTGTGATTTAATCAATTTGTATCTCTGTTGTACTTTATTTTTGTATTGTGTATTCTACACTGGACGTTTGTGAAAATGAACAATTTTGATCACATACTTTTCCAGTATAAAAAATAAAAACTGATTGATTGATTGATTGAACTCCATATTGAAATCATCAAATTCAGAAAGGGATTTAGGAGTTCCAATAGACAAAAGTCTATATTTTAAATATCAGTGTACAAATGTAATTTCAAAAGCAAACAGAACCATAGGAGCAATTAAAAAGACCATTAAAAGCCAACGAGCAGAGATTCTGTTGCCATTGTACAGATCTTATGTAAGGCCTGCTGTGGAGGCCATATAGAAAAAAAATGACATTAATAGGATAGAGAGAGTCCAGCACAGATTCACTAAAATAATACAAGGACTCAACAATGAATCATATGACTGCAGAATCAAAAAGTTGAAATTATTTACATTAGAGGAACATAGAAAAAGAGGTGCTCTGCTGCAATTTTTTTAAATAAATGATTGCAGTCTCAGATTTGACCTAAATATTAATTTAAAGGAAAGCAGTTTTAGGGGAAGTGGGCATTCACTCCAGGTGGTGGGAAAAGATTTAAAACAGACAGAAGAAAGTATTTCTTTACACAGAGAGTGGCCAATTAATGGAATAACCACCCTGAAGAGATTGTATCTAGTAAAAATAAAGACACCTTTAAGAGGCGACTTGACAAATACATTATGGAAGGAAGGAGTATGAGATATTACTATGGACTATAGGACCTATGCATGGGCTTCGACCTCCTTCGCTCCTCACCCTAATAGTGACGATAGTGACAACTGGTGTGACCCTGGTTATGCTGGAAAGAGTCCACATTTGACAAGGGAATCAAATAATGCACTTCAAAATTAGTTAGAGCTGAGTAGGCACGTCAATGTTAAATCCCAAATTTTGCAATTTAATAAGTTCTAAACTGTTCAATAGATTTGTATGAAAATTTGCACACACCATTGCCCGGGGAAGATCTCTGGATTTGCTAAGTTACATTCCTGTCAGATGTGTGGTTTCTGAGTTTTGGAGAAGTGAGAAATGCACTTTTTGCTCATTGACTTTGCTGGGTTTTTCCTTGAACTTGCCTACAGCATAGACAGATTGGAATCTTGGTCTGAAATTTTCAGGGCAGAAAGGGATGAGTCCACAGATATGCCTTTTGTTAGTTAAATGAAAAAATAATCCATTTCAAAGGTATTTAATTTTTAAATCTTGAAAAAAACATTTCTGAGCCTGCTCAGTAAATACTTCAGGATATCTGTATGAAATGAAAAAGAAATCCTGTTTCATATTGGAATATTCCTTTTTCATTTGCTGCAATCTTGTTTCCATTTTTCACAAAAAAAATGTCAAATGCTATGAAACTGATACCATTGAGATACACCAACACATCTATCTGGGTGATTGGGACCCCATTAGGTGTAATCTGCACTTCACAGTTGCAGACATGCCCTAGAAATGTTTGTCTTTACTTTTATGAATCTTTTTTTTGTGACTATGTGACACAAAAAAAAAGAATCTTTTTTCGTATCACGAGTCATGAAAAAAGGATCCTTTTCCATGACTTGAGCCATAACACCAACCCAATTCTCCTATACTGTACCCATCTCAGCCTATACACTTATGGAATGGGGTGAGCATTATGGCTGATAACCCCAAGGCACACCCCCGATGCCTATTGGTGTGTGCAGGGTGGGGTTGGGGTGTTAGAGTCGAAAACCCTAATGTCAAATTTCCCTAATTTTGCCACTTTATCCTCAACCCTAACTGATGCATTAATGTAGTTTTTTGCAGAAAATATATCTATATCTATCTATCTATCTATATATATATATATATATATATATATATATATATATATATATATATAGGATTTGCCTGACATTTTGCAAGCACGGTGTGGTACCATGGATCTCTGGATCTGGCAAGTTAAGTTATGGTTGGATGTAAAGTTGCAGAGCTGCAGAATGAAAAAAAAGGCAAAAAAACCCTGACTTTTTGCGTGTTTTTTTGCTCACGCCCACAGCTTGCACAATTTGTCTGTTTGGTCTGAAATCTTCAGAGAAGTTGCAGTCTGGGTCACTGTTGTGCCTTTTGAAGATTTGGAATCGGATATTCAAAGGGGTTGCACCTGGCAAAACCCCGCATTGCACCCCGGTGGGATATTGAAAGAGCTGCCCGGTGCAGCGCACGTCCTGATGCACTGGGGCACAGTGCAATCCTATGCAGCGCAGATGCAAGGGATGTGCCCATGCATATGTGGCACATCCCGATATTCAGCCCGGGATATGCAGCGCTTATGCGGGCGCAGCCCTGCACTGTGCCGCATCGGGGGGCTCAAAGTTGAGCCTGTGCAGAGTAGGAACATCTCCTGGCCACCCACAGGTGGGCTTCAGTATTGCAGAGCACAACACAGCAGCCCAGCCGTAGGTGGCCACCCACCCACCCAGAACACCATCTGCAAGCACACACTGATCCCCGGTGGTCAAGTGGAACCCCCCCACCCATAGACATAATCGTTCGGTATATGTTGACCGATATATCTCTGGTAGTCTAGTGGCTCCCCCAGTCCCCGGGTCCCCGATAAAGAACAGACATGACCATCCCTGGTGGTCTAGTGGTCCCCCCTCCCACTTGAGTCCATGATTCCCTGATCTATGTCATTATGATCATCCCTGGTGGTCTACTGGAACTCCCCCCAACCGTTGCCAAGATCACAGTAAAACCCCACAATGAAATGCTCTGGTGATCCAGTGGTACCCCCCACCCACACAGAACCCTTGCCCACCACTGCCCCCATCATCGGGTGCATGGCAGCAGCTCACGCATACCACTTTCCGCCGCTGAATGACAGGTACATATGGGCTGTAAACTCATTTTTCCCCAGTGTGGACCAGTGGGCTTGCAGGGCATGCTGTACTAGACAGTCCCAAATCAGTGAATGATTTCATTCACATATTTGGGACTGTCTAGTCCAGTATGCCCTGCAAGCCCATTGATCCACACTGGGGACCAATGGGCTTACAGCCCATACTGTACCTGTCATTCAGCCGGTGGGCGCGGGCGGATGATGCTGCTTGCCGGATGATGGGGAGCAGGGTAGGCAAGGGGTTCTCTGTGGGTGAGGGCTGGGGATGCCACTGGATCACCAGGGCATTTCTTATATGGGGTTTTACCATGATTGAGACTACAGGCAGGGGGGGTCCACTAGACCACCAGGGACGGGTCATAATGACATAGATGGGGAATCATGGACTCGGGTGGGAGGGGGACCAGTAGACCACCAGGGATGGTCATGTCTTTTATTTATCAGGGACTCTGGGACTTGGGAGGCCACTAGACTACCAAGGATATATCTTTCCACATATACTGTGAGATCACAGCTACAGGTCAGGGGATGCCCTAGGATCCCCACTGCCCATGTCATGCTGTGCAGGGCGCCAGGTGCAAGTTGCTGGGCTGCCCTGTGCAAGGTATGCTAATGGGGCCATAATGACATGCAAATGGCTCCATTTGCACCTTGCATATATTATGGCCTCATTTTCATGCCTCTGGCTGAATATCATGGGTGATGTACCTAGCGCAACTGCACTTGCACTGGAGAATTCCCGTGCTCCCTATCTGTGGCTTGCACCGGCGTAGTGCTACTGCGCCATGCACAGTATGTGCGCCGACCTTGCCATATTCAATGGTGCTATGCCATGGTGCATCACTGTTGAATATTGCTTAGTCCTGGCCATGGCGCATCCCAGTTGCGCTGCGCCCAGGCTTGTGCCACTGCCCAGCTCAGTCTGAATATCTGGGCCTTGGTGTAAAAATATTAAACCGTTCAAAAGTTGTTCAAAAACAAAATGTTCCATTATAGTCAATGGAGAAAAAATCTATGTGTCTCACGAAAGTGTCGCAAGTACAATTTTCCTTTATCAAATGGCTCTTTCACTTTCATGCTGCTGCCATCTTGTTTTCAGTTAGCGAGAGAGAAAAATGTCTGGCATTTACATCTGGGACCCCCTAGGTGAAAACTAACTGTTGGTTTATCTAGTTGGGTCCTGAGGATGCCAGCCCTATCTTTATTTTGGGATAAAACCCCCCAGAAATGAGTTTTAAAACTTGGAGCACCAGTACTTTCTCAAATCGCAGGGAAAAATGTCCATGAAACTTTCTCAAATGTGAAAGTGTTGTGCTGTTTTTTGCGAAACGTTCTCAATTTGCAAAAGAACTTTGCCACAAAACTGCAAATCTTTGCCATCCCCCCTGGAACAAAACAGTTGAGGCTTTTGGGCTGAAATTTGCAGGGTGGCAAGCTCTGGTACCACAGATATGCCTTTTGGTGGTTTGGTGCCAAAACATTTAATGGTCCCAAAGTTACAGCATTACAAAGTTGAGAAATTTCCCATAGGATAACATTGTGGCATCCGTGATGCCTTTCAGCGCCTGTATCTTGAAAATGAAGCGAGATACAGAATTTTCACTGCCTGCAGTCTAAGCTGCTGAAACAAGTTTTGAAATCATAGATTACACCAGCAGTGGAATTTTCTTCCTACTTGCTGTGGTTACGGAGATACTGGCAAATTAGTGCCACAAGGGTTCCAAGGGTGCCTTTTCAGCGTATTTCAGTGCCCATGTCTTGTAAACGATGCAAGATACAGATTTTACTGATTCATAATGTGTGGAGTACTCGCTGTCATGATTACAACAGCACTGGAATTTTTTTCCCAGCTGTTACAGTTGCTGAGATATTGGCAAATTAGTGTTACAAGGCTTCCTTGCCCTGTAGAGCTGCTGTATGGCTCCATATTTATGTGTAAGTGGGAGTGCAGGGCCCGGAGGGTCCATGCACCCATATATGCACACTATTATGCAAAAAATTGCCAATATGAAGGGAGCGTGGGCCTCCAGGCCCACACTCCCACTAACACATACCACTTACCAGTTACATTACACTTTCTAAAAAAGAAGGGAAATTCATGGCAAAAATCTCCATTAATGCATCATTTAGGGTTCATAGAAACATAGACTTTGACGGCAGATAAGGACTGCTTGGCCCATCTAGTCTGCCCATTTCCCTACCTACAGGATAGGCCACAGATCCTAGTTAACCAACAGCCTATTTCTTCCTACCCCCCACAAGAATTGCCTTATGCCTGTCCCATGCGTTCTTGAAGTCTCTCACAGTTTTAGACCCCACAACCTCCTCAGGAAGGCTGTTCCATGCATCCACTACCCTCTCTGTGAAATAATATTTCCTCACATTGCCCCTGAACCGCCCCCCCCTCTATCTTTAAATTGTATCCCCTTGTTCTTGCACGTCTCTTTTTCTGAAGGATGCTACCCTCTTGGACTTTGTTGATTCCACTGAGGTACTTAAAAGTTTCTATCATGTCCCCTCTCCTTCTTTCCTCAAGGGTATACATATTAAGCGCCTTTAGTCTCTCCTCGTTGTGCTTTTCTTGCAGACCCTGCACCATTTTAGCCAGTTCTCCTCTGTACTGCCTCTATCCTGTCTATGTCCTTATGGGAGATGGGGTCTCCAGAACTGGACACAGTACACCAGGTGGGGTCTCACCAACTGTCTGTACAGAGTGATAACAACTTCCTGTTTTCTGCTGCTGATGCCTCTCCCTATGCATCCCAGTATACCCCAAGCCCTCCCTACTGCCTTCTCACATTGCTTGCTAACCTTAAGGTAATCTGATATGATTATCCCCAGGTCCCTTTCCTTTTTTGTTGTTGTTACTACCTCCCCCCATTGTGTGTTTTTCCCCTGGGTTCTTATTTCCCAGGTGCATTATTTTGCACTTCTTTGCATTGAATCCTAGCTGCCATACTTCTGAACATTCCTCCAACCTTGCCAAGTCCCTTCTCATCCTTTCTCCACACCTCCTTGTGTATCAACCCTGTTGCAGATCTTTATGTCATCTGCAAAAAGGCCTACTTTTCCTTCCAGTCCCTCTGCAATGTCACTTATGAAGACATTAAAAAGGACTGGACCCAATACTGAACCCTGCGATACCCCACTGGTAACTCCTCTTTCTTCAGAGTGGACTCCATTTACAATTACCTTCTGTGTCCTGTTGTCCAGCCAATGTTTTACCTAGGCTACCACCCTGGGACCCACTCCCAGGCTGGTTAATTTGACTATTAATCTTTTGTGTGGGACTGTGTCAAATGCCTTGCTAAAGTCTAGGTAGGCCATGTCCACAGCCCCTCCCTGGTCTACTACTTTGGTCACCCAGTCAAAGAAATCTATTAGATCGTCTGACATGACCTTCCTGGAGAACCCATGCTGCCTTGGGTCCGCGCCCACTGGCCTCTAGGTACTCAACTATTCTTTCCTTCAGAAGTGACTCCATCACTTTCCCTACCAGAGAGGTCAGACTGACAGGTCTGTAGTTTCCTGCCTCTGTCATGGTCCCACTTTTGTGAAGGGGAATCACATCTGCCTTCTTCCAGTCCTCGGGTACCACACCATCCTCCCATGATTTATTAAAAAGAGTAGCCAGTGGTTTCACTAGTCCCCCCCTTAATTCTTTTAGAATTCTGGGATGAATTCAATCAGGCCCCATTGCTTTGTCCACCTTCAGTTTTAGGAGTTCTTGCAGAACCCTTTCTTCTGTGAAAGGACTGGGATCGACCCCCCTATCAAGAGTGCTTCTGTTAATTGGATTAGGCACTTGCCCCTCCTCCTTTGTGAATACTGAGCAGAAATATTCGTTCAGTATCCCTGCTTTTTCACTGTCCCCCTCTGCCCACCCACTGTTCATTCTATTCAGCCTCACTATCCCTCCCTTTGACTTTCTATGCTTGCTGATGTACCTATAAAAGGTTTTATCCCCTTTATTAACTGAGTTGGCTGTCCTTTCCTCAGTTTGGGCCTTTGCTATTCTGACTTCCGTTCCTGCTTCCTTCTGCCTTAACTGGTACAGCTCTCTGTCCTGCTCCTTCTGTGTTTCCTTATACTTCCAGAATGCTATCTTTTTCTTCCTGACTTTCACAGCCACCTCTTTTGAGAACCATATTGGCTTTTTCTTTCATTTTGATTTATTTGCTTCACACAAAGGCTTGTTTCCTCTGTGATGGCAGTTTTGATGATTTCCCCATTGTTGCTCCACACCTCCTTCTAGCCTGTTTACTAGTGCTTTTCTGAGGCACTCTCCCATCTTGCCAAAGTCAGCCCTCCTGAAGTCCAGTACACTCACTTTTGTATGGCTTGACTCTGCAGCTGAGTTTAATGTGAACCACACTGTTTGATGGTCACTTGTTCCCAGATGGCAACCCACTTCTAGATCTGAGATCCTCTCACTGTCCCCATTTGAGAGTACGAGGTCTAAGATTGCTCCCTCATGAGTGGGTTCCAAAACTAGCTGTCTGAGGCCTGCCACCTGTAGGGCATCAAGAATGGCCCTGCTCTTGGATGTGGCTGCAGCAAATGTGCTCCAGTTAACATCTGGCATATTCAGGTCTCCCATCAACAGTATCTCCCTTTCTCTGCCATTCTAAGAATGCCTTCTATCATATCCTTGTCCATTCCCTCACCCTGACATGGGGGTCTGTACACAACCCCTGTGCGGATTGTGGTGCCATTTCCAATCTCCAAGGTGACCCTCAGTGCCTCCTCTCCTCCCTGTTTACTCTTTTGTTCAGCTGCTTTTATCCCTTCCTTTACATAGAGAACTACTCCTCCCCCTCTTCTCCCCTGCCTGTCTCTCCTGTAGGTTATGTACCCTGGTATGTTAACATCCCAGTCATGGTTCTCTGTGTGCCATGTTTCTGTGGACTGCTACATATCCAGGCATCCCTCTTCCATCAAGGCCACCAGCTCAGGGGCTTGTTGCCCAGACTATGGGCACTGGTACTCATTACCTCCATTTCCTGATGGCCTTACTCCTTTTTGCCCCATCCCTGTCCTTCTTGCCTTTGTCATTTTCTCCATTTACCCCTGCCCTTCTCCCTATCGACACCTCTATGTTGGTGTTTTCTACACTTACTACCATGATTTTTTTGGGGGGGCTAGGATTTCCCTGCTCCTTTCCAGTGCCTCCCCCCTTGGCTAGTTTAAATGCTTGCCAGTGAAGCATAGCACAGCGACAAAGCATGAAAATGTTCACAACCCTAACTCCACATTCCCCCTCCCCCCACCACACACACATGCAAGCAGAGGAAGGGGCAAGGCAACACAGCCAATCAGAGATAGTCATCTTGAGTTCATACCTGGTATTCCCACAGAAACATACATTTACCATAACATGCTAGCACACACTCCAGTAAAAAAGTGTACTGGCACAAAACTGTAATTTTCCAACAGTGTATTGGCACAAGGTCCTACGGACCCTGCATTGCCATGCAAATATCACCATTACATACTGTAGAAGTGCAGGGTCCTCTGCAGCCTTCGCCCTCCCACACATACATAATTTTGCTACATATACAGTATGTATGCACCGTAACCACAATACATTTCTATATGTCTCTAGTGTGCAGTTTGCAGTACACTACATGTACTATTGAGTTCACCATAGTTCCACAGCATGTGGGTGTACCACCAACACACCTTCAATCATAGCTATGCATTTGTTTATGGCTGTACAAGCACAGGTTACAGAAAAGACTGTACTGTCAGTCAGCAATATTTTTTTGATACTGTGGGAGTGCAGGGTCCTTCAGACCTTGCACTTCAACAGAAACATACTTTTACCACACTTTGCAACTGTAGGGTCCTGCGTACTGTGTAGTCCCAAAGTAACTACATTTGTCTACAATGTATATTTCTCATTGTCCTATGGACCCTTTGTTGGCATGCAAATGTCACCATTACATGATGTTGGAGTGCAGGGTCCACAGGACACTGCATTCCAACATCGTGTAATGGTCACATTTGCTTGGCAGTGCAGGTTTTTCCCCAAGACAGTGGCATGTCAGCAGAACTCAATAGAGTCAATGAAACATGATGATGAATGTCTCTTGTGGCATGTTCAGTGAGTTGTATGCTCTTTCTCTTACCTGACAATGGCTGCCTATGATTGGTTGTGTTGCCTTGCCCCTTCCTCTGTGTGTGTGTGTGTGTGTGTGTGTGTGTGTGTGTGTGTGTGTGGGGGAGGGGAGGAATGCGGCGTTACGGTTGTGAGCCCTAATACCACATTTCCTTGCTTTTATCACTGTGCTATGAACCCTAACTGATGCATTAACAGAGTATTTTCCATGAATATATATATATATATATATATATATAAAATTCAACTTGGAACTGTTTGATGGTTTTTGGTGAATGGAATTTCTGTGTTGCTGATTGTGGGGTTTTTTTCTTCTTCTTCTTTTTTTTTTTTAATTATGCTAGTAACCATGTAAAGCCCACCAGGCACAAGTGCCTGTTTTAAGGGGTGACTGAGGAGCACTGGGGAGCTTTAATGATTTACTCTGGGTCACACAGTGTGCAAGTGGAGGTTGTGGGAATCAAACCCACATCTTCTGGATGTACCAAGCTCATTCACAGCTCATTAATCTAAGCTGTAGGCTATACTGCCAGATTGGCTAATAATTATTGACTATATTGGTGTGATGTACTTATACTGTTTGATGGTCAGATTACTGCACCTGGTGAGTTAGAGGCATTTGTGTATTGGCACTTATACTATAGAGAATAGCAGAGACATTGAGTTAACAGTAATATGCAAGCAGCTCAGTCGTCTCAGAAACATAAGGGATCAACAAGTAAACAAGAAAGATAAACACTTGAAAAGGTTCTGAAGCTCACAGATTTAATCAAAAACAATGGATCCTGGGGAGACCACGTGATGACAGCCTGATCAGTTTAACTCCCCTGAGCTCCAGAACCTGAAAAAAAATACCTTTTCTGCTAAAAAACCTACTTTAACTTTGTCAACCTGGCACAAAACCTGCACTGAAACAAGTCGAGAAGAGCCTTGCTGCCAAAATTCTGGAAAAATGGAGCAAGAGGTGAAGGAGGCACCACCTCTGCATACTCCACTGATTACTCCTTCTCAGGAGAAGGCCTGTAGGCGTTCCAAGGCAGCATCCTCAGAACTCACTGGTCCGACTGGAAACCAATCTGTCCTGACCGAAGCACAGTTCCTTGAGGGACTATCCCTGCTAAAATCAGCACTGGACTCACTCACTAAAGACATCCAAAACATCACAGTATCCCTTGGGGCACTTACTCAGTGCACATCGGACAACAAGGCCCGCATTTCACCCCTGCATGACTGGTGGAATAGAATGGACCCTGAGCTAACATACCTGCACCAGAGGATTAAAGTGATGGAAGGGAAGCTCGGAGACCTCAAGGGCGGTCACGCAGGAATAATCTGGTGATTCTTGGATTGCCTGAGGGGAGGGAGGGCACTTCACCAATTGCTTTCGTACAGAAGTTTTGTACTAAAATAGCAGGGCCCTCTCCTAATGAGCCAACCTATATCATAGAGTGGGCGCACAGAGCTCTTCTCCCGATGCCCTCAGTGGGTGCCCCGCTGCAGACACTAATTTTCCGGGCGGAGCTACACCCAGTAGTGGCTAAGTTAATTGCCACTGGCATTTGTTACAGAGTGAAATATCCAGCCACTTTAATGGTCCTGCATCAAGACACCTGGCTCAGTTTCGAATCGGTGGAACAAGCTAAGGTCGCTTTAACGAATTACTATCCTGATCTGTTTAAGTGAGAGGTCCTTTGTCTTCCTGGGTTTTATCTACTAAGAAGGCTGGATTTTCTGTATGTTTACTATGAATGTGTCTTCTATTTTATTTTAACTCCTTATGGAAATAACTATCTTTATTGAACCTCATGCTTAGTTTTGTCCTGTCTGGGGTAAGCGGTCATAACTTATGACATACTCCTGTGAATGACGGTGGCTAGGAAGCAGCTTTCGCCTTAGACAGCATCACTTGCGGGCCTTTGCAAGCAATGTCTGAAAAATGTTTATCTTTCTAATTTTCACCTTTCCTCAATTGAACATCTGGTTAATACTGAACTGAAAGCAGACTATAAATCTCTGTTTTCACTTGTTATGCCAGCTTCTGTTTGATGCCCGGCTCGCTCGGGACTATTATTATCATGGCTGAGTTCATAAGAGGACTGCTTGGCCTTCCACACTCTGGTCATGGTCTACTAGTTTTCTGTTCTATTCTTCACTGGAGTGAGTTTGGTCTGGAGTTGAGTGCTTTATGGACTTTTATATGACTTAACTCTGGGTTGCATGCAAGAGTTTTGAGCTGAAACTGTTCGGATGGGCTGCTTACTTTTTTGCTTTTGCTTTCTAATTAAACACCATTGCTGGATGTGTGTTCAAGTTACCTGGGACACTAGTGCTTGAATCTGAAAATGTATTTTTGATGGACTAATCTGGATTATGTCTCTCAGGGGGTCATATATTAGGCATTGTTTTATAAATCTACAGCCTTGTCTAGACTCCTAAACTCCAGTTGTAGCCTACCAATCTGCTACATTCTTTGTTTGACTGTAATAACACTGGAGAGGGTTGCCAGCAAGCCCTGCCCTGACTCAGTTTTGTTTTTTCTTTATTTTTTTCCAGTGAGGGCACTGTGCTGAGTCTGTTCAGAATGTTTTGTGCCCTTTGCTTCGTTTTCTACCTAATTAATGTAGCTTGCACTACATGCCAGCCACTGAGTCCAGACTTTAGCACTTATATATGATTAGAACATATAGGCTAAATGTTTAATTGGGTTACAGTTTAGATATTAATGTAATGTTCAGTGATGTTTTATGTGCACAGTTGGGGCAGGGGAGGGAGTGGAGGGAGGGCAGAGATTGGGCTGCAACAAGGAACATTGCGGTCCAGACTGCTTAGTAGATAGTCGTTAGGACTGGGAAAGATGTTGAATATAGTTCTGGGATGCTTAGTTGGAGTACAAGGGGTTGTGGGGGATAGGGGGAAGTGTACTGGGGGAACTGAATTTATTTGTTGGGGGAAGGGAAGCGTAGCTCAATGGATTACACTTCTGGTATATGAGACTTACTTATCATATGTTTCTTCTGGACATCCACTCTCACAAAATATGTTTAATGTATTATGTATCATGGAATGTTAAGGGTACAAGGAACAGAGGCAAACAGTACCAAATACTGAAGCACCTCCAATTCCTCCATTGTCAAATGGCTTTCCTGCAGGAAACACACCTTCTGGCAGTGGAAGGCTTACTCTTCCATCGTCAGAATGTCTGTCAGGTTTTCGCTGCCGGGGGTTCCACTCAACAGAGGGGAGTAGTAATAATAATTTTTAAAAGCACTAATCTAATTTTCAGTTAAAACATAGCATAACAGACCCTGATGGATGATACGTTCTAATTCATGGAACACTAGATCATACAGAGCTGGTACTAGGTGGGATCTATGGTCCTAGCATACCGGACCTGGGTTTTTTCACCCAGTTGGTCTCCCTTTTAGCACCCTACACCCATATACCTATCCTCTTAGCTGGGGATTGGAATGTTACACAGACTACTGACCTGGATAGGTCATCACCCAATTCCAAATGCCTATCCCCTTCACAAATAGCCCTGCAGGAGCCTATGGAGACATTAGGTCTTTGTGACCCATGGTGGGTTATACACCCAATGGACCACCAATATACTTTTTACTTCCCAGTTCACAAATCCTATTCCTGAATCGATTTTTTTCCTGATCAGTATCAGTGCTCTGGTGGGGATATGGGGAGAGGGGAGGAATTTCCCCTAGGGTCCTTTCTGATCACTCCTCTGTTTGGATGGAGTATGTCCCTTTGCCCAGTAGTGAAGAGACCATATATGGAAATTGAATGTCCAACTTATTAAAAACGCCCATGATGTGGAGGCCATAAAAACTTTTATCAGGCAGTTTATTGCGAGTAATATGAGGTCTATACCTTACATCAATAAGGTTTGGAGGTCCTTTAAATGTGCTATCTGGAGTGAGTTTATTAGAATGGCTGCCACCAGGAGGAAGAAGAAGCAAGATACCTGACTCCAGCTTCTTCTAGATCAAATAAAAACTCTGGAACAGGATACGCAGTTTGACTCCTCAGATATCAGGCAAACTGCCCTGGCACAACTCAGGCATCAATATGCTGAGATCCTCAGAGAACGGGCAGAATACACTTTTTTAAAAACACACTCCACATATGTAGACCAAGGGGATAAGGCTGGATATCTACTAGTGCTGCGGCTATGGCAGCAGGAGGCCTCCTGCCTCATCCCAGCTATATCATCACAGCTGGATGGCTCTCTCAAGACATCTTCAGTAGATATTGCAGCAGAGTTTAATAGGTATTACAGTGAAGGCCACTGTTTTTCGGTTTTTACCGGAAAACCTGGTAAAATTCCAGAATTTGGACTGCCTGAACACCGGTAAAAACCAAGATTCATGGAACCTGGCATTTTATACCAGATAAGTAAATCTACAAAACTTGTTTTTTTCTTATAATTGCTTCCTGTACTATTTTCAATTTGCTTTATTTATTTGCTCTGTATATTAAGGCTTCTTTTATTCAGATTATTTATACACATGCTAAAAGAATGACAGTAGAATCCCAGTAAAATCCAGAAATTAGAGTAACAATCACCAGTGCAATTCTGAAATTTGAAGTCTTGAAATGGAATTTCATTGTTTTAATCACGGTAAATCAGTGGCCTTGATTATAGTCAGTTATATAGTCCCAGGCCTTGTCCACTTACTGAGGAGGCTATTCAGGCATACCTGAATGCTATCCCACTGCCCTCCCTCTCTCAGGATCATGTCTCTCTCCTAGCATGCCCCATCTCTTCATTTGAAATTACTATGGCTAATGCTGGAAGATTTAGAACGCATAGGTTTTTAGGACAAGATATCATGTCTGCGGCAGCCTAAGGGTTAACTCCCTCCTTTCCGATAAGGCCCCCAGGCCAGAAGGACTGCCCCCCAGCTTTTACAAAACATTCTCTAAGGAACTTACCCCCTTTTTACACCATGTTTTTACCTATTTTTGCCAAAAGGGTATCACTGACCATTCTGTATTGGAAGCATTAATCATTGTGTTACCTAAACCTAGTAAGCTGTTGAATATAGTCTCTAACTATCGCCCCATATCCCTCATGAATTATGATATGAAAATCCTTGCCAAGATACAGTCTGCTAGAATCATGCAGGTATGGGAAGGCCTAATCGGGCCTGAACAAGTAGGCTTTATGAGGGGGAGGCCCTCTATTGATCACCTGAGGAAACTATCGCGTGTCTTCTCTGTATCCAGGGAGGCCGACCTCCCTATGGTCCTGGTCTCCCTGGATGCAGAGAAGGCATTTGATAGAGTGCAGTGGGACTTTCTTTTCCTGGTGTTGAAAAAGTTTATTTTTCTCCATGCCTTTGTTGAGTGGATTAGGGTATTATACTCTGGCCCATGTGCAAAGGTGTACTGTAACAGTGTGCTCTCAAAGGGTTTCCACCTTTTTTCGGGTACTCAGCAGGGCTGTCCACTTTCTCCCCTACTTTTTAATTTGTATATTGAAACCTTGATTCACTCCCTTAAAAATTCCTCTGATATTACAGGTATTTCTGCTGGAGGTTTTGAACTTAAGATATCAATATATGCACCTCTCACAACTGAATTCTTCTATTCCTGCAGTGCTTCATATCATTACTGATTTTGGAAACTTTTCCAGTTAAAAGTTAAATCTAGATAAAACTATCCTTATGCCCTTGAACCCTAAGACTATTCCTGCCAAGTACCACCGCTTAGGTATGACTTGGGCTCCAGTGCTGAAATTTCTGGGCATCCATCTATTCCCAGAAGCAATCAGTGATGAGAAGGCTCAACTTAGATAGTCTTATAGATACTATTGCCCAGGACCTTGAGAGATGGAACTCCCTGCCCCTATTACTACAGGTCCGTATTAGCATTATTAAAATGAATATACTCCCACGCATTTTGTATCCTATCAACATGCTGAACCTCTTTCTCCCACACACCTGGTTTCATCAACTCCATTCCATTATCTAAAAATTTATCTGGAAAAAGAACACTCCCCATAAAGCATATGTCAAGCTTGGAGCCTACAAACAATTAGGGGGACTTAAGCTTCTCAACTTTTATTTGTATTACTTGGCCAGTAATCTTTCCAAGTATGCATGGTGGCCTAAGAACCCAGAACCAGACCCATCTTATGTCTCACTCTGGTTGCTGATTGAGAGGCAGTTGATTCAATCATTTGATATTTCTTTAGAGAGTATGTATTATCTGAGCCCTAAGCAGTTGCCGCACATCCTTAAAGGCACAGTTATTCACAATTCCTTACAGGTCCATGTCCAGTTATGCAGGGCAATGTGGTATAATTACAAATTAGACATTTCATAGCCTTTGTGGGGGAACCCTAATTTTAAAATAGCTAGAAAAATGTTTGCACCTTGTTCCTACCCAGAGTTAAGAGGCAAAACTGTGTCTGATCTATTAGTAAATGGAGAGCTTCCCAGTAGCGGGGACCTCCTGACCCACCTTGGCCTCCCCAGGGGATGTATTTTTCATGTATACCAGCTCCATCATATGTTGGTTGCCTGGCTTGGGTGGTCAGAATGGATCATTAACAATACAGACTTTCTATCCCTGTCGTCAGCCCAATCTTGACAACCTCATGCTGTCTCCCATTTGGTAACCTTAATATTACATACTAACATACAAACATACTAAAATGCCAGCAGAATAGGCCTAATGGTCTCTCGAGTCTGCTCAATTTTCAGCATCCACAATGAGGGCCAATTTTGGTGTCCCCCCCCTTGGGTTATACTGTCCCCAGTCCCAGATGTACCACCTGTATTGTGCCTGGTCAGATTTACCCTCTCCCTGTACCTGTCCCATCCCCTCTTAAACCCTTCCACAGTCTCCATCGCTACCAGCTCCCTGGCAGTGTATTCCATGGCTCTACCACCCTTCCAGTGAAATAACATGTTTGACATTATATTTCCTGAAGCCTCAGGTAAATCCAAATACTGGGAGTCCGCCTTTCCCACTTTAGATCTTAACTGGGAGTGAGTTTGGCATCACATGTATAAATTTGTATGCAATGTCAAACTGCGTCTCTTGCAATTCTACATACTGCACAACATCTACTATACCATAACTCATCTGAATAAGATGGGTAAGCTTTCCACCACTCTATGTACTCAGTGTAATAGAGCCATAGGAACCCTCTGGCATATCCTATGGGAATGTCCTAGGGTGGCTCTGCTCTGGGATAGAATTAAGGATAGTTTAGATCCCCTGTTGGGGCTGCAGGATTGCTTTTCCCCTAAAATTTGTATACTGAGGAACTTGGCCACGGTTCTGGTGCTGGAAAGAAGATTTCACATTGCTCTGATCTCATTTTCTGTTAAGAGGGCAGTCCTTTGTCATTGGTTAGATCAAGAGGATATTACCTATGCAAAGTGGCTGAATGAAGTCCTACTCTCAGAGTGGAAAAAGCAATTGCAGGGTTGCAGCATCGCAAGTGGGGCAGGTCGGAGGCCATTTTGACAATCTAACTCTCCTTTTCTGCAGGGGTCACTGCCAGGGCTGGTTACATCATCACAGTTTCCTAATTAGACTCTTAGGCTGGGGGTTGCAGGTATGGCTTCAAGGGTTGTTCTCCTCCTCATAACCTTTTGCCTCACCTTATCTCATATTAACTGAGGTATTTTTATTGTATCTCATGTATATCCTTCTGTAATGCTCCGGGAGGAGGGGGGGTTAGGGGATATATGGGGTGGGGAAGGGGGTTAGTGTTAGGGGTAGTCTTTTTGATCACTATGGGTTAAGATGTATTGTGCTACTATATATGTTGTATGTAGTATGCATGTACTGTTTTGTCAAGCTTGTAACTGCCTTGTTTCTTCCATGTTATTTACCAATGCGCATGCATCTGTATGTACCACTTCATTAATGTACTTAAGTACTTAGACTAATAAAGTACATTACATTAAAAAAAAAACAAAAAAAAAACAATGGATCCTATTTACAAATGTGCCAGTATGTGTAGGTAGGGGCACATACTGGGTCACACAACTGCATTCTGCATAGCTGGACCCAACATGATCCTTGGGGCTGGTGTGCATGTCACTCTGGGTGGACCCTGGGCTGCCCAAGCATAGCCACATAGCTCTGCAACAGGTGCTGGGCTGGTCAGAGGGATGGGCATGCACCACACCAGGGGCTTCCAATCAGAAGCCCAGACTGGGCCCCAGAGTATATCTCCTGCTCCGTGGTAGCAGGTGACCATGGGACATGGTGGCCCGCATACAGGCTGCCGTGTTCCCAACAGCAGGTACAAAAAGTAATTGTTTTTAAGTTGGTGCTCTACAGCCTGACAGCACCCCCTAGACTTCATGTCACTGAGGGGAGCTGGGGACCATAGTTGTGTGGCACCATTGTGCCCTTTGTTGGCAGCTCAGGGGATGCACAGTCATTATGGCAGCCTTCTAGCTAGTGTAATGGCAAGCCCTCCAGGACACCGATCTGGTGAAGCACAAATGGCATGCTACTGCCTTCCCCCTGCTTGGACCAGCATACTTAGCTGCACAGGATCCCCTGCACACAATCCAGAGCAGAGGAAAGGAGTGGATGTGTGCCTGTAGTGCATCTGCATGTGTGTATCTGATACCCAGGATGTCCATATTCCGGCCCTATGTGCTGTGTAAAAGGAGTTTAGGACTGGGACAATTTTAAGGCACAGGAGCCATTGTATATACAATCACTAAACAAATTCAGTCACCAGTGGTATCAAAAGGATGTAGCTAATGAGTCTAGCCTAAAGGGCATGGCCCTGGGTGTGTGTGTGTGTGGGGGGGCAGGGACCATATTCTTCTTGAGCCTATGTCCTTAATCTAGCTCTGGGCTGAGAAGTGACATGATCTATTGCTTTTATGTACTCTAGGTTTCAACAAAACTGAACTTTCTGAGATGTTTGATCTGGTATCATGGGGGCATTTTATTTATTTTATAATTTTTTGCCAGGAAAGAAACACTAAGCTGACGCTTGTTTCTAGACATATCCCAGGACACAGGGAGTTTAAATAATATGCTCATGGTCATAAAGTATGCAATTGGTGATCGTGGGAATCAGACCTAGTTTTCTAGGTTTACAGCTCAGTATTTTTAACCACTACACTATACTATATTGCCTCCCCAACCTCAGGCTTGGTAAATTTAGGTGTTACTTTTGAGGGTTTTCCTTCTAGAGGGCAGTGAACCTATGGAACAGACTAACAGTGGAAACATCATCATCAGTACAGGTCTGTAAGGTATGCCTGGACAAGTTTTAGTTTACTAAGTTTATCCTGGGTAGTAGAATGCCTAGGGAATCCCACTAAATTAATGATTGCACAGTATACAGGACTTATTTTATCCCTACTTGTGATGATCCTGGAGTCCCTTCCTGCCCTAAATTACTATGTTTCTATGTTACTGTACATTCCCTCACACAACCCCTTTTCAAATAGTGGCTGACTTTGTAAACACGAACCCTTCACGTTTCCTCTGTTCCGCAGCACCTTGCTGCTACTCTAACAAGTCTGTGTAGGTCTAGGAAGCAGAAAACATTTACTGCTAGGCTGCAATGTGACCACCTGCAATATGTTACTCATTAAAAAGGTCATGGGCTGACATTCTGAACACTTAAATTGTGAGTAGTTCCAGATCAAATTAGGTGTAAAAAAAGTCATTTCCTTTCTCTGGTAAACTAAAACACCTGCATGAAAGCTTAAGTTTACCAAGAGGTACCAGTCCTATTCAGCTGCACTATTCAGGTGCATTAAATCAATTTTATCAGATTAAAGGATGTCTTGCACAATTGAAGCTGCTATTTACCATGTCTGTGCTTTCCTTTTTCTGAGCTATTCTTAGGATTAGATAGTCGGCCATTCTGTAGTACAACAGCTTCTACAAGCAAATCATTATTTTGTATCCAGATATGTTTAGGCTCCCTTGCATTATTATATTCTGACACTTTTGTAGGAAAAGCCTGAAAAAGCAAACAAGACATGTGACATAATAGGAGCTGATGTGGGTGACATGAATAGGGATGTACAGAAACAATTAACTGAAATTACTCCAAATTAGCATAGCATTCGTTAACTTAAGCTTGAATATAAAATGAGAAAATGAAAAAAAAATGTTAAAAGAGTAACAGAAAAATATTTTTATACCGTACGACTGAGATCAGTGGAATGTTATAAGTAAGCAATAAGACTCAACAGGGTATTGATTGTCTGGGGTTAATGCATGCACAGGTGTGTAATGAGGCATGACATGTTTTCGCTGAGTGCCTTTAGCACTGGAAGTAAATTATCCCCAGACAGCCGACAACCTAGAGTGTCGTATTGCAGTTCTAAAATTTCTAATATGAGAAACCATCTAGAAAACAAAACAAAAAGGGACATTATTTTAAATTAAAACAGGTATTTTCATTTGTTAATAGTATCAAAAAAAAAGCAGTCCCTCCCACCGGCCAATCATCTGTCTCTGCACATATACAATAGATGTAATGTTTATTATGGAATATAGGAATGCAAACTTTTGCAGAATTTTTTTGGCAGAATGTTCTACCCCCCCAACACACACACACACATACACACACACACACACACACACACACACACACACACACACACACACACACACACACTCACACACAACAGAAGGCCTTATATGGAGCAAAGGTGTAAATTTTATCTTTGGTACGGTATAAGCAAGGAGAGACTGCTATATCAAGTTCATAAGGATGTGGGGTTGCGATTTTTCACAGTCACCAAAGAAATAGGAATTAAAACTGAATGGTACTTCATTATGTTTGCTTGCACGCATGTGCAAGAAACATAGTGCCACCAATACAAAGTTTCGTAGGTATGGCACCTCGGTTCCAATGCTCTACTCCTTGTCGCAGGCATGGCATCATCACTCCAATAAACGTCCGAGCTGTCTATGACAGCAGTTCAGATGCAGTGGAGTACAGTTCCAAGCAAAACACTGCTACAATCAGAGGTGGTAACATGTAGGCAGTTTGCATACTGCCATCGGCAGTATGCAAAGTGCCTACACGTCAATACTGCATTGAAACAGCTATCATAGACAGCTCCTTCCCCCCTCCCAACAAACGCCAAAGTAGCACACTGGGAGCCCACCCCAGCGTGCTCATGTGCCCCCCCCCACACACACTGTATGGCCAATGGGGGGTGCTCAATCCCCCGTCGGCTCCACTGACCCCCAACAGACTTTCAGGTGCCACGCTGGGAGCCCACCCCACTGTGACAAAATTCCATATGGCCGATAGGGGTGCCAAATCCTCATCGGCTCCACTGCCCCCCAACAGACTTCCAGATGCCATGCTGGGAGCCCACCCCTGCGTGGCAAAATTCCATATGGTTGATGGGGGTGCCCAATCCCCGTCGGCTCCACTGCCCCCCCAACATGCTTCCAGGTGCCATGCTGGGAGCCCACCCCAGGGTGGCAACAGTCCGTATGGCCGATGGGGGTGCCCAGTCCCCCGTTGGCTTCACTGGCCCCCCAAACAACCTTCCAGCTGCCACACTGGGAGCCCACCCCAGCATGGCAAAAGTCCTGCATTGTCTTTCAAAAAAACCCACAAAACATCACATGTAAGAAAAAACAGTCCCTCGCTGACTGTCTTGCCCTCCCCAACCTACACCCACCCTGTAAGTGCCCCACCTCCCCACACCCCCACCTCACCCCATACTTACCTCCAGAGGCTGGCGCGATGATCTTCGGTGGACCGGGAACATGTTTGCACTCTTCAAAGCCGACCACAAACTGAAGAAATGCTGGTAAGCTGTATAATGGCATAAATGTTTTTTTTTCAACTTTGTTGCATATCTTGGGCATTTTTAGGAATTTGTTCATCAAATTTTCAATATGGGGTTCTTGGGACCCCACCTCATGAACTCAGTCACTATCATTTTGTTATTTGGTCCTGAAAGGTGATTTCATGGTCACTGCATGGAATCATCTTTTGGGACTGATTTATGAAATGACAGTGTCACAGTTCATGAGGTAGGCCCCCAAAAGCCCTATGTTGAAAATTTGGTGACACAATTCCAAAGAATGACTGTTTTATGAGTGTGCATTGCACAGTTCCTATGCACGCTCGTCACTTTGATAATTTGTAATATTTTCACTCCAGATTTCCAACATTGCCATTTTACCACACCTCCTTATGAACAGTATAGCTGTTATTTTTCACATCTCACTCAAAATGTGTTTTCGCACATGTAGCCCACATTGGCGCGGTTGGTTTGCAAAATCAGTGTTCAGGACACATTAAGAAAATCACAGTAACACTGTTCATGAGCACAGGTGTTAAAATGGCTATGTTGAACATTTGGTGACAAAAGTCCATAAAATAACTGTGTTACGTGCGTGCATTGCGCAATGTCCACGCACTCTCATAAATTCACGAATTTGTAATATTTTCAGTCCAGATTTTCAACATTGACATTTTTCCACATGTCCTTATGAGTAATACAGCTGTCATTTTTCACACCCTGGGAGAAATGTGTTTTTGCACTTCCAGCACAGAATAGCGCGGCCGCTGTGGGAAATTAGTGTTCGGGATAGATTTAGAAAATTACAGTGACACTGTTCATGAGCGAAGGTCCCAAAATGCCTATGTTGAAAATCTGCTGTAAAAAGTCCTCGAACTAATTACATTACAAGTGTACATTGTGCAGTTTCTATGCACACTAGTGACTTCACCGCTTTTTTTATATTTTCACTCCAGATTTTCAACAATGCCATTTTTTACACCTCCTCATGAACAGTACACCTGTCACTTTTCACATCCTGTTCAATTTGTGTTTTCGAACCTGTGGCACCAAATGCACAGTCAATGTGCAAAACCACCTTTCACCTAACAAACTGATAGTGTCACTGTTCATGCGGTGGGGTCACAAAAAGCCCATGTGAAAAACCTGGAGTAAAAATACCAGGAAACACCCAGGGTGTTAGGGTTTTTTACCATATGCCCTACCCTATAGGGATTGACAGGTGTCAGGGGTGTGACTTGGGATTGTCGACAGTAATGCTCATGCCATTTCACCCCCCACCCCCACCCTCCAGCCAGTGACAGGCATCGAGATGCACCTTGGACCCTTTGCCCCCACCATACCTCTCAAGTGTCCCTGATTTTCAGAGACGTCCCTGATTTTGCCTCAAAATTTTACTCTGTCCCTCCTAAAATTTGTGTTTTTGTGGCTAAACAGTGGGGACTGTAAGCACAAAACAATGTCAAGCATTAAAGTTACAGACTTGTTCTTCTTTAGAAAATGCATTGTGCACTAAGCCCCATATTCTACCAGCTTTCTGGGTGGATATCTCTAATTTTGAAGATGTGTCCCTGATTTTGGTCCTTTGTCCCTGATTTTTTTAAGCCTTGTCCCTGATTTATGAGGCAAGAGGTTGAGAGGTATGGCCCCCACAGTTCACCCCATTCTCCTATACTGTACCCATTTCAGTGTATTTCTTTATGGAATGAGGTGACTGTAAAGCCCAAACACCCCAAGGAACACCTCGACACTTGTCAGTGTCTGAAGGGCAGGATGTGGTGAAATGTCATGACCATAATGGGTGATGACCCAAAGGCACACCTTGATGCCTGTCCATCTCTGCAGGATGAGGGTGGAGTTGGCATCAGTTCAACACTTCAATGCCATTCCTATACTGCATCTGTCTAACTCCTGCACTTCCACTGCTAATGCCAGCAAGCAAATATTTGGCATTGACAAATGCTTGTTTTTTAAATGTATTTATGTGTATAAGGAGGGTATTATGAGAGGAAAGAAAGTTATTTATTTTTTATTTTAGTTTTTTTTTCTAAATTTCAGGGTTTTTTGCTTTTCTTGGCTTTTTGAAGGTTTTCAGACAGTGTGTAAAGGTGGCAGTCAGCCACGTTTTTGGTGTTAACGACGAATGAGTAAAGTGGTATGTGAGACTGGCCTAAAGTTCAAATCCCACTGCCTGAACTTGTTCTGATTTATGCGGTTCTGGGAAATTAACACATGGGTCCTGGAGCTTATTTATTTATTTGCTTTTGTTAACCAGGTAAGCACACTAGACAGCCAAGTGCCTATTTTCAGGTGTGACCTGCGAGATTACAAGGTACATACCTGTACATGAACATCAGGCAAAAACAAGTGAAGGTTACATTTAAGAGCATTAGCACATAGGGTCAATACAAGTAATGACAGGAGTTTACAATGCAGGCAGTAGGTAGAATAACAGTATGGTAGTCTTATGAAAGTCAGTGATCATCATGCCGGGCAGCAATGCAGCAAGGTTTACAGGTAGGCAGAGAGGGAGACAGATTGGGATAAGGGGACCCAGAGCAAAGATAAGGAAGTTGTACAGTAACAATGCTCTCCCTGTTGGGCGGGTGGGCCTAAGTGGGCTAATTCTTCTAGTAGGCAGTGAGCACAGGAAGTGTATAAAGTGCAGAGGGAACCTGCCTATATCATATTATTTAGGTAGCGTCTCAGTTAGTTGGAGCAGCATAGGCCGAGAAAATTTATCTAGTGCAGAGGCAGGCAGAGGCCATTTTGAGAAAGCCCCAAAGGGAGGCTTTAAAGCATTGGTGGGAGGGTGAGGAGCGAGTGCTTGATGGAAGAGAGTTCCACAACCTGGGCACGTACGCAGCGAAGGCCCGGTCACCCATTTGGGTGCGAGTCTTTGGTACCAGGAGGGCATGAGAGTCACTGGATTGCAGATGGTAGGAGGAAGTAGCCGGAACGAGGGATTCAGCGAGGATAAGGGGGGTGGCTGATCTGACAACACTGTCTATGAAGTTGCCCATGACATAGGAGCAGTGAGTTTCTGGTGGGAGCCATTCAAGTCAGGAGTAGAGCTCACAGCGGTGGGTGAGGTGGGGGGCTGAGAGCACAAAATGACATATGCTGTTGTACGCTGAGTCCCACTTTGCTAGACTAGTTTTTGCAACGTAAGCGAAGGTGACTAGTCCATAGCAGAGCTTAGGTAGGAGGACTCCCCAGGCTAAGGCGAGACGGGCAGCTGGGGTGAGACAGCTTTTTGCTCTGTATGCATGGCCCAACATGCAGTTTGAGGCCCTACATGTATTGCGTATATGCATGTTCATATCCAGTTGTGGGTCAAGAGTCACCCTCAGGTACTTGACAGAATCTGCAACTAGCAGTAGGGACCCATCAACCCCAGAGATCTGTAGTGAATTCGGGACAGCTTTTTTCTTGGCTGCTGAGCCAAAGAGCATTATTTAGCCAATCACAAAGCAGAAAATTTCCAACCCCTTATATGAGCTAGTTTCAAGCCAACATTATAATTGAAATTGAAAGTTCTGAAATTAATCATAGAACTTTTTTGAATCTGTAAGCCATGGTTTTGTGTAGAAGCTGTTTTTTTGAAATATTGGCTCAAATTCTGGTAGTTTCATTTTAACTGGTGTTTTGGTTAAGTGTTTCTGGTTTATGCATTGATAGCAAGTGGTATTTTAGAATAATTTATAGTGTATGAGGTATGGCGATTCACAATGGAGGTCAGTGTAGTCAGAAACCCATTTGTGCTACAGTAGTGGTGTGCCTGCTGAAGCACAACGAGAAGTTGTTCTGCTGCAATTGGTACGTCACATAACAAAAGCAGCAAAATCAACTGTTCAGACCAATTTCACCTGCCTGTGGCTGAATCAGCTGTTTAGCTGCGCACACGACATTCATGGTTAGTACTCACAGTGTGGCATAGACATGCTTTCAACCAACCAGATACCTGACTTTTTATGTTTGCTTGTGTGTGCAGTGCACAAGAAACATTTTGAGATGAGTAGAGCATTGCAGAGGTGTGGCAGTGTTTGGCCAATCCAGCGAATGAGTTCAGGGGCATGGCCCTCGGCCACCTATCAATGGGGAAACTGCCGATGATGGCAGTTTCAGAGCGAGTGCCACACTTGAAAAAAATCTGCCGCTCCAATCACGGTCAGTTTCTTCATTGCAGCAGCAGATCTCTTCTCCCCCCCTTCCCGGCAACCAGGCAACCAGGCACTTTCCATCCATGTGCATTACAGTGCACAGTAATGCACATGGCAGGACTTACGAGCAACTCGTTTGATCAGTGTGCCTTTCCCGGTGAAATAAATAAATGAGCCCCGCTGCTGCTTTGCATGATTGACGGCTCCTACCACCCACCATGCACTCCCCCAAAGCTGACATCTGGGTGCCCAATCCCCATGTCAGCATGCCCCCCCAAGCCTGAACATATCTTTTGCCAACAACAGGGTGCTCAATCCCGTGTCAGCATGCCCCCCATTATTGTGGCAGATTGGGAGCCCATCCCAGTGTGCCAAAGTAATTGTTATCTTTTTCTGACACTGGGATGCCCACTCCTAGTGTTGGATGTGCCCCCCATGCCCTCTTTTTTTCAGCCAACCTCGGGGTGCCCAATCCCCGGGTCAGCATTGATCCCCCCTCCACTAATCTGGCAATTGGGAGTCCAGCTCAGTGTGCCACAATTTATTTTTCATAGTATTTCACCTATAAAAAAGAAAACTGTCCCCTGAGGTCTTTTTGTTTTTTTAAAATCTACAGAAAAAGAAAATGGTCCCTCATTGTCCTTGCCACCCCTCCCCATCCCGACCCTCCCTCTGTGCACCCCAGCTCCCGCACACCCCTCACCCATATTTACCTCTGGAGGTCTGGTGCTGCAGTCTTCTGTGGACCAGGAACACATCTGCACTCTTCAAAAGCCGACCACAAAATGAAGAAAATCACGTGAAGCCCTATAATGGCAATTAACGAGGGGGTTCAATTTAGGTTGATATCTTAGCCATTTTGTGGAGTTTTGGTCCCAAATTTTCAACATGGGGTTTTTGGGACCCCACCTCATGGAAACTTGTACTGTCATTTCATTTCTCAGTCCCAAAAGGTGATTTCACCGTCACTGCGCGGAATTACCTATTGGGACCGATTAATGAAACAACAGTGCCACTGTTCATGAGGTGGGGTCCCAAAAAGCCCATATTACAAGGTTGGTAAAAAAACTCCAAAAAAATGACTGAGTTACGAGTGTGCATTGCGCAGTTTGTACGCATGCTCGTAACTTTGCCAATTTTTTATATTTTCACTCCAAATTTCCAGCATTACAATTTTTTCACATTTCCTTATGAACAGTACAGCTGTCATTTTTTCACACCCTACCTGAAACATGTTTTTGCACCTGTTGTGCCGAATGGTGCATTTACTGTGTGAAATCACCTTTCAGGATTGAGTACTGAAATGATAGTGCCACTGTTCATGAGATGGGGTCCAACAAAGCCCATGTTAAACATTTGGAGCAAAAATACCAACAAACGCCTGGGGCATTATGGTTTCCAACCGTAACACCCCACCCTGTACAGACTGACAGGTGTTGGGGGTGTGGCTTGGGGTCATCGGCCATAAAGCTCATGCCATTCCACTCCCACCCCCACCCTGCAGCCACTGACAGGCATCAAGGTGTGCCTTGAGGTCTTTGGCCCTAATGTTCACCCCATTCTCCTATACTGCACCCATCTCAACTTATTATTTTTTTTTTTACCAATTATTTTACCAGGTGAGACACACTAAGCTGAAAGCTTGTTTTCAGGTGCAACCTGGGAACACGAGGAAGTTAAGTGACTTGCTCAGGGTCACACAGTATGCAAGTGGGGGCTGTGGGATTCAAACCCAGGTCTCCAGATTTGCAGCTCAGAGCCTTAAACCACTGCGCCATACTGCCTCCTTATGGAATGGGGTGAGCGTAAAGGCCGAAGACCCCAAGGCACACTGTGACACCTGTCAGTGTCTGCAGGATGGGGTGAGATGGAATGACTTGAGCATTATGGCCGATGACCAAAAGGCACACCTAAACGTCTGTCAGTCACTGCAGGGTGGGGGTTGGGGTTGGCGTTAGTTCAATACTTCACTGCCATTCCTATTATGCATCTCTCTAACTCATGCATTACCAATGCCATTACCAGCAAACAAACATTTGGCATTGACAAATAGAAACATAGAAACATAGACTTTGACGGCAGATAAGGACCGCTTGGCCCATCTAGTCTGCCCATTTCCCTACCTACAGAATAGGCCGCAGATCCTAATTAACCAACAGCCTATTTCTACCTACCCCCCACAAGAATTGCCTTATGTCTGTCCCATGCATTCTTGCATTCTCCCACAGTTTTAGACCCCACAACCTCCTCAGGAAGGCTGTTCCATGCATCCACTACCCTCTCTGAAATAATACTTCCTCACATTGCCCCTGAACCGCCTCCTTCTATCTTTAAATTGTGTCCCCTTGTTCTTGCAAGTCTCTTTTTCTGAAAGATGCTACCCTCTTGGACTTTGTTGATTCCACTGAGGTACTTAAAAGTTTCTATCATGTCCCCCCTCTCCATTCTTTCCTCAAGGGTATACATATTAAGCTCCTTTAGTCTCTCCTCATACGGCTTCTCTTGCAGACCCTGTACCATTTTAGTTGCCCTCCTCTGGACTACCTCTATCCTGTCTATGTCCTTGCAGAGATGGGGTCTCCAGAACTGGACACAGTACTCCAGATGGGGTCTCACCAACTGTCTGTACAGAAGGATAACAACTTCCTGTTTTCTGATGCTGATGCCTCTCCCTATACATCCCAGTATACCCCAAGCCCTCCCTACTGCCTTCTCACATTGCTTGCTAACCTTAAGGTCATCTGATATGATTACCCCCAGGTCCCTTTCCTTTTTTGTTGTCGTTACTACCTCCCCACCCATTGTGTATTCTTCCCCTGGGTTCTTGTTTCCCAGGTGCATTATTTTGCGCTGCTTTGCATTGAATCCTAGCTGCCATACTTCTGACCATTCCTCCAACCTTGCCAAGTCCCTTTTCATCCTTTCCACGCCTCCTTGTGTATCAACCTTGTTGCAGATCTTTGTGTCATCTGCAAAAAGGCATACTTTCCTTCTAGTCCCTCTGCAATGTCACTGATGAAGACATTAAAAGGACTGGACCCAATACTGAACCCTGCGGTACCCACTAGTAACCCCTCTTTCTTCAAAGTGGACTCCATTTACAATTACCTTCTGTGTCCTGTTGTGCAGCCAATGTTTTACCAGGCTACCACCCTGGGACCCACTCCCAGGCTGGTTAATTTGACTATTAATCTTTTGTGTGGGACTGTGTCAAATGCCTTGCTAAAGTCTAAGTAGGCCATGTCCACAGCCCTCCTAGTCTACTACTTTGGTCACCCAGTCAAAGAAATCTATTAGATCTGTCTGACATGACCTTCCCGCTGTGAACCCATGCTGCCTTGGTCCTGTGCTCCACTGGCCTCTAGGTACTCAACTATTCTTTCCTTCAGAGTGACTCCATCACTTTCCCTACCACAGAGGTCAGACTGACAGGTCTGTAGTTTCCTGCCTCTGTCTTGGTCCCACTTTTGTGAAGGGGAATCACATCCGCCTTCCTCCAGTCCTCGGGTACCACACCATCCTCCCATGATTTATTAAAAAGAGTAGCCAGTGGTTTCACTAGTTCGTCCCTTAATTCTTTTAGAATTCTGGGGTGAATTCCATCAGGACCCATTGCTTTGTCCACCTTCAGTTTTAGGAGTTCTTGCAGAACCCTTTCTTCTGTGAAAAGACTGGGATCGACCCCGCTATCAAGAGTGCTTCTGTTAATTGGATTAGGCACTTCCCCCTCCTCTTTTGTGAATACTGAGCAGAAATATTCGTTCAGTATCCCTGCTTTTTCACTGTCCCCCTCTGTCCACCCACCGTTCATTCTATTCAGCCTCACTATCCCTCCCTTTGTCTTTCTAAGCTCGCTGATGTACCTATAAAAGGTTTTATCCCCTTCTTAACTGAGTTGGCTATCTTTTCCTCAGTTTGGGCCTTTGCTATTCTGACTTCCCTCCCTGCTTCCTTCTGCCTTAACTGGTACAGCTCTCTGTCCTGCTCCTTCTGTGTTTCCTTATACTTCCAGAATGCTATATTTTTCTTCCTGACTTTCACAGCCACCTCTTTTGAGAACCATATTGGCTTTTTCTTTCATTTTGATTTGTTTATTTGCTTCACACAAAGGCTTGTTGCCTCTGTGATGGAAGTTTTGATGATTCCCCATTGTTGCTCCACACCTTCTTCTAGCCTGTTTGCTAGTGCTTTTCTGAGGCACTCTCCCATCTTGCCAAAGTCAGCCCTCCTAAAGTCCAGTACCCTCACTTTTGTATGGCTTGACTCTGTAGCTGAGTTTAACGTGAACTACACTGTTTGATGGTCACTTGTCCCCAGATGGCAACCCATTTCTAGATCTGAGATCCTCTCACTGCCCCCGTTTGAGAGTATGAGGTCTAAGATTGCTTCCTCATGAGTGGGTTCTGAAACTAGCTGTCTAATGCCTGCCACCTGTAGGGCATCAAGAATGGCCCTGCTCTTGGATGTGGCTGCAGCAAATGTGCTCCAGTTAACATCAGGCATATTCAGGTATCCCATCAACAGTATCTCCCCTTTCTCTGCCATTCTAAGAAAGCCTTCAATCATATCCTTGTCCATTCCCTTCCCCTGACATGGGGGTCTGTACACAACCCCTGTGCGGATTGTGGTGCCCTTTCCAGTCTCCAAGGTGACCCACAGTACCGCCTCTCCTCCCTGTTTACTCTTTTGTTCAGTTGCTTTTATCCCTTCCTTTACATAGAGAGCTACTCCTCCCGCCCCTTCTCCCCTGCCTGTCTCTCCTGTAGGTTATGTACCCTGGTATGTTAACATCCCAGTCATGGTTCTCTGTGTACCATGTTTCTGTGACTGCTACGATATCCAGGCATCCCTCTTCCATCAAGGCCACCAGCTCAGGGAGCTTGTTGCCCAGACTACGGGCATTGGTACTCATTACCCTCCATTTCCTGATGGCCTTACTCCCTTACTTGCTTACTTTTATTTCCTGAGTACCGACTAAAGGGTGGGAGCATGCAGTCACAGAAATAAATAACATCACATTCCTGTGACCCGGATATAGTGGTGATGCTGCCATTTGTTTCTGCATGAAGAGGTGAGAATGAGTGCAGGGGGATGAAGTGAGGATACAAGAAAGATTACCATTAGCACGGAGGTTGTCTCCATGAGGAGGAGTGCACTTCGGGACTGATGGGCATGTGTGATGGGATAGATTTTCTTGGTTGCGGTTGTTAGGTCCTAGCAAACAAAGAGAAGCAAGGTTGTTCTGCTAGCTGTCACACAGTGAGATCGGAACACAGAAGTAAGTTTATTACTTTTTCCTTAAATGCTAATGTTGAAATGTAGGAAAAATAATCCAGGCAGCAGAAGCAAAGACGGAGGTGAACCACAGTGAAAAGCAGTTGTTTTCCTCCTCTGTAGTTGTACCAGTTTTGTTGTATGACAGTCTAAAAGTAAATACAGTCATTGAGACAGAAAAACTGCTACTGTGCCTTTTTTTTGTTTTGTCAAGGTGCTGGTGGCCCATACACTACACAGAAAGTTTATGGGTTACCATGCACAGCAAGGCTGTGCTTCCACCTCAGGGTTGCCATGATGACAGGGGGCTCTCGAACTTCACTCTCAAACGCAGTCTGTCATCATGGCAAACCCTCTGTGGAAACACTGCCTTGTTGTACATGGCTACCCATTCCCTATTCTATATGATGTAGTTCATGTCCCTTTCCATCACAGTATTCTAGTAAAGAAGACAGGTGCATTGTAAGATCAGTGTAAGAGCTAAACTAGGAAACAAACTGTAATCAACATTATAAAATCTACTACACGTAAAACCATTGGAAATGCTTACTGATAGGGTGCTTGAGTACCTTTCTCTTTGCTTGAATGAGCACACTTGGGACTCTCAGATGTTCAGCATTCACTGTTCAGTCATATAACATGGAGAAAAAGTCTAGTGATTTGATTGTCTGAAAGTAGCTCAAAGCATATAATTATTGACCCATAATTACATACCTGAGCTACTTCCAGCCATTCAAACCACATCACATATCTATAGGGATATCACTACACTTCTCATGTTAGCAGCACTGCTTCTGCATGGTGGCATCCTGAAGTTACAGTGGCAGAAGGAGGGGGCGGTGACTGAAGAACAAGTCAGGGCAGTAGGAGGAGTTGCAGTGACCAAGGAGCAAGTCATGGCTGCAGGAGGAGGGGGCAGCAATGGAGGAGCAACATGAACTCATGCCACAGTAGCAGGCAAACAGGACAATGGAGCCAGAGTCCGTGCTGTGAGAGCCACAGAAGCAGTTGTAGTGGGGGCTGCTGATGATGTTGCTGCTCCACAACATGGAGAGAATTGAAAGGCTTGCCTGTAATTCAGTGACCAAGCAGCCAGACACGCCCACTTCCTAAGCTATATAAGCAGTCTCTCTCAGCTTCACTGTGAAGCATTTTATCTTTGCAGACGGAGGCTATGTTGGTTTGTCTTCTGAGCTGGCTGGGACCTAACCCCCCTTCCCCTGCTATTTCTGTGTGTCTCTGCTGGACGTCAGTGTTTTTTTTCCTGCTTCTGGTTTGTATCTTTCCTCCGGCTATATGCTTCCCTGTATTTTGTTTCTTGTTTTTTTTTGGGCTTTCACTGTTTTCTTTTTTGCTGTGTTTTGGTTTCCTCTTTTGGAGGGGCTTTTAATTTTAAAACTCCGAGCATACTGCTACTATAGAGCTCATTCTGCTTGCTTTCAGTTACAACTCTCAAATTACTGCACTGCAACTGCAAACCTATTCAGAGCTCATGCTACTGCTTTCAGTTACCTACAACTTCAGCCACTGCTGCTGACTGTTTACTTTAATTACTATTGTACCCAGTGCCTGTGTTTTAACACTGTACTCATTTAACTACTGCTGTACAGGCCCACTTGCTTCCTGCTGCTGCATTGTTTACACCCATTCCTAGTCTACCTTGTTTACTCTGAGGTTAGCTGAAGCTCTTGCTGAGGCTATTAAACTAGCATTTATATCTGCATGTGGTTCTCGGCCTTTCATTGCTTCCTTGTTTGTCCTATGGTGGGGGCTGGGAGGTGTTTGGGGGTCGTGGCCTATGTGGTTAATTAATTTTGTTCTAAATCCTGTCTTCGCCGCTAAAAATCCTCAGAGATTGTCACCTTGATTTGTCTATTCATGTCTGCCTGGCTTGCCCCTAACTTGATGCTGTTTACTTGCTATACAGTTGTTATGCAGGTCCACCTATTACTACTACTACTACTGCTTACTGATCTATCAGGTCCCCACTTGCTTACGCAACCATTGCTCCTTGCTTACGCAAACCGTTGCTTTATGCCTAGTGCCATCCCCTCGGCTTCGCCTGGGATTCTACTGCTCTCAATCTGCATCCGACCTTGCAAGGTCTCAGCACTCAATGCTCATTATGATCTCAGCACGCCGTGCTCATTCAGCTCACCAGCTTTTACAGCTCTCAATCAATTCTGGGGCATGCCAGCCATTCTAATCTGGCGCAGGTTCCTGCAGCTGACAGTCTCGCTCTGCATTTAGTCTGCATCATCGAGTGTGTCCAACTTGGGGCGGGGTCCTTTTCACCTGGCCCATAGCTGGGAATGTCCCCACCCCGGGCTTGGATTTAGCTGTCTGCTACATGACAGCAGCTCCCGGTGTAGAATTTAAGACTAACGGTGAAGGGTGGTTACGACGATCTCCTTTGGCTCTAGTGTTCCACTATAACGGTTGGCCATTGACTTTAGTGGTTTCCCTAGCAAGGCACCTTCACCGCATTCTCCCCATGACTGCCTCTGGTTCACCTGGTTTGATTTAGGGGTGGGTAGGCCAGATGACTGCCTCAGCAGTTGTTGCTCTCCTCCTGTGCCTTGGATGCTCTTATTGTTGCAGAGTTTTCTCGCAACCTTCCAAGACGTTCCCACTAGAGGGTTTGAGTGAGAGCCTTCCTCCAAATTGGAAGTGAATTGAAAGGCTTGCCTGTAATTCAGTGGCCAAGCAGCCAGCCACTCCCACTTTCTGAGCTATATAAGCAGTTTCTCGCAGCCTCACTGTGAAGCATTTTGTCTTTGCCACCACCATCCTCTCCTCTTCCTCCAGTGGCAGCGCTCTATCATTAGGGGGATACCAAAGGTACCTTTAGCCACGGGAACTGTTCCGTGGCACCTCTAGGGGCAGAACCCTTTCTGAGAGTTCCTTGCTTCATACCCCTACAGGGTGGTAATTCCTCTGGAATACAGAGTGTGAACGGCCACAACTAAAACTAACACATTTACACAAGCATAACACTATACTGGCTGCGCAGGTCAGTGAATGGTGAGCCATGGCTTTGTGGAACATACACTATATATTTTTTGTTTACTTCCTGTCTCTGTTTTTTTTTGCATACATCAGAGCCCCCTTTGGCTCCAGATTTATTGCTTTGCATTTGCAAGCTCTTTAGGCAGTGTTCACTTGATGGACCTGCTGTTTTCATTAGAGGGAGGCGGCAGTTTACAGTTAAAATGAACTAAAAGCCAGCCCAGTGGCACAGGGGGCTAAAGCATTGAATGCCTTAGCTGCTGCCATGCTGGCAACCCATGTTTAGGAATGAGTGCGAGTTGCTGGGGCTTGGCAGGCAGGAAGAGGATTGAGCGTCCCAAGGACTCGTCTCCTCTACTGGAGTGGCCAGTAATCTCGGCCTTTATCTGCCACTGGGTGAAGGCCTGGTGGTAGTACAGGTAGTAAGTAGTTTGAAGAGCGGGGTCATGAATCCGCAGAACACGTGTGCCTCCACACATATGTACTGAAGTGATGTGATGCCTTGGCAGGTTTTGGGAAGGAAATGGAAAAGGGGCCAGGGGGCTAAATAATGCCCTGCACATCTCCCCAGACCCAGACCACTACCTGGACATCTGGATTGGAACTCTGGGGAGGGTAATCCTCCCCCCTCCGGTGCCTCCAGGGGGGTAATCTGTGGGGTAATCTGTGGGGGAGTAGCTTCAGATGGGTGACAGACGAGGGAAGTGGGGACAGGCACAGATGAGCTGTCCACAGGGTAAACAGCTCTATGGAAAAAAATGAACTGAAACACATTTGAAAAGTTTTTATTGGTACATACAACAGTTCAGTTAAACTGCAGAATGAAATGAGAGACTACTTCATGTCCCACAGTTAAAAAAGACATATTTAAGATACATTTAAAAGTTAGGGCAACTTACAAACTTTCTCAGTCCTGTTCTGCACCTTTTATAAGTGCAATAAATTCCTCCAGGCTGTGTGATTATAGTCAATAATCACATTTCTCTCCTGGGTGTTTAAAGGCATGTGGAACAAGTGCTGTGTACCTAACAACACCCTCGAGAGGTGTTTCATTATGGACCCATCATCACACATGCTATTGTGTCCTACTGGTTACCTAAAATAAAGAGAAAACATTTTAAAAACATTAAATATTCTTCTATCTTTCCCAGGTGGCCAGACCTAGTTTGCTGACCATCCCCTTCTGCACCCCAGTCATTTCCCTCCCTGCACCCCTCCTTCATTCTCCCATACACACATTTTGTTTCCATAAAGCTTTTTACCCCCAAGGGAAGGTTGGAGGCCATCAACACTGTCTCTTCCCCCCATGACCTGCACTCATCTCTCTTGACCTCTGCAAGACAAGTCCTCTAGCTGTTTCTCCCTATGTCAGGGCTAGGGGGAAGGCCATCCTCCCCTTCAGTCTACAAATACAGATCTTCTCCAGAGTTGAGCAGCAGTGCAGCTCATGAGGGAATGAGCAGGTCTTCATGAAGACCACCTTCCCCACTTTTTCCATGTTTCTTTCCCACTGTCCCCTTCTGTGGCATCAGTATGTGTATGTGGAGGAGTGCATGTCCTGCAGAACCATGGCACTGCCCTTCGAGTTGCTTGAAACCTGCACTACCACTGGGCCTCCCCTCATCTTGTGGCAGTCAGAAGCCAAAATGGTTGTCCACCTCTCCCTGGAAGAGAAGAGCAGTCCCTGGGATGCTTGATCCTCTCCCTCCCTGCCAATCCCCAGCAATATATGCTCGTTCCCAAACGCAGGTTGCCGGCATGACAGGAGATATGCCTCAGCCCTCCACACCACCAGGCCAGATCCCCACACACAGATTTAAGGGTACTGTCAGCTTTTACTTTTTTGTTTTTGTTAGTTTACTGAGGCCAATATACCTATAAGAATCTATATGCCTTCAGAAGGCATGTATGCTCCCCAAACCCCATTATTATGTCATTTTCATTGTTGTTTCATACCCTATATAATAAAGATTGACTTGGGAAAAGGTTCTTACCTGTTAGATTGCCCAATGCCTGGCTGAAAGCTTCCTCTGTGTGTTTCTAATATGAAAAGAATGCACTTCAATACAACATGGCACCTTGAACATCTGATAAACTCATTCATGCACGAGTTAGACATTTTTCAAGCCACCTGATATTTTATATGACATGAAAAAGAGCTATGCTGATGCCATTAATATGTTTTTCACATTTTCACCTTAAAGCAAGCAGTATAATGCTTTACAACTGCATTAGAAAATCGGTACCATGACTCTGGGCACATGCACCAGTACTGGGACTGTGGCACGTGCACTAGTACTGGGGCTGGGGCATGTGCACCAGTACTGGGGCTGGGGCATGTGCACCAGTACTGGGGCTGGGGCATGTACACCAGTACTGGGGCATGTGCACCAGTACTGGGGCTGGGGGCCTGTGCACCAGTACTGGGGCTGGGACATGTGCACCAGTACTGGGTCTGGGGCATGTGCACCAGTACTGGGCCTGAGGGCATGTGCACCAGTACTGGGGCCGGGGGCATGTGCACTAGTACTGGGGCTGGGGCATGTGCACTTGTACTGGGGCTGGGGAATGTGCACCAGTACTGGAGCTGGGGCATGTGCCCTAGTACTGGGGCTGGGACATGTGCACCAGTACTGGGGCTGGGGCATGTGCACCAGTACTGGGGCTGGGGCATGTGCACCAGTACTTGGGCACGTGCACCAGTACTGGGGCTGGGGACATGTGCACCAGTACTGGAACTGTGGCATGTGTACCAGTACTGGGGCTGGGGCATGTGCACTAGTACTGGGGCTGCTGCACATGCCCAGAGGCATGGCTGATTTTGAGATTAAAAACTTCAGGTAAGCTAACAGGTAAAAACTCAGCCTTAGTAAAACTTTATTATATGAAAAATAGTGAAAATGACATTCTAATGCAGTTTCAGGAGCATACAGTACATGCCTTCAGAAGTCATATAAATTCTTCCAGTGACAAGTCTCACTAGGCTAAAAAAACATAAAAGCTGACAGTGCCTTTAAAAGAAATGCTCACCTCCTGGCACTGTGTCAGGCGCTGACAATATGTAATTATACACCCAGGCTCAAACCCTGCCCCTCCCCCCAGCTACAGAAGTACCACCCTCCTGAGAGATTATCCATGATTTGGAGGGACAAACAATAGTGAGATGCCAGCTTAGCTTTGTAACCCTTCCTTCTTAACCCACATCGTTCCTGTCTGTACTGCAGTATACAGTCATCTGACTGGAGTGGTAAATGCCAGGGAGGGAGAAGCATTCAACATAGCTTATTACACTAGGAAGACTGGTAAGTCTGCATAATGCCAGCAGTGATGCAAACACTCCTCTTGCATCAATCTCGACATCTGCTACTACAGTCATATGACTTTATCTCACATTACAGAGAGGCACACTGCAAGTTACTGAAGGGGGACTGACTAGGCTAGACTGGAATTTAAGTAATATTTGCCTCCTGGATGATGGATTGAGGGCCATTATCCAACTTTTGGGAAATGATCCTTTAATTCTAGTAGAGTTGGGCTGGGGGAGTGGTATAGCGACACGCTGTAGACAACTGGTACAATGCCAGGAGATTATGACTTTTTTCAGATTTGTATATGGGATAACAGGGAAGAGTGGAATAGGGACTAGTCACAGGAATAGTCCTGGCTATTTCAGGAGGGATAGAGAGTTCTCTTACATTTTTTCAACAATTTTTCATTCCCTGTCCTAAAATTTGCTCACCAAGTAGTGAACATTACTTGGTATCCATATCCAAGCACCGAATGCCCCATCATACGGGGATTTGGAAATTAATATTTATCACTCACACATCCCTACAGATTGAATGTACTAAATGATCAGCAAAGATGGTGTAACAACAGAATGTGAACCAGTATTTCAAATGCAGTTACAACAGAGAACACAGGCTTGCAGGTTAAAGACCGTTCTTTAAGCCATATGAAAAAACAGGGTGCACTTCATGTAAGCAATAAAACACAATGGAGTGTGGGTTATGCTTTGATAAACACATGCCTAGGAGCACAGTGAAGCATGAGGCTGTGGACAGAGAGTCTTACTTCCACTAGAGTGCATTTATCAGAACATAACCCACTCATTCATTGGAGCATTGTATTGTGCTTATAAAAGGGGTATATGTTGAGGAACTGTGGCACATAAAAAAATCGATGGAATTTAAAACAGATCTGTTATTTCATTTGAAATAGACCCTCCACTTTCCACTGGGGAGAGGTTCTATTTGCTGGTGTCATTAGGGGCACTGTACTGTCCTGTGGATCGCTGCCTTAAGCCACCAGCAAGACCACAGTTTCTTTAAAATCCTGCCCGTAGCTCACAACCATCTGCTGTAGTGAATCGTACCAAAGTCCCAGCAGTCTCACTCTGCTTTAAGTCAGAATGGAGTTTATGGAGTCTGTAATAGCTACATCTCGGGAAGGGGACAGAGTGGCTTGGGAAGGACAGCTACAGCATTTTAACGCTGTTTTCTTTTCTTTTTGTGGCTTCTGATTTCGCTCGCTAAATGGAAAAAAAATGACAGCTAAATCATTTACACTGGCATCGGGGGAATCTGTTCTGTACTGCTGGCACAGATATGGGCACTTGTTATTTTCCATGGTACAAGCTAAATAAAGACATAGCTGGCAAGGGCTGTCAGCCAATCAGATTGCTTTATTGTCTTTACCCATTTTATAAATTGGTATAATGTACACCTTGGGTGTAGTGTGAGTTGTGCCTTCTATATTTATTTATTTATTTAAGAGTTTCACCAGGAGGGCACACTGAGCAGAGTACTGCTTGATTCCAGTTGCGTCCTGGTGGTTGAGGGGAAGGAAGAACACAATACAGAAATACATTGCAACCAGACAGCAAGTGTTAGAAACAGCTAACACTAGGATGATATTATGACTTGTGCAGAGCAAGACAACAGGGTGCATCAAGGTACAAATGAAATGACTAATACAGTGCAACATAATACAGCCCTAGTGTTCCAACCAGAGGAGGAGTGGTGCATTTGGTTAGATACATGTGCAAATGGAGGCAAAATTGTCTTTGAGGCGGGCGTGGAGGTAGCGGTCCATGTTACATGTAGAAAAACATAGAAGCAACACTGCAGACATGGATCTGATAGAAACACGGCCCTAGGATTATATGTTTGACTGCACTTGAAAGTTGTTGCCCATTCAAAGTGGAGCCAGGGATCATTCAAATTTGCCAGGAGGGTGTCAGCAATAGGTGTGTGGGAATTTAGCAGTAAGGCATGGCATTGGCTGTGGTGTGGTGGAATCATAACAAGTTTTGGGTGGGGTGAGGCACCCAAGATGTATTGTTATCCCACTACAGTGCAACCCCATTCATGCCTTATTACAACTATGAAATGGGTCATAAGTAAGTAATTATAAAAGAAATACAGACAATCTATCTGAATTTTTCAAAACCAACATTAAGGAATAACATTTAAAATTAGCTTCAAATATTGTACTTAAAATAGGTAATTTGCAATGCACCTCAGGGTCAGTTCAAAATAAATATTTTAAAGCATTGATGAATTAGAAATAACCTTCATTTACTGAATACATATAAACAGAGGAGAGAAAGAAGTAAGTGCCTCAGCTGGGACTTAAACCCAGGCCAACTGGAATACTGTTCTAGTCATGCTAACGAGCTGCGCCACCAAGGCAACTGGAACTTGGGCTGTCCCAGAGCACACATTATTCTTTCCCCCATGCACAACCTGGTGCTGCACAAATAATTACTTTATTTTCAATCACATGGGTGTGGTGTGCATATTTATGAAACACATACAAACAGAGGAGAGAAAGAAGTAAGTGCCTCAGCTGAGACTTGAACCCAGGCCACCTGGAATACCGTTCTGGTTGCACTAACCATCTGCACCACCCAGGCATTTATTATTAAGTTAAAATCACAACTTTTTTTAAAGGGGTGGCTGGAATATTGTAAGTTAAGGGTGGGACACAATGCTGTGATAGGGAGGGGGTATCAAACTACTGAAGAACTGCAAAAAAATGCAATAACATTTTTTTTTATACAGTAAACAACTGCAATATGGAATTAATGTATATTGCCATGTAAGTTGTGAATGCTGATGTTCAGAACCTGGGAAGTGTAGATTTAGGCTTGCTGATATCATGGATCTGTTCTATTGGTTCAGTTACTTCATGGCTGTCAGTTAAAGTCTAAAATGTCAGGATGATGACTGTTTGGGTGTGTGATATGGTTGGTAACAGAGCCAGTGGAGATTGAGTATTTGAAATATTTTCAGGTGGGCAGCTATTCAAGGATCTCAGAATTGATGGGTGCAGTGAAGGAGGAGCAGCAGGTTGAGCTTCACCATTTCCAAACTGATACTGGCTGTGATGCACTTATTCGAGGAGGAGTAGCAGGTAGCCTTTCCGTGTTGGAGTCATGGGAGGTGGAGCAGCAGGTCTGGATTTCCTGCTTCTTGAAGATGTTATTTTTTTCATTTACATAAGAGTATTTATTTCCATTTCATATTATTTATTTTTTGATAGCTGCTCTACAAGGTATAGTCCCCTCCTAGGAAGCACTGGTGATTCAAGATTTTTTGGCACTACCTCCTGATTGGCTGCTGCCGCAGCTACCCTCATGCTGATCGGCTAATCCTCCTAGCCCAGGACTCTGACTGCCTAAGCCTTTAGCAAGCATCCGTCTTTAGTGCACTTGAGAAGCCAGCCCTTGGTGAGCTTTTGTGAAGCCAAACTACCTCCTAGCTTAACCTCTGAGGTCAAATTTTCTCCCGTCCACCCTTCCTCACCCCTGGCACTGTTTAAATCCGTGAAGCTGCACTCCATGCTCCTCCCTGCTGTGCAACTAGGCCAATGGTAACTTTATGATTTTCGTTCTGCTGGTCTAATACTTTTTTTTTCTCTGTTACCCCTCCTTCAGTATAGATCTAATAGGACTGCAGTGCAACTAGGCATATTGATACTCTACTGACTAATGCTCTGCTCCCTTAGTACATTTCTTTCAACCCCTGTACCTGTATTCTTTTTCAACCCCTGCACCTCTGAATATTTCTATTAATAATATTTAATTAAGCCTAATTACCTTCTATCCTACTATTGTGCTCCCCTGACCATGACCCCTCAACTCCTTCTTAAAATGCTAACTCCCAGTTCCTCTATTCTTCCCCTTCTAATCCTTATCCTCACTGTATCCCCTCCTGCATTTCTTCACAGTCAGCCTAAAAACTCACTAAAAAATACCACCAACAGCTTAATCTGGTTCAGTTTCAGTTGGTTACCGTGTGTATCCCCCCTCCCCCCCAAGTCTCCCTGAAAAAGGGACTTCTAGTCTCAGAGGGCCTACCGGGTAAACAAAATTCAATAAATAAAAAAAATCCTGGCTACACCTTTCCTCCTTCCCGCTCATCCTTCACCCCCATCATTACTATTACCCCGATCCCCCCCTAGAACTCTGGACCCACTTTCCTCATCTCCTGCCGGCTCCCATTCTCTCTGTTCTTAGCTACTTTGCTTTCCTCCTCCTACTAATCATCTACTCACCTAGCCATCACTCCCCCTTAAAATCTCCTAAATCCCCTACTAGTCACAAATGCCCTAAGCCTCACCTCCTCATTATTGCCCTCCTCCTCCTCGCATCTGGTAACATTCATCCAAATCCTGGCCCTATTGCTCCTAATTTCTCAGCCTCCCCCTCCTCCCATGTACCAAAATCCCAAGCCCCTTCTGCCTTCCTTAATGGTCTGAAAATTATACACCTGAACATCTGCAGCCTGCTATCTAAAATAGATCTTCTGCAAACAATGGCTGTCTCACTCAAACCAGATATTCCAATTATAACATAAACCTGGCTTACCGACAAGATCCCCAACCACTCCATCTCTGTCCTGGCTGTTCCATCTCCAGACAGGACCGGGTGAGCAAAGGAGGTGGCTTAGCTATAGATATCTCCTGTTCTCATTAAAATATTCCACCATTTTCTCAGCCCCCCCCACTACCTATGAAGCTCTTGCCATCACTATAGCCTTCCCCTTCTCCATCCCAGTCTTCATAGCAGGAATCTACTGCCGCCCTGGTATACAGCCCACTGTTGCATCTGAACTGGTCACATTCATAACCTCCTTCTCTCACACAGGTGAGCTATATTTACTGGGTGACTTTAACTTAAACTGGCTGGCGCCCTCCACATCCAAAACTCGCAATGACCTAACAGCTCGAAATCTTGTCCAACTCATCCAAGAACTCATTCACCTAAATCACAAAACACAAAACCATTTCCTGTTAGATTGGGCACTCAACTCCCACCCCCACAGAGTCATTAAATCAGGTACCCTGCCTGATGCCCTCAGTGACCACCACCCAATATTTCTGGTAAGAAAAATCCATAGACCCAAATCATCACATAAAACCTTGCAACTACACTCCTACAACTCCTTAGACCTTGATCCCCTTCTGCAAGATCTTACCCACTCCGATTAGGCCCCTCCTACTTCTGCCCCCTCTGTTGACAGTGCTCTCACCTCCTTTAAAGAAGTATTCTTATCTATCTGGAATGACTTTACCACTTTCAAATGAACTCAAGTTCATGGCAATCACCTTCCCTGGATCACCCCTGAACTACTGGCCTGCCTCAGGGCACATGACAAAGCCTGGAAGAAGCATAAGGCTTCCCAGCTCCCCACAGATTATGCGATTTACCATATGCTAAGAAATATTTGCACAAAAGCAACCAGATTAGCTAAGTCTGAGTATTTTCGATCTGCTTTTCTCACTAATATTAACTCCCCCTCCAAATTCTGGAAAGTGGTTCAAGCTCTCTTCTCCCTTCCATCCCATCCCCCCCTCATGTGCTAAATATAAACAACTGCCTTGTTTCTGACCCCTACCTAGTGGCAAATGAATTTAACTCCTACTATACTTCTTGTGCCTCAGCCCTCCTAAATTCCTTCCCCTCTTCCCTCCACTCTCCTGCATCCCCCTCCTCAAGCATTCATCCTCCACCTACTATCCCCCCCTTCTCCTTCTCAGCTGTCTCCCCTAATGAAACACTAAAAGCCCTCCTCTCACTTAACCCTTCAAAAGGTTCCTCACCTGATGACATTGACCCTAAGCTCTTTTACCTCTCAGCCCAAGCTATATTCTTTCCCCTCTCCTTAATTCTCAATTTCTCCTTCTCTTCCTCAACCATCCCCTCTCCCTGGAAACATGCTGTGGTCCTCCCCTTTCCCAAGAGTGGCGACCTGACTTCTCCTAATAACTTTTACCCTATCTCCCTCCTTCCCACCCTCCCGAAGCTCCAAGAACACTTGGTCCTCTCCCAACTCATCTACTTTGTTACCGACTCCTCCTTCTTTACCCTGTTCCAATCTGTTTTTTCAGAAAAAATCACTCCACCACCACCTCCCTACTCAGGCTCACTGGCTCCATCCTCACCGGGATGGACAATGGCCTCATCACCTCTACCATCTTTGTCGACCTTACCAAGGCTTTCAACACTGTCTCCCATGCACTCCTCCTTGACTCCCTCATGACAGCTGGACTGTCCACACCTGCCTCAGCCTGGTTTAGGTCCTACCTCACAGGCAGAACCCATCTGTATTCTATAGCTAGACTGTAAGATAGTACAATTTACAATACATTCGTAACTTTCAAAGTCTCTTTTCATATGCTGGACAATCTGTGCAGTCAGAAGAATGAAACAAAGGAGAATTCATGAAAGGATGGCAAACAGACTCTCTGGCCAGTGTGGCTAATGGGATTTCCGTGTGACTATGGTGATGTGGAGAGGCTTTTTGAACATGCCATAGGCTCATCGGCTACACCACCTCTCCCTATCACCACAGGAGTCCTTCAGGGCTAAGTGCTTGCCCCCATTTTCTTCTCCATATTTTTAAATGACCTGCCATCAGTCTGTTTCTCCTCCTCTTACATACATATGTATGCTGATGACACGGTCTTGTATACCTTTGGCAAATGCACAGCTGATGTTGCAACCATTCTGCAGCATGACTTCCACCAGATGCAACACCGGTTTGCCTCACATCTGCTTTTCCTAAACACCAAGAAGACAGTGTCCATGACCTTTGGCATTAGGCAGAGACTCTCTAGGCTCCAGGCCCTGCCCTCTTTCCACACCTTGGATGGGACACTCATAGAGGACACCACCTCATTTAGATACCTTGGGGTTTGGTTGGACCAACACCTTAAGTTCTCTGGACATGTTGACGCTATCCTGAAAAAACTGCACCCCAAGCTTGGTGCCTCATATAGGAATCAAAGTTGCATCCCTACCTCGGCCAGGCATGAACTTGTCCAGAAGATGATACTTCCCATTTTTGACTACTGCAACGTAGTCTATGGTGCTGCTCCCAAGTCCGCCCTGGCTAGATTGGACGCTGTCTTCAACTCCTTCTGCTGCTTTGCTCTTGATGCTCCCTCTCATACTCATCATTGTGATCTTTACCACATCCTGTTCTTTCCACCACTTGCAAATAGGCACCTCTCCCATTGCGCCAAACTCACCTCTAAATACTGGCTGGATGAACTCCCTGCTTACCTCACCTCTTCTCTCTCAACCCCTCCTATTCCCCTCCACTCCCTCAGATCTACTGACACTTGTATCTTGGCGGTCTCTCACCACTCCACACTTACCGGACAGTCTGGCTTTTTCTATTGCTTCCCTAAAGTCTGGAACTCCCCCCCAAATACACCACTCCCCCTTCTCCTACTTCCCTGGATCTTCCCTACACAACTACCTCTCCTCTAGTTGCACTTGCTTTAATCATCCTTAACCCCCTAGCTAATTCTGCTTTAGTTTACTTCACCTCTTAGCTCACACCCCTCAAAACTATTCCCCATTACCTCTGTTTCTCTCTTCTGCTATCCTCCCTTCCTTCTTCCCCTCTCCCATCCTCCCCTACTATTATCTCCTCACCCTCCTTTATCCAACTATTATCTTCTCCCCCTCCTTTACCTTACCTTGCTCCACCCCCTTGTGGGGTTCTTAGTTTTCTGAAGGTGCCAGGTCTTGGCATGCCTCTCTCCTACTATAATTCTCACTCTACCACCTGTATCTTGCCATCTTCTGACCCCTGGTAGGGTTCTCAGCATCCTGAAGGGGCGAGATCTTGGCATGCCTCTATCCTCCCTCCCCACCCCTCTCTTACCCCCTCCTCTACTCCCCCACCTCCCACTTCCTCACCCTTCTACGCTGTACTAAACTGCTTGCCCCATAACTCCTTCGAGTGTGTTGTATATTAACACTTCTGTTGTACCTAAGCTGATTGCACTGTCAGTTTTGCCAATGCAAACCTGTTATGTCTCTGACCAAAAAATGTTTTTGTCTCCCAGGACACCCAGGGAGGTAGTAAGATAGTTGAAGTATGTATTGTTTATCTTAACTCTCTGTGTTCTGTCAGCTAGATAGCTGGAAAACCAGGGGGAAGCATGCATGGAGATTCAGAGGGAGCTGCTTTTGTGGAGTAGTAGTTTATGATCGACCATGTCAAAAGCTTTTGTCAGGTCAATAAACACAGCACCAGTGTATTCACCCTTATCAAGGGATGCACAGATCACATGTAGTAGTGTCAGTGTGGCAGTGGTGGTACTGTGACTTTTCCAGAAACAATGTTGTGCTCAACAGAGTAAGTTGTAATCATCAAGGCATGCAGTGAGCTGGATGGTGATGATTTTTTCCATTAATTTTCTTAGGGACGGTAAGATGGCAATCGAACGATAGTTTGATAGGACTTTACAATTGCATTTTTTAAACACTGGGACTATGTTGGCTTGCTTCCAGGCAGAGGGGACAGTGGCAGTGGAGAGGAAGAGGTTAAGGATCCTTGCAAGAAGAGCCACAAGCTTGTCTGCGGCTAGTTTCAGAAGTCTCGGCTCAAGGCCATCAGGGCCTGCTGACTTCGATTCAGGGATATTTCTTAGTAGTTCTAGGACATCTGGAGTTGAGACCTTTTTAAATAAGAAGGGGGGAGATGATGGCTAGAGGAAGGCAGCAGTAGTGAGGAGGAGGCTCCCTGGTTTTTGTCTAGAAGGTTCAGAGTGGAGAAGAGATCAGAGAGAGGTTGTTGAAGGCATTTGCGATAGTATGTGGGTTGTTGCAGTGTATCCCATTAATCTTGAAGTCTGGAGTGATGGTGGGGGCTTGGTAGCCCAGGGCTTGTTTGAGGTGGCTGCAGTAAAGACGAGGACATTTTTGGGTAAAGGTTAAGCAGGACTTGTAGTAGCTACTTTTACTATATCTTGTGGCATGCTTGCATTTGTTTCTGAGACTTCTGTAGTCAGCCTAGTTGGATTGGGCATTGGATGCTTATGAAAGTGGCCCAACATCTCTTTTTTTCATGAGGGACAGGAGGGGACGAGCAAGCCAGTTGGTGCTTGTCCCTCGAACACTCCGGATGGTGATAGGGGCATGTTTGTTCTGTAGCATTAAGAATATGTCAGTGAAGTAGAACAGGGTCAAGTTGACATCTGAGGTGGTCCATAGAGGGGACCAGTTTTGGCTGGCCAGGTCAGCTTTGAACTGGGAAGAGTCAAGCTGAGAAAAGTCCCTGAAGTGGATGATGTGAGGTGGGACTTTGGGCATGGTAGTATGCCATACACAGTATTCATAGATTCATAGATTGGGTATGAGTTAAGTGAACCAGGGACCTTTAATGAACTCGCCACCACATTAGTGGTGGAAGAAATATTTTTGGTTCCCCGTAAACCTATCTAATCATTTTTTTTTTAAATATCCAAGGTGTTACTATTGACTGTATCTTTTGGTAGGGTATTCCATCTATTAATAACTCTCTGTGTGAAGAATTTACTTCTTCTTGTTGTAGCCAAGTGATCACCTAGTAATTTCAATCCATGTGATCTGGTATGCTCTGTACCAGTATATGGGTGAATGATCACTTAGGGCATCAGGCAGGATACCTGAGTGGCCAGTCTTGTCAGCATCTGGAACTAGGATCTAGTCTATGAGGGTTGAGGTGTTACCATTGTTGGATAACCTAGTAGGTTGAGAGATGATTTGGGTAGGTAGGAGTTTGTTTAATAGGGGGTCAATTTCAGCAGCAGAGCAGGATGCCCAGTTAATATTAAAGTCACCAAGGATAATGAATTCACTGCTATGCACAATGGGGCCAACAGTATCTATGAGCAGATTAAACCCATGGGTGCTCGATAGGGGGCAGGTATGTATAGAATATATGGAGTTTCTCATAGGAGCCCAGAGTTAGTACACCATGGCACAGCTCAAGGGCATTAGAGGACATCACAAGGGGTGTGAGTGTGGAGAAATTTAGGTGGGATTTGTAGTAGATCATTGTGCCACCTCCCCTCTTAGGGGGCACCTGTCATTTCGAATGGAAGTTGTAGCCCGCTAAGGTACATTGACTGTCAGGTATGGATGGTTTGAGCCAGGTTTCAGAGATACATAAAATATCAGGCTGGTAGTGAGATACCCAGACAGCAAGCTCAATATGGTAGATAGGGTCTGCACATTGAGATTGCTTCTCTATAGCAATCTGCCATAACCATACATCCTTATTCAAATGACCCGATAGCACTAGCAAGGAGCTATGGGGTAATTTGTGTCCTCATTACAGGCATGGAACAAGCTGAGTTTGTGACCCCCCCAAAAATAGCCTACCAGGGCTGCCTACAACCTGTTCTCTGCAGTTTGGTGGTACCCCCACATCACCAAACACCTGCCCATGTAAGTTTGAAAGATGTCCTGGTGTCCAGTGGTCCCTGACTCCCCAAATACCCAGCCACTTACTAATGGAGTATGCACAAATGTCTAGTTGTCCCCCAGCCCTAAACACCCACCCATGTACTTATGAAATATGTTGTGGTGCCCAGTGGTTCCTCTGCCCCTCCCAAACTCCTGCATATTTTGAAATACTGCCTTGTGTCCAGAGGTTTCCCTCCCACCAAATCATCTGTCCAGTGACCACCCATAGCAAAGAAGGCCACCTCCCCATCCCACCTATTCCAAACCCAGCACAACCACCACTGCCCCCCATAGCCTGAGTACCCAATGGTGACAGACTGAACCCCTCCACTCACCACCTTGGCCGGCCACCTTCTGAATGACAGAGAGTGATCCTGAGGATACTTTAGCACCTGTAGCTGCTACCCCACTTTACTAGTGCTATGGGGCTCCCTGAGCTCAGTACAGTCCTCTGGGTTTGTACTTAGTCCAGGGAGGACAGCATGACCAGCAAACAAAAGATCAGAGCTTATAAAAACTGTAATATCCACTGCAGACTATTGAATCTCCTGCTGCTGCAGCCCTCTTCTGATGTCAGCTACATGGGACTCTGGGATTTTTAATGACAGAAAATGCCAGTTTGCAAGTAAGCAATATGCGTCTGATGCAATCTACTATACAGCAGTAAATAGTAAGTAAAAACATGTTTTTGCACACATTGTGCAAATTGGGATCAGCCCCACACTTGTACATGGGGCTGTTATTGCTTTAACCTCCCTGTGCTGTCTGCTCCCACCAGAAAATGAGCTTTGGCTTAGTGTCCTTTCACAGCCCCAAATTTTAAAACAAAAAATATAAATAACTACAGTAAAGGGAGAAAAGGAGGCAGCATCAGAAATCATAAAAACATTCCTTAACATTCCAAAGAAAGATAGACTGTTTTGGCAGAAGCAAAGACCAGACTATGGGAAGATAAGAAATTGTTTTTCCTTAATTAGCTACCTATAGTCTCCTCACTTATCCACTCTCATATATGGACCACCCTATCTTGACAAAAAGAAACTCAGCTCCATCATTATGTACAATGTGCCCCATGGCAGGACCTTGGAGTAGAGATGGGCAAAGTAGCCAAAATTTGCTTTGCAAATCAATTTGAGAAGTTGGTAAAATTCACCAAGTGCTAACAGCAGGCTTCATGAAGCTTTCACCAAGGTAAAGTGGCCCCTTTTCTATACTAATTGACCTACATTCGTACATTGCCTGAAAAACAACCACTTTTCTAGGAAAAACTCATTGCAAAGAGGAGGAGGGAGTGAGAAGTGAATTACTTTGCAAACTTCCCACTTTGTCACTCTTTCAAAGAGAGAACCTTGAAAAGTAATTTGCTAAGGCAGATTTTACAACTTTGCAACAATCCTCACTTTGAGGTTGGGTGTCTCCATCCATCCAAAGATTCACAATCTGGTTTAGAAGAGAGCTCATGATAAAGTAAAAAAAGTGTGCCTGCCATCATAATGATGGCCTTTTGGAGCTTTCTCCTGACATGCTCTTTCAGAAAGTCATAGAAACAGAGCATAGAATTTGGTGGCTGATAAGGACCACTTGACCCACCTAGTCTGGCTCATTTTCCGTACCTACTGCAATACTGCAGACCCTACTTGATCTTCAGCTTTACCCTTCCTTTCCTAATCACTAAGGTTCTCTTATACCTATCCTATGCATTCTTGAGTCCCAAGGTTCTTTTATACCTATCCCAGGCATTCTTGAGTCCCATTACTGTTTTTGCCCCCAACACCTCTGCTGGGAGGCTATTCCAGGCATCCAGCAGTCTTTCTGTGAAGAAGCACTTCCTCATGTTTCACGAGTCTACCCCCATCCAGCTTCATAGCATAACCCCTTTTTCTTGAGCATCTTTTTTCTGAAAAATGCCTGTCTTGTACCTTATTTATACCCATGAGATATTTGAAAGTCTCTATCATATTCCCCCCCTTCCTCTTTTCCTCTAGGGTGTACATATTGAGGTCTTTTAGTCTCTCTCTCTCTACATAGGGCTTTTGCTACAGACCCGGCACTATTTTAGTTGCCTTCCTCAACCACCTCTACTCTATTTCCTTCCTGAGATGTGGTCTCCAGAACTGGACACAGTACTCTAGAAATGGTGTCATCAGAGATTCATACAGTGGTATCATCATCTCCCTCTTTCTGTTGGTGATACCCCTCCCAATGCACTCTAGCATCCCACTGGCTCTTCCCATTGCCTTGTCACACAGTTTGGTCACCTTTAGGTCATTAGATATGATTACCTCCAGTTTTCTTTCCTGTTTGGTGGTCATCAATATCACTCCCCCCATCTGGTACTCTGCCCCTGGGTTTCTGTGCCCCAAGTGCATGATTTTGCACTTCTTCATAGTGAAACTTAGTTGCCACACTCGTGACCACTCCTCAAGCTTTCTTTGATCCCTATTTATTTTTTCAGCCCCCCCCACCAGAGTGTCTACTATATTGCAGCTATTTGTGTCTATTTCCAATTGGCATACCTTCCCTTCTATCTTCTCTGCAATGCCACTAATAAAGACATTAAAGAGGACTGGTCCCAGTAGTGATTCTTGTGGCACCCCGCTGGTCACCCCCTTCCTCTGTGTGAGCTCCATTTACCACCACCCTCTGTCACCTATCCACCAATTAATTCCTTATCCAGTTTACCACCTTTGGACTGACTCCTAGGCTGCCCAGTTCAGTTTGTTTATGAGTCACCTGTGTGGAACAGTGTTGAAGGCCTTACTGAAATCTAGGTAGGCCACATTGGTTTTACTATGCCGCCGCGACATCCCCTACAGTGACATCCCCCACAGCACCATGAGCATGCTGACATCCCCAACAGCGATGCGTCCCGAAACTGACCGGCAACATGGCGACAGCAAGTGGGGGGACAGTGTCCCCACACCCCCCACTTTAGATTACTAACTCCACGTTGCACAGACAGTGGAGTTAGGTGCCTACCCCCATCACTGCATAGTCTGTTGCCATGAAACCCCATCGCTGCAATGTCCATCACCATCAGGGTTTCGTTGTGCAGGTTTCACTGTAATGGTGTCACTGTCCCGTCGGTATATGGGCCACATCCACCGCTCCAACCTGATCTTATTCTATAGTCACCCAGTCAAAGAAATCTATCAGATTTGTTGGACATAACCTTTCCCCAGTGAATCCATGCTACCTAGGATCCTGCAAGCAGCTGAATTAAAGATATTCCACATTCTGGGGAGTCACATGATGCACAGGTCTGAATAGCTGCTCAATCCACAGGCTCCCATCCTCCCTGCCTGAATTTTGCCTTTATTTTATTTCATTCATCAGTTATTTCAGTGTAATATACTATTTCAGTATATACTTGTCTTCATCTTTGGCATAGTGCTCCTTTTCCTTGTCAAAATGGACTTAGAGGCCAGCCCAGTGGTGCTGAGGGGCGAGGCACTGGATGCCACACCTCATTCCACACCAGCGACCTGGGTTTGAGAACGGACTTGGGTTGTCGGGAATTGGCAGGGGAGGAGAGGATTGAGTGTCTGGAGGACTACTCTCCTCTTCTCTAATGAGGGAGGGTTGGGGCTTCACTCGCTGCACTGGCAGCCCCCACTGGAGAATAGGGGAAGCAGTGATCAGTGGGTCAGTACACTGGGGACTGGGAGCAGTAGACATACTGTGAGCGTGCATGCGAGCATGCGCGCTGGATGTCACTGCACATCCACTCCCTGGGGACCATTACAACACAAATTCCCTCTTCGTAGCAGCATGAGGCCATTGACGGATAACCGGTCCCATGCCAAACAACGCCTGACAGTCAAGGTGGGGGCTCCAGGGTGATGCGGTCTCCTCCCCCGGTAAGGCTTCCTGGGGGGGGGCCCTCCATAGGGGGTAAGCTATGGTCCTCCCCGCTCCAATAGTCATGGTAGAGGCTGGCGATAGGGGCTAGTTGAGTGTCTGCATATCTGGTTGACAGGAGTAAATACCCCCCACTGTAGAGAGTGCATAAATAGAACTGACAAAAAAATGGATTCAGAGATGAGAATGGCACTGCCTAAGTATACCCCACCACCTACTCCCGATAAGTCCTCGAAACAATCCAAGGCCCAACCTTCATCTGCAGGCAAGCCAACTACTGCAACTGCAGGGACGTGGCCACTATCCAAGGAACATTTTCTGGAAGAGTTTACTCCATTAAAAAACTCCATACAAGAACTGACCACTGAAATTAGAGCTCTCAAGGTTTCAGTCAAGACCTTAATAGATGTGTCGGAGAGGACAAGGCCAGAACACATTCATTGGAAACTTGGCGCTCTAAACTGGATCCCGACTTTGTAGTGCTCTGATGAAAAATGGCCCACCTTGAAGCTAAATTGAAAGACTTAGATGGTCAGAGCCATAGGAACAATGTGATTGTCTTCGGTCTTCCAGAGAAAGTTGAGCGGTACAGTTCAGTGGTGTTCGTTCAGAAATTGTCAACCAAGCTCGCTGGACCCTCTCCGAATGGATCATCATATGTTGTGAATCGAGCACACAGTGCATTAAAACCTATGTCTCCAGAAGGTTCCCCACCATGACCCTTCATTCTTTAATTTCTTAACTTCCTTGACAAACAACATTTGCTGAGTGAAGTTAAAGAACTTAAGGAAGTTTCCTGGGAGGGGGAGCGCCTCCCAATTGTGGCTGGGATATGCTTTCAGATGTTATATCCAGCCCGACTCCAGGTCTCTGTGAATGGCTCCTGGAAGTCCATTGAATCTGCTGAGCAGTCTAATTTAGAGGTGAAAAGTCTCTTTCTTGATCTGTTTAGAGATCGTTGATCTGGAGTCCACAATTGCTATGTGCCCTGCCGAGACTGGGGTTTAACCTTTCTGGATCATCTGTCAACTCTACTACAACTCAGCAGCCTGCCTGAGTGAAGTTTCAGGACAGTCTGTCATCTCTACAGGAGATGTTTCACCTTCTGTGCCTGGCATATCAGTGGCATTTACTTTATTATTTAATTAGTTTGAGCTCTCTGATGTTTGGTGGTGCCAAGGTCAGGCTTGATGTCCCAAATCAGCTGTTACTCTGTTCTGTTTCACTACTTCAAAGAAGCGCTGTCTGCATGTCATCTTTGTTAGTTCCAATTGGGAGGTTTGGCTGACACATGTGTTTTGACATCTGTTACCTTGGGTGGCTCTGTGAGGCAGTTTACTGCTTATTACTTTACTAACTGAGCTCTCCGTTCCTCTAGCTCCTCCAGTCGGCTGTAAGCTTTGGTTTCCTTTGAACCTCCCTGCGTTTTGTGTGATCAGACCAGCAGTAATACAGAGGCTCCTCGGAGCATACTTTTTCTTTATCCAGGTCTCCGCCAGGTATTCACTTCAGGACGGCCACTCTGGTTATTCTTGTTTTATTCAATTTGAGGACTAACTGTGTCTTTTTACATTGAATTCAGCACTGTTTTATTGAATGCCTTATGCTGTCCTGGCTGCATGAGATTTTCATTGTCCTACAGTTCTCAGAGACTGTGCTGCTTTACTTTTGCCTGTGCCCTCATTTGTTTTACTTGTTTGGCTGGGACTTCTACAATATATCTGCAGTGAATATGACTAACAGCACTTCGTTGTTGTCTTCTACAGGTATTGAACTTTATTGGACATTTTATATGCTCTGTTACTTCGGGTTTTTTTTTTTTGCCTTGCTACTATATATATTTTCTGTATTAGTTGGTATGGTTTTATTGCACTGTAGTGCTGGTTGGTTTTGGGGGCACTGTTGTTTCCCTTCTTATTATTACATAGTTATGATGTTTCTGCATTGTGGGATTTGGGTGGGTGGTGGGAGGTTTCTGGGTGTTGCAGTGTTGTTGATCTGGTGTTGATCATGCACCAGTCAATTTGTGTGTGGGGGGGAAGGTTGAGATTTAGGATCTATGTAATTGCAACAGTCTGTATTATTCAGTATTATTCTGTTTATAATAAAGGGTTAATTGGGTGGTGGTACTCCTTTTCTCATGTTCTTAGATTATACTGCTCTATTTTTCAATATGTTAAGTTATGGTTTCAGGGTTTTTTCACAGTTGTTATTTCTCTTGCTTTTTTTTTATCTTTTTGAATATGTTTTGGGGGGCTTTGCATCTGTGGGGAGATGGTGAGGGGCTGGGGGTTTAGTGATAATGGCAGAGTGGACAGTTATTACATTGTCTGCAAGGCTGTTAATTGTTGACACCGCATTGCCCATACACGATGTTTATGTTTGCCTCAGAGAACATAAAGGGCATATTCTAGAGTCAAACGCTACCAAATTATCAACCAGTTGGCACAATTGCAGTGCAAAATTATATTTTTACAAGAAACACATTCACTTGCGTCTGAAGGTCTTCTCTTTTGGAGACAGTCAATAGCCCAGGCTTATGCTGCCGGAGTTAGAACTAATAATAGAGGGGTGGCTATCTTAATTTCTAAAGGTGTTAGTTTTAAGTGGGCTCAGAGTCTTGTGGACCACCAGGGTAGGTTAATTTTTATCCTGGGCACCTTGGATTGCACAGAGGTTCTTTTAGGTAGTGTATATGGGCCTATTTGGTTAATCATCCCTTTTTTATGGAATTGGCTTCTTTTCTGGCTCTGTTCCTCACACTCCACATGTTCATTAATGGGGATTGGAATATCTCCTTTACCCAAGATCTTGATGGAACTGGTAGGCCATTCACAGGTCTGTCTCTTTCCTAGTGCTCCATTCGTGATGTGGTCGACTCCTTGGGGCTTTGTGATCCCTGGCATATACTACACCCCACTGGTAAAGAGTATAAATTTTATTCACCTGTCCATGGCTCTTTTTGCTGTATTGATTATTTTTTGATTAGCCAGGGTACATTGAGTGGAGTGCTGGGCTGTGAGATAGCTCCTAGAGTTTTAGGGGATCATTCCTTAACCTGTCTTAAGCTCACTTTGATGTCTAACATTCAGAGAGATACTTCCTGGAAATTAAACAATCAACTCCTCAAAGACGAATTTGTTCTTAAAAGAATTCGGGAGCAAATGGATGTTTTTATCTCTCATAACCAGGGCTCTGTCAAGGGGGGTGATGTTGAATGGAGTGCCTTTAAATGTTTTCTTCAGGGTGAATTTATAAGATTGGCATCCAAAAGGAAACATTGTTGAGAGAGGGAGACTTGTTTGCTTTAAAGTTGCATCAGAATCATAAAGAAATTTTTTAATCCGCAGACTTCAGATGCTCTCCAAACTGAACTTTTATCACTCCGAGATAAAGACGCAGAGCTAATGCGAAAAAAAAGCTGAATACTCCATCCTTAAAACTCATTCCACCTATATAGACCAGGGTGAAAAAGTGGCCATCTCCTGGCTCTGCACCTGCAGAAACAGGAAGCTTCTCACCTCATTCCCTTTATTAAATATGAGGGAGACAGCTCTATTAAAACCTTACCAAGAGGCATTGTTCGGGAGTTTGAAGTATACTATAGATCACTTTATGGGCCTATGTCTCATTCTCCATCCTTGGCAGAAATTGGCAAATATTTGGCAAACATCTTCTCCACATCCAGAGACTCCAAGATATCGACTGCTCTGGTTTCCCTGGATGCAGAGAAAGCTTTCGATAGAGTTGACTGGTCCTTTTTGTTCACTACAATGGAAAGGTTTGGTTTCCCCCCAGCTTTCCTTCATTGGATTAAAGTTCTGTATTCTTGCCTGAGTGCCAAAATTTATTGTAATGGGATATTTTTCTCACTTTTCTCTTTACATTCTGGCACTCAACAAGGATGTCCTTTATCTCCCCTATTATTTAATTTATATTTGGAGCCCCTGATACTGCGACTTAAGCATAACCCTGAGTTGACTGGAGTTGCGGTTGGGTCATGGAGTCTGCAGTTGTCTGCATATGCAGATGACATTTTGTTGCATGTAACTAACCCTAAAGTGGTGATTTCAGCTGCTCTCTCCACTATTAAAGAATATAGCTGACTTTCAAATTACAAACTTAATTTGGATAAATCGGTGGTTATGCATTTGAAGTCATAGATACATAGACAGTGTCGGCAGATAAGGGCCTATGGCCCACCCAGTCTGCCCATTTGAGCTTGTAAGTTCAGTTTGTTTTCCTAGAAGTCTGTTGCCCCTTACCCCTGACCTCCAGAATTCCTTTATGTCTATCCCATGCATTCTTAAATCCCGTGATTGTTTCAGCCCCCACCACTTCCTCTGGCAGGGTGTTCCACTTGTCCACCACCTGTTCTGTGAAGAAATTCTTTCTCATGTTTCCTCTGAATCGTCCTCCCTCCAACTTCATCCCATGCCCTCTAGTCCTGGAACATCTTTTCGCTTAAAATAGTGTTTTCCTGCACCCTGTTCCTCCCTGTAAGATACTTGTATGTCTCTATCATATCCCCTCTCTCCCTCCTCTCCTCCAGGGAGCACATGTTCAGTTCCTTCAACCTGTCTTCATAGGACTTGTGATGCAATCCATTCACCATCTTTGTTGCCCTCTTCTGAACCTTCTCTACCCTGTCTATGTCCTTACGTAGGTATGGTCTCCAGAACTGTACACTGTACTCCAGGTGGGGCCTCACTAGTGCCGCTGTTTTTCAATCGGATATCCTTGCTCTTGGTCCATTTTGGGCTCCAAAGCAAGTTAAATATTTAGGTATCTTTCTTTCAAGAAGTATGTTGCAACTTAAAAAGCTCAACTTAGATGATGTGTTGGTCACACTGCAACAAGACCTAACTAGATGGAAATCTTTACCCTTGACCCTTTGGGGAAGAATTAATATTATGAAAATGAAAGTTCTCCCTCACCTATTTTACTCTATCAATATGCTTAATGTTTGGCTTCCCTCATCATGGTTTAAATGGGTTCATAATTTGGTCACAGATTTTATTTGGGTGGGTAAGCCACCTCACAGAGCGTATAACCGACTAGCTGCTCTTAAATTATTCAGTGGCCTTTGGCTCCCACATTTCTTTTGTATTTTATTTTGCTAGCCATGTTAGTAAGTATTTAAGGTGGTCTTATTTGATCCTGGGAGAAGGTGCCCCTATTTACTCTCCCATCTGGCTTGGATCGGAGTGAGAACTGATCAGTCAGTTTGGCTTTTCTACATCAGCTCTGCTGTTTACCTCTCCTAAAGCCCTCCTTGTGGGTCTTCGAGACTCTGTGATAGGCACCTATGTACATGTCCATTTATAATCTTGTGGGGTATAAGCCATCTAGAGATATCTCGCAACCTGTTTTTTTCAATTCCAATTTTAAAATGGGCTGTGTGTTGACAGACCCCTGGCTACCTCAATTAGCTCATGTGAAAGTTTGTGACGTGCTCCACAATGGTGTATTAAATTCCTGTCAGGATATCCTTGACTCTTTCCAGCTAGATAAAAGGATGATTTTTAATATCTTTCAGATTAGACATATGTTACTCCACTGGTCTGGTGTTATGCCCTTGGCCTCAAATTTTGCAGAGTTTCTCCAATTAGCCAGAGATGTAGTGTCACAGTCACATGCAGTTTCCAAGTTATATTCCCTTTTCTTTCGCATATTATTCCCTGACTGCACCAGAGAATCTTTGTACTGGAATGTAGCCTGTCCTCAGCAGGCTTTCAGGTGGCACAAAAGTTGGGAAGATCTTTATGCTTATGTTTCCCAGGGCAAGCTTCATCTTATACAAGTTCATATTCTGCATAATATCTTTTTTAAACCTCCCAAATTAGCTAAGATGGGCAAGCTGCACTCCTCTGTGTGCACCAGGTGTGGTCAGGCTGAATGTACTTTATTACATATTTTTGGGGATTGCCCTAAAGTGGTTTCTTTATGGAACCAGATTAAATCCAGGGCTAGTCCTCTTCTTGGCCAAGAAAATGCTTTCACTCCAGAAATGTGTGTAGTTGGGAACTATGGTGAGGTGGCAGTTAAAGAAAGGAAATATTTTTTAACTATGATTTCTTTGTCAGTTAAGAAGTTAGTCCTCCGTTACTGGTTGGACCAAACCTCCCTCACATACAACAAGAGGCTGCTGGAACTTTTGTTTAATCTTCATGTAGTACGAATGATAGCCAGTATTCGTAATAGACTTCCATCTTATAACAAGAAATGGAGCAAGTTACATGCCCTGTATACAATTTAGTATACTCTGGAACTGCCTTATTTCATTCTCTTAAATTTTGACCTTTTATTTCTTTCCTTTTTTGATTTTTTTTTTTTTTTAGTTGTTGTTTAACCAGGTATAGCACACTAAGCTGAAAGCTTTTTTACAGGAGCGACCTGGGAGCACAAGGAGGTTAAGTGACTTGCTCAGGGTCACATAGTATGCAAGTGGAAGCTGTGGGATTCAAACCCAGGTCTGGTCTGCTGGATGTCACCAGATTTGCAGCTCAGAGCCTTAGACCACTGCGCTATACTGCCTCATATTTTGTAATATGATCTTTTCCTTGGCCTTGTAATTGTACTTCCTTACTTTCTCATGTGTCCCTAATGGTTTTATTACTGTTTGTTTGTACTGTATGGGGATTGGGTGGTTCACTCCACTTTGTGGGGGATGGGGGAGGGGGGTTGTTGTTCCAGTTTCTTTTCTTGTTTGCCGAAGTGTGAATTGTGATTTGTTCTAATTGAAATATAATAAAGTATATTAAATTAAAAAAAATATATATTCCTACCAAACTCACCCATTCAAAAATTGATGGCGGCCTACAAGCACTTAATTTCTATTTATATTATTTAGCTATACACCTAACTAGAATTAGATTCTGGCTATGTCCAACAAACACCTCCTTCGAATCTCCTTACTTCCCCCTGTGGATCAAAATCAAACAAACCTTATGCTCTACATATAGCAAAGATCCTAAGGCTCTTCCATTTCCACTTAGGAAAAACCTTCCCAAGAAGCTGGAAGACTCTCCACTAAGTTCCATGCTTCAAATGCAACATCAACTCAATACTTTCCTTAAGACAGGTGGGTTTAGAGACGTAGATCAACCCCTTTTCCAAAATCCCAACTTTTTAATTTCGGGTAAGGTTCTAAAACCTAATCTTTTTTGGCCCCATATGGGGGTTGGGAAAGTAGTTGATTTGGTCAGCAATCATAAACTGAGACCATTTCGAGAAGCTCACTCTCAATTTAAGTGGCCCCCACCCATGTCTTTAAATATCTGAAAATATCCTATATGTTGATGAAACACTTTGACACAGACTCATGGTCCAGCTCACTTTCATCTACTCTTTCTCCATACATTAGCTCTCTCCCGTCATCCCATTTGATTACATATACATATGAGTTCTTACTAACTACAATCTCGGGCTTGGAAGGCCAGAGATGTTATTGTTGGGACCAGATCTTAATGCCAACTGCATCTCACAGGCCTTGGTCAAGAATCTGGACACAACTACAGGTATATAGATATATCAAATTGGATAGATACAGATATATGCAATTCCAAATTAACCATAACCTGTATTATACCCCTTTTAAACTTTATCTAATGAGATCTCGGAGCTCCAATAGGTACACAAGGTGTTTTCAAGCTCCAGGAGACCTATTGCATATGCTATGGGCTTGTGAAAAAATCTCTTCATTTTGGAATCATACTCAATCTTGTTTAGGCCCCCTACTAAATCTGTCTCACCAATTCACTCCTGAGATTTGTATTTTAGGGGCTTTCACAGTCCTTCAGAGGCATGCTCAAAGAGCGCACATGGCCTTAATCTCAGCCTGTGCCAAGAAAGTAATTCTTAGGCACTGGTTAGATCATTCTACACCCAGTCTCATTGAATGGTATCAGGAGATTATGTTTGCTCTCCAAGCTGAATGCAACATAGCTGGTATAACCAATAATCTTAAAAAGTATAGACAAATTTAATATAGAAACATAGACTTTGATGGCAGATAAGGATCACTTGGCCCACCCAGTCTGCCCATTTCCCTACCTACTGGATAAGCTGCAGATTCTAGTTAACCAACAGCCTACTTCCTGCCACCCCCCACTACAATTGCCTTATGTCTGTCCCATGCATGTTTGAATTCCCCCACTGTTTTAGACCCAACAACCTCCCCGGGAAGGTGGTTCCATGCATCCACCACTCTCTCCGTGAAAAAAATTTCCTTACATTACCCTGAGCCATTCCCCTCTATCTTTAAATTGTGCCCCTTGTTCTTACACATCTCTTTTCTGAAAGATGCTACCCTCCTGTACTTTGTTGATTCCCTTGAGATACTTGAACATTTCTATCATGTCCCCCGGTCCCTCCTTTCATTAAGGGTATACATATTAAGCTCTCTCAGTCTCTCTTCATATGGTTTCTGATGAAGACCCTGCACCATTTTAGTTGCCCTCTTCTGGACTGTTTCCATCCTGTCTGTGTCCTTGCATAGAGGAGGTCTCCAAAACTGCACACAGTATTCCAGATGGGGTCTTACTAACTGTCTGTACAGAGGGATAACCACTTCCCTTTTTCTACTTGTGATGCCCCTTCCTATGCATCCCAGTATCCCCCTGGCTCTCCTTACTGACTTCTCACATTGCTTACCAACCTTTAAATCATCTGATATGACTACCCCCAGGTCCCTTTCAATTTTTGTTGTTGTTAGTACCTCCCCTGCTATTGTGTACTCTTCTCCTGGATTTTTGTTTCCCAGGTGCATTACTTTGCACTTCTTTCCATTGGATCTAAGTTGCCATATGTCTGACCATTTCTCCAACCTTGCCAAGGCCCTTCTCATCTTTTCTACCCCCCACTTGTGTGTCAACTCTGTTACAGATCTTTGTGTCATCAGCAAAGAGGCATACCTTTCCCTCCAGACCCTCAGCAATGTCACCTATAAAGATGTTAAAGAGGACTGGACCCAGTACTTAGCCCTGAGGTACTCCACTAGTAACCCCCCTTTCTTCAGAATGTGTTCCATTCACTATTACCTACTGTGTCCTGTTGTGCAGCCAGTTTGCTACCCAGGCTACCACCCTGGGACCCACTCCCAGGCTGGCTAACTTGATTATTAATCTTTTGTGCGAGACTGTGTCAAATGCCTTGCTAAAGTCTAGGTAGACCATATCCACAGCCCCTCCCTGGTCTATTACTTTGGTCACCCAGTCAAAGAAATCAGTTAGATTCATCTGACATGACCTTCCTGCTGTAAATCCATGCTGCTTTGGGTCCTGTGCCCCACTGGCCTCTAGGTACTCAACAATTCTTTCTTTCAGAAGTGATTCCATCATTTTCCCTACCACTGAGGTCAAACTTACAGGTCTGTAGTTTCCTGCTTCTGCTTTGCTCCCACTTTTGTGAAGGGGAATCACATCTGCCCTCCTTCAGTCCTCAGGTACCACTCCATCCTCCCATGATTTGTTAAAAAGTGTGGTCAGTGGTGTCACTAGGTCCTCCCTTAGTTCTTTTAGGATTCTGGGGGTGAATCCCATCAGGCCCCATTGCTTTGTCCACCTTGAGTTTTAGGAGTTCTTTCAGGACTCTTTCTTTTGTAAATGTACTGGTGTCAACCCCCATACCCAGAGTGCTTCTATTGTCTGGTTTAGGTAACTCCTCCTCATCTTCTTCTGTGAATACTGAGCAAAAGAATTAATTCAGTATCTCTGCCTTTTCACTGTCTCCCTCTGCCCACCTCTCCTCACCCTTATTAATCTTTGCTATTCCTCCCTTAACCTTTCTATGCTCACTAATGTACCAATAAAAGGTTTTATCCCCCTTTCCCCCTTCTTAACTGAATTGGCTATTTTTTCCTTGGTTTGGGCTTTTGCTATTCTGACTGCCTTCCCCACTTCTTTCTGTTTTAATTGATACAGTTCCCTGTCACGCTTCTTCTGTGATTCCTTATACTTTTTGAATGCAGCCTTTTTCTCCTTAACCTTCCCTGATGCCTCTTTTGAGAACTATAGTGTTTTTCTACTCCGCTTTGTTTTCTTTATTTGTTTCACACAAAGGCTTGTTGCCTCTATGATGGCAGTTTTGATTTTTCTCCATTGTTCTTCCACCCTTCCTTTTTGGCCATTTGCTAGTGTATCCCTCAGGTATTCACCCATTTTGCCAAAGTCAGCCCTTCTAAAGTCCAGTATCCTTGTTTTTGTATGGCTTGTCTCCATGGTTGTGCTTATTGTGAAGCACACTGTGCAGTGGTCGCTTGTTCCCAGATGTCTACTGACTTCTAAATTTGTGATCCTCTCTCCATTTGAGAGTACCAGGTCTAGTATTGCTCCCTCCCAAATGGGTTCCAACACTAGCTGTCTAAGGTCTGCTTCTGCATGGAGAATGACCCTGCTCTTGGATGTGGCTGCAGTACATGTCATCCAGTTAACATCTGGCATATTCAGGTCCCCCATCAACAGTATCTCCCTTTTCAGCCATTTTAAGAATGTCCCTATCATTTTCTTGTCCATTTCCTCCCTTGAGATGGGGGTCTGTATACAACCCTGTGCAGATTGTGATGCCATTCCTGTCTCTAAGGTGACCCAGAGTGCCTCTTGTCCTCCCCTTTTACTTTTTAGTTCTGTAGCTTTGATCCCTTTCCTTATGTATAGAGCTACTCCACCTCCTCTTTTCCCCTCCCTGTCCCTTCTGTAGACTGTGTACCCCGGTATGTTGACATCCCAGTCATGGTTCTCCGTGTACCATGTTTCCGTGACTGCCACAATATCCAATTGTTCATCTTCCATCAAGGCTACTAGCGCAGGAAGCTTGTTTTCCAGACTACAGGCATTGGTACTCATTGCCCTCCATTTAATGTTGGCTTTATCCTTTTTTCCCCCATGCCTGCTCTTATTGCCCTTGTCTATTTTTCCATTTACCCCTGTCCTGCCCTCTGTTGAGCACTGTACCACAGTGTTTACCTTACTACCTGACATGTTTTGTGGGGGGAGGCTTGAAATTTCCTGCTTCTTATCAGCACCTCCCCCCATGGCCAGTTTAAAAGCTTGCCAAGGAAGCATTTAAACCTATCACTTAGGAGCTTGGTTCTCTTTGTGGACAGATGCAGATCATCGTGCCAGTATAGACCTTCATCTCTCCAAGTGTACCCCCAGTCCCCAATGAAGCTAAAGCCCTGTGCTCTGCACCAGTTTTGCAACCATTCATTAAACTGCATGGTGTGCAGTACCCTAGCCTCACCCCTGTCATGGACTGGCAGCACCTCTCAGAAGGTAACAGTGCTTGCTACCTGTCTGAGACCCCTCCCCAACTCCATAATTTCATCCTGCACTGCACTGATCCCATGCCTAGGTAGGTCATTTGTCCCAAGGTGGAAAATGACATCTAGTTCCCTCTCCCGTGATGCTGCTTCTGCAATCCTGAGGATTCTCTTCTTGTCCCTCCAAGCCATTGGTACCCACTCTTTAGTCTCTTGCAGATCCACGCTAATTCTGGCAATCCTTAAAACTAATGACTCTTCCTCAAATCTCCTTAATAGGAGGTATAGGTAATGGATACCTTGAAACATCCTAGTCTCATTTCCTAGTGGCAGTGGGGTGTGGTGGGGGAGGATGGTGGGGGGGGGTACAGACATCTGTTTTGTATGCTATTTCTTAAAGCCATCTTTTACCATGCAAATAATTGTTATCATCATGTATATGTATCGCACTAGCGGCTTACTGTAACAACTCCAACAAGTTGTCTGTACACAGAAGTTGTGAAAAATTTAATAACTGTATTTAATTAAAAAAAATACATGTATATATTTCGCATTCCTTTCCTTCAGTTGTGATTCCATTAATTTCCCCACCACTGAAGTCAGAAGGATCAAAGCAAAAATGCAAAATTACTGACCCATAGCAGAAGGCTGGGATACATTGATTGTAACAAGTAGAATTGTGTTAATGAGGATGCAAAAACATCCAAACCAACTGGAGGTCGATGGGGGGAGGGGAAGGTTGAGGGGAAAGAAGGAGATGAAAACATGAAAACAACATGAAAATTCAGTAATGCACACTAATGCTGATAATACACAAGTTACTAAAAGGTAGGGAACCAAAAAAGGGGGTGGGGAAGAGACAGGGGATGGTGGGGGGTATGGGGGAGATGGGAGGAGAAAACCAAATGCAGAGATGTGTAAACCAGTTTGCCAACTGTGCCTTTATAAAAGTCCTTGTCATTAACTAATATTTATATCTAATACCTGGCAAAACCGAAAGGCAGAATGAAAGCACACAGTAAACCAAATCTATAATATATGAAACAAGTTAGCAGAAATACATTGTTCCCAGTACAGTTTGCACATGAAGCACATAGTATTATAAAATCAGTGGCAGGAAAACACTGTTAACAATGCAAATATATCTGCAGTGCAAAATCAATAAATACAACATTAATCTTACAGTTGTCTCCATTCTTAGAAGATTAATGTTGCATTTAGTGATTTTGCACTGCAGATATATTTACATTGTTAACAGTGTTTTCCTGCCACTGATTTTATAATACTATGTGATTAATATACAAACCTGTTCTGGGAACAGTGTATTTCTGCTGCTAATCTTGCAGTATTATATGTTTTACATGCTAACTTGTTTCATATGTTATGGGTTTGGTTTACTGTGCGCTTTCAGTTTTTCTGCTGTCTTTCAAAGTTTTCTGTCTAGGAATTGCCATGTATTAGACATAAATGTTAGTTAATGACAGGGGCTTTTATAAAAACACAGTTGACAAACTGGTTTGCACATTGCTGTATTTGGTTTTCTTATCCCACCAAACCATCCCCCTGTCTCACCCCCCTTGGCACCCTGCCTTTTAGTAATTTGTGTATTATCAGCATTAGAATGCACTACTGAATTTTCATAAGACAAGGGCTATATACATTGCCTTCATGTTGTCATCTCCTTCTTTTCCTTCTACCTTCCACTCCCCCTTTGACCTCCGGTCAGTTCTGACATCATTGTATGTCAGTATGTCTACCCTCAGTTCAGAGAGATGCACAGAGATGGGGCAGCACCACAGTATCCAGAAAGTTTCCAGGAAAACTGCCACTGCATAGCCACTACATTGCACCTTTCCAGCCTATCAATTTTCTACCCTGACTGCTTTTGATCTGCTGTCCTTAAACCCCTTTCCCCCCTACCCTAGATATGGTGTGTCACCTCTTCCCAAATTTTTGCTTGATCCAAATTCTCCTTATTCCATTGCAGCATGTGAGCTACCATTACCCTAAATAGGGTGTTTCATCTCTTCCCACACTTTTGTTAGACCCTTGCACTCCTTACTCCCTTGCAATGTGTGATCAACAACAAGAGTTTAACAGGAATCGTACCACAGTTGTCCTATGTCCCTGCTGAAGTGAAGAGTATCTGGCTGCTGGCTGCCTCGATGGGCTGACTCCAGTAGGCAGACTCCTCTGCCCTTATCACATGGGTCCAGTGCGGGGGCCCCTTGATGTCCTAGTCCTCTTATATTAGCCAGAAATGTGCTAGTTTCACCAGTCCTTGCCTCCTATTGGTGCCCTGGAGGGCTGGAGATATGGTCTTCACTGTGATTGGCTCCCACCTGGAGCCTCCCAAGGGCTTCAAGTTCCACTGTGTTCTGCCTTCTTTCACCAATGAGAGGGGTTCCACTAAGGTTTCTGAGGACCCCTCTTCTCTTGGGGGCTTGTTCATTAACAAAGGTGTATCAAGGTGTTGACCCCCGTGACCCAGACTGCTATCTATCAGCCATTTGTACAGTCCTTGAAAGGTCTGGTGCACATGCAGCATGCAGGGACACAAGATGCCTGCATCTTTTGGGGGAGCTACATCTCCCATCCAACCCTAACACTCCCCAGGCTTTGACATGTAGCCAGAAACTGTGTAACAGTACTGCTATAGTCCAACCGAACACAATGCCTAAGAGTGATTTGAATATAGGTCCTCTTCTTGAGGGATGGCAGTTTCTGTATGTTATATGGCAGGTATCTATTCTAAGACAATCAAAATATATGAAAACTCACTTAATACCCCACAAATACTACAGCCACATTTTAGATATGGCCACAATAGGTTATTTATTTAACTGACCAAAAAGGTCGAAAAAGGTGTTCCACTTCAGTTGAAAAAGATGTTCCACTTCAGTTGAAAAAGATGTTCCACATGTCTACCACAAAATAGGGCTAGGTTAAGTTTATATTTCAGCTGTGAAATTCTGGCAAAATTCTGATTTTGCTTCAGTGAAATTTCACAAAATGTCTACAGAAAAAGGTTACAAAATTTCACCAAAATTTAAATTTTAATTATTTCCATTTAATTTTTCCAAATTGTACCAAAACTGTGCATATATGATGACTTTACCATGCACCATACAGAAGTATACCAATTTATAGATCTCTACCTCTAAAGGTGCCCAAATTATAAGCCTGCAAACATTCGGTAATTATGTAAACTACAGAATTTTAAGCCCCTATAACTTTAAAACTAGAGAACAGTCTATCACCAATTTTGTTAGATTCATTGACCCTAAATATTAGACTTTGAGGCCACCCCATGGCCCAGCAGCAGGGCATCACACTGGCATGCTGATGACTCAGGTTCAGAAGCAAGCTTGGGAAGTCACATTGTATATTTTGTACAGACATTCTTATTGTATGTATTATTGTGTTATTTATTGTACTTCATGTTTTTTTGCTACAACTTAGCTGTTATTTGAGCGGCTCTGGGTCATTCCTGAAAAGGGGCAATTTTTTGCTCAGTGTACTTATCTGGTGAACAACTAAATAAATAAATAAATAAAATAAGTAACATTGGGAGGCAGGCCATGGCCAAGTCAGCTGCCACTCAGCATTGTATCTCATTTGGGGAGTGTTGACAGTGGGTTCCACCAACACAGTGGCCCCTGTAGCGGGGCCAGGAAGCTTGCTCTTGCTGCAGGCAAAGCTGTGGCTGTGCAAGGCTGACAAAGGCACTGCCAACACCAGGGGCCATGGGAGGAAAAAATATTGAACAGAAAAACCTGGTAGACAGCTGAATGATGGCTGGGTTCAGCCTGATCAGGGTATATTCCTGGGAAATGGAGTATGTTCCTGAGAGATGAGTTGCCAGCCAGGAGAAAAAACAATATGGAAAGAAAAGGCTGAGTATGTCGGCTCTCTAATCTCTTGTTCAAAGGCTGGTCAAGTTATAAGCAGCCAAAGAGTCCAAAATAACTTCCATAATTAAAGTTAAATTTCATGAGTTTTTGTGAAATTGTGGAATGCTGTGATACATTTGTTGAAGCCATGCCCATACATTTAGGCCAGTCTTACAGTGGAGCTGCTATTGTAGAGGAAGGTAAAGGCTAGGTAAAGTGGCAATAAGAAAGCATTCATAGGAGGCTCCATAGTAAAAATACTGTATACTAGTGACAAGTGTCAGGTCACTATCTTGAGTGACAAACCATGAAGAATAGTCATGGACATCACTGTACACTAGCCTAAATTCTTGAAATATGCCAGATAACCACTAGACCTTTCTGACTTAATGACTTGTGGAAGCACATGCATGTGCAGCATTGTTTCTGTACAATGTCACCTGCTAAATCTTTAACAACTCTGTAGCTAACAATGCATTATTTTTACTTTTTGAAAACATTGGCACCAAGTTACGCCAAGCCTTACAGCTAGCTGCAACTTCTGCCATTGTGACAGAAGTATCTGGGATATCTTTAGTCATGATGAAACATGATGCTGGGCATCACTGTCACAGGGGTGTTGGAGGGGTATTGCAGGGCCATGATGCTAGTGTAGGTAAGGTGATTCATGATGGAGCATGATGCTGGGCATCACTGTCACAGAAGTGTTGGAGGGGTATTGCAGGGCCATGATGCTAGTGCAGGAAAGGTGATTCGTAATGGAGCATGATGCTGGGCATCACTGTCACAGGAGTGTTGGAGGGGTATTGCAGGGCCATGATGCTTGTGCAGGTAAGGTGATTCATAATGGAGCATGATGCTGGGCATCACTGTCACGGGAGTGTTGGAGGGGTGTTGCAAGGCCATGATGCTAGTGCAGGTAAGGTGATTCATGATGGAGCATGATGCTGGGCATCACTGTCACAGGAGTCTTGGAGAGGTATTGCAGGGCCATGATGCTAGTGCAGATAAGGGGATTCATGATGGAGCATGATGCTGGGCATCACTGTCACAGGAGTGTTGGAGGGGTTTGCAGGGCTGTGATGCTAGTGCAGGTAAGGTGATTCATGATGGAGCATGATGCTGGGCATCACTGTCACAGGAGTGTTGGAGGGGTATAGCAGGGCCATGATGCTAGCGCAGATAAGGGGATTCATGATGGAGCATGATGCTGGGCATCACTGTCACAGGAGTGTTGGAGGGGTATTGCAGGGCCATGATGCTAGTACAGGTAAGGTGATTCATGATGGAGCATGATGCTGGGCATCACTGTCACAGGAGTGTTGGAGGGGTATTGCAGGGCTGTGATGCTAGTGCAGGTAAGGTGATTCATGATGGAGCATGATGCTGGGCATCACTGTCACAGGAGTGTTGGAGGGGTATAGCAGGGCCATGATGCTAGTGCAGATAAGGGGATTCATGATGGAGCATGATGCTGGGCATCACTGTCACAGGAGTGTTGGAGGGGTATTGCAGGGCCATGATGCTAGTACAGGTAAGGTGATTTATGATGGAGCATGATGCTGGGCATCACTGTCACAGGAGTGTTGGAGGGGTATTGCACTGCCATGATGCTAGTGCAAGTAAGGTGAGTCAGTGGTGATAAGTGCTTTGTGTAAGTTAAATTCCAGAAGTGGAATTCTAGCAGCAATTCCAGTTATGCGTTAATGAATTTTTGAGAAAATGTTGCCAATTAATAATTTCCAAAGTATCCACAATAGATTTTAACCTACTAAACCACATGTTTCCAGCTTATTTCAATTCCAGGAACTATTTACTTTGACATGAATGCCAAATCCTGCCTGCAATAACAGTGGAGCTATAAGTATCCAAATATTTTGAATATTTTCACACAATTTAAAAAAAATAAATTATAAAATTTTGAACTCCTGTAACTTACAATTTGCAAAACCAGTTACCTCTCTTTTTAGCAGTTTCTATGACTCTTCTGAAAAAAAAATATGCATAGCAATTTTCAGTTCTCTGTCTCCAAAGGTTGCTGAGTTGTAAGTATAAAAATATTTTCAGAAATTTTCATATGATTAATAGATTGCCTGATTTGGGCTCCAATGACTTTGCCGTCCCTCATCCAAATGTAAGGAAAGGACACTTGATAACCTTTTAGGGCCTCTTCTTAACAGCATACATGCCATATATGATATCTCTAGTTATAATACTGACAAAGGTAAGATCAACTAACAAATTTCAGAAAATTCCACACAATTTCACAGAAAGTTGCATAATTTCATGGAGTTTTGTGACAATGCCACAAAATCAGACTTTGATCATTTTTCCCAGCCATACCACAGAACTTTTAAAATTCTGGGTTCAAAATTTCTAGTCATATAATAGTAATAACATTTGGTTGGAGCATACTTGGAATAACTGGCTTCTGCAGTTGATTGTTAGGTGGTTGTTCCTTTGTATACTTTGGTGAATGAAATGTTATCACTTAAATGTTTTACAAATAAAACTTATTAAAAAAAGACCAACAATAATGACTATAAAATTGAAAGTTTCCTACATATCATTGCATAGCAATAATTAATTATTTAGAAACATTAATATAAACACATTTCTTCTACAAAAAAGCAACTTTCAACTATTTACTAAAGCTATTTAGAAAATGAGCTTGTAAAATCCTGGCTTCTGATTGGCCAGTTCCTTACCCAAAGCCCTGGTCTATCTGACAACAGAGCCCAGTAGATAAAAAGTACTAGCCCCTTCACATAGTCCTGTATCATTGTGCCCAGCCTAATTTTCTATTGGCATAAAGTGCCCTATAAAATTTCAAATCTCCGCCATTTTTTTCTCTCGCTTAGCGAGAGATACTGGTCTCCAGAACCCCGTAGTGTTTAATGGAAGCTGCTGCTCTTCATATTTCTTTTTATTTCTGTTTCCTTTTTTATGTAGAGTCCTCCCCCAAAACACTCCTTAGAGAGAAAGAAAGCGGACGGAGTGAAGGAAAGGAAAAGTAACCCATTAGTACTATCAGCGTTATCTAATCGGTGCTGTACAGTGCACGCCTACCGTCCAAACGGCTCCCCTGACTGTTGTACTCAAACAAAAGCCAAAAGGACCATAACTGCCCCTACAAACACAAGAATGGAGAGAGTGTAGATGATCAAAAAGAAACGATCATGAGCAGTGAAGTTTTTTGTTTTTTTTTAAGGGCAGCGCGAGCGTTTCTATAACAGCCTAACACAGTTTTTTTTTTTTTTTTACGGGCAGCGCGAGCATTTCTATAGCAGCCTAACACAGTACTGCTGCTTGCCATTCACATGCTCAGTGATGGGGCACTCCTGAGATAGCAAGGAGTACATTGACACACACAGCTACCAGAACGTGAGGCTCTCCGTAGCAGCCCAACACAGTACTGCTGCTTGCTATACACCAGTGCTTCCTCTGTTTGTTTAATAGAAATCATATTTCCCAACAAATGAAGCAACTCGTGTGTGTGTGTGTCTGTGTGTTAGGGGTTAACCAAGATGACCAGTTAAATCCATGTACAGGAACTATTTTATTACAGAAGTCATATTAAACTAAATATTAAGTTAACAATTTTTTATAAAAGTAATATTGTTCTACTGTGCCCATTTCTAAGCACAATAATACCCTCAGAATTGGGCGGTATTGTGTGCTATACCGGACTCCTTCCAGGGGCTATAAGGACCTCCGACTGCGCTTGGGGCCTCCATTACACCCCTGGGCAGGTCCGGTATAGCACAATACCGCCCACCCTGTTGGGTATTATTGCTTACTTAGTAACATTATTGCACTCTTAATAGCCAACCTTGATGTTACTTAAGTGCATTGTCACACATTGTATTTTCAAAGATAGAGCACAATGTTAACTGAGTATAATGTCTCTTATGCTGCAACCCTGTTTGTTATAATCCTACTGTACCAGTGTTAATTAAAAACACGTTTCTTACCAATGACAAATAGTAATAAATCATATTGTTAGCTAAAGCAGTAGGAATTGTTATTAATTCAACTTATTAAACAATATTTCTAAAAGTAGGAACACCTTTAGTAAATTATCAACATAAAGCAGCCTTAACAGAAGTTTTAACATGAAACTGCACTGTCTTAAAGCTTCTAGCACATTCTTTTTTAAAACAATCTTACGTTATGTTGTCTGGCATAAATCACAAGTACCATGTAACTAGCAGACATTAAGGCTGTGTTTGTGTGTAGTAGAAATGAATCAGTTTCTCTTATACTGATACTGCCACAGTTATTGCGTAGCGTGGTTTAAGTAAGTTGTATAGTACACTACCAATCAAAGTCCTAGTAATCTCTTCCAGGGCAAAGCCAAGAGGGATATTGCTCAACATATATCATTTCAAATACTAAACCCAAAACAATCAAATAATATAAAAATTACTCTAGGTCAGATTATAAGTCTTTCAGGCCTGTTTAGCATTTCAAATTTCATCCTCACTGGGACCTCAGTGTCATAACATATCAAGTCAGCATAAAAGACTAGGACCCTGATATTCAAACAGTTAGCATGGCACTAACCATATTATCACCATGCTAACCAAGAATTACATTATCCGATGGATTGGGGTCATATTCAAAGGCCCCCAGAGTGCTGCATTATATTGACAGTGTAATCACATGGAGTATACTGCTGTGCCCATGCAGATGAGGGATCCCCCTTGCATACAAGATACATCAATACAGTATAATCAAAGTATTTTTTTCAGTGCTGAACAGCTTCCATCGCAACACTGTTTAATGCTACCAGAACCCTGCGCTATCTGTTTACACAGTGGTGTGTAAATCTCCCCAGCCAAGTGCCAGGTAGCAGTCTGTCCCTGGCAGCGGCACCTCCCCCCACTCTCCAATCCAGACATCCTGTAAATGTAAATTAAAACCATTGGTAGTCTGTGATTCCTCCACCCTAATCCCTACCCTCTGAATGACTGTCTGACTCATCTTCCTCCTCTCCCCTATGCTCCAGGACCTTCCTCCCCAATCCCCCTGGCCACCACTCACCGGTGTTTCCATATGCTACCTTTAATGGTGAGCAGCACATTCCATATGCTCACCACCTTAACCGGCTGCCATCTTAATGACAGGGAGCATGTGACTATTGTACTTTCTACACTAGTCTAACTCATGCTTCCTGTCATTCAGACAGTGCCCAGCTGAGGTGATGAGTGGAGGAGCAGTGTCGGTTGACATCAAAGGTGACAGGTGACAGCACTGGTGAGTGGGGACTGGGGGTGGTTGTGGAGGAGGGTCCTGAGCAGGCGTAATGGAAGGGCAGTCAGACAGTTATTCAAGGTATGGCAATCTGGGTGTGGACAACAGACCACCAATGTCATTTTTTTGCTCCTCCCTGAGCTCACCCAACCGGCCACTCCTTCAGGCCTCCCTAGGTGTACCCGCCACCAGTCCATCCCGGATTTGAGTGATAACGGTGGTCACACAAAGGCGATCACCGTTAGGGTGAATGTACATCGGTGAAAAGCAGTTTCACCAACGTACACTCCCAGGGCACAGTAAAATGGCACCGGGGACTTACATTTTTATTGTTTATGCAGGGAGTCATGCCCCACCGCTCCCACCTACTAAAGGATTCTCAACTCCAGGGGGGGGTGCATGTTGGGAGGGTGCAAAACCTGAACAAAAATTTTAAGCTGGGCATGCAACAAAACGAACATGTGCCCGGAACCAAACCCAGCACCTTTGGAGCCCTAACCTGCCACCCACCCACCACAACACAGAGTCAGCTCAGCAACCGACCATCGTACTACCCCTCACAAACCCTCCATCCCCTTCCACCCATCACATGGTGTGCTTGCTCCACTCCCCCTTTGCGTGTACATATAGCGACAGGATGTCACTATACCTGCAGTCGCCCCCCCATCCAGTAGCCCTGCGAACAGTTACAGCTATTGAGTCGCCCTTTTTGTAAGCGCTCAATGGTGGTCGCCCTTCTCACGGGATATCATCCATCCCAATTGCCATCCACAACCTCCATTTTTGCCAGCCCCCCCCCAGGAAACCCGATGTATTCCTTCATAAGATGCATCCCTCACTTCTGAGAGAGAAGTGCCAGTAGGCACAACCAATTGACCTGGGTGCTGAGGGGGTCAGTCCTGGGGATCCAGGGCTTTGTAGCGACGGGGACCGATAGCCGTCATCCAGTTGATCAAGGGGCAATTTTCCATTTTCTGGCCCTCCCACTCCCTCCAGGCAGGGATGTGTTTAAGGCTTCACACTCCTAGCACATTGCCCAAATTCACCTCCAGGTGCCATGGTCCTGCCCCCTCGAAGGAGGGAAGCGTCTATTGCATGCTCTGGATTCCCTCTCTGCTGATCTCTGCTGCTGACACCAGGACTCAGGGCATGAACCCACATTGCCAGCATGCAGAGCGAACCCCTTTGCTCAGCACCACAGAGGAGGCCATCCACCAATGGGTTTAATTTACATTTACAGAATGTCTGGATCAGTGATCAGGGGTTGGGGGAATCACTGACCACTAATGGGGTTTGATAAATATACAGGACATCTGAATTAGTGATCAGGCAGGGTGGGTGCTTTACAGCTCCTTACAATGCTGACCCACAGTTGTATGCAGCCGTATTCTGCAAATGCTAATATTTCATAATAGGCATGCAAATGGCCTTTCATGTCATATGGGCTTATTTGCATGCCAAGGCTGAATATTGCTTGCAGGAGCATGAGTGCTTTCCCATTTGGGATGAGCTATCTCTATGTAGCTCCTTTGGGCCATTTCCAATTTAGGGCTGTGTCCACACAGCGCATAGTCACTGTGTACAGCACTGAAACAGCCCCATATTCAAACAGTTAGCATAATCCAATCAGAGTGTGCTAACTTTCTAAATATTTCTCCTTAGCCTGCCATGTTTTATCTCACATGCAGCTCTGAATGGTGTGTGGTATACATAGCTGGCTCTGATTATGTTGCTCTAGGGCTTTTATGTTGAATATTTCTTGCTTTTCTATGCTTAAAAATTAGAAGAGAATTATCTGCTGTGACAGAGCTCTCCTCACAGCATTCTGCTTGTTAAATAGCAGTAGCACTGAAATCCCGACTAGGAAGTGCCCCCCCCGAATGAGGCTGGAAATAGGCAGAATTGCTTAGCACTCCTTTCCCGATTAACAACAATTAAAATAAATAAAAGCAACTTCCAGTAGCCTGCACAAGCTGAGAGATGATTGGTTCCAGCATGATGACATCTTGATGTTCGTGATGTCACACACTCACACGTGCTGGGCAGAGCTCAGCCCACCCTATCTGTCCTGCTCTACCAGAATTGCAGGCCTGCACAGAATACTGTGTGAGGGAGATGCATGTGAGAGTATCCTCTTAGTTTCTTAAAGGCAAGTTGTTCTTTCTACTTCATATAAAAATCTGATTTAGGGTATACACCAAATGGGGGTGTTGGGCATCATTAGCTTAACAAGAAACAGTTGTCAAGATCAAATAATCTTATACAAAATGCACATTGAGTAATAAGAAATGAAAAAGGGAGTAATGGAGGGGTACACACAGGAGGTAGTGGGGCGTTGATAAACAAGCATTTGTCAATGCCGAATGTTTGCTTGCTGGTATTAGCATTGGAAATGCAGGAGTTAGAGAGATGCAGAATAGGAATGGCAGTGACGTATTGAACTTCACACCAACCCCACCTCCACCCTGCAGAGATGGACAGGCATTGGGGTATGTGTCTGGGTCATCGCCCCTAACGTTCATGCCATTTCACTTCACCCAATCCTGCAGACACCGACACGTGTTGAGGTGTGCCTTGGGGTGTTCGGCTGTACAGTCACCACATTCCATAAGGACATATGCTGAAATGGTGCAGTATAGGAGAACGGGGTGAACTGTGGGGCTGAAGAGTTCAAGGCACACCTCGATGCCTGTCACTGGCTGCAGAGTGGCGGGGTGGGGTGGCAATCCAAAGGCACATCCCTGATGCCTGTCAGTCTGTACAGAGTGGGATGTTATGGTTAGACACTCTAACACCCCGGGTGTTTGTTGGTATTTACACTACAAATTTTCAACATGGCCTTTTTGTGACCCCCACCTCATGAAAGCATTTGGGACCTCTTCTCATGAACATTGGCACTGTGATTTTGTTAATGTGTCCTGAAATTTGAGTTCCCACAGTGATTGTGCCATTCTGCGCCAGATGTATGAAAACACAGATTGGGCAGGATATGAAGAATGACAGCTGTAATATTCATAGGGAGCTGTGAAGAGATGGCAATGTTGAAAATCTGTAGTGAAAATATTAAAAATACTCGAACTTCCGGGCTTATGTAGAAACTGTGCAATGCATGTGTGTAACACAGTTATTTAGTGGAATTTTTTCATCAAATTTTCAATATAGGCATTTTGTGACCTCTGCTCATGAACAGAGTCACTATGATTTTCCTAGTCTGTCCCGAACATTGATTTCCCACAGTTACCATGCTATTCTGCGCCAGATGTGTAAATGCATATTTCAGGAAGGATATGAAAAATGACAGCTATACTGTTCATAAGGAGATGTGAAAAAAATGCCAATGTTGACAATCTGGAGTGAAAATATTACAAATGCACGTAATTACAAGGGTGCATGGAAACTGCACAATGTACACTCGTAACACAGTCATTTTATGGACTTTTGTCACCAAATTTTCAACATAGGCATTTTAGCACCTCTGCTCATGAACAGTGTCACTGTGATTTGTTTTCAATGTGTTCCGAACACTGATTTCCCTCAGCAACTTCGCTATTCTGCACCACTAGTGTGAAAACACATTTTGGTCTGGATGTGAAAAATGACAGCTGTATTGTTCATAAGGAGGTGTGGAAAAATGCCAATGTTGAAAATCTGGAGTCAAAATATTACAGATTCGCAAAGTTACGAGCGTGCCTGGAAACTATGCAACACACACTCGTAAAACAGTCATTTTTTGGATTTTTTGCACCACATTTACAACATAGGCTTTTTGAGAGCCCACCTCATGAACACTGGCACTGTCATTTTGTTACTCAATCCCGGAAGGTGATTCTGCGCAGTGACTGCAAAATCACCTTTCCGGACCGAATAATGCCTTGACAGTACCTGAATTTATAAGGAGGGGTTCCAAGAACCCCATATTGAAAATCTGGTGTCAAAATTCCCCAAAATGCCTGAGATAAGCACCAAAGTTGATAAAACCTATTTATGCCATTATACAGCTTACCGGCATTTCTTCAGTTTGCAGTCGGCTTTGAAGAGTGCAGACGTGTTTCCGGTCCACCAAAGATCATCGCACCAGGCTCGGAGGTAAGTATGGGGTGGGGGTGTGGGAGGTCAGGTGTGCAGTGGGTGGGTGTGGGTTGGGAGGAGAGGACAGCGACGGCGTGGGACCATTTCCTTTGTTTCAGGAGATTAATAAAAAGAAAAAGACATTGTGGGAAGGTTTTTTAACTGACTTGTTTCTAGCACACTGGGTGGGCTCCCAGTGTGCCACCTGCTTTTGGGGTGGGTATAGCAGATGAGTTGGGCCCCGTCAGCAAGAATGACTTTCTTGGGGGGCCATGATGCTGAGGGGGTTGGGCACCCCTTGGCACACAACAAATGGGGAGGGTTACATCATGCTGACAGGGAGTGGGCTCCTCTGCCGCAGATAAAACTGGGTCGGGCTGCTGATATGGGGATTGGCCACCCCCATTTGGCTTTCATGAGGTTGAGAGGAGGCGGAAAGCCACCGCCATGTTTACTTTAGGTGTTTCACTTGGGAAGATACCACCCTGCAATGACGGGTCACTTCCTCATTGCAGCGGAATGGCAGACACTGCAGTGACGAGGCAGACCCTCATTGCAGTGAGGAAAATGTTTCAAGTTGGTGGCACTTTTGGAGACCAGTGTCATCAGCACACTGTGCCTCCATTGGTCCACCACTGCCAAGCCCCCAAATTCAGTGCCTTTGTTGGCTGCTATAGTGCCACACCTCCACAACCTGCTTCTCTCCTAAGCTGCCACATCATGTTTCTTGCACATGTGTGCAAGCAAACATAAAAACAGCATCTGAGTTTATCTGTTGAAGCATCAACAGCTTTAAAATACTCCATTCCCTCTCTGTCAGAAATACAGTTCAGTATTTTACTGTCATTGTGTATTTTCTGAACATCTTTTAGAAAACAAAACTTTTGTATTGTGATGACTATGACACAGGTAAATAACCAATTCTTAAAATTATCATAATGCATTGTTCATTCTTCATTTAAAAACATTTATTTCTTAGTGGAAGAATACATTTCCTTATTTGGAGTTATTTTAAAGCTCTATGAAAACAGATTTGTCTCTAACAAATTCTAGAATAACCCACAATGCATTGTGTTATACTTCTTTAGCCCTCTAGAACAGTGTTAACATTTCTGTAACATTGTAGCCAAGTAACAGACCAGCTACAGTGATAACTGGTTCCAGCTGATAATTTCTTGGTTGAGTTCATTCTTAAAGAAATACAGTAAGAGGAAGGTAGCAAAGCTGAACAAGTATCTTAACGAACAGGAAATCATGCCAGTTAAGCCACATGAGGACAGCCAAGGGAGAATATGAGCCAGACCATGTTGAAGTATTCATGGATTTATGGATCACTGGCAACATTTTCATAATTGAGAACTGCCTGTAACTCGCAAGCCTGTATTTGCAGTAGAAGCAGCAGTTCAAATATTGGTTCATAATTTGTAATTGTCCCATCTATCTTCATTGTCCTTTTAGTAAATCCACTTTGTGTTTCTAATTTACACACTTGTGGTAAGGACCATTTCAAAACTGTAGGAAATAGTTGTATCCAACATAACCCACCTGAGATGCAACATCTCATTTTCAGTGAAGTCCTGTTCTGCCTACTTCTGTAGCTGGGTGGACTGGAGCACTGAGATATTAAGTAATGTGCTTGAAATCACATATTGAGTATTTGTGGCCCTAGAAGGGTTTGGATCCATAAGCACCAAGTTCTCAATCCAGTAATGTAACTACTAGAGCACACTGCCTCTTTATTTCTTCTAAACTTGTGGCAGTTATGGTTTTGAGCAGTCTAGCATCCAGATTACGTAGCTGGTTAATGTCAAACATTATAAGGTGGACCCAAATATTCCTGTAGCCTGACTGGTCAGCTAAGGTCTTTACTTGCGGGTAAATCTTGCATTATACAATGGCATGAATAAATCCTGAAACCTGATTGGTCAGCTGAGAATGTGACCCATGATGTTATCTCAGCACAATATCACAGATCAAGTCCCAGCACACAGACATGACCGCATGTTCATAAAAATCACTCCTTTTACATGACCAAGTTGCCCACACTTGACCTGTCTGCCAGAGAGTTTGCCAGTACTTCCCAATTTAAAAAAAAATGTAAAATCCACTCTTCCATAGTCTCAAGTAGTCAAATTCTCCTTTCTTGTTTCCCTACCCATTAATTCAATTGGTTCTTGTGCATATCCCCCTTCCTGATTTTCCCCAAATTAAAACTCGAAAGTGAAGCCATCAGCACAACTGTTTTCATTTCAATTTATAGTCACCTGGACACCAACTCTGCAGCACATACATTTCAGCCTCACCATGAACTCTCTCCCCCAGCTGCCTGAATTAACAACAGCACAATGTCAGCTGCGGCTGTTAGGGGCAACTGTAGTAAATTAAGGTTAAAATTAATCACATCAGTGACTCTTGAGGATTGGTCATGTAGCCCTAAGAAAGCGCATGTGCATTTAAAACTGGCAACATGCACCTGAATCAACTATCATTTATTTATTTATTTATTTATTTATTTATCAAGTCTAGGATTGCAAATACCTTTGAGCCATGGCTCTTTTACAAAGGTTCCACGTCAGAGAAATACAAATTATGGGGAACATCAAGACAGGCATTACAACAATGTGGACATTGCAAACAGAGTACAGATTAATACAGTTCAAGGGTAGCATTGTAACAAGGCAGCCAGCGGCATTTGTCAGAGAAAATAGACAACAGATAAGAAGTGCCAGAGTCATAGGTAGAGGGAAGAGGTGGGGGAGAAGGAATGTAGGAAGGGTGGCAAGAGGGTGAAAAGTGCAGCATTGGGTATACCAAGATGTGAAGGTAGAATCCAGTGGGGGGGACAACTAGAGCAGAAAGGAAGTGGAGAAACAAAGGTTAAGTTGGGCAGTCACAGGAGCTGTTGGTGAGTGAGTTAGTCCGGAGCCTAGTTTTAAACATACCAATAGTTGGGGCAGAGGAGATGGTTGGGCTGAGGCCATTGAACTAGAGTGGTGCTCGATAAGCAAAAGAGCGTTGTCCCTGTGAAGTGTGACAGTGGGGGACTTTCAGTAGCTGTAGCGTGGATCTCCTAAGGCACCGTTTGTTAATTCGGTGTTGTAACAGAGTTGAGACCCCAGAAGGTGCAAGGCCAAGGTAGATTTTTTTGACCATGGAGCAGGTGAGAAACTTTATGCGGTTTGATAGTTGGAGCCAGCCGGTCTGAGTGTACAGGTCACATGTGTGGGTGAGACGGTGAGCACCTGTGATGAGCCAACATGCTTTATTTAAGGCAGTTGAGAGGCGTCTAAGGGTTGTGGTTGTGGCCGAGCCATAAATGATGAGACCATAGTCTATTACAGAGATCACAGAGCTCAGGACTGCAACCTTCAAAGCTTCTGGCGTGAGGTGTTGTCTGTGTTTGTAGAGGAGACCAAGCCATGTATTAGCAGCTCTAGCTACATTATCTACATGAAGTCCATAGGAGAGATTAGGGTCAAGCTGAATCCCTAAGTATTTGAAAGACACCACCTGATCTAGAGTGCTGCCCTGGGTGGTAGAGATAGCCAAGTGGTGTAGCTTGTGTGGGTTATGAGAGCTGCAGAAGAGCATAGATTTGGTTTTCTTGTCATTGAGGACCAGTTTATGATTAAGAAACCATGACTCTACAGAACTGAAACCAAGTTGAAGGTTGTGTTGAAGAGTTGCAGGATCTTTGTGAGTGGAGAATACAACAGCATCATTGGCATATAGTATGATCTGCTCAGAGCAGTGGTAAGGAGGAGTTTAAGAAAAGGCTAAAAAGGAGGGGTCCCAGTATGGATCCCTGTGGGACACCCGAGCGAACAGGCAGAGTGTTAGAAAGATTGTCCGCAATTTTTACTCTCTGTGACCGGTTTTCTAAGTAGCTTTTGAACCAGAGAGAAGAGTCAGGTGATAGCCCGGCATTCAGTAGTTGGTGTATTAGTAGTCCATGGTGTACTGTATTGAAGGCCTTGGAGAGGTCAATGAAAACGGCCCCTGTGAGAAGGCCGTTGTCAAGGGATTTGTGCAAAGCTCCAGTGAACTCAAGAAGGGCTGTGGTGGTGCCGTGACCTTTCTGGAAGCCGTGTTGTTGTGGGCAAGGTATATTGTATTTATCCAAGTGGTCGGTAAGTTGATCGGCCATGATGCGTTCAAGTGCCTTAGAGAGTGGGGGCAGTATGGAGATAGGGCGATAATTTGAGTGAATCGTCTTGTCCCCACTTTTATGGACAGGTGTCACGGTGGCTGTTTTCCATAGGTCCGGGAATTTTCCACAGCTGAGAGAGAGGTTTAGGATTTTTGTCAATGGATGAATTACCTCATCGAGGGTGAGCAACAGAAGCTTAAGGTCAGGGTGTCGCGCTGCTGAATCTAGATTGGGAGATGGCTGCAGTAATATATGGCAAGCTTCATTCAACCTTACCTTCCTGAAGTAGAAGAGGGTTGTTAGACTGAGGGGCTGAGGTATTTGGGGGAGTAGGCCCTGTTTTGAAAAAGTCATGGGGTAGGACAGCACTAAGGTCTGAAAAAGTCGTGTTAAAGATGTTTCACGATCACCTTGGGATCAAGGGTTGAGGATCCATCAACCATTAACATGGCTGGAGAGGTTTTGGCTGCTTCCCTGTGACATCCTTGATATTGTCCCAGAAAGCACGACCATTTCCCCATGTATTGGTGAGAGCGTCTTTGTAATAGGTGGATTTCATTAGCCGTATGGCTTTTGTGCAGGCATTTCATGCTTGTTTGTAATTTTGGATATCCAGTTGTTTGCCAGTGGTCCTGGCAACTGCCCAGAGGTGATCCCTTAGTTTCAGCTATGAGAGAAGAGCCGTGGTGACCCATGGGTTAGAGAGAGATTTTGTTTTGCACCATTTAGCAGGGGCAAAGAGGTCGCAGGTTTTGTTGAAAATTGAGATGAAGTGATCAAGAGCCAAGTTAACATCTGTTGCTTCATAGATTGGTAGCCAGTCTTGTAGAAGCAGGTGTTGTTTGAGATGTGGAAGTTTTCCACGAGGAAGGACTATGCTAGTGATAATTTTGGGAGGGGTCTTAAGGAATTTGTTAGACCATGCACACATGACTGGGGATTGGTCACTGAGTGAGTCTGGGAGAATGATGCGTCTGAAATCCTTGTAGGGTGAGTGGTGAGGACCCAATCCAAGAGGTACTGGTGCCAGTCTTGTAGTTAATCCTAGTAGGAGTTTACCATTTGCGTGAGGTTAGCAGCTGAGATGGAGTCTTCATAGGCACTGGCACTTGATGCTAACCAGTTTATGTTGAAATCCCCTAGTAGAATAAGTTCAGCTTCAGAAGGATGAGAGTTGATAAAGTTTAGGACATCATTGAATCCATGTTTAGGGTCCCTGGGTGGGATGTATACGGAGACAATAGTCAGGGCTTTATGGTTGGGACCTAGGACGATTTTTATTGGCAGAATCTGGGCTGAGGCAGAAAGTGATGGAGTTGCTACAGGGTGCCAAGACAGGGAGTCTTTGATATATATTGCGCAACCACTGCCTTTTTTGGATATCCGGTCCAGCCTGTGGACATTGTAGCCCTGTATTGTTACTGCTGAGTCAGGAACTTTAGGTGTCAGCCAAGTTTCCACCACTGCAAGGATGTCAGGGTTGTGTTGGCACATGAAGGCTTGGAGTGCATCCAGCTTTGGTAGTAGGCTGCAGATATTAATAGTAGCAATGATAAGGGCACCTGGAGTTTGTCTGTGGCCTGAGCTTCTAGGGCCAGGATTGGGATGGATGCTGCCTGAGATGAGAAGGAGGAGGAGGAGTAGGAGTTTTAAGGAGCAGAGTCGCAGCTGTTTGAGAGATAGTTTTGGTTGTTGTATCATGTCCTTTAAAACATCATCAGTCATGCTGGCAAGACAATGTGAGGCAATGCAACTCCTGCAGCTATTTACTACGTGTGAAAGAGGGAACATTTTTCTTAAACAGAAAGGAAAAGCACAATTCCCTTTCCTATCATTATTTTGCACAGTCCAGTAATTTAATCTATTGGAAACTGACTATTTCCTACCTGCCATTTAACATTTTCAATTTCACTTTTCAGTTGCTTGATCCTCCTGTTCAAGTTCGCTATCTACTCCTTGGTGGATTTGACATCATTGCCTTGCCTGCCAGCACTGGCATTCACTGAACCACTACAAACAGATAATAATGGCTTTCTGCCATAAATGGTTTACCTGAACTCCGATTGCCGGGAGCGGGGAACAGAGGGAACAGAGCAGACAGCACGCAGTGGGAGGGAGCAGAAGGATTTATTTGAACTCCGGTTGCCGGGACTGGGACAGGGAATGGAGGAAGCAGGGTGGACAGAATGCAGTGTGAGCGAGTGGGAGGGTTTATTTGAACTCCGGTTGCCAGGATGGGGAATGGAGGGAGAGAGGTGGACAGCACATAGTGGGAGAGAGCGGGAGGGTTTATTTGAACTATGGTTGCCGGGATTGGGATGGGGAATGGAGGGAGTGGGGTGGACAGCACGCAGTGCGAGGGAGCGGGAGGGTTTATGTGAACTCCAGCAAACTCCAGTTGCCAGAACTGGGACAGGGAACAGAGGAAGTGGGGCAGACAGCACGTAGTGAGAGGGAGCAGGAGGTTTTTTTGAACTCCAGTTGCCGGGACAGGGAATGGAGGGAGCAGGGCAGACAGCATGTAGCGTGAGGGAGCGGGAGGGTTTACTTGAACTCCGGTTGCCGGGACTGGGATGGGGAACAGTGGGAGCAGGGCAGACAGCACACAGTGGGAGGGGGCAGGAGGGTTTATTTGAACTCTGGTTGCTGGGAGTGGGGAATGGAGGGAGCAGGGTGGACAGCACGCAGGGGAGAGGGAGTGGGAGGGTTTATTTGAACTCCGGTTGCTGGGACTGGGATGGGGAATGGAGGGAGCGGGAAAGACAGCACGCAGTGGGAGGGAGCAGGAGGGTTTTTTTTAACTCCGGTTGCCAGGAGTGGGGTGGACAGCACGCAGTGGGAGGGTTTACCTACACTGCTGGTGCCTGAATGGGAGCAGGAGGGTTTTACTTGCACTCCTGGTGCTGGAATGGAGGGAGTGGGGTAAACAGAAATGTTTCAGCTGGCAAGGTATGCCCTGCAATGATGGGGCTCTCCCTCATTGCAGCAGCCAATGTCTTCCAGGCACGCCCTGCAATGACGGAGCACTCCCTCATTACAGCGGCCAATTTCTTTCAAGTTGTTGGCATGCTTGCTGAACTAGTGTCATCAGCAGCGTGCCACCACATTGGATAAAGAGGGACATGCCCACAAATGCAGTGGCGGCATTGGCGGCCACAGCACCGCTCCTCCACAACCCACGTCTCTCCTAAGCTGTCGCATCATGTTTCTTGCGCATGCACGCAAGCAGACATAAAAATAATGACTGGGAATGAAGCAAATGAACATACAGTAACAAAACAATACATGCCTAAGACATGGACAGCAGGCACTCGGAGTTCTGGAATCAAGAATAGGTGGATGATTACAAAAATATATATATATGGACATTGTATGGTTTATAGCCAAAAAATGGCGGGGACAGCACAATGAGTGATGATAAACAGGCCCCTACCTAAAGACAGTATATCTAGGACAAATGAGTGAAAATACACAGATGGTTGACAAATAGGAGATCAGGACAGTAAAGACATGACCTGCCAAAATAAAAAAAAATAACTGGTACAATGGCACAAACATAATTTCCTTGTATAAATTATTTATGGAAGTGAATTCCAGTCTACTTCTTTGTTCATGCCATACTTGGTATTTGTGGCATTAAAACAATCCATGAAGCCTGGCCCGGTGGCGCTGAGGGTTGAGGCACTGGACACCACACCTCGCGCTATGCTAGTGACCCAGATTCGGGAACGGATGCAGGTTGCCAGGGGTCGGTGTGGTGAGGGAGGATTGAGCATCCCTGCGGATGCTCTCCTCCCTCTGGGTGGGATACCAGGGTTTAGCACCCACTGCCCCAAAGCCAGTGGGAAGCATGGGTTTTGGGGCACCAGCGCTCACCTGGAGTCAGGGAAGGGGGACGCTGTTAAGCAAATGGCAGTTGGCATGCATCAGCATGTTGTCAGCCTGGACATATGTCCTAAGCGCAGGCGTCCCAGAGGGATGGGAGAAAAAAACAGGGGAAAAATGTAACACCCCTGGCCCTACATGCATAAATGAAACTGGAGGTGGGATGCCTTGGGGGATTGCCCTGACGGATGGAGTAGGAGGAGGTACGAGGCCTCCTCTGAAGCTGTGGGAGTCAGGCAAATAACAACAACAAAAAAAAAAACAATCCATTAAGAAAACTTATATATACAGTCTTTTTTCCCCTTTATTTCCTTCACTCTTGTTCGAGTTGATAGATCTTATGCTCCGAATAGAGTGCCGTGTGACTGGTGAAGTTTCCATTTTCCTCATGATGCAGATTTTGTATTCTGGGAATGGTTTTTGTGGTGCTCTTGTGTTTTTTCCCTTCTAAACCGTATTACAATGGCACTTGAGAATTTAAACAACATAGCTTGTTTGGCATGTCAGGTGTGGGATTATAAAGCTCAGAGGGGAGGAAGGGGGTGTGGAGGGAGATCTAGAAAAAGCTTTAATACTGAATAAATACTTCTATTCAGTATTCACTGAAGGGAAGGAGGTACAGGGACCACAACTAGATGTCAAAAACATAGGGATGAGGGAGGTAGACACCAGCCCATTTTCAGACGACAGAGTCCTAGAGGAACTCACAAAACTGAAGGTGGACAAAGCAATGGAGCCAGATGGTATACACCCTATGATATTAAAGGAACTACAGAGGGTGCTACCAGCACCACTGACAGCCCTGTTTAGTGAGTCACTCAATAGAGGAGTGGTTCCAGAGGACTTGAAGAGGGCACATGTAGTCCCTCTTCACAAGCGTGGAAGCAGGGACGAAGCAAGAAACTATAGGCCGGTCAGCCTGACCTCAGTAGTAGGCAAGATTATTGAGGCGCTGCTTAAGGAAAGGATTGTGGTACACCAGAAATCCAGTGGAGCACAGGATCCTAGGCAGCATGGATTCACAGCAGGACTGTCTTGTGAAACAAATCTGATAGACTTTTTTGACTGGGTGACGAAGGAGGTGGATCAGGGTGGGTGGTGAATATTGCCTACCTCGATTTAAGCTAGGCCTTCTACACCATTCCACACAGAAGACTGGTTAACAAGTTGGGTAACCTGGAGGTGGGCCACAAAGTGGAGAATTGGGTCAGAAACTGGTTGAGGGACAGAAAGCAGAGGGTGATGGTTAATGGGATCCAATCCGAGGAAAGGGGGGTGGCCAGTGGGGTGCCTCAAGGATCAGTCCCGGGACCTCTCCTTTTCTACGTCTTCATTAGTGACATTGCTAAAGGGCTGGAGAAGATGGTTTGCCTATTTGCAGATGATACCAAGATCTGCAACAGGGTAGACACTCCAAAGGGGATTGAGAAAATAAGGAGGGACCTAGGAGAGCTGGAAAAATGGCCCAAAGTGTGGCAATTAAAATATAATGCCAATAAGTGCAAAATCATGCATCTGGGCACAGAAACCCTGGAGAGAGTTACAGAATGGAGGGGGAGCTGCTGACAGCCACCAGGAAAGAAAGGGATTTAGGGAAAATCATCTCGGATGACCTTAAGGTGGTCAAACAGTGTACCAAGGCAGTGGGGAGGGTCAGTGGTTTATTGGGGTGCATAGGAAGGATTGTCACTAGCAGAACAAGGGAGGTGGTGATGCCACTGTACAAAACACTTGTGAGGCCTCATCTAGAGTACAGTGTACAGTTCTGGAGGCAGCAACTTTGAAAGGACATAGACAGGGTGGAGGCAGTTCAGTGAAGAGCGACTAAGATGATGCAGGGCTTGCACCACAGTACATATGAGGAGAGGTGAAAAGACCTCAATATGTGTACTCTGGAGGCGAGGTGGGAATGGGGAGATATGACAGAGACCTTAAAGTATCTTATGGTCATAAACAAAGTGCAGGTGGGTGACATCTTTCAGTATAGGACATGTATATGGACAAGGGGGCATGATATGAGATTGGAGGGGGGCAGGGGTAGGGGAAATAGGTATGCCACCCTAACAACAACATTTCTACAGTGACATTTGTCGATATCAACTATGGTGCCATGCCACCTTAGAAGTGCCGCTGGAAGGGGGCAACCACTTCCCCCGACTTGCACCCCATCCCCGAACTAACTCCAACCTGGAGTTAGAATCCATTAGTTCGGGGGGTGTGTTCAGGGGTGAAGTCCCCCAATTCAAAAAATGGTCCTGAACAGTGCGGTTCCATGCTGACTGCAACTTTAGTTTGACATGGAGCCCGTTGCTGTAATGCCGGTCGCAATCTTTTTTGGTGCCGGCATATACAACCCAGGGGAATGTGAGGACATTTTTCTTCAGGGAAAGGGTGGTGGATATATGGAACAGCCTACCCAGGAAGTGGTGGGAGCTAGCACAGTGGGAGGATTCCAACATGTATGGGATAGGCATAAGGGAAACTTAAAGGTGGGAAGTAGAGGTCAGCAACTGCTACTGCAGGCAGAGAATATGAGACAGACTGGGTGGGCCTAGCAGTCGTTATCTGCCATCAGTTACTATGCTACAATGTGTGTAAGGAAGTCCTCAGTGGTTATATTTAAATTTTTTTTCAGCTCTTTTTTCAATCAGTAACATTTACCAACCCTACCTGACTGGTTCCCATAGCCCTATCACCCAGCTTCTGGAAGACTTAACTTCTCTCTATTGTCCTCTGCCACAGGACCTTGGAAGCACCTGGTCACTGGTGCGAGATCTACAGGGGATCGGGCTTCATCCTGCAGTGTGTTTCCTGCCTGTTTTTTGCCCAGGCCTACCTTGCATGCAAGGAATACAATGTCTGCACTCCATCTCCATGGAGACGTCCCAGCATCCTGTGAGAAGGATCTCTTCCCCTGTGTGTGGTCCCACTGTGTTGCCAACCAGATTCCTCCAGGTAGCAGACGAACATCTGGACACAATAACCCATGGACATCTGGACACAACAACTCCATGAGTGAGGTATGCTGTCCTTGGGATGCTCAATCCTCAAGTCCTTGCTCTGTTCCCAAATCAGAGTCACTACTGCAGCAGTAGGTAAGACAATCTGTATCATAGCCCTACACACCACTGGGCCAGCATGTTGCAGGGTTCTTAATAGCCTCTAAACTGTTTGTGCAGGCACTGCAGTGTTTACAACGATGTTTCCCTTTTACAATAATTGTAGTCCAGTGCTTGATATTCTAGTAGTTTCTTGAGGAACTCGATGTTGTGAGTACACTAATTGATCTTTATGAGTCCTTTCTTTCTTTGCTATTACCACAGGTAGTTCAGAGATTGCCCCCCCCCCCCATGAGGCCACCTTCAAGACATGCCAGTGTTTTATTTATTTTTTTTACCACTAAAAACTGGCCAGAGGAAGCACTGCAGTAATAAATACTTGTTTTTGTTCTGGTCCAGTTGCCTTGGTTGTAACAAGCAGTATGTCATTTCTATTCCGCATTTATTATATATTTATTTATTGAGAAATCGGATTACAACCTTTGAGTAAGAGACTCATTTCCAAAGGCTCCACATCAGTTTACAAGACATATACAAGAAGCAGTCATTACACAATAATACAGTGGGGTAGAGGAAGGAGGGGAACAAGGGATAAACGATGCACGACAGGTATAAGCTGTATACAGAAAGAAGGAGACATGATAAGAAATAATAGGGCATGAACAGGGTTGCTAGTCCTATAAAGGTGGATAACTAGACAAGTATATTAACTGCCTCATTGCCTCTTGTGTAATCTTCTCATCTTATACCCTCTACTTCAAAATATGCCCATCCAATGCTCCTGTGGTGTCATAGTCCAATTCTTGTAAAACTTTTGAAAGGCCTTTTTAAATGGTCCATATGGAGAATGTTCCTTCTGTAATTTTTAGTGAACTCAGTCAGCACATAAAATAATATTCTTGTCTTCTGTTTTCTGGAATAGTTCTGTGTGTAGTTGGCCCTCTTCCTTGAATGATTTGCTTTCCATATTGCTACCAAGACCACTTTGATGATTGTAATGGTCTCATGCGCATTTTTAAGGTATGAGAAACACCAGCCGAAGGTGAGTACCCTAAGAATGTGAGACCACTCTTACAACTGTAAAAACAGTCTCTGCAGGGGTATTAATATATTTTTGAGCTAATATTTATTTTTTCAAATTAAACTGTATTTTTGTATACAGCATGTGGCCCAAATGTGCCAGTTTCCTGGGCAGCTGTGTAAGAGGCACTCTTAACAGAATAAGAGTCTCTCACTCAGGGAGAACTGAAATTGATTACATAGTGAACTGAAGCATAAACTGGATGTAGTCTGTGCAGTATAGCCTAGAGGTTAGAGTAATAATCTGTGAATGAGCTTGGCATATCCAGCAGACCTGGGTTTGATTCACACAACCTCCACTTGCGTACTGTGACTCTAAGCAAGTCACTTAACCTCCCCAGTGCTCCCAGGTCATTACTGAAAACAGCCACGTGTGGCTAGTGGGCCTTAACCGATTACCAAAGACTCAAATAAATAAATAAATAAAATAAATGCATTCAATTATTGGTGGAATTAATTACATAAATAATGTATGGGGGGGACACCTTATTACTAACTGACATCATACAGATTACAACATTGTTATGACATCACTCTGTTGTTAACCCTTCTTGAGTATGCCATATCAATGGTATAATGGAATGCTCACAACATTCAATGTTCCACTTTGAGAAAAATGTTGGCATTGACTGAATTGATTTGTGCCAGGCTGTGCTGATGAATAGTGTTGCGAAGAACACACAATAAACATTGTTGAGGAATCCTCCTACATGATTTACAACTGCTTAAGGTAAGAATTACTCAGAAAAGTAATTCAATCCATGATTACACAATCTTGATGACCCATACACTATAAAATATAATGTACGGTTCTTGGTTAATAACCATGTTGAAAACACTTCTTGAAGTTGCATGACATCTGAAAATCTCTCAAGCTATGCTCTTGAGGTTTACAATCATGTCATGGCAGCCTCTTGAAGTGTTTACAGCTGGCTATTAACCAAAGCCCATGCATTATCCTCTATATATTCAATTGCCATAGGGACAACATGGCAACTATAAATATGCTCTGGACAGCAGTCATGAGCTGAAAATGAATGGGAGGGGGGTGGTGGAGACATGAACCAAGGTTCACTGGAATTGAAAGAGTGATGCTGAGACCTAGAGGGGTTGACACTGAAAAAGTGTTTGTCAAGAGAGGCATAGCAGATCTACCAATTAGGGATGCTGTCCTGGCCAGGAATAAATGATCAGATTGAGTTTGCACCCTTGTTTTTAACACTGACCATTATATGTTTGTGTTTTTCAGACTATGCCCAGCTGTTCGGGTAGGTACAGTATATGCAATACTTTGAAGAATCTACAGCTTCAGTAGTTTCTGTCTATTTGAACACATAATAATATATCTTTACTGTACATACTGTTTATGGGTTTCTGTAGCTTACCTTGTGCATTGTTTTTAATCAATTTATTTGTAACATAATGTCTTGTCTTTTTATGCACTTTATGGTGGCTCCTTGTGCACCTGAATAAGTATATATAATACTGTGTAAGTGTGCCTTCAATAGCCAGAATTTTTTATGAAGTTAGCAGTACGGGGCTGCACACCATGACAAGGTACTGGGGAGAGTGAGGCATGAAACATTGGGTCTCCAATGGCAATCCTGCATGGTTGCTTGGAGCATCTGACTTGCTCATTTGTTTGTGCTGTGACTAGATTTGCTGAATAAAAATTGCAGCAGATTGACACTGAACCTTTTTACCCTCCTGAGTGCTGGATTCGATTCCTGGTTCTGCTCATGTGATTTGGGTTTGCAAGCACCATGGTGTGCAGTGGCACATTTACTCTACAGTCTACATGTTGTTGGGATGAAAAGCAAACATTAGGAAAATTCTTAAATTTAATATATTTGCACTATATTGAACCTTGGAGTCTGGCCGGTTTCATGAGCATATACTGATTACAGCCAGAACCTGGAGAACATGTTGTAGTTGACATTCAAATGTTTTGATGATTGCCATTTAGGCTACATCATGTTTCAGTGGGTTGCAAAGTCGAATGTTTTCCGTTTACCCCTGGAGCTTCCTTTTAATTTTGAATACAATATACTCTAATTTTATAGTGAGGATTTTTTCGGTGGAAGTAAGAGGGCATTAAAAAAGATATCTTTCAGAAGATTTCTTTAATCTGGAAGATTCTGATCATAAAACTTTGGTATATTGACAAACCTCTGATGTTTATACAGTATCTTATGGTGTTTTCTAATGATTCCCTCTTTCATCGGATTCCAGTAATGTTTGTCATGTTATCAGTTGCATCTGAAGCCAATTTTTTCATGGACTTTACTGATGAAAGGGAGACTAGAGATGTGATAAACATTGAAAAGAGTATGAAATATAGAACATAAAGGCAGAAAAAGGAACAGTGCTCATCCAGTCTGCCCATGTTTCCTACTGTGGTCAAAAAAGTGTCTTTTGACAAAAAGGGGTACTGTAACAGCAGCAGGTTTGAGTGCAACAGAGATAGTACAAGTGGCATTGGAGGGGTTAATGATAGCATGTATGGAGTTATGTTAGGAATTCAGATGTTAATGAGGCTGCTTGAAATGGCAGTACTGAGGTCTGTATTTTTTTTCATATAGGTCTGAAGAGGAGATTAGGGTGAGAGAAGACAGAAGGGGAAGCTAACAGGTGTATTGTCAAGAAAGAGGGCGGTGGAGGTGATGAGTGGAGAGCGGGTAAGGGAAGGGAAGAGGAGTGGAGAATGAGTAAAAGTGAGGAAAAAGTGAGGTCAGGGAGGGAAGTGGATGTGGTAGAGGATGCAAAGGAACAGAGACTAGGGCATTTTGCTTAGACAAGTGAGGCAGAAGAGATTATTTTCTTGTATCTATTTATTCAAGATTAAAACTATTGAGCATGGTTCATATTGAATGGCATACTGGTTACATTAATTTCATACAGAATTGTAGACATACATTACAGACATTACAAATAGGAGTACAATAAGCAACATCAGTACAAGCAATAAACAAAACTGCATTATAAACAATGCATTTTGCAGACCAGTTTTTGACAATAACATTTTCAAGCTACTGCAAGTTATGCCTTCTGACAGACTACGGCATAATCTGGGACCAGAGATAGATTTGTAAAACTAGTCCACAGTCTTTTTAATAGAAGGCAGCAGGCAATTTTCCACACACAAATATCTGAGGAGTGAATTCCAAATAATAGGACTTTGATAGCTCAAATGCATTGGATCCTTATATAGTGTCTGTACCATATGTGGACCATTTAACACACTCATTCTTTTGAAGCACAAGACCATGGTATAATACTTAGTAGTAAGTATAGAGATAAAGATAAGGTATGGGGAGCTTTACCCTTCATACATTTTAGGGAAAAGAAGAGGTAATGAAGTTTCTTCCCATCCTCAAGCATCAACCAATTTAACCTGCTATAGAGCTTGCAGCAATGTGTGTCAAACAAACAGTTCTACCACCGGTTAGAGAAAGTATCCACCCTCCAATATAATATGTCAAAAATGTTTATTCAGAGGAGATGTATAGAGTCAGTGGCAAACTTATAGCTGACAGTTTGTGATCCAATCTGGTCATTTCATCAGGGATGTTAACAATACTTGTCTGTAGTATCCTACAGTATTTCTAGTACTATATGACTTTTGATACTTTACTTATCTTACTTTCACCTCAATTTATGACAAGGCTTCCTCTTAGTTTTTAGTGAGGTCATCACCCTGCTTGGCCATCTGTTCTCATTTTAGTATGCATAAATTACTGACATAATGGGGGGCTCCATCCTTCAGTTCATCTCTGATAAAGTGATCAGCTTGGATCACTAAGCGTCAGCTTACATGTTTGCAACTTACTGCTGTACATGTCCTGTCAATAAAATGTTTTTAAACATTGTCCTGTTGAGTGGGTTCTTACTCCAGTTTATGATAAACTTGCTATGAGCTAAAGTCTTGGAGCACTTCTGGTTCTCTCTCTCTCTCTCTCTCTTTTTTTTATAGTTTGGCCACACTAGACTTTTTCAAGTGTCTTATGAACAATTCAGGAAAAGTTTTGGCCTGTTCTATTATATAGCACAGTGAGTTTGGCCACATTGGTTCTGCAGCCTCTACAATAAAACAGATCTGCATAGTCAGATGTAGGTAATAACATAGTCTGGATAATCTTTAGTCTACAGTCATGGGGCAAAATTATTTTATTCTTTTAAAGATTGTCACATGTCCTTGATAAGCTTATCAATATGGATATTATCTAATTGACGTGGATCTACACAAAATCCAAGATATCATAGATATGATGGAGAATGGCAGGTTTGGAGTTAGATATGATGGCAAATTTAGCACAGTGGCTGGTGGAGAAGAATAAGACAGAAGGAATTTGGAGGCTGGAGAAAGAAAGTATGATGTTAAAAATGATGGCATAAGGGACAGACGTGCTTCGAGTTCTTGTCTTGTGTCTCCCCCATTCCTCTCCCCTGAAACTGTAACAAACTACTTTTTAGGCCTGGATGGACAGTCATTTCTTGACAAAAGTAACTTCCTCAAATATGTATCTTTTGGCACAAAGGCAGGCATAAAAAAGTAAGCTTAATAACTTATTTACCTAACCAGCTCTGCCTGCCACCTTCCTGAGCCTCTTTGTGTGTTACTTCAGCTGGGTTATTAAAGGCACCAGGTGTGAGGTTTATTAGCCCACTTTTTGTTTCAAGAGCATTCCTACCCTATCTTCATGCTTGATACTCAACAAAGTTTACATCTGGAACACAGTTTACAAAAGCCACACTTGGTGAAAAAAGCAAAATCTAATCTAATGGGGAATAAACCAAATTCTTTATTTTAAACAAAACTCTTGTGCAGCAATTCTATTACTGCTGCACTCAGACACAGCTGCATTGCCATTAATTTCCCTCTTCCCACCAATAAGCCCTATTCCCTCACCTGTCCTACTCTCTACATCTACAAAAGAAGGATTTACCAGTGCATTAGGAATGTCAGCAAGCCAACCTTACAGCTTAACTGGGTTACCTGCGAAAGGTTTGAAAAAGGAGCAGATAGCCTGAATACATGAACTACCCAGTCAGACAGCAACAGATCCTATAGTAGAACCTCCCACTTCTAAACAAATTAAAATGCTGTTCCTGTTACTACCCCTGCACCTACACTGAGCATTGCGAATACAGCTGTATTTGAACAGATAGAGCAGAATTAAATGAAGAATTGTAACAAGACAGAAACTTTACCTGGGGGTTAGACATGTACTGTAATTACAAGTGAAGAAAATGGCAAAAAATAAAGGAAAGATTAAGATAAAGGACTTTAATGGCAGCAAAGGGGGTAAACAGGAAGTTGTTGGTGTGAGAGAGAGAGTGATGCAACTTCTTGGATTAATTTTCAAAAGGCTTATAAACCTTCAGTATTAAAAGCTGCTAATGACTTTAAATCACTCCTATGCTGTCACAAGAAGGGAGCTGCTGGCCCACAGTGACATGTACTCTCAAGTGGTTCATCATGCATTATACAATGGCAAGAAAAATTCTAGCTATCTGGTTGGCTGCTGAGCTCCAGAGACAGTGATGTTATTGAACAATAACATCATTGCAACCAGGGTAGGCAGAAAGACCACCGCAGTAGTACGAACATACGAAATTTGCCAGCAGATAAAGGCCTAGAGGTCTATCAAGTGTGCTCGAATGTGCAGCTAGCACCCTTTATTCTGTAGCTGCCCCTTCCTTCCACCCTTCCCCTTCATTAACCCTCCCCCTTGTCCTGTCCCATCCCCTTTTGAAGCAGTCCACTGTTCTACTGGATACCACTTCTGCAGGTAACGCATTCCACCAGCCACCATCATCTCTGTAAAAAAGTGTCTCCTCATCTCCCTCCTGAACCTTCCTCCCTCCAGTCTCATATCATGGCCCCTGGTGACCCTCCTCTCCCTTACTTTGAACAGCCCCTCTGTACCCATCTTGTTTAGTCCTTTCATGTATTTAAAGGTTTCAATCATGTCACCCCTGTCCCTCCTCTCCTCCAGTGAGTACATGTTCAACTCCTTCAACCTCCTCTCGTATGATAAGTCCCCCAGCCCCTTGACCATCTTTGTCACCCTGCGCTGCACCCCCTCCAGTAACTTAATGTCCCTCTTCAGATACGGGCACCAGTACTGCACGCAGTACTCCAGGTGTGGTCTAACTAATGACCTATACAATGGCAGTTACACATATCCCTCCCTGCTCAACTATCAGGAGGCTAACATGACTTTACATTTCACTTCTTATCATACAAAATTCCAATTCACAAACAGACAATTCAAAATCCTTTCCTCATGAATCACTTACACCATGTGGCTCCCCATATCGGATGCCCCCATTTCATCTTCCGTCTGATGAGGAAACACCAGCAACGTTTCTCTTTTACTTTTAAACTGAGCACCACAACAAGCAGCTTCTATTCACTGTAAGCTACGTGCCTGCACATCCTGAACTCTCTGACCCCTGCTTCCCGATGTGCCATATGTCACACCGGTGCCGCCACGCCAAGTGTGTTCAGCACAGTCCTGCGATCTTCTCCTGGTACAAATCTCGGTTGTTAAAAACTGTACCAGGAGAACCTAGAGAGGAAATACATATTTAAACAGGACCAGCAGCTCCCACATTAGCATGGCAGTTCCAACCTTATCGAGTTCACAGTTCAAGACTGCCACATCTCCCTGGGTGCTCTCCTCTCAGCAGCTTCACTGAATGGAAAACTGTGGGCAAATAGTTACTTTCATAAAAAATACATAGGACACAACTTACAGGAAGGGAGGAGTGGCTCAACGGACACTACCCTGACAGCAACAATGGGACATGGCAGAGGGTGGGGATGGTCAAACAGAAATACTGTGCTACAGACAGCATAGATAACACTGCCACCTGCTGGAGAAGCCCAGAAAGGAACTTCTTTTTTTTTTAAATAGCCTTCCACAACAATAACTCAATCAAAAAAAAAATAATAAAGAATTTCTTGTATATTTTATTGTAAATATAAGGAGCCATTGTATAATAGCAATAAGGCAATCCAGGGTGTGTGTTATTGTGTAATAACGTCGCTTCTGGGGTGGTGGAAGCACTCAGCTTCACCTCGTGCTTCAACCCACCCCAAGAGTGACGTTATTACATAATAACACACACCCTGTCATGCCTTATTGCTTAATTAGAACCCTGCAAACTGGCAGTATGCTTTCACTGAATCTTTGACAAACAATACTAATAACATCCAAGATCATACTGTATATTTTGCAATTCTAACCAAATGCAATCCACTAATTATCTTGCAGGAGAAACAAAAAACATAAATAAACTTGAGGATGATCAGACACCATAAGCAGAGATGGGTGAAGTCGACAAACTTTGTTCCACACAATATTTTGTGTATTGCACTCAATACGCGAAGCACAATATGTGACATTCATCAGATTCATTGAGGCCAGATCGAATGTGAAGTGTGGAATTTCACTCCCAAAATTCCACACTTCCCACACAAACTTTGACCACAAGGTGTCTAGTGGACCCCCCAGCCAGACACAGTTACAACAATCACCCTCCCACCCCCTCCAACACACACACCGATTGTTGGCCAGTTGGCCACATCACATAATAATATTAGTATTTGTTTTATTAAATTCCCCATTCCCTAGTGTCTAGTGGACCCCCCAACAGACACAGATGCAACAATCACCCTTCTGCCCCCACACACACCCACCAATTGTCGGCCAGTAGGCCACATAATGTAATAATATTAATATTTTTTTATTAAATTCCCCATTCCCTGTTGTCTAGTGGTCCCCCCCCCCACCAGACACAGTTACAACAATCACCCTCCTGCCCCAAAACATCCCCACTGATTGTTGGCCAGTCAACCACAGCCCACATGTAAAAAATTATATATTTTTTAATTAAATCCCCCATTCCCTGGTGTCTAGTGGATCCTCCACCCACCCCACTACATCCAGACCATTGCCATACCACCCCACTCCCCCCAGTCCACTCTGAGCAGGTCACCAGCACAGCCTTCCACTCACCTCCATGGCTGGCAGCCCGACTGAGCTCTAATGAATGAGCGCATGCTTGTACAACCACGTGCTCATTCATTGACAGCTAATGGTCTTTTGGGCAGCTTTTCAGGGGCTAGAGAATGGAAGGGGGTTGCTCCAGGCCCTGGTGGGGGGGGTGAGATGGGAGTCAATGGCATTGCAGGCCCCTCCGGGGTCCACAATGCCATTGCCCAATATCCTTCCCCCCTCCACTGGTAACTGAAGCAGCCCCTTTCCATTCTGTAGCCCTCTGAAAAGCTGCCTGAAAGACTATAAGCTGTCAGTGAATGAGTGCATGCTTGTACAAGCATTTGCTCATTCATTAGAGCTCAGTCAGTCTGCCGGCTGTGGAGGTGAGTAGAGGGCTGTGCTGGTGGCCCGCTCGGGGTGGACTGGGGGGGAGCCGGGTAGTGTGACAGTTATCTAGATGGGGTGGGAGGGTCCAGTAGACACCAGGAAATGGGGGATTTAATTAAAAAAATATATATGTTTTAACATGTGGGCTGTGTGATCGATGGGGATGTTTGGGGGTGGGAGTATGATTGTTGTAACTGTGTCTGGGTGGGAGGGCCAATAAACACCAAGGAATGGGGAATTTAATAAAAAAATATTAATATTTTTACATGATGTGGCCAACTGGTCGACAATTAGTGGGTGTGTATAGCAGCGGGAGGGTGATTGTTGTAACTGAGTCAGGGGGAGGGTCCACTAAACACCAGGGATAGATCAGAGTGGTGTTGGGGGAGTTCTCATTTGTCACCTCTACTTACTTTGGGTTTTGTAAGTGCAATTTGCACTTAAAAACTGCAAAAGCAAGGCAAAGTCACAAATGGTGAATTTCGGGTAATTTTCAAAAATTATGAGAAATGCTCCGCGGGGTGAATTTGCCAACTTCGCAAAATATTCACCCACGAATTTAAACCTTGCTGCATCTCTACTTATAAGCTGAGTAGGAAATTACTCAACCTCTGAGATATGCTTTTAATGCTTCCCATACAGTTAAGGTTGGAATTTCATCTGTGTCATTAATCTTTAGGAACTCTGTTACTGTATTTCTAAAACTGTATTTAAAATGGTAATATTTGAGTAAAGTATTGTAAAATCTCTAGTAATTGTATTTATTGTCATTATTTTCAACATGTAATGTTTTTGAAATATAGATTGGGGCATGGTCCGAAAGTTTGATTGCTCCATATTTTATTTTATCAATGGTACATATCAATTCTTCTGATATTAAAAAAATATATTATTAAGGCTGAGTTATGAACCTGAGAACAAAAGAATACTTTTTCTGAGTTGGATATTTATATCTGAATAGATCAAGTAGTTTTAGGTCTTCCATGAAGTCTTTAATAATCTTTACAGCAAATTTTGTTGGTTCTTGCATACCGCTAGATCTGTCCTAAATGTCTAGCATTAAATTAAAGTCACCTTCAATGAGATAAGGTTTTGGAAAATTCATTAGAGAGATAAAAAAAATAACAAAACAGTCTGTATCCTCTTCATTCGGAGCATAGAGGTTACTAAGGTAAATTTATCCCTACCTGTTTGAAGGGTAGCTATAACATAATGTCCATTTTTTTCTATTTTCCTATGTATTATATCTATAGTTAAACATTTTTAATATAATGGCAACCCCTCCTAGAGTTACAGTTTTATTTATTTATTTAAGAGTTTTACCAGGAAGGCATACTGAGCAGAGTACCGCTCGATTCCAGATGCGTCCGGGGGGGGGGGTACAAATGATGAGGTGAACAAAAGCAACATAGATACAAATGATAAGGTGTACAAACACAAAAGCAACATAAAGTAAGTGTGGTACAAGACAGATTGGTGAGAGCAGTCATTACTTTCAATATGCAGGTAAGAATTCTGCAAACAATATTATCCAGTACAAGTTTCCCCCCAGATTGTGCATTAAAACTTTTGTGCAATTCCATTGAATGGGGGAAAATATATTAATATATTTATATACAGTATACATACACACACACACACACAAATATATGTATATGCCTGTGCCTATTTATACCAAATTTTAAATGTGGTTGTCTGTACAGTGCCTGTATATTACCTTTCTGAAAAGTCAAACATCTACACCGTATTTCTACAGGTTGTACATATTGTCTATAGTTGTTGCTATTACTGTCTGTAACCAAAAATTGATGTACCTCTGTATATTTCGGTGTATACCTTGTACACAAGTCACACCTGGAAACGAGCTTTGGCTCAGTGTGCCTTTCCTGGTCACCAATTTTAAATAAATAATATATATATATATATATTTGTACAACATGTTTTGGGATATTACTACAGATAAATAGTAGTATCAGAGGGAGGCAGACTGTGGAGATATCAATGATATCTCTATGTTCCTGTACGTCATGTTGATATCTCCACATTATTATTTGTCTCTCTTTAAGACCAGGACACGGCCACACACACACATTGCTCACATGTGGTTGATCATGCCACTATCATTAAATATATAATTATTTAAAAAAATGTAACTGGTCTGTTGCCATAGCAACACATGCTCACATGTCTGTTTAGAGTTCTGAAACTGCCAACTTGCTCATTCTCCTCTCAGTACAGTCAGCAGCTTCTTTTAAGAAAATACTGCTAAAATTTGCAAAGTGACACACTTTTCTAAGTGTTGCAACACAGGCTCCCTTATTCTAAAGTTCTGACAGCATGTCATGTTTCAGTGTTCATAGCACTCGGTCATGCAACATTTCAGGGGATAGTGCTCGGTCATGCTGCATTCGGCGGAAGTGAAAGTATTGTTAGGAGAAAAGAAAGTCACAGGATCAACCAGATATGATTTTTAAATAATTATTCATTTAAAGAAACTGGCAGGATCAACCAGATATATATAGAATAATGCGAGTGTGTAAAAAAACTGCATGTCAACCACTTACATATGTTTTATTTTTCATAGTAACTGGTGCAAAAAGACTACCTTACGTTATGGTCATCAGTTCGTCGAGTAAAGTAAATCACAATCTTAGGAATTAAGTAAAAAAAAATTAAACTTAAAAACCCCACATTTTTTCTAGTTCTTTACATTGTTTGTCCAAATCCTATAGCTTCAGCGTGTGTGCTGTTTCGTCATCTCGATGGGTTGGATCATTACAGTCGCTGTGGAACCGAGGTGAAAGTTCAAGCCACCTGTGGAAACAATAATGGTAGTCGGGAAAGTACGCTTTTACTGGAGAGATTTCCTGCTGGTAAATACTAAATTTCTCAATAACAAAACGCTTACAATTTGTTACTTGGCCCTGTATGTTTCTGTTAAAACTGAAGTTATGCTGTGAGTAAGAATCTGTGGTCAGAGAACCATTTGTTGATGTCTTAGTGTGTTTAATTTGTATGGAATGCTGCAGGCTTCTTGGCATGAGACTGTAAAAGTCATTTTTGTATCAACCTGCAGGTTGATATGACTTCTTACAGCACTCAAAAACGGTTTGATAACGGGGGTCACCAGTTATTATGTTTCATTAAATAACTTAAAAGTGGCAAAATTAAACAGACATTTTTTTTAAATAACACATGTAGTCTGTTGTGTTGGGGGGTGTATGGAGGGTTGTTTTGGGGTGGCCCTGGCTGGATCAACCAAAATCCAGACAAGTGTTTTTTTTCTAAACAAGTTTAAAGTAGCAGGATCGACCACATACTTTTTTTTTAAAATAACATATGGCATCTGTTGTGTTGGGAGAGATATGCAGAGTTGTGTTGGGACAGCCATCACCTCTATGTGGGGGATTGTATTGAGGGGACATGTGGGGGTTGTGTTGAGTGGAGCCAAAAACATATGTTGTATATGTAACCACCCAGTCCCCTGGGGTTACTAGAATCCTATCAGTAATAGAGTTAGGCAGGTTGAACAGGCAGCTGTTAAGGAGCTCAAAAGGGTCTTTTTGCATAATGATATCATTGTTTACTCAGCTAGCCTGAGGGAAGAATGATTATGTAATTTGGAACTCTCACAGCAGCATTACCCTTTCTATGTACAGCTGCTCTGGGGAGGTTTTAGAATGTTCAGTTAGTCTTAGTGTGGGAGTGAGAGTGACAGGAGTTCTGTGTTTCTAAATGTAGCTTGGATTACAATTACTAGCTTCCAGTGTAGTGGTGGAGAACTATCTTCATCAGGATTCCTGATTTTCACACCAGCAGAAGTGGAAGGGACTGCTAGTTCAGTGGATCCTAGGGGCAATCCCCTGAAGTTCCTTGTGTGTGTACAGCTGCCTTTGAAAAGGACTTTGTGAGACACTGTTCTGACAAGCTACCAAGGGAAAAGGTGCTATATGATTGTCCCAAAGCCTAAAGGAAGGAGCAACACATTTGTGAGTACAGAATGAAAATGTGTTTGGGGGTTGTTTCCATGCCTAGAGGAAGGAGCAACTAATCTGTGGAAAACGGTACTTCATAGGTTGTTTCCATGCCTAGAGAAAGGAGCAACTATTCTGTGAGTACTCTTTTGGAAGACAAGTTCTCCATTTAGGGGTTTGTTCTGAGGGGTGTGTGTGTGTGCCCATAGATAAGGCTAGATCACACCTGTCAGTGCCCTTGTTCACCCAAGTGAGTGAAGTAAAGTAAAGTAAAGTTCAGAGCCTTTAGCATTTCAGTGGGGAATGGAGGCTTCTGTGATGTAACCCTGAAGGAATGGCAGAGACTGTCGGTTGGGGCAAAGGGTGGGAGGAATGTCATCTGGAAGCTTACAAGGCAGGGCTAACTGATTCATGGAAGGGTGTCAGTTTTACCTGAGGAAAGGCCATTGCTGTGGATTTAAATGTGTGGCATAGTTCCATAAGCATGCACCTATTTGGGAAAGATGTTCAGAGTGTGTGGCCCAGTTCTACAAGTATACATTCTGAGGAAAATGGAAATGTGTTCAGGTATGTGGCACAGTCTATGAGCATACACCATGGGAAAGAGAAAGAGATTGTTGTTTCTATGGAGAACTGTACTGCCTAGCAAGGAGAGTTCTGGAAATTGTACCTGTTTGCCATGACCAACCCTTGGGGGGGTCCACTGATGCTTTGGTAACATCTGTTGAATAAAGCCATACTGAAAAATCCCAGCTGCTGCTTTGGACATTCTGATCCTTGCTTCTGTGTGTAATTAATGGGGCCCACTCAGCAGTTAGGTCTAGAATACACCTAGCATCCTGTCTCCAGACCTCGTTGTAGTTGCAAAGATTCATTTTTAGTTCTTGTAGCCCTAACTCCTTCCTTTAGATAATGAGGCTGGCATACATCCTAACACCAAGGGTGGTACCAATCTCGAATTTCTGTTAAAAGCAAATGCTATACCATATTTGGGTACTAGTCCTGTTTTGTGGGGTGGTGTCCAACTTACCAAAAGTGGCATGGTGGTTACAAAAAATTGGGGCTCAGCCAAAAGGATATGTTTTGGGTGAGAGGTAAATGCTGAGGGTATGTCTAGGATCTTTCTGTCTGGTGGCAGTGCACCCAAACAGAAGATCTTTGCCAGAAAAGCAAAGTTTGTGCCAAGGAAAATGGCACCTGAGAATATTTTGCTGTCTGTGTTTCTGTGAAAGGAAGTAGAAAAAGGTGCTGCTTGCATGCATAAACTGAAAAAATGGACTGCTAATCTGAGCAATGATTGTCCTTGCCTTGCTGATAAAGTGTTTGGAAAACTGTTAAAAGTTTCATATTCCAAGAGGAAAGTTTGTGTGGACTTTAATGATAGCCTCTTCTAAGTGCCCAGAAAGTTTCAAGTGTGTACAGTAAAAATTGGGGTAGTCGCTAAGGAAAATCCACCAAGAACTGTGTGAAAATGCCTTAAAAATGCTTGCCCAACTGAAATTGCCAGCCAAGAAAAAAATGACAGCGTTTTAAATTAGTCTTCTTGATGATCGTCATGCAGGAGTGCAGCTGAGAGAGAGAGAGAGAGAGAGCTCATTTGCATGGCATTGTGTGATTGATCCAGTGAACCAAAGCCCCTCCCTTTGCCGGAGTCTCAGAGTTATAGAGCATTCGAGAAGGAGCAGTCAACAGTGTGCGAGCAGCGTGCTAGTTCATACAGCTGCAGGAGGAGTCACTAAAAGAGAAAGAGTTTCTTAGCCAGCATTTTTTTTGGGACTTTTCACAGTAAATCTGGGCTCAACCCATTTTCTGACCGACAGTAGCAGTGATTGCATAGCTTTTGAGACCAATCTGTGGGTCTGCCAGCCCAAACATCGGAAAGGCCTACAAAACTGGCAGCAGGCCATTCAACATCAGCAGAGGGAACCAGCTATTGCCTAGTAAGTACCATGTGCAAAAGTAAATAGACTGCGGTACCGAAAGTCAGAAAACAGTAAAGACTGTAAAAGCAATGTGGCAAAGTAACTGAGAGAGAGTTTTGTGACTTTTAAAATTTGGACTGTGTGTGAAAGGACTGTTCCAAAAAGAGAGAGATAGAGAGAGAGAGAGAGCTCTAAGGCAGAAATGATTCAATAGGTCCAAAAGAAATGTAGCGGCAGTGTAAATGTGCTGGATAGTGTGAAGTTGTGCTTTGAGTAAATCAGTAAAATGCAAAGATCCAACAAGATTTCTATCAATTTTTGAACTGTGTATGCTATGAAAAAAGTTGCAGCCATAATTTTGGAGTATAGTCAGCAAATGTAAATAACGCAATGCCATTTTGGGCACTGTCTCAAATGCAGGAAAAGTTTCAAGTGGTTAAACTAAATGTTGTGGAACAGAATGTAAAAGCCAGGCAGCCTGTTAGCAAACTGTTACAAGTGAGTTGAAAGCCAAATCTCAGTGTGATTGCAAAAGTAGTAACTTGGGACTTGTGTTTGTTTACAGAAAATGGCACATCAGCATCTCCATTAAGCACTCCACGTCAGGGCATGGGTTACCCAGCAAGAAAAAGAATTAGCTCACTTTGAACATCTGTATAATTGTGAGTCAGCATCATCCGATGTGACTTTACCAAACTTTCCAGTTAATGTGTGTATTGTGTGTATGAAGCCAGGGAGAGATGTTCTGCTAGTCCCACATTGCACAGACTGTCGCAAACAATTGGGAATGAGTGAGACAGTTGGCACAATAGAAGCTAAAGCAAGAAACATCCACTTAGTCCCAACTTGGATATTGGCAGTGGAACCTGTCAGATCAGAGCAGCAGCAGGCTGGGTGCAGTCAGAGAGACCCCATTGAGTTTGTCAAGGGGTTTTTGGAAAATGTCTGTGCACATACTTTGCAAGTCTAGGAAGAGATGGAATTTTCTACACCGCAGAGGGTGGATTTGGACACTGTAGATGCAGGTTCTGTAGATCCTTGGGTGGAAGGCCCAAGTCCAAGCCTCGTGACAGAGTCTGAGTTAGAAGAAGCTTTGTGTTGGGAGTACAATGCCTCCGAGTGCAGTGAGGAATGGACAATTTCAGGAGCTGGTGTAAGTGTAAGCTCCTGGGCAAAGATTATGGAAGAAGAAGAAGCTGCAGTGGCTATGGTGGGACCCAGTGAGTCACCATTAGCATTGGCTTCAGTGGAGCCTTCTGAGGCAGAAATGGAGGAGGGCTCTAGAGATGTACCATTGAGTGCAGAGGTGGACTACTTTTACTTTGCATTGTGTGTTCGAAGCTGGCTCAAACAGGAATGGCCACCCCCAAGTTGTACCACTGGTTTGGAGTTTGTCAAAAGCAGCAAGGAAGAAATAATCATTCGTAGATGTGCTGTGACCGGGTATGGACAGAACTACCCTTCCTTCCCTCAAAGAATTTGGGAAGAAACTGAGGAAAACAGGCATGCCTGGCTGTAGGAGGAAGCTTGTGCCAACCAGCATCCAAAAGTATACAAATATGTCAGAGTAAAAGTGTTTAACAAGAGACTTCAGTTCTGGAAGCATGGCAGGACTTTGTTAATTGATTCAGTGAGAGTGGTGAACAAAGCTGGCCAAGAGACATTTTACAATGTTCCTGTGATTCATCTGGATGGAGAAACAATCTATGCCCTACACCCTGAGTGGTACTACCCATAATGGTGCAACTCAGCAGAAAATCTGCCTGCTTGCCAACTGGATGCAGAAATGACAGCTCAGCATTTGCCAACTGAAGAGGCAGCAACCAAGGAAGAGGTGCCTTTCTTCTGGTGTTCCAGGTTTGTCTGCAGCAGCATCTGGGTTAATCAGCCCAGCAGCAGGAGAAAATTTCCAGTCTGGGTCCAGCAGGAGGTCATGGAAACATCTGATCCGAAGATGTCGTTTGTCCAGTAGCTGAAGATGATCAGGCCGCAGGTCCAGAGAGGTGATGTTGACATCCATTTGTCACCTAGAAATTGGTAAGGTACATTTTGCATTTTAATTTGACTTTTCTACCTACAATTGAGGATGTCCTTGGAACTTTATTTACCTATAGAAAATTCTGAACTGGACTGCAGTGCTAGCAGGCCTTGTGTCTGTCCAGGAACTGTGCTTTAGCAGGCTCTGGCCTAGGAGAGAGACTATGTTTAATGCCTTGTCATTCTGGACTCCTCCCTAGATTACTGGACTTGTAGGGTTTCCTTCTCCCCAAAATGTTTTTTTAAATGCTTTTATGTTTTCTGTTTTTGTACTTTTATAGAAAAATCCTTTTAAAAATGTTTTTGGGGATTGTGCAGTAGCCACAGTGGGAGGGGTTTTGGTCACTGTTTTGGTTTTACATGTTGTGTTTGTTTGTAGAATGTGTTTTGCAATGTTTTCTTTTGCAGGTGTTCCTGAAAGAAGACAAGAAGAGGATTTTTTGGAACTCACCGGAGTCCTCTTTGTGTAGATTTGCTAGGCTTCATGTAACTGTGTAGTACAATACTAACCATTTTTTTTCTGTATTGCAGGTATAGAGTGTTTTGTAGTTCTTAGATTTAGGAAATGTACTGATAAATGCATGTTTCTAAAGTAGGCTACATTGTTTTTGGTGTAAAATGTTTTTTGGTTTTGGGCACCTGGTAGGTAGTTTAGGAAGATAGATTTTCCCTGGAGGGCTAGGGGGTAAGGCAGGTTGGTGGTCCTGATTCGTGATAGGGGTCACTAATGCTGTCTGTTAGGACATGCTTCAGGCAGTTTCTTGGAGCCACTGAAACTCCAAAGACAGCAAAGTAGCAGGGTAGGAGCTGAGATTTCTTCAGTGGGCCTCTATCCTTTAGTGTTACCTGCCTGTTCCTGGCACATGGTAGGGGAGCACCTAATCAACCCTCATCGTAGGGAGTATGGAGATAGGATAGCCAGGTACTAGGACGTAATCTGCCTGCAGACAGCCAGTGGTCTGGTTGCAGTGAGTGTAACAACCCAGTTCTCTGGGTTTAATAGAATCCTATCAGTATTATTGTTAGGCAGGTAGAACAGGCAGCTAGTAAGGAGCTCAGTAGGGGCTTCTTACATAATGACATCATTGACTACTCAGCTAGCCTGAAGGAAGAATGATTATGTCATTTGTAACTCTCGTAGCAGCTTAACCCTTTCTGTATGCAGCTGCTCTCGGGAAGATTTAGAATGTTCAGTTAGTCTTAGTGTGGAAGTGAGAGTGGCAGGAGCTCTGCCAGTGGGCTCTGTGTCTGGGGCCCCTGTGTTTTTCACCCTAGTTTGGATTACAATTACCAGCTTCCAGTGAAGTGGTGGAGACCTTTCTTCATCAGGATTACTGATTTTTACTCCAGCAGACGTGGAAGGGACTGCTAGTTCAGTGGATCCTAGGGGCAATCCCCTGAAGGTCCTTGTGTGTGTACAGCTGCCTTTGAAATGACTTTGTGAGAGACTGTTCTGACAAGCTACCCAGGGAAAAGGTGCTTTATGATTGCTCCCATGCCTAAAGGAAGGAGCAACAAATTTGTGAGTACAGAATGAAAATGTGTTTTGGGGTTATTTCCATGCCTAGAGGAAGGAGCAATAAATCTATGGAAAATGATACTTCATGGGTTATTTCCATGCCTAGGAAAGGAGCAGCTATCCTGTGAATACTGTTTTAGGAGGCAAGTTCACCATTTAGGGGTTTGTTCTAGGGTGTGTGTGCCCATAGATAAGGCTAGACGACACCTGTCAGTGCCCCTTGTTCACCCAAGTGAGTGAAGTAAAGTAAAGTTGTTCACCCAAGTGAGTGAAATAAAGTAAAACTCAGAGTCTAGCATTTCAGTGGGGAATTGGGGCTTCTGTGGTGTAACCCTGAAGGAATGGCAAAGACTGTCGGTTGGGGCAAAGGGTGGGAGAAATGCCATCTGGAAGCTTACAAGGCAGGGCTAACTGATTCATGGAAGGGTGCCAGTTTTACCTGAGCAAAGGCCATTGCTGTGGGTTTAGTTGTGTTGCATAGTTCCACAAGCATGCAATTATTTGGTAAAGAAGATGTTCTGAGTGTGTGGCTCAGTTCTACAAGTATACTGTACACTTTGGGGAAAATGGAAATGTGTTTGGGTGTGTGGCACAGTCCACGAACATACACCATAGGGAAGAGAAAAAGATTGTTGTTTCTGTGGAGAACTGTACTGCCTAGCAAGGAGAATTCTGGAAATTGTACCTGTTTGCCATGACTGACCCTTGAGGGGTCCATTGATGCTTTGGTAACATCTGTTGAATAAAGCCATACTGCAAAATCCCAGCTGCTGCTTTGGACATTCTGATCCTTGCTTCTATTTGGAATTAATGGGGCCCCTTCAGCAGTTAGGTCTAGCATACGCCGAGCATCTGGTTCACTGTACCTGGTTGTAGTTGCAAAGATTCATTTTTAGTTCTTGTACCCCCAACCCCTTCCTCTAGATAATGAGCCTAGTATTCATCCTAACACCAAGGGTGGTACCAATCTTGAATTTCTGTTCAAAGTAAATGGTATGCCATATGTGGGTACTAGTCCTGTTTTATGGGGGTGTTGAACTTATCAAAAGTGGCATGGGGGTTACATATAAACAGAACATGACATGGCTTGAGTGAAAATGAATCAGTGTATATATATATATATATATATATATATATATATATCTATCTATATATATATCTATATATAGGATTATAGTGCTGCTATAGTTAGCGTTGAGTACGTTGTTCAATGTTAAACCCCTAATTTTGTACCTTAATAGTTTTGCCCCATTCAATTGAATTGCAGAAAGTTTTGCATGCACATTCTTGGGGCAAGGTCTCTTGATTTGTCAAGTTTCGTTCCAGTCGGATGTGTGGATTATGAGACCTCTCTAGTGCATTTCTAGGAAAATTAAATCATTTTTTCTTTTTTTGCTGTTTTTATATTTTTTTGTCATTGTCAACAGCCCAGACAGTTTGTAATTTGGGTCTGAAATTTTCAGGGTAGAAAATGCTTGCCCCAGAATGATGCCTTTCATTGGTTTGTTAAAAAATATTAATCCATTCCAATGTTGTAAGCATTTTCTATTTCAGTTCTCAGCATGCTAAGTAAGATCAATAGATAGATATTTGTATTTATAAAGCGCCCAGTTCCTGAGACTCTGGGCACTGAACAGTAAAATCACAATTCAATATTATTTAAAATCACTATACATACATAATAAAATCAATACATAGGAACATAGGAAAGTGTCAACAGAAAAGGAGTTGCAGGCCCACCTAGTCTGCCTATTTGCCTAGCACCTTCAAGGCTTGTCCCTGATTCCCCCCTCCTTTCAACAGTCCCCTGTGTCTGTTCCACACCCTCTTGAACCCCCCACTGAATGTTCGCCATCACTTCCCTAGGCAGCCCATTCCAGGTGTCGACCACCCTCTCTGTGAAGAAGTTCGTCATGATGTTGCCCCTAAACCTGCCATCTCTAGCTGAAGATTATGGCCCCTTTTTCTGGGACACTTCTTCAATGGGAAGGGGTTCTCGGTAGTCACCTTGTTTATCCATTTGAGGTACTTGAAAGTTTTTATCATGTTCCCTCTTTCCCTCCTCAACTCCAGAGGGTACATGTCCAGGGCTCCCAGCTTCTCCTCATATGGCAGGTGACTAAGCCTTTTTACCATCTTGGTTGCCCTCCTCTGCACCCACTCCACCCTGTCCACATCCTTCTTTTGTAAGGCCTCCAGAACTGGATCTCATATTTCAGATGAGGACTGACCCTTTGGGTGTACAGGAGAATCAGGACCTCCCTCTTCCTGCTGGTGATCCCCCACCCAATACAACCCAACATTCTGCTGGCTTTTGCCATCACTCTATCGCACTGCCCAGCCACCTTCAAGTCCTGAGAGATGATGTTGCCTAGGTCTCTGTCCTGCATGGTAACCACTAGTGGCTTGTCCCCCAACCTGTATTCTGCTCCCCCATTTCTTCCATCCAGGTGCATGGCTTTGCATTTTGCCATATTGAGGGATAATCTTCACTTCCTGGCCCACTCCTCCAATGTCGCTAGGTCCCTCTGCATACTTCCCACTCCATCCTGTATGTCCACTCTATTGCAGATTTTGACATCATCTGCAAACAGGCTCACTCTACCTTCCACCCCCTCAACTATGTCACTTATACAGATGTTGAAAAGCAGGGTTCCCAGCACTGACCCTTGGGGCATGCTGCTCGTGACCACCGAGTACATAATGTCATTAGGTGTTTTGGATAGATATTTGATACCCTACTGAGCATGTTCAGAACTGAAATTAGATTAAATGAAATTGAAATTAATCTAGAAGGTGGACCCTTACTTGTTTACTGAGATGGGATTCATTTTCTAACAGGATGTGGTGGGAACTAGAGGACACCCAGTGCAATTGCATTGTTTTAGATACAGAATAAATAATAGAACATTCTTTTACTTACAAAGAGTGGTGAATGTGTGCAGCAGACTCCTCCTTGAGATAATAGTAAGCAAAAATAAATTAGTTTACAAACGTCGGCTGGATAATTGGATCTTGAAAAGGGAGGTATTTCTCTGATAAGAGTTTATGGGCATCACACCTTTGGTTCCCTATTTTGCCTCAGTATGAACCTCAGTATATTTTTATTTATTTATTTTACCAGGAGGTGGTCTGGGTACAGTCCTTTTTCTGCCACACCTGACATAAAACATTACAATACAATTCAGTAAATAACTTATAACATATAACGGCACCTGTTTACATACACTTACACTTTTTATAGAGCTAGGAAATTTGAATAACAAACCTTTAAAATGAGTTACATTGTTTGCTTCAGTAACCAGGCCTGCAAACTCATTCAAAATAGAGGGCCCAAACAACGAGAATGTCTTCTTGCACATATCTAGTTTTTTGGGAGGATAAAAAATAGAGACATTCCACTATTTCTAGTTCTTTGGTGCATTGTTGATGGCTTAAGTTCATCTGAAAGTGATTTAGGTTCCAGTTTCATTTCCACTCTATAAGCAAAGGTAGCTGCATTAAGTTTAATCCTAAGCAAATGGTAGAAGGACACTAAAAAATAAATCTTCATTTTACTAATTTTCCCAAGATGTCTGACATAACAGGCTGCAAATATTGAGTATGCACAATCTGTGTAACAGCAACAATCACAACCATAATACAGTAACAAGAAATTTGCAGCCCCCCCCCACATACACAGTGTTGCACGCCAGCACTTATCTCTAATGGTAAGTTTCCTATACAGACAACAATCCTTTTTGACTAACATTATTGCAGAAGACCATACAACATGAAATGATAGTATGGCTACAAAAACATTACAAAATGCTACGTTTTGGCATTATTCATCTGAAATAGAGCATGTTTTGTGAGCTGATTATACATATTTTAATTGCATAACCACCATGACTGTAAATAAAATCAAAACTGATGAACCAGCATCTATATGCTATGAATGAAAATAGAAACATTGATTGAAATAGTATAAAATATAACATTACTGTGACTGATCACAAGTCATAGAAATCAGGAAGATAACTTACATTTAATGTTTACATCATTACAGTGCTTACTGTGCTGCTCACAACTCTGAAGAAAAGGTTGTACTTCTATGAATAAGACTCATGCATTCACATGAATTAAAAACAAAATTGTGTTTCTTGCTTTTGAAAATTAAGAATGGGTCAGAAACTATGGCTTGTTGCACTTCTTAATTATGATATTTCACAGCAGGTCAAGATGCGTGTGATTACCTATGTAATGTGAAACTGAACTGAATATTGCCAGCTCACGTTGTCCATTATTCTAAACTAAAAAAGGGGTTAAAAGTTGTGGTATGGTTAGTACTTGCCACAGATACTGTTCTTCTTAGCTGCCATCACATAGGTTCCCTGAAATCTAAGCAGTTCTCCATTAAGTGGACCAGGGTGCCCATCCATGGTAGTACTTCTTTTCTCCTGCTCACTTCCAGGTTGCCCGCCCAGTGATTTTGGCAAATGTACTATAAATGCTACATGTCATGTTTATAAGGGAGGTCATAAAATGACTATCTTGAACATTTTGGGTCAAAATTAAATAAAAAAGAGTAAATGTGGGAAGAGTGAGGGTGTAAAGAGTGAATGTGTAAAGAATTAATGTGTAAACAGTGAATGTGCCAGGCCCTGCACTTCTGTCACCAGACTTAGTCTTTCCACGGCTTTGGGCCCAAAGGGCTCGGCACATATGCTTCTTTTCATGCAGGTCCAACGAATGAAGATTCAATTCCACTATCTCAAAAAGAAAGAAAATCAAATGCAAAAGACTTTGTTAATGCACCAGTTAGGGCAACTTAATGCCACAAAAGCAGGTACATGTAGTGTTAGGGTTTCCAACCCTAACTCTCCACCCCCAACCCCAAGCAGCAAAAGCAAAAATGTTTAGAGGTTTCAGTCTCCAGAGTCTTTGCAAATCAATGGTGGGATCTTCCTTGGGGTTGTCAACCCTAACACTCACCCCATTCCCTGAGCAAACAACTTCTTACATGATCACAAACTGTAATAAATTGTATTGGCAGCATGTGATGAGACAGACTTTTCTAACGCTGAAGAAAATATCACTGGGAGTATAGCCTAGAGGTTAGAGTAACGAGCTGTAAACAACCTTGGTACATCCAGCAGACCAGACATAGGTTTGACTCTTACAACCTCCACTTGCATACTGTGTGACTGAGCAAGTCACTTAACTGGCCAGTGCTCCCAGCTCACCCTTGAAAACAGGCACTTGTGCCTAGTGGGTCTTACCCAGTTACCAAAGACTGAAACAAACAAACAAACTGTGAGGCACTGGACTGGAGCTGTACCTTGTGCTTCAGATTGGAGGCTATGGGCTGGGGGGGATGAGTATTAGGGTTAAAAACCCCAAGGAAGATCCCACCACTGATTCACCAAGACTTCAGAGACTGAAAACCCCATATATTTTTTTCCTTTTGCTGCTTAGGGGGTAGGGAGTTACAGTTGGAAATGCAAAGGTCACATTTCCCTACTTTTGGGGCATTAAGTTACCTAACTGGTGCAGTAACAAAGTTTTTTTGCAGATAACTTTTAATATAGATAATTACCATTTGTTAATTTTATTTGCACTTCATAGACCTCATCAGGTGGCTTTTCTCTGTACTACAACTATTTATATCTGCTGACATCTAAGTTTTTAATTCTTTACATTGTTACTTAAATATTTACTTATAATTGGTTAAACCAGCAGATCAATTCATCTCTAAGTTTTGTACCAACAAAATCTGTAGTGCTTAAGATGAGAATGAGACGCAAGAAAATGGATAGTGAGGATTCTAAACAGATTTCTAAATTCAGTAAAGATGAAATGGAAAAAGAAGAGAGAAATAGGCGACAGGTTAAAAAGCAAACAAAAAATATTCAGGCAAAAATCATAAAAGTAATGCCTCTATAAAACAAATAACTCTACAGGAAAAATGGGAAATGTAAAAGCAACAGCTCTAAAGGAACAGAGTATGGCCAACTGTTTATTGTTGACAACTTAAAAGGGAACAAAAAGAAAAATATACAGGTGGTCCAAGAAGACTTTGCCATAACATTGACCCCCTATAATTGATACTAAGATACAAAAGATAAAAATTCAACTCAAATACCTGAAGTCATGAATGCAATGAAATCTCATATTAATCTAGATCAACCCTTCAATAATACTTCATTAGAAAGATCCGCATTAATAAGTTTAAATGCCAGCAATGAATAAACTGTACAGTATCAGTACTGGGGGTTCAAATTTGAAACTTGAGCAAGAATTCATACAGGGCAGTTTTCAGAATGTATCCATTCCAACATCAGAAAGGAGTAAAATTCAGGAAAGGTTGAACCCTAATGGGACACGTATTCATCAAACTAAAACTGGCATCCCAGAAATAATGCAGGAACTTCAAGAAACAATTACGGAATTAAAAGAGTTTGCCAACATAATAAAATGGAGAGACAAAGCACCTACTTCCTCTTTCTAGAGGAAAAGTTGGTAGTGGTTCTAAAAAATCCACACATGGCAAGTGTAGTTATCCCTGAGCAAACAGTAATATTAAACAAGCATTTGTCAATGCTGAATGTTTTCTTGCTGGTATTGGCATTGGTAGTGCAGGAGTTAGAGAGATGCATAATAGGAATGGTGGTGAAGTATTGAAGTAACACCAACCCCCAACCCACCCTGGAGAGACTGACAGGCATTGGGAGTGTGCCTTTGCGTCATTGGCCATAGCACTGATGGCATTCCACCTCACCCCACCCCACCCTGTTTCTTGTAGTTTTTGTCCCTTACGCTCACCCCATTTCAAAAGGAAATAAGCTGAGATGGGTGCAGTATAACAGAATGGGGTGAATGTTGGGGCTGAAGACCCCAAGGCAACCCTCGATGCCTGTCAGTGGCTGCAGGGTGGGGGTGAGGGTGGAATGGGTTGAGCATTACGGCCGCTGTCCCCAAGTCACCCCCCCCAATGCCTGTCAGTCTGTACAGGGTGGGCATTATGGTCGTAAACCCTAACACCCCAGGCATTTGTTGGTATTTTTGCTCCAGATTTTCAACATGGACTTTTTGGGAGCCTACTTCATGAACAGTGGCAGTATCATTTCGTTACTGAATGCCAAAAGGAGATTTCGCACAACCAGTATGCCATTTGGCGCCACAGGTGCAAAAACACATTTTGGTCAGGATGTGAAAAATGACAGGTGTACTGTTGATGAGGAGGTGTGAAGAAATGGCAATGCTGAAAATCTGAGGAAAATATTACGAGTGTGCATAGAAACTGTGCAATGCACGCTCCTAACACATTTTTTGAAATGTTTTCACCCAATCACACACCACTAGACATGTCACCATAATAGTAGCCACAACATCACAAATAGCTGTCAGACTAACAGATTGGCTTTTGGTTACAATATTGCATTGTGACAAGCCTCTGTACCACATCAAGGTAGCCAGTCCCACAGAGGTCAATTCACACACCACTAGCCATGCCACCACACCACTAGCCACACCAACAGTTGTCAGAGTAACACACTGGCTTTTAGTTACAATATTGCATTTTGACAAGCCTCTGTACCACATCAAGGTAGCCAGCCCCACAGAGGTCCAGTCACACACCACTATCCATGCCACCATACCACTAGCCATATCACCAACAGTTGTCACACTAAAATAATTATTTTGGACTCTAAATACCTCCAAATGATGAACTTAGAAGCCTGTGGCAGGCTGGCAGCATGAGCAGAATATGGCTTTGTGAACCCACATACACTTATAATAAATCTAATTCTGGTTTCATATTAAAAACATTAACCAGTCCGAGAGCCACAAGTTTGAACACTGAATTCAAGACTTGGCAACAGTGAGGAGATCAGACAGTTCTGAGGGTCAGACTCTGCAATTTAGACCTTGAACTGAAGGGTCTAACTGTGCTATCTCCTCATTGTTGCCAAGTCTCGAATTCAGTGCTCAGACTTTTAATAATATGTTATATTCAGATCAGCAAGAAATACACACTCAGACGCCTAGAGATTTTAACTTGCTCTTTAAGTGTTTTGCCCAAGGTAAGGTCCCATTCACGGTCTGACATACAGTAGGAATATGTAGTAGCTCTCTGAACTTCAGAGAGAGCTAGTATATATTCCTACCCTCGGACTGTTGTGCAGGCAGCAAGGTGCTGTCTGGTTGGCAGCAAAGCTCTCAGGTGACTGGTGCTCTGCTCAAGGCTCCCCTAGGCCCTTGCTAGATAGTGGCACTAGAGCTCAGCCAAGCATTACAGTCTCTCTTCTGCATGACTGACTCAACTCCAATGATCTATCCCCCGGCCAGTCTTGGGCTGGCAAGCCTGGTGGCAAAGTTACCCATCTGTTGGCTCCTCCTCCTCGACTCACTCCTCCAGGTAGTCTGTAACAGGCAGTGACTAGCGCTTTAGTCTATGCTGTGCCGCATGTAGCCAGGAATTTTAAATATGTACTCAAAACTGATGGCTGTTGCCCCTCCCCCCCAGAGGGCACTCTGCCCCCCCCCCATTACACCTATTGACATCCCTGCATATTAGACGTTTACTTTGGGATTCATGTTTTATCAATGTCTGGCATTTCCTGAATAGGAGGGACAGGAAATATACATCTTATTCTCATTCCCACATAGTTATGTTCATCTTGATTTATTTTTTTTATTACTGTGCAAGACCTTGATTGGGTTGTAGATGCAAAAATATACTCTATTTGTTGTTCAGATCATGCACTCCTCATGTTAACTTTATTGACCCAAACAGAACAGAGAACCACTGAGGGGTGTTTTAACCCTTCCCTCATGCGAACCCCAGAGTTTCTCCAAATGATAAAAACTCAGATCCCACAGATACTGTCGGACAATAGTGAAGGCACTATTTTAAAGACTATTCTCTGGGATACCTTAAAGATGGTCCTCTGGGGGAACAGTATCATGTTTACCTCACAGCACAAAAAAAACAAACAAAAAAAAAAAAACACAACTAAGATAAGTATGGCTGTCTGAACTCCAAAAGAAATAAAATTACTTTATTTAGCACACATGAGGGTGATGCTACCTTGGGGGACCAGATTAAGGTGGATCAGCATACAGTTCAGGAACCCTTAAATTATAAGGCAGAGCAGGCATTCCTATAGCTATGCCAGTCTTTTTATAAGGGTGGTGCCAGAGCAGTGAAACTTTTAACACATTGACTACTACTTAAAGTGCCACCATCACCAAACTGACTGACTCAATCACAGGCCTCTCTTCCACTAGCCATAAGCATATCCTGCAAAGCCTTGTGAACTTTCATACCAAATTATATATGGCAAACACCTCTCCTTCTGAGCAGCTCACTGACTCCTTTGATAAGATCCCTCTGCTGCATCTCACACAAGATCACAAGGCTGCCCCCATCTCCCTATTTATTTGCACTCTACGTCGAACCATTGCTGCAGTACCTCTGCCAAACCACTGCTGTCCAGGGTATTGCTATTGGTGGTCTTCTACATAAAGTAGTGTGCTATGCAGATGGCCTCATTTTATACCTTACAGCCCCAGACCACTCTCTACCAACCCTGACAACCTCCCTTTTGGAAATGGAATGGCAAGCTGGCTAGACAATTAACAAAGATCAAAGTGAAGTGCTCCAGCTACATTACTCCTCCATCCCTAAAAACACAATAGCCATATAAATGAGGTAGATCATGTATTATTAGCGGTCTACATTGGAACCTGGACCACCATGCTCTCTGACCTTAATTATCCACCACTGGAACAGTAAATGAAGAGAATTTACAAAGATGGATCCAACTCCCTCACCCGATTTCAAAGGGTTGATTCCATTTGTATGAACATCCTCCCACAATTTCTGCATTTATTCCAGACATTGCCCGTCCTTCATCAAAATACTTCTACAAAAATAGAAAAATGACTATCCTATTTTGTTTCAAAAGGGGGAAGGCCAGGTGTAGCATTTGACAAACTACAATTAATTTATTTATTCATGTCTTTGGTGACCGGGTAGGTGCACTGATCCAGAGGACCATTTTCAATCATGACCTGGGCCACAAGGTGGCAAAAAATAGGTACAGGTACAAACAGTCAATTATAAGATACAATACATGCATGCTCAACAGCTGGTGGCGAGGGAGGGAGATAACAGTGGTAATGCAATGACAATATGCAGACAGGGTAGACAGGTAGTGTTATATCAGTATGTACATAAGCATAGCCAAAATACAGACGGTGCAAGACACAAGTGGTAATGGTATACAGGTACATGGTCCAATTCAAGTACAAGTGAGAAAAAACAGTTGCTGTGATAAAAATTCAAAAAGAAAAATAATCACTGTTCATAACATCAAAGGGGCAAGACAGGAGGAAAGGGGGGCAGGGGTAGGCTTAGGAGTGGGGCAGGAAGGAGAGAGGTGGAAAAAGGAGCAGACTAGTGGGGGTAGGAGTGGGGTAATTGTCAAAAGACAAATGGGGCTAGCTCCCTAAGCTCTCCCTAACCTAGTTCTACATGCCCAGCAGCTCTTTTATTTATTTACTGACATATCGGAATTATAAACCTTTGAGTCAGAGACTCATTTACAAAGGTTCCATGTCATATAAAACAAGTTACACAACAGAGGAGGAATGACGAGCGAACTATACAGTACAATTGCAGGTACAGACAGTAGAAGGTAGTAATAAAAGGGTTACATAATAAGTATATACAGTATAATAGCAAGTACTAAGAACTGAAGGAAGTAATAAAAGGGTTACACAGCAAGTTCAGGGACTTGAGGAGTCAGGCTGAGGACAGACATAGGATGCAAGAGGTGAACAGGCTTAGTGAAATAGAGCGACAACAGGTATGGAGAGATAGAAGGTGCAAGAGAATATCTTTTGTTGAGGGGGGGAGTGGGACAAGAAGCTTACCGGCAGTCAGAGATGTTGGTGGTCTGAAGATGGCTCTTAAGGAGGGTTTTTAAGCCATATCCTGCATTGGAAGGCATCTTCTCCTGGCCCAGCTGGGTAGATCTAAAGTTGGAGAGGCTAGACCTGTCACCAAATATTTTATTATTTGGGACTCCAGCCACTCCCTCAAGCCAGGAGACCTTGCTGGCCACCACCAGGACCTTAATATGATTCTGGCACATTTTGTCTGGCAACAGGCCTATGCCTTAGGCTAACATTGGTTCAATTTCCCACATACTGCATAGCCTTCTCCCCCGCAACCTTGGACCATAAATTTAGGCAATGGACAAATGGTGGCTTGGCACACTCTTTCCAGTTTTATGAGGGAGGCCAAATGCAGACCTTTGAAACACTGAACAGAATATACAAATAAGATAATAGGGACCATTTTCAGTATCTTCATGCAAGACACTATCTTTTTACTACTATAGATTTAAACACAGATGATCAAAACTGCCACCTTTACTGTCCTTTATCCATATACTTGGATGCATCTGAGTCATTCCACCACATTGTATTTCACAAACTATGGAACCAAACCTTGTGGGTGCAATAAGAATGCTGTGGGCAGTTTAAAATTTGCCATGAGAATGAGTGGTGGAAAAAGAGTGTGATATCTCTCATTTGGCTGATCCAGTCAAACTGAGAGATGCCACACCCTTTTCCACCATTCATTGTCATGATAAATTTTAAACTGTCCACAGCATTCTTATTGGACCCACAAGGTTTTGTTCCATCTATAAAATACAATGTGCCATAAGATTCCAGTAACCTGCATATCTCATTTTTTTTATATACAGTGGCAGGACACGGGCAACAATACATGCTTGCAGACTCACCACCACCCACCCTTGAAGAGGCTTGCTTGCTTATTCCTCTTTCAGGCAGCTCACACAGCAGCTTCCAGGGGTTGCAACATGGTCTGCCTACAGTACAGTACTGGGCCAAGTGGTTAGCTAGCATGTCTGTGAATAGACTAGAGTCTCTGTGGCCATGTTTTCTTATACTGGTCTGCCTCTGCTGCTCTGCTGGGATAGAAGAACTCTCAGGGTCAGGAGACTGTCCCATCCAGATTTTTCCCCTCTCATCAGTGCAGTTTTACAGGTACTAAGTGTATCCCTCCTTAGGTAATAAGTGCCTTGAAGCTAAACCAGGCAGGCAGGGACAGGGAAGTCAAATTCTATCCTGGGAACCTATCGATTTCTGTTAGGTTGACAGTTGACTAAGTTACCCGCTGCAACCCCCCCCCGACTGTCCTACTTCTATGTATTCAAATTTTCAGCTAGTTTATTATAAAACATATATGATCTCAGTGAGACTGGAGTGTAGTCAGTGGCTCTGCACACCAATTCAAGCACCCCCAAGTACTTCCTGGACAGTAAATGAAGCAGGCAGGCTGTCGGCTGATGAACTGATGATCCTTGGTGACCGGTCGACTCACTCGGTTGTGGATTCAGATGGGTCAGGAATGGGACTGTGATTGTTAGGACAGGAGATGGAGATTGAAGTGAGAAGGAGATTAAAAAGATTTGTCCTAGGAGGAGGACTCCTTGTGACTTCGCTAGCCTCAGCTGTCCTATCCTCCTGTGTGTCTGACTGACTCCTCAGCTGGTCTGGCTGGCTCCCTCTTTGAAAATGATGCTGTGACAGTGCCGCACCATGCTGTCTGGCACCACCCGCCCTTCCAACCCTCCCTAAAAATCGCAATTCGCCACTGGCACCAAAGAATTAGAAGTCTGGTCATCGAAAAACAGTTTAAGGACGGGTTGATTGATCGGAATACGGTGCATGCCTGCCTGACCACCACCACAGACAACACCATGATCCAAGATGGAGTATTTTGAAAAACCCATAGATCTGATTCCATGCCTCCACCACCTTGACCAATCAAAACAGTGGGGTTGGGCTACTGGAGTGTGCGAGCATCACAGCCAATGCCATGGTCGGGTGGGCTTGAATAAATTATTTAAATTACATTGCGCGTGGTTGCTTGGCAGGTCTGTCAGTCTCCTCTCCACTCGAGTTCAGTAGTCCTCAGACTCTCATGCCCACCCCCCGCCCCTTGCCCCATGGCCCCCCCGCCACATTACACTTCACTTACACACCCATACCACCCATCCACTTTCAGCCTGGAAAATGCACATTATGTTATGCTCCTCAGAGAGGAGAAAAAAAGTAGCTTAGGGGCAGGGTAAAATAACTTAAATGTCCCCCCCCCCCCCCAGAGAAATGAATGCACCTGAGTACAGTGTGTATGCCTGTTGACACCCCTGCACGATACTGCTAGACCCAGTTCACCCACAATACTGATACCGCCAAGCCAGTCTACTCCTCTCACAGGACACTACTGGACCCAATTCATCCACTGCCTGCTGAAAGTGAATCAGGAGCCTTCGCACGAGGAAAGAATAACATTATGCCACAAAATACCATTTGCTGCAACAATCAGGGACCACCCAGCATTGCAGTGTCAGCTTCTTATCTGCATGCAAACTATTCAGAATGGAGTGAGAGGCTGACACTGCAATGACAAGATACTCCCTGGTTGCAGCAGCCAAATCATTTCAAGTTGGTGGCACACTTGTAAACTAGTGTCACCACCAGCGTGCACTTGCATTGGTGACACACAGCCAAGCCCACAAAAGCAGTGGCAGCATTGGCCACAACAGTGCCGCACCTCCACAACCTGCTTCTCTCCTAAGCTGCCACAATATATTTCTAGTGCATGTGCACAAGCAAACATAAAAATGAAGTAGCATCCCTAAGAAACAATGTGGCAATTAATGGGCATGACTAGATGAGCTATTAGATTTTCAGAGAATAAACATAAAATTGAAAAAGAATCCCCAATCTCCATAATATATGACAAAGCACATAAAAATAATAATAAAAATGAAGCACAGAGGCTGGACTATAGATATACCAGAAGAAGTAACTCCAAAGTGGGGGAAAAGAAAAAAGAACAATAAGAAAAAAAAGTAAAAAACACAAGTACTTTGCAACACAACTTAGTTTTATTTTTATTTTATTTATTTATTTAGTGATTCTGAAAATAACCTTTGAGCCGAGGCTCTTTTACAAAGGTTCCAAGTAGTTTTACAGTAACAGACACACAAAACAGACAAGTTACAGAGTAAGTACACTGTAAAAAAACAGAGTTTGAAACAGAGGAACATATCCTTACATTGTCCAGGCAATTGCAACAACAGTAGGTAGCAAAGAGGCTAGAGGTAGGTTAGGCACAGAGAGAGGCCCCACGCCCTAGCAGTTGCCTGAAACAGGGCAGGAAAATGGTGTGGTTGATCCACAGGGGAAGGGGAGACAGAGAGGGCAGTGGTAAGCAGCCCACATGCAAGGCTTTGTCAGCAGCACACAGGGGGAGTTAGAGAGTGGGGCATGAGGAACAAGTAGACAGGTGGGCCACAGGGGTTTGGAAGAGGCAGAAAGAGGTAGAGGTGGGCTACGGAGGTGGGAAGAGGTAGGTGAGGGATAGGTGGGGGGAGGTAGGGAGTAGAGGGAGAGCAGAGGTGGTAGGTGGAATTGCATGGGATAAGATACTGGGTTTAGAGGTATTTGGGGGGGTGGCCCAGGGCCCTGTTTGAGGGTGCAGCTTGTTGAGTCAGTCATTACTGGCTACCAGTGGGTATAGATCTGGCATTCAGAAAACAGGCACACGTGGAGCTAGAGGTGAGGTGGAGCTTGAGTTCGGATTTGAAATGTGAGAGACTTGTGCAGTTGTGAGTGACCTCAGAAATCTTGTTTAGCCACAGGGGTGCTCTGTAGGAAAAGGCACGTTGACCAAGTGTGGTTCGTCAAAATGGCACCAGAAGTGCCCCTGCTCTCTACTTCTAGTGCCGTATCCGGAGCATGATTTGGAAAAGATGGCAGTTATGCTCAGGGATGCTTTTCCCAACAGCACTTTCTTTCCAAGGAGGCTGGTTTGGAATTTGATCCTGTCCCCTAATGGCAGCCAATTCAACTGTTCATAGAGGGAGCAGGTATGGGTGATCCAATCAGTGTCAAGGGTGAGTCTGCAGACCTTGTTGAGTGTGGTGTGGACCTTCTTTAGCACAGTTTCTGTGGCTGCACCATAGACTACCAGACCATAGTCAATAGTTCATAAACTGGAGCTGGTAACTGAGAGGTGGAGGGGCACAGGAGTAAGGTATTTCCTATGGTCATAAAGCAGACCCATCTTAACATTTGCTGCCTTGGCCACTGAATCAACATGCTGTGCAAAGGATAGGATGTCATCAAGGCTGACCCCCAGGTACTTAAAGGAGTGCATTTGCTCCAGAGGTGCTTGGGCGTTGTTGGTGATGGAGAGGGTGGGGGCCCTTTTCTTGAGCTGGGGGCTGGAAAGGAGCATGGTGTTAATATTTTTATAGTTGAGTAGGAGCAAGTGCTTGTGGAATCAGTCCTCTACCATGTTGAAGGAGTGCTGTAGAGTAGTTTGGAGAGAACTTAGTAATTTAATCCTTAGAGAAAACACAAGAAGATGATCTTTAAGGTCCAGGCAAATGGATAAAATAGAAAAAAAGAGAAATTAATAGCTGTAGAGGTGGTGGGAGTTGCTTTTTATCCTGCACAGAAACATTGTAATATTGAAAATCCGAAACCTGATACTCGTAGCTTAGTAGAAGTGAAGGCAATAATTACACTAAAAGGGGTTCAATGAACAGAACCTGAAAGCCCAGAAATATTTAAAATACTTTCCCACATGATCTGTATGAACCTATTAAGTCTTGTCATTGCCTTAGAAGATGTGATGTCATAAGATGTGACGATCTTAAGAAATAATCTGTTGATTCTGATCAAATATGCAAGAGTGGCATATTGTGTCTGGTACAAATTGATTAAGTTACAGAAATATAACCTAAGAATGGACTACCCTATACAACTGAAAGTAAAATCAGAAATGAAAAATTTGGAAGTTACCTAACCAAATCTAAATTGGTTACAGAATTAGCAAATATTCTAATTTTGGAAGAGTTTTTCATGATTTAAAAAAACATACACTGCTGCTGACATAGTCCTGTCAGTTTATGTCATTCCACGTATTGGCTTTGAAAACAGAACAAAGCTAAATCATATGACTTGTCATCAACTTAAAAATTTTCTGGGGATGGAATTTTGTATGGAAGATATAGCTGATGTCCACAGAATTTTCAAAAGCTGGACACAGGGTGATCAAATTGACCTAGCTTTACAAAATAAAGTTCTGGCAGATAAGATGCTAAGGGCAGCACATATGCTAGATAGCTTGGGAATTCTGATTGTTAACTTTGAATAATTGCATGAACAAAAAAAAGAGGGCTGTATACAACGAAATGAAAACAAACAAGGGGCAAATTGAACTGAAGTATAATGTACTGGTCAGTAATACATTTCAGATATTGGCTGGTTTAGATAACTGACTACTGGACTTAACAAATGAAACAAGTAGAGTGGGTAAAAGTGATGAGATGGTATACTTAAATCACACGAGGGCAATGTGAAATAGTTTTATTACCTCTCTGAATAAGAACAAACAGAACTTTGGCACAGTATCCTGGAATGTTGCTGGATATGCCTCAAAGTTAATAGACCCAGAATACTCAAAATTCTTTAGATCAGCAGATAAAATACATCTGCAAGAAATGTGGTATAGTAAAGAACAAATAAACTCAGTGGTGTTTATGGTTATCAGCTTTTTCAAATTCCACCACAAAAACTGATTAAAATAGGCAGAGGTAGTGGAGGTTTAATTACCTGTGTCAAAATAACCAAATGTTTGAAGGTTAAGGAAGTAGTTGATGGTGAACAACATCATATGATTATAGTAATTAATATCTCAAAGGATCACTTAATTTTGATTAACATATAAAACCCACCACGTAATTCACAAATATAGCATAAGGATACACTTAGTATAATAGATCAAGATATCTTGCTTATACAAAAGCAATATAAAAATGCAGAAGTTCTGTTGGTGGGGGATTTTAACATCAGACTTGGTGATATTGACCCACTAGATGAAATAGAAACCCAGCTAAGGCATGACATATTGGGTAGAGGGTGCAAGGAGACACGCGACAAGAAAAATACTGATAGCATGGGCCAAATAAAATCTTTATTGAAATCCTTAGATTTGATAATATATAATGGAAGGTTCCTATCTGATTCAGTGGGAAGATTTACTTGAATAAACTATACAGGGGCTTCACTTGTGGATTATGTAATTGGATCATCTTATGACTACCACAAATATGAGGATTTAAAAATGATTACATGAACAGAAAGTGATCACTTTCCACTCTTTTTATATAGGAAGATGGCTGGGTTCAGGCAAGACGGCATCCAAGAACAATTAGAGACAGTAAATAAATAAAAAATCACTGGAATAGAATTCCTGGTGAAAAAAAATGCAACAAATGGTAAGTGAATAGAAATACAAAGTATATCAATTCTGGACAAATTAAAGTGAACCAGATGCTCTCTATACACTCATGCTGAACTGCTATAAACCAGTGTAAGAATCTTACAAAATGGGGAAAGGAGTAAGTAAGATGCATTATGATTGCTGGTTCAATAAAACATGTAAAACGGAGAAAAAGAAACTGGCAAAGTGTGTACACTTCACAAAAGAAAAGAAAAAAAAAACTGACCAAATATTCTCAAACTAAATAGGCTCAGAAAACAGCATATGGCGTAGGTAAAAATTTAGAAGTCTGCTTATCAGAAAAAACTTTGGCAAAATATGATTACTGTAATAAAAAACAAAGACAGTAAATAGTTCTGGAGACTAATTGCCATAGGAACTAATCAATATAAAAACAAATAGATTCTTACATTCACCCAGAAAAAGAGGTTGCCCCTTTAAGGCAGACCCATTGTCCTGAGGCCCAACCCAAAGTGTGTGTGGCCAGAGGCTGATGATTTGGTTAAAAGAAAGGGGGGAGGCTTTGTGAGGTCACAAAAAAGGGAGGAGCTATGAGGTCAGAGCCGGAGTGAGGTGGGAAGCAAGGATTAGCCAAGAAAGAGAGAGAGAGACAGAGAGGGAGGGGTGAGCAGCAAGGGTATTTAAGGGCAAGCACAGGCCGAGGGGGCTCACAGTTTTGCTCTGAGAGAATTTCCCACGCACCCGCCCTGAAATATAATTGGAATTGGATCTGGTGGGTCACTGCAGTAGGTGGAGCACAGGGGACCATCGTGGGCTGCAGCGAAAGTGGACGAATTAAACCAGAGGGTATGAAACATAGGGAGGGGAGGAGGGATGGGGAAGGGTGGGGACAAAGAAAATAGGACTTAAGAAAATCAGCAGGAAGTAGGGGTTCAGAGCTTATGCTAGTACCCCTTGAACAGAGGAGTATGAAACATACAGCCCCCATGATGTACATCTGGGGGGGGGAGAAGATGACAAGAAATAAAAGGAATAAAATTAAGAAAAATGGACAATAAATGATTATGTGATGAAGTGGATGTGGAACGAAGGATTGTGTTGAAATGTTAATCAGAGATATATATATGCCGATGAATGTGAATATAATGTGAAATTTGAAATGAAAGAATAAGTAAATTGATTGCCAGATTGAGCACCCACACATGCTTGTCTGTGTAATTATTGGTGGGGATCTGGGGGACAATGGTCAGATTATTACAGGAGCATTTCTTATAAAGCACTGTATTTAGCAGTGCAGGAAGATGGGAGAAATTGAAGAACCATTTGTATGGATAACTCAACAGGAAATCAAGGAAACAATATGTAGCTTTAAAGGCAATATATCCCCAGGTCCTGATGAAACACCCATTGAAGTCAACAAGTTAGATGTGGAATGGCAGTCACTTCTTTTAAGGGATTTTTACAACAAAGCCATTATATATGGATTTACGCCTGATACTTGAGAGGTAGTTATATAGTTCCAATTTTCAAAAAGGAGATGGGGAACCTACAAATTATAGGTCAATCAGCCTATCGGATAATATGGCTAAGATATATACAAAACTTTTATTAAAAGGATTGTGCAGGTTGTGTAAAATGTGCTCCGACTTACATGCTGTACAGCCCATAGCCTTGAAAGTCTTTGAAGGGTCAGTTTATTATTTTTTTGCCAAACTCTGTCTTAAAAAAGAAGGGATCATAATTTGGCCCCAGCAAGGTAGCCAGCTGATCCCTTCACTTCTCAGTTGCTTAGATCTGCCCCTTCACTCAGGCATGTAATCACATGTGCCCAGGGAGGGTGCTGGGGCGTGCCCCATTAAAGTCAATGGAGATCACTTTTAAGTCCATTTTTGTTCATAAGAATGGCCAGTTTGAGATTAATGAAGGACACTGCTTGACTAAGATGATAAATTTAGAGAAGTATTGAATATTTGTAGAACTCGATTATTGCAAACAAATGATATTTTTATGCAGATGGGTATGCCCTGCAGTAATGACAAAGTGCCTATAATGAATAATATATTTGTAATAACTGGTTGGAATTATTTATTTTTTAATTTTTTATTACTTCATTCATTCATTCATTCATTCATTCATTCATTCATTTATTTATATCTTGTATTATAATACCTTTGAACCAGAGGATCTTTTACAAAGGTTCCATGTCGGAAAAACATATGAATACAATGGCATATAAAAACAATAATTTTGACATACAGTTGGATAACAACAAGATAAGTACAATTGAGGCAGAGTAGAATACCATCATGTCGGTACATTCAGAGAAATAGCCTAAGTGCACCAAAACATGGTAAAAAAACAAGTTAGACCAGAGTGAAAATGAACATGGAGGTGTGGAGACAAATTCATATATTCTGCGAAAAACATAACCAATAAATAGAGCAAGACAATAGTAAGATAATAGTAAGAAAACAATGCTGCCAGAGATAGGCATTGTCAGATGGCTAGGGGAAAGATGTACTGTATGATGAAAGGGGGGAAACAATAGACACTTATAGGGCTGGGTGGGAAGTAAAGGGGAGAGTACAGGCATGATGGGGAAGGGGGTGGAATAGGTAGGGTGAGACCATGTTGAATACCATAGGGGTGAGGAGGTAGAGGAGGGGTTAAGAGGGCAGAGTAGTGGCGGTAGGAGCAGTATCAAGACTAGGTGGGTGGGAGGGAAGGGAGGTAGTGAGAGGAGGGGGGTTGAGGTATGAGGGGTGAGGGTGAGTGGGGAAAGTGAGTGAAACAGGAGGGGTGGTGGGGTAAGGAGAGGAGAGGTGCCACATAGACTTGTAGTCAGCAGTCACAGTTATGAAGTGCAGAGAGATGTTTCCTAAGATTACACTTAAAAGGGCCAATTCTGGACTGTTCCCATATACCAGTGGGGAGATTATTTAGCCAGCAGGGTGCCCTGTATGAAAAGCAATGCTGCACCTGGGAGGTGTGGCAAAAAGTAACTTGATATATTAGTTTAGACATGCCCCGAACATGGTGGGGGTTAGATGGAGGGATTAGGTATTTCTGAGCGACAGGGGTAGACTAGCCAAGACTGATTGTTTTTTTTTTGCCAGAAGGCAGGACTGACAGGTGATTCTACCCTTCAGGTTTAACCAGTTGGTCTGTGTATACAGATCACAAGTATGCATTACCCTGTGAGTTCCAGTAATGCATGCCTTGTTGAGGTCTGTGCAGATCCTTTTGAGTGTGGTGTCTGTGGCTGCTCCATTAACATCTAAGCCATAGTCAATGATAGAATTGAACTAGTCACAGCAGTCTGGCGAACATCTGGGGTCATGCAGTGCCTGTGCCTGTATAACAGTCCTATCCTGGTATTAATTGCCCTTGCAACAAGGTCAGCATGCGTACTATGGGAGAGGGAGGCATCCAGCGTGACCCCAAGGTACTTGAAATTTGGGACTTGTTCAAGCGGTGAGCCTTCATTATTCAGTATGGTTAGTTTGTGCTATTTGTACCTGTTGTGTGAGCTAGAGAAGAGCATGGTCTTGGTCTTCTTGTAATTCATTAGCAGCTTATGATTTTAATCCAGGCCTCAATGTCAGAAAAACTAACCTGGAGCTGTGTTTCAAGGTAAGTGAGTCAGGTAGACTGGTATAAATGACAGCATCATCTGCATATAGCAGCATATTAGTGGAGCATGCCTTGGGGAGGTTATTGAGGAAGAGGTTAAAGAGTAATGGGCCCGCGATCGAGCCAGTGGGGACACTGGATAACACTTCCCTGCTATCAGATTAGGTGCCACTTATTTTGACTCATTGGGACCTACTTCCAAGGTAACTACAAAACCACCCAACTGTGTCATTTGATAGGCCAGTCTCACAGACAGCGTTTAAGAGGAGGGTGTGGTTGACCATGTCGAAAGCTTTTATGAGGTCAATATAAATTGCCCCCACAAGCTGCCCTTGGTCAAGGCCATTATGTATAAAGGAGTTGTACTCAAGCAAGGCAGTGGGGGTGCTATGCACCTTCCGGAATCCATACTGTTGTGAGCATTAGATTTGGTACTTCTCTAGGTACTCATTTAGTTGATCAGCCACAATACATTCAAGTGCATTCCAGGGGGGATTGAGATTGGGCAGTAATTAGTGTGCTGGGCATGGTTACCACTTTTATGAACAGGCATAACCTCAGCTGCTTTCCACCACTGGGGATCTGGCCGAGGGATAGTGACTTATTTAATAGCTTTCTGAGAGGTGTTAGGACTTCATCAATGGTTTGACTAATGAGCCTACGGTCTAGTGAGTCACTGCTAAACCTAAACTTTCTGAGCACCTTTAGCAGATACATTTTAGCCTCTGTCTGGGAGACTGTCTTAAAGTGGAAAGGGGGATGACCTAGAGGGGTATCATAACTCCAGGTGTCAGCTGAGTTGTCTGGTACTTTGAGGAAGTCAGGGGGAAGAATACCATTCAGGTCAGAGAAGGCTATGTTCAAAGTTTCGGCAATGAGCTTGGGATCCTGGGTGACTACCCCATTTATCTCTAACATGGAGGGGGATGCCTTATTGGAATTGCCCATGATGTCTCTGATGTCACTCTAGAACTGCTTGCTATCCTCCCAGGAAATTGTGAGCTCCTCTTTGAAGTGGTTGATTTTTGCTAAGCGGACCTCCCTGGCACAGGCATTCCTAGCAACTCTGTATTGTTGCAGGTCAGCTTGCTTGCCAGTGGCCCAACCACGATGCCAGAGGTTATCTCTGTTGGCCATGAGATTTAGGAAGGTTAGGGTAATCCAAGTATTGACTAAGCCATTCACCTTCCACTTTTTATGATTGCTTGCGCGCATACGCAAGGCACATTATGTGGCAACTTAGGAGAGAAGCGGGTTGTGGAGGCGTGGCACTGTGACAGCCAACAGAGGCATTGTATTTGGGGTTTGACACTGGAGGACCAATGGAGGCACAGTGTGCTGATGACACTGGCTTCCAAAAGTGCCACCAACTTGTAACGTTTTCACCGCAGCAATCAGGGACTGCCTCATCATTGCAGTGTCAGCCATTCCGCTGCAATGAGGGAGCGGCCCGTCACTGCAGGATGGAATGTTACCTAGTGTAATATTGTTCGTGAATACAGTGGTAAGCCACGCCATGTTCACAAACAATATACAAGCCCCACTGCCGGTGCCCTATCCCCCCGGCAGCATGCGCCCAGAAAACAGTCTTTGTTTGCCGATGGGGCCCCAACTCGTCCGGCTTCAGTCCCCCGTCCAGTTTAATTTGCCAACAGGGGAGCCCACCCCCATTGGCATAATGTCCCCCTGTCTCAGATTAATTTACTCAATGGGGAGCCCCCCCCATCGGCATAATGTCCCCCCCCCAAAAAAAACAGTAGGTTTGTGCCGAAGGGAGTGCCTAATCCCCCGTCACCCCCCAAAAAACAATACTTGGTGGCACGCTGGGAGCCCACCCCAGCATGCCAAATGTCCCTGTTAAAAAAAAAAATCCCGCAATGTTTTTTTTTTTGTTTTTACCTGTAAATCAGAAAACGGTCCCTCGTTGAGTCCGGTGGCCCCACCCCCCAACCAGCACCTGCCCTATGTGCACCCTGCATCCCCACACCCCCCTTCATCCCATACTGACCTCCGGAGCCCAGCGTGACGATTTTCGGTGGATCAGGAACATCTCTGCACTCTTCAAAGCCAACCGCGAACTGAAGAAATGCCGGTAAGCTGTATTATGGCATAAATAGGGTATTTTCAACTTTGGTGCATATCTCAGGCATTTTGGGGAATTTTGGCACCAAATTTTCAACATGGGGTTGTTGGGACCCCTCCTCATGAATTCAGCCACTGTCATGGCGTTATTTGGTCCCAAAAGGTGATTTCGTGTTCACAGCGTGGAATCACCTTTTGGGACCGATTAATGAAATGACAGTGCCAGTGTTCATGAGGTGGCCTCTCAAAAAGTCTATGTTGTAAATCTGGTGGAATAAATCCCAAAAATAACTGTTTTAGGAGCGCGCATTACGCTTAGCTATGCACCAGAATCTTCATGAATTTGTAATATTTTTCAGTCCAGATTTTCAACATTGCTGTTTTTCTACACCTCCTTATGAACATTACAGCTGCCATTTTTCACATCCTGGCCGGAATGTGTTTTTGCACTTCCGGTGCAGAATAGCATGGTCTCTGTGGGGAAATCAGCGTTTGGGACACATTAAGAAAATCACAGTGACACTGTTTATGAGCAGAGGTCCAAAAATGCCTATGTTGAAAATTTGGTGACGAAAGTCCATAAAATGACTGTTACGCTCCTGCGTTGCGCAGCTTCCACATATGCTCAAAAGTGCAAGCATTTTTAATATTCCCACTACAGATTTTCAACATTGCCATCTCTTCACACCTCCCTACGGATGGTATAGCTGTCATTCTTCACATCCTGCCCGATCTGTGTTTTCGTACATGTGGAGCAGAATGGCACGGTCGCTGTTGGAACTCAAAGTTCGGGACACATTGACAAAATCACACTGCCACTCTTCAAAAGAAGAGGTCCCAAATGCTTTCATGAGGTGGGGTCACAAAAAGGCCATGTTGAAAATTTGTAGTGCAAATACCAACAAATGCCCAATGTGTTAGGGTTTCTAACCATAACGTCCCACCCTGTACAGACTGACAGGCATCGGGGTGTGCCTTTGGATTGCCGACTGAACTGCTCATGCCATCCCACCCTCATCCCCCAGCCACTGACAGGCATCGAGGTGTACCTTGGACTCTTTAGCCCAAGACTTCTCCCCATTCTCCTATGCTGCACCCATTTCAGCATATGTCCTTATGGAATGGGGTGACTGTAAAGCCAAACACCCCAAGGCACACCTCAACATGTGTCAGTGTCTACAGAATAGGGTGAGGTGATATGGCATGACCGTCATGGGTGATGACCCAAACACTTACCCCAATTCCTGTCCATCTCTACAGGATGGAAGTGGGGTTGGCATGAAGTTCAATATTTCACTGCCATTCCTAGTCAGCATCTGTCTAACTCCTGCATTTCCAGTGCTAATACCAGCAAGCAAACATTCGGCATTGACAAATGCTTGTTTTACAGAGGAATTATTCAGATTGCATTGAATTTAGCAATTAAATATTCTAGGGCTTGGCCTACATTTTGAGCAGCACTGAAAGGGTCCAGTCTGTTTGTAACAGGGAGGTCTTGAGATGTTTGAGCTGCCCAGGCTTTAGGACATGATGTGTTACCATTTCTCTGGGTAGTTTAGGAGCTTTGTTCGACCAGAGGCAAAGGACCAGGGAAAGGTCGCTAATCGCATCAGAGAGGACTGTGGTGCCCATGATTCTTTCAGGGCGGTTGGTAACTATCCAATCTAACAGCATACTGGAACCAGTCTGGTAGTTGACCCTGGTAGGGGAATCAACCATTTATGCAGCAATGATAGAGGAGGTGGCATCCTTGAAGAGGTCAATTTCAGAGACCAATCAATTCACATTAAAAACTCCTAGAAGCACCACTTAAGTATTTTGTGGTAGATTGGTCAGATATTCAGTAACTACACTGATATCACTGGCCTGGTTTCAAGGGGGATGTAGATAGAGACTACAGTGAGTCTTACTATTGGTCCCAAGCAGTAGTCGTATGGTCAGGGCCTTGATGGTTCTCCTGGTGTCCAGTAGGGGGAGGGCATGCCCTTGTAGAGTATTCCTGAGATAGACAGCACATCCCCCACCCTTTTTGACCAACCTGTCTTGCCTAAAAACGGTGTATCCATCCAGGGAAATAGCAGAGTCAATGGTCTTAGGGGTAAGCCAGGTGTCTTATCACCAATAGCACCTCCAGTCTGTGCTGGGTGACGCAGACTTGGGGAGAATCATATTTGGCCAGAAGGCTGCAAATGTTGATTGATACTAGTTTTAGCATTCCAGAGTTAGATCCATGTTGGTGCAGCTGCTGCACTGGGCTGGGTTTGGGTGGATGTTACCTGATAAGAGGAGGAGCAGCATGGCTATCCTTAGTAGGAAGCATTTAAATATTTTAAGCTTCTTTTTTGGCTTAAGCCTACTATTCAGGCCATGCATTTTGTAGCATAAGCAGCAGGGTGAGGCAGGCTAGCAGGGAGGGGGTGGGTGAGTACAACAAGCTGGTAAAGTGACGATACTCTCTGGTGAGGTGATGATTGTAACTGGTAATATTGCACATAGTGGCAGGTGTGGAAAGTGTCCTACGCTCCCTAAATAAATCTTGCTGACGAACCCTATTCTGTCTTCTTTCTCTTCCCCTCAATAGACTTCTGTTGCACAACAGTACCTCTTGACTCTTTTATTTCTGAATGTATGTTATTTCCTTTATCCTAGGTAGGCTACCTAGGATAATACTGCACTGTCTACTAGTATACCTTCTCTTTTATAATCCTTATTCTTTAAATTTTCTAAGCTCAGTTCATACAGTTACCGCCCCCCGTGTAACTCCAAGGAAAGATGGAGTTAGAAATAAAGAATTGTACTGTACAGTATGTCAGACATGTATCATTATTGTTTCTGCATTACCAAAACAGAATGAAATAAAGTAGAGGTCCTATTAGAACAGGATCCAGAGAAGTACATATAAATCTTTATATTGCCTAAGGTAATATAAGCTGGTATATGAAATGAGGAAACAAGTCCTGAGAAGAGTGGTTGTGTTTACTCGGGGGCAGGCACGATGCACTTTTGCAGCCACCCGAGTAAATCTTTATATGTTGTAAAAAGGAAAGTGCTGCCCGAGTCCAGAAATGGCAAAAAGGTCCCTTTTTCCTCTCGGTATCTGCACCTTCTGTGCACCGACGGACAAGGAGCAGACTAGTGCTGCTTTTCAGGTGTCCTACTGAAAAGAAGTAAGGCACAAATAGGAGGAGAGGGGGCGTGGCAATTGGAAATGTCAGCCGCCCGCCTGAAAGAGAAAATAATTTACTGTCACTTGTTTATTGCATGAGTCGCACTGCAGGTGAACCGTGCAAGTCTCAGCAAAAGACCTTGTGCTGAGACACCAAGGCTGCTACCCAGTAGCAAGGAGTAGCAAGCCTTTGAGAGCGAAAATGATGTTGAGTTGGGGAAAGGAGTCAGCAGCTGACAGTAAAGAAATATATGGTTTCAGCCGGCGCTCCCGCATGCACCTACTAAGTTTTTCCCCTTAGTTGGGTTTCCAGACCTAGGAGTCAGCAGCTGAGAGTAAAGAAATGTATGGTTTCAGCCACTGCTCCTTCATGCACCTGCTAAGCCTTTCTCCTTAGTTGGGTTTGCCAGACCTGTTACAATACTGAGGCTCCCTTTATCCCTACTATAAATGCATGCCAGAAGAAGTAAAATATAAACACTTGCAAGTTAAATTGAAGCCCTTAGGTTTTGCAAAAATGAGGTAGAATGCACATATAGTATTTAAGGCAACCTTTGATATTCTGTGCACCCTGTAGTACTTTAGCAATTGTTTTTTTTGTGTCAGGAAAGCCATTTTTAAAATAATTCAGATTGGCCAAAAAGGAGAAATCCTTACCCGAGTTCTACAGGAAGAAAACGGTGCTGCTTCTCATGTACAGGTTTTAGAGTGAAGGGACTTTCCTAAGGGTTGGGCACCCTCTAATGCCCCTTTTTATATGACAGTTTGGTTGCTCACTGTCAATCTTGTGGTTACTAAGGTAGCTACCTCGGGGTTGCCAGGCAATTAATTACCTAGTTAAGAAATAATCTTAAAAATAACAGCTACACTATAGATTAGTGTGTATTAAGGAACTGTATCGGAAAAGGTCAGAGGTGTTAAAGAAGTGAGGACACTTGTTTTAGTCCAGACCTTTTCCAAAAGATAGAAAACTTCTATTTTCCATTGAGGGTCCGAGTCATGTGACTATGACCCAAGGATATAAATGTCCCCCTCTTCTGGACATTTGGCAGTTGAGCCTGGAGAGTGATACAGAGAGGTCACATTCAGTGTGTTTTAAATCTTAAGACATTGCCCTGTCTACTTTATTTCCCACCCTTTGTGACAGCAGGTCCAGGGGGAGCACGTAGTTGGGGGGGGGGGCAGCTCCAGTTCAGTTTGTGCTTGTATTGGGTAGTAGGGATAATTGCCGCTATGATCAGGGCAAGTATTACTAAGCCTTTAGGGTCATGCATGGCAGTCAAATAGCAGGAGAGCATAGAGGAGGTGCCGGGCAGAGCAGTACTCCGATGCAGATTTAAATAATGAGTCTTGGTGGAGTACAGGGTGTAGGTAAGTGATATACTAACACACCAGCTGGGTGACTCAGGATCAGTAATGGAAAGGGGGGAGCGGTGGCACAAGAGGGTCTAGGACTGGTGTGAACTAATGGGGTTTAAGGGGCATAAAAAACTTAATTTGTAGCTGCTTAGATGGCCTAATGGTTAGGGCCACAGACTATGGTGAGGGAGGTCGAGGGTTTGAATCCTGGTGGGATGAGGAAAAGAGGAACACTCTGGATGTGGTTGCTAAGAGGGAGCTAGCACAGGGTAGGGCAATGAGTTAATACAGAAAGGGTTAAATTATGCTAAGGATGCAGTGTAACTTAGTATGTACAACAGTGACTCCTAGTGGTGCAGCTATATAAAAAAACAATAGGGAAAATGGGAAGATAGTCCCAGGACTGATGAGTCATGTGATAGGTCACATGATCTGGACTACCTAAAAGGGCAGTGTTTGTCCTGAGGGGCAGTCGCTGCGCAAGCAGCAACAGGCTAACACAGTTCGAAAGTTGCTCAGTACCTAGGCTGTGCTAGCTGCTTTCCTAGCTGTGGGAGGGAGTTCAGTTGAGAGGGCTTGCAGCCTGTGGGGAGGAAAGAAAAACACAAGATTTAGGTTGAGGGATTTGGAAGGACAGCAGACAAAGAGAGTCAGTTTCAGGGCAGGAAGCTAGACAAAAGGGGAGGGGGGCTCCTTCTCCTACTCCTGCTCCTGATTTCAGAGAGCTGTGCTTACCCAGTACAACCTTCAGAAAATGGTGGAAAGTCCAGGCGCAGAGAATCACCCTAGGAAACCCCCTTCAGTATCAGGATTATATATTACAGTAAGCAATAACCAAAACTAGCACAAATCACAGCTGAGAAGTGCTAGAACAGAAGCATATTACAAATAAAATGTTAATACAGTCTAAAAGAGGCTTAGAACAGGCATTACTACCACACAACACAGCTGCAATGAGTGCAAACTGAAACATTTTAAAGTAAAACTAAGCAAGTGGAATAAACAAGGCTTCTAGTTAGCAAACAGTGCATAAAAATCAACCGGTAGTTGTCTGCCGACTTTTAAATACTTTAACACAGTTCCACAGTTGCTCTGTACTTGAGCTGTGCTAGTTGCTTCCCTGGATGTGTGAGGGAGATGAGAGGGCTTGTAGCCTGGGCTGTGCTAGCTGCTTTCCTCTCTGTGGGAGGCAGTTGAGAGGGCTTGCAGCCTGGGCTGTGCTAGTTGCTTTTCTGGCTGTGGGAGGGAGTTGAGAGGGCTTGTAGCCTGGGCTGTGCCAGATGCTTTCCTGGCTGTGGGGGGGAGTTGAGAGGGCTTGCAGCCTGGGTTGTGCTAGCTGCTTTTCTGACTATGGGATGGAGTTGAGAAGTTCTCTTTTCTCTTAGGAGAAGCAGGTCATAATTCACCATTAAAACCTGTGGGTTATAACATCGAACACATGCCAGCTTCTTCTCTGCCCAGCTCACGCTCACTCATACAACACTAAATCCAGCCGTCAATCAGGGGAAATTGAAACTACTCACACAGTAATTCAGTGACTGAAAAAAACACTTTCAAGCCCTTTTACAAGGGCAAAACAGTGAAATCTTCACTCATTAACTGTGCCCGTGCTCCACGGACGTTTAGGTATGGCATGGCATTACATTACATGCTCTCTCTCTGTTTTCTCAACAGAAACCTAAGTACACTCCAACCTCAGCAGCCCTTTACTGTTTTTAGGACTCAAGTTAATGTTTTTATGAACTTTCTTCCTATGTGCAGCAGTTCTTTAGTCACAACAGTGTTATTAGTAAATGATTTAGCCTGCTGCCATTCTCACAAAAATTCCACAAAGTAGCTCTGAAAGAAACAACTACATAATTTATTAAAACCTTATTTACTTTCTTTGCTTTGTAAACTGTATTTTTAATGTTTTTTTTTTAATTTTTTAATGTTTTAAAGCTATCTCGTGTTGAATTCAATAACATTCTCTGCCAACTCCCTAACACACTTCTTTTGTCAAGTTGGAGAAAAAACGTCACCCAGCAATTACATAAGACAACACACAGGGGGAGTGCAAGACTTGAACATAATGCAAACCCTCAGTGTGGGATGCTTTGATAATTTATGTAGCATCCCACACCTCAGATGTGCAATTTATTTATTTAGTTTTTGTTAACCGGGTAGGTGCACTAGCCATAAAATGACTATTTTCAGGCACGACCCAGGAGACTACAACAAAAAGAGAACAGTGGAACAACAGCAACATGGGTACAGTAATACAAATAGAGGAACAGTACAGCAGTGCTACAAAAATACAATGAGTAGAAACAACAAAAAATATTGGCAAGCATTATACAAATAATGGCAGTAAGATATATAATAAATGCAGAAACCACCGACCTGACCTGTGGAGTGAAAGGGTTAGTGAGAGAGTAAGGTTATATAGAGAGAAAAGTGAGGAATGTTCAAACATAACAAGAAAGACTGATATAAGGAAGGTCAGGGGTGGTAACTGACAAAACAACAGTGGATGGTAAGCAACAAGGTTCGAGAAGGAAAAGAGCTAGTAGTCAAGAAGTTATTTACAAAGAGAAGGAAAAATATGGGGATGGGAAGAGGAGCCAGTCTTGGAGCTGGATTAGAGCAGGGGTGACATTATTGGTAAGTCTCAGGAGCTTCAGGTTGGGTCAAAGCATGTACAAGTATCAGCTAAGGATAGATAATGATGATATTCACTTTTAAATCAAAAGTGAGACTGAGAGAGCCGGAGGTTGAGTGGAAGAGCATTCCATAGCCTGGGAGCAGAGAAGTGGAAGGCCCCTGTGCCTTTAGTCGCTGACATCTGGGAACATAGAGCAAGGATTTGTCAGCTGATCGCAGGCCATGGGAGGATGGTTGAGGGACCAGCAACGCCGACAGCTGGGATGGGTTTTTTTTCCCAGATGATCAAGTTCATTACTGATCCAAGGTAGTATTGTCCACTGGCAGAGGGTGAGAGCCAATTCAGATCCTTATAAAAAAGGCAGTGATGTTTGAGTCAAAACGATGAAGAGGCAAATCGGCATATATTGTTATAAGTTACATCCCATTTTAGTAGGGAGGTTTTATGGGCAGAGGCAAGAATAGAGGCACCATAAGTATGGGTTAAATTCTTGTTATGCACTCCCACTACATATTATTCTATATGTTCTAATCTTATTCTTACTGTAGTTTCTAATATGTAATATTATTTAATGTCTAATATGTAATGACCTAATGGTCGATCAATAAAGATTAAAGTGTTATTTTCCCAGTTGTTATTGTCATTCACATAGTGGATGCTGCAAGATTTATGTTGTTCCACAAAGAAAGTAAATGAACACCTGTTTAACATTTAATCAGTAGCAAATAACTCAATGATACTCAAACCTGAATAGATTGAAAGCTATGGAACTGGTTCTATGAAGCCTGGCTATCTATAACAATTCTGATGGCACATCGGCAGTACGTCACACTGCAGAGTGGGAGACCAGAATTTGGGGGCAAGTTCAGGCCTCAATTTCAAGATCAATGAGGGAGGAGTTCTGTGAACTGGCAGACAGTGTAATGAGCCACCAGGGTGTACAAGGGGCTGGTGTGCAGTGGAGTATGGTTCAGCACAGTATTTGCACAACGTGTCCTGGCATTAGTATGCCTGCCCATGTCCCTTCTACTGTGCAGTCCCAATTCCCTATATGACAGCGTGGGAATGGTTAATGACAGCATTGTGCTGGTCACAAAACTGAAGAGTGGCACAAAGTGGTGGTCTGTGTATGGGGGGCCTAGTCATAGAGATGATGCATCACTAAAAAGTGACTCCTGCAGCTTGCTCCTAAATAGAATCCTGGGGGACACTTCACAGACGAGAAAAAGGGGACACAGTTTATCCACAGCAGTGTCTGTTTGCAGGAGAAGGCATATACAGGGTGGGAGAAAGGGGAATAAATATCCTGGGATGTTAAAATTATTTAGAATAACTAATATCAAACTGTTGAAAACAGGCTAATTCTGACACCGAATGTCAGCTGAGACATCATGTTACATGAGAGTGAAGCCTAAGTGTGCCACTGTTACCACAGTAGCCATGAGGGGCCTGATTTTGAAAGGCTGACACAGGTCTTGCATCAAGCCCTGAGTCAACCCCGATATTTGACACAACTGCGCCAAACTTCTATGATGCAACTGTGCCAAATTTTACTACTGTTTGCACAGTTGCAACATTTTCCACAATTTACTGCAGCTTGAGCCCCCAGGGTCCTTAAAGAACTAAGAGAGGTGGTGGCTGAACCTCTGGCTATCCTGTTTAGCCGATCACTGGAAACAGGGGAGGTACCCAAAGACTGGAGGACAGCAGATGTAGTCCCCTTATACAAAAGTGGGAACAAAGAGGAAGCAGGGAACTACAGACCAGTCAGCCTCACCTCGGTAGTAGGGAAGATCATGGAAGCACTACTGAAGGAGATTGGTGGAACATCTGGTGGTCAATGGACTACAGGACCCAGGCAGCATGGTTTCACCAGGGTGATCATGTCAGACCAACCTCATTGAATTTTGACTGGGTGACTAGGGAGGTGGATCGGGAGGGCAGTGGACATGGCCTATCTGGACTTCAGCAAGGCCTTTGACACTGTGCCACATAGAAGACTATTACACAAACTGGGGAATATGGGTGTGGACAGGACAGTAGTGTGGTGGGTAGGTAACTGGCTGGGTGGCAGGACACAGAGGGTGGTGGTAAATGACTGTCACTCCACAGAGGGAGGAGTGACCAGTGGGGTACCACAGGGATCAGTGCTGGGACCGGTCCTATTCAACATCTTCATCAGTGACATGGCGCAGGACCTAGAAGGCAGAATTTCACTGTTTGCTGATGACATAAAGCTCTGTAACAGAGTAGACACACCAGAGGGTGTAGACAGAATGAGAAGCGACCTGCAGAAACTTGAAGAATGGTCAGGGGTTTGGCAGTTGAAATTCAATGCAAAGAAGTGCAAGATAATGCATATGGGGCACAAAAACCCTGGCACAATATATCAGTTGGGGGTGAGGGATATAGCATGCACCAAGCAGGAAAGGGATCTTGGGGTTGTCATCTCTGATGACCTCAAGGTGAGGAAACAGTGTGACAAGGCAGCAGGTAAAGCAAATAGGATGCTGGGATGTATAGGCAGGGGCATCACCAGCAGGAAAAGGAGGTCATAATTCCGCTATACAAGTCACTAGTGAGGCCCCACCTGGAGTACAGTGTACAGTTCTGGAGACCATACCTACGTAAGGACATAGACAGGGTAGAGAAGGTTCAGAGGAGGCAACAAAGATGGTGCATAGATTGCATCACAAGTCCTATGAAGACAGGTTGAAGGAACTGAACATGTACTCCCTGGAGGAGAGGAGGGAGAGAGGGGATATGATAGAGACATACAAGTATCTTACAGGGAGGAACAGGGTGCAGGAAAACACTCTTTTAAGCGAAAAAGATGTTCCAGGACTAGAGGGCATGGGATGAAGTTGGAGGGAGGACGTTTCAGAGGAAACATGAGAAAGAATTTCTTCACAGAACGGGTGGTGGACAAGTGGAACACCCTGCCAGAGGAAGTGGTGGGGGCTGAAACAATCACGGGATTTAAGAATGCATGGAATATACATAAAGGAATTCTGGAGGTCGGGGGTAAGGGGCAACAGACTTCTAGGAAAACAAACTGAACTTACAAGCTCAAATGGGCAGACTGGGTGGGCCATAGGCCCTTATCTGCCGACACTGTCTATGTATCTATGAGCCAAAGCTTTGGAGTAGCACCCATAAAAAGGGTCCCCGGAATGGTGCAAGTTAGACCAGGGGGAGCTGGTCTAACTTGGGGCATTTGGTGTATTGACTGAAACTCGCAATTCATGCCACAAGCCCCATGTGCCATTATGTTTGGTGCAGCAGAGGCTTGCAGCATCCACAAGCCATTTGATAATCAGGCCCGAGGTGCCTGAATCAGCCTCATCCCTACAGTTCAACATTATTTCTTTGTATCATACTGTGTTATCTCACTTTGAATACAGAGCAACCATGATTTTCAGAAACAGAAACAGAATTTTGCCTGCAGAAGACGGCTCATTGCTCTATCCAGTCAGCTCTTTTGCCTACCTAACCACCAAGACTGACCTCCCTCCCAATGGCTACTTGTCCTCCTCATCCCTGTTTGCCTTTCCAACAACCTTACTGCATTGAGCAGAATGTTTTTACATTATCAAATATGATCGGCCCCAGCTCTCATTCCTCCATTGTCTGTTTCATTATTACCCCAGTCTTCCTATATTCACTTATTGGGCTCTTTCTTCCAATGTGCATAACTTTGCACTCATTGACATTGAACATCAGCTGCCAGAGCATGGACCTCCTCCACAACCTCCCCAAATCCTCTATTAGTGTCATTATGTTCTCCTTTATGTCCACCTTCCCACAGATTTTTGTGTCATCCATGAAAAGGCATACGGTATATTGCCCTGAATAATTTTACTGATGTCACAAATGAATTTGCTGAAAAGTACAAGTCCCAGAACCAATTTTTTCAATGCCCCATTAGTGACTTTCCTCACCTCTGAGAATTCTCCATTCAGCATCACCCTCTGAGTCCTCCTGCTTAGTCAATTTCTGATGCATCTGCATAACCCCTGCCCTACACTGAGGTCTGTCAGTTCTCTAACCAGACTTCTGTATGGTATGGAATCAAAAGCCTTACTAATGTCCGGCTACAAAATGTTCATAGCCTTGCCTCTTTTGATGGCTATTGTCACCCAATCAAAAATATCAGTCAAGTGTTTATCTAATAAGTTCTCATGAACCCATGCTGTTAACTGCCTTGAAACCCATTTGCCTCAAGGAAATCAACCAACCTTTTCTTGATCATACCTTTCAACATTTTGTCCACTATTGAAGTCAGACTGACCAGCTGATAGTAATCTGGATTATCCTTACTGCCACTCTTGTATAGAGGCACCATGTTGGCCACCTCATAGTCACATGGCACCCTTCCTGTATGAGCAACTGAAGAGTTTTGTCAGTGGTACCACTAGATTGTGTGCCATTATGTTAGCATACCTGGGTGTAGACAATCTGAGCCATAGATCTGTTCACTTTTAACACCCCCTGCCATTTTCTGTAATGGTTTCCTCCTTTATAGGTTTCATAATTTTATCTTTGACCTCTTATTTCTCCCTAATGTAGTAGAAAATCCTTGTCCCCCTCTTTGGCCATCTCTGCAATTTTATGTTCGGCTTCTGGCTTCTCCTGCCTTCCCTTAGTGTTGGTTTCTTTTAGTTCATGTAAGCTGGTCCCCCTGTCCTCATCCATTTGATTGGCTTTACAGCATTTGATGGCCACCCTGTTCTCCTTCACTTCCTCACCCCAACTCTCTTGTGTCCATAATAGGCTTTCTTCTCCTTCTGTTCCTCCCCACGTAATCCATGGAGAGGTTAGTGATCCCTGCCAGCCATTTCCTATTATACTCCACTTTCTGTCAACCCATCAGCTAATTTCACTTCTTCTAATCTATTCCTGAGCATTACCAACATCCTACCAAAATCAACCGTCCTGATTTCCATACATCTGGTCTTGGAATTGCTATGATCAGCCTGCATTGTCAAGCTGGATCACGCTGAGCTGTTGTTACTGTTCCCAAGTGGTTCCTTTATAGTAACCACCCCAACAGTTTCTCTGTTTGTAAGAAATGGGTCTATGATTGCCCCTTACTTTATTTCTTCACCAACATATTACATCAGAAAACAATTCTGAAATGCTGCTACCAACCTCTGGCTTCTGGCATTTGATGCTACTGAGACACTCCATTCAACATCTGGCATGTTGAAGTCCCCTCCAGCTGCAGCTCTCCTAATCTCTTCCTCTAGAACTGTGTCCATCACCTCCTGTTGATTTGGTGGCCTGTAATGTAGCCCCACCCAAATTACTTTCACTTTTACTGCTTCCAACTGTACCCACAATGTCTCTGTGGTAATGTTTCCTTTCAGGTTACTGGCCCCAGTGGCTTCGATGCCTTCCTTGACGTACAATGCTACCCTGCTAACCCCCCCCCATTTTCCCTGTCCTACTGTGAAGGGTGCAGCTTGAGACTGCTGGGTCCCACTCACTGTGTTGCATTGCCCAGATTTTCATCATGACTACCAGCTCCGACTAATCTTCTGTCACCAGCAACTGCAGATCACATACTTTGTTCCCCAGGCTTCAGGCTTTCATTCTTTCACACTGTTTTCCACATGGTCTGTTGGCTCCCCTCTTTAACCCAGCTTTCACCCTCCATTTCATCATACCATTGCTATTTTGAATACTACCTGCCCTGTGTCCTCTGGTATGGTCACATTGCTTCCTTTTTCCCGGATGCCTGCACCTCTTCTATTGCTGCTCCTCTTTTGGTGCTCATATTGTCCCCTTTACTCTTCTGCTTACCATCACCTCATAATTTTTTCTCTTAGTTGTAACTATTTCCCAGTTCATATCACCCCTTGTGGTCGACACCCCGATGGGAAAACACAGAAAAAGACTATTACGGCGACATTCGTGGTAATGGTCCTTTTTCTGTGTTTTGCCTTCCCCCAGTATTCTGCCCCCTCCCCGGACCAACTCCGACCTGGAGTTGGAATCCTAGAGTCTGGAAGGTGTGGGGGGCAGAGCTCCCCACATGGGGGGGTGGGCGCAGCCCCTCACAGAAAACAGCGATGCAAGAAGTGGCACAATACCTGTGTCGGAGGGGGAGGTCAGCATTCTTGCCAACGAGATATCTTGGTGCTTCCTCCGCAGTTTGTCCATGCCCTGTTTAACTCTCGTCCATATTTGCAGGGAAGACCTGCTTGGCCCCCCCCTTATTTGCATAGGTATGCTTACCCTCAAGTGCAATGCCTTACTCTATATCTTGTTTAACTGAGACTTGATGTGGTTCTCTAAGCTCTGACCAATCACTCTGAGGCCCTCCCCATTAGGATGTAGTCCATCCCTAAAGAGCCTCTATCTCCTCCACTGGTCCCCAGTCCCCAAGTACTGAAAACTCTTCTCCCGGCACCATCCCTTAAGCCATGCATTACACTGAAATATCCTTAATTGCCTTTTCTGTGCCTTGTGTGGCCTCGGTACAACTTCTGAGAAGGTTGACAAACATTTCCTGTCATTCAGCAGTCTACCCAGCATGCAGAAACTCTCCATAACCCTTTGTACACTTACCCTGGTCAGGCTGTTTGTGCCATTATGCACCACCACATCCAACTTCCCTCTCTCATTCATGATGAGCTCCACCACCTCTGATATGAGTCTGGCTACCATAACCCCAGGGCTGCAGTTACCATCCTCATTTCTGAGTCAATACAACACACCATCAGCTCATTCCTCAATTCTATGGTGTCCCCATAACTATCACTTTTCTTTTCTGTAACCCACAACTCCATCTTAGACTTAGATTGCCTACTAGTGCTGACACCCCCCTCCAGATATACTACCCTGTACCTGCTTAGTGTGGTAGTCAGGTTGCCCCTGTGTTTCCAGTAGTAAAAATAGGTTCATGGTTGGTACCCCGACTCCTCTTTTGGGTATCCTCTCCTCAACCCTACAGCCCAACATCACTACAGTTCAACTTCACACGTTCGGCTAAGGTGTCAAGAAGGGTATCACAGCTCTTATAGTCTACATCTTGATAGTGAGGGCATAAAACTTCCTACAGCTAAGACAAAAACTGTGGTCCCAGAGCATCCTCCTAATCAAGATTACCCCCCCGAAACACACCCACATACTAACCAATACCTCCAAAAGTGTTCCCCCTGCCTCCTCCTTATGGTTGTACCCAAGATAGGGAGTTGGCACTACTTCCCTTTATATTTACCAAGATGGGGATTAGTACCTAAACCATACAAGACTGTACCCCAGATAGAGAGTTGCCTCTGCCTCCCAGTAAATTTGCCCAAGAAAGGACTGTAACCCTGACACCTTTATACTAAGGGCTACTACCCCGCCTACTTCCCTGACTACAGCCTGAGGGCCTGGGTTCTTAAGTTAATGGCTACTGTGGATTCCCTACCAACAGTAAAACTACAATAATGGTGCCTCCACCCAAAGTTGTGCTTAAGTGAGTTACTTGTAAAACTAGTACAGCCCTCTGGGAAGCTATGCCTACCCACAACTCCAGCCAGTGACCTTACACACCAAGTTTCCCAATTATGATATATAGCATTCAATATACAATTCTTTGGGAGCACTGCTGATATGCTCATGGACACCACACTTACCAACAGGATTTGGACTTCCGGCATATACCCTGTGCCCCTTATAAGAAACAGTTTTCAACAACAACAATGTACTTTCACAATACTTTTTGACTGACTCAGTGACTGGACACTGAGTAATAATATGCTCATAGGCCAGATATAACATAAAAAACTAATTGGATTTATTAAGGGAACTTGAACAAGGGAAGGGGTGAGAATTTAGGTTAATTGTTGTAATACTGTAAGCAAACAGATAATATAATTAATGAGCTTCAGATCTGTCCCTGAGTCAGTCAGTTTATCAAGCTGCTGGGTACCCAGGATATGGTCGGGTGCAGGACTGAAGTGTTGCAGCGGGTAAGTCAACGTTGCAGTTGGTTGGGGCCCTTGATAGAAGGAAGGATGTTATTAAACAGATAAAACACTTTGTATTTAGTAAAACAATTGTAATTCCTGGCCAGATGGCCTGTAATCACAGTTAGAACCCAAAAAGAAATCATAGAACGAATCAGATGACACAAGCATGTATTTGGTTGTTGCAGGGAGCTACCCTGATTGTACTCACTGCACCCAAACAGATGGAAGTAAAGGCTGAGGACACGATGGATCTGCTGGCTTTCCAGGATGCTGGTGGGGACTGGGGCTGATATGACTCACCTGCGCTGCACAGCCATTCTCTGTAGGTGGCCACAACTTGTCTTGGTTCTCCACAGGGGCTGACTCCCCAAGGCTGTTTTTTTCATTTATTTATTGAAATGTTTCACCTGGAGTGGCACACTGAGCAACAAGATGCTCATCTCACGGTGCGACCTGGGGGGGTACAGAGGAGAAGGAGTGTACCTGATACATAGCAGTTGAGTTGTACATTGGAGTCATGAAATAAGAGTGTCATTGCATGCTTTGTTACATGAATAAGAGTGGCATTACTTACTTAGTTTACATGAATAAGAGAGACATTACATACTTTGTTTACATGAATGAGAGTGACATTACATATTTTGTTTACATACATACATACATACATGCGTGCCTACATTTCTAGCATTAAATTTAATTATTGTTACACAGTGTTGAATGTTTAGAAGTAGGAGCCAAGAAGCTTTAGGACAGGGGGTGGGGACTAGGTCTGGATAGGTTACACAATACATAGATGGCTATACTGACTAAGGGAAGATGTTTGACAGGAAGATAAGCAGAAATGCAGAATGGGGCAAGTGCGTGGGTTGGTAAAATAAATATAAGCCAGCCTTTGTGGTCGAATGCCAAGCCGCTGGTCAGGCCATGCAAGGTGAAGTGGGAAATGATAAGGGGGGTAGAAGCAGGAAGGGGGAGGAGGGAGGAGGTCAGGGGCATGTGCAGTCTGCCACATAGAAGTTAATGAGGGCACAGGATAGAGAATGCTTGGAGGAGGAATGGCGGATTTGGGCCAGCAGATCATTCCAGAGCTTAGGGAGATGGTAGGAGAAGGCCGATTGGCCTGCAGAGGTCCATCGGTGAGGGATTACCAATAGCCAGGAGTCAGTAGACCTGAGGGCATGAGAAGGGGTTGGTGGAGAGGATAGGGAGGTGACGAGGTAGGGCGGAAGGGAACCGAGCCAGAAGTTTGAAGCAAATTTAGCGCTGTGAAGTTGTTGCTGGTTGCTCAGGGATGGTAGGGCCAGCGAATGGAAAAGCTTGCAGTGGTGGGTACGAGGGGGGCATCAAGGGCGAAACGGCAGACAGCATTGAAAAGGGGGTCCAGTCTGGATAGGGTGGACTTGGGGCCAGAGTTGTAGACTATATCGCAGTAGTCAAAGGAAGGTAGTATCATTTTCAGAACAATTTCACATCTCACAGGTAATGGGAGACAGCTGCAATTTCTATAGAGAGCGCCAAGCTTAGGGCGCAGTTTTTTCAGGATAGCATCCACATGGGTGGAGAAGGAAAGGTGACAGTCAAGCCAGACCCCTAGGTACCTAAAGGAGGACACATCTTCTAGGTCTGTACCATCAAGGGTATGGAAGTTCAGTGGTGAGATAAGTCTGGCTAGCTTCTGTCTAGTGCTGAAAGTCAAGGAGACTGTCTTCTTGGCATTGAGGGAGAGTTGGTGGGAGTTAAACCAGTGCTGTACCTTGTTGAAATCAGTCTGGAGAGTGGAGACAATTTCCTCTTGGGTCTGGCCAGAGGTAAAGAGAGACTGTGTCATCTGCATACGTATGTATTGAGGTAGTAGAGTAAGTTTTTGGCAGATCATTTAGTAGGAAGGAAAAGAGAATAGGGCTGAGCACTGAGCCCTGGGGAACACCAGTGGTAATAGGAGTGGGGGGGGTGAGGGGGAGTCAGCTATTTTTACAGACTGGCTATGGTCTTGCAGGTAGACTCTGAACCAGTTAGTGGCTGTCGTGGATAACCCAGCGCCAGTTAGGCAAGATAATAACAGAGGGTGGGATACTGTGTCGAATGCTTTGGCTAAGTCGACGAAGATTGCTGATGTAATTAGACCTTTGTCCATCCCCGAGAGGATGGAATCAGTGAGTCATAGTAGGGAGGTGGTGATGGAGTGTTTTTTCCTAAATCTGGACTGGAAAGGTGTGAAGAAGTTGGATTCAGAGAGAAAGTGGGAGAGTTGTGAGAGCATGAGGTATTCCTGGAGTTTAGCGAGGGCGGGGAGGAGGGAGATGGGGTGGTAGTTTGCAGTGGTAGTGTGGTCTCCTCTTTTTGGTAGTGGTAGGACTATGGCATGCTTTCACTCCTTGGGAATAGATTCAGTGGTGAACGAGAGGTTTAGCAGGGCGGCGAGGGGAGCAGCTATGGCAGGGGCAGATAGGAAGAGGAGTTTGCTGTCTAGACCGTCAGGTGATTTTCCCTGAGCGGGGTTCAGGGTGAGAAGGGCATCTAAGGTTTCCATGGGAGAGATGTGCCTGAAGGAGAAGGAGTTCGGGCCGGGCAGTGTAGGGGTTTCTGCCCGGTGACTAGGTGGAGTTTCTGCTGGAAGGGAGGCCAGGTGGGTCGTTGCACATGTGGGGAAGTAGAGGTTGAACTCGGAGGCAACCGACAGAGGTTGGAAGGAGAGACCCTTGTGAGAGAAGGAGAGAGAGATTTGTTGTTGGGGGAGGAGTTGATGACTTTCCAAAATTTAGATGGCCTACCAAGATTGACGTTTAGGGTGTTGTTAAAATATTCGGCCTTGGCTAATCGGGTGGCCTTGGTGCACTTATTTTGGAGCATGCGGTAGGTGATGTTGTCGTCTGGGAGGAGCGTAGTTTTGTAATTTTGCTACGCCTTGTCACAGGCTTTTTGGCATGCTATTAGCTCAGGGGATATCCAGGGAAGGTGAGTCCCTCGGACCCTGATGCGGCGCAGGGGGGCATGTTTATACCAGGCACTAAGGAAGGTGTTCCGGAAGTGTGTAAGGGCAACATCCATATTAGTACGTCTAAGGCTGAGGTCCCAGTTAGAGTGAGCTAGTTCTTCCAGGAGGGGGGAGAAGTTTAGAGTTTTATATGACCGTTGAAATAGAAATTTGGGAAGGGATTTAATCCGATGGATTTTGCGAATGAGGTAGGTGATATGATGGTGGCTTATGGAGTCTGGAAGTAGGCCGGAGTTGACGACGTGGTGTGGATGAGAGGTGAGAACCCAGTCAAGTAAGGTGTGATTGCCCTTCTTTGGATTTGAGCGTGTCGGTTCCGAGATGGTTTGGGTAAGATTGAGAGCAGTAATCTCAGAGCGAGCTTTGTTAAAAGTGGGGGATGGCCAGTTGTGATTAAAGTCCCCCATAATATAAAGTTCGCCCCACTAGGCTAGGGACGCTAGGTGGCTTAGAAGGCAAGTGACTGTTGTGGTTGGGGTGCTGGGGCAGCAATAAATACCAGCCACAAAGATAGGGAGTGAGAAAGGAGGGGACAGTTTGAGCATAAGCAGTTTGTAGGCTTTGGGCTCTGATTTAGGGAGAGTGACAGTAAAATGTAAGTCTGAGTTGGTGTAGATAGCCACTCCTTTGCCTCGGGTGGATCGGTCTTGCCGAGTGATATTAAAACCTGGGATGACAATGGCTGGGTCCTGAAAGTTTGGGTTTAGCCAGGTCTCAGATACAATGATAATGTCGGGGGCATGGTGTGTGGCTAGTACCTGGAGCAAATTGAGCTTTGGAGTAAGGCTTTGAATGTTTAGGTGGAGTAAACGTAGTTCCCGGGGGAGGGAACCAGCCCAAGTATCAGTGGTGGCCTTGGCAGGGGGGTTAGTTGTTGGATTAGGACAGAGGGCTGGTGCTGGGCCGGGGTTTGGGTGTATGTCTCCCGCTGCAAGAAGTAGTAAGGCAAGGGTTAGGTGGTGACGCAGTATGTAAAGACACCATTATTTGGGCATGCACCGCTTGAGAGTAGCTTTAGGGTAGACAGCATGGGAAGCATGGGAGGTAATTTGGTGGAGGGTAGCCAAAAGGCAGTCATAGGTGTAGAGCGAGGGGGGAGGGCTCATAGGGAAGTAGGACCAGGTAGTGGCTGGAAGAGATGCAGTGGCTGTTTGGGGGGGCATGGGTAGGATGGATTATTTCAGCCGGGGAGGGGGGGAGGAGCAGGACAGCAACTAATAGGAGGTGTTGGGGGGTAAGCAGAATAGGAAGGAGGAGATCAGGAATAGGTTCCTTGCTGTCTGTGCCATAACTCAATAGTGCACAGGAGGCACAGATTATGCCAGTCATGCGTAGAGGAGAAGAGAAGCAGCCACAAGGACCACTAGGATGACAGCTAGTGGGTAGGTAGGAGAGATGATACTAGGCGCCAATGGAATTGGAGCAGATAATAGGGGCAGGGCAAGTAGTGTATTTAATAGGTGGCCTGGGAGGGGGTGGTGGGGGAGGTACAAAGAAACAGGCTGGCTCTTAGAATTTGTCCACAGCAATCGACCGCTAAAGGCAATCCGACTGAAGGGCTCCAAGCGCCGTATAGTAGCTTGGCTGGTTCGGTCTGGAAAGGTGCACCAATCAGAAGCTTAGGGCTGCTCGCCGGTCCAATCAGGGGCCACCAAGTCGGCAGGCACACCAATCAGGGAGGCGCCGAAAGCTGGGCGGCTCCGGGTGTTTGGCAGTATTACCTGGGAGGTTAGTCTGAGAAGCAGGACCAGGAGGGTGGCAGAAAATGTCCGTGTGCTCGGAGGCAGCGGGCGCTGAGTGCTGCTGGGATCCTGAGGTGCCGCTCGGGGTGCAGGGGCTATCTGTGAGGGAAAGAGGAAAACAGCTTGGTTATCTGTACAATTTCAGTTGGGAACAATAGAAGGCGGGAGACAGGCGGGAGCTCGTAGAGGGGGTGGGGTTGCTATTTCAGGACAAAGGGAAAAATTAGCAATTCAAGGTGGGAGAGTTTTTGTGAGACAGGGGAAGGAGGTTTTAGATGGACAGAGAGGATAATTGCCGGGGGAAGGGAGGAGCAGTCCACCAAAAGTATGCTTAGTGCAGGAGTTAGGGGTAGGAGAAATTGGGACAGAGAATAATGGTGCCAGAGTGCGCGGTACGAGGGGGTTTGAAAACAGCCAGTAGGAGGATGACAGGCTCCCAGAGACCCTGGGCAGTGAGGAAATAGCAGAAGTAACAGCAGGAGCAGAAAGTAACACAGGAGCAAGGTAGGATTAATTAGTGTGCTAGCTAAGGCTTACTGTAGGCGAGTTTGAGACATGCAGCTGACTAGAACTTTTACAACTGGGCTGTAATCACTTATAAACAATGCGGTATCTGAAACATTACATTACATCAACACTTGTATGGCTTGGATTGCAGCGCTTTTTATGCTTGAGTAATTGTCTGCATAAGACTGGCTAGAACAAAAACTTAGAATTACAGGCAAAATACATGCATTGCTAAGAAGCAGAGAAAAAACAGGCTGGCTCTTAGAATTTGTCCACAGCAATCGACCGCTAAAGGCAATCCGACTGAAGGGTTCCAAGCACCGTGTAGTAGCTTGGCTGGCTAGGTTTCAAAAGGCGCACCAATTGGAAGCTTAGGGCTGCTCGCCGCAATCCGACTGAAGGGTTCCAAGCACCGTGTAGTAGCTTGGCTGGCTAGGTTTCAAAAGGCGCACCAATTGGAAGCTTAGGGCTGCTCGCCGGTCCAATCAGGGGCCGCTAAGTTGGCAGGCGCACCAATCAGGGAGGCGCTGAAAGCTGGGCAGCTCTGGGTGTTCGGCGGTATTACCTGGGAGGTTGGTCTGAGAAGCAGGACCAGGAGGGCGGCAGAAAATGTCCATGTGCTCGGCGGCAGCGGGCGCTGAGTGCTGCCGGGATCCTGAGGCACCGCTCAGGGCACAGGAGCTATCTGGAAGGTAGGTCCGAGAAGCAGGACCAGGAGGGTTTCTTGCCAGGCAAATGGTGGATCTGGTGCAGGAACAGTCTTTGGGGCTGCAGCTGGTGCAGGCCCAGTTCATGAAGTGTGGCTTAGTAGGCAGATGGGAAAAGTCACTTAACTTGCAGCTAGCAGGCTGGCTTAATTTCAGTAAGAAACAAGCAGGAACAACTGGTAACAGGTCTCCACCTTTGTTAAACATGACAGGAAGCAGACACAACATTTGCAAGCTCCAACTGGCACTGGAGTCCGTGGATTGAGAAATCTTCTCACAGTTCTTTCAGCTGCCCTCTTTTTAGGCAACTAGCTTTTTCTAACACCAAAGTCTCTGAACTCAGTCAGGATAGCTGAGGATTGCTTTCAGCGGTTCTGCATTTCAGCAGTTTAAGTCCTGTATGGTGACAAGACAGGCCGAATTCCCTGTGACTGATTTTAGTTCACCACAAAGACTTCCATCTTTCTCCAGAGCTTGAGCAGAACCTCTCAACCTGACTGCTGCAAAAGTATTTTACTTTCTTTTTCTGCCTTGAGGCAGTTCAACACTTTCAAGTCCTGCAGGGAGGCAAGAACAGACCATTTCACTGCATTTTTCACAGCCCACATGCACAGGCTACTTCCTCCTCCATGGCTCAACCGGTTCTTCCCCTATTCAGAAACAGTTCCAACAGAAGAATGGGATCTCTATATTCTGGTTGGCTGCCTTCACTGTCAGTCATAGTCCGAGAGCTCTCATTGGGAGGATGTAGGCACCAACAAGAAAGTTCACAGCTTTTCCCACAAGTCACTGTAATTAGAACCCCTTGAGGATCTTTTGGTTCCGACTGGTCCAAACACTGAGTCCTAGGCCAAACATGGTGGCTCCCAGAGTGGAGGAATAAATAGTCAATGTAAACAACTCATTTATACAGTAACAATAAAGATTTAGAGATAAACACTTACAGGGCTTTGAAGGGCTCCCTCAGTGCTGCTGAATGACTGATGAATGGCGTTAATCAGGGTTGTGCCTGGATGGCCATGAGCCTTGATTTACTCAAACCCAGCTCAGGCTAGGTGCATGATACAAAAGCTGGACTTCTTAAAGAGACAGTGCTGTGGCATGGCTCTGCACACTCATGCAGGACAGCATCACAACATTACTGTACATGGATTTACCTTTTCTTTCTGGATGTCAGTCAGGCAGTGGGCATTACTGGAGCCCAGGAAGACACTCTAGTAAAGCCGCCTAATTTTGGGCGTTACAGGATTTAGTCCCTAACCTATACTATGTAGTAAGTGCCTATTTTCTAGAGACAGGCCAGGCCCCTGCTGATATCACAGCTAGATTAAATTGTATAGAACCTAGATATAGGTTTCCTCCTTACACAGCAGGCCCCTTCCCTGGGTAGTGAATGAACTACATTTTCCTCTCTTAGTCCTTACTAGCAGACCTAGTATACCAGTCAACAGCAGAATTGGTATGACTCTGATACTGATTCCCATATGACTTAAACAAAAGTACCTTTAGTAGGTGACCCAGAGGCTACTTACCATTCCTTGACTAAATGAGGCAGAGATCTATAGGGTCCTGTGGATTCCCTGTGTAACCCCCATGCAAATGGGGGTTCCCAAAAAGTCTTCCAGGAGCTTGCTTGAATGCTCCAAGCCTGAAAGGTGTTTGGTGTTCAAGCCATTTATCTGTGAGCACTTTTAGAACCTCTGGTACTATCTCTTTAAGAGCTGTCTGCTTGCAGACATACTTAGTTTCTATGGGGGGACTGTGTGTTTCCCTGCTTGAATTCCACTCGAGCTACTGCCAAATCACTCTGTTTCTGTCATCGCTAAGGGGGCAGAAGGAGCACTCTTCAAAGATGTAATTGTTTGCTTGTAACCTGTTAGAGTAATAATGAAAATGCAGTTTGATTTAACCTGCTTTCTCGTAGCAAGGACAGTGCAGAGTAGCTCCCTCATGTTGGTTCTGAACTGCTGAATTGGACCAATCATGGTGGGGATCCTTTAAAATGGAGCCTGCTCTGGGCGAATCAGAACTTGGACTCTCTTCTGGAGCCTGCTGTAAGGGGATTGTAAGGGCAGTGACTCTGGGAAATGTAGTTTTGACTTTGGCGCCTTTTTTCCACCAACAGGGGGAGTTTACTGTGAGTGACAGCCAAACCAGCCAACTGAACTGGGAGGAACTCAAAGGAAATGCCTGGCTCTGTCTACTGGAAAGATCAGATCAGTTTGGTCAGTGAAGAGACAAGGAGCTGGGTGCTTCTTTGGTGTGTAGTTTTAGCATGGGAAATGCATGTAAGGCCCTAAGTTTCGGTCTGCAGCTTGTGCAAACGCCTGTTCGGACTGAATCTGACCTGTGAGGAGAATCAAGGAGATCTGAAGAGTAGAAACCAGGCTCACCATGTAGAAGACTGGAGAAATTGCTGAATCGTGCTCGGTCCATCAGGAACTGAAGCTGCTGTGTGTTCTCCCGGGTATCGTGCAGTAATTGCGGTCAGGATTGAGAAGCAGCCTGCCTGGTATAGTACTTTCCTTTTACATATAAATGTGTGTAGTGCTTGTGGGGAATCGCGTTTCAAATCCCCTGTACAGTGAACTGAGTGCATGAAGCTGGAAGTAAACCCCAGTTTAATCCAGACTACATCTATTTGCTCTAATCTGCAGTGGGGTCCAGTCACAAGGACCTTTTCCCCAGGTTCTGCTCCTCCTGGCAATCCAGGACAATCTGCCTTCCATCCAGTTCCCAGCACTGAGTCTGTGAGTACAAAGCAGGGTAGCTCCCTGCCATCTGTTTATCAAATTGCAAGTGTGTCATCTAATTGTTGTTTTCTCATTTCTTCACGAATTGAGCCATCTGGCTCCAGATTACAATTGGGTATTGTGCAAGTGTTTTTTTTCCCATCACAGTGCCCCAACCAGCTGCACCGATCCTGGCTAGCCCCCTTCCCCCATCCTGGGTACCCAGTGAAAGTGACAATTTGGGACTCTGAATATGTGCACAGTATTGTGATTATTAATGTGTTTAACCTAATTAACCTGATTTCCCCCTGTCCTTGTTATAGCCCCCTAAATAAATCAGATTTGTTTGTTTCATCAAAGTTACACTGTGTGAGGTATTTGTTTATGTTAAAGTATTGTTCTGTGGCTTTTGCACTGTATCATCTTGTTTTACAGGGGGTTCCCAGAGTCCAGTCGATAGAGCCAGTCATGGGGGTAAGTGTACATTGTGAAGAAGTTCCTAATGCATTGTGTGGGCCACCAGTGGGAAGAAAAGGGGGTTGCAGTGTCCCAGAGGGCTGTGACCAAGTCATACCAGACAGTATTAACCCTGACCTCTGGGTGGAGGCACCCGCCATTGTACCTAGGGCCCTTAACCTGTCAGTAGTCAGTCGGGCAGGGGTAGTAGCCCTTGGGATAGCGCCACCTGGGGTTACACCTGTAGATGCCATTCTCCAGTTCTATGGTCCTCATGATCTGGAGTCAACACTCTCCAGGGTCATTTGATTAACTTGAAAATAAGTACTAACAGTAAGAGCCTTATTGGTTGCTTAACATCACCTACTGTACCGATACACAAAGACTTCAAGTTCAGCACAGTTGTCCTCCAGTCCCTCACTAACCCATAATCCCTGCCTCACTTTCCTACCTCCTCAGGCAACAAACCCACAGCAAACTTCTTAAAAAAAACATTGCATTTTTGCCCAGAAAAATGCTGTAAATGTATAGTGTAAGTACTACTGCAGCATAATTCAACACCAGCAGCTGCTGACCAAGAAACCATACCAGAGTATCTGTTTTAAATAACGGACTACAACCACCTATTGCTGGGCAGAAACTGTGAAGTCTGTATTTGAAAACAAAAATTAACAAAATTGAGTAAATTTAGTGACATTTTCCAAAATGCCAACTTTGGCAAAATCCAAAGCCTCTGAATGTTTTGTGAAATTTGAACCCATTCTGCAAAATGTTCTGCCTAATTTGCAGAATGATACACATGAACTGCAGAATGACAGTTCTGAGGAATTTCATTCCACAGTACAATACATCAGTCGATAATACATGCAATCATTCTGCAGTTCAGTGATCTATTATGTGGAATTACTTTCCACATATTATTAAATTATTCATCAATTCATGAATTCACTCCACCGTTCTAACTTGGAATTTTTTGAAAGTTGCCAAAGTGCATTCCGAAATGTTGTTGAAGTGAAACTCTGACTTTTGCAGTAATTTCACAGGTGGAATTTTATTTTCGCACAGCACTACAACCGCCCTATTGGCTGCTTACAGTCACATGCTGTCACCACACACAAAGGCTCCGATTTCACCCCTCAGTAAACAATAATCCCTGCCTCATCTTTCTACATCCCCAGCCAATAATTCCAAAGCAGTCAATTAAAAAACAACAGTATTTGTCCTCAGAAAAAAACCCTTCAAATATGATTTACTTAATATTGCTCCAGAGTTCAGCTCCTGACAGCAACTGATCAAATTTATTAACCAGAACTGCATTAAGCTTTTAGGGAAACTGCAATGTCTTCTCCCCAGCTTTGTGGGGGTTAGCATCTGCAAACTTAATTACAGGCTTGTACAATTTAGAGCTGGATTCAGGAGTCTGTTCTTACATTTCTGGTCTCAGAGGCAGCAGCTCAAATCATTTAGCTAAAAGGCATCCTTTAGCTTAAACAAACTGTTAGACTGTCTCCACCAATCTTGTATGCAGCAGACTTCACTTTCTCCTCATGAAGGCACTCTACATCTGGTAAATGATTCTGTATACATTACAGAAATACATTTAAAAAAACAGGTAACAAAGGATACTGTCCATGGAGAAAAGTCCTGCAGACTTCTTTTTATGTTTGCTTGCACGCATGTGCAAGAAACATAGTGCCATCATCCGAGTTTTTGTAGGTGTGGCACTCTGTCTTCCAATTCAGTCAGTGTGTTTGCAGGCGCAGCCACAGTTCACCAATGATTGCTGCAGCTGTCTATGACAGCAGTTGAAAATGCAGTGCCATACAGTTGAAAGGGAGAGCTCCGCTTCAGTGAGCAGCGAAAAGATAGTGCTCATTAGCATATTGCGTGCTCATGTGCTCCTTCCTCCCCCCATACACACACACACACTGTATGGCCGACGGTGCCCTCCCCCGTCGGCTCTGTATAGCTCTTCCCCCACAGAGTTCCAGGTGCCATGCTGGGAGGCTGCAGACAATGTAACTGGCGACGATGGGGTGCCCAATCCCCGCCAGCTTCACTGCCCCCCAACAGACATGGGGTGCCACGCTGGGAGCCCCCCAGTGGCAACAGTCCAGATGGCCGACGGGTGCCCAGTCCTCATCACCTCCACTGCCCCCAAACAGTTTCAGCTGCCACGCTGGGAGCCCATCCCAGCGTGGCACAAGTCCCACATCATCTATGAAAAAAATAACCTGCAAGAAAAAAAACGTTCCCTCGCTGACTGTCCTGACCTCCCTCTCCCCAGCTACACCCACCCTCTGAGCACCCTGCCTCCCCACACCCCCACCTCACCCCATACTTACCTCCGGAGTCTGGTGCGATGATCTTCGGTAGACCGGGAACACGTCTGCACTCTTCAAAGCCGACCGCGAAGTGAGAAAATGCCGGTAAGCTGTATAATGGAAAAAATAGGGTTTTTTTCAACTTTGATACATATCTCAGGCATTTTGGGGAATTTTTTCACCCAGTTTTCAACATGGGATTTTTGGGACCTCACCTCATGAATTCTGTCACTGTCATTTTGTTAATCGACCCAGAAAGGTGATCTTACGCTCGCTGCACGGAACCAGCTTTCTGGACTGATTTATGAAACGACAGTGTTACAGTTCATGAGGTAGGCCCCCAGAAACCCTATGCTGAAAATTTGGTGAAAAAATTCCAAAAAATGACTGTTTTACGAGCATGCACTGTGCTGTTCCTACACACACTCGTAAGTTCGCGAATTTTCAATATTTTCACTCCAGATTTTCAACATTGCCATTTTACCACACCTCCTTTCGAGCAGTACAGCTGTCATTTTTCACATCTCACCCAAAATGTGTTTCCACGCATGTAGCACACAATGGCACAGTTGGTGTGCGAAATCAATGTTTGGGACAGATTAAGAAAATCACAGTGATGCTGTTCATAAGCAGAGGTATTAAAATGGCTATGTTAAAAATTTGGTGAACAAAGTCCATAAAATGACTGTGTTACGAGAGACCATTTCGCAGTTTCCACGCACCCTCATAGGTTCATGCATTTCTAATATTTTCAGTCCAGATTTTCACCACTGGCATTTTTCCACACTTCCTTATGAACAGTACAGCTGTCATTTTTCACACCATGGCCGAAATGTGTTTTCGCACTTCCAGGACAGAAATGCATGGTCACTGTGGGAAATCACTGTTTGGGACAGATTAAGAAAATCACTGTGACACTGTTCATGAGCGGAGGTTCCAAAATGCCTTTGTTGACAATCTGCTGTAAAAATCCCCAAACTAATTGCATTACAGGTGTGCATTGCGCAGTTTCTACGCACGCTCGGACTTCACCAGTTTTTTTTAATATTTTCACTGCAGATTTTCAACATTGTCATTTTTTGCACCTCCCCATGAACAGTACAGCTGTCATTTTTCACATCCTGTTCGAAATGTGTTTCGCACCTTGTGGTGCCAAATGGTGTAGTCACTGTGCAAAATCAGCTTTCTGCTAACAAACTGATATTGCCACTGTTCATAAGGTGGGGTACAAAAATCCATGTTGAAAATTTGGAGTGAAAATGCTAACGAACGCCTGAGGTGTTAGGGTTTCCCACCATAACTCCCCACCCTGTAGAGATTGACAGACATCAGGGGTGTGACTTGGGATTCTCGCCTGTAATGCTCATACCATTCCACACCCTGCAGCCAGTGAGAGGTATTGAGGTGTGCCTTGGACTCTTCAGCCCAAAAGTTCATCCCATCCTCCTATACAGCACACATTTCACTGTATTTTCTGATGGAATGGGGTGAGCATAAGGGCAAAAGACCCCAAGGCACACCATGACACTTGCCGGTGTCTGCAGGGTACGGTGTGGTGAAATGGCGTGGCCGTTATGCCTGGCGACCCAAAGGCACACCCCAATGCCTGTCAGTCTCTGCAGGGTGGTGGTGGGGTTGGCTTCAGTTCAGTACTTCACTGCTATTCCTATTATGCAGCTCTCTAACTCCTACACTACCAATGCCAATGCCAGCAAACAAACATTCGTCATTGACAAATGCTTGTTATGTTTGCTTGCACACATGTGCAAGAAACATTTCATCACAGCTTAGGAGAGAAGTGGGATTTGGAGGTGCAGCACTGTGGGGGCCAATGGCCCCAGTGCCTTTTGAGGCTTAGCCCACTTATCCCAATGTGGTGGCATGCTGCTGCTGAAACTAGTTCATCCAGTGTGCCACCACCTTAAAATAAATCCGCCACTGTAATGAGGGAGCGACCCATCATTGCAGGGCGGTACCTTGCTGTCCCTGACCCAGTTAATTTGCTGATGGGGGATCCCACTCCCCATCAGCATACTGTAACCTCCTCCCCATTTGTTGTGTGCTGAGGGGGTGCCCAATCCTCCTCAGCATCATGCACCCCCCAACAGTCTTTCTTTGCCGATGAGGGGCCCAATCCCTGTCAGCTTCAGTCCCATCCTTCCCAGTTTAATTTGCCGACTGGGGAGCCCACTTCCCGTCAGCATAATGTTCCCCCCCAATTTGTTGTGTGGTGATGAGGGGGCCCAATCCCCCATCGGCTGCAGCCCCCCCCAAAAAAAACACTCGGGTGGCACGCTGGGAGCCCACCCCAGCATGCCAAATGTCCCTGTAAAAAAAAAAAAAAAAATCCTGCAATGTTTTTTTTAAACATGTAAAGCAAAACGGTCCCTTGTTGAGTTTGGTGGCCCCTCCCAACCCACGCCCACCCTCTGCACACCCTGCCTCCCCCACACCCTGCTCACCCCATACTTACCTCCAGAACACAGTGCAATGATCTTCCGTGAAACGGGGACAAGCCTGCACTCTTCAAAGCCGACCACGAACTGAAGAAATGCCGGTAAGCTGTATAATGGCATAAATAGGGTTTTTTCAACTTTGGTGCATATCTCAGGCATTTTTGGGAATTTTGGCACCAAATTTTCAACATGGGGTTATTGGGACCCCTCCTCATGAATTCAGCCACTGTCATGGTGTTATTCCGCCCCAAATGGTGATTTCACGGTCACTGCGTGGAATCACCTTTTCGGACCGAGTAATGAAACAACAGTGCCAGTGTTCATGAGGTAGGCTCTCAAAAAGCCTATGTTGCAAATTTGGTGGAAAAATTTTAAAAAAATGAGCTTTACGAGCTTGCATTCCGCAGTTTCCACGCATGCTCGTACCTTCGTGAATTTGTAATATTTTTACTCCAGATTTTTAACATTGGCATTTTTCCACACCTCCTTATGAACAGTACAGCTGTCATTTTTCGCATCCTGGTCAACATGTGTGTTTGCACATCTGGGGCAGAATAGCACGGTCACTGTGGGAAATCAGTGTTTGGGGCACATTAAGAAAATCACAGTGACACTGTTCATGAGCAGAGGACGTAAAATTCCTATGTTGAAAATTTGGTGATTAAAGTCCATAAAATGATTGTGTTACAAGCGTGTGTTGTGCAGTTTCCACGTATGCTCGGAACTGTGCAAATTTGTAATATTTTTCACTCCAGATTTTCAACATCGGCATTTTGCCACACCTCCTTATGAACAGTATAGCAGTTATTTTTCATATCCTGCCCAAAATATGCATTTGCACATCTGGTGCACAATGGCGTGGTCGCTGTGGGAAATTAATGTTTCGGACAGATTAAAAGAAAATCATAGTGACAGTGTTCATGAGCAGAGGTCACAAAATGCCTATGTTGAAAATTTGGTGAAATAATTCCACTAAATGACTGTGGTACAAGCATGTGTTGCACAGTTTCCATGTACGCTCATAACTTCGAGCATTTTTAATGTTTTCACTACAGAATTTCAACATTGCCATCTCTTCACACCTCCCTATGGATGGCAGAGCTGTCATTCTTCACATCCTGCCTGATCTGTGTTTTCGCACATCTGGCGCAGAATGGCACGGTCGCTGTGGGAATTTGAAGTTCGGGACACATTAACAAAATCACACTGCCACTGTCTATGAGAAGAGGTCCCAAATGCTTTCATGAGGTGGGGGTCACAAAAGGCCATGTTGAAAATTTGTAGTGCAAATACCAACACATGCCTGGGGCATTAGGATTTCTAACTATAACATCACACCCTTTACAGACTGACAGGCATCAGAGGTATAACTTTGGATGACCAGCTGTAAGGCTCATTCCATCCCACCCCCACCCTGAAGCCAGTGATAGGTATCAAGGTGTGCCTTGCACTTTTCAGCCCCAGACTTCACCCCGTTCTCCTGTACTGCACCCATTTCAGCATATGTCCTTATGAAATGGGGTGACTGTAAAGCAGAATACACCAAGGCATGCCTCAACACTTGTCGGTGTCTACAGGATAGGGTGAGGTGAAATTCTGTGAGCATTTTGGGCAACGACCCACAGGCACACCCCAATGCCTGCCCATCTCTGCAGGGTGGAGGTGAGATTGGCGTGAGTTCAGTACTTCACTGCCACTCCTATTCTGCATCTGTTTAACTCCTGCACGTCCAATGCTAATATCAGCAAGCAAACATTCGGCATTGACAAATGCTTGTCTGGTTGTGAGTTCATAATGTTTCTCTGAAGCAATTAAGACACTGAATTGTAGTAAATTACATACATTTTTTACAGGCAGTCTAGCTTAATTTGTGTCGATGATAGTTGAACTTACCCTGCCGTTAACAACACAGTTGAGGCCAGAGATGATCTGCAGTAACATCATGTTCATCAACATGGAAAAGGCCAGTGATGCATTCTTGGAGCTGGGAATCACTTCCTTCTATTGCCTGTGTTGCTTCTTCCTGGTGGTTGACATATTCTTTTGGGTTAGGTTGCTCTGTGAAGAAATGTTTGTTAGAGCTGTCTCCCAAACTGGTACCTGCTTGATGACGTTGTGGTTTTTGGTGTTGTAGAATAAATGCAGAATAATGGTTAACCATAGAAGTGAAGCCAGCTGTATCCAGATGGAAGGCAGTATTCAGTATCAACAATATTTCCTTTTTTTTGGCAGTTGAAAAAGCAGATTATTTATAGAGTGAGCATTTTTATGGTCTAGCACCTGCTGAACACCTGTTGCTGTGATGTTGCTGTTCACGTATGTCTGGATATTGGTTTTGTGCATGCAATGATTTGTAATCCTTTTCTGGTCTTGCAGACCTGCAGACATTTTCTTTTGGAACATCCTTTTTCTCAATTTATTGATACTGATTTCTGTAGCACAGAACTAGAACAATGTATCAGGATTTAACTTGATGTTGGAGGCTAAGTAGAAGGCCATCGGGAATGCAAATTTAGAAATATAGAACAGAATTTTGCGGGCAGAAAAAGACCTACGTCCATCAAGTATGTCTGAATGCTACCTTAGTCTCTCTAGTCTAGCACTGTTAGGGAACTGGTATTGCTCATTGTTGGTGGCTCTGTCCTGCACAAAATCTCAAAATCTCTGGGCTCGCCTCTCACTGTCATTCTTAAAAATCCCATATGCCTATCCCACCCTCTCTCGACCCCATTAATTGCCTCCAGACTACCCACATTTCCTGATAGATGCTTCCACCTATCCAGCACTTTCAAACTGAAGAATTATTTCCTCATGGTCCCCTAAATTTTATCCCCCATCCCCCCCCATGAATTTACCCTTGTGCTCTGTTGCTGCAAACCTTACACACTGCTTGAACAGTTGCTGGTAACCTGCCCTGGTTATTCCCTTTAGGCATTTGAAAGGATGTACCATGTCACCCTTCCCCTTCCAGCCTGCAGGAAGTAGATGTTCAGATCAATCTCTTTTCATATGTCTTCCCCTATTGCCCGTGTATCATTTTGGTTACCCTCCTCTGAACTTGATTATAAGTAATTTGTGTGCCTTTTAAGGTGACAGCTCCTGAACTGCACTCAATACTCCATGTGCAGCCTCACACGTGACCAGTAGAGGGGAAAAATAACTTCCTTTCCTATGCTACAGAAGGCCCTGTCCATGCACCCCAGCATTCTGCTGGCTTTCCCAAAAGGCTCATTACATTGAGTAGGGGTCTTAAGGCTGTCACTTACAACCACCCCCCAGGTCTCTATTCTCTGGGGTCTGCTCAGATCTGACCCCCTCCATGATATATGGTGTTTTAGAATTTCTCTTCCACATGCAGATGGCCTTACATGTTTTGCTATTAACTTTGAGCTGCCAGATCTTTGACCACTTGGCCAATTTCTCCAGGTTTGTTCGTATGTCCTAATCCTTTCTTGTCTGTACATCTTACTGTAACACATATTTTACTGTTATCCACAAAGTGACACATTTTGCCCCGATCTCTACTCCAAATTCACAGATAAAAAAGTAAATAAATAAATAAATAAATACGAGAACTGGACCCAGGACAGACCCTTGAGGCACCCCCACTGGTCAATACCTGACCTCTGAGTGCTTGCTATTTAGCAATCCCCTTTGGGTTCTTTAATGTAACCAATTTTCCACCCGCCTGGTTAAGACTTCTCACACCCCTAAATCACCCATCTTCTTCATTAGTCATCTGTGTGGCAGTGAAATAAAAGCCTCCAACTGCAGGACATCCAATGTGTGGCTCCCATCTACTGCTTCCGACACCTTGATAAAGAATTCTATAATATTCATTTAGCAGGACCTTCCCTTCATGAGCCCATGTTGCTTGCAGTTCCAGAGGCTATATCTTTAGGAAGCTTATCAACTGATCCTTGATAATAGTTTCAAGCAGCTTCCCTGCTATTGAGGTTATGATTACAAGTCTGTAGTTGCCTGGACCTCCTTTTTCCCTGTTCGTATGGAGAACTACAGCATCAGCCACTCTCTGGTCCATTAGGACCACTCCAGTTCAGTAGAAATGATTTGAAGCTCAGCTGGAGGGGAAGAGTTTCTTAACCTTTGAAAGCCATTTGTCTTCAGCTTCCAGTATCATGCTATTCTGATTTCAGGGCACATCAGAGGGACAATCAGAGGGGTCGAGCTGGCCTGAGCCTTCCCCTTCCCACCAAAGATTTGTACCGGGTGCTCAGCTGAAGGCGAAGAATTTGGTTAAACCACTGAATGGAGTGTGTGTTTGCAGCTTCTAGTATCATGTTGTTCTGACTTTAGGGCAGATCAGGGGGACAATTAAAGAGGCTGCACAGGCCTTAGCCATCTTCTCTCCACCAACAATTTTCCCTTGACGTTCAGTTCAAGGAAGGATTTGTTTTAACATGTCAGAGCTTATGTCTGCAGCTTCTAGAACCATTTTGTTTTGATTTCAGGCCCAATTAGGGGGAATATCTATTAAAACCCCATAGGTCTGTGACCTTGTGGAACATATGGTCCTCAGGAATGGAAGAAGAACAACAGAAGCAAGAAGACAGCATTTACAATGCTGTCCACAAGTACTCTAGTCCACAGGTCTGCAGAAAACCCTGTCCAAATGGAGATCAAACAGGAAGAACTAAGGTAAGTAACAAGAGGAAATTAGGGTTCCCATAGATAAATGTATCCTGTGTCTTCCTTAGCACCGTATCTTGGATATTGCACCATTGCAGACTGAGAAAACAGGATAAAGTTGTGAACTGGGAGAAGCTTTTGTGTATGTAATTAATAGTTTAATTTATCAGCGATAGCTCAAACATGTCAGTGTTTCCAGTATCCAGTATCTGCCCTGGTGCCATGTTTAAAGAGCAGCTGACACCTTTGAAAAAACTTTGGAAAACATAATAGCTGGACATAATTCAGCTTGTATTTCACATAACGTCTATAGATTTCTCCTCTTCATTATTAATTACTGAAGAAATTCCCACAAAAACAGGATCTTTATTCCTTAGAGCTCATCTGCCTCTATAACTTACTCACTACTTGACACCATAATGCTCTATTGTGACATCACGGTCTGTTGCTGTGGAAATAACTGTGATGTCACAAGTACAGTATTATGACATCAGGTTGGGAAGAAGCAATAGGAGCTGATGAACTCTCAGGTAACTACTCTTCTGTTTTCATGCATCTGACCTCAGTAATAAAAAACAGAGATAAGAAATACAGAGCTAGTGAGAAATATAAGCTGTTTTGTGTCCAAATATTATGTTCTTCAAAGTTCTTCTTGAGACATTGGTGGCTCTTTAGGTAGGGCAGTTTTGCAGGTAGGGAAAAAGGGGTGAAATTTTAGACTAGGAGTCACAGTGCTCACTTTAACCTTTATACACCCTGACACCCTATCTGGGGTAAGGTAACACTGCAGTAGAGTCAGGGGTTGTCCAATGAGTGAAGTACAGAAGGTCATGCAAATAGAAAATATCAGGCAATATGTAGTAACTATGCAGTTCAGGGCAGAGTGCAGGGAGGATCTAGAGAGTTGTAGAGAGGGTGGTGTGACTGTATTCCAGGCATTGCTGTGGAGATTCATTGTATGCCCAGTATGCCAGAGATTTGCAGGGCTCAGATTCCAGTTAACATCAGTATAGGATGAGATATGCCGTCTATGCAGGCAAGTGGACAGTGGCTTGCATCCAGGTACCCCCCCCCCAACAATGCCTCAGAAATCCACAGGTCCTTTTAGATGGAGAGTGGTAGGGAGGGAAGAGTAGAGGAGAAGTTCTGCAACGTTGGGTGCAATTAAGGGTCCTGGTGTCTTGACTAAAATCTTCTTTGTTGCCTTAGTGGAGTTGCATAAATCAGCATGAATAAAAAGAAGTTCTGGGACAGTCAGCAACCAGGTTCTGGATGTCATCATTAGGTAAACACCCAGGAGGAAGGAGCTGTGCAAGACAGAGGTTGCAGATATATTCTAGTGGTGAGAGGATCTATCATTAGAGGAACAGAGAAGGTGGTGTGATAGGGTAAAAAGGAAGGGAGGGTAGTTAGATACTTACCAGAGACCACAGCTAGTAGGGATGTTCTTCAGTTAGAGTGAATAGTTAGGAGAATGGGAGGAGAGACAGAGGAGTTGGCATTTAGGGATGAATGATCTTGTGAACAAGGAGCTTAGAGAAGGTGAAGGTAAATTTCTGCAGGCTGGGCAGCAGGTTAATGGAAGCAGCAGCAGCATTAGTGGCCTTCTCTGAGGTCCTGTTTATATGGAATAGGAAAGATTGGAGGCAGGAGATAGTGAGGGAGTTCAATGAGTTTCTCAGTGAGCGGTGTGAGAAGGTGGAATTTAGGTTTGTGGGGGACTGGGGGACATGTGAGACAGCAGACTATTCAAGAAGGATAGGCTGAACCTCCAGAAAGGGGACAAATGTGATAGGCCAGAAGTTTGATATATAAATTGTTGGACATTTAAACTAAAAGGGGGAGTCAGAAACTTGGGAAACCCTATGTGGACAAGCAGGGGAGTGGGACATGCAGCAGCAGCCAGGATGCAACACAGTAATGCTGCAGTATATCACAGTAATGCTGCAGTATATCACAGAATGCTGCAGTATATCACAGTAATGCTGCAGTATATCACAGAATGCTGCCGTATACAGCACAGAACAACATAATTCCATGGCAATTTAGCTTTTTTGTCATGTAGTATTTTGCGGCATGTCATTTACTGCAAGTTACTGTGTTGTATCATGGCTGGATCCACTTTATCATGTGCTCCCCAAAAATGGGGCAAGAAGTGAATGGAAGGTAACTCTGGGTTAGGGAGGCAGGGGATGAGAGTGCAAGTATTGAGAGGTGGGAGACAGGAGGGGGCACAGGCAAGGTCATCAAGGGATACAAGGGAGGCAGATGTGGACAAGTTACAAATAAAAAAGGTGCCAAATGAAGTAGTGATAGTGGGGGACCTAAATATGCCAAATATTGACTGGGCAGTTCCAATAGGCAGACATGGGATACATCAGACACTGTTAGATGTCATTCAAGACTGCTTCCTACTTCAAAGAGTCAGGGGAGCCAACCAGACAAGAAGTCATTCTAGACCTACAGTAGTACTGTCTAGTGCAGAGACAGTGGGGGGAGGTAAATTAGGGAATCCCTCAGGTCCAGTGACCGTGCCTAGGTATGGTGTAAGATATCTACAGGGAATTACCAGTCATCATTTAAGGCTGTGTTACTGGGCATTGTAAGGCTGGACTTTGAGAGTCAAGAACACTGTTCAGGGACAAATTGGAAAATACAAGGGGGCAATCCAGGTTGAGGCTAAATAAAAAAAAAGTGAAGGGGTCATAATGAAGATAACTGACTCCAGTATAAAGACAGTTGCCAGAAGAAAAAGCACAAGAAACCAATTTGGTTTCCTATAAAAGTGGGTGCGGTAGAGTGGGCGGAGTACCAGAAGAAATTAAGGAAAGCAAAGGGTTCAGTATGGTACGGTTGCATAGAGCAGAAAGTGCGAAGGAAAAGGACTAAGGAATTTTTCAGATGCGTTAGTGAAAAGAGAAAGATCAAGGGGGAATATAGGGTTGACGGAAGAGGGGAGGGTGGATGAATATGATGGGCAAAAGGCTTAGGTACTGAACAACTTCAGCTCAGTATTCAAGTTGGAGGATGAAGACCACTGCCAGAAGGCAGAGTGAAGGTATCAGATAGGAGGATAGGATAAATCTGAAAGGTGGCAATCACAGTGGACAGGGTCAGCAATTGGACTGCATCCTTTAAAGTAAACAAGGCTCCAGATCCCGATAGTGTAAACTACAGAGTGCTAAAGGAGACTGGGCCAGAATTGGCATCACCTCTGGGGGAATTTTTCAGGTGCTTCCTGGAAATCGGAGAAGTTCCAGAGGATTGGAGATCTGTGGATATGGTCCCACTGCACAAGGGGTAAGATAGGGAGAGAGGGAGACCAAGGTAACTATGGGCCACAGGTATGTGTGTGGGCATGCTCACATGGGCATTCCAGCTATATGTGCACAACGATTTTCATTTTCTACAGATGTCTCTGTATCTGTCTCCTTCCCCCATATTTGTAACCTTTCAGCCTTCTTTCTAGTCCCTGTTAATTGGACCCCACTTGAGGACCCCTTTAGCTCATTCAGTCCTACTATGCCTTTTCATATCCCTAATTACCTTTTTGTTTTCCAGCTCCTATTCTTACCTTGTCTATTATCACTTTTCTCCTAGATCCTCCTCCTATTTTCTTTCCTCACATATACATTCCTTACTTCCCCTTAGTTCTCTACTAACTGCTTGTTTTCTCTTTTAGATCATTTGTGAAGAAGCTCTTATGTTTGAAACTTTGCTTCTTACACTGTTTTCAGCGTACATTTAATATTACCATTTTGTTTTGTTTTCAGACCACACACTGACATGGGGCCTTGTATTTTAGATCTCATACAAATTACATAAGGTTAGATCTGTTAAAAAAAAAAGAAAAAATGCATCAGTTTTAACAGCCCATCCTGAATCTTTGACCAAGCCTAACACATTTAATTTCTTTTTCACACAACTCAGTGTATCTAAACAGTATGGACAGCTCACGGAACAAAATGATTATTCAAAGCACCAAACTGGTCACATCTGTTTGACTATTCTAAGTAAAATTAGAAGTAGCAGTTTAGCCATGTCAGTTGCATAGGAGTGGTTACAGAAAGGGGCCACAATCATTATCTTCATTCAGTTAATCAGACTTGAAAGCCCGTGGTGTGAATATCCACCTGAGCTTGCTACACACCTCGCAGTACCTCGAGGTATCACTGAGGTACTACTGAGGCAATTTGCCTTGACTGTAATATGATCCTGCCTCATTTTGCATCAGTATACCCAGGTATACCTCAGTACTGAGAAACTTTTCTATGACTACCACTGTATATCTGGATTTGTTTAATGACTGATGATGTGTGGCTGTATCCATTGAATTTCTTCCCCTTGGCCATTTGCACATCTTAAGGTGGTCTCATTTTATTTAAAAGTGAACATTAATAAGTTAATTCAGGTGAGTTAAATATTCCAGAATTAGAGTAGGTAATCAACCATGGGGTTCACCTTGTTGTCTGAGGGTAAGGTTTAATTCACATCGTAGCTGAAATCTGATAATCATATAACCCCCTGTGAGACTCCTACAGTGAAAAAAGTAATTAAAAAATACATTTGTAAGGACTGCCATGAGGAAGGGGAGTGTGCTGAATTATTTGATTACTGATATATGACATGCACTGGTAGAACCCACAGAAAATCAAGGGAATGTATAAGAAATGTGATTAAAACTTAAAAACAGAAACATAGAATTTGACAGCAGAAAAGAACTGCTTGGTCAGACTAGTCTGCCCAGATGTTCTCTACTGTTCTGTCTCTGTAGACCCTATCTGGTCTCCGGTGACCATCCCAGCCTCCTATTTAATATACCCCTATGTCAAGAAGTCCCCCACTGTTCTAGTCTCCACCACTTCAGCTGCCAATCTATTCCAGTTTTCCACTACCCTTTCAGTGGTAAAAGTATTTCCTCATCTGACTCTTGAATATCCCCACCCCAACTTCATTCCATGTCCCATGTTCCTGGTGATTGTTGTCATTAGAAAGACACTCTCCACTTGTACCCAGTTCACCCATTCACCTCTACCTCTCTGCTGTCTTCTAGGATGTATATGTTGAGATCCCTAAATCACTCTGAAGAGGCCTACCCATGCAAACCATGCAGCATTTTAGTTGCCCACCTCTCGACTGCCTGTAACCTGTTTGTTTCCCCTGTAATGTGTAGTCTCCAAAACTGAACACAGTACTGAAGGTGTGGCTACACCAGTGACTGATATAATGGCATCACAACCTCCATCCTCCTTCTGGAGACACCCCTTCCTATGCAACCCAGTATCCCACTAGCCCTACCCACTGCCTTGTCACACTGCCCTGCCACCTTGAGGCCCTCAGATATAGTAACCCGAAGGTCCCTTTCTTTTCTAGACACTGTTAGGACCCCCATGCTTTAATCAGTATGAGGATTCCTATGCCCTACTGTAGCTGCATTATTTTGCACTTTTTGATATTGAATCCTAAGTGCCATGTTTTTGACCATTTCTCTAGTTTCCCAAGATCCCTGCATGTTTTTTCCACCACTTCCTAAGTGTAAACCCTATTGTAGATATTGGTGTCATCTGCAAAAAAAATACCTTCCCTTCCAGCTCTTCTGTAATGTCATGTATGAAATATTAGAACTGGTCCCAGTACTGCCCTGTGGTACCCCGTGGTTCACACTCCCATCCTCGAAATGAGTGCTGTTAACCACCACCCTCTGTCTCCTATGCTTTAACCAATTTCTTTTTTTTGTTTGTTTTTTTCTTTTGTTTTAGTTAAGCAAATCAGATGCATACCTTTGAGCATACTTGCTCATTTGCAAAGGTTCTTCATCACAATCTAAATTACTACCAAAGCCTTTGGTACATAAATACAGAAGATTAAATAGGTAACAATCATTCCAGAGGTGGTGACCATTGTAAGCATTAACAAAGCAGCCAGGATAAAACACAGGAGTAGATCAATACACTAGTACAATTTTAGCAGCCTTTTATGGCATTGTCAGACATTAGGAAATCATAGACAGTAGGAACATAGTACCAGTGAGGGTACAGTAGCATAGTTGGAGCTAGAGACCATCTAACCTGCTTCGGTGAACTAGTTCAAGTAGGTAGGTTTGTGAGAGGTGAAAGTGGTGCACCTGTCAGGTGATATGGGGGGAGTGAGAGTGCCTGGGGCAGTTACAGGAGGTACCAGGTGAGAAAGCAGCAAGAAGTTCCCCTTTGAAGTGTCCAATCTTGGAGGGCTCTGGGAGCAACACAGCTAATCTGTGTCTAACCCAGTTTAAGACTATGGATTATTCCACTCCTAGGTTGGTCAGCTTCCTAGTCAGCCTTTTATGTGACACTGCGTTGAAGGCCTTCCTTAAGTCCAAATAGGCCACATCCACTGCCCTTTCCAATCAATTTCCTTGGTCACCAAGTCAAAGCAATCTATTTGATTGGCATGACCCCCCCCCCCATGGCCTTGTAGTCAGTTGAGTTTCAAATAGTCTACCAGTCTTTGTTTCAATAGAGCTTCCATTAATTTCTCCTCCACTGAAGTGAGACTGATTGGATGGTAGTTGCTAGCTTCTTCTCTGATGCCATTCTTATGTAGAAGGACAAAGGCAGCCCATCTACAGTCCTCTGAAACCACTCTTGATTCTACTGAGTTGTTGAATAAGACTGTCAGTGTGGCAGCTAGCTCCTCCCTGCGTTCCTTTAGTACCCTGGGATGAGTCCTGTCTGGTCTCATAGCCTTGTCCACCTTCAGAGTTGCAAGTCCTTTCAGAACTCTTTCCTCCAAAAATTGATCTGAGTCTACCCTCACCTTATTCCTGCTTCTTTCTGAAGGTTAGTCACTGCCACCCTCCACTTTGAAGACTGATCAAAAGTACCTGTTTAAGATGTCAGCTTGTTTGGGGTCTCCTTCTGCATAGTCTCCCCCTTCCACCCTTCTAATTCTTAATATTCCTATCCTTGCTTTCCTCTTCTCACTTGTGTACAATACCTGAAGAAAATGTTATCCTTTGTACTGGCCCCTTTGGCAATCCTTTCCTCTTTCTGTGCCTCTGCTTCCTTACCGCCTTGCCTGCTTCCTTCTGTTTTTCTACGTGTACATCCCTGTCCTCTTCCCTCTGTGTTTCTTTATACTTCTTGAATGCAACCCTTTTTTATTTTACTGTCCTTGTCATTTCCTCAGAGAACCATAATGGTCTTCTTGTCCTTCTGCCTTATCCATATCCTCACCCAGTGGTGAAGGTCTATACACCACCCCAGTATGGATAGTGGACTCAAAGCCTGTCTCAGGGTTGACCTACAGTACTTCTAGCTGCTCCTTTCCCACTTTGTGCCCCTGTACCTATGTGGCCTTGATACCATCCCTCACATATAATATAACCCCTCCTCCTTTCCTCCCTGCTCTATCTCTCCTAAACAGAGGATAACCCAGGGTGGCCATATGCTAGTTATGGTGCTCAGTACACCATGACTCCATTATGCCACTAAATCCAGATTAGCTTCTGCCATGATGACTTCCACATGTGGAATTTTATTTTCAAGGCTCCTGGCATTAGTGCACATCACTTTTCACACATTCTCCCCATCTGCTACCTTGCTTCTCCCTCCTTTTTCTGCATGTGTTGTTCCCTGATGTACCCCTTGACTCACCCCTTCCCCTTTAACTTTCATCATTCCTGGACCCCTTCAATCTTTTGTCCACCCCTACCTGAGTTATATTTCCCTTTTCTTCTTTCCTGTCATAGTCCCTGCTTTTCTGCATATCTGCTCTGGGAACTTTTCTCCTCTTGTGTCTTCCCTCCCTAACACTTTACCACTCATGGGAGGCAATTTTTGTCTGCTTTGGTTTTACCACTTCCCCCCTTTCTAGTTTAAATGCTGATACATGTAGTAATTAAACCTGCCATCAAGGACTGTGATCCCCTTCCAATAAAGATGCAGGCCATCTCCCTTACAGAGGTCCATAACTTCCCAGGCTGGTCCTCAGTCCCCGATGTAATTAAAACCTTCCTCCATGCACCATGTCTTAAGCCATTCATTACATGACCCAGTATGGTGTTCCCTTGCCTCTTCCTTGTTATGCACAAGTAGCACCTCAAAAAAAGCCAAAATGTGGGTTACCTACTCAAGGACTATCCCCAGCTTCCTGAACTTTCCTTTCACTACTACTACCTTTTCCATGCTATATCATTTGTCCTAATGTGAACAATAATATCCAGTGCCTTCCCAGCTCCCACTGCCCTATCATTCTGTAAGATTTACTTTCCATCCCCTGCACTTTGTGAATACTTCATGAATAAGCAAGAGTTGAGCTTGCTATATCTGGATTTGTTTAAAGAGCAGGTGACAATTTCTTACCTATACTTTATTCTGTTTTATAGGTATGGGAAATGGCAAGAGATTGGATTGTTTCACCTGACTGCATTCAAGAAAATAGTGTTTTAATGTTATTTTTCAAACAGCTTGTGGATGCATGATCATGCTGAGGCTCTGAACATGGCTCCCACTCACACAGCATTGTGGCACAATGTGAGGAAACCCTCTAGCGAGCGGGACCCAGCATATAAAGCGACTAAGTGCAGTTCTCAAAAAAAAATCTTGAAGTCTTCTCAATGTTAGTGTTTTACCAATAAAAGACTAACAACCACATTGTTTTACTTACTGTGTCAACTCCTTTTTTGTGTTCTCAGTCCTCTTTAAAAATATAAGATTAACCTGATTTTTCTTATTGTTGACACACACTGACTTTGGGGGGACATGACTATCAGCACTGCTGCCCCCACATACATCAATATGCATTTAAAGGGTTGGTGGTGGGTCTCTAGAAGAATCAACATGGATGCCCCATGTCTGCCATTATAAATAAATAAGATTGCAAAGGGTGTGGAACAGGATTCTTAGCCATGATGTGCCACATCGGTCAAAAAGCATATATGGGGGGCCTTATATCACTAAGATCCGATGCCACACATAGATCATTGCCCATATAATGGAGGCATGGCTACATGATAGTACAAGACAGTCACCAGTGAAACACCACATCCATCATTGCATATATAAAAGGTGATATATATAAAAGGCTACATGAAACAAAGCAATACTGAACCAGGTCAGCAATAATGACTGAAAGGGGGGGCAGCAAAGCCAGACACCAATACGTAAATTAACCACTAACAGTAAAATAATTTGGAGAAGACTTGATCAAAGAGATGCATGTAGATAAAAACATACTAGTCAGTGTTATTCATTTGATCCAAGACAGCTCGTTCATCAGAAACATGGGCACCCCTGTCAAAGTCCTCATCACTGCTGTTGTATGGCAACAGGGTTCAAACGCATAAGGCTAGCTATTATAAAAATTAGACCAAATTACATGCCCCACAGCATCATCTTCATTCTCTTCTTTGAATTCTTTGTCACTAACACTACTAAAATAGGTTTCTAAGTCATTGCTGCTAGAACCATAACCTGGATTCTGTGCAAAGCAACAAATACTGTAGGTGCTAACACACTGCTGAAGAACTACTGGAGAAGTGTCCTCACTAAATGTCATTGCATTAGGATGCCGGGAACATGCAGAGTGACAAAGTGCAACTCATAAGTGTGGTCATAGTGCAGTTTTCAACAGTGTATTAAAGTGTCATGAAACATCATTTAAAAAAAAATCTACATATATATATATATATACATATACTGTATATATATATATATATATATATATATATATATATATTTGTTTTTCCAATTGTTTAACCAGGAGAGACACACTAAGCTGAAAGCTTGTTTACAGATGCAACCTGGGAGCACAGGGAAGTTAAGTGACTTGCTCAGGGTCACGCAGTATGCACCTAGGTGGCTGTGGGATTCAAACCCAGGTCTCCAGATTTGCAGCTCAGAGCCTTAAACCACTGCATTATATTGCCTCCCATATATATATTATATATATATATATATATATATGTATGTATACGATTCAGATCCCCTGGCTATAGGCTAACGAATGTAGGCACAATGAAGTACAATCAAGGTAGGTGACAGCTGCTGCTTAATGATTGAGATATGTGTAACGTTCTCTCTTTGCAAGCTAACTACTGACAACTTGTGGATTTTTAGGTAGTTGCACTTTATATAAAACTGAACAATAAGATGCCAATTCAGATAAGTTAAAAGTTTGCAACCATGGGGTTCACCTAGTCATCCGATGAATGAGCTTAATTCACATCTCAGCTGAATATAACAACCAAGCAATCCCTTTGACAATCATGATATGAAAAAAGGTGTGTAAGATAATACATTTGAAAGGACTGCCATTGGGGGAGTGCAGTGGATTCTGTTTGATTACTGATAAATGCTGATATGTGGCTGTGCTTGCATGGAACAATTAACTTTACTAAGCTTCTTTTAGGATTTGTGTTTAGCCTTAATTTTTTTTGTCTCAATATAATTTGTGTCAAGGACCTGAAATATGGAGTGGGGGTATCTGTTCTTTAACAAGTGTCTAGCAATACTCCCAATTATTGTATTCCCCTGATTCTGCAGAGTTCATAGACTGTGCCATCTTTTTTACTTTACAGTGCACAAAATTGGCCAGATTTCATGTCCGCCTCTGCTATGGCACTTCTTAGAAATTTGTACTATTTTCCACTTCAGCCATAAAGTTTATGAAAGACTCACACCATTCTCTTTAGAGTTTGGGGGTTTTCCTTGTTAGTCCTGAAGCCCTGTTTGTCCCCATCACTAAATAGAGAGAAATGTGGAATGAACTAAGTAATCACTAACTGTGGGTGTATAGAAGTATTTGGTGTCTGTGGTAAGCAACTGATTTTTGTACTTCAACTAAAAAAGATTACCACATGCTGCTACCATAGAGTGACACACTGTGTGAGTTCTATATCACTCATTATGTTCCTTGAAAGTTGTTCTTCATGGTACTATGTGAAGAATGACTTTTAGAGAACACCATCACAATGTGTGAACTATTCATTTATTATGTATTTATGTCAAATTTATGCACACCAGGATATCCACATTTAGGCAAAATGCCTAGTTTATAAAAGTATCTTGCACACAGTTATGCCAGCAGGCAATACTGAAAATATAGCAATTCAGTTGTGTGTGGGCTGCCTACTGTGCAAAGGCCCCATTTGCTAACTAATGTTTCAGCATGATGAGGCCTTTATCAAAGCCAGAATGTGAGATGGGCATCATCAAGCCCAAACTTTAATCAGTGCACTGGGCAAACTCAAGTTTGTGATACCCATGGATATAGGACAGGATACGTTTTCCTTGAATGGTGCTGGATTTGTGGTGCTACCAATTAAATAAATTACCTTGTGGACTGGAACTGAACTTTCATTGGTGTTCCTTCACAGTCTGAGTGCAAATTAAGTTTTAATATTCAAAGCACAAGTATTTTATGATGAAGTGTGAAAGAGGAAGAAATGATCAGAGGGAGCAGCAGGACATCAAGGAACAGCAAGGTAAGTTGTCTTGTCACTTCATTACTCTGCTCCATATAGGTGTGAGGAGTCTAGCTAAGAAGCTTACATAGTAGGCAACCCACATGTGTACATTTTCCTATAGCCAGGCACAATTTTATTCCATAGAGAGTGAGAGGTGTATTTAGACAGTCTAAACAATATCACAATATATTTAAGCAATAAGGCATGACCAGGGGTTAGATTAACAATCTGTTAATCACCTACTAGGGGTGCAATGTTTGGATACCCAGCTTAGAGATATAGATTACAACAATCCACTACCGACTCGAGGGTCGACCAACTTGAGTGAGTTACAGTGAAGTTACTGCAGGAAGCCAACACCTGGTGGAAAAGAGTGATGACCTTGGAAACAGGTCACAATGCTATAGTTTGTGAATTTATGGTGTACCTGAGGGGGAGGAGGACTCTGGGGACTTTCTCCTCTTTCTGCATCATCTTTTACCTTCTGTGCTAGATATTGATGACTTGTGCTCCCTGCCAACTGAAAGGGTATACAGGACTTAGTCTCCTCACCCGATTTCCCCAGCACAGCATCCTCATTCTATTGTGGTCTGTTTTTACAACTTTGCCACTAAGCAGACAATCCTGACTAGAGCTGGGAATAAAAAGCAGATTATGTATAAAGGGTACAGGCTGCAATTTGATAATGATTATTCTGTGGAACTGTTGGCCTGCAGACATGTTTTTGTGCCCTTATTTAGTATTTTGAAACAACACAAAATTCGATTTTCTACTCCTTATCCAGTCAAGTTGTGGGTACATTTTGTGGATGGGGTTAAGATCTTCGAAGATTTAGAGTCAGCACATCAGGAATTTAAATCTCTCCATCTTCTTCCAGAAGACAACCAGATGGAGGTTACTGAAAGTAGGGAACAGTAAGAGCTGTAGAAAGAGTCATGGTCTAAAGTATCCCCATTGGGGAAAAAACTTAGGTCAGCTCAGGCTCTGGTGGAAGTAAAAGCCTTGTTACAGACATTTCACATAGAGGAGCATTCGTGAAGGCTTGGTATAAGGACAGTGATGGTGTTATTGGGGCTCTTTAGTGATCTTGGCTGATGGACCCGGACATTTAACTTTGGAGTCTTTGAAGCGGATGGTTTACTGACAAGTATTTGGACATTAATGACTCCTGTTAAAATTATATTCCCCTTTCATTTCTCTTACTTTTCTTCCTCCCCTTCCCTCTTTTTTTTTTGTTACAGGTCATGGAAGACTGTGGTTGGAAGATGGATGGCCTCTGTTCCTCTGGAGATGAAAGTAATCCTGTTTGGGAGTCTCTCTTTTACTGGCGTTAAGGAAGATGGACATGCTAATCATTTGGAATCAGGGGTCTTGGTCATATGACTTTTTTTCTTTTGTTTTCTTTTTCTCTGCTGCTCTGCTTGGTGGGATGGGGGTTAAGGTTAATGTTAATATTAATATTACTACTATTATCTGTTGCTAATTCAAGTTGCTACTTATGAGGTCTACTGAGGGAGTAAAGATGTCAAGTGTGAGGTTGGTTTCACTTAAGTGGTTTGATTATTGCTCTCTTTCTTTTCCTCACTTGCTCTATTTTAAGAAGATATTTTGTTGTTTTTTTAGGACAGGTGTTAGAAGGCAGGTTCTTCTGGAAGTCCCAAACTTAGACTTAGAGGGCAGTGCTTATCGTGACTGTGGTCTAAGTGATAAAAGTAGTGGATTAACCATTTCCCTCTGACTGGGCTGGTCTGGTCCTTCTTTGGGGGTTCTGAATAATCCCTTTTATTATCATCACATCAGTCACCTAGTATTGTACCAGTTTGGTACTGGCCTCATCGGAGCCATTACTGTCTATGTTTGAGAATAGTTTGTTTTTTAATTATGGGGGAGCAGGGCAGGGTGGGTGGTGGTTTGACTGGCATTTTTGAAAATAGTATTCTTGTTTTTTCTGGGATTTATTGTATGGGAGGAGGAAAAATGGTTACATGGATATACAAATGTGACAGCCAGGATGTAACACAGAAATGCTGCAGAAATGGCAGAATGCTGCAGTTTACTGCAGGGGCCATTGTAAGTCAATAGCAAGCCCTTTCATCATGCAGGATTTTGTGACATGTCACACTGCAAGTTACTGTGCTTCATTGTGGTTGACTCCACTGTATATCTTTTTGGTGGATGTTAAATGGAATTGTTGCAGGCTTGTTCTCTAAATGTAAAGGGTTTGCATAATGTGGTAAAATGAGCCAGAGTTTTGCAGGAGTTGAACTAGTTGAGATGCAAGGTCAGTTTCCTTCAGGAAATCAGGGTATCGGATATGGAGCATAACAAACTTAGACATTCTTGGGTAGGATCGTTTTTGTCTGCAGCTCATCCTTCCCTTCAAAAAGGCAGGAGTTGCTCTTTCACTTCAAAGAGGGTCTGCCCTTTCAGGTGCAGAAGGTACATAAGGACCCTGGGGGGGATATATGGGAGTCATGGGCATTTATTTAGGTCAGCTGTTGCGCTTAATTTCAGTGTATGTCCCAATGCCTTTCTCTGCTAAGTTCTTTTGGCAATTTTTGTTGTTTCTAGCACAGTTGTCAGATGGCCAAGTTATTTGTGTAGGAGCCTGGAACTATGTGGACTGTCCAGGTTTAGAAAGAAATTCAGTCCCTCAGAATGGGGGGGTCTGCTCTAAATGGCTTAGAGCACTGTTAATAGAGGGAGGTTGGATAGACCCTTGGAGGCAACAGTTTCCGAAGGTGAAAGATGTTACTTTTTTTCCCCCTGCCTCACATTCGTATTCTCATTTAGATTGGTTTTATACACAACAACAATGGACCTATACTTTTAAGGAGATGTGTATGTACCCTATTTCAATATCTGATCATGCTATGATTTCCAGTAGTTGAGGTGGGGTTGATGAATCAGGTTCGTTTATGGCAACTGAGTGCGGATTTCCTTCGGGGCTCCCTTCTTGTTTCTTCTACTAGGAATATTATCAAGCAATACTTGGTGGAGAGTGATGGGAAAGGCTCTCCCTTGAAATTTATTTGGAAAGGGTTAAAGACAGTAATACTGGTCATCTGATTTCTTATGTCTCCTTCAAGCATAAGGAGTCAATGAAGAAGGTCTGTCAAATGGTGGATCAGTTGTCTCAATTAGAAAAAGTCCATAAGAAAACTAGGGATCCCTCCTTATTGAAGCAAATTCAGAAAATTAAAAAAGACATCAATACTTCAGAGTTGCACAAGGTAGAAAATTCCTTGCACATTATGAATCAAAAATATTATGAAGGGGGAGACAGGGTGAGTAAATTGTTGGCCATGAGGCTTAGGAAAACAAGAACTGGAGAGATATGTTCAGTTGATTGTCCCTGACACCCCTTCACAGGAGATTCATACTGACCCTTCCCAAATTAATCAAGATTTCTTTGAGTATTATTCCCAATTATATGCCACTGAAGATTTTGGGGATCAGAAGGGGAGAATTGATGACTTTTGGGGGGAATCCAACTACCATCCCTTTCGCAAGCACAGTGGGATAGTTTATGCTCTCCTTTTTACTGAGACGGAAATAGCAGGGGTCATAAAGACATTAAAAGTGGGTAAATCACCAGGTCCGAATGGGTTTATACCAGAATTTTGTAAGACCTTTGCCCCTGAATAGACCTTGTTTTTGACTAGGCTATGTAATTTAGTCCATGAACCAGGATCTCTCCCCCAGAGTCCTGGAATGAACCTATTATAACAGTATTGCCTAAACCAGATAAGGAATCTACAAAATGTGCACATTTTCAACCTATATGGCTCCTTAATTATGATTTTAAAATTTTCACAAAAGCAATTAGTTTAAGGTTACAGGAGGTGATCCCCTCTCTGATTCATACTGATCAGGCAGGGTTTATCCCAGGTAGATACATGTCTGATAATATGCAGAAGTTGTTAAATGTGATGTCTGCCTTACAAGCTTGGTCAAAGGTATAGACGGGGCAGTAATAGCGATCAACACTGAGAAGTCATTTGATTGTCTAGACTGGCAATTTCTCTTGAGTATGCTTTCTAAATTTCAGTTCGGTCCTAAACTTTGCAGTTGGCTGGAGAATATTTATTAAAAAAAACTCTGCTCAGGTTCATCTTAATGGTTTAATCTCTCCTACATTTCAGATAGAAAGGGGCAAAATACATGGGTGTTCTCTTTCCCCTCTATTGTTTCTGTTAAGTGTTGAATCCCTTGTGGCATTAATTCATCAATCAACAGCCTTTAAGGGAATAATTGTGGCAGGGAAAGAGTTGCGAATTTCACAATATGTGGATGATACCCTCTTGTATCTCTCTGACCCCTCTACCTCCATCCTGGTGGTTAAGGATATATTGTTAGAGTATGGTCAGATTTCTGAGTTCAGAATTAATGAAGCTAAGACTGAAGTCTTCTACCTAGGTCAACATTCTGGGAATTCCCTTTTGAGTTATGGTGGGTTTAAGAAGGTGAAGGGTGGGTTTCAATATCTAGGAGTATGGATTCCCTGTGACATTTCTAAATTATATAGTGCTAACTATCTTAAATTATCAGGGACTCTCCAGGAGGACTGTTTACACTGGAGGAATTGCCTTTATCAGTGGAGGATAGGGTTGACATGATCTGTATGAATGTACTAGCATGGTTTCTTTTTTTCCTTTTTTTGGCCTTGCCCATCTCCCTCCCAGGGTCCATTTGGTCAATTTTGAAATGGATGTTGTCTAAATTTATTTGGAGGGGTAAGCAACCACAAATTAAATGGTCGGTTCTTTCTGCTCCTAAGGCTAAGGAACAACTAGCAGTTTCTAACTTTAAAGCTTACTATTGGGTGGTTCAACAGTGCCATTTCATGTCAGTTCTTTCTACGGAACCTCCGGAATGGCTACAGTTGGAATCTGTCTGTATGCCAGAGATTACCTTGACAGATATCCCATTTCTGGATGTTTTTAGTTTAAGGTCCTTAAGGATTTCGAACCCATGGACAATGTTAATGGTGAAGGTTTGGTGAAAGGTATATTAAACTTTTAAGTTGAACCTTGGGTTATGTGGTGAGACCCCTGTCTGCTCCTGTGTTACTTTTTCTCCTTGTTAACTTGGTTCAGGTTTTTACGGTTGGGAGAAAGGGATCTCAGGCAGGTAGGCCAACTTTTTTTTTTTTTAACATAAATGATTTAATTGATTTTCAGTTTTACAATACACGTTAGTGAGAAAACAACATGGACCCACCAACTGTGTAGCCACTAAACCCAAACAGACATTTTGCAGTACCACAGGATATAGTTCCCATATATACAGATGCACATAAAACAGTACCATACTATATTAATATCCATACTTTTTATTTATTTAATTTTATTTCATACAATCAGATTTACAACCTTTGAGTCAGAGAGTCATTTACAAAGGTACCGCGTCGCAGGGAGGGTGGACAAACAAAATGTGAGGTGAGACATTGGTAACAATACAGGTGAGATACAAGGTGTAAAACAATAAAGCAAGCACAAGATGCACTAACTATACAAGGCTTATTCGTACCCTGTGACAGAGACCAGTGCTTAATAGGCTGGGATGTTCAGGGGTACTCTGGGAGGTACTATTAGGGACAAGTACAGCTCCGATTATCAACAAGGTATTTGCATAGGGCTATTTTGAACGGGCCAATTCTGGGGATGTTTGTGATATGTGCAGGGAGTGAGTTATACCAGGCAGGTGCTCTATGGTGAAAGGATCTTTGGCAGAGTGAGGTCCTGGCTCTAGGTACTTGTAAGGTGGCTTTAATGGCATTACGGGTGTGTGCCGGTCGGAAGGCCTGTTGCAAGGGTGTAGTGACCCCTGGAGGGCATAGCCCAGATAGAGCCTTTTTTGCCAGCAAGCAGGTGTGATATTGCAGCCGCTCATTAAAGGTGAGTATGTTAGAGGCAGAATACAGTAGACATGTATGGGTTCTGCTATGGGCACTGGTCAGGAGCCTGCAGGCTTTGTTGATAGAGGTCTGGACTTTAGTGAGGGCAGTAGGGTCAGCAGCTGCATAGGTAGGGAGTCCATAGTCGGCCGAGGACAAAATGGACGAGGTGATGGCAAGTTTTAGGGCAAACTCAGGGAGGCAGTCTTTGTGGAGATAGAGGAGACCAATCCGGGAGTTCATGGCCGATGACAGAGCGTTAAGATGGGTATAGAAAGTAAATGCTGAGTCGAATGTGATGCCCAGATACTTGTAGGTTGATACCTGTTCAAGGGGGTGGAGTGTGCTGGGGGTGATGTGAAGGGGAGCAACACTGGAGTTATTTTGGCAGTGTGCAAAAAGCATAGATTTCATTTTTTTCAGGTTTAGGACTAGACGGTGGTAGAGGAACCATTTTTCTGCTTGGCTGAAGTGCGTTGCAGGGTGCTTTGGAGCGAGAGTGGGTCAGAGTGTGAGGCGATGAGGACAGCGTCATCAGTGTATAGAAGCATTTTGCCTGTGCAGGAGCTGGGGTGGGTGTTGAGGAAGAGGCTGAAAAGGGTAGGTCCAAGGATGGAGCCTTGGAGGACCCTGGAGCGTACTGGTAGGTTTGATGACAGGGTCCCATTCAATTTGACCCTTTGGGATCTATTCTAGAGGTAGCTTGAGAACCAATTCAGAGGGCCTGGTGAGAATCCCAGTTGGCTAAGGGAGTCTAGCATTAGTGGGTGACACACAGTATCAAAGGCCTTAGATAGGTCGATAAATACTGCATCAGCAATTTTCCCAGTATCAAGTGCAGTGTGGATTTGGCGGGAGAACTCCAAAAGGGCTGTGGAGGTGCTGTGACCCAGGCGGAAACCATGTTGCTCTGGGCATAGTATGTTGTATTTAGATAGGTAGTCCATGAGTTGCGTGGATACTATCTTCTCCAGGGCTTTTGAGAGAGGGGGGAGGATACAGCAGGTTGTTGTCTATAACAGCTACTTAGTGCCAACAGTATCATCGTGTCTCCCTTATTCATTCTGACCTTGGCTATATATAACCTTCCCATACGTTATATCCTCCACAAATCTAAAACAGAAAGGAAATGGTCAGTACTTTCCCTCATGCGATCTGCCTGTCAGATAAGTCCAAGTCCCTTCATAGGTCATTGGACAGCAAAGCAGAATAGATGTTAGAACATTCAGGTAGGGGACTGCCAGGTGGAGTGGGGGGAACTGAGCAGATGTGTGAATGTAGATAGATTTTTTTATAGTATTTAGTCAATTGATTTAGGTTACTGTAAGAAAATCTCTAAAAAATAGCCAGTTTGACAACAGCAGCATGCCATGTCACTATGGACAGAGGCTGTTGTTGTCTCCATTTCATAAGCATGGCCCTTTTAGCTTCCATCAAAGCCACCATCACCCAGCTTTTGAGTGGCATCGGAAGAGGGTCTAGTGAGGAGGAGTTCCCCCAATAGGAGAAGTGGAGTCACTTGTTTGATCTCGACGCCCACCACCTTGGAACAGTCCTCCAGTACTGCAGACCAGAAGGGGGTCAGCATTGGACATTGCCATAGTACATGCAGTAAGTGTGCAGAACTGTGCTGACATCTCCATCATTGGGCATGGTGTAGTAGTACCATGGTTTGCAACTGAGCTGGTGTCCTGTACCAGAGCAGCAGGATTTTCAACTGCAGCAGTTGGCTACAGGAGTCTCTATACCCCAAATGGGCTCCATTAAGGCACTGTGACCAAAGCTCAGGGGAAAAACAGTTTGTGAGTCCTGTTTCCAGTTCATTCTACACTTATCTGTGCCCTTCAGCTGAGAATCTCTCAACATCTGGTAGATTTTGCCTGCTAGCCCTTTCTGCCTTCCAGATTTGTGAAGGTTACTCATCAAGTCCCATTTCACATCCCAGTTCTGGTTGGCCTGAAAGGCCCGGATAGCACTCTGTATCTGGAGAAACCTCCAGAAGTCCTGGTTCGGGAAAATATATTTTTCTTTTATCTGCTCAAAGGACATCAGCATCTCTGAGCTGGGCAAGTACAGGTCCCCTATTACAAATATGCTCTTGTTAATCCATGATTGCCAGTGTAAGGTTTCCTTCCCTACCATAATCCTGTGGTTATCCTAGAGCAGGTAAGCTCAGAGGGTTGATGCCATGCTGTCTTGGGGATTCATGTTAATGACATGCAAGTGCACCATGCCCTCCAGGTTTCTTCTAAGTTAGGCAGGTTGAGTGTCTTAGAACTCTTTCCCACCTTAGCAAATGGCCAAGCCACCTGCCTCCAGACAGGTCTGTCTCTAGAGAAATCCACATAGGTGTATTAACAAGGATAGGTAAAAACCATTTCATGGCCTGCACCATCCTGTAAACCAAGCAATACCCCTGGAGCCGGGGGGGCCTAGGCCACCTTTGGATCAGTGTGCTCTCAATCTGTTTTTTCCAAACTGTGAGGCCTTCCCCTCCCAGAAGAGAGTAGCCACTAACCTGTCCAAAGTCAGGAATATCTTAGGGGGGGCTTCTAACTGGTAAGTTATGAAACAAGTAAGATATCCTGAGGAGTGCAAACATTCTCATTGTCTCTACTTTTCCCTTCAAGGATAATTTTAGCCTTAGCCAGCAGTGTATCTCAGCCATCCGGGAGTTAATTAGAGGGTTAAAGTTTGCGTCTACCAAATCCCTCCACCTAATGGTTATAATGACACCAAGGTATTACAACCCCTGCGGGGCCCACCCTATAGAAACATAGAAAAATAGAATATGGTGACAGATAAGGACCACTTGGCCCACCTAGCCTGCCTATTTCCCTACCTAATGGATAAGCTGCAGGTCCTAGTTAACCAACAGCTTACTTCCTCCTACCCCCCACTAGAATTGCCTTATGTCTAGAAACATAGAAACATAGACTTTGACGGCAGATAAGGACCGCTTGGCCCATCTAGTCTGCCCATTTCCCTACCTACAGGATGAGCCGTAGATCCTAGTTAACCAACAGCCTATTTCTTCCTACCCCCACAAGAATTGCCTTATGTCTGTCCCATGCATTCTTAGATTCTCCCACAGTTTTAGACCCCTACCTCCTCAGGAAGGCTGTTCCATGCATCCACTACCCCTCTGTGAAATAATACTTCCTCACATTGCCCTGAACCACCCTCCTCTATCTTTAAATTGTGTCCCCTTGTTCTTGCAAGTCTCTTTTCTGAAAGATGCTACCCTCTTGGACTTTGTTGATTCCACTGAGGTACTTAAAGTTTCTGTCATGTCCCCCTCTCCTTCTTTCCTCAAGGGTATACATATTAAGCTCCTTAGTCTCTCCTCATTGGCTTCTCCTGCAGACCCTGCACCATTTTAGTTGCCCTCCTCTGGACTACCTCTATCCTGTCTATGTCCTTGCAGAGATGGGGTCTCCAGAACTGGACGCAGTACTCCAGATGGGGTCTCACCAACTGTCTGTACAGAGGGATAACAACTTCCTGTTTTCTGCTGCTGATGCCTCTCCCTATACATCCCAGTATACCCCCAGCCCTCCCTACTGCCTTCTCACACTGCTTGCTAACCTTAAGGTCATCTGATATGATTACCCCCAGGTCCCTTTCCTTTTTTGTTGTTGTTACTACCTCCCCACCCATTGTGTATTCTTCCCCTGGGTTCTTGTTTCCCAGGTGCATTATTTTGCACTTCTTTGCATTGAATCCTAGCTGCCATACTTCTGACCATTCCTCCAACCTCGCCAAGTCCCTTTTCATCCTTTCCACGCCTCCTTGTGTATCAACCCTGTTGCAGATCTTTGTGTCATCTGCAAAAAGGCATACTTTTCCTTCCAGTCCCTCTGCAATGTCACTGATGAAGACATTAAAAAGGACTGGACCCAATACTGAACTCTGCGGTATCCCACTAGTAACCTCTCTTTCTTCAAAGTGGACTCCATTTACAATTACCTTCTGTGTCCTGTTGTGCAGCCAATGTTTTACCCAGGCTACCACCCTGGGACCCACTCCCAGGCTGGTTAATTTGACTATTAATCTTTTGTATGGGACTGTGCCAAATGCCTTGCTAAAGTCTAGGTAGGCCATGTCCACAGCCCTCCCTGGTCTATTACTTTGGTCACCCAGTCAAAGAAATCTATTAGATTTGTCTAACATGACCTTCCGCTGTGAACCCATGCTGCCTTGGGTCCTGTGCTCCACTGGCCTCTAGGTACTCAACTATTCTTTCCTTCAGAAGTGACTCCATCACTTTCCCTACCACAGAGGTCAGACTGACAGGTCTGTAGTTTCCTGCCTCTGTCTTGGTCCCACTTTTGTGAAGGGAATCACATCCGCCTTCCTCCAGTCCTTGGGTACCACACCATCCTCCCATGATTTATTAAAAAGTAGCCAGTGGTTTCACTAGTTCCTCCTTAATTCTTTTAGAATTCTGGGGTGAATTTCATCAGGACCCATTGCTTTGTCCACCTTCAGTTTTAGGAGTTCTTGCAGAACCCTTTCTTCTGTGAAAGGACTGGGATCGCCCCCTATCAAAGAGTGCTTCTGTTAATTGGATTAGGCACTTCCCCTCCTCTTTTGTGAATACTGAGCAGAAATATTCGTTCAGTATCCCTGCTTTTCACTGTCCCCTCTGTCCACCCACTGTTCATTCTATTCAGCCTCACTATCCCTCCCTTTGTCTTTCACGCTCGCTGATGTACCTATAAAGGTTTTATCCCCTTCTTAACTGAGTTGGCTATCTTTCCTCAGTTTGGGCCTTTGCTATTCTGACTTCCCTCCTGCTTCCTTCTGCCTAACTGGTACAGCTCTCTGTCCTGCTCCTTCTGTGTTTCCTTATACTTCCGAATGCTATCTTTTTCTTCCTGACTTTCACAGCCACCTCTTTTGAGAACCATAGTGGCTTTTCTTTCGTTTTGATTTGTTTATTGCTTCACACAAAGGCTTGTTGCCTCTGTGATGGCAGTTTGATGATTCCCCATTGTTGCTCCACACCTTCTTCTAGCCTGTTTGCTAGTGTTTTCTGAGGCACTCTCCCATCTTGCCAAAGTCAGCTCTCCTAAGTCCAGTACCCTCACTTTTGTATGGCTTGACTCTGTAGCTGAGTTTAATGTGAACCACACTGTTTGATGGTCACTTGTCCCCAGATGGCAACCCACTTCTAGATCTGAGATCCTCTCACTGTCCCGTTTGAGTCACGAGGTCTAAGATTGCTCTCTCATGAGTGGGTTCTGAAACTAGCTGTCTAATGCCTGCCACCTGTAGGGCATAAAGAATGGCCCTGCTCTTGGATGTGGCTGCAGCAAATGTGCTCCAGTTAACATCTGGCATATTCAGGTCTCCCATCAATAGTATCTCCCTTTCACTGCCATTCTAAGAATGCCTTCTATCATATCCTTGTCCATTCCCTCCCCCTGACATGGGGGTCTGTACACAACCCCTGTGCGGATTGTGGTGCCCTTTCCAGTCTCCAAGGTGACCCATAGCGCCTCCTCTCCTCCCTGTTTACTCTTTTGTTCAGTTGCTTTTATCCCTTCCTTTACATAGAGAGCTACTTCTCCCCCTCTTCTCCCCTGCCTGTCTCTCCTGTAGGTTATGTACCCTGGTATGTTAACATCCCAGTCATGGTTCTCTGTGTACCATGTTTCTGTGACTATGTTGGTGTTTGCCGCATTTACTACCGTGATTATTTGGGGGGGGCTAGGATTTCCCTGCTCCTTTCCAGTGCCTCCCCCCTTGGCTAGTTTAAAAGCTTGCCAATGAAGCATTTAAACCTGTCACCTAGGATCCTGGTTCCCCTCCCGGACAGATGCAGCCCATCATGCTAGTATAGGCTTGCATCACTCCAGGTGGATCCCCAGTCCCCAATGAAGCCAAATCCTGAGCTCCACACCAGTTTTTCAACCACTGATTGAATCCCATGGTGCGGAACACCCTAGCCTCTCCTATGCCATAGATGGGCAGCACCTCCGAGAAGGTTACCGTGCGTGCTACTTGACTAAGACCCCTCCCCAATTCCACAAACTCTTCCTGCACTTCTCTAATCCCTTTCTTAGCCAGGTCATTTGTCCCTAGGTGGACAATGACATCCAGCTCCCTCCCCTGTGCAGCTGCTCGGCAATCCTGAGGATTCGCTCCCTGTCCCTTCAAGCCATGGCGCCAGGCAGGCACCTTACCTCCCTCTCTCCTTCCTCCCCCAGTTCTACCTTCCTAACAATGGAGTCCCTCACCAGGAGTTGTTTCCTTCCCCTGCAGGGTCCCCTGCCACCCTCCTGTGGGTCTCCTTTGTGGAGGTTCCCAGCCTGCTCCTTGGTCTCCACTGCGGGTGCCTCCATAGAGGAACCACACTTTGCCAGAATGGCATAGGAATTGTGGAGAGGTACAACTGGAGGGATGTGCCTCTGTTCCACCACCCTCACCCTCCCTGAGCCCACTGTGGTCCAACCGCTCCTCTTTCTTGGCAACCTCTGAGCAGCGGCAGTGGCACTGGTGGTCCCTGGATGGAAGAGGAGGTCCCACAAATCCTGGTCAACTCAGCCTGGAGATGAGCAACCTCCTCCCTCAGCCCAGAGAGGTGCCTGCAGATGGGACAACACCGCATCCTCCAGAACGTCTCCCGGAAGACTGCTGCTCCACAGCCACTGCACTGCACCACTCCAATCATGTCTTATTTCTGGCCCCTTAACTGTTTTCAATCCTTACTCTTTCCTCTGTTTTTTTTTTCTCTCTCTCTCTCTCCTTACTTTCTGCCTGTGTGCCCTTTAAGCTCCTGATTGTCCTGTTCTGAGACACGAATATCCTATATTTCTCAGTGGACCACTTACTTGCTCAGAGGCAGACCTCCAGCAGCTAGAGGGGGCCGGAGAGCTACTCCTGCCCTACTAGGATGGTGGGTCTTTGGTGGTTCTGTGATCACTCACTTCCTGCTCCCAAACAGGAAGTTCCTGTTGTCAGTCAAATCCTGTGCCTATGAAAATAGAACTAGCTTTGGGTGGGGGGGTGGAAGGGAGGGAAGGAGGGCAATATAGCCCCAGCAGAGAAGTCCAGTCACACAGCAGTCCTTTCTCCTGGTGTCTTCTGCCAAGATATTAGCAGAATCTTTCTAAGGCAGTCTTTAAATGTAGCTTCCTTCTAGCTAAGCCACTCCCCCTACTTACTAGATCTTTCTACCAGTAATTTAAACCTCACAGCAGTTAAGTCCTTTCAATCACCTGATATTTACACCTATAACTGTTCAGATACCCATTCAGTTCAGTTAACCCAGACAGACACACACACACTTTTTTTTTTTGTTTTGTATGTTAGTTTTTTTACCCTAAATTAAAGGTCCAAGTACAAAAGTTCTTCTACTTTAGTCCCAGCAGAGAAGTCCAGTCACACAGCAGTCCTTTCTCCTGGTGTCTTCTGTCAAGATAGCCCATGCATTCTTGAATTCGCCCACTGTTTTAGACTCCACGACCTCATCAATAAGGCCATTCCATGCATCCACAACCCTCTCCATGAAAAAATACTTCCTCACATTACCTCTGAGCCATCCCCCTCTATCTTCAAATTGTGCCCCCTTCTCCTTGCACATCTCTTTTTCTGAAAGATGCTACCCTCTTGGACTTTGTTGATTCCTTTGAGGCACTTGAAAGTTTATATTGTGTCCCCCCTCTCCCTCCTTTCCTTGAGGGTATACATATTAAGCTCTTTAGTCTCTCTTCATATGGCTTCTGGTGCAGAACTTGCACCATTTTAGTTGCCCTCCTCTGGACAGGGCAACTATAGTGGTGCCTTTAATGCACTCCTTGGAGCAGGGTGTGTTGCGAGGGGAAAGTATAGTCTTTCTTTGATTGACTTGGACTCCTGAGAAATTTGCAAACTCTTGTAGGGTCTCCAAAACTGGTGGCAGTGACAGCTTTGGATTGGTGAGCATCAGGAGCAGGTCATTCGAGTATGAGTTAACTAGATATTCCATCCTCTTTACCTGGATGCCATGTATCTCAGGGGAGGCCAGCAGTTTCCTCGCCAATGGGTCTAAAGCAATTAGGGAAAGCAAGGGGGAGAGAGGGCAGCCCTGGAAGGTTCCTCCCTTTAACTCAAACACTTTTGAGATATTCTTATTGGTGAGAATCTTGGCAGCTGGGGCATTGTAAAGAGTGGTTATCCACATGCGGAAATAGGGACTGAAGCCACACACTTCTAGAGTCCTATGTAAATAGCCCCATTCCACATAGTCAAAAGCCTTGGAGAAATCGACAGCCAAGGCTGCCATGGGTATGAGGGACTGACGGGCTTGACATTTCAGATTAAGCACCACCCTTAAATTGTCCATCCTGCTCTTACCTTTACTGAACCCTGCCTGAGAAGAGTATATCAAGAAAGGTAATATATCCTCCAGCCTGTTAGCAAGGACTTTTGACACAATCTTTGTGTTAAACGATATCAGAGAGATCGTGCGGAAATTGACGCAGTCAAGTGGATCAGAGGATTTTTTCGATAAAAGGGTAACTATTGCCTCCTTTATAGTCAGGGGGAGTATTCCTCTGCCATGGATTCCTGTAGTGCCTTCAGCAGGAGTGAGGATATCTCTTCCCCAAACATTTGAAAAAGCTCAACTGTCATGTTATCCACCCCTGGTGCTTTCCTGTTAGACAGCTGAGAGAGTGCTGCTTGCAGTTCTGTGAGAGACAGGGGTGCATCTAGTCACTGAGCCTCATCCACAGAGAGATGAGGCAGAGGGGTGGAATCTAGAAATTCTTCCATTTTCTTGGGCAGGTCCACCACCCCGTGATGGTTTTGGAATCATAAAGATCCTGATAGAACTGTCTCATTGTTGCATTTATGCACTCAGGGTCAGTGACTGTTATCCTGGTATGGTCCCTAAGTGCATGTATCTGAAATGAGACCTGCTGTTTCCGCAAATGGTAGGCTAAAAGTTTGCCCCCCTTATCTCCCCCTTCCCAGAACTTATGTTTTGCTCTGAGGAGCTGCCACTCTGCCTTACGCTGTAAAAGAGTGTTGATCTTATACTTCAGCCCCAGGATAGAGGCAAGGAGGGTATTATCAGAGGGGTATGAGGCCTTAAATCTCTCCTCTAGTGCCGCCAGTTCCTGCTGTAGCCTGGTTACCTCTTCCCGTAACTTCTTATTCTGAGCAGCTGTGTAGGCTATGATTCATCCCCTTAATACTGTTTTGAAGGCTTCCTAGACTGTGCCAGCACCCACCTCACTATCGGAGTTAATCTGAAAGTAAGACTTGGCCTTCTCCCACATCTGAGTAAAATTCTTTGTCCCTTAGCAGTAAAGTATTACACCTCCACCTGGGTGAGGAAGGCTGACTCTCTTGGGTGAGAAGGCAGCAAGTGGTGGGAGCGTGATCCAATATAAGTATACGTTCGATACTAGTGCTGTGAATATCTTGAGCTGCCACCCTATTCACCAGCCAGAAGTCAATGCGTCTATGTGTGCTGTGCACCAGGGAGAAGAAGGTGTAGCCCCTCCCTGTGGGGTTATCCATGTGCCAGGGGTCTATCAGTCCTCACTCCTCTTGCAGCTCCCATAGTGCTGCTTTGGCCTTGGGATGTGACTCGGGGGGTGGGGTGTGATTTATCCAGGAATATGTTATCAACAAGATTGAAGTCCCCTCCCACAAGTACTGGAATATCCAGTTCATCACTTGTGAGCTGTGTCAGAGCCTGGCTAATCTGAGGGAAAAATTCTGCAGAGTCTGAGTTTGGCCCATATACATTCACCACAACTACCTTTCCCCCCTGGGTATGATAATCAGGCGATCTCCCAATGGCCATGCTTGTCTGCCTTTACAGCTTCTTCCATCCATGGGAATGCTTTGTGAACCAATATAGTTACCCCCCTTGACTTGGACGAGGCCGAGCTATGCACTACCTGGCACGCCCATTGATTTTTAAGCCACAGTACCATCCTGGCAGTGAGGTGTGTCTCCTGGAGCAATGCTACCTCCATATGGAGAGCTTTTAGGTGCTGCAACACCTTGGTTCTCTTCACAGGGTGATTGAGATGGATTTATGTGATAACGGCTATCGCAGAAAGGCGATCACCATTAAGATGACTGTACATCAGTGAAAATCCATTTCACCAATGTACACTCCCGGCGCATGGCAAAAAGGTGCCAGGAACTTGATTTTTTTTTATTTATACGGGAGGCTGTGGCCCCACACCCACCTGCTAAAGATTCTCAACTCCAGGGGGGTGCATGTCAGGGGAGGTGCAAAATAAAAAAAAAAGTAAATTCTCAGCCGGCACAAAAATCCCAAAGCGCCCAGCACTGAACCCGGCACCCTCCGAACCATAGCCTGCCATGAACCCTCCATGCCACATGGCCAGCTTGGCAGCCTACTGTTGCGTTACCCCTCACAAACCCTCCCTCCCCTTCTGCTCATCGAAAAGCATTCTCACTCTGCATGCACGTATACATATAGCGACAGGATGGCGCTATACCCGCATTAGTCCCCCTATTCACTAGAACAGGCACTGCTATTTAGTCACCCTTTCAATAAGTGCTCAATAGCGATTACCTTTCTCATGGGATACCATTGAGACCTTTGACATTCCAGAAGACACACCTCCACCCCCGTTGTATGTTGTTGGTCATATCCGCCCAACTCTTAACACCCAGATCCACTTACCTTCGGAGTACCCAACCTTAGTTTGAGTTGAAACAGCTGCACAAAGGAGCAGGTGTCCATCAGAAGGGAAGGAGGGTGCTTGCTCATAAACTGTAGGCTGAAGAGGTAGGAAGTTCTTCGGGTTTGGCTGGGGTAAACTTGGTTATATAGCTACAACAAAGAAAGAGAAAGCAATAGGATACTGTAAGTACAATGCACATTAATATTGAACAAACCTAACAATCTACCACTCAAACTGCAACTGTAACTTTCTTAGAAAACTAGATTGAGGATGCCCCCATGCTGCTACTCAAGCAGCCTATATCACCCTACAAAGTAACCCCTGTAACAAATGCCTCTCTGCCCCTGAGTGATTTACCCTGGGGTGGGGGGGTGGTGGTGGTCCAAAAACCTGTGGTTAATTTGTGCAGGAGCATGATGCACCAGCCTGCCAGCTACTGCACTGCTGGTAACCTATGGTACTGTGCATTGTAATTGTGAGAACACAGAAGATGCCAAAGTTGGGCGAAAAGGGAAACTGAGGTAATGTCCTACCGGTTTCAGCCATGTTAGCTTGGCATTCAAAGGGGTGGTTAAGTACCTGCAAAGGGTTTGGTACCCACCCTACCCTGGACCATCTTCACCACTAATGGGTGATCCAGGAGGAAACATTTCGGAAACCGTGAGAGGGGGTATTGGTCCCCCCCCCCCCGAACCATACATTAGTTATTCACATTTTAGTAAGATGCCATTGAACATATATACATGCAACTCATCTTATAGGTAGCTTTATTCCTAATATCACTCGGAGTTGCCTCTCCTCAGGCCACCCCCAGTGACTTGGGCCCTCCTTCTACTGCCCAAAATAGTGGGGGGCAGGTGTAAGCCTCACCGGGGATGGCCGGGGAGGGGTCTGTGACATACCGGGAGAAGTACTGAGGAGAGGCATCATACCTCTTGATAATGACCTCAGGGTATTTTGACTTCTGTATAAGAGATTTTCCCCTCACTGCCCCCCAACCTGTGGTGTATAAGGATGTTTCCAATCTGCAGCACAGTGCCTGAAAGCAATCCTAAAGGGAAGGGTTCCTCCCAGCTATAGTCCGGGTCAGTCAGGGGGTAGGGGGAGAGAAATGCAATCGTACTGCATGCCCTGTGTGTGGTGCGCCCCACTCTGTTCGCACCTACCCCCTTTCCAAAGTCAAGTTTCCACCCTGCCATTTACTGGTGGCCCAACCTAAATCTGGACAGAAGGCAATTAGTTGGGTCCATGAACACCCAGCAGGCCTCGAATAAATGAAAAAGGAGAATAACAGCTCCTGGGTGGTGAAGGGAGGTGACCTCTTATTGTCATGCTGTTGTCTTTTCTCCTCCAGGGACCCCAATCCCACCTTCACTCCCCTCTAATCCACAGAAAGGTGTGGTATTACAGGAGTCAGTTATGCAGCCCTGTAGCCTCTTATACCGAACAAGAAGAGAGGGTCCAGTGTAAGAAGAAGTAGTGGGGGTATAACACCCCAACATACATCTGGGGGAGCCACCTAGCTACCTAGAGTCTATGAGGAGGTGGTAAACAAGAACAAACCCACCTCCAGTTCCCTTCTGGAGCTGGTTGCCCTCCCCCCTTAGGGCTAATTATAACCAGTTAAACATTCTACTAAACATGATAGGAGGAACAAACAACTAGTAACACATAATGACATAGAACAACTAGTGCCTAGCCCTTTTGGGTAATTGCATAGTCAGTGGTCACCATCATACAGTAACCACAGTCAGTATCAGCCCTCTGCTACTGGTAGAGCAGTTAGAGCAGGGCTGTCCTCATTGCTGAGGATTCCTGGTTTCCCAGCTGCCACCTCTGCAAAAAACCGCAGTCCTGGTCAGATAGGTCCAAGCTGCTGTTCCTTGCAGTCAGATGTTTCAGGGACCTCTGCCAGCTCCTCTGTGGTATCCGCCCAGTTGATTGGGGAAGCAGCGTCCATCAAAAAGGTGTGTATCCATAAGATCCTCTTCCTGCTCCTCTAGATGAGTCTTCTCTAGGCAGTTTGGCAGGTGGGGATGATGGGAACAGCTGGTCATGGACATCATTGAAGGGGCGACTTCTAGATCTATGCCTGGAGCGCTGTTCCAGAGGTGGTCTCCCAGCACCTGGTCTTTTCCTTTCTGTCAGCTGCTGTAGGCTGGGTGTTTTGACTGGGCTAGTTTCATGGATGCCAGAAACCTGAGGGCCTGTCACTTGAGGGCTGGAGGACTTGGTGGACAGACCTGTGTGCCCCTGATTGTGTTCTCTGCTGGGTTGATTTTCTTTTCTGCCATTCTGTCTAGTGGATGCAGGCCCTCCTGGGGTCTAAGGGCTTCTGGGGGATGTAGTCGTAATAGGTATTTCCAGCCAATGGTGTTTGAGTCACACTGCAATGTCCTGGAGTGACTCTGCAAGCAGTTCCTTGCCATCTTTGGAGACCTGTAAGGTGGCCAGCCCCCAGACACGATAACAAAAACCATTGTCTTTTAGAGATCTTTTAATCAGAATGAAAGCCTTGTGTTTGGTTGCCACCTCCTGTGAAAAGTCTCTATAAAACAATATGTGGGCCCCTCTCCAGATAATGTCCCCTTGCTCTCTTGCCACTCTCAGCACCTGTTCTTTGACTGAATATTTGAGCAAATATGCAATTGGGGGCGTGGTGGGAAATCAGAGGGTCAATTACAGCCTCTGGTCCTGTGTGCTCACTCCACCTGAACTGGCCCCCTCCATCTGTCCCCAGCAGCCTGGGTATAAAATCATTGAGGGTCCATTCCATGTTAGGACCCTCCAGCCTCTCAGGGACACCCAGGATTTGAATATTGTTACATCATCCCCGGTTCTCTTGGTCCTCTGTCCTCTCCTAGAGGTTACGTAGCTTGCTTTCATGCTCCTGTAGCCTCTGCATTACTTTGTGTTGCTGCCTCTCCAGCTCCTCCATTCTTTGTTCTGCCACGTTAAACTTATCGTCTAGCCAATGAGCATCTGCAACATTACCAGTAAGGGTTGTGCTAATACCATCCACCCACACCAGTAAAGCCTCCAGCATTTTTGTAATATATGACAGTGAGTCAATTACTTGGGTAGGTGCCTCAGTGGGTCCTGGCATTTCCTCCGTGCGGGTGGCGGGAGGTAGTTGTTGGGAGGAGGCCATTCCATTCGCTCAGTTGCAAATGCCCACACACAGAATCAAGTGTGAATTTCTAGTAAGTTCTCCAATGTACACACAGCAAATGAAAAACACTCTGCTGCTTCAGGTAACACCGACTTTATATTTAATGCAGTCCAGATTAGTAGTCAGGGTTCCCAGTCTCTGCAAAGTATTAGGCCAGATATAACTGTGAGGCAGTGCTCTTCATCCAGTACCTTGAGATTGGCCTGATTTGATGATCACCTTTCCCTCATTATGGCACCTCTCCCAATGGCTCAAGGCTTCATTTCAGTGGCATTTGGCAATCGCGGGATATGGTCATCCTCACCCCATAAAGAAATTAGTGATTTTGCTCCAGATCACAGCATTTATTAGGCTATTAGGTCCTGGGAAGGATGGAGCAAAAAATCTAAGCTGCCATCTTTTCAGCAGTTAAGCCACACCCAGGTTGGCCAACTTTTTGAGGGGAAGGACTTTAAAAGTTTTTTTTCAACTTAAAAATTAATTTGGCTTATTGTCCAGGGACTTCTTTCATTATTTGCAAATCTGGCATTATTTATTTGATACTGCACAGAAAGAGGCCCTTCAAGGGATTGAAAACACTTTGCCATAGTTGTTATCTGTTTTGTAAGCTTTACAAATATCTTTTAGATCTTGAGATGGACCCCTTTGTCTCAATTAAGTCTAAGTGGTAAAAGGAAGGTGAAATTCAATTGGATGATGATGGTTGGGCACAAGTGTGGCAAGGAGTCCATGCCACCATGGCCTCTCTGTCCTGGTGAGAATTTTGCTGGCGAATTGCAGTACAATATTTTCAGGTTCCGGTGGTGGTTAAGCATTATGGTAGCTATAGTTCTAATCAGTGCTGGAGGGCCTGTGGTGGTGTAGGAACCTATACTCATATTTTGGATTTGTTCCCACCTGCAGCCATTTTGGAGGGAGATTGGGAAAGTACTAGGTGAAATTTTTGGGATAAAGATTCCTCCTCTTTTTCCACTTGGATTTTTTGGCTTACCTCCACCGGGGATCTGCAGTCGGTCTGCCAAGTACTTATTTTGCATTTTAGTAGCTGCTGCTCTTAAATCTTTAACTCAGCTTTGGTTGTCCTCTACTGTTCCTTCCTTGGTTCTCTGGTAAAAAAAAACTGTAAAATGATTCTGGTAATGGAACACATTACAGCTGCTTTAAGGCTCCAGATGGAGAGGTTTAAGAGCTGGTGGTTTCCCTTTTTTCATTTTTGGCGTCCAAAGAAGGAATATTGGTTTTAGAAATTCTGGCTCTTTACAGTTAGTTAAAATTAGGTGAATATAGTTGGATGTTCACTTATGTATTTAGATGCTTTCTTTAAGCATAAAATTTTAGATAGAATTTGGACATTCATTTCTTTTTATGCTGATTGCACGCATGCGCAAGAAACATATTGCGGCAGCTTTCTCCACAAGCAAGTTGTGGAGGCGCAGCACTGTTGTGGCCAATGCCTCAACAGCCTTTAAAGGCTTGGCCTGCTTTCCCCAATGCCGTGGCATGCTGCTGCTGACACTAGTTTAGCCAGCATGCCACCAACTTGAAATGTTTTAGCCGCTGCAATCAGGGGCTGCCTCGTCTTTGCAGCATCATCCGCTGCAATGAGGGAGCGACCCCTGATTGCGGGGCTGTCCCTAGCATTCCCTGAACCAGTTTGCCGATGAGGAGCCCAGTCCCCGTCGGCATTTCCCCCCCTTCCCCATTTCTTGTGTGCTGAGGGGTTGCCCAGTCCCCCTCAGTTTAGGGTCCCTCTCCTTCTTTCTTTGCTGACGGGGTGCCCAATCCCCATCGACATATCCCCCCCCATTTCTTGTGTGCCGAGGGGGGGTGCCAAATCCCCCTTGGCTCATGAGCCTCCACCTCAAAGTATATGCTGACGGGGGTGCCCAATTCCCGTTGGCTCCAGTGCCCCCACCCCAAAACACACAGGTGGCATGCTGGGAGCCCACCCCAGCATGCCCAAAGTTCCTGTGAAATAGAAAAACTGTCCCACGACATTTTTTTTTTAAATCCTGAAACAAAGAAAATGGACCCTCGCTGTCTGTGCCCCCCTCCCTCAACCCACACCCTTCCACTGCGTACCCCACCTCCCACACCCCCATCCCATACTTATATCCTGAGCATGGCACGATGATCTTCGGTGGACCGGGAACACGTCTGCACTCTTCAAAGCCGACCGTGAACTGAGGAAATGCCGGTAGGCTGTATAATGGAATAAATAGGGTTTTTTCAACATTGATGCATATCTCATTCATTTTTTGGAATTTTTGCACCAAATCTTCAACATTGGGTTTTTGGGACCCCTTCTCATGAATTCTGCCACTGTCATGGCATTAATCGGCTCCGGAAGGTGATTTCGTGGTCACTGCGAAGAACCACCTTTCCGGACTGATTGATGAAACAACAGTGCCAGTGTTCATGAGGTGGGCTCTCAAAAAGGCTGTGCTGCAAATTTGATGGAAAAATCAAAAAAATGACTGTTTTATGAGCGTGCATTGCGCAGTCGCTACGCACGCTCGTAACTTCGCGAATTTGTAATATTTTCATGCCAGATTTTCAACATTGGCATTTTTCCACACCTCCTTGTGAACAGTACAGCTGCCATTTTTCAAATCCTGGCCAAAATGTGTTTTCGCACTTCAGGCGCAGAATAACGCGGTTGCTGTGGGAAATCAGTGTTCGAGACAGATTACAAAAATGACAGTGACACTGTACATGACTAGAGGTTCTAAAATGCCCATGTTGAAAATTTGGAGGCGATACTGCATAAAATGACTGTGTTACAAGCATACGTTGCGCAGTTTGAACGCATGCTCATAAGTTCGCAAATTTATATTGTCACTCCAGATTTTCAACATTGTCATTGTTCTGCACCTCCTTATGAACAGTACAGCTGTCATTTTTCACATCCTGACTGAAATGTGTTTTTGCACTTCCAGAGCAGTCTCTGTGGGAAATCCGTGTTCGGGACATAGTATGAAAATGACAGTGACACTGTTAATTAGCAGAGGCCCTAAAATCCCTATGTTGAAAATTTGGTGATGAAAGTCCATAAAATGACTGTGCTACAATAGTGCATTGTGCATTTTCTATGCACGCTCGTACCTTCGCAACTTTGCAATATTTTCAGTCCAGATTTTCAACATTGCCATTTTCCACACCTTCTTATGCACAGTGCGGCTGTCATTTTTCACATCCTGGCCAAAATGTGTTTTCGCTCTTCTGGCACACAATAGCATGGCCAATGTGGGACATCAGTGTTTGGGACACATTAAGAAAATCATACAGACACTGTTTATAAGCAGAGGTTCTGAAATGCCTATATTGACAATTTTGTGATGAAACTCCGTAAAATGACTGTGTTACGAGCGTGCTTTGTGCATTTTCCATGCACCCTTGTAACTTTACAAATTAGTAATATTTTCACACCACATTTTCAACACTGGCATTTTCCCACACCTCCTTATGAACAGTACAGCTGTCATTTTTCACTTCCTGGCCGACATGTGTTTTCGCGCTTCTGGCCCAGAATACCACAGTCGCTGTTGGAAATCAGTGTTTGGGACAGATTAGAATTGAGCAACTAGGGGAAGGGGAGTGACCAAGCTCAACTGAGCTCTGTCAGGACTGCTGCAGATTTCTTTGTGGGCAGGAAAAGGCACCAAGCAGGCAGGAACCCAGTACAAAAGGGCAACCTGCAGCGCCGGCAGAAACGGAATGAGCGAGTGAGAGAGGGGGAGTGAGTGAGGTCAACAGAGCTCTGTCGGGACAGCTGCAGATTTCTTTGTGGCCAGAAAAAGGTGCCAACACATGCAGGAGCCCAATACAAAAGGGCAGCCTGCAGCACCGGGAGAAACACATACAGCGAGTGAGAGAGGGGGAGTGAGCGAGCTCAACGGAGCTCTATTGTGACTGCTGTGGATTTGTTTGTGGCCAGGAAAAGGAGGCAATGCAGGCAGGAGCCCAGTACAAAAGATCAGCCTGCAGCGCTGGCAGAAATGGAACGGGCGAGTGAGAAAGGAGGAGTGAGTGAGGTCAACGGAGCTCTGTCGAGATTGCTGCAGATTTCTTTGTGGCTAGGAAAAAGGTGCCAACAGAGGCAGGAGCCCAATACAAAAGGGCAGCCTGCAGTACCTTGAGAAACAGAAAGAGCATGTAAGACAGGGAGAGTGAGCCACCTCAATGGAGCTCTGTCGGGACACCGGCAGATTTCTTTGTAGGCAGAAAAAGGTGCCAACACAAGCAGGAGCCCAGTACAAAAGGACAGCCTGCAGTGCCAGGAGAAACACAATGAGCGAGTCAGAGAGGGGGGGGGACTGAGCAAGCTCAATGGAGCTCTATCGTGACTGCTGCAGATTTGTTTGTGGGCAGGAAAAGGCAGTAACGCAGGCAGGAGCCCAGTACAAGATCCCAGACAGCAGCGCGAGCAGACATGGAACAAGTGAGTGGGGGGGGGGGAGTGAGAGGGCTCAATGGAGCTGTGCTAGGACTGCTGCAGATTTCATTGTGGGCAGAAAAGGCAGCAATGCATGCAGCGGCACAGTACAAAAGGGCAGCCTACAGAAGCGGGAGAAACAGAACGAGTGAGTGAGAGAGAGAGAGGTAGTGAGCGAGCTCAAAGGAGCTTTGTTGGGACTGCTATAGATTTCTTTGTGGGCAGAAGAAGGAGCCAACAGAGGCAGGAGCCCAGTACAAAAGGGCAGTCTGCAGCACCAGGAGAACCAGAATGAGCGAGTGAGATGGGGGAGTGAGTGACCTCAATGGAGCTCTGTCGTGACTGCTGCAGATTTCTTTGTGAGCAGAAAAAGGCAGCAAAGCAGGCAGTAGCCCAGTACAAAAGGCCAGCCTGCAGCACCGGCAAAAACAGAACGAGTAAGTGGGAGAGGGGGGGAGAGAGAGCGCGCTCAACGGAGGTCTATCATGACTGCTGCGGATGTCTTTGTGGGTAGGAAAAGGCAGCAACACAGGCAGGAGCACAGTTCAAAAGGACAGCCTGCAGCGCCAGCAGAAACGGAATGAGCAAGTGACTGAGGGAGAGTGAGCGACCTCAACAAAGCTGTGTCAGGACTGATGCAGATCTCTTTGTGGACAGAAAAAGCTGCCAATGCAGGCAGGAACCCAGTACAAAAGGGCAGTCTGCAGCAGTGGGAGACACAGAATGAGCGAGTGAGGGAGGGGGAGTGAGTGAGCTCACTGGAGCTCTGTTGGGACTGCCGTAGATTTCTTTGTGGGCAGAAAAAGGCAGCAATGCATGCAGGGGCCCCCTTACAAAAGGGCAGCCTGCAGTGGCGGGAGAAACAGAATGAACGAGTGAGAGAGGGGGAGTAAGTGAGCGAGCTCAACGGAGCTCTGTTGGGACTGCTGCAGATTTGTTTGTGGGCACAACGAGGTGCCAATGCAGGCAGGAGCCCAGTACAAAAGGGTAGCCTGCAGTACCAGGAGAAACAGAATGAGCGTATGAGACAGGGGGAGTGAGCAACCTCAATGGAGCTCTGTCAGGATAGCTACGGATTTCTTTGTGGGCAGAAAAAGATGCCAGTGCAGGCAGGAGCCCAGTACAAAAGGGCAGCCTGCAGCACTGGGAGACACACAATGAGTGAGTCAGAGAGGGGGAGTGAGTGAGCTCAACGGAGCTGTATCATAACTTTTGCGGATTTCTTTGTGGGTAGGAAAAGGTGGCAATGCAGGCAAGAACCCAGTACAAAAGGCCAGCCTGCAGCACCAGCAGAAATGGAACGAGCGACTGAGAGAGTTGAGCTGTGTCAGGACTGTTGCGGATTTTTTTTGTGGGCAGAAAAAGGCAGCAATGCATGCAGGGGCCCAGTACAGAATCGCAGCTTGCAGTGGTGGGAGAAACAGAACGAGTGAGTGAGAGAGGTGGAGTGAGTGAGCTCAACCGAGCTCTATCATGACTGCTGCAGATTTCTTTGTGGGCAGAAAAAGCTACCAATGCAGGCAGGAGCCCAGTACAAAAGGGCAGCCTGTAGCAGCGGGAGACACAGAATGAGGGAGTGAGGGAGGGGGAGTGATTGAGTGAGTGAGTGAGCTTCACGGAGCTCTGTTGGGACTGCTGTAGATTTCTTTGTGGGCAGAAAAAGGCAGCAATGCATGCAGGGGCCCAGTACAAAAGGGAAGCCTGCAGCAGCGGGAGAAACAGAATGAGTGACTGAGAGATGGAGAGTGAGCGAGCTAAACGGAACTCTATCATGACTGCTGCAGATTTCTTTGTGGGCAGAAGAAGGCGGCAATGCAGGCAGGCGCCCCTTACAAAAGGGCAGCCTGCAGTGCCAGGACAAACAGAATGAGCGAGTGAGACGAGGGAGTGAGCAACCTCAACAGAGCTCTATAATGACTGCTGCAGATTTCTTTGTGGGCAGAAAAAGGTGGCAACGCAGGCAGGAGCCCAATACAAAAGGCCAGCTAGCAGCATCGGCAGAAACAGAACGAACAAGAGAGAGAGGGGGAGTGAGCGAGCTCAACAGAGCTGTGTCGTGACTGCTGCAGATTTCTTTTGTGGCCAGACAAAGCCACCAAACAGAGGCAGGAGCCCTGTACAAAAGGGCAGCCTGCAGCAGTGGGAGACACAGAACAAGCGAGTGAGGGAAGAGGAGTGAGTGAGCTCAACGAAGCCCTGTTTGGACTGCTGCAGATTTCTTTGTGGGCAGAAAAAGGCAACAATGCACCCAGGGGCCCACTACAAAAGGGCAGCCCGCAGCTGCAGGAGAAACAGAACGAGCGAGTGAGAGAGGGGTGTAAGCGAGCTCAACGGAGCTCTATCATGACTGCTGCAGATTTCTTTGTGGGCAGAAAAAGGCGGCAATGCAGGCAGGAGCCCAGTACAAAAGGCCAGCCTGCAGCGCTGGCAGAAATGGAACAAGCGAGTGACAGAGGGGGAGCAAGCAACCTCAATGGACCTGTGTTGTGACTACTGCAGATTTATTTGTGGGCAGAAAAAGCCACCAACACAGGCAGGAACCCACTACAAAAGGGCAGCCTGCAGTGCCACGAGAAACAGAATGAGCGACTGAGAGAAGGGGACTGAGCCACCTCAACGGAGCTCTGTCGGGACAGCTGCAGATTTTTTTGTGGACAGAAAAGGGTACCAATGTAGGCAGGAGCCCAGTACAAAACAGCAGCCTGAAGCACTGGGAGAAACAGAATGAGCGAGTGACAGATGGGCACTGAGCAAGCTCAACGGACCAACGCAATCAACATTCGGCATTGAAAATGCTTGTTTGTAGTGTGGCAATATTTTGTCCCCCCTCTCTTTTCTTGTATATGATTCAAGGACTGATGCATGTTTTGGATGTTTTCTTTGTTTGTTTGTTAAATTAAAAAATTCAATAAAAATGCAACTTCAAAAAAAAAAAGAAAATGTCACTGTAATTCGTCTCAGGCCCCAGGAACATAAGAGCCTTGGAAAAGATCCATCTGGATAGTACATTCCTTAGGAATATCTCTAATTTAATACATGATCTTCTCATATCCTCAGAACTTGTACTCCCTTTTACAATGGGGACAGCAGTCAGCTCCTCCCTATAGCTGCAGTGGTTGAGTATGGATCAGAATAATTTATCCTGTATAGCAGGTAGGCAAATCACCTTACCTACATTAGCACCATGGTACTGAAATGCCCCACCAACTCTCTTGCTGCTTTTTCAATGAAATCTCCTACAGATCCAATGTTATTACCATTCTGCTCACTTGTTCCTTCCTACTCTACAGCAGGTCAGGGGCAAGGCAACATACAGTACAGGGATATAGCTTCCACAAAATTCCACAATTTCCACATAAAACTCAAGAACCTTGACTTTAAGTGGTGATGTTATTCTGCAGTTTATGGTTGCTTACACGTGAATATCTTTTAAGCAAGAGATTGAGAAGATGGCTCAGACAGCCTCCTTTGTAGGGTCTGTTAACTTGCCAAACTTGGTGACATTACATTGCCTGGTTTTACAGTTACATAGGATTGTTATTTTGCAGTTTGTATGCTTAAAACATTGCATTTAAAAATGCCTGAATGTTTTATTTCATTTAACTCAGCCCCCTTTAAAGTTAAAGGTTTGAAACTTAGTAAAAGCTTAGTGGAGGCAGTATATCACAGTGGTTAAGGACACTGAGATGCTAACCTGGAGAATTGGGTTTGAATTCCATCTGCCCCCACCTGCACACTGTGTGGCCATGAACAATTCACTTAACTTCCTTGTGCTCGCAGGTTACACCTAGAAACAAGCCCTGGCTTACTGTGCCTTTCCTGGTTAAATAATTCCCCATTCCCCCTTTCCTTTCCTTAGACATACATACAGTATGTGGCACCAAACTGCAGACATTCCATATGTGGTGACTATTGAAAGAGTAGATATACATTAGATATAAACAACAGAATTTACATAATGGTGGGAGTGGACTCATCATTTTACACGAATTCCACTAGCAGATTACATTTCACACAGCCTATTTAAAAAGATTGGTAGTGAAGAACATGTTAGGTTTTATCTGGAGGAACTTCTTGACTAGGAACCAAAATTGTTGGTTTAGTTTCTTGGCCCTTATCTTTCAAATGTGTACAAAACACCCAAGGTATTCCCTGTATCTTAATGAGATCTTTCCTGTTCTCATTATTTGGATCCAAACTAGCCAGATCATTAAACCAGTTAGAGTGCACAGCAATGTTCATTCTGGGAAGACACTGTGGTCTGTTCATTAACGTGGAAAGCTATGAATCTGGAGAGATGGGTTTGAATCCCACAACATCCTCCTAATCACTGAGAATATAAAATATTTTAACAGCAGGTTTAAAATCTTTTTACAAGGCATTTCATTGACAGAGGTTACCCAGAACATATTCTGATGGAAACACTGAATAAGGTTATGGGACTGGAGTGAAAAGATTTACTCACACCAAAAAATCATTATGAAAAATCTGTACAGCACTCTACCTTTGTTTTGAATTGGATTTTTTGCCCTATAGCAGGCCAGGTAGATAACTTGATCCACACATTTTGGTCCATGCTACATACAAACAAAACAATTGGCACTTGTATCGGACTGAACCTCAGTGTCACTTTTAGAAAAGTAAAAAAAATAGAGGATCTAATCGCTTTTAGCCACTTTGTGGCTAGTAATCCAAAGAAGAATTCACATGCTTAGCTACCACAATGCCACAAGGGAGTTTTCAAATGTGGGTTCTGCTAATTCTGCAAATTTGCAGCTGAAAGTAATACATACATTAACCCTTATCCAAGTGGTAGGGATTTGGAAATTAGACAATTTGTGACTTGCAGAACACTGTTCGTTGTGTATGTAGCATAGTTCCCATGTGGTCTTCAATACATAGGATGTATGTACTATTTGTATGCTCAAAATATGAATATAAGAACATGTCAGGATAATTGCTAACCAGAAAAAAAAACATAATGCTCTGGGTGCCCATTTCAAAATAGCTCACAGTTCAGATGCTTCTAATCTGGCAGTATAGCCTAGAGTAATGAGGTGTGAATGAGCTTGGTACATCCAGCAGACCCGTGTTTGATTCCCACAACCTCCACTTGTGTACTGTGTGAATCTGAACAAGTCACTTAACCCCCAGTGCTCCCAGGTCACCCCTGAAAACAGGCACTTGTGCCCAGTGAGCCTTACCTGGTTACCAAAGACTAAAATTAAATCAAATAAATTCATGGCCCCTTGGAGCATGTACCCCCATTGAGAGGGAACAGACAGAATTAACCTGCTAGTAAAAAAGGAAAGCAAGTGACTCTCCATATTGGATGTATTCAGACCCAAGGGACTGAATAAGGAATTGGATCTTTTACCATTTGTGAAATAATAGAGATTGCCTCCTTTTATGGGGCAGACCAAATTGTTCTGGTGCACCCCTACCCTGTAAGGCAGGATGGTGTACTCAGAAAGAGGGGAGGATCTAGGGGGAGGGACCGGGGGGAGCAGAACAATGGGTAGGTGGACAGGAAGGGGAGGGGCTAGAAGGGGTATTTAAGGACCAGCACGGTGGTGGCTCAGCCACTTTTTGCTGTAGTTTTGTTGCCTTCCACCCGCCCATCAAAAGAGTGTGGAGAAGGTATATAAGAAAGTAACAGTTTGGCCTGCCAGAGGAGGATGGCAGTTAAAAAAAGGAGGCGGGAGGGAGGAAGGAGGGGAAGGGGGAAAGAAAAAGGAATACAATGAGAAGAAGAAGGAACTAAAGGAGAAAAGGCGGTTTCGGTTCTCACCGTTATCTACCACAAAAGAGGAGAAGAAGAAGGCACCCAGGTTTTCACCTGGGGGAGCGAGAAGAGAAAGAAAGAGGGATGATCAGAGATTGATATATATATATATATATATATAGAGAGAGAGAGAGAGAGAGAGAGAGATGCATAAAGATGCAATTATGGAAGACACAATAATAAATGATGATTGGAATTGTAAATGAAAGTATGAACTATAATAAATTAATTGCCAGTCTGAGCACAACAACATATAAAGAGTTTGTCATTTGTGGGGAGAAGAGGGGAATCCCAGACAATATATCCCACCAACAATCTTAACTCATCCTAACATGATATGAGAATACTGTACGTGAAAAGAGGACCATTGATAATTTTTTTATGTATCTGGATAACTATCTTACTCAGAGTGGGTCCTTGTGAATTAGTAAAACTGTCTGTGGGATTGTATGCCTTGTTGTATCTATGCTTACTAATAATTTCTTCATTTCCATCATTTTTTACCAGATGGTTTTGGGACTGGTTTGGGATAACAGTTAAAGTTTGTCCCAGATATGACTGGAAGATGAACAACAGTTGATAACAGAAATCCACAAGTCTATTGGATCCATCATGACTCTCTCTCTCTCTCTCTCTCTCGGATGCACTATTTCTTCAGTCAGAGGGCATGTTGTGAGACCTCTGTTATTTTCCTTGTGTTTATACTTATTTCTCTCTGTTTCTTATAGTGGACTAATTATTCCTGAATCTGATAAGAATGGTTTCAGGTTTCAATTTTCAGACTGTCAGCAAAGTCACATCTGACTTACACAGCACTAGCATATTGCACATTGTTTGACTATTTAATCTAATATCTTTATGGATATGCTTAAGTAAGCCTTAAACATGTTTATCTCTGGTGTTTGTGCTGCTGGAGTTATCAGGCATAATTACTGCTCTGATAACAGACACAATAGTGTTAACTAAACCATCAGAATTTGTATTTTATAGGACATTCTAACCTTGTTACCTGGCTCAAATAGAATTCAGATCTGTTAGGCCAGACAACTTCATTCACTTATAGTTAATTTATCATTTAAATTTTGTGTAAACTTTGCATGGACAACCAATTAGCCTACAGTCCGTAGGTGTGCTTTATCAGATAGGAAAATTAAATCAAATCAAAGTATAATTCTATAACGGTTAAATGTAATTTCAATTTTGAGAGTTGCCAGACGATTTAGAACACATAGGTTTTTAGGACAAGATATTATGTCGGTGGCAGCCTAAGGGTTAATTAAGTTCATTTGCATTTTTTTTTGTCCTTGCACCATGAAATGAGAGATAATGTTTTTTTTCTTTGTACCTGTTCATTTGTGCCTGTCTGCTTCAGCCCTCATGGTGATCATGTTGGTTTTGTGCTGTTTTTCTTTTATTTTGTGAATGTTGTACAACTCATTGCATGTTATGTGATGTGCCTTTAATACTGGTCTTTATACTGCGGTCTAATCCTCTCTCTGACATGCTCCCTGATGAAGACCCTTTGTTCGAAGCACTTGTGCTGCTAGTTGGTGTTTCTTCATGCACCAATAAATATTTCTAGCATTGTACTCTGGAATGCCCAGGTGAGTGCTTTTCCTTTCTGTTGTTGCTCTGGTTCTTGGGATTGGCTATCCAGTGGAGCACTGGTGATCCACACTTCTGGATGCACTGAGTGTGTTTTGGTTTCCTATACTTACTGAGTGACCCTGAACATGTCATAAACTCTTTCTGCTTAACCTCTCTTTAATCTTTCTCTTAATATTTTTGTACCTTGTGAATCTCAGTGTGTACTGAAAATAGAAGTAACATTCTTTCTCCCCCTCCCCCCAATTGTAAAACACTTTTGGAGAACAGTGGTTATGACATGCACTAGTCTTGGATTGAGGTTAAAGCAATAAACTTTTAAATACTGTACAAGACTATGGTTTAAATCCCAGTACATCCACTGGATTTTTGTACATAAGTCACATGACCTCTCTTTGGAGTACTTTAGCACTAGAGTCTGTAAATGGGGTGTAAGCACATATAACCTGCAAAAAAATAAGCAATTGTATCTTAGTTGGGTTATCATGGTTCAGTAAATATATCGCTAACTTCATGACAAGAGCAGGGGTACATGAAAACATTAAAGTATTCTGTATAGTACTTCTTGTAACATTAATTTCTTTTTTCAGACTAGCAGATTGAACTACAGTATTTGCAAGGTAAAAAAGCATTTTAATCTTGTTATACAGGAATGTAGGAATGCAGCTAGAAGAAAGACTAGCTCATCAGCTGCTGTCACAGCAGTTGTATCATACTTTTTGATCTTTTGCATACCTTATTGTTTAGTAGTTACAAAGGACTGGACAAAGGGGTTATGAAAAATAGTACATTACATAGTGAAGGTTCCTCAGATCACTTCTATACTGCAATAATTTATTTTGTTAGTTTAATAGTGTAACACAGATTAAATGTTTATTTTTGTGCTTAATGTACCTGTAAATATGGTTTCACTCTATTTTTAGATAAATCATTCCTTAAATTTAGGATATAGTGCTACACTTAAACCTTTTCTGTTACATTTCCAGGCAATAATATATGTGAGTATCTGGGCAAACGCAGCCTGAATGCAGTTTAATAGTAACCTTGGAAGGGCCTCTTGAGGATTATTTCTGTCAGTACTGGTTGAACTGTGAGTCTGGACCTAAAGGTCAAACCAGTGCATTGGTTCATCAAGTCTATTGTGAAAGCAATGTTCTACATTTTCATGTTATGTGTAACAGCAATATGCATACCATACTTCTCCTGTTTTTGAAAGCATTAATGAAATGGAAAATGCAAGTGCATATCACATTACATAATAACATGTAGCTGTGCTCTAGAAACCAACTCTAACTTCAAAGTATATTTCATTTCTTTGAGCAAGACATCTGCTGTGCAGTTTTGGATTTCCATTCTTAGCATTAGGCTTAAAGTAAACCAGCAATATAAATAAATATTGTGTGGGAGTTATTAATAAATCATAAATATGAGCTAAAAATCACAAATCTACCAGTAAAGGTCATGTTGATGAAACTATACCACTGACTCAAAATGCTGGAAAATCTTTGGCATTGCTGTAGGTACTATAATGTCATTCAGATTAAATTGTGCATATCTGAACATGTGGAAGACTTTGTTTATAATAATTCTCTGTTTTGTTGCTACTTTAAGGGTGATGTATTTAAATGCCTGTTTAAATTATTCATGTTGTTTAATCTGAACAATTTGTCTGTAGCTAAAGCCTACTATCTGGACGACTTATGGTATTATGGTATTATGCAAAGCTGACTAAGTGTTTCTTCATTGTGGAGAACTTTCAGTGTAAAGTTCAATCTATTTCACCTCTTCTCCCCAAACACTTTTGGGTGGTCCCAGGCAGGCAATACACAATCTGCATTTAATCAACTGTTCCTTTGGAATAGCACTTTTCAGCAACCAGGACTATGATGTGGATTCCCAAATGTTTCACCAGCAGCTTAGTATGTTCACATTGAGATGGGACATTGCAGCAAATGGCTAGCACCAGAATAGCACCACTGGCGCTAAGATAACCTCTTGTTAGATACATACTGTAGATGTGACAGATCAGATAAGCACGTTTACATCAGTCTATTCTGCCCTGTATTCCCATCTAGAAATTCTAATTCAGTCCCTCTATTTTATGTCTCGGTTTTCTTAGTACCCTTATAGTCCCATATGTCTCTAACTACTCCATTATGGCTATTCCATTTCATCATGAGTTCTGAGATAATGCCATAATTTGTCACCTCTTTTGGCAGTTCATTTCACTTGAACACCACTTTATCAATGAAAGAATACTGTACCGTACTATACCTCCAAACTTCCATTTGAAATGCCCTTACTGCCATCTGAGTTTCGGACCACTGGTCTTTGTACTTTCAGTCCAAATAGTATACTACTGTATACCCCATTAGCATATGCACAGAAAATTAATCTGGGATAGTGTTTCTTAGATCTAATATGATTTTACAGTTCAGACCAATGCTGCAGCCTTCAGGCAGGCAGCCATACATATGTAAATAGGTACATCACCTACTGTGCATTTTCAATCTTTGATAAAAAGCAGGGCATCAGATATGTGTGAAATATACCGGTAGCCAGTAAACAATAGTTTTTAAAGTAATAAATTAAAATGATTAGTACAATTGAACAGGACATGTTCAGGAATGCATAGTGTATAAGGAATGCATTTAAATACAGTATTAAAATATGTTTCATTTGTATTGCACTGTACAAAATTGTTTTGTAGAATTAAACATTCTTTAATTTCATGTAAAGTATATAGTCTGAAACCCTCCTTGTCTCCCATCCTGCTTTTAGAAAGTGCTGAAAAGGCTCCATTGTACTAACCTTACCTTCCAACATCTTATTTTTTATTTTTATTTATTTATTTAACAAATCAGAAAGACATTTGAGCCAAGGGTTCTTTTACAGAGGTGCCACTTCAAGTCACAAGAATAACAAATTACAATGGTTTCAGTAAGTAGTGCAACATGAGGAAAGTAATTACATAAACAAAATAATAATATGGCAAGATAAATATTGTGTCAGCTGCAGCCAGTGGCATTGTCTGAAGAGGGGTGGAAGGGATTACAAGGAGAGAAGGATAGGGGGTGAACTGGGGGATGGAAGGAGCAAAATAAGAGCAAGGAAGGAGCTGCCACAATGAAGCTTATGCAGAAAAAGACCCACGGGGTGAGGGGTAGAGGGAGATAACAAGGTGACGAAACAGAGAGGAGGGAGGGAGGAAGAAGTGGAAGTGGAGGGGTAGAGGAAGGGGAGATGAGGTAGGACGAAAAGAGGGCAGGGATGGGGATGGGAAAGGGATGAAGGAAGAAAGGACGTGCTGTAAGTGGAATAGTGCAGCAACAGGGTAGGGCTATACAGGGATGAATGATATAAGAGGGAGGTCCCAGTGCATTTAGCTGTCCGCAAAGATTAGATATAGCAGTAACAAGATGCTCTGGAAACTAGGAATTGACCAGCTTCCACTTAAATGGTCCCAAGGTTGCAGTCGTTGCAATTTCAGGAGGAAGGGAATTAAATAAATTAGCCACTCTAACTTCAATAGATTGCTGCCAGAGCGAGGTTCGACAGTGAGGGACAGTAAAGGTTTGGCTCACAGAACTTCGTGTGTTACAAGTGCCCCAAAAGGGACTGAAAAACTGAAGGAAACCTGGTGGTATGAGACCAAGAGCTGCCTTCTTAGCCAGAAGGCAGGCTTGATATTCAGTGTGAGCCTGGAGTTGAAGCCAGTTGCTTGTCCATAAGGTCACAAGTGTGAGTATGATACACTGCACCAGTTAGTAGATGCCATACCTTATTCAGAGCTGTGGCGAACCTCCATAGGGTTGTGTCTGTGACGGTACCATAAATGACCAAACCATAGTCAATAATTGACACTCTACTAAAATACATTCCTCCCAGCAGAACCAATACCCTTCAGGCTGTGTTGAAGTGTATTCCATTAGTCTGACACCAGTATTGTTTATTTTTACAGGCATCGGCAAGTCCTGAAAGCATGTGTTACTCATCTCTTCAACCTCTTCCTTCACACAGGCTAAATCTCTGAGACTGCATGGTGGTGATAGTCACCCCTTTTCTAAAATCCAGCTCTTCAGCAAATCTGAGCATTGACCAACCCATTCCTGTTCTACCTATCTGCAATCCACACATCTGCTTGAAAAACTTGTCCCTAAACAACTTTTGGACTTCATCCTTCATCATGGTCTGCTTTCAGATGCTCACGTTGACTTCCACCTGAATCACTGTATATACATTGCTCTTTAAAAAATAATAAATGACATAGTAGCCACAGAAGACATGGGTCATCACACCAGGGTAATATTCCTGGATCTTACAAAGGCCTTTAACACAGTAGTCTATGCATCCTACTATAAGAAATGCAAAATCTAGAACTGTCCCAGCCTGCCCTGAACTGGCTCAAGATTTACATGATAGGTACAGTAGACCACAGGTGATTAATGTCAATGGTGAACTTTCCCTCCTAGAGCTCTAAACCTTGTAGTACATTAACAGTCTATCCTTGGTCCAGTCAACATCATCCTATTTGTAAATAACCTTCCCTGCATTTGTGAAACTCAGAACACTAGTAGCTACCTATGTGCTGATGAGAAAGTCATACATGCAAAGTTCAAGTCAGTGAATGACCTCAGCTCAACTTTACATGCCATTCTGACCACACAACCTAGCCTGAGAAAAATAACCTGGTCCAAAACAGAACCAAACCTAAAATTATAGAACATAGAAATTATCAGCAGATAAGGACTGCTAGGCCCATCCAGTATGCCTGTAAGTCCTGTACTAGATTGCAGCTTTTGGCCCTCTCCCCGCTTAACCTCTATGGCTTCCCTATGCCTGTCCCATGCATGTTTAAATACAACCACAGTGCTCACTCCCACCACCTCCTGTGGCAGACCGTTCCATGTGTTCATCACCCTCTCCATGAAGAAGAACTTCCTTACATTCCCTCTTAACCTGCCACCTTCCAATTTCATATCATGCTCCCTAGTTCTTGTACTCCTTCTGTATTGGAAGACCCCACCCCCACAGCCTGTTTATGCCCCTGAGGCACTTGAATGTTTCTATCATGTCCACTCTCTCCCTCCTCTCCTTCAGTGAGTACATATTGAGGTCCCTTAATCTCTCCTCATAAGTCTTGTGGTGCAAGCCCGGTATCATCTTAGTCGCCCTTCTCTGGACTGCCTCCAGCCTGTTAATGCCCTTTTGAAGGTGCAGCCTCCAGAACTGCACACAGTACTCCATGTGAGGTCTGATCAGGATTTTGTATAATGCCATCACTATCTCAAGCCTTCTGCTGGTGATTCCCCTTTCGATGCACCCAAGCATACCACTTGCCCTCCCTTCTGCCTTTGTGCTCTGCTTTGACATTTTCAGCTCATCTGAAATTGTAACCACCAGGTCTCTTTCCTCTTTGGTGACTGTCAGCAACTCCCCCCCAATCCTGTAGCTCTCCCCATGGTTACTGTGTCCCAAGTGTATAATTTTGCACTTTTCTGAATTAAACCTCAATTGCCATTCAGCAGACCATTTCTCAAGCTTCCCCTGGTCCCTCCTCATTTTCTCCACCCCTTCAGGAGTATCCACCCTGTTATAGATCTTTGTATCATCTGCAAACAGGCTGACCTTTCCTTCCAGCCCTTCTGCAATGTCATGGATGAAGACATTGAAAAGAACTGGTCCAAGGACTGATCCCTGAGGTACTCCCCTGGTCACCCTCTTCTCCCCAGATTGTACTCCATGTACCACCACCCTCTGTCTTCTGTCCGTTAGCAAGTTCCTAACCCAGTTGACCACCTTGTCTCCCATGCCTAGACTACCCATCTTGTTAACCAGCCTGCTATGTGGGACGGTGTCAAAGGCTTTGCTGAAATCTACATCCACCATCCCCCCGATTTACTTCCTTCATCACCCAGTTGAAGGAGTCTATGACATTTGTCTGACATGACCTACCCACTGTGGACCCATGTTATCTAGGGTCCTGGGCACCGATGGCTTCTAGATGTCCCACTGTCCTTTCCTTAAGTAGTGCCTCCATGATCTTTCCCACTACTGAGGTGAGGCTGACCAGCCTATAATTTCCCACCTCCTCCCTACTGCCTGATTTGTGTAGAGGGACAACATGTGCCCTCCTCCAATCCTCTTGCACCACTCCTGTTTTAAGTGACTTGGTGAACAATGCTGCCAGAGGTTCTGCTAGCTCTCTTTGTAGCTCCCATAGTATCCTTGGGTGTATGCCATCTGGTCCCATTGCTTTGTCCACCTTCAATTTAGTGAGTTCTTGCAGGACTCTCTCCCCCATGAAGGTACTGTTGCCCACCTCTTTCCTCCTTGGCATCTAATGCTCGGCTGTGGTCCTATCTCTTCCCTTCTTCTGTGAATACTAAATAGAACTATTTATTCAGTATTTTTACCTTATCCATGTCTCCCTCCTTACACTCCCCTTCCTCCCCTTTAAGTCTTACAATCCCCCCTAGGTTTTTCTCCTTTCACTGATGTGCCTGTAGAATGTCTTGTCCCCTTTCTTTACTGTCTGCGCTAAATTTTCCTCAGTCTGTGCCATTGAACTCCTCACCACCCTCCCTGCTTCCTATAGGCACTCTTGGTACACCTCTCTCTCCTTCTCCCTTTGAGTCTCCTTATGTTTCTGGAACTCTGCCTTTTTAACCCTTACCTTTTCTGCTACCTCTTTTAAGAACCATAGTGGCCTTTTCCTTCTCTTGCCTTTTGATACCAATCTGATGCATTTGTTTGTTACTTTCACTATGGCTCCTTATAGGTTCACCCACTGCTCTTCCACCCCCACTCCTGTCTCCCTATTCTCCAGGGCACTTTTGATAACTCTCCCAATTTCAGTGAAGTCTGACTTTTTGAAATTGAAATCTTCACCCTAATGTGACTTGACTGAATCCCTATCAGTCTTTTATGATCGTTCATGGAACATCATAAAATATGTCAAATCTACACATTCTTCCCTTTGCTGAGCCAGTACCGGATGTATAAAAGAAAACTTCACAGAACACATTACTATGATACTCTAGTGAAGGGGGCCCACCATGAACTCAGTGCCCTCTATTGGGTCATAAACTGCCTGCCACCAGCAGTTAGAAAGCTAATTCTTAGTCAATACATCTGGCACCAAAGTATGGCACCTAGGTCTTCAGGATGGCACTAGTAACATACCTCCAGAAGATCATTATGACTTTTAATAACATGTGCAGGTTTGTACTGGGATACATCAAAAACATGCAGCACAGACAGCTGTACAGTGACCTCTGCCTGCTCTAACCATAAAAGCAATGCAGCCTCCAGTGGCCTGGCTTGATATTTAAATGCCAACTGCTTCTCTACCCAACATATGTAAGCAATATACCGCACTAGTTACACCTAATAAACACTACTTCCTAAGATTATAATGCCAAAACCTACTATATGCAGCTAGAGCAAGCATATTCATGGGGGTCAAAGCCTTTACTGTGACTGCACCTAAAGAATCTCCTACAGTAGTTCATGCTCGTTGATGTCAAGGATGCCCCAGCTGTCCGTGCTTTTAAACTGTGTATGTTCTGTCTCTTACAAACTCCATGCACTTGTTTCAAATTCTTCCTTAACCAGTTAACTCAGTGAACAACCTGCCAAGGTCCACAGTCTGTTTATTCTTTCCCCATGTCCCTACCTTCTCAGATCTATCCTTTTCTTGCTTAGATATTGGTATAGGATTTCTATTACCATACAACATCGTACATACTCATTTATATCTTATTGTAAACATTATTGTACTTGTGTTGTTATGCTGAGCCACATATTACAGTACTTGACACATCTGCTGCTGTTTAATAGTGGATATTGTGGAGAGAAACATTCTAAATAAATAAATTAATGGAGTACACTTTTTTGTAGCAGAATACTGAAATTGTATGAAAAGTCCAACATGGAAGCTACTTTAGTTCTGCCCTGCTTAATGTTATAATTGTTAAAACTCTTTTGATATCTTTAGATCACATTTACTGTATATTCATTGTACTGTACCTTAATATTATTCTTTTTTCAAGGAAAGAACTGAACTAAATATTCAAGGCAGATACAAATCAGTAGAACTTCTATTCAATGAAAACAAAGGAACATTATATTTCTTACATTTTGTAAAAAAAAACATAATTTAAGATTTAAGTGGTTTAGCATTTGTATTTGATTAGAAGATACATTTCATAAGCTATAAATTAATTTCATAGTCAGATACCTAGCAGCTTATAGCTGAATGCCATTAAGCCTCCCACACTCTAATCTTCCTGTTTTATAAGCAGAACAAAGCATATCTAAATTATTATTAGGTGATAAAAATGATAGAGGTTTTGTTAAGTTGAAACATCTAGGGTAGAAATGTCAGTATATAAAAGTATGTAGGATTATTACACATATATAGTAACACAGTAATTTGAGATCAGAAGGGACTGTAGGTTGAACATGCCTGCCCAATGACACATCATGAGCAGATCTGAAATAAGTATGCTGCACAAATATGTGTAAATCAATAGACATTACCTACCTACCCTATTGCCCAGGGTGTCCTTTGATTCCCTTTGTAAGCATACAGTACAGGTCATACTAAACTTATTGTGCAGCCAGTTTGCAGCCCATTCTTTTTATGTGATTACAAAGAATTGCCATCCACTTGTTTGTGTTTTAATTTTCCCATCAGATATAGAATTTGGCTTTTAACTACATTCATTCAACTCATTCAGACCTTAACACAAACCAGCTATCAACCAGATATCAATGATGTAGAGATTTCCTATGCAGAGCCTTAACAGCTCACATGCTAACTGGCTGTTAACTGGTTGCACTATATGTTTAATGCTATCTGTACTGTCAGTCTTTTCAGGCTTGCCTTAAATGGCCTGTGCTGTCTTCAGATAGGTAGCATCCATTGTTCTGTAGGTTGCAAACTCACATTTGGTGTGGGAAGATCACTAGGTCACAGATTCTAGCCTCATACCTAGAACCACAGCTGATACCCTATACTGATACTATAGTGGATCACTAGTGGGGTGCTACATTGTTGAGGTGCCATCATTCAGGTGTTATGCTAAAACAAGCTCCCTTCTGCTCATCTTTCTGCCTGTCCAGGTGAAATTTAAAGATCCAATGACTTCCACAGTTTTGTAAGTGTTCAGGAATATCTTTAACAAGCAAAATATCCCAAAACACTAAAGGGATACTGTCAACTCCATTATCCTCAAAGTGGCTCTGGTTTAAAAACCACATTTTACAATTAGACAAATTCTGTAGAGATTGTTGATGTAGCTGAATGTTTGATTCTGATTCCATTTTTTTTCAAAGTGAAGAACAGATTGCTTACCATACTAGTGTTACCACATCAAAAAAGTTGTTGTTTACACTTCTGATTAACACCTGCTGCATCTTTTCTGGACATGGGAAAAGTTTAACACAGTCTAGCCCTTCATTATGCAGTGGGAGGAAAGGAAACTATTGCATCATGACTGGCAGCACTGTTTGTGGGGGTGTTCTTAATGTTCAGGAAATATGCAATAAGAGTAAATCAAGGATTTTTAACAAATCAAGGTTGGGTATACCTACAACATTACCACATATTTCAATTCTACTAGGAAAGGAAGCAAATAAAACAACCAGCAATATCACTGAATTTTAAAGAAGGTAAACTGTGACAAAATATGGTGTTTCAGCTAGAAATATTATGGTGCCTAAATGGTTGACAGTGCTCCTTTTAGTGTGCATCAAAATGGTAATTCAGCACACTTTGTAACGTATGGTACCACAAATAATTGAAAGAAATATAGTACATTGACACAGAGGCCACTAAGGTTATAGAGATCAGTAACACAGAAACACAGAAACTGAGAATTGGATGGCAGCTAAGGACTGCTTGGCCCATCTGGTCAGTCCATTTCCATACCTAACAGATAAGCTGCAGATCCTAGTCTACTGCAAATCTTGAAATTGTTTACTGAGGACTTTCCAAAAGAAATCAGGCATTATGACTGTGACAGCAGCTATTACATTGTTACCCATGACACATTTTCTGAAGACTATTGTAAGAGTAGAGGATTGTCATTGGTGTCCAGACCAACATTCCCTTCATCAATAAAACTGGTCCATAATCCTCCACCCCTGGATACATTTGGAATGTGAGCTGTCACAGCTCAGTATGCCTTTCCTGGTTAGAAAAAACACATAAACATAGATTACTCTCTAATTCCTACACTGGTAGATTGTTCCATATTCACCTGCCTCTATAAAAAGTGTCTGCTAATTTTACCCATGATTAACCACCTCTTAGCTTCAGAGAATGTCCCTACATCCTACTGAAGGACATCAGATCAAACATCTTAGACCATTCCTGTTGGTACATACCACTGATTATGCAGAATACTGAGATCATGTCCCCTCTCTGCCTCCTTTTCTAGGGTATGTTAATGGCCTCCAGTCACTCATTGTAGCTTTTGTCTTCTACACCCCTGGACATTTTATTGGCCCTGTGTTGCACCATTTCAAAAGCCTTAATTTCCATTTGGTATTGAGGCACCCAAAACTGTGTGCAATACTCCAGGTGGGGCCGACGCAGGGCCTTTTAAGGTGGCATGATTACTTCCTCTAATCGGTTGATCACCTCTTTTGATATACCCTGCCATTCTGCTGGCCCTCTTGCCAGCAGCTACACACTACTTGTCATGCTTCAGTTCCTTACACGTTATTACGCCAGGTTCTTTTCCTCATCTGCTACAGCAAGTGTAGCTATACCAAGTATATACAATAGGTTGTTTCTCTGTTTTCCTCCATGAGCAAAACAGTTTTCATCTGACTACATGCAATCTGATATTCCAAGAGTCTGACCAAGCACTCAGCTTCTCCAGGGTCTCCTAAAGTTTGTCTACATCCTCAATGGAGTCCACACCCATCTCAGCTTACTGTAATCAAATATTTACACTTCCTGCTTTTACAGCATCCTCTGCCAATCTACTACAAAGGATCACTACACTTTGAGTCAAATAATGATTTTTTTTCATGTTTCCCTCATCCTACCTCTTCTAAGCTCTATTATGTACCACTGGAGAATTGTTCCTGTTGTTTACTCTATCAATCCCTTTCAAAACTGTGAATACCAAACTACTGTAGGGGTACAGTAGCTAGAGATATGTTTTAGCTGTATTCATAGGGAAGCTCCTTGATTTCAGTGGCATTACATGGGATATATCTAGATATATAATGATGCTTATCTACCACTGTATCATATCCAGCCTTACCCTTATCAACTTTATTGTGAATAAACCATTAAGCTCTAAAATATCTACACAGCTTAGCTCCTCTGACCTTCTAATCATTTTGTAGTTCAATGGGGTACATTCTCTACTGCTGCAATTATTTTCTACTCTAGTGAAGAAAACTAAACACAGTATTCTTAAAATACTGTAGCTTCACTTGTGCCATGTATAGTATGATATTACTTATGTTATATTACTTACTGTACTTCTCATTTTATATAGCCAGTCAACATGCCATTAGTCTTTGCTTACTACAATTTCATATACTGGAAATACTTTATATCACCAACTCTTATCACCCAAAGGCTCTTTCCATGTCTGTTAGTGGTATAAAAGGTTTGCAGGACCTTTTAAAGTCTGATAGCTGTCAGTCCAGATATATTCATATCTTAATCAGCCACATACAAGCTGAAGCCATGGCATGGAAACCTATGGAAACATAAGTAAAAAGTAATGCAGTGTTTGGAAAAATTGTACATAAAGACCAGTGACCCGATACACAGTTGAAAATGAGGAGGTTGCACAGTTGTGAGGTGCACCATGCTCCCCTTTGTGTCAGTACCAAAAACTTGCAAGCACAAAACCATAATTTGTTTTGCCATTGGAAGGAGGCTTCCTGGTGGCTATTTTGTGCCTCTGGGTGTCATTCTGTACTGGTGCAGAAGTTTTAAATCTAATGTGTCACTGCTGTGTCTGGACTTACCTAGGACTAACTACAGGTAAGATATGGCTTCCTTAGTGGAGACTGTCCTGAAGTGGAAAGGGGGGAGTTGCTAGAATTGTATGCGTGTAGGGTACCATTGGTTAAGGGGGGGGTAGTGAAAAAGTCAGGAGGGATGACATCACTAAGATCCAAAAAAGACAGCATTGAAGGCATCAGCAATGAACTGGGGGTCTTGCATAGTAGCACCATTGATATTTAACATGGGGTGTATTAGGCTTTCCAGTGAGGTATTTAAAAACTTTCTTCTATTCCCCCAGAAGGACTCTCCTGAAAGTGGGCAACTTTTGCTAGGTGAACCGCATGGGTACAGGAGTTTCTGGCTGGTTTGTACCTCTGCCAGTTGGAAGGGTTTCCAGTGGCATGGGCTTTGTGCCAGAGGTTGTCCCTCAAGGCCATGGAGTTGAGAAGGGCAGGGTGATCCTAGGGTGAGTTTTCCCTTTGACAGTCTGGTTGGTATATGGGGAGAAGTTGTTGCACGTCTTGTTAAAGGTGGAGATAAAGTGTGTTAAAGCTTGATTGATATTTGTAGCAGTGTCAATAGGTGATCAGTCACTATTAGATAGGTATGATAGGCCTGGAATTGCTTTAGCATTCCTTTTTTGAGAGTGTGGTAGTAAATCGGTATAGCAGGGATTTTGGGTGAGTGGTTCGACCAATGGCAGAAGACAGCAGAGTGGTTACTAAGTGAGTCCAGTAGGACTGCTAAGCTAGAGAATCTTTCAGCATGGTTAATGAGTATAAGATAGAATAGGGTACTGTTTCCAGTTCAGTAGTTGATTATGGCTGGAGAAGATACTAATTGGGAGCGATCTAAGGCTGCTGCGGCATCCTGAAGTGGGGCTGACTCAGGGCTCAGCCAGCTGACATTAAAGTCACCCAGCAAGAGTATCTCAGATCTGTTGGGTAAGTTAGAGATCCAGTCAAGGACAGTGCTGAAACCTTGAGAAGAGTTCTGGGGAATAATATACACAAGGAGGGCAATGAGTGATTTACTCTTGTTCCCAATTGCAATTGTAATAGCCAACACCTGAGCATCATGCCCAGTTACTGTGTGTGGGAGGACAGGCCCATGTAGTGAATCGCTGAGATAAATGGCGCACCTCCCCCCTTTTCCCCAATCTGTCAGCTCTAAATAGTGAGTATCAATCCAGAGCAACAGTGGAGTCAGGGATTTTTGGAGAGAGCGAAGTCTCAACTACTGCAAGGACATCAGGCTTGTGCTGCATGACCCAGACCTGACGAAGGTTGAGCTGAGGCGCGAGGCTGCGGATATTAATGCAGGCATTCTTGAGGCCATCTAGATTACTAGGTTATTTATTTAATAGCTTCAATTATATTTCATCTTGCTTATACATATACTTGCATTTGAAGTTGTGAGTTATTTACTGACATTTGGATGACTGAAGCAGAAACACGTTTGCTGTAGCATGCTTTAAAAAAATATTCAATAGTATATAAAAACATTTTTGAACATAAAACATTATTGGATCTTTTGCCTGCACTTTTTAATATTGCGTATACTAGAAGGTTACATTAATTTACTAGTAACCAGTAGTAGTATTATTTTTGCAATTTAGGGAAAAAAGCTTGAAAGAGACTTTCCTTTTCTTGACACATGCGTTCTGCAAAATCGGAAACCAGCTATACATGGCTCTTATGAACTTTGTCTTACTGTGGATGACCTATTGCTAGTTCAAACCTCATCAAGGATGCCTTTTCAATTGTCACTTTTAAGAAAATCTTTGACCAGTGGTGGTAAGATGACAGTGCCTCAAAGGCTGACATATAACTTTTGTTGAATGGCATCAGATATAGTCTCACCTAGGTTACATAAAGACAGTTGGCTCTGCCTTTTGTCTCAGTGCATACCCAGGAAAATGCATACCATAGCTCCATCATTATGTACAAATGTGACTACACTTATTCTGCAAACCATGTCTCACTTTGTATAATAGGCCTCTGGTATATGCTATCCTGCGTTAAATGAATACACTTGGCTATGGCTTGTGCCTCAGTGTATACTCAGGTAACTGAATACCAATGCTTGATCACTATATACAATTGTGAGTGTACTTCTTCTGAAAACCTTCTGTCACCTTGTGTGACTGGCCTTTGATTTACTCTCCCCGGGGTTATGTGATCACACTTCGCTCTGCCTTGTGTCCCACTGCATACCCTTGTAAGCACATACCATGGCTCCATCACCATGTACATTTGTGATTGGAGATATTCTGCAAACCCCGAGTCACTTGGTGTGATCGACCTCTGATTTACACTCATCTTGGTTACATGAACACACTGGGCTCTGTGTTGTGTCTCAGTGTCTACCCAGGTAACCGCATACCCTTACTTGATCACTATGTACAATTCTGAGTGCAGTTATTCTGCAAACCTTGTACCACTTTTGTGTGATCAACCTGATATATACTCATCTTTGTTATGTTAACATACTTGGCTCTGCCTCCTGCCTCATTGCATACTCTGGTAAGTGTATATTATGGCTCAATCCATGTGCAACAGTGTATACCCAGGTATGTGCATATCACATCACCACTACACTATGCTATTCCTGGATTATGTAGTATGATGATGATATTGATTGCGATGTATAGTTCAACATATCATGTGTTTTGCACAGTTATAATGTACTGATGAATCAGTACAGAATGACACCCAGAGACACAAAAGAGAAGTCTCAGTGTTTGCAGTGCTCAGTATTTGCTTATCTTGCTCCTCTCATGTCTTATTCATTCCTTCTCTTGGTATTTCCAGTCAGCAATTGAAGTTTAAGAAGCATTTGAAGTGTAAAAAAAAAAAATAATACACCTTTTAAATTAAGTAATCTAGCTCTCCATTTTCTAACTGTTGAAAGGAAGATGAGCATCACCTGTGCAATGGAGGTATGCAGTCTGCTCCTCCCCTACAACATGTTACAACTGTCTTACAGTGAGAGATGAGCAGTACAAATAAATAGATTTTTTCCTGTGAATGGAATAATTTTAGATGTAATATTTGCTATGCATAAATAAAGGCTACAAGTACTACACACTGGGCTGGATATTCAAACTGCGCCATTCTGTGGCGCAAGCCCTTGTGCTGCACAAAATAGTTGCGCTGGGGTGTGGCTGGGGCGATATTCAACGGAGTTGCACTATTGAGCAACTCCTTTGAATATCACCCCCCGGCCACAGCCACTGTGCATGGTGCAGTGGAACTTGTGCCACCGTAAGTGGTCAGAGTGGAGCATTCAAGATGCGGTGGCGCAAGTTCCATGCGCCGCCAGCAAATTTCCGATATTCAAAGGTGACATGCAAATGGGGCCATAATTCATGCAAGGCACAGGGGAGCCATTTGCATCTATTTATGGTTCATTTGCATGCCATTAGCATGCAGGTGCGCCGATCCTGAGGACTTGCGCCTGGCGCCTGCCAGGCAGCAGCCATCGGGACCGGCGCCCCTGCAGCCCGATGCGGGCATAACTGTTGTAATCCCCCTCCCCGACTGGCCCGATCGCGGGCATAAGTGAATAAAACCCCTCCCCGACTGGCCCGATTGTGGGCATAAGTAAAAAAAAACACCCCACTAGCCTGATCACGGGCAGAACAGAGTTCAACCCCACCAAGAACATATTCCTAGTGGTCCAGTGGACTGCGAAGCCCGATCACGGGCATTAGAGTCCACCCACAAGGTCCATGTACCCTGGTGATCTAATGTCCCCCCACCCACCCACCGACGGCCCACCACCCGCTCCCCAGTCAGCTGGCGGGTGGCAGCATCAACCACCTGCCGCCCTGCCACCCCTCCGACTGACTGCTCAGTAGGGCTGCATGCCCATTGGTTCAGAGCAAGAGCCAATGGGCATGCAGCTTCCTCCTGAGCAGTCAGATATGTGAATGAATAGATTCATTCACATATCTGACTGCTGTACAATATGGGCTGCACACCCATTGGCTCTTGCTCTGAACCAATGGGCGGCAGCCCTACCGAGCAGTCAGTTGGCGGGCAGCATGCAACAGGCGGGTAGGATGCTGCCGCCTGCCGGGTGAGGGGAAACGAAGGTGGTGGGGGCTCCATGGGTGGGTGGGGTGAGGGCCACTAGATCACCAGGGTACGTGGACCTTGGGGGTGGTGGACTCTAATGCCCACAATCGGGCCTTCGGTCCACTGGACCACCAGGGATATGTTCTTGGGGGATTGAACTCTGTTCTGCCTGTGATGGGGCTAGTGGGGGTGGGTTTTTTTCACTTATGCCGCGATCGGGCCAGTCGGGGGGTGGGGGGATTTTTCACTTATGCCAGCGATCAGACCAGTCGGGGAGGGGTTACTATTATGCCCACGTGAGTGGGCTGTAATACAGGGAGAAAGTTGAGGGCCACCCACAGGTGGCAGCTGCTGTTGTGCACCCTGCAATGCAGCAGCTCACCTGTGGATGGCCCTTGACTTACTCCTTTTTTTTTTTTGCTCAAAGTTGTGCAGGTGCAGGTTGGGGGTTGCGCCTGCACAACTCTGCACAGCCCGCTGAATATCGGGCTGTGCAGTCTATGCATGGTTCCTCCCCCCTTCAGTTGAGCATGCCTTCATTAGCATTGTGCTGTTGCTCAGCTTGACTTGAGGGATGCAACTGCCTCCTGCTGAATATGACAGAATGGCACAATTTCGGACTTGCGCAGGCACAACCCTATTGCGCATGGCGCAACCCTTTTGAATATCCAGCCCACTGTGTGAGTGACATGACAGGACTGTCTTAAGCCATTAGTTTCACGATGCCTGCTAATCCATACAACAGATGTTTTTTTGTCATCTGGTAGCTTTCCATTTCTACATACACCTCTGCACTTTGCATAGTTACTGTGCTGTTCTCAGAATGACTTTGGATTCTGTTTTATTTTATTTCATACCAGTATTCTTCATTTGTTCCCTGCAGCTACATAATATTTTAATTAATGTGCAGCACACTGACCTCCTGACATGACTCAGTTCATTAACTACATTTCAGAATTGTTAGAAAACAGACATTTTTCTTATTAATATGACACGTATAGTTATACCCTCAGTGTTTATGCCAGACGGCACAGTATGTGACCTAACTCCAACACTCTGACACCGCTGCTGTGTGCTGATCAGGGAGGTAAATACAAGTTGTTGGGATGTTTACAGCTTCTTCTGTTTGCATATTAATAGCAACACACACTGTTCTGCTTAACAAATAGTGTGGCAGGAGGAGAAAACACATTGTAGTGAATGGGAGGATGTGGAGAGATTTTCAGGAAGTTGAGTTTTTGTTCCACTCCCTTATAACAACAAAAGATGTGCTATGTTAGGAATTCAGACCCCTTCTGCCCTTCTGATAGCAATACATCTGCATGGCTCTGCCCATGTAGCCATATAAAAACAGTCACAGTTCAAAACAGCAAAAACTGGCACCATCAACAGGAATCATAAAAAAACATATTTTATTCCATTCACAAAGTGCAATCTAGGTACATTGTCCATTTTTGGGCTTGCTGTACCTTCAAAATTGTGAATTGCACTTTCAATTTGTACCTTGTATGCACTTGCACTTTGTGTATTGGAATGAAACATTTTTCATGATTTCTGTTGACAGTGCTGTTTTCTGCTGATATGAACTGATTTATGTTGAAGAGCCTCTTTTATTTGCAAATAGCTGTATATGACTTCTGATGAGTGTTGTAGGTTCTCCAAAGCAATAGCTGAAGAATATATCCTTCACTAATTTAATTACCATCACCAAAACATATCAAAAAGCTGTTGAAATCTGATATAAGAAAGACCAAGAAAACCAAAATCCCGGCATTGTAGCCTAGAGGTTAGAGTTACAAGCTGGGAGTGAGCTTGGTACATCCAGCAGACATGGGTATGATTCCCACAACTTCAACTTGCATAGTGTGCAACCCTGAGCAAGTCACTTAACCTCCCTAGTGTTCCAGGTCACCCCTGAAAACAGGTTTTGGGCCTAGTGGGCATTACTTAGTTACCAATGAATAAAAAAAATATCCATGGATTTGCATCCACCCCTAAGGAAACAAACTTTTACTAAAACCTGTATGTTCTATGATTAAGAACCTTTTGGATGTCAAATTGTGAAATGGGGGTAGCCCCTGAACTGAGCATATGGAGGTCCTAAATGACTATCACCAAATCAAGATGTGGTAATTCATAAGGAGCTTCCTAATAACATGCTATGTAAATCCAAAAATTGAACTCATCTGGTACTATGATCAAAGACATGGCAAATGTAACTGAGGGTCATATTGAGTCCCACAAAGTCCTATGCATAGAACCAAAAGCCAGCTGTCTCATTGGGTACTAACACTGTTACAACTGTACTTCAAGAAGTCTCAAGCTTGAATAGTGCCAGAATCAGGATCTCTGTGTATCAAAATTCTGTCATGGAATATTTCAGTGATTGGCAATAAGTTGGATGACCCTGAGTTTCAAACTTTTTAAGGATATTTTAATACTATGGCTTTAGAAGAAACATGCCCCTCCATATTAGGAGCTGGCTGCAAGCACATTGCAGCAAGTAGCACTGTGTCAAAAACAGTACACAGCCATCTCTGAGTAATATTCAGCCAGTCAGTATGTTCTAATGCTAGTGCACTGGCTGAATAGTGGGCCATAGTGGCACAGTGCTAAGTGTATAGGTGCTATGCCATAGTCTAAGGCTGCATAAGACCCACAGGAGCTAGCAGTGCTCAAGATAGGATAGTGCCAGGTCTCCTATAGGCAATGTTCAGCCAATCTCATGGGTCATGCAAGACATTAAGGGACCCTCAGCATGCCCATTATGAGCTCATTTACATGGGGCAGTAGACCCATAGCACTGATGCAGAGCATCAGTGGTAGAACATCCCTGGCAGGCTAGTGGATCTCCCTTCCCCTGATCCCCCCCCCCCATTATGTAGAATTATCCCCTGGGCTCTAGTGAACCCATTCCCCTGATCACCCCTGTCATATATCATAGAATCTTTCCCTGTGATCTGTTGGATCCTCCTCTCCCTGATTGTCCCTGTTGGGTATTGTAGAGTCTTTCCCTTGTATTGAATGGACCCTGCTCCCAGTTGCATCTGTCATATATATCATAGAATCCTTAGAGAACAAGAGGAGGTCCACTCCACTGCATGGTGTACTGAAACCATAAAGTAACATGGCAACAAAGGAATGACAGAATCACCACCCTCAATTCCAAATGATGTACCAAACACAGCAAGTTGCTTATAAGGAGAGAAAAAATAATTACTTACAGTTCATAACACATGTTAGCCCCTTATAGGAATGCCAGCACTTACACAGTGCAGCCACTCCAGCCAATTTTGTGTGTTATCACGTCATCATGGAGTGCCGCCCCACATCTGTATGTTGCTTAAGTCTCCACTTGTTTAAGAATACAGTGCAATAATTGTGCAAAAGCTGGTAATGTGTGCAAAAAAAAAATCATGTAAATGTGCAAATAACAGTGACATAACCAAATATACAGACAGATAAAAACATGTCACTTCAGTAACCAAGCAGAAGACAATAGCTGATTACCATGAATACTGTGGACTGTTACCAATAATAAATATTGTCATCCTCTCAGGGAAAGGAGGGATGGGTGGTGGGTGGGGAGAGAGACAGAGAGGGATTGGGGAAATGACAGGTAAATGGTTCTAGATGGTACAAGCTGGGCTCAATTAAATATACATTTGTGAAGTGAGACACTGCTAAAAGTGTGCAACTATTGCAGAACAATAATGTTGCCTGTTCCAATATACAAAGTACAATCAGAACAGAATATATGAAAATATTCCACAGTCCAGACAAGCACCAAATGACAACTGAGGATAGCAAGAATTTATGCCCAAAGTAAAAAAAGTATGCTACAGAGGTATACTTAGGCTTTATCCGAACTGAAAAACAATTCACTTTAATAACAGCACCTCTAAGGATTAAGCTATAGGCATTTATCATATGGAGTGATAATATTTACATAAGGAATGATAATGCATGGAAAAACAATATATCATGTACCTAAGAAAAGCAGGAAAGCATAACATTCAGTAGGCAACAAGGAGATTGTAATACATCTAAAATGTATTCATTCCACAATTGCATTATACTATCTAACAGGGGCTTTTTGTAGAATAGTTTTTCACAAAAGCCAAATATTTACCTTAAGAATGCCCGAAGCTCTGTATTGTTACTGAACTTAAAATCTTTCAGTGCTCCCAACTTGAAAATCCAAAATTATTCTTGAATCAAGAGTAAACGCTCCAGGTCCCCATGCCTCAGTCCAGTCTCAGCCTACTCAGTCCCACAGAATGGGACTGTATGTTATACTTCATTCTGAATCCCATCAAACTGATTGTACAAGGTACTCCAACTGTCCCTATCATTAATGGAGCTAAGGTACTCCCCTACCCTGACCTTCAGTGCACACTTGATCCTGCCTGCATAAAGAGAGCAACTGGAGCAAGTGGCAGGTAAATCACACACTGTGTACTGCAATTAATACATTTTGAAATATGATCTTTGCTTCTGTTCTCAGTGTGAATTGTTGTGCACATTTTGATGATACTGCAAAACCAGCAGTGTCTACTTGGGTGACAGCCAGTGGATGCCTTCGGCAACCAGTTTGTATCCTGTTCTTTTCTCTTGAGGTTAAGCACAATGCACATGCACATTGGATAGATTGATGCCCCTCCTATGAAGAGTTTTCAGGGGCATGCCTGTGATGCCCCTCAGTGTAGACTCTGTAGACAGCATGCACCAATTCTGGTTAAGGATGTCCTTGTTTTTGTAACCATGTACTGAATATTGTGTAACCAGGCTGACTCCCAATTGGTTCATCCTATCCATCTGTTTATATTCTAGGAGACATTCATGAAGTATTCTCCTAATCTCATCTCTAACTTGACTAATAAGATGTGTACGCTAGCCTTTTCTCTGAAAAGATGTGTTTTGTAAATTTAAGCCACATACAGATATGAAGTGACATTCCCTGACGATGTGGGAATGCACAAAACCAGTTAGTGTTTGCAGTTTGTTTCTGCTGGCATTCCTGTAAATGGCTAACACAGACTGCACCATGGAATGAATTGTAAGTCATTTTTTTTTCTGCGCTTACAAGCAACTTGCTGTGTTAAGTACTTCATTTAGAATTGATTTTGGTGGTGCTGTCTTTCTTTGTTGCATCATAAACTCCTTTTCTAGTGCCTAGTGGAGCAGTGTACCCTCGATTGCCCAGGTGCCATGTACAGTATCTCTAAATCCCTGGTGGGCCACCAAGTGTGATTTCTCCCCTCATGCAACACGACGATTCACCTGCCAACCCACTGAGAACCCCCCATCCCACCACCCTCACCCCAGATAACACTCACAAACTCTCCCATTTTCACATCGGTGGCTATCTCAGTCATCCACCCACCTCCTCAAATGGTGGCTGTCTGTCACAGAGTATGATTATGAGTAAACATGCAATCTTGCTCTGTGACAGTCAGATGGTGGCCAGCTGAAGAGCTCAGCAGGAGGTTGTGCTGGCAGCTAATCTGACTACAGCAGTGCTGGTGAACATTACCAGAGGTGACAGGGGGTGAGGTGAGGTGGGGTGGCTGGTTCTCGGCAAGTGGGCAGGTAGGGGTGTCAGTTGCACAGGGAGATTGTGCTTGGAGGGGAGGCAGCTAGCCCACCAGGACTTACAGATACAGTGGTGCCAGACAAGATGCAACATAGTAATTGCTGCAGTATATCACAAAATGCTGCTGTATATTGAAGATAACAATGTAATTCAATGGCAGTTAAGTCCTTTATTTCTTGCAGTATTTTGTGACATATCACTTACTGCAAGTTACTGCATTCCATCATGACTGGCTGTACTATACATGGAGCTACAGGTGATCAAGGGGAGGGTGGTACACTAAATAGCTGCAAAAGATTCTATGATTCATGATAAGGGTGATTGGGGGATGGGGATCCACTAGGCAGAAGGGTGTGAAATTGCAGTACAGCTGCTCTGCCTTCAAGGGGTGAGGATGCTACCCTTGTGCTTGGATAAGATAGATTTTTTGGTGGTGGTAAATAGTACTGCTATGGGGACTGTTTGGCACAGCCAAAACATTTTAGTATACCACTATGCCGTTAAGCATAAGGGACTCCCTTATTTGCATGGGCAAAGTGGTATGGTTAGTGCAATTGCACTGCTGGCTTTGAGCAGTGCTCTGGGGGCCTTTGACTATGGCCTCACTTGGAACATCGGTGCTAACCCAGGTTAGTGTGGTGCCAACTTGGTTACACTCACACTAACATTTTGAATATGGGGCTCATGCTCTGTTAATAATAACAACAGAAGGGATGAATATTTAATGTTAACAAATAATGCTTTGTAACAACAAAAGATGCATGCCCAAAAGGAGGTCTAATAACAGCATTTAGGAACAATGCAGTATTCAATACCTACAGGATCCAGAGGGCTTTCAGGAACCTCCCTAATGTTTTTTTTCAATATTATCAGAGCCCAGGCTCACTAATATTGTGATTATAAATATTTACAGTACATCCCCCTTTGAAATGAAAAATATTATAACCCTAATCTTTGGGTCAAGTTTTCCAGTTCATTAGAAATTATACTGACCATGAATATCCATTAGCTAATGGTAATATCTTTGGAGACTTTAATTGTAGAGTTTGTACATCAATATTATTATAATCCAGAGGCTGTAATGGAACTCCCTAGATAACATTGAGTCATCTTGGTACTGCCAAGCTGTGCAATGAATGATAAAAATAAGTTAGCTGAAGGTATAAAACTAAAAGAACTAATGGCTGGATTTTCAGGCGTTGCAGAATGTCAGAAATCCCGGGTATGATGAACATATGGTGCAAGGAGCTTGAAGCATTCTTCCGGTCAGTGATCAGGATTTTGTATCTCATGAACCAATCACCATATGCTAGACTACATTTTTACTGATCTACCTTGTGGCAATCTGGGGTACCCTTTATACAGGGCTTGCACCAAATATTTGGTGCAAGCTGCTGTAAATCGGGTAAACTGTCGCAAGTGCACCCGACCTATTAAAATTGGGTGCAGTTGTAGTAAAGGTGTTTGGCGCATGTGTGCTAAAAAAGGGTTGGATGCAGGGCTTAACACAAGCCCTGCATCTTCCTTAAAAATCTGGCCCTTCATGCTCAAATTTTCATTCTTCTTATCAAATGGGCACACAGGGGGAAATACACCAGCAGAGTTTACTTTTCTTGGCTCAACAAGGTTTTCCATGCATTGATTTAATATGAGTAAATTTGCATATACTATCAAAAGCAAAGAGGTTGGTAGTCATGACTTACTTTGCCAGTGATCGTCTTCCCTTATCACTTATAGGTATTATGCATTTTGGTCATAACATTAAAGATGAAAGTTATCAGCCCAGTTTTTCTACTTTGAACCCCAAAAAAACTACACTGCAATATAGCTAACTATTTAGAGCTTGAGAGTGGATGTCAGGATACTTACAAAATTTAAAATAGCAATCTATGAAAATTAATAATCGTAAGGATAGCTATCTGTCCATTTTAAAATGAGTCTCCCTGATTTAAAAAAAAATGATAACACTTGTTCTGTTCCCTGAACGTGATGCCAAATATAAGTTACATAAACCAAAACTAAAAGAAGGAAAAAAAAAAGTGGAACCCTTGAAAATGTAAGATTTTTAAATCATGAAAAGAAAAATGCAATAAAATACTTGATTAGGAAAAAAGAAATATGTTTCAACAATTATTATGGAAAGAACTAAGAATGCCTGTTATATGGCTAAGGATAGTATATCACTATGACACATTGTAGACAGAAAAGAAAAATACTAGGGGACAAGTACAGTAGCACAGATCTGTCCATCTTCCTGGTGTGTCTTCTTTTATGATACCTTTTATTCATCAACAGAAGGGGTAATACTATTTTTCTCAATTGAATACATCACAATATAAGCAAATAAATAACTGTATTAGACCTGAAAAAAATCTATATGACCTTAACTACTCAGAAAGTTCATAAAGCCCCACCAGCAGATTCCATAATGATTGCTTACAAGGCAAACTTAAATTGATGAATTATTTTGTTTTGTCACCTTTTCTCCAAAATTCTTGAAACTAACTATATTCCAAAATTTTGGAGAAAAGCAGTAGTTGTTCCTATTTTTTAAAAGAAAATTCAGTAAAATATTTCATTATGTATAGTCCAATAGACCTGTTTGACAACATGCAAAAGACATTTTCTAGCATTATATTAAACTGACTAAACTCCAGCCTTGAAGAAAACGAAGTCCTGTCTAAAGCACAATTTGGTTTCAAAAAGGAGAGATCCACTACTAAGAGTATTTATTCTCTATCATTTAATATAAAAATGTATATTTGGTGTAAACTAGCTCTTTGCAACTGAAATTTACTGATTTTTCCCTGGTCTTTGATGCTGTTAATCAAAATTTACTTTGACAGGAGATGGGGAAGATGTGTCTTTCTCCTACACTTGTGCTCAGGTTATTTACCCTACTGAAGGACTCTTAAATGTGAAATTCATAACTAACAAGGGAGCAAAACAAGGTTGTCTTTTTGCTCCCTCACATCTTAGCATTTATATTACCCTATCTTGAAGAAACTAGACAATCCAAATTTCCACAATTCAAAAACCATTGATCACAGCAAAGTCATATGCAGAAGCTATTTGGCCTAGGCAGATGCCTTGTACTCCTTTCATTATCAAATCTGTGACTCCAGAAGAAACATACACATTTCAAAGTGTTATGCAAGAACAAAATAATAAATGCCAATAATGCAAAATCACAAAATAGGATTCTTGCTAATGAGTGGGAAAAATTTAGTTGGTCCTTACATAACTCAAAACTATTAAATATAATATACTATGATTATCTGAGGATCCAGCTCACATATAATATTTGCTGGAATCAGCACATTCTATACAGTATAGGAAGAAAACAGTGAAGCAACCACTTGCAGTAATGAACCACTTTAACAATCCATATGGCATATGGCAGAAATTGTGCCAAGGGAGCATTACCAGTTACACTGTAAATGCAAAACTAAACAGCTCATTATTGAATTGATATGAAATTTGGTGCCAACTTATTGTACTCTTGAGCCACTGGTGAAAATTATGTCTATTGCATACACATTTCTATTACAAGTGCCAAAATGTACCTCAAATTCAGTAGTCAGAAGTGAACTGGAAAAAAAATACCAATTATCAGTTTTTCTGACCTTAATTACTCCAAGTTTTGGTTCTCCTTCAGTAGCTCAGCAGCACCTTTAATAAATATGTGGATAGAAGTCAGCCAATTGGAGAAGTATTTTGAGAAGTTGTTATACTTCACAAAAGTGAAGTTACTGGCAAAGTGGACCTCCATGATAAGTAAAGTGCCCTGCTTCACTTGGACTTCATTGAGAATATTCTGACTTTGCAGCTTCATGAAGGTGAATCTTCCCTGGTGAAGTTGGACAAAGACAGACCAGTTGCCTCAGCTGTCTCCCTCTGCCTTCTTCTCTGTTGCCTTGTGTCCCTACCTCTATTTTCCCATCTCCTGTACTGTATTTCCTATTGGCTTGCACCAGAATTGGGGGTCCCATACACAGCCAAAGTATGTAGTGGTGTTGGAAAGGGATGCACCAAGACACCCCATGTTGACACCACCACAAACTGCCTTCTTAATAGGGTGTTGCTGTTGGTATGGGGTGGGTTGTCCCTCTGATTGTGGTACAATTAGCAAATATGCACATGTGCTAGCCAGATGTTAGTGTTTACATATAGATGTGTGGCCACTAGCATTCTAGTTTCACACCAGCCACAGGGGTAGGACCATGTCATGGTCTCAAGTATATAGTGCTATGTGATAGCCCGTGCCCTGGTCACATGGCACAGGTAGGAAATACATCTCCATCTCCCTCTGCCTTGTACCTTGTACCCACTTACGAGCTTTTGCCATCTCTTGCAGGTCATCCCTGATGGGCCAGTGTCCCCAGAAACACTTGTGTTTTCTCTGGTGTCTAGTGGATCACCCATCTCTCTTCTGCTCTATATTAGTTTTTTAATTTTAGTTCCTCACAGATCCCAGTCCCCTAGCACCACCTCCATGGTTCTTCCCTGTTTGGTGCTCTATGGTATGCAGCCATGGGGGCCAGTAACCATCAATGCATAGCACAGTGTTCATTAGCATGCCGTCCCTATCCCTTTCCCTGTGTCCCTGTGCGTGTGCAATCATTGTTGTGCTAGTGCAGGGAAAGCCTTGTGACCCATTTGTGCATGGCTCAAATGGGTGCAAGGTTGAGCAATGAAACAAAGTACCCTTGTGACTGTGTTGTGCCAGTGCTTTTGTTTGTGTATAGAAACCTGATTTCTTGATGGAGGTAGCCATCTCTTAAGAGACCATTGTGGTTCATGATATGAACTTCTTCGGTGAATCGTCATTTTGAAGTACTTCATAAAGTTCACTTTGCAAAGTGGGCCCCCAACCTAGAAACTTTGTGACTTTAAAAAGTGCAACGATGCCCACTTAAGGTACTTGAAGGTGTCAGTCATGTCTCCTTTCACTCTTCTTTCCTCAAGGTAGTACATGTTGAGCTCTCTGAGCCTCTTCTCATAGGTGCTGCCTGCTGGCCCTGGATCGTCTTGGATGCCCTTCTCTGGACCATCTCCAGCAGGTTAATATCCCTCTTAAGATATGGGCACTGAAACTACAGGCTGTACTCCAGGTGTTGTCTAACCTGTACAGATGCTGAATGATCTCCACCTTCCTGGTGGTAATTCCGCTGGCTATGTAGTCCAACATCCAAATTGCTTTGGCTGCTGCTGTCTTGTAGTGTGCAGAGTGTTTCAGATCACCTGTGATTATTACTCCTCCAATGTCCTTTCCTTCCTCTGACTTGGTTACCAGTACACCATTCAACCAGTATTTGGTATCTGGATTCTTCACCCCAAGTGCATAACTTTATACACTTTTTATCATTGAGCCCCATCTGCCAAATGCCAGACAACATTTCTAGCCTAGCCAAGTCCTCCCTGAGTTCCTGACTTCCTTCCTCCATGTCCACCATCCCACAGAGCTTGGCGTTGTTCTTGAACTGGCACATCCTATCCTTGATCCCGTCCATGATGTCACTTTATTTATTTATTTAAAATTTGGTAACCCGGAAAAGCACACTAAGCCTAGGCTCATTTCCAGGTGCAACCCAGGGAGAGGGTAGAGGGATTTACAGAGGATGAAAGCAGTACAGCAATTTAGACACTAATGAACAGTTGACAATGTATAATATAGGCTCAAACACAGTTAAGTTACATAGTTAAAATAGTTTTTCATAGTGCAAAATACAAAAATTTTTGCAAAGTGCATAGTACATGGCACAATAATATAGTAGAGGGTAAATCTAAACAGTGTTACCATTTTGAGTAGTACATATTACAAAATTGAATAAACAGACAGTTACATTGGCAATATAACTTGTACGTCATCACAGGTACAAATTTGCACAGAGTCAGGCTGGTTCAGGAGAAGGAAAGTTGAGATATATACAGAAGTTGGGAATTAGCAAAGAATTAGGTGTTGAGAGGCCTTCAGGGAGGATGCAGGGGAGAGAAAGGCAGATGGGTCAAATAGCCAGGAAGGAAAGAAAAGAGAGAGACAGGGATGAAAGTTATAGGAGTCGAGTGAGATCAGGATGAGAGCAGTTGCAGGGCGATGGGGGAAGAGCTTCAGCTGTTGTTTTAGCATGGTAAGTGTGGGTGTAAGGCAGATAGAGTGGAGAAGATGATTCCAGAGGTCGTTGAGTCTGAGGGAGAAAGAGGCCTTGCCAGCTTGCGAGTGAGAGTATGGGAGATTGATGGTGTGGGAATCATGGGTTCTGGGGGAATAGCTTGATGTAAATGAGGGGAAAAGGAGGGAGAAGAGGTATGGGGAAGGGCTGAGAACCAGTACTTACTGACAAAGGTGACACAGTGTGCAAGGCAATGGTTTGCAATGAAGGGGAGGGCAAGGGCAGAATATAGTGAGCAAAGGTGAGTTTGGCAGGGGTGGTTAGAAGTGAGGCGATAGAAAGCATTGAACAGGGGATTTAATTTGGCAAGGGGAGAATGGGAAGCCAAGCTATAGACAACATTAACATAGTCTATCACAGGGAGGATTAGTTTGGATACAAGCTCATGACGGATCAGGAGGGAGAGACAATTCTTGATGTGCAGCAAGGCTCCCAGGTTGGGCCGAAGTTTGGAGTGGATGCAATCAATGTGCAGGGAGAAGTCTAGCTTAGGGTCCAGCCAGGACCCCCAGGTATTTAAATGATGAAACTGTTTCTATCTTTGCACTGTTCAGGGAAAAGAAGGAGAGAGGAGATGAGATCTTGGACGGCCTCTGTGCAGTGTCAAAAGCCATGGCAACTGACTTTTTAGTGTTACATTTTAGTAGGTTAGCCTCGAACCAATTGAGGGCACTCGAAAAGGCAACTTGCAGGGAAGACTGGATTGTGGTGAGGGAGGGGCCTGAGGCAACTATGACAGTGTCATTGGTGTACATCTGAACCTGTGTAGGTGAGCAGGAGGAGAGGAGATCATTTACAAAAACAGAGAAAAGATGGGGCCCAGAATAGAACCTTGGTGGACACCTGCATGAATGGGGAGAGTGGTGGACCTGGATTGGCCTAGTTGCATGAGTTAGTACCTATCAGAGATATAAGATCTGAACCAGTCTGTGGAGGAGGGGGAGAGACCTAGAGATGTAAGTTGGTTCAGAAGAAGGCTGTAGGAGACCAAATCAAAAGCTTTGGTGTGGTCAATGAAAATTGCCAGTGTGAGGTGACCCTTGTCCATAGCGCTATGGATGTGGTTTGTGAGATGGACCAGGGAGGAGGAGGTTGAGTGGATGTGTCTGAAACCAAATTGGAAAGGGCTAAGAGTGTTGGAGGTGTCTAAGAAGGAGTTTATCCTACTAGAAATGAGTGCTTCCTGAATTTTAGCGAGAGCGGGGAGAAGCAAGATGGGTCTGTAGTTTCCCAGTATAGCTGGGTCTCCACCTTTGTGTAGGGTAATGACCTTAGCCATAATTCTGTGTGATTTTAACATAAACTGGCTTTCACCTGAGGCCTGCACCTACAAGGATGCTGTCACGGCACAACACCTCACACAGCTTGTCCCCACCTCCACTAGGTGCAACTATCAGACAGGGACCTGCACTGTACTTGATTGGATACTGTCAAACCGCCCCGAAAGAATCTCGAAGGTGTCTGTACTCTCTGATACTTTAAGTGACCACTCACCTGTTATCTGTTCATGGGCTAACAAATTCACCAAGCCCCCACCTAAAATAATTCACACCAGGGTACTCAAGCAGGGGCACCTTCAGCTGCTAAAATCACATCTAAGCAGGCTGGACTGTTCGATAATTGACTCATTCAATGATACAAACAAAGCCTTGGAACTGTTCATTAGCCGCTTTATGGCGGCCTGTGATATCCATGCACCACTTAAAAAGATGAAGGTTAAAGGCAGGTCTAACCCATGGATAAACTCTGAGCTTGTAGCATGGCTCAAACAAAGGGTCCACCTCTGGCACTGTGCTAGAGCCACATCAGCGTAAGGGGACATTCAAAATTGCAAATCTGCAAGAAATGGCAGTACCTGAGCTATACGGAAGGCTAAAAGCAAATATTTTAGGGAGGCACTCTCCAACTCCTGGGGTGATGGGAAACAATTTTGGAATAACTTGAAGGACCTCACAGGCAAGGATACTAAGGCACCACCCACCATGCTCAACACTGATGGAACACCTACGCTAGACCTAGGTACCATCTCCAATACATTCAACAATGCATTCTCCAACCTTGGCAGTGTCCTTCCACCTGATTTTTTCAACACCCCCACCACCAATTCCCTCATTGACACTGCGTCCCAAGTACACACAGCTCCGCAGTTCTTTTTCAAAGAGATCCCAGTGCACTTAGCCAGAGCCTGTATGTGCAAGGCCATCCGCAAAACTGGCTACAGTGGTGACTCACTGGACCTGAAGTTGCTTGTACTAGTCCTAGATGAAATCCTTGAACCTCTGACAAAGATCTTCAATCTTTCCCTAAGATTGGGTCAATTTTCATCACTCTGGAAGCAGGCGACTATCACACCTGTACACAAAAGTGGAGACAAGTCACTGCACACCAACTACAGGCCCATCTCCATCCTCCCCCCCCCCCCATCTAAAGCTCTGGAAGGAATAGTCTCGGACCAGTTTGTTGAGTTCCTGGACAAATATGAAATCCAGTGCCCAGAACAGCATGGCCTCCAAAAAGGACATAGTACCACCACGGCACTGTTGGAATTTACCAGATTCATCCATGACACCCTCGACCAAGGAATCTGTAGGGGTAATTATTCATTGACCTGACAAAGGTCTTTGATACTGTAACCACCCTCTCCTACTCAGGCAACTGACCACTCCCGGGATCTCCAAGGATGCACTGCCCTGGATTGCTAGCTACCTCGGGGGAAGGGTCCCAAAGTGTTAGGATTGCTGGCGTCACCTCTGATGAAAAAACAAGCCTCTTAGGTGTCCCACAGGGTTCTATACTGGGGCCATTACTCTCTTCTCTCTTACTGAACAGTCTTCCTAGCATCTGCAAACAGAGAATATTACTCTATGCAGATGATGCAGTATTGTTTACTAGCAACCAAGACTCTAAACAACTAGTTAGTCAGCTGCAGTGTGACTTCAGGCATGTTGGAGAGTGGTTTAGCTCATATAAACTCGTCCTGAACTACAGCAAAACTAAGGTCATGACATTCTGCAATGCATGGAGCAAGTATAAACCTCTGTCCCTCACCATCAAGAACCACGTGGGAACTTCACTTGAACATGCTCCTGAGTTTATATATCTTGGCATCACCTTGGACAGTTTCCTTCCTTACACATGGCACATTGGCAATATAGCTAAGACCACCAACATACGGATCAGCCTGCTCCACAAGCACAAACACTGCATGACCACTGATGCCCTTAGACTGGCCATCTACAGCTCCGTCACCTCCATCATCGACTATGGTCTAGTCATCTATGTCTCTGCTTCCCCTACTGCCATCCAGAGGCTATCTGTGACACTCAACAAGGCCTGTAGGCTTCTAATGGGTGCCGCTCCCCTAACATACACCTGTGACCCGTACGCCCAGGCTACCACTCCTTAGTAGAATACAATACCAGACCTGCTTGTTAACCAAAAAAGTTATCCTCGGGCTCATGCCATTAGGAGTAGCAAAGCTCCTTACTGCCAACAGCAGTACCCAGCTTACACACAGTGCTCTATATCAAACCTTCCAGGTCCCCAGATGCCGGATCACAATGGGTCAGAGGTCATTCATGCACAGGGCTCCTCAGTGGTACAATATCTTAACAAAGAAACACTTACAACTGTGATGCTTGGTCCCTTTAAAAGGCAACTCTGACTATTCTTCGTCTCTACCACTCAATGTGACTGCCTCGCCTAAGTAACTGCTTCCTCATTTTACTCTAATCAAAAGTGATCTGTCACCTCCCCTAGAGCTCCACTTTTTTGGCACCAGTTTCCCCCACTCTCACCCTTTACCCCCTACACCACACTGCCTCACTGACCCCCCCCCTCTAATGACACTTTCAGATATGGGGCCCTCCAGCCCATACACCTCACACTTTTGCCACCCACCTCTACCCACCAACAATGGCCCTTTAGCCTGCCTACTTCTTCCTGACTCCTCCTACAATATACTAACTATATACGTACTGTTCACCCTGAAACCTGTCTGAAGCTGGCCTATGTTGTCTCTCTCTCTCTATTTTTGGCTGTATAATAAATGCTTTGACATCTTTGTGTTTTTAAGACTGTAACCATTGTTCACCTTTGCATGTATGTTACTCTTCACCCTTTGTCGTGGAACCTCTGTAAATGAGCAGTTCCTGCTCAAAGGTATTTTGTAATCTCAGAGTTTAATAAAATAAAATAAAAAAAAATCTTTATTGCCTTGGGGACAGCACATTCTACAATGGATAAGTTGAGGAGATGGACTGAAAGGCGGGGGCCATAGCTGGGACCAAGATCTTGAGTAAACTAGGGTCAAGTCCATCAGGGCTCTGCTTTGATGGGTTTAGCAATTTTAGGGCCTGGAGAAGTTCAGTTATAGTGATGGAGGGAAGGAGAAATCATTTGAGGGATTGGAGGAAGAGGAGAGGGGAGTTGAGGACAATGACAGGGGGAAGGGAACCCAGGGGGAACAGCACAGGTAGTGAAAAAGTGGTTAATAGAAGAGGCTGCAGTGGAGGAGTCCAAGCCATCAGTCCACTTATAAAGATTTTGAACAACACCGAACCAAGCACTGAACCTTGTTGGGCCCCACTGGTCACAGGCCTTGCTTCTGATGCTGGCAGTTTAAAAAAACTGACATACGCTATTTAGCAATAGCTGTGTTTCAAAACATGTAGTCCATAGCTAATGGTTCAGTCTTTCATATGCACATGCAATAACAAAAGTTCAACACTCACCACCTCTTGTTAAACATCACGCTGCTCACATACAGTTGTAGAATTTCGTGCCAAGCTTTTTTGCACATGCCAAGGTAAAAACACAGTGCCCTCCTGATGCGTTTTGGAATTTGGAAACTCCTTTATAAAAGCATCCTTTGATGAAGGAGATTCCAAACTCTGAAATGCATCAGGAGGGCATTGTGTTTTTATCTTGGTACCTGCAATAAAGCTTGGCATGAAATTCTACAACTATACGTGAGCAGAGTGATTTTAAGAAGGGGTGGTGAGTGCTGGACCTTTGTTATTGTGCATTTCTTCATTTTCCAAAATCACCCCAATCCTAGTGCAGCTTTTCTTCTTGAAATATTTTATATGCTTATGTACTGTAGTTATTATCTTATCTATTTTAGTGACAATTCGTCAGTTCTTAAAGATGAACTTGAACTTGAATGATTGCATGCCTGCGTTACCTCAGTAAAACTGCTTCAGTAACACTTCAACTTGCCTTAACTACAATGTAGTTACCTTGGAACTACACTGTAATGGTATTCCAATTGCAATGCAGTTACATGCAACAAACATGTAACTACAGTGTAATTACCCCTGTTGCATGTATTTATTACCTACCCTGCAGTTACATTGAAACTGACACTTAAACTAAAGTGTGACCACTGCTTTAAACAGTTCTACATGGTCTGGTGCCACTGTGGCATATAGCTGCATTGTGGCAAGGGTGGGATGGTGCTCATTTGCACACAGCACAGAAAATCATTTGCATATCAAACAGTTCTGCATGGTCTGGTGCCATTGTGGCATGTAGCTGCATTTGTGGGAAGGGAAGGGTGGTGCTTATTTGCACACAGCACTGAAAATCATTTGCACACCAGATTCTGCTACAGTATTTCTCCACATGATTGCACACTCAGGGAAAAGCTTGCAATCTGGTTATGTATACCACATGTAGAACAATGGCGCAAAGTGGTCATTGGAACAACTTTGCACCTCTAAACTGTGATTTTTGTGTGGGGCCCCAGTTGCTCACGTCTACAAATAGGCAATTGAATACTGTACTTAGCTAACTGTGTTTTACTGTGTTAGGAAACTAAATTTATTTTATATTTCTGCTTCTTACTTTTCAAACTGCTAGTAAAAGTCTATAGAATTCTGGTATTGTGATGTCAGAAAGAAAAGCTACTACGAAGACTAAAGTATTTTAAAAGAAACTGTAATTTTATTTCTGTATTTTTTAAATTCTGTAATTTTTAAATTAATTAGATATTTCTAATTTATGGCTAATTATAGTTAATTTAGATAAGAATACTGTGTGTGTGTGTGTGTGCGTGCGTGCGTGTGTGTGTGTGTGTGTGTGGAGGTAAAAGTAGTAAAATAAGCTAAATTTCTTATTTATAGCTAATTATAGATAATTTAGATAATAATGCTGTGTCTCTGTGTGTGTGTGTGTGTGTGTGTGTGTGTGTGTGTGTGTGTGTGTGTATATGTGTTGGGGGGGGGTGTAAAAGTAATAAAACAAGCTAAATTCCAAGTTAACCAAACTAAATGCCTAGTTAAATTCAATGGGATTTTCAAAAGTCATAAAATGGATACAACTCCTAGTCACATTGGCATCAAAGACTGTCCTGATACTATTTAGACCACATTTTATCTTTCTGGAGATTTTTTCAAAAGTTGGACACATCTGCAGCATTTCTAGCTGTTTATGGTACTTTGCATCCAGTTTTGAATTTTAAAAATGCTATATGTAGATTAGAGATGTGCCAAGTCAGCAAAATTTGCATTGCAAATTATTTTGCGAATTGTGCGCAATTAAAGTACAATTGCAAAATTTGCAATTAGAGTGGAGCCCAAAGCGAACTACAAAGTGTGGAACTTCACAGGCAAAATTCACACTTCACTCAAAAATGTCCCTCGTTTCAAACACATACAATCTTATCATTACATCCGCCTCATCCAAAATTTAAAAAAAATCTCATCTTGAAAACAAACATTTATTGTATTTAAATTACTAAAGAAATATACTTGTCGAGCCATTATGATGAGAAATAATGTGTTTTCCATGTTACCACCTATATTATTAAAAGTTTGTCAAAAATATGGATAGTAACAGATCTAACAAAAACAAAATAAGATGGTCATCCTATAAACTTGTACTGGTAACAAATGTCCATTCACAGTTTACTCAAAAATAAAACAAATGGCATTAGGGGAGGAGGGTGGGCAGAAGGAGACTGTGAAAAGGCAGAGATACTAAACAAATATTTTGCTCAGTATTTACAAAGGAAGAGGGGGAGGTACCTAAAACAAACAGTGAAAACACTCTGGATACAGAAGTTGATACCAGCCCATTTACAGAAGAAAGGGTTCTGAAAGAACTCTTAAAACAGAAGGTCGACAAAGCAATGAGGCCTGATGGGATTCATCCCAGAATTCTAAAAGAACTAAGGGTAGAACTAGTGACACCACTGACTACCCTCTTTAACAAATCATGGGAGAATGGGGTGGTACCCGAGGACTGGAGGAGGGCAGATGTGATTCCCCTTCACAAAAGTGGGAGCAAGGCAGAAGCAGGAAACTACAGACTTGTTAGTTTAGCCTCAGTGATAGGGGAAAATGATGGAATCACTTCTGAAGGAAAGAATTGTCAAGTATCTAGAGGCCAGAGGGGTACAGGACCCAAGGCAGTATGGATTCACAGAGGGAAGGTCATGCCAGACGAATCTGATAGATTTCTTTGACTGGGTGACCAAAGTAGTAGATCAGGGAGGGGCTGTGGACATGGCCTACCTAGACATTAGCAAGGCATTTGACACAGTCCCACACAAAGATTAATATACAAGCTAGCCAGCCTGGGAGTGGGTCCCAAGATGACAGCCTGGGTAAAGAATTGGCTGGAGAATAGGACACAGAGAGTAGTAGTAAATGGAGTTCACTCTGAAGAAAGGGGGGTTACTAGTGGTGTACCGCAGGGTTCAGTATTAGGACCGGTCCTCTTCAATGTCTTTATAAGCGACATTTCAGAGGGACTGGAAGGAAAAGTATGTCTCTTTGCAGATGACACAAAGATCTGCAACAGAGTTGATGCACACAGTGGGGTGGAAAGGATGAGAAGGGACTTGGCAAGGTTAGAGGAATGGTCAAATGTATGGCAGCTTAGATTCAGTGCTAAGAAGTGCAAGGTAATGCACCTGGGAAACAAAAACCCAGGGGAAGAGTACACAATGGGGGGTGAGATGCTAACAACAACAAAAATGGAAAGGGACCTGGAGGTAGTCATATCAGATGACCTAAAGGTGGGCAAGCAATGTGAGAGGGCAGCAAGGAGGGCTGGGGGGATACTGGGATGCATAGGGAGAGGCATCACCAGTAGAAAACAGGAAGTTATTATCCCTCTGTACAGACAGCTGGTCAGACCCCATCTGGAGTACTGCGTGCAGTTCTGGAGACCCAATCTCCGTAAAGACATAGACAGGATGGAAGCTGTCCAGAGGAGGGCAACTAAATGGTGCAGGGTCTGCACGGAGACATATGAAGAGAGACTAAAGGAGTTTAATATGTATTGCCTCGAGGAAAGGAGGGAGAGGGGGACATGATAGAAACTTTCAAGTACCTCAAGGGAATCAACAAAGTCAAGAGGGTAGCATCTTTCAAAAAGAGGTTTCTGCAAGAACAAGGGGCACAATTTGAAGATGGGGGGCAGCTCAGAGGTAATTTAAGAGTATTTTTTTCACAAAGAGGGTTGTGGATGCATGGAGCGGCCTTCGGAGGAGGTTGTGAAGTCAAAAACAGTGGTGGAATTCAAGCATGCATGGGACAGTCATAAGGCCATTCTTGGGGGGGGGGGTAGAAAGAAGTAGGCTGCTGGTTAACTAGGATCTGCAGCTTATCCAGTAAGTAGGGAAATGGGCAGACTGGGTGGGCCAAGCGGTCCTTATCTTCCAACAAATTCTATGTTTTTATGTTTCTATTACAATGATACAACAGAAAGCTTCTTGAGTCCAGGGTATCATTTATACCATGTGGTGTCAATGTGTTTAACGATTTTAATCCATTTAGCTTCCTTTCTGGCTAATTTGATTTCTCTAGCATCTCCTCATTAGTGTGTGGGCGCATACACTTGTATTTCCTTGATTTACCTCTCTAATGTGATTGGCTACAGAGATTTCATTTCTTTTATAGTTTAGTGGCCTCAGGTACTCCTGAATTTACACTTTAACCATGTGGGTAGTCATTCCTATAATTAATAGATGAAAATCATACCAGACAAATACCATACACAAAGAAAGGACTTTTACAGTACAACAAGTAATTTGTTTGCAAACTTCTTTTAGTGCAGATTAGTGATGGCCCCGTCTGCCCAGTGTAACATTTGTTAATTAAATGAAATCCTTGGTGTCTAGTGGGCACCCCGACACACACTGATCACTGGCCACAGTGTAAAAATATTTATTTAAATCTCTGGTGTCTATTGGTCTCCTCCACCCCCGCACTGATTGCTGGCACCAATAATATCTTATTTATGATACACCAGTCTCTAGTGGCCCCCCACCCTGTCAGGGTAGAACCAACCATCCAACTCCCCATGACCCGAGTGGGCATCGCACAGCCCTCCACTCTCCACCAATGATGGCCACTGATTGAACTGGAATGAATGAGCATGTAAGTATGCGCTCATTCATTCCAGCTCAGTAGGCTGCCAGCTGTGGTGGAGGGTGAAAGCTGTGTATTCCGCAAATCAGGAGTACAGGGAAGTGGGTGGTTGGCACTACCACGAGGTGGGTGTGAGGAGTTCACTGAGCACCAGGGATATCATAAATTAATATTTTGGGGACCAGTGATCAGTAGGGGAGTGGGCACCAAAACACACCAGGGATTTAAAAAAAATAAGAAATTATTTTTACACTGGGGCCAGTGATCGGGACCACTAGACACCAGGGATTTACAATAAATACATATTTTTTTCACTGCAGCCGGCGATCGGGGGGCACTAGACACCAGGGATTTGGGGGATTCGCCATTTGCTAACTTCTCCTTTCTTTGTTTTTTTTTTAAGTGTAATTTGCACTTAAAAAACCCCAAAACAAGGCGAAGTTATGCAGTTTTGCGACGTGATCCACAGAAGTGAATTTGGTGACTTTGCCAAAAATTCATCTATGAAGTAAAACTTTGCTGCATCTCTAACGTAGATGAATATGATAAACCAAACTACATTGGGTCTAAACATTGTGACCAGACACATTTACATCTGAACTTTAGAAACTGGACATAGCTAAGTCAATGTTTTGTTAATTGAACTTACAGATAAGTTTACCAGGATGAAGTGCAGTGTCACAGGTTTACTGCATGACAAAAGGGATTAACTCCCATTGAAATTGCATTGTTTGCTGCAGTAACTCTACTGTAGAATTCTGCAGCACTGCGCTTCATCCTGGGTGACTTCAGTGTAGTTATGTTCTAGCTTTGAAAATAGGACATTTGGGAATTTGGCTTATGTCTAAAGCTGTACAACAGAATATTGCATCTGGAGAAAGGCTTTGACTCCACCCCCCACCACCACCACCACAAGCATGTATCTCTGAACTGCTAACACCATCTTGTAAGGCTGAAATCTCATTTGAAAGAGGTTTTTATTTCATGGACTTTCATGGTTTGCTTTACCATTAGGCAAGTTCATAATTTTTTTTTTCATCTTTCAATCCATTTTTATCAATTAAAACCTAAAGGTGACAATTTATTTGTTATTTGGATCAAAGAATTATTGACAACTGCAATGCACTGTTCATTTACAATTTTTATTTGAAAATACTGCACTTATGGTGAGCAAAACTGCACAACAGCACACACAGGGTGGGATATTCAGAAATGCGCCAGAGGCAGGCACAACAGGCGCGCAGCGCAAGTACACTGCGCCAGTGCGCCCCCAATGTGATATTCAAAGGCTGAGCACAACGGCAAGTGACAGCTCAAGATGGCAGAATATCACAGGGATGCGCCATGGTGCAACAAGGGCTGTGCCAGGGAGCAAGTCAGCAGGTGCCATCGCACAACCTGGGCTGCGCACAATGGAGCAAGTCAGGAAGCGCAAGAGCACAATAAGGGCCGGGCAAGGGACAGAGGTGCATGGGCCATGGCATAGGGAAACTAGCACAGTGTGGAGCATGCAACAAGAGCAGAACACACTGCTACCAGGGTGCAGGGGATGACAGGAGGGAGGTAAGGCAGGCATATACCCACAGGCGCCGACCACATGAATCACAGCAGTGCATGGAGGTGTCATGGCACCAATGACCACTGGCAAGCAGCCATGAGCAAAACCCACAGGATGGCATTGGACATGCCACCGGAACCATAGCTGACAACACACATGCTGACAGCACACAACACACAGGCCACACAGCCCTAGTAGGGTGCACACATACGCCCCAGGGCAGACACACACCGGCCACTGGGCACAGACCACCAGACACAAACCCCAGTCAACCCCAGACGTACCACATGGCCACCATGCACACCACTGCAGCATGGCTCTATACGCCAGCTGCAAAGCAGACACAGACACAGATGGCTAACAAAATAGATGTATATTAAAAAAAATGAACAAATAACAGCAACTATATACAGAGGAACAGGGATAGGGAGCAGGGAATGGGGAGGCCACAATCAAGATGGTAGGCTGGGGAAGGGAGGCAGGTGGACAGGGGACATGGCTAGGTAGGGTACAAAGGAGGAAGGGGATGGGGGTCAGGGGAAGGAAGGATGATGCAGGCCAATGGGTCCCACATGTTGTTCATGCCCTAGTGGCGTCTGGGCCACCGTCACCTCAGCGGCCTGCACAGGGCCTGCCTGATGATGCATGCACCACAAGGGTGACTGTGGTGACCCTCAGGATCCTCTCCAGGAGCCTGGTGTTGTCATCCACTTGATGGACACCTAGGACAAAGGAGGGGATGTGGATGAGTGCATGCCCATTCGACTGTAGCCCATCCACAGTACACAGTGGACAGCAGTGACATGTGCCCTGTAGTAGGCACACAGTCATCCGCAGCATGCGTGCCCACACGAGCCGCCATCCTGACAGTCCACAGCCATGCACAGCACTGCACACCAACACCAGCCATGTGCAGCACACCACATCCATGGCTGCCAGGCAACAGGGTTATGTGGGGGATGGCAGTGGCATGGCTGGGACCCAGATGCATCCACAGCCCACCCGCAGCAGCCACATACATGTGCGAAAGGCGTGGCATGGTCCAATGGACCACACCTGTGTGCACAGGGGGCTGTGGCCCACCCCAACCTCACACAGCAACATATTCTGACAGAGTGCCTACCTGCATGCTGTGGCATGACTGGCGCCTGACCACCAGCACCTCCCACATGGCCAGCATCCCTCGCCCGTGCACCTCCATTGGCCTGCTGCCATCCGGCAGCGGCTCCCACCATCCTGGCTCTGTGCCGATCTTCAGAGCCTAGTAGGGCGACAAAGAGAGGCAGACATAAACAGCAGGCAACAACCCACGTGCCCCATCCCCCTCCAGCACAGTATACCCCATGTCCCTGTGCAGTGGCATTGCCATGGCACAGCACACCTATGGTGCTCTGCCACGGCCAGAGGTGTGCCCAGCCACATCTCCCCCCGGAAGCATGGCATGACACCCCACTGGCACCCCACAGAACACCGACAAGGCACAGACATGGAAATGTGCACTCACCTGTCCGTGGCACAGCACCCCTCTGGACGCATGCCTGCAGTGTCCTCAGCCGGTCAGGATCCCTCTGCCGCAGGTCCCCATACCTGCAGTGGCACTGCTCCCCACTACGCCGGGCCCCAGTGGCCTACTCTATCCCCTCGGCCACCTCCTGCCACACCTCGGTGCGTGGCCAGTCCAGGGGCACCTGCCTATATAGGGTGCCAACATGAGGCTCTACTAGTGCCACCAGGTTAACCAGCTCAACCTGACTCCAATTAGGTGCCCTTGCTGAGCTCCTGCATGGCATGCTGCAATATGCACTGCTTATCTAAAATGTCATCTGGTAGCACATGAGCCGCACATGCGATGCATGCGCGACACGCCTTGCGATGCGCTGCCATCCACAATTGCACATACCTCGTTGCTGCGTGATACAGCTGGCATAGCGCCGACACATGCTGCAGGCACCCGGGGGTCAAGGGACACACGTCAGGTTAAAGGTCAGAACGCACATTGTCCGGGACAGCGCGATAGGGCACAGAAGGCATGGTGCACTATAGGGTCTAGTGTACCCCATGGTCAATGTGACAATGGCGCACGGGTGCCATAGGGCTTACAGCGCATGAGCACCACATGCCCAATAGCAGCAGAGCGCTGTACCACGTATGGCACACTGTGCGTAGGAAGAGCCACCAACATACGTGACATCAGCGCATGCATGTGCTGTGCCAGGCGTACTGCGCACGCCATCATGCCTGCGCTATGGCTTGAGCATGCGCATCTCCAATGCGCCATGCGCAATTCCATGATATTCAGCAGGCATATGCAGATGAGCTGATCAGCATATCTGCGGCGCATCAGAGGCATTTGCATCTCATTACAGTTGCACATTGCCTCATTTGCATGTGATGCGCTATAAAGGCACCGTGGGACAACATATTCTGACAGAGTGCCTACCTGCATGCTGTGGCATGTCTGGTGCCTGACCACCAGCACCTCCCACATGGCCAGCATCCCTCACCCGTGCACCTCCAATGGCCTGCTGCCGTCCGGCAGTGGCTCCCGCCATCCTGGCTCTGTGCCAATCTTCAGGGCCTAGTAGGGAGACAGAGAGAGGCAGACATAAGCACCAGGCAGCAACCCACATGCCCCACCCCCCTCCAGCACAGTATACCCCATGTATACTGTACACAGTAGACAGGCACCAGACCGGTATTGTATCCTTCACAGGTAAGATGCCAGGCAGTGGATATGTCAGGACAGAGGATTGGGGGGGTGCCTTGTGTGTGGTAGCCAGCACTAACCACATGTCCTCACTCACGGGAATGAGCATGTTGGAGCACGAAGAGGTTGAGGAGCAGGGACCTGCATGGAGGCGCAGGCCCAACTTCACAAGGGCAGAGTGTGATGCCCTATATGACGCATACCTGGACCAGGAGTCCCTTCTGAGTGACTCCACAGGCACCCCGCATGTCAGGGTGGAAGCATGGGAGGGAGTGGCCAGGGCTGTGAACCAGCAGGGCAGCCATCAGAGGTCAGCACAGGAGTGCAAGAAAAAGGTGGGCATGGACCGGAGGTGGATAAAGGAGAAGGTGGCTGCCATCCGGGCTGCACATGCCACCACGGGAGTGGACAGCCTGAAGTGCCACAGCTGACACCACAGGAGGAGCCGGTGGCGGTGACCATGCGGTGCAGTGCCGTTGAGGGTGTTCCCAGTTGTGGATTCCAGATGGGGGGTAGCCCATCGCTTTATGGTAGGTACAGCAGCACATGGGGATGCGGGGAGGGGTGCAAGGGGGCAGGGGTGCATGGTGGCGGCACTAACATGTATGTGTTCCCTTATAGATCCTGAGTGCCTGCATGCAGCTGCAGGGGTGGCGGTGCCCACCTTGGGGGCTGTCGTGGACCTGGAGAAGTGCTCATCCACCTCCACTGGTGTCCGGGGTCCGGACCACTGCCGGCCCATCCCCACTGTCCGACTGGATGCCCGTTGCATGGGCGCGTACGAGGCCCAGGCAATGTTTCAGCAGGATGCCAGCCATGGCGTCCAGTATGCTGAGACACTGATCAGGGTGGGGTCCAGGACTGATGACGACATGACTGTTATCCTGGACAGTGGTGATGCAGAACAGGGGAAGGCACCCATACCACGCACCAGACATGGCAGCACAGATGGTGCCCAGGTGGCGGTTGTCAACCCTCCAGCCACACCGCCCGGTGAGGCGGTGGACGACATAGTTGTGGCACAGTCAATACTGTGTGGTGGTGGTGGTGCAGCTGCCCCGGTGCAACCACACGCACAGCGGCTGGAGGGGCAGCAGTGGCAGCAGGATGGTGCCGAGGGGGGTTCGGGTGCATTGCCTGCCTCCAGTGCACCGCAGACAGTACAGGCCCAAAAGGGCCCACTGTGCAGCCCCACCTGTGCGTGGGGCTGTGCCGTGGGGTAGAGCAACTCCTGCAGATTGGTGCAATGCCCAAGCCCACCAGGGCGCCGACCCTCTGACTGATCACACCCAGCTGCTCCGGGCATCCGTGGAGCAGCAGATGCAGCTCATAGCAGGGGTCCGTGCACTCTGCACTGAGCTTCGCCAGTCTGCAGGGAGGTGTGACCGGGACTAGGAGCAGCTCCTGGCCGAGGCCACACATGTGGGAGGACATGACTGTAGGCCTGGATCAGCTCACCACTGTGGTCACGGCCACCCTAGCACCACTGGCCACCCTGGTGCAGGGCCGTCTGCAGCAGTCACCGTGGAGTGCATTCTCCACTCCTCGGTCCCGGCGTAGTGTGAGCCCAGCATTGTCGTCACTGGGATCTGCTGTGGGCATTCCAGCCATGCCTGGAGCAGGCCTGTTTGGGGGCCTGCAGATGCCTGCAAGGGACCGGTTGCGTTCCCGAAGTGACACACCTGGGGGAACTTCTGTGACACCCTCTGTGGCCGCTGCACATCCTGCGTCTGCTGGGAGGGTCTCGGCGGGGCCGTCCACGTGTTCATGGCGGCCGTAAAACTTGCACAGTGGTCATGATCCACCACCCTCCCTGTCCGCTGCCTACCACTGCCCTGTATGTACAGTGGTGTGGTTTGTGCGTACCAAGGCCATGATGACCATGGACCATGCAACACGCCCGACTTGTGCACACCCACCCGGCCGCTGGCCACTGTGGCATGTGCAGGATGATGCCTTCACAGCACCAGCCACCACTGTGCACCGGTGTTCAGCGTCTGACATATGCCCGTTGGTGGCTTCGGGGGGTGTGTGTGTGTGTGTGTGCCCGTGTGCCCATGCTTCTGTGTGTGGAGGTGTGTGGGGGTATGTGGGTGGGGTCCACAGTGCCGTAAAGGGTGCTTCCACGGAGTCCTATCCCATGTCTATTGATGCTGCCCTCCAGCCGTGTCTGTTGTGGGGCCCAGCCGGGCATGCCTGTATACTGTGCCCTGGTCCCTGGGACGTGTGTGTGGTCATGTACACCTACCTGCATGCACTGTAGTGCTCCTCTGCAATGGTGTCCAAGTGCTGCTGGGCCATTCTGTGCAGCCCTGATTCCCATCGCCTGGGGGAGGCTGTCCACCACCGCATGGCCCTCAGTCTGCATCATCCCCACTGCTGTTCCCCTCTCTGACCTTGACAGCTATCCCACGGTCAGTGGCCATGTTGTGTAGCACACAGCAGGCCAGGAATGGGCCACAGGCCTTCGAGGGGCTGTACTGTAGGGCACCGCCTGACCTGTGCAGGCAATGGAAGTGTGCCTTCAGCAGTCCAAACACACGCTTGATGATGTTCCATGTGCTAGCGTGTGTCTCATTGAATCTCTCCTGCGCTGGGGTCGACGGGTGCCGGTACGGGGTGAGCAGCCAGGGCCTGAGTGGGTATCCGCTGTCACCTGTGTGAAGACATGATGGGTTAGCATTTTGGTCTGTGTGGCTGCCCCCCCTCATCTACACAGTCAGACCTTCCTACACCCCCAGCATGGCAGATCCCCCCACACCCTGTCCATTCCAGCTGCATACTCACCTACTAGGTGGCCGGTGGGGATGTCCCCACTCTCAAACCTGTGGCACAGTGCAGACTGGTGCCAGATGAAGGCATCATGTGGTCCACCATGGTGTGTGGCACAGACATTGATTATGCGGCCCTTGGCTCCACTTGGCAGTTGATACTGGGGTAGCCCTTCCTGTTGATGTAGGCCACCCCCTCCATCCCCGGTGGTGTACAGATGCCTAAGTGGGTGCAGTCAATGGCCCCTAGCATGCCAGACATACGTGCAACCCTGTGGAACTCCTGCATGTTTGCTGTACACTCCGCTTGTGTGCTGGGTAAGTGGATGTATTCCACAGCATGTGGCAGCAGTGCATTGAGGAATTGTGTGAGGAGCCATGACACGGCTAACTGGGTTATGCCTGTGGTGTCCCCTGTTGGTCTCTGGAAGGTACCCGTGGTGAGCAGGCACATCACGGCCGTGACCTTGGTCTCCACTGACAGGGCGTGGCTCTGTCTCATGGGTGCCTGAATCTCATCACTGCACAGCTCACAGAGCTGCCTCAGAATTGTCCGGTTCAGGTGGTACCAGCCTACAACTTCGGTGTCACTGTTCTGTTCGAAGGTGGTGTGGGTACAGTACCACCTGTTCCTGGCATACCGCCACTGGGCCCTTCCATGGCAGTGCTGCTCTGCCTCCTGCCTCCTCACACCCCTGATTACCACCTCCATCTGGAATATTGCACTGGCCATGGCCTGGCCTGTCCTGCCCCCTTCCCGCGGTTGACTCCCTGGACTACCCCGGCTGTGTGCTGCTGCCTGACCCCCTGCATTGGGTGCACTCCTGTGTTGGGGTCCAACACACCCACTCTTGGCAGCTCACACTCACAGGCACAGTTGAGGCCACACTCCCTGTCCCACTGTTGCACCTCCTGCCTCTGTGCCTGTCCTGCACCCCTGCTGCTGTCCTGCCTGGCCACTGACCCTCTCTCTGTCTCTGTCTCTGTCTGTCTCTGTCTCTGTCTCTGTCTCTCTCTCTCTCTCTCTTTCTCTCTCCGTCTCTCATCCCTGCTCCCCTGGGCACAAGCCTCCGTCCCCTGCTTGCTCCTTCCTTTTATAGGCTCAACTTTGTTCCGCATATGTCCCTGTTGCTCCGCGTTTGCACCATCGGCTTGCTGTTCAATATCGCATTGCACAGTTTATTCATGGCTACGCCCCCTGCACTTGCGCATGCATTCATTAGGGTTGCGCATTGGTACACTGCGATTTGCACTGCGCATTGTCACCCATGGAATATCGCTCTTTGGAGCATGTCCGCTATTGCGCTGGTGCATCTCACTTGCGCCATGCGCAACTGCTTTGAATATCCCACCCTCAACAAAAACCACACTGAATCAATTTCAAACACCTGTACACCATAGCCCAGTCTTTTGTCATAGTAACACTGATCACCCACGAGACTCCCAAGTCAGCTAGTCCTGAGGGAGCTTATGGACTTGATTGGACTGGTTGATCCTTGGAGGGTCTTACATCCAACTCAGCGAGACTATTCTTTCCACTCAATTCCTCACGGCACCTTTTCCAGAACTGATTTTTTTGTTAGGGGTTGAACATCTTTCGGGGATCTCTTTATGTCATTATAGTGCCAAGGTGATTTCCGATCATCACCCTACCCTTAGTCAACTTAGTTTTCTCCCACTCTGATGTTGGATAAACTTTGACGGTTCCAAAACCAGTTTCTAAAATCTAAATAGCTGGTTGACCACCTCCATAATTTTGTTTCTTATTTGGACTTCAGTGTACCTTCCATGAGTGATTGAGCTATATTGTTGGGGTCTCTGAAGTGTGCTTTCTGGGGCTAGGTAATATGTCTAGCCTTCAAACGTAAAAAGCAGATTTTGCAAAAAACAACATCTCATTTGGGGCAGATTAGGGACCTGGAATTATAGCTTTTCCTTACATCCTCCCAGGCAGAATGGGAGCGTTTGGAATCCTTATGGGCTGAAGTTTAAAACTGCACTTAAGACATATTTATTTGAATCAGCATATGGTGATTTAAATTGATAGTATTTTAACAGTGACTTTTAAATACAAGATTTTATTGAAATTTGAAATAATTTATTGTATTGTCTATGCTATGTACAAGTGCTTGGTTGTAGAAAGGCGTTTTTTATAAATAAACTATGATTGATTGATTGATTGATTGAATATAATAGGCTTTTGGATGAGAAGGCAGAACACTTATTATTGCACTCCAAGGCTAAATACTTTGATCAAGATTAGAAGGCTGGTAAGCTCTTGGCCTTATGTTTATGGTCCCAAGCAGCAGACAGGATTAATAGCATCTCTGCATACTGATACTGGCTAAGTTCTGACCTCACCTCGGAATATTGTGGCCCAGTTTCAATCATATTATCAGGAGCTATATCAGCCAGCCTAGCAAATTCTCGACAAGTGAGCAATTCGAGTCTTTCTTCCAGGAGATGGAGCTCCCCCGTCTCACAGAGGTTCAAACTGATCTATTGAAAACACCTTTGCCACTAACAGAGGTGTATGCTGTTATTAACTCTCTGGCCCTAGATAAATCCCCTGGACCCTATGGTTATTCTCCTAATTTTTATAAAATATTCAAGGCACTTTTGGCCCCTATTCTACTGGATGTCTTTCAGTATATTTCAACCCATGTCCTTTCTGATCCCTCCCTTGCTGGGGTCATGATTGTGGTACTGCTAAATCAGGGAAGGACCCCCTGTTAGTTACTAATTTCAAGCCAATCTCACTTATTAATGTCAATTTCAAGATTCTTGCTAAAATTTTACCTAATAGATTAAATCAAGTGTGAGATTGGTTTGTTAGCAGGCAATAGGTTGGCTTTGTATCGGGTAGGTTATCTGCTGACTATTTAAGGAAATTTCTGCACCTTATTTCTGCATCCAGGTACTCTCCTATTCTGGCAGTCCTGGTTTCCCTGGATACACAAAAGGCATTTGACAGAGTTTCATAGGAGTACCTATTCAGTCTCTTGCCAATATACTGTATCCCTCCTGCTTTTATTCAATGGATAAAGGTTCTTTACATTTGCCCCTCAGCATGTGTCTTATGTAGCGGGGTACTCTCTGAGCATTTTCTTTTGCAGAAAGGCACCAGACAGGGGTGCCCACTTTCTCCTTTTTTATTTAATTTATTTTTGGAACCACTTATTAGGAAGATCAATGTTATTCCCCAGATTTCTGGTATTCAGATTGGCTTACAGCATTATAAACTCTCGGCATATGCAGATGATATTTTATTAATATTACTGCCCCAGAGGTTTCTCTACTGGCTACATTGGAAATTATTACACAGTTTGGTAAAATATCTCATTACAAACGTAACCTGTCCAAGATGGAAATCATGCCATTAAATGCATTGACAATGAGGGCTAGTGTAGAGTACCTTGGTTTGGTTTCAGTCAGAGACAAGCTAGAGTATCTCTGAATTTATCTGAGCACATTTCTGTCCAAGTTGAAACAGTATAGGTTGGACCTTGTAATCACCCAAATTAAAGGTGATCTTGACAGATGGACACTTTTGCCCATATCCCTTTGGGGCCGATTAAGTATAATAAAAATTAATATACTTCCACGTATCCTCTACCCCCTCATGATGCTTCCTTTAGCCTTGCCACAATCATGGTTTCTTCAACTCAGTAGAATGCTATCTAAGTTTTTATGGTGTGGGAAACCGCCCCGGAGAGCATTTCAAAACATATGTGATCTCAAGGGTTGGGGGTAAAGCACCTCATCTTTTTCTTCATTATTTAGCCATACGTAGTTCCAGATTTTTTCAGTGGCATAAAGAAATACCTCAGGAACAACCTACCTCATATTACTCTTTTTGGTTAGATATAGAGCATTTTTTATGTACCCAACATGGCTTAAACATACAGGCCTTGTTAAATATTCCCGTAAGAGACTTCCTCGTGCTTTGTAGGAGACTCCTATTGACTTGTCATTGAAGGCCCATCTACAGCTTACCTCTATTTTTGGTCTGAACCCCTTAAAGAACATTACTCAGCCTTTAATTGGTAACCCAAATTTTAAAATTACCGGTTGACCACTCATGCATACTTTGTGGCCATACAAGGATATTAATATGGTGGACCACCTGTTGCAGGAGGGTAAGGTACTCACTTTTCAGGAAGTACAAAACAAATTCAGGTTGCCTACTTCCCTGTGTTTTAAATATCTCCAGTTACGCCACATGCTCCTTCAGCATTATGGCACTGGGTATTCGTGTAATTCTTACGGGTCTCCAGTATCTAAGCGGGAGGACATGGCAGCAGCATCTCATGCTATTTTTTTATTGTTTTAATAAACTTGGCAAAACTCTTTTGCAGCTAGAACTTGACCTGGTTTATTATTGGGATCAGGCTGTTACAACTTCCAATGGTTCGCATAACTGACCCCAACTTTGTCGTAATACATACAGCTACTTAAAACGGGATCATTACCATCTTATGCAGTTTCATATTTTTCACAATCTCTATTATACTCCACTCAAACTGCATAGAATAGGTAACATCCCATCAATGATCTGTACTAGCTGTGACAAGGAACGGGGCACATTACTGCATATCCTATGGGAGTGTGAGAAAACGATGCCTTTTTGGGAGGTCATTAAGCAGTATCTGGATCCACTGTTGGGGTCAGAAACAGCTTTCTCACCCATTACATGTTTGCTTGGGGAATTTGATGATATTTTACTGGAAAATCAAAAACATCATATGACTTTAATATCAGACTATGCAAAAAAGGTGATATTGAGACACTGGTGTGATCAAAGAACCCCGAACTACATAGAATGGTATAAAGAGATTCTCTTCGCCTTGCAAGTGGAGTGAATTATTGATACAGTAGCCTAACAGATCAGTTTGACAGATATGTAAAGATCTGGGAACCTTCATATACTCTCCTTACACTTGTGGCATATCAAGGTGGGGGTCTTAATATTTTAAAATTTTTTGATGTATAATCTAGTGGCTAGAGAGTTTTTCATAAGCAACCTTTTCCTGTTTTTATTTTTTTGGGGGGTTGCTGGTTATTTTCTCATTTTTATGTCCCTGGACCATTAGATCTGGCTTTTACAGTTGGGGGTTTTCATTAGTTCTTTTTTTGAAATTCAGTATACTTTATTAAGATCCAATAATACCATCCCATACATAATACAACAGGATATCCGTATAGTTGGTATATTACAGGTAACCAAAGAAATACAATTTTTTTATATTTTAAAGACAATCCCATTATTTCCCCCCCATGACCCCACCAACCACCAGTGGTACCCACCCCACCTCCCCCCATCCCCTCCCTTGAGAGCTATTCGTTACACAAAGCATACTATGCAGAGAAAACCACATTTTGAGTGACTGTTGGAGCCAATCAAAACATTTCAACTAAGGATAAGCGATTGGGTGTTCAATATATAGAAACAAAACAACAGATTCAGTGGTAGAGACATCTAATGCAAGGAGGCAGAAAACAACTGGAACAGAACAAATTAATGGTCAGGGGTGATGGACTATACAGTATGAAGCTTTTCTCACCTCGCACGGTATTGGGGCATCGAACCTCTGATACTAGCTATTGACTTTTCTAACCGTAAGTTTTAAAAGAGTTCCTTGACCCATTCCAGATAGTAAAGGACTTGCTAGTCCTTCCAATGCCTCAACACTAATTTTTTCACAGGGAGGGATATATGGGTAATATGATACCACCTCTCCTTCATCACTATTGAGGAATAGTCCCTCAACATGCAGATACATTGTGTAAATAAATCTTGAAGTCCCAGGAGAGGATCCACCTTAGAATCTATGAGAGACCAAAGGGGAGCAACCTTGGGACACTCCCAAAATACATGCAGAAGTGACCCCTGATCCTGACCATACCTAAAACATAAATGTTCAGGCAACTTACCCATCCCATACATTTTGACTGGTGTAAAATACATATTATGTAAGATATAAAACTGTACTAACCTCAACCTATCATTTGCAGTGTATTGATGTACGCCCTGCCAGATCTTGTCCCACCTAAGTGAGTCAAAGGGAAAAGCATCTCCCCAATAAGAGGAATGACCTCCAGTAATAGGATAAAGCTTACTGAACAGGGTCGATACTAGGCAGGACACTGAGTGGGCCTGCTAGGCGGAAACTTGGAAATCCTGAAAGACCTCAGCCTGATTAATCATCCATAACCCAGAGCCAAACCACTGAAGTAGCATACGTCTAATTTGATAAATAAAAAAAAGAATGTTTTTCTGGTAGATGAAAATGCTCCAGTAACTCTGAGATTGCATCCACTTTACCTTGGTCAACTAGGTCATTAACCCTGACCTGTGTGAGTGGCCAAGCCCCTCAGGGTTGGAATTTATCCTCCTATAACTAAATTGGGATTACCAAAAAGTGGCTGGGAAATATCCTTCTGATTGTTATACTTAAGGGATTTGCAGAGTTGACTGTGAACTTTGATGGAAGTATAAATAATTGTATCTCGCAAAGAAGCTGGCAGTTTCCAGGGTTTTTCATTTATTCTAACCATGTATGCATTACCTAGATGCCCATAAATGTGAAGTGTGATATATGTTTTTGTTTGGTCTTACAATAGAGTATCTCTGTCTCCTCTTAGTTAATAATGGGTTAGATCCCTTTTTCTCCTACAGATGTGGAGGGTGGGGGGACAGGAGGGTGGGGGATTGGTATTAGGGCTGTTTAAATCTCCAGATTATGCTTTTATACACTGTATTGCATTGTGTCTTATTGTTACACCTTTCTTCTCAAGTTACTCTGTACAATGGTACTATTCATTTTTGGTTCCAGTGTTATGTACCAAATGGTGATTTAATAAAGTTTATTCAATTTGGAAAAAAAAATGTAATCATACTCCCCTCCATATTCAGAGCCTGCTTCAAGCAAAGAACAGTCCATAGTACTGCACCAAAACTAGCACACTGCCAGCTCTAAGCAATAGTCAGCCAATTAGCATGCACTAATTGGATCATGCTAACTGACTGAATATCAGGCCATGTCTGCTCAGCACTAACTGGATTTGCATTGTGCCGACACAGCCCAAGGCTGCATATGGCCCAAAGGACATTGTGCCACCTGAAACAGGAGAGCACCAGGGCATCTGTGGGTCATATTCTGTCGGTCTGCTGGACTGGATGGGATTCACCCAAGGTTTCTTTTTTTTTTAAATTCTTCTTTTTATTAAGTTTTCAACTTATATACATACATATAAGTCACCAACACTCACATGTTTATAAATACATTCATAGATCCCCTATTGTATGGCTATTTGCCAAGCTAATACAATACACATTCCAGAACTAGATTCTAACATTCACTATTACAGTTCTTGCCAGTTCATATATAATTTAATAGGTCGTTGTCCTTAGCCTCCAGGCCCGGGGGTTTAGCTTTTGAGATTTCCCCCTTGGGTTTAAGGGGCCAAAGGCTTCAAACCAGATACCCTTTTCCTTAGTATACTCAATGTGTGAGCCTTAATTCAAAATCACGTTAGGCCCAGTTTATGCACGTGGAATAAATCACCCAAGGTTTCTTAAAGAACTATCTGATTTATTAGTTGGCCCCATTACAGCCCTGTTTAATGCTTCTCTGAAAGAAAGAAAGGTTGAGATAGACTGGAGAGATGCAATAATAACATCCATTTTTAGAAAGGGAGACAGACATGGAGTGGAAAATTACAGGCCTAATAGCTTGACGTTAGTACTGGGTAAAATACTGGAGGGCTAATACAGGATATAATCACAAGACAAATTGAACAATATGGTCCATTAGATATTACTCAGCATGAGTTTACCTCTGGAAGATCATGTCTGTCTAATCTTATTACCTTTTTTGAGCCAGTCACTGCTGCTTTGGACTGGGGTCTCACAGTGGATGTTGTGAATTTGAATTTTTCTAGAGCATTTGATTCAATACCACATAAGGAGTTAGTTGATAAACTGATCAAAATAAAGTTACATTCCAAGCTAATATCCTGGGTAGAGTCATGGTTGTGTAATGGACACCAGAAAGTGGGCATTAGGGGACACCTATCAAAGTGGGGGGATGTGATGAGTGAAGTGGTCCTGGGCTAGGTGCTCGTACTGACACTGTTCAACATATTCATATCCAGGATGGAAACATCTGATAAAACACGGATGTGTAAATATGCAGACAATACTAGAATCAGTGCAATAGTTAACAAACAGAAATATACTGAGCAATTACAGGAAGATCTGGATAGGCTTATGTCATGGGCAGATCAAAATAAGTTAAGGGTCAATGAAAACAAATGTAGGATCATGCATTTTGGACATAATAACCTGAACATGACTTAGAGGTTAAATAACATTACACTCCAGGAGACAACCAACAAGAAAGATTTAGGAGTCATAGTAACTAATAACTTATCTTTTGATATGCACACAAAGTTCATGGTGAAAAAATGCTATATACTCTTGGGGTGTATATTTAAGAACAATAAAAGCAGGGAACCGAGTGTGATTTTACCTTTGTATTCAGTGCTGGTGAGGCCTCACCTCGAGTACTGCTCACCCTTTTGTGCACCACAGATATGAGAATGATGGGAAAGGTACAGTGAAAAGCAACAAAATGCATTACTAATATGAAAGACAGAAGTTATGAGGATAGATTGTTGGATCTGGGTCTGTACTCTGTACTTCTTGTAATACAGAAGGACTAGAGGAGATCTCTCCTTTCTTCACAGTGCCAAGAAGGATGAATTCATTTGGGAAGCTGTTGCTCTACAGTATATAGGAAGTGTAATGTGAAAACAACAAGAGCACATGCATCACAAATCAGGGGCGAAACAAATAGAACAGTTAAGAGGGGTAGATGGTTCAGTCAGAGAGTGGTGCCTGCAAGGAACAGTTCAGCGGAATATGCGGTATCTAACAAATCTATGGAAGTATTTAAAAAGCTCTTTAGATAAACACGACATATATTGACTGACTCTGTATCTTGCATAATTTCTGAGATGAGGGCACTGAAAAGCACTGAAAAGGCACCCTTAAAACGCTTGGAACATGTTCTTGCCAACATCTCTGTAACCATAGCAAGTAGGATAACAATTCCACTACAGGTGTCATCTATAATTTCCAAACTTGTTTCTAAAAGCTGCCAGTAGCAAAAATTCTGTATCTCGCTTCATTATTGAGATACGGGCGCCGAAAGACATAACGGACGACACAATGTTATCCTAAGGGAAATTTCTCAAATTCGGAATGCTGTAACTTTTTGCCCCTTGAATGTTTTAGCACCAAACCACCAAAAGGCACATCTGTGTGACCAGGGCTTGCTACTCTGCAAATTTCAGCCCAAAGGACCAAACTGTTTTGTTGCAGGAGGATGGCAAAGATTTGCAGTTTTTTTTTAAATCCTTTCGCAAATCACGTAAGTTTCCCAAAAAGTAGCACGAAACTTTCACATTTGCGAAAGTATTTTGACCATTTCTTTCATGATTTGTGAAAGTATTTTTTTCCTCGATATTTAAAATGGCATTTCTGGGGGGGCACCCCCCAAAAAAAGATAGGTCAGGCATTCTCAAGACCGACTAGGTAAACCCAACAGTCAGTATTTACCTAGAGGGCCTCAAATTTAAATGCTAGGCATTTTTCTTTCTCACTAACTGAAAACAAGATGGCAGAAGCATGAAAGTAAAAGGGCCATTTGCAAAAGTAAAAGTGCATTTGTGAAACTTTTGTGATGCACATATATTTTTCTCCATTGACCATAAAGGGAAATTTGTTTTTTGAGTAAGTTTTGAACGGTTTAGTATTTTTACACCAAATCTTCAAAAGGCACATCGGTGACTCAGACTGCATCTTCCCTGAAGATTTTGGACCAAACAGACAAATCATGTGGTCTGTGGGCATGAGCAAAGACATGCGAAAAAAGTCCTTTTTTTGTGGTTTTAGGAGTTCTGTAGCTCCACAACCGTTCGTCCGACTGTAATGTAACTTGACAGATCCAGAGATCTATGGTACCAGACTGAGCATGAAAAATGTCAGGCACATCTGTGGTACAGTGGCAAAGTTATTAAGGTGCAAAATTTGAGGTTTAACATTAAAGTGCTTACTCAACCCTAAATATACTGGCACTTCCGCACCAGTATAATATAGATATAAATACGTATATATATAAATGTGTGTGTGTGTATGTATGATAGTAATACACTACAGGGCATGCAGTCATCCTCTGATACATGCATGTCTTGGGTGCATCGTAAGGCATGAGGCCACAGGCCTAGTGCATTCAATAAGCCAGGTCATGCATTATCAGATCACAACCATATGACCTGTAGTGGATTATCTGTCTTATAAAATGTCCAGAATTTTCTAAATGATAAATAGAAGGGCAGGCTTGCAGTTGTTGTTGAATAATGCCTGGCCATGTGGTATGTTTCATCCAATCAGGGGACTGGATTTTCATAGATTTTTCTTGCCCCTTTTGTAGATCTAGCTTTCTGTCTGCCTGTCTGTCTGTCTGTCTGTCTGTCTATCTATCTATCTATCTATCTATCTATCTACCTATCTATCTAGCTATCTTCACATATACATTTCAAAAAACTTTGTTAATCCATCATTTAGGGTTGCAGTGACGAAAGTAGGGGAATGCAGCATTGGGTTTTCAACCCTAACCCCCCACCCTCACCCTGCACACACCAACAGGCATTGGGGTGTGCCTTGGTATTGTCAGCCCTAACCCTCACCCCATTCCATAAGTAAATAAGATGAGATGGGTACAGTATAGGAGAATGGGGTGAGTGTTAGGGCTGACGACCCCAAGGAATACACCTGATGCCTGTTGGTGTGTGCTTGGTGGGGGTGGGGTTATAGAGTTGGAAACCCTAATGTCACGTTTCCCTATTTTTATCACTGCAACCCTAACTGATGCATTAATGAAGTTTTTTGCAATGTATTATCTTACTTTTTGAGACAGCATAATCACATCCTTATTTGTCTTCCGGGCCATGCGCTCCCATCCCTTCATAGATGTGTATACATACAGTATGTAGCTGTGGAAGCACAGGTCCCTCCACGCCCTGCACTTCCATTCATAGGACATCTGTCACCAAATTGTCTGCATAGCCATCTTATTACCCCACTTCATGCAAACAGTGCAGAAAAATTTCATATCCCAACAGAAATGTAATTCCATGCAACTGCAATGCCATTCCACACCACAGGTGCAAAAAAACATTTTGGCAAGGATTTGAAAAATGACAGCTGTCACATACATGTGGTGGGGTAATAAGAAGGCTCTGTGGAAATTTGGAGTCAAAATATTTAACATTCCCAAAGTTATGAGTGAGAGTAGTGAAATTGCAAGAAATGGGCATAACTTTGCCATTTTTACATATTTTGACACCAAATTTTCTAAATAGCCTTCATATCGACTCACCTCATGAACAAGTGTTGAACTAAATTCCAAATCCTGCCTGAAATGTGCATACACCAAGCAACCACAAAATCAGCTTTCAGGCTGGAGTTGCATAATGGCAGTCACAATGTTCATGAGATTGTGTCCCCAAAAAGCTACATTTAAAATTTGGGGTTAAAATGTTAAGAAATGATAGAGTTATGCATAAATGTTGAAACTCTCCATTGAAATAAATTTAACTGCATTTACCTTAATATTTCATATTCCATTTGCCGATTCCAGTAGCAAGATGTGTCTTTGGTCAGGTGAGTGAGAGTGTGTGAGGGTGTACTGGGGGGTTTGGGGTGGTGGGTACTGAATGAGAGATGGGGGTGGGGTAAGGTATGATCAGTGAGGACCATTTTATTTTTTCTTACAGGAGGAAACAAAAAGCAAAGGATGGTTTACTTTTTTCTAGCCACACAGACATGGACTGGGGGTTACCATTAGATACCAGTGACAAACAGCAGCACGGGTAGGGCAATTGGAGAATGGGGGAGGGACAAACAGCAATACTGGGATGGAGATTTGAGAACAGGGGAGAGGAGGGACCAGTAGATGACCAGGGACATAACTGGCAGCACCTGGACAGTGATCCAAGAATGGGGGGACCACTAAACTACCAGAGACATACAGTAAGGCAGCACTGGGATGTGATGGGAGAACAGAGGAGGGAGGAGGGACAACTAGACTACCAGGGACACAACCGCCAGCATGGGGATGTTGATTAGAGAATGAGGGGAAGGTGGAGGCTCCACTAGACTACCATGGACATAGCAGCACAGGGAGGTTGATCGGAGAATGGGGGAAGGGCAAGGGACCACTAAATAACCAGTGACATAAAAGTCAGCATGGGGATGGAAATCAGAGAACAGGGGAGGGGAAGGGACTACTACACTTCCAGGGAAATAACGGCAGCATGGGGAGGGCAATTAGAGAATGGGGGAAGGGGGAGGGTCCACTAGACTACCAGGGATGAAACAACATTCATAATGTTTAAAAAACATACTGTTACGGAATTTCTGCACAACAGATAAGTGCAGAGCCCAGCTAAGGGGTTCCTGACAACTATGCAACACGACTACTGTGCACAAAATTTGAAAACCCCACTGAAATAAATTCATTCCCCACATGAAAAAAAAAACTTATTTTGTATCTCGTCATACGAAACAAGAATCTTGTTTTGTATCACGCAATACTAAACACAGATTAATAATGTTAAAAAACATATTTTAAGAGGATTTTTTCTGACAGACAAATGTAAAATCCATCTAAGGGGTCACAGTAAGAAAGCTACATGAGTTGGTTCCTCCTCAAAATATCCCTTTTGTGGGCTTCTTATATTGAATTTTCAGACAAAGGAAAAAAATGAGGTCAGTATGAACAAATAATTCTTTTTTCATTTGATACAGCTATTTTGAGATGCTTACTGAGCACGCTCAGAACCATTTTATGAACATTTTAAATTGGAATAACTTTGGAACAGATTAATATTTTTTCACCAAACCAACAAAAGGCACATCTGTGAGTCAGACACTTTTCTACTCTGAAAAGTTCAGATGGCAATTCCAAACCATTTGGGCTGTAGCCAAATTCAAAGAAAATCACATTCAAACCAACGGAAAAAAAACTATAAAAAAGGCACTTTTTTCACTATCCCGGTCACGGAAACCTAACACCCCACCTGAACAAAATTTGACATGTTCAGAGACCTACCACCCAAGACTGCAAATGCAAAATGTTGTGCAAAACTGTCAAATGGTTGCGAAGATATTAAAGTGCAAAGTTTTGAGTTTAACATAGAAACCTCAGTTCAACCCTAACTATAGTGGTGCTAACGTACCACTATATATATATATATATATATGTACTGTATATATATATATATATATATATAAAATATATGTATAAATATTTATAAAATGGGCTAGAAAAAGGAGTCAATGGCATTGGACAAAGACCATCAGGTGGCCATGCATATATCAGAGCGCGACAGCACACCTGCACTTTTACACCCCCTCCAAAACAATTTTGTCATTTTACAAGATAAATAACCCATTCTAGGGTGTGTGGTCATGCGCTGATATACGTCCACCATGGGTGGTTGATGCACTTGGTCTGCGGCCTCGTGCGTAACAACACCCACAAGGTGTGCGTATATCAGAGTGTGACTGCACACCCTAGAGTGGGTTATCTGTTACATATATATATATATATATATATATATACTTTGCAAAACACTTTCTTAATGCACAGGTTTTGCAAAAAACTCTGTTAATGTACCAGTTAGGGTTCAAATTAATGCACAAAAGTTGGGAAATATGGCATTAGGGTTTCCAACCCCAACTCCCAATTTCCCAAGCAGTAAAAGGAAAAAGAATTAGGGGCCCAATTCCAGAAGCCTCTAGATTGACACAAGGTGCTTGTGTCAAAAAACAATTAAGTAAGTTGCACCTTGCATCATGTTTTGCTGCATTCCCTGTTCTGAAAAGCAGTCTGTACTGGAATGGGAAGCCGCAGCAACAAATGGCCACTGTGCAAACTTTGCGACCTCCATCATGGTATGGCAGGTTGCAAGGGGGCTTGCACCATGGTGGGCCGCAATATCCCCTTCATTGGTATACTGAAATCCCCACCATGGCCATAGCAAGGAGGTCAGTTTAGACCAGCCAGGAGGTGGTCTGTACCCCTTGTGGCCTCGCCCCTCAACGTGGGGATGTGGCGGTGGGGCTCCATATGTGGGATCCAGGGTCAGAAGGGACAGGGGAGTACCATAGGGGTGTTGGGGAGCAAGTGGGTATGCCAGGGGGTGATCGGGCACCTGGCAGGGGTGACATTATTATAACATGGTATACACCATTATGTGACTGGCACCGACAAGGGCACTCCTGCTGGATGCCCAATCATCCCCCAGCACACCCACTCACTCCCTCACACCCCTGTGGCATCCCATGTGCCACTTCTGCCCCAGGACCCCTCCTAGCATTGATTACATTCTTGCATCGGGTGGGGGGGGCAGATCCATGAGGCAAATCCCATCAGTGTGCCTAGTGTTCAGTGCAAGCCTGCCTTTGTGGTGAATCCTGTTTTTTTGGTGCAGGGACCCCCGATGTTATGGAATTGGGTACAGGATCCCTGGTGCACCAGCAGTCAGCACAAGCCACCTTTGACATGGCTTTTTGCGAACCGAGCCATAGGTTTTCAGGTCTCCAGAGTCTTGGCGAATCAGCGGTTTGGTCTTCCTTGGGGTTGTCATCCCAAATGCCTACCCTGTTCCCTGAGTAAACAATGTCAGACGTGATCTCCTCTCTTCAAGCAGGGACCACAGGGCACTGTGTGAAGAAAGCTTGAACAGATTATGTTAGCAACACGTGGCAAGATATACTTTTCTACCTTTGAAGAATGTATCAGTATGAGGCACTGGCTTCGAGCTGTGCCTTGTGCTTCAGACAGGAGACTAGGAACTGGAGGGAGGGTATAGGGTGGACAACCCCAAGGAAGACCCCATCACTGATTCACCAAGATGCCAGAGACCCAAAACTCATTTTTTTTTTTATTTTTGCTTCATTAGGCATGAGGGTGGGAAGAATGAGGGTTGTAAACCTTTAACACCACATTTCCCCACTTTTGTGGTGTTAACTTGAACACTAACTGGTGAATTAACAAAGTTTTTTTTACAGAGAAATTCCTTTCTTTTTCAAGTAGTGGAATCATAGCCTTGTTCAAACAGCTGCCTTCAGGACCTGCTTGAACAGATGCAGATATGGGAAGACTCCATCCACCTACAGAAGTGCAGGGCCCTTACAGGCCATCTGCTTCTGTGCAGTGATGGATGTCAAGAATTTATAAGGCTGTCTGGTGAGTTGCAAAAGCACAGGGCCCTGTGGTCCTTGTGCTTACATGTTGTGACAGATACAGATGCACAGAGCAACAAGTCCATCTGTCAGCAAATGCACAGCGCTCTCTGTCACCTATGGGTGCAGAGGTGCATGGCCCTATGCCAAGTGGACAGTTGTCTTCACTATATGGTATCCGTTCGGATGATGACAACCCTGAGGATTCCATTCCTTGGCTGCAGGGATGTCGCAAAACAGTGCCATCCCCCACCTTCACCCTAACCAGCTGGATCACCAAGCTTGCCCCAAACTCAACTCACCTGCACGGAATCGCAAAACATACTCACTGGGGCCAAAACTGTCACTACATGCAAAGTTTCTTAACAATTATGTAAATATTTGAGGTTTTTTTTTATTTTGACCCCAGATTTTCAAGATAGTCATTTTATGACTCGTTTATAAGCATGACATGCAGCATTGGCCCAAATGTCATTTCATACCAAAGCTGCAAAAACATCTCATCCAAGATTTAAAAAATGACACCTGTCATGTTTGTGAGATGGTGTGGTAAAATGGCTATGTTGAATGTTTGCAGTCAAAGTATTGAACATTAGTGAAGTTACGAGCGAACGTTGAAATACTGCAATGTACACTCATAACCTGGGCATTTTACCATATTTGTACTCCAAATTGTCAGCATAGCTTTCTTATAACTGGAAATCATGAACCCGGTAGTTTAAAATTGTCTGCATCACAGGTGTAAAATCATATTTTGACACAATTTGAAAAATGACAGCTGTCACATTCATGAGGAGGTGTAAAAAAGTGGCTTGTACAAAATTTTTGGATTAAAATATTTAAAATTACCTAAGTTATGAACAAGCGTTGAAACATTTAAATGTACTGTATGCTCATAACTTTGACATTTTTATATATTTTGATCCCAAATTCTCAAAATAACCTTCTTATGACCCCACCTCATGAACAATCATGGTGAACATTTTCATATCCTATTCAATATGTGATTTCACAACATGACAGCAAAACTGCCTTTCTCTCTAGATTTATTTATTTATATTTTGGAATTACACCTTTGAGCTGAAAGCTCATTTACAAAGGTTCTACATCAAATTGTTCAAAAAAAATAAAAGTACACACAGAACAAGTGGGAATAAATCCAAGAAAGCAGTAAAGTACATTTTTACAGGGTAAACAAGGAAGAGAGACCCCTGGCTGCACTGTCTCCCACCCCTCCCTCCCCCTCTCCACTCCTGCCCTGCCCCACACCACCTCCCGTGCTCCACACACCCTGCCCTCCTACCCCTCTTGATCTCCTACCTCACTTCTCCCCATCAACCCCCTCCTCCCCTTGTCTTGCTTATAGCTCAAGTCTTTGTACTGGTTATTACATGTCTGTAAGTCAGTGACTTTATGTTTGTAACTAAAAATGATGACTGTTGCACACACTGACGTGGAACCTTTGTAAAAGAGCCTCGGCTCAAAGCTATTGTAATCCTAGATTGAAACAGATAAATGAATAAATAAAGAGAGTCCCATTCAGGTGGATACAAAAAAAAAATACTACACACAGTACTAGTAGGAGTAAATATATGAAAACAGTAAGAGTGCATTCTTACAGGATAAACAAAAAGAGTTTTACATTCAGGTGGATAAAAAAATGTACATACAGGTGTATACATATTCAATAAGCAAGTTTTACACACATAGAAATGAAGCAGCCAGGTAGTTGGGCCGTGTTAGTAGTCACTGAAGTGGGGGAGGTAGGGAGAAGACGGGTGCATGAAGACATTGTGCTAGGTAGGTGGGTGGACAGGATAATAGCATGGTAGGAGCATGGGAGAAAGAGGCTAGGCTGTGCAGGAGATGGGAAATGAGAGGGAGTGAGGCAGGTAGGAGGTAGCGTGGCAGTGGAAGATACGACGGATAGAGTGGTGGTGGATTAGCAGTCACAGTTGTTTAAAGAGGTAAGGTGTTGATGAAGTTTTCTCTTGGAAGACCCTATCATTAGTTCATTTGCTATGTCTGGGGGGAGTTCATTTAGCCAGCACGTAGCACGGTACACAAAGGACCTCTGTGTTTGCGATGTTCTGAAGTTTGGGACTAGCAGCGATTTTTGGGACATACTTCTTGTCCAATGGGGATTGTTTTCTGCAATTAGGAGGTTCTGTATAGCAGGAGATGTTAGGCTGAGGCATGTTTTTCTCCTAAGGAGACAGACTTGGTAGCATAATCTTCCCTGCAAGGTTAGCCAATCAGTTTGCATATACAAGTCACAGGTGTGGATGAGTCTGTGTGCATCAAGTGCCAGTCAGCAGGATTTATTTAGTGCCACACTGATTCATTTCAGGGTTTAGTCAGAGGCTACCCCATCTCCCACAATTCCATAGTCTATGATAGCAAAAATTGAACTTTTAATAGCGAGTGATTGTGCCTCAGGGGTTAGGCTATGTCGGTAGCTATTTGCAAAATTCCACTGACACTGGTCATGAAGTGGGTCCCAAAAAGATCATGTTGAAAATTTGGAGTAAAAATATTAAAAGATAATAAAGTTATGAATAAAAGTTCAAAACCCCACTGAAATATATTAAACCACACTTACCTGATTTCTTAGATTGTAGTCGCCGGTTCCAGCAGCAAAATGTATCTTCAACTGGAGAGTAGGTCTATGCTGTGGGGCATGTTCAAGTGAGTGAGGGTGTGTGGGCAGTTTGAGGGTGAGTGGTGGGTGCTGAGTGGGAGATCGAGGTAGGATGGATGCGGGGTGTGTGTGTGTGTGTCAGATAGGCCAGGGACCTCTTTCTTTTTAAAGGGTTTAAAAAACCCCACTGAGGATTGGTTTCTTTATTTCAGGGAATATATTCAATCTAACACTGGGGATTGGACACCCCAGTGTCGGATTCATATTCATCAGCACTGGGGGTAGACTTCCTGGTGATGCCATATACTTAATGGGAATGGAGGAGGGGATCACTGGAGAGGAGGGAGATCTGAATGAGAAGCAGTTCTTGGCTTGGGCACCCCAGTCCACTCATAAAATTAAAAATTAGGAAGGGTTGGTGGGTGACCTGGAGGGGAAGGTAAAGAAAGAAACACTACCATGGTGGGCACCCCGGTCTGCTGAAGAAAGAATTAGGTAGATAGAGACACAGAGACAGACAGACGGACAGACAGATAGACAGACAGACAGACAGGTGGTGGTGTGGTGGGGTCAGATTGCTGATGGACATTTTTTTTAGGTTAAAAAACTAAAAAGATCAATGAGTGATGGTTTTCGTTATTGTAGGGGCAGAGAACCCAACACTGGGGATTGGGCATGCCAGTGTCAGCATGATCTTCCACTGGGAGGTGGAGATCCTGGTGCCACCACCTATATATAATGAGTGGGGGATGTGTGGAGGATCAGATTGGTGAGGGATCATTTTCTTTTTCACAGGTTGCAGGGAAATAAAGATCAATGAGAGGATTTTTTTTTTATTCCATGGTGACAGAAGTCGACACTGGGGATTGGGTAACCCAGTGTCTTGGCATCCCTAGTGCCACCATGTATTCAGAAGGGGGTGGGACACCTAAAGTGGATGGTGGCAAGAGAAATGGTAGTAGGGGAGAGTACCCCAATCCACTTATTGTTTAAATAAAAAAACATGGGGGTTGAAGACCTGCAGGGGAGGTGTGTAAAATAACCTCAATCCACTTAACAGTAATAAAAAATAGATAGATAGATAGATAGATAGATAGATAGATAGATAGATAGATAGATAGATAGATAGATAGATAGATAGATATGTGGTCCATGGACAGTTCTGTCATTATAACACATGAAAGAACAATGGTTCTTTCATTTGATGTCATGAAAGAACTGTGAAAAAAACTAAGACCACTCCATTCTTTATGACCCGACCTTCTTCTTTCATAATTCATGAAAGAACTCATGAAAAAAGAATGTCGCTTCAGGAAAGAAGATGATGGACTTATCCCCCCCCTCCATTGTTCCTTCATGAGCTGACCTTCTTTTGTGGTCATGAAAGAACTCATGAAAGAAGAATCTTGGCTCATGAAATAAGATTTTTTTTCCATAGTTCTTTTGTGAGGTGAGATTCTTCATTCATGCGTTCTTTCGTGATCATAACAGAAGAAGATTGGCTCATGAAAGAACAATGGAAAAAAAAATAAATCCACCATATTCTTTCATGAGCTGAGATTATTCTTTCATGAGATGGAAACCTTCCTTTATGAGATCCAGAAAACAAGAATTTTTGCTCATGAAATAAGCCTCGGTAAGGATTTTGTGGATGATGCAAAACCATATGTCAGGGTAATTTTTTGGAAAACAAACTTCAGAATGGAGGTACAGTAAATGGGTTCCTCCCATTCAGCTAGATTCATATGTTTGTTTTTCTTCAGCGCATCAGTTTTATGGGTTTTCATTTTTATTTTGTTAACAAAAACAGAAACAAGATGGCTGCCATACAAAAGAAGATTTTTTTTTATCAGAAAAGAAGAATTTCAGCTCACAACAGGAGATTCTTCTTCTGTGAGCAGGAAATTCTTTTTTTGCATGAAACATTTACCTGAAAGACATTACTGAACATGCTCAGAACCTAAATATTAAATCCTTATGAATGAGAAACAGATGTAGTAGTAGTAGTAAGTAGTAATAATTTTATTCATGAAAATACATGAATGAGGCAAAATTCCCATTGAGACTGCAATCATTTACAAGGGATATCTTATCTCTAAAATCCTGGTTACAATGGGATAAAATATAACACTATAGCAATATACAAAATAATATAATGAATAGTTTATTCAAATATATCAACAGTACACTAAAACGAGACAACCAATATTAATACTGAACCTACAAGAGGTAAATATGTTCCAACCTGGAATCGGTATTAAAACAGAATCCCTTTAGAGTAATATTTATTCACCAAGCCAACAAAATGCACCATCCTAGAGCAAGCCCTTTCTACCCTGAAGATTTCAAAACAAAATTCCACACCATCTGAGCTGTGGGTGACAACAACAAAAGACAGCAAAAAGCACCAACTTTTCCTAAAATGCATTATCCAGGTCTCATAATCTGCACATCTGACCAGAACAAAATTTACCAAATCAAGAGACCCTCCCACCAACCATGCATGCATGCAAAGTTGTGTGCAATTCTGTTGAATGGGGGTGATCCTATTAAGAAGCAAAGTTAGAGGTTAACATTAAACAACTTGCTCAGCCTTAACTATAAGGGCACTACTGCGCCCCTATAATATATAGTATATATATATATATGTGTAACAAATAATCCAATAAAGACCATGCAGTCATGGGTGCCACCATGGCTAAAAACTTGGGGGGATTGGGACATGGCTCTACTATACTATTTGTATTGGTGTGGCTGAACCAGTGTTATTGACTATGTAGCATGGAACTGAACTGTATCTCAACCATTTGGATTTGTTTTATATGGGGCAGACAGAGAAAACTAGGGAAAGGTTTTGTGAGTCACAGCACATAAAGACATGTATTTGCAACCATACAGATTAAGCCTGTGTTTTCACTGAGGGGTGAGATGACATGATGGATCAAGACAGCAAAGCTCAAGTGGTCTCATCATGCCATCTTACTGAAGATGGAAACATTAGCATTGTGGTGTATGAGTGCTCATATGTTATATTGTATAGAAAATGTTTGTTTTAATTTACCGTCATTTTAAATCTGTCTTGCAATGTGGTTGAATAAAGAAAACAGAATACACAAACAGTAGAATAAGGTTAAAAATATTTAATGTGATTCAAGTAATATCTGTACAAGCTGACAACACCTAGTAGTTCATCTTGTAACAAAACAGTTCAGTTGGAGTGCTTTTAGCCTTGATGATACAGAATCTTCATAATGAGGACTCAGCAGTGTAGATAAACCTGAGGAATCTAAATAGACACAGGATTATATGCCTTTGTACTACAGAAGTAACATACAGTAGCTACAGTGCAACAGGATCCTGATGTCACTACCGTGGTACAACTACTTGGCATTACTAGGTTGTTTTAAGGCAGAAGTAGGGATTAGACCCATCGGGACTGCCTTCCCCACACCATGTAGGGGCAATTTAGTCGTCATTATCCATGAGGTACATAGTTCATTTTTAAACCTCTGGAAGTTGATGATATTTATTAAATGCTGGGGGAGAGCATTTCACAGTGTACAGGATCCGATGGTGAAATAATGTTTTCTTTTATTGGCTGCAGACATTTGGATACACAATTGTTTAGTATGGCATCTCAAGTTATTTGGCTTTAGATCTTTGATTATATTGCATACTGCTGTGTTAATGTCTATTTCCCATCATTCGAAAGGATTATTGGTTTTCTGGTCCTTTCTTTTTAATTAGCCTGCTCTATACAAACATGCTAGTTCCTAGTGATCAGATCCTTTTGTTTCATTGCTTTTAGCCAACATGCAATGAAATTACTAGTTCCTTTAACAGCAAAGGACCTCAAAATGACAAGTTCCTATAATAGAAAAGGACCTAATTCTGTTTGGCCTTTTTGGCAATTGTATCTATCTGAATTTTTATAAAAGTGTTAGTTCCTAGAAGAACAAATGGACTTGTATGCAATTGCATGCTGCTGCCAGTGTCGCTCTCTCCCACTGTGTCCTTGACTGCACTGCCATCTGTATTGCAGCAAGAATGATGACCCACCCACCCCTGGGATGTTCAGTCTTCACCCTATCCAGCCCACAATTACCCAGGTTTGTTCCTGAACTTGGGCTGCTGGTGTTGCAAGCAATAGTGCTACCACTGTGCCAACAGGCCAACCTCTCTCCCCTCTCTTGATGCCAAGGGCCTAATGCACTGAACCTTAGTTACCTCAAATTCTAGTTTGGCTCTGTCCCTCCCTTCCTTTCTGCTCTCCTTTCACCCCTTACCTTCTCTGGAATACTGGATCCCATTCCCTCTCCCTTCATTCCAGGAAAACCAATGCGGGCCAAGCTACTTTCTTGCGTTGTTTTCAGATGCTTTGGTTGTCTCTTCACATTTATCCACGCTGCCTCTCTCTTCTCCTCCTTCAAGTCCCTTCTTTGTGATTTTACTTCCCCTTCGTGCATCTACACTTGACCCCCTTTGATAGCATTCCCCTTCCCTCCTCCTTATTTGATAGGTGCCCACCCATCAGTGCAATTATGTTTGACCTAATTGAGTCCACACCTGGATTTGCCAGTTACTATTTGCACTTGTTCCTTGTCCTGCCCATTTACTTTTTTTATTTAACTGCCTAGTTCACATTGCCTCCTCCTGTCAACTTGGTTTTTTTTGCAGGTTTGCTCCAGCACATAGCTGTGCGAGCATGTGGAGGCACACACACCCCGTGGCACCAGCTCAGCCACTTCCACCTCCCATTAACTTTTTTGCCACCCCCTCTCCACCTACACTAATCACCGAACCGCCACCCAGTGGGAGCGGAACTACGGGGGCACCAACCTACCTTCACCATCCTTGGGAGAGGAGAGATGCCCATCAGCATGCTTGATCTTGCTCAGCCTCCTGGCCCCCTGATGACTCAAGGTCATTCGCGAACCCGGGTCGCTGGTGTGGCGCAAGGTGTGGCATCCAGTGCCTCAACCTTCTGCATCACCAGGCTGGCGGCTTGTCCATTTACTTTTTATATTACAGTATTACACTACTTTGTATGCATTTCATGACTGCCAATCAGTATAATGTTTTGTTTTTTTTATTACCCTTGCACCCTACTGTATGGTGAAATCTGCATTTTGTATTTTATTGCACATGCCAAAATGTACTGTATTTTATAAAATGGGAAGGGAAAAACTCCTTGGAATGTTAGAAAATCAAATAGCTGCCACCCCCCCCCCAAAAAAAAAGCGAGAGTTTGTCAAAGTCTTACTACCTCCCAACAACCACTGGACTGTGTGTTTAAACAGGACAGGAACTATATTTGACAAACATGAGCACTTTTACACTACTATTTCCTTTATCATTTTTTTTTATTTAATCTGTTATTTCCAGCCATTCAGAGCCTCAGCCATTTGAGCCTCGCCAGCTTGCCCCCTACCCATCACTTACTCCTTCACCCAGCACTCTTGTATTTACAGAAAAATACTGTTTTCCCATAAAACACAAAAAAAACTCAAATGAGCAATCACGTTTTGTATACAGGATGTTTTCAAATGGAGCCATTTAAAGTATTCATACTCCTGCTTGTGTTCAGACTCACAAGCCATACCCCATTTTTCTTTTAAAAGAATAGTCAATTAAAACTGCAGGAAGGTCCATGTGCACTCAAGAGAACATATAACAGGGGGCCCCCTAATGAGTCAAAGTACCAGGTGGGTGGCAGCAGCTCAGGCTGCACCAACTATACCTGCAGTCAATGTCTTTTCAACTGTATGAGTTTTCACAGTTTATTTTCTTAGAATAAAATTGTGCACTTGATAAGGTTCACTTTGCGCATTTGGCAGTTACATTTTCTTTTTGAGTGCACATGGACATTCCTGCAGTTAACTTCTTGTCTGGGGCTGTCTTCCCTTTAACCATGTGCATTGCCTCAGCACTACTAGCACTGCACCTCTCTCACTGGACATTTGAAACTGAAGGGAGTTTTTAAACTTGACTTACTGACACTTTTCTGTGGCTCCCATTCTGTCAGTGGCTTGCCTGCTATTTTGACCTTAGATTAACTCGCAAGGATGTGTTGTTTTTTAATCTGCATTCTCATAATGGCAGGGGGCACTACAATAAGACTGCAGAACTACAGAAAACTACAACCATGGAATGCCCTGCAACGAGGCTCCACTTGAACTGACTAATTATGAAAATTGTACTGAACTTGTACTCTGCATTGTCTTCTGTATTGTTTCTCATTTGATGTTGAACTTTTGCAAATGAGCAATTTGTGCTCAAAGATTATCTCCAATTATTTTCAATAAACAATAATAAACAAAAAAGCTAAGCAAAAAAAAAAAAAGCCTAGCAACGCAACCTGGCAGACGGACTATTTTATTGTTACTGAGCAACAGATTTAAACTTTTAAATATTGAAACATATTTAATTTTAGGTTTTCCTTTAGGTAAAACATAGGAAACCATTTTATAAGCACAATAGGACAATTCTAATGCACAGCCAGGGGCTGAGGGCACTCGGTTTGCAGTCTTGTGCCTTACTATGCCTCTGGCTGTGCATTAGAGCTGTGTAACACACATCCCATTGTGTCTTATTGCTTACTTATTGTGCTTACCCCTTACTTAATGTGCATCTGCATTTTGTTTTCTAGTCTGCTTTTTATATTATTCTGTACTTTTGTTATTGTCTACTCCCTCACCCCACTTCCCCCAGGATGCATCTGGAAATGATCTGTTACCAGCTTAGTATGTCATTCCTGGTGAAACATTTGAATTAAATAAATTATTTCATTGTCCTCAACTTGTACCTTCAGGCTAAGCCAATTCATATGTTATCAGCAACAGTCCAGGTAGAAAATCATGTTGTTCTTGAGGGGATACACTCTTTCAAAGATGGAGCTTAAACTGTCCCTTTCCTTCCCAAAAGGGGAACCCTGATGGATAAAGTCCTCTGGACACTTGTAGGAGATGAGGGACAGAGCTACCTGTCTTGGACCAACTGGAACAGTAGACTTAGTCAAACAGCCTTCAAAAGGCTTGGGATGCATCCACACAGACATGGTATACAGCAGCTTCACCTGGTCCATCAAGTGTACACCTTCTCCATAGCCATCCAAGAGTTAGGGCAAACTGAAGAGCCTGTACACACTTCCAATTTGCACATCAACTGGCCAGCAAGTGCCCTTAGATTAGCTAGGTGACCCCAGCCTGGTCTCTGTCTAGGCTCTTAACGCTCCTACATGGGCAGTAGGGACCATCCAAGTGCAGAAGATTTCACAAACAGACACAGTATACAGTACAAGTCACATTAAACTGTTCCCTCAACTCACTGGTGTAGCATTGTTCAATGAGTTTCCTAATCGGAGCAGGGTAAAAGTTTAGTATTAGTTTGCATCTACCTGCTATGTGCTATAAGCTTTATTTTCAGCTGAGTGCTTATGAGTTTCATTTCAGAAGGCAGACTAAACAACTCTTAAGGAATGCTGTGATATTTAAGCAATAAGGCATAACAAGGTGTGTGTTATCGTGTAATAACGTCACTCCTGGGGTGGGTTGAAGCATGAGGCGAAGCCGAGTGCTTCCACCACCCCAGGAGTAACATTATTACACGATAACACACACCTTGGAGTGCCTTATTGCAATTATACATGGCTCGATGTTATACATAACAAAAATAAAAATAAAAATGTTTAGTCGATTTTTAGTGAGGCAGTATATCTTTGTTTCTGAAACAAATCCATATAATCCTCCAAAAAATCAACACAGTGATGTTATTGTGTAATATTATCACTGTCTCAGGCACACACTGACCAATCAGAGTCCAGGAAATGTTCTTGACATTGTATAATTATAAACAATGCTTTTAAGGAATGCTGTGATATTTATAAACAATGCCATGAAAACGCAGCTACTGCCATTTCACTAAACAGTTACATGTGAGCTGAATAGGCAGTGAAGGATGGTTGGAAAATAGTTGAAAGCTTCAATAGTTTAAGTTGCCACTCCAGTAGCATCACAAAAAAAGAATTCTACACCAGTGAGTTGATGGAAGAGTTTAATGTGACTTGTATTGTACTTCAGCTTGAGATCCTGGTTTCAGTAACAGTTTTGTCCCTCTTTTTCACATAAATGCTGTTCCTATCAAACTCTACTACAGGGCTGTATCAGCTAGGCATTCTGTAGCATTGCCCACCACCACGAACTGCCAAACTTTAATTTTGGTAAACCAACTGGAGAAAAGAGTCAGTCGGGGAAGAGAGGCAGATGCTGCCACTAAGGTTGCCTCCCTCAAATTGACAGCTCGCAGCAGCTCTTTAGCTCCGGACAGCTAGCTACTCCCCTTTGTAACCCTGGGGTATACCAGCTGACCCAGGAGCACACAATATGTGCACAGCATGGGTCTCCATCCAGCATGTTCCCCTCCCACTAATCTGTCCTCAACTGCACTACCATCTTGATCACTCAGGTGGCAGTAACACACCAAGGACAGCAACCCTCCCTCTCTGGAGAGCATCCTCTGGGGTGTTCGATCCTCCTCTCCTTGGCCAGGTCATGATGACCCAAGCTCATTAGTGAACCTGGATCTCTGGCATCATCCAGAACAGGCTAAAAGACTGTCCGATAACATCAGGCTGAAATCTGCACTGCAAATGGTCCAGCAGATGAAATACATTACTGCAAATGTTTGCTGTTGATGTGCTGCACTATAAAATTATCATTCTGCATTCTTATTTCGGACTTTGCTTAATTTGTTTTGCAAATCAGTTAACTTCCACTAGTGGCTATTAAAAATTACCACAGTGCACTGGCTTGACAAGTGAAAAGAATGAAAAACTTGTGTGCTGCCCAAAAAGAAAAACCAGGCAAATAGAAACATAAGGGCTTCTCTTATTGGCTTTATAGGTACATCTTCTATATGATTCATACACCATGAACTACTTGCATAGGTGAACTTTTTAAGCCCACCAGAAATTTTCCTTTCCAAAGATGGCCAGGTTTAGAAACAGTAATGAACATCCATTGGAATGTAACCCCCTCTCCTAACACTCATAAATCAGAGTGCAGGTTCGTTATAACCCCTACATTGCAGACAGGCAGGGGGAGATGGACTGTCCTGGAGACATCAGTCTTGGAGTCTCTGTCACTAGTCATCATGAACTTCCACTTCCAAGATGATCAGTACCCACCCATAGTCCCCTTCTCCCTCAACTACATGCCCCACTGTTCAAGAGCACCTCCACATCAGACAGGACCAGTGAAGAGAAGGAATAATCTTGTGCAGTGCCCCCTCCCAAAAAAATAGCAAATAGAAACTTAAGGGGTTTTACCCCACTGGCTTATAAGGTGCACCTACTATGTGATTCATACACAATGAGCTCTTTTCTGTGTAGATGAATATTCTAATCCTGCCAGGAATTCTTCCTTCCAAAGGTGGCCAGGCTTAGAAAGAGTAATGAATACTCATTGGAATGTAACCCCCCCAACTGCACAAGTCAGACCCTGGGTACATTATTAACTCCACACAACCCACCACCTACCATCCCACCTGCTCTCAGTGCCCACCTCCATACAGTGCTTGCACACCACCACTGGCAGAGGCTGGTCAATGAAGGAACAGAGGTCCAGCATCTGGGATGGTGAGTAGCTAAGTCTGGGAGTTCTGAAAGCTGCACACATAGTTACACTGGCTGCTTCATCAACACCCCAAAAACAATAACCCATTTCTTTCACAAAATCCAACCTGAAACTTAAAACTACACAAACATCCCCTCACTCACTCTGAGCCGGGTACACATACATCCAAACTTTCACACTGTCTTAACACAATAATTTAACTATTCAAACACACCAACCACTAACCTTTCATACAACCAACCTCCCCCAATAAAACCACAATCTGCAAACAAAACAAAAAGAAAATCAGGTGAATCCTGAAATTGTGCCGGCAATGGGGAAAAGTCAGTTACAAAAAAACTCAGTTCTCAAGCTATGCTTTATGTATAATTCAGCTTTGCTACAACCAGAGCAAGTCCAGATCCAGTATTAAGAGAAAGATGTCCCTCCCTAGCAGCACCCTCTCCACTATTTTGGTGATTAAAAAACAAAAGCAGGAGATAATAAGAGAAGACATTCCGAAAGTGCTTTCTCAACTTGTTTCTTCTGCGAAATCAGCAGAACTTGGATTTCAGTCTGGGTTTACTGTCTCTGCAGTAAGGAGAACAGTCACCAGCCAGAGTTCACCAATGCCTGACCATAGAACTCATCAGGGAAATCTCGCTGTATGATCTTTGTCCTGCAATGACAGGATCCAGAGGGGGACCCATAGGCCTCCCTGGTACTCCATTTGCTCTTCACCTGACTCCAGCTCACTCTCCAGTCCTTTCATGGACTGGCTCAAACACACCAGTCTGCACTTACAATCCATTCAGTCTAAACTCAGTTCTCCATCTCTGGATCAGAAACAATGACACCTTCACACCAGCCAAGGGCCCTCCACCATGCTACTGCTATAGCCAGCACTGCAAATGCAGTGGTAAGTCCAGTTAATGTGTATGACTTCAAATGTGGAAAACTTCTGTGCAAAGGTGTAGACGCCCCAGCATATGGCACAGTATATGGTTATAAACTGAAAATAAAAAAAATCTAAACTGCTGCAATTATCTCTCTACCCTACTCTAGCTACTCTCAGCCCGTAAACCTCCAATCTCACTAAATATGCTGCTGGTGTGAATAGACACTTGCTGATGCCAACAGTCTTACTTAAATGACTTTAAAACTTTAAGACTAAAGTTCATTACACTGAAAGCCTAATCATTCACTTTTGGTATACTTCCTGTATTATTCTTATTCTCCTCAAACATTTAGGTTAAAACCACAGTACAGGAGGGTGTTATTACAAGCTCAATACCGAGCTCTAAACAGATGGCAACAGAACCTGGCAGCCATCTTTCAGCTTTCAGCAAAGGTACAGCATATCTATCCATAGACGTAAAACCAAGCACTGCCCCCTTGCATCCATTTTGAGTGAAAACAACAGCTGGTACTTCTGGCATGATGATAAGTGTCATTCCACCTCAAACAACTACAGTAACATCAGCCAAAGTCAACACTCTGTGATAAGCATGGCAGACGTTCCTCTGTGACAAATTGGTGTGACTGCCATTGGATCACATTCTGTTCCTACGAAATTATGAAGCGTGTTACTGGCAGAAACTGTGAAATGAGCGTTGCATCCTGGCTGATTCCACTCTATATGATCATCCCATATCATGCAGCATCACTCAACCCACTGCTGCTCTATTAACTACTATACATATCCCTCCTCACTCGTTACCATGAGACTAACCAAGGTGCTATACATTCATAAGTTGTGGAACTACGTCATGAGGAAGATGGCATTGAGCCCCGATCTGGCACGGAGATTACTGTAATACTGTCATCAGTTCAAAGGGTACATTGTTCACAAGAGGGATACCACAGTTCTTCTAGGCAAAGAAATCACACCAAAGCAGCTTTTTGAGGTGCGTTGTACTGAAAAGGGGGAACTAGAGGAGGATACGATAGTGTAGTGTCAGTTGGACAGGGGAGAGAAGTGGCAGCAGATAAGTTAGAGGAGAGGGAACAACAGAAGGAAGGGGTGAACAAAAGGACTAGTGGAAATGAGAAGAGGATGAAGGGAAAATGAGAGAAGGAGGAGAAGAACTAAAGAAAGAATAGGGGGAGAAAGAGATGAGAAAGAAAAGTAAGAATGAGAGAAAGAGAAGAAGTAAATGAGGGGAGGAATTGGATGAAAAAGAGGGGCAGATAATGAAAATGATGAGGATAATTAATATGAGGAGGATGAAAATGAGAACAGGAAGAGAAGGGGAAAAATTGGGAGGAAGAGGAACTAGAAGAAAATGAATGTGTGTCATTAATTACAACATTAAATGATGACTATGAGACTGAGTAGTAGAGGCCATCAAAACAGGTGAAAAGAAATAGAAAAAAAGAAAATCAACAAAGGAATGTCCTCAGTAATGGAACTTTCAAGCCTCACCCCTCCCATCACATCAGCTCTATACTGTTACATCTATTAATGCTGATGCCCAGCCTCAGCAGTGTAAATCCCCTTGAAAAACAGTGTTCCCCCCAAAAAACACAATTTACCCACAAGTGATATCCAGCCCCTATACAAGAATCCTTCAAGTCCATCAAAATTGTTATTAAAAAGCCAAAGTGAAGTCATCCAGCTAGTGTAGTGGTAGTACTTCAGCTGGCAATCCAGATAACCTGGGGTTCCACCCCTACCTTGTGGTGTCTTATGTTGACCAGTCAGGCAAGGTTCTGGTGTTCATCTTGGATGCCTCCTTCCTTGGGGAAGTAGGGGACCTCCTTTTGTTGCACAACTACCCCAAGGTGACCCATGGGGAGGAAGTGTCATGTATACCTTACGGAGTGGCTTGACATCAGCAAGCACTAATTTGCCTTGTGTGTGACATGGAGTAGTCACACAGACTTAGACTGGTACTGGCAGGGAAGTTCCAAAGGAGGGGTGGGGCTTCCCTACCCTATCAATAGCCAAGGTAGGTGATGGGACAGCTAGCTTCAAAGGATCATGCCCTGTGGAAAGGATAAGTGGTTTGGTTATGTGACAAGGAAATGGAGGGTGGACCTGGGACAGATGATGTCTAATCATTGCACCGTGCCTAACATGCTCCCCAACCCACTTCCTTCTTGCCAGCTCCTCCCACTGGCCTTCTATCTAGTTGGGCAAAGTCACATATTATGGACTTTGTTCTCCTTGGAGGTCCCACCTGTGGGGAACAAGCCACAGGGTACTGATTTGGTGGCCAGAAATAGGAGTGGGCAAATGCAGGAAAGGCGTATCAGTTCCCAGAGGTTACAAGCATGGGAAAGGAACACTGAGAATGATGGAAGGAGAATGTCAGGTCAGGTCTGTGGGTAATAGAAACAGAAAATGTATAAAAAGTCAAATAGAGTCTCTGTGATTGGAAAGTATTTTATGACTGGATCTACAAATTAACTGAAAGCATGTTGTAATAACTATAAGAAACATTAATCAGGGTCAGTCTGTTAGAAATGTAGGGGCAACTGTTCTAAATGATCATTAAAGATGTGAGCATGGCATCATACTAACAACCGCTATGTCGGAATCATGACAAGAGCAGTTGGAATGGGAACAGCGATAAGAAGATTTATTCAATTCTAGACATGGAACATACCTGATAGATCCATCCATGGCTACTTGCTCTTTATAAGGAGTTTGAACATTATCACCAAGCAATGCAAATGTACTGGAAATAAAAAAAATACTACACTGCCATAGCCCCCCCCAGCCAAGACTAAACATCCACATAATCACCCATCTCCGCTATGATTAACACAGCTCATTGCAGAGATGCTGATCATTGATCATTAAATGTTAACTTTTCTCCCTATTGGAAGATATCAGCTATAAGAAACATTTGATGGAACTCAAGTCAAAATACAACACTCGGTCATGCTTCATATTTTCCTGACATGTTATCCCATGGATGTATTAGGCTGTGTATATAAGCAAGTTGTGTCCATTGTTTTATATACACACACTAAATTCCATGGTGAGAAGCTTAATGTTCCACAGCATCATTTAATATAGGAAGTTTCCACATAGTGGAACTCTATCTTGTGTATGTATGTATGCATGTATTGATTGATTGATTGATTGATTGATGCATTCATGTTATTTAATTATTTGTAGCCTAATTTACCAGGTAAGCAAGCATGGTTCAGATGGGCTCATTTCCAGCTGTGACCTGGGAGCAGAGGAGTGTATGAATTGTCAAGGAAAACACAGTACAAAGCATTCCAGAGGAAGTAGTACATAGTCAACATATATAAAGAGTCACAAGTACTGGCCCGCCGGTGCAGCAGTAGGATTTCCGTCTGCAATGCTGGCGATCCAGGTTCAGGAGTGTACTCGGGTCGCCAGAGGGCCAGCTGTGGGGAATAGGCTTTAGTGTCCCACGATGGCTCACCTTCTCTGGGGGGAGGGTGGGGAAGCAGCCCAGCATATGCTGACCCCTGGTGGAGGCCAGAGACTTGGCAACACGTCAGATGCATCAGGGCTTGATTGGCCTTGGACGAAGGTCTGGGGTTTGACAAGCTCGAAGGCAGCCTGGGGAGGATGTCATGGACATCAGCTCTCATGCCTTGACGTCAGGGGCACTCGCGACATCCACAGCACAGAAACATGGAAAATGCCTTCCAGCTCTGTAGGAGATGGAGCCCTGGAGCTTGCCCTTGATGTGCTGCCGCCTGCCTGGCCAACCTGTGACCAATGAAACAAGAAGTGTTTGGGGTGCTTGGGGGCCCCACCTCATCCCCACCCGGGGGCTAAACCAAGGCTCCATGGGGAGATGAGGGTGGATCAGGTAAGATGACCAGCAGAGGGATGACTCCTTGGGGGCTCCAGAGGAAGTTGGAGTTGGGGGGGATGTAGGGGGGAAAAGAAAAATTAAAATAAAAAAAAGAGTCACAAGTACGGAGTGTATAAACAAGGCCCATTATTACAAAAATAGAATCATAGTTTCATACAGAAGTCACAGATACAGAAGTGAGAACATAAATGCCCTAATATGATACAAAGGGACTATCTGGTCGCATCTGGAATCGAGCAACACTGCTCAGTATGCCTTCCTGGTTAAACTCGTAAATAAATAAATAAATAAATAATAAATAAATATACTGCTGATAGAAATATGTTTGTGTGGCAGTGTTGGGTAAGTTACTTTTAAAAAGTAATCAGTTACAGTTACTAGTTACTTTCAAATAAATGTAATCAGTTACAGTTACTAATTACTTTTATATAAAAAGTAATTGGTAACTGTAACTGTAATGCATATTTCTTTTCATATTACTTTTGATAACATGGGTATATTTACTCATTGGACATAGCTATGTGCTCATGAAACCCCAAGAAGTATATAAAAGAAATAAAACATATTCTAAAGACAATTAATATGTTAATTTATAACACAGTACCCATCTGACATTGCCAGGCACAACAATCCCTTTACAATTCCTTAAATAAGAGCTCTATTAAAAAACACCCAAACACACACACTGCATTTCCTGCTGCCCTCCACAATCTTTTCCGTCCACAGCTGAATCCTGGCTTTGCCAGCCATTGCCATCTCTGACATTTTTCATTTCCATAACACCCACACTCACTCTTCAACACACACACACACACACACACACACCTGCATCTACTGCCAGTGCCCTTGGGGATCTTTCCCATACAGCTGTATATCCTGACAATGACAGCCACAACTACCCCTTTACATTCCACCCTTACCCCACTGCCACACACACCCTGCTGCATCTTCTGCACTTGGTGGCCCTCCCCACATCTACCCTGCATTCTCCTCTTGACTATGAAAGAGCCACAACTATCCCTTTACATTTATATAATAAAATCCCACCCTCACATAGCTCCCCCCACACTCACACACACACACACCCTGCAGATCTACTGCCCTTCCTTGCCTTGTGATCTTTTCTCATTTCCCCACAGCAGCTTAAATCCTAACTTTGTCATTGCCAGCCACAGAGCCACCCCACATCACATACAATAAATTCCACCAGCACACACCTGCTTACCCCAACACACATTTTAAACATTCTTTCCCACAGCTGAACCTTGACTTGCCACTGAGACACAGTTATAATTATAACTAAGTCTTCCATAAATGTGATGCCACTGCCAGTATGCCACAACTGAAGTCAGACAGTGTCACTTACAACTCAATTATCACACAACACAAAACACTTGTTGCACTCTGGTAGATGCACCTTCAATGAGGATTTTCTTTGAGATGGGATGGGTGATGGTGATAGATCTGGCAGGTTGGGGAACAAATGATCAAGCCGCCTGCTGCGGCAGTTTGGCACATGCGGTGTTGATGGAAATAGGCCCTAAGCTCTGCCTGCAGATGGACTACTTGCCTTTTTCCCCTACAACAGCTATTCTGGCCCCGATTCCCTTGGGGTTTTCAATGGCTACTGTAGAGGGCCATGACTGATGACATGCACAAGTGTAGCAAATTATCTATAAATTGTACATCAACTGGCCAATCTATTGCCTCCTCAAATAAATTTCAACAATTCCTGTAGTTATTCTTAGCTGTACCATGCAGCGGAGCATAAGTACTATAATTTGTATATCAAACGTTGCAGAATAATATAATTAATAATAAACCAACAAATAAAATGATGTTTTCTGACTTTTATTTACACATTACAAGTTACAGATATAGGACAAAATGGTAATATTAAATGCATGCTGAAAATAGAAAATTGAATTGGAATCGATGTTTCAACCATAGTTTCTTCTTCAGGAATTATCTAAAAGAGAAAAAAGCAGGTTAGGGAAATAAGAGAAATATATGTGAGGGAAGAAAATAGGGGGAGGCTGTAGGAGAAATACAAGATAATACATGGGGTGGTGTGTTTAACGAGATTTTATACACACCTGAGGTGTTGGATGCCATATAAATCCTGACAGCGAAGCTTGAGGGGTTTATTTAAGCATCCAACACCAAGGGTATGCATAAAAATCTCGAGTTAAACACACCACCCTTTGTTTTATTTTATATAACTGCTGGGGAGCATTTTTTCACCACAGCAATTATATAAAATAAAACCACATCCCTGAGCAGCCACCACCTCAGGGTTTCAGCGCAGTCCACTGTCAGAGCTTCGCTGCTGAAACATTTTGTTTCCAGTTTTTTTCTTTGATTTTACAGCTTAGACATAATGGTAGACATAGGGCAGTTATTTCCTTTTTTTTAAAGTTAACTTACCGTGAAGTGCCAGCCACAGTGAAGTGTGCAGGCGTGCGGTGCTACAGAAAGGCAGAGAGGGAGAGAAGAGCTGCGGCTGGTGCATTTATTGACCAAGGGAAAGCCAGTACATGTTCACCATTATAACCCATAGGTTATTATGGCAAATTATAACCTGGTTTCCCTTCGGAAAAAAACACAAGTATGGTATTATAAAGTGATAATAATTAAGGTAAGACTAGAATCTGGAAAATGAAAAGGTGATCACAGGTATGAAAAGGCAGACTAGAAGTGAATGGGCTGAGGAGTCCTTAAGTGGGGACTAAATAACAGGACCTAGTAAGAAGGCTGAAAGGTGAAAGCTATGTGTGCACACTCATTTTCATTTTCTACAGATTAAACAAATACTCAAACTATAGGGGCCAGTGATTTACACTTCACCAGAGCCATTCAGCCAATCAACATTTTCTGTAATGAGACAACTGGCAAAAACAACCCTAACACCCAAAGTCAGGGAGACTGTAACAACATAAAAAGCAGTGGTGCAATAAATGAGGCTACCTTGTAGTTGTAGCCACTGTGTTAGAGCAAAGATCTCATAGGGCAAACCAGTATTAGGTCAGAATTCCTAGGCTAAATGTTACAAGGCTGCATGTCTTTGCTGCAGTTGTTGTGCCACAGGGTTACACAACTCTGTACCTCTGGCAGCTCATAATACTGAGACACTGTGACTATTTATTTATTTATTTATTTAGCTTTTGTTGACCGGGTAAGTGCACTAGACAAATCCTGCCTATTTTCAGGCATGACCCGGGGGAGGGGGATTTAAACCTGAATATAAGCAAGTCTACAGAAAATGGAACCTCACAACCATGAAATGTTGCCTAAATGTTTTATTGTGAAAAAAGGTAAAAAATGGTAAGCAACTTGCATTCAGTGTGCAAGGTGAAGATGCTGGGTGCTCATGCAGTGCTTGTCAGAAGGCAGTTTTTTTCAGCCTGATGTAATAAATTGAACAGGCAGTTAGTTGAGTAGCCTTTGCTTACACTGAAACCTGAATATCAAAAGACACCTGCATAGCCGGCCCGGTGGTGCTGAGGGTTGAGGCGCTGGATGCCACACCTCGTTCCATGCCTGTGATCCATGTTTGGGAACGAGGATGGGTCATCGCGGTTCAGTGGGGATGAGGAAGGATCAAGCATCCCATGGACTGCTCTCCTTCCTCGGGGAGGGGGGTTTATCAATTGCTGGTGCAGTAGCAGCCCCTGGTGGCAGCTAGGGGATTGCACTGCCTGGCTGGCAGAAGCATGGGATTGGGGATGCAGCAGATGACTTTCGAGTGCGCACAGGAGCGTGCTCACATTGAGCAGGGTGTCATTGCATGTCTGAGTTCGGGGGAAACACTCAAGTAAAAATCCCCCAGCTGTGGATAGGTGAAGGCGCCTACCATGTCAGCCCACACTCCTGCCATCAGACCTGCCTGCAGGAGCCCCTCCTTCCGACTCCAATGCATTGGATTCATAGATAGAGCACCAGGGTGGGCAGCCCTACCCCAGGGGCTCAGAAATGGGGGATTCATCAGATCAGGAGTGCCTACAAGCTAAGGTTTCAGACTGGGAGGTAGAGACCGACATGGGGGGTAGCTGGATAGAGTTCCACAGCCGGGAGCATAAAAAAAGTGTACAAAAAAAAAAAGACACCTGTACAATCTCCAGATTTCTGTGATGTCATAAAACTCTTGAGCTTCACTCTTGAGTTTATGATGACACAGAAACCCCTTGATGGATTACAGTAACCATAACAGATGGATGCCCATCTGTTATTCTGTTTATATTACTATTTATATTACAGTAACTAGCTACTTTTAGGGAAATGTAATGTCATTACAGTTACTTATTACTTTATTTTAAAAGTAATTAATTACTATTACTAGTTACTTAGAAAAGTAATTAGATTACAGTTACTAGTTACAAGTAACTAGTTACTACCCAACACTGTTGTGTGGGACCCATTTCCAAAACAGGATCAGAATAGGATTAAATCTGAGACCTGGCTAGTACTGTCTGGTAATGCCCAATAAGAAACTGAGGGACACCTTTAGGGCAATTGTGACAAGTCAAGAGGGCCTTGTAGTACTCTTTGAGCATAACCTTCTCCGACTGGAGCCAGGTGATGGCAATGATTGAGGAGGGAAGTCTAGTCCATGTGTGAGGAAGTCTGTCCCTGATAGAGGCTTGCCAAGCAGTGTGTCTGTACCAAGGAATTTGGAGTCTTTTTCAATCAGTCGATCATGAGGTGTATGAGGAATTGGAGGAGGGGTGAATAAAGCACTGAGGTACCCAAGTAGTTTTCCCTGCTAGCTTTTGGTACCTACAGTAGCAGAGCAGTATGGAGAGAATGCCTCATGGGAGGAGGGTCCCAGTCTAGTTCCTTGTATATAGTGCTATGATGGGTAACAGAGAGCAGACCAAAGCAAATCTACAGAGGGGTTGATGGGGGGGGGGGGTGAGCTTAGCTAAGGCAGAATTGGAGGATACAGAGAATACCACATCCCCATAGTCTGGCAGGGGGAAAAGCAAACTCTCTGCTATAGTTTTTCTGGCACTAAAAGGGAGACATTTTTTTACCCTGTAGAAAGTCCTAAGTTTGGTGAAACACTTTACCACTATGTGATTTATGTGGTTTGAGCAATGAGTATATGGTGCAGACAATTGTGGAACAGAAAAGAATGCACTGCACTAAGGAAACCGATTGTGTGAACTGTGGTGGATATCTGTCATGGCACAGTGGGGTGTTTTGCAAATGCTCATTTCACTTCTGTGTCATTATAAAGGCAACTAAGGATTTCAGCACAGAACCTGCAACCTTAGTATAGTCATTACCGTGGTGAATATACTGAAAATATGCACATTTTTTGTTTTCAGATCTGCAGCAAAATCAATGCAATGAAGCAACGTTGTGCTAGTGGTAGTAGTGCTGCTGCTGTCATTGGTGGAAGCAACCATTCTGGTGGTAGACATGACAGTATTTCTTTTGATTCTTAACAACAAAAGCTGCAGGATGCTACAGTTGTGCAACAAATGGCACAGGTGTTTCTTAGACAACTTATGGAAAGGTTTGAAAGCAATATATCCAACACACAATCTTGCCTGACAGCATGACTGCACCTCAGGTATAAAGATATGCTTATACTCTGTTGACAAACAGGCTATCAAATAGGAACAGTTTATGCACTTATGTGGGGGAGGTAAGACAGTTTGCCTTGAAAGCTACCAAGTAAGAAAGTTACTTAAAAACTCCATATGTGTAGTAAAGACCATTGCATATGATGCATTCACATCCTCCTGGTCTTCTGGCTGCTTCTCCATTATTTTATGATGCCAGTTGTAGGCAGGGCAAGGAAACAATAGAGTTTGATACTGATCCTTTTGAGGACATTTAGAAGCTTTTGGATAGTTCATGCTTGGACATTTCTGAGGAAGAGTCTAATAAAGCTTCACTTCAGTACATGAAAAGTCTCTAATGACACTTCACCTCAGTACATGACAGTGGAGTATCTAGCACAGACAGTATCCATAGGAATACTGAACCCATCCAAATATGATAAAACATGCAAGTCATTGACCTGAACTAACTGATGTAGCTTTGTATTTTTTAAGATACACACTTATCAATCTAGCCCTTCTAAAACAATTTTCAGTACAACAGGGCATATTTCCTCACCAAATCACTCAAGCCTAGATTCAGAGAAAGTGGAATTCTTAGTATTTCTGAAAATTAGCAACAACACAACACAACAGATCAGATAAAGTCTGAGGCACATTTTAGTTAGACTCATGTAATATCCCTCAGAAGCAGTATAGCCCAGGGTCGGAGCACAGAGCTGTGAACCTGGAGACCCAGTAGACCAAAGCTGGAATCCAACAGCAACTACTTGCATACTAATTGATCCTGAGTCACCTAACTTTCCTATTTAATTATCTCTCCCGACTCATACCTGGAAATGAGTTTCAACTTAGTGTACTTTTCCTGGACAAAAATTCTAAAACAAAAATATTTCATACACAATATACATGTAAAATGTAAAACTATATACAAAGAATAGATATTACAATCTTGGTAATTCATTTATTTATTTTATTTATTTATGTATTTGTTGACCAGGTAAATACACTGATCCAAAGGACCGTTTTCAGGTATGACCCCAGCCATCTAGTTGGCACGTGGTATACAAGGAGACAAGAACACTGTGACATGACAATAGCATCAAATTAATATAAGTTACAGAGAACCATTTCAAGGATACAACACATTTACATACAGTACACAATCATATTTTCAGCATAATCTGTCAAGTGAGCAGGATGCTAAATATTACATAGTACAAACCATAATATCTTTCAGCAATTGCAGGACATTCTGACTGCAAGTGCAATCTTGAAGAGCTGTTTAAAGGTTTGAGGAGACTGTAAGGTATGGAGTTCAACTGGGATAGCATTTCAAAACTTTGGGGCTGCCCAGGAGAAGGCTCTCTGCCTGGGACAGTCAAGGATAGGGCTAGCCAAGGACCTCAGGTTTTGGGAAACCTGTTTGACTGTGAGCAAGCCCGAAAGCAGAGAACTGGTCCCATCATGCATGGTCTTGAAAATGAATGTATCAGACAGCCCGTTGGTGCAGCAGTTGGATTTATGCTTGCGATGCTGGCAACCTGGGTTCAGGAATGGACCCGGATCACTGGAGGGCCAGCCACCGGGAGAAGGCTATAGTGTCCGCTGACTGCTTGCCTTCTCCTGGGGCGAGGGTGGTGTTGAGTCTCGCTGAGTGCCGATTCCTGGCAGAGGCTGGGTGCACAGCACTACAAGAGACTTCAGCTTGAAGGGGGCATGGTGGACATTGGCACGCGCCTTGATGTCAGTGACGCGCCATGCACTCGGGAAGGAAAAAATGGAAAACGGGTAGCTCCCCGGCCGGCTAGATGATGGTGGCTGGCTCCTGTTATGGCCAAGAGACCCTGGTCCTCGATCCCACATCAGCAGTTCCCAGGAGGGCTGATCTGAGAGTGTGCTGGTTGCCCCCTGGTGTCTTTCCCCATGGAGGAGGGGGTCCATCTGGTGCAGGGCTACACCCAGACTACCCCCCAGGATGGCTGCAAATGTAAGGTGGAGAGGAAGGGTTACAGATACAGATAGGGCCTAGGCTGGCCCAAAGGAGAGTTGAGTCAGGGAGCTGCAGAGCAAAAAAAATAAATAAATGAATGTACCAAATTGCAGGTCCCTATGCATCTGTGGTGATAGCCACTCAACCGATTACTAAAGAGTGCAGTGGTGGGTTTGATAAGGGGCAAGAGCAATGAACCTACATATGCTGTTGTAAGCAGCATTTAGCATGTTCAATAGAATGGTGATATAGGGTGTAATATTGGAGAGCAGCACTCCAAGATAGGGAGTAGTATACTTTGCCCTATTGCCAGTCTCGCTTCAGGTGACAGCAGGTGTTTCAGCCTATAGCACACCCCAAATCATTGGTTAACCCTATTTACAGCCTGTGCAATGTGGGCATTGAACCTAAGAGAGGGGGTCAAGAGTGACTCCCAGATATTTAAACTTATCTACCTGCTCAAGAGTAAATCCATCCAAGGTCTGAATACTTAGAGAGTGCTGGATGTTAGCCGAACATCTTGTAAGCTTTTGTTTGGTACCAAATAACATGGCTTTAGTTTTCTTAGGATTAACCACTAACATGTGTTCCATGAACTGGTGTGCAGCAATAGCGAACTCCATGGAAAGTGTCTGAGATAACATAGGGAGTTGAGCTCCCACTGGCGAATAGTATGAAGTAGTCCATGAACTAGTGTGCAGTAACAGTGAACTCCGTGGAGAGCGTCTGAGATAACATAGGAGTTGAGCTCCCACTGGTGAATAGTATGAGGTTGTACACATACATGATCCTTCTGTTTGATGTTGTCACCAGAAGAAGATGATTTATGAAGATTGAGTGGAGAAAGGGTCCCAGGATTGACCCTTGGGGGACCCTTCTCTTGACTTTGAGTGGGCTAGAGGGACTTCAACTGACTTGGACCCTCTGTGTCCTGTTTGAGAGATAATTTCCAACCCAGCTGAATGCATGTGAGGAGAACCCTACAACAGACAGCTTATTTAGTAATAAGCTATGATCAACCATGTTGAATGCTTTTGAAAGGTCGATGAACATAGCCCCAGTGAAATTCCCTTAATCCACTTCCCTGTTAACAAAGTCCGAGAACTGAGACAGGGCTGTGGTGGTACTATTTCCCTTTCTGAATCCATGTTAATCAGGGGATAATTTACCATGGGATGCAAAGTGTTCATTTATTTGTTGAAAGACCACCTTCTCCATTACTTTACTTATATGTGACAGGATGGAAACTAGCCTGTAGTTCTCTGGGAGATTTGGATCCCCGGGCTTGAGTATGGGGACCACTCTCGCCTCCTTCTACAGGGCTGAAACAGAGGAGGTAGACAGAGATAGCTTGATAATGTAAGCAAAGGATTTGGCAATGAATGCTGAAGCAAGTTTTTGGAACTCTGGGCTTATGCTATCACTACCCATGCTGCCAGAGTTCAGTAGGACCCTCAGTAGTCTGCAGACCTCGGGTCTATGGGTACTATGTGGACAATGGAAGGCAATATACCTGCACTAAATGTAATTTGTTTTGTATTTGAATGCATTCTTTTTTCTGGGTTTTTGTTCCATAATTTGAATATTACTGGGAGTCTACTTCCATTCCCCCTCTACTATCACCTTTTTAGATATACAGTAAAATTACTAAAAACAGAAATATTATGAGCAATACAATATTAATCAAAATTAAAACCAGAAAATATGCATTTGAAAGTTTGCCTTTGCTACAGCCTTGTTAAGGAATTGAGTGTTATGTAGAATAGGGACAAACAATATATATATATATACATATACATATATATGCCCTAAATACAGTTTTTTGTGTATGTTAATGCAATCATAAAATCAATGGGATCATTGGGCCGTAGCCATAGAGTGCTGTACGCTTTAATCTAGATTTTGATACCTCAGCAAGACATCCCCAGCACTGCCATGCCAATGCCATCTATTTCAAGGAAGTTAGAGTGTTAGAGTAATAAATATTTATTTATTTATTTAAAAATTTTACCAGGAAGGCACACTGTGCAGTAGTGCTCGATTCCAGGTGTGTCCTGGGGGAAGGCTGCAGAGGGAAACAGTACATACATAGGCAATGAGACATCCAGTAATTTGCAATAACAAGGGTATCAAAGTACATACTTAAATCTGACATCAGTGCGTCTTTTGCTGCCCTAGATTTAGTCTTGTTTGATCTGTGCCAATTACTACGTTGTGAACCCAAGTTTTTATCCTAAATGTATGTCTGGCTCAAGAAAAAGGCACAAACTGAACCCTAACCAAATTATCCATTGGCAACCTTCTCTCAACCCAAACATTCAGCACCAGGAAGTACTGGACATGGAATGGGGGAGAGTAACATGGTGGTGGTGATTTACCTTAGATAGTTCTTGACATGTGATGAGGAGAGTGGTGTTGTTTCATGGCTTGGAATGCTTAGTATGGTATTGGGATAGGGAGGTGTCACTGAACTCCAGATTGTGCTTGGCCTGGCACTGGGAGAGGGAGGAGGTACTGCTGGGCAACAGATAGTGCTTGGTATATGGAAACTGAAGGGATGCTGCTGGATAACAGGGATTGTTTTTAATGGTATGTGGAGTTTGGGTGTCATGGGTGGATGTATATTCTGACACTGGAACAGGCATTTCCATGCTGGATCATTTGTTGGGGTAGGGCTAATTTAAAAGTAGGTTTATTTATTGCAAAAAATAATATTGGTGCCATGGACAAAGTGTAACATATTAGGAAATATTAAATTTAGGGCCCTTTAGTCAATAACTCTAAAAGTGCCTTTTCTCCGCAAGCTAGGTAATAAGAGTCTTATACAGTAGTTACAATAGTTGGTTAAAATGCAGTTTGGTGAAGCAATCTAATTCATGGGACTTAGCTGAATAAACACAATTAGGGCTATCATGTCTAAAACTCTAACCTTCGATGTCCAGATTGTTTTTGTACTTTGAACATGAACCTCACATTATCTTAGAATAGCTTTGCAATAAATGTAAACTTAAATGTCAATAGAACTCCTTGAAAGCATTCACTTTTACTACTTGAACAATAAGGTGTTACCAGAGGTTATGTTAATGTTTTGTAGGTGCAGCCAAGTGCCATATTGCCCCCAAGGGGTGATTAACTTGAACATTAACATAACCCCTGGGAGTACCTTATTGCTATTACTATAATTGGGTTCAGGTTTCTTGCAGTTTTCTAATGTTTTACTGTAGTTATTTAAGATAGTCCTTATTAAAAAAAATAGTCCCTCTGCCAAAGTGAAAGAGCCTTAGCCCTCGATCTTTGCAATAATGACAGCTTGCTGATGATACTCTTCACCAGCAGGAAATTTAATAAAAAAGAATATATATCACTGATGCCCTTGTATACAAGTTGCTCCTGTTACTTGTTAAATTGTTTAAAGGCTATTGTATTATTTTTGTCAGCCCACAATCAGCCCATTAGCATTACTATAGCCCATGACAACAAAAAGCTGCAGAACATATCAGTGCTCATGTGTGACGCTTACAAATAAATTGAGAGACATCACCTGTGACAGTTTAGGTTTTTTTAGTGTCATTTCTACAGTATTTTTCCTTCTCTTCCCTGAGACAATAGTTACAAGAGTTGTAGATATGGTCAGTGAAAAAATCTGTACACAATTCGTACTGTATCACTCAGTGCTAACCCCCAGGTTTCTGTGACACAAGTGCATTATTTTGCACTTTTTTGCCTTAAACCTTAGCTACCAAACTTTTGACCACTCCTCCAGTCATTTTAAATCTATTTCCATCTTTTACACCACCCCCCCCAGAATGTCCACTCTGTTGCAGATATTGGTGTCATCTGTAAATTGGCAGACCTTGCTTTCCAGTTCCTCTGCTATGTTGCTAATGAAGACATTAAAGAGGACTAGTCCCAGTACTGACCCCTGTGGTACCCTGCTGGTCACTCTCCCCTCCACAGAACGTATACCATTTACCAACACCCTCTGCCTCCAATCCACTAACCAGTTTATTACCCAGGTTACCACCTTAATCCCCTAACCAGTTTCTTACCCAGGTTACCACCTTATTTCCCACCCCCATGTTACCCAACTATTTGACCAGCCTCCTATGTGGAACAGTGTCAAAGACCTTGCTGAAGTCCAGGTATGCCATGTCCACCACCCCTCCCTGATCCAACACCTTGATTACCCAGAAAATAAATCTATCAAATTTGTTGGCACAACCTCCCCTCTGTAAAATCATGTTGCCTCAGGTCCTGCAGTTTGTTGGATTCCAGGTGTTCCACAATTCTTTCATTTAATCATGTTACTATTAATTTCCCTACTACACATGTCAGGCTAAAAGTCTTGTAATATCCCACCTCCAGCTTACTACCACTTTTGTGAAGTGGGAACACATCTGACCTTCTCTAGTCCTACAAGACTCTGCCATTCTCCCGTGAACTGTTAAACAAATCTGCCAGGAGTGCAGCTAGCACCTCCCTGAGCTCCTTTAACATTCATGGATGCACCCGATCTGGCCCCATCGCTTTGTCCATCCTCAGATTACTGAGTGCTTTTCTGACCCGCTTCTCAGAAAAGGGACTGGTGCCCACTCCATCCTCCCCTCCAAGCTCTTGTTGCCTATCTGTGGTCCCTCCCCCTCCCCCTTCCCCTGTAATGTGAATATGGAGCAGAAATATTTGTTTAGGATGTTTGCCTTTTCTTGTCCCTCCTGTGTACAGCCCCCTCCCTCCTTTTTTAGCTGTACAATCCCTCCCCTGGTTTTCCATTTCTCACTGATATACCTGAAAAATGTCTTGTCCCCCTTCAAAACTGTCTGGACTATTCTTTCTTCAGCTTGCACGTTTGCACTCCTTACTGCTTTGACTTCCTCTCTCCATTTCCTCAGATACTGTTCTCTGTCCTTCTCTCTCTCTGGGTCTCCTTATACCTTCTGAATGCCACTGTTTTTGGCCTTGCATTTTCTGCCAATTCCTATGAGAACCACAATCGTATCCTCCTCATCCTGTTTCTGCTTATATGTCTGATGTACAGATTTGTAGCCTTTACTGTGCTCTCTTTTAATCTGTCCCATTTGCCTTCCACCTCAACATCTCCCCCTGCCAGGTCCTCTTGGAGGCATACCCCCATATTTGTAAAGTCAGCCATTCTAAAATCCAGGACCTTGGCCCCTGTGTGGCAGGATTCCACTGTTGTTCTTATATTACACCACATTGTGTGATGGTGACTGGTCCCTAGATGACTCCCCACTCTGATGTCAAAAACAGTGGCCCCATTCAAAAGTACTAGGTCTAGTATTACCCCACCCTGAGTGAGTTCACTGACCAGCTGCCAGTGGAATGCCCCTTCAGGGAGTCCAACATGTCTCTGCTTCTTACAGATGCTACAGCAGGAAGGCTGCACTCTACATCTGGCAAATTAAAGACCCCCACCAGCATGACCTCCCCTTCTTAGCACTTTTGTCCATGTCTTCCAACATTCTTTGCATAAGTCCTCTCCCTGTCTCAGAGGTCTGTATACTACTATCTGAATGGTGGCTCTATTTTCTGTCTCAAGGTTGACCCACAACTCCTTGATCATCCCCTCCCCTGAATTCCTTGTACCTTCATTGCTTTGATGTTTGCCTTGAAGAGCTAGTGTACTGCCTAAAAATAATATTAGATTTTAAATGCAGCCAACCATTGCTCTTATATTTGAGGTACTTTTTATTTCCCTTTGTTTAATTAAAAGTTGTTTAGTTGATGTTAGTAGGCATGATGTGTGGAACAGCACTCTGACTGGCAGCTGGCATATCTAGTTGTATTGTCGCCCCACTATATCATAAACATTGTGACCTCACTTAGTGTGACATTTCTGATGCTTAGGAACAGCAATTCAGCGACTGCCAGGTAATTCACCTGTGATGTCACTGTGAGTGAGATCACAATGCTGATGCTGTAGTGGGGATGAATAGAAATAGATATGTCAGCTGCCAGGCTGAGTTTTTCTACACATCCATCACAATATTATCATATAGGAAACTTTCTAATGAGAAAAGAAAAAGAACAAGCGTTTGTCAATGCCGAATGTTTGCTTGCTGGTATTAGCATTGGAAATGCAATAGTTAAACAGATGCAGAATAGGAATGGCAGTGAAGTACTGAACTTTACGCCAATCCCAACTCCATCCTGTAGAGATGGACAGGCATTGGAGTAAGTGTTTGGGTTGTCGCCCATGACGGTCATGCCATGTCACCTCACCCTATTCTGTAGACACTGACATGTGTTGAGGTGTGCCTTGGGGTGTTTGATTTTACAGTCACCCCATTCCATAAGGACATATGCTGAAATGAGTGCAGCATAGGAGAATGGGGTGAAGTCTGGAGTCCAAGAGTCCAAGGTACACCTCAATGCCTGTCAGTGGCTGGGAGGTGGGCACATCCCAATGCCTGTCAGTCTGTACAGGGCAGGCCGTTATGGTTAGAAACCCTAATGCCTCAGGCATTTGTTGGTATTTGCAGTACAGATTTTCAACATGGCCTTTTTGTGACCCCACCTCATGAAAGCATTTGGGACCTCTTCTCATGAAGAGTGGCAGTGTGATTTTGTCAATGTGTCCCAAACTTTGAGTTCCAACAGCGACCATGCCATTCTGCTCTACATGTACGAAAACACAGATTGGGCAGGATGTGGAGAATGACAGCTGTACCATCCATTGGGAGGTGTGAAGAGATGGCAATGTTAAAAATCTGCAGTGGGAATATTAAAAATGCTCACACCTTTGAGCATACGTTGAAACTACACAATGCATGCATGTAGCACAGTCATTTTATGGACTTTCATCACCAAATTTTCAACATAGGTATTTTAGGACCTCTGCTCATGAACAGTGTCACTGTGATTGTCTTAATGTGTCCCAAACACTGATTTCCCACAGTGACCACGCTGTTCTGTGCCGGAAGTGCAAAAACATATTTTGGCCAGGAAGTGAAAAATAACAGCTATACTGTTCATAATGACGTGTGGAAAAATAGCAGTGTTGAACATCTGGAGTGAAAATATTACAAATGTGCGAAGTTACGAGTGTGCGTGGAAACTGCAATGCATACTCATAACACAGTCATTTTATGGACTTTCGTCACCAAATTTTCAACATAGGCATTTTAGGACCTCTGCTCATGAACAGTGTCACTGTGATTTTCTTAATGTGTCCAAAACACTGATTTCTGACAGTGACCGTGCTATTCTGCGCCAGAAGTGCAAAACCACATGTCAGCCAGGTTGTCAAAAATGACAGCTGTACTCTTCATAAGGAGGTGCAGAAAAATGGCCATGGTGAAAATCTGTAGTGAAAATATTACAAATTCGTGAGGTTATGACCATGTGTAGCAACTGCGCAACATACGCTTGTAAAACAGTCATTTTTTTTGATTTTTTACACCGAATTTGCAACATAGACTTTTTGAGAGGCCACCTCATGAATACTGGCACTGTTGTTTCATTAATCAGTTCTGAAAGGTGATTCCATGCAGTGACCACAAAATCAGCTTTCAGGAGTGAATGACACCATGACAGTGGCTGAATTCATAAGGAGGGGTCCCAATAACCCCCATGTTGAAACTTTGGTGCCAAAATTCCCCAAAAATGCCTGAGATATGCACCAAAGTTGAAAAAAACCCTATTTATGCCACTATACAGCTTACCAGCATTTCCTCAGTTCATGGTCAGCTTTGAAGAGTGCAGACGTGTTCCCGGTCCACCAAACATTGTCGTGCTGGGCTCCCGAGGTAAGTATAGGGTAAGGGAGGGTGTGGGGAGGCAGGGTGCACAGAGGTTGGGTACGGGTTGGGGGGCAGGGCCACCAGACTCAGTGAGGGACCATTTTCTGATTTACAGGAAAGAAAAGAAAAAGAAAAATAACAGCGCAATGTTTTTTTTTTTAACCAGGGACATTGGCATGCTGGGGTGGGCTCCCAGCATGCCACCAAATGCTTTTTGGAGTGCTGTAGCCAATGGGGGATTTGGCACCCTCATCGGCACATATGGGGGGGCAAGAGCCAAGGGGGATTGGGCACCCCCTCAGCACAAAACCAACGTTTATTTGGGGGGGAACATTATGCCAATGGGGAGTGGGCTCCCCAGTCAGCAAATTACACTGAGACAGTGGACTGAAGCAGACGGGGATTGGGGCCCCGTCGGCAAACAAAGACTGTTTTGGGGGAGCGCATGCTGCTGAGGGGGATTGAGCACCCCCTCGGCAGTGTGGGCTGAATAATATTGTTTGTGAACATGGTAGTGGCTTGCCACTGTGTTCACAAACAATATTACACAAGGTAACGTTCCGCCCTGCAACGAAGGGTCTCTCCCTCATTGCAGCAGAATGGCTGGTGCTGCAATGACGAAGCAGCCCCTGATTGCTGTGGCGAAAACGTTACAGGTTGGTGGCACTTTTGGAAGCCAGTGTCATCAGCACACTGTGCCTCCATTGGTCCACCAATGCCAAGCCCCAAATGCAATGCCTCCGTTGGCTGTCACAGAGCCGTGCCTCCACAACCCGCTTCTCTGCTAAGCTGCCACATAATTTTTCTTGTGCATGCGCACAAGCAAACATAAAAATGCTTCAGAAATAAAAGTTACAACTGACTACTTCTTAAAATTTGTATTGTTTTCTTGTCTGCCTGTTTTGGCTCCACTAGCTGTTTAACATATATGATCATTCCCCCACCTTTCCTTCCTACCCTGTCTCTTCTAAACATTGTGTAGCCAGGTATGACCATCTCCCAGTGATGGTTGCCAGTGCACCATGTTTCGGTGATGGCCACAATGTCCAGGTCTGCCTCGACCATGGCCTCCAGGTCTGGTATCTAATTTCCCAGATTTCTAGCATTGGCACACATGGCTGTCCAGAATTTGTTAGTTCTATTCTTGTCCCTTCCCACATTTTCTACTTGTTCCCTCAACCTCTGCTTTCATATTGCTTACTTCTCTCACCCCCCACCAATGCTGATTTCTTGCTACTTTGGTTGTCTTTCATTCCAGTGGGAATTTTTTCCCCTCAGAAATTCTCTACCCTCCATCACAGCTTGGGGGAGGGGCATTTTCTGCCACTCCTTTGTCTTTCGCCATCCCCCTTGGCTAGTTTAAATGGTCATCGAAATAACACTTAAACCATCCACTAAAGATTGCCACTCTTTTCCTGGATGGATGCAGGCTGTCTCTTGGCACAAGCTCTGATCCCTCCAGGTGGAACCCCAGTCTCCAATCTAGCCATATCTCTCCTCTCTGCACCATTCCTTCAACCATGAATTGAAGACCTTACTGTGGCGCTCCAGCTCCTTCCCTCTGTTGTAGACAGGAAGCACTTCCATAAAGGCTACAGTGCATGCTTCCTGCCTAAGACCTTTCCCCAGCTCCCTAAATTGCTCCTGCACTGCCCCTTTCCCTTCCAGAGGTAGGTTATTCATCCCTGGGTGATCAATGACATCCAGCTCTCCCTTCATTCCTATAGTCCTTTCAATCTGCCAGATATGCTTTCCATCCCTCTGAGATGCACCAGGTAGGCATTTATGCTCCCTCTCTATCCCCTTTCCTTACCACAGCTCTATCCCTCTGACTATAGAGTCCATCACTAGAAGCTGCTTCCTTAGTCTCTGAGGGCCTCCTTCCTCCCTGGGACTGCATTTGGGTGGTCCCCACATCCTCACCTTCTACTGTTTCAGGTGCCCCTTCTTGGCAGTCCCACTCCACCAGAATGGCATAGGAGTTTTAGTAGCACTGGATAAGGAGTGTTTCTGTTACCTGCTCCCCCAGCCTTCGCAATCCTACTACCCCTGCTTTCCTAGAGGTCACCATAGTCAAACTGCTTCTTTCTATTGGTAGCAGTGTCTGGCTAGGTGGTTCCTGGCCAGGAGAGATAGTCCCCGACTCTTTGCTAATGTGACTTTGAGTATAGTAACATTCTCTTGACTGTCTGACAGTGCTGTCCAGAGTCTTGAGACCTGTTCCCTCCACCAAGGGAGAGGCACACACAGAGGGGACAGCATAACAGTGTCCAGAAGGTCTCCATGTAGACTGTGGCCCCACAATCACTGCATTGCACCACTCCCCACCTTTTCTTTTCCTGTTTTTTTTTCCTTCCTGTCTTTCTGTCCTAGACCCACTAGGGCTGTCCTACTACCACCCTGTAATCACATAACTCAGTAAATGAAACTCACTAATACCTGGCAAGCTTTTTGTGGCAAGTCCCTACACCTTAACATACCAAGCAACTATTTAACAGTAAACCCTGATCCCTGAAATACACTAGTACTGCACCTAGCAACAGTATACTGGCAATCCCTGCAATCTGGAAACACACTATTGTGTAGCAGTTTAGAACAAATAGAACAAAATAAAGAAAAACAAACAGCAAGCCCCTAAGCCCACTGACACATATACCCCAGATGCCTAGCTAGCCTCCCAAGTACAGACACCCTATAATGCAGCCCCCCAACATGCTTACATGTGTACAGTGGAGCAGAGTGGCTAGCTGCTGGCTTCCTTGTTGGGCAGACTCCAATGGGCAGAGATGGCCTTGTCCTTAAGAAGGTTTCTGCTGACTTCCTGTCAGCAGAGGTGGGCAAAGTTAGAAATCTTTGTTTTGTGGTGAAATTCACAAATTCCATAGAATTCACAAAATTCTCCTTTACGGCAAAGTTCTAAGGAGAACTTTGCAAAGGGTGCAATTCCATGTTTTGCCAGTGAATTTTGTCTCTACGGTGAAGTTTGCAAGGACCCATGCGATTGGAGGTCACATGGTGCTGTAATGAGCTGTATTGTCATGGGTAGGCTGAGTTTAGTGCAGAGTGAGAAACAGACAGTTGTTTTTAATTGTGCTCAGTATCATTGTGCCTAAAAACTTTTGGAAAACCTTTAAAACACAATTTTGTTTCCAACAAATCATTCCACTAAATATCTACTGTGCCTCTAGATAACCAAGTAGTTGTGGTATGTTTTTTGATTTAGTTAGTTTAAAATTGTAATCTTGTTTTCTATGTTGTGTAGTGAAGCAGTGTGGTGGGGGAAGGGGAGCTTAGCTGCAGCAACTTCAAGCAAGAACGAACTCTGGCCAAAACTGATATGACTGCAGTTGAGCTCACTGAACTCATAGTGGAACACAACACAGTCTGCCGTGTCCAACATGGCCACCAGAGTTCAGTGTGCATGCATGCGGTGAAGTCACACATGCGCACTGAGCTCTGTCAGCCAACATGGACACTGCAGATAGTGTGGTGTTCCACCGTGAGTTTAGCTAGCTCAGCTGATGACAGCAGACAAAATATTGCACCCGGGGGGTATGAGTGCAGAGATTTGGAGTTGCAGAAGGAAGTGCTGCAACTCCAAATCCAAATCTGTGCTTTGATATCCCCTTTTTGGAGCTACCACAAGTCGGCTGCAGGCTCTGCCCACTGCAGCCATAAAAAAGCAGGTAGGCAGCCTTTTCAGTCTTAGCAGTACTAATGCTGTTGTAGTCAGTGTTTTGTGTGATTTTTTCCCCCTGTTTTCTTTGGTTTATAATTTTAGTTCTGCAGAACAGTTAGGTGTGTTATACTGAATGATTTTTGTCATTGTAGTTTGACTAGATTGATTTCATTTTTGTTTATTGATTGAAGTTAGCAGTTTTTCATGTACACAGTAATGTCATTATAATTAACTGAGTTGCTTCAACATGTATGTGCCTCCTTAGCCCCTGAAATCCCTGTCTTGTGTAGTTTGTATAAAAAAAAAAAGGTGGCAGTGCAGGTGCTGCTGTTCTTGCCTATTCAGGAGCAGTTTGAACTTCAACAGACAGCGCTACCAGTTCCACAGCATGTGCCTGCTGCCCCATCATGACATGGGAACTTCTTTTATGCCCTCCACAAACTGCTGCCAGCACGGATGGGCCACCACCTCTATCACCCCACTCACCATTTCCCTCTGCTTTTCCTCCCACTTGACCCAACTGATTTGCCATGAGATGTGTCCTCTAGCCCCAGTATCCATGTGGGTCCCCTGCTTGCCCCAGGAGACACATTTATTTCATAGATTGCTGGTAACCACACTAACCCTATACATTGCAACTTTACAAAGCTGTAACTCGGCCAGTCTTTGGAGTTAAGGGACTATATATATATATATATATATATCTATATATATACAAACAATGTTCTCAATGAGTATTACAATAGTAACACATAATACCCCCTGAAAAATGAATGGGTTATGCACAATATCCAAAATTGCCAACCAGATTCACCATAATGCCAAATCTACAATTTAAGTCCAATAATCATCACAAATCCATCTTGTATTCATCTTCTATTGGACTATGACCATACTAAATTTCAGCTAAATTGAAGAAAAATGGACCAAGTTATGCATCAAAACCCCCAAAGGAGCAGTTGGTGGTGGTGGATTGGTGGAAGGGGGGTGGTGGCATTCATGTTACCAAATTATTCTCTGCCACATCTGTGGCATGTATGCGGTAAGTGCTGGCAAGGTGGCAACAAGAGGATCAGTCTTACAGGTAGTCAGATCTCTGGTTCATGAACAGTGGTCAAGGAGGAGGTTGCAGGTGTCCCTTTGACTGTTGGTGGTGTGGTACTACTGAGCCTGATCTGGATACTAGGTTCCCATTATGGATATATGGACCTGTGACCAAACAGCTGGTAGCTTCTTCTTGTGCCTTACAGCACATTGGTCATAGGTAATTGGAGTAATATTTGACTCTGGCTAGGGGGAAAATATTGTATTAAGCCCAATCACAGTGTTAACAACATGCTGGTATTTGTCAATAGGTCACACTGGCAGTGAAGATTGTAACTGGATCACAGACTCAGGCCAGAAAATGTTAGAATTGCTTCTGACTGAGACTGATGAGTGTATGCAGCATATGGAAGTAGTACCACGTGGGTGGTGTGGAGTTGGCACAGGGTCTTCAGGTTGCAGGCTGCAGAGTTGGGCAGAAAGGGGACTGCTGACCTTGAGACTTGTGTGTATCAGTAGCTTCATTTTAACCCAACTTCGCCTTTGTGTACCCCAAGAAGAAGTTACAGGTGAAGATGAAAGGCAAATTCATCCAAATTTGCTTTGGTTTACCCCAAGGAGAAGTTACAGGCAAAGTTAACAATGGTTGATGTCCCATTAAATCAAAAAAACTTCATGACATTATCAGTGGAGGTGAATCTGGTGACATCGCCTTAACTGCACCTGCAAATTAGAACTTTGCAACCTCTCTAATGCTAAGTGCTGGCACCGTGTTTTTAAAACCATCTCTTCCTTAGCCCACCCACCACAGCCCACAAAATAAAACTCAGTAACTGTTGGCCCTACTCCTTACCCTACGTCATGATTTAGAAATGGGGGGGGGATCTATAGCAGTTAACACCAGGCTAGTCCAGTTGGGTACCTCTTACAACCTTAAGTGAAAAGGAAAACAATTACCCCACCTAATACTGTATTTGCATGTATCCCCCTCCCTGCACCACTTCAATAAAATCACAACTCATACATTTAATTCTATACTGTATATTACAGATGGCACCACCCCTTATCCACAGTCCATAGTTTGGGGAATGATAGAACTCCATCTTTCAGGCTAGCTAGGTTGGTCAAAGTTCCCAACCCTATCCTGTGGCATGTGCTAGCATTATCCCATCCATAAATTGAGAAAAGACCCAGGAGGGAGGGAGTTAGAAAAGGGTCAAATTTGGTTGCTTCAGCAATAAGGCTGAGTAGCCTGCTTGATCTATCTGCCAGCATCATTGATGACATGGCTCACTTTTCCATCTTCCTCCTCCCTCCCTCCCTACCTCCATGACTCCCTTCCTTCCTGTTGCTCACTCAGTTGATATATGGAATGAGACTAACACAAGCATGTTTCAGGGAGGGGAAGACTATAAAAGGCTGAGCTAACCTGAAGTATGGAGTACTGTTACCCTCTCCTGAATCATGGATCAGTGGTCAGGAGGTTGTGACATCTACATTAAGTAGTATAAAAGGAAGGGACTGGATTGGGGCCTTAGAGAAGTGGGCAAGACAGAGGCAATACATTCAAGTATAATGCTAGGTGGGGCTATTTTTCTACTTTTTCATTGAAGGTAAGAAAGGACCTGACAGAGCCAGCCTGGTCTTGACTGCTGTTGGCTTCCTCCTCACCCTTGAAATTATTGCTTGAGGGTCAGGAGGCCAACAATTATTGAATTTCATTTTGCAGGCTAGAAGTACTGCATGTGGGCTAGGAAGTGTTATAGGTTAGAAAAATGGTGTAGGATCCTGGCATATTGCCAGGATCCAAGTTATTTTTTTTTTTTTTACCTTTATGTAGTTGTGATAAGATAGGAAGGGGGGAAGAGCAGGATTGAGGTTGGATATCCTAATTGTTTTGCACCAGTTGAAACAGTCAGATGAAAAGTTTGGTTTTGGCCTTTAATGTTTGGAAGAGTTCAAAAGAATTGAACCTAGACATCCCTTACAGAAATAATTGTATGAAATGCTTTTGTGCTGCACACATAAAACTATGCAAGCGATATGCATGCTGCATGTATGATTTAAATGTTAAATTGGAACTGACTGCGTGCATGTGGCATGCATGCAGCAAGCAAGTGTGGAAACCATGATTTTTATGTTAAATTGGAAAAGACTGCATGAATGTGGCATGCATGCGAAAAGCAAGTGGTCTCTGAAAACTGCGAACAAAAAAGTTAAGTGGCTTGCTCAGGATCACACCATACTCAAATGGGGGTTGATGAGATTCAAATGCAGGTCTTCATGCCTTTGAGTCTCCTGGCTTGAAGTTCAGTGCCTTTAACCAAGAATCCATACTATCTGCACACATATGACTCGCTTGTACTTCAGTACATACTGTATCTGACTACATCTGCACTCATGCGGCATGCTTGTAGCCACTGTTATGCTTTTCAGTTTTCTTCTCTTACTCATCTCATTTTCACAGTTGAACTGTAGCACATATGCCAATGGAAACACATATGGTTTTTCCCACCCCAAAACACAAACTTACCCACAAAACCACTTAATTATTTCTTCTGGCCTGTACTCCTACCATAATTTTGAATGCTTCCACACAGACAGACTTTAAGGTGCAAACACAAAAATAGCAATAACTGGACACACACCATATGATCAGTCCTCCCCCATGCACACACAATGTAGCGGTACAGACATGCTGCTACAGACAACCCACCAAGTATAGATATAAGTAAAAAGCTCATTACTTGAGTACTAGGGATCCAGATACAGGAGTCTTTAAGAGATTATGTCCATGGGTCAGAGTGCTAGGCCATACCCCCTTGAAATGAATGGAGTTATTTTTAATTACTATTTTATACATTATGATGGTAAGTTGTAGAATAATGAAGGACAGTGTTTTACTAACAAAGCCCTTGTTAGTTGAGTGGTGGCCTTCATTAATCTCCAACTCTGCATCAATAATATATAAAATAGTGGGGGTGTGGCTACCAGCTGAGCCAAATGGATGCTTGATCTCTGAGCTCCTGACAAACTCCTAAATAATCCGTATTTTATCTGTTGTTCCTCTTCCTAAATGGATGATTAATTAATATCTAGTGCTCGGGTAGCCTTTGCACGGTGTGAGACAGATTCCTAGTCCTCGGCTGATCTGTATTCATTATTCTCGGCGGTTTGTGTCCGAGTCACAGGGCCTAACCACTCGTCGTGATGGATTTGGTTTTGGATCCTAGCCAGCGGCAAGGCAACATGCCCAAAATCTGGCAAATGTTTACGGAGATTCTGCAACGTATGGAGAAGCTAGATATGGCAGCTAAACAAAATTCAGCGGACATTATCAACCAGTCTCAGCGGGTGTGTATTACTGAGCACAGACTGGCCGAATCTGAGGATTGGTGGCATAAAGCGAGTTCCCGGCTTCAAGAGCAAGAACGTCTTATCCATGTTCTCTGGGGTAGGGTGGAGGATTTAGAGAACCGGAGCCACTGAAATAATTTGCAGTTTGTCGGTTTCCTGGAGGGGTGTGAGGGAACTGATGCAATTCTCTTTTTGCAGAAAGAACTGCCCGGCTTGCTGGACTGGCAAGTTATGGCCCCACTTGAAACACATAGGGCCCATAGAACTTTAGCTCCCCGCCCCGAAGCTGGTGCTCATCCACGCACAATTCTGGCCCATTTTCTTCACTTTCAGGACCATGAGACGATCACCAGGCTGGCACGTACTAAGAAGGATCTGCAATGGAAAGGGCATAAAATACAGATCTTCGTAGACTACTCTCAGGAGGTCACTAATAGGCGTTGGGCCTTCACAGCTGCCTGCAGAGCCTGTTCAGAACTAGGATTAGAGTATTCCTTAAGATATCCAGCTTCACTCAGGATTATTTATAATGGGACCCCCAGAGTTTTTGACAACCCTACTGCTGCAGAGAATTTCCTTTCAGTACAAGCTCCTAAACTGTCCTGGGGCCGTCTACGTGAGCTTTCTGGCCTGCAGGCCTACTCTAGCAAGTCAATGCCGATGGAGGCATCATCACAATGCACTGATCACTCCATTCCAAGACCCCCTTAAAATCAGAGCACTCCTAACCGTCCATTCCCACAAAACCCCCCAGGAGGTGACAGCAAAAGACTAAACAGGAGATGGCAAAGGCTTGAGGGGCTACATGTTGATAAAACCCCTTGTCTCCAGTCAAGAAGCCAGAGTGGAAGCTCTGATTCATCTGTATCGCAAAATTCTTTTCAGCCTGATATGAGCAATAACAAGTACCAGGCTTTGATGGATTTGCCTACTGAAGGCTCCCTGGTTGTCCCTCCTCTGCCCCCCCGAACTTCCCCTTCCAAAGATACCGGGTCTAAAGGGGTCAGAAATATCAGACGAGCTGAGGTACAAGATCCATCCTGGGATGCTTCTCACTCATCAAACAACCTGCACGAACTAAAGCCAATGGATGACTCAGCTTCAGTCAAGGAGGCCGTGGACTGATGTCTCCTCTGTTTATTATGTTTGTTGCTTTTTGTTTGGGCTGGTATATGACCTCTGTGATACTTCCTTCTGTATAAGTGTCGTTACTAAGGCATTTCCCTTGTCCCCCCCGAGGCTAATGGAGGTTGGATGAAGGGGGGATTATACCCAGTAATTGTTGTAATATCTCCCACCTTAGTTCAATGACTCGAGGGGTTTCACAGGGACTGCTTGTGCACATCCCCCACATCTGGATTATATGGGATATGAGTATGGACTAATAGGCTCAACTCCTTGGCTATTAAGCTGTCTAGCTCCCTTTATGGGCTGCTGGGGTCTAATGTGAACTTTCAACAATTTTTTTTTTCTTCCGTAATGAAGACTTGGGTAGAAGGACTCATTTGATGATAGGGGGTTGGAAGTAGTAGTTATCAGATTTCGAAGAGTCCTCCCTGTTTAGTGTAGTCCTTGTCTACACTACCCCCAGCGACCTCCGCTGGTATCTGGGCCATTTTAATGGTCAGTACATTCAGCGGTTGCTGGTCAGATAAAGGACTGTTTTTGAGTCTGGGTAGGGGGCCGGGTGGGTTCATGTTATGGCTGTTTTCTGGTTACATATAAGAAGTTGGTGTTCTTTCTTGTAAGGGACAGTTTTTGCCCTTGGAAATAATTTTGTAAAATGTTGTTCTGTGTGTTACCATGGCAATCTGGAATCTAGTGTCATATATGATAATATGGATATAGGTAGGGAGACTGGGCCTATTGGGCATAGTGCACCTGAGTGGGGCTTCCTCATGTTCCTCTTTTCAGCCATGCTAATTCAGTGGTCATATGGGACTATATTTATCTCTTGGAATGTGAAGGGGCTCAATTCACCAATTAAACGTAAAAAGGTTTTGCTCCACTTAAAGAAATTGCAACCTATGGTGGTGTTTCTCCAAGAGACAAAGCTGTCCCCCTGTGAAGCCAAGAAGCTCAAGTGGGATTGGGTAGCCACAGAGCATCATAGTGCAGCGAAGGCCCAAAAAAGGGGAGTTTCCATTTTATTTCACAAAAACTTAGTGTGGAAAGTGAAGCAACATAAACATGACAAAGAGAGAAGATGGATCCTGGCAGAGGTAGAGACCCCAGAGGGTTCTCTGATTCTAGCCAATCTTTATGCCCCTATTCAGGACTGCCCTCAGTTCTTCTTCAGCTTCAACCAGGCCCTTACTGACTTTAATGAAGCCAATGCTCCGGTGATTGTGGGTGGAGACTTTAACTTAGTTTTGCATTTCTCTGTGGACAGAAGTAACAAAACCCCTGAACCCCATAGACAAGCGCTCAAAATGGTCCAGACATTAATGTCAGAGCATACTTTGCTGGATGCCTGGAGAACTATGCATTCGGGTGTTTATGATTATTCCTGTTTTTCTCAGGCTCATGGCTCATCTAGCAGAATTTATTTTTGGCTTCTCTCATCTGGGCTATATGAAAAGACAACCAGCACTGCTATGCATTCAATATATGTCTCGGACCATGCCCCTTTAGAGTTAGGGATTAAATTGAGATCTGACCCCCCCGATTCCTACATGGCGGTTGGACCCCCGTTACTGGAAGATGCTGACTTTTCTCATTGGTTGGGGCCTGTGGTGCAAGAATATTGGGAAATTAATGACAATGGGGAAGTGAATGATTCAACTCTATGGGAGGCCTTTAAGGCCACCCTTTGAGGTAGAATCATTGCATATGCCTCTGCTAGACGGAAGCGGTGTCAAGCTGACCAAAGGGCTCTAGATAGGCAGCTAGTCTCCCTGGAAGCTCAGTATAAATCCTCAGTCCTCTCTCAGTCCTTACTAGCCCAACTGACTAGTGCCAGGATTTCTCTAAATGCCCACCTGACCCGGCAAGTGGAATTAAATCTCAGACGGCTGCATCATTCCTACTGGGAAGTGGGGAAAAGCCAGCAAACTTCTGGCTTATCGACTTAAGCAACAGCAGGCATTCCGTACCATTCATGCATTGAAAGACAAACATGGGGTCCCAACTCACTCCCACAAAGGGATGAATGGGATCATGGCCCAGTTTTATGAGGCATTGTATGTAGCCCCTCACCCCCTGATCCTTTGAGTATTCAAAAGTTTCTGGATAAACTCCCTATCCCTCACTTAACAGTCTCTGACACAAAACTGCTGGAACGCCTATTACTGTGGCAGAGGTGGAGAGGACCATTACATCCTTAAACCCTCGGAAAGCCCCAGGAAAGGATGACCTCCCCATTGATTTATATAAAATCAAGGGAACAAACCTGGCTCCATACTTGATCAGGATGTTTTGACACTCATTACAGGCTAGACTTCTGCCCCCATCCCTGAGAAAGGCTACTATCACAGTGCTTCCGAAAAAAGGGAAGGATCCTCTTCTCCCAGGTAGCTATCTTCCCATTTCCCTCATTAACGCAGATGCTAAAATTCTGGCCAGACTTCTTGCAAGTAGGCTAGAATGCCTCATGTTAGATTTGACTCACCCTGCCCAAGTGGGCATTATTTAAGGGCAATTGAGGTCAGATCATCATAGATCACTATTCTCGCTTTTGCATCACACCACACTATCTAATAATCCCTCTGTAGCCTTAGCAATAAACTCTGAAAAGGCATTCAATTCTGTTCAGTGGCCCTTTTTGTTCCTCACGCTCTCTAAAATGGGTTTTGGACCTGGTTTTATTGTCTGGGTAAAATTTGCTATATGCCTCCCCTATGGCCTCTGTCTTGACAAATGGTATTATTTCTCCATCCTTCCCCTTTTCAAAAAGGAACTAGGCAGGGGTGTCCTCTCTCCCCTCTTCTCTTTGTCCTGGCCATAGAGCCACTAGCCATTGCCCTTAGAGAATAATCTAAAATCCCTTGGTTAAAAGTGGGAGATAATACTTTCAAAACATTTTTATACATGGATGATTTGCTCATCACCACGGAGTCCTCCCTTGAGGTGATTGATAGTATCCTCAAGATTTTGGCTACCTTTGCCAAAGTGTCAGGCCTTAAGATAAATCACTCCAAAACCGAGGTGCTTCCCCTGAATTCAAAGACTACCGGAACCAACGTTATAAGTAGAGGTCTTCACTGGTCCCCTAATGGTATAAAATATCTGGATATTATCCTCCATTCAAATATAGGGAAAATGTTCTCCGCTATTTTTATGATGTTATTAGACTCCCTCAGACAGGACATGGGTAGGTGGAAGGCTTTAAAATTGTCGCTTGCTGGTAAGATTGACTCCATCAAAATGATGGCTGCCCCTAGGATATTATATTTACTAGCTCATTTACCCGTTGCTATCCCCCAGAGATGGTTTCAGAAACTAGATGCATTAGTGGGTAACTTTTTATGGGAGGGAGCCCAGACTCGGTACAGTAAACTCAAATTACATCAACATTGGAGAAAAAGAGGTTGGGGCCTTCCTTGGTTTCAGAGATACCATATGGCCTTCATTACTTCACAAACTATTAGATGGTTTACTAGGATTGGTTTGGCCTCCCCAATTCGGCTCGCCTTAGAGGCATCATTGGCTCAGGCTCTTTCATCAGCAGTGGTGCTCTATAGCAAGAAGAAATTACCCCAGGCTTTCTCTCCCCCTATATATGTTTCCATTTTGTACTGGAAACAAGCCCTCTCTTTTCTGGGACAAGATCCAACCCCTTGGAGACATATGCCCCTGTGGAACAACCCAGCTTTATAGATAGGGAGGTCCCCAATATACTGGAAATACTGGGAGGCCCAAGGTATCTTTACGATCCAGGATTTATTACTCCCCAATACTGTCACACTGGATACTTTTGAATCATTGAAAGACAGATATGGTCTCCCCCAGTCTCACTTCTGGAGATACCTTCAGATTAGGAATACTATACTTCACTTGCCTAATGTACCACGAGATGGGGAGGTGCAGCACCAACCTCACCCGTTAGTTGTTTGGGGGAAGAAAAATAAGGGCAGGGCTAGTGTGATTTATTCAGCTCTTAGGAATGCTACTGTAGACCCTACCCAGTGGGCTAAAGCACAATGGGAAAGGGACCTTCAGGTCTCAATCTCTGACCGGCAGTGGCAACATGGCTGGATCAGAGCACATATGGCCTGTCGGGATGGGCACACCCATCTTATTATGAATAAGACCAGTCACAGATACTATAGGGATCCAACCAAGCTTCAGAAGATGGGTCTTCTTTCAAAGGAAACCTGTTGGAGATGTGGCACTTCTGGGGAGCACTTGTTTCATGTTCTTTGGGACTGCCCTAACCTGCATTCCTTTTGGACATCGATTTAGGTCATGTGTCAACAAATTTACCCAGGCATAGTTCCAGATCCACCCCTTTTGCTTCTAGGTTGCACGCAGCCTAATGTGTCCAAATGCAACCCTGGGGCTAAGTGGGCTACTGCAGTTGGGGCTGTAGCCAAACAGCTCATATTACTAAATTGGAAATCCTTAGTGACACCATCATTTCAAGATTTTCTACTGGCATTAGCCCAGGGGGCTATATTTGAAAGAATTTCCAGCTTTGCAGTTGGCTCTATGGCCCAGTTTGAGAAATGTTGGCAACCCTTCCTGCAGTCTAAATTCTGTCATAATCTCCCCACTCGACCTGTCTCATAGCTTATTATTATCTTTGGGTTGGGTATCTGCCCTTCGCTGGAGGTGGTGCCCTCCTCCCCTCTTAGCCCCAGCCTGTCCCTTTATATTGCTCCTTATCTAGTGAAAGATTGCCTATTTGTATATAGTTGATATGGTCACATGGATTTTAGACAGGCACACACATGGTTTCAATCTGGTATTGGAATTGACCCGGCAGGATTACCTACTCTAATTTTGTTATGTTTTTTACTTAATGTAATCAAGTACCGTAAGCCCTAGAGGCACATGGGACTCAGCCAGATCCTTGTTAACTTTGCCTAACCAGATGACTGTTTTGTCCTGGTATGTACACTTTCGGTCAATACCAATAAATATTTGTTTGTAGTGTATTGTAATGTATTTTTATCCATAATCTCCTGGCCTCTCCAAATGTTGCGGTTTGGCCTGGTATTGGTATATCACTCTGTAATGTGTGTGTGTCATATCAAATAATAAAAAACTGTTAAACTTAAAAAAATAATACATAAAATAGTAATAAAAAACACCCCCATTCATTTCAATGGTGCACACCCCTGCAGTTTCCTTTGCCCTTTGTCATAATGTGCCTGAGTGCGGGGATGTGGAGGTCAGCTTCACTGGGGAAGGGGAGCATAAGTCTGACTATAGTGGGGCTCAAATATTCTGTCCATACCATGCCTCTCAACTGTCTGTGAATGCAAAGGACAGCCCTAGAATGTCTGTAACATCTCTAAAAGCTACAACTTACTTGTTTTGACTGAAAAGTAATATGCAAATCGGGAAATATTCAAATGTATAAGATTCATCTGTATATACCCCAGAGCAGTGCATCAGATTTGGGCTTAATCCCACCCAGTTATTAACCAATTTTTTTCCTGGATGAAGTTCTGCCCCCCTCAAAAGAACTTTGTCCTGATTTATCTTTCCAACTCCATTCCATTCAATACCCATCCTCTATGGGTCGTGAAGCCACCCAAAGGTGAATAAACATGAAAAACACATCAATATTTCAGTCCTTCTTCCTTCCCCAATCCCCTATAAAAAATATTATTTACTTTTACTTACCCAGCCATATGACCAGAACCTGCAACCTGTCCACTCCCTCTCTCTCCTTCCACCAGAAGCTGGAAGCTAGAACCGACCATCACAGGTCCCCAACATGGTCCACGACCAAGTCACCTCACCAACCGAACCCACACGACCTGGATTGCTTGCTTTTTGCTTGGTTGCTGCTGTGGCTACCACTGCACTGCACTTATCAAGGCCTATGAAGGGACCCACACTGTTGTCACCACTGTTGCTAAGCCTAGCTTGCTGCCATGGGGGTCTGTACTGCTTTTTTTTTTTGCAAGTCAAGCTTAGTAGAGTAAGTAGGTAGCCTAGTTTTGAGTTAGCTTCTAACTCACCCTCTTCCTCTTCAGCCACCAGGGGAGTCGGACACTCACTAAGAGTAGACCAACAAAAATATGCTGCCACAACACAGCTATCGAGAGTTCAGTGCTCACTGACTCCTCCAAGCTGTAGTGTGCAGTTTGTCTACTCTGTGGCAGGAAAGACAGTGTCACACTTGCAAGACTCATGCACTCTTTCTTGGCTGGATCTCATCCACATCACATGTGATTGTGCCGTCACTAATAGGTGGCGAGAGTGGACAACACGATACAGACACAGTTGAGTCTGGAGAGTACCTGAAGCGTGAGCACACACAGGACAGGTGAGCACTTATTGTGCAAAATATTAAATTCAAATTTAATGCCATTATTGTCACACTATAAGAACAACCTAGGCACAAATATGGGGGGGCAACTGCCCTCCTTCTGCCCTGCCTAAATGGCACCCCTGCTTAATGGTAGAAATTCATTCTCAGGTGCTAATGCAATGGTTTCCATTGTGTTCTGAGGTACTGTATCTCCATGTTTCATGATGTGTCCTGATCATCATGTGGGTTAGTGTCCCTCATTGTCCCTCATATTAGGTGTCCATGTCCCTCATTTTAGTGACAAAAAGTGAGGTATGGTGCATGCTTCCAAGCACTTACTCAGCACAAACAGTGCTGAGCATGGCCACAGTGTATATGCTTAATACAGAATGAGAAAGGGAAAGAAAGTGAGATGAAACAGTCATGGAGAAACACATTTGTAGCACTAAATATGCATAAAGTGATTTGCATGGTCCAAAACAAAAAGGATAGGCTTCACAACACAGAGGACCCTCTTCGTACATCTGGAATGGGGGATGTTGACTGGTTATATCCTAGGTATTTAATGCAGTAAGCAAACAATACTTTATAAATTAATGGCGATTTAATGACAAAAATCAGAAGCCATTAAACAACTTGCAAAAGGATCAGAATTAATGAGTTTACCTAATTTTTATGGGAATTCAAATAAAAACATATTTTAATAACTCTAATTGCTAGCAGTAGAATGAGAAACAGAAACCAATGTGTTTTTTAGAAGAGATTTGCACCAGCTTAGCTGCTGCACACATGGCAAGCGTGCAGCATGTGAACCTGAGGTAGTGTTTAAATGATGTTCACACCAGCTTACCGGCTGAGCACATGTCAAGCTTGCAGCATGCGAACCTGATTTGCTTTTTACGTTCACTTGCGCGCATGTGCAAGGAACGTATTGAGAGAGTAGCACATTTGGAGGTGTGCCTCTCCCACCCAATGCACTGCTCAGTTGAGCAGGCATGGCAGTCCTGCACCAATGGGTACGGCAGCTCAGTATGACAGCGGTGGTCTTACGCTTCAAAGAAAACCACGCTGCCATACATGGCTGTAATCGCGCTACCTCCCCGGCGACATCTCGTCTCGCGCCCCCCAAAGCTTTCGTGAAGCACGCTGGCAGCCCACCCCAGCATGGCAAACATTGTTTGCCGACAGGGCTGCCCAATCCCTGTTGGCTCCACAACCCCCAAAGCTATACTGCTGCCACGCTGGGAGCCCACCCCAACGTGGCAAACCGTTCATGTTGGATTGCCGGCAGGGGTGCCCAATCCCCGTCGGCTCCTGCCCCCGCGTAGAGTTTGCTGATAGGGGTGCCCAATCCCGTTGGGTCCTCGGCCCCCCACACATCTTCTGCCATGCTGGGAGCCCACCCCAGCGTGGCAAACATCCCTCGTAGTCTTTTTCTTTTTAACCTGTAAAACAAAAAGCGGTCCAGCGGTAGCGTCTCCAGCCCTCCCACAACCCGCACCCACCCACTGCGCACCCAGCATCCCCACCCCCCACCCATACACCTCCGGACTCCGGCGGCGATCTTCGTTGGACGGGAACACGTCTGCACTCTTCAAAGCCGACCGTGAACTGAGAAATGCGGTAAGCTGTATAATGGGCTAGATAGGGGTTTCAACTTTATTGCATATCTCAGTCATTTTTTAGAATTTTTGCACCAGATTTTCAATATGGGGTTTTGGGACCCTTCTCATGAATGATGTCACTGTCATGGCGTTACTCGGGCCCGAAGGGTGATTTCTCAGGCACTGCGCACTCACTGTGTGAAATCACCCTTCAGCCTTGGATAACGCCATGACAGTGACATAAATCATGAGAGGGGATCCTAAAAACCCCATGTTGAGAATTTGGTGCAAAAATTCCAAAAAATGACTGTTTTACAAGTGTGCGTTGCGCAGTTCCTACGCAGGCTCATAAGTTCGCGAATTTTCAATATTTTCACTCCAGATTTTCAACATTGCCATTTTATCACACCTCCTCATGAGCAGTACAGCTGTCATTTTTTACATCCTGCCCAAAACTTGCTTCCGCCCATGTAGCACACAATGGCACAGTCGGTGTACGAACTCAGTGTATGGGACACATTAAGAAAATCACAGTGTCACTGTTCATGAGCAGAGATCTTAAAATGGCAATGTTGAAAATTTGGCAAAAAAAATTCCTACAAATAACTGTTTTATGAGCATGCGTTGTGCAGTTCCTACGCACGCTCGTAAGTTTGCAAATTTCCAATATTTTCATTCCAGATTTTCAACATTGCCATTTTACCACACCTCCTTATGAGCAGTACAGCTGTCATTTTTCACATCCTGCCCAAAACGTCTTTCCCCCCATGTAGTGCACAATGGCGCAATCCATGTGTGAAATCAATGCATGGGACACAGTAAGAAAATCACAGTGACACTATTCATTAGCACAGGTTTTAAAATGGCAATGTTGAAAATTTGGTCAAACAATTCCTAAAAATTATTGTTTTATGAGCGTGCGTTGCACAGTTCCTACGCACGCTCGTAGGTTTGCCAATTTTCAATATTTCCACTCCAGATTTTCAACATTGGCATTTTACCACACTTCCTTATGAGCAGTACAGCTGTCATTTTTCACATCCTGCCCAAAACATGTTTCTGCCTATGTGGCGCACAATGGGGGTAACAAACAGGTCATGCTGACAATTTATTGTGCAAATACCAGCAATTGCACAGGGCATTAGGATAAAGCACCATACATGCCAAACACCACTGCAAATACCTGCAAGCGAACGTTCGGCATTGACAAATGCTTGTTAGACCTGGTTCACTTATGATCACTTTATGTATGTGAACTGCATGTAAACATTGCATAATTAAGCATGTGGCATGCGTTCTGCATGTACACAGCATATCTATATGTCTGTAAGGGATCTGAGGTGTTCAGTTCTCTGGTAGAATCAAACTCAGAGCACTAGTTTGAATGTGGTGGACAATTAGGTAAAGTGAAAGAGGAGCTCCTGTCTGGTCAATGTAGCTTTGGAGCCATCACTTTAAACCATATCCTTATTGTCAAACATCAGAAGAATCATTTTGATAGCAGACTCACATGTGAGGAGGGTGATATAAGCTGTGTTCCAATATACTGTAGTACACATACAGTAGCTTGGGTTGAAACTTCCTGTAAATGACATCAACATGACTGTAGAAGTTGGGGTGATGATCCAGACAACCACTCATGTATTTAAAGGAGGGGTCTTCCTCCAGTTGCAAGCCATCTGGGGTCAAACAGTCTGAGAAAACGGCAGTATGGTTGATCATCGTTTGGTGCAGAAGGTTATAGTGACTAATTTTTTAACATTGAAGGTGAGTTAATTAACACAAAGCCAGTGCTGAACATTCTTGAAGTCCATCACTGTTGCCAACTCAAGGCTAATGGTTCACTGGTGAATAGCACTACTGCATACTTGTAAATGTTTGATGAGACACAGACTTTGTGGAGATCATTCAGGAAAACTGAGAACCAGGTAAGGAGCAGGATGATCCTTGAGAAAAAGCCTATAGCATTCTTTTCCTAATAATTAATAACTTTGTTCTTCCAGCTATTGCTTCTTGCTGTAAGGCAAGTAAGTGTCATGTTATTATTTACAGGTGTCGTCAGTTGCATAATTACAAGTTAACTCATCTGAAACTGAAAATTATAAAGCCTCTTATGACTTCTCAAACCTAAGAGCATCTTCTATATTAATTTCCTTTTAATTTTATTTCAGAAGTTTCACCTGGAAAAGGCACACTGAGCAGAATATTGCTTCTAGGTATTGCCCAGTAGCACAGGGGAGTGAAAGTGACCTGATCAGGGTTACACTGTACATAGGTGCAGGTTCTGGAATTAATATCCATGTCTGGTTGGTTTCCAGATTTACAGCTTTTTGCTCTAAGCACTAGGACATACAGCCACCCCATGTATAACTTTGGTATGACTGAATTATGATTTGCACGTGGCCTTTTTCTTCAGTACAGTCTCTTTTGATGTGTGTGATCTACTTGTACAGTACAACTCTTAAACTACTTAATATTTCATGCAACTAAAGCAAAACGTACTGTAGGGTGTTTTCATATAATAAATAAAAGTATTTTTTACACAGGTCTTTGTCAGATAAACTTGTCATCAGTCATATAGCGTGAATTATTAAAGCCGCAAAACAGGCTGTCTTAGATGTTTACTGGCCCCTGGTATATTAATCCATATGCTTCATAAAGGCTCAGTACATATCTAATTTCCAGGACCAGGTCGTATGCACCATATCTACTGCCACTGGCATTCAGCTGGCCAAGAGTACTTCTTTTAATGCTAGTGGTGTTGCTGACTGACGTGAATACTGTAACCCATCATATTAAACATATTCATTTGGGCATCATCAAGGTTAAACATTTAAATTGATTAAATGCAAGGATAAAAAAAAACACCATTGCAAACCTGGCTCTATCTTAGGGTTTGTATTTTCAAGGTCAGAAATGTACACTATTGTTTTAGGGCTCAATTTACAGAAAGGGCAGGGATACATGACACTTGCACATATCCCAGCCCCGGTGACCTGCATCACAATACTTGTTCACAATGGATGGAATCCACAGCCCTCGCCTACTGCACCGTTTGAGCAGAGCCCCTAGCTGGGCCAGGGGGTAGCATAAAAGAAGAGCTCTGCAGGACACATTGCATCCAGTCAGATGCCCAAGTTGGCACTGAATTGGATGCTACATTGTGCATAGAGCAGGGGACCACAAGATATGGCAGTCCTCCCAAAAATGCTTCATCCAATTGGGACATCAGGGATTTTCCCCAGTGTAACTCACTGGCACCAAAGTAAATATCAGAACACCCAGCCTGTACAAAGGGCTGGAGGCAGGTTGATAGAGGGCTAAATGAGCCACAAGCAGAGCCTGTAGTGGGATGGAGGGGGTCAAGCAGGTGCTATGTCGACCCCTCAGGTGCTTAGCCTATGTCCTTCTGCTGTCATGCAGTAGTGTGGAGTTTGCCTCTGGGATCAGGGCCCTGACCTTCTCCTTTCCCACTTAAACTCAGTTAGGCACATAGCAGGGTACATGGCAGGGGTTAATAGAAACATAGAAACATGTAATTTGTTTGCAGAACAACAGTTTACAGAGGTCTCTCTGGTCTGCCCTATTGTTCCTGCTTATTTGCATACCCAGAACCCTATTTGGCCACAGGTGTCCCTCCCTCCACCCTTTCATTCATCTCTTATGCCCATGTGCCTATCTCACATATGCTTGAAGTGTCTCACTGTCTTCACCCCCACCAGCTCTTCTGGCATGCTGTTCCAGATGTCCACCACCATTTCAGTGAAGAAATATTTCTGCTGTCCCTCTTAGACTTCCCCCCTCTAGCTTCATTTCATGCCCCTGTGTTCTGGTACTCCTCCTTTGAAAGAGACTCCCCTCTTGCACCTTGTTCACCTTCATGAGGTACTGTACTTAGAGGTCTCAATTATGTCCCCTCTTGCTCTCCTCTCCTCCACAGAGTACATGTTGAGCTCTCACAGCCTATCCTTATATGGTTTCTTGTACAACCCCCATACTATTTTGGTAGTTCTCCTCTGGACCACTTCTACCCTGTCAATGTTTTTGTGGAGATGCAGCCTCCAGAACTGTACTCTGGGCAGGGTCTTACTAGCGAACACTGTAATGGCATCACTACCTCTCTCTTCCTGCTAGACTATCCCCTCCCTATACACCCCAGCATCCTGCTAGCCTTGCTTACTGCTTGTCACACTGCCCTGTCACCTTGAGGTCCTCAGATATGATTACCTCAAGGTCCCTCTCTTGTTGGTGACTGTAAGTACTCCCCCATCTTATACACAACCCCTGGGTTTTCCTACCATATAACTTTGCACTTTTTGTTATTGAAACCCAGCTGCCACACCATACACCACTCTTCAAGTTTCCTCAGCTCCCTTTGCATTCTCCCCATTCCTTCCTGGGTGTCCACGCTGTTGCAGATTTTTGTGTCATTCACAAAGAGATAAACCTTCCCCTCCAGTTCTTCAGTAATATCACTTATGAAAACATTAAAGAGGACAGGACCCAATATGGATGCCTGTCATACTGTACTAGTCACTCTCCCATCCCAGAGTGACTGCTGTTTACCACCACCCTCTGTCTCATTTCCTTTAATCAGTTTGATACCCAGTTTACCACCTTTTCCCCAACTCCCAAGTTGATAAGTTTCTTAATTAGCCTCCTGTGTGGCAGTAACAAAGGCCTTACTGAACTCCAGATAGACCATATCGACTGGCTTCCTCTGATCCACCTCCTTAGTCACCCAAAGAAATGTATGAGATTTGTTTGTCATGACATCCTCCCCCTCCATGGCACAGTATAACGTCATATGAGTGATCCAAAATGAGCGACTAGAATTATAGCAACTCATTTTGGGCACTTTTCATTTAATTTTATTCATTTATTCATTGCAAATTGGGTTTACAACCTGTGAGTCAGAGACTCATTTGCAAAGACACCTCGCCGAGGGGGGCGGGGGGGACAGACAGCAAGGCAGTTATTACAGTGCAGATTAAAACAGGATAATATTACAGGTGCAGTAAGAGGAGCATTTAACATAGATACACTTAAGTTACATAATGTAGTAGTTTGTATGTTACTTAGGTTACATAATGTTACAAAACTGTGAGTGACACTCATAGATATAGTAGGTCCTCAGAGAAGACAGCCAGTTACATCACTGTTTGGACCTAGTAGAGAAAGAGTGGGTCTGGGGGAGGGAGAGGCTGTCCAGTGGGCGTTATCGAACCAGGGGACAAGGCGGGTGGGTGCCACAGGTTACAACAGTGGGTTAGTTGCACCTAGAACAGCGGGTATTAAAAATATGGTTCTGAAGGGCTGTTTTGAAGGAGCCAATTTTTGGCAAGTTGGAGATGCAGCTAGGGAGGGAGTTGAACCAGGTGGGGGCTTGGTAGAGGAAGGATCTCTGGGCAAGAAAAAATCTTGGTTCTGGGCACCTTGAAAGTGGCCTTAACAGATATACGGGTGGTGACGGAAGAAGATGACTGCTGTAGGGAGGGGGAGACCCCCCTGGGGAGAGTCCTAGCAGTGATTTCTTAGCGAGAAGGCAGGTCTGGTAGACCAGTCACTCCTCAAAGTTAAGCAGATTGGCGGTAGTATAGACGAGGCAGGTGTAAGTTCGGCTGGGGCACCAGTCAGGAGCCTGCAGGCCTTATTGATAGAGAGTTGGATTTTGGAGAAGGCAGTATGGTCAGCTGCGGCATAGATGGGCAAGCCATAGTCCACAAGGGACAAGAAGGAGGAAGTGATGGCCAGCTTGAGGGCAACCTGAGGCAGGCAGTCCCTGTGCCAGTGTAGCAGGCCAATCCATGAGTTAATGGTGGCTGACAGGGCATTAATGTGGGTGTGGAAGGAGAGGGCAGTATCGAACGTGATGCCTAGGTACTTGTATGTGGTCACTTGTTCTAGCAGGTGCAGAGTGCTGGGGATAATCAAGAGGGAGTATTTTTAGCTTCATTTTGGTGGTCGGAGAAGAGCATTGATTTGGTTTTCTTTAGGTTAATGACCAGTCTGTGGTCACTGAACCACCTTTCGGCTTGGTTGTAAGCTTGCTGGTGGGATAATTGGAGGGAGGTGGGATTGGGATGTGAGGCAACAAGGACTGCATCATTGGCGTAGAGGAGCATTTTACTGGTACATGAGCTGGGGAGTGTGTTGAGGTATAGACCAAAAAGTACTGGACCCTGGATGGAACCTTGAGGGACCCTGGAGTGAACGGCAAGAGTGCTGGAGAGGGAGCTGCTGATCTTGACACACTGGGATGTAGCAGAGAGGTAGCTAGAGAACCAGGAAATGGAACTGCCAGAGAAGGCAAGTTGGTGGAGAGAGGCGAGTAGAAGGAGGATGACAGACAGTGTCAAAGGCCTTGGAGAGGTCAATGAACACTGCTCCTGCAAGGCTGCCAGAGTTGAGAGCAGCATGCAGGTGTTGGGAAAATTCCAGGAGAGCCATGGTTGTACTGTGTCCTGGGTGGAAACCATGCTGCTCTGGGCACATAATGTCGTACTTGGTTAGGTATTCAGAGAGTTGGATCAATACCACTTTTTCAAGGGCTTTAGAGAGTGGGGGGAGGATGGAGATTGGCCAGTAATTATTGGGGGTGGACCGGTCCCCACTCTTATGTATGGGTGTGATTTCAGCAGTTTTCTAAGCACTTGGGAGCTGACCTAGGCATAGAGACCGATTTAGAAGGTCAGCCAGCGAGACTAGGACTTCGTCCAAGACCATAAGGAGGATCCTGGAGTCGAGGGGGTTGCTGCTGGGGTTACTGCTGCCTAAGGCTTTTAGCAGGTGGGGCCTGGCTTCTTGGGGGGATAGGGTGTGCAGGTAGAATGATGGAAGAGGCAAGACCAGAGGGAGAGAGGTGGGGATTGGGTCAAAGAAGCTGCTGGGGAGGACCAAGCTTAGGTCAGAGAAGGCAGTGTTAAGGCAATCAGCTATAAGGAGTGGATCTGTGGTGGGGGTGTCATTGATGGAGAGCTGAGATGGTGGAGGGAGCGGGACTTCCAGTTTAGCTATTTCATATTGTCCCAGAAGGTCCCGGCTGAACCCCAAGTGGAAGTGAGGGTGGCCTGGTAGTGCTCTGCCTTGGCCCGCCTAATGGCCCAAGTGCACTTATTGTGTTCTGTGTTGTAGGCCTGTCTATCAGACACCTTTCCAGATTCTACAGCAATGTGTCAGAGATTATCTCTGTTTTTGAGTCTCTGGAGGAGGGGTGGGGGTGATCCATGGGGCCTTGCATTTTTTGAAGCGAATCCCGGTGAGGGGGGAAAAAAGGTCCCAAGCCTTATAGAAGGCATTTGTAAAGTGGTCAAGAGCTGAGTCAATGTCAGGCGCATGCTGGATAGGGGACCAGTCTAGCTGGGCTAGGTATTGTTTTAATTTTCTGAGGCTGCTGGGGCATAAATGGTGGCATAGATTGGCCTGGTACACTGGCTTCAGAGTGGAGGATGACCAGAAACAGAGGACTGGGGAGTGATCGCTAAGAGAGTTGGGGAGGACACTGACATCCTGGATCTTGTAGGGATGGTTAGATATAACATTATCTAGGAGAGTGCTGGTGTCAGTACAGTGGTTGAATCTGGTGGGCTGGGTGACTAACTGGGACATATCCAGGGTAGCAAAGGAGTCCCTTATATGGGAGGCAGTGGAGGCAAGCCAGTTAACATTGAGATCACCAAGGATGACTTGCTCCACTTTGTGAGGGAGAGATGTGAGGTAGTCAGTGAGGGACTGGACTGCTTGGTTTTGATTCCTCAGGGGTACATAGGAGACTGTGAGGAAGAGAGGGCTTCGGGTGGGGTCAGGTGTGATTTTTAAGGTGAGGGTTTGGGCTCCATAATCAAGTTTAGGAGCTGGGAGTGCCTGACCTATAAGGGAGTCCCGTACTACTAGTGTGCAACCACCACCGCATTTGCCTACTCGGTCTTTCCTGTAGATGGTATATCCAGGGAGGGTGACAGCAGATTCATGGGTGGATTTGGAGATCCAAGTCTCTACCAGTGCAATTATGTCAGGTTGATTTTGAACGAGCCAGCACTGGAGGGTAGCAGATTTCTTTAGGAGACTGCAAATGTTTAAGGATGCAAAGCGGTGGCCAGTTGCAGTACAGGGTTTAGAAGGGCTGGAAGCCATAGGTCCTGGGTTTGGGTGTGCATTACCAGATAATAATAATAGCAATGTGATTATTTTGGGTTAGTGGCCTGTGGCGATGGAGACCCTTAGGTCGACACCCAGCTGAGGACTTTACAATCAGGGTGCATGGGATAGATAAAGTGCAAAGGGTGGGAATGGCAGGGAAGAGCTGGGTCCAGGTCGGGCCTTGGAGAATGGAGGGAGTGGGGGTGTTGACAGGGTGGGGGTGTTGGGGGTTCACGGGTGTGTCGAGGGTGGGGGAAGGCAGGGTTACTGTGGGATAGTCTGGGGATGAGGTGCCTAGTGTGGAGGAAAGGTGCTCCAGTCAGTGTGAGGTCTGTACCAAGATGGTGAAGGAGAGCAGACTTAGTAATGGAGTGTAGGTACCCATACCAGCTGAGCAGTAAAGGAAGAATGTCCAGGAGTAGTAGAGAGTAAGGAGATGTAGAGCAGCTTTGGCACAGTTGGGGGAAAACCCCTCTAGTAGGTAAAGAGTATAAGCTGCAAATGGGAAAATCAGTGTCAATTAGTAGAAGAGGGAAGGGGCAAAGGCCCTGTTGTGAGCTACCCTGCAGAATAGTGAGGGTAGGCGAATGCGACTAGGGCTAAGGGCGAATGGAAGGAGGAATAACAAAGGGAAGCAGAGAGAGACAGGGAAGGGTGGTCATGAACTGGTGTACCTGCCACTGCTGAGCTAACCATATATGGTGTGGTGGTGTGAGGCTAGCTCTGTGCAGTGCAGGCATTGGATTGAGTTTGGGGTGGGTTACATTTTGCCACAGCTGCGAGCTGCGGCACTTAATTTTGCCAGGTACTGGTTTTGCCCCCCTTCCCAAAATGCACCCCGCTGGAGTTGATGATCTTAATTCAAGGGGATGTGGTGGACTCCATTGGGGGGGCACAGCCCCTTCCACAAAAACAATGTATTTATTTCCGAAAGTCGGGTCACCATAGAGTGTATATCGACAATTTGCTTTTTGGTGTTATACACTCACCATAATAGCAATCATTGTTTTGCAGTCTCTATTATGACAGGGAACCTGTGAAACCATGTTACCAATGATCTCATGGGCCATTTGTCTCCAGATACTTTGTCATTCTCTGCTACAGTAGGGTTTCCATTAACTTCCCCATCACTGATGTGAAACTGACTGTCATGTAATTGCTAGCCTCCTCCTCCTTGCTGCCACACTTGCGCATAAGGACCACATCAGCCCTCCTCTAGGCCTCTGGTACTACCCCCAAAATCAAATAATAATAATGATAATGTTGCCATGTGAGCAACTAGCACCGTGCTCATTTTGTTTAGTACCCTTACATACCTGTACATGGTACATGATAACATGATAATCTTATATTGTTGGGGTGCACAGCTTGCACTAGGGATGCAAGGCAATTTCAGCATGCATGGGGCAGTATCTCTGCACTCCTACAGTCCACATAGCCTTCCCCCTATGGGTGTGGATCCCCCTGTGGATCAAGCCCATAAAAAGGACCCTCCATACCTTTAAGAAAACATGGAAATCCTTTCATAATTCCAAGAAAATGGGTGGTCTGTGAACAGCTCACCCCCTAATGCCCGTAGGACCATTATGTTTTACATTTGCTTGACTACTATACATTTTATTAGTTATGAGGTTAATTTATTTCTGTTCCTGTTTTCTTTCTTTTTTTAATCATTCAGTTTTCTTTTTTCCCCAGGCTACACAATGAAGGTACTCTTGTGGCACCTTATCTAATACTGGGCACTTATGGATTTGCAAGTTACAGTATATCCGACTCAATAAACATATGTACCCCCTCAAACAAGACAGCTGAGGTCTCTGAAATTAACATTCTAATTCAAGCAGAAATTGAGAATTAATCTTTGGGTTAAATGCAGTAAGTACTGTTCAAATGGTAGCCCTTTTAACCAGGTAGGTTTCCAAAGAAAAGCCAAAATGTTAACATCTTACAAAATGATTAAATAATTTTCCATAAGTACATAGGTTGACATTAGTATTCCAGGGTATCCTTCACCATGATAATTACTGTAGCTCAATTGTGATCGTGTGTATGACAGATATATTAGAGCCTAATTTAATCTTCATTACACATTGCTATATTGCAATTATACATGCTGTCGGAGTGTTAACACATACTTAAACCTGTTATTCCTTTGCCAGTGATTTACAAAAAGGTATGAGCAAAGAAGCAGATGTCATAATTACAGTGTTTTTCAAACCATTTTGTACTCAGTCTCGCAGTAATTTGCAGAGGAGCTGGGCTTATCCTGAAATTAATACAGTGAGTGAGGATGGTTTCTGTAATTCATTATTGCCATTCAGTCTGAGGTACTGTAGTTCTGAAATATATGATGAAATTATATTAGTTCAACAAACTAGTGAGATTAAAAAAAAATTACACCAAAGAGAATTGTTCTTTCTCCCTCTGACTCTTGAAATAACAGCATATCAATAATTAAAAAGAATTACTCAAACTTTGCACAGTTTCATTTCTATTAAATTGACTTGTCTGGTATTATTTGCCAATGGTAATCTGTCTTGATAAACTATTAAGTATTTCCTGTCTGTGCAAACTACACAGTCCAGCACTAAAGATCCTTAATATTACAAACTGTCAAAAGGACCCTGTAGGTTTATGTTAATTAAAGTTTAACCATTTGGAAAACTGTAGCAATTATTTGTGATTCATTTTAGTCAACCAACTTTTACAATTACTCAGGTTTTTTCTTTGATTTATATTTTCACATCCCACTGACCCCAAACTGTGTTGTATATGTTAGAAGGAGAAAAATGTACTCATAGGCTTGCTTTAAAAATTATGAAGACATGGTTGAAGTTTTTCTTTATTGGTTTTCCTCAGTTTGAAAGACAATGCTTATTTCAGTGTTGCATTGTTTGACAAAGACAAAGAAATCAGTTTTATCTGACTTGCTGACTAATCTAGTTATGTAAGCAATAACACATGACAGTGTGTGATCATGGTGTAATTCGTTCACAAAATGCTGTTTTCAGAATAATATTTCCTCTATAAAAACTTTGTTAATCCAGTTCTTGGCCTGTGAAATAAATACACATTTCACCAAAAAAATAAAAAAAATACTTTTTCTAAGCAAGACACTTTTATTGCAGTGAATGGATAGTGAAACCAAGTATGCATATCTTTGTTTAAACATATTTTAGAAATACATAACCTCAGACTTCTCCTTGGATATAGTTTAAGGGCACTGTTTAGCATTATTTCTCTGTTTCCATTGTTTAGCAAAAGTTTATGTCCCCTTCTCTCAGGACGTACCACACTGGCTGATGGCTTCTTTGTCCTATAACTTCCATCCTCCTTTGCTGAGTTTTCATAACTTACCCCTCCTAGTGGGGCCTTCAGGCTGCTTCCACCTTCCAGGAGACACAAGGCAATCCTCTTTCTAGACTAGCATTGATGCAGAGCTCTTGAAATCCACAGCGACATAGACTTGGACCATTTGTTTTCTGTTTTCTTCAGCTGCTGCTGGAGTCCGATGGTGTGGACCACACACACACACACACATATTGTAGTGTGCTGACATGCAGATCTTAATCAGTGGCAGAGCCAGGTTTGGGAACATTTGGGAGCCAGGGGGGCCATTTAGTCAATCACAGGCTCCACAATTGGGCACTAAACAGTGAATAAAGCTGGTGGTGGGATGCCACTACTCACACTGGGGCAACCAGGAGGGGCGATCACCCCCCCAGCTCCCCCTCTAGCTCCGCCACTGATCTTAATGTCTTCTAACTCTACCACAAGCTACTATGCAAGGACTACCACCTTTTGCAGCCTGGTAGCTGTCACTTGGTGGAGCCATATGCCTACTTTCCTAGGGATGGAGAACTTCTGAGATAACCTATTGTTTTCCCCCAGCTCACAACCTAATCTCCTGGGTATGTTTTCAAAGCCAGGTCACTAGCAACAGGAGTGATAGCACTGCCTCAGTACTGATGGACTGCCCCCAGCACTATTTTTCTTAATTATAGTGGCATGGTTGTGTCACTGTATTTAGAGTTTAGAAAGCACTGCTACAGAACACCCAAATTTTGGGCACTTATTTTGGTTGTCCCTCGTAGTAGGGTTTGAGATGTTGTGAAGTTTTAATTCACCGCTGAAGTTCCAGTGAAGTTACTGACTTCGCTTCACAGAGCAATCTGCAGTTTTACTATTATCTTGTTAATTTGACTATTAACTTAGCCGGTGACTTCACCATTAAGACATTAGGCAAAGTCTGTTTAAAATGAGGCTGCTGGCAAACAACTAGTGCTTCAGGTCACATGGAAACAACTCCTGCAGGTCACATGCTGCTATTCTACGTACTGACTCATCCTTAGTTTCACTTTATAGTCTGAGATAGTGAGTCGAAGGGGAAAGATCTGCAGTCTCTTGATAGTAAAACCTAGGCAAAAGAACAAACAAACAAACAAAAAAAATTTTAGGTTTCATTTGTTCTTGATTTTATTTTTACTGTACAGTTTGTGAGTCTTTGATTAGTTGTTCTTCAGCTATTATTTTCTTTATATTGAGCACTTTTATTTGTGCTATTTTTCATCACTTTTAGCATTTTTTTTACTCTTTTTACTCTGTATTTTTTGGGGGGGCTTAAAATGAGAGGTAGTGGTCAGGAGGAGAGGAGGGAGCAAGCAGCAGATGGGAGATGCTGTGGCTTCCACATCTAGAGGGCCTGTCCCATGGCAGTGGCAGTAGAAGGAGACAGTGTAGTGCCCCAAAGTAGGGGGGGGTGCCACAAAAACAAATGGAGATCTTCCCCTGAGCAGGGGATTTGGATTTTTTATTGTTTCCCCATTCTTCCCCTCTGTCTGCCATGTCCCATAGTCCCCCACCCTAGCCCTCATTCTGTTTGTGCCTTTCAGTGCAGTTGGGAGGCTGAGGGCAGTGAGACAGATTTCATTATACACTCATGCCAGAGGGGCATCAGGGATACGGGGGAGCCAGGAATCAGTGGGCCAAGTGCCCAGCAAAGGGGAAAAGAAATCCTTAGGAGTGGGCAGAGCCCGCAGACAGAGAAAGAAGTGCTCCACGGTTTAGAAACCCTGGGGAGGAAAGGTTTGGTGCTGAATTGGCACCAGGAGCATAGGAGTGTACTAGGAGGGCCAGGGAACAAAGGCCCATAGAAAACTACTGGGAAGGAGGGGCTAACAGTGAGGGTCCCAGCCCTCATGCATATTAATTAGTGGGCAGGGCAGAACAAGGCCCCACACAAGGGCAGGACACAGATGCCTCTGATAAATATTCATAGGGTAGGCAGGACCAGAGCATAGAGGCCCTTATGAATATTAATGAAGGGAGTGGCTCTGCTGTAGGTGATGCTGTAGTGAAGTAGCTAGGGGAGAAGATCCTTAAAGGCACAGCACCCCCTCAGGAGAGTAGGGGAAAGTGAACACAAGCCCTATGTTGCTTATGGTGCTATGTAGGGTGTACTGAGCCCTGTATGGCCTGAATTGGGCTATAGCATGCCTAGAGCACTACAGACTGAATCTGTTTGCCTAGAAAATTACCTGCATTGCTTACAATCCAAATTGTGTTATTGGACTGCATTCCTTGTGTACCTGATGTCCAGCTAACCAGCTTTGCCTTCATCGCTTGGACCAGCTTCATCAGCACCTGACATCAACCCAGGGAGGCCCCTGGCCACTCCTCCATCTTCAGCAGACCTGCCTTCAGTGATGCCGATCTGCTCTGAATCTCTGCCACTGTGTTCCAGCATCAGTCTTGCAATGGTAATTTGTAGAGAGACACTAGTTAGGTATCCAGAAGTGAGTAAGCTTAGGAGCTGCCCCAGCTCAAGTGTGAGGGGCCACAGTTGACATCATGCTTGACCATTTTCTTATTTTGTCACCCATCCACAAATATGTGCATAGCAGTATCGCTCTTTAGAGGCTGTGCTGAGGATCGTATCACCAGATGTATTCTTGTTGGGAGGTGGCCTGGGTGCGAGGGACCTACCAGTCGTCATTGCTGTGGATTGTCCAGAAAACCATCTTCTCAACCAGGAGACTTTAGCTTCTCACCAAGAGTCACAGGGGGTCACCAAGTTGTCATCATCCAGCTAGCAGTGTTCCTTTTTGTTTTCTGTTTGTCCGGGGATGCCCCGTTATGGCCTGTTTATAAAAAGTGCTTTGTTGTATCAAGTCCCACTTGTTGATTAGCCAACGCATTGCAAAGCCCAAGCTTGGTTCATCAGTTGTCTTGTCATCTCAGCAAAGTGCATGTAGGACTTGGACTCAAAGGGGTTAACCCCCTGTTAGTGGTTCAACCAATTGCTGGTCCTGATTGTATTGTTTTGTTGCTTGTGCTATTGTTATGTATCCTGTTGTTTCTTCTCTCCCTTGCAAATAAACCTTTTGCACCTCAGTCCCTGACTAAGCTTCCTGCCTCTCCTTTCAGACTTGTCTGGTGTATCCTTAATTTTTAGGGAGTCATGGACCCCATGCTATCAGAGCTTTGGTCCCCTACAAATAAAATGTGGCATAGTCGGTGAAGATAAGAAACATCAAGGAGTCCAAAGCTCAAAGTTAAGCATGCCAAGATGCTCACAAGAGGAGAAAACTGCCCCAAAAGAAGAGGAGAAGGATCATCAGAAGTCTGGATATGCCATTGATGATGATTCCCTACTATTACGGAGCGCCATGGCTCCCATGCTTTAGAGGAGAACAAACGGATTCAAACACCAACAGGCTGCATGAGTTCACTGACAAGATAAAAGCCTTCTTCTGATTGTATGACCTGCCTGAAGCTCACAGAGTCATGATTCTGATAGGGCAACTCCGAGGTATGGCCCACTGGGATGCATCCTCCTGGCCAGGTGAAGAGAAAGCAACTGCCTCAGTGACTTGGGAGCAGCAGTCCAGCATGGCAGCAAAGCATGCCAGTATGAGGTAAGGGGAAGTCCAGTTCTCACATAGAAATCCCCTGGTGCAGTCAGGGTGCTGGTCGTTCCTAAAAGGAATGGGATTCCTTCTGTGAAGTGTAAGAGGAGCTGATGTGGTTGGCACTTCAGGTATGAGAGCAGGCAGCACGTGTGGCAGAGATAAAGCAAGATGCCCAGCTCCAGGTTGTGCAGTGTCCACACCAGTCCAGGAAGAGAATGAACAGAGGTAGAAGACATACAAGTAGATGGGAGGAGCAAAACAGACCTATGTGCCAACATGAAGGAGTCATTGGGCCTATTCAACAGCCAAGTCAGGGAGTGATGCCAGAAGCAGTGAGATGAAAAGAGCTTAGCACCAGTTGTACGAGGACACCAAGAGGAAGATGGAGAAGATTAAGCAGAGCAACCAAGCTGCTGTGACACCTTTGGGAAGTATGTCAAGTGTTCAGGATGCCCGAGCTGAGTAGCATGCATATATGGTGAGTGCTGTCGCCTGTGAGGTGAGCCAGCAGGTTCTGGATCAGAATGCCCGAAGGGAGGCCCAGTATCAGAAGCTTGCACAGTGGGTCAAAGAGTACACAAAACAGAAGACTGAACTGCAGAAAGAAAATGAAACCTCAGGAAGAGTCTCCAACAGCAGGATTAAGGAGCAGTGGGAGCAAGGACTCCACTATGAAGAGGCAGCGACATGGCATGGGATGAGGATCAGAATGTGCGAGGTTATGCCGAGGACCTGAGCCATATGCTGCTCACCATGATGCAAGAGAAGGAAGAGCTCAGCAGACACTTTTGACCTGCCCACTGGTGCAGTGGCAAAGTGTCTGCATGAGGGGCAAACATCCCAGGTTCAGTGACAGACTCGGGAGTCAGAGGGCTGGCCTGAGGGAGAAGGATTGAGCATCCCAGGGACTGCTTTCCTTCTCTGCAGGGAAGGGGGAAGAGTGTCTGGCAAAATGCGGACCTCTGCCGGAGGCTGAGGGTACCACCGCCACACATCAAGGGGGCGGGGCGGACGCTGATGTCATTGCAGGTCCCCACTCCGGGGAGAAAAATTCCAAAAATGCTGGCCGCTAGTGATGGCTTCCTGTCTTCACCGCCACTCCAGCTGCCGACCAAGGTCCACCGGGGGTTCCATTCCCATGGCCCCACCCTGGGGGGCAAGTCAGGGCCAGCAACCAAAAGTCATTGGGGAAGGGGTGCCTGCTCAGTGGACCCGCCCCAGGGTTAAGGTCAGGGTTGGGGGGTGGCAAGCAAGCGGGAAGTCCAGATCCTCTGGTCCCCAGAGGGCAGGAGCCACAAAAAAATAAAAGAGAGCTCAGCAGACACTTGGTGGAGTTGGAGGCATCCTCACAGGAGGAAGAGTGCATCCAGCTGAATGCTGTATGTCCATATGAACTGCCAAGACCCCCGGGGCCTGACAGCCCAGTAGTGTTGAATGAGTGAACTCACCAGCATTTGCGACCAGAGGTTCCTGACTCCTACCTAGAGATGGGTGAAATCTGCAAATTTCATTCTGCGAAATATTTCACAAAATTTGCACATTTCGTGAAATATTTTGCAGGTGCAAAATGTAAAATTCTGCCATTGAAATGCGAAATTTTGCCAGCAAAATGCGGAATTTTGCCTGCAAAATGTGGAATTTTGCCACTCACAAGTGAAATTCCGCCATTCACAGATGAAATTCAGCATTTCACCAGCAAAATTCCGTGTTTCACAGTCGAAATTACACATTTTGCACCCGTGAAATATTTCTAAGAATGCCTGAATTTCACAAAATATTTTGCACTTCGAAATTTGCTATTTCGCCAGAATTTTTGACAGGTGAAATTAAATTTCACTGCATCTCTACCCCTTCCTGGCACCCAAGAATGAACCAGAGAGAGAACTGGATCCAGTCCGGCCCACCTTGACTGGTATCAGTTGGCAGAGCATGTAGGTTGCACCCCTCATTCAAGTGTCAGCCAAGGCAGTGAAAATGCACAACTGGAAGGAGAGAAGAACCTTTCCTCAAGAAAATCAAATCAAATTTATTTCTGAAGCTCTTCTCAAAAAACACAAAGCGCATATACAATATAAAACAGACATTCAATCAGATAAAACATATAAAATAAAAAGGCAGCAATAATAAAACTAGATATTATCCTCAAAATGCCAGGCCAAATAAATATATTTTTAATGAGGATTTAAAGGTCTCAGTGGACAGGCACTCTCTAATCTGATGAGGTAGACAGTTCCACAGGGTTGGGGCTAGAAAACAAAAAGCTCTAGTATCTGATGTCTGAAGATGGACCCTGGGAACCGATAGCAATCCCTCACTGGCGGAGCGGAGTGGGCGGAGGGGGCAGTAAGGCCAAAGGAGGTCTTGCAAGTAACCCAGTCCCTGTCCATGTAGGGTCTTATAGGTCAGCAACGCAACCTTGAAGGTGATCATCCATCGCACCAGCAGCCAGTGCAGTTCGCGCAGCACAGGAGTGACATGACTAGTTCTTGACAACCCTGTCAACAACCTGACCACAGCGTTCTGGTCCAGCTGCAGGTGACAGAGATCCACCCCCAGTAACCCTAGGTAAAGAGCATTGCAGTAATCAAGATGAGAGGACAAAAAGGCATGAACCAACATAGGAAGGTCCTGGGGCAGAACAAGGTGCTTTATCTGGGCGATGTTCCTCAGATGATACAATGAAGGCCTGACAACTGCTGACACTTGTAATTTTAGCGTCAGTTCATTATCAAGCACAACGCCCAGGTTCTGCACCCGTTCTTCAGAAAGTCTCAACTGGTTACCCCTTAGCACAAGGCCAGACAGTTGACCAGGAGTTAACTGCTCTACCTGCTGACCTGGGTCCACCACCGACACCTCAGTCTTATTCGGATTCAGTCTCAACCTGTTAGCACTCATCCAGTCCTGAATCTCAGCGAGGCAGTTGTTAAAGATCGAGATCGCACTGTTCTGTTCAGGTACAAAAGACAGGTATAGCTGAGTGTCATCTGCATAGCAGTGAAAACTGAGCTCATACCACCTTAAAATGTCTCCCAACGGCATCATGTACACCGTGAACAACATGGGGGACAGCACAGAACTATGCGGCACCCCACAAGGCAGGGGGAAGGGGGCCAAGGAAAAAATCCCTGACACCACCCTCTGAGTCCTGCCTGTGAGGAAAGAATGGAATCACCTGAGGACTATCCCCGACAGTGCACAGAGTAGCCATAGGCATTTGAGCAACACCCCATGATCCATGGTGTCAAATGCTGCAGAGAGATCAAGGAGGACCAAGATCAAACAACTCATCCGATTTCTCGCTATCAGGAGATCATTAAGTACTCGAACCGATGCCGGTCTTGGTACTATGCCTCTTCCTGAAACTGGACTGGAGAGGATAGTAGACTTCGTGGGTGGTAAGAAAGTTCTCGAACTGCAACGTGACTACCTTCTCAATAACCTTACCCAAAGAGGGCAGGTTAGAAACTGGTCTGCAGTTCACAAGACAGTCTGGGTCGAAGGAAGATTTCTTTAGAAGGGGTGTCACCACAGCCTCCTTCAGGGAGTCTGGAAACACCTCCTTGTCCAGCGAGCACCAGACTATCTCAGCAAGGATCAGTCCAATGACATCCATACACCCCACAAGGAGGCAGGTTGGACCAGGATCCAAACTACAGTAAGTCGGTTGCAAGCCCCGAACAATCATCATGATATCCACGATCGCTGGCTGGTCGAAATCTGTCAAGACGGACAGGGTGCCTGTGTCCTTGCATCGACCACCGCTGTAGTCATTTTAATGAGTCAAGCAGATCTCCGATCTGATGGAGGACAGCTTATCTGCAAAGAATTGAGCAAACTCATCATACTTAGACCCCGAAGGCAGGCTGGATTGCACAACCTGTCCACGGTTCAAAAGAGTTGAGCTGGTGGATTCCTTGCTGCAGCAATCTCCCTGGACAGGAACTCTGACTTCTTACTGGAGAGTTCTGATTGATAGTCTGAATAATGGGCTATCAACCTAAGTCTGTCCTCCTCCACATCAGATTTTTACCAACAACGTTTCAACCTTTGCCCCACTTTTCTCAACTCCTTCAAAGTCCCATCAAACCAAGGGGACTGAGGGCGGAGAGAGACAGAGGGAGAACTTGGACAGGAGCTACGGAATCCAGGGCCCTCAGCACCACACTATTATAGTGCACTACTAGGTCTCCCAGATCCAAGCTTTCCAATGGCCTACTCGATAGGTCCAGCACCGCCATCAGACCCTCAGGGGTGACACACCTCAAAGAGCACTACTGGACCATCTCTAAAGGGGCAGGTCTCGCAGAGGGAGCTGTGAAACTGAACCTTATAGTGTGATGGTCCGACCACCTAACTGGTTCCACCACCAAGTCAGCGGCCTCCATCCCCAGGAGGAACACCAGGTCCAAGAGTGACTCTGAATATGAGTTGCAGCAGTAACCACCTGTGTGAAGCCCAATGAGATCATCAGTTGGAGGAAGTTCTGACCAAAATTCAAGAGTTCATCGTCAACCCAGGCATTGAAATCCCCCAAGACCAACCACCTGGAGGATTCCAACACCCTGTCAACCATGAACTCCACAAATTCCTGCAGGAAAGCTTTCTCATCTCCGAGTGGACGGTAGATGACAAGAATCCTACTACCCACACCTGCTCCCATGATACACTCAAAGGATCTAGTGGTCCCCACTGGAACCTCTACAAGGCCCAGTTCCATCTTAAAACAAATGGCTATACCCCTGCCTCTACAATCCAATCTCAGGCGGTGTATCACCGAGTACCCGGCTGGAACCACTGACTCCAATACCGGACCAGCATTCTCGTTCAACCAGGTCTCGGTGAGGCAAACCAGGTCAGATGTCTCAACAAGATCAGCAATAATTGCTGTCTTGTTCTTTATTGACCTGGCATTTCATAACGCTGCCCAGGTTGGATGAGAGGCCATGGAAGAGAGGGCAACTTGCCCACTGTCAGTGGAACCCTTGGGTATGGGTATCAGGCAGGGAGGACCCCTTTCCTGGGGCACGGCACCTTCTTGACCCCACTAACCAAATCCACCCGCTCCGCCCCCCCCCGGTCCAGGTGCCCCACTCCTTCGACCCCGCCATGCAATACCCAAGACATGACAATGCCTATACACCTTGGGTTGCAATGGGGGACTACCAAAGGGGCGCAGGCCCCTCAGTCTGGAGGGGGAGTAGAGCCTGCCCATCGAAGCACAGTCCCAGTACATACTACCTATTAAAAAGCACCTACTGTAGGTGCTAATTAGAGCCACAATAAAACAATACCAAAATCAACCCCAACCAGCAGAGCCCAAGCCACTAGCTAGTCAAAAGGTGTGTAGGTACCAAGGAAATGGAAGAGTGTCAGATGATGCCCATGATCGGGAAAAGCCCTTACTCATAGAGAAAAAGTGCTGGTGAAGTGATGGAATGGTGGGAAGTCATCTTCGGATTGTGAGCCTGACCCAAATGTCGACTCGGATATCGCATTCTGAGAATTGCATGTCTACCAAATCCAAGCTTTGGATGGAATGTGGAAATTAGTACACCAGACTAAGCTGAAGTCCTGCACAGTTTCTGTTGAGTCGGACAGACTGATTGACAAGGAGAGGCAGGAACTACTCCCAGAAAGTACCTTGAGGCTGTTGGTACTGGCTCCTCATGGCTAGCTAACAGTAAAAGCCAGGCCGATTTCAGTGTAAATATGTTAATGATCATTCTTGAACCTGTCTTAGTTGTTCTAGTACTCAATGTATAGGACCAAGGAAAGGTACAGAGGAAAGAAAAATGGTGAAATGAAAAATACCTTCAGAGGTCAAGAGATGCTTAGCATGTTTAGAGTGGTGTGAACTAACAAAGATGTTAAAACTGTTAGATATGTTAAAAACGTTAATCAGGTAAGAATTTATGTTTTCAAGTAGACTATAGAGAAAACATAAGTTTGTGTTTTAAAATTTTAAATTGCAGTCGAACTCCATACATGGGGACGTGTATGTTTAGGGGGGAAATTTGTAGTGCCACAAAGTTGGGGGGGCACCACAAAAATAAATTGGGACCCTTCCCACAAGATGGGGATTTGGATTTTTTTTTCTTGTTTCCCTTTCTTCCCCTCTGCCTGCCGTGTCCCACAGTCCCCCGGCCCAGTTTTCATTCTGTTCACGCCTTTTGGCGCAGTGGGGAAGCCAAGAGCAGAACTCAGCCCTGCCAAGATATCCTCCCTGTAGGGCTCAAAAGGCCCAATCCCCAGGCTGCCAGGCAGGACCTCCTCTGCTCTACAAAAGGGCCTGGGGAGTGGCATGAAGGGCAGTTGTGGCTTGGCTGGCAGGGTGGAGTATGCGGGGAGCATGGATGCCTAATTGTACCTGTGGTCGTGGGCCTGTGGCTCCAATGGTGTCAGTCCTCTCCAGCTGGAATCTGGTGGTGGCAGCAGCAGCAGTTGGGAGGGAGCAGTGGCTCCATGACATGAGTAGTTCCCGGCCCATCCTCATTCCCTAAGTCCCAGTTGGCCATGGAGGGAAAATTTTGAGGACAGACAGAGGCATATGCTATTGTGAATTCGATCCAGGTGGAAATGAGTGCCCCAGACCTTTTCGTTTGGCTTCCTGTGGCAGAGCAGCCAAAGCTGGATGGGAGCGCTGCTCACCAGCCACCTTCCCTGACTCCCTAACAGCAGTATCAGTCCTGGGCTGTGGTGGTGAATGGGCGGTGAGACGGATTTCATTATACACTTCTGCCAGAGGTGCATCAGGGACAAGGGGGGACAAGAATCAGTGGGCCGAGTGCCTAGCAAGGGGGAAAAGAAAGACACAGGAGTGGGCAGAGCCCAAAGAGAAAGGAGAGGAGCACCATGGTTGAGAAGCCCTGGGGGATAGGTTTGGTGCCAAATTGGTGCCAGGAGCTTAAGAAAGTACTAGGAGGATCAGGGACAGGGAACAAAAGCCCATAGCGAACTACCAAGAGGGAGGTCCTGGCCCTCATGCATATTAATTAGCTACAGGGCAAAACAGGGCCCCACACAAGGCCAAGGCACAGAGGCCCCTGATAAATATTCATAGGGGAGGTGGGACCAGAGAATAGAGGCCCTTATGAATACTAAGGAAGGGGGTGGCTCTGTTCTAGGTGATGCTCTAGTGAAGTACCTGGGGGGGGCAGATCCTTAAAGGCACAGCACCCACTTGGAAGGGAAGGGGAAAGTGACCACAAGCCCTAGGGTGTCTGTGGAGCTATGTGAGGTGTACCGAGCCCTTTATAGACTGAGTAAGCAATAAGAGATGGCTGGGTGTTGGTAGTACTGAGATACCCACACACCCAGAGGTGTAGAGAGGCATGAGGCCACAGGCCGAGTGCCTTCCGCCTCTGGGTGTGCAGGTATCTCGGTACTACCAACACCAAGCCATGTCTTATTGCTTATATAAAATGAGCCCATAGGCAACTTTTAAAAAAAGAACATTCTAAAAGCTTTCAAAGCCACAAAAAATGTACTAAAATATTGCTAAATAATGTAAAATAGTCCATCCATAGATGTTTTTAACCTGTCAGGTCATCTTTCTTTCTTTCTTTCTTCATACTCCCATACATTGTATGATTGTTTACTATGGAACAGAAGAATTCAAAGCTCTGCATTATTCCAGTAGTAGAATGCTCCCCCCACCCACACACACACACAGAATGGTAACAGAATACACAATTTCAAAATTCTTCAGAGTTCCACTGGTACACACACAAAGACACACAGACAGGCCTCAAGTGGAGCCAGAACCTCAATGTTATCTGTTGCCAGGTAAGGAGCCGTGAGTTATCTGTCAAAGTGGTATGGATAGGAGGTTTTCACGGTCATCAAAGAAACTCTAGTAATGGAAACTCAATAGTACTTGATTTCTAAAATTTGTGTATGTCTTTGGGGGGGCTCATGAGTGTAAATAACATTAAATTATTTACTTACTTTATTTAATTTAATTGACTTTTAATTTTAGGGCTTAGTTGAAGTTTTTTATATATGAATATAAAATGGGCAAGGAAATCCCTGTGTCCTGATTGGCTGAGACTTGGTTCTAGCCATGGCAGTAAGAGAGTACCACCAATGGTTAAAAACAAGTCCCTGTCAAATAGGGCAACTCACAGAATTCATAAGCCACTTACTTCCTAATTTCCATCACAAACATGACTGCAGCCTTTACTCATGTATTAAAAACTTCAACTAGGCCCTAGATGGATTGCAACTCTTTTCGAGGGAATGGGAGGCTCTTGCCCCCTGCACCATACACCGCGGGGTCAAGGCCCCAGGAAACCGGGCGGACCTCCCCCGCTGAAAAAACTCTGAAAAATCATCAGGTCAGTTGCTGGAGAGTTTCGGGGAGCTGAGTGGTTTGTTGGAAGGGATGGGAGCTGCACCGGAGAAGCAGCTGATTCTGGACTGATTTTTTGAACTGTCGCCTACCTGTGTTCGATCCCCCTGCCTGCCGTTGTTCCTCCAGCTGAATCTGTGTGCAATTGAATTTGGTGCCAATTATGCCATTTAAAAAAGGCAGAAGCACCGATTGGGCCCTAAATATTTGTGATGCTTGGGTAGCCAAGGGTAAAAGGCAGCGCAGACTGCTGTAAATTTAAACAGACTGCAACTCTTTTCGGGGGAGTGGGCGGCTCTTTCCCCCTGCACCGCAGAAGCCATACACTGCAGGGTCGAGGCGCCAGGAAACCGGGCGGACCTTCCCTGCTGAAAAAACTCTGAAAAATCATTGGATCAGTTGCTGGAGAGTATTGGGGAGCTGAGGGGTTTGTTGGAGGGGCTGGGAGCTGCACCGGAGAAGCAGCTCATTCTGGACTGATTTTTGGCCCACCCCGTTCCCTCCTCCCATTAAATGCCAGGTAACCATGCCCTCAATTTAACAATGACAAATTGGAACTGAGTTAGGGCGGGGCCAGAGCAGCTGCCCAGTGACTGCCCTGTAGCCTCTCGGGTTTCTACCTCTGGCTACAGTGCAGTGCCTATTTACCCAGACTGTAAACTGTCTGACTGTCTGAACATTGTGATAAAATCTCTGTGGTGATCCTCTCTTGCCAGTATAATCAACATATAGCCTGTCTGATTTCTCTTCCATAACAGTAAAATTTAATCCAGTCTGCCTGTTGTTTACCAGCATAACTGCATCCTGTTAAGCCTATCTCATGCCTGCGTAATCAATTCCTTTGCCAGCATAACTAAATCCTGTCAGCCTATCTCCTGCATGCATGCATAATAAATCTGGTTGCCTTTAGACCAGCATAATTAATACCTGTGCCAACATAACTTAATCCTGTCAGCCTATCTCTGCCTGCATAAAAAATCTGGCTGCCTTTAGACTGTCAATCTGCCTGGTATTCGCTAGTCTCTCGATGGTAAGCTAGACACTTGCCAGAAAGGTTGCACTGTACCTATTGATCTGTTTGCTAGTCTGCTCAAACCTTTGTCTGATGTCTGCCTTATGATTAATACTCGCTCTATGGCCTTAACTTGCCAGCTAACTGATTTGTCAAACAATAATATATTAGCTTGATTTTTAGAAAATAGTAACAGGACACTCAGCCATACCCAGCTCTAGCGTGGTGGGGTGCTTAGACTAAGTGACTAGTAAGGTAACAAATTAACTTATTGCTCTCTACCCTATTTGCCAGCCTACTAAATACCCGCATGGCACTGTCCTGCATCCCACCCCCCCCTGTGCTGAGTTGTGTTGCATCTCAACTTAAAATAGGTACAGGATTGGGTCTTGATCCGGGGAAGTGAGGACAATATCATCAACAAACCAGCGGTCCCAAGCTATGTGCCCATCCGTGGGAGGCCTTACTGTCATCCATTGGTGACCTCATGGTAGCAATCCCCTTCCTGTCTCAACCTGACATCCATCCTGGTGCTGACATGGGTTTCCCTGGGCTCCTACCAAAGCTAGTCCTGCTCCAGTTACTCCTGGGCACCATCGCCTTTGGGATCCTTACTGCTCCTTGGATCCCCTGGCTCACAAGCGTGGGTGACCCCTTGAAAGGAGACCCCTGGTGTACGTGTACCCAACCGGTGGAGTCTGACTTCACCTTCTCTAACCTTCTAGCAGAGGGCTCACCCCTGCCCTGGGTCCTCGGTAGTCTTGACCTGAGGAGCTTTCTGAGACCTGCCCGAAAGGTCAGGTGCTATGACCGAAAGTCACAGACCAAGGATAGATCTCTTCCCTTAAGGCATCTATTCTGGCTCTTGCTGGTGACCCTTGTGCTAGCAGGGGACATAGAGCTAAACCCAGGACCTTCACTCCAGTCCTCCTCTACACTGGTGGGCTGGTCGGTGGTAAAAGGGCTGAAAGTAGCCCATCTTAATATCCTGCCCAATCTGACAGAACTTCATGTCTGGGTAACTCGACATAGTCCAGACATCCTTGGCATCACAGAAACCTAGCTGAAACCTGCTACACCTAATTCTGTGTGTGCCCTCCCTTGTTATGACCTCATCCGATGTGATCGTCTGGGAAAAAAGAGGGATGGTGGTATCCTGGTCTACTACAGGAGCCATCTTAACCTATCTGCCCTACCCAGTCAACAGACAGTGCAGTCCCCCTGTAAGACACTGCACACGGTGCTGTTACTAGGGATGTCAAAAAGATACAACTTGTATACACCTACAATCCTCCAAAGGGAGGCATAGAGGGACTGACTGGCCTCCTTGACACAGTTGGCACTATAACATGGCAGAATGAGCTAATCATCCTGGGTGACCTCAACCTTAATTGGCTGGGTGGTAGCACCAAAGCCTTTGAGCGTCACTTGCCGGTCTCTCTCTGACACAACTTGTCAAGGATCCTACCAGGTGCTCTACAAATGGTGGTAAGAGCTCCCTCCTGGACTGGATCTTGACTAACAGACCTGATAGGATCAGCTTGTCTGGTATCCTGCCTGATTCTATCTCTGATCACTCCCCGGTGTACTGTGTTTGGAGGATCCCACTCCTGAAAATACCATATAAAATTATCCAGATCAGAGACTACTCTAGGTTCGATCTGTCCTCCTTTCAAAATGATATTAAGTACACTGACTGGTCAGCAGTATGGAATGCTCAGGACTCCACATCTGCTGTCAGTCACTTCCTCATCTCTCTAAGGGCCCTGCAGGAGAAACATGCCCCCCTCATCAGACGCAGGGTCAGGGTAACGGCTACAAAATGGCTTCATGGCAGCCTCCTAGCCCTTCTCAAAACTAGAGATAAGTGCTGGGCCAAGTTTAAGGCCACAGCTGACCAGGCTATCCTTCAGAAATATTGGAAACTCAGAAACAAGTGCAAAAAGAACATAAGGGCAGCCAAAAGTGAGTTCTGCAAATCTGCGTTACTGAACTCGGCTAGGGACCCAAGGAGGTTCTGGAGGAATATTAAACATGTAGTGAGTGGTACACAGAGTGCGGAGACCACTGACATGACAATTGATGGTCCCAGCTGCAACAACTCAGAAACCACTGCCAACTCCTTCAATCATTATTTCTCTGATCGGTCTGATTACACCTCAACATTCCCCAATGGTGGTGGTGTCAGCGGGCGACCAGCCCATAGCACCATCACCACCCCGTCCGCCCTTTCTTTTCAGGGCAGTGGTGGTTCAAGAGGTGTGGAGACTGCTCGCTGGACTCTCCCCCTTCTCAAATGCTGGCCAAGATGGCTTGGAACCAAAGCTCCTCAGCCTCGGTGCCCCCTGGCTTGCCCCTCTAGTGGCACACATCTTCAATTTGTCCCTATCAACTGGTGTTATCCCAGACATATGGAAGGTCACCAGAGTGGTCCCAATCCTTAAACAGGGGGAACCCTAAACTGATAGAGAACTATCGCCCCATATCCATCCTATCTGCAGTTAGCAAACTCTCGGAGAAAGTTGTGGCAGGGCAACTCTCAGAGTACTTACATTCACATGATATACTGTCTCCTGTACAACATGGATTCAGGAAGGGGCATGGTACTTACTCAGCCCTCGTTACTGTTTCATCTTGGCTTAGGGAGGCCATGGACCAAGGCAAACTTTCGCAGGCTATCTTTGTAGACCTCTCGAAGGCCTTCGACCTGGTTGATCATGCCATGCTATCAACTCAGCTAAGATCAATTGGACTATCCACTGCTGCTCTCAGTTGGTTCTCCAACTATCTACATGGTAGAATGCAGCGGGTAAAATATGACAAAGAGCTCTCGGGCCCCATCCCAGTAACAATGGGGGTCCCAAGGCTCCGTCCTTGGACCCCTGCTCTTCTCCATTTTCGTTAATAATCTCCCCGCAGCCGCTGCTCATTGTAAACCAATCCTCTATGCAGATGATCTGGTCATCTTGTCTCACTCCTCAGAGATGGGGGTCATTAACAGCCACCTGAGTGATGACCTAAGTAATATTCAGACATGGATCCTGAACCATAAGCTAGTCCTTTATCTAAAAACCCAGGCCATGATCTTTGGATCCCTGGCTAAGATTAAAGCCTCCCTGTGCCGTTCTGTTTTTACAGAAAGGGGGTCCCGATCCCAATCACGGACAACTTCAAGTACTCTAGATGGAAGCGTTGGACCAAGAGGCTTGACCTTGGCTGCCATATCCAGAATACATGCAAAACTGTCAACTGTAAACTGGGTCTGGCCTATAGAGCAAAAAATAGCCTCACTCCGGCTGCATGCATTGCTCTTGCCAGAGGTATGCATCTCCCCTCGCTATGTTACGGGCTCCTGCTGTTTGCCTGCACCACTAAGGTCCATCTCTCTAGGTGGTCAACTGCCTACAACAATGTCTGCTGCTTCGCTCTAGCGGCCCCCAGCTCACTCACCACTGCGATCTCTATAGCAAGCTAAACTGGCTCTCTCCCTCAAAGCACATTGACTTTGTCTTTGGTTGCTTCACAGGAAAGGTCCTTAGCACTGGCACCCCCCCCAGGGGTGGCGAGTTTTCTTGCCCAAACTGTTCCCTCTTCCTACCACCTTAGGTCTCAGGAGTTTTCCACACTCAAGGTACCTGTGACTCAGACTCATATGGGTGGAAGGGATTTTGCAGCGTGTGCCCCCAGACTATGGAACACCTTCCCTGCCCAGGTCCATCCTGCCCCATCTCAGGGCTGTCTGTGTTCCTCCCTATGGAACCATCTCAAACTCGCATCGGCCTGTGGGTGCCAAAAACCCCTGTGACAAAATGTTTGCACTCAGCCCTTATACATAACAGTTGGCCCTTATGTTGATAGTTTTGTACCTGCTGCTACCAATCCTTGCCTTTGTACTGCTCCAAACTGGCACATATCGTTTACTCTGTTGTACTTATTCTAACTAAAATTTGCCTCACATGACCTGTACTTTGTGTATTCTGAATTAAGATGTTCGCACGTGACATGCAAGTTGTTTTTCCTAACTTGTACCTTGTTTTCTTATGACTTGTAATCTTTTTTCTAATTATGTACCATGTTGTCCTAAGTATGTAAATATGTAATTTCCTGTACTGTCCCGGGTCATACCTGAAAATAGGCAATTTGTCTTGTCTAGTGTACTTACCTGGTTAACAAAAGCTAAATAAATAAAATTCTTTTTTTTGTGGGGAGGGGGGTTGTTTTTTGAATTCTGAAAAGTTTTGCAGATATCTGACTAACTGTTTTCTGTTATTGTTGCTCTAATTTAAGGTGATTTTCCACAGGTGTCTTTTACAACATTGTGCGGGCGGAGAAGATGGTGATGGCTAGATTGCTGGAGCAGGAGACAGCAGCAACAGGAGACCTGTGAAAACAAGAAAACATTATTTAGACTCTACTCAAGTACCCACTGTGGTAGTGGCTGCACAATATAGCTGTTGTTAACTCCCTACCTTAATATACCTGTCACCTGTGAAGAAAAGAGAGAAATTATCCTGCCTACCTTGGCAACTGTGGTGGCAACACAGTATAGCCATTGTCGACTCCCTATCTTGCTATAACTGTCACCTGTGAATAAAAATGAGAAATTATTTAACCTCCCTTTGGCCTCTGTGGCGTACTGTGTACCTGTGAAAAAGGAGAACAAAAAATGAAAGGAAAAAAGAGAAAATCATAATGATACTTACCATTCCATTAATGCTGCTGACTGTGCTATTTACTGACTGGTTTGTGTCACTGAGATGGTGTAGGAAGATATCAAGTAACTCCTCTCTGCTTCTTGATGGCTGTCTGGCTTAGTGACTGGCAGCCATCCATGTGAATGGTGGAACCTGCAGGGAGACAAAAGGAAAGAAAGAAGAACATTTTGAAGTCTTTCTGAGTAAGGTTAAATGTCTTTCGTTCTCTGCAAAGCCAAGGACGGGAGTCACCCACCACCAGTGAGGATAAGGACTGTGAACAACAGTGAAAGTGACTTACCATCACAGCAGACAAAGATAGGCTTTGCTGGAGTTAAGGTCTTGCTGCCTTGATGAGCTGGTTGGCTGGAGAGTCGGCTTGAGTATCATGTCGTGCAGTTCCAGATTGGACTGCTGCAGTAGAGTTGTGATGGTACCATCCCCCAGTATCAATTCCAGATTCTCTGCAAAGTGTTTTTACCTGCTCCACATGATGTGGATTGTCAGTTCCAAGTCCAGTAGATATTATCTCAGAGTGAACACAGTACTCATTTGTATGAGTTTTTGAGTCAAGGTGTTTTTGTAACTTGTACCATAGGATCAAGCCAAACAGTATTCCTTGGAGTCAGGACAATTTTTGCATTAGTGTGGTGGCCGTTGCCCATGCTGTCTGTGGCTGTGTAGGACCCAAGTAGACCAGAGAAGGAGGAGGAGACAGTGCCGTGCCTCATAACTCTCAACCTTTTATCCCCCAAATGTGGAACACTGCTTCTCAAAATGTGGAACAAAAAGGCAAAATGTGGAACACCTTGTCAAATCACAGTGACAGAAGCCTAGAACACTGTAGGAATGTATGTTTTCATGTTCACAAAGTTTGCTGTTCATTGAACAATGCATTTTTCACATTTATTGTTTGGAGGAGAAAGTGGTGCCGTGCCTTGCTGGCTGGAGCAGGCATTGTCTCTAGATATCACATTACGGTGGTGGAGGCAGTTAATTGATTGGGGTGAGGAAACAGTAGCACAATGATTTGGGATGGGAAACAGTAAAATGACTGACAATAACAGAACTGTGAATCATAAAGTAAAGGATTATACTGATGAGGGGAAAGGAGGGCTACAACACATGTTTTTTTTATGCTTCAACCTCATCGAGGAAGCAGCCCTCACAGTCTTCCAGACTGGAGTTGTCACCAGTTAGGAATTCTCTCTCCATTACATCTTCATCCACGTCAGTGGTGCAAGGCAATTTGTTAATACCGACAACACCTCGATCTTCATCTTCTGCATGACAACCACCTTCATGCGATAGGAATGTGGATATGATTGTCTTGTGCACAATGTGCCCCTCATTCACTTTAATACATGTTAGCAAGCCAACATATTTTGGTGACAGATTGGTGCACCTGTCCTGAACAATGGCCCCAGATGAATTGAATACACGCTCCACACCGAAACTCGAGGGTGGGCAGCTGAAGCATTTCATTACAACCGAGATCAGTGCTGGAAACTCAGTGACCTTGCTGCTCCAGTACAGCAAGGGCTCATTGGCAATGGTAAGGTGCCTTGTGTCTGCCAAATATGCATCTACCATGCGTTGTGCTGCCCACAATCCTACTGCCTCATCAGTCTCCTCCTCCTCCTTTTCTTCTATGTCTTCAGCTTTCACCTGACATGAAACATCCCAAATGGGATTTGGCATTTTCTATTTTAACATGCCTGTTTTCTCCCCTGTATAGGACAGTGACACATTTCCCTGGTGGTCTAGCAGACCCCCGCTCCCTATCCCCAGCACCTTGTGTAGTGAAAGTTAAACTTTTCCCTGGTGGTCTAGTGTACCCCCCCCCCGGCAGGTAGTGATCCACCACCCTGCTCCCCTATCCCGAACCTGAGCCAGTGACCAGCACAGCCCTCCTCTCTCCACCAAGGCTGGCTACTGACTGAGCTGTCACTGATTGCATAATGTATATGGTACATGCTCAGTGACAGCTCAGTCAATAGCCAGCTGTAGTAGAGACAGGAGGGCTGTGCTGGTCGCGCTCAGGTTCAGGATGGGGAGCGGGTGGTGGGAGACTACCTTCCAGGGTGGGGGGGGGTGGCCCACTAGACCACTAAGAAAAGATTTACTTTCACTACACAGGGGATTGGGAAAAGTGAGAGGAGTCCACTAGACCACCAGGGAAATGTGTCACTGTCCTATACAGGGGACCGGGATGGAGGGGTACACTGGACACCAGTGAAAATATATTTACGGATCAGGCTAGTGATCAGGTGGGGGTAGGGACCACTAGCCACCAGGAAATATTTATTTATATACTGGGTGAGGGATCAGGTCGGGGGAGGGACCGCTAGCCACCAGGGAATATTTATTTTTATGTTAGGTGAGGGATTGGGTGAGGGGAGGGGCCGCTAGCCACCAGGGAATGTTTATTTATATATCAGGTGAGGGATCGGGCCGGGAGAGGGATCACTGGCCAACAGGGAGATACTGTATTTTTCTAAATGGGACAGCAATTAGCAGGGGTAGGGACCACTAGCCACCAGGGAACCTTTTTTATACTCACTTGGGCCAGCAAATGGCAAGCACGGGGTGGGGGCTGCTAGATGCCAGGGACACTATTAATATCATAAAGGGCCGGCAATCGGCAATCGGGGGGGCCACTACCACCAAGGGCACTATTTATATCATAGCGGGCCTGCAATCGGTGATTAGGGGAGGGGGGCCACTACCATCAGGGAAACAATTTCATAACAGGCTGGCCATCGGCAAGGGGGGGGTGTTCTACACTCTTTTACAGTCCATGTAAATGGGCCCATAATGGCAAATGGCCACCTAGTGCCTTGCATGCCCAATGGTCTCATTTGCATGGCTGCTTTTGTGACTACCAAATAGTGCACCTGTACTATTCACTGTGGGACCATTCCCCTGGATGCAGGGAGGGGTGGTGCTAGTGGGGTTAGAGGTAGCAGTAGTGGGGTTACTGCTGACTCTACCTAGCCCTATTCACAGTCAGATAGCATGGTATACTATCCATCTGTGAATGGTATTTTTTAACACCAGGACAACTGCAAAGAGCAATGCAAAATTTTGCATTGCCTTTTCGAATTGTTTGTGAATCATGCCCCAGATCTGTCTTGGCTGCCATGCTAACTTGCTTTACACGGTACACCTACCCTCCCCCACAACACTGCTTCACAGATTGGAAAACGGAAACCACTATTTTAAAGTAAATAATTACCAAAAAATAAAAATAAAACACAAATGTAGCAGGACATGGCCCTCTAGGACAGTTTGTGAGCAATTTATATTCCAAAAGCTTGGTTTTGAAATGTGTTTTAGAAGTTTTTTTTCTCAGACAAGCACATACAGACTACTTGTCCCCTACTGTTTCTTTTTCTTTTATTCAAAGTTTATTAACAAGATTTTCAATACAAAACCAGATCCACATCATACATGCAGTATTGAGAACATAGACAGACATTTCTGGAGGATCTGGCCCCCCACCCTCCCCCCATCCATTCCCCCAATCCTCCCACTATATTCCCCCCTCTCACCCCCTACAGCACAGAATAAGGCACCTACTTAAAGAAGAGAGCTACAGCTCTAAATAAGCAAAGCCATCACGAGGGTTACAAGGTATATAATGCTTACAGTGGTCCCCAAACCTTATTTTATTTATTTATTTATTACATTTTGGTGACCGGGTAGGCCCACTGAGCCCCGAAGGTCCCTTTTTCAGGGGCGACCCGGGATAACAATACAAGTTATAAGAATGAACAAGGACATAAGGAACATTTGAGGCATTGTGAGTTACATCATGAGGTGGTTACAGTAAAGAAAAATAGTGGATACAGGCATGGTTACAGGCATGGTAAAAGAAAAGCAGTGGATGCAGGCATGGGTACAGGCATGGTTATCATCATGACATGTAAGCAATTGGTAGTACTTTGCATATAGTTTATTCAGGGGTTACACGTGGCCCTCTGGCGAGCAGTCTGTATAAGGCAGGTAGTAGGAAGGTTAAGTTAGGAGACGGGCGTTGGATAGGAGGGGAGTACCTTAGGAGCTTTAAGTGCCATGACAGTGGCATGCGCTTGAGGTCAGCAGATGGGACTTAAGCCTGGTGCAGAAGTTCATGAGTGATGAGGAGGCCTGGACCTGGGGGAGGCAGCTTGTTCCATTGGCAGGCTGCTTGGGAGGAAAAGGATCTTCCGCCAGCGTTTGTCCTTACCCTAGGGACTTCTAATAGCGTTCTATCTGAGGTCCTTAGGTTCCTTGGGTTCTGTTTGAGGGTTATGGTCCCGGCAATGCTTGGCAGAGCATGGGGTTTGAGAAGCTTGTAGGCCTGGACAAGCAAGGGGTGTTGGAGGCGGGAGACCAATGTGGGCCACAAAGATTGGCCAAAGTGTCACAGTGGTGACGTCTCGGGTGGTCTAAGGTTGCGAAATGAGCTATTTTATTATATAGGGTTTGCATCCTGGTAATCTCTTGTTTAGCCATGCCCTGTATAATAGGGGTCGCAAAGGTCAGGTTGGGTAGTAGGACGCTGGTAGCTATGGACAGCCTGACTTCAGGGATGAGTTGGTCCCTGAGTCGGTACAGGGTGCCAAGTTTCCGATGTAGGGTCCTGGTGACCTGGTCCACATGTTCCTTGTATGTGATATTCTGATCCAATGTGAGGCCTAAGTATTTAAGGGAGGGGACTACGTTAATGGCTTTACCAGAGAGTGAGGTAAAGGAGAGGGATGAGGACCTGTCAAATCCCAGGGATCTTGGCGGGAATAGCATTGCCTTGGTCTTGTCAGCATTTAGTACCATTCTGTTCTTACATAGCCAAGTCTCTAGTGAAGTGAGATCCTTTTGGAGTAGAGGGTCTAGGGAAACCACTTCACGCAGGGGTCAGAAGATGACACTATCATCAGCGTACTGCACAACCGAGCTCTCCCCGAAGTGGGTACACAGGTCATTGGTAAACAAGGAAGGGGCCTAGAATTGAGCCCTGAGGTACACCCTGGTTTAGGGGTAGTGGGTCAGACATGGTCCCTTTCCATGAGACCCTCTGTGCCCTGCCTGATAAGTAGCTCCCAAACCACTTCAGGGCATGATTGTCTAGGCCTATATTTTGCAGCTTCTGTAGCAGCAAGTTTTAAGTCGGACAATTCGACATGGATAAGTCTACAAAGACTGCACCAGTGGGTATCCCTTTGTCCATTGCCCTGAGAACTTCATCCGTGAAGTTAATGAAGGCAGTGTCAGTACCATGGTTTGTTCTAAATCCATGTTGGGAGGGGGCAAGGAGCTGATGAGCTTCCAGGTAGTCCCTGAGTTGATTGTAGATGACTCTTTCTTGCACCTTAGCAAGTGAGCAGAGGAGGGAGATGGGCCTGTAGTTGTTGAGTTTTTCCCTGAACCCCACTTTGTGAATAGGGACAACATTGGCATGTTTCCATGGGTCAGGGACTGCTCCTTCCCTCAGTGATTGATTGAGGAGCATGGTTATAGGCCAGGCTAAGGAGGTAGCTCCTGCCTTGAGTAGCCGAGGGTTGATACCGTCGGGTCCCACTGACCCTTTTGGTTTCAGGTTCCTTAGGAGGTTTAGTACTTCAGTGCATTTAGCCAGTCTCAGGTGAAATGGGGGTCTTTCCATGTGAGGTGGTTCATCTGAGGTAGGGGGGAGAGTCTGGGGAGACAGGCAGGTCTTGTAGGCCTCGAGGTCTGAGAAGTGCCTGTTAAGTGCACTGTCTTGTTTGTTACGGATACTTGCAATTGCTTTTTCTGTCCTAAAATTGGAGAGAAATTCTTGTAACCATTCTGTGTATGACACTACTTCCTTGTCTTTTCAATGTTTAAGTACAAGTTTTTTGACTGACATTGAAATTAGGGCTATGTGGTATTTACGATTCCGTACTGACACCCCAGAGAAATTGCCCATCAGACAAATTTCGGGTGTAAACAGATTTTCAAGGCCTAGCAAGGGGTCTGCTCTTTGTTTGATAAGAGTCCATAGAGGGGTCACTTTAGGGCATGCCCAAAAAAGATGTAATAGAGAACCCTCAGCCTGTTCACATCGTGTGCAGGAAGAGGAAGTGGATAGACCAAGCCTAGCTAGTTTTCGTGGTGCATAATACAGAATATGAAGTATATAATATTGCATAAGGCAAAGCCTGTCTTGAGTCACAAACCTGTGACAACCTTGCCACAAAACCAGCCAATCTGTATTTAGGTTCTGTATTTAGGTTCGGAAAGAAAGAAGCCCAGTACCCCGAAGGGCCTAGATAGTCTGGATATATCTGGTCATATAATAATGCATACATTCTAGACACTGCTTGAGGAAAACCAGCTAGGGGGTATTACAACTGAGTAATAGGGTACTTCTGAGGATTGTTGAGGTGAGGCCCCAAATGTTGTCACAAGTGAATGCCTTAATTGAAAATCTTTAAAAATCTGAGACTGTGGAATATTTGCCTTATTCATCATTTCAAGAGAAGAGAGCAAAGTCCCGTCTTCTTTATTCAAATATATAAGAAGGCAATCTCCTAACTGGGGAAGCCATATGGGAGAAATAACTTTGCCATCCATCTTGAGATTGGGGTTCCCTCTCAGGGGTTGACATAGATCCTGAGTGTTATATTTAAGGAATGTACATAGTTGGGAATTAATTTTAAGGGAAGTACATATTGGAGAACCGTGTAGAGATGCGGGGAGAGATTTGAGCTTTGTAAGTAGGAGAGCTAGAGGAGATATTCCATGAGCTCTGATATGGGACAGTTCTAGTTTGAGCCAGGTGGGCACATAATGGAGAGGGACCTGGGTAGTCTCAGTAGTTAGCCACCTAAGGTATTTGTTGACTTGGCTGGCCAGTAGTAAAGTGCGATATGTTGGAGACGTAAACCTCCCTTGGCTTTTGGAGCTGCTAATTTATGGAAAGCAAGTTTAGGCTTTTTATCTGACCAAATAATGTCAGTAAGGATGCTATGCACTTTCTTAAACCAAGAGAGGGGCAGCCAGATGTTTAAGAGATTAAGTGAGTAAAAAAGTCGAGGGAAGACATTAATTTTAACAAGATTAATTTTATCCCAAAGAGAGATGGGGAATAGGGACCATCTTTCTAAATCCTTCTTCACTATACCTGATTGTAAGGAAAACAATGCCGAGATAGCTCCATTACTGGAGACCCGAGCAGTTGGAGATTGGTATAAGGCTTGTATCCATTTCTGGAACTCTAAAGGGAAAGCAAACACCTGCAAAGTTCTAAATAGAAAATTCCAGTTGACTCTGTCGAACACCTTCTCAGCATCCAGGGAGACCAGGGCAGCCGAGAAATTTGCATCCCTTGATACTGAGAGGACATGGGCCAAAGTGCACAAATGGTCTACAGATGACCTACCCTTCATAAACCCCATCTGCTCCGGGCCGATAAGGTCCGGGAGAACTACACTAATATGATCTGCTAATAGTTTAATCAGGATTTTAATGTCTTGGTTGAGGAGGGAAATAGGCCTATAACTAGTGACTAGATCAGGTTGTTTACCTGGTTTAGGTAGAAGAACAATTAAGGCTTCAAAAAGGGATTTATCTGATTCTACCCCTGAGAGAATATGCTGATACAAGGGTTGCAAGAGAGGGATTAGCTGCTCCGCAAAAGCCTTATAGAAATTGGGAGAGAAGCCATCAAGCCCTGAGGTTTTATCTGTGGGAAGATCTGTAATGACTTTTTTCAGTTCAGCACATGAGACAGGTGAAGCTAGGAATGATTTTTGAACATCCGAGAGAGAAGGCAGATAAGAATTACCAAGGTAGTTATCCAGCTTTTTTTCTGAAGGGGGTTCAGCATAAGACAATATAGCCATTCATAGTAGTTACTAAATACTGCTACAATATCGTCTGGGGAGATTTTTAAGAAATCATTCTCTGCTGATCAAATGGCTGCAATGAGCCTAGAGGACTCTTGCTGCTTAATTCTTAAGGCCAGCAACCTGCCAACCTTTTCCCCCTGGTCTGTGTAACAGGCTTTAGCCTTCAGAATAGCAAATGCTGCCTTCTCTCTCAAAAGCTCTAGATAAGATTCTTTCAATTTAATAAGATCCTGCCTAATCTGGTTAGGGGAATGGGGAGACAATTTGGCCTCTATGTCCCTAACTTGGGAAAGGGTGGCGACTAATAGCTTCTCCCTCTTTTTCTTCTGTTGTGAGGCTACACCAATCAGGAGCCCCTGAAGGTAGGCCTTCAGAGCACACCATTCTACATCAGGTTTTCCTGTGGAGTTATGGTTGACAGAAACAAATTGAGTAATGTGGTCTGAAATATATTTTATTACATCTGGGTCCTTGAGAAGTTGGTCGTTTATTTTCCATCGTCCCCCTCTTTTAGGGAGAAAGAGGAAAGAAATTTTACAGGTGACCAAGGCGTGATCCAAGAGAGGGTCAGGGTGTATGGAAGAGTCAAGCACCCCAGAGAGAAGGGATTGAGAAGTGAGGATATAGTCAATACGAGAGGAAGTCCAGTGTACTGGTGACATAAATGTACAGCATTTATCTATAGGGTGCAGAACTCTCCAGACATCACATAATCCCATCTGGTCCACTAGATCGCTTAATGCCCTTTGGGCAGGGGAAAGACCCTTATGAGAATTACCCATACGGTCTATATTTGGATCAAATGTTAAATTTAGGTCCCCACCCAGGATTAGTGGGACAGAAAGGAAGGGAGACAATATATTAATTAGCTGCATGAAGAACCCAGGTGAATCGATATTTGGACCATAAATACTACCAAGTAATATCTCTGTTGTGTGCAGTGTGCCTTTAACAAACAGAAATCTACCTAGAGGATCTCCAGTCACTTGGGTGGAAATGAAAGGCACAGATCTGGTTATCAAGATCATTAATCCACAGCTCTGTGTACTCCCAACCGTAGAAAATACCTGTTCCACTTGCTGTCGTCGTAGCTTTAGTGCCTTGGAGTTGAGCAGGTGTGACTCTTGTATAAAGATAATGTCTGTTTTCAAGAAACCCAAGTGTTTTAACACCTTATACTGTTTAAGCTTATGCCTGACCCCTTTAACATTCTATGTTGCAAAGGTTAGATCCATAGCCATCTACCCGGGAGTAAGCTAACTCATTTAAGGGCCCAAATGGAATTCTACTTCTGTGGTCAGCTTGCCCATAGATTGCTCTCATCTGTGCTGTCCACCCCCCTCCCATCCATCTCCCATCTCCTTGACACCCATAAATCTCCAACAGAATACCCTTACAATCACCCTCCCATCATAAACTCTTCCCCAAAGTCAACCCCAATCCCCCACATGTCATCTTGCTCTTCTCGCAGCATTGCACCATTTCACAACTCCCTTCCATCTGGCCACCCTCTCTACTCTAAGCTATGAACCTTGCTAACTGGCGGAACTTTCTATGATCAGCAGTTTCCATGCAACATGTGAAATTGAAAAAGTTAAGCGATTACAGATAGAAAATTAAACTAACCTTTAGCCTAAACAAGACTTTAGCCTCGCGGCCCCAGAGACAAATTAACTATGGTCAGGAGTTATTGAGCCGTTTAGGTAACTAAGTAAAAAGGGAGGGGGTTGCTATAGCTGTCTGCTAGAGCTCACTCTTTAAACACCTTACTTAAATGAAAAACATTGCTTTAGATAAAGAAATCCGATGTAAGGTTCTTGATATCCCCCTAAAATGAAAATTGAAACAAACAGGGCAACTTTATAGAAATGAAAATCAGTATTCTGGGGTTTCTATTCGTATTAGAGTGACAATCCAATTTTCAGATACAGTTAAACTAAAACAACCCCATAACTAAGAAAATCCAGCTCCAAAAACAGACCCCTGGCTAGAAAATTATCAGAGCAATCTTGAGCACAGTCACAAAGTCAGAGACCAGACACAGATCTCATGCTCCCTTCAGTGGACGGATCCCATTAGTACAGGCAGCTTATGGAAGGGGCTTGGACAAGAGTGAGCACATTCAAGGCGCATATCGGAACTTACTCTGGATACAACCAAATTAACATGGTAAGTGTCCCTGCAGTTCAGATCGGGATTGGAAAAGGTTACAGGTCACTCACAATGGTTAGTAGAGAGTCCTGACACAGGATAATTGGGGATGTTGTTTTGGTGTCCACCAGAGTTGTCAGTTGTTAGGAAGAATGTTTCCTCTTTAACCAAAGCTGTGGGACTTGACCTCAGCTCTTAGGAATTCCAGTGCATATTATATCCGTTGTTTTGGTTTTACCCTGCACAACTTGGCATCAGCTTTATGGAGTTCGGTCACAGATAGTTTAACTAAAAGTCTCTAGAACTCAGCTCCAGGGCCCTGAAAGAGGTCTGGAAAAGCAAGTTTGAGCCCTGCTGTTGCCTGATCGAGGTCTTCATAAGTGATCCAACTGCCTGATACAAAGACTTGGAGCTGTGCAGGGTAGTTCATTCGAAACTTTATTCCGGCTGCTATGAGCTTCGTCATGAAGGGGTGAAAATTGGCTCTTTTCTGCCACACTGTTGCCGGCAAATCCTGGGCACCCTGATACTGGCTCCTTCCCATTTTAAATCCTGGGTCTCTCTCACCTTAGTTAGGAAGTGTTGCCTTTCTAGAAAACTCAGATATCTGAAGATGAGTGGGCGCGGCGGGGAACCAGCCTGAGGCACTGGACGAAGAGCCCGGTGCACCCTCTTGATAATATATTTGGACCCAAAAGGTGAGGGTCTGGCAACCTTCTCCACAAACTTTTGTATAAATAGTACTGTGTCTAGCCCTTCTTCCTTTTCCGGGAGGCCTATGAGGACCGCATTGTTCCTTCTACTGCATCCCTCAAGGTCCTCCACTTTGGATTCAAGTTTAACCATTCTCTGTCTGGTAGCCATGAGCTCTGGATCAATCTTATCTGCCCGTCTCTCCAGTGAGTAGATTCTGACTTCACTATCTTCCATATGCTGCGAAATATCCTCCATAGCTTGTGAGAGCGATCGCAGATCTGAAGTAGTACTTCTTAATTCATCCTTAAAAGGCTTAAACTCCTCAAGAAAGCGAATGAGAGTGAGCAGTTGTTGGTCTGAAGAGGAGACAGCTGCCACTGGAACTTCAGAAGGGCTTGAAGCTTTGGATTTTTTAGTGGCCTTCTGGGGCATGCTTGGAGGTGTATGGCATGGTGGAGCTTTTCTTATTTCCACCTCCATCAGGTTCATAGAATGCCACAATCCGGTTGTACGTAGCACTAGGTATTTGTAGTTGTAAATATAGATGCTCATCTTGTAGAAATAACATCCAGAATAGGCTATATTCGGAACGGATAACCGGAGAGATGTAGGAGTGCTGCTCTGCATCACCAGAAGTCCTCGCCTACTGTTTCTTCACAACACTGCACTGAAGACATCCTTCACATGGCATACAGGCTGTTTCAGCAAGATGTGATCTCCAATCCCGTAAGACGTTGCAAATGTCGCCTCCTTACCAAACTTCACCAGTGAAGTCGCAACTTCACATTCATGTAAGACTTCACCTCTGTGCCAAACTCCACTGACGAAGTTGCAACTTCATATTTCATGGAGTTATAAGTTTTCTGCAAACTTGGACTTCGTACAAGTGGATTAATTTGTGAAATGAGGCGAATTCATGAAATAATCTGTGGAAAGAAGTTTCCCAACTTTGCATATTACTAAATAGGGGCAAGAAAATTGGAAAGCATTTATCCAAGGCCAGGATCTCAGGACATGCCAATTTAGATGACATTTAGATTGGTTATTTTTGTGCTATGAGATGGAAAAAAATGTTACAAATATGAAGAAGGGGTAGGGTTTGAAACATAAAACTCACAGGTTTCTTACATCTTTTCTCAAGAGCGTTGTGTCAGCTGTTTTGAAGTAGAATTTTGGAATTTTTTTTTAACTTACAAAGAAAATAAAATATAGAAATTGCATATGCACAGTTAAAAAAAAATCTACTCCAAGACAGATATGGCTAGTTCACACATCAATCCCTAACTGGCTATTGCAGGCTCACACATGACAAAAGCTGAATTATTACAGTTTCTGTGACACAAGGACATGACTGTGTATTTGCACCTAAGAATACATCAATACTTCCTTGTTTGGGAACCTGTAAAAAAACTGAAACAATGATATGGACTAGGGGAGCCCATTCCTATTGGCTGCTTCTGCTACCCCCCCCCCCCATTTCTCAGTGTGGCTGCTGGGATCACGACCCTGGTGCCACCAAGCCCCCTCCACTTTAATATATAACACTGGCTGCACAACCCTGGGGTTGGACACATGTCATTAAAAAAAAAAGCAATCAATGCAGCCACAGGGAATGCAAATTCTTTGCTACCACCCCTCTCCCCCCAGTTCTGACACTGGTTGCCCAACCATTGTGTCAGAAATAGCTTTTAAATGTTAAAAAACAGTAATTGTCCTTCCTTCCACTTACTAGCACCCATCCACCATCCACCCTCTCCCCACAGTGTATCAAAATAACCACCTTCTCCCAGCCCATTAGCATCCAATCCCCATCCTCCTCCCCATGCCACCTATAATTAAATTTAAAAAAGAGTCAGGGACTGGCAGAGCCCTCCTTCCCACCTCCTTGATTGACTGCCTGCATAATGAATGAAACTGTGAGCAGTCATTCCTGTTCATGCTTTTATCCATTCAGACAATCTATAGCCAAGGTTGTGAGAAGGGGACAGTGTCTTTCACTGACTAACATTTTTATTTTAATCATGGGTGGCTTAGGGAATGGAATGTGGGACTTAGGTGCTAGTGGGCTGGTGGGAAGGGGGTTATACTGATGTGCAGTGGGGTGTGGAAGATGGTGGGATTGGGGCTAGCGGGTGGGGAGGGATTTTTTTAATTAACGTTTAGACGCTATGGTTGGGCACAGAGTGTTGGAATGGGGTGCATATTTTTTTTAAGTAACGGAAAGGTTGTGGGCCACCACTGGGCACCAGGGACTAATAGTGTTGGTGCAGTGTAAGACAAGAAGGTACAACTGGACACCAGATACTAAATGGTTCTGAGGCAGTGAGGGAGGGAGTTACTACTGGACACCAAGGATACATCTCAGGGGGTTAGATGTGAAGGGGGGTAACACTAGATGATAGGGATGCTTAGCATGGAGTTGAGTGTGAATGAGGATGCCACTGCATGTGAGGGATGCTTGGCATGGGTTTGGGTATGGCAGAGGGTGACACTGGATGTCAGGGATGCTTGGCATGGAGTTTGGTGTAGGAGAGGATGTCACAGGTATCAGGGCTGCTTGGCATGGGGTCAGGCATGGTAGAGGGTGCTGCTGGATGTGATGGATGCTTGGCTTGGCATTCCATACTTTTGCTATCCTCTTGGTGAAGTAGCAGTTTTTCACTTCTCTCACAAACCTGGCATTCTTTTCTTGAACTGGTGCCATATTGTCCTATTGTCTCTAGTAATTTAGACAAATCTGGCCTCTCATTGAGTCCCACACCACTCATAATTTTGTATGCCTTCTTGAGATTCTCTCTCAAGCTTCTTTGTGAAAATGCTAGGTTAATTTCTTTAAGCTTGTGCTTGTACGAGATCTGTTTTATGCCTTATCACTTTTAATTTTTCTTCTCTGGATTATCTCCAGTTTAGTCCTGTTCTTCATGCAATGTGATGTTCAGATGTGCGCACTGTAATCTAGGTGTGCCCAAACCAAGGCTGTATACAGTTGAGAGATCATATCTTTTCCCTGCTTTCTGTGCCTCTGTGTGTGCATCCCACCATTTTGTTTATTGTTGTTGCTGTTGCACACTGTATTCCTTGCTTTGGGAATTCTCAACTATTATTTCTGCCAGATCTACTGGGCAGACCTCCAGAAGGGAGGGTGGAGTAGCAAGATGGCTGCAGCACTGCTCCGCTCCATGCCACTCCGCATTTGTTTGGTGTTTGAAAGTTTAACCAAAAGCTCTTTTTTTATTTTCCTTCAGCCTCTAATTAACTGAATGAAACTCATGTTATTTTAGCTTGTGGTTTATAGAGCTGAGCTTTTTTTTTTGCACTTGGATGACAAGGAGCTGCCATTTGTTTGGGATATTTGCTGCTGGTAGAATCTACTTAAACCAGTAGCTTCCCACCCGTGGTTTGCTGACAAAGCTGTTTTTGGTATCCTGAGTACTGGTTTTTGACCAGACCTGAAGCATTGAGAGGGTTATTGCAGTGATTATGAGACCAGCTATAGGGATGAGCAGGACAGCGGGTGCACTATATATGTGGAAAATCCTTATATATTGTCAAAAGGCATGACAATGTTGCCTAGGGTCAGGAGGTCTTGTAGTATACTAGAAATTGTTCAATTTACTGCACTCAGTGGAGCATTGTTCTCTTTTTTTCTCTTCTCAAGTGAGCTTGATGTGTAGGAGACCACCCAGGAGGGTGTTAGCCCTGAGAAATTTAATGGAGGCAATTCCCAGAGATCTTTTGGGGATCAGTAACGCCCATGAGTTTCAGAATGCCAGAGGTTCAGGCTGATCCCATAAACTCCAAAAATAGAAGGAAAATAGCAGGAAAGAGCTAAGTCTGGCAACTCTTTGTGCTTGTTCTTTTATAAAGATACTGGTTCGGTGATTACTGGAAATTAATCGTGGGTTAAATTCCCCAAGGTACTCTTGATATGAATGCCTCATGATTTACTATTTATTATTTCACCATGGCAATAGACTCAGATTTCAGTTTACTACTGAGCAGCTGGTGGTGATTGTGTTATGAGAGGCTTCTTCCCACCGAGGTCTTGATCCTATTTTTATATTATCTGTTTTACTTAGGAGGAATCTTAGGAAGCACTATTTCTCAGAAAGGATTGTGGAGCCGTGGAACAAACTACTTGTGGAGGTGACAGGAGCTAGGACCATATCAGCATTCAAAAGTGGTTGGGATAAGGAGTACGCTAGACTCAAACTCACAAGGGAATCTACCAGCTAGGATCCAGGATCAACTAGGATCTCAGGATCTCAAGGGCAGACTTGATAGACCTTTGGTCTCCTTCTGCCATCACCTTTCTATGTTTCTATGTTTCTACTTATTAAAGAAATAACATGAGTGAAACAAGATCTGTTACTGATAATAAAATGGATGCTGTGAGCTTAAATGTAAAAATTGCGTAGTCTTCATTCATTTATACAGCTCTCTGGTCTGCTTTGAAATTAATATGGCTGCTATTTTCACTCTTAAAATTAAAAACAAATGTCTGATGCTTGTAAATTAAAGAGAGTTTATAGGGTGGAGTAATGTATTTTATTGGGTTTTAATGTTGACTGAACTGTAGAGCTGCTTAGACCACTCTGTATAAGCATGCTGCATTGTTTAGGGGAGCTTACACTCAGTTTCATTAATTTCTTTCCAAATATTTCACATTTCTCTATCATGTGCAGCAGAATTGTATTGCACAAGATCTGTTGTCTTTGTAAATATGTTGGAAATACCAATAAAAATGAAATTAAAAAAAAAATTAAAACAAATGTCAAACGAAAAAGATGGACTCCTGTGCTTAAACGGAGCCTCTTAGCTAAAAAACAAAATAACTATTGTAGATAGAAAAGACAGACCCATGCATTTAAATGGAGCCTCCTGGTGTTGGCTTGAGTTGAAAATTGTTTTTGTGATTTTTACGAAAATTGTAAATGTTGTTGGGGAGTGAGATATTTGGAGGTGAACTTTTCTTGCCTTGTGGGACCTTTCAGGGCCATAAATGATTTGTGCAAACTTATAAGGGTCTTCAGGGCTACAATTGCTTAAATGCTTTATACTTCCTATTAACTTGAAACCCTGAGTCGTATATGGACTAATCATTCTATCAGCTCTGCCTTGTTGTGTACCGCAGACAGCTGATAGGCAATTTTCACTCTGAACTGGACATAGCCCCAAACTGTTCTGAAATAATGCTGAGCTGTTGAGAAAAAATTAAAGATTTTATAGTAAAAAGTTTGAACTAACATGTTGGACCTTAACAGGGTTTCATATTGGGAAATTTAAATTAATACCCAGTGATCGCTGGGTTGGGTCCTCATTTTGAAATCAGGCCGACTTTTGATTGTGGGCATGTGACTGCTCATGACTTACACTGTGTCTCTGAGGGTGGACAACATATGCTGGTATAGAGACATTAAAATTGCATATACCATGTGTTTACATTGCTTTATGTTCTTCATACTATGCTGTGCTGACCAAGATGATGCCCTTTTAATGGATCAAGCAAACATGGTCTGATTCCAGTACCAAAATGAATGATATATTTATTACTGTAATAATCCTCTAGGTTTCAATAGTGCTTTTTTATCTAAGCGATCCTCTATATACCTTTACTTGTATTTATTTTTAAAGCATTCTGTTTATTTGGGGTTCTCAGCATCCTGGAGAGGCCAGTATTAGGCAAGATTTTTTCCTTCCTCCCTCTAACACTACCACCCATCCTCCTATTCTACACTCCCCTTACCAAATCTATTTCCCCCTTTCTTTCCCCTGCCACTCTCCTTCCCTTCCCCCTTTTTACCTCCTGGCCTCCACGCATTTCAACCCCTGGCAGGGTTCTCTGCATCCTGGAGGGGCTAGCTCTAGGCCATTACTAACTTCCCTGTCCACTTCTCTCATCCCCACCTTCTCCCCTGACTCCTTACTTCTCAGCACTTAAATAGGTATTAGTTCACTTGTATCTGAACAATTGCTCTTCCTGCCCTGTCTGGGCAGAGCATATTACTGTATGTATAATTCTCAGTCATGTTAAATACTAATTCTGTAAGCCACTCTACAAATGTATAATGTATGTGTCATTTTAAATGATAATGTATGAGTTTTCCACATTTATGATAAATGTTGATTGTATGTCTAATTTTCATATCCTACTGTACCCCCCGAGGTCACACTGGGAGATGAGCAGCTTGTTGTTCAGTGTGCCTTCCTGATGAAACATTTCAATAAATAAATTTGGAAATTTGGGATTCCACGATATTGGAGATAAGGGGTGATTCAGCACATTCAGCACATGTCAAAATTATTTTTATGGTGAAGGAGTATTTATAGTCATTATGAGGGATCTTTTGACAAACTAATTTGACCCAATTCTCTGGAATGAATTGATTTTATATTATTGAAGCAAAAAAATTTAAATAAAAATTACCTTTTGCGGATATATAATTACTGGTGACTCCCTTTAATGCACTGTGCCAAACTATGTTTCAAATGCCATAATTACTGGAAGAACCAGTTATTATGGCATTCTGTGTCACTCATCATTTGTGCGCTACCTCATTGGTTCTTACTGTCACAGTGGGCAGGACAAACACCACACCGAAGATAGCAGTTATGTTTCTTCTGGCAGATTCTCTGTTTCTAAGGATTCAGACCCACATCCATCATTTGCCTGCAAGTCCTGGTAATGTAAAAATTTTTTAAAGTCTTTATCTACTTGATCCTGCCCTTACATTTAACAAAAAATCTGTATCTGGTTGATCCCTGTGCTACCGTATTTCGGGCAGGATATCGGGAGACAGACGGTGTTTTGAAGAACGGGCAGTGGCTGTTTGGTGTGGTTCCTCAGTAAAAAAAAAAAAAGAGAGCGAGAGATACTAAAAACACTTGGAGGACAGAGTGTGTGCATATGTGTGTGTGTGTGTGTGTGTGTGTGTGTGTGTGTGTGTGTGTGTGTGAAGGTAGTGGGTGGAGGACTGAGCAGCAGGAGGAAGAATAACCAGCATAGCTAGTTCAATAGCATACTTTGGCACAGACTCCCTTGCACCAGCAATCATAAAAAATAATGCCTGTGCAAGATTTGTGTAACGAGGATTTTTCACACACCTGGGGCGTGAGAAAAATCCTCATAACACATACCTGCACAGGCATTATTCTCTGTTTAATCCTGCGACGCAAGGATCAAATTTTTATTATTTTTTTTCTGATAATGGATCTGGATAACTTTTTATGTTTTTTGTTTACTGCCTAAAGTACGGTTGTATGATTATATGACATACTTTACTCTCATTCTTTTAGTGGATTGTAAATTTGCTGAACAAGAAAACCAAACTTGACTCTAAGTTCTAGAGTCTTCTCTTGTTAGGCTGCTGCTGTGTTTTTGGTTCCTGGTTCCTAAGTGCATTACCTTGAGTTTGCCTGTGCTAAACTCCATTTGTCACTTTTTGACCCATATTCCTAATTTATTGAGGTCTTCCTGTGAGTTATGGAATTGTTACCTGGTGAGTATTCTTCTAAAAGGTATATTATGTTCTTTTATATGAATGACAATGAAGTAAACTTGGAGAAAGCTTGATGCAATGTACTTTTGTCTATAACATAATGGGTGAAAGTTTTAAACAGCTTCATCCATTTTCCAAACTCAACTGCAGAAATCCAGCTGAAAAGTTAGACCACAAAAAGTTGGTCTAATTTTCCGGATTAAATTCCGCCCTTGCATCCAACAAATGGACACAAGTCCCACAATTGCAACAGACATTGCTGTAAAATGTGAGATTTGGTGCAAATGTGACCAGATGTCTGTGAATAGGATGTAGACACCTGGACGCATTTGCATGCACACAGCAAGTATCCAAAATACAAATGCATGTGCTGTTTCCTCCTGTTTAAAAATCCCACCCAATTTAGTTACTTCAGACAAATACTTGAAGTGTGGATGTACCAAATGTTATTTGTCAGATTTTGTGTAGGCACTATCATATAGCAGAAGGGGTGGACAAGAGGAACTTAGGGGGCCATTTTTAGAAGAATTGCACTGCAAAGACAAAGAAAGATACATCAAAATCACAATGGTAGTGCCTTGAAACAGGGGGCCCATAGTCACAGCATTGAATAGCATTGAGCTGAATCAATAGTGCCTAGCCCAAAAATAATCCATGCATTGTGTACAACAAAGGCAGATGCTTGAATACTACTTAATGCTATATTTAGACCCCCATATGCAAAATGTAGCGAAGAACAGCACAAATTAATTAATACAAAAGGCTACCTTTCTGAGTGTACAAACACCAAAAGGCTACCTTTACGAGTGTACAAACACAACATAGTCAGCAGAAAAACCAGAAATGGCAGAACCAAGCCTTCACTAGTGGGGAGTCCACAACCAATAGCAGCAATGCACTTTTAGTCACAACAAAACATAGGTTACAGCAGGAGCAGGCCAAAGCAAAAGGCCATGGCAGGCCACCAGGGTGACACCCATGTTTGCCATATGCTACCCACAACCAATATTGTGCCTGGATTACATACATGGACCTCTCTGATGAACAGAGTACAGGTTGGCAAAGGTAGGATATCTGAATGGTGTACTGCTTATCTGAGTGGCCTTAGCCATGCCATGAGTGTGGAGACCAATGTAACTTCAGCCATGTGCATGCTGGCACAAGCACTTTCCAAGTGCCAACCAGAACACCTCTGGAATAAGTCAGTCTGCCATGTCATGCTTGCAGTAACAATTCCTGATTACACTCCTCCCATAGGTCTTGCAACACATCACCTTCCCCAAAATCTACGCAGAATAAAATTAAACTGTCCAGCAGTTCTACAACATAGTGCACATGCCAGCCATGATAGGAACTATTGATTGCACGAACATGGCCATACATGCACCATCCGCAGCAGATAGAGCTTCTGCATTCATCAATTGCAAAAGACACCACAGCATTAAAATGCAGGTGTTGTACAATGCCAATGGCCTCATCAGTAACTTGCTACTGCCGCACCAGGAAGCATCACATGTTGCAACTCCATTCTGTGCTAGCATCTTCAGTGGGGAGTTATCTTTGGTGTCTTCCTCCTTGGCAAGGACACACATAATGTCTACTGAGCTTACCCTAATGGTATCTGTGTCTGCACTACAGGTGACATTGCCTAGCCCCAGTATTCATGGCTGGTAACACCAGTGCTGTGGCTTGCAACTGCTGCAGAGCAGTGTTGCAATGTGGCAAACCAGGCAATCTCACAATGTCACTGAATGCATTTTTGGACTGCTCAAGTAGTAGTGCAGGTGCCTGGTCAGGCAAAGATGTGCCCTACAGTATACCTCCCCCTAAGTCAGCAGAATATTCCTTTCATGTTGTGTCCTGCATAATATTTTACTTACCTGTGAAATATCCTGTACAATGCCAGGATAAGGACGTCATGGCAGATGTAAACGCCATGGTCCAGGGGGTACACAAACAGGCCCAGAGGTGGGGCATGCAGACGACACTATACTCCAGGGCCATTAGAGCCCAACTGATCAAAGATCACTTTTGGAGGCCAGAGGTGAATAACAACCACACAGAAAACAGGTGTGCGTTTAAAAATGTGTATTAAAATAGGGTGAACAGCAAGAAAAACAGAAACACAAATACTGTACTTTAACACAGGCATCCAAAGTGGGGGCACAGTAACCCTATATGTTAGAGGTAAAAAAGTAAAAAAGCAACACTGTGCATCAGTGAGGAGCAAGATAAAAGTATAGTGACTCTAAGAGTGGGAGAAGTAATGGCATATTAACCCAAATGGAAGGGGGAGAGTCAAAGTAAAAGCACAGTAACTCTATGGTTGGAGGAAGAAGAAATACACAAATGCATATCAGAAGGACAAGACATAGTGACACAGCCACCTATGGGAAGTGTAGACATTGTAAACACAGTAAAGACCAGACCAGTACATCCCCCTGCATAGTCATCTCATGTTGGGGGGGAAGGGGGCAAAGATGGGAGGAAATCCAGAACAACAAAGTGTGTGGTGGGGTTGGGTAGGATTGGGTGGGAACAGTACAAAAGACCCTTGGAGACAGCCCAAGGGAGGAATTCAAACAAAAGGCATAGGGACCCTAAATGTGGGGGTTGGGAAATAAAGTATACTTAGAGCAGTTTCCACCATGTGTTGCAAAAACTGTCACACAGCCAAGTCACTGAGGTATGTGCTGGCTGCAGAAGTGTGTCTCCTGACAATCCCATATACAGACCTGTGTCCATGGGGAAGACACAGCACCAGCAGATGTGTACATGGGGAAGCTTTCCCCATGCCCACATTCATGGTGTGCTAAAACCCCAAGGGATGTGCCCATGTGGTGTTTGTGGGTGGAGTGGCCAACCCTTCCCTGGCCACATGGTGTCACTCAAGGGGATTCCAGGTGTAAGTCATGACCTGGTGTTCTGAGCATATGTGGTATTCTAGAGACACCTGTGCTTAGTGTATGGCTAACACATGGTGTCCCCACCCTCTGGAATGTGAAAAGGTCTGCATGCTATATTGGAGAAGTCTGACTTGTTTCCTGGGTTGGTTGTGTAACCTGCAACAAACAGAACAAATAAGGGGCACTAGCGTAAGTGGCACAGATTCTGGCCATTCAGTTGACACTGTGAGTCCAAATAATGCTTAACAAATGGGTACTTCATTTACCACAGCTTGACATTAAACAGCTTCAAAATAGAAGTGTTTTGCCAGTTAGGTGCACACAGTATACTGTATACGGCGTTGAATTTCTCAGAAGTGCATAGTATTGCAAAGGGACACACCTATACTTTCATATATATACTGCTGGTCATCCCAATGCTCTGTCCTGCAATAGCACTTTATCAGGAGTGCACTTTAGGTATCTATCTAGCAAAGCACTTCTAAGCACATGTCAAAGCATGTAAATCTAGCAGTTGTTCAGAGGCAGTGGAGGATGGAAACATCAGGGGAGGTAACAGGGAAACAGAATTGCTATGGGTTCAGCTCACAGCATCTTCAGGCAAGAAACTACAGATGGGGGTGATCTATAGACATCCAGGAAAGGGGCAGAGAGAGACAAATAAGGATCCAGGGACATAACTAGAAAGGGAGGTGGCAAAGGGGGAGGTTGTGATGGTGGGAAAACTAAACCTGTCAGATATTAATCAAATCACTCCAGCAGCCAGAAGTTCCAGAAGTTAGGCCCTATTGGATACATTTCCGAACTGCCTGCTGGTGCAGCTAGTCAGAGACCCACTGAGCACACTGCCATTCTCAATGTGGTGCTCACCGACTCAGAAGTGGTAGAAGAAGTGAGGGTAGGTGAGCCACTAGGGTCCTCCGACCATAACTCCACATTGTTTGACCTGGCCCTTGGGACAAGAAAGCCCTCATCAAAGGCTGAAGTCCTAGATTTCAGAAGGACATACTTCAAAGGTGAGTTGGTCCAGGACAAGTTAGTTGGAGTGGACAGCATCAGGGATTTGGAGAAAAGATGGGGGGCAGTCAAGGAGGGAATTCTTGAGGCAACAATGTCTTGAATGAGATGAGAGACAAAAAGAAGGCCTTCACCAATTACAGGGAAAAACAAGGGGAGGAAGAATGTAGACAGTACTAAATGAGAAGAAAGGAAATCAAAAAGGCGGTTAGAGAAGCAAAGGCAGACACAGAGTTGCATACTGTGGAGGGACCCAAGGGTGGGAAAAACAGTTCTTTAAATTTGTTAGGGGGAAAAAGAAAGAAGGAGGAGGAATTGTTTGGCTAATGTAGGGGAAAATGGTAGTTGAGAGGGATGGGCAGAAAGCAGTCATTCTTAACAACTACTTTTGCTCAGCATTCAAAAGGGAAGAAAGAGGGCATCTGCCAGTGAGTGGCATTAAGGCAACTGTAAAGGGGATCCCTGAGATAAGGTAGCAAGATGTTACCAGTGAAAGGGTTTGGAAAGGGCTAGCAGTCCTTAAGGCAGATAAAGCCCCAGGGCTAGATGGGATGTGCCCGAGGGTGCATAAGGAATTGGCAACATAACTAACTGAAACTCTGCTGGGGCCACTCAACAGATCAGTTCAGATAGTGGTAGTTCCAAAAGATTGGAGGATAGCAGATGTAGTCCCACTCCATTGGGAGGCAAGGAACAACCGGGTAACTACAGACCTATAGGTCTTACATCTATTGTGGGTTAACTGATGGAGACACTAGTTAAAGAGGGTCTCGTAAATTATCTGGCAAGCAATGGACTGCAAGATAATAAACATCACAGGTCTGTGGCAGGAAGGCCTTGTCAGATTAACCCAATAGCATTCTTCTACTGGGTAATGACTGTAGTGGATAAGGGCCATGCTGTAGATTTACTCTACTTTGATTTCAGCAAAACATTTTGCTCAGTGCCTCACAGAAGGTTTCTGAAGATGTTAGAAGATCTGGGTACAGTGAAAGATACAGTTAGATGGGTGAGAAACTGGTTGGAAGGGAGACAGCAGAGGGTTGAGGATAACAAAGTCAAATTGGAAGAGAGGGAGGTCACCAGTGGGGTGCCACAAGGATAGGTCCTGGGTCCAGTCCTTTTCAGTATGTTCATTAGCTACATGGGAGAAGGAATCCAGGACAAGATGTGTCTCTTCCCAGAGATAATCTCTCTGGCAGGGTAGACAGTGAGGAGGGAGTTAGGAAGATGCAGAGAGACTTGCAAAAGCTAGAAAGGTGGTCAAAGGTTTGGCAGTTGAAATTCAATGCCAGAAAGTGCAAGATAATGCACATAGGGAGCAAGAACCCAAGGACAGAGTACTGGATGGGGGGGCGTTGTGCACAACCTCTGAGGAAAGACACCTAATGGTCATCATCAGTGAGTTCCTAAAATAATCAAACCAGTGTAATGAAGCCTACAGTAACATAAACAGGATACTGGAGTGCAATGGGAGGGGTATTGACAGCAGAAGGAAGGAACTATTACTAGCTCTCTATAAATCACTAGTGAGTTCACACCTGGAGTACTGTGTCAGTTCTGGAGTCCTCACCTAAGGAAAGATAAGGATATGCTGGAGAGAGTACAACATGAGGTGACCAAAATAATTTAGGGCCAGCAGGGCAGATCTTAAAATGATTGACTCAAGGCACTGAACATGTAATTGCTGGAGGCCAGATGAGAGAGGGGAGATATGATAGAGACCTTCATGTTCCTGAAAGGAATGAACAAGGTAGAGTGCAAGGAACTATTTAGCATAGCTGGTGGATCAAGAACATGATCAAGAACATGGGGGCATGAGTGGAAACTGATGGGGGAGATTCAAAAGAGAAGTGAGAAAGCTTTTTTTTTTTACAGAATGGGTGGTAGAGCCATGGAACAATCTACCAGCTGATGTGGTGGGCACACTGTCAGTGGTTTCAAACACAGCTAGAACAGAATGAAGGACTTGGTTGCTCAGAGTGATAGCAGTAGGGTGCAGATATGGGATTGGATTGTGTGGGTTAGAACCATGTATGGACAATAGGTCTTGGGTTTGTTAGGGTTCATGGGCAGACTGACTGGATCAGTAGTCCTTTTCTGCCATTTTGTCTATCTTCCTATGTTTGTTTGATGTCAATCTGGGGTAAATAAAGTACCCATTTAACAAGTTGTGGCTTGTTGCTGTTTTTCTTATTCTTTTTGGTGACTGGGTATGGCCCAGTAGGCAAAAGTGCCCATTTTCAGGGGTGACCCTGGAGCACTGGGAGGTGAAACGACTTGCTCAGAGTTGCACAGTATATAAGTGGAGGTTGTGAGAATCAAACCCAGGTCTACTGGATGTACCAAGCTCATTCATAACTCATTACTCTAAGCTCTAGGCTATACTGCCAGCCCCTAGTTTGGTTGGACTCCAAGAGGCAGCACCAGCTCCAGTCTTGGTGTGACTCCATCACTCTGGTGTGTTGCCTCTGCAACCTTCATAATGGTGTGAGTCAGCCCCTGGAGTGACTGTAACACTAGTAAAGCCCTCTCAGTGATGGCCCGGATGATCTCATCATGCTCTGGGTGGTGGCAGCCTTCTACCTACAATGCCTCTGACAGGGGATTGTTCTCCTAGTCCCAGAGCAGGGCATGGATCTAGTACATCTAAGCTGTGAAAGCATCTAGGCTACCCCAGCCACCATCAGGATGAGCCGGTACTCCCATAGAATCCACCGATTGTGCTCCTGGTAGTGACTGCTCATGCTGTGGCCTTTAAGCCTACCACAGCCTACCATGCAGCCCAGGCTGGTTGTTGGGTTGGTGGTGTGGCACATTGAGGATGTAACTGATTGGCCTCCCTCGACCAGCACTGTGCAAAAGGTGGGTAATGGGTTGGATGCTACTTTCGTGCCACAGCCAGTCTGTTGCTGCCTGTTGGCCATACTAGCTGTGTTGCAGTTCTGTGATGTGTCAGTTGGCTAGTAATATTTTGAACCAAGCTCCTGCTTCCCACCCAGTAGCTCATCTAGTATAGTGTAATAGTGTAGTGTCTTGTTGTGCTCCTGCAGCCACACCTCCTGCTTGCCCTCCCTGCTGCTGGTGCCCATGGCCCACAGCAAACAGCCCAGGTTGGATGTCTACTGCTCCTTAGTCTGCACCTGCAGATAAATGGAGAGCCACGTATTTTAGGTACCACAGAAGTGCAGAGTCATATACCATTGTCCCAAAGTTTCACCCTTGTGTACTGTGACGCATAAAATATGTTCACCACATGATGCCCTGCCAACATAACAACCAGCACAGAGCCACCCAAACTTGGGACACTAACGTGAACTGGACAGTATCACTATGCAGTGCACAGTATGGCATAACAGCACACAGTGTGTTGCACCAGATGTGACAGTGTGTGCACACCTACTTTCTCTAACTCATCTGCCATAGGCACAACCTCAATAGTCATACACCACATGGTGGAGACCATGAATTCATTGCTGGGCATGAGGGTCTCTGCTGTCTCTGGCCTCCCCACAGATCACACTCTGGCTTTTGGGCAGCGTATCCAGCCACTCTTTAGTATCAGTAGCAACACACTCCTTGGTATGAACCCACAGTCTACTTTCTCTCTTTTTATACTCAACCACAATGAGGGCCAGCTCTCCCTCTGAATTTACCACTACCACCATTTCCTGTCATGACCATTTCTGGATGGCCATAGGGGCCTTGTTCCATTCCAGGACCTCCTTGCTCTTGACATATTCATGGCCAGGAACATTCAGCTCTGCCTTGGTAAACTTTGGCCTGTGTTGTCTGTCAGCCATGTTGAGATTTTGTACATCTGGCACCTATGGTGTTTAACAGTTGTCACTGGCAGTGTGGCATGTGTGGGCCTTGCTGCCTTCATAGATACTCTACCCAAATACATGCCCCACTGTCACATGGGATAACTGCCTCCTGTCCCCTACACTCCACTCTCATGGGTCTCACCCCTCCATAATACCCACCATGCTGTTTACTGGGGCCCAATGGCCCATGCACTCACAACACCTAAAGGTGGGCAAGCAAAGTGAGAAGGCAGTAAGGAAGGTTGGGAGGATACTGAGATGCATAGGGAGAGGCATCAACAATGGAAAACAGGAAGTTGTTATCCCTCTGTACAGACAGTTGGTGAGACCCCATCTGGAGTACTGTGTGCAGTTCTGGAGACCCCATCTCCGCAAAGGCATAGACAGACTGGAGGCTGTCCAGAGGAGGGCAACCAAAATGGTGCAGGGTCTGCACCAGAAGACATACAAAGAGAGACTAAAGGAGCTTAATATGTATCCCCTTGAGGAAAGAAGGGAGAGGGGGACATGATAGAAACTTTCAAGTACCTCAAGAGAATCAGCAATGTCCAAGAGGGTAGTGTCTTTCAGAAAAAGAGATGTACAAGAACAAGGGGCACAATTTGAAGATAGAGGGGGGATGGCTCAGAGGTAATGTGAGGAAGTATTTTTTTCACAGAGAGGGTTGTGGATGCATGGAATAGCCTTTCTGAGGAGGCTGTGGAGTCAAAAACAGTGGGGGAATTCAAGAATGCATGGGACAGACATAAGGCAGTCCTAGTAGGGGGTAGGAGGAAGTAGGCTGTTGATTAACTAGGATCTGCAGCTTATCCATCAGGTAAGAAAATGGGCAGACTAGGTGTACCCAAGCGGTCCTTATCTGCTATCAAATTCTATGTTTCTATGTTTCCATGTAAAACAGGATGTAGTTATATCTATTTCATACATGCAAGCTGTGACTATAGCTGGCGTCACTGCACATCGTTACACACCACTGGACCATATTGCATAGGCATATGTTGCATGTATGTGGTACTGATCAGAGCCACACATGTGTACAGCAGAGCCTGCCTGTGTACACCTGTGTGAAAAGTATATGCAGACTTTCTTGCAGGCTGGCCAACAGAATACTAGTAAGTACAGTATGCATACACATGAGATTCACCTCCCTAACTCCAGTGCAATATCTTCAGGACCCTGAGGATAATGGAGGTGCTGTGCTATCTTCCTTAATGCATGTTGTGTTAATGATATGGAAATTGAATAGCTGGGAATTACAGACCTGTCAGACTTACCTTTGCAGTGGGTACAACTGATGTAGTCACTGATCAAAGAGGATCTTATGGACCACCTAGAGAGCAATGGTCTACCAGATAGTAAGCAGCATGGATCCGTAGCAGGGAGATCTTGTCAAATGAGCCTGATTGTTTTCTTTGAGTGGGTAAGAAAAGGAAGTAGATAGAGGTCATGCTGTGGATTTACTCTACTTCGATTTCAGCAAGGTTTTTTGACTTGGTGCCACACAGAAGATTACTGAAGAAGCTTGAAGACATGGGCACGGCTAGGTACATAGATGGCCAGGAAACTGGTTGAAGGAAAGACAGTAGAGGTTGGTGGTAAATGAAGGCAAATTGGAAGAGATAGAGGTAATAATGGGGTGTCACAGGAATATGTCCTGGGTCCTGTTCTCTTCAATTTGTTCATTTTGTTGTTCAAAAACATTGGAGAGGGCACCTGGGATGAGTTGTGTCTCTTTGCAGATGACACAAAGCTCTGTGGTAGGATAGATAGCAACAAAGGGATGAAGGAGTTGCAGAGGCATCTACAAAGGCTAGAGCAATGGCCTGAGGTTTGGCAATTGAAATTCGATGCCAAAAAATGCAAGGTTATGCACCTAGGGACACAAAACAGGGCAGAGTACTGAATGGTAAGGGTTAAACTGAACACTATGGCAGAGAAAAGGAATCTAAGAGGCATCATTAGTGACTCCCTCAAACAATCAACCCACTGTAACTAGGTCTATATTAAGGACGTTTTAAATAATCTGGCAATGTATTTAAGAGAGATTAAAAAATAAGAAAGAAAAGAATACAGGGATCTATAGTATAGCTATTTGAGATATAAGAAAACAGTTCTATCATGGATGCACTCTCTCATGATATCGAACTTTAACACATTATATGAATTGATTCTATGTACATTGTATGATTGTTTATGTGGATAGTAAGATTAATGTATGAATAATGGTCAATATTGTATGTTGTGTATTGTGTACATATATTTATTTTTGTTACTCTCTTTGTAATGGCATTTCTGCCAAACAAATAAATACACTGGAATCTGAATTTGAATTTATAGGTCAATGATGAGGCCATACCTGCAATACTACTGTGCTCAGTTCTGGAGTCCTAACCTAAGGAAGGTCAGGAACAGGCTGGAGATAGTGCATCTCAGGGTGACCATGATAATTGAGGCCCAATAGGGCGGATCTAATGAAGATTGCCTCAAGGCACTGAGCATGTACTCATTGGAGACCAGCAAGAGAGAGAGGGGACATGACAGAGACCTTTAAATTCTTGAAGGGAATAAACACGATGAACTGCAGCAAATTATTTAGCAGAACCCTGTTCAAAACCCTGTTGTCACAAGTGGAAACTGGTGAGAGGAAGGTACAAGAGGAATGTATGGAAGTTCAATTTATGGAAAGGGTAGTGGAGTAGTGGAGCCATGGAACAGTCTTCCAGCAGGGGTGGTAGCACCAGTACTGTAAATGGTTTCAAGTCTGGGACAGAATGAAGGGTTTAGTTGTTGCTCAGTTTGGTAGCAGTAGGGAGAGAATTGGTGGGGTGACTGTATCAGAAAGGATAAAACTATATATGAACTATATATATATTTTTTTCTTATTTATTTATGTATGTTCGTTATCGGTGTATATGTCTCAGGACCTCCTTGTGAATGAGCTTGCTCAAAGGAGTTTTCCTGCAATAAACTTGAACAGTAGGTTCTGGGGCAGATAGGGAACTGTGGACAGACTAGATGGACCTTTTATCTTTTTCTGCCATCGTCTGGATTTCTATGTTTCATTAGTGCACAGACTATGTAGTTAGTACATTTGCATATCATCTCTCAATAAGGCATGCTGTGTTTAATGTGTTCTTTCAATGCAGTGATGTGGTATTCACAGATCTCAAGGTGCTGTCACAGAGCATTGGACATGATGTCATCATAGCGGGCCCAGCACAGTTTTGTGATGCTGGGTAGCTGCACTGTGCAGCACACAGTCCTATGCATGCACTTCTAGAGTGGCAAACTTGGCCCACACAGTAATATGTAATGTCCATGTGCAGACATATCACCAGACAGCAAAAAAGTATAGTACACGACAGGACAAAGTAACTTTCTGTGCAGCACAAATGGCACCGTAGTCAGTAGTCAGTGATGCACAGTGCAAAGATAGTAGACATCCATTTCTGAGAGCATTGTGAGCATTCTGCTTCAGCAGACACAGGGACCAAAAGCAGTGATGTCTGTGTCAAGTAACAGAAGGCATGGCAGACAGTGGGAGCAAACTTTCTCAGACAATGAACTCCTCAATCTCATCACTCTTGTGCAGGCGAGGGCTGCACTTCTTGTCCCCCCCCCCCCGCTGATGAAAGCCCATGATAAACCTGCATGGAAGTGTGGGAGTCGGTTGGCAGGCATATCACCAGGTGTAGTGATGTCATCCCCACTGGTGTGCAGTGTCAACAGAGATGGGACAACCTTTGCCAGAGGGAGGAGTCCTAGCTGGCAAGATTGCATGATAGAGTGCAGGTCGGAGAGGCCACATGATGGTAGGTGTCTGTGCAGCATGTGTGTCATGTTGGCCATCACAGTGGTCAAGTGCGTGTCACTGCATTTGTTGTCTGTATGGTGTACAGCAAGACATGTTCCTGTCACAGGTGTGACTGTGCTTGCAACAATGGATGTGTGCAGGGCCTGCATGTCCATGCATGTCCTTACGTGTGTGTGTGTGTGTGTGTGTGTGTGTGTGTGTGTGTGTGTGTGTGTGTGTGTGTCTCCTCTGGAGGGAGGAACAATCATGGGAGACACACTTTTGTTTATTACCACTAGAGGGGTGATGATGACTGTACTGTTTCTTCTCACAATTGTAACTGGCCCCATGGTTTGCCCATGGAGTGCAGATGGGTATGTTCATATGTCCATTGTGCTACACTTTGCTGAATGGCAGTACCCTGCAGGGCACATACGTATTCATGTGGGGTTGCACGTGCCTGGATGGGTGGTGCAGTGCACATTACAATGTCATGCATGTATATGCTGTGTGTACCACTTGCACCATGATCTGTGTAGTGCTGTGTGTTATGTGTGTTGTGCCACCAAGGCCATACAGCTCCTATGGAAACACATCTTCTGCAGCACCCTTTTGTATTGTATTCTGAACTACATAATGTGTGGTATGTGCCGTCCACTTGATTCACAGATGCTGCTGTGTGCCTGGCGAGGTATACTGCTACACATGCTGTGCATATGTGGCAGGGGACAGTAGATGCAGGACTTGCACTCACACATGGCATCCATGGTGCACACTTGCATTCTATCACTGGTGCTGTGTACCATGTCACTACCAAAATGTGCCATGAGCACTGTGCCCTGATCCACAGTGTGTCTGTGTTTGTGTGTTGTTCTACTGTACATGCACCAACATGCATTGGCTGACAGATATTCTTCATTCAATTCCACAGGTGCAGGGTCCATGAGGATCAGCAGTGGGGAGGCCAGAAAGAAGGAGGGCAAGGTGAGCGAGAGAGGGATGCACACACGACTAGGTGCTGGGACCAGTGCCATGAGTAGCAGGAGCAGCATGGGTCCAGGTCATGCTATAGGGCTGGGAAGGAGTCCAGCAGCCAGCAACATGAGAGTGAGAGGCCAACGTCACCCATTCTGGTATATGTATGTATATATGTATATATATATATATATTACAATGTCCTCTAGAATATAGGCAGCCATATGCACTCTACACAGTCATGTACAGTGGTATTGTATATACGTAGGCAATGGACATGTATACTGTGCCCTGCACTGGAGGCCAGTATGGTACTGCTACATTCCATCTGTGTAAAAACCATGACAGTGTGCATTTTAATGCTGCAAGTAGAATGTAGTCACGCTCATAGAGCAAAGAAAATAGGACAGTAAATACTGAATGCAAGTTTATTCCAGCTTGGAAGGTCTCTGCAAAGGCCCCAGCGCTTCGACCAGTAAAGGTCTTATTCAGGGGGTATCTCTCAAGCTCTATACCACCCTTTTAAAACACATCACAAGTCATGCGTAGATTCAAAAAAAGGGGAGGAATCATGTGACACATATACAAAGTAGTGTCATGACTATGTTTACATCAAGGGGGTAAAGAAAGGAGATAATCTTATTGATCACAAAACATCATAAAATATCCAAACAGTTTCAATGCATATATCTTAAATAATCTCCATGGTGAGAGACATAAAGAAAGAAGGAGAATGGAGGGATAGTCTGAAATACATGGTAACCATCAGCCACTAGTCATCAAGGTCCCTAATGGGTCATGTCATAAGGTGAATATAAGTCTTCTGGGTGGTTGGTTTAAATGCTTCATTGGCAAGCTTTTAAACTAGTCAAGGGGGGAGGCACTGATAAGCAGCAGGGAATTCCCAGCCTCCCCTACAAAATAGGGTACTAAATGAGGTAAAGACCAATGTAGAAAGGTCAGTAGGGAGCAGGACAGGGGTGTATGAAGAAAGCAAAGTCAATAAGGACATGGATGGTGCTACAAGATGTAAAGCCATCAAAAAATGGAGATCAATGAGTACTAATGCCCATAGTCTGGGTAACAAGCTTCCTGAATTAGTGGCCTTGATGGAGGAGGAAAATCTGGATATTGTGGCAGTCACAGAAACATGGCACACACAGAACCATGACTGGGATGGAAACATACCGGAATACACTATCTACAGGAGGGAGAGGGAGGGTAAAAGAGGAGGAGGAGGAGGAGGAGTAGCTCTCTACATAAGGGATGGAATCAAAGCAATAGAACAAAAGGGTAAACAGGGAGGAGAGGAAGCACTGTGGGTCAATTTGGAGACAGGCAATGGCACCACAATCCACACAGGGGTTGTATACAGACCCCAATCTCAGGGGGAGAACATGGACAAGGAAATGATAGAAAGTATCCTTAGAATGGCAGGAAAAAAGGGAGATATTGCTGATGGGGGATCAGAATATGCCAGATGTTCACTGGAGTGCATTTGCAGCAGCCACTTCTAAGAGTGGGCTCATTCTAGATGCCCTTCAGGGGCATACCTTAGACAACTAGTATTGGAACCCACTCGAGAGGGAGCAATCTTAGACCTGGTACTCTCAAATGGAGATGGCGAGAGGATCACAGATTTAGAAGTGGGTAGCCATCTGGGAACTAGTGACCATCGAACAGTATGGTTCATGATAAACACAGCAGTAGAGTCAAGCAATACAAAGGCAAAGGTACTGGAGTTCAGGAGGGCTGACTTTGCCAGAATGGGTGAGTGCCTAAGGAATGCACTAGCAAATTAGCAAATTAGCAGGAAGAAGGGGTGGAAGAACAATGGGAAATAATTAAAACTGCCATCACAGAGGCAACAAACCTTTGTGTGAAGCAAATAAACAAAACAAAACGATGTAAGAAACCACTATAACTCTCAAAGGAGGTGGTAGGGAAGGTTAGGGAGAAAAAGAAAGCATTCAGGAAGTACAAGGAATCACAGAAGGAGCAGGTCAGAGAATTGTATCAATTAAAGCAAAAGGAAGCAGGGAAAGCAGTCAGAACAGCAAAGGCCCAAACAAGGGAAAGATAGCCAACTCAGTTAAGAAGGGGGATAAAACCTTTTAGAGGTACATCAGGGAGTGAAGGAAGACCAAGGGAGGGATAGTGATGCTTAATAAAGGGGAGGGGGTGGACAGAGAGTGACTGTGAAAAGGCAGAGATACTAAACAAATATTTTTGCTCAGTATTCACAAATGAAGAGGGGAAAGTACCAAAACCAAACAACAGAAACACTCTAGATATGGGGGTTGATACCAGCTCATTCACAGAAGAAGGGGTTCTGAAACAACTCTTAAAACTGAAGGTGGACAAAGCAATGGGGCCTGATGGGATTCATCCCAGAATTCTAAAAGAACTAAGGGTATAACTAGTGACACCACTGATTACCCTCTTTAACAAATCATGGGAGGATGGGGTAGTACCTGAGGAGGGCAGATGTTATTCCACTTCGCAAAAGTGGAAGCAGGACAGAAGCAGAAAACTACAGACCTGTTAGTTTGACCTCAGTGATTGGAAAAATGATGGAATCACTTCTGAAGGAAAGAATTGCTGAGTACCTAGAGGCTAGAGGAGCACAGGACCCAAGGCAGCATGGATTCACAGTGGGAAGGTCATGTCAGATGAATCTAATAGATTTCTTTGACCGGGTGACCAAAGTAATAGATCAAGGAGGGGCTGTGGACATGGCCTACCTAGACTTTAGCAAGGCATTTGACACAGTCCCACACAAAAGATTAATATACAAGCTGGCCAGCCTGGGAGTGGGTCCCAAGATGATAGTCTTTGTAAAGAATTAGCTGGAGAATAGGACACAGAAGGTAACAGTAAATGGAGTTCACTCTGAAGAAAGGGGGGTTACTAGTGGGGTACCGCAGAGTTCAGTACTAGGATCAGTACTCTTTAATGTCTTTTTAAGCAACATTGCAGAGGGATTGGAAGGAAAAGTATTTCTCTTTGCAGACAACACAAAGATCTGCAACAGAGTTGATATACAAGGTGGGGTGGAAAGGATGAGAAGGGACTTGGCAAGGCTAGAGGAATGGTCAAATGTATGGTAGCTTAGATTCAGTGCTAAGAAGTGCAAGTAATGCTCCTGGGAAATAAAAACCCAGGGGAAGAGTACACAATGGGGCGGGGGGAGATACTAACAACAACAACAAAAATGGAAAGGGACCTGGGGGTAGTCATATCAGATGACCTAAATGTGGGCAAGCAATGTGAGAGGGCAGTAAGGAGAGCTGGGGGATACTGGGATGCATAGGGAGAGGCGTCACCAGTAGAAAACAGGAAGTTGTTATCCCTCTGTACAGACAGGTGGCGAGACCCTATCTGGAGTACTGCATGCAGTTCTGGAGACCCAATCTCCACAAAGACATAGACAGAATGGAGGCAGTCCAGAGGAGGGCAACTAAAATGGTGCAGGGTCTGCACCAGAAGACATATGAAGAGAGACTTAAGGAGCTTAATATGTATAGCCACGGGGAAAGGAGGGAGAGAGGAGACATGATAGAAACTTTCAAGTACCTCAGGGGAATCAACAAAGTTCAAGAGCGTAACATCTTTCAGAAAAAGAGGTATGCAAGAACAAGGGGGCACAATTTGAAGATGGGGGGAGGGCTCAAAGGTAATGTGAGGAAGTATTTTTTCACAGGGAGGGTTGTGGATGCATGAAACAGCCTTCCTGAGGAGCTTGTGGGGTCAAAAACAGTGGTGGATTTTAAGAATGCATGGGACAGTCATAAGGCAATTCTAGGGGGTGGGGGTAGGAAGAAGTAGGCTGTTGGTTAACTAGGATCTGCAGCTAAATGATTAGGTAAGGAAATGGACAGACTTGGTGGGCCAAGCAGTCCTTATCTGACATCAAATTCTATGTTTCTATGAATAGAGACCAAAATAGGTTTTGAGTGCTATACAGTATGTGAATGGGGGCTAAATTTGATATATCTGAAATTAATTATTTATATTGCATCAATTGCAAACATATATCCCCTCAATTTTATTATATAAATAAAGAGAATAAAAATAGACAAGTTTACAAAATGAGTCTTTATATTACTATATATTTGATGACTTGATGATGTGCAGAGCATGAAAAAATTCATTACAGTTGAGAAAAATATGATTTTAAATATTCAGATTCAATGTGTTTGTAATATAGCTGCAGCTGATCTTTAAGGGTCCAACAAATGGATCTAGAAATAATTACACCGAGCCTAAAACTATATTTTTATTTTATTTATATCTTAAAAGGTAACGGTGTAGTAAGTTAATCAAGTGTAATGATTCAGTTCTTGAACAGTGGAAACAGAACTTAGGAAGAGAGAGGGAAGTTACTAATAGTGACTATAATACAAAATGTGGAGACTCAGAAGAGAAACTTGTGGAAATGCACAAAGTGGAAAGGTGAAAAAGATAAAGAAGAAGAAAAAGAAAGAGGAGAAGAAGACAGTCAAAAGCTAAGGCATAGAGGGATGGAGACAGAAGAGGGAAGGTAGCATGAAGGGGGATGGAAAAGTATTTACGAAAAAATATTTTTATTTTTATTTATATTCTAAGTACCGATGGTAATTGGAAGGACAGCCCCTGTCAAACAGCACTTTTCAAAGCTTCATGTGCCATGAAGAGAATGTAGTCTGTAGTAAAAATAAAAATAAATTATAAATAAATAAATTTAAAGATTGATTACTGAGACTTTTAGGCCAAGAACATAGCTACAGTATGTAATGTGGTTGGTGTTTTGAAGTAACAACTGTCTGTCAACATGCACACCTATCTGACAGCCACAACACTATGTTCTGAATACCATTGTGCTATTGCCACTGTGTCATCTGGGACACTGTTATCACAGTATGTGCTACACAGTGCACACTATTAATTGACAGACTAGATTGGGGGGGAAGGGTTGGCTCATACCTCACTGTATGCACAGTACTCATGTACTGTCCATGGTCTTGGTATGGTGGTGCTACGGCTGTGTCCCAGACACTGGCCTCCATGGTATACCCTGATATGGGCATGTCGCAAGTGGGCACCTACTGAAACGGCGGCCCACTTGCAGCGTATACCCTGATGGTGAGGGAGTAGGGTTCGGGTCTGGGCATAGGTATGTTTTGTTGTGCCCGGCCCGAGACGGTGAATTTTTTTTCACTGTTGCACCCCCCCCCCGACATGCACACGCCTGGAGTTGAGGATCTAAAAGTAGGGGGGTGCAGGGGGGCATGGGGGTGCAGCCCCCCTGCATAACAATAAAAAATATGAGTCCTTGCGCTGTTGCCTCTGTCGTTGGGTTTGTACATCACCAAAATTGAATTTTGGTGATGTACACTCACCATAAGGATGCTCGCCTTTCAGAAATCACCCTTATGACATAGAACTGGCCTCCATCTAGGGGAGTATGGCATGTTCACACATGTACATACCCTCTGTATTGTCCAGTGTGTGTCAGTGTTCTTAGGTGTACTCTGTTGTTCTGCCTCCAAGACCACGCATAACATCTGGTCTGTTAATGTTTTGCCCTACTGCAAGTGTGGGTTGTGATGCATTTGCAGTGTTATGCCAGTGGCTGCTATACACAAAACATATGTACATTGCTGCCCCGCTTCTCATGTTCTGTGGGTGATACAGTGTGTCCTGTTGTGTTCATACAGGGGCCACAGCAGCCATTGACTGATGTGTCCCATGCGTTGCCACCTGTTGTCCTACATCACAGTCTGCCCCATGGCACTGCAGCTGTACATGGCCATTGTGTGCATTCCAGACACGTGTTGCCATCCGTGCTTCTGGACAATGCATACACACATCATGTGGGGTACTGTTCATGAGGGTACTGCCATAATGCTTGTTGCATTAACATGTTATTGCATAGACTGCGTAAGCGATCAGCAACACAATCAAAACTGAAATTTCTTCTGTTCTTCTTTATTTACAAATCATTACCATGCTGGCCATCTCGTTCCCAAAGTTTCCTCCTATATGGGACTTCCTCAGGGAAAGATTGTCTATCTATTTAAAAATAACAGAAGTTTAAAGAATTTCATAAATGAATGTGATTGACCAAAGTCTATACATTTTAAAGTAAATTTCTATAAAATTTGTAACATAAGGTATAATCAGGCTAACTTTTAATATCCCTTGTCTGCTTGGTTGCAGTATCCTCCACAAACAAATCATAGGTTCCTGCTGTATATAAGATACTTAAAAAAATTCTTTAAATATGCATTGTCATAAAGGACTGAACCATTTTTAAATATTAACATTTTCAGTAAAGCATTCCACAGATATTTTCACAAAACATGCTCTGTATTTAAACACATGCAGTTCATATACAGTAAATTCAAATGTGAGCTGCCACCATTGCCCTTTATGTTAGTGTAAAAATGGATTCAAAAATAAACACACTTGGTATCACTAATGAATTTCACAAACAGTGATTCCGCATCTAGCTTATTCTCTCTACTCAGCTGCCTATAGCCTTAAGCATGCTGTCAACATATATTATAAATACTGTCACACCAAAATCAGCTTGTAATATTGTCTACATAATTGGTTCACATACTGTCTAAAGTATCTGTTAACAGTCTCCTGAAATGTAATGTAAATAATACATCCAAGTATATTAAGCTGTGTTTTAGCTCATATAATAATCAGTGCTTGAATCCATTTAAAAGCCTGGTGTACTTACACTCAAATTGCTGGTGCTGAACATTGCAGCTTATTCAATAAGAAAGATTTGGGACAAACATCTGAAAGAGATCACCCCATCACTGACTGTATGGATGGTTCCTACATCAAATTATTTTAAAAAGTACATTGAGATTATAAATGCTAGCTTCTTTGGGGATAAGGGCTGGTTTTTGAGGGGCATTTGGGGCAAAATTATGAGCATGCTTGGAATGAAAGGGCTATATATATATATATATATTTGAAATCAATTACTTGATAAATATTGGTTCCAAATGAATCTGTTGTAAGGGTTTATTTTCAATGGCTGTAGTTCTCCTTATTCATTCCAATTTCTTTATTGAGGGTCTCCAGAGCATATATTCCATACATTTCCCTTCTCTCTAGGGCCCTTCTGTAATGGCCTCCTCTTATTTGTTTTTTCAGCGATTCTATGCCCCAAAGTCTCAATGAAGCTGCGTTACCTTCTGACTGGGTATAAGTATGTGGCAGCTACAGATTTATCATTCCCTACACTAATGTTACTTTTGTGCTCCATATCCTCATTTTAAATGGTCTTATAGTTTTATTCATATAAATTTTGCTACAGAAGAACATTAGTAACTAGACCATGTGACTATTATCAGAGTTTATGGGATCCCTAATCTGGAATTTTCTATTATCTCTACATTGTTCAAAATACTCTTTTTACAGCTGTGGGCATAACCCAGCAGATGTTTTGCATTCAGAAATGGGCTGATGTCATTTTTGCTACCAAACAACGTGATAGAGTGTTAAAAATAGATTCCTCTGCTGAAACCTCATTACTACACTGCCTGTGTGTGTATTGGATGCTGTAGAGCACTATTTTTCCTCTGGCTTGAGGAGTTAATTGAGCTCACAGAAATTTAATTCATTATCTTCTGGCAGTCATTCTATGTCAGATTACCAATGGATAGTACAGACATCATAAAAAGCTATTGGAATTAGAATGGGTTAAACACTTCCTGGAGCTTTCTGCATAACAAATAAGCTCTGTTGTGCCCTCATTAAATCAGTTGACACCACCATTCTAAGAGCAGTCATTCTGCTGCTTTGCAGGACATTCCACAGCAAAGAGTCGCAGTGATGCCTGTTTCCGAATAATATGCCAACTTCATTTTCTCAGGCAGGCAGTTCAGGGCTACTGTTTATATTGTACTGAATGTTCTTAATCGGCAATTTGTGACTATAGGTGTTTACAACTGAATGATAATAACCACATTTGCTTCACTTGCAAATAGATAGGCATGTGTGTGTCTAATTTCTGTTTAACTTAGGTTACACTTAGAATTTGATCAGCTCATAACATGCTGTATTGTGATTAAATGAACTGATAAATGGGGGCCTTGGTTGCTTTTACAAATTCATTTTTCCTGACCATGGATATACTAAAACAAAAATTTCTCAATAAAATGTTTAAAAAATCAGGAGTTTAGCAGTAATTTAGCTGATGTGGTGTAAAGAGCTGCTCCCTGGAAAATTATCTGGTTTGGTGGGGTGGGGGGCTGCCACAAGCAGAATGGTACTTCATGGATCAGGAGCTCATGGCAGCAGAAGATGCATGAGTATGATGGCATTAAAAGCTTAATGGTGTGGATGTACATTCACCAATATTTAAGTATGACTTTGGTAGAGGACTAAGTGTGACTTGGGGGTTGGGGATCATCAGGAATTGAGTCTTGGTATTTTTAGCATAATGGTTTTCTGAAACTTCAACCTTCAATTGGTTAGACTCTGCATCCATCTGTACAGTATGTCACTAAGCCACATGCAATGGGGTATGGGTAAAAACCAGATCTGGACCAGAGTTGAAAATCTGGACTGGGCACAGCGTGTGCAAATATTCCTGATCCACTCACTCCAGATGATCTAGTCTAATTTTACCTATTCTGGTCTGGTCCTGATGGTTCTGTTTTCAACCAAGACAAGGAAGGGTTAAAAAACAGACTTCCAGGAGTGGACCAGATACATAAAAGTCAGACTGAACAGTGTAGCCAGAGTGACCAGACCAGCAGTATTTGTACAAGTTGCACCCAGTATGGCCAGGTTGGATTTTTACAGAACTGCTGTGGTTCGGTTCTGTCAGTCTAGTTTTTAATCAATCAATCTTTATTTTATACTGAAAGGTATGTGAGCAAAAATGCCCATTTACACAAACATCCAGTTAAGCATAAAAAGAGAACTGAACACCAAGTCAAACAATTACATAGTAAAATACAGTATTAACAGGTCTAACATAAACAGGTCTAATACAGAGATCTTGAGGGATATACAGAAGAAAGGGGAAGCAAATAAATAACAGTGACACATTTACAGCATGGGATATAGTTGGAGGTACAATTCAGGAACATGAACAGTTGGGTGATGCATCAAAAAGAAGAAGTGCAAGTCCTGTGGCACCCAGATCCTGCATGCGAATGAGCATTCCCACTACGTGATCTGCCACAGCCCCAAACACGGGGTCTAGGACTGTGCACCCTGCCAATCCTTCAACCAGACCACACACGAATTAGGTACCAGAAAAAGCTTGAAGCCCACTTGCTGGAGAAGTGCCTGGCTTTGATGGAAAAGGAGCTGCAGAATCTGTGGGAAAAATCTTCTTCTCCTACACCAGAACCCAAAAAGAAGAAAAAGGACAAGGAGAGGCACCGAGACTGGGATAGGTCTCCATCCACTTGGCTGCGACCATTGGGCACCACTGACTCTGGAGGGGTCTCCACTTTGGTAAGTACCCCTACTGCCAGATCAGACCACGGCCTCCTTGCTTGCTTTACTCACGGTGCAGTCGGGGCTCTTCTTGGACAACAGAACCCCTACTGTGCTCCTTAGGCCTATATCTTTTTCAAGGTCTATCACCAGCAGCCAGGTCAATAAGTCACTCCCAGGCCCCACTGAGAAGTTCATGGTCACAGCCGGTAAGCTGGACTCTAGCTCCGCTATTGTCTGCATGGCCCAGGCCGATAAGTAGGATGCTAGCTCTTCTGACATCTGCACAGCCATGGCTGATAAGTCACTCCCAGGTTCATCTGGAGACTGCACAGCTGAGGCTCCCCCATCGGGTTGCAGGATACTCTCGACATTGAGATGAGCCAGCTGCTGGACACATAACAGTCTTTAGAGGGTTCCTAGCTGCCATTTACCCAACCAGACTCTCTGAGCTTGACTGAAGATCAAGAGATGGAGGCGGACACTAATCTGGAGGTTCCCCCTCCTTTGCCTGGTAAGTCTCTTCCTGATTTGCCCACTGGGCCTGTTGTTAATCTCTCCAGGGAGCTTCCATCAGGACCTCCTCAACCCAAGTCCCATTGGACAACCAGTTTCTGCCATTTTGGACTCCAACTCCCCAAACAACAGCAGGTCTTCTGTCGGGTTCTACTCACACCCCAACACCAAGTGACCCTTTGCTGGTGACCCTTTGCTAGGTCAGGGTATGTCTAACACTCTGGCCATTCCTCAAACACTGGACGGCCTTCTATCAGGCCCCCAGGCACCAACTCTTCTGGTGCCAGACATCCCTGTGCCTGATCCAGTGCTAGCCCCTTCAAATGTCCCTATGGGTCTGATGCATGCTCCTTCTGGACCTCCTGCCAGGCCTTCGGCTCCACCTCCTGTCGGGTCTCCAGCCTTGCCTCTGGCTGGACCTGTGGGCAATGTTCCAGGCTATACATCCCCACAGCATCCAATTTACCCATCTTCTGGGTATCCAGTGCCTGGTCATCAACCCCATTATGGACCTGGGTACCAGATGCCAGGCTATGTCAAATCAAGGGTATTCTCCTCCTGGCTTTCACTACTCCTATCAGGCTCATGGATACCCTCAACATCAGAAGTCAGGCAATCCATTATACCAGTCTCCTCCTCCTCCTCAACCTCTGCCTCCACAGCAGCCTCAGGTTGACATCCAGGCAGTGTTTCAGACACTGATTAAGGAGGCCAGGACTCAACTAGCCTTGGAGCTTGACTGATGGAAACCAATGACAGCCCCTACTCCCACCTCCTTTCCAACACCTAGATCAGCCTCTCCTGTGGATTCCCGCCTTTCTGGAGAAGGCTCCTCTAGACACCAGGTCAGGGATAAAACCCAGGACACTCCTTTAAAAAGGGTTCAGAACCCTATCAGGTGCTCTTTGGACTCTAACTCTGACTCATCCTCCTGCTCTGATATGCATACACCTATAGCGCCTCAGCCTAAGGAGTCCCCAAAGCCCCTCTGGAGGACCCTTCCTTTGCAAAACTCCTCACAACTATATAAAATGGCTGTGGCTGGGCTGTCCAGGAACAGGATCCAAAGTGGAAAAGGCTTGCAGAGCATCTAGACATGACTGACACCGCTCCTATGCCCATACTGCCTTGGACTGGGCCCCATGAAGACCTGATGTCCACTATCTGGCAACAGCCTTTCTCCATTCCAGCTGTCTCAAAAAAGGCAGACAGGATGTGCCCCCCCAGATGGGGTCACACACACCTTACTGGCCATCCTAATGCAGACTCAGTTGTTATCATGGCTGCCCACGACCAGTCCTCTAAGCCTAAACATTTGAGCATGTCATCTCCTGATAAGAAGTCTAAGTAGCTGGACAATTTCAGTCACAAGCTCCATTCCTCCTCCACTTGCACCCTCAGGTGCCTTAATTATGTGGCTCATATGGTTTCCTACCAGAAATCTTCCCTGGCCTCACTCGAGTCCAAGCTGGAAGCTATCCAGGACCATGAGCTTAAGGCAGATATTGCAAGGACAGTGAGAATGGCTAAAATCTCCTATCATCATGCCCTCCTGGCCACTTATGACACAGTAGACTCAGTTACTTGCACCACAGCCACTGCTATCTGCATTAGGTAACATTTGTGGCTCAGGATTGCTGGCCTGGCACAAGACATCCAGACCTTCATCTTGGATGCCAATTTCAGAGGATCCATGTTATTCAGAGGTGACACCAAGGATATTATCACTGAACTGCAGGCTAGCGGTAAATCCATCCGAGATGTTCACTTCATGTACCAAGAGGGTTACAAAGGCAAACAGCCTTTTTGTTGTCAACAGAGATGCCAGACCAAAGATGCCCCTGCCAAATGCCAGGCCAAATGCTGGTATCCAACATCAGGAACCCCTACACCCCCTGCCAAGCCCAGAAGCCCCACCTGGAGGAGCTGCCAGCTCCCTCACCTCGGCCCTCTGACTCATGGGGGCTCCCCACCTCCTCAAGACCCTCTAAGGGAACCAGTGGGGGGGAGATTTGCCCTACACCTTCCAGGGTCACAGGACATAACCATGGACTCTTGGGTCCTTCAGTTAATAGCAAGAGGTCACACCATAGAGTTCCTAGACAGGACTCTTCTTGTCCAATGGGATCAGTGGCTGGAAAACCTGGACCACAGGGCCCTAGTGTCTGGGTACATGAAAAAGGATCTTCTTTGGTGGCAGGAGTTGTCCAATCTCTCCACAGGGGGGTTCCCTTTCAACCCCCTGCTCCTACCATGACCCTTAGAATGGATGCTTCATGTCAAGGCTGGTGAGCCCACCTAGGAGACCATCAGACCCAGGGAACATAGTCTCAGCTGAAAGCATCTCTGCACAACAATTTGTTAGAAATGAGGACAGTTCTGTATGTCCTCCAAGCCTTCCAGCCTCTTCTATGTCTGGGAACACTCCTGGTTCAGACCAACAATATGACTGTGGTCTGGTACCTGAACAAACAGGAAGGCACTCGTGCATACCCTCTATGCCAGGAGGTGATGTGAGTGCAGTACTGGGCAGTCCAGCATGACCTCCGCCTCACTGCTGTCCATGTACCGGGTGTTAGCAATGTCCTGGCAGACAGTCTCAGCCACATCACTGTCAGGGCTCACAAGTGGGAGCTAAATCAAGATGTGATGCAAAGCTTATTCGACCTGTCGGGTCTGCCAGAATAGACCTCTTGATCTCCCCATCCAAATGCAAAACTATCCAATTTTTGTTTACTTGTTCCCAGGTATGGTGTTTTCTGATGATATGTGCTGTCTCTTTGCTGGACAGGGAGGTTCCTGTTACACCTTTCCTCCCATCCCAGTGCTTCAGAGGGTTTTTCTGAAGCTACAGGCAGAAGGGGCTCACATGATTCTAATAGCCCCTCCTTGGCCTCATCATATTTGATATCTTCTGCTTTAACAGCTATTGATGGAACCCCAAGTACCTCTGCCTCTCCGACATGATCGTCTGACTCAGGAGTAGAGCAGACTGGTGCATCCGGGTCTCAAATCCCTCCACCTGCATGTGTGGCACATGTGGACATATGTGCAATAACTCCCATTATTATTTTTTTACAAAAATTGCCAACTGTACAGACGCATTTGTAAAAAATGAATTATAATAGTGAGACTTTTTGAAACATTATTTGACTTATCATACTTATGCTTGACTACCCACTTACTAAGGCTCCTACTTGTTTCTGTCCTTGTACTAACTAATTACTGTTGCTTCATAGCAAGGGGTTGTTGATTTTCATATTGTGTGTGCCTGGGGTGGAGCATCAATAGAAGATAAACTATGCAATACCCTCAATAACACACCTACCCCAGTTTACTTTTACCTAACACACATTTTTAGGTATTGTACAGTAAGCTCTTGCTTCAAGAGAACAATTTGTAATGAAATGTGTAAGATTTACATTGACATTTGGGGATATGCACTTTTATATTATACTAATTATATGTGAGTGCACTGTATAGCAATCTCTAAATAAATCAATTAAACACATCAAATGTCTTCCTAAACATGTCTCAACATTATATTTATCTCCCACCTTGTCACAACATACAGTTGTCTCAGCAGTGTTTGCAATTAAGGTATAGTAACTTCATGTACATGATGGCCCATTTCTGTTGTGTTGTTTGCTGTAACAGTGCATAGAACTGCTGGCCCAGTGGCACTGAGGGTTGAGGCTCTGGATGCTATACCTCGTGCCAAGCCGGTGACCCACATTCAAGAATGAGCACGAGCCACTGGGGGTCGGCGGGGAAGAGATGGATCGAGCATCTGACAGACTGCTCTCCATCTCCTGGGAGGGGGGATAACCTCGGTCGGCACATGTCTGATCCCTGGCTGAAGCTGGGGCTCAACATTATGCCGCCACAACACTAGGTGGCAGGAGTAGGGCAGATGCTTGGTAGCACTGTGCACAAGTGCATGCTTGAGTCCACCGCAGGCATCACTGCATGCCTTGCTACCATGGGGGAAAGAGAAAAATGGAAAAGACTCTGGTAGCTGGTCATTGCATCTTGATGGCTATTCCCGCTGTGCTCCGTTCCCTAGGTAACGCCCCCAAAACTGGGTCCTGTTGGCAGGTGTGGGTCCCCGCTGCCCCGCCACAGTGGGTAAGCCATGGAGATTACAGGGGTGAGGGCTTGGGGGAATGGAGGTGATGGACAGCGGCCAGATGAGGGCCAACCAAGGCCACGGTGTGGGAGAAACATGAAAGCTAAAAAAAATAACAGTGCATAGAATAAAATGTGAAACATATAGGTAACTGTAATACAGATGGTGGCATTATTTTTATATCTGCTCTTTCTCAATGTATCGTACTTTGATTCAGTTACTGTATGCAATGGCAATTTATGTTTATGTTTAAGCCCATGACACACCCATATCTAGTTAATGCATTAACAGCTGTAGTGGCTGTGCCAGAACTTGTTTACCTGTGTTGCCACAATGACGGCATCTGCCACATGGGCTCATGCCTGATCAAAGCGGCCTCAATAATAATTATTGACCGTCATCTTGTTTATTTCTGTGCTCCATGTGCACCAGAATGTTCCTGATGGTTTTTACCTTTTTTGTGCCAGTACTGGCTTCTGGTCAAATTCAGCTACCAGCATACCTTCCAATAACTGCCAGTTCCTGTCCACTGTCTTTTAATTTCACTGCTGTCATATGAAAACTCTAAGGCCAGAATCATTTGATTCTGTGGTCCTCCATCGTGAGTTCTGTTGTGGGATAAAGGTTCATCCTTGTCTCCGTTTTGTTTTAGTTATAGCTCTCCTTATAGTATTCTGTTGATATCCTTTTTATGCAGATCTACAGCACATATCACATAGTTCTTGTCTTCTCTTTTTGTCTTTACTGCAGTTTCTTTGTACCCTTACCATATGTGAATAGGCTACACAGTCTTTGAGGGTCCTCCAGTCGAAACTAGTGTAATACAGGAGAGTATCCCTGACATTTGTTTTTTGAATAAGCCTGTCTCACTCGTGTTCTCTTTGAAATACAGCTTCAGGTCCAGAAATGGAATTTCCCCTTTACTGTACTTTAAACTGAATTCAAGATAGTTAGTTATAAAGTTCATGAACCCATGGAACTCTACCAATGTTTATATACTACCTTTCCACAAAAAGCCCATCAATGTATTTTCTGTGCAACCTAACATACTTGAAGTATGGGTCATAAAGAGGACAGTTGATAAACTGCTCCTCAATCAGTTCATATGCAAATGTGCATGTATTGGAGCCATAGTGGTACCCATGGTTGACTCTCCTTTTTTTGTGTATAAAAAAGTGCCTTCAAATGAAAAACAAATTGCATAGTTGCCGTATTGGTCCTAGTAAGAACAGATTCAGATGCAAATGGTTTGATACCTTTTATTGTACCAACATAGATGTTACAACAAAAGAACAAAGTGCTCTTCCTTTCAGACCAACAAGGCCTTCTTTAGAAGCTTTATGACAGTTATTTAGAAAATCCCATACTATTAACACACAGATAATACATAAAAAACCTAAATAATTCTCATTGGTTTAACATACTCATTCAAAAAATAACTGAAGATTACGTCAGAGAAGCTAATTAACACAAGTATGCTTTTAGCTGAAAAGCCCAAGGTCAAAGGTTATCAGAGGATAGCAATAAGCAGAGAGTTCTCCTCACATAAATTTTAAAATGTCTCAGTATGTTTCAAGAAAACAATCTAATGTAAACAAAACCTTAGGATACTATTTTCCCATATTACATGTAAGATGAGGAGCTTACAACTTTAACTGCAAGTGTCCTTGTTTGTTAAAGAAGAGAGTCAATGAAAGGCAAACCTGTGGATAATAATACATGCTAAAATGAGACATAATTGCAAGTTTAAAACAAGCCCCAAAAATAAACAGAAATTATCTATATATGGCATACAAGAGGTTTAAAGTAAAGTTTACTCAAAGTGAGCAAAAGTTTTCCCAACTATACTCTCAAACAGTTAATATATCCCATAAACTTTAAGGCCATCAGTGTTGTAACAGGATTTTATATATGATAATATCATATGTGAGTACAAGTGCCAAATAAAAAAAAAATACTTGTCAAGGACCACCAAGAAAATGAAACCATGAGCCTGACATGTACAGATTTCAATAAAGTGTCACTGTATAATAAAGCATGTACAGAAACAGTCTAAGGAATCTTAATAAAAACTCATAGGAATTAAACCCCCCCGCCCCCCTCCCCCGGGAAAGATAACTAGTTAGAAGGAGATATAGTACAAGAGTCATAATACACCATTGTTGCAATATTTACCCAAAGGAATTAAACCTTTCAGGAACCCCAAGTAAATGAGATATGCATCTTGATATGTACAGAATTTAAAAATGTGACAGTATGTAATCCAGCCACAGACAACTAGTAGAAATGAGTAAATATTCACAATGCATGTTGAACTAAGAGTCCTAGCCACTGTAACAGCATTATGTCATGTGCCAGAATTTTTTCCCCCAATTGTTTAATCAGGAGAGACACATTAAGCTGAGAGCTTGTTTACAGGTGCAACCTGGGAGCACAGGGAAGTTAAGTGACTTGCTCAGGATCACACAGTATGCAAGTGGAGGGCTATGAGATTCAAACCCAGGTCTCCAGATTTGCAGCTCAGAGCCTTAAACCACTGCACTATACTGCCTCCCTAAATAATTATTGGCAGCGGTGGGATTCCCCAGTAGGGTGAATAGTAGGCTTTTATTCAAGCACATGACATAATGGTGTTACAGTGGCTAGGAATTAATGCAGGTATGTATATTTTAAGATACATATCTCATTTACTTAGGGGTTCTTGAAAGGTTTAATTCCTTTGGATAAATATTGCAATGATGGTGTATCATGACTCTTGTACATATATCTCCTTCTAACTAGTTATCTTTCCCGGGGGGGAGGGGGCAGGGGGATTTAATTCCTATGAGTTTTTATTAAGATTCCTTAGACTGTTTCTGTACATGCTTTATTATACACACAACAAAACATGAACAGAACCCGAACTTCGTGTTTTTTGACATTACCAAACAGAACCAGAACCCCCTTTGCAAGTAAAGAATAGAACCCGAACCGAACGTGAACTGGCATATTTTCTGTGCAAGAACCGATATTGTTCCATACAATTGTTGTCATTCCACAGTCTTTTTTTGAACAAGCACGAGATTGTCAGAATGACAGATTGTCTGCTACCGCATGACCTCACGACCATCCACATCTACCAAAATCGTGATCATGCCAGACACCTTCCTTGTCTGTCTGAAATGCATCCACACTCCCAATTTCAACTCAGCTGCTGGTATCATAACTTTCTTTTCCCCAACAATCACATCTGTGATCTCTCCTCCCATCTGCTTATACCATCCCTATCTCTGAAGCATGCTTGTAAACTATTCCAGCGGACTATCTGACTTGTGGCCACTGGGCTGCTGCACCGAACTGTAAGTGAAAAATTACACTAACATCCTCGAACTGAACTGAAGTAAAACCCAAATATGTAATTATTTAACAGAACTGAACTGAACCAGAACCTTACCTTGTAGAATCCGAACCAAACTAGAACCCCAAAAAACAGAAGAACCCTGGCTCTATTCACAGGGTGTCACAATGGTCAAGACTGGAGACTCAAAGGAAGTGATAGTTGCCCTAGGCATGCTGGAATGGCTGCGAGAGAGAGAGAGAGAGAGAGAGTAGAGAGAGAGAGAGAGAGAGAGAGAGAGAGAGAGAGAGAGAGAGAGAGAGAGAGAGAGAGAGAGAGAAACATGGACCCTGCCCCACATGTGCATGATTGCTTCAATGTGTGCAGCCACAGGGGACCCAATGTTGAAGCACTTCACCTATTCAAGGGGGCCAAGTACCTTGTGGGACAACACCACAGGAAGCAACAGTGTCCAGGACTAATCCCATTGGGGAGTATGGAGAATCAGAGGTCAAGGACTGGAGCAGGTGGCAGCTTCTGAGACAAGGGCCACTGCCACTACCACCGCCCCCACCTGAGATGACCATACCTCTAAGAGCTGAAGGAGGGGCAGTGGACACTGGGGATGGTAGACCTGGGGTCTGAGCTGGCCTGGTGGTGCTGAGGGTTGAGGTGCTGGATGCCACACCTCGTGTTACGTCAGTGATCCTGGTTTGGGAGCGAGCCTGGGCCATCGGGGTCAGCCGTTTGGGAGGAAGGAAGCAGGACTGAGCAGCCTCTAGGTGGCTGTCCTCTCCTCGGTGAGGGACTCTTCCACCCCCGCAGTACAACTTACCCGAAGTGGAGGACTGAGGGTAATGCAGGCAAGTGGGCAGCATGCATAGGAAGGGCACTAAGGAACCATGGCATGCTTGTGCCTCCACATGCGCATGCACAGCCATGGCATCGGTTGGAGAAAACAGCAGATGGGCTTCATGATGGCCCGGTGACAATCTCGGTGATGGGAACACTAGCCAGAGTCGGATGTGACTCTCCTGGGGGGGGGGGGCTGGAGCCCTGCTGTCAGCTCCCCAAAGTGGCTGAAAAAAGTAGAAAAAAAAAAAGACCTGGGGTCCGTGAAATGGAACTAGAGAGGTGGCTCATGCCACAAAGTGTCACAGCAATGGGAGCAGCTTCCCAGTGACAACAGCAGTGTGAAGCTTACATTATTGCACCTGTGACCCCACAAGCCTCAGCCAAGATAACTAGCTCTATGGTTGCCAGGACCATCTCAATGACCATGGGTCATAAAACATGGTGCATTGAAGGCAGAATGATGTGGCACTGCAAATACACCAAAAGAAAAGACCACCACGGGGGGGCTACAGGAAAGGACACATCTCACGTCTTCCAGTATGACAAGGGATAGTGTCTGCAGCCAGGACAGGCCCTGCAGAGCCACATATGACTTATACCTGCATAGTCCCAGGCAAACAGGTTGATGCACTATCAGGTGAAAATAGAGTACCCCCCACACACCTATCCCTATATCCCAGAGGTGGGTCTGAATGGAACTGGGAAGACTGGGTGTGTGAGGTGGCCATGGAAATGATCCATGCGAAGCATGGACTGGGGAAAGATATGCTACTGCTTCATCCCCTGGAGGCCAGGGGCATGCCATGTCCCTCATGGACACTATTTACAAGGGTTGACCATCATGAAACATTATGTACTGTTCCAGAACATAGAGGGCAACAGAACTGAGTATGCCATGCATGCCATGGTCATGTTCGGCCAGCTTTGCACCAAGTCAGACCTCCGGTACTATTTCTAGCTGGCCATGGGGGTACTGGTGCACCCCATTGAGTGGCTTAGATCATCAGTAGTATGCAGGACACAGGCAGATGTGCTGAGACACTTTGTTGAAGGCCCATGTTTTTGGTGGGGTCCCGTCCACATTCAGGACATTTGTTTCTTCTTTACCTCTAGACAGAATATCAGGGACACTGCCCCTGCTGTGACAATAGCAATATGTAATGTTGCCATGTTTCTACAATTGACCTGTTTAAGACACATACCGTATATTGCATCACAGTTTCTATTGTGTACTGCCATTGGTATGGCCCTGCCAGTGCCTTTTATTTCAACTCCATTTATGCCACCAGGGTTCATGCAAGGGATATACTCCCAGTTCTGCACCTGGACCTTCCACCCAGCATCCCCCCCAGGCTGCCAAGACTGGGAGGACTTCAGCTTACCCCCTGTAGTAGGGCTCCTTGAAAGGAGACACCAAGATCCACCTAAGTCCCCAGCTGAGAATTACATCTAGGGAGTCATTAAGATGGTGGTCCATGGGTATCATGGAGATGCTGGCCCCAGGGGTTTTTCACTGAGGTTTCCCCTGGGAGGAGTGGATGTACAATGATGTCAGCACAGGAGGTGTGCACTCTCACACATGTCTTATAGGAGTCCACTGACACCTCAGCCCAACATGTGTGTGGTGCCTGGCTGGTGTGCACCCAACCTCTGCTGGGTGTCACTTTAATGCTGGAAAGTCACAACCTCCCCCCCCCCCTTGAAGGAGGGGAGCAGTCCATGGGATGCTCATCCTACCTCCCCCGGCTGACTCTCTGCATACTGTGCTCATTCCCCAACAAAGGTCTGCAGTGCCACATGTGGAGACACTACCACTGTGCCTTTTGATGCCATATAAACATTGCAGTGTTCTAAAGCCTACTGTGTCGACTGGTTCCTTACATCAGTGTGGGGTTGGCCAGGCCTTTTGGGCATCTTCATATAGAGGCACCCCATTTAGGGGACATAGGCAGTGAGTGGGTCAGGGGACTATGTGTTATATATGTCAACATAGGGTAGTTGCACCAGATGATGGGAGCACAGGGTCCTGAGTGTGTACCCTTGTGTCACACCTTCATTGTTTACAGTGCGTTACAGCACTGTTCTTGCCCAGTGCTTCTGGGGCCCAATGTCATGCCCTGGGCCACACAGTATGTGTGCACTTCCATGGCCTACTGCTACATACACTAAGGTGCACTGTAGGGCAGTGGGGACATATGGCCTGCATTGGAGATGCTGTGTACTGTGTGATATGGAGAGTGTCTGCCTCTGCTACATCAAATACCATACCCTTACGGGCATTCCTGCAGGGGATATTGAACATGGCATTATCTCATAGGATTCATTGTGTGGTGTGGGTCTATCCCTAACATCCATACATCTCTGTGTCATGTATGTGACGGGGGCAGAGTATGGCTACAGTGCATATTCAGGTACGCCCCAGTGAGATGGTAGCTGTTGGGGGCATGACCTTTTATTTACAGTAGGGGTCTGCCTGGAGTAACTGTGCCATAGACTGCACATGCTTCATTTCAGCAGAAACAGCATTGTACATATGCTTTATACCACCTGTGCAGCATGTGTTTATCCAATACACTCCCCCATGGAGCTTCCCTGGGGCGTGCGCACACCATGCTTATGCATGCTGCATGGTCCAGTTGTGGATCCCACTTACAAGGAACATGCATGTGATTCACTCATATGGTCACCATATGCAAGGTGGCTACATGGTGCATAGCATGCTATGCATGTTGCTGAACAGTGGCCATATTACATATGTTTAGACTTCTGTGTTAGTTTGCATGAGGTAACACTTATTACACCCCAGCTGGAAGTGATGAAAAAATGCCAGATGGACCACACAGGTTAAAAGAAATAATTGACACTCGCAAAGGGTGAGTAGAGAGCTGAGCAAGACTGCTGGAAGTGTGCACTCCTAACTTCGAGCAGTCTCAGCATCACAAAGCCCTTACTATACCAATGGCATAGTTCATGGCCTGGAGCATGGGCAGATATAGTGACATCATTGCAATGCTCTGCCTGGCCATTACTGACACACAATCAGCCCCTCTTAGGCTCCTACATAAGGCAACAGGATTAAGCACTCAGTGCACTACAGTCTATGGCACATGAGCAACATACAATCAGCTACACACCAATGAATGACAAATAGTCAAATTATGTGCCAAAAAAAGAATCACAGTTTATTTAGCATCCAACAGTAAGTGATGGCTATGAACCTCCTCACTTCGAGTCTCTTATATAACCCTTTGTCACATAATTTGACATATAATTTGACTGTTTGCCTCTCCTTGGTGTGTGGCTGATTGTGTGTTGTTTGAGCATTGTTGTCATGTTACAGCCAGCACCCTCACCATTTGGGACTTGAGAGCATGGAGACCTGATTAAGCAATAAGGCACAACAGGGTGTGGGTTATCGGGGATTTACCCACGCCTTGTGTGGTAGTCACGAAGTGCAGCCAAGTGACTTAACCACACAAGAAGTGGGTAAATCGGCCAATAACTCACACCCTGGAGTGCCTTATTACGATTATACAATGGACCCATGTGCAAATACATTTAAAATGTGTTTAATTATGTTTCTTATAAATGCCATTCCTCAGCCGTGGGTTATGCAGGATTTACCCACCGTCATGTGACATGTTTTGACCAATGAGGTTACAGGATTTTCACGCACCATTGTATAATTTCTCTTACACCACAGGAGCACTGTAAAGCTCAAATGATTGATATGCCCAATTCCTCTGGTCCTATTGAACTTTATAACACTAGCAGCAGCAACTGTGATATTACTTATAAGTTCTTCTCACAAAAAAATGCTACACTTTAATGCATAAGTCATGCACTGAAATGGAGACAGAAAAGACCTGAAATATTTGTTCAAATCTTTCTTATAGAGCAGGTAGCAAAATATAACGCTGGTAGCTTGAGTATAAATAAACCAGGCTTTTAAATGGATTCAAGCACTGATTATTATATGGGCTAAAACACAAATCTAATATGCTTGTTTATATTGTTTGTGCTACAGTATATTTCATGAAGTTGTTACACAGATACCTAAGGTAATATGTGAACTGATTGTACAGACAGCAAGATTACAAGCTGATTTTAGTGACAGTATTTGTAATATATGTTGATAGCATGCTTAAAGCTTCAGACAGCTAAGTAGAGATGCAAACACTACAGGCAAAATCACTGTTTGTGGAATGTGTTAGTGATACTGAGAGTGTTTATTGTGGGTGAATGGTTGCAGCTCATATTTTTTTATTTTATTTTATTGCAAAGTATCAGAATTACAATTCTTTGAGTCAGAGACTTGTTTACAAAGGCTCCACGTCATTGGGAAACAGTACAAATACATATAATATAATAATTGTACACAATATAATGTAGGTACAGTCTTTAGATGTGGTAATACATTCAAAGTCAGGGAAGTGCATAAGCATTGAACAATATGTTGCAACTAAGGTTAGACTCTTTGCTGCAGGGTTAACACATAAGAGAGGTAGGCAGGACAGGGGTCCTTTGACTACAGGCATGGTTGTAAAGAGATGGGTTAAACTGAGCAGCTGCAGGAGCAAGTGGCAAGTAGATGGTCCCAAAGGAGGGACTTTAAATGATCGAGTTTGGGTTCAAGGTCGATGGGACTAGGGATGGACTTGAACCAGCTGGGGGCTCTGAAAGTAAAGGAGCGCTGACTCTGTGTGATCCTGCGACAAGGAACTAGCAGGTTGGATTTGAATGAGCTGCATGTAGAAATAGTTTTGGGAGCATTTTGGGTGAGATGGGAGAGCTCTGGTGGGGCCAGACCATTAGTGATTTTCTTGGTGAGAAGACGTGTCTGGTACTTGAGCCATTCCTCAAAATTTAGCCAGGTGACCATGTTGTAAAGTGTGTATGTGTGAGTTAGTCAAGAGCAGCCTGTGACTAGCCGACATGCCTTATTTAGGGAGATTTTTACTCTTTGTAGTGCAGTATTGTCAGCTGCACCATTGACCATGATCCCGTAGTCAATTAGGGGCAGGATCGAGGATAAGATGGCAAGGTGGAAGGCATGGGGGGAAGCAGCTCTTGTGGTGATACAGCATGTCAATACATGAGTTGACTGCAGTACTAAGGAGGTGAATGTGATAATGGAAGGTGAGGGTGGAGCTGAGGGTGATTCCCAGATACTTGAATGCATTCACTTGCACGAGGGGTTGGGGAAGGCTGGTTTGGATACAGAGGGAGGTCTCTTTGTGTTTGCTCTGAGAGTGGGCAAACAGCATTACCTTGTTTTTCTTTTGGTTTAAAATGAGCTTGTGTTCAACAAACCAGGATTCAGCCACTGAGAAAGAGTTCTGGAGTGATGCTTGGAGGGAGGAGGGGTCCGAATGGGAGGAGTAGAGCACTGCATCATCGGCGTATAAGAGGATATTCTCCAGGAATGCCTTAGGGAGGGAGTTGAGAAAAAGGCTGAAAAGAATGGGTCCCAAAATGGAGCCCTGCGGGACACCTGAATGGACAGGGAGAGTGTTCGAGAGGGTGTTGCATATTCTGACCCGTTCGGTATGGTTGGATAGGTAATCCTTGAACCAGGCCATGACATCTTGAGAGAGGCCCAGGTGGGAGAGGGCAGTTAGCAGGAGGGTGTGACTGACAGTGTCAAAAGTCTTTGACAAGTCAAGAAAAACAAAGCCAACTAGACACCAGTTGTCTAGGGCATCATGTATGAAGCTGGTAAACTCCAGGAGTGCGGTGGAGGTGCTATGTCCCTGCTGAAATCCGTGCTGCTTTTTGGTGAGGAGATCATATTTAGCAAGATAGTCAGTGAGTTGGTCTGAGACAACTCTGTCAAGGGCCTTGGGGGGGTGGATGTTTTTATTTATTGAAATGTTTTGCCAGGAAGGCACAGAGTGACATATCGCTCGACTCCCAGTGCGACCTGGGGGGAAGGGGTACATTAGGAATGAGACATTAAACATTCAAGTTCAACATTAACATACAGTTGCAAGGCACATGTTACAGTGTTACAACAGTGTTGCATATGATAGGTAAAATGAGTGGACAATAATAAGTGCTGGGTTAATAAGTAACAAGTGCTTATGTGAAAGAAAAGGGGGAAAAAAGAGGCAGTGGTGAGGTGGGTGGGGAGGGGGAAGAGTCATGTCCCTGGAGACCACTTCAGGATGTGAGGACCCTGCACTGCACTGACCAGAGAGAAGGGGATAAGGAAGTATCCCAGAGAGACTCCTTCAGGATGGTGGGAGAAGGGAATAGATGAGAGATACAAGCCCCTTTGGGGGGTAGGAGAGGGACCCATGGAGATCATTCGGGGGCCCCTTATATTCTGAGAGAGATCAAGGGAGGCCAATAAGGGTGAGCAATTTGGGGGAAGGGGAGGAGAGCTAGGAATTTGGGTGGGTGTGCACAGGGTAAAATGAAAGTGACGGTAGAGGTGTAGGGGGGTAGGTAGGAAGAGAGAGGGGTAGAGTTTGTCCAGGGCTTAGAGGAGGGAGTTAGGGAGGAACATGGCAGGAGCAGCTAGGAGCAAGGTAATTATTGAGGGCAGAGATGATGGAGTAGGTAGAGGATGAGTGCTGGATTTGAAGGGTGGAGGGAATTACAGATTTTTGGGAGGTGGTGAGAATAACCAGATTGGCCAGTTTGGGTGGATCTGCAGAGGACTACCAGGGTGCAAGAGTCAGTTGATGTAAGGGAATGAGAGGATGGGGGGGTGTTATAAAGGAGGAGGAGGAGGTGAGGTAGGAAGGGAGCTCACCCAACCAGTGCTTGCAGATGAATTTACTACAGTGGGAGAGCCACCTATTTGCATGAGAGGGAAAGGATAGGGCACAATAAAGATATTAGTGGTGGGTGTGAGGGGGGGGGGTATCCAAGGCAAAGCGACGGAAGTAATTGAAGAGTGTGTCCAGTCTGGCCAGGGAGAACATAGGGGCAGCACCATGGACTGTGTCACAGTAGTGAAAAATGGGCAGTATCATCTTCTGAACAAGTTCACGCCTAGCAGTAGGAGGGATACAACTACAATTCCTGAACAGGGCACCAAGCTTGGGGTGCAGTTTTTTCTGGATGGTGTCAATATGTCCAGAGACGTTTAGATGTTGTTCCAATCAAACACCTAAGTACCTGAAGGAGGATGTGACCTCAAGTAAAGTCCCATCAAGGGTGTAGAAAATGGGTAGGGAGGGAAGTCTTGAGAGTCTCTGCCTTGTGCCAAAGGCCATGGAGACAGTCTTCTTGGCGTTGAGGAAACATCGATGGTTAGCAAATCAGAGCTGAACCTTGTCAAAGTCTTGCTGTAAGCTGGTTGTAAGCTCATCAGGACATGAGCCAAATGCATACAGGACTATATCATCAGCATATATATGTATAGCAGAGGATGGGGAGGAAACAGAGGGAAGGTCATTTAAGAAGATGGAGAATAGGAGAGGCCCTAGGGGACTCCAGTGCTAATCAGGAGGGGAGGGAAAGTGGCATCTAAGATCTTAACTGATTGGGTTCTGCCAATAAGGTAAACCTTTAACCAGTTTGTAATGAAGGGAGATAGGCCAGCAGCCTGGAGTGTAGGGTGGTAGTTCCCGTGGAGGAGGCGGTCACCGCTCTTGTGGATAAGGATGATGATGGCAGTTTTCCTGCCAGAGAGGAATTTACTAAGGCAGAGACAGCGATTGAGTAAACAGGTTAAGAGAGAAGAGGACCACGTCTAGTACCAGTCATAGTAGTTTGAAGTCCAGGGTGTCACTGCTGTGACAGGACCCATTTATGGCTTGGATCTGCAGTATATGAATTGATGTGTGTAAATACAGAGCATGTTTTGCGAAAATAGCTTTAGAATGCTTTTCTAAAAATGTTAATATTTAAGAGGCAAAGGACCTTTATAACAATGCATATTTAAATGACTGTAGTTGAAATTTCTTATATACAGCAGGAACCTATGAAATGTTTGTGGAGAATGTTGCAAGGAAGCACATGACAGATATGCATTACATAAAGTAAGCCAATTTTTCTGGTGTGCCTTTTGGAATGCTATCCTGATTATACCTTATGTTACAGATTTTACAGAAATTTACTTGCTGGCAGTATAGCCTAGAGGTTAGAGTAACTAGCTGTGAACGAGCTTGGTATATCCAGCAGACGAGACCTGGGTTTGATACTCACAACCTCCACTTACATACTTTGTGACTCTGAGCAAGTCCCTTAATCACCCAGTGCTTCCAGGTCACCCCTGAAAACAGGCACTTGTGCCTAGTGGGCTTTACCTGGGTTACCAAAGACTTAAATAAATGAAACGCACTGGTCAATCACATGCAGTTATGAAATTTGGTGACATCCAGCAGACCAGACCTGGGTTTGAATTCCACAGCTTCCACTTGCATACTGTGTGACCCTGAGCAAGTCACTTAACCTCCTTGTGCTCCCAGGTTGCTCCTGTAAAAAAGCTTTCAGCTTAGTGTGCTATACCTGGTTAAACAACTAAAAATAAAAAAAAATAAAAAATTCCTTACACTTGCATTATTTGTTAAACAGGTAGTTAATCTTTCCCTGATGAAGCCCCATATTGGACGAAATATTGGGCACAAGAAGATGGCCACTGTGGTTATGATTTATAAATAAAGAAGAATGGAAGAAACTTGAATTTTGATTGTGTGGCTGATTTCTTTTGCAGGCTTCATGAGTTGGGCTCTCATCAGCCCAGGAACTGAACAGTTTTGAAATAAATCAAACTTTATGGTTACCCAGAGAACTGTCTTGTTGGTACTATTGCATATATGTACTCACCTGACCTGTTTGCACATCTCACATGCACTGTTGTGTCTGCCACTTGTGCCACACATGTACCAGGCATGCTGCATGGTGATCTGCATCAGTGTGTCATTCAGTTGTGCTGTCTGGGGGCAGGACTGGCCTCTTGTATGCCAGCCGTGGACAGGCACTGCAGTATTCACTCCACTGGTTGTGTCACCACACTTATAATGTGTATCTGCACACAAGCATCTGTTTAGACTTTGCATCATGGCTGCATATGGTTGCTTGCTGTATGGGACTATCACAACCCCCTAAGATGCAATAGGGTTAAGGGCTCCCATCTCCCGTGGGTCACTGTCGACATCATCGGCAGATGCCGAGCTAGGGACCAGGCCTGGAAAAAACACAAGCAAACCTGCTCCCTAGAATCCCTGCAGTGATATTGCACCCTCTGCAACTCCTGCACCACATCTATACGGCAGGCAAAAAAGAACTATTTCAAGTCGGCTTTCTCCTCCAACCTTAGCCACCCATCTAACTTCTGGAAAACCATCAAAACCCTTCTTACTCCCCCAGCCCAGCTGCCTATCCCAACCCTATCCATCCTCGGCAACACTGTCTCAGACCCTAGTGAAGTTGCCACCGCTTTACACACCTTCTTTACTAACCACGCTTCGTCTCTCCTCACAAACCACCCGATCACCTCACCCACACCCAGTTCCTCTTTTCAACCCCAGCACTCCCCCCGGTCACCACTTTCTCATTCCGCCCAGTCTCCATGGCAGAAGTACTCCATGCCCTATGTTCTCTAGACCCCAACAAAGGCAAATGCCCATTAGGCCTGGATGCCAAACTTCTCCATCTATCAGCCCCTGCCATTGCCGCCCCACTAACCAACCTCCTAAACCTCTCATTTTCCCTGGCTCAAATTCCAGCCACTTGGAAGCAGGCGGTTGTTATCCCTCTACTGAAGGGAAGTGATCCATCTGCACCTGGAAATCATCATCCCATCTCCCTTCTCCCAATACTGGCCAAACTTCAGGAACACCTAGCCCTTACCCAACTCACTCAATTTCTCGACTCTACATACTTCTTCACCCCTTATCAGTCAGGGTTTTGTAAATCACACTCCACCATCACCGCGCTCTTAAGACTCTCAAATGAGATCTCCTCAGGGATGGACAAGGGGCATATCACCTCGGCCATTTTCATAGATCTGGCCAAGGCCTTCAACACAGTCTCCTACCCAAAGCTACTCTCAAAACTAAATGACGCAGACCTCTTCAGCCTTGCCACTAGTTGGTTCCATGCCTACCTGACTGGCAGACAACAGTCAGTAAAAACTGGCACACAAGTATCCCCCCCCCACTCCCAGTCACCTTGGGAGTCCCCCAAGGCTCTATCCTGGGCCCCTTACTATTTTCCATATCCTTAAACAACCTCCCACTGACCTGCTCAAGCTCAGCCATACAAATGTATGCAGACGACACTGTATTGTATGCCTCTGGCCCCTCCACTGGGGACGTGTCTCCTGCCCTCCAACAGGACTTTGATGCCATTCAAAAATGGCTCAGGTCCAATCAACTAGTACTAAATTCAAAGAAAACTGTCTCCCTAACCTTTGGCATGCAATCTTGACTGTCCCACCTAGCTGCCCCCCCCCCATACCCTGGACGGGTCCCCCTTGGAGTCTTGCACCTCCTTTAGATACCTGGGAGTATGGCTTGATCAAAACCTTGATTTCTCCACTCACATTGACTCGCTACATAAAAAACTGCACTCCAAACTGGGTGCACTTTATCGTAATAAAGGGTGCTTGCCCACCACGGTCTGGAGGGAAATAGTGCATAAAATGATTCTCCCTATCTTTGACTACGCCGATGTGGCTTACGGCTCAGCACCCTCATCCACCTTGGCCAGTCTGGACACCCTCTTTCATTCCTTCTGTCACTTCATCCTGGAATGCCCCCCCCACGACTCATCACTGTGACCTATACAGCTCCCTAGCACTGCACTCACTCAAGTCTCGACGACAGATACACTGTGCAAATGTCATAGCTAAATTCTGGACAAATCCCCCCCACCTCAGCTCCGCCTTATCGGCATAACCCTCCCTGGCCTACTCTCTCAGATGCTTCGACTCCAGGCTCCTCCAAGTCCCATTCATGCACACATCGAAGGGCCAATCCGCCTTCAAATATCATTTGCCCAGACTCTGGAATGATCTTCCTGCTGGTATCAGGCTCACCTCTGCCCCAAGACTCCTTAAACCACTCATTCATGACCATTTCTCTGACATATACAACTGCTACCAGAAACCCAGATCTTCAATCAAGGTGCATCTAAATGTACCATGCCAGTATAAACTCTCAGCAAAATGACTGTGTACCTGTATATTCTCTGCCTGTCTATACTCTGCGGTTTAGGACTAAACCTTGTAACAGCTGATGTAGCAAATATGAGCCCAGCTTTGTAACTACTTGGACTTTGTTTTTATCCCTGTATGTACTTGTCCTGCTGTATTTCTCTGTAACTCCCCAGGTCGCATCTGGAAATGAGTGGTTCCCACTCAGTATGCCTGCCTGGTAAATCTCTTAAATAAATAAATAAATAGATATGTGTTGTTTCCTGCACAGTTGGTGGCCTGTGTGCAATGGGTTCGTGACTCATGCATATGTCAGATTGACACATTGCCTTTCTGTTCCATAGATGCTATACAGGAGGTCAGTCCCCTATTGGCAGAGACAAGAAAGCAGCTCCTCAGATGGGTGGACCTGCTGCTTAGTGCTGTCCAGGTGGAGGTACAGTGGGAGAGGTAGGCATCAAGATCCAGGAGCTGTAGTGCCAGACAGAGGATAATGTAGGGGAGGTCAGGCAGATGTTGGCAATGGTTCTCATGTTTACTGCAGCAGCCGCTGCCCAGCTTTCAGACAGGTGCCCAGGAGGGGGCCCAGGAAGACCAACAACAGCAGGCTGCCCAGCATTAGACTGTGTGTCTATTATTATTTTTTTTTTGTTTCTGTTTTGCGTGTAGTAATTGTCTTGCTTGTGCAGTGGGCTTTTCTTTTCCAGTGGTTTTCTGCCACATTTGGTTTGTGGCTTTATTTGCATGTCATGCTACCTTTGTTTCATGTTAGTTAGTTAGTTTTTGTTGACCGGGTAAGTGCACTAGACAAATCCTGCCTATTTTCAGGCACGACCCGGGGGAGGGGGATACAGATGAATGCCAACTGACCTTGAACCAGATTAAGCGTTGGTGGTATTTTTTAGTGAATGAGGGAAATTTGGCCAGGACACCAGGGAAATTCCCCTACTCTGTGGGTGGGCCGCTCTTGGTCAGTCCGTTCTACAGGATGGAGGAGCCCATACAGGATCGTGACTCTGTAGGTGCAGGTGTTTCTCTGGGAGGAGAAACAATGTTTTCAGCCACCTTGGAGAGCCAGGCGTTTCCTGCAATCACCACAGAATCAACAACAACCTCAGAGCAAACTGAGGTGGAACATGTTCGCCTATCTGCCACACCTGAAATAGTTTTTCCGTCAGCTTTAGAGTCAGAACGAACGATTTCTGGTACAGTTTCTACACAAGATTTATTTAAAAAATGCACCTTTCTGCAGCAACAACTCTTACTCCTGGAGGAGGAATTATTTCAAAAACAGTCCGATGCGGATAACAAAAAAAAACGTAAGCGCAGTCCCGAGAATAAAATTGCAAATCTGCAGCTTAAAGTTTTTGCAAAGGACTCAGCGTCACTCAGTGTAAACACTCCGCTTGCCAAGGAAGACTTAGTGATGCCAGGAGGTCCTGGATGGTCACCGGAACGAGCTCTGCAAGACGCTGGCTGGAGTCAGATGGAATCGGGAGAATGGGTCTCAGTATCTTCCCCTAACGCGGTCTTTCAGCATTCCTCTTTACCGCAACCATCTCAGACAGCAGGACAAGCAGTCACCTCGGAGATTCCTTAGAGTTGGGCAGACGCAGCATCGGAGGAGCAGTCATGGTAACAATTCCACTCTTCAGAACGAGAATAAAGAACTCCAAAATACCTTTGCTTCTAAAGCTATGTTTCATGGGGATTCTACCAGTGTTTCAGAGACTTCCTTATTATCAAATACTACAAAAATAACACAAGACTTACTCCCTGACCCTAAGACTTCCTATGCTGACCTTTTCAAAAACCTGTTGACTAGCTAAGCGCTTGAAATGCAGTCCACTTAGATATATGGGAGGTTTAGAATTTATTCCAGACAGGTATTATGTGGGACGCACCTTAATTAAACAATCACTGGGGTTTACTCCCTCAGAAGTTTATGCCCTCATTCACGCTCATGGAGAAGTGACATTTGATATCAGTTTTAGGTCTCCAGAACTATTAGAACGTTTTTGGGTGAAACATATGAACGTCAAGACTAGTCCTTTATGGACACCATTTCAAGTCATTCCCCTAACAAAACAGCCTTTTCGGGTAATTACTGTGTTATTTCGAAATGAAGGTGTTAATATTTCAGACATTCTATTTTGGTTAGAAAAACATTGTGATTTACAAGGCACCCGGATCCTATTTTGGATGCTGAGGGTTTTGGAATGGTGGATGGAAAATAAAAGTGAAGTTACGTCAGACCCCAGAAGGTTTACAACACCTACCAAATTGCTTTTATATAGGTTGGGACAAGGGTTTCATTTTTACCCAGGGCAACTAAACTGTTTTAAATGTGGGTCCTTACGTCACCTTAGTTCTTCATGTGATAAACTGAAATGTACTTATTGTGAGATGAGGGTCATTTAGGTAGTCAGTGTATCAATACGCCTAAATGTAACCTTTGTGAAGATGCAGGTCATTGTTTTTTAGATTGCCCATGGGCTGCCCATAATACCGGGAAGCAAACTATATGTACAGGATTTTATGTGCATAAAGCTACTAAATCTGTAGATGATAATTCTTCTGCCACATCCTTAAGGCCTCAGACTCAAAGTGACAATCATCCCCCCCCACTCTACACATGTGCAACTTCCCACCATAAAAAAAGGTGAAGTCCAACATGTAAGAAACAAATCTTAGCCAAATACCACAGTGCCTAAATCTTCATTGGACACAAAGCTGTTCGATATTATGCCCCCCCCCCTTAGTAGAACCCGACCTTCTGTACACAATATTACTCCTTCAGTGTTAGGGAGTACCAGTATCAGATAATAGATACTCAGTTTTAGCAGAGGAAAGTATGGCTCATGATTCTGATTCCACCTCTTTGGCTTCTTCACAACTGGGCTTTCAGTCAGACCCGGAATTAGTTAGCACTGTTAGAAAGAAAAATACAGCACCATTAAAAAAAAAGGGTACAAGGAAGAGTACAAGATTGACTAAGTTAGTGTCATAACCTTACTGTTCTTTTTCTTCCTTCTGTCTAGTCTTGAATATACTATTAAGATAGCTAGTTTGAATACTAACAGCATTAGATCAAGGTTCAAATTACTTGCTACTTTTGACTTGTTTTCCACCTTGAAGTATGACATAATATTTTTACAAGATACTAGACTATATTCCACACAGGACTTTAAAACAGCTTCAGAAGCATGGATTTGGGGTCCTAGTTTTTGGTCCGGAGGAGTTGATCTTTGCTCAGGGTTAGGTATTTGTTTCACTACCCCAGAGGTTTTTTGCTTGATATTACTTTAGCTTCAATAGATTTCAGACTAATAAATATTTATGGCCCACAATCTAAAGCAAACAGGATAGCTTTACTTAAACAGATACGGCCATACTTGTTTTCAAGTAAAAATATATTGTTTGGTGGGGATTTTAACATCTCTCTATCAGGGGGTAAACAGTCTTCTTCAAAAATCTACTGTGACACCCATTTCCTAAGATCTCTAATCACACAATCAGGTTTAATAGATATATTTCCTGTACCGTCCCTTGCCTCTCACACTTTTTTTCAAAGCAAAAAATCTTCACGGATTGACTATTGGTTTGTGTCACCCTCATTACAAACTAGTAATCCATCAGCTAATATGGTGGCCACATCAGACCATACTCTTATAAGTGTTACTCTTTCTAATTGCCATACTACAACTAGAGGTATGGGTTACTGGAAACTAAATCTGTCATTATTAGATATCCCTATGGTTAGAGAAGGTTTCCAAGCAATTATAACAGCAAGACAATCAGTGTTTTTTCTTTATGAAACAAGCATACATGGTGGGAAGATACGAAAACTGATTTTCAGCTTTATTTCAAAAAAATAGGTAGATTGCTAGGCAAATACAGAACCAAAAATTATCTGTCTGCAAGGAATTCTTTATTACTCTTTCAAGATTGTATGTTAAAAGGTCAGCACTATGATGAGCAGGAATTTCGTGCCCTAAAACTTTATTTAACTCAGTTACAATACAATCGTATGTCCTCCTTACAGCGTGAGCAGAGGTTTGGCCTCAGTGGATCTAGAGCACATACCAACCCTTTTGATTTTTGCACAGCATCTAGGAAAAACAAGGACCTACTATCTCTAAAACAATTCTCAGGAAATTTTATATATGGAAAAGATGATATCTTAAAAGAAGTACACAAACGACTTTATGATTTATTCACGGCACATCCACACCCATCTGTAATAGATATAGAAAAATGGTTATCTTTTTGTTCTCTACAGAAAATTCGGATTTTTATTTTCTACTCTATTACAACCTATCTCAAATAAAGAAGTGGAAAGTGTTATTGCAAATTCCCCTTTAAATAAAACTCCAGGCTCTGATGGACTTCCATATGAATTTTACAAACTTTTGCTGCCATTTCTTTTATCGGAAATGACAGAACTTTTCAAATTTAGTTTACATCAAGGCCTTTTGCCCCCCAGTATGTATGAAGGTTTGGTTGTTTTATTATATAAAAAAGGTGATAAGACTAACCTGAACAATTGGAGACCTATCACTTTGCTAAATAATGATTATAAGTTAATCTCAAAGATTCTTAGTAATCGCCTTTCACTTTGTTTGCAATCAGTGATTCACCCCACACAATTTTGTTCAGTCCCAGGAATATCGATACAGGATGGTCTTATTCTATTGAGGGAAATTTTTTCCAAAAGTTTTTCAGGTGACATTATGGGTTTTTTACTCAGTTTGGACCAGAAACAAGCCTTTGATAGTGTCTCTCATACTTATTTATGGTATTGCTTAGAATATATGAATTTTCCAAAGACTTTTATTATATGGTTACAAGCTTGTTACAAGAAGGCCTTGGCTACCCCTCTGATAAATGGCTGGTTGGGTGTTTCCATTTCGATAACTAGGGGTGTTAGACAGGGCTGTCCTCTAAGCCCTTTATTGTATATTCTAGCTTTAGAACCACTTATTTTTGTGATTAATGCTAATGATAACATTCGGGGTCTGTCCTTTAGAAGAACTAGTTTGGAAGTTAAGACAATCGCATATGCTGATGATCTCTGTCTCACTTTAGCAGATCTCCCATCTTGCCAAGCTACAGCAGCCTTGTTATTGGCATATGCGGAGGGTTCCGGGCTCACAAATTAATCTCTCCAAAAGTAAGTATTTTCGTTTAAATTTAGATGCATCACTAGTTATGTGTACTCCTGATATTCCGGTTTGTACTGGTCCGGGGAAAATTTTGGGAGTCTACTGGGGCATGGAAGACCCTGCTTTCTACAATTGGAATCTCAACTTAACTTTAGCTAAAACCAAGGTGAATATGTGGAATAACTGGAAGATGTCTAAAAAAGAAACGAGTTTATATGGTGAAAACTTACTTGTTAAGTATGTTTTTATATTTGGGGTCCTTATTTCCGACTCCACCCTCTCTCGAAACTGCACTTTATGGTGTATTTTTTTCTGCTATTTGGGGGAGTAGACTAAACCCGATAAAGAGGGGTATATTATATCAAGACTTTAAGTTAGGTGGGATTAAGATGGTAAACCCCATTGTTTTCTTCTTTTCCTTATTTGTATCAAAAAATTTATGTCCTTTATTAAGAAGAGATAAGAAGATATGGTATAGCTGGGTTTGGGAGACAGTATCTACTTGGCTTCTTAAGTGGAGCTCTAGTAGCAGTATTTGTAAACAAGAATCCTTATCAGGTCTTCCTGATCATTTCAAATTCTGTTTTTTCTAAAATTAAAACATGGGGTCTTTGTAAGACACAATTAGAGTCCTATAACAGAAAAACATTATATGGAAAAATTATGGAATCCTTTTTAATTCCATCACATTACTCAGTGCTCTTTGGCCCAAAACTGTCACAACAAATCAGTGATATGCTTACTTCTAAGAGGATTCCCGCTTACATGTGGGATGTAGTTTGGCTCACGGCTCACTTAAAACTTAATGTGAAAGGAAACTTAAAACATAAAGGTTTGGCGGTTAGAGAATGTCCGAGAACTAATATTTGTCATACTCACATTGAAACTGTTTCTCATCTATTTTTTTGAGTGTTCTTATATTCTTGATTTCTGGGCACATGTTTCTTTACAATGGGAACTTTTTCCTGTTCAGGAAATTACTGCAGATACGTTATTTTATGGAATATTACCTGTATCATGGAGTGGATGCTTTTCAGATACTATCCATGTGATCCTAGCTTGTTTTAAGTATCATATCTGGCACTCAAGAAGTATTTGGTCTTTACAACAACAACTTATTTCCCCAAACCATTTATTTTGGAACATCCAATCTACTATACAAAAAATCTATCTCACTGAAAAAAGGCGTCTTCCAACAACCACTTTCAATAAATACTGGAAATTATTACATTGGCTTGATACAGGATAATTATACGGAAATTCAAACATTTAAGTTTATTACTATATTTGTACATTGTACACTGTTAATTTTATTTTTACGTTTTATTTTTTGATTTTGTAAACTGTAAATACTTTCCTTATCTCTTTATTGTACAAAGTATTCAATATATATAAACATAAAAAAAAAATTCCTCTACTCTGTTAGTGGGGGTGGGATGGGGGGTTTTGTACAAATATGGATTATTTCTGTTTAAATTTCATGTATGCTGTAATGCTTATTTTTGCTTTCAATTTTTATTATGATTTGTACGATGCAATTTATTTTGTTCTGAAGTTTTCAATAAAAAATTCCCCTACTCTTTTCGATAAGTGCCATGGGATCTTTAACATCCACCTGAACTACCACCAATCCAGGCAGATGGGACCTTGGTTTAATGTCTCATCCGAAAGACGGCACCTCAGAAGTGCAGCACCCCTCTCATGCCATACTACAGTGTCAGTACTAGGATATTAACCCAAGTGCCAGATGTGGGAACTGAACCCACAGCCCTCTGATCTCCCTGCCTCAGAGGCGAGTGTGCTACCTACTGAGCCACTGACACTATATGTTAATACAACTGTATGTCATATGTGTCATTGTGGTCACTGGGCTGCAACATGGACTGCTTTGTTTTGCTTTGTCAGTATATCCCATGCTGAATCCTGCCATCCTTCTGCATTATTTATTCCTGCACTGCATGGCAAACATGTCCAGGAGTGTCATGTTCACCATGTTCGTCATTCTGTGGAATGGGATTCTTCTGATGTGTTATTTCCTTGACTAGTCATGGATATACTGGTATGCAGTTCAGTGTGTACAGCACTGTGGGTTACTGTGAGATGTGGGCCTGCTGTGCCCTGTGTTATCAGCTATGGTTGCATTGAGTTAGAAGTAATTATGAGCTGTGGACTTGGTGTGTGTTGCGTTAGCAGCCATATTGGCATTCACTCTCAGCTGCTGTGTGCTGTGTTATAAACCATGCTTGCATTGTGCTTGGAGTTGCTGTACACTATGGACCTTTTGTGATCTGTTTTATAGCCATGCTTGCATTGTACTCTGAGTTGCTATGCCCTGTGTTATCAGCCATGCTTGTATTGGACTGCACACCCTCTGAGTACCGGCCATTGTGTGGCCATCATTAGGGCACCAAACCCTTAAGTCACCCCCTTCCCCGAGGTCCACCCCCACACAGAGTTAGAATTCTAAGTAAGGGTGTGTGGGGGGCACAGCCCCCCTGCATGAAATGCGATCAATGACTTGCAGGATTGGCGCCCTAATGATGGGGCACACAACAGCCAGCATGTTCCAAGGGTGGAACCCTTGTATTGTGCTCTGAGTTGCTGGGCAGTGTGTGGCTGGCTGTGCCATTTGTTATCAGCCATACTTGCATTGTACTATGAGTTGCTGTGTACTGTGGGCCTGTTGTACACTGTGTTATCAGCCATGCTTGCATTGCGCTGAGTTGCTCTGCTCTGGGTCATGCTGTGCCCCATGTTATTAGACATGCTTACAGTGCACTCTGATTTGCTGTGGGTCTGTATTATCACCCATACTTGCACTGTGCTCAGAGATGCTCTGCGCTGTGGCTTGCTGTGGGTCTGCTCTGCACTGTCTTATCAGCCATGCTTGTATTGTGCTGAGTTGCTGTGCACTGTGGACCTGCTCTGCCCTGTGTTATCAGCCATGCCTGCATTGTGCTTAGAGATGTGTGAAGTTGGAAAAATTCATTTTGTGGAACATTTCATGAATTTGTCTCATTTTGCAAAATATTTTGCCATGCAAAGTCAGAACTTTGAGGTAAAGTGATGACTTCACGGAAATGTGAAGTCACAATTTCGCCGGTGGAGTTAGGTATAAAGGCAAAGTTTATACTGTAGTATGGGATTCGGAGGTCAAATATTGCTCAACATTGTATAGGGAGGTCACATATTGCTGAACAGCCTATAGAACGCAGAGGAGGCCATCTCTTAGTGCAGTGTTGTGAAGAGAGAGTAGATAGAAGAGTGTCTGCTTTTTCAGAACAAAAAAAAACTTTAGATTCATTTCAAATCCTAGCTTTTTGGATTCCAAATTGTTCCCAGTTTGTTGTGGAAGGCCTTGTGCTCCCAGATTTGTGTTTTGTTGTTCAGTTAATCTGTCATTATTTACTCTAAAGTGGTGGTTTTGGTTTTGGTAGTCTGAACCAGTGGTGTGTGGAGGTCAGGGTAGCAGTTAGGCAGAAAGGCAGCCCGGAAAGATTCACAGATTTCCTTTTTAGGCAGGAAATTTCTGTTAAATTTTTGTTTCCTCAGTCTTTCGTGTTATTTTTTTTTTTATCTGCATAGTAATTTTTCATTTTTATTTGTTTCATTTTAGTTTGTTGTGTTTAAGTCATTTTGTATTAGTAGTCTTCATGATTTTCTAGTTATATTTTCCTTAAAGTGACAGTGTTCCTTTTCTGTGTATCATACCAAATTACTAAATACAGCACTAATAATCCCTGTGACCCCTGTCATTGTAATTCCTGTGCTGTGTGAAAACAAGAAAAGGGTTCTGTCACTGTTGGTACAGTACCCCTGTCATTGCAATCCCTGTGTTGTTTATTATAAAATAAGGATTCTGTCACCATTGGGACCCCTGTCGTTGTAATCCCTGTGCTGTTTATTAGTAGAAAAGGGTTCTGTCACTGCTGAAACCCCTGTCATTGTAATCCCTGTGCTATTTATTTATTTTTTTATTTTTTCCATCTTTATCCCACCTAGCTGCCAGCCGCCCGGTACTTTCGGCTCGGTCATGGGCCAACGGCTTCCACCCCAAATCAGCCTCGGGTCCTCCAGTACCCGTGGTTACCCCACGCGGGCTGGGCGGATGCGGAGGAGCACCACCGCAGACACCGGGATAGGGCGGAGGGCTGGCCTGGGGGGCTAATTGAAGCCGTGGCGGGCTTCATTGAGGGCGGCTGGCAGCCGTCCATTTTCCAGTTTTCGAGGGATGCGGGGTCGTGCAATGACGTCAGACGTCTGCCCCGCCTCCGACCCTCTCACTTCTAGCATCGGCTCCCTGGAACTCCCGGCCTCCGCCAGGGGTCCCCAAAGCGCCGAATGCTTGCCCACACCCTCCCCAGAGAAGGAGAGCTGTCCGCCGGACGCCGATCCCACTCCCCGTCAGCCTCCGACGACCTGGGTCTGTTCCCCGAACCCGGGTCGCCAGCGTCGCAAGCGGAAATCCAACCGCTGCGCTGGCGGGCTGGATCCCTGTGCTATTTATTAACAAAAAAGTCATTGTTGGGACCCCTGTTGTTGCAATTCCTATGCTACTTATTAGCCAAAAAGGGTTCTGTCACTGTTGGGACCCCTGTCGTTACAATCCCTGTGCATTTTGTTAGTAAAAAAGAGTTCTGTCACCATTGGGACCCCTGTCATTGTAATTCCTGTGCTGTTTGTTAGCAAATAAAGTCACTGTTGGGATCCCTGTTATTGTAATCCTTGTGCTGTTTATCAGCAAAAAAGGGTTCTGTCACTGTTGGGACCCCTATCTTCATAATCGTTGTGCTGTTTATTAGCAAAAAAGGGTTCTTTCACTGTTGGGACCCCTGTCATTGTAATCCTTGTGCTGTTTATTATCAAAAAAGGGTTTTGTCATTGTTGGGACTGCTGTTGTAATCTACATGCTGTTTATTAGCAAATAACGGTTCTGCCATTTTTTTGGGCCCCTGCCATTGTAATCCCTGTGCTGTGTAACAAAACAAAAGGGTTCTGTCACTGTTGGTATGGTACCTCTGTCTTTGCAATCCCTGTGCTGTGTATTAAAATATAAGGGTTCTGTTACTGTTGAGACCCCTGTCATTATAATCCCTGTGCTATATAACAAAGCAAACGGTTTCTGTCACTGTTTGTATGATACCCCCTGTTGTTGCAATCCCTGTGCTGTATATTAGAAAATAAGGGTTCTGTCACTGTTGGTACACCTGTCATAATCCCTGTGTTATGTAACAAAACAAAAGGGTTCTGTCACTGTTGGTACGGTACCCCTGTCATTGCAACCCCTGTGCTGTGTATTAGAAAAATAAGGATTCTGTTACTGTTGGGGCCCCTATCATCGTAATCCCCGTGCTGTGCAACAAAAGAAAAGGGTTCTGTCACTGCTGATATGGTACCCCTGTCATTGCATTCCCTGTGCTGTGTATTAGAAAATAAAGGTTCTCTCACTGTTAGTATGGTACCCCGGTTTTTGTAATCCCTATTCTATTTAAAAAAATCAAGCTACATAGCAGAGAAGAATGACTGGGAAGAGAAGCTCAAGTAAAGGGAGAAGTGCCGGGGAGGCAGCAAAGAAGAGTTCCAAATCTGTGGGGCCAAATAGTGATGCAATTTAAAAGACAATGTCTGCGGGAGTGGCAGCAGCATGTTCTATGGGGTATGGTGCTGGTAATAGCAAAGGAGTAGTTCACAGTGGTGGAATTAGTGTATCCAAATGTTTCTCTTCCACATCTGTAGCAGCTATGATGGTGGGGGATATGTCAGGTGACAAGGGAAACAGCGCCACCAGCAAACAACAAACAGTGGGCAAGGAAGAGGTTGCTGGTGTCCCCATGGGTCCTGGTGGTGGTGGTGGTACTGCTGCACCTGATAGTATGGAGCCAGTGGTTGAGGTGGGAAATCTACAAAATGTGGGCAAGACTCATCATGATGAGAGGCTGAGAGAGCCTGGGGATGGTGACATTAAGCAGGACAAACCTGTGGAGTAGGAGGCCAGCAGGGGCTGTGCTGCTGCTACTGATGTGTTGGATTCCCTATGGGAGCCTGATTTGAAAAAGATCCAAAAACAATTACAAGCAAAACCTAACTAATTAAGAGATTAAGATAAAAGAACTGACAAACAGTAAAATATTTTATACTTTAAAGTAAAATACACTTAAACTCTGCTGCTTCCTGTTATACTCCTCCACACACCTCAAATACACAGTCTGCAACTGAGAAACAGCACTTCCTGGCCAGGAAAACAACCATAGGACCTGCAGAAACATCTCCGTGTGACAAAGCTCATTTTCTCCACTAAACTTTCCCTTTGTACCACAAAGGTGAAATTTAAAGGTGAAATTACAAGTCAAAGTCACGTGGACGAAATTTCACCTGTTTACTAAAACTTCATGATATGTTCACGGAAGCGAAATCGGCAACTTTGCCTGAACTTCACCGGCAAAATTAAACTTCACAACTTTTCTAATTGTGCTGTGAGCTGCTGTGTGCCATGTGTCTGCTTTGCACTGTGTATCCGCTATACTTGCATTGTGCTCTGAGTTGCTGAGCACTGTGTGCGGTAAGAAAGTAGGTAGGGAAGAATGGGCAGACTGGGTGGGTTCAAGCTACTGTTATTTGCCATTAGATTCTATGTTTCTATGTCGGCCTGCTGTACATTGTGTTATCAGTCATGCTATAATCATGTGCCTGTAAACTGTAAAATGTTAATCTGTGTCACTTAATTGTATCAACTCAAACCTTTGTACTTTTATATTATTTTTCTGACTATTCATTGTAATTGTAGTACCCAGCTGGTGCCTGAAAATGCACCTGGTGACAGTTAACAAAGTATAAATCAATCAATCATTCAATCAATACATAAAAGTTCAAGTGAAAACTTTCTGTAGCCCTGGAGAGAATCTAGCAAATTGTATGAAAGGCAACCAGCTGCTCAGTGCTTCTAGCAGAATTGCAACGCTTCACAAAGTGGATCTATGCAAACCTAGGCCTGCCAACTTCAAGGAAATTAGGTTACACTTTATTTTAAGTGTCCATTTCAATGTAACTAATCATAAATTGCATGCAACAGGGCAATTGTACTGCAGTTACATTTGTTGCATACAGCTACATTGCAATTGCATTGCAGTTACAGTGCACATAGTCAAGTGGTGTAAGACAGAATGGGAAACTACTCATCTGCTAATATAAATGGATAAATATATTATTTGTACACTGACAGTAGTATGAACATGCATAATACTAATTTATATACAATCATATTTTTTGTAGAACGTCTATTACCCATGTAGTAATGAACTGTATCTTTCTGCTATTCATTGTCAACTACCAAACACAACAAATCAATGCAGCACATAAACTGCTTATTTACACAATAGAAAAAAAAAATACTACAAATATGTATGAAAATGCCATTAATATTATAGTTTTCATGTTAGTCAAATCTTCATATTGTTCATGCATGTTGACTGAAAATTTCTTGACGTTATTGGGTATTTAAGGAGTTGTAGCTCACTTATGAGATGTGCAGAGGTGCTCATGTTACTATAGTTCATATGATCTCAAGTGTAATAGCACAATGGTCTCTATTCGTGAAGCTGCATGAAGCCTACACACCCCAGATACATGGCACGTAGGCTCAGTTACAGCACAAAGCAGCACAAAGGGAGTGATGGAGAAACCCCATCCATGTATGACAGAGGTTTCCATGCCACTTCCTCACCCCTGACCTTCACCATGTGCAGGCTATGCATGTAGCCTGGCAGGGAAAATTGGGGGGGGGGGTGCATGCCATGGCTATGCATCATGCACAAAGCACATTTTCTGTGGAGAGGGAGCTCAAGGAGGAGGAAGCTCCAGCTATGCAATAAAGGGCCCTGTAGCAGTGCGTTATGTGCCCATTTCAGCTGGCACCACAGAGCTGTGGATATTGCACCACTCCACCCAACCTGCTACCCCAAGCCCTCGGAGCATGCTGGGAGGGCTGGGGGTGCATCCCCACCAACAGGCCAAAAAGCTAATCTCTGTAGGACCCTATTAGGGATATGGCTGGTCACTGGAGGACCAACCATATCCCACAATCCCTCGAGACAGCACAGAGCAGGGTTCACTCACATGGTGGCCAAGCAATTTGATTAGATGTCTGTGGTCTATTTCCATGCTGGACACGCCATGCCCCCATGCAACTAAGTGGGTGGGGGCAGCACCCAAGACATGCTCCCCAGGTATAGGAATTTAACAAGGGATGCGTGGCACTACAGGTGCTGGGCAAAGTAGCTCAGGCACATTCTGTTTGAGTGTAGCTGATCCGTGTTTGTGAACAGAGGCCAAAATGTTTACACTGGGATGGAAGAAAGTCTCATGCAATGGATATCAGAAGGAGTATGATAATATAACACATTTTATATTCTTCACAGTAAGTGATAGTATAAGAAAGTATTATATTATTAATATTTGAAGTAAGTATAAGAAAGTATTATATAATTAGTATTTCAAGTACTTTAAAATTGTTCAAAGCTTATAATCGCTATTCTTCGCAGGTTAAGAACAAGCTGGTTAAGCATCTGCTGCATTAAATTTTTCTGGGCAGTAATTAGCCTTACAGAAATGGTGTCCCTATCAAGTATTAGTATGTAATCAACACAATTAAGCCGAGTAAATGAATATACATCATGCTGATGCACTGCACCATATTTAGTGATGCACTATGTTTAAAAAGATTGCATATACAGTAGGTGGTTTTTCACTTTCCTACTACTGTACATTCTACACTGCAGAATCTGCATGTACTGTAGGTGACAGTCATCACAAAATGTATACTGTAGATATACTTCACAAAAACACTTTAAAAAGGTGCTTCACTTCAAAATAAAGTAGTTGTTCATTTCACTACAAGCTGATAACCAGAATCACATTTACATTTTTTTTGGTATGCTTTCTTTATTTCTGTTTTCGTAACTTGCTGTAAAGAAAACATACTTTACAAACACTAAATGTGATTTTACTTGTAAATCTGTGTCAATATGAGCAAACAAACAGGAGAAATTAGCTCATTAAAGCTTTTCTAGAATAACTGGTTGCAGTTTTGTGACACGTATCAGTTGCATATGATATGGCTTTACATGGTGTGGCTTATTGTAGTGTTGTGTACTCATTCATTGTTTGTGTGTTCACATCCAGACTTTGCCTGAGGCAGAATGTTAAACAATAATCATATCCCAGTCTTGTTATGATAGATACAGCACTGCAGGGAAACACAGAAGGTCACATTTCAGACATATGATGATAAAGTGCAATCTTTATGCAATAATCAGAAATAATAAGCACAATCAGACAAGCAGTCATTCTGCAGTGACAAGCACAAAAAGCTCACCTGGGACCAAAATCCAACCGCAATCTTTGTTACAATACCATTCCCACTTTAACACTTATCTGCGTAGATTAATAACAAAATTCATTTTGAATGAATTCCTATGTGTGTATATTTTGCTTATTCCATCCTGAGTGAGAAGAAATTGATTTTAAAATGAAATCTCATACAGCCTACACATTTAGACATATGACACTCCTAACCTACCCAGTTCATATAACTGCACCCAAGTGACTGCTCAGCAAGAATGAATTCTGAAAAGCAAGGATAACATCTGTCACACATTACTAGCTAACTTTTTAATTGTAGAATTATGTAACAAATATGTTTACTTAATTTCAAATCAATTACATTAGTTGCAATGTAGTAGCTACTTGACTTGAATAATGGTCATAACATCAGATTACATAGCATCTCACTCCTTAAATTGAAACTGACATGTCGATTATTATTGTCAAATTATGGTGGGTTTTGTGACACAAAAAATTATTATATTAAAAAGAACAGTTACTATCTTTAGTTGATACAGTTTGTCTTGTAATAATTGTGTTCCAATAAACTCAGTGAGCTCCATATTTAGACAATGGGGCAAGCACTTCACAAATGTTTGCACTGCATTTGCCACTGCACACCTGCTGGCTGCTGCAATATTCAGACAGATAGAGAGCAGTGCAAGCTGACTGAATATAAGTTAATGTTTGTGCAGTGCTGAAGGAATTTGTGCTGTCCTGACATAGGCCAGGGCTGTATATGGCACACAGGGAATAGCGTTGCCTGAAATGGGATAGCACTAAGTCCCTGAGGGTTATATAGTGCCCAAGCATGAAAATAAAGCCATTTTACATGCAAGGCACTAAGGGAGTCATTTGCATGGCCAATATGGGGTCAATTTGCATGGGGCGCTGAAGCCCCTTAGCTCCACTTATAGAGGACAATCAAGAACCGTAGTGGTCCAGTGGTTCCCCCATCACCCATTTTCCAGTTATGTATTATTCCGTGGCTACCCAGCGGGTCCCCCACCCCTTGATCTCTCATTGCTATATGCAATGTATACCCTCTCACCACATAAGTTTCACAGATATATATATATATATTTATTACTAATTTATATCCACTATCATCCAGAAAATGTTAAAATAGAAGCATCAATGTTTTGGTGTCTCTATACCCCTATATCAGAGAATCTGGTTATAATCTGTAGATAAATGTTAATATATTGTCTGTAACCTATATTCTTTATAACTTTTTTAATGAATGTTTACATATATAATCAGCAGCTGAAAAACTTCATGTATTAATATGCTTTCATCTCTTTACTAGGTTTATTCACTGTATGACACAATATCTATTTTCAATCAAATTGGAAGTATATTAGCATCAATTACCACAAATATATGTAAATTGGTAACTCCTCTATTTTATATTACATAATTATTAGTAAATGAAAGCTTTCACCTAGCAAAGTAACTCCTTGTTTCACACAAGTACAGTTCCTGCAAATGCATAATAGATGTGTGTGAAACACTACAGCTTCATATTTAGTTCATTAAATTAGACTTCTATAAAAAGCTGTATGATTAGGTCCTTGATAGTATAGCACCTTAAAAAAAACTTGGAATTGTCATTATCTGAAAACCCAGTCCACAGTGCCCAATATCATCATAACACTTTCATGTGCATCAAAGTCCACACCTTAGTGAAAAGGACACTCATTATACATTTTACACAAGTCCCTTTACACGAGAAAGGGTCCTGAATGAACTGGAAGTAATAAGAGTTGATAAAGCAATGGGGCCAGATGGGGTGCACCCCAGGGTCCTTAAAGAACTAAGAGAGGTGGTGGCTGAACCTCTGGCTATCCTGTTTAGCCGATCACTGGAAACAGGGAGGTACCCAAAGACTGGAGGACAGATGTAGTCCCTTATACAAAAGTGGGAACAAAGAGGAAGCAGGGAACTACAGACCAGTCAGCCTCACCCCTCGGTAGTGGGGAAGATCATGGAAGCACTACTGAAGGAGAGATTGGTGGAACATCTGGTTGTCAATGGACTACAGGACCCAAGGCAGCATGGTTTCACCAGGGGGAGGTCATGTCAGACCAACCTCATTAAATTTTTGACTAGGTGACTAGGAGGTGGATCAGGGAGGGCAGTGGACATGGCCTATCTGGACTTCAGCAAGGCCTTGACACTGTGCCACATAGAAGACTATTACACAAACTGGGAATATGGGTGTGGGCAGGACAGTAGTGTGGTGGGTAGGTAACTGGCTGGGTGGCAGGACACAGAGGGTGGTGGTAAATGGCTGTCACTCCACAGGAAGAGTGACCAGTGGGGTACCACGAGGGATCAGTGCTGGGACGGGTCCTATTCAACATCTTCATCAGTGACATGGCGCAGAGGACCTAGAAGGCAGAATTTCACTGTTCGCTGATGACACAAAGCTCTGTAACAGAGTAGACACACCAGAGGGTGTAGACAGAATGAGAAGCGACCTGCAGAAACTTGAAGAATGGTCAGGGGTTTGGCAGTTGAAATTCAATGCAAAGAAGTGCAAGATAATGCATATGGAGCACAAAAACCCTGGCACAATATATCAGTTGGGGGTGAGGATATAGCATGCACCAAGCAGGAAAGGGATCTTGGGGTTATCATCTCTGATGACCTCAGGAGTAGGGAAACAGTCTGCGACAAGGCAGCAGGTAAAGCAAATAGGATGCTGGGATGTATAGGCAGGGGCATTACCAGCAGGAAAAGGGAGGTCATAATTCCGCTATACAAGACACTAGTGAGGCCCCACCTGGAGTACACAATGTAGAGTTCTGGAGACCATACCTACGTAAGGACATAGACAGGGTAGAGAAGGTTCAGAGGAGGGCAACAAAGATGGTGCATGGATTGGATCACAAGTCCTATGAAGACAGGTTGAAGGAACTGAACATGTACTCCCTGGAGGAGAGGAGGGAGAGAGGGGATATGATAGAGACATACAAGTATCTTACAGGGAGGAACAGGGTGCAGGAAAACACTGTTTTTAAGCGACAAAGATGTTCCAGGATTAGAGGGCATGGGATGAATTTGGAGGAGGAGATTCAGAGGAAACATGAGAAGAATTTCTTCACAGAGCAGGTGGTGGACAAGTGGAACACCCTGCCAGAGGAAGTGGTGGGGGCTGAAACAATCACGGGATTTAAGAATGCATGGGATAGACATAAAGGAATTCTGGAGGTCAGGGGTTAGGTGCAACAGACTTCTAGGGAAACAAACTGAACTTACAAGCTCAAATGGGCAGACTGGGTGGGCCATAGACCCTTATCTGCCGACACTGTCTATGTATTTTAAAATATTACACCTTGGCTGTTCTGCCTTTCTTTAAACTGTTTATCAAAGAGGTGCTTGAATGGAAGTTCAGTAGTCTCCCTGATCTCCTGTTGCTATATATGTAATGTATGTCCTAGTGCCCAGTGGTCTCCCCACCCCCCGATCTTCTGTTTCCTCTATATAAAGTATTCACTGGTGGTTTAGTGCCCCTCCTGAAAAGCCCCCCACTAGCCCATCTGCTGACATTCCACCCCTTCCACCCCTCCATTACCTGGCTGTCTGGAATGCCACACAGATGCAGTGACCAGCACAGCGGTCCACACACCTCTGTGGTCAGCCACTGTATGAGCTGTAAGTGAGTGCTTGTACTGCAGAAATACACTGACAGCTTATACAGTGGCCAGCCATGGAGGTGAGAGGAAGGCTGTGCCTGTTGCAATACCTAGCTTTGAGGAACTCCAGGCACCTGGATAAGGGAGGGTGTGGGGTGGTGGTATGTTAGCAGGTGGGCTGGGTGGGGGACTTTTCAGGGAAGTACAGCCTCCCTGCTTTCAGGAGGTGAGGATGTGGGATTAGCACACAATTCAGAGGTGCTTTTTGGGGTCAATATACAGTACCGCTTGGGGGGGGCTGTTTACTGCTGGCGCAAACCTTTGAATATCCCACTGCACTAGTATGCATGACAGGACTCCCTCATTTCATAGGCACAGTGGTATTTTAGTACATTGACGCTGCTGGGATTGGGAAGCATTCTGGGAGCCTCTGAATATGCCCCTGTCCAAAACATTAACACAAACCCTGGTTAGCGCTGACACTAACTACATTCATGCCAGTACGAGTCATTGAAAATCTAGACCAATATGGTACATAGTCTTTGAGGATAATTAATTTCACTTTCTGACCACTAAAGTGTCTAAATAATGTACTATTTAAAGTTTACTAGAATGAAATTATCAATGATGCAAAATTTACCATGGAAAAATTTAGAAAAATGTGCCTTTAAAAAACAAATGTTTGTATTGCTAGCTGTGATTACCCTTATGTCCCACTGTGTTTACCTGTACCCTGGAGGGCATGAGAAAGGCGGGCTATAAGTACACCCTTGATTTTTGGTATATGCAGTACTGTATGTGTGATGTGTAACATGACTGGAAGTCAGGATAGCAGAAGGAGCTGTAGACAACACCACAGCTTTCTTTGAGTACATAAATAAAAGGAGGAAGGTAAATGATGAACAGTGGGAACCAGTGAGAGACAGGAGCAGTGAATGGGAAGCCGAATAAATACTTTATTTTGTTTTTCATCCTGGGCCACTCAGGAGAGGGTGGATGTACACTGGTAGGGCCCATTGCAACAGGAATAGTGGTAGTGTGATTAAGCCCATGGACATCACAGCTACCCAGCTAGCTGACTAATAGACAAAGATCAACACCATTCCAGGACATGTAGCTAATGACGGCACAACCACCCTCTTCCTGTCCAGGTCCCCAGCCAGGTTCATGACCACGGTAGGAATGTCAGCTTTCAATACAAAGTTTGATTTACTTTCTAACATGTTTTTGGGGAGCATGCTTACCCATATCACTTTCTGTGCTGTATGACTACAGCTTGGACACTTGCTTTACACATAGAAACATAGACTTTGATGGCAGATACGGACTGTTTGGCCCACCCAGTCTGCCCATTTCCCTACTTATCAAATAAGCTGCAGATCCTAGTTTTACCAGCAGCCTACTTCCTCCTACCTCCCGCTAGAATTGCCTTATATCTGTCCCATGCATTCTTAAATTCCCCCACTGTTTTGACCCCTCAACCTCCTCAGGAAGGCTGTTCCATGTGTTCACCACCCTCTCTATGAAAAGATACTTCCTCACATTGCCCCAAGTCATCTCCCCTTTGTCTTCAAATTGTGCCTTCTTGTTCTTGCACATCTCTTTTTCTGAAAGATGCTACCCTCTTGGACTTTGTTGGTTCCCTTGAGGATCTTGAAAGTGTCTATCATGCCCCCCCTTGCTTTACACATATGAATAGCTGCAACTCTTTTATTTCCCATTATGCCTAAAAGTTGTCAGTTCTCCAACAGCATTGTTCAACGATTTAGCACCATATGAGTTCAAGCAAAGTTAGTACTGCTGCCACTGCTTAACATTTAATACTTTGCAAATTAGCCTTTGTATCACTAGCAATGGAAAATTTGGAGTACATCAGCATTAAAGACTTAAGGTACCAGATACACTATCTGGGGTCCAGAATGATTGGGGGGGATGCACAGCTGAAGGTGGGCACACCAAGTTGGGCTACAATGCAGACCACAAAGTCCTAGTCGACTGCCCCAACCCCTACTCTACCCAGATTGTTTTCTGGTCGTGCTTCAGGAACAAGGTACTAGAGTGGTAGACCGTAAATGAAGTTTCCATAGGATGTAAGGGTTCAACCACAGAAAAGGCTTTTAGCAGAGCAGGGTTTCATAAGAACTACAAGAGACAGAGGCCTTAGTGGTGGGGACAGCTCAGCTCCTGTATGTTCCTGGTTACTGAATACCCTTAGGCAGGCACTTTGAAGGGCATTTCCTTTAATTGGGTGATTAGTTGCAACAGCTGGCTAGGAGTTGTGGTTTTATGTGTTGCGTGAACTGCTCAGTTTCAGGCGCTAAGATTGTATGCGAATGGGTATGTCAACTCACCAGCTCAGCTGTTCCCCACTATATACCATATACCTGTAAGACTCTTCAGCTCTGTGTTCTTTCTGAACTCAGGCATCACATAATATACTTGCCATAGCCAGTGTCTCTCTTGTGATATACCGAGTAACTTTCCCTTTCTGTGCTCACATCTCTTGACAAAGTAATTCCACAGTACCAGGTTAAGGATTTCTAGACAAGTTTCTCCTGCCTCTTAATATCTGTCAGTCAGGGCCAGGCTGTCCCTATGCCACAAGAATATTGCTGAGGTTTGGCATGAACTCTCCACCCCACTTGTCAATAGCAGCCGGGCGGCACTTGTAGCAGCTTCTGGTTCCAGGAGAACCATATCCTTACATGAAAATAAATAGGAAAAAATGAATAAAGCTGTTGTGCTCATAATACAGTTGCTCATAATACAGTTGCTCAGTTTAAGTGACTGGATATAAGCAAACAATGAAAGCAGCAGCTTTTGGCAGCAGTGCGGAGTACAAGTAAATAGGTAATTTAGCTAGAATATTGACTTACTTTCTGTCAAATCTACCCGTAAAATTGGACTATGCCATGTGTCACACTGTACAGTATGACTAAAAAAATACTTGCCAGATGATCCTTGTTCCTCCTGGAAGGGGAGGACTGTGGTATAACACTGCATCCTGATGGCCTGGATGGACCCTGAGACAATGAGGAATTTAGACTTTTAATTTACACACTGTATTTTACATCACTGTTGTTTTAACTGGGAAATGTAAAATGCTGTATTGCACTCAGTTGGGATGATGACACAATGTACCCTGGCCCCAGGTTATCCCTGTAGCAATCACCCTCTAAGGTCTTGGCCACAGGGACTGGTGGCAACACAAAAGTATGGGGAAATTTGTGTGGTAGCACAGTACTCTCTTGCTACCACAGTACAATGTGCCATAGCTCACCTCGGTAACCATGTAATGATAGAGACTAGCTGAGCCACTGGTTAATATTGTACTTCTGCCTGAGCATCTCTGAAATGAATGCATTATTGCACAGTGCAACATGTGCACAGTGCTTCATGACTGAACAGTATTTATTGGCACTAGACTGACTATACTCCAGAGCCACCTCTCTGAGTCACCTTAGTTATATGCGTGCAGGTGCAGGGTATATGGCAGAGGCTCCCAGCAGCACACATCCCACATGCTAGGAAAGGGATTTTGTAGTCTGTCCCATGTTTGACTGAGACTTGTGACTCCATGACAATCCCATTAAGCAGACCAAGCACTCCTAAATCTTAATTGAATTTTTATTTACAGTATATCAGTTGCCTAGAATGTGGTACAGTGCTGCATGTGTCATTCATGCACATGTTGTTTTTGAGGGAAGACACTGACTGCATCTTTTTTTATTATAAACATGACTGCAAACTCCCTGTTGTTTGGCCTTTGAAATCCTAGCCCACTGAGTGCTGTATTGCAATTAGAAATGGATGCTGGCTGACCTATTGTACAGAACAATGCACAATAGTGCTGTGTGAAAAAAATCTTCTGCTAGAGGAATTTGTGTGGAAGTCGGGCTTTCACTTCCGTGAAAGTTCAGAAATCATTTTGGTAACTTTTGTGAAAATTCCAGTTTACAACAGCGGAATAACTGTATTAACTGTAGATTAATGTATTAAATAGTGGAAGAAAATTCTGCAAAACTGATCACGGTCAGAGGTCAGTTCTGCAGAAATTCTTTTGGCAGCTTAAAACATGAATCCACAATTCACACATTCATTCCACAGTTCAGTGTGTCACTGAACTACAGAATGAATGTATGAATTGTGTGTCACTGGCCACATATTAATTTAATGCCCCCCCCCAGTGTCTAGTGGCACCCCCCACCCTCCAAATACCATCCCCCTATTAAATGTTTCCCTGGTGTCTAGTGGCATCCCTATGCTCCGATCACTTGCTGCTGTTTAACTACCAGGCATCTAGCACCCCCTCACATTGCCCACACCAGGTTGAGAGTAAGCCAACCTATCACCCCCTTTCCATAGTCTTCAGTGCTGTGGGGAGCCCATATGGTGACCAGCACAACCCTCCTCTCACCACCTTGGCCAGCAGCCATATGCAATGACGATGAGCCCACATGGATATGAATGGCGCTGTGAGACAGCAATGCATACAGTTAAAGACTTGGTGTTGCTCAACACCAACCAGTCCTCCCTTTGCTTGTCCCTGTAGCATGGACAGTGACCTCTCCTTCTTTGAATCAGCTCAGGTAGCAAGGCCCTATCAGGGAGCATCTTGGCCAATGACCCTAACAAAAGTGGATGCCATCCGCAATTAAAAGTTGAGACAGTGTGACTGCTGCCTTCTAATCTCAGTGGGTTAGCCATTATTTTCAGTAATGCTTTGTAGCAGGTGTAGTGGCAATGCAATGGGCTGTAGCAAAAACAATGCAATCACAGGAATGAATAGCGCCTCCCATTGTCTGTCTTATGGCTTGCCATATACCCAGAAACCCTTAGCTTGAAAGGATAGGTCCTAGTACATCAGGGCATCATCATCTTGCTGTTGAGTAGTCATTTTTAGTTCTCACACTGAACATATGGTAACTGTAACAGTCAGTGTAGGTACCGACAGCCTGTGGCCTGTACCCTCATAACCCCCAGAAAATTGGAGTTTGTTTTAGTAACAGGAAAAAGACACGGTTGGCGGGGTTCCAACCCACCAACCCATTCACTTAATAAATCACTCACATAATTGGCCCCAATCAGAAACTTGTACTGTACTGTACTGCACGTCTCAGATTGTCCTCCCATCCCCACCAGTTTCTCAGCCACTAACCTATATGATGATCCATTTGGTCAAGGGTTGGGTTCTTGATGACCACCAGGAGAATCACATTGAAATGCAGTATTCCTAGTAGAAGTGATACAAAATAAAGAAATGACTTGCCCAACTTCTGAGTGGCCATCTGCTATAGATCCAGCTTGAACTTAGCCATGTACCCAGTTCTGACCAAAAGGTCTTTTGAGTGTATTGCATTGTGTGCGGGTCCGGGTGCAGGCTTCAGAATTCTCCTTGTTTATCTCCTGTCAGGTGCTGGAGGATATTTCCTGCAGGAAGTTGCAGAAGTCATCCTGGGCATGGTCTTAGAGTCTCCCAGATGTTTAGCTCTGGGGGACTTCAATGCCTTGGTCAATGACAGTTCATCTAATTTTGGTTCAGACCTCCTCCAGTGATGTCATCACTGGGCATGGCACAAGTGGTTACTTCTGAGACCCACCACCGCAGGCATACACTCGACCTAGTGTTCTCTCTGAGGCTTGAGGTGACAAACCTCAAGACTGATCAGGTTGTTTGGTCTGATCATTACATGGTTGAGTTGTCTTTCGGGGCCCCCCCTAATAGTCCTACCTTAGTAGAGATGATCAGCTACTGCTCTTTAAGGGGTCTGTCCTCAGAGGGACTATTAGCGGTAGCTGACATATCTTGGGTAGTCACTGCATGGGAGGTCAGCACCAGCAAGGTGGTTGCCTTGTATAATGAGGCGATTGCTGGAGCGTTTGATGTCATGCACCTGTCCGTGTATGACCCAGGTCTTTTCACTTGATATTCCCTTGGTTTGATGGGGATCTCAAGGTAATGAAGTCCAAGGGTCGGAGGTTGGAGTGTCACTGGCAGCATTTTCAAGCATATGAGGACAAACTAGCCATGTACTCATTATTTAGAGTACCAGGGGGCAATCACCCCAAAAAAGGCTGAGATTTTGTCTAAGGAAATTGCCACAGGGAGAAACCGACCTGCTCAACTTTCCTTGACTGTGGACAGACTTCTTCATCCGATCTGTCTTCAGCAGTGGAAAACATTTTCTACTGCTTTATGCGAGGAGTTTGCTTGGTTCTTCTCTGATAGAGTGTCCTCTATCTGGTGAAATATTCTGCCAATTAACTTTACATCAGTCAGCAGTGGTCAGACTATTGGTCGCAGAAGTGCTCCATCTGTCTGGGAAGAGTTCAGACTGATAGAGGTGGCTGAAGCTATTGAGGTCATCCTAGGGCTGAGGTACACTTATTGTGAACTAGACCCGGACCCGATGCATTTCTTGATTGAATGTGTTGGCGCTGTTGACCCGGTGATCTCTGGAATTGTCAGGTGCTCATTATCAGAGGGGGTACTCCCTGATGTTTTAAAAATAGTGGTGGTGAGACCCCTTCTAAAGAAATCTTCCCTTGACCCTGACATTCTGGTGAATTACCGTCCGATCTCCAGCCTTCCCTTTTTGGATAAGGTTATTGAGAAAGTTGTGGCTCTTCAGTTAGAGGAACATCTTACAACCTATAACATCTACAAGCCATTCCAGTCTGGTTTTAGGATCAAGCATAGCACTGAAATGATGCTTGTTGGGATGCAAAATGATCTCCTCAGTGCTAGAGATCGAGGAGAACAGTCACTTCTCGTTTTTCTTGACCTTTCTTCAGTTTTTGACACAGTAGACCACATGGTGCTTCTTGATTGACTCAGAGAGTTTTGTGGACGTGCCGGCACTGTCATTCACTGGTTTGAGTCCTTTCTTTTGGGCAGGAAGCAACAGGAAGTCATTGATACTTACTCCTCTAACCTGAGGCCCCTTCCTTTTGGAGTTCCTCAGGGGTTGATCTTGTTGCCCATGTTGTTTGCTGTGTATATGCTACCCCTGGTGAGATCATTAGATGGTACAGTGTGGGTTTTCACTGTTATGCTGATAACACACAACTGTACCTGCATTTTGGCCCTGGAACACCAGCCACCATAGAGGTGCTAAACAACTGCTTGGCTGAAATCAATGACTGGATGTCCTCTAGTTGGCTGTGGCTTAACCCAGACAAGATGAAGGTACTAGTGATTGAGCCAGGTCGTGGAAGTGTTACTGTTGCTGGGATGCTGGGTTTACATCTTAGTCCAGCACCATTGATGACCTCCAGCAGAGTCTGTGATCTTGATGTGATCCTGGATGACAGACTGACACTAGAAGCTCAGGTGTCGGTTGCCATTCAAAGCAGCTTCTATCACCTTAGGAACATCGCCAGGATCATGCCTCTGAATCCATTAGATGATCTGCCTGTCTTGGTACATGCCTCTCTACCGCAAGGCTGGACTACTGTAATGGTATTTACCTCGGAGTCACTAGGGGAACCTTCCACTGAATACAGCTAGTTCAAAATGTCCCTGCCAGGTTATTGACTGGTCTTCTGAGATCTAGTCATATAACTCCTGTGCTTCGGTCATTGCACCATCTGCCTATTAGGTGGAGGGTTATCTTCAAGGTGAATTTACTAACCTAGAAGTCCCTACATGGGCTGGGCCCTGGCTACCTGGCTGAATTCCTGACACCTTGCACCTCTTTGTGCTCCCTCCTCTCATCATCCAGGGGCCTTCTTGAAGTTCCCAGGACCAGGCTGAAAACTTTGGGTGACAGAGCTTTTGGTGTCACTAGCCCGGTCCTGTGGAATGCTCTACCATCTTCACTCAGGGAGGCCCCATCGGTTGAGGCTTTTAAAAGAGGCTTAAAAGCATATTGTTTTTGCCCTGGCCTTCCTGAGTGATGCTATTTAAGATATCTGACACAATTTTAAGTGTTTTGAATTTGATTTACTTGATTTGAACTTTTATTATTTGGTTACATTTTATGGTTTAGATTTTTACTCTGTCTCTGTTACTGTTTTATGTAAAGTGCTCAGAGCTTCCAGGATTGGACGCTCTATAAATAAAGTTTGCCTTGCCTTGTCTTTTCTTACAGTTTGATATCAACAAATATTTAATGTGTACCCTGACCATGTTGGCTGTATTATTCCTGTTACTGTATACAGAGAACAATGCATATGCAGGTCTGTGTTATAACTTTTTTTACACCCTGAGGTGTGTGATAATCCATAAACCCCAGGCGCGAGCTAGAGGTTTATGAATATCACCTGAAAAGGTGTAAAAACGTCATATTACACACCCTTCATATGCATTATTTTTTATAATAACTGGTGCAAGAAAAAAAAAAACCTCTGTGGTGAAAGTAACTCACAAGTAAAAAAAATACTCAAAAGAAAAACTCTGTAAGTATACAATTTTAATAACACTCTGTTTAACATTTGATCAGATAACATTAACAGCAACAAGAACAAGAGCATCAACTCAGCAATAATAACTGTTAACTCAGTGTAAATATTGTGTTACCATGTGATGGTCTGTATCATCTATTCAGTCAATATTAGTGCAGTTGCAAGGTCACCCATTATGGAAGGGCTAAAGCCAGAGGATCAATGTGGGGGAATAGCTCCTCCCACATCCCTATAAAGGCCAGCCTACCATGGCAGTTCCCCACTTAGTGCGTTGCGAAACACACACCCTTCATAAGCGCCAGGCTCCTGCATGGCTTTTGAGGCTGAGCCTTCCTTTATTCTTACTTTCCTGCTCATTTGCTTCTTCCCTTTTTTCCCTCCCATGCCTCCTTCCCAGTGGTTGTTTGTTGCTTTCTTCTCCACTCCTGCTGTCACTCCCATTCCCTGTACATTCCTTTGTCCTGCCCTGTGCCTTTCCATCCCAAACTGCTGCTCCATTCCTCACAGGGTAGGGCTCCCCATGTTGCCCATGACCTTGTGGTTCCTGCACTGTCTTGGCAGGGGTTTCTATTCCCCCCCCCTTCCTGCTCCATGTTTGCTCACCCCACTTTGCTTTGCAGCTCATACCTGTTGTTTTCTCCCTGCAGTTCTCTTTATCCAGCACCATGCTGAGCACCTGTTTTTCCTTGCCTGAGGCTTGGGTCAGGTTGCCTAGACAGATGTGGTTCTGTTCTCCCACTATCCAGTGCCATTTGTTCCCCACATTCCTGCACTGCCAGTTTCCGGGGCCTGGGGCTTGGTGCTGGCACCACTAGCAAATGTTGTCTGAGCTGCGTTCCCATTCCCTTGTGACACATCTCTCCCCTTTTGACCTGCTGGGCTTGGCCGCGGCATCTGCTGTTTGTCTGGTGGATCTTGTGGCTCTGTTTTCATGGACCAATGCCTCTGTAAGCAACCTCCCTCTTAGCAGAGTAATTGTGTTCACTCCCCCAATCCCATCCCATACTGGTGCTGAGATAATTGCTAAGACAATCGGTGGTGGCTGACGAGGTCTGGCAGGGAGCTGAGTCTTGACTCCCACTATAGCCCTTGTAGATGCACTTCTCATCCCAGCCAGTCCCCAGGGGTGCGGACTCTCAGCCACACAGTTTTGTGCCCCTGTGGTTGCTTTTGTCTGTTCCCTTACTGAGCTCCATTTCCCTTGGTCCCTGCTTGCCAGTCCTTGACCCTTGTGTTCTCCCTGCTGTGTTCACGGCCCACAGTCACGCAGCACTGCTCCCCGAGTCCTAGGCAACATTTATCTAGATGCAATCCACCACAAAACATAAAAAAAAAAATTCTGGCTCTCTCTTCTGCCTGCTCTTGTCCTGCCTCTCCTTTCTCATTGCCTCCGTATTGGACCTCCTGTCTCCTGGCCTTCTCAGTCCCTGGACTTTCCTGCCCGGCCTGTTTATTTCCTGTGCTCCCTTGGGTGCGTGCCTTCCCATTCCCTCCCCTTCCTGGGGAGTGCTCCTTGGGCATGCTTCATAAGGGCATGCCATGATCCTCATTCTGCCACCCCCCCCACCCCTCATCCTTGTCCTTGTCCCTTGCTCCCTTGTATTTTCTTTTGGGCTTCTCGCTCTTCCCGCAGCACTACATCTCCATTGCTGCTCCTTCCTATCCCAACAGCCCTCCGTCACGTTCTCTCTTCATCTGATGCCCGTGTTTCTCAACAATTACTGAGTTCTGTCATTTATTGCAAGCAATCTTCCCTAGCAGTTTTGTCTGCCACTGATACTACCTATGCTTTTACCCCAGTTTGCTCCATTTCCTGGTCTCAGCATTCATATACCCTGCTAAGCCTATTGCTTCTGAATTTCCCCATGTTACCACTAGTACTTCATACCTTTCCAGCACTCATAATCCCCTGTGCCTCCTCTACCAAAAGTGATTAGGCTCCTGCACACTCCTGCCTCCCCTCTGGATCCCAAGTGGCCATTTTGTCTATCCCACTCTAATACAGTGCTCCTTCCATATCTTTCCTGTATTTGACATTGTCCGTTCTATGTGCTTCATATGTTTCATCCATTTCCTGTTCCCCACTGTGCTTGTCCTCCCCCTGCTCCCTGGTTGTATCCCCTATGAACTCCTCTTTTCTGCTGATTACTTTCCTGCAGAGCAGTTAGCTGCTGTTTCCTTGCTCATCCCATATGAGCAGTTTCCAGATCTCTATCCCTAACTCTGCCTTTTGAGGCATTGAGCATAGGTAGGCTTGCCCTATCTGCCGGGGATGGGAGTCTGTTTCTATCCATCTACCATCTTACCCTGCTGGATTCTCTACCAACAACCACCAGTCATACCAGCACTTGAAATCCTCCTTTCCTAACCTGCCTTCTGTGCTATTGAGTGAAGATGGGCTTGCCCTGTCCACCAGGGATAGGAAAATGTCTCTTCACTCTCATTTCCAATTGATTCTATTCCATACCATTTGCATGCAGTCTCCATTGCTAACTCTGCCCAACGTGGCATCAAGTGAAGGTTAGCTTGCCCCGACTGCTATGGATGGGAGCCTGTATCTTTAGTCTTGTCATTTTATCCAAATGCATTCTATAGCAGATATCCAGTTTCCGCTTCCCTTCGAGAACAGGACCACTGAGCACCATTTGCCTCCAATTTCTTATCTCATCCAATTGCATCCTATACCTCCGTGGAATCAATGTACTCCACCTTGCCTTTGGCTTCCTCATTTTCTGGGTTTGGACGCAGCCAGCTTGTACAGTTTTCAACTCCCCCTGGTCCATCAGACTCCTGGACTTCCTTGCTGCTTGTCTTTCGCTTCCTCATGTACTCTTGTGCATCATCGCTATGGCTTGCCTTCTGGCTTAACCACCTTCACTCAGCTCCATGTGGCTATCTCTTCCCTCCTCGCTGCTCCAGGTGATTCTGATTCACATATGCCTTCCTCTTGGATGTGTCTGTCCATATCAATTTTTGCTTCCTGCTGGATACATGACACTTCTCGTCTTCGAGGATATTTGCCTGAGGCCTTCTACAGTTTTCCCATTCAGCTGCCCTTGTCTCCAGCCAGAACTCAACCATTGGTGATTTAAGGACTCTTTTTCCTACTAGCAATTCCAATTTGCCATCTCCTTCGGAGGTGGGAACCTATTCCACATCACCACAGCACCTTACTACCTGTAATTCCAGTCCGCCATCTCATTCAAGGTGGAACCCCATTCCCCATCACTGCTGCACTTTTCTTGTCAGCTGTTCCTGTTCACCCTATCCTTCAGAGGTGGGAACCCATTCCCCATCACTGCTGCACCTTGATACTACCTGTTCCAGTTCACCATCTCCTTCAGAAGTGGGACCATCACACCTCACCTTCACAGCACCTTGTACCTGGATTCACTTCTTGGTTTGACATGGATCTCCCACTTAGGCCTGATTCAGATTTCTTGCATACTTTTCTGGTATGCTGTGGCATTTTTCCCAGTCCCGTAACTGCCCTGCACCTGCCGATGCCGGTACTGCCTAGCCTCTGCAGTCTTCTCAAGCACTACCCTTCCGTACACACTTTCTGCTTGGACTCCTCCTTCCATCCTTGGACTGCTGTCTTCTTCCTTGCTTCTAGGGTGGCTGTGGGCTTCTGCACATTTGCTGTGCCTCTTTATGGGCCTTCCTACAACTATCGAAGTCCAGCATCCCTGCCCGATCAACTACTTCTACCTGTTCATCCATTTCATACTCCTACTTTGGCCATCATAACAGCTCCCTTCCAACACTCAGTGGAGTACCTGTTCATCTCGCCTGAGGAGACCTTCTTCTAGCAACATCCCATAAACAGCATGCCCTATAGACTTTTACGTCACCGTAGAATCATCATCAGACAGTACGGACATCACTACCTATCAATGTTTTCACAGGATCCAAGATTTAATTCAGTCTCCTTCACTCCTATCTTCTTACCTGGAAATGTATCCCTCATTCCTTCCAAGATGTATTAACTCCATAATAACCATCACGGTTAAGGATAAAGGAAACCACGGGATACTTCATAGCAGTACTGGCTTCATCCATTATACCTTTTCCTTATAGTCCTCTCCAAAAAGCACTGATTCTGACCATGTTATTCAATTCATATTCTATGAATAAGACATGGGATGTTCTTAAGACCTTCTTCAGCTACTATCCCAGAACATGTATCCTTGGATATCTGGTGCCTAGCTACCTTGTTAAAGTTACTCTATCCAAGCCTCTGGCCAGTGGATGTCACCATACTTCATAAAGTTATCTAAATCTTTATCATGTTACCCTAAATCATACCAGCTACCTATCCAGTGGTCTTTCTAGCTCATCCATTAGGATCTATGTCCCATACTTCCTCCAGCAAATACCTCCACTGAGAGCAGGCTTCCATTGATTCCTCAATATGCACATCCGCAAACAAATGGCTGTGTCTCTAGCCCAGTTAGGCCCCACAACAGTCCTGTACCTGACCAAGCATGCTAGGCACCCATTGCATTCTATGCTAGCTCTAAATTTCCTTTTGCCACATCAGTCAATAGACTCATGCAAGACCCGTTCTCAGGCTCCCCACAGCATTCAGACATTAGATCTATCAGTAAGGCAAGGCAAAGTTGCCATGGCCACTTAAGCTCCCAACATAGGTGATTAAGCCACAGCAATACCCATATCCACCACCTCACACTAGCAGTCCTTCCTGAATATGAGCCTATGCAAATCTCATTATAGCAATAATAACTATTCAACCCTCTAACTCATTATACTGAACTTTTCAATTATTCTCATCAATCTCCAGCTACCATCTCTATAACATAGACTACCCTTTGTACATTGGCCCAAAATCTTTTACATTACCCCCCTACTATCATGTACCGAAAGCCTCTGCCCAAATCCTTGATCAACTCCAGATGCTTTCTTAGTGAAATATTGCACACCACTGAACTCCAAGCTTTGAGACCCTAATCTGAATGTCAAGCCTCTACTACTCCACCATTTAGCTTTTCAGTTCCTGCATTTTCTTAATCAGTATCAAGATTCAGTTCTTCTGAGAACAATGCAAATATCAGAACCACTTACTACCCTACAAAGGAATGAAGCAATTTGTCTTGCCCATACCCTCTACAAAGTCTAACAGATTACTTCAAGGATGTCATAACTCACCATAGTTCCCACAGTTCAGAGTCTGGCAGCTCATTTAATTCATGCTCTTCATGCTCACATTGACTTTATACCCAATTGACTATCACTCAAAATCACATTGGAATCCTGGACCACGTTCACCCCTTTTCAGCTGGACTTAATCCTTATTCGGGATCTGGACATTCCTTCAGACTGGACCTGCCTCTTCAACCTCAGACTCGACCTTCTTGAATGCATCATCCAACAGACTATGACGATGGAACATCATTGCTACAATTAGTTCACCTAACTCAGAAATCAGAATATGGTTAGAAGAATTTAGGATTATCTCCTCTTAGTTTGCCCAGAGGATGGGTGGGTCAGTGGCCATGGGTTCTCAGAGGCTTCTTCCACTTGGAGGGGGGGTTCCTCTCCTGCGTGCTACTGGTCATACTCTCCATGAATTGGAGGAGGTAATCTTTTTGGGCTTTCTTGTCCCTACTCAGTACCCGGCATCCCTACCAAGAGTAGGGATACAGAAAAGCCAAAAAGTAAACTACACTTAAATAAGTACTACTAACCCCATACTCTATTCACCAAAATATTGAATGGGAGGGCTAAAGCCTGAGGGTCTGCAAAAGGAGCCATATGAAGAGAGACTAGAGGAGCTTAATATGTATACCCTTGAGGAAAGGAGGGAGAGGGGGGACATAATAGAAACATTCGAGTACCTCAAGGGATTCAACAAAGTCCAAGAGGGTAGCATCTTTCAGAAAAAAAGATGTGCAAGAACAAGGGGACACAATTTGAAGATGGGGGGACAGCTCAGAGGCAATGTAAGGGAGTATTTTTTCACAGAGAGGGTGGTGGATGCATGGAACAGCCTTTCTGAGGAGGTCATGGGGTCAAAACAGTGGGAGAATTCAAGAATACATGGGACAGACATAAGGCAATTCTGGTGGTGGGTAGGAAGAAGTAGGCCATTGGTTACCTAGGATCTGCAGCTTATCCAAAAGGTAAGGAAATGGGCAGACTAGGTGGGCCAAGCGGTCTTTATCTGCCATCAAAGTCTATGTTTCTATGCTTAATGTGGGGAATTAGATCCTCCCAAATCCCTATAAAGGCCAGCCTTTCATGGCAGTTCCCCACTTATCGCGTTGCGAAACACCCACCATCCACCCCTGCCTCCTTCTCAGGTGATCTCCTCCCCTTGTTACTGGGCTTTCTATTCCCTACTCACTACCCAGCTTACCTACCAAGGGTGGGAACAGAGAAAAGCCAAAAAGTAAACTACAGTTACATAAGCACTACTAACCCCATGATCTATTCACCAAAATATTGAAACATTTCATAAAAAGAGAAACACATTATCAGTTTGTTAAGTTGTGTAAGTAAGCTTGATTTTTAAATGGAAAAAAATCTCTTTCTTTTTATGTTTGCTTGCACACATGTGTAAGAAACATAGTGCCATCATCCGAGTTTTCCAGAGATGTGTCAGCCTCTTCCAATTCAGTCAGTGTGTTTGCAGGCGCGGTTGCAGTGTGCCAATCACTGCTCCAGCTGTCTATGACAGCTGAAAATGCAGTGGCATACAGCTGAAAGGGAGAGCTCGCTTCAGTGAGCAGAGCTCCCCTCCACACACACACACACACCACCTACTTTACCGCACTGCATGCTCATGCGCCTTCCCCCCATGCTGTACAGCTGATGGGGGTGCCCAATCTCTGTCGGCTCCACGCCCCCAAAGATTCAGTTGCACACTGGGAGCCCACCCCAGCGTGGCAAAATGTTTTATGGCTGACGGGGGTGCCCAATCCCGCCGGCTGCACGCCCCCCCCAAGCATCCAGGTGACATGCTGGGACCCCACCCCAGCATGGCAAAATTATGTTATGGCCAACGGGGGTGCCAAATCCCCCATCAGCTCCTGCCCCCCACCAACATCCTTCCACCTGCCACGCTGGGAGCCCACCCCAGTGTGGCAAATGTCCCTCGTCATCTTAGGAAATTAAAAAAAAACTGTAAATACAAAAACTGTCCCTCGGCACTTCTCCCTGCCCCCTCCCACAACCCGCACCCACCCACTGCACACCCTGCCTCCCCACACACCCCTCACCCCATACTTACCTCCCGAGCCGGCGTGACAATCTTCGACGGACCAGGAACACGTCTGCACTCCTCAAAGGCGACCGCAAACTGAGGAAATGCCGGTAAGCTGTATAATGGGATAGATAGGGTTTCTTCAACTTTATTGCATATCTCAGGCATTTTTTTGAATTTTTGCACGAATTTTCAACATGGGGTATTTGGGACCCCTTCCCATGAATGCTGTCACTGTCATGGCGTTACTCAGGCCCGAAGGGTTATTTCGCAGCCACTGCGTGAAATCACTTTTCCAAAATGATTAACAAAATGACACTGCCAGTGTTCATAAGGTGGGCTCTCAAAAAGCCTATTTTGAAAATTTGGTGGAAAAATTTCTAAAAATGACTGTTTTACTAGCGTGTGTTGCACAGTTCCTACATATGCTCGTAGGTTCGTGAATTTTCAATATTTTCACTCCAGATTTTCAATATTGCCATTTTACCATACCTTCTTATGAGCAGTACAGCTGTCATTTTTCACATCTCACCCAAAATGTGTTTCCGTCCATGTGGCGCACAATGGCGCAGTTGTTGGTGTCTTGAAATCAATGTATAGGACACATTAAGTAAATCCACAGTAACACTGTTCATGAGTAGAGGTCTTAAAATGGCTATGTTGGAAAATTTGGTGAAAAATTCTAAAATAACTGTTTCATTTAGCTGTGTCGCTGGGTGAAGTTCCTACGCTACCATAAGTTTGCGAAATTTCAATATTTTCACTCCAGATTTTCAACATTGCCATTTAACACCTTTTATTAGCAGTACAGCTGTCATTTTCACATCTCACCTACAACGTGTTTCTGCCCATATAGCGACAATGGCGCAGTCGGTGTGCGAAATCAATGTATGGGACACGTTAAGAAAATCTCAGTGACACTGGTCATGAGCAGAGGTGTTAAAATGGCTATGTTGAAAATTTGGTGAAAAAATTCCCAAAAATGACTGTTTTAGGAGCACACGTTGCGCTGTTCCTACGCACGCTGGCAACTTTGTGAATTTGTAATATTTGCGCACCAGATTTTCAACAGTGCATTTTATTGCACTTCCTTATGAGCAGTACAGCTACCATTTTTCATATTTCGCCCAAAATGTGTTTCCGCACAAGTAGCGTACAATGGTACAGTCAGTGTGCGAAAACAATGTTTGGGACAGATTAAGAAAATCACAGTGACACTGGTCATGAGCAAAGGTCTTAAAATGGCTATGTTGACAATTTGGTGACAAAACTCCATAAAATGACCGTGTTATGAGTGAGCATTGCACAGTTTCCACGCACCCTTGTAAGTTCATGAATTTGTAATATTTTCAGTCCAGATTTTCACCAGTGGCATTTTTCCACACCTCCTTATGAACAGTACAGCTGTCATTTTCCACAACATGGCCGAAATGTGTTTTCACACTTTCAGCACAGAAATGCGTGGTCACTGCGGTAAATCATTGTTCGGGACAGATAAAGAAAATCTCACTGACGCTGTTCATGATAGGAGGTCCCAAAATGCCTGTGTTAACAATCTGCTGTAAAAAAATCCCCAAACTAGTTACATTACGGTTGTGCATTGCACAGTTTCTATGCACGCTCGTGACTTCACCAGTTTTTTTAAGATTTTCACAGCAGATTTTCAACATTGCCATTTTTTTACACTTCCCCATGAACAGTACCGCTGTCATTTTTTACATCCTGTTTGGAATGTGTTTTTGCACCTGTGGTGCCAAATGCTATATTTGCAGTGCAAAAGCAGTTTTCAGCTAATAAACTGATATTGCCACTGTTCATGAGGTGGGGATCACAAAATAATCATGTTGAAAATTTGGAGTGAAAATACCAACGAATGCCTGAGGCGTTAGGGTTTCCGACCATAACGCCCCACCCAGTAGAGAATGACAGGCATCAGGGGTGTGACTTGGGATTCTTGCCTGTCATGCTCATACCACTCCACCCCCACCCACACCCTGCATCCAGTGAGAGGCATCAAGGTGTGCCTCGGACTCGCCGGACCCAAACTTCCTCATTCTCCTTTGCACCACATCTCACCGTATTTCCTGATGGAATGGGAGTAGCAAGGGCCAAACATTCTAGGCATGCCATGACACTTGTCAGAGTCTGCAGGGTAGGGTGTGGTGAAATATGTGGTTGTTATGCCTGATGACCCAAAGGCACACCCCAATGCCTGTCACTCTCTGTAGGGTGGTGGTGGGGTTGGCTTCAATTCAGTACTTCGCTGCCATTCCTATTATGCAGCTCTGTAACTTCTACACTACCAATGCCAGCAAGCAAACACTCGGCATTGACAAATGCTTGTTTTTTTAAGTTTCATCATGTGTTTGTGTCATTGGTAACACTCTGTGTCACTCTAGTTGCCATGATAACTGAGGTGAATGTTTGGGAGAGCTTCAAAACAGTAAGGGATCAAGTGGGAAAGCACACTTATTTAGTGAAAGTCAGGAAACATAAAATTGAAATTTTTATACAACTTTAGTGATTTCTGTCCATTTTAAACAGGTATTTGTGTGTTACTATGATATGTTTTAGCTAGTGCTTTTATTCAGAATCTGAGTCATACAGGACACAAGGGTGATGTCTCTTTGCCAGCTGGCTGTGATTATAGACATTTATGACTATTTCCTGGTTGAAGACACAGCTTGGCCCAAATAGAGTTTGCAGGGTGTGTGAGTTTGCATCCATTGTAAAACTGGAAGTAGCTTGCAGTACATTGCTGTGACTGTGAGGAGCCTGATTTTCAGCACTGGGGAACACAGCAAAGCTACTTGCACATACTTTTTCCTTGGGATTCTGGTCTACTTGTTTAATGAGACCAGATATGTGTATCTGCTTTTTATTACTTAGGACAGATTAGTCATTTATGCTCTACAAGTTCTTGTGCCCTGAGATCTGCAGTACCTCTTTGGGAGGGATATTAACATCAATTAGCCTTTGAATGCTGGTTTTGGGAGTACTATGGTTTGTAATGCGTTTCTCTTCTGGGAGGTCTGCTGACAATTTCATTTTTTGCATCATCTGTCTAACTTTATTCATTCTAATGTGCATGCTGCAGTACCATAGATAAATGGCAAGCTTGTAATTTGTGTTTAGTGTTGTGCAAAATTAACACATTTCGTTATGCAGAACATTTTGTGAAATTTGCGCATTTCGGGAAATATTTCATGGTTGCGAAATGCAAAATTTTGCCCATGGAGCACATCATTTCCTCCATGAAATGGTGACATTTGCCTCTTGAGGGTGACATTTCACTGTTTTTGGTATACAAAATCATCCCTGGTGTCTAGTGGTCCCACCCCCCCGGCCGATCAGTGGCGCAAATAGAAGAATCCCCCTGCCAAGATTTACATCAATTTCCCCATCCCGCAATGTATAAAAAAAAAATCCCTTCTCCCTGGTGTCTACTGGACCCCCACCACACACCCTGTCATCAGATAGTGCCTACCCCCGCTCCCCCAGTACCCCAAGCTAGGATACCTGCACAGCCCTCACTCACCTCCATGGCCAGCAGCCCAACTAAGTGCTTCAGTGAAAGAGAATGTGCTTCTACAAGCATGCGCTCATTCGTTGAAGCACTCAGTCAGGCTGCCAGCCATGGAGGTGAATGGAGGGCTGTGCTGGTGGCCTGCTCGGGGTGCTGGGTGGCCATGGGGGGCACCATCTGATGACAGGGTGGGGGGTCCACTAGACACCGGGGAGTCAAGAGACTTGCGACAGCAATGTGTGTCACAGTCTCTTCTGGTATGGAAATAATCGTGAAAATGAGCTGGGGATGTTTATGCATGTATAGAATTCAAAACTGAGATTGCATCCTCATTTAGTACTCATTGTTATTAATCTGAGTGGGAAACATTGTACAGTAATAACAGCGTAGTATTCAGACGGGAGTAGTTGCAAATTATGAATATCTGCATTTTTTCAGTGGGGGTTTGGACGTTTTGCTTATGCTGCTCCAGTTTTACAGCTAGAGGGACTGAATTGAAAGTACAGTGAGGTCAGGCCTATAGGTGACTGCTCAAGGTCACTGGATTCAGTGGCGCTTGTGGGAGTCAAACATGGGCTCCATGGTTCACCCCATAAGTGATTTGGTTCGGCTCTTGGGTGAGAAGGAAACTATATTGTAGTAAAATGCCAAATGCATCTTTTGCTACGTCATAAGCACTTTCTGGGGAGTTAGAACCAGAGATGTTAAGAACACTAAGTAAGATATTTGCAAGATGAGAGTCTCCCGTTGGTAAAAGGTTAGTTTAAAATTGTTGCTTTTCATAAGCTTTTATTTTCGTTATGGCAAAGATTTGACCATTGTCCTAGGATAATTCTTTCCTTCCAGTAGTAATCCTTTCATTTGTCGGGGGCTGTCTCTTAAAACTTAAATAATAATGGAGAACCCCTTCTTATCATAAACTGGATGTGTAGCCAGGGATGAAGCATATAAACTAAGTACTACAAAGCTAAACTTTAAATCTTTGATGAACTTTTAAATTACTGCAGACTGGAAGTTGTTGATATGAGTTATGTTAAAGGGCAACCAAGAGGGACTTTTTTTTTTATACCATGGGGATGGGGAAGTAAGGCACTGAGCTGCCCATTTCCAGGTGAAATTTTGCAGTTTTGCGAAATATTTTGCGCTGAGAAATTACCGAGTGCGAGGCAATTTCGCAGTGAAATTTTATTTTGCAACATCTCTATTTGTGTTCGGCGCTACGTAAAATGGGGCATCACTTGTCGGAGTGCTTCTTGGATGGTTTTCCTTGCAAATGTGTAAAGGATTTCTTTCAGGATTGGTGAGATTTTCAAAAATTTGAGGATTGATTTCTTTGACATCCCAGGGATTTTCCCTTACGGGTTTTTGTTTGTCTCTCTCTGTACTCTAGAAATGTGTTGCCATCATTATTTTGCCCCTCTGCAATATCACCCCAGATTAAATCATACTGCTGTTTTGTTCATAGAGCAAAATTGTTCTCCCACTTTGCAGTGAGATGAATCTGGTCACCATAAATTAAGCCACCAGAAACATGTCGCCCGTAATGACCGTGGCCCCACATTCTGCTCCAACCCAGCTACAGTGACAAGGGCAAGCAGGGGAAAAGAACTGGGTTTTGTGGGAGGCTTCACCACCTGCACTCCTGACACTAATATAACATCCTCCAGGTCCAGGCATGAGTGGACCAGAGAAGAACAGTGTTGGCAGTGATAACAGTCATGAGTGCAGAGTGCTGCAAAATCCAGCATGCCCCTGTCACTCACAACCTTTTCCTGTCACCCTGATTGCTGTATCCTAATTGCATCACCCACCTAACAGTATACTGAGCAAAATGCATCCCAATGTGAAAAAACCAAAAATTTAAAAGAGACCCTAGTTGTTTAATGAAATTGTTCTGGTGGAATACAGTAAATTAATATCTTCATTTGAGAGTGGATGAGACTTTTGGTGCCTATTTCTTTTCCCAAGTTTTTTTTTAGAAACCTTTGTTTGGCCTTGAGTATTTTCTTATTTTTTTTTTTTTTATCACATCTCTTTTTCTCACCTTGCAGCCACAGTCCTGCCATATTAATCCATCCACTGCTGACCCCAAAGGTGATGTGTCCAGCTGGCATATGCAGCTACAACCATTGAGAGGGACCCCCCCAAAACCCCGCACCCAGTGAGGATCCAACACCGGCACACACCTTATTCAGGCATTGTCTGCCGGTGAAGCTGTGGCCATCAAATTGCCATGCACTATGCTGCCATTTTCCTCCCTTTTCCCCAGATAGGAGCATGGACATGCAATGATGTCCATGCACAATGTGTGGACATCTGCCGTGCTCCCCCTCCACTTAGCACCTATGTGTCTGCAGTACCTCTGGGCATCCCCAGGGACTGCCATAGCATGGCGTGCAGCAACCCCTTTCTCCAGGACTAGGAGAGCTGTCATTGGATGCTTAATCCTAGTCCTCCCCTACTGACCCGGACTCATTTCTGAACCTGGGTCGCCGGTGTGGAGCGAGGTGTGGCATTCAGCTCCTCAATCCTCAGTGTCACCGGGCTGGCTTTTGAGTGTTTTCTTAGTTTCTGAAAAGTCTGTTTCTGCCCCTTTTGAGTATTTCTGTGACTATAGATGGCCATCTATGCCAGCAATAATGCCCCTTATACTTCTTGGTTCATATTCTGAGCCGTCGTTATTTTTCACACAGAAAATTAAGTCAGCAATTATTTTGTCTAGTTCATTGGTGGGGGGGGGGGTTATGTGTACAGCTCTACTATCCTCTGTATGTGTCAGGTAACTCTGAAAGACCTGAAGGTCACTACCTGTTTTTCTCACCATATTTAGAGATGTCGTGAAATAAAATTTCGCCAGCAGAATTGCCGTGAAATCGCCCTATTACCCTTAACTGTATTAAAAACGGACATGTGTCACAGTCTACCATACCTGGTTATCAATAAATAAAATTAAAGTATTCACAAAACTGAAAAACCTAATTTAGACATTTGCACAGCATACACTGGAAAAAAACACACACACAAGAGCCAACTGTGACCAAATGCGTGAGTAAGCTAAGTGGCCCTCTTTTAGATACTTCCCACAATCAGAGGTTAAACTCTCTAGGAACTATCATGATGTGAAGTTATGCAATAGAAATCCCAAGCTCAAACACAGCAAAGGTAAACCCACAGGGTTTCAGTGCTTATAAATGACTGAGTTAGATACCGGTAGTACAGTGACTGCATGTTGGAAAACAGAGCAGCCATTATGTTCTTAAAAATGCCCTTTTCAATAATAGCCATACCCAGTCAAGGAACACTGAGCTTAGAACCATTAATCATATTAAATCCTATCCCTTGTGTCTAGTGGACCCCCCACCCTGCCATCAGATAGTGCCCCCTCCCCGTTCAACCCATAGTACCCCGAGTGAGACACCGGCACAGCCCTTCACTCACCTGCATGGCCAGCAGCCCAACTGAGCGGTTCAGTGAATGAGTGCATGCTTGTACAAGCACGCTTTCATTCATTGAAGTGCTCAGTCGGGCTGCCGGCTATGGAGGTGAGTGGAGGGCTATGCTGGTGACCCACTCGAGGTACTGGGGGGGAGTGGGGAAGGGGGTACTATCTGATGACAGGGTAGGGGGTCCACTACACACCAGGGAGTCAGGATTTTTTTATTTTATATTTATACCATGGGGATGAGGATTTGGGGGAATTGATGTAAATCTCAGCTGGGGAGGGTTCTTCAAGTTGGGCCGCTGATCAGTCCAGGAGTGGGACCACTAAACACCAGGGAGGGGGATTCTTCAAGTTGGGCCGGTGATCGGCCGGAGGGTTGGGACCATGAGACTCCAGGGATGATTTTGTATTGTATACCTAAAATGGCAAAATTTCACCTTCAAGTGGTGAATTTCTCCAATTTATGTGCAAAATTTTACCCACAGAGCACGAAATTTCACATTTTGCAACCGCAACATATTTTTCAAAATGCTTGAATTTCATGAAATATTCTGTATAACGAAATGTGTCCATTTCACACAACACTAACCGTATTATAGTTTTGCTTTTCTGAAACTACTGTAGCTGTTCTCTGTCACTGAAAATAATGTTACTAAAACAACTTTCCATTTTTTTTTCTTCTAGGCTGAAGAAGCTGTTCAAGGGAATGGAGTATTGCTCTGAGACAGAAAGGTCAGTTTTCAGGAATCACAGTTCAAAATGTTTGGAAAGCCGTCTTGTGAAGCCTTTCTTTTTCCAGCTTCTGGTTGGGCTGACAGAGACAGTGAAGTGTAAGCAGACAGAGACAGTGGAAACGGCATAATAACTTGTGTCATCAGTTTGAGTTATTATGACTTTTGAAATGTCAGCTGTGAGGGTTGCTACAGGGGGTCACTAGTTATTATATTTCCATTAATGAACCATTTGTTCGGACTACTAAATACCATATTTATTTTGTACATTATGTCCTGTTTTTTTTTAGCTGGCACACTGTGTCCTGTCTGCAACCTACCTACACCCCAAGTTAGTTTAAAAAAATGGTTACAATGCTATATGCTATATCCGTATAGGGAATACTCAGCCAGGAATATCTCCACACTGCTGCCAAGCAATAGGTAAGCCGAGTATCATATTAAGGCATTAAGGTGCCTTCCAACTTACATGATGTCCCTCCAGCCTCTCTAGTGACTGTCCAACCTCCCCATTTGCCTGCTTCTTGTAATTAGATAAAACTGTTTTTGTTTTGGTTTGGTTTTTAATGAATATAATGTATTTATTGAACTATTCACTTTAACGACATTGAATAATTTGTATTTTCTGTTTGCGTCATAATAATCATAGCCAGATGTAACTCTGTCCTTGGGGTACATTTGGGCAACGTTTGGTGAACATGAGGCTACTGGTAAACAAGTGTCTTATGGTCACATGGAAGAGCGTAAGTAGGTCACATGGTACAGTGCATCCCTATACAGCAAGATTGCTTCAGTTTTCATTCTTCAGTGTTAGTCTGTGGAGGAGACAGGAGCCTGACAGTTTTTCAGTGGATAAAATAGTTATGTTCAAACCTACTTTTCACAACTTTAACTGCCTTTTTCTTATTTTTTTTTTCATTCTTATTGAATTCTTTGTGTTTTTAGTGATAATATAGATGTAGTTTCTTATATAGTTTGCCTATTTTTCTAGGTTATTTTGAGAGATCTATTGTTTCCTTTTTTCTCTCTCACTTTTACTTTCACTGTCTGTCTCACTCTCTTGCTATTTCTCTTTCACTTCTTAAGGATGCTTAAGGATGTTATCTCTGTGTCATGTGAGGACTTGTGGTGGTGCCATCGGCCTGCATCGGACAGCACTGAAAGGTGATCCAGCAGTCCCCCCAACAGCACAGCAGCAGTCTCAAGTGCAGCAGTAACCCTGACTCCAGTGCTGCAGCAGTCCCCAGGACCCACAGCTCTGCAGCAGCAGCAGCAGCACCACTTAGCAGCAGCCTGAACTCCCTATTCCCCCATTGTACCACTACCACCGCTGGCTGTCCACCCTGAGGAGCCACGCTCATTATCTTCAGGCTCCTCATTGCTATCACGTGTGGAACAACCCTTGTTTGGGAATTTTTCATGCTTGACACCAATAATGACAGTTTTGCCAAGTGCAACCTGTGTGACACACTGGTCAGTCAGGATAACAAGGGAAGCCATCTAGGCAGCAATGGGCAATGTACACATTAAAAGATCCACTACCTGAGCCAGTGAGAGGCCAGGCAGCATGAGGAGGTGAGTGGCGATGGTTTTTCTGTGCACTGAGGGGCAGCATACAGTCTGTCAGTGATAGCAAAGGTGTAGCGAGGGGCAGGGGACAGCACCAGCAGCAATGGCACTGGCACGTGCACCACCACCGGCGCTGGTACCTGCACTGCCAACATGCACCACAAGGGAGCTAGCACAACTGCATGCAGAAAGAAGGAACCTCTGCTGTAGAGTTTCTTCAATGGAGGAAACTGTCCAAAAATTACTGGAGAACCTGTAGGTTCTAATCAAGAGGGTGGATGAGCTCCACTGCGGTGATGTGGGTACTGTTCCATCTAGCAGTGGGCAATAAAAAAAGTTTTACTAATCCTGCTTTTTTCTGTCTTTTTTATCTCCAGTCCTTTGTCTTCTCTTTTTTACACCCCATCCTTTTCTCTAACTACCGTATACTCCTTCCTATATCCTCTTAGTCTCCCCCCGTTTTCACACACAAAAAAAGTTTTAAAAATCAAAAACAATTGAAACTCTTCGCCTATCATTCTCATTTACTGTTTTATGCCATTCTTTCACATCTTGATTTCTATCTCAGTGCTCTCTCTCCTTCTTAAAAAAAAAATAAAAATAGTTTATGTACCATATTATTCTCTCTCACTACTGTTTTTGTTGTAAAACACTGTTATTTACATATATAGTGCATTTCAAAAGCACCATATTAAAAATTATTTTTCATGATTTTTTTTTAGTCCAACAGTTGTTGCTGCGCTATATCACTCACCCATTTGCACTGTTGGACTGATTCCCACTCTTCACATAGTTACTTTTCACTGATCGTCATTTCTGAAATTTCCTCCCAAACAAGAAATTGTGAAATGGAGGTAGCTACTGCAGTGCTGTTCAAGTTTCCCTCTCAGACAGTATTTGTCAAGCACATTTGGCAAGTCAATTCACGTACTCAAGTGCAATATAAATATTTCTCACTTCTTGACATTTTCTCCTCAACGAGAAATTATGAAATGGTGGTAATGTACCACTGCTACTACTGCTACATGGTATTGTGCTGTGTGCCAGTCCCGCAAAACATTTCTTGTAATGCACTTTAGGAGAAAGGTGTGAAAAGCACAATATACATAAACAGTGTGCTTCAGAATTTTTCTCAACTACCAGAATAAATACGTCTGGCTGCTGCATGCTGCCACATGGTGCTAACCTGTGTGTCCATCTCACCAGCACAGCTCTAGTAATGTACTTTAGGGCAAATGGTGTGAAAAGCACAATATACAGAAATTCTGTGTTCCCACAATTTTTCTGAACAGAATGAATATATGAGGCTGTTACCAGGTGCTAACTGTGTGTCATTCCCTCTCCGTGAATTATAAACCTATCTCCAGCCTCCCATTTTTAGGGAAGGTTGCTGAGAAAGTAGTGGCTCTGCAGCTCGAGGCGCACCTCTCAGCCTTTGACATCTATGTGCCTTTCCAGTCCAGCTTCAGAACTAGGCATAGCACAGAGATGGCACTAATTCAGATGCAAGATGACCTCCTGAAGGTGAGGGATAGAGGAGAATGGTCAATTCTCACCCTCCTCAATCAGAGTAGGTGATCCAGATGGGGTGGGTAGAATGAGAAGAGATCTGGATAAACTGGCAAAATGGTCAGAAGAGTGGCAACTGGGGTTTAATGCAAAGAAGTGCAAGATCATGTACATAGGGAAGAGAAACCCTGAAGCCACCTATAGGCTGGGAGGGGAGTTGCTGGCAGTCACAAGGGAAGAAAGAGACTTGAGCATCATCACAGATGACCTGAAATCATCCAAGCAGACCACTAAAGCAGTAGGTAAGGCTAGGTGGCTGCTGGGGTGTATTACTACGGGTATCACAAGTCATAAGAGGGAGGTAACAATCCTTCTTTACAAGACACTGGTTAGGCCCCATCTGGAGTACTGTGTGCAGTACTGGAGGCCACACTTCACAAGGACATTAAGCAAATTGAGGCAGTCCAGATAAGGGCAACCAAAATGGTGCAGGGACTGCATCATAAAACATATGAGGACAGATTAATGGAGCTCAACATGTATACCCTAGAGCAAAGGAGGGAGAGAGGTGATATGATCAAAACATTCAAACACCTTAAGGGCATTAACAAGGTGAAAGAGTCTAACATGTTTCAATATAAGAAAAATACAGTAGCAGGACAAGAGGACACAGCATGAGATTAGAGGTAGGCCAATTAAGGGGTAATGTGAGGAAGTTCTTTTTCACAGAAAGGGTGGTGGATGCATGGAACGGCCTACCTCAGGAAGTGGTGGATATGAATTCAGTGCAGGGCTTCAAACAGGCATGGGATAGGCATAAGGGAGCAATACAGGTGAGAATGAATAGATAGGCCATTGACAGAGCAAAAGCCGATGGCACATTCTTAAGGTAGAAAAAGAAATGGGCAGACTGGATGGACCTTGAGGTCCTTATCTGCCATCAATGTCTATGTTTCTATTTTTCAGTCTCTCCTCAGCATTTGACACCGTGGACCACAATGTGCTATTGGATTGTCTTAGAGTGCATTGTGGACTCACTGGAACAGTCATCAAATGGTTTGAGTCCTATCTCTCAGAAAGGGAGTAAAGAGTTGTGATGGGGAATTTCTCCTCCTCCTTGAAGCCCCTGTCATGTGGAGTGCCTTAAAGCTCGAACTTCTTACTGATGTTGTTTGTAGTGTACATGCTGCCCCTGGGAGAGCTCATTAGACAATACAGTCTGGGTTTCCACTGCTATGCAGACAAAACCCAGCTGTATATGTCATTTGGCCCTGGAACTGAAAATGCAGTTGAAGTGCTAAATAAATGCCTGGCTAAGATTCAGGACTGGATGTCCTCAAACTGGCTGAGGCTGAACCCCAACAAGATGGAGGTGTTGATGATTGAGCCTGGTCAATGGAGTGATGGGGAGGCCTCTGGAATGGTAACAGGTCTGGTCCTGGGATCCACCCCAATGATGGTTTCCCCTGGGTGAAAAATTTGGGCATCATCCTTTATGACAGACTGACTCTGGAAGCCCAGGTGTCATCAGTCATCAAAAGTGGGTTTTATCATGTAAGGAACTTCACCCAAATTAAACTCCCGATTCCGCCTGAAGACTTGCCATCACTAGTACATGCCTTTGTGACTTCCAGGCTAGACTACTGTAGTGTTCTGTACTTTGGGCTCAATAGAGGCACCCTCCACCAACTGCAGATAGTGCAGAATGTGGAGGGCAGGCTGCTGGCCTTCCAAAGTCCTACCATGTGACCTCTTTCCTGAGGGATCTGCACTGGCTGCCTGTCAGGTGGAGTATCATCTTCAAGGTGGGCTTGCTCAACTACAAGTCCCTATATGGCTGGGCCCTGGTTACCTGTCTGACCTCTTTACTCCAGCCATCCTGATACGTTCCCTCTGCTCCTTCACCGAGGGCCTCCTGGCAGTTCTGAGGGCCAGCTGAAATCCTCAGGAGATCATTCCTTCGAGGCAGCTGGCCCAGCCCTCTGGAACTCACTACCAAAATCTTTAAGGGAGGCCCCAATGGTAGAGGGACTTAATGGAGTTCCTGAAGACCTATCTTTCTAACAAAGCATTTTATGATAGCTTTTAATGTGATTTTATATCTGTTTTGTTTTAGTAATTATAATGATATTGTTTATGATGCCTGAATCCTGCTTTTTATCCGTAATGGCACCACAGCCTCCAGGCTTGGGCTCTATAATATAAATAAAAAATATAATATAAAGCCTTACTTGCTAACTTCTTGTAATGCACTTTAGGGAAAATGGTTCAAAAAGCCCAATATAATGAAAATCAGTCCTAAAAGAATTGTTCTCAACAATAAGAAAAAAAATGTCTGGTGGCTGCATGATGCTACAGGGTGCCAAACTGTGTCAGTCACACTAACACAATTTTTGCAATGCACTTTAGGGGAAATGGTGTGAAAAGCACAACACACAGGAAATCTGCTCTCAAATAATTTTTTTTAGTGACAAGAAAAATTATGACAGGATAGTTCATGTTGCTACTTGATGCCACACTGTGTGTCAGTCCCACCAACACAGTTCTTGTAATGCACTTAAGGGGATGAACGTTAGTGCCTCAAAATTCTCAGTCTTATAAATTCTCCACTCTGAAAATTTTTGCACAAGTAATCAAAATGAGATGGATTCCCTGAATTAATATGCTGCTTCTGTGCTATGTGTCAACCATAGCACATGGGCTGATAGACTGCAGTAACCATAAATTCTGGATGTTTTCTCATAAAATAATAATGCCTCTTTGTTGTGCAGATTTGAATGATGATCTTTGAGTGTCGCTGTTTGCCCTACCAGCAAAGATAAGTATTTATTTTTCATGTTTTACTTTTTGGCCCTGGGGGTGGGAGGTGGTAACAGTGTATTTCTAACCACATTTTTCCCCTGTGGCTCTCTTTCTTCAGGCATTTATCACTAGGGTGATGAAGTCCCGTTGCTGCATAGGACCAGCTGAAATCTGATTATTTCATTTAACAGTGTTTCCTACCAGGGGAAGGTAAGTGATCTATTTTTCCATTTTTTATTTCTAAATTCTTAAACTGTATTTGTATGTAACTGTCTAACTGTTTTCTGATCCTGTTTCTCTTGTTTCAGGTACTGTAATTTCCAGCTGTTTAACAATGCAGAATTGACTGTGCCCAATGTATAAGTGGCTTTCATAACTGTACCCTTGAAACCTAATAAAAATTTACAAAAACAAAACAAAACAATGCAGAATCAGGCAGCAACATCAGGATGATGACTCTTATTCATGCTGGATACAGAGGATGGGGTGACTTTAATAAAACCACACAGTGGTGGAGAAACTGGAGATGAAGGAAATGTGAGCACGAGTCTACAACATTGGCCTCGTCAACAATCCGGTGTGAACAGCACCATGTACATCAATTCTGTACTCCCAGGATGTTTCTCAACTACCAGAAAAAATATATCTGCTATATGCTTCTCATAAAATGATAATTCAGCTGGTCCCATGCAGCAACGGGACTTCATCACCCTAGTGATAAATGCCTGAAGAAAGAGAGCCACAAGGGAAAAATGTGGTTAGAAATACACTGTTACCACCTCCCACCCCCAGGGCCAAAAAGTAAAACATGAAAAATAAATACTTATCTTTGCTGGTAGGGCAAACAGTGACACTCAAAGATCATCATCCGAATCTGCACTACAAAGAGGCATTATCATTTTGTGCTGTGTGTCAGTCCCCCACCACAGTTCTTGTAAAGCACTTCAGGGGAAATGGTGTGAAAATCATAATATTCATAAATTATGTGCTCCCAGAATTGTTCTTTGTGACCAGAATGAATACTTCAGGGTGATGCATGCCACTACATGGTGCCACACTGTTTGTAGTACACATTAGCCAAATGGTTTGAAAAGCACAATGTTCTGTACATCAATTCTGTTCTCCCCTAGAATTTTCTACAACTACTAAAATGAATATGCCAAGCTGCTACATGCTGCTACAATATGCTGTGTTATGTGGCAATCCCATCAACTCAGTTCTTTAATGCACTTTAGGGGACATTATGCAGAAATCAAAATATACATATATTTTGTGTTCCCAGAATTTTTCTCAACTACCAAAATAAATTGTTCAGGCTGCTGCACGATGCTACAAGATGCTGTGTCATGTGTCAATCCTCCCTCCAAAGTTCTTGTAACACACTTTAGGGGAAATGGTGTAAAAAGCACCACATACATAAATTGTGTGGTCCAGAATTTTTTAAACTATCAGAAAACATATTTCAGGCTGCTGCATGCTGCTACATGGTGCCACTCTGTGTGTCTGTCTCCCACCACAGTTCTTGTAATGTACTATAGGGGCAATGATGCAAAAAACACAATATACTCAGATTGTGTGCTCCCAGAATTTTTCTCAGATACCAGAATAAATACTTAAGGCTGTTCTATTCTGCTACATGGTGTCATGCTGTGTCCCCCCCCCACTACCACCACCATTGTTGTAATGCACTTCAGTGGGAAATGGCGTAAACAGCACAATATACTGAAACTCTGTCCTCTATAAAACTATCACTACAAGAAAAAAAAGCCAGGCTGCTGCATGCTGCTACAAGATTATGTGCTTTGTATCATCCCCAATCACAGTTTTTGTAATACACTTCAGGGGAAATGGTGGCAAAAGCACAAAATACAAAAATTCTGTGAGCCAGAATTTTTCTCAATCACAGTTCTTGTAATGCACTTTAGAGAAAATTGTGAACAAAGCACAATATACATACACCGTATGCTCTAGAAGTTTTGTCATCTACCAGAATAAATACATCAGGCTACTTTCAGGCTGCTAAATGGTGTGACACTGGGTGTCAGTTCCAACAACCCAGTTCTTGTAATGTACTTTAGGGGAAATGGTGTAAAAACTACAATATTCTGAATATATGTCCTCCATGAATTGGTATCATGACAAGAAAAAAATGTCAGGCTAGTTCATGCTGCTACATGGTGCCACACTGTGTGCCAGTCCATCAACACAGTTCTTGTAATACACTTTAGGGGAATGATCCTTAGTGCCCCTAAATTCACAGTCTAATACATTCTCATGTCTGGAAATGTTTGCAGGAGGAAACAAAATGAGATGGGCTCCCTGAATTAATATGCTGCTTCAGCAGTGTGCAAGGGTATCACCACGGCACCTGTCCTGATAAAATGTAGTAACCAGACATTCTGGATATTTTTTCATAACATGATGAAGCCTCTTTGTGGTATGGATCCGAAGAATGATCTTCCAATGTTACTGTGTGTCCTACCAGCAAAGGTAAGTATTTATTTTGAATTTTTTTGCTTTTCTGCCTTGGAAGTGGAAACAGTGTATTTCTAATCATCTTGTGTTCCTGTTTCTCCCTTTTCAGATATTTATCACTAGGGTGATGAAATTCTGTTGCTGCATGGTTCTGGCTCTGATCTGATTATTTTATCTGGCAGAGTCTCTTACCAGGGAAGGTAAGTTTTCTTTTTTCCATTGTTGTTTTTAAATTCTTAAAAGTTATTCATATGTCATTCTCTGTTTTCTGCTCCTGTTTCTCTTGTTTTAGGTATTTATAAGCCGTGTGACAAAGTAGAATCAGGTAGCAGAATCAGGTGAAAGACTATTATTCATACTGGATAGTGAGGATGGGTTGACTTCTGAGCATGTGTCTGCAACGTTGACTACATCAACAATCTGGTGGAGAAGATGGCAATGGTTTTCATGCTGGAAGAGGAGGCCTTCATGAAGGAATGGAAACTGACCTGTGAATACAAAATAGAAATTATTTAGGCTGTAGTACATTATCTATAACCACAGGATATAGCTAAGGGTGCCTCTTTGGCACCCAGTTGTGTGAATCTCTGCACCTGATTAGAGGAGAAATGAGTGATCCAGCACCCAGATATGAAAGAATTTTTCAAGAAAATCAGTCTGTATCACAGATACTGTACAATGATGATCTATTCCTAATCTGACAGGAATGACTGATGAATTGACAGATTTTGTGATGTACAATATTTGGAATACTCTAAGAATCTAAAATTTGCTGTGCATTCGGATAGTATAGCTGTTCTATTTTTAGATCTTGTCATTACTAAAACCAGTGATGGCCATTTAGAAAGAGATTTATATAGTAAAAAATCTGATATAAATTCTGTTCTATTAGCATCCAGCACAGATTATTAAAAACATTCCCCATAGTCAGTTTCTCTGCCTCTAGTGTAATTTCAGTCAGGATAGTAGCTTCAAGAAGTAGTTAAAAGCCATGACAGATTGTTTTTTTTGAATGGGGCTATAATGCTGAGCTTTTAAGAGATGCAGAATATTTGGGCTGGAAGGTACAATAGACAGTCCCTTCTGAATCGAGGAAGCCCCAATAAGAATGACAAAGGTATTAGCAAACAATAACACTTACTACAACCGATCCCTCCCAAACTGCAAATGTAGGAAAAATTATTAGAAAACTTTAAAACACACAGAAAGCAGATCCAATGTTGGATAAAATAGCACAGGATAATCCTTCAACGAACCACAGAAACTCACTTGTGCATTCCCTGTAGCCAATATACAAAATCGTGCCCTCCTCCTCCAGTTAGTGCAGCCCACCTTGGGGCTGCAATACTCGTAGGAGGTGTAAAGTTTGTAAATATATCGAGATAGATAAGAATTTTAAGTACCCCACTACGCAAAAGAGTATGGAATTCAAAGTTTAATTTTACGTGACACATCAAATGTCATATATTTAGCATCTTGTACGTATGGGGTGTTTTATTTTGGAAAAAGAATTACACCTTTTAAACTTCAAACTAGAGAACATGTTAGGGTCATTGCTGAAGGGTATGTTAACAATATTCTTGCTGCTCATGTGAAATTTGCAGGAACCACCACCAAACATCAGTGGGTTTATATAGACATTGAAAAGGTACAACAAGGTAGGAGGGGCGATCTGGATGCCCTTCTTTGCAGAGGCACAAAATGGATGTGTTGCTTAGGTGGACTGAAGCCTCTGGGCTTGAACAATAGATCTGGAGTTACTAGTTTTTTTTAGATATAGGCAATGCTGGTAATTTGGGTTGTACAGCAGAGCTGGACATGACGCAATGCAATAACTTGCAGTAAATGACATGTCAGAAAATAATGCAGTAAGAAAGAGCTTAATTGCCATTGAAGTGCATCGTTCCCTTCAACATACTGCAGGATTTTGTGATATACTGCAGCATTACTGTATTGCAGCCTGGCTGTTGCCACTGTAACTAACATTTGTTATTTTTTTATTTCATCTCTATTGATAATGGATCAGAGTGCCTCTTTTTAACCACAAGTCTCCTGCTGCATTGATATGTGACATTATAGAAAAATACAGTAATATCCAAAGAAGCAACAATAACGTCCAACAATCTGAATTACAGGGAAAGAAGTACTCTTTGTTTCAACCATTGGACTTTATGCATGATGCTATAATTAGCTATAACATTTTTACCAAAATGGATTTAATTGTCTGTTGAGCTATATGATGTGACAAGGAACAAATGTACACGTGTTCATAAGTTTATGTGTTTGTATAATGTGAGATGTTTAGTGATATATTTGTAATCCTTTTTAAATGAAAAGGCAGTAGCAGGGTATGTATCAGTTTCTTCCCATGTTCAAGTCTCTTTAACTTCATGTTACTGTGACATCATAGGTTTTGAACTATTTAAACACATAGGCCCAGATATTCAAAAGGGTTGTGCATGGTGCAACAGTGTTGCACCATGCAACTCTGTCTTGTAGCCGCGATATTCAAATGGGAAAAATGTGCCGTACAAATCCCGATGCGCTGGAGCGCATCAGTAATGTGCCGGCACATGGTGGGGGGGGCCCATACAACCTGCACAGCCCGGCTATCAGCCCGGGATGCAGAGTCATACATGTGCAACCCTACCTGCACCTGTACAAAGTTACACCAAAAAGAAGCAACAAGTGATGGCCACCCATAGGTGAGCTGCCACATTGCAGGGCCTTAACACAGCAGCTGCCACCTGTGGGTAGGCCACCCAGTCCTGCAGCACCTAAGCGGCCCCCTCATGCCCCATCCACGGGCATCCATGCATGAAATCCCCCAAGTCCAATATCCCTGGTGGTCCAGTGGACCGATTGCTGCCTGATCACGGGCATCTGTGCCTCATCAAATACTCCTAAGACCCGGTGGTCTAGTGTACCCCACCCACCCACCCACTGGCTCCACCGCCCGCTCCCCACCGTCAGTTGGCAGCACCCCACCGCCTGCCACCCCCGCCTGCCTGCCGACTGACAGCTAGGTGAGCTGCAGCCATTGGTTCAGGGGTGAGCCAATGGGCATGCAGCTCATATTGTATTATTGTCCAGATATGAATGAATTCATTCACATATCTGGACTGGAGTAGAGCAGAGTTGCATGCCCATTGGCTCACCCTAGAACCACGGGCATGCAGCCTCACCGAGCTGTCAGTCGGTGGGCGGCGGGGTGGCAGGCGTGGGTGCGCCGCCCGCTGGCTGACAGGGGGAGTGAGGCGTGGGGCTCAGGGCGGTGGGTGGGAGGTACACTACACCACCAGGGTCTTAGGGGTATTTGATGAGGTACAGATGTCCGCGATCAGGCAGCAATCGGTCCGCTGGACCACCAGGGATATTGGACTTGGGGGGGGGTTCTATTACTGATGCCCATGATTGGGCACATAGAGGTCCACTGGACCACCAGGAATATAGGAGTTTTTTTTTTTTTTACATGAATGCCCACGATCGGGCTGCAGGGGGCATCGGTCCCCAACGGCTGCTGTCTGGCAGGGCACCAGGTGCAAGTCCTCGGGGATCGGTGCACCTGCATGCTAATGGCATGCAAATGGGGCCATGATGAGATGCAAATGGCCCCCTGTGGGCCTTGCATATATTATGGCCCCATTTGCATGTCCTCTTTTGAATATCGCAGGTGCTGTGCATGGCGCAATGGCACTTGCACTAGCGCATCTCCATGCTCCACTCTGGCCACTTGCACTGGCACAGTGCAACTGCGCCATGCACAGTGGGGGTGGCCAGGGTGCGATATTCAAAGCTGCTGCACCATAGTGCAGCTCTGTTGACTATCGCCCAGGCCACATCCCAGTGCAACAAAGTTGAGCTGCACCCAGACTTGCACCACAGCCTGGTGCAGTTTGAATATCCGGGCCATAGCGCTCAAGTCTCAAAGTTCCCAGCACGGCACAAGAGGCTTGAGCCACAAAGAATGGTGCAAAGTGCCCCTTGTGCCAAAAGATGGACCGGTAGTGATTCTCAATGTCAGCCTACATCAACTGCAGGCTGCCTGCTCCACCATGCACCTAAAAATGGGCTGTGGCATAGCACTATGAGGTTAGCAGCAGACACAGGCTGCCATATTGACTAATGCGGGATTCTCAGAACTCTCACAGAGTGAGAAATCTTAAGTACCCTTAGACCAGCCAGGGCTGGTCTTAGGGTACTTAGAAAATTCCCCTCTAAGAGTTGATCTGTGTGTGGCAATGTGCCACAGTCCCCTCTCCCCATCCCTGATGTTGGCTGTATTTGTATTTAAAAACTAAATATCCTTGTTGTCTTATGGCTCCCTCTCTGATCCCCAATATCTCCTGTGGTAATTTGGTTTGATATAACCCCCTTCCCTGGTTATCTAGTGGTCCCCTCCCTGATCCCTGATGCCACTGATTATATTATTTATTACAACCCCCCCTTCCTTGGTTGTCTTGTGGCCCCCCTAAACCTTGATGCCACAAGCTATGATATTATTTATTACAACCCTCTTCCCTGTTTGTCTAGTGGCCCCCCAAACCCCGATTTCACTATTGTAATAATATATAATACAACATCTGTCCCTGGTAGTTTCGTACCCACCTATTATAATTGAAAGGCTTTGCCTGTAGTTTGGTGACCATGCAGCCAGCCACTCCCACTTCCTGAGCTATTTAAGCAGTTCCTCTCAGCCTCACTGTGAAGCATTTTGTCTTTGCAGCCGGAGGCTATGTTGGTTTGTCCTGTGAGCTGGCTGGGGCCTAAACCTCCCCCCCAACCCGAGCCTGCTGTTTCTGTGTGTCTCTGCTGGACTTCAGTGTTTGTTTTCCTGCTTCTGGTTTGCATCTTTTCTCCAGCTGTGTGCTTCCCTGTGTTTTGTTTTTTTGGGGCCTTTTCCTGTTTTGTTGTGTTTTGGTTTCCTCTTTGTGGGGGCTTTTATTTTTAAAACTCCTAGCATACTGCTACTACAGAGCTTATTCTTCTTGCTTTCAGTTACAACTCTCAATTTACTGCAGTGCAACTGCAAATCTACTCAGAGCTCGTGCTACTGCTTTCGGTTACCTACTACTTCAACCACTGCTACTGACTGTTTATTTTAATTACTGTTGTACCCAGGGCCTGTGTTTTAACACTGTACTCATTTTACTACTGCTGTACAGGCCCACTTGCTTCCTGCTGCTGCATTGTTTGCACCCATTCCTGTTCTACCTTGTTTACTCTGAGGTTAGCTGAAACTCCTGCTGAGGCTATTAAACTAGCTTTTATATCTGCATGTGGTTCTCGGCCTTTCATCGCTTCCTTGTTTGTCCTACGGTGGGGATTGGGGGGTTGTGGCCTATGTGGTTAATTAATTTTGTTCTAAATCCTGTTTTCACTGCTGAAAATCCTCAGTTTGTCACCTTGAATTGGCTATTCTTATCTGGCTGGCGTGCCCATAACTCAGTGCTGTTTACTTGCTATACAGTTGTTATGCAGGTCCACCTATTACTACTACTGCTTACTGACCCATCAGGTCCCCACTTCCTTAAGCAACCATTGCTCCTTGCTTACGCAAACCATTGCTTTATGCCTAGTGCCATCCGCTCTGCTTCACCTGGGATTCTACCGCTCTCAATCTGCATCTGACTTTGCAAGGTCTCAGCACTCAATGCTCATTATGATCTCAGCACACCATGCTCATTCAGCTCACCAGTTTTACAGCTCTCAATCAATTCTGGGGTATGCCAGCCATTCTAATCTGGTGCAGGTTCCTGCAGCAGACGGTCTCGCTCTGCATTTAGTCCGCATCATCGAGCGTGTCCAACTTGGGGTGGGATCCTTCTCACCTGGCCCATAGCTGGGAATGTCCTCACCCCAGGCTTGGCTTTAGCTGCCTACTATGTGACAGCAGCTCCTGATGTAGAATTTAAGACTAGCGGTGAAGGGTGGTTACGATGATCTCCTTTGGCTCTAGTGTTCCACTATAATGGTTTGCCTTTGACTTTAGTGGTTTCCCTAGCAAGGCACCTTCACCGCATTCTCCCCACAACTGCCTTTGGTTCACCTGGTTTGATTTAGGGTGGGTAGGCCAGGTGAGTGCCTCAGCAGCTATTGCTCTCCTCCTGCACCTTGGATGCTCATATTGTTGCAGAGTTTTCTCGCAACCTTCCACAACGTTCCTGCTAGAGGGTTTGAGTGAGAGCTTTCCTCCAAATTGGAATATTTTCCACCTCCCTTTAATTGGGTTTTCCAAATTGCAGCTGCAGAGACATCACTAAATACATTTTCCCAAGCCTGGAGGGAAGGTGATCTAGGCCTTGGATCCCAAGAGATTTCCTCCTCACAGGGTTTTTTTCCTCTCCTCCGTTGCCTCAGGTCATAACACTTCGTTAACATAGTTGTTTACCCTAGTTTTCTTAGGTAGGTTCCATTGTTGGATGGAGGTAGAGGATGTCCTACCATTCCCCTCTCTCCTTAGGGGATCCCCTTCTCTCATACAAGCCATCACTATTCTTCTCTACTACTATGTTGCAGTTACTACTTGCTCATACGCATCATGTTGCCTCCTTTTGGGGATGATGCTACATTTCTTTTGGGGATTCCTAAGGTACCTTTAGCCTCTCCTAAAGTTCCTTGCTTTCGTACTGCTACAGGGTGGTAATTCCTCTGGAATAGAGTGTGCGAACAGCCACGACCAAACTAATAGAGTTACATAAGCAAAACACTATACTGGCTGCATAGGTCAGTGAATTGAAAGGCTTTGCCTGTAGTTCGGTGACCAAGCAGCCAGCCACTCCCATTTCCTGAGCTATTTAAGCAGTTCCTCTCAGCCTCACTGTGAAGCATTTTGTCTTTGCCCCACCATCCTCCTCCCCCTCCTCCTCCTCCAGCGGCAGTGCTCTCTCCTTAGAGGGATCCTAAGGTACCTTTAGCAATGGGAACCATCCTGTGGCACCTCTAGGGGCAGAACCCTCTCTGAGAGTTCCTTGCTTTTGTACCCCTGCAGGGTGGTAATTCCTCTGGAATAGAGAGTGCGAATGGCCACAACCAAACTAATACAGTTACATAAGCATAACACTATACTGGCTGTGTAGGTCAATGAATATTAATTCATACAACCCCCTTCCCTGATAGTCTAGTGGCTCCCCACCCCAGTAGGTAGTGCTCACCACCTTGCTTCCTCATCCCAAAACAGAGACAGTGACTGGCACAGCCCTCCTCTCACCTCCGCGGCCAGCCACCAACTGTAATGTCACTGAGCATACTGTATAGTGTATGAGCACATACACTATACAGTATGCTCAGTGACAGTTCATTCGGCAGCCAACCATGGAGATTAGAGGAGGGCTGTGCTGGTAGACGGCTCTGTTTTGGTATGGGGGGAGTGGGGTGGTGAGCACTACCTGCTGGGATGAGGGGCCACTATACCACCAGGGAAGGGGGGTTGTATGAATTAATATTATAACAGGTGACATCAGAAGAGCCACTAGACTTCCAGGGAAGGGGATTGTACTATGTATTATTATAACAGTGGCATCGGGAGCAGGGCCACTAGACTTTGAGGGAAGGGGGTTGTATGAAATAAAATTATCACAGGTGACATCGAGGATTGGGGAGAGAGACCACTAGACCACCAGGGAAGGGGGTTGTCAGTTATTATTATGGGACATTGGGGATCGGGAGGGGGGCACTAGACCAACAGGGAGTGGCTTTCTGTAGATTACCATGGGATCATTGATGGGGGGACTGCTTGCCTTTGCTGCGATGAGCCTGTGGCAGACCTTTCCCATGCACCAGGTGTTTACTGCATGGGAGAGGTTGCTTAAGTGTGGGGACTTAGGCGCCGGGACCCCTACATACTACAATCAAGTGTAGGGTCCCTGGCACACCGGACTTCATCACAAGCTGCTGTTTGCCACATCTTGCACAGATCTGTTTTGAGAATCAAACCCATGGATTTAAAATTGTAACCTTACATTTGATAAAGTATCTGCAGGGGAATGAAATGGCTTTGGGAGGTTATTAGTTGCTACTGGGGAGAACTTTTGCACTTTTATCATGATATGCCCAGCACCAGCATATGTATGTAAGTTTTTAATAAACTTTTCTCAATAGATTTTTCCTTGTGGAGCTTTTTTATGCCTGTTGTGCATTGTATATGTGAGGTCTTTTCTTGTTTTATGTGAGTACACTCTCTACTGTATTGTACTTACACCAGTGAAAGTAAAACAAATGTAAAAAAAAAGAAAGAAAAAATAACTTTTGGAAAGGATATTTCACGTCTCATACGTGATGGCCATGCCTTGAAATGGCATAATAGTGCCCTAGACAGAGGAGGCCTAGTAAGAGATGTTTTGCTTGTTGAATGAGCAGGAAGCATGACATAAAAACTGCAAAAAAAAAAAAAAAGAGAAAATGATTTAGACTTTACTCAATAAGCCACTGTTGTGACCCCACAGGCAGCATATCTGTTGTCCACACCCAGTTCTAATATATCTGTCACCTGTGAAGAAAAATAGAAATTATTTAGCCTGACGTGACCACTGTGTCATTGTGTACCTGCAAAAAGCAAACTTAAAAAAAAAGTAAAAAAAGACAAAAATCATATAATGATACTTACCATTAGAGATGCAGTAAAATGTAATTTCACCGGTGAAATTCTGGCAAAATCACGAAGTTTGCCACGGAAAGTATTTTGCGAAATTTACACATTCTGCAAAATATTTTTTAGGTGCGAAATGTGGAATTTCACCTGTGAAATGCAGAATTTTACCAGAAAAATGCAGAATTTTACCCGCAAATGGCAGAATTTCATCCATCAGTGATGAAATTCTGCCTTTTACAGGCAAAATTCTGCATTTTTCTGGCAGAATTTTGCATTTCGCACCCACAAAATATTTTGCAAAATGTGCAAAAATATTTTGAGAAATGTGCAAATTTCATGAAATATTTTGCTTAACAAAATTTGTGGATTTCACCTCTCTTTACTTACCAATCACATTGGTGAGGACCATGTCATGTATGGGCATGACAGTGCCACAGAGATGGGTGCTAGATTAATAGGCAACTTATGTTTGCACCTTGTGTGCTGTCTGGCATTGCAACTGACTTGCTAGTGGTCCCTGTGAATGATCAAACCTACTGTGGCTGGGTACATGGGATAAGGAAACAGCTGGCACCTCGCTAGTGTGAGAGGTTATTCCAGTGAATGCAGGGTGATGGAGCTGGGGGGGCCGCATTGAAGGGGATGGGGTGCAGGAACATAAAGAAAGTAAGAAAAAAAGTGAGTTTCAAGCAATAAAATGCTCTGAGACTTTATTTTTCACACAATAAAAAAAAAATTAACAAAGGCAATTACACAGCTAGGACCATCAAGCAAAAGTCATACCCTCTGTGTCTAAGAGGAATACACAGTCCTCACACAACCTTTCCTCAGGCTGCACCTAGCTAACTAAAGCTCCCAGAGGACTTGAATTTATACAGCATGAAAAGTCACATGATTCAAGGGATCCACCCCCTAAGCTAATAGAGAAAGTTTTTCTATACTAAACAATAATAAAAATAGAAAGAAAACCAATAATACATTTTTATTCCAGCAGATAATGGATATTTCATCACAGGAATTCAAGATAGAAGTGTGTTTAGCTTTAAACCTCTGGGCATATCATTATGACACCTTTAGCTCTGCCCCATTTTCTGTGATTGACAGAAACCAAGGATAAAAATGACAACAGTATGAGGCGTTGGCCCTTAAGGGATGAACCTGCTCAGAGCTGTATAGGTAATCTTCTGAAGATAACTTCACTGTAGTTCTCTTACACCAGCAAAGTAAAAACTGCTAGCCTTTTGGCAATGCAGGCTTTATTTAGTTCATAATAACCCATATTTAGAAAAGTGAAAAAATAATGGTTGCACAAGGGTTTACAGGGAGTTTATAAGAGGAAAAAGCCGGGAGTGCCTCTGTACATTTGGTACTATGCACTCCAGCTTCTGCACATTTGCTTAGGTACTCAAAGCATAAAAATTCTGACAGAAGTCCTAGTAAGCAAGTTTAGCAAAACATAAGCATTTTTAAGGGCTCAGTTCAGGCATTTTCAAACACACATATGTTTGGTTCCTTTCATTTTATTTCAAAAGTGGTACAGCCAAATACCAGCACATAGTGCTATATCTTAGCAAGGGTTACAACAGCTGCACCCTGCTTCAGTACCTTTAGAAGGGGTTTTCTTTAGTTTGTGGTAGCATTTAAGTTACTGACACTGTGTGTACTCCACTGGCAGGGAGGCTCAAACTTAGGGACTGAAAGGAAATTGGAAAAATATAAGAAGAGAGACATGTAGGTGGACAATCTACAGTGCAAGAAAGAAAATGACAGGAAGGGAAAGAAGGGTGCTGTTGCAACAGACTTTAGGTTAGAAAAAGAGAAGATAGAAAAGGGTCTGTAAGGCCCCCCTCCCCACCTGGCCTGGTGGAGCACAGCACTGCCACTCCCCATCCTGCTCAGATGGACACCAGGGTCAATAGACTTCCTGCTTTTCTTTACCATGCCCATCTATGCTTAAATTAGGGGTTTGTTGGGTCTTCCACCCACCCTCTTCAGAAGCCCCACCCCAGGGCACCCTAAAGCAATATACAACTAGCATTACTTCATCATTGTAATGCACAGTTGTGCTGCTTAACAACTATAAGCACTCCTTACATTTGCCCTGGGGTATATAGTTTATTTATAGACTATTTCTAATACTCTGTAATACACTGTACAGATACCCAAAATGCACTACACACTATGTACATATTTACACATTTACAGGATTCATAGGTTCTACACCTGCTGCATGACAGGACATAAAGTCCGTGTTTTTATGTTGCAACCCAGGTGTATATTTGATTGTGAAGTTGTAGGGCTGCAAGGCCAGATACCATGACATTATTCTGGCATTTTCATTTTTCATTTGATGGAGCCAGCAGAGGGGGTTATGATCAGTGACCAATGTGAAGGTGGCTCCCCAGAGATAGAATCGCAATGCCTCTATAGCCCACCTTACTGCCAATCACTCCTCAATGGTAGAGCATTTTTGCTGTCGGTCGTGAAGTTTCCTGGAGATGTATAAGATAGGGTGTTCCTCTCCACTAAAATTCTGACTCAAGACTGTGCCAATTCCAGTATCCGAGGCATCAGTGTGTACTTCAGGACACTTCAGGACCGGTGAAATGCAAAGAGCAGCTTTAATTGTTTGGAATGTCTTTTCACACCAGGTTACCAGGTTACCATATTTCTTTTTAGTCAAGTCATTTAGAGGGGTTGCTATAGAATCAAAGTCAGGAATAATTCTTTGGAGGTCACGTGATGGCAGCCTGAAGGGAAGCAGCACCCACCCGCGGCTCCGCTCTCCCGCTGTTAATTCAAGTGTTTTATTTTATACCAAGAGTCAGTTGCAGCTTTTAAGCGGCTTTGGCTGTTCACAGTGGTATTGCACATCTGATTGACTCTGGAATCTACGTGAAAGGAATGGAAGTTTTTATGAAAAAAGGCCCTCCGCGGCACTTCCCCCCGCCGACGCCTGAGAAGGACAAGACCGCAAAGTGCCCAAAGCAGCAAGCTACAGGGGTTACTAAATCCACTACGCCAGCTACAGCCCTCTCGGAGGAGAGATTCCTCTAAATAATGCAGCCTTTACAGGAAAAAAATATCTGACATGTCGGATGACCTGCATCAAATTAAAACGTCGGTGCAATCACTAGCAATACGTGTGGGGGTCTCTGAGGCCAATATTGCTTCACTGGAGGTAAAACAAGGGAAAATGGAACAGGAAGCCACCCAACTGGGCCGCAGGATCAAGAAACTCGAGGAAAAACTTGAACATCTAGAAAGGAGGAGTAGAAAGAATAACCTCCTGGTGATCGAAATACCAGAGAAAGAGGAAGGAAATAACCTGATCCTTTTTGTACAGAAGTTGTGTGAGAGGATCGCTGAGCCATCCCTGAATAGCACAACCTATATTATCGAGTGTGCCCATCAAGCTCTCTGTCCTCCTCCACCTCCACCTCCTGTTGCCCCTCCTTGACCCATCATCTTCAGGTTACTAAACTTCCTAGACAAACAGTTTATTTTGAGCAAAGTTAAAAACCTGCAGGAAGTCCTTTGGAAGTGCCGTAAAATTCGCATCACCCAGGATCTCCCGCAGCCTGTCTGGCTGAAATGGCAGGAACTGCACCCGACAGTGTCCAAGTTGATCACAGCAGGGAAGCTCTTTTGCATGAGTTACCTTGCAACACTTCAGGTCAAATCCAGAGAGCAATGGCTCTCATTCGAATCCAAGGAACAAGCGATGAAAGAGCTCAAGACCCTGTTCCCTGACCTTTTCAAGTGAGGGCAGTATCGGGGCGAGTTTCCATTAGTGAATGAGTGTGCGAGCAACACTGAGCTGTTGGCTGGGTACTGTATCTTAACATACTCTTTGGTATGTTTGCCTGATGGTGAAATAAAGAGACCACCCCTGTAAACCTGAAGAAAATCGATTGTTTCTGTTTCATTTGACAAGCACAGCCCCTTCCACTACGAGAGTAACTCAGTGAACTGAATACTTGAACAGGACATTAGGTGCAGAATGTCGCCTAGCCCTTTCATGACCCAGAGATGGTCTGTGTTGGCTGGACACTGGACTTTATTTTATGGGATTCAGTTATTAAGACTGTAACGCAGGCGATTTGGCTGTATATTGAAAGGAATAGATTGTACTATGGGTAGGATGCTCAATGATTTTTATTTCTTATTGTCGTTTCTCATAGGTATGTTTGCCCAGTCAATGTTTTAAAGGACCAGGCGTAGTGTCAATTATGGGGGGGGGGGCGCAATTGTCCTTCACCTTTGCATATTACCTAAGTAGTTGGACTGATTTTGTCTAGCTAGTGGTTATACTAGCCCTCCTATTACTTTGTGACTTGTGGATGATGTGTATTTTTGATTTTTCTCCACCAGGGAAGAGGACTGAATGATCCGAAGGCATATCTCCAGAACCTGGTACAGGTGTATGCCCCTGAGAGTATCATGGAGCGGCATGTTTTGTTGGGGACTTTTCTTTTTCTTTGGTCAGTAATAGTGGGGGTGGGGGTGCGGTGGGGTGTTATGGGGAAGCAGGCTGCAGTAACATCGCATACTAGAAGTGGTATTGTGGTGTGGTTGTTTAGAACTGGTGTATAGAATAATGTAGGAATTAGAGTTAGCTGTATTTAGTATCAGTTAGTGTGTATGTTTTTTCAGGGGGATCAATAGGTGTTGGCAGGGGGTGTTAAGGATAGGAGAAAAGGAGGGGTCAAGTGTTTTCATCTTACTTTATTTAAAAACAACAACAGGAGCAATGTCACAATTGAAATATTACTATGAGTGGCCCATATAAGTTTATAAGCTGGAATATGAAGGGCGCCAAGACCGCTGTAAAAGACACATTATTCTTCGACACTTGCAATGTCTGAACACCGGGATTGCTTTCCTTCAGGAAACGCAACTCCGGCGGGAGGATATTGTTTTGTTCCATAGAGCGTGGGTTGGTCAAGTCTATGGGGCGGGCAAATCCACTAATGGGGGGAGTGGTAATCCTAATAAATAAAAAGATTCCCTTCACCGTTGAAAAAGAATGTTGGGATCCTGATGGTTGGCATGTTATAGTGCATGGTTTGTTGGAATCACATCAGGTTATACTGGGAGCGGCCAATGGACCAAACGTTGAGTCCCCCCAATTTTTCACACATTTGATGAAGCTGGTTGTTTCCAACCCCCCTAAACTTACCATCTTGGAGGGGGGGGGATTGGAATATTACCTCTTATTCACATATTGATAGGTCCAACTCCTGGAGAAGAGGATTTCCCCCGCCCAGAGGGCCTTACATGAGCTCATGAAGGGAGCGGATCTCATTGACGTTTGGCGTGTCTTGTACTCGGAGAAATGTCAATACACTTTTTTTCTTCACCACACAAAACATTTTCAAGAATTGACTTCCTCCTTATGAGTTCTTTTGCCCTCCCAGGTGTTATTAATGCCGATATACACGCCAGGGTCATCTCCAATCATTCACCGGTCTCCCTTCTTTTCCTAGTGGGATCTGATGTTAAGAGGGATACCCTCTGGCGGTTCAATACCCAATTACTGCAGAAACCCAGCTCCTTGCAGCATATCAGAGATTTTATCACTGAATTTATAAGGATCAATAGGGAGTCAGTCAGCAGGGTCGAGGTAGTTTGGGCGGCTCTAAAATGTTTCCTGAGGGGGGAGTGTATCAGGATGGCCTCAACAAAATCCCGGCAATTCAAGTCACAAGTGAACTCCTTACTCTCCTCAATTTGTCAATTGGAAACTACAATCTCTCAGCTATCACCTGATGAGGACTGGGTCAAGCTACATGGCCTGCAAGCCCAATATTCCAGTCTCATTTCCCAGAAAGCTGAGCTTTCATTGAAACATACAAAGTTTCTCTACTTAGAATCAGGGGAAAGAGCTAGTAAACTACTGGCCATGTGGCTCAGGCAAGAGAATGCATCTCGGTTTATCCCGGGTATTAAACCGGATAAGGAAACACCAGTTGTCACTGACCCCCGTGCTATAGCAGGGCTGTTAAGGCAATACTATCAGAGATTATATGCTGAGGATCTGGTTAATGTCCCTTCTATGGCAGATATCATGAAATACCTCAGTTTAATTGATCTACCTAGGTTGTCGCCCGTTCACACTTCTTCCTTAGTGGGCCCCATTAAAGTTGAAGAAGCGGTGAGAGCCATTGAGCTCCTCTCAACGGATAAATCCTCAGGACCAGATGGACTCCCTAATGGTCTCTACAAGGACTGTATATCAGAGATAGCCCCATTGTTGACAGAAGTTTATAATTTCTGGTTCTATACGGGGTTATCTGACCCCACTTTTTTGAGGGCAATAATCACGCTTATTCCTAAAAAGGGCAAAGACTCGCAATACCCGGACAGTTATCAACCTATTTCATTGATTAATACCAATATGAAACTCCTGGTCAAGATTTTGGTCAGTAGGTTAGGACCTCTCATGCCCCTCCTAATAAGTAAAGAGCAAATTGGGCTCATGACAGGAAGGTCCACAGGAGACCATATGCGGAATTTGTTACATCTCCTCTCGGTGGCTAGTGGCTCAGAGCTTCCCATGGTTCTGGTGTAACTGGACGCTGAGAAGGCTTTTGATAGGGTGTCATGGGACTTCCTTTTTACCACCATGTCGCGGTTTGGTCTTCCCGAGGGCTTGCTTAAGTGGATTAGGTTGTTATATTCTTCTCCTTCAGCCCAAATTCGATGTAATGGGGTTCACTCTGAGACCTTTTTGCTTCACAGAGGTACTAGACAGGGGTGTCCCCTTTCCCCTCTTTTATTTAATATATATTTAGAACCCCTCATTCAGAATCTGGTAGCCACTCCAAACATTTGGGGGATCCAGGTGGGGGACCAAAGATATACTCTCTCAGCATACGCGGACGACTTACTGTTGCACTTAGAAGACCCACAAGAAAGCCTACCAGCTCTTTTGGAGCAGGTCGGGGCCTTTTCCAAGGTTTTTTATTATAAGTTCAACCTTACCAAAACTATGCTGTTCCCCTGAATAATAGGGTTTCCCGAGGAGAGGTGACTAACTTCGCTCTTTCATGGGAGTAGAAATCCCTTTTATATTTGGGTTGGGAATCCAAGTGGCAAGAGATATTACATCTATGGTGAAAGCCAACCTTTCAGATTTACTGACTAAAATTAAAGCAGATTTTGATAGATGGGGTGCTCTCCCCCTGTCACTTTGGGGAAGGATCACTACGGTGAAGATGAATGTACTGCACCATTTCTTATACCCAATGGGTATGCTGGGCTGCTTTCTCCCTTAAAAATGGTTCATCAAACTGCAATCAATGTTGAACACCTTCATTTGGCAGGGTAAGCGAGTTAGAAGGTCCAATCTTAAATTAACTGCTCCAAAAGAGCAGGGAGGTCTTGCTGTTCCCTCCTTTTTTCTATATTACTGTGCCCATCATCTTAGTAAGCTAGCCCGTTGGGTGCAGGAACCGCATGTTATAAACCCTCAAGACTACTCGCCAGAGTGGCTGGAAATAGAGCAGTACCTTGCAGCCAAATATAAGTGTACCCTCCCAGCTCTACTATATACCACTCTTCGGGCAATTCCTAGACCCTTAGGGTCCACCCCGTTGGGATGGTCTATCAGAGCATTACATTAACTGCAAGTGGATAGGTCCACTAACTGGCATACCTCTCTAGAACAGCCCATATTGGGCAACCCTCATTTCAGAGTTGGGCATCTGCCTATCCCATTGTTTTACCAGCCTAATTTGATGGGGAAGAAAGTTGTGGATACGTATGCTGATGGAGAAATAATCTCCTTCCCCACTTTCCAAGACAGATTTAATACGCATGTTAGTAGTATCTTCCAACATAGGCAGCTCAAGGAGGCTATAATCTTCCACATAGGTAAAACCCGGGGCCTCGAGGTGGAGAAAGTGGATTTATCCTCTATTTTGATATTGGCCAGGCAGCCCCATACAATTTCCTTAGTTTATAAAAAGTTACAAGTATTACAGAGTAACCTGCCTCAGGGCGTTTGCTACTATTGGATTCAGGAGTTGCCACTGGGTACAGATGCATATTTCTGGAAGAAACTGTGGCTTAATTCCTATAATTTCATTAAACAGGATAGATTGCACCTTATCCAATTTAATATCATACACAATGTATATCTTACTCCTTTTAAACTTCACAAATTGGGGTGACTCTCTTCCCCAGCCTGTACTAGATGTGGACGTGAGCTGGGTACTTTGTTCCATATGTTGTGGACGTGCCTGAAAGTGCAAACCTTCTGGCAGGCAATTAGGCATTCTTTGGATTCACTCTTAGGTTAGGACCCTTTATTTATCCCAGAAGCTTGTTTACTGAATTTATTTCCTCAAAGTGCACCCAAGGTCAGGAAAGGCCATATGGCCCTGGTTGCCATAATAGCAAAGTTGGTTATAATGTGGCACTGGAAGGACAATGAATCCCCACCTGTTCTGGAATGGCATAAAGAGGTGTTGCTGGCATTGCAGTTGTAGAAACACATTTGTCTAATGCGTAATAGGTACGCAACATTCTAGAGCAAATGGGGAGCATTACAGGCCCTGCTTGCCATTTGGAAGACCTAACTAGGCTAGATTATAGACCATTGAATGATCACCTACTTGAATGGCACACATAGAAACATAGACTTTGACAGCAGATAAGGACCACTTGGCCCACCCAGTCTGCCCATTTCCCTACCTATTGGATAAGCTGCAGATTCTAGTTAACCAACAGCCTACTTCCTGCGACCCCCTACTATAATTGCCTTATGTCTGTCCCATGCATGTTTGAATTCCCCCACTGTTTTAGACCCCACAACCTCTCCAGAAAGGCGGTTCCATGTGTCCACCACTCTCTCTGTGAAAAGAATTACCTCACATTACCCGAGCCGTCCCCCAACTTTAAATTGTGCCCCTTGTTCTTACATCTCTTTTTCTGAAAGATGCTACCTCCTGGACTTTCTTGATTCCCTTGAGGTACTTAAAAGTTTCTTTCATGTCCCCTGTCCCTCCTTTCATCAAGGGTATACATATTAAGCTCTCTCAGTCTCTCTTCATATGGTTTCTGATGTAGACCCTCACCATTTTAGTTGCCCTCCTCTGGACTGCTTCCATCCTGTCTATGTCCTTGCATAGATGAGGTCTCCAAACTGCACAACTCCAGATGGGTCTCACCAACTGTCTGTACAGAGGGATAACCACTTCCCTTTTTCTACTTGTGGTGCCCTCCCTATGCATCCCAGTATCCCCTGGCTCTCCTTACTGACTTCTCACATTACTTACCCCTTTAGGTCATCTGATATGACTACACCCAGATCCCTTTCCATTACTGTTGTCGTTAGTACCTCCCCTGCTATTGTGTACTCTTCTCCTGGATTTTTATTTCCCAGGTGCATTACTTTGCACTTCTTTGCATTGAATCTAAGTTGCCATATGTCTGACCATTCCTCCAACCTTGCCAAGTCCCTTCTCATCCTTTCTACCCCCCTTGTGTATCAACTCTGTTACAGATCTTTGTGTCATCCACAAAGAGGCATACCTTTCCTTCCAGACCCTCCGCAATGTCACCTATAAAGACGTTAAAGAGGACTGGACCCAGTACTGAGCCCTGAGGTACTCCACTAGTAACCCCCTTTCTTCAGAATGTGTTCCATTCACTATTACCTTCTGTGTCCTGTTGTGCAGCCAGTTTGCTACCCAGGCTACCACCCTGGGACCCACTCCCAGGCTGGCTAACTTGATTATTAATCTTTTGTGCGGGACTGTGTCAAATGCCTTGCTAAAGTCTAGGTAGGCCATATCCACAGCCCCTCCCTGGTCTATTACTTGTGACCCAGTCAAAGAAATCGATTAGATTCATCTGACATGACCTTCCTGCTGTGAATCCATGCTGCTTTGGGTCCTGTGCCCCACTGGCCTCTAGGTACTCAACAATTCTTTCTTTCAGAAGTGATTCCATCATTTCCCTACCACTGAGGTCAAACTAACAGGTCTGTAGTTTCCTGCTTCTGTCTTGCTCCCACTTTTGTGAAGGGAATCACATCTGCCCTCCTCCAGTCCTCAGGTACCACTCCATCTTCCCATGATTTGTTAAAAAGTGTGGTTAGTGGTGTCACTAGGTCCTCCCTTAGCTCTTTTAGGATTCTAGGGTGAATCCCGTCAGGCCCCATTGCTTTGTCCACCTTGAGTTTTAGGAGTTCTTTCAGTACTCTTTCTTCTGTAAATGGACTGGTATCAACCCCACTATCCAGAGTGCTTCTACTGTTTGGTTTAGGTAACTCCTCCTCTTCTTCTTTTGTGAATACTGAGCAAAAGTATTCATTCAGTATCTCTGCCTTTTCACTGTCTCCATCTGCCCACCTCCGCCTCCTTTATTAATCTTCACTATCCTTCCCTTAACCTTTCTATGCTCCCTAATGTACCTATAAAAGGTTTTATCCCCCTTCTTAACTGAGTTGGCTATCTTTTCCTTGGTTTGGGCCTTTGCTTTTCTGACTGCCTTCCCTACTTTTCTGCTTTAATTGATACAGTTCCCTGTCGTTGCTGTGTCTGTGATTCCTTATACTTTTGAATGCAGCCTTTTCTCCTTAACCTTCCTGACACCTCTTTTGAGAGCCATAGTGGTTTTTATTCCGCTTTGTTTTCTTTATTTGTTTCACACAAAGGCTTGTTGCCTCCATGATGGCAGTTTTGATTTTTCTCCATTGTTCTTCCACCCCTCCTTTCTGGCCATTTGCTAATGCATTCCTCATGTATTCACCCATTATGCCAAAGTCAGCCCTTCTAAAGTCCAGTATCCTTGTCTTTGTATGGCTTGTCTCCATGGTTGTGTTTATTGTGAAGCACACTGTGCAGTGTTCGCTTGTTCCCAGATGTCTACTGACTTCTAAGTTTGTGATCCTCTCTCCATATGAGAGTACCAGGTCTAATATTGTTCCCTCCCAAGTGGGTTCCACCACTAGCTGTCTAAGGCATGCTCCCTGTAGGGCATCGAGAATGACCCTGCTCTTGGATGTGGCTGCAGTCCATGTCACCCAGTTAACATCTGGCATATTCAGGTCCCCCATCAACAGTATCTCCCCTTTTTCAGCCATTTTGAGAATGGCCTCTATCATTTTCTTGTCTATTTCCTCCCCTTGAGATGGGGGTCTATAAACAACCCCTGTGCAGATTGTGATGCCATTCCCTGTCTCCAAGGTGACCCGGAGTTTCTCTTGTCCTCCCCCTTTACTTTTTAGTTCTGTAGCTTTGATCTCTTCACTTATGTAGAGAGCTACTCCACCTCCTCTTTTAACCTCCCTGTCCCTTCTGTAGATTGTGTACCCTGGTATATTGACATCCCAGTCATGGTTCTCCATGTACCATGTTTCTGTGACTGCCACAATATCCAAGTGTTCCTCTTCCATCAGGGCTACTAGCTCTGGAAGCTTGTTTCCAAGACTACGGGCATTGGTACTCATTGCCCTCCATTTAATGTTGGCTTTATCCTTTTTTACCCCATCCCTGCTCTTATTGCCCTTGTCCATTTTTCAATTTGCCCCTGTCCTGCCCTCTGTTGAGCTCTGTACCTCAGTGTTTACCCTACTACCTGCCATGTTTTGTGGGGGGAGGCTTGAACTTTCCTGTTTCCTATCAGCACCTCCACCCTTGTCTAGTTTAAAAGCTTGCCAAGGAAGCCTTTAGTTTTGCAACCATTCATTAAACTGCATGGTGTGCAGTACCCTAGCCTCACCCCTGCCATAGACTGGCAGCACCTCTGAGAAGGTTACCGTGCTTGCTACCTGTCTGAGGCCCCTCCCCAACTCCACAAATTCATCCTGCACTGCACTGATCTCATGCCTAGCTAGGTCATTTGTCCTGAGGTGGACAATGATATCTAGTTTCCTCTCCTGTGATGCTGCTTCTGCAATCCTGAGGATTCGCTTCCTGTCCCTCCAACCATGGCACCAGGCAGGCACCTTACTTCCCTCTCCTCTCCCTTCCCCAGGTCTACACCACTAACAATTGAGTCCCCTATCAGAAGCTGTTTCTTTCCCCTGTGGTGTTCCTTGCCACTCTTTTGTGGGTCTCCTTTGTGGATGTCCCCAGCATTTTTCTTGGTCTCCAATGAGGGTGTCATCATAGAGGAAGCTTGATTTGCCAGGCTGACATATGAATTGTGTAGCGGTGCAACTTGGGGGCTACGCCTCTGTTCTACCACCCTCACCCTCCCTGAACCTACTGTAGTCCATCTGCTCTTCACACATGGCAACCTCTGAGGCAGTGGTTGTGGAACTGGTGCTCATTGGGTGGGGGAGGCCTCCTTAGTCCTTGCCAGTTCAGCCTGGAGGTGGGCAACCTCTTCCCTCAGAGCTGACAGTTGCCTGCAAATAGGGCAGCAACGCAGGTTCCAGAACGTCTTCTGGAAAATTGCTGCCCCACAGCCAGTGCATTGCACCACTCCCCACATGTCCCTCTTCCTTATAATATACAATGAGTAATATATAATTTTTTTTGTGTGTGTGTGTGTACTTACCCTGTATGCACTGTGCTGGGTAATTAAGAATATGACACATCTGCTCCAAGACCTGTTGAGGAAGTGATGTCAGAACCTTGGCTATAAAGGAAATGCCACAACCACTGGTAACTGTTAGAAACAATCAAATACATCACTGCTCCACCACCCTGGTGAGTACTGCTCTTTATAGTAAGTCAACCAACACCACAATGTACTAGACCACTGCTCCAACACAAACCACTCTACTGAGTCCAGGGATAAAAATGAACTCACTGTTCAGCCAGCAGGACACTTCTAAAATATTGCACAAATATCCTTCCAAATCCTGTGTGTCTAGCACAGAAATCAAGCAACTTCAGTTGTATTTTAACCCCTCTGGTTATAAAATTACTACACTTTAATGGAATCCTGCAATTCTTAATGCCAATAATAAAATAATGAAACTTTCTGTAGAAAGTGTGGTTTACCTTCCTAGTCCCTTACAATATTGTTTTACCAAGTTCCTAGTTCCTCAAATGTGTTCTAGTTTGTTCTCTACAGTATAGCAAGTTTCTCAGCATCCAACAGGAGCAGGCAAGTCTTTTCTGACTCACATGACCAACACTTGGCTCTGGGGGGGAGGGCAAAGGGAGGATCTGAAGTAAAGGGAAGGAGAGAGAGGGAGGGAGGGAGGTTTATGGGAGGTGGGGGGATGATGGATTTCTTTGGAAATGTCTGTAGTATTCTATTTACTGTTTTAATGTCATCTCCTCTCAGGGGATTGTGTGTTATGTAATTCTATTTGAAATTAATAAAGCTTATTGAATTACAAAAAAAGGAATAACTCTTCTGTAGTAGCCAGCAACACCCAAGAATGAACATACTTGTTTTTTTGTTTGGGGTACTGGGCAATTGGCCATGGCTTTAGTTCTAGTTATTTCTGGTTTTACTTGCCCATTGCCTAGTAAAAAATCCAAATGCCTCATTTCCTTCATCGCCACAGCACATTTCTAGGGTTGATGGTTAACCCAGCCCCGCTGATGGCTTTTAAAACCTCAGCTGTTTTAGATGGGTAGGCCAATCATGGCTAAAGATAACTACATCATCCAGGTAGGCTGCAGCGGAAGCGGAATAGGGGGCTAACAGTTGGTCCATGACCCTCTGGAAGGTGGCAGGTGCTCCATGGAGCCCAAAATGAATGGTTATGAACTGAAATAGGCCCATAGGCATGCATAAAGCTGTTTTTTTCTCTGGATGATTGATCTAAAGGGATCTGCCAGTACCCCTTGGTTAAATCTAACGTGGTAAGGTAGCTGGCATTCCCAATTCAATCAATCAGGTCATCAATCCTTGGCATAGGATACTCGTCAAATGGTGACACCTGGTTTAGTTTTCTAAAATCAAGGCAAAATCTAATACCCCCTTCTTTCTTGGTTACAACCACTATTGGGCATATCCAAGGGCTTTTTGATGGTTCTGTTATGCCCAATCTTTTCAGTTTTTGGATCTCCTGTTGTACCTCTGATCTAACTCTTTCAGGGAGCCTCTAGGGCTTTTGCCTGATAGGGAGGATGAGGTGTGTATTTGATGTTCCACCCCTACTGCCATCCTGGGTATCTTAGTGAAGGAAGAGGAATAAACTCGATGAACCTGCTCCAGCTCTACCCTATGTTGCTCTTCTAGGTGGGATTAATATTTAGTTCCTTAATTCCAGATTCCCCTTCTTCATCTAGCCTCCATATGCCAAGTCTATCTCTGACTCCTCTTGCTTGGGCATCACTACCATGTCTATATGTGGCTCAGGTTTTTCCTGCCATTTTTTCAGCAGGTTAACATGGTAGAGTTTCTTTCCAGGCCTTTTGTTAGGGGTCTCTATTTCATAGATCACATTTCCCACTCTCTTGATAACTGTATATGGCCCCTGCTACTTCATCAGAAGCTTATTTTCAGTAGTTGGCTATAAGAATAAAACTCTATCCCCCTCTTTGAATTCTTTGTTAGTCACTTTTTGGTCTTAGTACTTCTTTTGTTTATGTTGGGTCTCACTGCAGTTCTGATGTGCCAATGCAGTATATTTAACCAATCTCTTTCTTAACTGGGTCATGTAATCAGTAATAATGTTACTGGCCCCTACATGTTTTCCATCCTCTCAATACTCCTTTATAACATTGAGAGCTCCTTGTGGTTTACTCCCATACAGTAGCTCAAATGGGGAGTACCCAGTTGATGCTTAAGGTACCTTCCGATATGCAAAAAGATGCAAGGGAAGGTACTGGTCCCAATGTTTACCTTCATCATGGGCAAATTTGCGGAGCATCCGGTTGAGGGTCTGGTTAAAATGCTCTACAAGGCCATCCATTTGAGGGTGGTAAGGGGGATGTCCTGATCGCTGCCACTCCCAGTAGGTGGTACAGTTCTCTCAGTAAGGCAGAGTTAAAGTTGCTACCCTGGGCAGTTAATATCTCTTTTGGGATACCCAACCTACTGAATAGTTTAACCAGTTCTTCTGCAAATTTCTCTGTAGTGATGGTCCTAAGAGGGATGGCCTTGGGATACTGGGTTGCATAACTGCAGACCAAAAGTATGTATTTATTGCCCTTTGAACTTTTTTCAATAGGCCCCACAATGTCCATGGACATCTGCTGAAAAGGAGAAGGCACTAGAGGGAAGGGTTCCAGGGGTACCATGTCTCTCCTACCTATGTGAGCCACTTTCTGACACTCTTCTCATGCTTTACAGTAGCTGGCAACCTGATCATGTATATTAGGCCAGAAAAACCTCTGTAGGGGTCTGGATAAAGTTCTATCCCTCCCAGCATGCCCTAAACATGGTATGTCATGACCCAAATATAATAGTTGTGCTCTATATTTTTCAGGGACAACTAGTTGTTCAACTTCCTCCCCTCGCTTGGGATTAGTACACACTCTGTACAAAAGGTTTGCTTTAATAACCATTTCAAGGGACTCTTTTGGTGTGATCTTACCAATCTATTGGAAAAAAAGGGTTAATGTTGAATCACATTTTTGTTCACATCTCCCCTTTTGTGAGTACAAATGGTCCAAAAGGCTACTGAACAAATAAATATATAACCGGATAGTAGTACTATTGCACTCTGAACTGTTGAAAGCACATCAGGAGGAGATGGGAGTGTAGTATTGCCTGAAAGTGAACATAACTATGTCCCCGAGCATGGGGTTGTCCCCAAGTTCATGTCCCACCATGTTCTCTCCTCTGACTGCCACAAGGGTGGTAGTTGTCAGCAGAGGGGATATTCCTCCTTGTTATATTACTTTCATGCCGCACACCATGGGTGTCAGTGGACACTGAACCCTGACCTTGAACATCATCAAGTGCTCTGGAACAAGTCACGGCACCTAGTCAATCAATCAATCAATCAAGTCTTTATTTAACCAGGTGGTCATCGTTGAGTATAGCTCATTTGCAAGATGGAACTGGGTGGAACATAGACAAGTGTTTATACAGGGCAACACAGATGTTTACAAGGCAACACAGATATTTAACAATTAGGTAAAAAGGGAAGAACAATAGTTACAAGTATAAAATAAAATAACACAGTAATTCATATATACATGGAATTACACACGCATTGTACAGTGTGTAAAGGCATCTACATACACAAAAGTATCTGTAACCAGCTATGGGGCATGGCTATATAAGGCAGTTGTAAGAATACACAAGGCAGAGGTGGTGGTAGAAGAAGAGGGAGGGAGGAGAAAGGCTAGGAGGGCGTGAGGCACAAAACAGAGTGGGAAAGATAGGGATGTAGAGATGAGGGAAGGGAAAGGAGTGGAGGCACTCGCGTTGTAGGATATAAGAGTAAGGGGCAGGGAGGTTGTCTCAACCAAAGGGTAATGAAGCTCCTACCCGAAGTAGGGAGACTAAGAAGAGGTAGGGGTATAGAGTCAATAAGTCAAGGGGATCTGGAAGATAGGACATTTAAGCTTAGAAGGGGGCAGGCAAGGTATCGGTGCTTATAATTGGGTCAAGACGGAGCTGGTTACCAGTGCAGGCACAGCTACTGGACCTGAATGCGGGAAGCAGTTACATGCTTCCTTGATTGTGCGGAAATATAGTGTCTTGAAAGCATTTAGACAGATTAAAGTGCTTAATTTGAGAGTTTTTTTCATATTGTTCTATAAGGTAGGCAGCATAAGGCTTATAGCTGTTCTATCAAATCGAGATTTTGCCTTGGGCAATTTAAGTGTTATAAATGAGTAACTTCTTAGCGCGTATTTCCCAACTACACTTAGGGGTAGACAGCAGGAGATACAGTGAGGCAGTTTATTAGAGATAGCTCTATAGGTCCAGAGTGCAGCACTTCTGTGACACCTGAGCTTGAGGGAGGTCCATCCCACAGCCGCATATAGGGCACAGTGATGCGTGGCAAAAGGAAATCCCATAATAAACCTCAGTGCTCGATGGTAGAGAGTGTCCAGTTTTGCCATGTATGAGCTGGGGCACTGACTGTACAGGAAATCAGCATAATCAACCAGCAATAGAAAAGTTGACCAGCCGTAGCTTGGCATCTCTTGTGAGAAATCGGTTGATTCTGAAAAAAAGACCTAGCCTTTGTCGGAGTCGTTTTAGCAAATCCTCAATATGTTCGATGAAGGAGCTGGAACAAATTCAAATTTTTCTCCTAGAACTGTGGTAATCTGGGGAACTGTCCCACTAGACACAGGGCTTGCTGTATGGATGAATGGAGAGAGAAGCATCAGTTTTGTTTTTTTGGCATTGAGAAGTAACTTTTTTTGGAAAAGTTGGCTTTGCAGAAGGTTGAATTAAGACTGGAGATCGTTGCAGACAGCTTCGGACATCGGGCGACTCACATAGGGGACTGCATCATCTGCGAACAGATGAATGCTGGCATTTTTAATACAGTGGTTGATATTATTAATGTAGATTGCAAATAGTAGGGGACCTAATATAGATCCCTGAGGTACCCCTCTTTGAAGAGTTTTTAAAGGAGACAGACCTTCTTCAGCTTTAACTTGCTGAAGGTGCCCTGTAAGATAGTCTGTGAACCAATGCAGTGAGGAGGGGTCCACACCTATGTTTCATAGGGAGGAGAGGAGCAGGCTATGGTCAATGTGGTCAAAAGTCTTGCTTAGATCTAGGAAAACAGCACAAATAAAGTTTCTGTTTTCAAGATCACGCTGCCAATCATTGGTTACTTTAGCGAGGGCCGTAATAGTGCTATGTTTAGCTCTGAATCCAGACTACATAGGATTTAGCAGTTTCATTGATTCAGGGAAAGCTCTCAGCTATGCATTTACAATTTTCTCCAGAAGTTTGGACAATACTTGAAGGAGAGAAATTGGCCTGTAGTTATTGAGATCGCAGGGGTCACTCGATTTGAACAGCAGGATGACATGCGCTAGTAGCTCGCTAATGTGGGACACTAAACTGTTGCTGTTTTGTTTTAGTATCTCTAGTAGTATTGCTTATCCAGCTACAACTGTTCTAACTTCTATGTATATATTATCATTGGGACTAGGCAGGAGAACAGCGCTGGGGCACAAGTAACAATGCAGTGCTGCATACCAGATCTCTCCAAGCTTACAAAATGCCATTTAAGGGAAACAAGGAAGGGAAAACAATAAACAAAAAAAAAAGAGGAAAAATAAGAAAGGAATGGGAAACCATGCATGAATGCCCTTTGAAGTATGGTTTTCCTCTGAAAATGTTGGACTTTGAGTTTTACCTGGGATATTTTAAAATCAGTATGGAATTAATGGAGCATAAGCTGAGTTCTTGAACAGCTGATCTATGATAGGTATCTAAGCTGGTATTTCCCAGGATCTCCTGGCAGCTTTACCACCTAATTATGTTTGACTCCAGGGGGTGATCTTTAGGTGATTCCCAAGGTAAAATACTATATTATCAAGCAATTGGGCCTCACAGTTACCTGCAGGCCCGCTCACTGCTTGTTGTGGGGGTGGACTTGTTCTACCCCATGTTTGGTGGGGGAATGTATAGCTGCACACTCAGTGTGGTAAATTAAAAATGTTAGTAATACAGGTGCATAGCCCAGTCCTTATGCCCCACTGTAGAACAGGTGGGAGGCTGCACCAAAGGAGTGCTAAGCAAGGGAGGGTGGGGAGGAAATTCCATTAGTTGGAATGGGTTATCACTTGTTGTGTTCCTAGCTGTGGGGCAGAGGAGGGAGGGAGGGAGGGTGACTGCCAGGGTCATTGGGGTAGGTTCCCAATGGCTTTTAAAGTTTATTATTCCCTTTACAGGAATAGTTGTAAGGGAGGGGTGGTGTTCTGGTGGGGGATTCTTGTTTCAATGATATGAGTTTGTTAATCATTTGTATAATAAATTAAAAAAGGTGCTTACAGATCTACATTGTCTCAGACATGTAATGGTAAGGAGATGTTTTTACAGAAGATTTACTTTAAGAAAGGTAATAGATGACGACACTTTTCATATAAAGTCATCGCATGTTAATGGTTTGAAATGTCACAGTATATGCAAGAAGGTTCGTGCAAAGGTGAGGGTGATGAAAACAGATATCCTTTGTCTACAAGAAACACATATGATAGAGAAAGAGGGAGCCCACATGGCCAAAAACTGGGAAGGGGAATAGTACAGGTCCTGCTTTTACATTGAGGCCAGGGGAGCAGTAATCTGGGTATGACCGAGATTCCCAGGGGTGGTTACTAAATCCTACATTGATCAAGAGGGCAGGTACGTTTTGATTCAGGTGCAATTAAACACTGGAGTTAAACTTTCTTTTGGATCTGTGTATGGCCCAAATGTTAACTGCCCAGGCTTTTTTCATACGTTATCAGTGCAGATGTCTGATTTTGAGGGCCCATGGCTGCTAGGAGGGGATTACAATTGTGTTATAGATACTGGTCTGGATAGATCCTCCCCCAGTGTGGTCCATCTGTCTAACAATGCTAAAGCTCTTTTACATTTAATAGAGGACAGCTCTTTATTAGATGCATGGAGATATTCTTTTCCCACCAGCAGAGAATATACTCACTGCTCTCACTCCGCATCTCACTCTGCTAGACGGGATGCTAGTTTAATTTCCCAAAGTCTCATTCCAGCCATGCTAGCAGCAAAACATGAATCAATAGTTCTGACATATGCATCCATGCTGGTGAACCTCAGGGATTTGGGGGTAAAGATGTTTCCAAGATCCTGGAAGCTGAACCCCATCTTAATTAAAAATCCTGCCCTTATCTGTCACATAAAAGATCAGATCTCTCTGTACCTTCAGAATAATCACATGGGAGAGACCTCAATGACTACAAGCTGGGAAGCTCTAAAGGCCTTCCTGAGAGGGGCCATTATTTCCTATTCTAGTCATAGTAAGAGGGCTGAAAACCAACAGCTGTATGATTTGGAGCAACAGGTAGCAAAAATTGAAAAACAGCATATGGTGAGCCCTAATCCCACTCTTTATTACCAAATGCAAAAGTTAAAATGGGAACTCAATAGGCTTAGCAATTCCAGTAGAGAGCATATGTTAATACTAAACCATGCTACTGATTATTTTGAGGGGCTGTCTGTGGGAAGTTACTGGCTTGGCAACTTAAGCACTGGGAGAGAGCTAAAAGTGTGACCTGTGTGATGGGCCCTGATGGAATATCCAAGTACATGGATGATGACATTGAGGAAGGCTTCCAGAATTTTTACCTTAAACTTTATACCTCTGAGGCACGTCCATCTGAATCAGATAAACAGCATTTTCAGGACACCCCCCAGGCATCACCACACAGCAGAATAGCACTCTGCAGTGCAGACCAAGGAGGATGCTGGGAACCTTCACAAAGAAGACCCACAGAAGGGTGGCATGGGACTCCACATTGGAAGGAAACAACTCCTGGTGGGGGACTCAATCATTGGGGGGGGTAGAAGTGGGGGAAGAAGGGGAGAGAAAGGTAAGGTGCCTGCCTGGTGCCACAGCTTGGAAGGACAGGAAGCGAATCCTCAGGATAGTGGGAGCAGGGAGAGGGAGGGAGTTGGATGTCATTGTCCACCTAGGGACAAATGACCTGGCTAGGAATGGGATCAGAGCAGTGCAAGAGGAGTTTATAGAGTTGGGGAGGGGCCTTAGACAAGTAATGCATACGGTAACCTTCTCAGAGGTGCTGCCTGTCTATGGCAAGGGTGATGCTAGGGTACTCCTCACCAGGGAATTCAATGAATGGTTGAAAAACTGGTGTGAAGCTCAGGGTTTTGGCTTCACTGAGGACTGAGGAGCCACCTGGAGGGATGCAGACCTATACTGGTGTGATGGTCTGCATCTGTCCAGGAGGGGGGAACCAAGATCCTAGGTGAGAGGTTTAAATGCTTCATTGGCAAGCATTTAAACTAGCCAAGGGGAGAGACACTGAAAAGGAGCAGGGAAACCCCAGCCTCCCCCCACAAAACATGATAATTAGTGAGGTAAACACCAAGGTAGAAAAGTCATTAGGGAGCAGGACAGAGGTAAATGTAAAAAAAAGGCAAAGACAGTAAGGACAGGGATGGGACTAAAAGGGGTAAGGCCATCAAAAAGTGGAGGGTGATGAGTACCAATGCCCGTAGTCTGTGTAACAAGCTCCCTGAGCTAGTGGTCTTGATGGAAGAGGGTTGCCTGGATATTGTGGCAGTCACAAAAACATGATACACAGTGAACCATGACTGGGATGTCAACATACCAGGATACAAAATCTACACAGGAAGAACAGGGAGGGTAAAAGAGGAGGATGAGGAGGAGTAGCTCTCTATGTAAAGGAAAGGATCTAAGCAACAGAACTAAAGAGTAAAGAGGGAGCAGATGAGGCACTCTGGGTCACCCTGGAGACAGGAAATGACATGACAATCCACATGGGGGTTGTATACAGACCCCATCTCAGGGGGAGGGAATGGACAAGGAAGTGATATTTATTTTTATGTTTTTATTTATTACTTATTCGGAAAGTGCCTTTGAGTCAAAGACTCATTTACAAAGACTCCACGTGAATAATATAACTGGCTAATAGTCATACCCTGAGGAGAAATAGTAAGACTAGATTAAGTCAGTTTATAATGAAAGGCCCAGAGAGAGCTGGATAGGTGGAGGCAAGAGAGTGGGGAGAAGTAAGAGGAGTGCAGGCCTGGGGCCTTTGTCAGTGAGGAGCATGGAGGTTAGTGACAGATGCATGGGATGGAGGCCTGGAGATAGTCTCTGAGCAAGGTTTTGAAGGGGCCAATTCTGGTGATGTTGGCAAGTGTACTGGGAAGGCAGTTCAGCAGGGAGCGAGCCCTGTCGCTGAAAGATCTTTGGAATTGGGAGGTTCGACACCTGGGGACCAAGAAAAGAAGTTTGCCTGAGCTATGGGTGGTTCTATAAGCAAGGGCCAGCTGGATAATAGGGGAGAGGCCAGCGGAGCATGACCCAAGGTGATCTTTTTGGCCATAAGGCATGTGTGGAACTCTATTCTACTATCAAGGTTCAGCCAGTGGGTGTTGGTGTATAGAGAGCAAGTGTGTGTGAGGCGATCACAGCCAAGGACAAGATGGCAGGCATTGTTCAGGTAGAGCCGGAGTCTCTCTAGGGCTGATGTGTTGGCAGATCCATAAATAACTATGCCATAGTCAAGGAGGGACAGGACAGAGGAGGAGACAGCGAGCCGAAGAGCTTCCGGTGTAAGACAGTGTTTGAGGTGATAGAGGATTCCAAGGTGGGTATTGAGGGTGGTGGACAGGAGATGAATGTGCTGGTGGAAGTTTAGGGCAGGGTCAAGAGTTATTCCCAGGTATTTGGATTTCCACTTCCTCTAGGGGGTGCCATTGGAGGTAAGGATTTGAGGGCAGAGTGCCTTCCAGGAGTTCAGCTGGTGGGAGAAGTACATGAGTTTAGTCTTTTGTAATTTAGTGTAAGACACTGCGCTGAGAACCGTAGTTCGGCGTCAGAGAAGGAGGACTGGAGCGAATTGTGTAGTAGGGTGGGGACTGCATTGAAAGAGAAAAGGACGGCATCATCCGCATACAATAGTAGATTGCCAGAGCAGGATGAGGAGAGGGAGTTAAGGAAGAGAGTGAAGAGTAGGGGACCGAGGATGGACTCCTTAGGGACACCAGAATGGACTGGTAGTCTGCTAGAGAGGGCGGTGCCAATTTTGACCTGCTGGTAGCGATCTGACAGGTAGTCCATAAACCAGCCGAGGGCATCCTGGGAGAAGCCGATGTTGGAGAGTGTGTTAAGTAAGAGTGAGTGGTTGACGGTGTCAGATGCCTTAGAGAGCTCGACAAAGATCACACCTGTGATATGCCCTCTGTCTGAGACAGAGTGTACTTGTGTGATAAATTCCAGGAGGGCTGTTGTGGTACTGTGTTCTTTGTGAAAGCCATGCTGCTGTTTACAGAGCAGGTCATGTTTGTTTAGGTGTTCGGTGAGCTGGTCGGAGACAATACATTCAAGCACTTTTGATAAGGGGGGTGGATAGAGATGGGGCGATAGTTGTTTGTGGCAGTACGGTCACCGCTTTTGAATATGGGTGTGATGGAGGCAGATTTCCACTGGGAGGGGAACTTCCCTTGGCATAGTGAGCGGTTGAGGATGTGGGTGAGGGGGTGGAGTATCTCATCAAGAGTGAGCTGGAGGAGTCTAGGGTCCAGAGAGTCACTACTGTAGTAGGAGTTGCTTAGGGCCTTTACTAGATAAGACTTGACTGCCGTGGGGGTGACGCAATGAAGGTGGAAGGGAGGGAATGCTGGGGGGGGTCGCGGGCGAGAGGGTGGGGGGTCAAAGAAGTTTGGATGGAGGATCTGGCTGAGATTAGAGAAGGCGTGATTAAAGGCTGAGGCAATATGGGTGGGGTTCGTGGTCAGGCATCCATCGATCTCTTATCAGACTGGGGGGGTTTCGGTTCTTGCCGAGGATGTTTTTAATATTATTCCAGAACTTGCACCTGAGCCCCAGGTTGAGGTTAGGGTGGATTTGTAATGTTCAGCTTTTGCCTGGCAAAGTGCCCATAGTACATTTGTTTTGGGCCTCTCTATACCTTTGCTGGTCGGATGGCTGGCAGGTCTCGTTGGAGAGGTGCCATAGCTAGTCTTGGGTTTGCATAAGGACATGTAGGCGGGTATTGAGCCAAGGTACAGGGTTGCTTTTGACAACCCTTTTAGTAGGAGGGGCAAAGGAGTCACAGATTGCATTGAGGGTATGAACAAAAAGGTCGAGGGCTCGGTCGGGATCGAGGGTATTCACTAAGAGGGACCAGTCCCAGGAACGGAGGTGTGATTTAAGGAGGTCATGTTTACCGGGTCCAAGTTTACTTTGTATTATTTTAGGGGAGGGTTTTTGGGCTTTGCATGACCAGGAGCAGAGGACAGGGGAGTGGTCACTAAGGGCATCAGGGAGTACAGTGGTACTAGTGATCTTGTGGGGGTGATTGGTGAAGACCAGATCAAGTAAGAAAGAGGACCCTGTGCATGGGTTCAGGCATGTAGGGGAGAGGACTACTTGGGTAAGATCATGGGCAGTTGCAGCGTGAATGAGTGGGGCAGTTTTCTTAGCCAGCCAGTTGATATTGAAGTCCCCTAATGCTATTAATTCATTATTTGATGGGAGGGTGGCGAGGTAGGACAAGACAGAGTGGAAGGCAGCATGCTGGTTCCTGAGGGGAATGTAGACCACTGTGATGAGAAGAGGAGTCTGGGTGTGTCCTAGAGCAGTTTTAAGTGTAAGGGCTTGAGGTCCAGGGACCAGCGGAGTAATTGACCATGTACAGTGTCCTTAATGTAAACGGCGCAGCCCCCTTTCCCTGTCGGTCAGCTCTGTAGTGGTTGTACCCAGGGAGGGTTATAGAGGAGTCTGGAATGTGAGGGGAGAGCCAGGTTTCACCCACGGTGATGATGTCGGGTGATGTTGATGGACCCATCCCTGGAAGGTATCCCACTTTTTCAATAGGCTGCATACATTGATGGTGGCAATGAGTAGGCCAGGGGCCTAGTTTTGTCCAGGTGTGGAGGTTGTGAGTGGGCCTGGGTTAGAGTGAATATTGCCAGACATAAGGAGGAGGAGGAGGAGGGATCTGATGAGAGAGTTCCAGGCTAACTTTTTGAGATAGTGGGATTTGCGTAGGATGGACCCCTGGGTGTTTGACCATGTTGGGATGAGGAGGGTAAATATGTGAGGAGAGGCCAGTGAGGGAGAGAGTGGGGAGGGGTTTTGGGTCCTGGGTATCCTTAGGGGCAGGAGGAGATGGCTGAGAGGGAAACATTGGGTGCGGCCGGGGCAGTGGCTGCTGCCTATTGCAGGGAAAGGAGGTAGGTATGTGGCCGCATCCAGGGGGATGATGGTATCAGAGCATAAGGGTTTCTAGGTCTAAGCAGTCTTAACTGGTTAGTGGGGAGAACATCAAGGGGGATCGGGCAGGGAGATTGGCTTCTGTCATGGATAAAGGCAGGGAGGTGTTCTGGGCAAGAGGAGCAGGAGAAAAAGAGCACTAGAAGTAGCAGAGTCAATTGTTGCAAAGACATTTCAAAGAGTAGGAAGGAGGAGGAAGTATGGGGAAAAGTCCTCCGGGGGGGATGAGTAGACAGGGATGCTTCTAGTGGAGAACTGGTATAGCTTGCCGGTGGAAAAGCAGGCTGATTTCTTCACACAACCTCAGGTGATCCTATAAAGCGGCATGTTGACCAAGGGTGGTGGCAGGGGTGGTGGGGACCCAATGGGAAAGCGTTGGCAGGGTCAGCTAAGTTTGTGCTGTGCTGCGACTTTGGCTTTGGGATGCAGCTGGGCACTGCGCTTTTTCAGATGCCGTACCTGTGTGTCTGTGTTCGGGAGGTGGGGGAGAGTGATGGTTCTGTAGCCCTCACAACCTCCGGTTGCCTCGAGCAGGCGGCAGCTGTGAAAGAGCAGGGAGAGAGAGGTGAGTTTTAAACAGCGGGAGAAAGGGGAGGGGTAGCAAGGAAGAAACAAAAAAACCCAAAAAACTATGCTGTAGACAGAGATAATTTGGCTCCCTGCAGTTGCTAGTTTAGCAGATTTCCACATACACAGTACTTAAAGGAGCAATTAACTAACACAGAATTGATTGAGTTAAAGACAGTAGCACTTTTGGTTAAACATGAATAAATGTAGCTCTGAATTTAACAAGGAACTGGCTAACTCAAACTCCAGGCTACTAAACAGAATTAAATTAAATGAATTGAAGGCAGTAGGGTTTCTTTTAGGCACTGAAATTACCCTGGAATAACAGTCAATATAACAGTTCAGTGGGGAAATTGCAAGAAATAAATTTATCTCCATTTGTACGATGACAGAAATACAAATGCTGGCAGTTTGAATTTGAAAAAAAAGGTGCCAAAACTAAGTTTATGCTGTGCTGCGACTTTGGCTTCGGGATGCAGCTGGGCATTGCACTTTTTCAGATGCCGTACCTGTGTGTCTGTGTTCGGGGTGGGAGAGAGCGACGGTTCTGTAGCCCTCACAACCTCTGGTTGCCTCGATCAGGCAGCAGCTGTGTGTTTCTGTTTGGGGGTGGGGGAGAGCGATGGTTCTGTAGCCCTCACGGCCTCCGGTTGCCTCGAGCAGGCAGCAGCTGTGTGTCCATGTTCGTGGTGGGGAGACAAGGGTCTGTAGCCTTCATGACCTCCGATTGCCTCGAGCAGGCAGCAGCTGTGTGTCTGTGTTCGGGGCGGGGTTGGGGAGAGCGACGGTTCTGTAGCTCTCATGACCTCTGGTTGCCTCGAGCAGGCAGCAGCTGTGTGTCTGTGTTTAGGGTGTGGGGGACAGCGACCGTCCTGTAGCCCTCACGACCTCCAGTTGCCTCGAGCAGGCAGCAGCTGTGATAGAAGGCATCCTTAGAATGGCAGAAAAAGGGGAGATATTGTTGATGGGGGACCTGAATATGCCAGATGTTAACTGGAGCACCTTTGCTGCAGGTAAATCAAAGAGCAGGGTCATTCTTGATGCCCTACAAGGGGCATGCCTCAGACAGCTAGTATTGGAACCCATTCGGGAGGGAGCAATCTTAGACCTGGTACTCTCAAATGGGGATGGATAAAGAATCTCATATTTAGAAGTGGGTAGCCATCTGGGAACAAGCGACCACCAAACAGTGTGGTTCACGATAAACACAGCCATATAATCAAGCCATACAAAAGCAAAAGTATTGGACTTTAGGAGGGCTGACTTTGGAAAAATTACAGAGTGCCTCAGAAAAGCACTAGCAAGCAGGCAAGAAGGAGAGGTGGAGGAACAATGGGGAGTAATCAAAACAGCCATCACAGAGGCAACAAGCCTTTGTGTAAAGCAAATCAACAAAACACAATGAAGGAATAAAACGCTATGGTTCTCAAAAGAGGTGGCAGGGAAGGTTAAGGAGAAAAGGATAGCATTCAGGAAATATAAGGAAATGCAGAAGGAGCAGGACAGAGAACTCTATCAGTTAAAGCAGAAAGAGGCAGGGAAGGCAGCCAGAATAGCAAAAGCCCAAACCGAGGAAAGAATAGCCCACTCTGTTAAGAAGGGGGATAAGACCTTTTATAGGTACATTAGGGAGCAAAGAAAGACCAAAGGAGGGATACTGAGGCTCAATAAAGGGGAGGAAACATGGGCAGAGGTTGACAGTGAAAAAGCAGGGATACTGAACAAATATTTCTGCTCAGTATTCACAAAGAAAGAGGAGGGGGAGGTACCTAAACCAAACAAGAGAAACACTCTGAAGACAGGGGTCAATACCAGCTATTTACAGAAGAATGGGTTCTGAAAGAACTAATAAAATTGAAGGTGGACAAAGCAATGGGGCCTAACGGGATTCACTCAAGAATTCTAAAAGAACTAAGGGTAGAACAAGTGACACTGCTAACTACTCTCTTTAACAACTCATGGGAGGATGGGGTGGTACCTGAGGACTGGAGGAGGGTGGATGTGATTCCTCTTCACAAAAGTGGGAGCAGGATAGAGGCAGGAAACTATAGACCAGTTAGTTTGACCTCAGTGATAGGGGAAATGATGGAATCACTTGAAGGAAAGAATTGTTGAGTATCTAGAAGCCAGTGGGAGCAGGGACCCAAGGCAGCATGGATTCAAGATGGAAGGTCGTACAGATGAATCTAATAGATTTCTTTGACTGGGTGACCAAAGTAGTAGACCAGGGAGGGGCTATGGACATGGCCTACCTAGATTTTAGAAAGGCATTTGATACAGTCCCACACAAAAGATTAATACACAAGTTAGCCAGCCTTGGAGTGGGTCCCAAGGTAGTAGCCTGGATAGAAAATTGGCTAGACAACAGGACACCAAGGGTAGTAGTAAACGGAGTCCACAGTGAAGAAAGGAGGGTTACTAGCGGGGTACCACAGAGTTCAGTACTGGGACCAGTCCTTTTTAATGTCTTTATAAGTGACATTGCAGAGGAACTGGAAGGAAAAGTATGTCTCTTTGCAGATGACACACAGATCTGCAACAGGGTTGATACACAAGATGGAGTGGAAAGGATGAGAAGGGACTTGGCAAGGTTGGAGGAATGGTCAAATGTATGGCAGCTCAGACTCAATGCAACGAAGTGCAAGGTAATGCACCTGGGAAACAAAAACCCAGGGGAAGAGTACACAATGGGGGGTGAGATACTGACAACAGTAAAAATGGAAAGGGACCTGGGGGTAATTATATCAGATGACCTAAAGGTGGGCAAGCAATGTGAGAAGGAAGTAAGGAAGGCTGGGGGGATACTGGGATGCATAGGGAGAGGCATCAATAGTAGAAAACAAAAGTTGTTATCTCTCTGCACAGACAGTTGGTGAGACCCCATCTGAGTACTGTGTGCAGTTCTGGAGACCCCATCTCCACAAAGACATAGACAGAGTGGAGGCTGTCCAGAGGAGGGCAACCAAAATGGTGCAGGGTCTGCACCAGAAGACATACGAAGAAAGACTAAAGGAGCTTAATATGTATACCCTTGAGGAAAGAAGGGACAGAGGGGACGTGAAGTACCTCAAGGGAATCAACAAAGTCCAAGAGGGTAGCATCATTCAGAAAAAGAGATGTGTGAGAACAAGGGGGTGCAATTTGAAGATAGAGGGAGGGACAGCTTAGAGGTAATGTGAGGAAGTATTTTTTCATGGAAAGGGTTGTGGGTGCATGGAACAGCCTCCCTGAGGAGATTGTAGAGTCAAGAACAGTGGGGGAATTCAAGAATGCATGGGACAGACATAAGGCAGTCCTAGTCGGGGGTAGGAGGAAGTAAGCTGTTGGTTAAATAGGCTTTGCAGCTTAACTGTTAGGTAGGAAAATGGGCAGACTAGGTGGGCCAAGTGGTCCTTATCTGCCATCAAATTCTATGTTTCTATGTTTCTTGAGGGTGACATAACTTGGGAGGAGGTCCATACTGCAATATACTGTCTTAAAGGAGGGAAAGCTCCTGGGCCTGATGGATTCTCTATTGGTTTTTACAAGTTATTCAGGCAGTCTTAAAGGGACCCTTATTTGACATGATACATGAAAGCCAGATTAACGGAATCCCACCTCCCTCCATATGGTCTGCTATAATAACTGTACTGCCTAAGCCTGGTAAGGACCCAAAGTAGAGCGGGTCATATATAGGCCTATTTTGCTACTAACAGCAGACTACAAGATCATAGTGAAGGTACTTGCACACAGTATAAAGAAGATTTTACCTTCCTTAGCCCACTCTGACTAGGCAGGCTTTGTTCAAGGACATCAGGGCAAACACAATGTGCATAAAGCATTGAATATCATCTGGCCCTGGGGGATATGTTGTGCTGGATCTGGGGCAGAAGTGTTGGCCCTTGATGCTGAAAAGGCATTTGACCATGTGGAGTGGGAATACATGTTTGCAGTGCTTAAGAGATTTTGATTTGGTAGTAATGTGATCAGATGGATATCAGCACTATATCAAAATCTCACAGGCCAGGTCTCAGTGAATGGCAAGTTATCCAAACCATTTTCCCTCACCAGAGGGGACTCAACAAAACTGTCTTTGTTTGCTGACAATCTGTAGATATTTCTTGACAACTCAGAGCAGGGTCTCCCCAGGAGTCGCCATTTATTAAATGAGTTTAGTAAGATATGTAGTCATGAGATTAATTGGTCCAAGAGTGAAATATTTCCAGTGAGCCCTGGGCCACATACTCACTTAAATAATAATGCATTGGGTATGAAAGTGATGGGAATACTGAAATACTTGGGTATTAATATTTCTAAGCCAAGGCCAATGCTTTTTCAAGAAAATTATGGCAAACTCTTATATTCCATATGTCAGGACTATGAAAGATGAATGGGTCTCCACTATAGCTTAATTGGATATATAAACACCATTAAAATGAATATTCTCCCAAGTGTCTTTACCTATTCCAAAACCTACCAATAAAAGAGTACCAGAAAAGTATTTTCAAACCCTCAACACAATCCTGACTAGATTCATTTGTGGAGGGAAAAAAGCTAGGATCTCCAGAGCTCTATTGCAGTAGCCGATAAGCAAAGGTTGTCTATCACTTCATAATTTTAAATTTTATTACTGGGCTGCACAACTGGCCCTATTGTCAGAGACAGGCCAGAAATCCTCCCCCCATTGGCTAAAGTTGGAAGGAGAAATGGATGTATGGAGCTTGATGAGGGGGGTATCTACTCCCAGGGCTATAGCTAAGGTGAATCAAACACTGAAAACTAACCCCTTCACCCGACAACTTAGCAGAATTTGGTTTGGCACTCATAAATTTATCAAGCATCCCAACGGGCTGTCTTTCTGGGCTGGGTTGGTGGCAATCTGCAAGAAGATGAGAAATATAATATCCCCATGCACCAAATCTGGCTGAGGTGGAAGAAAAAAGGATTTAAGCATGTAGGAGACTTGTATGAAGGAGATGTGCCGAAATTGTTCATGGTAGTGCGAGAGTTCTCCCTTCCAGCTGGTGACATACTTGCTTTTCTGTGGATAAGGCACTATATTTCTAGGTTCCTTATCATGAGATCCCCTATAGAAGAGATTATATACACCAGCCCCAACCTGTTTTGAGGCCCTTGGCAGCCTTCTATAAACTGTTTGTTGTTGCAGCTCCAATACCTGTGATCAAGGCGCAAGGGCAGTAGAACTATTACCTAGGTGAAGCCTTATACCCCGAGGATTGAGAGCTGGCCATTAAACATGCTTATCCATGCTCGTGTTCTAGTAGGTTAAGAAGAATTCGATATAACTTTTTGTATAGAGCATGTCTTACACCAGTACAACTCCATCACTACAAAACCTCGCTTAGCCCCAGTTGCCCTAAATCTCAGATGGAAGAGGGTGACTTTTTGCACGTGGCTCTTACCTGTAGCAAGGTAGCTCCTTTTTGGAAAGAGATGCACAGAACAATGTAAAAAGTGATGCAGTGTAAATTACCTTGTTCTCCTTCTGAGATGATGTTGGGGGTTGATGAGTTTCGGTTCTCCCATTTTAAGAGGGGGAGTCAATCTCAGTTTATGGGATGTGGTGCTGATTAATGCTAGGAAAACCATTGTGCAAAACTGGATAAGCTCCTCACTGCCTACAATAGCTCATTGGCTCAATAACATGTCCCTCTGTATAAAACTGGAAAATTATCATTAAAATACAAAGGGACGGGGCAAAATGATAAACAAACATGTGATCCTTTAGTAAAGGCGATATCATACAATGTTGTCTCAGTGTAGCCAGTTGTGCAGTTTTTACTATTAACTACTACTGCGCCTTGTTCTAAGTAGATTAAGATATAACCAATCCAGCTTTTTACTTTATGTGATAATAATGGGTTCCAGTGCTATTGTTCTAACTGTATTGCTATATGGGTGCATATTGCAGGCTATTATGTATAGACAGTATATAGACTCAGCAGGTAGCATAGTAGTATAGTGTATAGGTAGTATAGTGGCTCAGCAGGTAGCACACTCGCCTCTGAGGCTGGGAGATCAGAAGGCTGTGGGTTCTATCCCCACACCAGGCACTTGGGTTAAATCCCAATACTGACACTGTAGTACAGCATGAAGGGGGTGCTGCACTTCTGAGGTGCTGTCTTTCTGATGAGACATTAAACCAAGGTCCCATCTGCTGGTTCTAGTAGTAGTTCAGGTGGATGTTAAAGATCCCATGGCTCTTCTTGAAAAGAGTAGGGGAATTTGTTTTTATTGAAAATAAGAAAATCATCATACAGAATTATAAAAGGAAAAAGAACAAAGAACAACAGAAAAAAAAACAATCTTGCAATATTTACAAACTATGGACTTATCACTTTACATCATATTTTTCTTCATATATTACATTATATACAATATATAAAACAAACGTTGGTTTCTCTATTTCCCTTATTCTAGTCTTCAGGTTATAGGTACATCTGTGGCTGTAATCCATGGCAAATTTCCCCGCTTTTATTTAGCTGTTGTATATTAGCCTGTCTTGTTTCTAGTAAATATATTTCTTTCAATTAATGTAATATTTTTCTAAATAATTCAATATAGTTCATGTCTTTCTGTTGCAATGTATAAATGCACCTTGCATTCCACACATACCATTTAATGGCAGCAAACATGACATTTAATATACTTTTTTCCCATTTACCCCAGTGATTATTAAAGTGGCCATACATTAAGTTTACATAACAAGACACCGTGCTAAATACTCTTTCCCCTATCTTACCAGACAGATATGCCCAGAAATGTTTTATATAGCTACATGTAAAAAATAGGTGTTCTATCGTTCAATTTCTGTGACACATTTTGATCTGGTACAATACCTGTCCTCTAACTGTTTATGCTTCTGATTCTCCTTTCTGTTTATTTTCTCATGACAGCAGAGTCAGTTTACATCTCTCATATTTACAGGAATTCATTGTTCTGTTATTAATTTTTCAACAAAAGGCAGGCTATCTGTTGAACGTTTTGGAAATGTAACATCTGTAAAGTTCTGAGGTATGACATGATTATAGCAGAACTTCTTAGTTTTAATTAGTTGCACGCTAGCAGTGACCTTCCATGCTTTTAGTTTCACAAAAACTTCTCTCATGTATCCTGGGGCCCTAAAATTCATTTTATTACTTTTAAGGAGTTGTTTTTCTATGCATTCACCCAAGGCAAAATAAAGGAATGAAACATTTGGGCTCAGTAGTTCTCCCTTTGCTGTAAAAGAGGTTTACTATTGGTTTCTAGAAATTGGACAGTAAAAGAACAAGCATTTATCAATGCCGAATGTTGTTGCGCTGACATTGGCTTTGGTAGTGCAGTGCGGAAACACATTTTGGGCAGAATGTGAAAAATGACAGGTGTACTGTTCATGAGGAGGTGTAAAAAAATGGCAGTGTTGAAAATGCGGCATGTAAATAGTGCAAATTTGCGAAGTTACAAGGGTGTGTGGGAAATGTGCAACACACGCTTGTAACACAGTCATTTTATGGACTTTTGGCACCAAATTTTCAATATAGGCATTTTAGCACCTCTGCTCATGTACAGTGTCACTGTCATTTCCTCAAACTGTCCCAAAAAGTGATTTCACACAGAGACCATGCTATTCTGCGCTGGACTTGCGAAAACACATTTTGGGCAGGATATGTAAAATGACAGTTGTACTGTTCATCAAAAGGTGTGGAAAAATGCCAATGGTGAAAATCCAGAGTGAAAATATTACAAATGTACAACGTTAAGAGCATGCATGCAAACTGCACAACGCATTCTCGTAACACAGTCATTTTATGGAGTATCATCACCAAATTTTCAACATAGGTATTTTAGGACCTCTGCTCATGAACAGTGTCACTGTCATTTTCGTAATCTGCCCCAAACACTGACTTCTCACAGCAACTGAGATATTGTGCGCCAGAAGTGAGTAAACACATTTCAGCCAGGATGTGAAAAATGACAGCTGTACTGTTCACAAGGAGGTGTAGAAAAATGACAATGTTGAAAATCTGGCGTGAAAATATTGCGAATTCGCAAAGTTATGAGCATGCATAGCAACTGCACAACATATGCTTGTAAAACAGCCATTGTTTGGATTTTTTCCACCAAATGTACAACATAGGCTTTTTGAGAGCCCACCTCATAAACCCCACATCACTGTCCTTGCATTAATCAGTCCCGGAAGGTGGTTCCACACAGCGACTCTGAAATCACCTTTTGGGACTGAGTAACATCATAACAGTACCAGCATTCATGAGGAGGGGTCCCAAAAACCCCATGTTGAAAATTTGGTGCAAAAATTCCAAAAAATGCCTGAGATATGCATCAAAGTTGAAAAAAACCCTGTTTATTCCATTATACAGCTTCCCGGCATTTCCTCAGTTTGCAGTCAGCTTTGAAGAGTGCAGACGTGTTCCTGGTCCACCGAAGATATTCATGCAAAGCTCTGGAGGTAAGTATGGGGTGAGGGGGTGTGGGAGGCAGAGTTACAGTGGGTGGGTGCAGGTGGTGGGAGGGGGTAGGGAGACTAAGAGGGACCATTTTTCTGTTTCACGGTGTTAAAAAAACATCCGCGGACGGTTTCTCTTTTTACAGGTGTTTTTTTTTTTTCACGGGTCTGTGCTTGACAGGATTGGGCACCCATCGGTACATAGGGAGTGGGGACACTAGCTGAGGGGGTTGGGCACCCCTCAGCACAGAAGAAGGGGGACATCATGCTGACGGGGAGTGGGCTCCCTCATTGGCACATTAAAGTGGGAAGGGGGAACAGATGCCAATGGGGATTGGGCACCCCCATTGGCAAACAACAAAAGCGGGGGGCACATGAGATGAGGAGGATTAGGCACCCCCTCGGCAAGCAAAAAAGGAGTGGGGGCTCCCCCATCAGCACATACATGAGGGGCAGGGTAAGCCAACCGTGGATTGGGCACCCCCGAAGTCAGCAGTTTAGCGGCCACTGTGCCACCATGTTTGTAGCTGGTGAAGCACGTAGGAAGGTCCGCTGCATGTAACGAGCTTTGCTCGCATTGCAGTGGACCTTTCCTTAGCTGTGCTCACCCAGGAGGTATGGTGCCGGCATGCAGGCTGATTGGGGAATGAGGGACGCACCTACCTACCCAACAGCGACTGCGCCTCCAAACCTCCACTACCGCAAGATGTTGGCTGTGCAAGCACGCCAACATAAAAAAAAATGGGGTTGATCATATTTTGTCCCCCTAATTTTATGGGCAAATACAGTATGTTTCTCTTTATGGGGTTTAATCAACTCATCCACACTGCTTGAAAGAAAATGCTTAAGATAGTCGCTTCTGTGGGTTTGGTGTGTGGGAAAATGCTGCTTATATATACAGTATATATATATACTGGAAGTAAATATGTTTTTATTAGAAAAATTTGCTTGGACTTACTCATCTTCTTTCTATTCCACCTTTGCACCATTCCTTTCCCTATTTCAAATTTTTTTTTGTCCCAGTTCAAGAGATCCATTTCAGTCCCTCCAAAAAGGACACCCAGTATTTTTAACGGTTCTCTCGTGAGGGTAATTCCCTGTATTTGGTCTGGTGTATTTAACTGAGTTCTGAGTTTCTTGCCTATACATTTAGTCCTGTTTAGTGCAGCGCCAGATATACTGTGTGTTGTACTGAGGTTTAATTTTTAACTATTATGCAGACATCGTCTGCATAAGCTAGAGCTTTAAACTGCAATGTTTCCTTTAAAATAATAATTGGCTATATCTGAAGGCTTGAATTAAAGGGACACATTCATGTACAGTAGCAGACATGGTTTGAAAGTTCTTTTAATTGAGGTATTGGGTTTACCTGTAGTTAGAAGCAGTTCAAAGATATAGATGACTGAGTCTGTGCAATATAAATACTACATTAGAGCCATTCTTAGAACCTCCTGATGTCAGTGACGATCAAGTAGTGCTTAACTGTATTGAGTTAGGCACTGCTTGATCATCACTGACATCACAAGGTTCTAAGAATGGCTCTAATGTAGTATTTATATTGCACAGACCCAGTCATCTATATCTCTGGACTGCTTCCAGTTACCAGTATGCCCAATACCTCAATTAAAATAACTTTTCATGGGCTTTTAAACTATGTCTGACACTACACATAAATGTGTCCCTTTAATATTTCTTATCAACGGGTCTATACAAAAAACATATAGCAATGGATTGATTGGGCATCCTTGTCTGACCCCCTTTTGTATATGTATAAGTGGCTCACTTTTCCCATTAATTAAGGGAGTAACTGTTGCAGTTTTATATGTCCTTTAACCAGGTTATGAACAAATAAGGTATCCCATAGTGAATTAAAGTACGCCAAAGAAAGTTTTGGTTTATGCTATCAAACTCTTGTTGTTGATCTAGGGATAGCACATATCCCACTAGGTCTAGTGTACTATTATTCTTAAATATGTTCCTTAAGTAAATTAATTGAGCCATCATACTTCTCGCTGGTATTGCACATGACTGCGCTTGAGATATGAAATAGACTGCAGCTTTTAATAACCTAGAATTTAGAATTTTACTCAACATTTTAAAATCATTATTTAGCAGGCTGATAGGCTTCCAGTTTCTAAGCTCTTGTTTATCTCCTGCTTTATGCAGGTAAATTAAAATCCCTTCCGCCATGCCCAACGATACCCCTTCTTTTTGTAATATGCTATTAAAGACTACTGCTAAATATGTAGCCAAATCTGCACTGAAATGTTTATAAAACTCAGATGTCAGGCCATCCTTCCGTGGTGCCTTCCCATTCCCAAGGTTTGTTATTGCTTGTTCTGCGTCTATAGGCTCCATTTTCTTTGTTATACTTGTAATTATTTCTGGCAGACAGAGAGGAATTGCTATGGACTGTAAAAGCTGCCTTGTTGATTTATTGTCTACCTCATTATTTTCTCCAAAAAGTACCCTCGTGTATCTGGTTACCTCCTTTATTATTTCTTCACTGGTATTATAAATTTTCTTATCAGTGCCTTTTATTGAAGCCATTGCTTTCTTCTCGATTCTATTTTTGCAACTAGTGTAAGGACGCACTATTGTTGTTTTCCCTTGGGTCCCAAACTCTTGTTGCTTTTTTAATGAATTAGTTTGTTTTGCATGGTAGTTGTTCATTTCCTGTTTCACACTTTGTATTTGTTCTGTGAAATCATGTTTTGTAGTTTGTGCTAAGGTAACTAATTGACGTAACTGATGCCTATTCTTTAGGTATTGAAAATATTCCTTATTCCTTATTTATTTGCTTAATGTTAGCATTAACTGTTTAATATCATGCTTAGTGTCTTCCTTCCATATCCCTGGGTTGTTATACATCTCATAAACTGCTTTTTTTATTGTGAGGAAGCATGTAATTTGTTGTACAATTCTTTATTTTTCTAAAATGGAGGAGTTCAGTTTCCAAAACCCAGTTCCCTGTTTTAGTGGAGCATGTGATCCAATAGTTATGTACAGTTCCTTATGGTCTGAACATTCTGTTACTCTAGTCCAGGCCTCTTGTATGTGTATTGTAGGATTTAAAAACATAAAATTTATCCTGGTTGCTAACTTACTTTTCTGAAAGGTTGGTTCAGCAGTTTTTTTTTTGTAAAATAGGCATCTTTAAGACCTACTATTTGTGCTATATTTTTTAGGTTTATGGAATCACAATATAATTTTTTCATAGCTGTGTTTTTCCCTTTGTCAAAACGAGAGAGAGGCCGTAGTTGAAATCTCCCCACACCATATTATATTTTGAGATGTGAATAAATAGGGCTGTACCTGTTGAAATATTGCTATTCTGTCCATTTTCTTTTGCGGTGTGTAAATATTCATTATAAGCTAATAGTTATTGTGATATTTTATGTCTAGACATAATGCTCGTCCAGGAACTAGGTCTATTATTTTTATTAAGGTAAACTGTATTTTTTTAAAAAAGCATCCCTACACCAGTACATGCCTCCAAACCTATTGACCAATATGCTGCACCATGCGGCCATTCTTTTGTTGCTTTCTGTGTTTCAAGTATAGTGTGTGACCTTGTATCTTGTATCAGCAGAATATCTGTGTTGCTTGATTTTAGGTGAGAAAATACTGCCCCTCTTTTGTTGCTACTTTTTATGCTGTTTGCATTAATTGAGCAAATAGGGTATGCATCAAAGAATTTAAGTATGGAATAGTATATTAAGCTTCAGCTATGTAAGCAATAATACCTGGCAGGCTAGGCGGTATTGAGCAATACCGGTGACTGTTCAGGAGCATAATGAGGCCTGACACCGCAGGTGGAGAGCCTTATAGCCTCTGGAAGGTCCAGTATTGCCCAATACTGCCTAACCTGGAGGATATTGTTGCATTTAGAAAATGGACCACATGTAGCACTTTTATGTAAGAAACAGAAAATGTAAAGAGAAGAAAAAATCATTTGTACAAATGACTGAAAGTTATTTTTTTTCTGTAAAATAGTCCCTCCAGTAGAGGGCACTGCAGTCTATTTATACACATTGTATGCCTCCTTGATGAGAGGTTCCTCCCCTCAACACACAGGTACAATTATTTCACTTGTCCACCCCCCCCCGACTTGTGGTCAAGTTTTCTTTTTTTTGATGGGTCGTCATATCTGCCCCCACCCCACCTCACCCCACCACCACACAACACACACACACACACACACACCACCTCTTTGGAATGCCGGGACTGAATAAAAGTGGTATCCATTTTACAAAAACAATATTGAAGCCTTTTTTAATTATTTTTGAGTGGTCTTTTGTTGTTTTGTCAGCAGGGGAAAGAGAGATGCAAACAGAGCAATACCACGAATCTAGCACTGTCATCGACAGATGCGACAGCTCTGAGAAGCGCAGTGGAGTGGACTTAAGAACTTTTACATCACGGTGGATTTAAAATGAAAACTTTTGTTGTTGTTTTTTTTTTTTATTCTGGGAGAAATACGTGTGTGTTTGTTGCCGGAAAAGGGAGTGAGCATTTAACCGTGGAGTGAGAATGGCGTGGTGAGGTGCATCGGGCAGAGAACATGGGATTCAGCAGATGAAGTGAGCTACCGAAAAAAATAAAAAAAGAGGCACTTAAACAGTGCTCCCAGATTGAAATGAATGTTGAGTGAATTGTCTGTGTCTGGTTGGCAAGGCTTATGATTTTAGTAGATAGACCGGGGGTAATTGTCAGGGCAGCATTAGTACAGTTAGGAGATTGGGAGAATCAGACCAGCTAGCGGTTATGGCACTGTCCTATGTGAGATGCTGACAGGCTATCGCCTATGGTTTTTGCTCCCATAAATTATGCATTTGTCCTTAACGACTGATCAACTGAATGACTGTTGGGGAAAAATATGTCATTCTGTATCAGCTGGCACAGACTCTGAAATACAAAGTTACAGAGTTTGATGTATTGGTGTCAGGGGAAGGTAAGAAGCAGGAGGGGCACTTCCCTCGCTAAGGGACCAATAAAAAAAGGTGGCTTCTGACTTTGAAAATTTGGGGTGCCCAAGGATGCTCTAAGTAATGAAACACCCAGAACTGGCACTTGTTTTTCACCGGGCTCTATTGTCTGATAGATGCCCACCCTGCCAGGGCTATCAGCCAATCAGAGCCTGGGAATTTCCTAGACCATTTTTGAAGGAGGTTTAGCCTTCTTTTTCTGTTTTTGATTTTTTTTCATTCTAATGTGGTGATTTTTCCCACTATACTTCATCCTTTCCTTCCTGTTTTCATTGTCACTCTTTACTTCAGAGGTCAGGTCTTGCTGATTAGAGCTGGCTATAGAGTCCTCAGAGCCATTATCTGACATGTCAGGATACTTCTGGAGGGATGTGAACCTGTTAGAGAATTTTACTTCACTTACCTTAGGGACTTTTGATACTGGTTGCTGCCATGCTTGTCTACATCTCATAATCATCTTTTTCCCCTTCCTCCTTTGTGTTGTAGGAATGGGGGGGGCATTGTCTCAGCCATGGGATTGGGCTGCTCTGCTTCTGTCATCTCCATGTTAGTTTCTGGCACCTCTTGTCTGGCATTTGCCTGCTTTACTCTGTCCCTGGGTGGTTCCTCCTGTTGTTCATTAGAAACCTGATTCTGCAGAGAATCTGTTGTGGCTTCTGAGTGGAGGGTACTGCAGGTTTGGTAGGAGGTTCAGTCCTTAGTTGGTTCCCTTTAGAATTCGCTGCCTGGGCTAGTTCAACCAACAGACATTGTTCCTCTGAGTCTGTGTTCTCACTTCTTCTATGAGCTGCCCAAGAGCAGCTGGAGTATGAGTGACCTCTGGTCTTACTAAGGTTACAGATTGGCTCACTTCTGCACTGACTGCTTGTGTGTCCTAGCATATTGCAAAGCGTATATCGAAGTTTGTTGCAGATGCTTCTTATGTGGCCAGGAGAGCTGCATTTGTAGCAGGTTTTAGGTTGACCGGAATAAAATAAAATTCCTCTGTCCTGCCTTAAAAAAAAAACAATTTGGGAGATGTTGTAGCCCTGAGTCTGTGAATCTTAATATAACCGTTACTCTCCAGACCCCAGTCCATTTATTCTCAGTATCAAATATGGCCTCTGGATGGCCCACCACGTTACAGCTCTGTTTCAGCCAGTAGGTCAGATCTGTTACACTTACCCCCTTATTCCTGAACAACACTGTAATGGTCTTATTTGCAGGTTTTGTTAGGGGTATGGCTTCAAAGGGGGATCACTGGGGGGTTGACTTAAGGGCTTGATACTGAGAACAAATTTTTTCGAGAACAGTTTTCATTTTAAAACTTATGTCAAACATTGTTTCCCCTGAAACATGTATAAGGGTACATACTTCTGCTGCGTGGAAGCTCATACTTCCTTTCAGTAGTAATTTTGCTGCAAAAACGCTGTCTGGGAATGTATCCATGAGTCCTTTATATACCAGCCTAACTGTGTAGTGCATTCTTGCTGGATATATAGGCACATGAAAATGGGAGAAAAAAGGCCTTGCTTGCTGTCTATCCTGTTGCTTAGCATTACCTTCGCTGTTATGTCCCTCCTCACTATGCTCCCTTTGATTATTTCTATCAGACACCTCCCTACTCCTCTTTACTGGTGGGACAGTAACATTCAAAACATTTGGGGCCCCATTTTCTAGAGTGCTTCAAGTATTCAAGCATATTTCTAGATTGTTATCTAAACATAATTCTGGTGTCAAGTGCATCAGGGACAGGAGTGTTGCTGCAGTTTCATTCCCCACTGGTAGGCTTTTTTTTCTGTGCTTGCGTATTTTTGAAAACAGAAATATCTTGCTCTGTTATTATTTTTGGAGTTCTTACCCCTGGAATTCTGATGGGCGAGAAGCCCGAAGTCCAAGTTCCTGTGTCCTGTTTTTTTTGCCCAGCCGGCTGCTTTCAGAGCTTTGTCTACTGTCCAGGGTTTTGTTTCAGGCATGGGTGAATCTGCTCATGCTTTCTTTTTGCTTTTTTCCTCGGTGGTGCACTTTTTATTAGTTGCCGTGGGCTTTGCTGAAAAGGAAAAAAATGTTGCTTGGTCTTAGTCCTGTGCCGTTGCAAAAGTCACATGAGGTGTTCTGTGTTCTGGCGTCATTTGTTGCACCTGCAGCTCTTTCACTAGCATCAGTACAGCTGGAGGTCTGGTTGCTAGGCAAGGTCCCATTTGAAGCCACTGCTGGATTTTCCACTGCCTGGTTAAAATGTCTTGTTAACTCCTGTTTTCTCAACTCAAATCATTTTTCTTCTTCAAGCAATAAGTCTTGGAAATATTTCTTGCTTATCTCAGTTCTGACTATTTCATTACATGCTTTGTTTGCATGTAAATTTATTGGTGCTATTCAGTGTCCATTTCAATTATTTCCATCTGGCTTTTACTTCTGTTTCTTTTGTCTTATCCTTGACCCGATTCATCTTCTGTACCCGCAACATCAAAGAATATCACAGTCTCCTATGGCATTAAGGCAGAGGAGGAGGAGATCGGCTCCTCTACCCTCGGCACCTCCATCAGCAGCAATGTGGAAGTGGCCATCCAGCCACTCAAAGGAAGCAAAGCCCCTTGCAGGCAGAGTAGGGGAATTTCCCCAGTGTCCTGGCCAGATTTCCCTCCATTCACTAAAAATACCACCAACAGCTTAATCTGGTTCAAGTTTAGTTGTCATTCATCTGTATCCCCCTCACCTGAGTCGTGCCTGAAAATAGGCAGAATTTGCCTAGTGCATTTACCCGGTCAACAAAAACTAAATAAAAATAAATAAGACCATGGCATGACATGGCTTACTTTTCTTTATTGTATATGAATTGTCTCTCCATACTGTAAAGAACTACTGCACACGTGCTTTCTCTGTGATGATGTATTGAACCTGCAGTACCTTAATAAAATATGTTTACAAAAAAAAATGGATTGTTGCAAGCCCCAGGTGAGCCATGGTGCACCCTGGGCTTTTAGTAAATAATGGGATTTTCCAGCCTGTGCAGGAATTGATGCAAGTTATGCCATCTTTTTGTGGTCTAGCTTGTGTCAGTCTTGGGGACAGCTTTCATGAAGATTGCACTGCAGATCTGGCACAAGCTGCTGTAAATTGGGAAAACTGTCACAAATGCACTGACCTTCAAAAATTGGCCACAGTTGCAGCAAAATGAATTGGCCCACCGGCGATTTCTACAGTAAGTGTTGTGATGCAAGCCATGTGCCACCCTTTGAAAATATATCCCTAAGAATGTTGCTACCACCACAATTGGGCTTAGCACATTTTTACCCCTGGCCAGAGACAAATACTACCCCTGGTAACTGTGCCCAGTGTGCTGTAAAGCACAGATAGGAGCTACCAGCTGTTTGGCCACTGCCCCTCAAATCCATACTGAGATGTAGATATGGGGATGCTGAATACAGCGGGGCATGGATTACCATGCATAACAGCATCCCATAAAGTTTAGGAATGGCAGTATGGAGAAATAAGATCTTGAGGGAATCTGCCATTTGGGACAGGCACATGCCATAGACCTTCTAAATCCCAAACTATCCTCAAAAGAGAAGGGCAATAGATCAATTGTCAGCATTTCAACTGTTGTTGCAGTCATGTGCAATAGCATGATTGAGTGGGTATTTGGCATGATACATAAAAATGCTATGCAGTTTAGGCTGGAACTTTCTGGGTGCTGAGCTACCAAACAGCTGGACTCAGCATGGTGGCATGGTTGGTGGAGTTTAATTTGACTCCTGGGAATTCATGGCTGCTGCTTGAATGAAAGCTGTGATTTAGAGTATTTTCAACACTGGAGTTGGTGTGCCTTGGTGCCTCTGGATGCTAGTACTCAAACCACCACTGTTGCTATGACCACTATTAGGCAATTCCACAGACTCCTCCTCATCTCTGTAGTAGTCTTCCTCAGTCAAGCCTCCCTCAAAGGGGACTGTTTTCCTACCACTTCTGTATGCCTTGACAAATGCATATGATAAAGATGGACCCTGCACTGGCTACCATTTGGTGCTGTGTACAGCATAACAGGTGCCTGTGCTTTTCGTGTGTATGTTGGCTACCACTGCCAAGGTGGCTGCCCTTTTTTCCTCATCTAATTCTCAATTGACACAGCTGACATAGAGTAACTGTCTCAACAGTTGATCCCAGTGTATAAAACTCTGAAACTAGAAATTTTGTACCCCTTGATTTTACATGGTGATGGTAGTGGGGCACGAGATGTGTTGAAATGGGTATTTTGAGGGATAATTTATGAATTTTGAGACTGGGTGACTCATGCAGTGTAATGGTCTCAACAATGGTAAGAGGAAAAATGATGATAGTATTGATGGGGAGGGGGCTTTGGTAGTTCCATGAAATACTAGTGTGGAAAGCAAAACATGTTTAGCAACGTCTCCCTTGCTCCTTTTCTTTTCCATTCCCATAGTGGATCCAAATCATCATCTCCTCCACCACTGCTATCTTCCTCCTTCAGAGCTCTGTCTTCTTCATCTTCTCTTTCTCCACACTGTCTCTACCTCTCATCATCCTTAGTTAGAGACACATTTTTAAATTTAGTCTTTTCTGACTGTACAATAGTTAGATCTCCCTCCTCAGGCTCTGACTAATGGTCCAGCTCCACACTCTCATTTGGGAATGGGAACCAATCATCAAGATCAGTCTTCGTGCCACCACCACCATCAGTCATGGGGACACCAACAACCTCCCCCTTGAGCACTCTACCTAAGCATGACATTTTACTACCTCTTGGACTGTTCCTTTTGTCACCACCTCCACCAGCATGGATGCCACAGATGTGGCAGAGAAACATTTGTCTACACTATTGCCACCACCACAGCTGCTAACTATGCTTTACTACTACTACTGCTGGCCCCAGAGAACACAGATAAAGGTGCTGAAGTTGTAATTTTTTTAGCTGCAACACCCTTTTGTCCCACAGAACTTATACATTTCCTTGCCGCTTCACCAGCACCTCTCCCTTTTGTCAAGCCATAATAATTCACCATGTATTTTTACAGCATGTGTGCTTGTGTTTTTTTTTATTTCTCTATCAGATCAGCCATGCATTAGCAGCTGAGGTGATAAGGTTTTGTGTTATGTGAGGATCACATTCCTGAATCATCACAGGTTGGGTGAGTGGTGGGGGGGGGGCACTATAGTTCTTCCTCTTTGGGAAACGTATTTTATTCTGTGTAAACAGCAGGACCCCTTTCCAGTTAATATGTTCTTGTTTTCATTTCATTAATTTTCATTTCATTTTATTTTTTTCACTTGTTGCTGAGATGAGCAATTCTGCCTGTTTTCAAAAGCGACAAGACTTTGTATCAAGTACAAATACATACAAACAATAACAGACATGTTCAAGACAGTACAAAATAAGTCAAATACATAATTTGCAAAAATGTACATGTGCATTCATCTTTGTCATGTAACTATGAACTGAGTTTTATTTAGTTTTGTGGGGAACGTCTAAGAAGCTGAGCTCCTTTTATATCAAAGGAGATGTGGGTATCAAGCGTGATCAGACACTCCCTGCTGGGCAAATTGGGGTTACAACAAAGAAAGTTTATTCTAATAAACAAGATCCAGTTCAGACCTGTTCTCCATTGGGTTGGTCTACAGATAACAAACAGATAGCTGAACCTGTGATGTCAGAAAGATGTGTACGATGGTGTGAAAGGGTGGGTCAGCAAACCAAAGGCATTTGTGGGCTGTGTTATGCCCTGAAATTCAGTTAGGATTTCAGACTCTGAGTAAGCAACATCAAAGGGTTCAATTCTGCCTCAACTCCTTAAGCTACTAGTTGAGGTAAATAACTACTCTATGTAGTAGTCAGATAAAAGTGAATTAGGTTATTCTGTGAGTTTTCAATCTGTTTCACAAAGCTTTCTTGTTATCTCTGTAGACACACTGTATTCCACATCCTTGGTATGTATTATCCTGTAACATATGTAAATATATTGGAGTGTTAAATATTATTTTATGTACTTCATGCTTTCTGTGACTGAATCATTTCTGGTACAGATAACGGGTAAATTTAAAAAGCTTTGATCTGTCTTGGAAGAGGAAGGCTAGAGTTACTATATTTAAAGTGAAGTGTTCTTAGCTGTGACTGAAGGAGTGGGTCATTTTCCCTGTAGTAAGGAGCACTGTATTGTGTGGGCAGTGGGTTGTTTTCATTCAGACTTAGAGATACCCCCAAGTGTGAATGATGCTGACTGGTGGCAGTATATCCAGGTACCCTTGCAGGTGTCTGTAGGGTTGAGAAAACTGGTAAAAGTCACAGGCTGAGTTTAGGGAGAGAACCAGTTTGTAACACATGCATCTCTTTCCAGTCATGGTATAAAAATGTAGCTTTATAATACTGCAAGGAAAGAAAACAAAGAAACCCTGCAATAAAAGTAAATAGTAGCAGAAGACAACACTTTCCTCAAGATATTAGTGGTGTAATCTGATTCTGAACAGAACAGGTCACTGAGGTACTAGTAGCTACAGTAGAACCTTCCCCCAAAAAGTTAATTTTTTTAACACAACAGTTCAATGTGCTTACGCAACTTGGTATGATGTTTGCTTGTGTGACTTATTTATTTATTTATTTGCTTTTGGTAACTGGGTGGGTGCACTAGACATAGAGATGCATATTTTCAGGCATGACCCAGGAGCATACAAGTGAAAATACATGAGCAGTACAATGTGACGCAGCACAAGGGAGAGGTAGACAATGGGATTATCTGAGATACAAACAATATTGGCAACTGGATTGTTATACAGAGATTAGACAGTGTTAAACAATATAGACAGTACAGCTAGGAAAAAGTAAAACTAAACAAAACAAGTGTCAACAGGTCTGTATAGGAGCTGTCAGGAAAGTGCAGAAAAACAGTAAGTGCCATCATGAGGCACAATATAGAGAGAAAGAAAAAGAGAGAGAGGGAGGGGAGGTGGGAGACGGGGTGAAAAGGGGTGAGAGGGAAGAAGGTGAGTGCAGGAAAGAACAGGGTAGAAGATGGAAGGATTGAATGGGCTAGGTGAATGGAAGCATGTGCAGGGATTTGTGGCCAGTAGATGTTCACGGTGGAGTTTCTTGAAACTGGCATGGGTGGGAGCTAGGCAGATAGTTTGAGGGATAGAATTCCAGTACTTAGGTGCAGAGTAAGAGAAAGCACATGCATCCATAGTGGTTTTATGTCTAGGGATAAAGAGAGGGGCATAGTCATTAGATCGGCGACCATAGGAGGGGGTTTGGGAGTGTAACAAGGAGGCGAGAGATTTGGGGAGATCTGATCTGGTTATACCATCTAGTAGGGAGCCAAAGGCTAGTAGCCAGTGGGCAGAAGGGCTGGGCCATTTTAGGTCAGCATAAAGCTGACAGTGATGTTTGAAACGTGGCAATCCAGAGGCACAGCAGCAGATGCTATTGTAGGTGGTGTCCCATCTATGGAGCAAGGTCTTAGAAGCTCCTAGGTATGTGACTGAGCCATAAGCCAGGGCCAGAAGCAGTAGACCTTGAGCCACAGCAAGCCTGGCAGGTAGCATGAGGGCATAGCTTGTACGGTAGGCACCTCCGATTTTTGCGTTGATCGATTTGTAGGTGGTGGTGATATGGAGGTCAAAGTCCAGGGATTCATCAAGGAGGATACCCAGATATTTCAAAGAGCTGGTGCTAACTACCGGGGAGCCATTTGCTCACAAAATTTGAAAGGAGTTACGAGTCGATTTGAGCCTGGCTGGAGAGCCGAAAAGCATGGAGTGTGTTTTGCTTGCATTAAGAACAAGATTGTTTTCAATTAGGCAGGATTGAATACTGAGGAAGCCTTCAGTTAGGGAGCAGTTTATATCCACAACATTACTTCCACTACGGTAAATGACAAGTTCATCTACATACAGCAAGGAAGAGCAGTCTGGAGCAGCCGATGGGAGGTGATTTATAAAAATAGAGAAAAGTAGTGGGCAAAGTATGGAGCCCTGGGGAACTCCCATAAGTATGGGAGAAAGATTGGACATAGCTGAGTTAAAAGCTACAGGCTGCATCCGGTTGGTTAGGTAGCTATTGAACCAGGCGACTATTTCGGTGGAGAAACCGAGCGAGTGGAGTTTGGTAAGGAGAAGGGTGTGGTTTACCAGGTCAAATGCCTTAGTTAAGTCAATGAAGATAGCACCTGTCAAGAAGCCAGATTCCATTGCACCATATATGTCGTTTGTAAGTTTTAGGATGGCAGTGGTAGTTCTGTGGCCTTTGCAGAAGCCATGCTGGGAAACCTGCGAGGAGGTTATGCTTCTGTAGGTATGCTGTAGTTTGGGTTGCCAGTAATTTTTCCAGGATTTTGCCAAGCACGGAGAGAATGGCAATAGGTCAATAGTTAGATATATCTTTAGAATCACCTTTCTTAAGGATGGGAGTGATTCTGGCTATCCTCCAGATGTTGGGAACAATGCCATGACATATCGATAAGTTAAAGATTTTCGTTAAAGGGGAGGCGATGAGAGGGGCAACAATTTTCAGTAGCTTAGGTTCCAATCCATCAGCACCAGAGCTAGTGCTATCAGAGATGGAGAGTAACAGCTTTAGAACTTCTTTTCTGGTGATGGTCCAAAACCGGAACGGTGGGTGAGAGAGTGCCGGTTCTATGTCCATGGAACTGGAGGTGGGGGGACCAGAGGGGAAGGAGGCTAAGTAGCTCAATAGATCAGAGAAATGGCAGTTTAGTGGGTTGGTTATGGTGACCAGATAATTACAATGTATGTTGTTTATCAACATGTCATTACTAGTGGATGTTTTGTTGGCTCCAAGGAGAGTTTTTATGACGGACCAGAATTTCTTGGTGTCACCAGCAGATTTCATTAATAGGTCCTTACAGAAAGAGCTTTTTGCTAGGCGAATATTCCTTTTGCAGGAGTTCCTCTGGACTCTATAGTCGTTCAAATCTGCTTGAAGCCTTGAGGCCTTGAAATGCCGCCAACTTTTATCCCATACCCTGAGTTGAGTAAGGCGATCTTTGGTGATCCACTTCGTTTGTGTTCCCCATATACGGCGTGTGACTCTGGGAGCATGGATGTCCTGTAGGCATCCACACTTTGCCAGGAAGTAGTCAAGGGCTGATTGAGCAATAGAGGAGGCAAAGATGGGAAACCAGTCAATCATTGAGAGGTCAAGCAAAAAATGTGCCTGATTAAGATTAGTCAGATTACGGAAGGTGATGAGTTTGGGAGGAGGAGGAGATGGTAGTCTAGTGGAGTGCCAGATGCAGTAAATTGGGGAGTGATCACTTATAGCATCTGCCAGGGTACCAGCAGAGACTATGCTGTCGAGGCGGTTAGTAAGAGCCCAATCTATTAGTGTACTAGAATGAGGGGGGGCCAACACCCTTGTAGGGTCAGTGATTAGCTGGTGGAGGTTATGGCCATGAACCACTGTGTGGTAGGACTGATTTGATGTGCTAGTCCAGTTGAGATTTAGATCGCCCATGATGAGGACCTCATTACGACCAATGGCTGTATCCACCTGGGATAATAATTCCTTGAGCCCAGCGGTGCTACCAATAGGAGGGTTATAGGGGCAAACTATGTGCAGTTTCTTACAGCCTAGTTGTAGGGTAGCATGAATAGCTTCACAGTGAGAGAGGGTGAGAGAGACATTACGGTGAGAGAGACATTACGGTGTAGGGATAGGTGAGTTTTAAAGAGGATTGCAACACCACCACCACGTTTAGATGTGGACCTATCTTGCTGGAGTATTTTGTAGTTAGGTAACATGCACAGGTGATCGGGGTGGAGGATTTTAGCCAGGTGTCGGAGACATATAAGATGTCAGGGTTATATTGGGTAGCCCAGGCCTGTAGTTCAGTTAAGTTGTGGGGAAGACTCCTGATATTCAGGCGAAGAATACGCAGCCCCTTTAGGTCCTTCCAGGCTATAGCATGGTGGGGGGGATGTTATTGGCAGGTCCTGGGTTGAGTTCAACATCTTCTGCTAACATTAATGATAGGAGGAACAGGTACCATAGTTTACAATGAAGGAACGGGACAGGCAGGGAGGTGATTGGAGGAGGGGAGTTGTGGAGCATATAAGCAACATGGTAGGTGATTCTATTTGAGACAAAAAGAGGAAAGGTGGCAAGAGGCAAGTGGGATAGTGTAAGCATGTTGGGAGAAACAGTAGGGTGAGAAATGACACCGTCCCAGGAGAGTGGGCAGCTTACCAGGGGCATCACTAAAAATGGAGCAATAATAGAGACTAATAGAGAGATTGCACAGGGATTTAGGGCCCTATTGTTAGAAAAAATGAATGCCATAGTGAGGATAGAGAATGTGACAGAGAAAATAGCTATTTGAAGAGGGAAAAAAATCTGTAGGTATCAGAGGAATCTGGATGGAAAGCACTGATTGCACACCAGATTTCAGACCAAGCAGTGAGATAAAGATATGATTTAGTAGGTTTCTGAGAGCCCTCTAGTGGCAAAGAAGTAGAAACATAGAAACATAGAATTTGACGGCAGATAAGGACCGCTTGGCCCACCCAGTCTGCCCATTTTCCTACCTACTGGATAAGCTGCAGATCCTAGTTAACCAGCAGCCTACATCTTCCTACCCCCACCCCCCAGAATTGCCTTATGACTATCCCATGCATGCTTGAATTCCACCACTGATTTTGACTCCACAACCTCCTCCAGAAGGCCATTCCATGCATCCACAACCCTCTCTGTGAAAAAATACTTCCTTAAATTACCTCTGAGCCGCCCCTCTATCTTCAAATTGTGCCCTCTTGTTCTTGCACACCTCTTTTTTTGAAAGATGCTACCCTCTTGGACTTTGTTGATTCCCTTGAGGTACTTGAAAGTTTCTATCATGTCCCCCCTCTCCCTCCTTTCCTCGAGGCTATACATATTAAGCTCCTTAAGTCTCTCTTCATATGTCCTCCGGTGCAGACCCTGCACCATTTTAGTTGCCCTCCTCTGGACAGCTTCCATCCTGTCTATGTCTTTGCGGAGATTGGGTCTCCAGATGGGGTCTCACCAGCTGTCTGTACAGAGGGATAATAACTTCCTGTTTTCTACTGGTGATGCCTCTGCCTATGCATCCCAGTATCCCCCAAGCCCTCCTTGCTGCAAATGAGAAAGTGAGGAGATAGTTAAAATCCTCACGTACTTCCTACAGTAGGCGGGGTGAGGCAGGGCAGACAATCCCTATATAACAAATGCTGGGAAAGGGTGGGTGTGGTGCGGGTAGGTGGGGAACAGCCGTGTAGTGGCTGTGGGACACAGTGCTTTGCAGCTGGGGTTATTAAGCTTGGGGCCGAGTGATCTCAGTGGAGCTGCAGTTTTGACCAGGCTGCCTGGGGACTCCGAGTGCCAGAAAAAGTCCTGCAGATCTGTTCAGAGTGCAGCTATACTTTTAAACGTGAGCCCGATACCACACTAGCTCTCTGTTTGGGAGGTATATTTAAAATGTTAGGTCCATGCACGTCTGGTGAGCAGGAGGAACGGTAGCCATTTACAATTCAGCACCGGTTTGCAATCTCAGAGTGCGTCCGAGTTATACAGACTGGCGCCCGATTTTACAGTTTAGTAGCAGTGGAAATGTAAGGTCCAAAAAAGGTGCCAAGATTTAAACATTAGATTTAAACATTAGATACTTTGTGGCTGTTTGCCTCTCTATCCATGGGATACACCACCATACAGGGGTACAACAGTGCTGCAGGAATGATTCCTTGGCTAAAGGTAGCTTAGGAAGAAGCACACAGGAAAGAGAGATGCACCACTGAAGGAGGAGGAGAGGATGGTGGGGCAGCAAAGAAATGATCCTGTAACAAGCCAGGAGGAGCGGCCTTTAAAGGCCTGATGGGGGAGTGGTTTGTTGCTCTGCCCATTGAACTACAGCCATAGCTTCTGCAATTCAATGTGCTTAAGCAACTTGATATGATGCATGCTTGTGTGACTTAGATACATTGTGGCTGTTCGCCTCTCTATCCATGGGATATACCACCCTATAGGGGTACAATGGTGGGGAGCCCTAGATGAGGGTTCCACCCCTATAGATGCCATGGAAATGATTCCCTTGGCTAAAGGTAGCTTAGGAAGAAGCCCAAAAAGAATACCTAGAAAGGTGTCAAGCATTGAAGGAGGTGAGAAGTCAGAAGATATCAAGGCCAGAAATGAAGGTGATAGACATAGATGAGAAGGACAGGAGAGGAATGAGAGATGATGAGAATGATGAATGAAATGAAAGCTGACAAGATGCAGAAGGGCAGACTTCCTAAGGAGAGAGGGAAGAGCCAGGGCCACCATCTGAATCCATACAACAGCAGAACCTAACTACGGAACCTATGAAAAGCACTAACCCTGTCTAATATTATGACCATCAGCACAGAGGAGAGGAAACCCCGCCCTTTGAGGAGGAAACCTCTGAGGATCCAAGTCCTAGGTCACCTTTCCTCCAGGCTGAAGGACGTTTTGGTTAGTGACGGCTCAGCTACTGCAATTTAGAGTCTATATTGGTGGAAGAGGAAAAGATTCCAATTGAAAGGAAGCTCTCAATCTGTCCTTCTAACAGGAATGTTGTTGAGGGTTGTGAGCGACATCTCTGCAACTAGATGCCCAAAAACAAAGGAGGAGAGAAAAGACCACCAGGGCAGTCAGCCAGCCTTCACGAGCCTAGAAAACAGACCAGGTGAACCAGAGTTGGTCAGATGGAGAATGGCATAGAAGGTGCCTCTGAACCAGCTCAAGCAGCCAAAGGGGCCCTGATGATGAGAACCCCACCCCTCACAGCTGGAAGTCATACATTCTGCATCCAGAGGTGTCGCCAAAACGAGGGATGACTGAAGGTCCACCCAGAGTGAAGACATTCTCACTTTGGGCCAGGGAGAAGAACCCCACTCCAAGCTTTGCATGCTCAAGATGTGGACTTCATGGGTACAGAGCGAGACCATCAGCTACAGGCTAGCACCGAGCCATGGAGCAATGGACATGGAAGGCACATCTCTGAATGGAGAGCAAGTAGAATTGAGGTAGCATAGAACTCGTATGAGGGGTATGCTTGATTAGTTGATGTGAATGAGTAGACCTACAGAGAGGTCATATTCAGCGACGGAGACCACAACATGGGACAGGAGGAGGAGATTTCAAGTAGCAACCACAGGAGTGCATGCCAACTGGGTCCATTGATAAGCCAAATTAGGAGTGGATTGAGTGCACAAGAGAGAGAGACAAGAATGGCCTGGTGCAGCCTGCAACTGACAGTGAAGGTATGAAGTACCAGGAGTAATTGCTAGGTGTGAAGGCAGGTTGGGTATAGGAGGGATGAAGTATGAGAACGAATGGAGGTTGACACAGAGTAGCGGGAGATGCGAGTTGAGTGGTCCAAAATGTAGGACTAGGGTAAGAGAAAGAGACAAATATGTACTGTGATGATGGGATAGGGAAACACCCTCAAAGGAAAGCACATGATGAGGAAGGAAAAGAGGCGAGGGTCGAGGTAGTGGTGGAAGTGTGATAGCCAGAAAGGCTGGAATGGCACAATGTACAGAAAGCACTGCAGCTGGCAGTGAAGGGAAGGAATAGGGAGAGACGAAAATGGCCGGTGAAGCCCACAGCCTACCATGAGTTGAGAAATCAATGTGGAAGGAAGGATGGTCGAGAATGAATGAATGATAAATGATGGTAGACTGAAAGCCTTGAAGGCCAGAATGATTAAGGTGAGGTATGAAATGTACAATGTACAATAATAGATTGAAGTCCTTGAAGGCCGGTTGGTTAAGGTGAGGTATGAAATGGACGATGTATGGTAATGAGAAGAAGCCTGGAAGGCCAGTATGGTGGAAATGAGATATGAAATGGATGATGTATTGTAATGGAGTGAAGCCTTGAAGGCCAGTACAGGTAAGGAGAGGTATGAAATGACGATGTATGGTAATGAGATGAAGCCTGGAAGGGCAGTTTGGTGGAAATGAGATATGAAATGGATAATGCATTGTAATGGAGTGTAAGCCTTGACGGCCAGTACAGTTAAGGGTAGGTAAGATGGCAAGTAGGGTATAGGAAGGATGAGGTTCGGTAACAATGGAGGTTGACATGGAGTGGAGAATATATGAGTTGAGTGGTCCAGAACATAGGACTGGGTTAAAAGGAGGATACGACTAGGTATGATGAGGGCTTGATAGAGGAAAAAAAAACAAAAGAAAGCATGGGATGAGGAAAGAGAAGAGGAGAGGGTTGAGGGAGCAAGCTAGGTATGATAAAAGGGAGGAGAAATGGCAAAGTTGAGATAGAAAGGATGGGGTTCAAGACAAATGAAATCTGATGAAGAGAGGAAGGCGATACGAGCCAGTCAACGCAGAGTAGAAAAGAGTGGCATGGTGAGGGTAGGAAAAACAGAGGTTCCAGAATGAGTGGAAGAGGCAGGAGAAGGCTTGCAACCTGGAGCCATGGTGCCTACCGTGACCCGCAATCCCCTGAAGTGGGAAAAACAGAAAGCCACAAACTAGGCACCGGGACACCAAAGCAAACAAAACTGAAAGATAAAATAATTGAGGGAAGAATGGCCGCCATAGCTAGCGGATGAAGAGTAGAGCAGGAGGGTTGACAGGACAGCCGACCAAAACAGGAGGTAACAAACAACTGGGTGTGAGCCAGCAGCTGAATCCAGATGATGAAGAGGGGAGGAAAGGACAGATGCAGGGAGCTGAGTGAATAGCATGGGGGGAAACCCCAGAGAGAAGCTAGGGGGTGAGGCAAGCTACAAGGCAAACTGCACAAGTGTCCTGCATCCAAGGGATATCCCGCTGAGTAGCTCCCAAATTGCTCTGACCCTTATAGAAAAGGTTCTGCACAGACAGACTGTGCTCGAAAGTCAGACATTAAAGCCAAAAGTAATAAGTCCAAGAAGCTGAATAAAATTAACAGAGAAAATACACACACACACAAAAGGTGAAGGTGTCCACGGTGTGCAGAGCTCATATATCTAGGTTCAAGGATAAGCCCCGCAGTATGAAAGTCAGCGTGCCTCAGCGACTCTCAGCGAGAGTGTCCATGTTCCTTATTCCAGTGAAAAAGGTTGAGAGGATCCACATCCCAGATGTCAGTGACAAAGGGTGAGAGATAAGGGGGATGAGTTATGAGGGAAAAGACAGAAGGAGTCGAGACACGCAGTAGAATGCTGCCGTGCAGCAAAGACCTGCAGAGAGATGGCCAAAGGCAGGAGAAACAAGAGGTACGCCAACAGCCCCCAAAGTGAGCCAAAAGAGGAGGGCAAGGGTGGGCGCATTGAGAGGATGGTGCACTTAGGAAGAGAAGGGGGGTGGTGCCACTGGTGGGAAGCACTGAAGTCGGTAGGTGCCAGGAGTTGGGCTAAGGAATGGCAGAGGAAGCCTTGGAGCTATAGTATGGTCAGGAGGAGCAGAGGGGACACGATGGAACCACTGGGGCACGACATGGAGGGAGATGCTGGGCGTGTGAGTGACGTCACAGTCCGGGGCACCAGCACAGAACTACTCGGTGGCTGGGGAATGAAAGAAGGCAAAATGGAGAGCCAGGAACAATGGATATATGAGGTACTGGGGCCAAAAGGGTAAAGGAGGAAACAGGGGAAAAAAACGGACAAGGAGGGAGGAGAACAGAAAGAAGAGAGGGGATGTTGGGGTCGAGGAGGGGAAATGATTTAACACCAGAGCAAGTGGGAACAGAGAGGGGTTGCGGGGACAGACGGAGGCCAAGCTCAAATGAGAGAAAGGAGAAGGTGTAGCCGACAGAGTCTCCGGCTGCAACGAAGAAATGATCCTGGAACTAGCCAGAAGGAGCGGCCTTTAAAGGCCTGATGGGGTAGTGGTTTGTTGCTCCACCCATTGAACTACAGGTGTAGCTTCTGCAAGTATTAACAAGGCACACACAATAGGGGTAATGAAAACATTGCTGTAAGTAACACCATCACTTTAATATCTGAACAAAATAACTACCACTAATACTGTAACACACTGACAAAATACTTCACTTAACCCCACAAAACTGTTATACAGATATAATATGACAAATCACAGATCACAGACAAAATAATTAATAAGAAAGACTAAGAAAAAACAAATATGATATATCTGCTGCACATAGACAAGTGCTCACAGTAAAAAAAAAATTAAGTTCACTGATCTTTCTGGGCTACCTTGCTAGCTGAAACACCTCCCTTCCCTCACACAGCAGAGCTTCACTAGACAAACAAAACCACTACTTTAAACTAAATAAATCTGCAAAACCAAAAACGAACAACACTAATCTAGCTACACAAGTCCCTTTAGATCTTTTTGTGATTGATTTGGTTTCAAAATACTCCACTTTGGGATTTATTTTAAAGATTTTATTTGTTCAGACAAGCAGTGACAGACTTCTCTCCAACTCTTTTCATAAGACTGCACTCAACACAGCCTCCGCATCGCATGCAACTCATTTCAGTATCATGTGACCTCCAGTCCCATAGTACAGAGCAAACTTTGCCTGTAAGCCCAACTTTGATGCCAAAGTTACCAAATTCACAATTTGCAAAATTATTCCTGTACTGCAAATTGAAACTACGCAAAATGAATTAACATTGAGAATTGTGGCAAACTCATAAATTAATTCTCAAAGCAAAGTTCTCAAACTCGGCACATCACTAGTGCCTAGTATTACCTGATTTTCATGTGGTTTCATAAAGTACAAAACTGCTCCTTAGTCGAAAACAAAATAGTACCCCTGGTTAATAAGATGATGAACTGTAGTAATAACGTTTTTCAAGAAATGTACTCCAATCATATTAGTAGTACTTATATTACTATAGCTTTAAGATGTTAGCATGTTTAAGGTTCTTGTAAGATGAAGTCTGCTACTAAGGAGTCTACTGAATTATTCAGGGCTAAATCAAGATGTGAAGACACATTTCTTGAGACAGAAAATTGGCAAACACTCTCTAAAAAGCCTAAGAGCCAAAATCCCAGCTGCAGCTGTTCCACATAATGTTAGAATGGTAACATGAACACAGATTCAATTATTTTAATGTACTGTAGCTAACTGATTAGATTAGTGTTGCTTTTTAACTGTACAGGTGAGGTTAAATGGCATTTTGTGATACTAGGATATATATACTGACAATAATAAAACTTTTATGAAAGCCAAGTTATTTGGAAATGTTTAAGATATATCCTACATGCATATAATGTTAAGTCCTAGAATTTTAGAATCCATACTTCAACAATTTAGATTTATTTTAATATAATCCCATCCCTTTGTATGTATTTATTTATTTTATTATTTGTCTTTATTCCAAGGTAAGTGCATTAGCCATAAAGATTTCTATTTTCAGACATGACCTGGAAGAGTATGATACATTGAACAATACCAGAAAGGGTAACATTATCACAGTGGAGAAAGGGGACAATTATAACAAAAGGCAAAGCACTATGAGCAGAGCAGCAACTGCAGTATAACCAAGCCCACCAGGGATACAATTTATTTACTGTGTTCAGTTTTTGTTGACCGTGAAAGGAGAGCAAGACAATAATGCCTTTTCCAGCCTTATCTGAGGGTGAGTGGATACAGATGCAAACCATACAGATGCAAATCATCTGAAATTGGAACAGATTATGCTGCTGATAGTATTTTAATGAATGGGAAACATTTGGCAAGGACATCAGAAAAATTCCCTCATCTTTTTGAGAAGTGCCATGGAATCTTTAACATCCACCTGAACAACCATCAGAAAAGGCAGCTAGGACCTAGTTAGCAAATGTGGCAGAAATCTCAGTCACAATAGGCCACTCCTTGCTGTTTGGTCTAGTTGGCAGCACTGAAGTCACTTACCTAGCCTTCTGACCCTGTCCTTTGGACTGGCCCAGCAACCTTCCAGTGACTCAGTTTTGACCCTGCTAATAGCCTTGTCCTGGCCCTTGTCTAATTGCATAGCTTGCCTGCTCCCCTTCCTTACAGACAGCACCTACCAATGACTGACTTCACTACCTGTTTGTCTGTCTGCAGTGGTGCTAACTCTCCATTCTTTCCTCCAAGGATTGGACCACTGTTATCCCTGGCCAACTCTCTCCTCCTTCCTCCAGCTCAGCAGCCAGCTCTTGAGAGCTACTCTCAACCCTGTTGATGCCTTTCTCAATCCAGGCTATTTTTGTTGTCATTTCTTCTCCAACTGACTATGCATTAGGCAACTTTGACTCCACTGGTACTTCAGTACAATCTGGTGATCCCACTCATGTCCCACGCACACACCAATGCCTGGGATTATGCATCTGACTTGCTCCAGATGCTGTTTGTCCATTGGCTGGTCGGATTCTAGTTGCTTCACACACATGCTTTCCATCTCTTGGCTGGTTGAATTCTGGAATTCATCTTCACTCTACTCCAGTCTATAGGCCATAACTACAGTAAGTGACTGTCAAATGGTACCAAAAATTGAGCAACCAACATCAGGTGCAGCTACTTTCATCCTGGATCAGTGTGCACACTGCATCAGGACAGATACATGCAAGTGGGCCGCAAGAAGCCTTGGGGGCACAGTGTTAATTGTCGCTAGGCTGAAAAGAGACACAGTTGCCCATTAACCACCCAGGCTAGACTCAGTGTCAACACTGGCATATGACAATGCTCAACTTTTGTCCTCATACCCTCATCACTCACTCAGAAATAGAGACCTGACCCATGTCAGCAAGAAAGAAAGAAAGAAAGAAAGAAAGAAAGAAAAGTCTGTGCTAATGAAAAGAAGCCAGCAGTTCAGGGGTGTCTCTCCAGAACACAGGGCCCTACAGACAGGCCTACTTTGGACCAGGAGGTCGAGAGGGGCACTTCCTTGAAGCCCTCCCCCCAAAGCAAGGTCACGGGTGGTCGCGAGGGACCGAGTTTGAATCCCTCCACAAGCCCTCCACTGCAGAACCGAGGACCAGGAGGTCGAGAGGGGCACTTCCTTGAAGCCCTCCCCCCAAAGCAAGGTTGCGGGCGGTCACGAGGGACCGAGTTCGAATCCCCTCACAAGCCCTCCACTGCAGAGTAAGTTCGCTACGGCATGCAGCTCCTCTTTCCTGCGAGATTTAGGACATTGCAGGTACTTGCTGAACTGAATTTGTGTCCCCACACTCGAAGTGACTGTTAAATTTGCAAAGAGGACTCTTGCTGATCTGGCGCCAAACAGCTAATGTGCAGTGTGTTGTTTAAATTGTAGTTTCACTACTGCTACTGCTTACTGTATTGTAAACCTTGCCAGTGCCTGTAAGTGCCTTTTCTGGTGCCAAAACTGCTTTAATTTATATGAAATAATTGTTTGCAGTCCAGAGCGTCCTCTTATCTGCTGGCGCGCCTCTTTTTAAAATCCCAGCCCCACATTGAGAAGTTCTGGCTAAGTCGCCTGTAGAAGCTAAAGTGTTTTCAGCCAAAAAAAAATATCTCTCTCATTTCTTGTGTTTACAAGCTGAAACTAAGACTGCATTGTAAGCCCAGCCCTTGAGAAATGCCCTGTTAGCTGTAGTATTTAAATAGCTCACTTACCCTTTCTCCCTTGTCCACAGACTGAGGACCAGGAGGTCGCCAGGGGCACTTCCTTGAAGCCCTCCCCCCAAAGAAAGGTCACGGGCGGTCACGAGGGACCGAGTTCAAATCCCCCCACAAGCCCTCCACTGCAGAGTAAGTTTGCTACAGCAGGCAGCTCCTCTTTCCTGCAAGATTTAAGCCCCGCCGGCGCTGTGCACTGGCTCCCCACCACCACCCTTGGTCGACTCTCACATTTATAGGCTGCATCACGTGAGCACAAAATCCTATCAGTTCACTTTTCCATTTGCTGGTTATATCAATTGAACAGTAGGGGGCTAACATTCAGAAACAGATGAAAGTAATACCAAAAAAAAAACATGTTAAGCAGCCAAACAAAACTTATTCAAATAATAATAACGTTAACTTTGGTCTCCTACATATCCCCATCTATACATCTAAGTAACAACCTCCCAACCACTGGCCATATGAACCTACATCCCTTCTCTAACATAACTTTGAACCTTAGCTATACCATGAATGGACTAAGGAAGGCATCCCAAGCTCCACTACACTGCACAAACCACCTCAGTTTTTCCAACCCACTCCCTTTGCATGCTCAAAAAGCTCTACTGATCCATGCTCTCCCCATGCCATGCAAAGTTCAAAATAACAATACGAGTACAAGCAACAATAAAAGACTCACAAAACGGCTACAGCTATCTATACTCAGGCATGCGCTCTTGATACTACTACTATTGGCAGGCGATATACACCCTAACCCAGGGCCGACCCCAGCTACTACTACAAAAAACCCAAGCAATGCAGGTCTGAAGCTGGCTTCCATGAACATACGTAGCCTGCCAAAAAAGTTAACTCTTCTCCAGGGATGGGTAGCACAACACTCTCCTGACATCCTTGCCTTATCTGAAACATGGCTAACTACTCTGATCCCTGAATCTGCAGTTGCATTAAATGACCACACTATATTTAGAGATGATAGGGAAGTAAAGAGGGGAGGTGGGTGTGCTATCTATGCCAGAGCAAAATTCAAGCCTCTACTAATCCCTCTGCCAAACCCAAAATTTGGTGCCCAAGCAGTCACCATCAAGATTACAATTGGCTCCCATGGGAAACCACTGTATATAATGTCTGTTTATATACCCAACAACCAGAGAGAAGCATTTGATTCCATACTGGCTAATATAGCTATGCTCTGCACAAATAGCGATCTCATACTAATGGGTGACTTTAATGTAAATTGGTTATCAAAAGGAGCAGATCCCTTTAAAGATGCAGCAACTGCACATAATCTGACTCAAGTTGTCCTAACCCCCACACGTCGGGACCCAAGAACAGGCACACATACACTCCTTGATCTCATCCTGACGAACTCCCCCAAACACCTATCTGACATCAAAGTCCTCCCAGATGTCCCTAGTGGCCACTCTCCTCTCTCCTGCACCTGGTCCAACAGGAGCCCTCACAAATGCCCTATATTATCCTACCAAAGACACCTCAAACAGGGAGCAATATCCAAGATTATCCACAGCCTATCCTCCAGTGACTGGTCCCAGGTCCACACCGCCACATCCATCGATGGAGCCCTCACCTCCTTTATAAATATATTCAATACAGCCTGTGACAAACATGCCCCCCTTGCCAAAAAGTTTATAAAAGCAATGGATAACACAACCCCTACTAGACCAGATGTTACATAGAGACAATCTCTGGTACAAAGCCCTTGATTCCAAAGTCCCTCATGACAGACAGCTCTACAGGGAGGCCAGAAATAAGTGTACCAACGCCATTCGACAAGCTAAGGCAAACCACTACAAACAAGCCCTAACAGAGTCCTGGGGCGCAGGGGGGCAAGTTTTGGAGAAACATCAAAGAACGATGTGGGAAATCAGATAGCCAACCACCTACCCAAATAACTCATAATGGCACTCACAAGACCCCACTGTAATAGCCAACACGCTGAATAATTCTTTCTCAGACCTCAGCCATGTACTCCTCCAAACTTCTTTAGCCTCCCACCGTCACCACACTAATCCCGCCCCAAGACCAGCAGCCCACCTTTCCGGTTTAAATCTATCTCGTGCAATAAAACCAAACGCTACCTCACACAAGCCTTAAAAGACAAAAGATACAGCAGTGATAGCTTAGACCTAAAGATCCTGTGGCTAACACTAGATGTAACTATCCCTCATCTAACTAAAATATTTAACCTATCACTTCGCTTAGGGCAATTCCCAACTCTCTGGAAAAGGGGTATCATCACTCCTTTACTAAAAAAGGGCGATCCAACTGACCCTGGTAACTATAGACCAATCACGATTCTTCCCCCTCTCTCAAAAGCCCTCGAAAGAATAGTGGCAGACCAACTCACCGAGTACCTGACAAATCACTCACTACTCTGCCAAGAACAACATGGCTTCAGAACAGGTCATAGCACCACCACGGCTCTCCTCACTCTTAAGTCATATATACAGGAAGCTCTCGATGCAGGTGACCTAGCAGGAGCAATTTTCATAGATCTAATGAAAGCTTTCGATACTGTTAACCACGATTTACTTTTACACCAACTCACATCACTCAACCTAGGTCCAGACGCCATACTCTGGTTCAAAAATTACCTCACAGACCGGACACAAGAAGTAAAAATAAATACCACTCTATCCTCTAAACTTGCAGTTAAGTCGGGCGTACCTCAAGGATCAATTCTAGGCCCGCTCCTATTCACCCTATTCCTGAATGCCATCCCTAGTGCCTGCAACTGTAAACTCCTGCTGTATGCAGATGATGCAGTAATCTTTTGGAAAGACTCCACCCTGAATGCGCTTCAGCACAAGCTACAAACTAATTTCCAGGAAATAGAACACTGGTTATTAAATCAACGACTAGTACTAAACCTCAGCAAAACAAAATCCATGATCTTTACGCACAGACAAAGCCATCACTATAGCTCCCAACTAAACATAACCAACAATCAGGGTACCTTAATTGACCAAATATCACATTTCAAATACCTGGGCATCACGCTAGACACATCACTGACCTATCACGAGCACATAGACCAACTATCAGCCTCAGTAAATGCCAGGCTAGGGACCCTTTTGAGGCACAGACAATGCCTCCCACCCCGCGCCCTTAGGCTGGCAGTAAATAGCGCAGTCCTATCTCTGGTAGACTATGGAATAACAATATATGGATCAGCTGACCCCATGGCACTAAAACAAATCAACCTGGCCCTTAACAAAGCCAGCCGTCTGGTAACGGATAGCGATAAGCTAACCCATACCTATGAGCTCTACAAAAAAGCTAACTGGCTGACTTTCGCAGGCAGGTTAATATACCACACCTGCCTCCAGGCCAAGAAAATCCAATTGGGCTTTGCTCCCATTGGACTCCACCCACTAATAAAGCTTAACACTCTCAGGATTACTCCAAGACACACAGCTAAAACACTAAACTTAGTCCCCCAAAGAAGGACCACACAAGGCCAAAGGTCATTTGCTTATCGGGCACCCATCTGGCTCAATGAACTCCCCCCATCCATAGCACAAGCCACAAGCATTAGCCAATTCAAAACCAGCATCAAGATGCACCTACTAGACTCAGAGATTTGTTGTTGCACCTAAACACATTACGCCACATTGATGCAGGGTTGTTTATCCAACCTGAGACAAGGTCATTGACTGCAAAATGTACGACACTTCTGGAAAGTACTCTAGTTCTTAAATGGTGCATTGTCTATCTGACTTGGGCTGCAATAGCAATCCCAAAATGTAACTACCCAAGCCTTGGAATTATGTCTTCTGTCTTCCTGTAATCACCTCTGTACCTTAATACTTATTTATTGTTGTCATTGTCTGTTTTGCCCTGACGTGGAGCCTTTGCAAAGGAGTCACTGACTCAAAGGTTGTAATTCCGAAACTTGAAATAAATAAATAAATAATTGTAAATCTGGCCCATAACACCTCAAAAGAGTGGCAGAAAAACATAAAGAAATAAAAATAAAGCAAAATCCAAAACAGGTGCATGCAATAAATAACATTCACCTGTTTTAGATTTTGCTTTATTTTTATTTATTTAGCTATTTTTTTTTTCCTGCCAGTTCTTTTAAGGGGTCATGTATTGTGTAACTTACTGTGATATTAGAGTTGTTGTCCTATTACTATCAGTAGTAAGCCTCAGTTATTGCTTTTGACTGAATGTACTATCATGTTTCTCCCATGTCAACTACTGTATTACTGTTTCCCCCATTCTTCTTTCCTTAGTCATGCCTTGAAATAAGTTTCAGCTCAGTGCAGCTTTCCCAGTCACCGATTTTCAAATAATTAAATAAACCTAGGTAAAACATGACAGCAGCACCCCTTATGCAAACATGCTTTGGGAAACAGGTTATGTCTTTAGGCCGTGCCCAGTTTAGAGCTGACAGATCTATACAGAGTGGTGCAATATGAAGGGAACATGTATTTGTGTTAGCTAAATCAAATACAAAGATGTTCAACTGGACACAATGCTTTCTGCAGCACAAATACTTAGAGAACCATTTTGTAGCAGAGAGAGACACACCAAAGGAAGTTGGTTTTGAGCAGAGAAGTGAGTGATCAACCAGGTGAAATGGTTTAGTGAAGTTGATGAACACAGCTCCTGTTAATAGGCCAGCCAGGCTAATGTCATTAGCAAGTTTGGTTATATCTGAAGTGGATCCATGGCCTTTCCTGAACCCATGTTGGGGTTGAGACAGCGGACTCAATTTTAGAACATGGATGCAGGGCTTGCGTCAAGCCCTGCATCTAACGCAAAGGGGGTCACAGACGCAACAAAGCCCCTCGGACATAGAGCGGTCTGATTTTCAAAGGGGTGGCACATTTGTGCATATTCCCCACTTTACGACACCTTGAGCCAAAGGACTGCAAAGGAAAAAGGCTGAATTGATGGGAAATGGTGCTAAGTTATATTAGGGTTGATAATAAAAGCCTACATATATGAGAACTTGCCATTAAAAGCATTGGTAATTGTAGTGGGACTATTACAATTCACACCATCAAAGATTATGATCACTTCAGCTAAAGTGCATTTTAATTGAGACAATAACCTTCCCCATGTGCCAGGCACTTTGGTAAATAAGATGACAGTGAGGTCTGTCTGAGAACTTCACAGATAGTTGTGTAACCCTGGCACCATTATACCAAGGACTACTTCCACTGCATGCTTCTCTGGCTGCAGGTTGAGGGGCCTGGTTTCGGAAATTAGAGGCTCTGTGCTTCATCTACCAAGAGTAGAACTAGGGTTTTGGTGCCTCCACCCAGAGTAACGAATACGTTGGTTACCTGCTAAACTGGTACAGCCCTCTGGGAAGCTATACTCACCCACACCCCTGACTAGCGACCTTATACCATAAACACAACAATTACCATATGTAGCAGTCAACATACAATTAGTGGCAAGCACTAATAATATGCTCATGAACACCACACTTACCAACAGGGTCTGGACTTCTGTCATATACCCTGTGCCCCCTGTAAGAAAACAGCTTTCTGCAACAACAATGTTTTTACACAGTACCTTTGGAATAACTTAGTAACTGAACACTGGGTAATAATATGCTCACAGCCCAACTTAACATCAAACAGTAAATCAGATTTATTAAGGGGGAGTTGAACATGAAAGAGGCATGAATGTAGGCTAACAATTGATGCAATACTGTATTTAGGCAGTGAAAAATAATGCACAGTTTTTCTGTCCCTGAATTAATCAGTCTAATCAACTGCTGGGTACCCAAAGTGGAATTTAGGTGCAGGCCTAAAGCGCTGACGTGGGTAGGCCGTCATTGCAGCTGGTTGGGGTCCTTGATGGAGAGAAAGTTGTTATTAAAGAGATGAAAACACTTGCAGACAATAAGGTATTTGTAATCCCAGGCTAGATGGCCTGTGAAAACAGCTAGAGACCAATGAAAACTGAAAAAGCAAATCAGATGACACAGAAGTATTTATTTGGTCATTGCAGGGGCTTCCCTGGTTGTACTCACTACATCCAGACAGATGGATGGAATGGCTGGCGACACCATGGACCACTGACCTCTCAGGATTCTGGTGGGGACTGGGGCCAAGATGACTCACCTTCTCTTCATGGCCTTTCCTTGTAGTAGCCACAACCTACAATTTGATTCTCCGCAGGGGCTGACTCCCCAAGTTTGGTCTCTCACTGAGCAGTGGCTGGATCTGGTGCTGGAACAGTCTTTTAGGGCTGAAGCTGGCACGGGGCCAGTAGTTGAAGCTGAGTTAGGAACAGATTGGCAAAGTCTTTTAACATGCAGCTTGCAGGCTGACTTAAGAAGCAAACAGGAACAACTGGCAACAGGTCTCCTTTCTTCCCAACTGGGGTAAGAGACAAATGCCACATTTACCAGCTCCACTGGCCCTGGAGTGCTTGGACTGAGAAATCTTCTCACAGTTTTGTCAAATGCCTTCTCTTCAGGTAAAACATTTGCTCTGGTGTCAAAGTCTCTGAGTTAAGTCATAGCAACAAGACTTATTTCAGTTCTGTGTCTCAGCAGCTTGAAGCCTGGTGGGGTGGCAGAGCAGGCAGAAAATCCCCACAATGGTTTCAGCTTACACAGAAGTTTCTTTTTTCTCAATTACTCAAGCTGAACTTCCAGTCCAACTGCTGCAAAATTATCTTCCTCTCTGCTTTTAGGCAGTCTGAGTTTCTTTCAGCTTTTGCAGGGAAGCAAATCAGGCCTTTTCCCTGCGATTTATCTCAGCCCGCACAAGAGCTCCTTCTCAGTGGCTTGAGCTGAACAGAGCTGAACTCTGTACAAACAGAGGACCAGGGTCTCTGCATTCCAGTTGGCTGCCTGACTTATCAATCACAGTCTGAGCACTCCTAATGGTTAATTTAGGTGCCAACAAGGAAAGTTCACAGTTCCACCTACTATAATAAGGCACTATAATAAGGACCCCTTGCGGACCCCTTGATTTTGATTGGTCCAAACACAGAGTCCGGGACCAAAGATGGCAGCTCCCATAGTGGAGGAACATATAAGCAAAGTAAACAACTCATTTATTTAGTAATGGCAAGGATTTAGAAATAAATATTTACAGTACTTTGAAGGGTTCCATCAGCACCAAGCATAACTGGTGACTGCTAAGGAAGGATTAACCCATAACAGGGTATGGGTTAACTGAGCATTAATCCACGCCTGGGGGGGGCTGTAATCACGAGGTGAAGCTGAGTGATTTTGGTCACCCAGGCATGGATTAATGTTCAGTAAACCCATACCCTGGAGTGGGTTAATTCTCTTAAAACAAGGGCAATGTTTTGTTTGAGTTTTTTCTAAAAAAACAATGAAATAAAGCCATGTGACCATGCAACTGAGGGTATATCCGACATTAATCCACGGTCAATTGATCTGTTTGGACCAATCAGAAGACAGTATTTTAGGAACCCATGTTATAAATGGAGTAAATCAGGACCATGCCTGGCTGGTCGTGAGCTTTGTTTCACTCAGACCCAGCCCAGGCTATGTACGCTATGCACAAGCTAGATCTCTTAAACAGATAGTGTGGTGGCATGAATCTGCACACTCATGCTGGATAACATCAGAACATTACTGTACATGAATTTGCTTTCTCTTTCTGGACAGTTGCCAGGCAGTGGGCATCAAAGAAGTCCAGGGAGATACTCATGGTAAGCCCCCCAAATTGGGGGGGGGTTACACTTGCTAGTTGATCAGACTCACAGTTCTTCACATTCAAACGTAGCATTGAATCACACAGTGCAAATATACAAAGCCTTCTTTTAATTTTTATTCATAATCAGCTTTCTTTGTCACAGAACAGCACCTGAATCATTTCAAACAGCTGCAAAGCAGGTGTAAAAAAAGTGCAAAAAAATAGATAAAAGTGCAACAGTTCATTGGGAAAAGCAGGTACTGTATATTGCAGGTATTGCTGAAAGCATAAATGGACAAACACAGGCATAGCAGACATGAAATATTCAGTTTTCCAAATCTTTGACCATCACAGTTTCAGTTATATTTTGATATAGATCTTACCAATGCTTGTCAATGCTGCATATAAGGAAATTCAAGTTCAATTTTCAAAGTCCAGAAATCCAACCTGCAATGTTTCCTTAGAAGTGCAATGTGCTGAGACTGTGGACTAACCTGATGCTTCGTGATCTATATATCACTTCATCTGGGTTGACGTAACCTCTAGGGAATTGCCATTATATACTCCTCCCTCTCAATAAATTTGAATAGATTAGCATATATTAATTATTCATTAAATATTCCTTAAAGTACCAGTATCTATTACACATTTTAAGACTTTTCATTTTCAATATATAATACTTAATTTCAAGTCCATTCAATTTAATTTCTTATAGAGCACCTTCATCTAGAGGTCTTGACAGTGACTAAAAAATATTAAAAATTATTTAAACTAAATTTGCCCTTTATTGGTTCCAAACCCTTCCTAATGCCATCCTTTGGAGCCCACATTTTGATTTCATTTATATACCTATTAGCTCATATATTTATATGATACACATTATTTCCAATTGCACAGATACAGATAAATACCCTGAAGATCTCCATACAGTAATGTCTATAAAAATACAGTATAATCAATTTCATTATTTAATCCTTTAGGTGTTAAGAATTCCAATACATAGATCCGTCATGCTTCTAATTGCTCAAGTTTCTTTCCCCATCACCTCCCCTTGCAAGTGACTGAATTATGTCAAAGAATACATATTTAAATGTTGAAGTATTCCCTTTATGAACATCTGTAAAGTGTATACCAACAGCACTATCTGCTTTCTGCTGACAAGATGCTCTCAAATGTTCAAAAATTATAGTTCTAGCCTCTCTAATAATTTTCCCAATATAGACTTTTTTTGCAGCTACACAAGACTGCATACATTATGTAGCTGCTTTTACAATTAAAAATCCCTTTATTTCAATTGTTTTATTTGTCTTCAGATGGACAAATGTTTTTGATCTGACAGTATATTTACAGGTGGCACACGATCCACAGCTATAGAATCCTCTAATACTTCTTATATTTTCATTTGTAAATGGTTCCATATAATAACTATATGTTAAAATATCAGCCAAATTCTTCCCTCTGCTAAATGCCACTATAGGTTTTTCTCCAATAGTGGTTCTTAACAGTTCATCTGTCTGCAAAATGTTTCAGTTATTGCACATAATACCAACTACCATTGCTGAAATTCTGTTATGTTTTATTACAAAAACGGTTTCATCACTGTTTATCTGTCTACAACATTTTGGTTTGACTTGCTAAAGTTCCCCTCTATTTACACTTGTTGCCTTTTCGTATGCCATCTGTAAAATGCCTGTGTTATATCCTCAGCATTCAGATCTTCCTATTAATTCTTTACTTTCATCTTCAAAATTTTCCATCTTGGTACAATTTCATTTTAGATGTAAAAATTTACTACAGGGGATATTTTCTATAGTCTTTCTCTGATGAGCACTACTTGCAAGCAGCAGTGAGTTCCCTGCAATTGACTTTTGATATCCATGTGTTTCCATTTTCCCATCTACTGTACCTATTAAGCAAAGGTCCAGAAATTCTATTTTATTTGAATAAATGTTAAAAGTAAATTTCAACCCTCACCCACAATGTGGGCATTGTTGTTTCATTTATGCCTTATATTTATTTCATCTAATCATTAGGAATGCACAAGTCACCACCAAAAAGACCCAACGTATCACCTCCCAACCTGAAGATGTTTTCAAGGGTACTGGTGTTCCTATGGAAGTTAAATTGGTAATATCAATACTGTAGTGGAACAGTAGCACCACCCTAGTTATGGCTGAGTAGGCAGTTTAATGTAAATTTCTCATTTTTGCACTTTAATATCTTTGCAATCCTTCAAGGGATTTGCACATAATTTTACATGCACAGTCTTGTGGTAGATTCTGAGATGTGGATTGTGAAAAAATGCAGAAAATCACCACTTTTTACTGTCTTTTTTTTTTTTTTTTGCCTTCTCATAGCGTCCAAACGGTTTTGGAATTTTGGTCTGAAATGTTCAGGGTTGAAAGGTCTTGACTCACAGGGGTGCCTTTTGCTGATTCAAAAGGTACTAAATTTAAAAAATTCGGGTTCTGAGCATGCTCAGTCAGCACTTCAAAATAGTTATATGACTATACGTATGGAAGGTTGTTCATGAGGTGTTTCATGAGTTGCTTCGTATGCTGCCCCCTCCCTTTTTTTTTCAAAAAAAAGAATTTGAAAAAGTCACAAAAATGTAGTTGTAGATATTAGCTCATTTGGATCCCATAAGATGGATTCCGCCATTAACTGTTGGTAAAGTGATGGCCAAATGTGTTTTTTTCTTTCTTTTCATTGTTTTGTCATGTCTTGCTTCTGCCCTGTTTCATATCAGTTGATTAGAAACATAGACTTTGACAGCAGATAAGGACTGCTTGGCCTACCTAGTCTGCTCATTTCCCCCTACCTACAGGATAAGCTGCAGATCCTAGTTAACCAACAGCTTATTTCTTCCTACCCCCCCCACAAAAATTGCCTTATGTCTGTCCCATGTATTCTTGAATTCTTCCACAGTTTTAGACCTCACAACCTCCTCAGGAAGGCTGTTCCATGCATCTACCACCTTCTCTGTGAAAAAATTATTCCTCACATTGCCCTGAACTGCCCCCCTCTATCTTCAAATTGTGTCCCCTTGTTCTTGCACATCTCTTTTTCTGAACGATGCTACCCTCTTGGACTTTGTTGATTCCAGTGAGGTACTTAAAAGTTTCTATCATGTCTCCCCTCTCCCTTCTTTCCTCAAGGGTACACATATTATGCTCCTTTAGTCTCTCCTCATATGGCTTCTGTTGCAGACCCTGCACCATTTTAGTTGCCCTCTTCTGGACTGCCTCTATCCTGTCTATGTTCTTGTAGAGATGGGGTCTCCAGAACTGGATGCAGTACTCCAGATGGGGTCTCACCAACTGTCTGTACAGAGGGATAACAACTTCCTGTTTTCTGCTGCTGATGCCTCTCCCTATATATCCCAGTATCCCCCCAGCCCTCCCTACTGCCTTCTCACATTGCTTGCTAACCTTAAGGTCATCTGATATGATTACCCCCAGGTCCCTTTCCATTTTTGCTGTTGTTATTACCTCCCCCCACCATTGTGTAATCTTTCCCTAGGTTTTTCTTTCCCAGGTGCATTATTTTACACCCAGTCAAAGAAATCAATTAGATTCATCTGACATAACCTTCCCACTGTGAACCCATGCTGCCTTGGGTCCTCTGCCCCACTGGCCTCTAGGTACTCAACAATTCTTTCCTTCAGAAGTGATTCCATCACTTTCCCTACCACAGAGGTCCAACTGTCAGGTCTGTAGTTTTCTGCCTCTGTCTTGGTCCCACTTTTGTGAAGGGAAGTCACATCCACCTTCCTCCAGTCCTCAGGTACCACACCATCCTCCCATGATTTGTTAAAAAGTGGTTTCACTAGTTCTCCCCTTAATTCTTTTAGAATTCTGGGGTGACAGAAGAAGAAGGTGCTTGTCCTTTTTTCATGAGTAGTTTGGTGTGCCTTGTTGTATTTTGTGCCATTGTCTTGCACTGAGACAATGTGGAGTTGTGCTCTGAAGTTTTCTTGGTAAAGCAGGCTTGGGCTACAGATGTGCCTTTGACTGCTTTTATGAAAAAATAATAATGAGTAATGCCCTTGCAATGTTGTTTTGTTAAGATGATCAATCTTTTTCTGTCACTCGTAATATCTTACTGCTGGAACTGACAACTGCAATATGAGAAACTAAGGTCAATGCAGTTCAATGTATTTCTCATATTAATGGGCAAAAGTGTCTGTTTTCAACTTTGATATATAACTTGGCCATTTTTACATATTTTGACACCACATTTTCAACATGGCCTTTTTGGGACCCCACCTCATGAACAATGTCAGTGGAATTTTGCAAACCTGGCCTAAAAGGCAATTTTATGGTCACTTGGTGAAATCTCCTTTTGGGCAGGACTTGAAATATTTACCTGCCTGTGTTCATGACATGGGGTCATAAAAAGGCTATGCTGAAAATGTGGGATCAAAATATGTAAAAATGGCAAAGTTATGCACATGCATTGAAATTTTGCTACACTTGCTCATAACTAGTGATGGGTGAAGTGGCCCCAATTCGCTCTGCAAAGTGATTCGTGGAGTGAAGGCAAATTTGTGGAGTGCTCCGCAAAGTGAAGTGGAGTACTTCGTGTTATAATGGGCAACGCGTAGTTCATTGAAAACAATGACTTTGCATTACTCCGCCTTCCACTTCGCCTCACTTTGCCTTGTTTTTAAGCTCCAAAGGTGAATTTTGCAGTGATTCATGGGATTTCAGGTCACATGGGCTCTAAATTGTTCTGCACAGCCTCAGTTTGGGGTAGTGTGTAGGAAGCTGTAGGAGACAATCTGATCTGAGAGCTGTCTGTGATTCAAACCTTCAAAAAGCTGTTAAAAAAGCCTTTTTGAGTCATTTTTTTGCTGAAGCTTTAGTTCATCGATTATAGGAAACCCTCCTGTGCTCATACCTGTATCATTGAGTGTTTATTGTTTGTGTATGGATTTTGAATGTTAATGTAGAACATTCAGTCTGTGTACTGAGAGATAGTGGAAGTGTGCTTTGGGGAAGCGCGTATCTGTGGTGTAGGTAGATTAACTTGGAGAAAAAGACAGTGCTTTCTGTTTTGGTGATATGTATGTGTGTGACGCATGTCATCAACTCAGACACCTTTTATTGCACCACATAATAATTTCAGCAATGTGAAGCTGCTATCCACTGCAGCTGTGTGATATTTGTACTTCTTTGTGGTATCTTTACTGGTACTAGTACTAGTGACTGTTACTGCAGCAGTACAGTACACTGCCCCCCCCTTCGGTCCACCCCAACTGGCAAAGGTATTCTTTTCCAGATTTGAATTTCTGATGGTGCGCACTGGTTAGGTGTTGTGCCTTTGTGTCTGCATCTCTTCAGTGCACAGTACAATCTTAATCTGTCTGTGCATTTGCATCTCTTTAGGGCCCAATCTCCATCTCTAACTTAAGTCACAGTTGTTTCTTTGGCTTCCCTTCAGAGTACTGGACAGGTGTGGTGCTTAATTCTGCATGAACATTGTACTCATTAATATGCATTTTTAGGTCAGGACCATCATCATGAGTCACTCATGATACAAATCACGTTCTTCATCATCACGGTCACAAATGCAGTCACAAATCACGATTCACGATCATCCAAGTTACGAATCACAACATTAATTTTTTTCTAGTTACTTGGATGTATTGTAAGCCTGTTTTGTAGTATCTCTCCAGGCTTTAACACCCCACCATTGTACTCATTGATATCATGTTTTTAATTCTGGGAGTTTTAAGCTACAGCTCATTGGGGCCCAGGGAAGTACAGCCATAGGCATTCATGTTTTTTCATCATCACGGTCACAAATGCAGCCACAAATCATGATTTATGATCACGTCATGAATCACAACATTAATTTTTTTTACTAGTTACTTGGATGTATTGTAAGCCCATTTTATAATGTCTCTCCATGCTTCACCACCCCACCATTGTACTCATTAATGTTTGTTTTTAAGTCAGGGAGTTGGACAGTGTCTGCAGTAGATACACAGACTGGAAAGAAGACTGACTACACACATGCAGTTTAGCACAGTATACTTGCACTGCTCAGAATACAAAGTGTCACGCATACAGAAGACAACAAAAAAAGGGCATAATTACATACAAGGGTTGGGGATGGTGGAGGAATACATTTTATAACACAGCAAGGAAGGTGTCGGGGGCACATGGTGTGAGAAAAAAAAATAATGTGGGATCCCATGGTGATCCAGCAGCAGTTCCAGCATGGACATAATTTGCAACTGATGTCCCTCTATGTGATACAGCTGCTGCTCCACAGCACTTACCCTCTCATTGTTCTCCTCGACAGCACTCCAGGGAACTGCCAAGTAGGCCTGTGTCACACGCAGTTCTCTGTGGTCCACATATTCTACAGGCTGACCTGCTTGTGGTGGTGGTGGGGGTTGGGGTGCTGGTGGAGCAGCAGGTGCTGCTGTGGCCCTCCCCTTCTTAGTGATGCCACAATGCACAGCTGTACCCTTTGCCACAAAATGGCCAGCAGGTGCAGGCATGGTCTGTTCTGTGGCAGCCTGCCACTCCAACTGCTGGTGATTAAGCATATGGGTGTGCTGGCCCCTAGTCCCCAGGTGAGTCCCCCAGAACCACAGTGCACCTCCACCTCACATAGGTGGCACTTGACCACACTGCTGTCCTCCCCGACACAGTCAAAAAACCGCCAAACAACAGAGGTGCGGGGAGAACCAGGCACAGGCAAAGGATGGCCAGATGAACTGGCAGCTGGCTGGTCATGGTGCTGAACAGGGATGGGATCCACACCTGGGCCCAGGGGAACAGGCACATCCTGCTCCAGAGGATCTGGCACTGGACGTGGTGGTGGTGGTGGTTCAACTGCCTCAGAGTCAGGACAGGAGGCAGTGATGGTCCTGCTTCTGGGGGGGCACTCACAAGTTTTGAGCACTCCAACAGGAATGGGTGCCCATGCCCTCAACACATGCACATGGTACAATGCTTACCACTACCACGCTCTCCCAGAGCTGCCCCCACCCCAGACATTCAATCACCCTGGTCCATCTCTCCTACTGAGCTCCCTCAGTCTGAGCAATCACTACTCACACTGTCACACAACACATACACACAGTCACAAACAACTACTTATAAAGGTAAGAAAAATACGATTTACAGAAAGAACAAACTAAGTAAAAAAGAGAACAGAAAAAACAAAAAAATGTAGCTTTTAAAAAAGCTGTTGGGTCTAAATCAAAGTTTAAATCTCCCCCTTGCTCTGATCTAAATGTATCAGCAGTCACAAAACACACTACTCTCTCTCCGTCTGCACAGAAGAAAGTAAAAGTGTTTGCTTGTATGACTCAGTTTCTTCCTGCCTAGCTAAAGAGCATGTGACTTACAGTATTGTAAGCCATGTGATGTGTGGGGGGGCTGCCAAACCTGAAACACCAAGTGGATCACTTAGAATCCTAATGAGGAACGCGAAGTCCATTAAAAAAATGACTTCACCTTACTTCGCATTGCCATTCCGCCTTAACGTGAAGTGGTAATGACAAGGTGGAGTGAGCACTTTGCATTGCGCGGAGTGGCAACACGAAGTGCCCACTTCGCGTTCACTTCACCGGCGGAATTTAAATTCGCTGCATCTCTACTCATAACTCTGGTAATTATAAATATTGTCACACCAAATTTTCAGCATATACATATTTTTACATCACCTCATGAATGTGACAGCTATCTTTTTTCAAATCCTAATCAAACTGTCTTTCTGACCCTGTGGCATAGAATGACGTTGTGGTGGCATGGAATCACATTTTGGCAGGGATTTAGAAATTTTCAGTACTGGATTCATGAGGTGAGGGTAATAAGAAGTCTATGGTGACAATTTGGTTCTGGTTTTATTAAAATTGGAAGGGCCCTGCACTTCTACAGCAATGTACATATTTGCATCTATGGAGGGATGGGGGGCCTTGTGCTCCCACAGGCAAATAAGGATACGATTACACCATTTCAAAAAGTATCCATAGATGAGAGCACAGGGCCAGGAGGGCACTGTGTTCCCACAGGCAAATGAGGAAGCAATTATACTATCTCAAAATGTAGCAAAATTCATTGCAAAAATCACTGCTATACTAAAACTTATTTTCCCTTTGAAGTTTATCGCAACAGTCTCTCTTCAAATGGCTCCCCTGCCCCCACCCTCAACTGAAACACAAATCTGCCATTCATATTCTACATCTTAGATTTTAAATTTTTTCATCTGTTTACTGAGAACAAAATTTCTACAGCCTGCTCCATTTTTTTTACTTATAAACTATAAAACCCATACATAATTAAAAACAATATATGTGCAAAGAAAACGCCACTCGGCATGTGTTACCATCCCTGGACTGAGATGACATCAGGGGACACTCGAGCTTCACTCTTGAGGTCCCTATGATGTCATCTCAAGCCCAAGATGGAAACACAACCTTGTTGTATATGGTTGCACATATATTTTTCTATATATTTATGAATTTAAGAAACAGTACATTAAAGACCCATCTGTCAATCCATTCCATAAAAATATAATTTTACTGTATGTAAATGATACATTGATGATTTGCACTTCATTTAGAATGGAAGAGCAGAGGAACAGCTGAACTTTCATGCCTTTCTTGACACCCAAAAAGTGAACATGAAGTTCACATTCGAATATGGTGATGCAAGGTAACATAGCTAGATCTTGATATTTTTAAAGAAAAGGATATACTGCAGACAAAGCTACTCAGAAAGAAAACCGAGAGAAATACTACTCTGCATTACATGAGTTTTCATCCCAGGTAGAGCTGTATGAAAAAAAATTCCACCGGCGGAATTTGTGCAAAAAGTCAGACTTTCACTTCTGCGAAAGTTCAAAAATAATTTTAGTAAGTTTCATGGAAATTCCACCTTAGAACAGTGAAATTAATGTATGAACTGTGGATTAATGTATTAAACTGCAGGAAAAAAATCTGCAGAACTGATCGCTGTCAGAGGTAATTTCTGCGGAATTTCTTTCAGTACTTTAACATTTCCCTCTTCCTGGTGTCTAGTGGCCCCCCTTCCTCTGATCACTGACCACATAAGGATTAAAAAATGTCCCTGTTATCTAGTGGCAACTCCCATCCTCTGAACATCAGCCCCATAACAGTTTTAAGTTTCCCTGGTGTCCAGTGACACCCTCCCCCCACCCTCTGAGTGCCAGCTCCATAAGAATTAAAAGTTTCCCTTGTGTCTAGTGGCACCTCCCACCCTTTGATTGCCAGCCCCCAAGAGTTTAAAGTTGTCCTGGTGTCTAGTGGCACCCCCACCCTCGACCACAGGCCCAGCAGTATTTGTTGATGTTCTTCATCCTTATTAAGTAACTCAAGTGTCTGTCACGACTTAAGTAAATCACAACTGTGCACTTACTCCTCTTCTTGGTGTTTACATCATGCAGTAGTTATGGAGACCTCCATGACTACCATGCAGTGTAACCACTAAGAAAAGGAGCTAGCACACAGTTGTAATTTACTTCAGTTGTGACAGGCGCTTGAGTCACTTAATAAGCAGGAGGCACATCAACAAATACTACTGGGTCAGCAAGCAGAGGGTTGGGGGAGCCGACTAGACACCAAGAAAACTTAAAACTTTTTGGAGGCTGGAGATCACATGATTGGAGGTGCCACTAGACATAAGGAAAACTTTTAATTCTTATGGGGCTGGCAATCTGAGGGTGGGGGTGCCACTAGACACCAGAGAAACTTTGTCATTTTAAGTTTCCCTCTTGTCTAGTGGTGTCCCCATGCTATGATCATCAGCACCATAAGAATTAAGAGTTTCCATGGTGTCTAGTGGCACCCCCACTATATGATCACCAGACCCCAAAAGTTTAAAGCTTTCCTGGTGTCTAGTGGTACCCCCACCCTCCAATCACTGGTCCGGTAGTATTTGTTGATCTGTCATCTCCTCATTAAGTAACTCAAGTGCCTGTCACACCTTAAGTAAGTCACAACTGCACACTTCCTCCTTTTCTTAGTGTTTACATCACATGGTAGTCATTGAGGTCTCTATGACTACCCCATGATGTAAATACTAAGGAGATGAGCAACTGCACAGTTGTGATTTACCTAAGTTGTGACAGGCACTTTAGTTATTTCATGAGGAGAAGGCACATCAATAAATACTACTGGTCAAGCGATCAGAGGGTGGGGGGCTAGACACCAGGCAAACTTTTAATTCTTATTGGGCTAGAGATCAGTGGGTGGGGAGTGCCACTAGTCACACGGGAAACTTTAAACCTTTAGAGGCTGGTGATCAGAGGGTGGGGGTGCCACTAGACACCAAGAAAATTTTCCGTCCTTATGCAGCCAGTGACCAGAGGGTGGGGAGTGCAACTAGAGACATAAGGTAAAGTTTTTTTCTCCATCTGAACTGTGGAATAATTATATGAATTGTGGATTAGTTCTACAGTTCATGTGTATTATTCTGCAGTTCAGCAAGAAAATTCCATGGAACAGGGCAAAAATTTCCCAAACACATTTGAAAGATTTCTGATCTGCCATAAGTAGAACTTTCGCAAAAGTTTTGCTCAAGCGGAATTCAAAACTTTCACCCAGCACTAATTCCATTTCATATGGGCAACTTTTTTTTCCATAGAGGTGTTTATGCTCCTTCAGCAGGCCACTGCTACCGTCCACCACCCTACCAGTCTCTGTGGGTCATTTGGGGTCTTGTTGTACTGTGCGTGCCCTAGCAGACCCTCTGAGAGCCAGCAAAGAGGCATCATCCTGTGGCAGCCCCCGACTTTTTCCTATTTTCTTCATCCGATTACTCCGGGGCTCCAGATAGAGAGGTGCATGAGTGTGGAAACGCTCATGCATTCTCTTGCTCCGGTGACAGCCCCATCTTCCCACCTCATTGGCCTAGTGCCCCAGCTTCCCTCTGCTGCACTGCCCCCTGGCCTCCACTGTGAGGCAGTCAAGCACCGAGGGAGCTCAGACTCCCTCCCTGGAGAGGAAATCTGCCCGATGGCAGCTCATCCTGCTCTGCACCATCCCCTCTGTGTCAACCTCTGATAGCCCATGCTCACTCCTGAATGAATTGTCAGTATGGTGAAAGGTAAGCCATCCAGTGCCTCAGCCCTCTACGCCACCAGGCTGGCATATGGGCAACTTTTAAGAGCTTGTAGAAACTGTTCTGTAAAATGTAGCTTTCTGGCAGAAAAATCCTTAACTGAAAATAGACATATTAGCTGAAGTTATCCACAGAGGTTTAGAAAAGAGGCAGCTGAAAAAGCTTCTGGTAGATAACCCATGATATGGGTGACTCAAATTGAGCGACTCAGTTTGAGTTCTTGTGCAAATAGCAAGTATCAGTAAAGAGTTAGGGGAAATGATAGCAAATGGAAAAGATGTTGAGGGAGTCAATAGTGAGGAAGAGCCAGCAAGAGAAGGTAATTGGGCTTTGTTTGGGAGGGTTGATTCCAGCTGGCCGTCTGGTGTGGTGGTTAGGGTTACGGTCTGGGAAGCTGGTGGACTGGGGTGGGTTCAGGACTGGCATGCGGTTGTTGTTTTTACCTGTCATGGTTTTATTGTTTGATTTTTTTTTTCTAGCTGTCCCATTTCCCCAACTTTGTTTCCCCCCACTCACAGATTGCCACCCAATGTTCTCCCCTTGCAGACTACTGTCCCTGTAGAGTAGCCCCCTCCCATGTTTTCCTGTTTCCCCTAGTGTCCCCTCCCTGGAGTTCATTATTTAGATATGGGGGTGTGAGGGCATAGCCCCCCCACATAAATAGTAAGTTTACATGTCTGCTTCTATTGGTAGTGTTGTGCCGTCGCTGATTGTTCCCATCGGTGTAGTGCTGATTGCCAATTTTGTTTTGGGTAATTTGCACTCACTCTTTTGGCAATCGCTTAGCTAAGGCCGAATATTTTAACAATACCCTAAATGCAAATCTTGGGAGACCTTCTAAATTCTGGAAAGTCATTAACTCCCTTTTCTCCCCCCAAACAGCAAATCCCCCACCTCTCCTCCTTGCCCAAGGGACTCTACTCTCCGACCCCCTGAAGGTAGCCTCCAAGTTTAATTCCTACTTCACTACTTGTGCTTCGACCCTCCTAGATTCCCTACCTCCTGTAACCACACCCACTCCCCAGACAGCTATCCCCCTACCGCCTGGTCTGAACCCCTTTTCCTTCAGACACATCTCCCCCATCGAAACTCTAGATGCCCTTCACTTCCTGAACCCCTCCAAAGGCAAATCCCCTGATGGTCTCGATAACAAACTCCTTTTCCTATCTGCCCCTGCCATCACTACTCTCCTCGCAGCCCTACTAAATCTTTCATTCATCACCGAGTCACTCCCTTCTGAATGGAAGCATGCCACTGTCCTACCCCTACCAAAAGGAGGTGATCCTACCTCCACAACCAACTACCATCCCATCTCCCTTCTCCCCACTCTTGCCAAACTCCAGGAACACCTAGTACTATCCCAACTCTCCCACTTTCTCTCAGAAACTAACTTCTTCACTCCATTTCAGTCCGGTTTCAGAAAAAAAACACTCTGCCACCACCTCCCTACTAAGACTCACAGACTCCATCCTCACTGGGATGAACAAAGGGCAAATTACTGCCACTATTTTCATTGACCTAGCCAAAGCTTTCGATATGGTATCCCACTCCCTCCTACTATCCTATCAGGGGCTGGGTTAGCAGCATCTGCCACAAACTGGTTCAGTGCCTACCTACAAAATAGAACCCAAGCCACTAAAATAGCTGATTACACCTCCCCCCCATTACCACTGGCATTCCCCAGGGCTCAGTCCTTGGCCCCATCCTCTTCTCCATCCTTCTAAATGATCTGCCTAACTCTTGCTCCACTACCGCAATCCACATGTATGCTGATGACATGGTCCTCTTTACCTCCGGTCGTACCTACGAAGAAGTCACCTCTAATCTTCAGACCGATTTCAACAAAATACAACACTGGTTCAACTCCATCCAACTCTCCCTAAATGCCAAGAAAACTGTCTCTATGTCTTTCGGCACTAGACAGCGTCTATCCAGACTCACATCCCCACTGATCTTCCGTACCCTAAATAACACCATCCTTGATGATGTGCCCTCCTTCAGGTACCTAGGGGTTTGGCTTGATCACCACCTCTCCTTTTCCACACATGTGGATGCCATCATATCAAAACTGCGCCCAAAACTTGGTGCCCTTTATAGAAACCGCGCTAGTCTCCCACTACCTATGAGACGCGAAATAGTCCAGAAAATTATTCTACCCTCCTTCAACTACTGCGATGTTGTTTACAGCTCTGCCTCTAAGACCACCTTAGCCAGACTGGACCCCCTCTTTAACGCTTTCTGCCGGTTTGCCCTCGATGTCCCCCCCCCGCTCCCATCACTGCGAACTCTACCATTCCCTGGCCCTTCCATCCCTAAGTAACCGGCGCCTACTTCACAGAGCTAAATTTGTTTCCAACTTCTGGCTCGGTTCTCTCCCTCCCTACCTCGTATCCTCCCTATCTTCCCCATCTACCCCCACCCTCGCCCTCAGGTCTACTGACTCTAGGCTATTAGTCATCCCTCACCGAAGTACCTCCGCAGGCCAATCGGCTTTCTCTTACCCCTTTTCTAAGCTCTGGAACAGCTTGCTGGCCCAAATCTGCCATTCTTCATCCAAGCACTCTCTATCCTCTGCCCTCACTAACTTCCTTGCACCAGATTGTAACTGCCCCTGACCTCCCACCCACTGATGGATTCTCTCCCCCCCTTCCCCTTACACACCTGACCAGCGGCTCGGCGTTTGCCTAATTGTCTGGCTTACACATTGCCCTAAACACCCTATGCACTTACAGTCTTATTCACTGCTCTATCTCCCTTCTCTTTCCCCCACCGTCCTAAATACCCTATGCACTTACAGTTTTATGCACTGCTACTATCTCCCCCACTGTCTCCCCTAAAGCACCCCCCCAGTCACCCTAGTGTCTACTAGACAGCCCTTCCACCTCTCCTTTACCCCTATCTCTGATTTCCATTTCCCGCTGCCAACTTGGTACATCTTGCTTCAGTTCAAGTTCTGTTACTGGCACTTATGTAATCATGTATTGCCCTAGATGTGTACTCATGTTATGTATACCACTTTCCTTGAGGCTCATGTTTTGTACTATTCTCCTCATGTAACAAGTTCAAAAGTAATCACACTCAACTATGTTCATTTGTCTGTATTGCTCTACTCCTAATTTCAACTGTAGTACGTATACCGTCCTCCATTTTAACCCCCGGTTGCACCGTGAGACGAGCATCTTTTTGCTCAGTGTGCCTTTCCTGGTGAAACATTTTCAATAAATAAATTCTTCACCCATATCACATGGAACCTGCTGGTAAATATAGGAATTTGTTCATCCATACAAATACTGCAAGAAATAAGAGACCTGAGAGAGTGGTGTTCTTGACACCTTTTTCCACTGCTTTTGGGGTTGTAAAAACTACTTTAAACAAATACTGTATGGAAGGGTCTTAAAATCTACGGAGAAAGGTGCTAGATGCTTTGTTGCACCCCTTTGGCATTTGCAAAAAGAAGTCAGGCACTCAAAGACAGGTTTAGTTACAACGATCATAGTGTCCTAAGTTCTGTGATGAACACCCCTTTTTGGAAAGCACCACTAAGGAATTTTCTCTGTGGGCGCTATGCCCATTGTATAACACTTACAGGATTAAGGAACTAAATAACAAATCCAGAAATGAGACCGTTTATATATGTCAACGCATTACATGCTCAACAATACATGTTATATACCTATTTGAATGCCAATGTGCCAAACTATATACATGTAAAACAAAGCATCAGCTTAGGCAGAGAATATCTGAACGTAAGTTAGATACTAGAATTAAAGATGAAGAATCAAGTGTTGCCATGCATTTTTACTCCCAGAGACACTCAGTGAAAATGTTTTTATGACCAAAAGGGGACTCAGCTGGGAGAAAAGACATTGTTAGGGAGATATTTTACAACCACAAAACATTGTTGCGTTTGCTGGGTGTTACAAATAATCTGTATGTTTATAAATAAACTGATACTAAATCATTAAATCGGGCAAGTGGTCACCTTTTCCCAGTGCAGTTTATGATATAACTGGAACTCACGATGATCATAGCGTGGGGGCACCAGCAGACAGCCATCCTACAGGGAATGCAAGCACTGGCCGAGCAGCAAATAGCCATACTTGGCCATATGTCACTTGTGCTTGACCGCTTAGTATCCCTGCAGGAAACCTTTGAGCAACTATTGACAGTTGCATTGCCTGGTCTCATGCAAAGCATGAGGTGGCAGTGTGAGGACACCCTGGGTGAGGCCTCCCACCACACTGACATCAATGTGTACCTCATCAACTCTGCCAAGCATGGGACACAGCAGAGCACTGGCTCAGGACCTTCCCCAGATGATAAAAATGGACCATTGTGGGGGCAGCATACCCCCAGTGCAAATAGCTGAGGTCATGAATGGGGGGAAGCCATACACATTGACAGAGGGGTAAACAGCCATGGCCATACTGGGCACCATTGAGGCGGTAATACAACCATTAGTGGGCTGAGCAATGGTGTGGAAATGCCAGGGCATGGCCCTGTACCACGGGCCAGGCAAGGACACAGCCTGATGTGCCCAATCACAAACACCATTGGAACCAGACCAGGCAATGACATACACGTCCACAGAGGGAGAGCTTGTAGTGTGAGACAACACAACATCAAACAGCTGCAACCAGTGAGCCTGAGACATCTGTCCCATCATGGGCACATGTGGCCATGGTGACGGACTCAAGAGCCCCTTGCAGTACTGGGACCCAGCAGGTTGCATGGTCCCCTGGATTGAGTACTGATGGCACCAACCAGATTGTAGGAACAAGTGGTAGGTCAATCCAGGCAGTAACAACAGCCAGGCAGGACATGGAGGAGGATCCCCACACTGCATCCCCACCTCGTAATGGGATGCTGTGCAGCACTGTGGACAGGGGTTTAGATTCCATGGGGTTAATTGCCACATGGCTGTCATCAGCATGCCCCACCCCTGCATCCCCTACAGGGACACAACAGCAGATGACCAAGTGCCCTGCAGAAGTGGTAGGGGTGATGTGCATGAGCCCACCCCAACCACAGTGAGTGACACCAGTGTTCTGACAACCTCCATGGCAGATGAAAGCCTGATGGCAGTGAGACCTGGGGTGCCAGCACAGGGGCCATACCGGCATAGGGGACAGAGGCTGGGGTGTGCAGGTGTTAGAACAGGGACTGTTGGCTAAAATATGCAGGGTGTCATGCTGGCCCTGAGGAGGTCAGAAAGAACAACAGAGCGGGAGGCCATTCTCAGCCACAGAGACTGTGGACAACACATGACACATGCAACCACCAAGACCACTGATGGCATACATGCAGGCAGAGGTGGGAGGCAGAGGCAGCTGGAAGGTGGCACTGGACGTTGTTGTGAGGGGTGACTGTGACATCCTTGGGGGTTGGTTTGAGGAGGTATGGGGGCATGTGTGGTTGATGTCTATGGTGGGGGTGCTTGTTGGAGGGATGTATGTGGGGAATGTCAGGTTGATAGGTCAGGGGCTTGGGAGGGCTTTGAGATAGTTATGGGGCTTGTGAGAATCGTGGGGAACACCATGTGTGGCTTGAGGAGGGGGGGTGAAGATTGTAGGGCTTGTTTGTGGGGCAGGCCTTCCAGTTTGTACTGATGACCACTTACATTTAGAAGTGTCAATCCCATCAGCTCCATTGTTGAAATAAATTTATTTATTTATTTAGTTTTTTTGACCGGGTAAGTGCACTGGACAAATGCTGCCTATTTTCAGGCACGACCCGTGGAGGGGGATACAAATGAATGCCAACTGATCTCGAAACAGATTAAGCTTCTGGTGCTATTTTTAGTGAAAGAAGGGAAATTTGGCCAAGGCATGGGGGAAATTCCCCTACTCTTTGGTAGGTGGCACTGTTGTCCCATGGCCACTGATCGTTAACAGAGTTAGTCTGCTGGAATACTGTACCTGCAGGTGAGCAGATCTCCCTGCCTGCAGGTCCAGCCATGGAGCTCTTGCAAAAAGCATGTGGTGAAGACATGGGAGAAATGGACATTGAGGAGCCGGATGAAAATGCTTTAGAAAAAGAACAGCGAGCCTTATCTCTCATGGATCTACATCAGGATGAAGACTTTTTTAAGGAAAATACACACCGGAGCGGCAGAAATGCCTCTTGCACATGCTGTTCTCAGTGAAACAAGCTAGAATGTCACAGATACAGAGACAACAGACACAGGAGCCTGAAAGCACTGACGTGTGACCTGACAGCTCACCCAACTGCAGACCATATGATGCAGAGCATCAAAGGAAATGACCGAGCAGACAACGCCCCAGAAGAAAGACAGGGTAGTACCTAATGTTGTCGTAGTGCCTTACAGCAGGAGTCCCTCACAGCAAACGGAACTGAAGACTGAACCTCAAACTGTAAGTGTTGTAAATGTTATGATGCAGGAAAAAGAAAAAACTGTGGGGATAAATTACACTAGAAAAGACCATCGCAATGAGAAGTGCAAGTAAATAAAGCTAGTACATTGGGTTTGTGAAGAGGAAGGAGGGAGGCATCTATAGTGCAAATGTCTGGAGGGAATAAAGCACAGTGGACAGTGGGAGTGGCCCTGTCAGGAGCAGGGTGGGAAAAAAACTCTTGAGGGGGATGGATACTAGATGAAGAAGCACTCCCCATACCAGGCACATCTAAACAAGCCACATGGCTAGAAGAGCAAAACAATAACTTTGCTAATGATTTTGACATGGATCTTCATGCAGAAGATGTGGCACCCATCCTCCCAGAACCCACCCCATTACACCTATCAGACAATATAGCACCTATAACCATGGAACATGATGAGCAGAACAATAACACTAACTGGGGAATAGAGTGGAAAAAATGGAGAGACAAAATTAAGAACAGGCAATAGCAGCCCAAGATCCCCAACTGTGGGCAAACTTTTGCTAGAGAGATCAGGCCTTTCCCAATCTTCCACCTGCTCAGAGAAAAAAAGACAGTGGCCCAGTTATTCAAAAGGGTTGCGCATGGCGCAACAGTGTTGCGCCATGCGCAACCCACTGATGCACCCCAGCGAGATATTCAAATGGAGATTGTGCCTGGCACAAATCCCCATGCACCGGAGAGCATCAGTAATGTATGCGGCGCAGGTAGGGGTGCATGCCCATGCATACTCCGCATATCCCGATATTCAGCCTGAGATGTGCTGAGTCCATGCATGCACAACCCTACTTGCACTGCACACAGGTAAGCCAAAAAAAGGAACAACGACTGACCCACAGCTGAGCTGTCAGACAGGGCACATGGCAGCTGCCATCAGTGGGTGGCCACCGAGCCCCGCTGCACCTCCGCGGGTAGTGCCCCCCATGCCCAATCGCGGGCATCGGTATAAATAAATAATGTCCTATATCCCTGGTGATCCAGAGGACTGCTCGCAGCCCGATCGCAGGCTTAAGTATAAATGGGTATATATGGGTCCTTATAATGGGCAGACTGGATGGGCCTTGCGGTCCTTATCTGCCGTCAACTTCTATGTTTCAACTTCTATGTAAATAAATTCACTTCCTGTATCCTTGGTGGTCCAGTGAACTGCTGTCAGCCTGATCACGGGCTTAAGTATAACTAAATTCATGTCCTATATCCCTGGTGGTCCAGTGGACCGCTGTCAGCCCGATCACGGGCTTAAGTATAAATAAATTCATGTCCTACATCCCTGGTGGTCCAGTGGACTGCTGTCAGCCCGATCGCAGGCTTAAGTATAAATAAATTCACGTCCTATATCTCTGGTGGTCCAGTGGACCGCTCACAGCCCGATTGTGGGCTGAAGTATATATAAAAGCACATCCTATATCCCTGGTGGTCCAGCGGTACCCCCCTTCCCACCTGCCCACTGAGCCCCACTGCCCAGCTCCCCCAGTCCCGGCGGCGAGGCGGCAGCACCCCACCCACCTGCCAGCCCGCTGCCCACTGACTGACACAGTAGGTAGGGCTGTCGCCCGATGGTCCACGAGCATGAGCCAATGCGCCAGTAGCCCGTACCATACTACACAGTCCAGATATGGGGAGGAGTATGGTCTGCACGCCCATTGGCTCACACTGTGGACCAATGGACGACAGCCCTATCTATGGTGTCAGTCGGCAGGTGGCAGGGGAGCAGGTGGGTGGGTGCCACCCGCCGCTGACCGGGGGGAGGGGTGGTGGGGCTCAGTGGGCAGGTGGAGAGGGGTACCGCTGGACCACCAGGGATATTGACTTTTTTTTTTAATACAAATGCCCATGATCGGGAGTGTAGCAGTCCACTGGACCACCAGGATATGGGATGTTATTTAAATCTACATATGCCGCGATCAGGTGAGGCGCATTTGGCCAGGTAGGGGCGCCGGTCCCCGACGGCTGCTGTCTGGCAGGTGCCAGGTGTTGCTGGGATTGGCACACTTGCATGCAAATGGGGCCATAATGACATGCACATGGCCCCATTTGCACTTTGCATACATTATGGCCCCATTTGCATGTGCACTTTTGAACATCACAGTTGTTGTGCATAGCGCAAGGGAACTTGTGCTAGTGCATCCCCCTGCTCCACTCTGGCCACTTGCACTGGCCCAGTGCCACTGCACCATGTGCACTGTGGGTGGCCAGGGTGTGATATTCAATGATGCTGTGCCATGGCGCAGCTCTGTTGAATATCACCCAGTCAACGTCCCTGCGCAGCCAAGTTGCACTGCGCCCAGGCTTGTGCCACAGCCTGGCGCAGTCTGAATATCCAGACCAGTATGCCAACAATATCTGGGGAGACTACCACATCCTTCTGATAGAATATATGTGGGAAAGACATTAATCAAAGAATTTCTTCATTTAAAAAAAAAAAAGAGATTTATACCTTAATTCATGCCTCAGGTGATAAATTGTTTGATGTAAGCTTTAAAACACCAGGCGGGCTGGATAGATTTTGATCTACTTATGAGAAATTGAGACACTCAGCCTTGTGGCTGCCTTTCCGGGTGATTCCGCTCACAAAACCTGCAATAAAATTGGTGACAATTCTTTTTAGGAATGAAGGTGTGTCTGTACATGATATTAAACACTGGCTACAACAGAAATGTGAACTATTAGGGGAACCTATGCCTATTCTGGATGAAGAACATATATGGATGGGGGCTGGAAATTTAGAGTAAGACTGAGAATGGTAACACAAGGCCAGAAACATCTACCTAGTGTCTTTTTTTCTGGGTAAAGAAAGAGGTCATTTTTTTTATCCAGGCCAGCCAAAAACGTGCTTCAAATGTGGCTCGGCCATGCATCTTAGTAACGCATGTGACAGAATTAGATGCAATCTGTGCTTGGAATATGGAAATAATGGTGCGGGTTGTACAAATGAGATGAAATGCAACCTATGTGAACAAACTGGGCATGTTTATCAAAACTGTAAATGGGCAACACGCAATAGACGTGACCACTCAAACCAAAAAAGAATTCTGGAAACAGCACAAAAAAATAGTATCAAACAACAAAGGAAAACAAGAGAGACAGAACAAGAATCTGAACAGCAACAACAACAACAAAGGCAGCAACAACCACCCCCTTCCCCTGCCATACCCTCTAAAGTAGGAATGCCCCCCCCCGAACCACCTCTGCCTACTGATAAAGGGGAAGCAATAGAGAGAGAACAAAACCCTCCTAATACAGCTGATCAGGATACTGACCCTGAGGTCATGGAACTTCAGAGACAAAAAGATACAGACCATTCTGCACAAAACATGGCAAAGCACACAGAACATATGCAGGATACTATTGACATGCCACCACCGGACATGACTGCAGTGATGTCAAAAAAGGTACCTTTAAGAAAATAAATCCAAAAGCAAAATTACTGAGACTGGCAGAAACAAAACAATCCGTTAAACTGTCAAATAAATACACAGCACTTCAACCAAAAGAGTCAGCTATAGATGAGGATTCTGAAACTTCCTCCATGTTATCCTCACAGCAGGAGATGACTTCGGAATCTGAAGGTGAACCAACTATCAGCAAAAGCGCAAGATGTTAGGACAAAACAGAAACATTTGGGTACACAACCAAGGAGAAGTAGAAGACTGGAAAAGCAGACATAAGAGTAAAAAAGGAGGGGGGGCTAGATCACTAAACCTTCACGTCTCTGCCTTAGTCTTATAAAATAGCCACTTTGAATGTTAATAGTTTAAAAAATAGCAGGAGACATTTAATGACTTTCTCTATACTCAATGATCAGAGGACAGATATAGTATTTTTACAGGCTGTGACACTGCATACAGTTAGTGAAATGGAGGCTGCAAATAAATTGTGGTGCTGGGGTCCCTTCTTCTATTGTAATGGTCTGGAAAGACGTGGAGGAGTTGGAAAACTTTTTTATTTGGACATGACTAGACTGTCAGTAAAGTGTTAGATATCTGCCTAGGGAGAGTCATGCTGATAGATTTCTATCATAATAATGCCACATGGAGAATTGTAAATTTATACGCCCCCACCAAACAAAGAAAGAACAGGTGGAATTAGTAAATTTAGTTAAGCTCTTCCTTTTTACCTCTAGAAACATCATACGGGCAAGGGATTTCAACTGTGTATTGCAAACTGGGGATTGAAAAGCCAGAACAAACAAACAGTTGAGCGATAAAAATGCCATGAAAAAGATAGTAGAACAAGTTGGACTTATAGACACATATAATACACCCTAGTGGAGGACACACTTACTACAGAAGCACACTAGCCACAAGAATAGATTATATCTTCACCTCTGCATGAATTAGGACACAGAAGGCACACACAATCCCAGTAGAAAACACAGATCATTTAATGGTACTGATAAATATAACAGTAGGAGACACAAATACAACTGGGAAGGGGTTTTGGAAGTTAAATAACAGTTTGCTGACTACCATTGAAATCAAGGAAAAAGTCAGAGACTTATTGAATGCCAGGGGCTTAGACATAGACCTCAGTAGATGGTGGGTTACTACCAAGGTTGAACTAATGACATTTTTTCAACAGAAGGCGAAACAAAAACACACTGAATAGAACCTGAAATATTTAACATTGCGATCACAATATTGCAAAATTATTTCCTTAATAAATGAAGGATGCGGAGCCTTTTATAACCAGGTTAAAAATATTAGAACAGAAATGGAAAACATGCAATATAACAGAGCAGGATCTGTCTTATACGAACATAGGATAGGAACCCCGGAGAAAGTACCAAAAGGAGATACATTTGAAAGTTGCAAAAAAAGGATACAACAGAGAACTATAGATAAAATATGTGACAAGAAGGATTGTCTCTGAAAGGACAGTCCCCTTTGTTATCGGCCTGGAAGTCTAGAAGGAAGGAAGGAAGGGCAGAGAAGGAGGGGGAAGGTGGGGGAGGTCAGAAAGGGATAGGGATTTTGAAGAAGGGTCATAAGGGGGAGAGCACAGTCAGAAAAAGGTGGCTTGACTCCAGAGGGGATGACCTCATGCAGAAGGGTGGGTCTTATGTGGAAGGAACACAAAGGATAGATCGAAGGAAGAGAGAGAGAGGAAAAAGAGAGCAAAGGGGGTTGGGCAAAAAGGGGGGGTATAAGTGGCCATGCAGATGAGTGCTCCCTCACTTTTGCTAGACAAATTTTAATTTGTTTAGCACATCAGTCGGATGAGTTCCTGAGGTTATAGAATGGTTTGAGTAAGGTCATTTTATCTAATTGAAATTTTTGGTTCAAAAAAAAAAAATTTTCGTGTGCTTATTAGGAAAATGTATTCCTTAGTTAGATTGGTTTTGCCAAGTTCCTAGTAGTACGACTGTGAGGAAGAATTACATGCCAGGCAGGCTGCATTCAAGACAGATGGTTTGGGTAGAATTTATAATTTATCATGGAATTTAAGAAAAGGTTTGTTAAGGAATTTGTTTGTAGCGAGAGTACATGTTTTCGGCTTAGCAGCATACCATGGAGCGCTTATATAGGCAAAGAGGGGGCAGAGAGTTGCAGCAGGGCAGAAGCTGAAGCACGATGGGCAATGGTCACCTGTGAGCTGCTTGTGTTGATAAAAGGTGCAGGACAAGTTAATTTCAGTTTGCCGGCAGCTTGGAAAGGAAAAAGAGGAGCTAGAGTGCAGTAGTGCTGGGGTCTTCAGAGTTTAACTAGAACAAACCGGGAATCCTGGGACGGGGTGGGATGAATGATTTATTTAATTTAGAGGAGGAAGCACTGAGTACAGGCAAGGGAGAATGGGGAATCGGAGCACAGATCTGGAGATCTGGGAAAGGGGGGGGGCACAGAACACCAAGAGAGCAGCAAAACAATGTTTTTCTTGCAGTTTTGGTTAGGCCCAGAAGCTGTTGGACTGGGGGTTGTTGTGCAGGAGGGCTGGGGGATAGTCATTATTACAAGGGGGGAATGGACTGGCTGCCCGAATGGGAGTGCAAGTGGCCACGTGGTGATGACCATTTAAATGCCTTGCCTATTGGAAGAATCAGGCGATAACATGGTGGCCACCATGTTAGAACAGAGGTGACCACATGGAGGCCACTAGCCTGTTGCAGACCAGCAGAAGCTTGGTTGTAGTAGCAGGGCATGTGTTACATGTTTAAGGAGTAGAAAGGGGAAGGCGGAAGCACCCAGTAAAGGAATGAACAGCAGGACGGGTTTTTACGGGGACACCTATGGTCTATTGCAAGACCCGACAGGCTGAAGGAGAGATGAGTGTAGCACGTGCAGGACTGAAGGCAGGAACGGGAATATAATTGAAGGGGTGGCAATGGCCATTTAAACAATAGGACCATGTGGAGGCCTGCCATTTTGGAATCGGGCAACTGTGTGGCAGAAGCCATTTTGGAACGCGGGCGATCACACCGGATGCTCACTTGCGTGGCGGGTGTAGTGGTCACCATGTTTGTAAATGGACAGCAGACGCTCGTTCTTCGAGGGGAAGCCACAGAGCTTAACTGCATATGGCACTGGTAAATAAATATATATCCTGGGATAGGACACTGTAAAGGGAAAGGAAGGAAAGGCTGGTGAGTCTGCCAGACAGACCAGGGCGATCCCCAATAGGAGGGATAGATGTGTTAGACAAGGGTATTAAAGCAAAGTGCAAAAAAAATAAAAATACATTTGAAAATATATAAAAAAAAACAGAAAGGGGAACAGAAATATGAGATAAGGGTAGGAGAGCATCAGAAGGCTCCACAAACATTTTAGTTTCCTGTGGTTTTGTTGATAATAGGCCCGTGGATACCAGAGGGGCAAGTGCAATGAAGGCAGATTCCATGAAGCGGATCCTGGACTTGTTGTAGCAGAACTGGTTAATTTTTAAATATGCGGAGATATAGGACAGCTGTTATTGTGATAGGATCATTGGCGACAAGAAAATTGAATCCTAAGAAAAGGAGTTGACAGGAGTAGATAGCCAGGCTGATCCTAATTAAAAAAAAAACAAACAGGTTCTTGCATTCTCACACTAAGCAGGCATTAGGGGGATGAACACTTCCATTGAGGTTGGTTCTAGCTGCATAACTTTTTGTAGGATGGGATAAGTGGAAAAAACTTGTCATTACGATAAGAATCTCCCTTGAGGACTAGCCTGGATCAGAAGCTGTAATACAAAAATCAAACCGTGTCATAAAAGCTACAGCTTCTATAGCAGGGTAGCACAGTATCAGAATAAAATGAGCAGGCAAAGAAGAAGGATAAGATTGGAGGTGTGTGACAACTTTAGATTGGATATTGACCAAAAAAATGCAACTTATGACAGCTGCCAGGGGCTGAAATATGCAATTTCTGACAATTTAATAAATAAATAAATACATAAATAAAGACCAGCAAAGATGCACAGTGAAGGTAATGATTATTAGAAAAATTAGTCATTTAAGAACTTAGCGGCTGATATCTTGTTGTAGAAGTACTGTAGAAAAAATAGAGTGGACACCAAGGTACTCAAAAAAAAAAAAAAAAGGGACGTTTGGAGGTAGCAGTGAATACACAAACAACAGCGATGATAAAGAGCTATGCACCTATGGGTAACAAAGAGTGAAGATAGTGGGTACCTTGGAAAATCCTAAACTCAGATTTGTTTGGGGTGAGACAATTGTCTCACAGTAGCAAAGGACAGGTTTGTGGAAAAAGGACTTAAAACATAAATAAGATGGTAAGACAAGCAAAACGCAAGTGCGGCTCGGTGGTTTACACATTTTTAATTTTTATTTATTTTTTTTATTTAGTTTTTGTTGACCGGGTAAGTGCACGAGACAAATCCTGCCTATTTTCAGGCACGACCCGGGGGAAGGGGATACAGATGCATGCCAACTGACCTTGAACCAGATTAAGCTGTTGGTGGTATTTTTAGTGAATGAGGGAAATTTGGCCAGGACACTGGGGAAATTCCCCTACTGCATAGCTGGCAGTACGGGGACTTGCTGTCATGAGTCAGATCATTCGGTGGTCAGACTTGGTGGAGGATGGACGTCGCAGCGGAGGAAGAGAGGGGAGGTCCTCCCTTGAGATTGCAGGACTGTACTGAGCCCAAGGAGCAGTCGGCTCCAGCTAAGGATGTGGAGGAGGGGGAGCTGTTTGTGTCTACAGAGGATTTATCAAGTTTTCTGGGACCCGAGATAATGAGGAAGTGGGCAACACTGCCAAGTGCTGAGGAGCAACTGAAGCAGCAACTTGCAGAGTTGCAGCAGGAGCAAGAACGAGCCACGAAGCAACTATTGACACTCCGTGCAGAGGAGGTAGCTGTCATTACCTGTGCAGCAGCTGTCAGTGCTGAGAAGGCAGAGTCTGTGTCTCCGAGTCCAGGAGAGGAGCGGTCAGGAGAGTCATACACTGTGGCTGCCATGGAGCAGCTGGAACAAACTGTAGGGTTACCAGAGAAGGCTGGCAGTGGGGAATCGATGCAGATTCAGTGCCAAAAGCCTTTGGTGGAATTAGGAATACTGGCAGCATCTCAGGGCATCCCACAGGTTGCTAAGGAGCACTTGCAGGTCCCGGATGTGGCTCGGTCGGAGCACGGAGGCTCTGGTTCCTCTGGGTATGCTGCCACACTAACAAAAACAGTGGGGTTTATGCTCCGAGGACTGTTTGCGAATCCCTCTTCCACCCTGTCAACCACAGAAGTGAACTGTGTATTTCAAACAGACCCTTGTAATCAAGAGGGAGTTTCAGACTTTTCATTTTTGAAATGGCCAGCAAATTGCCAAGAGAAATTAGGAGAGGAGGGAAAGGAGAAGAAAGCAGCAGTGATGTTTGCAAAACGGAACTTGGGGGCACCAGAAGAGAGGAATGCTGATGGGTCTACTAAAACACAGATGGGTCGGAGGGCTTCAGATACTGTTCCTTTGGGACAGCCCTTTACCAATGAAACATGGTCCCCTCAAAGAGCATTAAGTGAGGCGGGATGGACTCTGGACAAAGGGTCTTGGTGACCTACACCTGAGTGGGACCCTAAACTCAATTTTTCCCAGAAGGAACCTGCATGGCAACCACAGTTACCTGTTTCACCAGTACTTACTGGGGCTCCTGAAGGGATGCTGGGGAGGGTCAGACCTTCTGAGGTTGCCTTGCAGGCCAAGGCTTCAGTGGTCACTACTATTTTAGGAACGGAGCAACAGGGGAAGGCTGTACAGGGTACTCCTGTTTCTGAGAAACCCCTGATGTCTGATTTATTCTCCAAAATTAAAAAAGAAGCTGCACCTCGTAGAAATGAGGTGCGTTTACGCTATAAGGGGGGGTCTTGAAGTTCGACCTAATAGGCTGTATGTGGGGAAAAGTTTGTTAAAAGAATCTTTACATTTTTCACCCAGGGAGGTATTTGCATTTATAAATATATCTGGAGAAGATAACTTTGATGTGAGTTTTCATTCCGCCTATGCCCTGGATCTTTTTTGGAAAGATACAACCAGGTGAAATTTTCTCCCATGTGGACACCCTTCTTAGTGATTCCTTTAACAAAACCATTAATTAAATATGTTACCATCATGTTTAGGAATGAGGGTGTTCATGTGGATGATATTTCATACTGGTTGTCTCAAAAATGTGAGATCTTGAGTCCTCCAGAGGCGATATTGGATTCTGAGCAGTTTTGGACTGAGGGATGGCGCTTCAAAGTTAAGTTAAGGCAAACTGATATGGGGATTGACCATATTCCAAATTCCTTTTTGTTGGGGTGGGACAGAGGTGTTTGCTTTTACGCGGGGCAGCCCCATGCTTGTTGCAAGTGTGGGTCCAGAACACATTTATCCAGTTCTTGTGATAAGCCTCGCTGTGACAACTGTGGGGAAATTGGTCATATCGCATGTCAATGTGCTAATTTCACCAAATGTGACCTCTGTGAGGAAACTGGTCATGTGTTTTTGGAGTGTGTATGGGCAGCCAAAAACAAGGCCTCTAGTGGTAGCCCTGATCTGTTGATTCAGAAAGTCCAGGACTTGGTTACAGGTGTTGCCCTGATGGTCCCGGAGTCGGGAGAGGAAGGCATAGATCCAGTGGTGCATCCTACCATGGCCACAGTGCAGGGCAAGTCCTCCGAAGTGCCAGGCCAGAGATTTTCCATTCCTTCTCCTATGTGTTATACAGCACAAAAAGAAGAGGGGTCTCATGAGGCCTCAACAGCTCTGGCAGTTGTCCCAGTAAGAAGGTCCTCTCAGAACCTTAAACCCCCTATGGTCCCCAACCCAGCAGATGGCAGCTCAGTGGGGTGATTCAGAAATGGATTGCCAAGAACCGGACTCTCAGCCCATGCAGGATAGTCCCCCTTCCCCCTTTTAGGTGCAGGAAGAGTATAAAAGGAAAAAGAAAAAAAAAACGGAAAAAAGATGGTTGACACTCACTTTCATAACTGGCTGCATTTAAACTTGGTTCAGTGAATGTCCACAATTTATTAAACTTTAAAAGATGGCAGGTGATTTATGAGTTTGTGCATAATCATGCTTTAGATATCTGCCTCCTACAAGAAACATGGATGTATTCCTTAGACCAGGCCAGGCTTTTCCAAAGAGAGTGGTGCTGGGGGCCAGCCTATTGGTCCTTTGGACAACAAACAGCAGATGGTATTGGATTTCTTTTCAATTCTTATAATTTTTCATTAATTAAACTAATGGACTTAGTTCCAGGGCGGTTAATGATTTGGACGGGGTGTGGAGATCCCTGACATGTCGCTTTATTAATGTGTATTGTTCACAGGTAAAAGCAGAACGGGTGGCACTTTTTCATATGATAAAACCTTTTTTATTGACTTCTTATGAAATTTTTTTGTATGGAGACTTCAATTGTGAATTGAAGGCGATGGGAAGCCAAGCCCCAGTGGGGGGGGGGGGGATTTACTGTGATTCCAGTGCATTATGGCAACTGATAAAATCATCCGGTTTAGTCAATGGCAGTAGCCATCAATGAGGAGGTTTAAAATTTACCTATCAGAGACACCTCTATACGTCTACTATAGACTATATCTTTCTTTCCGAGAAACTTCCCTTTAAATTTTATATCTACCCGGTTTTCTTTTCAGACCACATGCTGCTTCAATGTACTTTTTCCCCTTATCCAGTACCCCTTAGACAGCGGGCATGATGGAAACTGAACACACTTTTGTTAAAATGCCCTGAGGGTGTAGGGAAGATTAAAGTCTTACTTTTAGCAAGACTTTCAGTGGCCTTTTTATATGAAAATTTGGGGCAGTGGTGGAAAGATTCCAAAGATGATTTTTGTAAATTATTAAAAAATCAAGGAAGGTCGAGGGAAAATGATAAATTTCTCCATTATCTTAAATTGAGGCAGCAATTGTATTATTTAATCTCGATGGCAAATACAGCAAAGAATGATCTCTCATCTCAGATTTTAATGATGAAACAACAACTTCAGGAGGTTCAATATAGTAGGGCCAGTACACTTCAGGTTCTTTTTCAATATGGGGTTAAAAAACAGCCTTCTGGAGATCCTTATGAGGCCTTCAAAAAATATAAACATAATGGCCCAGATATTCAAAAGGGTTGCGCCATGCACAATAGGGTTGCGCCTGCGCAAGTCCGAAATTGCGTCATTCTGCGATATTCAGCAGGAGGCAGTTGCGCCACTGAAAACATGCTGAGCAACAGCACAATGCAAATGAATGCATGCTGAACTGGAGGGGGAGGAACCATGCATAAACTGCACAGCCCGATATTCAGCCGGGCTGTGCAAAGTTGTGCAGGCGCAACCCCAATCTGCGCCCTGCACAACTTTGAGCCCAAAAAGGAGTAAGTCGAGGGCCACCCAGGTGAGCTGCCGCATTGCAGGGCGCGCAACACAGCAGCTGCCACCTGTGGCTGGCCCTCACCCTACTCCCTGTGCCCCTGCAGCCTGATCATGGGCAAAAGTAAAAATCCCCACCCCCGACTGGCCCGATCACAGGCATAAGCTTAAATCACCCCTCCCACCAGCCCGATCACGGGCAGCAAAGTGTCTCCCGAACATATCCCTGGTGGTCCAGTGGACTGATAAGCCCAATCACGGGCTGAAGAAGTGTAAGCCCCGAGCGTATCCCTGGTGGTCCAGTGGACCACTAAGCTCGATCGCGGGCTGAAGAAGTGTAACCCCCCCCAGAACGTATCCCTGGTGGTCCAGTGGAAGCCCGATCGCGGGCTGGATAAGTGTAACTACCCCCCAAATGTATCCCTGGTGGTCCAGTGGACTGCTAAACCCGATCGTGGGCTGACGAAGTGTAACCCCCCGGAACGTATCCCTGGTGGTCCAGTGGAAGCCCGATCGCGGGCTGGAGAAGTGTAAACCCCCCCTGAATGTATCCCTGGTGGTCCAGTGGACCGCTAAGCCCGATCACAGGCTGAAAAAGTGTAAACCCCCCCAGAACATATCCCTGGTGGTCCAGTGGAAGCCCAATTGCAGGCTGGAGAAGTGTAAACCCCCGAATGTATCCTTGGTGGTCCAGTGGACGCTAGCCTGATCGTGGGCTGATGAAGTGTAACCCCGAGCATTCTGTGGTCAGTGGGTCTCGATCACGGCCGGAGTTCGGTGTTCTCGAACGCGTCCCTGGTGGTCCAGTGGACCGCCAAGCCCGATCACGGCCGAAAGGTGGCCCCCACCCCGGCCAGTGACCCTGCTCGACAGGCCGCATAATGTGAGCACTGCCTTCAGCCCTGTCCTCAGGCCCAGTCCTCACTCACTCATTTAAGCCTCACTGCCGCCCTTCCCGCAGTCGGCGGGCACCGCCGCCTGCCGCTGGTCGACGCCCAGTAGGGCTCCACGCCTGTTGGTGCAGGAGCAGAATACGCAGCAGTTTGATGTTGCGATAGCAGAACCAGATATGTGAATGAATTCATTCACATATCTGGACCTTGTACGGTATGGGATGCACGCCCATTGGCTCTTGCTCTGCACCAATGGGCATGCAGCCCTACTGGGCAGTCAGTCGGCGGGCGGCGGGTGGCAGGCGGGTGGGATGCTGCTGCTGCCTGCCAGCTGTGGGGGAGCAGGGTGGCTTCGTGGTGGGTGTGGTGGGGGACACTAGATCACCAAGGATATGGTCTTGGGGCAGGGGCTCCACATTATGCAGCCCGCGATTGGCTTAGAGGACCACTGGACCACCAGGGATACATTGGGGTGTTACACTCTCCAGCCCACAATCGGTCTTCCACTGGACCACCAGGGATACGTCTCGGGGTTTACACTTCTTCATCCCACGATCGGGCTTCCACTGGACCACCAGGGATACGCTGGGGTTTACATTCTTCAGCCCGCGATCGGGCTTCCACTGGATCACCAGGGATACGCTCGGGGGTTACACTTCTTCAGCCCATGATCGGGCTTCCACTGGACCACCAGGGATACATTCAGGGGGGGTTTACACTCTTTCAGCCCATGATCGGGCTTCCACTGAACCACCAGGGATACGTTCAGGGGGTGTTTACACTTCTTCAGCCCACGATCGGGCTTCCACTGGACCACCAGGATACATTCGGGGTTACATTCTTCAGCCCATGATCGGGCTTAGCGGTCCACTGGACCACCAGGGATATGTTCAGGGGTTGCAACATGCTGCCCGCGATCGGGCTGGTGGGGGGGTTATTTAGGCTGTTGCCAACGATCAGGTCAGTCAGGGGGAGGGGGGAATTTGATGCTTTTGCCCGCGATTGGGCCAGTCGGGGGGGGTTGGGGGATTTTGTGCACATTTGCCCACGATCAGGCTGCAGGGGGCGTTGGTCCCTGATGGCTGCTGCCTGGCAGGGCGCCAGGCACAAGTCCTCGGGGATCGGCGCACCTGCATGCTAATGGCATGCAAATGAGGCCATAAACAGATGCAAATGGCCCCCCCTGCACCTTGCATGAATTATGGCTCCATTTGCAAGTCACCTTTTGAATATCGGAAATTTGCACATGGCGCAATGGTACTTGCGCCACCGCAAGTTGAATGCTCCACTCTGACCACTTGCGGTGGTGAAAGTTCCACTGCACCATGCACAGTGGCTGTGGCCGGGGGGTGATATTCAAAGGAGTTGCTCAATAGCGCAACTCCTTTGAATATCACTCCGGCCACACCCCTGCGCAACTATTTTGTGCAGCGCAAGGGCTTGCGCCACAAAATAGCGCAGTTTGAATATCTGGCCCAATACATCTTTGGATACCCTTATGACTCGGGATGGACAACTAGTGAGGAATTCAAAGAACCTTCAAGCGGTAATAAAAAAATGTTTTTCTTGCTCATAGGCTGGAGATACCCCTTAGTGTACACACTATGAGGCAGTTTTTGGACACGATAAAATTACCAGACTCACAATTTAATAAATTATCATTAATTTCTCGCATTACCCAGGCAGAAATAGTAAGGGCTATTAAAGCTCAAAAATTGGGTACTTCACTGGGGATTGATGCGCTTACAGCAGAATTATATCAAGCTTTCCCGGTGGAATTCTCTGAATGCTTGGAGAAGGTATTTAACTTTTTTCTAGCCCCAGTGGAATTTCCAGTTTGGTTCTCTGAGGGGTTGTTAATTTTTTTTATCCAAATCGGGGGGTTAAAAACTCCTGGAGAGTTGGAGACCAATTACACTTCTGAATTCAGATTATAAGCTGTTGGCGGGTATTATGAATACAAGGCTTAAACAGTTGGCGGTCACTGTCCTTTCCCCCCATCAATTCTGCGGGCTTCCCGGAAAAAAAATTCACCATGCGCACATGATTGTTCAAGATTGGATAGAATATGCCAATTTGAATAAACTTTCTGGGTGCATCATTTCTGTGGACCAAATGAAGGCCTTCGATCGGATTTATCACCCATTTCCATTTTTGGTTTTATCACACTATGGAGTGCCTGAGGTTTTTTTAAATTGGATAGAATCTATCTATAATACTACTATTACTCATCCCATGATTCAGACAGAAATTGGGGAAGGGTTTCATGTTCCTACGGGGGTGTGTCAGGGATGTCCCCTAAGCCCTTTATTATATGTCTTCACAATTGGTACTCTGATTCAATATTTGTCACAGTATCCACTATGGGACGTGGCCTGTGGCCCCCAATTGAAGGAATTACACGTATAGGCATATGCAGATGATTTGTGTGTGTGTTTTTTGCTAACTATAAAGAAGTAGCACAGTTTTTGGAGTTTATGGACTCTTATTCTGGGATCTCCAGTTCTAAACTTAATAAACAAAAAAGCCAAGGATTGTTTATTGGAGTGGGCATTCCTGCCACTCTTTGGATTCAGGGACTATGTATTTCATCTGAGCCTATAAAAATTCTAGGCTTATTATATGGGGCTCAGAATTTGCCTGAGTTAAATTGGGAAAAGGCATTAACCTCTATAGAGGGGAAAATACATATTTGGAAACATTGGAAATTGTCTAAATTGAAATGGGTACAAGTCATAAAACAATTTGTAATTCCAAGTTTATTATACAAGGCAATAATATTTCCGTTACCAATAAAATTTGAAACAAGGATATACAGTCTGTTCTTTCAGATGGTGTGGGGAAACAGACTCAACCCAATTAAATGACATTACACATATTTGGCAAAAGAAAAAGGGGGATTAGGGATGGTGGATCCGGTTATTTTTTTTTCTACATTATTTATAACGTCGAATATTAGGGTGGGGTGGGGGACATCTGCATCAAGTTATGGGATATTGATGAGACAGGTTTTGGTTCAGTATTACTCTGTCTGGCTCACAAGTCCTCCTAAACCTATTCCTACACTGTCTATATCTTTTTAATTTTTGCCAATTGCAAAGAAGTTATTTAAATGGGGGTTGTTGGCCCAAGTGGTAAGGGATAGTACAGGGCCGCAGCTGTATACTAAAGTCATGCAGCTCCTATATCCGAATGAACCTGCCTTCAAAAACTGTCCTTCATGTTGCACGGAGACAGTGCTTCAGAGGTTAAATAATCCCAGACTGCCGGATTATATGTGGGAAATAGTATGGCTTACGGTATATGGCAGGATTGGGGTTCAAGGCATTGCTAAGCACAAGGCCGTGAATGAAAGAACTTGCCCTTTTTTAGAGTGTGTGGCTCAGGAGGAAAGAGTGGAGCATTTCTTCTTTTTTTGTACATATGCCAGGTCTCTTTGGAAACTCCTGGCCTTTAAATGGAAGATGAGGTGGTTATGGTACTTAGATTATGATATACTGGTGTTGGGTCAATTTTCTCAGTTGGGGAAGAGGTATCATGTAGGAACTCTGCAGATCTTTTGTTGTGCCTTGATATATTATTTATGGCAGGCTCGATGCCAATGGGTTCTGTATCAAAAAATGATGCCCTATGATACAGTGGGGTTATTGATTCAGGGAGCCCTGGAAAGGGTGTATCTCCATGATTTAGGATTTTCAACCACTAGGCAGGTGACGGATTGGTGGAGAGGGTTTTCCAGGTTTATAAAATACAAATAGTTAAGGATGGTATATAGTATTAGGATGGGAAGTCTTAGGCTTTCTATGGATGAGTAGAATGATTGATAGCAGGAACTGGTACGGAGTTGGTTGGGTTGTTGCATGTCAAAAATGTTCTTTTTTTTCCAGCTGTAGTAGGTGTACATATGATGGTTTGTAATTGTTTTTTTGAACTTATAAAAAAAAAATTCCCTGATTTATAGTTGGGGCGGAGGGTTATACATAGATTGTGTCACTCACCGATTTGATAATGTATGGTTGTAATAGTTTTCTGATTTGGTTTGCCATGATTTGAATATGATTTTGTGTGACTTAACACTGTGGATAATCAGCTTGTTTTTGATGTTATATTAATAAAAAATTCCCCTACTCTTTTTGATAGGTGCCATGGGATCTTTAACATTCACCTGAACTACCACCAATCCAGGCAGATGGGACCTCGGTTTAACGTCTCATCTGAAAGACGGCACCTCAGAAGTGCAGCACCCCTCTCATGCTGCACTACAGTGTCATTACTGGGATATTAACTCAAGTGTCAGATGTGAGAACTAAACCCACAGCTCTCTGATCTCCTGGCCTCAGAGGTGAGTGTGCTACCTACTGAGCCACTGACATGGCAAATATAATAAGGGTTTAAAAAAAAAATAATAATACGGATGGCATCAATCAAGAATGCTAGTTACAGGATATACAGGGACAATAGAGACCACGCAGGGCAGTGAATGCACAGGGGTAATCTGGACATGGGGAGGGGCTGAAAATAGGCAGAGGACCTGGGGAGAGAAGTGGATATCGGATGGGTCGGTTCCCCAGTGTGTCTTTCAGATGTTCAGTTTTTAACAAACAAATTCCAGTTTAACCTCAACTGTTTTTCTTAACACTGGGACTTCTTTGACAAGGAGCGCAAAAAAAAAAAAAAGATAAATAAAATCCAGTCACGTTTGCCAGTGCTAACCTCAGTGCCGGTGCCAATACCGGTGTGGTGGGCCTGCAGCCAGGTTAAAAAAAAAAAAATTACCAGGGCCAAGAAGTGTCGGAGGTTTGACAGCATATGCTGAGGTAATTTGGTAACTAGTATAGATCACATTCACTGCACCAGGCAGGGTAAAACATTTACACCCAGCCTTGAAGGCTGGCATCCAGGGGATCGTTTATTGAGAATTATTGGTCGGGAGTTGTGACCAATCAAGGTTACTGTTGGGAGTATGAGATAGATTAGACACTTTGTAGCCAGAAGGGGCAAAATAGCCTTCACAGGTGGATTGGTTTACATGAGACCAATTTGGAAGAGGAACAGTTTAGGAGCCTCCGGTGCCAGCCAGGACCAGCAGTAGAGGCCAATGAAGGTGGCCATGAGTCCAGCTCCATTACGGGCCAGTGGGTTTATCGTCTGTGGCATAGGTTTTATTTGCCACTGCCTATTTAACTTAAGGAGGCAATGTTTTTTATTTAATTATTTATGTATGTTTTGGGTAACCAGGTAAAATGCACTAATCCAGTGGACCATTTTCAGTCACAACCTGTGCCACAAGGTGATGATGTAGGAAAAACCAGCAGTGGACACAATTACAATTTGACAGGTTACAATGAGGCTTAGGGAGCGGTCCTTTAGTAACCAATTCAGCCAGGCACAAGAAGATACATATCCCCTCCATTCAAAGGTTAGGCACTGATGCTGCAGGTACTTGGGAAGGCCCTTGGGGGATGATGTGAGCTGGAAGGGTGACAGGGATACAGGCATGGGCTGGCAAGATACAGTACCAGGGAGCATGGGTGGTTGATTTGAGGGGGAGGTGGAGGCAATCAGCCTGGGGAGCTAGTGGGCCAGGGAATCTTTAATTCTAATAGCTGATTATAAGAAGCACAGCAGCGCCAACCTGGAGCACTATGCAGACACAGGGGAGGTTATGAAACTAAAATCTGGGGGGGTATATGGCTGTCCTGGATCATTAACACTAATCATTACCACCAGACAGAAGTTCAAAGAGCTTTACTTCCACTTCAGGATAACATGCGGCTGTCAGAGTACCAGCTGGCAAGAGTCGGGTCAACAGCACTCAGCAGCACTCTTAGTGAGGATGGAGGTGAGCTAGTGTAGAGCAGCAAGAGGCCAAACAGAGTGGTGGTTCATGCTCCTGATCTGAAGTAATTTGAGTATGACTTGGGGGGAAGATTGCCATCACCCAGTTGCCGGTTTTTGCTGGGACCCGGGGTGTAGAGCAGAACTATAATGTTTCCTCCCACTGTGCCTACAGAGTCCAAGGATTTTGTTCTCCTCATTTCAGGAGTGGAAGCTGCTAGGACCAATTGTGGGGCCAGAATCATGGAGAGTAATGACAAGGAGGATGATGATGGGATGGCAGTAGGGGATGGAGGAGAGCAGGAGGCAGATGTTCTATATGGGAATAGTTGTGGGGCAACTTGGTAGAGGTGCTGCCACTGGTTGGCCACTCAACAGGCAAGGTGAGTAGTTTCAAGGTAGGGTGCAGGGGCAGGTATGGGGGGGATTTGGGGGGAGAGGAGCCATAGGGCCCAACAACAGGGGCCTTGGGGGCAGGGTTGCAGTGAGAGGATGTCACAGGAGTGGAAGAAGCATCATGAAATTCTGGTACATTGAAAATGGATTGGTGTAGAAAAAGGGGATCCAAGTCCACTAATGTGGCATAGGAGAGTGGCTCATTGCCCAGTTCAGGCAGGATGGGACTTTCAGGCACTATGCCATGGGGGGGGTGGTTGTTCATTCCCCAGAATGGAGAAGGGTAACAAAGAATCATGTATCTGGGGATCTATAGAAAGGGAACAGGCCCCCCCAAAAAAGTAATGAGGATTTCCATCACAGCCAGTGAGGATAAGGGTAGCCACTGATGCTATAGCCCAAAGGGTGCAGATGGACAGCTTGGAGAAATTGGGCAGTGGGACATCCGAATACAAAAAAAAAAAAAGCATCTGCAATAGAAATCAATAAGGTAGTGTTTTGCTTTGCTAGCCAAGGAAATGGAAACTGGGGATATATATATATATATATATATATATATATATATATAAAATAAATTAATGAATAATAAAAAAATAATGAACGAATGAATGGATAAAAAAAAGAGTTTCACAAAGATTGATTATATGTTACAGAGAATTGGCTGCAAGATAGAGGTCTGGATCATGGGGCATGCCAACAGATAAGGGGGCCAAGAGACAGGCTGAACAGAGGCTTGGTAAGAACAGCTGGGTCTATTGTCCACAGGAAGGTATGGGTGCAACAGAGCAGGCATATGAGAGAGGTGCTAGTGTGCATAATAAGGGAGCTAAGCAATAGAATATACAAAAGAGGGCTCATGGGGCACCCTTGCTTTACTCCAAAAAAAAAAAAAAGGATTTATATAAATAACATACAATATATATATATATATAATATAAATAATGTCGGGGGGGCATGATAAAGCTAATCATAGACAGGAAGACCTGGGAGGGGGAAGGGTTGGTGACTAAGGTCACAGTAATACAGCAGGTGAGAGTGGCAAGAAGGAGACCGAGGGATGCAGAATATGGTGGCCTGGTTAATTATAGGACAACCAGCCAGTTTTGGATAGAATGGATGAGGTCCTTCTATCGGGGATGGGCAACCACAATTTTCTACACAAAAGTCAGAAAGGGCATAGTCGCCCAGTGGAGCCTTAGAGAAGACAGAAAGAGTTTTTTGGGGGGACCCCGACTTCCAACGCAAGCTGGAGTCTGGCTAGTGGAAAAAAGAGAAAAGAAAATACTTTTTGGAGTGGAGGGGGGAGAAATTTTAGAGTTACACCAAGGTGGGGTATGAGAGAAAAGGGTATGGAAACCTATGAATAGAAAATGAGGGGCAGGAATTGGACCTGGCCTGGTCAAGAGAAAAGGGTGTGGACACCCAGGAATTGAAAATGGGGAGCAGGAATTGGACCTGGCCCATACATTAAGAGATAACCCCCTCAGGTTTACAGCTGGGGTGAGAGAGAAAAACAATCAAGAAAGAAAGACCCCCTCGGGTTTACATCCAGGGTGAAGAAAAATGTGTTATAAGTTGTGATATTGCAAAATAAAGAAACTATGGAAATAAAGAAATATGTTAAATATGGTATGTAAAGGAACTCAGTATTGGATAAAAATCTGAATGGAAAGTTTAATAAATGGTGTGCCAACTTAGCAACCAAAGCAATACTGGGTGTGGTGTCCTTCTTTGGGTGAAAGGCTCTAGAACAAATATAGGAATATAGTACACACAAACCGTGAGATTCTGGACACAGTCATAAATCATAAGGAGAGAACAGATGCTGATCCAGAACTCAGAGAAGAAGCAATACAGGAAACATTAGCCGGATGTGTAGTACCCACTTTAGCACCAGAAATCACAGATAAAATGATTGTACCAATTACTGCAACAGAAATAGAAGAGGTAATTAAAAGGCTGAAAACAACTATAACACCAGGACCAGATGGTTTAATAACAGAATTTTATAAAATATTTAGTACTGAACTGGTGGAGATATTGACAGTAGTCTTCAATACGATATTTAAGAATGACTGTATTGCCCCACAATTAGGTTTGTCAATTCAACTCTTTAGCCACAAAAAAAAGGATAGGCAGGATATTAAAAACTGGAGACCATTAAATATCATGAATATAGATATAAAAATTATGACGAAAATCTTAACTAGTAGAATCAACCAAGCAGCACCATCTTTGATTGAATCAGGCCAGACATGTACAATACCACGCAGAAGGGTACAAGACAATCTACTATTAATAAGAGAATTGGTAGAGATGGGAAAACAGAATAAACTACATGGATACATACTAAGCCTGGATCAAGATCAGGCTTTTGAGAAAGTTTCACATACTTATTTAAAGGTGGTACTTAACAAATATGGCATACCAGACATGTTTAGAACATGGATTATGAAACTATGTAGAATAGCATCTACAATACCATTGATCAATGGACATTAAGGTAAAACAGTAAAAATAAATAGAGGCGTTAGACAGTGTTGCCCCATGAGTCCGATACTATATGCTTTTTGTCTGGATCCCTTATTAAAACTAGTACAAGAAGATCAAACCAAAAAGGAAATAAGATTGTTGGGGACAGAATCCATAGCTAAAACAGCAGCATATGCAGATGATTCATGCCTAATCTTATCAGATAAAAGATAGGTAGATAAAGCTTTGAATATCCTACAACACTACTCAACAATAACGGGAGATAAAGTTAACATAGAGAAATGTTCAGGATAGATATTAAGCAACGATAAAGAACCAGTACAAGATATTTAGAATATCACTATGTCAGACACTAATATTAAAATTCTAGGTGTAACATTTGGAAGAATAGATGCAGCATGGATAAATTGGAAGGAAAAATTAGAAGAGAGTAATGTGACGGTCCAAATTTGGAAACACTGGCAACAAACTAAGGAAAAAAAGGTAGCTATTATTAAAACCTTTTTGTTACCTATATTGTAACATTTTTCCCCCTCAGGGAAGCTTGGATGTAACAATTCCAAGTCAGACATTCCAGATAGTATGGGGTAGTAGTTTGAACCCCATAAAGAGAGAAACTCTATATAGACCGTATAAATATGGTGGAATAGATATGCTTAATCCCATTAGCTATTATTATAGCATTTCTTTGCATAGTACCATTTCAGCTTATGTAAAGCCATGGACGGCTGAATGGAAGAAGGTAGCAGCCTATTGGATTAATTCACTCTTGACAAATTGGGCATGGACACCACTGGCATTAAAGAAACACTCTTAAGCACCACACTATGTAAACTATATGACTGAAAAAATTAGAAAATGGGAATTAACTATAACACAGACCATGGGGCCAAATAGAAAACTACTATATCATACTGTACAGAAAAATGGATACCAGACCCCTATTGAGTATAAAGGTATAACAACAGGAGAACATCACAGGATAGAAAAATATCTTATGGATAAAAGAACACCTCCACATGTGTGGGATGTTATATAGTTAAGTGCGTATGGTAGACTGGGGGTGAAAGGAAATTCAAAACACAAAAGTGAGACAGAAAGATATTGTCCCAGGCCCCAATGTGGACAGACAGAAGAAAGCCTAGAACATTTCTTTGTGGACTGTGAATTTACTAAAGAAGTGTGGTTGGAAATAGGTAACCGATGGGAAAATGCACAATGGAGAAAGATGACATATGAAAATATGTAATTGGCTATGCACAGCTCTTAGTGGGAATAGAAGAGGGGACCTTGAGATTAATTTTCACATGTATTAAATATACATTGTGGTAGGTGAGATGTAGAGATATTTTACAACAGAGAATTATCCCACCCTTGACAGTAATACAACTAATAGAAGAAGAAATAAAAATACAGGTTCAATACGACAAAGCACAAATGTCATGGAAACAATGGAAAAGTGATGAAAGAATGTACCGGCATGTTTAAGAGGTTGACAGCTTATTTACTCTGAATAAGTTATGAAAAAGAATGAGATGGATGATTAATGGTTTAAGAGGAAACGATGGAAACATAGTAAGGTCTTTTGAGATAGGAATAACCTTGTAAATCTACATGTATATCAGGAACGCATTTGAATATAGCGCTATATGAATTTGAAGCATGAAAAGGATTATGGAATATACTATGTACCAGTTTGAAAATAATTTATATAACAATAAAAATTCTCCTACTCTTTTCAGTATGTGCCATGGGATCTTTAACATTCACCTGAACTATCACCAGAACAGGCAGATGGACGTCGGTTTAAGATCTCATCTGAAAGACGGCACCGCAGGAGTGCAGCACCCCCCTCATGCTGCACTACAGTGTCAGTATCGGGATTTAACCCAAGTGCCTGGTGTGGGACTAGAACCCACAGCCTTCTGATCTCCCAGCTTCAGAGGTGACATTGTCTAATCTAAGACATTGAGTATCCCCCTATTATTACATCACTGAAACAGTCCCACCACACTGTAGGCAGGCTACTAAGCCTCACACTGCACTGTGGCTGCCTGTCCACATGTGTGATGTCCATGTGGCTAGGCAAGGCACAGGCTTAGTCCCATTGAATGTGACTGTGTTGGTCCAGTGGCCAGGACACGATGAGCTTAACATAAGGAATTGTGTGCAACACATCTACAAGTTGGCAGTGATGCCTGAGGGTGGCCATAAATCATTGCAGTGGGCAGGGCAAAACATATGTGATGAACAACAGTGGATATCCTGGTATGCTCACACTACTGCACTTTGGCAGCATTCGCCACATGTTCTGCAGATGGGGACTCACCCATGGGACACCTTGTGCTGTACAACACTGGGGTGTTGCATTAAGGACTTGGATGCACAAAGGATGTGCCATGATCACACAGTATTGGGGGGGGGACACTGTGGCATATATGGCGAGTAGACACAAAGTCCAAAGTAGTGACCCACAGATTCGGTGTGGTGCCCTGCAGATATCATCTAATACTACACAGGCCTGACATGGGGGCCACAGACACACAAGCTACCTGGAAATGGGTGTACTGAGGAGGGATGAGGCTAATGTCACAAATGTATCATTTTTCACAGCAGATCCCACATGAGTTAGGAGCTGCTGTGGGGTAACATGCAACACATACCATGATGCTCCACTAGCCACCTAGCATACATGTCCCATGCCCCCCCTTGTGCAACATACCTATGTCTAGTAAAAGTAACCACAAAGACCATAGGTTATCAAGGTGTAAAAGGGTTGTATTATAAATAGGAAAGGGAAGTGAACAGGGATATTATCAGTATAACAATAAATAACTATACTAACAAGACTGTGCAAAACAGCAGTACAAATCAGAAACGTCAGGAACTATGTACATGGTTGGGGGGGATAACAACATGATGAGTAAATACCACATACCATAGATACATAGACAGTGTCGGCAGGTAAGGGCCTACGGCCCACCCAGTCTGCCCATTTGAGCTTGTAAGTTTACTTTATGTTTTCCTAGAAGTCTTTTGCCTCTTAACCCTGACCTCCAGAATTCATTTATGTCTATCCCATGCATTCTTAAATCCCGTGATTGTTTCAGCCCCCACCACTTGTCCACCACCCGTTCTGTGAAGAAATTCTTCCTCACGTTTCTCTGAATCATCCTCCTCCAACTTCATCCCATGCCTCTAGTCCTGGAACATCTTTTTGCTTAAAAATAGTGTATTCCCGCACCCTGTTCCTCCCTGTAAGATACTTGTATGTCTCTATCATATTCCCTCTCTCCCTCCTGTCCTCCAGGAAGTACATATTCAGTTCCTGCAACCTGTCCTCATAGGACTTGTGATGCAATCCATGTACCATCTTTGTTGCCCTCCTCTGAACCTTCTTTATCCTGTCTATGTCCTTACGTAAGTAAGGTCTCCAGAACTGTACACTGTACTCCAGGTAATTTGTTTGGGCCATCTGTATCCCAAAATAGTAAAGAACTACAAATAGCTCAAGAGCAAATGCGCTGAGGCATTAGTTATCCAGGAAGAGATTTTCCATACGGCCAAATTTTAAAGAATCACAATTGCACATACCCCAATAATGCAAATCCCCATGGGAGCATTTGAACTTACTCAAATTTAAGCAGAATTGCATGGTACCGACAGGACTCACAGAGCAATCAGCAAAGGCTAAGAACAGTAGACACATACACTTGTTTAGTCCTCATTTGGACTCACCAGTGAAAGAAACAACAATATGTACAAGATAACAAGAATGGGAATACAAAACTATATACATGTTGGGTCTGCACATCAGGGATTGTGGCCTGCAGGTTTTGTACTCCATTAGTCCATAAAGTCCCTGATGGCCTGCAGCATCCTATCAGTTGTTCTCTGTATCCTCTGTAGTTCTGAAAACAAGTTCATGTAGTTCATCAGTGACTACTGCTGTCAAGTGATTTATTCTGTGTTGCTGAGGTTTGACCTACCCCACTGGTTGATTTTCCTGGGGTGATTGTCCCGGAACATCAGGGTCCACCTTATCTCTCCCTGCAACCTCCTCCTCCTCCTCCTCCATACCCACTGTGTCTGGCCCCTCCACCTCTGCCAGGGCTGTTGCTGCTGCCTCCTCCTCCTGGTTGTCTCTTGTCTCTGCCTGCTGGTCTGTCACAGTAGGCTGCTGGGGACAGACATCCTCTTCATGGCCTGAGGCTCCACTGACTGGCCCTCCACCCCCCATTCAGAGGAGCTACCATCTTCAGAATCTTGATGTGCTTGGGCTGCTGTGGCTGCATCCGTTTGCTGGTGGGTCCTCTCTGCATAAACAAGTGCCTTCCACTGTTTCAGCCATCTCATTGCCTGCTCAAGCATGTGCTGATGCAGGGATTGGGGTGCCAGTTTCCTGCCTCCACACTGGACACCACATGTAGGGAAAGAGGATGCCAGCCATTAGTGCGGTGTAATTGTGCATCTACAGGGTGTTGCATAATAGTGGCAGGGTGGAATACAAACTCACATGCAGGTCATAGGATATATATTGAGGGCACCCATGCCACACACCTAAATCACACAATGTTGTGAGGGCCTGTGTTGACATGACCCACATCAGAAAGAATCATGCACATTATGTGGAGCATGTGTGACTGGTGTGCGAGGGTGCACAGCACGACCTGACTGCTCTACAGACATATGTTGTCCTGTGTGTAGACTAATGGCCTAAAGGTACGTTTCTGTCCCCTGGACTACAGCATCTGCAGGAGGTGATGAGTGTTGGTGCTAATGCACTTTACTGTGGTATGTGGTCAATGCAGGGGTGCATGTGCATTACCTGTCAGTAACGCCCCACACCTGTGCATACACACAGGTTCAGGAGTAGTTACAGTGACAAGCAGTTAATTCAGGTGTTTGCCACTCCGAACACGTCTATAGCCTGTACCCACCAGCCTGGAGAGTCATGATGGGTATGGTACACATGTCAACAGACGTAGCATTGTAGTCCATGGCTCAGGCAAGTGTGCCCTGCCCACATGCTGTGCCATGACTCATGAAGCACGCAGCTTTTCAAGTACAACAGAGCCCTTTCAGAGCTTACACCCATCAATGCTGGGGTCTACTCTGGGCCCCATCTTGTGCTCTCTGTTTATCAGTGACCTTCCGCTGGTGACCCCTCATTGCAATCCTACTCTGTATGCTGATGATCTGGTCCTGCTCGCCAGCTCGAAGGATATCCATGTCATAAACTACCAATTATAAGTGAATTTCCTCAAGCTATAGTCCTGGCTCTTATCATTATCAAATAAGCTTATCCTTAACCTGAAAAAAATCCAGGCTATGCTCTTCGGCTCCTCAGCCAAGCTAAAACTGTGCCCTACCCTCATGTGTACTAAGGGTATCAATGGATTTTCGGTAGATATCACCTCTTCATTTAAGTACCTGGGAGTCACTCTTGACCCCCAGCTAGACCTCTCACTGCACATCTGCAATGCATGTGAGGCCACAAATGCCAACTTGGGCCTAGTCTATAGGACAAGAGGAGCCCTATTTCTTTTTTTTTTTTTTACTTTATGTTTATTATTTTTTTTAACTTCGTTTATTATTTTAAAAGATACAAACATACAGTTTGAATTCCAAGCAAGGACATTACATACTGATCATTAGTCCACATGAGGGCACCACTCTTAATATTCACAATCTGACCGTCTATTGCTATTTGATACATCCCTGAGGGGATCACCAAATAGTAAAACAAAGTTGATATAAACCATTTACTGTGCAATGAACACATGAGCAGCATGGTATATATCCCATTAAGTCTTAGGTTAAAGTTCACAGTGTATAGTGCCTCAAAGAGGGAAAAGAAAAGAACCATGCATTACCATGTTTTGTGCACTAAATGTGCAAGACACGTGGTTGATGAGAGCTCTAAAGCTTCAGTTTTCAAACTAAACAACTAGGCTAATGGCGCTAGATAAAACACACCATGGAGCTCTCCAGTACAGAATGAGATTAAGTTCAGCAGATAACATAGGCTGATTAAAATACAGCTCAAAGTGCCCTAACCTCAAAAGAGAACTATGAACTGGAACAGGCATAGCAAAACAGTATTGACAATATGTATGCATCATAACTGTAGTAATAATCAGAGCAAAGGTATAACTAGCTGCATATCAAATTACCAGAGTTACAATTTTGAAGATCACACAAAATTAACCACTTGGCCTGGAGATCTTAAAAATAAAGTCCCGAACAGTGTCTATGAGAAGTAATAAATTGTCCCACATGCCGTGGAAGTCCTCATTGTAAAGGCCCTCTGGCAGGTATTCTTACCTAAGTACTCTAAAATCACCCAGTCAGAGGAGTGTGGTAAAGAAGTAAACCAAATTCAAGTGTTCTCCCCGTCCGAGGATCCAGCTTCAGAAACTGCAGCATGGACCCATGTTGCAATGTGGTTCTGGCCCCATTTCAGCACCTCACTGGGATCCGTAAATAAGTAAATGCTCCCTCGATGTGCTATGTGCAAGCAAGCTGGAAACATCATGCCATGTGGGATGGAGGCCTTGCGTAGCATGGCGCACACCCCATCAAACCTTTTTCTCTTTTGGCGCATTGCGTAGCTGATGTCCAGTAAAGTTGTATTCATTGGCCATCTTGTAGGAGAGCCCCCCGACAATGTGCCAAAGCCAGTATAGTATTCCAAGTACCAGCACCATCCGTTACCAGAACTATTGTTCTCGGGGTCTCCAGGTTATCTGACTGACCTCTCTGAGTGACTCTATAAGCCTTCTGAAAAAATTGGGCTTTAGCTGCAATATCTTCACCCAGCTGCTGCACAAACCACTCCTGCAAAAACAGCAGTAAGTGATCCTCTTCGCAGTCTTCAGGTATCACCAGAATATGGAGGATAGAGGACCAAACCTGGTTCTCTAAAGTCTCTAAATGTGCCTTCCAGTGGGAGCTCTCCTTAATAACTGTAGAGACCACTCCCATTGCAGAATCTGCATGCTTCAAAGCTTTCGACAATGTAGTCTGGACTTTTTCCAGAGTGGCCTCAAGAGTGGTTACTCTATTTGTAAGTCCATTGAATTTGTCGGATAAGTTGGCCACTGATGCAATAAGCCATGAGAGTTTCACCCCTATTGATTGCAATGTTTCCTCTCCCGATGCCTCGGGTTGTTCCTCAGTCCGGGCCTGTGTAGACTTTGTGGCTGGAGCTGCTGAGATGTTTTTTGGACCTAACTCCCGATCTGTGAGCCTGGTCCTTATGAGGGTTTCCCATTCTGCAATAGAGAATCTCTGACACAATATTCAGTAACTTTGAAGCCAGTTAAGTAGAAGAAAAAATGTTTACACGTTATATTAGTCATCTGGTTACTGAGCTCCATCAATTAGCTGCCATCTTGCTCAGGCTCAAGAATGCCCATCTCCAGCCCTATTTCAAATTTAATAAGAATCCTATTACAAATCAATGGCTTCCTCTTAAGGAGACAAATATGGTTAAACGTTTTTTCTCTGAACACCATCTTTTACTACTTGATGAGGTGGGGCAGAAACTTAACCTAGGGAAAGGTTATTTTAATAGACTTTATTTTTATAATGACTCATTTTGGACTTTTACCTTGGATTCAAGATAATTCAGAGTTGATCAATGCTATCCTCTTAAGAGTACTAAAACCCAATTCTGTATCTTTATTGTATAGTTTTCCTTTGGCCACTGTGACAAATGAGTCTTCTTTGGTTTCAAGATATTGGACAACTATATCATGTACAGCAGATATAGTCTGGTCAAAAATCTTGAGAGATCTATATAAGGGGTGCTAATGAGCCATCATTTGAGCTACACACATCTGTCAAGAGCTCCGTGGTTACGAGTGGTTCATTCAAGTTTACTAAAGGAGGAAGACTATTTTTAATTATTTTTTTCACACTTACTTGAATGGAATACCTGCCTTCTGAAATGGACAAGTTTATTTCCCCAAAAGTTGCTGGGAGAGGTGCTCCAGCATGTGGGCCTATGCAGACAGCTGGAGCAGGGGCCTTTCCAGTGGTGACTCATTCTGAGATGGGAGTGAAACCCAAGGCATCCCAAAAACCTATGCTCGCTATCCAGGCACTTTGGGGAGAATTTCAGGCTGAAGTGAGGGAGTCAACAGCCCAAATCGAAGCTTCACTTTTGGATATTTCCATTCAGTGTTCTGCAGTGGAGACACAAATGGAGAAAGCGGAGCATTTCATGGAGAAGAAGGATGAGGAGATCAAGGGGATCTTGGCTCACATCCTCACAACAGAAGGGGCTACAAATGCAGCTTTGCATGAGCAATTGGCTCAAATGGCGAGACTGGAGCAATTTGAGAACAACTTTTTGCAAAAGAATTTAAGGTTGATTAGTTTCCCTGCTGATATACCTAACATTGAATTGAAGGACACTGTTCAGAGGGCTTTAACTGCTGTTTTTTCTTTGGAAACACCTCTGGTGCTTGACTCTTTATTTCGCCCTGCATCTCGACAATCTAAGGATCCCACCCAGCAATCTGGGGCAAGATACATTATACTGTCCTTCCATGCCCTAACAGAGAGGAATAAAATGTTGCAGCTAATGCAGCAAAAGAAGCATCTGTATTATGAGGGGAATCGGATACATTTGTATCCAGATTTTTGTGTCCAAACTCACAGAAGAAGAAAGTGGTTTCTGCCGATTTGATCTGAATTCAAGGAAGCTGGACTAACCACAGTATTATACGCTCCTGCCCATTTGAAGGAACTTTTCCAAGATAAAAATTATTTTTTTGATGACCCAGATTCTGCAAGATCTTTTTTTTTGAGAGTAATGTGAAAATCCCAGAGAATATTGGGCCGGATTTTGAAGAAGAGGATGCTGCGGAGGCGACCAAGTATCTTCCAGTTTAGTTTTTTGTTGACTTTCTTATAATAAAGCTTGATACCCAAACAGATTAAATAAACAGACACCTTAGTTAATGGCTATTAATTTTTTTGCAGGGCTGTTTAAACTTGGAGAGCTAACAGACTTTATATTCTTATTTTCTTTTTTACTGTTTGATTTTGGCAACAGGCTGTAAAGTATGATAATCTTTTTACTCACCCATAAATATACAAAAATATTTGTGCCTTATTTAGTTACAATAGAACTGAATCAGGAGTATGTATTTTTTCTTAATGGAATTTTTCTTCTTGATTGTAATTGAAAATTCAAAGTGGAATTTTCCTGTCTTAAGGAATAAAAATAAAGTACAAAAAAAGAGATCTATATAAAATGATTTCTAGTGATAGGTTAAGACTGATTCAAATTAATATTTTGTATAATGCTTACCTTACTCCAGTTAAGCTCTATAGCTTTGGTTTGCTGTCATCAGTGATTTGTACTAGGTGTGAGCTTGCTGAAGGAAGTTTAATGAATCTGTTTTGGGATTGTTCACAAGTGAGACTTTTATGGTTAAAAATTAAAAATAGCATAGCAGGTAAACCTGGAATTGAAAAATTCTTTACAATTAAGTGCTGTATTTTAGGTAGTTACGGTTATGGCATGTCCGACAAGCTGAAATCATATTTTGCCCTGATTGCCCTTGCTTGCAGCCAAAAAAGCTATCCTAAATAATTGGGAAGATCATCAAATTCCTTCCTACACAGAATGGAGGCAATAATTGTTGGTGAATCTTAGATTAGAGAAAAATGAGTGCTAGTCTCGACCATACTTTACCTATGTTTCAGAATAAATGGGGACAACTATACAACTTAATTTTATCTTAATAAACAATCTGGCACATAGTTGGGTAATATCAAACTGATCTTACTATTGGTTTTGATTTAACTATATAATTTACTCATTCCATTTGATCTAATATGACAGCTTATTCAATGTAATGTATTACTCAGTTGTGTATTGGAGCTCATTATGTTTTGATATATACATTACATTGCTTGGTCTCAAGTGGGAGATAAGTGGGAGGGACTGATAAATATGGGAAGAAAGTGAATTTTGTTATTTTTCTTACTAGGTAAAATGCTTCCCCCCTTTAGGGGATATCTTATGTTGTTTAGATGCTCTGTTCATTTTTGCATATTTCCTCCTTCCTTGATGTTTGATGGTTTTATTCCTTTAATAATGTTGTATTTGTTTTCCTTTTTTCTATCCAAAAATAATAAGCATTATAAAATTGGAAAAAAAGGGCAAGAGGAGCCCTTACTGCAGCTGCCCACCTTGCCTTGGCCAGAGGCGTACTACTACCCATGCTCAACTATGGAGTTACAGCCTTCACTCTTGTAACACAGTCTAGCCTAGCAAAGTGGGACGTTTCAGATACGAACATTTTCCACTTTCCTCTTGCTGCTCCTTGACTCACTCACCATGGTAACCTGCACAACAAACTTGGCTGGCTGTCCCCATCCAGCTACCGCTCCCTAGCCCTTGGCTGCTTCATCAACAAGATAATCAGGGCCGCTACTCTCCCACCTTGTCAAGCCTCCTTTAACCTGTCCAACCTGCATACCTACTTTGATCAAATGGCTGCCACACACCCTCCCTACCTAGGTCCCACTCCTTAACAGGTGATAGAGCTTTTGCTGTCTGTGCCTCCAGTTTCTGGAACACCCTTCCGGAGAATGTGCAGTGTGCTGGCATACATAACAGTTTTCACAAATCCCTGTGGGAACATTTAAACACCATCTCAGCCTGCTACTGCCCCTGAATCCCTATCCTATGACTGTTTTCCCCACAGCCACAGTCTTCCACTATGAATGCCTCTCTTTCTCCAAAATGTGGCATTCTGGGTATTCAGATTGCACTTATTGTTATTTGCTTTTGTTAACCGGGTGAGCACACTAGACAATCTTGATATACAGTGTATGTATTGTTTAATAACATCTAATCTACTGTACTTAATGACTCATCCTGTGTAATACGCCCTCCAACTCTTGTCTGTATATTTTTTATCCACATTACATTGTCTGTACATCTCACTGTAATCTCCCGGCTTGCACCTGAAAATAGGTATTTTTGTGCAGTGTGCTTACCCGGTCAACAAAAACAAAATAAAAAAATGTTTCCAACACCTCTGTAATAGCTTCATATCAGCATTTTAAAACCTAGCACATTTCTGCATGAGATATGCACCGCAGAACATTCTACCACCAGAGATATGGGCAACACACATGTGGTGGAGTGGCCTGGGTGGGTACATATGCAGAAACAGAAGGGGTGGAGGGGTGTATAGGGAGCTGGCATGTTTGCGGGTGTGAATGTCATGCCCATCTCTACATCACCTTTGCAGCCCTGCCAACAGGGGGACACCACATTAAAAAGATCAACCGCTGTGACGGGTGACACCACTGTTACACCCATCCTGATGCTGCAATCAATTGGTTACATGTGTACACCACTAAAGCAGTCATACTGTAGAGGGATGCCATGCTGGGGGGGGGGGAACATGATCTGTGCCCAATGGGAGCCACACCATTGGGAGGAGTGGTGACACATGCACCGGGGAATGGTGTACGTTTATCACAGAGGCATCAGCCCACAACATGTGATGCAGGACCATGCAGTCTACCCCGTATGTCCTCAACCAGCACATGCAGGATCACATGGGCCTTCGGTATTGCAAGGCTACTACATTTGCACATGGTGCCTGTCCCTAACCAACAAAAACACAGGGAGCACATGTACAGGTATGTGGACCATGCTTGGTACTGTCATCCATGTGCATCAGCAACTATGACATATTCCCCACTACAAGACAGCCATTAGCCATGGACATACCACCTGCCCTTGGCCAACATTCCACACTGGCTCCCCATTTGTGGACCTAACATGTTGTACTTCACTGGCACTACAGCAGACGGGTGTCCAGCATGCTCTACAGGGTGTAACTGTGTGGCTGTACTATAGTACTATAGTGCAATGAATCCTAGGCCTGCATCAGGCCATAGGGTCCTGTGGTACTGTGCACACTGTTGTGTCAGCATTCCTTTTCCCCACACCCCTTTAAAAGTTAGTGGCAGACAGCACAACACACCACAAAGGCAAGTCTTGCTGTGAGATCCCCCCCCCCTTGTGGGGCTGAAAGTGAGTGGATCCACAGTACCATGGCCACTTATTGTGCTGTGAGCACATGTGCCCTTGGTCCCTCCTATGAGGTGCAAGGGTGCCCAACTGTGTGTAGAAGTATTTTCCTATGTAACATATATCACAGGCTATGGGAAACAATCCAACATACCACACACTGCATATGGACGTCAACATGTCACTCCAGTCATTGTCCTGATAAACATTGTGTTGACACCGGTGCAGCTGTAGCCTGTCATTAACCAGTACATCTTCATGCCTGCTACCCAGAGGGGTGGTTCAGCTAGGCAGTAGTGTACCTGGGAGTGAGGCAACTGGATACAGGCCATGCACTGTCTTTGCCCCCCATGTTTTCTTGCAACACCCTACAGGCCCCTCCCATGAATCTCAGTGTTGCACATGACTGCCATGCCATTGGCCCCCCCATGTAGATCCCTACCCCTTGTTTTTCCCTACCACTAATGCAGCCCATCCCCAAGCATCTCTGATGCACTATGACCTCACCTTGATGCTCCTGTGCATGCCGCACACATGTGATGGTGCACATATGTCAACCCACCCCCATCTCCTGCATATACCCACATGGGGGTGCCCTTGGTGGACCGCCAGTGGCAAACAGGTATCATGGTGAAGCATCAGACACCATAGCCAGGTCAGAGGTGACTGCCATTCCTGGGCTGCATTCAGCAGGTCTGTGTCCTCCACTGGATGAATACTGCTCAGTGCACTGGGCACACTTGCTGTCCTGTGCCATGCTGCATTATGCTGTGGAAGCTGCACTGGCATTGTGTACGACCTACAGTACCATGGCCAACACTCTGTTCCATGGTTGGTGAATACTGCCATCAGCTGCATTCTACCAACAGCTAGGAATTGCAGAGTCCTTTGTACCGCTTTGTTGGTGTCCCTCACTGTGTTACTGGGCTTGCATGTGGGACCGTGCACAATAGGACTTTCATGTATGCATAGGCACTGGTTCTTCAAGCACCTATCATATGGGACAACCTGTGTGCTGTACCTGTCTTTAATCACCCTCCATGCATTATGGTCCCCCTTCCACCCCATGTTGTAGGATGCATTTCCTATTTGCAACACGCATCACAGCATGTCACTCAGTGGCCATGTGCATGTTGTCGCATACCCCTGTGACATGTACAGACACAGGCACCACCACAGTCATCTGGTTGGGGCCCTATTATGTCACGCTTTGGCACCTGGGAAGGGATGGTTCAGCCCATGTGCTGCTGTCCTTAGACATATCCTTAACACATCCAGGGACGGTGCGATGGAAACACCAAGGATGCCAACAGTAACACATGGTACTGCACATATCACGGCACATGTTATTCTGCTGCCAGACACTCTTCAGAAATGTTGGCCACATTGTTGTATGATCAGCATATTGTTCTTTTGTCACTTGCCATTTGTCATATGTGCACATGATGGCCCACTGTATATGGTTAGACTCCCATGTTCCTCCCACCCACCCACCTAGGTGCCCGATGCAAGCAGTTCTCTTCACGGGTCGTTGTGTTGGGGGAGGCCATATTGGTGATACATCATGCTACACAACCTCTTTTTGTTCCCCATACAGCAGCCACAGTGAACTGGTCTCCCCATCACATTTTAAAGCAGAGGCAAGTCCCAACATGTTAGACCCAATGTGCAGGGACACCAGTCACATACTGCTTTGTCACTGTGCCTATCACACATGTGATACTGCTGATGCAATGAATATATACCACACTTGACTTCCACCTTCTCTGTCTTCTTTGCTGCTACTGGAGCTGACACTGAGGCCTCTTTCTCCCCCTTCTGAGTAGCAGGAATGTCTGTGCATGAGACACAAGTGGGAAGAGCACATCACTATATATTCCTTGTTTTGGGGGATGGGGGGAAGGATTGCAAGGTTCCAGTGTTAATGCAATATTTGGGCACACCTGTGTCCTCCCCTCATGGCAATGTATGTCTCCCTTACAATTTCCTGGAGCCTCCTCAGTCAGGTGGGGTTCCTGAGGGCCAGGTCATTCAATCTGTGTTTTATCTGTCTGGTGGTCCACCTAACCCCAGACAGCTGGCGCAGTTTTCCACTTATGATGCACCAAACACTTTCCCCCCAGCTTGGGTGTGGCACTTGCTTACTGGTGGTTGAAGCACTCTGGCATATTGCCCCACTTAGCTTACCAGGAGGGCTGTCTCCTCCTTAGTGAAATTAGGGGCCCTACCCCATGCTGCAGCCATTTCAGCTACTGGAGTTTTTATAACTCAATCTTTTTATATTAGAGTGGTTCTGACAGTGTAGTATTTGATGTTATTCTCTGCCTTGGCCTTCTCCACATTCAAATACTCCACACTGTGAGGCACCATGTGGCGAGATTGTTTACTTCCACATTGTACGTTCAATGTGCATGTATCACACTATTTGTGGCATTTTCAGATTGATGCAAATTGCAGCAGTTTTCAATGCATGAATCTCCACATATTGCATCACAATGGTATGATTACGCTGTAAGTGCTGACTGGCCTTCCAAAGAGGTGCAGTTTGCATCAGGGACTCAGGCTGGGCCCCCACTCGACCCCCCTCAGTTCATCAAGTCTCCCTCCTGTGTGCCCCTCATGCACCACACCCTCCTTCATAGAAAAACAGAAACATAGAATTTGATAGTAGATAAGGACCGCTTGGCCCACCTAGTCTGCCCATTTTCCCTACCTACTATAATACCACAGACCCTACTTGATCTCTGGCTCAGCCCTCCCTTCCCTAATGACTAAGGTTGCCTTATGCCTATTCCATGAGTTCTTGAATCCCACCACAGCTTTGACTCCCACCACCTCTACTGGAAGGTTATTCCAGGCATCCACCACTCTGTCTGTAAAGAAGTACTGCCTTTCATTTCCCCTGAGCCTACCTAGACAGGCGTACCAACCTAATCTTTCAATTTACAATGCAAAGGTTGGTATCTCTGCAGTTCCTGTGTAGATAGACCTCACCTTTCAGAATTTGCTTGTTACCCTTGAAAAAATTGGTGGATGGCCCCTCGGGGTACCTATTTCTGATTTTGGACATTGTGGGCCCTCTGGGCCCCATAGCTCAGCCTAGGAATGCCCGATTTACAATTCCAAGATGTCATTGTCTACATTTATTGCCATGTCAAGTTGGATGGAACAACTTAGAGAATCCAAAATGGCCACCAAAATCCAATATGGCAGCCACATAGCTAGTAAATACTTGATTAGCTAATAATTTCCAAATCTCTAGCTTCCAAGATACTGATTATCAATGATTCATGAATAGGGAGTTTATTATTATTATGTTTAATATAAACATATATTAAATTAATATGATAGAACATAAATATAAATAAACGATGTATAACACATCAATCTGCTTGTTTGTGCCGTTGACCCAAAATTGCATCCACTTTGTGAGAATTTGCCACTTTGTTCACAGGATTACATGGCATGTTCATGTATGTTGTATGCCTGTTTAGTTTGTATTTCTAGTTTCTAGTTTTTAATTTTATTTTCTGTTTCTATTTCAGAAACATGGATAGCTCTCTAGCTGTACCTGTTGGACTGGTCAATCCATCCGATCTGCCTACCTGTGTTCTTTGTGAGAACCAAATTACAGATACGGAACTGCAACAAATATTATGAGAGAATGGGCTGAATACCATCAAGGCTTTTTGCATAGAAACGGTCAGTTACCAAACCAACTTCTAAGTACACCAGAAACTTAAACCTTGTATGGAATAAAATCCCTGACCAACTTCCCCCTGGCCCTGGAGAAACAGGCCTACCTGTTCATACAAGGTGTGGCCAAAATTTTAACAGTGAGAGGAAATTAAACACCAACTCAACAAAACAACGTTCTTCGGATCAATCTTCTGAAGCTGAATTCTCCGGTATACCTGACCCACAGATGTCCAGTAGCAGTGAAGAGGTCCATGTAACTCGATGTAAAAGGAAATCATTGGAATTTAAGAAGGATGAGACCTGTTTCATCTGTGATAAGAAAAGGAAAAAGAGAGGAAATATGAAAGAAAAACTCCAAAGAGTTGAACTTGAAGATGGAAAAATTACATTGCACCAAAGCATGTTACGCAATGAAAATTCCGATGATTCTCCTTTGTCTGGTGCATCCAAATGTTTGAAGATCGCTACTGCCAATGTTGATGTCTTTGCTGCAGACATCAAATGCCATCAAAGCTGTTACATCACTTTTGTCTACGTCAGCAAACAAGAGAGACAAACACCAGGCAGATTGGAAAGCATTCAAACAAAGAGTGTGCTGAAACGGAGTTCAAATCGTGAGAAGAAAGGTTGCTGAGCAGAAATGTTATTTACTCCCAGAGTTACTGGAGGATTTTCATAACCTCTATGAGTTCCATGGATATGAACAAGATGCTGGAATAAACCATACATTTCAGCTGAAAAATCTTATCAGCAATGAATTCGGAAATGAGATTTTTACTGCAGGGAAGGGGATACACAAGAATCCTCTCATTCTTCACTCGACAAAAGTAAACCCATTTGATTATTCTTTAGCAACTCTGAGAGACCAACACTTCCACCCCACTTTCCTCTTCACCCTCCACAGTCACTTTCCCTCCTGCCTCATGTGTGTGTGTGTGTGTGTGTGTGTGTGAGCACTCATGCCTTCTTCCCCATGCCTCAAATTTGCAATACACCACCAGCCTCCATTGTCCCCAGGCAGCCCACATTAGACAACAGTGCTGGTCCACCCCTTAATGGGGCAAGCACCAGGCAGCGAGAGCAATGACATGCTATGTACAACTGCTCACAGATGCCTGCCCCAGGTGGTGGGATGTTTATCTGGTACACCACCTGGGCACACAACATATGCTTGATATTATCCAAGTGCACACTCCATGGACTAGCTGTTGTCCTGTACAATGCATCCATAATTATGTAAAGTGGCTTTGGATTAGGTCCATTCTAGCACTATGACCTGCTGCATCTGTGCTCCCTCTTCCTGTCACCTGGCCAGTTCTGGTGTCCATGAGCCATTCCGCTTCACCCTCCTCCTCATGTTCTGGGTCTTCTCCATGTCTGGCCTTATGACATGGTGTGCCAGTGCAATACTAAGAAAGATGCAGCAGGTACATCTGACACTCCAACTGAGGTGTACACTGCAGGGCTCCTCCTGAGTGGTCTAGGCAGTGAAATCGCATCTTGAGTAGACCGAAGGTATGCTTAATGACAGACCTGGTGGATGCGTGGACCTGGTTGTGTCTTAGCTCTGCCTCTGTTTCAGAGTACTTTACTGGGGTCATCAGCCACAGCTGATGGGTAGCCACTGTCACCTATGGAGATAGGAGGCATAGTTAGCCACCTAGTCACACCACTCTCCATCCTACTATCTCCCCCGACCCACATGTTTAACTGTGGGGAAGGGGATACACGAGAATTCTCTCATTCTTCACTCGACAAAAGTAAACCCACTTGATTATTCTTTGGCAACCTTGAGAGGAGCTGGGCCCAGAGACAGTGACATCACCAAGGCATTTGCAAAGATGATCAATCAGAAATTAAAAGATAGACAAATTGAGTCACTACAGTTTCCTATGGCATACAAAGACTTGCTTTCTATGCTTGATAATTATGAACCCATTCTGGAAATCTTCAATGCAATAGGTCTCCCTATAAGCCCTTCTAAGAAGATTAATGCACTTGGTTATGCGACCATCCCAACAGAAATTTAAGCTGCTAAGATATGGTCCATTGCTAGTGACTGGCAATGCCTCATTAACAGAGAACATTCTCCAAAGTTGATAGTTCTATCCATGATCATTCATCGTCTCACTGGAAGTGAAGAAGCAGTCAATCTTCTACATCATTCTGGGGCTGATATTTCTTACACAGACGTCAGAAGACAAAACAAGAAATTGGCCCATGATAGTAAATCTGAGAAAAAAAAAGCACCGCACACAATTCTGCCTGGACAGCTAACTCATGTCACAACTGATAACTCAGCTGGTAAGCAACAGACATTAACAGGAGTCTCAACAACACATTACACTAACTCAGTGGTTTATGTACCCTGAATTTCAAGTCCTGCTGTCATCTGTGATTTGCCAGCAAAATAACAAAACATTCCAAGCAGCTCAACAAGAGAATTGCAGGAATCCTTTGAGAGCTCAGAACCTGTTGACTATGGGGATTAAAAAATAGGAAAGAGAAAACCCCTTGACCCTCCTCCTCATGTTCTGGGTCTCCTCCATGTCTGGCATTATGACATGGTGTGCCAGTGCAATACTAAGAAAGATGCAGCAGGCGACGTATATCTGACACTCCATCTGAGGTGTACACTGCAGGGCTCCTCCTGAGTGGTCTAGGCAGTTTGTACATAGATACTGCAGTGACGTCAAAAGAAACTATTTGTGTATATTATTTGCCAAATTAGCATAAAGCTTTATTCTAAAGCTGTAGATAGGAAACATTCAGAATAGCTGCTGGGGGTAACCACTGTCACCTGTAGAGATGGAAGGCATAGTTAGCCACCTAGTCATACCACTGTCCGTCCTACTATCTCCCCTAGCCCGCAAGTGGGTCTCCCATACCACTGGTCCCTCCACCTACCCATGGGTCATGTCACTCACACACATTGCCCATGTGCAACTCCATTGACATTCCAGACAGCCAGGATATCACATGTCCTACATGCCAGGTTGGGCAACCCTCTGTTCACAATAGCTGGGGTATGTCGAACAGTGTGCTCTGCTCTGGTGTTCCAGCAGCACACATTGCAATTGCCCACATGCTATTCCATTGCATTTTGTGCCTCTCCTGCATTCCCACCCATGCACTTACTTAATATCCATCCTCTATGGATGCTCCCACATGCAAAGGCCTCAGACAGCACACTGAGTCTCAGGATGTATGCATCATGACAGGAGCCGAGGAGCTGCACAACCACATCAAGGATGCAGCACAGTCTGTCACACATTTTTTTAATTTTAGTCTTTTTTAACCAGGTAAGGCCCACTAGGCACAAGGGCCTGTTTTCAGGGGCGACCTGGGAGCACTAGGTGGTTAAGTGACTTGCTCAGAGTCACACAGTATGCAAGTGGAGGTCATGAGAATCAAACCCAGGTCTGGTCTGCTGGATGTACCAAGCTTGTTCACACCTCATTACTCTAACCTCTAGGATGTACTGCCAGCCCATGACCTTGACATTCATAGAATGGAACCCATTTCTATTATAATACACAGCCGCGTCTATGGTCGGTGTGCATATTGCCATGTACATGCAGTCCAAAGCATCCAGTACACGGGGAACCATGCAATGCCATAAAAGCCCTGCTTTACAGCAAATTGTTGCTGTGCCTCCTGTGGGAAGCAGATGTACTTGTCAGTCTTACACAGCAGGGCCTTCAGGAACTGCTTCAAGCATTTGAACACTGCAGACTGAGAGATACTCATAGTGTCACCCGTCAGGGTCTTAAATGTTCCTGTTGCCAGGAAGCATAGAGCTGCAGATATCTTCACTTTGATTGGAACTGGATACCCCCTCTGGGTTTAGCTCTGCAGATCCCCCTGAACTACTCACATAGCTCCTGTATGGCATTGTGAAAAAGACAGTATCATGCCAAGCACTGCTCCTCCTAGAGCCCTTGAAACAATATCCACCTCCTGTATACCCTTGCAGGATACCTTCACCACCCTGTACCCTCCCTCTCCATAAGGGAGTCACACTGTACCATGTATGTGTGTCATCGGGCATGCTGATGCCACCTCCATATAGCTAGCCTGATCGCTAGTACTGCTGCTAGCCCAAGCATTGTCACCCCTCTGGTGCTTGTGCTGCTGCAGTAGCTCCTCAGTAGTGACTCACATTCCAACTGCCTAGCATGGCCCTATTTATATGCTGTCTGATTTAGACCAACACCCCCGATCTAACAGGTGCATCAGATGATTGACACAATTGTGGGAGCACCACCTTCTAGAATTCCATTTAAGGGGAAGTGGAAGCTTTTTTTGACACAAATTGCCTTTGCAACATGGTGCAATGGGAGTTTGGCACATTTTTTGATGCAAGGGGCTTTGGCACAGCTCCATCAGGATTTGACGCAGGCTGCATTTTAAAATTGTGATTGATGCAATTTTTCATGCAAGTCACCACTAGTGTCAAATTCTTTTGATGCAAGTCCCTTGTGTCGATCCAGTGCTTTTCAGGCTCTTAGAGTCTATATTTGGTGATAAGTGCATACTGTGCTTATTTTGAATTGCAGGGAAAATCATTAAAAAGGAGGCTAATGCAGCATTTGCACAGGAGCTGGGGGTTAGGCATGACCAGTCTGCATGAACAAAGTCATGAGTAAAGTCATTAGGCAGTATTTTGGAATAATTCTCAAAGCAGATCAGCTTTTGAGGGGTTCTTGGTGAACAGATGCAGCAGACAGTACAAATGGGAGACTAATCACTGACTGAATCGTGTAGAGTACATGCAATGACAATTCTGTCATTTGTTTTGGTGAGGAACTAATTTAGTAGAGAGTGCTTTGCACCTTTGCTGGAATACCTGGCAGGGGCAATAATAAATTATTTTAGTGAAAGCTTCTAGTGACATGGTTTTGTAACAGGACCAGTTAAGGCTGAAGTTACCAAATAGTAAAAGCTCTTTAAAGCCTGAGAGAGGTGCAAGATGATCAGCCAAAACAGTAATGCTGGGTTCGCTGCTTTGTGATGGGTTGTAAGCACACACACCAGATGTAATTTCTTTGTTACCCAGTTGAAGTACAGAGTGTGTATACTCATGGGGGAGTGAGAAAGTGGGGCATATGGGAGTGGCCAGTTAAGCTTATGTGGTCCTTGAAATAGATATGGACAGGATGAATTTCATGTTGTCCAGTCCACTAGCTAGGATGAAAGAGTAAGCAGATATCTTCACAATCACTGCCAGTGCTGCCGTATGGATTTCCTTATAGAGGATTCAGTTTTAAAATGCATCAAACTACCTTCCCCTGTGGATTTATCTGTGACACCCTAAAATTGATTACCACAATGCAACCTACAGCTAAACAGGGTCTCAGGAATAGAAGGGAAACTAAGAGGCTTTAGCTGTCCAGTATACACTCCTTCTAGATCTCCTATGCGTCTGTCCAGATAAACAAAACATTTATCGAGGGGTCTGTGCATCTCCTTAAAGACTGCATACTAGCTGAGTAGAGTACAAGGCCAGCAAGAAACCCTTCAGCTTAAGTGGGGCAGAGGAAATGGTCGGAAGAATGAGGATGCTTTTCATTCCAATATTATAGGGCCACAAAAAGAAGGCCAGCAGAGATCCCCTGGACTGCGAGGACTCGAACCCATATAAAACAGCACATTTTCACATCATACTTGTTAATACAGTACCTGCTGATGAAGCAGATGGATGGACACGGTGATGGATCTAGAGCTTTTTCCAGTCTTTAAATACTATGTTTCTGTTTTACTATGTGTCACCTTACAGCTCAGGAACTACAGATTTTTGCTACAACAGCCAAAGAGCTTAATTTCATGAATGCTGGCAGTGCGTCAAGAAGTGGAGTCTCATGACATTTCTAGAATACAGCCTCTGTATTATATTAAATAAAATGCCAATTTAAGTAGCTCTATCTCTGATCATTGCTTACTGGTTGCTAATACAAGTGATGTAGACGTATGTTTGAAATCTAATTGGCTGTTGAGGGTATGCATACTCTTATATTTCGGAAGAAAATAAACACAGTATATACCCACTCCATTAAATAGCAAGCTGGGGGCAAGATTTAGTGAAGTAAAACATTAACCTTGTATCCAGAAAGCAGCTAAGTTTAATATTAGTAAAGGCTAGTTTTTAAATTTAGAAATTTTTGATTTGTTATGCATTTCCTGTTAAATCTAGTACAAATCTCAGTTTTTAAAAGATTCAGTTGAAGCTTATGACTGGCATTCTTTTATCCCCGTAGTATATTCAGCTGTTTTAAGAAAATCGTAAGACATATGTGATTAAAAAATAGCAATAAATATCCTATCAATTTAATGCAGTATGGTGTTCTAATTACAACATCATTTTGCACTAAAACATTATTCTCAAACACAGAAGAACACCAGCTATATTGTTTATTGCATATCCTGTTTGACAGTGAATCCCCAGGGGATGAATGCTGAAATAAAGATTTAATTTGAGGGTAAATCAGTACAACAAAAATGAGTTAATTGTACACAACATTATACTAGGCCCAGCTGAGCCCATTAATGTAAATACAGAAGTTAACCTCATCCTTCCATTACTGTAAACATATTAAATGCTATTTATTGTGATTATATGTGTGTGGCCTGCTGCAACCCAAATTGGAACATTTCGTGACTGAAAGATGTAAACACCAGGCAACTCTGAGGTTGTTATTAGCATTTTAAAGATATAAAAACCTAAATATTAATTTTAATAGAATTGGAAAAACATACAACAGTCAAAGATCAGCTTAAAATTCCAAAGTAATAGCATTACAAACTGTTTAATAGTGTACTTTCCAAAAAAAGACCAAAAGTACAGGTGGTACAAAGCAATAGTTTATACAGTGATTAAACTGATGATGACATGCATCATAAACAGTGGACATTATAAAGAAAAATACAATATTTTATTGAAAGATTGAATATAATTTATAAAAAGAGATTAACACAAAAACAAAATGACCTTATTAAAGTTGTTTCAAAGTGAACCAGGATTTCCTTGGTTTGTACACAGATACTGCAGTGATGTCAAAAGAAACTATTTGTGTATATTGTTTGACAAATTAGCATAAAGCTTTATTCTAAAGCTCTAGATAGGAAACATTCAAAAGTAGTATTCACAAGAATTTATAACTGCATTTGTAATGTCATGAAACAATTAAAGTACGTATTTTGTTGAGAATGCTGGGAAACTTTAATATATTTTGTAACTTTAGTCACTGGTAGGGATAAGGCAAAATTTGAACTGACGCTTAAGTGAGCCTTTGTAGGTGAAGAGTTTTCTTCTTGACATAAAAGGCAAACACAAACTAGTACTCAAAATCTTTGACGATGATGATAGCCCACCTTATGAAAATTTAAGCTATGGATTTCATTTTATGAATTCTCACATTGTGCTAATATTCAGTTCACACAAATACTTGCTTTTGGAACTAAGGAAACATAGAAACATAGAATTTGACAGCAGATAAGGACTGCTTGGCCCACCCAGTCTGCCCATTTCCCTACCTACAGGATAAGCTGCAGATCCTAGTTAACCAGCAGCCTACTTCTTCTTACCCCCAACCCCCAGAATTGCCTTATGACTGTCCCATGCATGCTTGAATTCCACCACTGATTTTGACTCCACAACCTTCCTCCGGAAGGCTGCTCCATGATTCCACAACCCTCTCTGTGAAAAATACTTCCTTAAATTACCTCTGAGCCTCCCATCTTCAAATTGTGCCCTTTGTTCTTGCACACCTCTTTTTGAAAGATGCTACCCTCTTGGACTTTGTTGATTCCTTGAGGTACTTGAAAGTTTCTATCATGTCCCCTCTCCTCCTTTCCTCGAGGCTATACATATTAAGCTCCTTAAGTCTCTCTTCATATGTCTTCCAGTGCAGACCCTGCACCATTTTAGTTGCCCCCTCTGGACAGCTTCCATTCTGTTTATGTCTTTGCGGAGATTGGGTCTCCAGAACTGCACACAGTACTCCAGATGGGGCTCACCAGCTGTCTGTACAGAGGGATAATAACTTCCTGTTTTCTACTGGTGATGCCTCTCCCTATGCATCCCAGTATCCCCCCAGCCCTCCTTGCTGCCCTCTCACATTGCTTGCCCACCTTTAGGTCATCTGATATGACTAACCCCAGGTCCCTTTCCATTTTTGTTGTTGTTAGTATCTCACCCCCCATTGTGTACTCTTCCCCTGGGTTTTTGTTTCCCAGGTGCATTACCTTGCACTTCTTAGCATTGAATCTAAGCTGCCATACATTTGACCATTCCTCTAACCTTGCCAAGTCCCTTCTCATCCTTTCCACCCCACCCTGTGCATCAACTCTGTTGCAGATCTTAGTGTCATCTGCAAAGAGACATACTTTTCCTTCCAGTCCTTCCTCAATGTCACTTATAAAGACATTGAAGAGGACCGGTCCTAATACTGAACCCTGCGGTACCCCACTAGTAACCCTCCTTTCTTCAGAGTGGACTCCATTTACTATTACTCTCTGTGTCCTATTCTCCAGCGAATTCTTTACCCATGCTGTCATCTTGGGACCCACTCCCAGGCTGGCTAACTTGTATATTAATTTTGTGTGGGACTGTGTCAAATGCCTTGCTAAAGTCTAGGTAGGCCACTCCACAGCCCTCCCTGATCTACTACTTTGGTGACCCAGTCAAAGAAATCTATCAGATTTGTCTGGCATGACCTTCCCACTGTGAATCCATGCGCTTGGGTCCTGTGCCCTCTGGCCTCTAGATACTCAACAATTCTTTCCTTCAGAAGTGATTCCATCATTTTCCCTATCACTGAGGTTAAACTAACAGGTCTGTAGTTTCCTGCTTCTGCCTTGCTCCCACTTTGTGAAGGGAATCACATCTGCCCTCCTCCAGTCCTCAAGTACCACCCCATCCTCCCATGATTTGTTAAAAGGGTAGTCAGTGGTGTCACTAGTTCTACCCTTAGCTCTTTTAGAATTCTGGGATGAATCCCATCAGGCCCCATTGCTTTGTCCACCTTCAGTTTTAAGAGTTCTTTCAGAACCCTTTCTTCTGTAAATGGCTGGTATCAACTTCTGTATCCAGAGTGTTACTACTGTTTGTTTTATGTACCTCTCCTCTTCATTTGTAAATATTGAGCAAAATATTTGTTTAGTATCTCTGCCTTTTCACAGTCACCCTCTACCCACTCTCCCTCCCTTTATTAGCCTCACTATCCTCCCTTGATCTTCCTTTTGCTCCTGATGTACCTATAAAGGTTTCATCCCCCTTCTTAACTGAGTTGGCTATCTTTTCCTCGGTTTGGGCCTTTGCTGTTCTGACTGCCTTCCCAGCCTCCTTTGCTTTAACTGATACAGTTCTCTGTCCTGCTCCTTCATGTATTCCTTGTACTTCTTGAAACTTTTCTTTTCTCTTGAACCTTCACTGCCTCTTCCTTTGAGAACCATATGGTTTCACATCGCCTTGTTTTGTTTATTTGCTTCACACAAAGGCTCGTTACCTCTGTGATGGCAGTTTTTATTATTCCCCAATGTTCTTCCACCCCTCCTTCCTGCCCATTTGCTAGTGCATTCCTTAGGCACTCACCCATTTTGGCAAAGTCAGCCCTCCTAAAGTCCAGTACTTTTGTCTTTGTATGGCTTGTCTCTATTGCTGTGTTTATTGTGAACCATACTGTTCGATAAATAGCTCCATTCTCTCAGTTGTTGACTATGGCCAGGTGGCCTACAGAGCAACAACTTTTACTGCCCTCAAGAGGGTAGGCATGGCTCTAAACAAGGCCTGCAGATTGTTACTAGATGCTGACCAGCTCACGCACACCTGTGTACTCTGTGAGAAAGCAAACACATTAAGCCTCAAGAATAGAATCTCATATCAGACTTGCTTCCTAGCTAGGAAAGCCATGCTAGGCCTAATTACTCCCTGTTATCACTGACCTGATTACCTTAACCAACTCCATGTACAGGACCAGGAATAAAGAACTATACCCATTCTGTGTCCCTTTCCAAAGGACAGCTCCTGGACAAAGATTCTTCTCCTACTGTGCCGGACTATGGCTTAATGAGATCCCAGCTAACACTCTAAATGCTGCTAACCCTAGGACATTCAAAGCTGAACTTAAGCAGTTTCTACTGCAAAAGAATGTCTGTGAGTGCTAAACTGTTCAGAGTGGGTCTCCAGAGCCTGCACCAACCCTGTCTACCAGAAACTACTCATGGACTGTCTCACACGGGCCATCCCCCCCCCCCAGACTTTAGCACTTCATGCTCTGCAGCTCTTATTCCGCTAGTGGTTGCGTTCTCTTGTTTGTCATGTGCCTCATCACCTCTCTCTCTCTCTCTCTCTCTCTTACACTTTCTCCACCCTCCTCCATCAATCTCCACTCTCATGATACCTCCCCTCTCCTCTCCTCCCTCTCCCTCCCCCTTCCCCATCTCTCTCTCCCCCTTCTCCCACCTTATGACACACTCTCACATGCACCATCCCCAGCTCCCCAGCTCCAAAGCTGTAATGCAATGACACAATGCTCTGCTCCTCCTGGGCTGCTCTATCCCCATGCTCCATTCACTAACCACTCTCTCCCTAGACTACGTTTTCCTCCGTCATATACTTCCTTATGCCATACAGCACTTAGTATTAAATCTTTAATGAAACTCATAAGAAACTCTTACCTGTTTTCTATGTTTTTGTTACTTCCTATACTGATAATTCAACTATGCCTGTATTTGTACTGTGAATTCAATTATGTTTGTATTTGTACTTTTTAACAGATGTGGACCCTTTGTAAAAGAGTTCTTAATCAAAGGTTGTTTCTGAAATACCAATGAATAAAAAAAAAATAAATAAATAAGACCAATGGCACACAGCTTATCCAGACGGAGGGAGTGGGCTACAGAATCAAAAACCTTGGCAAGGTTAATAAAAATCATTTACTTATAGGCTGGAACCTGGGAAAGGCACACAGGCTCATTTCCAAGTGTGGGGGAAGGGAAATAAGGAGGAACAACTTACATAGCAAAACATGGTTACAGATTACATATCAAAAATATGGATACAGAAATAAAAAATACAATGGTAGCAGCAAATGGGGTGGAAACAAACAAATATAGCAATGATATAGTGGCTAGACATAAGCGAAGCAAAGTGCATAGTGCATGTTGGGGGTGGGGACTATGCTTAAGAGCCTCAAACAAAGGGGAGCTGACAGGAGATGGTCAAAGAAGAGGATATGAGATCATTTCTTGCCACTGGCATCGCCTTGACTGGGCTTTGGACTTGGCCACATGTTTTAACTAGAAATCATGCACTAAACTAATGACCTGATTTCTGTGTTTGCCTTTTGAGGTCAGTATTATACGGTATTTATTTTGCGCTGTCATTCAAGTTGCAATGATGCAACATTATTTATCTGGATTTGAATAGTTCAGATATGAGCAATAGCCAATAAATAAGCTAGCTATGAATCATGTACTTGCTGCTCACATTTATTTATTTACTTATGTCTTTGGTAACTGGGTAAGTGAACTGATCTGAAGGCCCATTTTCAGTTATGACCCGGGCCACGTGGTGGCAATAACATGAATCAAAAACAGTACATACAGGAGCATGGGATAAACACGCCTCAACATGAGGTGAGAAATAAGAATGTACAGAAATAGCAAGTTATACAAACAGTAATAGCAATAGGACAAGTATGAAAAACAGCTACATGTGCTTACGGAAAAAGAAATAATACAAGTAACAGACAGTTCCTATCTTTGACTACTGTGGCGTAGTCTACGGTGCTGCCCCTAAGTTCTCCTGGCCAGACTAGATACCCTCTTCAACTCCTTTTGCTGTTTTGCCCTTGATGCCCCCCTCTGCACTCACCACTGTGATCTTTACCATGCCCTATTCTTCCCTTCCCTGACAAAGTGACTTCTCTCTCACTGTACAAAATTCACCTCCAAGCACTGACTGGGTGAACTTCCCTCCTCTCTCTCTCTCCTCTGCCTTTACAACCTCCCTCTCTCCTTCCCACTCCTTAAGATCTACTAACTCTCAAACCCTGGTGGCCCCATTCAACTCCACCCTTATTGGCCAATCAGGTTATTCTTATCACCTCCCAAAAATCTGGAATTCACTTCCCCCTCAAATTCACCACTCATCCTCTTGCTACTCCATTAACTCTGCCCTCAAGAACTTCCTTGAACCTTCCTGTGTGTGCCATGACAATCCCTTATCCCCCCGCCATCTCCCCTAAGCTAATATTACCATATGCCTACTCCCCACCACTCATAATTTCCTCTGATTGTGCTCCTCCTTGTCCCCTACTCTCCCTCCTCCTAAAGTGTTCCTTCCCTTCTTTACCTACCTTTAATCTGTCTCCCTCCTGTGAGTTCAGTCACTGCCTTGAGCAGGCATTATCCATAGCACACTTATCCCCTTTCCACTATTTCTCCTTTTTCTCACCACCTTAGTCACTGCTAGATCACTGCCTTGTGCAGGCTGGGTCACCCAGCACACTGGTGGGGTACTACCCCCCCCACTACAGTTGACCTCTGCTCAGGCTCATATGCCTACTCCCCACCACTCCTACTTCCGCTAATCGGGCTCCTCCTTGTCCCCTACTCTCCCTTCTCCTATAGTCTTCCTCCTCTTTTTTCCTCTACCCTTAATCTAGCTCCCTCCTGTGAGTTAATCACTGCCTTGTGGTGGTAGGATCCTAGTGCACGGTGGGCAACAACCTTACCTCCTTTCCCCTATTTCTCTTTTTACTGCACCCCCTCAGTCACTGCTAGATCACTGCCTTGTGCAGGCTTGGTCACCCAGCACACTTTTGGGATATTACCCCCCTCTATTGTTGGCCTCTGCTACCCCTTCTACAACATCCCTCCCCCAGCACCCCCTCTCTCACATCATTATATATAAAAAACTCTTGTCGCCTATAACCAGTCTCCTACCAGTACGGCTGTCCACCACTCTGTCCAGATAGGGATAACAGGACACTGTTGAATTTCAACTCTCCTTCCCCTTTGGATACCCCCACCTACAATACCTCTCTCTCATTCACCCTGTCACACTCTACCTCTCCTCTCCTCCTACCTCCTTTCAGTTCATGTAGCCTAACACTGGCCTACCCCTACTCTCAATTAAGCACTTATAACCTACCTCTATACCCCTCTTACATGCACTTTAGTCCACCCTGTCATCTCTGTTTGCCTCAAAAATCGTGTTCTGCCTGTGTCTCTCCATAAATTTATTTTCCTTCTAACATTCTACCCTCCGCGATTTTTCGTTCCTTCCTTCCATTCTTCCTCTCTTTACTTCAATCACTGTAAATCTTGAATATCTATGTTACACTAATGGCTACCAACTACTATTGGGTCACCTTACCATCTAGTGCTACATACTGTTGCCAAGATATCATATGTGTTCCAGTGTTACTAATTGTCACCAACTGTTGCTAATTTGCTATATGTATCTTCATATCTACTATACTTAACTGTTGTAGTGTTAGCCAATGTTATCCACCTGTAATCCTTCCTGCTCACATTGTATGCAAGTAAGCAAACTGTATTCCAACATTGTAACATTTCTCTGTATTATATCCCATTGTTCCCTACCTCCAGGTCACACCAGGAGATGAGCAACTTGTTGCTCAGCATGCCTTTCTGGTGAAACATTTCAATAAATAAATACATAAGTGATTATGTGAGGCATTTTCAAGTCAACATCAGGTGCCCAACCAAAAAAGAAAGGTTGTGCAGGCTCAAACAAAGCTTTCCTGGAGTGCCTGGAGATCGAAGCAGGGCTGGAGAGCAAAAGGTGCAGAAGGTACACTAAGACACTAGGGAGCTGGAACATAGGAGAAAAGGTGTGGGGCAGGGGGGCAAGCAGCAAAACAGTCACATCATAGGGCATGGGAGGTTAGTAGGCCCTACTGTTGTTGTGAAGAGCAGTGACAAGTAGCTGTAATCAGGAACCAGTCTTTTAGGTTTTTTTTTGAAGGATTGGTTGAAGGGGATGAGCGGATGGATAAAGGGAGTCTGTTCCATAGGGAGTGGGCAGAGACAGAGAAAGCTTTGCTACCCATGGCAGAGGAGATGCATGGTACTTCCAGTGGAGGGATGGAGGATACCCTAATGTTCCCTGAGGCCATCCTGCATGTTAGGAGGGATGAGTGGGGGACAGATGGTTGTTTCTGAGTGAACTGCCCACCAAGCATCCCATGGTATAGTCAAAGCAACCTTGCAGTGGGAGCCACCCTAGGGATTGGTAGAGTGTGCAGTGATGGGTGGAGTCAGGAGCGTGAAGGAAAAGGGGGCATAGTAGATGGAATTATAAGTTGTGTTTAGTCATGAGTGTAGTGTAAAGAACACAAGGGAGTAGGCAGGGGAGCAGTGGTCAAGGAGGGGCAGTAGGTTACCTTGTGCGACGGCAAGGTGCACTTCAGCAGATAGAAAATGTTTGAGTCAGTAGGCAGCACCTAACTTCTGGTGGTTTCTCCACACAGTGCTGTTAAATGTATCTTTTGAGCCAGGTGAGCAGAGAGGGCCAACTTACCAACAATTTCAGCAATTTCAAATGTCTGAGCCCCCTCAGCAATCTGCCCCTAGAGACGCTGGAGAGTATATAATTGAGAAATTGGGTAAGACGTTGGATAAAATTTTGGCATGGACAGAGAAGAGTGATAGGAGAGTTGAAGCCCTGTTAAAGAAAACTGAGTTTCTACAATCTGAAATTAACTCAGTTAAAACCATTGGAGAGGCTACAAGAAAGACGATGGCTGAGTATTCTGTTGTGATTACCAAACATGAGGGTAAAATTATGTCCTTGGACGTAAACTGTGCAAGTTTAGTGAAAGAAAACTATAACATTACTCGCAAGCTGGAAAATGCAGAGAATATGCTTCAATATAAAAATATTCGAATATCTGTGATACCTAACCATTTTGACTTGGATTTTATAGAAATCAGGGAACTTGTGAAAGATATTTTGGTAAAAACGTTTCATTTACCACAGAAAAACCCTCCATTAATTGTAAAGGCTTTTAGGTTAACGAAGCATCAGCAGCAGGTGTCAGGACAAAAAAAATCAACAATTCTGGCTACATTTGGATTCGATTCAGACAAGGATTACATTTTTAAACTCGCCAAGATTAGAGGCTCCTTAGAATATAATGGTTGTAAATATTACATCTACCTGGATATTTGTTACTCAACGCAGCAATGCCAAAGGAAATTCTTAGTTTATAGACAGGACATTTTGGAAATAGGGGCTCAGTTTTCATTGTTGTCACTGGCTAAAGTGAAAATTGTGAAGGATGGGAAATCTTATATCTTCTTTGAAATTAACCAGCTTGTGACCTTCTTGCGCTCACATTACTCTGCCCAGGAGAAGGTGGAATCCCCCACATCTTCAGATCAGGATATTTTGGAAAATATGGACAAAATGGATAGTTAAAATAAAAAAAAAATGTTTTTGTTTTCATTCTAACTGTCCATGAGCTATTAGAGGGGATCTTCAGAGTATGAAGGGTTTGTGTAAGGGTTTGTTTTGTTCTTTGCCTTTCCTTTCTCTTTTTCTTTTTGTTAGCATGACAGTATTAAATGTTGAACCATATGAATGTTTGCAAAGCAGAATGGAGGGTCATCTAAATTATGTATATATTTAATAATAACTGGGATATAATATATATATTGCAACTGCTTTGTCATAAGGTATCTAATTTTTTTAAGTGGTATCCCTTTTTCCTCTCATCGCTCTAGACTGACTTGGACTACCTAAATCCTTATGTTAGAGTAAACAAAAAATGTTGTTTTACATGAATATATTTTCTTTTCTGTAAATTGTGAACATAAGTGTGAAAAAATTAAAAAATAAAAAAAAAATAAAACGTTTGAGTCAGTAGGCAGCTCCTAACTTCTGGTGGATTCTCTGCACAGTGCCGTTAATATGCTTGGAGAAAGTAAGGGAGGGGTCGAGGGTAACAGCTAGGTATTTGAAAGATGGGACATTTTTAAGGAGAGGGCCTGCTGGAGTCAGTACAAGGAGGGAGGAGCTGGTTTTTGTCTTGGCATGGAATGGTTTGGAGCCAAAGAGCATTGCTTTTGTCTTCTTTTCATTGACCAAAGGAGTTTATTGGAGAGGAACCACTGATAGGCAGAGCCATAGTTTAAAGTGTGGGTGGATGAGATGGATTCAAGTGATTTATCACTGTGGTAAAGGACTAGGTCATTTGCATAAAGGAGTGGTTTACAATTTAGGCCTTCTGCGGGGGGTGCATTAATAAACATGGAAAAAAGTAGTGGGCCAAGGATGGAGCCCTGGGGGACTCCAGTGTGAATGGGCAGTGCAGCAAAGTAGTCTTTACCTATTATTACAGACTGAGACCTGCTAGAAAGATAGCTACAGAATCAAGCAGCCTTTCTCAGGGAGCAACCAAAATGAAGTAGGGTGGAGTGGAGTAGGTGGTAGTCAACAAGGTCAAAAGCATTTGGGAAATAGAAACATAGAAACATAGAATTTGACGGCAGATAAGGACCGCTTGGTCCACCCAGTCTGCCCATTTCCCTACCTGATGGATAAGCTGCAGATCCTAGTTAACCAGCAGCCTACTTCTTCCTACCCCCACCCTCTAGAATTGCCTTATGACTGTCCCATGCATGCTTGAATTCCACCACTGTTTTTGACTCCACAACCTCCTCTGGAAGGCCATTCCATACATCCACAACCCTCTCTGTGAAAAAATACTTCCTTAAATTACCTCTGAGCCGCCCTCCTTCTATCTTCAAATTGTGCCCCCTTGTTCTTGCACACCTCTTTTTTTGAAAGATGCTACCCTCTTGGACTTTGTTGATTCCCTTGAGGTACTTGAAAGTTTCTATCATGTCCCCCCTCTCCCTCCTTTCCTCGAGGCTATACATATTAAGCTCCTTAAGTCTCTCTTCATATGTCTTCTGGTGCAGACCCTGCACCATTTTAGTTGCCCCTTCTGGACAGCTTTCATCCTGTCTATGTCTTTGGGAGATTGGTTCTCCAGAACTGCACACAGTACTCAGATGGGGTCTCACTAGCTGTCTGTACAGAGGGATAATAACTCCTGTTTTCTACTGGTGATGCCCTCCCTATGCATCCCAGTATCCCCCAGCCCTCCTTGCTGCCCTCTCACATTGCTTGCCCACATTTAGGTCATCTGATATGACTACCCCCGGGTCCCTTTCCATTTTTGTTGTTGTTAGTATCTCACCCCCCATTGTGTACTCTTCCCCTGGGTTTTTGTTTCCCAGGTGCATTACCTTGCACTTCTTAAACTGTAGATTTAGTAGTTGCCGTATTTTTGTTCTTGTTACATCTATGTTGGTCCATTAAAAGGTATCAAATCATTTGCTTCTGGATCTATTCTTGCACTTCTTAGCACTGAATCTAAGCTGTCATACATTTGACCATTCCTCTAACCATGCCAAGTCCCTTCTCATCCTTTCCACTCCACCTTGTGCATCAACTCTGTTGCAGATCTTAGTGTCATCTGCAAAGAGACATACTTTTCCTTCCAGTCCCTCTGCAATGTCGCTTATAAAGACATTGAAGAGGACCGGTCCTAATACTGAACCCTGCGGTACCCCACTACTAACTCCCCTTTCTTCAGAGTGGACTCCATTTACTATTACTGTCTGTGTCCTATTCTCCAGCCAATTCTTTACCCAGGCTGTCATCTTGTGACCCACTCCCTGGCTGGCTAACTTGTATATTAATCTTTTGAATGGGACTGTGTCAAATGCCTTGCTAAAGTCTAGGTAGGCCATGTCCACAGCCCCTCCCTGATCTACTACTTTGGTCACCCAGTCAAAGAAATCTATCAGATTTGTCTGGCATGACCTTCCGCTGTGAATCCATGCTGCCTTGGGTCCTTGCCCTCTGGCCTCTAGATACTCAACAATTCTTTCCTTCAGAAGTGATTCCATCATTTTCCCTACCACTGAGGTTAAACTAACAGGTCTGTAGTTTCCTGCTTCTGCCTTGCTCCCACTTTTGTGAAGGGGATTACATCTGCCCTTCTCCAGTCCTCGGTACCACCCCATCCTCCCATGATTTGTTAAAGAGGGTAGTCAGTGGTGTCACTAGTTCTACCCTTAGTTCTTTTAGAATTCTGGGATGAATCCCATCAGGCCCCATTGCTTTGTCCACCTTCAGTTTTAAGAGTTCTTTCAGAACCCTTTCTTCTGTAAATGGGCTGGTATCAACTTCTGTATCCAGAGTGTTTCTACTGTTTGTTTTAGGTACCTCCCTCTTGCTTTGTAAATACTGAGCAAAAATATTTGTTTAGTATCTCTGCTTTTCACAGTCACCCTCTTCCCACCCTCCCTCCCTTTATTAAGCCTCACTATCCTCCCTTGGTCTTCCTTCGTCCCCTGATGTACCTATAAAGGTTTTATCCTTCTTAACTGAGTTGGCTATCTTTTCCTCAGTTTGGGCCTTTGCTGTTCTGACTGCCTTCCCAGCTTCCTTTTCTTTAACTGATACAGTTCTCTGTCCTGTTTCTTCTGTGATTCCTTGTACTTCCTGAATGCTTTCTTTTCTCTTGAATCTTCACTGCCACTTCCTTTGAGAACCATAGTGGTTTCTTACCTCATTTCATTTTGTTTATTTGCTTTACACAAAGGCTTGTTACCTCTGTGATGGCAGTTTTTATTATTCCCCCTTGTTCTTCCACCCCTTCTTCCTGCCCTTTTGCTAGTGCATTTGTTAGGCACTCACCCATTTTGACAAAGTCAGCTCTCCTAAAATCCAGTACCTTTGTCTTTGTATGGCTTGACTCTATTGCTGTGTTTATTGTGAACCATACTGTTCGATGGTCGCTAGTTCCCAGATGGCTACCCACTTCTACAGCTGTGATCCTCTCTTCATCTCCATTTGAGAGAACCAGGTCTAAGATTGCTCCCTCTTGAGTGGGCTCCAATACTAGTTGTCTAAGGCATGCCCCCTGTAGGACATCTAGAATAACCCCACTCTTAGAAGTGGCTGCTGCAACTGCACTCCAGTTAACATCTGGCATATTCAGATCACCCATCAGCAATATCTCCCCTTTTTCTGCCATTCTAAGTATACTTTCTATCATTTCCTTGTCCATTTCCTCCACCTGAGAAGGGGGTCTGTATACAACCCCTGTGCGGATTGTGGTGCCATTGTCGGTCTCCAAATTTACCCACAGTGCTTCTTCTCCTCCCTGTTTACCCTTTTGTTCTGTTGCTTTGATTCCTTTCCTTATGTAAAGAGCTACTCCTCCTCCTCTTTTACCCTCCCTGTCCCTCCTGTAGATAGTGTATCCTGGTATGTTTACATCCCAGTCATGGTTTTGTGTGTACCATGTTTCTGTGATTACCACACTATCCAGATGTTCCTCCTCCATCAAGGCCACTAATTCAGGAAGCTTGTTACTCAGACTACAGGCATTGGTACTCATCGCTCTCCATTTTTTGATGACTTTACCTTCTGTTGCAGCATCCCCCACTGACCTTTCTAACTTGGTCTTTTTCTCATTTAGTAACCTGTTTTGTAGGGAGAGGCTGGGATTTTCCTGCTGCTTATCAGTGCCTCCCCCTTGACTAGTTTAAAAGCTTGCCAATGAAGCATTTAAACCGATTGCTCAAAAGACTTGTTCCCTTCCTGGACAGATGCAGGCCATCCTGCCAGTATAGGCTGGTGTCCTCCAGGTGGAACCCCAGTCCCCAATGAAGCCAAACCCTGTGCTCCACACCATTTCTTCAACCATTCATTAAACTGCATGGTGCAGTACCCTTGCCTCACTCATGCCATTGACAGGCAGCACCTCTGAGAAGGATACTGTGTGTGCTACTTGTCTTAGGCCCTCCCAGTTCTACAAAGTCCTTCTGCACTGCTCTAATCTCATGATGAGCCTAGTCATTTGTCCCTAGGTGGACAATGACATGCAGCTCAGACTCCCGTGCAGCTGTTCCCGTGATCCTGAGGATGTGCTTCCTGTCTCTCCAAGCCATGGCACCAGGCAGGCACCTTACTTCAGTTTTCCCTGCTCCTCCCAGTTCTATCCCCAATAATGGAGTCCCACCAGGAGCTGTTTCTTTCCTTGTGGTGTCCTCTGTCTCCTTCCGTGGGCCTCCTTTTGACAGCTGTCCTCAGCCTCCTTAGTCTCTCTCATGGTGCATCCATAGGGAGAGCTATGCTCCCCAGAATGGTGTATGGATTGTGGAGTGGAACAACTGACTGGGTGTGCCTCTGTTCCACCATCCTCACCCTTTCTGAGCCCACTGTGGTCCAACTGCTGTGTTTTCTGCAGCCTATGGGGTAGTGGTGGTTCTGGTGCTCCCTGGATGGGGAGGTTCCCTTCCTACCATCCAGTGTGGTCTGGGAGAAAGTTCCCTTACTACTGTCCAGCATGGCCTGAAGACGGGCAATTTCCTTCCTCAGGGCAGAGAGTTGTCTGCAAATAGGGCCGCATCTCAGCCTCCAGAAAGACTCCTGGAAGACTGCTTCCCCACAGCCATTACATTGTGCTACTCCCCACATGTTTATCTACTTTTTTCTTTGTGTGTGTGTGTGTGTGTGTGTGTGTGTGATTGGTTTGTTATACAGAAATATATATATTATAAAATGTGTATGCTTATATTGTCAGTGCAGTGTGCTAGAGAGGATATGACAGTGATATGCACCTTGTACTCTTGAGGAAATGATGTCAGAACCCCAGGTATAAAGGAAGTATTTCCAGGGGTGGGTGGGGTGAGGGTGGGAAAGGTTGGGCCTAAACTGTGCCCTCCAAAACAATCGGCTAAAAGCTCTGACCCAGCGCTGCGATGAGTGACTTCCTGTCAGCAAGATGCCCTACACAACAATTTGACAGAGAAAATACCCTGCTAATCAAACAGAGAAAAATCCAGACATCTAAGTCAGACACAGGTAACCCTCCCCAGCCCCAAAACAGCCTAGTGGCTTGTGCTCTGAAAGCAGTCAGCCCCAAAATAAGTCAGCTGTGCTTTACACTCTTCCTGCACTGAAAATCTTAAGAATTAAGCCAATTGATTGACTAGTGACACCTGTGATGTAAGCAAGCCTTTCAATGTAGGAAAGCTGCTATGTCTGATTCCAATACACAAAATCTTTCGGTGAAACCAGGGATAAAAACGTAACTACTCAGCCAGCAGGACACTTTTAAAATGTTGCAAAAATATCCTTCCAAATCCTAGGTCTCAACCCCAACAATCAAGCAAATTCAGTTGTATCTCACTCCCTCTGGTTATAAAAGAACTACACTTTTAATTGAATCCTGCAATTCTCTGCATAATGCCAATAAGGAAAAAAAAATGAAACTTTTTGTAGAAAGCGTAGCTCCCCTGTTTTACAATATTATGCCTTACCAAGTTTCCAGCTCCTAAATGAAGTTATAGCTTGTTCTTTGTAGTGTAACAAAGTTCTCAGCTTCAGACAAATCAAAAGTCAGAAATCCATGAATACCACACCTGTGGCTTTGTCCATGTCTATGTTTCTTAGATCGTGGTTGGAGAAAAGGGCCAAAGCAGAGGAAGTATTGTGGTGCTTGTGGAAACCATGCTGGAAGGGACATAGTAGGTTATATTTTGCTAGGTGTTCAGACAGCTAGAAGTGTACAACTTTTTCCAGCAATTTACTTAGATGTGGGAGGAGGGCGATGGGTCTGTAGTTTTCAGGGGAGAAAAGATCACCAACTTTGAAAATTGGTACAACATCTGCATGCTTTCAGGAGTCAGGCACAGTGGATGTAGAAAGGGCAAGGTTGAATATGAAAGTGAGGGCTTTAACAATGCCTGTGGAGATAAGTTTTAGACGTGCAGGGTATAGTCCATCACTGCCAGGCTTCCTTTTGCCTGGAGAGACTTCAGAAGTTTGTGGTGGTGACATTCTGCCCAATAGCTGTGAAGTAGAAAGGGGGGGCAGGGTGGTGTTAAAGGAGGGGTGAGTGGTCTGGTTCTAGGTCTGAGGGGGGCTGGGTGGGGAGTTTTCTGAGATAGGAGGATAGGTCAGTAAATTTTGTATTAAAAGTGTCTGTGATCTCAGCAGGATCAGAGATGGATCCAGAGGGGGATGTGAGTTGGATTATTTTTCTGTTGGTTTTGGGGTTTAGGAGTGACCCAGTGAAGGCCCAGAAACTATGAGGATTGCCAAGATTGTTACTTTATTGGTTGAGATAGTACTCAGTGATTTGGCAGTCTGTTAACATGTATTGCACAGTCGTCTATAGGCATTCCAGAGTTGGGGGGACGGGGACACCTTATGTGCTTTCCATTTACTATCCTTGTCTTTTATTAGTGCCAGTAGTTCCCTGGATATCCAGCAGGTACAGCCCCCTCTCACCCTTCTTTTGTGAAAGGGAAATGTAAGTCCTGTGGACACTGGAGTGCAGTGGTAAAACAGGTAACCGCTGATGTAGTATTGTTGAGTAGGTAGGGGGCGGATCAGTTTATAGCCCTAACATCTCTGAGGACAGATTCATGATCCTGGCAGTTAAACTTTCTGAAAGAAAGGAGTTTGTGGGGAGGGCAGTTAAATTTGGTGGCCAGTATGATGTAAGCTGGGGTATGGTCACTAATAGAGTCAGCCATTGTGCCTGCCTGGAGGGTCAATTCTACCTTATTTGTAGCAACCCGATCAAGAAGGGGTGGTTTAGCAAATGTGCATTGTGTCTGGTAGGGGAGGAGATAACTTGCTCCAGATTATGCGCTTTTAGAAAATTTGCATAGTTTGGTTCAGGGGCACTTAACCAGTAAAGGTTGAAATCCCCGAGTACAATGGTATCACTTGAGGGTGTGATGCGTCCTAAACCATTCCAAATGTTGGATAGACCGAGGGTGCCTCCCGACGGGGGGTTATAACAGCAACCTAGGTAGAGTTTTTTAGATGCACCCAGGATTATCTCTGCGAGGAGCCACTCACTCAGGAAGGTGGAGGTTGAGCAGCTGATGATGGTGGCAGTAATGTGGTCTTGTATATACTGTGCCACACCCCATCCCTCCTTCTTTCTGGTCTGTCTAGACTTAGGAGGGAGTAACCATGGAGTTGAAAAGAGGAGTCAGAGTGATATGGTTTCAACCAGGTCTTGGAGAGACCTAACACCTGTGGTTTGTACAAGGATATCCAGACCTCAAGCTCAGAGAACTTTGATGGGAGGCTACAGATATTCAAATGGGCAACTCTGAGGCCAGATGATCTTGCCCAGGTGGTGTTGGTGTGATAAATGTGGGTGTTTATGGGACTCGGGTTGCTTTCTATATCTCCAGCCAGGAGTAGAAGGGAAAGGAGAGGACAAATGGGAGGGAGTCAATGGGGAGCATGGAGAGTAAGGGGAGTGTATAAATAGGCTGAGCAGGCGAAGTTCTTAGCTTGACAGCAATGCAAATAGGGCTGAGCCTGTAAGAGTAGTTCATACCCGACCACTTTGAGTTGGGGGTCAGAGGGTTCATTTATTTATTTGCACTTATCGGAATTACAATCCTTTGAGTCAAAGACTCATTTTCAAAGGCTCCTCATCAGGTAGTACAGAGGCATCAACAGTTACAAGTTCCATGGACAAACACAGAGTTGCAAGATACAGTGCACACATTGTTGCATAGTTACATCACAGCAAGTTTGCAAAGGCAGTTACATAGTTACAGCAAGCAAGATTACAGTGGCAGGTTGAGCAGACAATAGATTTACCAGTGATGGAAATATTGGCCTATGCAGCAAGTGTGCTTGCAAGGCAAGTTGTAAAGACAGTGTCACATTACATGAGCTACTATCATAGGCCTATAGAATCCAGTCGCTAGGCATTAGTGTGACCTGAGGATTACTAGCTGTAGTGATGTAGGGCTTAGTAGGCCTGGGGAACATTGTCAGAGGTTATAAGCTGGAAGTTGTGTCTAACTGTGTTTGTGCGGGGTAGAAAAGCAGCACAGGCTTTGTTGATCTATGGTAAGTATCGAGGCACAAAAGTCAGTGGCCAGTAGCAGGCTGGTCATAGAGGCTATCATAAGGAGTATCAGATATGTATTCATTTTAGTTATATGTTGTGCAAGAGGTGACCAGAGAAAAGTAAATTATAGGAATTTTTCCAGGTCAGAAGAGTTGCAAGTGGTAACAAAAAAAATGGGTTGGCTGCTTTAAGAGATGGCCGCTTTAAGAATAGCACAAAGGGGGAGGGGAATCAGTGAGGCAAGAGCATTGAAAGAGTATATTTAAAGAGTACATATTTGCCTATTATAAACCGAAATGGAAAGTCACTGTCTGATTCACTTATTGCCATTACCTAACACCACACCAACCCAAATTACACCCTTCCTGCTTTCAGAAATCTCACAACCCTTTCAAAGGGTTCTATGTGATAATAGCATAAGCCTAAAGGTGGTCACCATTATCGTGCAGTAATGTTTTCGGCACTCTGACACCCCCGGCGCACAGGACAATGGCACCGGGAACATAACTTTCAGTGCTTTCTTTGGGGGGGCTTCGCACCCACACCCCACTACTAAAGGATTCTCAACTCCAGGAGGGGTGCATGTCAGGGTGGGGTGAAAGCATGTAAAAGTAAAGGTTCTGGCCGGGCACAATAAAATCGCACCAGCGCCCAGACCCAAACCCGGTACCTCACCCACCCCAACCACAGGTCAAACCCCAGTGTCATGACGCAGCTGGGCAACCAACTGCAGCACCACCCCCTACAGCTCTTCCACCCCCCAGCCCATGCTCGCTGTGCTCCCTCCCCCCCGTGTACATACATATAGTGACATCCTGTTGCCCATTTCGCCCACCCCCGCAATCCGGTTGCCCTACCCTCCCATTGCCATGAGGGATTTCACGGAGGATGAGTCGCTGTTACGGGCAGCACCCTTCCCCATGAACCCTCATCATGGGCTACCCTTTCAAATCAGTCAGATAAATAATGGTGGGTCCTCATCTCAAACATAAACATTTACACATGTTCTAATACAAACAGAGAGCCCCAGAGGGACTAACACTTCTTCTGGGTCAGAGAATAATGTATCCTCTAACATACACATACACAAACTGACTGACCAGTAAGATTTTAAGGCCCCATATTCAGGGGTTGCTGGATGTGCCGCGCAAGTGAATGTGCCATGCAAATAAATGCACCAGCACAAATGTACGGGATATTCAGAAAGTGCGCCAGTAAATGGGATTATGCAAACATGACTTGAATATCCCGAGTATATGTGATCAGGCATTCATAGATGTGCAGCACGGCAGGCCATGTTTGAATATAGAGAAACTGCACACAAAATGCCGGGGGACAGATGCCCAAACAGTGGCTGGTGCACACTGCATGTATGCATGTGAGAACGTAGCTGGCACAAAAGTGCAGTGGTCCAGGGAACAGGGAGGCCAAGTGGCACACCACAGGGGCCAAAGGGGCCTGACTCAAGGACTGTGATGGACCAGCCCAGTGTACTGTACAGAAATGCCCAGGCATGTGCCCGCCTATGCACATCACCCATGGTAGACACACACCACCATGAATAGGGGAGCAAAACAGTGGCCATGACCCATGGATAGCGGTGATGTGGGAGGATATGATGGACACTGCAGCAAACATGCCAGCATGATGGAAGGCCCTCTGTGTCACTATGACACAACCACAATGACACGGAGCCTGGTCAGTCTCACATGGGGCACATCCAAATGGCAGCACATGTCCAATAACAGTCCAGGACACATGCACACGTGTATGCAGGGGTGCATGCTGCAGGCAGTGTCACCCACACAGTGCATGGCTGGGCCACCACAGTGAACTAGCGGGATGGTATGGAAGGATGGATGTGTCACAGGCTCATCATGCAACCTGTGTAGGTAAACACAGTGAAACACACAGTGGCACCCCCCCTCCACTCGTGGACAAGGAGCGGTGGGGGATGCAAAGACCATCAACCACCCCTGCACTTGCGGACATGTGCATGGGGGGTTCATGGGTCAACCACCTGTCAAAGATCCTTAGGAAAGAACACACTGCACACTGCCATGTGAAATATGAAAATATGTATATTTAGTGCAATATGTTTCAAACTATAATATTATAACCATAAAAATTAACATGAACAACAACATCAACAATACAAACAAGAAGAACTACAAAAGATAAATAAGGAAGGTTTTGGGGTGGGGGAAACAGTAGACAAGGGTGGGAGGGGTTGAACTATTTACAATGTAGCAATGGGGTAGCGGTGGGAGAGTGGGGTGGAAAAGGGGTGGAACTATTATAGAGTGTGTGGCAGTCCACCTCATGGCCCAGCAGGGGGATGGTGGTGGCTCCTGCAGGCTGTGCGAGGGTGTCATCTCCCATTTTAAGGCCCCCAATGTTTAGCCAATAGCCCTCACAACCCTCAGCAGGGCTCTCTGCTGCACAAGGATCACCCTTATCAATAACGTTGTCCCACCCCCTGCTGTTCTCTGACATGTCCCACTCGCTGGATGGGCACCACTCTGTGCTCCACCCACTGGCTGGACACGACCTATCAGAAGAAAACAATAACTCAGTATAGCAGCAGTGCCAATGGGTCAATATGTATGCACAGATTGCCTCCCTTCCACAGAACAATGGTTGGGATGTGCTTCTGTGCATGTGTGGTGTGCTGTCCACAGGCTGTGTCACAGTGCTGCATGCAATAGTGACCACCGATGTGTGGTGGACATGTGTGCCATGAAGCACAACTCATGTATCGCGGGCATGACAACACAATAAGCCACTGCAGGACATGTAGCCCACATGCAACAGGGCCATGTTGGGGAGATGCACATGGCTGTGTGTAGGATGCGCAGTAGCCACAGCCACAGTACATCATCCAATGGCAGAATTGTGTGCAGGACAGCCACAGGTGCTGACCTATGGGAAAGGGGTAGAAGCAGCCCCCCCCCCCAGTTAGTCCTGACTGCCTACAGTGGCCCACCAATGCAAGCAAGGATGTATGGGATACAGCGTGGACCCATGTAGGCAAACAACACCACCACCACAACCCAACAATACACCATAGTCCGCAGCCCTAGGGACAGCTATGCATTGGAACATGCAGGTGTTGAAACTGGTACTGGCATGCTAGCCAAATTCTGGTAGACATCATGCTTTCATGGGAGAAACATCCCTGAACTAGTCCTGCAGACCTATGGTGGACAGGGACATGACAAAATGATGACCTCCACAAATGGAAACATGTGTGGTGCACCACAGGGCCACACCTACACAGAGACCACATGGTGCAGAGGTGTCTGCACATGACCAAGGCACATACCCATGTCCACACCACAGAGAGGGCACAGTGGGGCTGACTCCTGTAACTGGGTACATCTGGCACATCAGGCTGATACAACAGGCCTACACACAATTTGTATGCTGGTGGACAATGCACAGGTCAAATGCAGTATCAGCATGTAGGACTGCATGGCACAAATATCATCTGCACAATGGTTGAGGTTTTATATACAGAGGGTTGCATGTGCAGGTGTGTAGTAGAGGAATAGGAGGTGGACATTACCTTCGATGTGTGTTACAATCAAGCAGCACAGTGACCTGGTGTTGTAGGCCATCTGGAGAGGCTGTCAGGTAACAGCCAATGGTGACACATGGTCAACAGCAACATACAGCCATGCCCACAAGCACACAGGACACATGACCAAAGGTGAGTGCTGTAGTGGCACATTCCCCATTGGCAGATGCGAGAAGGCCATGCCAGCCCACCACTGCCATGGGTGTGGCAGATGCTCCACTGGGCATGGCTACGCAATGTTGCGCTCACAGGAGGTGGCTATGGGCATACCAATATCCAGGGATATCGCATCTGGCCACTACAGAGTACCATACCATGAAACACAAACAACATACTGGCCTAGTATGAGGGCCCAGCACCACAACAATGTGATCCAAACCAACGTGAGGGCGATATCCGGGGGTGTGGGGGACATGTCCCCTGGACAACACCAGCATACCGCGTACACATGATGGACACCAAAGAGGGCTGGGATAGCTATGCTGGGGCACACACATTAATGTGACAACACACCTGGGGACATGCAGAACAGATTCGACAGGTGCATGGGTGTGTGGAGTTGACCCCAGTGAAATTGGTGGTCTGTCCAGGATGTGTGACACACTGGACTATGCAGAGACCCCTAAAGCTGCATGAGACACAAACTCAAGCCACCGCATACCCCAACCATCCCCAGGGCCAGATGGGAGGGTCATCTGGACGCATCCATGCTGCTGGCCACAGCACACCATAGCCCATGTGGGTGACAAATGACCACTCCACCACAGTACCTATGGGTAAGTGTGTAGATGACCCATGTGCAGACCACATGTAGCATGACAGGGACACATAGGGTGGCACATGTTACATATAGGGTGCCTGCACACACCGTGTGCATGGTTGACTTGCAGATGATGTCAGTCCAACACAGAAATGGGCTACACAGCTGCACTGAGCATGACAAGTAGCACAGGACAGGACTATAATGTGCACAGTGCCCGTAGCATGGGAATAGACATGTGTCCCTTATGGTGGGTGACAAGCTGTTGAAGTACATGATGTACATGGTGGATGCACCACATGTGTGACTGCATGATGCAACCCACATGCAGTGAATGCAAAGACACAGTGGATGCATCATGGTGAAAGTGCAGCACAGAATGGGCATGGCAATGTGAATTACACATGCATACTCAAGTGATTGTCTACGTGGTGACATCCATGTAATGCACCACTGGCTTGCTCCCCCAGCACCTTCAACAGCCCTACTCCAGTCCCACCTGGCCCATGCCCTGGCCTTTTGGTCTGCAATGAGAACACATTCAGAGCCATGCATTAATACACATGTCCCCCACAGTCCACCCAAATATGATGCAGCAATCTGGATGCCTACTGTACACCCACAAGAGAATGTATGCACCCTCAACAGTGGACAGAATACAGTGTACATATGCACAGTCATGCTATAGGGAGGGATACTAGCCCCCAACCCAAATACCACTACAGTACACAAACAGTGCATTGATAGTACAATGTACATGTAGTCAGCGGGTGTACCATGTAATGTATGCAACACCCAGCCTCCATCCCCTGACTGTGGGCCTTGCATGTACAATAGGTAGGCAGCGACTTGTGGACCATGCCCCATTGTGATGGGTGACATAGTGGCCAGCCAGACTGGGGGTGCACCCCTAGTGTGCACTGCAAGTGACCAACACACAGGATAGACAATGGTCCAAGTGGTTGGTGCTGTGTGGGCTGCAATGGATGCACATGTCAGCAAATGGACAGTCCCATGCCTGTATCACACTGGACTGTGCAGGACAGATGTAGATGGACATGTGAAACCAATGGGAAGCCATGGCAGCAGGAAGCACTGGATGGGGGTCACTGTCATGGTTGTGTGCCTACCAAGGCGGTGTACTGCTCAACTCTTGGCATGGCATGGGCAGACACAGGACCACATAGGTGTGGTGTGAGTGTAGGCCATATGTGCCAATTCACCTGATGGTCACCATGTCCATGACAGGTACCCACATGTGTATATCTTCGCAGTTCCACCGTATCATGTCATGCCAGGACACACCACATTAGTCGTGTGGCTGTTACCACTGTGACCCATGACCTTCAGCAGATACTGCTGGCTGGATATATGGTTGCATTGTCACAGGTGCTATGATGGTTATAGGATGGGATGCATGACACACAGTGGACACTTGTATATCACACATGTCAGCATGGCACCTGCGTACCCTGTTGCTGTGTCATGTCAACTGCCACACTGTGTCCCAGAGATGTACAACAGGTACACAGTACAACACGCTGTGCTGTTCACCAGTACATGCCTACATAACCCAACATACCAGGCCACAAGGAGGACTGTGATGCACAAGGACATTTAGGGTTCTGGAGGAATGTTGTTCACTGTTATGCCATGACATGGTTAGACGATGTACATGATCCTGGTGTGTGGCCTGAGGCACATGGGTGCACACATGCATGTACACATATGGACAACATAGGCATGGGAATAGGTCATGATGTCACAATGCACAACAGCCATGCCATACATCACTGTGAGCACACACTGTCACATAGCCGTGCTGACCAGCAGGACCAGCTTGTGGCATACATGTTCCATTTGTGTCTCTGACCAAGCATGTGTGTGCTTTGGAACAGAACATCAGGAGTGATAGACCCAACATGTCTCCATCAACTATGCAGTGGCAGGATGCCATGTGTTCATGCGAGGACCACTGTGACATACATGTGACCGTACCTGCACAGTGGGTGTGTACACATTGATCAGAATCACATGTCCAGTGCACAGCTACTGTGTATGTCTGTGGGATTGTAAAACACTCACAGTGACGTGCATGTACACTATGAGGATATGGTGATAACTCAGAACCTGAGGAACTTTGGATGTGCATTGTTCATGTGTGCAAGCTAAGCCACGGTGACATGTGCAACATGAGACACATCCCAGGTGTGTGGTATAGGAAACACGCACCACCCTCCCACAATGTTGACAGGGTATGTCTGACCACCGTACCATCACCGGGGATGTGATACACCCATGTCAATGTGCATAGCACAGCACTAAACATATATGTGCCAAAGTCCAATAGTTACATTAATAGGGAATGGTTCGGTCCATGGCCCATATGTTCCGGTATCATGGGACCCAGGGGTGGAATGCAGGACAGATATGTGCATACAGGACACAAACTGCTGACAGCTGTGAAGTACATGGGGTGCCTACTAACATAACAGCTGGCGGTACATAGCAGAACATGTGCAATTGGCACCTGCAGCATACTGTACTGTACAGCAACATCTGAATGTGTGTGTACCTACATACCCATACCAGAACAGCTGGTAGTAGTGTGTGTGTGTGTGTGTGTGTGTGTGTGTGTGTGTGTGTGTGTGTGTGAGCACACTTGCATGGTGCACATAGGGCATACATAGCATATCGGTCACCTATGTCAGTATTGAGCACGTACAGTATGTGCCTGTTACCACATTGTGCCATGTCCAGGGGAGACACAGGTGCAATGCACATGTTCCGTGGCCAGCCCTCCATCCCCATTCTACACCTGACATTTGATGGCACCTTTCCCTGGTCAGCATCACGCACAATGTTACTGCTCAGCATGTTGTCAGCCTCTGTAGGCAGGTGTTGCCCTTAGTTGAACAGACATGAAAATGTGCCACTTTACATCTGCACTATAGAGGGGGTGGGGTATGTCTGTGACAAACACAACGGACCAGTATGCAGCATAGTGTACTGCACCTGTTGATTGGACAGAAATACCATGTGCCACATTCAACACTGGTCACTGTCAAACAGACATACTCCTGACAGATAACAACATCCTACATTATCATGGTGTACATACCTGGGCATGGCACACTGCCTTCCTCCTCCATGGCACAGAACTTCTCCAGTTGAGGCCTTTGTCATTGTGTCAGGTTGTCATATTTGTGGTGACACTGCTCCTTAGTGAGAACCACCCCAGTTCTCCTGAACAGCTGACTGCCAATCTGGGCCCACACTTCTAACCGGGGCCTGTCCAGGTCTTCTTCTCCAAACAGTTGGCCTTCCCTAGGAACCACTAGGATCACCAGGCTAGCTACAGTAGTTCCACCTCTGACCATCTCTAGTCACACCAGCTTGGTACCATCCGCCTGGTAGCTCTAGGCATTTTGCTACTGCTGATCACAGGCTCACCCAGCCACATTTTAGCAGGTCTGAAACCCATGTACCTAGCATGATAGTGCATCATTGGTTAGCCATGCGCAGCTGGTGTTAGTGCCATGCCTTTGCATAATAGGGAGTTACAGCTGTGACATTGCACATGCACAATAGCATTATGTCACTTGGAAAACTAAGGTCACGCCCCATGCTAAAGTACAGTAGCTGTGCAGCACCATATTGTGAAGGACACTCAGTGCCATGACTCAAACCAACAATACCACACACTGCAAGAGGCTTGCACGGCAGGCTAGTGTCACTCATGACTGATCCACATATGCGTATGCATGATTGATCAATGCTGTCTTCACAGAATGGCACTGCGCATATCCTGCGCAGAGCAGAGACATGTCACGTATATCGTGCAAATGTTTGTGACTGTGCATCATGGCTATCTGCAGAGCAGACAAAAATGCACAATTGGAAGCCACCTGTGTGGTGTGTAACTGTGCGGTATTCAGCCAACACATGCAAATAACCTCATTGCACAGTTTGTGCTCAGACAGTTCATTTGCATCTCAGTACTGGAATGTATTCCGCTCATTTCCATGCACATTACCATAAAAACAGGCAGCAGCAGCACCACCACTCCTTAGAGGTGACAAAGAAGTACTGTAGCCTTGAAGGTAGGTGTTGTGTCATGTTTGTGTGTACGGATTTCAGTGTTCTGTGACAGGTGCTTATTTCCATTTCCATGTCATTGTAACTAGGCCTGTCGTTTGTTCCACAAGCACTAGAAATGTCAGTGGAAAGAAGATGCATTAATTTTACAAAGGATGAATTAAAGGCCCTCATCGAGGACTATATTCTCCTTGAAGACCTCCTGTGTAGGAGGTTGTGGACAGTGCAGGAGCAGGAACAGGGCTGGAGGGAGGTGGCAGAGACTATAGATGCCCAGGGCCAGTTCAACTGCCCTCCCCAGGAGTGCAAAAAAAGAGCCAGTGGCCTACGGGTACGGGCCAAAGGCCTACTGGCCCAGATCCATGCTGAACTTCGGGCCACTGGTGGCGGACCCTTCAGACCTCCCTAGACGTGAGCACAGGAGGCACTCATGGACACATAATTCTGCCAGGTGGCTGTGCAGGGTGATGCTGTTGGGGGACACGAAACCAAGGTTGACCCATCTCAGCACTGTAAGTGCACATATTGCATATCATGCTTGGTCATGCATGTGCTGTCTTATGTATGTGTGTTACCAGATAGCCATGTTGTGTGGCACTGTGTGGCCAACCAACTACTTCCACTTTATGTTTGTGCATTCCGCAGCATATAGTATGTGTGCAGTGTGCACACTAGCGTAGCTGGAGTAAGCACTGCTCACTATGTCATGCCAGTGTGTGGTTTCTTCTGCAATCCTGGTACATGCATATGTACCTACTTGTGTACGTTACAGTATTGTATACATGGACATTCATCCCTAACGGTGGTCCCTTTTTTTCTCACAGCACCATCACATCCTGGGACAGGTGGTGTCCACAGGTACTGCATGCTGTGGCCATAGCAACTACCAGTGTGGGGCCCTCTGACATGGCCCTGCACACACGGGGTCGGGGTTGGATGTTGATGATGATGATGATGAGACCATCTCCCTTTCTGATGATGCCCTCCTCACTGCTACAGAGGTGCTTGCCACTAACATTGAGGATGACAGCACTATGATTGACAGTGTCATCCCAATACCGCCTCCCATGTGCTCCAGATTGATCCCCCACATGCTGCACATGCCACCAGAATCCATCCAGGGCTGGCCTCTGCACAGTGGGTGAGCCAACAATTGCAGTCAGCAACTGCACAACAAGAGGGAAACATGTTGCAGCCTGCACAGGAGTAGTGAATGGGTGCTATTGCCTAACAGCAGAGAACAGATGACCAGCTACAGCCTGATCAGGTGCAGGATCAGGCAGCCCCTTCACGTGCAGTTACTGCATGTGAGTCATCCCCACATCCACAGCTTTCAGCCATGGGGCTGCCATGTGCTGTAGCAGTTACACACCAGCCCCTCCGGATCAGCAGCCTGATACCAGCCCCAAATACATTGCCCCAGACAACCAGATTGATAACCATATGTGGCCACTGAGATCCACTGTGGAGAGCAAGGAGGCACTCCATAATGCTGTGCAGAGGTTGGAGGCACAGATGCACCTCCATGAGGAGCGGACTTCTGTCCACCATGCAGAACTCATGGGGACTCTTCACGTGTTCTGTGAGGACATACCTGCAGGGTTATCAGATATTCTGGTGGCAATATAGGACCACACCACAGCTAAGGTTGCACGTGGTGGCTGTACCACCTGCTGCACTCCTCACAACAACTTCTGCACCCCCAGAACACCACTCAACACCCACTTTTCCCCTCACACCCCATCCCCTAGCCTTGCACATTCCCCCACCTCTGGCCATGGTGTTCATTTCTCCTCACCCACCCTAACACATAGCCATACACGGACACATGTTTCCACCCTCTCGGGAGCAGGTGCCTTGCCCCAGATGGCCTGGCTGTCCCCAATTGGTACGGCTGTGTCACTGGGCCAAGGTAGTTTTTGTGTCTGTGGTGGCCATGCGGGCAGCTCCTGAAGGGTCCATGGTCTATGCAGCATGCCTGTGACTCCTCCAGGCTGCAGGTGGGGCTACCTTTCCCCTGCAATGCCTACAGTTGTGCATTATCCACACTCTGTACACCACACTGACCCACCTCACAACTCCTGTGGCATTGTCACATTGTATAGATGGCATCTGGGACATGGATGGGGCTCCTAGTGTCGTGAGACTGGCATGGGCATAATCAGTATGTCTGTGGCTAGCCACTGTGGGTATGTGCCAATGGTCTGTCTCTGACCCATGCCAAGCAGCTACCAGTCTATTTATCCTTGCCAATGTATATTTTTATTTATTTATTTATTGAAGTCTTGGATACACCTACGAGTGGATGCTCATTGAGATGTTACACATCAAATACATTAAACAACAAGGCAAAAAAAAAAAGACTAAGGACAATTTACAGATCATACAATGAGAGTTCAGCAAACAGATAATGATAGTATTAAACATAACGGGTACATAAAACCCAGCCAGGAACAGGTAAGCTGCAGCATTGTACAAAGTATGACTGCATCAGTAGGAAGAGCAGGAGAAGGAAGGGGGGAAGAGGGGCAAGGTAAGTGTGGCAGTGTGGGAAGAGGCAGGGGTTTGACTGGGACAGGATAGGGGTACAAGAGGTTGGGGGGATTGCTTAAGTGCCAGAGTTTGCCTAACCCAAGGGATAGGGACTGGGAAGTGCTGGTGGTAGTCAGTCGGTGCATGGAGTGTCTAGCGGTGGCACCTGCAGGAACTCCTGTCAAGAAGGTGTTGGAACAGTCTGAGATTGAAGGATCCAAGAGCAGTAGCACTAGTGATATCAGGCAGTAGTGCATTTGTCCAGAGTGATGCCTGGGAGGAGAAAGCACATTGTGCTATGGATGTGCGGCAGCTGGCCAAATGGAAGGTTTGTATGGAGGAGCTCCTGGTTTGTCTGGTGTTTGACAGTAGGTTCTAAACTCCAGGAGGAAGCCAATTTAGTGTAGCCTTTTTGGCGAGAAGGCAAGTTTGTTATCTTATTCTGTCATTAAGTTGGAGCAAGTCAGCACAGTTCGCAGGTATGGGTTAGTTTAGGTGCATTTGTAAGCAAGCGACAGGCTTTATTTAGGGCAACAGTGATGCGCTGGAGTGCCGTGTCAGTTGCAGATCCGTATATCACCAGATCATAATCTATCAGGGATACAGCTGAGCTGTTAATTGCCAGCGCTTTATGCATGAGACAGTGCCTGTGTCAGTAAAGGATGGAATTCTGGTGTTGATGGCTTTAGTAGTGTTGTCGATCTGCTGTGTGAAGGACAATGAGTCGATTGTAACTTCCAGGTATTTGACATGTGGGATAAGTTCCAGAGTGCTGCCACTGTCATTCCGTATTGCCAAGGGGTAGTTTTTAGATTGTTCTGGGCTGTTGCATAGAGCATGGTTTTGGTCTTTTTGTAATTCATGACCAACTTTTGTTCTGTGAACCATTTTTTGGCTGATGTGAAGCCACTTTGGAGATCTGTTTTGAGGAGTTCTGGATGTGGGTTGCTGGCAAAGATTACTGCATCATCTGCGTATAAGAACATGTGGCACTGGCAAGCAGCTGGTGGGTTATTTAAGAAGACACTGAAAAGCAGCAGTCCCAGTATCAACCCTTGTGGTACACCAGATCTGACAGGTCAGCTATTGGATAGGACATCCCCGATCCTAACTTGTTGGGAGCGGAGGCTCAGGTAGCTGCTAAACCAGTCCACCGTTTTTGTCGTCTCAGTTGTGGACATGTGTGCATGCCACTTCCTGTCACCTGTGTGCACATCATGCCGGATTGTCCTGTACATACTCACCATTACCATGAGGCTCAATGTGCACTCACATACACTGTGCCTGTGTGCATAACAGAAGTGTCACACCTTCAGGCTATACTCACCAACAGACTCCAAAGTGTTCCTGAACAATGATGTCCCTGTGCCGCTGTCCCTTCAGGGCCAATCTTGGATCCCTCCTGTCATGTCATTGATGCTCACCCTCATCGGGTGGTTCCACATCCTCTGCATTGTCACCCTCTGGGTCCTGGACAACTATTCCATGCTCAATGGCCATGATATGTAGTATACAACAGGCCAAGAATATGCCACAGGACTTATCTGGGCTATACCGTAGGGCACCCCGGACCTGTCCAGGCATCTGAAGCACATTTTCAGCATGCCGAACATGAACTCAATGATGTTTCTAGTAGCCGTGTGTGCCTTATTATATTTCTCTTCCACTTTGGACATGGGCCGCAGTATTGGACTGAGCATCCATGGCTGAAGGGGGTATGCGCTGCCTCCTGTGTAAAGGAAGGTGATATGTTAGTACACCATTTACTATCATTACAATCAGCTCTCCACATAGACCTGTTCCATATGGTCAGCCTGTTCTGCACATTTCCACTCCCACATTGCCACTGTTGCACATTGTTGCCCTCTCATTTATGGCCCTTTCACTGCTGTTGCCTTTCCACTGTCACTGCCACCAGCATGCCATGTGGGCTGTGGGTCAGGGCACATCCTAAGGATGTTTGTTCCACACAGCAATCACACCATCCTATGTGGCATCTTCCACCTACCTTCCCACAATGTTACAGCCTCCTACTGGCTGGTGCCACCCCTGTGTCTTTTGCACACTGCTCACCATCACATTATCCCTTCCATGCCAGCCTTACATGTCTGTTCAGTGTCAGTCCTTTTCAGGTACCATCAGTCCCTCCTTTCTTCCTGTGTGTCACATGGATGTGTGCCATTCCAACACACCATCTTTCTGTGCTGACAACTGTATGTCCACCATCACTGCACCGTGTTATCATGTGAACACCTTGTTTGTGGCTGTGGATGCACTTACCCACATGATGGCCACTTGGTATGTCCCTGGACTCAAAGTGACAGCACTGAGATGACTGGTGCTAGATTAATGCATTGTGTGCACTCCCAGAGTACTGGGTAAGCACATTTGTGATGCCCTCTGTGGCATCGTACACCACATGGCAGTTGATGGAGTGGTACCACTTCCGGTTTATGTATATGTCCTTGTCACCACCAGATGGTGCTCTGATGGCCATATGGGTGCAGTCAACTGGCACCTAGACTACCGTTAGGCATGCAACCCTGTGAAAGTTCTGCTTTGTTGCCATCCTCTCCACTGGTGTGCTAGGAAATCGAATGACCTCACTAGCATGGGACAGCAGAGTGCTTAGGAACTGTGTGAGGAGATGTCACCCACTGGTATCTGTAAGGTGCCTGTGGCGAGCAGGCACAGTGCTGCTGTGACCTTGGTTTCCACCATCACAGCATGAGTTCTGTGAGTGGGTGGCTAGCGATCATCATGGAGCAGCTCACAGAGCTGGCTCAGAACAGCCCTGTTGAGCTGGTACCAGCCCACAACGTCTGTGTCACTTAGCTGTTCAAATGTGATACGGGGCCGGTACCATCTCTGTGGAGAATGCCACATATGGGCCCTTCCTCTGCAGCTTTGAGCTTCCCTCAGTCTCCTCCCATCAGCCATGATGGCAGCCATGTGAAAGGCTTTTCCAGCCATTCTGCATGCAGTTCAGCGGCCTGTCTCTGGGTGTCTGGCTGATTAGCCATGTGAAAGGCTTTTCCAGCCATTCTGAACGCAGTTCAGCGGCCTGTCTCTGGGTGTCTGGCTGATTAGCAGGGCCACTGGAAAACTGCAAAAAAGGTTACCCAAAATTGCGGAGCATTTTGCAAAAATTGTGGGAAATTGCAGGGGTTCTACTATAGAACCTGAGTGCTTCACAATAAATCTTTTAATGTTTTCTGCAGCATATATTAGTCAGCGTAAATTGCTAAATGAATACACTGACACTTGATTATGTTTAAAACATAAAGAAAAGTTTGAGTTCCTAAAAAGAATACCAAACTGCCGGCCCGGTGGTGCTGAGAGTTGAGGTGCTGGACGCCACACCTCGTGCCACGCCGGCGACCTGGGTTTGGGAGCGGACTCAGGGTGCTGGTGGGTCGGCAGGGGGGAGTTAGGTTTTAGCATCCTATGATGGCTCGCCTTCTCCAGGGAGGGAGCAGGCCAGTGCCTGCACACTTGCCTGACTCCAAGCGGAGGCTCAGAGTGCTGCAAGCCCCTTGAGGGATGGCTGGCAGTGTTACAGTGTGGACATCAGCACCTTGTGCCATGACATCAGGGGAATTGCATACTGTACTGGGAGGGAGAAATTGGAAATATGAGCCTGCCATTGCCGGGAAGATGGGGAACTGTGCCATGCCCACAATGTGCCTCCACCCACCCGATGAGACTCAGGGACTGACAAAATGTAAGTTATGGGGTGTCCTACTCCCACCTTGTCCGCGACTCCATGGGGATCTAGGGTCCATCCGGGTAGGTTAGAAGGCAGTGGGATGTCAGTTGTCTCCCCTGATGGGTCGAGGTGGCAGGCTGGGGTGAGGAAGGCAGAAAGAGTAATTTAAAAAAAAAATACTAAACTGGTAAGCTATCATAAGCGTTGCCTATCTTCCAAAATTTAAAAGTATCTGCCTCATACAGTGCTAAATAGATTCTACAAAGTGAGCCACAGCAAATCAATATTAAATAAAGCCAGAAGAAAATATTTTTTTTGTTTCTGGCTGTAGAATAATGAAGTCTAATCAACAGCTGTTTACAGTGCTCTGCCAGCTATTCACCCACTTTGGTATAAGAAAAAATAAGCAGATAGAGAGGTGAATAATTGAGTTTTAGTAAAATGTTGTTAAAGTGTTTAATGGTCATAATTTGTACTGTAGATACTGTACACTATTTTTGAAATCACATATTTAAACATTAAATCTAGGGGTTATTGGGGTTGGCAGTATAATCTAGAGGTTAGAGTAACAAACTGTGAATGAGTTGATGACATCTAGCAGATCTGGGTTTGATTCCCACAACCTCCACTTGCATACTGTGTGGTTCTGAGCAAGTCACTTAACCTCCTCAGGGCTCCTGGGTTGTACCTCAAAACAAGCACTTGTGCCTGGTGGGCCTTACGTGGTTACCAAAAAATGTAAAAAAATATATTTTTACTGCATCATACAGTAGTCAGAATACCCTGTAATTTGCCTTTGTTTTACTCTGGCTGAAATGATTTTGTTTAGTTAAAGATAAATGTTCAGATACATTTTGTGTTTTATAAGCTTGTTTTTAGACTTTAGTCAGGGTTTTATTGTAGTCTTTGCATGTGAGCATCTGAGGGTAGTTGGTAAGAGTGAGATCACTGTTAGCAACTAACTTATTCAAGTTTAAAATCGGCAAGGCCGTCCAAAAATCCTCAGCTGTTTGAATCAAAACTAGTCTGAATGAAAGTATGCTCACAAGAGAAAAACTTGCCCTGCCACTTACAAAAAAGGCTTCATGGCTAGCACCTCATTTAAGTGAATGGGTTAATTTGCACCTTTTCTCCCATCTTTTGTTTCAGTCTGTGTGGCAACAAAAGGTCTTCTGATAGACTGCTTCAACACAAAACAAATGCTGAGTGTTTAAGTGCACTTATGCTTGGCCAGTGGATTTTGAAACCAAACAAGACAAGAATTCAAAAGAAATCAGTGTCACATAAAACACTTGCCCTACCTTGCACTGCATTGTTTCGGCCAAACCCAAGTCTGCATGCAAAATTGTCAATATATTTGAGAGTATTTTATTAAAAATGTTAATACTTTTTAAACGTTCGATATAAAAACTCAAAAATTGCAAGAAATTGTGGAACATGTCAATTTTTGCGGAGAATGGTGAAAATTGCAGTTCCGAAAAAAAGGCGTGTAATTTTCAGTGGCTTCTTGATTAGCCATGAAAGCCTTTTCCAGCCATTCTGCATGCAGTTCAGTGGCCTGTCTCTGGGTGTCTGGCTGATTTAGGTAGCCCTTTTATTCCTAGATTTGCACGGCTCAAATGTGAGTTGCACGGCACATGTGGCGATTTCTGCATTTTATTACGCACTGTATATGCAGATGTTCGCCCCTTTCTCATGCGTGGCATACATTATATGCTCGCAATCGCGCAATCGGATATGCACAATGCATTTCACACTTTTGAATATCGTGCCATGATGCACTTTATGGGATGCACTGCGCATTTCCATTTTGTGCTGTACAAGTCTTTTGAATATGGGGGCCTTAATTTCGAGACTTTAATAACTGGCCATCCTGTCACCTTGCTAGTGGCTCAACCAAATAAACTCAATCATCATATTTATGTCCAGACTCTGGCATACTGATGTCTCCTGTTATTCTTGGTCCAGTCAAATGGAAAGTGGTAGCAAGGTGACTTCAGATGTATGAAACATAGATTGCACTATGAATAATCAGATTCACCATTAGAGGGAACAGGGAAAGAACCTATGGAAATGATCTATTATGTGCTTCTGTGTAATTATAATTTGAATAAGGGAATGAATCTCACATCATGGGCACCATGGAAATCAAGTTCATGGGCATTACTGTTCAGCAACAATGGAACACCTATAAAAATATATGAACATGTAAAGCAAGATTTTATCCCTCAGAGATGAAATTACAACAGTAAAAAGATACTGTCGACCAATGTTAATGGTAAGTGAAGTACTGTATTTAAGGAAATTAGAGGGAAAAGGGGAATACATGAAGTGTAAAGTGCAGGAAACCAGTGAAAACAGATAGAGGTACAGAGAAAACTTACATGGAGCACATGAAAAATCAGTGGGGCAGAATAAGCAGTAGAGGAACAGATACTGTAGAAATTCAGCAACACTATGTAAAGTAGTAGAGGAAACTACAAAGCACTATTGGCCCCCTACAGGATCTTGACACAATTGACATGATTATATAATATGGACAGTGAGCAGAATACCTAAACGCTTATTTGAAATTGGTGTTCAAAGAGGAATGGGAGTAATACTGGACAATGAAATACTACACAGTGGAATTGGTGAGTATTGTGGCTACAGAGAGCAGTGGTTACATGGCTACATAGAGTGTGGCAGGATTGAGAAGAGTGTTGGATTGGATGCTCTGTTTCATGGTATGTACAGAGCTGTGTGCAAATGGGTTGCTGGCGTGGGAGTTAGAAAATCACAGCAGGAGTACTGGAGCAGTGGTGAGATTGTACTTTGACAACGACCAGCAGCACAGACAGCATAGTCTAATAAGGCTGCTTCAGCCACGGAGTGGAGCTCTCGGAGAAGTCTGTTGTATGGACTACGAGGCCAGGGTTCACCGAGTTTGTTTTAAATATACCATGTTTTGTTGAAGTTTTGGTGGTTCTTTCAGTGGCTCAGGGGCTGTTTTTGCTGTGGTCCAAAAAAGGGGACAGAAGTTGTTTTTAGTTTGGGATGATGAAATCTGAATTTGCTTATTGCAGCCTTTCTAGAATTGATGCCATGGCAACCAAGCTGACCCCAGTTACAGCACTATGCACACCTTTTAGGACATTACCAGAAATTATTCCGCAGTCAGTGATGGGTACCTCTATTGGAATTTTTTTCCAGATATGTACTGCACTACACATACGCCCAAGCGAGGACACAATGCAAAATTTAGTAGAAAATCCTAACCCGAAAATTGGAGGGTCCAGTATTGGTAGAGACTGGATTCCTCATTTAGGAGTTATGCGAGTCTATGACTTTTATCGGGCAAATGATCTTATGACACCCAGTGAAATGCTTGCCAAACTCCAGGCTCCTGCCAGTGCTATTTTCAAGATTTACCAACTGCTGCATCTTCTTCTACATAAGTTTGAGGGAGTTAATATACCATCCAGGTTGGACAAGTTGGTGGAAAGGCTTAATATGCTGGTGGTCCAACCGGACAGCATCTCGCCCATTTATAATGAGCTTCTTTCTACCCTTTTCCCAAACACGTTACCAGGCTCTAAAATATGGGATTCCTTAATCCCTAACCACAAGGTTAATTGGTCTGATATTTGGAGAGATTTGTATACCTATATTACACAGGACAGATTAAGAATTATCCAATATCAAATCTTGAATAATATGTATTACACTCCTAGTAAGCTCGCAAAAATGGGAAGGAATCAATCACCCATATGTACTAGATGTGGCAAAGGGGATGGAACAGTATTACGTGTTTTTTGGTCATGCGAGAAGGTTTCACCAATATGGTCTTAAATTAAATTGCAAATGGACCGCTTACTGGGATTGGAATCACTCTTCACCCCGAACATTTGTACATTGGGTGACTTGTCCCCAATTCGGGTCAAAGAAAGGAAATTTTATATCTCTCTAATCGCCATGTTGGTGAAAAAATTGGTTCTCAAACACTGGTTGGATCAGTCTATTATATCTTTTTTTTTATTTAGTTGTTTAACCAGGTATAGCACACTAAGCTGAAAGCTTTTTTACAGGAGTGACCTGGGAGCACAAGGAGGTTAAGTGACTTGCTCAGGGCCACACAGTATGCAAGTGGAAGCTGTGGGATTCAAACCCAGGTCTGGTCTGCTGGATATCACCAAATTTGCAGCTCAGAGCCTTAGACCACTGCACTATACTGCCACCAGATGGCTCCATGAGATGTCTTTCTACCTCAGGGTTGAAAAAATGATTGCCAGTTTATGAAATAAACTGACTAATTTTGATAATAGATGGGGCAAGCTGTATGCTCTGTATTTGAAGTAGCAGGCTTACATTCACGAGCTCCTTATTTATTTATTTACTCATTTAGTTATTTGTATTTATTTACTTCATGTATCAGTTAAATAATTTTGTGAGCCTAAAGTCTATTTAGGAGGTTCTGTAGTTTTACTGAGTTCACTGTGCAAACACCTGTATAGGTACAATATGTAGGGGACAAATAGGTTGCTCCAATAGGAGGCAAGAAGTAGGGAGGAGGGTTTGTGGAGAGGGATATAGTAATTCCTAATTAACAGATCTGATATATTGTACCAAGTGTTGTTGTTGAAAAACTGTAAAGTTTCTTAAATAAAAAAAAAAAAAATGATGCCATGGGAGTCATGATATGTGTGTGTATGACAGATACAGCAAACAGGAAGATGGATATTATGTAAGATATGCAAGCACAGCCAAGTTTATGGGCAAACTATAAGCAAAAGGGTGAAGTTAAGCAAGAAAAAAAGACTATTGGCTGGGTCTACTTTCTATCCATGATTGTGTGCTGAATATCATCATGGGTAGAGAGTCCTGTCTTTCAATCAAGTTTCTTAATTTTATCTTTTTCATAAAGTATCTCTGCAAATTTTTGCTGACTTTCTGTTCTGTAGCTTTTTGGCACAGTCATATTAATCATTGTTTAGTTTGTATTTTTTATGCATAATTGCTTGAATTTTCAATTTTACTGTTCTATACATGCATTTGTCGTGCTTAAATTTTTTCATATTTTTTCTCCATCATATACCTCCTCAGAATGCACCGGTACATGAGTTTCTGCTCAGTGTGCTGATCCTTGTCACCAAATTTCAAGTACAAAAGAATGAACAGCTTACAGTATGTGCCACCTGAAGAAGCTGAGAATGTGCTAAATATTGTACAGTAAATGTAAATAAAGGAATGAGTCTGATGAAGAGCATCCAAAATTAGACTGATGTCAATACCAGGAAAGCTGTTACAGGTAGTCTTTAGAAACAACATTGGCTAATGCTTACAGAACAGTAACTTGGATATAGCAGCCCAGTATGGGTTCTATTCATTGCAAAAAATGATGTTAATGCAGACATTAAGGTTTAAGAACACCAAGTGCACAAATTTTGGAAATGAAAAAACATTGCGTATTTGGGCCTTCGGAATCTTGGTGAATCAGTGGTGGGGTATTCCTTGGGGTTGTTAACCGTAATACCTACGCTGCCCCAGCCTGTAGCCTCCTGCCTGAAGCACAGGATACAGCTCCAAGCCAGTGACTCATAAAGATACACCCTTCAGCGGGTGAGAAGTAAGGCTCATCACATGTTGTCAACAGAATCAGCCATAGCTTTCTTCATGCAGGACCCTGCATGAAAAAAAGAGATAATTTCTGACCTTGTTTGCTCAGGGGAGGCAGTGAGCATTAGGGATAACAACCCTAACAAACACTCCACTACTGGTTTGCCAAGGCTCTGGAGACCCAAAGCCCTAGTGTATTTTCATTTCCCAGCTTTGTGCACTTGGTGTTCTTCAATCTTAATGTCTGCATTAACATAGTTTTGTAATGAATACTCCTTCTTTTTATGACAGCTGAATCAAATCCTAATTTGTGCAGGTCCTAGACCTGCATGAAATGAAATAAGCAGAATAGTGGAGATATTTCTAGCCCTTCATCACCAACCAACTAAAAAGTGAAAGTCATGAGTTTCATAACACTTGTAGTTCCCCTGTTACACAATACTATCCTAGCATAGGTACAGTATTTATAATCAAGATTTCTTACCAGGGCACAGTTTTATAATAAAGATTTCTTACCTGGGTCCTGGAGATTGTGAGATGGGGTTTGGGAGGCTTGAGGGAATTTCCAGAAGAGCAATGGAGTCACAAAGGATCTGTAGCTCTTTAGTAACTAACTGGGACAAACAAGGTACTCTAAACATAAAACAATACTTATCTGTCACACATGGTCAGTGTCCTCCAATGCAGGGGTTGGGAACCTATTATACTGTCTTCATTGTTCCACTGGACCTGTAGACATAAAGTGGAAAATGGGTTCATATGAGTAATAAAAATACTGGTCAGCTGTGTTAGGTGAGAAGGGACTGTAGCTTTTTTTTTTTTGGAGGGGGGGTTAAAGTGGGTTGGTTGGGAGCATAGATACCAGTGCCATAGCAGAGTCTTGGGATTGGGAATGGATTTGGGTTTCTCATGGAATTTGGCATGAGGGATGTGGACACGATTTGGCATCCCTGTGACCTCGCTTCTCTCCCGGAGGGCAATCTGCTTGCTTGCTGATCGCTACCATAGCAGGATGAAGCCACTGCCCCTTGCATGCACTGCAATACTGACAAGGTGATGGACTATCAAACTTCCTGACAGTCAAGTGAGAGTAGACATCCTTCTCCCTCCTATCCTAGTCATGGGGGGAATATGGGGTTACAAAAAGTACAATGTAAGACCCTCAGATGAAGGGTGATGGGGCTGGGTAGTTGGCAGCAATAGAGTCCTGTAAGTGGTACAGGGTCTGCAGTGGCTCAGCTTTCATCCTACCAATTGCTATTTTCTTCATTTTAATTGCAATACCACCTGTCCCAATGCAGAGCATAGGCCATCAGGCCTTGGCATGCATGTCAACCCCTTGTGAGGGAAGGTTCCCCGACAAGCCACAAGATGTCATCTGTACATCAGAACACTACTCTGTCCCTCCCCAGGCTGGAGCTGATGTCACTTGTAGCAGTGCCTTTCTCCCTGACTCGGCCCATGCAGTCAGCTCACTGACCTTGCATGCAAAGGTCACTGGTAGAGGAAGGCAAGGTGATAACCATTTGGCCAACAGCTATACCTGCAAACAACATACTTCTTTGTTTTTGGACATTCTGACAGCAAATTTTCAACATAGTATTTTTATGATCCCTTCTGAACATGACAGATGTCATTTAAAAAAATACTGGCTGAAATGTCATTTCATGCCACAAGTGCGAAAACATATTTTGGCCAGGATTTGAAAAACAACACCTGACATGCTCATGAAGTAGTGAAAAAGAGGCTATATTGAAAATGTGGGGTAAAAATACTGAAAATCAACAATGTTATGAGTGAGCATTAAAAAACGCCAGTGTACATTCATAGTTTTTTTTTAGTATTTTGAACCCAAATTTTCAACATAGCCTTCTTATGATCCCCCCCTCCCCGCCATGAACCCAGTAGGTGACAATTTTCAAATCCCTCCTGAAAGATGATTTTGCAGTTTGACTATGAAACCATCTTTCGGCGGCGGATTAGAAAATATTTGCCTACCTTGTTCATGAGGTTGGGTCCCAAAAAGGCCATGCTGAAAATGCTGGGGCAAATTTTAAAAAATGGCCAAGTAATGAGTAAAAGGTCAAAACACTTTGAAGTACATTAACCGCACTTACCTCGTTTCCTCAGTTCACTATCTGGCATTGAAGGGGAGGCATTTCTCTGGTCCAAAGACAATTATGGTAATGGATCCAAGTAAGCTAGTAAGGGGTATGGGGGATGGGTGGTTGGTGCTGAGTGAGGATGTCAGGTGGGGTGAGTGGGGGAGGGTGAAGAATGACGTGGCACAGCAGACATCAAGGACAGTTTTCTTCATTTCATGAGGAAAAAAAAGATATCATGGAATCTTTTTCTACTGCAGGTATTGATAATGGGATTGGGTACCCTAGTATTGGTTTGAAGTTTGGCAGCATCAGGGGTGGTCTCCCTAGTGTGGCATACCACATGGGGAGGGGTCAGAGCCAGCACCGGGATTGGTCACCCCTGTATTAGGTGATCATTTATGGAGAGCAGGCAGTGGGAGGAAAAATATCTGATGGGAGGTGTTCTTAACTAGCACTAAATGTAGGCACCGCAATGCTGGATAATGTTTACTGTATATACACATTAAGCTGCCACCAGGAGTGGGGCATACTGGTGTCTGGTTCATAAACAGTTAAATTCCTCACTCAGCAGGATGCAGAAAATGGTCTGTTAATAGACTTTGTCACACAGTGTCTGTTCAGAGGGGGTGGACTACATACAGATGCATAGCCCCGTCCCTGTTGAATGAATGCTATTTGATCGGAAACAGACTCTATTTACAGCATCAGGTATCACCTCGTGGTGATGCCTATAGCCCTGCCCCCTCAGACATGCAGCACTTTTGTCACACAACTGCATTTAGAAATGTCATAAAAATAAGTTATCCTTAGAATGTTCAGTTTTTAAACTGAGCATGCTCACGGTTGTTCCCTAATTTCTCAGAAACAGAACAAGTCTGGGACATAAAGAAAAAAAAGCACACACCTGGGCCAAACTCTATCAAACCTGAATGTTTCAGGTTTGTAATCTTCCTAGAGTTTTAGTTATTGGACAGCAAAAAAAGGTCTTATTTTTCATCAATTTATTGTTTTTGAACATCTCTAACTTTGACCCCACTGAACCAATCACTATGTAATTTTAAGAATCTAAATATCCTGAAACTTACTCAGTGCTGTCTAAAGTTCAACTAATTCAGATGGTTGCTCATGACATGGGTGACTGCGATTGAGCATATACAAAAATAGTGACTCAGTTGCTGCGCATGTCATGGGGGCTATGGATGAGGGAGGGTGACCAGATGGGGGGTTCACACATATAACGACGTGTGGTGCTACATGTACGAGCGTATGGGGGGGAGATCAAGCATGATCAGTGAGAGGTGGGATTGCAGGGAGGGTTTTTGAGGGGTGGTACTGCAGTGAGCTTGGGTGGATTCAGGGCTGGGATGTACAGGATGCTGTGTTTGGGTCCAAGTGCAGGTACATTTTGTTGCACCTGGCCTGAATTTTTTCCATGGATTGCACCTCCCATACATACCCCCTGAGCTGAGAAACCTATAGTAGAGGGCGGGGGCAAAGCATAATGTGTAAACTTTTAAATCCTTGGCACCCTTTTGCTGTGCGCTGGGGGCACATCACCAAAATTGATTTTTGGCAATGTGACATCGCTCTAACAGTGATCGCCTTTTGGCAGTCGCCGTTATGACATGGAACCAATTCAGATGTATGGAGGAAAGTTATTAAGGTGCACAATTCAGGATTTATTATTAAAGTGCTAACTCATATACACTACGGGCATGGCCATGCCTGTATAATAAGGTAGCAATAATACCCAACAGGGTGGGTGGTGATGGGCTATACTGGGCGGCCCAGGGGTGTAATAAGGCATGATGCTGCAGGCAGAGGACCTTATAGCCCCTGGAATGTCTGGTATATCCCATATCCCCATCATGAAGGCTATTACTGCATTTAGGAAACGGGCTGTATGTGACAGTTTCATGTAGTTTAAAAAAAAAATTACAAATGACTACAAATTAACTGGAAGTTATTTTGTACCTAAAGTAGTCCCTGTACTGGCATACTTACAGGTAGAGGGCACTGGAGAGTTTCACACCTGTTTTACTGGTATTGTGTAATTTACATTAGATCTCTGTATGTTTATTTTCATTTCCTCCCTCGGTTCTGTAACACTCAGTGTAGCACCCTCTACTCTTGCTAGTTCTATGTTTTTACTTTTTTGGGGGGGTTGATTTGAAAGTCTGTGGGAACAAAGTCTGAAAACAGGGGTGAATTATATCAGGAACGGAGTCAGACAATGGGGCAAACTGCTGAAGGAACTGTATGGTGCTTAACAGATGAAGCCTGATTGAGTAAAGTATTTTGAAATGTAATGGCTGTGCAGATGGTGATTATTGAGACAAAATAAATAAATAAATAAATGCCCTCTTTTTTCTCCATTTGGCTCTAATGTGGGTGGAACCAGGTTGTTTCACAGTAGCCATGAGCATGCAACATGCTAGTGGTTTGAACTAGAAAGACTGATATTTTTTTAAACAGAGGGAAAATGTTAGGAAACTGTCTTAATGTGTGCCACAGATTGCCTGCCATTCTTTTTTTTTTTGGGGGGGGGTTATCCCTCGCTATACCATAAAAAACTAGCATTTGTCAATGCCGAACGTTCGCTTGCAGGTATTTGCAGTGGTATTTGGCACTTGGACATGGCTTAAGAAAATCAGTGACAAAGAAGTACAAGCATTTGTCAATGCCGAATGTTGCTTGCTTCTATGTACGGTTTAGGTATTTGGAACTCATTGGGTGCAAATATTGAAAATTCTCAAACTTCTGATGACAGCGTGGAACTGCATAACCTGCCGCTCATTAAAACAGTCATTTTAGAATTTTTCACCAGATTTTCAACATAGCCATTTTAAGACCTCTGCTCATGAACAGTGTCACTGTGATTTTCTTAATGTGTCCGATACATTGATTTCACACACCAAGCGCCATTGCAGCTACATGGGCGGAAACATTTTGGGTCAGATGTGAAAAATGACAGCTGTACTTCTCATAAGAAGGTGTGGTAAAATGGCAATGTTGAAAATCTGGAGTGAAAATATTGAAAATTCGTGAACTTCGCGTTATGCGTAGGAACTTAGCGCATGCTAAGTAAAACAGTCGTTTTAGGAATTTTTCAGCAAATTTTCAACATAGCCATTTTAAGACCTCTGCTCATGAACAGTGTCACTGTGATTTTCTTAATTTATCCTGCACATTGATTTCGCACACCGACTGCGCCATTGTGCGCTACATGGGCGGAAACACATTTTGGGTGAGATGTGAAAAATGACAGCTGTACTACTCCTAAAAAGGTGTGGTAAAATGGCAATGTTGAAAATATGGAGTGAAAATATTGAAAATTCCGAACTTACGAGCCTGCGTAGGAACTGCGCAACGCACGCTCGTAAAACAGTCATTATTTGGAATTTTTGCATCAAATTTTCAACATGGGGTTTTTGGGACCCCTTCTCATGAATGATGTCACTGTCATGGCATTATTCAGGCCCAAAGGATGATTTTGTGCAGTGACTGCAAAATCACCCTCTGGCCAAATATGCCATGACAGTGACATCATTCATGAAAGATCCACCATAGTTGAAAATGGTGCAAAATTCCAAAATGCTGAGAGTATGCAATAAAGCAGTTCGCGGGTCGGCTTTGAAGAGTGCAGACGTGTTCCCGTCCAGCGATGATACATCGCGCCGCTCGGAGTAAGTATGGGAGTGAGGGAGGTGTGGGGAGGCAGGGTGAGCAGTGGGTGAGTGCGGGTTGTGGGAGGCGGGGAGACTGCGTGGGACCATTTTTACTTTACAGTTTTTTTTTTTTTTTTTATAATTGATGACTGGACATTTGCCACGCTGGGGTGGGCTCCCAGCGTGGCAGAAGGAATGGCTGGGGGCCGTGGAGCCAACAGAGTTGGGCACCCCTGTCTGCAGATGACACGGGGCGTTTGCCACGCTGGTGGGCTCCCAGCATGGCAGCAAAGATTTGGGGGGGGGGCGTGATGCGGTGCAAGCAGACAGCAGTGGTTTTCTTTGAAGAGAAGACCACTGCTGTCATACACAGCACCGGTGCTGATTGGTCCAGGACCGCCACGCCTGCTCAAGGGAGCAGAGGATTGCTCAGGAGAGGCACTCCTCCAAAGTGTCCCATTCTCCCAAGACGTTCCTTGCGCATGCGCGCAAGCGAACGTAAAAATGACTGACTTCTAACTTCTTAGAATTCATTTTTGGGTGGGGCAAGGGTATATATGGTTCTAAATCATGTTGGCATGGATCATACTTTTTGATGGGCATTGTTGAGAAATAAATGTATGTCCAGTGAGAGCACTGTACCAATCAGAGCTGATGATTTTATTGCCCATTTTTTAAGAAGAAATTAAACACAAGAAACCTCTTTTTTTTGTTTGTTTTGTTTGTCTGTTTTTTGGAAAATGTTACAAAAGAATTAGAAGGGAGAAACCACATGAATGTTGTACATCTGGACTTCAGTAAAAGATCTGATGCCGTATCTCACAGGAGGCTAGTTCATAAACTAGAGAACCTGCGAAGAACTGGCGGTGTGAAGAAATGAGTTCATAGAAACACAGAATTTGTTAGCAGAAAAGGACCATCTGACCCATGCTGTCTGGCCAAATGATCCTTACCTAGTCTGTCTCTACAGACCGTAATATGTCTGTGGTGACACTCCATCTTTCTTGCCTATTTACTAAAATTCCTCTATGTCTACAACTTGATGGTACCCTGGGGGGAAGGGTCGAGCAGGAGGATGTTAGCAAGAGGAGTCTTAATTATTGGGAACTCGGTGATTAGGGGATTAGAGAGGGTGGTGGGTGATGGAGGGAGGGGGAGTGAAATGGTCAGATGCCTTCCCGTTGCATCAGCCATCCAGGATATAGATAAGATGGTGAGGATTGCAGAGAAGGGATAGGTGGAGCTGGAGGTGTTGGTACACTGTGGAGGCAACAAAGTGAAACTTTAAGCAGCTGGGGGACATACTGAAAGTGCACTCAGCTTCCTGGGCCTTTTCCAAGCTCCTCCTTATGGGGTCTAAAGAGAATGGGAATGAAAGAGTATGTAAGAAATAGATTGAGGAGTTTAATGGGTAGTTGAAGGGATGGTGTCAGGAGGTGGGGTACCACTTTGTGGGGGACTAGAGGGGCTTCTGGGACAGGTGACTCTTCAATGGTGGTGGTTTTTACCTGACATGAGAGGGGACAGTGTTCTGGGGCAAACGTTTGACATCTACACTGGACAGTTAAATTGACTGCAGAGTAGACAAAGGCTAGGGAAACCACTAAAAAGGGAAAGCCAGTGGAAAACCTAGCTAGGGCTCCCCTTGAACAGGAGACTAGTAGCATCAAGGTGGGTAACAGTAAGGTTGAAATTTAAATTAAGTTTAAGGGAAGAAGCCAGTGAGGGAGGGCTGAGAAAGCCTTCATTGAACATGAAAATTAGTATAACCCCTCCCCGCAAAATGGTGGCTTACCTGACACCCTGTAGCTCTGTCCTTCTGCTCTCCTCCCAGGCATCTCCCAATCCTGCCAGCATTTTCTTTTGGTGCCCCAGGTTCTTTTCCGCCTCTGGTGCACCGCCCTACCCCTTCAAGCCTTAATCCAGCCCTGTGGGGCCTGAAAAAAAAAAAAACACGATCACCCGCTTGTTGTTTTGTCCTCAGGGCAGCAGGGATCACATAGGCGTGACTGGTGCCTTTGATCTTCAATCACATGATTTAGCGGTCAATTCAGGGAGTGTTCCATTGATCCCGGGATCCCCATTGACTAAGTGGGACTTGGTGACCACGGGCAGGCTTCTGTGAGGCTGCTCTCTTGAAAATTGAAGGAGTTCCATAAAGGTGTTCTGATCGGGCTTATTAATATTCATTGAGCCTGAGTCCCAATCCCAATGAATATTCATAAGGGCCTGTCTGCTCTAGGGCAGCTATATCTCGACTGCGGCCGAAAAAGAGAAAAAATGTTTTTTTTTTATATTGTAACTTGCTGCTGTATGTTGGGAAAAGTGCATAAAAAGGGTGGAAGTGTTAAAATAAATTAATGTTTTGCTCCTGGCTTCACCAGGTAATTTTGGGACTCAGAGTGTCAGCCTGTCTGCTGCTGCATAATTAAGGCTCACTAAATATTGGCAGTAGTGACAGGAAAACGGACTGAGCAAATTCCTTGGTTTGTACAGTGACAGCAAGTACATCTTCTGGGTTAAAGAACTGTGGGGCATTGCAGCAAATATTTCATTCATCCTGGCTGCACCAGAACTTTGATTTAGGACTCTGCTAATTCTGCTAAGGGACAGTGGGTTAAGCAGGCATTGCAGGCAGCCATAGCCAATCGGAAAGCAAGGTAAACAAAGCCAGAACATGTGGGACATTCACCAAAAACTCATGGGTAAATGCCAAGTGCTCATTGGGACTGACAGGGACCTAATTCTAGGCACCAAAACAACAGACCAACAGTGCATCAAGTGAGGTTCATGCATTATTCATTTCTGTGCTTGACAGGTCCTTTAGCCAATTGAGGGCCTTGTAGCCAAATCTTACAGCCAATCAGGAGCCTTGGGAAGACACATTATTTTCCAGCATTTCACCAGATTTGAGAGGGAGAAGGAGATTCGAGCGGGAGCCCTCCATAGGGGTGGGGCTCAGGCTCCAGTCATGCTGCCAAGACTGGAATTCCAGTTGATCCTGTCCAACCTGGAGAGGGTTTGCCTCTTTATTTAGTTAAAGTTAAAGTAATTTCAGTTATGTCTGAAACTACTAGTCTGGAGGCTGCCAGCTTGTCCTCCAGGTGCTAGCCCTCCCCTCCGTGTCGGAGAAAGATGTGGACCAGAACTAGATGACATCAAGCAGTGGTGAGAGCGCTGACCAAGAGCCTCAGTCGTGAGAGGACTGAAGATGTCAGGAGCTTTCTATAGCAGGTATCAACCATGAAGGACTTGCTTAAGCACCCTTGTATGACCAGGGCAAGGGAGAGATACTGCAAGCTAAACTTATGGGCCTGTCTGCCCTTGTAACTGCTCTATGACAAGAAAGAAAAAATAAGTAACTCTGGGCCTACATGCCCTCTATCTACTTAACTGAGAGAAAGACAAAGTAATTATTCTGGGCTGCCTTGCCCAAGTGACTGTTTAAATCTAGTAGTTATTCATTTCACACCTTGCCTGCTGCCCAACTGGCCCAGTGCAGGTGTTTCTTTGGGACTGTGTTATGCAGATAGCATTTGTTGCTTGGGGTACCTAAGAGATCCCAGACAGTGTGCAATCACGTAAAACATATAAATGTGCTGATATTCATCTGTATCCTCTATTCAGTCAAGATTGTCCTGTGGAGCCACCAGCCATAGCCGCCTTGCCTTGTCAAGGGACATGAGACCCTAGAGTTCAATTGAAGACTGTGCTTAAACCCTGGAAATGACAGTTTTCCACCTTGTTGAATTATGTCTGAGAATACAGACGTGTTAGAAAAATATTAGTATATGAATGTACTGGATGTGACTACAAGATCTAGCCAAGGAAACCCAGATAGTTGCTTTTTCTGACATGTTCAGCTCTGCAACAAGCAGAAAACCCCTGCACCTCTGATAGGATTGACAGTCATTGTTGTTTATTTGTTTTCCAAGTTAGCCCCTTCCTCTTAAATCAAAGTCAGCCAACACAACCGGCTGCAACATCCACAAGGCCTGCAACCATCCAGGATTTTGTTTTCTGGGTACCCAGGGTACAGTGTGAGATTGCAGGGTTTCCTACATATCTGGGACTGGTACCAGTGGTGGGGATAATTATTGTGTTACATCTGATTCAGTTAGCAGCTTAGATAGCCAGGGCTCTGGGTATCATTTCTGGTTGTTTAACTGCGATTGCCTTTTCTGTTAATTTAATAGCCACTCAGCTGGAGGGTTCACCAGCACCAAGAAAAGCCTATGTACATTTGTAAATATTAATCAGCATAACTTCTATTCCTCCTGTTCCCCCATCCTAATTCTTATGTCCTCCAAATAAATCTTGTTATTACTGCTTTAGCAAATCATCGTGTGTGATTAATTACCACAATTTCTGAAATGTGGGGAACTAAACATTGAGTCATGTTTGGGGCGGTAAATGGTATTTGTGGTTGGTATAAAACTCTGGGGGATTATGACAGGTTACAGCAAGCCCACGTAAAGGTAGACTCTGAGTGGAGGCACTGAGCATTTGTTTTAAACTTGATATAAGTTAATGAACCCAAACCCCTCAGCCTATGTCTATGGGTCACAGAGAATAATGACTGCAAGCTGACAGTCCCAGGTTACACTATGCTTAGATGTGATACAAGAAAAGGTAAAGGAGGAGACAGCACTATATGTCAAGGATGGAATAAAGGCTATGGAGGACTGAAACATCAGGGGAGGTAATGGGGAAACAGAATCACTGTGGTTCGGCTCACAGCACCCTCAGGCAAGATAGTATAAATGGGGGTGATCTATATACCTTCAGAACATGGGGAAGAGAGTGATAAGGAGCTGAGGAAGAACTGGAAAGGGGGTTGGCAAAGGGGGAAGGTGGTGTTGGTGGGAGATTTACAGCTACCATACATTGATTGGGTCATTGTAGTGGCCAGGATCTCCAGACATCAGGCCTTGCTGGATACATTGCAGGACTGCCAGCTGGTTCAACTGGTTAAGAAGCCCAATAGGCAGGCTGCCATACTCCATGTGGTGGTCACAATCTTGGAAGTGGTAGGAGGATCCAGAGTAGGGGAGCCACTAGGGTCCAGTAACCATAACTCTATGTGGTTCAATCTGGCCCTTGGGACAAGTAAGCCCTCATCAAAGGCTGAAATCCTAGATTTCAGAAGGGCAGATTCAGCTGGTTGAAGGTGTTGATCTGAGGCAAGTTTGTCAGAATGGAAGGCATCAATGTGGAGAAAAGATGAGGGGAAGTCAAGGGGGTCATTCTCAAGGCAACAAAGTCTTGCATGAGAACAATAATCAAAATTAACTGTTACAACAGACCAATATGGTTCTCTGGAATGGTCAGGTAAACAGGGACAGCCAAAACAAGGCCTTCTGTGGTACAAGGAAAAACAAGGGTGGGAAGAATAGGGAAAGTACCAAATAAGAACAAAGGAAACTAAGAAGGCAGTCAGAGAAGCAAAGGCAGAAACAGAGGAGCTTACTGTGGAGGGGATCAAAGGAAGAGAAAATTAGTTCTTTAGATATATTAGTGGAAAAAAGAGAGAAGAGATGAGGAATTGTTAGGCTAACAGAGGGAGGAAGAGTAACTAAGGAGAATGGGCAAAAAGCAGCCATTCTTAACAACTACTTCTGCTCAGTACCAGGTCAATTTGAATAAGCAAGAACCATGTGGGATAGACCACGTGGTCAAAAGAGCTGAAGGCATAATAGCTACAGTGCAGCGAAGGTCAAGCAATCAGTCAATCAAAATCTTTATTTAACCAGTCGATCACCATTGAGCAAAGCTCATTTTTGAAGTGGACCTGGGTAGAACAAGTACAAGATGACAAGATAATACACAACAGTTACAATACACTGGCATAATCAGCCAAAGGCATGGACAGCACAAGTGTGAATGAATACAGGCTAAATACAACAATATTATTCACGCAAGAATATGTACAGTTAAAAAGGATTGCAGACAAATTCAACAGCTATGATGTATATAGGAGATGAAAAGAAAAGGTGATCCATCCAGATCCCGAGAAATAAATCAGAGGATGGACTAGGAGCAGGAGATGGGGGGAGGGGGGTGGACAGATAAGGGAAGGGACAGTGGTAAGGGAATGATAGTCTGCAAATGAAAAATTGTAAGGTATCCCTGTAACTATATTACCTTTGGGAAAGAAGTGAAAGGCTCTTGGCTAGTGGTGTGCTGGCTGAGCAGCTGCTGTGGCTCAGTAGATAGAGTCATAGGCAGTGGAGGGTGGTGGAGCGGTGACTAACCAGGGCTCGACTACCTGTCTTGGAGAATTTTTGTTGTGATTGTGTTTGTTGTCTCCCCCTGAGTTTTCTCCCTTTCCTTGAGTTCAGTCCCTCCTTGGAACTAATTATTGAAAGATGGGGAGGGTTCAGGGTACAACCCTCCTTAATGGGGGTGCAGGTAGCAGAGTCCCCCACAAACATATAATTTTTATGTTTTCCTTTGCAGAAGGTAGTGCTCGCTGTTTTGTTGAGCACTACCTCTGTTTTCAGCAATATGCCTGCACAGTTGTTTACCATGCTGTTATTGTCTGTGATAAATTGACCCCGTGCCCTTCTGCTCTTTATCTACAAGGGAAGACAGAGGGCTTCTGCCTGAGAGTGGCAGTAAGACAGCTGTAAGGGGGATTCCTGAGATAAGACAGTGCATATTCACCATTATACAATGGCAAGAAAAAATCCTAGCTCCTGATTGGTCAGTTGGCCATCACAGCAGGGCTGTTATCCTGGCATAACATCCCTGCTGATGATATGCTTAACGACCTTGAGCATTGCTTGCATCTTTTCTTAAAAAAATATTTTTAAACACTTATTAAAGTTATTTAAAATTATTTTTTTTCTGTATAAAACAATGAGCCTTTGTATAATAGGGATAATGCCCTCCAGGGTGGGTGTTATGCTGGGATAACATCCCTTCTTGAGTGTTAAATGTCCTCAGCCGGTGGCCTCAGGCTCAACCACCTGAGGTGGGATGTTATCTCAGCATAACACTCACCTTGTCAGGCATTATTTCTTTAGTGAAAGGGCTCAGAAAGGACTAGCAGCCCTAAAGAAAGATAAGGCCCTGGGGCCAGATGGGATGGATCTGAGAATGCTCAAGGCACTGGCAACATAACTAATTGGACCTCTGGTAGGGCAACTCAATAGTTCAGTTTAGACAGGGGGTAGTTCCAAAAGACTGGAGGGTAGCAGACATAGTCCCACTCAAGAAAGTGGGGACAAGGAGCAACTGGGTAACTACAGACCTGCCAGTCTTACCTTTATTGTGGGTAAACTGATGGAGAGCATAAACCTAGAAAAGGCTCACACTCCAAAGGTACACAATCAAAAATATTAGCCACAAGAAATGTGCAAGAAGTCATAAATATTTATTATTACTCACACAAATACATATGGTAAAAACCAGCCATGTTACAGTGCCCCACTTCCTGGAAAACCCAACAGTGTTTTGTGCCCTAATCTGTGTGTATTTTACTTCATTTACATCAAGGCTTTTGATGCAGTGCCTCACAGAAGGTTGCTGAAGAAGCTAAAGGATCTACAGTGGTGATTTTCTAAAAGTTCGAGTTACCTCGAGGTACCACTGAGGAACTCAAGTTCAGTTTGCATTGACTGTAATGTGATCCTGCCTCAGTACTGCCGAGGTATACCTCAGTACTGTAGGTGCTGCACAGGACACAGTTAGATGGATGGGAAACTGGTTGGAAAGAGGCAGCAGAGGGCTGTGGTTAACACTGTAAAATTAGAATAGAGTGAGGGGCCACAAGGATTGGTTCTGCATCCAGTTCTTTTTAATATGTTCATCAGTGATATGAGAGACAGAATCCAGGGCAAGATGTGTCTCTTTGCAGATGACACTAAGCTCTGTGACAGGGTAGACAGTTAGGGAGATGTAAAGAAACTTGCAAAGACTAGAGAGGTGGTCAAAAGTTTGGCTGTCGACGTTCAATGCCAAAAAGTGCAAGGTGAGCCACATAGGAAACAAGTATCCCAGGACAGAATGACAGAGTACTTGATGGGAAGTAAACTGAGCACAACATCTGAGGAAAGAAACCTAGGGGTCATCATCAGTGACTCCCTAAAACAATCAAGGCAGTGTAACAAGGCCTCCAGTAAGAAAAAGAAGATGCTTGGCTGTATAGGAAGGGGTATTGATAGCAGAAGGCAGGAGGCATTACAAACTTTCAATAGATCACTGGTGAGGCCCCACCTGGAATACTGTGCCCAGTTCTGGTGCCTACACCTAAGGGAAGATAAAGTCGAGCTGGAGACAGTGCAACTTAGTGTTGCTAAAATGATTCATGGCCAGCAGGGCAGATCTGACGAGGATCAGCTGAAGGCACTGAATATGTTTTATTAACAAACAAGGACAACCACACTCCTGAATCAGTGCTCTTAAGTTCAGTCAGTCATATACATAGGCAAAAAGTTTCAAGGTAGTAATTTCATTTATTCATAAATTCAGATTTTCAAACACAGTTAACTTCACTTAAAGAGAGCTATTTAACCACACTCAGACCCCCAGTGCTTCATTCATTCAAGCTTCCTCAGGGGGGCCTCACTGAAGAATTTAGTTATATCCTAGTTGGAAGACAATAAAGGAAAATATGCCTGACAGGGTGGGTATTATGCTGGGATAACATCCCACCTCAGGTGGTTGGGTCCGAGGCCACCGGCTGAGGGAATCCAACACCTGAGAAGGGATGTTATCCCAGCATAACACCCACCCTGGAGGGCATTATTCCTATTATACAATGGCTTATTGTTTTATAATTAAACAAATAATTTTAAAGAATGTTTTTGTTAGTGTGTAAAAATATTTTTGTTTCTTAAGAGAAGGGGGATATCCAACAAACAATCAGCAGGGATGTTATGCCAGGATAACATCCCTGCTGTGACAGCCAACTGACCAATCAGAAGCCAGGATTCTTTCTTGCCATTGTATAATGAAGGATTACTTTGACCATTCATCATAGCCATCATATCCATAAGAAGAAACATGACTTCTACAGTGAGTAACCCAGTCTTCTAACTACAGTACATGAATGTTTCTAATGCTTTCAAATAGTACAGACTCCTAGCACTACCTGTGAGGAGGCTTCTAGGACACCTATTTTGGGAAAAGGGTCTGATGCACAAGTATCACAAATCTAACATCTCTTCTTGTATAAACATCCAGGAAATTGTGTGATATGAATGTAATGCCTGTGCCCAAGTAACAGCCTTTGTTATGGAGTGAGGAATTTGTGCTGTGTGTGCAGCAGAGGGCTCACCTGGCTGAGATAGGGGAGCGAGACCCTGAAAGGAGAGCTGCACAAGCCGATGGCCTAATTGGATTCATTATTGTTGAGCTTGTTAGTGAGATCAGCTTTTTGACTGTCGTTTTGCCAGGCTGGGACAGCACGACCCTGTGATTATAGGTGGTTAGCCACTAGAGACTGCTTCTACCTGGGAGGACCAGGCCTGGATTAACCAGGAAGCCAGCTGGTGGGCCTGTGGTTTCTCCAAGGCTTCTCACCGGCCAACCGGTGGGTTGGTGCAGACGGAGTGCTGAGGTGGTGGGGCAGACATTCTCCAGCTGCAGCCCCTACAGATGGGGGTTTCTGAGAAATATTTGGTCTGATAACGGGCTTCTCCAATCCTAAAAAGATCTGGATTAGATGAGGATTTTTTTTACCATAATGAAACTTCGTACAGGAAACTGAGTGATAAATTCCAAACTTACAGTTAGAACATATATTAACTTTCTTCACAAATTTTGCTTGGGCAGTGAGAGTGCCTGGCTTATCTTTGACTCCCAGGTAGTGAGAGGGCCTGGGGGTCAAATTTGAATTTATATCTAGGACTCAAATCTATTCTTCTTTGTGAACTTTGTTTGGGCAGTGAGAGTGCCCAGTTCACCTCAGACTGCTGAGGCAGTGAGAAGGCCTGGCAGCCGAAACTGTTTTCTACACTGGTTATTTTTATGTTATTTTAATTTGTACCCCTCAGTGAGAGGAGGGGTACTTAAGATTCATTTTGTTTGTTTGCTTTAAGTCCCAATTATATAATTTTCAATTTTTCTCTGTGACTTGGACTTTCCTGACGTGGACTCTCTATGGTATTATATAATTTTTCCCCTTGGTTCAGACTGTTTACTCAGAGACTTTGGAGTCTGGACTGATCTTTATTAATTGTAATTTATTTTATAGTTTTATTGCAGTATAGTCATATGTGGGTGGGGTGGGTGGTTTGTTGATATATTGTATTGCTTGATTTGTTTATTTTATTGTTTGAATCTTTCCTTTTGATGAGAGATAGTGGAGCGTTAAAAAAAGGGGGGTTTAATCTAATTTTTATTTGGTTGTTTTGTTGTTTATTTCTCCCTCAAAGTGAGAGTTGAGGGAGTTGTGTGTAATAATTATATTTTGGATTTTGTTTTGTGGAGCATTTTTGTTGTTTTGCTTGGTCCTTATCTTTGCCTGTGATATGTGCTGTAGATCTACCCCCAGGTCGTGTGCTATTCATCTTCCGATCTTCACACCCTCTGCCCTTATTTCCCCCTTCCCTTTATTATTCTCAACCTACCAGCACTGTAGAGAGCTGGGTATTGCCCAGAGGAGGGGGGCAGGGTGGGGGGCATGAACAGTGGAGGATGGATGAACGGAGCTCTCACATCAGGGTAGTTAAGCCCAGAAAACGCCCTGGGGCGAAATGGATTCTGGAGCGTGGTCCACCATGCCTAGTCTCTACACCCAAGGGCACCACCATTACTGGTGGACAAGTAGTTGGGGCAGCCCAGGAGACCCGTCCAACTTGAGCGGTGTTATGCAATGCCAGATCTATTAAGAACAAAACTGCTACTATTGCAGATCTTGTTGGGACAGCAGATCTGGTGTGCATCACTGAGACCTAGCTGGATGAAAATGCTGGCTCCACGCTAGAGGCTGCGATTCCAGCTGGGTACTCAGTGATACATCGCTCAAGATTGGATCACAGGGGAAGGGGTGTTATGGTCTGTTTCAAGACTGAATTGGGCCTCATGAGTGTACCAGTTGAAGATCCTGGGTCATTCGAGTGTACCATAGTAGCAGGTGTAGGCTGTAGGATAGCCCTCATCTACTGTCCACCAGGGGATGAGAAGAGATTCCTCAAGGAAGTAGTGGATTTTGTGATCAGCATGGCATTTGAGTCACCCAGCCTGATGATCCTGGGCGACTTTAACGCCTGGATCAATGATGAGCTCTCGCAATTTGGACAACACTTCCTCCAGTTAATGACATCACTGGGCCTTACACAGATTGTTACCTCTGCTACTCACAAACACAGCCACTCCCTTGACCTGGTTTTTCTCCTGGGGATCGAAGCCTTCGATATGGGGGTGGAACCTGCTGGGTGGTCCGATCATTACACAGTAAGATTCAATTTTTGCACCCCCCCCCCTCATAGGCCTGCCCCTGTAGAGATGGTCGAGTACCACCCTTTATGTAATGTGCACCCTGAAAGCCTAGCGGTGGTACTTGGCTTGACTTATCAGAGTTTCCTGTGGCTAGCAGGAACCCAGAAGCTCTGGTCTTGACCTATAACAAGGTCATCACCACAGCTCTGGATTCTGTCACTCCTATCTGTGTTCATACTCTCTCCCTTCACCCTCGGTCCCCTTAGTTTGATGGGATCTTGAGGGAGTTGCAGTGACTAGGATGAAGGTTAGAGGGTTGCTGGTGGAAGTCTGCCCTGGAAGCTGACCATCTTAGGCTGTTAGAACATTATCAGGTCTATCAATCAACAATCACCTGTAAGAAGGCAGAGTTCCTGTCTGGGGGAGATTGCTGCCGACCAGAACCGACCGGATCAGCTCTTTCAAATGGTGGACAGGCTGTGCAACCCAGCGTGTCTACAAGTTCGAAGAGCCTTTTTGCAATTGGAGTGTGAGGAGCTAGCTCATTTTTTCACAGCTAAGGTGGCCATCAGGGCAGAAATCTGACTGACACACTCTATGGGGGACGTTAGTGATCAGTGCCCAGCCACTATCCCTTGCTTCTTCTGGAGTACCTTTGACCAGCCAGAGTTAGTGGATGTTATGCAGATTGTTCAGGGTATGTGCCCTACGTGCTGTAGTTTGGATCCGGGCCTGCCTGCCCTGATCATGGGTTGTTGTGACATCACTGGCCCAGTCCTGGCACAGACAGACTGGTGCTCCCTTGAGTTGGGTGAGTTTCCTAGCTCCTTGAAGGAGGCGGTGGTGACACCCCTCCTGAATAAAGCTTCTCTGAACCCAGACTGCCTTGCTAACTACAGACCTATCTCTAACCTCCCCTTGGTGGGGAAGGTGATTGAGAAGGTAGTGGCTGTACAGCTGGAGAACCAGTTAACCATCCATAACATCTATAAACTGGTCCAATCCAGTTTTTTAAAGAGGCACAGTACCGAGACTGCGCTGGTTCGGGTGCTCAATGATCTCCTGATGGCAAGAGATCGGAAAAGCTGATTCATCTTGGTGCTCCTTGATCTCTCCTCAGCTTTTGACACCGTGGACCATGGGGTACTGCTTGAGCACCTTAGGCTCATCTGTGGTCTGACTAGTACTGTCCTCAGATGGTTTAAGTCCTTCCTCACTGGCAGAACTCAGAGGGTGATGTCGGGGATTTATTCCTCTGACCCTCTGTCTCTTCATGTGGGATCCCTCAGGGATCAGTGCTGTCCCCCATGTCATTCGCAGTGTATATGCTACCCCTCGGAGATATTGTATTACAGTATGGCTGAGGTTTCACTGCTTTGTTGATGATACCCAGCTCTACCTGTCTTTTGCACCTGACCAGGATAGTGCACTCTCGGTTTTTAATAACTGCCTCACTGAAACCAAAGATTGGATAAATTCCAGCTGGTTGAAGTTGAACTCGGGGAAGACTGAGGTGATGGTTGTGGATCCAGGTTGTCGGATGGGGGGTTGGGGGCTGGTCAGCCCATGGGGCTTTTCCCTGGGGCTCCCAGCTCCTTACCGCTGAACTAGTGTGGGACCTAGGGGTGATGTTTGATGATGGGCTGACACTACGATCGTATGTGTCAGCGGTCATCTAGTCATCCTTTTACCATCTGAGGAACAATGCTAGGATCAAGCACCTTGTTCCGTCCAGTGATCTGCCTACATTGAGCCATGCCTTTGTGACCTCACGCCTTGATTTCTGCAACTCTCTTTACTTCGGGCTACCGGGCATTGATATCCGCTGTCTGCAGCTGGTGCTGAATGCTGCAGCCCGGTTGTTGACAGGGATTCCACGTACATGTCACATTACACCAGTGCTGTGCGAACTGCACTGGCTGCTGAGTGAGTGGCGGATCATCTTCAAAGTCAGATTACTGACTTATAAAGCCCTACACAGACTTGGCCCTGACTACTTGAAAGAGCTTCTGTCCTTTTACTGCCCTGAGCGATTGCTCCGTTTGGCTGATGAGGGGTTTGCTTGAGATTCCAAGGGTATCTCTAAAATCTTCAGGGGCCCGTGCTTAATGTATGTGGCCCCAACCCTTTGGAATTCTCTACCACATCGTCTCCAGGAGTGCACGACCGTGGGTAGCTTTAAACAGGCATTAAAGACTTATTTATGGTCCAGAGCTTATCCTATTTATTAATGTTGATTTTTGGATTTTATTGAATATTTTATATAAAATTGTTTTTATTTCCTGCTTTTTAAAGTAATGCTCCTTGATAATTTAAAAGGTGCATAAGAAATAAAGATTTTTATTATTATTATTATTACAATTATCTAGAGTGACATGTTTCTAAATTTTGATACTGAGGCAGCTGTAAGCCTTGTGAAATTGGCCCTATTTCATGACATCGTGTTGTACCTTCTTCAGTGTCACAGAGCTCTTTATAGTTCAAGTTCAAGTTTATTTTACAAATGCACAAAATTGCAACACATTTATTATATTTCACACTCAAGGACAGTTTAAAAACAAACTACTTAAACAATAATTCACAAAAAAAAAATCCAGCTGTTGTTTTTACTATTCCCCCAGTAGACAGACATATTCACAAAAATTCCATAGGTAAAAACTTCTGTATAGCTAAGGTCAGTTTGGTCATACCATATATTAATTTGCCTGATCCAATTTCAGCAAATAAATACAGGTTTCTGTTACAGACAAGGAAGATTTATAAGTTAACAAAGGCGAGATCAATGTAGGCCTTTCCTCCGACTGCTTTTTGCAATCTTTTATCAAATGCATTACAAGTGGTGTATTACCCATTTTGCATTGGCAGGTGCTATTTTCCCTTCCTGTATTATTTGCTGATGGCCACAAAGATAATCCACACAAAATACTTATTCTAAGTATACTTAGTACATTTCTAAGAACTTGGTTTTCACATAGATGCAAATAATTTTTCATACCCAAATGTGCTTATATTTGTACATATACTCCATATTTATCTATATTACATTGTTTTTCAGTTACCATTTGAATGGCAGTATCTTGCAATCTGTATTTTACTTCCTCAATAAATAGTTTTGGGTTATAGATAGCTTTCTGTGACCATAACTTCTCCAGACCCATTGTTTTTTTAACTTCAAGTTTATTTTGTATCAGATATAATTAACCATTCTTAAACTGTCAATAATACATACTTTCCGTCTGATTGACATACCAATCCAACTATTAGTGAATACTCATGTGCTTCAAACCTGTTAAAAAAGATGGTAAGAATGAAGACATAAAATCAAGATAAGATGCATAAGAAAAGAAGAAATATCTACAAACAATTGTTGTATGTCCCCTTATGCACAGGTCTTCTTACCAATCCATTTTCACATAATTCAAAACTAAGGGAAATCACACATCTATATAAGGTAGCACTTTCACAATTATCAAATTCAGTACAGGCTTCATAAAAATAATCATCATTTATTGTTCACTCATTGACCAATAGATACTGCTTTAAAATATTCCTATGGGGTACTAGTCTGCCATTGGAGGAATTGGTGCCAGGGATTCCATATTTCAATAAATTTCTCACTTTGCAGTCTCAGAGTATAAGTAATTTGCTCAATGGATTCTAATTGGGTCACTCTAGAAATCCAGTCCTCGACAGTGGGAAGTAAAGGGGATAGCCATCTCGATGTAATACATTTCAGTGCGGCCACCTGCAACATATAGGCCAATTTATTAGATTGTTTCAAACCAAAAATTAAGGTCAGGAAACCCAATACTAGGTCAACCCCCGTGAATAGGATCCGTAATCCTGTAATGTTTTGTATACAGGTGTGTACCTCTTTCCAGAATGGCACTAACTTTGGGCAGTCCCAAAGTATGTGTATTTGGGATTCCTTAGTTTGACAGCCCCTCCAACACCGATCTGTCTGATGCGGACTAAAATGTTTCACTGTAGTGGGAGTCAGAAAATATCTCAATATTATCTTCCAGTGGTACTCCCACCAGGTTGGAGAAATGGTCAACTGCCACCATCTACACATTCTTCTCTCCCAGATTAATTGGGATATTGGGGTGTTCAGTTCCACTTCCCATTCGTGTCGTATATGCTCTAAGTCAGATGTGTTGGTGTTGATCAGGATTTTATACAGTTGGGAGAGGGGATGGTCATTACCTTTAATTGTAATATTAAAGTAAAAGAAGCTTTCTAGTTGTGTTTTCTCTCTACATTTTCTTTGTAGTCTGTCCTCTGACATAATATAGTGGCGGACCTGTAGGTACCTGAAATGATCTCTACGGAGCTGGAATTTATCTTTCAGTTGGACAAACAGCAAACAACTATTATTACTTATACATTGTGCAAAAGTAGAGAGACTATGTGTTGCCCAATATCGATAATCCAAGTCCAGTCTTGGTGGGAGAAATGAGGGCTCAAATCTGATTAGGGTTAGAGTCCCTAGGCCTTCTGGGGTGTGTGTAAGCTTCCTAAGTTTTTTGAGAACTAATAAGGAGTGCCTTACCCACTGGTTTGTGGTGGACCCTGCTATGTCTGATGGTATATTGTTAGTTGGCAATGTCCACAGTGCCTATTTCCTGAGAGAGGCCTCTTCTAGGAGGTACCATCCAGATTCCTCCCTGCGTTTGGCCCAGGTGCACAGTTGTGCCCCTCTGGCTGCCAAAAAATAAAAATAAAAGTGGGGTTGAGCTATACCTCCCTTCTCCCGAGGGGCCTGTAGGATATTTTTGGCTATCCTAGGGCATTTGTTATTCCAGAGAAATTTCTGGGTCGTTCTCGGTAAGACTGTCCAAAATTCTGTAGGGGGTTGCAGTGGTAGGGTTTGAAACAAGAAGAGAAGCCTTGGTAAGGCATTCATCTTGAGGACCTGCGATCTCCCGTATAATGTTAGAGGCAATAATTGCCATCTGGCCATGTCTGCTTGTAAGTTCTGGAGTAGTTTTAGGTAATTATTGTTGTACAGTTGTGACAGTTGTACTGCTATATTAATTCCAAAATAACGGATTGAGTTTTTCTTAGCCCACGCAAAGGGGAAGTTTTTTTTAAAAGCATTGGAGGGAGAGCCACTCAGCACGAGGGTTTCAGATTTAGCGTGATTGATTTTATAGCCTGCAAGAGCACCATATGTCTCTAATATTTTGAGAAGTGCTAGTAGTGAAGTCTCAGGGTGTGAAATAAGAAGGGAGTCATCCGCATACAATGCAATTCTTTGGGTGTGTCCCTCCACCTCTACCCCCCGAATCTGTGGGTTTGTACGAATATCCACCACTAGGGGTTCGAGAGATAGGGCAAAAAGGAGGGGAGAGAGAGGGCAGCCTTGCCTTGTTCCACGCAGTAAAGGGAATCTCTCAGAGAGGTGACCAATAACCCTTACTCTGGCTTCTGGAGCCATATATAAGGCTTCTATAATAGCCAGAAATCTGTTTCCCAGGCCGAACTTCCTCAAAGTCTCATTTAGAAATATCCAATCAACCCTATCGAAAGCTTTCTCGACATCCATACTACGAACATACGAAATTTGCCAGCAGATAAAGGCCTAGAGGTCTATCAAGTCTGCTCGAATGTGCAGCTAGCACCCCTTATTCTGCAGCCGCCTCCCTCCCACCCTTCCCTTCATTAACCCTCCCTCTTGTCCTGCCCCATCCTTGTTTGAAGCAATCCACTGTTCTACTGCATACCACTTCAGCAGGTAACGCATTCCACCCAGCCACCACCCTCCCTGTAAAAAAGTGTCTCCTCATCTCCCTCCTGAACCTTCCTCACTCCAGTCTCATATCATGGCCCCTGGTGACCCTCCCCTCCCTTACTTTGAACAGCCCCTCTGTACCAGTCTTGTTTATTCCTTTCATGTATTTAAAGGTTTCAATCATGTCACCCCTGTCTCCTCTCCTCCAGTGAGTACATGTTCAACTCCTTCAACCTCTTCTCGTATGATAAGTCCCCCAGCCCCTTGATCATCTTTGTCGCTCTGCGCTGCACCTCCTCCAGTAACTTAATGTCCCTCTTCAGATATGGACGCCAGTACTGCATGCAGTACTCCAGGTGTGGTCTAACTAATGACCTGCACAGTGGCAGAATCACCTCTTACCTCCTCGAGGACATACCCCTTGCAATACAACCCAGCATTTTGTTGGCCTTTGCAGCTGCATTCCTACATTGTGCCGAGTTGTTCATTGACCCTGTAATGAGCACACCCAGATCCTTCTCCTCCTCTGTCTGGGCTAGCTGCTCTCCCCCTAGCTGGTAACTCCTCCTTGGGTTCTTCATCCCAAAATGCAGCACCTTGCACTTTTTGGCATTAAAGCCCAGTTGCCAGGTGTCTGACCAGGTTTCAAGCTTTGCCAGATCATCCTGCAACCCCTGCCATCCCCCTAGGTCATCCACCACGCCTACCTTGGTATCATCAGCAAACAGACTGATCTTGCTCTTGATGTCCCATGATATGTCTGCAATGAATATGCCAAACAACACTGGTCCCAACACTGAGCCCTGTAGAACACCGCTCGTCACTGCCCTTGGGTGTGAGATTTCCCCACCCACCACCACCCTCTGTTGCCTTCCCTGCAGCCAGTTTCCTACCCATCTCACCAGCTTTGCACCCGCCTCTGTGCCTACTAACTTCCTTCCCAGCCTTCCATGTGGCACTGAGTCAAATGCCTTACTGAAGTCCAGATACAGGACATCCACTGCATGGCCCCTGTCCAGTTGCCTAGTTACCCAATCATAGAACTCGACCAGGTTGGTTTGGCAGGATCTGCCACATATGAAGCCATGCTGTCTGCTGTCCTGTAGTCCTTTGGCCTCTAGGAGGGCCACCAGCCTCTCCTTCAGGATAGTCTCCATTAGCTTACCCACGATGGATGTGAGGCTCACTGGTCTGTAGTTTCCCGGTTCATCCTTGGGGCCACTCTTGTGGAGGTGCACCACATGAGCCATTCTCCAGTCGAGTACACACCCCAAATGTAGTGAGGCATTAAATAGGTCTGCCAAAGGTCCTGCAAGGACCTCTGCCAGCTCCTTCAGTACCCTGGGGTGGATGCCATCTGGGCCTGGCGCCTTGTCCACCCTCAATGCCTTCAAACCCTCTCGAACTCTGCTCTCCATGATTTCCCATCTGTCACCACTTCCCCCCCTGCTTGCCATTTCTCCCACCTTGGGTGTCACCCCTCTTCTCTTTAGTAAATACTGAGCAGAGTACTCATTTTGTGCTTCCATGCTCATCACCCTGCTTCCACCCAACTCCCCTCCTTCCTAATCCTTACTATGTGGTCCTTATAGCTCCTTTTCTCCCTGATGTACTTAAAGAAGTCCTTCTTCCCTTTCTTAATGCCTTGTGCCAGCCTGAGTTCCGTAGATGCCTTGACTCCCCTTACTGCCCTCGTCACCTCCTTCGATTCTGTCAAGTACTCCTCCCTGTCCTCCCCCCTCCCTGTTTTCTTGTACTTCCTAAAGGCAGCTTTTTTCCTCCTTACCTTTTCCATGACCTCCTTGCTCAACCAGATTGGTTTCATAGCCCTAGCCTTCTTGCTCTGGGCTCTGCAGCAGGTTTTGGTTGCCTCCACTATCCCCAGCTTTATGAGCTCCCACCTCTGGTTAAGTGTCCATACTAGATTGAATTCTGGCCAGGTACCCTTTTATCACTTCCCCCATCCTCCCAAATTTGGCCCTCCTGAAGTCCAGCACTATTGTGCCAGATTCTACTCCTTCGTTGCCCATATCCAATGTAAGCCATACTGAGCGGTGGTCACTCCTTGACAGCGATTCTTCCACTGTAAGTTCTCTCACAAAGTCCCCATTTGCCAGCACAAGGTCAAGGGTATTTCCTAACCTGGTTGGTTCACTGACCATTTGCAGCAGGAAGCTGTCCTGGAAGGCATCCGGCAGTACCTGCTCCCTTCTGTTCCTGGTTGTTGGGGTGCTCCAGTCCACTCCTGGCATGTTGAAGTCCCCACAATCACCACACTATCCTTCTCGCAAGTCCTCCTGATCTGTCTCACTAGTTCCCTGTCTAACTCCTCCGTCTGAGATGGTGGCCTGTACACCACTCCCACTCTAAGAATCCTATTCTTGGAATTCTGGATTTGCATCCAAAGTGACTCCGTACTACCCTCCTCCCCTTCCTCCCTTACACACTTCAGTCCTTCCTTCACATATAGTGCCAACCCCCCTCCTTTCCCAATCAATCTGTCCCTATGAAATAATCTGTACCCTGGTACAGACAGGTCCCAGTCATTGTATTGGGTGGCCCATGTTACCGTGATGACTGCAATGTCCACCTCTCCCTCTGCCATGAGAACCTGTAACTCTGCAGTTTTCCTCCCAAGGTTCCTAGCATTAGGGTAACCACCTTCACCCTTTCCCCCCCTTCATCCTGCCCTCCTTTCCTAGCATCACCAACAGTACTTGCCATTTGTTCATTGTCACTGTTATGGGGGGTTAGCTCGTATGGTTTCCCAACCTGTGGTCTCTGCATATCTCTTCCCCAACTGCCATCCCCCACTCCTAGTTTAAATTCACTTTTTAAATTTTTAAATCCATACTGATCGCTAACTGGACATTTTTCACATTTCTTTGGGCCGAGATTACATTCAACAGGCGTTGTATGTTATCCTGCAGAAAATGACCTGAGATGAAACCCGTTTGATCTTTATGTATTAAGATCTGAACTACCAGTTATAGTCGATTGGCTATTATCCCCGTAAAAATGTTTAAATCGATTGGGAGTAGCGAAATGGGTCAATAAGACCTACAGTCATCTTCCGGATCTTTGCCTGGTTTAAGAATAACAGATATCTGGGCCAGATTCCAAGATCTAGGGGCTCCCTCCTTATCAGCTCATTATAGGCATCTGATATTACTGGTAGCAGGGAGTCCTGGAATTCTTTAAAGAATTCTGCTGGGTACCCGTCCATTCTCTGGGGCCTTCCTAGCTTTTAATAGCTTAATTTTCTGAGTTATTTCTGTGTTGGAGATAGGAACTACCAGCTCCAATCTCCACTCCTCATTCAGCTTGGGGAGTCAGAGGTTTGCCAAATAAGATATTATTTCCTGTTGATGGTCTGAACCTCTCTCCTCTTGATATAATGTCATATAGTATTTTTGGAATTGAGAGGCTGGGGACGGGGTTGTTGTATTATCTATTTCTGATCTTAGTTTCACCACTGCTCGGGAGGAACTCTCCTTTTGGAGTAGCCAAGCTAATAGTTTCCCTGCTCTGTTGCCTTGTTCATAGTATTTTTGTTTGGCATATCTAAGTTGGCCCTCCACCTGCAAGTCCAATATTTTATTTAATTTAGTTTTTAGTTCGTCTAGCACATTTTTAGTACATGGATCTAAGGTCAGTTGGTGGGTTGTCTCCAATCTAGATATGTTCATTTCTAATTCCATATATTCTTTTATTTTAGACGTTTTGTAACTGGAAGCATAGTTAATTATAATGTCCCTGATATAACATTTAAGTGCATCCCATCTGACCCCTGCCTCGGTATCTTCACTTGGGTTATGTTCTAAAAATTCTTTGATTGACTGCTGTATAAAATTTTTGAAGTCTGTGCGATTCAGCAGGCTGGTGTTAAGTCACCAGATGGACTCAGGAGGTTTAGATGATAATGCTATTTCCACGGATATGGAAGCATGGTCTGACACCAAAATATCACCTATGCTTGCTCTCTTAAGGTGATGTAAAACATTTGCCAATATTAAAAAGAAATCTGTTCTGGAATACACCTTGTATTTTGGGGAGTAGAACGTGTAATCTCGGTCTTTAGGGTGTGTGGATCTCCAAACATCCACCAATGAGAACTCCAAGCATAGTCTACTGAGAGTCCTACTGGTCCTAGCTGGGGCTGTAGTTTTGGAGCCCGTTCTGTCCTAACCAAGGTCTAACACTGAGTTGAAGTTCCCTCCTATAAAAATCAGAGCGTTAACATGATGGGGTCTTTAGTCATTTTGATGAGAAACGGAACCCTTTCTTGTTCCTCGTTCGAGGGATATACATTGAGAAAGACACATTTCTTCCCTCTATGCTCCCTCTGATCCTGACATACCTTCCCTCCGGGTCTAGATCAACTTGATCAATCTTAAGTGGGACATTCCTTCTTATCAATATGGCTGTACCTCTTTTATTAGTGTGCCCTTGGGATTCGGCTGCATATACTTCACCTACCCAACCCCTGCTCAACTTACTATGTTCTGCCCCACTCAAGTGGGTCTCTTGTAGAAACACTGTAGTGGCATGTTGTCTTTGTAGTTCTTGAATAATTCTTGACCTTTTTATAGGACTATTTATACCCCTTACATTTCAGGAACCTATTTTAAGGTCTGCCATATTGATATCTTATTGTTGTAAATAATCTTCTGAGGATAATTGTATGCCCGTAAGAATATCTTAATTAACTGAACATAATAACCAAACAGTATAAACCAGTCATAACTATATACAAACTGCCAACTCATTAGCAGAATAATCATATATTTAACTTCAAGGTTTATATATACCCTATTCCACACCTCTGGACACTTCTATGAGGTGAGGTTGGAGGCTGTAAATCTAGCCTCCCCGCCAGAACAAAACCACACCAGTACAATTTATGTGGTGTCCCAGCTGGGTTGTAATCAGTTGCCTCTGTGGTGAAAACTTTGAGCATCAACCATTTTCCAACTTGGTGGTTTAGTTAAAAGTTTGTTTTAATTTTGGTATGAGGAGGGGGCCTGGCCACCTTTTGCTCCCCCCAGGGTGAGGAGAGTATCTCCTAGGTTCCTGGTACGTCCAGAGACACCACACTGCATTGTCAGGGGCATGATCCTCAAGAGCGAGAAGCTAGCAGCCCCTCGACCCGGTGAGCATCCAATATGGCAACTCCATGTGACCCATCATGGCCTCCCACCTGGGACACCATCTGCCCCCCAACCACAACCCCAACCGCCCATTCTCCAGATGCAGTCCATCTCTAAGTTTATGTAACCCAATTTTTATTTAACTTAATATAGGTTGTTGGGCTGAGGAGACTATGTCATTCGACCTTCTTGGGTCTAATTTAATTCAGTATGTTTTGCCCATATTCCTGACGGGAGTCTATGTGCACCCACTGGCACACCCTCGACACTCCCTCAAGTGAGAACAGTATATCACTGAGGTGTTAGCCCGAAATAAAAGGTCCAGCCTTGAACTGTAGCAATAGGCTGTTTTAAAGGGTGACCATTCGTCCAGTGTTCACCTCAGTCCCAAACCAACTTACAGAGTGCGCCCATAAGAGAGACAGGGTCAGGACTACAGGGGATAGGTCGGCCGTCATCACTGCAGATCTTTATGGAGGCATCCCCTTTTGCTGCCAGGGTCAGCCAATCCCTTCTGCTGCGATAATCTCCAGGGCAGCCCACCCCAACTGGAGCCCCCCCCAACTTGGGGAAGTTGCCCCCCCACCCAACCTTCAATCCTCCTAAATCCATCCCTCAGATCCAGCTCTGTAAATATGAATTGAAACACCATTAGCTGTAAAGTAGAAAAAAATTGAGGTTTACTATTCACAAATAACTTGATTAGCAACAACTATAAAGTTCAAGGTCCAGATCTATATGCTTCCTTGGATTACACCAATGTCCAAATTAACAGTCAGTTGATAAACTAAAAGTTCTTAAGCACCAGAAAAACCTAAGCTGCTACGGGTCAGGTCTGTACGCCTATTGTCGTTCCCTTACAGACCCGCCGTGCCAACCATTAGGGAAACGTTCAACTACAGGCAGTTTCCCTCATCTAGGAATGCAGCTCAGTTTTTGAGACAAAGCAAAAAAAAAAAGATTGGCTTGGTGTACTCAGCCTGTGTTATCTACAGCCTCCTCAGCAGATGGATGTGGGGGTGAAGCTTCTCTGGGGTTGGTGTCTTGAGGGGCCACTTTATTGTAAACACTGTCCCACACTGAATACAGATCTCCTGATCTCCATGCCTTCCTATTTGTAGTTCCCTTCCATTGCCAAGACTTCTTAAGGAGGATTTTATCAAACACTCCAGAACCCTCCACTGGAATGGATATACCTTGCTGTTTGGCCCAGCCAACTGCTTCCTCCACCTCCTGAAACCACTGCCAGCCTTCCAAGGTACAGATTTTAATTCTTGCAGGGTATTCGAGATGTGCAGAGTGCCCCGCTTGTCTGAGAAGTTTAACCACATTGTACGCTCTCTGTCTATGAGCTAGTGTTTGAGGGGCATAGCCTCGATCAAAGAAGAGATGTACATCTCCAAACAGCACTTGTTTCTTGGACCATGCCTTTTTTAGTACCTCCTCCTTATCTCAGTAGTCTAAGTAGGCCATTATTATGGAACATGGTTGGGCTTTAGTGTCCTTAGGCTTGACCACCACCAAGGACCTATGTGATCGGATAACACCAAGATCTCTTCCCCCTCTAAATTTAATATTTCCTTTAAGAAGCTGTCCATAAACTGAGTGATATTGTCAGATTCTGTGCCTTCCAGCAGACCGTGTAAGCATAAATTGTTTCTCCAGTTGCGATTCTCTAGGTTTTCCAACTGGTGCTGGAACGCTTGTTCTCTGTGGTGCAGGTCAGTCAGTGCTGCTTTATGTATATCAGAGATGTTGGTGTATTGGGTCAATGACTCTTCAAGGTGTTCTGTGCATTCTTTTAGATCTGTGATACTTTGTTCTCCATAGCCTCTGCTCCAGTCTGGAAAGAGTGTCATTCATCTGTTGTAGCATGCTACATAGTGTTCTAGAGGTAATTGTAAACTCCTATTCAGCATCTTGCGAGGCGGCAGGAGTTTGGCTGATCAGGTTCACTATCTCGGAGCGCAATGCGGCCTGCTGGTGTGAGGTTGAAGGTGGAAATTTAAGCTTGGGGTGCAAATTATTCGCTCCATCTTTGTACTTAAGTTTGGGAGGCATATTGGGTTCTTTGATCACTTGATTATCTAACCGGGAATCGAAGTCTGCGAGCTGGATTCTGATGGATTGATTATGAAGCTGTCGGGAGCTCTGAGTTTAAGCCACCATCTCTTGGCAACCAGAACCAGAAGTCTTCCGGACCCATTTTTAATAGTATTATTTCCTCCTCACTACCTATCTTTGTGGCTGGCATTTACTGCTGCCCAGGCACGCCAACCACAATAGTCACCGACCTTCTGGGCCAGCTGTCCTCCCTTGCCTAATCAGGTGAACTATATGCTATGGGTGATTTTAACCACAATTGGCTAGCACCCATTTTTAACAAATCCCAAACCAAGTTAACTGCTCTTAACCTCTGTCAAACCATTACTGAACCCACTCGCTCCAACCTTAAGTCTGGTAATCACTCACTCCTTGACTGGGCACTTACTTCCCACCCACACCGCGTCATCAGCTCTGGTCTTCTCTCCGATTCCATTAGCGACCACCACCCAATCTATTTAGTCCGCAAAATCCACAGAGTTAAATCCACTCCCAAATTTATATTCCAGTGTTCTTACAAATCCCTCAACCTCTCCCCCCTTTTGGATGAACTTTACCACTCTAATTGGGTCCCAAGCACTAACCACTCTAATATGGACTCAGCCCTTATGCACTTTCAGAATACCTTCCTCTCCGCCTGGGACAAATTCGCCCCCCTATGCCGGGCTAGAGTCCATGGTTCCCACCTACCCTGGATCACTCCTGAACTGATTGCTTGCCAACAAGCCTGTGATAAGGCCTGGCAAATCCACAAATCCTCACTCCTCCCCGGCGACTATACCTCCTATCGCATGTTCTGCAATAGGTGCACGAAGGCCACCCACCTAGCTAAGTCTGAATATTTCAATAACACACTTAATGCAAACCTTGAAAGACCTTCCAAATTCTGGAAAGTCATTAGCTCCCTCTTTTCCCCCCAAACAGTTAACCCTCCACCTCTTCTCCTTGCCCAAGGTACTCTCCTTTCTGAACCCCTGGAAGTTGCCACCGAGTTTAATTCATATTTCACTACCTGTGCCCAGGCCCTCCTCGAAGCCCTTCCACCTGCAAACACTCCATCTCCTCAGTCTCCCATCCCCCACCTATCCGGCATGAACCCCTTCTCCTTTAGACACATTTCCTCCTCTGAAACCTTAGAAGCCCTTTGTGCCCTAAACCCCTCCAAAGGCAAATCCCCTGATGGTCTTGATAACAAACTCCTCTTCTTATCTGCTCCCGCCATCACTACCCCCCTTGCAGCCCTACTAAATCTATCCTTCAGTAGCGAGTCACTCCCCTCCATATGGAAGCATGCCACTGTTCTCCCCCTCCCCAAAGGCGGTGACTCTACCTCTGCATCCAACTACCGCCCCATCTCCCTCCTCCCCACCCTCGCAAAACTCCAGGAACACCTTGTGCTATCCCAACTATCCCACTTCCTCGCCGAAACTAACTTCTTCACCCTTTCCAGTCCGGGTTCAGAAAACACCACTCCACTACCTCCTCCCTGCTCAGACTCACAGACTACATCCTCACTGGAATGGACAAAGGGCTAATCACTGCTGCTATTTTCATCGACCTCGCAAAAGCCTTCGACACTGTTTCCCATTCTCTCCTACTATCCTGCCTTTCTGCAGCTGGTTTAGCTGAATCCGCCATTAACTGGTTCAGTGCCTACCTTCTAAACAGAACCCAATCCACTAAAATAGCTAACCGCATCTCCCCCTTCCTCCCTATCACCTCTGGTGTTCCGCAAGGCTCAGTTCTCGGCCCCATCCTCTTCTCCATCCTCCTAAATGACCTGCCAAACTCCTGCTCCTCTTCGGCCATACACATGTATGCAGACGACACAGTCCTCTTCACCTCTGGCCGGACCCATGAAGAAGTCGCTTCCAAACTTCAAACTGACTTCAACAAAATCCAACACTGGTACAATAGCAACCAACTCTCCTAAAGCCTAAGAAAACCAACTCTATGACTTTCGGCACCAGACAGCGCTTTCCAAACTCACCTCCCTCTGAGATTCCACACCCTAAATAACACCATCCTTGAAGAAGTACCCTCCTTCAGGTATCTCGGGGTTTGGCTTGACCGCCACCTCTCCTTTTCCACTCACGTCGATGCCATCATTTCCAAACTGCGCCCAAAACTTGGAGCCCTCTATAGAAACCGCACTAGTCTCCCTCTTCCTGTCAGACGCGAAATTGTTCAGAAAATGATTCTACCCTCCTTCGACTACTGTGATGTAGTTTACAGTTCCGCTGCACAGACCACCCTAGCCAGATTAGACCCCCTCTTCAATGCTTTTTGCCGCTTTGCCCTTGATGCCCCCCCTCGATCACATCACTGCATGCTTTATCGTTCCCTGTCCCTACCTTCTCTGAGCAACCGGCGCCTAATTCATTGCGCTAAATTCACCTCCAACTTCTGGTTCGGCTCCTCCCTCCCTATCTCGCATCCGCCCTAACCTCCCACCCACCCCCTCACACGCCCTCAGATCCACTGACCCTAGACTACTATTCATCACTCGTCGTAGGACCACCACCGGCCAATCTGCATTCTCTTATCTCTTCCCTAAACTCTGGAACGGCCTGCCCACCCAGGTCCGACATTCTTCATCCAAGCTGTCCCTTTCCTATGCCCTCTCTAACTTCCTTGCACCTAACTGCTGCTGCCCCTGACCACCCTCCCATTAGTGCCTCCCCCCCCCCCCATGCCTGACCAGTGGCCTGGCCATGCCCTATTAGTCTGGCTTTATGCTACCCTGCGCGCCTGCCATCTCTCTATTACTTCAGCCCTCACTGCAGTTTGCTCCCTTCCCCTTCCCAATCAACCTAAGTCCCTTCCCCACTCTCTCCCCCTCACCCTGTCCTCTCCCCTATACACCTACGTTTCTACACTCTCCATCTCCCCCATCTCACTCTCCAAATCCTTCCCTGCTACTTTATGCATCTCCTGTAGCTCAACCTCCGCTACTACATTCAAATTCTGGTACTACTACCCTGTTCTGTAACTGGCACTTATTTATTTCATGTTTAGCCTCAGTGTGTACCCTTGTATTGTATACCTTGCCTTAAGATCATGTTCTGTACTGTTTACCTCATTGTGTAACCACGATTTTGTATAATCTGTACTTGCTGTTACTCTTGATTAACTGAACTGCAGCTTATGTAATAGTTCAAATGTAATCCTCCAACTATGTACATTTTCCATATTATGCTACTATAAATTCGACTATTGTATGTACCTGCCTCTCTGTATTTCGGTAGCACCGTGGGGGCAGGCATCTTTTTGCTCAGTGTGCCTTTCCTGGTGAAACATTTTCAATAAATAAATAAATAAATTTAATGTGGAAATCAATTCTCTTTTAGTTTGCCTTGTTGCAATTAACTTAAAGAGTCTAGCCAACACAGGTATGGTAATATATTACATTTCCTGTTTATCACATGACCCCGGAATTTAATGGTCCTGATAAGTATTCTAATTTTGAGTGAAAACATCCCAGCTTCTAATCTTAAAAAAGAGGCCAGACAATCTCTAGACAAAGTCAATGTGTATCCGATAAAAAAGTTCTGAATTGATTCAGTATTACAGTTTCTTGAATTCAAGCCCCAAATTTCACTGCCATATAAATAATGACTAATTGTATTTGCTTCATAGGCCTTTTTTAGGGCAGTAAAATAATTATTAGCAAAACAAACTAATTGCCCTTGTTGTTTTGTTTGCCTTTTCTTTCATTTCATTTATATGAGGTTTCCATGACAGGTTTCTTTCAAACATAGTACCAAAATATCTGTATTCTTTTATTTCTTCAATTTATTTACCATTTATTATCCAATTATTGTCCCATGCCGCATTTGAAAAAGGGCCTTGGCTCATATTGCTTACCCAGTAAGCAAAAGTTTAAAAAAAAAATATATATATATATTATTTTTTAATTTGCTACCAAACAACCTCTGCAAAAAAGCATCATGCCAACACCAGCAAACAGAGAGTTCTGGCCCTCCTCAGAATCTTTGCTCTACTACTCCTTATATCAGACAATGTTCACCCCAACCCAGGCCCCATCTCATCCAGCTCTAGTGCCTCACACCATGGGCTTAGTATGGCTGCGATGACTATCTGCAGCTTACCCAAAAAGCCAGTGCCTCTACAATGCTGGATGCAGCAGCATCAAACAGATGTACTTACCCTCACTGAAACATGGCTATCAAAGAAGGTCCCAGACTCCTCTATAGCACTCCCTGGCCTCACCCACTATCAAGCTGACAGAATTGGCAAATGGGGAAGGGGTGTGCCTTCTACATCTGAGACTCACTGCCATGCCAAACCCTACCGACACCCTCCCTGAATCACGGGGCACAAGCACTGACAATAAAGCTCACTCCACACCCTACCACAGCTCCAGTTACCATTATTGTGGCCTACATCCCACTACGTAACCAAGCCTCAGCTTTTCAATCTCTGGCTGACTATATCTCCAGCTTCCCACCTAAAACAGAGCACATTATTTTGGGGAACTTTAATGTGAACTAGTTATCAAGCTCAGCCTCACCTATAAAAGACACCCTCGTAGCACTAGATCTAGCCCCATTAGTTAACCAACTAACCAGGGTAAATCCCAGAAATGGTAGTAGCACCCTGATCAACTTCCTACTCACCAATCACCCAAACAGAATTTCAAACCTATCTGTACTCCCAGACGCTCTAAGTAATCACTCCCCCATCCTCTTCACCTGGTCATGTCAGCAGCAGCAACCCCAACCAAGCAGTTTTACCCAACGACATCTTCAACCTGGAGGCCTCTCTAAACTAAGGAGACATCTTGCACAGTGTGACTGATCCCCCATCATTTGCGCCCCTTCCATAGATGTAGCCCTTGACTACTTCACACACACATTCAACAATGCTTGTGATACATTCGCCCCGCTCACTAAGGTTCAATACAAAAAATGAAATGCCCCCTGGATCACACCAGCATTGCTCCAGCAATTAAAGAACTGCAATGACCTCTGGTTCAAAGCAATTGCCTCTGGTGTGCAGGCGGACAGGCTGGCCTATAAAATGGCTTGCAACAAATGTATACGGGCTATTAGAATGGCCAAATCAAGCTATTACAAATCATCCCTTGCCTCCTCCTGGGGGAATGCTAGGTTGTTCTGGGAAAACCTAAAGGAACTGAACGGAAAATCCAGGATGCCTCCCCCTGCCCAGCTAACAGTCAACAACAACATTACCTCAGACCAGTTCACCATCGCCACTGGCCTAAACACAGCATTTTTGGATCTAAGCACAGTTCTGCCAGACAACTTCTTCGACCCCACAATTGTGACCCCAGAACCAAACGACACCTACCCCCCTTTCTACCTCAGGGTTATTACTATGAAGGAAATGAGATCACACCTTAAAAAAGCCCTAGGGGGCTCAAACAACTGCAAAGACTCCTTCAACATGAAAATCGTTAACCTGGTACTTGACTCCGTGCTCACCCCCCTGACCAATCTCCTTAACCTCTATGCCTAGGGTAGTTCCCAACTGACTGGAAAATGGCCAGCATCACACCAATAGTAAAGAGTGGGGACCCCACCTTACCCAACAATTACCATTCTCCCTCCCCTCTCTAAAGCATTGGGAAAAATCGTTGCCACCCAACTCATAGACTATCTGCTTGTGCATGGCATCCTATGTAAGGAACAACATGGTTTTAGAGCTGGACACAGCACAACTACCACCATCATAGAGCTCTCCAACTGACTGCACACAGCTCTAGATAAGAAGCATCTAGTGGGAGCTGTATTTATTGACCTGTCGAAAGAGTTCAACACAGTCTCACACGCCCTGCTCCTAAATACTCTTTGCCGCACCAGCCTGTCCACTGGACCCATCGCTTGGTTCACAGATTACCTCTCTGATAGGTCCCAATGTGTGAAGATAAACAGTACCCTCTCATCCACTCTACCAGTCCGCTCTGGGAGGTTCCACAGGGCTCCATCCTTGGTCCGTTACTATTCAGCATCTTCCTGAATACCCTACCTAAATCCTGTCCAAGTAACCTTCTGCTCTATGCAGATGATGCAGTAATGTATGCCTCCCACTCTGATCCCATAATCTTTCAGTCCTCCATACAAACCACCTTCAACTGCATTGAAAACTGGTTTACTGACCACAGGCTCATGGTCAATGTAAAAAAGACCAAATCAATGATCTTTGCCCACCGAGCAGAGCAAGGACTATAATGCCCAGCTAACAATCTTTGCCAAAACCCTACTCACACTGGAACAGGTCCACGCCTATAAATATCTGGGCCTTACATTTGCTCCTAACCTCTCTTTCTACCCACATATCAGTAATCTCTCTGGTGCCATAAATATCCTCACAGGACTACTGTATTGGCACAAAGCCTGCTTAATGCCAGAGGCCCTAAACATTGCTGTTACATTCTTTGTTCTCTCCCTTGTAGACTATGGCCTAACCATCTACTCAGCCACTGACCACACTGCACTAAATAAAATCCAAATAGCCATCAACAAAGCCTGTAGGCTCTTAGCTGGCGTAGATAAGTGTATCCACAGTTGCACCCTGTATGCATTAACAAATATCCTCACCCTAGACGAAAGAGTATGTTATCAAGCATGTCTCCTTACTAAGGAAATCCACCTAGGCCTTACCCCCAATGGAGTCTCTGCTACCCTCTGCACTGCTTATACCTCAGCAAACACCCATACAGCAGATAAATTAATGTGGGCTGTTCCCAGGGTCACAACCACCCTTGCCCAAAGTTATTTTTCCTACAGAGCACCATCCTGGTACAATGAGCTCCCCCTGGCCATTACCTCTATTACAAGACTAGGATCTTTTAAAATAGCCCTCAAAGACCACATAATCTCCACCTCCGCCAATGCTTAGACTAAGAATGGGAAGTTGCCAATGCACGGCAAGAATTTGGGTGAACGTTTTTCTTTATCCAACTATTTGTTATTGTTATAACTGTTTGTTCTGACAATGTTGGTATCCCGACTGCTCACACAACTTGCTAGCATACTGGCCTCACCATCATGTTGATTTTACTCTCCCGCTGATTTGTATTGCTCATACCCTGCTATCTTTTTCTTCCTACCCTCACTGTAATATATGTGTACTGCCTGGTTATTGATATGTATTGTACTCTGACGAGGGGCCTTTGTAAATGAGCCCTCGACTCAAAGGTTGTTATCTGATATTCTCAATAAATAAATAAATAAAATTATTTTAGTTTTCTCCACATTTAACTCCAGGTCTAGATTGTTCAGTTAGTTCTTATTACTAGTAAGGCCCTTTCACAACCCCAAAGGAGTTTGTGATCACAGAATGGCTTTCTCTGCATACAACATTATTAATTTTTTTTTTGTTATTTCAAACTGGTGGAAACATTTAATACTTGTTATACATTTCACTCAAGATTCAATATATAGATTGAAGAGAACTGGGGCCAAAAGACACCCTTGTTTAATGCCCCACTTTATAAATTTTTCATTTGTCAGTGCTCTGTCTTTGGCGAATCTCACCTGGGCGGTGGTGTTAGTATGTAATAATTTTAGAATAGCAAATAAATGATAATCTATTTCTAATTGTTGTAAGGTATTAAAGAGAGTTTGTCTATTTACTGAATCAAAAGCTGATTTGATATCTATGCAACAGACACACAGTGTTTTTTTCTTCCCATGGACATAAGAATCCAATACATTACATTTAATGTGAATATCAAATCAAGAGAACTATGGTACTTTTTAAAACTACATTGGAATTTAGAAACTAATGAATTTTCTTCCACCAAAATCTGTAACCTAATAATGTTCTGGTATATATTTTTGGAGTTACTGAGAGTAATCTAATAGGTCTCTAATATTTAAGATAATGTTTTTGGACTTTTTGAAAAGGGGTATTATAACTCCCTTGCTCCAGTGCTGTGACAGAACTACATAGTTAATGATTAACATAAATATAAAGGCCAGTAATTCTGACCAAAATAAAGAGTTATGTTGATAAATTTCCACTGCAAAACCATCTATACCAGTGGCTTTGTTTTCCTTTTGTGCCATAATTGCACTTAAAAATTCCTTAGGAGAGATTACAAACATTTCTTTGGATTCTAAGCTTCATGATTTGTCACAATCAGTACTTACTAGTTCACATTAGCATGCAACCATTGTCCAAAAATCCTGCATATCCTTATTCCATAATGATTCCTGTGGTTTTTCCCACAGTGATTGTTTATGTTTTTTTTTTCTTTTTGAAGTGCAGTAGCCTCCTTTATTCTGATGTTATATTCTTCAAGGCAAGCAATTTCCTCACTTTCTTTCTTTCATTGTTTAAATTCCTACACTCCCAGTCAAACCAAAGTTTAAACATATCTACTATTTATTGTATAATCTCATCTCATTTTATGTATGAATTCTCCCAGGTCATGCCTGAAAATAATCAACTTTGGCTAGCGCACCTAACCCGGTTAATAAAAACTAAATAAATAAAATAAATAAATGGTTGCTTTACATCTGGGTAATGATTTCAGTCTAGAGTCTATCTTAGTAATAAACTCCAAGAGTCAAGCATTCTTTTAAAACAGAATTCATTAAATCTATATTTTTTATTTATTTAAAAAATCTAGTGATGTCTTCCCTGCAATTATTGCATCAGTTATAGTGTTTTTCATATGGATTCCATTTTACCTTTTTACCATACCTAATGCAAATATTAAGATTTGCTACATTCTCCATCCTGAATTCCATTGGAAATGTTTTAATGTCCATACTAACATTACAGACTAATAGGAAATGATTTCTATACCAGACCTTATGAACCTTTAAATAGCTCACTTTATTGTATTCCTGTGCATTTATGATGTACTGTATACATCTAGGACACTACCTCCCGCAGGCATAGGAAATGTTATTTCTCCATCCCAATCCCTTTTTACACAACCACTTAGAACCCACAGACCATGTTTCTCAAGGAATTATATAAGATTTTTACCCTTAGAGTTTAAAGTTCTATCTTTTGACTGTCTAATTAGAATATTTATTATATTGTCAATACACAGATCTGCTGTTTTCTCCTCAATTTCTCATTCTAATCTAGTGTTAAAATCACCTGCTAAAAATAATTATACTTGGGAACTGACACTTTAGTGCTTCTAAATCCTTACCTGTTTTATATCAGATCCAAGATGATGGAGTGGTGCCATCATGTGTAGGGAGGATGAGAGACCCCTGCAGCAATTCAGACCAACAACAAGGTGAAAACTTAAGCAATGAAGTGGACAACTAACACAATGGAAATATGTATAAAAGAATACAAAGGGCAAAGCAACTATCTGAAACTTTGCGAACATAATCTCCTACAAGTACTAGACAAACACAGGAGGTGCTGCAAGAAAAAACTCAGCGTCCGGCTTTTTTCTCCCTAATGATGTGGGAAGTGAATGGAGGACAATTACCAGCTTTGCTGTCTTCCATAGCACCATTGGGAGTTAATCGAAAACAACTCGCTTTACCAGACATGACAGGCAGAAAAATAATGACTAAAAAGGCAACTTCAGCAGCAATCACACCAAATAAACAGGAGAAACTTACCAAAGCACAACAGGGAGGTGATTCCACAGTACCAGGGCAAGGGCAGAGAGGCAGAGATCCCAGAAGAGACCGAAGGAACAGCTGAGGAGGTGCATGTTGAACCTACCCCCCCCGCCAGAATCAGGTAGAATGCCAAAAACAGAAGGAGCAACTGAGGGAGCCAGCAGTATGAACAAAAATCTCAAAGTACAGAGGAAAATGGAAACAGCAGGACACTTACCTGATGGAGCTCAGACACCAGTAAAAGAAGTGTGTTCATTGGAGCCAAACAACAGAGAAACAAATGGAAATCAAATAAATAGAAGTCAAAACTCAAATAACAGCATCAATCTAACTACGGAGGAAACTGGGGGGCACTTCTTCAGGCCCAAACAAGGTGCATATCACATCAGAGTTTCAAAACACTGTACTAAAAGGTATAAACAATATACAAAAAAAACTTGAGATGTATAAAACAGTAATGCAGCTTACAGCAAGCTTGCACAGTTAGTTAAAAAAATACAAGACCAAGAAGTTTGTGCCCAAAAAGGAACCATTAAATTGGCCCAGATTCCTGAAGGTGAGAGGGCACAGGGGATCCCACACCTTATTTTGAGGAATTGCTAAGCAAATCTGCAGGCCTTGAATGCCCCCAGACAAAAAATCTCCCTTGTTCAGGCCCATTGAGCAGGGGGCCTGAGACCACAATAGGAGACAGACAGACCAATATTTGTTTTTGTTAAGCCCCACAGATTCCAAGAAAAAGAGCTGCTTTTGAGAAAAGTCAGAACAGACAGAGAATTACAAGCTAAAGGTCTATCATTTCAGTCCTTCCCAGACTTTCACAATAAAACTGTCAATGAATAAAAATCATTCAGTCCAGTAACGGCAATACTATGAATCAGAGGGATTAAATATTTACTACCTCCAGCAAGACTAAGGTTTTTTTTTTTTTTACAAAGGGAGAATGTGAATGTTTAATGATCCAAAGGAAGCTGAAGTGCTCATGGAAGAAGAAGACAGGCAATTTAATCCACTTGCTGTACAACAATACTCAATGGAAGGGACTACAATGACTTCACAGCAGGCCTTATTTAAAAATAATTTTTCAACCCTAGCAAATGTGCAAAAACCAGAAAACAATAGGGACAGGCATGAAGGATTTGATTTACATTAAGAAGAGTGAAGAAGGATGTGGAGGGGCAAAAAGGAGAATGGGGAGAAAATATATATAATGATGTACATAAAGAAAAGAATGATATAAGTTTCTATTTTTGAAAGGATAGAAAGCATAAAAGAAAAAGAATGACTAGAAATAATGAAGAATACCTGATTACTTTTGACTCTTCTTGTTTTTCTAATACATCTCTTTTACATTCTTCTTTTTCTGTCATATATGGCAATCCAGATACTACCACTCTCTGGACAAAGTCTTATATGGTTGCTTGGACAAATGCTTTGTTTGCCAGGTATGTCTTTCTATTATCTTTGTACTTTCTATGTTAATTGGTTAGTTAGCAAAGGATGTCTAAAGTTATCTCAAAAGACTAAGTAAACACACATTTTTTTCTTACAGGGACCTCAACAAGTTCTTCAAGTTCAGGTTAAGAGCAGGGAACAAATGCTGTTTTTTGTTGATGTAAGTTGGATGAAATGTATGTATTATAATTTTATTTATTTATTTATTTTTATTTTATTTAGTTTTTGTTGACCGGGTAAGTGCACTAGACAAATTCTGCCTGGTTTCAGGCACGACCCGGGAGAAGGGGATACAGATGAATGCCAACTGACTTTGAACCAGATTAAGCTGTTGGTGGTATTTTAGTGAATGGGGGGAAATTTGGCCAGTGCACTGGGAAAATTCCTCTACTCGCCACTGGGGGAAATGCTGGCTGTCTTGCCAAGATGGCCACTTCTACGGAAGTGAGCTATGTATGAGGATGCTGCTGGAACAGGAGTTCAGGCATCTGCTCCTATCCTGTCCACTCAGGAGGCTGTAGATCTTGCTTTTGTGATGGTGGATTTTTTGGCTATGGATCAAGATTCTGATAACATGGAGGTTTGGTCTGACTTGGAAAACTTATCAGGACACTGTACAGTTGTTTTGCGTGATGCAGCGGTCGCTTCAAAGTCTATTTCGTGCACTGTCTCATCACAGCAGTGTGAGCTCCTTCGGCTGCAGAAACAGACCTGGTTGAAAAAGGCTTATGGCCTGGATTGTAAAATTAAGGCTTTAACCGCTGGCTCTCCTGCGGTTTCGGTGGCTTCCTCGGAACAGCTGATACAGGCACAGGGGCAACATGGAAGAGACACTGCCCCTGTTCTGGCCCAACCGCCTGTTGTTTTGATCGCTCAGGATTGTTGTGCGGCTGGCAGTATGAACAGTGCTCCTGCTGTGTGCCAAGAGCTGGCCCATTGGTTTGGATCAGGAGAAAGGGATGCAGCGTGTCAATTCCGGGATGCCTTGTATTGAAATGGGCTGCTGAGTCATGGAAGGCTTTGGTACCTCCGTACCAGAAGCTCCTAACCCAGATGTTATTTTCTCATTTAAGGAGCAAGCCAAAGAGAAGGATTGGAATGCTATGGTCCCTGATTAAACACCTCTAACCTCCCCGAGTATGCAGCAGCCTGATGTGGGCTTCTGGTCACCGGAACGAGCTTTAAATGATGCTGGGTGGATTCAGAGCCAGATGGGACAATGGATTCCTGACCCTAATGATCCCACTTACAAAAAACTAAAGTGGACAAAGACACATTGGAAGCAAACAACAGTGCTGAGAACTTCTGCATAAGCTTGACTCAAAAGGTTACATATTAAGGCAACAGTAGCATACCTTTAAAACTTAAAAAAATGCTTTATATAACCCTGCTTCTCAATGTTACTCCACAACAGAGATAGCACACTGCATTCATGCTCAACTAGTAGCTCCAGCCTATTCAACTGGAGTGAAGTCAAACACTGAATCCTGGGAAGTAAGAGCTCTCCACATGACCCCAACTCATTACAGGACACAGTCCATCTTGAAATAAATTTTGTGGATGCATAGTGTCCTTTTGTCACCTCACAAACATGTACCAATTGTCTGTTATTACCTCTCACTTATTCTGTTTTATAAAGACTGAGATGCTTTTTAATATCCAATGAATGGAGTTTCTCCTGTCTTATGTTGGAATGTGGTCTAGGAAATTAAACAGCTGGATAGTGATTGAAATAAGATGAAACAGCTGATTGGGCAGGAGGTAGGATACTGGTGTTGGATTGGGCGTCCACTGCAGGTAACAGGAACAACAGGGCAAACAATTGTTAAATTTAACAATGAGTTACATAAAGAACATTTGTATTGTTGCTGTCACTTCACTTATTAAAATTATCATTTTTACAAAAACACCTTAAATCCTATTGTCACAAAGATACTTCATAAACAGAACATTGAGAAAAGGGTCTGTGCATGCATAACAATGGGATGTTCATTCTTAAATTATTTAAAAAATAAAACTTGTTTTAGTGAAACCACCTATTAAAAGCATTTGTCATGGGATTCCTTCCCCTGAAATAATCCACACTCAGCTTTGTATTTGGGTGCTTAGTCAGCAAGTTTATTAATCACAAAATTACCCCATCTTTTTATGCAAACCACACATCTACATATTTAGACACAATTCTTCTCTTAATTCTTACATCACTTCATCACTTCTCCACCTTAGTTGGATGGACACCAGATCTACACCTTGGCCCTCTGAGTGCAAACCCACAAGATGCAGAACAAGTCAAGGTGCACAGCCAGTCCATGTTCCTTCTTTTATCGGGGCACAGTACCCCCTGGCCCCATCTTTCTTTATTCTGCTCATTTTCTCCTCCTCCCTCCCACTTTCTCTTCATGCCAAATCCTCACCAAAAGCATCTATGACAAACTGGTCACTAATACTGTCCACTTTCAGCAGCCACTCTGTGACCATGTGATACCCGACAGCCTCCCCAACTTCCGCCTTCCTACACGATGGGTAGGAAAGCAAACTGAATAGCAAGAAGGGTGAACCTCCTCTTACAGTCTCTTAACCATTTCCCTTTCCCAGGCTTCTACCCCCATTCAATCCATTTCTTCATTTCTAACCCACCCCTTTCTGTGCTGACTCACTTCCCAGCATCCCCTGCTTCTAGTTTTCATTCCTCCTCCCCACTCCCTTCCCACCCTCCTCCCCTCCTTATCTATCTACTTTCAGGTCAGGTGACCCCTGACAAGAGAGGTTGCCTTCAAACAGACAATCCGTTTTGTTATGGGCTCCACTCCCCTGAAATAATCCACACTCAGCCTTGTATTTGGGTGCTCAGTCGGCAAGTTTATTAATCACAAAATTATTCCATCTTTTTATCCAAAGCACATATCTGTCTATATATATATATATATATATATATATATACATTATATTTACACACCATTCTTCTCCCAGTTCTTATATCACTTCATCACTTCTCCACCACTGTTGGATGCACATCCAATCTACACCTTGGCCCTCTGGGTGCAACCCCTAAAGGTGTCAAACACACCTAGGTGCACACCCAGTCCATGCTCCTTCTTTTATCCTGGCCCAGTATCCACTGGGCCCCATCTTTCTTTATTCTGCTTCATTCCCCTCTCCCTCCCTCCCCCCTTTCTTCTCTTCTTTCTGCTAGCCCATTTCCAGCTATTGTGGAATGAGTTGGGCCCCCCTTTTGGAAAACCTTTAGCCCATTAACCAGAGCCCCCTCTAGCTGCAAATTGAAGAGATCCTGTCATATGTCCATCAAGTGAACTCCATCTGGCCTGTAAAGCCCTGAACATTCTTGTGAAATATCTTGATGCCATATTCCCACCCTCGCAAGCTCCTGAACCATGGCCACCACTTTCGTATTTAATCTTTTTCTGCCCCTGTCCACTGCCCTTGCATCCTTCACATACCTCCAGACCCTCCTAGGAATTATGTTGAACCAAACAATAATCACCTTGGGCCACCATTCCTTGATCTGATCCAGGTCCCTTTTAACCTCCCACATGATATCAAACCATGGTCTGCCCCCAAGTTCATCCGCCCCCCCCCCCACAAATGAATAAGTAACACATTTGGCTTAGGCAGTTTTAATTACATGTCCTCCAATAAAGGTAAAAACTTGGCCCAACACATGTCCCGCACTCCCTCCTAATGAACTTTTGCCATTCCCGGATTCAGCTTCAGTTGTCTGCCCCTGGGCCTCATCTCTGCTCTCCTTTCTGCCCAGAAAAATGAAAGAATGTCCTACAATCCACACTTGTCTCTTTCTATTGGACTCTGGAAAAACATAAACAATGTTAGTTCACAATTTCCCTGATATATGTCCTGTAGCTCCCTGATGTCCACCTTCCAACCTGCTACACAATTTCTGTTGACCCACCCTTTGTGACCATCTCTGATGCCATACCTATTCTGAAAGAGTGGGATGAGATTCTCATTGTGTCTTCCCCCAGAAACTCTAACCTTTTTTTCAACACTGCTACCAGCTGATAATTAGTGATCGGGTCCATAGCCCCTTGCACAAACAATGGGCTTTCCTCCAATGGCCTGGCTGCCCTGAAATTCCACATGGCCTGCACTGAACATGTCTGCCCCTCCACCTGCTCTCTTAATATCACTCTAACACCATTGCCCACCTGATCCATTTTAGACCTCCTCAACCGCACTTCCAACTACCTTCAGACTACCTCACCTTTTTCCATGATAGTCCTCCTTTTCTCCTTTTCACTTTGTGCTACCACCTCCCTCACCCAAAATGCCCCAAGGAACATGACTAAGAAAACTGCTGTAAAGAGGCATGCCTCATACTAGGAATGGCATACATTCTCTAACACCCCCACTAACCTCCTGAGGAGCTGTTCTGAAATCGAGTGCCTCTTATCCTAGCTCCTCCCTTTCAACCTCTGCTATCCTTGCATCATTCTCCTGATCAGCAGTGCTTCAAAAGGCTTGTCCCAACCCCTCATGCTGCAGACTAGCCCCATTGCCACTAGGTGAATCCCGTGATTGAATGAGCTATCCATTCTTCCCACTTCTGGTTAACATAGAAACATAGAATTTGACGGCCGATAAGGACTGCTTGGCCCACCCAGTCTGCCCATTTCCCTACCTACTGGATAAGCTGCAGATCCTAGTTAACCAGCAGCCTACTTCTTCCTACCCCCACCCCCCAGAATTGCCTTATGACTATCCCATGCATGCTTGAATTCCCACTGATTTTGACTCCACAACTTCCTCCGAAGGCTGCTCCATGCATCCACAACCCTCTCTGTAAAAAATACTCTTAAATTACCTCTGAGCGCCCCTCTATCTTCAAATTGTGCCTCTTGTTCTTGCACACCTCTTTTTTGAAAGATGCTACCCTCTTGGACTTTGTTGATTCCTTGAGGTACTTGAAAGTTTCTATCATGTCCCCCTCTCCCTCCTTTCCTCGAGGCTATACATATTAGCTCCTTAAGTCACTCTTCATCGACTTCTGGTGCAGACCCTGCACCATTTTAGTTTCCCTCCTCTGGACAGCTCCATCCTGTCTATGTCTTTTTGGAGATTGGGTCTCAGAACTGCACACAGTACTCAGATGGGGTCTCACCAGCTGTCTGTACAGAGGGATAATAACTTCCTGTTTTCTACTGGTGATGCCTCTCCCTATGCATCCCAGTATCCCCAGCCCTCCTTGCTGCCCTCTCACATTGCTTGCCCATCTTTAGGTCATCTGATATGACTACCCCAGGTCCCTTTCCATTCTTGTTGTTGTTAGTATCTCACCCCCCATTGTGTACTCTTCCCTGGGTTTTTGTTTCCCAGGTGCATTACCTTGCACTTCTTAGCATTGAATTTAAGCTGCCATACATTTGACCATTCCTCTAACCTTGCCAAGTCCCTTCTCATCCTTTCCACCCCACCCTGTGCATCAACTCTGTTGCAGATCTTAGTGTCATCTGCAAAGAGACATACTTTCCTTCCAATCCTTCTGCAATGTCGCTATAAAGACATTGAAGAGGACCAGTCCTAATACTGAACCCTGCAGTACCCCACTAGTAACCCTCCTTTCTTCTGAGTGGACTCCATTTACTATAACTCTCTGTGTCCTATTCTCCAGCCAATTCTTTACCCAGGCTGTCATCTTGGGACCCACTCCCAGGCTGGCTAACTTGTATATTAATCTTTTGTGTGGGACTGTGTCAAATGCCTTGCTAAAGTCTAGGTAGGCCATGTCCACAGCCCCTCCCTGATGTACTACTTTGGTCACCCAGTCAAAGAAATCTATCAGATTCGTCTGGCATGACCTTTCCGCTGTGAATCCATGCTGCCTAGGGTCCTGTGCCCCTCTGGCCTCTAGATACTCGACAATTCTTTCCTTTAGAAGTGATTCCATCATTTTCCCTATCACTGAGGTTAAACTAACAGGTCTATAGTTTCCTGCTTCTGCCTTGCTCCCACTTTTGTGAAGCGGAATCACATCTGCCCTCCTCCAGTCCTCGGGTACCACCCATCCTCCCATGATTTGTTAAAAGGGTAGTCAGTGGTGTCACTAGTTCTACCCTAGTTCTTTTAGAATTCTGAATTTTGAATCCCATCAGGCCCGTTGCTTTGTCCACCTTCAGTTTTAAGAGTTATTTCAGAACCCTTTCTTCTGTAAATGGGCGGTATCAACTTCTGTATCCAGAGTGTTACTACTGTTTGTTTTATATATCTCCCTCTTCCTTCGTAAATACTGAGCAAAAATATTTGTTTAGTATCTCTGCCTTTTCACAGTCTCCCTCTGCCCACCCTCCTCCCCTTTATTAAGCCTCACTATCCCTCCCTTGGTCTTCCTTCACTCCCTGATGTACCTATAAAAGGTTTTATCCCCCTTCTTAACTGAGTTGGCTATCTTTTCCTCGGTTTGGGCCTTGGCTGTTCTGACTGCCTTTCCCAGCCTCCTTTTGCTTTAACTGATACAGTTCTCTGTCCTGCTCCTTCTGCGATTCCTTGTACTTCCTGAATGCTTTCTTTTTCTCTTGAACCTTCACTGCCACTTCCTTTGAGAACCATAGTGGTTTCTCGTCCGTCTTGTTTTGTTTATTTGCTTCACACAAAGGCTTGTTACCTCTGTGATGGCAGTTTTATTATTCCCCATTGTTCTTCCACCCCTCCTTCCTGCCCATTTGCTAGTCATTCCTTAGGCACTCACCCATTATAGCAAAGTCAGCCCTCCTAAAGTCCAGTACTTTTGTCTTTGTATGGCTTGACTCTATTACTGTGTTTATTGTGAACCATACTGTTCGATGGTCACTAGTTCCCAGATGGCTACCAACTTCTACATCTGTGATCCTCTCTCCATCTCCATTTGAGAGTATCAAGTCTAATATTGCTCCCTCTCGAGTGGGCTCCAGTACTAGTTGTCTAAGGCATGCCCCTGTGGGGCATCTAGAATAACTGCACTCTTCGGAGTGGCAGCTGCAACTGCACTCCAGTTAACATCTGGCATATTCAGATCACCCATCAGCAGTATCTCCCCTTTTTCTGCCATTCTAAGTATACTTTCTATCATTTCCTTGTCCATTTCCTCCTCCTGAGAAGGTGGTCTGTATACAACCCCTGTGCGGATTGTGGTGCCATTGCCTGTCTCCAAATTTACCCACAGTGCTTCTTCTCCTCCCTGTTTACCCTTTTGTTCTGTTACTTTTATTCCTTCCTTTATGTAAAGAACCACTCCTCCTCCTCTTTTACCCTCCCTGTCCCTCCTGTAGATAGTGTATCCTGGTATGTTTACGTCCCAGTCATGGTTGTGTGTGTACCATGTTTCTGTGACTGCCACGATATCCAGATGTTCCTCCTCCATCAAGGCCACTAATTCAGGAAGCTTGTTACCTAGACTACGGGCATTGGTACTCATTGCTCTCCATTTTTGATGGCTTTACCTTCTGTTGCAGCATCCCCCACTGACCGTTCTACCTTGGTCTTTTTCTCATTTAGTGCCCTGTTTTGTAGGGAAAGGATGGGATTTTTCTGCTGCTTGTCAGTGCCTCCCCCTTTGACTAGTTTAAAAGCTTGCCAATGAAGCATTTAAACCAATTGCTCAAAAGACTTGTTCCCTTCCTGGACAGATGCAGACCATCCTGCCAGTATAGGCTGTTATCACTCCAGGTGGAACCCCAGTCCCCAATGAAGCCAAACCCCTGTGCTCTGCACCATTTTTTCAACCATTCATTAAACTGCATGGTGCCAATTACCCTCGCCTCACCCATGCCTTTGACAGGTAGCACCTCTGAGAAGGATACTGTGTGTGTGCTACTTGTCTTAGGCCCTCCCCAACTCTGCAATGTCCTCCTGCACTGCTCTAACCTCATGATGAGCCAAGTCATTTGTCCCTAGGTGGACAATTACGTCCAGCTCAGAATCCCTTGCAGCTGTTGTCGTGATCCTGAGGATGCGCTTCCTGTCCCTCCAAGCCATGGCACCAGGCAGGCACCTTACTTCAGTTTTCCCAGCTCCTCCCAGTTCTATCCCCCTAATAATTGAGTCCCCCACCAGGAGCTGCTTCCTTTCCTTGTGGTGTCCTCTGCCTCCTTCCTGTGGGCCTCCCTTGTGACAGCTGTCCTCAGCCTCCTTAGTTTCCTCTGTGGGTGCATCCATAGGGGAGCTATGCTCCCCCAGAATGGTGTATGGATTGTGGAGTGGAACAACTGACTGGGTGTGCCTCCGTTCCACCATCCTCACCCTTCCTGAGCCCACTGTGGTCCAACTGCTGTGTTTTCTTCACAATCTCTGAGGTAGTGGTGGTGGCTGTGGTGCTCCCTGGATGGGGGAGGTTCCCTTCGTACTGTCCAGTGTGGCCTGGGGGAAGGTCCCCGTACTACTGTCCAATGTGGCCTGAAGATGGGCAACTTCCTCCCTCAGGGCAAAGAGTTGTCTACAAATAGGGCAGCATCTCAGCCTCCAGAAAGACTCCCAGAAGACTGCTGCCCCACAGCCATTACATTGCACTACTCCCCACATTTTTTTTGTGTGTGTGTGTGTGTGATTGGTTTGTAATATAGAAATATATATTTATAATATACAATGTGTATGCTTAAATTGTCAGTGCAGTGTGCTAGAGAGGATATGACAGTGACATGCACCTTGCACTCTTGAGGAAATGATGCCAGAACCCCAGGTATAAAGGAACTATTTCCAGGGGTGGGTGGGTGAGGGGTGGAAGGGTTGGGCCTAAACTGTGCCCTCGCAAAACAATCAGCTAAAACCTCTGACCCACTGCTGCAATGAGTGCCTTCCTGTCAGCAAGATGCCCTACACAACAGTTTGGTGAGAAATACCCTGCTAATCAAACAGAAAATCCACACTCCAAGTCAGACACAGGTAAACCTTCACAGCCCCAAAACAGGCCTGGTGGTTTGTGCTCCGAGCTGTCAGTCCCAAATAAGTCAGCTGTGCTTTAAACTCTTCCTGCACTGAAAATCTTAAGAATTGTAACAAACAAACATAAACCTATATCCACCACCCTCTGTTGCTTGAAAGACTGTCTTTCCTGTTTCACACTGCAGGTTTTTCTGTGACCACTTCTTAACCCCAGTAACTCTGTTAAAAAGAGTTTAACTATCAAACTCCTACGCACCAGTAAATTATTTAAAAATAGTTTCTGTCCCAAAATCCTAGTAGTCAATCCAGCTACCCCCAAGGGACAACCACAATGCAGTATTCAAACACTTATGAGGTTACTTCCAAGATAAGCAGAGTTTGCAAGTTTCTTTTTCAACTCCTCAGCCAACTGTAATTCATTTAAAAATAGTTTAACCGTCAGCAAATCCCAGTAGACAATCTAGCTACCTCCAAGGACCTACCCAAATGCAGTATTTAAATCCTTCTGAAGTTACTAACAAGATAAACAGAGTTTACAAGCCCCTTCTTGGTTAAACACTAAATAAATGTGAATAAAAAGCAATTACCAAGGGTGGTTAGTTTCACCTCCCACAGAATTAAGCAAAAGTGCACGTTTGTTGCAGATATCAAGTGCAATACAGAATTTCTCACACAGCTCGCAGTTGAAGAAAGCAGTGTCCTTCCAGCTCCAGAAAATGTGTTTTGTGTTTTTGAAAATTGCAGCCAGCAGTACTTATAGTAATCTGATCTAGTCTGGATATCTCCATCCAGGGCAATTTGTTGCCAATGGTTATATGTAACCCTTCCTGTTCCAATACAACCTGTTTGGTCTGAAAACAATGTCCTGCCCCTAAGGCTGTCTGTGTTTCAATTCACACTGCAGGTTTTTCTGTGACCACTCCTTAACCCCAGTAACTCTGCTAAAAAGAGTTTAACTATCAAACTCCTACGCACCAGTAAATTATTTAAAAATAGTTTCTGTCCCAAAATCCTAGTAGTCAATCCAGCTACCCCCAAGAGACAACCAGAATGCAGTATTCAAACACTTATGAGGTTACTTCTAAGATAAGCAGAGTTTGCAAGTTTCTTTTTCAACTCCTCAGCCAACTGTAATTCATTTAAAAATAGTTTAACTGTCAACCAAATCCTAGTAGACAATCTAGCTACCTCAAGGACCTACCCAAATGTAGTATTTAAATCCTTCTGAAGTTACTAACAAGATAAACAGAGTTTACAAGCCCCTTCTTGGTTAAACACTAAATAAATGTGAATAAAAAGCAGTTACCAAGGGTGGTTAGTTTCACCTCCCACAGAATTAAGCAAAGGTGCACGTTTGTTGCAGATATCAAGTGCAATACAGAATTTCTCACACAGCTCGCAGTTGAAGAAAGTAGTGTCCTTCCAGCTCCAGAAAATGTGTTTTGGTTCCCAAAACTCATTACCTGCCCTTCTGTCACTAGTCCGCTTACCTCCAGAGCTCTGTAATAACAGCTGGACTCCTTCCAATCAATCTCCCACACTTGTCCAAAGACCTTCATGTGCCTTCCAACCCAGGTGTGATGCCCTGGAATGTCTCCAACTGAAGACAGGAAAGGCTATCAGCTTTAGCATTCCTGACCACCTCTATGTCTTTTGAGCTAAATGACAAATTCAATCTAAGCCTCTGCTGTACCAGTTGCTTCAATACCCTCATCACTGTATCTGTTGACACTGTCTACTGATTTAACACCTCCACCACTGCCTTACTGTCAAACCAAAACACCACCCTCTAGTTCCTCAACTGCTCCCCCCCATACAACTGTTGCCACCGATATTAGAAAAATCTCCAAGAGAGTAATATCCTGTGTTAGCCTATCCCTCTTCCATTCCTTGGGCCAAGGTTCAGATATCCACTTCCCTTCAAAATATGCTCCCATACTATGCCCCCCAGCTGCATTCTTATACAATTGCAGATCTGTATTAAATAACCAGTCTTCTTGCCACAATGTAGGCCTGTTGTACTGCTGTAATAAATCCTCCCATACTGTAAGATCCTCCCTCAAACCCTTTGTTATGTCCACCCAGTGGTGAGGCCTCCTGGTCCCTTTTGTTGCCCTCACCAGTTTCTGTGTAAACTCTTTCCTGGTGCCACTGCCTTCATGCAAAATTCAAGTGCCCTAAAAGCTATTGTCACCACCAAAGGCACCCTGCATTTCCATTTCACCTCCACCAGCAGTTACCTCAACTTCTACACTTTTCCCACCTGTAGTCTAAATACTCCCAGCTCTGTGTTCACCTCTATTCCCAAAAACTCCAAGCTGTGACTCTGTCCCTCCATCATCCCCTCTGCCAAAGGGATCTCAAGACTGCCACACATCTCCTGAGACTTTTTTACTATTTCCATCGTCCCTTCTTTACCTTGACCTATAAATAGAATATCATCTAAATAATGTACCACCATCCTGTAGCCATACTGTTTCTCAAATGCCCACTGTAACTAGGTGCTAAACATTTCAAATGTGGTGCACACTACTGAACAGCCCATCAACATTGCCTTATCAAAATAAAATCCCTCTCCCATCTTAAAACCCAGCAGCACTCACTCCTCAGGCCAGACCATGAGTAGCCTAACACTAATTATAGAGACCACCTGATCCAGTGTTGCATATTTTACTGCACTGTGCTCTTCACTGATAAAATTGTTGACCAAGCTGCCCTCTGGATCAGAAAGGTGATGTCTCACCTGATACCCCCCCGCCTGCTTCTTTGGCATCAGCCCGAAAGGGGATACACTAAAATTTGAAAAGTGCAGCACATTGAATGGGCCCTCCACCCTGCTTTCCTCTATCTCTTCCTTGATCTTCCTTGCTAACACTTCTTTCTTCCCTTTCACTGACCCCAGGTTCTTGGCCTGTTTCCCTATCCTCTGCCCTGCGTACCATCAGCTAAACCCCCCCATAAATCCCTCCCTCCCTCAGTATTCTGGCTGCCTTTGCCTCAGGATATCCTTCCAACCATGACTGCACAGTACCTCTACCTTAATCGAGGTCCTCACCATTCCGAACTCTCCCTTCCTTCCTGTTCCAATCTGAGGCCTATCTCTCCAAAGATCCCATCCCCTTACCCTCAAAACCAAAACCCCTGCCCCAACCCCACTGTCTTCATCCACCCCCCTCATGCTCCCAAAACCTCCACAAAAGAGCTGCCACCCCACAGGTTGTCCCCAAAATCTGTCACCACCAGTTCTGCACCTGGATACTGGGTGTGGGCCTGCACATTTAGATAATGCATGCTTGAATCTACAGTTTGCCCAGTTGCACTGTGTTCTGTTGAAGCTCCAACAAAACTTCTGGTGACTAGGGCCTTCAAACTTCCCCCTTCTTCCCCTCCCCCTAACTGAACCATCATTGTCTCAAACCACACGTCCAGATGCCTGGTGTCCCAATGAACATCCCCATGTGATGCCATCCTCTAATGGAACTTCTCATTATTCTGCAGTCAGCCATAAGCCCCCTTAACTTATAAGAACATAAGAATGGTGTCAGCAGATGGGGACCACTTGATCCATCTAGTCTGCCCAAAGTGGCTAACCCTTCCCTTTTTAATTGTTACAGCCAAGCTGTCCACACTGTCTGTCCCACGCTTGCATACATTCTCTTACTGTTTTAGCTGCCACCCCCTGTGCTGGCAGGCTGTTCTATGGCTCTATCATCCTCTCCATGAAGAAGTACTTTCTATAGTTTCTCTTGAAATTGCATCCCACCAGACACAAGTTGTGCCCCCTTGTCCGAGTTCCCTTGTTTTCTTGGAAGAGGTTCTATGTCTTGTTTATTTCCTTGATATACTTGAACATATGCCAGCTTGTATGTGTTGCGTATTATCAAAGAATATGCTAGGAATTGGGTGGCCAGTGCCAGCTATTTCTGCAGCACAATCGCACTAATGTATGTAAATCCCATCATCCATGCATACATAGTTTTCCCCCTAAAAATTCTTATCCTCCTGCATCTTACCAAGGATTGCTAAAGCTGCTGTTATTTCCATTTTTCCTATCCTTTCCTTCTCCTCATACTTCTTTTCTCTTTTTCTACGAGGGCAAATATATTCACACATACTCCCCTTTCCAATTTTTTTCTTTAAATGCTAGTGGCACATGGTCTCCTAATGTAATGCCCAGTGTTCCCACCTCTCCCCTTTTGTTCCTCCCACCTTTTCAGGTCCCTTACCCTGTCCCTTACTCTGCTCCCCTCTCTCCCTCTCCCTGAAATCCTGTAACATCTTTTGTAATTCCCCCAAGCCTTCCTGACCTGTTGCCTCCAAAATTTCTTTCACATGCTTCCTCAGATTTCCATGCAAAGTAAGGTCAATGGTGTCTTCCTTACTCCAGGGCTCCTCTCCAAACTTGCCTGTTTTCTCCAGTGTCTCCTTCCTTTGCCCCTCTTCAATTGCTTCTGTAGCCTTTCTCTTCCCCCTTTCTTCCTTGACTCCTATTTTTTCTTGCCCACCTCCAATGTGGCTTGCACCACTGTCATCATGGCCATCGCCTACTTGACGGGATCTTCCTTGGAAGCCACATTCTACTTTCTTGGGGGCCATACCTACAGATACAAACTAAATCACATAACAATACTTCAGACACCCATACCATCCCACCCTTTTGGTGGGCCTTAATCCATTAAAATCATCATTAACCCTGCAATGTGCCCGGAATTTAAGCAAAGAAACATTATCTGCACCCTCTCTGTTCAACTCTGGTACTCACATATGATGCATGTGTTATTGGAGGCATACCCCCCTCACTAACTTGCTTTGACAAGAATCCTTACCCTGCAGTCTTTTAAATAATGGTACCTCTTCCTTGCATGGCCTGCTCAAATGTGGGTCACAAAATCACCCTTTGCTCCTTAAAAATGTTTTTTTTTTTGGAAGTGCTACATTTACTTCCCTTTCCCTAAATTGCATCACTTGGTCCTGGAAACCCCCCACCACAGCTCTATCTGCAACATGTGCTAAACTTTTGCACACCCTTTTACCCATTCATTCCCTTGTTGCCGCCCCTTCTCATTTTTCCTTTTTTTATATCATTCTTCTTTGCCCCATAGAGAAGAATGTCTACCAACGCAGTTCAGGTTTTAATTGGAGGTGGGGAGAAGCTGGAAGTGGTAGATGAATTCCAGCATTTTGGAGGCATTACTGAATCTCAATTAAATATTGAAAAACATGTAGAAAATCCTATGCTCCTGATACCCTGCCCTGCTGCCATTTTGTCTTCTGGCCACCTTCTTAAAAATGGCATTAGCCATGTTGCCTCATTGACCCCCACCTGACCGCGTGTCCACATATAACTTTCCCCTTCTCCACTGCCCCATGTTAACTCCCTCAGGTTTTTTGCTTCTTCGCTCCTGTTGCTCCTCTCCATTTGTTTGCCCCCCACCTCTTCTGGTCACCACTGATGCCAAGCCTACTGTTCCTCCACAACTATGCACAACATGGTGGTCACCATGACATCAGCTTCCCTGTCCCAAACAACATAACCCATGAGTATCAAACTAAGCCCACCCGCACTGCCACAAAAATAAAAAGGGTCTCAAACTCAAACCAGGAATTGAAATATCAACCAGCCTGAGCAGTTTCTCTTTTTTTTGTGTGCCCATTTCTAGTTTTCCTAAGGGGTCAAAGAAATTTCCTTGGCCCACCACTGCATTACCATGAGATTTTATCCTGTGCCATGTTCAAGCTGCTACACATCCAGAACCTTCACAGCTCTGACTGGTCACCACTTGCCTAGCCACATCATTGACCCAAAATCATAGCTGCAATCCCAGGGCACTACATTTTTTTTGTTCCCCACTTGAAAAACTCTATGGCTGGTCACCTCTTTCCCTCTCCATTGTCGGGATTGCCACCCACCTTCTGTGTCTGCCCTGACCTGCTTGTCCAGTAAACAACCATGGGGAAAAGGAATGCACACTTACCCCTGCCTGAACAGACTGAGCTGCACTCCTCCAAGCATCCTGCTGTCTCTGCTCCTCCTTTCATGGTCCTCTCACCTGTTCTTGTTTGTTTCCTGTAAAGGCTGCATTCTCATTCCCTCCAACTCTCTCATCTTTCTCCAGGGCCTCAAATCTCCAGCCTCTGTTGGTACCCTTCTGCCAAATGCACATTTTACAGACTTTGTCTATAACCAACCTCTGTAACACACTCACCCGCCTCCTTCACTGGCACCAAACAAACCTGGTTTACCTCTCATGGTTAAACACAATGATCTCCAGAGATCCCCTGTAGACCAATGTGCTAGTAACAAACTGACTAACAAGAAGATGGGTGAACCTCTTCCTGCAGTCTCTTTTAATCCATTCCCTTTTCTGGACTTCTACACCTACGCCATCCAACCCAGTTCTTCCTTTGTAACTCCACCCATTTCTGTAATAACTCACATCCTAGCATCCCCTGCTTCTAGTTCTCACTATTCCTCCCCCTCCCTTCCCTCTCCCACCACTTTCCTCTCCCATCCTTACCTATCCACGTTTATATCAGGTGACTCCTGACAAGCCAGGTTGCCCTCAAACAGGCAGCACATTTTTCATGGGTCAAACTATAAGGGACCTTTAAGTTTCAGGTTTAAACTGTCAGCCATTTTTGACCTACATTTGAGCAAAAAAGTCTTAGTTTGATATTTTTATGTATTTTCAACCTTATAGATTTTTTAAACTAATGAACTGATTGTTACCAAATTGTTAGGATCCAGAGATTCGGGGCCCCAGAAAGCACATCCCAATTTTGGAAATTCTATCCAAAGACACCACAGTATTAAGGTATAAAAACAAGTGTGTAAAACAGAAAAGCACTTGTAACCCCATATGTGCTGTACTGTACTGTGTGTGTGTATATGTATATATATATATATATATATATACATATTCATGGCAAAAAATCAGTTTAATGCATCAGTTAGAGTTGTTCCACAGTGACAAAAGTGAGAAAATTTGATGTTAGGGTTGAAAACCCTAACTGTGAATTCCCCCCTACCCCCACCACACACACACACACACACACCATACATATATGCAAGTAGGGGAAGGACCAAGGCAACACAACCAATGACACACATCCAGCAGGAGGTGTATACCTGTGTTACTGTAGGAAGTGGAGGAATCCAACTTCAGATATCATACATTATTTACAAGGTTGTTCTTCAAGGTTAGTTCACATAAAGGTGAGCTAAGCTGACAGTAGGGAAAATGATGTACCTCGCTGCACTTTTTAAAAATATGGGTGGTGAAAGGCATCATGGGCACCGCAGCGTTAGTCTATGGCAAATTGCTCAGTTTTGGAACAATGTAACTTTCTAATCCTTAAGTATTTTAGCACAATAGCAGGAAAAAGCACATCTGTGGGACCAGGTCTTACCACCCTGCAAATTTCAGCCCAAATGACCCAACCTTTTGCTTGCAGGATGATGGTAAAGATGTGCAGTCATTAGGAGCATACTTTCACAAAATACTTTTGCAAACACGAAAGTGTCATAGCACAACACTTTCGCATTTGTGAAAGTGATTTTTGAAATTATTTCAGGGAACGTGCAAAATCCTGTTTTGGATCTTGTGAACCCCAAAACACTGTGGCCCAGATATTCGTGGAGGCGCGCAACAGGCTGCGCGATGCTAGTTCCACATTGCGCTCATCTCGCTATATTCAGCAGGAGGCAGATGCTCCACTGGCAACAGGTTGCACAAAAAGAGCATGCAAATGAATGCATGCTCAACAGGAGGGAGGAACCATGCATAACCTGTGCAACCCGATATTCAGTCGGGTTGTGCAGAGTTGTGCATGCGCAACCCCCAACCTGCGCCTGCACAACCTTGAGCCAAAAAAAAAAGGATCAAGTTGAGGGCCACCCACAGGTGAGCTGCTGTATTGCAGGGCACAACACAGCAGCTGCCACCCCTGGCTGGCCCCCAACTCGGTCCCTGTGCCCCCCCACCAGCCCGATCACGGGCATAGAGTAACACATACCTCTCAACTGTCCCTGATTTTCAGGGATGTCCCTGATTGTGCGACAGAATTTTCCTCTGTCTCTCGTAAAATTCGTGTTTCTGTGACAGAACAGTGGGGACTGTAAGCATAAAATAATATCAAACATTAAAAATACAGACTAGTTCTTCTTCAGAAATGCATCTTATACAAATCCCCTTATTCTATCAGATTTCTGAGTGAATATTACCAATTGTTAAGATGTGTCCCTGATTTGGCATCTTTGTCCCTGATTTTTTCAAGCCTTGTCCCTGATGCATGACACAAGAGGTTGAGAGGTATGGAGTAACATGAACCCCCACCCACACATCTCCCACAGCCCGATCGCGGGCATCACAGTTACAGAAACCCCCCACACATATCCCGAAGCCCGATCGCGGGCATCACAGTTACATGAAACTCCCCCACATATCTCCCACAGCCCGATCGTGGGCAGAGCGTGTATGAACCCCTCCTCCAGTGCCCGATCGTGGGCGAAAGTAACCCTCCCCAACCTGAATATCTCCCTGGTGGTCCAGTGGACCGTAAAAGCCCGATCGTGGGCAGAATGTCACATCACAACCCCCAAACATCTCCTGGTGTCTAGTGTCCCCCACCCACCTGAAGCCCCATCCACCCCGCTCCCCGCGGCGGCGGCGACAGCATCACACCACCCACCTGCCCGCCCGCCGCCCGCAGAGCCCATAATTATGATAGTCCAGATTTTGAATGATTGTTATTCATAAATCTGACTGTCGTGTACGTATGGCTGCATGCCCATTGGCTGTAGCTCTGCACCATCGGGCGGCAGCCCTACCGACAGTCAGTCGGGCGGGCGGGCGGGCGGCAGGCGGTGGATGCTGTCGCCACCGCCGCGGGGAGCAGGGTGGAGGGGCTTCGTGGGTGGGTGGGGGACACTAGACACCAGGGAGATGTTTGGGGGTTGTGATGTGACATTCTGCCCGTGATCGGGCTTTACGGTCCACTGGACCACCAGGGAGATATTCGGGTTGGGGAGGGTACATTCTCACCCACGATCGGGCACTGGGGGTTCATACACGCTCTGCCCACGATCTGGCTGTGGAGATGTGTGTGGGGGGTTCATGTACCTGTACTGCCCGCGATCGGGCTGTGGGATATGTGTGGGGGGTTTCATGTACTTGTACCGCCCGCGATCAGGCTGTGGGATATGTGTGGGGGGGGGTTTCATGTAACTGTGATGCCCGCGATCGGGCTGCATTGTGCGTCAGTCCCCGATGGCTGCTGCCTGGCAGGGTGGCCAGGAGCAAGTCCTCGGGGATCGGCGCACCTACATGAAAATGGCATGCAAATGGGGCCATAAATAGATGCAAATGGCCCCCCCTGCACCTTGCATAAATTATGGCCCCATTTGCATGTCACCTTTTGAATATCGGAAATTTGAGCATGGCGCAATGGTACTTGCGCCACCGCAAGTTTAATGCTCAACTCTGGCAACTTGCGGTGGCGCAAGTTCCACTGGGCGCTACGCGCGGCGTTGTGGCTGGGTGATATGTTCAAAGGAGTTGCTCAACAGCGCAATTCCTTGAATATCACCCCAGCCACACCCCTGCACAACTATTTTGAGCAGCGCAGGGGCTTGCGCCTCAGAATGGCGCAGTTTGAAAATCTGGGCCTGTATGTGTAGTCTGTGTTATGTGTTGTGGCAGCGTGTGGCCTAAGATGTCCAGTTGTCTGTAGTGATATGTGTTTAGTGTTGTGTGGAATGTCCAGGATGAGAGTAAGCAGTGATGACCGCATGCCACAGCCTGATAGGAGCATGGGTGTGTGGTTTCGTGGTTTACATAGTCGTAAGTTATTCTTGTTACCTGCTGCTAGTTGTGTGTGATTGGTTGTGTTGCCTTGGTTCTTCCCCTACTTGCATGTATATGTGTGTGTGTGGTGGTGGTGGGGGTGGGGGGGAATGTGCAGTTAGGGTTTTCAACCTTAACACTGAATTTCCTCACTTTTGTCACTGTGGGACAATCCTAACTGATGCATTAAACTGAGTTTTTTGCCATGATTTTCCCTTCTTTTAGAGAATTTATTTTTTTTATTTGTTTTTTTCATTTATTTATTCTTTCAGAGAGACCTTTGAGCGTGAGCTCTTTTACAAAGGTTCCACATCATGGTGGACAAATAGGACAATACACATATACAGTTTTTACAGAAAGCCTGCTCAATTGGCATACAGGAGCAATTACATCAGAGTTAGACAAATTATGAACAAGAATCATAACAGAACTAGAAGATTTTTAGTAACAGGATTAAATGCACCAATTTTAAACCAGTTTTTAACCCCCCCGGCCCCTACCCGCAGTGACCTTCAGGATGAGCTGTTAGACTAAAGTTGATTGTACTGAGAAGTACAATCTTACAAGATTAGGTACAAGATTACTCTGAAGATAGTGAGCTAGTTGTAAATAAACCAGAGGGTGGGGTTTGAAATCACTCCCAGAGGGTGGGAGGAGGGCAGCGGGATGCGGTGCAATGGGGTGGAGGTGGAGGTAGTAGCACAAAATGCCTTGTCTGGTTGGGGGTGGGGAAGGGAGAATGTGGAAAGGCCTAACTGCATACAGATAAGAGCTGAATTGAGTAGCTTACTTACACACTAGGCTGGGCTGGGGAGGGGCAGGTTCTTTAGGTAGCCCCACTTGGGTGGGACCTAGGTTGGAAGCCTAGATTATCAAGTGACTCCTGAGCTGTAGGTACACTTTGCACATGACATGAGATGCTGCTTGAGGCCTGCCTTGAATTGAGATACTCTGTCTGTTTGTAAAGTCTGAGGGAGTTCATTTAGCCAGTAGGGGGCCCAGTAGTCAAAGGTGCGCTGCCCTAGTGATGTGCAGTGGAATGGGACAGACAGTGCTCCATTCTTCTTTCCTCTGGTGAGGTGAGGTATAGGAGAAGTCTGAAGCAGATTACCTACGCAGGGTGAGGTCTTACCAAGGAATGCCTTATTTGCCAAGAGACAGGTTTAGTATTTGATCCTGTCTTTTAGGTTGAGCCAGTTTGTACGATCATACAAGGCACAAGTGTGAGTGTATTTATCCGCAGATAGGGTGAGGTGACATGCCTTATTCAGTGCCATTTGGACCCTTTTGAGTGCAGTATCAGAGGCTGCACTGTAAACCACAAGCCTGTAGTCAATTGTAGAGAGAGAATGGAGCTGGAGACAGAGGTTCTGATTGCTTCTGGGGTGAGGGATTTATTGTGTCTATAGACGACTCCAATTTTTGTGTTAACCGCTCCAACAAGGGAGTCAATGTGGTGTGTATAAGTGAGTGAGTCATCAATGGTGACCTCTAGGTACTTGAACACATGTACCTGCTCTATCTGCTCACCAGCTGTATTAGTGATTTCGATCGAGGTGTGTCTATGCTTGTGGTTAGGGCTAGAATGAAGCATGACCTTTGTCTTCTTGTAATTCAGCAGCAGCTTTTGTCTGCTGAATCAGTCCTCAAGTTTATTGAAGGAGTCCTCTTGATCAGATTGGATGGCTGCAGGGGAGGTACTGCTGCTTAGCAACACAGCATTGTCTGCATATAATATAAGTTTAGAGTTGCAGACCAAGGGTAGCTCATTTACAAATAGGCTGAAAAGTAGGGCCCTATGAATAATCCTTAAGGGACTCCTAGGAGTACATCTTTGGAGCTGGATAGTGTCTGCCTAATTTTGCCTCACTGACTCCTTTGTGTCAAGTAGTCATTGAACCAATTTAGAGCATTTGGTGTTACGCCTAACCTTTGGAGCTGATGTAGCAGTAGTGGATGGTTTACTGTGTCAAATGCTTTGGTGAGGTCAATGAAGATGGACCCCCACCAATTTTTCTTCATCCAGCGCCTTGTGTGCAAAGTCAGCGTATTCCAACAGTGCTGTGGTGGTGCTGTGTTTTTACCTGAAACCATGTTGGTTTGGGCAGAGCAGATTGTACTTGTTTAGGTATTCTGTGAGTTGATTTTCCACGATTTATTCCAGTGCTTTGGATAGGGGGGAGAGGATAGATATTGGCCTGTAGTTGGCCACCAGTGCCTTATCACCTTTCTTGTGCACTGGCGTCACCAGGGCTTGTTTCCATACCTCAGGAAATTGAGCTAGAGCTAGGGATTTATTGAATAGCATTGTTATGGTAGTGATCATAACATCAAGAGTGAGGGATAGTATCTTCACGTCTAGTCCATCACTCCCCAGTCTGGTTTTGCCTAGGACTCCCCTGACCACCATTAGGACCTCCTGCACCATTACCTTCCTAAAGCAGAAGGTAGGGTGGTTTGTTGTGGGCAGGCTGGTGCTGCTTAAGTCCTCCCCAGGCTGAAGGTAGTCTGGAGGCAGCACTGGGGACAGGTCAGTAAAAGCTTGGTTAAAGGCATCAGCTATGGCTAGCAAATCTGAGGAGGGTGTGTTATTTATATTGACCATCTTAGGGTGTTGCTTCTGATCTTTTCCAAGGATGTATTTAATGTTGTCCCAGAACTGCTTTCCGTCACCCCATGCGTTGTTAAGTTGTGTCTTATGGAAGTTAGCCTTTGCAAGCCTGATAAGCTTGGTGCAGCGGTTTCTGGCAGTTTTGTAGCACTGTAGGTCATGCTTGCTACCTGAATTTAAGGCTCTTTCCCAGAGGCAATCCATCTCCTTTAGGAGGGAGAGGAGTTTACCATCAATCCAGCCATTGACCTCCCCCAGAATTTTCTGTTTTGTGTGTGGTGCATAGATGTCACAGATGGAATTGAAACCCTCAGAATGCACTATATGCACGTACAGGCAATGTGCACTATAAATAGTGAATGGAATGTGGTGGTGGGAGCGCGGGGCCCACCATGTGATTTTTTTTTGTCACTTCGCTGTGCAGAAACTGCATGACTGACTGAAATGAAAATTTGTAATAGCCGAAAATGCACTAAAATGGTGGACTGCAAAGTGGGCCAACCTCAAATGGCCACAACTCTGGAATGGAACAACATTTTTACAGTACACAAAAACTGCAATGTGCCTTGAATAAAGGTCTTTTTACCTGCCAACTTTCAGACCAATAAACCACATAGTGGGTGTGCTATGTGTCATGGAAGACAATGCAGAAAAATAGCTAAAATATAATATTTTGCACTACACTATGCAAATGCAAAACACAAATGGTAATGGTAATGCAAATGGTGATGGAAACAGTGATGTAAAATAAAATAGTAACTCAAATGGTAATGCACATGGCAACGCAAACATAAACGATAATACAAATGGTAAGAGAAATGCAAATGTTAATGAAGACAGAAATGATAATGCAAACAGTAATGCAAACACAGCAACAGAAATGCAAACGTTAACGAAAACAGTAAAGCAAATGCTAACACAAACGGTAACAGAAACGCAAACAGAAATGCAAGCTGTAATGGCAACAGTGACGCAGAAGGAAACAGTAATGAAAGTGACCACAGAAATGCTACCAAAAACACAAATGCTAAGGCCAACAGAAATGCAAATAGTGACAAACATGCAAACAGCAATGGTAACGCAATTGGAAACAGAAACGGTTATGGTAACATCAGCAATGATGCCAAAGGGAACAGTAACACAAACACAAATGCAAGAGTGTATGCAAACACAAATTGTAACACGCATGGTCACGGTAACGCAATTGGAAATGCAAATGCTTACGGTAACACCAATGATGACGCCAAAGGAAACACAAAAAGAAACGGAAACGCAAATGGAAGTGCATACGCAAATGCAAATGGTAATGCATATGGTGACATAAAAGGAAATGCAAATAAAAGCAGTAATTGAAATGCAAATGTTAACAGTAACCAAAAGCAAGCACAAATGCAAACGCAAAGGGTAATGCACACAGTGACATAAACGGGAACACTACTGCAGACGCTTATGGAAATGCAAGTTGAAATGCTAACTGTAACCATAATGGAAATGTGCACACTTTTTTCCCCAAAAGTTGCAGTGAGAAGCACAGTGAATACAAAGAATGTATGCATAGTAATGGGCCTCAGAGCTGAAAATGAACACTTGGAATACTAAATTGCTTATATCTCAGGAACCGTACGACGTAGAAAAAAAATTTAAATCTCATATTATTTATGACTTTCCTGGCTAGTTTTGCACTTAGCTTCCTAGCAGGGGGCTAAGCATTTTTCTGACAAAAAGTCTGTATCTCAAAACGTTTTCGAGATATGGGCCCCTAAAGGTGCGGAGGACGCTGTAATGTTACCCTATGGGAAAAATTGTCAACTCTGGAGTGCCTTAACTTTGCAGCCCTCTAATATTTTGTCACCAAACAACAAAAGGCACATCTGTGGGAGCTTGGCTTTCTTCCCTCCAAATTTCAGCTCAAAAGACCAAACCATTCTTTTGCAGCAGGGTGGCAAAGATTTCCTATTGTTTGGGCATAGTGTCGTAAAATAGTGTCGTGATTTGCAACACTTTGGCAAAAAAAATCATGAAAGTATCTAATGTGTGACGCTACTTTGTGACACTACTGTTTACAAAAATTTGAAAAACATATTTCTGGGGTGTTTAACCCCCCTTCCCCCCAAAAAAAAGACATGGATAGCAACCTCAGGACTCGATTTGGTGAACGCAGTAAGAATTGTGTCCCTAGAGGGTCCCAAATTTAAAAGCCAAGCATTTCTGTGACCACCAACTGAAAACAAGATGGCAGATTTGTGACACTACAGGGGTCATTTGTGACACTAAAAACTACATTTGCGACACTGTAAAACTTTTTATTAACTTTTCCCTTTGACTATAATAGGAAACTTGTTTTTTTGAAAAACTTTTGAACCATTTAATATCTTTTCATGAAATCTTTGAAAGACACACCATGGACTCCAGCTGTATGTTTCCTGAAGGATTTGGACTGGTCACACAGACCGTGCAACCTGTAGGAGCGAGCAAAGAATGTGCAAAAATATGTAATTATCACATTCTCCAGTGCTCTGTAGCGCAACAACTGTATAGCCGACCATTACTAAACTTGGTAGATACAGAGATCGATGGAACCACACCATCCATGCCAAATTTCAGGCAAATCCATCATACAGTGGCAAAGTTATTAAGCTGCCAAATTTCAGAGTTTAACCTTAAATGGGGTACTCAACCCTAACTATAGTGCAACTACCGTGCACTATAATACACACATGTATATATGTGTGTGTGTGTGTGTGTATATATATATATATATATATATATGCATGATACTGCTACCATAGTTAGGGTTGAGGAGCTCTTTTAATGTTAAAGGGTCAAACTTTGCACCTTAATAACTTTTCAACCATTTAACAGATTTGTCTAAAATTTGGCCGACACAGGGCATAACTATAGATTTTGGGATCTGCTAAGTTTTTACTGCTCAGATATACAGTTACAGAGTTATTAAGCAACATCCATGTGCACATTTATGATTTTTTGTGCATGCTTTGCTCGTGCCTACAGGTCGCACAGTTTGGGAACATGTGGCCAGGGTGCCTGATGTGCCTTTTGAAGATTTTGTGAAAAAATATTGAACGTTTCAAAAGTTATTCAAAAAAAAAGTTCCCATTACAAGTCAATGGGAAAAGTTAACAAAAACTTCAAAAGTGTCACAAATGCACTTTTTACTTTCACAAATGGCCCTAGTAGTGTCGCAAATCTGCCATTTTGTTTTCAGTTAGTGATCAGAAAAATGCTAGGCATTTAAAATTGGGACCCTCTACGGACACAATTCTTTTTGTGTTCATCTAGTCGGACCCTGAGGATGCTAGCCATATCTTTATTTTGGGGTTAATCACCCCAGAAATATGTTTTTCACATTTCTGGAAAAAGTAGCATTGCATAATAGTGTTGCACCTGTGACACTTTCACAAAATTTTGCGAAAAGTGTCGCAAATTGTGACACTACTTTTCCAGGCTATGGCCGAAATGACAGGAGTTCTTTGCTAAGCTGCTGGAAAAGAGCTGTTTATTTGTTTGGGTTCAAATTTGGAAGAAAGGCAGCCAACATGTCACAGATGTGCCTTTTGGTGGTCTGGTGAAAAAATATTACAAAGATGGCAAGTTACGGTATTCTGAATTTGACATTTTTTCCCATAGACTAACATGGTGGCGTATGCCGCATCTTTCCGGGCTCGTATCTTGAAAACGATGCATGATACAGATTTTTTGGTGTGAGTTGCATAACCCTGTGGGCTATGTAATACAAAATGGTAGCCAGGAAAACAATGATTTCTGTGAAATTAAAATTTATTTCTACATCGTACGGTTGCTGAGATATTTGCAATGAAGTATTTCCAATGCTCGTTTTAAGCTTCCATTGCCATTACAATGCATACATTCTTTGTACACACTGTGTTTCTCTATGGAGTTGTCCAGCAAAAACAGGGTATGCACTTCTGTTACTGTTACAGTTACTGTTTCCCCTTGCATTTATGTACCTGTTAGTGTTACCGTTCCCATGTGTGCCATTGTGTGTGTTACCCTTTGCGCTGTCATTTGCCCTTGCGTTTTCGTTACTGTTACTGTTACTGAATATTTAAAAGTCAACCTACTGCTGTGTGAGACACTGCTCTGCACAGACATAGCACTTATACCTTAACCTTGCTCCTTCTGTAGTATTTGAGTTATAATTTTAACTTTATTGAGTACTGTGTGAGCCTCGTTTCTTATGGGTAGTGGGACATACTTGTCCGTATACTTTTTAGTTACTTACAGCTGTGAGGTTATTTAAAAGCCACTTCGGTGGTGTTTCTTTTTATAAAAAACAAACTAAATCCCTCAATGGTGGGCAGAAGTAGTAAAACACTTGTCATCTCACGCACACACTTCTGAGTTTACGAGCAGATATATGGCAAGCCCAGCAGTGAGCTTGAATGGGGTAGGCACACTCGGCACTCGCTAAGACGTGTGCAAAGACACGCATGTCATCATGTGTGTTTTGCGTGTTTAGCAAGTGAAGAGGGACATATCTACAAAGACATTAGTGGCTGCCTGATTAATATGTAATTCCTGATAAAGTTGCTACATCAGGTAAAGATCAGGGATTATTTAAATTGACCAGGGTACAGTGTCTACGCATTAGACATTTGGTTGTTTCAACAGTTTAAACATAAATTGTAAACTGGTAGCTTTTAATACCCACTTTCGTCAAACAAATACTCAGCGGTTATTTAAAAGTTTGTTCTGGCATTATTGTGCTTGCAGGGAATTGTGCTCTGGTTACTCTCTCCTGGTTATACCAGGCTCTTATCGATAGTTACTTATGTGTGTGTATCTTTCCTTATGACTTGTATACATATATCAATATTAGATGATCATTCTTTAATATTAGCATATAATAAGTTGTTTCTAAGTGAGTGTGGGCTACACTGTCTGGATATAACATTAAATAAAGAAAAAGCACCGTGGGTTCTACATGACAAGATTAAACTAATGTTATTAATATAACTTGTATTAGCTCTCGTCGTTCACTGGGGTTACAATGTCAAGTTTGTAAGATGTTTGAAATGATTACAGGGGAAGTCCCTACTCAACTATACCAGTGTGGCAAATGTCTAGAAAATTTGGAACTTAAGCATGAAATTAGTCTTTTTTACTCACATTTAATTCAATTAGAAACCAGTCAGAATGAAATGGCTGAGAGATTTCGTTTATTGAATTATCTTCCTCATAATAGTAATCATGACAGTAGTTTGGGATCTGGTGATGGCACACCCAAACTAGAACCTGAGAATTTTCCCCAGGCTAATAACAGCGGGAATGTGGTATCTCCAATTACTCCATCAATCCTAACTCCTATAGTCACGTCTGCTGATATGCATCAGACCACCTGTCTATTGAGCTCTGTGACCCCTAACCCTAATCCCCATGCTCCCCAAAAGGAGGTTAGTAAGAAAAGATCTAGGGAAGAGGACATCTTAGAGGAAAATGTGGATAATATGTGGTACAAGGTACAAACTAACAGATGTTACAAAAAAGGAAGAAAAGCTGAAAAACGCTTTATTCAATTATCCAGTAGATATGATTATTTTAATCCCCTTCTTAGCCAGGAAACTGTCTTGAGGGATACGCCGTCTGTATCATTTGATGTTAATCATAAACAGACTTTAACTATGCAACGTTTAAATGCCCCTGCCTTACAACAAGATGCCCAAATTGATGATCAGCACTTGATTGATTTTGTGACAGATGTTATGCCTAATAATATAGACAGCCCCATTCATAACTCCATTGATTCTTCAATTATTGACCCCCCATCTAGACAGGTACTGGTATTAGGCAATTCAATGATAAAACATATGGATAAGGCTATTTGTAACCCGGACAAATATAATAGAACTTGCTCCAGCTTTGGAGGTGCCAAGTTAACAGATATTGCATACGTGTTGGATAATATTATCAAGGATTCTGGCATTAATCCTATTGTAGTTATACATGCTGGAATCAACAATATATATTACGAGTCTATTAATGACATTAAGCCCGCATTTGTAGGAATTACCAATAAACTAGTTGAAATAGGATGTACAATTTACCTCTCTGAAATTCTTCCAATCCCTCATTTTTCACAAGCGTTAAACCAGAAAATAAAATATATAAACAAGTGGCTTCATCAGTGGTGCCTAACACAGGACCTCAATTGTATAACCCTTTGGGAAGAATATGTTGGCAGGGAAGATTTATTTAGCTGGGATGGTTTACTTTTAAGCCAGCGTGGACATGCTTTCCTAAGCAAACAATTTTTGTCAGTTATTAATAATAGCATAAACTAGATAATGAGGGATAGTTGAAGGCATTGTTTTCTTCTCATAAACTAGTGGATGACACTTACATTTATACAAAACAATTTCAAATTTTAAGTTTCAATGCTAGATGCCTTTGCCAAAAAATGGATGAACTCTAAGTGAGAGTTTTACATGAGAGTATAGACATAATATCTATATGTGAGACATGGGGCGATGACAAGGCTTTGTGGGATTGTAATTTACCAGGTTTTAGACTATTTAAATTAAATACACAAAATAGGAATGGAGGAGCTGTTGCCTTATTTATTAAAGATACTTCAAACAGTTTAGACATATCAAACACCATAAAAACACATGACACCCCTACAGAGACAATTTGGGTTAAAGTATTCATGAATCAAGTCAATTTTATGATATTTGGCAGTTGCTACTATCCACCTAATTAATCTATCTGTGTACTTGATGTCATTTTGTCTGAATTCATGCTGGTCTGTGAAACTGGACATGTTGTCATAACTGGCAACTTTAATCTTGGAGATATTAACTGGCAGGATAGTACACCATATAGCAGTAAGGGTAAGAAATTCCATTCCACAAGTCTAGAGCTGGATTTAATGCAAATCATTTCTGAACCAACTAGGGCAGATAAAATTCTAGACCTGGTTTTGTGTACCAATAGTCTACTGATTGTTGATCTGAAAATTATTGACCCCATTGCAGGAAGTGACCACAATTATATCCTGTTTACAATTGACAAAGTTTATGCAACCACATGTAATATTACTAAAATGTATTTATACAATGAAGCTGATCTTGCCTCTATTGAAATGATTACCAAGGAAGTTAATTGGCAGAGTATTCTTTCAAATGTGAATTATGAAAACAGTTAGGCAATGTTTAAAACATTTATTTGTAATATAAGAGATACTTTTGTACTTGTTAAACCCAAAGTCTATGGTTTAAAACCTTCACCAAAATGGTTAAATCCATTGATTAAAATTTAAACTAAAAAGAAGGAAATACAGTATGTTAAATACTTAAAAAAATAAATCAAGCATTAATTGGAATACGTATCTTACTATTCAGTCAAAGTGCAAATCCACCATCAAAAAGGCAAAATCAAAGTAAGAATATAAACTTGCAAAAAATTCTAATAAAAATAAAAGTAAGGAGTTTTATTCATATATCAAGTCATTAAAAAAAACAATCTGTCAAGTTGGGCCAATCTTGCTGAACTCAACTTTGGTACACGATCCCAAATCTATGGCAGAAATATTTATTCGTGAGTTTTGCAATGTATTTAATAAATGTAGTTATAACTATACAGATAATACTAAAGCAATTGATGACACTGTTATTATGTTTCAAGAAAATTTGATATTTGATAAACTGCTTACTCTTAAGGGCAAATATTCACCTGGCCCTGATAATATTGCTGGGCATATGCTGTTTTTGTTGGCTAAAGATATTTCACTCCCATTAAAAATTATATTTGAAAAGTTCATGGCAGAGAGTTATGTCCCTGCAGATTGGAGAGGAGCTACTGTTATTCCAATATATAAAAAAGGGGTAAAATTCAACTGGGAGAATTATCGACCTATAAGCTTGACTTCCACTGTATGCAAAGTCCTAGAGAGTTTGATCAAAGATATTCTAACACCAATATTAAATAACAAGGATTTTGAGCAACACGGCTTTAAAAAGGGCAGAAGTTGTCTTACTAATCTGATTTGTTTTTATGAGAATATTAGTGCTTCTCTGGATCATAATATACTATGTGATGTTGTTTTTAATTATAAAACTTCATAAAATGAATATAAACTGCCATATAATTAACTGGATTTATAACTGGTTGCAGGATAGAACACAAAGGGTTGTTGTCAATGGCATTTATTCTGAGGTTGGTAAAGTTGTTAGTGGTGTTCCACATGGTTCAGTGTTAGGCCCGTGTTTGTTCCAGGCATTTATTGCCGATATGACTAAGGATTGTCTGTCACTCACCATCAAATATGCTGATGATGTGAAAATAGGCGGTCCATGTAATAGCATAACTCAAGTGTCTGATATTCAAAATGACTTAGACTATATTACTTCTTGGGCAAATAAGTGGGGTATGATATTAAATCTGAATAAATGTAAAGTCATGCATATGGGAACAAATAACCCCCAGTATATGTATCATCTAGGGGGGTTCTACCCTCCTAAAAACTATTGATGAAAAGGATGTGGGCATTACTATTTCAGATAATATGCTATATAACAAGCATATCAATGGTATTACTCAAAAAGCAAATGCAGTTGTATGGTCTATTCTACATAATATTAAAGTCACCAATCAGAGGTATTAATGCCCTTGTACAGATCCTATGTCAGGCCACATCTTGAATATGTGGCTCAGTTGTGGTGCCCGTATACAAAAAAACTACTTGTGATTCACTGGAGAAGGTCCAAAGACAATATACTAAGAGAATATCAAGTTTAAAAGATGCAACCTATAACAATAAACTGTCCTCATGAAATCTCATGCCCTCATCCACTCGTCGTTTAAGAGGAGATTTATTATTCCTATACAACATCATTCAGGACCCCATCTTATGTCCGAGTTAGGTTTGCAATTTAAAGAATATATCTATAATGTTAGAGGTCATCCGTTACTATTAATTAGGAAGCCTTTGAAACATACTAGTCATCAGTATTTCTTTACATTTAGAACTGTGGGTCCATGGAATAAACTCCATGATGATGTGGTTATTAATAAAACCAAGGACATATTTAAATATAAACTAGACAGATTAATAGATTCAGGATTTGATCTTTTGTATTATTTGGTTTAGTATAAGAGTGTCATGGGCTTTGCCTTCTTGCTCTTTCTACAACCTTAGTATGAACCTTAGTATTTGCATTTTCACCTTGTGTTTGCATTGCTGTTCTTGTTACTATGTCACAAGACATCACATGGCTGGAGCGCGGGGCTCAAAGGGTCCTCCACTCCTGCCGCCACATTATATTCAGTATTTCTCATCATCAATCTAAAAAGAAGAGAAATTAGAGGCAACAAACTCTGTTTAATGCATCAGTTAGGGTTGTTCCACAGCAACAAAAGTAAGGAAATTCGGTGTTAGGATTGAAACCCCCCCGGACACCCCCAGCCCACCCCCAAACCGGCATTGGGGTGCGCTGAGAGTCATTGGTCCCAACTCTCACTCCATTCTCCCATACCTCTGCTTCTTTACACATGTGATGGGATGAGAGTTAGGGCTGACAACCCCAACGCGCACCCTGATGGTGGTTGGGGGGTGGGCTGGAGGTGTCCGGGGGGGTTTCAACCCTAACACTGAATTTCCCTACTTTTGTCACTGTGGAACAACCCTAACTGATGCATTAAACAGAGTTTTTGTCTCTAATATATATATATATATATATATATATATATATATATATATATGTAATATTAGACTGGTGTGTTCACACCAGTATAGTTAGGGTGAAACGGCACTTCTATGTTAAAGTCCAAACATTGAACCTTAATAACTTTGGAGCTGTTAAATGAATTTGAATGAAATTTGGCACACATAATCTCTAGGGGTAGGACTCCTAACCTGCCAAATGTAATGGGAATATATTTAGTGGTTTTTGAGATATATAGTGCTGAATTAAAAACACAAAGATCCAGGATTTGTAACATTTCTGTCACCCTGGATCACAGAAATGACTTTAGGTACTGTTCTGAAATTTTCAGGGTAGAAACACCTTGGGTCACATATGTGACTTTTGAAGGTTTGGTGAAAAAATATTAGTCCATTCAACAGTTAGGACATGTTTAATGTTCCCATTATTTCCTGTGGGAATCCTGGGGGTGGGGCATTAGGGTTGGAAACTCCAATGCCTCATTTCCCAGCTTTTGTTGCTGTGGTATCCACCCTATCTGATCCATTAACAACATTTTTGTAAAGACTATGTGTGTGTGAGTGTGTGTGTATCTATATATATATATATATATATATATATGTATATATTCATGGCAAAAAATCAGTTTAATGCATCAGTTAGGGTTGTTCCGAGTGACAAAACAAGGAAATTCAATGTTAGGGTTCCCACCCCCTTGCACCTCACCCCCACCCCACCTCCACCAGCAAGCATTGGGGTGTGCGTTGGGGTCCTCGGTCCTAACTCTCACCCCATCCCATGTGCAAACAAGCTGAGGTGGTGCAGTCTAGGAGAATGAGGTGAGAGTTAGGACCAACAACCCCAACACACACCCCGATGCCTGTTGATGGCGGTGATGTGGGGGTTGGGTGCAAGTGGTGTGGGAACCCTAACATCGAATTTCCTCACTTTTGCTGCTGTAGAACAATCCTAACTGATGCATTAAACAGAGTTTTTTTGCCATGAATTTCCCTTCTTTTTGAGAATGTGCACTACAAATAGTGAAGTAACGGCAACGCAAATGCAAGCGCAAACGCTAATGCACATGGTGATGCAAACATAAATGATAACGCAAATGGTAATACAAACTCAAGCACAAATGTTAATGAAGACAGAAATGCAAACACAAGTGTACGGAAGTGCAAACCTTAATGCACATGGGCACGGTAACGTAATTGGAAACGTAGACAGTTATGGTAACGGCAACAATGACATCAAAGGAAACACAAACAGAAACACAAAATGCAAATAGAAGCACGTACGCAAATGCAAATGGAAATGCACATGGTGATGCAAAAGGAAACGCAAACAAAAGCAGTAATGGAAACGCAACTGTTAACAGTTACACAAACGCAAGCACAAATGAAAACGCAAAGGGCAGTCTGTGACACACATGGTGGCGTAGATGAGAATGGTAATTCAAATGGAAATGCAAATGCAAGCGTGTATGAAAACGCAAATGGTAACGCACATGGTCACAGTACTGCAATAGGAATTGCAAATGCTAACGGTAACAGTAATGATGATGCCAAAGGAAATGCAAACGGAAGCACGTACGCAAACACAAATCGTAATGCACACAGTGATGCAAAACAAAATGCAAACAAAAACAGTAATGGGAATGCAACTGTTAACAGTAACGCAAATGCAAGCGCAAATGAAAATACAAAGGGTAACACACACGGTGGTGTACACAGGAATGGTAACACAAACAGAAATGCAAAAGCAAGTGCATATGGAAATCCAAACAATAATGTGCACGGTCACAGTACTGCATGAGGAAACACAAATGCTAATGGTAACAGCAATGATGACGCCAAAGGAAACACAAATGGAAGCATGTACGCAAATGCAAATGGTAATGCACATGGTGATGCAAAACCAAACACAAACACAAACAGTAATGGAAATGCAAAAGGGATCAGTAAGGCAAATGCAAGCACAAACAAAAAGGCAAAGGGTAACGCACACAGTGGCGTACACAGGAACGCTAACGGAAACAATTATCAAAATGCAAGTGGGAATGCTAACTGTGACAGTAATGAAAGTGCACACCCTTTTTTTCACCAACAGCTGCATAGAGAAATACAATGAATACATAGAATGTATGCATAATAATGGACCTCAGAGCAAAAAATGAGCACTTGGAATACTAAATTGCTTATATCTCAAGAACCGTATGACGTAGAGAAAAAAAATTAAATTTCATATAAATTATGGCTTTCCTAGCTAGTTTTATGCTTAGTCCTCTAGTAGGAGGCTAAGTATTTTTCCAATGAAAAGTCCGTATCTTGAAGCATTTCCAAGATACGTACCCCGAAAGGCACAGAGGATGCCGCAATGTTAGTCTATGGGAAAAAGTGTCAACTTCAGAGCATCATAACTTTCTATCCATGAAATATTTTGTCACCAAACCACCAAAAGATACATCTGTGGGATGTTGGTCTTCTTCCCTCCAAATTTCAGCCCAAAAGACTAAACCATTGTTTTGCAGCAAGGTGGCAAAGAATTCCTGTTATTTTGGGCATAGTGTCGCAAAATAGTGTCGCAAATCATGACAATTTTGCAAATGAAATCATGAAAGTGTCATGAGTGCAACACTACTTTGCAACACTACTTTTTACAAAAATTTCAAAAATATATTTCTAGGGTGTTTAACCCCCCAAAAAAGACATGGCTAGCATCCTCAGGTTCCGACTAGCTGAACATGAAAAGAATTGTGTCCCTAGAGGGTCCCAAATTTAAATGCCAAGCATTTCTGTGACCACTAACTGAAAAAAAATGGCTGACTCATGACACTACACGGGTCATCTGTGACACTAAAAACTGCATTTGCATCATTGTTGAACTTTTTGCTAACTTTTCCCATTGACTATAGATGGAAACTTGTTTTTTGAATAACTTTTGAACCGTTTAATATTTTTTCATGAAATCTTCAAAAAGCACATTGGGCACCCTGGTTGCATGTTTTCTGAAGTTTTTGGACTTGTCGAGCAAACCATGCAACCTGTAGGCATGAGCAAAGAATGCACAAAAAAGCATAAATGTGCTACGGAATGTTGCTTTATAACTCTGCAACCATATATCTGACCATTATGAAACTTGGCATATCTAGAGATATATGGTATCGCTCCATGCCTGCCAAATTTCAGGCCAATCTGCCACATGGTGGCTAAGTTATTATGCTGCAAAATTTCACACTTTAACCTTAAATGGGGTACTCAACCCTAACTCTAGTGGCACTACCGTGCCATATATATATATATATATATATATATTCATTACAAAAAAAATTATTTAATGCATTAGTTAGGGTTAAGGTGACAAAAGTGGGGAAATTAGACATTAGGGTTGAGCCCCTAACCCCCCACTCCCACATCCTCTACAGATCAACAGACGCCGGGGTGTGCCATGGGATCATGAAGCTCAACTCTCACCCCATTTCATGTGTAAACAGGTTGACATGCTACAGTAAATGAGAATGGGATGAGAGTTAGACCTCATGACCCCATGGCACACCCCAGCATCTGTCAGTCTGTGGAGGATGGGGTGGTGGGGAATTAAGCACTCAACCTTAACATCTCATTTCCCCACTTTTGTGGCTTTAACTCTAACTGATGCATTAAATTACACTTTTTGCAATTAATTTCCTTACTTTTCGAAAAACTGTACTATAACTAGTAAATAGCAAGTGTTGGTGGGCCCCATGATCCCACCAAGCTGCCCATTTCTCCATAACAATATGCGTCTGAGGGAGCATGGGTCCTCTAGGCCCTGCACTCCCACTTACACATAGCTACAGAGCCAGACAGCAGCCCTATAGGGCAAGGAACCCTTTTAACACTAATTTGCCAATATCTCAGGAACCGTAGCAGCTAGAAAAAAAATTTAAGTGTCATTGTAATCATGACAGTGACATGTCCATGTGAGATATGTCAACTGAATCCATATCTCACATCATTTGCTATATATGGGTGCCAAAAAGTGTTATGGGCACCACAATGTTATCCTATGGGAAAAATCTCAAATTTGTGATGGTATATCTAAGGATCCACTTAATGTTCCAATACCTAAATAGCATAACTCACATCTCTTGGGCATCCTCTTAATACCCTGCAAATTTCAAGTCAAAAGACCAGACCATTAATCTATAGCGCAGTGGGAACGTTTTTAAAAGTTTAAAAATTCCTAGTTTGTGAGGTAGCAAAATCCCTGACTGCCAGATCAATCTTCATTCGCAAGCTGTCAAAATCGCCATCTGTTTGAAATCATTGACCATCAGATTTTGGCCATCTGGTCCCTAAGTGATGGTCAACAATTTTGTTACCTCGCAAAATAGGATTGGGTGGTGGACTAGGATTTTGACAGCTCACGGACTGCGATTTTATCAAATCACAAAAGAGGATTCAAAAAGCCAATCCCCTTTCGTGAGCTGACAAAATCCTAGTCCGCCAGCTGATCCACTTTCATGAGGCAGCAAAATCCTTGACAGTCACTCATTCCTTGTCCACTAGAAGGGCCATCTGGTCACAAAGTGGTGGTCAAGGATTTTGCTACCTCATGAAAGAGAATTGGCTCGCAGACTGGAATTTTGTCAGCTCACGAAAGAGGATTGGAAGTGAGTCATGGACAATGAATTTTAAAATTTGAAAGCCATTTATTGTCTGAAATGAAGCAAATCAAAGGTATAGGTTTGTAGAGGGCATCACCATGAACAAAACCCATGCCTTATTGCAACAACCCGTGGAGGAAGCTACAACATTTTGTTTGGGAGGGAAAATAAAAACAAGATGGCGGCTTGCGGACAAGGAATATTTCCTCACAGACTAGGATTTTTTAAATCGCCTTTCATGAACTGACAAAATCCTTGACCGTGAGCCCTGTCCTCTTTCGCAAAACATACATATAAATCTTGGAATGAACTGAGCATGCTCAGAACCTGAAAATTAAAAATTAAATAACTTTGGAATGGCTTAATATAATTTACCCAAACCAATGCTGAATTGTTCTTTGATCCAATCACTTTCTATGTTCTAAAATTCAGACCAAAACATCAAACGGTGTGGTTGCAGTGCCATGGGCAAAAAAACATGTCAAATGTGGTGAAAAAACACATTTTTCAGAGCTTTGCTGCACACAAACCGTAAGTTCGACCAAAACACAACTTGGTAAATCAAGAGATCTACCATACAAGACCATGCATTCCAAATTTTGTGCAAATCTGTTGAACAGTTGAAAAGGTATTAGCATGCAAAAATGAGGGTTTAACATTAAAACTCATTACCTCCAATAGCTTCATATGTAGTCCAAATTGTCCATTGCTTACCTGACATAAAATGGCCACCCAGGCAGGGGTGTCGGCAGGCATACATACTGTACTCAGCAGAGTACAGTAAAAAAAATCAGGCAGAGGCAACAAAAAGAGGAAAGCAATGACATTGTGAGTCACATTGTGTCTGTGTCATGCTGAGGCCTTTTGCTTTTGTTGTTGGCTATGGGGCACTGATGCCACCAGCCAAATACACAAACAAGAACAACTTACTAGGCAGGCAGAAAACAAAGGAAGGAGGATTACAGGGAAGAATTGACATTTGAACTCAGGACACGGCAAATGGGGGGAGGGCTATTGTTGTTGTGACGTGGCAGCACGTATTTTAATATATGTTTACATAACGGGGGGCAACAGTGCATCAGTTTTGAGTACAAGTTTGAAATTCCTGGCTATACCCCTGCGCCCAGGAGGTAATGAGTAAAAGTGCCTACTCAATCTTAACTATGGGGCGCAACTGTACCCCTATTTTATATATATATATATATATATATATATAAATATGACAAAGAACCTCTGTGCACAAACACTGAGGCAAGGGTTATACCAAAGAGATTTCAAGAAAATACAAAATCACACATGCCCACACAACACAAAGCATCATGGGCTGCATATGCAAATCACCACAGAATGTTATGCTGGTTCAACTTTAAGTAGAATTGCATGGTGCTGAAAGGCCTCTCACAGAATTTGAAAAGGGTGCTAACAGATGACATAGACACATGTTTTTATCCTACCAGGACTCATCAGTATGCCTAGTCTGTTAGACACCCCAGTGGAATGAACCAGCTACCCTAAGACGGTCTGTCTGGGTTATGTTGTGGTGAACTATTTGCATATGCAGCCCATGATGCTTTGAATTGTGTGGGCATGTGTGATTTTTATATATATATATATATATATATATATATATATATTTATATGTATCTATATATATATATATATATATATATATATATATATATATACATATAGATATATAGATAATACATTCATGCAGGCATTAGGGTTGTAGAACACAAAGCACAAAAAGAAGAGAAATGAAAAAAACATTAGGGATTTGGGTCTACCAAGTACTGGCAAATCTCTGGTGGGGTCTTACATCAGGTTCTCCACCCTCATGCCAACCCCCCTCCTCAGCCCATACCTCCTGTCTGAAGCATAAGATACAGCTCCAGCCTTGGGCCTCATAGTGATACATTATGGCCAACATAATCTGTTGGATCTTTTCTATCACAGAATCCTATGGGCCCTGCATGAAGACATACATTTGACCTTGTCTGATCAAGGGAGGAGGTGGGCATTAGTGTAGACAACCCCAAGTAAGACCCTACCACAGATTCACCAATACTCCAGAGACCCAAATCCATAATGTTTTTAATTTCCCTTCTTTTTGCACTTTGTGTTCTGCACCCATAATGTCTGCATTAATGTAGTTTTTTGCAAATAATTTCCCTTTTTTTTGTGATAGTGGAATTATATCCTCATTTGCACAGGTCTATTTGGGACCTGCATAAAATGAGATAAATACAATACTGGGGACAGTTCTGACCCAGTTCATGGGCCCAGCAGACCGTGGCACACATGTCAATACCTTGTGGGTGAGGTTCCCTGACCCACTACGTTCCTACCCAGGCCAGGGCTGGTGCTGCATGCTGCATCAGCCTTGCCCAGTAAACTGGATCACTGTGTTCACACCTGAGCTCAGCTCACTGGCACGGTAAGGCAGCGTGTTCCTCAGTGGTGTAACGGACATCCCTCCAAACAACATTACTTAATAAGTTCTTTCTTTGTTTTTTTTATATTTTGACCCCAAACTTTTAACATAGTCTTCTTATGACCCACTTCATAAATCCCATAGGTGAAAATGTTCAAATCCATGCTGAAACACCATTCCATGCCACAGGTGTGAAAACACATTTAGGACAGGATGTGAAAAATGACAGCTTTACTGTTCATGAGGTCGTGTGAAAAAATGGTTATGTTGAAAATCTGGATCCAAAATATTGAAAATTACCAAAGTTATCACATACATGGAAAGATTTCAATGACTGCACTTAACTTTGCCATTTTTAGGAATTTTTCACCAACTTTTCAATATGGCCTTTTTGGAACTTCCCCTCATGAACACTGGTGGTGAAATTTTGTTATTCAGTCCTGAAAGGTGATTTTGTGCAGTGATCATGAAATCACCTTCCAGGCCTGATAAACGAAATGACAGTTCCAGTGTTCATGAGGTAGGGTTTCAAAAAGGCCATGTTGAAAATCTGGTGCAAAAAAATTAAAAAAAATGGCAAAGTTATTAACATAAGTTTAAAATACAATTGAAATAAATTATATGGCACTTACCTTTATTATTCAGTTCAAGTTTCAGCTGTGAAGAGTGCAGACATGTCTCAGTCAACAGAAGAAGACAGCATATGACCTCCAGAGGTAAGTAAAGGGTAAGGGTGTGTGTGTGTGGGGTGGTGAGTGCTCAGTGGGAGGGTCAGGATGGGGTAAGGGGATGCTGGCGACAATGAGGGACCATTTTCTTTTTTTCAGGCTTGAGAAAAATATGTCAGGGAACAGTTTTCTTTTTGCAGAAGCAAACAAATACTAAATAAATTATTTTGGGACACTGGGGGTGGGCTTCTCAGTGTCCAGCACTGCTGGGAAGTCTTGCAAATGCCAACACAAGAATTGGGCCCCTCAATGTCAGCAAAAATTAATAAAGCAAGGGGCTGCACCAGTGGGGGGGATCTGACATCATGGGTGGGCATCCCAGTGTCAGACAATAGATACTGTACATAAATAGACAGATAGATTGATAGATAGATAGATAGAGAGATAGATAGATAGATAGATAGATAGATAGATAGATAGATAGATAGATAGATAGACAGACAGACAGACAGACAGACTGATAGACAGACAGACAGATCCATAGATCAAACGATCGATCGATAGACAGATAGACAGACTGCCACTGGGGACTGAGGCCCCACCGTGTATAAATAAATAAACTGCCATCTGGGATTTGGGCCCCAGTGTGCAGATAAATAAATAAACAAACTGCCACCAGGGAGTGAGGTCCCTGGTGTGCAGACCGAGCATGATATGACAAATCATAGTCAGGGTGGTGGGTCTAAAATGTCAGTAGCCCCATCCCTGACATGTGAGTCACAAAAACAGCAGGGGTTGCACTATATGATTTGTTAATGACAGCTGTGCCATGCAGTGCAACCAGCTGTTTTCGCAAAAATTTAGTTATCAATAGAATGTTTTTTTTCAACAGCACATGCTCAGAAATTGAACATTTTTCTTTAATATTTGGAAAAGTACTGAACAGCTAGACCTAAAAACCACAAAAGCACACACCTTGGACCATGCTCTATCAATCCTGAAAGTTTCAGGTTTCAAAGCCTCACATTTGTTAGTTATCCGATGGCAAAAAAGTCTTAAAATGTTCAAAAATAGAGACCATTTCATTTTTTTTTCAGCTCTGTAACTTTTCCCCACTGAACTGATCTACATGAAATGTTCAGGATCGAGAGATCCTGGCACAGAGGCTATGCTTTCCAAATTCTATATAAATCAATTGAAAGGGGGCAAAGTTATTAAGGTTCAAACATTTAAGTTTAAAGTAGAAGTGCTTACTCAACCCTAATATACAGGTGTGACTGTACCTGTATAATATATATATATATATATATATATATATATATATATATATATTGCAGAAGCAAGCAATAACACATGATGAGGTGTGGGTTATCTCCTGATAAGAGCATGTCCAGGTGCGTTGTTAGGCATGGCGCTTAGCAGTGCATATGCACCTGGGCTGCTCTTATCAGGAGATAAACCACACCTTGGAGTGTGATATTGCGCCTATAAAATGGGCCCCCAAGTACAGATTGAATAATAAAAAAAGAGAAAAAAGCTGTTGAAATGGAAAACATTTAAGAAACATTTTTCCTTAGTTGGATGGATAAAGTAGTCCCTCTATGTAATGTGCTGTACAGTACAGTACACTGTATTTGGCTTGGTCACCCCAACAGTACTCAGTATATCCACACCCCCCCCCAGCAAAACTAAATTAATTTTTTCCACCTGTAATTATTTTCTCCCTGACATCCCCCCATGTACAGCTATCATGCCCGTTCTTTCAAACAGTGGTATCTGATCTGCTTCTGCATCAGCTGTTTGTGATCTCCGATGTCCAGGATGCCCCCACCAGCACTACCCTTTTCTAACTAAGGTTTTTATTTTTTTAAACACAATCTCTGAAGCGACCACAGAGCACAGATTATATTTTTAAATGGGAAGAAGGAAACCGCTCTGTAAGGCGGTCGTTAAGGGACACACTCGCTATAAGTGAAGTGGGACTTCCTGGGTGTAAATGTCTGTCAATGTATGCCATAAACACAACCTCAAGAGTGAGTTTGTGTTGTGCCATCCCACAATCTCTATTCTCTAAAAAGAAGCTTAGTGAATGCCTCTGCATTTCTCATCAGCATTTTCTATCGGGATTCAGGTGTTTCAATGTTGCTGCGTCTCTAAAGAAAATCTGGTAGTGGGGAGAAAACGAGGGTTTACAGTAGGGGGAAGTGCCTGCCGGGTGGGGGTTTAGCATGATGGTGTTTCATGCTTCTTACCCACCAGAATCCTTTGTGTGCCCTTTTTATTATTTTGGTTATCTTTGTCTGCTGAATTTATTTACTGATAGTGGGCATGTCCCACAGTGTCAACCAGGAAAGCCGTTTTATTTGCAGCACACAGAGTGTCGTTTCCCCACTGTGAGCTGTGCCAGCCTGTATTTTTGTTTAGGGTTGGCACAGCTCACTGATTTGGTGTTGTAGTGGGGTTCAGGAGTGGAGGGTAGTGTAGGTAGGCTGCAATATCTTCTGATAAGGACACGGCTCAGAAGATGTTGTAGCCAATCATGTTAGAGTATTTCTTGAGCCCATTTTATAAACTTTGTTAATGCATTAGTTAGGGTCACCAACCCTAACACTCGCTCCATTCCATTGTAAAATAAGCTGAGTGGTAACAGTGTAGGAGAATGGGGTGAGTGTTATTGTTGGTGACCCCAGTGCCACCCCTTCCCCCAACACCTTCTGGTCTCTGTAGGGCAGGGTGGGGTGTTAAGGTGAAACCCCAATGCCTCATTTCCTTACTTTTGTTGAGGCAACCCTAACTAATGCATTAGCAACATTTTGCAACTAATTTCTTTACTTTTTTGAAGTAGCATAATAGTATCCTCATGTTACTGTGGAAGCGCCTCCATCTAGATAGTATAACAGTTTCCATATAATATGGTGGGAGTGCAAGGTCCTTTGCACCCTGCACGCCCATCCCTCCATCGACATAGTATAAAAGTATCCACCTGTTATGGTGGGAACCCAGTGCTCCAACCCACCATTGAGATAGTATGAAAGTATCTTTATTTGAGCCCAAATGTTCAACATTGCTTTTTCATGATCTCACTACATGTACCCAGCATAGCCAATTTTTCGAATCCCTGCCAAAACGTAATTCTGCACCACCGCAATGCCATTCTACATCGCAGGTGCAAAATCATGTCTTGGACAGGATTTGAGAAGTGACAGCTGTGAAACACATCAGGTAGGGTAATAAGAAGAGTATGTTGAAAATAAGGGGTGAAAATATCTAAAATTTACTAAGTTATGAAAATGCATAGTGAGAATGCACCAAATGCCTATAACGCAGTAATTTTTCAAAATTTTGACCCCAAATTTTCAACATAGCCTTCTCATGACCCCACCTGATGAACAATGTGACTATTGGTATGCATATCCCACCAGAAAGGTGATTTCACCAAGTGACCACAAAATCACTTTTCCGGTTTCCGGTGAGAGTTGCCAAATGACAATCATATTGTTCTGGGACGGGGTCCCAAGGATTCCATCTTGAAAATGTGGGACCACAGTCTTGAAAAATGACCCGATTATGGTCAAACATTGACCCCCCCCCCACTGAAATACACAGCACCGAATTTACCATAGTTCAGATTTCAGTCACTGGTTCCAGCAGCAAGGTGTGTCTTCATTGTAGGAGTGGGTGTCAAACCAGGGACCTCCTCAGGTGAGTGGCAGTCTGGGGGGACATCAGGGGTGTGTGGGGAGGTGGGTGCCCAGTGGGGGGCTTGGGGGGGGTACAGACTCAATCAGTGGTGGACGGTTTTCTTCTTTACAGGGCAAATGGCTGCAAAAGACAAAGAGGGATGGTTTTCTACATTTCAGGAAAAAAGAAAAGGGGAACAGAAATGGATGGGAACCACTGCCACCAATGATAACTGGGGCAATGGAGGGTGGGGGATACCACTGGATACCAGAGAGATGTGGCAAGGAGTCACAAAAATTAAAAATGTATATATATTTTGAAAACCAAGGCATGGATTTTAATTAATGGGACGTCCTGTACCCACCCATGCCTTTGGTTTTGTATAGTTCTTAAAAAAAAAACAGCAGTTTTAAAAATTAAAAATCCCTTTTTGGGATCCCTTTTCACCAGTGTATCCCTGACCCTCCCCTCACAAAAAGGGATTGGCTCGCTAAAAGGGATCATGAAGAGGAATCGGCTGGCAAAAAGGGATCACGAAGAGGGAATTTTAATTTCTAAAACTGCCATTTTTTAAATAACTAAAAAAAAACAAATGCTTGGGCAGATAGAGGACATCCCTCTAAGCAAAACCCATGCCTTGGTTTTCACAAAAGCTGACACTGAGGCAAGTTGTAACATTTTGTTTTCTACCGTTGCTAAGCGAGAAAACAAAATGGCAGCAGATGAACATGGATTTTTCTCGTGAAAAGGGATTTTGTAAGATTTATTAATTCCTTTTAGCAATCCCTGTTGGTGAGTTGTTCCCAACCAGGAATCCTTGATCGAAACTGTGCAGCTAACTAAAAGACTGAACTGCCCAAGCTAAGAACCCACATTTTTTAAATTTAATAACTTTTGAACTGATTAATATTTGTTCACCAAACCAATGTTGGATTGTTGCTTAGGATATCCTCTTGAAAATTTTAGGACAAAATTCAAAATGGTGTAGGTGCAGTGTGAAGTCGAAAAATGACCCTGGCACTTGCCAAAAAAAGGCAAAAAACATGTTTTCTGCTGCTTTGTTGCATGAAAACCACAAATCCGATCAAGATGCAACTTAGCAAATCAAGAGATCTACCATCCGAGACATTGTATTCCATAATTCATGCAAATGTGTTGAACGGCTGTGAAATTATTAATGTACAAAATTTGGGGTTTAACATTAAACTGCCTACTAAACCCAAACTATAGAGGTGCGACTGCGCTTCTATAATATATATATATATATATATATATATATATGTATACACACACACACACACACACACACACACATATATCTCATATAGGGTACATGACATGGTCTGACTTAACATATTTTTCTTCATGAGAGGGGTGTTGGACTGTTAATATGAGGGCAATAAAACTTACATTTATAAAAAGTTACAAAAGGGAAAAGTAAAAAAAGTCAAATGGGTCTGTCTGTTCGATGGCTCAACGTAAGAGCAACTATTTTTAATTTTTATTTATTTATTTAGTTTTTGTAGACTGGCAAAGGAGGACTAGACAATTCTCCCTATTTTCTGCCTTATCCTAGGGGGGAGAGAGATACAGATGGATGCCAACTGTCATTGACCAAGATTAAGCTATGTTGGTGATATTTTTAGTGAATGGGGGAAATTTGGCCTGGACACCAGGGAAATTCCCCTACTTGGTTAAGAGGGGGAATCTTTGTCCCTCTGTCCAAGATGGCTGACATTCGTGCCAAAGGAGATGGAGGCGGAGGTGCTGCCCTACCTACAGACTCTGATTTTCCTACTGAACACTTGCTTGATACTGGATCTGGAGCACAACAAACTAACACAGAAGGCTTGGATTACTCAGAAACTGCTAAAGGAGAAACTGGTAACTCTACACCTTGTCTTAACACATGTTGCAATGCAGAACCACAGGTCAGTCAGGATGAGGCTGATATTCCTGAAGCACAGCTAAGTCAAATGTTCTCCCAACATAAAAGTCGTTTATACTAAAATTACTTCAAGAAGAAACAAATACTCAGGTTGATATACCTGAAGCTGATTTTGCAGTGGACTGTGCCCCACAAGAACCTGCTGTGACAGAATCTGGAGCTCCTACTGCTTCTCAAGCTCTTCCTCAAAGACTGTAACTGCATCTGCGACCTTTATCCAGAACAACTAAAGATTTGTACAGTACCTTGTCTCCCAACGCTGCTTTATGAGCTGTAGGTTGGTGGCAAACTTCAGAGGGACAGCCCTGGACTTCACCTGGCCCTGTTTCTGGGGCCAAAATCATTGAAACAGCTACTAAAAATACTACTGCTCACTGTAGTACTGTTCTAAATGATTCCATACCATTAGTAGAACCCACAGTGAGTTCTTCTGCTTGACCACTTGCTACTGAGGACATTACCAGGCATTTGGGATCCACAAACCAATTAATGGGTCCCAATGAGCTGTGCACAACTCGAAGTAAGCAACCGACTACTTCAGTTTCTGGTCAAGAAAAATCTGATACTTCATTCAGAATGAATGACTTTTTTAAATCTGTGGGGGGGCCTGCCCAGAGAAGGAGCGCTGTATGCCTACAATTTTTAGAAGACATTTCCACAGCTCCCTCTCGTGGAACTGTGCTACATAATATGTTATAAGACTCTATATGGATTAGCCCATCAGAATTGTTTGCGTTCATCCACATTAAGGGTGAGTCTGTTTACGATGTGAGTTTTAAGAATGTTTGCACGCTAGAAAAATTCTGGGTTCAATACGAGCTGGTTAAACAATCCCCATCATGGGCTTCGTTTATGTTAATCCCCCTTATGAAACCTTTGGTGAAAGTTCTTATGCTTCTGTTTAGAAGCGAGGGGGTTAACATAAATGACATTCAATACTGGCTCTGACAGTGGTGTGATTTGTTAAACTCTCTTCATCTTATTTTAGATGAGGATTTTGTTAGGACAGGGGAATGGAAAATAGAAGTTCAACTTAGGTAAACTGAACAAGTCGTCATGCACATTCCAGGTAGTTTTCACATAGGGCAAGATAGGGGTATATTTTTCTACCCAGGGCAACCACATACATGTCACAAGTGTGGCTCTAGAACCCACTTGAGCTACTCTTGTGACCAACCCAAGTGCACTTTATGCCTCACTTATGGACACGTCTGCCTAGGTTGTTCTAACTCAAGTTTTTGTAATCTTTGTGATGAACAAAGACACACTTACCCCCAATGTTCATGGACTGAACATTATAGGGTAGACAGGGTCCCTCAGGACCACACAAATTTAGTATCAGAATTTCAGGCCCAAGCTCAGAGGCATCAAGAGGAGCTTTGTCTTGCAGTACATGGCCTGACACCAGTTGAGAACAGGGAATCTTCCAACCTTCACGTGTCCCTTCCTTCAGAGGCTTCTTCCTCTCATTCCCCAAGGGCTAGTAAGTCAGTAAGTCAGGACACAACATCTACACAAATTTCACCCCAAGCTGAATCTTCTAGGTCTTCTGCAACACGTTCGTTAGAATGTATGCCCCCTGCCCCGAGTAGAGGAACCCTTTATTTTGGTTCCCACATCTAAATGGGGGAAAGGTAAACATAAGTCAGAGACCCGTACTCCAACAAAATTTATTATTACTCATAGCAAATTTCAGATGCTAGCTAAGAGGAGGAAGTGGGGTGATACCAAAGGTGAAGAGGAAGATTCAGGCTCATCTAGAGCCTCCTCTTCCCATATGGATTACTCCCTGGTGTCTGGAAAGGATAGTTCTCAAGTGGAAAAAAAGCAGAGGACACAGTTCCCCCATAAGTGAAATTAATGATACATCTCCAGGGCTGTAAATAATTTGGAGGGTTCCCTTTTCCGTTTTTTTTCTTTTTTCTTCCCTACTGTCCTTTTCTCCATTGATTCTATGCACAACTTTACACAGCTTTAATGCTGCACTCTGAATGTGTACAGTATAAAGTCATTTCATAAACAAATCTCTACTTTAACCTTTTTATAAACCCTAAAGCAGGATTTTTACTTTTTGCAAAACACCAGGCTTAAAACCAGGCATGAGGTATCACAGATTACACATAAATGGTCAGTAGGGCCTTCATTTTGGTCACATGGGGAAGATTCTAGTGACAGGGTAGGTATTTTATTTGCAGGATATCATTTTAAAATCTCCAGAATAGTAGATGTAGACCCTGGGAGGGTTATTATAGTGGATGGGAAGTATGGAATAATATATTTTCGGTTGATTAATATATTTGCCCCTCAAAGAATAGCTGCTAGGACTGCCTTATTTCTCAAAGTTCAGCCATACCTATTTACTACTCAGCATGTTTGTTCTGGTGGGGATTTTAATTGCAGTCTTTTTCCTGCAGTTAGAAACAGTGAAGCCCATAAAATGTTTAGCAATACCGCTGCATTGTTAAGATTGATACATTCTGCTCAACTTGTGGATGGATACAAAGCTGTTGACTCTATAGGGACCAAAACCTACCACAGGGGAACACTGGCTACTCATATAGATTATTTGTTTGTCTCTAAAAATATTAAAGTATATCGGGCTTCAGTGATCCCCTGTGAAATGTCCGACCACTTGGAAGTAGCTTTGATATGTTCCCCAGCTGATGGCCCCTTCCCAGTAGTCCCTCGGATTAGGTGGAAATTAAACAGTGCTTTGTTTGAAGACTCATACATCCATAAGGGGTGTTTGAATCTGTTACAGGCAAGGGTCTTGGTATTAGATGCTTATCAGTCTTCTATTGTTTGGTGAGAAGATACAAAAGCTGATCTATGGAAATATTTTCTAAAAACTGCAGAATACAAAGCCTGATCAACCTATTTCAGATATACTAAGTTATGAAAGCTGCTTCTAGATACTATATCTAGGGCTCACAAATCTCAAATTGACCTTTCTCTGCAAATTAAGGAAATAAATTATATATGGATAAATATCAATATGACCGGGCAAATATCTTTAAAATTAGAAGCCCAGTGTGGCACTAAGGCTACTAAATCCTCCGTAGATCCATTCAAAAACTGCTCGGATAGAATTTCCTTGACATTCATAGAACAACTCACAGACCCCACTACTGGTATAGTTCACAGCTGTCTTTTGTCTTTAAAACATATAGTACAGGTCTATGTGGAAGAGATGTTTGGCACGACGTCAGAGATTCCAGAACCTAGCCCTTTTCTTTCTGACTTAGAAAATACCAGAAGTTCCTGAGGATCTTCTTCAAGCCCTAGTGAACCTAATCTCAGTCAAGGAAACAGCAGGTGCTATTAAAAAACCAAAAAGTGTTCTTCCACAGGAGTTGATGGTCTAACAGCAGAATTATATGATTCCTTCATAGATATATTCGCTCCTGCTCTAATTGTAGTGTTTAATAGTATTATATATACTCATTCTATCCTTAAAAACTTTTCAGATGATATAATGCTCTTAATTTTTAAAAAAGAGGAGAGGGCTGAGATCAAGGACTGGAGACCCCTGAGTCTCCTTAATGTGGATTATAAGATCCTGTCTGTAATACTTCTGAATAGGTTATTACCAATTGCTGATAAGGTTATCTCACAGGAACAGACCTGTGCTATCCCAAACAGATCTATGCTACACACACTCTATCATATATTAAGGATGTGGCATACTCTTGTTCAGAAGACAATAAGGCTATTTTTCTCTCGTTAGACCAAGGAAGGGCCTTTGATCGAGTAGAACATTCCTATTTTTTTTCAGGTTTTGGTACGGTATCATATTCCCCCACAATTTGTGTCCTGGATTAAACTTTTTTATAATACATAGAAACATAGAAGTTGATGGCAGATAAGGACTGCAAGGCCCATCCAGTCTGCCGATTTCTTTTTCTACCTTATGAATGTGCCACTGGCCTTTGCTCTGTCAATGACCTATCTATTCATACTCATCTGTATTGCTTCCTTATGCCTATCCCATGGCTGTTTGAAGCCCTGCACTGTATTCATATCCACCACTTTCTCAGGTAGGCCATTCCATGCATCCACCACGCTTTCTGTGAAAAAATAACTTCCTCACATTACCCCTTAATTGGCCTCCCTCTAATCTCATGCTGTGTCCTCTTGTCCTGCTATTGTTCTTATATTGAAACATGTTATATTGAAACCTGCCAGACTTTCTGGTAATTTCTGAGACATGGCTTAAACCTGCTACACATGACAGGGAAATAAATCTACCCAACTACCAGCTATTCAGATCGGACCGCCTGACAAGGGGCGGTGGAGTGGCTATCTATGTTAAATCAAACATTTCTGCATCTTGCCTCAGTGTATCATCAGTGCCCAAAGAATTCGAATGTTTATCCCTTAAAATAGCTCTCCCCAATATGACAGCTTTTCAATTGGTTGGCTGCTACAGGCCCCCCTCTGCCGGCCTTCAGCTCCTAAATCACTTGGGAAATATAATGAATCTGGGCCCCGAGGACACCATCATTTTAGGTGATCTGAACCTTAACTGGCTCTCCAACGCATCTGCACCTCTAGTATCTTTTTGTGACACATATGGATTCACTCAATTAATAAATGAACCGACAAGAATTAACTCAAAAAACAAAACTATCAGCACCCTACTTGACATTATGTTGGTAAACAAACTGCACCTGTTTTCCCATGCTGGAGTGCTTTTCAGTGATATAAGCTACCACTGTCTTATTGCAGGGATAAAATCATCAGTCAAGCCATCCAACCCTGCGAAATTCCTTATAAGAAGGTCTAAAAAAAACCTTAACATCGAAGGATATCTCCGTGACCTATATCATTCCTTACGCTGGCAAGAATTCTATCACACAGCTTCTGTGGAATCAGCACTCAAGGTGCTAAATGACATTATCATAGGCGCCTCAATACTCATGCACCTTCACTAGCGTTAGAATAAAAGCAAATCCTGCCGCTGGTTTTCTGCCGATCTTAAATCTGCACTGCTTGCTAGAGATAAACTCTGGAAAAGGGCTAGAAAGACCAAGGATCCATCTGACTGGCTTCAGTTCAGAAAAGCTAGAAACAGCTGCACCAAAATAGTAAGAGAAGCCAAAGCTGCCTTCTATACAGCCGAGCTTGATGCCTCCTACCTTAACCCAGCCAGATTCTGGGGCACCATCAAGGGATCCTAGGGCAGGACTCCAGTACCTGCCATCCCAAGTACACCTAACAATGCTGTTATCACTGATAAGCGTGAAATCTTAGATGCATTCAATATTCATTTCACTCACGGCTGGCCTAGCTTTGACTCCTCCCAGCAAATCTATTACGGTCACAACTTAAATTCAGTCTATTGATGGTCAGAAGGCTGCCTCTTCATTCTCCTTCAAGCCCATTTTATTAAAACAAGTGGAAGACCTATTGCTACATCTAGACACCAAGAAAAGTGCAGGTGCAGACTCTCTGGACCCCTATTTCTTAAAATTGCTCTACATGCCATTGCAGTTCCCCTAACTCATCTTTTTAATCTGTCCTTATCCACTGGTTCTGTTCCTACATTGTGGAAAACAGCACAAGTGTTTCCCCTCCTCAAATCAGGGGACCCCATGGATCTCAACAATTATAGACCTATATCCATCCTACCTGTGCTGTCTAAAATGTTAGAAAAGCTGGTGAGTATCCAACTAAGAGACTACCTCGATGCTAATAACCTACTTAACCCTGCTCAATCTGGGTTTAGGACCGGCCACAGTACCATTTCTGCATTAGCAAAGTAACAAATGATTGGCAAACTGAGTTAGATAAAAAAACAGCATCTGTGCTGTATTTCTAGACCTAAGTAAAGCCTTTGATACAGTGGATCATGAGCTGCTAATTTCCTCACTGCACTCCTTAGGCCTGGATTCAACCTCCCTGGTGGTTCAGATGTTACCTCACTGATAGAATACAGCAGGTGAAAGATGAAGGTGCCTATCCTCCTCAAACCACTTCTAAGGGGAGTACCGCAGGATCCATCCTGGGCCCTATCCTCTTTGCTGTCTATATCAATAACATTGATTCCAACCTCACTGTTGCCAATGTCCACCTTTTGCTGATGACACTGTCTTGTATGTCAGTAACCTCTCACCATCAAAGGCCTGTGAGTTATTACAATCAGAATTCTCCTGCTGCAACATCAACTACTTGAAAAGAAACTACTATTAAATGCCAAGAAGACAAAGGCTATGTTCTTTTCTACCAATATATATTCTACCACTCTCTCATCAAACATTCTTCCCAACTATCCACCATCCTTGGAAAATCTGGATTACGTGGATAAATTCAAATATCTAGGGTATGGATTGATAATAGACTTGATTACACTCAACATGTTGAGGAACCCTTAAAAACTCAGACAGAGGCTCGCTATTCTTCAGAATCAAACATTATCTAACCATAGAGTCCAAACAAAGACTAATACAGGCATCATTTCTATCTCTCATCGATTATGCAGATTTCCTTTATGGCCACTGTACTATGTCCTATTTAAGTAAATTGGATACCTTGTATCACAGAGCTCTAAGATTCATCACAGATCTTCCTTCAACACTCATCACTGCTCTCTCTATAATGCTGTTGGCTGGACATCCTTACACCTTAGAAGGAATAAAATGCTGCACTATGGATTTACAAAGCTCTGTCAAATAAACTTCCATCTTATATTTCTGATTGCTTTACCCTGGCTACACCTAGATCATATGCCCTAAGAAGCAATAACCTTATCATCTTGAAGATACCTAAAGCCTGTACCCGCATGGGAGATCTGCAATCAGCTACTTCTAGCATCTACCTGGAATTCTCTGCAGAAGACCCTAAAGTTGAACACCTTCATCCCTATAGCATCCTTTAAAAAGCTCTTTATAAGTCTCTTTCCTGAGAGATGCAACTGCTTTCACTAAGCCTAATCCCTCTTACCCTTTACCCCTTTTTTTCCTTCTATCACAGTTTATATACTTTTTCTAAACTTAGCTACAATATACCCTAAAATCCATTGCCATTCCCTTTCTTTTTTATCCCCCCATTTCTACTTGCTTAAGTATCTACCCAATTACAACACAACCTGATCAATTCTACAGTCCCAATACCTTACAGTCATCTGGGTCAAACCTGTCTGAATTATTTTGTTTTGTGGTCCAAAATCATTAGCTACCTTGCTTGTATATACGTTTTTTTTATTATTGTAGCTGTTTATTTATATTTAAGTCTTTGTCTCTTTCTCTGTATTTGTTTATGTATGCTACAGTACCTTATTTTGATCTTGACCTATCAGGTCCATCTTGTAAATGAGCTTCGATCAATGATGTCCGCCTGAATAAATAAAGATTTTGATTGATTGATTGATTGATTGTTAGACTCTTTCACCTTGTTAATGCCCTTAAGGTGTTTGAATGTTTCAATCATATCACCTCTCTCCCTCCTTTGCTCTAGGGTATACATATTGAGCTCTGTTAATCTGTCCTCATATGTTTTCTTTTTGTTAAATTAATTTCTTTTATTGATAAAGAAAAAAATACCCAGAATTTTGGGTATGTCAGGTAAACATTACATCTTTTACATCAACTCTTGAATGTTATACAGTGCCAGCTTACATATAAAAATAAGGTGAACAAAGTTACTCTCTTTACTGTCCATATGACCATGCCATGAAGGTACATGGGGAGAAGACACTCCTGCACATGATCTGATGACCTGTCGAGTTGGTTACAGTCTTGTGCAGAGACTCCATGGCCTTCTTACATACTAACATGCTAAAATGCCAGCAGAATAGGCCTAATGGTCTTTTGAGTCTGCTCGCCCCCCTCACCTTCTCTGGCTTCTCCCTTCCCAGTTCCGGATATTCTTGCTGCATTGGATTTTGCTTCCAGAACCCTTCCCCTATACCTGTCCCACCCCCTCTTGAACCCCTCCACCGTCTCTGCCTCCACCAGCCCCTAGGCAGTGCATTCCATAGCTCCACCACCCTCTCAGTGAAGTAGCACCTCCTCCTCCTTTCTTCCCTGAATCTTCCCCCCTCCAGCTTCCACCCATGACCCTAGTGGCCCCCTCCTCCTCCTTCCTTTGAAGCACCCTGACTGTTCCTCCCTATTTACCCTCTTCATGTACCTGAAGACCTCTATCATGTCCCCCGGCTCTTCTCTCTTCCAATGTGTACATATTTAGCTCTTCGAGCCTCTTCATAGGTCCTGTCCCCAAGCCCCAAATCATTTTGGTTGCCCTCCTCTGGACCCTCTCCAGGAGTTTAATGTCTCTCTTTAAGTGTGGCCTCCAAAACTGCACGCAGTACTCAAGGTGTGGCCTCACTAAGCAGTTATATAGAGGGAGTATCACTTCCCTCCTTCTGGAAGTGAACCCCCTAGCGATGCATCCCAGCATCTTCTTGGCCCTGGCTGCTGCCCTCCTACAAGTCTCAGAGTTGTTCATCTTGACATCTACCACCACCACCCCCCAGGTCCCTCTCAGCTAACGAGACTTGTAGCATTTCCCTCCCCAGGGTGTACACTTAGCCTGGGTTTCTGGCCCCCAGGTGGAGTACCTTGCATTTCCCTGCATTGAACCTCAGCTTCCACTTTCTAGACCATCTTTCCAGAGCCTCCAGGTCCCCCTGTAGGGCCACCCTCCCCTCCTCCCCATCCACCACCGCCCCCAGTTTTGAGTCATCCTGATTCCTGTCCTATGTCAGAGACATAGGCGTGAACAGGAGGGCCCAGGACTGATCCTGTGGGACCCACTAATGACCCTCCTTGGGGATGAGACTATCCCACAACTACGACCCTCTGGGTCGGTCCTGGAGCCAATTGCCTATCCATCTGATCTCTGTTCCTCCCCCCATTTCTCCCAGCTTATCCAACAGGCCCACATGAGGAACAGAGTCAAATGCCTTGCTAAAGTCTAGAAAGAGGAAGTCCACTGGTCTACCCAGGTCCAAGGCACTCGTCACCCAGTCATAGAACTCCACAAGGTTTGTCTGACACGATTTCCCCAGGATGAATGCATGCTGTCTATCGTCCAGGCACCCTGACTTTTCCAGGTCCTCCCCTAGCCTCTCCTTGACAATGCCCTCCATCACCTTGCCCACCACCGATGTCAGGCTGACAGGCCTGTAGTTCCCTGCCACCTCCCTTGATCTGCCCTTGTGGATAGGCACTATATGTGCCACCTTCCAGTCCTGGGGCACCCACCCTGTCCTCAGAGAGATGGTGAAAAGCTCCGCCAGGGGTTTCGCCAGGACATCCGCAAGTTCCTTCAGCACTCTGGGATGTAATTTATCCAGCCCTGGTGCTTTCTCTGTCTTAAGGGAGATGAGGGCTTCCCTCACTCTCGCTGCTGTGATTTCCACTTCCAGTACCTCTTCTCCCTGCTTCGCCCTCCCCCGCTCCCCAGACCCTCCGATCGGTAAGGGTCTCCCCCTCCTCAGTATCTTTGTCTCCTCCCATATATGATGCAGCACCCCATTTTCCTTGGTGAAAACTGAGATGAAGTACTCATTTAGTATCTCAGCCCGCTCCCTCGGGTCTTGTGCCCATCTCTCCCCTGATTTAATCCTGCTAATCTGCCCCTTCACCCTTCATTTTTCCCCAATGTATCTAAAGAACCCCTTTTTCCCTCTCCTAATTTCCCTGGCCAGGTTCTGCTCCTTCCTTGCCTTAGCTGCCCTCACCACCCTAGTGGCCCTTCTAGCCATCAGCTCATACTCCCCTCAATCCCTTTCACTCCTTGAGCACTTGAATTGCCTATAGGCTGCCTTCTTTCCCCGCACCACCTCCTAGACCTCCCTGGTCCACCAGCAGGGTTTTCGGGCCCTACTGCATTTTCGTCTTACTCTTGCACAGGTGCTGGTAGCATCTTGCACCCCTCTCCTGATGATTTCCCACCTACTATCAGCGTCCATGTCTGACCCAATCACATCCAAATGCTCCTTAAGGATCCTTCCCATTTCATTAAAATCTGTTCCCCTGAAGTCAGTTACCTCCGTCTTTGTGCAGCCTTCTAGCCCTCCTAGGTCCAGGCAGAACCAGACCGTGGCATGGTCACTCCCCGCCAATGGGTCCCTTACCTCCAGGCCCCTAATCTGGTCACTGTCTGCCAGGACCACAACCAGTACCCATGCCTCCCTGGTCGGTTCCCCCACCTGCTGAGTTAGAAAAGCGTCTTGAAAGACATCCAACAACCTCTGTTCCCTGGTCACAGAAGATGTCATAGTCTCCCAGTCTGTTCCTGGCATGTTTAAGTCCCCCAACACCACCACCGTTCCTCTGACCAGTCTGCAGTGTCTCCCAACATCTGCCGCCAGACTCTCCTCCAGCTCCTTTGCCAGGGCAGGGAGTCTATATACCACTCCTATTTTTACTCTCTTGCCCCCACCCTTTTATCAAGGTGACCCAAATCGCTTCTACGGTTCCCTCCACCTCTCTACTCCCTCTATGCCAATGCAGTTTTTGACTATCATTGCTACCCTCCTCCCCTTCTCTCCCCCCCGCCCTTCCTGAACATAGTGTAACCCTCCAGGTTCAGGTCCCATTCGTGTCCTGCAGTGGCCCAGGTCTCAGTGACTGCTGCCACATCCACTGCTCCCTCAGTTAGCATTGCCTGGAGCTCAGGCATTTTATTTCCCAAGCTCCTGGCATTTAGCAGGACTACCTTCCACCCTTTCCCTATACTTCCATTTCCCCTGCTCATGTTCCCATGGGGATTCTGTTTTCCCCTGGTCTGCACTTTGCCAGTCTGCCTATTCCCTCAAACCTCCAGCTCCCCAGCGGGATGGAGACAGAGTCCCTCCTTTTTTGGCACCCTCTTGACAGCCTTTTCTCCCATCCCTCCCCCCTTCACAAGTTTAAACCCCTCTTTTCACCAATGAACCCCTCTATTTTCAACTTAAGGATTGCCCTTCCCTCCAAATTGAGATGGAGTCTATCTCTAGTATACAGCTCCTTATCCTCCCAGGTCTCCCCCCAATCCCCCATCAACCCATACCCTCTGGCCTCACACCACTCCCTGAGCCACTGGTTTATCTCCTAATCTTCCTTTGTGCTCCCCACTAGCCTCTTGGCACAGGCAGGATTTCTGAGATGGAAACTGTGCATCCTATGTCATGACAGACCCTGGCAAGCTCCCTGAATCTTGCCTGTATCTCTAGCTACTATTTCCCTCAATGTCATTTGTACCCAGGTGGACCAGTATGTTCAGGGAACCCTCACAATCCTTTGCCAGCTGATATACCTTGTTAGCTAGCCCTGCACCGTTAGTCCAGGGAAGCATTTTGTTCTAACTGGCCAGACTTCTCCCTCCCTATCCCATTTGATACCCCTGATCACAGAATCCCCCAACAGGAGCACTCTGACTGCTCCTTTTCCTCCATTTGCCCCCCTTCCATGTCCCTCATCCTTTCTACTGGCCCCTCCACCCAGCCAGCTCCTTGTTCTTCCCCCTATCTGGGTGCCACATGCCACCCTCTCCTTATTTACCCTGGCCACCCCCTTCTCTCCAATCCTTTGCCTCTTCTCCTCCTGAGTATCCTTCTGTACCTTGCTAACTCCCCCCTCACTGCTTGCAACTGGTCCTTCTCCCCCATCTGCTAAACTAGCCTGGCTCGTCCTCTCTTCCTTGCTGTCTCCATTTAGTCCCTCTTTGCTTGTCGTGCTCCGCTGGCCTAAACCCTCAGCTCCCTTTACTGAATCCTCCTTGTACTTCTGGTCCTTCTCCTTTACCTTTCCTCCCAACTGGTCCTTCTCATTGCGCTTTCCTCCCTCTTCCCCCTGCCCCTCCTGCTCTTACTCACTGCTCCCCCCATTTTCCCACATTCCAGGTTCCCCTCTGTTCTTCCTGCTATCTGGCCCCTGCCTCCTGCCCCCTACTTCCTTTCCGTCTCTAACCACCCCTGTCATGGCTACATCACCCCCCTTATCCTCGAGCAGAAGAAGAGAATTGAAGTGGTTAGTGAGTGTAAGGTCTGATCCACCTCCCCGCCTTGCTTCCTTCTGTCCAGCCCTAGCCATCTGCTTACTTCCCTGAGAATGTTGTCCCTCTGTCCCTCCTTTGTGAGGGTCCCCAGTTACCTGCCTGCTTCCTTGGTAGTGTCCTTTTGGACCACCTCTGCCAGGGTCCCTATGTGACCCCTGAGTATTCTCCTGCACTCCTTTCCCTATGCCGCCACTCCCAGTGCTTGGTGCAACCCCATGGGAGATCCCCTGCCCCTTCCCCAACCATACCTCCCCTTCCCCCAGCTGTGTCTCCTAATCCCCGAACCTCCTCCTAAGCTGTGCCAGCTGGTAGCACACTGGGCAACCACCACACTTCAAGCCCAGTTCAGTATCATGGCTGCTCCACACCCTGTGCACCCCACCACCCTCCCAAAGATGCCTGCCCTAATACCGTGTGGTTCCATCCCCTTCCAAGTAGGTTTCCTTGGATGAGCCACCAGGTTCCCCCCAGTCCAAGATACACCCCTACTGCCTAATCAGGTCACCCACTAATCTTAGATACAGTCCCACAGTACACCGGTAACCCTGTTACTAGGTGCAGTACAACACAATAAACTTATAAGGGAAATGAACAACTCCCTAAACTCCTCTATCCCAGCCTTTAAATCCAACCCCCAGCGGCTAGAACTACATGAGCTGCACCTGCAGCCTTTTCCTCCAATTGCAGGGCAGGTATTCCCCTATAAATTAGCAGAACTCTGGGAGGGAGGGGTGGGTCTTGGGCAGACACCCAACTCGAGAGACAGTGTATCAGCCCTGTGTCTCCCCTCCAAGCCCAGCAGCCAAAGAACCAGGCCCAAGCAAATCCCACCAAATAGGTTTTAAATCAGAAGAAATAGGCCTCCACCAGCGTAGCCTGTTACACAGTGAAACATCCTACAAATGAGCCCACTTACAGCCACCAACCAGTTTTCAAACTTCCAACATCCCCTAAAACAATACCCTGCTAGCCCCTTAGAAGTAAGAAAGAAAAGAAATAACCTTCTACCAAGTAAAATCCACAAGAACTCCGTAAAAACAACAAGAAGCAGCTACTATCCTGGAACACAACTGATCCTGTCCCCTTGCAGTTCCTTCTGAGTAGACAAAGCAGCCAACACCACAAACCTGATTCAGCTCTGCCTCCAGTCAATTAGCTGAGTGAGACCTGCCCAGACCATTAACACCCTTCCCCCACTATGCAGTAATCTTTGCAGCTACTGAAGTCAGCAACAAGGAATCAAAATTCAACTCAAAGCCCCCAAAATATGTTTGCTGCCAAAGGAAACAGCTCTCCAATTTAATCAGCTTCACTAACAACACATCAAAATAGGCCTGAAATTAACAGATGTAGGTCTCCAATTCAAATAACCAAGCCCAAGCAAATCCCACCAAATAGGTTTTAAATCAGAAGAAATAGGCCTCCACCAGCGCAGCCTGTTACACAGTGAAACATCCAACAAATGATCCCACTTACAGCCACCAAACCAGTTTTCAAACTTCCAACATCCCCCAAAACAATACCCTGCTAGCCCCTTAGAAGTAAGAAAGAAAAGAAATAACCTTCTAAAATCAAAGTTAAGTTTAGTGAACTGACAGTCTAACAGAAATGAAGAGTTGCTCCAACATCAAAAGCAAAGAAAAAGGAGGACACAGAGTAAAATAGCTGGCTAGCATTCAATTCTTCAATGCATTCTAACTCAGTAAATGCAATTACAGTATTTATAACTTCAAGAAAAACAATAAAAAACGCATCTGCAAAACAGAGATTATTTATAGTTCTCTATAATCTGAGAAATGTATTTTCTCATTTAAAGCACCTCATTCCTTCCTTTCCTTTCACTATTATCTGACTATAAACTAAAGACAAAGCTCCCCTACTTCATATTATAATTTTGTCCCCAGCATAAGATTTCTTCCCAGCACCCAACAAACCAATGTTAAACCATAGCTCTTTATGCTCATCCTTTCTTCTATCTATTTTAAATCCTTTTTCTTCAAATCTTCTACTCTTTGAGTCTCTCTCCAGGTTTGCCATGGTCTCCAAACTTCTAAGTATTTCTCTTTCTCTAAATGAATGGCATAGGTGATATTCCTCATATGTTTTCTGATGCAGTCCCTGTACCATTTTGGTTGCCCTTCTCTAGACTGCCTCAATTTAGTTAATGTCCTTGTGAAGGTGTGGGCTCCAGTGCTGTACACAGTACTCCAGATGGGGCCTAACCAGTGTCTTGTAACCCCTTAGTTTTTACTACTTTATTTTCTGATTTTGAGAAGTATTTGGGTTCTAAATTAAATCTTCATAAAAGTATGGCTAAGATTTTTCCTAGCCCCCTTACTCATCCAGCTACTGGACAGATATATAATATTCCTGTAATCCAAGGCCCACTAAAAATTTTAGGTATGTATTTTGGAACTCCTGATGACCCAAGCTTTAACTGGAACATAGCACTAGCCAAGGCCTTTAAGCTTATCAATTCCTGGAAAGGTAAAACTATTGCTAAAAGAAAATGTGTGCTGCTATTCAAAACCCTGGTGATACCCCTATTTCGGGACACTGCCTCTATTTTTCCTCTACCCTTTGCCTTAGAGGCCAAGGTTAACAATATTTTTTTTCAAGGGTCTTGGGGTTGTCGGTTGAACCCTATAAGGAGGGTTTTCTTATACTTTGATTGTAACATGGGAGGGGTGAGGATGATAAATCTGATTGTCTTTTTTCATCGTCTGTTTATTAAGTTCCTGTTCCCATTCCTGTTGCATCCTTCCCCCTGATGGATTTTTATTTTGTTAGAATTAGTTACTCCTTTATGTGAGATATGGAATGGTCCTTCTTCAGAAATACCAGGAACTTTAGGTCCTATGGTATCCCCAGGTTTCTGTTTCCCACTTTCCTTAAAATCAAACAGTGGAAACTGTCCTATCAGGCAGTTCACACTATGTCTCAAAAGCATCTTTATGGTAATATTTTACAATCCTTCTTTTCAAACACCCCCAGAATCATGGATACCCATGGTATGGAACTAGATAATAACTTAGTTTTTCAAAAACTCACAGATACCAGACTTCCACTAACATTATGGGATGTCACTTGGTTATCTTGTCATGGGAGGTTAGGAGTGAGAGGTAACCTTCAGCATAAATCACTAGAGGGTAGAATGTGTTTTAGGAATACCTGTTTTATTGAACTAGAGACTATGCAACATTTCTATACAGAATGCCCTTTCAGTAGTGATTTCTGAACCCAGTGGCTTCACAAATGGAAACACAAGCATTTATTGCACATTACATATGAAGTGTTGGAATATGGAATTTTCCCCTTATCACTTTCAAAATATAAGGTAAGCACACTACGGCTTATATTTTCCCTTTGTCGTTATTTCCTATGGCAGGCTAGATGTGCCCAACTTATACAACAGAAGTTGTTTACCAGAACTCAAATAGTTAACCAGATCTTGTCAGTCTTAAAATCTATTCATAAGTGTGAACAAGCTTCCTTGTCTCAGGCCAAACATAAAGAATATTGAGCTTTGTGTGCATGGATTTTTGATGAATAAATCTGAATACTGTTCATATGAATGTTAATATGATATGATTGTATGGATTAGGTATGAGTATAGGATGGAACATGATGTCATAATGTTTTAGATTTGTAATTTAAATTCCCTTATGTATGTGTTTCTATACTAGATATTTTTATTTTGTCTCCTTGTACCATGCATTACGACCCCTGGAATTTGTTTTTCAAATATGTTGTATGAGTTATAATATTGTTCTTCTTTGATTTTTGGGTCAATAAAAAATTCCCCTACTCTCGCCAGTAGGGGGAACCCTTGTCAGTTGTTCAAACATGGCTGACAGTAGTGGAGGAAGGACTGAAGTCTGCATGATGAACATTATGGAGAGCAATATGCAAGCTGAATTGAATAGTGTGCAGGTGGCTGGGATGCACCTTAGGGGTGGCCAGCACACTACCCCATTAGTAGGACACAAATAGCAGACTCCCAAAAAAGACGGTAAGTTTGAGAGTCGGGATACTGATTTACAAGGACCAGAACTTTCATTGCAGCAAAAACAGCTATGTTTGGAAGAGGAGCCAAAAAATATCGGATGGCAGATTCAGCAGGCTAAAAACCAGATGGAGGAGGAAAGAAAAAGAAAGCAGTTGATTATGTTGCCAACTGGCCCTGGAACTATGGAGCTGACAGAACTCCTGGTAGTCGAGCAGCTTTCTGAGTGCCCAGATCCTGCTATAGTAGCAGCACCTCAACCCAAATGGAACAGCATGGTGGAAAAGCCTTGGTTGCCCGACACAGCCTTACAGATGACAGGGTGGGCTGAGAATAGGGCATGGCAACCAGATCCTGCTATTCCCTTACCAGGCACAGTTACGAGCGAGCCAATGTTTAAAGCTGTGGATGAAAGACACATGACTGAAGTGGACAACCCTTAGCATGTTGCGGTACTATTTCCACTCCTGTTAATAATACTGTTATGGAAATGCAACAAACTGTGTTGATGGAACAAAGTCAGCCAAGTTTGGCACACACTGACATTCTGCAGATTCCTGGGCAAGGGCAGGGCAGAAACCCAAATCCCTTGTATGCGAGTTTCTTCCACTAACCTGTGGAATTAGCAAACTGCAGGAACACTATCAGACTATGGTACATTGGTAGTAAAGAAATGCTTCCTGATAGATTCTTTGTTGGGAAAGTCCTACTTAAACAGTTGTTAGGTTTCACCCCCTCAGAAGTTTACGCATTCATACATGCTCTGGGGGAAACAACCTACGACATCTGTTTCAGGACGCCTGCAATTTTGGAATGCTTTTGGTGTAAATATGTAAATTTGAAAACAAATCCCATGTGGTCTAAATTCTTAGTGATACCATTGACAAAACAGCCCTTTCAGGTGATAATGATCTTATTTAGAAATGAGGGGGTGACTATTACTGGTGTCATATATTGGTTGGAAAGACAATGCTCCATCCGAGGTAACCCTGCCCCTATTCTAGATGAGGAAGGGTTCTAGAATGGGGGCTGGAAAATAAAAGTCAAGTTACAGCATGATGACCAGAAAATTGTACAGCTCCCAAATTGCTTCTTCACTGGGAAATATAAAGGGTTTCTGTTTTACCCAGGATAACCTCGTATGTGCAATGTAAGTCTTCTATCAGAAAGGCCAAAGCTAAGTGGGAAGTTCATCTGGCATCTTCTGCAGACAAATCGAATTTCAAACAATTTTTTTCTTATATTAATTCTCTTAGAAAAAATCCATGTATGGTAGGCCCTTTGACATCTAACAATATAATTGTTCATGAACCCAAAGCCATGGCTGAAGTTTCCAATAAATAATTTTGTAAAGCTTTTTCCCATTCTAATGAGCATAATGTTATTAGTTATAGTTTATTACCATCTGAATCTCCTATTCTTTTTTCAGAAGAGTCTATTATTAGTAAATTATTATTATTAAAAGGTAAATTTTGTTCAGGTCCTGACTCTATTGCAGGACATGTACTTTATTTAATGTCCTCTTATATTGCCTTTCCCTTAAAAATATTATCTGATCTTTTTTTACCATACAATTTTATTCCCTGTGAGTGGAAAGAGGCTTTTGTAGTTCTCATTCACAAGAAGGGTTCCAAACATTTAAGTGATAATTATCGGCCCATTAGTTTGACGTCATCTATTTGTAAAATCCTTGAAAGCTTACTTAAGGATATGTTGTCTCCTTTAATTGATGACTCGGACCCAGAACAACATGACTTTAGGAAGGGAAGAAGTTGCCTTACTAATCTGCTCTGTTTTTATGAGATTTTTAGCTCCTATTTGGATAACAGGGTATCCTGTGATATTGTTTTTATTGACTTTAGTAAGGCTTTCAACTCTATACCTCATGGCGCCCTTATTCTTAAACTTTCCATTCTTGGCATTAATAGTTATGTTATTAGATGGATTCAAAATTGGCTTTCGGACAGGACTCAGAGAGTGATGATAAATGGATCTTTCTCGGACGTTGGTAGGGTGCTTAGTGGTGTGCCTCAGGGATCCGTTCTTGGTCCTTGTCTTTTTCAGGCCTTCATTGCCGACTTAACCAATACCTGCCTTTCTAATACTATTAAATATGCAGATGATGTCAAGATCGGGGGTCCTAGTTCTAACCTTGAGCAAATTTCCCCTATACAGTATGATCTTGATGTTATATCTGTTTGGGCAACACAATGGGGAATGAAGTTAAATACTGATAAATGCAAGGTTATGTATCTGGGTTCCAATAACCAAAAATTTCAGTATATTTTGGATGATTTTCCACTGAGTTCTACTACGGGCGAAAAGGATTTAGGTATCACCATATCTGATGATTTAACCTATTCTACGCATTTGCACTCTGTTATTAGTAGAGGAAATAAAATCATGTGGTCTATTTTGCACAATATTAGATCCAGAAATAAGGATGTGTTGTTGCCTTCATTTAGATCTTATGTTCGACCGCATCTTGAGTATGCTTCACAATTATGGTGCCCCTTTAAAAAAATCAGATAACTATTCACTTGAAAGGGTCCAATGAAAATATACAAAAAAAATGTCTGGATTGGAAAGGTTATCATATGAATCTAGGTTGAATACATTAAAATTAATGAAATTAATTACTAGACGCATCCGTGGGGATCATCTTCTTTTATATGACATCATTAAGGATCCTTATATTATGTCTGAATTAGGTTTTTCTTTTAAGAAATCTGTTCATAACACGAGAGGTCATTTTCTTCAATTAAACAGTAAATGTTTCAAGCATATCGGAAGAAAGTACTCTTTTACTGTTAGGATCATTGGGCCATGGAATCGGCTCCCTTTGGAGGTAGTTTCTAGTAATAATAAAGTGACTTTCAAACATCGTCTGGATAAGTTAATCATGTCCGGGTACGATTTATCCTATTATTCTTTGGTATAGTATAGGAACATTATGGGCCTTGGCCTACTCGCTCCTTCACCCCTACCTTAGTATGAACCTTAGTATGAACTTGTTTTAAATGTGGATCTAGTAGACACATTAGCACCAACTGTGAAATACTGAAATGTACACATTGCAGGGAAATGGGCCACCCCAGTGCACATTACTTCCAAGACCATAAGTGTAACTTATGTGAAGAGCCTGGACATAATTTTTCAGATTGCCCATGGGCAGCAAAAAATAATGAAAACTCGGATTTTGGAGTGTAGGACTACTATATTAGAATAACATCTAAAAAATAATCAAACTAGTACTGTTCCTATGATTATGGCAGACTGGCAACATACCGAGGATAGGAGCACCCTGCACAATCATTCTGAACCACTGGGTAATGAACAGCTGATTCCAGCTGTACAAGGAGATCAGATTTTGGTGATCAGGTGACAAAAAGAATCATGGCATCTCCCATGGCAGTTTCTCTGGATCCTGACTTTGCAGTGGCACAAGGAAACAAAGGAAAAAATCCAAAACATGACCTAAAGAGATGATCCCCTTGACTGAGCCTCTTTTGGTACTAAATCAATAAACTGCTTTACAATGGGCACACTCCGATAATGAAGGAGAATCGGATAATAACTCTGTGAGGTTTTCACAACATGGGACCCTGTCAGATTCAGAAAATATGGAAGATTACAGACCTAAATCACAAAAGATTGACAGAATTACAAGGGCTTTGAGTAAAGTTAAATGAAAAAGGTATGATGTGAATTGGGTCACTGTTGTATAATTGTAAAATTGCACCCTTAAATGCAAACAGTTTGCAATCTGAAAAGAAGCACCTCAGCACATATGCACAGTTTACATCATCAGATTTAGATTGTCATTTGTTTCAGGATGTCTGCCTACACTTTCCTTTAGAGTTGGAGGCTGCATGTAACAGCTGGATATGGGGAGATAGTTTCTGGTCTCACAGGGAAGAGACCTGCTCAGGGGTGGGGATCTGATTTTGTTCTAGGGTACAGGAGGTAAGTACTATAGAAATCATGCCAGGGAGGGCTTTTCTACTAGACATTAGATTGAAGGAGATGGATTTTTGTATTATCAATGTGTACGCTCCATGGTTGAAAATTGATGGGGCAGTGCTTTTCTGGAAGGAGAATTTAACTGTAGCTTGTTGCAAACAGATAGAGGTTTACAAACAAATAAACTTTTCTGCAACACCAATTGTTTAAAGAGCTTAATTGAGAAAATGGGACTGGTGAATGTCTCTTCCACTTTATTTCAGATAGCATCCTGCACTTATTTTTGTGGGCCTTGATCATCTAGGATCGATTACTTCTTTGTATCAGCAAACTTGCAGTTACAACAGGCACAGATCATGGAACTCGCTAGCTGTGATCATGGATTAATACGAGTGACTTTAGGGAACCACCCAGAACAAAGGTGTGGACCTGGACTCTGGAAACTAAATTTAAATCTATTGGACATATAAAAAATTGCAGATGGTTTTGGATATATTTTGAGGGCACGGAAATCAGTATTTTTTGTTTATGTTAATAAAAATGATTGGTGGGAAGAGACTGAATAGGACATTATCACATATTTCCAAACTATGGGAAAATTAAATGGTAAACAGAACACTGACAGGCAGAAATTTCTTAGGGAAAAATTGAGGGCTTTCTCTAGATTACAGTATTAATGTAGTGGGGATTTTCACTCTGACAAAAAACAGAATAAAGAAGAACTAATACGCTTACAATTTGAGACAATGAAAAGATTGGAAAGACAGCAGAAATATGGGATTACTGGGAAAAAAGGAGATATGGTACCTTTAGAGTCTTGTAAAGCACTTATGGATCTGAAAACAACATCACATCTAATCACAGCAAAAGGTAATAAAATAACAGAAAAATTTACTTATATACAGAATTACATTGGAAATAGTTTTTTCCAGCCAAACCTTGCCTGATTGTGAAATGACAGACTGGTTGAAAGCATATCACTTCCCACGGATTCCGTAGGAATACAGTAAAACCTTGACAAGCCCCATTAGTAAAACTGAATTACAAGATGCCATCTGGTCATAAATACTTATGAAGGTTATTGGTACATGGATTTTATGGGGGTTGGACTACATTATCCACCCTACACAGTTTAGTGGAGTTCCTTCCCATAAAATACAAGATGCTTTGATACTCCTAAGAGAAGTATTTAATAAAGGAGATGGAAAAGAAATAATGGGACACTTGGTGTGCCTAGACCTGACAAAGGCCTTTGATTGGGTAGAATATAATTATTAATATAATTATTAATGGGAAGTATTAAAGGCTTATCATTTCCCACCTTTATTTACATCCTTGGCTGTGGGGCAGCAGTCTTCTGGGAGTCTTTCTGGAGGCTGAGATGCTGCCCTATTTGCAGACAACTGTCTGCCCTGAGGGAGGAAGTTGCCCGTCTTCAGGCCACACTGGACAGTAGTACGGGGACCTTCCCCCAGGCCACAATGGACAGTAGGAAGGGAACCTCCCCCATCCAGGGAGCACCAGAACCACCACCACTACCTCAGAGGTTGCAAAGAAAGCACAGCAGTTGGACCACAGTGGGCTAGGGAGGATGAGGATGGTGAAACAGAGGCACACCCAGTCAGATGTTACACACCACAATTCATACGCCATTCTGGGGAGCATAGCTCCCTATAGATACACCCGAGAGGAGACTAAGGAGGCTGAGGACAACTGTCACAAGGAGGCCCACAGGAAGGAGGCAGAGAGGACACCACAAGGAAAGGAAGCAGCTCCTGGTGGGGACTCAATTATTAGGGATAGAACTGGGAGGAGCTGGGAAATCTGAAGTAGGTGCCTGCCTGGTGCCATGGCTTGAGGGACAGGAAGCGCATCCTCAGGATCACAACAACAGCTGCAAGGGATTCTGAGCTGGACGTATTGTCCACCTAGGGACAAATGACTTGGCTTATCATGAGGTTAGAGCAGTGCAGGAGGACATTGCAGAGTTGGGGAGGGACCTAAGACAAGTAGCAAACACAGTATCCTTCTCAGAGGTGCTGCCTGTCAAAGGCATGGGGAGGCGAGGTAATTGGCACCATGCAGTTTAATGAATTGTTGAAAAAATGGTGTGGAGCACAGGGGTTTGGCTTCATTGGGGACTGGGGTTCCACCTGGAAGGACACCAGCCTATACTGGCAGGATGGTCTGCATCTGTCCAGGAAGGAACAAGTCTTTGAGCAATCGGTTTAAATGCTTCATTGGCAAGCTTTTAAACTAGTCAATGGGGAGGCACTGACAAGCAGCAGAAAAATCCCAGCCTCTCCCTACAAAACAGGGTACTAAATGAGAAAAAGACCAAGGTAGAACGGTCAGTGGGGGATGCTGCAACAGAAGGTAAGGCCATCAAAAAATGGAGAGCAATGAGTACCAATGAGTACCAATGCCTGTAGTCTGAGTAACAAGCTTCCTGAATTAGTGGCCTTGATGGAGGAGGAACATCTGGATATCGTGGCAGTCACAGAAACATGGTACACACAAAACCATGACTGGGACGTAAACATACCAGGATACACTATCTACAGGAGGGACAGGGAGGGTAAAAGAGGGGGAGGAGTAGTTCTTTACATAAGGGAAGGAATAAAAGCAACAGAACAAAAGGGTAAACAGGAGGAGAAGAAGCACTGTGGGTAAATTTGGAGACAGCAATGGCACCACAATCCGCAGGGGTTGTCACTAACCCCTTCTCAGGGGGAGAAGTGGACAAGGAAATGATAGAAAGTATACTTAGAATGGCAGAAAAGGGGAGATATTGCTGATGGGTGATCTGAATATGCCAGATGTTAACTGGGCGCAGTTGCAGCTGCCACTTGAAGAGTGCAGTTATTCTAGATGCCCTACAGGGGGCGTGACTTGGACAACTAGTACTGGAGCCCACTCGAGAGGGAGCAATATTAGACTTGATATTCTCAAATGGAGATGGAGAGAGGATCACAGATGTAGAAGTGGGTAGCCATCTGGGAACTAGCGACCATCGAACAGTATGGTTCACAATAAACACAGCAATAGAGTCAAGCCATACAAGACAAAAGTACTGGACTTTTAGGAGGCTGACTTTGCCAAAATGGGTGAGTGCCTAAGGAATGCACCTAGTAATGGGGGCGGGAAGGAGGGTGGAAGAACAATGGGGAATAATAAAACTGCCATCACAGAGTAGCGAGCCTTTGTGTGAACAAATAAACAAAGCGAGACGATGTAAGAAACACTATGGTTCTCAAAGGAAGTAGCAGTGAAGGTTCAAGAGAAAAAAAGAAAGCATTCAGGAAGTACAAGGAATCGCAGCAGGAGCAGGACAGAGAACTGTATCAGTTAAAGCAAAAGGAGGCTGGGAAGGCAGTCAGAACAGCAAAGGCCCAAACTGAGGAAAAGGTAGCCAACTCAGTTAAGAAGGGAATAAAACCTTTTATAGGTACATCAGGGAGCAAAGGAAGACCAAGGGAGGATAGTGAGGCTTAATAAAGGGAGGGAGGGTGGGCAGAGGAGAATGTGAAAAGGCAGAGATACTAAACAAATATTTTGCTCAGTATTTACAAAGGAAAGGGAGGTACATAAAACAAACAGTAGTAACACTCTGGATACAGAAGTTGATACCAGCCCATTTACAGAAGAAAGGGTTCTGAAAGAACTCTTAAAACTGAAGGTGGACAAAGCAATGGGGCCTGATGGGATTCATCCCAGAATTCTAAAAGAACTAAGGGTAGAACTAGTGACACCACTGACTACCCTCTTTAACAAATCATGGGAGGATGGGGTGGTACCGAGGACTGGAGGAGGCAGATGTGATTCCCCTTCACAAAAGTGGGAGCAAGACAGAAGCAGGAAACTATAGACCTGTTAGTTTAACCTCAGTGATAGGGAAAATGATGGAATCACTTCTAAAGGAAAGAACTGTCACGTATCTGGAGGCCAGAAGGGCACAGGACCCTAGGCAGCATGGATTCTGAGCGAAGGTCATGCCAGACGAATCTGATAGATTTCTTTGACTGGGTGACCAAGTAGTAGATCAGGGAGGGGCTGTGGACATGGCCTACCTAGACTTTAGCAAGGCATTTGACACAGTCCCACACAAAAGATTAATATATAAGTTAGCCAGCCTGGGAGTGGGTCCCAAGATGACAGCCTGGGTAAAGAATTGGCTGGAGAATAAAACACAGAGAGTAATAGTAAATGGAGTCCACTCAGAAGAAAGGAGGGTTACTAGCGGGGTACCGCAGGGTTCAGTATTAGGACCAATCCTCTTCAATGTCTTTATAAGCGACATTGCAGAAGGACTGGAAGGAAAAGTATGTCTCTTTGCAGATGACACTAAGATCTGCAACAGAGTTGATGCACAGGGTGGGGTGGAAAGGATGAGAAGGGACTTGGCAAGGTTAGAGGAATGGTCAAATGTATGGCAGCTTAGATTCAATGCTAAGAAGTGCAAGGTAATGCACCTGGGAAACAAAACCAGGAAGAGTACACAATGGGAGGTGAGATACTAACAACAACAAAATGGAAAGGGACCTGGGGTAGTCATATCAGATGACCTAAAGGTGGGCAAGCAATGTGAGAAGGCAGCAAGGAGGGCTGGGATACTGGGATGCATGGGAGAGGCATCACCAGTAGAAAACAGGAAGTTATTATCCTCTGTACAGACAGCTGGTGAGACCCCATCTGGAGTACTGTGTGCGTTCTGGAGACCCAATCTCCAGAAGACATAGACAGGATGGAAGCTGTCCAGAGGAGGGCAACTAAAATGGTGCAGGGTCTGCACCGAGGACATATGAAGAGAGACTTAGGAGCTTAATATGTATAGCCTCGAGGAAAGGAGGGAGAGGGGACATGATAGAAACTTTCAAGTACCTCAAGGGAATCAACAAAGTCCAAGAGGGTAGCATCTTTCAAAAAGAGGTGTGCAAGAACAAGAGGGCACAATTTGAAGATAGAGGGGGGGCGGCTCAGAGGTAATTTAAGGAAGTATTTTTTCACAGAGAGGGTTGTGGATGCATGGAATGGCCTTCCGGAGGAGGTTGTGGAGTCAAAATCAGTGGTGGAATTCAAGCATGCATGGGATAGTCATAAGGCAATTCTGGGGGGTGGGGGTAGGAAGAAGTAGGCTGCTGGTTAACTAGGATCTGCAGCTTATCCAGTAGGTAGGGAAATGGGCAGACTGGGTGGGCCAAGCGGTCCTTATCTGCCGTCACATTCTATGTTTCTATGTTTCTATGTTTCTATCCTGGCTGTAAATTTATTATAGCAAAATATGTATTAAGCCTAGTATTAATGGATGGGTCAGGGACAATGTTATGGAGGCAGAGGGGTCAGACAAGGTTGTCCTTTGAGTCCTGTTCTATATGTGTTAACTTTAGATCCCTTACTATATAACATAAACAGCAATTTAGACATAACAGGGCTTTCTGAGAGTAGTGAAGATCTCCCAATATGCTCCATGGCATATGCAGATGACTTAGGACTCATACTTGCAGGTAGGAAATCAGTCAAGGCAGCAATACAGACTAGAGATTTTTTTCAGAGATAATGGGATCTGAAATTAATTTACAGGAGAGTTATTATTTTCCTATTGGGTATGAAGATGTCAAAATAGCTGAAATTTTGGGGATCCCCTTTAAAACTGGGTACAACAGATTACTAGAGATTTTTTTGGAGTGCCTGACCCACAACTCTGTAATTGGAACTTAAAATTGCAGGAAGCTAAGCAGAAGGTGGAGCTCTGGAACAAATGGCATATGTCAAAGAAAAGGAGGGTTTATATGATTAAAACTTTCCTGTAACCTATGTTTTTATTCTTAGGTGTTGGTTTTTCCCTCTCCAAAATGTCTGGAGACAATTCTTTCTAGTGTCTTTTTCTGTGTCTCTGAGGAAGCCATCTGAACCCCATAAAAAGGGGTATCACATATTTGTCAATAGCACAAGGGGGTTTGGCAATGGTACACCCTCTAGTGTTTCCCTATGTTACTTTTTTTTTTTATCATAATACAGTACTGATACTTAAACAAAAAAATAAACTATGGGAACCTTGGCTCCTTGACAGTATTGGACCCCTGTTGGCTACTTGGGAGAATGATCTCCCAATATCTAAACAAAAACATATTTTGATATCACCCCAATATTTGGCAGACACAGTTAGTAAACTAAAAACCTGGTGTGCTGTTAAAATAAACTTACTCACTAAATCCAGGAAAGAGTTATATAATATAATACTGGATGCCCAGTTCATTGAAAGGCCATGGTTTATGGAAAAAAATCCATATGAACAAAAGATTATCACTAGTGTGTTCATGAGTAATAGAGTTCCAGTCTATATGTGAGACTTTCTGTGGCTCTGTATACACCTGAAATTGGGTGTGAAAGGGAATATGAAGCATAAGGAAGTATTAGCTAGAGAAAGCCCCAGATTGGGGCAGTGTATACGGAAAGTGGAAACCATTCAACGCCTCTTTCTGGAATGCCCTTTGGTGGTCTCCTTTTGGCATTATCGGCTCAAAATATGACCTCTCAATCCCTTTTGTAATTTATTGACAGAACTCTTGTGTTTGGGTACTTTTCCAGGGCATTAGATGAAATATGATGCAACCACTACGCACTTGATTTTATTAAGTATAAAAATTCAGTTATGGCAAGTATGCTATGGGCTCACACTAAGGCAACAACATAGGACAGTCAAACAAGTGGTGTTTGCAGTGCTACAAGATGTGACCAGATTTCAAGATATTGACAGAAGATCTATTTCTCCAGCTCTGTGTATGTTATGGAGGAGAAACATGTCTTGGTTAGACATGGGTTAAGATGCTGTAATATGTTTTGTATTCTTTCCTGTTTTCCGTATGGGGGAACAGGGACGTATAGCTAGGGATGCATGATTTCAGACTTCTATAGTTTCAAGATGTTTGTGTTGTGTTAATTCGGTACTGTATTTTGCATATTTTGCAGTTTCAATAACTATGTCTCCCTACTTTTTTAGTGGGATGGGTCTGTATTTCAGTTTGATGATTTTTGTTATTATTTGCTTGTTTTCTTTTTTTCAGTCTTTCATAAGCGTATGACAGTGATACTTACTTACTTTTATGTGTAAAATTTGTTTTATGTCTCATTATTTGTGTGCATTTACACTATGGGCCAGATATTCAAAGCAGTTGCGCATGGCACAAGTCAGTTGCTCTGGTGCAAGTCCCGGGTTGCACCGTCGAGCGATATTGAAAGTGACCCACAGTGCAGCGCAAACCCCAGTGCACCAATGCACAAACTGTAATGTATGTGGTGCAAGAGCATGGGGGCGTGCCAAGGAATATATGGCACAATGGCATATTCAACAGGAAAGCAAGGCTCACGTGTGGAGCAAACACCAAGTTGCACCAAGCAGACTTGAGCATATAAAAACAGGTTCAAATACCCAGACAGCAAGTGCGCAACAGTGTGCAGAGAGAGAGAGAGAGGGAGTGAGAAAGTGCAAGAGAGAAAGAGAGAGTGGGAGAGAGAGGTAGACAGAGTGGGAGAGAAAGAGTAAGAGAGAGAGAGAGACTGACATAGACAGATGGTTGGACAGAGGGACAGTGTGCCACAGGAAGCCAGGGACAGGCACAGTGACTGAGAGATGGACAGTGGCCCATTCCTAATGGACACTGTAATGGGGGGTGTGAGGAGACAGGAGGAACACCTGCGTGTCCAATGAAGGGCCCGGTAGCGGTATGTCCAACGCAGGTGATACTGTGCCAGGGTCACATTCAAGAACTTCAGTGACATGGAGATAGTGGGCCAGTACTGCTTGAACAGGGAAGTTCTGAGGCAGCTATGTGAGCTGTGCATTGAGGAGATGCAGGCACCCACCAGACGTAGTCATGCCATGTCAGTGTAGAACAAGGTGACCGCTGTGAAGTGCTTGCTCGCCACGGGCACCTTTCAAAGACCCAAGGGGGATACCATGGGTATCAACAAGTTGGCTACATCCTGCTTCCTCACTCAGTTCCTCAATGCTCTGCTGCCACACACGTCAGAGTACATACACTTCCCCAGCACACAGGCAGAGTGTACAGCAAACATGCAGGAGTTCCACCAGGAGGCACACATGCCAGGTGTGATCAGGCCATTGACTGCACTCACGTCAGCATCTGCACACCACCCAGCCCAGAGGGCCCAGTGTACATAAACTGGACGAGGCATCCTTCCATCAACTACCAGGTGGTGTGCGATGCCATGGGGTGCATCATCAATATCTGCACCACACATCCTGGGAGTGCACATGATGCCTTCATATGGCACAGCTCTGCGCTGTGCCAAAGGTTCGAGTGGGGAGACATCCCCAAGGGCCACCTTGTTGGTGAGTAGAACATGTGCCATTGTGACCGTGAGCCATGGGGGGATGGCAGGCTGTCACCATGGCAGAGAGTGAGCATGGGGCAGCACAGCAGTGGGCAAACCAAATGTCTCTTCCCACCCAGGTGACAGTGCATACACCCAAAGGGCATGGCTGCTCACCCCCTACCGGAGATGATCATCTCCCATGGAAGACAGATATAATGGGGTTCACCCGAGCATGCACAATGTCATCAAGTGTGTCTTTGGCATGCTTAAGTCGTGATTCTGTTGCCTAGACAGGTCAGGTGGTGCCCTACAATACAGCCCATCAAAGACCTGTGGCATATTCCTGGCCTGCTGCATCCTGAACAACATGACCATCGACTGTGGAATAGTTGCCGAGGCTGAGGAGGGCAACAGTAGCAGGGATGATGGTGATGAATAGCCAGAGGGTGGTGGGAAGCCACCCCCTGGAAAAAGGGACCCCAGAGCAGCGCAAGAGGCAAGGTGGCACAGGGACACAATTGATGGGAGCATTTTGGTCAATGCAGGTGGGTGTACAAACACAATAGCATGGGCATCACAGGACAGTACTCCACACCATGGCAGGGGTATGCACAGTGGATGGCATGCAAACACCAGTGCACACTACACACAACAAAGCCACTGGCACACAGGTGCACGACACCACACATGCAGCATTGGCATGCACACAGAGAGACAAACACACACACACATTGTGGGACATGGCATGAATCAGAAGCATGGAACTGGTGCACAGGCACCACCAGTGCTGAGCAGCCCTCATCACTTCCATGCCACATGTCCAGCAGTATGGTCCAAACACACAGGGCACATGGGGCACAACACATATGCGTGCCACCATATGCATGCTGCAGCAGCACCACCCATGCATGCGTGTGGCAACAGCAGCAGATGACAGGGCACGGTAGCACACACAGCACTATGACTGCACAGTCCCATGACCACCACAGCCATGTAGGCAGCCATGTCATGGCCGAGCGGCAGCTGCATGCTGCGCATTGGCCCTGGTGGGCATGCCTGACACTCCCCAAGGGGTTAAAGTGCGTGATCATGACCTTGTCCATGCAGTGGGATAGAGGTCGCCAAACAGGCCTGCCCCAGGGATGTCTGGGATGCTGATATCAGACCCCAGTGTCTGCCATGCTGGGATCGCCAGACGCTGGGTTCATGGGGTGAAGAGTGCACTGTGGGGTGTCCCCTGTGCATGATCGAGCCCAGTGGCCACCAGCGATGCCAGCCCAGTCACAATGGCACCAGTCATGCAGTCCAAAGCCACAGTCGTGGCCTCCCACATCTGTCTGAGCTCGTCAATGATCTGTGCAGTGCCTCCATCCTGTCGCTCAGCCAGGAGACGCACATCAACCCGTAGTGCATGCACCTCAGAGGCAAGCAATGCCTGGTTCTCCACAGATGCCCTCAGTAACCGGGTGTGCTCCACTAGCTGCTTGGCATCCTGTGCCACCTGGGCCATCTGTCAAGCTGCAGGGGGTATCATAGTATGCTGCACAGCCTCCTGCTCAGGTGGACGTTGCACAGTGGTCCGTACAGGGGTTATGCATCTGTCATGCGCACTGGCAGTTGCACCATGTCTCATTGCCCAGTGTCACCTGTATCCAGCCGCTGCTGCATGTCTGTCTGCTGGTCAGTGCTCCGTGCCTCCACTGTACCACAAGCACCTCCACTACCCATGCTGGACACAGCAGTGGCACAACACACAACTCAGCCATGATGTGGCTAGGGGATGGCTGTGGAGCCACTGGGGCAGCGCCAGACACTGATGGTGCCTGTGTAGTGGGTAGGGGTACTTCTGCCACCAACAGCCCTGCATTATCCATGATCAGCGTGATGTCATCATTGGTGTCTGACAACATCCATAGCTGGGTCTCCTCACACAGCACCTCCAGGCTGTCAGTGTGCAGGATCCCAGCAAGAGCTGCAGCAGACACCATGTCCAGCATGTCCACATGCCCTAAACTGCCAAGGCAGGGCCTATCCCTGCTCCAGATTCCCGCTGATGTTGATGGTTGGGCATCTGTATTATCATCCATCTCCATCTCATCCTGTGCCCAAAGGCATGCTAGTGCTGCAAGACAAGAACAGAAGGTCAGTGTTGCTACATTGTCCAGGGCTACCCCCCCCCGGCTCCCCCTACCACCCCCCAGTCCCCATCCTACCATCCCACTATGGTCACCTCCTACCATGCCCCCCCCCGGCATGCAGACATGTCCAACTGGCACTGCAGTCCACTGTATGGCCACAGACACACTCGCAAGTGGCTGGTGGCACATCAACAAGCATACACGTACGTGCAGCACACACACAGGCCCACCTGTACTCACCATGCAGTGAGGGGCTGCCACCCATCTGGAACCCTCCACCAGGCACACCCTCCTCTGATGTTTGGCTAATGCTGGGCACCATCAGCTCCTCCGAGGCTGTCAGTGAAGGCCCTGCTGCTGGGTCACCACCAGTCACCCTGCAGAACGCCCGATTGGCAGCTATCTTCTCCTTAATGCACCTCCTGTCACTACCAGTCTTTTTGTTTGCACCCCTGTGGGGTGCAATGGTGTCAGCTGTGAGTGTTTACATACTCTGCCACCTCATCCCAGCCCATGACCCACTTCTGCGGTGTCCCTGTGGCACAACTGAGAAGGGCCTCCCTGTCCATGTAGGCCTCATACAGAGCAGTGGACTCTGTTGCTGTAAGGTTGGGCCTGCGCTTGTGTGCAGGCCCCTGATTCTCCACACCTTTCTCACCCAACATTCTGCCACCTGTGGAAATGCACACCAGTGTGTGTTAGTGGCAGCAATGAGCATTACAGCTATCAGTTGCACAGCTGCAGTAGGCCTCTGTTCATCCATGTTTCCAGTCACTTACCTGAAAGGTTGCAATACCAATCTGTGGCCTGTGCTGTTCTTTGGTGCTTTTATGGCTCAACGCATGCAAATGAGAGTGAGCACAATTGTAATAATATGCTAATGCTCCCCACTGTGCCATGCATTGGCTCATGAGGTTATTTGCATACCACAGCTGAATATTGCAGACTTGCACCATATGCATTCATGTTGCACTGGAGCAGCTCTGAGGAGCAACACTTGCTTGTATGCAGTGCATGTGCCCGCAGTGCACATGTGCACGCCTCATCCCATGGTACAATTGCACAACATATGTGGACTGCGTGATGCATCAGCACTGTGCATGTGGTCCTGGTGTGGCTTTCCACATGCTCATGCATCCTGGCATGCACCCTATCATGCACATGCTCACTGCTCACTGGGTGCTGACCTGTGACCCATAGGTTACCTACATGACACCATGACCCCACTAGTCCATGGCATAGTGCAAATGCCCATGTTTGCGCAATGGTTCTGCACTGTGCATCCTGGCGCGCATCCATATGCTGCGTAATAGTGGTCATTCATATCCTATCACGCATGCTGCACCTGTGGCAGATGTGTGCTTTTCACCGCAATTTAAAGTGCCGCACCAAAGGCTGTCCATGGTGCAGGGAACTGGATGCCATGCCCTCAACTGGTCAGACATCAAAGTAGTAAACCTTGTGGCTGCCGTCCAGCCCTATGAGGCCCAGCTCTTTGGGCAGGTGCCCCTGCAGCAGGCCAGAGGTCTCATGCGGCAGTCCATATCAGAAGCCTTGGAGAGGAGGATGGGTATGCAACACACAGCAAAGCAGTGCAGACACCGTTATGGTGACCTGCGGAGAAGAGACCAAGACTGACTCCAGAGGATGCAGACACACGTCTGGCATGGAGCAGTGCCACAGCCAGGTAGGTGTTCGCATGTTGCATGTCTGCCCTGGTGCAGTGCTGTGGTAGTAGCATCACTGCCTGGCATGTCCTGCAGTGGGGTACATCATTGTCCTGCCCATCGCCTCATGCCATGCTGCTGTATGCATTGCGGCTGTGCTGGTGTACAGGTCACAGGATGGACAGGGGCATGCCCAGTGCGTAGCGGGCTGTGTGGGGGGGGCGGCAGGTGTGATCGAGTACTGATGTCCACCTCTCTTCTTTCCATTCCCAGGGCCGGAGGACCACAGGCAGGCCTGGATGCAGGTGGAGCACAACAGGGCAGCGTGCCCTGATGGTGGACAACAGGCACCAGCAGCACCAGAGGGGGCAGGTAAGCAATATCACAGTCATTCTCAATGTACATGGGGGGGTAGCAGTGGGGAGTGGGTGTGGCCATGGCTGCCTGTGCCATGTGCCATGACAGCTGAGTGTATCACACAGTGCAACAGGCATGCCACTTTGGTGCATCCGTTGGACCCATGTGATGGCTGTTGGTGGGGTGGGCATGCGCACAGATTCCACCGGTATTGCTGTGGTGCTGCTGCTGCAGTGTGCCATGTGACTGTTACTGTGTGGTCATGTGGCTGCTGTGCAGTGACGCCCACCTCTCTTCACCCCCGTGGTGTGCTGTGTTGTTGGCTGGCATTGCACCCTCTGCAGGTGTCCATACTGGGCTCTCCAGGGGCGTGTGCTCACCCTGCCATTGTGCACTGTGGGTGGGCATGGTTCCCTGGGCCATTGCACTGATTACCTGTCCTTTCCCTTGATATAGGTGTCAGGCAGCCAGTGGCCCAATGGCCTTGGGGGTTGCAGATGAGGCTCCTGTGGCAGATCCTGCTCATCGTATCTAGTATGCTGGAAATGGTCATCACTATCAGATGCATGACAGCTGTGCAGAGGCGCAAAAGGAAGGGTGGTGGGGCATCCAGACATGGCCGATGTTGAGTCGGCTGTATATAGCCCCAGTTATCCCTGTTGCCCCGTTCCCCTACAGTCCTCCTTCCTGCTGTACAGATCTTGTTCCCTGTCCCCATCCATCGTTGTACCTATCCTGCCCCGACCCCTGTTGTTTCTATTATTTCCGCATATTACTGTTATAAACCTTTTTCACCTACATGCCTGTGTCTGTGTCTGATTTGCAGATGGTGTGTGGAGCCTTGCTGCATTGTTCCAGTGTCTGTCCATAGTGTGTGCACAGGGGTGGGGGGGGCACATGAGGTACTACCGTGGTTCCCTGCTGTGTACAGTGGTGTGTCACGGTTTGGTGGGGGCCATCCCCCAATTCAGTGGGTGTACTGTGTGGCTTCAGGATCTCCATGAGATGGTGGTTAGGGGTGGGCAGCAGGTGTGTGCGTGGTGGTAGCACACAGCCATGATCATTGTTCTGGACATGTCCACACGCTGGGGTGGGGACCTTTGCATCCCCTGTTGGGCACCCTGTCCCATGTGGTCTGGCACTCTGCCTGGGTCCTGGATCATTCACTGCCTAGTCTGTGGGTTACATGTGTGCATGTGGGGCATGTATGTGCTTGGCTCCATGGTCCTGGGGTGGATTGCCAATACCACATGGTGGTGGGCACAGCAGGCTGGCTGGGTGCTGGGGGGCACCCTTGGCAGTCTTGCAATGGCCATTGTCCCCTCCTGTCGCCTGCTGGCCGTGCCACCGTTGTGTTCTGGGGTACTGTTCCTGGGTGCCTGTGTGTGCACTGGTCTGCCCTGCTGGTGGGGGGGCCTGTGGCCACTGTCACTGTGCTTCCCTGGCTGTGTCCCTGGGACTCTTCTGTATGTGCTTCCCCCCAGTGTTGATATGCAGATCTACTCTGCGCTTCCACAGTTGGCCGGCGCATCTCCGGTTGCGCTGTGGTGCATGTGTGCCATATTCAGCCGAGTTGCGCTGGCTCAGTGCAGCCTGTGCAACTTCTGAATATGGCCTCCATGGTGCTGTGGTGCATCTGAATTGCACTGTGCCAGACTTGTGCCTGCCTTTGGTGCACTTCTGAAAATCTGGCCCTATTTCTACATAATTGGTTTTGCTATAATAAGATATTTCCCTATTCTTACTTTTTTGGGGGGGTTGTAGTTTGTTCCTGATTTTTCAAGTTTTCTTCATTTCTGTGAACTAAAGTAAGTATGCTTTTAATACCTAATTGTTTTCTTTTTTTTTCCTTTATGTATTAATGTGAAGCCATCATGTTTGTAAAGTTTTGATTTATTTTATTTATTATGCTTTTTTTTGGCTGTGGGTGTCACTGACATCCACAATGGTCATGGACCTCCAACTCCCACCTCCTGTCATCAGCCCATGCTCTCCATGGCACCCCTGGACGGGGTTGTGGCACCCATTCCTCTTAAATGCCACAAGTCCATTATCTATCGGGAGCGCAGGCCAGAGAAGGCTAATTAAAACTGGAGGAAAGACTTCACAGAGGCAGCCCTTAATTGCAGGATTTCCCCTCTATAGGCAGGGGTAGGGACATGTAATGATGGCCAGCGTCCACCCCACCCCGAGAGATATACTGCATCAGTGCTTGCGACAGCCAAGCCTCCGCTGGGTGTTGCTGTTGCACCGAACATGATGCTACCCTCCCCCTGGAGAAGGAGAGCAGTTCAAGGGATGCTCAGATCTTCTCTCTCCGGCCAGCCCTCCGACAACCCAAGTCCATTCCTGAACCTGATCGCCGGCATTACAAGTGGAAGTCCAACCACTGGGCCGGCAGGCTGGGTGTTAAAATTTTGATTTTGAAGTTTAAATAAACAATTCCCCAACTCTTTTAGTTGGGGGGACTATATTTTTAGTTTATATTCTTTTGTTGTGATTTTGCTTGTAGTATTGTCTCAATATTCCAATTAATGTATGACAGTAATACTTATTTGCTTTTATGCATATATTTTGTTTTCTTGTATTATTATTTGTAAGCATTAACACTATTTGTAAATTTTTGATTTTGAAGTTATAATAAAGAACTCCCATACTCTTGCACCAGTGGGCACTGTCTCCCTGTTTGCGAGATAGCAGACTCCAGGCCTGGATGACTGATAGAGCAAGCAGGAGGTGTTTCTACTCAACAGCAAGCAGATTAGAATGACTTGCATGAGGAAGATCTGGAATGGGAAGAAGAGATGGTCTCTGCTGAAGAGACACAGCTTTTGCAGGGTAAACCAGAGGATATCAGGAGACAAATCCCCGATGTAGAATTAGATATGGAGGACATTATGACTGCAGAAATCCAACTGCAGCAAGATCTGGAACAAAAGAAACAACTGTTAATGGAACTGATGAAAGAGGTGGAAAAAGATTTCCATGTGAATACACATAAAGCTCGAGGAGGAGAAAAAACAGAAATGGTCATATGACACCAGGGAAAAAAACGATCCTGCATTCTGTGAATGAATCCCACACTGATGTTCTACATACAGGCACAGAGAAGAAAATTGTGAATGACTTTACCTCTGGAGCCTCTCAGAGTCACTTTTTTTCATCAGGAGATTGGGCTCCCGAGAATACCTGCAACAGGCTGGGTGGATATTTGAAACAGGCCGGGGGATCCTGGACCTGGTTGTCCTGATACCTGAGTCACCAAATTGGAAACGTAATACTATTGTTGACCACAGAGGCAGTGTCTTACTGTCAGAGTCTATGGCTGTTTCAGAGAAGTGTGCTCCAGCTGCAAGAGCTGTGGTAGTGAAGGGCTCTGTCCTAAGTTTCGATACGATGCCAGACGCCAGCAGCAGCATGACACAAAAGATGGGGATAGTTGCAGACTGTCAAGAAGAAATGAATATGAACCTCATTGATGAATTCTCGCAACAACATATCTAGGTAACTTCTATGATTATGGAGAATGGAAATAATAATACTGAAGGCAGAGAGGGATCCATGTCTGCTTCACGGAAGGATGAGCATCAGGATGCTGCGAATAAACAACCCAGCTATGCTAGCCTCTTTCACCAGCCAGTTGTGGCAGCTTAAAGATGCTTTCTTGTTCAGATCTTTTTCAAAGGTGGTATTAGCAAGATACCAGATGGATTATATGTGGGGAGGATGCTACTTATTGATTCTATGCATTTTACAAAAGCAGAAGTGTATGCATTTGTTCATGCTCCGGGTGACAGCAAGTATGATGTATGTTTCTGTTTGGCTGCATTACTGGATAAGTTTTGGAAACTATACTACACCTTGAAAGACTCCCCTGAATGGCAGGGTTGTTATGCTGTTCCACTTTCTAAACCATCAGTAAAAACTGTGACAATTCTATTTCAGAATGAGGGTGTGAGGGTGAATGACATTATTTTCTGGTTGGTGAAGTGTGCTGACATATAGGGTAACAGACGAAAATGGGTTTTGGACTGGGGGCTGGACTTTTAGAGTTCAACTTCAACACACAGATGAGGGATTTAGACATCTCTCAACTTCTTTCTTTCTTGAGAGAGATTGTGGTATTCTTTTTTAACCAGGGACAGCCTAAGAGTTTTTACAAGTGTGGTTCCCTGAAGCATTTAAACTCGGACTGTAACCAAGTGAGATGTTTTCAGTTTGTGGAGCTTGGACATGCTGCCAACTCATGCACAGTTACTCCGGTGTGCAACTTGTGTGGGGATGACGAACATTCATTCTGGTCTTGTCCATGGGCAGCTCATAACTCAAAAGGTACCTTAGAGCAAGAAGTTTACATAAATAGAGCTAAGAGATCAGACAGGTCAGTCAGATATTACCCTCAGTCCCCAACCCCACACCACAACCGGAGCAGCGAGCACCTAAGGAATGTGCACATAACCCCCTCTCTGGACAAGTTGCCCTGGTACCTTTACGGGATACTATGAAAATTGAACAAATACAAGCATAATGTTCCAGTGAGGCAACAAGTATGCCTCCCCCTCTGCCTCTCCCTGAAAAGCCACAAGTACCAAAGCATCCTGACATGCAAGGCACAGCTGATGGGGAGTTTACAGTGGTAGCAAGAGGACTTAAGGGGCTTAGAATACAGAAAGACTCTGTTAACCAAAGTCCTGACATCTCAATGAGTAACGCCTATGAGGTCCTCTAAAGCTGGAGTGATCAGGTAGAGGAAGTAGACTCTAATACTTCCTCACAATCTTCCCATACTGACCCTCCTAAAGAGGGGCATGAGTCTTTGAAGGCACAGAAAACTATACAGTGGCCAAGCAAGATTACCAGAGCTAGTTCTAGAAAATAAGGATCTTCTCAAACATAATTCAGAACTTCCCCTATGGCTGGCCAGCCTAAATGTTAATAGTATTGAGTCAGATTTGAAAAGAGATACTGCTTTTTCCATTTTACAAAAATTGCAGTACGATATTTTTCTTTTGCAGGACACTAGGTTGCACACCATAGCAGAAGTAGATTGAGTCAAATCATCTTGGTTTTCAGGCTATTCCTTCTGGTTTCTTGCAGAGGATCAATGCAGTGGTTTGGGGGTTTGTTTTTCCAACCCAGGTATAACTGTACACAAGCTGATGGATGTTTCTCCTGGAAAAGTTTTGATTTTAGACATGAGGTTTGAGGGGAATGTCTATAGGGTAATAAATATTTATGCTGCACAAATGGAGGCCCTCAGAGTGGAATTGCTAAAATTAATGCAGCCGTATTTATGCATTAATAAACAGGTACTTTTCAGAGGTGATTTTAATATTAGTCTTCTACAGTCAGATACTAAAGGGAAACAGGTTAAGACTTATAGTGATGTCTCCTTTTTGCGAGGTTTAATCAAGCAATATGGGTTAAAAGATGCTCAAGCTACCTTTTGTCAGAAACCGACACATACCTATTTTAGAGGATTATTACTAACTTGTTTAGATTTTTGGCTGCTTTCCCATACAATACCAATCTCTTACTCGGAGACAGTTTTGATGGAAACATATGACCATGCCTTAATAGGGATAACACTTTCTACCACACCTCCAAGGGTGGGGGGAGGGGTATGGAGACTAAATTCTAGTCTCCTAGATAAATTAAACATATGCCAGGAATTACTTACAGTACTTAAAGATACAACTCCCCGTTGGAGTAGTGGGAAGATACTAAGCAACTACTTAAAGCTTTTTTCAAATGGTAGCTATAGAACAAAGTGTCCAGCAGAATACAAAACATTTAAAACTCAGAACACGGTTTCAACAGTTATTGTCCGATCAGATGGAGAAAGGACAAGATAATAGAGAATAGATAGATATTATAAAACAAGCATTTGTCAATGCTGAATGTTTGCTTACTGGCATTGGCATTGGTAGTGTAGGAGTTAGAGAGCTGCATAATAGGAATGGCAGTGAAGTATTGAACTGAAGCCAACCTTGCCACCACCCTGCAGAAACTGACAGGCATTGGGGTGTGTCTTTGGGTTGTCAGGCATACTGGCTATGCCATTTCACCACACCCTACCCTGCAGACACCGACAAGTGTCACAGTGTGACTTGGGGTCTTTGGCCCTTATGCTCACACCATTCCATCAGGAAATACAGTGAGATGGGTGCTGTATAGGAGAATGGGGTGACCTTTGGGGCTGAAGAGTCCAAGGCACACCTTGATGCCTCTCACTGGCTGCAGGGTGTGGAATGATATGAGCATTACAGGTGAGAATCCCAAGTCACGCCCCTGATGCCTGCCAATCTCTACAGGGTGGGACGTTATGGTTGGAAACTAACGTCTCAGGCGTTCGTTGGCATTTTAACTCCAAAGTTTCAACATGGGTTTTTTGTGACCCCCACCTTATTAACTGTGGCAATATCAGTTCATTAGCTGAAAGCTGATTTTGCACAATGACTACAGCATTTGGCACCACAGGTGTAAAAACATATTTCAAACAGGATGTGAAAAATGACAGCTGTACTGTTCATGGGGAGGTGGAAAAAATGGCAATGTTGAAAATCTGCAATGAAAATATTAAAAAAAACTGGTGAAGCCACGAGCGTGTGTAGAAACTGCACAATGCACATCCATAATGCAATTAGTTTGGGGATTTTTTACAGCAGATTGTCAACACAAGCATTTTGGAACCTTCGCTCATGAACAGTGTCACTGTGATTTTCTTAATCTGTCCCGGACATTGATTTCCCACAGCGACCACGCATTTTTGCGTTGGAAGGGCGAAAACACATTTCAGCCATGGTGTGAAAAATGACACCTGTACTGTTCATAAGGAAGTGTGGAAAAATGCCAGTGGTGAACATCTGGACTGAAAATATTAGAAATCCATGAACTTAAGAGGGTGCGTGGAAACTGTGCAATGGTCGCTCATAACACAGTCATTTTATGGAATTTTTTCACCAGATTTTTAACATAGCCATTGTAACACCATTGCTCATGAACAGTGTCACTGTTATTTTCTTAATCTGTCCTGAACATTGATTTCGCACACCGACTGCGCCATTGTGCGCTACATGCATGGAAACACATTTTGGGTGAGATGTGAAAAATGACAGCTGTACTGCTCATAAAGAGGTATAGTAAAATGGCAATGTTGAAAATCTGGAGTGAAAACAGTGAAAATTCACAAACTTAAGAGCGTGCATAGGAACAGCGCAACGCATGCTCGTAAAACAGTCATTTTGGGGAATTTTTTCACCAAGTTTTTAACGTAGCCTTTTTAATACTTCTGCTTATCAGCAGTGTCACTTTGATTTTCTTAATTTGTCCTGAACATTGATTTTGCACACTGACTGCGCCATTGTGTGTTACATGCGCGGAAACACATTTTGAGTGAAATGTGAAAAATGACAGCTGTACTGCTCATAAGAAGGTGTGGTAAAATGGCAATGTTGAAAATGTGGAGTGAAAATATTGAAAATTCGTGAACTTACGAGCATGCATAGGAACAGCACAATGCATGCTCTAGAACAATCATTTTGGGAATTTTTTTCACATTTTCAACATAGGATTTTTGGGGTCACCATGATTAGACACTGTCATTTCATAAATGGTCCCAAATGGTGGTTCCATGCAGTGACTGCGAAATCACCTTTCGGGGCCAATTAACAAAATGACAGTGACAGAATTCATGAGGCGGGGTCCCAAAAACCCCATGTTGAAAATTTGGTGAAAAAATTCCCAAACACACCTGAGATATGCATCAAAGTTGAAAATCCCTATTTGTTACATTATACAGCTCACTGGCATTTCCTCAGCTTTGAAGAGTGCAGATGTGTTCCCCGTCCACCGAAGATCGTCGCACCGGACTCCAGAGGTATTTATGGGGTGAGAGCAGGGTGTGGGGAGGCAGGGTGTGCAGAGGGTGGGTACGGGTGGGGGGAGCGGGGGACAGGACAGTCAACGAGGGAAGGTTTTCTCTTTCTGGTTTCTTTTTTTTTTCTTGGATGACGCAGGACTTGTGCCATGCTGGGGTGTGCTCCCAGCATGGCAGCTGGAAGGCTGTTTGGAGCAGGGGTCAGTGGAACTTATGGGGGATTGGGCACCCCTGTTGGTCATACGGACTGTTGCCACACTGGGGGGGGCTCCCAGCGTGGCACCCAGTTGTCTGTTGGGGGGGACATTGGAGCCGATCGGGGATTGGGCACCCTCATCGGCCATACAGTGTGTGGGGGGAGTGCATTAGCACACAATATGTGTGTGTGTGTGTGTGTGTGTGTGTGGGGGGAGTGCATATCCAGGCAGTAGCTTCTCACTGCTCACTGAAGTGGAGCTCTGCCTTTCAACTGTACGGCACTGCATTTTCAACTGCTGTCATAGACAGCTGCAACATTCATTGGCAAACTGTGGCCACGCCTGCAAACACACTGACTGCACTGGAAGACGGGTGCCACACCTACAAAAATTCAGATGATGGCACTATGTTTCTTGCACATGCGTGCAAGCAAACATAACAAGAAATGTTCAAGTTGCCATATGACAGATGTTAGACTCTTGTGCTGGAACAAAGATTTGGAAGTCAGGGAAAAAAAAAACTACCCCATTAGAGGACTGTTGTGGGAGAGTTAAAACAGACCAACTAATGGGAAGAAAGAATGAAAAGAGGGGAGATTATTACAGAAAATAAGGCTATTTTAAGGGAGAAGGGGAAATATGTCTCAGAACAGCAAGAAATTAAGGATGAGCAACTGGAATTTTTTGAACAAATACTAAATGCGGCCAGCATTCCAAAATTGAATTCAGACCCGGTGAATGGCCTTTTGGCCCCTTTGACTCTGATAGAACTAACAGAGGCTATAAAATCACTAAAAAAGGGAACTTCTCTGGGGTCAGATGGGTTACCTATTGAATTGCATGTAAAATTACTACAGCTAATTCCACAGGAACTGGTTACAATATTTCAGGCCTTTGTTTCAGAAGGCAGGTTGAATAACCAGATGTTTGAAGGACTATTAGTTTTTCTTTACAAAAAAGGGGACAAAACAGATTTGCAAAACTGGAGACTAATTACCTTACTAAATATGGATTTTAAAATGTTTGTAAAGATTTTGAGTCTATGAATGTCTCAGGTATCGAATTCAATTATCCATCAAGCCCAAGCCTGTGCAGTTCCTGGGAGGCAGGTAATTGATGCCTTATTTTTACTTAGAACAATTATGAAACAAGGGGCCCAATGGAAAACTGAAGGATATGTAATTAATGTGGATCAATCCAAGGCCTTTGATAATGTTTCTCGCAATGTGGGAATGTTTGAAGAAGTATGGATTTCCATCTTGTTTTATTGAGTAAATAAAATTATGTTATGAGAAGGCTTTTGTTAAATCATCCGATAATAAATAGGTGGGAGAAAAAATGTTTGATTCAGAAAGGTGTTTGTCAGGGCTGTCCTTTAAGTCCTTTATTGTATATGTTAACTATTGATGCTTTAGTTAGAATTTTAACTTAACTCCAAATATTCAAGGTGTGCTCCGTCCAAATGGGATCATTACCAAATGTATTGCTCATACAGACAATTTGATCCTTATGGTTAAAGATGCTGAGTGAGGGACACAGGCAAATAATCTGGTTCAGTCTGTACGAACAGTGTCGGGGGGGGGGAAGATTAACATAAATAAAAGTAAATGTATTTCCATAAGAGTAACCCTAGATACACCAGGGACAGTGGGAGTAGTAGGGGTAAGTGTTGAACCTTGTAAAATCCTAGGGGGTTATTTTGGCCAGGGGGGGATATGTTTAGTTATAACTGGGCCCTTCAAATTGAGAATGGACAGCAGTTAGTGGCAAAGTGGAATAGGTGGAATATGAATAAAATGAAAAGGGTTCATTTACTCAAAACCTTTTTAGTGCCTTTTTTTATATCTCAGCTATGTGTACCCCATCACCAAATGTCTGGAAACTCAATTATATTATTGTTTCTTTTCTTGTCTGTGGGGAAGTAGGTTGAACCCACTGAAAAGGGGTGTTACATATCTAGATAGAAAGGATGCAGGCGTTGGTATGGTACAGCCAGTGGCGTTTTTCTGGAGCATATTTATTTACACTAATCTGTTAATGATGCTGCATAGAAAACTAACCCAATGGGTGGCATGGGGTGCCTCTTGGTTAGCTGAGGTTATTGAGGATTGGAAGGAAATGACTTTTACATGTTAAAACAAAAGAAGCCTGAGGCTTAATCCTTTGTGGACAGAGTGCTTTGACAATATCAAAAAATGGAAGATATCACAGCACACGTTGCTAACAACCCTAGAAAACTTTTATATGTACAGACAGGGGGGACTTATTTTGTGGAACACGCTTTTCAAAATCTACCAGGAACTCAACAACTAGCAATAGGGCTCCTCTTGACTGACCCAAGAATCCCAGCAAAAGTGTTGGATATGGTATGGTTGGGAGTACATGGTGGAATTAATGTGAAAGGAAATAAAAAACATAAGGAAATTGCAGAACGATATTGCCCTAGGGAAACCTGTCAGTCAGAAGCTGTAACTATAGAGCATTTTTTTTTTATGTCCCTACATTACTGAGTTTTGGAAAACATTGTATTACCAAAGGGGATTGGACATTTGATTTCGCATATCTCCAGCTATATTATTTAAGGAGTATACCCAGTTCAATGGGTTCAATATGATACCAGCTTTATAAGAGTGTTAATGGGACCCTAGTCTACTGGATTTGACAGGTACAGTACAGACTAGTACTTCAACAACAATAAATTTCACAGATATTTTAGTTGTTTTAACCAGGAGTAGCACAATATTTCACAGGTAGAATTAATTCAGTTTATTCAGAAGGACTTGCAAGAGCTGAAGCAACTGGATTATAGGCAGCTAAATAGACAATTGTGGCATACATGTCGAGATCCTTTCAACTGGTTGCGTTAATAGAGAGGATTAATTTTTGCTTGAAGCTCTCTTAATGATTTTGTGAATAACAGTACAATGTTGTTTCATATATAGGATTGTATCAAAGATTTCTTTGTTTTCTTTTGTTTGTTTTTTATCTTTAGTGGGATCTACAACAGGGTTTATATATTGTCACAAGGTGGATGGGTAAAAATGGGGAGAGAGTGAAGGGGCTGTGATTACTTATGTTTTCTGTGTGCATTAATACTGTATGATCTAGATTGGATATCCTATAAACAAAAGTATGATAGTATCATTAATTTATGTCATGTCTGTTCTATTTTCCTTTTATGTTTTCATGTGCATTGTAACATGTGGCGTTTTTGCTTTGTTTGGATGTGATTTTTCAGTTTGAATAAAAAAATTTCCCTACTCTCCAGGAGGGGGACTCTCTGCCATCCTGGCACTCTGTCAAGATGGTGACCATCTGTGAATGAGAGGAATGGATGGAGGACATGGAGGCAAAGGAGCAGGTCTTCTCCTCCTCCTCTGCCTTAGCCTGTGTAGAGTCCACTACTGAACAAGGTATTGATATGGAAATGGAAATAGAACAACAATCACCCAACTGACAATCTAACACTGAGCTGCAGGTTGAGAGGGAAATGTTTATGTCAGAAAACAAATGACAACTAGAAATGGATCAGATACAAGGTGAAAAAACGATGTCTGACTCACCATACCAAGTGGAAGGCTCCGAGGAAACTGCTTTGTCCATCCCAGAGGCACTACAGTTGAAAGAAAAACAGTATTTAAGAAGACACCAACTTCTACAGCAGCAGCTAAAATGTTCAATGAAACATTGGAAATTTCAAAGGGTTTGACTGCCAAGGGCACTCAGCTGCCTGTCAGTAATGCAGCTTCATCAAAGACACTGACAGTCAGAGAGCCAGACTGTAACAGGAGCACCGAGAAAGCCCCGAACACAACTATGGATGACCAGGCAAGGAAAATGCCAGTTCAAAATAAAGAAAAACATTTACCTGACACTTCACACCAAGACAAGTTGGAAATGGCATCTGCCAATCCATCATAACCTAGCCTAATACAGTCTTGGTCCACAGATAGTGTGCAAATAATGGAAGAAGGATGGTTATTGGAGGAAGCGCTGAAAGCAACAAGATGGGAGAGTACATCAGCGGGCTGGATGTCTGGCTCATTGCCAATACAAATGCAGAGACAATCAGACTTTACAACCACAGGTGCAGTTCCTGTTTTTTCTTTTAAACAGATATTGGTACAGCAAACCAATAATTGCAATAATTCCGCTAGTAGCTTACCAGGCTTCCCTCCAGAATTACAACAGACGCAGAATCCTAGCCTTACATTTAATACAGAGCACAATAATTATTCAGCTGCTACCCTAGATTCATATAATGAATCGAACACTATTACCTCAAACCCTCATGTACCTTCTCATTCTGCAAACTTAAATAGTAACCCATCAGGTTCAACATGTAGGACAAGTGAACAAACTACCATTCCAGGGTCTGCTAGACCCTGTGCCTCCCTTTTCCACAGGCCTGTGCTACCAGCCAGGAGACATAATGCTGTATGCCTAAGATATAATGGGGGCATGGAGGACACTCCAGACAGACTTTTTGTTGCTAAAGTTCTGATCAAAGAGTCCATTACATTTTTTGCCAATGAGATATATGCATTAATACATGTATCAGGGGAAACCAACTTTGATGTTAGCTTCAGAACTGCATCTGGTCTGAAAAGCTTTGGGGTAAAGTATAATACCCTGAAAAAAATCTCCACTAAGGTCCCCTTTTTCAGCAATACCACTGACTAAACTGGCACTAAAGAATATCACGGTTCTCTTTCGAAATGAGGGAGTTAGCATTAACAATCTGGTATATTGGCTTAAACAAAAATGTACTGTTTTGGGAGGACCTGAAGCAATCTTTGATTCTGAGACCATCTGGACAGGAGGGTGGAAAGTTAAACTGTTATTAAAAACTGATGACCATGGAGTAAAACATCTACCTAACAGTTTCTTTTAGGCAGGGACGGGGGGTTCAGTTTTATCAGTGCCAACCAAAGGCATGCTATAAATGCAGATCACCCATGCATTTAAGTAACATCTGTGACAAGGTCCATTGCTTTCTGTGTAATGAAATTGGGCTCACTAGTATCCTGTGTGAAAGCAGAGGCAGATATAATCTGTTTGAGGAGATAGGGCACTTTTTCACGAATTGTAAATAGGCTGCACATAACCAGCTTGAGCAAGCTGATGAGGCGGGGCAAGGACTGTACGTTGCATCAGCACAAAGGACTAGAATAATAGAGAAAAGAAAACAGGAAACACTTATCGCTCCCATACCAGAACAAAAAGATATGGGGAGCAGCTCCTTGACAATCCCTCCCTAATCTACAGAAGCTGGCCTCCCTGAACCCCCACCCCAAACCCCCTTCTTGGGATCCAGTCACCTGACATGACGACAGACACAGTGAATGCAAAGCACACTTCAGACACCATGGGAGAAGAAACAACCCTAATATGGAACAGGAGGGAAATTCCTCTACAGTAATGGTAGTATGCAACTGGGATAAGGATATACGAGCACAGATATGTCCCTCCCCAATCCGTTCCTAAGCAGAAGAGTTATGAGGATGAGATGGAGAGACTCAAGGTCTCACAAACTCTCCAAAACAGATAAAATTCCTCTTCAAAATAAATTTGGTGTCCTGCAGAGTCTCTCAGAAGATTCAGAGAACGATTCTGATACCTTCTAACATCATCCTAACCAGAACATACTACTGATTCTGCGGTAAAAACAGATACAGGGCCACAGAAAAGGAAAGCCCAAAAAAAGTGAAAACATATAGAGACATGGTTAGGAAAGGAAGGCCTAGTTGATGTCAGCACACAAAACTTAAACGGATGTACCCCTAAAAATCTGTACCTTAAATGTTAATAGTATAAAAAATCTGGGGAAAAGGAATGCAGACTTATTTTTTGCAGCAAAATCAACATGAAGTATACCTCCTGCAGGATGTAAGATTTCATTCCTTATACAAAACTTCAAGGACACAGAAAACTTGGTTTAGGGGTCCCTCTTTCTGGTCCTTTGGCCAGGAAATGTGCTCCGGCATAGGTATTCTATTTACAGTACCAGACCTAGAAGTTATGAAACTGAGTGACCTGGTCCTAGGGTGGGTCCTGATCCTGGACACAAAAATTCAAAATACACTTATGCGGTTCATCAACATATATGCACCCCAAACTAAAACAGATAAGATAGAGGTGTTGAAACGAATTCAACCCTATTTATTTTCATCCCAGCTAGTGTTTTTTTGGGGGGGATTTTAACTGTGCTGTATCTATACAAGATAAAAGCTGGCATGTTAAAGAGGGAGTCCAATCAAAATTACTAGCATCAGTAAATTCAGAATTTGGATAAGCATATCCCCAGTCAGCCTCATGCCAAACATGAGATCTCGAAGTTACTTTGTTTAAAAGTTATAATTCATTTTATAACTGTAAATTTACTGCCTTTTCAAAAAAGCCAGTTTCAATAAAGAAATACTGATGATGTCACAACCAGAACGCACAGCCTTGTCCTTCTTGCAAACCATCTTACCAGACTTATTTCTCTCACATTACATAAAATTTTAGTTGTATTAAACATTTGGAAAAGGAATGCTGAAAATGGGTTAGTCAGGGCATGCATTTCCATAATGTGCAGATGCAAGGTACAGTACTTAAGGATGTGATGGGGAAGGGGTGGAATACAGTGGCAAACATGACTTTAGATTAACAAAAATGTGTGCAATTTTTATAATAGTGCAGGAATGAGATTTTGAAATGTCACAAGACTGCAACTGTGGAATGCAGCAATGACACAATCTCCAAAAGTAGGTGGGACACACAATTTTGGAAAGTGGCAGGGATGCTAAAATTCTTAATGTGGCAGTGTCATATAGTTTTAGAATGTGGCAGAGATACACAAGTTTGAAATGCGGGAGACACATAGTTGTGGAAGATGGTAGGGATATGTAATTCTGTAATTTGTCTTGGATGGATTAATTTGGCATGTTGTGTGGTGGTGAAAAATTTCAAAATGTGATTGGTAAGCTTGATTTCAGATTGCGGTGGCAACATTCAATTTCAGAATGTAGCATAGACACTAAATCTCAAAAAGCAGCAGTGACACAGTTTTAGAATTTGGTAGCCACATGGAATATCATGAGGCAGGGATGCAGAATTTTAGAATGTAACTTGAGCATGCAATTTTTGAATGTGGCAGTGACACTCATCTTCAGAACGTGGTAGGGATGTGCAGTTTCGGAATATGGTGGGAATGCACATTTTCAGAATGTGATAATGCAGGCAATACTGGAGCATGGAAGTTTACACACAATTTCAGAATGTGGCAGGCAGGTACAATTTTAGAATGTAGAAGAGACATGCAGTTTCAGAATGTGGCAGTGATGCACAATTTCAGAAAGTGGCATTGACGCACAGTTTTGGAATGTGGCATTGACGCACAGTTTTGGAATGTGGCATTGATGCACAGTTTTGGAATGTGGCATTGATGAACAATTTCAGAATGTGGTGGTGACTCACAGTTTCGGAATGTGGCGGTGACATGCAATTTCAGAATGTCCCAGTGAAGCGCAATTTCAGAAAATGGTGGTGACACACAATTTCAGAATGTGGTGATGAACAATTTCAGAATGTGGCCGACGCAAAGTTTCAGAATGTGGTGGTGATGCTGACGTGCAATTTTGGAATGTGGCAGTGATGTGCAGTTTTGGAATGTGGTGGTGACATGCAGTTTCAGAATGTGGCAGTGACGCACAGTTTCAGGATGAGGTGGTGATGCACAGTCATGCAGTTTCGGAATGTGGCGGTGCCACGTGACTTCAGAAAGTGGCGATGCCACACAACTTCAGAATGTGGTAGTGTCGCACAACTTTGGAATATGGCAGTGATGCACAACTTCAGAATGTGGCAGTGACCCATGACTTTGGAATGTGGCTTTGACGCATGACTTTGGAATGTGGTGGTGATGCACAGCTTTAGAATGTGGTAGTGACACACAACTTTGGAATGCGGCGGTGATGCACAGCTTTGGAATGTGGCAGTGATGCAAAATTTCAGAATGTGGCAGTGACACACAGTTTCAGAAAGCGGTGGTGAGGCACAGTTTTGGAATGCAGCGGTGATGCTCACTTTCAGAATTTGGTGGTGACATTCAGTTTCAGAATGTGGCAGTGATGCACAATTTTGGAATGTGGCAGTGCTGCATAGTTTTGGAAGGTGGTTTTGATGCACAGTTTCAGAATGTGGCAATCACACAATTTTGGAATGTGATGGTGACATTTCAGAATGTGGCATTGAAACACAACTTTGGAACATGGTGTGGATGTGCAATTTTGGAATGTGGTGAGGATGCGCTATTTTGGAATATGCCTGGGACGCCCAGTGTTGGATTGTGGTGGGGATGTGATGCACAATTTTAAAAATGTGGTGGAAGCATACAGTTCCAGAACGTGGCATGGGCAAGCAGTTTCAAAACAAAATGGTGTGTCCTGCCATATTCCGACAGTGTACTGTACATCCTTACTTATATTCCAGAATAGTCTGTCCCCACTAAATTCTTTGATGTGTGTTCACCGCATTCTGAGATTGAGTGTCCAACCACACTGTGAGATGGCACATATATGCCACATCCTGAGATTACATGTCTCCCCCCCAACATTCTAAAATTGTGCATCACTTTGACAGTCTATACCTTGGTTCAGCGTTGCATTCCAAAACCACTTCCTGATGTTTTCAAAAGTACAGTACCATGCAGCTGAACATTCTGGAATGTAAGCACTGCAGGCAACCCTGTGTCAGTTTTTTTTTTAAATAAATACTACAGCTACAGTTTTGATAACTTTGAAGAAACAGGTCCTGTAAGGTTGCTGATAGGGAGGACTAGTCTGTGAGTTTTGGTTGTGACATCATCAGTGGCCTTTCACTGAAACTGGCTTCTTTGAACAGGGAGCAAAATCAGTGTTACAAAATAACTCATACCTTTAAAATGAAGTAATGGAGAAACCTAATTTTTGGTATGGCATTTATTGGGGGGTAGGCTAATTCTAATTCTGCAATGTAGTACTTTTGACCAGACTCCCTCTTTAAAACAAAGAAAATGTTTTGTGACTCAGACTTTTTAAACTCCCTCATTGCCACTGCATGGCTGAAAGATGTGCATATAACTCACACTTGCAGACATACCCCTAACTTCAGTAAAGGAAACCTGCTACCAGAATATATTTTTTATTTATATCAAAGCAGATTCAGATTTTACAAACTAATATAGCTGTAGTAGAATTTTACAGATCATAATATGTACAGTGTTAAAACAAGGCAGTCAACCACTTCAAAAAAAGGCCCCAGAACATGGAAATTTAATTCTTCACACTTACAGAACAAAAAGTTAATTGAGGCTATACAACAATATATTGTGACTAGGAAATCTGCTTTAATATTGTATGAGGATCCAATAATATAGTGGGAGGTGACCAAACATGGTTTAAAAAACTATTACAATCAGTGAGTAAATCCATTAATACTATACAATATTTACAATATATTGACAAAAGGAACCATCTACAAAAACATTTATCTCTAGCAAGTGATACTAATCAGGATTATTCTAGGCAAATTAGTCTGATTAAAAGGGAACTTATGGTTTTTCATACACAAAAAGCAAATAATTTACACTACCAACAACAGTTTGGCACCCAGGGGAAACAAGATATAATTTGTCCTTATGAAACTTGTTCCAAAAGAATAAAAAAGAAAAGAAATGACAATTTTGTTGGATGAGCACAACATACCACATACTTCAAATACAGAAATAATGACAACAATGAAGTTTGCCCTTTAAGAGGGGCAGACCAAGTTGTCCAGCTGAAACTCTCCCCCTCTAAGTGAGATTGCTCAGAGAGGGAGAGAGGGGAGGGGGGAAGGGGGAAGGGGAAGGGAGGCAGAACAAGTCATAGGGGTGGGGTTTGAATGCTATAAGGGGTGGAGCCTGGAAAAGGCCAGGCAGAAGGCTATAGGGTGAAGGAAAAAAAGGTAGGGTAAAACCCCTGGTTATAAGGTGCAATACAGAGAGAAACAACCTCTTTTGCTGGACTTTTATTGGGTGTTTAGGCTCAGCAGAAGACAGCACATCAGATTGGTAGCAGGTCTGGGAGTAAGTTAACATTGGTATTAGCTGCAGAGATATCATACCATTCCTGGGGAGCCATCCGTTTGGAGGAGCACTGCAAAAAGAGGAAGAGTGTTGTCCAGAAAAGGTAAGACGTTTTGGGTAACGATAAAAAAACAAAAACAACAACAAACAAAAAAAAACACATAAATGAAGGTTTGTTGGTTTGTAATGAGACCTCAGATGGTGGTCAGGAGAGTAAGGAATGTTTTTGAATAGATCAGATCAGAGAGCACCAACTGCTAGAGTACATTTCATAAGGGATTCAGGTTAAAGACTGGGGCAGAATTTATGCAAGCAGAAAAACGAGGAAGGTGCAGTGATGGTACAACCATAAGGGGTCTGTCAGCATTCAGGTACCATGTATGCAGTTAGGCCAAGGAGCAGAGATCAATAGCTGTTTTGGCAGTTGGGTAACAAAAAAGAGTAAGGGTCAGTGAGAATACTGTTTTGTGTGCAGCGGGCAACTGAAGTAAAGTTCACTAAAAGAGCAGCCATTTTGGGCCTAGGGGAGTGGGGTGTCATGCAGTTATGGCATCTGATATTGTATCGCATGGGTGACCAGTCGGGCCATCAGGAAGGAAGGCCTAGAGAGGGAGGCTGGCAGTAAAAAGGGAGGGGGGAGCATATGAGCAAAATACTGCAACAGTTTAAAAAAAAAAGAATAATATATAGAGGAACAAAGAGGGTTTTTGATAGCAACAGTGCAGCTTAATGGGGTAAAGACTGGGAAAAAAGGTAGGCTGCTTGTCTAGAGGTCTTGCAGGAGCTGGGGGAGTCGGGCTGGACATTTGGGAAGAGGGGAAGGGTACAGAGATGGTGTTGCATTAGTTTGTTCTTTCCAGCAGAGTGGTCTTTATGGCAAAATGCAAAAAGAAAATAAAAATTTAAGAGAAACAAAATAAAAGAAAATGAACACAGGCAATAGGAAGTGGGATATGTGTGGTCAGTCATGGGCAGCCCTGGTCTGTGAGGGCGCATTGATTGAGATTGGTGAATTTCTTCCAGGAAGACTGCCATACAGGCAGATGCAGGTGGGAGTGGGCATTTGCAAGGGGTTCAAGTGGTATTTTGGCTGAAGGGTCCGCAGTCATTTCCCACTGGTCTGTGGGGTCAAAAGAGCCCTAGGCATCCAGATGTGGTGGGTGCTGCATTTGGCAGACAGGGCCAAGGGTAAACAGGGGGAGACTAAAAAAAAAACCACAAAAAAAACAGCATACAATTTCTGGGGAAGGCACCTGTATATTAGCGCATGGTAATAGTTATTCGGTGGTGTTTAGATAGTGCATTCCACAACTTGGGACAGAGGAACAGATGATGTTTTATTTGTGGGGGGGGTGAGGCCAGGCCCACAGTAAACAAGACCAGAATGAATTATGTAGAGCTCCTGTGTTTGTGGTTAAGGAGGCTGACAGACCCGGAAAAATAATTTTTTAAGTGATTTAACTTTACCCATACCTTTATTTGTGTTGGTTTTATTGCTGATTCCATTTATCTAATCTCAATACCAATCATATAAATGATGGTGGTTTGAATTTGAAAGGGCAAAAATACTCTATAGACTTTATTTAGAGAGAGTAACGTTTGTTTAAATGAGGTGACTTCCTCCACATCTTTGCACCATGGAGTATTTTGGCTATTATTGGGGCTTTTATTGCTCTCAAGATTCTTTCTATTGCATTCTCCCATTATTAAGGTTAAATTGACTTCACACAGGTATTTATGCTCTTAGTTACAATACTGAGACGAGAAGCAGCTGTAGTTTGAATAAATCCAATTCCTGGAAGGGGAGCAAGGGAACGGCACCGTTTTGACAGGAACTAAGAAGACAAAAATTTTCTGTTTTTATTTCCGAGTTTCATAGGTCCACTGAGGTGAGATGGCACCAAGGCAGAACAGACAGTCGAAAGAGGAGGCATACAAGGCGATGGTAGAGTTGGCAGAGAAGGCCAATATGATGTAGAAGCTGGAGGAGGGGAAGCAACCCAAGAGGCCTGGGGAGAAGAGGAAGGCTGAGAAGGGCAAAGGGGGAAGGGGAAGAGACCACCGACAAGGCCACATAGTCCGGAGAAGCCACAGCCAGCACCGGTGAGTTCACCTCGGCCAGTCAGTCCCACGCCCACATACCCCAGCCTGCTGGAGCCACTCCTATCCCAGCCAGGTCCCTCTCCTGCTCTGGTACCAGAACCCACTGCTGGCCCCCCAGCAACACCTTATCTCCCACCGCAGCTTCCCAAGCCACCCACCCCATGGGTGGAACTCCCATTGACCACCCCTAGCAATCCGGGGCCAAGCGGACCAGAAAGGCCTACAGGTAATGTAGTAGGATCAGTGGGTGATAGCATTAAAGATTATGTGGAGCAGACGATATTGAACTTTGGGCAGCAGGTTTGGGCCAGATGGAAACAGCTTTGGCAGAAATCAAGGCAGATAAGGGGACAGGTGGAGGAGGAGAGAGGACATTGGAGGGGGGAAGGATGGAGGGAAGTGGGCACCCCGGGCATGAGAATAGGGTAGCTCGTGCCACTTGCCACAAAAGAAAAATATGGAAAGGTGAGTATGTGGACATATTTGCTTTAGTGAGTAGGGAAGCAGTGACTAAGTACAAAGAAACAGAGAATATAGGCAAAAGCGAGATGGGGGCGGCAGTAGTTTTGTTGGGAAAGAAGGAGGAGGATAAGTTTACAAAAGGAAAGGCATCAGATGGGTGGTTTGTAGGCTTTGCCACTTTATTCAGCCATAGTCCTGGAGCATCTCAACTTTGCCTGCAGGGCAATAGGCCCAGGGAGAGCATTCACAAGATGTTTGGCTAGGGCCACGGCAGGGGTCACAAGGTCTCATCACTGTGACAATATCACAAAGGGTGTGAAAGATGACCTTAAGTTCTGGGAAGAGTTTTTAAAGAACTACAATGGCAGTTTGTTTTGGCAGGATGATTGTGTGCACAACACAGATCTGGAGTTGTATACGGATGCGGCATGGGGTTTGGGAATGGGAGGCTACTTGAGAGGAAAATGGTTTTCAGAACCCTGACGGGAGAATGGGTAAGATGAGGTGTGATGAAGGACATCACATTATTGAAAGTCGTGCCAATCTGGGCTTGTACCTTAGTATGGGGGGAAGAGCTACAGAACCAGAAGGTTACCTTTTGGTGTGATAACAGGGCAGTGGTGGATATCCTTAATAATAGGGGAGCGAGATTGGAGACAGTGACAAGGGTATTAAGACAATTGCTTTTGAAAGGTTTGCAACTGAACATGTCCTTTAGAGTTAGGCAAATAGAGGGGGTATGGAATACATTGGCTGACAGTCTTTCCTGTCTGCAGTGGGAATGATTCTGGGCACTTGCACTGACAGCAGAGGGACAGAAAATGGCCATTCCAATGAACATCTGGGATATTGGCAAGAGGGAACCGAACTGTTGTTTTGCAACTTATGGGCACCCAGCACCTTAAGGGCTTATGTAGGGGTGTGGCAGGCATTTCAAGCATTCAGGGTAGTGCACCGCATAGAGGTAAGTGGGCCAGTCACAGAGGAACAGGTAGGAAAATTTACAGTAGATCAGTGGGAAAGAGGGATGGCCCACAACATGATGGGGATGTACTTAGCAGGGATTAGCATAGTTTGTGGTTTAAAAGGATCACATGACCCCATAAAATCGATGTTCATTCGGCGAATGATGCAGAGGTGGGGTAGGATGAAACAAGGAACCATGGATAGCTGGTGCCCAATAGCAGACCAGCTATTGGACAGATTAGGGTGGGTACTTCCCGCAATATGTAGATCAAAGGATGAAGCATAGCTGTTCCACATGGTTTACCTAATGATGTTTGCAGGGGCCCTAAGGGTGAGTGAAGCTGTTGGACATGGGAGGTAGGGAGAAGTGGGGGCTGGAATGGGGGGATGTAGGGTGGGGAAGGGAGAAGATCCGTTTAATGATTAGGAGGTCTAAGATGGATCAGGAAGGAAAAGGGAGTGTAGTGATCATTGGGGCTCACCCAGGGGCCAGGCTGCCGCCGATAAAAGCTTTGTGGGCCTACGCCGCAGAGCGACATACCAGAGAAGGGCAATTATTTGTACATGGGGATGGGAGGAAGGTGACCAGTTACCATGTTACAGCAGTATTGAAAAAAAGTATGGAGTTTTTAGGAGAGGATCTAGCTAGGTATTCCTCCCATTCATTTAGAATAGGGGCAGCATCGAGGTTGGCAGTGGAGGAAGAGTCAGTAGCCCTGGAGCAGGAAATGGGGCGCTGGAGGTCTTCCAGTTACAAGAGATATATATGGTTTCTGAAGGTATGATTATTAACGTGCGTCCCCAATGTTTTGTTTTACGGGTACAGAGATTGGGGGGTGGGGTGTGACAGGGGAATATTAAAAGAGGATAAAGAAAGGGGGGAAGGGAATGACAATGTGAGGTAATAGAAGCTGTTTTGTTTAATCGATTAGGTGGAGGGCAGAGCACAGAAGTATGGCTTTGCAGGCATTCCTACATTTATTGGGCCGAAAGGAGAGTGGAAAAGAAAGCTGGGGGAAAGCAGCTGTACCAAGAGGTCAGACAATGTAGGCTGGTTTGGCGAGGAATACGGGGAATAAAATGGGTGCAGTTACTCCCTACCCTGCGAGAGATGAGAGAGAGGTAACCCACCCTGGATTTAATTATTATACACCTTGGGGGAAATGACATTGGTTCAAGGCCTTGGTTGGAGACTTATTGACAGATTAAGCACGACCTGGAGAAAGTAAGACAGTGGTGGCCCACAGTGAGTTTGGCCTGGTTAGACATGATACCAAGGCAGGTATGGAGACATGAGCAGAGCCACATAGCAGTGGAGAGGGAAAGGTGGTAGATGAACAGGGGTGGGGCATATTGGTAATGAAATATGGGGGGGCTGCACAGCAATGAGGGGTGGAAGAGAGAGTAGATGATTTTTACCAATCAGATGGAGTACGTTTGTCGGACTTAGCAATAGATATGTTCAACACGGAAATGATGGGTTTCATTAAAGCTTGGAGGAGACAAGAAGGAAGATAAAAGGGGGAAGGAGGAGAGCAAAGGGGGGAAGGCCAGTCATCCAATGCAAGCTGGAGACCAGCTATGGAACAAAGGGAAGGAATAAAAAGGAGGGGGGTAAAAGAGATTAACGATGGAATATGAGGATAAAAAGAAACAACAGGAAGAGAGAGGAGCAGTCTTGATTTTCACCGTTACCTGCAAGAGAAGAAGGGAAGACGAGAAGAAGAAATATAGTATGGATATAATATTAATTCTTCACACTTAGAGAACAAAGAATTAATTGAGACTATACAACAATATATTGTGGCTAGGAAATCTGTTTAATATTGTATGAGGATCCAGTAATATGGTGGGAGGACACCAAACATGGTTTAAAAAACTATTACAATCAGTGAGTAAATCCATTAATACTATATAATATTTACTATATAATACATAATAATAATAACACTTTATTTTTATGGTGCCTTTCCATAACCAAGGTACCTTACAATTAGTTAAAACTTATCATAATTCACAACAAAATAAATATTATAAAACAAGAGGTGCAAATAAATTAAGTCCATCAGTCACCAAACGCTTGATGCCAGAAGTATGTTTTTAAAGCTTGTTTGAATCCCTCCACGGTTGCGCACTCCTGTAACTGATGGGGTAGAGAATTCCAAAAGAATAGGGCCGCATGCATAAATGCCCGGGCTCTGGAAGATTTTAAGCACGCCCTTGGAATCTCTAGCAACCCCTCGTCAGCTGAGCGGAGCGATCGCCCAGGGCAGTGGGGTACCAGAAGCTCTTTCAAATAGTCTGGGCCCTGTCAGTGAAGGGCTTTGTAGGTCAAAAGACCAGTTTTAAAGGTAATCCACCACGGTACTGGCAGCCAGTGCAGGTCATGCAGCACCGAGGAAATATGACAGAACCGAAAGGTTCCCGTCAAAAGCTGGGCCACAAGATTCTGCACTAGCTGCAAGTGGCAGATTTCCACCCCAGGTAGCCCTAGATACTGGGAGTTGCAATGATCCAGGTGCAAGGACACAAAGGTGTGGACCAACATGGGAAAATTGCCAGATGGAACAAGATGTTTAACCCTGGAGATATTCCTCAGATGGTAAAACGAGGTCTTGATGACTGCTGACACCTGTGAATGAAGCATCAGCCCCTCAACAACAATTACCCCAGGTTTTGCACCCATTCAGTGGTCAGGAAGTGACAGGCCCCCAAGAAAAAGACCCGAGGGCGAACCTACCCCTGGCCCCCCTGTCCAGCATGCTGGGTCCACAACCAGCACCTCAGTCTTTTCCACGTTCAACTTCAACCAACTTGAATCCATCCAGTCCTGGATTTCTGTGAGGCAGTTATTAAAGAATGAGAGTGCTCTATCCTGGTCAGGGGCAAAAGAAATGTAGAGCTGGGTATCATCAGCATAGCATTGAAACCTCACCCCATACTTTCTTACAATGTCTCCGAAGGGCAGCATGTACACTGTGAACAACATGGGGGACAGCACAGACCCCTGAGGGACCTCACATGACAGAGGGACTGGGTCCGAAGAATAAATCCCGGACACCACCCTCTGAGTTCTTCCAGTGAGGAAAGATGTAAACCACCTGAGGACTGTACCGAACAGGCCACAGATGAACCTCAGGCAACCAAGCAGGACTCCATGGTCCACAGTGTCGAACGCTGATGAGAGATCAAGAAGAACAAAGATGGAGTGGTTCTTCCAATTCCTAGCCATCAGGAGATCATTGAGCACCTGAACCAGCGCCATCTCAGTACTGTGCCTCTTTCGAAAACCTGACAGGAGAGGTTCATAGATGTCATGAATGGTAAGATGGTTCTCCAGTTGTATGGCCACAACCTTTTCAACAACCTTCCCTAAAAAGGGGAGGTTTTAGATAGGTCTGTAGTTCGCATGGCAGTCTGGGTACAAAGAAGCTTTCTTCAGGAGAGGTGTTACCACCGCCTCCTACAGGGAGCTAGGAAACTCATCTGTTTCCATGGAGCACCAGACAATTCATGCTAGGACTGGACCGATGGAATCAATACAACCCAAAACCAGGGAAGTTGGTCCTGGATCCAAACTACAACACATAGGGCACGCACCCTGGAAAATCCACGTGACATCCATGAACTCCGGGTGGTTGAAAGTACTCCAGGAATGCTGAGGGCTAGTGGCCAAGTGCTGGTCCAAAGCAATGCCCATAGAGTGTGCCGGTTGGAGTGCAGCCCGGATGTCAGTCACCTTAGTCGCAAAGAATCGAGAAAGTTCATTGCACTCTATTTGTAAAAAAGGTTTCCAAACTTGTAGACAGGCTGGATTGCACAGTCTGTCCACAGTTTGGAAAAGCTGAGCTGGTCGATTCTGAGCTGCCACAATCTTCCCAGACAGGAACTCTGCCTTCTTACGGGTGATTGCAGATTGATAGTCTTGGTAATGGTCCATCAATCTAAGGTGGTTGACATCAAGATCAGATCTCCACCAGTAACGCTCTAACCGTCATCCTAATCACTGCATCTCCCTCAAAGTCCCATCAAACCATGGAGATTGAGGGTGAAGGGAGAGAGGATGAACTCTGACAGGAGCAACAAGATCCAGAGCTGCTAAAATGGGCATGTTATAGGCCACCACGAGGGCCTCTGGGTCATTGTCTGCCACTGGAAAGTTCGATAGCTCAAGTACCACCATTAGGCCTATATATTGACAAAAGGTACCATCTACAAAAACTGTTGTCTCTAGCAAATGATACTAATCAGGATTATTCTAGGCAAATTAGTCTGATTAAAAAGGAATTTATGGTTTTGTCATACACAAAAAGCAAATAATCTACACTACCAACAACAGTTTGGAACTCAGGGCAAACAAGATATAATTTGTCCTTACGAAACTTGTTCCGAAATAATTAAAAAAAAGAAATTACAATTTTGTTGGATGAGCATACTTCCAATACAGAAATAATGACAACAGTGACTGACTATGCAAGAACCATGTATGAACCACTACCCACAGTTTTTATCGAATTACAGGATTTTGTCCAGGACATAGATATACCAGACTTACCTGAAACTTTGGTACAAGCATTTACTCAAGAAATTAAGACGGATGAAGTACAAACAGCTATTTCATTACTAAAAAAAGGTACCTCACCTGGGTTTGATAGACTCCCTGGAGAGGTACAGTATATAAACTAATTGGAATAGATATAGTACCAGAACTGACATTAGTATATAACCATATTTTAAAATCGAATACATTACCCCTCTGTATGAATATGGGCATTTTAATATTCCTTCACAAGAAGGGGAGTAAACAGCATATGCAGAATTGACACCCTATTAGCCTACTAAATATGGATCTGAAAATGTTATCAAAAATAATAGCTAGTAGACTTTCTAAAATTGCACAGTTTGTCATTTTTCCAGCACAATCCTGCTCAGTACCAGGACGAAAAATCTCAGAGTCTTGTCTTGCTTAGGGAAATCATTGAACAAGGGAATAAAGGTACCTTAAATGGCTTTCTGCCCTCTCTAGACCAGAACAAAGCTTTTGATTCAATAAACCATGATTTTTTATGGCAGACCTTCTACCACTGCCACATTCCATCAACCCTGATACAGTGGATTAACTATCTGTATGCCACAGCAACAGTAGCACCAATGATAAACGGGTGGAAAAGACCAATCACTAGTACAAAAAGAGGGGTCAGGCAGGGCTGCCCGCTCAGCCCGATTTTGTATGCGTTGTTTAGACCCTCTTTTGAGACTTTTGAACTCTTCACCTCTGTTAAAACCATTGCAGAATAATGAGGGAGACTTCCCATATGTCGCCATGCCTTATGCTGATGATATGAATCTTAGGGTACAAAATGAGGAATCTATGAATAACGCATGAACATCTGCGCAAAATTGCAGGCATATTTCTGGGATGTCTTTAACTATAGGGGAATGTTTAGGTAGGAATATAGATAGTTCTCAAGCTATACCTCAGGTTATGACAGACCCAATAACAATCCTAGATGTTGCATTTGGCAATAGCAACTCAGGGGAGATAAACTGGAAAAAGAAACTAGAACAAGGAACACAAAGAGCCTTACAATGGAATAACTGGAAGATGGGGAAAAAGAAAAGGGTGTACTTATTCAAGTAATTTTTAATCTCCGTTATCTGTATATCAGTTATTTATCCCCCACCCATGACACTTAGAAACTACTTTGTAAAGTGTTTTTTGTTTTCAGGCTTTATGGGGAAGTCGAGTGAATCCCATTAAGAGGAACTCCACATATCTACCTTTAAAACTGGGAGTATTGAATATGGTTAACCCTGTGATTTTCTTTAATAGAATTTTTTTATGGCAAATTTGAAGCCCCTCTTAATTAATCAGAATATATTTATTTATTTAGTTTTTGTTGACCGGGTAAGAGCACTAGACAAATTCTGACTATTTTCAGGCACGACCTGGGGGCTGGCAGGTACAGATGAATGCCAACTGACCTTGAACCAGATTAAGCTGTTGGTGGTATTTTGGGGGCCAATGTGGCCAGGGCACCGGGGAAATTCCCTTGTTCTCCGGTAGGGGTGCTGTCACTTCCTGTGGACAGGATGAAGGGACCCAGTTTATAGCCGGACATAGGAAGAGGAGGAGGAAGTGCTGATGTGGCAGGGGAGATGGCCTCCCCCTCTGCCCAAACAAAACATCCTGGCACTTTTGGAAGTCCGGCATGATATCCGCTTCTTGTATGAGGATCCAAGGAAGTGGTGGGAAGATACAAAGAGGGATCTGAAAGAGATGCTGATTACTGCATCTGTGACAAAGGCTAAAACAGGATATGTGAGTTATCTAGGCCTTAGGGCTAAGTTTTTAAAATTTATCACACTTATGAGAGAAACAGGGAGGGGATTTCGCTAGCCAAATCTGGCAAATAAAATACCAAAAGTGTGCTTATCATCAAGCACAGGGGAATTCTATGGTTTTTGATCAAAAAATTAGGACTACTGGCAGGAAACATCAGGTGAACCCGTATGATGCCCCAGTGGACACAGCAGGCCAATGGGTAATGACTGCACTGTGGATTGTGGATAGTGCTATAGTGACTGACATTCCAGATATGCAGCAGGTCGTAAAACAATATATTAGGGACCATTTTCAGACAGGAGGAATTGCTTGTTTGGATTCTTTTAAAGATCAGTTGGTTTTTCCTCAACTACTGACTCCCATGGTGTCACAACGTTTGGAACCCATTGGTGAGCAGGAGGTCAGAATTGCAATTAGGAGCTTGTCACTAAATACGTCGCCAGGCAGTGATGGGATACCCAATGACTTTTGTAAGTCTTTCATAAACCAAATGGCACCTATACTCACAGAGGTTTGTAAAGCAATTCTATTATCTAAAGAATTGTGTAACCCCACCAGGATTTTTGGAAATATCTACAGCTTCGCACAGCATGCACTTATTCTTTCTCACTTATTACGAATCAATCCTCACATGATCAACACATCTCCAAATGGATAAAAACAACATGTAAATTGAATAGTGTCATCCATAAAGTTATTAGAGAATCACTACCGGACCAGTCCATTAGTGCAAAAAATAAATGGAGCAACTTATTACACTATAACATTACAAATGAGCAATGTCATAGGTGTTGGCTTTCTTGCCACAAATCTTTTAATGATAAATGTAGCTCGCTCATTCAGACTAAAATTCTTCATTTATGGTATAGGACCCCAACTGTATTGCATAAAATGAGATTAACGGATAATGACAACTGCTGGTGATGTAACTCGCCTAATGGCGATTTACTTCATATTTTTATGGGATTGTCCCTCCATATGAAAATTTTGGCATCAGATTCATATATTTGCAATGAAAGTGACTGGTCAACCCTTTGTATTAGATCCTAAACACTGTATACTTGGTATTTGTGACCCTCATCCCTATAATATTCCCCAATCCTTGAACAGATGGTTAACCATACTTTTTATTCTAGCTAAACATAGTATACTTATGAATGGAGATCTAATATAATCCCCACTCTCCCTGATATTCTTAATCATTTATCTCAATATGCCTCCCTGGATCGTATGACACACATTTCTCTCTCGACCGACTCAACATATATAATAAATGTTGGCAGGAATATTTTAAATATTTGGATTCATCTAGCCAATCTGGCACTTAAAGTATGGATTGAAATACTTTATATAATCTCTCTCTCTCTCCTTTTATTGATATCCCCCATTTCCTCAGATTGTGGTCTCGCTTTTTCTCTACTTACTTGATACTCTCTTCTCTTTGCTATTTTCTTCCTCTTCTCTTGTTTTCTTAATCTTTTCTATATAAGCTTTAGTAGCACTCTAACGATATATACATTGTAGTAATGTACAACTACAAACTATTCATATCTCCTCTTTTATCTTATACTTCTTCTATTTTTACTGTATATTATGAAGTGCTAAACCTTTTTCTTTTTTCATTATAATATTGTAACTGTTCTAGTTTAGGTAGTTAACCCATAATTATTCTGTTACCATTGAGTAGTCTTTTTTTCCTCCTTTGTTAGATGTTATGCTACTTAGTGTATCATTTATACAACCTTATATGGTATTGTTATAGGATATAGTTGTTGTTTGTTTATCTTTTAAATACTTCAATAAAAAGATCAACTGCAAAAAAGAAAAAAAGAATTGTGTAACAGTATGAAGGAGGGAATCATGATTTTCTTGTATTAAAAGGGAGATAAGAGGGATATTAGTAATTGGAGGCCTATAAGTTTATTGACTACTGACTATAACATTTTGGCAAATATCATCACTGCTTCACTGGCGAAGGTAACAAAAGCAGTCATACCTGACACCTAGATGTGTACCATATCAGGTAGAAATATTGTTCACAATCTTATCATGGTTCGGGAGGTGGCTGAACAAGGGTTATTGATGAATCTAGATGGTTATGTTATCACGGTGGATCAGGAGACAGCATTTGATGCTGTACAACATGATTATCTCTGGGACACTTTGGCAAGGTATGGGATTCCCAATGGTTTTATAAACATACTGGAGCATTTGTATGCAGATGCACAAGTTACACCAATGATTAATGGACATTTGGGGAGCCCTATGTACCTCAGGAATGGGGTGAGGCAGGGTTGCCCTTTCAGGCCCTTGCTGTACATTTTTAGTTTAGATCCAATTCTGAGAAGAGTGGATTTACAGGACTCAATATCCCCTATTAGTTATTTGTCAGGGGACAGAACACCAAAGGTTGCCGCATATGCAGATGATAGTGTATTACTGGTAGCAGATTTACCATCAGGTCTCTGGGATCTACAGGTCTTCAATGACCTTCAACTTGAAACAGGAATTAGAATAAATAAAAAGAAGAGTCAGGCCCTACCTTTAGGCCGGGCTACGGTAGACCTAGACTTCATACTACCAATCAGTAAAGACAAAATAAAAATCTTGGGGATCTATTTTGGTTCATGCACAGTGGCCCAATGTATTTGGGACATGGTACATGATGCGGCAAATAGTAAAATACAGAAGTGGAAAGTCTGGAAAATGACAAGAAAAAAATGGGTATATTTACTACGCTCATTCATACTGCCATTATTCTTGCATTTATCACACATTTTTCCGCTCCCTTTCAATATGCACATTAAGATTATGGGTTTGTTTTTTTCTTTAGTATGGGGTAGCCATTTAAATCTGGTAAAGCAAAGTCACACCTATATAGCCTGGAAGGATGGTGGCCTAAATATGGTACAACCTTTGTTTTTTCTGTTTGGGAAGTTTCTTTTTTCCAATTTTCGGTCCTTAGTGTTGGAGCAAATGGGATAGGAATTCACTCTATGTGGTTCTGGGAAGCATCATTCCTGACGGCATGGAGGAGAGGGGAAATGGCATAGGGAAGAGAAAGGGCTTCCCATTCATATTCAGGTACGTTTTAAATATATTAGGATTTGGAAAATAAACTTGGGATTGTTTCTCGGGGTTACCCGGAAGAAATTTTATACGACTCCTATTGAAACTCGATATTTTGAGGAACCACTGTTTAAGGTTCATCCCACAATAAATGTGTTACTTCTTTTGGGTTGTATGCTTGAACCCCGCATCCCACAAAAAATGCAGGATATGATGCGGCTTTGTGGACATGGTAAATGGAATGTGTGGGGAAATCACAAGCATAAAACAGTTCAGGATCGGATGTGTTTTGTCCCAGACTGCATAAAGATAGGGGAAACTATGGGTCATTCATACTTTGATTGTACTTTTTATAAAGTCTTTCTGGACCCAACTGGATTCCTTTTGGAATACCACTTGTTTTTCACAAATATCATATGACACCCTTATATATGGCCAGCTAGATGAGTCCTGGACACGGTGGGCTAGGAATACTGTTTTTGTTATCTTTGCTTGCATTAAATGGTCCATTTGGCATATGAGATGTCAATGCTTTCTGCAGAGGGGAAGTGGTCACTATTATGGCTGTTTTGTTTCAAATACAGGCAGAATTGTATAAGATATATGAGGTAGAGAACATGCATTGAGGGGAATACTTATGTGCACAGTTATGGAAAAATGTAGATTGGGTGGGGTAAGGGACCCACACTCCAGTGACACTGTATTTCATGTCCACTGTACCTTGCAAAGGGTTTGTTTCTATATCCTGATTGTTTATTTACTGGTCTGCATGTTTTTTTCATGTATTCTGTTTGAGACCTGTCTATGTTTCCTTTTTCATTCTTTATGTTGGTATTTTCAATATGTGTGAACTATGTTACTTTATTGTTGGATTTGAATTGCAATAAAAATTTCCCCTACTCTTGCTGTAGAGGGCTTCTCAGCTGTCTTTTTTCAAATTAAATATATTTTATTTGTAGGAAGAGTTGACAAATCATATGTAGCAGACATTAGACAGAGAAAAAATACATACTGGCTTTACATAGGCACACACTGTATAATAAGGTCCTGTTACAATGCTTGCTCTGGATCCCTTGACGGAATAAAAAAATGTTCAATAAGGACATGATCTTAGTCTTATTCACATGCTGAATTCTCATCAATCTACACAGACCTACCCATATTCCTCCTCCTCCTACCTCCCCCCCCCAAAATTCCCCCCATCCCTATCAGGTATGCGATGACAATTGCCTATATTTCCCTTAGCCCAGGTATAGTGATCGGAGAGGATCCAAGTTAGTATATCCGTGCCGCTGGTACTGTTCCTCCCCTTTTCCTCATTACAATGTTGATCAGTATACTGTGGGCCACTAAATGGTTAGTAAGGTATGTAAAGGTGCCCATACTTTCTGATAATATTGTGGCCTCTTTGTCATGTGGGGCGATCGTGTTTTCAGCCTGTAATGCAAAAAGTATCTCTTTTAGCCATTCTGCATATGTTGGGATATTTTGATCTAACCAGTGGTGCATGACCACTTTTTTAGCACATATAGATATTAATGTCGTGTATTTTCATTGAGTGCCTCTTAAAACCTCCCCATAATCTCCTATTATACAAATTTCCAGTCTAAAGGCAGCAGATAGCCCTAGTAGTGGATCTAAGTTGGACCTAATACTATCCCAAAAGGGTGTAACTTTATTACATTCCCATAGTATATGCAACAGAGTGCCAGGCTCCTGTTAACAGTGAGAACATAAATTTGAGGAAAGTTTCCCCATTTGGTAAAGCCTGGCCGGAGTATAATATAAGTCGTTTATTACATAACACTGTAAAATGCGATATCTAATCCATTTCACATCTTGACACAGGTGTGACCAAATTTTAGACCATGATCGTGGAGTTGAAGTGTTTGAAGGTAGTGCTTGGTCCCAAACATAATACGGCACTCCTCATATTCCCTCTATTGCATCCCTGAGGAGACGGTAAAAATAGGAAATGATATGAGAGGAGGGTAAGTTAGCGATAGCCGGTAAAAAGGGACCCGCTAAATACTGTGTCCAGTACTCCATTCCAAAGTGTCGTAGCAGCATGTGTTGTAATTGAAGGTACTTGAAACAAAAAGAGTAAGGGAGATTAAACAATAAACTGGCCGTTTGAAACGGTATCAGTTTGTGTTTGTGAAGTAGATCTACAACTCTCAATTGAGTATTTCCAGGCCAGAAATAGTGCGATAGGGGCATTCCCCCAATTCTAAAATTAAGGTTTGCACTTATAGGCTGGGAAACATCCTTCACCAGAGATATCTGGAAAAAGTTGCACATCTGGGCATGTACTCGAAGTGTTGTTCCTATGGGAAGGGTCCTGAAACCCTTAGGCAATTTTTTGAGAGGGAAAAAAATGAGAGTATTAAGGGATATATTGTGCGGAGAGAGTAGATTCTGCTCAATTTGGTACCACAAGGGGATGTATTGAGCCTGTTCCTTGTGTGAGACATCCTTCATCCAGTGTGCAAGGACTGAGCAAGTAATGGAGAACTGATAAAGAAGCAAATCTGGGAGTTGTAAGCCTCCATTATTCCTCCTCCTCTGCAGCTTAAAGAGAGCACGCCGGGGTGTCTTACCACCCCATAGAAAATTGGATATAAATTTATTAATCTGAGTGAACCATGTTTTGGGTAAGAAAAAATGTGTCATCTGCAAGAGGTACAAGATTCGCAGGAGAACATTCATTTTCAGAACATTTACCCATCCCCAAAGTGTAAGTGGTAGCATGGCCCAGCGGGAAAGATCTATTTTAGTCTGAGTAAAAATTTTGTCTAGGTTGTATTGTTTCATTTTGACTTCCGAACAGGAAAGGTATATACCCAGATATTTTAGTTTGTCCCTAGTCCAGTGAAACCCAAAGTGAGCAACTTCAGCTTGAAATGTATGAACATTTAAGGGCATCATTTCTGTTTTTGTAATGTTAAGTTTGTAACTGAAGAATTTACCAAATGTTTTAATAATTTCAAGTGCAGCAGGGACCGATTTTAGAGGATATGTTATATGAAGTAAGATATCATCGGCATAAACCGAAATTTTATATTGATTAGGCCCAATAGGTATACCAGAGATATTTGGTGAATAGTTGATACGTCTAACAAGTGGCTCCAAGTATAAGTCGAACAAAAGGGGAGAAAGTGGGCATCCCTGTCGAGTTCCTTGTTGTAACTGAAAGGATTGAGATAGGTGCCCATTGCATAATATGCGTGCAGATGGACAAGTATATAATATCCTGATCCATTTTAAATACTGTGTTGGGATGTTGTAAAGTTGCACCGAGTAGAATAGGTATTCCCAAGAAACCCTATCGAATGCTTTCTCTGCATCCAGGGAGACCAAAGCAGCTAGAATTTGGGACTCCCTGGATGCAGAGATCAAATAGGCCAGCTTACACATATGATCAGATGAGACCCTGTCGGCAACAAAGTCAACTTGCTCGCAGCTTATGAGGCATTGCCAGACACTGGATAGCCGAGTGGCCAAAATTTTTGTCAATATCTTTATGTCGACATTAATTAGGGAAATTGGACGGTAATTGACAACTTGAAGGGGATCTCTATCAGGCTTTGGGATAACCACGACAGTAGCCTCAAATAAAGTAGAGTCTGAGATACCTTGTTCGGACATATAATTGTAAGTATCTAAGAGGACTGGCAGTATTTGCTCTCTGAAAAGTTTGTAAAATTCTACAGTAAACCCATCTGGGCCTGGGGATTTGTCCGTAGGAAGGGAATCAATGGCCTGCTTAATTTCTTCCTGAGAGATTGGGGCTTTGAGTAAATTTGCTTGACATGTGTTAAGCTGCGGGAGCTGCAATGGCTGCAGGAATTGTTCTAGCATTTCCAGGCCAAAAGGGTGAGAAACGTAGGAATACAAATTTTTGTAATATTCTTGGAAACAATTAACAATTTCTCTCGGGGAAGTGACTATTTGTCCTCGAGGTTGTTGGATACTTGGAACGATTCTATCGGAGGCTTGTGCCTTGAGTCGTAGGGCCAAGAGCTTTCCAGCCTTGTTCCCCTGATCAAAATTCTTGATCTTAGAACGTACAAGAAGATACTCTACGTGTTCGGTCAAAATTGAATTATATTGATCCCTTAAAATTTCTAGGGCCTTGAATTGATCCGTTGTAGAATCCGGAGAAAGTGACAATTCCGTAGCCCTAATGTTGCGTAGCAAAGCTGAAGTAACCTTGGAAGTTGTCTTTTTTTTAACTGTGGCCATGCAAATTATTTCTCCTCTAACTGAACTTTTTAGAGCCCCCCATAACATGTCTATCTTAGGCATAGAAGGGGTATTTATCTTAATAAAGTTAGTGATAAAATCAGACAGTTGGTTTTTCAGGTATTCTGATCGAAAAAGCTGACAGTTGAATTTCAATAACTTATCTCTGGACAGGGGTGGACCAGGGCTCCAATTTGATAAGATGGGATGGTGATCGGAGATCACCTTGGGGAGATAATTACAGGATGTTATAGTCGAGAGGTGTCCCATATCAACAAGAAAATAATCTAAGTGAGAAAATGAGTTATATGGAATAGAATGAAATGAGTATTCCCTCTGGTGTGGCTAGAGGGCCCTCCAAGGGTCTATTAATCCAATGGAATCCATCATTTCTCTGATGGCAACCTGTGCTGGGGAAAGAGACAGAGGACGACTAGGACCGTGGTCCATAATATTACAGTAAATGAGATTCCAGTCTCCTCCTAACATTATAGGGAATCGGGACCATGGGGTCAAGTCATTCATGAGGGAAACAAAAAAGGATGAATCATCTGTATTAGGGCCATATATGGAACCAAGCACTACCTCCGATTGACCCAACAAGGCCTTGGTCAAAATGTATCTGTGCTGGGAGTCTACAATAGTATCAGCAAGTCAGAATGGGACACTCTTTGCAATAAGAATAGCAACCCCCCCTTTATGAGTGTCCGGTCCAGTCCCGAGGGCCTGGCCTACCCAAGATCTTCTTAGTTGTGAAACCTGAAGGGGGGCAAGTGGGTTTCCTGAAGAAATGCTATATCAATACCAAGTTTACAGAGATGCAGCAATATTTTGGCCCGTTTGATCGGGGATTGAGACCCTTTTACATTCCATGAACATACTTTGTATGAAGTCACCTTATTGATAGTTTTTCCTACCATTAAACCCTAGGCTAGGAGTGATCTTGTTTTCCAGGTTGTTAAAAAAACAACCCTTACTAAGGCATTGTCGTACCGCATACCTGATCCCTCCCTCCCTCCACTTCCCCTTAACTACCCACTTACCCCTCCCTCCCCCCTTACCATGTGTCAACGCTACCCTGTACACAGCTATTCAGCAGAGGCTCCCCCGGAGCTGTCCCCCGATCTGACCATCTTGCAAGATCCCAAGCAGAGTAGACATCAGGCCAAAGGACAGTCTAGGGAATGCTCCACTGAGGAGCCACACATGCCTCCCACCCTTCATCCTGATTCGCCACACCCTTTTGAAGTTGCAGTTTTCAGATTACCCCGTTCCCACCCCAACTCTAAGTGATGAGATTGTAGCATATGAAACAATATTTCTTATGTATTAAGGGAGCAATACTGTGTTCACTATTTACTATTGGTTAGCTGTAGAGAATATTTTTCTCAAAACTTAATGCAAATGGTAAAATCCTCTATAGTCCATCATGCAGATTAGCTATCCAGGTCCTCAAGACGTTTGCTCTCTATTGTAGTTCAGCCAAAGAAAGAGAAGCGAGAGTCCTGTAAAAAAGAAGGAAAAAAAAAGGGGGGGGGGAGAGATGAGACCCCAGATTTGACTACATAATTACTCCCCCCTGCCTGCTTGTACCAGATTGTAGTTATCTATTAGAGAGATCGGAGTCATTTTTTTACTTTTGTCACCTTAATTATGCTTATCATCATGTTCCATAATGAGGGATTACAAAGGCAAATGCCTTCGTACTAAGGGTCTGCACAATGAGTTCTTAGCAGTGTACCATATCAGGATACCTGCCTCTCCCAGTTAAACCTTGCTACCTCGGCCTCCTGCGGTCAAGAGTTATATCTCCGCTTATAATTTCATTCAAATGGGAGGGGAACCAAGGAAGATGTGTATAAGTTTAAAGCCTTCCTAAGCAATCAGTCCCCCTTACCCTCTCTCCACTCCCTCCATCCCCCCCATTTTCCTACTTTGATCTTTAAATATACCATCTTGTGTTAGTGCAGCAGTAAGTGAATAAACACACTTTCACCATCATAGTTTAACTGTAATGCAATGGTAGTCAGTTGGACCCATTATTTTTTCTCTCCATCTTAACTTTTAGGAGAGGAAGAAGGAAGGGGAGCAGGAGAAAGAATTGAAAATAATAAAATAAAAAAGGGGGGGAAGGGTTATCAAAGTATACGAGTCCAGAAAACTCTCCGATGATTTGGATTCTCATCCAAGATTTAGGATAATTACACCATTATAAACACAACGTGGCATTTAAGACTTCTGGGACTTGCACTACTCTGCTATTGAGCCACCGTGAGAGGCTTTCTCATCCGTAAAGCAGAGCAGATGCGTCTCGCACTATACAGCCGCACAAGTTATCCTCTTCGAAATAAAAAGAAAAACGCTTTTCCCACTTAAACTCAGGAGGGAAGTGATCAACACATTAAATCAGGACTTTCCATATTGTCACATGCAAAGTATTGAAAAGTTGGTGTCCTACATGTAAATACTGAAAATAAAAGGGAGAACATTAATTAATTGAGTCACCAACTCAGTACATAAGGCTAGGGCACCCTCTTGTGGTGATAACATTGAATGTCATTGAGTTAACACAAAGTATGATAGTGCGATGCACTTAGAGGATGTTAAGACGAAAGAAATTAAACGATCCACGAGTGGAGTACCAAACTTAGCTGTTCCGTCTCTTTCTTTCCTGATTTCTTCTTCTTCTGGGGAGGGTAGAGGGAGCCAAAAGGAGAAGAAGAAGACCGGGGAAAAGTTCACTTTTAAATCACACCTCACCCGGTATTTCTGCTCTACCTCTATTACTGTAAACTTCTGCTCTTCAGTTGTACTTCGAGAATCCCCAAATTGAGAGTGAGAATGGAGCAGAGAAATGCACGGCTTAGAGTCACAATAACTAGCATTGCTTAGTTGATGTGATAAGTAGCGTATACTTTCTCCCATTGTTTGTTCACTTTCCATGGCAAGTGACAACAATTCTAGGGCTCAGTGTGGCTTAAACAGGTCAGGCATCAGCACTTTTAACTCAGATTGAGCTTGCTCAGCTGTATCAAAACTTTTCCAGGTATTCCGATGGTACACTGATAGTTTAGAGGGGTACTGGACTTTAAACTTTATGCTGGCAGCGATTAATTTAGTGGCAATGGGATGGTATGCAGCCCTTCGCTGTCGTATGGTAGCAGGGAAATCTTGCGCAAAACGCAACTGCTGACCTTCCCATAAAATTTCCTGAAGGCTTCTGACCTGCCCTAATACATAGGTTTTGTCCAGGTAGTTGAGAAGTTTTAGTATTAGGGACCTTGGTGGTTGCCCTGTCGCTGGCTTGGGTCTAAGTGAACGATGGACCCTCTCAATTACATATGTGGTGTTGTTGGGAGAGGGTCCAGCAATTTTAGTTAACAACCGCTGCAAAAAGGTAATCGGAGCCGCTCCCTCTGAGCCTTCTGGAAGGCCAAAGATAAGAATATTATTGCAGCGACTTCGGCCTTCCAGATCCTCAAGTTTAGCCTCCATCCGACTAATTTTTTGGCACAGTGCAGGGAGTTCAGAGTCGATTGATGTCTTCCATCCTTCTAGCGAGGTCGTCCTAGCCGCCACATCCTTAATCCCACGATTGGTATTAGTGAGCTCTGTACGCATGGCCTTCAATTCTGAGGTGAGTTCCTGGAGTGTTGCACGAAATGGATTTAACTCCTCCAAGAATTTCTGCTCCATTAGAGGGGCAGCTGGTGGTACTAATGTCGAGATTATGCCCGCTTTAGGAGTGGATCCTGGTTGTCCCCTGGAGCGTTTTGAGTTTTTCTCCGGCATCTGCAGCGGTGTATGCGGGGGAGGTGCCTGGTGCATCTCTGCCTCCATACCCGACTAGGCCACAATCTTCTTTCGGTCTAAACTTCCGATATAATGCCACCACACCTTCCGCTTGATTCACTGTAAGTTCAGAAGACTGTTGAAAAGGTGTGCGGTAAGTTCACTTTCAAGATTAGTGCTATGGAAGTTAGTGAAATACACTGTAGAAATTAGAGTTGAGGCAGTGATGGGCTCTCCGAGCTGCTATCCCTTCCGTGGCATCACGTGATCTCTTCTCAGCTGTCTTGGCAGCCTGCCAAGATGGCAGACGGTGGAATGGAGGAGTGGCTGGAGGACATGGAGGTTAGAGAACAGGTCTCCTCTCCTCTCCTCTCCCATCTCAAGCCATGCAGGGACCGCTACAGCAAATGATCAGAGAATGGATGATAACAATAAAATAGAACAGACGGCTCAAAAGAGCACTATTGCAGACACCAGATCGCCCACGTATGGGCCTGCACTCCCAATGGAAACTGAAAGTGAGGATGACTTACCTGAGGACAAGGAGCTCCCACAGACATCCTCAGAATGGGACACAGAAGAAACTTTAGAACTTCAGAGAATTCTTGAGGCTGAGGAGTGTAAGTTCCTTTTCAGGAAAATGACACTGCAACAGAAAATCCAGCAGCTCTGCTCTGACAGAGCGGCTGAGTCTGTCAAAACACCTCAGCTGAGTGCCGACGTCAGAACATCAATGCAGCAGTCAAACTAAGCAAATTCAGCAGTGCAATCAAATGCATATACCTCAGACTCGCAACAGCAAACATCTCCTGGACAAACTGTAAGTACTCCAGAACATTCTGAGACTGTGGGGGCTATTGGTGATAGAACAAACAAAACTGGAGAGACAAACTCTAAAGTACAACCACCAGTTATAGAGGACTGGTAGGTAAAAAACAGCTCTACAGGATGCAGGTTGGGAAAAAAGCACAGTGACAGGACAATGTGTGTCAGGTTCCTCCCTAATTCAGATGCCAATGGCATCAGACTTTCCCCAGTCTCTGACATGAAGGAACTCTCCAGTTGAGGTCTAAAACCCAAAAGAAGGCCCTATCCTTGAGGAATACCAGAAGGCCTCAACTTAACACAAAATCCAGTCCATAATTTACCAAACACCTCTCAGCAAGAACAAAATGGCTCATCAGAAACCTCAGTTACTGCACATCAAGCAGCAGCTCCTCTAAACCTCAGAACAGAAACAAAGAAATGGCCTTTTTCCTCCCTTTTCAAACTGCCAATTCTTCCAGCAAAACAACATAATACTATGAGACTGTCATATGTGGGCAGAATGCCAGAACTACCAGACTGCTTGTTCATAGCTAGAACTTTGTTAAATGACTAAATTTTTTTTTCTCATGAAATCTACGCACTCATACACATTTCAGGAGAAACCACATTTGATGTAAGCTTTAAGACTACTTGAGGCCTTGAGAGATTCTAGGCAAAATACCATACTTTGAAAAGAACTGCTTTATGGATTCTCTTTCTTGCTACACCACTGACCAAGCTTTTATATAAAACCATCACCATTTTATTTAGCAATGAAGGAGTTACTATGTCTAATGTAGTATACTGGTTAAAACTTTGTTGTACTATAATAGGAGAACCAGAAGCATTCCTAGATTCTGAAAACATATGGATGGTGGTTGGAAAGTAAAAGTATTGTTGAAATCTAATGACTCTGGGGTACTACACCTCTGCAACTCATTTTTTCTAGGCCGAGACAGAGGGGTTCTATTTTACCCCACCCAGCCATAGGCTTGTTACAGATGCAGAGATACAACACATCTCAGCAGTGTCTGTGACAAAATTAAATGCATGATTTGTGGAGAATTGGGTCTTATCAGTACAAACTGCTTAAAATGAATGTAAGTGCAACCTCTGTGAGGAAGTAGGACATACTTTCCAAAACTGTGTTTGGGTAGCACATAATCAAACTGACCACGATGAGGGGTGCAGAGCAGAGATTCCTGATTACACAAGCACAGAAGGCTAAAATAAGGAACAGCCCCCCCCCAGCACAGGCACCCCCCATTGAAACATTTGAGTCTCGCAGTATGGTACCTATCCCGACAGAAATGGACCCTCCCATACCAGCTCTATGGAGCAAGGGGTGCACTACTCCCAGCTCCTTCCATCCACTTCTACTGATCTTTCTGCATGTGGCCCCCCAGACTTCTGACATGTCCCCTTCCAAGGGCCCCACACATAGCACTACTAGACGATCCACAAGAAACCAGCAGAAGTCTGACCCCCCCCCCTAAAAATGACAAAAACTACTACCACAGAACTTGCTAACAAATATGAGATTTTAGAGGACCACCCAAAGAGTGTAGTACCCCAGAGTCATTAGATTTCAACACCCAGAAGGCACCACAGGTACTGCGATACAAAAGGGGGATCAGGCCCACAGAAACATAAGGCCTGAACAAAAACAGAAGGGAAAGACCAAACAGGCAGGAAAATGTAGTTTGAAATGAAAGTAAGTTGGTATGGTGTTCTGCTTTGCATTTTGATGTGTAAAGTTTTTTTCTGTTATACTATTAATGTTAATAGTATTACGTGAACTGATAAAAGGCACACTGTACTTTCCTTTCTGCGCTATCTGAAGTGGGTTAATTTTTTTACAAGACGTAAGGTTTCACATGACACATGAAATCCAGCAAGCACAAAGGGACTGGCTCTTAGGCCCCTCTTTTTGGTCCATAGGTCAGGATGCTTGCTCCAGGGTTGGGGTGTTAATTAAGATGCCAGAATTGAAATTGGTCAAACTATATGATGTGGCACCAGGTAGAGCCCTTATCCTTGATGTCCTGATTCAAGATAGACCTTATAGATTAACAAATCAGTATGCCCCACAGTTTAAAACAGCCCGTATTGAGCTCCTCAAACTCATACTGCCCTACTGGCATACATTCAGACATGTCATCTTTGCAGAGGACTTCAACTGTGGCCTTAGCCTACAGGACAAGAGTGTACACTTCAGAACCCAAATATTACACTGTGATTCACAAGCATTGCTCCAAATTACACGTACTGCCCATTTGAAAGATGCTTATCTAGAAAAAACACAGAAGCACTGTCCTACATTCCAAAAAGAGACACTAACAACAAGAATAGATTTTATCTTTATTTCCCAAAGCCTCCCTAGTAAGGAAGCTGAAGTATGTCCCCTAGAGTTTTCTGACCATAAAATGGTCTTGGTTTCATTGGGTACAAACCCCTCTTTCTAAAGGACTGGGACTCTGGAAGTTCAATACAGAACTGGTTGAAATGGAGGCAGTATAGCACAGTGGTTTAAGGCTCTGAGCTGCAAACCTGGAGACCTGGGTTTGAATCACATAGCCCCTACTTGCATACTGTGTGACCCTGAGCAAGTCACTTAACTTCCTTGTGCTCCCAGGTCACACCTGTAAACAAGCTTTCAGCTTAGTGTGTCTCTCCTGGTTTAAAAAAAAAAAGGTGGACATTTTCTTATACTGTATCTCTAAACCAGTTTCTTCTTGCTAGGAAGTCTGTCTTAACTCTTGCTGTGCTGCATACTGATATATCTGTCCAGAATGCCTATATGTTCTAATTCTGTTGGCAGCCTAAGGGTTAATTTGCTTTACAGATCCACTATCATGGTGGGATGACACAACGAAAGACATGAACATTTTTCTGAAACATTACAGTAACAATAAGATTTGCAGTACATATTTAGCATATTTACAGCAAAGACACCACCTCTAGAATTTGATGACACTAGCATGCACAACTGGACAGGACCTTGCACAGCAGATTAGTTTAATACAGAAAGAGATTATGCACTTTCATGGACAAAAATCAAAATGACGATACCACAAACACAAATTTGGCACCCAAGAGGCAACTGATTCTGTCTGTCCCTTTGACCCAAATTACCATAGGGTAGGACAGAAGGAAATGATTTGTTTAAAGGACCTTCAGGGGTATAATACACAGCTCAGGAAAGACATATCTTGGGAAGTTACAGACTATGCCTTAGATTTATTCTCCCCCTTACAGACGGACCCCTTCAAATTTAGGGAATACTTTTCAGATATTCTTCTCCCTGAAGTCCCCCCTGAGGTATCTTATAATGCATGCTAACCAATATCTCCTCAGGAAGTGTCAGAAGCTATTCTTGTTATTAAAATCAAACACTACACCAGACCCGGATGGCCTCTCAAATGAATTGTGCAAAACTTTAGGTGATCAGATAGTTATAGAACTGACTGCTGTTTTTAACTTTATCTACAGACAGGCAAGGCATCTTTGGACTTTAATATGGGGACACTAATATATTTACATAACAAAGGTGACAAGTCGAACTTGCAAAACTGGAGACCAATTTGTATGTTAAATACAGATTTTAAAATCCTTACCAAAATCCTAACAAAAAGACTACTATTAATTGCAGAAGTAGTAATTTCCAGGGCACAGTCCTGCTCTATTCTGAACAGGAGAATCTCGGACCATCTGATTTTATTATGTGAAATAATGGAACAGGGAAATACTGATTCCCTGCAATGATATGTGATTTCCTTGGACCAGAGGAAGGCTTTTGACTCTATAAATCATGACTTCCTCTGGGCCACACTGCATCATTATGAAGTCCCAAGCCCCTGATAGTATGGATAAAGTCTCTCTACAGGCCAGCCACGGTCATTCCCATTACAAACAGGTGGAGGGGCCCTATGATCAAGGCCACTGATGTTCCTTTTTTACACAGTAAAATTCCAGAATCAGAGCTGTCTGAACACCGGTAAAAACAAAGATTTCATGGAATCTGGCATTTTATATCAGATCAGTAAATCTACAAAAACTTGTATTTTTCTTATAATTCCTTCCTGTACTATTTTTAGTTTGCTTTATTTAATGCTATATATGTTAAGCCTTCTTTTATTCCTATTATTTATGCATATACTAAAAGAATGATAGCAGAATCCTGGTAAAATCCAGAAATTAGAGTAATAATCACCAGTGCATTTCTGGAATCTGAAGGCTTGAAAATGGAATTTCATTGTTTTAATCACTGTAAATGAATGGCCTTGCCTATGATACCTATCAAAAGGGGAATCAGACAAGGATGTCCCCTTAGCCCCCTCCTATACGTGTTCTTTATTGACTCCTTATTATGTAAGATCAGTGGATTGCAATCCATTAACCCAGTAGCTAATAATGAGACTAGGACCCAAAACAAAGTAATCACATATGCGGATGACATGTGCTTACTTATGGCACATTAAACATGAAACATCTGTACAAAGTTCACTGGGCCTCTGCACTGATTTTGGAATCCTTTCTGGAGCAGCTCTTAATTTCATGAAATGTGTAGGGTACTGGTTAGGACATTCCTCTTTGAGCATAACTAGACTAGGACCTATCAAAATCCAACAAGAACCCATAACAATATTAGAGATCAAATACAGCTCCTCAGAAATGGAAATTATGAACTGGGAAGAGAAAATGGCAACTGAATGACAAAACGCTGCTTTATGGAATAGATGGAAGTTAGGAAAGAAGAAAATATTTTTTTTAATAAAAACATTTCTGATCCCTATTTGTTTACACTTAAGCTATGTCTTCCCAATACCAAAGAAACTGGAGACAACCATATTTAGCATTTTTTTTTCAAGACCTTTGGGGCAGCTGGCTCAATCCATTCAAAAGAAATGTCACCTACCTCCCGATGAAAGATGGGGGCCTACAAATGGTAAATCCAGTTCTCTTTTTCAACAGTATTTTTCTTATGACAAATCTAAAACCTTTGTTAGTGAATAAACAAATAGGGTGGGAACCATGGCTATACAATAGCTATCAATCTTGGTTTCACCAGTGGGAAGTAAATGCTTTAAAAACACTAAGGCACACAGTAATGACACCAGCCTACATTAAAGATTCCTTCTCTAGAATAAAACAGTGGAAGATCACTACACAGATGATGAGATCTTTAACACACAAAGCTCTTTACAAGAATCTATTTACCACCTCGTGTGCAGTACCTGAACCTTTTGAAAAATGTCCATCTCCTTATTTACAGTCTTTGATAAAACTTCTACAGAATACTAGAATACCCACACATACTGTATGTGGGATATACATTGGTTATTCTGTCATGAAAGATTAAATGTCAAATCTAATCACAAACACAAACAACTACAAGACAGAATATGCAGCCGTCACCAGTGCATCAATACCATTGAAACCATTGACCATCTATTCTTTGAATGTTCTTTCATTAAAGGCATTTGGACTTATTTGGCACACAGTTGGCAAGAACCTCTGTTTCAGTCCATTACTTATTAAAATATCATATATGGACATTTTTCAAAACAAGGAACAAATTGAACTTAAATACTTTGTGCCTTATTTTTACAGTTATTAAATTGAATATCTGGAGGCCATATGTCTGTTTACCCTACAACAGAAAGAAAGTAATTACCCAGAGTTGATAGGGAAAATAGTGAAAGACTTACAAACTATGCCCCAGATATTCAGAAAAGTGCCAAAGGCTGGTGCAAGTCCAGCACAGCGCAAATCCGATGTGCCATGGTGCAACAGGAGCCATATTCAGAGGATGTACCGGCCACACTGTGCCAGTGCAACCCAGCTGAATATGGCACAGTTGCACCATAGCGCAACCAGACTTGCACCTTGGTGCAACCAGAGTTGTGCCTTGGTGCAAACACAGTTTTGCCATGGCTCAGAAAGAGATGCTCCAGCACAAGTGTGGGAGCAGAGCAGCAGAGCAACAGAGGGGGCATGGCACAGAGAAGAGACCCAAGGACAGAGTCAGTGAAGCACAGTGACAGGCCACAGGAGGCCACTACCAGCAGGGCACAGCAGGGTGCACCCAGGCACCCAGACATCCCCCCCCAGAACACAACAGTGGCACAGATAGTTGGCAACAGGAGGTGCCAATGGCCAATGGAGGGCCCAAGGAAGCCCCCCCCACAGGCTGCTGGCCATGCTCCCCCCCAGACCAGAGCAGACCACACCCAGGACCACACAGCTGAGCACACACACACATGCCACACAGGCACACAGGAATCCCACACAGGTGGCACTGAATGTGCCGGGTGGCAGGTAGCATGGCAGACCACATGGGATAGGCTGCACAGTGCCAAGCAGGGGCCCCAACATAGTGTGCAGCCAGTACCCAACTAACAACCATGGCCGTGTACCACCACCATGCACACACCTGCCACACACCCCTGACAGCTGCCCCATGGGCACCCCAAAGCACAGCCACCGACCAATGGGAAGGACACAACCACAGTGGGACACACCACAGCACACAGCACTGAACCACAGAAGCACAGTACATGCCCTGACACGTGCACACCACACGGACAGACACTGGGCCACTGCAGCATGGCTCCTCACGCCACCTGCAAAGCAGACGCTGACACAGGCAGGTAAGTCAAAAAATATGTATTTTCAAAGCAAACTATTTACAATAACAAGTGGGTGGGAAAGGGTAGGAAAGCGAGGAAAGGGGACAGGGAACAGGGACTGCACAGTGGGAAGGAGGGCTATAGGGGGAGGTACAGCAGGAGAAACAGCGGAATGCTGGGGCCAAACTAATGGCAGTTATGACTTGCCTCCCTTTGGTGTCCTCGCCACCTCCGGTCTTTCAGCAGCAGGTGGCAAACCTGAAGGACTGCCTCCATGGTGGTGGATGTAATTAGTATGAGCTACCAGAGCAGCCTGTAGTACTCGGTCCTCTGATGCCTCCACTGGACACTTATGACAAGGGACAGGACAGATGATCAGTGCAATGTCCCAAGGAACCATGTCCACCCACAGTGCATAATGGGCAGTGGGAACACCCCTCCCCCGGAGGGCCTGTACCGGCCACCAGCGGGGGGGGTGGGCCAACACCTGCCAGCAACTCGGCACACCACAACTGTGCGCAGAGGTGGTCCCCGCCGCACAATGGCCACCCGACTGCACAATGACAGTCACATGGCACAGTGCACCGGCAGCACCACAGCAACAACAGTGGCAGCCGGGTGCACACCCACCCCACCAACAGCTGGCACACATGTCCAATGGATGCACCACATTGGCATGCACCATGCACGGTGCAACACACACAGCTGCCATGGCACATGGCACAGGCAGCCATGCCCACACCCACTTCCCCACCACCCCCCATGTAAATTGTGAAGGACCATGACAGTGCCTACCTGCCCTCTGCATCCCCGCTGGTGCTGGTCTCACTCCTGCTCCTCCTCCGTGGCCCACTGTGGCCTGCTGTGCTGCTGCTTCTGCTGTTGCTGCCTATGCCCGGTGTGGATCCTCAGGCCCAGGTAATGGAAAGAAGACAGGTACACATCAGGAATCATCCACAGCAGCTGCCCACCACCCCCACCCCATGCACAAGATGAGCCCCTGCCCGACACATCCCGCATGGCTGCATTGCAATGAAAGCAGCAGCTGGCAATGCCACTCTGTGATGCGCATGATGACAGTGCACCACTCTGCAGGGCATGGCAGGCAGCTTAGCCAACACCACAGTACAGCACCAGGGCACACATGCAATATGGGCTGACTTACCTGGCTGTGGCACAGCCCCTCACCTGACACATACCACAAGCCTCCTCAGGTGCTCTGGGTCCTGCCTCATCAGGTCACCATACCAGTGGTAGCATTGCTCCCCCATCCTGACCACACTGGTCCTTTGTTGCAGCCTGGTAGCAATCTCCTGCCATACTGCAACCCTTGGCTGCTGCAGGAGCACCTGGCCAAATAGTTGGGGGTGTGGGGCTGGGCACAGGCCACCAGGTTGACGAGTTCAACCTGTGTCCAGTTGTGGGTTCTAGAGACACGTCTCTGCACCATGCTATACAGCGATCTCAGTGACCAAAATGGTGGCAGTAGGTGCACGTGTCCATGACATGCACCAGATGCACGATGCGAGGGAATATGCACTGTGTCTGCCCACTGTGCAGTTCCAGAGATGCATGACATGGGCATGGCTAGGCAGGGTCACAGGGTCAGGGGATTGATCCAGGGGTCAGGGATCACACCAGGGGTCAGGGGTCACCCGGCTCTGTGCAGTGCACATGTGCGCGATTGCAGGCCTGGTGCATCATGCGCTATGCCCCTGCATCACACTGTCAGCACACAGTGTGTGATTGATACTATGATACCGTTAGGCACATGCGCACTGCAGGCAGTGCGAACCACTTCCTCTGGAGCAATCTCATTGTGCACAGAGCAAAATCGCGATATTCAGAAACCACATGCAAATGGTCTCATCAGCCAATGCGTGGTGCACTGGGTGCATTAGCATGTCATTATCTTTGCGCTAAACCTCATTTGCATGCGTTGTGCCTTATTAGTGCCACGGAACAGCACAGGCCATGGACCGGTATTGCATCCTTTCAGGGTAAGTTGCGCATGCCGCTGCAGCTCACTGGGAGCAGACAGCACAGCAGGGTGGGAAGAAACAGGGAGGTGCTGCCACTGACACACTGTGCTGTCCATGTCCACAAGAAGCGAAATGTCGGAACGTGAGGAGAGTGAGGAGCGTGGGCCTGCTCGCAAGCACAGGCACAATTTCACAAAAGTGGAGACAGAGGTCCTGTTTGATGCATACCTTGACAGGGAGCCCCTGTTGAGTGGTGCCATGGGCACACCACAGGTCAGGGCTGGGGCCTGGGAGGAGGTGGCGGCATACATCAACCAGCAAGGCAGCCACCAGCGGTCAGCGCAGGAGTGACAGAAGAAGGTGGGCATGTACAAGAGGCACATTAAGGAGAAGGTGGCAGCCATCCATGGGTCCCAGAATGCCACTGGAGGAGGGGCCTGTGGATGCGCTAATGCTGACGGCACAGGAGGAGTTGGTGGCAGCCACCATGCACTGCAGCACGGTGGAGGGCATGCCTGGAGGTGGATTCCAGATCAGTGGCAGTCCATCACTGCATGGTAAGTATGTCAGCCATGCACAGCTGGTGGCATGGAGGGTGCGTACACGGGCATGCTGGCATGCATGCAGCCAGCATGCCTGTCTTGTGCATTTGTGCACACCCATGTGCATGCCATGCTGCAGGATACATGCAGTGACAGTGTAGGGGGTACATGTGGGCATTGCAGCACTGACATGCCTCTCTTCCTCTTGCAGCACCTGCATGACAATGGAACAGCCCCGGAGGACCATCCGTCCACTTCCACTGGCATCCTGGGGCATGACAGGCTGCAGCCCACAACCACAGTGCAGGCGGATGTCCTGGACCTAGGGTCAGATGAGGCACTGGATGTGTTCCTGCAGGATGCCAGCCTTGGTGTCCTCTGCGCAGAGACACAGATCAGGGCGGGGTCTGACACCCATGATGACATCACGATTATCCTGGACAGCATGGACAACCTTGTGGGAGAGACACCCCTGCTGGCCACTGACACAGCCAGCACACCCAGTGCTCTGCCAGTAGTGGAACAGCTGCCTGCCACCACTGTGGGGGCAGCGGTGTGCGCTGCCCTGGCTGTGCCTTGTGGTGGTGGTGATGCAGCAATGCAGGCACTGGGTGGCGTACAGCAGCTGGACGGGTGACAGTAGCAGGCTGCAGGTGCCAAGGGGCAGCCAGACACAGTTTCCGCTGCCGGAGAGCCTGCTGTGCCCATTCCCCCCTGCAGACCCCACTGTGCAGCATCCACCAGAGGGGAGGGTTGTTCAGCTTGGCTGGTCACCACACAAGGATAGGCATCCCACCCGGGAGCCCCAGGACACTGACCCGCTGGCTAAGCACACCCATTTGCTGTGGGCATCTGTTCAGCAACAGGTGCTGCTTGCCACTGGGGTGCATGCACTGCATGCAGAGGTGCACTAGTTAGCTGAGCAGCAAGAGAGGGGCACTGTTCAGATCCTGGCAGGGATGCAGTGCATGCAGGAGGCCACGACTGCATCCCTGGATTGCATTGCCACTGCGATCACAGATGGCTTTGTGTTGCTGGCTGCCACAGGGCATGGCCAGGCACAGATGACCCCCCACAGTGTGCTGTCCACCCTGCAAACCCGGCATCAGGCGACCTCAACACAGTCGACGCCAGACTCTGATGTGGGCATCCCAGACACACCTGCAGCTGGCCTGTTTGAGCGCCTTCACACCTCCATGCGGACATGGTAGCAGTCCCACAGTTCAACCCCTGGGGGGCTGTTGCTCACCACCCCCATGGCCGATGTGCAGCCTGTGGCTGCCGATTGGCCCAGGTGCAACCACCCCCGTGGCCGTGGTGGCCATGGTTCCATGCAGCAGACCTGATGTGCAAGCCACCCCACCTGCAGTCTGCAGCTGCTGCCCTGTGCTCACATGTGTAGTGTGTGAGTGTGCCCACCACTGGTGTGGTGCCTGTGTGTCACACCACATGCTGCCTGTGTGCATGCTTGCCTGGCTGCTGGTGCATGTGGTGTAGGCGTGATGATGGCAGTCTAGCACTGGCTGCACCTGTGAACTGGTGCAATGCATCTGATCCATGCCACATACCACCACCTGGGGGTGTGTGTGTGTGTTGCTGTGTGTGGTTCTGTGTAGTTGTGTGCCCCTGACTCCCCTACCCCTGCATCACACCTCTGTGTGTGCATGCCCATTGTCATGAATGCCCCTGCATGTGTGCGCTGTACCTGTTTGTGTGGCCCATGCATGTGTACTAGACCACCTACTTGTATGCTTCATAGTGCTCCTGTGCAATGGTGTCCCAGTGTCATTTTCATCTGCTGTTACAGTTAGGGATCCCTCCGCCCAGGGGGTGACTGTCCACCAACCTCCAGCCCACTGCCTCCATCATCCCCACTACTGTCGCCCTCAGTCTACACAGCTATCCCATGGTCAATGGCCATGTTGTGCAGTATGCAGCAGGCCAGGAATAGGCCACAGGCTTTTGAGGAGCTGTACTGTAGGGCACTGCCTGACCTGTATAGACAACAGAAACGTGCTTTCAGCATGCTAAAGACATGCTTGATAATGTTGCGCATGATGGCTTGTAGCATTCCTCTGCTGGTGATAATGGGTGCGGGTAGGGGGTGAGCAGCCATGGCTTCAGTGGATAGGCACTGTGCCCTGTGTGGATAATGACATGGTTACCCTCTGCGATTCTATGCTGTGCCCCTTGCCTGTCTCTGGTGCCCACGCCACCATGTACACCCTGCCCTCACCCATCCCAAGGTATGCTCTGCCCTTCGCCCCTTGCCCGTGCCATACTCACCCACTAGGTGGCCTGTGGGGATGTTCCCACATTCAAACCTGTAGCACAGCACAGAGCTGTGCCAGATGAATGCATCATGTGCACTCCTGGGGTGTGTGGTGCAGACATTGGTGATGCGCCCCGTGGCATCACACAGCACCTGGCAGTTGACACCCGGGCTCCTCTTCCTGTTAATATGTGCCATGCCCTTGAGCCAGGTGGCATGTGGATGGCCACGTGGGTGCAGTCAATGGCCCCAATCATGCCAGGCATACATGTAACTCTGTGGAAGTCCTGCATGGTTGCTGTACACTGCACCTGTGTGCTGGGGAAACAGATAAATTCAGAAGCACGTGGCAGCAGAGCATCGAGGAACTGTGTGAGGAGGCAGGATGTGGCCGACTGGGTTATGCCTGTGGTGTCCCCTGTTGTTCTCTGGAAGGTGCCCGTGGTGAGCAGGCACATGACAGCTGTCACCTTCATCTCCACAGACATGGCATGGCTCCACCTGGTGGGTGCCTGCATCTGTTCACTGCACAGCTCACAGAGCTGCCTCAGAATGGCCCTGTTCAGGCGGAACTGGCCCATGATCTCTGTGTCACTGTAGTTCTCGAAGGTGATGCGGGCATGGTATCACCTGTGTCGGGCATACCACTGACAGGCCCTTCCTTGGCCATGTTGCTATTCCTCCTGCCCCCTCACACCCCTCATTATGGCCTCCATCATGAAGGGTGCACTATCCATGGCCCCTGCTGTCCAATGTTCCCCTGGGTGGTTGGCTGCTGCTGGCTAGGTGCCACCCTGGTGCACTGCCTGGTGGTGTGTCTGTGTCTCTCTGCCCCTGTGTCCCTCTCCAATGCCACCTCTGCCCCTCTCCCTCTGTGTCTGCCTTGGTTTCTTTCTCTCTCACACCTGGTTCAAGTGCTATCTGTGTGCTTCTGCCCTGTATTTATAAGAACAAATCTGCTTGGAGCAACTTCGATTTGCTCCACACTTGCGCCATAGTTTCACGGTTGAATATGCTACTGTGCTGGATATTCATGGGAATGTCCCCTGCACTTGCGCCTGCATTCATTATAGTTGCACATTGGCACAATGGGATTTGCACTGCCCAATGGCTCTCGCTGAATATGGCTCCTTGGTGCAAGTCTGCACTTGAGCATCTGCTTTGAATATCTGGGCCTAATGTGCACAAAGATCAAGATAGGAAATCTTGGAATTATTGAAAGGGTTACCATGGATCATTGACCCTGATTTTACAATTACCCACTGAATTTAGACTGTATTCTGAGTTCCTTTTTCTTGTTCACATTTGTTTTGTTTTTGCCTTTTCCTTTGGTATGTTGTGATGATTACTAGACTTTCATGTGTTATGATGTGTACTGATTTTTGTTTCAAATAAACTTCCCCTACTCTTCTTGAGAAGTGCCATGGATCTTTAACATCCACCTGAACAGGCAGATGGGCCACGGTTTAGCATCTCAACTGAAAGATGGCACCTCAGGAGTGTAGCACCCCCCCTCATGCTGTACTACAGTGTCAGAATTGAGATTTAACCCAAGTGCCTGGTGTGGGGATAGAACCCACAGCTTTCTGATCTCCTGGTCTCAAAAGCAAGCGTGCTACCTGCTGAGCCACTGACACTGTCAGCAATAAGGAGGGGAATCATGGGTATATATGAGTTGCCAGACATGGTTCCAACAAGGAGAAACAGGACACCTTAAAATTGTTAAAAGCATTCCACTGCTGCCCATATATCTGAAGGAAACTTTTACAAGACTCAGACAATGGAAAGTCACCAGTCAAATGATTCTCACACTACATAGAATCTGTATACCATAGTTTTAGAAAAGATATGATCAGTGTCTGAAATGTTCCTAAACTGTCCACGTACATATGTATTGTCCCTCAGAAACCTACTAAAAATCCCAGGATTCCTTTACAAATGTGGTATGTGCATTGGCTCAGTTGCCATGAATGACTTAATGTAAAATCTATTCATAAGCATAAGAAATTCGAAGAATGTTACTGTAGCAGGCCTGAATGTGTAACCGCGGTAGAAGTTATTAGACATTTATTTTTCCAGTGCTCATTTATTTCTGGATTTTAGGCTTTTGTGCCAAAAAAATGGTCTGAGCCTCTCTTTACGAAGATTAAATATGAAAATATTATGTATGTTTTTTTTTTAATACCAAGATGGAGCAGGAGAACAAGAGTACTTTAAACGTAATATTTCTCATATTTAAATGGCATATATGGAATGGTAGGTGTTTAGCTACACTTTTATGATTTATTGAATAAAGAAACAGGAGACCTTAGGAATAAATACTTTGAAGAAATGAAATACATGCATCATATGGAACTAATTGAAAAATGGATTAATTTACCATGGATTACCAACTCTGATGTTTACATTACTTGAATATATACTGTAGTTCCTATAATGCATTAAACAAGGTTTGCTCAATAGTATTTAAATAAAACCAGGAGGCATATTAGTAGCATAAGATAAGGATTATTTGAAGTAGGATATGATTGTATAATTTTTCTTAGGCTTTTGTGTTTTCCTTTGTAATGAACTAAGCGATTAGCGTAAGAATAAGTCATAATTTTTGTTTTTAATGAAAAAATACCCTTTTTCTCTTTTCTTTTTGTGTTTTTTTTTATTTTGAGATGTAATATGAAAAGTATCATCTGTGATTTTCTTTTCCAATAAAAAAATTCCGCAACTCTTTTCAAGAAATGCAATGGGATGTTTAACATCCACCTGAACAGGCAGATGGGACCTCAGTTTAATGGCTCATCTGAAAGATGGCACCTCAGAAGTGCAGCACTCCCCTCATGCTGCACCTTTAGTGTCAGTATTGGGATTTAACCCAAGGGCCAATTGTAGGGATAGAACCCACCGCCTTTTCATCATCTGGCTTCAGAGGCCAGTGTGCAACCTACCGAGCCACTGATACTGCAAAAAGTAACTAACCACTGCAAACAATGGATTTAAAAAATGAATGGCATATCACATGTGAGTATACATTTCTGAGTATGCTCTGTGTGGTCATAGTGAGTGAAACAAATTTCTGAGCATGTCCAGTGACCAACCTTATTTACTTTGTTCATGTTGCCAAAAATACCATGTCTATCTTGATAAATTTATTGTTAAACAGAACTGACAACATACAAAATTTACTGGCATTCAGATCAGAAATTATAATATTAGACTGAGGTAACCATACAGTTTCATAAGTTGCCCAAATTTTCTGCAGAAATATTGTAAAATTTGGCATAATAATAATTCCAACTTAATGCCACCAGTGGAATTTTAAATTGTGCACAGACTCAGAATTAAGCATTGCCTAGTCTTAATTCACTATGTATCTTCCACAAAGAAATCACTTACTACCTTTGGACTGCTACCAAGTGTCCTCTTGGTATTGCACTCATAAGTACCTTTAATTAGGGGATTTCCTCACATTCTTGTGACCTCAAGAGGTAAATGCTTGTGCCTAGAGATTTTGGAGACTGTTCTTATAACATTGAAACCAGAAAGTGATGCATATAAAGTTAGAGAGAAACTCAAAGAGATGTACATTTCTAGGGTTACTTTATAACCCTGAGCAATTTTGTTGGCCAATAGGTAACCAAGCAGGTTCAAGGTAGCCCTCAAGTAAGCATGCAATAATTGATTTGATAATGTACTGTATGACAGATGAGATAAAATGGTATTGTAGATCTCCATTCTTTAATGAACACTGCATTTTTAATAGCTACAGCCCCTGAGTGGTTTTGCTATTCCATAAGAATTTTGAGGGCATTTTGCATAGTTCTTTAAATATTCTTTATGGGAGTAAGACCAGAATCATGGATACAAAGTAACCAATGAACAGAATGGCAGACATAATGGTTGAGGTGATTCTTATACACAAGCCACGTGATTCTGCAGTGGTTTCCTTCCTCTGCATCTTTTCCAACTGAAAATCTTAATGTCCAGAGTCCCCAAACATCTTGAAAAGCCATCTTTTGTTGCATTGTTATACTGCATTAGGGCATCCTCCGGCAGAGTTATTGGCATCAAATAAATAAAATCCATCAGCAAGTAGTCTAATGTAACCTTCGTACTTCTTTACAGTTTATTTGCTGCCCAGAATCAAATCAAATCAAATGTATGTGTATTTGCACATAATAAGGATCCCTGGGCAAAGATGCCTTCAGAGCACCATCTTGTTGTAGTTACAAAAAAATCAAACAGGATTTATAAATATTAAGGTTACAATAAAAATACAAAACACATCAAGTTAAAAAATCAACAGCACATATATATTGCTCCCATACAATTACATGCAAAAGAGAAAATCATAATAGCATTGTTGAAATGCAGCAGCAAAGCTGTAACCATGTCAGTTTTTCTTATTGTGTACTCTAATGCAGCTTTAATTATTGTTTGCTAATGTATCAGACTAAAATATTGATATGGACTCCTTCCAAGGTTTGTCTTGGATTAATTCACTGATGTGCTCTACAACTGGTTCCATCTTAAAAACAAAACTCAAAACAAACAAACAAACAAACAAACAAACAAAAGCTATATGACCCTGTTGTAAAGGATGTCCCTGGGTTGGTGACTTGGCACTGCCTGCCCCTTCAATTCTAAATCTGTTACCAGCAGGGGTGGGTGAAATGGGTGAAGGAGGCAGCATAGCACAGTGGTTTAAGGCTCTGAGCTGCAAACCTGGAGACCTGAGTTTGAATCCCACAGCCCCCATTTGCATACTTTGTGACCCTGAGCAAGTCATTTAACTTCCTTGTGCTCCCAGGTCACACCTGTAAACAAGCTTTCAGCTTAGTGTGCCTCTCCTGGTAAAATAAAATAAAAAAGTTGTTGAAATTTGCGTTGTGAAAAAATTCACAAATGTCAGTAACTTCAGTGCGCTGTTTACCACAATTAGCATATTTATTCACTTGGCAATTTCTCCAACTTTACATGGTGAACCCACATACATTGTCAATTCTTTGGCAAATTTGGCAATTCGCATAATCACTGCACTGGCCAAAAATACTCAAATTGTGGTCCTCTAGTGGCATAAACTTTCTCCCACCACCCACTGCCATGAATGAATGGTGACGCTATTGCTACTAGTAAAATCTGATTGGCTGAATCAGATTATGAAGATTATGTGAAGATCAGGGTCTGGTCAGGTGGGGGAATGTTTTTGCCATGCAGGTGGGGAAGGAAGGATATATTCATATTATACACACTATATTATTAACTATACACAATGGCAGGGGTGAGGAGGGTGCTAGTGGGAGATGAGAGGGGGTTTATGATGTAAACATATTTCGGAGGTGGGAGAGGGTGGAGTTACAGCATAGTGGGTGAGAGGCCAAGAGTTTAGATCACCTTGAAGGTTTTCTAGAGTTTAAAAAAAAAGATTTGGCTGGTGCTCACAAGGCTGGACTTGATTGTTTTTTATGTTGTTATATTTGTCTTCAGCATTTCCCACTTCCCTATCATCAGTCATTCAGTATTTTAATCATTTTTATATGTTGATTACTTATGCAATAAATCATGACAGGCTATGGGTTATGCTGTAATTTACTCATGACTGGTGTGGTTCAGTCACAAGGCTGCAGGCCGAGTGACCAAACCACAACAGAAGTGGGTTAATCCCAACATAACCCACACTATGGAGTGGTTTATTGTGATTACAGAATATTGCTCTTTTTTGAGATAAAAAACAAATAAATGAAAGTTGTTTTTTTTGTGGCATTTTACTTTTGTTATACTCCATTTGTTACTCTGCCAGAAGAAATAGTCTTTGATTGCTAAGTGTATTGCTATGACTGCAGTGTTGCTGCCCATGCATTCTAATGGAGCACCATATACAAAGAGTTGTGTTAAATGTCATGTGCTTTTTTTATTATTATTTCCTTAGAGAGAAGGCTTGCCAGTCATGGGCCAGTTATGTGTTTGTTTTAAAAGAACGAACTGTCACTGTGGTGCGAGCACTAACAGGCTCCTGTGGAACACAGTGTACTTCCATGTTCAACCTTGAGTAATGTTGTCACTAGAGGAGATTTTTGTATGCTTTTTTTTTGCTTTTTAATTTGCATTTTTTTTGTCTACTACAAGTGATGGAAGACAGAGCAACAGTGGGACTGCACCTCTGAGAGAGACCAGAAGTGGAAAGAGAGCAGGGTTGCAGTGAAGACTCAATGAGAGGTGAGGTAGGTGCAGTCTGGAGGTTTACGGGGAGGTTCTGGGCTGAACTGCAATTTTCTGGTCAGGCGAAAGTTACTTTTCCTTCAGTGCCTGAAATGTCATTGCTTTTCTGCAAAAGGGAATAAATCATTTGAATAAAAATGAGGCAGGACAACTCAGTAGTTGCTGGAGTTGTGAAGGATTTCAGAATGTGGGGACAGAGCAGAGGCAATCAGCAGCCGAGAATGAAAAAAAAAAATACTCAACAGGTGAGCCTGATGGTAGCAGTTATGGGCACTCTAAAGTAATGTTTTGCCTCTGACATGGGCATTGTACTATTTAAAGACTTTTTGTATTTTGTGTGTTTCAGCAGAACTTCTCAGAGAGCATGGTTTAGCGGGGCTTCAAGATGGCAGTTTTATGCTTTCATGTTTGGGGGGTCAGATGGATTTCGTAGCATGACAATTGCAGATACGACTAACTGGCACCTTTTGCATAGGTGATACCAGGATTTACCATGGTTGAAAGGTGCCAGTCAGCCAATCACATTTTATCATTTTGGGAAACCATTGTATAATATTTAGTTGCTCTTTTGGCGGTTCCATAGTTTACTCTGTAATTTACTGATTGTCAGTTTATTCTTAAAAATTATTGTCGCAATTATTTTGATAACTTATTTCTATTCAAGTATATTATTTACTCTGTATTTTCATATCTGTCCCCTTCTCCTCCACCCCATGTCCCTCAGCCAGGACACATTTGGAAATGAGCTGATACCAGCTCAATATGTAATTCCTGGTAAAACCTTTGAAATAAATAAAATACAATTGCATTTTTTCTAGCTGGTCTTACTAGCTCTCCAGTCTCACTATTGTAATTGCAGCTATATGAGAACCACAACCATTTTTTCCTGTATGCAGTGCCCACATGGACAACTTTGATACAGTGGCACTGCTTTTCTTTAATGCTTACTACACTGTACACTGGCTTAAGTCTACTCAGCATCAGGCAAATAATTCCATCCCCTAGCACCAAACTCACTTATTTATAACCTCCCTCCATATCACAGTTTTTGTTTTCTCTGATTGTCCTGGTTGGACACCAAACCCATCAGCTAGCTGGGATGAAGATAGCCAAGATTATTTTTTATTCCCTGATGGGCCCGGCTGAGCATCAGATCTGCCAGGTAGTTTGGGGGAGGGATATTTTTTTTTAATTCCCTGAAAGACCAGATTAGTCTTTGGATTCTCAGGTTATTGTGGGGAAGGGGATGCATTTCTTTTAATGATCCTGGTTTGCCTCTGGACCCCTCAGGTAGTAGGGTGGAGGAGGAGGAGGAGGAGGAACAGGAATAGCAGAACCTCACTTTGAGCAAGGAAACACAGATTAGAATGATTCTCACTTGAATGAAGGTTGTATGTAATTCACACACAGCAAAATTGACTGGCTTGAGAGTCTGGTGCACTTGAGAGATTAGGATTTAGAGACACCAAAAGAAATCTAATGGGAAAAGCACTGACTTGGACACCAAGAGGGAGGAATTTTAACTATTCTACATAGATCATTTAGAGTGGAAAGGGACTATGCGGCTATCATTTTAAATAATTGTTTTTGCCTCTGGTTGCCTTTAACAAACTAGCAAACTTCAGTTGTGCTACACTGCAACACTATCTACTGATTCTCCAGTGCTTACTCCTCCATCCTCCAGCTTGTTCCCAAAAGCAATACCCTTAAGACTGACCAGGCCCATTGGCAGATGTCTCCTTAATATGAGACCCCTTAGTGGAGGTCAGTTGGTCACAGTGGTGCTGCCCAAGAGTGCCAACATGTCCTCCTGCCATCTGTTTTTTTTCAACCTGTTGCTAGGACATTGGTATGCATAGGGCTCTCAGTGGACATGCTCAGTGGACATGCATGCTAAGGCATCATACAGCCTAGTTGACATCCTCTTTCCCTAGCAGTACTTCCACTGCACTACCACCACTGGGCAGCAGGTAGCAGTATCACAACAGAGGCAGCAACTCTCCTTTGCTCCCTGAAGTAGAAAAGCATCTGCTGGGATACTCAGTCCTCCTCCTTCCCCAGGCCCTTCAGTGTCCAGCGATTATTTGCAAATCCAGATCACATTATCACAAGCAGCAGCTCTGCTGTTGTGCAGATGGATTGGTGAGGTGGCTCAAAAAATAAAATGCCAGAGTGAGGTTCCTGTATATTTGCAACTGCACAAGTCAATGTCATGGTGTTTGGCAGGCCTTTAGAGCCATAAATAATGAGTAAGTATGCAAAATGTCAAGTCTCTAGCTAAATGTGGGGGATGGCAGGGGTTGCACTATGATATGGCAAAGCTGAAAACCTAATCGGACACCTGGCAACTGGGGTTCAATGCCAAAAAGTGAAAGGTGCTGCATTTTGGAGTGAAAATCCCAAGGAGGAGTCACCAGCTGAGGAGAGTGCAGCTAGCAGAGGCAGAGGAGGAGAAGGATCTGGGGGTGCTCATTATGGGGTCAATGAACAACTCAGCACAATGTAGGAAGACAGCTGCAAAGGCCAACAAAAGGCTGGGCTGCATTGTAAGGGGTATATCCTGGAAGAGGGGGAGGTGATACTGCCACTGTATAGATCACTAATTAGACTGCGCCTGGAGTATTGCATGCAGTGCTGGCGCCCGTACCTGAAGAGGGACATTAAGTTACTGGAGGGGGTGCAGCGTAGGGTGGCAAAGATGATCAAGGGGCTGGGGGACTTACCATATGAGAGGAGGCTGAGGGAGCTGAACATGTACTCTCTGGAGGAGAGGAGGGACGGGGGGAATATGATTGAAACCTTCAAGTACATGAAAGGAATAAACAAGACTGGTACAGAGGGGCTGTTCAAAGTAAGGGAAGGGAGGGACACCTGAGGCTATGATATGAGACTGGAGGGAGGAAGGTTCAGGAGGGAGATGAGGAGACACTTTTTTTTCTACTGAGAGGGTGGTAGCTGGGTGGAATGCATTACCAGCAGAAGTGGTATCCAGTAGAACAGTGGACTGCTTCAAAAGGGACTGGGACAGGGCAAGGGGGAGGGTCAAGGGAGGGGCAGCTGCAGAATAAGGGGTGCTAGCTGCACATTCAAGCAGACTTGATAGATGTCTAGGCCTTTATCTGCAGGCAAATTTTGTATATTTGTATGTTTGTAAATGAGCACCCGAGTTACAGCCAAACAAAGATAATTCACAACATTTCACAAACTTTTACAGAAAGTTTTCTAAAGTAAAATTTGCTGATTTTGCCTAGCCCTGTATGAGACCTTGACTGAAGTATTGTCAGCAATGCCTTGGATGCCTAGTGATACCTGTGCAAATAAGACTTGTATGAAGGGGCATTTTAGGTGGGTATGTATCAAAGACAGGGGGAATAGAAGTGGAGAGGGTACTTAAGGGGCTCAGGACCCCAACAGTGTATAAGTCACCAGGCTCAGATGGTCAGTATCCTAGTGTGATAAGGGAGTTTGTTGAGGTCACTAATTAATCTTCATAATAGTGTTGTGCGAAATTGGAAAATTTCGCCCAACAAAATATTCCATGGAATTTGTGCATTTCGCAAAATACTTTGCAGTGCAAAATTTCACCCTTGAACTGGTGACATTCAATGCTCGTGGGCGAAATTTCAGTTTTGCCACTACTACACAGACCCCCCCCCCCAAAAAAAATAACGGCAATTAAGTGAACCAGAATTAACGCTATTTGAGTAAAACCATAATATATACAAAAGATCCTAACCTACTATACAATAATCACAAATAACAGTAACTGGTACCCAAACACCTGTCCCACAAACATATATAGATTGGCAGCTTATAAATTCACTATTGAGCATACTCATACCGCACAAGATAAAGAAAATTATGGCATAAACATAAGAAAAGCACTTTTTATGAGGGACATCAATCAATAATAATCAGCTCAGTCTAGCTATCAAAGCGGCCAAGTATAAAGGAAAAAAGTATGCATCGCAGTCCAAGGAACTCTAAAACAGTACGGTGGAGTTTACAGTCTGGTAAAAGAAGCAGATGACAGGCAACCTCCAGGATCTGTAGCATAGCAGGCATCTTGGATTAATAAAAAAAAAGAAAAAAAAAAACTAAATGTAATTCCCCTGCCTGCAAATATAATTACAAGCCCCTTAAGATAAAGCAGTCAGGAAGTACAGTATAAAAGTTCAGATTGCCACTGTAAATGTCTGAATCAGGCAAGCTATCTTTATAAATTATAATGTAGAATAAAATCTCCATAGGCATTCTTAACAGATAGAAAATACATCAAGTATAGTTATATAGCATTAGTAGCATTTTATAACTAGAACTCAGACTACTAAAATTGAGAGTTCTCACAAAGTAGTGCCTTCATGGACTAAACTTAAGATCAGATTTCCAAATAAATAAGCTCGGCCATAGAAGGGATTAAAGTAAACATATAAAAGTCAAAACTGATACGCAGGTCCACGCGGGGCAGCCATGGGAAGAGCTGTGCAGAAGGGAAGTCATCCAATGGGACACCTGTCCCGGATCCCTCAGTGGATCCTCTACATGATGGGGGGACACATTGGCTGCACTCCCCCGTGGATGTTTGCACAGCCAGCGGCCATGGAGTTGCGTGGTGGGACGTGCCGCCAGTCATGCCATGTCCCCGGTATGTTGGGGTGGTATGGGGGTAGGGGAGTGGTGCCAAAAGGGTGCATATGTGTATGCATGTGTGAGGGGGGTTTGCAGTAGCTCACCACACCATCCTGAGTGCTGGATGCCGCAGAGGTGGGAAGGGGGGTCTTTGCAGATCAGGGGCCGGTGCCCCTATGAGAGTGTGTGTGTGTGTGTGGGGTTGGCAGACATGGGGATGGTAGAGGGCACGGCTGGGTGCTGAGGTTGGGGGCCCCAGGTGGCCAGTGGTTGTGGAGGCAGTGGTCCCCTTGGTGTGGGACAGATGCATGGGGCACATAGGGGACTTACCCTGGCATACCGGCTACCCCCCCATACACCCTGGTGAGCAGTTCTACATGGCTATGTGCATGCCGCACAGTGCTGCTATGGCCCCACCTGCCCCCCTTGCACATAGCGGTCCATGTGGGTGGGGGATCTGGTGTGTGGAGGCTGTGTGTCCCCCTTAGTGCATCCCAAGTGGGGGGCGCAATGGTTACGAAGTGTCACTGTGCCTCACATTCGCTGCATGGAAGCGCTCCACTCCTTCAAGTATAGGCCTCATTGTAAGCACTTACTGAAAGTAGACACGTGGTATAGCTGTAAATTAAAGATTGATCATGATCAGACCACACTCTGCACCACAGAATAGTTACAGAGAAGCAAAAGTGGCAATTAGTATTCAGCAGACCTTCAAGAGACTTCCTATTGTCTAATGGTCCCCCTCCCCAGCCAATCACTGGGAGAATTGAAGAACCCTCCCACCCCGAGTCACCCTTGACCCCAGCCCTCAGTCTTTAAAAAAACAAAACAATCCCCTCTCCTGTTCCTGGTGTCTTGTGGACTCCCCACCCTGTCTTCAGTTATAAAATGCCCACTCCGTTCTCCCCCAGTACTCCGATCAGGTCACTGGCACAGCCCTTCACTCACCTCCACTGCCGGAAGCCCGACTGAGTGCTTCAGTGAATGAGCATGTGCTTACAAGCATGCGGTCATTCATTGAAGCTCTAAGTTGGGCTACCGGCCATGGAGGTGAGTGGAGGACTGAGACAGTGGCCCAATCAGGGTACTAGGGGGGAGCAGGGTGGGCGCTATCTGACTGAAGACAGGGTGGGGGTCCACTAGACACCAGGGACAGGAGAGGGGAATTTTTTTTTTAAAGATAGGGAGCCGGGGTCATGGGTGACTCGGCGGGGGGAGGGTTCTTCAGTTTGGCTGGTGATCAGCCAGGTTGGGGGGACCACTAGACACCAGGGAGAGGTATAAATAACAATATAAAGATGCACATTTCAGGCAAAATTGTGGGTGAAATTGTACAATTTCACCGCAATTTCATGAAATATTTCACACGGCAAAATTGCTGATTTCACAGCAGTCTCGCCCGCGAAATAAGATTTCGCAACATCTCTACTGCATAGAAACGGGGTAGTTCCAGCAAACTGGAGGGAGAAAAATATGATCCCAATCCACAAGTGCTGGAGTAGAGATGACCTAGGGAACCACAGAGTGATGAACTTTACCTCAGTCCTGAAAATACTGGTATAAATCATTATAAAAAATCATATACTGTAGTAGAATGGCTGTAGGATAGCCAGCATGGGAATGGTCTGGCAGATCATGCCAGACAAACTTAATGGATTCTTGGATTGGGTAATGAATACAGTTGATAAAATTCAATCAGTAATCCTAATTTATCTAGACTTTAGCAAGGCCTTAAAATCTGTGCCCCATAGTAGACTTGTGAAAAAGCAGTGGGATCTGGACATGGGAGACAAATTAACTTAGTAACTTGCTAGGGGAAAGAACTCAGGTGATAGTTGTTACTTGGGAATGCTCTGGGATTAGAAAGCTCACCAGTGTGGTACCTCAGTGGCTGGTCCCAGGTCATGTTCTTTTCACTATATTCATCAGCAGTATTGGGGAGGGCATTCAGAATATGGGAAATGAACAGGGATTTGGAAACATGGAAAACATGGTCCAAGATATGGCAACTCACATTTTATGCTATAAAGGGTAACATCATGAACTCTGGCAAAAGAAATCCAAAACCAGTATTTTTTGAGGGGTGTGAAGGTGGAGCGGACATCTGAGGAAAGGAACCTGGGGATCATTATTATTGACTGTCTGTAAGTGATAGTCCCAATACCAAAAGGCTGCAGGTAATGGTAATAGGACTTGGTGGTGCATTGGAAAGGGTTTGCTAGCTGAAGAAAGGAGATGGTTCTGCCTCTGTACAATTTCTTGGTGAGACCTCACCTGAAGCACTGTACTAAGGTGAAGAAGGAGAGGGACATCATAGTAGCTATTAAGTTTGGGGGATTGAAGATGATTGATGGCAACAGAGGAAAGCATACAAAGAGAACCTGGAGCATCTCAACATGCACACTGGATCCTGGACCAGTTTAGCTGCTGCTGAGCTGTCTAGAATGTCTGAGTTTGGTTATTGTCAGGATTGTAAGCTGTTTCCTAGAGAGGGTGTCTTCTTTATGGCTCAGAGAAGAGTGGTGCCCCTCCTTAAGAGGCCATCATTGGACCCTAATATCTTGTCCAGTTACAGACCAGTCTCGAGTCTTTCTTTTTGGGGGAAGATTATGAAAAAGGTAGTGGTGGTGCATTTTCAGGCTCATCTGGAGAAATTTTCAAACTATGAGCTGTTCCAGTCAGGTCTCAGAAGGTGTCACATCAAAAAGAAGGCACTCATCAGGGTGCAAAATGATCTTCTACCAAGAGATGGAGAAGAGTGGTCCATCCTGGTTCTCCTACACCTCTCATCAGCATTTGACTCTGTAGACCAATGAGGTTTAACAGCTGATTTGAGGTAGTTAAGAGAACTCACAGGCACTGTTTTGAAGTTGTTTAAATCCTTTCTTACCTGAAGGGTGCAACAGGTAGCCTTGGATAATTGTTCCTTTGGTCCTGTTGCTCTTGACTCTGGTGGACCTTAGGGTTCACTCATTTCACATATGTCGTGTATGGTTGTTATGCTGCCACTAGAAGTCATTCAGTGATATGTGATTTTTCATTGTTATGCTGATGATTTCAGCTATAGCTGTTGTCCCTAGGGTAGCTGATACCGCCAATGTGCTTTTTTTTTTTTTTTATTTAGTTGTTTAACCAGGTATAGCACACTAAGCTGAAAGCTTTTTTACAGGAGCGACCTGGGAGCACAAGGAGGTTAACAGATGCCTTCCTCACATTAATGATTGGATGGCCTCAAGCAGGTTAAGACTGAACCCAGATAAGACTGAAGTATTACTAGTTGATTCTAGTTCTCAAAGATTGGCAGGTGGAGGATGGAAAGTGGCCAGTTTAAAGCTGGGTACCACCCCTCTCCTGGACAGGCAGAGGGTAAAGAATCTGAGCATCATCATGGACTGCAGACTGACCATAGAATGTCAGGTGTCAGCTGTGGTCCATGATGGCTTTTTCCGTGTTAAGAATACCACTTGGATTAGACATATCTAGGTTCCAAGGAACTGAAGATCCTAGTAGATGCCTTTGTTGCACTAAGGCTCGATTACTGTAATGCTCTATAACTTGGACTGTTGGCTGGGTAGACATGCCACTAGTAGCTGGTGCAGAATGCTGCTGCCAGGTTGATTGCTGGAGCTTTCTTGACTGAAGAAGAAGAAGAAGAAGAAGAATCAGCATTTTATATAGCAATTTTTCATACACAGTGTATCCCAAAGCGCTTTACAAGCAATGCTAGACTGGTAGTGAAGTGACTGAATGTGTAGTGGCAGCCATATCACACATCATCACCCACACACAGCCTGGACAACTGCATGAACCAGTTAATGGGAAGGGGAATTTTGGCCAGGACACCAGGAATGTCCCCTATTCTTTGTGAAGAGTGCCCTGTGTTCTTTTACTTCCACCTGGACACCCACCAGGACAGCACCAGGATGGGTTGAAGGGATGTCGGTTTAATATTTCACCGAAGGACGGCACACCTCAGCAGTACTGCACCCCTTTAATACTGCAATTGGATGCCAGCATTTTAGATGCAAGTTCAATCACAGTGTGGGACAAGAACCCACAATCTTCTGGTCCAGAGGGGGATGTGCTACCAACTGAGCTACACTGACACCTTTTTAAGCACATCTCCCCGATTCTGCAGACACTGCACTGTCTGCCTCTGAGTTGGCATAGCTCCTATTATACAATGGCAAGAAAGAATGCTGAACTGCCATTGGTCAGTCTGGGGCTGGACCCATGATATTATGCCCAGCATAACATCACGGATCTAGTCCCAGTACACTAGCTCACCACATCAACTGTTGCTGGAATGAATCACTTCATGCAACCTACTTCGTGATCCCTGCTTGCTCGCTTCCCTGATTCCCGCTCGGCAAAACTATTCACTGTCTCCAGCTCATTTATTGCTAAAAAATAAAGAAACCAACCAAAAAGAACCCAACAAGCCTCACACATTCCCCCTAAAATCCCCAGATATTCTTTTTTATATTTCAGTTTCATGGACTGAGCGACCCCAGTGAGTAAGCGAGCAAATACGTCATCAACAGTCACGCGCCTCTCTCTTCAAAATGCTCGCTGGCTCTTTACGTCACTATGTTGATTTTTTTTAAAACAGGAGCAAGTAAAACCAATAAAAAACATTCTCCATGCAACTTCCCTACCATATTTCCTCTTTCTTCACAGAAATCTTCACAGCACGCAGTGGGTGGGCGGATGAAAGATGGGGGGGGGACACCGATTCCCAACCACCAGCAGCATTTGAAGCCAGCCATGAAAAGACACAGACAGGAAAACAGAAAATCAAAATTGTGTCAAAACAGAACAAAAACTGCAACAGAGTAGGGCAGACTAACTAAAACTGTCACCACTGACAATGGTGCAATGAGGAGTACAGACTCAAAAAAAAAAAAAAAAACACAGCAGCTCCACCTACTGGCTGAATCAGCACTATTTTTTCATAAAGTAAGCTTATTCATTCATACAAATGACAAACATATATTTTAAAAGTAGTTTTTCTTCTTTTTTTGTTTGCATTACAAACAAGCCATTGTTTAATAAGAATAATGCACTCCAGGGTGTGTGTCGTGCTGGGATAATGTCACTTCTGGGGTGATTAGTCACACTCGGACTGCAACCTCGTGCCTAATCACCCAAGGCATGACATTATCCCAGCATGACACACACCCTGTCATGCATTATTCCTTTATCAAATCAGTTTGTTAACATACAAAGCCCTGAACGATCTGGCCACAAGGTGCCTTAAAGAGCTCCTCCATTCTTGTGCTCTTGCCCACACTCTCTGTTCCTCAGAGGTTGGTTTCTTTTGTGTCCCCAGATCAAGGTTAACGTTGTCTGGGGATGGGGCACTCCCAGTGGCTGTGCCGCTTCTTTGACATTTATTACCTTTTTATTTTGCTCCCTCTGTGAAATGTTTTAAGTAAGGACTTAAATATAATTTATTTAGTAACACATACTCTGTTTGAAGAATGGATTAAGTACTGTGACAGTATTCTTTATAACTTTATGAAAGACATATGTTTATGCGCTTGTGAGTGGGCTGTATTTCAGGACATGTCTGAGTGACTAGCTGTTGTATTTTGTATTGTATTGTGAGGCTCTCAGAGCCTGCGTGATAGAGACCCTTAAGTATCTTAATGGTATTAATACAGTAAACAGCAGGAGTCTGTACAAAGTAGCAACATAACGAGGAAATTAATAGAGACTGGTGGGGAGTGGCTTCAAGAAGGATATGAAGACGTTTTTCAGTACAGAAAGGATGGCACTGAAGTAAAATGCATTGCCAGAAGTACTTGGCTTGAAGTCCATTGCTAGCTTCTAACCCAGGTAGGATAGGCAGAGAGGGGTGATCTAAACCAAAGGAAGGAGGATGGGCTTGTAGGTACTTGAGGGAATGCAGATGAGTGGACTAGGGAGGGGGCATCAAAATAGGCCTGAGCCATTGATAGACTAGCTCTGGTGCAGCATTGTGCTGGGTGTGGATACAAAAAGGTACTGGGCAGGCTTGATGGACAATTGGGCCTTTTTCTGCCATCAGCATCTATCGTTGTATGTTTTTGCCCCAATAGCCTCTTGCTTCAGGCTGTCACAACCTGCAGTTCTTCCTTCACTCTCACTTGAGTAGTATCTTGACATAGGGAGAACCTAACACTGGGAAAGACCCTGGCATGGGCCCAACCCTCAATTGAGGGAGTTCTCTTTATTTATTTGTTTTAAGGAATGTACAATAGACATACAGATGCCTATATTCAGGAGTGACCTTGGACAGTTGAAGAACAATACAGTAACAGCGGCAAAACAGGATAAAGCAACCTAAGGTAAATGTGACAATTCCAAGCAAAGAGGTCTACAAGAGAGAGAATATGTATTATAATAGACGGCAGGGAGCACTAAACATAATCACAGTGATGACATCAGCTAACACTTTTGCACTAGGAACAAAGCATCCCTGGCTGCCTCACAGATCCCAGGACCATTGCAAGTCATTCTGATCTGAAAATGTTCCACATAGTCCCTTTAGAATTTCCCAACCAACCCTTTCCTTACTGATCCCAAATGCAGAATGTCTCTAAACTATATATATATATATATAAAATGCATCAGTTAGGGTTGTTCCACAGCAACAAAGCGAGGAAATTTGATGTAGGGTTCCACCCCTTGCACCCACCCACCCTCCCCCAACAGGCATCGGGTGTGCGTTGGGGTCATCGGTCCTCTACCCCATTCTCCTATACTGCACCAGCTCAGCTTGTTTGCACATGGGAAGGGTGAGAGTTAGGACCGACAACCCTAACGCACACCCCAATGCCTGTTGGTGGGGGTGGGGTTGATCTATGCTACTACTTCATGCCTGCCAATCCAATGTACAGTGGCAAAGTTATTAAGGTGCACAATTTCACCATTTAACCTTAAATGGGGTACTCAGCCCTAACTATGGTGGCACTACCATGTATATATATAAAACTATTTTTTTTTTCTTCATTTTGGGCTACTGGCTCAAGATTTCTCCCTTGCTTTCTGCCTCTAGTCAGTAAGCTCTTGCTTCAGAACATTAACCTACTCCCTGAAGGAATGAGACCTCCCTGTCTGTTCATCATGTAAGCACTCCCTCATTAGCCTCTCACACTGCAATCTCTCATGCATTTTGCTACCTTTCTAGCCTAGGGAGTTTTTTTTTTAGGTCCCTAACCACTTCCACAGTGTCCACACTTCTGCCAAGTTTAGTGTCAACCCTGAAGAGGGCAAGCTTGCCCTGGATTCCTATGCTGATGTCACTAACTAACATGTTAAAGAGGACTGGGCCCAAGACTGATCACTGAGATACACCACTTGTGACCTCTCCTTCACTTGATCTTACCCCATTGACTACCACTCTCTGTCATCTGTCCCCGTGCCAATTTCCACCCACCTGAAGATGCTCTTAGCAATACTCATTTCCTCCAACTTTTGTAACAGATGATTATGCGACACCAAGTCAAATGCCTTGCTGAAGTCGAAGTAGAGGAAGTCTACTGGGTGACCCTTATCTAGTTCTTTGATAACGCAATCAAAAAACGTAATGAGGTTCATCTGGCAGGATCTTTCTGCCATAGACCCATGCTGTTTGCTATCTTGATTACCATTTATTTCCAAATATTCTACTACTGTCTCCCTGCTGTCGCATATCCTGTTACTCCTGCTTACCAAACAGCTTTCCATTTTTTAACATTTTAAATGCTGAAATTCCATTAAGCAGTAGCTCCATAGCTCCCTTCTGATCAGCTCCGAGTCTGTCTCATGCACGCTGCACCAGAAGGAAGTACTGATTACCATTTTGTTTTACTTTTTTAACAACAAAGAGCCTAGTTCCCAAACTGCTGCCTCCTGCCTCCTAAAAAGTAACAGGAGCTGAACGTGGCCTGTTCTGTATTGATGCCAGACACCAGTTACCATCTCGATCTGAGGGACAGCACCAAGGAATGCAAGCTCATCTGGCAGAACATGCTAGTGGCTGAAGCCATATATGCAGCATTAGCACCACCTGCTGGCAATTAAAAAATGCAGTTAAACTTGGACTATTTTTTCTTGTAAACTTTTATTTTACATATTTTTGTTTTTTTTTCTAAATGTAATAATCCAAGAACAATTTTAAAATGCTGTGTACACCTTACTAATAGGGACCTATTTCATAATCACAATAAGGCACTCCAGGGGGTGTGCTATGGTGGGAGAATAGCCTTTCTTAGATGGCGGAAGCACTCAGTTTCATCTTGTACTTCCACCCACCCGAGGTGGGCCATTGTCCTACCATAACACACCCCCTGTCATGCTTATTGCTTAATATACCACCTCCTCCCAAAGGCTCAGACTGCTGTACATAGATCTAGTATCCACATTAACAAAAACAGATAAAACAATAAAATCACATAGAGTATTAATCATAGTAATCCTTTCAGCTATATTTTTTTATTTTATTTATTTATTGGAGAAAATCAGTTTTACAACCTTTGAGTCATGGACTCGTTTACAAAGGTACCTCGTCATTTGGGGGGGGAGACAATTAAGTGAGTTTGGGACAGGGATGAACATACGGGTGAGATACATAAACACACTTGAAGATTACAGGCAGCAGCTATACTGGTACAACCATGTGTAAAGTTACACGCATTGTTACAAAGCAATAGATACATCACACAACTAACAATTAGTCTTAGATAATTATGTAGTACCAAAAAACCGGTGCCAGGGGGCTGGGAGGGCTAGGGCGGGACCGGTTTAGGTAGCTACAAGCATTTACAGCATCGGCTGTCAATAATATGCTTACGGAGGGTGGTTTTGAAGCGGCCAATCCCCGGGATCTTGGAGATAGATTCAGGAAGGGAGTTGAACCAATGTGGGGCCAAGTGATGGAAGGATCTTTGGCAGCGAGAGGTCCTGGCCCTGGGAACAATGAAGGTGGCAGTGGAGGAGTTGCGGGTAGGCAGGGACCGGGTAGCCAGCTGCAAGGGTCCAGAGACCCCAGGAGGGCAAAGGCCTGACATGGACTTTTTGGCCAGCAGGCAGGTTTGATATTTCAGTCTTTCCTCAAGAGTGAGTATATTTGTGGTGGAGTATAGCAGACAGGTGTGGGTTCTGCTGTGGGCACCGGTAAGGAGCCTACAGGCTTTGTTAATAGCGGTCTGGACTTTAGATAAGGCAGTGGCGTCGGCAGCAGCGTAAATTGGGAGCCCGTAGTCAGCCAGCGATAACACAAGAGGTGATGGCTAGTTTAAGGCTGGTTCAGGGAGGCAGTCTTTGTGGCGGTAGAGAAGCCCAATCCTGGAGTTCATGGCAGATGACAGGGCTTTGAGGTGGGCATGGAAAGTGAGGCGAGTCAAGGTGATGCCAGGTACTTATAGGATGTTACTTGTTCAAGTGGGAGGGGCATGCTGGTGGTGATGTGGAGGAAAGTCCTTGGCCTGTTTGCCGATGTGAAATAGCATGGACTTTGTTTTCTTTAGATTCAGGACTAGAGCGATGTTTATTGAACCATTTTCGGTTTGGAGGAAGGCGCTTTGTAATATGACTTGGAGAGGAGTGGGTCAGGGTGTGTAGCTAGGATTACAGCGTCGTCTGCATAGAGTAGTATTTTGCTGGAACAGGAACTAGGGAGGGTGTTCAGGAATAGGCTGAAAAGGGTCGGTCCAAGGATGGAGCCTTGAGGGACCCCAGAGAGTACAGGTAGGTTGGAGGAGAAGGTTCCATTTAGCTTGACTCTTTGGGTCCTGTTATGAAGTAGCTTGTGAACCACTTAAAGGGGTCGGATGAGAGGCCCAATTTGCTCAGGGAGTGTAATAGCAGGGGTGGCACACCGTGTCAAAGGCCTTGGAAGGTCTATGAAAACCGCCCTGCAAGCTGACCTTTTGTCAAGTGCCGGTGTATGTGATGGGAGGAATTCCAGGAGGGCAGTGGATGTGCTATGGCCAGGGCCAGAAACCCATGTTGCTCGGACATAGCAGGTTGTATTTAGAAAGGTATTCCGTGAGCTGTGTGTTTACGATTTTTTCTAAAGCTTTGGATGGGGGAGGATGGAGATGGGCCTGTAGTTGTTAGGCAGAGTACGGTCCCCAGACTTGTGGATGGGGGTTACTTCAGCATGCTTCCAGGCCTCCGGAAATTGGCCTAGGCATAAGGATTTATTTATGATAAGCGTGAGGGGGATAAGCATGACATCTAGCGTGAGGAGGAGTATTTTGGAGTCAAGAGGGTCACTACTTGGGTTCTGAGAGGCAAGGGACCTTAATAAGAAAGGTTTGGCATCATGTGGTGATATCATTTGGAAGTGGAATTGTGGCCTGGAAATGGGAGTATGAGTGGTGTGGCAACTGGGTCAAAAAGTGGGCAGGAGGACGCACTTAAATCTGTGAAAGTCTTATTAAGGCAGTCAGCGATACACGTTTGGTCAGTCGAGACAGCCCATTTATGACAATCTGGGATGGTGGGGGAGCGGGCTTTACCATTCAGTTCTTTAATGTTGTCCCAAGCTCTGGACGAGCCCCAGGAGGATGTCAAGGCAGCCTGGTAGTATTTAGCTTTTGCCTGCTTGATGGTCCAGGTGCATTGGTTGCGGGCTGCCCTGTAGGCTGCCTATCGCCAATCTACGAGTCATTAGCTAAGTGCCAAGGTTATCTCTTTTTATTAGTTGTTGGATCAGTGCAGGGGTTATCCATGCAGCAGTCCGTTTTTAACTTAGGTGTGCTGAAGGGGCAAACTGATCACAGGCATGGTTGAAAGCTGTGGTGAGGGTAAGTTGGGGCAGAGTTAATGTCAGGTGCATGAGCCACTGGGGTCCAGTTGATTTGGGCGAGGTGGCGTTTGAGGTTGACAAGACCTCTGGGGAGAAAACAGCATCGAGGGTCCTGCACTACACGGGCTGAGGTGGGGATGACCAAGAGCAGATGATAGAGGAGTGGTCACTGGTGAGTCCGCAAGGACTTGGACAGATCCTATTTTATGTGGCCGGTTGGAGGACTACATCCAGAAGGGAACTAGTTCCTGTTACTTGTTAAACCTAGTGGGCTGGGTGACCATTTGAGACAGGTCAAGGGCAGCAAGCTCATTCTTCATATTATCAGATGATTGGCTGAGCCAGTTGGTGTTTAAGTCACCCATGATTAGTTGTTCAGCCTTCCGGGGTAGGGTGGATAGGTAGTCAAGAAGGAGGTGACCGCCAAGATCTTTTTGACCCCGGGGGTAGGTAAGCCACGGTTAGATAAAGGGGGCCACGACCTGGGTGGGGGGAGATTTTTAAAGTAATGGCTTGCGCCCCGTAGCTAAGCTCGGGGTTGGAGAGGGCATGACCGAGGACCGAGTCGCGCAGGTAGATAGCGCACCCCCCTCCACGCCTGCCCATCCTATCGGCCCTAAACAGGGAAAAACCTGGAAGAGAGATGGCAGAGTCCGGCGTGAGGGAGGAGAGCCAGGTTTCTGCAAGCATGAGAATGTCGGGGGAGTGTTGGGTGACCCAGCATTGGAGGGCTGCAGTTTTCTTAGTGAGACTGCATATATTGATAAAGGCGATTCGGAGGCCTTTGCCTCCGGTAGGCTGAGGCATGGTTGAGGTGGCGGGCCCCGGGTTCGGGTGCACATTGCGGAGAGCAGGAGCAGCAGAATAATTAGGCGCCTCGCAAGGTGTTGGTTGCTGGGGATGGGGTACATATGTGGTTCAGACCTTACCAGGGAGGTGAGTGGGATAGGAAGGAGAATAGAACTGCGTGCCCTAGCGAGGTGAGAGACCTCTTGTGATAGAAATCACAATACTGAGAGTAGCACTTAGGTGGTGGGTGGGTGGGGGTAGTGTGGTGATCCAGGGTACGGGAGGGATATGGGGGGATAGACTGGGAGATAGTTGTTGGGTTGTCTGTTGGGAGAGCAGAGTACTGAGAGTGGAGGGAATGTGTTTTAGTCGAGGGCAGGTTGAGGGGGGAAATAGGGGGGTGGAGAGTAAGTAAAGGCGGGGACAAGAGGAGAGCCAGCATAGCAAGGTTTAAGCTAGTGAGTGACATATCCCAAAGAAAAGCAGAAAGTGAGAGCAGACTCCCTCTAGTGCTGGAAAGATATAACCAGCAAATGGGAAAGTAGGCTGATTGGTTATGCGCCTCATGTGACAAAAAATACCCTATTTAAGGGAGAGCCGACCAAGGGTGGTGGTGGGGGCGGTGGGGAGCCGCAGGCACAGGCGTTGGTGAGAGCTTCTCGAACACCGACTTGAAGGAACAAATGGTGTGCGAGCCTGGAAAAGGCGCCAAGGCGCGTTTAAAGAGAGTGTCCTCAGGTAGGCTGGCTCACTGACAGTCGCGATTGCAGGCAACAGTTCTTTCCAGGATTAATTTACCTTAGCAAGGAGGGCGTTATCCATCAAAGGGCCCTCGCGACCAACGGCTCCTCGGGGGGAAGGGGTGTCCTGGCGGTGGTGAAATCAGGCTGCAAGGAGGGCACTCCAGCGTAGCCCTCGCGACCTCCGGCTCCTCGGGGGGAGGGGGGTATCGATCTGTTGGAGAGGGAGAAAGAGCAGAGATTAAGTAGGCAGGTAGGGGGGATTAGCGTTAGGGGGAGGGCAGTACAGGAGGCGGGAGAGGCTGATGGCACGTAGCAGAGTCTCAATCAGGATAAGGCTGCACTGTAATAAAATATATTTTATGCAAACAAAGGTTGCAAGAAAAGAAAGAAAGGAGCGGGCTGGCGGCTACAGTAGTGCTGGGGTCAATACATTGTTGGAGAAACACACAAATTACAAATCACGGTAGCTAAGCACAAAAACTCTACTCTTCAGCAAGGCAACAGTGTTAGAACATGCCAACCATGTTAAATTCAAACAATTCTTGGTATTGTATATATTATTTCAGTACATCAGGGCCTCCGAGCACCGACTTGAAGGAACAAATGGTGCGCGAGCCTGGAAAAGCGCCAAGAGCGCGTTTAAAAAAGTGTCCTCAGGTAGGCTGGCTCACGACAGTCGTGATTGCAGATGGCAGTTCTTTCCAGGATTAATTTACCTTAGCAGGGAGGGCGTTTATCCATCCAAAGGGCCCTCGCGACCAACGGCTCCTCGGGGGGAGGGGGTGTCCTGGCGGTGGTGAAATCAGGCTGCAGGGAGGGCACTCCAGCGTAGCCCTCGCGACCTCCGGCTCCTCGGGGGGAGGGGGGTATCGATCTTAGCAGGGAAGGCGTTTATCCATCCAAAGGGCCCTCACGACCAACGGCTCCTCGGAGGGAGGGGGTGTCCTGGCGGTGGTGAAATCAGGCTGCAGGAGGCACTCCAGCGTAGCCTCGCGACCTCCAGCTCCTCGGGGAGGGTATCGATCTTAGCAGGGAGGCGTTTATCCATCCAAAGGGCCCTCGCGACCAGCGGCTCCTCGGGGAGGGGTGTCCTGGTGGTGGTGAAATCAGGCTGCAGGAGGCACTCCAGTGTAGCCCTCGCGACCTCCGGCTCCTCGGGGAGGGGGTGTCGATCTTCCATGAGGGCGTTTGTCCATCCAAAGGGCCTCGCGACCGCTGGCTCCTCGGGGGAGGGTGTCCTGGCGGTGGTGAAATCAGGCTGCAGGAGGCACTCCAGCGTAGCCCTCGCGACCTCCGGCCTGCCGGGGGAGGGGTATCGATCTTAGCAGGAGATTTATCCATCCAAAGGGCCCTCGCGATCAAGCAGCTCTCGGGGAGGGGTGTCCTGGCGGTGGTGAAATCAGGCTGCAGGAGGGCACTCCAGCGTGAGCCCTCGCAACCTCCGGCTCCTCGGGGAGGGGTATCGATCTTAGCAGGGAGGCGTTTATCCATCCAAGGGCCCTCGCGACCTCCGGCTCCTCGGGGAGGGTGTCCTGGCGGTGGTGAAATCAGGCTGCAGGAGGCACTCCAGTGTAGCCTCGCGACCTCCGGCTCCTCGGGAGGGGGTATCGATCTTAGCAGGGGCGTTTATCCATCAAGGGCCTCGCGACCAGCGGCTCCTCCCGGGGAGGGGGTGTCCTGGGGGTGGTGAAATCAGGCTGCAGGAGGGCACTCCAGCGTAGCCCTCGCGACCTCCGGCTCCTCGGGGAGGGGTATCGATCTTAGCAGGGAGGCGGTTATCCATCCAAAGGGCCCTCGCGACCAGCGGCTCCTCGGGGAGGGGTGTCCTGGCGGTGGTGAAATCAGGCTGCAGGGAGGCACTCCATAGCCCTCGCAACCTCCGGCTCCTCGGGAGGGGTATCGATCTTAGCGGGAGGCGTTTATCCATCAAAGGCCCTCGCGACCTCCGGCTCTCAGGGAGGGGTGTCCTGGCGGTGGTGAAATCAGGCTGCAGGAGGGCACTCCAGCATAGCCCTCGCGACCTCCGGCTCCTCGGGGGGAAGGGGGTATCGATCTTAGCAGGGAGGGCGTTTTTCCATCCAAAGGGCCCTCGCGACCAACGGCTCCTCGGGGGGAAGGGGTTATATGTCATATAACACTAAATAAAATAAATCTTCAAATGGCAAGGAGAAGAGGTAAGTCTTTAGAGCTTGTTTGAAAATGTTCACGGAGGAGAGCAGATGAAGCCGATATGGGAAAGTATTCAACATGTGAGGGGCAGCAACAGAAAAGGCCCTTTCAAATGAGCATTTCAAACAAATATGTTAAACCTCCATTTGGGTTACCACCTTTTAAGAAGCCCAAAGTGGGACATTTCTTACTGAAACATGAGTTTTCACAGGAAATTATTTAACCTCGACCAATGTAATAAACTTGCGTTCTCTGAATAATCAGAATTGGGACAGTGTTGTAGTTTTTTTAATTGTTTCTATTATTTCTTACAGTTTTAAAGTATTTTAGTCGTGGTATTATATTGTTCTGCAACATTTAAAGGAAAGTTAGAAAATATGCTTTCTACTGTAAGATCAGGATATTTTTATTTATTAATTTTTTTATTCATGTATTTGTCAACTGGGTAAGTATACTGGTCACAAAGACTGTTTAGGCCGTATATATGGGACACACAGAAGTTGTATCATAGTAGAGACAGAGCATCATACAGACATGGTAGAACATTTACAGTAGCGTCAGTGATACCTGGTTACAATAGATTTACCTTGAGAAAGTCATACAGACAGTAAAATAAATACTTCACAGATGCAAAGAGTACATACAACAAATGTCATACATAGGACGCCCTGAGTGACCACTCCCCAATATTTTGCATCTGGAAAAACAGGACTCCCAGGTGCCATCCGTGAATCCTGGCTGCGAGGGACTACACCCATCTATTACCCAAAAAACTATCCAACTACCTAAGCAGCATAGACTGGAGCCCAATCAAACTCCTCCCTTCTCTAGACGAGGCTGGTACCTTCTTTCAGTGAACACTCCACACGGCAGCCGACCTATTCGCCCCTATGAAGAAACTCCATACCATGGGAAGCTGCTATTAGTGGATCAACCCCCCCCCCACCGAAAGCCCTAATGATAAATCGGGACAAGGCCTGGAAAAAATACAAGCTCTCCACCCTACCTGCTTACCTGTTGAGCTACAAAACTCTCAGAAACAGGTGTAAGCTGGCCATCAAAATGGCCAAAAGGGAGTATGTCATGCAACTTCAGAAAAAGAATCTAGGAAACCCTAGACTTTTCTGGGCACACATAAATGGGTTAGTAAAGGGGAACAGCAAGACTGAACCTGGCCCCATCGAGGTAAATGGTCAACTAATAAACAACGACCCCCTCATCGCCATGGCACTCAACCACCACTTCACAAACCTTGACTCTTACAAGGCTGGACTACCTCCCCTCCACTTTGACCCTAACGGATGGTCACCTCCTAACCTTAACTGCCCAACCTTCCTCCTCAGACTGGTAAAACCAAAAGAAGTTCTATCATTACTAATGACTCTTAAAACCTCTGGCACTGGGGGACCTGATGGGATTCACCCCAGGCTATTGAAGGAAGGGGACCAGTCCCTAGTCAGACCCCTGACCTGGCTCTTTAACTGATCCCTAAAAGAGGGTGCAGTCCCTAAACAATGGAAACAGGCCTACATGGTCCCAATCCACAAGGGAGGCCATTGGGTGGCTACTAGCAATTACAGGCCTATCTCCCTGCTTTGCACCCTGGCAAAGATACAAGAGAGGCTGATCTAAGGGCAACTCCAAGAATACCTAGAGTTCCATCAACTTCTGGCACCCTCCCAGCATGGCTTCAGAACCAGGCATGGGATGGACACTGTCCTCACCAAATTCTAGACTGATGTACTCAGAGAACTGGGTAAGGGGACCCCTACCCAAGGCCTTCAACCTGGTCAATCACAATCTGCTATAGACTAAGCTGGGCAATGTAGGCCTTGACAGCCATTCCCTTATGTGGTTTGAAAGCTACTTAATTGGACATACACAGAGGGTAAAATGGAAAGACTCCATATCGGAGCTGCTCCCATTAAAAGAGGGAGTGTCACAAGGGTCAATTTTTGGCCCCCTCCTCTTCTCCCTTTTCACCAATGAACTTTGTGACCACTGTGGTGGGAGCTCTGTGGTCCAGTATGCGGATGATACCATCATCTATCGACCCTCCACTAAGCTGGAAGACCTCAGCCCCTTGCTACAAGGAGACCTGAGTTCCCTCGTGCAATGGCTTGTTAACAACAGAATGGTTCTTAACACAAACAAGACCAAGGTCATGCTGTTTGGCCCAAGATCCCTTGGACATGATAGAAACCAACACCTACACCTGATCTCTGCATCAAGCAGCAGGCTAGAAGTTGTGGTGTCACTAAAATACCTTGGCCTCACCCTGGACCAGGGCTTCACCCTCAAGGACCACGTGGATCAAGTTACTAAACATTTACATGCGAAACTAGGCACCCTGTACTAACTGAAAGATCAGCTGATACCTGAAGCAAGGGTCTCCATAGCCACCAGCGTCCTCCTCCTGACAATTATGTATGCAGCCCCAGTGGTCCATGGAGTAGCTAGACTTGAGATGAATAGACTCCATGTTCTATACAATAAGGTGGCTTTAGTTCGCCGCCCAGTCAAACCCCAGGAACCATCACTGTGACACGCTATCCCAACTAAATTGGCCCTCCTGGGATGCCAGTCTCCAGTACCCCTTGCTTTGTCAAACCTTCAAATTAATTAGTCCAACCCCCTCCCAGCCTTTTGGGACTGATTGCACTAAAGAAGATCCCCAGCTCCTCCGCACAACTGATCGCATTCTCCTAGCTGTCCCTAGAGTAAGAACCAGGGCGGGGGGGCAAGTCTTTCACTCACACGGCACCCACCCTATGGAACTCCCTCCCTCCCAGAGTGCAGGAAGCTTCCCTTCATCTAAAGTTTCCACACAAGACTTAAGGCTCATATGATGGCTACCTCCAAATGTAGCTGCTAGAGATATGGGTCCACCACACGGACAACTAAGCCTCACAGTCCGTTACTACCTGTTATGCGCAATCTGTCTCTGCAATTGTGGTTCACACCCTCCTCTTTATTAGTGTCAATTCACATGCACTGCTGTGTGCTGATCTCAGCATATGTAACCAGCGACTTTACACTTCCGTATAACTTGTATAATATTGTATTTTCTTCATTTACCGAACTGTGATTTATCCTATGTTATGTAATCCCGGGTCACCCCTGAAAAAGGGACCTCCAGGGCCCAGTGGGCTTACTTGGTCACCAAAATGTAATAAATAAATAAATAAGTACATGGTTGATCAGAAAGATAATGCTTCAAGGATACTTTAACTAATGTCTGCACTAGCAGTTACAGACCAGTGTTCATGTTGTATTCTTTAAGTGCACTTTGAAGGTCAAAGGGGATTCCAGATTTTGGATTTCATCCAGAATAGCATTCCAAAATTCAGGATATGTACCTGTGGCACTTTTCAGGTTCTTTTTGCAGGACACAGCTGCCCAAATCAGGACTGTTCTGCAAAAATCAGGACAGGTGATAACCCTTGCAGGAATAGGTTACCCAGGGAAGAGAATGCTGTGTAAAAGAAGCCTAAGGCAAACTTGTTTGGAAGGTAGTAACATTCTTGCTATGTAGCTGAGTTGACTATCAACAAAAGTAGATGTTAGGGAGAGTGAGAAGGACAGAGAAGTGCACCTCTCTATTAATAGAATATGTCAACAAGTGGTTGTTTGTACGTGGAAGGATTCAGGTAAATATTTACTGTGAAGTGTGTGATTGTTTGTGCCTTGACTCTCTGTTTATCTCTTTGCTCTTCTCTGATCTGCAATCCAAGTATAAATAATTCATCCTTTTCTTTATGAGGCATTTTCCTGAATTAAGAAAAAAAAGAGTACAGTACATGGATTGCTGGACAGTTTTACTTGGGGTGGCAGAGTAGTGCTGGGTGCAGTTACTTCTCTGAAGATCTGTTTTTTAGGTCAAGGGTACTTGAGTCACTTTGACTGTTAATGTGTCAGATTGAGGGTTGATCTACCAATCCAAGTTTCTGTGTATGTCTACGGGTCCACATGTGTCACCCTAGGGGTCCATGTTTGTCTCTCCAAGGTCCCATGTACTGTATGTTTCTCTGGTGTGTCAGTGAGGAGATCCATGTATGTCTGATCACAGTTCTGTGTGCTGTCACTCTGAGGGTCTGTCTGTGTGCCTGTCTGAAGGTACATACTTGTCTGTTATTGCTTCTGTGTCAGTCTGGGGTTATGTTTTTTTTGTCCTAGTGCCCATGTTTCTGTGTAACTCTGTGTTTGGACAGGGCTTTTGTGTATGTGGGCAGGAAATCTAAGACTAGCAATATATACCAAAATATGCTACAATCCAGGAGGTGATGGCGAGAATGTACTGCTGGCATGTGATGATACCATTTTGATGATAACATTTTATTTTTATACTAGATGCATAATGTTGGGTTGAAGCCCATTTTCAACAGTGTCCTGTGAATTATTGCACATGTAGCAGCGATAAACAAAACATATAGCAACATGTTCCCAAAATAACAACAATTTACATTTGATCCTTCATTCATTACTATCATACAGTCAAGTTACATATAAAATTTATAAAAAAGTCAGTCTGCTATCTAGTCAAAAACTAGCTGCTATCTAAAACAAGTACAATTTACATACAGGTATGTGTGTAAGTGTGTGTGGTGGGGACAGCTTTGGAGAGCCCTGTGCCCCAAAATGTGCTAAAATACAGGACCTGAGAGGAGAGAAATGATGCTGAAGTATGTGGGGTTGGGCTGACTGGGACTAAAACTGTAACCCCAAATGGTTTACAATCCAAGAGATAAAGTGAGGTAGAATGCTAGTGATTCTATGGGGAGGGGACTAGAACTACTGTACCACTGTATCCCCAACATGTACCTCACAAGCTAGGAAATGGAAAGAAGACAATGATGCTGTTGTCAGTGCAGGCTGTAGAATGAAGCTGAGAGCAGCGAGCACTGCATCCCCAAATTTTCCACAGTGTAGTACCTGGAGAAGACAGAATGCTGCTAGTGTGTATGTGTGTGTGTGACTGAGGCAAGCTCTGAAGCCACAAAAATGTGATATAATTTATGAGATAGAGAGAAGGCAATGCTGCTTTTTTGTGCGCAAGGATTGTGCAGGGTGGAGACTGACAGGGACCAGCACAGTACCCCCAAAAAATTTACAATCCTGCAGTACAGAAAATGCTATTATGTGTCTGTCTGCATGTAGGGGGAAGGAGGCTGGCTTGGAACAGTACAAAACCCCAAAATAGACTACAATCCATGAGAAAAAGTGAAGACTATGCTGCTGATATACTGCATGTGTGTATGTGGGAGGCAGAGTTCCCAGCCTATGCTACACTGCTGTGACCTGGGACTGGAGCTGAGCTCAGGGAGAGCTAGTCCTGATGGAACCTTGATGTGCATGCATGTCACTATCTCTGGCTTGTCGATGACTAGAGGCAGGGCAACAGTAAGAGAAATATAAAACACCTGTGGTAACACCACTGCTCCAATGGATCAGCACCACTGACTCAACACCCACCTCTGGAACTGAGCTGTGTCTCCAATATGACCTGGCCTTCCCTCATCAACCACACCCTGTGGGATAAGGTATGGAGAACCAGGAGGAATGGGGTAAATCCATAATAATAAGGCAGGGGATGAGGTTGGGAGCCAGGGCATCATATAGGGGCAGAACTGGAAGGAGGAAGCAAAAAGAAAACAAGAAAAATACTACACGAGATACTTTGTGTAACATTCCTGTGGCAAAATAGTAGACGTGGCATAATGGGAAACAATTCTGCAGAAAAATACTAGAGAAGGCTCTGTGTGCAGAATTTCCACTACAAATACTACATAAGACACCATGGGCCCTATTCTGAAAGACTGGCTAGAACAGGTGCAAGTTGTGTGAGGGCATAAAATGCACCCAAAAACACTGCAACATGCATCCTGTGCCAGATTCTGAAAGAAAGATGATTTGTGCCATAAAAGCTGCGAACTGCACATGTCACAAAATTCATCATATAAAAGGGTCACAAACCACAAAGGGGGTGCAGAGAAACAGACGCAAACAGAGGTGCAGGGAATAGTGGAAAACAACTTGGACTGGCTATTGGGACAAACAGGGCCCCCGGAGATCAATGAGAAACAAATCATGGAACTAATTAATTTAACGGACAATACTCTCACAAAGGAACAAGAGGATGTATTGAAAAGTGGTTTGCCATTTGTACCAAAACAAAAAGTCAATGCATTCAACATAAAAGTTGTTACATACAAATTATATAGAAATCTACATCTAAAAGCACATTTTGGCAAAATACAGGAAGAGGAAGTAAATGTCCCATCATCATGCTGGTGGAAAATGTGGTAGAATAAATGGGGAAGAAGAAACAATGGAATGCCATAGAGAAATTACCCCCTCTTCCGAAATAAATCAAAGTTTGTACCTAATATGACAACCAACCATACCATCAGCACCTTCAGCAAATTAGTGGACCAGGATCTGGAAAAAGTGGTAAGGAGGTTTGAAAAAATACAAAACCAAAATGTATACAAAAAAGAAAGGGAAGCACTGAATGAGTTGGAAGCCTTACCAAACACTGTTATAGAAAAGGTTAACAAGGGAGGAATGGTGGTTTTATGGAGTAAAGATTTATATATATGACAGAAATGCAGAAACAGTTACAGAATCAAAAATTCTACAGAAAACTAAAATCAGATCCAACAGAAGAAATGAAAGCAAAAATTAAAAAAGAAATAGAGAATGCAGCACAAAAGAAATGGATAACTGAAAAAGAGAAAGCTTACCTCATTACAGAACATCCCATTAAACCCACAATTTACCTACCCTCAAAAGTGCACAAAAATTAAAGACAATCCCCCGAGCAAACCAACTGTAAGTAGTCTAAATTCAGTAACGGAACCCTTATCAAAGTTTGTGGACTTTTTTCTCAGCCCCTTGGCAAAGCATGAGAGATCACATATAGCAGATACTAAGGCAGTATTGAATATAATAAAATATATAAATGTGAATGAAGACACTATTACGGTCACAAGTGATATAGAAAGCTTATACAGCAGTATTCCTCACCAGGCAGGCCTGGAAGCAATAAAAAAGAGACTACAAATTAGACCAATGTAGTACCCCCCCCCCAGCGGTTTTATAGTAAAAATGGCAGGCATGGTCCTGACAAACAATTATTTCATGTTTGGACAGCAATTTTATAATCAGATTCATGACACAGCAATGGAGACTACGTTTGCTCCCTCCTTAGCTACTATTTATGTGGGGGAATGGGAAAACAAGTTCATTTGGAATGTAAACAATAAAAAATGGCATGAACTTATAGTATTGTGGGTCTGCTTTGTGGATGATATTGTGCTAATTTGGAAAGGGAAGGAAGAAGAATTAGACATTTTCTTAAATTACATCAACACAAGGGACAGCAATCTGAAATTTGTATCAGTAAAGAGCAAGAATTGAGTCAATTTTCTCAATTTAACAATCTACAAGAAAAATGGCAAACTAGAAACTAAACTGTACAAAAAAGACATGGATAGGAATATCATCCTCCACTATAGTAGTCAGCACCCTAAACAAATGAAAAACAACATCCCCTATGGACAACTATTAAGAATTAAAATAAATTGTAGTGAGGAAGATGAAAGACTAAAAGAATCAGCAGAAATGTGAGCATGGCTAAGGACCAGAGGGTATGAACCACAAGTTTTAATAGCAGCAATAGAGAAAGTGAATTTAAAAGAGAGAGAAAACTTATTGACACAGAAAGTGGAAAATACAGCAGCAGACAGAATTTATTTTTGCACACATTTTAATGAGGCATATGAGAACATTAAAACAGTGGTCCAAAAACACTGGCACACCTTAAGCATTGACTCCAGCTTAAAAGCAGTAGTGGAAAAAGGGCACTTATTTGCTTATAAATGGAACCCACATTTGAAGGATATTTTAGTCAAAACCCTGTTTTAGGAAGAACAAAAAACAAATAGACCTGACTGGATGCCAGCTATCCCTGAAGGAAATTTTAAATGTGGCAACAGTGCCCATTGTGGGAGTACGAGAAATGCCAAGACCTTTAACCATCCAAGATCCGGGAGAAAATACAACATTATTTTTTTTTTTTTTTTTGCAGTTAAACTTTTTTATTAATTTTTCATAAGATATATACAGACAAACTTCTTACAGTACAGTACAATGTGAGGATTTTTTTTTAAAGAAATTGAGGCAGCATATAATAAGAACATTGCTACAATAATACAAGGAGCTTTTGGTTTAAAATATAGTAAACAATACAGGTCATGTAATTAGCATATACTTGACATTTGTAGTGAACTTAAAGTGGATAGTATGATTAGATACGGTTTATATTAAAATGTTACATAATTATATATGATGCTGCAAAGGAGAAAAAAGTACATTCGTAAAAAGGATTGTGGAGTAATAAAGAATGATTGAGAACAGAGTATAGGAAAGAAAAGATATATAAGAAAGTTAAGAAAAGAGAGAGGGAAACTATAAAAAAGGGGAAAAAGGCGAGACTACAATGATGTATCTGTAAAAGAGGAAAATCTATATCTTAAGTCCATACATTGGTGTTGGAAGATTTAGTTGATTCCAAAAAATTAAAAAAGCCCTGCCAACAATTGTTATATAACATGAGTCGGTCAGACAACATATATGTCATATGGTCCAGAGAGGCATATTGCAATAGTTGGTTAATGATACCGGGAAGGGTAGGGAATATGTTGGATCTCCAATGCATGAGGATTGTGCGTTTAACTTGAAGGAAGAGTATATTTAACCATCTGCTCTGCGAATATGAAATTTTATAAGACCGGTGATTAAAAATACCAAGAATGCAATGTTTAGGGTCTAGTGTAAAAGGTTGACCTACCACTTTCATTGCAAATCTGTGAGTACAGTGCCAAATCTTTTGTATGAGGGGGCAGTGCCATAATATATGCAATAAATCCCCATTGGGGGAACTGCAGCGCCAGCAATTGCTGTTGTTCAATAAACCCATTTTTTGTAATACAACAGGAGTTCTGTACCACAAATGAAGGATCTTGGTTTGAATGAGGGACTGCTTATCATTAAAAGATTTGTGACAGGAGAGCCAACATCTGGACCATTGTGCATTGGTGATATTATATTGTAGCAAAGTACTCCATCTGTTTTTAGCATTGACAGAGTAGTCAGGAAGGATATCACAAAATATCTTTGTAAACAGTGCTATTTAAATTGGGTGTTGTTTTATCCATTTAGAGATGTGCTTATCATACAGAGAATTGATAGAGAAGGGTGTGAGGTAAGAGTTGCATGCGATGCAAGCTGTAGATATTTCAAAAATCCTGATGGGAAGATTCCATATGCCTCGTGGGTGGGTGTAAGATTTTAACTTTAATGACTTGGGTTCAAGTATATCCTGCAAAAAGAATACCCTTATTTTTCCAGGTACGACAAAAATGGGGTGATTATCAAGTGATATATGGTGGTTACCCCAGATGGGGTGTAAGCTAAGGGTTTGGAGTTAGATTTAATATGCTTGTGAATGATTTTCCAATAGAATATAGAAGCAGCTATGGTAGGGTGAGACTTTAAGAAGAGGTAAGGGTGTTATAAAGAGAAGTCGCCACATACCAGGACATAAGGATGTTTCCATGTTGACCCATAAAGGAGACTGGATGTTGGGTTTGTTAAACCATTTAATTGTTTGAGATATACTGGAAAGCCCATAAGTAGGCTTGGAACCAAGGAAGGCCAAAGCCACCTTTTGACCAATGGGATCTAAGTTTATTACGACTAAATCTAGGTATTTTGCCTCCCAAATGAAGCTGCCAATAATTTTGTCTATTTTGGTAAGAAAACTAGAGGAAGTATCAAGGGATATTGGAAAATAGGTATAATATTTTAGGAGTTATTGACATTTTAATGGCGGAAATTTTACCATTAAAAGAAAGTTTAAGTAGCTTCCATCTATCAAGTGTTGTTTGGATACTGGTTAACAGAGGGGAAAGATTAGCATCCCATAATTTATTCAATGTCGGGGTGATCCGAATGCCAAGATAAGATATACCTTGGGGGGCCCAACGAAAGCCTAATGAGTTGTTCATGAGGGGACTACAAAGGTTATTCAGTGGTAGTGTTTCGGATTTGTTAAGGTTTAAAGCTAGTCCGGAGTGGGAGGTGAAGTCATTCAGTAGTTTAACTAAAGGTTGCCCAGAACTTTCGAGGTTTTCGAGTAAAATAAGGAGATCATCTGCATATGAGAGTGAAGTATAGTGAGAGTTACCAATAGTAATGCCTTTAATTGTACCGGATTGATGTAGGGACGCAGAAAGAGGTTCCATGGCAAGTATAAACAATGAAGGCAATAAGGGACATCCTTGTCTGGTGCCTCTTGCTAAGTAAAAGGAGGGGGACAAAATAGTGTTCGTAAGAACTCGAGCTGAAGGGGGGGTATACAATAATTGAATCCAAGCACAAAAATTATTTGTAAAGCCAAAATGAGATAGCACCTGATATAGATATTCCCAATTGAGAGAGTCAAATGCTTTCTCAAAGTCAATGGCTATATGCAGCTGCAGGGGTTTTAAGAGTTTTTGTTTTGTGAATTAAATTGAGTAATGAGCTAAGATGATCGAACTGTTTCTATTTTTGATAAATCCTGATTGAGAAGTATGGATGAGTTTAGTCATTAAAGATTCTAACAGAGAGTTAATAATTTGGCAAAGATTTTTCCATCAGTATTAAGAAGTGAGATCGGTCTATAGTTTGAAGGAGTAAAGGGTCTTTGTCTTTTTTTGGTAAGACTGTTATGATGGCTCGGTCATTGTGCATGGGAGTTTCTTTATTAAGGTTGCTTCTTGGAATACATTGACTAATACAGGACAAAGAGTGCCAGATAGGGTTTTATAAAATCAGTAGGAACCCATCATGCCAGGTGCTTTACCGTTTTTAATGATGATAAAGCAGTTTGGATTTCCTGTAAAGTGATTGGTTTATCAAGCACAGCTTTGTCCTGAGGGATAGGTGGGTAGATTCAATTTTTCCAGAAAATGTTGTATTAGGTTGGGATTTGTAGTATTAGGTTGCAGTATAGTTGATGGTAAAAGGATTGCATAATCGATTGATTGAAAGGTTGTCTGTGTGTGTCTGACCTGATGGATCTTTTAGACCTGCTATATGTCTCTGCATCTGTTGAGTTTTAGCTGGTAAGAAAGCAACTTTCGCATTTATCCCCTTGTTCCCAATAACCGTGTTTAATCCTAAAAAGGGCAAGTTCAGCTTTCCTGGATATCAACTCATTAATTTTAATTCTTAATTGTAGAATTTCCAGATGAAGCTGTGAATTATGATTGGGTTTATTTAATTTATAGTATTGGGTTTCTTTTTCTTTAAGGGATTTTTCTAAATTAGCTAATTGTTGTTCTCTTAATTTCTTTCTATGCGCTGCATAACGAATAATTTTACCTCTAATAGTGGCTTTTAATGCTTCCCAGATAGTACCTTGAGACATATCTGTAGTATCGTTAATAGAAAGAAAATCTTGAATCTGGGTTTTAATCCAAGGAGTGAATTCAGGGTCTCTGAGTAAAAGTGGGTCTAAATGCCAAGATGGGGATTTAGAAAGGTGGACCCCAGAGTAAATGCAAACTGATAGGGAATGATCAGATATAACAATAGGGAGAATCGATGTATCAATAATTTTTTCAGTAATGAGGGGAGAAGAGAACCAATAATCAATCCTACTATATGATTTATGTAAAGAGGAATAAAAGGTGTAATCTCGTTGTCTGGGATGATGTAGTCTCCAAATGTCAGAGAAACCTAAATCCTTCATAAGCATTGATAGAGCATGAATACTACGGGGGTGGGCATCATGTAATGAGTTACTTCTGTCTAAATATGCTTGTAGTGCTAAGTTAAAGTCACCACCAATAAGAATAGGTGAATTATTTTTATTATTAATCATAATTTGTTGGGATAGATTATGGAAGAAAATGGGTGAATCAAAGTTGGGTGCATATACATTCACAAACATAAGCGGACCTGCTGTGGTGTTTAATAGGGTTATAATCCACCTACCATCCGGGTCTCTAATGATTTTTATGGGGCAATATAAGAGATTTATGTATTAAGATAGCAACCCCATGTTTTTGGATGGAGAAGATGCGCATATACTTGACCGACCTAGTCCCTTTAAGTCTGTCGACATCCTCTGATAAAAGTTTAGTTTCTTGTAAAAAGCAATATGTGTTTTATGCTTTTTAAGATAGGTAAGTACTTGCTTATGTTTACAAGGCGAGTTGAGTCCTTGACATTCCATGAATATAAGATTAGATCACTCATGGTACTAGGATATAAGGTAATTAGTTACAAATAGGAATGAGGGACTCAATACCATTAATTTGGAGGATGTCACAGATTCAAAAGGTAAATATATAATAAACAAATGTATGCAGGGCCCTTAACTTGTGTGGGTTTGAGATGATTGAGTATTTGTATTCATTTTGTCTCGCAGAGGAGAGTATAGAGATAAGAATATCAAGTAATTAAACATTAGAACCAACAAGCGTTACTATAAACTCAGTAACAAGAATATTAATTTGAAACTTTTATGAAATGCAGAGCAAAAAGAGTCGGTAAATATACCAGGACTCTCACTCTACACTACTAGGCGTGTAGAGTAATTAGTGAATCTCAAGATCAGGTTTACCCTATAATCTTAAGATACTAAACTTTATATAACAGTATATTAATGAAGTGTAATTGAGATTTGTGCTGAGGTAATTAAAGCATCACCCTGGAAAAAAACAAAACATCATTCTACCAAATAAAAAAGGATAATTATGTAATAGTGTTAAATTCCAAACATAATGAATTAGCTTGGACCTATCAATAAGTCCAATATTAAATAAAGTATACCAACACGATGGCAGATAATGCTGAAACAGTGTGAGCCAGATAAAAGGATACCCGATGTGTATTAATCCACATAAGCTAGGTTAGGGAATGCAGTATATACTATAGGTTCATAGAGCATCAGTGTATTGTGAAATCATTTTTATAAGTTCCAATGATTTGGAAGAAAATGGGATGAAGAATAATGTGAAAAGGCGGAAAAACTCAATGTATAGAAATACAATTGGAAGCATACTATGGTGCAAAATCTATGAGATATAATGGGAATGCACCTGATGCACTACATACCAGAAGTGATGCAAAATAAATATTAAATAAGTAAATAATTTTAGAGTATTTGTCTAATCATCCTCCACATTACAAATGATAGGATTTATGTGGAAAAATGCTATAATAGTAGGGGTTAAGGGCACACTGATATGAAATACAGAACTCTATATATGTATGTATGCGTCTGACCACATGGTGGCACCAAAGCTTATGAAAAATTAGAGTGTAAATAGCAATTATATATACTAATGTCTGGCACCACACAAGGATTAATTAAAAGAGATCTTACAAACATTGTAATATTTATTCTTTCTCTCATTTATATTTTTTTTCCATTGAATACATTGAGAGTAACTCCCACATGGATTAAATACCTCCAGCATCAATTGGCTCACCTCCCACAGACAGATACAGGCTTCTCAGCAGCGATAGTGATTTACTGCATTTAAGTGCTCCAAACCTGTTGGGTGCGATAGAGACTGCACTTTGCGGTAAATGTACTGAAGGAATCGAGTGAGGTGGTGTGAAGAGGAAGGATTCTGGTGAGAAACTGCTATATCACATCTAATTATGGGCCATAGTATTTATTACAAATTTTTTTTTTTTTTTTAGTGGGAAAAGCCTCAGGTAGCCTTGCTCTTTGATTTTCTTCTCCTTTTCTTTTTGGGTGGTTCAGATGATTTAAAGGGAGAAATGGACACAAGATCAGCCCAGGAAGAATCGGGAGAGTCATTACCCATTGAGCTTCTTCTGGTCTTGAGTAAAGGGGTTGGATACAGTCTGTCTCAGATCCTCCGTAGATGAGTGCAGATCTTCTTGGAGCAGATCTTCTTGGAGTGGGGAGAATTTGTTAGACAAGGTAAGAGGAGTAGAAAAACTGATGTGATGTTCCACATGGGAAGCTGGAGAGGTGGAAATATTATTTAAACAGCAGGTATTATTATTTAGAGAAGAACCAGATGCTTTTTTTTCTTGTATGCGTGCAGAGCTTCTGGCAGGAGCTACAGTGCAGATATGATGGCTGCAGATTTCTCAGGGACCTGAAGGACAGTTTCAGCAGGAAGGGCAAGACATCTGTAACATGGGCGCTTGTGCTGGAGCAGGAACGAGCTGCATTAGCATCGCAAGGCAATGTAAGTGCGGCTGTGTCCAATTCAGAAATTCAGAGAGAGATTCTGGGGTACTGAAATCTCTGGTAGAATCATTCAAAAAAGGCGCATTGTTGCAGGGTAACGAGTGCAAACTTAATTCCACGCTGATGAAGGATTGTTTTAATGGGGTGAAAGCTTTTCGTTTGTTAGATAATTCTTTAGAATAGTCTCTGAAAATTAGGATTCTGTTTTCTTGCCAAGTAAGTGCACCTAATTGCCTCGCTTTTGAAGAATCAGTTCAGTATGTGCGTGGTTTAGAAATCTGGCAATGACGGGCCTGGGTTTCTGGTCGGGTCCAGGCCTCAGATTTAAGGTGCGTGAGATCTCGATGATTAGGTCTTGGCGGCTGGTAATTTAAGCAAAGAAGGAAGTACATGAGTTAGAAGAGCACTGGGTGTCCCTAGTTCAACACCTTCAGAAATCCGAGAAATCTAAGGTTGTTACGTCTGTTTCTATTTTCAATATCATCTATTTTGTCCTGAAGGTTCCTAATAACTCTGTCCTGCTCCTTGATGGTAGCCTGTAATGTGTTAATGGAATCTTCATTTTGAGATGCTTTAACATCAGTAGCGCTGATTTTTTTATCAAGTGCCTGCATATTATTGATATTTTGTTGAGATGCGATTTTTAATACATTGATTTCACTTATTAGTTGCTGAAACATTGCCTCCACTCTATTAAGAGAACTGTTATGTGGAGATTGGTCTGCCATTATTGTAGGCCTCAATAGAGAAATTGAAAAACTGTAGATAACTCGTTCAGTAATTATGAGGCAATAAAAATACTGTACCAGAGCTGTTCTGCGATGTACATATAGTGAGATCTCAGATGTTGGTGAAGGTAGGAAGTCTGGAATCTGTAGGATGGATGATGATATTTAGTGAATCCAGGGAGATGAAGAATCAAGCAGCCATCTTCAACACAGCGCCCTCTGGCTGTCTCAATACAACATTATTAATTGCTGTAGCAAAGGGGTGGCGTGTATGCTCATGTGCCCATGCAGTTTAAATTATGTAGGACAAACAAAAAGAATGCTGAAACTGTGCATAAAACTACAATCAGCATGGGCAACACAAAGCATGCCGTGGCCAAGCACTTCCTGGAAGCAAGCCATGGATCAGCAGCAGCCTTAAAACACATAGATTTAGAAAAAATTCAAATGCCAATAAGAGGAGGGAATTTGAAAGATATTTTATTACAAAGAGAAGCTTTCTGGATTCATGAACTGCAAACTTTAATACTAAAAGGATTGAACAATGACACAGGTTACAACAGTTACCTTTAAAGCCTGTTTTTCGCTTAGTAAAACGATTATTCACAACATTGCTATAAGAGAAAAGTATGCTGAAGGATTAAGGGGGTGATTTAGCATAGAAATTCAGAGTAGGTTTCCCAGCTTACAGCAAAGTGCAAAATAAGGTTGAAAAAGAAGGATTTTTTTCTGTAATACACAAAAAGGTAAAAGGAAGAAAAAAGAACCTTTTTTTAAACAAACAAGCTAAAATAAATAAAGCTGTAGGCGCTGAAGGAAATACGGAACAGACGAGGAATGAGAACCTGGTAGAATGATTTACAGGAGAGCGTCAATAATTTAGGACAAGTAATGGGTAAAACAATAAAGAAATAAGGAGGAGGAAGCACTTTATTCCTTGGAGAATGAATGAAAAAACAGTAGCGAATACTCCTAAAAGATTGAGAATGTTGGAAAACAGAGCTGAAAAATTGAAAGGGTTGCTAAGCAACAATATACATTTAAAACTCAGCCCTTCCATTACACAAGTAGCTCTGAGGATGGAGCATCGCAGTTCCAAAATGTCAGCATGTTAGAGGCAGAGTTTGCAGCAGTACAAGGAAAGAGAAGGAGCAGAAAAGATGAAACTGCGTGGTTCTCAAATAAAGTCAAAGTCAAATTTATTTAAAAAGACGCCCAATCCCAAAGGCTGTGGGCGCTGCACAAAAACTGTACAGTATGTCATACCGTATACATTACATTAAAATATATTACACATAAAAACTTAATCCCCAAAAGCCTGCATAAATAAGAAGGAAAATAGAAAAGAAACAAGCAATTCTTTCAAAGAATGAAAGCAGCAGAATCTAATGGTTTAGCTCCTACGATGTCCCCTGGTCACAAAGTTGGCTCGCGACTGAACATGCCAAGAAGGAAAGTAAAGGAAATTATTATTTTACACCCATATGGATTAGGCAATGGAGCCAGGAAAAAAATATGAAGGTGTAAAGGGACGCTGAACCTGCAACAAACTTGGTAAAACTTTTTCATTAAGACATTCTGTTTACATTTGAGTCTAAAAGGGACAAATGAAATTCCAAATAGTGATAAATAAAAATAATATGGTTTCATGGTGTAAACTGACATAATTGAGAGAAAAATTCTTAAAATAAAAAAATTGTTAGTACCATTACAAAGCATGGTTATTCAATGCCAATGGGCTAACACAGTGTGCAACTGAATTAGTTCACTATTAGTGAACACAACTAGAGTTTTAATGTTCCCCTGGCAGATAGCACCTGGTTAACCACAGAGTCCAGTATTAAAGAAATGAGCTTTAGCAAACAGTGAACTGTGGATTTTAACTTGGAAGGGCCGTCTTAGGCAGCAAGCAAGGTACATGAAAAAAAAAAAACTTCACAAAAGAGGAGACTGATGTTCTCCGCGAAGTAGTGGAGGCCCAGTCCAACCTCCTGCTGGGCAGGGGGTGGGGGGGGTGAGAGGGAACAGCACAGACTGTGCAGAGAAGCCTGGAATGCAGTGACCACAAAACTCAATGTGGTGACCAATGTAAAGCGAACAGTCAGAGACCTTTACAAAACACTGAATGACCTGAAGTGGCACAGCAAAGACAAGCAGGCACACAGTAGGAGGTATGCAATGGTGACTGGTGGGGGCACAAGCTAGGACATCCCTCTCATCAGCCATGAGGAAAGAGTCCTTGCATTCATCAGCCTCAGCCACTACACTGCACAGGGGGACTCAGACCTGGACACATCCAGGATGCAGAACAGCACAGGTAGGTCACAGACACATACAACAACACCGATGGAGGTGGTGTGCCAGCGGGGTGGGTTGGTGTGGTGGGGGGGGCAGGCGAGGCCAGGGGAGCACACAGGTGAAGCAAAGTTACCACAAAGGTGTGTATGCTATGCACAGACAGAGCATACAGTCAGTGCAACAAGACCAAGGGGCATGCTTGAGCTGGCACAGTTGTGAGGAATATGACAAACATGCCACACACAGGGTCATGATGCACAATGAACAGCACAGGCTGCCATGGAACAGTGAAGGCACACACAACTGTGGAGAACACACACTGCCACCATGTGCCACTTGTACAGTGTAGTTGGGGGTGGGCACAGGAACCACACCAATGAGACTGTGGACAAGCAAACAACAGATGCAGCAATGTGTATAGACATGCATGGTATGCAACAATGGACCATGCAGTGTGACACAGGCCGAGGCCTAATGCCATGGTACCAGGCTGTGGGAGAGTAGGGGATGTACACCAGCATGGGATACCTGCAGATACCATTATACACCATGCCACACCACATAGTAACACAATGGAATGTGTGAGCAGGGAGACATAGGAATGACAGGGGCAACAGTGGTGCAGGGAACAGGAGACAGCACTGGCCAGCAGCTCAGGACAGCACATATAGCAGTCACAACAGAGCATGTAGTCAGGGACACAGCAGTTACATGTGGCACAATGCACACCAGTGACATGTGGTAGTATGTGACACACATGGCAGAACCACAGGGCCAGAAGGCACCACCACTTGCCATAGGATGTGCAGGACTGTGTGGGCTGCAGGCACACAACAACACATTGCTAGCACAACTGCACAGGTGCAGACCTAGGCAAGGAGGCCTGTGCAAGGCTACAGTACCTGAGTGGGAAACACAATTTGAGTGGGACTGTGCCATGAGGCATACATGACCGACACACTGCCCCAGGTGGTGAGCAGGCGACTGTGAACAACGTAACAGGGTGTGGCACACCGCAATGATAAAGTGTAGTCTAACACAGAGGTGGCCATGAGTATGGAGGGAATGGCCATGAAATGATGTCTGGGTTGGAACTACAGCCACCCGCAACCAGAATGTGACTATGGCAGGCACAGCTGCACACAACACCCACCCAAACATGTCTGCAACAGAGACTTACTCTGACAGGTGCAAAGAATGCGTGATGGTGTCCAGGCTGCACATGACAAGTGTGACAGGGGGTGAGGCATGGCTGCCATGTGACCTAATGCCACCAGGTGTGTGGCATCCCTGAGGCTGCTGTCAACAGCCCCTGCAGTGTTGCACCCCAGGGTAGGTGTGTCAGACATGTCCGAACATGATGCATGGATACTGCCATGTAGGCACAGGCAGTGCCATGGAATGGCATGTCAGCATCATGTAGACAGACACAAGCAGGACAACACAAGATGGCACAAGACATACAGGGAAAGCACAACATTACTGCAGTGGAACACAACATGCCCGACTAAGTGACTTGAACCATGGACCTGGTGGCGGCCAATGTGGCAGCACCACTGGCACAGGACACACAGCATGGATGGCTATGCCACACATGGCATGGCTTAAAGGGTGGTGGACAGGAGGCGTGGTCTGGGCAGCAATTGAACTGCGGGGGGAGAGAATGCCACATGTAGGCTATACAACCTAGGGGGTGGCTCTGTGTCTGCCTGTCAAACTTGGATGGATACATGACAGCCATACCAGGACAACCAACACTGCAACGGCACACCATATTGTACCACATGGCTTGGCAACACTGCACGGGTGTACCAACTGACATGTAGGACACACAAGTAGCCAATGAAACAGGTGCTGTCATATACCAATGTTAGGGCATGACTGACAGGTGTAGGCACTGACAAGCACTGTTTGCAAGCACCACAGAGACACCAGTGGATGACAGGGAGAATTATGACGGCAGTAATGATGGTGGTGCACAAGATGAGGAGGCCAACAGTATGGAACAAGACACACAAGGTACAGGGTCGGCACAGGTGCTGGGTGTGCAGGATATGACGCAGGGGAATACAGAGGATACAGCAGAGAAGCCCAGACAGACAGTGATAGCAGTGTTGGTGGACAATGCCACAGCAGAGGAGTATGACCCAGGGAGTGTAGGAAGCATTGCGGACAACATGGCCCAAGAGCTGAGCAGACTGAGCATGACAGATCTGGAGGCAAGCCTATATGAGGCTGTACGTACCCTGCAGGAGATAGAGGAGTGCTCAACAGCAGACTATGGCACCTTCTGCCAGTCAGTAGTGGGAGGAGCAGACTGAGATGCTTGGCTGCATAAGATTATGCCTAGAAGAATATCACAAAAATATGAACAAGCACCTGTCAGGCATAGCCATTGCAATACGGGTGAGCACATGAGACACCCAAGCAACTTTGAACACAATGGTGGAGGCCCTGCAAGCCACATGGGAATGCATTCAGGACCACACATAGGTGATACATCGACTCACAATGGCTGTGGAGAGATACGTGGAGCAGCAGCAGAGACAGAGGTTATTGCAATGGCGCTGCAGACCATAGCTGCAACCCTGTATACAAGGCCTCCATGTACACTGCATGTGCACGAGGACACCACACATCCACAGGCAAACAAGCAGCACCCACCTGTCATGCCTGAACAGCCACAACACAGTAAAGTAGCAGCACAGGTCACTGTGGCAGACCTGCCCACCCTGAGACCAGTGCTGTCCACCAGAGCTGCAGTGCAACAGAACACCACAGCTGAGGTGCAGAAGCCGGCACCTGTGGTGGCAATGCCACTCACCCATGGACAGGCCCAGGTTGCACAACATGACGTCTGAGCACCAGTGGGACCACCTAGAGGAGCAGCAGTTAAGCAGGCAACACCAGCCCCGTGGCAACAGACACAAGCAATATGGGACTGTCCAGGCCCACACAGCAGCGGGATCTGGAACACACACGTGGAGTCCAACAATGTGGTGCCAGTGTTGTGCCTGTCATGGGAGCCCAGGCAAAGACCATGAGGGACACCATGCAGCCACAGCTGAAGCATGAACTGCAATCAACACCAAAGAATCATGGCAGGAAGCCACACACCATAGGCATGCAGGACACAACTGCAGCTGTACAATGCAAATCACCGGTGACCAAGGGTGTGGGGGACACAGGCAACAGCAGGAAGAAGTGGATACAGCAGCATGATGTGGCAGCCCAGGAATGTCCAGGACCAAAGAAAAGAAAGACTGTCAACAAACTATGACACAATGTACACATACAAACAGATGGAATGGAACAGTGCTCATGGGGGTGGGGGTGGGGAAAGTGACACAGTGGTGACCTGTGAGGGTGGTGGTGACTGTGTGATGGGTGTATGACTGTGTGGGATGTGGGTTGTCTCTGGCTGGTACAGCACAGTGTTGTTCAATCACTAGGCATGTGTGTAATAAAACAATCAACACAAGATATGTGTGCGGTAGTACATCCACTGACACAGGAAGACACATTGGGATGGGCAGGGCATGTCGGGGAGGGTGTTAACATAATGGGTAAGGACAGCTGTACATGGACATATGCATACTGGAGACAGGTGGACACACATAACTATCAGTTATCTGCAACACTGTACAATTGGCAGTACATGCCTCCAGTGCTGCTGGACTGAATGCCTGTGTGGAAACACAGTAACCTGTCCAAATGGTCCAGGCAGTGCAATGGTGCATGTGTGTGTGGAATGCCCACCAGCCACCATGCACCCTGACAGTGGCCTGCCTCCATTGCAGATGTCTCCACCACACTGGAATAGATCAGACAGGGTCACATGGGCACATCGCATGCTACATTCCTGTCCACAGCAGTGCCCCCGACCCAAGACGGCCACAGGACAAACCACCAACCATGGCATATGCAATCCATTGGCTGTGCAGTCCCAGTTGTGGCTGTCATGTGATGTACCACAGTGAATGTCACAACACAATGCCAATGCTGCTTTAAGCCCCCATTTCCGTAGCTGGCGATGTGGCATGTTGCATGCACTTTGACACGTGCAGTCTTGTGCATCAGTATTGCAGCCGAGTACCCAAGGACTGTCCCCTCAGGGGAGGTACGTAGCTGCCACCCATAGGACATTGTGCCACCCAGCCCTCCCCCAAGGCTGCAGCGTACTGGACCTGTGACATTGTACATATGCCAGGACAACAGGCAGCTTGTGTCTGGCCAATGTGCATTCCCATACACCAAGCCCAATACATACACTGTCTCCCAACATGCTGCTATCACCAACATGGACATGTAAGCCATGTGAAGCCAAATCAACACACCACTAACATGCATGACATAGGACTGGCCAGGTCTAGGCCCCTTGTTGCATAGCTGTAGTGGCATGTTGGTCACTGTGTGTAGTCCCAATGACAGAGGGTCTGTTCATGAAAAAGGGTTACCAATGCCTATCATACAGTGCATAGCACATTTTTAAAAATCAAGAACTGTCAGTCATATGTTTTTGACTAAATCTGAAAGCTGGCTATATGTACAGATAAATAACAACTATAGAATTCTAGGGTACCCATACATTTGTTTGATGGGGTTTCCAGCTCCATTTTGCTGCTTTTTTTCACCTGAAAAAGTGTGACATGCAAAAACACGTTTTGCTAATTGTTTTTGCAAGCTTTATTTACTGTTTTCCCTTAATAAAGTAAATCTGCTTACTAATCTGGAGTTGTGTTTTTTATTATCTGTACTCTTTAGCCAGTTGTAATGCTCCATTTTTAATGTGTGCAGCTTTGTATTTAGTGTGATGAATGTAACCATTGGTGTCACGGCATGTTACATTCATATGCATGACCCCCAAATCAGTAATTTTGCTAATAGCACTTAAAATGATTTTCTGGCTGCTCTCCTAGTTTGACACCTTGTGATAATTGACTGTGTTACTGCCTGATCTAGCTCTCTCACAGAAGGGAGAGCAATCTTCGACCCTCACTCTACTTGGAGTCATGTCAGGCCCAATATTTACCCATCAGTCTGCGACAGTTGCAAAGTCATAACCTGTCCCTCAGAACCAAGCAACAGCCATAGAGGGAGGAGCTGAGTTGTGGTTTTAAACCCATTGTTTACATGTGGCTCCTCCATTTTGTAGGGCTACATTTCATGAAGATAAGCACTGCATGCAACAACGTGGACTACGGTTACATTCACCACAGGTAGGCTTCGGTTACCATCATTCACCGATTGTGGGGCAAATTTTTAGAGAGCAAATTCCTGTGACAACTGCATGTCTGGGGAAAGTACTAGGCATCAGTTGTAAAAGGGCTTATACTGCGTATATGGGGTGGGGGATTAAAATAGATTTTCTTTGTGGTATCACTCATTACAGTCACCACGATATGTGGTGCCAGACATCACATCTGCCAGTATTGTTATTATTGTCAAACGTCTCCAGGTTTTGTAGCACTATGGCAGTTATTAGTAGTAGCACGTTAGCCTTGAGGCATGTTCAGTTTTTAAAACTGAAACAAATGTGTGGGTGTCGCTTGTTACATTCACCACGTTGTGTGGTGTTAAAAATCACACTTTCCAGTAAGTAATTGTGGAATTTTTTCATGTTTTATAGCAGTATGTCAGTCGGTAGTAGTAGTATGTTAGTTGTTAGGCAAATTTAGTGCAGTAAGTCAAGCATAAATGTGATGTCACGTGTTACATGGGTTGACAGTATAGCCTAGAGGTTAGCGGAACGAGGTGTGAATGAGCTTAGTACATCCAGCAGACCAGACCTGAGTTTGATTCTCACAACCTCCACTTTGCATACTGTGTGACTATGAGAAAGTCACTTAACTGCCCAGTGCTCCCAGGTCGCTTCTGAAAACAGGCACTTGGGCCTAGTGGGCCTTACCTGGTTACCAAAGACTAAAATAAAACTAAATAAAATAAAATTAAAAAAATTCACCACGGTACGTGATGCAAAACATCAAATTTGTAATTAATGTAATGCAATTCTTATATTTGTTTCTCATGTTTTAATATAACTCATTACATATGTTCATTAAAAGTTTTACTACTAAAACAGATGTCTTGTGTCAGGTGTTACATTCACCACGGTGTGTGGTGTGACTTGTTACACTCACACCAATACAGTTCTTTTATCTCAGGAACCTGTGAGGCTTTTATCTCCCAATATGTTTCTTTTTTCATACTTGGGTCATAATATCTTGAAATGCATCACAAATGTAATCTGGAAGTAATCTGAAAATTTGACCCTCATGTCACTCTTTTGTAACCCCTTTTCATGAACAGACCCCAGACACACACCATGCCTGTCCTGTACCCAGCTCACGTCCCCTGGCCATGTCACTGTCAGTATAGTGCATGTCTGGCCACAGTGGCTGCATGTATAGGGCTATGGCTGTACGCTATAGTGGGCTGACCACTGAGGCATGCCAGGCCATGTGGATGTGACCACTGTGACACACACACACAGTGGCCAGCAGCCCTGGTGAGCAGGCCATGCACTGCATCAGCTGCAAGGGATGCTGATGACTGGGGGCCTGACACCACAGGCCATGGCTACAGGATGACTGCACAACATACACAATAGTACCATGTAATGGGCACAATGAACATGACAATGGAAGCACACAACAGGGAACCACAGCTGACACAATGTTCTGCAAAACACATGTTAACATTTATTGACTTGAGGAAGGTAGGCGAGTGTCTAAAGATTTGGGTGGCATAGTATAACACAAATAAGAACTTGAAGCATGCAAAGTCAAACACAACAATGGTACACAACTAAACAGCACAGAGTGAATGTGTGAACAAAACAGTGCAGAACAGTACAGACATGCCGTATGGCACCATGCACAACAGTGCCCACCCTGGTGTCAACACATAGCCACCAGTTACACTCAGTGATCACATATCAGACTGGGATGTGGCCGAGCCGCAGACTGTGGCTGGGACACAACACCCTGACTAGGGAGTATGTGCATGTAACACTGTACATTGGCAGTGCCAGTGATGGTACATGCGGGCCAGATGTGTGTGGCCTACATGTTGCAGAACTCTTACACTGCAGCAAGGAAGGCCTGCAGAGACACCTGCATCCTTGCACAGTCCATCTGAAAGGCCCTCCCTAGCATAACCAGGCCCTGCAGCTGGGCCCTGGGGGTGATCGGACCTGTGCAGCCTGGCTGAGCACTTCCACATCTGTACTGGCATCATGGCCCACTGCCATGTTGACTTGCCCTGTATGCCCACCTCCCACAGTCGCCAGTACATCTTGACGAGCCTCACCAGGTGGCACTGTGGCCAATGTCACTGTGGTGTACGCATCCCCAGGCTGCCTACTCCCCTCCCCATGCAATACAGTGGTGTCACTGTAGGCCATATGACTGTCCATGAAAATGTCTCAACCATGCTGCCACTCCCAGACACATAGGCAGTGGCTGCAGCAACATACGACAGTCCAGTGTGTGTGGGGACATCCCCCTCAACCTGCCCAATCACAGCCCCATAGCCAGCATCTGTGGCACTGTTGGACACCCTTCTGAATAAGAGGGTGTCACTCTCATCCTGCCCACCCCCAGCCCCATACACATCATATGTGGCAGTGTCAGCCACCCCTGGTGTTTGTGAGGGTGTTGCCCTAATCATGTCCACCCCGGGCCCCATAAACATAATCTGTGGCAGTGTCAGCCACCCCAGTGTGTGTGTGAGGGTGTTGCTGTCATCTTGTCCACCCCCAGCCCCATACACATCATTCGTAGAACTGTTGGACACCCTGGTGTGTGTGGGGGGGTTCCCCTCGAGTTGCCCACCCACAACCTCAGTGACAGCAGATGCCGCACTGTGGAATGCAAATGTGCTCAGGGATGTGTCATCCATTGACTGACCAGTCCCATCAGTGTGTCCATAGTTTGCAGCACTGTCTGACACACCAGTTCTCCGTTGACTGTCATCCATAGTCCGGCCAGTCCCAGCACTGTGACCATTGTCTGCAGCTGTGGTGCACACACTTGTGTCCATCATGTTGTCATCACTCTACTGGCTATCGTCTGACACAGTCTGCCTCTGGTCATCCTACATTCCCAGAACTGGATGGGCAGTGTTCATCTCCTGTGTTTTAGATACATCCTGGCAGGCCTCCTTCCCCTCCTCTTCACCCTTATCCTCTGCAGGTTGTAGATGTGGGACACGTCAATGGCACCGGCGCATCCTCCCCTCATACTCCAGGGCATCTTTCCTCTTCTGTATGTGCATTGCATGTATCATGGCCCTGGCCCCAGGACTGTCAGCATGGGACAGGGGCTTTCTCTGATGTTGGTGACCTAAATGCTGACACAAATGTACATGCCAGCATCCCCCCATTGTAATGGCTACATGCACACATGCAACATCCCACCACATGTGTGGATATGTGCAGTACTATGTGCTGACATGCTGTAAGACATTGTAGTGCATCGCTGCCCTGACACATGCCAACCATGTTACAGTCTTGTGTGCTGTGGGTACATGCAGTGTGCCCCAGTGCCCTGGCAACACTGGTGATAGTGTACAATGGTGCTTCTGACACCCCTGGCTGTATCTGTGCCCCCTGTGTACCTCCCATCTCCACTGTCCTCCATTCCACTATGGCAGTCACACAGCCCACTACCCACATCACATGCCACCCATCCAATGTCTACATGTGTTGTTGCAATGGCCACATATGACCATTGCATGCACCTCCATGCACATGGACACAGTCCCCAACCCACACACAATGTTGCACCATTCCTGTTCCCTGCACCATCCCCGTTTCTTGCATGTACATCCATTGTGATGTGCCACTGAGTGCCAGCTGTGACACACCAACAGCTGTACGGCACATATGCATGTATCAGTGGCCATGGGGAGACACAGGGGTCCATGCAGGCTGTGTGTGCATTAGGCACACCCTTCTTGCCCATGGTTGGCCATGTGCTGGACACCACCCATGGTCACACCTGGGGCTTGCTGGCCATGGTGTGGGCAGTCTGCGCATACAGCACCAGTGTTGAGATGCACAGTTCACACAGGCACCACACATGGACATGGCACAGGTCCCCATGTGTATGTGGTCTGCAATACACGGCAATAGGCATTTGCACATTGCACCTTGGCACATGGATGTCCCCATGTTGATGGGTATAGTTGTGTTACATCTCTACCCAACCCACGACTGTCTGCCATTGACAGGTACACCCTTTACCACCCACCATGGCATACACAGGTGGGTTGCATGTACACCGATGCCAAGTGCTGCAGATCAGACAGTCACGTCGTGTACCTAAACATGGCCGGGCCTTGAAGACCCACTTATGGCATCTTGCCTATCAAAAGTAATTATATTCAGATATTTATTCATTCAATTAATTGTTCAATGCGAATTTCATGTTTTTATTGGATTTTATCTGTTTTCAAATATGTACAACACCATGGTTGCAGAAAAGCACTTTAAAAATAAATGCATTATTATTATTATAATTACCCCATGAATGCCTGGCATTGTGGCACAGGTCCACACTGTGTGCTATGTACATCACAGTAGATAACATGTGTGTGGTGCTTACCTTGCGCTGTATGTCTTGATTGTGCCTCTGTTGCTGCATCCCATTCCTGGTCACCCTCATGCCTGGAAGATGTGGCCTGTCCTACACCATTGCAACCTATGTGGATGAATTGGAGTGACATATTACACTGTGTACATGTGTTGACTGAGACATGCCACTGTGGCATCTACATGTAGGTGTAGGCCTATGACTGTGTGGTCTGTGGGACTTACCTGCCGGTACATGCTACCCACTCCTTATGGCAACATCTGCATGTTACGCAATTTGACGCAGCCTCTGTAGCAGTCCAGGGTTATGCCTGGCCATATCTTGCCAGCTGTGTTTCAGCTGGCATGATGTTCTGCAGACCCCTGTTGTTTCCTCAAGGCGGGCACCTGTCTGGTATCAAATCCTATCCCACTCACTGGGGGGGGGGGTGTCTCCTTTACCCTGGTGGTAGCAAGATCCTCCCCTGCTGCTGCACAAGGCTACTGTAGGCAGCAGTCTCCTGGGATGTGAAGGTGGGGGCTCTACCACTCAACCTGGCCATTATTACTCCTCTGCAGCAGTTGCGTGACAGGCACAGTGGTGTGTGTTACAATTGGAAGCCTATGGGCCTTCTGCTGCAGTTCTGTATCATGTGGAATGTGTTTTGAGGCCACCACACACGTATGCCACTACTTCTGTGATTCAGATAATGTGGCTATGCACACACATGCAGCATCCCACAACTCGCACATGCAGTGGTGTTTGGGTTGCAATTGCAATTTGCGGCACTTGTTGTCAGTGCAGCCCATGCATCACGCATCTGCATTGTTTGTGTGCTGCACATGCTGTGTAGGCCTCAACTGCTATCTTTGATATCTCATGCATGGTGTCACTGGTGGCATCATGTGGTGTGCCTGTGCTGTCTCACAGGTCTGTGCAGGCTTTGGCACATACTGCCCAGCCTCTGTCTCCTACATGTGTGCCAGGATGTCTTATATGTGCAATATATCCTGTGACATGGTGATGCAAATGCAGGCTTGCTTAGGTCTTGTGCCCCTATGGTTCATGCTGTTTGGGGCTACATGGCGATGCAGGGATGTGGGGCAGTTTACCTTTCAGTCCCAGTGGGACATGTTATGGGGTCCCTCCCCATGGGGCCTGGTGTATACAAGGCTTGCCATGTATGATGTACATTGCTGTGTGTGCCAGTGGCTGTTTCTCCTGGGCTCCCATCTGTCGTCACACCAGCAACCCATTCACAGTGTCAGCCACTGTTGCTCTCCTGTCTGTTCCTGCTGCCTGATTCGATGGTGGCACCAGCCATTGCACCCTGTGGCATGTTGCAACTGTATTCGTCTGTGTGCCCCTTGTGTCCCTTGTGAATGTCTGTGTTGGGTAGGGTCTCCATGTACCACTCACATTTCTCACATTACAGTGGTACACAGGCACATCATGTGTCCATGGGACTTGGTCTGTTATGGTGGTCCTGCTGTCCGTGTGCATGCACACTCACAACTCCACATCCGCCCATCCTGACTGTGTGCTGTTCCATTGCAACCCTTCAACCCTGTGGCCACATGCCTCTCAGTGCTTCTCCATGCTGTCACATCATGGGTCATGGCCCTCTCACTGCCAGGTGCTATGTCAGCCAGGTGGCACCCAACAGACATGGGCACTGGTCCTGCTGCAGTGCTGCCATTTCTGTTAATTGACACTGGGCAGACAATATTCTACCCTGTGGTGGCATGTGACAGTGCTGCTGGTCCCACAGTGGTGATATTCCTGCCTCCAGCATGGTGTTGCGTACTGCTGCCGGTGCCACCCTTTGGGTGTTGGTGTCTCTTCTCAGAAGTGTTGTTGGATGAGGTCCAGTCTTGCACGGTGTCTCACAGCCACACCTCCTGGTCTTGCTTTTGCTGCCATGCTGTTGTGATCTATGTCCCCTTCCTGTCCATCCCCCTCCACCTGAACAGCTTCAGGATCAGGCAGTGGCATGCATCGTGAGAGAGCAAAGTTGTGTAGTATGCAGCAAGTGAGGACTGTCTTGCAGGCCATCTCTGGGCTGTACTGCAATGCCCCACCAGAGCAGTCATGGCATCTGATGCGTGCCTTTCGGAGTCCAAATGTCCTCACAATCACAGACCTTGTGCTGGACAGGGCCTCATTATATATCACCTCTGCTGCACTCTGTGGATGTCGCACAGGGGTCATCAGTCAGGGCAGTTGCGGGTATCCACTATCACCTGTTGGGGGTGGGAGATATCACTGTTTACTGGCCCAGTCTGTTGTGCTCAGCACCACCCATGTGTTGTCTGTGGATACACACACACATATTGTGTCACATGTGCCAGCCCCACCTGCCACTCCTGCAGCTTGGGGTACCACATGTCCATGGGTAGTACTCATCAAGCTGTCTTAGTCCCTTTATACTGGCCCTGTATGCCTCCCACTGCTACTGTCTGATGGGCCTGTCCTGCTGTTCTGTACCTGCATCACCAGTGTCCAGACATCCTGTGGGCATTTTGTACTGCACTGTGCATACATCAATGGCCACACTGTGTGTGCATGTAACTCAGACATGTCCACATTACCCCTGTTGCATCCATTTTTGCCACTGCTACCTACCTATCAGCCATCTGCCCGCTAGGTCCCCTCTCTCAAAGGCCTCATGTAGACTACAGTGACGGAAGCTATAGGAGTCATGACAGGATCTGGGGTACTGGGCAACCACATCCAGTATGCGTCAGTCACTGTCACATACTACCTGGATGTTCATAGAGTGGTACCCCTTGCGGTAGTCATATACTTCCCCCTCTGATGTTGGTGCCCTGATGGCCACATGTGTGCAGTCGATGGCCCTTAGCACACGGGGCAACTGTGCCATGGTGTAGAAGGCCTGCTTCACGTGCAGCTGTTGTGTTGCCTCACGTAGGAAACAGATGTACCTGGATGTGCGGTGTAACAGTGCTGTCAGGAAGCTCCTCAGGCACTAGGACACAGCAGACTGGGATATGCCCACTGTGTCACCGGTGGGGGTCTGGAAGCTCCCAGTGGCTAGAAAACATAGTGCTGCACTTACTTTTACCTCCACTGGTATTGCATGTCCCCTGTGTGTGGCACTATGAAGGTCTTCCCACAACTCTTGGCACAGCTCCCTTATTGTGGTCTTATTGAGGTAGTACCATGCAATACATTGCTCCTCAGTGAGCTCCGAAAAAGATTTGCATATGTGGATGACACGTGGCACAGTTCTCCCTGGTACCCTCCCCTGCATCCACCATCCACCATTCCCCTGGATCCTGCCACACCACCTTGCATGCCTCCATTGCTGCTGTGCTGCCATCAGTATGCCCAGTAGGGCTAGTGGTGCTGTCATTGTCTCTGTTGTTGTGTGTCTTGCTACACATTGCTGCCTCAACAATGGCTCAGCTATGTGTCTCTGCAGGGGCCTTTTATATGCTGTGGTCTGCTTTGACCAACTCCATCCTGGTCTAAGTGTTGGCTGCTTACAGCAACACAATTTTCTGGTCTCCAGTTTCTGGAATACCATTAGAGACGTAGGTGCTGTTTTTGCATGTCGTAAGTCGCATTGTGCATCGGCGTTGTGGGGTCTTTGAACGCAACTTGGTTGCAAGGCCTGTTTGGTGCAGACAATATGTGCATTGGCAACAGTCAACCTGCTGGAATACTGAATGTTGCAATTGCACCCACAATTTGAGATATGTGCCATTATTCCTTGATGCATTTGGCTTGCATCCTTCTAATTGCTTTTGGAATCGGGCCCCGTGTGTAACCTTCCTACAGTAAATTACTAGACAAGACGTTGGGCAGGATTTTCAAAACATGGTGCAGGGCTTTCACCAAGCCCTGCACCATGACACTTAGATTCTGGAAGTGCACCAACGCCTTTGCCACAACTGCACCTGATTTTACAATCTCAGGCACGCTTGCAACAGTTTTCATGATGTACAGCAGCTTGCACCAAATATCTGGTGCAAGCTCCATGAAAAAGGCACCCAGGACTGCCACAAGTTAGACCTGAAAAAGTTGGTCTAACTTGCAGCATTGCCGCATGGGATGGAAACTTCCGTGAGATCACCGCAAGCCCCACATGCTCTATTGTCAGCACACCAGGGGTTGCAGTGATCTAAGCCTTTGAAAATCCTGCCCATTGGGTTCTATTCACAAACAATGCAGAGTGGCAATGTGCCATGTTACCCCGGTGCATAGCCCACCCCGCATCTGTCATCACCTGCTGGTGCCCACTGCACCCCCTGTGTGGCATTCAAGATGCCACTGTGCCTCCACTACATGACCGAGCCCCCGGACGAATGCACAGTTCCAAGGGGAGGTGGGCTGGGTGCTGGTGCAGGGGGCATGTCTGCACTCCATGCCATTCATGAAGACACTGAGGGTATTGTGTGGGGGGGGCAATGGCTACGCCTTTTGAAGGCAGCTGTAACTGTTATGTGTCTCCCCTGGGATGCTACCGCATGTTGCAGTAGGGATGGCAGGGTCTCCTGGAGATCCACCGAGGGACCTGAGTTGGGGAGCTGATTGTCTGCCTGCCCGGCTCCACAGCTCCGCACCCAACCACCCCATGAACCTGCACACCAGGGGTGCAGGGCTGCAGATGGGAGCAGCACATTGGCCAATGTTAGGGAATACGGATGACATGCAGAACTCATGAGGGTGCGTAGCTGCATTGGGGGGATATGTGCCTTTCATGTGTACCCCCATCCATGTTAGTGAATAGGCACCATTATGTGCATCATTTCCATAGCAAAATGCTAGACAAGACACTATGGGCCCTATATTCAAAACTTTGCCTGGGTGCAATGCCAAGTTTACCCACATAAATCAAGTTTTGTGTAGATGCCCTATATTGAAAAGCCTGGTTGCATGGGCAAACAGGGTTTGCGCCCAGGTGATATTCAGAGGGGGGCACAATTCAAATGAAGGGGCCGGGACCAGAATATTGGTGCAGTCCAATATTCAAAGTATGTGCACCACACAAGCTTGTATAGTACTCTTATGTGGCTCAGATACTGCCAGCCAAAACCATGACTTACTCCCTTGCAACCAAAGTTGCTGGTGGAGGAAGTGTGTCGGTGTCCCTGACCCCAACACAGTAGTCCCTAGTGCTAGTGACCCCCACTGACCACCATACCAATGATTAAATGTAATGTTTCCTTGGTGCCTAGTGGTCCCACCACCAATTGCTGTACAGATAAGTCAATGTAAAGTTTCTCTGGTGTCTAGTGGTCCCTCCACTCACCTGCACCCATGTCTGAGGCATAAACATGTATTCCCTGATTTCTAATGGTCCCTTCCCCTCTTGATCCCATGCCCAATGTAGAAATGTGGTATCCCTGCTGTTCAGTGGTCCCCCCACCTGATCCCATGCCCACTGTGTCGATAAATATTCCCTGATGTCCAGTGGTCCCCCCATCCCATTCCCCTGTTGTATATCATAATACCAGTCCCTGCTGGCTAGCAGACCCCCTTCTATCCTCAATCCCCTGTATTATAAAGTATTATACAATGGCAAGAAAGAATCTTGGACTGTGATTGGTCAGTCTGGGACTGAACCCATGATGTTATCCCAGCACAACATCACGGCTCTAGTCTCAGCACTGTGAACCCAATTGGATGCCCACCAGGATGACCATTAGTTACTCTTTTTTTGCATCTCCTCTTAAGAAACAAAAATATTTTTCCACACTAATAAAAATTATTTTTTTATTTTATATATAACAACAAGCCATTGTATAATAGGAATAATGCAGTCCAGGGTGTGTGTCTTGCTGGGATAATGCCACGCCTGGGGCATTGGACACACTCAGCCTGCGGCCTCGTGCTCAACCCCTCCCAGACGTGGTGTTATCCCAGCACGACACACACCCTGTCATGCATTATTCCTTTAATACTATTACCTGGTGGCTAGCAGATCCCCTTCTATCCCCAGTCCCCTGTATTATAAAGTAATACTATTGCCTGGTGGCTAGCAGACCCCCCCCCATTCCTTGATCCCCTGTATGACAAACATAAATCCATTCCCTTGTGGCTAGCAGACCCCCCCACCCTGGCAGGTAGTGCCCCACCACCACCCTTCCCCACATCCCTACCCCGAGTCAGTGACTGGCAAAGCCCTCTGCGCTCCACCAGGTCAGCCACTGACTGAGCTGTCAATGAGCAGGTACAATATACAATACTCACTCATTGACTGACAAAGCTGGGAATCAATGAGCATGTACTGTATACAGTATGTGTTCATTGACAGCTCAGTCGGTGGCCGGCTATGGTGGAGAGCGGAGGACTGTGCTGGTCGCCAGCTCGGGGTCAGGCTGGGGGGGACAGATGAGTGGTGGGGTACTACTTATGGGAGGGGACTAAGTAGCCACCAGGGGAACAGATTTACATTTGTGATATAGGGGATTGTGGATAGGGCTGTGCTAGCCACCAGGGAATGGTATTACTTTATAATACAGGGGATGAGGAATAGGAAGAGGAGTTCACTAGCTTCCAGGGACTGGTATTATTATATATAACAGGTGACCAGGATGGGGGTACCAGTGGACACCAGGAATAATATTTGTCAACACAGTGAGCATGGGATAAGGTAGGGGACCACTGGACACCAGGGAATATTTATCGACACAACAGGCATGGGATTGGGTGGGGGGACCACTGGACACCAAAGATACCATATTTCTACATTGAGCATGGGATCAGTTGGGGGAAGGGATCACTAGACACCAGGGAATACATGTTTACACCTCAGGCATGGGTGTGGGTATGGGGAGGGACCACTAAACATCAGGGAGACTTTACATTTATCATTGGTAAGGCAATTGGCATGAGGGGTCACTAGACACCAGGGAAACATTACATTTACTCATCGTTATGGTGATCAGGGGGTACCCTCAATACCATGGACATTTTACATTTAATCATCAGTGCAACGATTGGTGGGGGTGGGGATCACTACCACCAGAGGTAGCTCTCAGGGCATGGGCAATTGAGGGAGTGGCACCATGCAGTCCAGCCTTGCTGCCATGCAAATGATCCCATAATGAACATGCAAATGGCCCCCTAGTGCCTTGCATGCTAAATGGGCTCATTTGCATGGGACTGTTTGAATATAGGAAATTTTAGCATGCGTGCAAGCCATTGTGTCGCCCCTATTTTGGAGACCATGTCTGCCCAGCACTGAGTGGCTTAGCACTGTAGAATAGCGCTGATGCACTATTCCACTGAATATAGCATTTTTGGACACCAGGCAATCGCAAGGTGGTGCAAAGATGTTTGCGCTTCACTTTGCCCATTTTTGAATATACATGTAACACCCCCATCCCAATTTGGGGGCTTACCTTATGACCCATAGCTCCCATTCTGCTCCCCCCTAAAGTTTTTTGTTTTTTTTAGTTTTTGTTGACCGGATAAGTTCACTAGACTTCTACCTATTTTCAGACACAACCCGGGGGAGGGGGATACAGATGAATACCAACTGACCTTGAGCCAGGTTAAGCTGTTGGTGGTATTTTTAGTGAAATGGGAGAAATTTGGCCATGGCACCGGGGAAATTCACCTACTCATATGTAGGGGGCGCTGTGTTGCTCCAGTCAGGAGAATGTCCAACAGTGTGGAGATGGATGATGAAGGAGAAGGTAGTCGGGGAGAACAGCTCCCTGTCATTGAAGAATATTTGTTTTGTAGTCCCATGGATATTTCGGTGGCAGAAGTAGATATTGTGTTACCTGCACCGATGGATGTAACTTCGACAGTGAGCATTCTGGACAATGGAAGAAATTTGCACGTATGGGGTTTTTTGAGACCCATGTCAATAGAAGTGGAAAAGGCTATTTCTGGGATACACTCCCCTACTAATAAAGCAGCTGGCACAAGTAGGCTGCTTGACATGATTTTGGACTTTGAAGTAGGTAACCAAGGAAGCACAGATAAGGAACCAGGTGAAATAATGGCTAATTCCTCAGCCAAGGAAGCAGTTGAAGCAGTTCAGAATGCGAATGCTGGTATGTGGTCTCCTGAAAGAGCTCTTGCTGCAGCGTGTTGGTCACTCACTCCGGATGGGATACACTGGCTCCCCGGAGACATACAAACGGCAGCTCAGATCATGGCATTGGCTCTGCAGCCACATTCTGTTTGCTCTAAGGATTGCAAAGGTGAAATGATGGAGTATTCTTACTTGGGTGTGTCACAGGGTGATGTGCCAAAACATGGAGAAGATACTACTCTGCAAGTAGATGCTGGCGTGGCAAATGTTCCGGACACTCCAGTATAAGGTACTGATAATTATTCTGAAAATGCTACGCCTGTAGATGCTGCTCATATGAATGTACCTATTGAGAATGTTACGGCTAATACTGAAACTAGACCTATGCTGACAGAAGCGATTAGTAGCCCTGGGTCACCTAGGCCTGTATTGCAAAGTGCTGACACTAGGGATGGCCGAGAGGCTCCCTCTACTTCATGGGCAGATTTTATGGAACATCAGATGACAGCTGATGATTCAGAGGCTAGAGAAGAATTTCATCAGGATCCTAACCCCGAATCCTGCTCTCCCCCTTCCCCCTCGACCACAGCATAATCCCAGAAGAAGGATGGCTAATTTATTTGCAAATTTAGGGAAACCAAGGTCCAGAAGGAATGCTGTTCGAATAAAATACAAGGGAGGTCTTGAACTTCCACCCGACAGGGTTTATGTGTCACGAAAACTCCTGAAGGAATCTATGCAATTTCAGGCAATGGACATTTTTGAATTAATTCATATATCAGGAGATATCATTAGCTTTAATACGCCGGCCGGTCCAGCTCAAAAGATTTTGGGCTAAGTTCTCTTATTTAAAACAAACACCAGTGTGGGCCCCTTCCATGGCCATTCCATTAAGGAGACCATCTGTTAAAGTCATCACCATTCTCTTTCGAAAAGAGAATGTGCATGTGTCTGACATTTTATATTAGGTCAAACAAAGAGCAGATGTTACGGATAGACCGGCTCCTATTATTGACAGTGAAAATATATGGACCGGGGGTTGGAAAGTCAAAGTAAAGTTACAAATGGCAGAAGAGGGCCCGCTGCATCTTCCTAACTGCTTTTACTTGGGTTTCTGCTTTTATCCTGGCCAGCCCAAGACATGCCACAGATGTGGGTCCTTTTCTCATCTAAGCAATGCATGAGTGGCTCTAATATGCAGTTTTTGTCAGCAGATGGGCCATCTGAGCAACTAGTGTCAAAACCCTTCGAAATGCAACTCATGTGAGGATCATGGTCACTTGTTTCTACAATGTCCCAGGGCAGTTCACAACAAAGTTTTTTGGGGGGATCAGGACATCACAGTACATGCAGCACAGGAAAAACAGTCTGGACAACAACGATACTTGAGCTCGGAGAAGGAGCCAGAGGTACCAGTAGCTCAGTGTGATATTGCTCAGGTAGACACGGAAGACACCCTTATAGACCACTCTGTTCATGTTCTACATCCAGATGAGGACACTAATACTTAACAGGTTATGGCTGAAATTGCAGAAGAACAGGCAGGGCCCTCTACTGTGTCAAGCCACTCTGGGGAGATGCCTCCCCCCCTCAGAGGAAGGATATCAACTGGTGACAGGGAAGAGATGGTCTGCCAGGAATATTCCTAAATCAAAACGTCCTCCAACAGAATTCATTACAGAATAAATCAAATATGCTGTATTGAAAACTTCGACTGGGGAGGATGACGAGGATTCAGAGGCCTCTTTGTTAGCCTCATCTCGGAAAGAAACTTCTGATATGGAGGGAGGTGTGGGGGACAGGCCCAGAGTGCAAAAATGAACAAGGAAAAAAACATCTTGAGTACCCCCTCCACTCTTGTTTAATTTCTGAATACCCGGCTCTGCTGAGGATTGTATCACTGTTCACTCTTTAAATGCGAATAGTATAAAAAAATCACAAACGTAGATGTATTACTTTCCAGGCTTTAAAAGACACTCAAGCAGATATTTGTCTTTTACAAGACACTAGGCTTCACTCAGAGGCTGTTATCTACCAAGCAAAAAAAGCATGGGTTTGGGGTCATCTATATGGTCTTTGGGGGAGCAAGCTTGCTCAGGTGTGGGTATACTTTTTAGAGGCTTTATACAACTCTCCAAGATTATAGAAATTGACCCGGGAAGAGCTTTATTCATTGATATTACCTACCAGTCACAAGATCTATGGATTGGGGTAGTGTATGCACCACAAACAAAAAAAACTAAGGTGCACTTATTTCAGTCACTTCAATCATATTTACACACACACACACACTGAAAACTCATTTTAGGGGGTGACTTCAATTGTCCGCTGGACCTAAAAGACAAGACTGGGATCACATCTAAAATGTATTGTGATACAAACATGCTAAAACAAATCTTGAGCATAGCAGAATTACTGGATACTTTTAGATTTTTACATAGCACAGGGGACATACATAGGGCTTTCTTGTCCTTGAGAATTGATTACGTATTTGTTTCTAAACAGTGGTCTATTTTGTCCGTGGAAACTATTTCCTCGGCTACATCAGGTCATTTTAGTTTAGAAATAGCTTTGGGTCAATTACATAGAAATAATATAGGATCCGGTTACTGGCACCTTAACAACACTTTATTAACTGACCCTGATATATATTATACAAAGTAAAAGAACATATTTTGGCCAGAGCAACACTTGTAGCCTGGTATGGCTCTGTTAGCGACTGGTGGATGGAAATGAAAGCATTGATTCTTCAGTTATTTCAAAAACGGGGGAAGCAGAAAGGGAAATCTACCTACTTCCAATATCTGAAACTTAGAAAGAGTCTTTACCAACTCATTACTGTACAGAATACTGACCATATTGATCATTCCACACAGATTCAGGCTATTAAACAAGAAATGAAAACCTACTTATATTCAAAAGCTAAATCTTTGCAGATGGAGCAATCTGCAGGAACTCCAGGTACTAAAGCATTGTTAGATATTTTTAAGGGTTGTCAATCAAGGGTTAGGAAAAAGGCCTGGGAGGCAGTTAAGGATAACACAGGTGTGGTACATTCTGATTTTCGCAGTATAATGGAAATAATTCATACTCATTTACACTCCTTCTTTGAGACTCCGATACAGACAAAAGATAAGTTAGGACAGGTTTTAACTAATCTTGCTGCCCTGACTCTGGATCCCAGATAAACCTTGATATTAATAACTCCAATATCTGAGGATGAAATTCATATAGCCATGCAAAAATTTAAATTAAATACAGTTCCGGGACCTGATGAGTTGAGCCCGAAGTTTTATAAAACATTTCAGGACACCCTTATTCCATTATTGGCAGAAACATTTAATGACATCTTATGTAATCTGGACATTCCAGATCCTATGGTGAAAGCCTTGTTGATTTTGTTGCATAAAAAAGGGGGCAGGCTGGATGTTAATAACTGGAGGCCCGTCTCATTATTAAATGTAGATCTTAAATTGCTCACTATCATATTATGTAACCATATTAGTGGTATAGCTAAATCAGTTATTTCACCTCATCAAAACTGTGCAATCCTTGGACGTACTATGAAAGACAATTTGATCTGTTTGTGGGAAGTATTTGCAAGAGGGCATTTGGGGATTTTGCTGTGCTATGTTATTACTTTGGATCAAGAAAATGCCACTGATCGTGTATCACATAATATCATGTTTCAGATCCTAGCCTTTTATGGCATTCCTCAACAGCTTATTGCATGGTTACAGTTATTGTGTGGTTCAGCACACTTTCATCTGCTTTTGAATGGTACAATTGGTCAACAGATTCAGCTTAGGAGAGGAGTGCAGCAGGAGAGCCCAATGAGCCCCCTGTTGTACACATTTTATATCGATATTCTGGTGAAACATACTGAACACTCTAGGCACATTGAAGGCATGAGTCTTTCCCCTCGGACCTTACCCCTTAAAGTCCTGGCTTGTGCAGACAACCTTTGTCTATTCTTAAAATCCCAATTGGAAGGTGACATAACGCGCAACACATTGGTAGCTTACTCAGAGGCAACAGGTGTTAGAATAAATTTCCATAGAAGTCAAGCTCTGGTAGTCAGACATACAGTGCTCACAGATCAAATCTGTAGGGTGCCTTTATCCCACGAAGCTGTGATATTAGGAATCAAGTTTGGCCCTAACGAAATGGAGAATGCAAACTGGGAAATAAAGCTGACACTATATGATACACAAATAAGGGCATGGCAAGGCTTACAGATCACTAAACTTAAAAGGATTTATTTGATTAAAACTTTTATAGTTCCACTTTTATTATTCATAGGTTCCATATTCTCTCTGCCTGACACATTGGATTCTAGACTGTACAATACCTTTTTTAGAATAATCTGGGGGAGCCGTTTAAACCCGATTAAACAGAATACAACATATAGATCTATTTCACAGGGAGGTATAGGTATGGTTCACCCATTGGTATTTTTTCATTCCATTTTCTGTTATGGGAACTTAGTGCCTAGCCTCAGGAAAGGGACACAGAATTGGATGATCTGGGGACAAGAATGGCTTGAAATGATTTTGCCAATCTGGTCCTTAGATAAATGGACTTTCAAGTTACATAATACAGTTATTCCGTCCTACATGTGCCAAGCACTACAAAAAGTCAGGAACTGGGAACTCACCATAACTGATTTTACACCCTTCTCAAGACAGCTTATATACCAATAAATTGTTTTAGTTCATTTTACAGAACCCTTCTCTTTTCCAATGGGCACACCACAAGGGGTGTTGGTTACTAAACAACAGTTAAAGGACTCCAGAATTCCCAAACTGTTATGGGACAGTACGTGGTTGGCATGTCATGGGAGATTGGGGGTTAGAAATAACCACAAGCATAAGAAACTGGAAGAGAGGTATTGCCTTAGAGACACGTGTAACATGGTATTAGAAACACAGTGCCCCTTTATTGTTGCTTTTAGTAATTTATAAAATTTTATGACACAGGATTGGGCCTTTTCAACCATGACATATGACGTCTTAGTCTTAGGTATATATAATGGTCTCTGGAAGAAATATAATGTTAGTACATTCAGATTGATTTATGGGGTTTTAAAATACCACATTTGGCAAGCCAGGTGTCATTGGGTGTTACAAAAACAGTACATTTCTCAACAGGAGCTTGTCAGAATTATTTTGGGACAAGTTAAATACAGTTATGAAATAGATAAAAAACAGAATAGTAGTCAGCAGATAGATTCTGTATGAAAACTCTGTCTTGGGTGGATAAAATAAAGGAAGTAAAAAAAAGAAAAAAAGGAGGGGAAAAAATCAAATCAAATCAGACTTTATTTGTAAAAGGCGCCTTTCCAAAACCAAACCGTCTGTACATAACATAATAAAAATCAATAAATAATTAAACAATGTTAAAAATTTATCCAAAACGGCAACATTAGAAATCATTACATGCATAGCTAAAAAGAAATGTTTTTAACTCTCCCTTAAAACTTTGGACAGTCGGGCAATCTCGCACCTGATGAGGTAGAGAAATCCACAGGGTTGGGGCCATAAAACTAAATGATCTGGCCCCAGATGTCTTTAAAACGAACCCTGGGAATCTCCAGCAATCCCTCATCAGTGGATCGGAGAGAGCTGGAGGGACAGTAGGGACAAAGGAGATCTTTCAGGTAACCAGGTCCCTGATTGTGTAGGGCCTATTAGGTCAGTAAACCGACCTTGAAGGTGATTCGCCAGCGTACTGGCAGCCAGTGCAGTCTGCGGAACACAGGCATTGTATAACTGGCCCTAGAAGAACCAGTCAATAGATGGTCTGCCGCATTCTGCACTAGCTGCAGGCGACAAATATCAACCCCTGGTAGCCCAAGATAAAGGGTGTTGCAGTAGTCAAGGTGGGAGGTAACGAAGGCGTGGACCAAAGTAGGAAGATCGTCAGGAGGAACCAGGTGCTTCACCCAGGTGATGTTCCTCAGATGGTAAAAAGAGGCTTTGACAACTACCGACACCTGAGATTTAAGTGTCATACAGTCATCAAACACAATGCCCATGTTCCGTACTCGGTCTGAGGTAGTTAGCTGAACACCCCCAAGCCATAAACCCGAGGGTGATCCCACCAACAAACCCGCCTCCCGGCGACCTGGGTCCACAACCAACACCTCAGTTTTCTCTGAAAAAAAAAGAGGAAGGATTGTAGGCTACGATGGGTTGTTGGGCTTGGGTCCCATTCTAGCATGTCTGTAGACTTTGTAGAGTTGATGCCATAGTTAAATAATTTCACATACTAAGGAGATTTTGTTCACTATAGGCACATATATGTAAGATTTTTAGTGAGTCTGTATTTCGTACTGACATATTTCCTCTACCTATGGATTAAGGTTGTAGGTAAACCCTATATTAGTTAGTTCCCTGAATATCTTTAGAGATTTCTTGAAAATTACTGCCCCCTAGTATTGTTCGATTTTCTCACAATACAAAACTTCCCCTACTCTTTTTGAGAAGTGCCATGTGATCTTTAACATTCACCTGAACTACCACCAGAACAGGTAGATGAGATCTCGGTTTAACATCTCATCAAAAAGATGGCACCTCAGGAGTGTAGCACCCCCCCCCCATGCTGCACTACAGTGTCAATGTTGGGATATTAACCCAAGTGTCTGGCATGGGAATAGAACCCACAGCCTTCTGATCTCCCAGCCTCAGAGACGAGTATGCTACCTGCTGAGTCACTGACACTGAGTGCCTTCTAAATGCCTGACATTTGTTTTTGGTGTGGCCCAAGTCCTGTTGTGCCCTACTATAATTTCAGCCCAATTCAGGCTCCAGACTTCAGTCGTGCATCCCAGCTGCTCATTTTCAGCATTCTGGTGCCACGGAGATCATGTATGCGCAAGGCTGCATCTTTAATCTCCTGTCCACTCAGTTTGCAATCAAGCAGGAGAGTGTTCAGTGGTCCCAGTCCCTGCATTGGCCAGAGTGGTGACCGTTGACCACAGCAAGGGCAAGGAGAGCCCAATCCTAAAAATAATTAAACAGATCCATGGAGTACTTGTGATCGGGGCTCTTGAATATTAAATGAGCCAGAGCCCAAGTCCTAATAAATATTCATGAGGGTCTGTCTGCCCTCATGGAAAGCTATTTTCGGAGGCTGCTGTGGGAAAACTAATTGTAAATAAATAAATGTAGCAGCAGTTGCCAGGACATTTGGGGACAAAGGTTTAAAGAGGGGGAAATGTTTAAAATAAATAAATAAATGTTTAAACTGGCTGCAACAGTACTATTGGGACTCGGATAATAGCCTGCCTGCTGCAAACAGGAACACAAAATATTGGCAGCAGCAACAGGAAAGTGGACTAAGAGAATTACTTAAGCTGGACAGCGACTATAAGGACACACATGTGGCTATTAAACTGTGAGGTAAGTGGGCAAAAATGGTAATTATTCTGGCTGCACCAGGACTTTATTTAGGACTGTGTTAAATCTGCTTAAGGGACTGTGTGTTTAACAGCCACTACAGAACAGCAACAGCCAATCAGAAAGCTGGAATTTTTAAGCCAGGACTTGTAGGACTTTTACCAAAGCTCATGGGAAACTACCAAGTGCTTATGGGGAACCGCAGGGACCTAAATTCAGGTGCTAAAACAACAAATCAATTGTACAGTGAGGGAGGTTCATGAATAATTTATTTTTGAGATTGGCAAGCCTTCCAGCCAATCAGAGCCAAAGCAACCAATAGCTTTAGCCAACAGGGAGCCTCAGAAGAGCTCCATAAAAGACAGTGTTTCAACAGATTTTTTCAGATTCGAGCGGGAGCCCCCTACAGACCAAATGGTCCTAGAGATCCAGTGTAAACCTCTCCACAGGGGAGAGGGGCTATGTTCTTCTTTGCCCCCCCAAACATAAATAAATAAATAAATCAGTAGCTGTCTAAGCAAAACCTGCTAGCCTGGGGTTTGCCAGAAGATGTCCTCCAGGGCTAGCCAAATCCTTTCCACATTTGGGAAAAACATGGGTCCTGCAACTCGATGCCAAGCCAGCTGTGAAAGAACTGAACCCGCCTAGGTAGTGAGAGTGCTGATATCTTCAGGAACCTCAGATGAAGGAATGCTATTTCTGTGAGGATGCCTGAGTGAGTAAACTTATACCTTCAAGTGCAACTAAAGAAAAAGCTTTATGGGGCAGCTGTCTGCACCCTAAGTTTAATCAAAAGCTTAGAAAAGGTGAATAACTGCCATGTGACCAGAAGAGGGTCCTGTTAAAATTAAATATAAATGTGTCTGAAATGTGTTCGAATTGCTAAGTGTCTACAGGACTGAAATGGAATACTCAGAGTCAGGGCACTTCCTGACTTTGCCTGGGAGGTCCAGTATTTGCTTGTTGGAGCTGTTAAGGGCAACAGTTGTCAGAAGTATTTTGTTTATTGTTGTGACGTCCTGTGGAAGCTACAAACTCCAGCCACTGCCACATGGGACTGAGACGTTAAAATTTGTGTTTGAAAGAACTGCAGTAACTGTTTGAACTGCAAAATTAAAAAGTATGGTATTGTAGAAGTATATTAGGGTAACATGGAACATGACGAACCGGGTCACCCTAGCCTTAAAGGGCAAGTACCCACCAAAAAGATCTAAAGCTGAAAGGGACCAATGCCATGCTGGCCTCACTAGCCCATGGTTAAAGGATTAAGTTATAAATGTGTTGGTTGCAAATTTACAGAAGGTGAATATGCTGAATGTTCAAAAATATAAATATGCTAAATGTAATGTAACCAGCTGGTTAAGCCACAAGTGCTGTTGGCCCAGAAGAGGGACACAGACTTCAAGATGTTAAAGTGTTGTTTCCATCATCACGTTTTAAAATCTTTGCAGTCAGTTTAGGTAGGACTGTCTCTTGGTGTGCCTGCAGTTTAATATCTAGGGATAGTGCCCGTTGGCTGAAAGCACTCAATTCTAATTCTTCTGTGAGTAAATGTAGGGCCTCCCCTGCACCCTTCAAAGAAACTATAATTAGTTTAAGTGTTTAATGTTTTCAAGCTAAGGCTTAATCTTCTTAATTTAGCCAGCCAACGTGTAGCTGCACCATCTTCAGGCCTGCACCTTTACGGACTGTGGTTACTGTGTACCCAGGTTAAGGTTGGGATTAAGGGGTCTCATACAAAATGTGGGGACTGGTACCAGTGTGGGTAAAATAATAATATTTGTGTTAACTGATCTATACAGCTTAGTTAGATAGCCAGGGCTCTGGTTATTCTTAAAGGTTGGTGGGTGATGTGATTAATAAATGATTGAAAATGCAAACTGTGATCTTATTCCAAAACTAAATCAGATCAATCAATCTAAACATAAATAACTGTAAATTCATAATCTCTATTCCTTTCTTCACCCATCCTAACTCCTCCCCATGTAAATAAACTATGTTGTTGTTTTGCAGATACCTGTGTCATGAACATATTACTAGGATGCAGCTACTAATTGCTAAAATGTATGAAATGTGGGGAAATTTTATTGGATCATGTTTGGAGGTGGCATTTGATAAAGTGGGTAGGTACAGTATCCCTGAGGGTTGTACCAGGTTTCAAGCTAGCCCATTTAAAGCTATACTTTTGGTGGAGGCACTGCATTAATGGAATATCTTGGTTAAGAATCAGTTTAAAGTAAATCTTGGGAACCCGGGCCCCTCAACCTACATCCTGGATAGTAGGCAGGGGTAATATCCCTTGGAGTAGTGCCACCTAGGGGTTATATACAGCCTTATGTGTAACATTCCCATAGCAAAATTGTAGATGAGATGCTATGTGCATTTCCATGGCAAAATACTAGATGATACACTATATCCAGCATTTCCATGGCAAAATACTAGATGAGACATGGTTCATGGGTTCATAGGTTCATAGGTTTATAGGTTAGCATCAAGTCAGAAGGTTAGAAAACTGTTTTGACTCACCACATATTAATGGTACCTTCTGGTTAGTTTGTTTCCCATGTGTTCATCTAATAATGTTTTGAACATTTCCATAGAACTACTTGAGACCACATGTTCAGGAAAAGCATTCCACATATCCACTACCCTTTTGCTAAACCATCTACCTCTCCTCTTGTTGTTGTACATATCTCCTCTTACTCTAAGCCAATGTGACCTAGTTCCTCTACTGTTTAGGTTTTTTATTTAACCCTGTGCATTCCCAAATTATATCATTGTTGAAAGCTTTATAAACAAAACATAGGTCTCCTCTAATCCTTCTTTATTCAAGGAAGAACATGCTTAATTTGCTCAGCCTTTCCTGATATGTCATATTTTTTAAGTTCTCGATTTTCTTTGTTGTTTTTCTTTGTACCTTCTCGATTATCTTAGTGCTCCCAATACTCCATGGAGCACAAAAAGGAGCACAATATTTCACACTGTATGTGGTCTTACAAGAGATGAATAAAGCGGAACAATTACTTTACGGTCTCTGCTCTTGATGTTTCTAAAGACGTACACCATAATTTTACTGTATTTTTTAACCATCTCCTTACATGCATATCAAAGGACAAGTTGTCAGTAATAGTCATTCCCACATCTTTCTCAATTGTAGTAGTCTGAATCACTTTGTTATTCAATATGTAAGTGGCTATAAGATTATTATAGCCAAAATGTATCACCCTACATTTTCCCTCATTAGTAAATCTTTTCTTTCTAGCTCACTGTTCAGTTTGGGTAAGATCTTTCTGAAAGTTAGCAATAGCTTTGGAGTTGTTAATAATTGCTCCAATTTTCATGTGATCCTTGTACTTACATACCCAGGAGTTAGCTGAAGTCTGCATTGAGGATACAAGTATATTGAAAAGTGTTGGGCCTAACTCGAAACCTTGAGGCACTCCACTAGTCACCTTGCCCCATTCAGAAAAACACCCCTGATGCAGACACACTGACATCTGTTATCTAACCAAGATGTTACCCAGGATATTATGTTCGAGGATAGTTTTATTTCAAGGAGTTCTTCTAGCAGTTCTTTGTGTGGAACAGTTGAAAGCTGTGGAATAATACAAATACACCACATCCACTGGTAAACCCCAATCAATTGCACTACTAACAGGCTCAAAAAGCTGTAGTAGGTTAGTTAAACAAGATCTCCCCTGACAGAATCCATGCCTTGTAACATCAAATAAGCCATTCTGTTTTATATGGTATTCAATCGTCTCTGTTATGATTTCTTCCAATACGTTGCCCAGAACCAACATGAGGCTTATGGGCCTATAATTTTTAACATCATGCATATCTCTCTTTTAAAAAGTGGGGGTCACATTAGCCTCCCTCCATTTGGAGATTGTTTACCTTCTAACATGGAATATTAGCAGCCCAGGGTATATCCAATCCAGCTCAGCAGACTTATCAATTTTCATTTTCATTAATTTTCCAGTACCCATTGCTTGGTTACTTTCAAGGCATCATTATTCAGATAAACTTCACTATTATGCTGTTTGTTTCTATATCTTTCTAATGAAAAATGCTCACAAAATAGTTGTTAAATATTGTAGCCGTTTCTTGTTCTCTGTTTATAATGGAGTCCCCATCAATTAATGGACCTGCAAGTCTTTGACCACTCATAAGGCTATCCACACAATTAAATAATTATTTTTTATTATCTTTAACCATTGCTGCCATTTTTATTTCAGCTTCTGATTTTGCCTTTTTAATCAATTTTTTACATGCATTTGCCTGTGTTTTATATTTTTTCCAGTTCTCATCAGTGGGGTGATGCTTACATCTTTTAAATGCATTTTTCTTTTTCCTAATATATCTGTTTACTTTCCTATTGAACCATTGAGGCACCCTGCCCACTTGATTATACTTTCTGACCTCTGGTATGAATTCAGTGATGCAACAGTTTATTTTAGTTTTCAATAATTCCCCATGCTTATTCTAGTGACAACTCCTCCACTTCCCTTTCCCAGTCCCAGGACTTTAAATAATTCTTCATCAGATTATAGTTTGCTTTATTATAGCATTTTAACCTAAAAACCTCTTTCATGTTTCCCTAGAATATGTTAATTGCCATACTGATCATATTGTGATCACTGTAGCCCAGTGGTTCCATAACTTCCAGTCTGTGTATTTCCTCCACAAAATTGCAGAAGACGAGGTCCAGCTTATTGCTCCTTCAAGTATTTTCTTGTACCAATTGGTCCAAGTTATTATGTAACATAAGTTCAATAAATCTGTTCTTCAGTGGAGTTTCCCTGTTAAACTATCCCAATTAGTTTTTGGAAAGTTGAAGTCCCCCCAAGAGTATGTAATCTCCTTCTAAATCCATTTCCCAAATGGTGTCCAGAAATATGGCATTCTCATCATTATTTAAGTTTGGGGAACAGTAGCCTAGTTCTACAGTAATGTTTTTTGTATTCATTTGCACGTGGACCAATATAAGTCCGGTGTCTCCTGAAGTATTATTATCCCTAAGTTGGTGTGCTCTAATGTCCTCTGATACATATCTTGCTATCCCTCCTCCTCTTTTCTCAGACCATTCTTTATGAAAGACATTGTAGCCCGGTATTTGCATACCCCAGTCATCCTTTTTAAACCAAGTTTCTGTCACAGCACAGATCTGGATCTGATCTTCATACAGTTTATGCTTTCATTCTTCAGTTTTGTGTCAGTGACATCTAGCATTCACTAATAATACATTTATTTCCTTGTTGACACTTTCTGAGTTGTGTTTCTATGTAATGTTTTTATTATTTGACTCTAAGCTCACTGATGAGTCCCCTCTTCCCCATCCACTGCGTTTAAAGACTTGTTTTTAATTTGCTTTAAGAAAATGTCCCAGTAGTCTACTACCATTTCTGTTCAGGTGGAGACTGTCATAACAGAATCAATCCTTTTTTCCTGTAAATATTTTCCATATTTTATACATGTGAGCCCTTTAGCTAAGCACCACTGCCTTTGCCAGTTATTGATTCCAGCTATTTTCTTATTTGTCCTATAATTTGCCCTGGGTACAGGTTTATTTCAAAAAAGATTATATCACATTCAAGGTTGTTAAGCATTGTTTGTACTTCTTTTAAACTGTTGAATATTTTCTCCTCAGTTTTGTGCCTAACATCATTTGTCCCTACACGCACAAGTACTAGGGGATTCAAATGTGATTTCTTCATGATGTTTGGTAAAAATGAATTAATATCCTGGATCCCTGCTCCCAGGAAGCAACTACTTTTAACTCTTTGTTAACCTTAGTTGTGATGTGATCAGTATATATTATTATCAAATCTCCCACAATGTACACTGCACATCTGAATTCTTACTTTATATTCAACTGCAACATTCCCACAGCAAAATACTAGGTATGACAATATGTACAGTAGTTCCATGGTGAAATATTAGACACAATGTGCAACATTTCTGCAGCAAAATAGTAGATGAGACACTATATGCAAGATTTTCAATTCATACTGGCTCTGCCCTGGTCTTTTTCTTTCTGTCACACTTTTGATTTCTGTTTCCTTGGCCATTAAAACCTGTTCTGTGTGTAGCCCCTACAATACTACCTCTAGCCCTCTGGTGGGATTTTTAAATATAGCTCTTTGTTTCTGCAGAAGGAAGTAGGAGGCAGCAGCCAGGATGTCATGCCCCCCCCGCCTCCCCCACCAGCACAATGTTTTTTTCAAAGTGCACCAGTCTAAGTAATATTCTGAAGACGAGTTGATTGGAGGGGAGCAGAGGTATGGGTGGGTCTGAAATAGGAGAAGCCAGGCCAGCCCAGAGACCAGCGGTTGTTTGGAGTGGAACATGCAGAAGGGTAGGGGCACACCAGTTAAGCCAAGCATGTCAGCATGACTGACTGACTAATCCTGATTGCCAGCTCAGTAGCCCCCCCCACCCCAATCTCTGCCTGTCAGCCAGTGAGGGATGTCTTTAAAGTGCTGCCTGGTCATCTATAATGTGAGAATGCTCAGAAGCAGAAAAAGTGTGTGAGGAGGAGGAGGGGTGGACAGGCTGTCCGAGTCTGATAGAGTGGGCTAGAACATGACTGGTCAGAGGGAAGATCGGTATGGCTGCTGGGTTTGGGACAGCCCACTTGCTTTGCTAGGTCTGGAACACCATCAGCAGACAGAGACACAATCTCATGCCGTAACACAATAACAGTTTAAAAAAAAATCAAGTGCACAGAATGTTTGCCCCTTTTTCAACCAAAATTGGGACTTTTGATGTCCCAGGATGTACAATTGTGGGTGTTGTGATGGGAAGGTCAAAAGAAGGGCTGTGGAAAGTGGACAGGTGGGAACCATAACCTCCATCAGATTCTCACCTGCTGAAAAACAAAACAAAAAAACAATGAATGAGTACCTGCAGCAAGAAATAAATGCTCAATAATGGTACTGTAAAAATATTTTACCACTTTTATTGAAAAACATGCAGAATTAACATTCTGAACAGAGACAAGCTGCAAGCAGTCAACACCCACCAGAGGTGAATGTTTGACATCACAACTGCATCACAAACTGATGTTTCCATTGGTAACACCCAGACTTCTTCAGAGTTAACCCAGTACACACCAAAGTGCCCTTTATATACAGCTCCAGATCCAAATCACATACCAAACATGGTGAAGCATATATTAAAAACAAGATGGTTTAACCAGGCACAAGGACTTAAATTGTAGAACCACATTCAGAAATACCCAACATAATAACATCTTTCCCAGAACATGTAACACATACAGTATGTGTATAATAATAAGAAAAAATAATTAAATATTTATATATAAAGCTGCTCGATAAAAATAACTACGTACGAAAATGCATGGTACCAGGTGATGCATGCTAATCATATGCCAAACATAGTGAAACATGTCAGGAAAGAAAAGTTGGTTTAAACCAGGCACAAAAATGTAAGGTATAGATCAGTGTTCTAAGATACCCGAATAATAGCACCATCCCCATACCATGTAACACTTACTAAATGGACATATTTACCCGAACAAATTAGAATATTCACAGTATCTGTATTGCAGCAGCACACTTGCATAAAAATGCTGAACAAATGTAACTGTGCATAGAAATACATGGTCATAGGCGGTGCAAGCTTACGACATAGAGTATAAATATGCAAAAAGGGGAGAGAGCAACCAGCACAATTTCTATTATATTCCAAAGGTGTACAAAAAAAGGCTTTGAGAAAACAATATACATCCATATATTGCACTTATAAAGCAACAAAAGGTCCCTAGATAAAATGAGTGAAAAAAACAAAATCTATATTTCAGTCATAAAGATCTTTAAGTAAGGCTGTAAGACAGATAATTCATCTACTACAAAAAAGTAGACAAATCAATGTTGTCATTAAGGCCCAGTCCCCCCGTGCCCCCAATTCATAAATCCAATAACATTCTCCATGTCCAACCAAGTCTCCAGTTCCCCCTTCTAGTGCCTAATTCAACATTTTCAGTCCCAACAAAATATATCTCATGGGTAGTGTTGGAGTGACTTTTAACATGTTTAACAATAGCATGTCTGTCATCTCCATGCTGTGATGCACTTGCATATTCACCCACATGTGTTTTTAACTGAAGCACAGTGCACCCTACATAAAATGCTTCACAACTACACTTGAGGAGATGAACCACCCCCACATGTGTTGCAGATAAATAAGTCCTTGATGGGGATCCTGGCATGTGTAACTGGGTGAGCAAAATCTTTGGTTTGTTTAACATAATTACAATAAAGGCACCTACCACACTTACAGATCCCAACTGGAGAGGCTGGTAACCAACTGCTTCTACTATTGTCTGGTGAAGGGAGCAAGATAGAGACCACAATATCCTAATTGCATTAGGTCTGCAGAATACTAATTTTTATTTATGTATTTATTTATTGATGATTTGGATTACAATCTTTGAGCTAAGTAGCTCATTTACAAAGGTTCCATGTCAGTTCACAAAGGTTACAGAGGTATACATTAGATACATTGGTTGCAATGTTCAACAATGAGTGACAAGTACAAACCTGTATTTAAGATAGATCATACATCAACAGCAATATGTGCTGCCCAGTTAGCATTGTCAAGACAGCACAGCATGCCAAGGTATATATATATATATATATATATATATATATATATATATATATATATATATATAGGAAGAGAGATATCATCCAGTAAGGGATTGTCAGGAGAAAAAAGCATGCCAAGGTACATGCAGAGGAAGAGAGAGACATTTGTGGCCCTCTACTTACTAATTCTCTTAATTCAGGTTCAGTGATCAAAATGTGCCAATGTTGTGTTGTAATTTCTCTTACTTTACCTGATCATGAAGAGGAAGTAGTAACAAAGGGGCAAACACTGGAAGTATCCCTATTTTCAGCAACTATAATGTTAGAGGTTTAAGCCCTTCTCAGGTCCTTGGTGGTAATAAACCAGCAGAAGAAACAACAGAAAAGTGGCATATGGGGTAATAAACTTGTGTAGTACACAAAAGCAGACTTATGCCCTAAAACAGGTCTTACCAAATAGACACTGGGAGCTAGAGTTTTCCAATACCCCAGGGTATGAAGAAGGTCTCTGTCAGAAAACGTAATACAGCAGGTTATATACCATGATAATTACCATAGCAACTATTACTTCATACATGAGTTAGATACATAAGACAGGCCCTATTGGCCAAAAGTTAGGTGGCTCCACAGTGTATCTAGAGATATACTAAAAGTATAAAATCATCTAAAATAAAAACAAACAGCTGATGCAAAATACAGGAAATAGGTGCGGTGTTACATAAATCCGCATGATGGCACTGTAGGCTAAACAATGACTTCTCAGAAGAATAGTCAAAGAACGCAGAAATGTATTCTTGGCACATTACTTATGCGTTTCTATAATAAGCATAGTAATAATATTGGCAATAATCACAATTATGTCCCTGGTAACTTATTCTTATATGGTAAGTACCAATGCCCTAAATGTTAGTACTGATTATAAGTAACATGATAGATATTGTCAGCAGTGCACAGTGGGTTGCCAGTAAGGGTGAGGGGACCAAGCCTAACAAAAGGGACCAAAGTGCTGGCCCTGTCCATGCAATCTGCTTCGACTTCTCTAAAGATACACTGTTTGCTATACTCACATTGTTTAAACCTATACATCTGCTCAACCTTCTTCATTTCATATGCTTTTCTCTCAGTACAATTACATAGAGTGAAAATCAGTTGCCCCTTGGGATATTATGAGTCACATGCAAGGGTGGCAACTATCAAACAGCAACAAATTATTACGGTTAGTAGGTTTCTAGACAAGGTTGTGCAAACATCTCCATTTTCATGCCTATAAACCCTCAGATTAAAATAGGTAATCGTTCAAGCACTGATGCAGGATTTAAATCTCAGTTACTAGTGCGTTCTAACAAAACTCTCAAACTGTTCCAAAATGCCTTTCCAAATGACTAGCACATCATCAACAAAACATCGCCAGAAATCCAAATTAGAAAAAAAATGGATTTGTAGCAGTGTTATACATCAGATTCCCACTCACCAACAGTTGTTGCCATAGTGATGCCATAGTGGCCCCCATAGCTGTACCCCTAATTTGTCTATAACATTTGTTCTTAACAATGAACATATTCTTCATCAGCACCAACTTAGCTAGCTCCATTAAATACCATGCAGGTAAAGACACCTGGGAATATTCATCCCTCTGATCAAGAAAATATTGCAAAGCCTCCAATCCATCTGCATGGGGTATTGCTGTGTAAAATGATTCAACATCCAAGGTTGCAAAAAAACAACTCTTGCATATCTAGATGTTCAACAATATTAGCAATGTCTGAAGAGTGCCTAACATATCAAGACAGACTTTTAACAAAATGCTATAACTGATTATCTAGAAAGTTTGAAATGGTTCAGTAACCCATCCCTTTCCAGAAATAATTGGTCTACCTGGTGGATGTCTTGAGTCTCTATGGATTTTTGGAAGAGTGAACAGGAGCCAGTGTATATGTGCAGGAGGAATATGCTGTGCTGTGATGTTAAGGACTTTAGGGCCAATTACTGGTGCTATAAAAAGCAGGGGGAGGCTCAACAACATGCCAAAATCAGGGAGACTCCCTGAGAATAGGGTGACGAAGATGGTATAGGCAGGTATTGCAATGACACCCTCCATACTGGAGTAGCCTCCCCATCCCATGTGTGCCCACATACAGCATACCTCTTCAGGGACCTGAATGTCCAGAACAGGCCTGGGAGTGTACCCAGGTTATCTCCTGTCCCCCAGCAATCCATGCAGCTGTGAGGAAGCAGTGTGCAGTGTCTGTACAATGTACTGACACAAATGATAGGTGCAGACCTGTGTTATGTTGGACACCACATCCTACACTATGTCCCTATCATAGTTGCAGTTGGGGTGCTCCCTCACTGTTTTCTAACTGTGTCCCCACTACAAGGTATGTCACAAGTTAGCCAACATCTCTGTATGAATGTGGCATGCAGTGCACCTACCTGTGGCTGCGGATATATTTTTCTGGCCTGATGTGGCTGCAGAGATATATTCCTGGATTGCTCATGCAGTATGTAATTCCAACTCTGTGCGTGGCAGTTCCACTGTACAGTATAGGGGGTGCACATGTCCTCTTAAATAGCCCAGGTGCAATCAGACATGTTAATATATTCAGAAGAGTCTGGAAAGACATGCAAAGTGGGTCCATTGCCCACTGACAGCCCAATTATCTGAGTTGCATAGCATGTCTAAATATAGGGCTTTTGCATGTGGTGATCATTGTGTTTGCACTGGCACAGTAGGCTGATACGTACAATACCATAGTGCTGCTACAAAGTGGCCATGATGCCCAAAAATGATGTCATCTGCATGCACTGTGTATACGACAGCTGTGCAGTGCTGTCACCATGCACACTGTTATGCAGGTCATGCACAGGCCACACATGCACAACTTTGCTACATGCATGGCAGGTCATGCTTTCAGCACTGTGCAATCAGATGCTGCACTGAAACGCTTATGTGTAACACAACACAAATGGTGTAGCCTTCCACGTCCATGAAAAAATGTGCACCACTGTATTATCACCTGGACAGTACCACCAGCATGTCAGCATTTCACAGGTGCCCAATGATGCAGAGGGACCAGAGGGGGACAGAGGCTGAACCAGCCAAACTCACGGAGCTACTACTGGTGAGGTAGAACCAGCTCCTGGAGGACCAATGTGGGGCTGAGAGGCCACGTCGCGAAGTGTGGGACTCAGTGGGGTAGCACCTCACCAGAAGGACAGGATTCACCTGCACCAGTGACCAATGTAGGCACTGGTAGAGCGTCTTGCTGCACATGGACCCCGACAGCCTACACCACTACAGGCAGATGGTGGCACATGGCACCATCCCACAGTCACATGGTGTGTGGCATATGTGTGTGCATGAGCATGGGATGGGCGTGGCATGGGCCAGTATCCCAAGTGTGCTGCCTCCATGGTGCAACCATTGGGGTTGCCGATGTGTCTTGCATCCCTGCATTGCACTGTAGTGACAGTGATGTGCCCCCCCCACATACAGTCTGCTGTTATCCAGTACATGAGCAGTGTAATGGCTCCATCCAATTTTCACTGTAGTGTTGCATGTAGAGCTGTCCATGCAGGATGGCTGCCTGCACAATGGAGCACGATGCAATAGCCGCATCTGTGGCATTTAATGTGACACCTGTTGGGGCCCCATGCATGGGGTATGACCCTGACCCACTGGCATACCACACAGCTGTGCTTCTGGGACATGCTCCTGGAGGTAGGGTTGTCGGATGTGCCCTATCACCATTGTCATACACTGCATGGTAGTGGCCATTTCCTTCATGAGTGCTGGCCACTGTGCCATACCTGGGCCACTGGGGTGCACTGGGGGTTTGGACAACTGCTGGGTGTCACATCCCATGGGACACCTGCAGCACATGTGTCACATGGGGCTATGCCCAGACAGACTGTCTGCACCTAGCATGGGTGGCGGTGTATCACTATCATGTTGGCACAGCCATAACATTGGGGAAACAGCCCTAGGGAACAAGGCTGTACAGTAAGGGTCTAACCACACCTGTTTTTCTCACCCTACAGATCGAGCATCCAGAGAGACAGACCACAGCCAGAGGACACAGCCCAAGACAGCAGCAAAACAGTCCCCAGGCAGTAACAGGTCTCCCTACAGGTCTGCTGGGAGGAACAGAACACAAGAATATGCAGTCTCATTGGTTAGTCCCCTACCCACACTGTAGGCGTGTAGCCCACCGATGTTGCCTTGACCAATCCTGTCCATACCACATGCCTCCATGATGTGCTTTGCCACCCACAGTGTCACACAGGGCAGTGACCATGGCATGGGTGATATCCCTTGCCACCACTACATATGCTGCTATAGCTCACTTGTTTGCATACCCAGTTCTGCTGCCATCTCCCATAATGACAGCGATGATGATCCTAGGCCATGGGGCACCACTGGGGGTCTTGTGGAGTGTCCCTAAAGAGTCTCTAGGACCTCCTAATCAGGTCAGAGAGTGGTGTGTGATCCACAGGTGCTCTACATGGTCCCAGTGCACACTTCCCAACAATACCTCGGTCTTGTGCAGCACACCTCTGGTGTGTACACTGTCCCAAGGCCATATGGGTGTCAAACAGGAGGCTATGCTCCCCATGGGCTGTGAAGCCTGCATCTGACATGTTTCCCATCTTGCACAGAGCACCTAACTATGCCAGATAATGCTCTAGGGGGTCTGCCATCTGTGCCCTGGGGTCAACCCTCCCATGTGCCCCCAAGATCATCTCTGTGTTGGGTGTTGGCCCTCCATCCCTGGCAGGGGGCACTGCCTGCATCATGGCCTGTGTGGCCTGGTTGAGCACTTGTTGGCCTCACTACTAATGGATCCTCCCAGGCTGCTGACAGGTGTGCTACTGGTCATGCACCTCTGGCTCCTGGCCTTCCAGGATGCTGTGGCTGCCACACCTCTCCACCTATCTACCCCCAATTGTGTAACACTGCACATCACAGTGTGGTTACACTGCACAGCTTGTGGAACATCTCTACAGCTCACAAATCCACAGGTTCTGGCCCCTGTGTACAACTGAGTCTAATGTTATGATGGCTGTCTGTCACTTGCATTCACACGTGTCATTCAATTTCATGGAGTGTTGCCTTCCACTTGCACTATACCCTGTGTGATGGTAATATGCTTTTGTGACATGGTGGACTTTTCCAGGGTGCTAGGGGCACTACTCAATGTCATGTGGGACAGTTGACGGGTATGATGGCAGCCCAAGGGTGGCATCCCACATTGCCTGCTGTACTGGTTGCTCTGCCACTCTGGCAGTGTTGCTGCTTTCCATTCAGTATCATGTCACAGCACACTTCCCTTCAGTGGCATGTGCCGCATTCAACCACAGCTTGCTGTTGGACACTCTCCAGCCTGTTGTCATCTGCTACTGTGTTGCCTTGTGTGTGCCTGTCTGACCTAATACACTGCATAGCAGTACCCCTGGCTGGCCTAGCCACTGCAACACAGGTGCCCTGTGTGTTGCAATCCCCTCCACAGCCACAGGCTCTCCTGCATCTGCCTTTTGGCAGCCAGCATGTTGGAATCATTATGTCTGCATGTCCCACATATTTATCTGCACCATCCCATTGCCATGCTTCACACATGCCTGACCTAGGTGTCCAGGCTGTCATGTGTTGACCTCTGTGTCCCTTTGTGCACCAGCAGTGCAAACTGCCATGACACCATTCTCGGCATGCTGCACCAACAACGCTACGGGTTGGACATGGAGGGGATTAGTCAGTCCTGCTCATGCCACCCAGCCCCACAGCACTATACTGTCCTAGGCTGCTGCTGTGCTTATACTTAGCCACACATTTTGGCCACATATACATCAGGCACAGGTGCCCAGTCCACCTCCCATGCATGGCATCCTTGGCCTTTGATCTGTCATTGCACCCAGCAGGCCACCCTCTGCCCCCTGAGTGACATTCCATTACATGTGTGGCAGCTGCCATGTCCAGATGTCTGGGTGTGATGCATGTTTCCAGTCAATGGGGAACCTGAGCCACCCATGTCCCCCGTGTTCCATGCTGGCGGCACTGCTGAGGTGGCCATGGCTATGTGTGTTAGTAGAACATACACGGTCCACCATGTCTGCACAGTTCACTTACGGCATATGTTTTCTCCCCATAGGTGACCATCGAACTGTGGTGGAAGCCCATCATTTGGAGGCCCTTGTGGGGAGGGATGATCTACTGAGATTTGTCCACCAGCAGATCCTGATGCTGAGGAGACTGGAGGGTATGAAGGAGTCCATGGGACAGCTGCTGGAGGTCACACAGGAAGTTACCTGCAACACCTGTCCACAATCCCGTCCTGCACATAGCCATCCTCTGTAGACCCAGTTTGTCCACTCCATACTCACCTTCCCATGCCCATCCTTGTTTTAGGCCAGTAGTCACTCCCTCTTTGTTGTTGATACTTTTTCACAGTTTTTTGTTGTCCCTGTTGTATCTTTTTTTGCACTTATTCCTTATTAAACTATTTATGCATTCTGATACTCCAGTTTCCTGTGTCTATTGTCCTGTGATACCGGTGTAATTTGGTTTGCTGTGGTGCCGTCCTTGCCCACCTGCGACATCCAAATTGGGTACATCCATACCTGTCCTCTACCATAGGCTTTACTCTGCTGGTCCTGTAGGTGTCTGTGGTGGCACTTCAACCTGTGCAGGGTTCAACCTCTGTCATTTAGTGGGCAGACACATGCTCCAGGTCGGGGTTCCCTCTATCCCTCCCTGGGGCGCTCGGTTGCCATGGTGATCTGCACTGCCTATATGCTATATTCAGTGCTGAGCAGCCTTTAAACTGCACTCCAGCCTGTGCCTTGCACACCTGCCTTTGCACCCTATATTCTGTGCTTTTTGTGTTGGTGCAATGCCTTTTGAATATTGCACACTATAGGCTTTGGGCAATTATAATCTGCCACCCAGCACAAACTTTGCATATGGGAAAACCTTTGAATATCTGGCCCATGATATTCAAAGCTCAAGTTGTCATCAGTTATGACACCAGGTTCTTACTCCTATCTATGACTTGGAGGGTAGTGCCACTCAAAGATGGTAGGGTGAGACTAACCCTCTTAATAATAATGTATGCAATTTTTAAAGCACCTTTATAAACTTTCCAATGCACTGTACAAACATTTGAATATAATAAGAAACAAAAGGCCAAAAAGTGTTAAAAGCTAAATGAAAGAGGTGGGTTTTTAGTTTACTGCTAAATAGAGCTAGATTGTCGCATGCCTGAATTTCCAATGGAAGTCGATTCTGAAGTTGTGTGCTATGGACCAAAAAAGGCACAATCGCTTTAAGTGGCCTGTCTGGTGGGTGGAATGATGCAGAGATAGGCATCAGAAGAGTCAAGTTGATGGGGTGGAAGATGATGATGAAGCAGTTCCAATAAATATGAAGGAGGAAGTCTTGTACGATATTTGAATACGAGAAAATAGGTTGTATAATTGATTCTGTTTTCAACTGGAAGCTGGTGAAGTTTGGCAAAGAGAGGTGAGACATAATCTAACTTCCTGGAGCCAGGAAGGATGTGAACAGCAGCAACAGCAGTCTGAATAAGCTGAAGATATTGCAGTGTTTGTGTTGGAAGACCAGACAAGAGGGGGTTGCAGTAGTCCAGTAGTCCAATAGTGAGAAAATAAAACAATGGGCCAAGGTGGCAGCAATTCCAGAGCTAAAGAAAGGATGAATACTGGCAATGGTGTGCAGATGGTAAAAGGCAGAGATGGCAATCATGCTGAGATGGGATTCCAGATGAAACATTTGGTCAAAAAGGACTCCAAGATTATGGACAGCTGTAGTTGAATAAATGGTAATAAAAGCCTAGTGGAGACTTAGGTCAGATAAGTCAAATCGTTTTGCCTAGACTCTTGGGTTACACACACAAAGTTCAGTCTTGCTGACATTAAGATGAGTTGCAATCATTTAAGACTGGATGTTGACGAGGCACAAAGATGTCCAAGTAAGAGTGGCTTGGATTGTGTTGATAACAGTGCCATAAATAGGAACTCATCAGTGTAGCTGTGGTACTGCTGACCATGAGCACTAAGAATGTTTGCCAATTGTGCCATGCATAGCAAAAAGAGGAGGAGGAGCCCACGGACAGAGTATTGCAGAACACCTGCTGCCACTGACTTAAGTGAGGAGGTGGAAGAGTTCAAATGAATAGTTTGAGCTCTGCCCATGAGGCATTAGCAGAGCCAATTCATAACTGTTTTTGTGATTCCAAAGATGGATTTCAGGTGCATGAACAGTATTTCATGTTTAATAATGTTGAAAGCAGATGAAATGTCTAACAGCGGCAAAATAGTCAGAACTTCTGTATCGATTGATAGTAAGATGATGTTTGTTACTTGTAAGAGGGCTATTTCTGTGTTGTGTGTGCTTTGAAAATCATATTGGAATTTAGGAAGAAGTTGGTTAGACAACAGGTACTCAGTTACCTGATGGGCTATTGCTTTTTCCATCACAATAGAGATGAATCGCAGCTGGGCAATGGGGTGGTAGTTTGATGAAATATCTGGTTTTAAAGAAGGATTCTTTAGTATTGGCAGGACTAAGGGCATCTTAAAAGAGTAGAAAAAGACACCAGTAGATGAGGAGGACTTCAGAAGACCAGGAATTAGTGGAATTAAAATATGGAAAGTTTTTGATTATCCAGGTTGGAGCAGAGTTCAAGGGCAATGACTTAGAACCAGAGTTTTTCAAAACTGTGATAACAACAGCTTTGGAAAGGAAGTAGAAGGATGAAATAGTTACAAAGCAGATATCAATGGTGTCCAGAGAAGCTGAATTTAGGGAGAAGGTAGATGGAGAGATAATATTCAGCTTGTTGTTGAAGAAGTCATGTACTGTAGAACCTAAGCAGCAAGTGAGGTGGGTGGTCTATGCTTGCTATGGTTTGAAAGAGCTTCCTTGTTTCCTTGTCATTACCAACTTCTGAGACTCTAGTTCTATAATCAACAGTTTCATTTTCCTGGATCCAGATTCAGTCAACTAGCAGCCATTCAATTATTTAAATCCTACAAGCATAGATTTATCACAGCTGCAGTATTGCCCTGATTCAGTGTGAAGGAATGGTATAACTAGCTATCATCTGTATAACAATAAAAAGCCTAGACTATGCCATCTCACAATCTCTCCCAGTGGAAGCATGCACACTGCAGACAACATGCAAGATAACATCTAATGTTCAAGTATAGCAAAGGGTGGTGGTGGGGAGAGAGACCTTGACCCACAGACGGGTCATCAGTGGGGTCCCATAGGGCTCAGTGTTGGGACCTGTCCTCTTCAACTTGTACTTTGCAGACATGGGAGTGGGTGTTGGGAGTAAGATAAGTATTTTTGCAGATGAGTCCAAGTTGGGGACAGAGGTGGACAATGAGGATGGTAGGAGGTCATTACATGGTGATTTAGTAAGGCTGGAAGAATGGGTACACACATGGCAATTGGTGTTTAATGTGCATAAATGCAGCATTCTGCATCTGGGCAATAAAAACCCTGGGTATAGCTATCAGCTGGGGGGAGTTCAGTGGGTGGTCTCCATGATGGAGAAGGATCTGGGGGTGATGATAGGCACTAAAGGGAACAATTTTGAGCAGTGTAGGAGGGCAGCAGCTAAGGCGAATAGAATGCTGGGGTGTGTATCTACGGGTATAATTTCCAGGAGAAGGGAGATTATTCTTCCCCTGTACAACTCATTGGTGAGGCCACACACTGAGTACTGTGTACAGTTTTGGTGTCCTCGCCTAAAGAGGGACATTGAATTGCTGGCGAGAGTACAGAGAAGGGCTACAAAGATGATCAGTGGGCTGGGGGATATGGCATATGGTGATAGACTGAGTGAGCTGAACATGTACACCCTGGAGGACAGAAGGGACATAATAGAGACCTTCAAATATCTGAAGGGAGTCAACAGAGTGAAAATGAACAGTCTGATAAAACTGAAGGGGGAGGGAACTACAAGAGGACACAATCTAAAACTGGTAGGTGAATGGTATAGAGGGGAGGTGAAGAGGCATTACTTCATGGAGAGGGTGGGGGCACCCTGGAATGCACTTCCTGATGAGCTGGTAAAAGCTAGATACCATAGACAGGTTCTAGAAAGGATGGGCAGACACAAGGGCTTGGTGAAGGTGAAAGTTAAGCAGAAGGGCAGGCGGGCGGGGAGTGAGTTGGGGTGATGGATTAATGAAGTGAGGTAAAACAAACTACTGTACTTTATCAGAGAGCTGTGTTCAGGCAGACGTGATAGACCATTTGGCCTAATCTGCTGGCAACTATGAGTGTATGTATGTATGTACACAACAGGAAACAGCCAAGGCCCTGGTTAAAAAAGTCACCATAGTAACCCCTGACATTTGTTGGACAAGAAGGACTCAAACCATCGCAACACCAAATTACCATATAATGTGATTCGTCAAAACTTCATGATCCATGGTATCAAATACCGTGGAAAGCTCAAGGAGATTGGGAAATGAATATTTCTCTCAATCCCTCATCAATAAGAGATCATTTAACACTTTCACTAAAGTGGTCTCTCTGCTGTGTTGAGATCTGAAACCTGTTGCGTCCTACTGGTACAACTGCAGCCAAAGACATGACCAAATATTTCCTGGAATTTCTGTGATATCTCTAGAGAAACTCCCTGCCTACCCTGCAGTACAACCAATGGACACCAGAGGGAATATCTTTTTAAATATTGGGAAATATCTGGAATTATCTGGCTAAGTCTCTGGCTACAACTGTATTTCAAAGTTTTCCCTGAGGCATCGCAATGAATAATCATAATGAACTTCAAAATGGTGTACTTTGATAAGATAAAGAAACTGGTGACCAAAGATCTGGAGCAGCTACATAAGGCTAGTAATGTAGAGCACATGTGCTGTTTGCTGAAGAAGGTGCTTTAAGCAGCCATGGAGGTCTGCCTCCTTGTAAGCAATTGGGGATAAAAAAAGTGGCTCCATTGGCATAACAGAGACCCAAGGCAAATTATCCTAATCAAAATGAGGGTGTATGACTGCTGGAAAGAGACTGATTGCCTCCAGAAAAGAAAGGAGTACAGAACAGCACTGAGGGACTGCATGACTAGAATCAAAGAAGCCAGAGAGGGGCTGGAAGCCAGACTAGCACAAGGAGGTGCAGATAACACCAAAGCTTTTTGTCAGTATATCAATGTATAGGGGAAGGTGAAACAGGGGACTGGGTCTCAGAAACTGGGAAAAGGGGGGGGAGAGGAGCTTGTGAGAGTATCAGGCACAATGGCTAAGATGCTGAACTAATTACTCACTTTAGTGTTCATCAAAGGGTCCTGGGTATGGGGTAGGGTTGAGGTTTCTCACTGAGTGGCCCCATGGCATTAAGTAAAAACATGTTGCAACTAGCAGACATCTTGCCCACCCTGGTAGCTGACTAAGCAATGTAAATTCTATGGGGCAGATAAAATATCCCAGGGTTAAAATGGATCTTTAGCAACAATTGGCATAACTTCTTGTAGTAATTCTTTATGAGTCTGTCAGTACAGGTTTGGTGCTGGAAAACTGGAAAGTAGCCAAAAGTGTCCCCATCAGTAAGAAGAGGACAAGGTTGGACTGAGGCAACCATTGGTCAGTCAGCCTGACATCACTGCTTTCCTAGATCATAGATATCATTATCAACAATAGAAAAAACAATCATTAAATTGAGGCCAAGATTCTCACCCCTTCCCTGCTGTCACTGTGCAAGTAAGTCACCCACCCTCTGAGTTACCTGTGTCTGGGAATAAGTGAAGACTCAAGGTGGCCTACTGAAAAAACTCCTGGGTTGCCAGCCACTATGCCAGACACTGTACTGAATAACATGTCTAGTAGTAGCCCAGGGTTTTGTTCCTGTTGGACACCTCTAGCCTTAACTTATTCCCAGGTCACTCAAAGAGGGTGGGGCTTTACATTTTGGTTGATTGCTGGACTGGGGTTTGATTTTTTGAGCTGAGACTTAGGAAATTATGGGAGTCCCAGATGGTTTGGCTGTTGTGATTCTGTATTGATAAATTGTAGTCTGCAATCAGAATGGCAGAAGAGACTAGGGCAGTTAGTGATGAACATATGCTTGCAGGTTGCTGTGGGAAGGAGAGGTCTTCATCCTGAGGGAATGATGGAGTTCTATAATCTATGGACACTGGACCAACCAGCACAGCTAATGACGCCAACCTTACCTAAACCCAGACACCCAGCTACTCAGGCCAAGTACCACAAATCCAGAGAAGAGGAGGACTCACAACTTTCAACAGCCCAGATATAAGCTAGAGGTCCCTGAGAGTACTCCCTGCCTGTTTGGAAAAGATGTGTAGATTAGGGGGTCTCTCAGCTACAGATAGGGTTTTTTTTACTATGGCTGAGATATTGGAAGGTGGTTAATGATCGCAGTTGGATTAGCGACTCACTAACACCACTTTGTGTGTCCAAAGCAGGAAGGGACCATAAAATGAAATATTGAATGGTATAATTAGCAAGTCATTAACCTGTTTGTGACGGGTCCTAAAATATGCCAGTGCGCCTATGTAAAGCAGCTGACGGTGCCTAGTATATTGACAGTATATTGATAGATTTGGAGAGGCAGTAAGTAGTTGTTAGTGGCATGCAATTTACTGCCTCAGCAAATCAGGTGTTTTGGCCTACAGACTCTAGCCGCGGCCCCTCACCCTGGACAGTGTGCCAGTTCTTTAAATAAAATGCCCTGGTGGCTAGTGGCACCCTGCTGCCCAGACGCCCACTGGTACTTTACAGTAAATGCCCTGGTGGGAAATGGTCCCCCCACTCCCCAAAAACCCTGATGGTACTTTACAGTAAATGCCCTATTGGCTAGTAGGTCCCCCACTCCTTGTACACCTCACTGGTATTTTACAGTAAATACCTTGATGGATGGTGGTCCCCCACGCCTCAAATACCAAGCTGGTAGTTACAGAACCATTCCCCAGGGGTCCTCGCATCTCTCTGGCCCCCTAGTTCTCTTCCCATAGGTCTGGCCCCAGACAAGCCTGCCCACCACCCCGGTGACTGGTACAGACCTCTACTCATCTTCATGGACATCTGCTGACTGACTGAGATCATGTGCCAACTGCAGTAACAACTGATTACAGTAGGTGCGCGATTGTGAACTGCCAGTCAACAGCTGGCCATGGAGATGAGCAGAGGGCCTGTACTTGTCATTGGGGGTGGTGGTGCACCAGACCGGGTCATAACGTTGTATGCTTAATAGCGTATGACATTATAACTAACCCAAAACAGCACTGTCCATGACAGCAGATGGTGCAATACAGAGTATACTGCTGCACACAGTATTGCACCATTCACATAATCCCAGGCAGAGGATAAGACCTCTGCTGGGAGTGGGTTCCACCAAGTAGCTGCCATGGTTCACTGGACTGAGCCACAGCAGCAGGAACCCAGGTGCTATGTGTGGGACCGGGTTTGATTCCCGGTCCCAGACATTTATTTTCCATACTTTGTGCACTCCTGAGTGGGGCCCCCAGAGTTGAGAATCTTTAGTGGCGGGGGTCCAGGGGTGCAGCTCTCATAAGGGGGTGGTGTGGGGGGGCTCTGCCCCCCACAGAAAAAAGACTTATGCCACATGGCAATATCACGCTGTATTGGTGACATTATGATCCCATGCCAGGGTGCAATGGGGTTGGGGGGGCTTGTTAGAGGGTTTTGGGCCTACGGGTGGCACTGGGTGCAGGTCAAGTGGGCCAGGGGGATTCAAATGTGGTGGGTCAGGATGGGCCTCTGGATATGAAGGAAAGATTCCAAAAGTACTGGTGGGGTGTTTCAGGAGTGGGGGTGGCATTAGCCCCAGAGCATTTACTGTAAAGTACCCATGGGGTATTCAGGGAGTGATGAGACCACTTACCACCAGGGCAGTTTTTGTAAAGTACCAGCAGGTTGTTCTGGGAGTTGGGGGGACCACTAACTACCAGAGCAGTTACTGTAAAGTACCAGTGGGACAACTGTACAGTACTTGCATCCCTGACAGGTGCTGTGGGGGTACACAAGCTCTGTTTGCTCCTGTTCTGTAATGAGGCCATAATAAGGTGCAAATTACCTGATAACACTGTTTTAGTGCTGTGGAGTCATTTTCATCTTAAGGTACCAATATGACAGAAGAGTGAGCCTAACAGTCAAATTGCAATCATAATCCCCATAGCATCCTACTGGCCACATACCTCCTGTGGCCAGTAGGGGGCCAAGATTTACAACTGCAATATGGTTAGTGCCTTGCATTGCTTTACTGCAATATGGATAGTGCCTTGCCTTGCCTTACTGCAGTATGGTTAGTGCCTTGCCTTGCTTAGTCAGATATAGAAGTGGAATCAAAATCAGATCCAGTCCTTTTTTTCAGAAATAAGATGTTTGGCCCTCAATTCTGAAAATCACAGTTCTGAAATAAAGGCCAGAATCTTACCTACCCAATTCTGTGGGTCAAATTCTGAGCAGCCCTGCTTTGTTGTACCACTGGCAACAACATCAGGTGTGTCCCCTTGGCAGCTGTTCATATTTCATGCATCTCTCCTGTATCCTTGGACACTGCATTACCTTATATATCCTTAAACGTGTGTGACTCATTAGCATCTCTTAAGCCTTCATACAGGTTAAGAAGGAGACCTGGAAATTATAATTACAGAAAATAAACATTAATTGCACTTCCTTATAAAGGGGAGAAGCACTTTCAATATATTGTATTGGAATGATCACAGTCTGCTGTAATTTACAGATCATCTCTATACAGTCATAGATTTTTCATAAGAGTAAAAACCTAGAGGACAGTTTATAGGTAGAAAGCTGTGCAGTACAGTAGATGTTCATAGACGTGGATCTCTCTAACTGGCAAGTCCAGAAGATCTGCAGCCTGACCGCACATGTTGTTCAACTGAAATGACTAGCAAAAAGGCACCTTATAAATATATGGTATGGCTGTTTTGTTAAAGGTTACATACATGTATATTGCATAGTAAAGATATAACAGAAACTGCATTGTTTTATTACATAGTGTTGAGTTTATTGCTGCTTAATCAGTTTTTTTTTCAGGTGCTTTGCTTTATGAGTGAATATTTCAAATGCTACTTAAAGTAAAAATTTGCTAGCTATGTTATGGAATTCATTTTTCAACAATGTCATGCTCACCTTTCTTCTGGTACAAGCAGTCTTTTCCATTTTATTCATTACTACAGTACCCTTTGATCTCAGCCTTCAGTGCAAACATTACATTTGAAAACACTGCAAAATCCCCAGGGGTTAAAGGAGCAGAAGTTCAAGTACAGCATGGTATTAGTAGTGCTGGCAGCGCTTAGACATAAACACTCCAGTAATCCAGTCAGATATGACAAAGTTGTCAAATGTAGGTATGTTGTTTGCAAATTAATAGATTTGCAAATCAAATTACTGCCTGTCAGAATGATGAAAAGTGACTGCTAGAGCCTTTTTGAAATCATACAACAGCCATTTAGTCAAATCCTTCTTAACATAACCTGCTGTGTTCTGCACAAACACCTGCTACATACTGTAGTCAAGCTGATAAATTACAGCAAAGATACTTTGCTTTAATTGCCTTAGATGTAATGGAAGCCTTAAACATTTTAATGAATTCTGAGCACAATACTCTGTTTTAATAGCTTTTACTCTAACTTAAGTCTTCCCAGCATTGTAAAAAAAAATGTGCTGAATCTAGTACCCGTGAAAGGCAGACTGATGACTGGTTGAATGCACTGAGAAATGAAGCCTTTAAGATATATCCACAGGGCTAGTATAATGTAGACTGCTATACAATGATCCACCCGTGCACATCAGTTTTCACTTGACAGAATGGTAGTTTAGTCTTCTTTCAAAGGGAAGAGGGTAATTCAGTTTGTGTGTTCTTGACCTTCAGTATTATTTAGAAAAACATGGTAAATGAATACCGTACTATAAATATAGTGCAACTGCAGTGAGGATGTTCACTGCTTTACACTTGGCCTTTGGGGTTTGGATGGGAGCCGATTGATGTAATTAATCAATGAACTTTGATTGTCTATGACTGCCTAGCATCAAGGGACACCAAGCAGACCACTTCCTTCTCCCTCCCACACAGAAAATATGGTACTAGGTGCTGCAGACAGGGACTCACTGAGTTGCCTGGTTGTTGAAGCAATTTTTCCTCCCCAGTCATGGATCTGGGGGTTGAGGGATGAAGACTTCATAACCTGGGCCGTAGCTGAAGTCATGGATGCCAATTTCAGAATATTTGCCTTATCAAGTTGGAGGTGGACTTTCTTTTGCTAGAAGCCCCACTCCACTTCAAAATACCAACAGGAATTCTCCTGCTGCATGGAGCCACAAGGATCATGGTACAAGCAGCTGCTGCAGTCAAGGGGGTTGTGAGACATGTAGGCTTCTCCAAATGCAAGACCATGGATCATGGGCAGCAACTGGCGCTGCTGCCAATTAAATAAAATTTCACCCACTCACAAACCAGTTCAGGAAGGTGAACACAGGCTTTCTTTTCTTTAAAGTCCTGTTTCACTCTCTTGCACTAACATGACCTCTTGCTGCACCACATGCTACTAGGACTGTAGCAGTAGCTGCTGCCAGAATCAAGGGGATAGAGATTTGGCCACTAGAACTAAATCACCCCATTCCAAGGCAAAAATATGGGACTTCAGAGGAGTTGACTTTGATAAGATGGCCAACAGAGTTAAGCAAGAAAAAATACAGGTGAGGGGGTACAGACAAAGTGAGCAAACATTAAGAATGTAATACTTGAAGCAACATCCCATTGTGTTGGGGAGAAAAGCAAGAGCAAAAGAAGGAGGAAACCACTTTGGTTCTCAAAAACAGTAGCAGAAACGATCAGAGCCAAAAGGTTGGCCTTCAGGAAATATAAGGCAATGCAGCAGGATGAAGATATGGAGACATACCCAATTTCCCTAAAGGAAGCAGGGAAGGCAGGCAAAGGCCTAAGCTGAGAAAACACTAGCACAACCAGTAAAAGAAGGGGACAAGACTTTCTATAGATACATTAGTGAAAGGAAAAAGTCCAGAGGTGGTATTGCTAAGATCAAAGGGAATAAGGGGGAGTGTGTGGAGGAGGACCAAGGAAAAGCATCTATTGTAAATAGATACTTCTGATCAATATTTACTGAGGAGAAGGTAGAGCAGGGCCCACAGCTCAACACCTTGGAAACAGGGGGGGAGGGAGGGAGGATGCACAAGTCCCTTCACAAAAGAAAGGGTCCTACAAGAGCTCGCTAAGCTCAGGGTGGACAAGGCAATAGGACCAGATGGCATACATCCCAGGGTACTAAAGGATCTAAGGGTGGAACTAGCAGAGCCATTAGCAGAACTGTTTAGTGAGTCTCTGAGCACAGGAGAGGTCCCAGGAGACTGGAGAAGGACTCATGAGATCTCACTCCACAAGAGTGGCAGCAGGGAGGAGGTAGGGAACTACAGAACAGTCAATCTTACCTCAGTAGTGGGCAAGATTATGGAGACACTCCTTAAGGAAAGGAGAGTGCAACACCTGGAATCCATAGGAGCACAGGAACCAAGACAGCATGGGTTCACAACAGGAAGGTTCTGTCAGACTAATATCATAGATTTCTTTGACTGGGTAACCAGAGTGGTGGACCAAGGGGATGCAGTTGATGTCACTTACCTTGACTTCAACAAAGCTTTCAATACTGTTCCTCATAGAAGATTGATTAATAAGCTGGGTAGGCTTGGGGTGGGTCAGAATTTGGTCAGCTGGGTGGCAGACTGGTTGGCAGGCAGAAAACAGAGAGTGGTGGTAAATTGTATACCATGAGAAGAGATGCAAGACACAAGTGGGGTACCTCAGGGATCAGTCCTGGGGCCAGCCTCTTCAATGTCTTCATCAGTGACATCGCAGATGGACTGCAGGGGTAAGATTTGCCTGTTTGCAGATGACACGAAGATCTGCAACAGAGTAGACGATCCAGATGGGGTGGGCAGAATGAAAAGAGACCTGAACAAATTGGCAAAATGGTGTGAAGAGTGGCAACTGGGGTTTAATGCAAAAAGTGCAACATCATGTACATAGGGAAGAGAAACTCTGAAGCTACCTATAGGTTGGGAGGGAAGTTGCTGGCAATCACAAGGGAAGAAAGAGACTTGAGCATCATCATCACAGATGACCTGAAATCATCCAAGCAGACCACTAAAGCAGTAGGTAAGGCTAGAGGGATGCTGAGGTGTATTAGTAGGGGTATCACAAGTCATAAGAGGGAGGTAATAATCCCTCTTTGCAAGACACTGGTTAGGCCCCATCTGGAGTACTGCATGCAGTACTGGAGGCTGCACCTGCACAAGGACAATAACAAAATGGAGGCAGTCCAGAGAAGGGCAACCAAAATGCTGCAGGAGCTGCATCCAAAAACATAGGAGGACAGATTAACGGAGCTCAATATGTATACCCTAGAGCAAAGCAGGGAGAGAGGTAATGTGATTGAAACATTTAAACATCTTAAGGGCATTAACAAGGTGAGAGAGTCTAACATGCTTCAATATAAGAAAAATAGCAGGACAAGATTACACAGCATGAGATTAGAGGGAGGCCGATTAAGGGGTAATGTGAGGAAGTCCTTTTTTACAGAAAGGGTGGTGCATGCATGGAACAGCCTACCACAGGAAGTGGTGGATATGAATACAGTGCAGGGCTTCAAACAGGCATGGGATAGGCATAAGGGAGCAACATAGGCAAGTATGAATAAATAGACCATTGACAGAGCAAAGGCCAATGGCACATTCATAAGGTAGAAAAAATGGGCAGACTGGATGGGCCTTGTGGTCCTTATCTGCCGTCAACTTCTATGTTTCTATGTTTCTATTTAGAGAGCCATGACAGCTTCCCAAATGTCAGCCCAGAAATTGCTGGAAGCAGCTGGAGCTACTGTCAATTACAAAAACATTTGACCATTCATGGGCCTGTTTAGTGAGGTGGAAGGGTGCCTTCTTTTGTTAAAAGTTACACTCCACTCCTAAATGGCAACTAGACTTGTATCACTGCACTGGAGGCAACCAGTATCATTCATCTCACAGGAAAAAGTAGCTCAAAGGAAAACTTGGAGCCCATGGGTAGAAATACAAACTTGCAGCAGAAAAAGCCTTAACTCACAATAAACCATGAATGGACAACTGTCCACACTGATTTGTAACTTTAAAAAATACTTTATTGCAACATATTACAAATAGTGGTTTCTGCAGTGTACCAAGCATTTGTCAATGTCAAATGTTTGCTTGCTGGTATTATCATTGGAAGTGCAGGAGTTAGACAGATGCAGAATAGGAATGGCAGTGAAGTATTGAACTTCACATGAACTCCACCTCCACTCTGCAGAGATGGACAGGCATTGGGGTATGCCTTTGGGTCATCGTGCATAATGCTCATGCCATTTCACTTCACCCTATCCTGCAGATACCGACAAGTGTTGAGGTGTGCCTTGGGGTGTTCGGCTTCACAGTTACCCCATTTCATAAGTACATATGCTGAAATAGGTGCAGTATAGGAGAATGGGGTAAACTCTGGGGATAAAAAGTCCAAGGTACACCTCAATGGCTGTCACTGGCTGCAGGATGGGGGTGGAATGGCATGAGCATCACAGCCAGCAATCCAAAGACACACCTCTGATGTCTGTCAGTCTGTACAGAGTGGGATGTTATGGTTAGAAACCATAATGCACCAGGCGTTTGTTGGTATTTGCACTACAAATTTTCAACATGACCTTTTTGCGACCTCCACTTCATGAAAGCCTTTGGTACCTCTGCTCATGAACAGTGGCACTGTGATTTTGTTAATCTATCTTGAATGTTGACTTGCTACAGCGACTGCACCATTCTGCACCACATGTGCGAAAACACAGTTCAGGCAAGATGTGAAAAATGGCAGCTGTCCTTTTCATAAGAAGGTATGAAAAAATGTTGAAAATCTGGAATGAAAATATTAAAAATTCTCAGCTACAAGCGTGCGTGGAAACTGCGCAACGCACAATCGTAATACAGTTATTTTGTAAAATGTTCTCACTAAATTTTCAACATAGACATTTTGGGACCTCCACTCATGAACAGTGTCACTGTGATTTTGTTACTCTGCCCTGAATGCTGATTACCCACAGCGACCATGCCATTGTGCGCCACATGTGCGAAACCACATTTTGGGCAGGATGTGAAAAATGACAGCTATACTGTTCATAAGGAGGTGTGAAAAATGGCAATGCTGAAAATCTGGAGTGAAAATATTAAAAATTCTCAGAGTTATGAGCGTGTGTAGAAACTGTGCAATGCACGCTCATAACACAGTCATTTTTTGGAATTTCGTCACCAAATTTGCAACATAGGCTTTTTGGAAGCTCACCACATGAACAGTAACACTACTGTCATTTCATTACTTGGTTCCGAAAGGTGATTCCGCGCAGTGACTGCAAAATAACCATTCAGGACCGAATAACGACATGACAGTGACTGAATTCATGAAGTGGGGTCCCAAAAACTCCATATTGAAAATTTGGTGCCAAAATTCACAAAAATGGCCGAGATATCCACCTAAGTTGAAAAAAAAATGTATTCCATTATACAGCTTACCGGCGTTTCTTCAGTTTGCAGTCAGCTTTTGAAGAGTGCAGACGTGTTCCCGGTCCACCGAAGATTGTCACGCTGGGCTCCAGAGGTAAGTATGGGGTGAGGGGGGATGTGGGGTGTGCAGAGGGTGGGTGTGGGAGCACTGGACACAATGAGAGACCGTTTTCTACTGTTCAGGTAAAGAAATAAAAAATAAAACCACTGCGGGAAGGTTTTCTTTTTTCGCAGGTAGATTTGGTATGCTGGGGTGGGCTCCCAGCATGCCACCTGCATGTTTTTTTGGGGGGAGACTGGCGCTGATGGTGAATGGGCCCCTAGTCAGCAAACAAAAAAGGATCTGTGTTTGGGGGCAGACATGATGCTGAGGGCTCGGCAAACAAAATGTATGGGGACATTATGCCGACGGGGAGTGTGCTCCCCCATTGGCAAATGAACTGGGGAGGGGGCATGCCAACAGGGAGATTTGGTACCCCCATTTGCTTTCATGGACACTCTGAGGCAGATGGCAACAGCCTCCACCATATTAATGGAAATGCTACACCAGGCAAGGTACTGCCCTGCAATGACGGGTCGCTCCCTTATTGCAGCGGTGAATTTGTTTCAAATTGGTGGCACACTTGCTGAACTAGTGTCAGCAGCAGCATGCCACCACATTGGGGAAAGAGGGCCAAGCCTCAAAATGCAGTGGGGGCATTGGCCACCACAGTGCCGCACCTCCAAAACCCCGGTTCTCTCCTAAGCTGTCACATAATGTTTCCTGCGCATGCACGCAAGCAAACATAACAAGCATTTGTCAATGCCGAATGTTTGCTTGCTGGCATTAGCAGTGGAAGTGCAGGAGTTAGACAGATGCAGCATAGGAATGGCAGTGATGTATTGAACTGACACCAACTCACACCACCCTGTAGAGATGGACAGGCATTGGGTGTGCCTTTGGGTCATCACCATAACGGTCATGACATTTCACCTCACCCTACCCTGCAGACACTGACAAGTGTCAAGGTGTGCTGAGGAATTTTTTCACCAAATTTGCAACATAGGCTTTTTTGAGAACCCACCTCATGAACAGTGACACTGTCATTTCATTACTTGGTACTGAAAGGTGATTCCACACAGTGACCGCGAAATCACCTTTCGGGACCAAATAACCAAATGAATCATTGAATTCATTAGGTGGAGTCCCAAGAAGCCCATGTTGAAAAATTGATGCAAAAATTCAAACAAATTACCAAGATATGCACCAAAGTTGAAAAACCCCTATATATGCCCTTATACAGCTTACCAGCATTTCTTCAGTTTGTGGTCGGCTTTGAAGAGTGCAGATGTGCTCTGGTCCACCGAAGATTGTCGCGACAGCCTCCGGAGGTAGGTATGGGATGAGGGGTGTGTGTGGGGAGGTGGGGTATGCAGAGGGTAGGCAGGGGTTGGGGGGCAAGAGAGTCAATGAGGGACCATTTTCTTTTGTTACAGGATTTTTTTAATTTTACATAGACGACGTGGGACTTTTGCCAAGCTGGAGTGGGCTCCCAGGGTGGCACCTGGAAGTTTGCAGGGGCAGTGGAGCCAACAGGGGATTGGGCACCCCATTGGTCATACAGTGTTGGGGGGAACTATGAGGATGCTGGACTTATGCCATGCTGGGGTGGGATCCCAGCATGGCACCTGGAAGTTTGTGTTTTTTTTGGGGGGGCACTGGAGCCTATGGGGATTGGACACCCCCATTGGAGATACAGTGTGCTGGGGGGGAAGTGTGCATGAGCTGAGAGGATTGGGCACCCCCTCGGCACACAACAAATGGGAGCGGGGCATGCATACAACCACCGCTACAATCAGCAGTGGTGATGTGTGGGTCAATTTGCATACTGCTGATGGCATGGCAGTATGTTACTTGCCTACATGTTACCACCACTGATTGTAGTGGTCATTTTCTTTCAACTGTACACCACTGCATTTGAACTGCTGTCATAGACAGCTAAGACATTCATTGATGTGGTGGGGCCACGCCTGCAAAAACCCTCAGGGCATTGGAAGTGGGGGTGCCACACCTACAAAAACTCGTATGGTGGCACTATGTTTCTTGCACATGCATGTAAGCAAACATAAAAATCAGTTGTCCATCAGTTGTCCAGTATCATGTCTGGAGCTGCTGCCACAAGGAAGTGGGACATAAGCCTTGTAGGGTCCCCCAAACCCCAGAAAAACAAAAATTGGCACCAGACACCACACTGCAGCAAAAGTATCAAAATTTATCTGAACATTTAATAAACTGACATACCAGCAGTAGGAAGGTAAGGCTTGTGGTCTGTCAGCTTATTCAATGTTCCAATACATTTTGATGCTTTTACTACAATATGGTGTCTGGTGCCTTTTTTTTATGTCTGTTCTGACCAAGGCACATACACAGAAGTGGAGCCAGTGGAGACAGGTTTGTTTTTCTCCCCTAAACCCCAGTCTAGAGGTTGTGGGTGGCAGGTCTAGATCCTACCAATTACAAAAAAGTTGCCCAGTCACAGTCTTGTTCAGGAAGGTGGATGTGGGCATTCTTTTCTTAAAAGTCATGTTCCACTCCTGAACACTAACAAGACATCTGCAAAACCAGAGGTGGACACCAGGCTTATAGCAAGAGCAAGGGGGTCATGAGTCATACATATTCCCCCAAAATAGCAGCCCAGAGGTCATTAGCAGCAACTTGGTGGTTGACTTGCCAGAATTTAACAGTCTAGCTTTAGTAGACTGATTGGTCTTGGACACCCTTCATGATATAACTTTTTAATGACTGAATTTATGACAGTTGCAAACAAATATGCCCCTATTAAAAATTGTAGAGTTTAGGACACAGAAGCTACATTATTAAATGAGGAACTGTTTGTATTAATGAAGGATCATGGCAATTCCTTGGCCATCTACAAACAGAGTCTCAATTAGATTGGGTCACTGGTCAATAATCAAGGAAGAAATGTAAAGCAGCTTTGAAATCTGCAAAAAATACTCTTGAGGCACAGAAGAAGGTTTTAGAGACTCAATACATTTCTAGAAAAATGTTACTCAATTACTAAAATGGTTAAACACTCTAAAATTGATAATATATTTTTACGGCTGCAAGGTGGAGCTCTGCAGACATCTTGCTATCACAGTAGAAAAGTGGAGCTCATCAGATTCTGAATGGACTTCAAAAAATTGAATTTTGAGCACAATCACTCTGTGAGAGGGAGAGAGAGCCAGTTTAATTCAGTCTAGTCTCAACTATTTTATCTGCTCTGCCACTGACTTGTGGTATAGTTGGCACAAAGGGGAAAGATCTGTGAGACGTGCCCTTCAAGTGTCAAAAAATAAAGAAAAAAAGAAAGGAAAACAAAGCCTGCTCCTCTCTCTCTCTCTCTCTCTCTCTCTCTCTCTCTCTCTCCCCCCCTGCCCATGTGACATTTCAGTTATATGGGATGTTCAGATTAAAAAAAGGCATCTGTAACTATGCTATCCTGCTATCAGATTTAAGAGGCTAGTAAGAAATGCCTCAGTGCATCACATTCTTAACAGTTATGTTTTCCTGAGGCTCTGAGTAAAGGACAGGGTTGGTATCAGTTCAGGAGATCTGCAAGAGTTAATGTGTGTGTGGGTGTGTGCGGCTGTGTGTGTATGTGTGTGTGTGTGTACATGTGTGCCTATGCCACTCTGTTAACCGTTTCCTAGTACGTTAACCTTTTCCTAGTCAGGTTGTAAATGGCTATAATGCTATATGGTAACAGTGCACACTGTTCAGAACATGAAACAGTGCATGTGTGTTAGTATATGTGTGTGTGTGTGTGTGTGTGTGTGTGTGTGTGTGTGTGTGTATGGCACATTGTTCTAGTCCTGCTGGTCATCATGCCATAGACTAGTACAATGAATTAGGGCAAAACACAGTGCTTATCCTAAACACAATAAAAGGGTTAGATGTACAAGTAAATAAATGCTATATAAGACAGTGTATATCTGTTTGTGTGTGTGTGTGCATGCACACGTGCATGCGTGCTTGTGTGTGTGTGTGTGGCAATGCTCTGTGTGGATAAACAGTGCACTGCTATGTTATACTGGAATATATATGCATATATGTGTACATGTATTAGTCAGTGAGTGTGTATCACAACAATTAGAAAGTGCAGTTAGGTGGCTCAGTGATTAGTGCAAGAACTGCTAGTCTACATCCCTGCACTATCTAAATCAGTTTCAGCCTTATGCATGTCATTGCTGATTAAAATGAGGTGTTTAGTGGCAACCGTCCCAACCTCTGATGTCCCTCGGAGACTGAAAAGAAGAAAGTGGGCAGTCGATGTCTTTTTCTTTAATCTGTAAAAAGATGTCCATAGCTGATGTGACCCCAGACCCCTTGCCTGACCTCCCACTGAACACCCACCACCTTGCCTTCCCTGACTCCTCCACACACCCTCACTCACCTGAGCAGATCCAAGTGTGAAAATTCACTCTCCCATGGAAGACATATCTGTTGTTGGAACTGGTGATCATTTATATAAGAACTAAGGTAAGTGCAGTTGGAAAACCCCACTGTAATACATTGAACCACACTTACCTTATTTCTCATATAGCAGTCATCAGTTCCATCAGTAAGATGTGTCTTCCATGGGAAAGTAGTTCTTCACACTGGGACCTGTTCAGGTGAGCGAGGGTGTGTGAGGAGGTCTGGGAGGTGCAGGGTGGTGGGTGCTCAGTGAGAGGTTGGGATGGGTGGATGGGGTTGGGTTACATTACCGATGGACATTTTTTAACAAATTTAAAAAAAAAAACAAGACAACGAGGGACCATTTGCTTCTTTTCAGGCTTTGAGGGACATCAGAGGGTGGGAGGAGTACCACTAGGCACTAGGGCAAGCATAACCATCAAAAGGAGACAGCCGTCAGAATGTGGGGGTCACCGATAGACACCAGGGACACATAAATTATTATGGGGAAGGGAATAGGAGGTTGAGGGGTGACTAGACACCAGGGAAAGAAATATTACAGGAATGACAATCAGAGGGTGAGGGGTACCACTGAACAGTAGGGAAGAATATGTTTGTGTGTTTGTGTGTGTGTATATATATTATAGTGGCATGGCAGCACCACTATAGTTGGGGTTGAGTAGTCACTTTAATGCAAAACCTCAAATTTTGCCCTTAATAACTTTGCCACCATACAACAGATTTGCCTGAAATTTTGCATTAATAGTCTAGCACCACAGATTTCTGATCCGCGTTATGGTCGGATGTATGGTTGTGGAGCTACAGAATGTCAAAAAATGCAAAGAAAGGACTTTTTGCGCATTTCTTTGCTCGCATCCACAGCCCACATGCTTTATCCATTCGGTCTGAATACTTCAGAGAACATGCAGCCGTGGTCACTGATGTGCCTTCTCGAAGACTTTGTGAAAAAATATTAAACTGTTCAAAAGTTATTCAAAAAACAAATTTCTCATTATAGTCAATGGGAAAAGTTAACAAAAATCATGAAACTTTTGCAAATGGCAGTTTTTACTGTCGCAAATGGCCCTTTTATTTTTGTGTCGGCCTTTTTTTTTCAGTTATGGCTCAGAAAAATGCCTGCCATTTAAAATTGGGACCCTCTAGGAACACAATTCTTGTTGTGTTCACCTAGTTGAGTCCTGAGGATGCTAGAAATACATTTTTACATTTTTTTGAAAAAATACTTTCACAAAATACTTTGGCAAATGCAAAAGTTTCATGATTTGTTTTGCGAAACTTTCATGATTTGCAAAAGTAATTCGCAAAAGTATGGCCAGAATAACTGCAAATCTTTGCCACCCTCCTGCAACAAAACAGTTTGGTCTTTTGGGCTGAAATTTGCAGGGTAGAAAGCCCTGATCCCACAGATGTGCCTTTTGGTGGTGCCAAAACATTACAGGGGCCCAAAGTTACAGCACTCTGAAGTTCCGCAATTTCCCCATTGGATAACACTGCGGCGTCCGTGGCACCTTTCAGGGCCCATATCTTGAAAACAGTTCAAGTTACGGACTTTTTGTCGCAGAACTTCTTAGTCCCCCCTAAAGGAGGACTAAGATCAGAACAAGGTTGGAAGGTCATCAAAACCATGAAATTTTAATATTTTTTTCTACCTTGAACAGTTCCTGAGATACTTGCGATTTAGTGATCCAATTGGTCATTTTTATGTCTGAGGGCCAGTATTATGCCCACAGACTTTGTATTCATAGCACTTTTTGCTGCCCCTGTCTTGGACACAATGTACGATACGGATTTGGTCACCTTCATGTTACAGGAACTAGTCACTCACATGATTACAACCACACTTCCATTTTTTTACTAGCTGCTACAGTGCCCCAGATATGGGCAAATTAATGTTCCAAGCCTTCCATGACCTATAGGGCTGCTGTGGAAGTGGAAGTGCAGAGCACAAAGATCCCACGCTCCCACAAATACATATCATTACACACAATGGATGAATCCAGGGCATGTGGGATCCAAGGACCACACTCGCACCAACACATACCGTTTACTATTTATATTACACTTTCTCAAAAAGAAAGAACAAAATGCTCTAGCTTTTGGACCAACCAGTCCTTCATCAGAAGCTTAATGACAGTTTTAGAAAAAAACAATATTTTTAACAACTAGATCATCGTGGAGAAAAAAAAAACAGAAAAATCCCTATTAGTTTAAAATACTCATTTAAAAAAACAGAAGATGATATCAGAGAAGCTTAACAGTACCATATCACATTAAACTGGGAGAGTCTCAGGGTCAAAGGTGCTTAGTGCAAAACACATACGAAGAACTCTACTGAATATAAATTAGATTGACATGAGATAGCAACTATTTGAGCAGATGACTCATATCAAACTATGAGTGTCACAGTGTGTATAAGAATGCAATTACTGAAAAACAACCCCCACCTGGATTGAAGACATAATAAGATTGTTTTAGGACTACAGGAAGCAGTAATGTATGTATTACAGACAAGTAATTACCAGTAAAGCTGTCTTAAAAAGATCAGCACACACTGTTTGACATTTAAAACTTAGCTGGACCCATTACCCAGCTATACTCTCCAGCTAGATATTATGCCCCATAAACTTCAAAAGCTTATAGTGTAGTAACATGACTTTATACATGATAATATAACTATAAATTGACAGTATCAGTGTCCAACAAAAAACTGTCAAGGACCACCAAGGAATTAAGATCATGCAGCCTGATATGTACTGATGTCAATAAATTCTCAGTTTTTAACAACTTGATATACTGAAAATGTCTAAGGAATCTGAATAAGAGATAAAAATAAAATTGTCTCCTCCCCTCCACACACACACAACACACCCTACCCCATCCCACATCCTCATAACTTGGGGAAGGGGATAACTGGTTTTAAGGAGATACACACACACACTGCTAATGCACCTTCATTCACATCAATCACTGCAATTGTTACCCAAAGAAATTTAACTTGTCATGAAATCCCAAGTAAAAGGGATCATGTATCCTATCAACAGAGCAAAAATGTGACACTATTTAACCTTACTCCAATCCGCGCAGTAACATCTCCAAGGATTCTGGATAGAACCACAATGAAATAAAACTTCCACCCTCCCCAGGATAAGGTAACTAGAAGTAAATATAAAGTATGTGTGTAAGACAAGAGTCCTAACATACCAACATTTCCACAAATCACTACAATATTAGCCTAATGTAAATAGATCTGTCAAGGACCCCCTTGCAAATGAGATCTCGCACCCCAATATGTTCAGAGTTTAAAATAATGTGAGTCTATAATAACACTACTGTACATACAGTAACAGGCTAGGGAATCTGAATATGGTGCAATGCAATCAACCCTACTCCTGGGTGAAGGTAAATTATAAGGAGGAATTAATATTCATTATGTATGAGAAGTAAGAGTAATAACACACTGTGACTCCATGTATCTAAACAGAAGCCTACCTTAATGCCTACCTAGTAATGGTCTTTTTAACAACCACCAAATTTAGCCAGCCTGATTATTAGGAGCAAGCTTTCGCCAGAATAGAATACCATGACACTAAATGGCACACAACCCTGCAATCAACGCACCTGTAAGACTTGTGCGCTCATTTCCACCTCGAACTGTGTGGTTACATCACAAAACAGACAATTCAAGCTACATGGGAGTTATACATGTATATCACAATATGTTGTTTATTTCATTCAGTGCAAGAGATGTCCACAAACTGGTTATGTTAGAGAGACACGCCAACAGCTCCGCACTAGGATGAACTTGCACAGACATACTATTAAAACAAAGAAGACTGAAAAACCAGTGGGGCAACACTTCTCCCAGCCTGACCACAAAAATTTCGGATATGTCAGTAATGGTCTTAAAAGGAAATCTCAAAAGCACACAACAGAGACCAGCTTTTGAAATTAAACTTATTTTACATCTCAATATGGTAGCAGATTGGATGAACATAGATCTGGGTTTCTTGGGACATTATAGAATTTAACATCCACAGACCTCTTCTTCTTCGGACTGACATATTATAGGACTTCAGCATGTGTGGGGTGTGTGTGTGTGTGTGTGTGTGTGTGTGTGTGTGTGTGTGTGTGGGGAGGTATATGAATATGGCAGGTGTGGGTCATGCTGTCACATTAGTGTCCCATTATAGTCTATGGGCAATTTATATGTGGACTGTGAGAACAATCGCGATCACATTTTTTGATCAAGCTTGCCCTAAAATGTTGTCATGCTGCTGCCATCTTGTTTTCAGTTAGCGACTGAGAAAAAACTTTATAACTCAAAAAACACTGCACTTCTGAATACAGCAATCATTGGGTTTACTTATTTGGGCCCTGAGGAACATGCCCATGGCATTAGCTTGTGGCTAGGTGGCCTGGAAATATGTTTTCCAACTTTTTTTGTGCAGCAATAACATTTGCAACAACTTCAGATATGATCGCGGTAACATTTTTTCGATCGCGATCACATTTCAATTATAAAGACAGAAGAATTTTTCTATGTGTTCCTTTTCTGTGTCACTTGATTGTAGCAAGGTGGAGAGTTTGATTGGCCTGAAAATATCAGGGTACGAAGCCCTAGTTTCACGAATGTGCCCTTCACTGGTTTAGAGTGGAAAAGTTAAAGAGGTCCAGACCTATGGCATTCCAAAATTCAGAAATTTCCCCATAGGATAACTTTGCAGTGCTTGTTTTCTTTGTCCTTTCATTGTGGCCACGTGAATTGTGCTATTGTTCTGAACGTTCCAGGGTGCAAAGCCCTAGTCATACAGGTGTGCCTTTTTGTGGTTTGGTACAGAAACATTGAACATGGCCATAGTTACAGCACTGCAAAGTTCACACATTTTCCCCATAGAATAAAATTGTGGTGCCCATCGCATCTTTCGGGGCCCGTATTTCAAAAATGGTTTGATATATGGCCTTTTTGTCACAAAATGTCTTAGTCCCCTGCACTCAACTAGGCTACAAAGCCGTGAAACCCCTGAAATTTGAATTTTTTTCCTAGCGTGTATGGTTCCTGAGATATTTGCGAATTAGTTTTTCAATTGGTAATTTTCATGTTCATGGGCCACTATTATGCCCTCAGAGTTAGCACTCACATTGCGTTTCAGTGCCCATAGCTTGGAAACAATGCAAGATACAGATTTGATTGGCTACCTGTTGCGAGAAGTACTCAATCTCACCATTACAGCCACACTTGAATTTTTTTAACACCTCCTACGGTTCCCGAGATATGGGCAGATTACTGTCACAAGGACTCCTTGCCTTATAGGGATGCTGTATGGCTCCATGCTTATCTGTAGGTGGGAGTGCAGGGCCTGGAGGGCCCGCATTCCACAAACATATATCATTATTCACAACTAGGCAGCTTGGTGGGAATGCAGGGCCCAAAGGGCCCCGTGCTCCCACCAAGACATTCCATTTACTACTTACATTACACTTTTAAAAAAAGAAAGGAAATTCTTCACAAAAACCTCTTTAACTCATTGAGGCCCCTAGACGCCTGCAGAAGAAAATATACTCCTGAGGTCTTTAATGCCTCCAGACATCCTGTACTTTGTGCCACTGAGGACTTTTGATGCCTGAGGTCGTCACTGCTTAAAACTTAAATATTTCACAAACTAAAGTAAGTAGAATTGATTGCATAGCACCGTTGGAAAGGTAATGTTCTGCTGAACAACTTTGCCACTGATACTCTGTGCCTGTTATGTATACTTTAGAAGATATTCACATTTTTGTATAGTATGGTGCTAATGACTGACATTGGTCTCTCAAGTTTCACTTAGCCACCTTAATAAAACAGAAAATGAATACATACATCATATTAGAAAAACTGCTTTTTAGTACAAAATTAGTTTTGTACCTCCATGTAATAGATGGATGCTTAATTTGGTGTTGATATGTTAAATGTTTTCCCACAAAAAATTATTTCCATTGCCTTTTTTATTGAAAAAAAAATGTTTTTGCTATTTCAACCAACATAGAAAAAAATAGAAACTACTTATAATTAATTGCATAGTACCATTGGAAAGGTAAATTTGTGCTGAACAACTTTGTCACTCGTACTTTGTGTGTAGCACTTACGGTTCATAAGTTATTTACATTTGTTTGTGGCATGCTGATTAGGACTTGATTTTGCTCAGAAAGCTCCAGGTTGCACTGTTAAAAGTATACAGGCCACAAGTGGTGAAACTCTCAAGGAGCTCATGAGGCCCCAATGAGTTAATGCATCAGTTAGGGTTGTTTCCACGCTGACAAAAATGTGGAAATTCCATGTTAGGGTTACCACCCCACCACCCCACACCCACACACCTTCCTCAAAACCCTAACTCCGCATTCCCCCTCAACCCCAGCCCCAACACACATGCAAGACACATGCAACATTGTACAACACGATACCACTCTGGCACATCTGTAAGCAAAATAATCACAACATTGTACTACTTTCACACACCACTATGTAATGCAAACACAAATACAGTATAAGCAACTCTATACTGCTAGCACAGTGTGATGACACATTACTGCCCCCATATCTTCCTAATACAATTACACTTAGTCTGTTCACATTTTCAAAATATTGATTTATATGTGTCATACTCCAACAACTGGGTCACTGCAAGTATCGTCGCTACCACATAGGCATGTGGTAGCAGCACAGATACACTTGCCACATACGCAGTACTTTGCAGATACTGCTCGGGTGCTAAACTACCACCAACACATGTTGTTATGCTGCTGTGTTATCTGGAAACACTGATTAACAGTATCTTATGGTTATCTTTGCATGTTACAACTGTTGCTTCTATATCTTACATCTAAACTATGCTATAAGACATTACTTTTCTTATACCACTGTTTGTTATTAGGACTAACTCACTGTATCACAAAACAAAATGCAAACATCCACTGACTGTTGCCAGGCTCACAGAAACTGTCATGTCTAATACACTATGTGTGGATCACATCCACATGTCTGTGTACCCCCATGCCACTGTGATGGCTGCAGAACTCATACACTTGGCGGACTGTGACAATGTCTCTGTCTTCTGGAATGTACACAGATTTGTCTGTCACTTTTGTTACCTGATCCTGCTTGTCCCTGGTTGCTTGTCTTGCCCCTTGCCTTGCTTGTGTGTGTGTGTGTGTGTGTGGGGAGGGGGGTTGGGGAATGCAGAGTTAGGGTTTTGAGGAGGGCGTGGGGGTGGGGTGTGGTGGGTGGTAGCCTAACATGGAATTCCACACTTTGTCGGCGTGAAACAGCCCTAACTGATGCATTAATGAAGTTTTTGCAAAGAATAATATATATATATATATATATATATATATATATATATATATATATATATATATATATATATATATATTTTTTATACTGGTGCGATCACGCCAGTATAGTTACGGTGAAAGTGCACTTCTATGTTAAAGTCCAAATTTTGAAGCTGAATAACTTTGGAGCCATTCAATGGAGTTGCATGAAATGTGGCATGCATAATCTCTAGGGATAGGTCTCTTGACCTGCCACATTTTGTGGGAATCCATTGAGTGGTGTCTGAGATGTAAAGTGTTGAGAAAACAGAAAAATCTTTTTTTTTTATTTATTTCTACAGCTGGATCTCAGAAATGGCTTTATGTCGTTGTCTGAAATTTTCAGAGTAGAAAGCATTTGGGTCATGGATGTGCCTCTGAAGGTTTGGTGAAAAAATATAAATCCATTCAAAAGTTTTTACATTTTAAATGTTCCCATTATTTCCTATGGGAAAAATTATATGTCAGGCACAAAAGATACTATTTTTCACACAATACAGTACTGTGTGCAAAATACCAGCATCTTTTCACAAAGAAGGCTGATATTGTACACACAATACAAGTACTGTGTGCACAATACCAGCTTCTTTTCGCAAAGAAGGCTGGTATTGTGTTGACAGTTCAGAGGTTCGATCGACTGAAATGTGTTGTGTCTGCCATCTTGTTTGCCACTTAGCAAGGATGCTGAAGTACTGAACATTTTGAAAAAAAAAAAAAAAACATCAGAACACAGCTAAAGACATGTATTTTGATGTTTTTTTTTCTTTGTTTTTTAGCTGGACCCAAACAAGTTTTTTTGTCGGATGCCATCTTATTCAGAGAACGGCTTGTAGACCATTCTCTGTATGAGAAGAACAGTATTTTCTTGACTTCTGCATCTGCAGTCGGAATGCGTGCTGCTGGCTGCACAGTCAAGGAAGACCCACTTTGTTTGCACCGACAAGGGGTGCCCAATCCCTGTGTCGGTATGTATCTCCTACAGACACACCCACTTATTTGGTACACTGGGAGCCCACCCCAGTGTGCCCTACATTATTTAAAAGCCTGTGAAAATAGAAAATTGTCCCCCAATGTCTTTTCTTCGATGCAGAATCCTGCATCAAAATTTGTGATCATTTCAATGCAGGATCCTGCATCGAACTAGTCTACTCACTCCCCAAATTGCTATGCGTCGCACCGACATCAGGGTGCCCAATCCCCGTGTCAGTGTGTACCCCCCCAATATTGTGGCACACTGGAAGCTCATCCCAGTGTGCCAAGATGTAGTTTATTTTCTTATAAAAAACTTTCTGACACCAGGATTCCCACTCCTGGTCTTGGATGCTCCCAGACCACTTTTATTGCTGACAGCGGTGCCTAATCCTCCTGTCAGCATCATGATCCCCCAACTTATGTAGCACACTGGGAGCCCACCCCAGTGTGCCCATATTAATTTTTGTTTTCACCTGTGAATAAAGAAAACCATCCCCGATGTCTCCTTTTTAAACAAACCTGTAATAAAGAAAATGGTCCCTCATTATCTCTCCAGTCCCCCATCCCCACCATCCCTCCCTCTGTGCACCCACCTCCGCTCACCCTCATTACCCTATACCTACCTCTGGAGGTCGGCACTGACATCTTCTTCAGACCAGGAACACGTCTGCACTCTTCAGAGCCCAACCGCAAACTGAAGAATCAAAGGTAAGCCATATAATGGGAGTCAATGGGGGAGGTCATTATATTGATATCTTGGCCAATTTTAGGAATTTTGCACAAATTTTCAACATGGGTTCTTGGGACCCCACCTCATGAACAATGGCACTGTTATTTTGTTGCTCAGTCCCAAAAGGTGATTTTGCGGTCGCTGTGAGGAATCACCTTCTGGGACCTGTTTACAAAATGACAGTGCCACTGTTCATGAGGTGGGGTGCCAAAAAGCCCATGTTGCAAATTTGGTGAAACAAATCCACAAAATGACAGCATTATGAGTGTGTGTGTTGCACAGTTTGTATGCATGCTTGCAACTTTTCCAATTCTTAATATTTTCACTTCAGATTTTCAGCATTGCCATTTTTTCACACCTCCTTATGAACAGAACAGTTGTCATTTTGCACATCCTTCCCAGAACAGGTTTTCGCCCTGTGGTCACTGTGCGAAATCAACTTTTGGAATTGATTAACAAAATCACAGTTGCACTGTTCATCAGGGGAGGTCCAAAACAGCTGATGTAGAAAATTTGGCAAAAAAATTTCAAAAAATGACCACGTTACAAGCGTGCGTTGTGCAGTTTATAAGCACGCTTGTAACTTTGTCAATTTTTCATATTTTCACTCCAGATTTTTAACATTACCAATTTTACACGCCACCTCATGAACAGTACACCTGTCATTTTTCAAATACTGTCAAAAAAAATGTTTTCCACCTATGGTGCAAAAACCGCATTACAGTTGTGCGGAATTACATTTCAACAGGAATCTGAAAGTTTTCTGTACTGGGTACATGTGGTTAGGTGATAAGAAGGTTATGTTGAACAGTTAGGGTGACAATTATTTAAGATGGCACAGTTATGACTTGCAATTTTGCTATGCCTGCTCATAACTTAATGTGTGGAAGTGCAAGGACCAGATACCCCTGTGTTTCCACAGCTACATACATATGTGCATCTGTGGAGGGATGGAAGCACAGTGTCTGAAGGACCCTGCTCTCCAACTGTGACATATGGATACTGTTGTACTATATCAATGGAGGGATCAGAGTGCAGGATCCAAAGGACCATGCGCTTCCACCATGACATATGGACACTGTTATACTATCTGGATGGAGGGATGGGAGCCCAGGGTCTGAAGGACCCTGTGCTTCCACAGTAAAATGAGGATATAATTATACTATCTGAAAAAGAAGGGAAATTCTTTGCAAAAAAACTTTGTTAATTCATCAGTTAGGGTGAATACCACAGTGACAAAAGCAGGGAAATGAGGTGTTAGGGTTTCCTACCCCCACCCCCAGGGTTCCCACTCCTACCACCCCACCCCACCCCCCACACACACCAACAGGCGTCGGGGTGTGCCATGGGGTTGTCAGGCCTAACTCTCACCCCATTGTCCTATATTATAGCATGTAAACTTGTTTACATGGAATGGGGTGAGAGTTGAGCCTGATGACCCATAACCCTCTATGTTTAGTGGGGGATGGGAAATGAAACTGGGTGGGGCATTAGGGTTGGAAATCCTGGAGGCCTCATTTCCCTGCTTTTGTCACTGTGGTATTCACCTTAATGGATGCATTAACAAAGTTTTTTGCAAAGTATATATATATATATAAAAATTATAGGGGTGCAGTCATGCCGCTATATTAGCGTTCAAAGGACAGTTCTATGTTACACCCAAAATTTTGAACTCTAATAACTTAGCAACCATTCAACTGTTTCACAAGACATTTTGCATGCACCTTTGGGAACCAAAGATCTCTTGATGTGGCAAGTTTTGTTCCAGTCAGATGTGTGAGTGCAGAGATACAGATTGTCATAAAATGTGAACATTTCCACTTTTGTCAAATTCTTTGTCATTCTGCTGTGCAAAAACAGCTTGGGATTTTGGTCTGATATTGTCTGGGTATATAGATCTTGGGCCACAGATGTGCCACTTGAAGATTTGGTGAAAAAATATTAATCCATTCCAAAGTTATTACATTTTAATGTTTTCTATTATTTTCAATTGCAGCAGTTAGATACCCAGTGTGAAAAAGGATCCTTCGTTGCAAATGGGTAATCCTATGTCACAAATGGAAAATGCTTTTTCTTGCACCTGCCATTTTCTCTTACAGATAGCTAGGGAAACAAAATCAAATAACTAAAAAAAATTACATCCTTAATACAAACAAACACATGAACTTTGCTTATCGGGACCCCCTGAGCTGGATTCTGCACTTAACTGTTGCACAAATGCTGTTTAAGTTTTTTTAAACAGTATGAATCTTTTTTCATGACTCGTGATACGAAAAAAGATTCTTTTTCGTATTATTAGTCATGAAAAGGACCCTTTTTTGTGATGGCACTTAATCTGTTACATTTAAAGGAGTTGGGAGAAAAAATCAAAAATAAGGTATGTCTTAGAGACTATTTTGACCATTGTAGGTGTCAGAACACGTCTAATAAACTATAACATAGCAAACCAGTGTCTGTTAACTGGCTCTGTTCTGTTTTTTTTTTTTTATCTCTGTTATGATCGCCCATCTCTGAGATTCGGTCTTTGCTGGCACGTGGCAGAGGTTCAATGCTCACATTTGAAACTCCGATCCTGTCAATAAATTTGTGCTCAGTCAGAGATGGCAGAATTTGTGTCCTAGTCAAATGAGGTTCATAATCTAGACAGCACCAATGATGGGGCAGAAAGTGATGGCAGTGGTGGGCGTGGGCTTTGCATGTTTCAGTCTCAAATTAATGGAGATCTGAAATGTGGAGGAGGAAGACATGCCATTATCTGAAACCAATTCTAACAGTGATCAGCAATTCTCATAAAAATCTTCTGCCTGAACTAAACTGGTAACCATGAACTATGTTTGATTCAAACAGCTGCTGTCCGGAAATCATGAAATGAAGTGTCTTTGTTCAGGATCCTGAATTGAATACAATTTTTTTTGAGTATGTGATTATGAAGGCTGCACACCAGAGACTCCTATCTCTCCACCCCCCTAATGGCAGGACTCTTCTTTTAAGCCCCCTTCCACCACCGGCACACCAGCACAAATAATCAACAACTGGAGGTGTAGACACTGGTGCATTTTGCTGAAGTTCACAGTTCACTCGGCAGTGTTCTTGTCAGTAAGGGAAGCATGGAAACTGATTTTTTGAAAAAATTATTCTGATGTTTGTTGTGAAAGGTGGGGCATGAGCATGTGTGTGTGTGTGTGAATGGTAGTGCTGTAGTACTCAGATGCTGAGAAAAGGGCTGTCATGGTCACTGAAATTGCGATGTCAGTGGATGTCTGATGTCTACACTGTAGCATCATGTGGCATATACAGAGTACTGTGTCATTTTTGGGGGGATGTTAAGGCACGGGGCAACATTGCTCTGCTGGTCCATGGGTTATATCAATTCGGCAGTGGCCAATCCATGGCCGAGGGGGTGTGATGGAGGTCTGTAGTGCTGCTGCTCATTTCATTCTGTGGCTCAGGAAAGCAAAGTGTTGTTTGTGTCACTGACTGAAGAAGGTGAACAGGTGTTTTAACACAGGTGCATAGAAGTCTGGGAGTTCTGCAGTGCTGGGTGGGTTCTGTGGTAAAGGGTGGCTAACCCAAAACTCAGAAAACAATATAAAAAAACAACTCTGCACACAGAAGCTGAAAGAAATAAACTTAAACCAAAATGCTTGGTGCAAATCCATTTTTATTGTCTGAGTAATTGTAGTGGGAGCTCTCTATTCAAAGAGCACTAGATTTCTGAGACTGCCCCAATGCTCTCCTTCATCCCCTGCATATTAGTAATATGTGTAATGAGAGCTCTCAGTATAGATGCTATTGATTGGGTCAGGTCTGCTGTTTAAAATGAAAGAATTAGAAACAAAACAAAACAAAAAAAACAGTGTTGCGCTACCAGTTAACACTAAAACTTAAATAGAAAAAGTAGTAATTCCAGATATAAGCCAGGGAAAATAAAATGATGTTCCATCATAGAATTAAAGGCTTGCACGAGCTCTCCTTGTCGACGGAAGTGGAGTTCTGGAAGAAAATTTGGTGCACGAATTATAAATATATTAAACAAGATAGATTATGCCTCATGCAATTTAAGATTATGCGTGATATGTATCTTACACCACTTAAATTGTATAATGCGGACCTTGCAGATTCCCCTGTTTGTTTCAGATGTAAGAAAACCCAGGGATCTCTTCATTATATGCTATGGGAATGCCCCAGTACGCAGGTTTTCTGGAGATCTATTCAGCGACAGTTAGATCCAATACTAGGGTTGGATACTTTATTTACTTCTGAGGCCTGTATGCTGGCAATATTCCCGCAGGGAACCCCAGTGGCATGGCAGGCTCACATTACATTAATCGTGGCCATAGCTAAACTAGTAATGCTTAGGCACTGGAAGGAGGATGCTCTTCCTGCAGTCTTAGAGTGGTTTCGGGAAATTCTGCTTGCCATTCAAGTTGAAAAGTACATTGCTACAGTAAGACAGAGAGTACAGTATTACCAGACTATCTGGGAGCCCCTAATAACATTACTGTCTTTATGGAATTTAGGATAGCCTGTTGTAATCATTTCAGGGTAAGGCCACAAAATATGGGAATCAAGTAGTTTTTTAATTTTATGGGATGCGGCACTAAATTTTATTCTTCTCTTTTTCCTCCCTACAGAATGTTTTTTTCTTTATGAAGATTCTCTTTAGTTGTGCAGAGGGGAGTTTTTTTGGGGGGGAGTATAGAAGGGATGGTGGGGGTGGGGTTGTGTTGGAGAGGGGAATGGTTTAGGTTAAATCATTTAATGAAGGATACTATTAAGTACTGGATAGATTATGTTTGATTATTTTCTATTGTATCCTGGTACTGTGGTTACCATGTTTGTATATGAAGGAAAATAATAAAGTATACTAAATAAAAAAAAAAAAAGAATTAAAGGCTAAAAAAACAGACCATGAGCCGAATGTCTAACCTCCTGAAGTTTTATATAAAATGCTTGCTCACAAGGTTGTGAATTTTTTCAAAGCTACTATTATTGCACCATTGGTTACTATATAATGGCTCAAATTCCTAATTATCAGAATTAATAACAATAATGCAAAAAATTATTGTTCCATGGAGCATTTGTTCCCTTAGTATGCTGCAAGGTTTTACTCGTTTCTAAAGCTTTCCATTGAACTAAAGCTAATAGTGCTTCACTAATATTCTTAGCAATGTGGTGGCTAGTAAATCCTTTCATGACTTTAAAAAATTCCTGGATAATTTTATGGACAACAGAAAATATAGTATAAGGTAATATTGAAATTGTCGAGTCTTATGGCTGATGATTCGTACCAATTCTGTGATACTGTGTTTCTGTGAATATTTAGTGGTAGATTGTATCACTACGGAGAGTTCTCACTACACATGTAACTGATACCTTGAATAAATTAAGTGGCTGAGAGCCAATAAATAGAAATTATGAGCTCAACGTCTGGTCCTGAGCAGAATTCATGACCTCCTCAAGTTTCATATAAAGCGCTAACTCACTTAATCTGCTACTAAAGTGTAACTATTTGAAAGTTGCCATTGTTTCAAAAATGTCCTCACTGGAGAGCTTAAACAAGTTAAACGTTAATGAGAAAAGTGCAAAAATATATTGTGAGGATAAGGGTAAAAGCAACAGGTATTTTTCCTGTTTCTGACTCTTGTTTTTGGAGTCTGCCTGTAAGCACTTGAGGTGGCAGAGGATATGGTTGAGATTGATGTGAGGGGAAGGTATAAGCAGTGTGCAGCTGCCTTCATTACCAATTAGTTAACTACTTTTTTTCAACATGTTCTGTAATGAAGATACTAGTTTGTTTATTTTTTTACAGTTAATTTCTTTATGCTCCTTGTCCCGGGTGGTATTTCATCTTGCCTGATCCCCCAGCCCCGTCCCCCACTCACAGTTTACTTTCCTGCCTCCTCCATGGCTTAACCCCTATGGCAGGGCGGCGGGGATCCCTCAACCTGCCGAACATGGATCCAGTGCTGGAGGTTCCTACTATTCATGGGGGTGGCGCTTGTGGGGATCGTCTTCATTTGGCTACGCCCAGCAGGACACTTTTTCTCCTCCATTATTTCTCCCCCTTAGGAAATGAGGCATGCAATGATGTCCCATGGAGTAAGCGAGCATGCATCCGCAGGTGCTCCTCCGAGAGTCTGCCTCTTCTCCTCCCCTTTCTGGAGCATTGGTGTGCTGCCCCTCAGCCACCGCTAGGAGCCAGTCAAGCGCCAACTGCTGGTGACCTTCCTCCCCGGAGAAGGAGAGCAGTCCACTGGATGCTCAATCCTTCTCCACCCCTGCTGACCCCCGGTGGCCCCGAGCTTGTTCCCGAACATGGGTCACCAGCATGGCGTGAGGTAAGGTGTCCAGCACCTCAGCCCTCAGCTCCACTGGGCTGGACAGAAGATACTAGGTTTATTGATAGCAGCTGTTTGAATTAAACATACCATTTAGACAGTTGATAAAGTAATGAGATTAGCTTATTCCATATAAAATCCTCTCTGATATTCAAATAGTATGATCATGAAATGACTAGAACTGATGTACCACACTTAATTTCAAACTAGATCCTACAAATTAACTCCATAAATGTAATGCCTTGCATTGTAAAATATATTAATAAAAGTACCGACAAAGGTCACAAACATAAAAAGATGAGGTGCGAACAGCCGTTGTCATGGAGCAGGAGGCTGTTACATCACATATGAAAACTTAGCATGCGCTGGATTCAGATAAGAGAAAGAACTGGTCCACTGTTAGCACAGATACATGGGTGAATGTGGCTGACTCACAGTACACTGAATCAACATCTAGCAGCCCGGTACAATGAATTAGACGTGGAAATACATTACTTTCTTATAAAATGTTTTATTTCACCTATTAACAGAATGCATATTCATTTCCTATCTCCTTTAAAACAGCATACAACTGGTGCTTCAATAGCCTTCACTGGCAAACTAGCTCTTGTTTCATCAAATGATGAGGGTCATGGGGTGTACCACTTCAGACTATCTGTGTCAAAGTGAATAATTTTCCCCTGGTTTCTAGTGACACCCTCCAACCTCTGATTTATGTCCCATCCCTTTATTATTTTGCTCTGGTGTCTAGCGGCATACTCCGCCCTCTGTTTTATGGCCCACCCTTTATTTTTTTTTTCTGGTGTCTAGTGGCACCCCCCCTACCGACAATAACTTTTCAAGCCTGTAAAATAGAAGAAAACTGTCCTTGATGTTTTTTTCTTCTAAAATGAGAAAATGGTCCCTCACTGATCAGACACCCCACCTCCGCCTCCCACTCAGCACCCCCCACCCCACACCCCCAGTACACTCCCACACATGCTCACTCACCTGAACAGGTCCCAGGTTTGAGATCCACTCTCCCAGTCGAAGACACATCATGCTGCTGGAACCGGTGACTGTAATATGAGAAACTAAGATTAATGTGGTTCAATGTATTTCAATGGGGTTTCAACTTTGATGCATAACTCAGGCATTTTTTCAAATTTTGACACAACATTTTCAAAATCGCTCTTTGTGGACCCCACCTCATGAACAATATGACTGTCATTATGCAACTCCTGCCTGAATGGTGAGTTCATGGTCACTTGGTGAATTCACCTTTTGGACAAGAGTTGACAATTTTTCCTGACCTTGTTCATGAGGTGGGGTCATAAGAAGGCTATGTTGAAAATTAGGTTATGCCTATTCATTGCGATTTTGCTACGCACACTCATAACATTAGAAATTTTAAATATTTTGACCTCAAATTTTCCACATAGCCTTCTTATTACCCCACCTCATTTATGTAATTGCTGCCCTTTTTCAAATCCTGCCCAAAAAGTGTTTTCGAGCCTGTGGCACAGAATGGCATTGCAGTTGCACAGAATTATGTTTTGGTGGGGGATTCAAACATTTTATGTACTGGATATATGTGGTGGGGTAATAAGATTGCTATGCTGACAATTTGGTCATTGTTGTCCTATAAATGGAAGCGCATGGCCCTTCCACAGCTACATACATATACACATCTATGGAGGGATGGGAGCACAGGGCCAGGGTATTTCCCCCACACAAATAAGGATATGATTACAATATCTCAAAGATTATGGATGGATGGTAACTGTGCGTTCCCAGCTGCACATATAAATACCATTATAGAGTTCTGCGAGTGCAGGTCTTATCCATATATGGAAGCGCATGGCCCATAGGGACCTGTGCTCCCACACACACAAATACACAGAGGAGTATGGAGTGATGGAAGCACACAGCCAAGAGTTCCCTGTGCTCCTATAGGGAAATAAGGACACAATTACCTTGTCATACCTTTTTCACCAAGATTGTCATACAGCAGTTGCTGGTTCCAGCAGCAAGGCACATCCTCGATCGGAGAGTGGATCTTCACTGTGTGTCTAGTTCAGGTGAGTCAGGGTGTATGGGGGGGTCATGGGAGGTGCGGGTGGGGGTGTGGGTGCAATTGTCAGTGGACATTTTTTTTCAGGTTGAAAAAAGTCACTGTGGGACTGTTTTCTCCTTTGCAGGTTCTTAGTTACATGGAAGGGTGGCGGGTGCCACCAATGGGTGATATTACTACAACTAATTCAGGGATAGGAGGGTGGGGAATGCCACTAGACACCAGTGATATACATTTGGGGTAATACTGACTTATTACTATTACAGGATGGGGGGTTCTACTCGGCAGGAAAAGAAATAGGAACATAGGAACATGACGGCAGAAAAGGACCTCCAGGACTACCTAGTCTGCCATTTGCCTTGCATTCTCTAGGCCTGCCCCTGATCCCCCCGCTCCTTTCAACTGCCCGCTGTGTCTATCCCACGCCCTCTTGAACCCCCACTGAATTCTCATCCACCACTTCCCTAGGCAGCCCATTCCAGGTGTCCCCCACCCTTTCAGTAAAGAAGTTCTTTCTGATGTTGCCTCTAAACCTACCCCTCCCTCCAGTTGGAGATTATGCCCCCTTTTACTGGGACACCTCTTCAACTGGAAGGGGTTCTCAGTAGTCACCTTGCATATCCTTTTCAGGTACTTAAAGGTCTCTATCATGTCCCTTCTCTCCCTCCTCAACTCTAGAGGTACATGTTCAGGGCTCCCAGCCTTTCCTCATATGGCAGGTGATTAAGCCCCTTCACCGTCTTGGTTGCCCTCCTCTGTACCCACTCCACCCTCTACATCCTTCTTTTGGTGAGACCTCCAGAACTGGACCCCATACTCCAGATGAGACCTGACCAGCTGGGTGTACAGAGAAATCAGGACCTCCCACTTCCTGCTGGTGGTGATCCCCTCCCAATACAACCCAACACTCTGCTGGCTTTTGCCACTGCCCTGCTGCACTGCCCCAGCCACCATCTAGTCCTGAGAGATGATGATGCCCAAGTGCCTCTCCTCCATGGTAACCTCTAGCAGTTTCCCCCAGTCTATATTCCATTCTCCCATTTTTTTCTGCCCAGGTGCATGACTTTGCATTTTGTCATGTTGAGGGATAATTTCCACTTCCTGGCCCAGTCCTCCAACTTCCCTAGGTCCCTCTGCATCCTTCCCACTCCATCTTGTATGTCCACTCTATTACAGATTTTGACATCATCTGCAAACAGGCTCACTCTACCCTCCAACACCTCTGCTATGTCACTTATATAGATGTTGAACAGCAGGGGTCCCAGCACCAACCCCTGGGGCACACCTCTCGTGACCACCGACTGACCCAAGGGGACCCCGTTTACTAACACTCTCTGCATCCTGCTCACCAACCAGTTATCCACTCACTCTATAACCACCTTCCCTAGCCCCAGACATTCTATTTTGTGCACCAGCCCACCGTGCGGTAGCGTATCAAAGGCCCTCCTGAAATCCAGGTAGGCTCTGTCCACTGACCCCCTCCCTGATCCACTGTCCTCATGACCCAGTCAGAAAACCCTACCAGATTTGTCCGACAAGATCTGCCCTTGGTAAAGCTGTGCTGCCTTGGGTCGAGCAGGCTGCTTGCCTCTAGGTAGTTGATGATCCTGTCCTTGAGCAGTTTTTCCACGAGCTTACGGACCACCAATGTCAGACTCACTGGCCTGTAGTTACTCAAGTCCTGCCTCCCCCCTCTCTTATGCAGGGGCAGCACATCCGCGGACTTCCAGTCCTTCAGGACTACCCCCGTGCACAAGTACTCATTGAACAAATAGGTCAATGGGGCCATTGGCTCCTCACCCAGCTCTCTCAATGCCCTAGAGTGAATCCCATCCGGACCCATGGCCTTGTCCACCCTCAGGCCCTTTAGCTCTTTCAAAAATCTCCTTTTCCTGGAATGGTCCCACTTCTACCCCTACCCCTCCCCCCAGTACAAAATCACCTTTCCTCACTTCCTCTTCCCTCACAAATACTGCGCTGTAGTAACTGTTCAGTAATTCTGCCTTCTTCTAGTCCCCCTCTACCTTTTCCCCATCTCAGCCAGCAAGCCAGGTATCTCAGTCCTGCCCTTCCTCTGCTCACTAATAAACCTATAAAAAGTCTTGTCCCCTTTCCTGATCCCCTTGGCTATACTCTCCTCCATTCTTGCTTTCACCCTTCTGACCACCCTCCCGGCTTCCCTCTGTTTATCTTGGTATGCCACATGGTCCAGTTCACTCTGTGTAGCTTTGTACTGCCTGAATGCTTGCCGCTTAGCTCTGATGCTGTTCCCCACCTCCCTACTGAACCACAGAGGCCTCCTTCTCCTCCTGCTCTTGCTTACCTTCTTTGAACAGTGTTCTGTGGCCCCCACTATTGCCCCTTTAATCATGGCCCAAATATCCTTCACCCCCTGTGTTCCCCCACCTGCCTTAAAGCCTGTTAAGTATACTTCATCATCCTTCCAAAATCAGCCCATCCAAAATCCAGCACCCTCACTTTGGTCAGGTGGCACATGGCCGATACGTGTATCATGAACCACACTGTGTTGTGGTCACTACTCCCTAGGCTTTCTTGAACCATTATTTCACCCACCCTGTCCCCATTCGTAAGCACCAGATCCAGCACTGCTCCCTCCCTGGTTGACTCCTTGACCAGCTGGCTCAGGTGGGCTATCTGCATGGAGTCAACAATCTCCCTGCTTCTGGCTGAGGTTGCAGACAGGGATTGCCGCTCCACATCCAGCAGGTTGAGATCTCCCATCAACAGCACCTCCTCCTTGGCTGCCATCCTTAGAATCTCCTTGGCCATCTGGTTATCCACCTCTAATGTTTGCCCTGGTGGCCTGTAAATGACTCCTGTGCACACCAACTTGCTCTTCCCTGTGACCAGCAAGATCCAAAGGGCCTCAGTGTCCCCCCCATCTGCCCTGTGTTTCTGATGCCTGGATCCCCTTCCTTACGTAGAGTGCTATGCCGCCACCTCTCCTAGCCACCCTGTCCTTCCTGAATAACATATAACCTAAGATGTTCATGTCCCATTCCTGTCCATTGTGGAACCAAATCTCCATGATTCCCACCAGGTCTAACTCCTCCTTCACCATAATAACTGCCAGGTCTGAGACCTTGTTGCCCAGGCTTCCGGCGATCGTGCACATGGCCCTCCAGTAAAAGTTTTCCCTAGCCCCCACCTTCCCTGTCCTAATAGTCACTTGTTTGTGTGGGAAAGAAAATCCAGCCCCAGTCAATTGCTTGCCTTTTGGCAGAGGCAGCTGTTCCTCTTGCTGAGTGCACGCTTGCAGCTTCCCCCTCATTTCAGTTTAAATTGTACTGTACACTAAAAAACTCCTCCAACATACATTTGAGCACCTCCTTGCCCTGTCTGTTCAGGTGCAGCCTATCCATGACATAGAGGCTGTCATGCTGCCATAGAGACCCCCACTGGCCCACCACCCCATAGCCTTTCTGTACACACCATTTAGAGAGCCAGCTGTTGAACTCCACAGTCCTCTGTTGCCTACTCATGCTAGCTCTAGGGACTGGAAGCACCTCTGAGAACGCCACTGAATGAAAGCTCAGGGCGTTACGGAATCATGATAGGGCCTCAAACCTCGCTTGCACTTCCAAAAGGCTGTGCCCAGCTAGGTCATTCATTCCCAAGTGGAATACTAGATGTGTTCTCTCATCCTGCTGCTTCCCCCATGATGGGATGTAGTGAATGACCTCTGCAGCTGTCATCCCTGGCAAGCAACTGACCCACACCTTGCTACCCCTGCCGTCCTTCCCCCCAGGTGATGCCCCTAATCATGGAGTCCCCTAAAAGGATGACCTTGTCCTCAATCTTGCTTGCCCCATCCCCTTTACCTATTTGTGCCCCTGCTTCCCCAAATGATTTGATCTTATCCTTAACCTTGCCTTCATTGGCTCTGATCCCTGCCTTCCCCTCTGCATCCTCCCCCTTCCTGCGACCCGGTTTCTAGGTCTCAGGAACCTTCTTTCTAGCCACTAGTGCCCTCCAACTTGCTCCCTCGGTAGGACCCCCCCTGGCTGTAGCCATCCCACCCTTCTGTAGTGGACTCTGTGATCCCAGCACCTCCCTTGACCCCTCACTCCCCTTGCCCCCTGTAGGCACCTAGCACCATCTCCTGGGCCTGTGTGGGCACCGACTGTGTTCTGTCCATTGCCACATCCAATCCCCCCTGCAAGGCTATACCGTCCCCCCAAGGATGTCTCTCCCTTTGTGCCCTCCAACCGACTGCACTCCCAACCCTCAGCACCCCCTTCAGGTCGGGCTCAATCTGGAGTGCCCCCCACTCTCCCCCTCAGCCCTCTGCACCTTCTTAGCAGACTCCCATACACCACTTCTTTGCAGTGGATATCCTGCTGCCCTTACCTGCTTGCCCTCTGCAGTAACCTGGTCATTGTCCTTTACCAGCCCCCACATCTCCACCCTTTCCTCCTCCAGCCCAGCTACCACCTCCCCCTTGTCCTTTCCTAAGATTAGTGGCCTGAATCTGTTTTTAAGCTCAATGCCCAATTCCTCCCTCTCCGCTGAAGGTACACCCCCCTTGCTAACTCCTGATTGCACCCCAGCTGGACTTTTCCCCAACCCTCTGCCAATAGCTGCATCCCTCTTTGCATGTAGCCCCATCCCTACCAGTGCCCTCCTTCACTTGACCCCTACCAGGGCCTTCCTTCACCCCATGTGATCCATCCTCCCTGCCCTCAATGCTGCATGTGGCTCTGAATCTGGGGGTATGCCCTGGCACCAATTTTCCTGCAACTTTCCCCCCGGCCCCCATCCCCGCCTCCACTGCCTTGAACACCCCAGTGTCCCCCCATCCTACTGCCCAAGATGCCACGGGCAGCTACAGGACCTAACAGACCAGCACCTCTTCCCCCCAGCCCCCTTCCCTGCCCCCAATCAGGACTGCTTATGTCCTCCCCTCCTGCCCCTTAAATACGTCCTTAGCCATGATAACTCCTCCTGAAGCTTAGCCAACTGGCAGCAGACCATATAATCCCCCATCCTCCAAGCCCAGTCCAGTATCATGGCAGACCAACACCCTGTACACCCCACCACCCTACCAAAAATGCTGGCCGTAGTGGCCTGCAGCCCCTGCCTCACCTTTGCCCCCATCTTGTGAAGGCCCCACAGCACTTTTAGTTACAGGCATAGCACTGTCCACCCTACCCAATCTTACCATCCCTGGCTCAGAGTCAAAGCCTATAATTAGCCGAGCATATAATGTGCATGCACTAAAACAGATTCCCTATCAAGCATAAACTCAGCTCACAACCTCACTTATAACAAACCTACCCTTTAGATATTGTTGTAAGACACCTCAGAGTCCTCCCCCTTGGCAGTACAATAATCACTTGTCCTCACAATAGCATCCAATATCCCTTAGTGTCCTCTCCCTTGGGAATTCAATATTTACTTGTCCTTCCAGTAGCAGCCAATGTCCCTTCTCAGAGCATCAGCCAACAGTAGCCAAAGTTCCCTTTACCTGCCCTTTGTTCTTTAAGCCAGAAATCCTGTGCAGCCCTTTGTTCTTTAAGCCAGAAATCCTGTTCAACCCTTTGTTCTATAAGCCAGAAATCCTGTGCAGCACAACCAGTCCCTTGTCCTTTAAGCCCGGCAACCACACCCCTCGAGAATGCCAAGACCAAGTCCCACCCTTTACTGGCTCACCCAGCCCATTTAAAATGGAGGTGGTGTGGGGTAGTGGAGAAAATCATCCTCTCTACAGTCCTCAACTGCAGCTCCTAATAATGTCCATTTTCAGCATTTTAAAAGATTTACAATAACAGGTATTTAAAAAAAGATAACACTTGTGGGTATTTAGGATGAACAGTTAGGGGCTGGAAAGCATATTTAAGCTTGTAGTGACTTATTACTTGGTTACTGCTGTTTGGAAAATGGAACATTCCCTTTTCACAGAGTTTGGGAAGGCATTCTTGGTATGCTGGATGCTAGCGTTTTAAATGGAATGGCATTTTAGTAGCATTTACTCTTTAAAAAGGCACTCATGCTAGGCATTTGCTTGACATTTTGCATTGAAGCTGAGCAGTGGGATTGTTTGTAGAGGTTGATACTGTTTGAGGATGGGACTTAAGTGTGGTGATGCTAGTGTGGAGACAGTCGGTGAAGCTTGTCTCGCCCGATTTATGTTTTGAATGCAGCCGCAGGATTTATTTTGGAATTTGCAGTGGCTCCCTCTTGTTATTTCTCTGCCTGCCTGTGGTTCCACTGGAAGATGGACAGGTGGGGTGATGGGGCCATGGGCTTCTCTCATGCCTGTCAGGAGCTTTAGTACCAGTTTTAATTGGGCCAGCGCAAGGGTAGAAGTCCCAGTGCCTAGGGGAGCTTCAGATCAAATCTGTGTCACACACAGGTAGTTTGCATGCTCTGGTGCCCCTGGGCTGTGGGTTTTAGGCACTAGTCACATGAAAAGGTCCTGGGCTGGTGGCCTAGGCTCTATGTGCCATGGGGCAAGTTTTGGGGGGGCTAATCATTGGTTGTGAACAACCCTCAGCATGGGGCAAGCCCGGCTATGGCTGGAGGCATAGCACTGGGGTGAGTAGTGGACAACCCCCGCATGAGGTGAGCCTGGCTGCTGCAAGAGGCATAACGCCGGGGTGGGCCGGCAGAGAGAGGACCGGTAGGACCGTGGGTTGACATGTTCTCTTATTTCCACCCATAGTAATTTTACAGAGATGGCGTCCAAGAAAAACCAGATGACCAGCAAGAGGATGATGGAGAAGGCCACTAAACTGATGGGACAGATGTCAGAGAAGGAGATGTAGCAGAAATGGAAGGAGCAGGATGAATGGGCGGGGAAAGGGCAACCAGCCAAGAAGCTCTGAGGAGTGTGGGCAACCCCGAGCCAGCGGCGGTTCCACAGCCAGAGCTGGAGCCAGGTAACAGAAGCCCAGATGGGGGTAAGGATGCGGTGGTTATCACCAAAGATTGCAACCTCAATGGGGGAGGCAGGGATAGACAAAATGGAGAAAGCACTCCAGGACATATGAAGAAAGAAGGGGGCAGGGGGATGGGGGCACAAGCCAGGGGCCAGAAATCCGACAGACCCCTGGGACTCATGTTGGGTGACCATGTGTCAGCCTCACTGAAGGAGCGGATATGGAAAGAGGAGTTCATGGACATATTCAGATTGGTAGACGAGGGTACCGCCAAGAAGTATGAGCAGAAGGAGTCAATGGAAAAGTCTGAGATGGCCGTGGTGCTTGCAGTGGTGGGCCATAAGGCAGAGGAGGCAAAATGGAAAGGGAAAACCTTTGATAATTGGCAAGCGGGATTCATGGTATATAGCGCCATAGTCCTGAAAAAGAGGTTGGATCTGGCCATCCCACTACTGACCTACAAGGTGACCATCAGGGATGCATACAAGGCCAAGTTGGGTTTCAGATGGCTCAAATAAGATGAGGCCTTCCAGAGGCACATGGCAGCATGGGGAGATGTGAGGTGGGACGGTACCCATTCTGAGTTGTTGGTGAAGACCATGTCCATGTCAGGCTAGGGGACTCCAACCGGGGGGGGGGGCACTGGGTGGAGGACCACACTGGCCACAGGCATGAAAACCTTTTGGGGGTTCAACAGGGCATCTTGCAACTGGGTGCACTGTAAATTCAAGCATGTTTGCTCCAGATGTGGGGGAGTGCACCATTTGACAACCTGCAGGCAAGTGGGGGAGAGGGGAAGACAGGGGAGCGGCCATCAATAGGACCTTCCCTTTCAAGAGAGCGGGGGGAGGCTCCAGCAGAGGTGGGGGGCATAACAGGGGAGGACACAGGGCCACCTATGGCTATTAGACAGGAGCAGGAAAGGGAGAGGTGGGGGTACTTGCTGGCAGCACACCCCCATTGTACGGGAGGTGGTGGAGGCGTGGACCCAGGAGTACCCGGACAGGGAGGCAGCAAGCGCTTCTGAGTGGGTTTCAAGGTCGGTTTCCAGCTGGGTTTCCACAGGCTGCAAAAAGGGATGTGGGCCAAGAACCTGGGATCGGTGAGAGGAAAGAAAGGGATGGTTAGGGAAAAGATAGAAAAAGAGATAAGGACGGGATGGGTGGAGGGGCTGCTAGTGATATCACTGTACCCCGACTTCCAGGTATCCCCCTTGGGAGTGGTCCCCAAGAAGCAGGCAGGTGAATACAGGCTGATTCACCATTTGTCGTACTCAGAAGGGAAATGGGTGAATGACGGCATTCCAGGCCACCTGCGAGCAGTATCCTATGCCTTGTTAGATCAGGCGGGAGAACTGATCAGGGCAATAAAGGGGGTCTGGTTGACAAAAATGGACATAGAGTCCATGTTCCAGTTGTTGCCGGTCAGCCCGGCCAACTGGGACCTGCTGGGGTTCCAGTTCAAGGGGGACTTATACATTGACAAGGCTATGCCCATGGGCTGCTTGGTGGCCTGCTCGACTTTGGAGGCTTTCAGCTCATGGGTCCAATTAGTGTTCAGAGAGAAATATAGCCACAAAAGAATCGTGTACTACCTGGAAGACTTTCTGATCATCAGGGGAAGCCGAGCAGAGAGGCAGGGCATATTGAGGGATTTCAAACTGATTGGTATCCCGTTGGAACAGGGGAAGACTGAGGGGCCTGCGCATAAGCTGGAGTTACTGGGGATCAAGGTGGACACGGAACAGGGTTGTTTCTGGCTGCCAGGTGACAAAGTAGCCAGGGTGCAGGGGCTACTGGCACAAGTAATAAGGAGGTGGAGGGTGCCGCTGGTACAGGTACAGCAGCTGTTGGGGCACCTACATTTTGCATGCAAAGCAATCAGCCCAGGGAGGGCATTTATGAGAAGGCTTGGGAGGGTGACCAGGAAGGCGAAGAAGCTGCATCACTGGGAGAACATCTCAAAGGGCGATCGAGAGGACCTCAAGGTTTGGGAGGAATTCCTAGACCGTATAACAGGGTAACGTTCTGGCAGGCAGAATGTGAGTGCAGCACAGACCTAGAGGTATACACTGATGTCTCAGGGGTGCTCTGGATGGGAGCATATTTTAAAAGGGAATGGATGACAGAGGCCTGGCCAATGGGGGGAGAAAGGCCTCTTGAGAGACATCACCTTTTGGTAAATATTCCCAGTTTGGGTGGCTATGAAGGTTTGGGGAGAGCAGTTGAGGGGAAAATGGATTATGCTGTGGTGCAACAATAAAGGGGTGGTGGAGGTCATCAACAGGAAGGGCAGGAACACAGAGACAGGAGGCCGAGTAATGAGAATGTTGGTACTGTTGGGGCAGAAGCTGAATCTGTAATTCAAAGTGCAGCATATTCCAGGGATCAAGAACAAATTGCCTGAAAGTCTTTCCCGCTTACAGCTCAACAGGTTCCACAGCCTGGTGCCGCAAGCAGCTGCACACTGGACCAGGGTGCTGGACCAGATGTGGAAGATTGGTGGTCCATTGCAATGGCATTGTACCGGGGCTCCTGGGCAATCAGGACCCTGAGGGCATATGAAGGGGCTTGGGCCAGCTTCCAGGAGATCAGAGCTAGACAGGGATGGGACAAGACAAAACCAGTATGGGACAAGCAGGTCAAGAGGTTTGTGGTGGAAAAATGGGAATCAGGAATGGCACATGTCACGATAGTGGTTCAATTAGCGGGAGTGAGCTGGGTATGCCTGGACAGAGGGTGGCCAGATACCACGGTGGACAGGATGGTCAAGAGGATGCTCATCGGATGGTGGAGGGGACAGAGGAGCAGGAAGGATGGCAGGTGCCTGAATGGGGGTCAGCTATTCAACAAGGTGTTGGGGCCACATGGAGCGTGTGCAGCTTGGCCCAGGAGCCCCACCTTTTCAGAGTGATCTTCGCGGCAATGACAGCTGGGGCATTCAGGGTGGAGGAGGTGATGGCTCCCCAAAAAGGGGTGCCTGAACTCTCATTATGACATGAAAGGGTACAGGTAGAGGGGATGCCATCTCCATCAGGTTGGCCAGGTCATAAATGGACCAGGATGGGCAGGGAACCACAGTGACCCTGCACCAGAAGCCTGGGGCACCGAGTTGTGTGGCGGCTGCATCAGAGGAGTATGAGAAACACAGGGGTAGCACTGGAGGGGTGATGTTCTGGCATGGGGATGGAACACCAATCACTGCATTCCAGGTGGGGCAGTAATGAGGAAGGCACTAGCTTTTATATGGGTAGAGCCAGGCGAATTTGCCCTGCACTCTTTCAGGATTGGGGCAGCCTTGGAGGTGGCAAAAGGGAGGGCACAGTGGAGGAACTGATGGGAATCGGCCGCTGGAGGTCAGACAGTTACAAACAGTATGTCAGGTACTAATAAATGATGACTCACACTATTTTCTTTTGTTCCCATGGCAGGTACCAGATGGAAAGTGTGGATCATGGGGCATTAGTTTGTGTACTGGGCAGAACAGGTTGCAGTCACCATGGCAGAGGGACCCAACTGCACCCAGAGTCAAATTGCAACAGAGTACAATAGAAAGGCATCAGGGGTATAAAATGGGCACAGCTGTTGCCTCTCCTGCAGGAAGTGAAGAGGCAATGGGGCAGGTCAGATTGCATAGTGGTGCATTTAGGTGGCACTGACCTGGGAGAGATACCCTGGGAGGAGTCAGGGCAAAAAATGTTGGAGGATTTTGGAAGCCATTCGAGGATGGTGGCCGGGCATGACCATCGGCTGGTCCAAGATCATGTTCAGGAGGGTATGGAGGGGAGCCAAGGATGTCAAGCTTATAGAAAAGGTCAGGAAGTGGCTCAACAGAAGGGGACAAGAGCGGTCATAGAGATGGGGGGTATACATCCAGCACAGAGACATAACGTATGAGCAGGTGGCGATCTACAGATCAGATGGGGTGCACCTGACTGAATTCGAGATGTGAGCTAGTGGGGATAGTAGCCCAAAGAGGCCTGAGATTTTAACTCATAAGCGAGGAGCCCCACCATCCAAGTGCAAGCAGGAGGCAGGGCAGTAGAAGAAATAAAGGGGGGCTAGAGGTGGGAGGTAGGATCATGAGCTGGGGCAAGGAGCCCAGGCATGGATTAAAATGGGGAGGGGGAATAGGTCTGGGTGCTGGATACAGAGTCTCTGGGCCTGGAAGGAGAGGCCCGGGTTCAACAGGGAACTGGCCTGGTTCTGGGGATGGAGGAGGGGGCCTGATTCACTGTCCAGACCCGGAAGAATGGAAGGAAGATTACAACCAGGAGTAAGATGAAGCCAGAAGGAGAAGAAAGTGGAAGACTAAATTATGTTATGAGAAATATCTCACAGGCCACTCTCAGCAAGTAAAGGCTGATGGGGATGTCTTGCCTGTAAAACACCTTCTGAGGGGCGTACCCCAAGGCTCCATTCTGGGTCCTCTGCTATTCACAATTTATATCAACATAATCGATGCCACCCTAAAAAAGGCCCATATCCATCTATTCACAGATAATACAGTGCTTTACATTGGTAGACCATCCTTTAATGTGGCATGTGCAGATCTTCAGGATGATTTCAATCTACTTCAGCTTCAGCTGCTAAATCAGAAGCTGCTCCTGAACACTAAGAAAACTAAAGCAATGCTCTTTTCGCCCTTTCCCAATTTACCAAATCCAGCCACATCTGGGACTCTTCCCCAGATTACTACCATACTCGGTGAACAGCTGTAGTACGTACCTAATTTCAAGTATCTGGGGGTATGGCTTGATAATAAACTTTCCTTCCTAGGACATATAGAAGAGCTGTCAAAGAAACTTAGAGACTTGGTCTCTTCTTTAGGATAAAAAACCTCCTCACTAGGGATGCCAAGATGAGACTAGTGCAAACTACCTTCCTTTCCTTAGTAGATTATGTTGACTTCCTTTACAGCCAGGGTCCTGCCGGTGCTCTCATCAAACTTGATACGCTCTACCACAGAGCCCTAAGGTTTATAACGGACCTTCCCTACAATACCCATCATTATTCACTGTACTCTGGAGTAGGTTGGTCTTCCTTCAGCTTCTGACAACGGATGAATGCCACAACCTGGACTTACAAAGTCCTTCTTAACAAACTGCCTGATTACATCTCTGACTTCTTACCACTATGTCTACTAAGCAGGTATGCACTGCAAAGTGCTTCATACATTTCTCTGAAGGTACTCAGTGCCAGATCTCGCTTTGGCCAGGCTTCCATTAGCTATGTGCTGCCTCAATTGTGGAATAAGCTGCAAAAAACCATAATAATAAGTCATTCCATTAGCCTACAAGCCTTCAAAACGCTATACTTGAGCCACAACAAGGAATCTTGCATTTGTTAGCCATTACACAAGGGTCCCTTATTCCTTTTTCTAGATGCACCATGAACATCTGTTGCCTTTGTTTCTTCATGCCCTATCCCTATCCACCGTCTTGTCCCCCTTCTCCCCACCCTCCCTGTAGTACTCCTGTGTCCTTCCTTTTAATCACCTGAAATATGGTCTTGGCTTAACTCCAGCTTTACCTACTCCTGGTCCTTGCCGCTTCTCATTCTAATCCCCTGCCCTTTCTATCCACTTCCTCCCTCCCTCCCTCTTTCCCTCCGTATTTTACTTCATCTTCCTGCTATGTCCCCCTGTTGGGACCTGGGTGAATCTATCTGGGCCTGGTCTTTACTGGCACCACTGTTTGCTTTTCCATATACAGTATCTGCATCTCTGTTGCTCTTTTGTTGGGCACACTGTTGGATTTATCTAGCCTGGCCTCCATCGGTAACATTGCTTAGAAAATGGGCCTTTTATTTGGAGGCATCTGATTGGCTGGTACCCATTCCACAGGGGTACATTAAGTTTCAATAGATGCCCACCAAATAAAAAGTGCCAGCCTACAATGCCCCTTCACCAATTCTACTATTCCTGTGTCCACTATGCTTCCTAATTGGCTAGAATCATAATATGAAATTCGAAATTGCCACCATTTTTTTCTCTTGCTTAGCGAGAGATCCTGCACCTCCCACTGCCCAATTTAGTGCCAGCTACCACATGAACCTGCACCACACCTCCCGGTACTCCGTCTGCCTACATGAAGAAAAAAAAACATGAACGAAGCAATAAAAAAAGCTGTTAGACCGATCAGCTTTGACTGCGCTTTTCTTCCTGTGTCCCGATCTCATCTGCAACTGCTCTGCCCCCCACCACATGTCCTTTCGTCCCCTGTCACACAGTGGCTTAGAAAAACGTTTTTGTTTTACTTGCCGGGTTTGCCACTGCTGCTCTGTCTCTGTCTTTCCCACTCACAAACACATTCCCTTCTGCTGGGCTCGTTCACTTTCCTTGCTTAGTTACAACACGGATGTCACGCGACTCCCAGACAAACTGAAGGTTTGGGCATCAGGACGGCGACAGCAAGAGCACATTACCAGCCGTAAATATGCTGGCTGTTAACTTTTAAAAGTATTCTTCATTTCTTTGTGGGCTGTATTTTTACCGGACTGAGCGACCCAAGACAAATTGAAGGCTTGGGCATCAGGACGGCGATAAGCAGCACATTACCAGCTGTAAATATGCTGGCTGTTAACTTTTAAAAGTATTCTTCATTTCTTTATGGGCTGTATTTTTACCGACTGGCAGGGCTTTGACATGCTCGGTCTTCTGAGTCCACTGGGTTTTACCGGACTGGCAGGGCTTTGACATGCTCTGTCTTCTGAGTCCACTGGGGGCACATTTAAATAAAAGCACAGTACAATCAAACTGCATGTTTTCTCACTCTTCAGAGGGCCCCAAAAACAAAAAACATCATTCTAATGCAGGCGGAGGAACTATTTTTTTACAAATGACTTTAAACTATTTTTTATTAATTTTCTTTTATTTAACTTATGTTTTTACACTGCCCATTTTTTAAACGTCATATTACTTTCGAGGGTGTAGTGGCAAACTGAACCTTCGGCATATATGGCCCTCCTGCCTACGCCAATTCATTACGCTTCCCCTGTGGCGTCCGGTATTGCCCAATACCGCCCACCCTCTCGGGTATTATTGCTTAATTGTTGTACAGTTCTCCTTTGCACTTGTGTTGTACAGTTTGATTGACTGTATAATGTTCTTTTGTACTGTATCCTGCACTTATATTTGCACCTGTATTTACATATGCCTTTTGCTGTTATGTCCTTGCATTTGTATTTGCTGCTGTTAGTTTCTGCAAATTTTCCTTTTTTTACTGTAAACCCCAGGTCCATCTCGAAAATGAGCTCTGCTCAATGGTATCCGCCTGGTTAAATAAATATTTTGACTGATTGCTTGATTGATTGATTAATTGATTGATTGATAAATGTATGTGATTGGACATGACAATTGAACTGTAGATGGATGAATTGTACCAATAGTAATTAATAAATATGTTTGCCAATGAGCATCCAAAGATTTCAAAATGGTGTGTTTGTGGTTCATTTCTGGGGAGGGGTCAAAGGACAATTAAGCTTGCCAATTAAAGTTCTAGCCAGGTTGTCCCAGGCCCCTCCCAGAAATCAAGTTAGGAAGCCTGGGGCTGGGGGGGGGCACTGACATCACAAGACAGGGGCGGGGACAAGAGTGGGCATCATATGACACGGAGCCCAGGGGCCTGGGGTATTGGCCAGGGGATGGGCTAACAGGGGTCCTGATTGGGGTCCTAATGGGTTATTTAAGGGCAGTTCACAGGCAGTTAACCCTCTTTTGCTGGGATTTTCCCACCCACCCACCTTGTAAGGAGGGGCGTGGGGGAGGACAGGTTTTGGCACATAGTTTGGAGTGGGCAAGAATGGTTGGTGCCTGAGGGGCCCTTGGTCATGGCGGCCATAAGTATAGAGCTGTGAAGAGGCAGCTGAGGGCCGGGGGGTCTAGGTGAGCCCCACTGGGGGGCACAGCAGCAGTGCCTAAGACAAAGCAGAAGGACAAAGAGCACAGAGAAGGGTGCTAGTGGAGAAGAAGAGATAAAAGGGGAGAAATAAAAGGAGGAGGGGGCTAGAGGTGGGAGGAGGGGGGAAGACCATGGGCTGGTGGCAAGGAGCCCAGGCATGGATTAAAAGGGGGAAGGGGAATAGATCTTGGTGCCAGATACAGAGTGTCTAGGCCTGGAAGGGGAGGTCCTGGTTCAGCAGGGAACCAAACTGGTTTTGGTGACGGAGGAGGGGGCCATATTCAGTGTCTGGACCCAAAAGAATGGAAGGAAGATAACAACCAGGAGGAAGATGAGGCCAGAAGGAGAAGAATGTGGAAAATTAAATTATGTTATGATAAATGTATGTGATTGGACATGACAATTGAACTGTAGATGGATGGATTGTGCCAATAGTAATTAATAAATATGTTTGCCAATGAGCATCTAAAGATTTCAAAATGGTGTGTTTGTGGTTCATTTCTTGGGGTTCAAGGGTCAAAGAATCCTTTTTATGAAAACAAATGCCTTTGTCATTTCAGGAAGCTATCCAAAAGACTGTACTGAGCATGCTCAGAACTTGAAACTTTAAAATTAAATAACTTTGGAAAGGATTAATATTTTTTCATCAAACCAGCAAAAGACACTTCTGTGGGTAAAGACTTTTGTGCCCTGAAAATGTCAGACCAAAGTTCCAAGCCATCTGGGTGCAGCGCAAGGACAAAAAAAGGACAAAAAAAAAGAAAAAAACAATGATTTTTTTAACGTTTTTGCACTATGCACAGCTCACAAACCACAAATCCAACCAAAATGAAACTTGGCACATCTAGAGATCTATGACACAAGACTGCACATGCAAAATTTTGTGCTAATGTGTTGAACAGTTGCAGTTATTAAAGTGCAAAATATGAGGCTTAACATAGAAACACCTGCTCAACACTAACTATAGGGGCACTACCACGCCCCATAATAAAAGAATTAACAACAAACATAAAATATTATTTTATTTTTCTTATTTATATTTCATTACTGGCTATCATTTTTTATATATGGAGAACTATGATTTTGCCCTGCGTTACTACTGCTCACAGAGCTGCCAGTCAGTGCATTTCAATGTAGCAGACTGAAGTTACAGTCTAATCATATTATAGTTATCATTCTGATTACACTTTTAAGTTTTTCTGTGTGATTACCCGTTAAATAAATGTCAGATAGACATAGGAGGCCCTATATTTAAAAATCCCAGGCTGCATCGTGCAAGTGCCTGCATTGGCACAAAATAATGGTATATTCAAAACTTGTGCTCTAAGATGTGATTGCACATATACATCTGAATATCCGGAACATGCACGATCACACAGTGGGAGATGCGTGGCATGGCAGGTGACCTGGGACTTGTGCGGAGCCTAGGGAAATGCGCAATGCAAAGCCAGTTGCAGTGTGTGCAAAATTGCAATATTCAGTCAAGATATGCAAATGATCTCATTGCACATTCCGAGCCCATTTCTCACATGTGCAGCTCATTACTGGAATGTATTCAGACCATTTGCATACCCAAGGCATGCACAGTTCCAACTCTGCAGGGCTGCCACACCACTCCACAAAGGTGAACAGGTGGTATTGCAGCCTAACAAGCAGGTGTGAGGGAATGTTTGTGGGTGGGTGGGTGGACTGCATTGGCCTGGGAACAGTGCTAGTACCCATAGCCATGTACAGTGTCATACTGGGGTACAGGGGCCCCACCTGGACAGTGGCCCCAATGGGCCCACCTGGAAAAGCAACTGGGGAGAGCACAGGGTGACACAGTCTGATTGGTATACCACATGCATGTGACACACCAGCTTCATATGCAGTGTGCAGTCACCTGCAGTGCCCCACACCCCTCCATATGACAGGAACATGGTGATAACGGCAAGGAATCACAGTGTTCAGAAGGTGGCCAGGTACCCAAGAGAGTGGGTCCCACCTGTGTGCACATATGGTGTACCACTGTGGGGGTGTGCCACAGGTTGGTCCCTGGCCCATGCCATGCTGCCACTAGTACCACCAGGCTACCTGGGCACCGTTGCCCCAGACATCACCCTGGGTGCATTCCACTACTGGGTGGCACCCTGCAGGCCACATGGGTGCAGACCATGGCCCCTGGTACATGCGCTGCAGTGTGGCTGTCTGTTCCACTGGGGTGCCCAGGGAGCACATGACAGCATAGGCATATGGAAGATGGGTGTCCATGTCCTAGGAGTGGTGTGGGGGATGACTCTCTAGGCAGTGCCCATGATGTGCCAGCACCCGTGGTTTTGGGCATGTCTTGCTGGCATGACTGCTGTGTATGGGTGCTTGGAGCACATCCTGATGCACCTCTGAGGGCTGTCTCTGCATCGCCTGTCTGCAGTTCTGCAGCGTGCCTGTTGGTGGCCAGCCGATTTAGGCCATCCCCTGACATGCCTAACTATGTGCAGAGCATTTTTGAGATAAGCGGCAGATCCACCACACATTTTGGATGAATATACAGATAAATGGTATATTCATGTACATGCCCCCTTTTTTTTGCAATGCATACATTATATCTGCATGATCACACATTCGGAAATGCATGGAGCATTTCTCCCTTTCGAATATCACAGTTCTGCACAGTTTCTGGAATGTGCCATGTATTTTCTTTGAAAATGTCAGACAGGCTGTTGATACAGTGCACAAGACCTGCATTCATATGTAGTTACACTTGTAAGAACAAATTTAATAATGCCAAAAGTAGTAACATAGTAGTTACACAAAAGGTTTGCCCTTACAATTTGCAATAGCTATTACATGTGTAGTTGCCCTTATAAGAACAAATTACATAATGCCAGAAGAGATGCAATGGTAGTTGCACAACAGATTTTCTGTTATACTTTGTAACAGCTATTAAATGTGTAATAACACTGTTCAGAATTAATTGATTTGTGCTGAAAGGGAGACAATAGTGGTAGCACACGTAACTCTTACTTCATGAAAATTGTATAAGTACACAATACACAAATGTGAAACAAGTTAACATCTAAATAGTAGCTGCAGCGCAATTACAGTGAAGTTGCTTCATGCAAATTGTGTGTAAATACTCAACACACAAACATGAAACTAGTTAACAACTCATAGTAGTTACATGTAACTGTGCAGTAGTTACAGTACAGTTAAAGTGCCATTATACAGTAATTACATTGTAGTTAATGACACTTAAAATAGCATTATCACTAAATGTTAAAAAAAATGACAAAAATGAGAAATACAGTGTTTTTTCACGATTTTATCTCATTGGAAATGTTCCAATCCATGTAGCTCAATGTCACCAAAATGTATTTGCCACTGATCTTTAATGGACTGTAATCAGACAGACTGTTTGCACATATAACTATTACTTCATGCAAATTGTGTAAGTACACAGAAGGCAAAGGTGAAAGCAGTTAACAATTACATAGTAGTTACAGTACAGTTACAGTGTAGTTACTTCATGTACATTGTGTGTAACTACACAACATGCAAATGTGAAACTAGTTAACAACTACTTAGTAGTTACATGTAACGATGCAGTAGTTACAGTGTAGTTAATGACACTTAAAATAAAGTGTTTGCACTAAATGCTAAAAAATGACAAAAAAGAGAAACACAGTGGATCCAATCCAGTTGTACCTTGCAGAAATGGAGCTTAGGTGTGTCACAGGCTTTTGGGAATATGGGTGGCATTTTTTAGTAATTTTTTAAAGTCTTATTTGTCTACATGGATAGGCCTACATAAAGCCTTTTAGTGGGGTGAGGCATGAAAGAGGGAGAGACTGAGAGGGGTATATATATATTTTTAGAAAATGGGCTAGATACTATGAGTTCTCTGATTGACTGAGTGCCATATTAAGGGGATACATTAACTTTCGATAGAGCCCAGCTGAAAACTAGTGCCAATTCATGGTGCCCTATTACTTGGGCACCCTGAATTTTCAAACTTGCCAACCACCATGTTTGTCGTCTTACTTAGCGAGAATCACCTCGGCAGCACAACTCGTCAGGCAAACCTCACACCATAGAACCCAGGCTGCCCAAAACCCCACTGCCATTCTGTTCTCTATAAAAAGCTTAACCCCATCCCTAAAATCCATGCTGCACTACAATTTCCACACACAAAAAGAAGAAAAAAAAAACAACAGAAATGGCAGTCGTAAAATGGGACAGCAGCAATGGTATGGGACTGTCAGAGATTTCATGAATAAAAACACCTACAAACCTTGATATTACTGAAATTATCTGACAGCAGTACCTCTTTGTTGCACATTTATCCTAAGGGATCCTAGTCCACCCGGTAGTTCTTCTGGCTCCTCCAGTATGGTACCTTCACAGAAAGAACTCATTGGCTCACTCAGTCTCCACGTGTCACTTTTCTGCACACTCCTGGTCTTTAGAGCAGGCAGCGAGGACCGGGAGCCCATAAAACAGACAAAAAAATAAGAAAGAAAGAAAACAGTATGGACTCCCTCATGGTCTTCAGGACAGGCAGCGGGGACCTGGAAACCTGGAGGGGGGGTTGACAACCGGAGCCATTACTTTAAATTCCCAAGCAGGCAGCAGGGATCAGACATACTCCAAATAAATCACTTATGATTCCAATCCCTACAACAGGCAGGCAGGCAGCGGGAATGGAAAATAACAGAAACAGAGAGTGAATTAATAAATACAATAAAAAAAACCAACAACAATAAAACAGCCACCACAGCCACCTCCAAACTTACAACTATAGAGGCTCCTATTGGACAAAAGTCCTTAAGGGAAGAAAGACACAGCAATCTAATGGAGGCGGAGGAACTATTTTATTACAAAATAAATCAAATGGCTAACAGCTTTAATATTTAAAAATAGCATTTTTTTTCAAACACACATAATACCGTGGCCCATTTTCTAAGTGAATAATACTCTCCACGGTGGGCGGTATTGGCAGTACTAGACCTTCCAGAGGCTATAAGCCCCTACATCTGTAGCATCAGGCATCATTACCCCCCTGGGCAGTCCAGTATTGCCCAATACCATGGGGGGGATACATTTTACGTGCATTGGCAATGCATAATAAATTAAGATACTCTTGTTTTACTACAAAGCTGTTTATCTCCTTCAGCACCCTGACTGGCCCCCATTTGGTCCAGTCTTCCCAGCCCCATCACACATCTTCTCTGGGACTCACCTTTTCTGGTGGTCTTACCACAGGACCTTGGATCAGAGGTGCCTAGCCATCGGTGTGGGGCCTGCAAGAGAGCAGGCCATCACTGTTCCACAATCAGAGGGCTTTTTTTTCCTTTTTCTCCACTATTGGGCCCAGACATGTGTATACTTGGCCTTCATGGAGACACACCAGGCATCCAGGTGTGGGGTCCCTTCCCATGCTGTCCCATGGTGCTGCCACCTAGATTCCCCTCCCTGTCCTACAGATGTCCATCCTCCATCCCAGGCCAGCCCCCATATGACCCAGGTCCATTCTTGAACCCGAGTTGCTGGCATGGAAGTCAATGGCTAAAAGCAATACAGTTAGTGGCTAAAAGCTTGAAACAGAAATAGAAAGACAAATCTAGAATTGGAAACCAGGAGTACAAAGAGTAATGGCTACATATTAAAAGGGTTTAGGCCGCCTCTTCCAAAGTCCCTTTCCTTAATGCAGATTAGCACAGTTTATTAAATTTGCTATACTCAAACATGTTTGGAGCAAAGTGCGAGTGCCCCAAGCATGTTTGAATACAGCCCCCCAAGGCAAAAATGAGGCACTAAAATGTGCACTCAGCACAATCCACATCCCCATGCTGGCCAAAAAGAGATACAGTATCTGGTCACTAAAAACTTACAGGCTGTGATGGAGCCAACTCATTTAGGGCATCCCAGACATGTTAGTGTTAAAATAGGTACAATAAGGACCTCACCAAAAATGAGATACTGCATGTTAACTGACCTATCCTGGTTAACTACATTGTAAAACACTATAAAAGCAGGACCCCTATGTATACTAACTCTACTAAATACACTGGAAAATGTATAAAAACAAGACCTCACTGAAAATAAAATATTGCAGCTGCTCTATCCTGCTAATGACACTCACACCCTGTGTGTGTGCACAACTGTTGTAAGAGCAATGTGTGTGTGAATGTGTGTGTGTGTGTGTGTGTGTGTGTTGTGTGCATTTTCATGGGGGTTGTATGTTCAGAACTGAAAACACTGTTCACTACATTACCTTGATGTTTATGGTTTTGTTTTTTTCTACTATTGTGGTGTAAATGTGGGACTTATACATTATTTATTTATTTATTTATTTCAAAAGTTTCACCAGGAAAGACATGCTGAGATGAAAAATAGCTCATATCCAGATGCGTCCTGGAGAAGGGGGAAGAGAGGTGTAAGAATATGATTTTACATCAATTTGTTATAGTTCAATATTAATTTTAAACTTCATTGTGTAGATTTTACATCATTGTTTTGTTATCTTTTACTGACGAGGAACCTTTTGAAAGGACCATTTTGCACAAAGGTGCATATCTGATTACTTACATAAAAATAAAAAAAAGAGCATAGAGCAATAACTTATGCAATAAAACATTATACAGAGATGTCAGTTAAACAGTATAAAATTAACATGAATGAGGTTCATCAGACAAGTAAAATTATAGGCAAAAATATCACAAGAACACAACGTGGAATCTTTCCTATGGGTACGAGCAATAGTACTTTTCAACAGTGAGGACATCAGGGGAGAGGGTGCTGAAGGAAGGAGTGCAGATGTGGGGAAGGGAAAGTGCAGACAAGTAAGGGAGGAAGAAAAGAGGGAGGAGGGTCGGTGAGCTGAGTGGAGGGGCAAAGAGGAGGAGAAATAGGGGAAGATGGTAAGAGGAGCATGGAGGGCTATGACTCAATGGCAGCCACAGGACCGAGGGGTGTGGTCATGGAGGAAGAGGTAAAGAGGGTAAACTGAGGAGTGGGGAAAGGCTATGACTCAAGGTCAGGCACAGGAGGTAGCGGTGTGGTCACAGAGCAGAGAGGAAATAGAGCACTTGGAAGCAGTGGAATGAATGGTTAGGGGGAGAGAGTTCCAAAGTTTAGGAAAGAAGAAAGAGAAGGCAGCTTGAACAGTGAAGGATTTTACATCACAGTAATACAACTAAGTCACATATTAATTCTGTATCTCTTCCCCAGTATCAGTCATTCCTCTAGTTTTTATTTTGATAAGTCGATAAATATGCTTGTTCTTTGGTCAGTTCCAGAACTTATTGCTTGGTAACTTATTTTTGTCAATTTATTCTTAGATATAATTGTCCTCTTAATCTTTGCTAAACTTATTCCATTTCTGTGAATGTTATATTCTGTATTTTTGTATCTGTTGCCTTTCCCCTTCCCCTTCCCCCAGAGACATCTGAAAACAAGCTGTTACTAGCTTAGTAGGTCTTTCCTCGTAAAACCTTTGAAATAAATATATCTCTTATCACAGTAATGCATTAACAGCCATTGTGGCTCTGACAAGATTTTGTTTTTAATGGCAAAGCCTGCTCGGATACATTCAGCTCCTTTTTGTCCCATCCTACTTTAGTACTTTACAAGTGATAGTAATGGTATAACCTACCCCTATTGCAATTTTCATTTGAAACTAACATCACAGAAAGAGATGTTTGGTTTACTGCAGAATATTAAGGATGAAACCTCCCTAGAATGTGATGAGCTAGAGCCTGGAATGTTTTAATATTCAGCCCCTGTGATCTCGGCACCAGTTGTGAAAATGTTCAATCTTTCTTTCCTATCAGGGTTTGTGCTTGCCTGTTGCAAGTCAGCCAAAATAACAACAGTTTATAAAGGGCAATTCAAAGCAGCAGTGTGAAAATTATAGAACCATTGCTGTTGTATCCATTTGGAGAAAAATTAGGGAGAACTTAGTGCACAACCAACTGCAGGTTTATTTGGGTATGCATGGTCTATTATACAGTAACCAGTGTGGGTTTAGAAAGGACTGCAGAACACGTACAGCCTTGAACAGGTTCACAATTAACATTTCCCTTACCATTGATGATGGAATGGCTACAAGGGCAGCATTCATGGGCTTGACCACAGCTTTTGATGTAATAGATCATAAGATCCTGGGGCCCCATATACGTTCACAATTGTATGTCACAAAGGAGCCTTTAGAGCTCTTTGTGGCACAGTTCAGCCTTGCACCTCTTTGTGCCATACATAAAGGGGGTCACAGGACTTTCCCTGTGTTGATGCAATAGACATTGTGCTAGCACAGGGAATGAGATGGGGGTTGGTATGTTAATGAAATGCTGTGCTATGCATAGTCACTTCGCAGACCCCAACTCTATCATTACATGCCACAAAGTGTAGCAGGACTGTAAAACTGCTGAAGTTACTTCAACGGTGCTGCTGTGGAGGTGTGGCATCAGACGTAGAATCCACCATAGAATTGAGCAGTGGCAACATGGGACTTAAATCAGCAAAGTACCAGTTGAGGAAGGACCATGTGCTGGGCAATGGGGTAAGGGATATGGTGCCACTGAACACCAATACAGTGGAAATTGCTTATCACAGACTTATCCATGCATACATGGTTTGTCCATTATAACCGGGGGTCCTATATACTATAAAGCACATTTTTCTTTCTTTGTTTGGATGAGTATAAAACAACTAAACATATACAGAGGCAAAAAACAACTTAGACATTAGTGCTGATGCTGTGAATAACTATTTATTAAATACTTCACTGAAAAAATAAAGACTTAAATGAAGATTTAAACATTTTTAAACTTTCTGACTTTTAATCAGTACTGTAATGCATTAAAACCAAAATATTACTACATACTTCAATTCTATGAAATCCTTGATGTGTTTCTTGGTGATTTTATAACAGCATATTTCTTCCATATTGTTTCAGTTGCTGCAGTGGTCAACCAGTTGGAGGTCAGGTCTGTGTGTTGCTCCATAGTTAAGTACAACTTGTTCAGGGTAGCTCTTACATCTGCAGGGGTGACCGAGTGTAGTCATGGTGTAGATTCAGCCTCATCGTCCTCCAAGTCAGATATTTGCCATGCAACCATAGTTGACACCACCTGGCTGATGTCATCTACTTCTGACGCCTTCTCATCCTCCAGTTAGTTGCCCATATGGCACAGGCTGTCATACTCCTTTCCAGTAAGATCAGCAGAAATGTTGTCATCTTCCTCATTCGCCAAACTCTGCAGCAGCTGATTGTGTCAGAAAGCTGGCTTTGCAGAAGTACCTCACAATTGTCTCTTGAGAGACATTATCCCAAGCTTCTTTCTTAGAAGAATGGTACCCACTAGGGAGATTTTTTTCTACACAGGCAGCAGCAAAGTTCTGTGTTCCATCAAGCTACTCTTATCACCTGAGCTTGCATGACATGTACGTAGTGCCTCTTGGATGAATAATTGATCCCCATATCAAGAGTCTGAATTAGACAGATAGTGTTTAGGTGAAGGAAAACCAGCTTAATGTTGTGGAGCCCTTGCACTGGGTGGGTGGGGTAGCCACTAAGGTTATCCAACTGGAGGAAACTTTTTGGGGACCACAGTTTTCAATCCTATGCACAGACCCAGTCAGTGAAGATCTCACCAGTCATCCAAGCGCTGTGGTAAACTAGAAGGAGATGCTTCATGCTTCTGAAACATCTGAGTTGTGCACAATTTCACACAACAACACAACCCATCTTTTCTGTACCCAACATACTTGTGCAGCACATCACTGACAGGTGCTCCTTTTGCTTTCTTCAGGTCAGTCAGTGGTTCTGATTTGAAAGTCAAGATGCCACTTTGAATGTACCAAAAAAAAAAAAAAAAAAGATTTCATTACAGTTGAAAATGTCCACAGATTGGACACCTCCAAGGATTCCAGGGAGAGCATCAGAGACCCCATATATGCACTGGCACAATCAGCGCTTCTTCTCTCACCATGGGCACGCTTGTAGCTAATGCTGTTTCTTACCACCACTGCAGCCACACCTCGGAAGGCACAAAATCAGTTTTCCCCAGTTCAGTGGCAATCTGCAATGCTTTCTCCATGAGAAAGGCACCACTTATCAGCGCATCCCTCTCATAGGCATTTGCAAACCAGCAGAGTAGGGCATCCTCTACGTCCCCATCCTCCTTATCTCTCTTTTGTTTGCAGTTTGGGTTTTGGCTGGAATGCCATTCTTCAAGAAAACATTGCTTATTTTTCAGAAGGTCAGATAAGGTGGATTAGGCAATCCCAACTGCTATGCAAGGTCTTGCATGCTCATCTTAGGCATCCCTTCAATCTCATTTAAGATCTCCACATTCTTAGGTAGCATAAAGGCAGTACATTTGACAGTCATGGCTCACAGCTACAGACACCATCTAACATTTAGAACTTAAATGCACAGGTGAGATTGCTCTCAAGCATCCACTATAGGCAGACTGCAATTACAACTACAGCGCTAATAAAATGTATTGCAGTTAATGGAAAAAGTTTGGGAAACTGTGTTTTGTCCTCTATAAGAGGACATCTGTTATAACGGCATCCACTATAAGTGGGGCAGACTGTACTGGCATTTATGCAAAGGGACATCTGAGGGACACTGGAAAAGCATAGGGAAAACATTGAGGAACCTATTTGTTAAGAAATCAATAATGCCCACAAGCAGGCAAAAAAGTACAAGTTTGGGTAGTAGAGTGAGGTCTTCAGCAGTAGCACATGCCATGAACACTTGGGCATGGCATTGCACCGTTTGACTGATGTATTGATATTCCTTTTTTTAAACTTTCTTTATTGCAATTGCCATAAAATTTGAACAATGCAAAAATACATTGGTCATTGTACAAGAGAGACCATGTGCTTGAAACTAAATTGTAAAGTAATACCATACATTTTACCTGTGTGCAGCAGCAGTCCTTAATGGTTGTAAACCCCAGTCAAAATCCACAGTAAGATTTACTGTCTTAAAATTATGTATTTTTTAGTGTATTATATTTCACTAAAAACAGTGGAAGTCCATTTAGGAATATTATCTCCAGAATATAATCTGTGGATGCAGTAATCTTGATCTACTGTATAGTCTCAGAAGAAATACCAATGAATTGCTGTTGAACGAGAACATATAAACTGCAAACTGTAACGGTTTTCACAGAGGAGGGGCCTGGATATGGGCCAGCAATAAGGGACAAAGGCATATAGGTCCCTTTTCAAAGGAAAGGGTCCTCAGGGATCTGTCAACAATAAGAGTTGATAAGACAATGGGACCAGATGGGGTACACCCCAGGATACTGAGAGAGCTAAGAGAAGTGTTGGCAGAGCCTCTGACTGCCCTGCTTAACCTGTCATTGGAAACATTCTAGCCCAAGGACTAGAGGAGGGCTTCTGTATTCAGTGATACACCGCCCAAGATTGGATCGCAGTGGAGGGGGGGTTGCGGTCTGTTTCAAGACCGAATTGAGTCTCACAAGTGTACCAGTTGAGGAAAGCCAGGTCATTTGAGTGTGCCATAGTAGCAGGTGTGGGTTATAGGATGGCTCTCATCTCTCGTCCACCCGGAGATGACAATCTATTCCTTAAGGAAGTGGCGGACTTTGTGGTCGACCTGGCTTTTGAGTCACCTAGGCTGATGGTCCTGGGTGACTTCAATGCCTGGATCAATGATGAACTCTCGCAATTTGGACAACACTTCCTCCAGCTGATGATTTCACTGGGCCTTACACAGGTGGTTACCTCTGCTACTCATAAACACGGCCATTCTTTTAACCTGGTTTTCCTCCTGGGGATCGAGGCCTCTGATGTGGGGGTGGAACCCGTTGGATGGTCCAACCACTACACTGTGCGATCCAATTTTTGCACCCCTCCTCGTAGGCCAACCCCTGTGGAGATGGTCAAATACCATCCTTTACGGAATGTGACTCCTGATGGCCTAGCAGCAGTACTTACTCTATCAGAATTTCCTATGGCGAGCATGGATCCGGAGGCTTTGGTTTTGGCCTATAATCAGGCCATTACCTCAGAACTGGATTCCATTGCTCCAATCCGTGTACTTCCTCTCTCCCTTTGCCCTCGGTCCCCATGGTTCAATGGGACTTTGAGGGAGCTGCGGTGACTAGGGCGTAGGTTAGAGCGACGCTGGTGGAAATCCAGCTTAGATGCCTACCACCTTAGACTGTTAGAGCATTATCGACTCTATCGGTCAACAACCTCCCGGAAGAAGGCAGAGTTCCTGTCCGGGGAGATTGCTGCTGCTCAGAACCGACCAGCTCAGCTCTTTTGAACTGTAGACAGGCTGTTCAACCCAGCCTGTCTGAAAATTTGAAGAGCCTTTTCACAATTGCATTGTGAAGAGCTTGCTCAGTTCTTTGTTGATAAGATGGCCGACATCAGGTTGGAGATCCGTGCAGAGCACTCTATGGGAGTTACTGATGATCGATGCTTGGCCACTATCCCTCCTTTTTTCCTGGAGTTCCTTCGACTGGCTGGAAATCATGGATGTTATATGGATTGTCCAGGGTATGCGCCCTACGTGCTGTAGTTTAGGTCTGGGCCCGACAACCATGATTATGGACTGTTGGGATGTTATCGGCCCGGTTCTGGCGCAGATAGTCTGGTGCTCCCTTGACTCTGGTGAGTACCCCCGCTCCTTGAAGGAGGCAGTGGTGAGACCTTTGTTGAAGAAAGCTTCATTGGACCCAGACTCTCTCACAAACTACAGACCAATCTCTAACCTTCCCTTTTGTTGGGAAGGTGATTGAGAAAGTAGTGGCTGTACAGCTGGAGAACCATTTGACCATCTATGAACCTCTCCAGTCTGGTTTCTGAAAGAGGCATAGTACCGAGACTGCATTGGTTCGGGTGCTCAATGATCTCCTGATGGCAAGCGATCAGAATAAATGGTCCATTTTGGTACTTCTTGATCTGTCATCAGCTTTTGACACCATGGACCATGGGTTACTGCTCGAGCACCTGAGATTCATCTGTGGACTTTCTGGTTTGGTCCACAGATGGTTTACATCTTTCCTCACTGGTAGAACTCAGAGGGTGGTGTTGGGGGTCTTTTCCTCCGAACCTATCTCTCTGTCATGTGGGGTGCCCCAGGGCTCGGTGCTGTCCCCCATGTTGTTTGATGTGTATATGCTGCCCCTCGGAGACATTGTAAGACGGTATGGGCTGAGGTTTCATTGCTATGCTGATGATACCCAGCTCTGTCTGTCTTTTGCACTCGACCAGGATGGAGCACTCTCGGTATTTAATGACTGCCTCACTGAAATCCAAGATTGGATGAAATCCAGCTGGCTGAAGTTGAACCCTGAGAAGACTGAGGTGATGGTTGTGGATCCAGATTGCTGGATGGGGGGTTTGGGGCAGGTCAACCCTCAGGAATATTCCTGGGGGGGATTCTGAGCTCCATACCTCTGAGCAGGTGCGAGACCTTGGGATGATACTGGATGAAGGGCTGACACTTCGATCTCAGGTGTCGGCTGTCGTTAAGTTATCCTTTTGCCATTTGAGGAACATCGCTAGGATCAAGCACCATGTTCCGTCCAGTGACCTTCCGACACTGATCCACGCCCTTTGTGACCTCGCATCTTGATTATTGCAACTCCCTGTACTTTGGGCTTCCGGGGATTGATATCCGCCGCTTGCAGCTGGTGCAGAATTCTGCAGCCTGGTTGTTGATGGGGGCTTCTCGGTCCTCTCATATCACACCAGTGCTGTGGGATCTGCACTGACTGCCAGTTCAGTGGCGGATCACCTTCAAATTCAGATTACTCACATATAAAGCCCTACGTGGACTGTGCCCTGACTACCTGAAAGAGCTTTTGGTTCCTTACCACCCTGTGCATCTGCTCTACTCAGCTGACCAGGGGTTGCTGGAGATTCTGAGGGTTTCTTTAAAATCTTCTGGGGCATGGGCATTTATGTTCATGGCCCCAACCCTCTGGAATTCTCTACCCTGTTGGATAAAGGAGTGCATGACCTTGGGGGGATTTAAACAGGCATTAAAGATGCATTTATGTAATATGGCTTATGGTAATGTGGAAAATAGTTTTTAAACTGTTTAGTACTGTATATTTATTATTGTGGTGTAGCATTGGCTTAAATTGTTTTAACTTGTACTGCGCCTTGAAATTTGAAAGGTGCATTAAAAATAAAGATTATTACATTATTATTATTATTATTCTATACAAAAGTGGAAACAAGGAAGAGGCAGGGGAACTACAGGCCGGTCAGCCTGACCTCAATGGTGGGAAAGGTCATGGAAACACTACTGAAAGAAAGGAAAGTGGATCACCTAGTTGCCAATGGTCTGCAGAACGCAAGGCAACATGGTTTCACAGGAGGGAGGTCATGCCTGACTAACCTCATTGAGTTCTTCAACTGGGTAATCCAGGAGGTGGATCAGATGAGGGCAGTGGATGTGGTCTACCTGGATTTCAGTAAGGTTTTTGACACCATGCAGCATAGAAGGCTGTTGAGCAAGCTGGGGAGCATGGGGATGGGAAATAAGGTAGTGAAGTGAGTGGAGACTTGGCTGGATAATATGACTCAGAGGGTGGTGGTGAATGACATTCACTCTGCAGAGGGTAACGTGACCAGTGGGGTACCACAGGGATCAGCATTGGGTCCAGTCATCTTCAATGTCTTTATCAATGACATTGCAGAGGGTCTGAAAGGGGAAATGTGCCTGTTTGCAGACAACATTAAGCTCTTCAACAGGGTGAATACACCAGGGGGAGTGGATAGAATGAGGGGAGTTCTGAAGAAGCTGGAGGATTGGTCAAGGGATTGGCAGGTGAGTTTCAACGCACAAAAATGCAACATAATGCACATGGGGCACAAGAACCCAGGAGCAACATATCAGCTTTGAGGACAGGAAATAGAATGTTTCAAGCAGGAAAGAGACTTTATTTATTTATTAGTTCTCGGATTACAAAACCTTTGAGCAAAAAATAGCTAATTTACAAAGGTTTCACAACAAAGAGAGGGTGACAATGATACAAAGGTAGTAGTTACATATCACTGTGACAAGCAGTTCAAAATAACATTATGTAAGGCAATAAAAATAAGCAACAAAATAAACAAGGTTGATATTACAAAAATATACAATTGGCAGTAGGTTAAAGACCTCGGCAATGCAGCTAGTATTAGCAGTGGCAGGAAAGAAGTACTAGAAGTATCCTGGTAGAAAAATAAGCAGCCCAAGGCCTTTGTCAAGCAGGAGAAGTTAGGTAAGGGTAATACAAAGTTAAGACAGGTAGAGATTGGGAGGGGAATGGAGTGGGGAAGGATGGGGAAAGAGGTGGCAATAGTGAGCAGTGGACAAAAGAGGAGAAGGTAGGGAGGCTACCCTAGTGGTTGATAAGACTGCTGCAAACAATTGTCAGGAGGCACAGTTGCAGGAACTGATTGATGTGAGATATTGACAAAGAGAGCCTTTAAAAGGACCCAATTTAGGAAGGGCTGTAATATCATTTGGCAGTGCATTAAACCAGAGGGGTGCTCTATGTGCAAACAAGCATTTTTCCTGGGTGGTCTGGCATCTTGGAATGGCGAGAAGTTGGTTGACAGAGCTCCAAGTGTGCTGAGTGCTGCAATATGGGTTGAGTAGGTTTGTAGTTCCAGGAGGAAGGAGCCCGAGCATAGCTTTCTTAGTAAGCAGGCAGGTTTGATATTGGATCCTTCCAGTAAGTTGAAGCCAACCTGTCTGTTTATAGAGTTCACACTTGTGGGTATGGTGATTTGCTCCAGTGAGAAGACGTCCGGCCTTATTAAGCGCCACCGCTATTCTGCGGAGGGAGATGTTGGTGGCTGAGCCATAAATGACCAATCCATAATCGACAATGGATAGAATGGAGCTGTGGATTGCTAGCCTAAGGGCTTCTGGTGTTAGACTTCTGTATGTCTGTGTCTGTGTAATAATCCAGTTTTGATATTTACAGAGCTGGCAATGTTATCGATATGCTGTGCATAGGACAAGGAGCTATTCAGGGTTACCCCTAGGTGGTATCCAGTGAACATGGCATCTGCAATTGAGCGTCTACAAAAACAGCAACTCAATTATGGCGCCTGTGTTCTGGGCTATCTGGCAGGGTAGCACCTGGATACTGGGGTGGGAGAGGTAGGACGAGAGCAAGCTACATGCGTACGCTCATGCACATGCACGGGAGTGGAGAGAAAGGGGAGGGAATGTATGTGGGATGGGGTATGGTGGGCAGCTGCTGAGCTAGTCTGCTAGCGTGGTGGGAGGAGTGGTCCATTGGGAGGTGCAGAGTTGGGTTCAGTGTTGGCGTTCTTTTTTTTTTTTGCCAGCAGACGGCTTTCATTTTTGCAAGTATTTTACTTCATGACATGCACCCCTGGAGTTGAGAATCCTTTAGTAGGGGGGTGCGGGGGTGCAGCCCCTGTATTAAGAAATGCACCCACGGATCTCGGGCACCCTCTTCCCAGTCGCTGCAGGTTTGATAGGACCCAGTGTAACATCAAGGGTAAGTGCAACTAGTTTGAGATCTAGTGCATTGCCATTGTGCCTGGATTTACCTAGAGCCTTTACAAGGTACTCCTTGACCATATACTGTGGGACCTCTTTGAAGTAGAAAGGAGGTGGTTCTGGGGCTGAGACATCAGGCTGATTTTCAGTGTTCTTGGGGGAGTCCTTACTGTCCTCTAAGAAATCCAGGGGAAGAACACTGCCAAGGTCCGTAAATGCATTATTGAAGGTGTTGGCTATGGTCAGAGGGTCAAGCGGTGGAGTTCCATTAATATTGAGCACTGTGGGAGCAACCTTGGGGTCTTTACCAGTTACCGCTTTTATGTTGTTCCAAAAATTCCATCTCCCCAGGTGGTAGCAAGCTGCTTCTTGTGATACATTCTTTTTGCAGCATGAATAGCTGGGGTGCACTTGTTCCTGGCTGCTTTGTATACCTGGATGTCAGCTGGCTTGCCAGTGGCCCTTGCACGGTGCCAGAGTGGTCTCTGTGATTCATCTGCTAAGGTCCAAGGATATCCAGGGGTTTGTTGTGCCATGGATTTTCATTTTTTTCATAGTGGCATGGATGTCAAAGGCTTCATTAAAATGTCGGATGAAGTAACCAAGAAGCCAAGAGCTGTATTTATATCCTTTGTGGTATTTAGTAATGCGCAGTCTACGCCACGGAGGTATTGTTTCAAAGAGCTTGAGGAGATCTGGCTTTAGCACCCTGGTGAGAATAGTTTTGGGAGGAGGTTTCTTGAATTTTATTTATTTATTTAGTGATTTGGAAAAGACCTTTGAGCGCAAGCTCTTTTACAAAGGTTCCACGTCATAGATTGCAAAACAAAGTACAATAGGAGAAAGCAAAGGTACATCACAATGAACGATTCAGCTTGTATTAAGAATTTACAGAATAACTCAAAACATAGGTACACATTAAAATAAAAAGAAAAACACTTTATGAGTGTGTGGGGGGGGGATAAGCAGACACAAAGTGCCTTGTCAGTAATTCAGAGGGACGGGGATAGCTGGCAGTGGTGTGAAGAAAGGAGGTACGAGAGAGAGGTAGGTACTGCGGTGGAGGTGAAGAGTGGGGGAAGAAGGACAATAAGATATATGGAGAAATAAGGGGATGAGGGGAGGCTGGGCGGAGAAGACATGCTAGAGTAAATGGTGGGGTGCAAGGGGGCATGGTCAGGCAGCTTGCATTAGTAGTGACTGTTAGGGAAACTCACAGGACTGGGAGTTGGGGGAAGGGGAGGTGGGGTGGTGGGTACCAAAGGAACTTGACGCAAACTGATTGCTGAGGCAAATCATGAGAAGGGACAGAGGGAGTGGGTACCTGAGGCCTGTCTAGGACTTGCTGGGGGGCAGAGAGAGCAGTTGTGGCCGGACTTAGGGGCAGGTGCACTTAGAAAGTGTTATTAGGTGCTGTTTGAGGTCAGTTTTCAATTGGGCCAGACAATTGGTGGCCAAGAGGTGCCCAGGGAGTTCATTCATCCACAGGGGGGTCCAGTAGGCAAATGCACGTTGCCCAAGCAAGGTGCGATGGAAGCGGATTGCCAAGGCCCCTCTAGTCCTCCCCCTGGTGACCTGTAATGAGTTGGCAGCCTTGATCAAATTACCTACACAAGGTGGTGTTTTACCCAATAGAGCCTTCTTCCCTAGGATGCAAGTCTGGAATTTGACCCTGTTTCTTAATGACAGCCAGTTTACATTTTCGTACAGAGTACAAGTGTGAATGACATGCTCAGCATCAAGGAAGAGTCTGCAGGCTTTGTTGAGTGCAGTCTGAACCCTTTTGAGTGCTGTATCCATTGCCACCTCATAGACCACTAGTCCATAGTCAATAATAGATGTAATGGAACTGTAGACTGAGAGGCGGAGGTCCCCCAGAGAGAGGTATTGCCTGTGCCTGTTAGTCCAGAGACAAGTGATGGGTGAGTGGTCACTTAAGGCATCAGGGAGCACTTTCATGTCAGAGATTCGATCAGGGTAGTTGGACAGGATCCAGTCAATTAGGGTACATGTACCCATTTTGCAGTTGATCCTGGTTGGTGAAGAGACTAGCTGAGTAAGATTGAGAGCAGAGATTGTGTCCTTAAAGGAGCCAACATCGGGGGCTTGCCAGTTGATGTTGAAGTCACAGAAACATAGAATTTGATGGCAGATAAGGACCTCTTGGCCCACCTAGTCTACCCATATCCTACCTAACTGATAAGCGGCAGATCCTAGTTAACCAACAACCTACTTCCTCCTACCCCCCCACTTGAATTGCCTTATGTCTGTCCCATGAATTCTTGAATTCCCCCACTGTTTTTGACTCTATGATCTCCTCAGGAAGGCTGTTCCATGCATCTACAACTCTCTCTGTGAAGAAATACTTCCTCACATTACTTCTGAGCCGTCCCCCCTCTATCTTCAAATTATGCCCCCTTGTTCTTGCACATCTCTTTTTCTGAAAGATGCTACCCTCTTGAACTTTGTTGCTTCCCTTGAGGTATTTCAAAGTTTCTATCATGTCCCCCCCTCTCCCTCCATTCCTTGAGGCTATACATTTTAAGCTCCTTTACTCTTTCTTTATATGTCTTCTGGTGCAGACCCTGCACCATTTTGGTTGCCCTCCTCTGGACAGCCTCCACCCTGTCTATGTCTTTGTGGAGATGAGATGGGGTCTCCAGAACTGTACACAGTACTCCAGATGTGGTCTTGCCAACTGTCTGTACAGAGGGCCAACAACTTCTTGTTCTCTACTGGTGATGCCTCTCCCTATGCATCCCAGTATCCTCCCAGCCCTCTTACTGCCTTCTCACATTGCTGGCCCACCTTTAGGTCATCTGATATGACTACCCCCAGGTCCCTTTCCATTGTTTTTGTTGTCAGTATCTCACCCCCCATTGTGTACTCTTCCCCTGAGTTTTTGTTTCCCAGGTGCATTACTTTGCACTTCTTTTTGCGTTGAATCTAAGCTGCCATACATTTGACCATTCCTCCTCCAGTCACCCATTGTAACTGTCTCAGAGTTGTGGGGCAAGTTCCTGATGTATTCCAACAAGGTGGTAGGTAGACAGATGCAATTGTTAGAATTTTATTGTGAGCACCAAGCATAACATTAACAGCTAGCACCTGGGTGGCATTTCCTAGGTAGTCTATAGGTAGTGCATAACCAGTGAGGATTTCTTTAACATAAATGGCACACCCACCCCCATGTTTTGTAAGTCTGTCTTGCCTGAAAATGGCGTATCCTGGTATGGCCACTGCCGAGTCCTGAATCTTCGGGGTGAGCCATGTTTCCACAACAGTCAGATTATCAGGGTTTTGCTGTAAGACCCAGGCTTGAGCCTATCTAATTTACACAGTAAACTGCAGGTGTTAATGGAGGCCAACTTAAGTGAACCAGTCTTGACATGGTTTGCATGTGAGGCAGTCACTGCCGGGCCAGGGTTGGGGTGCACGTTACCTGACAATAGCAACGGCATTACGATGAGCCGTAGTGCGATTCCTTTTATCTGTTTGAGATTAAGTTTGTGGAGCTGTTGCTGAATTGAATTTCTCTTTCTTTAAGTATGTAGCACTGTGACAGAGGGTGACGAAGTCACTGGTAGGCAGTTCAGGAGTTTTGCATCGGCTTGTGCATAGCAAATGACTGAAGGTGGGGTCAGTGTATCCTTAGGTGAGGGAGGCAGGTTACTGGTTACAAAGCCATGGTCATAGTGGATGTCATAGTGGAGAGTTATTCCTTGGTGGTGTTGTCACGATAATTCATGAGAAGAGTAATGACCAAGGATATTGAGTATGAGTACTAGTTGAAGAATAATTCGATGTGAATCCATTGCTTCGGTGGGAATAATTGGTGGGGGGGGCAGCATGAGATCCTTTCAAGATTTAAGAGAAAAGTGCATCTTGGAAGGTGTGTGGCAAGGCTAGCAGAAAACTTGTGCAAGCCCTCTAGTGGTAGTTCCATATAAAGTACCAATGGGAAACTGGACACTTATAAAAAAAGTCAGGCAGGTCACCTGACCTAACAAGCTTATATAAGTAAATGCCCAGCTAACGCGGGTGGGTGGGGAGCTGGCGCATAGTGCAAGCGGGGGTAGAACTGGAGATGGTGACAGAGAAAGCTGTCTCCTATGTCCTCAATGCTTGATCCGATTGGGACGGGCCACTGCTTCCTCATTCCGGTGGGGTGGGCAGTGGCTTCCTCGCTGTGTACCGCACTGCTGGAGAGTCGAGTGCCCAATCAGGAGCCTTTCACTGGGGAGGGGGGAAAAAAAGCAAACTTTAAATATGGGTGTGAGAGCTAAGGAGCAGACAGATTATGTAGCAGGGGGCCAGTAAAACAAAAGGAGCCAGACAAAAGGTGCTGAAGAAGGCAGAATTAGCCCTAGTGGGCTAAATTACAAAACAATTAAGGAAAAGAGGTGGAAATGAGGGGGAGGACTAGAGCAGAGAGCACACAGTAAAAATCTGGGAGGGGGGTTGGGGACAGAAGTTAAATCAGAAATTTGAGAGGGGCTTAGCAGGCAGAAATAAGCTCAGGCTGCTATGGTACAGAATAGGGAAGAGGATAGCTGTAAAACAGCGACCTTTCCGTCAGCCCCCCCGAGGGTCGAGAGGGCCAGAGAATGAAACCCTCCCCCACAACAGCTTTCAGACCTTTCCATCAGCTCCCCAAGGGTTGTGAGGGCCACAGAACAAAGCCTTCCCCCACAGCAGCTTGCAGGTACGGATCCATATGGCTCTCCACGCTCCGAGAGGACTCTTGGTGCCTTCTTTATTTAAAACACAGAAAGGAGATTGAGTGCCTTTAAACTGCAGCCATCCAAAATTACAGTCACCACACATGTGAAGATAGAATTTCTAGATGCTGAAACCAGCCTGCAGTCAATGTTTTTCTCCTAATTTTATTAAGACTGCAAAAAGACCAGAAAGCTGCTTTTAAAGGCAACAAGTAGTGGTTGCTGTTTTATGCTTCACAAAATAACCAGTACTCTGCATTTTGCTTTGAGTCTTTAAAGTAAATATTTATTTGAAGTCTGCAATATTAATTCAGCAATCCTGCTTGCTAACACTGTGTTTAATAGATGTTTCCCAGCCTTTTTAGCTTGAAGATAGCCTTTAAGCTAGGGAAACCAAGAGTTATTTAATTTTGCAGTAAAGAGTGCTTTTATCTTAGCTCCCTGACCTCGGGGCCCTCTCTGCTACCTGGGTCAGTCCCAGCAACCAGAGGTTTTGCCCCCCCCGTGTTTAGTTAGCCCTCCTTAAGCCTTCCTGCATTTAAACTGTTCCTCTTTCTTCCTCCACAGACCTTTCCGTCGGCTCCCACAGGGTCACGAGGGCCAGAGATCGAAGCCCTCCCCCACAACAGCGTTGCAGGTATGATCCATATGGCTCTCCATGCTCCAAGAGGACTCTTGGTGCCTTTTTTATTTAAAACACAGAAGGGTTACCCCACCGCCACTGCACGTCGGCTCCCCACCGCCCCCTCCACCACTCTTGATTGACTCTAGAATATAAAGTGTATGGCTGTGCAGTCAGGTGACAGCCAAAACCAATCAGCAAGCTTTCCCATTAGCAAGCTATCTCGTCCTGCCACCAGAGGCCACTACTGCTACCTACTCTGCTCAAGTGGCCAGCTTCAGTACTAAAATGTGTTCCTCTACCTTCCTCTCTAAGTCGCCATGCTGCAGCCCCTGCTACTGTGCCTCCTCCTAATTATTCCACTCTCCTCTTCACCACCACCCACTTTCTCCATCCCCCCCCAGTGAACCCTTGACACCCTTCCACTCACTCTCCTACCCTACCATTTCCCAAGTCACCTCCAACTACCCCTGCCTCGCCCACACCCATCTTATCACTTCCTCCCTCTCCTCGACAAACCCTCCCCTTTTTCCTCCCCTTATCCTCCCCCCCCACTGTCCCCAGCCATTCACTCTGTATTGCTCCACTTGCACCTTTTAAGTTTGGAGGCTCGCCTCCGGTGCCTAAACCTCCATGCTCCACCCTTCAAGCGCAGCCCCGGTAGACACAAGCAATCCCCATTTCTCACCAAATCTCTTCTACTGCTACTGACAGGAGACATTCACCCCAACCCAGGCCCTTTAGCACCTAACAAACTCTCATCTGCACTACCACCGTCATCCAGCCTGCTCTCAGACACTTTCCCCAAGGGCCTCCGCATATTTCACCTCAACATCAGGGAGTCTCCTTCCCAAACTAGATGCCCTCACCATCTGGGCCACCAAGTACAACCCAGACATACTCTGCATCATGGAAACCTGGCTTTCTCCCAAAATCTCCCACCATTCCTTGGCCATCCCAAACTACAACCTTTTCCGCCAGGACCAGGAAAAATGAGGCGGGGGGTAACTCTGTACATCAGGGACTCCATCCAATGCGCCATTATATACAAGGAGTCCCATCCCATCTCCCATGAAACCATTGTTGCTCACCTTACCTTTCCCTCAACCAGCCTCCTGGATATCGGGGCTCTGTGTGCCCCACCAAAGACCTCACCTGACACCATGGTTAAAGCCATCTCAGAAATCTCCATGAGAACTACAAATGGGAACCTACATTATTAGGCTATTTCAACCTTGACTGGCTCTCCTCCACTGCAAAACCAAGTGCCCTAAGGATCGAAGCCCTAAATCTATCCCAGCTAATCCAGGAACATACCCGCCTAAACCATCTCTCCTTAAATCACACCCTCTTGGACTGGATCTTATCCATCCATCCTAACAGGATTGCATCAGCTGGCATCATCTCTGATGCCCTCAGCGACCACTACGTCACTTACTGCATCAGCAAAATCTGCTCCCTCCACTCTCACCCCAAATTTATCTGGTCTCGCCCTCTTCACCTCCTCAATGAATCTGCTCTGCAGCAGAACCTAGCAAACACAGACTGATATCCAGTCTTTTCTATGCCAGACATCGACACTGCCCTATCCCACTTCTGCAATGTGTTCCAACATACCTGGGACCTCCATGCTACCCTCAGGAGAGTTAGAGTGAAAAGGCATCACAACCCCTGGATCACACCCAACCTCATCACACTGGGTCGCATCAGGGACAAGACATGGTGGCTATACAAAGCCACCCACACCCCCATGACCTCCAATCCTACAGGCACCTCAGAAATAAAAGCACTAAAGCTATTCAGCAATCAAAAGCCTCATACTTTAAAGCACAACTCACCCACAACCAAAACTCCCCTACGTTCTTCTGAAAGGTAATCAACTCCATGATCAAATCCCCTTCCAAACTGACCTGCCCAGTCCTTAACATTGATGGCAGACAAGTTTCTGATCCTGTTTCTGTAGCTGCTATTTTCAATTCGTTGTTTTGTCTCATGCACCCTGCCCGCCTCCCCTCCTCTTCCACCTGACCCCTCCGAACCCCCCCTTTCTTCCCCTGGCTTCCTTTTTCCTCAATTCACACCCCAGGAAGTCTACAATGCAATTACCTCTCTTAACCAGACCAAAACCAGCCCAGAAGGCCTGCACCTAAGACTTCTCCATATTTCGGCGTCAGCCATAACAGCACCCCTTACACACATACTAAACCTCTCCCTTGCCACTGCCACAGTACCTTTGGCTTGGAAAATGGCCAACATCATCCCTATGCATAAAGGTGGTGACCCTTCCTTGCCGGGAAACTACAGGCCCATCTCGTTCCTTCCCTCTCTCGCTAAAATGCAAGAATCCCTCGCGCTGTCCAAACTGACTGATTTTCTCTCCTCAAATAGCTCCCTCTCCCCCTATCAGTCAGGTTATAGAAAACACCACTCCACCATCACTGCCTAGCTGTGTGTAGCAGACTCTAGTCTCTCGGCTATGGACAGCAGTCTGACCACCTCTGCCATATTTTCGACTTGGCAAAAGCTTTTGACTCAGTCTCCCACCCCCTGTTACTCCACAAACTCAGCCACTTCGGCCTTGCCCAACCCACCATAGACTGGTTCCATTCTTACCTCCAGAATAGACAGCAATCCGTTCAAATAGGGGATAGCCTCTCCCCCCCTTCCCATCCTCTCTGGCATCCCACAAGGCTCAATCCTCGGCCCCATCCTTTTCTCCTTATTTATAAATGACCTCCCCTCTGCCTGCCTCTCATCAAATGTGTATCTGTATGCTGATGATGCAATCACTTTTGCCTTGGGACCCTCTCACAACAGCATCCTCTCAGAGCTCCAAAATGACTTCAATAGAGTCCAAGTCTGGTTCCTGAAAAATCAACTTGAACTAAATGACAAAAAAACAGTCACCATGGTCTTCGGATCTAGGAAAAAAGCTTACCTCCCTTCTGGCCCCCCAGTAATCTCCACCATGGATGGCTTTCCCCTTGACCTGGTCCACACTTTCAAATTCCTAGGAGTGTGGCTCAACAGCCACCTAAATTTCTCTACCCACATAGATGCCGTCTGTTCCAAACTCCAGCCCAAACTTGCAATCCTCTATCACCACAAAGACAGTCTTCCCCTTCCCACCCGCAGCAAAATCATACATAAAACAATCTTACCAGTAATAGACAACGCTGACATCATATATTGCACAGCACCAACCTCATCCCTTTCCAAACTTGACATCCTACTGAACGCATTCTGTCATTTTGCCACAGCCTCTCCCCCACTTACTCACCATTGCCCCCTCTACTCCACTCTCTCCCTGGCCTCGCTCTCCCACAGGAGAACCATCCACAGTTCCTCCCTCATAGCCAAATACTGGTTGTGCTCCCTACCCTCCTACCTCACCTCCTGCCTTGCACCTGCTAACTCCTAGGCTATTCCATCAACCACAGGGATGCCCGAACTTTCAACCTCCCTTGCCCTCACAACGCCTCTGGTCAAGCCACCTTTTCATACTGCCTTTGTATGGGAAAACCTCCCACCCATCTTTCATCAGGCCTCCTCCCTCCCAGCAATAAGGCACCTCCTCAGACTCCTCCCAACCTCACCTTGCCAAAGATGCACATGGGATCCACCCCTACACAGGACTAACTCCCAAACCTTGAAGCCTCAGCTACTCACATATTAGCCTGCAATTTTTCAAGCTTTTACTAATTCCTACATCCCTACTGTACTACTCCAGCTTCTGTTTATACCATATTGTAAGACAAATGCTTCTATATTAAGCACTGTATGTAGTAACTACTGCCTGTAACACAGATCTCTTTGTAACAATCCTGTCTGTAACAAATGAATTTGGTTTGTATGTATTTCCTCTGGATAACCTCTATGTACACCTCTGTACCCGGGTCGCACCTGGAAATGAGCCTCAACTCAGCGTGCCTTTCCTGGTCACCAAATTTTAAATAAATAAAAGGTTAAAGAGATAGGGAAGCATCCAGAGAAAGGGATTACATATAGGAGGGTTATCAGTTAAAATTTAACAACACATTGCTAGTGATTACAGTAGTATTGTAACATAGGGGTGAGACATAGGGGTGATCATCACTGATGACCTCAAGGTAGGTAGGCAGTGTGACAAGGCAGCAGGAAAAGCTAGTAGGATGCTGGGATGCATAGGCAGGGGAATCATCAGCAGAAAAAGGGAAGTAATAATTCCACCATATAAGACACTAGTGAGGGCACACCTTGAGTACTGCATCCAGTTCTGGAGGCCCCATCTATGTAAGAACATTGACAGGATAGAAGCAGTTCAGAGGAGGGCAACCAAAATGGTGTAGGGACTACATCACAAATCCTATATAGATAGGCTGAAGGAATTAAATATGTATTCCCTGGAAGAGCAGAGGGAAAGGGGGGATATGATTGAGACATTTAAGTACCTCACAGGGAAGAATAAGGTAGAGGAGAACACCATTTTTCAAAGAAAAAGATGTTCAAGGATGAGGGGGTGCAAGATGAAGTGGGAGGGAGGGAGGTTCAGAGGGAACATGAGGAAGTAGTTCTTCATGGAAAGGGTGGCAGACAAATGGAACAGCCTGCCAGCTGAGGTGGTGGGGGCAGAAACAATTACAGGATATAAGATACTTGGAATAGGCATAGAGAGATACTGGTAAGCGGGGGAGGGGAACAACCGGTAGGTCATGAAAGATCACAATAGTTAGGGCTAATAGGGCAGACTAGGTGGGCCTGAAGGACCTTATCTGCTGACAACTTCTATGTTTTTATATAACAGTTTTAACAAATACAATGACAAATTACCCTTGCCGGTACCATTAATATCCCTCTGTTTGTTGGGATAATACTGATCTACCCTCTATTTCTTTAAATCAATCACATAAATGGGAGAAATGTCCCACTGAAATTTTTGGTTTCGAGTAAGAGGTCAGAGGTTATTATATTTGAGATTTAGTCTTTCACCCTAGGGCAACTGGTGTAAACCATCTCTGTGTGATAGTCTCCCCTGCAGTGGCTAATTAGATACCTAAGAATGATTTCTATTAGTTTTTCTATGGGGGGAGGGGGATTTACCCAGAATTAAATGTTTGAAGCTTGGAATTCCTACCATGCCTCCCATAGTTCCATACTTTTGGCCTAGTACTGTCCAATAGGGCTGGAGCAGAGGGTTAGCTTTAAAAAATATGATATGATGTTCCTATCTCCCAACAACCCCTCCTGCAACCATCATTGTGCCCACTAGTACAGTACTTAGTCTTAGATGGGGTAAGAAACAAAATGACTTCCAACCTTCCAACAGAATTCTTTCTAGTTATTTGATGCTGATGTATGAAAGACACCCTCCAATACTCCCCACCACTCTTTGAGTTTCATGCTTATACCTGCTTTCAGTTCCCAGGCTGCCTGGTGATGGGGGAAGGTGCCTCTTCACTTAGGTGGGTGTACTACTGAACTAAGTGAAAGGTGCAATGCCATTCCCAAATATTTTTGGGTTTTGCACTTTCAGTGTTTATGGTTACAAAACCTATTTCTGACTTCAAATCATCTGATGGCCACTGTCTGCATTGTAACTTAGCCACTGGGAGAGACATATTCCCTGTGGCTATGCAAGGGTTGTGTGTATCACATTTCTCCTGCATTGCTATATGTGGAAGCTTTGTGTGTCCATATAAAATCTGCTACCAATGACTATGACAATGAGTTGGACCCCTGCATGTGAGACTCAAAAATATGAGTCGGGTAATTAACACTTACATGGACGTAAAATGATCTTACCTCCAGATGCAAGGTCACTAAACTAAATGTTTTTTTCTTATCCCATTGAAGTTTCAAGTGTCGATCCATAGGTTTCCTTATTATACCCCTTTTGTTTACTTTGTTTATTAACAACGTTGTTATTACATTCAACTTTTTACCTCCCCATTGCAGTTCCTAAAAGATACTTCTTTATGTGAATGTTGCAGTTATTTATAGGAATTCTAATGATATTACTGATATTAATCTAGATGGGCCTAGCGGTCCTTATCTGCCGTCAAAGTCTATGTTTCTATGTAATCAGGGCTTGAATAGTGGTTTGGGATTACATTAAAACCAGGGTTTGCAAAATAAACTCTTATTGAATGAAAAGAAAACTAAAACCATGTTTTTTTTTGGATAAGCAGTTTGTGTGCATTCCCTAAGCAGTGCCTTTAAGGTGCAGCCTGTGGTGGATTCAGAAATCATACAGACATTGAAGGGTTCAAAAATGGAGGTTGTGAACAGCTTTATATACCTGGGCCCAGATATTCAAACTGCGCCAGTCTGAGGCGGAAGCCCCTGCGCTGCTCAAAATAGTTGCTCAGGGGTGTGGCCGGGGTGATATTCAAAGGAGTTGCGCTGTTGAGCAACTCCTTTGAATATCACCCCCGAGCCACAGCAGCTGCGCATGGCGCAGTGGAACTTGCGCTACCGCAAGTTGCCAGAGTTGAGCATTAAACTTGCGGTGGCGCAAGTACCATTGCGCCATGCTCAAATGTCCGATATTCAAAAGGTGACATGCAAATGGGGCCATAATTTATGCAAAGCGCAGGGGGGGCCATTTGCATCTATTTAGCCCCATTTGCATGCCATTTTGCATGTAGGTGCGCCGATCCGAGGACTTGCTCCTGGCCACCTGCCAGGCAGCAGCCGTCGGGGACCGACGCTACAATGCAACCAGATCGCGGGCATCACAGTTACATGACACCCCACACATCTCCCACAGCCCGATCGCGGGCAGAACCTGTATAGACCCCCAAGTGCCCGATCGCGGGCAGAATGTAACCCTCCCCAACCCGAATAACTCCCTGGTGGTCCAGTGGACCGTAAAGCCCGATCGCGGGCAGAATGTCACACACAAGCTCCCCACATCTCCCTGGTGTCTAGTGTCCCCCACCCACCCACAAGCCCCTCCACCCGCTCCCTCCCCCACAGCCGGCAGGCGACAGCATCCACCCGCCTGCCGCCCGCGCCGCCCGAATGACTGTCCGGTAGGGCTGCCGCATCGTTAGTGCCAAACTACAGCCAATGGGCGTGCAGCCCATACCGTACATGACAGTCCAGATTTGTGAATGATCATTCACTCATTCACAATCTGACTGTCATGTACGGTATGGGCTGCACGCCATTGGCTGTAGCTCTGCACCACTGGGCATGCAGCCCTACCGACAGTCAGTCGGCGGGCGGCGGGCGGCAGGCGGGTGGATGCTGTCGCCGCCGCCGCGGGGGGATCGTGAGGGGCTTCGTGGGTGGGGGGGGACACTAGACACCAGGGAGATGTTTGGGGGTTGTGTTGTGACATTCTGCCCGCGATCGGGCTTTACGGTCCACTGACCACCAGGGAGTTATTTGGGTTGGGGGGAGGGTTACATTCCTGCCCGCGATCGGGCACTGGGGGTTCTACAGGTTCTGCCTCTGCGATCGGGCTGGGAGATGTGTGGGGGACATGACGTGTTCTGCCCGCGATCGGGCTGTGGGAGATGTGTGGGGGACATGTACGGTACTGCCCACGATCGGGCTGGTGGGGGCACAGGGAGCGAGTTGGGGCCAGCCAGGTGGCAGCTGCTGTGTTGCGCCTGCAATGCAGCAGCTCACCTGTGGGTGGCTCTCAACTTACGCCTTTTTTGGCTCAAGCTTGTGCGGCGCAGGTTGGTTACGATGCACAACCCCGCGCAACCACTGAACATCGGGTTGCGAGGTTATGCATGCCGGATCCTCCCCCTCCTGTTGAGCATGCATTCATTTGCATTGCTCTCTTGCGCAACCTGTTGCCAGTGGCGTAACTGCCTCCTGCTGAATATCGCAGAATGGCGCATTTTGGACTTGCGCATGCGCAACCCTGTTGCGCATGGCGCAACCCTTTTGAATATCTGGGCCCTGGGATTCATCTTTATCCTGGTCTAGCCTACAATTAAGGAAAGTTTAGATATGTGGCAGTACAACTAACTATAAAGCTTGGTCTTAGAGTCAAAGAAGGACTTGCAGCGGAAGCATGCTTAGTTATTTGAAGTAACAATCTTATTCCCCTGCTGAATTATGATACACTTTTGCTCATTTCTTTATCTCAGGATGGAATGCCCAGATTCAAACTCTTTGCCACACAATAGATCACTTTGTCTTAAATGCCAGTAGAAGGGAGCACCATTGTGAGTTTGATGGCAAGTTAGGGTGGCTTTCTCCAGAAACCAGATTAAGTTTTTTAATGGGTAACTTTATTTTGTATACCAGGCTCTTCCCTCTTGTTGCCCTGCCTGTCCGGCTGACTTATTACACTTCCAGGCCCCTGAAACAACTAATCCTTTCTAAATTTCCCTATGAAAAAGTCTGAGTCATGCTCCTCTTATGACGCAGCTCCAGAATTATGGGCTGCTTTGTTTGTTTATTTAAGAGAGGTCAAAAAGCTATGGACTTTTAAAAAAACACTGTAGTTATAGGAAACATTTGGCTCAGCAATACAAATGTAACTGTTCTATGTGAATTTTGTTGCATTTCCTGTTTTATTCATGTGTTACTCTGTACTATCCATTTTGTATATGTCTGGGTTTCACCTGTGAACAGGAAATGTTCCAAGTGGGATTTATCTAGTTAAAAAAGTATGAAATCAAACTAAATATAAAAAAAATATGATATCATGGGTTATGGTTTGGGGGAGATTTGGAAATAATAAAGAAATTGGCTATTTCTGTGAGATATGTGACTTGGGTGGAGTAGGGATGGTGTTGTTTTGTGCTGGTTCCAGGAGGGGCTGGTAGAATGCCAATGTTTTATTAGATATGGCTGAGGGTAGGGGAGTAGTTCAGGTCCCCATGGGTGTATCCCTGGCCACCAGATGGAGGGGAAGCACCTTTTTTATAACTTTGTTTTTTGTTTGAGCAATTTGATCTATAAAACCCTGAATAAGGGCTGCAATTTATAATTCAGATTTCAATAATGAACAGCCCATTATCTGAGGCATTTTTCAATAAATATTCATTACTTTCGCAGCCCTAACAGGTAGGCAACAGAAGGATATAGGTGGAAATGAAGTGTAACCAAAATAAAACTAAAAGATATCCCAAGTGATATACTTCATGAGATGTCTGTCACTTCTCAGTGCTAACCTAATTAGTACACTTTAAATATGAATAGATCATTTTCTCCAAATAGCCCAGGGCAAGACAGTTGGCTTGAATAGTGGAGAAAAGTGATCTGGAACCCCAAGAGCAAATATTGTTTCTGATATTGTTTCCTTGCTATTGCTGGGTATATCACTGATTTTCAGACAGGCAATTCATACATGATACTGTATTATAAAAATGGGGTTTGAGAATGGATAAACAGTGATCAGCAGAATTCTGACCAATGGCCACAAGGGCTCAATTGAATCATTTATTTTAGTTTTCTGCCACACCTTGAATTTGCTCCACCAACTAGTTAACAAAAGAATGTATTAAAGAAACAGAGAAAGAAATAAGAAAACAAAAAAAAGTTTTAACGACCATTTACATTTTCAGATGTAGTAAAGAACATATTAATTACAATACATGTAGATTCATACACATCCAGTAGAACTGAACTGTGCACCTACATTATTTACTGTGGGAGAAGAAATTGAAAGAATCAACAGCTTGAGCTTTCTGTCGCCAGTTGTATGCATATAAGAAATGAGCATCAGTAATCACTGTCAACAATTTCTTGTAACTAAGAATTGAATCATTTATCTGCTTGAACGTGCAAATAATTATCACTCTGTATTCCTAAGGAAGGGCTAATGACAACTTATGTTAAAGAAAGATGATATAGATGCATGAATAACAACTCAGCTTTGGTGTTTTGTTGTACCTTAACATTTTTGGTTATATTTAAAGAGCCACCAACAACTCCAGGAGAATTTTGAAAAACATAATATTTCAAGGCAAAGCAGCTAATATTTCTCATAAGCTCTGTATTTCTTCTCACTGTTATTTGTTACTGATGGCATATGCATGAAAACAGGATCTCCTTTCCTTGAGGATTCATCTGCCCCTATTCATTATTGCCAGCCTGATGTCATGATACATTGCTTGTGACATCACCGTTATTCCCATAGAAACCAGTGGTAATGTCACAACAGAGCATTATGTTTACAAGTAGGGAATAAGCTGTAGGCCAGATGAGTTCTAATGGATTATTATCCAGTTTTGTGGGAATGTACTCAGTAATAGAAAAATGAGGATAAATATAAAGAATGTAAATTAAATACAAGCTGAATTGTGTTTAAACATGGTTTATAAACTTTTCCCAGATGCTTCAACAGCTCTTTAAAGATAAGGCATTATAGTAGTCATGGGGCTTTAACTATGTTAGTTTTTATTTTTTCCTCTCTTACAATAAGGTACTGACAGCTCTGAAATAATATCTGGCCATGTGTATAGTAAAAGAATGAATTAAACAAGAGTACATGCAAAGGTATACTACAGTTACTCTTGATTTTATGAATTTGCCACAGTAAATAATTTGGGTGATAAATATGTAAAAGAATTAAAATGCAGGTTGTAAATCACAATGTCCTAATCCATGAAGTAATCACTGCAGGCTGAAAAGCAGATTGGTCAGCTATAAAGTCCAAGAACCCTAATCAAAATCTATTAAAGAATCTCAACCAGTAAGTGTTTACTTCTACCAAGGGAAGACTTACAAAAAAACATAACCTGACCATGAAAAGGCATTTACGTTGAAGTCAGTGTCTATTCCAATATTTTAATTGCTCACTTACAGATGTAATCATTTAAATTTTCAAAGAATTCCTTACCTGAGCAAAAGGTTTCCCTTGCTCCAGTCTCAGTAAGTGAACAGCTTTTGGCATTATATAAAGAGGAAGGTTTTAGAAGGTTTTATTTGCACTCCTTAAAAATGTCCTTTAAATTGAATAAATTGCCTAGCAATTGTTGTTGCCCTACACACCATAACAAGTACAATTATGCTGTGATCAAACAATTCTGACTGGAAAAATTAGCAGCCATTATTGAGAAAGCTGGCAGTTTTTAAAGTGCCTGTGGCAGAAAAGGCTGTGTACAAGCCTGGTATTGATTTTGAAACAATCTTATACACGATAAATGAGAACACATTGAGGGGCAGGCTCAGTAGTGAGAGTGCACAGATCAATCAGCTTGTCAACATGGACACCAAATCCAATTTTTATTCAGTGTAAATTCCATTTTAGTTAAGCAGTATGGTTTCTTTTGAAGTGGTATACAAGACATAGAGATGCAGCAAAGATTATTTAAGAAAATGTTGGGAGTCAGCCTTTAGCAAATAAAGACTACAAAGAAACCCTAATTTCACAGTTTAAGGAGGTGTAGAATGCCTGTATTTCAGGAGGTGGTCATAACTGTACCTTTAGCTCAGGTTGGCATGCGAAATATATAGTTAATAATTATGTAGTTGTAAGATGCCACTAGACATATTTTGCACATTAGAATGGGTGAAGTAAAAATCATAGCATAACCATGCATTTTCAACTGGACGTACTACTAAAATCACTTGACTACCAGGAGGAAAAACTGCACCATTTATCCACACATAACTCTACCTTTATGGGGTGAGTTATTTGCAGTATGTGAATGAGCCAGGCTGCCATTTGTGTTTAGAGTTAAGCAGGCCTGGCAGGTAATTAACATTTAAAGACTGCATGTGCCCTTTAAAGCATAAAGAACAACATCCACGCACTGAAACCCATAACAATTGTGTGGAGCTATGCCCTTTTTTCATTTATTTGTTAATGGGCTAAGGCCAATTTGGAAGAAGTCCATTTACAGGGGGACCTGGAACATTAACACAATACATGTACAGTATAAAAAAAAGACAGTAACATTTATGTACAGGAAGAGTATCTCATTTATAACAATTACAAGTGAATTGCTACAGTAGGTAATGATGTTGTCTATTTGACGATGTCCACAAGGTCTCTGTTGCTTGTACATGCTTTTAGAGCATTCTAGATCTTGAAAGTCACACATTCAATGGAACACTGGCCCACTACAGTTTTACAGAAAGGCATGGAGAGCAGATTATCAGCTGAGGATCTGAGAGCCATTAGTTTATTACATAGTTTAGCAATTTAGACAAGACTGTCAGGGAAGCTGGAAGCCCGCATTTTGTATATGACATTACCCATCAGGTATTTCAAGTTTTCAACCAAAGAGAGCCGCTATAAGTCTGAGTTTAGATTATAGTGCTGCATCCTTCTGTCAGCCAACAATAAACTGAGGTGCGTGAGTGTAGAGTACAGTGAATCTAGTCATTTATTTATTAGTCGATATGTGAAATAGCAGGGCACTGAATTCCATCATAGCTAGTAGATTGTGGTGAATAGTTACTAAACACACCACAGGGAATAAGTAATCCTTAACCATGAAAAACAGAGCAATGTTTTTGTTCACTAGATCCATTATGTTGTCCAGGTGTTCCCTGTAGGATGACAGTGATCTAAGACTATACCCAGATGTTTAAAATTATGGACAAGTACCAGCTGGTTTCCTCTAGACTCATATTCTCTAGAGATTCATTTGTGGCTTTCACACAGCTGTGGTGATGCAGCCAAAAAGAACACATTTTGTTTCTGCTTGTTTAGCCAAAGTCTATTTCTGGCAGCCCAGGTTTCTATTAGCCAAAAATGGAGACCCAGGCCTTGAATAACAGGCACATTATTACTGATACTAAGAGCTGCACCATCAGCATAGAGAATTATATTTGAATTACCACAGTGATCATGCATTTGAATAGCAAATATAGAACCCAGTCCATAATACCTAAGAGTTGCTAATACCTGATGTGTTGTGACCACTATGGCATGCAGAACAGCACTCCCTCAATGAATCCACACATGCATGCCCCCTGACCTAGCTTGAACATAGAGTTACACACACAACCAGGGTGGGGATTCTATGGGGAGTGGCTACACAACATGGCATGCACAATGCCACCAGTGCATGGCTGGGCAAGGAAGGGGTACATTATTTAAGCCAGATAAGACCAGCTGTAAGTGTCTATACACCATCTCTGCAACATGCCATCACAGTGCTAAACAGCCCTGACTAAGAATTAGAGATGCAGCGAAATTTAATTTCGCAGGTGAAATTCCAGTTAAATCGCAGTGCAAAACATTTTGTGAAATTTGTGCATTCTGTGAAATATTTTAAGGGTGCAAAATACAGAATTTCACATGTGAAATGTGGAATTTCTATGGCAAAATGCAGAATTTCACCCACGAATTATGGAATTTCACCCACAAGTGGTGATATTCTGCATTTTGTGGGCAGAATTTCGCATTTTGCACTCATGAAATATTTGGCAAAATGCTTGAATTTCATGAAAAATTTTGCATAACAAAATTTGCAGATTTCACCCATCTCTACTGAGGATACCAGCCTGTGTCCCATAGCCCCTGCACCATGGGTCATGAATGTTGTATGTCCAGGCATGACCCCACTGTATGATAGATATGGCAGGCCTCATCACATGCCAGCATATCCCAGGATTATCTGCATGTGAACAGCAGGGGATCCACTAGTGGCCTGTCTGGTCATGTGACTGAGAGCCCGGTGCCCAGAGAAGCACATCTTCCATGGCCACCCCAACCACTCTGTTAGACTAGGAACCCACTTTGCAGGCTGGCAATACTCACCAAGCATATGCCAGCCCTCATAGTGTATAAGGCCCATACACAATAGGATGGGATCCGGTGTGAACCCCTGCGGAACCCCACTTAGTACTTCTTGGTTGGAGGATGCAGTACCATTAAGCTTAATAATCTGTGATCTATTAGTCATTTAATACCTAAGTCACTTAAGACATAGATCTTCCATATCCACATTTCTGAATCTGTGTAGTATTAGTTTATCGTCAACAAGGTCGACAGTCCTATTATCAATTAGCTAACAAATTTCTGATACTTACGGGTATACTAAGAGTAGCATCCTCCATAAATCTGGCCATACATCCACGTCGTCCTTCCCATTTCATGATGTCTACAATCCCACAATCTCCCATAGTTGACATCGTCAACTTCAGTCAGCTGAATAAGATTCAGTAATATCTTTAGTGGTAGCAAAGCTTAGGGACGTTTTTAGAATCTGATACTGGTAATAAAATCCATTGCAGGCAAGTGCTGATAGATATTATCAATACCTTAGAACATGAGTTGGAGAAGCACAGCTTCTTGTCTGGCCAACAACAACCAGGACCAAGACAGGTATCAGACAACAGAGACTAGTAAATAACTAGGCCCTGTACCTCCCTTTTAACCAAATAAATCACTAACCCTAAAGGTAACAGGCAAAGGTTGTGTAGTACAGGGCTGTCCCTGTAATATCACTTTCCCTGCCAGATGAGGTCTTCATGCTGCTAATTGTAAAATTTTTATTAAGTCCTTAGTTCATATTTTTAGTTTGCAGAGTGCTGGCAAATGCAGAAGTGGAGGTGGCTCCCTGAGGAGGCAGATTGAGCGACATTAAGAATTATGGGAAAACTTCCTTTTTTAGTGACATAGATCCTGCTACTGCTGTATTGAACACAGCAATGAGCGGGTATTAATTTTTAAGTTTTTATAGTATCAGCATGGAGGTTCATGTTTAAAGGTATACTTACAGCTAGTTTTAGACCTGAGCCAGGTAAGTGCCAAACTACACACATACCCTATCATGTACAACACCCAGTTCCACAACTGTGGAGGGTCCACAGTAACACCATGAATGTGGACATCCTGTAAATAAAAGATAGCTAGTTAACAGATAAAATTATACTTACCTCCATTCTGTCTTTTCTCTTTTTTGTCTCTTTCCTTGGCTTCACACGCCTGGGCTGGCCATACAGTGGTGATTTCTTCTTCTGTTTGTTTTTCTTCTTTTCTTGTTTTTTCTTCTTTTTCTCCCCCGCCCGACAGCATTAGATCCAAGTCCTCAGGCCCCAGGGAAGTGGGTCTGGCAGGAGGGTCTGTAATGAATAGTGACCTCCTTACTGGAAGGTCAAATAGTAAATAAAAGGTGTCTTTGCTTGGAGACATCTCAAAATACGAACATACAAATGTGCCAGCAGAAACAGACCACCCAGTCTACTGGTCTATCTAAGTCTGCTAGAGTGTGCATCTAGCACCCCTACTTTGCAGCTGCCCCAACCCCTCCTCCTTTGTCATCCCACTCCCACCCCCCATCTCCACCACCCTCACTCTCCCCTGTTCCCTGTTCCATGCCGTTTTGAAGCTGTTCACAGATTTACATGATACCACCCATTCTGGTAGGATGTTCCATTTTGCTACCACCCTCTCTGTGAAATAGTGTCTCCTTATTTCCTTCCTAAATCTTCCCCCCTCTATTCTTAGCCCATGCCCCCTGGTGACTCTCCCCCTCCTTAACTTAAAGACCCCATCTGCCACCATCCTTATTGATTCCCCTCAGATACTTGAATGTCTCTATCACATCCCCCCTGTCCCTTCTATCCTCCAGGGTGTACATATTCAGGTCTCCCAGCCTACTGTCATAGTCTCACCCCTCCATTCCACATAACATCTTTGTTGCCCTCCTCTGCACCCCCTCCAGTAGCCTGATGTCACTGCTTAGGTATGACCTCCGAAACCGCACACAATACTCTAAGTGCGGCCTTACCAGTGACCTGTAGAGGGGTAAGATCACCTCTCTTTGCCTGGATGAAAACCCCCTTGCTATGCACCCCAGCATTTTGTTCACTTTTGCAACTGCTCTCCTGCACTGGGCAGTGTTGTTCACCATCCCTGTTATCATTTCCCCTAGGTCCTTCTCCTCTCAGTGATCCCCAGCTTAAACCACCCCCCAGCCAGTATTCTCTCCTTGGGTTTTTCACCCCAAAGTGCATAACCTTACATGTTTTTGCATTGAACCCCAGCTGCCACCTCTCTGACCACACCTCTAGCTTGCTTAGGTCCCCTTGCAGCTGCTTCCATCCCTTCTCTCCATCCACTACTGCTCCAATTTTGGTGTCATCAGCAAACAGACTTACCTTGTTCACCACCCCATGTGCAATATCTGATATGAAGAGCCCAAACAATACTGGCCCGAACACAGAGCTCTGTGGCACCCCACTTGTCACCGACCTTGGAGATGAGAGCTCCCCTCTCACCACCACCCACTGCAGCCACCCACTCAGCCAGCTTGTAATCCAGTTAATCATTTTTGCCCCTACCCCTACACCAGTTACCGTATATACTCTTGGATAAGTCGATCTGCTTATAAGCCGACCCCTTACTCAAACCTTTTTTTTTAGTAAACAGTGTTGACTCGCAAAGCGTTTCAGGAATTATTTTATTTGCAAGTGAACACAAAAAATCGTCAGCACAGCACAGTAATCAAACCCTACCTATAGTCATTTAATTCAACACAATCGGCATTGGTAAGGCAATCGGCATGCTAAAAAAAAATAGTGAATGCTTGTAAATGCTTTCTAATATTCTAATATTCAGCATATTCAGCATATCATCACATCAGCACAGCACAGTACCAGTAACAGTAATCAGCATCAGCAAATTTACTCAGCATAGCACTGTCGGCAGCGTAAGACAAACAGCACAGCAAATTACGTCAGCAGGCAAAATAGAATGGTAAAAACTTGTGACTTTGTAATGTCCTTGTTCAGTCATCCTCTCCCTTCTCGAGTTCCTCCTCCTCATCCTCTGATTCTGATTCTGAAACCCCTAGTGCCTTCAGATTCTCAGATACCAACTGCTCAGACAGCAGTTTGTCAGTGTAGTCGTCCACTTCCTCTTCCTGCTGCTCGGTCTCACTGTCCCCTTCATACACCTTGAAAAGAGCATCGTCTTCAGTGCCATCCATCTTGTTGCTAATGCCACATTTCAGAAAGGAGAGTACGAACGCTGCATCATACGCACTGTACTTTCACTTTTCAGCCTGCCCTTCACTCATTTTGGTTACAGCACTTGCGTCGAATGTGTCCTCAGTTTGTTTATATTACAGCAACAACCGCGCAGTGCCAATCAGGACATCAATCAAGATTACTGTACTCTGGAATTCAAATGAAAACTTCACTGACTCATGTATAAGCTGAGACCCCTAATTTTGTACTTGATTATGGGTACAAAAATCTCGGCTTATATGCGATTATATATGGTAGCTTCCCCCCCCAAGCCACCCATGAGGCACAGAATAGAAGGCCTTGCTGAAGTCCAAGTAAAGAACATTCACCGCATGACCCTTACCCAGCTCAGCTGTCACCCGTCATAATATTGTATGAGGTTGGTTTGACAAGACTTCCCTGAAATGAACCCATGCTGCTTCACATCCTGGAGGCTATTGTCCTCCAGGTGCAACACCAGTCTTTCCTTTAGTATTGTTTCCATGAGTTTGCACACTATGGAGGTGAGACTTACTGGATGATAATTACCCGGTTCAGCCCTTGGTTCACTCTTGTGTAATGGTACTACATGTGTCATCCTCCAGTCCAGTGACACACATCCCGATTCCAGTGAGGTGCTGTACAGATCTGCCAGTGGCTCCACCAACACCTCTGCCATCTCCCTCAGCACCATAGGGTGGATACCATCTGGATCTGGTGCCTTGTCTACCTTCAGTGCCCTCAGTCCCTCTAGGGCTCTACGTGCCTCAATTCTTCCATCTGTTGCCTCCTCTCCCCCGTCCCCAACCTCCCAGATCATAGTGGTAGCAGTCCCCCCTTTTCTTCCATGAACACTGAGGAAAAGTATTCATTTAGTGCTTCTGCCTGCTCCTCCCCCTTTTCTGTCCACTCCCCACCCCTTTTTATCCTCACTGTTGTCTCCTTGCACTTCCTTTTCTCCCTGATGTATCTGAAAAAGTCTTTCCCCCCCGTTAATTCCTTTCGCTAATCTCAGCACCCTCTGGGCCTTGGCTTCTCTCACTTTTCTGGTCACCTCCCTGGACCATCTTGCATACTCCTCCCTGTCCACTTCCTTCCCCATCCTCCTATACCTCTGGTGCACCTCTCATTTTGCTCTCACCACCTCCACTACCTCACTGTTCAACCAGCATGGTTTTATTGCTCTGCTTCTCTTACTCTGTATCTTGGTGCAGGCTTCTGTTGCCTCTGTAATCCCCTGTTTAATAATATCCCATTCCTGTTCTGCATCCATCCTTATGCCCCCTAGTTTCCCTTTCAGTACATCCTGCATCCTCCCAAAGTCAGCCCCCCTGTAGTTTACCACCTGATTAACTGATTTCTCTGGCTTCCCACACATCGTGATATTAAACCACACTGTTTGGGGATCGCTGTCGGCAGGTGGGTCCTCCACCTTTATTTTCCTCACTGCCTCCCCATTCGACAACGCCAGATCTAAAGTGTTCTTTAGCCTAGTAGGTACACTAACCAACTGTGTCAGAAGACCCTCCTGGATTGCATCCAGCAGCACTTGCTCCCTAGCACTGGAGGTGACCAGAATTCTCCAGTCAACCCCAGGCAAGTTGAAATCCCTCATGATGACCACCTTCCCTTTTCTACATACCTTTCTGATTTGTCCTGCTAATTCCCCGTCAAGCTCCTCAGACTGGGATGGTGGCCTGTATACCACCCTATATACCACCCCAAACCTCAGTTTCCTACCCCTTGAGTCTAGGAGCTGCAGCCAGATTGCCTCTGTTTTCCTTTATTCCCCCTAATCCCTTGTGCATTTGATCCTGTCCCTCACATAGACTACCACCCCACCAACCCTCCCTTCCTTACAGTCATTCCAATATCATTTGTATCCTGGGCTTGCCAGGGATTGGTGCCCTGCAAAGCAAAGGGTGGTTTTCTTATTGTTTGTATCCCCACCTGACTTTTATTTTAGCAGAAGGGATGTTGGAAAGACAGATCAACTCTGCTTCTTGGAGCTTGCTGTTTAAAAGGGGGTTTGCTGAGGCAGCTCTGAAGTTCTAAACATAGGAGCATTTTTGACATATGTATATGTTTAATGCCTTTTGGGTGATACAATGTATTGTTATGATTGTTCATTGTATTAATATGAAATAAAATAGAAACCCTTCATGGGAGCCCAGCTTCTTAGAAGCCAGCTGGCCATAAAATGTGGCTGAATATATCACTGTGTTTGAAATGAGACAGATCATGTGACCCAGAGGGGAGGTGTATATAAGCTTTGTAAAACTGAAGCTAGTCAATCTGTCTTTGGTCTAGGTAAGGGAAGGTCCTCACTGCTAAAGAGAAGTCTGAAGCTGTAAGAAAACAGGTTTGAAGCTGAGACAGGGTTGATTGGCCGAGAGACAAAGGGATTCCTACTGCTTTACTTGGTTAGTCTGGTTACCCTGATCTGTTCTTACAAAGAACTACCAGTACTGTCTGTAAAGTGGTCTCAAAGACTCGCCTTTTTAAGAAAAATTGGCACTGTCAAACCACGTTGCCTGCGTGTTAAGCCTGACACCTGATGTCTGTTTTCCTTTTGCAAACCCACTACCTTCCCACAACAATCATGGCATTTAAGAATGCCTGGGAGGGATAGACATAAGGGAATTCTGGAAGTCAGGGGTAAGGAGCAACAGACTTCTAGGAAAACATGAAATGAACTTACAAGCTCAAACGAGCAGACTGGGTGAGCCGTAGGCCCTTATCTGCTGAGATTGTCTATGTATATATATGGGTTTTAGAAGTGGGATGCCAGTGTGCAGTGCTGAGCCAAGCACTGGGAAAGCAGATGCCCCACACCACAGAGGCTGAGAGAGACTGGAAACAGCAGGTGGAGTTTCTGGTAAAGATCAGTGGTGAAACTGCCAGTGCCAAACTGCATCCGAGAAGTCCAGAAAAGGAACAGAGCTGTGACCCAGCCGAGGTAATGGAGATGACCTAAGCAGTGGAGGCTCTGATGAATCTAGTGGGGTAGTAGGTTGGAAAATGGCAATAGTCTGAGCAGTGATGCCTGCAAGCTGAAACCAGGTATTGGACGGTGCTGGAGGATGTTAAAGGTGGAAGGAGAGTACAGATGATGAAGATGGGGGGCTGGTGTGTTCCAGTTCCTATTTTTGCCAGTCTGAGGAGGTGGCCATTCTTGAGAAGGAGGTGGAGCTTCCTGTTCTTCCAATTTTTCCAGGGTGCTACCTGTGCCAACAGAACCCAGAGACTGATAAGAGACTGATAGAAGACAGTTGAGATGACAGCTGGAGTGCCATTGACTCAACTAAAGAGACAATTCCTGTGATGTATGGTTTGCCAAAGGAAAGGCCAGAACCTGCACAACAACAAGAAGAAGAAGCCTATCAGAAGGCTGAAGGGACTGTAAAGTATGTAGCTGAACCAGGAGTTGCAAGGGAACTTATGGACTGGGGTAAGCTACAGAAAAATGATAAATGTGTAACTAGGTTGAGCCAGTATGTGAAAATGGTGGATGGCATACCTGTCAATGGTGGGGTGAAGGATGGAAGACATTCATGGTACACACTAGAACAAGCATTTGTCAATGCCGAATGTTTGCTTGCTGGCATTGGCAGTGGTAGTGTAGAAGTTACAGAGCTGCGTAATAGGAATGGCAGTGAAGTATTGAACTGAAGCCAACCCCACCACCACCCTGCAGAGAGTGACAGGCATTGGGGTGTGCGTTTGGGTCATCAGGCATAACGGCCATGCCATTTCACCACACCCCACTCTGCAGAGACTGACAAGTGTCACGTGTTCCTTGGGGTCTTTGGTCCTTATCGCACTTCATTTCATTAGGAAATACGGTGAGATGGGTGCGATATAGGAGAATGGGGTGAAGTTTGGGGCCGAAGAGTCCAAGGCATACCTTGATGCCTCTCAGTGACTGCAGGGTGTAGAATGGTATGAGCATCACAGGCAAGAATCCCAAGTCACACCCCTGATTCCGTCGTTCTCTATAGGGTTGGGCAATTTAGTTGAAAAGCCTAATACCTCAGGCACTCGTTGGTATGTTAACTCCAAATTTTCAACATGTTTGGTTTGTGACCCCACCTCATGAACAGGGGGAATATCAGTTTGGTAGCCAAAAGCTGCTTATGCACAGTGACTACGGCATTTAGCACCACAGGTGCAAAAATATTCCGAACAGGATGTAAAAAATGACAGCTGTACTCTTTCATGGGGAGGTGTAAAAATGGCTATGTTGCAAATGTGTAGTAAAAATATTTAAAAAATGGTGAAGTCACGAAGTATATATAGAAACTGTGCAACGCACAACTCGTTATATAATTAGGTTGGGATTTTTATAGCAGATTGTCAACTCAGGCATTTTGGTGCCTCCGATCATGAACAGTGTCACTGTGATTTTCTTTATCTGTGCCGAACAATGATTTCCCACAGTGACCACGCATCTCTGCACTGAAAGTGTGAAAACTTCAGCCATGTTGTGAAAAATGGCAGCTGTACTGTTCATAAGGAAGTGTTGAAAAATGCCACTAGTGAAAATCTGGACTGAAAATATTACAAAGTCATGAACTAACGAGGATGCGTGGAAACTGCACAATGCTCACTGGTAACACAGTCATTTTATGGACTTTTGTCACCAAATTTTCAACATAGCCATTTTAAGACCTCTGCTCATGAGCAGTGTAACTGTGATTTTCTTAATCTGTTCTAAACATTGCTTTCGCACACCAACAGCACCATTGTGCGCTACATGGGCGGAAACACGTTTTGGGCAGGATGTGAAAAATGACAGCTGTACTGCTCATAAGGAGGTGTGGAAAAATGGCAATGTTGGAAATCTGGAGTAAATATTGAAAATTCGCAAACCTCACAGGCGTGCCTGGGAACTGTACAATGCACACTTTCGTCAAAACAATCATTTAGAATTATGTCCTAAATTTTCAACATTGCCATTTTAAGATCTCTGCTCATGAACAGTGACACTGTGATTTTCTTAATGTGTCCCATACACTGAGTTCAAGACAACGATCTGCGCCATTGTGCGCTACATGGGCGGAAACACGTTTTGGGTGAGATGTGAAAATGACAGCTGTACTACTCATAAGAAGGTGTGGAAAATGGCAATGTTGAAAATCTGGAGTGGAAATATTGAAATTGCAAACCTATGAGCGTATGAGGAACTGTGCAACACCACAGAAACATTAATTTTTAGGAATTTTTTCACCAAATTTCCAACATAGCCATTTCAAGACCTCTGCTCATGAACAGTGTCACTGTGATTTTCTTAATTTGTCCTGTACATTGATTTCGCACACTGACTGCGCCATTCTGCGCTACATGGGCGGAAACACATTTTGGGTGAGATGTGAAAAATGACAGCTGTACTACTCATAAGAAAGTGTGGTGAAATGGCAATGTTGAAAATCTGGAGTGAAAATATTGAAATTTCGTGAACTTATGAGCCTGCGTAGGAACTGCATAGCGACACTCGTTAAACAGTCATTTTTGGAATTTAGGATATTCACGAAGCAGGTTTTGTCTCTTCTCATGAATAATATGACTGTCATGGTTGTATTTAGGGCAAAGGGTGATGTCACAGTCACTGTGCAGTCACTGCGTGAAATCACCTTTCAGGCCCGAATACGCCATGACAGTGACATCATTCATGAAAAGGGTCCAAACTATGTGAAATTGGTGCAAAATTCTAAAAATGGCTGAGATATGCAAAAAAGTTGAAACCCCTTTATCTAGCCCATTATACAGCTTACCGGCATTTCCTCAGTTCAGCGGTCTGCTTTGAAGAGTGCAGACGTGTTCCAGGTCCACCAAGATCGCGCGCCGGAGTCCAGAGGTAATATGGGTGGGGGTGGGAGGCTGGGTGCGCAGTGGTGGGTGCAGGTTGTGGGAGGGGGGTCGGGAGACGCACCGCTGGACCGTTTTTCTTACAGGTAAAAAGCGTTGTGGGACAGTTTGCCATGCTGGGGTGGGCTCTCAGCGTGGACAAGGTTTGGGGGGCGTTCAGCCGATCGGGGATTAGGATCCCTGCTGGCAAAAAAAAATAAAAAACATTATGGGACCATTTGCCACACTGGGTGGCTCCCAGCGTGCACAAGGACTTTGGGTGGGCGCTGCTCAGTCGACAGGATTGGGCACCCTGTCGGCAAAATGACTGATTGCCATGCTGGGGTGGGCCTCTGCGTGCCATCAACTACTGGGGAGGAGACAGATGCAGCTCAGCCGGCGGGGATTGGGCACCCGTCGGCTATACTACATGCAGAAGTGCTGCACGCCTGCGGCTGGGGGAGCTCGCGTGAGCAGCTTCTGTTGCTGCTCACCAGCCGTAGCTCCCCTTTCAATCAGAGGTTACTGCATTTGGAGCGTGTCACAGACAGCTCCAAAATGCATTGGCTTACATGGGCCGCGCCTGCCAGCACACTGCCTGAATTAGAGCAGGAGGTGACACACCTCCAAAATCTCCAATGATGGCACTATGTTTCTTGCACATGTGTGCAAGCAAACATAAAAAGGGGTGTTGTACTGAATTCATCCAACCCACAAAACTAAAAAACTAGATGCTCAGGTGGTGGTACCTAAGCGGTACCAGAAACAGGTTATGGAGGCAGCTCAATCTGGTACTTGTTGGAAGCACTTAGGAAGATGAGTAACACTGGCTAATTTGTTGCCGCACTTTTACTGGCCAGGGGTGTGCAGACAGGTTGCAGCCAACTGCAAGGTCTGTTCTGTCTGCCTGTGTTGGTGACTGCCAGGTTGGCCCTGGAGAAAGTGCCCCAGAGTAGAAAAGATGCCTCTACACTCACTTGAAGGGTGGAGGTGGCATACAAAAGGGATAAAGCCAACTGGAGAAAATAATGGAGTCCCTGGAAAATGAAGGGTAACCTTCCTCCCAGGCTGAGTGGTGCAAGAAAGTAAAAACACTTCTTAACTAAAGTTGAAAGGTTGAAATGAAAATGGATTGGTAGTGGCTATTGAAACTGATGGTATATGGTAAAGGTCCTCCCAGAAACTAAAGAATGTTATAAATGGATACCTTTCTACTCCTTCTCAGGTATCCATAGAAACATTAGGCAGAAGGATTGAGGAGTAAATCCAACTGAGAGAATGAAGTCCGGGCATGCTCTACATTAGTACACTATTGAATGCTGAAATGTGGACCATCAGGTCAGGTGGCGGATCTGATGGTTGGAATAAGTGTATCCTATTATATGTAATGGATCCAAGGTAAAATGCATTAAAGGCTTATGCTAATCAGGAAAACCTACATAAGACTGAAGTAGGTGGTATCAGACCCTGCACTGAAGTAACACCACTGTTTAGCCACAGGTGTCTGAAACTGTACAAAACATAAATATGTAATACTGTGCATTTTAGTAGTGGGTGGAACCTAAGGAAAGAGCCCCTACTTAGTAACAACATATCTGGTGGGGATGGATTGGGCAAGTAGCCACCCCAAGTATTTATTTATTTTATTTATTTTTATTTATTGATATCTCAGATTACAAACATCTTTGAACCAGTGGTTCTTTTACAAAGGTTTCATGTCAAGAAAGTACAAACAGTTAACATAATGAGAAGAAAGTTAACATTACATTGTCATTACAAGTATGGTATCATGTAAGGCACAACTCAATGAGTTCACAAACAGGTAATGTAGCAGCCAGTAAATGAATTTGTCAAATTAACTTGTAAAGGGGGAGAAATAGTTAAGAGAATAGTTAGACTACAATAGAATAGGGGGAGAATAGTTAAGATGGAAGAATGTCAGAAAAGGGTGATAAGGGGAGGAGGACAAAGGGGGATAGGTGAGAGGTGTGGGCCGAGGTATGGTAGCAAATAAGGCACAACTCAGTGAGTTCACAATCAGGTAATATAGCAGTAAGTATGTGACTTTGTCAAAATAACTTGTAAAGGGGGAGAATAGTTAAGATGGAAGAATGTCAGAAAGGGTGATAAGGGGAGGAGGAGGAGGACAGAGGGGGACAGGTGTTGGGTGTGGTGGAGGTGGGGGTAAGGGATGACAAACAGTATATTCAGAGAGAGACGATGTTAGGGAGAGGTGAGATGGGGGGAAGAGGTGTAGTAAAGGGAGTAGGTGGAAGTTAATACCTCCAATCAAGGAAAGAGGTAGATGTAGGATAACTAGGTAGTGTACATGGAGTAAAGAGGTTGTAGGCGATGGAGGCAGATAATGGTCTTATGCAAGGATAGCTTAGGGAGGGCAGTCACAGCTGCAGAGTACAGTAAGGAGCTGAAGGAGTTTAAACTTAAAATGGACAAGCTTTGAATCAGCAATGATGTCGGAGGGAAGACCATTAAGCAAGGTTGGGGCTCTAAACGTGAATGTGCGCTGAGCCTGAGTGGTCTGGCAGAAGAGGACAAGATAAGACAGATTAGACATACTATGAGTACTATGAGGGTTGGGAGTTGACACAAGAAGAGGCCGAGTGGCTGGAAGTGTTAGGCCCAGGCTGATTTTGTTTTGCCATAAGGCAGGTCTGGTAGTTAACCCTGCCCATCAGGTGCAACCAGTTGGTCTGTTCATATAGGTCGCACATGTAGGTGTGCTTATGGGCCCAAGATACCAGTCAGCAGGATTTATTAAGCGTTATGGTGATTCTCTTGAAGGCGGTATCAGCAGCAGCTCCATATATGACCAGACCACAGTCAACTATGGATAGGATTGAATTAGTAACTGCTAGTTAGAGGGCTCCAGGGGTCAAGCAATGTTTGTGCCGATATAAAATCCCAATCCTAGAGTTTATCGTTTTAGAGATTAGGTTGATATGTGTGGTGTAAGATAGTGAGCTATCTAATGTTATTCCAAGATATTTAAATTCATGGACCTGTTCAAGAGGCAGACTTTGGTTATTCAGTATTGTTAAGTGGGCTATTTTATGTCTGTTATGTGGGCTAGTGAAGAGCATGACCTTGGTTTTCATGTAGTTCATAAGAAATTTGTGCTGTGTGAACTAGGCTTCAACCAGTTTGAAGTTAGTTTGTATGCCTCTCATGAGGGAAAGAGGCTCAGACTGGCTTGAGAAGAGGACGGCATCATCCAAATAGAGTACCATGTTGCTGGTATGTGCTTGAGGGAGGTTATTAAGAAACAGACTGAATAGTAGGGATCCTAGGATGGACCCTTGAGGGACCCCAGAGCACACAGGATGAGTGTCGGAGAAAGCATCGCAGATTTTGACTTGTGTACAACCTTCTAGGTAGCTCTTGAGCCATTCTGTTACCCCATTGGAGAGACCGAGGGCAGGGAGTGAATTCAATAGTAGGGTGTGGTTTACAGTATCGAAGGCCTTAGTGAGGTTGATATATGTTGACCCCACTAAGTGAGCCCAGTAAAGAGCCTTGTGAAAAAAGTCTGTAAACCCAAGCAGAGCAGTAATAGTGTTATGAGCTTTCCTAAAGCCATGCTGCTGCAGACTTTGGATGTTGTATTTAGCCAGGTACTGAGACAATTGGTCAGAGATGATGCACTCTAGTGCATTGCAGGGGGTAGATATTGGGTGATAGAGTGCATCTACCTGTCTCAGCTTTTATGAACTGGTGTTACAATTGCCATTTTCCAAATATGGGAGAACTGACTATGGATGAGTGATAGATTAAGGAGTTTAGTTAATGTGTTACATTAACTAAACTTAAGTAAATGTGCTACATGTTGCAGGTACAAATAGATTATGCAGGGCATGACACTAAGTATGTGTCAGATGTTTCTTTAGAAGGTTAGAGGTTAGGAGTTGTTTATAAAAAGGAAAACCAACACATTTCTTATGGTTTCCCTATTAAGTGGGGGGGGGTGATAGGGTCAGAAAGTGACCTCTCACAGGCAAGAGTCAGGTTAGAGCCCATGGAGATATGCAGCTAGTGATGCCACCTACCTGAACATCACCTCAAACTAATGTACATAATTTTTATTTTCATTTCATTTTCATTTTATTTGTTATACTGAAAAGGCATGTGAGCAAAATTACCTGTTTTCACAAGCATCCAGTTTAAAAGAAAACAAAAAATAACAAAACAGAAGACAACATACAGGAATCGAAAACAGAAAGTACATATCAAGTGGTGGACAATTAATAACATAACAGAGACATACAGAAGTTGTCCAGAAGGAACAAAAAAGTGCCATGGAGAAAGTGCTTGACTGTTGGAACAAGTGCTAAGAGGTTCATTTTTTTTTTCATAAAACCAAGAGCCGGTTTGAAATAAGAGCCAAGAGTGAGAGAAACTAGAGTGGTAGTAAAAAGGAAAGATGGTCAGACCAAGGAACAGCTGCAAGTGGAGGTGAGGGAAAGGTGATTCTTTAAGTTGTACTTAAAGGAGGTGGTGGCGGGATAAAGTCTAAGTTCAGGAGAAAGGGAGTTGAAGAGTTTAGGGCCAAGGTAGAAGAGATTTTTTTGGCTGTGGGTAGTGCGGCAGAGGGAGACTGAAAAGGTGACAGAGGAGGACTGTCTAGAGGTCCTGGAGGGGGCCATTTTAGGGAAAAGGGTACAGATGCAGTCAGGGAGGAGATCTTGGGAGAGTTTGTGGAAGAAAGTGGTGATTTTGCTATTAAGTCAGTTCTCAAGTGAGAACCAGCTGGAGATTCAATAAAGGTCACAATGGTGAGTAAGTTTGGGAAGACCAGAGACAAACTGGATCATATTGTGGTAGGAGCTGAGCAGCCTATTACATTTTTCAGGGAGAGGTGGGGGAAATAGACGAGATCACCATAGTTGAACAGGGGGAGGAGGAGGAAGCTGGTTGCCAGTAGTGACTTGGATTTGTCATTAAGGAATTGTTTCATCCTGTGGAGAAGATCGAGTCTTTGGTGAGCATTCGTGATGGTGAGACTGATGTGGGCATTAAAGTTAAGGTGGAGTCAAGGAGAAGGCTGAGGTACTTGAATTCATAAACTCTCTCTATGGGGTTACTATAGTTGTTGTGGAGGAAGAAATCAGAGACAAGCAGTCTCTGAGGGCTGGAGAAGACCATGACATTTGTTTTCTTATAGTTGAGGACAAAGCCTTTAGATGTGAACCAGGAGTGAAGCCAGAGGAAATTGGCCTGTAGCTTGTTAAGTAGAGTGGTGGGGTCCTTGTCTTTACAGAAAAGGGCAGCGTCGTCCATGTAGAGAATGAGCTCAGTGTTTGTGCAGACCTCAGGGAAGGAGTCTACTACTAGGGAAAAGAAAAGGGGACCCAAGATGGATCCTTGGGGTACACCATACTTAATGTGGCAGGATTCAGAGAGGACCCCGCCTATGGTGATTTGATGAGACCTGAGAGCAAGGTAGCTGTGGAACCATAGAGTAACTTCAGGGAGAAGTGGAGATTTGTCAGTCTGTGGAGGAGAACATTATGGTAAATGAGATCGAAGGCTTTTGTAAGATCAACAGAAACTGATCCAGTGTAAAGGCCTTCATCAATGGCTCTCTCAAATGAAGTGAGTAAACTTTATGAGGGTAGTCCCCATGTTGTGTCAAGCTCTGAAGCCATGTTAAGCATCTGAAAGAAGGTTATGTTGTGTGAAGAAGTCCGTGGTTTGCTTGTGGACAATTTTTTCTAAGATTTTGGGAAGGGCGGCAAGGATTGAGATAGGACGGTAGTTGGATACTAGATCCTTGGGACCAGACTTGTGGAAGGGTTTAATGATTCCATTTGTGTGGAAGGATCTAGTGCAAAGGGAGTAGTTAAGCATGTTGGTGAGGGGATGGCCAGGGAATCACAGACCAGTTTTAGCACCCTGTAGTCAGTGTTGTCTGGCCCAGTTGACAGTCAGGGGTCAATGGTTTTAATACATTTAACTACCTTGGGGGATACCAAAAGAAGAATCTTGGGTGGGAGACTGAGGGGAGGGAGAGACTGAGGGAGTGGGGGGTGGGCTTATATTTGTCAAGGTCCCTGAAATTTTGATTGAAGAGTGAGGCTAATTCGAGAGGGTTGGAGATGATGACGCCATAGAGGAGAGACAGATTCGTTCATCAGAATAAACCCTGTCGATGAGGTTGTTGAGGATGGTCCAGGTTCTGTTTTGGTTCCCTAAAGAAGAGCACTGTTTCTCCAAGAGGAAGGAGGATTTAGCTGATCTGACAGCAGGCTTATTTATTTTTATTTTATTTAAAGTTTGATGAATGGCTAGGCCCGCTGAGACACAAGTACCTTTTGCAGGGGCAACCTGGGGAATAAACATATTCCAAGCATGGTGAGCAAAGACAATATTGTACAGAGGCATATATACAGGATGTCAGGAGCAGACCATAGTTACAGGTAGAATCTACATAAATAATAATATATGATCAGGCAGTAAGTACAAATATATGATCAATCCATGTTGAATGTCAGGAGCAGACAATACTTACAGGTAGTATTTGGAAGGGTCAATAATTACAGAAATAGTAATACATGATCAGGAAGTAAGTACAAAGATGTGATAATCCACATTGAAGCTATCTTCTTATACAATAGAAGATTTTATTTACAGAGGGCACTACAACTTGTATAATATAAGATTTTATTTACAGAGAGAAATACAACTTGTACAATGTAAGATTTTAATTACAGAGAGCACTACATAAGATACAGATAACTACATAGGGAATAGCCAGAAATGATGGAATAGGGGATCAGGGAAGTGAGAAAGGGAAGGTTCAAAGGAGAGCAGACCTCTTCAGAAGAGAGTTAGCCGCAGTTACCGTTGCACACAGGAGGTGGGAAGAAGATCGCCTTAAGGTGTTTTTTGAAGAGGGGAAGAGTCTTGCATGAAAGTAGGGTATGAGGGAGGTTATTCCACTTTTGGGGTGCTGAGAATGAGAAGAATTGCTGGCCAATTGTTAAGTGAGGCCTTGGTAGATTTAGAAGTGGGAGGTGAGAGGATCTAAGGTTCCTATGGAAAGGTTTAATGGTGAGTAGATTCAACAGGCTAGGAGGTGAAGGGAGATGGACAAGTTTGAAAGTGGTACAAAGCAGAGGGAAATCCCGGTTGGCCTCAAAAGATGGCCATCCAAGGGTGTTAAGCACACCACAATGGTGGGCATGAGCTAGGGCCATGGCTGCAAAGTGAGCAATTTTATGGTAGGCTACCTTGAGTTTTGCCAATAGCAGTTTCTTGGTGGAGTGGAGTACTGGGACACTGTAGAACAGGCCAGGGAGAAGGGTAGCTGTGGCAATAGTCTGCCGTGCTTGGTGTGTTAGGTAAGGAGTAGTTTGATATAGAAGACCAATGTTTTGTTTGGTTGCCTTAATCACATTAGTCATGTGAGTATCAAAGGACAGGTGCCAGTCGGGTGTCAGACCCAGATATTTAAAGGACTTGATCCCTGAAATCCTTACCCCGGAGGAGAACATGACCACAAGTGGGGGTTGTGGGTCCATGTTGAAGGAGGTGTGCTGGAATAACAAGGACTTAGTTTTCTTAGTGTTTAGCACTAACAGGTTCTCTTGGAACCAGGTTTCTAGGAGCTGGAAGTCTTTCCCAAGTTCAGAATTGTTGCAGGAGACATCACTTGAGGATCTGTACAGAATTGCATCGTCAGCATAGAACTGTATTGATGCCCCCCTGTAGTTCATTGGCAGGTCATTTATAAGACTGAGAATAACAGAGGCCCCAGCATTGAACCCTGGGGGACCCCATCAGTGACAGGAGACAAGGATGATATGGTTCTAGCCCACTTACTGCATTGAAAGCTATTGAATAAGTAGTTTGAGATCCAGGAGACTGAGTTGTTGTCAAGGCCGAGGGAATGGAGTTTAGTGATTAGAAGGGGGCGACTAACAAGATCAAAGGCCTTTGTGAGATCAACTAAGACAGCCCGGTGCCTTTACCCTGTTCCATAGCCTGGAATATATCTGCTGCAACATGTAGGAGAGCTGATTTTGTACCATGCAATTTCCAAAATCCATGTTGATAGATTGTGAGGGCATTGGTTTGCTCAAGATAGGAGTATAATTGGTTATACAAGATCCTTTCTTGAATTTTAGTGATAGGGCATAGAATAGAAATTGGGCTGTAAGTTTCTACCAGGTTGGTAGGGCTGCTTTTGTGGACTGGGACAACAACCGCAGTTTTCCACTTTTCTGGGATGGACTGAGTAAGAAAGGATCTGTTGATGAACAAGTTGAGTGGGTGGAAAAATGCAGATGGCCCTAATTCAAGAAATTTTGGATGGAGGAAGTTGAATCCAGGTGAGCTGTCAGGGTTAAGAGACATTAGAAGTTTAAGAACCTCTTTGCACAATTGTGGGTGGAGAGCATCAAGGTGAGGCCTGTGCAGCTCAGGTGCAAAGCAGGAAGGTTGGCCTTGTAGGGGTTGAGGTCAGTGAAGAACAGATTCATACCGGTGGCTATCTCTGAGGGTATGTTTAGTGCAGAACCTTTTACAGTTGTATTGGGGGACGACCCGTACGTTTCCTTTAAGGAAGGAATTAATTTGCTTCCAGAAGCATTTGGGGTTGGCAAGCTGCATTACCTGCAGGGACTGAAAATGCTTTCTTTTGGACTTGGAGGTTTTAGACTTACATGCATTGTGTAGCTGTGGATAGAGTTGTCAGTCTGAATGGAGTCCAGAGCTTCTGTAGGCTTTCCAAGCCTTGTCCCGGGAACACATGTGGTGTCTCAACTCCTGGATGAGCCAAGGAGTTAATTTAGCTCTTCTTGTTCTGAATGGGGTCGCAAGTCAAGAATGGAGGTAAGAGTATTGATGAGATATTCTAATTCCTGGTTTATGTCAGGGAGGGAGATTATTGGAGTCCAGTCGGCTGAGGCATTATTTTGTCGAAAGGCTCCTATATCAAAGTTAGTTAGGTCCCTAGTTTTATGGATTTTTGGAGGAGGGTGTGGGGAATTGTTCTTCCAGATGCAGAAAGTTGGGGAATGGTCACTTAGAACATTGGGGAGGGCTCCAGTGGCCCTAATAAAGGATTTGTTGTTGGTAAGTATCAAATCTAATAGACTGTGCCTGCCTGACTTCATATTTAGCCTAGTAGGTTTGTCCAGGAGTTGCTCTAGCTTTGCGTCTAGTAGGACAGCTTAGTACTGCATTTTATTAGGTCCTAACCAGTCAAGGTTGAAGTCGCCACACAGTATAGTGTCATTGCAAGGGAGGGTATCTAGGCTATTGAAAAAATTAACATAGGAGGTGGATGCTATGTTTGGAGGTAGATATGTACAACCGATAGGTGCTTAACTTGGCCAATGGTGACCGTAATAAATATATGCTCAGCTTCCAGGTTGATATTTAAATCTAATAACTCATTGACAACCAACCCAGCCCTAGTGTATATCAGTCCCCACCCCCACCCCGGCAGATCATGGCGAATTGAGGAGAAGCCAGGAAGGGCAATCTCAAGATCCTGGATATAGGGTTTTAGCCAGGATTTAGTTAGACATAAAATATCAGACTTGTAATACTGGGCCCAGATTTACAGTTCTGCCATATTTCCCCTGAGACTTAATACCTTTAAATGGGCTATTTTGAGCCCTTTTGTGTCAGACCAGGTTGGGAATGAGGTTAAGACAGTGTCTTTAGACCTAATGGTGGGTTTTGCCTCAGATCTCAGACTAGGGCTAGGGTTTAATTCAACGTTTCCAGAGAACAGTAAGAGACACAAACAGGATTGAGGAGAAGGAGGGCCGTAGAAAGGTGACTTAAGTATACTTTTGGGTTGATGAGCTATGAGAATAGTTTTAATATGTTGAGCTTGGACCAGAAGTTGTAGGTGTGGTAAGGGCTAATACTGAAGGTGGAGTGAGAGATTTTTGTGGTGGAGTAACAAGAGGTCACTAGTAAAGTGGGGTAATATCCATTTAGTTACTGGGTGCCCCACAGCCACCTGCAGATGTACCAGGATGGACCAGCAGATGAGCAGTCCCTTGCTGCAATAAAGGAATAACATTTTTATATACTAGGAGTTATACTAGGAAGGCATAGATATACAGAAGGCCAAAGGCCCATATAAGCATGTCTCCAGCCAAGCTGGTATGTCAGAGAATATGTCATAACAGTAAATTGCAGAGACCCTGCTTAAATTTAACATGGTCTGCATTTTCCAATAATGAACTTGGAAGGGAATTCCACAGGGGGATAATTCATTGGATAAAATAGAATATTATTTTATTTGTTCTTGGGTATGTTAATGACAGTTGATAATTATGGCTTCTAAGATTACAGCTATGCCTGTTGTAAGACATATCCAACTGATAGAGTAGCTCTTCATCCTTATAAATTTTATGCATAAATAATATGTCCCCCCTTTTTCTTCTCTGCTCCAGAGAGTACTTACCCAAGTTAATATGCACCCTAGAAACCAGGTGAATATATGTGAGGGGTGGTAGGTAATAGTTACAGTATACCAACAAAAGTACTAGTGCATAGGTACGTTGTGCAGGGGTCTTTCCCTCTTCAGGAGAAAAACTGCAGAACTATCATTTGTTATGCAGTATTTTGTCATTTTGGAGCAGGTGGGGGAGTTTGGGCTTTCTGTATGAGAACCAGGCACGGTCTCTGTCTGTCATGAGCTTAATAAAATCAGGGGAGACCCATTCTCAACTTGAACCTTTGATCCTGAATTTTTTGAGCGGGATGAATAAGTTACAAAGGGCAAGGAACTTGTTGCTGAACATTTCATGGGCAACATCAATGTCAGTAATAAGTCTATGAAAGAACAGTCTTGGGTGAGAATAGCATTTGAGAACTCAGCAGGTTGAGTTTTTTTTAGTTACCTGGTGTAGATGAATTTGTGCGGGCCGTGTGGGGTTTTAGCTGACCAGCAACAGTAGACAGTGCAATGATCACTGATTGAGTCAGAGAGGACTCCTGAGGATGTGACATGAGAGGGGTCGGAGACAAGAATCCAACCGATGAGGGACTGAGTCCCTGTCCTATAGCTGGTGCTAGTAGGCTCAGAGATGAGCTGATGTAGGCTGAAGCCAATGATAGATTCTTTGGTGGCAACACAATAAGTGGACTGCCAATTTAGGTTAAAGTCACCAAGAATAATCATTTCTCTCCCATGGGGGACGAAAGGTCTTGGTGTTGAGAAAAATATCAAGTTCATGGGGTGGACAGTCAGGGGGAAGATAGACTACGCTGACAGTGATTACCTTGCAGTTGCCAAGGAGGAGGTTGATAGAGAGGGATTCAAGGTATGATGTGGTAAGGGGTGGGTTGAATTCAGTGGCTGAAAGGTGAACAGCAATCCAGAGGAGGCAGCCCCCCCACATTTCCCAAGGCAGTCCTTTCTAAAGAGAGAATAACCTTTGAGACTGATTACACTGGAGGGGATCTTGTTGGTTAGTCAGAATTCAGTTAGGGCGATAATGTCAAAGGTACTGGCTGAAACCAAGGACTCAAAAGAAGTTTTTTCACAAGCAGGCTTTGTACATTGAGGATGACTATTCTAAGATACTTGGAGTGTTGGGGGGATGAGGGGCAGAATCTCCATTGGGTTGAGACCCAGGGTTAAGATGGACTGAGCCAGAGATGAGAAGCAGAAGAAGTAGGTACCTCATGTGTCTGCGAGATGTCAGGGCAGACAGCTTTGGGGATCTGATCTTAGAATAATGACTAGAGATGATGAGCAGATTGTTGTAGAAGGGGGAAATCTCATGGAGCAGACAGCCTTTGAGAAGGTGGGGAGGATTAGAAACTGTCAGAGCAGCACTGATGAGTAGCATGGAAAAAGGGGGGAGGAGCTGATGTGGAGGGGGAAGGTAAATAGTGAGAGAAAAGGGGAGAGGAGTAATAGAGGGAGTGCAAGAAAGGGAGAGACGGGAGGTAGGGGGGTGGGTAGGGGATGTGTGGAGGAAATTTTGCCTTGGTGGGCCTACGGGAGTAGCAAGGTTCAGCAGAAAAGCTGCATGGAGCAACAGTTTAGAGGGCTCCATAAAAGCAGGGGATAGGAGGAAGAAAAGGTAAAACTGGGTGGCAGAGGGGAAAGAGGAAGGTGAAGATAAGAGAATGAAAGCATCAGAGAAGGATAAGACATTGAGTAAGGGAGGGAAGTGGATGAAGGAAGGAAGTAAGAAGTAAACAGGAAAGGGAGAGCCAGAGGGAGAGAGTGAATTATAACTGAATGGGAGAAGTTGAGAGGAGCGTGAGGAAAGGAGAGGAATGCTGTGGGGACAGCTTTTAATGTGGGAGGTGCAGTGTAATGCTGAGTGGACAGCTTTTCATGTGGGAGGCACAGTGGAAGGCGTAGCCAATGAGGAGTTTAAGGAAAGGAAAGGGATAGAGAGGAGACAGCTTTCTGATTGAGTGATGCAGTGAGAGGGGTAGCCAACGGGAGAAGAGGAAGGTGAAAAGGCGAAGAGAAAGCATATTTAAAGAGTGATGGGGGGTAGGAGGGCAGGAAAAATTATGGAAACAGGCAGTAACTGTAATAAAAAATTAAATTTTTTCAGTCACACACCAACAAAGAAGTGAGAAGAGTGGTTGGAGCTACCAGCAAGAGCCGGCTCTGGAAATCGAACAATAGCAGTGAAGCAGAGAAGTAAAGCCAATAAGAGAGAGGGAAGGAGATCTGAAGTGTCCGAAGTGTCCCAACTTCAGCCACGGGACATACCTTTGTAAATTTATTTTAGCCCCACCACCCCCATCAAGAGCCCACAAATCTGGGCTCACAATAAAATAACCCTGCCTCCAAGACACAGGATGTGCATACTAACAAGCAGAGCCAGGGTAGAATGTTCACATCCTGTAAATAAAATATAGATAGTTAATAAAGACATAGAATATAGAAACATAGAATTTTATGACAGATAAGGACAGTTTGGGCCACCTAGTCTGCCTATTTTACCACTTACTGCATAAACTCCAGATCCTGTTTGATCTGCAGCTTACATTCTCCTTCCTACCACTAGAGCTGCCGTTTGCCTATCCCATGCATTCTTGAATTCACCTATCATTTTTTCCCACACAACCTCCTCAGGGAGGCTGTTCCAAGCATCCACCAACCATTCCGTGAAAAAATACTTCCTCACATTGCCCCTCAGTCTTTCCCCCTCTATCCTTATATTGTGACCCCTTGTTCTGGCACATCTCTTTTTTTGAATGATGCTGCACTCCTGAACCTTGTTTATCTCCTTGAGGTACTTGAATGGCTCTATCATATCTCCCCTCTCCCTCCTTTCCTCCAAGGTATACATATTGAGGTCCTTCAGCTTCTCCTCATAAGGTTTATGATGTAGTCCCTGCACCATTTTTGTTGCCCTCCTCAGGACTGCCTCTGCCCTGTCTATGTCCTTATGGAGATGTGGTCTCCAGAACTGCACACAGTACTCCAGATGAGGTCTCACCAATTGTCTGTACAGTGGCATCACCACCTCCTGTTTTCTACTGGTGATACCTCTCCCTATGCCTCCCAGCATATTTCTGGCTTTCCCCACTGCCTTCTCACATTGCTTGGCTACCTTTAGGTAATCTGTTATGACTACCCTAGGTCCCTTTCCTGTTTGGCTATCATCGGTACCTCCTCCCCCATAAGTATGAAAACATACTTACCTTCATTCTGTCTTTTCTCTTTTTCCTTGGCTTCACCCTGGGCAGACCTTCCTGTGGTGATTTCTTCTTCTGTTTCTCTTTCTTCTCCCCCTTCCCCCTGTAGAGCATTAGGTTCAAGCCCTCAGGCCCCAGGGAAGTGGGTCTCTGCTGGTGGGCAGTAATGCAAAATGATCTCCTTAATGGAAGGTCAAATTGTGAATAAAAGGTATCTTTGCAGAGAAACATTTAAAATAGTGCCCTACAAAGCAAAGACTTGTTTTCATATTGTTTGTATCTCTGCCTGACTTTTATTTTAGCAGAAGGGTTATTGGAAAGGCAGATCGGCTCTGTTTCTTGGAGCTTACTATTTCAAAAGGGGCTTGCTGAGGCAGCTCTAAAGCTCTAAACATAGGAGCACTTTTGACATATTTATATGTTTTCTCCCCTGCTCCACCTTCACAACAGCTGAGTGTAGGGCAGACAAGACAGAAATCATGCAAGAAGACTAGCACTCTTAGCTGTCAGACAGCCAATTATGAAAAAAGTTGTGTGCCAGCAAGGAAAATGCTGACCCTGAGCCCAAAATCCTGGCTGCCTGGCAGTGTAAAAGGCTGTAGGACAAGCCAGACAAATGCAAATATAAGTAACTATATAAAGTCACAGTTTAAGCACCAGCACATGCTAGGTGATGTGGAGGAAATAGTTGCTGTAATATTTGTTAAATCTATATGTTAAATGCCTTTTGTGTGATATAATGTCCTGTTACGATTGTTCATTGTATCAGTGTGAAATAAAATAGAAGTCCTTCATGACTGCCCTGCTTCTTAGAAGCCAGCTGGCCATAAAATGTGGCCATATATATCTGTGTGTTGGGAAAGAGGCAGATCATGTGACACAGAGGGGAGATGTATATAAGCCCTGTGAAACTGAAGCTGATCAAGTGTCTTTGGTCTGGGTAAGGGAAGGGAAGAACTTCACTGATAAAGAGGAGTCTGAATCTCTAAGAAAACAGGTTTCAAGCTGAGACCTGGTTGATTGGATGAGAGAGGAGGGATTCCTGATGATTTACTTGGTTAGTCTGGTTAACCTGATGCGTTCTTACAATGAACTACCTGCACTGTTGTAAAGTGATCTCAAAGACTTGCCTTTTTAAGATAAATTGACATTGTCAAATAAAACCACAGTGGCTGCGTGTTAAGCCTGATACCTGACATCTGTTTTCCTTTCACAAACCCACTACCTTCCCACAGGGATTAGTGCCATGTTGCCCTGTCTGTTATGACTGCTGTGATCCACTGCTCCCCAGCCATGACCTTCATGGTGCCATCTCTTTTCCTGCCCTTCTGTGCTGTGTCTGTTGGTGATGGCTTTGCTCCGATGACCTCTGTAGAGCTGTCCTCTGGTGCATCCTGTGTCTCCTGGCCTGTGTGTCGCTGTGACCATCTGGTTGCAGTTCATGTTGAGTGGTTGGTGTAACACCTGTTGTCTTCTGCATCGTATAATGTTTGCTTTTCCTACCATGTTTGCAGGAGGCACTTGTGCCCATGTCACCATGTGTGGCTGGGGTGGCCTCTATGGCTGTTGCCCTTGCAGGCTGCAGACTCCCTGGCTTTCATTGCTCAGTTGTAGTGTTCCACTGGCCTCTACTCTTGCCAGTCTGGCCACTATTGTGTGCTCTGTGATGGTGGCATGACCTATGGTGTGTATGGCTTCCACTACAGGTGTTGTGACGATGCTCCATGTGCCAAATGACCCCTGTACCACCACCTTTTAGTACCACCTGCTACCCTGTCACCATCTCTGCAATGTTTTTGGGGCTGGGTTCCAGAGGTCTGCAGTTTTCTTTCTCTGCTGCTACTTGTGGCAGAAGTGCACTGCTAGCCTGCATGCTGAGTGATTTTTGGTCCGGCTCCATTGGACACCTGGCTGTCACGTGCCTCCTGTTGCAGGGTGATCTGCTGCATTGTCCATGGTGACTGGACCATCCTGTATTTTTGGCACTGGCAGTACCAGTCATAGTGACTGTGGGCATGCTGTGGAATGTCTTGTATGCTCCAGAGGAGCCGGTGTCGATAACTGACATGGGGGTGCAGTACATAGTCCTGTGGCCTGCACTGTCTTATGGAGCACTGGATGCCTGGTATATAGTCTAACTATATAGGGGGTGGTGTGGGGTGCTTGGTACTGGCTGGCTGGTGCAGTGGGCAGCGGGATCTCCTGGGCAGTGTCTCCATGATGGTGTAGCCAGGTAGCACTGCTCTGTCCCCTGTCCCATAATGCCGCTGCTATGTTTTGTAGCACAGCTGTGTGGGTGGTGGTTTGCACCTGCTGCACAGCAATGTTCCTCTCCATAACACTTGTGAGGTACTCTGTTGCATCCATGTGGTGCTGTGAACACAGCTGGATGCCATGCAGTACTTCCATTATGTCCACATGCAAGGCTGCATTCTGCTGTAGGCCAGTCTGCACAGCATCCGGTACCCAGACATAAGCTCCACCATGTAGCTGTGGTAAGCATCCATGGCAGCCTATAGTGCTGTCAGTTCTCATGTTTGTACCACATGTCTGCAACACAGTCTGGTAGTATCTGTCCAGCTCCACATCTGGAATGGCCTGGTGGGGGAGTTCATGTGCAGTCTGCTGTAGTGTGGCCACCAAGCCCTATGCAATTACTGGGCTGAGTTCCCTAGGCGATGTTGTCTGCAATGCTCTCCACCAGGTCTGTCTCTGAACCCTCAATGTCAGCCTCAGCACCATGTGTGGCATTTTCCCTGTGGCTGTGAGCCTGTGTGACATCCAGCATTTCCATGTGTCCATTGCTGTCCTGCTGCAGCACATCTCCTTTTTGCAGGCACCATGTTCTTTCTGTGCTCCTTGAGTCTGTGTCATGTGGCCCCTCATCTTGATGTTCTGGCAGTGCATCAGTGCCACTTGTGCCTGCTGTAGGTGTTTCCACCTGTTCTGTAGTGGTTTCTATGGGGAAATAACACAGCCTCTGTCAGTTCTCATGTCATTCATCCATGTCAATGTGTTCCTCTGTATTGTGTGAAGTGCTTGTGTGTGCAGTGGGATGTATAAGCTCCTTGTTCAGCAGCACATAGTGCAGGCCGTCTCCTGTCATTGTGTGTTCCCTATCTAGTGTGTTATGAATGCCCCATTCGCCGATGCCTGCTGTGAAAATGGGTGGGTTGCTGCAGCAATGGCCCACACGTGCTCTGCCCTTTGAGTGCACGTGGTCTGCACTCCTGCTTGACACACCTGGTGCATTGTCATCATACAGTGTGGTATGGTGTGCACCCCATAGCACAGTGGTGCATTGCTACTGTAGTGAATACTGCCATATAGTGGTCCAGGATGGCTGTCATCACCATGCACATTCCACACAGTACATGGCCACACTTGCCAGTGCATTTGTGGTACACCGCGTTTATGCTGTTGGCTACATATAAGTGTTGGCCATGCTGCTGGGCTTGTTCCTTTACTGCATTACATGGCTGTTGAGGTGCATGCCCACACTCTGATCACTGGACCCTCTTTGCAAGCTGGCTGAACTGCCTCCACTGTTCTTCCCCTTCCCCATGCTACACGCACACCCATAAGGCACACACAGCATCCTGGCTACTCAGCAAACCTTCTATACCCTGTGCTGCACCTTAGTCCCCCCCAAACCCTTATACATGGTAACCCTACAGCCAAGTCTCTTTCTCAACCTTGTTCATGCCTACCTGTGACAGTCGACCATGTCTCAGACACCATTCACTATGCTCACACCCTTCCTTTGAAGCCTCTGTTGTCATCTTGTGGTGCACACTACTTGTACCTGGGAGGCACCAGTGATGTGCACAAGTGCACATCACTGGTGCCTCCCAGGTATCCCCTTGTCCATGGCCACCACCCCATGTGACCTATGTGGTCATGCCACTGCTGTTCCCATTTTTGCAAGTATTGTGTTCTTTCTGTATGCCTATAGATCACTTGCACCTGTCAGGCACATCCACACTGGCAGCCTGCACTCCACATTATGCTGCACAACCTCATGCCATTGTTACCACAACAGCATACACATCTGTGTACAGTCTTGGCCTGTCTCCATCCCCCACAGCATGTAGACACGGAGCACACATCACTCTGGCAGCCTTGTCATGTGCAACATCCACTGTCAGGTAGTGTGGCCAGGCATGCACCCTTCTTGCACATGTCCAGGACTGCAGGTGTGTTGCAGGTGTGCAGGCCCATGCCTGCTCCATATGCTCATCTGTGGCCCATGCGTGTGGTCCTTCCCACATGTGCCACCCTTTTGTGCTGCCACAACTGGTGTGCATCATTGCAGACACAACACTCCACCCTAGTCATTCTGTGCTGTGTCCACATACACCACTGTACACACACATGTACCTCTGCTCTGTACTTGCCATGCAACCCCCCTTGCTGCTGCTGTGCCCCTTTACATATCTGCTGAGCTGTACAGCCAAAAGACATCAAGGTTGCTGTCACCTTCAAACATATGGCACTAAGGTGTGCTGCCACACACTCTTCCTGGCTGCTCAGAGGATCTCCTGTCTTAGACTATCACCAGTTGCCATTGCAGACTGCCTGTTACTTGTCAATTTTTCTTTTGACCTCTGCCTTATATCGTGGCACCTTTTCTGAAGTTCTCTGATGGAGCACTTCACTGGACCCACTGCACTGATCATGGTGGCTACCTAATCCTTGGCTTGTTTTCTTCAGTCCCTGAGCTCCTTATCCCCACCTCTGGACAGCAGAAGGTCCACTTGGGCAATCACCTCTTCAATGAGGATGTCTGTCTCCTCTGCAGCAAAGTTTTTCTTCCGTTATCTGCTAGCAGTGTCTTGTGACATGCTTTCCCTGCTCTGCTCCACCATCACTTGCACCAATTTTTTTCTAACGCAACTTGCATTGTTTCTGGCTGGTGCAGCACCTTTTATGGCCATCTTGTGATGCATCATTTCTGGAAAGATCAGCACAACTCACTAATCTACCAGAATCTCATGCATGCTGTTTGACACAACTGGATTTGACTCAGCCTGCCTGCTTGATGCACCTTGCATCAATCTAAGCCCTCTTTAGAAACTGAGCTCTTTATGTGCACTATTTTAAACCAAGAGGCATGGAATAGGAATGACCAAGGAGGCAGGACTGCGGGAAAGGGTGTGCAACTGACAGGGGTGACATACAGTAGTAGAGGAGAGGATGATATTTAGCAGATAAAACCATAGAGTGATGTTGTTTCAAAGAAAAAGTTTGCAAATTCAGGAATCATCTTTAACATTTAAAAATATTAGGAAGAGACCAGAATTTACATATAGTGCAATGAACGTCAAATTGCATTTGAAACAAAATACAAACCGTGCCCTTGAGCAGCATTTGTGTTAACGCTGTAAGTAGCCTTAATAAACAAAGCTTTTCAAATCCAATACTACTACTATCATAAATTCTAAAGCTTCACTAAATAATTTATCATTAAATGACAAAGTCAGTGTCATCATTCCATCCAACGGGATTGAATGCATGCAACATGAAACCCCATTTTGTTTCCTTTTGGAGCACAGTGTGGATTCTGTTATTTCTCCTAAGATATACATGTACAGTATTCACTACTCATCTATTTTTTTTTCAGAAATATGTGCTTGACCTATATGAACCCCTAGTTCATTGGTCAACCTACCTTGGACATCAGACCTAAAGTGCTCTTGTAACATCATCTTGAGGAGGTGGATAGTGAGGTCAGTATAGCATTTCCTATATACACCATGCAACATGTACTACAGCTTGTGTGTGACAAGTGACTAATTGTAAATTACCACCCATTTCTCCAGATGTGAGTGCTACATATGTTACAGGTTTTGCACATAAAAATCCTTTGGGTATGGCTGAAAGCCAGTTAGGATGTTGCATTTTAGGGTCTTTAAAATGACTGAATCAGAATATCTCCTAGATTTGAGATAAGACAATTCTAGTGGAGTGGTAGGAATAAGTAGGCTACTGGTCAACTATGATCTGCAGCTTATCCAATGGGTAGGGAAATGGGCAGACTGGGTGGGCCAAGCGGTCCTTATCTGCCATGAAAATCTGTTTCTATGTTTATATTTCTTGATCTCCTATAGTAAGTACTATCATAGGGGTATCCCCAATTGCCTTAGTTCATGGCTTATCCATTTGGAGGATATGCCAATTGGTGCAGGCATTTACATATTGGCTCATTTTGGAGATATACAGTAAAACTCCATGGGGAAGGGGTTCTTACATTGTCCGCCCAACTTGATGGTGGTAACGGATAGAAAAAACTCATGATTCATAACTTGAACCCACTGCTTAGCATCCCTTAGAAATTACTCTGAATGGCCTCTGACAGTGAACCAGTGTATCATTTCCATGTCTTGTGCTTTAGACTGAGTGATATCCATGCAGTTCCTATGTATTGTGCATACAGGATCTGAACATAGGGGATTTTTTTATCGAGACCCTTGGATGGACACTATTGACCTTTAACAATGGGTTCCATGTGATAAAAGCAAAAAAAAAAACAGTGACGGGATAATAGCGAGTACAAAGATGACGATTGTGTTTTTTCTGGGGGCCTTTACCTCCCCACCCTCCTTTGTGGATGGCTTTGTGCCCCACTCCCACTTTCTTTAGATAACCAACTCCAAGGGGGTGCAACTTGAGAAGGGGGAGAAATTCGTAAGTCACCGAAATGGCTCGCGCTATTTTCCCATTGCTGTTACTGTCAGTCACCATTTTTTCCTTCACTCATATCACGGGACACCTTAACAGTGTGTTATCTGTCATTGTATGGAGGAAACAGGAATTTAATATATTGCTATTTTGATTAACTGAGAATTTAAGATCTAAGAACTTATATTCCATTTGACCAAAGGTGAATGTAAAGCTAAAAGTTAAAATTATTTTGATTTAGTGATTGAATGAATACGTGTGACTCCAGTCAGAAGCCATTCAACACATATATGGCATACCTGATATATCATTACCACCTTATAATCTTGGATGCAAATGTGTTTCTAGATTGATTAAAAATAAGTTTCTACTCCCACCATCCAAGATACAGGCAAGAACAGCAAGGAGCAACACCATGTCTAAGGGAAGCAGGGAAAACTGTAAGGAGAGCTAAGGCACAAACAGAGGAGGTTTTAGCATGGGCAGTGAAAAAAGGGGACAAGATATTTTATAGGTACATCAGTGACAGAAGAATAAATGAGAGTGATAGTGAGGCTCAAAGGGGAGGAAGGAGAGTGTAAGGAGGGGGACAAGAACCACAATTGGATGGCAGAGGTAATGGAGAAGGAGAAGTGGACACCAGTCCATTCACAGTGGAGAGTTCTGTAAGAACTCACAAAGCTGAAGGTGGATAAAGCCATGAGGCCAGATGGAGTACACCCAAGAATATCAAGGGAGTTGCAAAGAGAACTTTCAGCATCTCTAGTGGCCCTGTACACAGAGTTACTTAACACAGGGGTGGTTCCAGAGGACTAGAGGAGGGCGCATTTAGTACCACTGCACAAAAGTGGCAGTAGGGAGGAGGCAGAGTAACTACAGGCTGGTCAGGCTCACCTCAATTGTGGGGAAGACCATGAAGACACCGCTGAAAGAAAGGATAGTGGCACACCTGGAATCCAGGGGAGCCCAGGATCTGAGGCATCATGGATTCACAGCAGGGAGGTCGTGTCAAACAAATCTGATAGATTTTTTGATTGGGTGACTAGGGAAATTAGTCAGGAAAGGGTGGTAGATGTCACATACTTAGATTTCAGCAAAGCCTTTGGCACTGCCCCACATAGAAGGCTGGTTAACAAAATGGGAAGTCTGGGCATGGGACAAAAGGTGATACACTGGGTTAAAAACTTGCTGATACACAGGAGGTAGAGGGTGGTGGTAAATGGGATCCAATTCAGGGAGAGAGGGGTGACCAGTGGAGTACCACAGGGATCAGTACTGAGACCAGTCCTGTTCAATGTCTTCATTAGTGACACTGGAAGGAAAGGTCTGCCTATTTGCAGATGACAGCAAGATCTGCAACAGGGTGGATACTCCAAAAGGGGTTCAAAAAATGAAGCGGGACCTGTAGAAGCCTGAAAGATGGTCAGAGATGTGACAACTGAGGTTCAGTGCTAAGAAGTGCAAAATAATTTACCTCAGTTAAGGGAACCCTGGGGAGAGCTACAAGGGGGGGGGGGAGCTGGCTGTCACTAAAGAGGAAAAGGACCCAGGGATTATTATCTTTGATCACCTCAGGGTATCAAAGCAATACACAAAGGCTGCGGGGAGGGCCAGTAGCATGCTAGGGTGCATAGGCAGGGGTATCACTAGCAGGAGGAGGGAGGTGGTGATGCCATTGTATAAAACATTGGTAAGGCCTCACCTGGAGTACTGCATGCAGTTCTAGAGGCCACACCTGCACAAGGACATAAACAAGGTGGAGGCTATCCAGACTGAGAAGGGTGACAACAATGGTGCAGGGCTTGCAACACAAAACATATGAGCACAATGTTTAAAAACCAGAAAGAATTCTCATTGGTTTAAAATACTCATTTAAACCATAACAGCAGTTTATAATAGGACTTCGGCATGCCTTTATTTATTTTATTTTTTTGTTTTAATATGTATATAGTCCATTTTAACTGGGTATCAACATGTTGGTTTCTCACCAAAGAACTATGTGTGTGTGTGTGTTGGGGGGGGTACAGTGTTTTTTTTATGAGGGGAGAGGTTGTGTATGTAGGAGAGCATGGTGGGGGGGTTGTGTTTATATTGAGGTAGGCTTATATTCAGGTACATGACATAATTTATTTAGTTTTTGTTGACCGGGTAAGTGCACTAGACAAATCCTGCTTATTTTCAGGCAGGACACGGGGGAGGGGGATACAGATGAATGCCAACTGACATTGAACCAGATTAAGCTGTTGGTGGTATTTTTAGTGAATGAGGGAAATTTGGCCAGGACACCGGGGAAATTCCCCTACTCTTTTTGATAAGTGCCATGGGATCTTTAACATCCACCTGAACTACCACCAATCCAGGCAGATGGGACCTCGGTTTAAAGTCTCATCTGAAAGACAGAAATAATGATGTTGTAGTGTATTAGGACTCTTGTTCACACACATAGTGAATATTTACTTTCTTCTAACTAGTCTTTTTTACGGGGAGGTTTAATTCCATTGGGTTTTTATTCAGATTCCTTAGACTGTTGCTTTACATATAGCAGTTTGATTATATACTCTCACTTTTTTGAACTCTGAACATATTAGGATGCATGATCTCACTTACGCAGGGGTCCTTGACAGGTTTAATTCCATTGGCTAAATATTGTAGTGATTGGTTTATTTTATTTATTTAGCTTTTTGTTTACCAGGTAGGTGCATTAGCCATAGCAATGACTATTTTCAGGCACGACCAGGGAGGGTACAGTACGACAATACAACAATACAGGGAAAACATTTCAATACAAGTACAGAAAATGGTTGACACTATTATACAGGGCAATTAGCAAATGTAATACCAGTGTAGAGAAAAAAAAATAAATAAATAAAGAGAGGAGCAGTACAAACCAAAAACCTACACTACAATTTGCTTTAAGGAAGAAAAAAACATGAACAGATTGAACATTTAGTGCTAATAAGGAAACGAATATAGTACAAGGGGAAGGATACTACTAAGTGATAGAAGTGAGAGCCAAGAAGAGAGGGTTGGGAGTGAAAGTAAAGTGGGAGGTGGGACAGATTGGAAGGAGAAGTGCATAGCATATAGATGATCAGAATCAATAAACGCCATGGAAGAGGAGGCTGGGAATGAAAGGAGATATGAAGGTTTGAAGAAGGAGCACTTGTGGGATGAATAAAGATAGTTTTGCAGCCCTTTTTTAAAAGATGCATGAGATGGTGATTGGTGCAAAGCTAGTGGAAGGGACTTCCAGTATTTGGGGGCATGACAGGTGAAAGCACTAGCGCCTTTAGAGGTTTTGTGTCTGGGGATGAAGACAGGGGCCTGGTCAGCAGACCTCAGCCCATAGTAAGGAGTCAGATTTTGGAAAAGTTCTGCAAGGGATGCAGGTATTTGTAGGCGAACAATGTTATCAATGATACAGCCATATGCATGAAGCCTTAATTCACTAGGAGGAAGCCATCCTAGGTCTGAATAGAGGGGACAGTGATGTTTCAGACGGTGTGAGGAGGACGCATAGTGACATATATTGTTATATGTGACATCCCAGTTTAAATGATGGTGTGTTAGGACTTTTGGCTCATGTTCATATTGAATATTTACTTCCTTCTAACTAATTATCTTCCCCCGGAGGGGGAGTGTCATTTCCATTGTGTTTTTATTCAGATTCCTTAGACGTACTGTACATATAGTAGTTTGATTATATACACATTTTGGAACTCTGTAGATATTGCGATGTATGATTCCATTTACTTGGTGATCTGTGACAGGTTGAATTCCATCCAGTTATATTATAGTGATTGGTACATATTGAAACCTTAACATATTAGGATGCATGGTCTCAGTTTCTTAAGGGTCCTTCACAGGTTTGTTTTTTTAATTTGGCTCTTATACTGACAATTGATATTATCTTGCATAATATCATGTTACAGCACTGAAGATCTTAAGGTTTATGGAATATAGTAACTAGCTGAGTGTATAATTGAGAAATGTCTCCAGATAGGTTGTACACTATATAAATATGTGAAACAGTTGCTCACACTAGGGAAACTCTACTTTAAACTGTTCATATGCCATATATAGAACATTTTTGTTATATATTTTTTTGCTTCTTTTAACATACTGTACATTAATATCACATTTTAACATGTACTTAAGTTAGTATTGAATCTAAAGTTCTTGCTTTTCATTAGACTGTACTCAAAAAGCACACTGAGGCATTCATATTTTATGTTAGTGGAGCTTTCTGCTTGAAGAGTCTTCATCTCATTTTGATGGCATTTGACCTTTAAAGATTCCTTAGTTTAAAACAAACTGGTGAAATGTGATTCCTCTTATTTAAATTGCTGTTATGGTTTAAATGAGTATTTTAAACCAATGAGAATTCTTTCTGGTTTTTTTATATATGATCTGGGTGTTAATAGTATGGGATTTTCTAAATAACTGTCGTAAGCTTCTGAGGAAGGACTTGGTTCATCCGAAAGCTTAGGCACTTTGTTCTTTTCGTAACATCTAAGTTGGTCCAATAAAAGGTATCAAACCATTTGCTTCTGGGTCTAAACATATGAGGAGAGACTAGGGAACCTCAATATGTACTCACTGGAAGAGAGGAGATAGTGGGGTGACATGATAGAAACTTTCAAATACCTCAAGGGCATAAACAGGGTGCAGGTGGAGAACCTTTTCCAAGGGAGAAAAAGTATTAGAACAAGGGGCACAATATGAAATTGGAGGGGGGTAGATTAAGGGGAAATGTAAGGCAGTTTTTCTACACAGAGAGGGTAGTCAACACTTGGAATAGCCTGCCATAAGTGGTAGTGGGGGCGAGCACAGTGGAGGGGTTTAAGCATGCCTGGGACAGGCACAGGGAACCTTGAGATGGGAGGGAGTAATGAAAAGCTATTGATCACATAGGGTCAGTAGTCACATACACTGTATAGGGCCTACAGACAGACTGGATGAGCCCAGCAGTCTTTATCTGCAGGCAATTTCTATGTTTCAGTGTTTTTATGTTTCACTGACCCTTTTTTTATTTTCACTTTTATATGAACATACAAATTAGCCAGCAGAAAGCCATTTGGCCTACTGAGTCTGCTTGACTGTGGAATGCCTGACCTAGACCTAGACCTAAACTTTTCAAATCTAGAGATTCTCGCTGTTTTAGTTCAATATAAAGTCTCCAAAAAGAAGTGGTAGCGCTCAAAAGTAATGCACAGCTGACAGTAAATATTGCATACATTTTTTGAATCTTAAAGGAAAATTCCAAAGGCCGTTGCAAAGCTTTACAACACATATAAATCAAGATGCTTCTACTCTGGGCAAATCTTCCTTAATGGCCTTTGGAATTTTTCTTTAAGATTGAAAAATGTGTGCAGTATTTACCATCAGCTGTGGGCCAAGTGGTCCTTATCTGCCGACAAATTCTATGTTTGTTTCTATGTTAATTATATCAAAGAGTGGTGTAGTTGTTATAAAGTACAGTTGGAGCAGTATTATAGAAACCATAGAACAACTTCCCAAATAATAATAATAATAATAATAGGGGCAAGGTCATCAGCAAATTCATCACAGCTGGCATCACCAAAAGCTTGTTAATCATTATTCCAAAAAACCTTTGAGTTTCAGTCACTACTGTGGTCATCATTTTTATTGAAGACAAAGAACCTCTGTGCGCAAACACTGAGGCAAGGGTTACCCCAAAGGGCATTTGGCTGAGAAGCCAGGTTTAAGAAAATACAAAATCACACATGCCCCCACAATGCAAAGCATCATGGGCTGCATATGCAAATCACCACAGAATGTTTTGCTGGTCCAACTTTAAGCAGAATTGCATGGTGCCGGCTTGCATGGTATTCTGCTTAAAGTTGGACCACAAAATGTTCTGTGGTGATTTGCATATACGTAATGCTTTTGCATTGTGGTGATGTGTGATTTTGTATCATTTTTATTGCCGTCTACATGGGAAAAAATAATCTTTGTCCCTTATTACTTACAACTGAGGATTCTTCTGGAACTAATGTCATGATCCTGCTACCCATGATATCATAGTCTGCTACTGTAGAAATGACTGTGATGTCACAAGCAGGGCATTATGACTTCAGCTACAGAATAAGACTCCACTGTTAGTTGAACTATAAGGGGCAAAACTCATGTTTTCATGTACCAAAAGAACTATCAGTAATAATGAAATGAGGAGCACTCTCACCTCTAGGAAACAAGGACCTTAGTTAAAGTCTCATTTCTAAGACATGATCTCATATCACATTCTCACTTTTCAGTGCATTGTAGGGAGAGGGTACTGCACTCACAGGTGCCATCTTTTAAATGATATGTCCCTTCTACCCATTCATTGTGGGGTTTTAGGTATACATTTAAGATCTACAAAATACAGAGCAAAAGATAATGAGTATGAACACAGTCAGCACCCTCTCCCAGTCTGCCCTTTTCCCTACCTGATGGATAAGCTGCAGATTCTAGTTAATCAATAGCTTACTTCCTCCTACCCCTACTAGAATTGCCTTATGGCTTTCCCATGCATTCTTGAATTCTCCCTCTGTTCCTGACTCCACAGCCTCCTCAGGAAGGCTGTTCCATGCATCCACAACCCTCTCTGTGAAAAAATACTTTCTAACATTACCTCTGTGCCATCCCGCCTCTATCTTCAAATTGTGCCCCCTTGTTCTTGCACATCTCTTTTTCTGAAATATGCTACCCTCTTGTACTTTGTTAATTCCCTTGAGATACTTGAAAGTTTCTATCATGTCCCCCCTTCCTCCTTTCCTCAAGGGTATACATATTAAACTGCTTTAGTCTCTCCTCATATGTCTTCTGGTGCAGACCCTGCACCATTTTGGGTGCCCTCCTGGTTGCTTATTTTTAGTAACATTCATAAAACGTCATTTTGCATACAGAATGTTAATGATATTATGAAAACCATTACCTGACTTTATTTCATGTAGGCTCATTAGTGTAGTACATTCTGTTTCCTTGTGCTTGCTCCTGTGTTATGAGTTCCAGTCAGATAGTAACATGATGATTGTTCAGCTTTAAGTTTAAATGGGACCTTCACCGAATGCTAAGCAGGTTGCTAACCCCAGCATGCTTCTAAAACACAGAATTGATAGTTATTTCTTAACCATACTTTGCTTGATGACTTAGCAAACTATCATGTAAATGTTTGATATACTATGTGTATGAATGACAATTGAAACTACTGATGATGCTGTCAATCCTGTTGGGCTTCACTTGTTAATGAGGGTACAGATTCAGTGAGTCATTTTCTGATCAATAAATAAATACATACAAATAATAAATATCATGTTAAAAGTAATGCTGAGAAACAAGCTTGCCTTCAGTTTGTATAGATTAGATGGAGCATCAGTATGATCAAAGTGTTTCTGTGCTGATCAAAGTGTCTGATTCATAACATGATACATAATCAATGCAGTCTACAAACAGATGTCAAAATGGAGAGAACAGCATATAATTTGTGACAGCTGGAACCTAAATACCAAGAAAAATTGTAGACTGTTACAGCTAAAAGTAGCAATTTTAAAACAATACAGGTTGATAGCCAGTGTATAGTTGTAAATGTTTCACAGGTGTTATAATATGTACACTATTGCTAGATGACCGATTCTGTTCTGACAGAACAGTTGAGGACTTTAGTTAAACAAGTAAACTAGCTTCTGGTATGATCAATCAAAGCAGCTAAAGTACAAAGAAATAAGGTAGAGTTTCTAATAAACTATTAACATTTTTTTATTTAGTATAAATAGTGGGATTAAATTAATTGGATAGCTAGCAATCATCAGCTAGTTCCCATGATTGACAGCATTCCAAATGAAAGAAAATCTAATATAATTTTCACAATTAATTAGGACAGTTCATTTCAGGGAATCAGCATTTAAATTTTTCATATATAGCATATGAATAAACATATTTCACATATACTTGTGTTTGGAACTGGCTGTATATCTGCTTAACCTGTTTTGCACCCTTTTCCCTGAGACTCTATTTGAAAGGTTGTAATACAGTGAATAATCAAGCACCCAATCCTGAGATGCACCATAAAAGAAAATCCAAGAAGTCAGTATTTATTTCAAAAAATGTTACATCAGTGAATCATTATACACACTAATTAGCCAAATAACCCTATAAAAAAATCATTCGGATAAACTGCATTTAAGAATTCTTTTATTTGTGTAATTAAAATCTTATATCTTTTGGTAGGTAGCAATGACAATGGATTTCAAAAATTAGCTGTTATTGTATAAGGTCTTTGGCTTGAGGCTGAGGCCTTCATCAGTGAGAAGGTATTAATTGGATTGTAAATTTTCAAAGAATAATTATTATAGAACAGTTACAGTAATACAAGGTAGAAAACTGTTTGCTATACTATAAACATGTATTCATGCCAGAACTATAGGATACTGCAGTGGAATGGCAGAAGTTATGGGTCTTTCAAAGTGATGATCTCCATCTCCAATATTAACCCCCACTGTGACCCAAGTTAACTATTGCAGGCTCAGTTAGGACACAAATGCAAGATGATGGTGTGGTGGGAGCTGTGCTGCTGAAAGCTCTGATGATAATCCACATTAAACCCTAAAATTGCAAAGGAAAACCACCACCTTTTTCTAAACAGAATATAAAACTTACGAAGAATTCCCCTTCTGTGAATTATTTTACATCCTTCATGTTACGATGCACAAATTTGGTATTAAAATGGGTTCTCCTATGAAAAAAAGTCTGAGAAAATGGAAGCTTAATCTAGGCCTAGGGAGTTTGTGTGTAGTTGGATCAAGTAAAAACAATTGCATCCAACACTGATAGCATTTTGAAGACAGTAACACAAAAGTTGCAATTGTCATAGCCCTGGCAATTGGCATAGCTGTCATAATCATTAATACTAGTGACGTGGTTAATATGTTTAACCCCCACCCCCCTGCCTTTTTGCAAATGACAGGTGGTATGCTGTTTGAATCTGACAGCAGTACCAGGAAGGGAACTGGGTTCAGGGAGGAATAGGTTACTCGGCACAAGGGCCAGGTTTGGCTACTTTGCACAGGGGCACCCAAGTAATTCTGAACACAGGAAGTAATAACTGTAATGTCCAATACCAGGAATGGGATTCTAAAGTGTGGCTTTATTCACATCCAAGCAGAACAAACAAAGCATAGACGGAACCCCATGGGGCTACACTTCTTGTAATGCAGATTAAAAAGAATCAGAAACACTTCTTCAACACTTCACCCCTCAAGCTCTGAACCCACCAGGCACACAGCCCAGACCTGCATGCTGCTTTGGGTACACAGCCCAAACTTGTACACTATCTGGGATTCCCAGGCTCGGCTCCCTTGCCGGCCACTCGGACACCTTCCATATGTCATGGATACATTTGCTGATGGCTCCCTAAACCACCTAAGAGCACCTCAGCTCTATCAGGGAAACTTCCTTTTAATCCTACATCTGGGTACTTTCCTCAGGCACTGGCCATGTACCTGAGAGAAAGTAAAGGTGCCACAGAGCAAATCCGTAGAGGTGAATTTGGTTACTACTGATGGGGGTCTCCCAATCTCTTGCTTCCACAATTCATACCTGGCCATTCCTCTGGAAATTAAACATCTCTTTCTGTAAAGCTTGGCAATGTAGATTAAGGTAAATGTATGTCACATTTCCTCTACTTGTCTTGCGTTCCCATTGTGCAGGACTTGAACATACATTTACTTGGCTTAGCCCATTGCTCTAGTCCTCACACTGATTTAGCAGCCCAATCCCCACTTTACTTTACTCTTTGTGCTGGACTTGAACATATTGAATTAACTGGCAATGTCTATTACACTAGACCTCCTACAAATTAAGTAGTCCAATCCCCACTTTCCAACAGTTCAGGTGAAAACAGAGGCCCTATGTCAGAAAGAACTCACCCTTTGGTTGCAGGTGCCCCACAGGTGATTCCTCACAGGAATTTCTTTCCCACAGCTCCTGGTGCTGCAGAACAACTTGAAATAAGGCAGCTTCTTCCCTAGCCGGAACCAGGAGGGTTGCCCCTGGAAGGCAGGCAAACCCTTCCACCCCATCCCCTCAGGGATGGGGCACATGGACCAGTAACAGCGGTCTCCACCACTTCACAAACAGCTTACTGTGTTCCTCTTTTGGTGGAAACACACACCTCCCCTACAGTAGCTCTATGACAGAGCTTAGGCTCAAAGAGCCTGTCTTCACAGACTTCTGTGCTGCTCCTCTCTTCAAGACTGCACACAGACTCTCTCTTCAAACTCCCCAACATTCTCTCCTAACTTCCAACTGCAGATTTCAGTGTGGCTCATGCAGCTGTGAGAGTTCTAGGGTGATGTCATCCCTCAGTCTCAGTTGAGACTGAGAACAGAGTGAGACAGTGCGAAATCCATTTAACTGGAGATTTACAAGCTGCCTGTCCTGCCTACCACTAGGTCTTACTGGGATTCTAGTAACCCGGGTAACAGGGGGGTTACATATGTATCATAAAATTGTAACAATGGAGACCCCAATTAAATATCACAACTTGAGAACAGTTGGCATGACTTACTCACTGAATAATGATTTTGAGTCTCTCCGTGACACACTGAAAAAGTTATTTACAGATTACTTGAGGTTACCAGTGGATAATTCCCCATGTATAAGTGAAGACATTTAGAATTCAAAGCCAAAAAAAAAAGCTCACCATAAATCATGCTAATATATCAGTACAAAGTCTACAATAGTCATCTGGAGTCGCATACAGTTCAAGCAGAGTGATGCCTCTAAAACAATGTCATTTGGATGAGGACACCAGCAGAATTTTCTGCAGCCGCAAACCTCTTTAGAAACTCAATTACAAAGGTAAGGGACTGGACAGTTTCTTACCTAAGGAACAGAAAAAGAAACATAGATTCATTTCAAGTGAAAATACATTGGGGAATTGATTTAATGCATACTGTGTGAAAAGACATTTTTATCAGAACAGTTTAGGGTGTAACAGGAAGTGTGTGGTAAAACAAATGAGTGAGGGCACCAGTATGTTCTGATGACTGCACTTACAGGCATTGTGAGATTACGAGGATTGAGGGCTTGAGAACCACTAATCTAAGATCCTGGCACTATCTCTCAGAAAACATACTACTTAGAACTAAAAAGAGCCCTCATTTGGGATTAAAACCGAACCTTTAACAAGAAAATCAAGAACATGAAAACCTTCAACTGTAAGTTATTATTGGTACCAAAAATGTGTTGTGCTGCTAAATCAGGTGGCAATGGAGCCCTTACACAGTTGCCTAATGCATTTCATGCCAAACTACTATAAGGCACTTTCTCAATGGTGAGCACCCCAGGCAAGGATCAATTTATGTACTTCATGAAAAGCTATATTACACCTAAAAATGCCATAGGTCACCCATGATCACCTGAAGTGCAAAAAACATAATGTGCAATGTACAGAGCCGGCCCAGTGCTGTGGAGGGCTGAGGCACTGAGTGCCTGAACTCCTGCCATGCTGGTGACCTGGGTTAGGCAACAGACTCAGGGAGCTGGCTGATGGAGGGAAGATTGAATGTTTGTAGTACTGCTCTTCTCCCTCAGGGAAGGAGGGTTGTTGTGGCTCTCTGCATCACTGTCATCTGGAGGAATCCCAGTGGTGGCAAAGCTGTGTTGCACTGTGGGTGGGAGGGCACCTACATTCAGAGCACCTGGGCATCTCTGCAGAGGTGGAGCTCACACTGCATGCTCATTGCATGTCTGTGGGGCCAGGGAAGAAAAAGAAGGAACAATTGAAGCATGCATGTCATATGTCCAACTTGTCCAAGAGGGAGATTTGGGTCAAATTAGTAGGTAGATTGGCCTGCTAGTAGGGAGATGCCATAATGTCATGAGTTTGTCCTTAAATGGCATCAAAAATAAGTAAAAAGGCATTTAAAAACATTTATTATATTTCATTTTGTCAAGAACAAGCACTAAAAAGAATCAACAACTAGTTGTACAAAGTTATCGCTTACATTGTTCATCACTAATTTACTTTTTATGTGTCTTTATCTGCCAAAAAAAAACACGAATGGATATTTTGGATTGAATTTTACTTAAGCAGGAGATTTTGTTTCCTGCGAGGGAGGGAGAGGCGGAGTTCAGTCAAAAAACCAGGTGTCTCCTGTGAAAAGAGGGAGATATCACATGTATGTGGAAGATGAGATCTGTGAAGCCCTGTCTGCCACATTGATGCCTGCTCTGCTGCTCCAGGTCCAGGATGGCTCTAGATGTGTGTCATGGGGGGAGGCTGGCCCTTCCTCCCTGGTCCCACCATGGGTGGGAGGATCCATGGGGGAGAGGTGCCCCGACCTACAGTAGGAGGAAGTAAAGGATGGCTGTGGTAACTGGGGAAAGGTCTGAGAAACCACCCATCCTCCCATGGAGGACAACGATCTATATTGAAAAAAAGTGCAATATGCTACATTAAATACAGTATATACTGTACATAAATAGAAATTACATTATAAAACAATTAAGTCTCAAGAAATGTAAAGAATTAAGGGGTCTCTTTTAGCATTCAAAGCTGAAACATTTACTATTATATTGTTTATGAATTAATATATAGTTACTTCTCATAAACAGTCATCTGTTCCCTTCATGGGTTCCTGCAAGGTGCTTTTCTGGAGACAAGGCCAGCAGTATAACCAACTCTTTTCCTTTTGTCCCTGTCTGGTGATCAACAGATAGATTAGAAGAGATAAACAAATTAATGAAAGCAGAAGCACACAATGGAATGGCACAGTCCACCAAAAACATGCAGAAAAGGATTTATTTACTTGCATTTCAGCTTAGTTCAAGTCAGTGTAAATAATCCAAAGTGCCACATAGGTAACAAACACCACTCACAAAATGGCCCGACCAGTTTCACACATGCGCGCTTCCTCAAGGATGGCCTTTCAAACCCACATATCACACGTAAATAGAAAAACCTTTAAAATGACTGTGCACAATAAATTACAGTGAATAAGATAAACTTTAAAAAGCTTAGCAAAATGATTTTATATAATTCATATAGTATGGTAATTTTGTTTAAGAATCGTAAATATTCTAATTTAAATACTAAATCAGCTAAATGTTATCTAGTGCTAAATAATGTAAAGAACAATAGATATGCAGTCTAATAAATAATATAATTGCTACAGTATTATTATACTATCATTTGATAGGTCCTTAGTGTCCATGGGACTGGAACCACTTCAAAAGCCATGCACTCCACCGTCCGTCTTGGCATACCAGGGGGCACTAACTGGCTAAATGGAGCTAAAAGAAGAAAAGAAAAAGACAAGTCAATAGATTAATACTGACATATATTCAATAGTGCTTAAAACTGTAAGAAACTACATTGAGCATGAATCAAGTGATCAATTAAAGGGGAAAGAATGTGCTATGGTGTAACTGGCTACAAAGTAGAGAAGAAATGCTGGAGGGATAGAGAGGGGAAAGAACAAAGGAATGGGGCAGGAGAGGAGGGGCCAAAGAGGAAAGGATAATGGTAATAGAAGTCAAAGATAAATGTGGGTAAGGGGACATGAATCATTAATTTCCTAAGAAAAGGAGAAATATGAAGACTGTCATTAAGTTCTGGTGTCCTTAATGCCCCTAGTTGATGTATCCAAAAAGGCTTCTCAACATAGTGTTTTATTCTCTAAGTCACCCCCTCTAAGTCTTATAGTAATTATCTCTATGCCACATAAACTGAATTGATGATTAGAGTTCAAACCACCGTGTATGATATGTTTTGCAAGGGCATTATTTTCATTACCGCAACTGATATCACTAAGATGTTCCCCTATCCTTTGTTTTAACATTCTAGTGGTTTTCCCCACATAGAAAGCTTGGCACTCACATGTGGTCATGTAAATGACCCCTGAACTTGAACAATTTATGAATTTTCTTATCTCAAAGGGTTGATCGGTGTTGACAGATATAAAATGTGATTTCTTAAGAGTTACTACACAATTTGTACAATGCCCACATTGAAAGCAACCCTTTGGTTGTGGAGGTAGCCACTGGGAAGCCAGTCTATTATTAGACTGCAATGAGTGAACCAAGTGATCAGAAAGATTTCTATCACATTTGAAAAAAACTCTTGGCATGAGTGGTGGCTTCTGTTTTTAAAGCCGGCTCTGTCATTATGATATGCCAATTCTCATAAACATGGCCCCTCAATTTTCAAAGAGTTAAGGCCATGTGTGGCAATGAAATTCATGTTTTCACTGTCTTGCTCCTGTCTCTTCCTGTTCTCTAAAAGTGTGGACCATGGCAAATCCTATACCACCATAGCAGCTTCCTGTATTATTTGTTGCCCATAACCACTCTTAGTAAACCTAGTTGACATTTCTTTCAGACATTGGAAAATCATAGTTATCTACAATTACATTTCAGCCTGAGACCTTGGGATGTTTTTGATGGTATGGTGGGAATGACTGCTAGAGGCATGTGAAATGGTATTTTGGTCTTTTTCTTTGTGGAACAGATCATTATGAGTGGTACCATCTTCCTGTTCAGTAATATATAGGTCCCAAAAGTTAATTCTCACAGGATTCACCTGTACTGAAAATTTTAGGTTTGAGTTTAAGAACTGCAAATACAGCACAAAATTGTTAAGTTTCTCCTTGGTTCCCTGCTACACCATCAACACGTAATCGATGCATCCTCCCCAGTGGTCAATCTGCTCAACAAAAGGGTTGGTATTTTGGTTATCAATTGCCTCATTTTCCCACTGTCCCAAGTAAAGGTTAGCATAGTTTGGGGCAAAGGTAGCCCTCATGGCTGTACCTTTCACTTAGTGATAATATTTCCCTTGAAAGCTGAAAATGTTACATTCAGACAGTTTAATCAAAAATTCCTTCTGCTTCCTCCCTAAGATCTTTTGCATTGTTTAACCATGTACACAGTCCCACAACCCACCTTCATGAGGTACATTTGTATAAAGTAACTCAATGTCCATAGAGATGAGGAGGCAGTTCTGTTCTATTTGGATGTCATCCAGGCAACATAAAACCTCAGTAGTCTCCCTTAAAAAAGAGAGAAGGTTCATCACAATATCCCTAATGTGGGCATCTACATACTGTGAGAGCAACTCCTTTATGGAGCCAATACCTGACACAATGGGTCTACCTGGAAGACACTTCAAACTCTTGTGAATCTTGGGCAGCACATACATGGTGGCCTGCAATGGGTGGGCAACTTTCGGGAACTCAGGAGTACAATGAGAAATGATACCATATACACATGCTGAATCCAATAGAGCATCAATATCTTTTTTAAATCCATAGAAGGGTCTGATTGTAAAGGTAGATAAAATAATTTATTTTGCAGCTTTCTCTGAATTTCATTAATATAGTCAGATGTATTGAAAACCACAGCTGTGCTGCCCTTATTGGCTTGCTTAATTGTAATTTCTTTATTTTGCTCAAGCATCTTCAAACCCATTTTTTCATCATAGAATGTTACAGCAATTCTCCTCATTTCTCTTTCTGATCAATGATTGCAGTCTATTACAAGACCGGCTTCCCAGTGGCTACTTCTATGACTAAAGGGTTGTTTTCAATGTGGGCACTGTAAATTTTGTAATGAAAATAATGCTGTTGCAAAACATACCATACAAGGTGATTTTAATTTTAATCATAAATTCAGTTTTTGTGGCATAGAGAAAGTTACCATAGGAGACAGGACCTAGAGGGGGTGATTTAGAGAATAAAATACTATGCAGGAAAGCCTTTTGGATATATCAGCTAGGGGCATTAAGAACATCAGGATTTAATGACCGTTTTGATAGTTCTTCTTTTCTTAGGAAATGAATGATTCATGTCCCCTTGCCCACATTTATCTGTGACTCCTATTACCATTATCCTTTCCTCTTTTCCCCTCTTCTCCTCTCCTGTTCCTTTGGTCTTTCTCCCTGTCCCTCTCACCAACATTTCTTCTCTGCTTTGTAGCCAGCTACACCATAGCACATTCTTTTCCCTTTTAATTGATCCCATGATTCATGCTACATGTAGTCTTTTACAGTTTTAAGCAGTATTGAATGGCTGTGATTAGGAAGCTATTCATTTGTCTTTCTTTTCTTCTTTTAGTTCCATTTAGTTACTTAGTACCCACTGGTATGCCAAGAGGACAGTGGAGATACATGGCTTTTGGAACAGATCCAGTCCCATGGATACTAAGGACTAATCAAATGACAGTATGGCAATACTGTAGCAATTCTATTATATTCTAATAATTCTATTATACTGATGCTTTTCTTTGTATGTACTCTGCTTTCTATTTTAACTGTATTATCTACCATTGTTGACGAGGTACCTTTGTAAATGAGCCGTTGGCTCAAAGGTTGTAAACTGATTACATTAATAAATAAATAAATAAAAATATATAAGGCTGCAGATTTATTGTCCTTTACATTATTTATCACTTGATAGCATTTAGCTGATTTTGTATTTAAATTAGATTATTTACTATTCTTAAATAAAATTACCATAGTGTATGAATTATGCAAAATCATTTTGCTAAGCTTTTAAATGTTTTCTTATTCACTGTAATTTATTGTACACTGGCACTTTAAAGATGTTTCTATTTACATGTGGTGTGTGGATTTCAAAAGCCATTCCTGAGGAAATGTGTATGTGTGAAACAGGTCATGCCACTTTATGAGTGATGCTTGTTACCTACGTGGCACTTTGGATTATTTACACTGAATTTAACTGAGCTGCAATGAAAGTAAATAAATCCTTTTTTTGCATTTTTTTTGGTGGATGGTGCTGTTCCTTGTGTGCTTCCATGATAGTTTGTTAGATGGGCACATCAGTTCTTGAGTTGTAATCTCTGCTGTGCTTAGAAACAAAGTAATACCACATAACTGGTAATACATTACAATAATATGCTACTCATAGTTTTAACTGGTCAACAGAAACAATAACAAAAATGGCACAGATTACAGAAAAAGGGTGAAGATATGTATCCATTGTAGTTTATTTCTCCATAATGTACTTTGTTAAAGGGAATCCGTATGTTTCTTTTTGAAATTATTGTAAAGGTTACTATGAGGATCTAGTATGTAAATTGCTGGGTTATATTTAGAAAATGTTTTCAGTAAGACAGAAAAGTACGTTTTAAATAGGGATGTGGAGGCATCCATTTTGTGGACTGGAAGGGTGTTGGGATTATGTCACTGCCTCACCAGTGTTAACAGTGTACAGTGCAGCAGGTGAGAACAGTTCAACTCTGCTGTCAAGGATCCTATTATATTCTAAGAAACACCCAGGATTTTATGTTTGGCAGAGTGCAAGAAAATAATTCAGTGCTTCTTTTCATGATAGAACAGGATCCCAGTCTGTAGGAACAGTTTGTTTTAACATGCTTAATTGCATACTGTTAGAGCTTTTGATACAGTGATATCATCACAGCACCCTTCCTGTCCACAAAATGGATGCCCCCACATCACAATTTTAAATGTATTTTTTTGTCTGACTGAAAACATTTTCTAAATATAGCCTATCAATTTACAAACTGGATCTTCATAGTAACCTTCACAATAATTTCACAATTAAACATATGGATTCCCTTTAACAAAAGTGTAATAACTCCATCCTATCATTCAGCCCAGGTCATTCTGTGGCCTTCAGTTTTGGCACAAATAAAGGCTTTAAGCAGACAACTATTACTTTCTTGCCTTTCTTTTTAAGGAGTGCACAGGCTCAGTTTCAGTCTCTAGTGCTGATGTTTCTTGGTACACAGTTGCCAGAGGTTACATTATTGGAAAACTGACATACTGGAGCAGGATAAGCAGAGGGAAAGTAACAGAGGTCTCCAGGGACACTGTGCACATATAAAATTAAGCAACAAATTAAATGAACTGTGGCACTAGTGCCAGCACTTGAAAGCACAAACTACACAAAAAACACAAAAGAAAAAGTGCTTAATTCTTTGTTGTGCAAGTTGTGCTAACAAACAACTGACAGGCCTCACAAAACCTAATGTTTCACTTACCACTCAAGATTTTTTAAGGATGAAAATTTGTGACCAGGGCCAGGATTCCTGAAGGGAATGCAAAGTGGGCGCAAATGTTTGCACTGCACTTCCTGGCTGTGCTGGTGGACAATGGAGTTATTCACAGTTGGATAGCCCAGTGGGCTGTCTGACTATGAATAGAGGGCCAGTGGGGGAAGTGCTAACCCAGGAAAAGCAGTGGAATAACTAGTAGCACTGCCCCCACAGCCAGCCAGGGAAATGGCACCATATCCAATAGTGCTCAGGGGCTGTTATGCTATTCATGAATGTAGGCATGCAAATGAGCTTATTGGGCATGCAAGGCACTAGAGGCAATTAGCATGCCTATTATTGGCTCATTTGCATGGAATTAGTGTGTGATTGTGCCCTGCAGCAGCCCAAGCCCAACGCAGCTGCATTCCCTAGGAATCTAGTGGTGCCTTTCAACTCCCCAATCACCAATCCCCCATGTAGAAACAATATTTCCATAGTGTAGTGGCCCTTTCCCCTCCCCAAACACCGGTCTCCTATATAAAAGCAATATTTCCATAGTATAGAGTCCCTGCCCACCACCCAGATCAATGATCACCCCTCTGTATAATAAAAAACACATTTCCTTAGTATAGTGTCCCTCCCCCACCCCGGCTCCTGATCGCCGTATAGTATCCCCTTTTCCATAATGTAGTGGTCCCATCCCCCTACCCCATTCCCCAATCCCCAACCCCATGTTGCCTGAGAAATTCCCTGGCAATCTAGTGGACTCCCCATCCCCCACCTGGTAGGAGGAGTCCCGAGCCACCGCTCCCCAGCCTTACCACAGCTGGTGACCATAACAGCCCATCACTCACCACCATGGCTGGCCACTGACTGAGCTCTCAATGATCGCACAGTACTGCATAGAGTATGGCCCATTGACAGTGACCTGTCAATCGCTGTCAATGGACCGTACTCTCTACGGTTCTCTGTGGTAACTGAGAGATCAGTTGGTGGCCAGCCATGGTGGTGAGCAGTGGGCTGCACTAGTCACCGGCTGTGGGTCAGGCTGGGGGGTGTGGTGGTCGGACTCTTTGTTACCCATTGGGGGGTCCACTAGACTGCCATGGAGTTTTCATTCAACATGGGGTCGGGGAACAGGGTGGAGGTGGGACCACTACACTATGGAAAAGGGGATACTATAGGGTGATCAGGGACTGGGGTGGGGAGAGGGACACTATACTACGGGAACAGCATTTTTATTATATAGTGTGGTGATCTGTGATCAGGATGGTGGAGGGACACTATACTATGGAAACTGGGTTTTATTATACAGTGCGGTAATTGATCGGGCAGTGGAGGGATACTGTACTACAGAAATATTGTTTTTACATGGGGGATCAGTATTTGTGGAGGGCCACTACACTATGAAAAATGGGTTTTACATTACCGGGTGGGAGATCGGGGACTGTGATGGAACCGTACACTATGGAAACCTATTTTGTTACTTTTGGGTGGGTGATTGGGGACAGGAGTGGGACCCTACACTATGGAACATATTTAGAAACATAGAAACATAGAAGTTGACGGCAGACAAGGACTGCAAGGCCCATCCAGTCTGCCCATTTCTTTTTCTACCTTATAAATGTGCCATCGGCCTTTGCTCTGTCAGTGGCCTATCTATTCATAGTCATTTGTATTGCTCCCTTATGCCTATCCCATGCCTGTTTGAAGCCCTGCACTGTATTCATAGCCACCACTTCTTGTGGTAAGCCATTCCATGCATCCACCACCCTTTCTGTGAAAAGAATTTTCACATTCCCCTTAATCGGCCTCCCTCTAATCTCATGCTGTGTCCTCTTGTCCTGCTATTTTTCTTATATTTAAACATATGTTAGACTCTTTCACCTTGTTTATGCCCTTAAGGTGTTTGAATGCCTCGATCATATCACCTCTCTTCCTCCTTTGCTCAAGGGTATACATATTGAGCTCCGTTAATCTGTCCTCATATGTCTTCTGATGCAGTCCCTGCACCATTTTGGTTGCCCTTCTCTGGACTGCCTCAATTTGGTTAATGTCCTTGTGAAGGTGTGGCCTCCAATACTGCACGCAGTACTCCAGATGGGACCTAACCAGTGTCTTGTACAGAGGGATTAATACCTCCCTCTTATGACTTGTGATACCCCTACTAATACACCCTAACACCCCCTAGCCTTACCTACTGCTTTAGGGGTCTGCTTGGATGATTTTAGGTCATCAGTGATGATGATGCCCAAGTCTCTTTCTTCCTTTGTGACTGCTAGCAACTCCTCCCAGCCTATAGGTGGCTTCAGGGTTTCTCTTCCCTATGTGCATGATTTTGCACTTCTTTGCATTAAATCCAGTTGCCACTCTTCAGACCATTCTGCTGGTTTATCCAGATCTCTTCTCATTATGCCCACCCCATCTGGATCATCTACTCTGTTGCAGATATTGGTGTCATCTGCAAACAGACAAGCCTTACCTCTAGTCCATCTGCAAGGTCACTAATGAAGATGTAAGAGGACTGCCCCAGGACTGATCCTAAGTTACCACTTGTGACTTGCATCTCTTCTGACTGTATACCATTTACCACCACTCTCTGTTTTCTGCCTGTCAACCAGTTTGCCACCCAGCTGACCAACTTCTGACCCACCGGCCTACCCAGCTTATTTATCAATCTTCTATGTGGAACAGTGTCAAAAGCTTTGCTGAAGTCAAGGTAGGCGACATCAACTGCTCCCCTTGGTCCACCACTCTGGTTACCCAGTCAAAGAAATCTATGAGATTAGTTTGACAGGACCTTCCTTTGTAAACCCATGCTGTCTTGGATCCTGTGCCCCTATGGATTCCAGGTGTTCTATCCTTTCCTAAGGAGTGCTTCCATAATCTTGCCCACTACTGAGGTAAGACTGACCGGTCTGTAGTTCCCAGCCTCCTCCCTGCTACCACTCTTGTGGAGCGGGATCACATGAGCCCTTCTCCAGTCTTCTGGGACCTCTCCTGTGCTCAGAGACTCACTAAACAATTCTGCTAATGGCTCTGCTAGTTCCTCCTTTAGCTCCTTAAGTACCCTGGGATGTATGCCATCAGGTTCCATTGCCTTATCCACCCTGAGCTTAGCAAGCTCTTGTAGGACCCTTTCTTTTGTGAAGGGAGTAGTGCTCACCTCCCTCCCCCCTGTGTCCATGATGCTGAGCTGTGGGCCCTGCCCTACCTTCTCTTCAGTAAATACTGAGCAAAAGTATCTATTTAGGATAGATGCCTTTACAGGGTCCTCCTCCTCACATGCTCCCTTTTCTCCATTAAGCTTAGCAATACCCCCTCTGGACTTTCTCCTTTCACTAATGTATCTATAGAAAGTCTTGTCACCTTCTTTTACTGTTTTCGTGCTAGTGTTTCCTCAGTTTGGGACTTTGCCTGCCTTACTGCCTTACCTGCTTCCCTTAGGGCAGTTTGGTATGCCTCCCTATCTTCATCCCGCTGTGTTCCCTTATATTTCCTGAAGGCCAGCCTTTTGGCTCTGACCTTTTCTGTTACTGTATTTGAGAACAAAGTGGTTTCCTTCTTCTTTTGCACTTCCTTTTCTGTCTAACACAATGGGATGTTGCTTCAAGTATTGCATCCATAATAGCCCCACTTTGCCTGTACCCCCTCACCTGTGTTTCTTTTGCCAGGGCTAGTTTAACTCTGTTGGCCATCTTATCAAAGTCAGCCTCCTCTGAAGTCCCATATTTTTGCCTTGAATGGGATGATTTAGATGTAGTAGCCAATTGAACCATACCATGTGATGGTCACTGGCTCCCAGGTGACCTTCTACCTGGAGATCTGTGATCCCTTCTTTGTTAGTCAGTACTAGATCTAGGATAGCCCTGTCTCTTGTGGGTTGCTGTACCAGTTGTTTGAGGCCCTCCCCTGCAGGGAATCCACTATGAGTCTAGTTCTGGCAGATGTTCCTGCTGGTATTGACCAATCTGTATCCGGCATGTTGAAGTATCCCATTATCAGAACCTCCCTTTAGCTGTCATGTTTGTATATCTTCTAACAGTAATGTGTCTATGTCTTCCCTCTGGTCTGGGGGCCTGTAGACAACCCAGTTCTTATGGCTGTCCATTTCCTGTTTCCAGGGTGACCCACAGTTCTTCTGGCTCCTTATGTGTATTCTGAATTTCTGTAGATTTGATATTTTTCATTACAACAGGCCCACTCCTCCCCCTTTTTGCACCTCGGTCTCTTGTAGACAATACATAGCCAGGTACTGAAGTCTCCCAGGTGTGGTTACTGGTAAACCACGTCTCACTAGTTGCTACTATGTCCAGTTTAGCCTCTGACATTATTGTCTGCAGGTCTGGGATCTTATTCCCAGGTTGTGAGCATTTGTGTACATGATTTTCCATTGGCCAATTTTGGTGTGTTAGTTGTTGGGTGAGAGTTTGGCCTTACCCTGTGCGTCGTATGGGGAGACAAACCTTTTTCTTACCTGGTGATGCAAATGAGACAGCAAACATGCTGAATTCCTGTTTGACCACTTAGCTGAGGGGAGGGGTGTTCTTCCCATTCGATGTATGGTTGCTGCACCTCTCCCCATTTGCTAGTTTAAATATTCTGCAAAGACGTCAAACTTCTGCCCAATGCACTGACTCCTCTTTAGTCAGATGCAGTCCATCAAATTAAAGAACTTTCGCTCCCAGAACTGTTGCCAGTTCCCTACAAATCTGTGTCCTTTTTCCTGGCACGGCCCTTGAGCCACATGTTTGGCTCCCCTATCTCCCCTTTTCTGACCTTCCGACCATCTGCTCCCTCTCCCAGACTGGCAGGATCTCAGAGAAGAGATGCCAGATGAAATAGATGATAGTTTGTCACCCAGCCTAGTCAGGTGTTCCTTGGTCTCCACAACTGGCCCGGCTGGCGGGATCGATAGTCCCTATGTGTACTAGGACATCAATGTTTTCTCCTGCTTTGTGAACAATTTAGCTAATGCGGTCAGTGTCTCTCCATGCTGATGTACCTGGGAGACATCTGACCATCACCCTGGCTGGAGATGGGTATCAACTCCCGAATCATGGAGTCTCCTATGATCAGAAGTTTTTTGGATTTCCTTTGTGCTTGTTTTGTTTTGGTTCCTGATTTGGGTGAGTTTTGTTGTGCTAGCTCCTGTGCATGATGTCCTGCTCTGCAGTGTCTTCTGCCTCTTTATTTGATTTCAGAGATAGAGACAGATACCTGTTTGTAGTGTTTATATGGTTTTGGAAGTAATGTGTTGGAGAGCAGAGGTGATGGGGCACCTGATTTGCTCCTCCTAACCACCTGCCAACCTCCTGGACCAACTACCCTCTGCAGTCGAGGTTTTCTGTTGGATGCTGGGGAAATGGCGGGTGGTTCTTATAATGTATTTCCTCTTCAATATGAAATTTGAGGCATGCAATCTCTGCCCATGCTGCCCGGAGCTGAGCCCTAAGATCTCCAAAGGTCCAGCATGTAGGACAGTGTCCTAAATCCTGTAAGACTGTCCTTCTGAAAATTGTTCCACAGTACCTGCAGTTAATGAAATCCATTCCAAATAAGTTGCTGGGTTTGTAACCTAGTCAGAGTAATTAGAATATTTCTCTATTATTGGGTGGGTGAGTGATCAGGGACTGGGGAGGGGGTCAGGGGCTGCAGGACCTCCACTAACCAGTAGGGTTGCACGGATTACCACCAGGAGGTAGTTTGCTCCACACAAGAACCATCACAAAGGCCTTTGCATGGAGCAAAACATTAGTGAATGGGATTGTGAGGATATGCAGGTCCCCTTCCCTTCATTAGCATTGCTGCCCCTCTCACTATTTTGTCCAGATGCAAACCCAATTTGCAGGGGCAAACTAGGCTTTGTGAATACTAGCTATTCACAAAGCCCAGTTTTCCCTGGGCAAACCAGGTTTGCACTGGGGCAGAGTTTTATGAATCTGGCCCTTCTTTTCTATTGGACGACACACTTGGCTGAGGCAGTTGAGGAGTGAACTTTGACAAGAGAAGAGATCAGACACAGAGCTGCTGAGTGACTGATTAATTAACCATATGCATACAGAGATTTTTGGTCTGGTACGCTGCTAAGCTCTATTCAGCTTAATTTATTTATTTTTATTTTATCTTTTATATTAAATTATTATACTTAGTTGACAGAACCCAAAAAACAGCTACACTCGGAGACATTTGTGTTTGTTTTCCTACCTCCAGCTATCAACTGTTCGGAGCCTTTGGAGGTCAGAGAGCTGTGGAGCCACAGAGTGGAGTGAAGTGAAGCAGTTGATTTGATTCCACAAATGCAAAAAGTCACCCCCAATTTGGTATACTGCTGAGTTTACTCAGTTTATCTTATTTAGTTTTTACTTGACTCTTACTTTCATTGCATTGACCTGTCCAATCCATAAAAACAGCCTCACTTGGAAAAGTTCTTTTGTTTGTCTCCTTCTCCTTTAGATGCAATCACTGTTCACCCCCTTCCCTTCTCGGGGACTTGCAGTTGAAATCTTGAGGCAAACTCATATCCAGATAGGTGATTGAAGATTGGACTACTGAAAGTATAACTTTGAGTTAAACAATCAAACTACCCCGTATCTTCAAAATTTCAGAGTGGACAGATATAAAGTTAAAGACATATATACAAATCGCAAAATAATTTACTGCATTTCTACTAACTTCAGTACTGCAGAACTTCTGAATTCAATAATCCTAAACTAAAGCAAAGTCCCTTCCAAATATACTGAAAAGACTTTGTGGTTTATATTTTTTTATTTATGTATATTTATTTTCTTATGAATTTTTATCTCTGTTCTAGGTGACGTATTCTTAAAGTATCACTGTACAACAGAGACGGTGATGACAAATCTCCTAACAAGTTTGTGATATTCGTTCTACATTTTATTTTTTGACAACCACATTTTGATTTTGTTTATTTATTGGTGCATTTTGGCCTTGTTCATTATTCATTATAAAATTATTATTATTTGCTTCTTCAGGAGTGCTGTTTGTGATTTGTTACTTGTTTTGAGAGATACCTATCTCTGGGTAGGGACATGCAGCTGAAGCTCATGGAAAGCTTGTACTTAGACATACCTTAGACATACCTCAGAGTTAAATATATATTTTTTAATTATTCTAGTACCCGTTTATTTACATCTCTCTGTGTTTTGCAGTAACAAATCTTATTAATTTTCCCCTATGGTAATTGATGTTAAAGCATTAGATTCATGCTCTGACCCAGTAAATCAATTCTCTTATTAGGTACAGACTGCTCCTGGTAATCACGAGTTTCTAATTTTGACATAAACCTCATGGTTTCCTCTCAGTTAGTATAGACCTCCACCAGATCACAATTAAGCCAATTATATTAAGAGATAAAATATTCACTGGTTGGTGGTCTGTTAAGCTTCATTCTGACCCTGGGTCCCTGAAGGTTCAGATGCACTTTTTTCCTGCATGCATTCTTTCCTAAAATTGTACCTTACAAGGCAAATTCTTTGTTGTATTTTTGTTTTAAATTTCTTCTGCTTGATATTTTGAGTTAGGAAGTTAAGCAATCTGACTTCTTTGTAGTTGGATGTTTGCTTTTATGGAGGTTTTTCTGAGCCTGGAAGAAACACTGCAAATCTCATCTTTGGGTAAACTTTTAGTGCACAAGAAAATGGAGTTTTTCTGGATAAAATCATTTTCTCTAGTCTGTATTTAATCCCATTTTCTGCATCTGTTAGGAGTAAATAGCAAGTACATGAGGTTTTTATTTTAAATTTTGTACATATGTTGTTTTAACCTGACTTGATCAAGACTAAACATTGCATTAAGGGGGTCTTTGGAAACATTGGACTGGATACACAAAGCTTTCTGAAGGTGCAAAACCTTCCCTAAGTCCCCAAAACTGCCATAGCTATGGAAACAAAGGGGAAGATGCACTGAGTGCTATTCACAAAACCCTCCACAGCTGCAGAAAAAAACACTACAGAATGTAGAAAAAAGTGCAGCTGCAGAAGTCCCTGAGGAAAAAAAGATGTGAGATAGGTAAGGCACATCCCCTGAAAGGTTATTCACAACCAGTTTTTTTCTGCAGTTGTGGAAAAATGTTACACACAGTGGAATGAGGTGTAACTCTCTCTCAGCAAACTGCAGGAGTGCCCCAACAATTGGAATCAATTTAGGTGGAGGTGAGGCACAGGTAATAGCATCCCAGTGAGTATAGCAGTGGCTGATGTTACAGCAACAACAGCACACATTGCCATGATATGGCAACAATCAACAACCACCAGACCCAGTGCAGCCCATGACAGAGCCCCACAGGCAGTAGAGCCTGACCAGCCAACAGTGAATGCTACCCCAGCAGGCAACAGGAACACCCCAAGGAGGGAGGATCAGCAGTGGAAGATAGCCACTATGGTGTCATGGTATTGCTGATACCGTTGGTGCTGCAGTGGTCCCAGCTGAGGGACTGGTTGCTGGTCTTTTTGTGGGTGCTTTCAGCTTCATGCTGTGGCAGCAATGTTAAAGTCTGCTGCTCCAGCTAATTAGGTTTACTGTTGCTGTGCCTCCTAAGCTATTTCTGCAGCTGCAGATCTGCAGTTGCAGATTTTCAGCACTTGCACAATTTCCACAGCTGCTGAATTCCTGCAGCTGCAGGGATTTTATGAAATTCTGTACCTGCTCAACATTTCTTTATGAATATCACGCAACTGCATTTATGCAGTGCTGCAGGCCTTTTTCCCTGCAGCTGTGGGATTTTTGGCTTTCTTTGTGAATCCTGCCCATAGTCTCTGTTTTTCTTTGTCATTAAATACAGCGTATTTAATTTAGTTTGTTAATTTACACAGTCTTCACTCATAACCTATTACTGTAGGATTTTTGATACAGGATATTTTAGCTTAATTTATACATTATAAATTCTTAAATGTCCAACTGGTGCAGTTAGGATATTTTAAACTATGACTTAGATATGTATGTATTATTTTCAGTTTTAGTGCTCTCCTCTTTTAAAGTCATTGCACCTTTTTGGTGCAAGCTGCTAAAACTAATCTCCCAAAGTGCAAGAGATCATCCAACAATTCTTCTTGTCTACTCTGGAGAGTCTTCCAACAGCAAGTGTTTCGAGAATACTTACTTTGAACCAGGGAAGATCAGATCAGGGCACATGGAGATTCTAAACTACTTCAAATACCTTTCCCAACATTCAAGGACTGAAGGACTTAAAGCAGCAGTGCAACGGAAATGGGCTAAAATTTGACCCCACCATTATTTCTTCCTAATCGATGCCAGATGTCTTCCAGTTTATTTTGGTGGTGAAATTTCCAGTTTCTGTTATTGTTTATCTGTTATTGTTTATCCATCACTGTCAACTCTACCACTCCCTGGCATTCCCCTCTCTTGAAAAAAGATGCCTCCACCATTGTGCCAAATTCATCTAAAAATTCTGGTTTGGCTCACTGAGGAAATGGGATAGGATGGGAGAGAGAGTCTCTCCCATCCCATCCTATCTCATTTCCTCTTGAATGGCCCTCCCCTTCCTCTGCCCACTCACTTAGGTCTCATGACTCCAGATCCTTGGTAGTCCCTCACCGGTCTACCATTGTAGGCCTTCTTGTACCACTTCCCAAAACTGTGGTACTCACTTCTGCACCAGATTTGCCAATCATCTTCCCCCTCCTCTATAACTGCAGCCTGCATAATTTCTTCTCTGTCAATTGTTCCTGTATCTAATTCTACTGGAATCATCTTCTTCATAAGCTGTTATCCTCATAATTGCAGTTGACCTTGTCCTTTGAGACATTTGTAACATTTTGTCCATATGCAGCACTTAAAAGCATTGCTGTGTTATTTTTTGTTAGTTGCCATTGTCTTTGTTGTTGTAAAAATGTTAGCTGTATGTTCACTTATTAAGTGCAGTCTACACATTACATTTAATATGTATTGGTGTTTATATTATTGTTAAATTCCCACTGCCTCTTTTGTTGGAAAAGTGATTGCTGTATGTCTTGTGTTCATGTATTTCTCCCGTTACCCCTTCCCCCAGGATGCACCATGAGATGTGTAACTTGTAGGTCAGTGTGCCCTTCCTGGTGAAATGTTTCAATAAATAAAAAAAAAAAATTAAGAATTTTATGAAAGTTTTAAAATAATTATTTCTCAAGAGAAAAAGATGTCCACCTAATTTTTGCATAGATATAATAGTGAGCACCATAGGAGGGTAAGAATCTAGACAAAAATGCAAATATACAGTACACAACATAGGAAGCATCCAGAAACCTCAAATAACAGTTCTGCTAATATATTTCATAACCATAGCAGAAAATTAGCTTTTTTGAATAACTTTTTTCATTGCACTGCTCCTTTACATTTTCTAACTAGTTGTCAGCAAACGTTCTTCAGTTACATAGAAGTTACTTATTTACTTGAATTATTTTTGACATTACGTTATAATACTATAAGCAGATTAGCATGTTCTTTTGTGGTTTAGCTTGTAGCAATTAGTTAACCAGAACAGTTGTATTTACTTGTTTACTTGTTTTTTTCATGGCTTGGGTGATTATAGCATATTTCCTTGATCCTCCTTGCACTGTATTTTGGTGTACTTGCTATTTATAATTTGTTCATATCACCAGAATGGTTACTACCAGAAGCAGCAAAAATACGTAATTTACTTCTCCACACTTGCTAGTAAATAATACATTTAAAGGTAAACAAAAATCTAAAATTGAGGGAACTGAGGTGGAAATACAAATACAACCTTCTCCTGCTAAGGCTTTCCTAAGGAAATTATGATAAATAATAAAGTATAGACTAACATTACTAAATTGTTTCAATGAGACACTTCTACCCTAACTATTTCTACAAATTTTGTGGAATGTAAGGGACACTCCATGGGGGGCCTAGTATTGAGTAAGGCTGCTTCTCATAGTCATATTGAGGGTGGGGATTAACTGCACTGCTAAGACAGACTATCATTAACATGAAACCTCAATGATGATGTTAGTTTAATCTATTCTACATCCGAGGTTGCCCTGAACACACATACTTCCAACTGTGAGATTCCAAATCATGATACAGATGATGATAACTTTGATTGTGTATCTAATGATTCTTATTCTCACTTAGATGGTTGTATCAGATTTCACCTCCCTGTTTTTCTCCTGAGAGTATTTTTCTAACTAACATTTCCTGGGATTTTGGAGCAGAGTATTCCAATAAGGCAGCAGTTGAAGATTTAGATAAACAACCCTCTACCCACGGAGCAAATAATATTTCCTCAGTCATACAGGATTTCAATAAAATAATATCAGGTCTTAAAAAAAATTGGCTACTGCCAAATCTCTGACTTGAGATAGGATCCAGATCAATTCTCCAGAAAAAAATAACCAGTGAGCTGTCTCAGCTTCTTAATGCCATTAATGGTCTTCCTAAGGAGACTTATGTTTCTAATACAAGAAGCAACATTCCTGTTTCTGTAAATAATTTTGCTTCTGCATCTTCCCTGTCTGACCACATTCTAGACATTATTAAAAATCCTTACTATACAAACATTGTTATAACAGAGAATTTATGGGCTATTAAACTGGAAATAGACAGCTTACAATTTGATGTTATTATAAATTAAACCCACATTATTAATATTAAGGACATTTTTAAATTGTGGAAATGTCAGATAGGCTCCCTTCAGAAAAATGCAGCAGAGACAAGTTATGTGTAAAGAAAAATAGGGGAATTCAGGTTAACCTACCACCACCTTTCCAAAGAGAAGCACTTTCTCCTCTTAATCACCCCTTGTAAGGAGCAATTAATGTCAAGAAAAAGAAAAAAAAAACACAGGAATCTTAACAAAAGGACTCCAGAAAAAAATCTGGGGCAAATATTGTCCCAGAACCTTCAAAACCCAAGAGAGCTATTAACTCTCATCAATCAAAGAATAGAATGTCTTCAGCTAAAAAAGACAACCAAGTTCCCCTCTGTGACAGTTCCATTCAAGCTCCTATAATTATAGATTTTTCTGGGGGAAACTCTCAACAAAATATACTTGCCAATCAACAGGGCAGTTTATAATCTGAATTGAGGAAATTAAATATTTCAACTAATGTTATTGTTCAAGAACAACCAATAGACTTAACAACAGTATCTCATTGCTCTAAGAATCTGAGTGATCATACTTAATTATTGTTTGAAGTTTACAGCATAATCAGACTTATTCAGGAAGCACCTAAAACACCACATCAGTGGATCTGTCATTTATTCCATATCCCCTCTGATTTCAAGCAGATGTGTGTAATGAGACCTCTAACCCTGCTTACCTAGATTGTGTCCTTTTGTACTTACCTTCCTATGAACTTGCAACCCAGCTATGGACAATGGCTCCATTACTTCATGCAAATAATATTACTATACACCCTCCTATAAGAGTTGCTAAAACATCAAATCAGTCACACAAAGTTGTTACAAACAGTGACCCAAAAAGAACTAAAATAAATAGTAGTACACCTCTAACCACCAATTATAAACTTGATCAAGAGGCCCACTGAGAAAACAGAACTCTTTCCTTGTTTGGATGGAGATTAACCCTTGAAGAACCTATGGGAAAGGTTAAAAAAGACATCTGCATTTTTGGATCATACCCTCAAAGTAAATCTAGGAAATAATGGTCTGGAATGGATTAAGATAAGTACTCCATATTCTCAGAGTTCCCAGATAGACCTCACATTTAGGAAATCTGTCCTTGCAGCTTCAATATTAGCAGTAAACCCTGTAATCAGAACTATAGATCTTTTAATCGTAGATATGAACAATCTCAGAGAAAATTCACCAACTGGTATTAACTAGTCTTTTCATTTTTCTGAACAGAATATACACAGTAATAGGCCTTGCCCACCTACAGTACAACCAACATAGATAATTCAATGAGCAATAGGTACAATATGTTGTAAAATTCTTGTTGCAAATGATAAGATTTAGAACATAATATCATAATATTGCCAGTCTTTGGGGTTCTTATTATTTAAAAATCTTATCATGAAATATTGAGGGCCTTGCATTTAAACTGGCAGATCCTAATGTACTGAATTTTTGGCCTCTTTTCATATTTTAATAATGCAAGAGACTTGGTGGAGTAAACCTGTACCCCCACTAATACCATTCTTTATACCCTATATTTTTCCTTCACTTAGATTCTAAAAATCACTCTGAACCTTAGCTGGCCTGGCTATTTTCTCTAAAACTTCTCTGAATTTTAATATACCAGTTATAGAAAACAATACTTCATTGCGCCTCTTCATTTTATTCTCAAACTGGCAAAAGACCCAGTCAATATCATTTTAATAAATGTGTATATCCATCCTACGAACAGGAAAATATATAAAGAATTTCAGTGGTGTATGTTTTAGGAAGTGATTGAAGGTCTTTTGTTACAATATAGTAATAATGGGAGATTTCAACGCTAGAATTCCTGCAGTATATGCCCATATTTTCAAGAGCTAGGGGAGGATACACATTTTAGGTTACACCTTCTTAACCCCTAGGTTAACTCATTGAGAAGATCCAAAGATCCTAAGAATACTCAGCAAGGTCATCTCCTTAGAGAACTAATGTCAAAGCTAGATTTTATCCTAGCAAATATTCATTTTCCTGGGGATTCTGAGGGAGACTTTACATTTTGGGGCGAAGACCATGCACAGACAGGGTAAAAGCTACCTGCAAGAGCTTCTGAATCCTTACTGTCCTGGCTGACCTCTCTGCTCAGCCAATGAGGGGTTGTTAGAGATTCCTAGAGTATGGCTGAAAACCTCTGGGTCCCATGATTTTATGTATGTGGCCCCTACCCTATAGAATTCTCTACCTCATCAGATTCGAGAGTGCTGGACCATGGAGAGCTTTAAGATGGTCTTAAAGACCCATTTATTCTACCTTGCCAATGGAGATTTTATATAATAATTCTGTTTTTATACTTCTGATGTAATCTGAACTTGGATTATTTTATTATCTTTTCTGTTTTAGCATGTTTTTTATCCTGTACAGCGCTTTGGTTTTGGAATTGCACTTTGGAAATAAAGTTTATTATTATTATTATTATTATTATTATTATTATTATTATTATTATTATACATTTAAACATGTGACCAACTTTCATGTACATTGAAGCCCGCCAGGATGAAGCACAGTGTCACAGGTTTCCTGCATGACAAAAGGGATTAACTCCCATTGAATCTGCATTGTTTGCTGCAGTAACTGTACTGCAGAATTCTGCAGAGTTGGGCTTCATCCTGGTGGGCTTCTCTGTAATTTATAGACCAGAATCAACTCATTCTCCTATTCATATTGCTTTTAAAGTATCTAAAGCTGCTAGACCTCCAAGCCTGTCAGTTACTGAAGGTCCTATGGAGATTTTGAATTCTAAGAGAATCAAGTGGCAGCATGATTCTATTGCAAAATTTGCTTTAATGTTAGCATCCAAGCCTATCCATACTATGAAACTAGAAATCAGTTTGTATCCAGGAACTGACTACCAGATATTGGTTACAAAATGGTCTGTTATGAATGGATACCTTAAACCCATGTCTAGAACTACTAGGATAGCAAAATCTAAGGTTCCTACTTGGTTTGATAACGTTTGTTACAAGGCAAAGGCAAAACTGAACAGGCTAGTGAGATTTACTAAAAAACACAATGCCAAAGTAAATATAAAGAATCTGAGTAAACATAGGAAGGAATATAAAACATATCTGGAAACACAGAAACAAAAATATCAGAAACGGATGTGGGATAGACTTAGAAGAGCTGTTTTAGGATACAATACTTCTACTTTTTGATCCTTAGTCATTTCTGGATATAACCATTACTCTACTCGAGTTGAGGCAGCTATCTCTCCTGACTGCTAGGTTTCCCAATTTGGAAATTTTTATTTCTCTTCACAAGAACATCTGAAACTGTCCATCTTTTCTGATCTGATTAATCTGATTCAAACTTAATTTTTCACCAAGACCTATTATTTTCTACTGTGAAGAAATTCATTATGCCATTTCCTCTGTTAAATTTAACAAGGCTCCTGGTCCCGATCAAATACTGGCAGATGCATATCTTACTTTTGTCGACTGGTGGCTTCCGTGTTTTTTCCATAATTTTTAATGCTTTCCTCCAGGTAGCTGACTTTCCTCACTCCTGGAGAGGCAGCATAATGTTTCCTATTTACAAGAAGGGAGATTCGACAAATCCAGGCATGTATAGGCCCATAAGCCTATTGGACGCTTCTCAAAAATTATTTTGTAAAATTGGTTTATGGAAATTAGAAACCTGGGCATAGTATAATCATCTTCTTGATGAAGCTCCAAATGGCTTTTGTCAAATCAGGTCAACTATTCAACACTGTTATGTCTTATCCTATTTAGCATACAGATATGTTATAATTAAAAAGTCTAGACTATACTGTTGTTTTGTTGACTTTCAGTCAACATTCGATAGTATAAGCTGTAAGTTGCTATGGCAAAAACTTTGGGACTTCAACATTGACCCTTTTTTATTAGAAATCTTGAAAAGACTCCATAAGAACATTTGGACACAAGTCAATTTTAATCAAGTAGGCAATCTTTTGCCTTAAATAATGACTAACAGAGGGGTACGTTGGAGTGCATTTTAGCACCCCCTTTATTCAGTCTTTATATTAATACTATTTTGATTAAATTGTATAGTTTGGATTACCATTCACCCGAAGGTGGCCAATAAGGAAATTAGCTATTGGCTTCCGCTGATGACATTGTCTTAATTTCAACGTCTTTACTTGGCTTCCAGAGAAATTTAAACACTCTAGCTGCACTGTGTTATGAAAATGAATGTGTAATTAATAGAGACAAGACTAAACTACTTGTTTTTGGTTCTAAACCTAAAAATAAATATAAACTATATTTAGACAGTAAACCCCTGGTCACTGATTCAGGCTATGATTACTTGGTGGTTAAATTTTCAAACAACTTATCTTGAAGAAATCATATCAAATTGACAATAACTCATATGAACAGCACATTTAATGCACTAAAGACCTTTAATGCCAAGTTAGGCAGCGGTCCATAAATTGAATCCTTGCTGTGCTAAATGCAAAAATTAGTTCAAGCACCCTGTATGCCTCAGAAATATGGGGACTTGCTGATTTTTTATGACTAGACATTATCCATAACAAAATATTAAAATGCATACTTGTGTATCTAATTCAGTACCTGCAGAAGTAGTTAGGGCATAATTGGGGCAATTCTCATTGAGGGCAGTGCTGTTCACCAGATGGGGATCAGGTTGGGGGAAGCAGAGGTAGGGAGTCATTGTCTGACAGGGTGGAGGTACACTAGACCACTGGGTAACTGTGTGATACAAGGGATTGGGATGTTGGGGGAGGACCACTGGTCACCAATGGTGCTTTGTTCTACATTTTGGATAGGTCATCAGGGGATGCTAGCCACCAGGGAGATTCCTTCCTTGATGATGGGCCAGCGATCGGAGCACATGGTAGGAGTGGGGGGGAATATGACTGGCACTGCTTCTCTTTTCCTGTATTGCTATCACAGGACACAACATTAATTTTTAAACCTATGGGATGGTAATTGGAGAACATGGAGGGGGAGGAACCACTAGACTACCAGGAAACAGGCTTTTCCTCTATGGGATGGCGTTCAGAGTATGGGGAGGACAAGGGACTGCTAAACTGCCAGGGAATGGGATTTTTTATGATAAGGGCCGATAATCACACACTGGTGAGGGGAGCGGGGACTTTGCATTACAGGCGGCACAATGCTGTGAGTGTGGGGGCTGCCGCAGTACCTCTGACAGCCACTAGGTTTGCGGGGAATACCACCAGGTCTCAGTCAGTGGTATTTTCTCCAAACAAGGGACTTCTGCAAATGGCCCTTTCATGAAGAAAATGGTTTGTGAATGACACAGCACCATTATGCAGGTCCTGTCCCCCTAATTTAAGCTGCAGACCCCTGAGAACTTTGCCTTGGAGCAAGCCCATTCTGTTGGTGCAAACTGGGCTTTTCTGCATAGCACTATGGCATGAAACCCAGTTTGCACCATGCAAACATGGTTTGCACTGGGGCAAAGCTTTGTGAATCTAGCCCTGATATTTTAATTTACCTAAGTGAAGTGAAGGAATAGGGGCTGATACAGAATCATATCATTATATTATTCTTGTTTACATTTCTTGTGATGTTAACTAATCTGCACAAATTGTTGGTTGGCTGGAAAAAGTTCCACTTATGTTAAGGTAATAATGTTATATATTAACACGGGCCTTATGAGATTGACTCTGCTTCTATGTTTGAATTGGTCGTGTGCACTGTAATATTCTATGGCTGCATTAATAAAGAAAACACAAAGGTATATGAGACATAGAGCAATATACACAAAATTAGGAGAAAATTCACTAATTTCATAGAGTAGTTACTCTAGGTATAAGTCATAACCCAATAACCCATGTTACAGGATATAGCACTGACAAGACATAGAAAAATATGCATAATTAAAGTAATTCTCTGAATTCAAATAGTTATAAAGTACACTCAATGGGAGCAGTGCCACACAAACAGTAACCAAACTAAGAATAAATTATTAAAAATATATCAGCAAGAGCAGGTTTTGGGATTTACTGTAATTTTTCAATAAGCATCTTAAAGGTGCTAAGTCTGACCAATATGGTTACGTTTTAAACAGGGTTGTAGGGAGTTCAATACTGTGGGGATAACACAACTAATTGCAGATATTCTTAGCTGTGTAGCATGTCATGGAATGTCCTGGAAGATACAATTATTTTTTTATGAGGAAATAGTTGCTATGGGATAGGTGGAAGAGTTTGGTAATGTATCCTGGGAGATCATTTAAAAGTACCTTGTATGCCCATATGTACAGGTTTAAAAGTCTTCTGGTAGCTAATGAAGATCTGCTGATTTTGGCATACAGCATATAATGGTGAGTCCTGGCTGCCGAGTTTGTTATGACTCTAAGTGCCCTATGATAGAGCACATCTAACTTGGACAGACAAGCACAGTAGCAGAACAGTGGTTGTAGATTGTATCAGCACACTCTGCAATCGGAAGGAATGTAACGTGACTCAAACATTTCCAGACATCAGCTGGGAAGCAGCTCTTGTTTCTATAGTAAAATCCAAGTCAAGCCCTCAGTTTTTAACATAAAGTCTCTACATGGGCACAGAATGAAAGTTTTCTGTCAATCCATACTCCAAGGTATTTATATTTATCTATCACCTCAAGGTTGTTGCCTAGTAATGTAGTGATGGCTGGGGCTAAGACACCTTGTGAGGCAGAATTGTGTGGGGTAAAGAACATTATATTTCAATTGTAGGCATTTAGTAACAGCTTAGAATGGAAAAGACTGAGCTGTAGTTTGTTGAAAGTGGTTTGAAGGTCAGCGCAGACAGTACTGATATTAGGCCTTGAAACATGTATGGCAGTGTCATCCCCATAAAAGTGTAATCTCACATCAGAGATGTTCTCACCTAGGTCATTAATGTATAGCGTGAAAAGTAATTGACCAAGTACAGGTCATTAGGGGATATTCCTAAACAGAGGGATACAGGTAGAGTGGAGGCCTTCTGCTTTGACCTGTTGTAGTTGCCCAGTTATATAGTTGGAAAACCATTTCAATGCAGCAGGACCTATACCTATGTTGTACACATTTTACATCAGGATGTTATGGTCAACAATGTTAAAGGCCTTACTTAGATGGACAAAAATAGCTCCTGTAGCTTGTTTATGGTCAACAACCCCTAAACAGTCATTAGTGACCTTGGCAAGGGCAGAGACAGTAATATGTTTAGGTCTAAAACCAGAATGAAGAGGCATCATGATATAAGATTGCTCCAAGAAAACTCTTAATTGGACATTAACTAGTTTTTCCAGGAGTTTTGCCAAAATTGTGAGAATGGATGTAGGCCTGTAATTGTTGAGAATACTTGCATCTCCAAATCTATGGAGGGGTATGATGTGTAGTGTTGAGTGAAATGAAGAAATTTCATTACGCAAAATATTTTGCGAAATTCGTGCATTTTAAAAAATATTTTGCGGCTGTGAAATGTGAAATTTCACCTGAAAATGGTGAAATTTTGCCCTCAGAATGGTGAAAATCACCTTTTGTGGGTGAAATTTTGAAAGTTCACACCCCGCAAAATATTTTGCAGAACGTAAGAAATTCATGAAATATTTTGCATAACTCAATTTCTTAATTTCACACAACGCTACACATCATACTTATGCACACCATAGTCAAGCACCCAACAGCACCCTCCCTACCCCAACTCTAAAGAGCCATGTGCCCTACCACCCATGCTTCCACTGCGGTAGTGCTGTAGACACATCCACTGCGCAGTAACCTACCCCACGCTGGTGGAGGAGAGCATCTATTGGGGCACTCAATCCTCCTCCCCCCAGCCAACCCCCAACAGCCCAGGCTCATTCCTGAACCCGAGTCACTGGCGTAGCACAAGGTGTGGCATCCAGTGCCTCAACCATCAGTGCCACTGGCCCAGCTTTCATGTTCATTTTATCTAGAAAAAATAGTATGACATCCTCATTCTGTATAATAGCTTTGTCAGTACAGTATTTCACACATCATGGTATATGTTTAAACAACTTTTAGGTACAAAGTTGCAATAGTATTAAATTCAGCCATGAAGTCCACAGTTCTTGCAAAAGATCACCCTCTGGAGGCTGGTATATAAGCATAACTATGCACCCAACACCTGACCAGCATCTAACTGCCACACATTCAAGGTCATGGAAATTCCTATAGCATATTCCATAAGTCTCAAAATTGATCTAAAATAGATGGTCTCCCACCCTCTCCCATACGATCTTGCCTCAGATAATGCACCACCGAATATCCGGCTGAAACTCATGCCTCCAATGCAGGACTGGATTTATTACTTAGTCAGGTCACAGTAATGTAAACAGGGTCAGCTGACAAATCAAAAGTGTGGTTAGCGCAATAGCACTGACCTGATGAAATTACAGCACTTTGTTGTGATACTCTGCAATGTTGTTGGGCATCATTTCTTGAATTATTGGCAATAACTAAGGACTATTGACTGCTATGTTTTTTGAGGGTAATAGTAGAAAAATAAATTTAGACATGATATGGCATTTCAACCAATCACAGTAAGAGTTCATAATCCAAGGTTTACTAAGCATACTAGATACAGTTACAGCAAATAACATTGTCAGATATTTTCTGACATTTCTGAGATGTCTCTAGAGAAAGTGCCTGCGTGCCTGCAGTACCTCTACAGGGCTACCATAGAAAATGTCTTTAGAAAACTCTCAAAATATCAGGAAATATCTGACCATATCTGTTGTTGCAATTGTACATATAGACAGCAGGAAACGTGCTTATACTGTACTTACATACATACAAGCATATATATATATATATATATATATATATATAGCCCTGTTTGCTCTTGAGTCCCTCTTACCATTATACCCTGATGTGATTGTTTCACTGTGCCTATCAAAGCTCAATTGAATTCTGTCATAAGCATATTGTTGCACTGTTTTATTTTTATTTTTTTGTAATTTAATGTTTATTGAAGTTTCCAACATACAGTACATCATAGTCATGGTACATAGAGTGCGAACATGTACTTTCAGCATATCTAAAAAAAGAAGAAAAAGGAAAAATAACAAAAAGGGGGAAAAATTATCCCATTCCCTCTACCCGGCCCTAAATGCATTGAAAAAATTGTCCTACCCCACGGTGAAGCCTCCCCCCACAACATCTTACCATCCACCCATTACCCTTCGCCCATCCCAGGTTAGATTGCCCAGAGTCTTGGTTTACAAGAGGCCTCTATTCTCAGAGGTTTGTTGTGTTTATGGCATTTGCAGAGAGTATAAAGTTAAAAGTGGGGCCCATATTTTATTAAATTTGCTCAATCTGTTGTGCAAACTGGCAGTCATCTTTTCCATTCTGATATTGACCAATTATTCCTTCAACCATTCGACATATGATATTGCTTCATTATTCTTCCAGTGTCTGAGCACCAGTTTTTTGACTAACATAGATATAAGAGCTACATGATATTTGCGTGTGCTTAGGGGGATTTCTGAGTAGTTTCCTAAAAGGCAGATTTCAACCGTAAACAACTCATCAAGTCCCAACAAGGGATCTGCTCTTTGCTTGATTTGTGACCATAGGGGGGCTATTTTAGAACAGTGCCAGAAAATGTGAACTAGATTGCCCTCACCCTGGGCGCACGTCGAACAAACGGCAGAGGAGGCATTGCCAAACTTGGCTATCTTATGAGGAGTGTAATATAAGTTGTGCAAAATTTGGAACTGCATAAGTCGGAGCCTATCCTGCGTAATAAATTTGTGGCATCCTTGCCAGAGCTTCTCCCAATTAATGGGTGTCTCCAGAGGAAGCATTGTCCAATGATCAGTAGGTCCGTAAGGCCCAGGATAAACTTTGTTGTATAGAGCTTCAAAAATCTTGGAAACCACATGAGGGAGACACACTATTTGAATCAAATCCACCCAGAAGGGGGGAATCCCTAATATCTGGGGATTTACCCTAATAGTTTTCACCAAGATATGTCGCAGTTGGAATATTTTAAAAATATTGGAGGCTGGAATCCCTAACTTTCCTAGAATTTCTGTAGATGAAAACCATTTCTGTTCTGTCTCCTTCCAAAAATAGGTGAGCTTGGCTTCTTTGAGTTGTGGGATTCACTAGGGGGAAAGAACTTTCCCATCAAATCTAATATTGGGATTGCCCATCAGAGGTTGCTCCAAGTCTGAGCAGTGATTATATTTAATAAAAGAACAAAACTGGGAGTGAACCCTCATAGATACGGCGATGGGTGACGCGAGCAGCGGTTTTGGTAGGCTCTTGGGTTGCACAAAAAGCAGAGCTGCAGGAGAAAGATTGTGACTTCGGATTTGGGCAGATTCTATCTGGATCCAGAGGAGTTTGTATTCCCCAGATTTTTCAGAACTGCTTGGGGTAAGCCACCTCAAGTATTTACTCGCATGGCTGGCCCAATAATAAAGGCCAACATGTGGTACCCGGAGGCCCCCTTTGGGCTTCGGGGCCACTAACTTATAGAAGGCCAACTGGTGACCTTTACTGGCCCAAATAAAATTGGAAAAAATGTTGTGCACTTTCTTGAACCATGATTGGGGTAACCAAATATTCAGGACATTAAGTGGATAAAACAGCTGCCGAAAGACATTCATTTTGATAAGGCTAACTCTGCCCCAAATAGTCAAGGGGAGAAGGGACCATCTATTTAAATCTTGGATAATAATATTTAGTAGGGAGTCTAGATTCTATTTTTGCAAGAGAGCGGTGCTTCGTGAGAAGGTGATACCTAAATATTTCAATGACTTCCTTTCCCATGACAGGCCTAGTGCGCTGATCTCATACCTCATCACTCTTTGGTTGAGAGGGAAAACCACCATTTTCCCCACATTTAATTTATAGTTAGAAAGCAGATTATACTCTTTGATAGCCTCCAAAAGATGTGGGATAGCTTTTTCGGGATACGAGGTGTGAAGGAGTAAATCGTCTGCATAGGCCGACACCTTGATTTCAATGCTTTGTACCATTATACCTTGTACCTTGGGGTTGGCTACCAATCTTTGAATGAGAGGTTCTAGATATAAATTAAAAAGAAGTGGGGATAGGGTACATCCTTGCCTAGTGCCTGAGAGCACGGGAAACCTGTCGGAGCTACACCCATTGCATAAGACTTTGGCCGTTGGAGATTTGTAGAGGGCCTGTATCCAATTTTGGAATTCTAAAGGGAGGCCGAAAGCATGTAATGTCTGGAAAAGAAAGTTCCAGTTTACTCTTTCAAATGCTTTCTCGGCATCCAGAGAAACCAAGGCTGCTGGATATTCCGCATCTCTGGATGCCGAGAAAGCATGTGCCAGGGTTTGAATATGGTCACTAGCCGACCTACCCTTCATGAAGCCCACCTGCTCCACTCCTATTAAATCCAGAAGAACTATGCTTAGGCGATCTGCTAACAGTTTACTCAGAATTTTAATATCCTGATTAAGTAGTGATATCAGCCTGTAACTTGCCATATCCTCTGGAGTTTTACCGGGCTTTGGCAGAAGTACGATTAGCGCTTCAAACAATGTGCTGTCTGTACTCTTACCGGCTAGGATCTGCTGGAACATAGGGAGAAGCAAAGGGGCAAGATTCTTTGCAAATGCCTTGTAAAAATTGGATGAGAACCCATCAGGTCCCGGGGATTTGTCATTGGGGAGGCTATCTATAACTCTTAAAATCTCCACTTCGGTTAAAGGAGTGCATAAAGCAGCTTGTTGTGCTTCTGTGAGAGTGGGCAGATGAGATTCAGCTAGGTAATGATCCAGATCCTTACAGGAGGGGGCGGGTTCACCATCGGTGAGTGTAGAGATTGGAAAAACTTTTGGAATTCTGATGCGATTTCTTTTGGGTTGATCACTAGTGAACCATTATGGGACCGAATTGAGATAATGAATCTGGTGGACTCTTGTTGTTTGACTCAAGCAGCCAGAAGATGACCCACTTTCTCCCCCGATCAGCATAAATAGTTTTCATTTTCAGAATCAAGAACTCTGCCCTCTCTCTAAGAAGCTCCGAGTAGGAGTCTTTAAGTTTAACCAGATCCAACAGAGTTTGTTCCGGTGTGTGAGGAGACAAATTCTTTTTTATGCCTCTGCTCTGGCTAAGGAGCTGCATTAACTCTAACTCTCTTAATTTTTTCCTCCTTGATGCCACCCCAATTAATAGACCCCTGAGATAAGCTTTAAGGGCACCCCATTCCATGTCTGGTTTATCCGTAGAATTAGAATTAACAGACAGGTATTGTGAGATATGGTCATTGATGTATTTCAGTATTGTTGTGTCTTTTAGAAGTTGGTTATTGATTTTCCAACGGCCTTCCCTTTTTGGAATAACTGCCAAGGAGAGTTGACATGTAACTAATGAGTGATCTGATGGTGGTCCTGGGTGTATGGCTGAATCTACAACCCCGGATACCAAACAGTGCAAGAACATGATGTAGTCAATCCTGGAGGATGTCTTATGGACTGGGGAGGTGAATGTAAAACCTCTGTCCATGGGGTGTAGTGTAAGCCACACATCGCATAGTCCCACCTTGTCCCATAAGTCTCTTAGGGCCCTTTGTGCTGGGGATAGACCTCTGAGTTTATTTCCTGTGCAATCTATACTCGGGTCAAAAACTAAGTTTAAATCCCCACCCAGAATCATTGGGATTGTGAAGAAGGGGGCCAGTTTATTAATGAGTTCTACAAAGAACTCAGGAGAGTCAGAATTCGGTCCATATATGCTGCCCAGTAATACCTCCAAAGAGTATATTCTTCCTTGGACGAATACATACCTCCCATGGGCATTCCTAATTATGTTACTTAGTACAAATGGGACACTGCTTCTTATCAGGATCATGACCTCACAACTTTGCCTTGTACCTTGAGCTGTAAATACTTGTCCTATTTGTTGCCTTCTCATCTTTGATTCTTCTGAAATCAACAGATGAGATTCTTGTATAAAAGTGACATCCGACCTCAATAGTTGCAAGTGCTTACGCACTTGGTATTGTTTGATTTTCTGCCTAATTGCTCTTACATTCCACGAAGAAAAAGTTAAATTACTCATCATGAATTAAATCTAACCTTGTGTAAGCATTCTGGGTGTTCTACCAGCAGACTCTCTTCTGGTCACTAAATCAATGGATTGATCAGGAGAAACCTGGTCCAAGCATCCTTGACTCTCCCCCCTCCCAAAAATCAACCATTTGGCAGACAAGTGTATTAAAATCAATATCAGAGTAAACTCCCTACCCCCCTCACTGCTGCGGACAGCGAACAACAGAGCACCCTGCTATGCCCGCCCTCCCCCAAGCCCTCCGCACCCATCTGCTACCCCACTGACCTAAAATGTTATTGACACCTTGGAGTGAGCTGGCTAATGGGGTGGGGGTATAATAGAATATACTAACTAAAACACACTGTTCAAAACCCGTTCCACTCGTTATAACTACTTTGCTTTGCTAAATGTGCATTGGTCAGCTGTCACTGTGATCGTAACTTGATGGAATGTGAACTAAATTATCCAACTAGCTATTGTCATATGAAACAGTATCATAGCTTCCTACAACTTGATGTAACCTACGGTGCGACAGTTTACTCTCAGAAAGTAAAAAGGAAAAAGAAAAATAAGGTACATAAAATCAAAATACTAGGAGCGTATATTGTTTCCTTTATGCAAATCAAATCAGACACAGTCTCGTGCGTTAATAATCAAACTCGGCTCCAGTAGGTCTGAAGGCTGTCAGTTATAGTTGCCCTGATTATAAAAATGATTTAAACAGGAGTCTTTGCAGTGTCTTTAAAATCAGTGTTCAATTAAGCCATTCCGAAAACCAGTACCATAGCATTAACAGACAATTGAAACAGGTTGAGAAAGAAGAGTTGAAATTAAATGTCTTCCAACTCCGTGAACGAAAAGTTAATCCATCATCGCTGAATTTTGGGATTATCATTTTTGGGGTGGAGGGTCAGCTGTGGTCTACCCCGGCGATCCATAGAATAAAGCTTGACTTTCTGAACTTAGCAGTAAGCCACCGCGATGCCAGTGATCTATTGGCAGAAACTGCTTTCTGAAATTCCTAGGCTTCGTGTGCCCTCTAGTGGCGGCCATTGCAGGGACAAGACAAATGCTGCAACCGAGAGCCAGCCATACAAGCCCAGAATAAAGCAGTGTTTCGGTGAAACGTTATGGAGAGCTGGATTCAAGGGAACTCATCACCAATGCCACAACAACTATATAGCATTTGCAGTGAGAACTACAACATCAACACTGTCCTCTCCTGATAAGCCATAATGCAACTTCGGAGATTGTTAAAAGGAACTCACACATAGGGGGAAAAGAAAATCTTTCTGGGTGGTCAACAAACCTTTAATGACCTTTGCAGCTAAAGTCCCTTTTCTCCAGAGCTCTCAAACTTCTTTAAACAGGTCGGGGAAAGCACTTTTAAGCCCTTTTGTAGCGATGTCTGGGTCTTCAAAAGATACCCAAGATCCAGAAGTCAGGACCCCCAACTTCGCCGGGTAGGTCATCCGAAACTTCACACTGGCAGCGATTAACTTGGAGACCATGGGGTGGAACAGGGCTCTCCTTTGCCTAACCGATGCTGGTAAATCCTGCGCAACTCTGATTTTAGTGCCTTCCCAGCGCACTTCTTATAACTCTTTTATTTTTGCAAACAGGTGTTGCCGCTCTAAAAAGTTCAAAAATTTGAAGATCAGCAGGCGAGGAGGGGCACCAGTTGGTGGTTTGGGGCAGAGAGCCCTGTGTGCAGGCTCGATAGTGTAAGTCGGGCCGAAGGGCGACGGCCCAGCTAATTTTCCTATTAACTTCTGGATAAAACCTACGGCATCGGTTCCTTCAGCATTTTCAGGGAGCCCTATGAGGACCGCATTGTTCCTATGACTGCAGCCTTCTAGGTCTTCTATCTTCATCTCCATTTTTGCAAGCTTCTGGTGAATCGCCACGATCTCGGGCTCCACTTTCTCAGTTCTTTTTTCCACCGAGCTAATTCTGGCTTCAGTATCCGAGGTTCTTTGATAAAATCTTCCACCACTTGGGTAAGACTTTTAATTTCTGACTTTATTGTATTCATGCTTTCTTTGAAAGGGGCGAACTCTTGTAAGAATCGTTGCATGGTGAGAGGCTGCTGCTCCTCCATAGTGGCTCCGGGCGTCAATCCGTCTTCACCACAAGAGGCCCTGGCTTTTTTCGAGGCCTTTTCCAGCGTAGCTGGAGGAGTATGTTTGGAAGGATTTTTCTTCGACATTATCTCCATGTAAGAAAGTATGCTCAATATTTTGATCCAAACCCTTTCTTAAGCACGTGAGACTTGATTTGGATGAGAAACAGTTAGGTATTTCGATAGTTTTGAAAGTTTTGTGGGTAGAGGGCTGGAGCTGAGTTGGAAGGTTGCTACCTGGTGGACTGCATCACGTGATCCATCTGTTGCACTGTTTTATCCTGCACTGATTTTGGTTTGTACATCTGTAGTGTGTAGTACATCGCTCCTTTTCATGTACTGCATTGCTTTACTTGCAATTGTTTATGTATATTTGTAAATGTACTATTAATTTTTTGTCTTAATTGTACTATATTCCTCACTTCTCCCCTTCCTTCCCCCTCCCCCGAACATATCTGAAAATGATCCGTTATCAGCTCAGTGTATCATTCCCAGTAAAATGTTTGAAATACATACATGCATACTGTACAAATGGTATATATGGTTAAAGCCAACATTGCATCTCGAGACCATACAAACCACAAAGGACACAACCCTCCCTCCCTACTCCTTCCCTCTTCCTCTACTCCCTCCACACACCTCTTCACTGCCCCTGCCCTGATCCACTCCCCACTCCCTCTCTTTCTCCCTCTTTACACCAGCATCTGGCCTTGCCTTCCTCTGTTGGATGGCTACCAATATGAATCTATATTGTTTAATTTGTTATAGAAGTGATTTGCACAATTGTGATGTTTTGGTAATTGACAAAGCCCTCCGGCTGCTGTATTTATTTCTCTTTTGCACAATACCACTGCCCATTCTAATGTTTCAAGTTACCTGACTGTTGATTAACTAGAATCTGCAGCTTATCCATCAGGTAGCAAAATGGGCAGACTGGGTGGGCCAAGCGGTCCTTATCTGCCATCAAATTCTATGTTTCTATGTTTCTGACGTGGAACCTTTGTAAAAGAGCCCCTTGCTCAAAAGTGTATCTGATTCCCTTAAATAAATAAAACACAACACCACTGATACCAGTGACTTTTTGAGCAAATTTGTCATTTCCATACTTCATCTACTTTGTGCTTCAACTCTAATATGTACATTAATTAACTTAGCCTTTTACAATTGATTTCATCTACATGTGTTAGTTGCAAACAATTATGTTAATGCAGACATTTGAGTTGTAGAATGCAAAGTGCACAAAGTAGGGAAATGAAAACCATTAGGGTTTGGGTGTCTGTAGTATTGGTGAATCAGTGTTGGGATCTTCCTTAGGGTTGTCAACCCTAATGCCCACCCCTTCCCCCCAGCCCATAGCCTCTTGTCCAAAACACAAGGTACCGCTCCAAGCCAGTGCCTCATAGTTATACACTCTTCAAAGGTAGAGAAGTATGGCTTGCCCAATGTTGCCAACAGAATCTGTCATAGCTTTCTTCACACAGGGCCTGAAGGGCCCTGCATGAAGAAAAGAGATCATGTCTGACCTTGTTTGCTCAAAGGAGGGGGGTTGGCATTCGGATTGACAACCTCAAGTAAGACCCCAGCACTGATTCGTCAATTCTATGGAGATCCAAAACCCTAATGTTTTTCATTTCCTTGCTTTGTGTTCTTCAACCCTAAGGTCTGTACTAACATAGATTTTTGCAATTAATTTCCATTCTTTTTCTGATAGTAGAATTCTGTTCTCATTTGTTCAGGTCTCTTTGGGAGTGAAATTAAATAAATTGAACACTGGAGATAGTCCTAACATAGTGCAAAGGTCCATCAGGCTTTGACAAGTCAACACCTTGTGAGGGAAGGCTCCCTGGCCTGCCACAAGGCATCAGGCATGCACCAGAACACTGCTCTGTCCTTTCCCAGGCTGCTACAGCACCTTCCCTCCAGCACTGGCCCACTCAGCCAGCTCACTGAGCTTGCACCCTGGCTCAGGTCAATGGCATGGGAAGGCAACGTGGTCCTCACTGTGCCAACAGACGTTTCCTGTAAACAACATTATTTCATAATTTATTTTTGTGACAGTTTTACCTCAAAATTTAAACATATTTTTTTTATGATCTCTCCTTCTGAACATGACAGGTGTCATTTATAAAATACTGGATGAAGTATCATGTCAAACCACAAGCATAAAAACAAGTTTTCGACCAGGATTTGAGAAATGATAGCTGTCACATTCATTAGGTGGTGTGTAAAAATGGCCATGCTGAAAACTTGTGCTAAAATATGAAAAATGACTGAAGTTATGAGTGAATGTAGAAAAATGTTAATGTACATTCATAACATTGTTGTTTTTTTAACCGACCAAGATGACCGTCTAATCTTTCACTCCATCTAATGCCCTGCTAATATCCATAAAAATCAGTCTGAAGCTCTCTTGTGAGCAATCAGACCACCTGAAAAGTTAGCCACATACCTGCTTAAACAATTGGTGCCAACTTTGGGTATCCTGCTCCACCTGAGCTGCAATTTGCTTCAAGTGCCATTTGTTCCCCTCTGTGGTACAGCAAAGCATGGGAAGCAGCCGAAATGGCAACGGCCTCTAAGGACACAGCAGACAACAATCTAAAAGAGATGAAAAGTATGTTCCAGCACCTGTTGGCCCAAATGTCTAAACCAGAACTGGCCACACAAAGCATTAATGCAAACATTATCAAGATTTTGCATTGAGTCAATGTGGCAGAACAGAGGATCACTGACACAGAAGACTGTACCAGCTGACTGCTCACCCACATCTGAGATCAAAATTGCACCATCTGAATGATGTGGGACAAGCTCGAAGATACGGTGATTTGAGGGTGCAGAAATAATCTGCACTTTGTGGGCTTCTCAGAGGGCAGCAAAGGCTAGAGTGTCCTATGTTTCCTGCGGCAGACCCTAACAGACATACTGGGGCACAATTGGACAGGACCCCTGGAGACAGATAAGGCCCACCACTCCTTAGCTCTCAATCCCTCCTCCAGAAACTTGACCCCATCCCATCCCATCTTAGCCAGGTTTCTGCAATTCCCAGACAAGGAATTAATTATGCTCCTGGCTATGGAAGGACAAGAGCTCTGATGGAGGGGTCACCTTATCCAAATATTCAAGGATTACTCTCCCCCTCTCAGACTGCTGCCAGGCCTTCACATCAGCAAGAAGGACCTGCAAATACTTTGGCCTTCAATATTCCCTGAGGAATCCTGCCACACTTTGGATCTTGGTGAATGGTGTTGCCAGATTGTTCGACACCACAGAAGCAACTGAGGAATACCTATAAATGCACTCGCCAAAATTGGACATGAGGAAATATCAAACTGTCAGTGCCAGCAGACCAAGAGATACTCTATCTCAACTGATAGATACCACCCCAGCCCCACAGCAGCAGAGAGGCCATTGAAAAGGACCTTCTACCCACTAAGTGAAGAGGAATCCTGGCAGATCCCACCCAAGCTCACCCACGGTTGGCCGGCACCCAGACAGCCACCGACCAAGACCAGGACACCCGCCTGCAGCTCCTTGGAAGCTGCTTGTCCCTGAACAGGGCAGTTCCAGCTCACCCACGGTTGGCTGGCACCCAGCCAGCCACCGACCAAGACCAGGACACCCGCCTGCAGCTCCTTGGAAGCTGCTTGTCCCTGAACAGGGCAGTTCCAGCTCACCCACGGTCGGCCGGCACCCAGCCAGCCACCGACCAAGACCAGGACACCCACCTGCAGCTCCTTGGAAGATACGGGACAGCGCAGCCAATCAGAACATGGGTGCTTCCAGCAAACCCACTCTGATTGGCAGGAGTTTTCCCCTGCTATAGACACCTGGCACTTTGTTAGACTTTCCATAGAACTAAGCACATTTCTACTGTGTTATTAGGAGTGTATTCCCTGAGGAATCCTGCCACACTTTGGATCTTGGTGAATGGTGTTGCCAGATTGTTCGACACCACAGAAGCAACTGAGGAATACCTATAAATGCACTCGCCAAAATTGGACATGAGGAAATATCAAACTGTCAGTGCCAGCAGACCAAGAGATACTCTATCTCAACTGATAGATACCACCCCAGCCCCACAGCAGCAGAGAGGCCATTGAAAAGGACCTTCTACCCACTAAGTGAAGAGGAATCCTGGCAGATCCCACCCAAGCTCACCCACGGTTGGCCGGCACCCAGACAGCCACCGACCAAGACCAGGACACCCGCCTGCAGCTCCTTGGAAGCTGCTTGTCCCTGAACAGGGCAGTTCCAGCTCACCCACGGTCGGCCGGCACCCAGCCAGCCACCGACCAAGACCAGGACACCCGCCTGCAGCTCCTTGGAAGCTGCTTGTCCCTGAACAGGGCAGTTCCAGCTCACCCACGGTCGGCCGGCACCCAGCCAGCCACCGACCAAGACCAGGACACCCGCCTGCAGCTCCTTGGAAGCTGCTTGTCCCTGAACAGGGCAGTTCCAGCTCACCCACGGTCGGCCGGCACCCAGCCAGCCACCGACCAAGACCAGGACACCCGCCTGCAGCTCCTTGGAAGGTGCGGGACAGCGCAGCCAATCAGAACATGGGTGCTTCCAGCAAACCCACTCTGATTGGCAGGAGTTTTCCCCTGCTATAGACACCTGGCACTTTGTTAGACTTTCCATAGAACTAAGCACATTTCTACTGTGTTATTAGGAGTTTTTCTACTGTATTAGCTGGATTGTAATTTCTACTACTGTTTTAAATTGCTTACACCTCTTCTGTCTGACTGCTATTCCTGCAGTGCCCCCATCCAAGCACTCTGCCTTGGCTCCGATCTAACTAACTATCTTTTTTTTTTTTTTTTTTTTTTAGTGGCTAGTTTTCCATTAGCAGGTTATACAGACCTGCCACTAGAGGGATTCTTGGTCTTCTACATAAATCACCGTCTTCTTTTGTGGGCAATATGGCCTGCATTATCATCCTACTTCTTTCCCGGTTCTGCTACAAGGGGACTTGAGTCTGAAGGGTGGATGGCCACTAACTAAGCTGCTCCTGATCTCCTTGTTCCCCTTTGTGCTGTATTTTCTCATCTAGGTTTTAAATGGGTACCTAGGTGGGCAAATTTCTTGCCTAGAAAATATTGCACTAATACAAATCACGAGACCACTCAATCTGGGACCATGGCTCTCCTTATTGTGTTTTTATTGATCCTAAGGTGCAGAGTTTTCAGCAAAACAGTGCAATTCGAAGTACCTCAATGCAATTCAGTTCTCCAATGTACCTTATCAATACCTAATGTTATAACAGTCTACTGTGCAGACACTCTGTCATTCTCCTCTCCCCTTTTAGCCTATTCCCCCCGGTTAGCCTACACCCCTTTGCTACTGTCCTCACCTATGTCTACCCAAGCACTTACATTGATCACAATCAACTGTCATTACAGTGGCGCCGCCTCTTGCGCAGCACGATATGGGTTGCTGCAAAGAAATAAAAAAGCAGTCTCCATTCTTATAAGCTCCTTAAAGAAAGTTATACTTCTGCTTCTTCTCTGCTCAGGAAATGTGGAGCTCAACCCTGGCCCCTCCCTACAACTTACCTCGCCTATCGATTTTGCTGAGGCCATAGGTCTCAAAATGATGATGGTCAACATTTTAAGCCTGCCTAAAAAAACTTGTACAGCTGCAAGCCTGGGCTGCACACGTTAACCCAGACCTTATCATAATTACTGAGTCGTGGTTAAAAAAGACGAACACCGATCAACAAATATCACTGCAGGGCTACAATTTATTTAGAGCAGATAGAGAATCTAGAGGCGGGGTGTGGTTATCTATGCCAAATCTAAGTACCTGTCACCAATATTAGTTGCAAATCTCTAGCCAAGGAATTTGAGTTAGTTTCGCTGAGCCTTCATCTCCCTCCTCGGAATGTATCACTATCCTAGGTGGCTATAGACCCCGTCTGGTGGTGATGAAGTCCTTAATCTTTTGAAATCCATGTTGCAGATGCAAAAACTGAAACAATATTTCTAGGAGATCTAAATATGGACTGGCTGTCACCTAAATCACATGGCCTCAAATCCCTTTGTGACGAGCTAGGTCTTGGGCAATTAGTCAGAGAACCTACTAGGAACAACACTCTAAATCTGCCAACAGTTCCATTCTAGATGTGGTACTAACCACCCATCACACAAAATATCTAATTTGGCAGTGTTTCACAACGACATGAGCGATCATGGAATTGTTGCTTGCATAAGATCTCAAATTAAGGCCCGGCGCCTAACATCTTTATAACAAAAAGATCTTTTCGCAAATTCAGTGCAGTAAACTTTTATCTGACCTGAGCATGATCAGATGGCAAGATCTTTACCTAGCCAAAGATGTCAACAAGGCAGCTTGCATCCTTAATGACAAACTCACTACAATAATAAATAAGCATGCCCTTTCATCAAAGTAGGGTACAGAACAATCCAATCCCTGGTTCACCTCGGATCTCAAGGCAGCCCTTATAGCTCGAGATAAGCTCTGGGCTAAAGCTAGACATTCCAAAGAATCTTGGATTGGCAGGCCTTTAGAACAGCCAGGAATAACTGTGTGAAAAACTTCGCTCTGCTAAAGCTAACTATTATATTCTACTCTCGAACAAGCTAAAGGTAACCCTCATAAAATATGGAAGACTATCAAAGCTATAGAAGGACGGCCATGGCCCCTCTGTCCCAACAAAGATAGTCGCAAGTGGCAAGATTGTGGAAAACAAGTCCCTAATCCTGGAGGAACTTAACTCCACTTTGCCACAGCTGGATTAACTTTTGACTCGTCACCTTATGCTGGTGCTGCGGTGAGCCAGCATACCCTCCCACCACATCTAGTCCTGGACCAGTCCCTTCCAACTACGCGAGATAACTATAAAAGTAGAAGATTCTCTTCTTAACTTGACACCAAAAAGTGCAAGGGACGATGGCTTGGAACCCCTTTTTCCTAAGGTCAGGCTATGCCCATCTCACTGCCCCAATTCTCCACATCTTCAATCTTTCCATTACATCTGCTGCTGTGCCGTCCTGCTGGAAATCAGCACATATCCTCCCTCTATTTAAATCTGGTGACCCATGCGATGTAAACAACTACAGGCCTATCTCCATATTGCCTATCCTTTCTAAAGTTCTTTGAAAACTGATCCATATTCAGTTAAAATCTCACTTGAAACCTTCTCTCTCATTAACCCAGCTCAATCTGGCTTCCGGCTAATCATAGCACAATCACTGCACTAGCAAAAGTAACCAATTATTGGATCTCTATAGATGCTAAGAAGGTAACTGGTGCAGTCTTTTGGACCTCAGCAAAGCTTTTGATACTGTTGATCACAAACTATTAGTCAATTGCCTTGCAAAGTTGGGTGCCACATACCATACCACCCAGTGGTTCTCTAGCTACCTAACTGGAAGATTCCAAAAAGTAAAGGCGGAAGGCTTTTTCTGCTGCCTTGCCAGTTGCAAGAGGAGTCCTCAAGGATCCATCTTAGGCCCTATCTTGTTTTCTCTGTACATCAATGACTTAGATGCTAACATATCTCGTCAATCTGCACTTTTTGCAGATGATACTGTGTTGTATACTTCTGGCTCATCGTTATCTGAAGTCAAGGGTGCTTCAAGCGGACTTAGCACAACCTGAGCATAATTTAATAAAGACAAAGCTTCTGCTCAATGCCAAGAAGACTAAAGCGATGATATTCTCCCACAGTGCTGTCTCATGCCCCCCCAATACTCTTGCCCAAGACTTCATTGTCACCACGCTAAACGAGCCTCTGGAAGTTGTAACCAAATTTAAATATCTAGGTATCTGGATCGACAATAAATTATCTTTCAGTGACCACATTGAAGATGTCTCTAGAAGGTTAAAAGCAAGGTTAGGTTTCTCCTACAGAAATAGGCCCCTTTTCCCCCTTGAAACTCGAAACAAGCTTGTACAGGCCACTTTTCTCCCCCTACTCGACTATGGCGATGTAATCTGTTCCTCCACCACTCTTGCAAATCTAAGTAAACTGGACATCCTTTATCACCGTGCGTTATGGTTCATTACCAACTCCCCTTACCATTCGCACCACTGTGACTTATATGCAGCTGTTGGTTGGACATCCCTTACTACTAGACGCCTGCTCCATGCTGGGCTATGGACTCTTAAACTGCTCCTGTAGAAATTGCCAAGCTATCTCTCTTCCTTTATTAGTATCTCACATAGTGCATACTCGTTAAGAAAATCTGACTTTATTATGCTTGACATACCAAGGACACGGACTTCCTTTGGTAAATGTGCTATTGCATATGCCCTTCCCTCCATTTGGAACCAATTACAAACCGTACTGAAACTAACTTGCACAGTTTCAATAAACTTCTACAAATCACTAAGTTCAGCCAAAATAAAAGACACCTGTAACTGTCATTAAGTCTCTTCCTTCCCCATGTGTGCCATATTTATCCACTGGTAAGGTATAATTGATTTGTCATATTAACTGCTTTCCCTTCCCCTTCTACTCCTGGCTTTATCTTTGTTACGCTCCACTGCTACTCTATCAAATCTCTCCTCCTCTCATATCAGTTGTAGACTGTTGTTTGTTCTAGCTACCAAAATACTGTATATTTGATTTGATTTGATTAAATCTAATCACACCAGTCATCATGTTTCATTTATCAGTATCGACCTATAAGTAGCTTCCCTGTCTCATATCAGTGTTTACCACCAGGTCACCTATGTGGTACCCTTGTATGTATATCCAGCCTGCATCATGTAACGTGTATTTCATGTATATACTGTTATTGCCTATCTGTGTTTGTACTTTAAGTGTTTATGTCACAGGACCTCCTTGTGAATGAGCTTGCTCAATGGAGTTTTCCTGCAATAAACTTGAACTTTGAACTTGAACTTGAAGCAAAAATGGAAGAATCAGCTACAAAAGACTGTGGAGGCCCAAAAGAAAGGAAAGATCCCCCTAAATGCATTCCCAGTGCTGAAGCCACAGAGCCAACTCCAAAGACACTTCAGGCCCTCCTATGGGCCTACTAGGGAAAAAACGCTTTGTGATACTAGTATGCGAGGATCCTATGGCCATCCACCCCTGCCCTCTGACTCCTCCAGACTTACCAGTTGTGGAACCTGTGACTCCTCAGTCCAAGTCCTAGGCCAAGGTCTGCTCCCTGCAAGCTGATCTACCTGCACTGAAGACACCATCGCATGACTCACAAATGATGGCCTGAATACTGCAGCTCTTTCAGTGGACTGAGAGACTGATGCAGTTCATTTTTCAGGGACCCAATTTACAGCCAAAAACTCATTCAGAACAGGTCATCATAGCAACCTTGTTTTGCTTCTATCAGGACCCCTCACCAATTAAGGGTCACTCTCTTAAAGCAGCAATGGCTCCACATAACTACACTGCTTTTGGGATGCATGGATTGCATATCCCCACTTTAAGGCTAGGCATACCTGTCTCTGGGTCCTTAGTTAAATCAGGAGACTTGGGAAACCACTACAGGTTAACTGCATTAAGTGGTAAGCTACCCTGCAATCTCCCGGACAGCGGGCCTGTCTCTCCAGGTGGATATAAGGGACCTGATTTTGTATTTCTCCTCTTGGTTATGAATATTGGGGAGGGTGTTACCAGTGAAGGTAGTGATCAGCTCCAGGTTGACTCATGTGATCCATGACAGACAGAAGGGGGGGAGGCACTCAAGCTGTTTTTAAAAAGAGCTTCTCTTACCCACATTGAGCCTGATTACAATTCAAACATGGCGTGATGCCCCAGCCCCATAACAGGGAGCCACAGGGACCCAGTACCAGGGGGATTATCAGACCCTTGAAGCACATACGCCACTTGCTCTAATGGCTGACATGCATGAGTAACTATATGGCATGGAGGGAGGGCAGGATTTCAAGTTTGGCACTAAGATTAATTGCTCAGCATATAGGGCACATGACCCTGCCTTCAGACAGCCCAGACCTCCTAGGGCAGGGCTTATGGCAGAATCTTAAGTGTTTATGCACCTTCTTGAGCACTCTGTAGGTGCTTGGGCACATGGAATGTCTGTGCCAATGTCAGAGAAGTCTCTCATGAATTTTTTGGGAAATGGAGGGAAGGAGAGGATGGGGTAAAGGGCTGCTTTATGGGTTTATGTTTATATATAAATTGTGGTTTATTGCATTCTTGTGTAATAATCTCTATGGTTTTGAATGTAATTGTGCAGTGGGGGTGGGATACTGAGAATTTAACATTGATGCTTGACAATGCTGGGGGTTCTCTTGTATACCTGAGGTGGGGCAGACAGACTGGAATTTTTTTTCCCATTTTAATGGCACTTAACTTTGTAAGCTGGAATGTCCAGGGGCTAAACTCCTTGGTCAAAAGGAAGAAGGTATTGTCCCACCCTAAGCACTTCAAAACCCACCAAGCCTTTCTTCAAGAAACCAAGCAGACAAATGCAGAAGTCATCAAAATGAAGAAAGACTGGGTGAGGGATGAATACCCTATTACTATGCACTTGTCTAAGCATGGAGTTTCTATGCTGCTCCACAAATCCTTTCAGAGGGTGGTGGTAAGTGGCTGTAACTCCACAGAGGGAAGAGTGACCAGTGGGGTACCACAGGGATCAGTGCTGGGACTGGTCCTATTCAACATCTTCATCAGTGACATTGTGTGGGACCTAGAAGACAGAATTTCCCTGTTCGCTGATGACATAAAGCTCTGTAACAGAGTAGACACACCAGAGGGTGTAGACAGAATGAGAAGGGACCTGCAGAAACTTGAAGAATGGTCAGGGGTTTGGCAGTTGAAATTCAGTGCAAAGAAGTGCAAGGTAATGCATATGGGGCACAAAAACCCAGGCACAATATATCATTTGGGGGGTGAGGATATAGCATGCACCTAGCAGGAAAGGGATCTTGGGGTTATCATCTCTGATGACCTCAAGGTAGGGAAACAGTGTGACAAGACAGCAGGTAAAGCAAATAAGATGCTGGGATGCATAGGCAGGGGCATCACCAGCAGGAAAAGGGAGGTCATAATTCCACTATACAAGAAGCTAGTGAGGCCCTACCTGGAGTACAGGGTACAGTTCTGGAGACCTTACTTAAGTAAGGACATAGACAGGGTAGAGAAGGTTCAGAGGAGGGCAACAAAGATGGTACATGGATTGCATCACAAGTCCTATGAGGACAGGTTAAAGGAATTGAATATGTACTCCCTGGAGGAGAGGAGGGAGAGAGGGGATAAGATAGAGACATACAAGTATCTTACAGGGAGGAACAGGGTGTAGGAATACACTATTTTTAAGTGAAAAAGATGTTCCAGGACTAGAGGGCATGGGATGAAGTTGGAGGGAGGACGATTCAGAGGAAATGTGAGGAAGAATTTCTTCACAGAATGGGTGGTGGACAAGTGGAACACCCTGTCAGAGGAAGTGGTGGGGGCTGAAACAATCACGGGATTTAAGAATGCATGGGATAGACATAAAGGAATTCTGGAGGTCAGGGTTAAAGGGCAACAGACTTCTAGGAAAACATAAACTTACAAGCTCAAATGGGCAGACTGGGTGGGCCGTAGGCCCTTATCTGCCGACACTGTCTATGTATCTATGTAATTTATCATAGAGGCGTCGCAATCAGTCAAAATAGGGAGGTGGGTTCTGGTACAGGTTCATACCCCATCAGGCCCTGTGGTACTAGTTAATGTGTACGGCCCTAATAAAGATGACCCTGCCTTCTTCCATGACCTAAGCCAGGTATTGTTGGACTTCAATCAGGGTGGGTCTCTGATGGTCATAGGGGCATATCTTAATGTAACACTACAACCACAGGTGGATAGATCTTGTACCTCCACAAAACCTCATCAACAGGAACTCCTGGCCCATAGGGCCCTTATGGAGGAACATAGCCTATCAGTTGACTGGAGCTTCCAACACCCTAAGGTGAGGGATTTTACTTACCAGTCACTAACTCATTAATACTCTAGTAGAATAGCTTTGTGGGTGATAAGCTCCCCCCTGCTGCCCAAGCTCACCGAGGCCCTTATTCACCCCAAATATCTGACCACGTCCCTTTTAAACTTAAATTACTTTGGGGTCCCCCAACTCCAAGGTCCTTCTTATGAAGATGTGACCCACTATTGCTGGAGGACCCACAGTTTAATGAATGACTCTCCAATGAGGTAGAGGCTTACTGGCAAGAGAATGATAATGGGCAGATGTCAGCTGCCACTTTATAGGAGGCTTTTAAAGCTACTCTAAGAGGCAAAGTTATGGCCTATGTGGCACATTGAAGATTGACCAGAGAGGCCATACAAAATGCCCTACAGAAAGAACTAAAGGTAGCTGAAGCTGCTTATGAAGCAGCAGATTCCCCCCCCTTCCCCATATCCTTGCTGGCCAAAGTCATTGGCTTATGGATTAAACTAATTAACCTTCTTACGTAGAAAGCTGAATTGGCTATTTTCCAAATGCATGACACCTTTTGGGAAGGGGGAATCTAGCAAACTTCTTACTTACCGCTTAAAATGTAGGCAGGACAGCACCCTCATACACTGCCTTAAGGACTCTGAGGGTTCCTTCAAGAGTGACCCCAAAAAATCAGTAAAGTAAGGCAGCAAATTTACACTAACATGTATGCCTCCCCATACCTGCCACAAGCCACTGCAATAATGGACTTCCTTTGAGAATTACCAATTCCTACCCTTCCACCAACTCATGTGGTGGAGCTAGACTTCCCCATCTCCTGCCAGGAAGTAGTGCATGCCATCAAGGCACTAAATCCACACAGATCTCCTGGAGGAGATGAATACCCCATAGACTTCTATCACCTCTTGGCACAAGAACTCTTCCCTTATCTGCTAAGTTTATTCCAGGAGTTCCTCACTGTGACTACTCTCCCACCCTTCAGTAGGGAAGCCATGATAACAGTGCTCCCAAAGAAGGGTTAAAGCCGCTCTCTTCCAGGCAGTTATCAACCCATCTCACTTATCAATGTTGATGTTAAGGTGTTGGCCAAAATGTTGGAAACCCAGCTTGAAATTGTACTCTCTGGTCTAATCCATCCAGGCAGAGTTTGTAAAATGAAGGCTGGGATCAGACCACCTGAGAACCTTACTGTCCCTCATCCATACGATACAGCATGACAAATCACCAGCAGCGGCTGTAGCAGTGGGTTTCAAAAAATCCTTCATCTCTGTCGAATGGCAATACCTACTCTCCACTCTAGAGGCAATGAGATTTGGGCTTCAATTTCACACTTAGATCTGGATCCTTCATTCCTCACCATCTGTCTCAGTCCTTACCAATGGCCTTTGTTCCAAATCATATCCCCTTCAGAAAGGCATGAGGCAGGGCTGGCCCCTCTCCCCTCTCCTCTTTATATTGGCCATAGAAACCCTGCCCATTGCCCTGAGAGAACACCCCCAAACCCGAGGGATCTGGGTCGCGACACTGAATTTACCACATTTTGCTATGCGGATGACCTACTAATTACCCTTTCAGATGCTCAACAGGCAGTCCCACACATACTCTCCCTAATGAATGCCTTCTCACAAATCTCAGGCCTCCAGATTAACCAAAGCAAGACAGACGTCTTACCTCTCAATTAGTTACGCAAGCCAGAACTCCTAGCAAGAAAAGGCCTCACCTGGGCCAAGCAAGGTATCACATACTTAGGAATTAAACTACATAAGAGCTATAACAAAATTATAACTATGAACATGAATCCTCTGCTAGATTCCACCAGACTCAAAGTGCAATGGTGGAAATCCCAAAATCCCTCCTTGGTAGGGAAAAATAGATGCCATCAAAATGATCATAGCTCCAAAATTCCTCAGTGTTCTGGTGCATCGACCCATCATGATTCCCCAAGTCTGGTTACACAAGATAGATGAGGTCCTGGGGTCCTTCCTGTGGGAAGAGAAACCACCTCATTACAGCAAATCTAAACTTAGGGCCCACTGGACAATGGATGATGAGGCCTCCCACAGTTCCACTCCTACCATGTAGCTTTTATCTCTGCCCAAACTGTATGTTGGTTAGACGGCAATCTGGAAGCTATTCCACTCTGGCTACAACTGGAAACCACCCTGGTAGAAGGGGAATCCCTAGCATGCCCCTGTATGAGAAGCATGCTAAGCCATAGTATCTGCCTCCTCCTGTGGGTGCATCCATAGCATACTGGAGAAAACTCCATATTTGACTCAAAGAATTTCCATACTCCAAGGAATATCTCCCCTTATGGGGCAATCCAGTAGTCTCCATTGGAGTATCCCTCTTTAAATGGCCCATCTGGAAGCAACAGGGCATACACCGTGTTAAGGATTTGGTCTCCTCTGGGACCAAACAAATGGACTCTTGTATAGGCCTCAAGGAGTTCTTTCTCATATCTCAAAGAGACTTTGGCAGTATCTACAACTTCAGGATGTTATACACAAACTTTACCAGGAAAACCAGGTGTACCTTTCCATACACACTGCACACCCCTTGTATTTCTGGACCTCCCTAACCAAAAGCAGGGCAGGCACCATATACTGTGCCATCAGGAATGCACAGTTGGATCCCACACAAGCTGCCATAAACCTCTGGAAGGATGAATTAGGCATCACCCTCTCACTCCCAGTGGGACAACTGCTGGTTTAGACTACATAAGGCTAGTCATCATGGCAGAAGTAGCCTTAACCAAAACAAAACCCTCCACAGATGATATCTCATGCCCCAGGCTCTTGATCAATGGGCCTCCTTATGGATGACTCCTGCTGGCAGTGTCAGGGACCTGGAGCCTCATTATTTCATATACCGTGGTCTGGTCATTGCTGGCTATTCACCACTTCTGGTCCCAAGCACAAAGCGTTTGTGCTAAAGTTGTAGAGGAAGACCTCCTCATCAATGCAGAAATGCTCTTTTTAATCAACAGGCATTATAACCAGCTTACAAGAGATAAAACACCCCATATTGTACATTCTTGTTACAACAGTAAGGGTTTCAACACTCAACCATAACAGGCCTTGTTCTAAAAAGGGAACAGAAAATAGAAGCCACTGAATGCTAGTATAGTTTGCACCCAATAAGAATTAATATGTTGTTATAAATTAACGTAGATGTGATAATGATGATGTAGTTAGAATTGTAACTCCAAGAGGCATGCACTGGCCAGGATGTAATGCACCATTAATATATTCTAAGTTCATGCTTCTAATAAAAAGTGGATCTCACACACACACACACACACACACACACACACACACACAGTAAATGCACCTTTTAGGTTACTGTCCAACAGAGATGCCCAAATCAACTTTACTAACTCAATGGGTCACTGCTGGGGGAGTGGTGGCCAAAAGGCTGTTACTATGCAGATGGAGGTCCACCCAGATCCCTTTAGTCCAGGAGTAGTTGCTAGTAGTAGATCAATTGGCTACATAGGGGAGGCTTTCAAGCTTCACTGACTCCACCCTGAAGCATTACTAAAAGGTATGGGTCCCCTTTATAAGCTCAGAATACTGTAAAATGGAGCCCCAGTTACTGCAGGTACCCCTTCAAATACTGTGAATCCTTAAGGGATGACATCTATACTCTGGTCTGGATCAATCTCTACCTCTCGCACAGGCTAGCTGTTTGCAGCTGACTGCAAAGTTTGTGTTGGATGTTGTTCTTGTTAAATTCTTCAGGTTTAATACCCTTGAGTTATAGTGTTTACCAACTCCAGCAAATCTGGCTTATGGTGACAAATATACAATACTTGTTAACTTAACATGCCTGACAAAAGGGGTACAACAGTCCACTAACACACATGCATTACCAATCTTCTGTTAAGGTTATGCATCTGTGAACCACATTGATGGTGTTGTCACTGGGGCCAGTTAAGAACTCCAAAAACTGATTTTCATCTACTACATATTGTTCATCTGGGCTGTAATAACAACATATTATGGACTTATGATATGCAATGATTTCTCTATAGCTATGTATCTACTCCAACAATTATTGTTGAGGTTTTTATTCTTTGTATGTTGTTGGTTGTGTTTAATAAAAAATGATTAACTACAATATTTTACCCCAGATTTTCAACCCTAGGGATTAGTCCATGGGCTTATCTTGTTTAATGTTTTTTTTGAATGATCTAGCTAACATTTTGTATAGCTCTGACTCCCATATTATCATGTACTCAGATGATATTGCTTTGTACTGAAGGGAATCTAATGTCAGTGATATAACCAGATATTTGCAGCACGACTTTGTAGTGATACAGTACAACATGCTTTTTTTAAGAAATGGCCTTCTATTTAATGTTGGTAAAACTAAGTATATGCACTTTGGAACAAAACAAAAATGAAGGGTTTAACCCCCTTAGACTTAATTAGAGATCTGAGTGGCACCTTTGTTGAGAGAGTGGACAGTTTCAACCATCTTGATTTTACAGTAGTCCAGACTGCCATTCAAAGAATATATCTACACACTGGTTAAATCAGTACATGCTCACCTTGGTCAGCTTTTTAGGTGAAACAAATTGTTTGTTCCCTCACTCCAAGATTTATTTTGGCTCAGTCCTTACTCCTGTTATTAGTAAACTATAGACTACCAGTCTATGCCATTGGCAATGTCACTGACTCGCAAAGAGATAAAATTCTCCACAGTTCTACGTGCAGATTTATTGCCTCCCACCCCAGATTCTGTCATCACCGCACTCTTTAAAAACACAATGGCTAACCATGTTTTGATTTGCACATTATGTATTTTACCCTCAATGGTTTTACACATTTCCTGAAAGGCCTGATTAGATTTTTGTTTGTGGCTAATGCTAGCGACAACACTGGCCCAGAGAGTTAGATCTGCTGATATTCAATTCATAAGACCCCTTCTCTTCTGTTCCTCCGTGGGTCAGCATTCTTTTATTTTTAAAGCAATTATATTCTGAAATAATTTACCTGCTTCATTACACTCTATCAGTTCACAGAATATGTTTATAATAGTGTTAAAAATACTGTTTGGAATTGCCTATGTGCAAGTGTAATGTCACCTGCTGACTGTGTAAATGATGCATTGCATATTTATTTTATATTGTTGCTCTTGTTTACAGCGCTGGATCTTCATTGAAAATGGGCATCTAATGCTCTTAAATCCTACCTAGTTAACAAATTATCTTGGAGCCAACCTTGTTAACAAATGAGAATATATATATATATATACACACACACATATATATATATATATATATATATATATATATATATATATATATATATATATAGGATACATGATGAGCAGGAGTGGAATATGGAAAATATTCTCACTCCTGCAGAGTGAGCTCTGCATTCTCATGACTGCTGAAGGCACAAGTGAGAATGCATAGCTCACTCTGCAGGAGTGAGAATATTTTCCATATCCCATGATCTGCACATCATGTGTGCTATTTATACAATGGAGTAGGAACTTCAAAAATGTTGATATGTTTTTCTGCATCCTTTTCCTGTATTTTTTATTTTAGTGTTTGGTAACTGGGTACGTTTTTAGAGATTACTTGGGAAAATTAGGCCGTTAAGTGATTTGTGCTGTATCACGCAGTGTAGAATTGGAGATTGTGAGAACCAAACCCAGGTCTGGTGTGCTGTATGTAACAACCTTGTTCGACGCTCATTACTCTAACTGTTAGGCTATACTGAGAACACTGTTTATGTGTGTTCTGAGTGTGTGTAAGTGTTTCTGAATGGGCTGGGAGCGTGACAAACACTATGAGAAACAGGTGAATGTGTTTGACAGTGCTAATTGAGTTAGTGCCAGCAAGCAGTAAGAAAGTGAAACTGTGAGGTCCTGTGATTTAGAATACAGGTTTTCTTGAAAATGACTGTAGCATAGTCATGGGCTGGGCATTTTGCACACACTATGGAAAAGAGCGGAATGTCCTTTGCAATGTTAATTGAGTTACTTGCAAGTAGCAGTGAAAAACAGAAACTGTGAGGCACTGTTATTGAGAATGCAAGCTTTCTTGAAAATGACAGTAGAACAGTAATGGGTTGGGAGTTTTGCACACACTGTTGGAAACAGCTGAATGTCCTTTGCAGTGTTAACTGAGTTACTTGCAAACAGCAGTGAGAAACAAATTTGTGGAGAAGTTCAATTTAGTATGCAGGATGGAGTGAGTGAGTGAGTAATGACATCAGCAGAGTAACATAAAACATAGAAACATAGAATTTGATGGCAGATAAGGACCACTTGGCCCACCCAGTCTGCCCATTTCCCTACCTAATAGATAAGCTGCAGATCCTGGTTAGCCAACAGCCTACTTCTTCCTACCCCCACCCACTAGAATTGCCTTATGACTGTACCATGCATTCTTGAAATCCACCACTGTTTTGTTCTATTCATCCACAACCCTCTCCATGAAAAAATACTTCCTCACATTACCTCTGAGCTGTCCCACCTCAATCTTCAAATTATGCCCCCTTGTTCTTGCACACCTCTTTTTCTGAAATATGTTACCCTCTTGGACTTTGTTGATTCCCATGAGGCACTTGAAAGTTTCTATCATGTCTCCCCTCTCCCTCTTTTCCTCGCAGCTATACATATTAAGCTCTTTAAATCTCTTTTCATAAGTCTTCTGGTACAGACCATGCTCCATTTTAGTCATCCTCCTCTGGACTGCCTCCATCCTGTCTATGTCTTTGCGGAGATTGGGTCTCCAGAACTGCACGCACTACCCCAGATGGGGTCTCACCAGCTGTTTGTACACAGTAGGTATATTTGTAAGTTATTTTAACTCCAGTGATGTCATCGTACGTTATTTCATTGCAGTGGAAATAACTGAAGTTATCTCACTCATATTACTCTCACCCCATTGTATAAATATATATATATATATATATATATATATATAAATCAATCTCTCTCTCTCTCTATATATATATATATATATATATATATATATATATACATATATATACATACATACAGTAGAAGCCATTTAATTAGGATGCACTTAAAGGGGATGTCCATTTATTTGTGACAATCCCCTGGTCACTGATTGAGCAGCAATGTTATCTAATGGGGCTAGTCTCCTGTTAATTGGGATGCCTACGCTGTTTAAAAAAGATGATTGAGCTGAAGCTGAGCTAATGTTCAGGCTCATTCTCATCTCATTTGTGACCCATCAGCTAGCACCTCACTCATCTCCCACTTCCTTATGCATCCACACTTCCTATATTCACTCCAGACTCACTCACCTTCACCTTTATTTTATTTATTTAGTTTTTGTGGACTGGGTAAGGTGCACTAGCCATAGCAATGACTATTTTCAGGCATGACCCAGGAGTTTACAGAAATAAAACATTTTGAACAATGACAGTACAATCATATAAACAGTAGGTGCTTAGAAAATAGTAATACAGTGCAGGTGAAACAAATAGATACAACTGATTCTGCAGAACTATATAACATAGAAATATGGGAGAGCAACAGTAAAAAATCCATTGGCAACAATAATGTAGCAGTCTAGTGAGATTAAACAAATCAAAAGTGCCATTTTAATAGTTGAGGAAGATGGAATACAATAGAAATAGGAGTATTGAAGGGGTAGGGAGGTAATACACAGAGGTGGGATAGGATAGGATAAGAAAATTGAGGTATGGCTAGATGTAATTAGAATTAAAATATGGCAATGGCAATTATGGTTTATTGAACAGTGTTCCATATTGGCTCTTGACTCACACTCATAGCACCAGCACTGAGAAACTGCAGGAAGGGTACAATCACTCAGGTTTTAAATGAAAAAGACTGCCTTCTTTGTTACATGCTCACTTCTGACTCCCTTCCCCTATGCATGCTTGGCACCAGCGCTGAAAGACCGTAGGACGGTAAATGCAGATTTAGAAAATCCAGTGTCTATTTTAACATTAAATGCAAGTTTCCTTTTACTTATATTTCATTCTTTTTTTTTGTTACACTATCATTTGGGAGCCGCAAAACGCTAGACGGAATAACACATGGACAGTCTGTGAACAAACAGCATCTTAGCTTGTTATTCAGCCTAGCAGTTTGCAGCTTCCGAGTCAGATAACAACAGTTAGTTATTAGTTAATGAGTGATGTTAGACTGTGGGATTTATTTATTTATTTGTTTTTGGATTACACTACCTTTGAGCCTGATGCTCTTTCAGAGGTTCCACGTTGAAAGAGAAATACAATAAAATATAGCATTATACAATATAGTGCAGCAATTAGCACCAGACTCTTACAATAACAAGATTACAATATTCTGACAGGCACTAAAGGGTAAACAATAAAAATACATTTTGGAATAAGTATAAAATAGGTGAACATAGAGCAGCCAACAATGGCCTTGTTGTTTAAGAGTGAGGGAAAGAAAAAGGGATGTGGAGGGGGAATTTTAGGTGGGCTCAAAAGAAAAAGAGACAGTAAGGAAGGGGCCATGGGAGAGACCTGGTCTAGGGAGGCATGGACAGTGGAGAGTGGGGGGAAATGAGAGTGGGGGAGGGATTGGGATGGTGGCTGGGATACAGGTCTGTGTTTACAAGGGGGTGGGATGGTGGACAGCATACAGGTCTATGTTAACATGCGGTAGGAAGATAGGCGGTAAGGCTGCAAGTTGCATAGAGGGAGGGGTAGGGGGGTACAGAGAAATAGAAGGCAGCCTTTGGCAATAGAGGCAACAGGGTGAGATTTCTCCATGACTGGACAATCATATCTGCTAAGTGCAGTAAGGTGTAGGTGGAGTTTATATTTGAAAGGGCCTAGCTCGGGTACTGACAGGATAGCGGCTGGTAGGTCATTTAGCCAGGAGGGCACCCAGTAAGCAAAAGAGCATTGTACCTGCATAGTGCAGCAGAAAGTTACAGGAGCCGCTTGTCTTTACATACCTCAGGTTGTATGTGGGTTAATCGCTTGTTTAAGAAGATCTTGTATTAGTGGGGGGTTAGTCCAAGACAGGCTTTTTTGCGAGGAGGCAGGTCTGGTATTTTATTTACCCCACCAGGTTCAACCAATTTGTTTGTTCATATAGGTCGCAGGTATAGGTGAGATGGTGTGCACCCGTGATTAACCTGCAAGCTTTATTAAGGGCTAGGTTGATCCTTTTGAGCTCAGTGACCATTACCACACTGTATATAACTAGTTCATAGTCAATAATGGAGACTATGGAGCTGTTGACCACAAGTTGGAGGGCATCAGAGGTTAGGCAATGTTTGTGTTGGTATAGCAGACTGATCCTAGCATTTACTGCTTTAGCAACTTGATCTATATGGGTGGCGTAGGACAGTGAACTATCAAGGGTTATGCCTAGGTATTTGAAATACAGGACTGGCTCAAGTGTGTCCCAACGACTGTTCCAGATGGTAAGCCTGTGCAACTTGTGTTTGTTGTGAGTGTTACTGAAAAGCATAGTTTTTATTTTTTTGTAGTTCATAAGGAGTTTGTTTTTTGAGACCCATTCCTCAACAGATGCAAAATCAAGTTGGAACTGGGTCTCCAGGAGACGCAGGTCTCATTGACTGGAGAAAATAAATGCGTCATCCTCATAGAGTAAGATTTTGGTGGAGCTTGCCTTGCAGTTATTAAGGAACAGGCTAAAGAGTAACAGACCTAGTATGGAGCCTTGAGGAACACCAGAGCAAACTGAGTGACTGTAAGAGGGAATGCCATTTATTTTGGGATCTGCACTCCAGATAGCTACTAAACCAGGCTACAGTTTTGGGTGAAAGTCTAGTGGTGGAGAGTGAGTTTAGCTGAATGGTGTTGATTACCATGTCGAAAGCTTTAGTGAGGTCAATGTAAATCACCCCCATTAAGTGGCCTCAATTAATTGCATTATGAATGTAGCTGGTGAATTCAAACAGGGCAGTGGTGGTACTGTGTACTTTAAGTAAACCGTGCGGTTGTGGGCACTGGATCTTGTATTTCTCTAGCTACTCGGTAAGCTGGTCTGACACAATCCTTTCCAATGCCTTCGAAAGGGAGGGAAGGACTGAGATTGGGTGGTAGTTTGCATGGAGGGCACGTCACCATTTTTGAGGATGGGGGTGACTAAAGCTGCCTTCCATTTCTCGGGGAACTGATCTTAGCAGAGGGAGAGAGTGAGGAGTTTAGTTAAGGGAGTTAGGACTTCTTCAAGAGTGAGATTTAAAATCTTCAGGTCGAGAGAGTCACTGCTAAATCTTGACTTCCCAAGCACCCGCTGCAAATATTTTCTGGCCTCTTTCTTAAAGACCATCCTAAAATAGAAGGGGGGTGGGTTTGATGTGTGCCTTCTTAGTACTCTGTGGTAAGAGGTGCTGGCACATTGAAGAAATCAGATGGTAGTATGCCACTTAGGTCTGAGAAGGCCAAGTTAAAAGTGTCAGTGATCACCTTGGAGTCCTGAGTGATTTCCCCATTTACAGAGAGCCTAGATGAGGCTGATGTGCTGGTCATGCCCATGAGGTCTCTCATATTTCCCCAAACATTTCTGCCATACCCCCAGGAGTTAGAGAGCTCCTATTGGAAGTGGCGGATATTGGCAGAATGAATCTCCCTGGTACAGGCATTCCTGGTGGTTTTGTACCGTAGCCAATCTGCCTGTTTTCCAGTAGTGCTGGCATGATGCCACAGGTTGACCGTGGTGGCCATAAAGTTAAGCTGGGAGGGTATTATCCAGGAGGTGTTTGCTCCCTTAATCTTTCGTGTCCTAAGGGGGGGTGTGGATATCGCAAGCTGTGTTAAGCTGAGAAATGAAGTACTCAAGAGCTTGGTCCACAGTATGGGCTGCGTCAATTGAGGACCAATTAGTTTGACTAAGTTGTTTCTTTAGGGGTTTGAGATGTCCTGTTCTTCAGAACCCTATGCATAACTGTTTCAGCAGGTAGCTTCAGAGCCCTGTGTGACCATAGACAGAGGATGGGGGCATGGTCGCTCATCGAGACGGCAGGAAAGAGCTGTTGGAGATTCTTTCTGGGCAAGTGGTTAGAATCCAGTCCGGCAGAGAGCTTGAGCCAGGCCTGTAATTGACCCTAGTGGGTGAGTCGAACAGTTGTGACATACTGATGGTGGAGGTTGTGTCCTTAAAGGGAGCAGCCTCTGAGCCAAACCAGTTGACATTGAAGTCGCCTAGCAGTACCACTTCATGGTTTTGGCACATACTGGTTATGTATTTAATAATCCTATTGAAACCCAGTGCCTGTTCTCATGGGGGATATAAACTGTGACAGCAGTGAGCGATTTATCACAGGGTCCAAGAAGTATCTTGACAGTGACAGTCTGAACATTTTTCCCAGTTTCCACTTGGGGTAGGGCATGGCCCTGTAGGGTGATCCTGAGGTAAATTGTCCAGACCCCGCCCCATCTGCCAACTCTATCTTGTCTGAAAAGGCAGTAGCCGGTCAGGGTGATTGATGCATTTGGGACTTTATGTGTTAGCTAGGTCTCTACTACCGACAGTACATCTGGTTTGTGTTGGGTGACAAAGACCTGGAGGACATCAGATTTGGCCACCAAACTACAGATGTTTATGGGAGCTAGCTTTAAGGTGCCTCAGCTTTTTTCCTGTTTGTTCAATTGATGCCCTGGACCAGGATTAGGGTGGATGTAACCCAAGAGAAGCAGTAGCAGTATAGTTATCCTGATAAGAGAATTTTTTAGTAGGGTAAGTGTAGTTTTCTGATTACGTTTGCTTGTTCTCTTCTGCTTGTGTTGGTAGAGGGATAGGGTAAGGTGGTGAGTAAGGGATAGGGTGTAGTGTGTAGGTTTTGGACAACACTGTTACGCAAGTTTAGGGAACGAGGGTGCATGTCAGTACTATTGTACATAGTCCCTGGACCTGACAGTGGTCCAGAGTTAAGGGGGGGTTGTAATCCATTGGTGGGAGACTGTTTCACACAGTGATAATTATCATGGTTGGTGGTGGCTATGATAATTGTAAGAAGGACTAAGGAGACTGGTTGTATATGGGTACTCATTATTTTCAGGGATGCAGAGGAGTACTGACATAGGGCACCGTCAGCTTCATAAAAGTAAGGCAAACACTGCATTTCTGATCATTCAGATGGCCACTTAATTGGGATGAAAAACGCTACCAGAGTGTTCCAATTTTTTTATATTGGTGTGCAGCACAGTGCCACTATACTGTAATATGAATATTTAATATGAAACCTCTAACTTTGCACTTTAATAGCTTCAACACCATTCAACGGATTTGCACAAAATTTTACATGCATAGTCTTGGGGGCAAGGTCTCTTGATATGCCAAGCTTCATTCAGGTCAGATGTGCAGAGTTTGAGATCCAGATAGCAAAAAAAGTGAAAAACTCTGTGTTTGTGCTGGCCCACTGGCTCAGGGGTTGGATTTCTGCTTGCGACGCCAGCGACCCGGGTTCGGAAATGGACTCGGGTAGCTGGAGGTTCGACTGGAGGAGGAGGAGGAGGATTGAGCACCCAGCGGCTGCTCTCCTCCAGCGGGGTGGGTGGGGATGCAAATCCCGCTGCAACACCGCCACCTGGGTGACTACAGGTGGAGGTGCAGCGAGACTGCATGTAGCAGGGAGGGAGGACGTCTGCCGGGAGCTGGAGCGTCAGGCACAACATGATGTGCTCTGCCCCTAGGCTTCCCCAGCATGCGGACGTCCTGAGGGCAGGGAAGAAAACCAGGAAAAAGACTCCATTGGACTTCCAGTAGACGGAGCTCCTGACCATGATTCCCAATGCCCCTACCAATGTCAGTACCAGTATCCCCCCACAAAATTCAAGTCACGTCGGGGTGTAAAGGGCCCCACCCTGTACCCGCCTGGGGGGGGTACAGCCAAGGCTCTGTGGGGGGATGGACTGCGCTGGTCACCGGATAGCTGGAGCGGGGATGAATCAGGTCATTGGAGACTCCTGAAGGAGTGGAAGACCGGTGGAGAGGAGGGGGAGAAAAAAAAAAAACCTCTGTGTTTGTTGCTGTTTTATGCCATTGCCAAGCACTCAGATAGTTTGGAGCATTGGTATGAAACTTTTAGGGCAGAAAGAGCTTGGCACAGAGTGGCACCTTTGATCAGTTTGGTGAAAAAGTATCAATTCTTTCCAGAGTTATAAAGATTTTAAATTCCATTTCTGAGCATGCTCAGTACCCTCTTTTGGTTAGCTGTTTCATACAAAAACAAGCATTTGTCAATACCGAATGTTTGCTTGCTGGTATTAGCATTGGAAATGCAGAAGTTAGACAGATGAAGAATAGGAATGGCAATGAAGTATTGAAGTTTACACCAACCCCACCTCCATCCTGTAGAGATGGACCGGCATTGGGGTAAGTGTTTGGGTGGTCACCCATGACGGTCATGCCATGTCACCTCACCCTATTCTGCAGACACTGACACATGTTGAGGTGTGCCTTAGGGTGTTTGGCTTTATAGTCACCCCATTCCATAAGGACATACGCTGAAATGGGTGCAGCATAGGAGAATGGGGTGAAGTCTGAGGCCGAAGAGTCCAAGGTACATCTCAATGCCTGTCAGAGGCTGGAGGTGGGGGTGGGGTGGCATGAGTAGTACAGTCGGCAAGCCAAAGGTACACCCCGATGCCTGTCAGTCTGTACAGGGTAGGACGTTATCGTTAAAAACCCTAATACCTCGGGCGTTTATTGGTATTTACACTACAAATTTTCAACATGGCCTTTTTGTGACCCCACCTTATGAAAGCATATGGGACCTCTTCTCATGAAGAGTGGCAATGTGATTTTGTCATTGTGTCCCGAACATTGACTTCCAACAGTGACAGTGCCATTCTGTGCCACATGTATGAAAACACAGATAGGGCAGGATGAGAAGAATGACAGCTGTACCATCCATAGGGAGGTGTGAAGAGATGGCAATGTTGAAAATCTGTAGTGGGAATATTAAAAATGCTTGCATGTCCGAGCATACGTGGAAACTGCGCAATGCATGTGTGTTACACAGTCATTTTATGGACTTTGGTCACCAAATTTTCAACATAGGCATTTTTAGGACCTCTGCTCATGAGCAGTGTCACTGTGATTTTCTTAATGTGTCCCGAACACTGATTTCCCACAGCAACTATGCTATTCTGCTCTGGAAGTGCAAAAACATATTTCGGCCAGGATGTGAAAAATGACAGCTGTACTGTTCATAAGGATATGCGTAAAAATGGCAATGTTGAAAACCTGGAGTGAACATATTACAAATGTGCGATGTTATGAGCGTGAGTGGAAACTGTGCAATGCACGCTCATAACACAGTCATTTTTATGGAATTTCATCACCAAATTTTCAACATAGGCATTTTAGGACCTCTGCTAATGAACAGTGTCACTGTGATTTTCTTAACATGCCCCAAACACTGATTTCCCACAGTGACCATGCTATTCTGCCCCAGAAGTGCAAACACACATTTTGGTCAGGATATGAAGAATGACAGCTGTACTGTTCACAAGGAGGTGCGGAAAAATGGCAGTGTTGAAAATCTGGAGTGGAAACATTGCAATTTCGCAAAGTTATGAGCGTGCATAGCAACTGCGCAATGCATGCTCATAAAACAGTGATTTTTTTTTAATTTTCCCACCAAATTGGCAACATACACTTTTCAAGAGCCCACCTCATGAACACTGGCACTGTCATTTTGTTACTCGGTCCTGAAAGGTGATTCCACGTAGTGACAGCGAAATCACCTTTCGGGACCGAATACCATGACAGTGGCTGAATTCATGAGGAGGGGTCCCAAAACCCCCATGTTGAAAATTCGGTGCCAAAATTCCAAAAAATGCCTGAGATATGCATCAAAGTTGAAAAAACCCTATTCATGCCATTGTACAGCTTACCAGTATTTCTTCAGTTCGCGGTCGGCTTTGAAGAGTGCAGACATGTTCCCGGTCCACCGAAGATCATTGCACCAGGCTCCGGAGGTAAGTATGGGGTAAGAGGGGTGTGGGGAGGTGGGGTACGCAGTGGGTGGGCACAGGTTGTGGGAGGTGGCAAGGAGACCATGAAGGACCATTTTCTTTTTTACAGGTTAACAAATAAAAAAAAAATGTGAGATGTTTTGTCTTTTACAGGGGTATTTGACACACTGGGGTGGGCTGCCAGTGTGTCAACAGGGTGTTTTACTTGGGGATGCAGCTGTAGCCGACGGGGTATTGGGCACCCCCATCAGCACAAAAGAGGGGTGCAAGAGCCGAGGGGATTGGGCACCCCTTTGGCACAAATCTGCTGGTCTTTTATGGGGGGCATTATGCTGATGGGTAGTGGGCTCCCCATTGGCAAATCAAACTGGGAGGGGGAACATAATGCCGACGGGGAGTGGGCTTCCCCGTTGGCAATGTGAACTAGGACCGGGGAGTGAAGCCGATGGGGATTGGGGCCCCCGTAGGCAAAAACACACTGGCGTGGGGGGGCACAAGCTGCTGAGGGGGTTTCAGCATCCCTTGGCAGTGGGGACTGATTAATATTATTTGTGAACACAGCGGCAAGCTGCACCATTTTCACAAACAATATTACAGTAGCAATAATCTGCCCAGCAATGACGGGTCACTCCCTCATTGCAATGAACGGCTTACGCTGCAATGGCGAGGCGGCCCCTGATTGCTGCGATGAAAACGTTAGAAGTTGGTGGCACTTCTGGAAGCCAGTGTCATCAGCACACTGTGCCTCTATTGGTGCACCACTGCCAAGCCCCCAAATGCAATGCTTCTGTTCGCTGCCACAGTGCCGTGCCTCCACAACCTGCTTCTCTCCTAAGCTGCCACATAATATTTCTTGCATGCACAAGCAAACATAAACATTATTTGGACCATAAGAAAAAAGGATTCTGTTTTGAATGGGGGTTGGGGGTAATCTTGTTTAGTGAGAATTTTTTTTTTCTTCGTAAGGCTGCAATCTTGTTTACATTGTTTTTAAAAAAAAGGTTTTTGAAAATTCATAAAAATCATATCATGGAAGAACACCAACACATGTGTCTTGTTAATTGGGACCCCATTAGGTGTATTCTGTAGTTGCTTTTTGGAAAAATGACCCAGACATGTGTTTTTAACACTTTTTGTATTGTGAGATGATTTTCTTTTTTCATATGGCTATAGAAAACAAGGATACAGCTATACAAAACAAGATTGCTTTCATACAAAAAAAAAATTGGATATAGTTTTTTTCACATTCTTTTTTTATATGAAAGAATCTTTTTTCATAAGAATGGCACACTCTCACGAAAAAGAGTCCTTTGTGCTAAAAAAGAATCTGGAAATTTTTTTAGAGATTTTTTTCATATGAAGGAATCTTTTTTTATCATAGCAACACAATCTCGTGAAAAAAGATTCCTTCACACACACAAAAAAAAAAAAAGAATTTGGTCTTATTTTTTTCCCACATTCTTTTTTGTGTGAAGGAATCTTTTTTCAAGAGATTCTGTCATTTTCACTAAAAAAGTTCCTTCAAATGGAAAAAGAATTTGGATTTTTTTCACATTCCTTTTTCATATGAAGGAATCTTTTTTGTGAGAATGACACACTATCATGAAAAAAGATTCTTCATATAAAAAAAGAATTTGGGCTTAGTTTTTGTTTCAAGTTCTATTATCATATGAAGGAATCTTTTTTCATGAGATTGTGTTGTTCTCATGAAAAAGATTCCTTTATACAAAAAATAATGTGGACTTAGGTTTTTTCCTACATTTCAAATTGAACAGGCCATAACTCCATCATAATTTGCAGTTAAGGGACAACCTATATATATATCAAAAGAAAGGTCTTAAGGAGTGCAACATCACTAACACATAACACTCCCCCCCCGAAAAAAATAGGGTGGTCATATAAAAAAACATAAAATTAAAAAAAAATGAAATTTCCCATAGGATAACACTGGAACTTTAACAAGGCATAAGTCTGTCAATAAGTGGAGTTAAGGGACTGTGTGTGTGTGTGTGTATATATATATATATATATATATATATATATATATATATATATATAAACAGGTGCCAATGAGTAGTACAAAACTAAGACATAATCCTCCTAAATGTTCATGGGGCACATACTGCACTCCCGAATTTCCTCCAATCTTCACCATGGTACCAAATACACAATGAAAATCCAATCATGCACCAAAGGTGTGTCCAGTCTTCCAATATAACCATAGCAAATTTCAGAGCAAACTGACAAAACTTATTGACTTATGGGTAAAAAAACAAAAAAACACATTTTTGCCATATACAATCAAGCACTGGCAGTTAAGAGGGACATTTAATATATTTTTCCCTTTGAAGTGAGTATCACAAAACACTTACAACTAAGCACATAAATTGATTTTCTGGAGACATGGAAGTGCAGGGCCCTCTGAGTCCTGTGCTTCCACAGCCAGATGGATCTGTGCATCTATAAAGGGATGGAAGTGCAGGACCCTCTGAGCCCTGAGCTTCCCTAGGCAGATGGATGTGTTCACACAGGTCCCAAAGGGACTTGCGTGAATATGGATATGATTATACTCTCAAAAAGTAAAGACATTCTTTGCAAAAAAACTGCATTGATGCACCAGTTAGGGTTCAGATTAAATCAGTAAAAGTAAGGAAATTTGGTTTTAGGATTTCCAACCATAGCACCCCACCTTTCAAGCATCAAAAGGAAAAAACTTTATGGCTTTTGCTGTCCTGAGTCTTGGTGAATCATGGCTGGGGTCTTCCTTCAATGGAATAGGTGGAGCATTATGGTTGATAACCATAATGTTCTTTCCTTTTGATGCTTGAGGGGTTGGGGTGTGTGATTATATATATATATATATATATAGTCATTGAAAAAACTTCATAATACACCAGTTAGGAGTAGCATGAATTCCACAAAAGTAGGAAATGTGGTTTAAGGTTTCAAGCCTAACACCCCACATCAACCCCCCAAGCAGAAAAAGGGAAAAACATTAGGGTTTTGAGACTCCCAATCTTTATGAATCAGTGGTGAGGTCTTCTAGGGAGTTGTCAACCCTAATGCCCACCCCTTTCCATGAGCAAACAATGTCACACATGATCTCCTTTCTAAATGCAGGGCCCAAAGGGCCCTATGTGAAGACTGGTACTACAAATTGTGTTGTCAACCTGTGGAGAGACATACTTCTTTACCTTTGAAGACTGTATCATTATGATTCAGAGGCTTGTAGCTGTACCATGTGCTTTGGATTGGAGGCTAGGGGCTGAGGAAAAAGGGTGAGCATTAGGGTTGACAACCCCCAAGGAAAACCATACCACTTATTTGTCAAGACTCAGGAGACCCAAAACTCTAATTTCTTTTTTCTTTTGCTGCTTGGGGTGTGGGTATGGGGCATTAGGTTTGGAAACCCTAATGTCACATTTCCTACGTTTGTGGCATTGAGTTACCATAACTGGTGCATTAACAAAGTTTTTGTGCAATGAATTTCCTTACTTTCTGAGACAGTATAATAGAATCCTCATTTGCTTATATGAGCACAGGGCCCTCCATGTATGTTGCTGTGGAAGTGCAGGGCCCTTTGGGCCCTACACTTGCATTTGTAGCAAAACAGCAACCAAATTTTCAGCATAGCCTTCTTATTCCCATACCTCATGAATCCAGTACTGAAAATTGTTCAAATCCCAGCTGAAACATCATTCTGTGCCACAAAAATGTAATTTCATGCCACATGTGCAAAAACACATTTTGGCCAGGATTTGAAAAATTACAGCTATCATATTCATGAGATGGTGTAAAAAATGGCTATGTTGAAATTTGGGGTCAAATTATTTAAAATTACAAAAGTTATGAGCAAGAGTAGTAAAATTTCAACCTATCTGTATAACTTTGCCATGTTTAGATCTTTTGACCCCACATTTTCAACATAGCCTTATTATGACCCCTCCTCAAGAACAAGGGCAGTGAAAATCTTCATATCTCCCCCAAAAGGTGATTTCACCAAGTGACCATGAAATCACCTTTCAGGCGAGATATGCATAATTCCACCACCATTGTTCATGAGATGGGGTCCCAAAAAGGACATGTTGAAAATGTTGGGTCAAAATGTGCAAAAATGGCAAAGTTATTCATCAAAGTTGAAAACTCCATAGAAATACTTTGAAATACACTTACCTTAGTTTCTCATATTGTCGGGTAGGGTGCAAATTGACACCAGGGAAAGAAAAACATCTTATGGGGACAGCGATCAGAAGATGGGAGGTGCCTTTATACACCAGTGCAACATTACTCACATTCATAAACCATGGTGTTGCTGCAATGTTTTTTCTTATTTCACTTCACCACTTTTCTATCACCTTGATTACAAATGGTAACTGCAGCTAGGAACAAAATCCCCAGCCCTGTGAGACTACACCAGCCTGTTAATCAGGGAGGATGTTGGGATGCTACGCTCACTCACCTAAATACCCCAGAAGTAATTGACTGCATCTTAACTTTATAGATTTCACTTGATTGCATCATTATACATAATTAATTTTAACAAAGTACCCGTCAGTGGAGCATCCCAACCATTCATATAATATTACATTATTCCATTAATTAATAACAAAAACTACCTATATATTTCATGTAATGATGCAATTAATTACATTCAAATACCATTCTGTATTATCCTGTTGCTATACTTTGCAAAATGAAATTTTCCACTTTAGCACAGCAGTGTAGCAGCTGCAAGTCTGACAAGCACAAGTCCTTCTAGCTTTCAGGGTGTTGGGGGGAAGGTTCATAAGTAGATTATTCAACTGATTCCATTTTTGTTTTCCTCCAAGGTGCATATCCCTCCTGCTTTGCACCTTCCATTTATTTTAACCAGTTTATAAACTAAAATAAATACTTTGACTGGGATAAGTGTTTTGCATATCTTTAGTTCATTGACTGTACTGCTATTTCATTACTGTGACCATTATAATCATCTGTACCTCTGTATTTTCGTTCCACTATTAATTCATTAACATAATCCATCCAATGTTGTATTTTGCCTCGAATCTGATGTAACCCATATTTTCTGTGTTAAAGTCAGTAACTGGATGGACCAGACTATATCCAGGATTCCCTTTTACATCATCTGCACTTGTAGTGCCAGTTCATTCTCCATTATTCTAAGCTTGTAAATAAGGGAAACAAGGTTGCTAATCACCATGCATTGCTCCCCATTCATTTTTTCTACTTCATATTATTGTCTCTGTTTAAATTCTGCTAATTCTATGTAATTCCTAATTCCCTTCCTCCAAGGGATTTCTCTCCCTAGCTTGTCTTTTGTCATGCATTTTTCCCCTGGATGATTCAGCTGGTTTGCAAAGGGCACCTGGGAATGTGTATAATAATCTGTGTTTTGTTTATTTTAAATGCATTGTAAATATCAAAGGTTTATGCAAAGAAAATATATGCAACACCACAAGCAAATACATTTTGGTCTACAACGGCTGGAAGTCTTGACAGGAGACAAGCAAGGGAATGAGATCTTGGTGGGAGGATTTGGACATGCATAGAATTAGTAGAATTTAAACATAGGCAGTTATATGAAATAGAACTAATTCATGGGGACCAACACATAATGGTTAGCACCTTTGTTTCCCTTACTTACAAGCCTAGAATAACGCAGAATGAACCAAACACTGTAAGTGCAGGTGATATAAAAGGGAATACTGGATACAGTCCAGTCCATCCAGTTACTATCTCTAACATAGAAAAATAGGTTAAATCAGATTTGAGGCAAAATACAACATTGGATGGGTTAAATTAAAGGGACACTGTCAACCCACATTGGCCTCAAAGTGTCCCTAGTTTAAAAGACACATGTTATGATTTTCACATTCTGTAGAGACTGCCAATGTAGCTGGTTATTTGATTCTGATTCTTCTTTTCTGTTAAAAAGTGAAAAACAGACTGCCCACCATACTGGTGTTACCACCCAAAAACATGTCTGCTTACATTCCTTGATCAGCTCCCACTGCATCTTTCCTGGACTTAGAAACACCCTCAACACAGTCTAGCCACTCATTATGCAGTGGGAGTAGAGGAGACTATTGCATCGTGAGTAACTGAACCATTTGGGGATATTTCTAATGTAAAGGAAGCGTGCAATAAATACTGTAGAACTGATTGAATTAGCTGTCGCCAGATTTCACTGACGCTACTGCACAGGCATATTCACTTCTGATTGAATTAGCTTATCAGCGGTACTGGGCAGTTAGTATTAGTCCAATTATAATAGCAGTCCATTTAAATTAGCCGATTTCCTCAAACAGCGAATATAGCGAAAATAAACTGAGCGCAATTATAATCAGTTCTACAGTAATAGATCCAGGATTTGAAACAAAACAAGGCTGGGTATAACTATACATTAGATACATTTCATTTCTACTAAGCAAGGAGGCAGATAGAACAACCAGCAACATCAATGTATTTTAGAGAAGGTAAGCAATCATAAAATGTGGGTTTTTAACTAGAAATAATATATTTATTTATTTAGCTTTTGTTGACCAGGTAGGTACACTAGACAATCTGTATGCCTATTTTCAGGTACAGCTCGGGAGAGTACAATGAAAATACAGGTTCAAACAAGGTACATAACAACAAGAGGGGCAATGCACAGAGTTACAAGAGAGCAAGATAAACATAGATAGTCTATAGTGAGCAGTAATAGGTTAAATATACTTATACATACAAAATAAATAGACTAACACATTCAATGGTAATTACGTTGTATGAGTGACCCTATTTACCAGGGCCACTTAATTCCTAAGCAGATGGCAATCAATCACAAGCTAATTGCAAAAATGGATGACAGTGTCCCTTTAATGAAGTAGTAGTGGAATGAAAATACAGAGGAAGACACAAATAATGTTCACTGTAATGAAATAACAGTACAGTCAGTGAACGGAAATATGCAAAACACTTCTCCCAATCACAGTACTTATTTTAGTTTATAAATTAGTTAAAATAAATGGAAGGTACAAGCAGGAGGGATATGCACCTTGGAGGAAAGCAAAAATGGAATGAGTTGAAAGATCTATTCATGAACCTACCCCCTCACTCACACATTGAGAGCTAGAAGGAGTTAAACCTCATTTGTCAGAGTTGCAGCTGCTGCACTCTTGTGCTAGAGTGAAAATTGTCACATTGCAAATTATAGCATTAAGAGAATAAAGAATGTTATTTAAATTTAATTTGCTGCATAGCAACATGCACATGTGCAGCTCTTTCTCCCTTCACCAAGCATTCCTGCTATCTGCTCCCATTGCAAAGTCTTTGTTTAACTTTAAATCCTCCCCATGTTAATTTCAGCTGTCCCTTTTATCTGCAGGCTCCCTGCTTTGTCTGTTCCAAACAGAGCTCAGAAATCCTTGAATACAGAGCTGGCCTGCTACAGTGAGGTAGGAGCATACATGTGAACAAGGTTAGCCCATCGTCACTTTGTGATGAATCTCCCACCCTGGTCCATCTCTTAATTTATAGGTCACACGTGTTACGTGACTTACCATGTGACCTATTCCATCCAGATTCTAACACCCCACTTTCCCTTTTGCTTTTTATCATTAGTGACCACTAGGAGTCACTGCTGAGCTCCACTCAGCTTTTCCTACCTGTACGACTCAACCTCTCTAGTACACAGTCACTACCTATTTTGTCTTGCTCAGCTCTCCCTGAATACCAACTTAGCCTGTTGAATTATTCTACTCCTTCCCTGAGATTTGAACCCCTGACCCTCTCCTTCTGAGATGGGGACCCTATCCACTGTACCACTACAGCAGTGACATTTCACTGTGGGTATTAATGCCCCTTAACTTTTCCCACAAAATTACCATATCTCCACTTGTCTAGCCTCATCCCCCCCAATAGTTTTGGTATACACATCCTGCCTGTTGTCTCCTGCAGTCACCCCTATAAGCTATCCTCACCTCTCCTCTCCTCTCCTCTCTCTTCTTGGAACCCCTTTGAGGACTAACATAGATATGTGGACCCGGTACCTCAGGGCCTCACTGTTACTCCTTCTTTCTCTAGCTGCTTACTTTCATAGCCCCCACCACACCGTCTGTCTCTCACATACACCTGAATTTCACACTGCAGGGCACTGAACCCTTGAATACCACTTGCACCAATCGCACCAAACCCCTCTCATTTATCTACCAATCTACCTTCAACCCCCACTTACCTGTATCTGTACACTCCCTCCTTCAACTGTTTTCAGCCCCCATTAGTATTACCTATCCAAAAAAATCCACTAGCAGAAAAACCCTTTCCACACTAAAGTCTCTCAAACATTATCTTTATAGGATTACCCTGCTTCTCCTTCTACTATCCAGGAATATCCACCCCAGCCCAGGCCTCCCACTGAATCTGCAACACCATACTAGCAGTGACGGGTTCCTAAAGCTTGCCTCCATCAACATACACAGCCTGTTGCCCAAATCTGATGAACTACAAGCTTGGGTTGCACTGCACAAACCTGATGTGCTTTCTCTTAATGAAACCTGGCTCACTCCCAACATTCCTGGCAAAGCCATCTCCCTTATTGGTTTTACCATATTTAGATAAGACCAGCTCAGTAAAAAAGGGGTGGCTGTGCTATATACTTGGAAGACACCCTGAATGGTCAGGCCCTACCGGCAGCTGCCCCTGTAAGCAACTCACAGGTCCTTGCAGTCAAAATAACCATTGGCCAACATGACAACTCACTTACCATACTGTCTATCTACATCCCTCCATGGGAGCAAACCTCCGGGTTCAAACTGGTCCTCGACTGTTTGGATGACCTTCCCCATCGCTCTGAAATAGTGATTCTGGGTGACTTTAACATCAATTGGCTTGCACCAGAAGCTGACCCCTTCAAGGATGCCATCTCAGCCATTAATATATCACAGATGGTAACCACCCCTAAAATAATCAATTATAGGACAGGCAGCAGCTCCCTCCTAGATATAATCCTTAATACCCACCCTAAAAGAATTATAAGCACCACAATACTCCCTGACTTGATGAGTGACCACTCCCCAGTAACCTGCCCCTGGTCAAATAAGACCTCTAAACCCAAAGCTAATACCACTTACCCATGTGTCCTTAAAAAAGGACAACTCAATCACTTCCTAGCCTATCTCACACAATGCAGCTGGTCCCCTACAGATACATCTAGTAGCGTTGATTATGCATTAAGCTACTTCATCGGCCAATTCAATAAAGCATGTGATATAAATGCCCCACCCCATAAAAGAAAGATAAAGGGTTCAATAAACGTGAGAATTATCACCACCATACTGAGCATTAGGAAAGACAGGGGCAATTTTTGGCATTGCACTTTAGCCACTGAGAAAGCAGTTGATATACAAAAGTATAGAACAGCTAGGAATTTGTGTACCCATGCAATTCATAAAGCCAAAATACAACACTTTAAGACTGAGCTCACTAACTCCTGGGATAATAGCCGGAGATTTTGAAACAAGATCAAAGACATCACAGGAAAGCCCACAAAAACATCCCCCACAATGATCGAGGTGAATGGGATTACTGTACAGGACAACAGACAAATAGTGGATAATTTAATGTTGCTTTCACTGACCTCAGTGGAGTACTTCCCTCTGACTTTTTTGATGTGTCTGTCAAGAAGAGCCCCCCCTTTCTATTTCAGAAGAGTCACACTATCTGAATAAAAAAAATACCTGAAAAAGGAGGTACTAGGGAAATATAGGTTTATCAGTGACACCCTGGATCTCCAAAATCCTAAACCTGTCGTTCTCCCGTAGGCAGTTCCCCCAACAATGCAATGAGGCAATCATCATGCCTGTACACAAGAGTGGTGCTGGAACATTGCACTCCAACTACCACCCCATATCTATCCTTCCTCCTCTTTCTAAAGCCCTCAAAAACATAGTTGCTGATCAGTTGACCGAATATCTAGCCAAATATAACATTCAATGTCCTGAGCAGCACGGTTTTAGGAAGGGCTACAGCACTACTACTGCCCTTCATGAATATACAGACTACATTCACAAAGTCCTTGACCAAGGACATATAGTAGGGTATCTATATATACAGTATGTATATATATATAGACCTGACCAAGATCTTTGCCACTGTAAATTACTCACTCCTGCTGCACTTGCTTCCCTCACTCGGCCTCTCCAAAGACGTCACCTGTTGGTTCCAGAGTTACCTAGAAGGCAGAACATGAAAAGTTAAAATTAGTAACTCCCTTTCCAGCAGCCTCTCCTTGTGCTCAGGGGTCCCACGAGGGTCCATCCTTGGACCTTTACTTTTCAGTCTATTTCTCAATAACCTACCTAAAGCCTGTAACAACAATATGGTCCTCTATGTGGACGATGCTGTGCTTTACTCAAGTCACACTGACTCACACCCACTTTCAAGTGACCTACAAGCCATCTTTGAGTCAGTTGAAACTTGGTTTGCCCAACACAAATTACTCATGAATTACAAAAAAAAAAGATGATGCTCTTCACCAACAATCAAAACAAGCATAAATCTACAAGTCTGATTATTTGAAACAATCAAAACCACCCCCTTAAACAAGTCCAGGAATTCAAATATCTTGGTATAACACTCGGCTGCACCCTATCTTATACCTTTCATGTCAATCAGATTTCCAGGGCAGCAAACACCAGGATTGGAATCCTCTATCACCACCAACACTGCCTGACCCCTGAAATCCTACGATTAGCAGTAACCAGCTATATCCTATCCATTATCAACTGTGGATTAGTTATTTATGGAGCCGTTACCAAAACCTTTCTAAAAAGGAATTGCAGTTGCACTAAACAAGTCCTGTACACTTGCACTGTACCTGGGGTGGACAAACGTAACTACATGTGTGAACTTTACAAGCAGATGAATTGGCTTCACCAAAAGGGTAGGATCACCTACCAAACCTGTCTGCTCATGAAAAAAATTAACCTGCACCTAACCCCTTCAGCCACCCAGCACCTACTTACACTGGCACAAAATCCCAGGGGCACATGCAGTGCATCTACAAATAGCTACCTTAACCCATTCTGTTGGACCTCTCAGGCCCAACTCATTTTCAGCTCTGGGCACCCACATGATTAATTGCCTCCCTCCTGACATCTCCACTGAGTCAAAACTTGGCCCCTTTATAGCTAAACTAAGCCAGCATCTCACTGCACTTAGTAGCTGCGATTGTGCTCTCTAAACAATTACTCTACAATGTGCACCTTAAACAGTTCATATAGTCCCACACCCTTCTGCCTATCAACTGTCTTGTTTCCAATTTTCTCCCTTCACCCTACCTCTCATACCTTCCTCCCCTCTTTAGCTCAGTCACTCCTTCTCCCTGCCCCTGCCCCCCACCAGCCCTAACATTGCTCAGTACATCTAGTCTCCCCATCCCTCTCTCCTTACTACCCCCTCCCCTCCTGTCCCATTTTGGGGATATTTGGCCTAATTTCTGCCTCATTTAGCTCTTATTAGACTAAGTCACTTGGCAGGCTGCAATCCTCCTCCTCCTTGTATCTCAAGTTTGTCTTCTCAGATTGTACCAATTGTAATTCGTATTATCTGTTTTGTTGCTGCAACTGTAAGTGCCTGTACTATTTGTCTAGCCTTTGTCTGAATGTCGTGGAACCTTTGTAAAAGAAACATTGGTTCAAAGGTATTTGTAATCCCAGCTATCTATAAATAAATAAATAAAATAAATAAATAAAAATAAATATATAGGTAGATGTTTTGTACAATTGACTGCATGTTAACTTTACAGATTTCACCTCATTTCATCATTATACATAATTCATTTTAATGAAGTACCCATGAGTGGAGCATCCCAACCATTCAGATAATATTAAATACATTATTCCATTAATTATACAAAAAAATCTACCTATATATTTAATGTAGTTGTGCAGCTAATTAAATTCAAATAACATTCTTTATTCTCCTAATGCTATACTTTGCAACATGATGTTTTCAACTTTCATGCAACAGTGTAGCAGCTGCATGTCTGACAAGTGAGGTTTAACTCCTTCAAACTTTCAGGGTGTGTGGAGGATGGGAGGTTCATGGGGTGGTGTAGAGGGTGGGGGCTACAGGTTCTCACCCAAGCTGTCAGTTTGTCTGACTGAGATTTCTGTCCTGGTCACCCTGATATCAGGTGCCAGTGCCACCCGTGACCTGAGTTGACTTTGCAAAGATCATACCTTCATGATTCCATCCTGACCCGCCTGCTCTTTCTTTTGGCTTCTATTGAAATAAAAACAGTTTCCTGTTGTTTTTTCTCTAGTATTTGAATTATGCCATTATGCCTGAGTGTCAGGCTTGTTTAATAGGTGCTGCACAGAATAGTAACTGTATACAGTAGCTGGAAACTCGATGTGCTTGAAGGATTCGGAACTGAAGACTGCACTTATTTTGTGTCAGCACTATTTGTACATTATGGCAGAATAACTGATATGTATTCTCCACTATTTTATGTTACTATTGTTCTTTCATAATTGTTATATTCATTTTGACATTCTTACACTGTGTACTCCATATCTGTGCACCCCCCCCCACCCACACACACAGGCATCTAGAAAAGAGCTGCTACCATTTCAGAACGTCTTTCCTCATAAAAACGTTTTTAAATACACAAACCAACCTACCAACCAGTCAACAAACAAACAAAGACTGCTCAGCAAAAAAATGCCTGATCCTTCTCCACTGTTTGTTTACCCGGAAAACAGCAGGTTAAAGTTTAACCTGTCATGTTTGGGGTAAACAAATGGTGGAAAAGAATCAGGCATTTTTTGGCTCTCCAGTCTTTGTTGGTTGGTTGGTTTGCGTGTTTAAAAATGTTTTCACAAGGAAAGACATTCTGAGATGGTAGTAGCTCATTTCCAGATGTAGGTGTGTGTGTTGGGGGTTGGGGAGAGGGAGTACACGGTGTAAGAGTGTCAAAACGAATATAAAAATGATAAATAATAGTAACATAAAAAGTGGAGAATACATAGCAGTTCTGCAGCCACAATGCGCAGATAGTGCTAACACAAAATAAGTGCAGATTTCAGTTCTGAATCTTTCAAGCACATCGAGTTTCCAGCTACTGTACATAGTTACTGTTCTGTGCAGCACCTATCACACAGGCAGGAGCATTTTAAGCTTGACAACATGGGCATAATGGCATAATTCAAACACTAGAGAGAAAATGGGAAACTGTTTTCGTTTCAGTAGAAGCCAAAAAAAAAAAGAGCAGGCAGATCAGGATGGAGTTGGGAAGATACGATCTTTGCAAAGTCCACACATCTAGAAACATAGAAACATAAACTTTGACAGCAGATAAGGACCACTTGGCCCACCCAGTCTGCCCATTTCCCTACCTATTGGATAAGCTGCAAATTCTAGTTAACCAATAGCCTACTACCTCCTATCCCCCCACTATAATTGCTTTATATCTGTCCCATTCATTCTTGAATTCTCCCACTGTTTTTGACCCACGACCTCCTCAGAAAGGCTATACCATGTGTCCACCACCCTCTCTGTGAAAAAATACTTCCTCACATTGCCCCTGAGCCATCCCCCCCATCTTGAAACTGTGTCCCCTTGTTCTTGCACATCTCTTTTTCTGAAAGATGGTACTCTCTTGAACTTTGTTGATTCCCTTGAGGTACTTGAAAATTTCTATCCTATCTGCCCTCTCTCTCTTTTCCTGGAGGGTATACATATTTGGCTTCTTTAGTCTCTCTTTGTATGGTTTCTGGTGCAGACCCGGCACCATTTTAGTTACCCTCCTCTGGACTGCCTCTAACCTGTCTATGTCCTTGTGGAGATGGGGTCTTCAGAACTGCACGCAGTACTCCAGATGGGGTCTCAACAACTGTCTGTACAGAGGGATGACAACTTCTTATTTTCTACTGGTGATGCCTCTCCCTATGTATGCCAGTATCCCCCCCAGCCTTCCTTACTGCCTTCTCACATTGTCTGCCTTCCTTTTGGTCATCTGATTTGACTACCTCAGGTCTCTTTCCATTTTTGTTCTTGTTAGCACCCACCCCCCCACTTTGTACTCTTCCCCTGGGTTTTTGTTTCCAGCTGCATTACTTTGCACTTCTTTGCATTGAATCTAAGTTGCCATACTTTTGACCATACCTCCAAACTTGCCAAGTCCTTTCTCATCCTTTCCACCCACCCCCTTTGTGTATCAAAACTGTTGCAGATCTTTGTGTTATCTGCAAAGAGGCAGACTTTTCCTTCCAGTCCCTCTGCAATGTCACTTATAAAGACATTAAAGAGGACCAGTCCCAATATTGAACCCTGTGGTACCCCGCTAGTAACCCCCCCCCCTTCTTCGAAGTGGACTCCATTTACTATAACCCTCTGCATCCTGTTGTTCAGCCATTTTTTAACCCAGGCTACCACCCTGGGACTCACTCCCAGGCTGGCTAACTTATTTATTAATCTTTTGTGTGAGACTGTGTCAAATGCCTTGCTAAAGTCTAGGTAGACCATGTCCACAGCCCCTCCCTGGTCTAGTACTTTGGTCACCCAGTCAAAGAAATCTATTAGATTTGTCTGACATTACCTTCCCGCTGTGAATCCATGCTACCTTGGGTCCTGTGCCCCGCTGGCCTCTAGGTACTCAATAATTCTTTCTTTCAGAAGGGATTCCATCATTTCAAAAGCAGTGTCAGTGGCTCAGCAGGTAGCACACTCACCTCTGAGGCTGGGAGATCAGCAGGCTGTGGGTTCTAACCCCACACCAGGCACTTGGGTTAATATCCCAATACTGACACTGTAGTGCAGCATGAGGGGGGTGCTGCACTCCTGAGGTGCTGTCTTTTGGATGCGACATTAAACCAAGGTCCCATCTGCCTGTTCTGGTGGTAGTTCAGGTGGATGTTAAAGATCCCATGGCACCTCTCAAAAAGAGCAGGGGAATTTCCCTGGTGCAATGGCCAATTTCCTCCATTCAAGAAAATTACCACTAACAGCTTAGTCTGCTTCAAGGTCATTTGGCATTCATCTGTATCCCCCTCCCCCGGGTCATGCCTGAAAATAGGCAGGATTTGTCTAGTGCACTTACCCAGTCAACAAAAACTAAATAAATTAAAAATTAAAAAAATTTCCTTAGCACTGAGGTCAAACTAACAGGTCTGTAGTTTCCTGTCTCTGTCTTGCTCCCACTTTTGTGAAGGGGAATCACAGCCATCTTCCTCCAGTCCTCAGGTATCACACCATCCTCCCATTATTTGTTAAAAAGGGTAGTCAGTGGTGTCACTGGTTCTCCCCTTAATTCTTTTAGAATTCTGGGGTGAATTCCATCAGGCCCCATTGCTTTGTCCACTTTCAGTTTTGGGAGTTGTTTCAGAACCCTTTCTTCAGTGAAAGGACTGGGATTGACCCTCTATCCAGAGTGCTTCTGTTAACTGGATTAGGCACTTCCCACTCCTCCTCTTCAGTGAATACTGAGCAGAAGTATTCATTCAGTATCCCTGCTTTTTCATTGTCCTATTCTGCCCACCCACCATCCATTCTATTCAGCCTCATTATCTCTCCCTTTGTCTTTCAATGCTCCCTGATGTACCTATAAAAGGTTGTATCTACCTTCTTAACTGAGTTGGCTATCCTTTCCTCAGTTTGGGCCTTTGCTATCCTGACTGCCTTCCCCGCTTCCTTCTGCCTTAACTGGAACAGTTCTCTGTCCTGCTCCTTCTGTGTTTTCTTATACTTCCTAAATGCTATCTTTTGTCCCTAACCTTCCCCGACACCTCTTTTGAGAACCATAGTGGCTTTTTCTTTCATTTTGATTTGTTTATTTGCTTCACACAAAGGCTTGTTGCCTCTGTGATAGCAGTTTTGATGTTTCCCCATTGTTGCTCCACCCCTCCTTCTAGCCTGTATGCTAGTGCTTTTCTAAGGCACTCTTACATCTACTACTTCTGGTTTTCCTCTGATTGTAGTAGGTGGGGGTAACAGCAGTCTTGAAGTGATAGCTGGCTGACTGGCTGCCCTCTGCTCTGGCCTGGTGCTGTTTTTTTGTGTACCTGGCTTCTTTTTCATCACTTAACTGTCTAAGACACATTTACACAGGTGCCTTCCCTTCCCTTCCCTGTTGAGAAATAGAAAGCACTACTGTTAATAACTTATACACAGTATCAGTATTACTTTCTGAAATGTCAGAAACAGAAGAGTGATTAGAAAGCATTCTCTACTACTAAACAGTGGTTTAATTGTTTTTTTTTCTACAAATATGTTGATTAAAAGCAGTTTACAATCATTTTTAACATACCATTACTATAAAACAATAAAGGTTATAAATGGTTAAATAAGGGTCTGAACCTTTTTTGCTTATCAGAGCTTTTTAGAAGCTCAGAACCTTTTGAAGTTCTCCCATCCCTAATTATCATACTGTATAAATGCACATATATCTATATATATATATATGTGTATATATATATATATATATATATATATATATATATAGATAGATACATGTACAGTGAGGTCCCCCAAGGATGAAACACAATTCTGCAGCATTTTGTAGCACTCTGCAGAATGCTGCAGAAGACCTACTGAAGAAAGCAATGTAATTTCAATGTTAATTAGTCCCCTTTGTCATTCAGGAAAATGTGACACTGCCAAGATGAAGTGAATGCCACAGTTTCCTGCATAACAAAGGGGACTAATTGCCATTGAAATTACATTGCTTTATTCAGTAGGTCCGCCTGCTACAGCATACTGCAGAGTGCGTTAAAAGTGTGTTTCTTCCTGGGGATGGAATGATATATACATATATATATATATATATATATATATATATATATATATATATATATATGTATATATATCCTTTGCAAAAACTGTGTTAATGCAGACATTAGGGTTGTAAAATCACAAAGTGTGCAAAGACAGGAAATGAAAAAAACATTATGGATTTGGGTCTCCATGGTGTTGGTGAATCAGTGGTGGGGCCTTACTTGGTGCTGTCAAACATAATGCCCATCCCCCAGCCCTTAGCCTCCTGTTCGAAGCACAAGATACAGCATCAACCTAGTGCCTCATAGTGATACAGTATGGCCAACATAATCTGTTAGAGCTTTCTTCATGCAAGGCTGTTTGCAAAGGCCCTCGAGTGGAGAAATTACCGCCAACAAAAACCTGGCTGTAATCTGTGCAACCCTAGTGGTTTGCAGAGGCACTGCGGCCCCCCAGCCTCACTCCCTGGTTGCCAATCCCCTTCCTGAATAACAAATTCAGCCCCTGGTAGTCTAGGGTCCCTCCCCTCCCGATCACTGACTCATATAAAACAAAAATGTTTCCATAGTGTAATGGTCCCTCCCTGGTATACAGTCCACTCCCCAAAGAAATAAATGCATTCCCTGGTAGTCCAGGGTCTCTTTCCCACTACCTGATCACCGTCTCATAGGAACAATAATGGTTTCTGCAATGTAAGGCCCCCCCCAGTCTCCTATCATCATCCCCAAATACAATAATTATTCACTGGTAGTCTAGGGTCCCTCCCCCACCCCCATCCAGTGTGATCTATCACCCTGCTCCCCCATCTCAATCCGTGATCAGCAACCAGCACAGCACATCTCTCACCACTGTGGCTGGCTACTGACTGAGCCCTCAAGGAGCTTGTACAGTCTACTGTACGGCTTAGCAACTGTGATTGGTCAGTCACAGTCACTGAGCCATACTGTAGGCTGTACACACTCCACGAGGGTTCAGTCAACAGCCAGCCATGGTGGTGAGAGGTGGGCTGTGCTGTTTACTGATTATGGATTGAGATGGGGGAGCTGGGTGATGGGTCACACTGGACGAGGTGGGGAGTTGGGTTTAGGGACCCTAGACTACCAGGGAATAGGGGTCTTCAGGTTCAGGCACAGTGATCAGTGACAGGGGGGCAGGGAGGGACCACTACACTACGGACACTGTTCTGGGATGAGTCGGTGACTGGAGCAGAGGAAGGCATGGCTACACTATTGAAAGGGGATATTTGTAATGGGGTCAGAAATGAGGGAGGGGGAGGGACCACTACACTATGGAAAGGGATATTTGTCATGGGATTGGTGATCGAGGAGAGACTGTGACACTATGGAAAGGTTTTTTTATTATGTGGTCGTGATTAGGGAGCAGGGAGGTGGTGGGAGGAGGGTGGGTAGGTGGGAGGGGGTGGGAGGGAGGGTTAGGGGTTTGTGTCTTTTGTTTTTTTTTACTTTGTACCAAGTATGGATAATTAGGTCATTGCATCCTATGTAAATGTTGTTTCTCTTTTTGGAAATTTAATAAACTTGAATTTCAAAAAAAAGGGAGCAGGGAAGGACCCTAGACTACCAGGGAATATTTACTGTATTTGTGGATGGCTATCAGAGACCAGGGAGGGGAGTACCACTACACTATGTAAACATTATTTTTCCTTTAAGACAGCGATTGGGGAGGGGAAGACCCTGGACTACTGGGGAATGTATTTATTTTTTCAGGAAGGGGCTCAGAGACTGGAAAGGGATCACTACACTATGGAAAAATTTATGTTTTATATGAGTCAGTGATCAGGGAGGGTGGAGGGACCCTTGGCCAATGGGGTACATTACTTACACTGGGGATGGCGATTGGAGGATGGAGGGCACTACACTATGAGACTGCGGCTGTGTGGGGCATGGACTGGTGGAGGTGCACACTAGGCTAGACAAGGGCCATGACAATTGACCTATAATGGGCATACTAATGGCCTATTGTGCCTTCCATGCCAAATGGGCTCATTTGCATGGCCACTATCATGAATAGGGCCTTAGCGCAAGTGCACTATTGTTGCCAGCCCATTTTCCTGGCTGGCTGTGGGGGCAGCACTACTGGGGATTTCTGGTGATTTTCCTGAGTTATCACTGCCCCCGCCTGCCCCTATTCACAGTCAGGTAGTGCACCATGCTATCCGACTGATTAGCCCCACTGCCCACCAGCTGAACCATGGGGTGCAGTGCAAATATTTGTGTGGCACTTTTCCATCCTTTGTGAATCCTGGCCATGGTGCACTAATGCATTCTGTTGCAAAGAATGTATATATATGTACATATCTGAAAGTTTACTGAATTTTAAGTAATAAAAGTGAAACATGTATACATTTATGCATTATTGCCAGGACATTGCCCATGGAGCTATAACTTTAAGAAATAATCTCATTAAATAACAGAAAATAGCTGTGTTTAAAATCAATACTAATACTCAGTGTTAACTAACCACATTATAATTTAAGTTTGTGAACCTATACTCAAACAGTCAAGAATGGTCACCTAGATGCTCACTATGGCACTATGGAGGAAGTAGGCTGTTGGTTAACTAGAATCTACAGCTTATCCAATAGGTAGGGAAATGAGCAGACTGGCTGGGCCAAGCTGTCCTTATCTGCCGTCAAAGTCTATGAGCCATATTTTCAGTCCCCTAAGACTGATGCAATTCCCCAGTGCACCAAAAATATGGCACATGGGGCATGCATCAGTCTCCCTCTGCTGCACCCGATTTTAGGCTGCTTGCACCAGCAGACATGGGTCCTTAGACCACAGTTGTATGGTCTAGCCTGTGCCACACCCGGGAGGCTGAGTTACAGGGCTTGTGCTGGATATGTGGCGCAAGCTGACATAATGTAGGGAAACTGCCACAATTGCACCCGTGATTTGAAAATTGGGTGCAGATGTGGCAAAGGGGGTTGGCGTAATGCCAAATCCTAAGTCCCTTGGTGCAGTGCTGGACTCAAGACCTGAAGCACCATTTGAAAATCTGGCCTTTTGTTTCTATGTTTCTATGGCTGTTGTGTACAGGGCATTCAGTGGCCTGTTATATATTGAGACCTTGAGCCCTGGAGGGGCCCTGACAGGGGTTGTAGGCAGGGGGTGTGGGATCTCTAGATCGGGAGAAGTGGCTCATGTAGTCAGTTTGGCAGCTGGGTTGTGGTGGTTCTGATCTGTGGTGAGCTGTCTCAGGTTGGGTGAATATACATCACTGGAGAGAAAGCCACCTGGTGGAATTATTTTAGGTAAGGTCTCCAGATTACTGTGTATGCCCCCATTCCATTTTGGTTACTGTGTAGCACCCTTTTGTAGCTGGCCATTTTCCCCACTCCAGCAACCATTCCTGTGCACAAGGGGGGGGGGGGTCTTTTCCTTCTAGTGCCTTTAGAAGGGTCCATTTAGCTGTGAGTAATGTTTCCAACATTTACTTTTTTCTTACATGGGGGAGATTTTGCATTGATGGCTGCAAGTGATGTAAACCCAGCATTACTAGCTGAGGGGTGAGATCCACTGTACTGGTCCAGATCCTGTTGCATATGCCCTGCATCTCTCCCCATGATGCTTTTAGCTTCAAGCACAAGCAAAGAATGTGGGTTATAGTGCCTGTCACCTCCTCACACCTCCAGCATTAGTCCGTTGTGAGTATCCCCCATTCTTTAAGCTTTGGGGTTGCAGTCCATCTCTGCAGGATTTTAAATTGTGTGAACCTGTTTTCTGTATCCTTTATTGCTCTGTGTACCCCATGCCAGCAGCGATTCCAGATTTGTGGGGTGATGTCTAGACCAGTTCCTCTGATCAGCATTGCCAAGTCCTTACAGTAGGATCTGGCTGAGGTCCAAGAAGTCCTCATATATGTCACTACTTCACATTGTGTCTTCTCTATGGGACCATAGCACACTGCCCAGAGGGTTGGGCTCATGGCCTTTGAGAACCAGACCCAGAGTGCAGCCCAAGGCATACCTCATCTGATTATACTTATGGTGATGCCGTTTGGGGAGGAGATAATCCTCTTGTAATTGTGCAAACAATCTAATTGTGTTGTGGGATGCATGGATTATGTCCTTGAGGGTCTGAATTCTGGCAGCAGATCAGTTCTTTTCTAGTGTCTGGCTTCCCTTTAATGAGTAAGAGGGGATTCCCCCAGAGTGGGAAGTAGCTAGCTCTTTCTGTTATCCATCCACTATGTCTCCTGCATTTTTTCCCAGACTTGGAAGGTTTTCACTGGGGTGGGGTGTAAGGAAAGGCTTGCTGGCAATGATCCAACTTGGATAATCTTGGTATCTGGTCTACACACCACTGAATCCTCACTCTCAGCCCAGTGAGGTTTATAGCTCTGTGGGATCCAAGGGGCCATTTGTGCCAGTTGTAAGAGAACACTGTCCATAATGTTTAGTGGGAAGTCCAGGAGCTTCAAGCTACCTCTCCTGGGGCCCAATTCCAGAATGGTTACACATGTCACAAAGTGACTTGCACCAAAAAAAATGGTGCAAGTAGCACTTTGCGCCATGCATAATGACATTCTGTATTCCAAAAGGCAGTCTGTGACATGTCGCAGGCTGTCTGTGCTAATGTGTTCCTACGCCACTAGTTTTGCCATAAACCCCCTGCGACATGGCGCAAGTGGGTTTATACCAGCAGTTGTGCCCTATTCTGGAAGGGTGGCTGCTGGAACAGCACGTTTACAATTTCAAGACAATTCCCTCAGGACATTGGTCTAAGTACAGTTAGACCAGCTATTAGCTGGTCTAAGTGTACTTTATGTCTACTGGGGGTGCACCACTGTTCCATGTGCACCCAACAGCCACCCCCCATATTCTCACATAGGCCCCCCACCCATCCCCCATTGGCATCTGCCCTGTAAAGCCCTCCATGGGCTGCTGGCACACCCAGATCCTGATCCCTGAAAATTGCCCCACAGGGCAGATCATGTCTCCCCCATAGCAGAGTAGTGCCCCGAAGGGGAGATCATGTTCCCCCATCCCCAAGCCCTGATCCCTGATTACCAGCTTACCTCCAATATTAAAATTGCCATGCCGCTAATTCCCTGGTAGTCTAGGGGCTCCCACCCCCCACCCAGCAGTGCTAGTCCACCCCCACCCATACCCATTTCCAGTTGGTGACTGACAAACCCACCTCTCACCTCCATGGCCAGCTGCCGACTGGGCTACCTCTGAGCACATACTACTGTATACAGTATGCCATCAATGACTGATTGAGTGCATACTGTATATAGTAACATGCACTGGAGGAGCTCAGTCAGTAGCTAACCATGGAAGTAGTGGGGTGCTCCAATTGTTGACTGGGAATGGGTGTAGAGGTAGTGAGGGAGTGGACTTACGTTACCAAGTGGGGGGCCACTGAACTAACAGGGATCGCAGGTTACATGTCACCAGGTAGCTGGCATTGGGGCTGTGGGGGTGTGTGTCTGTATAGCGCTGTGAGGCAGTGCAATTGTTTCGGAGAGCAGGGCTTTGGGGAGGGCTGTGCGTTCAGGGCTATGGGGAGGGGAACTGTGCCTTGTCAGAGGGCACTGCTGTGGCTTGCAGCACCCTGTTAAGGTGTGCCCTCACTTTGGTGCACTGCCTGGGTTGCCACAAGTTGCTGGTCGTAGCTGCCGTGGACCATGCCTGTTCTGAAATCAGATGTAGGGTACCCTACTTATCGGCATATGGCACAACTCGCAAGTGCCAGTGACTTGCATCATATGTCTTGGAATCAGGCCCCTGGTCTCTAGCAACAGTTTAGACCACCCCAAGTATAGCATCCCCTTACCCCAAAACTAATTCTGTAGCTTAGTGCACAATGCTTTAAGCATTTTGGGGCAGTTCATATTGAGAGGTTATCTAGTACATACTGTATTTTTGGAGGAGCCATCATTTTGAAGGCTTGTGCTCTTCCCCAATATGATATATGGAGCTCAAGGTCCAGTATGACCAGTTTGGACATACAACTCTTGATTTCCAAACCAATATAATGGTCTGACAAGGATGCCTATTGGCACCCACTTCATTTAATATTTATATAAATGATATTCTGAGAAACCTAAATGATCTAGAACTTCATCCCCCTAATATAGCTGATACTAGGGTTGATTGTCTAGCATACACTGATGAGCTTGTTCTCATCTCACTCTCAGCAGTTGGACTTAAAAGGAAACTGACAGCATGTTCTACTCTATGTGTCTCCCATAAATTAAAAATGAATAGGGACAAAACAAAGGTTGTAATATTTGGAAACAGAGCTAAAACATATCCTAGCTTTTGGATTGAAGTTGTCAAAAATTATGGCTACTTGGGAGTGAGATTTGAACAAAATCAAGGTTGGAAAGAACATTTAAAACCTTTAAAGAATAAAATAACAACTGCTATTAATGGATTTAAAATCTTTAACGACAAAATGGGGCGAAGTTCTGTATTAGGTGTTCTAAGAGTTCTCAATGCAAAAATTAAAACCAGTGCACTTTATGCTGCAGAAATATGGGGAAACACCAACCTGGACAAATTGGAAGTAATTTTTAATAAATTATATAGGTATATCTTAATGGTACCCCAAGCTGTCCCTGCTGCTATCCTAAGGTTAGAGTTAGGACAGTTTTCTTTTCAAGCCATGGTTTTGGAAAGACAACTTCTATTCATATTAAAACTTTTCCTGCTTCAGAAAAATTGCTGACCAAGGAAATGTTTAGCAGAAGAGATAAATTACTCTTTATTTGGATTTGAGGCACCATCTATACAATTAATTGGAAAAGCTCTTTTTCCCAATGGATTTGGTCATATACTATGGGAAATTTATCTTAGACCATGGGATGATATAACCTCTACAATCAAAATTAGACTTAGAGATGACAACATAGCTAGAAACATTTGCAGTTTAAGTAAAACTAAACTCTACATTTAGCATAAACAAATAAAAACCCAACACAGCTTAGAACCATACTTAATCAAAACTCTGAATCCAAAATCAAGAAGGTTAATGACCAGATTCAGATTGGAAATTGATGATGCACGTTGCATATATTTTAGACAAAAGAGACCAGATGTCACTACTCCATTCTGTAAATGCAGAAATAATACTGAGGATGATGTGAAACACATTTCATTAGTATGCTGTCTTTATAATACAAAGAGAACCAAATGGTTGGGTAACATCATGGGTGGTCTTGACCTTCCTCTTGAAAAAATGGTGGAATTTTTTCTCTATTCAGATAACAAACAGATTCTGGATAAAATGGCAGGTTTTTTAAAACTGTACATTTACGAAATAGACAGAAGATCTTGATGGCTTACATCAACACCATTAGCAGGGTGACATGTATGCTGACAAAGGTAGTGAAATGCAAAATAAAACAAATGAAATGGTATATGATCTATGTGCAATATAATGACTGTAAGCATTATGTTTTAACAAAATATGTTTTATCCTGATGGGCTGTTTTTTGTATTTATAATTTGATATATGGAACTGTTCTCATCTCATGAAGTCCTTGTCCATTTCAGTGAGTAATGGCTTCAGATTGTTTCTGCCCAAGTTGTCCAGATTCAAATGGAACATGATTCCCAGGTACTCCAGATGCTGGGGCACTCTTTGGATTCTCATGGATAATGAGGTAAAGTGGATACCATCAGAATGGAAGCAAGGAAATGTAACTTAGAAATATTAAGCTTGTATGCTGATGTCTGCTGTATTGACTAATCAGGTTTTGAAAGTTTGGTATGGAATCACTGAGGTCCTTAAGGGTCAGCATGTCATCATCTACATACGTCAGTGTTTTATGTTCCTCTCCCATATGCACCCCCTTTATGCCCAGTGCTAGTTAGATGGCCTGTGAAAGTAGCTCTAACACTATGACAAAGATCAGCTGTGACAGGGCACCGTTTTCTGGTAGCCCTGACCAGTGGAAAGGGGTACGATGCCCTGCCATTAGTGATTACCTCTGCCATGGCTCCCTTGAACTGTGTATCTATCCAGTTTCTGAACATGGGGCCTATTCTGAAGGTAGACAGGGATTTGATCAGGTATCTCCACTCCACCCTGTCAAAAGCCTTTTTGGCATCCAGGGAAAGAAGTATTGTAGGGGTGTGTGCATCCTTTGATCTCCATATTAGATTGAAGAGGCACCTTGTGTTTATCTGTGCCCATGTGACCGTGGTTGTAACTAACTTAGTCTTTGTCTGCTTGCAAGGGGATCACATCTCTGAACCATGTGGCCATGATTCTTACAAAGGCCTTGCATTCTGTTGTGATTAATGAGAATGGCCTGTAGCTGCTACAAAGACAGTGTCCTTTCAAGGTTTGTGTGTCAGTAAAGCCTGGGCTGTACACACGGAAGCTGGAAGAATCCCTGTGGTGCAGGCCTCCATGAGGGCATCTATGAGCAGCTGAAAGAACATGTCTTTTAAGTAGAGATGCAGTGAAATTAAATTCCGCTGGTGAAGTGAACGCAAAGTGGCCACTTCGCATTGTCACTCCACTATGTGGAGTGGCCAATAGGAAAGACTCACTTTGCCTTGTAATTATTATTTCACATTGTCATTCTGCCTTAATGCGAAGTAAGGCAGAGTGGCAACAATACTGGCAGCCCACCAGTGCCCCCCCCCCACACACACAATCACCAAAATTAATGTGCATCCCCAAAATGCTACTGTCTTGTGTCCAGAAAACTCCCCAGTGCTGGCGAACTGAAATGAGAGGGTAGCAAAAAATGCAAAGTCTCCCAGAATAAATGGCGCATTCTGTCATGCAAGCATTGGACACAAACAGTCACCAGAATTAATTTGCATCCCCAAAATGCTACTGTCTTGTGTCCAGAAAATTCCCCAGTACTGAAGTGAAATGAGAGTGTAACAAGAAATGTGAAGTCTCCCAGAATTAATGGCACACTCAGTCATGAACACAGTGGTCACACACAGTCACCAGAATTAATTTGCATCTCCAAAATGCTACTGTCTTGTGTCCAGATAATTTCCCAGTGCTGGCAAAGTGAAATGAGAGGGTAACAAAAAATGCAAAGTCTCCCAAAATTAATGGTGCACTCCATCATGCGAGCAGTGGCCACACACAGTCAACAGAATTAATTTGCATCCCCAAAATGCTACTGTCTTGTGTCCAGAAAATTCCCCAGTGCTGGCGAAGTGAAATGAGAGGGTAACAAAAAAATGCAAAGTTTCCCAGAATTAATGGTGCACTCCATCATGTGAGCAGTGGCCACACACAGTCACCAGAATTAATTTGCATCCCCAAAATGCTACTGTCTTGTATCCAGAAAAATTCTCCAGTGCTGGTGAAGTGAAATGATAAGGTAGCAAAAAATGCAAAGTCTCCTAGAATTAATGGTATACTGCAAATGCACAGACAGATTAAGATTGTGCTGGGCACTCAAGAGATACAGAGTCAGATGCAAAGGCACAACAACACCCAACCGGCGCTCACAAGTCACAACTCCAAATCTGGAAAAGAATATCTTTTGCCGGTTTGGCGGGGATAATGCATGGCAGTAACAGTCCACTACCAGTAAAGATATCACAAAGCAGTATAAAAAATTCATACAGACTCTGTGGATAGCACGTTCACACTGCTGCAACTACTCTGGCACAATAAAAGTTGTCTGATTTAATGGTACGCATCACACACGCACTCACACACACACTACAGCTATTGTGTAGCAAATTGAAAACCTTTAGCAATATAACCAAATGTTTTAAACAAACTGAAATTATACACTGCTGCACCACAACAATCAGCAAAAAGATTTCAAGAATTACTGAAAATATTACTGTGTGTACATTAACAGTTATACAGGAAAAATATAACCAAAACAGAAAGACTGCCTTTTTCTCCCAATGAATCTACCTACACCACAGATACGCCCCTCCTCCAAAGCACACTTTACAGTACACAGACTGACTGTTCTAAATTAACATTCAAAATCCACACACAAACAATAAACATTCAATGATATGAGCACAGGAGGGTTTCCTACAATTGATGCACTAAATTTTGAGCAAAAAATAAAGCTCAAAAAGGCTTTTTAACAGTTTTTAGAGGATTTGTATCACAGAGCTCTGAGAGGAAACTGTCTCCATCTTTCACTACACACATACTACATAGAACTGAGGCTGTGCAGAACAATCTAGAGCCCATGTGACCTGCAAGCCCATGAAGCACTGCAAATTTGTCTTGGAGCTCAATATCAAGGTGAAGTGATGCGAAGTACATTGACTTCAATGTACTTCGCTTTAAGATTGGTTGAGAAGTGGTTTGGGGAAGGCAGAATAATGTGAAGTCATTGTTTTCAATTGACTTCATGTTCCCCATTATAACGGGAAGTACACTGCTTCACAGATTCCACGTTACTCCATGAATCACTCCGCAGAGCGAATTTCGGCCACTTTGCCCACCTCTACTTTTAAGGCATTCAGCAATTCTGTGGGCAACCCATCACCCCTGGAACTTTCCCCACTGGCATGCCTTGCAGGGCAGTTTTTAATTCTGCTTGCATGATGGGTCTGTCTAGCTGTGCCTCATATTCTGGGTGAATGTGAGCAGTAGTAGGCTGGAGAGAAACCTCTCCATATCCTTCTCAGAAGGATTGGTTTCACTGGTATACAGAGAACTATAAAGGGCATGAAATTCTTCACCGGTACCCTTCTCATCCCGAGTGTATTCCTCATCTCTTTTCCTAATAGATATGAGTCTGGTATGTTCCTGTCTTTTTTTAAGTTGGTAGGCCAAGAGGCATCGAGGTTTTTGTCTTGATTCCCAAAATGACTGCCATAGTCTAAAAAGGGCATATTCTGCCTTTTGATGTAGGTATGTATTAATTTTGTTACTCAGACCTATAATTTCAGAGAGCAGGGTCTGCTATCTGCTGGATTGTCTCTGAATTGTCTCTCAAGGTGTTTCAGTTGCTTCTGTTGTGCCTCTAGATCCTGAGCTTTGATTTTTTTCCCATATCAGAGTTACGAACTAATGTACCTGTCTCTAATGAAAGCTTTAAGAGCATCCCATTTAGTAGCGGTAGAAATGCCCTCCAGTCTATTCTCCCACAGGAAGCCCTTTATGTCTTCCCATGGTTTGCACCAAATTTGGGCTCCTTGAGAGAAGATGTGTTGAAGCACAACCTGCCCCTCACTCTTTCAGCGGCATCAAGGGTTAGCCAGTTAAAAGATAACGACGGCGTGTGATCAGATATCACTATTGCTCCTATCTGAGCCTCCAAAACATTGGGTGTCCATGTCCCTGGGGTGAGCCACATTTCTGTTATAGAGAAGGACTGGTGGACACTTGAGAAGAATGAGTAGTTTCTCCAAGTAGGGCTTCTCCAAATGTTGATCAGGCCTAGTTCCTTGGATAGTTCAAGGAGTGCCTCTGCTGCTGGGTCCTACAAAGTCATCTAGGATGGTGTTCATGCCCCTCATGACCAGTTGTCCCCACTGAAGTTCACACAGTGTTTATGACAGCATCAGCAAGAAGGAGGCCTCCATGGCATTTGCACCATATATGTTACACAGAGTTATCTCCTGCCCTGAAAGTGTCTCCTGAACAATAACATTGTGTCCCTTTGGGTCAGTGATGACTTTGTATGCTTGAAGGGAGTGTTATTATGTATGCAAATAGCTACACCCCTGCTTTTGGTAATGTAGGGACAACTAAACGACAGTGAGAATCACTCTGTTTGTAGTTTCTTGGCTTCGGCTCTGGTAGGGTGGGTTTCCTGCAAGTATGCTACCTTCACCCCTTCCTGCCACAGGAAATCCAGTATTTTCTTCCTTTTTATTGGAGAGTGGATAGAATTTATATTCCAAGATACCTATTTTATTTGCAAATTAGCCATGGAGGATGTGGGTATAGTACCAGCAGTAGAGGATCACTCTTCTCTGAATCAGGGGGTTGTCCCTGGTGTCCCTAAGGTATGTGATCATGGATGTGTTTAGTTGTTGTAATGTGGAGTGCCATTTCAAGCAAGACATACTACAGATAGTTGGACATCCACCTCGATGAATAGACCCCAGTCTTGTGCATCCGTGTGCCCTCCACTGTTGTCCCCTGTATCTGAGACAAACTTCATCCATTCATATGCTCTGTCACAGGCCTGTGACATATTGCTATGCTGGCTATAAGAATTCAAGTGGATCCCTGTGTCTGTAATGGTAACATATCACATACTACATATCACAACTAACAGCAAGAAACAGTAACAATGATGTAGAACAACAGTAACTTAAAATCAACAAACTCTGTAGGTCTGATGGGCATAGAAGGTACAAGGTATAAGTTCCTTGATTCTGCTGCCCTACAGTCCACAACCTCACATTGTCCATTCACCAGTCATAGGTGTGCATGAGACACTGCATGCACTGTCACTAGCTGAGGGATGAACCACAGAGTCATATGAATAAATGTCAGTAGCCTTGGTTGCAGCAGACACTACAGCTAAGAGGGGCTGATGGCAGTGTCTCATGGGGTGCCACCTCATCCCTGAAAGGATGTCAAGCCTGTCTATTGGTACACTTAATGTCCTGTCCCAAGGGTGCCCAACCTCCATCCTCAGCCCTCTGTTTATGGAAATCTCTGGTCCTGGCAGGTAAGGTTCCACATTTCCTCTCATCTTTCTCTCCCCTTTTGCGCTTGAGTCAGCTATTTGGCAGGGACATAACTGACCAGGTTAGGGCATTGCATGATGAACTGAGGTAAGGGAGTAGCTGGTGAGAACACTATTATTTAGAGCAAGAAGCATCTACACCTCCAATCCTCTGATACAATATCTCCATGTGAGTAGAGAGAGAGAGAGGGAAAGAGAGAGAGAGAGAGAGAGAGAGAGAGAGACCCAGGGTCTAGATGATCAGTATGACTATCCACATATAAATGCTGCTGAGTCTACTCCAGATTGTACTTATCATGCTATGCAAAGTCCTCTGTGTGTGAGTCAGTGCCCTGGGAGGCTTCATGAAAGTTTAAATCAAATCCAGGATATCTGGGCTTCATGAAAGGTCTGCACTATTCCAATTATCCCCCCCCCCCCCATATTATGTACATCAGCTCAGTACTAGTTATGAGTGGGGTTCCACAGGGATCAGTTCTGGGACCTGGGCCTGGTCCTCTTCAACATGTTCATTGGTGACATCGGAAAAGGAATCCTGAGCAGGTTGTGTCTCTTCACAAATTACACAAAATTATGTGGGAGGGTGGATAGTGATGAAGGAATAAGGGAAATGCAGAGAGACCTACAAAAGCTAGAGGAGTGGTCAAGGGTCTGGCAGTTAAAATTCAATACTAAAAAGTGCAAGGTAATTCACCTAGGGGAAAAGAACCCAAACAGAGTAGTGGATGGGAAGAGAGAGATTTAACAATACAGATGAGGAAAGGGATCTGGGAGTTTTCATTAGCAACTCATTTAAGCAATTAAGTCAGTGCAATAAGGCCTATAGCAAGGTTGATAGGATGCTGGGATGTATCGGGAGGGGTACTGATAGCAGAAGAAAATAGGTAATACTTCCCCATTACAAATACCTGATGAGGCGTCACCTAGAGTACTGCTCCCAGTTCTGGAGTCCTAATCTCAGAAAGGATAAGGATAGGTTGGAGACAGTGCAGTGCAGAATAACAAATGTGATTCAGGCCAGCAGGGCAGAATCCTATGAAGAGCACCTTAAGGCACTAATTATATACTTACTAGAGACCAGAAGGGAGAGGGGAGACATGATAGAGACCTTTAAGTTCATTAAAGGAATTGACAAAGTGAACTGCAGTGAACAATTTAGCCTGAATACCAATTTGTGGTCACTGGACACAAATGGAAATTAACAGGAGGTAGGTTCAGGAGGGATATGAGGATGTACTACTTTGCAGAAAGGGTGATCGAACCTTTGAACAGTCTGTTTGCTGAGGTGGGGGGTGCAAAAACAGTCAGGGGATTCAAGTAGGGCTGGGGCATAACGAAAGGAATACTGGTTACCTGGGGCGACAGGACCAGGCAGGAGAACAGAGAGATGACAGGGAGGGTTAGTACCCTGGAGGAACAGAAGGTTCTAGGGATTATAGAACTTGATAAGATGTTCTGGACTTCTGGTAATTTTCTGACTTCATTGTCTATGTTTCTATGTTAGTTAGTAAGGTCTGACATTGTTAGGGTGTGAAAAATTATCTCCAACTGTGGCAACAAGGATATACTGGACTGCTCATTGGGAAGAGAAATGACATCCACCGTGATGTGAGTATCACCTCACACGTTCGATCAGGTAACCATCTGCATGGCTCTGTGAGCAACGCTGAGGGCATCTCTCTGAATGGACTCTGCAAATATGTAATGAGAAAAATTAGGAAACTTGCTACAGTCAGAAACACAAACTGTGATTGACAAAAACAAACTCTAGCAAGAGCCAAGCAATACGGCTGCAAAATAAAGATTTTGTGGGCAATGAGAAATGTATAAACTAGCAATTTTTGTGCTAACCACTGAACCACCTAACTGCACTTTCTAATTGTTGTGATACACACAAACTGACTAATACATATACACATATATGCATATATATTCCAGTATAATATAGCAGTGCACTGCCTACACACACAGAGCAAACAAAAACACAAGCATTTGGAGCATCACTGGTTAAAGGATCGGTGCTGTCTGAAAAGCTTTGGGTTGTAGTCGCAGGCTCTGGCTGTTGAAAATCATTTATTTTGATTGTCTTTCTTTATTTATTTGAATTGCGAGTGCTGTTTTGCTTTGTGTTTTTGTGTTCTACACACACATACAGCATTGCCACACATACACTGCCTTATATGGAATTGATTTACTTATACATCTAACCCCGACTTTTACTGTATTTAGCATAAGCACTGTGTTTTGCATAAACTCGTTGTACTAATCTATGGCATGACTGGGTAACTAAGGCAGTGAACCAGGGAGGTGCAGTGGATGTGGCCTATCTGGACTTCAGAAAGGCCTTCAACACCATCCCCAATAGAATGCCAATTAACAAACTGCACAGCCTAGGGCTGGATCCTAAAATAGTTCTGTGGGTGGAGAACTGGCTGAATGACAAGAGTCAGAGGGTTGTGGTAAACAATTAGTACTCTGGAGAGGGAGAGTTGATGAGCAGGGTGTCGCAGGGGTCAAAGTTGGGGCTGGTCCTCTTCAATGTCATTATTGGGGACATTACAGAGAGACTGGAGGGGAAGGTATGCCTCTTCACAGACAATACAAAGGTATGCAATAGGGTGGACACTGCAGGGGGTTTTGAAAGAATGAGGGAAGACCTTAAAAAACTGTTGAAATTGTCTGAAGTATGATAAATGGGATTCAAAGCAAAGATGTGCAGGATCATGCACCTAGGACACAAGAACCCGGGGTAAAGTAAGAACTAGGTGGTGAGGTACTGATAGTCACAAAGCAGGAAAGAGACCTAGACTTTATCGTCTCAAAGGACCTGAGAGAAATTAGGCAGTATGATAAGGCAGATGGAAAGGCTAGCCTGATGCTTGGATGCATAGGGAGGGGTATTACCAGTAGAAAGAGGGAGTTTATTTTGCCCTGTATAAGACACTCATGAGACCAAACCTAGAATACTGCATCCAGTTCTAGACATCCCATCTGAAAAAGAACATAGACAGGGTGGAGGCAGTGCAGTGGAGGGCAATTAAAATAATGCAGGGCTGGCAGGATAAGACCTAAGAGGAAAGACTAAAGGAGATAAATATGTATTCCCTGGAGGAGAGAAGGGAGGGGGGATCATGACTGAGACACACAGATATATCACTAGTATAAACAGAGTACAGGAAGCAAGCATCTTCCAAAGTAAGAGACGCTCCATGTCAAGGTGGCACAAAATTAAGTTAGACAAGGAAAGGTTCAGGGGAATCATGAGAAAATATTTTTTTACAGAGAGGGTGGTGGACATCTGGAATAGCCTACCAGAGGGGGTGGTAGGGGCTAACATAGTCACAGCATTTCTTTTTTTTTTCAAATTTAATCAACTTTATTGATTTTTTAATAAACAGCAATAACCTTACACAGGCAATGATCATACAAACAGTCAAAATGAAATCCAGAGAAACAAGTTCAGTAAACTCAACCCCCCACCCACCCCTACCCACTAGGAGAGCGTGTCTAGAAACTTAACAGTAGATGAGTTTAACATATACATTGACTAGTAGATGGTCATAGAATTTAAGAAGTGTGATAGACACAAGGATATCCTGGAGGTAAGTAGAACAATGTGCCATACACACACACACACACACTAATACACATGCACTGATTCTTGTTCTGAACTGTGCACTGCTAACATATAGCATTACAGCCATTTGCAAGCTGACTAGGAAAGGGTTAATGTACCAGGAAAGGGTCAACAGAGTGGAACAGGCACACACACATACATGCACACACACACACACACACACACACATTAACCGAACTGAACTGATAACAAAACACAGCTGTTACTACACTGAGCGCATCCACTGACTAATTTAAACTTGCATGAATATGCTCCATGCAGAAGAGATTTATAAATTAATCAGACAATTTCAGACAAAATATAGGGTTGCCACATTTGGATGAGATGCAAATGGGACAATAAACCACTCCACAAACACCATCCCTAGCTCCACCCCATTGTATAACCAATAATAATTCAAATTCTCAGGTGTCATATCATTCAAATAGCTATATTTGGGCTCTGTCTACAATGCCCAGTGTCATTATTTTGTCATGTACCCTTGGATGCCTTCCATTATGACTACAACAAATTGTACTGTACAGATGGGGGCTTTTGTTTATGATTTTTTTTATCCAATGGGGTCTTGCTGCTGCCCATTTACTGCGTGAACTGGAGCACGAAGAGGTTAAGAGATTTGCCCAAGGTCACACAATGAATATTTTGCTCTAGCAGGGTTTAGCCTACAATTTTCTGGTCCCCAAATTACTGCTCCAGCCATTACACAACAGGCATGTTACAGTGCATTGCTTTGAGACCACAAAGATCCTTGCATCAGGTGCCAGGGATTATTGTCCTGATAGCTTGAATGCTATGTACAGTCTCTATTAGGTTGGTCCAATAAACTGTGTCACACTTCTCCAGTACAGTATGTATGTTGCAGTTTATCAAAGACCACTACTGCTACACACATTCTAACAATATTTCACTACTTATGAGTTTTATTCAATAGTTCCTCAAATGTAATGACTAACTGTAGCCACCAACAGGATTTCAAATTAGCAGCTTTTGTATGCACTAAAAGTTCTGTTAGCCATTTGAAGGGAAGACCACCTCCTTCGCCATCAACAATCTAGGCATTTCACTTGACTGCTATACATACAGTCAAAAAGAAAGTCCCATTCAACAATTTTGATAACATATTATTAAAACCCAGGAGGTATTTGTATCATTTTTTGGTAGCCATGTTGTATAGACCATGTCCCTATTACTGGGATCCTAGTAAAAATGAACTGGTAAGCAGCTCACTAGTTGTTTTTTCCTATTCTAATGCTTTTATGCTTTGAATAAATATATTTTTAAAGACACCTCCAGATTGTCTTTAAATTACAGTAGATTGCAGCATACTATAGTTCTTGGGCATTCCAAACTGAGTAGAGAGGTCCCCCTTTTTATATATCGCCCAATCCCTGCCACACACAGAGACATTGACATAGAAACATAGACTTTGACAGCAGATAAGAACTGCTTGGCCCACCTAGTCTGCCCATTTCCCTACTTAGAGGATAAGCTGCAGATCCTAGTTAACCAACAGCCTATTTCTTCCTACCCCCCACAAAAATTGCCTTACGTCTGTCCCATGCATTCTTGAATTCTCCCACAGTTTTAGACCCCACAACCTCCTCAGGAAGGCTGTTCCATGCATCCACCATGCTTTCTGTGAAAAAAATACTTCCTCACATTGCCCCTGAGACATCCCCCCCTCTATCTTCATATTGTGTCCCCTTGTTCTTGCACATGTCTTTTTCTGAAAGATGCTACCCTCTTGGACTTTGTTGATTCCACTGAGGTGCTTAAACATTTCAATCATGTCCCCCCCCCTTCCTCAAGGGTATACATATTAAGCTCCTTTAGTCTCTCCTCATATGGCTTTTCTTGCAGACCCTTCACCATTTTAGGTGCCCTCCTCTGAACTACCTCCATCCTGTCTATGTCCTTGCAGAGATGGGGTCTCCAAAACTGGATGCAGTACTCCAGATGGGGTCTCACCAACTGTCTGTACAGGGGGATAGCAACTTCCTGTTTTCTGTTGGTGATGCCTCTCCCTATACATCCCAGTATCCTCCCAGCCCTCCTTGCCGCCTTCTCACATTGCTTGCCAACCTTAAGTTCATCTGATATGGTTACCCCCAGGTCCCTTTCCATTTTTGTTGTTGTTACTACCCCCCATTGTGTAATCTTCCCCTGGGTTTTTGTTTCCCAGGTGCATTATTTTGCTCTTCTTTGCATTGCATCCAAGCTGCCATACTTCTGACCATTCCTCCAACCTTGCCAAGTCCCTTCTCATCCTTTCCACACCTCCTTGTGTATCAACCCTGTTGCAGATCTTTGTGTCATCTGCAAAGAGGCATACTTTTCCTTCCAGTCCCTCTGCAATGTCACTTATAAAGACATTAAAAAGGACTGGACCCAGTACCGAACCCTGTGGTACCCCACTAGTAACCACTCTTTCTTCAGAGTGGACTCCATTTACAATTACTTTCTGTGTTCTGTTCTCCAGCCAATGTTTTACGCAGGCTACCATCCTGAGACCCACTCCCAGGCTGGTTAATTTGACTATTAATTTTTTGTGTGGGACTGTGTCAAATGCCTTGCTAAAGTCTAGGTAGGCCATGTCCACAGCCCTTCCCTGTTCTACTACTTTGGTCACCCAGTCAAAGAAATCAATTAGATTCATCTGACATGACCTTCCTGCTGTGAACCCATGCTGCCTTGGGTCCTGTGTCCCACTGGCCTCTAGGTACTCAACAATTCTTTCCTTCAGAAGTGATTCCATCACTTTCCCTACTACAGAGGTCAAACTGACAGGTCGTAGTTTTCTGCCTCTGTTTTGGTCCCACTTTTGTGAAGGGGAATCACATCTGCCTTCCTCCAGTCCTCAGGTACCACACCATCCTCCCACAATTTGTTAAAAAGGGTAGTCAGTGGTGCCACTAGTTTTTTTGCTTAATTCTTTTAGAATTCTGGGGTGAATTCCATCTGGCCCCATTGCTTTGTCCACCTTCAGTTTTAGGAGTTCTTTCAGAACCCTTTCTTCTGTGAAAGGACTGGGATCGACCCCCCCTATCCAGAGTGCTTCTGTTAATTGGATTAGACACCTTCCCCACCTCCTCTTTTGTGAATACTGAACAGAAGTATTCATTCAGTATCCCTGCTTTTTCACAGTTTTCCAGTTCATGGAGGTCACCAGCAACCTGTGCATTGATTCAGTTGGGATCACGAGAACATCTGTAAAGGACAACATTATCAGCACAGAGCAGATGGTTAACCCTCCACACATTAAAAGTTCCACTGTCATCTAACCCCTTCAATTCCACTGCTGTTGTTGCTCTATGTACATACAGGTCATCATTCATGGGGCAGGGGGGATGTCACTACTTTAAATAATTGAGATGTCCCTACTTTAGATAATTGAAATACCTTTAGGTAATAAATCAGGCAATAAACTTTCCTCTCAGACTTGGAAGGCCACAATGGTGTGTGTGGGGAATTGAATCTGGCATCAGTTACAGGGAATGCTGTTGGTTTCTCAGGCTGATATGTATGATTGTGTGAACTGTGTTAGCTGACAGCCCAAGCTGAAAAGAGTTAAGTAGTGCAGCTCCAACCCTGTTTGTCTGCCTCTGTAAAAGCAGGACATTTGATACCCCACTGATACTTGATACAGGGGACAGGATGGGAGTGCAAAAAAATTGGACTTTCCCTCATGAAATGGGACAGGTGATAACCCTTCCAAAATAGTGTGGAGCAGGGAGACACCAAAACCAAATTGCTCTAGCACAGTAAGTCTAAGAAAACTCCAATTTTATGAAGTCTGTTAGGAATCTCAAGAGCTCCCTCTCTCTACTGTGATAGCAAAATATCTGCAGGGCTCTGCCTGCTGTAGCCATAAAATGGACATATGGGAAGGGGGAACATGAGCTGAGAGTTAGCTAGCATGATTAATTAATTAATTAATTTATTTATTTATTTACTTACTCACATATTTAACCAGATGGGCCCACTGAGACATATGAGTCCCTTTTTCTGGGGTTACCCAGAATTAATAACAGAGAATAATCACACATTATAGAGGCAATATATAATATTAGGAAAGAAATACCTTCAATAATGATTGGAGTAGAAGTTCATGACCAAAATATGAATAACAAACATTAAATACACGGGGCTAACATTCAGAACTGGATGGCTACATATCACAGACTGTGCAAACACAGGCAGTCATAGAAACAAAAGTAAGAGTCACTGATTACAGAAGTATTGACTGTGCTCCAACAGGACAACTTTCAGCCCTTTATTGAATCCACCAAGTGAAGAACAATCTTCCAGAGATGATGGCAAGGAGGTCCAGAGGTAAAGTACGAAGTTGCAAAAGACCACTTGTCTGCAAAAGATCTCACCCTGGGTACCCCAGATAGAGTATGGCTGGAGGAATGCAGAAGTCTTCTAGAGGATTTATTTGTCAGGATGTCACAGAGGCTGGGGGGAAGGGAGTGACCCTTGACTAGCTTAAAGGCCAAGCAGATCAGAGGGTGCTCTAAGCAAACCTTCAAAGAGGGCCAGGTCAAAGAGCAAAATACTTCACAATGGTGCTCCCATGGTGGGGCTCTGGAAGTAGAGCATTCACTTTAATTGCAGAGAACTCTGAACTTTTTGAGCTCACATCCCCTCAAGAATTGTAAGATGGGTGCACTGTATTGCAGGAGGGAAAGTATGGTACTGTTACTGATGACTAATCTCAGGTCTTCAGTGAGGAAATTGCAAAGTGAGTAGAGCAGACTGATTTTTGGCATAGGGTCCTGTGAGATAATAAGTATGGGTTCTAAAGGAGAGTTCCTGTTCCAGGAAAACCCTTAGGTATTTGATGCACTCTAGGTATTTGATGCACACCACCACCTCTATAAGAGCTCCAGAAGTCATAGAGAGAGGATGTAGGTGCTGTCTGATTGAACCCAGATTTCAAGGGCCAAACCTGATCAGCTTGGTCTTTTGTTCATTTAGGACGAATTTGTTGGCTGTGAACCAGTTTTCCAGTTCAAAGAGGTCACCAGCAACCTGTGCATTGATGCAGTTGGGATCACAAGAACATCTATAAAGGACAGCATCATCAGCACAGAGCAGAAGGTTAACCCTCTACAGTTCACTGGCATATCATTGACAAATAGGGAAAATAACTATGGGGCAACAATAGAGTCCTGAGGGACACCATCACCAACTGATCTTTTCAAGGAAAGTGAGCCCTTCCACCTTATCAACGTAGACCTACTGGTCAGGTAACGGGAGAATCACCTGAGGAAGAGTTAATCAAGCCTAATCAGCTTTAGTTTTGTTAGGAGAAATCTATGGTTAATCAAGTCAAATGCTTTCATAAGGTTTATGAAGACTGCACCAGAGAGAAACCCTTTATCCATGGCATGCAAAATGCCAGCGGTCAGTTTTATAAGGGCAGTGTCAGTCCCATGATGCCTTCTGAAGCCATGTTGCCTGCCAGACAACAGGTGCCTCTGCTCAAGGTAATCAAGAACCTAGTTATAGACATGCCATTCCTGAACTTTGGCAAGTGAGCTGAGAAGACAAATGGGCTAGTAATGCTCCACAAGCTCTTTGGAACCACCCTCATGCATACATAAGGCAGTTTCCCAGCATTTGGAAATTCTCCGCTCAAGGAAGGATTTATTAATAAGCATGGCAACTGGGAAGGCAATGACAAGGGCAACAATTTTTAAGAGAGTTGGCTCCAGTTTGTTGAACATCAATGAGCATTCCACATTATACTGCTAAAGAAAAATTAGCACTTTGATTAACCCTGCAAAAGTGGAACTCAGGGGTATGGCTCTGAGTACCAGGAGGGGTAGGGTGGTGAGAAGGAGGCCCAAAAGAAGAGGGTTTGAATCTATCCAGATCAGTGAAAAAGTTGTTAAATACATTGCCTGTTGAAAAGGGGTTGTTAAAGATCTCACCATCTGCTACTATGTCAAATTCTGAGGAGCTAGAGTGGTCTTTTAGAAGATCACTAATTTGCATCCAAAACTTTTTTGGGATGTGAGATTTTTATTTTGCAGATGTGTGAGATATTTCTCTTGGCACATTTCAGATCTTGTTTGCAGGTGTTCAAATGTGCCCTGTACTTGACTCAAATCATGATGAGGTCAGTGAACTTGAGAAGTCCCCATGCCTTATTCCTGAACTTGAAACATTTCCTAAGTTCAGGGACCAGCCATTTAGGCCCTGTCCACACCAACCTGCATTTTCAAACCATTTTAAAAAACATTTTCATTTACCTGTTTGAGCATGGTTGTTGGAGTGTCCACACTGCGCTCCAACACAGTGCTTGCCCAGTTGAGTTCCCAACCGGCAACCGTGTTGGTCTGAAACCATGCTAAAACACTGCTCCAGTCAGGGTTTTAGCATGTTTTTAAACATGGTTCATAGCACAGTTTTACCATGCTACAGTGTGGATGCAATCGTGTTTGCCGTTCTAGTAACATTACCAACTGCCAGTAACATTACAAGAATGCAAGTGTGGACGGGGCCTTAGAGTGCTTGCCTTTGACCTTGACCTGTTTTGGGAGGTCATGGAAATTAGCGGCGAACAGAAACAATTTGACAAGGAAATAGAGGGTGGATTCTATGTCAGGCAGGTAGTTTACAGAGGCCAAGTAGATGTCAGATAGGAAAGGCAAAAAGGATCCATGATAAAATTTAGAAAAGTCACATGCCATGAAGGTGTAGGTTGGAGGTTTGGGAGCATTGTTCTTCCAAGTACAGAAGATTTGTGAATGGCCATTAAGAGAGTCTGCAAAAATCTCTGCAGCTCTAATTCTTTCTAGTTTGAAGATAAGAGCGCACACAGTCTAGTAAAGTGCAGTTGTCGGACTTACTATTAGGTCTTGTGGGTTCACTGATGACCTGGGCAAGGTGGGCCTCGAGCACAGTGGACCTTGGTTCACTACCCATACAAAGACTGATTAATGTTAAAGTCCACAAGCAGATATATTTCACCTAATGGTCTGTTCATGATTGCTTGAGGGAGAACATCAACAGCAGATGCAACCACCGGGGGGTTGTAAATGCAACCAACAGAGAGGGGTTTAGATCCCCCTAGTGACATTTTTACAATGAAGGCCTTGCTTGTAGACCCCTCAAGGGCAGGGATAGCAACCAGAAAGGTATTAAATGAAGATTTAGTATGAGGACACTCCCTCCCTTTTTTACCATTATAGCCTTCCTAAAGGTAGTGAAGCCAAGGAGCTCAATTTCATGCGGGAGCACACAGGGCTTTAGCCTTGTCTCAGATATAGTGACTACATCAGAGGCATACAGGTCTACCCAACTTTCAAGATCATGGAGCTTGAGTCTAAAGCTACTAATATTCACGTGAATGAGACTCAGGCCATGGGTTTTAGATGGCACTAGGTTACAATAGTGAATGTAAGAAAACAACAGCACCAGGAAAAGACACCATGAATCAAAATGGTATACCGTTTTATGGATGACTCAGATTGAGTGACTCAGATATAAGGGACTCAGAGTGCCAATTATGTGAGCTACCCTGAAAGGGTAGTAAGGCGCTGTGATAGTGCAGAGGAAGGGGAAGAATAATGTGGATGTAGAAGGGCGAACAAAATAGGAGGGATAACGGAGAAGGGATGTGGGAGGGAGTGTGGCATGTTGTTGCTGAGGTGGCCGTGTGGTGTGATGGTGAGGGTGGCTGGCTGCAGAGAGGGTGTGTTTGGGGGTGCAGCCATCTTTGTTGGTGGTGTTCTCGCTGGGAGTGTACATTGTCAGTTTGCTTTTTTTGGCAATATACACTAGCTCTAACTGTGATCGCTATTTACTGATTGCTGTTATGACATGAACCCAATCAAAACAGTACCAATGGTAGTTGCTGTAAACCACACTGACAACTGCTGCCATTGCTAAAAGTCAGACTGTACAGTCTTGTGTTGTGGGGGTCTCTGCCACTGCGTCCCCTATAATTTAAATAACCTACTCTTAGGGAGGGGGGATATCAGGGAAAAGGAGAAACTTTGGGGGGGCACAATCTTTGTCTTGGTTGATAGAGAAAAAATTTACACTTCGGGTGTGGGGAAAGTAAAACTGCATGTGTCGGGATACCAGGAACAGAACCCTGGTCTCCCACTCTGTGCTACCAGAGCTGTTGCTGCCTTAACCCTCTCTGCCATGGGAGCAGCTTGGCCAGCTACTGCCGTTTTCTTTTACTTGTGCACCCTCACCATTACCTGAATAACTACATCGGTAATGGTACTTCACATATACTATTCTACCCCTGTTGCTATTCAGGCATTACGTGGCCCTGATAGCGCAATTTAGACTATGCTTTTCAGGCGATGCTCTTCTAAACACATATCATTTTGGACTACCCTGTATTTGAGGGGGAGGATATCTTAAAATTGGGAGGGTTAGGGTCAGGATTTTGCTTGATATCACCAGCTAGGAGCAACAAAAAGGGTAGCAGAGCTCTGAAGCAGGGATATGGGTCAAATATGTTAGGTCTTTTCACTGCATACTCTAGGTAATTAAATAATTTATAGCAATTACCCCACTATACAAATCGCACAGTGCCAGCAGGAGGGGAACTGGACCACAGGGGAATGGGAGTTGCTATAGTGGAGGAGTCTCCAGTTTAGAACACATAAACAGGGATGTGTCTGGAGGTATAATAACATGGTCTGTCCCCTTGACAAGGAGTGGGTACAATGCTGCAGCATGCAACCTTTTCAGGGCCCTAGTCAAATTAGAGAGGCAGAAACAAAACACTAAAATGACCACTTGGTGATAACCACGTTCACTACACCCAGATGGGGTGATGGCAGGATCTAAGGAACTATGAGGTTAGCAAAATGCAAAACACCTAGAGATGTAATTGCACCTATTTGATGTCAGTGCAAGATGAATCTAGCTAAACATATGACTGGAAACAGCAATTAAGCACACAATACCAGAGTGTTTCAAGGCAATATTCAAACAGTGTAAGGCATTATTCAGTCAGATGCAAGCCACAATTAAAATTGTATAGAGCAAGGCAGTAATAACTGTGATCACTCAGATTAAAGAGTAACCAGTAACACCTTAGGTGCGAGAAGCAGTATCAACCTACAGATGTATTGCACCTAGTTGATAAGTCAGTGGAAGATGATTCTAGTCACTCATCATATAACTGGAGAGAGCAAGTAAACACTCAATACTTAAACAGTGCAAGGCAATATGCAAACAGTACAAGGCAACTTTCAAACAAACTGCAGACCACAATGAAAATTGTAAAGAACAAGGCAGAGATAACTGTAGTCACTCAGCTTAGAGAGTAACCAGTTAATACCTTTGTACAAGTAACAGGTTCAATAATAAAGACAGGTGCGTGGTAGCAGGATAAAGAGCTGTGGTTTCAGCTACTTTACTGGTGCAAAACGACATGAATAGAACAGCACCTACTGGGAATTCTGTCAATCACAGATAATGCACTTACAGTCACAAACCAGAGAAGTCCTTTATGAAGAGCCCAACATAGACTGTAACAGAGAACCCAGCTACTTGTTGCTTTCCAGGCTAACTCCAGGCAGACTCCATGGTATCATTCGCATTCAGTCCTTAACACAAAGATTGTAGCACAGAAGGACTGCTTGCAAGGTAGAGATTTAACAACACAGACATCACTACAATGGAGCATGATTGGCTGGGGCAATGGGACTGCTGCAGAGAGAAATCTCATCCTTGGCTGCAGGGTTGGGTCAGCATTGGTTGGTAAGGAGAGGTTTTAGAAGGTTGGGAGATGGACCCTCATAGAGCAGGCAACCAGATTCAAGGGTCCCATGGCAAGTGAATATTGACCATGATTGTCCACAATTAAAACAAAGTTTACAAGTTCAGAAGTTGGTGTCAAGCCACCTGGTTGGCTGGCGCACATCTGAGCACCTCCTGTGTGAAGGGTGATTGGCTGTGGCTTGGGCACTACTTCAGGGAGAAATCCCTTCATCTGTAGGGTCCGGTCAGTGTCCGTTGGTGGGGAGGAGGTCTGGGAAGCTCTGGGGTGGCCTTTCATGACCCAGGCTACCAGATTCAAGGGTAACATGGCAAGTGAGCTCTGGTTTTGCTTGTTCACAGTTGAAACAAAGTCCACAAGTTGAAAAATCTGTGGCAAGCTACCTGGTTGGCTGATGTGAGTCCAGGTACCTCTCCGGTGGAGTATGATTGCCTGGGGCTTGGGCACTGCTGCAGGGAGAAATTCTGTCTTCTAAAAACACAAATGCAGTCTTCAGCTGCAGGGTCATGTCAGCATCCATTTGGAGGGAAGAGGTCTTGGAACATTAGTGGATGGCCTCTTACAACCCAGACTATCAGATTCAAGCAGCCCAAGGCAAGGGAAATGTAGAGAACTCTACAATTCTCTGGTTCCTGTAACCTTCTTCTAATAATTTGAGAGATGGCAAATCTCCCACCATTATAGTGTACCTCACTAATGATAAGAATGTTCACAGGAGGAGCTGCTTGAACATGCAAGGTGGTGCCCTGTGTAGGAAGAAAACAACCCTAGTTGTCTCAGAAAGGCTGGAAGAGGGAAGGAGAAGAGGGTGAGGAGAGATACAACAGTCCTGACTTGATGTGGACACTTGCAAGTTTCATGGTGAGCCATTTCCTCTCAATCCCAACATGTAGCTATCTCCCCTTCACCCCAGTGACCTTCATGCCCCCCTTGGGTTAGCTGCTTGTCATGCACTAGAGCAGTTTGTATCCAGTACCCAACCTTTACTTTTTAGCATTTATCAAACTATTGTTCAACCAATGGGGGTAAGTCAGAAGGAGGGAACAATGAATACAAGCGAGGGGGGGGTGGGGGAAAGGAGAGGGTCAGGTATCCTTCAGATGTGGAGCCCACAGTTAGCTAATTATGTAATAGACAAAGGGGAATGTAATAGCAGAGATTACATGCAGTACCTCACAGAAAGGATAACAATATTAAGTCTACTCAGTGAGAGGCAAAACTTCAAGTCTAGTGGGTTCCTACCTGCTGCACCAGCAAGTCCCTCTGCCTCTTGTTCAGTTGTACTAACTGCTTCTGCCCATTTCTTCAGTGGTGGCAAGGACAGGCTGCTGACTTCTAGGCCATGAGTGTCTGAAGTCACTTGATGGGGGGGAGCAAGGATCAGTGTCCTGGCCTAATCTCTTTGGAGCTGGCTCCCCAGCAGAACTGGAATCCAAGCTGGTGGTGGAGGATCCAGGGTCTCTGCTGCATTCTCTGTGTGATGTGCCTTGCCTCCCTCAGTCCAGTCCAGTTTTCACAAGTCCCTCTGTCTTCTGTTAGATCTTTTGAACTTGGTTTGTGAGTCCATACTTCAATTGTTCTGCTCTACTTTAGATGGTCCCAGTCTCCCTCCAGAACCCTGCTGCCACTGTCCTGCCTCTCAGTGGGTAGTCGTCCATGGCTGTGAGCTGACCAACATTCTTGGCACTCTGTCAGGCCAGTGTTGGGCTATGTATGCCAGGGCCTCCATTGGGGACTCAAAGGTGTTTGAGACTCCATTTCAGGTTATCTGGAGTTTTGCTAGCTATAGTTGCCAGTAAGGGATTTACAAGTCCTGCAGGATCCTTCTGGCCTCCATATAATGTTTTTTTTTTTCCTGACAACTCTGCAGAATAGTCATTCAAAATGCATATCTTGTGTCCCTGCCAGGTCAGGAGCCCCTTTCCCTGGTCAAGGCTAGAATCCTTTCTTTTTCAGAGTACCATAAAAATGTATCCATTGAGAGGTGTGGTTTGCAGCCTTCCTTGTGAGGTGGTGACAGAATACAATGTGCCCTTTCTATCTCAAGGCAGGGCTTCCAATTGTATTTCAGGAGTTTTGGCAGCTCATTCTGCAGAAAGGTCATTGGGTGGCTTTGCTCAACCCCCTCCGGGAAACCTACACATAATAAGTTATTTTTCTGGATCCAATTTTCTGAGACCTCTGCATATGCCATATCAGCTGTACCAGTCTTTCCAACTCTTGAATCTGAGCTTCTTTGTAACTATCCTTCTCATCGATATATGACAGGTAAGTCTCAGCATCTCGGGTTGTATGTTGAAGGGCTTGTATCTTTTCCTTGAGGGTAGGCACAGAAGACTTAAAGGCTGTGACTTCTTTCAATAATTGTCAGAGCAGACCTTTGATTTCTACTCCCTCTGTTGAGGCAGTTGAGGCTGTTGATACTGCTCCTGCTATTTTCAACCGTGGCACCAGTCAAACATCTTTTTGTTTTGTTTTGACTTTTTTACAATAATTCCGGCCTCCTTTTTGAATTTTGATTTAAAACTTGCCAGTTCCAATATCCACAATTTTTTAGCTTTGACTGAGTCACAGACTGCACAGTTCCATTCAGCAAGTATGGAGATTTTAATGGATTTCTGTTCATTGTGCCCCAGAGCTCTGACTTACACTGCCATGGAAACACCACATAAGCACGACACCCTGGCAGCGAACCCCCAACAACGACATTCCCTGAGTCAACCATAACCACAGCACACGACAGAACATAGTGACCGACCCTAAAGTGACATGTGCACTGACAGTGCACTACAGAAATGGGAACGGTACTAAACATTCAAGTTTGTATGAGCTAACCTATTGAAAATTGGTACTTTCCAGCTAATCTATTATATGTTTATTCTGTCACTTTAGCAACTGGGAACATCTTGTGTATATCAGCGTTGGTGTCCTAACAGCTTGCCTTGCAAAAAGCTTGGTAAACTGCTCCCAGCTGCACCCTGCACTGGGTGTGAAGGGGACAATGGTGGCAGAATAGCTGCCCATCTGTGCTGGGGGTTGCTGCTGCTGTGCATCCTACATTGTTTGCAGGCTGTGCTCAGTCAGTCCACACCAGGACAGTCCATTGCCATCAGTGAGCTGTCGGGGGGGGGGGCATTATTGGCAGCTTGCTCTCAGGGGGTATCTGTGACTGGTGCATCGCCGTGCGACTGGTCATAACAGTGTCCGTTCGGGTGTGTGGAGTGTGCACTGCTGTCTGTTGCTGTCATGTTCATTGGGCTGGCATGTGTTGAGGTACTCTGCTTCGGTTTGGCTGTGTCCCTGTCAGGGCTGTTGGTCTTGTTGCCGTTGCTCTTCCGTGGTGCTTCCAACCCCTACCTGGGTGGCCACTACCCATGTTAGGGGCATGCATTCCCAAAGATATAACATGGGAGAGTTCTTTCCCAAAAGCTAAAATAAAAATGGTGGTGTCTCCACCCAGAGTACATATTAGTGGGTCAGACTGCTTGCAGTACAACATCCTGGAATGTCGTACCAACCCACTTCCCCAACATGGACTTACCAGGATTGGAACCTCCTCTCATTTCATTACACCATTTGCAATTTCCATTTCAGATAGCATGCTCACTAAAATTAGGCTCTGGATTCATTTCTGCTGCAAAACAATAACATCTTGGTTTATTTATGGGGGGGGTTAAGATGAAGTAAGTGGACTAGAGTTCAAGCATCTTTTATAATTTGCATTTTTCAGTAATCACATTCCCCTTTGATTCAAACCCATATTGCAATCAATGCAGCCACCAGGTCTATCTAATCTAGCTAACTGCTGCAGAAGTGCCCAAGCCTAGACCCGCAGGTCCCAGTCCATTTCCTACCCCAAAGTCCATTTACTGGGTACCCAGATTTAAGTTGCAGGCCTGGCCAGCCTGATGGCACTGAGGGTTGAGGCGCTGGATGCCACACCTCGCACCATGCTGGCAACCCAGGTTCAGGAGCAAGCTTGGGTGCCAGGGGTTGGCAGGGGTGGGATCGGATTGAGCACCAACTAGGCTGCTCTCTTATTCTGGGGGGGAGGGCTCTGGGGTGTCCGGTGCATCAGCAGCCCCTGGTGGAGACTGGGGGTGCTGCCATGCACTAAACAGCACGTGACTGTCGTGGCCCAACGTCGGCAGGGTTGCAGTGCGCCAATCGGGATGTGCACCATGCAGGGGATGGAGGGGGGGGAGCACAGTGACTATAGGGAAAAAGACCCTCCCACCGGATAGGCAACGGTTCCTCCAGTGCCACTGTTGCTGGTTCTCTGGCACTGCCCCTTCAATCTCCCTGGGCCTGTACCCTCCGTGTCCCTGAGGAGTCGTAATGTCCTTGAAGATAGCAGGGAACACAGCGGGCGGTAGAGAGGACATGGAGAGTGAGGTAGCCAGAGAGAGTTCCGGTTGGGAGGCAAGAAAAAAGAGTTGACAAAAAAAAATTGCAGGCCTGAGGTGCAACTGGTAGCCGGTGTTGGCATGCATGGAGAATTTTAACTTTTTACATTCTTTCCCATGTCTAAACCTCAGTTCTATCTCCAGCCCCGCTATGCGTGCTTAAACTATTTACAGTCCCCAGGTGCAGGGCAATTTCTGCTTTTTACTCACGGTGCTACAGAATCAGTCCTTAGATGGCACAGTTCACTGAAGTCCTGGGAATGGATGGCAACACAGGCAGAACTGGGCAAAATGCTTGAAACAGGGGGCAAAGAGGCTGCAACTTGCTCTCTCTTTCTGTTTCTTGCAGATCTTGCAGCTTGTCCCCTTCAGCCCATTACAGGCCTTGTTGCAGAGCATGTGCACAGGGCCTGTCAACTACAGAGTACCCAGACCTGGGAGTGACCCCATTGCCTGGCTCCCTGTGAATCAGAGTGTCCTAGCACTCGGGTACAAGACCCATGATCCCCTGCAGCAGCAGACCCCACTTGATGGGGGTTAGCGAGTTCCCCACCTGGCCCTGCGTGTCAGCAGAAATACTTAGCACATTCTCTTCTGCTTCTTTTTCCTGCCATGGTGTGTAGCCACAGCAATCTACTTCTCTCTTTTCCTTGCTGTATCTCAGGAGCAGACAACAGGCACCCTACCCAGAAAGCACCTGTCCATCCTTCTGCTTTCACAGTCTCTTGACTTCAATACAGGCACATTCTTGCTGTAGCTCACACATATCTTCTGCACTCAAAGTCCCTTTTCTCACCATGCAGGTGTATAGCAATTCTCTAAATGAAGAGGCTCACTCTTTCCTTTTGTCTTTCAGCACATGTATTCTTTTGTTCCTCATCATTCCTCTGTATTCCATCTTTTCCCAGGCTTAGATACAACCGTTGTCCATTTTCCAGGCTCATGACACAACCTTTATCCTTTTTCCAGGTTCAGGACGCAACTTTTGTCTTTTTTCAGGATCAAGACACAACCGTTGCCCTTTTCCCAGGTTCAAGATGTAACCTCTTCTCTCTTCTTCTTCATCTCACCGCTGTGGTACAGTTTCAGAACAACGCAGAACATTCAGCAACCTGCAGCTTTCCCTTTTTCTCTTCAACGTTGCTTCTTTCTTGCCTCTGCTTTCTCTTTTCCTGATGGGGCAGGCATCCCCTGCCCTGGGGGTCAAATTGCTGGCAGCCCCAGGGTAGGCCCATCCTGCAGCCCCATTCTCTCCATGGGCAAGAGCCCCCTCCTCCTGGAGGGGCTCCCTCTGAACTGACTCAATGTATAACAGTCCTTAATTATTATGAGCTCTTTGGCAGCTCCCCATTGGCTGGAGCCACTGTCCTCAGGAAAACCTAATATGTATGAGGCTCCCTCGATGCCTCATTGGTGCAGGAAAAGGCTTCTAAACAGTCCCTGGTATTTTCCCTCAAAAGTCTGTTCAAACAGTCCCAGAGTCCCTGGCAAGGATCCTGGCTCGGTTGTTGACTGGCTGTTGTCATGTGGTTGCTAAACATGGTGGCCAAAGTAAACAGTCCCACACAGTTTATCAGTGTTGCCAGATTTTAAAAGTTCATGCAGACAAACCCTTTGCTTTTAATGTACATTGACTGCACCAGTTGGTAGCCACCCCGTGCCCTCTTAAGCAACTGCACAGTTTACATTATCGTCTCAGCCCTTTTGCAGTCACTGCTGCTGTTTTAGCCTGTCCCCAGGCAGCTAATAGTATCACTGCAGTCCAGATACTGACCCACTTTATACCTTGGCTGCAGTACGTGAATACATTTCATTTCTTTATTTTCTCCACAGATTGCAACCACACTATCCCTCTGTGGATCCCTTGCACATTTACACATTTCATCCATTCCCTGTCCCTGTCACTAGTGCCATTTCATTGTTCCCCTAGGTGCTGGACAGGACTCCCCTGACTAGAGATGCAGCGAAATTAAATTACGCTGGTGAAGTGAATGCGAAGTGGCCACATCGTGTTATCACTCCGCTTTGCGGAGTGGCCAATAGGAAAGGCTCACTTCATCTTGCAATTATTACTTTGCATTGTCATTCTGCCTTAACACGAAGTAAGGTGGAGTGGCAACAATACTGGCAGACCCCCAGTGCCCCCTCACATACACAGTCACCAAAGTTAATTTGCATCCCCAAAATGCTACTGTCTTGTGTCCAGAAAACTCCCCAGTGCTGATAAAGTGAAATGAGAGCACAACAAGAAATACAAAGTCTCACAGAATTAATGGCACATTCAGTAATGCGCACAGTGGACGTGGTCACATCACGCACAGACACCAGAATTAATGTGCATACCCAAAATGCTACCATCTTGTGTCCAGAAAATTTCCCAGTGCTGATGAAGTGAAATGAGAGCGTAACAAGAAATACGAAGTCTCGATTGACGTGATGAGCCGAGTCTGAATGGACATGTTCCGTGCTGCTCCTAGGCCCCGAAAAGAATTTAAGCTTTAAAAGTCTCCGTTACCGGTAAGCAGTGAGTTAAAACACTGGGTACCAGTTGTGGTGGTGCAGCGGGCTTGATCGGGAGTTAAATTGTGAAAGAGAGGGCTGCAAGGAAGCGGCAGCGAGTGTACAGACAGCGCGATTACTGCAGAAGTAAAAGGCCATCTCACAGCATCAGCATGGAAGTAGAGGCTACGGAGCCTCTTGCGGCGAGAATACCAGCAGCTAAAAGGCCTAAGCCCCTATCCCCTGACCAGAATGAGCAAGACAGGGATTCTGATAAAGAAGGGGGTGTTGTTAAGGCTTCTGATGATATTCAGGAAATTAAAAAGCTGCTACAAGGGCTGGTGCTTGATTTTGCAGAGGTGAAGCCTGCATTACAATCATTAGCACAACGAATGGGGGATGCAGAAGCAAGGATCTCCTCCCAGGAAAGGAAGGTTTCCACAATGGATCAGGAGCTAGTGGCCATGAGAAAACAAGTTAAAAAGCTAGAAGAGAGGATGGATGACCAAAAGTCCAGAAGCCGGAGGAATAACCTGATATTGGCAGGGCTTCCAGAGAGGGCTGAAGGGTCGGACTGCATTTTCTTTTTGCAAGATTTATTGTTTAAGTTCTTGGGCCCTACTCCTTTCAGGGAAGCTTACTGGAAAGAGCCCACAGGGCTCTAAGAGAGATCCCCCCTCCAGGTGCAAGGCCATGGGTGATAATTACGCGATTCCTGAATTATAAAGAAAAGTCCCATGTATTGGCTACTGCAAGACAGAAGAAGACTCTTCAATGGAATGGTGCGTCACTGTGGATGTTCCAGGACCAGACACCAATGGTTAGGGAGAAGCAGAAGGAGTACTCTGAGATCAAGAAGAAGCTTTATATTGCAGGAATTAAATTCCGTTTACAATACCCCACAACTTTAATGGTACGGCTCCAGACTGGGGAGAAGAGATCCCTGACTGCGAGAGATGCCCTGGAGGGCCTGCCCGTGGAACTCCCAGAGCTATTCAAAGCACTGACCTGAATCTCGGGCTGAAAAGGAAGAGGCGGGATAGAATTGAGGACTGGGACTGTGGACAATGAAGGGATATGGCAAACTTATCCCGATGTTTAGGGTTTTCATTATGAATGATTTATAAGATTGGTTGAATTATTTAAGACAACTGGTTTTGTTACTGTGGGCCAACCTCAGGGGGGTGAGAGGAGATGGATCCTAATTCAGAGCTTCAGGGTTTGAGGCAGGTGGGAGTGTGATAGATGTGAGGAGGATTGGTGGGGACTAGAAGATAGGGTAATATGTGGTGGGAAGTTGAGGGGTCTTGTCAGGTTTAGCATACAGTTCTAAATGTTAAGTGGACCCCCCCGTTGAGAGATTAAGTTAAGCGGGGAAGATTGACATCGGGGGAGTGATAAACAACTGATGATGGAAGGGAGATGGGGCCCTTATCCTAGGAAGGGTGTTGAAGCTAGTACAAGGGTAGAAAGGAATGTCTGGGGATTTGTCGGTAGATGGTAATGTGTAGAAGGGATACCCCATTTAGTTGAGATATAGGGAATGAGGAGCTAGCTGGAGGGGTTGATTTATAGTATCGGTTGAAGCCCCAGGGCGGAAAGTTAAACATATTTGTTTAGGAGATATAGGGACAGATTTGGTACCTGGAGGGAGAGGTGTAGATGGGGAGAGGAAGGTTGGAGTAAGAAGGAAAGTGGGAATTGGAGGAGATGTAAATATGTTTTAGTTATTTTTAGATAGGGGCTGGGTACTTGGAGATCCTTTGATAATTGGAGGGGTGGAGAAGGGGCACAGAAAGAGGTTCATCCATGAATCGAGATTTGAAAGGAGGGCGATCTCAGGATCGGGGGCAAGGGGGTGGGGGTGGGTTTATGGGGATAGGAAGGAGAGAGAGTCCACTATAGAGAGAGAGGGGGTAGCAGACCAAGAGCATGTGCAAAATGAAGGCTTGATTATAATAAGTTTCAGATTTCAGAATGGCAGGGGTTAAAATTCTTTCATGGAACACTAAGGGACTTAGGGGTAAGCGGAAAAGAATGGTGATCCTTAGACATATTGAACAGCTGGGGGCCCACATTGTTGCCTTGCAAGAAACCCACTTATTAACAGAGGAGGTGAGTTGTCTCAAGCGATTGTGGGTGGGTCAGGTTTTTGGGGTGGGTAAGGAAAAGGCATCGGGGGTGTGGTGATTTTAATAAAGAAATCTTGTTTGTACAAGGTGAAGCATGTAATTGTTAGAGAGGATGGCAGAGGGATATATCTTTCTGGTACCTTGTTTGGTAAAGCATTAACAGTGGCCTCTATTTATGGCCCAACTGCCCCCTGACCCTGATTTCTTTGCTTCACTAGAGTGGGATATGGCTGTGTTGTCTCAACACTCCCTTATTTTGGCAGGGGACTGGAACATTTGTTTTAATAATTTGGAGGACAGGATTCCACCATCTAGAGGGGCTCTGTCTAGGGCTCAGATTGCCCTGAATAGATTAATGGAGGCTATGGCTTTAATAGACCAGATCAGGACTTGCTCTATGGGGGGCAACAATATGATGTTTTACTCGGTGGCCCACAAGAGTCAATCTCGTATTGACTTCTTTTTGGTAAATGGGGAGGCACTTAGGGAGGTTAAGGAAGTGACCACTGAGGGTAGAGTTTTTTCAGATCACTCCCCTATTCACTTGAGATGGGAGCCGGCTCCTATCCCTCCTAGACTGCATAGATGGAGATTAAATTATTCTTTATTAACGGTGGCTTCAGTTCGGGGAAAATTAGAGGAAGCCCTCCTGGAGATTATCCAGCAACAGTTACCCACACTACAGAACAAAAAGTTAGAGTGGCCAACTTGTAAGGTTCTATACGCAAGGGTAGTGCAGGGCCTCACAGTGCAATGAAATAGACTGCGAAGGGCAAAGGAGGAATTTATTATGGGGGATATCGAATCATTGTCTCCATTGGAAGGGTCCTCTGGGGAAATTGATGCAGAACTTAAAAATTTGAGAGGGGCAATGGAGGATATCCTGAATGGGATAGTGAAATTTTGGTTGGAAAAGATCAAGGCTAAGTATTTAATGCAGGGAGATATACCTGGGCAATTTTTAGCAGCTAGGGTTAAGGAAGGGGAAGCTAATAGAATTATTACTTCTATACAATATGCCGGACAACAGTTAACAGAACTCCAGGAAATGGCGAATGCTTTTGCGTCTTATTTTAAAGAAATCTATCAAGCAAAGGATGGTGCTAGTGAGGAGGAAATTAGAACATTTCTGGAGGGAGTGCCGCTTCCAGTCTTAAACCCCATACAGGCTAGCAAGTTAGCAGCCCCTATAATGGCATAGGAGATAATGGAGGTGGTCAAATACTTGCCCCATGGTAAAACCCCGGGGCCAGATGGGCTTATGAAAAAGTTTTATCAGGTGCATATACAGACGATACTTCCTATACTCCAAGAATTTTTTAATACCATAATGCAAGAAGGGGTGTGTCATGCTTCATTGTACCAGGCATATATCACACTTGTTCCCAAACCAGATAAGCCTAGGGATATACCAGGCAATTATAGACCTATAGCTCTGATGAATCAAGATATTAAAATTCTTACTAGAATTTTAGCTAATAGAATATTGAGCATTTCTCCAGCTTTAATTAGTCATGAACAGGGCCACTGGAAAATTGTGCCCGCAATTTTTTTGCAGAATCCACAATTTTTACTATTCTCCACAAAAACTAACATGTCCTGCAATTTCTTGCAATTTTTGAGTTTTTATATTGAACTGTGTAAAAAGTCTTAACAGTTTAAATAAAATACTCTCAAATATATTGACACTTTTGCATGCAGACTTAGGTTTGGCCGAAACAATGCAGTGCAAGGTAGTGCAAGGGGTTTATGTGACACTGATTTCTTTTGAATCCTTATCTTGTTTGGTTTCAAAATCCACTGGCCAAGCATAAGTACACTTAAACACTGAACATTTGTTCGGTGTTGAAGCAGTCTATCAGAAAAATTTTTGTTGCCACACAGACTGAAACAAAAGATGGGATAACAGGTGCAAATTATCCCATTCGCTTAAATGGGGTGTGAACTATGTCGCCTTTTTGTAAGTGACAGGGCAAGTATTTCATTGTGAGCATACTTTCATTCAGACTAGTTTTGATTCAAACAGCTGATGATTTTTGGATGGCCCTGCCGATCTTAAACTTGAATAAGCTAGTTGCTAACAGTGATCTCACTCTTAGAAACTACCCCCTAGATGCTCACATGCAAAGACTACAATAAAAACCTGACTAAAGTCTAAAAACAAGCTTATAAAATGCAAAATGTATCTGAACATTTATCTTTAAACAAAATTATTGCAGCCAGAGTAAAAAAGGGTAAATTGCAGGGTACCCTGACTACTGTATGATGAAGTAAAAATATATTGGTATTTTTTTTACATTTTTTTGGTAACCGGTTAAGGCCCACTAGGCACAAGTGCCTGTTTACAGGTACAACCAAGGAGCACTGAGGAGGTTAAGTGACTTGCTCAGACTCTCACAGTATACACGTGGAGGCTGTGGGAATCAAACCCAGGTCTGCTAGCTGTCGTCAGTTCATTCACAGTTTGTTACACTATCCTCTAGATTATCCTGCCAGCCCCAATAACCCCCAGATTTGATGTTTAATTATACAATGGCAAGAAAATTTCCTGGACTCTGATTGGTTAGTGTATGTGCCTGAGACAGTGATGATATTACACAATAACATCACTGTGTTGATTTTATTGGGCTTGAGCCTTTTTTTTTTTTTCAGAAACAAAGATATACTGCCTCACTAAAAATCTACTAAAAACATTTTTAGTTTTATTTTTGTTTGGTATAACATTAAGCCACTGTATAATTGCAATAAGGCACTCCAAGGTGTGTGTTATCGTGTAATAATGTCACTCCTGGGGTGGTGGAAGCACTCAAAACTTCACCTGCGTGCTTCAACACACCCAGAGGTGTACCAATACGATAACACCTTGTCATGCCTTATTGCTTAAATATGTGATTTAAGGAATAATGCCCAACAGGGTGTGTGTTGTGCTGGGATAATGTCACGCCTCAGGTGGTTGAGCACGAGGCCGCAGGCTGAGTGCATCCAATAACTGAGGCATGACGTTATCCCAAATGACACACACCCTGGAGGGCATTATTGCTATTATACAATGGCTCATTGTTATACAGAAGAAAAAAAATAATTTTAAAGATGTTTTTGTGTGGAAAAATATTTTTGTTTTTTAAGAGACAATGGAAACAATCAAGCAAAGCATATCTAGCAAAAGCAAAAAATCAACTAGAGGTTCACAGTGCTGAGACTAGACCCATGATGTTGCACTGGGATAACATCACGGGTCCAGCCCAAGACTGACCAATCGGAGTCCAGGATTTTTTCTTGCCATTGCATAATTCAAAAATAGTGTACAGTACCTACAGTACAAATTATGACAATTAAACACTTTAACAACATTTTACTAAAACTCAATTATTCACTACTCTATCTACTTATTTTTTCTCGTTCCAAAATGAGTGAATAGCTGGCAAAGCACTGTAAACAGCTGTTGATTAGGCTGCATTATTCTACAGCCAGAAAAAAAAAAAATATTTCTTCTGGCTTTATTTAATATTTATTTGCCGTGGCTCACTTTTATATAACCTATTTAGCACTGTATGAGGCAGATGTTTTTAAATTTTGGAAGACTGGCAATGCTTATGATAGCTTATCAGTTTAGTATTCTTTTTAGGAACATAAACTTTTCTTTATGTTTTAAACATATTCGGGTGTCAGTGTATTCATTTAGCAATTTTTACTGACTAATATATGCTGCAGAAAACATTAAAAGATTTATTGTGAAGTACTCAGGGTCTATAGTAGAATCCCCGCAATTTTCTGCAATTTTTGCAAAATGCTCCGCAATTTTGAGTAACCTTTTCCATAACATTCCAGTGGCCCTGGTCATGAACAAGTGGGCTTTATGTCAGGGAGGGGTGCACATGATGCCCATAGGAAGCTACATCATATACTTAGCTATGCGCCAGACTCTCAACTACCCCTAGCTCTGATATCCTTAGACGCAGAAAAGGCCTTTGACAGGGTCTCCCATCCCTTTCTTTCTGCTACAATGGAAAAGATGGGTTTTCCAGAGGGCCTGATTAGAGGTATCAAAAATCTGTATGCAGCTCCAACAGCTAGAGTATTGTGCAATGGTTATGACTCCCAGGAGATTCATTTAGAAAAAGGGACCCATCAAAGATGTCTCCTCTCGCTGATTTTATTTAACATATATTTGGAACCTCTGCTGAAAGCTATTAATATTGATGCACAAATAAAGGGGATTAACATTGTGGGGTGAGAAGCTAAAATTTTCAATTTTTGCTGACGATATACTTCTCCACTTTCAGGACCCAGCAACAAGTTTTAAAAAAACAGTAGATTTAATAGAGAAATACTCTAAAGTTGCGAATTATAAACTAAATTTGGCTAAGACCCAGATTATGCCTTTGACACCCTATGTATGTAGAGCAGATTTTGCACCATTACAGATACAATGGAAGGTGGATAAGCTGAAATATCTGGGTGTCTGGATTACACCTACTACTGAAGAGGGTGCTGCATTAAATATGGAGGGGGTACTGTCAGCGATTAGGGGGGATATGGTAAGATGGAACAAGCTCCCTTTGAATTTTATGGCTAGATTGAGTCTTATCAAGATGAATTTATTACCCAGGTTACTGTATCCAGTATATTTATCCCCATATTGCATTCCTGTAACTTGGTTTAATAGAAGTAAGAAGCTCCTATCGGAATTTTTATGGAACGCTAAACCTCCTAGGAAAAAACACAGCATTTTGTGTGTTCCATATGTGATGGGAGGGATTAAATTGCCTGATCTCCATGTATATTATGTGGGGGGATAGTTGGGGCTCATGATTCAGTGGAGTAGAAGTTTAGAAGGGGAGTCCTATGTACCAACTTGGTTACAAATTGAGAGGCAACTGTTAAAGGACTCTGGACTCTCGTTGGAGGCATTTTTAGTTGCTAACATAGAAAGGGGCCCTAAAAAGATATCCTGGAATCCAATTGTGAAATCAGCAGGAGCCTGGTGGTCATTCCTTACTCCAGTCCAGAGAAGGAACCAAATGAAGGCTAGAGACCAACCTGTGTTGGGCAATCCTAATTTACTAATTGAGGATCAAGTAATTACTAAAAAGTGGGCGGCGCAGTTAATAGGCCTGAAGATAAGGGATGTGATCCAGGGTAATAGAGTGGTCCTTCCAGTTGGACTTGAAGGAATATCATTTTTTAGAAGACTGCAAATCACACGCATGTTAGAAAGGATGGGGAAAAGGTTAGGGGATTTTACGGATAGTTCCTTCACCTGGGATAACTTGAAGGATGTTGATCCATTATCTAAAGTTTTGTCACAAGTATATAAAGTGCTCTTGGATCATTTTAGTCCAAACTCTCCTGTAAAAGTGGTATATTGGGTCAGGACGATAGCCCCTGGGACTCTGAACTGGGATAAAATATGGAAGAGTAATAAGTACATATCCATACCCAAGTATAAGAGTATGCAATATGTTATTGTCTCTAATATGTATTTTACCCCTGTAAAACTATGTGATAGACATCTCAGACAGACAGACCTGTGCTTTAGATGTGAATCCAAAACAGGGAATCTTCTACATGTGTTGTGGGAGTGTAGTAAAATTGCACCCCTCTGGGCTGAAATCAAACAGCATATGGACCCACTAATGGATTACTCAGAATTTATAACCCCAGAGATCTGTATCCTAGGTGATTTTTCACAGGTTTCAGGCAGTACACCTAAATATCACCTCTCTTTAATGACAGCGATTGTCAAATCCTTTGTATTGCAACATTGGAAAGATGATCAGGTGTATACATATGATCAGTGGGTGAGAGATCTTATTGGGGCTTTGGGTAAAATACAGATGTATCTTGCTTTGGAGGATAAGAAAGGGTTATATGCCAAAAGATGGTCGAAAGTGGATGCGATTTACTCACTACAGAGTAATATTGCTCAGACTCAGGCCTGTCTGTCGAGATGTGATTAGCCGGAGAAAGCTATGCTGGATTATGTTGTAGAGATGTTTAGAATGATTTTGATTTGAGTGGTTAGATAAGCTGTTACTGTGGAAGGGTTACAGTGTATGCATAAATAATTAGTTGGATGCTCTTGGTCTGCAAAGATAGGTGATAGGATGGGGACTCTCTCTCTTTCCAGGGAACACAGCAAGGAGATACCACCTTGAGGGGTTGTACTCAAGGAAGAGTTCATGATTTGATGCCCTCATGGGAGAAACAGGAGATGGGTTAGAGGGGTTATTTTTCCCTTGATCAAATTTATTTACTGACCCTGTTACTCCGAGACAAAAACGCTGTACATGTATAAGAAAATGTTGGAGGGTGGTTACCTGTGCTGTGTATGTATATATGGATTTGTATGTAGTTCTCACAGTCAGTTTGGGACTGTGTACCCTGGCTTTGCCAGGTATATGTGTGTTTGTCTAAGTTTTGGAAAATAATAAAGAGGATGTAAAAAAAAAAGAAATACGAAGTCTCCCAGAATTAATGGTGCACTCCGTCATGCGAGCAGTGGCGACACACAGTCACCAGAATTCATTTGCATCCCCAAAATGCTACTGTCTTGTGTCCAGAAAATTCCCCAGTGCTGACAAAGTGAAATGAGAGTGTAACAAGAAATGCAAAGTCTCCCAGAATTAATGGTGCACTCCGTCATGCAAGCAGTGTCCACACACAGTCACCAGAATTAATGTGCATCCCCAAAATGCTACTGTCTTGTGTCCAGAAAATTCCCCAGTGCTGATGAAGTGAAATGAGAGCGTAACAAGAAATGCAAAGTCTCCCAGAATTAATAGTGTACTGCAAATGCACAGACAGCCTAAGATTGTGCTGCACACTCAAGAGATGCAGAGTCAAACGCAAAAGCACAACAACACCCAACCAGTGCTCACAAGTCACAAATCCAAATCTGAAAAAGAATACCTTTTGCCAGTTGAGGGGGAAGGTAGTGCACGTCAGTAACAGTCCACTACCAGTAAAGATACCACAAAGCAGTATAAAAAATTCAGGCAGGTGCAGATGATAGCAGGTTCACACTGCTGTAATTACTCTGGCACAATAAAAGTTGTCTGATTTAATGGTACACATCACACACACACACTCTCACACACACTACAAGTATTGCGTAGCAACAGAAAACCTTTGGCAATACAAACAAATGTTTTAAACAAACTGAAATGATACACTGCTCACCACTACAATCAACAAAAAATTTCAAGAATTATTGAAAATATTACTGTGTGTACATTAACACAGTTATACAAGCAAAATATAACCAAAACAGAAAGATTGCCTTTTTCTTCCAGTTAATGTACCTACACCACAGAAACGCCCCTTCCCTAAAGCATACTTCACAGCACACAGACTGACTATTCTAAATTAACATTCAAAATCCACACACAGGCTGGCCCGGTGGCACTGAGGGTTGAGGTGCTGGACGCCACACCTCATGCCACGCCAGCGACCCGTGTTCGGGAACAGGCATGGATTGCCTTGGGGTGTGAGGAGGGAGATGGATTGAGCATCAAGGACTGCTTTCCATCTCAGGAGATTTGGGTGGCCGAGACTTGCCTGACCCTAGCGGAGTGGCTGGGGGTTGACAGCATGTAGCTGCAAGCTATGGGGGAGTGGGAATGGCAGGCAGCAGTGGGAGCACGCTGGAGTGTGCGTGCACCCAAGTCGCTAGTGTCATTGCGCACATGACCAGCTGGGAGAAAACAGTGAAAAGAGAGCCCGGCAGTATGAAGTTGTTCCCAGCGGCCCCGTTCCTGGAAGAACACCTCCCTGGCATGGATCCATTGGGGTGGGTTGAGTCACTCCCCACCACCCTGCCACGAAGGGTAAGTCGCGGGGTGCACAAGGGAGGGGTCTGATGTTCAGGGATGGCGCTGGGGGAACAACAGATGGCGGGGGTCATAGCCAGAGCTCTGGAGGAGAAATAATATATATAAAAAAAAAATCCACACACAAACAATAAGCACTCGATGATATGAGCACAGGAGTGTTTTCTACAGTCAAAGCACTAAATTTTGAGCAAAAAAATTGTTTGAAATGGCTTTTTTAACAGCTTTTAGAGGATTTGAATCACAGAGCTCTGAAAAGAAACTGTCTCCATCTTCCATTACACACACACTACACAGAAATGAGGCTGTGCAGAACAATCTAGAGCCCATGTGACCTGCAATCCCATGAAGCACTGCAAATTCACCTTGGTGCTCAATAACAAGGAGAAGTGACATGGAATACATTGATTTCAATGTATTTCACCTTAAAATTTGGTAGAGAAGTGGTTTGGGGAAGGCAGAATAATGTGATCATTGGTTTCAATGGACTTCGAATTCCCCATTATGACGAGAAATACTCCACTTCGCGTTGTGGAGCACTTTGCGGATTCTGAGTTACTCTGTGAATCACTCCATGGAGTGAATTTTGGCCACTTCACCCAACTCTACCCCTGACTTCAAAGGGACACCTCCTCATGAATATTAATGAGGTGACTCCAAAAGTCTGTAGCGCAACTGGTGCTTTCAAAAATGGCATTTTCCTTCTCCCTGGTTGCTTCTCCTACTCCTAAAGGTCTCTAGTCCCTCTTTTACATTGGCCTGGGACTGGGACCACCAGAAAGGCAACACCAAAAGCCACTGAAACAGATGCATGCAATGTGCTTTTGCATATGCGTGGAGCGTCTCCTGGTACTGGAGTGCCACAGAAATGGAATGCAGCTCCAAGAACCAGCTCCTCTGGCCCCACTAACTCTGAAAAACAACACAGGGGCCGGTACAAGAGACACAAAACACAGAGGTCAAGCCAGGAAACCAGGACCCAGGAGAAAAAAGAATGGGGATAGTAACAAAACCCCGGGAAATGAGTCTTTTTGGGGGGCTCACATGTAAGCTCCCTACAGGAGGAGTTACACTTGTTTTTTATTTTTCTTCAGAAATGCTTTGTGGCTGCCCCAGCTATTACTGGTCCAAAGCATGCTCACAGTGGATAAGCCTTAAAGATCAATTGTCCCTCTTGGAGGGTGAAAGTATTCAACCCTACCTTAATTGGTAGCCAGTAACACAAGAAGTCTTGCTGTGTTGCTCATTTTCCCCAAAAAATTCCAATTCTGTTACTTCTTTGTAAAAAAAAAAGACACCACTCACACTATTTGCACTGCAATTGTGCTGTTTCTTTCTGAGCTGTGACATTTCACCTTGCACTTTTTCAGTGACATCAGTTTTATCACTCATGTGGTGTGAGCTGTAACAGTGGATGTTGTTTGCAGGTTGTGGAAATGTCATCTGATGAGGGTGAGCTTGATACTAATGACATTCAAGTATTTTTACATGCAGATCCATTTGAATCTGAGCCACTAGCTCCAGGCAGGAGATCATCTTCTCCTACTGATAGCAGCTACCTTGAAGAAGGTAATATTGGACATAGCCTAGGGGTGCTCAGGTCGCAACCAGTGAATGAATGGTCATGTTAACTAATGCATTTATGGTCTACCAATACATTTTTTTATTATTTTTTTTAAAGGTGAAGTATACATGAAATGATGTTTTTACAATTGGCACATAAACATCACACATCAAAGTGTTGTTCCCCATTACATTGCCTATAATTTTATTTTATTTACTTTGATGCCATGATTTCTACGAATGCCATGAATGAATGCATTATATAAATTGCATGAATTGAAAGTTATGAGTTGGCATTCATTTCCTTGACCTGAATGGTGATGAATGTAGTATGCCACACCACAGTGCATAGTGTTACATCTTGGTGTGCTCCAACCATCTTTTGTACCCTGTGCTATCCTTCCATTACTCATGTAGCACCATAATGCAGCCTAGTTCATTTGTGTCCAATGCTGAGCAATTTCTCATACATGGTGCAGAACCCAAGTACTGGTTTATAAATACATTTGTAGCACTTTTCATCCCTACCCCACTCTATTGACCATCTTTCAACAGTTTTGCATGAGTGCCCCCCTGCCACTTAACATCACCACACCATAGGATGATGCATTGTTTATACTGTCACTCACTATTAGAGAGAGACACACAGCTGATAAAAAAAAGTGTGAAAGAGGGAAAGAGCTTATAAAAATAATGACTGATCAAAATATGTTACTAACTAATGGACGAACTAAAGGAGATTCCATGGGGGCATTTACATATATAGGACCCAGGGATCATCAGTAATAGACTTACAGTATGTTCATGTACAGAGAATATGACACCCTGGATAAAAGATTTAAAAATAGGGTGTCCCGGATAAAAGATTTAAAAATAGGATGTAGAGGGGAAAGTCAATACTGCCCAGTGGAAATCAGGATGGAAGCAGATATACCAGTTTTGAATAAAAAAAAGGCTAGATTAGAAATAATAAAAGTAAATAAGATGGTGAAATGGGACCTAATAGATAATTACAGGTCTATACAGATGTTGAATGAAATAGGTGCCAGACAAGAATTGTTAGATCTGATTCAAAGTAAGGAAGAAACACAGTATATTGACATATTTGAGGATATAATGAAAATTATTTCATAAGACTTGGTGAAGGTTACAGTTAGGAAACATAAAATGGGTAGTAGATGGTGTGACAAATAATGTGAAAATTATAAATGCAGAATAAACAAATTGGTCAAACATTTACAAAAAAAATAGAGACCAAGAGGGGAAGAAACAATTAAATAAATTAAGTAAAGATTATAAAAAGATAATGGAGAAAAAAAAAGAAAAATTATAGAGTTCAATTATGGAAGGAATTTGAAAGTTTAGTAAAAGAGAATAATAATATAAAATTCTGAAAAATGGTAAACAAAGGATGGGATATTTATAATGAAGAGATAAAAAATTAAATTACCCCAGAAATATAGGAATTATATTATAAAAATGTATTCCATAATCAAAATTGAAAAAGTGAACAAATTAGCTGGATACCTGTAACAAATTTTTCATTCTCAGTAAAAGAAATTTTAGAAGTTATACAAGTATTCAAACGCCATACAGCTCCCGGGCCCAATGGGATCCCCCAAGATATTATGAAGGATGACCTAGAATTATGGTCCCGTGTATTATATGGAGTGTTTAGGATGGTATTGGAGAAGGGTATTATACCACAAACAGGGAAAACTAATATAATAATCCCTATATATAAAAAGGGGGATAAATCTGATCCTGGAAATTACAGGCCTATAAGTCTTTTAGGCACTGCACAGAAAATCTTTACTAAATTACTTCAACAAAAAATAATGGACTGGATAAATAAATATGATTTAATCGATGAGGCACAGGCTGGTTTTATGCCAAACCATTGTACAATAGATCAATGTTTCAAACTAACACTTTAAATTTACAAATATGAATATATAAACAACAATTATACTGTGTCTTCGTAGACCTAAAGGCAGCTTTCTATAAAGTTTCAAGAACAAAATTATGGGAAGTTTTGGGGAATTATGGATTAAATACAGAGATGCTTAATATTTTAAAAGTATTATATAAGGGTAATCATACATGAGTAAGATATAACAAAGGAGGGGACTGTACTAAGGAATTTGGGTCTAATGTAGGTTTAAAGCAAGGATGTGTTCTCTCCCAGATTCTATTTAATTTATTCTTAAATATGGTATTGAAAGATATGTATGATCCTGAGCTGCACATGCATAGGTTGGGCTCTAGGTCGTGTCCATACCTGGCATATGCAGATGATATATTGTTGATTTCTACTAGCTTTTTGGGGAATTCAGAGAAGAATACAACAATTAAATAAGGGTTGCAAGAAAGCAGCACTGGAAATTAATTTTGAGGAAACTAAATTTATGATTTGCAGTAAACAAATGATTAAGAAAGGAAGAACAAGAGAGTTATATTGTAATAATAACAACATTGAAATGGTTAGATCATTTTGTTATTTAGGAATTACTTTCAGTTACAACTTAAACTGGAACGAGCATATAAATTGTATAAAATAAAAAATAAAAAGATTTGATCCGGCTCTACAGAGATTCTCATACAAATATGGAGGTCAATCGGTAAAAGAATGTCTGGCAGTTATAAATGCAAAATTAAAATCGCAGGTACTTTAAGGAGCAGATATTTGGGGTATACAGAATAATAATAAATTGGAGAGAGTGCTCTTAACAATGTATATAAAAGAATTCTGGGATTACCAAATTGTACTCCATCAGGCTTAGTTAGATTGGAATTGGTGCAAGTTTCTATTCAACAAATTATAGAACAGAGGTAATGTAATTATTGGGTAAAGGCATATAATAAACAAGGGAAAAGGTTTCCAAGACTATGTATAGAAGAATCATTGAATTATAGAGAAAGGGTTTGTCTGTCCACGCAAATCTATTTTGGAAATGATAATAAAACCATATGGACTTCTGGAATATATAACTGAGATCAATAAATAGCATAATCATATTGTACAAGCACACTATCATTCACTGACAACTCAGTGGGTGGCTGGCCTTGGTGAAGAGTGAAGGGCTGTGTTGGTCACCCTCTCAGTTTCAGGATGGGAGAGAGGGGTGGTGGATCACTATCTGCTGGGGTGGGGGGGCAAGGAGTCCATTAGACCACCAGGGAATAACTTCACATACTTTGGATTGGGGATAGGGAGCGGGTTCACTAGACAAAGAAAAATATTTATGCCATCAATAATTACTATACAGGATGGGGGGGTTATACTGGACATGTCAGGTGGGTAATTGGGTGGGGCAAGGGACTGCTTACCACCAAGGAAGATTTTTTTGGTTAATTGGGAAAGCGATCGGGTGGGGGGGAGCGACAACTAACCACCAGGGAATTTTATTGCTATTTCGGGTAGGGCTTCGGGGGGGGCACTGGACACCAGGGTATTAGTTTTATGTTTGATATAGGTAGCATCCTGTCACTGGTGGGAATGGGGAGGACCACTAGGGAAATATTAATGGTAGGGTACTGGTGAATTTCCGCAAAAGTCAGTAATTTGATTTCAGAACTTTCGCAGAAGTAAAACTCTGACTTTTGCGGAAATTCCTCTGGTGGATTTCTTTTTTCGCACACCTCTATGTACCACTGCACATTTCAAAGTACAAGTGATCCTTGACTGTTTTACATAAATGTAATTTTTTTTTGTATTTTTTTCAGACAGTGTCGTCATCTTGCCTATCGTAAATGTACATTTTGGATCTTCAAGAGGCTTGGGAGAGGAAACCGTCAGATCTTACTATCCTGTGTAGTTAATGCAATATGCCACAGCTTTCCAACTGATAACTACAAAGGGTTTTGACACTATGATTATTAAAATTCTATGAAATGATGCATTCTGAATACTTTGAATGAGTAGATGACAATACACGTACAAATGAATCACTCTATTGTCAACGTATTTTGAAGAAAATAAAAATAAATACTTCAAGATAAACATCTAATTCTCATTAGTATGTGTCTTTCAAAATAGATCTTTAACCTGCAGAAATATTAATTCTGTGGTGTAACAGTAGAATACAATAAAACCATAATTTATGAATCTGAAATAAACATTGTGAGTGGTGCCTTTATAACTGGCCACAATTATAGTTATGTACTTCCTCCACTCATTTAGATTATAAACCACTTTTGAACCATAAAATAAAAGTAGCGATGTGTTCATCATCAAGGCAGCATAGTTGTGCACACACTAACTACCGGCCAATCTCTATTATACCACCAATCTCTAAAGCCCTAAAATGTATCATATACGATCAGCTTGTGGACAACTTAAACAAATACCATCTACAATGTAAGGAACAACATGATTATAGAAAACAACATAATACAACAACTGTGCTAGTTGAATTTATTGGTTTTATCCATAACACCCTAGACTGGGGGCACTTAATGGGGGCTACTTTCATTGACCTCACTAAGGCCTTCGACATGGTCAATCACGAACTTCTACTAAATCAACTAGGTGCATCGACTGAGTCCTCATCCTCTTTAGGCTGGTTTCAGAGCTATCTCACCAGTAGGGTTCAACAGGTTAAAATCAGCACCATACTCTCTGATAGTCTAAGTGTAAATACCGGTGTTCCCCAAGGTTCCATCTTGGGCCCATTGCTATTTAGTCTCTTCTTAAACCCTCTCCCACATACATGTCAGGACAAAATCCTCCTATACGCAGATGACACCATCCTCTGTACTAGTCACCCAGACCCTGCCACCCTAGAATAACGTCTACAGAGTAATTTCAAACTTGTCGAAGACTGGTTCATTAATTTTCTGCTACTACTTAACTACATGAAAACTAAAACAATGCTGTTCGCCTCTACACATAGCAAACATAAAACATTCAAATTATCCATTCACAACAAACAGAATGAAATGCTCGAGATGGTCCACACATTCAAATAATTCGGGATAACACTGGACACCTCCTTATCTTATTCTCAACACATTAATCAGGTCTCCAGGTCAGCAAATAGGAAGTTCGGTCAACTGTACAGACACAGACCCTGCCTCACTTTTGAAGCCCTCAAACTAGCCATAAATAGTTCTGTCTTCTGGGTAATAGGTTATGACTTCATTGTTTACAACTCAGACAACGACACAAAAGAATAGCCCTAACACTGAATAAAGCATGCAGGCTACTCCTGGGAGCTCCTCACCTAACCCACACTTACTAACTTTATTCCTTCAAGTGCTGGCTGGACTTGGAAAACCGTACTCATTACCTACAATGTCTCCTCGCCAAGAAGGCAGCCCTAGGCCAAATCCCTCCCAAGGTCCAAGCCATGCTATGCCCAGCTGCACCTACTGGGCCTATTCAAGGGTCACAGAACAACTCCTTCAAGGTTCCTTTCCACCGCACTTCTCAAGGTCAGCGATCCTTTGCATACCATGCCCCAAACTGGCTAAACTTCCTCCCAAGTGACCTTCTAGCTGAACCACAAATTGGGCCTTTCAAATCTAAACTATGTGCTCTTCCCTCTAGTCAAATGAAGTGCTCCTGCTCCCTATAACTAGAAGCAAATGGCTACCCAGTTAACAATTCCTTTCAGCACTTAATCTCCCCCAGATTTGACTCTGATCTACCAGCACCAACCCCCCTCAATTCCCCGTTATCCACCTATGTCCTACCTGCCCATTCCTTACGTATTTTAGCCCTCCCCTTTGCAGCCATCATCTTAGCCCCCACTGCCTTCTCACCACCTTTCCCCACTTCCTTTGTTCCCCCTTCTCACCTCTTCCTTACCTTTCCTCTACTTACCTCCCCACCCTCACCCCTGCCTCTACTACTTTGTCCACCCCTACTCAACCCCCTTTTCTTGACACCTCCCACTTCACACAAAACCTCCTTTCATCTCCTCCCACTTGCATACATTCATTTCTTCTCTCTAACCCCTGACCCCTCCCAATCTATCTCCTCCAGACAAAGGGAACTAGTTCTCCCCACAATGACCTCTTATCCCACCTCCAAGAACACCTGCCTCCCCCTACCCATCGAATTTCTCTTTTCTTTTATGACCACACTTAGCCTTCATTGATATTGTTTGTTAATCTTTTACTGCAGTTTTAAGACAATTTACACTGTGCAATATGATTGTAATGTTCTTGTTATGTATATTTCATTGATGCGGAACCTTTGTAAATGAGCTCTTAGCTCAAAGGTTGCAATCCTAGTTCTGAATAAAATAAAAAAATAAAAATAACAAACCAAAGGTATAAGTCGGCTCCTATAGAGTCCTTGCGCTCTGCACCAAAGTCTAAGTTTATATGGTTATGTATAACTTCTGTATCCAAAACAAACCTGCAAGCAGAGTATCATAATTATGGATACTGCAAAAACCTACAATTAGGAATATTAACACCCAGTGTATGGAAAGTTAAGGGTATAAAACAGTCACAACAGTTGTGCATATCTAAGCAAAACATATCACCATTCTTAAAAGATGACCTGATCACTCATCAGTAAACATTGTTTTGTTTTCTTAAATTTGGACACTGCCAACACTGATCTAATGCTTATGTTCTGTAATTAAGTGACATTATAACCCTTTGGTGACATGAAATGAAAAGTGTTATCCTTATAAATACAGTCCAGTTATGCTGAAATTGTAGAACCAGTGATGCCTTAGATCTGCATCTGTCAGTGATTCTACTTAAGGATTATCTGAATATTGATGTGATATTATCAACGTGTACAGGACCAGAACACTTAATTCCACAGATAGTAAATTCTTGAAGGCATCTCACGTCATTACATGTGACTGGCACATAATTTACCTTCCATTTTTTTTTGTGGGTGGGAAATCACTGTCACAGTGTTTCAGTGCAACAATAACAGTGTATAGTGAAACTGTTATTTGTCATTTGTAAGAACAGTAGACATAGCATTTGCCATAGGTTATTGCGATGTCTTACTTGCTCAGCACTACAGTCCAAAGAATCCAATGTGGTACCTTAAAGATCCTCTTCACTATCAGGTGACAATGTGCTGTGAAATGTAAATTGAAAAATTATTAGTATTAAAATTGCTACACACTTATGAACAACCATTTCTACATGATAAAGATTAGGGCCCCCTATTTTCAAAGGAGACGCGCAGCACATTCCAACAAAAGACGATGAGCTCCGCATCCCACACAATGTGCAGAAGCATGATATTCAAACAGGGGAGAAGGGCCGACCAAAGTCAGATGTGCCATGGTCCAAATATAATGTATGCTGCCCATATAGAGGGGGCATTCCCATGAATATGCCTTGCATCGGCATATTCAGTGGGAATGAGCCCCGCAAGGGCCAGAACTGTGCCATGCAAACATAGGCCAAAAAAAGCAGCCCTAAATTGGTTAGCCACCCACAGGCAGGCTGCTGAAGAGCAGACAGGTACACAGCAGCCTGCCAGCCCTGGCATTCTAGTGGTACCTCCTCCCATCCCCCATCCCAGGTCGTCATAGAATGCCCTCCCTATCCCTTTGCCATAGTGTAGGGACCCCCCATCCTTGTTCATATCACAAATATACCCCCATCCAACCCTGATCCCCATTCGTATCACAAACATACCCCCACCTTGTTCCAATCCCCACATGAAGCAAAAACGTATCCCCCTCCCAACGCAGGTCCCCAATGTCCGTAGTCATTTACACAGTCTCCCAGTATTTCCATAATGTAAGTGACCCCCAGCCCATCAGGACAGGACCCCCCAGCCCTGTTCCCCCAACCCCAGCAGAGCCAGCGACTGGCTCTTCCCTCACCACCACCATGGCCAGCTGCTGACTGAACTGTCAATGAACATGTACTGTACATAGAACATGCTCATGTACAGTACACATTCACTGACAGTTCAATCAGCAGCTGGCCATGGTGATTTTAGGAGGGCAGAGCCAGTCGCTGGCTGCAGTTGGTTTGAGGGGAAGCGGGGTTGGGGGATCCTGTCCTGATGGGGTTGGGAGCCACTACACTATGGAAATACTGGGAGACTGTGTAAATGATGATGGGCATTGGGGACTGGGCCTTGGAGGGGGGTATGTTTTTGCTTCACATGGATATCGGGGCATGGTGGGAGTATATTTGTGATATGAATGGGGATTGGGGAAGGGAGGGGGTTCCTACACCATGTAACATGGTTAGGGAGGGCATTGTACTATGATCAGGAATCAGAGATGGGAGGGGGGTGCCACTGGAATGCCAGGGCTGGCCAGGAAACTGGCTTTGCCTTTGATGATTGGGGCTGGGAGGGGGCTGGCCCAGCATATTGAGCAGGGTGCAGCCATGCTAATGAGCCCATAATGGGCATCCATTGGGTCCGTTTGTGCCATGCATGCTCAATGAGCTCATTAACATATTGTGTCTGAATATCACCCTTGGGGGATACGGTGCATCCAGGTATGAGCTGCCCATTCCCCCACTGGCAGTCTTCAGCCCCAAACCCATGATGCGCTGTGCTGCATATGGCAGTGGCCCTTTTTGTGCCACGCATCCATGATCCAATATTCAACCAGAATGCACGATCTGTGCTGATCACTCTTTCTGGTTGAATATGGCACCAGAGCCAGCTGATGCATCTGTTTTGCTCACCACATTGTTATGTGAATGCATTCAGCCAGCTCTGAATGTGTTCCCCTTGGCCACTATAGTAACCTACTTTCCAAGTCTGACTTGTAGAGTTCAGGTTCAAGTTTATTTGCAGGAAAGCTCCATTGAGCATGCTCATTTACAAGGAGGTCCAGATAGAACAATGTAATACATCAAGACAGTACAATAAATTGGAGTAAACGTCATAAAACAAGAGACAGGAGAATTCAGTACAATGTCTTGACATAACCGATTCCATAGGAAGCAATAGGAAGACAAGCAACATCAGTGAGCAGTATTTTGAGATTGCAAGAGGTATATACAATCATAGAGCAGGAGACAGGCAACATTGGAATACAGTGGTTTAACAATGGTCAAGTACCGAAAACATGAGTTGGTTGGACAATTCAAAACAGGGGGACATGACATTAACCAGTGAATGCAAGGGTGGGGCTATGTCTAAGTATATGGGAAGCCATAGGTATGGATGCTGGGAGGAGAAAAAAAGAGTTGGGGGAGAAGTGTTTAATATTGGCTTAGCCATGGAGGAGAGGCTGAGGAGGAGTATGAAGAAAGCTGGGGGAGAAGTGCTAGATATTGGCTTAGTTAGAGCGGAAGGTCCTAACCACTACGGCAGTGGCAAGTTTCTTTGAAGATCTTGTTGAGTAGGGATTTAAAGGATTTTACAGTGATTAGTTCTGTGAGCTTGACTGAGGTTTGTAATCTGCTCCAGGAGGCCGGGAGGGCCTAGTTAATTGCAGCTCTGCTGTATAGTGTGCATGATTTGGGCACAAATAGCAGGATGTAGGTGTTTTTATGCAGGGAATGGCATCTGTGTGATCTATGAAAGAGGAAAGTGATGTAGGGTGGTAATTTGTTCAGCAGAATTTTCAAAGCCCATGTACCAGTGTGGAGCATCCTTCTTGTTGCAAGAAAAGACCATCCTACTGCTGAATAGAGGGCACAGTGGTGTGTTCTAGATGGTGCTTTAGTTATGAAGTGTAGGCCACTGTGGTATAAGATGTCCAGCTTGTGTAGGTTAGTTACAGAACTGCTATTATAGATAACGTCTGCATAGTCGATAAGTGAGAGGAAGGTGGCTTGGACTAGCCTTTTTCTGATATCTTTATAGAATAAGGATTTGTTCCTAAAGAAGAGCCCCAGTCTTACTTTTAGTTTTTTAGATAGGGTTTCAATGTGGGCAGCAAAGGATAATTTGTTGTCTAGTCAAATGTCTAGATACTTAAATTTATCTATGACCTCGAGAGTGCCTCCTAAAAGGGTGTAATCAGTGCTGGTGTGGCCTGATTTCAAAGGTATGTAGGAGGGTGAGGGAGGAGGAAGTACATTGTCTTGGGTTTCTTGGCATTTAGTAAGAGTTTGGAGTTTAGGAGTTTACGCTGCAGTTGATTGAAATCACCCTGCAACTCATTTCCCACGTCTATCAAGAAAGGTTTTGAAGTGTATAAGATGGTGTCATCCACAAAAAAGTGTAGTTTAGAGTTGTGGATATTGTTACCCAGGGAGTTGATGTAAATTGAAAACAATAGTGGCCCTAAAATAGAGCCTTGGGGAGCCCCTCTTGTTAGCAGCAAGAGGGAGGAGAGGAGCCCATTGGCTTTAATGCGTTGAAGTCTACCAAAAAGGTAAATGGAGAACCAGTTGACAGTGCTGTTGTTCAGGCCATATTCTTTAAGTTTACCAAGCAAGAGATTGTGGTCAACCATGTCAAAGGCTTTACTCAGATCTAGAAAGACAGCTCCTATAGGGTGTTTATTATCAAGGGCGGTAAACCAGTCATCTGTCACTTTTGGCAGTGTTGACACTGTGCTGTCGTTGCATTTGAAGCCTGATTGAAGGGGGTTGAATAGGTTTGAGATTTTGAGGTATTCTTTTAGCTGCATATTGGCTAACTTTTCTAAGAGTTTCGACAGAACTGGAAGGATGAAAATTGATCTATAATTATTAAGATCACATGGGTCTAATAATTCAAAGAATGGCAGTATAAAGGTTGTTTTCTAGCAAGAAGGAACTGTTCCAGTGGAGATTAACAAATTAAAGGTATGCATTATTGGGGCGGATAGGAGATGGTACCCTAGTTTCAGGAATGTGTCTTCAATTCTATTCACACCAGCACCCTTCTTTATATCCAGTTTTTTTTAAGAGCTCCTTGACTTGCTTGTACTGTATGATACTGGGGTGAGACCAAAGGAGTCATGAATCTTTGGGTCCAAGGGAATATCATTTGATATGAGGCAATTGACAAGCTCGACAGCTGGAGAGGAGTCGAACTCTAGACCCACTGTCACAAAATGCACATTTAATTTTTCTAATATGGCGCCTTGATCGGAAATTGTGATTCCTTTGGTGGTGATTTTAATGGGGATGGAAGGGGGTGGGGTCAATGGCTCTTGACTGTTTTTAAAGTTTGCCAAATTTTGGCAGCATTACCTTTGGCACCCTCTAAGGTTTACACATAATAGTTGAATTTGGCTGCTCGGACTAGCTTTGTACAAGTGATCCTCAAAGTTCTGAAAGCTGTCCAGTCTGCAGAGAATTTTGCCTGTCTTGCTAGTGCCCAAAGTTTGTCTGATTGGGTTTAGGCTGCTTTCAGTTCAGTGGTGAACCATGGGTATGAGGAATTTTTTACTCTATATTTTACAAGCGAGGCATGCTTGTTTGCTAGGGTTGTAAAGTTAGTATTAAGGACATCGATGGCCTTATCTACTGATTGGCCAGATAAAGGTGTTGCCTGTTAATATGTCTGAGTTCAGCTAAGTAGTCCTCCAGATTAAATTTGCAGAAGCTTTGCTTTGTGATGAATTTGAAGTGGGAGTTGTGTCTATTCTAGATTCTTGTGCAGACTACAACGTTGCAGTCACTTAAATCATTGTGGAAAATGGCTGTGTCTAAGATTTTGTGAGGTCTGTTTGTGAGAATCAAGTCTAGAATAATACTTTTGTCTTTATTGTTTTGATTAATTCTTGTATTTATTTATTTATTCAAGTCTCAGATTACAAATCTTTGAGCTAAGAACTTGTTTACAGAGGTTCCATGTCAAGAAGACAAACAATACCTATGATACACACAAGTTTCATACATTGGTTACAAACAGGCTACATTAGTGGAATTAACATGAATACAAGATTCAGGCAAAAACTTTGGTTGGATAATAATTACACAAGAAAAGGATTAGATGACAATTGGAAAAACAAAAGCAAGAGGAATTCCAGAGGATGTTAGGAGGAGATTGGGTGAAAGGAAGCAGGGAACTAGCCAGACCAGTTCCCATTGTCGAGGTAGTTGGGATAGGCAGTAATAAAAGGATTAGAAACAGAAGACCTGAGGGTGGGGGGATGGAGTTGGGAAAATTAGGGAGTGAGGATATAACTTGGAATGAAAGCAGTGTGGAGATGGGAGTTATATGGTTACATGGAAGAGAGTGGAGAGAGATTGATAGGAGAAAGTAGTAAAATGCAGCTAACAGATGACTGGTGGGGTGGGGATTAAAGTGCAGATAGCAGATGTAGGAGGAGGAGATTAGGTGCAGTGATGGGTCAGTGCAGGGCCTCAGTCACAACATTTTGCTATAAGGAGCAGGTACACTTCATATGACTAGCAAGGTGGGTGCGAAGCTTAGATTTGATCGGACTAATTCTTATTTCAGCATGAAGGTCGCTAGGTAGGGAGTTTAGCAGGTGAGGAGCACGGTAGCCAAAATATCACTGGCCTAGGGAAGTGTAGTGGAATGTTACCCTGTAGGGGTTAGTATGTGTTCCCTGAGTCAGTCTAGATGGTGCAGTGGGTGTTATCATATTCTGGATTTGGGGGGAGTCATGCCATGGGTGGTCTTTTTAGCCAGGAGACTGAGCTGGTAACTAATTCTGTTATCCAGGTCAAGCCAGCCAATGAAAGAGTATAGACTGCAAGTGTGGGTTAGGCATGGAGCACCCAAAAAGAGCCTGCAGGCTTTATTAAGAGTCAGGGTGATTCTTTTTAAGGCCAAATAGGAGGCCACACAGTATACAACAAGGCTGTAAGCTATAATGGAGAAGACTGAACTTGGTAAGGCAGGTTTGATAGCTTCTTCTGTTAGGCAGTGCCTATGACTGTACAATTGCCCTAACTTTCTATTAGCTGACTTTGAAACAAGGTCGATATGGAGAGAGTATGAAAGGGAGCTATCCAGCATAACTCCTAGATACTTGAAGTTATTAACCATGTCGAGAGTGTCATTTTGTTTGTTGTGAATGACAAGTTTGGTTGATTTGTATCTGCTATGCATAGAGGCAAACATCATGGTTTTCGTTTTCCCGTAGTTGAGCAGTAAACACGAGTGTATGAACCAGTCCTCAACTAGGGTGAAGTTACTTTGCATACTTTGTTCTAGGGTTGCAATATCCGGATGGCTTGAATAAATTATGGCATCATCCATGTAGGTTCAGTGATGAGCTGTGAGATACCCAGCTCATCACACAGGTCTTTTAAGGTGTTTGCTCTGGGTGACAGCCAATCCAAGTTCAGGTCACCAAAGATGATAGATTCATTGGGGTTGGATTCAATAATGTTTCTGAGGGTTGAATGGAGTTCTGCTCCCCTGCTGGTGGTCTGTAACACACAATGATGTTAAATGTGTCAGATGAGGGGAACGAGACTCTTAAGGCTAAGCATTCGAATTCCCTTGGCTTGGACAGTGAGAGGAATTCAGTGTTAGGGTATTTGGAATGAACATGGATAACAACTCCTCCTCCCCTAGTTGGTCTGCTAAGTCTGAAAGTGTTATAGGAAGGGAACATCATCTGCTGATCTGTGGTACTACCTTTTAACCAGGTTTCGGTGATGACTAGTATAACGGATTAGTATGGGGCACTCATAATTTAACTAGATAAATTTTTTTCAAGAGGCCACAGATATTAATCAGCATCATTTTCAGGCCTGAGGCTGATGCAAAATCCATTAGATAAGTAATAGGGAAGGAAGAACCTGGGTTTGTTTCAACATTTCCTGAACAAAGCAATAGTAGCATGATAAGATTTTTTTAGATTAAGCCTTAGGAACATGAGCTCTTTCCTGTTGGTTGCAGTGTTCTGAGATGATAGTGGGGTGGGTGGTGTGTTTAGGTACAAGGCAGAGACAGGATGGGCAGGATACAAGGGTGAGCGAGAGTGCCCAAGTGGCTAGTTTTTGTGGGGAGATGAGGATATGCGCAAGAGTGATGGTAGAAGAATCCCAGAGGGGAAGTGAATTGTAGGTAGAGAACATGTTTAAGAATGTCTGGGGGGGGTGATTGTGGTGACCGGGGCTCCATTCCCTGTGTCTGGTAGGGAGAAGATGCAAGCACAAAGATAAACAAGGCTGACTTAGTGGATATAACAGGCCACTTGCAAATATAGCTGAATACTATGTCTTTAGTTAAAGATCGGCATTGAAAGAAGCTGCGGTCAGTAAAAGTAGGGGGTAGTCTTATAGTTCACACTAATGTTGTTTTTGTAAGATTTGGTGTACAGCAGTACAAAGAAAATAAGGTGCATTGCTAGGAAGGATATGGGGAGAAGCTGAGCTTGTCTGGCTATATGCCTTGCGACTAAGGGGTATCATATAACCCTTGCAATCAACATGGGCTGAAAAGGTGGGGAGTATAGGGTTAAACACTATTGTTGTATAGTTAGTTGATTCTCCACCAGGGTCATGTTTCTCAACTAGTGGAGTAGTTTCAGGAGCAGTTCTTCCTCTCTAATTATCTGACGAATCTACCATGTGGACTCATGGAGGGGGTAAAAGAGTGCACCACTAGGCATGAACAGTAGGGGTGCAAAACTTGACTGATTGTTTTCGGCAGGCAATACATGGAACACCACCTTAGGGTGGGAGGGTGGTTAGGGTTGGTGGGTGGCCAGAATGTACTTGTGCCGCGTGAAGCGTGGCACCACCTATCTGAGCATTCCTACTGTGATGGCATGCTGGGTTGTGAGGAGGAGGGGAGAGCTCCTGTGTCAGCTGGCTCCTCCAGATGCCTGTAAGGTGGAACAGCACTGTCCAGCAGTCCTGGGGCTGGTCTTGGGAGCTGGGGAGAGAAGAGGCAGGAGGGGGATTAAGTAAGGAACAATGGAGGTGGGCAATGGAAACCTGAGCTCTGGGGGAGGGAGGACGGGGGAGGGAAGGAGAGGACAGACTGATTTGCAAGTTACAGTGGCCACAAATCCAGCCCTGTGATCCCCACAGTACTCAGGTAAAGACCTCTGTGTTTATGAAGCAGTCTAACAACTGAGCAAAGTAAAGTAGCACTATTGGGCTCCAGTGCCATGAACAATTCCACCCACTAGCTAAACTGTCTTATGCAGGGACTGATTGTAAGAGGCTGACTTTAAAAACAGAAGGAAAACAAGCTAGTCTGTGGTAAAACAATACAACATCTATATTGAGCAGTAGCTCCGGTAGAGAGTGAGCAGGGTTACAATGCAACAACTGCACAATAGAGAGAACAATCAGTCAACAGTTTAAAACAATCCCATCAAAGCTTAAAAAACCTTAAAGTGCAGAATTGAATATAAGGCACCTTAAATACAAAGTAAAGATACTAAGTACAAAAAACAATTTATGGCATTTGGCCAACACTATTGTCAGGTCACGTGGTGTGGCGCAGTTCATTTGAGATCAGGCAAGATGGTGACCCAAGCTGAAGGGAAGGTGGGTAGGCATACCTGAGCATTCCTTCTGTGATGGCAGACTGGTTTGCGGAGAAGGGGAGAGCACCTGTGTCTGCTGGCTGTTCCTAGATGCCTGTAAGGTGAAGCAGAGCAGTCCAGTGGTCCTGGGACTGGTGGTAGAAGCTGAGCATTCCTTCTGTGATGGCAAGCTGGGTTGTGGGAAGGGGGGGAGAGCTCCTGTGTCTGCTGGCTGCTTCCAGATGCCTGTAAGGCAGAGCAGCACTGCCCAGCAGTCCTGGGGCTGGTGGTAGGAGCTGAGTATTCCTTCTGTGATGGCAAGCTGCGTTATTCTGTGACTAATGTGTCCTAGGCAACTGCAGAGGAGACGGGGATACTATGGTTCTTTTAATTACTGTGCAGTAGTTTTATGTTGATGAATAAAACATTAATACCCTCACTGAGACCAGTATTACATTTCAAGGAGTGGTCCCACATACTTTGTTTTTGTCTCATAACTGCTCATCGTTGGTTCACTGTTATTATACAATAAGAAGATGTGTGAGAGGAGTCATACAAGTGTTGTTGCTGTATGTTCTTGATGGGAGTATTAACAAGGATAATTACAAAGTACTGCAATGCAATCACATTGATTGTACAAGTAGTGTTTCTGAACTTCAAAATTATGCCACATCAAACATTATCCCAAAAGGTCAATACACGTGGTAATGACAGAAACAGGTCAACATTCTGGGTGCCGTTGTGTGTTACACTTGATTTGTTCTCATAATTATGGCACATACATATTCATTATTGTTGCAGTACATCAAATGACATTCAAGTATTGTACACCCCAGAAAAGAGAAAAGGTACCATGAGTAGACGGAACTCGCACTGCTTTGACCACTGGTGCACCGCCACAACTTTTTGGGTGTGAGATACTCCATAATTTCTCTACTGACCTTGTTAACTGTTGAGTCCTGATGGAGTTCTCATTAAAGTGGAGAATGGCTGAAGACAATCTACACTTGTAAATAACATTGAAACATTCATCAGTATGAAAGCCATAAAAAACTGATTATAAAATGAGATATCTGTGCTTAGAAATTACCATCATGCACACCTTACTTTTTAGGGCAAAGAATGTAACCACTCTGTGGTATGATTTTAATGTGGAAGTCTGCTCTGTGGGAGAAAGCTGTAAGACATCATTACACATACTTTACTTTAAAGAATAGCCTCCAACTCCTTGTGTGGCTTACTCCCTGAAAAAATATGAAGTCCATGTAAACATATTACATGCGTAAATACTGAATAAAGAAACATATAGAAATGTATTTATTGAAATGTTAACCTTTCTTAATCCACAGTCTTTCCTGTAGAGGTCTGTGGACACACTCATTATATGGTTCACCATGTCCCATGTGTATGTTGGCCATGTCATTTCCAGTGGCTTTCCCTTTTCTGGCAACCATTGCTGCATCTGCTTCACTGGTTGAAGCTATCCAGTACACAGGGTTACTGACTGGAGTGTGCCCAATCTTTTAGCAGTTGGCAATCCTTCCTTTTACCCTTAACTTCATTTTCTATTTTTATTTTGTTTCATACCTACAATAGTAACAGTGTTTCTATAATACTTTATGATTTATGTCATCTATTTGCACAATAAAACCATTATATACAATGAGTAAATAAATTATATGTGTGTGACCAATAAAACAAGTAGTGCACTTGTGACACTATGTCATCAGAGTGCATGACTGTTCCATTCAGTTCCATTTTGCACATGCCAGTCATCAAAATGATGGGATATGCTTGGCTCTTACTCATGCATGAATTTCTTAAAGGGACACTGTCAGCCTTTGAGCAATTTTAATGACCTCTCCTCTGTTTGTACCTCTAAACAGTACTTTCTTCTGTATTCCTTGCTGAAATAGGATTTCTCAGTTGACTTAACTTTTTCATTCAGAAGCTATCTTACGGGTGGGTGAAAGTTACCATTTCCACCTTAGCGGAACATTCACAGAAAGTGGCCAAATTTTGCAGAAGTTTCCAAGCTTCCGCCTGTGGCAGATCTGAAAACTTCCGAATGTTTTCGGCAAAACTTCATACTGTTCCACCATACCCACTTGTATTACACCCCCTCATGGCTAGCAGTCCATCCCCCCACCCAATCACCAGCCCCGTATCATTTAATTGCCCACCCACCTTGGGTAGTGCCCCCCCCACTGGATCATGCGTCGGTATAGTTTCAGAACCCATCCTGCCATGGCTAGCAGTCCCTTCCTCCAACTGATCACCCCTGTCCAGTAGTAACCCCTATCCCTTTCCCAGGTATAATAACATATTTACTTGACCTGGTGGTCTAGTGAAGCCCACTCCCCTCTGTCCCCATGCCTAGCAGCCAGTGTTTTTATTGTTTTTTTTTAACTTACTCACTGGTGGTCTAATGGCCCCTCCACCCCACCCCAGCAGGTAGTGTTAACTGGTACTACCTCCTCCCTCACCCTGAAAAGGAGTGGACAACTGGAACAGCCCTCTGCTCTCCTCCATGGCTGGCTGCCCAATAAGTTATAAATGAATGAGCACATGCTCTTACAAGCACATGCTCATTCATTGATAACTCTGTGGGCAGTTGGCCATAGAGGAGAGTGGAGGGCTGTGCTGGTTTCCTATTCCTTTTTGGGATGAGGGGAGTGGGGTGGTACCAGGGTTATTAGGTGAATAGTTTGTTGTTATTGTATTTGATTAAGGTAGCATTTTTTATCTCTTCTTGATCAAAACTCTATTCAATAGATTAAATATACTTTACAATTCCATATGTAGGTTTACTGCTGGATCGAGGGGAACAACTCATCATTGTCTGTTGTATAGTTCAATGGGATATCTTCCATTCAAGCAATGGGTTGAATGTAAGGCTTTGATCTTTTTGCACAAAATTGTTTTTGGCCTTATGCCAAACACAGTGAGTGAGAAATTGTCTAGATGTACTAACATGTTTTCCACCAGGCCTCAAAACAAATATATTTTTTTTCATTCCCCATTTTAATTCAACTTTTGGCCAGAGATCCTACAAATACAAAGTGATTATTCATTATGACTACTTACCTCAGATTGTCATGAGTGGTGCACAATTATCCTCATGTAAATCAGGATTGTATAATATATTGCTGTTGGATTCCAATTGTGCATGTTTTCAGTAAAGTCTTAATGTATTTGTTTTTATGTACTGGTTGCTGTGAAAAAATTGCATTATTGCTTATCTGCTTATCAGTTTCAATAAACAAGAAATGATAATCAAATGAAATGAAAGAGTTCTCCAAATGCAATTTCTGTCAGGACTGTCAAAGGGTATTTTAAATTTCCTGTACATTTTAATTTTTATGAAAATGTATTTCACTCATTCTGACTTTATGAGTGCCATTTGCTCCTTTCCATGCATCCCTGATAGAGAGCCAGTGTTGAATCCTACCGAATTCGTGCATGAACAAGTTTGCCGATTTTTGTGGCAAATCAACAGAACAGCTGTCAGTATTAATGAAACAGTTCAAATTTGGAAAACACCTTTACTTCCTCAAACTGAGGGGTATTTCAGAAAGAAATCTCTGTTTAGAAAGTAAAACTGGGACTCAGTGCACGTGCACTAGTGGCAGCGCTGTAGTGCATATGCTGAGTCCTGGTTTTACTTTCTAAACAGCGACTTCTTTCTGAAATATCCCTTGGTTCAAGAAAGTAAAGGTGGTTTCCAAATCAGCTCTGTTTCATGAACACTGACAGTTGTTCTGTTGATTTGCCACAAAAATCACCGAACTCATTCATACACAACTTCAGCAGGATTCAACACTGGCTCTCTACCTGGGACACGTGCGAAGGAGTGGACAGCACTCATAAAGTCAGGATGAGTGAAATACATTTTTTATAAAAATTAATGTGTACAAGAAATTAAAGTACCCTTCAGCTGTCCTGATAGAAATTGCATTTGGAGTACTATTTAGGGTCACAAACAGAAGAGGGAGCATTAAAACTGCTCAAAAGCTGACAGCATCACTTTAACTGAAACATTTCAATCTGTGGTAAGAATTTTTATGGTGACAGCTGCTAACTTTATATTTGAAAGACCCCATTTCAGGACCTCTAATTCCATACAGCTTGAATTGCAAATGTTGCTCTATAAAATAGGAACAACACATCCTGGTATTTGAGAGGACATTGCCTATACTTAGATGACTAACAATATTGTGTGATCCAACAGTACACAGCAATGACGTTAACGTGATTGATGCAGGTGACCCACATTTGTCATTAATGTTGATTCTACATAAGGACATATAAGAATGCATGATTTACCATGCTAATGGAGGCTTCCACACTTGGGTGTAAGTGCCTAACAAGTAATACAAGAGCCACCAGTGTGACCAATGGTGGCATTGCATTCAGGACTGCATGCACACACTTGAAAAAGAAAACATCTGCTGATCATATGTGGATACATATTGTTATGCACAACCCAGTGTGCAAACTCAAGTGTGAAGGGTGATAACACTACACTTATAAGTTCAGTAGTGGACACAAACTTCTGGCTGCATGTGAAATGCATATTATGTTCCAAGCAGAAAAACGCTGTGTCCCATGACACAAGCAAAGTAAATGATGAGTGAGATCGGGTGGACAAATGAGAAACTGAATGGTGAAGTGAACTAGTCAATGGACAGCATGAGAAATGGAAACATTGGCAGTGGCTTCATTAACATATTTGGACCTCCTCATATCAGAGGTGACCATGAGGCAGTAAGATGGTCCAGGTGCATAAAGGTAAAGGACATCAAGAGTAAACTTTTTATATGCATAAGTCTTTCACAATTTACTGCCTAAATTTTGCTACATGTAAAGAAACAATTATTTAGGCCAACCAGTTGCCTTGGATCACAAAACTACTGCCCTCCAAATTACTGGACTTGTACTGTAAATGTATAAGTGTGCACATTATGAAGTAAGAAATAAATGATATCAATCAGTTATTACCTGTATGAGGTGCATGTCAACAACTTTGGAACAATATAAATCCATTAGAATGTAGGACCCGAACTTTGTGGTATGTCCCAAGGAATAGCAATGAGCATCGCCACTGAACACTGCCACAGAGTCTGGAAATATTGACAGTAATTGCTGTTTTTGTCCGGACCACACATTTCGCACAGCTGGAACAAGATAGCTTGCCTGTATCTTGCGATAAGTTGGCAATAAGATACAGGGAATGTTTAGATGCTTGAAGAAGTTTAAAATGTTTGCAGGACTAGATCCAGTGAAAAGTATTCCACTTGACAAAATTAAGTTCCCTACAGGTAATGAAATATGATGGTGCTGGTTCTACCAGATTTGTCTATGACCATTGCTGCAAATGTGTTGAAATATCCCCAACAAACCCGTCAAAGTTCTGATAAAAAAGTGATATGAAGCTTGACGCTTTTGACTGTCTGAAGGACTGCTACAATGGTACTTTGAAACACAATTAACTTTCATTCTGCATGATGAAGTTCTTCAAAACTTATCTCTGTGAATGTAAAAAAACAAAATGTACAACATTTTTAATACATTTACTATATAGTTGTGCAACACTGATTGGAATGTTTATTGGGGTGTTTTTATTTTTGGGGAACATTTTGGAGGATAATGTATGTGTGGTCATAAACAACAAGCCTGTGTCTGGATAAACAGGATTCTATGGCAACCAGGAACCTTGTGAGTGAACATTGAGAGGTTGACTGGTTGCCATCTAAAACCTGAGTTGAAAACACACGATTGTCTGTGTATGGACATATGCCGATCAATTGTCAACACCTGTACCATGAGTGACAGTACAGTGACTCAGCGACATATCGCTGTACTGTCACTGCGGGACCCTGGTACTGCTTTCTTAGGGTCTTTCACCTCCTCCCCCAATCAGATCCAACTCGGAGTTGATTATATTAAGTATGGAGGGTGCAGGGGGCAGATCCCCCCACATGGGGGGTTTGGGAGGGCGAAGTTCCTCCAAAGAAAGCATAGAGTTCTTAGATGGATTTATGCTGACCACAATTGTGGTTAACATAAATGCATCACTGTAACATTGGTCAACAAAATATTTGTTGAACCGGTGTTGTAGAGCAGTGTATGGATGCCCATACCTTATCTTACATGGTATATGGGCATCTACTCCCATTCAGGCAGTCCACTTACTTTCAGGGAAATGGGGAACCATTGAAGGTTGTTGACGGTTTTGAATTACTGATTCTGTGCTCTGAAGATTTTTTGGTAAGTACAATTTTTAGGAAAAAGAACAGCTTCCTGCTCCATTGCATGGAGGTAAGCAGTTGTGTGACAGCATTCTAAGTTGTTCTGCTGCAGTAATGACATCACTAGTGCAGCACAGAAACATAATGATGTTACTGCTGCAGCAGAGCAACCATATTTCAGGAGCTGAATTCCACGCATAACAGGGTTCCAACATATACAATAAAACTGGTTACATGTATTCACAAGGTGCAGTCACCACATATAGGCATATCATACAGTTTATCAAATCACCAATCTGATCAGTAAGACACAAGCATGGAGTGTTATGGTGCTGTGGAGGACACCACAGATGTAAGCCAACTGTGTAAATAACATGGCCCCCCCAAAAAATAGACAATGGCCTGAGCAGCTCATCTTCTTAAGGGACACTAAGGACCCGGTAGGATGAGCAGTGCAACACAATGCCAATTCACCTCGCAAACCATGAATACAGACACATGAACACCTGTAACCATGCAACCTGTCCACTGACATATGACCTCACAACCCACCACACAACAGTGGCTGCTGGTACTCAACCCTCAAAATAATAAATGGCACGGAGCTCTTGTCCTGTATGTGGCAGGCAGCAGCATGACCTATCATAGAGGGCATGTACTACATAAATACACTGTGAGTTATGCATGCATACCAATGTATCAGATGTCAAAGCTGGATGATGGTTAGTAGACTGCATGCTGGTTGCCTTATTGAGGTGAGTTAAGAACGAGTAAACATGGATGGTTGGTGAGATGCATGAAGTTGTTAGGTTAGTTGGTCAATCAGCACGTTAACAATCAATATGGCTCACATGGGATTGTAAAACTATCCATATTTTGTCAGCGTTATTCCCTGTGTGATACCTACAGCCATGGTCCACGTCATTTAATGTAATACGTAATGTAATATATTGGAATGTGACTCACAGGTCAGTTTCATCAGCATCACAAAATTCTTCAGTTTTGCTGTCATCATCATCTAAGTTAAGCTCCCAGTCCGAATCTATGATATCTGTAAATGATGAGTCTGAAAAGTTATCTTCATCAGACAGTTCATCATTGTTGCACTTGATTACAAAGGTGTTATTTACTTCGGTGTGAGGATCACATTGTGTACTAACTGAACACAACATTTGTGTTGGTGTGTCTGTCTATAGACACTTGTCAAATACACAAATCAAAATCCTTGTTCCTCATGACTGTCTTGTTCTATCGATGCCCAGTGGCACATATTTCAAAATCTGTTTCCTAGTGAAATGCTTCCTATTAAAAGGAAAAAAACAAAAACAGAAATAAGTCCTAATATCAAAATGCTTCAACACAATAACCAACATTGGTGTTCAGATGGTGTATAATGGACACCCCATTTGCAAATACCCTTCCAGTATACAATATTTATCCCCGGTGTCCACTGGCACCCCCCTCACACACCACAATTACCACAATTACCATGACTGCATATGTCTCCATGGTATGTAGAGAATCACCCATCATCACATTATCCACCCCTTAATACTGTATATATCCATGGTGACCAGTGTAAATATCCACACCCCTAACAATGTTAGTGTAAAAGTGTATATTTCCCTGATGACCTGTGGCTTTACACACTCACCCATAACCCATCACATAATACAGTACGTGTCAGTGGTACACAGTGGGCCCCTACCAAGAACAACCTTCCTTTGTATAGTATCCCTTATGTCTGGTGTTAAACTTCACTCCCCGATCCAATGCACCCTGATAGCTCATTGCTGCATTGCTACCTGTTGTGAACTGGAACCACTCACACAGGAAGAGCCTTCTCATATGTAGTGTTTACACTGGTGGATAACTGCTCCAAAACATCTCATGCCTCGTAATACTTTATATCGACCTGTTGTGTAGTGACACCACCAACCACTGTAATGCCTGGAGCATGTTACGTACACTATTCTTGGTGTGCAGTGGCCACACAGCACCACAACATGAATGGCCATGAAACATTTCAACATAGAATTTGATGGCAGAAAAGGACTGCTTGGCCTATTCAGTCTGCCCATTTCTCCTTACCTGCACTATTACATCTGAACGTGCCCAATCTACAGCTGTTTCTCCCACCCCCTCTTTTCCACTATGATTCCTTTGTTCAGTATGTCTGCCTTTTCCTGGACAACTCTGCACAGTCCTTACCATCTCTTTTTATCTTTATGATCCCACCCCTGGTCTTCCTCTTTTCAGTTACATATCTAACAATATGTCTTCTCCCCTTTTGTTACCTCCTGGGCTATTCTCTCTGCAGTTTTTGACTTTGCACTACCAACTGCTTTCTCTGCTTCCTTCTTTTCCCCATACACCTCCATGTCCTCCTCCTTTTGCAGCTCCTTATACCTTCTGAATGCCACCCTTTTAGCTTCCACATTTTTAGCCACCTCTTTCAAGAACCATGGTGGTCTCTTCATCCTCTTGCTTTTGCTAATTTGCTTTTGCAAACTTGTTTGACACTGAGGTTTGTTGTTTTTAATATGCTTCTTTTTACCTTCGCCCACTGTTCCTCAACACCACCCAGGTCACACACACCCTGATAGATCAGCCTTGAGGCATTCACCCATCTTTCCAAAATGTATCCTCCTGAAGTCCAGAACCCTCACCTTTGTGTGGTTTGATTCCACAGTTATCCTTACATTGAACCACATTTTCTGGTGATCACTGGTCCCCAAGTGGCCTCCCACCTTGACGTCTGCAACACTGTCCCTGTTTGTGAGTGCCAGGTCCAGTACTGACCTATCATGAGTGAGTTCACTGACTAGTTGCCTGAGTAATGCTTCCTGCAGAGAGTCCAGGATGTCTCTGCTTCTAGCTAAACACTCTGCTAGGAGGCTCCAAACCACATCTGGCAGATTGAATTCCCCCATCAGCAACACCTACCCCTTTTCTGCCATCTTGCTAATGGCTTCCACCTGCACCTTATATAATTCCTCCCTCTGTGATGGAGGTCTGTAGATCACTCCAGTTTGAATAGTGGCTCCATTCCTCATCTCCAGTGTGACCCACAATACCTCTGCCTCCACCTGTATTCCCTGTATCTCCATGGCCTTTATGCTTTCTCTCATATAAAGCAACACACCTCCTCCTCCTTTCCTTCCAACCCAGTCCCTCATGGACAGAGTATAGCCCAGTATGGCCATGTCCCAGTCATGGTTTTCAGTACTTCATGACTCCGTAATGGCTGCAATATCCCAGTCAGCCTATGCCATGATGGTCTCTAGGTATGGAATCTTATTTCCTAGACTTCTATCATTTGCACATTTGCACACATGGCCTTCCAGGTTTTGAATCCACTCTGCCTGTTGCTCCTTTTTCTGTTTGCCCTCCTCCCACCTCCTTCCCACCTCTCTTTTAATGCTCCTGTTCCTTTCCTCCTTCACCTCAACCACCCTGCTCCCTTTATTAATTTGTGCCCTATAGGATTCCCATTCCCTCAGGTTTTACTTACTCTCTACTTCAGCCTGTGGGGGAGACAGTTTCTGTCTCCCAGATTCCTTCTGTCACCCCCCTGCCTAGTTTAAATGTTCATCTAAGTAACATTTAAATCATCCCTGAGGACTGCGGTTCCACTCTTGGATGGATGCAGGCCATCACCCCTGTATAGGCCCTTATCCTCCCAGATGGGTCCATAGTACCCAGTGTAGACAAATTCTTCCTGTCTGCACCATTCCTTCAGATATCTGTTGATGACAGAAAGTGATCAGGGGTTGGGTGGTGAAATTTCACAGCAAGAATATGTGTAGTAACACAGCACATGTGTTAATGTTTTTTTTTATATGCTGATGATTCAGTGGTTCTCACTTTGAAAAAGTTCAGAAAGATTTGGCTGACAGTTTTTTGGGGGTTCAGAATTGGTTTAGATGCCATGGTTTGGTATTAAAGGAAAAAAAATCCACGTTTTTTGTAAATTCAAAAAAAGATTGAATTTAGATCCCTCATTATCATTATACACTATTTCTGGTACATTAATCGAACAGGTTAAACAATTTAAATACCTGGGTCTATTGCTAGATGAGGGATTAGCCTATGAGTCTCAGATTCTTAACATGGTGAAGGTGACTCATCAGAGGCTTTGGGCCCTATGTAGACTATCACCCTTATTAACAACTTCAACTCATCATTTGCTGGCCCAAAGTTTCCTATTGCCGTTAATTGATTATGGGGTATTGTTCTGTTACACTGCAGGGGAGGGGCTGTTATCCAAGGTAAAAGTGTTACTTAATTCAGTTGTTAGGTTTGTAATAAAAAAACACCTTAAAGGGTTCATCACTGTAATCTTTTAGAACAAGTTGGATGGCTTCCACTTGACAGAAGGTACAAATTTCAATTGGGTATACTTGCAAAAAAGGTGATACTTAATAGTGGGCCAGATTGTTTTTCTGAAATTTTTAAAAAACAGAATGCAACTGTTAAGACTCGGTCAACAGATAATGTTTCTCTTTGCATTCCAAGAATGAGTACTTCTTTAGATCAGAAAGCAATATCTTATATGTTACCTTTTTTTTCAATGCACTGCAGTCTGTCTTTGATTGTATTAATACTTCTCTTTGTTCTTTTAGACATAAGTTGAAAGAGTATCTTTTTTTAGAGTGTAAATGTAATTGTTTTGAATAACATTGTCAAGATATGTTGTGTATGTTTTGGATGTGCTTATTTCTTTTTTTGCAAATTGTATTTGTCTTGATGTATATTACATGTTTCCTGGTTTTTTTAATGTTACTTGTACACTGATCACCCATGAAAATGGGTCTTCTTGGCCCATGGTCCTATCAATATATATAAATAAAAAAAATAAGACAAACAAGACACCAGGACACTGCCTACAGACTTCAGTATGGTATTTGGGGTGTGGCTCTGTGGATACACACATGTTTTGACCTGTCAGGTACCACTAACAGAGGTGACAAAGTGCCATTGCTCACTATGAAAAGGAGCTCTTAACCCTTTGAGAACTGAATATGTGTGAACGTATATAGATTCTGGACCTATATAAACGTCCACAGTCTTCTAAGGGTTAATGGGCATGCAAATAGACAGTTGGAAGGTGCTTGCCATTGATTATGAAAATCATGAAAATAATATAGAAAATCATGAATGTGCAGTCAAATGAGGAAATAATGGCCTCAATGTGTGTTGTTCTGCTACCTTACCTAATTGAATAATGCATTCTGTACTTACTTTAGCTGCTGGGAGGGGGAGGTAAAGCATACTGAATACATCATGCCGAGAATGTAAAGTATGAAAACAACTATCAAAATACTTCTGATGATAGGCACAAGTGAACCATGGATGGGGATGGGTGCTACGATGGGAAATACATACATAGATGGCCTTTTCTAGGAATAAAGAATGCATCATCATCAGCAGTGGTCAGCACAACTTACAAGACTGTCTGTTTGATAGCCAACAGACTTTGTGGCAGATGAATCACTGGAGATGGGGTCATCATACTCCATACATTCAATGATACACTCAAGATCATCTGCTTCCTCATCACTGTTTGACGTTGATACTCTGTCACAATATTGGATAGATTCTGTGGGAAAGATTGCAAAACACAGTACAGTTAACAGAAATAAAATAATAATTATGTTCACTTGGCTATATGAAAAGGTGTGCCTGATAATAATACTTACCTCAAGTCGGTGCCTCTTGGGAACTGCACTGCTTTTCCTTTCCTTCACAACTTTCACAAAGGAAAACAAAGCTGGCACAGCATCACTCTTCAGTCTTCGTTGCCCCAGTTTGAACCCTATACTTTGAAGAATTCTTGGATTCATCTCAAACTGATCGGGTGTAAAATGATCAGAGCAAATGTAGCTGTGCTCTGTCAGTATCCAGCTTGCATATTTCATGTTTACCACCTACTGATTGCACCTAATTTTTTCCTTTGGAAATTTATGAAAACTATAACCGCTTGTAGTATTGGTGATGCAACCAAAAGCAGTGCAATAAGGCATTTTGGAATACAAACTGAATAATAACAAATGTGAGGCAGTGTGTTACACAAGAAATGTGTTTTATTGAAATAAAGAGAAATACCAACACTTGGTAAATTCATCAGTATTAAAATGTTAATAGTGACACCAGTCAAGAGTTAGAAAACAAGAAAGAATAAAACTCTTTGCTAGTAGTATTTGCCCACAGAAACAAGTACAATCATTTAGGAGAAAAACGGAACAAACCAGCGCTCAGGTAAGCAGTAGTGCAGCAGTGAAAATAAATCATATATACAAGAGTCCAGGAACAACTTTCGCAACAACTTGGAAAAAACCATACAGTCCAAATACAAAAAGTAATATACTGAGTGCAAATTTATTATGTAAGTAGAGAGTCAAGAGTAACACAGTTATGAGAAACTCCGTGCTGAATCAATAAGATTCTTCCTCAGGGGGCCTGAGGAGGAATCTACTGATTCAAAGCAGGGAGTTTTCTCATGCCTGTTTTGCCCTTGGCTCTCTACTTTTGCACCAGTAAATTTGCACTCAACACACTACTTTTTGTATTTGGACTGTGACTGTTTTTTCCAAGTTGTTGCGCAGTGTTGTTCCTGGACTTTACAATCACTTAGGATGCTGAAACCTTTCTTCGGCAACTGTGCACAACATACAAGAGTGATGTCAGTTAGCATGGCAAGCCAAAAAAAAGAAGAAAAATATTTTATAAACATACTAGGGTTAAAGGCAGTAACCCATTGAAACATAACACACATATGTTGGGGTTACTTGAAGTGATGACATAATCTGGTAAATGAGAAACTTGCAATGCCACAAAATACAGTACTATCTGATGAAATACAACCAGCGAAGAAATGAAATAGATAGATAGATAGATAGATAGATAGATAGATAGATAGATAGATAGACAGACAGACAGACAGACAGACAGACATAAGTCCCAGAACCTGGCAAAATTAACATTCCTGTAAGGTAAAACTATGAAATAAATACAAATTCACTATAGAAATAAATGTATAAAACAATTGTTTACAGAAGCAACCGTCAACATTTGGAGCATGCAGCTGCATACCACTGAGCACATGTTACAATGGGGATCTGTGGAATGAAGAAACTGACAAGATTTCAGTTCTCTTTAAACAGGTAATTTTTTAACATGTAAACCACAATCTAACAAGCAATGTCTGCTATAATATTTAATACATTCTCTTTGGTGAAAAAACAAATTATTCTGTTCAATCTCGGGGCCATCAGATGAATGTAAACAGTGGGAAATGCTGGTGCTACATGGAGCATTCTTGTCACGGTTGGAGAAGAATGATGTGTACGAGCTCAAGGTCTGCACAGCCAGCATGGAGAAAACTCATCAGCGTGACTGATGAATGACACACACTGAATTGTTTTGCCACTCTGATCAGTTGAAATGAGCAAATGCTGAGTAGGGCCATCTTCTGGTATGCATATGTATAAATTGATTGGAAGGTAGCAGAAGTCACAATAGGGGGCAGTTAGAACAGTATTTGGGTTATTTTCAGCAGAGGCTTCAAACTGAAATTGCTCAAGACTGATAACCTGAAACATTGGGTGTTCTACATGTTCTAAGGGTTCTGGGTGCAGGTCTGGCACCAGGGGTGGGATTCAATCCTGAAACACAGCAGACAGTCAACAGATCTGACCACCAGGCCACACTGTGGTAACTATTGCAGCAGGCAAGATACACTTTGGCTCTCTCTCATCCCGCACACGCTGAGTTGTATGTCACTCTGATCAGTTGCACTGAGCAAATTCTGAATAGGGCCATCTACTGGTATTCATATGTTTTAACTTGATCTGAGGGTAGCAGAAGTCACAATCAGGGGAATTTTGGATATATATTAGAAGATCATAGTAGTGACATTAGAAAGGGCTTAACATGGAGTTTGAGGGTATCTGTGCAGAAGGTGGGGTGGTGGGGCCAAGGGAGGTATGACAGTAGGGGAGAATGGACGGTGTAATAGAAAGGGACCATAGGCAAAGAGGGAGGGAGGGAGGGGGATTAGGTAGATTAATGTGGTGTAATGGATGTGGAGCTGCAGTGTATATAGCTGTGTTGTGGTGATTGAGGTTTTGCCCAATACGTAGAAAATTGACACAACAGGAGGCAGAAATTCTAAGGCTGAGGAGAGAAATGGAGAATCACAGCAGGAAGAGAGATATGGATGGGAGGAACAAGGATGGGGCTACCAATTGGTGTAGAGTGAAAGAGACCATGAATGGGGGAGAGAATTAGTCCAGATTGTAGGAGGAAATGGGGATGGCTGGAGGTGGGTAGGAATTGGAGCAGGGAGAAGAAGGAGGCAAGGCAAGAGGATACAGGCTATGGGTATGGTAAGGGTGGCAGTAGGAAAGTGGAATGGTGGAAGATAGGTGGAAAATGGATCATGGCTAAGGGAGGGATGAGGTAGGAGGAAACAAGAAATGGGACTGGCAGGGAATCTCTGAGTAGAATGCAGAATAGGTATGCTCCCTTAAGGAATCTGAGGGACATGGACAATCAAGAGAGGGGTGGTGCCATGGTGGAGAGGAACAGAGAGGGGGGAAGAGAATTGGGGGGAAATAAGGATGCACGGGGGGAGTATTGGGTGGCAAAGGCAGAGAGGGGCTCCATCTGATAAATCAGGGATACTGAGATGGTAAAAGGAAGGGTGTAGCCTGAGAGAGGAGGGCATGTGGAGGCCAGGCCAGAAGAACTGTGAAAGAAGAGAAGGGGGTGGGGTTGAGGACAATGTAAATAGTGCATGGGTAAGTGACTCAGTAAGGGAGGGTGAATTTACTGGCAAGTTATGCATCACTGTAGATGGACAGGGGATACAAGGGGCAAATAGCATTGGCCTTGCAGACTGTGGGCAAAAGGAAAAGGGGGAGAAAAATGAGGAGGAAGCAAAAAATCCAGAAGGACATTCTATAGGGGAGATTGCAGGGAAGAAGGAGGGGACTCCAGTAGCTATGGTGCATGGGGATAATAAGAATTCCAGGGGAGAGGTGGTACATGTAGGGGTGTTGGAAGAAACCAATGGTGGGGTGAAACTGGGGGAGCAAGTAGGCAGAAGCAGGGACACAGTGGGGAAATTAGGGTTTGGATGCCAAACAATGGATGTATGAGTCATCATATTAGGTGACTCAGTCATCAAGGGCATCAGGTGGGGAAGGAATCAGAGAAGGAAGAGCTCAATCTGGGTGGCATGCTTGCCAAGGATGACAAAACACAAAGCAAAGTGCATCAGCCCATCATGTGACAGGAGACGGGGGGAAGCCCCACTTGGTAGTGCATCTTGGCACAAATGACTTAGCAGAGAATAGTCTTCAAGAGGTTAAGGCAATGTTTAGAGAATTAGCAAGGGTGTATGGTAGTGAAGCATGGTCAATTTCCTTCTCAGAGGTACTGCCCGTACCTAAAGTGAATACATATGGTAAGCAAAAAATAAGAGTTTAATGAATGGTTGAGAGGATGGTGTCAGTCTATGGGATTTGGGATGACAGGTAACTGAGGAAAGACATGGGCAAACAATAACTTGTATGCCAGACAGGTTACTCCTCAGCAAGGAGGGTACAGCAATCCTGAATAGGAAATCTGAGGGTTTTCTGGCATTAAACTTTGATTTAAACTAATGGGGGGGCATTACATATCAAACAGTCAGAGGCTCAGGTCAATGGTGTACCTTTGCCTCCCTCCCTTGATGGTAGTAAAGGGCACTGAGAGACTATTACAGGTGGGAAGTATGAAGAAAGGATTAGAGATGAAGTGGATCAAAGGAAAGGTTAGGTAGTTGTCTCCATGAATGCAAGGAGCTTTGGCAACAAGATGCCAGAGCTCCAGGCACTTTTGGCATAAAGGGGGGTAGATTTTTCCACCATCATGGAAATGTGGGCAAATCATACCAAAATATGGTACTTAACCATACCGGGCTTTAGGTTGTGCAGGAGGGACAAGGGAAACTGGCATGGGAGGAGGGGTTGCTGTTTACATAAGGGATGTAATAGAGTGTAGTAGAGAGGAAGGTGGTGAGGGGAATATGGAAACCTTGTAGGTCAGTTTGAGAGAGACAAAGAACAAAAGGGTCAGGCTGGGAGTAGTGTATAGACCATCCTCCCAGATGGAAGAGAGGGACAGGGAGCTGATAGGGGTCATACAGCAGAAATGTACAAGGAGCAGCACAGTGGTGGTTGGAGACTTCAACCTACCAGGGGTAGATTGGGTAACCATGACATCAGCTAGCAGCAGGGAATAAGTCATCCTGGATGTGCTCCAGGATGAGTTTCTGATGTAACTGATAAGGGAACTAACCAGGGATGGCAATATCTTAGACCTCATCTTGTCAGGCAGTGGTCAGGTACAGGGGGTGAGGGTGGAGGATCCCATTGTGAGGAGTGACCATAGTACGATATGGTTCCCCCTTGAGCTCGGCAGAGAGGAGACAAGTACCACCATCAAGGTAATTGACTTTAATAGGACCAAATTCAGTAAGATGGCTGCAGTACTGGAAAGGCATGTTGACACCATAAGTCCAGATATGGACACCACACAGAAATGGGACATCATAAAGCTAGGGTTGGTGGAAACCACAAACTCCTGCACTGATAAACCCAGCAACTTATCTGGAATGGATATCATTAACTGCAGGTACTGTGGAACAATTTTCAGAAGGACAGTCTTACAGGATTTAGGACACTGTCCTACATGCTGGGCCTTTGGAGATCTTAGGGCTCAGCTCCGGGCAGCATGGGCAGAGATTGCACGCCTCAAATTTCATATTCAAGAGGAAATACATTATAAGAACCACCCGCCATTTCCCTAGCATCCAACAGAAAAACCTCGGACCGCAGAGGGTAGTTGGTCCAAGAGGTAGGCAGGTGTAGGAGGGCAAATCAGGTGCCCCATCACCTCTGCTCTCCAACATATTACTCCAAAACCATATAAACACTACAACTGGTATCTGCCTCTATCTCTGAAATCAAACAAAGAGGCAGAAGACACTGCAGAGCAGGACACTGCAGCACAGGAGCTAGCACAACAAAACTCACCCAAATCAGGAACCAAAACAAAAAAAAAAGGAAATCCAAAAATCTTCTGATTATGGAGACTCCATGATTCGGGAGTTGATACCCATCTCAGCAAGGGGTAATGGTCAGATGTCTCCCAGGACATCAGCATGGAGAGACACTGACCGCATTCAAAATTGTTTACAAAGCAGGAGAAACATTGATGTCCTAGTACACATAGGGACTATGATCTCACCAGCCAGTCAGTTGTGGAGACCAAGGAACACCTGACCAGGCTGGGTGACAAGCTATCATCCATTATGTCCGGCATCTCCTTCTCTGAGATCCTGCCAGTCTGGGAGAGGGGAGCAGATGGACGGAAGGTCAGAGAAGGGGAGATAGGGGAGCTAAACACGTGGCTCAAGGGCTGGTGCCAGAAAAAAGGACACAGATTTGTAAGGAACTGACAACAGTTCTGGGAGCAAAAGTTCTTTAAATTTGATGGACTGCATCTGACTAAGGAGGAAGTTAGTGCATTGAGGCAGAAGTTTGACATCTTTGCAGAATATTTAAACTAGCAAACGGGGAGAGGGGTGAAGCACCCCATACGTCGAATGGGAAGAACACCCCTCCCCCCCTCAGCTAGTGGTCAAACAGGGATTCAGCATGTTTGCAGTTCATTTGCATCACCAGGTAAGAAAAAAGGTTTGTCTCCCACACGCATTCACAGGGTAATGCCAAACCTCACTCAACAACTAACACACCAAAATCTGGCCAATGGAAAATCATGTACACAAATGCTCACAGCCTAGGAAATAAGATCCCAGACCTGCAGGCAATAATGTCAGAGGCTAAACTGGACATAGTAGCAATTAGTGAGACGTGATTTACCAGTAACCACACTTGGAAGACTTCAGTACCTGGCTATGTATTGTTCAGAAGAGACCTAGGTGCAAAAAGGGGGGAAGGAGTGGCCCTGTATGTCAATGAAAATATCAAAGCTACAGAAATTCAGAATACACATAAGGAGCCAGAAGAACTGTGGGTCACCCTGGAAACAGGAAATGGGACAGCCATAAGAACTGGGGTTGTCTACAGGCCCCCCAGACCAGGGGGAGGACATATACACATTACTGTTAGAAGATGTACAAAACATGACAGCTAAAGGGGAGGTTCTCATAATGAGAGACTTCAACATGCCGGATACAGATTGGTCAATACCAGCAGGAACATCTGCCAGAACTAGACACATAGTGGATTCCCTGCAGGCGGAGGGCCTCAAACAACTGGTACAGCAACCCACAAGAGACAGGGCTATCCTAGATCTAGTACTGACTAACAGGGAAGGGATCACAGATCTCCAGGTAGAAGGTCACCTGGGAGCCAGTGACCATCACATGGTATGGTTCAATTTGGCTACTACATCTAAATCATCCCATTCCAAGGCAAAAATATGGGACTTCAGAGGAGCTGACTTTGATAAGATGGCCAACAGAGTTAAGCTAGCCCTGACAAAAAGAAACACAGGTGAGGGGGTACTGGCAAAGTGGGCAAGCATTAAGGATGCAATACTTGAAGCAACATCCCATTGTGTTAGACGAAAAGGAAGTGCAAAAGAAGAAAGAAACCACTTTGGTTCTCAAATACAGTAGCAGAAAAGGTCAGAGCCAAAAGGCTGGCCTTCAGGAAATATAAGGGAACACAGTGGGATGAAGATAGGGAGGCATACCAAACTGCCCTAAGGGAAGCAGGGAAGGCAGTAAGGCAGGCAAAGTCCCAAACTGAGGAAACACTAGCACGTAACAGTAAAAGAAGGTGACAAGACTTTTCATAGATACATTAGTGAAAGGAAAAGTCCAGAGGGGGATTGCTAAGCTTAATGGAGAAAAGGGAGCATGTGAGGAGGAGGACCCTGTAAAGGCATCTATCCTAAATAGATACTTTTGCTCAGTATTTACTGAAGAGAATGTAGGGCAGGGCCCACAGCTCAGCATCATGGACACAGGGGGAAGGGAGGTGAGCACTACTCCCTTCACAAAAGAAAGGGTTCTACAAGAGCTTGCTAAGCTCAGGGTGGATAAGGCAATGGGACCTGATGGCAAACATCCCAGGGTACTTAAGGAGCTAAAGGTGGAACTAGCAGAGCCATTAGCAGAACTCTTCAGTAAGTCTCTGAGCACAGGATAGGTCCCAGAAGACTGGAGAAGGGCTCATGTGATCCCGCTCCACAAGAGTGGTAGCAGGGAGGAGGCAGGGAACTACAGACCAGTCAGTCTTGCCTCAATAGTGGGCAAGATTATGGAGGCACTCCTTAAGGAAAGATAGTGCAACACCTGGAACCATAGGGCACAGGATCCAAGACAGCATGGGTTTACAAAGGAAGGTCCTGTCAAACTAATCTCATAGATTTCTTTGACTGGGTAACCAGAGTGGTGGACCAAGGGGAGCAGTTGATGTCGCCTACCTTGACTTCAGCAAAGCTTTTGACACTGTTCCATATAGAAATTGATAAATAAGCTGGGTAGGCTCGGGTGGGTCAGAAGTTGGTCAACTGGGTGGCAAACTGGTTGACGGGCAGAAAACAGAGAGTGGTGGTAAATGGTATACAGTCAGAAGAGATGCAAGTCACAAGTGGGGTACCTCAGGGATCAGTCCTGGGGCCAGTGCTCTTCAACATCTTCATTAGTGACCTTGCAGATGGACTAGAGGGTAAGGCTTATCTGTTTGCAGATGACACCAAGATCTGCAACATGAGTAGATGATCCAAATGGGGTGGGCAGAATGAGAAGAGATCTGGATAAACTAGCAAAATGGTCAGAAGAGTGGCAACTGGGATTTAATGCAAAGAAGTGCAAAATCATGCACATAGGGAAGAGAAACCCTGAAGCCACCTATAGGCTGGGAGGAGAGTTGCTAGCAGTCACAAAGAAAGAAAGAGACTTGGGCATCATCATCACTGATGACCTGAAATCATCCAAGCAGACCTCTAAAGCAGTAGGTAAGGCTAGGGGGGTGTTAGGGTGTATTAGTAGGGGTATCACAAGTCGTAAGAGGGAGGTAATAATCCCTCTTTACAAGACACTGGTTAGGCCCCATCTGGAGTACTGCATGCAGTATTGGAGGCCACACCTTCACAAGGACATTAACCAAATTGAGGCAGTCCAGAGAAGGGCAACCAAAATGGTGCAGGGACTGCATCAGAAGACATATGAGGACAGATTAACAGAGCTCAATATGTATACCCTTGAGCAAAGGAGGAGAGAGGTGATATGATTGAGGCATTCAAACACCTTAAGGGCATTAACAAGGTGAAAGAGTCTAACATGTTTAAATATAAGAAAATAGCAGGACAAGAGGACACAGCATGAGATTGGGGGGCCGATTAAGGAGGAATGAGGAAATTCTTTTTCACAGAAAGAGTGGTGGATGCATGGAATGGCTTACCACAAGAAGTAGTGGCTATGAATACAGTGCAGGGCTTCAAACAGGCATGGGATAGGCATAAGGGAGCAATACAAATGAGTATGAATAGATAGGCCACTGACAGAGCAAAGGCCGATGGCACATTTATAAGGTAGAAAAGGAAATGGGCAGACTGGATGGGCCTTGCGGTCCTTATCTGCCGTCAACGTCTATGTTTCTATGTAAGAAGGCTAGGACCAATAAACCAAGCTGGTGGACCAGGGAAGTACAGACAAAAGTGAGGGATAAAAGGTCGGCCTTTACAAAATATGAGAGGACCTGCAAAGTAGCAAATAAGGAGGATTTTATTAGGAGCTCCAGGGAAGTGACCAGGATTGTAAGGGCAGCCAAGGCTGCGAAGGAGCTGTGGCTTGCTCATGGGATTGGGTGGGGGGGGTTCAAATACATTAGGGAGAGGAGAAACTGCAGGGAGCAGATCTCTAGAATTAAAAGGGAAGGAGGGTGGATGGATAAGGGGGCTGAACAGACAGAGGTATTAAATAAATACTTCTGTTCAGTTTTTACAAGGGAACTGGAGGTACCTAGCCCACCATGGAAGGATGGGGTAGGGAACAATGGGGGAGCTAAGATGGTAGATGACGGGATCAAGGGGATCACTCTGCAGAGGGTGCTAGGGGGCCTAAGGTCTCTGCAGACAGATACAGCACCAGGACCTGATAGGATACACCCAAGGGTTCTGAAGGAACTCGCAGCTGTCCTGGCAGCACCTCTGACTGATGTATTCAACACATCCATTCTCACAGGATGTGTGCCCCTTGACTGGAGGATGGCACTTGTGGTGCTCATCCACAAAAGTGGCTCTTGGGAGAAGCCAGGGAATTACTGGCCGGTCAGCTTCACTTCAATTGTGTGAAAATTAATGGAGACCATACTAAAGGAAAGAATAGAGGCATTCTTGGATGAGACTGCTCTCCTTGATGAGTGACAGCATGGGTTCACCTGGGGAAGGTCTGTCAGATCAACCTTGTGGTCTTTTACAACTGGGTGACTAGGGCTCTGGATGATGGCAAAGCCATTGATGTCCTGTATTTGGACTTCAGCAAGGCCTTCGACTCTGTGCCACATTGGAGGCTGATACGCAAGCTGAAAGGCCTGGGGGTTGGGGACATCTAGTCATATGGATTAGGAGCTGGCTGGAAAATAGATAGCTGAGGGTGGTGGTGAGGCGGGAATTAATATGACCACAGGCAGCCATCAGTGGGATTCCACAGGGGTCAGTGCTGGGACCAGTGCTATTTAAAATCTACAAAGTGGACATGACAGCTGGGATCTGGAGTCAGATAAGCCTATTTGCATATGACACCAAACTGAGAGCAGTGGTTGATGGAGAGGAGGGAGAGGGGGTACTGTAGAAAGACCTAGAAGCCTTGGAAAATTAGTCATACACCTGGCAATTGGGTTTCAATACAAAGACATGAAAGGTTATGCATTTCAGAAGCAGGAATCCTGGCTACAGTTACCAGCTGGGGGGAGTGAAGTTATTGGTATCTGGTGAGGAAAAATATCTGGGTGTGCTGGTCACATGTCATATGAATCACTCTGCACAATGTAGAAAAGTGGCAGTAAAGGCCAATAAGATGCAGGGATGCATAACAAGGGGAATCACCTCAAGGAGGGAGGAGGTGATACTGCTGCTGTACAGGGCACTGGTAAGACAACACTTGGAGTACTGTGTGCAGTTCTGGTGACCATTTCTAAATGAGGACATCACATTGTTAGAAGGGGTACAGAGAAGGGCAACCAAGATGCTAAGTGGAATAAGGGGACAAGCCCTGCTAAGAGAGGCTACTGATGCTGAGTATGTACTCCCTGGAGGAAAGAAGAAACAGGGGCAATATGACTGAGACCTTCAAATATTTGAAGAGCATGAATAGGGTTAACTGTGAAGGCCTGTTTAATTAAGAAAGGAAGGGATTACTAGAGAGAATAGTCTGAAACTTGAGTGGGGGGAGGTTCAGACAAGCATTGAGGAGGCACTTTTTCACAGAGAGGGTGGTGACAGCATGAAACACTCTCCCTGAGGGACTGGTCTTGCAAACTAGGGGGGTTTAAGAGGGGGTGGGACAGAGTCAAGGGCAGACTTAGAATGGGGAACGGGGTGGTTGAGGGTAGCTCAGCTGGTGATAATGGAGAGGAAGGGGTGGAGGGGGGTTGGGGAGGGCAGCATGACATCTAAACACTGAGAGCTGCACACTTGAGCAGACTTGATAGACCATAAAGCCTGTATCTGCTGGCTTCATCGTATGTGTGTATGTATGTTTGTATGAATGTGTTGAAGCACAGACATGGATTTTGCATTTAAAAAGTAAATAAACAATCTGCTTAGGCTAGAAATTTAATGTGGCAGCAAACAGACTACATTTATAATAGAAAAATGGTCTGCTCAGAAATAGTTAGGGGACAATTGATCTTTAAGGAAAGTAACTTTGTGGATCATGATTTTTTTGCTGGACGCTCTAGTGGTATTTTGTGACGTATTCTGGGCTGTTTATTTTCTAAAGAGTATTATCGTAGAGTTAATTTTTGGTGTGTATGAATTTTTTATGGTTGCACTCAGTAGTACTGTAATTTGTTCTATATGCTAGGAAAAAAGCTATGCCTAACTAAGCTTTCCATTTTTGATTTGCTTTCTTATTTGAATTTAAGTGTGCCTCACAATACTATAAAATGTGATGGAAAATATGGCTTTGTTATCATTTACACAACTCTAAAAAAATGTAATATACTCAAACGACAATCTTTAGATATTTACAGTTAAGAGAACACATAACATCCAATAAGTTTTCTACTAGAAAATCCCAGACTGAAATGATATTATAAAGCCGCAATACAGATATAAAACAAGTTTCTGCAATTTACAGTATAACCTCTTGCTAAACTCATCCTCAGTATCTTTGAAACAGTTGAAAGGGAAAGGGAAGCACACCAAAATACAAATTGTTAAGGTAATAACTGGAAAAAAATATTCTTACCTTTCCATCAAAAGCATCCATGTCTTTAAAGCTACAACAAATACAATGCAATATTTTCCAAAGAACATACTACACTCTGACATGACTAAACAAAAAATGGATAACGTGAGCAACAAATGCCCCAGGTGTCTTAGTAACCCCAGCTCACTTGTGTACATGTCTCTTATACGCAAGAAACTAACTCATTTCTTGATGAGATTTTAGCAACAGTGGAAATATCTACAGATATTAAACGGAGAAAGAATTTAGTAGAGATATTACTTGGGACAAGCTTCACAGACTTAACAAGTTCAAATGAACAATTAAATTGTTCTTCTTAGGTTGTATTGTTGCAAACAAAAAAATGTATTTCAATAACTTGGAAAGATGCTAGACATCCAGCTCTTCCGACTTGGCTTAACTTAATTATTTATGTTTATAAACAAGAGAGGATATTGTATTATTTAAATGGGAACAAAGAAATTTGATCAAATAAGGTTGTTATTTACTACCAAGGTTGTTAAATAAGTATCTAAACTTAGACTGCACATCAGTTCATCACAGCAAATACCACACAGTCAGAACAGCACAGACAACATCGCCCAAGTCAACACCTCGCCCAGTGAATACGGACCTGAATCAGCATTGAAGTGTAGATGTACAATTTCAACACCATGCCACCATGGATCACCACTCCAGTGAAATTTTTTATCTTACTTGTTTTTTTGTTTTCGGGTGGTATTCTCTGACATGGTGTTGACTTGCATGGTGTTGTCTGTATTGTTTCTAACTGTGCGGTATTGCCTGTTAGGGACTTGAAGTGCTACCCCTAAACTTAAGGATTTAGATTACTGCTATATAAGTTTTAATTTAGAGTATCCCTGTGCACAGGATGTTTATAACACAGGGGAAAGAACTTGGTGACAAAAAAGTATATGTCGATTAGAACCAACCTGTATGCCCACATACTAATACTATATAACTATGACAAGTTAAATCAGACTATGTATAGAAACATACAACATTTTAGACCATATTTCTAACCATACAAAGCTGAGCTGACTTAGTAACTGGAAGAAGTACCAAAAGTGAAATTTTTGTATGTTATTTACCTGTAGGTGTATTCATCTCTTCAAAATAAAATATAAAAAAAAAAGAACTTAAAAGTGTGCCTGTTATTGAGCATTTATCATTTTTGTCTTAACATATACAGAATGTGATAATGCAGTTTAAAAAGCGTGTTTAATTCCATATGGGACTGTCTGATATCCACTGATGCCCACTGCTGTTTATTTTTAACATTTTTTTTTGATGTTCTATTTTTTCTGAGCACTAGCACACATCATGCACATTTTTTTATTGTTTGGTACCGTATCTTTGAAAACTATAAGATAAAAGAACAGTGTGTCTGATGTTCACAAGCATGTGACAAAGCACACATGCGTGAAATGTGTCAGGTGTCAGGTGTGGTGACTTCAGTAGGATGGGGGTTCTGCACGCATACCATGGTTGGTGTTGTCTGTTTACCCCTCATACTGATTGTAAGCTACAACTGAAAAGGAATGCAAAAATTGTATGACGTTTTACAGCAAAGAATGAGGCACTTCAGGTAAACTGTTTTTGTTCTCTTTATTGTACTGGATACTGGACTTCACGACCTGAGTAGGTGATGGTTACCTCAAGCTCTGTCTCCATTGATCTATTACTGACTGAGGCACTACAGCTCCTTGGTTGATCCCCTACCTCAATCCATTTCTACTGGAGTAACCAAATTCTGTTGGTTGACTTTGTAGCTGTAGATTTCTTCTGACAAACTGCTAATGACAATAATGTAAAGGATTTATAATATATTAGAACTTTATTTTCAGAATAGAGCTAAACGTTTAATAGTGTTTGGGACATCAGATTACATTATAAGTACAGCTGAATTGAGGAAGATTAAAACTTCTCCCTTTACAATCCACACCACACACGTATTAACAAATGCATATGAGGGCTGAAAGCACTAACCAGTACTGAAATACACATTCGGCCAGCTAGGGACTACCATTTTAATGTACTGAATATTTAAATAACACACAGTAAGTAAAAGAATAATCTCCAAGTGGGATTTGAACTACTGGTCTCCACTTTCATGGCAAAGTGACAAAACTTCTAGGCTACTGAAGTGACACAGTTCCATTTGTGTTAATTTAGTATCTGTAGAATTCTTCTGGCAGATGGCTAATGGAAACCAGAAAAGAATACGAAGACATTCAACAGGTGAGTTGGGCTTCTCATCAGGCTCAATGCCAGCCCGACAGAGATCGGTGAGCATGATCAATCATGTAACTTTCTAAACATCAAGCTCCCACTGTGGCTACTGAACCAGAAGTATGTTCTCTCATTAGCTAATGCAACATTAAGGTGGGGATGTATTTTGCTGCTCTTTGATTAGCTAATGATACTGTATGCAGAGTAAGTCAAGAAATTACTAGTGCTACCTCCTGGAACCCCCCCCCCAGTTTAAATACTAAAGGCCCCATATTCAGAAACATGTGCAAACACACTGCACATGTTTGTGCTGCTCTTGTGCCTGCACTCACCCCAGCTGCTGAAATATTCAGTCAGATAGTGAGCAGTGCTATCTGACTCAATATCAAGATGAATTTGCACAGTGCTATGTGCAGCTTTGCTGCCTCAACATGGAACTCGTCTGTATATAGCACACAGGGAATAGTGCTGCCCAAACAGGGCATATTCAGCCCAGACTTGCAAATGTGCCCATTGAGCACGCAAGGTGCTAAGGAGTCATTTGTGTGCCCCTTGCAGTCAAAACAGGAACCATTGGAGATGGGGGACCACTATGCCTCCAAAGTATCTCTACAACCGCTCTGAGGAGCTGTTGGAAAGTGGGACGGGGCACACTGGATCACCATAGTATCCATAAAACATCTTTGAGAAGTGATTGGGGGTAGGAGAACTCACTGGACATCCAGGATATCTATAAAAGAGCTCTGAGAAGTGATCAGGGGGTGAGGGGACACACTGGACCACCAGGAACTGTATATAACAGCTTGAATAGGAGAATGGGGCCAGGCAGCTGCAGTACAACTGTACTGCCTTGGGGATTGTGGGCTTAGTTCTCCATTTAGATGTAGTTTTCAGTGCTGGTAAATAGCACCACTTGAGGGGCTGCTTACCACTGCTATAACATTTTGAATATACTGTTACACTGATATGCCAAAGAGGACCCTTCACTTGCATGGGTGCAATTATATTTTAACACGTTGGTGCTGCTGGGTTTGAATGGTGCTCTTGGGGCCTCTGAAGATGAGCCAGTCAGGAGCACTCACAAAAAAAACCTTTTTAATGCCTGCGCTGACCATGTTAGTGTATGTCCTAACCATTGACTCTTGGGGCCTAGTACCTGTGAGTATTTCAATGCTGCTGGTGATGCATTTGTAAATGAATAATACATTCTAGTTTATGATACCACAAGAAATGTACTTATATGGGAGATAAAATTGTTTGAGCAAGAAACATAGGCTGGATCATGCTTGCTTGTTTCTTCTTAAAACAAGCAACAGTGAATATTGAAAATGGTTTAAAAGTCTTCAAGTCTTCAACATTGTTTACTGAGCATGTGTGTAAGAACTGGAATTGCAGCTGTATATGGACTAAGATGTAAAGTACACAACCCCCCCCAAAAAAAAAGTCTTAGTGCAAATAGTGTACAGCTGTGCATTAATGCACCTGACTTTGCATGTTCATCCTAGAGTGGGATTTTAAAGGGACACTCTCGACCCCTTTAAGCCTCAAAGTGTCCCTAGTTTAAAAAAAAAAAACAGTTTATGATTGTTCACATTCTGTAGAGACTGCTCACGTAGATGATTGTTTGATTATGATTCTTTTTTCTTTTTAAAAGTGAAAAGCAGACTGCCCACCATATTTGTGTTACCACATAAAAACATCTTTGTTTTCTTTCCTTGATCAACTTCCACTGCCTCATTCCTGAACTTAGAAACACTTCGAACACAGTCTAGCCACTCATTCTGCAGTGGGAGTAGAGGAGACTATTGCGTCATGAAAGGCTGCACTGTTTGGGAGTGTTTCTAATGCTTAGAAATTATGCAATAAGAATAGAACAGCAGAGAATGGGGGGGTAGGCAATCTGGGCAGACTAGATGGATCATATGGTCCCCTTCTGCTGACACTTTCTTATGGTCTTGGATCCAAGATCTGAAACAAAATAAGGTTAGTTATAACAATACATTAGCATGCATTTCAGTTCTACTAAACATGGAGGCAGATAAAACCGCCAGCAACATCAAGTTTCGATAGAACTAAGCACATTTCAACTGTGTAATAGAAGTTTTTCAACTGTATTAGCTGGATTGTAATTTCTACTAGAGTTTTAAAGTGCTTATACGTCTTCTGTCTGAGTGCTTTTCCTGCAGCCCCTCCCCCATCCAAGCACTCTGCCTTGGCGCCGTAAAGTCTAACTACCTTTTGTCTTACTAAACTGCTCAGATCTAACCCATCCTAACCTCTATGCTATTTAAGACCTGCTCTTTTTTCTTCTCTCCAGCTGCCTGCCCTTGAACAGGGCTGCTTCAGCTCACCACGGTCGGGCGGCACCCAGCCAGCCACCGACCAAGACCAGGACGCCCACCTGCAACTCCTTGGAAGGTACGGGACAGCGCAGCCAATTGGAACACGGGTGCTTCCAGCAAACCCACTCTGATTGGCCAGGACTTTTCCCCTGCTTCAGCCATCTGGCACTTTTAACAAGTAGATTTTCGATAGAACTAAGCACATTTCAACTGTGTAATAGAAGTTTTTTTGTGTTTTTTTTTAAGTGGCTAGTTTTTCATTAGCAGGTTATACAGACCTGCCACTAGAGGGATTCTTCTTCTTTCTACACAAATCACTGTACCAATCCTAACCCCACTTGCACTGCTTGGTTGTTGGCTGTCTAAACCCTGTCCTCGTATAACTGTTGGCAGGTGGTATGTGTGCTTACAAAGGGTGAGTTCAGGAACTCCTTCCCAGAAATAAACCTCAGCCCCTGCGTCCATAGCTGGTAGCCTTGAATTGCACTGTGCAGGCCTTATTTTATTTACTTGACACATACCAATAGCAAATCTCACTAACTTCCTTCCAGCCTTAGTACATCCATCTCTCCTTGCTTCACAGCAGTTCTTGTTAGCTGACTGATAATTATTTCACAGGCTAGTGCTATGCCTCTAGCCAAGATGTGGACGTGATTCCCTTCCCATCCATCTAGTGAGGATAGGGATACTCAAATATTAAAGGTAGAGAGTGTGCTGGCTGTCATCCGCAGGGCTATAGGCCTTGTAGGTCTTATAGTGGAACTCTCCTTGTTGCATATGGTCACCTCCCCCCCAATAACACTGGGTGACAACTGGGGACGGTCGTCCACCTACGATGTCCCCGACTACACCTTCTCCAATATCCTTGTGATCTCTGAAGTGCACTGCAGTGTTATTTGCTGTCTAGATCTTCGGTGCCTTATGTATACAAACAGAGGAAAGCTTACCCATGCTAAAAAACTCCCAGGTTGTCAAGCGCATAGGAGGTGGTATCTCCCCTTGCTCCTCCTACTTGCACTACTACTGGCCAGTGATATTGAAACCAACCCTGGCCCATTAAATCTGACCCACAAAATCCCTCCCGTATGGGGCATGGGTAAGGGGCTAAAAATAGCTCATCTTAACATTAGGAGCCTGCTACCTAATCATGATGAGCTATTAGCATGGGTTGCACTCTACAAACCTGACATCCTAGGAGTGACAGAGACCTGGCTGAAACCCTCTGTCCCTGACTCTGCCTGTGAACTCACTGGGTATGAATTCACCCGACTGGACAGAGCTGGGGGCAAGAGGGGGGGTGGCATACTAATCTACCATAAGAGCCACTTCAAAATCTCCCAAATTGCCCACCAGGATTCAAATTTGTCCCCCTGTGAGTTGCTACATGTGCTACTGCTACTTGGGGACGCAAAGAAACTGCACCTGGTGTGCACCTATAATCCTCCAAGAGGTGGGCTACCTGGATTAACTCACCTCATGGACAAAATTGGTCCCACATTCGGGGATAACAAACTCATAATCCTGGGGGATGTAAACCTTAACTGGGATAGTGATAATGTTAAGCAGTTTGAGCCTGTGCTTGCTAACCTTGCCCTGACCCAGCTCATCCAGGAACCAACTAGGCGGACAGCAAATGGATCCTCCAGCACCTTACTGGACTGGATCATGTCTAACCGTCCGACAGGATCTCTCATCAGTGGGTACATTATCTGACTCCATCTCTGACCACTCACGGTTTTCTGTGTATGGAAATTCCACTCCAAAATTCCACACAAAATTATGCATGTCAGAAACTACTCTAGATTCGATAATGAGGAGTTCCTGGAAGACCTAAGAGTTACTGACTGGTCTGAGGTATGGTGCCACTGACCCCTCGGCAGCAACCTCTTACTTCCTCTCCACTTTGGGGCCTTGCAAGACAAGCATGCTCCCAAGGTCACCCATAGGGTGAGGTGGTCCTCTACCCTCTGGTTAAATGGAAATCTAGCCCAGATGTGGGAGAGAGATAAGTGTTGGGCTCGTTCCAAAGGTACCAGTGATCCCATGATTATTCAAAGGTACAGACACCTCAGGAACAAGTGCAAAAAGGCCATCAGGGCAGCAAAGAGTGACTTTTGCAAGTCCGCCCTACTAAGCTCTGCCAGTAATCCCAGGAGGCTCTGGAGAGATATTAAATCCCTTGTCAGCGGATCCTCCCATCCAGGTGTTACGGACATGGTCATAAATGGAGTCTCCTGCACAATCCCCATACTATTGCCAACTCCCCAAAATCACTTCTCTGACCTCTCTGCCTTCACAACCCTCTTCTCACCTGATGAGGCTCTGTCCCACCCCTTCCTCTACTCTACTGGAGGTTACCTCCTCGACAAATGTTCCACCTCAGGGCTGTATCAGTTCAGGACTTGCAGAAATGCCTAGCTGGCCTCTTCCAGTACTCCAGTCCTGGCCTAGACAACCTGGAACCTAAACTCCTTAAGCTCGGTGCTGCACACATTGCCTCACCAGTAGCCTTTATCTTCAACCTATCCCTTGTTCTGGAGACCATCCCAGACATCTGGAAAGAGGCGAGGATTGTCCCTGTACTGAAGCAAGGAAATCCCAAACTGCCTGACAATTATCGACCAATTGCCATTCTCCCAACCCTTAGCAAGCTTCTTGAAAAGGTAGTGGCTGAGCAGCTTTTGGAATATATCCACTCTCATGAACTTCTGTCCCCAGCCCAGCACGGCTTTCATAAGGGACGCAGCACCACCACAGCATTAATCTCAGTTACATCAAGTATCCGGACAGCCATGGACCAGGGCAAACTCTCTGGTGCAATATTTATCGACCTGTCCAAAGCCTTTGACCTCATTGACCACAAACTGCTTTGTGCACAGTTGTGGTCACTTGGCCTCTTCCCCAATGCCATGAAATGGCTAATGGGTTATCTACATGGCAGAAAGCAGTGTACCTGCTTCAATAAAGTCCTCTCCGAGCCCCTACCGGTGACCTCCTGAGGCCTCAAGGCTCGTGTACTGGGTGCCCTCCTCTCCTCTTCATCAATCAACTCACCCATGGTTACTACCAGCTGTAGCGCCACCATGTATGCAGATGATCTGGTAATCCTGGCTCACTCCCAGAATGTCACTACCCTAAACCAGAACCTGACCGATGACTTTAACAGGGTATTGTCATGGGTTACCAGTCACAAGCTGGTCCTGAACCTGAAAAAGACACAGGCTATGCTCTTTGGCTCAATGGCTAAAATCAAAGCCTCATCGGCCTGCTTACACATCACCAGCACAGATGGATCCTCACTACCCATAGTGAGCTCCATCAAATATCTGGGGGTAACACTTGACCCCCAACTTGAAATGGGTAGTCATATACTTAACATCTTCAGGGCAGCAAACTGCAAACTGTGTCTGGCCTATAGGGCCAAGTATAACCTTACACTGGCAGCCAGGCTTGCCCTAGCGAAGGGTGTGCTCCTTCCCTCCCCCAGCTATGGGCTGCACCTATTTGCTCGCTCTCCAAAGACACATCTCACCCGGTGGTACACTGCTTACAATAACATTTGTAGTTTTGCCTTGGCTGCCCCCTGACTCACCCACCATTGTGAGCTATATGAGAAACTCTGCTGGCTCTCACCAGCTAGATACCTTGATTTTGGTTTGGGATGCCTCTCTGGAAAAGTGATCAGAACTAGCACTCCCCAGGGGTTGGCATGGCTTCTGCCTAAACTGAATCCCACCCCCTACCAACTTAGGCCTCTCACATCAGGGATGCTCAAAGTCCCTCCTACCTGGATCCTCATGGGGGATCGGGACTTTGGCATAAGTGCGCCCAGACTCTGGAATTCACTGCCTGTGGATATCCGAGCTGCCCCCTCCTATCTGAGTTCTCGAAATTCCCTGTGGGGTTTCCTAAAACTAGCATCAGAGTGTGACTGCCCCAAACCTCCCTAGAGTAAAGTGTCAAATTGTTTTGTCTGAACCTCCCCAGAGTGTCTTCATTGAATTCCTGGAGATATTTTCCCCACTGTATCAATGACTTCTGACTACTCCTGCCTAAAAAGCCTTGGGCATTTTTACACCCATTATTGCTCCACGATCATAGGCTAACCATGACATATTGCACCTTGGTCACTTGGTAGAAACTTGTACTACCAAGTGTTTCTGTTTCTGTCTAACATGTGCATATTTAGAAAAATGTGATGAGCTGTATATACCTGTCCGTGATCCAACTAGCCTAGGGGGTGTATACGACAATGTTATAAGTTATATTATGACCAATCCAGTCCTTGAGCTATGCTCCAGTCCTATGTATGATGACCTGTATATATCTGTCAGTTGAACTAGCTAGTCTAGAGTGTATAATCTGAAATGTGCTTACTACTATATGTTTCCCCTAGCGTCAAATTATGTATTTCCCACATGTTTGTTTACTGTGACAAAAAACTGTACTCTCTTTGCCATGTCTCCTTGACTGTTGTTCCTCATGTTGTATTCTCCTGGGTCGTTCCTGAAAATAGGCATAATACTTGTCTAGTGTACTTATCCGGTAAACAAAAGCTAAATAAATAAATACATTAATTTTAGGGAAGGTAAGCAATCACAACATGGGTTTTTAACTAGAAATAATTATTCAAAAAAAGGTTGACAGTGTCACTTTAAAAATGATGGCTCTGCCCCTGAACCGGCCCCAATTCCAAAACAATGATCTTCCTTCTCAAGTGTGAGTGGGGTATCTGAAATAGTACTGTATTTTGCAACTAATTTCCTCTGAAACACTCTGATGTAAAACTACCCCTTATGTTTGAATCACTGAGGCACTGAGCCAGGCAGAAAAAATTAAAGATACAGAATAAACTAAAAATATAAGGTGGGTTTTAAAAATAACAAATAAAAAGGTGGTAATCATAAGCAATACAGTATACTGCTAGCCCACTGAACCACTATTTCCTGCTTGCTATCTCTCTTCAGAGATGGAAAAGATAAAATACATCAATCCTAAGAGCTATTAACAATAGTGTGCATTACAGAAGTAAGACAGGTATAGAATGTAGAAAGGGCATGATGTTTCATTAAGCGGTAAGGTTAAGTAAGAGCTGTAAAATAGCTGGTGTCTCCCTTCTCTTAATTACAGGTTGAATTGTGCAAAAATATAAGAAAATAAGCAGTTCAACTATAAAGGTGGGTGTACCATTTCAATAAAAAATGCTAGGCTTTTATTAAAGCTACTTAAGGGTATTCTGAAAAAAAAATAGAAGGTGAATATTGAAATTTAAGTTATTGTGAAATAGTGTGGCAATACAGAGTTTTGACCCATTCTTAAATTGGAATACAAATGAATATACAATGGTTTGAATCTATCATTAGTCTTTTCACTTTAATTTTCATTTTATGTTTTTTTATGTTTTTTGGTTTTTTAATGTACCAGGTGATTGAAATGGGTCCGAATGAATTGAATGTGTTGTCCACACAATGCTGACAAGTTCTACAGTTATGGTCCACTGCCATTATATCTATGCTGTATTAAAATATACTTACAAAACCTAATTAGTTTATAAATCCTCTTCTTCATACTCTGTATCAGTTTGGTAAAAATGTGTAGAGGACATGAAAATTAAATGTGCTTTCAAAATAGCTGACATCACTAATCACTGTGCGTGTAGTAATTAAATACCATGACAATACTAGAACATGTAAGCGTTGTAGAAAGGTATTAATTATCATGAAATAAAATGTATTGAAATAATCTTATATAAAAAACACAAATGCTACAAAATGCCTCACATAGTTGATGATTTCTAAATATCGTGTGCCTTCCTAAATTCCCCTTCTATGCATGACATCAACAAGTTTGATTTGCCAATGGCAAGCAAACATAAATGGAGGATGTACAGTGGCGTTATTCACGATGAAGCACAGTAACTTGCAGTAATGACATGTTACAAAATCCTGCATGACAAAAGGGCTTAATTGCCATTGACTTACAATGGTCCCTGCAGTAAAATGTAGCATTCTGTGATATTCTGTGGCATTTCTGCATTGCATCCTCGCTGTTACATCTGCATATATAGAAAATGAAAGGGGTGTGTGGGGAGTGCAGGGGATACAGCTCCCTACAAAAAGAGGGGATGACAACATTGTGATGTGGCACCCTAATGACCAGGTGCACTGCCACCAGTGCCATGTTGTACAGTATTTCATAAACTGCTTTTATAAATATCTGGACCTCCTCATAGGATTCTAAATGACTACCTTCTGACTAAAAAAAACATACCTTTACAATACAGTGTATGGGAGCAGTACCACTGTAAATTGTTGCGGAGTCTGCAGAGTTGGAACTGTACAACATTATTTATTTTTTTAAAGTTGGTGACTGGGAGAGGCACACTGAGTTGAGGTTCATTTCCAGGTGCGACCCAGGGGATGGGGAGAAGGGAGGAATACAAGCAATTAGGAGGCATTTTTCAAGTAAATTACACAGAGAACACGCTCAAGTACTCATTGTACAAGAAAAGTAATGCAGACTATTGAGTCTGTTAAGGTAGTAACATCCTTGACCGCATGTTTTCTGTTTACATTTGCATGTTTATTCATCTGCAACACCTTATTATCCATTCTCAAACTCAAACTCTATAACTCCCTGAAGTGCAAGAACAGGTATCATAGGACACCTTTGAACTGAGTCACATCTCTTGACGCTAAAAAGAACCCAGGCTTCTTGCAGATCAGCCAATCAGAGTACATTTCATGGCACATGACTACGCAACATTGGTATGAATTCCTTTCAAACCACAAAAAGGAATGATGTGATACTTGATAACTTGAATATAAAATAGTTGATTATGTTTAGTTTGTTATATCCAAGATCATGTCCATACTGTATGTTGTAATCATTGATACATCCTACATTTTCTGGACTATAAAACTGTAATAAAATCCATATTTGATTACATTTCTACAAAATGGCAGATTCCATGCTTAGTGCTGTGTTGTTTGTGATCAAATATAATTACTGACCTTAGTAAAGCATTAGCCAGGTCAGAAAAGTTCTAAATTGAGCCACCTGATTGCATGCTTCCATACTCATGAACCAGGTTAGAGGGCACATTTGGGGACTCAGGATTGAATGTGGTCACAGCTGTTGCTGCTGTTGAGAGCAATGCAAGGCAGCATGGGGGATGATGGCACAGTGACCCTCACAGTGTGCTAGAGAGCTTGCTCCCTCATCAATAGTAGAACATGTGCATATTGGACTCCACTGAATGATGCTGATTGGACTGAGCTAACATCAAGTGTGGTTGGTAGGATGGACTAGAAAACATCAGGGTAAAAATGCCTGCCTGCTTTTGGCAGGGATACATAAACTTGGGGTATGGTGTAACTAGACACAAGGGACTGCTTGGTACAAGGGTGAAGGTGAATGCAGGCATGCCATTGTGCATATTAACTGTGATAGTTTGTAATGCAATTTATTATGTTAAAGGAAAACACCCATGTGTAATCAGGCCATGCCTTGGTGTAAGGCATGGCCTGTTTAGCTTTTTTGCAAGTGTTTTAATTTTAGTAACTTATGGGTGATGAAATATAGAGAGGGGCCTTAGACAAGTAGCGCATATGGTAACTTTCTCAGAAGTGCTACCAGTCTATGGCATGGACAAGGCTAGGGTACTCTACACCATGGGATTCAATGACTGGTTGAAAAACTGGTGCAGAGCTCAGGGATTTGGCTTCACTGGGGACTGGGGCTCCACCTGGAGGGATACAGGCCTATATTGGCACGATGGACTGCATCTATCCAGGAGGGGAAGCAGAGTCCTAGGTGATAGGTTTAAATGCTTCATTGGCAAGCATTTAAACTAGCCAAGGGGGGAGGCGCTGAAAAGGAGAAGGGAAATCCTAATCCCCATCAAAAAAATCAGGGTAGTTAGGTAAACACCAAGACAGAGCTGTCAATAGGGAGAAGGGTAGGAGTAAATGGAGAAAAAGACAAAGGCAGTAAGGACAGGGATGAGGCAAAAAGGAATAAGGCCATAAAAAAATGGAGGGTAATGAGTATCAATGCCCCTAAGCTAGGTAAAAAGCTCCCTGAAATGGTGGCCTTGATCGAAGAGAGATGCCTGGATATCGTGGTAGTCACAGAAACATGGTACACAGAGAACCATGACTGGGATGTCAACATACCTGGGTACACAATCTACAGAAGGGACAAGGAGGGAAGAAGAGGAGAAGGAGGAGGAGTACAGTAGCTCTCTATGTAAGGGAAGGGATCAAAGCAACAGAACTAAAGAGTAAACATGGAGGAGAGGAGGCACTGTGGGTCACCCTGGAGACTGGAAATGGCAACACAATCCACACAGGGGAGGAAATGGACAAGGAAATGATAGAAGGCATCCTTAGGATGGCAGAGAAAGGGGAGATATTGCTGATGGGGACCTGAATATGCCAGATGTTAACTGGAGCACCTTTGCTGCAGCCACATCCAATAGCAGGGTAATTCTCAATGCCCTACAGGGGGAATACCTCAGACAACTAGTTTTAGAACCCACTCAGGAGGGAACAATCTTAGACCTGGTACTCTCAAATGGGGATGGAGACAGGGTCTCCGATCTTGAAGTGGGTAGCCATCTGGGAACAAGCAAACACCAAACAGTGTGGTTCACATTAAACTTAGCTGTAGAGTCAAGCCATACAAAAGTGAAGGTGCTGGACTTCAGGAGGGCTGATTTTGTCAAAATGTGAGAATGCCTCAGAAAAGCACTAGCTAACCGGCAAGAAGGAGGGGTGGAGCAACAATGGGGAAACATCAAAACTGCCATCACAGAGGCAACAAGCCTTTGTGTGAAGCAAGTAAACAAATCAAAATGAAAGAAAAACACACTATGTTTCTCAAAAGAAGAGGCGGGGAAGGTTAGGGAGAAAAAGATAGCATTCAGGAAGTATAAGGAAACAAAGAAGGAGCAGGACAGAAAACTACCAGTTAAAGCAGAAGGAAGTGGGGAAGGCAGTCAGAATAGCAAAGGCCCAAACCAAGGAAAAGATAGCCAACTCAGCTAAGAAGGGATTAAAACCTTTTATAGGTACATTAGGGAGCAAAGAAAGACTAAGGCAGGGATACTGACACTGAATAAAGAGGAAGGTGGCTGGGCAAAAAGCGGCAGTGAAAAAGCAGGGATACTGAATGAATACTTCTGCTCAGTATTCACAGTGAAAGAGCAGGGGGAGATACCTAATCCAGTCAATAGAAGCACTCTGGATAGAGGAGTTCATTTTAGTCCTTTCACAGAAGAAAGGGTTCTGAAAGAACTCTTAAAACTGAAGGTGGATAAAGCAAAGTTGCCTGGTGGGATTCTCCCCAGAATTCTAAAAGAACTAAGGGACAAACTAGTAACACCACTGACTACCCTTTTAAATAAATCATGGGAGGATGGGGTGGTACCTGAGGACTGGAGGAGGGTGGATGTGATTCCCATTAACAAAAGTGGGAGCAAGACAGAGGCAGGAAACTACAGACCTGTCAGTTTGACCTCAGTGGTAGGGAAAATGATGGAATCACTTCTGAAGGAAAGAATTGTTGAGTACCTAGAGGCCAGTGGGCATAGGACCCAAGGCAGCATGGGTTCACAGCAGCAAGGTCATGTCAGACAAATCTAATTGATTTCTTTGACTGGGTGACCAAAGTAGTAGACCAGGGAGGGGCTATGGACATGGTCTACCTAGACTTTAGCAAGGCATTTGGCACAGTCCCACACAAAAGGTTAATAAACAAATTATCCAGCCTGGGAGTGGGTCCCAGGGTGGTAGCCTAGCTAAAACACTGGCTGGACGACAGGACACAGAGGGTAATAGTAAATGGAGTCCACAGTGAAGAAAGGGGGGTTACTAGTGGGGTACCGCAGGGTTCAGTACTGCGGCTGGTCCTTTTTAATGTCTTTATAAGTGACATTGCAGAGAGACTGGAAGGAAAAGTGTGTCTCTTTGCAGATGACACAAAGATCTGTAACAGGGTTGATTCACAAGGTGGGGTGGAAAGGATGAAAAGGGACTTGGCAAGGTTGGAGGAATGGTCAAATATATGGCAGCTTAGATTCAACACAAAGAAGTGCAGTAATGCACCTGGGAAACAAAACCCAGGGAAGAGTACACAATGGGGTGGGGGTGAGATACTGACAACAGCAAAATGGAAAGGGACCTGGGGTAGTCATATCAGACAACCTAAAGGTGGGCCAGCAATGTGAGAAGGCAGTAAGGAGGGCTGGGGGGATACTGGGATGCGTAGGGAGAGGCATCACCAGTAGAAAACAGGAAGTTGTTGGCCCTCTGTACAAACACGGTAAGACCACATCTGGAGTACTGTGTGCAGTTCTGTAGACCCCATCTCCACAAAGACATAGACAGGGTGGAGGCTGTCCAGAGGACGGCAACCAAAATGGTGCAGGGTCTGCACTAGAAGAAATATGAAGAAAGACTAAAGGAGCTTAAGATATATAGCCTGGGGGGGGGGGGTCATGATAGAAACTTTCAAATACCTCAGGGGAATCAACAAAGTCCAAGAGGGTAGCATCTTTCAGAAAAAGAGATGTGCTAGAACAAGGGGGCACAATTTGAAGATAGAGGGGAGACAGCTCAGAGGTAATGTGAGGAAGTATTTCTTCACAGAGAGGGTTGTAGATGCATGGAACAGCCTTCGTGAGGAGGTCATAGAGTCAAAAACAGTGGGAGAATTCAAGAATGCATGGGACAGACATAAGGCAATTCTAGTGAGAGGTAGGAGGAAGTATGCTGTTGTTTAACTAGGATCTGCAGCTTATCCGTTAGGTAGGGAAATGGGCAGACTAGGTGGGCCAAGCAGTCTTTATCTACCATCAGATTCTATGTTTCTATGTTTCTGTAACTGGTTGATCCTGCCTCCCTCCTGTTGGCATGTTGAATTCCTCAGCATGCCCACAACCCCCAGTGGCTTTCCCAGTACAACATCTGACATGGGGTGCAGCAGTGCATGCATCCATAGAAATCATCCTGTGTAAATGGAGCCATTAACAGCTTTGGTTTCAAAAGTACATGTCCCGGTGCTATACCAAGACCAGGTATAGTCTGCCATACTATACCTGGACTCGGTATAGCATGGGGATATGTACTTTGCAAAGTAGAACTGTTAATAGATCCATTTACACAGGATGTCTATGGATGTGCAGGGCTGCTCCCGGTGTCAGACGTCATACTGGGACAGCCACGGGGGATTGTGGGCATGCTGAGGACTTCAACATTCTGGCAGGAAGGAGGCAGGATCAACCAGATACAATGTCTATATTTTAGTACCTAAAAGTTCAAATCAAATCAAATCAACTTTATTTTTATAGCGCCTTTCAAAACCAAGGCGCTGTACATAAAACCAAATACATCAAATATAAATAGAATTAAAACAGGCATTTAAAACAGATCATCCATAACTAGGGAAGGCTAAGTTAAATAAATGTGTCTTTAACTCAATTTTAAATCTACCGACAGTTGGGCATTCTCTTAACCGACGAGGTAGAGAATTCCACAGGGTTGAAGCTGAAAAAGAAAATGCACGAGAGCCAGATGTCTTCAATCGTACCCTGAGAATCTCCAGCAATCCCTGATCAATGGATCGGAGAGGATGGAGGGGGCAGTAGGGTACCAGGAGATCTTGCAGGTAACTGGGTCCCTGATCATGTAGGGCTTTAAAGGTTAGCAAGCCAACCTTAAAGGTGATCCGACACCGAACAGGCGGCCAGTGCAGTTCGCGGTGCTCAGGCATAATATGACTGGTTCTAGAAGTCCCAGTCAAAAGCCTGGCCACCGCGTTCTGCACCAGCTGCATGCGGTGGATATCAACCCCTTGTAGCCCTAGGTAGAGGGAACTGCAGTAATCAAGATGGGTAGTGACAAAGGCATGGACCAATGTTGGAAGATCATCAGGAGGAACCAGGTGTTTCACTCGGGTGATATTCCTCAGATGATAAAAAGAGGATTTGACAACAGCTGAAATCTGAGATTTTAGAGTCAGACCATCATCAGAAATAATGCCCAGGTTGCACACCCAATCTGAGGTAGTGAGCGACATACCACCAAGTAACAAACCTGATGGCTGTCCAGCCCCCAAACCCACCCCCGGATGACCTGGGTCCACTACCAGCACTTCAGTCTTATCTGGATTCAGTCTCAGCCAGATGGAACTCATCCAAGATCTGATCTCAGTAAGGCAATTATTCACCACGGAGAGTGCATCATTCTGTCCGGGCAAAAAGGACATATACAGCTAAGTATTAACTGCACAGCAGTGAAAACTTAGACTGTATCACCCGATGATATCTCCCAGTGGCATCATGTACACTGTAAAAACATGGGGGCCAAAATGGAGCCCTGTGGCATCCCACAAGGCTGGGAGTGAGCATTAGAGGAATAAATTCCAATGGCAACTCTCTGAAACCTGCCCATGAGGTATGAATGGAACCATTTAAGGACTGTACCAAACAGCCCACAAAAAAGCTGCAGGCACTCCAACAACACACCGTGGTCCACAGTGTCAAATGTGGCAGAGAGATCAAGAAGGACCAGAGTGGTACATGCCTTTTTTCGCCATTCAACTTTTATTAAAGTTTCCTTGCAGAGAATACATCCAATGTCAGAAAACATAACTCAGTTTGACATTTGTAATTCTTTACAAATTTGAGTACTTGATTACAAACATATGTCATTAAACAATAGGATCCATTCCATGCCTATTTTATAACTACTCCCTACCCCCACCCCCCACCTTATCCCAGCAGGGCCTAAAAACAGTCTTACTACTAACTTCAAACAAGGAAGAACACACCTCATTTCTGAAGGGAATATAACTGTATAGGGGCCCCAAATTTTGTCAAACTTGGTAATTTATTCTGAAGGTAGCTATGGTTCTTTCTGTTCTCAGATTTGAAGTAGTTCCTGCAACCATTCTATATAAGTAATCACTTCTGTATCTTTCCAGTGTTTAAGAACCACCTTCTTAAGAGATGCTGAAATTAAGGCCATATGGTATCTCCTATTTTAACTGGGATATGAGCAACATCCCCAGCACATATATCTCCGAGTAAAACATTCACTTAGGCCAAGCAATGGATCCACCTCCTTCTGATAGTAGCCCAGAGTGGCGTTACTTAGGACATTTCCAAAAATGTGCAAGATCCCACTCTAAGTGACATCTAATACATACTGAGGAGGATGCCACACCAATCCTTGCCAACTTCTGGAGAGTAATAAATATTATGTAATAACTTAAACTGCATCATTCTGAGTCTATCTTGGAGGATATATTTGTGGCAGCTTATCCATATTGAAGTCCAATTAAACAGTTTCTCGGACATAAAGGTTCCCAGAAGGAGGTAGGTGCAAAGTTTTGGGAGTAAACCCAGCTTAATAAAGTAAGGTACAGTTTGGCCACCGCATGTACCGAACCCGCTGAGGGAGCTAGATGTGTTTGAAAATCCACCTTTGCTGAAGTTACTGGACTTGGTCCCAGCACATTTAGCAAAAGATGCCTAGGTTGAAACACCTTAAACATTTCTGTATTTGGAAGGCGATATTTACTCAGGATATCTACTGAGGTGAGTAAATATCCATCAGCCGTGGTTAACTCCCCTAAATGACACTCCCCTAACTGAGATAACCAAGAGCTCTTTAAAGGTTTACCTCCAATTAAGAATCGGGGATTCCCTTTTATAGGTTGAAGTGGGTCCCTAATATGATTATATTTCAAAAAAGCACAAAGTTGTGAATGGTCCTTAACAGATATACCTATAGGAGAATTTCTGAACATAGGAGGCAAAGATTTAGGGTTAATATGTAATAGGGCATTCGGTAAAAGGTCTTGCTCTTTAATACCCGCTAACTCCACCTGCAACCATAAAAGTGTGTAGCCCTCATGCTCACTGGAATTAGGCTCTTGTATCCATCTAAGATATTTATTTGCATGACTAGCCCAATAATATAAACCAAAATGGGTAAGCCTTAACCCACCCATTAATTTAGGAGCCGATAATTTCTTATAAGCCATCCTGGCTTTCTTGTGATTCCAAATAAAGTTGTTAATAATTCCATGGATTCTCTTAAACCAGGAGAGAGGGAGCCATAAATTTAACATGTTTAACAGATAAAACAATCGGGGAAAAATATTCATTTTAATTATATTAATTCTCCCCCATAAAGACAGCGGAAGCATTGCCCATCTTTTAAGATCTAATTCAATTGAGCATACCAGAGGATCCAGGTTTAAACGTTTTATCCGTGCTGGATTCTTTGCGAGGGTGAGTCCCAGATATTTTATGGTCCCAGAACTCCAGGCCAAGCCTAAAGCACTAATTTCGTGCTTAAAGGTTCTATTGTTAAGAGGAAAAACTAATGTTTTCTCCACGTTAAGCTTATAGTTGGCAACCTCACTAAAATGCTGAATAATCTTTAATACACTCGGTATGGACCTGTCCGGATGTGAAATATGTAATAGGAGGTCATCTGCATATGCTGTTACTTTAACCATATAGCCCTGCAATTGGATACCATACACTCCTTGGTTAACTAAAATTTTTTTAATAAGGGGTTCGAGGTAAAGATTAAAAAGAAGAGGAGATAAGGGGCAAGCTTGCCTGGTGCCCACATATAATCTGAAGGGGTCTGAAATGACCCCATTACAAGAAATTCTGGCAAAAGGTTCCCTGTACAGGAACTTAATCCAATTCAAGAATGTCATAGGGAAACCAAATGTCTTCATTACAACTAAAAGATAGTCCCAGTAAACTCTATCAAAAGCCTTTTCTGTGTCCAGGGAGATCAGCACCCTAGGTTGGTTTGACTCCCTGGACACAGAAAGGATATGAGCCAGTGTCCTTAAATGATCTCCTGATGATCTCCCCCTCATGAAGCTGACCTGCTCACTCTCAATTAAATCAGGTAAAATTTTAGAGATGCGATCAGCCAATAGTTTTGCAAGAATTTTAACATCATAATTAAGCAAAGAAATGGGCCCGTAACTTGAAACCTGATCTGGGGGTTTATCTGGCTTAGGTAATAGCACTATAAGTGCTTCAAATAATGACTTATCAGTAAACTGTCCATTAAGAATATTTTGGAATAAAACTTTAAGTAGGGGAGCTAAATCCTTGCAAAAAACCTTATAAAAATTAGAAGAAAACCAATCCGGGCCAGGCGTTTTACCCAAAGGGAGGTCCTTAATAACTTGTTCTATTTCATCCTGGGTGATAGTAGCAGTAAAGAAGCTTGTTGAAGGTCGGTGGGTAGGTGATTCAGGTCACCTAAGTACGCTTTCAATTTATCCTCTGAGGAGGATCTTGCATTGGACTGTAAAGCAATTCAAAATAATTCTTAAACTCCTCCGATTTCTTTTGGGAGGTTCTAACAGCCCCATCCACCTTAGACTGTATGGCAGGTATCAATCGAGAAGTTTCTAACTGTTTAATCTGTCTTGCCAGCATACTGCCAGCTTTTTCCCCTTGGTCAATATAGCGCGTCCTTGTTTTAATAATAGCTAACTCTGCTTGCTCACCCAGTAATTTCAAATACGAATCCCTCACTTTAATTACATCTTGCCTCTCCTCCTCAGTAGATTGAGCTGAAAGTCTAGCCTCCTTATCCCTTAACTGAACTAAGAGTTCTGACATATATTGCTCTTTCTCCCTCTTCTTCCCAGATGCCAAACCAATTAATAACCCTCTAAGAAACGCCTTGAGTGCTCCCCACACCATATCATACCTTTTAGTGGAGTTAACATTATTCGAGATGAACTCCCCTATCTGAGAGGAAATATAACTTACTATCTTGGGATCTCTTAGTAATTGATTATTAAGCTTCCATCTGTTACCCTTTTTTGGCAGAGCTGAGAGAGAGATGGAGAAGGAGACCACTGAGTGATCTGAGAGCGGACCAGCAAGGATATCCGAGTCCACTGCCCCAGCCAATAGATTCCGGGAGGCAAAGATGTAATCAATCCGGGACGCTGAGCCACGAACCTGAGAAACATATGTGAAATCTTGAGCCTTGGGGTGGAGAACTCTCCATACGTCCGAAAGGCCCATTTGGTCTAACAGCTCCCTAACTGCCCTCTGAGCAGGGGACAAGCCCCCACCTTTGGGCCTGAATCTATCTAAAGATGGATCCAGAACTATATTTAGATCTCCTCCTAATAATATCAGAATATCTGTAAAAGGTACCAGTGCTTCCATTAGGTGGACAAAAAACGCTGGCGTGTCTATATTTGGACCATACACAGATCCAACTAGGATCTCCATTGTATGTAGCTTCCCTCTTACCATGATAAATCTTTCTGAATTATCCTGTATTACTTGCAAAACCTTAAAAGGTAGGGCTCTATGGAACAACACCATCACTCTTCTGCTCTGTGTATTACCCTCGGAAGCAAAGACCTGCCCTATTTGTAACCTCCTCATACTGTTAGCTTCTGCATTAAGCAAGTGCGACTCCTGCAGAAACATTATATCAGCCTTTATGAGATTTAAATGTTTTAAAATCTTATATTGTTTTGATTTCTGTCGGGCTCCTTTTACATTCCAACTAATAATCCTAATGATACCAGACATTACTCTCTTAACTTATAAGGTTGTAATACTCTATCCCTCTACCGAACATGGATCCTCCCTTATTATTCCTACATTTGTGCCCTGTGCTCCCCCCCACCGCCCCTTAACATATGAAAGCCCCTAATATCTCCACCCTACTTACCTGTACCCATCCTCCCATTCTCCTCCCTCCCCCATCCTTACTAGTATGGTCCATGATATCAGTTCACCCAGCCATTCTCTGAGCCTCCCTCCCTCACCCCCGTTACCCCCTTAACATAATTTTAGCTCACGCCCACCTGATAACCTCGTAACACTATAATACCCCTTTTCTATAACACACAATAGGCTTATCTTGCCAGTAATTGCAGGGTGTAAAGAAAAGAAAACCCCCCACCAAAGCCTAAAACCGTGTTCTCTGCATTAAATTTTTATACCCCTACTCTAGAACCTTAAAAGCAGGCTCCCTAAGTATAACTCCACAACCTTTGTTAACCAAACACTCTATCTCTATTATCCGCTTGAGCAGTTTTCTTGTTCATTTTTCACAAGTATAGCTAGCAGTGTCTAATGCCCCCGAGGTACCTCAACAGGCGACACCGAAAGGAAAAAAAAAAAAAAACGAATGTCTCTAGCATAACATCTGTTCATGAATAGTGCCAAAACCAAAATGAGATGCCTTTCTCATAAGCCCTTCACGCCTTCGGATTAGGTCCACCTCCTGAAATTCGGCCGTACAATGTCTCCCTCTTGCGTTTGCCTGCCGTTCATGATGCTTGCAGCTGAACCTCTTTGCCTCGTAGTGCTGAAATGGTCCTTTACCCACCAAAAGGCCCCTGTAGGTTACCTCTCCCCAATTTTTCCCGTGAGTAGCAAGCCCTGTGGGCCAGCGCTTCATGTAGGCTCCTCCACCCGGGTTACCCCGTAATCGAAAACGGCACCAAGTCTAAAACCATCGAGATTAACTCGCAGAGAGCTCCCGACTGCGCTGTCCCGAAATCGGGCACCATTCCAACATGGATTCAACATAAATCTTAAAAGTAACTTGCGATGTGCTATTATCTTCCAACGAACTTCTAAACATAAACACGACACTTTTTTTTCACCTTCTGACCATGCTATTTCACCATCGGGCCCAAAACACCATTGTTAGGACTATCAGGTTTGTTTGAACAGATCGGGAAGGGCTGCCTGAAGGGCTGTGGTGGCGAGGTCAACCGTGTCATAAGTTTTCTAGACATCTCCGATCAAAACTTGAAACCTGGCCGGGTAAGATATTTTAAATTTAATACCGGCCATAATTAGCTTGCTAACCAGTGGGTGAAAGGTCCATCTTCTTTGACGGACAGATAGCGGCAAGTCCTGGGCTACTCGTATTTTCAACCCTTCCCACTGCAGTTCCTTCGCCTCCTTGGCTTTATCCAGAAAAAGCTGCTTCTCCTGGAAATTTAGGAATCTAAAAATTAAAGTACGTGGGGGAGCTCCCTTTAGGGGGACTGGAAGCAGGGCGCGGTGAGCTCATTCTATATTATATGTGGAACCATAAGGAGAGGGACCCGCAATTTTCTCCACCAATTTCTGAATGAACTTTATCGGGTCCGGACTCTCCTCTTTCTCAGGTAATCCAATGAGCACCACATTGTTACGACGACTTCTCCCCTCAAGATCTATCACTTTTAAGTCCAATTTAGCCAAACGCTGCTTAATCTGGCTCAGGGAAGGCTCTATTTTTTCATTATGCCCCTCCAACGATCTTATCTGTGCCTCACTGTCAGATGTCTTGTGGGTCAGATCCTCAATTGCCCCCATAATACTTTTGACTTCACTCGCTAGTTCCTTCATCTCCTCTTTAAAAGGTCGGAATTCCTCCAGAAACCTTGACAGTGTGAGCGGCTCCTCCACAGCTGTCCCTGACGTGGCTGTTAGATGTAACTGCCCACCTGAGGCCCTGGATTTTTTCGGGGCCTTCTCAGGAGTAGCTGGTGGCGTGTGTCTCGGAAGCACTTTGCGCATCTCCTCTTCCATCGGTGTTTCTATGGGTGCTGTAATAGCTAACAGATTTGTGAAAACCAGTAAACCGTTATAAATGAAACTGGAAGTGGCGCTTTAGCACGGTAAGGAGAAAGGTTGGGCAGAGCTCTCAGAGAAACACAGCTAGCTGGTGCTCTGCATCATGCGACTCATTCTGGTACATGCCTTTTGATCTCTGGCCATTAGGAGGTCATTCAATACCAGGACAAGAGCAGTCTCCATGCTATGCTTCTTCCTAAAACCATACTGGAGAGTATCATAGACATTGTGAGTTGCAAGATGATCATCCAATTGCAGAGCAACCACCTTTTTAATAACCTTACCAACAAATGGCAGGTTAGCGATAGGCCGGTTGATAGCTAGACAGTCTGGATCCAAAGAGGGTTGAATGACCATCTCCTTGATGGGGTCAGGAAAGACCCCTCTCTCCAAAGATTTCCAGACAATGTCAGCAAGGATCAGGCAGATAACATCTACACATCCCACTAAGAGGGGGTGTAGGGCCCGGATCCAAACTACAACTGGTTGGGCGCAATGTTTGGATGATCTTCACAATGTCAGTGAACTCCAGCCGGCGGAAATCTGACCAGATAGACCGAATGCATGCCACTTCCTGTCAACCACCGCAATCCCTCATAGGAGAGGTCTGACCAATGCCAGACCTGATGCTGGCAACCTTATCTGCAAAGAATCGCGTGAACTCCTCGCATCTCAGCTGAGAAAAAGCTTCTCTGGACTGTAGACAGATTGGATTGCACAATCTGTCAACAGTCTGGAAGAGCTGAGCCGGTCGATTCTGTGCAGCAGAAATCTCCCTGGACAGGAATTCTGCCTTCTTACGGGTGATTTCTGATTGATAGCCATCATAATGTGCCATCAACCTAAGTCTGTCAGCATCAAGGCCGGACTTCCACCAGACTCTCTCCATCCTTCGGCCAACTCACCTCAATTCCTTCAAGGAGTCATCAAACCAAGGACTCCTTCGGCGAAGGGTGAGAGGCCAAACACGAACAGTAGCAATCTTGTCCAGAGCATCTCCCACAGCCTTATTACAGGCTATTACAAGATCATCTGGACTCATGCATTCACCCAAAAAGCCCAATAGGTCCAGCACCGCCGATAGGTCACTAGGGTTAACCTCCCTTAAAGGGCAGTACTGAACCATCTCCATAAGGGCAGACCTATTGGGGGGCCCTGAAGCTGAACCTTATGGTGTGATGGTCAGACTAGCTGACTGGTTCCACCCCCAGATCAGCAATCTTCATACCCCAAAAAAAGATCAGATCCAACGAATGACCCCCTACATGAGTTGAGGAGGTAACTACATGTGTAAGGCCCAGCATCATCATCAGTTGGAGGAGATTTTGACCAAAATGCAAGAGTTCATCATCGACCCAGGCACTGACGTCCCCCAGAACTATCCATCTGGGGGACCTCAACACCATGTCGATGATGAAGTCTGCTATCTCCTGCAGGAATTCTCCTCCATCTCCTGGTGGATGGTAGACGAGGAGAATCCCGCAACCTACACCCTCTCCCAGGATATATTTGAAGGATCTGGTACTTCCTAATGGCACATCCACAAGGCCCAACTCAGTCTTAAATATAATGGCCACACTCCCGCCCCTGTGATCCAACCTTGGACGGTGTATCACCGAGAACCCGGCTGGAGTTGCCGAGGCCAATACAGGGCATGCATTTTCATCTAGCCAGGTCTCGGTGATGCAAGCCAGATCAGTTGTTCCAACAAGATCAGCTATAATAGCTGTCTTGTTTTTAATAGATCTGGCATTGCATAACACTGCTGAGGTAGGATGAGCTGTCAGAGAAGATCTCGGCACCTGCCCACTCATGTCAGAGCCCTTGGGTATGGGGACAAGACAAGGATAACCTCAGTCCTGACTCCATTTCGACCCAGGGCATCTCCTGGACCCCACAACTCCAATCTGCCCTCCCCTTTCCTGTCCCCCACCAGGCCCAGCCCCCCCCTTCTTTTACGCTTTCTAAGTATGCCCAAAACACGGCACCTAAAATAAGTGTCGGATGACAATGGGGGGCGTTCAAAAGGACATAATTCCCTGAGCCTGGTGGGGGAATAATGCCCAACCATCACTAAACCTCCCCAACACATTATAATAAAAAACAATTAAACTAAAATCAAAAACCCACCCCAAATAAAATAAATAAGTCTAATCTTAATGACAATACTAAATTAAATGCTTTCCAGTCTCTCTCTCTCAGAGTGTGGGGGCAGTAATGAAAAATAAAATAAAATAATAAACATAAAATAAGTAAACAAAACAGAGACCTACCCACTCTCAAATAACCAGAAAATTCACTCCTTCACTCTCTCTCACAGAATGGGGCGTGGGGGAGGTCAACAAATAAAATCCCACACAATGTCTCTCACAAAATGGGGAAAAAAAATACATAAACGTATAACAGCAAGTTATTAAAATTAAAACACTTCATAACTACAGTCTTTTTGTGCTAGTGGTAACCCCCCCTCCCTCCTACTGCCCATCTGGAATACAACAAAAAACTCCCTGGCATCCAGTGGTCCTCCACCCATGTGGCACCAGAAATACCCCCCCACTCACCTTTGCAATATCCATATGGTGACCTGCATAGCCATCCTCCCACCTCCTCAGCCAGCCACTGTATGTCCAGGCAGGAAGCACACCTCTTATTTATGGGACAGTGTGATGCGGCGGCCAGCTAAAGAGGTGTGAGGAAGTCTGTGCCTGTCACCATATGGATACTGCAAAAGTGAGTGGGGGGGGTATGCCCAGTGCCATGGGAGTGGGGGGAGGTTGACCACTGGATGCCAGGGAGTTTTTTGTTTTACTTCCAGACAGGCAATCAAAGGGAGAGGATTACCACTAGTACCAGGAATAGTCAACATTTCACTGGGGCTGGCAACTGGAGGGAGGGTATTTACCACTAGCACCAGGGATAGTCAACATTTCACTGGGGCTGGCAATGGGAGGGAAAGGGGTTACCACTAGCACCAGGGATCCTATTATTTTAATGAATGAGCCTGTAATTGGCTGGGGGGGGGTACCAATAGCACCGGAGATCCTTGTATTTTAAAGGAAGGACCAGTGATTGGCCGGGGAGGGGGGTATCACTAGCATCAGGGATTCTTTTATTTCAATGAACAAGCCAGTGATCAACTAAGAGGGTACCACTAGCACCAGGGATCCTTTCATTTTAATGAACAGGCTAGTGATCAGCTGGGGAGGGTACTACTAGCACCAGTGATATGTATCCATGGCTGGGAGTGGACAATGGAGGGGTGGTGGTGCCATGCTAACCTGCCTTGCTGCACATGAAAATAAGCACATAATGGGCATGCAAATTGCCTCTTAGTGCCTTGCATGCCCAATGGTTCATTTGCATGGGTCCCTTTCAATACTGGAAATAGCGGTCCAGCACTATTCATTCTTCCGGCATACTTTGGGAGCCCTGACATGGCAGCACTAAGTTGCTTAGCACTGAGCCGACATGAACCTACATTCAGTTGAATAGTGCCAGTGCACTATTCCACTGAATATAGCATCTTTCAGCACATGGGCAAGCATAAGGTGCAGCACAAATTTTTGCATTGCGCTTTGTGGATATTTGAATATTGGGCCCCTAGTGTCTCTTCATTGGCAGCTCAGATGGCAGCACCTGTCAGGCACAACATCACAAACACACACCAAAATGTGAACACCCATCTTCCTTGGAACTGCTCCTGTGATGAAAGACTGCCAGGGACTCCCCTTGAGGGGAAGCCCCTAAGGTTCTCACACCCTTCCACTGTGACCCAAACATACTACCAGGATTCAACAGTGATATGTATAAAACACCCCCACATCCCTTCCCTGTGATGCCACAGCTGTCTTAGACCTTTCCTTAGAGGCTACCAGGTGATATGGATCAATCTAAGTTGTCCCATAAGCAGGATCTATTGACAGTTGTGAGGTCCTTACCACCTCAGGGCAGTCTAACAAATGACCAAGCGACAAGCAACCTCAAGGGCACCCATATCACTTACACTAATCTCAGGAACAATGGCAATGAAGGTGGAAAATAAAGACCTCATCCTCTGTCCTTATCTTCTACCTGCAGTGCCATTATTCCCTGGTGCAACTTCCTCAACTTCACATCATTCCTACATTAAACAAGCATTTGTCAATGCCGAATGTTGATTGAGTTAGTCTGTTGAGCTTGCTCAGTGGTCCTGTACCACTCGCTCGTTCTGTTTCTCCCGGTGCTGCAGGCTACACCTTTGTATGGGGCTCCTGGCTGCACTGGCAGGTTTTTTCTGCCCCCAAAGAAATCTGCAGCTGTCCTGACAGAACTGTGTTGAGGTGGGTCACTCGCCCTCTATCAGTCGCTCATTCTGTTTCTGCTGGCACTGCAGGCTGCCCTTTTGTACTGGGCTCCTGCCTCTGTTGGCGGCTTTTTCTGCCCACAAAGAAATGTGCAGCAGTCCTGACACAGGTCCATTGAGCTACCTCACTCTCCCTCTGTCGCTTATTCCGTTTCTGCCAGCGCTGCAGGCCAGCCTTTTGTACAGGGCTCCTGCCTACGTTGCCGCCTTTTTCTGCACACAAAGCAATCCGCAGCAGTCATGATAGAGGTCTGTTGAGCTCGCTCACTCCCCCCCTCTCTCACTCGCTCATTGTGTTTGTCCCAGCACTGCTGGCAGCCCTTTTGTACTGGACTTCTGCCTGCATTGGCACCTTTTTCTGGCCACAAAGAAATTTGCAGCTGTCCTGACACAGATCCTTTGAGGTCGATCTCTCCACCTGTCTCACGCTCTCATTCTGTTTCTCCTGGTGTCGCAGGCTGCTGTTTTGTACTGGGCTTCTGCTTGCATTGGCAGGTTTTGCTGCCCACAAAGAAATCTGCAGCTGTCCCAACACAGCTGCGTTGAGGTGGGTCACTCCCCCTCTGTCACTCGCTCATTCTGTTTCTGCTGGTGCTGCAGGCTGCCCTTTTGTACTGGGCTCCTGCCTCTGTTGGCAGCTTTTTCTGTCCACAAAGAAATATGCAGCAGTCCTGACATGGGTCCATCGAGGTAGCTCATTGCACCTCTCTCACTCGCTCATTCCGTTTCTGCCAGCACTGGAGGCTGGCCTTTTGTACTGAGCTTCTGCCTGCATTGCCGCCTTTTCCTGCCCATAAAGAAATCCACAGCAGTCATGATTGAGCTCTGTTGAGCTTGTTCACTGCCCCTCTCACTCGCTTATTGTGTTTCTCCTGGCACTGCAGGCTACCCTTTTGTACTGGGCTTCTGCCTGCATTGGCACCTTTTTCTGCCCACAAAGAAATCCACAGCAGTCCCGGCAGAGCTCTGTTGAGGTCGCTCACACCGCCTATCTCACTCGCTCATTCTGTTTCTCCTGGTGCTGTAGGCTGCCATTTTGTAGTGGTCTTCTGCCTCTGCTGGTGCCTTTTTCTGCCCACAAACAAATCTGCAGCAGTCCTGACAGAGCTCCGTTGAGCTCGTTCAGTCCCCCTCTCTCACTCACTCGTGCCGTTTCTATCAGTGCTGCAGGCTGCCCTTTTCTACTGGGCTCATGCCTGCATTGCCGCCTTCTTCTGGGCACAAAGAAATCTGCAGTAGTCATGATAGAGCTCCACTGAGCTCGCTCACTCACTTACTCCCCCTCTCTCACTTGTTCTTTCTGTTTCTCCTGCTACTGCAGGCTGCCGTTTTGTACTGGGTCCCTGCATGCATTGCTGTTTTTTTCTACCAACAGAGAAATCCACTGCAGTCCCAACAGAGCTCCGTTGAGCTCACTCACTCCCCCCCCCCACTCGTTCGTTCTGTGTCTCCCACTGCTGCAGGCTGCCCTTCTGTACTGGGTTCCTGCGTGCATTGGTGGCTTTTTCTGCCAACAAAGAGATGTGCAGCAGTCCTGACACAGCTCCGTTGAGGTCGCTCACTCGTTCTCTGTCACTCACTCATTCCGTTTCTGTGGGGGCTGCAGGCTGGCCTTTTGTACTGGGCTCCTGCCTGCATTGGCACCTTTTCCTGCCCACAAAGAAATCTGCATCAGTGATGATAGACCTCCGTTGAGCTTGCTCACTCCTCCTCTGTCACTCGCTCATTCTGTTTCTGCCTGCGCTGCAGGCTGCCCTTTTGTACTGGCCTCCTGGCTGCATTGGCACCTTTTCCTGCCCACAAAGAAATCTGCAGCTGCCCCAACAGAGCTCTGTTGAGGTCACTCACTCTCCCTGTCTCACTTATTCTGTTTCTCGTGGTGCTGCAGGCTGACCTTTTGTACTGGGTTTCTGCCTCTGTTGGCATTTTGTTCTGCCCACAAAGAAATCTGCAGCAGTTTCAACAGAGCTCCGTTGGCCTCACTCACTCCCCCTGTCTCACTTGCTCATTCCGTTTCTGACCACGGTGCAAGTTGCCCTTTGGTACTGGGCTCCTGACTGCATTGCCGCCCTTTTCTGCCCACAAAGAAATCTTCAGCAATCACAATAGAGCTCCGTTGAGCTTGCTCACTCACTCCCCCTCTCTCACTTATTCGTTCTGTTTCTCCCGCCACTGCAGGTTGCCCTTTTGTACTACCCCTATGTGCATTGCTGCCTTTTTCTGCCCACAAAGAAATACACAGCAGTCCTAACTGAGTTCCGTTGAGCTCACTCACTCACCCTCCCTCACTCACTCATTCTGTGTCTTCCACTGCTGCAGGTTGCCCTTTTGTACTGGGTTCCTGCCTGCATTGCCAGCTTTTTCTGTCCACAAAGACATCTGCAGCAGTCCTGGGAGAGCTCAGTTGAGCTTGCTCACTCCCCCTCTCTCAGTTGCTCATTCCGTTACTGCCGGCACTGCAGGCTGGCCTTTTGTACTGGGCTCCTGCCCACATTGCCACCTTTTCCTGGCCACAAAGAAATCCACAGCAGTCGTGACACATCTCCATTGGGCTTGCTCACTCCCCCTCTCTCAGTTGCTCATTCTGTTTATCCCGGTGCTGCAGGCAACTCTTTTGTACTGGGCTCCTGCCTGCATTGCCACCTTTTTCTGCCCACAAAAAAATCCGCAGCTGTCCCGACAGAGCTCCATTGAGGTCACTCATTCACGTCCCCTGTCTCACTCACTCATTCTGTTTCTCCTGCTACTGCAGGCTGCCGTTTTGTACTGGGTCCCTGCATGCATTGCTGTTTTTTTCTACCAACAGAGAAATCCACTGCAGTCCCAACAGAGCTCCGTTGAGCTCACTCACTCCCCCCCCCCACTCGTTCGTTCTGTGTCTCCCACTGCTGCAGGCTGCCCTTCTGTACTGGGTTCCTGCGTGCATTGGTGGCTTTTTCTGCCAACAAAGAGATGTGCAGCAGTCCTGACACAGCTCCGTTGAGGTCGCTCACTCGTTCTCTGTCACTCACTCATTCCGTTTCTGTGGGGGCTGCAGGCTGGCCTTTTGTACTGGGCTCCTGCCTGCATTGGCACCTTTTCCTGCCCACAAAGAAATCTGCATCAGTGATGATAGACTCCTTTGAGCTTGCTCACTCCTCCTCTGTCACTGCTCATTCTGTTTCTGCCTGCGCTGCAGGCTGCCCTTTTGTACTGGCCTCCTGGCTGCATTGGCACCTTTTCCTGCCCACAAAGAAATCTGCAGCTGCCCCAACAGAGCTCTGTTGAGGTCACTCACTCTCCCTGTCTCACTTATTCTGTTTTTCGTGGTGCTGCAGGCTGACCTTTTGTACTGGGTTTCTGCCTCTGTTGGCATTTTGTTCTGCCCACAAAGAAATCTGCAGCAGTTTCAACAGAGCTCCGTTGGCCTCACTCACTCCCCCTGTCTCACTTGCTCATTCCGTTTCTGACCACGGTGCAAGTTGCCCTTTGGTACTGGGCTCCTGACTGCATTGCCGCCCTTTTCTGCCCACAAAGAAATCTTCAGCAATCACAATAGAGCTCCGTTGAGCTTGCTCACTCACTCCCCCTCTCTCACTTATTCGTTCTGTTTCTCCCGCCACTGCAGGTTGCCCTTTGTACTACCCTATGTGCATTGCTGCCTTTTCTGCCCACAAAAATACACAGCAGTCCTAACTGAGTTCCGTTGAGCTCACTCACTCACCCTCCCTCACTCACTCATTCTGTGTCTTCCACTGCTGCAGGTTGCCCTTTGTACTGGGTTCCTGCCTGCGTTGCCAGCTTTTTCTGTCCACAAAGACATCTGCAGCAGTCCTGGGAGAGCTCAGTTGAGCTTGCTCACTCCCCCTCTCTCAGTTGCTCATTCCGTTACTGCCGGCACTGCAGGCTGGCCTTTTGTACTGGGCTCCTGCCCACATTGCCACCTTTTCCTGGCCACAAAGAAATCCACAGCAGTCGTGACACATCTCCATTGGGCTTGCTCACTCCCCCTCTCTCAGTTGCTCATTCTGTTTATCCCGGTGCTGCAGGCAACTCTTTTGTACTGGGCTCCTGCCTGCATTGCCACCTTTTTCTGCCCACAAAAAAATCCGCAGCTGTCCCGACAGAGCTCCATTGAGGTCACTCATTCACGTCCCCTGTCTCACTCACTCATTCTGTTTCTCCTGGTGCTGCAGGCTGCCCTTTTGTACTGGGCTTCTGCCTCTGTCGGCATTTTTGTCTGCCCACAAAGAAATCTGCAGCAGTCCCAACACAGCTCCGTTGGACTCACTCACTCCCCGTCTCACTTGCTCATTCCATTTCTGCCAGTGCTGCAGACTGCCCTTCTGTACTGGGCTCCTACCAGCTTAGCCACCCTTATCTGCCAACAAAGAAATCTGCAGCAGTAATGATAGAGCTTTGTTGAGCTCGCTCAGTCCCCCCTCTTGCTTGTTTGTTCTGTTTGTCACACTGCTGCAGGCTGCCCTTTTGTACTCTAGCCCTGCATGCATTGCTGCCTTTTTCTGCCCACTAACAAATCCACACCAGTCCCGACAGAGCTCCATTGAGCTCACTCACTCCCTCTCCCTCACTGGCTCGTTCTGTGTCTCCCGGTGCTGCAGGCTGCCCTTTTGCACTGGGCTCCTGCCTACATTGTCACCTTTTCCTGCCCACAAAGACATCCACAGCAGTCCAGACAGAGCTCAGTCACTCCCGCCCCACTTGCTCAATCCTAATCTATCCCAAACACTGATTTTCAACAGCGACTGCGGTATTCTGCACCGGAAGTGCTGAAATACATTTCGGCCAGGATGTGAAAAATGACAGCTGTACTGTTCATAAGGAAGTGTGAACAAATGCCAGTGTTGAAAATCTGGCGTGAAAATATTACTAATTTGCAAACTTACAAGGTTTCATGGCACCTGCACAACACATACTCGTACACAGTCATTTTATGGAGTTTCATCACAAAATTTTTAACATAGGCATTTTAGGACCTCTGCTCATCAACAGTGTCAGTGTGATTTTCGACATTCACAGCAGTCCTGGCAGAGCTCAGTTGAGCTCACTCACTCCCCCTCCCTCACTCGCTCGTTCTGTGTCTCCCGGCACTGCAGGCTGCCCTTTTGCACTGGGCTCCTGCCTACGTTGTCACCTTTTTCTGCCCACAAAGACATCCGCAGCAGTCCAGACAGAGCTCAGTTGAGCTCAGTCACTCCCCCCCCCAGTTGCTCAATCCTAATCTGTCGGAAACACTGATTTCCGACAGCGACTGCAGTATTCTGCACCAGAAGTGCAGAAACACATTTTGACCAGGATGTGAAAAATGACAACTGTACTGTTCATAAGGAGCTGTGAACAAATGCCAGTGTTGAAAATCTGGTGTGAAAATGTTACTAATTTGCAAACTTACAAGGGTGCGTGGCACCTGCACAACACACGCTCGTAATACAGTCATTTTATGGAGTTTCATCACAAAATTTTTAACATAGGCATTTTAGGGACTCTGCTCATGAACAGTGTCAGTGTGATTTTCTTAATATGTCCTGAACACTGATTTCCCACAGGAACCATGCTATTGTGCGCCAGAAGAGCGAAAACACATTTCAGCCGGGATGTGGAAAATGACAGCTGCAGTGTTCATAAGGAGGTGTGGCAAAATGGCAATGCTGAAAATTTGGAGTGAAAATATTGCAAAGTTGTGAAGGTACAAGCATGTGTGGAAACTGCACAATGCACATTCGTAACACACTAATTTTATGGACTTTCGTCACCAAATTTTAAACCTAGGCATTTTAGGACCTCTGCTAATGAACAGTGTCACTGTAATTTTCATAATATATCCCAAACACGGATTTCCCACAGCTACCATGCTATTCGGTGCTGGAACTGCGAAAACACATTTCAGCCAGGATGTGAAAAATGACAGCTGTATTGTTCATAAGGAGGTGCAGAAGAATGGCAATGTTGAAAATCTGCAGTGAAAATATTATAAATTCGGGAACTTACAAGCGTGCGTGCACACTGCACAATGCACACTTGTAACACAGTCATTTTATGGAGTATCATCACCAAATTTTCAACATAGGCATTTTAGGACCTCTGCTCATGAACAGTGCCATTGCCAGTTTCTTAATCTGTGCAGAACACTGATTTCCCACACCGACTGTGCTATTCTGCGCCGGAAGTGCGAAAACACATTTTGGCCAGGGTGTGAAAAACAACAACTGTATGAACAGTACAGTACAGTACAAGGAGGTCTGGAAAAATGGCAAAGTTGAAAATCTGGGGTAAAAATATTGCAGATTCACAAAGTTACGAGTGTGCATAGCAACTGCGCAACACAAGCTCGTAAAGCATTCATTTTTTGGACTTTTCCCACCAAATTTGCAACATAGGCTTTTTGGGAGCCCACCTCATGAACACTTGCACTATCATTTCATTAATCAGTCCCAAAAGGTGATTCTGAACAGTGACCTCGAAATCACCTTTCAGGGCCGATTTATGCCATGACAGTGATGGAATTCATGAAGTGGGGTCCCAAAAAACCCATGTTGAAAATCTGGTGCCACAATTCCGAAACATGCCTGAGATATGCATCAAAGTTGAACAAACCCTATTTATTCCATTATACAGCTTACCGGCATTTCCTCAGTTTGCGGTCGGCTTTGAAGAGGTGAATGTGTTTCCATTCACGAATCATCGCTGGACTCGGAGGTAGTATGGGGTGAGGGTGTGGAGAGGCAGGGGCGCAGTGGGTTGGCATGGGTTGTGGGAGGGAGGGCAGGAGACCGCCGTGGACTGTTTCCTTTTACAGGTAACAAAAAAAGACATCATGGGACCATTTTTTATTTTTGAATGTGGCATGCTGGGGTGGGCCCCAGCATGCCAATGGAGTCTCCTCTTTAGAGGGCAGTTGCAGTAGTGGGGATTGGGCACCCCGCCGGCACACAACAAACTGAGGGGACATAATGCTGATGGGGAGTGGGCTCCCCCATTGGCAACATGAATATTGAGGACACTTCAGCTGACGGGGATTGGGGCCCCAATCAGCAACTAAACATGGTCGGGAGCACATACTGCTGAGGGGGATTGGGCACCCCCCCCCGGCAGTGGAGATTAAAATTGTTTGTGAATATGGCGGTGGATAAAGATCCCGCCCTGCAGTGATGGGTCGCTCCCTCATTGCAGCGAATGGCTGATGCTGCAATGATGAGGTGGCCTCTGATTGCAGCTGCTGATTTTTTACAATTTGGTGGCACACTGGCTGAACTAGTGTCAGCAGCAGTGTGTCACAGCATTGGGGGAAGCAGGACATGCCTTTACAAGCTGTGGGGACATTGGCCACAGCAGTGCCGCGCCTCCACAACCTGCTTGTGGAGAAACCTGCCGTAACATGTTTCTTGTGCATGCGCGCAATCAACATAAAAAGGCACAATAAGCTGGGAGTCGCACTCACCCACCTAGATACCTAGAAATTTTCAGGTGCCCACCCACCCCCATGGGCCCTACCTCACAAACACTTAACATCTTTTCATGTGGCATTTAACAAATTATTGTCTATCTAAACAGGATTTTTTTCTGGTCCTGCCATACAAAATGTGAACACAGACCAAATGTAACTGCTGCATGGTATGGTGATTACTGCCCCCTCTTAGAAACTTTCCAGGTGTTGCCCCTGAACCATAGTCTGACCCTGAACAGAACCAATATTTTAAAAAAATGCATACGGGGGGAAATAATTGCCAGGTTCAATGCAGTTCTTATGTGTCTTTGTGTATATGTGTGTTATTTGTGTATATGTGTGTGTGTGTGTGTGTGTGTATGGAACCATGTACTACATCTAACAGTCTGTCTTGTATATCAACACACCCATCTCTAGTCCCATTAACAAAGCATGAGTAAATGTGTCTCGAAGTCTCCATGTGCTGGTGCCAAACCCCAGCAATGCACCACACTTTGTCTGGCTCCATTCTGCCCTCCTCAATGGTGAAAACAGCCTAGTTTGCATCTTGCCAGCTCCCTGCTCTCCTGTCTACTCACCAAGGTAATGTTGGCTCACTTCACGAACTCCTACACCATCTTCTCTAAGCAGTTCTCCACTAGGAAAGTATAGACATATGGATAGAGATCACTGGGCACAGCACTGTGTTCTGCCATCTTAGCAGCTGCACTATAGAGAGACCGGCACTCAAGTGGCACAGCCAGAGCATGAACTATTGAACCTATCAGAGGGACCTATCGAATTCAAGAGCAGACAGTCACTCACAGAATACATCACGGGACATTCTGGTGAGTCCATAGACATTCTGTGGCCATAAACCTCGCCTCCCACCCCAGACTTCAAGGCATACCATTGAAATAAGAGTACCATCCAGGAGTACCACTTACGGAGGCACATGGATTTCTATCAAAATTCTTTTAAAAATTCTGTGCCATAAATCTTAACCTCAACTCCCAATGTAGCAGAACTCTGACACACAATATTTGTTCATACCTTTCAACCTCTTTTCTTGAAAATCAGTGACAGGGCTGAGACTAATGACTACAAGCTCTGGCCAGAGCTGGTATGGCTGTAGCTGAGGTCATGGCAAAACAAAGCACTGTCAGCCATGTCCAAGATGGCCGCTGGAGCTCAGTGCATGTGTGAGTCATGGTGCATGCGCACAGAACTCTGTCAGCCATCTTGGACAAGGTGGATAGTGTGGTGTTCCACCGGTACCGACGGACAAAATAATGTGAAGAATGCGCAGTGATTGCTGTTTACCTCTACTATTTAAAAAGTCCATTTGGTAGCTGGTAAGCTAAATTTTTTCTACTGTGATCCCAAGATGTCTGCATGGCTTCACCTACTGCAGCCATAAAAATGTTACTCGAAACACCAGACAGTTTCTAGAAACACTCACATTATCTTCTGTAAATAATACCTTTTGATTACGTAACATGCTCCACATTTGCTCTTGCTCAGTCTACTCTGTGTACATTCTCGCTGTCCCCACCAGCCCACAGCACTCATACAATATGATTGCTGAAGAAAGTGAACAACCCAGCAACTCTCACTCAGCCATTCACTTTCCTCATAAAGACACTGACATCCAACAACACAGAACAGGATGATCATGCAAAACATAAAAAAGGAGAAAGTATTTCAGTTCAAGTTAAGAAACTTAAAAAAAAATACAAAAGCAGAAATATTTCATTTTGAAGCAGCAATATAAAGCTAAAATGCATACACAGTATATAAGACGAGCTCTGCTGGACACAGTAGGTCACTAAGTGACAACAACCCCATCAACTGTTTAGTACAAAATAAGGAATAGTTTTATATTCTCACATTTTTTTTAAGTTCTTTTAATATAGTTACACATAAAAACATTTTAAGAGTACAAATAGACCCTACTAGGTGTTAGTTATGCTTTGATAAATGCACTTCAAGGGCAGTAAGTCACTCCATCTGCGGCTGCATGCCTTATCTCACCCCTAGGAATGTGTTTTTCACAGCATTACCAATGCCCCATCTGTCTTATTCCTTACTTTAATTCCCTTTTTAAATACTAAGGAAATTCATTGCAAAAAAACTGTTTAGGCATCAGTTAGGGTTACCCCTAATGTCACAAAAGTAAGAACATGTGATGTTAGGGGTAAACTGTATTCCCCTAGGCCTTGGTGAATATGTGCCATTTTGTTTCTCAGAGTTTGAATAATCTTGTGATGCAATATTGGTGTTGCCCTAATTTTGGTGCCCCTCTCCAAGCATCGGTGTGTGAGTATTTTTCTGTGCCTGGAAAGGTACTGACAAAGTTAGAGCAATGCTAGTGCTGTCATACGATCTTTCACATCCTGAGGAATACCACACCACATATCCACCAAACCCCAGGGGAATATCTACTCTGCACCTCTGCTTTTAAAAAGATGCATCACTCTCTCCTCATCAAATATGCCCTATGTTCCTGTTTTAAACCCTCATAGGGTGCTTGCCATCCCCTTCCTCAGCTCTCAAAATGTTCAGTTTTGCTCTGACCCCTTGTTACTGTTATATGTAGCACTTACCATGGATTATGTGTTAAAACTCTACTGCACTATGATTGCATGCTTATTATGTTTTGTACTATAGTGTATTTTCCTGCCATTGTCTCTGTCATATTAGCAATACTGTTTACATCACAGAACATCATGTAGATTTTTCCTTGTATGGTTGATTACCTCTGAACTATACCTGTTATTTGTTTTGTCTGTCAATTTTGTATTGTAACCTCCCGGGTTGTGTCTGAAAATAGTCATATTTTGTGGCTACGACGCCTTACCCAGTAAACAAAAACTAAAGAAATAAATATTCTTGACCCTAATGTTATATTTCCTTACTTTTGTGGCATTAAAGAGCAACCCTAAATGACAAAATAAAAAAGACCGTGCTAAGGCAGATGCAGTGACTAAAACCACAATATTGGTTGTTTGTTTCCAGCACTTTATTAAAAGGGACCATGTTGCATCACTCTTAATCTTACACTGCCAAATGTTTTTGAGCAGTCCGCATGCTCCTTTCAGGGCATAATAGGAGGCTTGTACCTTTTAACTATTTATGGCAACTGCTTAAAGATATTCACATATGCTCAAAAATATGTACAATCTAACAGTATAAAACTATATTAAAACTATAAAAAAGATATATAAACAAACTATGGACAAGCCTCCTACACATCCACACTATACATGTGGATCCCAAATCAATAAATAAGTACAATATCCCTAAATATAGGATGAGTGGAAGGGGGCATATGGGGTGTTGGAGGTATATTTAATGTAAAGGCAGGAAAAAAAGAGGTGGGATATAAGATAGAGAAAAAGGGGATGTATAAATAAACCAGCACTAGTAGGAACACATTTTGCTGACTTTCAAAGCCCTTCACGACCAGGGTCCAGCCTATCTGAAAGACCTCCTAGTGCCTTACTGCCCTGACCGATCACTCCGCTCGGCCGACATGGGGTTGTTAGAGATACCAAGAGTGAGTTTGAAATCTTTTGGCAGCAGAGCATTTTCATATGCTGCACCCACTCTTTGGAACTCTCTACCATGTCGGCTACGGCAGTGCACCTCCGTGGAACTCTTTAAAAAAGAGCTGAAAACCTACTTATGGAACATGGCTTTTTTAGATAATTAGTTATCTATTAATGCTTTGGTTTTTATTATTATATATTTTATCTTGTGGTATGCCGATTTTATGTATGTTTGTGTATGTTGTGTTTGAACTGTCAAATTGTTCAGCACCTTGATATGTTGAAAGGTGCTATATAAATAAATTATTATTATTATTATAAATAGGTAATGCATATCATAGATAAAATAGCACTGCATACATAAGACCCAAGATGTCACATGTACAAAATCACTTAACTACATAAATACTGTGAGCCCGATTCTCTAAGCAATGAGAATGATTCAAGATGCCTGTGTCAAAGATAAAAGACACAACTGGCACCTTGCATCCAAAATTGCACCCCAAGCTATTCTCAAAAGCAGCCTGCGACAAACACAGGCTGCTTGTGGCAAAGGGGGCTTGTGCCACCCTTGCCCAATAAAATGGGCTGTGGCATGGCACTATGGGATTTGTGGCAGACGCAAGCTGCTACATCCTCTATAACTATATTTCACAGCCACCCACAGAGGACAACTGTCTAAGTACAGTTAGATCAGCCAGGTGCTGGTCCAATTGTACTTAGGTGTCTTCTGGGGTTGCACCAAAGTGCCACCAGGTTCCTAATCCCCCTGTAGTATATGCCGCCACTGTGATCTCCTAACCCCATGTAAAATATAACAAATATATGCCCTGTATGTCTAGAGCACCCCCCAGCAAAGATCTCTGATCCCTGTGTACTGCTTCATAAATATCCAGTGTGCCCTGTATGTTTAGGCCACCCCTGCAACAGCCCCAATAACCGATCCCCATGTACAGTATGTAATATATGCCCTATATATCTAGGGCACACCCCAGCCCCTATCTCCAATCCCTGTCTACAATTTAATAAATATCCAGTATGCTCTGTATGTCTATGGCACACATACCCCCCAGCCCCAATCTCCAATCCCCGTGTACAGTGTCATAAATATCCAGTATGCCCCATGTGGATAAGGCATCCCCACCCCCAGCAACAGCCCAGATCCCTCTGAAATAGACGCTGAAAATTCCCTGGCAGTCTAGTGGTCCCCCCACCCCAGTTGGCAGTGGCCCACCATCCTGCTCCCCTTCCATCCCCGAGCCAGCAACCAGCACAGTCCTCCTCACACCTGCACAACTGGCCATTGACTGAGCTATCAATGGATATGTATTGTATGGTATGGTACGCATTCATTGATAGCTCAGTCGGCAGCCAGCCGTGGAGGTATGAGGAGAGTTGTGCTGGTTGCTGGCTCAGGGATGGTGGGGAGCAGGGTGGTGAGCCACTGTCACCTGGGGTGGGGGACAGGGGGACCACTAGACTGACAGGGAATTTTCAGCATTTATTTCAGGGGGATTAGGGCTGTTGTGGGGGCAGGGGTGCCCTAGCCATATGGGGCATACTGGATATTTATGACACTGTACATGGGAATCAGAGATCAGGGCTGGAGGGGTATTCTAGACATACAGGGCATATATTACTATACTGTGCATGGTGATTCGTGATCGGGCCTGTTGCAGGGTTGCCCTAGCCATATAGGGCATACTGGATATTTATTAAACTGTACACAGGGATCAGAGTGCAGGGACAGGGAGACCCTAGACTTACAGGACATTATTAATACACTTTAAACTGGGAACAGTGTTCAGGCTGGGGGGAGTAGTTCGGCACCAGGCACTTGTCCATGCTGCTACTGTCGCAGGGCTGACCCATGGCTTGTGGCAACCCATCCTTTTGCGCCATCTGTGTCATAAAGTGATGAGTTTGCCACAAGCTGTGGGACTCAGCTGCTGGGACCCTACCTGATAGAGAATCAGGTGCAGGGTCCCCAGCACATCAACAATTGGCACAAGCCACTTTTGGCATGGCTTGCACCAACTGTTTGACAATCAGCACCAGTATGTTCAATCTCTTCATATTACCATCACAAAAAGGGTTAATTGAAATCTATTCTTCAAACCATCACCCCTATAACTCCCAAAGTGTATTGCCAGTAACTTTCTCAATTTAATAACATTCTATCCAGGTCTTCACCTCTAATTGGAGGGGAGATCTTTTCCAAACTCTGAAAGGTAAAAGAGTGTTGTGAACCTTTCTTTGAAACATGTGCTATGAGGTCATTACTACAATAATTTTTTCTCAATAGCCCTTAAATGTCTCTTATCCTTAACTTGAATTTCCTAGTTGTTTAGCCCACATAAATATTATTGCAGGAACAAGAAGCTTTTTAAACCACATTCTCCATTTAGCAATTTATAAATGCATTCACCTTGAATGTTCTATTGTGGCATTGGTCATAAAAAGTATCACCTGTAGTGATGTAGTTACCAAATGGCAAAGGTCTATGTTGAACACTCTCTGAGTACATAGTGGCTTCTAACTATATTGTCTGCAATAGTATGTCTCCTTCTATATGTGATTCTTGGCATTGCAGTGGGCCATTCGTTTAATCTAGGTTTGGCTTTTAGAACACGCCAGTGAATTTTGATTATGTCAGCTACCTTGCAAGTCTGGGGAGTAAAAGTGGTCATGAAATTTTTGTTACAACTTGTGACTCTTTCCTGTGTAATGAGAAGATCAGCCCTCTGCAAAGCACTCACTCTTGTAGCCAATTTTTCCAAACAGGCTCAGTCGTAACCACAGTTTACAAATCTATTTTTTTATAACACCAACTTCCCTATCATATTCTTGTACAGATGAACAATTTATTTTTAATCTAATAAACTGGTCCACGGATATGTTTTCCACAATGTGTCTCAGATGACAACTTGTGTACTGTAACATGGAAGTTTTGTCTGTCTGTTTACAATATAGACAGGTACTAACACCCCCTTCCTCTGTCCCATCCTTACAAATACTTAAATCTAAAAAGTCAATAATTATCTGGCTAGTTGTTATTGTAAACTTAAGATTTGTATTAGTGGACTCCAAGAAGTTTACAAAACTCTCTAGCTATACTTGTGTACCCTTCCAAATTAATAGAAGATTGTCAATATATCTCCTATATAAATCTATTTCCTCCAAAAATGGGTTCTGTTTTCGGGAATACTTATATTTTCATTCCCAGTGAGACAGATAAATATTGGTATATGTGGGTGCAAATGCAGCACCCATTGCCATCCCCTTGATCTGCAAATTAAACTGACTTGTAGACATAAAAGCACTGCATGCAAGAACTTTTTCAGTCAGGATCAAGATAAATTCAACATGTGTTGCACTGTGCTCTCTAAGTTCACACAGTGTATCTCTAAGTGCCTCTAACCCCCCCCCCCCGCTGAGGAATATTAGTATATAGAGCAGTGACATCTGAAGTAACTAACCACCACTCTGGCTCTATGTACTGTATAATTCCTCCAAGGTCTGTAAGATGTGCTTGGTGTCATAAATATAACTAAGTTACACTTTAAACAAATGTTTGATTTGTTCATCTACATACTGAGCTAAAGGCTCAGTCAAACAGCCAATGCTGGATACAACTGGACGTTCTGTTTTTTTTTAAGGTCTTTGTGTACTTAAGGCAACATATAAATTACTACTCTAATTGGGTTGGTAACTGTCAAAAATTCATATGTTTGTTTAGAACTGTGGGCAAATGTGTACATTTCATACAGATAGGAATCTATTTCAGTTTTAAACATGTTAGCGGGATCACTAGAGTGGTCGTAAAAGTGTCTGTTATTTAATTGTCTTAAAGAGCTGGTGATAAGCTCAGGAGAACTTTAAAGTGATTTTGCAAGCTTTCACAAATGCCTTTTTCACATAGTGTTCCATTGCTGCCCATGCTTCTGATGTTGAAGCTGCAATTTGTTTTGTAAAAAAATCTGTCAGTCATTTTTATTTATGCTTTTTCAGCACTATGTCTTCCAGTTTTCTGTGTGCGGCCACACCCCCAGAATGATGTCATGCAAGGGAGCTGTCAATGTTTTATATACAGCACCAAGGAATTCTGGATAAATTATCATGTTGATGTGAATGTTAGTTATTCGGGGTGCAGCCCCTAAATTTGGTGGTGGTGACTGCACCTAACATGTAGATGGACATAGCAAGGTATTATGGATACAATAAGAAGTTGTTTTCCAGTTCATTTATGGTGAGATGCAGTCTCATATCTCTGTAGTGGCTTCAACAATAAAAGCTCTCATATGTTTATTTTCCAAACAAGGCATTGTGCATATAGTATCTAGCTGACAAGATTTCTTTACTGAGAGATGTAGTCTCCTATGTTGGTACTGTAGATGTCTGCAATGCCAAGACTGGCCAACAGAGGTTTTTGTTTCAAAACAGTGCTTATAAATGTTGTTTCCCTTTGCATGATGTCATGCTTGGGGGTTGCAGCACTGAGAAAAAAGGGGTGGGTTATGCAAATGAAGCAGACCACAGAAATAAAAACATTTATTTCATGGAAAAAAGCACATTTTGGCAGTTTGAATGGTAGGAGATTGAGTCACAGCTCCTACAGGTTGCTACAGTTTACTATTCTCATTTGTTATGGCAAAGCTTGCTAAATCTCTTTAACAAAACATAATATTTAGGCCCCGTCCAGCTCGTCCTTCAAATTAGTTCTGTATCCCTCCTCCCTATTATTTAGTAGTGAGGTCATTTCCATGAAAACAGGATCTTTACTCCTGAAGAGTTCATCTATTGCTGCTGCTTTCTCCCTACCTGAAGTCATAGAGCACTGCTTGTGGCCTCACAGTTACTACCATGGCAACACATTGTAATGTCACAACAGAGGATTATGACTTGAAGTAATGAGTAGGCTATAGAGGCAGATGTACTCAAAATGAACTCTAAGGACACCAATCGTATATTCATACACATTTATTTAGTAATAAATTATGGGGAGGAGAACTATATAAAATATAAATGTAATGCTAGCAGAATTGTACCTAATTATTATGTTTTTTAAAGTTTTCTTCGAAATGTCAATAGCTCTTTAACAACTCATCATATTTGGCTGGGTTCACGATGACAATAGACCCTCCCCTTTCTGCATCTTTTATCACAATGTCTTTGTTGCTAGTCAAATTCTTAATAGATTTTCTTTCCTCGATAGCACAGTTATTAAAATGAGATCAGAGCAGATCTTGCATTAAATTTCTAATGTCCTGGGTACACAGTTCCTCAAATACCACAACTGCAGTATTATAGGGTGGCACAAAAGTGTATCTGTTTTCTAAAATACTATTGGTAAAGTCTTCTTCACTTTAAGGTTGGGATCGATTAGTTACCTCATTGCATGCTGCTGGCAAGTCATTATTCTGTGAAGACTTGAATGAATTATGCTGTGAATAAAAGATTTTCAAGTTCAAGTTTTTGGTCACTTTGTGTAAGTCCACAATTAAATGCTCTATTCATATGCACAAATGAGAGACCTGTCTCCAAAACGTGTTGTTCTGTGTACATAAGCTTGTAACTTGAGATATTAAGCACCAGGGCTTGTCTTACCTCCTGCTCCTTCAGGGTCTCCTGTTGTAATTCATACCCCTGTTGGCTCTTTGTCCCTGTTGGTTCCTCTGATATCTCTCCTTGATGCAGGTTTTTTCTTGCCCTTGGTGCCTCTTTCTGCTGTAAATCTGGCCACCCTTGTCCTCCTCTATTCTTTGTGTCAGTTGTAATTGCAGTTCCTCCTTTTGGTTGATCTGCATCAGGTGTGTCCATATTTGTTGATTTGTCTGTTGATTTTCAGGAATTTCCTCCAACTGGCCTGTGTTCTAAAAAAAATCTCTCATCATTTGTACTAATAGAAACCCCTTTGATTTCTAAGCTACTTGTGTAGGCACCCCTATCAGGTGTTGATGCTTATTTGAGAATAGATTTTGGCTTGACTCTTTTTCTTGACCAATCAAAGATACAACCCTCCACTAGTCTACTCTATCACATTCAAACTTTCCATCTTTAATTTTTTTTTAAACGTGTATCAGCCAGATTGATACTGTGCTCAAGTTGCTCCCTGTATTTCCCATACTCAGCATGAGAGGTAAATTGTAAAACCAGTTTTTCTTTCTCTATTAGCTGCTTTTTTTTTACATCTTCCTAAACCTTGTCTGCAACCTTTAGTATATATTTAATTAAGTCTGCAGATGATTCCAAAAGATATATCTGCCACCCCATCAAAAACTGTTCACACTCAGCCCCATAGATCCCATTGCTATGGCCCCTGATGTCTTCAGGACGCTGCTTTATGTGGACCATATAATTTTGTTTGAAAGCTCCTCAAAAGTGAGTGAATTAAATGTTTCTTTAAATCAAGATTTTTTTCAGTCTTTAACACATGGTTGTTAGAACATAATTTGATATTGAACTCTAAAAAACCCTAAGTGTATTCTGTTTGGTTCCACACCTAAATTACATAATGTGGAACCTTTAATAATTTATGATTTAGTAGGAAACATTACACAGCAAGTCACAGAAACCAAATATTTAGGAATAATACTTGATCCTTGTCTTGCTTATTCGGCTCACATCAGGAAAACAGTAAAGTCTGTAAATCCAAAAATCGGTGCCTTATATTGAATCAAGGATTGCCTAACTAAAGAAACAAGAGAGACGATATCTAAGAGTGTATTACTGTCTACTTTGTATCACAATTCTTTTTTGTTTACAAAGTTGGCAAAAAAAGATTTGGATTTGGTCAATAGATCTTTCAATTTCATATGTAGATTTATTTGGCCAAACCATTTAAAACGCATCACTATATTTTATATACTGATCTTGGTTGACTGCCTTCTAAGTTGGGCACAAGTTTATACTTTGGGTTGTTTGACTAATAACACACTTGTTCAAGGCTGTGAATCTTCTTTGTTTAGTTTAGTAAAAAATTAGGGATATTAGATTGCTGTGTTCATTAAGTGTGCTATAGTTGTCCACTCCAAGGTTCTTTACCTGTATGGGGGGAGAGGGCATTTTCCATACAGTGCTTGAACCTATGGAATACATTGCCTATTAACTGCATCAGTACTCTTAAGCAAGAACTATTCAAAAAACCTTGTATTGTCATTTGCGATTTTTCGCTGTGTGTAATTGTTTTTAGATACATCTTTTTTGTATGATTCTATATATTGTATACTTGTTTGTTATGCAATTTATTCTGTATACATGTTTGCATCATTTGCATGCCATCTTAGCTTTCTATTTGAATGATGCTCCTGGTTGATCCTGTAAAAGGGCCCTGGCCCAGTGATCTTACCCGGTAAATAAAGTGAATTGAATTGAATTGAAAGGTCAGTTGTTTGGTAAACCTGAGCCCCCTTGGAACATGGTTAACAGTCAAAAATTCTGTTAATGTTACTCTCTGCCAATAAAGTCTGAAAACTTTTAGTGCCACTCTTTCAAGTTGTGTGAATGCAGCTTTAATATCAAGAATAGGGGTTTCTGCATTACCATTCTGATGTGAAGGATTTACATTTTGTTGTAGCACAGTCCGATCTAATAGGATGTTAACATCTCCCTCCTTATAGAACAATGAATCCGCAAAATTTCTGGTGCTAGTGTGTGGATGACTCATTGGGGGGTGGTGGTGGTGTGGCTTCACATCTCCAGTGCAGATACCACTCCCAATAAGTTAAAGGGAATTACCTGCATTTCCATCCATGCCAACCATAAATCACAGGTTCAAATAACCAAAAGAAATAAGTGGCCACCAGATGGAATAACCAAGCACTGGACATGAGACACTTAAAAATAAAATAAAAAAGGCCATGCTAAGGCAGACTCAGTGACTAATACCACAATATTGGTTGCCTGATTCCAGAACTTTATTAAAAAGGGATCATGCTGCAGCACTCTTAATCCAACACTGCCAAACATTTTTAAGCAGTCAATATGTTCTTACTCAAGGTATAATAGTAGGATAGTACCTGTTACCTATTTATGGCAAGTATTTAAAGGTATACACATATGCTCATGAAGACAGAGAACCTCTGTGTGTGCAAGCACTGAGGCAAAGGTTACCCCAAAGGGCATTGGCCAGGAAGCCAAGTTTCAAAGAAATACAAAATTACACATGCCCCCATAATGCAAAGCACTATGGGCTACATATGCAAATCCCCATAGAATATTATGCTGGTTCAACTTTGAGCAGAAATGCATGGTGCTGAAAGGCCTCTCACACAGTTTGCAAAGGGTGCCAACAGAAGACATAGACACGTGTTTCATTCTACCAGGACTCATCAGTATGCCTCATCTGTTTGACACCACAGTGGAATGAACCAGCTACCCTAAAATGGTCTATTTGGGTTATGTTGTAGTGAACCCAATTAAAACAAAAAACAAGTTAAAAGACAAAGAACCTCTGTGTGCAAGCACTGAGGCAATGGTTACCCCAAAGGGCATTGGCTCATGAATATGTACAATCTAACAGTATAAAACTGCCCCCCAGGAAAGAAAATATGTGTATTCCCTTGAATAGAAGCCATTTTTGGAGAAAACAGAGTTATATAGGAGAAATATTGATGATCTATTAATCTGGAAGCGTAAATGGGAAAAGTGTATTATGGAGCATATTAGCTATAAGTGGGCAGAGATTTGTTAACAGGAAGCATTATTAAAGGGACACTAAAAATTGCATCAAAAGCTGACAGTGTCCCATAAAAAAACAGGCTCCAGACACTGAAAGCTGATCAGCTGCTTGTTGACCTGCTTCATGCAAATCAAAGGACAGAAGCACTCTCTAACTTGAGTGGCTTCAGTCCTTTGAAGTACACAAAGTTTCCACCCAGCAAGCAGCAAGTGGCATCATGGCCACAATCTGTGTTCATTGTTCTGGACTGTTGGGCCCCTTGGAGATTCAGCAGCAGCTGGATTGGCAGTGACACAGCATGGAAATCCCTTTTACTGTGTAGCAAAACGTTTCTTGCACATGTGCAAGTAAACATAAAATTTGATTGGATGCCATAAACAGAATAAAAATTGACATACAAGTAATACAAGGTACATCATAATTAATTGGTAGCATTAGACATGAGATGAAAACTGCATATAAATTTGCTGGATTGAATTATCACATGTGATTAAGACATTTCACTCCATGAGTGCAATATCCATTTATTTTATCTTAGTTCATATTCCCCAGGGTTTCTCAGCCCCACAGGCCCATCTGCCACATGTTAGATAAAGGGGGGCACGGGAGCATATTACGTAGTTGGAAGAACACTAAAGCTGACACCCTCGAAGTCGGGGGTGAGAAGCAAGCCCATGCTGTGTAACTGGTTAAGCAGAGGAGAGGTTGTCCTGTCCAAGGCTTGTTGGGAGTGTATTGTCCCCTTGGTGGAGAGACTACTATTAATAAAAGTGTAAAATTACCATTTTCAATGGGTTTCTCCAGCTTCCCTCAGATCAAGTCAAATTTCTGGTGTTGCTCCAGGGCTGTGAGTTAGGCTGTCTGTTTTTGACAGGTTTGTAAATTGTTTGCCCATTGTTGGAGGGTTGATAGGTTCTTAGAAATCTAGCACAGGGCTATTTTTATCAAGCATTGACAAGGGCATGAGACCAGAGTGTAAGATCTTGCTTAAGTTAACATCTGGTAGGATCAGCCCCCAGAACAAACTCCAAGAGAGAATGAGGTGGCCTAGTTCCCAACACTCTAGTCATTATCCTCTGCACCTCAAAGGAGAAGGCCATTAATTTTGGACACATCAAAACCATGTGGATAAGAGTGCCATCCTCCACTTTATATTTAGGGCATTCCCTTGGGCTTTCATGGTTGACATGATGCAGTTTAAGTGGGGGTACATATACTCTGCATAGTAAATCTAACTGGATCTGGCAAAATCTATTGTTCTTCTAACACTAATTGAGATGTTTTAATGCCTCCTTCCAGATGATTGGAGTTATCTCCAAACCCAGGTCTTCTCACCACCTTTGTAATATTCGTTGCTTCTGGGGTTTGAATTTCCACCTAACATTAGAAATAATTTTTCAATTTGAACCAGATTTGCATATAGTCTCTTACATCATGGAGATATGTAGAAAGTTCAGATCTGTAGCTTAAAGGGAGACTGAGTAATAAGCCACTGAACATCCTGACAATTTTAGATTAAATTGCATAGGTGTGTAAACTGCACAGTTTTAAGCCACCATAACATTAAAATTAAAGAATGTAATATTACCAGTTTTTGAAGTTTTATTGTCCCTAAAAATGAGGCTCTTGATGTCGAATTTCTAATCTCATGCTTAAAGGATGGCAAAAATATAAGCTGCCAAAAAATACACAATAACTTTAACAATCAAAGTTGAATTTCATGAGCATTTGTGAAAATTGTGAGATTTTGTGGAAGCCATATCCATACAATTTACCTAGCCATACACTTGAGCAGCCAAGGAAGAGGAAGGAAAAGTCTTGATAAAGTAGTAATAAAGGTAGCATTCATGCAGGAATCATAGAAAAGTACGGTGGTGCCTGGTGTCAGGTACTGTAATGCCAATCAGTACAGTGTCCTGAGTAAAAAACCATCAAGACTAGTTAGGGTAATCACGTTGCACTTGCCTGTCCTCTTGTAATTTGCCAGCTAACCCTACAATCGTACAGATTTAATGGCACACACATGCACAACATTGTTTCTGTACAAGGCACCTGCTGGCTTTTTAAGAACTCTGCAGATAGTGCATTGTTTATCATTTGAAAGCAGTGCCAAAAAGTGACACCAGACATTGCAACTAGCTGTGTCTGAGACCACTGTGACAGAAGTATCTAGATATCATTAGTCATGATGGAACATGATGCTTAGTGCAACTGCAGCATGAGTGCTGGAGGGGCACTGCTGGACCATAATTCTAATGTGGGTAAGGTCATCTGTCTGCCTGAAGTGCAAGCCAAATGAATGAGATCCATACATAATGATACATACATAATCACATGAATGTACTTCTTACTATGTTACTCACTCCTAGACCTTGCTTGAATGTATGTACTGTACTGTATCTATTGTACCACTGTATTATTGCATTTAATCCCACCTCTGTATTACTGTACGATTTGTCATTGTTACTACTGTCATCCCAATACCCCTTCCCCCAGAACGTACCGTGAGATGAACATTAAGTTGCTCAGTGTATCTTTCCTGATGAAACATTTCAATAAATAAATAACCATAAGCCAAGATGGACTGAAATTTTGCCAAGGGGGAGATATGAACATATCAATAACAAAGGGTAGTCAGGAAATTTCAATTATAGGACAGAGGAGGTAGCTAGTGCAGAGAGCACCAGGAGCAGGAGTTAAATATATGCATTCACCAATGGAATGTCAGCAGAGCAAAGTAACAGAAGACCTGCATTGGACCAAGGAAGCGACAGTCGTAATTCTCACTCAAAAGCAGGTCATATGAGAATCAACATTACACATTTGGCTGGTCATTGAACCCAATGCATTTGGAAATCCAGAACTTAGAGGCACTCACAGAGACTGAGTGGGGGAAGAAAATTACTTCGGCACCAAGAAAGAGACAGTCTATCTATTCCAAAGGGATAGATCCTGCAGGAGAATTAGAAGGTGGTTCTCTTTTGAAAGGAGGTTGTTTGTGAAAAACAAGATAATCTGTGACAGCAGATCTACCACATCTATTTGGTCAGTCTCAGAGAACAAACCAGTGTGGGGTGACAAAATAGTCACCCAGAAAAAAACAACGCAATGCAAACAGCTTTGCAGAGCTAAATGGATTCAGTGGCGATGTGTACCTTTTGAAAGGTGAATTCCACAAGTGTAAATCTAATGGCATTACCTATTCCATGATATTCCATGATAGTTTGAGTATATTTTGTTAATTATTATTTGCAAATTTCAATTGTAAATTTAAAGCTATTAAACCAAATTCACCCAGATTTGTTAGATTCCAGAGCCCATTGACACTGGATATACATGCCAAATTTTAACTGTATACCATAAATACCAGATGAGCTACAAATATCCACATTTTTGTGAACTCTTCACAACATTTTCCAAAAAATAAAATTGTGAAAATATGAACCACTGTAACTTTAACTGTATGTAACAACCTCCCTCCCCCAAGGTGTAGAGACAAGATGTTGCTGTAAGGAGGGAGCTGTGCTAAGCTCTACAAAGCTCCCCAGGATGCCAACCTTTTGTGTTCATTTTTCTTACCTTTTCTGCCCAGGAAGAATGAATTAGTGCATAGAGTGAAGGATTTTTAATAACTAGTTTGGCGGAACTCTCCCAGGGGCCTCCTGTTGAAGTTTTTTGCATTGCTCTGTTTCCATCCATGTGGCAGGTGCAGTTGAGCAGCTGGAAGTTCAGGTCTCCCCCAGTTGTTAGCATAAATTGGGTCTGCAGCCACATGGCTACCAGACCCACAAACCTGTGGGAAATTCAAGCATTTTTCCCAAAGTCAGACATAAGACCCTACTCCAAGAAGCCAACAGAAACAGGAAATGAAAAGACAGACTCACCAATGAAGATGAGATGCCATTCATCTAGAAAGGCAAGAGGTGTGATGGCAAGTGTTGGAACAGAAGGGCTGTTTCAATTCACCGCACACACCAAATTGCTACTGATTGAAATCCTGAGTTGGGAGAAGATACGGACTTGGATGCAAGAGAAGAAGAGGGATACAAAGATCTGGCAAATGGAAGTAAGAGGGACGATGCACAGCTCCATGGAAAAAGGTGAGTCCCATGAGGTTCCTGGGAGTATTTTAAACTTTTGAGCAATAGGGAGTAATGAAGTGGGGGATGCTAAAAATATTGGGGAAGAATAGGACAGGCAAGATCTAAAAAAAGAGGAGGCTGTGTCTCACATCCCAGCATCTTGGAAGTGTGGGTGGCTGTTTGTGTTTGTCTGAGTCTGTAGCTATGTTTTTTGGGATTTACAAGATCTTCTGCTTGGAGTAACTACACCATTCTTGTTCACTACATCTGTGAAGGTCTTCTGGACTGGATTTTCTGCAAAACAACACCACAAGGTGTTTGCATTTTCAATTTAAAATCAACTTTTTGGAAGCTATCCCAGCAAAACAGAAATCAAACAACTAGGTCTGACAAACTCCAGTGACTCTGGGTCCTGCTCGAATCCACAATTTAGTCTGGCTTGCTCCCAAGGGATCTATTTGTGGGCTTTTAAACAAGCTCTTTAAATAACAAAGGAAGTACAAGGACAAAAGGATTTCATATCCTGCACTTGTACTTGAGTAGGTGTGCCCCAGGCTATCAGTGTAATGGGGCTGGGGAGTGCATGCTTGCAAGGTCTTGCATAGCTAAAGCCTCTTGTCAATCCCTGCCTAGCTGTGACCCTGGATGACCTCTGTCATGAGTTGAACCAATGTTGTACCAACAGTCACACCATGTCCGACAGCTGTCTGGGGGTTGCCCTTGTAATTTTCCTTGTCCTACTTTGCCTTGACAGAATTACACTATCCTTATGGAATGAGGATGGCTCAAATAAAACTAGGACCAAGCACTATGATTTTACTTTCTCCAACCTTATTGTTTATAATACATGGATACTATAAACCAATCTTCTTCTCTACCAAAAGGACTGTCCCTACCATTCTCTCTATATGTTTAGGAAACTACGGAACAAGTCTGCATTATCCCATCCTTTTCTAAACGTGGGGCTGTGGTTCCTTGTCATCATTGCCATTCTGCTATCTGGGGATATAGAGACAAATCCTGGGCCACTAGATGCTTATTTCTCAGCAGATGACATACATAGTATGTCCAAACATGGGCTGTTAATTGCACACTTGAATATAAGAAGTTTGATGTGTCACTTCGTGGAACTGGAGTCATGGGTCAAACTGTACAATCCTGATATCCTCTGTCTCATTGAGACCTGGCTAAAACCATCAGTTACTGACTCCCTCTGCTCCCTGCCAAATTACTCTATTATTCGAAGGGATAGGATATAGAACAAATGTGGTGGTGGAGTTGCTCTGTACTACAAAAATAATCTGACTGTCTCTCTTCTCGCTATCCCAGATGCTCAATCTGTATGTGAATACTTGCATGCTACCCTTGCGTTGGGAGTCAAGAAACTGCATGTTATCTGTACGTATAACCCCCCAGCGGGAGGGATTGCAGGTCTAGAGTACCTGTTGGAAAATACCTCTCAGAGGTTTAATCATAATGAGGTTGTCATTTTAGGGGACCTAAACTTAAACTGTCTTGGGGCAGCTCTTAGTTCTCTTTAATCTCTGACTCATAGCTGCAACCTGCATCAGATGGTGACAGTGCCGACTAAAAGTCTGTCTTCATCGCCACTAGGCACACTATTGGATTGGGTGCTGGTAAACCGGATCGAGCACATCTCAGCCACTGGTACTCTTGCTGATATCCTTAACTGACCACTCTCCTACTTTCTACATCCTGTCCTTGGGGGGCACCTCCATCTCCTCCACCACGTCTCATCACTGTCACAAACTGCTCACCTAGACCAAGAGGTGTTTCTGTATGATGTCTCCAGAATTGATTGGTCAGAGATCTATCTATCACACTGTTCTCAAGATGCTCTTAACCTCTTCATCACTAAATTCCTTATGTAAACATGCCCCAAAGATCACCCGGAGAGTGAGGGTAAACAAACAAGATGGCTAAACAAAGAGTTGCTCAAAAGTTTGCACCTTAGAGATAAACTCTGGAAGTGCTACAAAACCTCAGGCCAGCAAACAGACTTCAACGCTTACTGTACGCTATGGAATTCATGTAAAAGACAAGTCAGAGCTGCTAAGAGCAAGTACTGTAAAGACCTACTGATTAACTTGCCCAATGATCCCAGAAAATTCTGGTCGCACATCAAATCCTTCCTAAGATCCTCACAGTCAACTACCCCTGGTGATATGCTGATAAATGATGTGCATTGCAATGACTCATTCTTTCAACCTGCATTTCTCTGATCTCTCCCAATATACCTCTTCCTGCGATCCCACTGCAGTGTCCTCCCACTCCTCATCAGGGACCTGTCTGGATAAGTTGGAAGTGTTGTCCCCTGTGCCTCCTTATACTCCTCCATTCTATTTTAAGGCTGTGTCTAGAAAGGAAATCCTGAAGCTCCTGAGGTCCATCTCTGATCATACCAGCTGTGGCTCAGACTCCCTTGAACTCTGCCTCTTGGAACTTGCAGCTCCCCTTATTGCATTACTGCTGGCCAAAATTTATAAATTATCACTTTCAGATGGAGAGGTCCCTGACCTCTGGAAAGCTGCTCAGATCACACCTGTACTTAAAAAAGGGGATCCTAAGGTTGTCATGAACTACAGACCAATTTCCATACTCTCGGTACTGAGCAAAATCCTGGAGAAAATTGTCACAACTCAGACAACTGACTATCTACTTAAGCACAGCCTGCTCTTGGATACCCAACATGGCTTCAGGAAAGGACATAGCACAACGACTGCACTCCTTAAATTCACCACAGACACGCTTTCAAAAATGGATACTGGCAATCTGACTAGGGCTGTCTTTATTGACCTCACAAAGGCTTTTGACCTTGTTGATCACACTTTGTTTCTCTTCTCACTTCAACACCTGCATTTCTCCTCCTCTGTTGTTGACTGGTATGAAAGCTACCTGACAAATAGAACTCAAGTGGTGAAATTTAATTCCTCTCTATCGAACAGTACCACCATTAACATTGGTGTACCTCAGGGATCCATCCTAGGGCCCCTCCTATTCTCTCTTTATATAAATAACATTGGAACTGCTCTAAAATCTTGCTCTGCTATTCTATATGCTGATGATCTTGTCATCTATACAAGCTCTACTAATATAGACACTATCAACACAACCCTTTCCTCTGACTTTAACAATATCCAAAACTGGCTATACGACCACAAACTGGCTGTCAACACTAGCAAAACTAAAGTCATGCCGCTTGGATCAGCCCCAAAGCTCTGGGCTTGCAAAACAACACTGACGGTGCAGGACTTAGAAGGTCAATTACTGGAATGTGTGACCTCTTTCAAGTACCTGGGCATCCTGCTAGATCAATTGCTTGATCTTAATCTTCATGTACAGTCTGTTTGCAAAGCTGTCAACTCCAAACTGGGCATTGTATATAAGACTAGTTATATGCTCATGCCATCGGCTAAAATGGCCATTGCGAGGGGGATTCTACTCCCCACCCTAACCGATGGGGCTTCCTTATTTGGGGCTGCTCATAAAAGTGACCTACTCAGATGGGATATTACGTATAACAACATATGTCTCTATGCCTCTTCTGCTCCTCTGCTTAAACACCACTGTCAGCTTTATAATGATCTTGGTTGGCTCTCTCCATTAGCTAGTAGGAAATACTACCTTGGCTCTCTTATTGATTCAATAATTCAAAATCAAACCCCTAAGTGTCTTGCAGCTATGCTTGTTCCTCAGGACACACTCCATGGTCTATGATCAGCTGATAAATCCTTTTTGAATTTGCTGAGGTGCCGCACTAGGAAAGGAACTGTTGCATTTGAGCATGTGGCTCCACAGCTGTCGAATTCCCTTCCCCTCAATATTAGACTTTCTAACTCCCACACATGCTTTAAGAGAAAACTGTGCTTGAATCTGCTGATTGCTGATACCTGTTCCTGCTTTCACCCTACCTAATGACTGATGTCTCTAGCCATACAATAGTATTTCCTTACCTCTGTACAACCCTCTTACTGCCTCAGCCTGTCCTGGCTCCCTTTTCCTGCCCATATAAAATCTTGCACTGCAGGCACCTCCCTTACACTTACATACACTCATATAATCTAATTTCATGGCTTGCTCCCCTCTTCCTCACTTACTGACCTTTTCCTTATTGACACCCCCTGCTCTCATAGAAACATAGAAACATAGAAGTTGACGGCAGATAAGGACCGCAAGGCCCATCCAGTCTGCCCATTTCTTTTTCTACCTTATAAATGTGCCATCGGCCTTTGCTCTGTCAGTGGCCTATCTATTCATAGTCATTTGTATTGCTCCTTATGCCTATCCCATGCCTGTTTGAAGCCCTGAACTGTATTCATAGCCACCACTTCTTGTGGTAAGCCATTCCATGCATCCACCACCCTTTCTGTGAAAAAGAATTTCCTCACATTCCCCTTAATCGGCCTCCTCTAATCTCATGCTATGTCCTCTTGTCCTGCTATTTTTCTTATATTTAAACATGTTAGACTCTTTCACCTTGTTTATGCCCTTAAGGTGTTTGAATGCCTCGATCATATCACCTCTCCCTCCTTTGCTCAAGGGTATACATATTGAGCTCCGTTAATCTGTCCTCATATGTCTTCTGATGCAGTCCCTGCACCATTTTGGTTGCCCTTCTCTGGACTGCCTCAATTTGGTTAATGTCCTTGTGAAGGTGTGGCCTCCAATACTGCACTTGGTATTACTCAGATGAGGCCTAACCAGTGTCTTGTACAGAGGGATTATTACCTCCCTCTTACAACTTGTGATACCCCTACTAATACACCCTAATACCCCCTAGCCTTACCTACTGCTTTAGAGGTCTGCTTGGATGATTTTAGGTCATCAGTGATGATGATGCCCAAGTCTCTTTCTTCCTTTGTGACTGCTAGCAACTCCCTCCCAGCCTATAGGTGGCTTCAGGTTTCTCTTCCTATGTGCATGATTTTGCACTTCTTTGCATTAAATCCCAGTTGCCACTCTTCTGACCATTCTGCTAGTTTCCAGATCTCTTCTCATTCTGCCCACCCCATCTGGATCATCTACTCTGTTGCAGATCTTGGTGTCATCTGCAAACAGACAAGCCTTACCTCTAGTCCATCTGCAAGGTCACTAATGAAGATGTTGAAGAGACTGGCCCCAGGACTGATCCTGAGGTACCCCACTTGTGACTTGCATCTCTTCTGACTGTATACCATTTACCACCACTCTCTGTTTTCTGTCCGTCAACCAGTTTGCCACCCAGTTGACCAACTTCTGACCCACCCCAAGCCTACCCAGCTTATTTATCAATTTTCTATGTGGAACAGTGTCAAAAGCTTTGCTGAAGTCAAGGTAGGTGACATCAACTGCTCCCTCTTGGTCCACCACTCTGGTTACCCAGTCAAAGAAATCTATGAGATTAGTTTGACAGGACCTTCCTTTTGTAAACCCATGCTGTCTTGGATCCTGTGCCCCTATGGATTCCAGGTGTTGCACTATCCTTTCCTTAAGGAGTGCCTCCATAATCTTGCCCACTACTGAGGTAAGACTGACCGGTCTGTAGTTCCCCGCCTCCTCCCTGCTACCACTTTTGTGGAGTGGGATCACATGAGCCCTTCTCCAGTCTTCTGGGACCTCTCCTGTGCTCAGAGACTTACTAAACAATTCTGCTAATGGCTCTGTTAGTTCCTCCTTTAGCTCCTTAAGTACCCTGGGATGTATGCCATCAGGTCCCATTGCCTTATCCACCCTGAGCTTAGCAAGCTCTTGTAGGACCCTCTCTTTTGTGAAGGGAGTAGTGTTCACCTCCCTTCCCACTGTGTCCATGATGCTGAGCTGTGGGCCCTGCCCTACCTTCTCTTCAGTAAATACTGCTAAAAATATCTATTTAGGATAGATGCCTTTACAGGGTCCTCCTCCTCACATGCTCCCTTTCTCCATTAAGCTTAGCAATACCCCTCTGGACTTTCTCCTTTCACTAATGTATCTATAGAAAGTCTTGTCACCTTCTTTACTGTTCGTGCTAGTGTTTCCTCAGTTTGGGACTTTGCCTGCCTTCTGCCTTACCTGCTTCCCTTAGGGCAGTTTGGTATGCCTCCTCATCTTCATCCTGCTGTGTTCCTTATATTTCCTGAAGGCCAGCCTTTTGGCTCTGACCTTTTCTGCTACTGTATTTGAGAACCAAAGTGGTTTCCTTCTTCTTTTCACTTCCTTTTCTGTCTGACACAATGGGATGTTGCTTCAAGTATTGCATCCTTAATGCTTGCCCACTTTGCCTGTACCCCTCACCTGTGTTTTTGCCAGGGCTAGCTTAACTCTGTTGGCCATCTTATCAAAGTCAGCTCCTCTGAAGTCCCATATTTTTGCCTTGGAATGGGATGATTTAGATGTGTAGCCAAATTGAACCATACCATGTGATGGTCACTGGCTCCCAGGTGACCTTCTACCTGGAGATCTGTGATCCCTTCTTTGTTAGTCAGTACTAGATCTAGGATAGCCCTGTCTCTTGTGGGTTGCTGTACCAGTTGTTTGAGGCCCTCCCCCTGCAGGGAATCTACTATGAGTCTAGTTCTGACAGATTTTCCTGCTGGTATTGACCAATCTGTATCCGCATGTTGAAGTCTCCCATTATCAGAACCTCCCTTTAGCTGTCATGTTTTGTATATCTTCTAACAGTAATGTGTCTATGTCCTCCCTCTGGTCTGGGGCCTGTAGACAATCCCAGTTCTTATGGCTGTCCCATTTCCTGTTTCAGGGTGACCCACAGTTCTTCTGGCTCCTTATGTATATTCTGAATTTCTGTAGCTTTGATATTTTCATTAACATACAGGGCTACTCCTCCCCCATTTTTGCACCTCGGTCTCTTCTGAACAATACATAGCCAGGTACTGAAGTCTCCCATGTGGTTACTGGTAAACCACGCTCACTAATTGCTACTATGTCCAGTTTAGCCTCTGACATTATTGCCTGCAGGTCTGGGATCTTATTTCCCAGGCTGTGAGCATTTGTGTACATGATTTTCCATTGGCAGATTTCGTGTGTGTTAGTTGTTGGGTGAAGTTTGGCATTACCTGTCGTCATATGGGAGACAAACCTTTTTCTTACCTGGTGATGCAAATGAGCAGCAAACATGCTGAATTCCTGTTTGACCACTAGCTGAGGGAGGGGTGTTCTTCCATTCGACGTATGGGGTGCTGCACCCTCTCCCCATTTGCTAGTTTAAATATTCTGCAAAGACGTCAAACTTCTGCCCCAATGCACTGACTCCTCTTTAGTCAGATGCAGTTCATCAAATTTAAAGAACTTTCGCTCCCAGAACTGTTGCCAGTTCCTACAAATCTGTGTCCTTTTCCTGGCACCAGCCCTTGAGCCACGTGTTTAGCTCCCCATCTCCCTTCTCTGACCTTCCGTCCATCTGCTCCCTCTCCCAGACTGGCAGGATCTCAGAGAATGAGATGCCAGACGAAATAGATGATAGTTTGTCACCCAGCCTAGTCAGGTGTCCTTGGTCTCCACAACTGACCGGGTTGGCAAGATCATTAGTCCCTATGTGTACTAGGACATCAATGTTTTCTCCTGCTTTGTGAACACTTTAGCAATGCGGTCAGTGTCTCTCCATGCTGATGTACCTGGGAGACATCTGACCATCACCCTGACTGGAGATGGTATCAACTCCTGAATCATGGAGTCTCCTATGATCAGAAGTTTTTGGATTTCCTTTGTGCTTGTTTTGTTTTGGTTCCTGATTTGGGTGAGTTTTGTTGTGCTAGCTCCTGTGCCACAGTGTCCTGCTCTGCAGTGTCTTCTGCCTCTTTATTTGATTTCAGAGATAGAGGCAGATACCTGTTTGTAGTGTTTATATGGTTTTTGGAGGTAATGTGTTGGAGAGCAGAGAGTGATGGGGCACCTGATTTGCTCCTCCTAACCACCTGCCAACCTCCTGGACCAACTACCCTCTGCGGTCGAGGTTTTTCTGCTGGATGCTGGGGAAATGGCGGTGGTTCTTATAATGTATTTCTTCTTCAATATGAAATTTGAGGAGTGCAATCTCTGCCCATGCTGCCCGGAGCTGAGCCCTAAGATCTCCAAAGGCCCAGCATGTAGGACAGTGTCCTAAATCCTGTAAGACTGCCCTTCTGAAAATTGTTCCACAGTACCTGCAGTTAATGAAATCCATTCCAAACAAGTTGCTGGGTTTGTAACCTAGTCAGAGTAATTAGAAGGAGAAATAAAAGGAAAAAAATGCAAGTAATGGTTTAATTGTGCTTTGTTTAACTTGTTATAACAAGTTAAATTACTAGTGCCCCTGTAAATGAGATCACCTTGTGGAGGCCCCACTGATCCGCCCCTTCCTGCTCTGCCACAGGAAATGTCACAACTGTGGTACCTTATAAAAGGAGTGTAGCGTGGGGTGGTTGGGGATGGGGGTGGGTGGCTGGGCCCTTCCCCTGCCTAAAAAGAAGAACCATGGATGAAAGAACAAGGAGGTAAGAGCAGAAACAATCAGTCAACAACAAATGCAGTAACCCTGAAAGCTTATCCTAATGTTAGATAAAACTGTAAAACCTGTAAAGCACCACCTGTTATAATTTCAGAGAAGATATACTCTCAATGGTTATTTCTTCCTTTTGTATTACCTGTTTTTGGTTTTGTGTACCTTGTTCTGTTCATATGATATGTCACCTGATAATGTATTGTTCAAGGTCCTCTCTATTCATTGCATAGGTAGGCACCTATGAACTTATGAATGGTCTACTCTGTATGTCTCTGATATATTGTATCCACTTTAACTTGTTGTATGTAAAGCACTTTACTTTGTATGTTCTGATATATTGTATCCTCTTTACATCATTGTATGTAAAGCACTTATAATGTGTTATCCTGTTAGGTTTCTGCATGTCTGTACTCTCCCAGGTCGTGCCTGAAAATAGTCATTTTATGGCTCGTGCACTTACCCGGTTAGCAAAAGCTAAATAAAATAAATAAATAAATAAATAAAATAAAAATAAATAAATAATTTAAAAGCCCTGAGCCATGGGAAGAGAGGACAGTATGGTTATTAAATCCCCTTTTGAATAAATGAACAAGTCAGAGGCTAAACATAAAAACAACAAAATAATAGCAGAACAAAAGAAAAAGGAACATCCGCAGGAGGGAATGGAATGTGGCGGAGGCCTTAAAGGAGTTCAGTAGACCTATTAAATAATGGGAGATATGGATGCAAATAAAAGTACTCTGAATGAGAAGAAACTGGGCATGGACAAAGGGAATTAAAAAAAAATAGCCATTCAAATAAAGAAAGTCTTGAAAATAAAGAGGGGAATGATCATGAAAACAAAGAGGATGGTAACTTGAGGGAAAAACAAGGAAAGGCCCAAGATGAAGGATTTTTGAAACATATATTGGAGCAAATGAGAGAAGGCTTTAAAAAAATGGATGATAAACTGGTTTTAATTACTACAGTAGTGAAAGGAGTTGAAAATGATATACAACATTTAAATAACAGAATGACTCAGTTTGAGAAAAGAGTCTCAGGCCTGGAAGATTAAATCAAAGGAATTAAACAAGGAAGTGAAATACAGGCAGCAGATTTGAAATGGCTAAAAGAAAAAGTGCAGGACCTGGAATTAAGATCAAGAAGAGAAAATCTGAAACTCTTGGGTATACCAGAAGGAGCAGAACAAAATGACATGCTCACATTTTGTGAGAAATATTTAACTGAAGCTGTAGTGAGGAAGTACCCAGAAGAAAAAAATAGAATTGTAGTATGTGCACAGGTTTCCCGCAAGACCAAATCCAAACATTAAATATCCTCGCGTTACATATCTGAGATTTCTAACATATTAAGAAATGGATAATGTTTTATCTGTAGCTAGGGGAAAAAAAAGCAAAAAATGTATCTGGATAATCAGATCTTAATATTCCTGGGTTTAGGTCCAGACGTGCAAAAACCAAGAAATGCATACAGTAGTATTAAGATTTTTTTTTTTTTGTCAGAGAAGCACATTTCATTCTCTTACCCCACTCCAACATCTTTAAGAATAACTCACATGGGAAACAGCAGAATGTTCAACAATCTGCAAGAAGCTGAGAATTATGTTTATAATTAACTGAAACTGAAAACCTTGAGAAATAGTGCTGAGACAGAAAGAAGACCCCTGTCCGAAAAATGAAATATTTTTAACAAGAAGGGAATAATAGAGAGAGGCATGGAAAATAACAGAAGATCACAACACAGAGAACATTCTAAAATATACCATTCTACATTCATAAAAAAGAAAACAAAACAAAAAAAATGGGAAATTGGAGACCCTCTGGGAGAGAATACTTAAAGATCACTTTACAATTAAAGCATATTATAACCAAAGATGTAATAGCAACGATACCGATTAGTGGGCAGAAGGGGTATATATTAAGATATGGGAAGAAGAGCTCAGAGGTGGAAGAAGTGACATTTTGCACAGTACAGGGGGGTACAAAGTCTTCAGGGAGGATGACTTTGTTAAGGGGTTGGTGAACTAAAGGGTTGGATGAGAGGTAACTTGGAAAAAAAGGCATATATAAAGGAAATCTTAACAATAGTAATAGAAATTAAATGGGAAGGCATAATAGGTCTTCTTTGTAAAATTGATAAATGAAATGAATATAAAAGAAAACAAAAGGGAGAGATTGCCATACTCAAGTATCAAAACTTTATTTGGATTTCAGAAATCAAATCCTTCTAGAAATGATATCATTTCTAGGGTGTATTTGAAGGCACTGGGAATAAAAAGAGAAAACATAAAGATCTTGGAGCTGGTTTTAAATAGTGTTAACCCTTAAAAAATGACAACTAGAATTAGGAGTATGTCATGTAATGTGAATGACATAAATAATCCTGGTGAAAGAAACTTATAAATTATGCCAAAAAAGGGGGATCTAATGTTTTTTTTATGGCAAGAAATCCACTATGTGGAGAAAGGATTTGAAAAAAAAAAAAAGGGGGGCGGGGGCTCCATGTCTACTACAGTAGGAAAAATTGGGGGGTAGCAATTATGTTCTCAAAGAAAAGCACACACTATGAATAAGGATTTCTATAGAGATCAAGGAGGTAGATTTGTAATATATAGAGTAGATATAACATCCACAGAAATAACTATTGCCTGCCTCTACAGCCCAAATAAAGACAAACTGGAATTTTTTACAGAATTGTTTTTGTAATTAGCAAGATGCCCTCATCCTTATTTAAAAGGGGGCAGCTTTAAAGTGGTTTTGAATCCAATGCTGGACAAAACAGGACCCCACTCCACCCTGTCAAAGGCAGCTAAATGTATCCATAAGAACATGGAGGTATTAGATAGTAAGTGATTTATGGCAAATGGAAAATCAAACTGCAACTGAATTTTTTTTTCAAACCCCATCAAACACATTTGAGAATAGACTTAATGCTGGGCTCAGGGGAAATAAAAAAAATGTAATACAAATTAACTATGAAGGAATTTTAATATCAGACTATTCTCTGGTAATAGTAGAAATTCAGGGAGAAGAACAATAGGGGCCAAGAGATGGGTTATGGACACTTTAGTTATAAAAGATAATCATTTTTCTGAACTTATCAGAGAAGAAAGTAAAAACAACCAGAGAGAAGAATGATCCCTAAACATCATTTGGGAAACATGGAAAGCATATATAAGAGAGCAAATAACAAGCTATACAAGTAAAAAAACTAAACAAAGGAAGGGGCAGATGTCATCACTTGAGAAAGAGATAAAAAAGCTGAAGTGTGATATACACATACAAAAGAAGAAACTGATTCTAGACATTGCAGAGATTTAAAACAGAAATATGATGCAGTGCTAATTGAAAAATCAGAAAGGTTAATAATGCAAACAAGGGCAAAATACTATGCGCTTTCTGACAAATCTGGAAAAATATTGGCCTATCTACATTAAGGAGAAAAAACAGATTAAAAAAAGCCAATGGGCCCTATTCACAATGCCAACACACAGTGCACACCAGGCACATTTGCATTGTTATGTGTGACTGCTGCAGAGTGGTATCCAAGTGGCTGTCACTAAAGGGGCATGCAACAGTTATGTGCCCGATCTCCAGGTTGTGTGGAGAGCACTGCACCGGGGGCTGGCCGAGGGAGTGATGGCACTACTCACCATTCACGATGGCATGTAGTGCAGCTCACATGGGTGTGGAGAAGGGTGAAGGTTATGGCAGTGGGGACCCTACCATAACCCACTGCATGCCCCAATGGACGTACACTGCCAGCCATGGTGGGACCAGGTGAAGACCCTTTGTGCCACCTCAACCCAGTAGGCAGCAGGTGAGTGCTGGGGCAGCTGATCTGGTGGGTACAGGGCATGGAGTGGGCAGTCATACCAGGGGGGTGACACTGCTACCACTGGTGGAAAATGGGCACTGGGATCAGGGGTCAGGGGGTGCCTTTAGGTCTGGCCCTGGCAAGGCAGTTACATGGAGCATATGTGGGGGTACTGCATCAAGATGGGGCATGGGGACTCAGGGTGTGTGGCCACATCGAGGCAGGCATGGATGTGTGGAGGGGCATACTGTGGGATAGGGAGTGGTCCTCCTGCTGGTGGTCCTGCAGTGCACCAGGAGGGCACTGTGTAGCAAGGACTGGGCCAGGGGGTATACCGGACAACGGGTCCATGCCATGCAGGTCCGGGTGCCTGTGGTAGGCATTCATGCACCTGGACCCATGCCCGTTTGTGTAAGGGATCCACTGTGGGTCCCAGGATGGGCATCCCATTGGATGTCCACCTGGGTCCACAACTCCACCCCCAGCAGCCCTGCAGAGTCCTGCATGCCATGGGGGTGGAGCCGCAGACAGGTGGCTGCTAGTAGTGAATACCGGCATGTGCACACCTATCTGCAGGTGCAGACCTACATGGGAGGGATATACACCTCCAGTGTGCATGTCCTGCCCATTCATGCATTGGGGCCGTTGACAGTACAGGACCAAAACTAACTAAACATGAAGCTATAAATGAGGAGTTTAAAACTATTATGAAAAATTATACACCTCAGAAATTAAAGATATGAACATGGAAACCATCAATACATTAAATACTGCCAAGGTAAATATGTTAGATAAAAAAAAAAAACACTTAATGATAATATAACAGAAGAAGAAGTTACTGCGGCTATAAGAGACTTAAAAAATGGGAAAGCCTCTGGACCAGATGGACTACCATTAGAACTGAACAAAATGTGTGTAGTACAATTAACCTCTTTTTTAGTTAATCTATTTAACAACTTTCTTAAAGAGGGGAAAACCCCAAAATGTTTCAGGAGGCCTTGATTATAGTATTACCAAAGGAAGGAAAGAATCTAAGAAAATGCAACTCATATAGGCCAATATAACTCCTGAACTCAAACTATAAAATTTTAACAAAAATACTAGCTAAAAGATTGGAACAGATTTTGTCATTGATTATCCATTCAGAGACCATAGGGATATTGAGGGCTTTTGGATCATGGACAGGCAATTAAATATTCAATTGTATGCAGTTGATATTTTCTTATATGTAAAAGAACCAAGTAAAGCAATATATGTTATTATGCAGGTTATTAAAGAATATGGACTGGTATCAGGATATAGAATCAAGTGGGAGAAGTCGGTAGCCATGGGTATTAACACAAAGTCAGACACTGTCTCAGAGTTACTCCTTTTAGTTTGCAAAAAAATAAATGAAATACTTAGGAATTTATTTAGCACACACAAGAACAAAACTAATTACCTGGAATATTGATACTTTACTAGGAAAAATTGAAAATATGTTGGAAAAATTGGCAGATTTCACTTTAACTTTAATGGGAAGTGTTCTGGTGATCAAAATGAGTGTATTAACTAAGATGTTATATACTTTTCAGACTTTACCTACTGAAGTACATGAAAGTTGGTTTAGAAAAATGGAGAAAATAATACAATAATTCATATGGAAGAATAAAAATGCAAGAATAAGTATGAATAAACTTAAGGCCCCTTATATGAAAGCAGGTTTAAAACTTCCTGACCTTAAAAAAATGGAATAAATGGCAATAATGACTCAGATAGGGGAATAGTACACAGAAGATCTGTCATGGTGGGCATTTCTGGAAACCAGCTATATAAATATGAAAAAACCTACTCTGAGATTATGTTCTAATATGAATAAAAAGGAAAGAATGCAAATCAAAAATGAAATGACTAAAGCATCCTTAATGGTATGGATTGATTATCATAAAAAACAAAAAAAACAAGGAAAATCTATGATTAAATATAGAAACACCAATTTACTTAAATGTTAATGATATACCCTCATGAAATAAGGACTATAAGAGGGGGGTAGAAAAAGGTATAGATTGTTTGAAAGATTTATATGATGATAAAGGCAACTTCATGTCATTCATACAAATTACAGAAACATGTGATAGTAACCAGAAATATTTTTTTATCTTCTTGCAATTAAGAGCGCATTATAATAAAGAACTAGGTCCAGGTTTTAGAAAACCACCACTGACATCAATACAGAAAAACAGAAACATAGAAAGTGTGTTGGCAGAAGGGGTCAATCAAGTCTGCCCAAAGATTAAACTGGAGCCTAGTATTGCTCCAGGGACCTATCTATCCCCCTATGGTATCTCAGCATTGCACTCTGTAGTGCCTGACGACTATGCCCCTAAGCTATCCCAACTGTGCTTGAAACCTGATACCTTCTTGGTGGCAACTAACTGGGAGGCAGCCTGTTCCATGGCTCCACCACCCTCTCTGTGAAATAATATTTCCTGATGCCCTTTCTGAAAGCCCCTCCCCCCTTCAATTTCCAGTTGTGACTGTGTGTAGTGACATTTGTGTTCCTATTGAACAGTTCTGTGTATGGCACTGTGTTTATGCCCTTAAGGAACCTGAAGGATTCTGTCATATTTCCTCTCTCCCTCTGTGTCTGCAATGAGTGCTTACCCAGTGCCCTGAGCCTGTCTTCATAGACGACCACCTGCATGCCAAGAATCATCCTTGTTGTTCTCCTTTGGACAATCTCAAACCTATCCACCTCCTTCCTATGATGCAGTCACCAGAACTGGATGCAATTCTTAGGATGTGGCCTCACCAAGGATCGATAAAGTGGAAGTATCACTTCCCTGTCTCTGCTGTCTATGTCTCTCCCTATGCAGCCCAGCATTCTGTTTGCTTCACTAGAAGTGTCATTGCATTGGCTATGCTGCTTGAGATCAGCATGAATGATGCTCCCCAGATCCCTTTCTTCTGCAGAGGAACCTAATTTGACCCTGTCGTGGCAATATTCCATCCTAGGGTTTGCCCTTCCCAGGTGCATCTCTTTGCATTTCTTCTCACTAAACTTCAGTTGCCATTCTTGTGTCCATTTTTCTAATCTTCTGAGGTTCTCTTTTAGGTCCCTGACTCCCTCCATGCTGTCCACCCTACCACTGAGCTTAGTGTCATCTGCAAACAGTGCAAGATTCCCCTTAATACCTACACTAATGTCACTAATGAACATGTTGAAAAGGATTGGCTGCAGGACTGCCCCCTGAGACACTCCACTAGTGACACACCTTACTGAAGATTTAACCCCATTAATGACTGCCCTCTGTTTACTATCTGCTAGCCAGTTTCCCACCCACCAAACAATTTTCTCTGCTGTGCCTAGGTTACAGGTACAATTACAGAACAAAGGAACTCAAATAGTATCCAAAACCTATAATTATCTGATGGAAACAGAGAAACTCCTATAGAGAAACAGAGACAAAAATGGGAAAAAGAATTGCAAATAAAAACAAAAAAAAATGGGAAGAAATGATATCATGTATAAGAATTACAGTAAATAATAGGTTGAATCTAATTCAGTTCAATATTTTTCATAGGCTATATTACACACCCCAATTATGAAACTAAATGAATAATGAGATACCGGCATGATGTAATAGGTGTGACGTTAGTGTTGGTTCACTGGAACATGTTATAGCCACATGTAAGGATAACTTTGGGAAATAATTAATACATTAAATAACTTTCTAGGTATAAAAATAAGAAGAGAAACAGAACTTTGTAAGTTAGGAATTAGTTCTAAACAATGTCTTTCGATTGGAAATCTTATGAAATTATTGAAAATAGCACTTTGAATGTGAGAAGATGCATAGTGAGATGCTGAAAAAATAAGGAACCACCAACATAAAGTCTGTGGAAGAATTTTTTACTAGATTGTAAGGACCTTAAATGCCTTCGTTATACAAGTATAGGGAAGAAGAATATATGCAGTAAAATATAGGACCCATTTATAAGTTATTCGAACAAAGTAGATTATAAATGGGGAGCTTACAATAACACAGATTACTCCTCCCCTAGGAAGTCAGGGTCCTGTTAGTGAGTATAGATAAAGGGGATGTGGTAAGATAGGTAGTGTAGGGAGTGGTGGGTTGTTATGATGCAAAATATCACTCTGTGCAAAGTAGGGTTCTCAACAGAGATTTACTCCCCTTTCATTAGGGAGAAGTAAGACATCGGATAACCAAACTGGTGCATTTGTATTAATTCTGAACCCCACAAAAAAAGGAAGAAAAAAAAAACTCCTTCCCCATTTATCATTTCTAAGTCCCTTCCAAGAAAGTTATACATTCAAATTTTCGGGTATTTAACTCCAGAGGTGGCTAAATTGCAAGCAGGTAAATAGTTTTGGAACCTTTTCACAAAAAGTAGATTGCCAGAATTTGAGCCCCTATAGTTCAGAATCACTCATCCAAATGTCATAAGCCATGGCAACTGACTTAAAATTCCTAACAAAAAGTAAGCATGACAGTTTTTAAGTCTCTAGTTGCAGGAAAAGCTGTGTTATGACAAAATAAATTATTTTGAAAAATGTCACAAAATTCTGTGAAATTTCACAAACGTTCTGTGAAAGTGAAATTAGCTAACTTCACCCATACCTAACATGAAATCTTCTACTTGTGTCATTTAGTTATTTCTGTAGTGAGTTACATAATTACAGTGCAACATAATAGCCTGAAGCTGGCCTTCTGGTGCAGCAGAAGCACTACCACTTGCAGCGCTGGTGACCCAGGATTGGATGAGAGCCTGATGTGTCAGAGGGCAGGCTGGGGAGAGGTTGGATCAGCATCCCAGAGACAGCTCTCCACCTCTGGGAGAGGGGGAGGGTCAGTGGTGCCTTGCATTCGGTTGACTCCATAGGAGAATGGGAGTAAATCAATGCCAGGACCACACAACATAGGGGGGAGACAGCAGCAGATGTCTGCAGGGCATGTGTGGGAACATCACTGCACGTCCATGTCTGGGGGAAACTGACACAGGTAAATACCCTGTGCAGCAGTGCAGAGTGACAGTCTCCAATCCTCCCTCCATCAAGTGATGCTGAGGCGTAAGTCTCAGATTGGGAATCAGGTTGATCGCTGTCCTTCTCTTGGGATCACTGCTGTAGGTGGTATGCTTCGGGCCACTGGTCGGGGCTACTACTGGGGGATGCACACGGGAATGGACAGAGAGCAGAGTCGGGGTACATCCCTGTCTGCAGCAAGGTGCACATAACAGAACTAAAACAAAAACATAGTAACCTGAAGGGACTTCAGGTCCATCTTTTCCAAACATCCCCTTCCCCATTCACAAGCAGTGATGAAATAAGCATGCTGTGCAAACACACACACTAATTTATAAGGATTCCCTATCCACTCTACTCCCCATTGTACTTGTTAATTCCCTTGGTAAACAGAAATTTGTCCTGGCTTAATTTAAAGGTCTGTGCTGTCTTCATAGCCACTGTTTCCACTGGTATATGGTTCTATAGGGTCACCACCTTATGGGAGACAATGTTTAACCTACCATCACCCTTAAATTTTACAGTGTGTCCCCATTTCCTTCTTTTTAGGACTCCACACCACAAATTTCCAAAATTGAGATCTTGTTGACACCCTTGAGTATGCAAAAGACAGATAGTGTTCCATCTAATTCTCCTTTTCTCTATTATTTTTATTTAGTTTTTATTAACCAGGTAGGTACACTAGACAGCACAGCTGCCTATTTTCAGGTACGACCCAGGAGATTACAACAAAGGGTACATAGACAATAGTAGATACAAGAAAACATCATGGGACAAGTAGAAGTCAGACATAGTACACTTATACAAAATTTTCAACAAATTATAGTACATTTGCAGGAATCTGGTGAATATATTAAGATACTCCAGCCTCTAGTCATAGCTTTTGTCCCCATACCACTAATAATTTTGCTGGCCTTGTGATGCATCTTCTTGACTGCCTCAATGTCATTTTTAAATTGAGGGTACCAAAACTGCAATCAGTACTATGGGTGGGGCCTCACCAGGGCCTTGTAAAGTGGAAGGATTACTTCCCTAGCTCTGCTGGTCACACCGTTGTGATGCACCCAGTCTTTCTGCTGGCCCTCATGACAGTAGCCAAGCACTTCTTGACCTTCCTCAGCTCTTACTGACACAGACTCCACAGAGTGAATAGGGGGGCATATCATCACCCAGTGTCAGGGCCCCATGTGGGCATGGCCCTGGGGACTGTTACCAGGGTCATGTCCATGTGGGGCCCTGGCACTGTGTGTCACTATACCCCCCATTCACCCAGTGGAGTCTGTGCCAGTATTGTGCAATAAGCAGAACCCCCAAAGGGTGCAACCACATTGCCATGTTTGCCCACCCCTTCCCAAAGGCCACAGTACCATCCCGTGCCTATGCCACCCCTTTACATGCCCATTAGTGCCCCTACCCACACATCATCCCAGCATCTGCAGTGCCACAAGGGACTTAGACCAGGTTTTTTGCTGGTCTATCTCAGGCCTCTTCTGCGGCCATGGCTGAGCTTTTTAAATCCCATACAAGGGGTTGTTGCAGCCCCAACGTGGTGCAAGCCCCCTTGCAGCATGGTGCACCCACATTTTGTCTGCAAGGGTGATGCAGTTCCACCAGGATGCAGCGGCTCCCAATTCAGATGCAGACCGCATTTCTGAATCGCGGATGCCGCATTATTTGACACAAGGTGCAAGTTGCACCATGACTGTTTGATGCAAGCACCTTGCATCTGTTGTAGTGCTTTGAAAATCCACCTCCCCAGTTTCCAGATCATTAATGAAGACGTTGAACAGCAGTGTCCCCAGCCCTGATCCCTGTTGAACACTGCTGAATGCTCCTCTCAAGCTGAAGTACAGTAGTGCCGATCCACTACCACCCTGTGCTTCCTGTCCCCAAGCCAGTTAGCAATCCACATTGTGTATGCCTCATTTCTAATCCCCTGTTTTACATTGCCCAGAATCTTGTCATGCCCTACAGTGTCAAAGAGCTTGCTGAATTCCAAAGAGACTATGTTCATGATTGTGCAGCTTTTCCTCCTCACTGATCACCTCCTCAAAGTAGGTGATCATGCTGTTTTGGCATTATCTGCCCTTCCTAATGCCATGCTGAGCGAGGGCATATATTTTGGCCTCAACAGAGTACTCTATTGTTTCATCCTTGATAATGGCCACCAGGACCATTCCAGCGTTGATATCTGTATAACCAGCCAGTAGCTGCCCAAGTCTTTTTTTTTTAATTTAACATCTTTATTGTTTTGTAATGTAATACATCAGTAAACAAAGTATGAAATACAGAAGAAAGACTATCCAATACAAATAACGGACAATAAATAGTCCATATAGAAGGGAAAATACATGACAGTGAAAGAATAACCAAAAACCACCCTACCCCCTGCACCCCCATAAACCCCACAGAGTGTGCTGTAAAGTATTATACAGATTTTGTATGTATAACCAGGAACTGAATACATTATGTTGACTTTGGGGAGACTATCAAGTAACAGATATCAATGCAAGTTTGGGGCATATAATTTACCACATTTTTTAATGAAACCTGACAGATAAATATGAGAGCCAGCAATCAGACACTCGGTCCTGAAGTAGGTTGAGAGGTAGTTCAGCCATTCAGTATAGGTTATAGTTAGCTGATCCATCCAGTGTTTGAGCACTAGTTTCTTGACTACCATTGAGATTAAGGCAATATGGTATTTACGCTCCTTAACCCGGATATTAGAGTAGATTCCTAGAATACAAATCTCCACAGTAAAAAGGTCTTCTAGGCCAAGTAAGGGATCTAAGTCTGATTGGATTGAGCACCATAGAGGAGCAACTTTTTCCCAAGACCAAAAAATGTGAAGCAGGTTCCTGTCAGCTTTGCCACATCTAGAACAGTAATCCTGGGACAAAACCTACTTGTTCCTGGCTGAGAAGCTGGGACCATACCCTACATATACGATTAGCGAGTAGTTTCGTCAAGGTTTTAATATCATAATTTAAGAGGGAGATCGGTCGGTAGCTTCCAAGGGGCAGGTGAGGTTTATTAGGTTTCAAGAGAAGAATTATTGATGCCTCTAATAAAGTGGGGTCTAAAGGATTTGCTTCTAACATATACTGGTATAATTTTAGCAGCAGAGGTGCCAGTTCTTTGACAAAAGTTTTATAAAAGTTGGTGGGGAAACCATCAGGGCCTGGAGCTTTATCTAGAGTTAAATCCTGAATAACCACCACTATCTCTTCAAGGGTAATAGTTTCCACTAAAGAGATCTGGGTTTGTTCCAACAGGGAGGGAAGAGCAACAGAATCTAGGTACTGTTCTGTATCTTAAGAAGATGTCTCTGAGGGTTTTTCCCCATAGAGAGACCGATAGAAATTCTCAAAGGTAAAAGCTATATCTCTAGGAACTGTTTTTATCATACCATCTGGAGCCTGTATGGAGGGTAAGAGTCTTGAGCGTTCTAGTTTACATAGCCAGAGAGCTAGAAGTTTCCCAGCCTTTTCCCCTTGGTCTATATATGTAGAGTTAGTTTTCAAAATTGCATAGTCTGCCTTTTCTCTTAAAAAGTCAGCATATTTATTCCTAAGATCTAGAAACTCTGATGCTGAAACAGGAGTAGTTGAAGAAGATAGGGATAGCTCCGTCGTTCTAATTTGAGCTAGTAGAGATAAGGCTTCTTTTTCTCTCAGTTTCTTTCTTCTAGATGCTGTTTTAATAAGTTTGCCACAAATGCAGCATTTGAGTGTACACCAGAGAAGGTCCTCCCTTTGAATTGAACCGGTATTTGTATCTGTGAAAGTTTGAATTGAAGACTGAATTCTAGAGATAGTGTTTTTATCCTTTAATAATTGTGTGTTCAGCTTCCACACCCTATCTCTGGCACTAGTGGGGGTGGGAGTAAAGTCTATCCAGACCAGCGAATGATCTGATAATACTATTGGTTCAATGCTGGTTTGGCACAGACCGGGTAAGAGAGGAATACTAATAAGGATATAGTCCAATCTAGACCATGATTTATGGACGTTAGAGTAAAAGGTGAATAGCTGGTGGGATGGATTAAGTACATGCCATGGATCACAGAGTCCTAGCATGTCTATAGAATCATTTAGGGCTCTCTGGGATGCAGAGGGAGATTTTAAGGTTTGGTGTGTCCTGTCCAGGTCTTTGGTGGGGGGAGCGTTCCAGTCGCCCCCTAGTATCAAGGAAATGGGGAAGACTGGAACAATCTTACTGGCAAGCTCCATAAAAAATGAGGGTTCTCCACCCAGTGGGCCATATATGGCACCTAATAACACTGTAGCCCCCATAAGGATGCCTTTAACAAGAACGTATCTGCCATTAGGATCTATTACTGTGGCGTCTGTTTGAAAGGAAATCATGTTCTTAATTAGAATAACTACCCCTTTACTTGTTGAGGAGTCTCCCGCTGCAAAAAACTGTGAGAACCTAAGTCTCCATAGCCAAATAACCTCTCTAACCAGCAGGTGAGTTTCTTGTAGCAGAATAATATCTGCCCTGAGCAGGGTACAGTGCTTAAGGACCTGGTATCTTTTTGCAGGCTCCCGAACTCCCCTAACATTCCAGGACACAATTTTACACTGATTGATAGACATAACTAACAATAAACCAGTTAATGTTTCCAGAGGAGAAAATGGTAAACAAAAGTAACTGAGCTTGAGACACACTCCGATCCTCAGCCCTCCCTCCACAGACCCCAGCAACCTTACCCAGGCAGTGACCCTGTAGTAACATGAGCAGGCTGCTTGAAAAAAAAATCCCAGAACTTGAAGCCAGTAAGGTTTCCCCCTTACCCATCCTTCCCTAAGATGTAATTTAAGTCTAGTCTGAACTTTGTGAGTAGTAAATACTGAAAGTCTAACTGGTCCAGATCGAGGTATCAGTAGTACAGAGAGCGGTAGGCACTCTTCCACCTCCCTTAACGAACCCCAGCAACTATTTACACAAACCTCCCTTGAAATAAAACCCATCAGATTAATTGCCAAAAATCCCATATAAGGGAGACACCCCCCCAAGCAGCTCCTGAATACAACCCTCCTAAAAGTGAGATGTAAATGAAAGTCATGGAATGCTGGTTCTGTACAGGCTTAGAGGTTACTGTCTTCTTTAACCAGCACCAACACAGGACTAGCATAAGGGATGTAAAGGAGCCAAACCCCCCCTACATTAGGCGCATTGTGCAGCGAACCCTGGGCTTACTCAATCCAGGGGACCCCTCCCTCCCACCACATCTTCGATTCTGGATGCCACCACTGGGGAGGCTGTAAACTCCATCTGTATAAACACAACGTGTGTCATTATAATACTTGTAGACCCAGAGGAAATAAAACCTAATTGGTATATGTTCCTGCCTTCCAACAATTAACTTTTATCATCTTGGATTTCGGATGGCCTTATAATCTACCAGCCCTGTTTCCAGTTCTTTATCCCCACCTAAAAAAGAAAGAAAAAAAAAGGGAAAAAGCGAATAGTACTCCTGACCTCACTCCCGGCGGAGGTATAACACAGTCTGTCCAGCATGGGTTTTACAATTAAAAGTGTGTATGGGGTAAGAAGTAAGAAAAAAAAAGAAAATACGAAAGTATGTACTTGCAGTGAAGTAGTCCTTGGATGTTGTCTCCTTAGAGAGAGGGGAGTGAATGAGGGGAAACAAATAAGTGAACGGACCATTTTCAGTCCTACATGATAAAGATCTCCCCTCTCCTTCACGTCCCATGGAAGCAGTTCCTGCTTAATTAACCAGCCCCTGTAGAGGCCTGCCCTCTGGTTTAGAAGACAAGAATTGCAGATGAGGAGATCAGTCCCATCCAAGAAGAATGAACAAGGCCAAGGTGTGGGTTCAGATCCACAGCAGGTAGGCAAAATTCCAGTTCCCTCAGACGCTTAATGTAAAGCAGAGAAATTCTTCTGTCTCACTTGATCATGATCCCATGAAAAAGAGCTCAACCCTCTTTGATCTGGTCTGGTAGTTGATTCTTCATGTCGGCCATAGCTAGAATCGGAGTGTCATGAGATATCCATGAGCCAGCCACTGACACCTGAAGCTTAGCAGGTTATAACATTTTGAACGGGATACTTGCTGCTGTGAGTTTAGTAACTGTGGAGTGAAAGGCAGAGCACTTTTGATGTGTCTCAAAAGGTAGATCTTGGGTGAATCACAGCTTGGAGCCCTCCCACGTAATTGACTGAAGTTCTTTGACTTTATTTAGCATATGTTGTCTTTCTACATTGCTCAAAAATTTTATGATTAGAGGTCTTGGTGGGGAACTCTGTGGGGGTTGAGGTCTAAGTGATCTGTGGGCTCATTCAGTTTGGTAGTTACCCCAAGGGGAGATGGCCCCATGATTTTTGTAGTAATTTCTGGACAAAAAGAATGACATTGGGGTTTTCTTCTGTTTCAGGAAGACCCATTATTAAGATGTTGTTCCTCCAGCTCCTATCTTCAAGGTCTTCAGTTTTTAGTTGCAGTTTAGTAATTTGCTGTCAGAGCTGGATTATCTCTGGAACCACTCTGTCTCTCCATTTTTCCATGGAGGTGGTTCTAGTTTCGGTGTCAATAACCCTTCTAGCTAGATCCGACATGTCACTTCCAATTGATTTAATTTCAGTGGATATGTAAAGCAAAGTCTCTCTAAAAGTCAGTAGCTCTTGTAAAAATCGATCCTCTGTGAGTGGAACTGAAGGGCCTGTTGCTGGATTTTTGGAGTTGGAAGCTCCCCCTTGAGGTCTGCCTTTTTTAGGCAGCTTTTCTGGTGAGGGAGGAGGTGTACATCTGAGCTGGGCCATCTTCATATCTGCATCCATCGCAGAAGAAAAACTCCCAGTAGCGATGTAAAAGTTGTTGATATCGAATGCTGAAGATGTTCTCGCCTCTCCTCTTTGTTGTGGTTATTAGGCAGTTTCCAGTTGAAATTAAGTAGTAAAAGATGAAGATGTGAGGATAAGGATAGGAGCTCTGTATCTCTGCTGCCACTAGACTGCCTGCATCACGTGACCTCTCCATAGTTGCCCAAGTCTGACCATGCCTCTTTCTGTAATATTGGGACCACATTGGCCACTTTCCAGAACCTTGACACTCTGGCACTACACCTGTCCAGAGATGCTCCTGAAAGATTATCAAATGATTATACCAAATGGCACCACCAGTTGTTCTTTAGACTGCACTATGATCTAGGGTTGCATTCTATACACCACTTCAGACTTATAATGTAGTCAGCTGTCAGGGCAGAGGTGATGTCCAATATTTATTTATTTAATTTTTTAACCCAGAAGAAACATACAGAAATAAATAGGAAATTTGTTTACATATTTTTCTAGTGTGGAAGGGAGAGAGACAGCTGCATAGTACAAATAAGATACACAACAGCTGTATCAAGGACACCACTGGTGTTATGGGACCTCCCAATGAGCCAAACCGATCACCACTGCCACCAGAGGCCCAGTGGTGAACACTGAAGCAATGTATTTGTTAAGCATGTCAGCCATTAACTCTGGCTCTTTGACAGGTCCCTCCCACCTCTTTCTGTTTTAAGGGTTCAATACCTTCCATCACCTTCTTTCTTTCTTTAATATACTGGAGAAAGGCTTTGTCGTTGTCCTCATCTCCTGCTGCTCTCCAGTCATCAAGCCTTTCCTTAACTGTCCTAAATCTATGTTAGAAGTTTACAGTGCTGCTCTGCACCCATCTCTGACCTCAAAGCAACCCATCTGCTTCAAATGATTATAGACCATCAGTTTTGTTTTTAGTTAATGTACTTATGTACGGTACAGCAAAGGCTGCAATGCAGCGTCCTGTGACACTGCATGACAAAGTGATTAACTGCCATTGAAACTGAATATTTTTACTATAGCAACTCTGCTGCAGAATGCTGCAGTATTGCTGCGCATGCTGACTTTGCTATACTTGTTGAGTTGTGGGCAGGGGGACATTTTTTTCCCTTTTCCCTTATTGCTTACTGGAATGCAGACATCTATAGCTCCTTCCCACACAATGAACATGTGCTTTGCATTATCAGCATCATACAGATGCTCCAGACCCATGGACACCCGGTCATTCATATACATCAAGTCTGCCTTTTTAATGTTTCTTGTCCTGGTAATTGAGGTCCAGATAGTACGCCCTGTCCCTCATGCAAAAGTGACATAGCAGTGGTTACTGCCTCCAGTGATTCCTTGTCTTCTATACTGGAAATTATCCCATCCCAACTGCTGAGAGCAAAGTCAAAGATGTCACCAAACCTAGTACCATGTTGGACATGCTGCTGCTGGAAGTAGTCCTTGAAGGTGGACAGGAATTCTGTCTCAGCTCTCTCATTAGCCCTCTCCCAGAAGCCAGTAACTGAAGTACCTCAATATTACCACTGTATCTGATTTGGCTGGTCTTGACCAGCTGTACATCATGCTTGATGGAGCTGTTTGGGGGCATGTAGCATGTCTCTACTATTTTGCTTTGTAACTCTCCTGGGTCATACTTGAACATAGGCATTGCAATTGTCTAGTGTGCTTACTTGGTCAACAAAAACTAGTAATAATACCCCAGAATGACTCTTCTGCCCCTTTTCTGTATCTTGACACAAATGGACTCTGAAACTGCTCCCAGCATATCCTCCTTGTTCTTCATGATGGTTTCTTCTATTATGAAGAGAGACACACCCACTCCTTCCTGTCAGGCTTATCCCTCTGGAGTAGTCTGTTTTCCTCTGTCCTGGTGTCTTATTCCTTTTCTTTCCCCACACATTCCACCAAGTCATCTTGAGGTGGTTCCATGTGATACTGGCGACTGCGTAATAGCGATCACCATTTGGGCAAGTCTACATTGCCAAAAATGAATTTCGGCAATGTAGACTCACGGTGAACAGCAAGATGGCACCCAAAATGTAGGTTTTTTGTTTTTTATGCAGGGGGCTGTGCCTCCCACACCTCTCTACTAAAGGATTCTCTACTCCAGGGGGGGTGCATGTCAGGAGGGGCAAAAGTGAAAAAACATTCAAAACCCTGACCAAGAGCAAAAATGAGCTCACCCAGAACTGAACCCAGAACCCTCCCAACCCCAGGCTGCCACCAACCCACCATGCCACACGGCCAGCTCAGCAGTCCACCACCGCACTACACCCCACAAACCTTCCTCCCCTTCTGCCCGTTGCATGGTGTGGTCCCTTCCCAACCCACCCCCTGTGTGCATGTACACATAGTGACATTCTGCTGTTATATGCACTGAACCCCCTATCCGGTCACCCTCCCTGTGAGGTAGCCCTGTGGAAAAGCATTGTGATTGAGTCACCCTTTTTTGAAAGCACTCAATCACAGTCACTTTATACACAGAATACCCTTGAGGGCAACTAAGTCCTGGCTTTCAAAGTGCATTAGGCCATCATGCTCACTCATTTTGACAGTGTACTCCTCTTGTTGGCTTGCATGCAAGTGCGGAGAGTTGCCTCTTGGTGCTCAACTTTTCTTGAACTCAGCTGCTCTGCTACTCTTCCATCTATGATGCCCTCTATATACTCTACCCATGTCAGTCTCTAATACCAGCCCCATCCTCCCCTACCTTCTAGTTTAAATCCCTCTTAACTGCCCAGTCCACTTTCCTGACTGGTACCACCACTCCATTTGTGCATGGGTGAAACCCATACTGGAAATAAAGGTATCCCTTGCCACAGAAGCCCCTTGAGTTGGCTAAAAATATAGAACCCTTAATCTTACAACAGATCCTTAGCCAAGCATTAACCTACCTGCTGCTTAATTGCTGCTTTATCTAGAACCAAGACATGGGGGGATCTTGGGAAAGATCACCATGAATACCTTTCCATTCAGCAATATCCCTTGGTACAAGAATGACCTCTTCATGTCCTTCAGACTTGTGCTTCCTATTCTGTTCATGCTAATATGGAAGATGACAGTTTTCTCTCCCAGTCAGCTGTGTTGCTTAGCTCTGGACAATACTTGCTTAACCCATGCTTCAGGCAGGCAAACCACTTTAGATAAGTTACCATCTTGGTATAACAATCCTTCCTCCACCTAACTCACTGCCTTTGGAGTTCCCAATAACTATTACTACCTTCCTGTTCCTCTTTCGGACTTTTCCTTTATCTTTCTTAGATGGTTAAATGGCCTAGTACCAGGTCCTCCCCATCAGTCCCAATTACCTGTTCACTCTCTCTTCTTGGTAAGCCAGAAGCTAATACTTTTTGCTGGTGTCCACTGGCAATGGTGTTCCCTTAATGCCATGCCAGATACCTTCCTACTCCACTCTTATCTGTCTCCATCCCCTTACTTTAAAGATCACAGTTCCTGCCATCTTTTATGTCACCCTATGTATCTCAGCCAACAGCTCCATGAAAGTCTAGTTCCCATATCCACAACCTCCTCTTCACCATTCTCACAGCAGTCTGCTCACCTCCCTACTCCTGGTTATGCCTCCAAGTGCCACTCTAGTCTGGTTGTGCAGCTCCTGATAATAAATGAAACCCCACAGTGGCTTCAGATGGATCTCCCTGCCCTCCATAAGAAGGATGGTGTACATTGCAGTACCCTGGCAGTGCACCAGATATGCGTCTCTCCCAGTGTACTGGATTTCAATTTTGCCCCCATTCCACAGTCCCCCACACGCTCTCCATCAGCTGACAAGTCTTCCTCCTCATGCCTCCACTGCACAGCCAGTTTCCATTCTGGACTAGCAATATGCCTCTTCAGAGCAGCAAATATCTTTTCCAAACTAACAGAATGGATTGACACAAATGAAATAATCTCATCATTTCAGGCTGGATTCAGAGAGGCTCATTCAATAATAGATAATGTTTTTGTGTTTGCCCATCTCATTGAGAAATACATTCACATTAGGAAGATGAAATTGTCTGCTCTCTTTGTGGACTTTATCTCGCATTTGACTCAATAATAGGTTAAAATTATGTGATATCTTATTACAAAAAAATGCCATATTCTTTGTTAGCCCCTATATATTTATTATACAGTAACACGTCAACTGCAGTGAGATATAGTATTAGTGACATAACTGGTTATTTTTGTTCAAATCATGGAGTCAAGCATGGATGCTTATTAGCCACTGCTTTATTCAACATCTATATAAACTCATCACTGGAATATAATGATGCTGTTCAACTGGACTCTCCTATAATCAATAAAATGAAATTATATTCACTGGCATATGCTGATGACATTATGTTATTTTTGTTATCTTGAATTGGTTTACAAAGACAGATTGACATCTTCTCCGAGAAATTTAAAAAATGTGAACTTAAAATAAATTTAAAGAAAATCAAAGATATGGTAACAGGGTCCTTTATAAATCTGAAAAAAAATACTTAATTACAATTGACTCCAACAGAGTTGAAATTGTAAAAAAATATACTTGTCTCAGAATACAAATGTCAGCTAATGCCAAGTGGAATAAACATCTTAAAGAACAACATTTCAAGGTAAAACTAATAGTGAAAGCACTACTAAAATTTAGCTTTACATATGAGGGGAACACAATTCTTCCAGCCATTTTGTCTGGAGAAGCCAAAATTAATCCTGTTATCATGTATGGGGCAGATGTTTGGAGAACAGAAACTTACAAATGTTTGGACAATCCATTAAATTATTACTATAAAGCACTTCTTAAAGTCCCAAAATCTGTTCCAAACACTATGGTCAGGGCAGAACTGGGTAGAGTTGAAATTAATTGTATAAAAGAGATCTGTTTAATAAACTACTGGATTACAATTATAAATAACTTATTAAATAAACTTCTTAAGATCTGTTTCACTGAAAGAATTAAATGGGATAAAAAAGATATAAGATCTAAATGGCTGGACTCCCTTAAAGGAATAAAATGTCCAGAATTAAAGTCCTCCATTTATGGATGGACTATGGTACAGGAATTAACATTGCATCATAATATAAAGATGTAATTGAACTAAAGCTCATTGTGAATGCAAAATGCAAGGATATGGAAAGAATACAAAATCTAAAGTGTGCAGATTGGTTAAAAAAATAAAATGGGACATCATTTAGAAGAATACTTAATTATTCCTATAAACCCAGAACAGAGGAAAAGTACAACATGGTCAAGATTTGAATTAATCTCTTCGAAATATTCTTATTTTGATAAGTTTAGATGCTCTAATAAAAGAAACAAAGAAACCATGCTTTGTGCTTGTAATAAAGGACATATTGATTCAATTACTCATGTGATCATGAGTTGTCCGTTATACTCAAATCATGGAATGAGCGTATATTAAATATTCTTACTTTGTGTGCAATAGCTTTGTATGATTTCATTTTTATTCTTCTTCACCCAAGAACAAATGATGAAGCCACAAAAATAGCAAATTGTGTGGCCTCAGTTATTAAAATAAAAAAAAGAATTTCTCAATCACATAGAGCACAAATAGAACTTGCAATTTCTTTTGATATATAATAAATTAGCACACTTGAAGACTTAAAAGGATTATATTTTGACATCTAGCCCATGAAATATTTAAGCAAAGTAATTTGGAAATTGTAATGAAATGTGTTTTACACTGTCTGGATTAATCCTTGATCCTTAAATTGTACTAATATGTATTTTTATGTTGGCTCATGCATGCGATGCCAACATATTGCAGTAGTAGCAGATTTGGAGGTGCAGTCACTGTTGGGCGAATGCAAGGCACGCATCAGTAGGTGCGTCCCTCATTCCCCAATAAGCCTGCATGCCAGCGCCACACCATGAATACATAATGTGGTGAGCACATCTAACAAAAAGTCCACTGCAATGCGAGCAAAGCTCATCATACACAGCGGCACCACCTGACATGCTTTCCCTGGTGAAATAAAAATTTAACATGGCGGCACACTGCCTGCCATAATGCCGACTTCGAGGGTGCCCAATCCCCCTGTTGGCATGCCCTGATACAATGTATGTGCCAACAAGGGAGCCCACTCCCCGTCTGCATCATGCAACGCCCCATTTGTTATGTGCCGAGGGGGGTGCCCAATTCCCCTTAGCTCTTACCCCCAGTAGTTTCATTGTGTGCTGATGGGGTGCCCAGTCCCCGTCGCTACAGCATCCCCTGAAACATTTAGGTGGCATGCTGGGAGCTCACCCCAGTGTGCCAAATCCCCTGAAAAAGGAAAAACATCCCACAATGTTTTTTTTTACCCCATGAAAGAAGAAATCGGGCCCTCACAATCTCCCTGTCCCCTCCCACAACCCGTGCCCATCCTCTGCACACCCTGCCTCTCCACACCTCCATCACCCCATACTTACCTCCGGAGTCTGGTGCAATGATTTTTGGTGGACCAGGAACACGTCTGCACTCTTCAAAGCTGACCTCGAACCGAAGAAATGCCAATAAGCTGTATAAAGGCATAAATAGGGTGTTTTTCAACGTTGGTGCATATCTCAGCCATTATTTTGAATTTTTACACCAAATTTTCAACATGGGGTTATTGGGACCCCTCCTCATGAATTCAGTCATTGCCATGTCGTTATTCAGTCCCAAAAAGTGATTTTTTGGTCACTGCATGGAATCACCTTTCAAGACTGAGTAATGAAACAACAGTGCCACTGTTCATGATGGGCTCTCTCAAAAAGCATATGTTGCAAATTTGGTGAAAAAAAATTAAAAAATGGCTGCTTTACAAGTGAGAGTACATTGCATTTTTTCCACGGACGCTTGTAACTTCCTGAATTTGTAACATTTTCACTCCAGATTTACAAAATTGCCATTTTTCCACACCTCCTTATGAACAGTACAACTGTCATTTTACATATCCTGACCAAAATGTGTTTTCGCACATCCAGCACAGAATAGTGCAGTCGCTGTACAAAATCAGTTTTTGGGACAGTTTGAGAAAATGACAGTGACACTGTTCATGAGCAGAGGTCTTAAAATGCATATGTTGAAAATTTGGTGCCAAAAGTCCATAAAATGACTGTGTTACAAGCATGCATTACCCAGTTTCCACACACCCTGGTACTGTAACTTCGGAAATTTGCAATATTTTCATGCCAGATTTTCAACACTGGCATTTTTTCATGCCTTCTTATCAACAGTACAGCTGTCATTTTTCACAGCCTGCCCAAAATGTGTTTCTGCACCTGTGGCGCACAATGGCATGGTTGCTGTGGGAAAAGAACTTTTGGGACTGATTAACAAAATCACAGTGCCGCTGTTCATGAGGGAAGGTCCCAAAATGCCTATGTTGAAAATATGGCTGAAAAACTCCCCAAAATAATTGGATTACGGATGTGTGTCGTGCAGTTTCTATGGATGCCCATGACTTCACCAATTTTTCATATTTTCACTCCAAATTTTCAATGTTGCCATTGTTTTATGCCTCCTTATGAACAATACAGATGTCATTTTCCACATTCTGCCCAAAACGTGTTTTCATTCCTGTGTTGCCAAATGGCATAGCTGCTGTGCAAAACCACCTTTCAGCTAATAAACTGATAGTGCCGTTTTTCATGAGGTGGGCTCACAAACAGCCCATGTTGAAAATTTAGAGTGAAAATACCAACACACGCCTACAGTGTTAGGGTTTCCAACTATAATACCCCACCCAGTAGAGACTGACAGGCATCAGGGGTGTGACTTGGAATCATCAGCTGTAATGATCATGCCATTCCACCCCCAACACCACCCTGCAGCCAGTGACAGGCATCGTGGTGTGCCTTGCACTGTTCAGCCACAAAGTTCACCCCACTCTCCTATACTGCACCCACCTTAGTGTATTTCCTTATGGAATGGGGTAAGTATAATGCCCAAAGACCCCAAAGCACACCACGACACTTGTCACTGTCTACAGGGTAGGGTGAGGTACAATGGCATGAGCATTATAGCTGACTACCCAAAGGCACATCCCAATGCCTGTCAGTCTCTACAGGGTGGGAGTTGGGTTGACGTCACTTCAGTACTTCACAGCCATTCCTATTATGCATCTCTAACTCCAGCACTATCAGTGCCAGTGCCAGCAAGACAACATTTGGGATTGACAAATGCTTGTTATATATGTTGTAATGTTCATGATGTTTACACATTATGATCGAACAATAACATTTTGATGATGAGCTGCAGATTTATCCCTCCTGATCTCTGCAGACAGGATGGCATGTGTTTTCCACACCTAGCAACACTCTAAGTGCCTTTTCCTCTTCCCTAGTAACCTACACTAAGTAAGAAACCATTGTTATCCCTCCTGGCCCACTCCTTTTCTGCTCAGCTCCCACATCAGCCAACTCCATTTGTCTTGTGACCCTTCACCACTGGGATTGCTTGCTGCAGGGTTACATAGTGTTTATTGTATTGTTTATTTAGTTATATCTTTATTTAAAATACTTGGCCAGGAGGGCACACTGAGCTGAGATCAGCTAATTTCCAAGTGCATTTGGGGTAAGGGACAGGGATAAAATCTAAACAAAAATACACTCAGATGCATACAGATATTTTTAAAACTTTCAGAGCACATGATGACATAAAGACAATGCAATCAGCATTCCAGTAAATAGACACTTCATAGAATACAACAGTAGCAAGAAGTAGTAGACCTACATAGGAAATGGTGGTACCTTTGGGTAGCAGAAGGAGTAAGATTTGTTGAAGTGAGTTAGGGGCCAGGTTGTGGTAGATTGACATCATACTCTATTGTTGTGTATAGGGTTATATCACAGGTAGAAGATTAGGATACTTGGTGAGGACCAGTCACCAGAGTACATAAAGCATAAAAAAAATAGGAATGGGCAAAATGTTTCTTCTGCCAGCAGAATTCTGGCAAAATGTTGATTTCGTTTCCATGAAATTGTGTGAAATATTGCCAAAATTGTGTTTTCAGTTATTTCCATCTAATTTTAAAAGTGTTTGTTCAAATTGAATCAGGTTTGGCATTGTGACTGTCCCAGTGCCCATATGGAAATGTACCAAGTTTCAAATCTTTGTCTTTAAAAATGACTGAGTTATAAACCTCCAAACATTTGGAAATTTTACAATTTCAGTTAATGACTATGTAAACTTTAAATGTTTGTGCAAATTGCACCAAATTTGATGTGCTCACATTACCATATCCATACATATGTGTGTCAAGTTTCAGATCTCTAGCTTTAAAGGTGACTGAGTTATAAGCCTCTGAAATTTAAAAAATTACATTTTGCAATTATGTAAACTGCTGAATTTTAAGCCCTTAATAGTTTAAAGCTACAGAACAGAATATCACCAATGTTGTTAGGCACATTGTCCCTAAATATTAGGTTTTCAGACAACCACCATGATCCAGCATCAGAACATCATGCTGCCATGCTGACGACCCAGGTTCAGAAGTGAGCCCCTGGAAATTGTGTAGGGAGGCAGGTCATAGCTCAACTTTATAATCTCAGTTTAGCAGTTTCTATGACTCTTCCAAGAAAGCATGCATCTAAGTTTTCAATTACAGTATCTAGCTCCAAATGTGGCTAAGTTGTAAGCATAGAAATATTTTCAGAAATGTTCACATGAAGATTAAATTTCCTAAACTTTAAACCTCTATAACTTCCCCATCCTTCACCCAAATGTCATGATTCTTGGAAAGATTTTAGGGCATGTAACAGACAAAATGGATACCCCTAGCTTTAACATGTACAGAGTTGTAGCCAATTAAAGAATTTCAGAAAATTTTAAAAAATTCCATGAAACGTCATGAAATTTTGTGAAACGTCTGTGAATTTAGAATTTTCTAATTTCACCCATCTCTTAATATACAGTGATCCCGTTTTATGTTTGTTGTAATGCAAAGTGGTAAGCTAAAAAAAAAATATGTATATACTTATTTATAAAAAAAAACAGTTGACTAAGAAAGATTTAGGAAGAGAAGCAGGAATTTTTGGAGATGTTTACAAGTATATCTATATAGTAGTCACTTGGCAGATGTCCCTGACAGCGCCATGAATTTTCTGAGACATTTCACAACTTTTACATTGATATACCCACTGGTGTATGTTTGCATGAGTGTGATGGTTACCAGCCAGAAAGATGTGCAGTGGGTTTGTGCTGGCCACTGTTGTGAGACTGGGGAGGGGGCTGGGGTTACATGAGAGGTGAAAGGTGCCACTGGACACTAGGGACATTATATATGGGTATGGGGAAAGGGAGAGAGTATACTAGGATTTGTACACAACACAGAGATGACCTCATTATAATGCCATAGTTACTGTACGTAGTGGACCTTAAACAAGCACTTACTCCTTACATGCTGGGCTCCCAAAGCACAGCAATATAATGGGCTCACTGTGTAAAAAGGTGTGTTAAAGCTTCATGTAGAACTGGATAGCTCTGTTGTACATCTCACCTCATAGCCTTCAACCACTGTGTGGATCAATATGTCGTGATAAGGGCAAGTAGATTGTCATGTAATGATAATGGTATACTAGTAAGGAGGATTTAGGGCCTTCAATACTGAGTTGGGTCATTAGTATTTTATGTACAAATATTGAGGTTCAGCATTTCAACTCTAAGGGTTTGTGCCTTCCACAGTGTCCAGCTGAACCAGTGTGACACAACAACCGGTCCGCCAAACATTTGCTACTTGACTGGATCATCATGTACAGAGTGGATAGAGTCTCAGCATAGGGAGTGGTAGCTGACTCGATTAGTGACCACTCTTCTACATTCTGCACCTGGACTTGCAAGAGACTCCATCCCCATTCCAAAACCATGTCATTCAGGGATTTTTCTATACTATCACCTGAGGGCCTCAGAGATGACATACTGGCTGTGGACTGGTCCATGTTTTATTCCCTGGCTAAAATATGAACTGTGCACTTAGTTTTCTCTGTGCTGCTCTATCCTGTACTCAAGACAGACACTGCCCAATTACAACCCACAGGGTTAGGGGCTGTAACTCCAGATGGCTGTCCAGAGAACTGCTCAGGGAAATGAAACAGCAGGACACAGCTTGGGGCTTGTATAAAGTCACACTCTCACTGGCTTTGTGAAATTCATACTGAGCTCTCTGCAACATCTGTAAACAAGAGACCAGATGCAGTAAGGCATCATACCACAAAAGTCAACATATTCACAACCTGGGAGACCCTAGCAAATTTTGGTCCACTATCAGCTCTCTAACAAAATCTGACACCCAGCAGAGTAATATGTCTACTCACAGACGCAGACTTATCTACTGAGCCAAGTGTCATAGCAGAGCTACTTAATTGGAAATTCACTAACCTCGAGCCCTATATAGATAAACTTCTCCAGGATAATACCAGTGACCCAGAGGTTGCCGGGAACCCTAATATGTTACCCAGCGCCCCTTTCCACATCAAACATACCACCTCTAAGGACATTTATAGATTTCTCATGGAAGTCCCCAAATCAGGCAGTGCAGGCAGCGATGGCCTCTGCCCTGGATTCCTGAGGCTAACTGATGGCTACATTATGTCATCACCTAGCCTTTCTCTACACAATGTCTCTAGCGACCTCCTCTGTACCTAAGCTTTGGAAACAGGCCAGAGTAATCACTATTTTCAAATCTGGGGATTCTGTCATCATGGAGAACTACAGATCAGTTTCCATACAGTCACATCTCAGCAAAGTGTTAGAGAAGATAGTTTTCCAGTAAATATTGGATTCAATAGATAAAACAGACTTCTCTCCCTGCTATAGAATGGTTTTAGGAAGGGATTCAGCACACCACAGCCACAGCCTGCTTCACTGACCATGTACTCAGATCTGCTGATGAAGGTATGCTAACTGGGGCCATCTTAACTGACTTACCAAAAGCATTTGATCTTGTTGATTACAGCCTCCTCATACAGAAACTTGCCTCCTTAGGCTTCATTGAGGGGACAGCAAAATAGTTTCACCACTATCTCTCTGGTATGTCACAAAGCATCTGGGTTAGTGGATCTCTATTATTCCCCCCTAGAAGTAACCAGTGGGATCCTACAAGGATCCATACTGGGCCTGATCCTGTACTCCTTATTTGTCAATAACTTACTACAAATTAATCCTGGCTATAAGAAACTCATGTATACAGATGATCTAATCCTGTACAGGAGTGACAACAACCTCCCCTCCCTGTCTCACTCCCTCTTTCATGACTTCACAATCACACATAACTGGTTTTTTGGCTAACAGACTCTTGGTCAATACTAAGAAGACCAAATCCATGCTATTTGGGTCTAAACAGGAGCTCTCTAAAATACCCTCACAAACAGTCAACTCCCTCTCCATCTTGTCCCCTGATGGGTCATTTCTAGAGCAGGTCAAGAGTTTTAAATATCTGGGGATCACACTGGACCCTTCCCTCACATTCAGTGATCACATAGAAACAATAATCATGAAAATTCACCAGCAGGTTGGGGCTTGCTACTGCCTAAAACATATTATTACTCCTGAAGCTAGACTGGTGATCCAACATGGTGCATTGCTCCCTCTCCTGGAGTAATGCTCCCCTGTCATCTCCCAGACCTCTTCTAGGGAACTCACCTGACTTAACACTACCTACAACTGCATCTGTCACTTTATTCTCTCTGTCCCTGTAACTACCCATCACTGCTCCCTGTATGCCTCCCTAGGTTGGCTGACACCCCAGGCTCGATGTGACCTCCACCTTGGAATCCTTGTTCACAAAACTCTTGTGGCAGGTGCTACCTTCCCCCTAGTCAGGTTCCTTTGCATTAAGCAATGTGAAAGGGAGACAAGGTCTTCGTCTCAGCAACTGCTAAGTGTCCCATGCTCGAACACTAACATGGGCTAACGTGCTTTCTCAGTAGTGGCTCCCAAACTCTGGAACAGTTTCTCCACCAGTGTTCTTAACATTAGCTCTACACAGGCCTTCAAATCAAGCTTATCTGCAGCTCTCCTAGCAAAATCTGTCTATAACTGTACGCCATTACTTTATCTTATTGGTGTTATTTAACTGTCTATCCTTAGCTCATTTTTATCTTTTATGTATGTACCCAAACTGCTACCTATCATATTGTTGTTATGTCTAATTTACCTGCTTTGATGTTATACGTGTATATAACCTGTTGCTCTCTAGTTCACCTCACTGGATGTATATATTTTGTTTTGTATCTTTAAACTGTGCCAATTGTATGGCCTGGATCATGCCTGAAAATGGTCCCTGGGACCAGTGTACCCACCTGGTTAACAAATAAATAAAAAAAAATTAAAATAAATAAGAGGTGCTGTATATTATGTGTGTGGTCACTCCTGGGGATTGCATTCACACAAGGGTTACGGCTTTGCTTTGCACATTACTCACAGGGAGTATATTGAAAATCTGATAATTCCCCCAGGGCTATAGCACTCAGTTCCCATTATACCTCCAGTTCTCTTGTGTGCTTCATTGTATGAAAACATTGTCCTTTGCACTTCTCTTAGCACATTCTTTGAATATGGTGCCAAAGGGCTGTAACTCTACCCATAACTGATTTAATAGAAACATAGAAAAAAGATGTCAGAAAGAGGCCAAGTTTCCATTTAGTCTGCCCATGTGTTCCCTGGACCATCTCAGATCCTAAGATCTAATCCCCTTATGCCTCCTACTGCTCCTACTGCATTTCATCATGCTTTAGCCCTGTCCCACCCCAGCTTGAATGATGTCACAGACTTTGCTTCCACTACCTCAGCTGGCAGTTTATTCCTTGGTTCCATGACTCTTTCTGTAAAATAGTGTTTTCTAAGCTCCCTCTTGAAGCTTCCCCCTTAACTGACACTCCTGCCCTCTAATGTTGCAGACAGAGACTCTGTTGAACAGGTCAGAGGATGGCACCTTATTTAGTCCTCTCAGGAACTTGTATGTTTCAATCATGTCTCCCTCTCCCACCTTATCTCCAGTGAGAACATATTTAATGCTTCCAGATGCTCCTTGTACAAGTGCCCTTGAAGGCCTTGAATCATCTTGGTCACTCTTCTCTAGACAGCCTCTAACCTGTCTTTATCCTTTTTCAGATGTAGACTCCAAAACTGGACACAGTACTCCAGATGGGGACTTACCAGGGACCTGTAGAGTGGCAGTATTACCTCCCTTCTCCTGCTGTCAAATCCCCTCCCTATGCACCCTAGCATTCTGTTGTCCTTGCTATAAGCTATGTTGCATTGGCTGGTCTGTTTAAGAGTGTTGCTTATGATGACACCTAGGTCCCTTTCTTCCTGCATGGTGCTGAGCTGGATTCCATTGAGGTAGTATTCTGTCCTTGGGTTCCCTTTACCCAAATGCATCACATTGAATTTTTTTGCATTGGACTTCAGCTGTCAGATGTTAGACTATCTTTCCAGCCTCTGTAGGTCTTTTTGTAGGTTCCTAACCACCTCCTCACTGTCAACCCTTCCTCCTAGCTTGACATCATCCATAAATAGGGCAATTTTCTCCTGAATACCTATGCTGATGTCACTGATAAAAGCATTAAACAGGACTGGCCCCAACACTGAGCCTTCAGGCACACTAGTAGTGACTGCCTTCATCTGACCTCACCCCATTTACCACTGCCCTCTATTTTCTGTCCATAAGCCAATTACCTACCCAACTGACTATGCTCTTGGCTGCACCCAGGTCCTCCAGCTTTTTCAGCAGGTGGTTGTGCAGCACCGAATCAAAGGCCTTACTGAAATCAAAATAGAGGAGGTCCACTGGGTGACCTTTGTCTAGTTCCCTTGCGACATAATCAAAATATGTGATTAAGTTAATTTGGCATGACCTACCCACCAAGAACCCATGTTGTCTGTCATTCTGCAGACCATTCTTATCTTGGCACTCTACCAAGTTTTTTTTTTATTAAGGTTTCCATTAGTTTCCCCACTATCGACATATGGCTAACTGGTCTATATTTGCATGCTTCCTCCCGACTCCCTCCCTTGTGGAGAAGCACCACATCAGTTCTTCTCCAGTCTCCCAGCACTAACCCCTATCTGAAGTGATCTGCTGAATAAATGTGCTAAGAGATCTGCCAATTCGCTTGCTAGTTCCTTTAGTACACTTGAGTGTATTCCATCAGGCCCTAAGGCAGGAGAGTAAAGAAGCTGAAGAGAGGCACTGTTTAAGTGATATTGAAAGTATTACATCTGGAGAACCTTGATCTTAAACAAACATTCTAGTCCTGTCCCCATCCCCCAAATAGTAGGTTGTAAAAGTGTGGCCCTATGGCATGTTTTCAAGTCTGCCATTTGACTTTGCAAAACATACCCTCAGTAAGTATATGGAGCTTCAGCTCAGTTTTTTACTTCACTAAACATTATATTGCCTAACAGTTCCATAGAGAAATGAATAACAACTAGAAACTTTTTTTTTACAAAGAAAAAGGGGAAAATGGGAATGAAAAAAAACATAAGTGCTGTTGCTGTAGACTGTCATCCACAAAGAATGAACACAGACTTGGAGCAGCACTATCAAACTGTTGACAGGACCGAACAAGTTATTACATTCTGAGGCTACAGAATACTAATGTGCTAAAACACTGCTTACAGTAAGCAGTTTTACGTGTCAAGGTATGTAATTGTTATTCAAAAACTGCAAAAGAAATACTAAGAGATAATTTCACCCCACAGCTGTAAGGCTGCATTACTTAAAAATGCAAATTTTACTATGCATATTTGAGGTTTAGTTATGAGCAATCTCCTGGTTTTCTTCACTTGAATCAATTATTAAAAACCTATCTAAATTATATAGGCAGACTATATTATACTTTCTGCTGTTTCAAGTATTATCACCTTAAACTGCATATTTAAAAGACATTCAATTTATCTCACGCCCTGTACCCCATTGGCCTTATAATATTCAACAATTGCACATACACACATAAATGAATTATTAATGTCCATTTTTAACATGAAATCTATAAAGCAAATAATATACATTCCCTGCATGTGTAATCACTTTAAAGATAAAGCTCACCAGACTGTACAAAGTCAGAAACACACTTTTTACTATACTGTATGTCACCACATTGGGACTGTAAAAATTGTTTTAATACCAGTGAATTAGTACTCTTCAAAGATCCCTCCAGCTGCTGTGGAAAAATGGATCAACACACTTATTTAATGTAGCTACCAGAATCCATTAGACACATTTCCTTTACAACACAGCACTGATGAATGAAATGTCACATGCTAATGTAAGAATAATCAATTTAGAATGCTTATGACAATTAACAAAGCGTGAGATAAGACTTGAAAGCACTGTGCTTTGTCAGCCCTGATTTGGATTAAACTTGCACTAATGGGATCATTTTTCTTTCCAAAGGTACTCTTTCAAGGCAGTCCTATCAATTAGTATGAATTATGCATGCATACAATTATGTCCAATGTCATTAATTTGTCTAATTAATTTTTATGATTTAGTGAATAGAAGTACACCAGATTTCATAAGATATCTTTTGTAGTGCTCAAAGGTAATTCACATACAGTAAGCTAATAGTTTTATTTGTTTATTTATCATTAGAGGGTCTATCAGTATTAGCCCATGGCAGCTTGAATGGCAGCTTTTAGTCATAAATATTGCAATTTTATGCATATTCATAACAAAAAAACTGCATTAATGCACCAGTTAGGGTTCAAGTTAATGCCACAAAAGTAGGGAATATAATGTAGGGTTTCCAACCCTAACTCTCCCCCCCCAAACAGCAAAAGGACAAGCCCACACAAGCAACCACAGACAGCCATCATTAGGCAAGACGAACAACATAAAACAGTTTCCAGATTATACAAATGCAGTAGCACTGATGTGCTACCTTCATGGATTTGTATCTGTGGCACACACACACTGCAAGATGGACACACCCGCTTGTCAGTACAGACAGAAATCCAGGATACTCAAATCACAACACTATTTCTCTTTGCAGAAGTGCAGGTCCCTGCAGCCACAGACACAAATCCATGATACCCAAATTACAAGAGTTTTGTCTGCAGAGGTGCAAGCATGTAATGGACCAGCACTTCTGTAGCCTCAGCTAGCTGCTCATGTACACTGTAAGACATGCACACACTTGATGAACCTGTACTTCTGCAGCTGCAGATGTAAAACATACACAATGACCTCTAGCTGCAGAAGCATGAGAGCCACAAAATCCATGACACCAAACTTAAAACAGTGTTTCTGTCTGCAGAAGTGCAAGCACCTCAGGGGCCTGTTTGTCTTCAGTCACACGTGTAAGACATATGCACCAACTTCTGGCTTCAGACTGGCAGGCCCCTGTTACAGAGACATAAGAACTGTTGCAATGTGGGTATCATGGTTTCAGCAGCAGATCTAGAATCTGTTCCAGGGGTAGCAGGTTTTCAGATACAAAAATTATAGCAGTATGTCTGTGTGCAGAAACATAGCCCCTGAGGGGCTTCTCATTAAGACTTATACACTGACTTATAGCTGCAGAAGTGAGGCACATGTGGGGCCTGCCAATACACAAACGGAAATACTGTTGCAATGTGTGCATCATAGTTTCAGCAGCAGATCTAGAAATTGTTAAAGGGGTAGCAGGTTTTTAGTTATGCAGTTGCATACAGAAAACCAAGCAGTAGCAGATCATGCCATCTAGATTGTGCATGAGTACCTATGTATGCAGAGGTGCAGGCGCCATGGGGCCTTCTGTCTGTAGAACACACTGTATGACATACAGACACAGGTGTGGCCACAGATGCAAATCCATGAAGGTAGCACAACAGTGCTACTGCATTTGTGTCATCTAGAAACAGTTGTATGTTGTTTGTCCTACCTGACAATGTCTGTCTTTTGTTGCTTGTGTGGGCATGTCATTTTGCTGCTTGGGGGGTGGGGAGTTCAGGTTAGAAACCCTAACACCATATTTCCCAGCTTCTGTGGCATTAACTTGAACCTGAACTGGCACATTAATGCAGTTTTTTGCAATGAATTTCCCTACCTTTTGAGACAGTATAATTGTATTCTCATTTGCCTGAGGGAACAAGGGGCCCTCTGGGCTCTGCACTCTGCACTCCCATCCCTCCATAGATGCGTACAAGTATGTTGGCATTTCAGCCAAAACAGCACCCAAATTGTCCGCATAGGCTTGTTATTACCCACCTCATGAACACTGTGCTGAGAATTCGCATACCCTGCTGAAACATCATTCCATATCTTGAGAACTGTGAAACAAAACATGCATTCAAGAAACTCTCCATGTCTTGAAATGCTGACAGCTTAGTTGTGCATGCCAAATTTTGAGCTGTTTTATCAAATGACTCCAAAGTTATTAAGGTGCAAAATTACAAACCAGATTACCAGCTGAGAACCACTATTTCTGTTCACGAAATGTGGCACTCAGTATATCAAAAACTGTACAAGATGCCACAACAAAACTTTCCACTTCTTGAGACCACAGCCTGACTGTGTATGCATACCAATTTTTGGGTTATTTCATCATGACACCAAATTTGAGAACCAGATTACCAACTGAGAACCACTTTTTCTGGTTTGAGAAATTTGGCACTCTGTATCTCGAAAACCATACAACATGCTAACACTAAACTTTCCATGTCTTGAGACTCTGACAGCCTGACTGCATGCCACATTTTGGGTTATTTTATCAAATGATGCAAAAGCTATAAAGGTGCAAATTTTCAAACCAGATTACCAACTGAGAACCACTTTCTGGTTCGCACAAACTGAGAACCACTTTTTTTGGTTTGCTCCAACTGAGAACCACTTTTTCTGGTTCACACCAACTGAGAAACACATTTTCTGGTGGGCACCAACTTTGAACCACTTTTTCCGATTTGCACCATATATTATCTATCGCTTGACCCACATGTATGACCTCTATTTGAGGAATGAGGAACTGCAACTGCACACTATTCAGCTGTGAAGGAGCTGAAAGAGCAGAACACTGACATGTTTGCCTTTTGTTTTGAACAGGTATGCCACCATTGCCTGTGTGGCTGAGAGAGAGAGAGAAGCTTTCACAGCAACAAAACAGAAGAGAGTAGGCAGTAGCTACTTTCTGAGTCAGTGACTTTCCAGGCCAACTTGTGTTGCAAGACATATACAGCATAAAGCCTTATTGTACTGCTGTTGGGTCCCTGGTGTCAGAGTCTGGGCAGTGGTGGAGCCCGCACTGGAGGCAGAACACTCAGGGCAGCCCTGGGGAGGACTGGGCACCATAAAGTCAAAAGCTGAAATTAGAAACATGCTCCTTGGAGAAGACGTGCTTACTATTTAGTTCTTCTTGTTTCCCTAGTTTTATATTAAATTTCTCATAATTCTGCTGCTGCAGTCAGCAGCGTGTTGAGGCTGAAGTTTTCATATTTTTGTCTTTTACTTTTAAACACTTAAATATTCAAACACTTTCAGGATATATTTTTTTTTAGCAGTAGGTCATAGATAGGATTATAAAACTGATAGGTTTTATAAAACTGTTTTTTAGTATTAATGTGTGATGTGTAAATCAATATACTGATATGCACATGTATTATGAATGTTATGAATGCTATCAAGGCATCCAGTGGATAAAAAAGTGCAATATTTTGTATTTAATGCCTAAGGTTCAGTGATTAATCTGCTGTTTTTAATGCCACTTAGGCACCTTTAAAGTCTGGTAGTGAACTTAGATAAACAAACAGTTTTGATTAATTAAATTCTTTACCTATTTAGCCCATTTAACCATTTAATTATTTAAGTCCAAATCTATCAAGCATTTTTGTACTTTTAGTGGCCATCAGAAAATCGAGGGCCAGGAAATTGGGAAGAATATGTGTCATAGAAAACCATACGGGGAGATTTATCAGTGGCTGCTGTGTTGGACTTATTCTTTCCTGGACAGACACTGGAGACTGCCAGAGCGTGAAAGAAAAAAAAGTCCCAGAGGAGGAAGAGACAAAGGAGAGTGACTTATTGATACCTGAAACAATAAGAAGGCTCGAAGTGGAGTACATCATACAGTAAAAGTGTGAGACAAATTATTTAATACATCAGTGAATGAACACTAAAGATTGCACCTGATGCTGAATTTTGACTCCACAAAGGATAATATAATTTTATAATTTTATTATCTTATTATAATATTGCCATCTTATCTCTCATTTTAATGTTTTAGTATCTCTAGGCAATAAGCAAAACTTGGGAAAATAATTTTTTTAGCTCTGCATTGTTCGATGTTAAGCTATATCGAACAAGTGATTCTGCCATTTAATTGCAGTACACCATTTTCTAATTAATTTAGATTTATTTATTTATTTATTAAATTTTGGTGACCAAGTAGGCCCACTGAGCCCCAAAGGTCCCATTTTCAGGGGCAACCCGGGATAACAATACAAGTCATAAGAATGAACAAGGACATAAGGAACATTTGAGGCATTGTGAGTTACATCATGAGGTGGTTACAGTAAAGAAAAATAGTGGATACAGGCATGGTTACAGGCATGGTAAAAGAAAAGCAGTGGATGCAGGCATGGGTACAGGCATGGTTATCATCATGACATGTAAGCAATTGGTAGATGGTGAAGACTCAGAAAATGCCTACAGTTACTTGTAATGGAGGACATGGAGAATGTAAGGACAAAAGTGGGAAGGGGAGGGAAAAAGCAAGGGGAAGGGTCCTATTTCATTGAACCATCTAGCACTAAAAGCCCTAAATAAATTACATAATAATAAATTAAAGGGAAAGAAGAAATGTAAACTCATTAAATGGACAGCAGTAAAGCAAAACATAGGAGTGATACATACATCAACTCCTAACTGTGACATTACAAGGTTTATAGGGAAAACACCCATATTAAAAAAGACAGAGACCAGAATTACCCCTGAAAACATCAGGGTACAGGATAGAACAGCTACATCAGCCAAAAGATTAGCTGAAGAGACAAGGACAAAGATAAGGACTGAAGTGGACACGGATTTACATGAAAGAAGGGGAGAAAAGGAAAAAACAGGGATAGACTTCTCAAACATATTCAATAACCTATCAATATTAGATAGGGAAGTTAGAAGTTTAAGAGAAACAATCAGAGAAGATCAAAATGGCTCAAGATACATAGAAAGAGATAATTCCCAGGATAAGCATTCAATTCAATAGAAGAACAGGAAATACATAAGACATACGATGATTATTTATGGTCAACGAGTCCAGCAAGCTTTAGAATCCCCGATATAAAAGGCATAACCAGGGATGTAATATTAACTCTGAGAGATCCATTTACCACCACCATTTTTTTGTATAAACAAATGATACAGATTAAACAAGACCTGGTATTCATAAAAGGCATATATTTGGACAATAGGATAAAATTAGAACAAATACAAAATGCATGTTCAATTTCACACAAAGAAAAAGGGAAGGTAAGGGAAGAAATATATACAGACACACAACAGGATCCTCTGGAAAAGCAACAAACTGATACTAGTAGTATAAGTAAAAGTAAATCAGGTAAATCCATGCCCAAAGTAGAGGATACAGAAGGTGAAATACCTAGTGGAGTAAAGTTACCTGAGCAAAAAAACAACAGATAAAAGCATCTTTAGTCAAACATCTGACTATGTGATGCTTCCCGACAAAGAGATGAGGGTAGACAGCATATGCATGGGATGAAAAAATGCATTCCCAGATCTTTGGGAGAGAGAGGAATTGTAGGAGTGGAAGGCAGGACAAAACAGAAAACAAAAGAAAAAAAAGGAAAACTAAAGAAAAAAGAAAGGGTCTGATAGTGCCCTGGAAATTAGCATAGACAAAAAACAAACTATTTTTAATAAAACATCTCAAAACACTGGGCCGGATATTCAAAAGGGTTGCACCATGCGCAATAAGGTTGCGCCTGCGTAAGTCCGAACTTGCTCCATTCTGCGATATTCAGCAGGAGGCAGTTGCGCCACAGAAAACATGCTGAGCAACAGCGCAATGCAAATGAATGCATGCTGAACTGGAGGGGGAGGAACCATGCATAAACTGCACAGCTGATATTCAGCCGGGCTGTGCAGAGTTGTGCAGGCGCAACCCCCAAACTGTGCCTGCACAACTTTGAGCCAAAAAAAAAGGCTTAAGTTGAGGGCCACCCACAGGTGAGCTGCTGCATTGCAGGGCACAACACAGCAGCTGCCACCTGTGGCTGGCCCCCAACCCAGTCCCTGTGCCCCCCCCGCAACCCGATAGAGGGCAGATGATCAGGAATCCCCTCACTCTCTTTCACTGGCCGATTGGGCATAGCAATCCCTCCCACCAGCCTGGTCGCGCAGCAGCAATGAGTCCTCTGGACATCTCTGGTGGTCCAGTGGACTGAAGCCCGATCGCTGGCAGTGTTGTGGTAAACCCCCGGTCCGATCTCGAGGGTTCAGTGATCGGCAACCACGGGCAGCGATCCTCCGCTTCGAGTCCTTTGGGACACTTTATCGCTGGATGTAATGCCGCATAGTTCATTGTACCTGGTGTTGGTGTCTCTTCTCATCTATTACCTTCACAGTCGGTGGCAGCACCTCCCCGTTTCGCCGCTGCCCGCCGACCGACTGCCCGGTAGGGGCTGCATGCCCATTGGTGCGAGAAAGAGCTACGGGCGCAGTAGCTCATACCGCATCATGACAGTCCAGATTTGTGGAATGATCATATCATAAAACTGACTGCCTATGTACGGTATGGGCTGCATGCCCATTGGCTCTTTTCTTCTGCACCAATGGCATGTAGTTCTCACCGGCAGCTGGGGCCGGGCGGGCGCGGGGTGGTAGGCGGGAGGGATGCTGCCCGCCAGCTGTGGGGGAGCGGGTGGTGGGGCTCGCGGGTGGGTGGGAGGTGGGGACACCAGCCACCAGGGCAATGTTGGGGTGGGATTTGGCAGCATTTACATCCCACAATCGGATGTGCCACTAGACCACCAGGGCTGAATTTGGGAGGGGATTCTACACTACTGCCCGTGATCGGGCTTTTTCGTCCACTGGACCACCAGGGCTGATTTCGGGAGGGGGTTTACACAACTACCGCCTGCGAGTAGGCTTTTCGGTCACTGGACCACCAGGGATATGTTTGGGGTGGGGAGCTACATTGCTGACCGCGATCGGGCTGTTGGGGGAATAAACCATGCCCATGATCGGGCCAGTGAGGGGTGGGAGGATTCTACACTGTTTTGCCTCGATCGGGCTGCAGGGGCATTGGTCCCCGACAGCTGCTGCCTGGCAGGGCACCAGGTGCAACTCCTCGGGGATCAGAGCACCTGCATGCTAATGGCATGCAAATGGGGACATAATCAGATGCAAATGGCCCCCTGTGCCTTGCATGAATTATAGCCCCATTTGCATGTCATCTTTTGAATATGATTTTGCACATGGCGCAATGGTATGCGCCACCGCAAGTTGAATGCTCCACTTGTCAACTTCTGGCGGTGGCGCAAGTTCCACCGCGCCATGCACAGTGGCTGTGGTTGGGGGGTGATATTCAAAGGAGTTGCTCAATAGCGCAACTCCTTTGAATATCATCCCGGATACACCCCTGTGCAACTATTTTGTGCAGCGCAAGGGCTTGCACCTATGAATGGCGCAGTTTGAATATCCAGCCCACTATATTTAATCTTCAAGAAACAAAATAAAATGGAGAAATCAGTACCACTCATATAAAAAAGGATAATAATAATAATAAAAAAAATAGAAAGGTGGAGGCCACTAATGATAAAAATAAAAAACAGACAGGAGTAAGACAACAGGCCTGAATAAACAACATAAAAAGATAAGAATAAGGCCTTCAGTAAAAAAAGAGAAAAGAATATAAATAAACCAAAAAAAAAGGAATAAAGAGGAAGAAAGACAGTGAAAGGACAAAACAGAGCCAAATGAAACAAAAAACACAAAAATGGAAACCAAATCTAGGAAAACAGCAATAGAAAACACACAAGACATTATGATGGGAGAGAAGGGGAAGATATGACAGGGGAAATGAATCAAGAAGCTAAGTCATCCAATGAGAATGTTAGGAAATTTTTGCTTAAAACTCTCAGGACAGATTTTGTATTACTATTATATAAAATGGCCTGTATACCAGAAAAAACAAATGAAAGCCTGACTAGGATGACAAAAAACTTACTAGAGACTGACGTGAATGGTTGCAGACATGTGTGGGATTATGTGAGTGTTGTTAAACCTATAAATGAATCAGAACTGGTCCTACTAGTCTCAGATCAATTTTGTATTCTAAAAGTGGCTTACTATAAAATAGAGGAGTTAAAGAAAATGGGAATACAAATGGGGAAGTAACAACATTGAATGATCTTTTTCCAGAATTTTTTGAAACTAAAGAGAGGGGAAAAAAGGTCATAACATCAGGATATCTATATTTTGCTTAAAACAGATGTGTAAAGAGAACAAAGGGAATATAATTCAATTCAATTTTTATTTAAACAGGAAATACACCATTGAGACAAGCTCATTTACAAAGTGGTCCTGGAGAACAATGGAAACATACAAATAATGCAAAGTACAAAACAACAGGAAAACAACATCACCGTACAATAAAGTAAAAACCAACTAAAGAAGCACAAAGTTTGTGAAAGTATACTAACCTATGAATAACACTGCGTTTGCTAAGTGCTGAGATGGAGTTGTAGATTGAGCTGAAGGTAAGGCAGAAGGGAAGCGAGAGAGAGGCAAGTGTGGTAGGAAGGATGGGGCAGCAATAAATGGGGATCAATAAGGGCATATAGAGGGAAGAGGTGAAGTTAGAGATAAGGAGGGATGAGTGGCATAGGTGATGGATAGAAGCGGGTTTCAATTTATAATAAATAAAATAGACAGAAGTGCTTAAGTAAGAAAAGAGGTTGTGGAATGGCTATGAGGGAAGAACTAATTGGCGTACCACTGACACTTTAGTAGCAAGGCAGAGTTTAACCTTGATTTGAAGGAATTTGGCCCAACAACTTGGGCTAATTTCAAGGAGTTTTGAATAGAATTCCATACAGATGCAATGGCATAGCTAAGGGAGGCAGCACCAAACCAAGACCAGATTCTTGTAGTGTCCAAACAGATGCAGTCATAATGCTGGAGGGAGTACGACTGAGGAGAGGTTGTAAAGAGGTTACAGATGTATGGAGGCAAGTTCGAAGTTAGACCCTGTATGCTCAGAGGGCAGCATTCTGGCATCTATGAGCAGCTAGGGATCCCCACCTTATTTGTGCCTAGAGGAATCAATGGTGTGTATTTGAGGAGGCATTAGTGACAAATCTGGTTGCCCTATGATAGAGAGTGTCTATTTTGGTGAGAACTGTTTTGGTCCCATGGCTGTATAATATATCAGTATAGTCAGTGAGGGGCAAACACATAGAAGAGACTAGTCTTCATTTGGCTTCAAAGGAAAGTAGATGTCGGATTCTAAAAAGGATTCCAAATCTTTGTTTAAGCTTCTTTGTGAGTTCATCAATATGGAGAGAGAAGGAGAGTCTGTGGTCCAGCCAAAAGCCAAGATATTTGAATTTATTAACAACTTCTATAGTTTCTCCCAAGATGGTGGTAATCTGTAAGGCAGGTGGGAGGGATTTTAGGTCTCCCAACTTGTCTTGGGGGGAGAACAATATTACTTTAGTTTTTTTTTTTTGCATTAAGCAGTAATTTTAAGTTGAGCAGTTCATATTCTAGCAAGTTAAATTCTTTCTGGAGTTCCAGACAGGCTTCATCTAATGAGGGTTTAGCAATGTATATAACTGTGTCATAGACGAATAGGTGAACACTTGCATTTGTAACCTTTTGATTGATGTCATTAATATATATTGCGAAGAGAAGAGGTCCAAGGATTGAGCCTTGGGGGAACCCTCTTTGTGGTGATTTTAGGGGAGAGAGATCACCTTGTGCAGAAACCTGTTGCAGCCTATCAGAGAGTTATGAGGAAAACCAACTGAGAACACTGTTATCAATACCTAGGTTCTTCAACATGGTTAGGAGCAGGGTTTGGTAAAACAGAAAACAAAAGAAAAAAAGGGAGACAGGAGAGTGCCATGAGAAAGAGAGAGATTAAAAAGGTATGTGATAGGCGGTGCTAGGATGAAGTAGATGAGTTTCAAGTATCATGGGTCAAGACGGTCAGCACCCATGTTGTAATTGGGATCAAGGGCTAGAAGTAGGTCTTCCACCTGCTTTACGGAGACTGTACTAAAACTGAAAGTGTTGTCAGTGAATTTGGCCACCTGGTGGCGAGGCAATCCAGTGGCAGGAACAATTTTACATGCAGGGAAGAGTCAAAAGCCAGACCAGCTGTAGCAAAGTGATTGTTGAGCTAATCAAAGATGGATAACCTATCAGTATAGGTAATTCCAGCCACACAAAGTTTGGAGGGTAGCGGAGATGGTGGGCAGTGTCCCTCTACCTCGTGAAGGAAGTGCCAGAACATTGCAGCATTATATTTGGTAGAGTGAAGTGCAGTTTGAAAATATTTAGCCTTTTCTGTTCTAGCTACTTTAGTGCATCTATTTCTAGCTGCTCTGAAGACTGTCCAGTCTGAGGTGGATTTGATGGTACAAGCTTTTTTCCAAAGTACGTCTCTTAAGCGCAAAACAGTTTTGAGGGAAGGAGAAAACCAAGGGCAGGCTCTTTTCCTGGCTCTAAGTTTCACCATGGGAGCATGCTTGTCAATCACATTGAACACTAGAGAATGAAACAAGGAATAGACCTCAGAAACCATTTTAGCAAGGTAGAAGTCTTGCCATCTAATTGCATTTAGAACAGTCAAGAAATCGGCAGAGATGAATTTGCGACGGTTCCTTTTGAATATAAAGTGGGGAAAGGTCCCAGTATGTGGCGTAAATCTGACACAAGCGATGGCCCTTTGGTCACGGATATCATTACCAAGTGTAAGGGAAAAATTGATTGATACACTAAATATACTGTTAAATACACAAGTCTGCAACCAAGAAATAAAAAGGTAGTTCCTGGGAAACCAATGGACAAATATCAATATGGGAGAAAAAAGAGACTGTGACAGGACTATTGTTGTACAAACAAAGCTCACTGGATGAGCTGGGTATTTTTGTATGTGTGGAAGATGAAATAATGGAGAGCAAACACTACTGCCAATTATCTGAAAAAGGTACCAAATGGGAAATAATGTAGAAACATCTAGTAAATTTGAGGTACTGTCCAATATGACTCAGTGACAACTACCTGAAACAATTCAGGGAAGGTGGCCAGAGGGATCTGTACAGAACACTAAAACCAAGCTGCCTGAAACTAGAAATGTATGTATATTATCCTGGAATTTATCGGGTATTGGGGATAAGTTAGGAGATCCAGAGAAGTTGGATAGTTAGAAAGATATTTGCATAATTTTGACTTCATATGCTTACAGGAATCTTGAATAGTGGGCAATGAATTCCTGCATAAATATAGATTAAACGTCAAAAAGGCAGAAAAACATAAAAAATATGGCAGAAATGTGAGGAGTCTGGTTACTTTATGTAGACTAGACAACAAAATAACTACCAAAGAAATCCCCAGCAACAGCAGAAGCATATTAATAGTACAAATTACAGGAGTCAGCTGGGAAAATACTAGTAGTAGTAGTAGTAGCTATAGTAAAACAATTTATTTATATACAGGAGGAAAAATTTCATGTCATAAGGGTGGGTACCCTGTTTTCAAGACAGTCCTGTTTCAGATGTTACAACAATACCTTATCAGACATACATATCATCTCTACAAAAACATATAAATACATTATTAAAATTAGGCATTACAATTCTTACTAACTAATCAACAATGACATTCTGTAATAAAAACACATTTCAGTTTGTTGTTAAACTCACCACAGGATGTTAAAGTGTGAATTGAGTGGGGAAGTCTATTCCATCTAACGGAGGCTTGGTATTTTAAGGTTATAGCTCTAAACGTAGTCCTTTGTCTAGGAATTACTAATTTATTTTCATGGACTGATCTAGTTATTCAGAAGAGACAGGGCAAGCAGGAAGGGAAGAGGAGTGGGACTTTATGAGAAAGATGGCATAAAGGCCACAGAGATCAAGGAGGAACAAAATGGGGGAGAGATACTGTGGGTTAAGCTGAAAAGGAAAATGGGGTCAGCCATCAGCACAGGGGTTGTCTACAGACAACCAGCCCAGGAGGAAAAAACAGATAGGGAGCTGATGCTAGCCATCCAAAGGATGGCAGACAAGGGTGAGGTGGTGCTGGTTGAAAACTTCAGTATTCCAGGCATGGACTGGAGCCTCCCAGGAGCAGCATCAACTAGGAGCAAATTTATCCTGGACTCCCTTCAAGGTGCCTTCCTCAAGCAACTAGTCATGGAACCAACTCGGCAGAAGGCAATACTGGACCTCATGCTCACAAATGGGGACAGTGTGATGGGGTAACAGTGGGGGAGCACTTGGGGAACAGTGACCACCAGTCACTGTGGTTTGAAATCACTGAAGGAGCAGAACCAAACCACACAAAATCACATATCCTGTATTTTAGGGGGGGAAACTTTGGGAAAATGGGGAGATGCTTGAAAGAGGCATTAATGGGAATGGGGTGGGTATCAGGGGTTGAAGAACAGTGGGTAATATTTAAAACAGGGATTACAAGACCAACCTAACTATGCATTAAGCAGGTTAGCAAGGGGAAAAGGAATATGAGGCCATTATGGTTCTCCAAGGAGGCAGTGGAGAAAGTGAAAGCCAAAAAGATTACATTCAGGCAATACAGAAAGACGCAGGCAGAATGGGATAGGGAGAAGTACCAGGAGAAGCAAAGGGAGGCAGGGATGTCAGTAAGGGAAGCCAAAGCTCAGACAGAAGAGCGCATCACAAAATCAGTGGGTAAACGGGACAAAACCTTTTACAGGTACATAAGTGAAAAAAGAAAGGCAAAGGGAAGGATAGTGAGACTGAAGGGGGAAGGTGGGGGCCACATGGAGGATGACAACAGTAAAGCTGACATACTGAACAGGTCTTTCTGCTCAGTCCTTACTGAGGTAGAGGAGGGTAATGGGCCTGAAGGGAGTACAACGGGTGGGAATGGTGCAGAAATGGACACAAGTCCCTTTACATGGGACAGAGTCCTAAAGGAACTAGAAGGAATAAGAGTTGATAAAGCAATGGGGCCAGATGGGGGTGCACCCCTGGGTCCTAAAGGAACTAAGAGAGGTGGTGGCTGAACCTCTGGCAATCCTGTTTAACCAATCACTGGAAACAGGGGAGATACCCAAAGACTGGAGGATAGCAGATGTAGTCCTCTTATACAAAAGCAGGAGCAAATAAGAAGCTGGGAAAACTACAGACCAGTCAGCCTGACCTCGGTAGTGGGGAAGATCATGAAAGCACTACTGAAGGAGAGATTGGTGGAACATCTGGTTGGCAATGGACTACAGGACCCAAGGCAGCATGGTTTCACTGGGGGGAGGTCATGCCAGACCCACCTCATTGAATCTTTTGATTGAGTGACAAGGAAAGTGGATTGGGGAGGTAGCGGACATGGTCCATCTGGGCTTCAGCAAGGCCTTTGACACTGTGCCACATTGAAGGCTATTAAACAATCACAGAGGCCTGTGGTATGCATGTTTTAAGGAACACATACAAACAGAGGTGAGAAAGAATAAATGTCCCAGCTGGAACTTGAACCCAGGCCACCCAGAATACCTTTCTGATTGCACTAACCAGCTGCGCCACTGAGACAACTGGAACCTGGGCCGTTCCAGAGCACATTACACTTTCTCAAATGCACAACCCAATGGCAACACAAATATTTACTTGTAAGAATCACACAGGAGTGTGGTGTGCATATTTTATGGAACACATACAAACAACTGCAACTTGAACCCATGGTTCAAGTCCTGGCTGAGGCACTTATTCTTTCTCACCTCTGTTTGTATGTGTTCCATAAAATATGCACACCACACTCCTGTGTGATTGTTACAAGTAAATATTTATGTTGCAATTAGGTTGTGCATTTGAGAAAGAGTATTGTGCTCAGGGACGGCCAAGGTTCCAGTTGTCTCAGTGGCACAGCTGGTTAGTGCAATCAGAACGGTATTCCGGGTGGTCTGGGTTCAAGTCCCAGCTGAGGCACTTATTCTTTCTCACCTCTGTTTGTATGTGATCCATAAAATATGCACACCACACTGCTGTGTGATTGTTACAAGTAAATATTTGTGTTGTCATTGGGTTGTGCATTTGAGAAAAAGTAATGTGCTCAGGGAAGACCCAGGTTCCCATTGTCTCAATGGTGCAGCAGGTTAGTGCAATTGGAACCGTATTCCAGGTGGTCTGGGTTCAAGTCCCAGCTGAGGCACTTATTCTTTCTCACCTCTGTTTGTAAGGCTATTAAACAAACTGGGGAATATGGGAATGGGCAGGACAGTAGTGCGGTGGGTAGTGTGGTAAACTCAAGTACTGGAGGAGAGGGGGTTTCCCTGAATAAGATAGTCAGGGTACAGCTGCAACTGATTTGGCTGATTGGCTGCAGCTGCACAGACAGGACAGCTTTAAAAACAGGAAGGAAAAGCCAGCAGGCAGTTGCTGCAGGGGTAGAGGGCTGACAAGCTGCCTGGATGTGTTCCAGATCAGGAGTCCCTTAAGCAACCCTCAGGAGATTGGTCTCCTGAATTAATCCAAAAAGAATAATTTATTTTCATTGTGAGTTTTCCTTTTAACTGTTTGTGTTCTTCCAGAAGGTCTAGCCTTCTGGAAAAGGAGATTTCTAGTTAGGGTTGGGGATTGTTTAGACAGCTCTCCCACCCGGAGCTAGGCCTCTTTATTTCTGTTTTTGTTTCATTTTCCCTGGTGGGGCTTAAAAAGAAAAGGGCAGAAGCCCAAACTTCTGTGTTACCAACCATATTAAAGAAATAAACATATACCTGGTTGGTTTGATGCTAACAAACTGGTCTTCCTGAGACTCCTTAACCACCACAAAGCTGAACCTGAATCCCATGGCAAGTTCGTGCCTTGTCATACGTGGTGCTAGAAGTGGGATACAGGTCGGCGTAGAATTTGGCTGGAATCTGAACTACCCCGGAGTAAAGGAGACCAGGTATGGAGGACATGGTGAAAGCCTTGATCCAGGCTACGGCAGACCAGCAGGAAGCTACCTGGGCTCAACAAGAGACAAACCAGTTGCTGCTTACAGAGACGGCCCAGGACCGCGCTGTCCTCCAGGAAATGATAAAGCATCTCATTGAGACCATGCCGGGAGAAGGTTGCCCAGCAGAGCCTACCCCAGAGGGTTACTGGACTATATGGGCTTCCCACTGTCTTCAGAAAATGACAATGGCTGACGATATTGAAGCATATTTGATCACCTTTGAAAGGACAGCTACTCATGAGTTATGGCCTCAGGATCAGTGGGCTGGCTTTTTAGCTCCATTTTTGTGCGGTGAGGCCCAGAAGGTGTATTATGATCTGGATGAGGGAGTCGCCACCGGCTATCCAAGACTGAAGGAAGAGATCTTGGCCTATGCCGGCATGACTCCAGCCCTTCGAGCCCAGAGGTACCACAGCTGGAGATTCTGGGAGTCAGCAAAGCCTTGGTCACAGATGTATGACCTCCTTCACTTGGCCAAGAAGTGGTTGCGACCTGAGCTCCATAGTGCTGCCAAAATCATGGAGCTCCTGGTAATGGACCGGTTCCTAAGAGGACTACTGCCCAGCCTACGACAGTGGGTTGCAGAGGCCGACCCAGCTTCCTGTGATGAACTGGTCACCTTGGTGGAGTGGCATTATGCCATAAAGGAACTTTCCCCGGATGTTGGGGTCGGCTACCCCCGGGACTTGGGGCGGACTCCAAACCAGAGATATCGACCCCCCCTGAGAGGTCGGACCGGACAAGGCCAGGAAGAAGGATCACCGAAGAGCAGTCTGAGGCCTCGAAGGGACTTTCAGGTTTGAAAATAGAGGGGGATATGGCCACTCCTAGAAGCCCAAAGGGTCCAGGGTCGCCCCGACAACACTACTGCTGTTATGGATGCGGGGAGCTGGGACATGTAATTGCCAACTGCCCGAATGGGGTCAAACCAATGCAGTGCAACTGGGGTGGGTCCCCACAGAGTGATTGCCATTTGATTAATGTGGTAGGGGTGGTCACCACTTCACACCGATTTAACCGGGTTGTTAAGAAATGGACAGGCCGTTATGGCCCTTGTCGACTCGGGGAGTGAGGTCACCATTATAGTTCGCAGTTTGGTGCAACCCTCCCAAATTAATTTCTAGAAATGTAGCGGGATCACCTGTGTCCATGGCACAGTGTTTTATTACCCGGCACTAGTTACCGTGGAAGCACAGTGGGAGGAGAGGCAGGTCACGGTAGGGGTCCTCCCTGGATTGGCACATCCTGTCCTGGTGGGTCGAGATTTCTCAGGGTTTGAGGCATTACTCCATGAGGGGGGAACCCAGGAGGCCAGGGCCCTGGTAACTGAGGCTATGTTGCTAGGAATCCCTGAGGGGTCAGAGGACTCACCCGATTATTTCCCTTATGGGCATTGGGACCCTGAGTTGTATGGGGAGGCAGGAAAGTCCTGGAAATCATGAAAGGAATGCAGGGATTGTAAGAAGTTAGGGACCAAGATACTGGCTGTCAATGGCAGGTCCGTGCTGGTGGGAGGTAGAACCTCACTCCCAGAAGGACGACATGGTGAGTGGTCTGGTGTCTGAGGGAAGAGTTGTAGGGAAGAAGAGAAGGAGCCAGAAGTGGAGACAGAGTCAAATCCCCCTGAATTGAGTACCCTCAGAATAGCATCCAGGAACTTTGGTCGGGACCAAATAGATGAGCCTCTCTTTCAGAATATCCGGTCAGAGGTTGTGAAGATTAACGGGGTGCCGGTAGATGGCAAAGCCAAGGGACCTGGACCATATTTCACGTTAAATAATGACCTCCTGTACAGAGTGATACCAGATGAAGAACATGATGTGGAACAGTTGCTGGTCCCCCGCCAGCACAGGAAGGCGGTACTGGATTTGGCACATACTCACCTTCTCAGAGGACACCTTGGGGTCGAAAAAACGCTGTGCCACATACTCCAAAGATTCTACTGGCCTGGAATTTATGCCAAGATAAGGAAGTACTGTGCTTCTTGCCCAGAATGCCAGTTGGCGTCCACGCGGCCGGAGTTAAAAGCCCCGTTGGTGCCCTTGCCAATCATCGATGAACCCTTTGCGAGGATTGCGATGGACCTGGTAGGCCCCCTAGACAGGTCAGCCTGGAGCCACCAACACATCCTAGTCATCATAGACTACGCTTCAAGATATACAGAAGCGATCCGGCTCTGTAACACGGCCTCAAAGATGATTGCTCGAGAACCCATTCAAGTCTTCGCGAGGGTCAGATTCCCAAAGGAGATACTGATGGACCAGAGTACTCCCTTTGTCTCACGTTTAATGAAGGAGCTTTGCAGACTCCTCCAGATCCGAGCCCTAAGGACTTCAGTGTACCACCCTCAGACAGATGGTCTGGTCGAACAATTTAATCAAACTTTGAAGGGGATGTTACAGAAAGTCGTGAGCCGAGACGGAAAGGACTAGGACTTACTCCTTCCCTTCTTAATGCTCTCTATCTGAAAGGTCCCACAGGCATCCACCAGATTCTCCCCCTTCGAGTTGTTATATGCCCGCCGGCCCAGGGGTATCCTCGATATACTAAAGGAGGACTGGGAAGAGCAACCGCCACAAGGAGCCAGTGTGATTGGGTATATCTCCCAAATACAGGAAAGGTTGGCCTGGGTCACTCCTATTGTCCGGGAACACTTAGGAAAGGCCCAAGAGACCCAACAGACTTATTATGACCATCAGGTGAGGATCCGGAAGTTCCAGCCTGGGGATCGGGTGATGGTCCTGGTTCCCACAGTGGAAAGCAAACTGCTCACCAGGTGGCAGGGTCCGTACAAGGTCGTGGAAGCTGTTGGTGATGTGAACTATAAAGTAAGCCAACCTGATTGCAGGAAGAAGTTCCAAATATACCATATTAACCTCCTGAAGGCATGGCAAGACCGGGAGGCCTGTTGTGTCTCTTTGGCCGTAACCCCGGCAGAAGGTAAAACAGAGGGGCAAGTCCATATCTCACCCAAGCTGTCTCCTACACAGTACAAAGAAGCAGTGGAAATGGGTCAGCGAAACCGGGATGTCTTCTCCGAACGACCTGATCGGACGGTCGCAGCCTACCACGACATTGTGACAGCTCCAGGCATAAGGATAAGGGAAAGACCCTATCGTATCCCAGAGGCCAAGAGGAAAGAAATCCAAGCTGAAGTTGAGAGAATGTTGAAGCTTGACGTCATAGAAGAGTCCCATAGTGAATGGTCGAGCCCCATCGTCCTCATGCCAAAACCGGGATAACACTTGGAGGGTTTGTAATGATCTCAGAAAACTAAACGAGGTATCACAGTTTGATGCATACCCCCTACTTAGGGTCAACGAACTGATCGACCAGTTGGGGAAGGCCAGATACCTCTCCACCTTGGAAATTACGAAAGGATACTGGCAGATCCCACTCACAAGGGCAGCCCAAGAGAAGGCCACCTTCGTCGCTCTGGGGGGTTTATACCACTACAAAATCCTCCCATTCGGTCTGCATGGAGCACCTGCGACCTATCAATGCATGATGGACCAACTGTTGCACCCACACTCTCATTATGCTGCCGCCTACATCAATGATGTGGTCATCCATAGTACAGACTGGGAAACTCACCTTTGGAAGGTTGAGGCTGTACTAGATATGTTACGAGAAGCCAGGTTGACAACGAACCCTGCCAAATGTAAGATCGGCTTGTCAGAAGCAAAATACTTGGGCTATATGGTTGGACGGGGATTGGTGAAACCCCAGATGAAGAAGGTAGAGGCAATCCAAAACTGGCCCAAACCAAACAAGAAGAAGCAAGTGAAGGCTTTCCTAGGGTTGGTCGGTTACTACCAGAGGTTCATCCCTCACTTTGCCACTCGGGCCGCTCCATTAATGGAGTTAACCAGGGCGAGAGCACCGGACATCATGAGGCGGTCGGAGGCAGCGGATGGGGTATTCACTGACCTCAAGAAGGCCCTCTGTTCTGATCTGGTACTGGTCTCCCCAGATTTCAATAAAGAATTCATTCTGCAAACAGATGCCTTGGATGTTGAATTGGGGGCAGTACTCTCCCAGATGGTAGCAGGTGAAGAGCACCCCATCCTGTACCTAAGTAGGAAGTTGTTACCCCAGGAACAGCAGTACACTGCAGTGGAAAAGGAGTGCCTTGCAGTGAAGTGGGTGACGGAAACCCTCAGTTATTACTTACTAGGTCGCAAGTTCACTCTGTTGACGGACCATGCTCCACTCAAGTGGATGCAAACAAACAAGGAAAAAAATGCCAGAGTGACGAGATGGTTCCTTGCACTACAACTGTACCACTTCATGGTCCACCACAGAGCGGGGACACTGAACAGAAATGCTGATGGACTTTCCCGAAGACCCTGCCTCTCGGCACAGGCCGCCCAACCCTATAGTGTTGAGCTGGGGAGGGGGATGTGTGGTAAACTCAGGTACTGTAGGTGAGGGGGTTTCCCTGATTAAGACAGTCATGGTACAGCTGCAGCTGATTCGGCTGATTGGCTGCAGCTGCACAGACAGGACAGCTTTAAAAACAGGAAGGAAATGCCAGCAGGAGGGTTGCTGCAAGGGTAGAGGGCTGACAAGCTGCCTGGATGTGTTCCAGATCAGGAGTCCCTTAAGCAACCCTCAGGAGATTGGTCTCCTGAATTAATCCAAAAAGAATAATTTATTTTCATTGTGAGTTTTCCTTTTAACTGTTTGTGTTCTTCCAGAAGGTCTAGCCTTCTGGAAAAGGAGATTTCTAGTTAGGGCCGGGGATTGTTTAGACAGTGCTCCCACCCGGAGCTAAGCCTCTTTATTTCTGTTTTTGTTTCATTTTCCCTGGTGGGGCTTAAAAAGAAAAGGGCAGAAGCCCAGACTTCTGTGTTCCCAGCCATATTAAAGAAATAAAAATATACCTGGTTGGTTTGATGTTAACAAACTGGTCTTCCTGAGATTCCTTAACCACCACAAAGCTGAACCTGAATCCCGTGGCAAGGTTGTGCCTTGTCACAGTAGGTAATTGGCTGGGTTGCAGGACACAGAGGGGGGTGGTGGTAAATGGCTGTCACTCCACAGATGGAAGAGTGACCAGTGGGCTACCACAGGGATCAGTGCTGGGACCGGTCCTATTCAGTGTCTTCATCAGTGACATTGCACAGGACCCAGAAGGCAGAATTTCCCTGTTCACTGATGACATGAAACTCCATAACAGAGTGGACACGACAGAGGGTGTAGAGGAGGGACCTGCAGAAGCCTGAAGAATGGTCAAAGGTTTGGCAGCTGACATATAATGCAAAGAAGTGCAAGATAATGCATATGGGGCACAAAAACCCTGGAACAACATATCAGTTGGGAGTTGAGGATATAGCATGCACCAAGCAGGAAATGGACCTTGGGGTCATCATCTCCGATGACCTCAAGGTAGGGAATCAATGTGACAAGGCAGCAGGTAAAGCAAATAGGATGCTGGGATGCATAGGCAGGGGCATCACAAGCAGGAAAAGGGAGGTCATAATTCCACTATACAAGACACTAGTGAGGCCCCACCTGGACTACAGTGTACAGTTCTGGAGACCTTACCTATGTAAGGACATAGGATAGAGAAGGTTCAGAGGAGGGCAACAAAGATCATACAGGGATTGCATCACAAGTCCTATGAGGACAGGTTGAAGGACTTGAATATGTGCTCCCTGGAGAAGAGGAGGGGAAGGAAAGAGGGGATATGATAGAGACATACAAGTACCTTACAGGGAGGAACAGGGTGCAGGAATACACTATTTTCCAGTGAAAAAGATGTTCCAGGACTAGAGGGCATGGGATGAAGTTGGAGGGAGGGCGATTCACAGGAAACTTGAGGAAGAATTTCTTCACAGAATGGGTAGTGGACAAGTTGAACACCCTACCAGAGGAAGTGGTGGGGGCTGAAACAATCACAGGATTTAAGAATACATGGGATACACATAAGGGAACTCTGGAGGTCAGGGGTAATGGGCAGTAGACCTCTAGGAAAACATAAAATGAACTTACAAGCTCAAATGGGCAGACTGGGTTGGCCATAGGCCCTTATCTGCTCACAGTGTCCATGTATCTATGTAGTTAGTGCTCTTGAGGAATTGGGACTGGCAATTACAGCAGCAGAAATATAATGGGTTGGATATTTAATGATGTATTTATGAGGTAACCTTAACCAGGTCATATTATTTCTTACCTCAAGAGTATGCTACTTTAAATTTTTCAACAAATCACAGTGATACATGTGGAAACTACATCCTAATATAAACCTTGTTAACTTGTATTGAAGCCTATCTAATTTTACCAACATATTTTTGTTTGTCACCCTATATGGCATTCTCATACTCTAAAGGTGGCATAACCTGCTGTTCTACCAAGGTCCTATGAGTCTTGATGTCTGGGGACCTCGAGGTGTGTCTTTGTGCCCCCAGTTGTTTACTTGTTGCACTAATCAGATTTGAGACATGCTGAATAAAATTTAATTTAGCGTCAAAAGTTATTCCCAAGTAGCAGCATTCTGTTACTTGCTCCAGTTTTGTACCATTCAAATTGAATATATTTAATTCCAAATCTTTTTTGACTCCAAAATAAAGAATTTTGGTTTTCCTTGTGTTCATTTGCAGCCTCGACCTGGTGAACCACTCCTCTATAGCACTGAAATCATTGTGAAGCCCATGTTCTAATTCAGTTTTACCTGCCCCTGTGGCTATCAATGCCGTACCATTGGCATGAAGTCCTAAAGTTGAGCATTTCACCTTCATAGGAAGGTCATTTATAAACATCAAGAACAACATTGAACCCACGCTTTATTTCTTTGCTCTGGAACAGAATCTGGGACACTTGTACCCTCTGCGACCTTCCTTTTAGGTATAACTCAACCCATTTCCAAGGACCATCTGTAATACCCATAGCCTCAATGCACCCCAGCAACAAGGAGTGGTCCACCAGGTTGAAAGCCTTAGATAAATCCACAAACAGTACAGCAGTCTCAACTCCAGCATCCATAGACATAGACACCAAGTTACTAAATTCAATTAAAGCTGATATTGTAGAATAACCAGTTCTAAAACCTGATTGTGGGGGGTTAGGATTTTGTATTTTTCTAAATAACCCATAATTTGTAAGTGAACATGCTTCTTCAGGCATTTTGATAATATTGATAATAAAGCAATGTGGTCATTTTGGCCCTCCCCACCTTTGAAAATGTGAACAATTTTACTTTGCTTCCACATTGTAGGGAAAGTACCAGAGCACAAACTCCAGTTAAATATGTAAGTTAATGTAGGTGCAATATATTTCTCAGCTAGTTTCAGGAATCTTCCTTCAAGATCATCCAGGCCTGGTGCTTTATGTGTCTTTATATTTCTTAATCCCTTCCTAACTTGGTGGACTGTCAGTTTTTTAAACCTAAATGGAGGAATATTTTCCTTACCTAGTATCATCAATGTAAAGAGGTGCAGGATCATGCACATGGGGCACAAGAACTCAGGGGCAAAGTACGAATTAGGTGGGGAGGTACCGACAGTCACAAAGCAGGAAAGGGACCTGGAAGTTATCATCTCATAGGATCTAAGCTAATCTAGGCAGTGTGATAGGCAGCTGGAAAGGCTAGCCAGATGCTTGTATACATAGGGAGGGATATCAAGAGTAGAAAGAAGGAGGTCTTTTTGCCCCTGTATAAGACACTCATGAGAGACTGCACCTGGAATACTGTGTCCTGTTCTGAAGGCCCCATCTGAGAAAGAACATAGACAGGGTAGAGGCAGTGCAGTGGAAGTCAACGAAAATGGTGCAGGGCCTGCAGGATAAGACCTATGAGGAAAGACAAAAGGAGTTAAATATGTACTCCCTGGAGGAAAGGATTGGGAGGGACATGACTGAGACACACAAATGCATCAGCAGTAGAAACAAGAGTGCAGGAAGGAAGGAAGGAAGCATATTCCAAAGTAAGAGATGCTCCAAGTCAAGGGGGACAAAATGAAGTTAGAGGGGGGAAGGCTCAGGGGAAACATGGGAAAATATTTTTTTCATGGAGAGGGTGGTGAATACCTGGAATAGCCTATCCAGAGGGGGAGGTAGGGGCTTAAATAGTCACAGAATTTAAGAAGGAGTGAAGTGAATTAGGTTAACTGTCTGTATTGAAAATGTTTTTTTTTTATGTTTAAATTGTGGTATGATAAAATACATGTTTTTCTTTTGTGATAGCATCTAGTATACTAACATAGTGACTTCCTAGCAAACTTGGGTCAGGTAGTTATTGGTATTTGTGTCTGGTGAAGGTTTTGAAATAACGTTTAAAAATGAACTCTTTTTGTAACATAATTGTGTGGCCATTAGCACTTTTTAATAACATGTTTTAGTGATTTTTAAGTGTCCATATTGATATTTAGGAGCATAATTTAATATATGTTTATGCATATAGATTTTTTGGAAAAAATGTTTAAAGAAAGCAGATAAGGAAGTACATACACTGTGGAACTATTAAGGGAATGTGGAGACTATTCCACTCCATATTACAGTTGAGGCTAGCAGTGCAGCCTAGAGGTTAATGAGCTATGAATCAGTTTGGTACATCCAGCAGACCTGGGTTTGATTCCTACAACCTCCCCTTGCATACTGTGTGACTATGAACAAGTCACTTAACCACCCCAGTTCTCCCAGGTCGCCCTTGAAATCAAGAACTTGTGCCTAATGGGCCTTATCCAGTTACCAAAAGAATGAAAAAATAAGATTATGTGAATTATTTTGTGAGGTATATTAGTAGTGAAACATTGCATTGCAATTTTATGATTATTATGTGAATTTCAGCCAATTCCCAGATAAAGAAGCCTTTATGATCTTGAAATGTTGCGTGGTTTGGAATAAAGAATTTTGACTGTTGAAAAATAAAACTATGCACTTCATGTGAAAGTATGTCTCTGGTCTGAGTTCTCACTTATTCTTCAGTTTTTGTCTGGCATGTCTGAGGCCTTTCAGCATAGCATCTGCAATCTGAAACTTCCTTCCTCACTCTCAATTACCCTTTATGCCTGGGAAAACCTGAGTGACTTGACATGTTTATGAGCTATGGATCTTTCTTCAAAGATAATTCTACCCGGATTGAAGCTTAGTACACAAAATAGTGCTTTGAAACTCTCCTAAGCAGACCGCTACAATTAATTAGCATACTGATAATACAAAACATCCAAAATAATCTAGTCCATTAGGAAACTGGAGGGTTCCCTTCTTCTACCGAAACAGAAAAAAACATCTGCAGATCTCTGCCCACTGCAGCTGTAAAAATCTTCCCCTTGCAAACACAGTGCCTCTCACTATATTTTGCAGTATATAATGAATAGCTGGTATGTTGGTAATGGCAGCACTCACCTGTTCTCAACAGTGCTCTCGGTAGAGTTTATGTAGCCCACTGAGTATTTTTGCAGTAGTGCTTTTATAGCAGTCTGCAGGGTTCTGGCAACTGCTGCTACAGCCAACCGGACCATCGTGATGATGTCATGATGTCCACATGTGCTGCAGGCTGAGCAGTACATTGTAGTAATAGCAACAATGATGAGATGTTGGCCCATCTTTTAAGGGGTCTCTGTTTCACCTACATTAATTTTTGTGCAAGAGTGCATCAAGAGATATATCACGTAAGCTGTATCATAGTTAATTGAATCCTTAATCTGTCAGCACTCACCTGTTCTCAACAGTGCTCTCGGTAGAGTTTATGTAGTCCACTGAGTATTTTTGCAGTAGTGCTTTTATAGCAGTCTGCAGGGTTCTAGCAACTGCTGCTATAGCCAACCGGACCATCGTGATGATGTCATGATGCCCACATGTGCTGCAGGCTGAGCAGTACATTGTAGTAATAACAACAATGATGAGATGTTGGCCCATCTTTTAAGGGGTCTCTGTTTCACCTACATTAATTTTTGTGCAAGAGTGCATCAAGAGATATATCACATGAGCTGTATCATAGTTAATTGAATCCTTAATCTGTCATTTTTATTGATCCTTGAATGCTCAGACTAGTCCTTCTTGCTAGTGTTGGCACAGGGGCAGCATCTCCCATAAGGTGTCATCCCTGCTCTAAGAAGTCCTAGCAATAGTTGATTGTTGGTATCCTCTTTTTTATGGTGCTGTGTATACACCAGCCTGTTTATTATGTTCTTTGAAGCCAAAATCATTTTTTTTTCAAACTCAGGTACCCCCATCCCTCCCAATACCTGCTAGTTATGGTTTGTGATACCCTTAATGTCTTTACTGTGATGGGAAAATGCCATGGCAAGTGCCATACAATTATGTGTGCCTCTTATTTTAGACCTGTTAGGATCTAGGAATTCCTTCCCATTTCTTTGCTTAGTGTCAGTGATGACCCTTTCTTATGGTACTGGTTTGGTATCCTCAGTTTGCAAGTCTCTGGCCCATATTGTTCAGTTCTCTTTCTCTGTCTTCAGCTCCACTACAATTTCTGTGCACCCTAATCCTTTGTGAAGATTTGATACTGTCTTGTAGGACTTTTGGGTGGAAGTTCAAACCATATAACAGAGTGTTCCTCTCCGCTGGTCTCCTGTACAGGTATGTTTCAATTTTGTTGTTTCTTTTGTACAGTTTTAGGTCAAGAAATGGAATTTCCTCCATGCTATATTGTAGGATGAATGTCAGATGATCTGTTAGTGAATTCATATAACCATGAAATTCCATCAGTTCCTCTATAGTCCTTCCCAAAGAAAGAAGAGATTCTTTATATATCTCTCACACAGACTAATGATTTTATTTAAAAGGGGAATTTATAATGGGCTATGAAAAATAGGCTTATCTAGGAGTTCCATGTACAAATGTGTACATGCATGTGCCATCATATTCCCCATCACAGTATCCCTCTTCTGGGCATAATAGTTACCCTTAAAATATTTTTTTTTTTGTAAAGTACCATCCTAGCCAGTCTAGAAACAACTCACCATATTCTATAATACCATTATCTTCCTATTCTTGTAAATCACTCCTTTGAGATCTCATAGTGAATTTCTGCTCTTGCAACTACCTTAGTTACCCACTTGATTCATTCCCTCTCCCCTTTGCAAACCCCTAACTCCTTCTTACTTATCTGGACTTTTTCTGCCTTAGTGCTCAGTCCAGATATTTCTTCTGCAGTTTGGTAGCTTTATCTATGACAGTGCATTTTGTTACACAGTTGACTTTTTTATCTAATGCCAGCTGTGATTTAGGATGGGTCTCTTTCTAAATATATTGTATAGCTCTATTACCCAGCTATGCAAGTATTTTTTTATAGTTTGTATCATGGTTGGTAGTTTTCCCTAAATGTTTATTCATGCATGTTACTGTGTGCCCTTGACTCATTTCTGATCCCCCTGGGTTACACATACACATCGGGCAGGATTCATAAACCTTGGGGGAAAGTCCCATAGCTATGGGACAACCTCAGTGCAAGAGGGTTGCCACTTGCGAATCCGAAGGGTACCCGCAGCGGCAGGTATTCACAAAGGTGGAGCTGTATTACGACCGGCTCCATGGATTATGGCAGCAATTGGGTGTTGTTGCCAGGGACAGCACCGCAGCTACTGGAGGCTGCTATGGCCAGTGGGACCTGCTGTAACACCCTCCGCAACTGCTGCAACTATGAATCGGACGATCCACAGCTGTGGCGATTTCGGAGCACCACTAGGATTGTGGAGTGGAACTTAGTCCCAAAATGTGTTGTGAATCCTGCCCATAATCTTTAAATCAGTATATCTTTCCTAGTCATCAATTTCTAAAGCAGCAAAGTTCAAATGATTATTGCCATTATCTCTCCATCACTCCAACCCTTGCTTATCCCTTGCTCCTGGGTGCCACCTGTCTGCTAGACAGGATACATTCTCCTGGAGATTCCTTTCTGATTGGGGATCCCCATCTTCTGAAATTCTTCATTATGGCTGTCTTTCAAAAGGCATGTCAGGAAATTTATGAGCTTTTCCTGTGGCTGCCCCCCACCATAGATGGCAATCAGCCTTTGTGTTTCTCTGATTAACCATCTGTTTGCATATTTTGCGGTTGTATTTTGTAGCATACATTGTTTTGATGGCTAAATTATTGTACTTTTATATTTTGTATTGTTAATACCATCAACACTTCCCCAGGACACACCTAGATACTGTTCAAAGATCATAAGGATTTTTCAAAACCTAATTTTTAAAATAGCAAAAATACCCAGTCCTCATTCTTGCCAGAGAGAGAGAGCTGGTTAGCAAGAGACCATCAATCAGTGCCACTTTTGTTTTTCAATTAGAAGTTCTTATTCTACAGTGATGCAGAAGGCCTGGCTACAGACTGCTATATCCCATCATCCACTGTTGCTTTGGAGCAGGGGATCCAAATCCATGCTTAACCAGACAGCTAGTTATCCTGTTCAGATTCACCACTGAATGGTTCATCCTCCCTCCCTCTGCTCATAACTACTTACCTGCACACAGAGGTTGCCAAGTTCATGTGTCCTGGCCACAAGCAAAGCTTGTGGAATGAAATCAGGCTAAAGGCATGCATAGGACAGCTACTCACAAATCATGCATATTCCAGCCCTACTAGTGAACAGAGCCCACGTTTTTAGACACTGTGGAGAAGAAAAAAAGCATTGGTTAAAGAAACGTTTTGGAACCTGATGCCAAGTGATTCACCTTGAAATGTTGTTATAACCTCTGTGCACCAAATGCCAGTTGAATATACAGCTACTTCATTTTTATGTTTGCTTGCATGCATGTGCAAGAGACATATTGTAGCAGCTTGCTGTAGTAGTGTGTTGTGAAGGTGTGGCAGTGTTGTGGCCAATGCCAGCAGTCCATTTTGGGGCTGGTCTCCATGGTGCCAAAAGAGGAGCACGCTGTTGATGACAGCAGTTTTGTAGCATGCCACCAACTTGAAAGAAACTCGCTGCTGCAATCAGGAAGTGCCCCGTAATTGAAGAATCAGGTGTTTTTGCTGCTGGGGCAGTACCTGATTGCAGCAGTGAATCACTGCTTGCCTTGTCTGGTGTCACATTTCAATAAACATGGTGGTGGCTGTCACCGTCTGCCTCTCACAGTTCCCATGAAAGCTGACAGGGGTGCCAAATCAACCTGTTGGCAAGCCAACTCCCAAGTTCATTTGCTGACTGGGAAGCCCATTCTCCATTGGCATAATGTCGCCTTCATTTGTTTTGAATAAACATGGTGATGGCTATCACCATCCGCCTCTCACAGTCCCCATAAAAGCTGATGAGGGTGCCAAATCCCCCTGTCGTCATGCTTCCTCCCAAGTTCATTTGTTGATGGGGGAGCCCAATGCCTGTTGGCATAATGCCCTCCCATTCATTGTGTGCTGAGGGGGATGCCCAATCCCCTTCAGGTCATGTGTCCCCCCCAAGCACTTTGTATGTCCTGACAGGGTGCCCAATCCCCGTTGGCTACAGCCCCCTCAATAAACACCCAGGTGGCATTCTGGGACCCCACCCCAGCGTGCCAATTGTCCCTGTAAAAGATAAACCATCCCGCAAGGTTTTTATTTTTTTAAAATCCAGTGAAAACAGAAAACGGTCCCTCGCTGTCAGTGGTACCCCCTCCCCCAACCCACACCACCCTCTGCGCACCCTAACCTCCCCACTTCCCTCACCCCATACTTACCTCTGGAGCCCAGCTCAATGATCGTCAGTGGAGCAGGAACACATCTGCACTCTTCAAAGTTGACCACGAACTGAAGAAATGCCGGTAAACTGTATAGTGGCATAAATGTTTTTTTTTTTTTTCAATTTAAGTGGATATCTCGGCTATTTTTGCAAATTGTTGCACCAAATTTTCAACATGGGTTTCTTGGGACCCCATCTCATGAATGCAGTCACTGTCATCTGGATATTCAGTCCCGAAAGTTGATTTTGTGGTCACTGCCAGGAATCACCTTTTGGGACCGATTAATAAAATGACAGTGTCACCGTTCATGAGGAGGGCTCACAAAAAGTGTATGTTGCAAACTTTGTAAAAAAATTCCAAAAAAATAACTGTGTTATGAGCTTATGTTGTGCAGTTTCCATGCACACTCATAAGTTCGCAAATTTGTAATATTTTCACTCCAGATTTTCAACATTGTCATTTTTGCACACCTTTTTATGAACAGTACAGCTGCCATTTTTTCACATCCTGCCCAAAATGTGTTTTTGCACATCTGGTACACAATGGCAAGGTTGCTGTGGAAAATCAATGTTCAGGACAGATTAAGAAAATCATAGTGACACTGTTCATGAGCAGAGGTAAAAAAATGCCTACGTTGCAAATCTGGTGAAATATTTCCACTAAATGACTGTGTTATGAGGGTGCATTGTGCAGTTTCCATGTACACTCATAAGTTCAAACATTTTTAACATTTTCACTCCAGATTTTCAACATTGCCATCTCTTCACACCTCCCTATGAATGGTACTGCTGTCATTTTTCGCATCCTGCCTGAACTGTGTTTTCTCACATCTGGCGCAGAATAATGCAGTCACTGTGGGAAATCAATGTTTGAGACAGATTAACAAAATCACATTGCCACTGTTGATGAGCAGCGGTCCCAAGTGCTTTCATGAGGTGGGGTTCACAAAAAAGGCCATGTTGAAAATTTGTAGTGCAAATACCAACAAACACCTGCAGCGTTAGGATTTCTAACCATAATGTCCCACCCTGTACAGACTGCCAGGTTTCAGGGGTGTGCCGTTGGATTGCCGGATGTAATGCTCACATCATTCCACCCCCAACCCCACCCTGAAGCCAGTGACAGGCATCGAGGAGTACCTTGGACTCTTCAGCCCCAGAGTTCACCCCATTCTCCTATACTGCACCCATTTCAGCATATGTCCTTATGGAATGGGATGACTATAAAGCCACACACCTCAAGGCACAACTCAACACTTGTCTGTGTCTACAGGTTAGGGTGAGGTGAAATGCCATGAGCGTTACGAGTGATGACCCAAAGGCACACCCACATGCCTGTTCATCTTTTCAGGGTGGAGGTGGGGCTGGCATGAGTTCAATACTTCACTGCCATTCTTATTCTATATCTGTCTAACTCCTGCCTGTCCAATGCTAATATCAGCAAGCAAACATTCGGCATTGACAAATGCTTGTTTCCTTCCCTCTCACTCCACACCTACTGCATTGAAGACTTCTGTAGAGGTGTACGTAGCTACAGTAGATGCCCGTAACAGTCAACCTGTGAAAATCCCTCATGAGTGGAAAGGTGCTGAATGCTGGCTGACCAAGGAGACAACAGGAATGTGAGAAAAGGATGATCTGAGAGGAATGGCAAGATACAGGTAAAAACATGGCAACTTTAGTAACGTTCATAACAATGTATCAGGTACAGCACAGAATGTGATAAATATGTAAACAAATACAGTACGCTGAAATGAAATAGCCTCATCTATATCTTTCTCTTCTCTCTCTCTCTCTGTCTTTCTCTTTCTCTTCCCTCTCTCTTTCTCTGTCTGTTTCTCACTGTGTATAATAACTTTTCACTCTAAATATATTACTTTTCCCTGCGTTTCCCACAGGCTTCAGTTAAAATCTCTGTAACTGTCTGAACAACTGAAGCCTTATGACTTCTCAAGTCCTTCTGCCATATCTACCCCACCTAAGTCACATAACAATATTTCCTTAAGAGTGCACAATGATAGGCAGGCCTCCCCAATCTATGCCAGCCCAATGCAGGAAAAGGGAGGACTAAGGGGAAGGTGCAGACCATAATGGGAGGAGGAGAATAGGCACATTCTATAAGACAGTCTGCCTAAATGTCAGGTGCCTTGGAAACAAAATTATTGAGTTACAGGTGATGGTGGTAGATGTTGGATTAAACTTCATAGCAATTAAAGAAACATGGGCCTCCAGGAAAAATGACTGGATTCAGCAGTAATGGGGTACATCATGTACAGGTGAGATTGGGGTAAATGTAAAGGAAGTAGGGTAGCCCTTTATGTTAAAGAAGGCAAATAGGCAGTAGAGAGAGGTCCATCAGGGGAAGGAAGGGAGAGAAAGAATCACTGTGGTTATGATTCACAACCACATTAGGTAAGAAGCTGCAGATGGGGGTGGTCTATAGACTGCCAGGACGGGGGGTTGAGGGTGATAGGGCACTAGGGGCAGAAATTCAAAAGACCACAAGAAGGATTTAGTGGTGGTGAGGGATCTCATTCTAACAGATAAATATTGGGACATTCCAGCAGCTAAGAGCACCAGAAGTCAGGCCGTATGAGATATTTTGCAGGACTGCATACCGGTGCAGCTGGTCAGGGAACCCACAAGGCAGACTGCCATTCTCCAAGTGATACTTACTGATTCAGAATAATAGGCAGAGTGCAGATTGGGGAACCACTGATCTACAGTGACCATAACTCGTTATGGTTCAAACATGCTCTGAGTGTGAATATACCCTGTCAAAGACTGGTTCTGGATTTCAGAAGAGCAGACTGACCAGATGAAGGAATTAGTTAAGGATAAGTCATGGGGAACTGACAAAATCAAGGGGTAGAGGTGAGGTAGGGAGTAATTAAAGGGGCCATTCTCAAGGCATCTTAGTCATGTTTGAGAATGGTTTCGAAGACTAAGGGACATAAGAGACCAGTCTGGTTCTCAAAGAAAGTAAGAGAGGCAGTGATGGCAAAACACAGGGTTTTCATTAGATACAAGGAGAAACAGCAAGAAGGTAAAGGGATAAAATACCAGATAAAGATGAGGGAGGTCAAGACAGCAGTCATGGACACAAAAGTAGATAGAGAACTGTGTATTGCAAAGGGGATCAAAAAGACAGAAAAGCAGCTTTTTAAATACATTAGGGAAAAAGGTAGAAGAGAGGGGGAATTTTTAGGCTGACAGATGAGGGAGGGGTAATGGAGGAAGGCAAGCAGAAGGCAGCCATTCTTAGTGACTACTTCAGCTCAATTCTTACTGTGGTGGAAGTGGGCCTTTGCTTGAAAGGGGAATCCTAGAAATGGGGCAGGTGGTAATGATGGAGAAAGGGTCAGAAAAAAGGGACTTACTGGGGAAGAGAAGGGCTTGCAGCAGGAGCTCCCCCCACCCCAGAGTTGATTTTTCTCCATCAAGCGGAAATCACTCCATAAACAGGAGTGGAGAGCAGAGCTAGGCAGCTAAGAGAAGGAATAGCAAAGTATCCAATCAGGAAAGAGGTTGCACCCACAGCCCTGCACAAGGGCCAAAAGGGAGGCACAAACTGAAGCCTTTTGTTTCCAGGGGCTTACAATAATGGTGGAGAGCAGCAGCAGCCGGACTTCATTGGGGAAGAGAAGGCTCACAACAGGAGCAGCCCCCAGAGTGGATTTTCATCTATCAAGCAGAGATCGCTCCATAAACAGGAGTGGAGAGCTGAGCTTGGCAGCTGAGAGAATGACTAGCTCAGTCTCAATCAGGAGCGAGGCCACACCTACAGTCCTGCACAAGGGCAAATCAGGAGGCACTAACTGAAGCCATTTCCTGTTTGTTTCCTGATTTAAGTTCTCATCCACCAAGCGGCCCCCCCATGCTGCAGATCCCCGTATGAACAACAAATGTGACAAGGACTGTACAGAGGAGTCGCCCAACGGAGTCAGCCCAATGAGGCAGCCAGCAGCTGGACACTCTGCACAGCAGCAGGGAGGCAGGGCAACCATGGTAAGAGTCCTGCTAAACTCCTTTAGTAGATAACACACTGTAATGGAGGGAGGAGAGTTTGGTTCAAGCTAAATGTTTGGAAGATGTGAAATACCCTATCTTCAATAGGGGTAAAATGGGTTAAGGAAAGTAAAATAACAGCAGGCAGGCTAGAAAATAGACATGCTGGGAGTGGTGCATTGCAGTGGCTGTGGGGTGGCAGTTTTCAGGGAGACTTTCTGGAGACTGAAGTGCTGCCCCATCTGTGTGCACCTCCCTGGGCTATGGGGGGAGTTTGGCTAGGATTTGAGAGGCCTCCTCTCCCACCCATGGACCACAGGTCTAAAATCACTGCCACCAAGGATTCCAAGGAAGAGGAGGAGGAGGAGTGGATAGACTATGGTGGGCTTGTGAAGGGTGAGGGTGGTAGATCAGAGGCACATCCCCCATATGGTGCCACTACACAATTCATACCCTACTCTGGCAGGGCAGGACTGTCGCATGGAGGCACCCACAGATGTGACCATGGAGGATGTGGGGGGCCTCCATATGAGAGGCCCCAAGGAGGGTAGCAGAGGACCCCAGAGGAGGAGGAAGCAACTTCTGTTGGGGGACTCCATTGTGAGGGGGATAGATTTGGGGGAAGTGAAGGAGGGGAAGAGGGTGGTTAGATGCCTATGTCCCACCACAGCTCGGAAAGATGGGAAGCAGATCCTGAGGATCGCTAGGACAGCAGGACAGGAGGGAGAGCTAGATGTCATTGTCTACCTAGGGGCAACTGACCTGGCTAGGGATGTGGCTGGGATAGTGCAGGAGGAATTCAGGGAGTTGGGGAAGGGTATTGTGTAGGTAACATGCTTAATGGCCTTTTCTGAGGTGTTGCCTGTCTTCTATAGGGGAAGAATAGAGTACTCTGTACCAGGAACTTCAACCAATGGTTGAAGGAGTGTTGCAGACAGGAGGGTTTTGGCTATATTGGGGCCTGGAGTCCCACCTGGAGGGATAAAGGCCTATACAGGGGGAGATGGCCTGTGTCCATCTGGGAGGGGAACCACAGTCCTCAGTGAATTGCTTAAATCCTACATTGGGAAGCATTAAAACTAGCCAAAGGGGGTGGCAGAAAGAAGCAGGGAGACATAAACTGTCCACTCCCACAAGCTAAAGTAGTCAGTAGGGAGAACCTTAAGGGAAGGAAATCCCCAAGGGTTCTTAATAACAGGAAAAGCAGAATGGTAGTAATGAAGAGGGATGGGAATGAAGGCAGAGGGGGTTAGGATAGTAGGCAAAAAGGTAAAAGGGGGGGCTGATGAGAAATGTGGTAGCAGAGTTTGGAAAGCCATGTGCGCAAATGCTCGAAGTCTGGGAAATAAAATCCCGGCCCTATTGTCCATTATAGCAGAGGCTGACCTAGACATTATTGTCATTATCATGTCATGGTGCAAGGAGAAGCATGACTGAGATATAGACACATCAGTCTCTACTCTGTTCAGGAAGGATAAGGAGGTTAAGAAAGGGGGAAGAGAGGCTTTTTAGGTAAGGGACAGCATGAAAGCAACTGAGACACAGGGAATGCAGGGAGGGGTAGAGGCACTGTGGGACACCAAAGAGACAGGGAATGGAGCCATTATTTGCATTGGCATGATCTACAGACCGCCAGCACATTGGGAGGAGATGTATAAGGTTCTGATGGAAGCCCTCCAAAAGATAGCGACTAAGGGGGTGGTGTTGCCATTGGGGGACTTCAATCTGCCAGATGTGGACTGGAACATCCTAGCTCCAGCTTCAACTCAGAACAGGGACATCCTGGACTCCCTGCAGGGGACATTCCTCGGGGAACTAGTGAGAAAGCCTACACAAAAGGGAGCAATGTCAGATGTTGTACTCACCAACTGGGACAGTAGTACAGATGTCATGGTGGGGGAACACCTGGGGACCAGTGATTCCCATACAGAGTGGTTCAATATAAGTACTGTGTCAGAATCAAACCAAACAAAGGTAAGGGTCCTGGACTTCAGAAGGGCCAACTTTACAAACATGGGGAAATGCCTCAATGATACCCTGGAGGTTGGGGGACTTGGACTGGAGGAACAGTGGGCGAAACTTAAAGGGGCCATAGTGAAGGCAACAAACCTCTATGTCAAGCAAGAAAGCAAAAGCAAGATGGAAAAGAGGCTACTATGGTTCTCAAAAGAGGTGGATGCGAAGGTTAAGGGCAAAAAAGTTAGCACTCAATAAGTATAAGGAGACATAGAGGGAGGAGGATAGGGAGGTGTATCAAAGAAGCAGAGGGAGGAAGGGAAAGCAGTCAGTAGCACAAAGGTGTAAACAGAGGAGCGAATAGCCCAGACAGTAAAGAAAGGGAACTAGACATTTTTCGAGTATGTAAGTGAAAGGAGAAAGACAAGGGAAGGGATTATAAGGCTAAGGGGGGGAAGAGGAGTGTGTGGAGGGAGACCAGGATAAAGCAGAAATCCTGAACAGATAACTTTGTTCAGTGTTCACAGAGGAAAGGGCAGGAGAGGGACCTAAGAAAAGTGACAGGAGCATCAAAGGAAGAGAGGTGGAAACTAGTTCGATTCAATGCAAAGAAGTGCAAAGTAATGCACCTGGGAAACAAAAACCCAGCAGAAGAGTACACAATAGCAAAGGAGGTACTAACAACAACAAAAATGGAACAGGACTTGGGGGTAGTCATAGCAGATGATCTAAAGGTTGGTAAGCAATGTGAGAAGTCAGTAAGAAGAGCCAGGGGGATACTGGAATGCATAGGAAGGGGCATCACAAGTAGAAAAAGGGAAGTGGTTATCCCTCTGTACAGACAGTTGGTGAGACCCCATCTGGAGTACTGTGAGCAAGTTTTAGAGACCTCATCTACGCAAGGACATAGAAAGGATGGAAGCAGTCCAGAGGAGGGCAACTAAAATGGTGCAGGGTCTGCATCAGAAATCATATGAAGACTGAGAGAGCTAAATATGTATACCCTTGATGAAAGAAGGAACAGGGGGGACGAGATAGAAACATTCAAGTACCTCAATGGACTAAACAAAGTCCAGGAGGGTTGCATCTTTCAGAAAAAGAGATGTGTAGAACAAGGGGACACAATTTAAAAGATAGAGGGGGGCTCAGGGTAATGTGAGAAATCTTTTTCACGGAAAGAGTGGTGGATGCATGGAACTGCCTTCCTGGGGAGGTTGTTGGGGCTAAAACAGTGGGGGAATTCAAACATGCATGGGACAGACACAAGGCAAGTGTAGTGGGGGGTGGCAGGAAGTAGGCTGTTGGTTAACTAGAATCTGCAGCTTATTCAATAGGTAGGGAAATGGGCAGACTGGATGGGCCAAGTGGTCCTTATCTGCCGTCAAAGTCTATGTTTCTGTGTTAGTTTGCAGAGGAGAGAGTGCTGAAGGAACTTGCAAATCTGAAAGTGGACAAGGCAATGGAGCCAGATGGGATACACCCAAGGATATTGTAGGAGCTCAGACAGGTACTGGCTGTGCCTCTGACAGTCCTGTTCAAGTACACACTGGAGATGGCAGTGGTTCTGGAGGACTGGAGGAGGGCAGGTGTAGGCCCACTTCACAAAAAGTGGTAGCAGGGAGGAGGCTGGGGCAATTACCGGCCATTTAGCTTGACTTCAGTGGTGGGTAAATCAATGGAATCATTTCTAAAGGAAAGGATTGTGGAATATCTTGAATCCAGCAGCTTGCAGGATCCGAGGCAGCATGGATTAACTGGCAGGGAAGTCGTGTCAAACAAATCTGATAGATTGCTTTGACTGGTTGACCAAGGAATTAGAGCAGGGTGGAGCAATGGATGTGGCCTACCTGGATTTCAGTAAGGCCTTGGACACTATTCCACGTAGGAGACTCATAAACAAGCTGGGCAAACTGGGAGTAGGTCCAAAGGTGGTAAACTGGGTAAGGAATCAGTTGGTGGATACGTGACAGAGAGTGGTGGTAAATGGAGGTCACTATGAGGAAGGGAGGGTGACTAGTGGAGTGCCACAAGGATCAGTACTGGAACCAGTCCTCTTTAATGTCTTTATCAGCAAAATTGCAGAGGGGCTAGAAGGGAAGGTATGCCGTTTTGCAAATGACACAAAGGTCTGCAATAGGGTACACACTCAGGGATGGATGAACAGAGATATAAGAAAGCTTGAAGAGTGGTCAAGAGTGTGGCAACTAAGTTTCAATGTGAAGAAGTGCAAAATCATGCACTTGGGGCACAGAAACATAGGGCAGAGTACAAGATGGGGGAGTGGTAGTGACGACCACCAAACAGGAAAGAGACCTGATGGTAATCGTATCTGATAACCTAAAGGTGACCAAACAGTGTGACAAGGCAGTGGGGGGAGCCAGTGGGATGCTAGGGTGCATATGGAGGGGTATCACCAGCAGAAAGAGGGAGGTGGTGATGACACTGTTTAAATCATTGGTGAGAACTCATCTAGAATACTGTGTCCAGTTCTAGAGACCACATCTCCAGAAGGACATAAACAGAGTAGAGGCAGTCCAGAGGAGGGCAACTAAAATGGTGCAGGGTCTGCACAAGAGACCCTATGAGAAGAGACTAAAGGATCTCGATATGTACAACCTGGAGGAAAGGAGTAAGAGGGAGGATATGATAGACTTTCAAAGGTACAAGAGGGAAGCATTTTTCAGAAAAGGAGATGTTCAGGAGACAAGGGGTGACATTATGAAGGTGGAGGGGGGTAGACTCAGGGGAAACCTAAGGAAGCACTTCTTCACAGAAAGAGTTTTGGATGCCTGGAATAGCCTCCCAGCGGAGGTGGTGGGGGCAAAAACTGTAATGGGATTCAAGAATGCATGTGATAGACATAAGGGTACCTTAGTGATTTAAGGTAAGAAAGGGTTAAGTCGGAGATCAAGTAGGATCTGCAGTATTACAGTAGGCAGGGAAAATGGGCAGACTGGGTGGGCCAAGCGGTCCTTTTCTGCTATCAAATTCTATGTTTCTAAAGAGTTGCAGCACTGAAAATAGATAAGGCTCCAGAACCAGATGGGATGCATCTGAGGTCATTCAGAAAATTAGCAACAGAATTAGCTGAACCCCTGGCAGGGCCAATCAATATCTCTTTACAGTCAGGGGTGGTTCTGGAAGATTGGAGGGTAGCGGACATAGTTCTTCTCCTTAAGGAAAGAGACAGAGAGCAACCGGAAAACTATAGGCCCATCAGTCTTACCTTAATTGCAGGTGAACTAATGGAGATGCTAGTCAAAGAGGACCTAGTGAACTACATGGAGAGAAATGGGCACCGGGCGATAATAAGCACTATGTTTTGTGACAGGGAGATCTTGTCAGACCAAACTGATAGCGATCTTTGACTGGGTAACTAGTACACTAGGTAAGTCACAAGCAGTGGATTTACTCTACTTTGATTTCAACACAGATTACTGAAAAGATTAGAGGACCTGAATGCAGCAAAGGACCTAGTTAACTGAGTGGATGAGCAGCTAGCTGGGGAAAGACAACAGAGGGCCGTGAAAAAGGGGGTCAAGTTAGGGGTGGGAGAAGTCATGGGTAGGGTGCCACAGGGTGCAGTCCTGGGACGGGTGCTTTATAATATGTTCATCAGTGATTTAGGAGAAGTAATACAAGTCAAGATGTGTCTCTTCACAGATGACACTAAGCTCTGTGGCCAGTAGACAAGGAGAAAAGAGTAAGGGAGTTGCAGAGGAACCTGCAAAGGTTAGAGAGGTGGTCCAATGTTTGGCAGCTGAAATTCAAAGCCAAGAAGTGCAAGCAAGGCTCATAGGGAGCAGGAACCTCAGGATGGAATATTGGATGGGAGGGGTTAAGTTGGACACTACATCTGTGCAAATGGATCTGAGGGTCATCATAAGTGACTCCCTAAAGCCTACAGCAAGGCAAACAGAATTTTGGGGTGTAAAAGGTGGGGGTTTGACAGCAGGAGAGAAGAGGTAATACTGCCTCTTTATAGATCACTGATGAGACCACGCCTGGAATACTGTGCCCAGTTCTGGAGTCCCCACCTGTGGAATGATTAAGACAGGTTGGATATGGTGCAGTATAAGAGCATAGGGTAACTAAAAATAATTCAGAGCCAGCAGGGCAGATCCTACGTGTAAGAGCTTAAGGCTCTGATTGTGTATTCGCTGAAGAACAGAAGGGAGAGGGGCAATATGACAGAAATGATCAGTTTCCAGAAAGAAATAAACCAAGTAGACTGTGAGAAAATATTCAGCAGGAATGGAGAATCAAACACATGGGGACATGAATGAAAGCTGGCAAAGGGAGGGGGATATTTAGGAGGGATTTGAGAAAGTTTTTATTTATTTGTTATTGAAGGAGTTGTTGATCCATGTAACAGCCCTCCAGGAGAAGTGATAGGTGCAAGAACCATTAATGGTGTCAGACACAACTGGAACTAAGTAAAAAGGTTCAATAGTTATTTGGGTGGACAGCAGTTGGGTAGTGGACAAGGGGCGGGGTGAGTTAAGGATAAAAACCCCAACTTGAAAATAGGTCTTGAGATAGAATAGGATATAACAGAGCAGATTGTAAGGACCAATTGTCATTATCTGCGAACATTTATTATGAATCGATCTGTCTGTCTGTCTGTCTGTCTGTCTGTCTATCTATCTATCTATCTATCTGTTACGTCAGACAGACACTTTTTAGCTAAAATAGCTTGTTTACAAAGGTTCCTCATCATCAACAGAGCACAGCAACATACATCAGAGTATCTGCTATAGGACGTTACAGTGAGTTTACAGCAACAATCAGCAATATATACATGGTTTACTATACACTATAGCTATCTAGCTGTCTGTCTGTCTGTCTATCTATCTATCTATAAGCACCCCTTCAGGAACTTACTAGTTAAATTCCTGTAGTTAAGCAGGGAAGCTTTGATGACTGTAGGTCTGGGGTGTTGGGACTGCCTGGGACCAGAAGGGGGCCCACATTCGAGGTATAAGAGGGTCGATTTTGGCACCATAAAGGGAGCCCGGGGTGGGACACCTTAAGGAGAGAGTTGGGGTTCAGCCCAGAGGAGGAGAAGAAATTGGAGCCTGCCAAGTGATCTCTGGCACATTGGTAGGGGTAAGCACTAATGGGGATCCTTTTCTAGAAAGATTTTCCTTAATGGGTGAGTGCAGTCTAAGAGCTGGGTAGTTCTGTGGCCAGGCCTGCTATGGCAGAGAGGGCTTGGGGCATGGTCCAGATGTGGCAGCCTGGATCATTGGAGGTGTAGTGTGCAGACCACTCCCTGTTCCCCAGTCCGAGGACCCACTGCAGTGTTGGGCTCCCTAGTTTGTACAGCCTGTTGCGGAGGCATGAGGAGTCCTGCGGGGGGGAGTGGCTGTTTGGGACCTCTGACTGGGTGGCAGTCTGCCTGGGTGCTCCGTGAGTCATGTTCATCCAAGTCCCCTGGGTAAAAACAGTCCTGAAATTGGAATTGCTGCATAAGCAGCAAGTGCCTGAAGTTTATCGGAATGGCCAGGGGTTTGCATAACGGCCTGAGTGCCCAGTCAGGCATATGGCATCAACGATTGGGTGGCAGGAGGGTTTTCAGTAGTACATTTCATGCTAAACATCAACAACTTTAAAGGAAAGCAAGAACATCTCAGTTTTAAAGTGTTTCCCCCTATATTGAACTAACCCCAAGTATAGAAGGCAAATGAAGAATAGGATTGGACAGTAGAAACATCTCATGCTGTCTCGGTGCGACCTCAGTCTGAATGTGATTGAGACTAACAGAGATTAATTTTAGGCTTGTGTGTTTTCAAAAAAATGAAGGACCGAATATGAAATAGAAGTGCTGCTAATAGTCCAAGTACTTATGTAGGAGACCCTTTTGGCCCACAAATAAATGCTGCTGTCAGGAATTGTAGCCTTTTCGGCTCAAGGGGATCACTACATAGATTAAAGCTAATCTCTTGGAAAAAGAGATTCCATGAAGATTTTTGGTCAGGTCTTGTGCATGCAAGAATGCTCCCACCATTATTATGTAACTCCCATGCTCCATGGAATGGTTCATCAAATTAATCTTTACATTGTCAGGTTTGCACTTTTGATTCTGGAGTGCATGTTGGTTTTACTTGATAAGAACTATTTCACGGTATGTGCCTTTAACATCATTGTCCCTGCAGCATTTCCCCTCTGTAACGAAGTAATGTGCCTGCTCCCCAGCAATGCGAAGCCATCTCGCAACAATGAAGAACCAGCTAATGAGCATCTTTATTTCCTGGACTGTGTGTTTATGGCTGTATAGTGGCCCACTCCCCAGGACATTTACCATCTAACATATCCCTAGGTGCGGGGAGGGGGGCTTGCATATCCAACCATCTATCTATCTGTCTGTCATTCTGTCTGTCTGTCTGTCTATCTATCTACAGTATCTATCTCTCTATCTATCTATCTATTTATCTATCTATCTGTATTATACCGTGCACACCCAGATACCTACCCTGGATGTCAAATACAGTATCTCTCTACTTAATTTAACACATCACTTTATTTGATATAACATTCACATTAAAATAGGCGTCACTTCTTCACATATAGCATAGAAACATAGAAACATAGAATGTGATGGCAAATGGGGACCATATGATCCATCTAGTCTGCTCATTTATTTTTACCCCCCACCTAGTTTATTGCTTCATTGAGATTGTCACACTGCCTGTCCCATGCCAATTTAAATTCCCTAACTGTCTTTGCCCCCACCACCTGTAGGGGCAGGCAGTTCCATGGTTCAACCACCCTCTCAGTGAAGAAGAATTTTCTTCTGTTGCTCCTGAACCTTCCTCCCCTCAGGCGCATGTCATGCCCTATAGTTTGGATACTGTTGTTTTCCTTAAAAGGTTCTGTGCTTGCACCTTGCTAAAAGCCTTCAGGTATTTGCAGGTCTCTATCATGTCTCCCCTACTTCTTCTTTGTTCCAGGGAATACAATTTGAGTTGCTTTAGCCTGATTTCATAAGGCTCGTGGTGCAGACCCTGCACCATCTTTGTCACCCTCCACTGTATTGTCTCCAAACGGTCTATGTCTCTCCTGAGGTGTGATCTCCAGAACAGGATGCTGTACTCCAGGTGAGGCCTCACCAGTGACCTGTATAGTGGCATAATCACTTCCTGTTTTCTACTTGTGATGCCCCTTCCTATACATCCCAGGATGCCACTAGCCTTCAGTGCCACCTTCTCACATTGCTTACCAACCTTCTAGTCTTCAGAGATGATTAGCCCTAGGTCACGCTCGTGTTTTGTTGTTGCCAGCTGTACCTCACCTAGAAAGTTGCTCCTCACTGGGTTTTGTCTTCCTAGATGCATAACATGTTGTACACCATACAGCAAGCACCCCCCAAGTCTGATCAAGACATCAGAGATCCTCATGAGTGTCAAGATTACCACAGTCCTTATGATGAAGTAGTAGATGGAAATGAAAACAGCTGTGAAAACAGGTCTCCCTGGAGGCAAACTTTCTCACCTTGTGATGATAAAGCTTTACTGCATCTTGACTGAAGCACTTGAGCATCTGGAACATCAGGAACAAACTAGTACCATAGTGGAACAGACAGTGGTTACCATGTCCCTGGTCTAACAATGTAAGTGCTCTGCTGACCTTACTCTGGCATGCTGGAGATCCCCTATTAGTTGGGATGGACCCTGGACCTAACCTATCTTCACAGGTGTGGACTGTCCTCCAATTGGGTTCACCACAACATAACCCAGATAGACCATCTTAGAGTAGCTGGTTCATTCCACTGGGGGTGTCAGACAGGCGAGGCATACTGATGAGTCCTGGTAGGATGAAACACATGTCTATGTCTTCTGTTGGTACCCTTTGCAAACTGTGTGAGAAGCCTTTCGGCACCATGCATTTCTGCTTAAAATTGAACCAGCATAATATTCTGTGGTGATTTGCATATGCAGCCCATGATGCTTTGCATCGTGGGGGCATGTGTGATTTTGTATTTCTTTGAAACTTGGCTTCCCGGCCAAATGCCCTTTGGGGTAACCATTGTCTCAGTGCTTGTGCACAGAGGTTCTTTGTATTTTAAATTGTTTTTTGTTGTAATTGGGTTCACCACAACATAACCCAGATAGACCATCTTAGAGTAGCTGGTTCATTCCACTGGGTTGTCAGACAGACAAGGTATACTGTTGAGTCCTGGTAGGATGAAACACCATGTCTATGTCTTCTGTTGGCACCCTTTGTAAATTGTGTGAGACGCCTTTCGGCACCATGCATCTCTGCTTAAAGTTGAACCAGCATAATATTCTGTGGTGATTTGCATATGCAGCCCATGATGCTTTGCATTGTGGAGGCATGTGTGATTCTGCATTTTTTTGAAACTTGGCTTCCAGGCCAAATGCCCTTTGGGGTAACCATTGCCTCAGTGCTTGCTTACAGAGGTTCTTTGTCCTCCAGTGTTGCTTCTCTGCTCAATCTCCATGAAGCTTGGCTGTACAGCCCTTTTTACATTATCAGTTTCTGACATTAACTGATCAGCTAACTTTCTAGCCATTCCCTCCTTCAGCCAGGATTAATAACCTACCAGAAGCATCTCCTCTCAGATTGTAAATTATGACTTTTTGACCAGTCAGGATTGTTTATTTCTAATATTTCAGACACTCCTTCAGGGTTGTCATGAGGGTCTGTCATGCAAACAGTTCTAAATTTCTGAAGTTCTAATTTTAGTTGGTATAGTCCATTTCCCACACAGGTATTTTCTCTTAAATTTTATAAAGTGTCTCTAAAAGGAGAGGGGGCTGTGCCATCTACATTAAGGATAATCTCCTGGAGCACCTTGTTCCAACCACCGTCCCTGCCTCCTCGGCCCAGCTTCTACCCATTAAAATTCTTCTAGGTCCCAATCAAAAAGCCCTCACCATCGTCTCTGTATATATTCTGCCTCGAGATCAAGATCTGGGCATCAAAGAAGTTCTTAACTCCGTCAGCTCCCGACCTCCTAGCTCTGAACACATTCGGGTTGTTGATTTCAATGTAAACTGGCTCGCATCTGATGTCTGCACTCATAAGGATGCCCTTGCAGCTGCCAACCTCTTACAATTGGGCACCACACCAATTCGGATAAATTACAAAACTGGCACCAGTACCCTACTAGACTGGGTTCTCAACAATCACCCTACCAGGATCTCTCGTACTTCCATTCTCCAAGACTCTCTCAGTGACCACTCCCCAGTTATATGTGAATGGTCTAATAAATTTCTAAAGCCACCCCCTATAATCATTACCAGCAGAGTCCTCCCCCGTGGTCAACTTACCCATCTCAAACAGTACCTATCCTTGCAAGATTGGCTGCCCATCTACAAGGCAACAGATGTTAACCTAGCCCTCGGCTACTTCACCACCACCTTCAATAAGGCCTGTGACCTCTTCGCTCCTTCAAAAAAACAGAAAACAAAAGCCCTCTGCAACCCTTGGTTAACTGCGATGCTCCTTTCCCAGATGAAATCTAGGGACCACCTGTGGGCAGTGGCTAAAGCCACATTCAAACAATCTGACATCCAAAAATACAAACATGCCCGTAAATCCTGCACAAAACCCATTCGTCTCACAAAAAGCTCATATTATAAGGATGTCCTCACCAACACCTGGAGATATGGTCGTGCTTTCTGGGACAGTATCAAGGACATTACTGGGAAACAATCAAAGTCCCCTCCGGCCATGTTAATTATTGAAGGGTCAACTACCCTTGATCCCATGGTCATTGCAAATATCTTTAACATGGCTTTTACTGACCTCAGTACTGTTCTATCACCTGATTTCTTCACAGTCAGTCATGCCCTCTCTAACACACCCTGCACTCTGTCAAACCACCCTCATTTTTACTTCAGGGAGATTAGGATGAATGAAGCTCACTGCCACATCGCCTCAGTCATCTCCACTTCCAGAATCAGCAGTGACACCCTGGACCTTAAGCTGCTATCACTTACACTTGACGAGGTCCTCAGTCCCCTAACTAAAATTCTTAACCTCTCTCTCCACACCAGTACGTTCCCTGAAATATGGAAAACTGCACTGTGACCCTGGTCCACAAAAGTGGGGATAAGACCTGCCAATCTAACTACCACCCGATCTCCATATTGCCACCACTATCCAAGGCCCTAGAGCGTATTGTTGCGGACCAGCTCACTGATTATTTGGACAAATATAATACTCTGTGCACACAACAGCATGGTTTTGGAAAAGGGCATAGTACTACGACTGCCCCGCTTGAATTTACCGGTGCAGTGCATAGTTCCCTTGATAAAGGTCTTCTTACTGGGGCTGTCTTCATCGACCTCTCAAAGGCATTTGACACGGTCCATCATTGACTGCTGTATGACCAACTACTCCTTGCTGGCCTCACTCTGGACTCAGCCCGCTGGTTCAGAAGCTACCTTGACAACCGCTCTCAAAGAGTAAAAAATTGCCAGTGCTATCTCGGACACCTTGCCTGTCCGCTCCGGAGTCCCTCAGGGGTCCATACTGGGCCCTCACCTTTTCAGCCTCTTTTTAAACTCCCGACCACAATTCTGCTCAGAACAAATCATCCTGTATGTGGATGATGCTGTTGTCTTTCTATGCACAAGGACCTTTCACGATTGCAGCACAGCCTCCAACTCGGATTCAGTGCCATTGAAACACGTTTCCCTAATCACAAACTAGTTCTCAATCACAAGAAAACCAAGTCATTGCTATTCTGCAGTTCACATAACCGTTACAAGCAACGCCCCCTTGCCATCTCCACCAAGCAGGGGACTGTTCTCAAACAAGTTTACTCATTCAAATACCTAGGGATTCTGCTTGACCCCAATCTCTCCTATACAGCTCACATTGACAGCATGGCTAAAGCTGCCAACACACGCCTAATATTATTCTACAAGCACAGGCAGCACCTCACTCCAGAGGCCCTGAAGATTGCCGTCCAGAGCTTTGTGGTGTCAAATATTGATTATGGCCTCATTATCTATGGCTCCGCCATGATGTCCACCTTCCAACGTATAACAACTGCACTTAACAAAGCATGCCGACTCACAACTGGTGCCCACTGCCTCACCCACACCTGTGCCCTTTATGAACAATCCAGATGACTCCTACTCTCCAACTGTATAAAGTATCTCACATGTGCTATGGTGGGAAAAATCAATCTTGGCCTCACACCCCCCAGTGTTACTGCCTTGTTACATCAAAACCCCAACCTATAGAACACCAGGAGCTCAACAACCCAGATTCTACAAGTTCCTTGCTGTCAAACTATGCAGGGCCACGCTCCTTTGCCTATAGGGCTCCTCTATGGATGAATGGTCTTAGCCACACCATCTCCTCTGCCTCAACACTAGGTCTGTTCAAAACCAAGCTCCGGGCTCATCTCATTGTCTCTAGCTCCTGTGACTGCCTCTCCTAGCTGTTGACCTACACAACTTTAATCCTAACTTATATACTGCTTAACCCCAGTCCCCCTCCCCCCAGCTCCTGAGGTGCCACTTCAAATGTCAGGTCTTCATACCACCTCATTAGTCTCTCCTTGCCCCATTATAGCACTTATCCCCCCCATCCTGCCTCCTTCTTCTCTTCTATCACTTCTTTCCATTTATTTTTCGACAAATGCATCCAGCTGCATCTTCATCCTCCCCCTCTCCTCTCACCCTGTTTCTCTGTCACCCCCAGAAGCCTGACCCTACCCATTCCTTGTGGGCACATGCGTCCTAACTGTGTTCACCATTTTACTATAGCTGCCTCTGTTAACTACCTACAGTTCTCCTCCTCCTCTACACCTTATTCTTCCTATAATTGACCCCTTTCAATAGCACTGTTGTACATGAATTGTTTACTGTTATTTCACTGTTGCTTCCTTGTTGTTTGTTATTTCTGATGTGGAACCTTTGTAAAAGAGCCTTGGCTCAAAGGTACTTGTAATCCTAGAATAAATAAATAAACATAAAAATAAAAAAGTGAAGCCTTTTTTAACATGATTTAGAAAATGGTCTGGATACTTTTAGCTCTTTGATTAGTCAAGAGTCATAGTAGGGAGGTACATTAACTACCAGTAAAGCCCCACAGATAACAAGTGCCAGACCAGCCTGCCTCAGTACCAAAGTGGTATCACTGTGCCACTTTAGATTTCCAAGTAAACAACTGACATTTTCCCTGTCAGTTAGTGAGTGACTCCTCCCCCCCCAACTCTAAGCAGACAAAACAGCTCTGGACACGTCCCCCACTCTGTACACAGAGTCAGACTATCCACAAAATACTTTCCATCATCTTCTAAAAGTTTAGCAAATAACACATTTTTTTTCTTTTAAACTCCACACTCCAGACACCACATCATGCATTTCCATCAAACCACCCCCCCGCTCCACTGTGCTCCATTCCACTCCACAAGCTCTATCATACCTGCCTCTGAACAGAACCATTAACAGTAATTTGCCACACATTAAATGAATGTTGCCCTACCAAGTAAGAAAATACAAAGAATCTTTTACAATGGAAAGTAGTAGCACTAGTATGTCACATGATCAGCGCTACTCTGAGACAGCCCAGCTCTCGCTGGCTACAGCCCCACTGGCCAACAACACACAAACAGCAAAAACAGAATAGTTTTCTTTTTTTTCTTTTTTTACAGAAACACAGTTTCCTTAACTGTCTAGTAGATTCCAGATCACGGTCCATCTGTACCTCGCCATAGCCATTGCAGTCTACTCCAGTCTGAGTGTGTTCCTACAGATCGAGAACTTGTGAACCCCCCCACCCCAAAAGTAAAGTAATCACCGGTGAGGATCAGCAGCGAGCTGTAAGAGATGCCAGACACTTTCATAAAAGCAAAAAAAAAAGCAACAAAAAACCCATCATGAATAAACACACTTCACAGTAAAACAACCGTGAAACACTACAGTATCCTCTACTGGCCAGTATACCAGTAAAGGGACTACTTTACCACTAAGACATCTTTCAATTTATTTTAGTAATTTCTAGTAGATTTTTTATTTATTTTATCTGTATTACATAAACTGTCACATGTAGCCCGTTTTCTAAGTGCAATAATACCCTCCAGGGTGGGTGGTATGGGCTATACCAGACCTTCCAAGGGCTATAAGGCCCTCCATCTTCTGTGTTGGGCCTCATTACACCCCTGGGCAGTCTGGTGTAGCCCAATATTGCCCACCCTGTTGGGTATTATTGCCTGCTTAATAGTATATTTATACGTACAGTTCTGGCATCTCTTATGGTTATGAGTACCTTCTCACGTCCTTTGTGTACCAGAACTACTTGGCTTTATTTTACAGTTCTCTTCCCCAAAGAACTCAAGAAGGCACTCTTATAACCATGAGAGATGCCAGAACTGAACATGCATTCTAAATGAATAGAAACATAGAAACATAGAAACATAGAATTTGACGGCAGATAAGGACCGCTTGGCCCACCTAGTCTGCCCATTTTCCTACCTAACAGATAAGCTGCAGATCCTAGTTAATCAACAGCTTACTTCCTCTTACCCACCCCTAGGACTGCCTTATGCCTGTCCCATGCATTCTTGAAGTCCCCCACTGTTCTTGACTCCACGACCTCCTCAGGGAGGCTGTTCCATGCATCCACAACCCTCTCAGTGAAAAAATACTTCCTCACATTACCCCTGAGCCGTCCCCCCTCTATCTTCAAATTGTGCCCCCTTGTTCTTGCACATCTCTTTTTCTGGAAGATGCTACCCTCTTGGACTTTGTTAATTCCCTAGAGGTACTTGAAAGTTTCTATCATGTCCCCTCTCTCCCTTCTTTCTTCAAGAGTATACATATTAAGCTCCTTTAGTCTTTCTTCGTATGTCTTCTGGTGCAGACCCTGCACCATTTTGGTTGCCCTCCTCTGGACAGCCTCCACTCTGTCTATGTCTTTGCGGAGATGGGGTCTCCAGAACTGCACACAGTACTCCAGATGGGGTCTCACCAACTGTCTGTACAGAGGGATAACAACTTCCTGTTTTCTACTATTGATGCCTCTCCCTATGCATCCCAGTATCCTCCAGCCTTCCTTACTGCCTTCTCACATTGCTTGCCCACCTTTAGGTCATCTGATATAATTACCCCCAGGTCCCTTTCTATTTTTACTGTTGTCAGTATCTCACCCCCCATTGTGTACGCTTCCCCTGGGTTTTTGTTTCCCACGTGCATTATCTTGCACTTCTTTGCATTAAATCTGAGCTGCCATACATTTGACCATTCCTCCAACCTTGCCAAGTCCCTTCTCATCCTTTCCACTCCATCCTGTGTATCAACCCTGTTGCAGATCTTTGTGTCATCTGCAAAGAGACATACTTTTCCTTCCAGTTCCTCTGCAATAAATAAAGAGTGACAGCAGCTTGAATCACTACAGAATTCTGGTGTTTAATGTTCCACTGGTCAACTGTTCATTTATCTTCATCTCATTTTGTATTTCTTAGAAAATGGTAAAAATTGCCTTACACTTTCAAAGAGTATTAAAATATACCTTTACAGGTGGGTAAATGGACAGCACCCGATTAGCCCAGACTTGTTGTAACAGGTGTGGGGTGAGTTACTGTGGATGTACATGTCCCCAATAGAGGCCATTCTGTGTCACACAGCCGACATGGTGGCCTTCTGCAGGGCCTTTTAGGTATCCTAATTATTCCAGCTGCACAATGTTCCAGAAGCTGCAGAGATTCTCTCAGATGAGGATGTGGCAGTGACCCAGGAGGAAGTTTCATGCAGCTCCAGAAGATTGAAACTGACATCCTGGCATGAGATTACTGGTGCATCCTGAGGCCACTTATGTGGGTATGGTGGGACATGCAGGCTGAGATACAGGAGTATGTAACTCAGAGGCCGATGGTGAGGTGGTGTTTTTCTGCCTTGGAGATGGGACCATGCTGACCATATTCTAGTTCCATCACATCCTCAGATGTGCCATGAGGGTGTTTGGATTGATTTCCAAAGATTTCAGTACTCACTCTTTTTGGCATTGGGGCAGCCAATACAAGAGTCAAAGGTTTGATAGACAGCCAAATTCAGGTGTTTGGATGGTGGCAGTCACAGGCCTTTGAAGGTTACATGTGACCACATTTGTTATAACTCCCCTGTTTTTTGTCTACTGAGAGGTGATGTTTTCCAGATGATGCAGGTGTGGCTAGAAGACATTCCTTTATTCAGTAGACAATCATGCAGGTGCAGCAAACTCCTGGGGTGAGAACCTCTTCCTGGACCCCCAACATCATAAGGTGCTCCGGATGTGATATTGGGGGATGAGATGGGGGGATTTGCTCCCATGGGTCATGGCTAAAGTTTGGGGGTAAGGCTCCCCAGTGTGATAGTGGTTCCCTTGGGTGTTAACATCCTGGGTTCAGTAACATCACTGGATTTGTTGTGCCAAATAAAGGATGATCCACAGGTACTCTGGGAAACCTGACCGGGGATGTTACTAGTCTGGTCTCACATCATCAAGAGACATCACTGGCATTTCCCCATGGAAATTGAGAAGACCCTCAGGATGATCAACATGGTGATGCAGAGCTTTATGGACTCTGTTAGCGGTACTGTGGTACAGCACAATGTGATCATCACTAGGGTACTCCAGTTATATGTGTAGGAAGGTGTGCATTTGTCAGACATAGGTTATGATGGATTCTTAGCAGACCTACATGGTGCCTTGGAGAAGTGTTAACGTGAGTTGCTTTGGGGAGATGAGCTTTGTTCATGCTGTGGTGGCACGGTAGTCTTGCAAGGAGTGTACAAAGGGGGTGACACTGAATCTGGTTCTGTCACAGATGGGTTCCTTTCATGGCTGGCAAGAGGTGAGGCCTTGACAATCAGGTACCCTACAGGGATGGTCAGGGGAAATCCTGTTCAGGCTTGGCCTGTGTGTGAAGCACTATTCAACAAAGCAAGGCACACATCACACAGCCAAAGAACCATCCCTTATGCCTCTGAGGCCATTGATCCCCTGGAGGCCATATCCTTTGGGAATGATGAGTCTACTCAAAGGGTCCCTTTTGGGGTAAGTGACAGACTGCAATATGGCGTTGACATCCATAGACTTACCGAAACTCTTGGGCTGCATACATCACTCTATCAGAATATGTTAGATTCTCTTAAAAAATGAATCGCTGTGCCCATTTTCTCCAAAGTAACATAGACATCTCCCTTTTTCAGGGCTGAGAGGGTACGTGGGGTATTATGACAATAGACAGCCTGCAAAGGCAGCCTTGCAACAGGTGGACCTTTGTCTGTGGTCACTTCCCTGACACCTGAGATGGCAGCTTTGCTAAGTAAGTAAGTAACATTATATTTATAAAGAGGCCTACCCTAAGGCTCATTGCACTTTACAAAATATAGAAATACCAATAAAATAACAATAGGTCAGTTAGAATCATAAATCAGTATAAGACAGTTCTCAAAAGCTTCTTTAAAGAGATATGCTGTCAAGCCCCAATTAAAGTCCTCCATCGAAGAGGCCTCCCTCAAGGACCTGAGAAGTGATTCCACAGGACTGGCGCAGCCACCACAAAAGCACAGTCACCAGATGTTTTAGAAAAGCCCTGGGAATTGCTAGGAGGCCTTCCTGGGAAAAGCAGAGGGCACACTGAGGGTAGTATGGAGACAGGAGCTCAGTCAGGTAGCTAGGGCCCAGATCGTATAGGGCTTTATAGGTGAGAAAACCCACCTTGAAGGAGATTCTCCACCTCACCGGCAGCCAGTGCAAGTCATGCAGCACTACGGTCACATGACACGACCTCAGAAGGACAGTCAGTAACCTGGCTACTGCATTCTGCACTAGTTGCAGGCAACACAGGACTCCTCTACTAACCCCAAGATAATGAGCGTTACGTTAATCAAGTCTAGATGTCACAAATGCATACACTAGTGAGGGCAGGTCTTTCCGTGGGATAAGGGATTTAATCTAGGTGATATTCTCAAGTGATAAAAACCACTCTGGATGATAGATGACACCTAAGCCTCAAATATCAATCTGTCATTGAAAATAACATCCAGGTTTTTTACCCTTGTGGTAGCCATCAGCAGGGTTGAGTCTAGCATCAAAGTAGGACTAACTCCAATGGCTTCCACCTCCCCCTGGCAAATAGGCTCAATCACCAGTACCTCCATTTTGTCTGGATTGAGCCTTAGCCAGCTGGAGGACATCCAGTCTTGGATCTTGGCCAGACATGCATTTAATACCTCTATGGCGCCATCAGTATTAGGTGCAAAAGACATATATAGCTGGGTGTCATCTGCATAGCGGTGGAAATCCACGCTGTAACATTGAATGAACTCTCCCAGGGGTAGCATGTACACTGCAAGCAACATAGGTGAGAGGGTTGAACCCTGGGGAGCTCCACATGGTAGAGGCATCTAGTGAGAGGAGAACATCAGATGAGAGGGGGTGACTAGAGGAGTGGTTAGGCAGATAGGTGGGATCCCTTTGAGGCAGGGTGCTTGTAGCTAGAGGGGAGAATCAACAATGTGTATAGCCAGCAGCACACCTGAGCTTGGCCCCTTTGCTCCTTCTCTCTCTCTGGCCAGAATTCCCACCCTCTCACCCTCATAAAAGCAGAGTTAAGGGGCTAGTAGATTAGGTTAGAAACTCTGCTGTCCCACTAGGGGGAAATCACCTTAAGGGTAAAGGAGGATTTTTTGCATTTATATCCCAACATGTTTTCTGGGGGTTTTGCCTCCTATGGTGGAGAAATGTAATACAGGTTTTAGAGTCTGGCATGAAACAGTAATGTGAGTGTTGCAGTACAGGAGTGTTACAAGGAGTGTAGAAAGGGGGATAAAGGGGAGAATTCACTTCTGTCACAGATGGGTTCCTTCTGAAGCTGGCAAATGGCAAGGCTCAGATGACCAGGTGCCCTATGGTGCCAGTCAGGAAATAACCTTTTCAGCATGGCCTGCATGTGAAGTACCATCTGATGAGTGAAGGAAACACATCACATGGCCCAGCAGCTATCCCTTATGTCTTGGAGGCCATTGACCCTCCAGGGGCCATACCCTTTGGGAATGATGAGTCTACTCAGAGGGCCCCCTTTGGGGTATGGGATGGACCAGCATATGACATTGGCCATCCAAAGATTTGCTGAGACTCCTAGGTTGTACATATCATACTACTGATGTACAGTATGTTGAGTTCACTTAATAAATGATTAGTTGTGGCCATTTGTTCCAAGGCATCATCTATGTCTCCTTTGTTCAAGGGTAAGAGGTATACAGTCTAGTAAGAAAATTACATTTCTCTCTTGCTACAGATTTGAATACAAAAGAAGAGAGAAAATAAGAGAAAATAATATGTTACTGAATGTCATGTCTTTGGATCCTCACATTAATAACTGTATTATACTTATTTCTACTTAAATCTTTAATAGTTCCACTAAATCTGCAAAGATAACAAATGTTGTCGCTCTAGATCTGAAGGTCAAATTTGTCATACAGCAGTAGAAAGATGTATTTTTCAAAAAGTAAAAAATTATACCATACCACCCACATTACTACATTCTGTAGCCTGCAGTGTAAATTATACATGTTCTTCGTGTAGTAGTTTTTTTTAAACGTAACAGTTAATGAAACCCCTGTAGCTAAATGTAATAAATTACATTACACTTTACATTTCCTGAGACCGTTGTTTTAATGAATGATATCTTTTGTGTGCAAATGTGGTCAATGACAGCATTCTGCAGTAATGGTTAAAATCTTTCTAAGCACATAGATAAACAATACAAAACATACAGCCAGCACTGCTACTCTAAAACCAAAGTTGTATCAATGGAGGTCATTAACAGGTTTGAGCCAAGGTTTTAACATTCTGTTACCTTCCATGTAATGCATCCTGTACATGAACTAAAGTTGCTTGGCTGAATACATCAGGGGAAGTAATGGGGAGACATGGCACCCAATTTCAGAAGGTTGACAATGTGCTTGCATCAAGCTCTGCGTCAGCCATAGTCTTTGCTGCAGCTGTGCCAAACCCCTTGGGCACAAGGCAGCCTGATTTTGAAAGGGTTAGTGCAGTTGTGACATTTGTCTCACTTTACAGCAGCTTACACCAAATCTCTGGTGCAAGCCCTGTAAAGTGGCTCCCCCAATGGTGTATATGTAGACCTGCGGGAGCTGGTCTTACTTCCTGTGTTCGGCACAAAGGACATGCATCTGGCTCACTTGCAAAATCGTGAATGCCACAGTGCCTGCCGCAAGTCACCCCATGTGTTTGATGCTCCAATGCAACTCCTTGAGTCAATCGATTGCCCAGAAACACTATGGGTGCAGCTCAATGTGGCCTCATGCAATAAGCTACAATTGCTGGTGATCTAAAGGCTGCCAGGACAAGGGGAAAAGAGGGATAGCGCTCTTGAGGAAGAACTATGAAGGGGAGTGGCAAAGGGGAAGGTAGTGGTGGTAGGTGACCTTAACCTGCTGGGTATTGAGTGGAACATTCCAGCTACTAGAAGCATTAGAAGTCAGACCCTCTGGATACATTCCAGAATTGCGTCCTGGGGTAAGTATTTAAGGAACCCATCAGGCAGGCTACCATTATTAATGTGGTGCTCACCAACTAGGAGGTGTGGGGGGGAGCAAGCAGGTGAGCCACTAGGGTCCAGTGACCATAACTCTCTTTGCTTTGCTTTCAGAAGTATGGACTTTAACAGGATGAGTGAGTTGGTCCAGAATAAGATACAGTAGTTGAAGTGGACAGCATTGGAGGTGTGGAGAAGAAATGGGGTGGCAATAAAATAGGCCATTCTCAAGGCATCTAAGTTATGCATAAGAACCGTAACCAAAAGAAATGTGCAAAAGAACAATATGGTTCTTGGACATGGCCAGGGAAGCAGTGGAGATATAAAACGGCCTTCACAAGGTACAAAGAAACTCAGGGAGAAGCAGAATAAGGAGAATACTAACTGAGAACCAAAGAAGCAAAGAGGGTGGTAGGGGAGGCAAAGGCAAACACTGAGCTAAGTATTGCAGAGGGGATCAAGGGTGGGGAAAAGCAGTTCTTCAGGCATATTAGAGAAAAAAGAAAGAAAGTAGGTTGAATTGTTAGGCATCTGTTAGGGTAATAGAGGAGGATTTGCAAAAGGCAACCATCTTTAATGATTGCTTCTGCTTTGACATCACAAGGCAAAGGGCCCTTCATAGAGTCACTGGTCAAAGTGGACCTCATGGGCAACTTGGAGTGCAATGGTCTCCATTTATTTATTTATTTTATTGACATCTCAGAATTACAACTTTTGAGCCAGGGACTCATTTACAAAGGTGCCACATCATAGGAAGAAGGAAACAAAGACAATATACATGGTACAATAAGCAGGGTAAGAGGTACAGAGTCTAAAAATGCAGTCAAAAGAAATATAAAGTAAGTGCTGCAAAGGTTACAATAGTTGCATGGCTTCAGCTTTCATGGTATATGCAGCGTAGATATCAAGAGTTACTTGGAATCACAACTTTTGCACAAAGTGAAAGAGCGCCCAAGGGATGACCTTGTCAAGAACATCTATGAATGCAAAGCCAAGGGTAGGTGAGTAAAGGAGTGAATGGTGATCCGACAGAAGGTGAAATAATTAAGCAGCTTAAGATAGCCATTGTCCTGGAAGGGTAATTAGTCCTAAATCCACTAACATAGGTGCAGAGGTGAGGAGAGGAGACTGAGGGTAGGAGACAGAGTAGAAAGGAAGGAGTTTACTGAGAGTAGGAAACAGAAAAATATCAGGAGGATAAATAGAGGTGATAAAGGAGGAGGAGGAGGAGGTGGGTGTAGATGTGGTGGGGGGGTTAAGACCAGTGAGGATTAGGGGTACAGGGGAGGAGGGGAGACAAGAGAGGTTTAGGGATACAGGTCGAGGTAATATGAAACCTAGATAATTGTCAATAGTTGAGGGGGGGGAGGAAGAGGGCATAAAGCTGGGATGTGGCATGGGGTAGAGAGAGAGAGATTGGGAGGGAGGGAGTAGGTAGGGGTGAGATTAATGGAAGATAGTGGGAAGAGGGGGATAGGTGTTGGTTATAGTGGAGGGAGTCAAGTAATTAGGAGGGTAATCACTACTGTTGCATTTCAAGGAGTGCAGTCTAAGTTTGGTTTTGAAGGGTCCTAACCTGGAGTCAGCTTGGATGTCAGGTGGAAGGTTGTTTAGCAACCTTGGTGTTTTATAAATGAATGTTCATTGGGCTTGGGCAGTGCAGCAGAAGGAGATTAGGAAAGTTGGACTAGATGTGCTTCTAGTCCTGTGTAGCTTGTTGGTCCTTTGGAGAAGCGGCAGAAGTGGGGTGGGGGCTAGCCCAATACTGACCTTTTTTGCGAGCAGGCAAGTTTGGTAGAAGACTCTGCCCTGAAGGTTCAACCACTTTGCTGCAGTATAAAGGTCACAGGTGTGCATGTAGTGGCGGTCACCAGTGACAAGGTGGCACATCTTATTAAGAGCAACACTTAATCTTCTAAATGAGGCATTGGTGGCAGAACCATACATTATAAGCCCAAAGCTATAAATAGAAAGGATGGAGCTAGTGTCAGCTAAGCAGAGTGCATCTTGGGTCATGCTATGTCTGTGTCTATATAGAAGCCTAAGCCTGATGCAGACAGTTCTCGATATTGTATTGATATGTTCCTGATAGGATAAGTGACTATCGAGGGGTTTGCCAAGATACTTAAAGTTATAGATTTGTTCAAGGGGTGAGCGGAGATTGTTTATGATATGTAGCTGGGCATTTTGGAACTTGTGTGGGCTAGTGAAGAGCATCACTATGGTTTTCTTATAGTTCAGAATTAATTTTTGTTTGGAGAACCAGGCCTCAACTGTGGAAAAAACTCTGTTGCAGGCTGTTGGCAAGGGGTATGGGATTAGGCTGGCTGGTAAAGAGCACAGTGTCATCCACATACAGAAGCAGGTTGGTGGGGCATACTTGTGGCAGGGAGTTAAGGAAAAGGCTAAATAGGAGCGGGCCTAGGATTGAGCCTTGGGGAACTCCAGAGCTTATGGATGGATATTTATTTTTATTTTATTTATTTAGTTTTTGTTGACCGGGTAAGTGCACTTGACAAATCCTGCCTATTTTCAGGCATGACCCGGGGGAGGGGGATACAGATGAATGCCAACTGACCTTGAATAAACTGTTGGTGATATTTTTAGTGAATGAGGGAAATTTGGCCAGGACACCAGGAAAATTCCCCTACTCTTTTCGATAAGTGCCATGGGATCTTTAACATCCACCTGAACTACCACCAATCCAGGCAGATGGGACCTTGGTTTAATGTCTAATCCGAAAGATGGCACCTCAGAAGTGCAGCACCCATCTCATGCTGCACTACAGTGTCAGTACTGGGATATTAACCCAAGTGTCAGATGTGGGAACTGAACCCCCATCCCTCTGATCTCCCAGCCTCAGAGGTGAGTGTGCTACCTACTGAGCCACTGACACTGACATATTGAATGTATCGTGTATTTTTAACCTTTGGATTCTGCCTTAGAGGTAACTTTTAAACTAAACTGTGACTTCTTGTGAGATACCAAGGGTGGGTAGGGACTTGAATAATACTGATTAACAGCATTGAACGCCTTTGTGAGGTTGATGTAGATAGACCCCACAAGGTGACCACGATCTGAGGACTTCTGAATAAAACTGGTGTATTCTAGAAGGGCAGTGATGTGCTGTGCCCCTTTCTAAAACCATGCTGTTGAGCACAATGGATATTATAGGTGTCCAGATACTCAGTCAACTGATCGGCAACTATGCATTCTAATACATTGGAGAGTGGGGGCAAGATGGAAATGGGATGGTAATTTGAGTGTAAGGCCCTATCACCACTCTTGTGAATGGACATCACCATGGCCACTTTCCAAACTGAGGGAAATTGACTTAGCCAGAGGGATAGGTTGAGGATATTGATGAGAGGTGCCAGGATAGCGTCTAAGGTGAGGCGGAGCAATTTAAGATCAAATGTGTCACTACTAAATCTTAAGTTGGTGAGTACGCGCAGCAGATATTCTTTTGTGGTCCTGGTAGTAACTGTCTTGAAATATAAGGGGGGAGTATTGAGGGATGGATCAGTGTTATGGTTGCTGTCCTGGTGGGGAGGGGCAGTGAAGAAGTTGGGAAGGAGTATCTCACTCAGGCTAGTGAAGGCAGTATTGAATATATCTGCAGTTTCATTTGGATCCAGAGTGGTAGTTCCATTAAAATTGAGCATTGAAGGAGGGGATTTGCTGGGTTTGTCAGTGAGGTTTTTTTATCTTCTCCCAGAATTTTTTGCTATTGCCCCAGGAAGTGGAGAACTGATCTTGGTAGTGGGTGATTTTAGCAGTACGTACTGCACAGGTGCAGGCATTCCAGGCTTCCTTGTAGTGTTGCCAGTCTCTAGCACATTTAGTGGCATGTGCAACATGCCAAAGATGGTCATGAGAGGACATGAGTTTTAGGAGTGATATGGTGGCCCGGTGGCGCTGAGGGTTGAGGCGCTGGACGCCACACCTCGCGCCACGCCGGCGACCCATGTTCGGGAATGGGCATGGGTTGCCGTGGGTCGGCAGGGAGGAGATGGATTGAGCATCCAATGGACTGCTCTCCATCTCCGGGGAGGGGGGATTCGGGCGGCCAGTGCTTGCCTGACCCTGGTGGATGCTGGGAGTTAGTGTGCCGCGTGGCTGCAAGTTAAGGGGCGGGCGTGGCAGGCGGCTTGACTGGGGCAAGCAGGTGTCGCGTGCACCCAGTCGCTGGCGTCTTGCCGCCATGTCCTGAGGGAGAAAAGTGGAAAAAAAGAGAGCCTGGCAGAATGACGTTGTGCCCTGTGGCGCCGTCCCCGAGAAGGCACCTCCCTGGCATGGATCCGTTGGGGTGGGTTGAGTTGCTCCCCACCACCCTGCCGCGAAGTGTAAGTCATGGGGTGCATAAGGGAGGGGCTCTGATCTTCGGGGATGGTGCTGGGAGGACAACAGGCAGCAGGCTTGCAGCCGGAGCTCTGGAGGAAAAAATAGAAGAAAAACAAAAAAAAGGAGTGATGTGGTGATCCAGCGGTTGCTAGCCCCTTTGCTTTTCAGTTTTATGAAGAGGGCAAATATATCACATGCTTTGTTAAAAAGAGAGATCAAGTACTCCAAAGCTTGGTCCACACTAGAAGCGGTGTCAATAAGTGACCAGTTGCCCTGGCAGAGGCGATCTTGAAACTGTGACAGCTGCCCACGTCTAAGGGCATGCAGGTAGATCATCCTATTGGGGAGTTTGGGAAACTGATTTGACCAGCAGCAAGTGATTGGGTAGTGGTCACTAAGGGAGTCAAGTAACACCATTGTATCAAGATCCTGGTGGGGTGATTGTTGAGAATGTGACCAAGTAGTGTGTGTCCCAGTTCTATAGTTAACCATAGCTGGGGTTAGAATCATTTGTGTAAGGTCAGCCATGACAGAGGCATCCTTGTAAGGCCCAGCCTCAGGCACAAGACAGTTGATGTTAAAGTCACCTAGTGTAATAACCTCAGAACACTTAGGCAGGTTGGTAATGTAGTCAAGGACTGAGTCAGATCCAGTGGCTGTGTCCCTGGGTGGGATATATACCGACAGGACAAAGAGAGACTTCCCTTTGCTACCCTGGGCTATTTCGACCACGAGGACCTGAGCACTATTCCCATTGGACAGTGATGGAAGGGCATGACCCTGAAGTGTGTAAGTTAGGTAAATAACACATCTTCCCCCCTCCCTTTTTTCCCAAGCCTGTCTGCTCTGAAGAAGGTGTACCCATCCAGAGTTACAGCAGAGTTGGGAGTTTTGGGGAGAGTCAAGTTTTGGCAACAGTGGGGACATCTGGCATGTGCTGTTATATCCATACTTGCAGCTGGTCAAATTTAGGTAGTATGATCTATGACAGTGAACAACATGTGTTCATGGCAGGGTGGTCTTATCAGACCAACCTGATAGTTTCTGTGACTGGCTGATGAGGGTATTGGATAGGGGTCATTATGACTGACTAATTCTCTACTTTTATTCTACTGTGATAAGCATGCAGCAGCATGTCAGGAAAGTACGTGGCCTAGATGACAGAATTGGCTGAGACACTGGGCTTCCAGTTTGGTTTCTATGTCGATTCCCTGCCTAGCAGGCTCAAGGGATCATGGGATGACAGGCCACAGCTCTTACTTCTATATTACTTTAGGGGGTGTATGATCTGTATAAAAAAAAAAACCTCCCAGGGATTGCTTGCTCAATAACACGAGGATGAGGTCTGGATACAGGCTGGCTACTAGTTCTGGATAAACTAGCAGAATGGTCAGAAGAGTGGCAACTGGGATTTAATGCAAAGAAGTGCAAAATCATGCACATAGGGAAGAGAAACCCTGAAGCCACTTATAGGCTGGGAGGGGAGTTGCTAGCAGTCACAAAGGAAGAAAGAGACTTGGGCATCATCATCACTGATGACCTAAAATCATCCAAGCAGACCTCTAAAGCAGTAGGTAAGGCTAGGGGGGTGTTAGGGTGTATTAGTAGGGTATCACAAGTCGTAAGAGGAGGTTATAATCCCTCTGTACAAGACATTGGTTAGGCCCCATCTGGAGTACTGCGTGCAGTATTGGAAGCCACACCTTCACAAGGACATTAACCAAATTGAGGCAGTCAGAGAAGGGCAGCAAAATGGTGCAGGGACTGCATCAGAAGACATATGAGGACAGATTAACGGAGCTCAATATGTATACCCTTGAGCAAAGGAGGGAGAGAGGTGATATGATCGAGGCATTCAAACACCTTAAGGGCATAAACAAGGTGAAAGAGTCTAACATGTTTAAATAGAAGAAAAATAGCAGGACAAGAGGACACAGCATGAGATTAGAGGGAGGCCGATTAAGGGGGAATGTGAGGAAATTCTTTTTCACAGAAAGGGTGGTGGATGCATGGAATGGCTTACCACAAGAAGTGGTGGCTATGAATACAGTGCAGGGCTTCAAAAAGGCATGGGATAGGCATAAGGGAGCAATACAAATGACTATGAATAGATAGGTCACTGTCAGAGCAAAGGCCGATGGCACATTTATAAGGTAGAAAAAGAAATGGGCAGACTGGATGGGCCTTGCGGTCCTTATCTGCCGTCAACTTCTATGTTTCTATGTTTCTATGTTCTGATGGCCCCAGTTCCAAGGTTAATGGAATGCACAGGGTGGATTTGGTAGCTTTTTCTGGCATATCTATCCATTCCTTTATTTGCTTGTCTTAAACAGCCACACTTTTGTCATGCCCTCACCCCAATGGGATGTGCAGATACACAGGATCCAGCCTGGTTAGTAAGATCAAGCATGCAGGGCTGTGTCCCTGTATTAGTGCATCTGTTGATTTCCACAGAATGCCTGAGATGCCAGTACAGTGCCACCAGTCAGCATCAAACACTGTTATCACAGTTTCTGTTGTGACATCTTGCAGGATATTGCAGGAACTCAAGGTAATCCAGTAGCAGCTACTCCAGTTTGACACGCAGCAAACTGTGACATCTCACAGCGAACTTGAACCTGGTGTGTAGGACTGTATCTCATCCCAAAGCATTGCATATCACAACACATGGGGCAACTGCTGTTCAGTGCACAGAGACCAGTATATATTAATACATATATGCTGGAACACATTTTAATTCCCAGAGATAACTTTATTTTAAAATACACTGGCCAGGCACTCTTCAGATCAATCTTAGATGACTTTTCCACAAGGTGTTTTCTTATGCCCCACTTAAAAATGTAGTCCGGAGAAATGCAATCACTTAAACATGAGGTAATGAAAAATGTACTCGCGCAAAAAAAAATGCAAAAAAATGCCTACCAGGTCATAATGTTGCATGCTTAATAGCATACGGCATTATGGCTAACCCGGACTTGTGCGGTCCCTGAGTTGGACCCGAGTTGAGAATCTTTAGTGGGGGGTCCGGGGAGTGCAGATCCCCATAACAGAGGGGGTGTAGAGGCAGAGCCCCCACAGAACAAAGACATATGCCTCAAGGCATAAATCACGTAGCCTGATTAAGCATATGCATTATGTCTTATGACATTGTGACCTCGGCCTTATCTGCCATTAAAGTCTATGTTTCTATGTATGCATTGTGCTGCCATCTCAGAGACCATGGGCTCACATGCAAGTCTCAAATCTGACACTGGGAACAACTAACTACAAGCACATTGTGGTTTTGAGGCACAAAAATATGGGACTGTCATTTTCAAGCACCAAAAACTGTGATGCTTTCACGTAAAATGTTTAAAATCATGGTGCTGTCATGGAAGATTTCAAAAACTATGGTGCTTACATGGAAAATGCCAAAACTCATGGGCCCCGATATTGATAGCCTGGCAGGAACATCTCTAGTAATATTCAGATAGATAGCACTCGCTAATGAAGAAGTGCTGTCCAACTGAATATCAGTTGATGTTGGCACTGTGCTAAGCGGGTCTGTGCTGCCTCAAAACAGGCCAGAGCGTTACATATGGCCTACTGGAATAGCACTACCTGAAACAGGATAGCCCCAGGTCCCTTGTGAGTCATATTCAGCCCAAGCATGCAAATAAGCTCTTTGGGCATGCAAGGTGCTAATGGGCCATCTGCATGCCCATTTTGGGCTCATTTGTATGTGGGTCAGTGACCCTTTAGTACCCATATCTGTGTAAAAGAGAACACCTTCCTTAGTCTAGTACCCCCTCAACACCCAGTTTCCAAAATATAATACTTTCCTTAGTGGTCTTTTCCCCCCATCTCCTGATCCCCCAGTTGCTATACATAAAGATGCTCTGGTGGTTCAGTGGTTCCCCCACTACTGATCATCTGATTTCAAAAATGTAACACTGTCCTTGGTATTCTAGTGGTACCACCTCTCTCCACCATAGCCCAGTTTTGAAAATGTACTGCTTTAGCTGGTAGTCTAGTGGTACCCTGGATCACTTGGTTTCCAAAACATAATACTTTCCCTCGTGGTCTAGTGGTATCCTTTACTCTCAGACTGTAAGCTGACCCCCCCCACCCACCACAAGAATCCCCACCCTGCACCCCCTCACCCCGGTGCTAGTCTCTGGGACAGCAGTGGCCTGCACATCCCTCCTCTCACATCCTTGCCCTGCCGCCTTCTAACAGTCATGAAGCACGATCACATGACTGCACTATGTGACTGTCAGATGGTGGCCAGCTAAGAAAGTCAGAGGAGAGATGTGCTGGCTGCCACTGTCCTAGAGACCCATGCTCAGGGTAAGGGAGGATAAGGGGTGTGGGTCCATTGCAGATGGAAAGGGGTCAGCTTATGGTTGGGGGGGCCAGTAGACCTCCAGGGAAAGTATTATGTTTTGGAATGCTGGTAATTGGGAGTGTACCACTACACTGACAGGGGAAGTATTACATTTTGGAAACATGAAGATGGGGGGGTGGGAGTACCCCTAGACTACCAGGGAAAATGTTGCATTTTGTAAATGGGCAATTAAGGGGGGGGTACTGAAAAATTACCAGGGAAAGTAGTGCAGACCCACAGGGCTTCTTTAGTTATGTCAGCCAAGCAATGCGGTGTGGGGCATCTTGGCACAAGGGTGGGTGGCTGCAGTACAGTGGCCCTGCCTTCAGGGGTTTGGGGGCATGGGCTTAGCGCACACTTAAGAGGTGTTTTTTGGTGGTGGAGACCAGCGCTTCTCAGAGGGTGGTTTATCCCCCATGCAAACCTTTTAATATGCTGCTGCACTGGTATGCATGAGGGCGACCCCTTATTTGCATAGGTACAGTGGTATTTAGCACCTTGGTGCTTCCAAGTTTGAGTGGCACTCTAGGGGTCTCAGAATTTGGCCCTGCCCAGAGTGTTACCACAAACCTGGGTTAGCACCAGTGCATCCATGTCCTTGCCAGTGGTAACCTTTGAATATCAGGGTCATGAAGTTTATAATTGTTTAAAAGGGACTGTAATTGCTTCTCAAAACCAAGTATGAAAAATGTAATTGAAAATCTTTTAATTTGTTAGATGACCTCTCACAATGTATCATTCTTATTTAAAGTATTATAAAATAGTTTTCAAGGCATCTTTTTCACTCATGAAAGTAGAACCATGGTAAAGATTTGAAAACTGAAACATGCAGATGTATTAGCTTGGGGTTCAAATGTAGTGCTTTTGGTAGTTTTGGAACAAAATACAATACTTGAAAATTAGAAAGTGCTGATGATTTAAAAGACATCATAAATGTACCTCAAAACTAGAAAGAAAAAATGTAATCTTGCATCTTTAACTTGCTGCATGATTACTGAAAACTGTACTTGTATATACAGAAATTTGAGTGAGATGACAGTTTATAACAGCGTATTTATTTATTTATTTATTCGTTCATTTAATTCTTGGATTACAATACCTTTGAGCTAGACGCTCATTTACAAAGGTTCCCCATCAAAGTAACACAATCAGACATACTATTCAGAAAACCTAATAAAACAAAGTAGATATGTACATTATTACAGACAATCATGAGAGAGCCAGGGTTGACCTTGTCAAGTTGTAGGGGAGCAGGTAGGCAGGGAGACAGAGGGAGGGAAAGGAGGGGGGCTTTTAGAAGTCATTGACATCTGTACCATGGGATACAAGACACTGCTTGTACTGGGGCAGGGTGAGGGAGAGTGGGTGCCACTGGACACCAACAACTGGCACGAGGGATGACAATTAATTCCAGGAACTACTTAGTCAAAGGTGGGGGAGAGCATAGTGTGCCTATGGACATCAGTGACTACTTACCATTAAAAGTATTTACCATGCCAGTCAAAGGCCAGCATTGTCAACACAAAGTAGTTAGTTTGCATCTGTTATTAAGTATAGAGCCATATGGCCTAGAGATTAGAGCACCAAGCTGTGAGAATGGAGGCCCTGCAACCCTGGGTTTAAAACCTACAAACACCACTTGTATACTGTGTGATTCTGAGCCAGTACTTAACCTCTCTGTGCTTCTGTGTCTCACCTGGAAATGGATTTCAGCTCAGTACACCTATCCCAACCTAACATTGTAAAATATCATATGTTTAGACTTCACTTAGGGTTGAAGCAGAAAGCTTTAGAAGTAGTAAAATGTGACATTAGTGTAAGAAAGTCCTTTGTCTTTTGATGAATTTGTGATGTGGTGTTCTTGGGGGGTTGAATGATAATATGATACAGCTGTGTAATTACGCATACTTTGAAAGCATCTCTCAAAGCATTGCTATCTAAGTAAATTTGCATGCCTTGAGTTACACTACTGGAGTTACAGTAGTGTATTACCAATACCAATGTACAGTAGCAACAAGGAATCATTAAAACCCAGAGTAACTTAATACCACACATTCACCTACAGGAGGTGCAGGAGACTTTCTTTTGCTTGCCTCTATGTAGGCATTAGCATCTGTGTGCATTGACCCTGCACTGTTGCATACATTGGCCCCTCCCCACAGTACTCCACTGCCCCATTCACCTACAATGCCATCCGCTACCAAGCAGCAGGTGGCACTTACCCTCTTCTCATCTTCTTGGCTGGCCACTATCTGCCCTACACAAGACCTGTAGTGATATAACAAGCTGTATTTTGATACAGGACATTTGAAGAGAAAAGTGACTAAGCCTTCATAAAGAGGTACTATGCACGCATGCCAACTTAGTCATTTTTCTGTGTGGAAGTCATGTAATAATATACCGCACAGCCTGGTATACCACCATAGGACTTGTGCAGGGCAGATGGAAGACAATAAGTGAGGTGAGCAGAGAGTAAATGTTGTCTGCTGTCTGGCAGGGTCTGGCATTGAGGGAAAGGACAGGAAGCTACTGGAGGGGGTTGGACCAAATGGTAGTAGGGAGGTTTTTCTTAGGTGCCACCAAATAAAGTGTAATTTTGAATATGGCAGTGAATGTGGTAACAGACAGTCATACATGCTATTTCCCAAAAGCGCAGTGCAAAGCCTTTTATCGCCACGCTCATGGTTTAAACGTGGGGGCCCAAGTACACACACTCATACACCGGCATCCCCTGGTTCAGGTGGACCACCCAAGACAGGAAATGCAAAATCCACAGTCACCATCATAAGTCCTTTTGACGCTCATACTTCCAGCAGACACCAGAGTTGGGCCCAGTTCATTCTGGATATATAAGGAAGTAAAGTTTGCAACAAATTGGCACAAAACTTAAAACTGAAAATGTTTCTTTTTTTCTGCAATTAGATTAGGTCACCTTTCCCTCATTAGGACAGCAAGGATACAATCAGAACATATGCTGATGATGACTGTGGGTATGGCATCTTTACAAGACACTTCTAGATGTGGTAAAGGAAACTTATGTCTAGTTCTTGTTACAGTATTTTGAATAAAAAGCCTTTAATAAATTTCTGGGCAGATAAAAGATAAGAACACACTGACAGAAGCCTTTTTGAACAGCTTGATTTGTACTCTTGTTCTCCCTGAGGTTGTGCTTTTGGTGTGATTGTAGTGCAGGAGGGACCCAAGTGTTTTAACTTCAACTGTTGCCTAAACTAATTTTTTTTTTGCAATGAATATTAATTAATATTAATAGTATTTTATTGATGATAAAAAGACAATAGACCAAATGCTGAACACACATTCCAAAGTAAACCATATATCTGATGTGATGTATTTCCACTGGAAATCCTGGCAGTCTTCTTTATCCAAACCTCAAAATTAAATTTACTGTATTTTCTTGTGTTTATATGAGTTCAATGTAAACATAAAAAAATATTTCTGGGGTATGAACCATGATATAGTAGTTTTTCAACACATTACCAACACCTTGCTCTCTTTATCTTTATATTAATAGAACATATTGTGTGATTACAGTTCATGTGATAATAAATGCACAGAGAGAAAACAGCTTAAAATTTTAAATCACTGACATTTTGCAGACATAATTGCTTTAAGCATTTTCTTCACCTAGAAATATGTTTATAAATATTCAGTGTGGGGACCTTATGGTTCTCCCATTTCTACCAGCCAATACTCACTATTTAATGATTCTGCATCCTAAAGTATAATTAATTGTTTCACAAGTTTGGGCACATTAATTTGCTGCACTTTTAACATTTTATTTAATTTTAATATGTTTAGTAAATGTGCTGAAAATGCTTCAGAGGCTTGTGATAAAGATAATATCAAGAACAGGGCTGAAAGTGAATCTGCACAATGCCTGGGCCTCTGAAAAGCTTTATTGATGGGTATATGATGATACTCATAATTCACCTTTTCATGTGAGGTGTTAATTTGTATGAACATAAGCATTTACAAAGTGCAGTCAGTAGCTCCAACCCAGTGATCTACATGAAGTGAAGCGACAGTATTACAGTGACAGTAACTCAAGAAAATACTATAGATTGATTGCATGAAAAAAAACTGGAGACTGACTGCAGGACTTATAACCCCCATTTTTTTTTTGTTGTTGTTGCTGCAAGAGGTTGATTGTGACTTCACTGTTGCATTTGCAAAGGTTCTGGTTAATTGGACTGGCCAAAAATTATAATTTTTCTGGTAATATTTTTGTGGAATAGTTGTTTCTTTCTGTAGTCAGAGAACTAAAAAAAAATATTTCAAAATGTGAAATTTTTAGGCATTTGTTTTGGTAAATTGGCTGATTAGCAAGAAAAAAATAACTCCACAAAGTTTTACTTATAGGGCTTATAAACTCAAGAAATAAAAGATCAGTAGGTCCCATTCTCAACACTTTTTGAGGCATTTTTTATTAAGTAATGGACTTATGGATTTCTGTGTCCTTAATTTAGAAATTTGCAAGAAATGGAGTCTACAAAGCCTGGACACAGTACTTTTCTTACACAGTCCATTTTGTTTTTAATCTTTAAAAATGTTGCTCAGTTACATAAAACAGGTGAATACTGTGATGCTTGGCCAGCTAGTTATGATTACTGTATGATATTGGTATTATAAACAAATGGTCAGTGTGTGAAATGTCAGTCTGTGAGATTTGGCCCTTTAAATTACAAGGTGTCAGCAGCTGAAAACCAGGATGTAATTAAACAGACCAGAAGGAAACAGTTAATTGGAACATCCTTCTAGAGAGACAGTTTATGGCCCTCATCACCTGCTGCTGCTTTTGAAGTTAGAACTTAAATATGAATTTTATTACATCAGGAAAGGATGTCATTTAGCTGATTCAAGTTGGCTATCTCACACCTGGATGATGACTGCAGGGTTGTAAACCTCAAAGGAACAGGTTGATCAAAGACTCATAATTTGGGAAATGGATTTTTGCTGATGTTCACATTATTTAACATACTTCCTGGTAGAAAATCACGTTTGAAATTTTATATTCTAACAGGAGGAGCTAGATGACTAACAGAAGGGGTGTAGAGACACAGAGTTTGAACTGATACTTGTGTCTGAAATGTCGATCATATTATTTTCGGAGTCTGAGAGAAAACAGTTCTCTGATCTAACTTAAGCACTTTTAGAGGTAATACCTTAGACAGCAAAGGTCTAACTGTATTGTGGTAGGGGTTTTTGTTTTGTACTTTTCCCATGTTCTTTTATGTGATTGTGAGCTCTTTGATATACTGTTCTGTGTTTACATTTTTCATATTTTTATCATCATTTAGTAAAGAACCTTTTCTTTGAAAGACTGCCTGGGTGTCTGTCAGTTCCTTTTTGCAGGTGACATATAGGTGGTTAAGTCTGACAACTGTTCAACAGCTTGATGGTGTTACTGAGCTTGAGTAAAAAGGTAAGAATATACCTAAGGTCTCTTATAGAGTTTTAAGGGTTCATTTTGGAGACCTGGCTTGGTGCCCCAGAGAAAGATTGTACTGCAGTCCCAAAGAGGGTACATATCTGAGCCTGTAATTGGGTATGCTAGCATAAGGTTCACAGTTTGAATCCCCCCAGAACTTGAGACTAAAGGTGATTCAGACTCAAAAGCTGACAGGTGGGTACCCTGTCTGTTACCTGTTCACATTATTGCACTCTAAGGTTGGCACTGTGGGAGCAGAGGTCCTGACCTGCTGAGTGCATTTGTGACAGATTTGGTTGGCAGCTGTGTGATAAAATTAGGTAACACAAGCTTTAACTGTTCAATGTGTCAGCTTAATATTGTACAGCTCACTTGCAAAATAAGGCAGTGATTTATTTTTTAAAAGAGAAAACAGAACAGTATCATTTTGCTTACAGTCAAAGTTCCTACCTGTTATATTTTTTTTCAAAGTGCAAGTTAGACTAGCCGTAATTAGGGAAGAAGATGGCTTCCAACTACAATGAGCACATTGCAGACTACTGGAAGCAGTTGTGCAAAGAGAGAAGAGTTCTGCACAAGGGGAGCGCCCGCCAAGCAGAACCTCGTGGACACTCTGATGGCTGCTGATGCCCAGAGTGTTGAATCACAGTCTGTGACTGTAAAGGACCAAATCTTGGGCATGGAGGGGCCAGCGGTGAGTGCAGTGTCCAGATCTGGTGAGGAGGACAGCAGGGCCAGTGCAAGCCAAGGGCCACAGCAGCAGGGGAAGGTCACAAGCATTCTGGAGCCAGAAGCCATCAGGCTGCAGATGGAGTTGTGGAGGATGGAGCTGGAGTTCCAGAGAGAAGAGAAGTGAGAGCAACAAGCTGCAGAGGAGAAGAGGGAGCAAGAACAGTGAGAAGCTGAATGTGAACAGCGAGAGGCTGACCATGAAGAGCATGAGCGCCAGAGGTGACATGAACTGGAGAAGCTATGACTCCAACCACCAGCACCAGAGCAGGTAAGTGGCTTGGGTTTAACTGGAACTACAGGACTTGGTTACAAATTAAATTCCAAATTGATAGCTGAATTTAAAGAGGGAGAGGATATGGATGCTTTTTTAAATTCCTTTGAAAAAGGTTGTATTCAGGCAAAGATTCCTAGAGGGTCCTGGAGCTTCCAGCTATCCCCACTGTTTACCGGGAAAGCTCGGGATGCATTGGGTCAAATGGACAATGAGGACAGTAATAATTACAGCAAACTTAAAGCTGCACTTTTAAAAAAGTTTGATTTAACTGCAGAAGCATACAGAGCTAAATTCCGTAAGCTCAGGAGAAGCCCTGACATGAGCTACGAGGAGCTAGCCATGAAACAATGTCAGTGTTTAAAACATTGGTGGGAAGGAATCAGAGCAAACTCTGTAGATGAAATTGAAAATGCTATATTGTTAGAACAGTTTTTTTGGGCATGCCCAGCAGAGCTGAAAACCTGGCTGGAGGACGGAGATCCCAAAACAGTGCAAGACGCTGCTGAACTCTTGGACTGCTATGCCAAGAGCAGACCTGCTCTGAGAACGAATGGTGTGGGTGTGGCAGCACAGAAAGGGAAAAGCACACCTTCAGGGCAGCTAAACCCCCCCCTGCCTCCACCCAAACCAGTTAGTGCCAGGTTTCAAAGAAAAGATTTTTCTGAGAAAAGAAACGAATGTTGGGTTTGCAAAGAAACTGGGCATATTACCAGACAGTGTCTCAAAAGGATGAGCAATATGCAAAATGGGGCTAGGAAAGAAGTGGGTTGTTTGTGTGTCCCTGGAAGCATGCCTGTGAACATGAGGGAACACATGCACCCAGTCACTGTGAATGGTGTACAGACACAAGGGTTAAGAGACATAGGGGCATCCCTGACATTGGTAAAAAGGGATCTGGTAGAGCCTGGTCAGCTTATACCTAATAAATTTGTAACTGTACAAGGGTTCACTGGGGAGGAGACAACATTGCCACTCTCTAGTGTTCTCCTAGACTGGGGTGAAACAGGGGGAACTGTGCAACAGGTGGCTGTAGCCAAAACTTTAGCAGTTGATGTCATCCTTGGCAACCAGTAGCAGTTAACCAAACAGCTATGGAGGGTTACTCCAAAGAAGGAGGGGTGACTCATTGTCAGAGGATTAGGGATGACAGTGATCCAGAGTGCTCTGATGCTAGAGCTAGGGACCCTAGTTTAGATACTACTGGGGACCTGTCCCATGCCTTGGGAATGTGTAAGGAGTTTGCAGCTGCTCAGAAAAGTGTCCCTAGTCTACAGATGCTGAGGGCTTGGGCAGACTCTGATGGAGCACAGGGAGGTGATGGAAAACATAAAGTTTATTGGGAAAATGGACTGATGTATACTCAGGATGCTAAGACAGAGGGAGGGGTTATAGGTAGGCAGCTTGTCATTCCCCAGGGCTACCGTGAGCAGTTGCTCAAGATTGCACATGATATTCCCTTGTCAGGTCAGGTCATCTGGGAATCACACGCACTACGCAGCAGTTAGCCCAGAATTTCTATTGGCCCAACTTCATCCAGCAGGTGAAGGAGTATTGCAGGTCTTGTCACCGGTGCCAAGAAATAGGAAAGGCGGGTAAGAAAACCCAAGCCATCCTATTTCCATTGCCCATAGTGGAGGAGTCATTCCAGAAGGTGGGAATGGATATTGTAGGGTCTTTAAATACCCCCAGCTCCTCCGGCAAGAGGTTCATCCTCACTGTGGTGGATTATGCCACCCGGTATCCAGAGGCAGTAATCCTATTCTCACTGAGGACAGACAAAGTGGCAGATGCCTTACTTGGCATTTTCTCCCATGTTGGGTTTCTGCAGGAGGTTATCAATGATCGTGGGGGTTCCTTCATGTCGGACCTGATGAAATGTTTGTAGGAGAAGTGTGGGGTGGTGCAGAGGAGCACAACATCTTATCACCTGCAAGACAATGGACTTGTGGAAAGATTTAATGGTACCCTGAAGTTAATGCTCCAAGCATTTGCTGAACAGCATGGGAGGGTCTGGGAGAAATACCTTCCCCACCTGTTGTTTGCATACAGGGAGGTGCCCCAAGAGTCAACAGGGTTTTCCCCCTTCAAACTCTTATATGGACGCCGGGTATGTGGGCCCCTAGACTTGATCTGGGAGGACTGGGAAGGCAAGCACACCACCCAGGGAACTCCCAAAGTGGATTACATCCTTAGGTTTAGGGAAAGGCTGAAGGAGCTTATGGGGACAGCCCAGAGCAACCTGGCAGCTACCCAACAGAAACAAAAAGTGTGGTACGACCGCAGAGCCAGAGCTCACTTGTACACGGTGGGTCAGGAAGTCATGGTTCTTATCCCAGTCCAGAAAGACAAGCTGCAGGCTGAGTGGGCAGGACCGTACAAAGTAGTCAGAAAGGTAAATGACATGAACTATATCATAGAGTTACCTGACAGAAGACATACAGAAAGAATGTACCACGCCAACATGATGAAGCCATATGCTAATAGGGCTGACATGGTGTTTGCAGTATGTGGCCCTGGGAAGGGGATGGACAAAGGAGACCCCCTTATGGAATTGCTGGAAGAAAGCAAGTGGGAGTCCTCTGTGGAGGCAGTTAAATTGTCACCCCAGATAGCCCCGGACAAGATCCAGGAAGTACAGGAGGTTTTAGCAGACTTTGCCCTATTGTTTAGCACCAAGCCTGGACTAACCCCCTTAGCAACGCATGATGTGGAGACAGGGACACAGACGCCCATACTGTGGACAGCATATCAGGTGTCAGAGGCTGTCCAAAAGGACATTAGGAGGGAGGTGGAGGAAATGCTGGATTTAGGGGTAATCCAGAAATCACACAGCCCCTGGACCTCACCTGTAGTCCTTGTGCCCAAGCCAGATGGTTCTTCTCATTTTTGTGTGGACTATTGTGGATTGAATGCAGTCATGAAGTCCGATGCCCACTCAATGCCCAGGATGGATGAACTCCTGGACAAGTTGGGAGGGGCAACCTACCTTACGACTATTGACCTGACAAAGAGGTACTGGCAGGTAAAGTTAACTGACAGAGCTAGGGAGAGGTCGGCCTTCATCACTCTGATAGGCTCATTTGAATTTAAAGTAATGCTTTTTGGAATGAAGAAGGCCCGGCCACTTTCCAAAGGTTGGTGAACCAGGTGTTAAATGGTGCTGAGGAGTACGCCATGGTGTACCTAGATGACATTGCCATCTTTAGTGCCAGCTGGGAAGAACACCTGTCCCACCTTAGGGAAGTGCTGGGCAGGATCCAGAGGGCCAGGCTCACTGTCAAAAGCTGAGAAGTGCCAGGTGGCCATGGCTGAAGTGGCATATCTCAGGAATGTTGTAGGCCGGGGACAGCTCCGTCCTAACCAAGTAAAAATAGAGGTGATCAAGGCATGGTCCAGACCAGAAATGCAGAAGCAGGTCAGGAGTTTTCTAGGGACAGCAGGGTACTGCAGGAAATTTGTACCCTATTACAGTGCCCTGGCTGCTCCCCTATCTGACCTGGTAAAGAAAAGGATGCCTAAGAAAATTACCTGGGAACCAGCCTGTGAAAAAGCCTTTACCAGACTGAAGGAGGCACTGTGCAGTGCTCCTGTGTTGACAAGTCCTGACTATAGCAGACCCTTTATAGTTCAGGCTGATGCCTCAGACATGGGTATTGGGGCAGTACTGAGTCAGACATCCAACCAAGGGAAAGATCACCCTGTAGTGTACCTAAGAAAAAAGTTACTTCCCAGGGAGCAGGCTTACTCTACTGTGGAAAAAAAGTGTCTTGCCATAGTGTGGGCCCTAGAAAAGTTAGAGCCATACATATATGGGCAGCATTTTGAGGTACAAACTGACCACAACCTTCTGGTTTGGCTGACACAAATGGGAAAAACTAATGGTAGACTATTAAGATGGAGTCTTGCCTTGCAAGGGTTTGACAAGATGATGCAGTTCTGGAGACCCCATCTCCACAAAGACATAGACAGAGTGGAGGCTGTCCAGAGGAGGGCAACCAAAATGGTGTAGGGTCTGCACCAGAAGAAATACAAAGAAAGACTAAAGAAGCTTAATATGTATACCCTTGAGGAAAGAAGGGAGAGAGGGGACATGATAGAAACTTTCAAGTACCTCAAGGGAATCAACAAAGTCCAAGAGGGTAGCATCTTTCAGAAAAAGAGATGTGCAAGAACAAGGAGGCACAATTTGAAGACAGAGGGGGGATGGCTCAGAGGTAATGCGAGGAAGTATTTTTTCATGTAGAGGGTTGTGGATGCATGGAACAGCCTCCCTGAGGAGGCTGTGGAGTCAAGAACAGTGGGGAAATTCAAGAATGCATGGGACAGACATAAGGCAGTCCTAGTGGGGGGTAGGTTGAAGTAAGCTGTTGGTTAACTAGGATCTGCAGCTTATCTGCTAGGTAGGAAAATGGGCAGACTAGGTGGGCCAAGCAGTCCTCATCTGCCATCAAATTCTATGTTTCTATGTTTCTTACACAGGGCTGGAGCAACCAATCAGAACACAGATGGCTTGTTGCATCTATATGAGGAGTGAACTGACTTAGGGAGCTCATCCCATGCAGGTGACAGAGCCCCAAATTCAGTCTAGGTGGGGAGGATTGTGATGCTTGGTCAGCTGGTTATGATTATTGTATGATATTGGTATTATAAATAAATGGTCAGTGTATGAAATGCCAGTCTGTGAGATTTGGCCCTTTAAATTACAATGTGTCAGCAGCTGAAAACCAGGATGTAATTAAACAGACCAGAAGGAAACAGTTAATTGGAACATCCTTCTAGAGAGAGACAGTTTATGGCCCTCATCACCTGCTGCTGCTTTTGAAGTTAGAATTTAAATATGAATTTTATTACATCAGGAAAGGACGACATTTAGCTGATTCCCCGTTGGCTATCTCACACCTGGGTGATGGATGGCAGGGTTGTAAACCTCAAAGGAACAGGTTGATCAAAGACTCATAATTTGGGAAATGGGTTTTTGCTGATGTTCACATTATTTAACATACCTCCTGGTAGGAAATCACGTTTGTAATTTTATATTCTAAAAGGAGGAGCTAGATGACTAACACAAGGGGTGTGGAGACGCAGAGTTTAAACTGATACTTGTGTCTGAAATGTAGGTCATATTATTTTGGGACTCTGAGAGAAAAAGTTTTCTGATCTAACTTAAGCACTTCCAGAGGTACTACCTTAGACAGCAAAGGTCTAAATGTATTGTGGTAGGAGTTTTTGCTTTATACTTTTCCCTTGTTCTTTTATGTGATTGTGAGCTCTTTGATAAATTGTTCTGTGTTTACATTTTTCATATTTTTATCATCATTTAGTAAAGAACCTTTTCTTTGAAAGACTGCCTGGGTGACTGTCAGTTCCTTTTTGCATGTGACTTATAGGTGGTTAAGTCTGACATCTGTTCAACAGCTTGACGGTGTTACTGAGCTTGAGTAAAAAGGTAAGAATATACCTAAGGTCTCTTATAGAGTTTTAAGGATTCATTTTGGAGACCTGGCTTGGTGCCCCTAGTGAAAGATTGTACTGCAGTCCCAAGGAGGGTACATATCTAAGCCTGTAATTGGGTATGCTAGCATAAGGTTCACAGTTTGAATCTCCCCAGAACTTGAGACTAATGGCAATTCGGACCCAAAAGGAAGAAGGAGGGTTACCCTGTCTGTTACCTGTTCACACTATTGCGCTCTGAGCTTGGCCCTGTGGAAGCAGAGGGCCTGACCTGTGGAGTGCATTTGTGACAAATACAACTGCATAACATTCATCAACCCTTACTAGCTATTATTTAGTCATTAGCCCCAAAAAAGTGCCATTAAGTGAATTTAAAGTAACTCAAATGGCACATATCAAAAGATATACAGTTACATAGCAACATAGAAGTGTGTCAGCAGAAAAGGACTCCATTGGTCCGTCTAGTCTGCCCCATCCCCTCCCCCTTTGTGTCTCAGTTCCTTTCACCCTATTCCCCACCCCAGGGCCCACCCTCAAGTAGTTACCCCTCCACCTATTCCCTCTGCATACTTGTCCCTCCCTTTATTGCTTAATCCCATGTAGTTATGCCATGCCCTCTTGAACTCCCCCACTGATTTTGCATTCACCGCCTCTTCTGGTAGTCTATTGCATAGTCCCACCACCTTCTCTGTAAAGTAGTGTCTCCTCCTACTATCCTTTGAAAAGTGCCAGCACTAAAGCAATGAAATGTGTCACTTAAAAATAAGGAAGAATATGGGGAGATGGTCAAACTTTAACATATGTGGTAGTTTACACATAGTGTGAGACTTCAAAAGGATGCTTTAGAAAACAAATGGCTACTATGGGTGGTGTTTATTTATCTATAGCAGCAGTTTAATCAACCTGGACAGAAAATTTGACCCTACCTTTTATTCACTATAAAAGACTCCATGTACCTTCCAGTTTTATTTGATGGTAATGTTTTCAAGTTCCACCAAAACTTGAGAATTTTATAAATGTTTTAATTTACTTCTTTCTCAAGAAGAAAAAAAGATGGTCACCACATCTGGTTTAGAAATACCATTACAAACCTGGTAAGGGTTAAGCCTGATACAATGAAAAAAAAACTTATTGGGCCCAATATTGGAAAATGGGCAAAAGTGGAGTGCAAGGGTTTGCACTCCATGTGCCCTTCCCAACGGCCCTGAGAATGTGGTATTTAGTCGGGTAGCACATTGGTGCTATCTGATTGAATATAGGGCCATATTCGGGCAACGTAAAGTCGCGAGTACCACTGACCCGACATGGATCTTGGCTGTATACAGCCCATACAAAGTGCACAGAACTGGAGTGCCCCCAGACCTCTTAGCACTGAGAGCCCTAGTGTGATAGTCATCCAGCAATGTGCAAATGAGCCCATTGGCATGCAAGGTAGTAAGAAGACATATGCATGCCCATAATGATCTAATTTGCATGGCAAGCAGTGGCAGGTTTGCACCCCAATGACTGGACCCACCCACTCCAGTCACCATCCCCATATTAAAGAAAATATTCCGTGGTGCCCAATGGCACCCCCCGCCTCCAATTTCTAGCCCCATCTTATATTAAAATTCCTTGGTGCAAGTGGCACCCTCCACCTTCTGATCCCTGTCCTCAATAAGTTAAACCCATTCTCAGGTGTCCAGTGGCACCCCCTCACCCTCTGATCCCGTGCCCCATTAAGTTAAACCCATTCTCAGATTTCCACTGGCACCCCCATCTTCTGATCCCTGGCCCCCTTAAGTTAAACCCATTCTGTGGTGTCTAGTGACACTCCTCACCTTCTAATCCCTGGTGCCAATAAGTTAAACCCATGTCCAGTCACCCCCCACCCTCTGATCCCCATCCCCACTAAGTTAAAACCATTCCCTGGTGTCCAGTGGCACCCGTTTGTGCCATCCTCCAATCCCTGGCATTGTAACATTGTAGTATTCCCTGGAATCTAGTGACACCCCCACCCACCAATCCCCATCCCAATACAATCATAAGTGGTCCTTGGCATCTAGTAGGCCCCCCACACCAATGGCACTGTGCAATCCATCCCACTATCCCCCCTTACTGTGTTGGACAGTGCCAAGGATCCAATACAGTGAGCAGCACAGCCCTCCTTACATCACCTGTTCTGGCCACCATATGGACTGAGAGGAAGCACGTGTCCTCTCTACTTTAAAGGGATTGTGCATACTGTTAGACAGTACATGCACTTCCTTTACAGTATGGAGTACAATACAGTACAGAGGATGCATGCTCATGAGGTGATGTGAGAAGGGCTGTGCTGCTTGCCCTATTGGATCTGCAGCACTGGTGAACATGTTAAGGGAGAGTGGCAGTATGGTTTGCTCAGTACCAGCAGTGCAGGGAGCCCAGTATTGCCCAGGAGCCATTTATGATTGCACAGTGATGGGGATCAGTGGGTGGGGCTGCCGCTAGATGCCAGGGAATATTACAATGTTACACAGCTGGGGACTGGAGGGCAATGGGTGCCACTGGACACCAGGGAATGGGTTTAACTTAATAGGACAGGGGATCAGAGGATGGGGGTGCCACTGGACACCAGGGCATATGTTTAACTTAATGGGTACAGGGATCGGAGGGTGGGGTGTTACTTGACACCAGGGAATTTTAATATATTACAGGCATGGGGATTGGCGGGTGGGGGGTGCCATTGGACACTAGAGAATTTTAATATACTATGCAGCCAGAGATCAGAGGGTGGAGGTTGTCACTGGACACCAGGGAATGAGTTTCAATTAACAGGAATGGGGATCAATGTGTGGGGGTGCCACTGGATACCAGGGAATTTTAATACACTACAGGGCCAGGAATCAGAGGATGAGTTTGCCAGTGGACCCCAGAAAATTGGTTTAACTTAATGGGGCTAGGAATTGGATGGTGGAGGTGCCACTGGACACCAAGGAATGAGTGTCTGTTAACAGGAATGGGGATTGGAGGGTAGGGGTGTCACTGGACAAGAGGGGAATTTTAATGTACTACAGGGCCAGGAAACAGAGGGTGGGTTTGCCACTGGACATCAGGGAATTGGTTAAACTTAATGGGGCTGGGGATTGGAGGGTGGGGGTGTCACTGGACACCAGGGAATGGGTTTAGCATAATGGGGCTGGGGATTGGATAGTGGTGGTGCCACTGGACACCAGGGAATGAGTTTTAATTAATGGGAACAGGGATCGGAGGGTAGGGGTGCCACTGGACACCAGGGAATTTTAATATACTAAAGGGCCTGGAAACAGATGGTGGGGTTGCCACTGGACATCAGGGAATGGGTTAAACTTAATAGGGCTGGGAATTGGAGGATGGGGTGCCACTGGACACCAGGGAATGGGTTTAGCTTACCAGGGACAGGAATTGGAGAGTGGGGGTGCCACTGGACACCAAGGAATGAGTTTAACTTAACAGGGACAGGGATCGGTGATGCCACTGGACACCAGGAATTTGACTATACTACAGGGCCAGGGATCAGACAGGGGGGTACCACTGGACACCAAAAAATAAGTTTAACTAAACAGGGAAGGGGATCAGGGGTGCCACTGGACACCAGGGAATTTTACTGTACTGCAGGATCAGGGACTGGAGGGAGTGAGGGTGCCACTTGACACCAGGGATTGTAATATAGTACAGTGCCTGGGATCAGAGTTTGGTGGTGCCACTAGACATTAGGAAATGGGTTTTACTTAAAGTGGAAGGGGTCTGGGGGGTGCCACTGGACACCAGGGAATTTTACTATTCTATGGGTCGGGGACTGCAGGGCAGGGGTGCCACTGGACACCAGGGAATTTTAATATGCTACAGTGCCTGGGATCAGAGTTTGGTGGTGCCACTAGACATCAGGGAATGAATTTTACTTAAAGGGGAGGAGAATTGGAGGATGAGGGTGCCACGGACACCAAGGAATACCTGTGCTGTTATGGGGTTCGGAGGGTGGGGGTGCCAGTAGGCCACATAGCAGGAGTGCTCCCTCAACTGCCAACTTGGTTGTTGGCTGCAGTGTCTCTGCCAGCCACTAGGGTTGTCTGGAGTATGTCAGCCTGTTTTTGGTGGTTCTTGCACTGTGCAGTGAGGCTAGTGCTATTCCTTTTTGTGCAGTGCTAATGAGCTGAATATTGTGCTGCACCCATATTCCTGTCCCCACCCCTTCCTTAGAGCACCAATCCTTGTGCGCACACTATCTCATTTAGCGCATGCTCCTGGTCCCTTTAAATGTTGCACATAGGTGCAAACCATGGGCAAACTGTGGGCAATCACTTCGCCCATGGGCAAAGCTTTGAATATTGGGCCCCTGGAGTGCAGCATTGGTGATACCTACAAAAGTAGATTTGATAGGTATGCTAATATTTTTATTAATTGTAGCTAAAACTAGATTTTTTGGGAGGAACATTTACATTGCACTGCTGCTTTATAAATTTTATCAGGATTGTCAACATGAATCTGCGGAGACCTCTTTCATAAATGTTTCCTAGGGACATACTCACAGTGTAGTCCATACATAGAAACATACAAACACAGAAATTTTCAGCAGATAAGGACCTCTTGGCCTACTTAGTCTGTCCTATTTTCCCTACCTACTATGCCCCAGGAGACCCAACTCAATCTCTGGTCTGCCCCCACCACTTGCCTTATTTATAAGGTCCCCTTGTGTCTATCCCATGCATGTTTGAAACCTGTTACCATTTCAGCACCCACCACCTCCACTGGGAGACTGTTCCAAGTGTCCACCACCCTTTCTGTGAAGAAGTACTTCTTCACATCTTCTCTGAGACTCCCCCCCAGCTTTATAGTGTGACCTCTTGTCCTTGAGCATCTTTTTCTATGTAAAATGCTACTCTCATGTATCTTATTAATACCTACTGTATGAGGTATTTGAACATTTCTACCATGTAATCATATCACACAGTATCCCAGTTTCCCCTCACCCCAGGACATATGTGGAAACGAACTATTTGAGCTCAGTATGTTTTTTTCTGGGGAAACACTTTAATAAATAAATAAATATCCCCCTTTACCTCCTTTCCTCTAGAGACTACATATTTAGTTCCTTGTGCCTTCCCTTGAAGGGCTTTTGATGCAGGCCCTGCACCATTTTGGTTGTCCTCTTCTGTACTGCCTCCACCCTATCCATGCCCTTCTGGAAATGGGGCCTCCAGAACTGGACACAGTACTTGAGATGGGGCCTAACTATCAGTCTATACAGGGCTAACACCGCCTCCCTTTTTTTGCTGGTGATACCCCTCCATATGCACCTCAGCATCCTGCTAGCTTTTGCCACTGCCTTATCACACTGTTTTACTACCATCAGGTCATCAGAAATGATTACCCCCAGGTTCCTTTCCTGTTTTGTGGTTACCAGTACTTCCTCTCCCAGTTTGTATATTGCCCCTCTGTTCTGTGCCCCAAGTACATGATTTTGCACTTTTTTTTGCGTTGAAGGCCAGTTGCCAAACCCTTGACCAGTCTTCCAGCTTTTTCAGATTGTCCCTAATATTTCCCATGCCCCTGATGTGTCCACTGTGTTACAGATTTTTGTGTCATCTGCGAACAGGTAAACATTCTCTTCCAGTGCAGCACAATACAGTAAAATCCATAAAAGTTATAAGATATAATACAGTGAAATGCAAAACAATCCATAAGATATGCAACTACATAACTGGAGCCTTGCATCAGGTACCAGGTAAAATGGATTCCTAAATATGTCTACATTTCTACATGTGTTTTTATCATGAAGGCACTTTAAAATATTTTGTTTAAAATGTTAAAGTGGGTACAAGTAGCTTTGGTGCCAACTTGCGAAGGGTTGCAACTCATCAAGAAGTGAATGAAAAGCAGAGTAACCTTGACATGCACGGGGCGTGGGCAGAGAAATGGCAGATGAATTCTAATATTGAAAATGTAGTGATGCATCTAGGTAAAAAAAAAAAAAAAAAATAAGGCAAAATACTACACAGAACAGCACTGAAGTACTGAAACCTGTCAAGAAAAGGGTTTGTGGATAATGATCACCAGCAACATAAAATATGCACAACAGTATATGTCAGCATCTAGCAAATCAAATTAAATCATGGTGTACAAAAATACAAGTCATGAGCAGGTCAAAGGATATTTTAATGCCCCAGTACAGATTACAAGTTAGATCCCATCTTAAGCATAGTGTATAATTATGACCCCCCCCCATAGATGGAGTAAGATACTCTATGGGCAGGTTTGAGAAGGTGAAGAGGAGAATGAACAAACTGGTTGAAGGCCTGAAAAACAGAGCTATGAGGACTGGTAGAACACAGGCTGTTCTTCATGGAAAAAACACATGAGGCCCAATTTTCAAACCATTGGGAATGGCACACTGTGCTTGCACCAACAGGAACTGGTGCAGGGGCATCTTGTGCCACACGGTGTGTCATTCCTGATTTTCAGATGCCCCCTGCGCCAGCTGGAGGGGGAGCACCTGTGCCAGCTGGGTTTGTGCTGTCCTTGTGATGGATGCACTAGTGCGGAAAGTCAGAGAGGGGCTTGCACCAGGGCAGCACTGCTGTAGCCCCTTAATTGGGATTCTGCAAACCCCTCCAATGGGTGCACAGGCCACCAGAGTTAGACCAGGCAGGGACTGATCTAATGACCCTTGCACCATTTCGTCAGCTGTGGAAAGGTTGGACATGGTCTATGCCCCCCTTTTGTGGCCAATGCCAGTGGCCATCAGTGAAGCATCCTGCACCTGGATGTCCATTCCTGCACCAGTGGAGCCATAGTAGGTGGCCTCCAGGGACCCCTTCCCCCAATGACTTTAGAAATGACAGCTGTTGGACGCAGTAGGATTCCTATTTGAGCAGAATGGCTGGTGGGGGATGGAATTACAACATCAGTCAGATTCACAGGTAAATTACAAATAAAGTAAGTGCACTAAAACATTTTAATATTCTGATTTTTATTAAACAGGATCAGCAGGTTTTGGCACAGTAGTCTTGGGCTAATGAGTATTTCCCCTTTAATTGTTCCACATGATATTGGGTGCCATGCACAATGCGGGCTGGGGTACGTGCCAGTAGTGCATATCCCACCTGTACAGCTCTGCGGTCCTGGACTGGCACAGGGTGCATTGTATTCACCACCGCATGCACCCATGGGGCACCTGTCCATGGCCCCGTCCCCCCAGCGTAAACGCACGGAGGACATTTCCATGGACTGGGTGCACATCCAATGGAATGCCCAGACCTGGTCTGCTAATGGATCCCTTACACCTGTGTGTGGCACAGATGTCACCACAGGGTGTGATGTGCACCACCAGCTCAAGGCAGTTGGGTGCCCGGTCAGCCACCCTCAGCCATCCTTGTTGTCCCATGTGCTGGGGCGGCATGTGGGGGGGGTCTGCAGTGCCCCCACATCAGTGCTATGACTGGTGGAGGCATCCTGGGGGGGCACATATCCCTTATGGCTGGGTGTTACCCAGCATAAGGTGCACCCCACCCAGCACTCTGCACCTTTGTGAAAGGTGCAGAGTGTAGGCACACACCCCCTGCCTGCTCCTGGTGCATTACTGTCTGCACGGCCAAGGGATTGGGTGTGTAACTATAGCACAGACCCTCTGTTAATGCCATGTGGGGTCCATGGGACCAAGCTCCATGGCGTTCAGTCGTAATGGTGTCAATATGCCTGGTGTATGCTGGGCATTGGCATTGTGCATAGGGATGATTGTAAGTATGTGAAGCCTGTCACCATTTATAAAGTTGTTATTAAAAGTTAAGCTGCTGCCAACATATTCATGAACTCATAAAATCTTACAACCATAGTAAACAGTGGTAACATAGTGCTGTGAGGTACAGTAATGGAGTCCCAGCACCTTTGAAGTACCTCATCTCTAGTCATTTCCAATGGTTACAGTAAACTGTTACATAGCATTTGTTACAGGAGGCAGTTTCAGAAGTGGCAGAACCCTGCTGAAAGGAGACTTACAACACTGTTGTTATCACACTGCTATTTATTGGTAAATGTCACAATGGGGGTATACAGAAATGTTGTAAATGTAGCAGAGAGGTAGCTAATCTGGCGCCTGTTACTCAACTGCCCCCCCAGGAGGTCCAGTCACTGGCACCCTTGGTAGCCATGACCTGGCTCCATTCAGGTCCTTCACCACCCTCACCCCCCAACCTGCTCCATCTTGCACTCCATGGGCCCCACCAGCTATCAGAATGCTTGATCAGTGGTTTCCTGGCACAGCCGCCACTGCCGGCTAAATGTCCCACAGCTTGTGGCATTTTCCTCCCATGTGCCATATGTTTGGTGCACAGGACAACTTGTGGTGAACTCAGGGAGTTTGGTGCTGGGACCCTGATTCTTACAAAATCTGGTGCAGAGTCCCTAGTGCACCCAAATTTGCCACAGTTGTGGATTTGGCACATGGTGCACCAATCTAAGGTGACCTCACAAAGTTGGGCCCATAATTACAATATTAAATATTTCATAGGAATAATACAGTCGGGTAAAATACAAGGAAGGAATGACAAGGGGCACTCAACATCTTTTAAAGGAGGAAGAATGAAGATCCAAGAGAAACATCAGGAAATCCTGCTTCACAGATTGAGTGGCAGACACATGGACAGTCTTTCAGAACAGATGGTGTCTGCTGACACTTTCTATCTTCAAGATCGAACTAGATAAGTACTTTGAAGAGAAAGGAGTGATAAGGTATTTTCACTGAGCTGATGAGGGAAAGAACCTGATGGGCCAGTAGTCTTCCTTCTTTCCTAAATGTTTATATACAGTATGTCTTAAACCTGAAAGTGCCTTTGGTAATATAGATCTGCCTATCTGGGATGAGTTTTGACCTGTTTCTGAGGCTGAGGTGCCCTGGGTAATTTCCAGTTTATGCCCTACCAATTGTATGCTTGACCCAGGACAACATGGCTGATTCTTGGCTGTGGTGAGTTCCTGGGTCCAGTGTTCATGGAGGATGTGATTGGGTCCTTGAAGGAAGGTGTCTTCCCTTCAGCCCCAAAAAATGCCATGGTTAGACCCCTTCTGAAAAAGCTATCCTTGAACCTAGATGTTCCAGTGAACTAGAGGCCCATCTCCAACCTTCTCATTTTGGGTAAGGTTATCGAAAAAATGGTGATGGAGCAAATGACAGACTGCCTGGAGACTTTCTCCATCTAAGAACTTTTCCAGCTGGGTTTTCAGCCCCGGCATAGCAGTGAGATTGCTCTTGTTAGGATAACCCATAACCTCCTTCTTGTGAGGGACTGAGGGCAATCTTCCATCATGGTGCTTTTGGATCTGTCTTCAACATCTGAAACAGTTGACAATAGGGTGCTTTGGAGCACCTGAGGGACTGTGTGAGCCTTACCAGGGCAGTTTTTGGGATGGTTTGAGCCTTACATTACTGGGAGGACACAGCAGGTTCCCCTGGGGAATTTTACCGTGGAGGCCTCCATGTTGTCCTGTAGAGTTTGGCAAGGCTTGATCCTTGCCCTCATTTTGTTTTCTGTGTACATGCTGCCATTGGGGGAGATCATTAGATGGTACAGTGCTGGGTTTCACTGTTATGCAGATGACACTCAGCTGTACCTATCTTATTCTCCTGACAATGATTTTGTGGCCTCAGTGCTGAGTCAGTATTTGGCCAAGATAAATGAATGGATGGCTTCAAAATGGTTATGTCTCAACTCAGGTAAGACAGAGGTCATGGTAATCGAACTGGATCACTGAGGCTTGACTGCTGTGGATAGTGCAGCTCTTCCATCAGTAGGCAGCCGACTTCTCATGGCAACCAATGTGGTATAGAACCTGGGAGTAATTTTAGACTGCAGATTGATGCTAGAACAGCAGGTGTCATCCGTGGTCTGATCTGCCTTTTACCACCTCCGTTATGTCACCTGGATCAAGCTGTATCTTGCTCAGGATGACATAGTGACAATAATCCATGTTTTCATCACCTCCAGGTTAGTCTATTGCAATGCTTTTTACCTTGGGTTATCTGGAGGTTTGATGCAATGCCTGTTAGTCAAGAATGCTGCAGCCTGAATGATTATGGTCTCCTCTCATAGTGAACATGTCACACCAGTTCTGTGTGTGCTGCACTGGCTGCCTATGCAGTGGCAAATCACCTTCAAGATCTGCTTACTAACTTATAAGGCCCTATATGGTTTGGGTCCAGACTACTTAAAAAAGCTCCTGGTTCCCTACCACCCAATTCATCCTCTCTGCTCCACCAATGCAGGCTTGCTCATTGTCCCTCCACCTAGGCTGAAATTGTCTGGCACCAGAACTTTCGGAGTGGCTGCTCTATTGTTATGGAACTCACTCCCTTTAAATATCTGTATAGCTAACACAGTGGAGAACTTTAAAGCCTCTTTGAAGGCCTTCTTACTTCAGTAGGCATTAACGGATTAATGACTGTATTTATGCCTCTGCTTATTTTAGTTAAAGCATATTTTTAATACCTTTGTCCTGATTTTATGTTGAACTCTGTACAGCACTCAGAGCCTCTTTTGGATTGGGTGCTTTATAAGTAAAAATTGCCTTGCCTTGCCTCACATTGACACTCGCCCATGGCCTCTGCTGTTCTTCCAGACATGGTGATATTAATTGAATCCCTCCTGCCCCCATATTTTATCCTGGATGACACCCCCTGCCTTTATTTAAATTTCTGGGGTCAGGGACAGGCACAGAGACCAACCAGCTTTGGCATTGGTGTGGATTACCAGTAACTTTTTCCAGATTATATCTGACTGCACATACTGTACTTACACTCCTGAGAGGGGGTCTGCGTTAGGAATTCAGTATCTATTTTAGGCATAAGATAAGGGGATTGGGGCGGATACCATTTTAAATTTCCATCATTAACCTCTTTTGTACCTCTGTGGCAGGGCTTGGAGGATACATTCCAGCACCCTATTTGCTCTCCACACAACTACTGAACTCTCTGATGATGCTTTCAAGTTCACAGTTTTTAGCAAGCCCAGGTCCTTTTCTTCCATTGCGGTCTCCACCACTGCCCCACCCATCCGACATTCTGTTCTCAGGTTCTTGGTCCCTATGTACATTACTTTACATGTTTTGGGATTTAACTTTAATTGACACACCCATGACCACTTCTCCAGTCTTTCCTGATCCTCCATAATTGCCCTTGCCCCCTTTTTGCTGTCAATGCTTCCACAGCTCTAACATACAATTCAAATATTCACTATTTATGGTATTTATATTTGGGAATTAATAAATAACATTACAAAAAAAAAAAAACATTTAACCCTCCCTCCCTCAAGTGACTAGGGCTAATTCAATGGTCACCCCCAGTGGTTTCCCTTTCACAAATCTCTCCCTGTCTTCTAATACCTTTATAAAACAACTGGTAGCTTGCCAGTGATTACCCCTACCTGACACTATGTTTTTGTGACAATACTTTCCTTCATAACCTGACCCCCCAGTCCCCTACTTAACAAGTCAATTGGTCTTTAAATGCAGAATGACTCTCTGAACTACTGTGTTTGGGGGAACAACAAAGTTTTTTGTTTTTTTTGTAAAAGCCCATTCAGTATAGCTGATTGGTCTGCCTGGCCTTTCCCACACCTGACATACAGGTGTCTGTAGATTATCCCCACCCTAAACACTCCCCTCCCCACCAACCTGGCCTCAATATTTCTTTTGGATAAGGGCCCAAATCTTGAAGTATTTTCTGCTCCTCCCCTTGACCCTAATCCATGATGGGGGGGGGTAATAACAACAGTCCACAGGGTTTCAATGATTTGCCCCCTTCCCACAGTGCACAATGACTACTTTGCTGGAGAATGGACAATGCCTGCCAAGTGCCATTTAATAATGCTAGGCAGACTGTATTAGAGCTCATCAACACTGAGGCCCAAAGATGTACTGGTGCCAAGTGGAGTCAGCAAAGACATGGGCCTAAAAATGTTTGATACAAAGAGTGTCTGGCAGACCAACTAGATATGTGCATTTAAAACCCACCATTGTTGCCCCTAAAATAATTAATCAGGGATTGTGGAATGGTTATTCATTTAGAGAATCAGTAGACCTGATTGACAGTTACCATTCTGGGCAATACTTACTCAGAATTCCTTTAATACATAAAAGCTAATGAATACTGTATGCACAGTACATATAAAAGAAAGCAAACAAGTTAAAAGTTTATATCAAACACACAGTTCAAGCAACTTAGGAGTGGTAAGAATGTCAGCACAGATATTCTATTGTAGGGTCTGTCCACCATGCAACTAGTAAGGAAAGAAAGTGAACTGTAACTTGTATTACACTTTTCATACAACCTGCATCCAAAAATATATTATAATCCAGGAGAGAGAGAAGGAAGAGTGGTGATGCCATTTCAAACACAGAGCAAGAATCGATAAATCTGGTTCCACACTACAATCAGACAATTTAAGTAGCAAATGTTCAAAGCAAGTAATACACTTGAAAATGAAGTTGCTTATTTAAATGCAAGGCATCAATTCAGCACAAGACATACAGGATTGTTCTGTTAATAAAGTGCAAAAAACTACCAGAAAAAAGTTGTGCAAACACAGCAAATGTGCACAGACCTCACCAGTAACCCCCCTCTTTATACACAAGAGGAGATTCAAACTGCACAGGGATGAGTGAGAGATACTGTAGCTTAAGCACAGTGAAGTTATGTCATTTACTTAGTGTCACATACTGAGCCAGTAGCAATTTTTGGATTCAAAAACTCAGTCTCCAGGTTCAAAACCCTGCACTCTAACAAACCAAAATGTTAGGTGTCAGACTTGGAAAAGTACGTGTGGGGTGCATGCAAAGCTGCAGACTTAGGCCACGTTCTAAATCAAATGAATAACCATATTTTTCTGAAAATAAATCATACTGGATTATAGAATTAATTGTTAGCCAGATTAAGCATTTAAACTGCTTTACCTTAGCCAAACCAAATATGTAACATGGACGTCTGGCTGATTTAATGGAAATATAACATTGTATGTTGCCTTTCAGGTTGTGTGTGTTCAGTCTTGACATTGTGAGCCTTTTTTCTTGGCTGCTGAAACTTAAGCAGGGTATAACGAAAGTGCTGTGAATAATGTTACAAAAGTGAGCACTTAGAGGGGAGGACTGAGATTACTTACTGCTTGAGCTTCCACCTGTAGCTGACTCATGACTGGCCTTAATGTTGTGCTATGCAGGAATCAGCACATCAGCTTTCATGGCTAATCAGAAGGGGTGTGGTGAAGGCATGGCTGACCAGAACTATTGGAAGAGGAAAAGGGAAACTCAAGGGAGCAAAAATAATGAGCCATGTAAAGAAGCCTGTAAAAGATTGATCCACCCTTGTCATTGCCACCAATCTGAGTTTTCCAATTCATTTTTTAATTTATTTGCCTATGATAGCCAGATTGAAATGTGATATACTTTTTTCACTGGGGTCCAACTTTCACCAATATTGATGTCTGTGAACACTGGAGTGCTAAGAGGTCAAAATAACTTGCTCAAGGCCACACACAAATAGGCAGATGCAATAGGCCAAAATGGGCAGACACAATGTGCCTTTTTCTGCCAACAGAATCTATGTTTCACTGAGCTAGTGGTTATTAGTGTTGTGGGATTCTGTGCCTGAGGCACACACCTTCACCAGGAGTTGGAAAAGGGATTCACAAGAGAAGACAAGAAGACATTTGCCAGAAAAATATAAAGATACAAGAGACTTCTGTAACAAGATACAAGTGAAGTACTACAGAAAAAAATACTACCGTATGTGATTTCCTTTTGTGAATGTGTTTCCATCCTAACTTTAAAACTGTTGCGCCAAAGGTCATAGAATGTTGTTGTGCCTTTCAGTGGCACAACAGCTTCTTAAATTAGAATGTAAACTTTTGCCACCTGCAGTATTAAATTTATTTTCTCAACACATAACCCAGATCTTCCCCTCATCTTGTGTTTTCATAATTAAACAAAAAAAAGAAAGAAAAAAAACTACCCTTCACATGAGTGTTTTTCAGCAGTTGAGTGGGGTGGGGTTGTTTTAAAAAAGAATGCCCCTGTAAATATTTTGTGAAGAAAAAAGAAGCCAGAAATGTTTGATTTTATTTTTCAAAACACACTATGCAAACGAAGACATGGGCAACTACGTCCAATTCAGCTGGGTTTCCATCTTAAGGTTTTGATGACAGCAGGGACCTCTCAAGCTTCACCATCACGGACTCTAGGATGTAATCCACTCCACTCAGTGGAAACACAACCATGTTTTGCATGGTTGCCCTTGCGCTAGTCTTCTTTTGTGTTAATTTTTCTTTTTTTGTGTGCTTCATATAGTAATTATAAATCAATCTGTCAGTCAGTAAAGCAATCAGTTACATAGTGTTTGATCCAGGACTGTTTCATGATGTCAGTCTTCTTCTATCACTTCAATGTCAGTCACAGCATGTTGGTCTTGATGGTGAGAATTTTGTCAAATTAAGATGAGTGGTGTGTGGTCACATAATGCATTTGAGAAAAAGAATGTCAGAGGTTAGACTGAAGTAATTTGACAACATATTGGTTAGATGTTAAAGGGCAGTACTGTATATCACAGCACATGCTACACATAGCATGCCAGAATCTTTTGATATCCCACAGGATGAATGTTAGAACAAGTGATGATGGTCATTTGTAAAGAAGTGTTATGTGACAGGGGTCAAGAGAAACTCTTTATGAGTTGCCCTCTGCCAAGTGAGCTGTCATCAGTCTGGGTTTAGGGACTCAATGAACTGCAGTACCATCTGGTAGAAAAAACATACTTACAAATCCAGTACATTACTTTTCCTAAAAACAATTCCAACGTTATACCAATGTGAGCAAAAGAACATAGATATTTCCATAAATCCTGATTATTGATTACTACAGTGTATAATGATGGAATGTTTTACTAGTTTAGTATTACTGCATTAATTCAATGAGTTCACCACTAGCTGCAAGATAATATTAGGTATGATACTGATGTACATCTGTGTAATATTTTAATAAAAGGATCAAATGTTATGCAATGTATTCATTGAAATTAATAAGTAATTCATTATCCACAGACTAAAACACTGCTGGTTTACAGTATTTCATTTTACTTGCATAATATAAATGCTATAAGTAAAAGGCATTCAAATGTTTTAATTATACTTATAATGTATGGGGGGGCTTATTACTAACTGAAATCCAGCAGATTACAACCTTGTTATGCCATTGTTATGATATCACTCTGTTGTTAACCCTTCTTGAGCATATCAATGGTATAACAAAATGGAATGCTCACAACATTCAATGTTCTGCTTTGAGAAAAATGTTTAAAATGCTGGTATTAAATTAATTAATTTGCGCCAGGCTGTACCGATGAATACTGTTGTGAAGAACACACAACAAACATTGTTGAGGAATCCTCCTGCATGACTGATGACTACTTAAGGTAAGATTTACTCAGAAAAATAATTCAATCTGCGATTACACAATCTTGTTAGCCCATACACTATAAAATATAATGTATGGTGTTTGTTTAATAACCATACCAAAAACACTTTTTGAGGTTGCCATGACATCTGAAAACCTCTCAAGCTATGCTCTTGAGGTATACAATGATGTTAAGGCAACCTCTCAAGGTGTTTATAGTGAGGTTATTAAACAAAGACCATACATTATCCTCTATGTTATGTACTATGTGGTGGATTATCACCTCATCACCTGGTGAATTTCAATGTTACACAGGGTTCATTTGATTGAGAAAGTCTGAAAAAAAATTTAACTTGGATTTAACTTGAAATGAAAAGGTGGTCACACAGTGAACAAAGGCAACAGGGACACAAACTCACATATGCACAGTTGTATCTTAAGGTACTCAAGGAGTTACACATTTGTATTATAGTAATAACTGCAGGAAATATCGATTAATAACTTGACATAGAATGGGATGATGGGTGGTGCCAAAACAGTTATTTGTTATTATTTATCTATTTATTTAAAGCTACTGTGCATATTAGTTTTTCACTTACTGTAGCTCTTGTTTTGTAAGATATCCTTATTCTCATTTTGTGTCTACCTTACTGCCTTTTCGTATCTCCTGTTTTGTAAGATACCCTTTTTCTCATTTTGTGTCTACCTTACCACTTTTTTTGTACATTCAGAATAATAATGGTTCTCTAATATAGTTCTCTGGAAAGGTCAGGGAAGAAATGCAATCCAAAAAGAAGATATTAATCAGGTACTAGGAAAAGCAAGGCGAAGAAATGGGGAAGAGTATCAAATGAGAACAAAGGAAACCAAAAGGGTGGTCAGAGAAGCAAAGTCAGGCATACAAATTCAACATCAAAAAGTGCAAGGTGATGCACATAGAGAACAAGAACCCCAGGATAGAGTACGGGATTGGGGGGGTGGTAAAGTTGGGGATGACCTATAAAATAATCAAGCCAATCTAACCGGGCCTAGAGTAAGGCAAACAGGATGCTAGGGTGTAGAAGGAAGGTTATTGACAGCAGAAGGAAGGATGTATTACTACCTCTCTATACAGCAGTGGTGAGGCCCCATTTGGAGTACTGTGCCCAGTTCTGTAGTCTGCACTTGAGGAAAGATTAAGACATGCTGGAAGCACTGAAATGTTGTGTGACCAAAATGATTCAGGGCCAAAAGCATAGATCTTATGAGATTCAACTCAAGGTACTGAACATGTACCACTGGAGGCCAGATGGGAGAGGGGAGATGTGATAAAGACCTTAAAGTTACTGAAAGGAGTGAGCAAGGTAAACTGCAAGAAACTATTTAGCATGAGTAGCACAACAAAAACACATGGGCGTGAATAGAAACTAACAAGTATGAGGTTCATGAGGTATGTGAGACAAAAATGTGGTGGAGCCATGAAACATCTGCCAGCTGATGTGGTAGGTGTAAAACAATTGATGATTTCAAACAAGGCTGAGACAGTGTCAATAGCTTAGTGGTTGCTCAGGGTGGTAGTGGTAGTGCAGGGAGCATGGAGGTGAATAGTGTGAGATAGAACCCTGTATGGTAATAGGTTCCAGGTTTGTTAGGGTATTACAGGCATAGTAGATGGAGCAATGGTCTTCTTCTGCCATCATTGTCTATGTTTCTATAAAAAAGATCATTTTTTTAATGTTGAATTCTCTGGGTTTTCATCAGTATTCTTAGTTGTTTGTTTTTTCTCCTACCTGGCTCCCAGTTGGCCACTCCAACCCTGCATCCCTGTTCTGGCCACTGTCTGGTTCACCCCAGCTCCTATAGGGCCCTAGTCTTTTACCCCACTGGCTTGCCCCACACAACGGGGTGGTGGGGAGCCCCCTTCTCTTCCACCAAGTCCTGATCCAGTTGTCAGTGATGCTCCCAAAGCCGGGGTGCCCCGTTTGGATGGCCATTAAGCCGGTGCAACCTGAGAAGCCATTTTTCCTTGTTATCCCATGCGTGAGATGGGCGTGCAATGTCACCGATGTGGGAAGTGCACATGAGTCCTCACACATTCCTCTTGGTGCCTGCCCCAGCTCAGCCCTCTAATGCTCAACATTGGCACACCACCACTAGCCTCTGCTAGGGGCCAGCAACGTGTCAACAACTAGAGTCTCCCCCTTCCTGGAGAGGGAGAACAGTCCATCAGATGCTCAGTCTCTGTCCTCTCCTGCTGACCCCGGTGGCCCAAGCCCTTTCCCAAACCTGGATTGCTGGTGTGGAGTGAGGTATGGCATCCAGCACCTCAACCCTCAGCACCACCGGGATGACTATTCTTAGTTGTTTTTGAGCACCCATTGTTTTACGTTACTTTTCCTGTGACTAAGAGGAACCTGCATGAAAGGGACACTATTAACTAACTTTAATGAGGGGAGTCATATTAATGGAAGCACTCTTTTTAATATTTCAGTGTAAACAAAATATGAAAACAGACTCTAAATGGGGAACTGGGAGTCTCCCAGAAGCAGTTTCAGCTAGATGCAGGGACATGCTGGACTCTCTGCAGGGGGCGTTCCTCAGGCAGCTAATTATTGAACCCATTTGCCTGATGGGGCACTACTGGACTTGGTACACACTAACAGGGACAATGTGACAGACATAAAAGTGGGAGTCCACTTGGGGACCAGTGATCACTGTACAATGTGGTTCAATATAAGGATGGCAGTGGAATCAAACCACACAAGGACGAGGGTCCTGGACTTCAGGAGGGCATATTTTTAAAAAATGTGTGAATGCCTCAGGGATGACTTAGTGGGGGGGGGACCTTAGTAGGGTGGGAGAACAGTGGTCAAAGATGAAAGGGTGCATAGTAATGGTAACAAACCTCTGCATCAAACAAGTCAACAAAAGCAAGAGGAGAAAGAGATTACTGTAGTTCTTGAAAGAGGTGGATGAAAAGGTAAAAGCTAATAGGCTAGCATTCAGAAGGTGTAAGGAGATGCTGAGGGAGGAGGATAGGGAGGGGTATCAGGGGAAATAGAGAAAGGCAGGGAAAGCAGTAAGGAGTGCAAAGTCACAAACTGTAGAGAGAATAGCCCAGCTGGTAACAAAAGGGGACAAAACATTTTTTTAGGTAGGTAAGTGAAAAGAAGAAGAACAGGAGTGGGACTATAATGTGAAAAAGGGAAGGGGGACTGTGTAGAGGAGGACCAGGAAAAAGGAGACATCCTGAACAAATACTTTTGTTCAGTGTTCACAGAGGAAGGAGAATGGGAGGGGCCACAAAAAAGTAACAACAGTTTTGGATCTAGGGAGGTGGACACTAGTCCTTTTTTGGAGGTGAGAATTCTAAAGGAACATGCTAATCTGAAGATGGACAAAGCAATGGTGCCAGATGAGATGCATCCAATGGTATTCAAGGAACTCCATTTAATGGCTCACTGGAAACAGGAGTGGTTCTGGAGGACTTGGAGGAGGGTAGGCGTAGTCCCACTACACAAAAGTGGTAGCAAGCAGGAGGATGGCAATTATAAGCCAATCAGCCTGACACCAGTGGTGGGGAAGTTAATGGAATCAGTGCTGAAGGAACTGATTATGGAATATCTTGAATCTAGTGGGTTATAAGACCCAAGGCAGTATGGTTTCACAGGAGGAGGTCATGTCAAATGAATCTGTTAGATTTCTTTGACTGGGTGACCAAGGAACTAGATCAGGATGAAACAGTGGGCTTGGCCTACTTAGATTTCAATATGGCGTTCAACAATGTTCCACATAGGAGACTAAGAAGCTAGCTGGGTAGCTTATGAGTGGGTTCAAAGGTGGTAAACTGGATAAGAAATCAGTTAGGAGATAGGCAACAGATGGTGATGGTAAATGGAGTTCATTCCAAGGAAGGGAAGGTGACCAGTCAGGAGCCTCATGAATCAGTGCTGGTACTGGTGGCATTTAATGTTTTTATAAGTGAGATTGCAGAGAAGCTGGAGGGGAAGGTCTGCCTCTTTGTGGATGACACAAGATCTGCAATAGGGTGGACACTCTGGGGGGGGGGGTGGAAAGGATGAGCAGAGACCTGAAAAAACTAGAGGAGTGCTCAAGGGTACAGCAGCAGGGATTCAATGCGAAAAAGTGCAAAATATTTTTTTTTCCATTTTCAGTCTTTATTTTCAATTTTGAGAAACAAAAAATAGCTTTCAGTACAATACATGACGATAATATATGGACAGAGAAACAACACAGAATAAAAACTTAATGATAAAAAAAGCAATAACCAACTGTCCAATATTCTTCTGCAAGAAAAAGTGCAAAATAATGCCCTTAGGGTACAGAAACCCAAAGGCAGAGTACGAAATTGGTGGTGTGGTATTCACGACCATCAAGCAGGAATGCGACCTGGGAGTAATCAAATCAGATGACCTAAAGGTGGCTGGGCAGTGCAACAAGGCAGCAGTTTCAAACTAAAAGTTCCAACCTTGCTGCGCTCAAGGAATGGGCGGGGTGTGTTTGTAAGAGGGCCACCAGCACAATTAACATACCACAAGATTCAAAACTTTCAGATGCCATTCCATTCAATCACAAAAAGAGTCACTGCACCATTCTGTAGTGATTACTGCTGTGTTTAATTCATAAAAAACTTGAACAGCAGTTCGCAGAATACAATGCATCAAATATTCACAGTGGATAAGCAACAAACACACGCTAACCCCAGCGCTTCAGCTCCTAGCCTTCCTCAGTAGGCGTGGTCCAGAGTTCTCTACACTCATAATTTATTGGTTGCTAGGCTTATGACATCACTCTAAATTCAGTTTAAAAGACTGATTCTTTGAAGCCTTGTTAGCTATACTTAACATGGCAGTACTGGTTTTGGATCTCTAAATGAGAACTCAGCAAAACTTCATTTCTGCACAAAAACATAGCAATAAATATCCATTAGTGCAAGCTACAGCATTTAAATATCTTAACATAATAAATTATGCATCCAATACAGCTGCTCTTGATGTAAATCGGGATATTGTAAGTGCTTATCAAATTTTACAAAAAATCAAAATTCAAAATTCCTCTTCTAAAATCATATCATCATAGCACCTATCTGTACTTTTATTTACAGCAACTGCATGAACTTACCAGCTCAATTGATTGGTGTACAGCTAGTATACTGTTCAAAACATCCTATTGTACCTCACATATAAAAACAGGGTTTCTACTGGATACAATTTTTAAGTACAGGAAGATTTAGAACAAGCAGAAAAGGAAAAGAACAGAAGCAAGAAGTACTGATACCAGTGAACATAACCCTTTTGTGACCTTCCAACAAGAAAATATAGAACAGAGTATTCATTACATGTACTTTTGCATAGCTGAAAAAAATAAATTAAACACAATTACACAAATAAATCTACACTTTGTGCATATCATATACTTTTTTAGAAAAATAAGGGTAAAGGTCTGATGAGTAAATGGATTAGCCAATAAAAGGTTAATTTTAATCACAATGTGGAAAAAGGGGGTTAGGAATGGAAGAGGGAAGGGGGCTAGTGGTATGGTAAAAGGGAGGGGTGGGGAGGAGAGAAAAATAGTAAATTATTACTGCATTTTAGACAATTCATCACATATTATCTTTCTTTCTGAGATAGGGCTTTAAGTCCCATGAATCATTTAGGTCCCTTGGTTTGACAGTATCCAAGATAAAAATCCTATAGCTTTCTCTTTCCAGAAGAATATCTTGTCTGTTACCTTCCCCTGTTTGGAATCTTTACATGTTCGAGACCCATATATTGTAGTGCATTCACTTTGCCATTATGAACTTCCCAAAAATGTTTCCTAACTTGGGTATCGAATCTATGATTTATAACTGAACGAACATGTTCCGGTCCTCTCTCTTTTAAACATTCTTACAGTTTTTCTGATATAGTACAGGTGACAACTGCACCACAAGATATAAACCACAAAGTCAGTTGAACATGTTATAAAGTCCCTTGCTTGTACCTTTTTCCCAGTGGTCATGGAAATGAATTTTTTTTTGGCATTCATGTATTGGCATACATTGCAATTGTAACATTTGTATATGCCTGCTGGTTTAACTGCTAACCAAGTTGATTGTTCTCCTAAGTGTCTCTTGAACTGGCTATGTACCGGTTTATCCTTAATGGACACTATCTTCCTAAACGTGATTCTGGGATGTGCCCCCCACCACTTTCCATAAAATGTTATCACTCTGTAATGTCTTCCAGTTTCTCCACACTGTGTTCCCTATTTGTCCTAATAAATAACTGAATTGTGAACAATTGCTTCTTTCCTCCCTACTGCATGTAAGCAGTTCTTCCTGTGTTTTATTCCTAACAAGTGTTACAATTTTAATGTATGTCAATACACGAATGCCAAAAAAGAATTAATTTCTATGACCACTGGGAAAAGGTACAAGTCAGGGACTTTATAACATTTACAACCAACTTTGTGATTTGTATCTTGTGGTGTAGTTGTCACCTGTACTATATCGGAAAAACTGTAAGAATGTTAAAAGAGTATGGAAACATGTTTGTTCAATTATAAATCATAAATTTGATATCCCGGTTGGGATAAATCTTTGGGAAGTTCATAAAGGCAAGGTGGATACTCTACAATATATGGGTTTGGAACAAGTAAAGATTCCTAACAGGGGAGTTAACAGACAAGATATTCTTCTGGAAAGAGAAAGCTATTGGATGTTTACCTTGGATACTGTCAAACCAAAGGGGCCTAAATGATTCATGGGATTTAGAACCCTATCTCAGAAATAAAAGCTAATATGTGATGAGTGGTCTAAAATGTAGTAATGATTTATTATTTTTCCCTCCTCCCCACCCCTCCCTTTTTCCATACCCCTAGCCCCCCTTCCCCCTTCCATTCCTAAACCCCTTTTTTTCACACTGTGGTTAAAATTAACCTTCTGTTGGCTAATTCATTTACTCATGAGATCTTTACCTTTATTTCTGTAAAAAAAGTATATGATATGCACAAAGTGTAGATTTATTTCTGTAATTTTGTTAAATTTTTTTTCAGGTATGCAAAAGTACATGTCCACCCTCCTAACCTGTTATGCTTATAACTAGTTATTTATACAGATCCTCCTGGATTATAGGGCTACATTCACCATTTATTTGCATCTTTGTCTGGTTTCTCCCTCTTTTTTACACAAATGTATTCCTTATTGCATGTAACTATGTGTGGTTTTATTTAGTATGTGTGCGCGCTCCTCGCTCATTTCACTGCTGTTCTTCCTATGTAATACATTATATTATCTCTTTTTTTTTCCTTTTGTATTGATGTATGATCCTTTGTATCATTTATGACTTGTGAGATGCAGGTCCACCTTGCAAATGAGCTTGCTCAATGGTGTTCGCCTGGATAAATAAAGATTTTGATTGATTGATTGGATTGATTGATTGATTGATTGATTTTGATTGATTGACATGTAATGAATACTCTGTTCTATGTTTTCTGGTTGGAGGGCCATGAAAGGACTGTGTTCACTGGTATCAGTACTTCTTGCTTGTGTTCTTTTTCTTTTCTACCTTGTTCTAATTCTGCCCTGTACTTAAACATGTTATCTAGTAGAAACCCTGTTTTTATATGTGGGATACATTAGGATGTTTTGAACAGTAAAATAGTTGCACACCAATCAGTTAAGTTGGTCAGTTTGTGCAGTTGCTGTGAATAAAAGTACAGATAGGTGCTATGATATGATTTTAGTAGAGGAATTTAGTATTTTGATTTTTTGTATATTGTAAATTTGATAAACACTTATAATATCCCGATTTACATCAACAGCAGCTGTATTGGATGCATAATTTATTATGTTAAGATATTTAAATGCTGCTGCTTGCACTAATGGATATGTTTTGCTTAGTTTGGTGCAGAAATGAAGTTTTGCTGAGTTCTCATTTAGAGATCCAAAACCAGTACTGCCACTTTAAGTATAGCTAACAAGGCTTCAAAGAATCAGTCTTTTAAACTGACTTTAGAGTGATGTCATAAGCTTAGCAACCAATAAATTATGAGTGTAGAGAACTCTGGACCATGCCCTCTGAGGAAGGCTAGGAGGTGAAGCGCTGGGGCTAGCATGTGTTTGTTGCTTATCCACTGTGAATATTTGATGTATTGTATTCTGTGAACTGCTGTTTATGTTTTATATGAATTAAACACAGCAGTAATCACTATAGAATGGTGAGGTGACTCTTTTTGTGATTGAATGGAGTGGTGTCTGAAAGTTTTGAATCTAGTGCAACAAGTCAGTAGGGAGGGTGAGATGAATGCTGGGGTGCTTTGAGAGGGTATCACCAGAAGAAAAAAGGAAGTGGTGTTGCCTCTGTATAGATCGCTGGTAAAACCCCACCTACTCTAGAATACTTCCAGTTCTGAAAACCATGGGCCTGATTCTCAAAGGTCACAGAATGGTGCAAAGAACCTAGTTATAGAAAATGATGATAGGTGAGGTTTGCTTCAAAGTTTGTGCCAAGAGCGATTCACAAATGCAGCCTGTGTGGAATGCAGTTTTGTCAGCATCAAAGTGTCCATGTGCTCTTGTTGTGCCAAACAATGGGCAGTGACATGGCACAAGATGTCTTGTGACAAATAAATGGTGCAAGAGCCCTGGACTGGGATTCACAAAGGTGCAAGTTGCTTGAAATTTTGAACACCCGCTAGACGAGCCCCAGATGATCTAAGCACTCTTAGGGCATATAAAAGGAGACACAGAGCAGGCAGGCAGAGTCCAAAGACCACTGAGGCTACACTGGAGCTGCAGAAGCAACAGAAGATTTGAGGAAAAAGAGACAAGAGTATCGAGGGCCGTGGCTTTACTGGGCAACAGGTTGGCCATGCTACGGCACCAGAGAAGTGCTCCACAACAGGTTGGTGCTGCACTAGGGCATGCTAGGCAGCAAGAACTCAGACACAGGAGGCATGCCAGGTATATATATTGCAGGTGTACATCATACCTTGACCTGACTGAGGAGCAATGCATTGCCTGATATCATCTGCTATACAGTATCATCTATATAAAGCTGCAATTGCGGAGCTGTACCAGGAACTCAGTGGTGACCCGCAGAGCAGGACATGTAAAGGTCATGCAACACCCATAGTGGTGAAAATCAGTGCAGATCTCTGTGTCCACGCAAGTGGGGGATTCCAGACCCCAAATTGCAATACAGTGGGCATTTCCCAGCCCTCAGTATCAAGGTGTCTGAGGAAATTCATGGATGCCCTGGTATGCAGGGCACACCTTTACATCACAATTCCCACAGATGCACAGGAGCAGCTCATTGTCAAACAGGGTTTCTACAGCACTGCTGGCTTCCCATGTGTGTTGAGTGCACTTGACTGCATCCATCTTGCCAAACGGGCACCACTGACTGAACCTGAGGCCTAATTTAACACAAGCAAGATGGTGGCTAGCGAGAACTTGCCTGGAGACTATGTATTAGCCAAAATTGTGCCATCAAAATCATGTCTCACAGACACTGGTCTTGAGTCAAGAAACCAGGGTTTGGTGCTAGGATAAAAAAGGTTTTTATTCCAGAATAAATAAATATATAGTGTCACTCAACACCCCCAAAACTGCTGAATGTTTTTGTGCCCAAAGAGTGTGCTTTTTCAAGGGAAGGACCTCACAGCAGTACTTCTATCCCTTTATACGACACAAATTTAAAGTGATAGGTAAATTTTTGTGCAAAATATTTTGTACCACATTATATTGCCACAAATTGCGTATATAAAGTGCATAACAGTGTGGATAACCACTGTGTACAAAAATAGGTAAAATAATCATTTGTCAAATCACTTAAAAAGGTGGCGGGAAGAGGTAAAGGAAGGGGCAACAAAACACACAGAAAAAGGGGGGAAGGGGAGAGAAAAGAAGGCTAAAAAGAAGGAGCATATATTTTTCCAAGGCAATATTTATACATAACATGTATCGATTTACAAAGCAACCTAACTGTAAACAATGGACTACTGTAAGACCAAAATGTTCACTAACTTATCATGAAAAACATTCTTATTTCAAACAGGAATTCTAAATAACTACTGTAAGCCCATCAAAATGTCACCATGAATAAAAAATTTATTGCATATTATAAACCTTTATCATTGATTGACAGTATATTATCATTAACCCTTAGACTGCTGAAAGAATTAGAATGTATAGGAATTATGGACTCATATATCAGTCTTTGGCACAGAAAGGGTTAAACTGGTCAAAGCAGCATAGCAAACCAAACACAGTTTGTTGTAAATATCTTTGGACACAGTGGGCTTGATTCCAAGTAGCATGGTGCAAATCATGGGCTTATGCAAGTTGAACCATGTAGCGCTATGCCGAGGACCCTGCGCCCTACTCCAAGACAGGCTGGGTCCACGGCACCTATGACCTATGACTTGCAGCAGCCACAGGTTTGTGCCACAGGAATGGCTCAATGAACCTGGGTGCCACAAGTCATGGGCCACATATAACTGCACCTCAGAAGCCCCCCACCCCGTACAACTACTACAAGCCTCAGGGGTAATTGGGGTTGGCTGGTTGGCATGGCCGCAAGGGGGCACAGCACACCATGGACCCAGGTGGCACCCCAAAATAGGGGAGTGTGGGGCATCACTGTGCTGGGGTGTGGCAGGGGTGCATGGCAAAGTGAGTTACATGGTGCTGTGGGGGGTATCCATCGTTTTGCCAGGATGGATGCCCCTTAGACCAGCTAGGTGCTGGTCTAATCCTGCAGTGCCATATGGAGACCTGGAGTGGTGTAGATGGGTTACGGCAGCCACTCTCTAGGAATAGGGAAAAGGTACTGCCTTAACACACCCTTGCAGCATGCCTCTGTGGGTTGCGGGCTTAGTGGGTGGTGGAGCCCACATGTGGCGCAACCCTCAGATGGCATGGCGCAAGCCATCTCTTGTAATTGCAACTTGCATTATGCCTGGTGCAAGGTGCGATTTGAACCATAGATTTTGACGTAAATCGCCTTGTGCCAGGTGTATACCAACTTGGAATTGGGCCCAGAGTTTTCATACAAACACAAACATATATAATATTACACCAAAAATGGAGAAGCTGAAACATTTCCTTTAAACCTCTGACCTGCAATTTATACTGCCAGAAAGTTTCCCACCTAAGTAAATTATTGTCCAAGTTTCCTCATGGATACTAAGAGAAACTTTTTCCCGTCCTATAAATCTGAATTGATGTCCACCACCTTATGTATGCACTTGGAACATCAGTGCATTTTCCAGACTGAATTTGTGAATACTTAAATGTTCTCCAATGCTCGTTTTAAACATTCAAAGAGTTTTTTTTACATGAAAAGTGTTGTAGAAACAAATTGCAAAGTAAATGACTGAGTACTGCAAGATATAACATTTCAAACCTCAAAAGAGTCCCTAGTTGCGGGACGGGTAAAACTCTTTGCATTTAATACATCTATGCAAAACTTTACAGTTTCCACATTTAAAAGAGCCAGTGGGAAGGAAATTCCTTTCAGCTGCATTTTGTGGTGTCATCACACTATGTACCAAAAGATCCTTCATATTTGTTCTTCTTTTGAACACCAAACATGGAAGCTGGGTAGTGTAGGCATCTAGTTTCCTCTTTGTTTGCAAAATAGGCCAGTTTCTTTTGAGTACTTCTCTCGGTTTGTGAACCTGAGGATTAAAAGTGGTCACAAAAATTAATAATGGCCTATGTGCATTTCTAGGATTTTTTTCTAAGCAAGACAGTTCTGTCAAGACTGACAACCCTATTTTTCACTCTCATAATGGAGTTCTCATTATAGGTTCCACATCAAAACTGTGAAAGGAAAAACATCACATTCATATATTAGTGACTTGAATATAAATGAATGAAATTCACAAGGAGGAATTTGAAGGGATTTTAGCAACATATGATAGATAAAATCCTCCAGAAACACATTTTGCATTGAAAATTGGATGTTTCTAGTACAATCCTGTGAAAATAATTGCCCAAAATTCATTTATTTGACCACGTGCTTTTTCAGATGAGCAGTAGTGATGGGATAAGCTCATTATATCCTCTCTTTCTGAATCTTTCAGTAAGTTCACCACAGCTCAGGAAATAATCAGCATTGTTAGTGCAATTTCACTTAAGCCTCATAAACTCCTCTAAATGTCGTGGATGACAACTGGTAAAGTGAAGAAAAGAATTCTGGTGTGTCTGTTTTCTGAACAGTCTAGTTTTAACTCCCCCAATTCCAATTTCTTCAGTTACAAGATCTAATAAATTGGCCTTTTGATAGTCAAAGTAAATTTTAGATGTTGGTTTGATTTTCAAGGTAACACACAAATTCTGTTAGTTCTTGTTGAGAACCTTTCCAGACACTCAAAATCTCAACTATTAAATATCTATATATAGAGGGCAATCTTGTCAAAAAATGGACTGCCTGTGTCTGACAAGAATGTCCTCTCCTCCTAAGCGTTAAGGTACAAGGTTATCTAGTTGGATCCAAAAGATGCACCCATCACTGTTCCCTTGTTTTACAAGTCAAAATGTTACAAAAACAAGAAAACACTGCTGGATAAAACAAGTTCAGGTAAAGTTCCTAGAAATTCAGTCATAGGAAATATTAAATCTGTTTTGTTATACTGAAATTTGGTAACTACTATAATCCTCTTTTGATTCAGGATATTTGTGTAGAGTGGGTACATTCAATTCAGTTGCAGATACATTTTTCCCCTTTAGAAAGTGAATTGCAAGTGGGACCTCAGCAGATTGGGTTACCCTTTCTCTCCTTGCATACATGAGGGCCAGGGGATGACCTCTGAGTCAAGGCCAGAGCTGCTGTCTCACAGGTGCATATGCAGGAATACAAGGCTGCCAGAAACTGATGTACTAAGCTGATAAAGCAGGCAAAGGCCTCCTACTTTATGGAACAACAAACTAGTACATGGGGCAAGGGTAAAGCTTTCTGGGACTCACTACAAAACGTCCTGTGGAAGGGTACCAATCCACCCCATTGATGCTTAGCATAAATGGCACAGGCATTATGGACTCTGCCATAATTGCTAATACCTTCAACAATGCCTTCATAGACCTTAGTGCAGTACTCCCAACAGGCGACAAATCCACCCCCCCAAAGGACTACCATGCTCACAGACTTACCAGTTGAAAATGAGGTCCCTAACATCCCCAAGTTCTATTGCTACTCCATCTCCACCAAAGACAGTATCGATTATGTAAAATGAGTGCTCAATAAAAACAGAATGAGGGACACCGTAGATATGAATCTAGTTGCCCTTGCACTTGATGAATTAGCCTGACCCTAATCAAACTGTTCAACATCTCCCATAGATTCTCACAGTTCCCTCAACTTTGGAAATCCGCCCTTGTAACCCTTGTGTACAAGAATGGTGACCATACTCTGGTCTCAAACTGCAGTGCAGACCAATATCAATCCTACAGGTATCATCGTTATCTAAAGCTATTGAGAGGATGGTTTCTGACCAACTAATCTCCTACCTCCACCAGTACAACCTCCTCTGTGCCCACCAGCATGGGTTCCACAAGCAGCACAGCACCATCACAGTCCTAGTAGAATACATTAACTTCCTCCATGAGTCCCTAGATAGTCATTCTTTTGCAGATTTTTGTGTCAACTGCAAAGAGACACACCTTCTCTTCCAGTTCCTCAGTTATGTCACTTGTGAAGACATTGAAGAGGATAGGACCCATCCAGTACCAGTCCCTGTGGTACTCCACTGGTCACTCTTTCGTCTTCCAAGTGACTGTCATTTACCACCACCCCCCCTTCCTCCTATTCTTCAACCAGTTAGATACCCAGTTCACCACCTTCTCCCCCACCACCAAGCAGCTAATTTTCTTTAATAGCCTCCTGTGTGGTACAGCATCAAAGACCATAATGAAGTCCAGATAGGCCACATTCACATTCACTGCGCTCCCCTGATCCACTACTCTAATTACCTAGTCAAAGAAATGTATGAGATTTGTTTGACATGACTTCCCCCTGCTGCTGGTGATCATGCAGCCCATATGTGCCCAGGTACCCCATTAGTGTCTTCTTCAGCAAGGACTGCATTTATTTCCCCACCACTGATGTGAAACTGACTGGTCTATGTTTGCTATCCTTCTACATGCTGCCTCTCTTGTGCAGAGAGACAACATGTGCCTTTTTCCAGTCTTCTGGAACCACCTCTGTCTCCAAAGAGATGCTAAATAATGTTGCTGGAGGGTTGGCTAGCACCATGATCAGCTCCTTTAGTACCCTTAGGTGGATCCCTTCCAGCTCCATCACCATCTTTTCCTTTAGGTCTTCCAGCACCCAGTTGACTATCCCTTCCATAAATGGACTTGTGTACACACACCCCTCACCCAGTGTCTGTTAATGCATGCTGGCCTGTCCCCCTTGCCTTCCACTGTGAAAACCACGTAGAAGTATTTGTTTCAAATTTCAAGCTTTTTCATGGTCTTCCTTTGCACAGTACCTTCTCCTGGTCTCCTGATCCTCACTATAGTACCCCTCGCCTTCCGCTTTTCACTCACGTACCTGAAGAAACTCAGCCTCATTCTTGACCTCCTGGGCTATCTTCTCCACAGTTCTAGCCTTTGCTGCCCTTACCCTCTTTCCTGTCTTCGTTTTTTTCTTAAGATATACTGCACCTCCCTGTCCACCTCCATTTAAGTCTCTTTCTACTTTCAGAAAGCTGTTTTTTTCTCCCTTACTGCCTTAGTCACCTGCTTTCAGAACCACAGTAGCCTCTTTCTCCTCATACCCTTGCTTACTAGCTTTGAATAGCTTGCCAATACCTTAATTATTCCCTCCTTTATTCTTTTCCTTTGGGTCTCCACCCCCCCCAAGCTTTCTCCCACTTCAAGGTTTTTCCTAAGGCAGTCTCCTGTTTCTTTAAAATCTGCTCTCCTGAAGTCCAGGATCCTTGTCCAAGTGTGGTTTGTATTCTGTCCAACCCATATACCAAACCACATTATACGATGATCCCTTGTACACAGGAGACTACCCACTTTGATGTCTGCATTGCTGTCCCTGTTCATAAGCACCCTATCCAGCAGTGCCCTGTTTCTAGTGGGATCCTGTAACAAGCTACCTGACAAATGCCCCTTGCAGAGAGTCTAGGATAACCCTGCTCCTAGCTCTAGCTGTGGCCTGGATGTTCCAGTCATATCCGGCAGATTAAAGTCTGCCATAATTACTACTTCTCCTTTGCCTTCCATTTTGCCAGTTGCCTCCCCCAAAACCCAGGCCAGTTCCTCCCTCTGTATTGGTGGCCTGTATACCACCCCATCTGCATAAAGGCCCCAACTCGAAGGTAAACTCAAAAACCTCCAGATCCTCCTTTTCTCTGCTGTGCCCTTGTATTTCCAGAGCATTTCTACCTTCCCTTATGCATAAAACAACCCCCCTTTCTTCCCTGCCCTATCCTTTTGAAACATGCTGTAACTCAGTATGCTCATCTCCCAGCTGTAGCTGTTGATGTACTGTGATTCCATTATGGCCACCACGTATAAATCCACCTCTGCAATGGTAGGCTCAAGGTCAGGAATTTTGTTTCTTAGGTTCTTGCATTGACACACATGGCTCTCCACTCCTGTTGTCCTGCACAATGCCTATTTTGACCTCCTTTCCTGAGTCCATCCATCATTATTCCCTTTTTTCTGGTACTATTTCCCCTTTTTATCCTCCCTGTCTCCACCTTCCCTACTGTTTTTCTCAGCCTTATATCCACCACGCAACCCTCCCATCTCTTTCCCCCTTGCTCCTAGTCCACACTACCCTTGAGAAATTTATTTCCCCAGGACATGTCTTGACTGCTGCTCCCTTTTTTTTTGGGGGGGAGGCAATGACTGCCTCTCATTTATTTTGTCTCCTCCCTTCACTAGTTTAAATGCCTAGCAAAGTAAACCTTCCATGCAGAACTGCCATTCCCTTCCAGGATGGATGGAGGCCATCCCATTTTTACAGGACTTTATCAGTGCTATGTGACAAGAAGGCGACTACGGAATGACGACCTGAGGAAGGCGCCAAAACCACCAGGGTGACTGACAAACAGTATTTTATTTAGTGGGGGATTTGCCCTGCCCACCCCCCATAGAGGGATTCACCCCCACGCCCCCTTACTTAGGATTCCTACTCCGGCAGTGAACTTGGGGAGAGAGGGAAACCCAGGTCTCTACATTTTCGGCGTCATTGTGCCATCTTCCATATGACTAGTCGCCACCATTCAGTTGCCCACATCACAGGCTACCAACTTTATCTCTTCAGGTAGGACCCCAGCACTTGTTGTAGTCAAACCTCTCCACCCTGCACAGTGCCTTCAACCAGTTCCCTTTCCTCCCCTCAGCTGTGCAAGGTAGCACCTCAGTGAAGGCCACCATACATGCTACCTGCTTCAGGCCCCTCCCCAACTCCCTAAACCTGTTCTGCACAACCCATGCTGCATCCTCTGCCAGGTCATTTGTCCCAGATGGACAATGACATCCAGCTTCCCCTCCTGCTCCACTGCCCTAGCAATCCTAAGGATTGGCTCCCCATCCCTCTGTGCTGAGCTGCCAGGTAGGCACATCATCTTCCTCCTTCCCACCGTGGTGTTCTCAAAAATACTCCACTAGTGAGTGAGTCCCCCAATCAGAAGTTGCTTCTATTTCTGCTGGGGTTCTCTGCTTTCCACCTTTGGGCTTTCACTCTAAAGGACCCCCCACATCCTCACTCACCACTACCACATGTACCTCATCCTGGCAGTCCTGTCCTCCAGTGCAGTGGAAGTCCTGTATAGTGGCAGCAGCTGAGGAATGTGTCCCCCACCCTCAAGAAGCTCACCACAGTCCAGCCGGCCCTCCTTTTAGGCACCATTTGAAGCAACAGTGGTGGACTTGGTGGCCCTGGGTGGGGAAAGAGGTCCCTCAAATCCTAGCCAACTTGGCCCAGAGACTAGAGACCTCTTCCCTTAGCCCATAAAGGTGCACACAGATGGGTCAGCACCTCAGTCTCCAGACTTTCTCTCTGAAGATGTCTGCTCCACAGCAACTGCACTGCATCACTCCCAGTATCCCCAAATGTACTCCCTCTGTTTCCTGAAAAAGAACTTATGCCCTTACCACCAATAGGGTGTTTCTTGTTTTCCCTTAATTTGTTTTGGATACCCATTTGTCCCCTGAATCCTCCCCAGGAATGATGGACACCACACCAATTTAAATGTTGGTTGCTCTTTGGTAAATTTATTCATGGCATAAAGGGCTATATTTACATGCCATATACTTTGAATTTACAATTCAATTTACATCAACAATTCTTCCCAAATTTTTCTGGCTCCGGCCTCTGTCCTTCTTCTGTTCATTTCTTCCATCTTGTTTTCAGGGCCTGGACACTGTGAATCTGGCCCCCTCCTCCACACTAGAACCAGGCCGTAACACTTCCCCGGGCTTTTGCCCTCCAGGACCGGACACTTCTGAATTTGGTGCCTGGACTTATCCCCCTCTCCACTTTACCACCATGTCTGGGTTCTTTGCCCCCAGCCCATGTATCCTACCCCCTCCCCTTTCTTCCTTCCACTCCTCCCTTTTCCTTGCATACCCACCCCAATGGGCATACATGCCCTCCTGCCAGGGGACTCTGCCCTAGCCCCTGGCCCAGTGTTGCCTCCCAGCAGTGATCACCATACCTGCCCCATGCCCAGGACCCTTGGGGCTTGACTTGCCCTTGGTTCTTTACCTTTGCACCATGCCTGACCCTGATTGCCTTCCTTAATAAGGGGTGGGAGGGGTGGGAAAATTCCCCAAGCAAAAAGAGGTCAACCTGCCTGAGCCCTGGCCTATTATACCCCCCAACAGGCCCCTGGTCAGGCCTCCCTTTGGACTCCACACCCCAGCCAATCCCTGGGGCTCTGGCCTGCCCTTGTCTTATTACCCTTTCCTGCCTGGTGATGTCATCAGGCCCCTCCCCACTAAACCTCTGTTCCCTCCTCCCCCCCCTTCCTTCCTATGCACTATTCCTGGTAGGGATCACTGGACAACCTGGCCTGCCTTTTAATGGCAAGCCCCATTTTGCTATACCCTAGGTAGTAACTTGATTTTCCTTTGTTTGTTTTATTTATCACTTTTTTATACCCTAGGGAGGTTACTAATTAGCTTTCCCCATACGCTTTTAAAATGACCTAACTAGCTTTCCCTTTTCTACCCTTGCCCTAGATAGGGTACAATTAGTTTTACCTATTCCTTCCTTTATTCCTTTTACACTCATACCCTAGATAAGGTATTATTAATTTTCCCTATTCCATCTTAATCCCTTTATACCCTTACCCCAGATAAGGTGCGGCAATTATTCCCAGTTATGGCTTACTTTTTACTCTCCATCTCTCCGTGATGTGAGTGTTACAGGTGGAGTGAACATGATCCTTACCTTAGTCAACTGGCAGGGTCCCCTGCTCCCTAGTTCCTCCTGTGGATGCTTAAGACACCAGTCTGATACCTGTTTCGCTCTTGAGTTGTTTCATGCACATGTTGGATCATGAATATGTGTGATGACATCGTTATTTTAGCCATTTTTGTACACAGTGTTTATTCACCCTCGTATGCACTTTATATATGCACTTTTAGTGAACATACTATGATACAAAGATGTTTTGCATTAAAATGCACTTGTCTATCACTTTAAAGTTGTGGAGTATAAAAGGGGTAGGATTACTGCAGTGACATCCATACCTTTAAAAACAACACAACACGTGTGCAAAAATGTTCGGAAGTTTCTGTGGTGGCGAGTACTGCTCTACATTCATAAATTCTGAAATAAAAGCCTTTTTATGCTACAACCAAGCCCTGGTCTCTTGAGTCAAGTCCAGTGTCTGTGAGCTGTATTTTTTGGCAAAACATTCCTTTGTAACTTACCGATGAAATATAGTAGCAGTGTGGCAATTGCAGCACTCCCATATCATTCCCTAGGGAGGCAGTATAGTGCAGTGGTTTAAGGCTCTGAGCTGCAAATCTGGAGACCTGGGTTTGAATCCCACAGCCTCCACTTGCATACTGTCTGACCCTGAGCAATTCACTTAACTTCCCTGTGCTCCCAGGTTGCACCTGTAAACAAGCTTTCAGCTTAGTGTGTCTCACCTGGTTAAACAATTGGAAAAAAAATATGGCCACTTCCCTACAAGTCCAGGATTTTTCCTGTGATTCCCTGTAGATTACATTATTTTCTATGGAAGCAAAATTGCTCTGTTTTGCTATATAACCAATGCAAGTTGATGGGAATAATTTCCTTGAAGTTGGGTCCACGTCCCTGTAAAATAAAGGCTTCCTACAGATCAGGGAGCCTTGCAATCAGGTGAGGGACCTGAACTCCAATACAGACTGGTTAAAATACATATGTGTTTGCTGTGTGCCTTTTCAGTTTAAATGAAACTGCATTTCCAGACTGGTGTCAACTGCTGTGTGTTATGAGGTGCCTCTACTTGCCTTTCTGGCAATTATTCAGCAGAGCTCTAGGTTTATTTAATTGTTAGCTATGAATTAGCAAAAGATATTGTTTGAGTCTCTCTTCATAACCACCTTTCTGAATGTTGCTAATCTGTAATTTTGAATACAAGCTTGAGAACAGAGTGGTATAATGTGGTCCCAGATCTAATGGTGCTCTCTGTTCGGTGGTGCTAATTGTTACTGTGCAGTGACAGTTTTGGCTTCATTCCAGTATCATAGTTAACACATATTCTGTCTCGTTGCTCTACAGTTTGGCTGTGATTATTGTATCTGCTAAATCCCCAAAATTACAAGTAGAAAGAAAAATATCTTTACAGAAAAATTATTACGTTACCGCTTGATAATTCTCGAGCATACCAAATACCATTAGTAATTTAATGGAGTCTCAGAAGTTTGGTGAAGGTTTAGTGATTGTTGTCAGATTGCAAGACATGCTCTGCCCTTTGGGACCTACGGTAGGTGATATAGAAGAAGGACGTCACAGTGACAGTTAATGAAATCAACAGCAGCAATGGCTTGCAAATAAATAGATGTAACTTTAGTATTGACTGATGTACTGATTCACAGAGGGTCCTATGAATGTTATGGCTGATCCTGTCAGCCCTATGTGAAGTAGCAGACTTGTAGGGAATGGCCTAGATCTATATCTGGACATAGCAGAAATGTGGGGCATGACCACAGACCTGAACTTTGGTCATGGGTTATGAGACTAGGGGATAGGGAAAGGGTAAGCATTGGGGCTGGAAAATGTCACATTTATCTTATTTTGAGGCTTTGGACCCGGAGCATTGCATTAATATATTAATGGGGAAAAACAACATTAACGCATCAGTTAGGGCTTTAACAACATCAAAATAAGGAAATCTGTTGTTAGTGATTTTTAGAACCCTAACTCCCCACATCCTCATGCACCACTCTTGTAAACTCCACTGAATTAAACACCAAAGCACAATCCAGATCCCAATTCTGAAGGGCTCTGCATGAACCAAGATGATACTCAAGTTTTCAAAAGGTAGAGCTGTAACTTGCTTCACAAAAGGCTCTTTGTTCACTGTGTGAAGCAGGAAATGTGCAGGGCTCTTTGGGCCCTACACAGAAAAGACCTAGCTCCTAACTTGTTTGTACAATTAAAGCCCTGCATGAAACAAAATATAACTACTAACTTGCTTTGCACAGGAAGCAGGGACAGTGTACTACTGTAATTTGCTTCCCACGAGCAGGATGCATGTAGCCTGATGACCTGAGTCCTTACTTGCTTCATGGAGTGTCTCGAAATCAAGATGTGCAGGGGGCTTTGGGCTCTGTTGAAAAGACAACTTGAATTCTAACTAACTTCATACAGGGCATAATGGGCTCCATGTAAACAGGATCCAAGTCTTAACTTCTATTTCAAAAGGCCCTTTGGGTTCTGGATTTGGATTGTGCTGTGGCATTCAGTTCAGTGGAGTTCAAATAAGTGGTCCATGGGGGAGAGGGGAGCTAGAGTTAAAAAATCCAAACCATCAAATTTCTTGACTTTTGATGTTTCAGAAACACTAACTGAAGCATTAACATAGTTTTGTTTTTGCCATGAATGTGCTGTATTTTTAAGGAAGCACAAGTATAGTACCATACTGGATGCAACATGCAGGGTCCTGCAATCCCTGTGTGTGTCATCTAGGAGCACAGGCTCCAAGACAGCATGGGTTTACAACTGGAAGGTCCTGTCAAACTAATCTCATAGATTTCTTTGACTAGGTAACCAGAGTGGTGGACCAAGGGGGTGCAGTTGATGTCACCTACCTTGACTTCAGCAAAGCTTTCGATACTGTTCCACATAGAAGATTGATTAATATGCTGGGTAGGCTCAGGGTGGGTCAGATGTTTGTCAACTGGGTGGTAAACTGGTTGGTGGGCAGAAAACAGAGAGTGGTGGTAAACGGTATACAGTCAGAAGAGATGCAAGCCACAAGTGGGATACCTCAGGAATCAGTCCTGGGGCCAGTCCTCTTCAATATCTTCATCAGTGACATGGCAGATGGACTAGAGGGTAAGGTAAGGTTTGTCTGTTTGCAGATGACATCAAGATCTGCAACAGAGTAGATGATCCAGATGGGGTGGGCAGAATGAGAAGAGATCTGGATAAACTGGCAAAATGGTCGGAAGAATGGCAACTGGATTTTAATGCAAAGAAGTGCAAAATCATGCACATAGGGAAGAGAAACCCAGAAGCCACCTATAGGTTGGGAGGGGAGTTGCTGGCAATTACAAGAGAAGAAAAAGACTTGAGCATCATCATCACAGGTGACCTGAAATCATCCAAGCAGACCACTAAAGCAGTAGGTAAGGCTAGAGAGATGTTGGGGTGTATTAGTAGGGGTCTCACAAGTCATAAGAGGGAGGTAATAATCCTTCTTTACAAGAGACTGGTTAGGCCCCATCTGGAGTACTACGTGCAGTACTGGAGGCCGCACCTGCAGAAGTACATTAACAAAATGGAGGCAGTCCAAAGAAGGGCAACCAAAATGATGCAGGGACTGCATCAGAAAACATCTGAGGACAGATTAATGGAGCTCAGTATGTATACCCTAGAACAAAGAGGGAGATAGGTGATATAGAAACATAGAAACATAGAATTTGACGGCAGATAAGGACCTGCTTGGTCCACCCAGTCTGCCCATTTCCCTACCTACTGGATAAGCTGCAGATCCTAGTTAACCAGCAGCCTACTTCTTCCTACCCCCACCCCCTAGAATGGCCTTATGACTGTCCCATGCATACTTGAATTCCACCACTGTTTTTGACTCCACAACCTCCTCCAGAAGGCCGTTCCATGCATCCACAACTCTTTCTGTGAAAAAATACTTCCTTAAATTACCTCTGAGCTGCCCTCCATCTTCAAATTGTGCCCTTGTTCTTGCACATCTCTTTTTTTGAAAGATGCTACCCTCTTGGACTTTGTTGATTCCCTTGAGGTACTTGAAAGTTTCTATCATGTCCCCCCCCTCCTTTCCTCAAGGCTATACATATTAAGCTCCTTTAGTCTCTCTTCATATGTGCTCCAGTGCAGATCCTGCACCATTTTAGTTTCCCTCCTCTGGACAGCTTCCATCCTGTCTATGTCTTTGCGGAGATTGGGTCTCCAGAACTGCACGCAGTACTCCAGATGGGATCTGACCAGCTGTCTGTACAGAGGGATAATAACTTCCTGTTTTCTACTGGTTATGCCTCTCCCTATGCATCCCAGTATCCCCCCAGCCCTCCTTGCTGCCCTCTCACATTGCTTGTCCACCTTTAGGTCATCTGATATGACTACCCCCAGGTCCCTTTCCATTTTGTTGTTGTTAGTATCTCACCCCCATTGTGTACTCTTCCCAGGGTTTTGTTTCCCAGGTACATTACCTTGCACTTCTTAGCATTGAATCTAAGCTGCCATACATTTGACCATTCCTCTAACCTTGCCAAGTCCCTTCTCATCCTTTCCACCCCACCTTGTGCATCAACTATGTTGGAGATCTTTGTGTCATCTGCAAAGAGACATACTTTTCCTTCCAGTCCCTCTGCAATGTCGCTTATAAAGACATTGAAGAGGACCGGTCCTAATACTGAACCCTGCAGTACCCCACTAGTAACCCCCCCTTTCTTCAGAGTGGACTTCATTTACTATTACTCTGTGTCCTATTCTCCAGCCAATTCTTTACCCAGGCTGTCATCTTGGGACCCACCCCAGGCTGGCTAACTTGTATATTAATCTTTTGTGTGGGACTGTGTCAAATGCCTTGCTAAAGTCTAGGTAGGCCATGTCCACAGCCCCTCCCTGATCTACTACTTTGGTCACCCAGTCAAAGAAATCTATCAGATTCATCTGGCATGACCTTCCCACTGTGAATCCATGCTGCCTTGGGTCCTGTGCTCCTCTGGCCTCTAGATACTCGACAATTCTTTCCTTCAGAAGTGATTCCATCATTTTCCCTATCACTGAGGTTAAACTAACAGGTGTGTTATGATATGATCGAAACATGCAAACATCCTAAGGACATTAACAAGGTGAAAGAGTCTAACATGATTCAATATAAGAAAAAAAGAAGGATAAGAGGACACAGCATGAGGTTAGAGGGAGGCTAATTAAGGGGTAATGTGAGGAAGTTATTTTTCACAGAAAGGGTGGTGGATGCATGGAACTGCCTACTTCAGGAAGTGGTGGATAGGAATACGGGGCAGGGCTTCAAATAGGTGTGTGATAGGCTTAAGGGAGCAATACAGATGAGTATGAATAGATAGGCCATTGACAGAGTAAAGGCCTATGGCACATTCATAAGGTAGAAAAAATGGACAGACTGGATGGGCCTTGCGGTCCTTTATCTGCCGTCAACTTCTATGTTTCTAAATCCACAAGTGAGGGATACAGTGTGAGTCCTTACTTGTCCTGCACAAAACAATATTCATGCCCTAACATCATGTGCCCTAACTTCATTTTTTGAGATTTTGACAACACATTTTTACCATGGTCTTTTTTTTCACCCACCTCATTAATGTAACAGATGTTGTTTTTCAACTTCTGCCCAAAACATTGTTTCACAAAATGACCAGGAAACAGCATTTCAGGTGGAATTCAAAAAACAACAGCAGTCAGAGTCATGAGGTATGATGAAAACAGATCATCTTTAAAATTTGGGGTCAGAATCTCCAAAACAGCAAAGTTATGAATCAAAGTTAAAAAGGATTTCCCTGTTGGCAGTAGCCGACTATTGTTTTTTTTCTGACAATTTTTTTTCTTTGAAGTCTTGCTCATATCTTCTATTTTGTTTAATTTTCTTTCAACTTTTGCTCATATCTTCATTGTTTTTTGAGATTTTGACTCCATATTAGGAATATGGACTTTTTTTTATTTATTTATGAATGTATGTATGTATATATAGAGAATACTGGATGGGCAACTATGCACAACCAGTGTGTTCTGCTACAGAGGGATTCTGATTCCCTCTGACCTCGAGAGTGAAGCTCGAGAGATCCATGAGAATCAGAACCCCGAGGTGGCAAAACACACTGGTTGTGCATAGAGTTGCTCATCCTGTATTTTGTATAGTGTATAGTACTGTGTGAAAAATGTGTTTTGTGAGTTTTTTGCCTTCAAAATGAAACTGACTCATGCAGTCGCTAGAGGTTTTAGAATGCTGTTCTACCACAGTAGGGTAGAACAGCATTCCATGACCTTGGAATTGTGGTAGAACAGCATTTTGAAAGGGATGGAATTCTATACAGAACAACACTCCACTATACACTATGGCCCAGATATTCAAACTGTGCCCCAAAAGTGCGCAATAGCAGGAGCAAGCACAAGTCTATTGCACCCATGCGCAAGAGACGCAATATTCAAAAATGGAGCAGGCCAAACTGCGCCTACAGCCAACGACTGAATATCGCACCACCTGAGCCATAGCGCAACTAGGGAGGGGAAGCTGAGCAGATCTGATGTGCCATAGCGCAACAAGGGATGTTAGGCTGAGCAGTCCAGAGGTGCCATAGCGCAACCAAGGACGCCCCCCAGCAGCAGAGCAATGTAACTGCACAACCAGAAAGGTAGGGTCCCACCACCCATGCCACAGATGGGCACAGGAACACACAGCAGAACAGACATCGTCCCCCCACACCCCATGCACTGCATAACTGGGGGAGGGCTGGAATAACCACTGGCCCATGGAGACAAGCAAACAACCCACAGCCGGGCCACGGTGCCCCATCACACCTAACAGCAAGCTGTGACTGGCACACAAGGAGGGCTGACCACCCCATGCCACACCATCCCCCCAATGCAGAGCACACCCTGCACCGTGACCCCCAGACACCCCACCATGAGCAGTGACCACCACTGCAGGAAACCCCATGCATGCCACCACCCCCACTGTGACACTGCAACCCTGTGCACCACAGAACCATGCAAGCCAGCCCCATCACGAGCACCCATCAGTGGGTGGAAGCACACAGCAATGCAACAACGGCAGACACAGTGCCACCATGCACAGTCCCCCCGAGGTACTGCTGAGAGACCAACCATGCGTCGGCACATGAGGTACCCCACACGGGACAGGGCGTGCCTTTGACACCACCACCAGTGGTACAGCACCCTGCACAGTAGTCCAATGACACACCCCCGACCCACCACTGGCCACAACAGCCAGCACAGCCACCCACAGTGGTGCGTGGAAGCATGCACCACACTGGATGCCACACAGTGTATGGACAGACACCCACCCACTGATACCCAAGGGCACAACAACACAGGGTCGCAGTGGTGGGGCAACCAAGCCCCCATTGTGGGCCCATGTAAACTGTGTACACAACCCACAGTCCTCCATGGCACTGGAGTGCCAGCCACCCTGTGCAGGCACTGTGGACCCATACACCACCATCAGTCGCCCGAAGCACAAGTCACAGACAGTGGGGCACATCCCCTGCAACACACACAAGGCACAGCATGGAGGTGGGACAACAACTGTGGTGCCCACAGTGCCACCCAAGGCAGGCATGCACCACACCAGTGACAGGAGGCAACCCAGCTATGTGACGGGTACAGTGGCTGCCCTGCAGGGACTGCCACCACTGACATGCCAGCAGACTGTGCAGGTCACAGACATGCATGTGTGTCAGCTGCGCAGGCCATGGATCAGCTGATGGGTGCACCATGGACACAGAGCATGCACCATGGACCACTGCACACAGTCATCCAGTGCACAGGGAACAACACACACCACAGACACTGACTGATAGCTAACCCCACACCATAGTCACCTACACATGGACAAACGCACACCCCCATGACCGCACCACCCCTGACGCCATGCACACCACTGCAGCTGAGCACCTATAGGCCGCTGAAAATCAGAGACCACCACAGTATTCATATCAAAATTAAATGTACGGAAAAAATATATAACAATCAACTATATACAATATTACAAGAACTATATACAGTGTAACATATGAACTATATACAAGGTAGGGGGGCCCCAAACAAGGTGGGGGTGGGTAGAGGGCAGGGGTGGACAAATGGGATGGTGAAGGAGGGGTGTGAGGGTGGGTCCAGGGGGGTAGGGGAATACTGGAACCAATCTATCCCTAGTGGGAACGCCTCTCCCCGCTCTGGCTCCTCCGGGCCCTGTGCCTCCTCAGGACCCCTGTGCCTCCTCAGAACCCCTGTTTCATCTATGCATTGCAGGATGTCCAGCGATGCCCTTGCTACCACAAAAATCTCCCGCAGTGCCTCCCAGATCTCATGAAGCTGGTGGGTACCTAGGACAAGGGAGCACAGTCAATAGGTGAGAATGCACAACCCCATACAGCCCGCCCACTGTGCATGGCATACGGTCGTGGGACATACCACTGTGATGGTGTGTGACCACCTGCAGTGATCACATCCACAGGACCTGCCCACCCAGGCGCATACAGCCATGCAGAATGCTGCACATACCCACTGGCCAAGTCACGCACAGCACCACTGTGGCCGTTTAGTGACATGGCTATGTGGTGCAAAGGCAGTGGCACAACCATGTACCTGGTGCATGCATGGACCACCATTGACGCACTCCCAGATATGCATTGCCACTGGACAGTGTTGACTGTAACAAGTCGCGTGCATGGCAGTGGTATCAATGGATGGTGGCCATGCCCCGCTGCCCACCCTGTCACACAGCATGCAATAGTAATCATGGATGTATGGCACTCACCTTCATCGGACCGGTCAGGTGGGCGGTGAGGGCCCTTGCCCCACCTTGCTGCACCATCCTCCTCCCGTCGCTGCTCTTCCCATGCACGGCAGTGTTCCTCTGGGCCTGTGGGGCAAACAAGGAGAGAGGAACATCAATACAATCCCAAAGCAAAGTCCCCCTGCACCCAGGTGTATGCCTTCCATCCCAGCCAGACCCATACACCCCACACCCTGTGAACACCACCACAGCCAACCCCAGATGGTCCCTCCCCTATGTGCTGGACACATACAACACTGTTACCCAAATGGACGATAAAAGTGTGTTGACGGAACCCCCTACTCTGGCCATGGCACGCGTGCCCCTCCTACAGTGCGTGCCGCGAAGCGTGCCAGTAGCTCGGCTCCTCTCCTCCGCAGGTCCCCGTATCGGTGCCTGCACTGCTCTGCACTTCTCCCCCATCCAGTGGCCTCCTCCAGGGCAGTGGCCACATCCTGCCACACCTGGGTCCTGGCCCTGTCCAGGGGCACCTCCCCGAACAGAGGCCCATGGTGTGGCTCTACAATGGCCACTAGGTTGGCCAATTCAATAGCAGACCACTGGGCTGGCCTTCTGCGTGCCATTCTCTGTATTCTAGTTGGCAATATGGCACTCTGCAGTGCGGCTCCCCACATGCAGATGCTGCGTGGTACAGCGCTGCCATTCCCTGTTGCGCTGTCACCGAACAGCGCGATAGAGGTGCACCCATGCCTGACACATGGCACCTAGGGGGCAAAGGTAGAGCACAGGGTCAAGGGTCTCTGGCACATGGACATGCACAGCGCCATTGCAACACAATGTGTGTAGCGCTATTGGCTGCCTGTGTGCCAGCGCCATAGCGGCCTACCATGCAGTTGGCCCATTGCACCTATGATGGCCCGGTGCCACAGCACCATGTAGTGACCATTGCTATTGAGCCACTGACACAATGGTGGCTGTGTCTTGCATTGCCTACCGTGCACAGCAAGTCATCAGTGCAGCAGATGCCTGCGTCAGCAACCTGGGCATGCGCAGTGAGGTGTGTACTACGCATGTCACAGAACTGCGCCATTGGCTCAGCACGTTCAACACAATTGTGCAAATCGCAACAGCGCGATATTCAGCCGTCATATGCAAATTTTCTAATCAGCCATTCAATGGCGCAGCACTGCAATTTGCATCTACTTAAAGTTGCTCCTTGCCTCATTTGCATGGGTTGCGCTATAAAAGTGCGACATTGTGCTGCAGTGGCCTTAGTTGGTTACTGCAGTCTATTGGTGAGTTGCATGCTGTTTGGGAGTGTGGACTGTGGATTTAGGGACATGCATGGGACTGCACAGTCACAGGTAACAACTGCCATTCTTACAGGCTGCATAATGACCGAGCAGGTTGTTGAGAGGAGGAACACAGTGGTGGGAGGAGGAGGAGGCCTAACTTTACAAAGGCCAAAACCGAGGCCCTGTTCGAGGCCTACCTGGATCAGGAGCCACTTCTCAGTGGACGTCGGGGAACACCTCAAGCCTGTGCTGCTGCATGGGAGGAGGTGGCACGTGCTGTTAACCTACATGGCAGCCACCAGTGCTCCGTGCAGGAGTGTAAGAAAAAGATGGGCATGGATAGGAGGAGGATAAAGGAGAAGGTGGCTGCCATCAGGGCAGCATGTGCTGCAACAGGTGAGGGACAGCCGGAAGTGGTACAGCTGACCCCACAGGAGGAGAGGCTTGCTGGAAGCATGCAGTGCAGTGCCATTGAGGGTGTTCCAGCTGGTGGCATCCAGATGGGCGGTGGCCCATCACTGCATGGTAAGTCATGGTCTGTCTTGGGGGGGCAGGGCAGGTCACATGCAGTAGCGTGACTTTGCTTTCCCTTACAGATCCTGAGCATCTGTATGGGTCAGTGGTAGTGGGCCTGTCCACTGAGGACAGTTAGCTGGAGTTGGAGGAGGGCCCATCCACCTCCACAGGTATACGTGGAGCATTGTGACAGTGGGACTGCCTGGCTGTCCACACTGATGTTGTTGTAACAGGTGTGGAGGAAGCCTTGCCTGTGTCCCAGCATGCTGGCATCCACGGATGCCAGCATGCTGTGATTGTGGCTGGTGCTGAGTCCGTCACCTGTGATGATGATGCTACCATCATGGGCAGTGACACATGTGTGCCATGGGATGGCCACACAGCAGGGCAATTCGCACCCATGGCTATGGGTGGTGCTGCCGTGGAGGCCTGCATGTCAGCACAGTCCCAGCCTGTGCCTGTCAGCAGCAGTGGCACTGGTGTCTGTTTAGGACAGTGGGACTGTTGCGGCCACTGCGGCGGCACCACTGAGCCCTGAGGAGCGGCAGTCAGAGGGGCAGCATCAGCAGTCGGCCAATGGGCTTGGGGGTACAGGGTTCAGTGGCGGCGTCTGTGCACCGCCTGTGGACATGCCCAGACCTGGTCCTGGTGTGCAGCACCCACCCTCAAGGGGTGCTGATCATCGGGGTCGTGCACACCCTGAGGGACAGGATGCCGAGGAGGCAGATGACCTCTTGGATGAGCACACCCACTTACTGGAAGCATCAGTCCAGCAGCAGATGTGGCTTGCGATGTCTGTGGATGCACTGTGTGTGGCTCTGGAGCAGGCAGAGGAGCGTCGCAGCAGGGACACCGCTCTGATCCTGGCAGGGATGGACCGTTTGTGGGAGGATGTGACCACTGCCATTGACAGGCATGCACAGGCATTCACTGCTGTCATGGCCACAATGGGCACACAGTCAGGTGCCCATGCATCGCAGACACCATGCAGTGCACTATCCACCCCCCATTCCCGGCGTCATGCAACTCCCACACTGTCGACACCAGGTTCAGCTGTGGGCATCCCGAGCACTCCTGGCGCAGGCATGTTCGGTGTGGTACAGACCCCTGCACGAGCACGGTCGCGTTCATGCAGTGGAACCCCTTGGGGACCATCGGTGCCACCCCATGAGGCCAGTGGCCAGTCTGTCAGTGCTGGCAGGTCTCGGCGGGGCCGCCCACGCATCCGTGGCAGCCGGGCCACTGTGTCACGTGACTGACCTGTCTCTCAACACGGCTACTGTATGGTGCTGCCCTGTGTGCATTGTGTGTTTCAGTGGGCAGTGCACAGGTGGGTAACCAGCCCTGCACACGGACACACAGTCCACCTGCACACCCTCCCGGCTGCTGTCCGCAGTTGCGTGTGCATGATGATGCCTGCATTGCGCTGTACACCAATGTGCAATGGTGCTCAGCATCTGACACACGCACATGGACAGGCAGTGGGTGTGGTGGTCTGTGGACACGTGTGTTGCTAGGGTTGGCATTCTGAGTCGGTGTGCCTCCTGCCCTCTGTGCATGTTTGGTGCATTGTGTGTGTGCATGTGTGTGTGTCCGTCCACGTGGCATGTTAATCCTCACCCATTCCTGTGTGCTTCTGTGCCCTGCCACTTCCCTTGACGGCATGCACCCCTGGTGTGTGTCCATGCATGTTTGTGGGTTGTGCCATAGCCACTGGTGGTTGCACATGGCCCCATGACTTACCTGGGTTGCTTGAAGTGCTCCTCTGTGATGGTGTCCGGTGCAGCTGTGCCAGCCGGATCAGTCGGGGATCCCATCAGCCAAGGGGGGGCTGCCCATCACCATCTTCACCGGCGTCCTCATTGTTCCCATCGCTGTCCCCTCTTCGACCTGTACAGCTATCCCACATTCATTGGCCATGTTGTGCAAGATGCAACAGGCCCGGAATAGCCCACAGGCCTTTGAGGGGCTGTACTGTAGGGCACCGCCAGAGGTGTCCAGGCAACAGAAACATGCCTTCAGCAACCCAAACACCTGCTCGATGACATTACATGTGGTGGCGTGTGCCTCATTGTAGCATTGCTGCGATGGGGTCGCAGGCCGCCGGTAGGGTGTGAGCAGCCAGGGACAGAGTGGGTATCCACTGCCACTTGTGTGTAGAGGGCAGAGGTTAGTTTGGTGATCAGCATCGCCCTGCCCCAGGCCATGTAGACCACTACCCATGTCACCTCTGGCCATGCCCCCCAGGCCCTATGATTGTCCATGTGGTTTGCATACTCACCCACTAGGTGTCCAGTGGGGATATCCCCACTCTCGAATCTGTGGCACAGTGTCGACTGGTGCCAGATGAAGGCATCATGTGCTCCGCCAGGGTGCGTGGCACAGACATTGATTATGCGCCCCCTGGCATCGCACACCACCTGGCAGTTGATGCTGGCATAGCCCTTGCGATTGATGTATGCGGCCCCCTCAGGGCTAGGTGGTGTGCATATGGCCACATGGGTGCAGTCTATTGTCCCTAGCATGTCAGACATACATGCTACCCTGTGGAACTCCTGTATGTTTGCTGTGCGCTCCGCTACTGTGCTGGGGAAATGGATGTACTCTGCAGCATGTGGCAGCAGTGCGCTGAGGAATTGGGTGAGGTGGCATGACGTGGCCGACTGGGTTATGCCTGTGGTGTCCCCAGTTGGTCTCTGGAAGGTACCCGTGGTGAGCAAGCACATGCAGGCTGTTACCTTAGTCTCCACTGACAGGGCATGGCTCTGTCATGTGGGTGCCTGCATCACATCACTGCACAGCTCACAAAGCCGCCTCAGTATTGCCCTATTCAGGCAGTACCGGCCCACAATCTCAGTATTAGTGTACAGCTCAAAGCTGGTGCAGGCTCGGTACTGCCTGTTGGGGGCATACCACCAACGGGCCCTTCCACGGCCACGCCCCCCCTGCCGCCTGCCTTCTCACCCCCCTCATAACAGCCTCCATCTGGAAGGTGGCACTGGCCATGTCCCTGGCTTGTGTTCACCCCCTGTCAGCTGTTGCTGTATTCCCCCCACTGTCCTCCCTGCTACTTCCCCTGCACTGGGAACACCTGCCTGTGCTGGCCTCTATGCTGTGTGGCACTTCCTCCTTCTGCACTAGCTGTGGCTCCCCACACCTTCCCTGTGCCTGGGTGTTCAGAGTGCCCTTTCCCTGGCCTGCCTTGTTTGTCCCTCCTGCCCTGTCTGTCTGCCTATGGTTCTGACTCATGTGGCTTCCCTGTAGTGTTCTTGCACCTCTCCCTTGCTCCTTTTTATTTTGGCTCATTTCTGCTATGGCGTAACTTCCACTTGCTCCCCTATTGCGCATGGCGCAAGTCATTGAATATCGCACTGCACCATTTATGCATGGTTCCTCCCCCTTCAGTTGCACATGCCTTCATTATCATTGTGCTGTTGCTCAGCATGATTTCAGGGATGCAACTGCCTCCTGCTGAATATCGCAGAATGGCGCAATTTCGGACTTGCACAGGCGCAACCCTATTGCACATGGCTCAACTCTTTTGAATATCTGGGCCTATATGTATGTACTGTATGTATGTATTTATTTATTTACTTATTTTTTACCAGGTAGGTGCACTAGATAATAAAAAAAATGCCTGTTTTCTGTCATGACCTGGAAGGATTGCAAAGACAGTAAAAAATGGATAAGGCCATAACATTATGTGAAAGTAAGGAAATAGAAAAAACATTCAACAATGGAAAATAAAATAGAGAAAAGTACAAATTGCTGTACAGTCCAGAAAGAATGTTCACCCCACCTCACAAACATGGTAGCTGCTATTTTTCCAGTTATGCCCAAAATGCTGTTTCACAATCATTCTATGAAATGACATTCAGGCAGGAATTAAAAATGCCAGATATCAAGTTCATGAAGTGGAGAAAAAAGGTCCATGTTGAAAATTTTTGAGTCAAAATTAAAAAAAATGATGACATTATGAGGAAAATTAAAAATAAAATGAAAAATAAAACTTAGACCGAAAGTATATTCAGTTCAGCTGGGCAGTGGATGTGGTCATGTGTGGATCAGCACTCACAGAGGATTATGACAGGGGACCCTGTATAGGTAAGTGGGTGACTGGGGGGGTGAGGGATGTCAGGATGCTAGAGGGAGGCAGGGTGGGGGTCAGGATCTGTTGGGGAGTCAAAACAATGAACTATTTTCTTTTTTACAAGTAACTGGGGAATGATGATGGATTGTTTTCATTTTTTAGAAGATGTCGGTATGATATCAAAGTGTTAAGGGTGTGGCTAAGTGTGTCGGGCAAGTGGCTGGTCAGCATGGCATTTCTCTAGCGAGTTTGCCCATTGTAAATGGATTTACAGCTGCAGGACATTGTGTTATATAGACGGCTTGTTGATTCAAAGAATTATATGGCTGCCTGTTAACCTGTATTTTTCTGCTCGATATCTGCACCACTAGCTATATGCTATTTTATTTAATAGAGCGTGTGAAGCTCTTATGATAAACAAACTGCTTACAGAGCTGCTTTTGAGTGTTCTGTGAAGGTGCTGACCTGCTTCTGTTACCTACGGGAAACAGTGTGTTTGCTAGTATGTGGGATGGTTTTCTTTATTGCAGGTACTTCCTTGTGTAGAGGGTGCATGTTGTCTGCATTGGTGTTAAATGGATGGGAGTTGGTGGGGGTTAAGCATGCATTGGCCACTGGGCTTAGGCACCCAGTCACAGTATTAATTGGGATGGCCTCTGGGCTTGGGCAACACAGTGACCAAATAAAGTATAAACATATCTACCAGGATTGTGCACCCCAGCAGCCATTAAACTATAAGGATGGCCACAGGACACGGTCACCCTAGTAGCCAAACAAACCACTCAGATGGTCACCAGGCTTTGATACCTTGCTAACCAAATAAAGAATTGGCGTGGAGGAGTTACAAGTGATGCAAATTATCATTTTCATGCATTTCTTTAAGTTTTGACTGTAACTTAGCCATTTGGTGTCACATCAACTCCACCTTGACAGGGTGGGCATGTTGCCACCCCAGCTTGTGGACACATAACTGTCATTTTTTTAATGTGCCCCAAAATGTCTTTTAGGGTGTTCAACCCCAAACAAATTTCAGAGCGCATTAACAAAATAATAGTTATGGTCTGCTGCTGTGCTGATGTGTGTGCTGCTTCAGCTTGAAGACAACTCAATGAGTCAGCTGCTATATATCTTGTTTCACAAAATAAGGAAATAAATTGCAAAACAAATATGTTAATGCAACTGTTAGGGTGAAAGTGCACAAAATGTGCAATCAAAAGTTGTGGAAAAAACATCACTGGAGACTTGAACAATCTGTAGTGTGCTGTTTCTTGGAGTTTGAATGATCAAGCAGCACAAAACTGATATAACCAAAAGTCTGTCACCCTGTATGCAAGCATTACTGTGTCAGTATTTTACTTCATGTTCCAAGAAAGTGCATCCAATGTTTGTTCAAACCTTGAGGAACAGCACACCGCAGATTATTCAAGACTCCAGTGACTTTTTCCCCTAATGTTTGATTTCTGTACTTTGCATGCCTCAGTCCTAGATTAGTGCATTACTTAGTTTTATGCAATTAATTTATTTACTTGTTTAAAAAGATACATAACAACTGGCACCTTTAGCATATTGTGTAGCACTCTGTGGGCATGTGTGTAAAGCAACAGACACATCGGCATGGTCCCAAACCTATAGCCTTCTTTGTGCAGGGCCCTTAAAGCCTTATGCAAAGCAACAGGCTTGTCAGTCACCCTTTCTGTACCTGTAGCTTGCTTTGCCCAGTGCCTTGCAGCCCTACATGAAGAAGCAGACCTGTCATGCATGACACTGGACCTTTAGCTTGCTTCATGCAAGGGTGTTCCCTATACAAAGCAGCAGACCCATTGGGCATGGCACTGGACTCATAGCTTGCTTCATTCAGAGCATTGCAAACTAGCAAACCTAGCAGACATTGCAACAGTCCCATAGATTGCTTTGCAAAGGGCACTGGTAGCCCAACATGAAGCAGCAGAAACATTGTGCATGGCACTGAATACATAGGATGTTTTACACAAGGTCCTACATGCCCTATGTTAAGTAAAAGACTCATCTGGTCATCTGGTAGGCCTGAAAGTTGCCACTTGTGTGATTATTTGGGGTGGTGGTGGTGGTAAGATGCTCATCCCTAAAGTATGGTCTTAATATGTTAAAAAATATGAAAGTTATGAATGATAGAAAATAATACAGATAAAAAAATCTAGGTCACTACCCATGGCCAGTTCATGATTTTGTTTTTTTGGCCTTGAACTTTTTTGGGGTATTTTTCAATCATTGTAACAAGGTAGGTCTGCCCTTTTCTCTCCCTGTCACTTTCAGGAGCAGGGGAGTTTGTCAGGACCTCTGGGAGGAGCCAAATCAGGATTTGGCAAAATATGTCTTCTTGGAGTTTGCCTTTCAGAATACGGTGGCCGGAGACCTGTAGATTTGGAGTCAGCCTTAGTTGGATAATTGGGAGCAGTTGATCAATGGCAGCACCTGCAGGCTGATGAGCTGAATAAAAAGAATATACCTCAGTGTGAAAGGGTTTTTATTTTGAGCTGCAATCTGCAGGGAGGGAGAGTGAAACCCTACAGAGCACAATGCTGAAAGGGAGCTGTGAAGCACTTGTAACTGAATGTACTGAATAGGGGGAGATTAACCCTACTAGCCAGAGACAAGCAACATTGGGAAATCTGCCTGGAGGCCTGCCTGACTAACCAGAAACACAGAGTGCTTCAGACCCAGAAGTAGACAGCCGACACCGATTTACAAAAAGAAGTGAATGCTTTTATTTAAGGTGCAATTGCCATCAAACATGATGCAGATCAGCCCCACTAGGCTCCCTACCTCTGTACCTCCCTTCGCTTGAGCTTCCAGCAGGGAGAGCTGATGGAAACTTTAGATGAGAATCAATTCAGTACAGGCTTAATTTGGGCCATAAAGCTAGTGGCCAAAAAAAAATCCCTAAGGAAAGCCGAGAGAGAGAGAGAGAGAGAGAGAGAGTGAGAGAGAGAGAGAGAGAGAGAGAGAATCAAGAATCAATTCAGTATAGCTGAATTGGGGACCTAGAGTTAGTGGTCAGAGAGGATCAGGAAGAGTCAGTTGATTCCTGCTGTATAAGGAAGGTAAATTATTGATGATTTTTTTAAAACTGGAAAAGAAATAGTTCTCTTTTATACTGTCCAAACAGCTAAAGGGGAGGTTCTGATAATGGGAGACTTCAACATGCCGGATACAGATTGATCAATACCAGCAGGAACATCTGCCAGAACTAAACACATGGTGGAGTCCCTGCAGGGGCGAGGGCCTCAAACAACTGGTACAACAACCCACAAGAGACAGGGCTATCCTAGATCTAGTACTGACTAACAGGGAAGGGATCTCAGATCTCCAGGTAGAAGGTCACCTGGGTGCCAGTGACCATCACATGGTATGGTTCAATTTGGCCACTACATCTAAAACATCCCATTCCAAGGCAAAAATATGGAACTTCAGAGGAGCTGACTTTGATAAGATGGCCAACAGAGTTAAGCTAGCCCTGGAAAAAAGAAACACAGGGGAGGGGGTACAGGCAAAGTGGGCAAGCATTGAGGATGTAATACTTGAAGGAACATCCCATTGTGTTGGACAGAAAAGGAAGTGCAAAAGAAGAAGCAAACCACTTTGGTTCTCAAATACAGTAACAGAAGAGGTCAGAGCCAAAAGGCTGGCCTTCAGGAAATATAAGGGAACACAGTGGGATGAAGATAGGGAGGCATACCAAACTGCCCTAAGGGAAGCAGGGAAGGCAGTAAGGCAGGCAAAGTTCCAAACTGAGGAAACACTAGCACGAACAGTAAAAGAAGGTGACAAGACTTTCTATAGATACATTAGTGAAAGGAGAAAGTTCAGAGGGGGTATTGCTAAGCTCAAAGGAGAAAAGGGGGCATGTGAGGAGGAGGACCCTGTAAAAGCATCTATCCTAAATAGATACTTTTGCTCAATATTTACTGAACAGAAGGTAGGGCAGGGCCCACAGCTCAGCACCATGGACACAGGGGGGAGGGAGGTGAGCACTACTCCCTTCACAAAAGAGCTACAAGAGCTCGCTAAGCTCAGGGTGGACAAGGCAATGGGACCTGATGGCATACATCCCAGGGTACTTAAGGAGCTAAGGGTGGAACTAGCAGAGCCATTAGCAGAACTGTAAACTGAATCTCTGAGCACAGGAGAGGTTCCAGAAGACTGGAGAAGGGCTCATGTGATCCCGCTCCACAAGAGTGGTAGCAGGGAGGAGGCAGGGAACTACAGACCAGTCAGTCTTACCTCAGTAGTGGGCAAGATTATGGAGGCACTCCTTAAGGAAAGGAAAGTGCAACACCTGGAATCCATAGGAGCACAGGATCCAAGCCAGCATGGGTTTACAAAAGGAAGGTCCTGTCAAACTAATCTCATAGATTTCTTTGACTGGGTAACCAGAATGGTGGACCAAGGGGGGGAGCAGTTGATGTCGCCTACCTTGACTTCAGCAAAGTTTTCGACACTGTTCCATATAGAAGATTGATAAATAAGCTGGGTAGGCTCGGGGTGGGTCAGAAGTTGGTCAACTGGGTGGCAAACTGGTTGACGGTAAGAAAACAGAGAGTGGTGGTAAATGGTATATAGTCAGAAGAGATGCAAGTCACAAGTGAGGTACCTCAGGGATCAGTCCTGGGGCCAGTCCTCTTCAATATCTTCATTAGTGACATTGCAGATGGACTAGAGGGTAAGGCTTGTCTGTTTGCAGATGACACCAAGATCTGCAACAGAGTAGATGATCCAGATGGGGTGGGCAGAATGAGAAGAGATCTGGATAAACTAGCAAAATGGTCAGAAGAGTGGCAGCTGGGATTTAATGCAAAGAAGTGCAAGATCATACACATAGGGAAGAGAAACCCTGAAACCACCTATAGGCTGGGAGGGCAGTTGCTGGCAGTCACAAAGGAAGAAAGAAACTTGGGCATCATCATCACCGATGACCTGAAATCATCCAAGCAGACCTCTAAAGCAGTAGGTAAGGCTAGGGGGGATGTTAGGGTGTATTAGTAGGGGTGTCACAAGTCATAAGAGGGAGGTAATAATCCCTCTTTACAAGACACTGGTTAGGCCACATCTGGAGTACTGCGTGCAGTACTGGAGGCCACACCTTCACAAGGACATTAACCAAATTGAGGCAGTCCAGAGAAGGGCAACCAAAATGGTGCAGGGACTGCATCAGAAGACATATGAGGACAGATTAACAGAGCTCAATATGTATACCCTTGAGCAAAGGAGGGAGAGAGAGGTGATATGATCTAAACATTCAAAGACATTAAGGGCATTAACAAGGTTTAAACATGTTTAAATATAAGAAAAATAGCATGTCAAGAGGACACAGCATGAGACTAGAGGGAGGCCTATTAAGGGGGAATGTGAGAAAATTCTTTTTCACAGAAAGGGTGGTGGATGCATGGAACAGCCTACCTCAGGAAGTGGTGGCTATGAATACAGTGCAGGGCTTCAAACATGCATGGGATAGGCATAAGGGAGCAATACAGATGAGTATGAATAGATAGGCCACTGACAGAGCAAAGGCCGATGGCACATTTATAAGGTAGAAAAAGAAACAGGCAGACTGGATGGGCCTTGCGGTCCTTATCTGCAGTCAACTTCTATGTTTCTATGTTGATTGTACAATAAACAGTTCAGATGTTGAACATTGCAACCTCTCTGACCTGTCATTTTTAATGGTCCCCAATAGCCTAGGCCACAGAGTTTCACATTACCTGTCACAATAGCTCACAGCTTTTTTTTTTTTTACTTTTTTAATAAATGAAGAACTACATAAATACGCAACATAATGTGCACATTTATTATAGTGACCACACCACTAATAATAGATTCAGTTTTGTTGGTGAACAAACATCATCACCACAGAAATTAGTGGTGATCTAAAATTTATCAATATAATAATGTAAATGTAATAACTCATTAAAGATATCCAGAGGACAAATCTGAATCTTAAATAATATATTTACTGTCACAAATATAACAGTATTCCTAAAACCGATGTTCAACTTCCTAGTATTCTAGTATTCAATATCTGATCACTTTAAACTTAAATAAATGATATAGATATTATAAGTAATAGTTACAACATCACTTTCCAAAATGATAATGTGAAAAACAAATATACAAATAAATATACTTATTATACTCAAACAAGCCCAGGGAAATGTGTAGAAAAATTATTTCAGATTGTGTTCCAGTAGGGATTAGAAATGCAGCGAAATTAAATTCCGCCAGTGAAGTGAACACGAAGTGGCCATTTCGCGTTATCATAATGCTACACTAAGTGCCCATTGGAAAGTGCTCACTTCACTTTGTTATTATGACTTTGCATTGTTATTCCACCTTAACATGAAGCAAGGCGGAATGACAACAATATAGGCAGCCACACCACACATCACATGGCTTACAGTACTGTAAGTCACATGCTTTAGCCAGGCAGGAAGGAAGTGAGTCATACAAGCAGATACTTTTACTTTCTTCTTTACAGAGGTAGAGAAAGGAAGCATTTTGTGTAGGAGAGGAGAGTTCGTGTTAACAACAAATTTCTTTCTTGAGCAAATTCTAAAAACCCAAAAGCTTTTTTAAAAGCAAATTCTTTTTTTTTTATACTGTTCTGTCAGTTCTTTTTGGTGACCGATTTCTTTGTTTTATAAGTTTTGTTTTGTGTGTGTGTGTGTGTGTGTGTGTGTGTGTGTGTGTGTGTGTGTGTGCCTGTGTTGCGTGAGTGAAGTCTCTCATCATGTCAGAGAGGGAAGAAGTGTTTTTTTGTGTGATGGACCAGAGACAGTGTGTGGCCTGTGGCTGGAGTGGAGTGCACATGCATGGGGGTCATAGTCGGGAGCCATTGGACTGCTCCAGACTCTTTGGTCCTGCCTTCCCCCTCTGGAAACAGCAGCACCACCAGTGCCACTGCCATGTCCACCACCACCACCAGTAGCAGCTGCAGGAGCTCCAGCAGCACCAACTTCACAGCAGCAGGTGGAGCCCTAGGTACGTGACCATGCTGCCAGCACTGCATCTGCTCCTCATGTGCCTGGTCCCCCCCCCCGCAGCTCCCCAGTTTGGCAGTTTTTCAACTGTGTTGGGGGGGAGAGCAGCCTTGTGGTGTGTCTGCTTTGTGGTGTGCAGGAGTGCTGTGCCCCCCGGGGCACACATCTGGGGACTTGGGGGCCAGCGCACACATATGTTGAACCACCACAAGGTGGAGTGTCAGGCTGCCACCGAACAGGCCAGGCCTCCTCTTGCTGGCCCTGCTGTGGCAGTGACAGAGGGTGCTGCTACTGTTGTACATTGCTGCAGCAGGAGGAGTGCCATAGCAGCAGCTGCTCCACCACCACAACCACCACCACCACCACCAGCACCACCCTCACCACCACCACTACCTGTTGTACCCCCCCACCAGTGGACCCCTCAATGCCTGCAACTCAGGCAGACACAGCACTTTTGTGGGCCACAGTGGAAGAAAATAATGAGAGGTTGGGTGCTGTCCAGCAGCAGGTGGAGCAGATAAAGCAACACCAGTTACAGATTGTGCCAATGATCCATCTGCTGCTGGAACATTAGGGGATCCCTCATTACCTTTTTTTCCGCACCACCCCCCACTGCTGTAGTGTTTTGTCTTTTGTTTATGTTTAATAACAGACAGGGGGAAGGCCACAGTATTAGTTTAATGGAAAGCAGTCAGCAACAGGAGGTCCTGCCCCCTGCAAGGCTTACCCTCCGGTTAAGCCTATTAAGTATGTTGCAGTGTTTTCCTCGTGTCACAACATACTTTATTTTAATAAGGAAAAGTTAGCGACCTGGAAGTATGGCTGATGCTATGGGGGCTTCATTATGTTTAAAGGTGCAATGGCAATGCACCATGCACTTCAATATAAAAGTATTGAAGCACACGGTACGTCGCCGCCACACCTTTACACATAATGCAGCCCCATAGCGTCTGCCATACTTACGTGTCGCTGACTTTTCTTTATTAAAATAAAGTATGTTGTGGCATGAGATAAACACTGCAACATACTTAAAAGGCCTAAGAGGAGAGTAAGCCTTGCAGGGGGCAAGAGCTCCTGTTGCTGACTGTTTCCTTTAAATATATACATACACATACAGACATACATGCTCCTTACTGCCCTGTTATTATAATCCAGTGCCTCAGTAATGTTTACTTTCTGTTGTGGAGTGGTTGTGGAAAAGCAGGTGTGAGCAGTGCAAGTATGATGTGCTAAATTGCATGTGTGCAGTCAGTGTTGTTTCCTGTGTGTGTGTGATGTCAGACATTGTCCAGCTTCTTGCAAACATATATATGCTGACTTGTTGCAGTGTTTATGGTATAAAGAATAGAGATAAGAATAACGTATATTTTATTGTCATCATCATCATCAGTGGACTAAGTGATATGGTATTTTTTCAGAAGTGTCTGGCCAGAGTGCACCTTAGTCACATATTGCACACAAAGTTTTAGGAAAGCATGTGTTTTTTGTGCTATGATCTCCACAAAGTCATGTGTGTGCACTGTGAGTGACTGAGGTGCACAGTGACCCGATATCTCTGAAAAAATATCATATCACTTACTCCACTGGTGCTGATGGTATAAGTAAAATATATGCCATATATTCTTTCTTATCTTTATTCTTTACATACTGCAATAAGTAACACCATATATATGTTTGCACAAAGCTGGACAATGTCTGCACACACAGGAAAGAACACTGACGGCACACATACAGTTTAGCGCAACATACTTGCACTGCTCAGTCCTGCTTTTTGCAAAACACTTCACGAGTCCCGACAGAAAGTAAACATTGCTGAGACTCCAGAAATATTTATTTTTTGAAATAGACATTAAAGCAGCAGTGCAACAATCTGGTGAAAATTTTGACATACTTTTTTATGCTATTTTACATTGCCACTTTACTTACCTCCTGACTTGTATGATACCATTCTTTCCAGTATTTGAGTCAGCTTTAGCACTTTTTTTCATGTCTGAAATAATAAAAGGAGCACTCCTTTTAACACGGTGCGGACCAGGTCTTCGGCAGTATTTTCCACTGTTTTTCTCCATCAGTTATTTATATATTTCTTCTGTTTTAAAATTAACAATTATGCAGTAGGCAGTGTTTTATGACCTCACAGAACAATATCTGTTGAAAAACAGCTGCAAATAGTGATGAAAACCTGGTCAGAGCCATATTAAAATGCATGCTCCTTTTATTTTTTCAGACATGAGAAAAAGTAGTAAAGCAGACACAAATTGTGAAAAAAAGGGTATCGTACGAGTCAGGAGGTAACTAGTGGCTGGCAATCTAAAAGAGCATAAAAAAGTATAGGTCAAAATTTTCACCACATTGTTGCACTGCTGCTTCAATTTATGATTTAAGTATGACATTATGTGCTCACAATCACAACACACAAAAAACAACTGTCTTGTGTCCAGAAAATTCCCATGTGTTGACGAAGTGAAATGGGAGTGTTACACCACATGCAAAATCCCCCAGAATGTATTGCGCAGTCACTCATGCACGCAGTGATCACAAAGAGTCACCAGAATTTTTCTGCATCCCCAAAATGCAACCGTCTTGTGTCCAGAAAATTTACATACTCTGTGATGATGACGTCATGATGCACAGTGTCTTGCCAAACCGTGTGAAGGAGCGAGAACATGACATGAATCCATTCAGTGTTCCGTCAGAAATGATGACCGTAAAAGAACTGTTGCTGGTCCAAAGTGTGCTGTAATTCCTGTCAATGTGATGCAATCATCTCAACCGGATAGAAGGGTGCCCTTTGTGTGTACATTAATTGTAGCCTTGGTGAGTTGATATAAATATATATTTACATATATATATATATATATATATATATATATATATATATATATGCATTTTCTAGGTGGGGGGTTGACATACATATATATACACACATGTACTCATTGTATTGTTTTGTATCACAGGTCACATACTGTTGATGTAGACATTTCAGTGCTTGAAGAGAAATTTTGGCATTGAAATTGGGAAATGGAATATTCTCAAGCCAACAAAGGTACAGTAGTAGCCACAGACATTGCCAGCTATTTCTAGCTATTTCTCGAAATTTCTGAAGAGTTTCTCTTTGCTGCCCCTACTGTGGAAATGCAGAAAGCAGGATATATTTCTGGAAATAATCACAGAAATTTGGGGGAAATAGCTGGCAGTGTGTCTGTGGCTGCTACTGTAAGTATTGTTTTTTTTTGGGGGGGGAAGCATATTTGCAAGTAGATCTCATTAATGGTTTATTATTTGGCTAATCCTTCACAGAATTCATCTGCATCCTTCTCCAGTCCGGTAATGATGGTCATGGTCATCGATTGAAACAACATCTGCTTGTTGCATATCTACCCCAGCTGGGGGGGGGGGGGGGGGGGCATGATGTTGTGGAAGTTCTTTGGATAAGATAACTATGACACAACAAAGCATCTGCAAGTTTCCTAAAAAAAGAAATGCAGGACTTATTACAACTTGATTGCAGCAGTAAGACATTATGTTTAAGCCATGACTGTTCCACCACGGGTATCTGGATTAACACAAATAGCAAGCTGTCCCACTGCAATCATCAGATCTCAATTTAATTTAGTACCAGGTTGTGTAACAAATACACTGTGTCAGTGTTCCTGTGTCTCAGCTCAAGTAACATTTTAAAACCACATCTTGTCAAGTTACACAACCTGGGTCCAACTTTTTCAACAGTCATGTCTGCACTGCTGCAAATTTGGAATATGTTGCAGAAATATTTTTTGTGACGTACATGTCACCTAGTTTATGAATCAGTCAGATTTGTTGCACTCTTATGGAAAAAAGGAACAGATGAAATAAAATTGGTATACTTACCAGTATGGATTAGAAATGGATATCCCATAGGTTCCTGTAGACAGTACTGCTGCTGTACCATTGATGCAGACCTTCAACGAAGGAGAGTCATTTGTTGTTAACCTGTAAAAAACAAACTAAGTTTACAGTATGTGTTTGACCATTGCAGCTCAGAAAAGCAACACAGAACAAAACACACAGCTAAAGGAAGTCGAATAGCATGAAAAACATTAGTACACATACTCACATTATAGTTTTAATAGTAAGAAGCCTTGTGCTTGTGGTTGATGGATGTGGTCTCCTGTTTGACTCCTTTTGCCTTGGCATGGTCAATGTAATGGAAAAACATTGTCACAATGGCACTGGTGGTGGTGGTGGTGGTCATAGCTGTGGCACATGATGACTTTCCCTCTCACATCTTCCTGCATCTGGTGGTGGTGGCAGTGGCGAACAGTTGTCTTATGGTGGTGGTAGTCCGGGGAGGTCACGCGGTCACATTCCTTATAGTGGCAGTGGCCAACAGCATCTTATGGTGGTGGTACTCCAGGGGGACACACGGTCACATTCCCTATGGTGGCTGTGGCGAACAGTGGTCTTTTGGTGGTGGGTCCGGGGGGAACACACGGTCACATTCCCTATGGTGGCAGTGGTGAACTGTGGTCTTATGGTGGTGATAATCCGGGGGCCAGGATATACTGTGCTCTGTGTTATAAATGTGACGTGACATATGGAATTTGAGTCACTATGAATGGGACAGTGATTTAACTTTATGAAAAAGAAAATGTATCATTAAAGACATATGACAGCCTTTTAACCACTGAAATTAAACCTGCCAACATTAACCTCATCATCATTCATCATCATCATCCCCAGAAAGAAAGCTGCCCTCGCAGTCTTCTATGTCTGAATTCTGACCACAGGGAAATTCTTTCTCCATTGTGTTATCATCTACATCAGTGGTAGGCTGCTTCATGTTGTCAGTGCCACCAGGATGGTCCCTTTCTTCAACATTAACAATACCATGAGTATGCCGGGGTATGAATACTTAGGTTGCAATCTGAGCTGGTATGTGCCTCTCATTCATTTTTATGAATGTCAGCAAACTGACATTTGCAGGAAAGAGGTTTGTATGATGATCCTGAGCTATTGCACCTGCTGAGCTGAACACCCTCTTGACACTCACACTGGAGGGTGGGCATGCCAGGTACTTCAGTGCCACAGCTGTCAGCTCTGGCCATTCACTGACCTTTTCATCCCAGTATAAAAGGGGATCATCAGTGATTGGCAGATGCCTGTTTTCATACACATATGACTCAACCATTCGCTGTGCTGCTCTAAGTCCAGTGATTGATGCATCATCCGCTTCTTCAGAATCATTTATGTCATAAATCCCCACTTGGGACAAAGCCTCTCTAAGTGGGTTAACACCAGCTGCTTTTGATGACAGACCACCTGAAACTGCAGTCCCCTTCCCTTTATAGGATATGCTTGATACTACTCCTCCAGGATCACCTTCAGCCTGATTATGCTGCTCAGGTTTCCTAACCTTGGCATGTGACTTCTGTGCCCCATGAACCAAGCGCACCAGTTGTCCACTGATATTTTTTACCTGTTCAGGCCTGCCCTCCAGTACTGAAGCAATTCCACATTTGTGTCGTGGGTCCAGCATTGTTGCTATTGTAAAGTTGTCACTATGCTGAATACTCAAGATGTGACGATTCTGGTCGAATACTGTCAGCATGTGTTTCAGCAACACACTGCTAGCACTGTCTCCAGCACCATCAAGGCTATGCTGTACATTCACCAATGTCTGCCTCAGCACCCGCAGCAGTGGAATTGATTGACTAATGGAGGCAGACTCGCCATTCACTGCCTGTGTGGCATGTTCAAAAGGCCTCAAGATTATTACAGAGTCCATGAGGTGCCACTGTTCAGTCATCAGACATGAAGACCCCGGAACTGTCATGGCTAGTGTACATGACAAGATACTGTGAGACAGCTTTGCACTGTTTATGCAACCTCTCTGCCACATATAAAGTGGAGTTCCATCGGGTGACAACTTCCAGCTTTAAGCGGTGCTGCGGGAGGCTGTTTCGGATCTGCAACTGCCGAAGCTGGTCATGGGCCTTTGCAGAGCATGAAAACTGAGAACAGATACAGCGTGCAACTGTCAGCATTTCCTTTATATCAGGGTGCTGCAGAAACTCCTGCACCACAAGATTTAAACAGTGGGCCATGCATGAAACCTGAAAAAAGCCAACATTCGTTATGTATTTCACCACATTCGACCCATTGTCACTTGCTATGAACCCAGCTCTCAGGGACAGGGTGTTCAGCCACTTGTCAATTTCAGTCAGTACCATGTCCAACATGTTTTTACCAGTGTGTAAATAGGTCACATTGTGCATAGCAATCGTTGTATGCTGTCGAATTCCTGGAAGATTGCTACCACGACACTCCACCTTACTACACTGATTATTCACACTACCAACAGCACAAACAACACCAGCACCTGCACCCAGTATGCAGTTATACACAAATATGAACTCCCTGCTGTTTTTGCCACTTGTCCACATATTCATACTTAACTGGATGAATAGAGAGAAGGAATGTTGCAGGGCATGTCTTACTGAGTCGGACACAGTACGGTACAACTCGGGGACAGCACGGGTCAAAAAGTATGTCCTGGACGGGACTTTCCATTTTGGACAGGCACGTGCATCAAACCACAGGAGCCCAGCATTCTCCACAAAGGAGAAGACCAAAAGATCAGTTGCCAGCATTTCAGCTACAGTAGCATTAAGTTCACATGACGCTGTATGATTGGGTGGGTACTTCAGCTTATGTGTAAAAACACTCTGTAACGTGGGCTGACATAAACATTTTACATGGGGTGTGATGACAAATGGTTCAGCTCTGTGAATCGCAGGTTGTTGTGTAGTGTGGACATGTGATGAAGATGGTTGTACAGGTGATGACAAACCCAGAAATGCAGTTATTTTCCCAGATTTACCAACAGGAGTTGATGTACCACTTGCACTAGACATATTGCATTGACCACCACCACCAAAACTGCTACTCTCACCACCTCTGGACAAGACTTCAAAATCATTCTGCTCTTCCACCTCATCATGCCTGTAGTAATCTTCTGCTGTTATTTCATCACTACTGCACACATTTAATTTTCTACTTGATGCTACAGTCATGGAAGGGGATAACATGCTCATTATGGTTGATGATGAGGGTGAACGCCCCACTGTGGTACAGGTATTAACTGCCATCTTGTGCTGAGTCCACAGTGCCATGTGCCTATTCTTAAGATGTGTATGCTGTCCCCCTGTGCCCAGATGGCTCCCCCTTTTACCTTGACTCACACGTGCCTAGCAAACCTGTCAGATTGCAACTGACTCACCATTTGCATCTTTTACAAAAAATCCCAAACAAGGGATTTTGATTATCTACTTTTAACATGCCCCCCCCCATGCTTCTTATTGGACTCAGTTTTTTTAAGCCATGAAGTGGAGGGTGTGCTACATGATTTTTCAGGCAGGACACACTTGGACTGCAACTGACCTCCACAAATCCGACTATCTATCATTATTACTGGGTCATCATCATTGTCATCATCATCATCATCTGAAACTGGTAAATCACAACTTTTTATGGGAAGGGGAAATGCAAACAGACCCAGACACAGCCACCTTGAGTTTCTTTTTCTCCGGTTCCCAACAGGGGTCACTGACATCATATTCATCAACATCATCCACATCTTCTGCTTTGATGCGGGCATAAGGACTGCATGTTGCAACCACAGCAACATCATCATCATCATCATCATCATCAGCACCACCATCACCCAAAATGTTTTCACCACACTATGAATCACTGCATGGCAAATGCATGACCTGAACCATGGTGGAAGAAATGTCACTTTGTGTGCTATCATTGACATGGTAATCAGAATCCTCATGTTCAGTTACTGGGATGTTACTGGGGAGTATGGCATCATCTACACTGTCACTCACTGCTTCACACTCCACTATATTTTTGGACACGGTAAACTGGTCAGAAGTGGAACTTGAGGCAGCAATACTCATACGACCACCAGCAACTGCACTAACACCACCAGCTGGGACAACAGCATCCTCTCCAACTATGAGTGAAGCTACTGATTGTGCTGTAAAAATCATTGAAGGAGAAACATCTTTCCTCACATCAGCAATGCACTTCCGTGACTGCGTACTACTACCACACCCACAGACAATCTTACCACTGGCAACAGTGCCATAGCGAGAAACAGCTTTGCTTGCATGTCTCTTTGCAAGCATTTTGAGGGATCAACAGGAATATTCTAAACAAATTTAGATTTTGGAACATTCACTCTGGGTGGGGTCGGGGGGGGTGATGCTGGATATGAAGCCAAAAACAACAACTGTGGCTTCAACAACAGATACAGATGCAAAGTCAGAACAAGTTCAACAACACCCTAACTAACCAGTGTGGTTCTCAAGTCACAAAGAGTCCAATCTGGAAAAGAATACCTTTTGCCGGTGGGCAGGGGGGGAGCACTGGTTTTAGATTACAGCAGTGCAAAATCAAGAAAAGGTATCACAATGGCAGTACAAAATCACGCAGCTGCAGTGGATAGCAGATTCACACTGCTGCACCTGCTGTTACACTGTGGCACAATAAAAGGTGTATTATTTGATGTCACTTCATGCACTGTACACATACTCACACACACACACACACACACACACACACACAATTTGTCTACAAGTAATGCGTAGCAAATTTAAAACTTCAGTAATATACAATGTATTTTAAACAACCTAATTGCTGCACCAGGTCCAGGCCACAACACACACAGTCAACAAAAAAATGTCAACAATTACTGAAAATAATACTGTGTGTACATTAACACAGTCAGTTATACAAGAAAAATATAACCAAAAAACAAAGAACTCCCTATTTCTCCAACTTAAATCTACCTACACCAGATACCCCCTTCCCCCAAAGCACACTTCCACTGTGTCTCAGTACACAGACTGAATGTTGTACATTAACATTCAAAATCCACACACAGACAATAAACGCTCGATGATACCTGTATGAGCACAGGAGGGTTTAAAACAATCGATAAACTGAAGTTTCAGCAAAGAAAATGACTCAAAAAGGCTTTTTTAACAGCTTTTATAAGGTTTAAATCACAGAGAGCTCTCAGAGCAGACTGTTGCCTACAGCTTCCTACACACACTACCCCAAACTGAGGTGCAGAACAATCTAGCGCCCATGTGACCTGAAATCTCAAGAATCACTGCAGAATTTGCCTTTGAAGCTTAAAAACAAGGCGAAGTGAGGTGAAGTACATTGTTTTCAATGTACTTCACTTTAAAATTTGGTGAAATAGTGGTTTAGGAAGGCGGAGTAATGTGAAGTCATTGTTTTCAATGGACTTCGTGTTACCCATTATAACACAAAGTACTCCGCTTCTCGTTGCGGAGCACTCTGCAAATTCGCCTTTACTCCGCGAATCACTCCGCAGAGCGAATTGAGGCTGCTTCACCCATCTCTACTAGGGATCAAACATAAATAAACTGTAATTAGTGTTCTATAGTAACTACAATTATTTCATATAAGGCAAATAACAGCTCAAATATCCTTATGGTATTAATAGAATCTGCTTATACATGGGTCTATCTCATAGAAATAAATACACATATTGTTAATTTATCTTTTTATTCTGCTGGTGAGCTCATCCTCATGCATGACTTCAATATTAATTGGCTTTCCCCAACCTCCAGGCCAACGACCCATAGGACTGAGTCCCCTAACCTTTCACAGGTCATCATGGGACCCATCTGAGTCAGTCCCCACTCATAAGACCATACCCTCCTGGATTGGGTTCTCACCTCACACCACCACAGCATTGTTGCCACAGGTACATTGCCAGATGCCTTCAGTAACCACTTCATGATATTTTGTGTCAGGAAAGTCCAGCTTCCTCCCTCCTCCCCAATGTACATCCAGTCTAGGTCTTTTCAGTCACTAAACAAAGAAGCTTTACTGAGGAACCTGGCTGCAACTGACTGGTTCCCCATGCTCACTACTCCAGATGTTGATGTGGCTTTCTCCCTCTTACTCTTAATATTTACTTCTGTCTGGGACAAGCACCCCTCCATCAGGAAATCTAGGGTTAAATCCTCTCACCACTGTTAGATCACCTTTGATCTCATCGACTTATGCAAAACCCGTGACCAAGCCTGATCCAGGTATAAATCATTCTGGCACCCGGTCAGACCTTCTCTCCTACAGGATGCTTTGCAACTCTTGGACTAAGGTCATTCATACTGCAAAATCCTTCAACTTCAAGGCTAACCTCCAGAATAATCTTAGTTTCCCAGCTAAATTCTGGAAGGTGATTCACTCCCTTTTTGATCCCCCAGCCCAGTCCTCTCCCCCTGTCCTCAAGGTTAATGGCTCAGTACAGAAACATAGAAATTGATGGCAGATAAGGACCACTATGCCCACCCAGTCTGCTCATTTTTACAGCTGTATGATGATGTCACCATGCTTACATACTGCTATGAGTAAGAGAGAGAGAGAGAGAGAGAGAGAGAGAGAAGGGACTGTGGCGGGATACATAGTCTGTCTTCTTCCCCTAAGTACTTAAACTGGACATGACTCACAAGTCTCTGCACTGTTTCCATTTATGACAGTGGTATTTTTGTGTCTGGACCCTCCTCCACCCTGCCTGCACTAGATTACACTATTTCATTGCAGGACTGTAACAGGACTGTACGTTTCAGTTAGCTACGTTGACTATCACTTCCTTTTAAGCCATTTGTCAAGCCCCTTTAATAATTATGCCTGTTAAGAGAACTTTAAGCAGTAATTGCTCTGATTCCTATAGAAATGCATATTCATAATTTGAGGGCGTGTAAGATACATAGCTTTGTGGATAGTGCTAACTGCACTGATTTTCACAATATAAGTATTTTTTTTTTAAAAATAGCTCTTTCATGCAATAATTTGCTCTTGAAAAAGTGAAGCCATGAAACAGAGCATGTACATTACAGAGCACTGAGGAAGGCATGGCTCTGGGACAGGCAAGCCCCATGAACCTTTGCACAGAAAGACTGTCCAACAGAGAACTGAGAGGATCTAGCCTACCAGAGTGTAAACATTAACTGCATTAAAAACAACAAGAAAACACTCAGAGTTAGTTTAAAGTAATGCCTTTGTCCAGCCCCGCTCTCTCACACATACACACACACACACTTCTGTTCTGCTGCAACCTGAGCTGAATCAAACAGCAGAGCAGCTGAGGCAGTGTCCATCCCTACAGTGCTCAGATATTCACAGCAAGCTGCTACAGTGTTGATTTCTTGAAAAAGTTTCTCTTTTAAACAAGGTATTTATATTAATTATTTAAGTCAATGAAGCTGTGTGCCTCATACTTTCTGTTTTACTGTTGAAATTCATACTGTGAGCTGTAGCTGCTGTTCAGTTGTTCAGCTGCTTTCCAAGTGTCTGTCTCTGTGCATGATTGCTTCATCATCCACACCCCCTTCTCACTTCTTTAAGGGCAGAAATGAGTTTTAGCACTTCATTATCCTGGTAGTTTATCTTCAGTTTTCTTGCAGCTTGTAATAGACATAGAAATATAGAAACATAGAAACATAGACTTTGACAGCAGATAAGGACCGCTAGGCCCATCTAGTCTGCCCATTTCCCTACCTACAGGATAGGCCGCAGATCCTAGTTAACCAACAGCCTATTTCTTCCTACCCCCAACAAGAATTGCCTTAAGTCTGTCCCATGCATTCTTGAATTCTCCCACAGTTTTATACCCACAACCTCCTCAGGAAGGCTGTTCCATGCATCCACCACCCTCTCTGTGAAATAATACTTCCTCACATTGCCCCTGAACCGCCCTCCTTCTATCTTTAAATTGTGTCCCCTTGTTCTTGCAAGTCTCTTTTTCTGAAAGATGCTACCCTCTTGGACTTTGTTGATTCCACTGAAGTACTTAAAAGTTTCTATCATGTCCCCCCTCTCCCTTCTTTCCTCAAGGGTATACATATTATCTCCTCATACGGCTTCTCTTGCAGACCCTGCACCATTTTAGTTGCCCTCCTCTGGACTGCCTCTATCCTGTCTATGTCCTTGCGGAGATGGGGTCTCCAGAACTGGACACAGTACTCCAGATGGGGTCTCATCAACTGTTTGTACAGAGGGATAACAACTTCCTGTTTTCTGCAGATGATGCCTCTCCTATACATCCCAGTATACCCCAGCCCTCCCTACTGCCTTCTCACATTGCTTGCTAACCTTAAGGTCATCTGATATGATTACCCCCAGGTCCCTTTCCTTTTTGTTGTTGTACTACCTCCCACCCATTGTGTATTCTTCCCTGGGTTCTTGTTTCCCAGGTGAATTATTTTGCACTTCTTTGCATTGAATCTAGCTGCCATACTTCTGACCATTCCTCCAACCTTGCCAAGTCCCTTTTCATCCTTTCCACGCCTCCTTGTGTATCAACTCTGTTGCAGATCTTGTGTCATCTGCAAAAGGCATACTTTTCCTTCCAGTCCCTCTGCAATGTCACTGATGAAGACATTAAAAAGGACTGGACCCAATACTGAACCCTGCGGTACCCCACTAGTAACCCCCCTTTCTTCAGAGTGGACTCCATTTACAATTACCTTCTGTGTCCTGTTGTCCAGCCAATGTTTTACCCAGGTATCACCCTGGGTCCCACTCCCAGGCTGGTTAATTTGACTATCAATCTTTTGTGTGGGATTGTGTCAAATGCCTTGCTAAAGTCTAGGTAGGCCATGTCCACAGCCCCTCCCTGGTCTACTACTTTGGTCACCCAGTCAAAGAAATCTATTAGATTCGTCTGACATGACCTTCCCGCTGTGAATCCATGCTGCCTTGGGCCCTGTGCTCCACTGGCCCCTAGGTACTCGACTATTCTTTCCTTCAGAAGTGACTCCATCACTTTCCCTACCACAGAGGTCAGACTGACAGGTCTGTAGTTTCCTGCCTCTGTCTTGGACCCACTTTGTGAAGAGGAATCACATCTGCCTTCCTCCAATCCTCAGGTACCACACCATCCTCCCATGATTTATTAAAAGAGTAGCCAGTGGTTTCACTAGTTCCTCCCTTAATTCTTTTAGAATTCTAGGTGAATTCCATCAGGACCCATTGCTTTGTCCACCTTCAGTTTTAGGAGTTCTTGCAGAACCCTTTCTTCTGTGAAAGGACTGGGATCGACCCCCCTATCAAGAGTACTTCTGTTAATTGGATTAGGCACTTCCTCCTCCTCCTCTTTTGTGAATACTGAGCAGAAATATTAGTTCAGTATTCCTGCTTTTTCACTGTCCCCCTCTGCCCACCCACCGTTCATTCTACTCAGCCTCACTATCCCTCCATTTGTCTTTCTATGCGCGCTGATGTACCTATAAAAGGTTTTATCCACCTTCTTAACTGAGTTGGCTATCTTTTCCTCAGTTTGGGCATTTGCTATTCTGACTTTCCTCCCTGCTTCCTTCTGCCTTAACTGGTACAGCTCTTTGTCCTGCTCCTTCTGTGTTTCCTTATACTTCCGGAATGCTATCTTTTTCTTCCTGACTTTCACAGCCACCTCTTTTGAGAACCATAATGGCTTTTTTTTCGTTTTGATTTGTTTATTTGCTTCACACAAAGGCTTGTTGCCTCTGTGATGGCAGTTTTGATAATTCCCCATTGTTGCTCCACACCTCCTTCTAGCCTGTTTGCTAGTGCTTTTCTGAGGCACTTTCCCATCTTGCCAAAGTCAGCCCTCCTAAAGTCCAGTACTCTCACTTTTGTATGGCTTGACTCTGTAGCTGAGTTTAACGTGAACCACACTGTTTGATGGTCACTTGTCCCCAGATGGCAACCCACTTCTAGATCTGAGATCCTCTCACTGCCCCCGTTTGAGAGTATGAGGTCTAAGATTGCTCCCTCACGAGTGGGTTCCAAAACTAGCTGTCTAATGCCTGCCACCTGTAGGGCATCAAGAATGGCCCTGCTCTTGGATGTGGCTGCAGCAAATGTGCTCCAGTTAACATCTGGCATATTCAGGTCTCACATCAACAGTATCTCCCCTTTCTCTGCCATTCTAAGAATGTCTTCCATCATATCCTTGTCCATTCCTTCCCCCTGACATGGGGGTCTGTACACAACCCCTGTGCAGATTGTGGTGCCCTTTCCAGTCTCCAAGGTGACCCACAGTGCCTCCTCTCCTCCCTGTTTACTCTTTTGTTCAGTTGCTTTTATCCCTTCCTTTACATAGAGAGCTACTCCTCCTCTCTTCTCCCTGCCTGTCTCTCCTGTAGCTTATGTACCCTGGTATGTTAACATCCCAGTCATGGTTCTCTGTGTACCATGTTTCTGTGACTGCTATGATATCCAGGCATCCCTCATCCATTAAGGCCATCAGCTCAGGGAGCTTGTTGCCCAGACTACGGGCATTGGTACTCATTACCCTCCATTTCCTGATGGCCTCACTCCCTTTTGCCCCATCCCTGTCCTTCTTGCCTTTGTCACTTTCTCCATTTACCCCTGCCCTTCTCCCTATCGACACCTCTATGTTGGTGTTTGCCGCACTTACTACCGTGATTATTTGGGGCTAGGATTTTCCTGCTCCTTTCCAGTGCCTCCCCCCTTGGCTAGTTTAAAAGCTTGCCAATGAAGCATTTAAACCTATCACCTAGGATCCTGGTTCCCCTCCCGGACAGATGCAGCCCATCATGCCAGTATAGGCTTGCATCACTCCAGGTGGACCCCCAGTCCCCAATGAAGCCAAACCCCTGAGCTCCACACCAGTTTTTCAACCACTGATTGAATCCCATGGTGCGGAACACCCTAGCCTCTCCTATGCCATAGATGGGTAGCACCTCCGAGAAGGTTACCGTGCGTGCTACTTGACTAAGGCCCCTCCCCATTCCACAAACTCTTCCTGCACTTCTCTAATCCCTTTCTTAGCCAGGTCATTTGTCCCTAGGTGGACAATGACATCCAGCTCCCTTCCCTGTGCAGCTGCTCCAGCAATCCTGAGGATTCACTCCCTGTCCCTCCAAGCCATGGTGCCAGGCAGGCACCTTACCTCCCTCTCCCCTTCCTCCCCCAGTTCTACCTTCCTAAGAATGGAGTCCCCCACCAGGAGTTGTTTCTTTCCCTGCAGGGTCCTCTGCCACCCTCCTGTGGGTCTCCTTTGTGGAGGTTCCCAGCATCCTCCTTGGTCTCCACTGTGGGTGCCTCCATAGAGGAACCACACTTTGCCAGAATGGCATAGGAATTGTGGAGAGGTACAGCTAGAGGGATGCACCTCTGTTCCACCACCCTCACCCTCCCTGAGCCCACTGTGGTCCAACCACTCCTCTTTCTTGGCAACCTCTGAGGCAACGGCAGTGGCACTGGTGGTCCCTGGATGGAAGGGGAGGTCCCACAAATCCTGGTCAACTCAGCCTGGAGATGAGCAAGCTCCTCCCTCAGCCCAGAGAGGTGCCTGCAGATGGGACAACATCGCATCCTCCAGAACATCTCCCGGAAGACTGCTGCTCCACAGCCACTGCACTGCACCACTCCAATCATGTCTTGTTTCTGGCCCCTTAACTGTTTGCAATCCTTACTCTTTCCTCTGTTTTTTTTTCTCTCTCTCCTTACTTTCTGCCTGTGTGCCTTTTAAGCTCCTGATTGTCCTGTTCTGTGACAAGAATATCCTATATTCTCAGTAGACCACTTACTTGCTCAGAGGCAGACCTCCAGCAGCTAGAGGGGGCCGGAGCTACTCTTGCCCTTCTAGGATGGTGGGTCCTTGGTGGTTCTGTGATCACTCACTTCCTGTCCCTAAACAGGAAGTTCCTGTTGGCAGTCAAATCCTCTGCCTATAAAAATAGAACTAGCTTTGGGTGGGGGGGGGGTGGAGGGGAGGGAAGGAGAGCAATATAGTCCCAGTAGAGAAGTTCAGTCACACAGCAGTCCTTTCTCCTGGTGCCTTCTGCCAAGCTATTAGCTGAACTTTCTAAGGCAGTCTTTAAATGTAGCTTCCTTCTAGCTAAGCCACTCCCCCTACTTACCAGATCTTTCTACAAGTAATTTAAACCTCACAGCAGTTAAGTCCTTTCAGTCGCCTGAGATTTACACCTAGATAACTCTGCAGATTCCCATTCAGTTCAGTTAACCCAAATACACACTTTTTTGTGTGTGTGTTAGGTTTTTTACCCTAAATTAAAGGTCAAATACAAAAGTTCTTCTACTTTAGTCCCAGCAGAGAAGTTCAGTCACACAGCAGTCCTTTCTCCTGGTGCTTTCTGACAAGCTATTAGTAATGCTATACTTTTATTTTCATTTCCCTGTTCAGATCTGACCTATATTAAAGGCATTGTGTTTTTATAGACTATTCTTCACCTCTCTTATTTTATTAATCTGGTCAGTGTGCACCTCCACATGTACTTTTTTTTATTTCTGTTTGATCAAATTTCACAGCCAGTGGGGCAAGACAGGAGGATGCTTCACAGCTGTATCTTTATAGTGCAGTTTACAATATTAATCTCATTTTATTACCATGTTTTGTGTATCTGCAGCAGCCTGTATATTCAGGGCCCAGTCCTCAAATGGTTTTCTGCCCTTCCATGCATGCAGAGGTCCTGAAAAAACCATAGAGCATCCCCTATGCACCACATGCACACCATCTGGGTACTACATAGTACCCACGGAATTGGTGTGTGTCCCCTATGTACCTTATGCCTACCAATGTGCCTCTCTATTTGGGTGGGAGGGAAAGTGGCTTGTCAGGGGGCATAGGACAGTATCCATCTGATTCTGGACACAAACTCCTCAAGGCATAGGGCCAGTGGAAGGGCCATTAGCTATGCCTGCCTAAGGGCAGCAGTAGCAGATATGTGGCCCTGTCTGCCTGTCCACAAACCATATATCCTACATTGTTTGGTCCTGTTTTCTCCAGCCTCCAGTCCTTGGAGCCTCTGCAGTGTGCTGAGGGTCCTCACTGGCACCAGGCATTGTTCAATGAAGTTATGTTTAATTTTCTGCTGGCATTTGGCAGTCCAGGAGGACTGCACCCTCCTCAACCCCATCACCACCAATGAAAAGCTATTTAAACACCATGCAAATGGTAAGCACCCCATTGCTTGTTTAACTTACTATTAATGCTCCCTCCAATCTCAGATGCAGCTTTTCTTTAGGCTACCCCAAAGTACCAGACCTCTATCACCTCTGACTGCAATATACCACTTCTATCAAGCCATGGCACTGCACCACAGACAGTGACAGGAGTGGGCAGCAACCTCCCCAAGTCTCTAGTGTTGCATCAAGCTGCATGGCGGGAGTGGTGTGGAGTCCTCCATATATACTGAGGGATCATCTCTGGCTACTGCTGGGGCTATTTTTTGCTGTTCTCTCCCTATCACTAGGCCATCCACACATGTGGCTCAGAGCAGCAGTATGTGCATCTGCATGCCTGCTGTGAGCCCAGCAGATGCCCCCACACCATGCCTCTGACTGTGTTTATGTGATGATGGCAAAAGCCTAAAAGCAATCGCCGATATCACAAAGTCAGAGTGTCGAACATTTATTACAGCACTCTGACACCCCGGTGCACATCAAAATGGTGCCAGGGACTTCCTTTTTTAATGTTTTATATGGGGGGCTATGTCTAGGGGGTGCATGTTGGGGTGGTGAAAAAAAAGCTTTGGGCCTGGCACAACAAAGATGCACCAGTGCCCGGACACGAACCCAATACCCTGCTGACCAACACCACCAACCCACCCACCATGTCACGGGGTCGGCTCAGCAACCCACCATGGCAGCACCCCTCACATTCCCTCCCAACCCTTGCTGTGCATGCTCACTGCCCCCTGCACGCGAACATATAGTGGGATCCCATCGCTATATTCACCGACCCCTCCATCCAGCTACCTTACTGTACGGTAGCCCTGGAGACATGCTATAGGGATTGGGTCACTGTTATGGTAGGTGCCCAATCCCCAGTGCTCATATCTCATGCTACCCTCTGCTCTGTTTCCACCTGTGTTCACCAAGGTAGTAGCATTGTGGTGGAGACAGAGACCCTGTCACTGTGGAAGAATTGAGCGACCTGTGAGACAATCTGTCCTCCACTCCATAGCCAGCCTGGAATGACTCTGGCTTATTCCAGACCTCAGGTTGTTGGTCCTATGAATGGTAGCTCTACTACTGTGCCAATGCCAGCCTTTGGACATTTCCTACCGGCACAAGAGAGAAAACAATAGTTGCTATATACTGTGCTATGTCGGAAAAGAAATCTGTATTAAGGGAAAGGGCTGAAAAATATAAATAGAATGGGTACTTGTAAATTTTGGTGGCTGCACTATGTGGCCCTCCAGATATACTGCTTGAAAACCACTGGTTTATTGTAATATGCTTGTGTGTATCATATCCGTGTGCTCATTGGCCTCTGTATGTGTGCTGCACATAACCCCTTACTACCTGTATGTAACTTGGTGCTTTGTAGAGCACTTATGGTTACAGTGGGTATGAAAGGCACTATATTACATAGTTAGGGTCTGTTCTGCATGGCTTTCCATCCAAACTGAAAAGCTTTGGTACTGCAGCTCAAAGGACATAGAATGCGACTGCACTTGTCTGTGGTGTAATAACTTTTTGATAAGAATGGAAATTCAGTGCCAACTGTGCTCTGTTCTTCTCACAATTTTTGTCTCCCATCACCACACATGCACACATAGACCCAAACACAGAGACTTTCTATTTTTTTTTAATTAATTTTAACTAATAAACCCACCCTGCACCCAGCTGTTAATGCCCACCCAGTGCCACTGACAGTGTTTTGCTTTCAAAATCATTTAAAAAGAATCTTACTCACAAAAATGAAATGAACTCAGAAACAAGCATGAGCACAATCTGCACTGTAACATATTTGTGTGAATCTGTGTTGATGGAAGCACAAAATGCAGCTCTTGCTCTCCCTCAACATCCAGGTCTTTCTTTTTTATGAAGTAAGCTTTTTTTTCAAATGATTTTAAAAGCAAAAAAACTGTCAGTAGTATGGCAAGAGTATTAGCAATTGGATGTAGGGTGGGTTTATTAGTTTTAGAATTTCCCAAAATGATGTGCCTTTTGTGTTTGTGTGTGTGTGGGGGGGGGTAACAATGTATTTTTTAAAGATAAAAAAATATGTACCGTATAAAACAGTGGATGCCCAGTCACATGCAAAACAAGGCTGAATTGCCAGCAGGGTTCTAACTACTCTCGAGGTCAGTGACAGCACAGACTTGGTTTGCATGGCTGGCAAACCACTATCCTCTATACACACAATTATAAATTATGACATCATTCTTGGCTAATCAGGATTGTTTATTTTTAAACATTTCAAGTACTATTTTCCCCAAAAACATCTAATGCAAACAGTTTTAATGCTACAGTTCTAAGTTCAGACTGCATAATCCATTTTGTCACACGGGTTTCTCTAATTTTCCACACAATGTAACAGTTGTATTTTAAATTCAAGTTGCATTTCTTAACAGAAATCTTTAACACGATTTACAATATATTTCTATGTACAGTTCCCATATGTCTTGTGGCAACAAGAGTTTCTGCTCAAGTCCTTTGTGTCCCAGAATTGATCAGCTTCACTTTGCAGTTCTGTCACCTGAAGAACTCAGGAATGCACTCTTATATCCATTAGAGACACAGTAACTGTACAGGCAAGCATTTACCAAATTCTGTTCTATTCTGTTATTCTAAACTAAACCTGAAAATGCTTGCAGCATTTTGGGGCCCCACCACCCGAGTGGCTCTGTGTCTTGAAAGCTATATCACTCCAAGGGTGTTCTTGTTGTTAAAGCAGGCAGGGAACCACACTCCAGGAGTAACAACAGTTTGTAGAGGTAAAAACATCCCAGATTGAATCAGTACCTTCAGTTGTAGGAACATTTTATTAAGTTATAGCCACACAGAGAACACCTATAGCCACATAGGGAGCACTTCCCTTACCTAGTGCTTCAGACTTCAACTCAGTTTTTCATCAGGGGCCCCTGACATAGAACATAACTGCTCGGTTTTTCATCAGGGGCCCCCTGACACAGAACATAACCGAGTTTATGTCTGAGGTGCTAGGTGAATACAGCACTCTCTGTGTGACTATAACTTAATAAAACGTTCCTGCAACTGGAGGTACTGATCCAGTTTGTTTTTTACCTCTACAAATTGCTGTTACTCCTGGACTGCAGTCTCATGCCTGTTGTTCCTCTTGATTTGTTGAACTGGCACAAGTATGCCATCAGCTGTGGCAGCAGCTTCCAGTAGTTTTCACTCAGACTCGTTGCTCTGAAGCAGCCGTGTTGGCTCTGATCACAGTTTGTTTCCATCTGCTGCAGAAACCACAGACCAGATCTCTGGTTTTGATCTCTTTCCTATCACTAGGGCTGCCCTATGCATATACCATGCTTTTTTGAATTCCCCTACCGGATTTGCCCCCACCACCTCTGCTGGGAGGTGTTCCATGCATCCACCACACTTTCTGTAAATAAATACTTCCTCGCCTTACCCCTTAGTCTACCTCCTTCCAGCCTCATGTCATGACTCCTTGTTCTCAAACATCTTTTTCTGCAGCATGCTATCCTCCTGTATCTTATTTATGCTCTTAAGATATTTGGAGGCCTTTATTATGTCCCCCCCTTCCCTCCTCTCCTCCAGGGTATACCTGTTCAGGTCCTCCAGTCTCTGTTCATATGATTTATGATGCAGGCCCTGCACCATTTTTGTTGCCCGTCTCTGAACTGTTTCTACGCTATGGTCTTACAGAGATGTGGACTCCAGAACTGGACACAGTACTCCAGATGAGTTTTCACTAATGATTTGTAAAGAGACATCACCACCTCCTTACTTCTGCTGGTTATATCTCTCCCTATACACCCCAGTACCCCACTGGCTCTCCCCACAGCCATGGCACAATGTTTGGCCACATTTAGGTCAACTGATATGATTACCCCCGATTCCTTTCCTATTTGGTGGCTGTCAGTATCTCTCCCCATCATGTAATCCTCCCTTGGGTTCTTGTGCCCCAAATGTATGATTTTGCACTTTTTTTGCATTAAGTCTTAGCTGCTACACTCTTAATCAATCCTTTAGTTTAACTAGGTCCTTCCTCATTTTTTTTCACCCCTTCCGGAGTGTCTACCCTGCTGCATATTTTAGTGTCATCTGCAAAGAAGCATACCTTTCCTTCCAGCCCTTCCACAATGTCACTTATGAAGACATTGAATAGGACTGGCCCCAGAACTGATCCCTGTGGAACCCCACTGGTCACCCTTCTTTCCTCGGATTGAACCCCATTTACCACCACCCTCTGTGTTCCATCCCTCAACCAATTCCTAACCCAGTTTACCACCTTGGGACCCATTCCCAGGCTGCCTATCTTGTTTACAAGCCTCTTATGTGGAATGGTGTCAAATGCCTTGCTGAAATCCAGGTAGGCCATGTCAACCACTCCCCCCGTTCCACTTCCTTGGTCACCAAGTCAAAGAAATCTATTAGATTTATTTGACATGACCTTCCCGCTGTGAATCCATGCTGCCTCGGATCCTGTGCTCCACTGAATTTAAGATGTTCCACAATCATTTCTTTTAGCAGTAATTTCATTATTTTCCCCACCACTGAGGTCAGGCTGACTGGTCTATAGTTTCCAGCCCCCTCCCTGCTCCCATATTCAGGGACTGCTCTCTTCCAGTTCTCTGGAACAACTCCTGTTTCCAGCGATTCATTGAACAGGGCTGCCAGTGATGCTTCCAGCACCTCCCCAAGCTCCTTTAATATTCTAGGCTGTATCCCATCTGGTCCCATTACCTTGTCTACTTTTAGCTTTGCAAGTTCCTTTAGAACTCTCTCCTCCATAAATGGATTGATGTCTACCTCTTTCACCTTATTGTTCCTGACATATAATTGTGGTCCCTCATCTTCCCCCTCTTCTGTGAATACTGAACAAAAATATTTGTCCAGGATTGTTGCTTTCTCCATGTTCCTGTAAATGTGTGGGTACCAATAAACAGATCGTACAACTAGATTATAATGCATAAAAAACACATACTTCTGCGTTTATCATTTTATTTTAGAAAAACCAAAAATGAATAATCGAATATTTACAGAAAGGAAAAAAAATGATGTTATTTCTTCACATCAGTTCAGACATCTGGATATACTGCTTGCTTCAGATGCTATAAGGAAATTCCTGTATTGTCTCCTTCCTCAGATAACGTGAAAGACAGCACATTACCTCCTTGCTGAGATCATGCTCTCAACTTGGTCAGAACCCTACTGACCAACCTATCTGTGCGATCCTTCTCTCACCTTGGTCACAACGACTCTGACTAAGCCTCCTTTTGGAGGGTTTATATAGTAAAGGGGAAGGGGTGTGGTTTCACAGCACCCTCCTCCTTTGTGACATCACATTCCCTGTATCTATATAACCTGCTATTTCAGGGGCAGCTTGCCCTATAGAAGGACCTTTCCAAATGAAACAGAACTCTAGGTAACAACCTTTCTTTACAATTGTATATGGTTAAACCAACTTGTTTTGGAACAAATAACCGGTTATAACCTTTGCATGGACAGAGAGATGAGGGGCGCGCTCCCTATCTGTCTCGATGAAAAGTTACAGCCTTTTATTTGTCTTTTGTGTTCATACAGGGAAATATATACAATATGAAACTACTGAAGTATCTATGCTTTCTTTCACATACTATGGTACTCTGTTCTTTAGACATGCTTTATTTCCTTCCCAAATCCTTTGTTTTACATTTTTAGACCTTTTATTTCTTTTCTTCCAAACAGTTTATCTGGCTGCAGCACTTTCAGCCGACACCCTATTGAGAAACTCAGCCTTCTAGAACACAGAAGGCTTTACTGCAACAATTACAACTCCCCTTTTAAAAGAAGTGCTTTAACTCTACAGGTTCTATGGCATTTTCCTACAACCTGAACTTTGTTTGAGTTGCCTAAAACATTTATTTCACTGTTTACAGCAATTCTACAGCCTCAGCTTTCCTTAATTACTAACTGGCTTGTAGGTGAAGGCTTTCTTTCATAACCCAGCCCTTTACTCACATTATGGCTTTATTTAAGTGACACAGCTCCCTTTTGTATTCTTAAACAAGATGCAAGCTTTTGTTTTAATACCAGAGCAAAAGTGATAGTAAAGCAAAGTAGAGAATTGCCAGGTTGGCCACCCTGACAAGAAAATTAGGCTAGATTGAATAAGCAGAAGGAGACAGGATCGAGTGAAAGCAGAAACCCAAAAGGGGGGGTGGTATTTGCATCTTTTCTGTGTCAGCTTTTTCTTTTCAAAACTGGCCATCCTGTCACAGTTCCCCTCCGCACACTCCCCTTCTTCCCCCTTAAGCCTTACAATCCCACCCCTTGACTTTCTCCTTTCATTAACGTACCTATAAAACATCTAGTCCCCTTTCCTTACTGCCTGGGCTATTTTTCCCTCCATTTGTACCTTTTTGCTCCAGACTGCCTTCCTTGCCTCCCTGTGCTTATCCCAATAAACAACCCTGTCATCCTCCTTCTGTGTTTCCTTGTACTTCTGGAAAGCCAACTTTTTTGCTGTTCCTTCCTGGCCACTTCCTTTGAGAACCATGGTGGTTTTCTTTTTCTCTTGTCTTTGTTTATTTGCCTAATGCAAGGGATTGTTTTCTCCACTATGATTCCTTTTAGATGGGCTCACTGTTCCTCAATTCCCCCTTGGCCCTCCCTCCCTGCTAGGGCTTTCCTGAGACATACCCCCAGCTTAGCAAAGTCTGCCGTCCTGAAGTCCAGGACCCTTGCTTTCATGTGGCTTGACTCTGCCACTGTACTCATATTGAACCACACCATACGATGATCACTGGACCCCAGGTGTCCACCCGCCATGACATCTGCCATTCTGTCCCTGTTAGTGAGTACCAGGTCCAAAATTGCACCAGTATCTGACCCTTCCTCTATTGCTGCTCACTTCAATGATTTTTTTTACCACTTGTGCTTTTCTCTCCCTCCAACCTCATGGCTCCACTCCTCCTCCCTTTCTCCTTCCTCCTCCTTACATTACCCCCTCTGGGATTTCATTACCCCCATCACTCCCCAGAAGACTCTGTTTGCCTTTTCTTCACTCAACCATTCCAAATCTAGCCCAGATGGCTTGGACCCTAAACTTGTCCATTTGTCAGGTCATGCAATCACCTCCCCCCTTACTCACCTCCGAAATCTTTTCTTCACCCGTTGCACTGTCCTTCAGTCTTGGAAGATCGCCAAGGTTCTCCCCCTCCACAAAGAGGTGATCCCTCTGCTCTTAACAACTTCTGCCCTATCTCCCTCTCCCTTCTCTTGTGAAGCTGTGGGAGAAACTAGTCTACTCATGGCTTGCAGGCTTGCTCCACTCCTCCAGCTTCCTCTCGCCCTCTAGTCTGCCTTTATTTATTTAAACTTTGGTAAATGAGATATCATTCCACTGTCTCCTCCCTGCTAGGGTTACTGACTACATCCTCTCAGGGATGGATCAGGGGAACATCACAGCCACTAATTCATTGATTTGTGAAAGCCTTTGACTTGGTGCCCCACTCACTCCTCCTGGATAAGCTGAACTTTGCCAGTCTCTCAGCTCCCACTGTTGACTGGTTCTGTTCCTACCTCTTGGACTGTCAACAGTTGGTACAGGTAGGAGGTGCCATCTCCCCACACTCCCTAGCCAGGCCGGAGTCCCACCAGGCTCCATTCTAGGTCCAGTTCTCTTTTCCATCTTCTTCTTCCTAAATGACTCATCCTACACCTGTACTTACTCGCATATTCACATTATGCAGATGACACAGTTCTCTATTCCTCCAGTCCCTTAACTGCATTTCTGGAAGTCTAGCTTCAGCAGGACTTTCATAATGTTCTGTTCTGGTTCCAGTCCAGAAAAGCAAATATTTAAGATAGGTGTCCATCTGAAAAATTAAAGTTGGTAATGTGGGGGCCAGGAAGCAAGCTCGGTCCTGGAAAATAAGAAGATATCAGCCACTCCAAAAAATCTTCAGTTTTGGTTACTGCTTTTTTTCAGTTATTTCAAACATAGATCATCATGCCTAACATTTTACCTCAAATGCTTCTTCAGGGGAAGGGATCTATTATTTAAAACAGTAATTATAATTTTTTAGAACAAAGTTTTTTATATACACTAGTTCATTTAAGCTGATTTCCTGTTCTGTACATGAATTTCAAATTAAATCTTTATACATTACACATTAGACACATAAATTTCTTCATTCAGACATAACATTTCATGTGATTTGTTCCTTTTCTATTTTACAAATGTTTACAATAAATCATTTCTTGTACAGTTCATGTCATATTTATTTATTTATTTGTTTACCGGGTAAGTGCGCTGATCCAAGAACACTTTTCAGGCATGACCCAGGCCTCAAATAATGGCACAGAATCAAACAGTTAAAATAATTTACAATCCAAAAAGTGTAGCAAATTACAAGCTGTACAGACACAAGTCCCAACGGAAATGTACATGGCATAATAAGCAATGGTACAGAGAAGTAACTGAACAATGTTCAGTTGCAAGCCTGATGAAAGCAGATAACTAGCTGTGCAACAATAGATTGACACAGGGTAGTGGAAAAAATCAGTTACAAGCAGTAATGCTAATTTGAAACAGGGGAAACAGACTGCACCACAGTAACCTAGTAAGATAAGCAGTTCAACAAACAGCAATACCCAGATGGAGGTGGATAGGAAGGAAGCAGGGAAGTTAGGTGACAGAGGTGGCAAACAGAGGCACACACCAAGGGTACTAGGGAGGGGAGGAAGACAAGCAGAGAAACTAAGTGCCAGTGGTGACATGGGGGCACACATCAAGGTTACTATGTACTAGGGTAAGGAGGAGAGAAAGTAGAACAGGAGTATGAGGGTAGGACAAAAAGGGGAAAGATCTAGGGAGAGGAGGAGGAGGTGAAGCTGCAGGGGAAAACAAGGTAACTAGTAGGGGTAGGGATGGGGAGAGGGAGGATAGAGAGAGCTAGCACATAAGGGTGAGGGGGGAGCAAGAAAAAAGGGTGGCAGGAGTGGGGGAAAGGGGTATAAGTACCGACACCCCAGAGGGGGAGGGTTTAAACAGGAGAGCAGGAGCAGGTGGATTCTAGGAGCCATGTTAACATTGCTTTGGTGCCCCCTGTTGTCCAAAAGACAGAACAAGATGTGGAGTCAGTGTGAGTCATGACTTTTAGCACTAGTTCTACCATTTGCTGTGTTTAGAATAATAAAAAAACATTATCTAGAATTATTTGTATTTAAAAAGCGTGATGTGCACATTCAAGTTCATTTTACTGTAGTTGGTTAGGTTACCTAACTTTTTTCTAGTGATAAATTTCCTGACTTTTATCCCTCCCCTTTAGAGCTCTTACCTTCACCCTCTACCCTCCGACAATGGCCTTTCTGCCTGCATACCCCCTTCCCTCTCACCTGCAGCGCTTATATCTAAGATTGCCCTTGGTTGGTATGTCATGCTACCTAACATTTGGCACATTTTGAATTACAGGAATTTACTAAGCAGTCTCTTACTTCTTTTTATTTTGTAACTATGTATTATTATGTTGACCTTTGTATGTATGTATACCCCCATTCCTTCGACGTGGAACCTTTGTAAACGAGCAGTTCCTGCTCAAAAGTATTTGTAATCCTAGATTTCAATAAAATAAAAATAAAATAAAATAAATTTTAATGTTATACAAATGTGCTTGCATTTTGCATATCTTTATAATTTTTCCTCATTGATGTAAACCCTAAGCAGTTTGTTCATTCATTTTTTCAGGTTCTGTAACAATGTTTAAAACATTGTTTTATACTGTTTTGTTTGTGTCTTTTGTTCTCTACCACAATTTCTCCTAGCATGGAATGTGATCCTGCTCTTTCTGTACTGAATTGGTAAAACATCTTTTGTTTTAGTTGTTGATTCTGGTTAATAGCTCTGTGATATAAAGACTGTGGCTTGAAGTTTGCATATGAGTTGTTTACTGTTATGCTTCTGGCTAACTTTTTGTATTTATATCAAAATAATGCAGATAGGTAAAGGCTCACTGTAAATAGCCTTAGCACTAACGCTATCCAGCTTTCTAACCTTGGATACTTCACATATAGTGTGTTCACTCATATATAATATGTCAAACCTCCTGGCTTTGCAGGAGATGTCCATGTCTTTGTTTTGCTTCCCAGCTTAACAGCTAAAAAGTAAAACTATACACCCTTACTTTTACATCCCACAGCAGTGGGAAAAAAATGCATGTTATTACAGGTTTGGTGTGCAGTCGACTCACCTAAGTTGTGTTTGTGACCTTCCATGGCAGTCTCTCAGTATGGACTGCTTGGTCATTTTTCAGTTGTGACTGTAGGTGCTAAAAGAGATGAAGGGATGGGGTGGACTTGATCAGTCCACCGTTGCCATGCAGAGTCATGTGACAAGGTGCAACCCTTGGCATAGTGCATCAAAGGAGTGTTGAGTCATCTTGATCAAAATGAGTTTTGATCAGAGGATGCACGCTACCCACTCCTACCATACTCATGTTTTGAAAACACACCATTGGGTTTAGGGTGGTCCAGGACTGGAGGGTTTCACTTTGAGAATATTTTATAGTGGAATTTTCATAATTTGAGTGAAAATACTTTTTTATGTTCATGAGCAAAATGTTTTTGCAGCCTGTCTAATTTGTAGTCAGAGCATCAAGAATAAGTGTTATCAAGGAGAAAAAATGAACACTCATGTTTAGTCTGTCGTGTTATTTTTTTCTCCCTGATAATCAAATTATGAAAACTGCACACCAAACCTGTAATGAAATGTATTTTTCCCAGTACTGTGGGTTGTAAAAGTAAGGGTGCATATTTTTACTTTTTGGATGGTAAGTTGGGAAGCAAAATAGAGACATGGAGATCTCCTGCAAAGTCACTGTCATACAGGTATGAATCTCTGCTCGCAAGAAACAGGTTAAAGGCATAGCAACAAATAGTTATTGAACAAATGTTAAATCCAGCAGGTTTGATTGCTATTAGATGAGTGAAGACACTAAATGTGAAGTATGCAAGATTAAAAATCTGGATAGTATTAGTGCTAAGGCTATTTACAATGAACCTTTACCTATCTGCATTATGTTGACATAATTACAATAAGTTAACCAGAAGCATAACAGTACACGGCACATATGCAAACTTCATATGCAGCATTCCTGAATCAGCCTGTATATCACAAAACATTAACAAGAATCAACAACGAAAACAAAAGATGTTTTACCAGTTAAGTATGGAAAGAGTAGGATCATACTCCATGCTAGGAGAACTTGTGGTACAGAACAAAAGACACAAATAAAACAGAAAAAAGCAATGTTTTAAACATGCTTTACAGAACTTGAAAAACTGAATGAACAAAGTGCTTAGGGTTTACATCAAGGAGGAGATATTTCAAAGGTTTGCAAAGTGCAAGCACATTTGTATAACATTAAAATTTAACACTAGAAAAAAGTTAGGTAACTTAACCAAATACAATAAAATGAACTTGAATGTGCACATCATGCTTTTTAAACACAAGTTATTCTAGATAATGTTTTTTTATTATTCTAAACACAGCAAATGGTAGAACTGGTGTTAAAAGCCATGACTTGCACTGACCCCACATCTTGTCCTGTTTTTTAGACAACAGGGGGCACTAAAGTAATGTTAACACAGGGACATGAACTGTATAAGAAATGTTCTATTGTAAACATTTGCAAAATAGCAAAGGAATGCATTTTATGACATATTGGGCCAGATATTCAAAGGTTTGTTCCAGCTCGAGATTAGCACTGCCAGGCATGCAAACATAACCCGGAGCAAAATGCAAGCTATATTCAAAAGGAATAGCACTATGCAAAGCCAGCTGAATATAGCAAGCAAAGGAAGCTGGGCAAACAGGGCCAGGAGTGCAGGGCAAAACATAGCCCGGGAATAAGACAGCACTAAACATAACAAGTAAGACAGCACTGAATATAGCACCCAGGCAGGTATAGCGCAGTGGTCTAAGGCTCTGAGCTGCAAATCTGGTGACATCCAGCAGACCAGACCTGGGTTTGGATCCCACAGCTTCCACTTTCATACTGTGTGACCCTGAGCAAGTCACTTAACCTCCTTGTGCTCCCAGGTCGCTCCTGTAAAAAGCTTTCAGCTTAATGTGCTATACCTGGTTAAATAACTAATGCAGGCAGTGCAAATACACAAAGGAACACAGTGAAGAGCGAGATAGCCTGACCCTGGGACATGCAATGAAATACAGGCTGGAATGAGGCCCCAGGTGCAGAGCACAGTGCACATCCCAGATAATGACACATGCACAGGAATGGCAAGCAAATACCTGGACCCATGTGGGGAACCCAGGGAATAACACAAACTAAAAGAAACCCAAGAACGACACAGGACACAGTAGAATGTAATAAATGAAATGTAATAGTATATAATCAAAACAATGGTAAAGGGAACAGAACAGTGAAGAAATGCAACAGTAAATGGAAGGCAAAACCAAACAACAAACAAAATATGCCCCAACCACCTCCTGTCAACCCACCCCACACCAAAGAAAGACAAAGTAACAACACCCACAATGTGACAAGCTATGCCCCCCCCCAACACAAAACCCAAGCAACAATAAGACCACCACTGGAACAGCAACATGGTAAAAACAATGAGCACACCCCAGCAAGTAATGGCAAACATATATACAACTATGTACGATGTACGCTAAGGCACAGGGGAAGGGTGCAAAGGGGAGGGGGTTTCACACAGGGACACAGGAACAGGGGCCAAGGGACAAAAACAATGCCTGCTGGGGGGGGGAGACAACACAGAATGGGTAGAAAGGCATGGCTAACTGCCCGCCGGATCTGGAAACCGAGCCTCCAACACAGCTGCCACCCTCCTTGTCTCCATGATCAAGATGGCCTGCTGCTCAATAACAGTCCTCTGTTGGTGGATGATGTGATGCAGCAGGTCCTCCATCCCCTCAGACTCCTCTGGCCTGGTCACCCACAGTGATGCCCAGAGTGGACCTACAAGAGGAAGGGGGGAGAATGTGAGGATGGGACACCAGCCAGGAGGCAGACAGCAGCCACAGATGGCCATATAGGGATGGACAGCATGTCCCGATGGACAACCCCAGATGGAAGTGAGTGCTGCACCGGTAGGCCAACCTGGAAGGTGTCCACACAGCAGGTCTGGGTGATACAGGCACCAACCCAAACCCCAACATACATGACGACGACAAGCCTGACAGCACCAGGGCACAGGTGACAGCGCCCACCCTGGCATAGCACACAGCGAGACAGGGCAGACACACAGCCCTACACCTGGAGAGCTGGATGCAAGGAGGGCCACACCACAACATGCACAAGGACATGCACACATCCGGACATGCTGCCCACTGACAGATGGCAATGTACTGCAATGCAGAGCACAGCAGCAACAACAACAACAACAAAAGGCATGCTGGAGCAGTACTATACCATGACAGTGGCCTGCCAATGACTGACCCAGGCCAGGGAATAACAGGCAGCCAGGCCACAGATGCTGGCAGTGATGGGCTGACACATGCCACCAAGCAAGGCCACTGACAGCGTACCTCACAACTGTATCACAGTACAAGGAACGTTCCTCAATTCACGGGGCTTAAGCCCCCTGTTCCACCCCATGAGGACATGTTCCACAGCCAAGGTCAACACTGGAATGCAACACTCCATAGTAAATGATGCACATAATATATTAGTAAAGTAAAAACAGACCCTCAGAACATGAATGCAACACAGTAACAGTGTCAAGAGATACCCAGGTAAGTATTCCACTACGTGTTCCACACTTTGCCAATATGTACCACAATATGACAGGCAATGTTCCATGGTTGGGGGATAAAGGGATGAGAGGTATGCCTGGAAGGTATTGGGTGTGATGTCCTGCAGCCACAACAGGCACATGGGCAGCACTATGTGGGCCTGTCCAGTGAAGTCCCAGGACAGCAAGGTAATGCCACCTGTGCATGATCTGTGGGGGGGCTGGAGGGACGGCGCACACTGCATTGCAGAGGTGGACATGGCAACTGACAGTGTGTGAGCCCCACTGAACACCTGCCACCAGAGCCCCCACCACCATCTGGCACCCTCACAGCAATGTGAGTTGACAGTGCCCCACGGACCCCTCCCAGGGCACAACGGCCAGACAGCCATCACCCAGCTGTGGAGTGCAACACAGGTGTGCAGCACAGCACAGTGCCACAATGCCACTGGCCCACTGCCCGTCACAGCCATGCCACTGGACCAGTCAGTGGCAGGACCATAATGAGACACACAGTACAGTGAAACAGCACAGATCACAGAGCAACAAGACAGGTACTCACGTAACACTCCACTGCACTCAGGGCTGCTCTCCTGCACCTGCTGTGGCATGGATGTCACCCTCAGGCTGCCTCTCAGCTGCTTCTGGGTCTCATTACGGGCCCCTCCTCTGGCCCTGGGCTGCTCGATCTGCTCTACAGAGGACAGGTGAAACATTGGTGTTAGAGCATGACACTGCATACACCACGTGCAGCACAGCAAGATACACATGCAACCCCAACAACACTGTACACATGGACACCCACGGTCAGTGAGTGAACATGGAGGACACCCACACAGAGGGTGGCATGGCCCATGGAGCATTTGCCAGGCATACATGACATATCATCAGGGTGGTGCAGTGGTGCGACAGTGCCGGTCACAGCTGTCCTGCAATATTCCACACACCCATGTGTGCAGGTCGACAGACCCCCAGGAACAGGACCCCTGCACCATGGTGTCATCAGCCGCAGGCTGGTGCTGCACCAGGACACGTCACCAACCATGTCCCAACCTGCCACCCACACCTGTGCCACCCCCATGGTCACAGAATGCACTGTGCCCCCACTGTGCGTGCTGCCACACACTCTATACTGTGATGCCCCCTAGGGGGCCAACATGTGAGTCTCCACCAGTGCCGCATGCGCCCAAGCACCATGCAGAGTGGCACACACATAAGCACACACACACGCACACACACACACACACACACACACTTGCAGCCCGACACACACATGATAGTGGGTGTCAATGTGCATTGCCACTTACCTGGCACAGGCACAGTGCCCTCATGCACCATGCACTTGTAGCACTCATGCTGCTGTTGCTGCCACTGTCGCAGGTCGGTGTATCTGTGCCTACACTTTTCCGCATCATGGGAGATTCCCATGTGGGCACACAGCTTCCTGGTGACCAAGGACCACACCTGCATGCATGGGGAGTCTCCCTTCCTGACCTCCCCAAAAGAGCCACCGGTTCTTCTTCTGGACCAGATCAACCAGGTTGGCTGTCTCCACCTCCCCCCAGCACCTGTCCCTGTGTACCACAGCATGCTGTCTCTCACATTCTGGCATTGCCCACACAGCACAGATACCCTGCCACCTGTTGCAAGACCTAGCATTTGCCACACCTGGGGCCCTCCAGCAGCACCTGCAGTAGCACTGCGCTATCACATGACATAGTGCGGCACTACCCAGAAGTGGGCACACTGCGCATGCGTGACCCCTGGCATGACCCTGGAGAAACAACAACATGCATGCTCATAGCGCAGCGATGTGTGGGCTAGCATGGCAGTACATTGCGCTATACCAGGACGCTGGCACAGCCATGGGGCCTCACAGGCATATGTGGTGGTCATACTATGACACAGAGCACCACGCTACCAGGATAGCATGGTGCTGGCCTCCCAATAGTCCATCACTGTTGTTTGCATGGTGCTAAGGTGTTAGCCCAGCACTAATCAGACCCATATTCAACTGGCATATGCAAATGAGGGTACTTGTGCATGCATGGTCAAACAGTGTGATTAGTACATCATTATGTGCTGATTTGCATGCATAACAGGATGGATTGCCTGGCTGGGATATAAAAGAGTAAGCAGTGCACCACCAGTGTTATGTTGTGGGAATGCAGCATACAACAGTTACTGTGGAACAACACAACACTGGAGGAGATATGCAACAGGAGGCAGAGCAGCAAGAGGCAGATCTGTACAACTGCTGGGGAACTCATGGAATGGCACTAGCGCACAACAGGGTCAGCCCGTACACACGGCATACCTGCAGCTCACAGAAGTCCTGGCTGGTGGACAGGTCAGCAAACTGCAGGACCACAAGCAAGTACTGTGCTGCATCATGGTGCACATCAACATATGGCCACCGGTACAGCAGACTGGCCTGTGCAATGTGCACGTGCTGCTGCATTGTACTGCACCATGTGGCACAGCCTGCACACTGTGGGCATCAGGCAGGGGCCAGTGTGCAATATCACGATGTGTGTGTGCCCCACAACACTGGCCCACTGCCATGGAGTCCATGGACCCTCGAATGTGGGCCTGGATGTGGTGCATAGAGAATTGTTAATGCTCTGCTGGTGGAACACAGGATCCCAGCACTGTGCCATCACCAGCACCATGTGGCCTGTGCCTGGTAGCCTGCCATTGTATGCATGCCAGTCTCTGTGTGCATGCCTTCAGTGCAGTGATCATGTCAGGGCACAGTACAGTGCCAGGTGGTGGGCATAGGGGTGGCCCCATCCTAGGGTGCACATATCAACCATGGGTGACAGCAGTGCACTTGTGGGTCCAGTGCATTCTGTCCAGACATGGGGTGGCTGACACACACTGAGGCCATGTGCACTGTACACGCACATGCTGGCCAGTGCCATACCAATGTGACCTGTGACACTGTAGGGGGTGGCAGGCACACACTGATGTGCATGCTCGATGCTCCACAGTCCTGCCACAGCTGGTGACACATGTTCCTTCCCAACTGTCCCATAGGTAGTGCAGCATGACCAGAATGCATACATGCACATTGATTCTCACAAGAAGAACTCAAGACCCTGGTGAATGCTGTGAAGGAAAGGGAGCAGGTGCTTCATCAGCACAAGGCCATGGATGCTGTGGTGCACCAGGCATGGGAGGAGGTGACAGCTGGAGTCAATGCAGTCAGCAGTCGTGGCAGGATGACTGAGGTGGTGCACAAGTGGTGGAGTGACCTGCTGCACAGGGCAAAGGAGGAGGAGGCGCAGAGGCTGCGTGACCATATGTGGACTGGTGGTAGACCACAAGCCCAACATCAGCGGGTGGAGGAGCTGCTCATGGCTGTGGTGGCATCCACACTGCAGCCAGTGGCAGTTGCAGTTGTACCGAGTGGTGGGTGTGAGATGCCTCTCACACTGCCCAGGACAGGTCTGTATTCTCATGAACAGACAGAACACCAGGAGGAAGAAGCTACTGGTATAACTAAAACTTCTCTACTGGGTCTAAGAACTACATCTCTTGTACTGGGACCTTCAATTTAGGGTAAAAAATGAAAAAAAAGGAGTTGGTGTGTTTCTCAGAGGTAGTTGAAGTAAATTGTTATCTGTTATCTGTGTTATCTGTGTACTTATCTAGGTGCTTGTCACAGGTGTCAGAAGGGAATTGTTATCTGTGAAATTAACTAAGTGTAGAAAGATTCGCAAAGTAGGGGGAGTGGCTTAGCTAGAAGGAGCCAGGTTAAGACCAGATATAAACACTGCCCTAGATAGCTTCTGTCAGAGAACAGACAGAGCACCAGGAAGAAGGAGCTACTAGTATAACTAAAACTTCTCTACTGGGACTATATTGCCCTCCTTCCCTCCCCTCCACCCCCCCCACCCTAAACCAGTTCTACCTTTATAGGCACAGGATTTAACTGACAACAGGAACTTCTGTTTGGGAGCAGGAAGTGAGTGATTACAGGACCACCAAAGACTCACCATCCTAGAAGGGCAAGAGTAGCTCTCTGTCCCCCCCAGCTGCTGGAGGTCTGACTCTGAGCAAGTAAGGAGACTACTGAGAAATACAGGAACTTCTTGTCTCAGAACAGGAAGATTAGGAGCTAAAAGGGTGCAGAGGCAGTAAGCAAGTAGGGAGAGAAGAAAAAAAATAAACAAATAGAGGAAAGAGTAAGTATTCATAATAACAGTTAGGGAGCCAGAAAAAAGACATGATGGGAGTGGTGCAGTGCAGTGGCTGTGGACAGCAGTCTTCTGGGAGATGTTCTGGAGGATGCAGTGTTGTCCCATCTGCAGACACCTCTCTGGGCTGAGGGAGGAGGTTGCTCATCTCCAGGCTGAGTTGGCCAGGATTTGTGGGACCTCCTCTCCCATCCAGGGACCACCAGGGTCACTGCCGTTGCCTCAGAGGTTGCCAAGAAAGAGGAGTGGTTGGACCACAGTGGGCTCAGGGAGGGTGAGGGTGGTGGAACAGAGGCACATCTCTCCAATTGTACCTCTCCACAATTTCTATACCATTCTGGAAAAGTGTGGTTCCTCTATGGAGGCACCCGTAGTGGAGACCAAGAGGGATGCTGGGAACCTCCACAAAGGAGACCCACAGCAGGGTGGTATGGGACCCCACAGGGGAAGGAAACAACTCCTGGTGGGGGACTCCATTGTTAGGAAGGTAGAACTGGGGGAGGAAGGGGAGAGGGAGGTAAGGTGCCTGCCTGCCGCCATGGCTTGAGGGACAGGAGCGAATCCTCAGGATCGCGGAGCAGCTGCTCAGGGAGGGAGCTGATGTCATTGTCCACCTAGGGACAAATGGCCTGGCTAAGAAAGGACTACAGCAGTGCAAGAAGTGTTTGTGGAGATGGGAGGGCCTAGACAACAGCACACACGGTAACCTTTTCGGAGGTGCTGCCTGTTCATGGCATCGGGTGAGGTTAGGTGCTCCACACCATGGGATTCAATCAGTGGTTGAAAACAGGTGCAGAGCTCAGGGATTTGGCTTCATTGGGGACTGGGGGTCCACCTGGAGGGATGCAGGCCTATATTGGCATGATGGTCTGCATCTGCCCAGGAGGGGAACCAGGATCCTAGGTGATAGGTTTAAATACTTCATTGACAAGCATTTAAACTAGCCAAGGGGAGGCACTGGAAAGAAGGGGAAATCCTAGCCCCCCCAAAATATCAGAGTACTAAGTGAGGTAGACACCAACATAGAGATGTCGATAGGAAGAAGCACAGGGGTAAATGGAGAAAATGACAAAAGGAATAACAACAGGGAAGGGGCAAAAAGGGGTAAGGCCATCAAGAAATGGAGGGCAATGAGTACCAATGCCTGTAGTCTGGGCAACAAGCTCCCTGAACTGATGGCCTTGATGGAAGAGGGATACCTGGATATTGTAGCAGTCACAGAAACATGGTACACAGAGAACCATGACTGGGATGTTAACATACCAGGGTACACAACCTACCGGAGAGACAGGGAGAGCAGTAGGGGGGAGTAGCTCACTATGTAAGGGAAGGGATAAAAGCAACTGAACAAAAGAGTAAACAGGGAGGAGAAGAGGCACTGTGGGTCACCTTAGAGACTGGAAATGGCACCACAATCCACACAGGGGTTGTATATAGATCATCATTTAGGGGGGCAGACTTTGGGAAAATGGGGAGATACTTGAAAGAGGCATTAAGGGGAATGGGACAGGAATCAGGGGTTGAGGAACAGTGGGCAGTATTTAAAATGGGGATTACAAGAACAACAGAATTATGCATTAAGCAGGTTAGCAAAAAGAAAAGGAAGAGGAGACCATTATGGTTTTCCAAAGAAGTAGCAAAGAAAGTGAAAGCCAAAAGATTGCATTCAGGCAATACAAAAGACACAGGCAGAAGGATAGGGAGAAGTATCAGGAGAAGCAAAGGGAGGCAGGGAGGTCAGTAAGGGAAGCCAAAGCTCAGACAGAAGAGCACATTGCAAAATCAGTGGGTAGAGAGGACAAACCTTTACAGGTACATAAGTGAAAAAGAAAGACAAAGGGAGGATAGTGAGACTGAAGGGGAGGATGGGGCAGTGGAGGATGACAACAGTAAAGCTGACATATTGAACAGGTATTTCTGCTCAGTCTTTACTGAGGAGGAGGAGGGTAATGGGTCTGAAGGGAGTACAAGGGGTGAGAATGGTGCAGAAATGGACACAAGTCCCTTTACACGAGAAAGGGTCCTGAAGGAACTGGAAGTAATAAGAGTTGATAAGGCAATGGGGCCAGATGGGGTGCACCCCAGGGTCCTTAAAGAACTAAGAGAGGTGCTGGCTGAACCTCTGGCTATCCTGTTTAGCCGATCACTGGAAACAGGGGAGGTACTCAAAGACTGGAGGACAGCAGATGTAGTCCCCTTATACAAAAGTGGGAACAAAGAGGAAGCAGAGAACTACAGACCAGTCAGCCTCACCTCGGTAGTGGGGAAGATCATGGAAGCACTACTGAAGGAGAGATTGGTGGAACATCTGGTTGTCAATGGACTACAGGACCCAAGGCAGCAAGGTTTCACCAGGGGGAGGTCATGTCAGACCAAACTCATTGAATTTTTTGACTGGGTGACTAGGGAGGTGGATCAGGGGAGGGCAGTGGACATGGCCTATCTGGACTTCAGCAAGGCCTTTGACACTGTGCCACATAGAAGACTATTACACAAACTGGGGAATATGGTGTGGGCAGGACAGTAGTGTGGTGGGTAGGTAACTGGCTGGGGGCAGGACACAGAGAGTGGTGGTAAATGGCTGTCACTCCACAGAGGGAAGAGTGACCAGTGGGGTACCACAGGGATCAGTGCTGGGACCGGTCCTATTCAACGTCTTCATCAGTGACATTGCGCAGGACCTAGAAGGCAGAATTTCACTGTTCGCTGATGACACAAAGCTCTGTAACAGAGTAGACACACCAGAGGGTGTAAACAGAATGAGAAGTGACCTGCAGAAACTTGAAGAATGGTCAGGGGTTTGGCAGTTGAAATTCAGTGCAAAGAAGTGCAAGATAATGCATATGGGGCACAAAAACCCTGGTACAATATATCAGTTGGGGGGTGAAGATATAGCATGCACCAAGCAGGAAAGGGATCTTGGGGTTGTCATCTCTGATGGCCTCAGGTAGGGAAACAGTGTGACAAGGCAGCAGGTAAAGCAAATAGGATGCTGGGATGTATCGGCAGGGGCATCACCAGTAGGAAAGGAGGTCATAATTCCTCTATACAAGACACTAGTGAGGCCCCACCTGGAGTACAGTGTACAGTTCTGGAGACCATACCTCGTAAGGACATAGACAGGGTAGAGAAGGTTCAGAGGAGGGCAACAAAGATGGTGCATGGATTGCATCACAAGTCCTATGAAGACAGGTTGAAGGAACTGAACATGTACTCCCTGGAGGAGAGGAGGAGAGACGGGATATGAAGAGACATACAAGTATCTTACAGGAAGGAACAGGGTGCAGGAAAACACTATTTTAAGCGAAAAGATGTTCCAGGACTAGAGGGCATGGGATGAAGTTGGAGGGAGGACGATTCAGAGGAAACATGAGAAAGAATTTCTTCACAGAACGGGTGGTGGACAAGTGGAACACCCTGCCAGAGGAAGTGGTGGGGGATGAAACAATCACGGGATTTAAGAATGCATGGGATAGACATAAAGGAATTCTGGAGGTCAGGGGTAAGGGGCAACAGACTTCTAGGAAAACAAACTGAACTTACAAGCTCAAATGGGCAGACTGGGTGGGCCATAGGCCCTTATCTGCCGACACTGTCTATGTATCTATGTATCTATGTATCATGTCAGGGGGAAGGAATGGACAAGGATATGATAGAAGGCATACTTAGGATGGCAGAGAAAGGGGAGATACTATTGATGAGGGACCTCAACATGCCAGATGTTAACTGGAGCACCTTTGCGGCAGCCACATCCATAAGCAGGGCCATTCTTGATGCCCTTCAGGTGGCATGCCTCAAACAGCTAGTTTTGGAACCTACTCATGAGGGAGCAATCTTAGACCTCGTACTTTCAAATGGGGACAGTGAGAGGATCTCAGATCTAGAAGTGGGTAGCCATTTGGGAACAAGTGACCACCAAACAGTGTGGTTCACGATAAACTCAGCTACAGAGTCAAGCCATACAAAAGTGAGGGTTCTGGACTTCAGGAGGGCTGACTTTGGCAAGATGGGAGAGTGCCTTAGAAAAGCACTAGCAAACAGACTAGAAGGAGGGGTGGAGCAACAATGGGGAAATATCAAAAATGCCATCACAGAGGCAACAAGGCTTTGTGTGAAGCAAATAAACAAATCAAAATGAAAGAAAAAGCCACTATAGTTCTCAAAAGAGGTAGAGGCGAAGGTTAGGGAGAAAAGGATAGCATTTAGGAAGTATAAGGAAACACAGAAGGAGCAGGACAGAAAACTGTACCAGATAAGGCAGAATGAAGCAGGGAAGGTAGTCAGAATAGCAAAGGCACAAACTGAGGAAAAGATAGCTAACTCGGTTAAGAAGGGGGATAAAACCTTTTATAGGTATATCAGGGAGTGTAGAAAGACAAAGGGAGGGATGGTGAGGATGAATAGAATGGATGGTGGGTGGGCAGAGAGTGACAATGAAAAAGCAGAGATACTGAATGAATACTTCTGTTCAGTATTCACAAAAAAGGAAGTGGGGGAGGTGCCTAATCCAATTAACAGAAGCACTCTGGAGAGGGGGGTCGATCCCAGTCCTTTCACAGAAGAAAGGGTTCTGAAAGAACTCCTAAAACTGAAGGTGGACAGAGCAATGGGGCCAGATGGAATTCACCCTAGAATTCTAAAAGAATTATGCAGAGAACTAGTGACACCACTGACTACTCTTTTTAACAAATCATGGGAGGATGGTGTGGTACCTGAGGACTGGAAGAAGCTGGAATTGATTCCCCTTCACAAAAGTGGGACCAAGACAGAAGCAGGAAACTACAGACCTGTCAGTTTGACCTCTGTAGTAGGGAAAGTGATGGAATCAGTTCTGAAGGAAAGACTTGTTGAGTACCTAGAGGCCAGTGGGGCACAGGACCCAAGGCAGCATGGGTTGACAGCGGGAAGGTCATGTCAGATGAATCTAATTGATTTCTTTGACTGGGTGACCAAAGTAGTAGACCATGGAGGGGCTGTGGACGTGGTCTACCTGGACTTTAGCAAGGCATTTGACACAGTCCAACACAAAAGATTAGTAGTCAAATAAACCAGCCTGGGAGTGGGTCCCAGGGTGATAGCCTGGGTAAAACATTGGCTGGACAACAGATTGTAAATGGAGTCCACTCTGAAGAAAGAGGGGTTACTAGTGGGGTACCGCAGGGTTCAGTACTGGGTTCAGTCCTTTTTAATGTCTTTATAAGTGGCATTGCAGAGGGACTGGAAGGAAAAGTATGCCTCTTTGCAGATGACACAAAGATCTGCAACAGGGTTGATACACAAAGAGGCGTGGAAAGGATGAGAAGGAACTTGGCAAGGTTGGAGGAATGGTCAGAAGTATGGCAGCTTGGATTCAATGCAAACAAGTGCAAAGTAATGCACCTGGGAAACAAAAACCCAGGGGAAGATTACACAATGGAGGGAGGTAGTAACAACAACAGCAATGGAAAGAGACCTGGGGGTAATCATATCAGATGACCTTAAGGTTGGCAAGCAATGTGAGAAGGTGGTAGGGAGGGCTGGGGGAATACTGGGATGTATAGGGAGAGGTATCACCAGCAGAAAACAGGAAGTTGTTATCTGTCTGTACAGACAGTTGGTGAGACCCCATCTGGAGTACTGCATCCAGTTCTGGAGACCCCATCTCCACAAGGACATAGACAGGATGGAGGCAGTTCAGAGGAGGGCAATTAAAATGGCGCATGGTCTGCAAGAGAAGCCATATGAGGAGAGACTAAAGGAGCTTAATATGTATACCCTTGAGGAAAGGAGGGAGAGGGGGGACATGATAGAAATGTTTAAGTACCTTAGTGTAATCAACAAAGTCCAAGAGGGTAGCATCTTTCAGAAAAAGAGATGTGCAAGAACAAGGGGACACAATTTGAAGATAGAGGGGGGACGGCTCAGGGGCAATGTGAGGAAGTATTTTTTCACAGAGAGGGTGGTGGATGCATGGAACAGCATTCCTGAGGAGGTTGTGGGGTCTAAAACTGTGGGAGAATTCAAGAATGCATGGGACAGACATAAGGCAATTTTTGTGGGGGGTAGGAAGAAATAGGTTGTTGGTTAAATAGGATCTGCAGCTTATCCTCTAGGTAGAGAAATGGGCAGACTAGGTGGGCCAAGCGGTCCTTATCTGCCATCAAAGTCTATGTTTCCATGTTTCTATGCATGTGTGTACCCTGCATGGTGTGACGACACAGGTGCAGGGTGTTGCTGTTGGTGTCTTGCACGGGGTGCACTGTGGGTCTGCACTGCTGTGGGCTGCCTAACAGCTGCCTGGCCATTGTATCTGCACTCTGTGTTGGTTGTGGTCACAGGCTAGAGCTGTGTGGATGGTGTGTGGGGTGTGCATGACCACAGCAGGTGGCACGTGTCCTTGGGTGTGCATGGTTTGTTGGTGGTGGTGGTGGTACGGCACACTGTGTGTGTACAGGTGACTGACCCTGTCCCATTTTCCTCCACAGCGGTGTGTGCAGGGCCTGCAGCAACACTGGAACAGGCCAGGATGGTTGCCCTTGGTTCAGAGGAAGTGGAGGATGAGGATAACCAGTCATCGACGTCCAGTCTGGGTGCTGGTTGAGGACTCCCAGAGCCACAGCTTGTGTGGCATTCCATTGGACAGGGATTGCATCTGCCAGGGGAAGGGGGACACACTGCAGGCAAGGAGCTGGATATCACTGAGCACCTGGAGGATGCCCAGGTGGAGGATCTGGGTGTTGGGCAGGTACTTCTGGTGACAGTCACCAGTGACTTTGACACAGACGTGTCAGAGGGTTCATACCGACTGCCCATAGACGTACCTGTGGAGGGGGATACAGGGGTCGGGCTGGGTGCAGGCCATGGAACAGGTGCCGAGGGGGATTCAGCATTGCTGGCATGGTTGTACCTGTGTAGCCAGTGTTGGACTGTGTGGGGGGGCATGTGTGCACCACTGGACATGCGGTGTCCCACATAGATTGTGGTTCAGGGCCCTTCGTGTCACAGCACACTGCCAGCAGTCTGCAGTGGCAGGACATGCCGGTCTTGCAATGGTATCCTGAACCTTGAGAGCAACAGGCACCAGTGCCAGCTGCCATAGAGGGGGCTGCGCCCTTGGAGCAGGATGCCCCTGGTGCACGCCCACTCCTGCAGGCTGCAGTAACATCCCAGCAGGAAGCTCAAATGGACCTGCATGGTCTGCGGAGGGAGCTGAGGCATGAGTTAGCACTGATGCGGGAGTCAATTTCAGTGGGCTGGCCTATGCAGAATAGCGGGCAGAGGACAGGATGGGCTGCATGGTGGCTGCGATTGACCACGGCTTTGCCGGCCTGACAGCTGTGGTGGTTGACATCACCACTGTACTATATGGGGTGCATGGCAGTTGCCAGCCTGAGCTTGTTGGTCAGGGTGCACATGGCACAGTGTCCCAAAGGTGGGAAGCCCGTGGCCACAGGGCTGGCACTGGATCCAGCTCAACTGCTTCACACACCTCTTCAGGCACACAGCACCGCTGTAGCCGTCCACCCACCCTGTCAGGCTCCGCTGGTCAACAGGGGCCCAGGAGGTCTGCCCTGCCTGCCTCACTTTGTTCCTCAGCCATGTTCTTGGCTCAGAGCACCCCTGGGACTGTGACCCACACCCATGGTGCGCGACGTGTGCTTGGTGGTAGTCGGCGGTGATTGTAATGGTCGACCTGCACCTCTGCACAGTCCACATTGGCACACCCACAACCCTGTGCACACATGCACACACACCGACACACACACACACACCCACACTACATCCCATGCATGTTCACACTTCCACTGCCATGGTGGCCCTCCTCACACTCCCACTACACATCATGCATCACCAATTACACTATACCGTGGCTGTGTGTCCACTCCCGTGTGACCTGCACACACCCCACATTGCACCACATTCACACATGCATTCTGTGCCATTTTGTTGTGTTCCTTATGTGATCTTTGTTGTCACTGTTCTGGTTGTCAGTCACATTAAACATTTCACCATTGTACTGTTTCATGTTGTTGTGCAGTCTGTATTTAACCTCTGGCCTGTGACAGTGTCCTGATGATATTGGCCCTATGCTGTATGGCTCTGCGGGCCATGCACGGATCCCTCCTCTCGAGTTGCTCCACTATCCCCCTGACCACTGGCTGTGGGTCACTGTCGGCCTGTCCCTCAGGTTCAGGTGCCTGTATCCCACAGTTCATTGCCTTGTTGTGCAGCATACAACAGGCTAAGAAGATACTGCATACCTTCTGAGGTGTATACTGTAGGGCACCACCTGATGTGTCTATGCTTCTGAAGCACATCTTCAGTATGCCATACACCCTCTCTATGATGTTTCTCTTGCTGGCATGTGCCTCATTGTACATCTCCTTGGCCACTGTGGCCAGGCGGGTTACCGGTGTCAGCAGCCTGGGTCGCAGGGGCTAGTCGCTGTCCCCTGTCAAGAGATGTGTAGCTGTTAGTGCCATACTGCTGTCTGGCTGTTACTGTCCTGCACCCCTGTGTTGCCCTCCCACACCCCTTTCCTGGCCTCCCCTGCCTGGCCCCATCCATGCTGTAGTGTGTGTGCCTTGTATGCTGTTACTCACCAACTAGATGCCCACTGGATATCCTGCCCTCCTCAAATGCCTGGCACAGCTGGGACTGGTGCCAGATGAAGGTGTCACGGGCACTGCCAGAGTACTGTACATAGACATTGGTGATGCGCCCAGTCACATCACATACCACCTTGCAGTTGATGGAGTGGTACCCCTTCCAGTTAATGTACACATCACTGCCATCGCAAGGTGGTGCATGGATGGGGACATGGGTGCAGTTCCCAATACAGCTGGTAGGTGCGCAACTCGATGGAATTGCTGCATTGTTTCTCTGCACTCTGCTGCCATGCTGGGGAATACTATGAACTCCCCAGCATGTGGCAGGAAAGCCTCTAGGAACTATGTCAGGAGGTGTGAGGTAGCAGACTGCGATACCCTAATGGTGTCCCCCGTTGGTTGTTGGAATGTCCCTGTGGTAAAGAAGCACATCGCTGCTGTCACCTTCTCCTCCACTGTCATGGCATGGCTGTGTCTGGTGTTTGGGTGTAGCTGCTCATGCAGGAGTTCACATAGTTGCCTCAACATTCCCCTGTTCATCCTGTATGGTCATTAGGCAGGGTCTCGAAGGAGACCCTGGGCCGGGACCAACTGTTTGCAGCATACCGTCCCCTTGGCCTGCGTTGTGGCCCATGTTGTGCCTGCTCCCTCTCCACCTCCTTCTCCACTGCAGCTGCCATCAATGGTAGCATCACTGCTACTGGCACTGCACACATTTCCACTTCCTGCTGTGGTCCCTCCTCCTAGGTGTTTTGCCCTGGGTTAAGACCAGCCTATTATAGGCGGTAACTAGTGCCGCGCTAGGTGTCACGCTAGTTGTCGTAGCGTGGTGCTGGGGCTTTGAATATCCCTTTGCACATGTCTGCTGGCCACTCCCCCTCAATTTGCCCCTTGCATACATTATTGGTTTGCCCCACGCTACTGCTGTTAGCGCGCGCTAACTGGTACTTTGAATATGGCTGCTCCACGCTATTCCTGTGCTATTCCCATGTTATTGGTTTGCCTGCTGCATTATGCTTTGAATATCTGGCCCATGCTCTCCTAAAATTATGTGTGCAATATGTGACTAAGGTGCACTCTGGCCAGACACCTCTGAAAAAATACCATATCACTTAGTCCACTGATGATGATGGTGACAATAAAATATACGTTATTCTTATCTCTATTCTTTATACCATAAACACTGCATCAAGTCAGCATATATATGTTTGCAAGAAGCTGGACAATGTCTGACATCACACACACACAGAAAACAACACTGACTGCACGCATGCAATTTTGCACATCATGCTTGCACTTTTCACACCTGCTTTTCCACAACCACTCCACAACAGAAAGTAAACATTACTGAGGCACTGGATTATAATAACAGGGCCAAAAGGAGCACCATGCCAGTGACCTGGGTTCGGGAATGAGCCTGAGTCGTTGGGGGTTGGAAGGGGAGAAGAAGGATTGAGCATCCGTAGGACTGCTCTCCTTCTCTGGGGATGGGGGTGAGTTGCCATCGGTGTGCTGGTGGCCTCTAGCGGTGGCTGGAGGTGATTGCAGGACACTGGATAGACTTGGGGGACATGCTGGGGCTGATGTCAGGAAAGGAGTGCATGCGTGTGGTAGTGCACATGCTCCTGACCATTGGCATCATTGCACACCACAGACGTCTGGGAGAATGGTGAAAAAGAGGGCACCAGTCGCAGCGGCGTGATGGCCGTCTCTATGGAGGGACTTGCTCAGTGCAGAGGGTACACGGCAGTACTGGATCCGGACCTGGTGGTAGAGCGTGGGGGGGCTCTCCACCTCCCAGCCATGGGGGGCAAGCCACGGGGGTTAGCTGCAGGACATGAATAATGGAGCTGAGGAGTCCTCAGGGATGGCGGATGAAGACCTCAGGAGGATGTCTGCCATGTGAGAGGTAAGCAGACTGGTGGCCTGGGGGAAAGTAATAACAAAAAAAAACAAACAAGGTAGCGTAGAGAGTGAGAGAAATGGTGGGGTGCATAGGGAGGTGTAACAACAGCAGAAAGAGGGAGATGGTATTGCCTCTGTATAGCTCACTGGTAAGTTCCCACCTTGAGTACTGTGTCCAGTTCTGGAGACCACGGGCCCAATTCTCAAAGCTCCCAGAATGGTGAAAGGGGCTTGCATAGCAAGGAATGGTGCAAAGTGCCACTTGCACCAAAAGATGTGCCGGGGCGATTCTCAGATGCAGCCTGTATCAACAGTGGGTTGTGTGCACCAATGGGGGCTTGCACCATTTGTGCGGCACAAAATGGGCTGTGTCATGGGACTAGGGGGCTTGCGGCAGACACAAGCTGCCAGTTCCCCTAATTCAGGATTCTCAAAACTCTCCCGGAAGGCAAATTTCTAAGTACTGTTAGACCAGCCAGCACTGGTCTATGTGTACTTAGAAATGTGCCCTCTGGGAGAAATGAACAACTTGAGGCAATGTGCTGAAGCCCCCCTTCCCAGCCATGATCCCCCTTTGAGTAAAATAATCAAGTCCTTGGTGGTCTAGTGGACCTCCAGCTCCAATTCCAGGCTTTACCAGTACATTTATTAGGTCCTTGGTGGTCTAGCTGCTCCCACAGTCTGCCTGAATATCAAAATATTCATTCCCTGGTAATCTAGTGAACCCCTCCATCTGCCTGAATATTAAAATGTTAATTCCCTGGTGACCTAGCAGACCCTCAGCCTGGATCCCCTTATCACTACAAAACTCAGGACTCTGATGGTCTAGCTCTATATGCAGTACATGTTCCTTGCAGTTCAGTTAGTGGCTGGCCATGGTGATAAAGGGAAAGCTGTGCCAGTCAAAGGTTCAGGGATGGGATGCAGATAGCGGATGCTATGGCACTTCCTGCTGGGGTGGGGATCCAGTAGACCACCTGGAGAAAAAAAAAAATATATATATATATATATATATATATATATTCTATGCAAAAAACTTTGTTAATGCATCAGTTAGGTTCTTCTACAGTGAAAAAGTGAAGAAATTCAATTTTAGCTCACTCCTGTACTATTCTCAGCCCACCACCACCAACAGGCATCAGGGTGTGCACTGGGGTCATCGGCCCTAACCTCCCCCCATCCCTTGTGTAAACAAGCTGAGGTGGTGCAGTGTAGGAGAATGGGGTGAGAGTTAGGGCCAATGACCCCAACACACACCCCGATGCCTGTTGGTGGGGGTGGGCTGGGGGTGGGATGCAAGGGGTAGGAATCCAAGAATTGAATTTCCTCATTTTTTCCACAGTAGAAGAACCCGAGCTGATGCATTAACAAAGTGTTTTGAATAGAGTTTCCTTACTTTTTAAGAAAGAATAGAAAAGTAGAAAGTTGCACAAGTTGGTGGGAACTTGTAAGCGTCGGACCACATTACACACCGAATGACTAAAAAGTATATTGACAACAGCAAGGCCAGCCACCAAACAAATGTTAATCTAGTAGAGCAATAGAAAACGCTGTCTGCAAAATATAAAGTGCGTTACACAATATCTCTGCCAACAATATATTGTCCGACACATAAACATTGCTATTGACATCTATAGGACATGCCGTCAACACTCTCCAAATTTCAAATAAAAATATGAAACCATGTCCGAGATATAACATGTCAAAATTTGAAATTTTCATTCATCAGAGTGGCACAATTCTGCACCTGTTGACATTTAACACACACAACAACTGAAAACTACATCCATGACACTAAGGCAAGGCAGCCTATCAATTTCAAGCCATCAACACAATCAAAAACAATGACCTCATCATATAAAGTGCGTCGCACAATATCTCCGCAAAAATATTTTTCTCTGAAATGTAAACACAATAATTCACATTAACAGGACATACCGTAAACACCCTCCAAATTTCAAGTAAAAAGACCAAACCGTTTCCGAGATATTCAATCTTAAAGATTGGTAAAAATGTCCCTGTCTATTCCATAATAAAAAAATCTGGCCATCTTGTCCTACCCTCATGATCAAAGATAGCAATCAAAGAATCTCATGATCAAAGAATTTGCAGGCTCACGACCAAAGAATTTGCAGGGTCACAACCAAAGAATAAAAACAGTTGTAATTTAAAAAATTCAAAGAAATGTGGAAAACCACCACCATGGTTCGTCAGAACGAAGCTCACTGAGTAAAACCCACCCTCATTTGTCTTCCTAGGACACCCCTGGGCTGAGAAATTAGATTTTTTAATCTGGCCATCCCGTCCCTCACTCGCGATGCATGATTGTGATCAAAGAATCTCACGATCAAAGAATTTGCGGGCTCGTGATCAAAGAAATTGCTTGCTTGTGAACAAAGAGCGAGGGATGAGATGGCTAGATGTAAAAATCTATTTTATCAGTCCAGACGTGCCCTAGAAAGTTAAATGAGGGTGGGTTTTGCTCAGGGGGCTTCGTTCTGCCCCATCTGAATACAAAAAATAATGTTTTTAATATCCCTGGTAGTCTAGCGCCCCCCCCATCATGATTAAATAGATAACTATCTCTAATTCCATGATAGTCTAGTGGCCCTCCCATGTATATTTCATTTTTTTTTTCAATTTAAATTTTATTGATACATTTTCCACAATAAAAGGCAGTTTAATTGACAGTGACAATTACATTCCGATACAATGTAAAGGAATAACTGCCTGACCACCCTTCCTCCCCATACTGCAGTAACTCAACTTAATACCCGCCAAGTGCCAAGCACTTTACTTAAGGTCTTACATGAAAATATAGTCTGAGATACACTTAGACTTGAACCAAAGAAATTAGAGAGTGAAGGGGATCCCAGATTTTAGTGTATGCTGCCATTCTATTGTGGAGACTGGCAATCGCTTTTTCTATGTGCGGATTGGACAGAATTTCTTTTACCCATTCCTGGACAGATGGAGAGGACTTATCTTTCCAGTGATGTAGAATAAGCTTCTTAGCTGATAAGGCAATCATAAAAATTTGAAACTTTTGTACCTTAACTCTGATAGATGATAAGTCCCCTAACAGGCAGATCTCGGGAGTGAAGTATTCCTGAAGGCCCAGCAGAGGGTCCAGAAAAGTTTTAATTGAATCCCATAAGGGGGAGATTTTAGGGCAGGACCAAAACATGTGGAGAAGTGTTCCCTCTTCCTGCAAACATTTATTGCATATATTGGAATTCAGGTAGCCCCACTTCTGTAATTTAACTGGGGTGTAGTACAAGTTATGTAAAATATGATGTTGCATGAGACGCAATCTGTCTTGGCAAATGTATTTATGACATGATCTCCACAAAGAATGCCAGTCCAAATAATGTAGAGGTTATTCTAGAATCTTGAAGGCCCAAAGGGACCCCATATTTTTTGTAAAACAAAACCTGATATAGCTTAGAAATTACACCTGAAGATCCAGAGAGTGGGGAAACCTCAGGTATCAGAGAAGTGATGGTCTGGGAGGGAGGAGTATTGCCAAAATTGATTACTAGTAAATGCTTTAATTGTATAACTTTGAAATGAGAGGAAACCGGAAAGAGAAATTTCTTAATAATATCTTCCACTGATAACCAATGTCCCTCTCCATCCGTAAAAGGAAAAAGCTTCCCGTCTCCCAATTGGGACAACTATTGACGGGAAATCTGGTTCTTATTAATAGTGAAAGATGGGGAGCTCCAAATAGACTGGGCCAGATCCCGATGAGGGAAATATTGTAAAAATGAACACATTTGAGAATAAATCTTTAAAGAGGTCATTGTTATGGGGCACTCTTCGGTCATATGTACCTGGAGAAACTTAAGGAAAAATAGTGTAAGAGGGTCCAAGTTCTTGGACTTAATTGCATCCAGTTCTATTCTAAGCCAAACTGGTTGCTCTTTTTCTGGGCCGGGGGATACCCATCTCAAACATTTTGCTAAGTGACTAGCCTAGTGATATATGGCCAGATGGGGAATTCGTAAACCCCCCTCCAATTTCGAGGCTGCCAGTTTATGGTAAGCCAACCGAGGATATCTGTTGGCCCAGATAAATCTGGTGAATACACCATGTGTCTTTTTAAACCAGAGCAAAGGAATAAAGGTATTAAGGAGAGATAATGGATAGAAAATTCTAGGAAAGATGTTCATCTTAATTATGTTGATCCGGCCCCATAATGAAATAGGAAGTTTGGACCACCTCTCAAGGTCGTGAGCTATGAACTGCAAGAGAGAATCCAGATTTTCTTAAACCATGTTAGAGGGTTATGAGAAAGTTTAGTACCCAAATACTTAAATGACCTGGAAGTCCAACACAAACCATAAGGGCTAATGTCATTTTTGAAAACTTTATGGGTTAGTGGGAAAAATAGGGATTTACTAGCGTTCAGTTTGTAATTGGACAGGTCACGAAATCTTGCTATTTCCCTTAGCAAAGCCGGAACAGAGGATACAGGGTGAGATAAGTGTATCAGCAGGTCATCCGTGTATGCAGTGACTTTAATTTCATGTCGCCCAACTCTAACACCCTGTATAGAGACATTATTGAGAATATTTTGAATGAGAGGTTCCAAATATAAATTAAATAACAAAGGAAATAAGGGGCATCCTTGCCTAGTTCCTGAATGAAGCGAAAAGGGCTTAGAGAATGCCCCATTCACAGAAATTCTTGCAGTGGGGTTTTTATAAAGTGTGGCAATCCAGGAAATAAAGAGAGAGGGAAAATGAAATGCTTCCAGAACTCGGAAAAGAAAGTTCCAGTTCACTCAATCGAATGCCTTCTCTGCGTCCAGGGAGACCAGTCCTGCAGGGAACTCGGCATCCCTGGTAGCCAAGAAGACATGCGATAAGGTACGTAAGTGGTCAGAAGATGAACACCCTTTCATAAATCCTACCTGGTTTATACCTATCAACTCAGGAAGAACTATCGTTAACCTACTGGCTAATATTTTGGAAAGAATTTTAATATCCTGATTTAAAAGTGAGATAGGTCTGTAACTCTGAACCAGCTCAAGATCTTTATGTGGTTTGGGGAGGAGAACAATCAAAGCCTCAAAAAGGCGGGAATTGGTCTCCGCCCCAGCTAAAATATGCTGAAATAAACTACAAAGTACTAGTAATAGAAGGTCCCGAAAAACTTTATAAAATAAGGAGGAAAAACCATCGGCCCTGGGACCTTGTCTGCTGGCAATCCACTAATAACATTGGCAATTTCCTCCTGAGAAATAGGAGCAACCAGAAAATCCTTGTGTCGATCAGAGAGAGGGGCAAATGAGAATCTTTCAGGTAACTCTCCATACTCCCAGGGCAAGGGGGATGCTCCATGTCACTGTACAAGTTTGTATAGTAACAGTCAAATTCTTGAACTATTTCAGTGGAAGATACTTTTAAGGATCCATCAGCCATTGCCCTGATAGGAGGGATAAATCTCACTGATTCTTGCCCATGTATATTTCATACATATTGTTTTTATATCCCTGGTAGTCTACTGAATCCCCCGATCTGTATTAAATTATCATACTTGTTCATATCCCTGGTAGTCTAGTGGTCCCCCATCATAATAAGATACATTATGATGTGCAATTTCCTGGTAGCCTAGTGGCTCCCCACCTAGCCATGCCAGCCCACCCAGCACCCCCCTACACCCTTCTCCAGCCAGCGACTGGCACAGCCCATCTCTTACCTCCGACGCTGCCGACTGGCCAATTACAGGAGTGCTAATGCAAGAGGTGCTCAGAAATAATTTCTGACGCCTCTTTGCATTAGCCTCTAATACACAATCAACAGCTGGCGTGGACAGAAAGTGAAAGGTGGGCTGTGCCAGTCGACTGCCTGGAAGGTGAGGGGTGCTGGGTGGGCTGGCACAACTGGGTGGGGCCACTAGACTACCGGAAATTGCATCATTATGTATCTTATTATGATGAGGGCCACTAGACTACCGGGATATGAACAAGCATGATAATTTAATACAGATTGGGGGAGCCACTAGACTACCAGGGATATAACAAATCAATATGAATGAAATACACATTGGGGGGCCACTAGACTACCAGGGCATGAAATTCCAGATCATTATGTATCTTATTACGATGGGGTGGGGTGCTAGACTACCAGGGATATGAACAACTACAATAATTTAATACAAATCAGGGGGGCCACTAGACTACCAGGGATATAAAAAAATCAATATGTAGGAAATATACATTGGGGGGGCTACTAGACTACCAGGGAATTAGAGATAGTTATCTATTTAATCATGATCAGGGAGGGGGCGCTAGACTACCAGGGATATTGAAAACATTATTTTTTTGTATTCAAATGGGGCAAAACGAAGTCCCCTGAGCAAAACACACCCTCATTTAACTTTCTAGGGCACCCCTGGGCTGAGAAAATTGATTTTTAAATCTGGCCATCTTGTCCCTTGCTCGCGATGCATGATCACGATCAAAGAATCCGCGATCAAAGAATTTGCAGGCTCGTGACCAAAGATCGTTAGCGAGCCACAAACTAAGATTTAAAAGCTCAGAACTCTATTTTTAGACCTATTTGGGTCAAACCAAAGGCATGGCTTGATAGATTGGAGTTCCCTGAGTGAAATCCATCCAAGTTTTACTTCAGAAGTGACCCCTGAGCCGAGATATTTGTGTTTTTCCAATCGGAAAATTAAAAACAAGATGGCGGACCTCACGATCAAAGAATTTTTACAATTCTTGGGGACAAAGATTCTTGAACTGCGAGGCTGCAAATCCTTTGAGTGCCAGGTGAGACGAGATGGTCAGAACCCCATTTTTTGTTTGCAAAACGTACGTATCAATTTTCCCATTGACTTATAATGGGAACTTAAAAGTGGCATAACTTTTGACTGCCTTAATATGTTTTCACCAAGCAAAAAGCAGCATGTTTGGCCACCAAAGCTCTTTCAAATGAGCCATCTCACAGAGTGGCACACCACACAACAGCCGTGCAGGGCCACGTCCAAAATCCCCAAAGCTGCCTCCAAAAATAGATAATTTTGCATCTTTCAGTGTTTTCGTACACAAAGACTGTAAGTCCTACTGAAACACAATTTGGCAGATCAAGAGATCTATCAGGCTCCACCATGCATACCACATTTCAGGAAAATCTGTTGAATAAGGGTCCAAAGTTATTAACGTCCAAATGTTTGACTTAAGTATGTAGACAACTGAACCCTAACTATAGTGGGTGACAGCGCCACTATAATACTCTATATCTATATATATATATATATATATATATATATATATATATATATATATATACACATATATATATATTAATTTCCAAACCGAGGAAAAGATAGCCAACTCAGTTAAGAAGGGGGATAAAACCTTTTACATGTACATTAGAGAGCGAAGAAAGACTGAGGGAGGACTAGTGAGGCTTAGTAAAGGGGGGGTGGGCAGACAGTGACAGTGAAAAAGCAGGGATTCTGAATTAATATGTCTGCTCAGTATTCGCAAAAGAAGAAGGGGGGAGGTACCTAAAACAAACAATAGAAGCACTCTGGATAGGGGGTCGATATTAGTTCATTCACAGAAGAAAGAGTCCTAAAAGAACTTCTAAAACTGAAGGTGGACAAAGTAATGGGCCTGACGGGATTTGCCCCAGAATTCTAAAAGAACTAAGAGGAGAAGTAGCGACACCACTGACTACCCTTTTTAGCAAATCATGGGAGAATGGTGTGGTACCTAAGGACTGGAGGAGGGCTAATGTGATTCCCCTTCACAAAAGTGGGAGCAAGGCAGAGACAGGAAACTACAGACCTGTTAATTTGACCTCAGTGGTAGGGAAAATGATGGAATGACTTCTGAAAGAAAGAATTGTTGAATACCTAGAAGCCAGTGGGACACAGGACCCAAGGCAGCATGGATTCACAGTGGGAAGGTCATGTCAGATGAATCTAACAGATTTCTTTGACTGGGTGATCAACGTAGTAGACAAGGGAGGTGTCTGTGGACATGGTCTACCTAGACTTTAGCAAGGCATTTCACACAGCCCCCCACAAAAAATTAATAAACAAGTTAGTCAGCCTGGGAGTGGGTCCCAGGTTGGTAGCATGGGCAAAAAATTGGCTTGAGAGCAGGATGCAGGGGGTAATAGTAAACAGAGTCCACTCAAAGAAAGGGAGGTTACTAGCGGGGTACTGCAGGGTTCAGTATGGGGACTGGTCCTATTTAATGTATTTATAGGTGACATTGCAGACGGACTGGAAGGAAAAGTATGCCTCTTTGCAGACGACACAAAGATCTGCAACAGGGTTGATACACAAGGTAGGGTGGAAAAGATGAGAAGGAACTTGGCAAGATTGGAGGAATGGTCAAAAGTTTGACAGCTTAGATCAATACAATGAAGTGCAAAGTAATGCACATGGGAAACAAAAAAACAGGGGAAGAATACACAATGGGGGGGATACTAACAATAACAAAAATGGAAAGGGACCTGGGGGTAGTCATTTCAGATGACCTAGAGGTTGGCAAGCAATGTGATAAGGCAGTAAGGAGAGCTGAGGGGGATACTGGGATGCATAGGGAGAGGCATCACCAATAGAAAACAGGAAGTTGTTATCCCTCTGTACAGTTGGTAAGACCACATCTGGAGTACTTCATGCAGTTCTGAAGACCCCATCTCCACAAGGACATAGACAGGATGGAGGCAGTCCAAAGGAGGGCAACTAAAATGGTGCAGGGTCTGCACCAGAAACCATACAAAGAGAGACTAAAGAAGCTTAATTTTTATCTCCTCAAGGAAAGAAGGGAGAGAGGGAACATGATAGAAATTTTCAAGTACCTCAAGGGAATCAACAAAGTCCAAGTGGGTAGCATTTTTCAGAAAAAGACATGTGCAAGAACAAGGGGGCACAATTTGAAGACAGAGGGGGGACGGCTCAGGAGCAAAGTGAGGAAGTATTTTTTCATGGAGGGGGTGGTGGACGTATGAAACTGCCTTCCTTAGGAGGCCGTGGGGTCAAAAACAGTGGAGGAATTCAAGAATGCGTGGGACAGACATAAGGCAATTCTAGTAGGGGGTAGGAGAATGTAGTCTGTTGGTTAACTCATTGCCTCCACAGGCTCACTTCTGAGATTACACCACTTGCCTCCTGAATCTCCTGTATACTTTTAACAGTGAATACTGGGTCTTTCTAAGCAAAATCAAGCCATAGTCAGCATGTCGCAAACAAATGCTAATAGTTCAATAACTGTACATGCTAGACATAAGGGCCTGGATATTCAAACTGCGCCATTCTGAGGAGCAAGCCCTTGCGCTGCTCAAGATAGTTGAGCAGGGGTGTGGCCGGGGTGATATTCAAGGGTTGCGCTATTGCGCAACTCATTTGAAATCACTCCCAACTCACAACACTTGCGCGTAAGCGCAGTGGAACTTGCGCCACCGCAAGTTGCCAGAGATGATCATTAAACTTGCGGTGGCGCAAGTACCATTGCGCCATGCGCAAATTTCCAATATTCAAAAGGTGACATGCAAATGGGGTCATAATTTATGCAAGGCGCAGGGGGGGCCATTTGCATCTATTTATGGCCCCATTTGCATGCCATTTGCATGTAGGTGCGCCGATCCCTGAGGACTTGTGCCTGGCCACCCTGCCAGGCAGCAGCCGTCGGGGACCGACGCACAATGCAGCCCGATTGTGGGCATTACAGGTATAGTAACACCCCCACGTGCCCGAAGCCCGGTCATTGGGCATAACGTGTATGAATCAGTGCCCGGTCGCGGGCAGATAACCCCAACTCCAAATATCTCCTGGTGGTCCAGTGGACCACAAGCCGACACGGGCAGAATCATCATAGCCCCCAACATCTCTTCCCTCACCACTGCCCTCCATCCGCCGCAGCCGGCGGCGGAGACAGCTTCCACCGCCTGCCGCCCCGTCACCGCCGACTGGTTGTTCGCAGGGCTGCACGCCCATTGCGCAGAGCGAGCAGCCAACGGGTCGGCAGCCCATACCGCTTATGAGTGTCCAGATTTGTGAATGAATGGACTGTCATGTACGGTATGGGCTGCAAGCCCATTGGCTGTAGCTCTCCACCACGGGGCGGCAGCCCTACTGACAGTCAGTCGGCGGGCGGCGGGCGGCAGGCGGGTGGATGCTGTCGCCCGCCGCCGCGGGGGGAGCGGGTGGAGGGGCTTCGTGGGTGGGGGACACTAGACACCAGGGAGATGTTTGGGGGTTTGTGATGATTCTGCCCGCATCGGGCTTTACGGTCCACTGGACCACCAGGGAGATATTTGGGTTGGGTTACATTCTGCCCGTGTTCGGGCACTGGGGGTTCATACACGCTATGCCCGATCGGGCTTCGATATGGGGTGCTATATGTACCTGTACTGCCCGCGATCGGGCTGTGAGATGTGTGGGGAGTCGTACACTATGCCCGCGATCGGGCTGGTGGGGGCAGAGGAAGAGTTGGGGCCAGCCAGGGTGGCAGCTGCTGTGTTGCGCCTGCAATGCAGCAGCTCACCTGTGGTGGCCCTCAGCTCGCCTTTTTTTGGGCTCAAGGTTGTGCAGGCGCAGGTTGGGTTGCGCATGCACAACTCTGCACAACCCGACTGAATATCGGTTGCGCGAGGTTATGCATGGATCCTCCCCCTCCTGTTGAGCATGCATTCATTTGCATTGCTCTCTTGTGCAACCTGATGCCAGTGGCGTAACTGCCTCCTGCTGAATATCACAGAATGGCGCATTTTGGACTTGCGCATGCGCAACCCTGTTGCGCATGGCGCAACCCTTTTGAATATCCAGGCCAAGGTATGAGTGGCAGAGTTATTCAGCACAAAATTGCCTTTCCAATGGTGGCATGCATGTAATAATAAGTAATTTTGTTTTTTTTCTATGCTGGTCGAAAGAGCAAACTAAATATTTTTTTTACTAAAAAAGGGCAACATAAGCCATTTTTTGTTGGAAAATATGTAAAATATCAACACCAAATTAAGCATACAGACATTAGACAGTGTTTTAATATTATGTTTGTTGAAAAAAAGATATCTTTTTACTATAAAACGTAATTTTTCCCCATTTTAGTCAAGGTGCTTTGGTGAGATTTGAGGGATGAATCTCAACCACACGCACCATATCATAAATAAATGCGTATAACTCCAAAAGTATACATGATACACACAAAGTATCAGCATGAAAGTTGATGAGCACAAAAATGACTTTCCAATGGTTCTATGCAACCAGTTGTAATCAATACAGTTTTTATTTTATGCCTGCTGAAGTGCCAAAAAAGTGAATTTTATTCAAGCTGCTTAGGTGAATCTTGATGGAAAACATGTCAGCCATACACACCATACCATAAACAAATGTGAATGACTCCTAAAGTATACATGATATACACAAAATATTAATGGCAAAGTTGTTCAGCACAAAATTACCTTCCCAATGGTGGTATGCAAATAATAATATGTAATTTAGTTTTTTTTTAAGCTGGTCGAAACAGCAAATAAAATATTTTTTTCACTAAAACAGGCAACATAAGCCATACACACCATACCATAAACAAATGCAAATAACTCCTAAAGTATACATGATATGCACAAAATATCAGTGACAAAGTTGTTTAGCATAAAATTACCTTTCCAACGGTGCTATGCAGTCAAATATATATTATATTCTGTTACACTATATATTAAAATATATAAGTGACTTCTCCAGACGTTACAAGGGCACACTGTGAGTCAGTAGCTGACTTCTGCAGACGTCCTCAGGACACACCAGTGTATTTTATTGACGACTACAGGCGTCGGCTAGGAGACAATGAGTTAACTAGAAACTGCAGCTTATCCAGTAGGTAGGGAAATGGGCAGACTGGGAGGGACAAGCAGTCCCTATCAGCCATCAGAGTCTATGTTTTCATGTTTCTATGTTTTTAAAAAACTAAGTTAATGCATCAGTTAGGGTTGTTATTAAAGCATCACAAGCTGGGAAATTCGACGTTAGGGTTAACAACCTTAACTCCCCACCCCCATACCCCAAGCAGCAAAAAGACAAGACCACACAAGCAACCACAGACAGCCATCATCAGGTAAGACAAACAACATACAACTGTTTGCAGATGACACAAATGCAGTAGCTCTTATGTGCTCCCTCATAGATTTGTATCTGCAGCATGCAAACTGCAAAATATACACACTCACTTGTCGCTGTAGATAGGAATTCACGATACTGGTGGATGCCGAGAACATCTTCCCAGCATATGTGGTGGTGCCAAAAATGGTAGCAGAATTTGTTAATGCATAGGGTAGGCATTAGGGAGCCTTCGTGGTAAGGAAAGGGGGAGCCAGTGATAAAGTAGGGTCTGTGGTGTTACAGTAGGTAGGAAAATGGCAATCTAAGTGGGCAAAGCAGTTCTTATCTGCCATCAAATTATATGTTTCTGTGTTTCTATACTGAATCACCACAATGCTTCTGTATACAGAAGCACAGGTCCCTCCAGCCAGATACAGACCCACTATATCCAAATTACAAGAGTTCTTTTCTCTGTGCCCCTATGGGGACAGCCTTTCTGTAGCAAAGAGGGTCCTGGGTCTCTTCAGCCAGAGGTGTAAGACATACACCAACTTCTGGTTCCAGAACAGCATCCCTCCTGCATATAATAAACCTCTGAAGAGACACAGGAGCCTCAGGGGACTTTGCTTCTACAAACACAAGTTTTGCTGCACTTTTCATATTGTGGATTTTATGGTATCTGCACTTCTACACTGAAAGGTCGGTGTGTATGTATTAAACTTTCAGATGCAGAAGCGTACACCCATCAATTGTGTGTACGTTTTACGATGTCCATGGCTATGTGAGACTACAAAAGGGCTGAAAGGACCACTTTGACCACCTAGTCAGTCAATTTCCTACCTACTGTAACACCACAGACCCTATTGATCTCCGGCTCCCCCCTTTCCTTAACAGTAGGGTCCCCTTATACCTACCCCATGCATTCTTGAATCCTGTTATCATTTTTGCTCCACCACCTACACTGGGAGGATGTTCCAGGCATACACTAGTATCGTGGATTTACATAGAAACAGAAACATAGACTTTGATGGCAGATAAGGACCGCTTGGCCCACCTAATCTGCTCATTTCCCTACCTGCAGGATAGGCCACAGATCCTAGTTAACCAACAGCCTATTTCTTCCTACCCCCCACAAGAATTGCCTTATGTCTGTCCCATGCATTCCTGAATTCTCCCACAGTTTTAGACCCCACAACCTCCTCCGGAAGGCTGTTCCGTGCATTCACCACCCTCTCTGTGAAAAAAATACTTCCTCACATTGCCCCAGAACCGCCCCCCCATCTTTAAATTGTGTCCCCTTGTTCTTGCACGTCTCTTTTTCTGAAAGATGCTACCCTCTTGGACTTTGTTGATTCCACTGAGGTACTTAAAAGTTTGCATCATGTCCCCTCTCTCCCTTCTTTCCTCAAGGGTATACATATTAAGCTCCTTTAGTCTCTCCTTGTATGGCTTCTCTTGCAGACCCTGCACCATTTTAGTTGCCCTCCTCTGGACTGCCTCTCTTCTGTCTATGTCCTTGTGGAGATGGGATCTCCAGAACTGGATGCACTACTCCAGATGGGGTCTCACCAACTGTCTGTACAGAGGGATAACAACTTCCTGTTTTCTGCTGGTGATGCCTCTCCCTATGCATCCCAGTATACCCCCAGCCCTCCCTACTGCCTTCTCACATTGCTTGCTAACCTTAAGGTCATCTGATATGATTACCCCCAGGTCTCTTTCCTTTTTGTTGTTGTTACTACCTCCTCCTCCCATTGTGTAATCTTCCCCTGGGTTCTTGTTTCCCAGGTGCATTATTTTGCACTTCTTTGCATTGAATCCTAGCTGCCATACTTCTGATCATTCCTCCAACCTTGCCAAGTCCCTTCTCATCCTTTCCATGCCTCCTTGTGTATCAACCCTGTTGCAGATCTTTGTGTCATCTGCAAAGAGGCATACTTTTCCTTCCAGTCCCTCTGCAATGTCACTTATAAAGACATTAAAAAGGACTGAACCCAGTACTGAACCCTGCAGTACCCCACTAGCAACCTCTCTTTCTTCAGAGTGGACTCCATTTACAATTACCTTCTGTGTCCTGTTGTCCAGCCAATGTTTTACCCAGGCTACCACCCTGGGACCCACTCCCAGGCTGGTTAATTTGACTATTAATCTTTTGTGTGGGACTGTGTCAAATGCCTTGCTAAAGTCTAGGTAGGCCATGTCCACAGCCCCTCCCTGGTCTACTATTTTGGTCACTCAGTCAAAGAAATCTATTAGATTCATCTGACATGACCTTCCCGCTGTGAACCCATGCTGCCTTGGTCCTGTGCCCCACTGGCCTCAAGGTACTCAACAATTCTTTCCTTCAGAAGTGACTCCATCACTTTCCCTACCACAGAGGTCAAACTGACAGGTCTGTAGTTCCCTGCCTCTTTCTTGGTCCCACTTTTGTGAAGGGGAACCACATCCACCTTCCTCCAGTCCTCAGGTACCACACCATCCTCCCATGATTTATTAAAAAGAGTAGTCAGTGGCTTCACTAGTTCCCCCCTTAATTCTTTTAGAATTCTGGAGTGAATTCCATCAGGCCCCATTGCTCTGTCCACCTTCAGTTTTAGGAGTTCTTGCAGAACCCTTTCTTCTGTGAAAGGGCTGGGATCGACCCCCCTATCAAGAGTGCTTCTGTTAATTGAATTAGGCACTTCCCCCTCCTCTTTTGTGAATACTGAACAGAAATATTCATTCAGTATCCCTGCTTTTTCGCTGTCCCCCTCTGCCCACCCACCATTCATGCTATTCAGCCTCACTATCCCTCCCTTTGTCTTTCTACGCTCTCTGATGTACCTATAAAAGGTTTTATCCCCCTTCTTAACCGAGTTGGCTATCTTTTCCTCAGTTTGGGCCTTTGCTATTCTGACTTCCCTCCCTGCTTCTTTCTGCCTTAACTGGTACAGCTCTCTGTCCTGCTGCTTCTGTGTTTCCTTATACTTCCTGAATGCTATCTTTTTCTCCCTGACTTTCCCAGCCACCTCTTTTGAGAACCATAGTGGCTTTTTCTTTCATTTTGATTTGTTTATTTGCTTCACACAAAGGCTTGTTGCCTCTGTGATGGCAGTTTTGATGATTCCCCATTTTTGCTCCACACCTCCTTCTAGCCTGTTTGCTAGTACTTTTCTGAGGCACTCTCCCATCTTGCCAAAGTCAGCCCTCCTGAAGTCCAGTACCCTCACTTTTGTATGGCTTGACTCTGTAGCTGAGTTTAACATGAACCACACTGTTTGATGGTCACTTGTTCCCGGATGGCAACCCACTTCTAACATAGAAACATAGAAACATAGAAACATAGAATTTGACGGCAGATAAGGACCGCTTGGCCCACCCAGTCTGCCCATTTCCCTACCTACTGGATAAGCTGCAGATCCTAGTTAACCAGCAGCCTACTTCTTTCTACCCCCACCCCCCAGAATTGCCTTATGACTATCCCATGCATGCTTGAATTCCACCACTGATTTTGACTCCACAACCTCCTCCGGAAGGCCATTCCATGCATCCACAACCCTCTCTGTGAAAAAATACTTCCTTAAATTACCTCTGAGCTGCCACCCTCTATCTTCAAATTGTGCCCTCTTGTTCTTGCACACCTCTTTTTTTGAAAGATGCTACCCTCTTGGACTTTGTTGATTCCCTTGAGGTACTTGAAAGTTTCTATCATGTCCCCCCTCTCCCTCCTTTCCTCGAGGCTATACAAATCTGAGATCCTCTCACTGCCCCCATTTGTGAGTACTAGGTCTATGATTGCTCCCTCATGAGTGGGTTCCGAAACTAGCTGTCTGAGGCCTGCCACCTGTAGGGCATCGAGAATGGCCCTGCTCTTGGATCTGGCTGCAGCAAAATGTGCTCCAGTTAACATCTGACATATTCAGGTCTCCCATCAACAGTATCTCCCCTTTCTCTGCCATCCTAAGAATGCCTTCTATCATATCCTTGTCCATTCCCTACCCCTGACATGGGGGTCTGTACACAACCCCTGTGCGGATTGTGGTTCCCTTTCCAGTCTCTAAGGTGACCCACAGTGCTTCATCTCCTCCCTGTTTACTCTTTTGTTCAGTTGCTTTTATCCCTTCCTTTACATAGAGAGCTACTCCTCCCCCTCTTCTCTCCTGCCTATCTCTCCTGTAGGTTATATACCCTGGTATGTTAACATCCCAGTCATGGTTCTCTGTGTACCATGTTTCTGTGACTGCTACGATATCCAGGCATCCTTCTTCCATCAAGGCCACCAGCTCAGGGAGCTTGTTGCCCAGACTATGGGCATTGGTACTCATTACCCTCCATTTCCTGATGGCCATACTCCTTTTTGCCCCATCCCTGTCCTTCTTGTCTTTGTCACTTTCCCCATTTACCCCTGCCCTTCTCCCTATCGCCACCTCTATATTGGTGTCTACCGCACTTACTACCATGATTTTTTTTGGGGGGGCTAGGATTTTCCTACTCCTTTCCAGTGCCTCCCCCCCCTTGGCTAGTTTAAATGCTTGCCAATGAAGCATTTAAACCTATCAGCTAGGATCCTGGTTCCCCTTCTGGACAGATGCAGCCCATCATGCCAGTATAGGCTTGTATCATTCCAGGTGGACCCCCAGTCCCCAATGAAGTGAAATCCCTGAACTCTGCACCAGTTTTTCAACCACTGATTGAATTCCATGGTGCAGAACACCCTAGCCTCTCCTACGCCATAGATGGGTAGCACCTCCAAGAAGGTTACCATGCATGCTACTTGTCTAAGGCCCCCTCCCCAATTCCACAAACTCTTCCTGCACTGCTCTAATCCCTTTCTTAGCCAGGTCATTTGTCCCTAGGTGGACAATGACATCCAGCTCCCTCCCCTGTGCAGCTGCTCTGGCAATCCTGAGGATTTGCTCCCTGTCCCTCCAAGCCATGGTGGCAGGCAGGTATCTTACCTCCCTCTCCCCTTCCTCCCCCAGTTCTACCTTCCTAACAATGGAGTCCCCCACCAGGAGTTGTTTCCTTCCTCTGTGGGGTCCCATGCCACCCCTGCTGTGGGTCTCCTTTGTGGAGGTTCCCAACATCCTCCTTGGTCTCCACTGCAGGTGCCTCCATAGAGGAACCACACTTTTCCAGAATGGCATAGGAATTGTGGAGAGGTACAATTAGAGAGATGCACCTCTGTTCCACCACCCTCACCCTCCCTGAGCCCACTGTGGTCCAACCACTCCTCTTTCTTGGCAATCTCTGAGGCAACGGCAGTGGCACTGGTGGTCCCTGGATGGAGTAGGAGGTCCCACAGATCCTGGCCAACTCAGCCTGGAGATGAGCAACCTCCTCCCTTAGCCCAGAGAGGTGCCTGCAGATGGGACAACACTGCATCCTCCTGAATGTCTCCCGGAAGACTGCTGCTCCACAGCCACTGCACTGCACCACTCCCATCATGTCTTATTTCTGGCCCCATAACTGTTGTTTGGAATCCTTACCCTTTCCTCTGTTTTTTTTCCTCTTCTCTCTCTCTACTTACTTTCTGCCTCTGTGCCCTTTAAGCTCCTGATTGTCCTGTTCTGAGACAAGAATATCCTATATTTCTCAGTAGATCCCTTACTTGCTCAGAGGCAGGCCTCCAGCAGCTAGAGGGTGCCACAGAGCTACTCTTGCCCTTCTAGGATGGTGGGTCTTTGGTGGCTCTGTGATCACTCACTTACTGCTCCGAAACAGGAAGTTCCTGTTGTCAGTCAAATCCTGTGCCTATAAAAGTAGAACTAGCTTTGGGTGGGAGGGTTAAGGGGAGGGAAGGAGGGCAATATAGTCCCAGTAGAGAAGTCCATTCACACAGCACTCCTTCCTCCTAGTGTCTTCTGCCAAGCTACTAAAAGAATCTTTCTAAGGCAGTCTTTAAATTTAGCTTCCTTCTAGCTAAGCCACTCCCCCTACTTGCTAGATCTTTCTACAAGTAATTTAAACTGTCTGATATATATAGAACTGAGACTTTTAATATTGAGCATGGGGGGTGGAATCCAAATGTAATATTGAAATGGCAAAAATGGATTCACAATGTAACATCCACTGACCCGGACTTCTGTCTATGATATCCACTCGAAAGGGTTTTTGTCTTAAACGATGAATAGGTTAAATTAATAATTGAATAAGACTAAATAATTCTAAAGGGGAAAGATGTGTTTTATCCTAGACTATGACCTTTAATATCAGTATATGATATAAAAATGAAGTCTATTATGTCTAGTCTACCTGTAACGTTAATATTTTAATAATTTATATGCATTTCTGTATGTATGTGTGTGAAAAATATAATAAAAAGATATTTAAAAAAAATAAGTATTTCAGTTTGTTTGCCTCAGTAACTGAAAACAAGATGCATAAATCTCAATAGTACAGCTTGCATTTGTGACAATAAATACCACTTTCATTGCAACAAAACAGTTGTTTCACACCAGAATGAAACTTGCCACATCAAGAGATCCTTGGTTCCTAATTGCATATGCAAAATTTCATGTGAATCAGTCTAACTGTAGCAAAGTTATTAAAAGTGCAACATTTGGGGTTTAACATAGAAGTGACCGTTGAACCCTAACTATATACATACATATATATATATATATATATATATATATATATATATATATATATATTCATTGCAAAAAACTTCATTAATGCACTAGTTAGGGTTAAACTGACAAGGGTTAAACTGACTAAAGTAGGTAAATGTGGCATTAGGGTTTCCAACCCTAACACCTTACCCTCACCCTGCAGACAACAACAGGCATGGGATGTGCCCTGGAGTTGTCAACCCTAATGTTCACTCCATTCCATGAGTAAATAAGCTTAGGTGGGTATAGTATATGAGGATGGGGTGAGCATTTGAGTTGACAACTCCAAGGTTTACCCGCAGGGTAGAGTGTAATTGGACTGAAACCTAAAGCCACATTTCCCTACTTTTGTCACTTTAACCCTTACTAGTGCATTAAAAAAGTTGTTTGCAATGGATTTCCTTACTTTTTGAGATAGTATAATCGCATCCTTATTTGCCTGTGGTAGTGCAGGGCCCTCAGGGCCCTCCGTTCCCCTCTATCCATAGTTTTTGAGATAGTGTAATCTTATCCTTATTTGCCTGTGATGGTAGGGTGAGGGGTGCCACTAAACACCAGGGAAATGTTTGAAATGACAGGGACCTAGATGGGATGGTGGGGGTGCCACTAGACACCAGGCAAATTTATAACTACTGTATTATGAGGACAGCGATCGGAGGGGCTGCCACTAGACACCAGAGAACCGTGTAACTGTTACAGGGACAGCAATCAGAGGGCAGGAGTACCAGTAGACACCAGGGAAATATATAATTATGGGCATGGGGATCAGAGGGTAGGGGAGCCCCTAGACACCAGGGAAATGTGTAAGCAACAAATGACAATTGATGCACAAGTGCTTACTGAGCCAACATTGTTTGTATCAATGTAATACAAAACAAGAAGAAGCAAGTCATGAAAAAGGAATTAAAAACCAAAAAGAAATGTCTTTGGGGGTCCTTTTCCAACAGTTAACTGCAGAATCCACCTAAATGGATCCTGTTGATCTCCCCCATGATGCAATTTTTGTGAGTTTTATTTTTTTGTATACATATAAAAACCAAAAACAAGATGGCAGCATACAAAAACCTCAAGAAAAAATATTCCCATATGAAATACCTTATGAAACATTATTCAGCTATTCTGAAGTGCTGACTGAGCATGCTCAGAATCCAAATTTTTTAAATTCAATAACTTTGGAAAGGATTAATATTTTTTCACCAAACCAACCAGCAAAAGGCACTTATATGGGCCAAGCACTTTCTACCCTGTAAATTTCAGACCCAAATTCCAAACCATCTGGGTGCACCATGATGGCAAAAAAAAAATTGCAACAAATGGCGAATTTCTACATTTTTTCACTATCCGTATCTCTGAATCTCCACATCTGACCAGAACAAAACTTGGCACATCAACAGAACTACCCAAGACCACGTATGCAAACTTTTGTATAAATCTATTTAACAGTTGTGAATTTATTAAAGTACAAAAATTGGGGTTTAACATTAAAGTGCCTAATCAAACCTAACTATAGTGGCAGTACCGTGTCACTAAAATATATATATTTTAAATGTGTAAAAGGATTTTACTGTTAAACAAAGATATGGCTGCTTATCTTTTATCCCCCTGCTGTCATGTCTGTTGGCTGTCATCTTTTACCCTGTATCCATAACACTGCAGTCCTTTTCAGATCTGCCGAGATTTACGCTCTTCACAGCTAAACTAGCCCAGTGATGCAGGGCTTTTATGCAAGCCCTGGAACTGTACATTGAAAAAAAACAGGGCTAGGTGTGTCACAGAGATGAAGCACTTGGATATTACACAGGAATGGCTTGAGTTGCCTGTCATTTTTCTAAATAATTTGTTCTTTTCATCACACAAAAACACATATTGATGACATCATTACAAAACTCTTTGAGACTGCAAGAAATTCAATCAAGTACCTTCTCTTAACACTGCTAAGCCTAAAACAACAATGAAAAAAGTAAAATGAAAGCAACAAAAACACAGTCACAGACTATGTAACTTTCCAGTATCCACCATTGTCCAGGTGCTTAGCCTTGGCACCCCTCAAGTAATATTTTCCAAATATTATCCATGGCATTGATTAAATATACACAAAATGTAAGACCTGTGGGGAGGGACAGGTAAACCATCTAGTCTCACAGTACCAAAATAGGAAGTAGTAACCTATTTAGTTCCTTCCAGATGACTCTTGTAAACTCATTACATTCTCAACATTTTGTCATAATTTCTACAGCATTAATGTCTCCTAAAGAATGTATTCTATAGCTACGGGCATTCCAAGATTGCAACAACATTGTCTTTGTGGCCATTGAGCCTAATGCCAATACTTGTTTGTTGATTCTATTCTAACTTAAGTTACTCAACATCGCTAAGTATAGAGTTTTGCTATTACTAGCAAGCAAGCAAGGTTTTATTTAATAAGCACCCTATCCCTGAGGCTCAGGGCACTGTATACAATACAGGCAGATGAGGAAGTTAAAAAATATCACATGACCACAAGAGGCATCAGCAATAAAATCAGCAGTTAAAAGAACAGTATAGTAAAACCAAAGGCTTGTCTAAAAAGGTGTAGTAGGAATATGTTGGTTCAATATTGTTTTCAATTTGGTATGAGTCTAGTACCAGGCATGCACAAAGAGATATCAATCCCAAATATTGTGAAATAAAGTGTCTCTACCCACATCCATGCCAATGCTATCAGAGGAACTAGTGATGATCTAAAAAAATACACGTAGAAGCTAAGGAGGCACATATAGTGATCCTATGTTGCATTGATTTGTTTTTAGCTGATACATAAAATCTACTAGCATTCTTCTAGATATTTATAAATAGAGTATTGTGAAGAACTGAGCGATCTTCTGCTTCTCATTCCTTATTGGTCTTAACCCTATAGTTATTTTTTGTGGTTCATCCATATCAGCGTGACAGTCCTTTTGTCGACGCTGATATGGGTGAAGGCAATCCACCACCTGACATTAGGACACCAGCCATTGCAGCTCCCAGGACATGTAGTGCCAAAGCACCATCCTGGGAAACAGTTTTGTTTTGCAGGGAGCTTTGCCCCCCACACCCCCCAAAAATGAATATAATCTTTTTCAGGGTGGGCATGCCCAGAGGGGGTAGAATCTGTTTGGAAGCAAAGGGTAACAGGAGTGAGGGGTGATCTAAAATCAAGATTGCCCTTGTTGCTGCACCCTAATTGTGGCCACAATTTTAAGTCGCCATTCTAACAGTATACTATTTTTGGTTACATAGAAACACAGAACTGTAAAAAGGTATGAGCAGAAAAAGACACAGAGTCTATCATGACTGTTCTGGAACCCAGTTTTAAACTACTCTCCTTGTATCCCTCCTCCACCCCACTACTATTTCCTTCTTTTAATAAGCCTCTTGTAACCATTCTAGTCGGCTTTGAACCCAGGTATAGTGCCTGCACTGACATTCATGCTAGGCTGGCTGTTTCTCCTATCTACTACTCTCTCCATGATGAAACACTTCCTTGTGCCTTTTTTGACTTTGCCTCCCACCAATTTAAAGTTATGCCCCGTTTGGTCACATTCTTATTCAGTAAAGAATGTTCAGAATGGTCAACCTTGTTGTATCCTTGGAAAAACTTAAAGGTCCCTATCATATCCCTCCATCCCTTCTTGCCTCCAGACAGCACATATTAAGGCCATCAAATTTTTCTCATACGTGTTAACACATCCCCTGGAGCCGCTCATTGCTGAAAATGAGTGGTTTCACATGCCTTCAGCTGAGCGAGAACAGTGAAGCGAAGCTGAGCTGTTCTGGCTAAAGCTGAAGACAAATGAAACCTCTCTTTTTCAGTAATGAGTGGCGATGGGGACGTATTACTATATTATTGATCAAGACCAATCAACAATATTTTTTTTTAAACTTCCCAGAATGTGCCTGTTTCTGGGGCATCTGCACATGAGATGCTTATTACAGAATATGAGTGCCTCACATGCAGGGGAAAGGAGCGCTCTGATTGATCGGGAATGCTCCCTCAATCTATATTATGATTTTCCCCTGCAATCCTTTGGATCATTTTAGTGTCCTTCAACTGGATGGTCTCCACTGTGTCAATGTCTGTTGTTTTGTGCAGAGTCTAGAAATTTGCACAGTAACTGAGGTGAGTCCTCACTAGGGTCCAATAATGTAGCAAAATCACCTCCTGATGAAACTCTGTGAGCAATGAGCCTAGACTGTAGTGGCGTTCAGGCCAGGTGGTTTGTGTTGCTGGGATTGTATAAGTATTGAGCAGTTTGTATGTGAATTTTTGAATTTGAACCTGATTGTACACGTAAGCATCTTTGCATCAAAAAGCAAGCCTCTATGACAGGTATATCCTATTGTTCACCTGCAATAAAGCTCTTTATATTGGCACTAATGATTATCCCAAACTCCCTCCCTTTCTTACTTGATTTCACTCACTTATTTAGTACTTTGTTTTAGGAGTCCAGTTACCAGTGTGCATGGCCGTACACTGCCTGGCATTGAATTTCAGTTGTTATTATATGCTAGGTCATTTTTCCAACCTTTCTACATCTCCTTTTATATTTCATACATCCTCCATGCTATTCATCCTATTGTAAACACCAGTGTCATACCCCAAAAGACACACCTTGCCCAATAACCCTTTAACTATGTTGTTAATGTACATGTTGACTAGGGTAGGGCTCAGAAAAGACCCATACAAATATAATGCAACCCACTTATATCAGAAGTACTCGGTCAGTACATGCCCAATGGTGGCTATATAACTGAGTGTCTGTTTAATCGAAAAATGCATGTTTGCTTTTTTTGATCCAGCTTGTATCTTGCCATATCTGTGTAATGCTCTTATGCACTTGTTTGGCTGTTCTGTACTGGATATGCTTTGAGACATGGCAGAGGGGTGGGTAGGTGCTTCGGATACTTTGAGGGGGTGTGCTTTGACTTGTGCTTCTGTGCTTTAGCAATGCTGTGCTTAGTGGCTGTACATTGTTAAAACATAACTTTTTTTTTTTAAGATTGGCTTTGAAAATTAAAAACACTGCACTGCGCTGACTGCATAAGCCACACTGTAGTCTTCCGATGTCTTACTGAAATCCAGCATGGTTGTTTTTCCATTTGTTTCTTTTTGTGTACTTCTCCCGCATCTTCTGTCAAGCTCTGATGGATGATCAGTCAGGCACCAACGTCTACTCATTGCTCCATAGCCTTATGAAGTGTTAGGAGGGCTGCTCGTACATCAGCAGGTGAGACTAAATTGGTCATATCCTGATGAGACTCTTCTTCATTTTCAGATTCTTCCTGACTTGTCGATGGTACTTCCAACAACACATCCACAATCTCATCCTCTCCCTCCTGGATTGCAATTTCTGTGTGGTCTCCAAGATGACAGAGGTGGTCAAATTCCTCTTCTGTCAGACCTTCAGGGGGTGCAGGGTGGCTTTCATCTTCAGAGTCTATTTAATCTCTGGTGGTTTCTTCACCAATTTAAAACCCAGCCAGCTCTCCAGTGGATTAAAATCTGCTTCCCCAATTGCTTTGACAATCTTTGCTGCCTTCTGCATTAAGATAGGCCCGCTAAACATGGCATCTCTCCCATGAGTGCTTAAGTAGCTGTCAATAACTGTTAATCACCTCTAATCATTGCTAATCGACAGAAGCCAGACTGACAATTAACACCTTCAGTGCCATTTAGTGTTTGTGGGATGTCTGATTTAAATTGCTGATATAAGTCAGTATATCAATAAGTTTTACCATTAGTTTCTGTGAGCTGGGTTTGGGATTTTACAAAATGGGTGATATAACCAAAAAAAGTTATATCTGTGTCCAATTAAACTATGGTGGACTGTACCACTGATAACCTCTTTTATCCCAGAGAACTTACAATTTAAGATCACTCTCTGGATACTGCCCTCCAACCTATTCCATAGCCATCAAGTTAGTTTATCTCCCTGTCACAAATCTCTCACCTTCTTTGCTAATCTCTTTTTTGTGAAACAGAATCAAAGCCAATTCTGAAATTCATGTAAAGGAGATGTACTGCCTGGTCCCTGCCCACTGCTGGTGTCACTGAATTGAAGAAATCAATAAGATTCATATGAAACAAACTGCTCCTCTGAAATCCATGCTACCTTCTATCCCACAATCCATTTGCTTCAGGAAAATCCACTATGCCGTACGTGACAATAGTTTCCAATAACTTCCAAACTAAGGAAGTTAGGCTCTCTGGTCTGAAGTTCCTTGAGTTTTCCCTATTCCCCACTTTTGAAGTAGCACCACAACTGCTACCCACCAGTCTCTTGGAAGGTCATCTGTTTCTAAGGAACCATTGAACAGATCTGCAGCATGCACTGTCAAAGTCTGGCTTGCCTTTCCACGCCCTTGGGTGAATTCCATCCAGTTCAGGATTTATTTTTAGGTTCTGTAGCTTTTTGCTGTTTCCACAGGAATTTACCTCATCTCTGTCCTTGGTTCTGAGTGCTCCCTGATACCCAGCTTACAGATATAAGGCACAAAATCTCTACCATGAACGTAGAATTGAAAAAAAAGTGTTAAGGATTTCTGTCTTGCCTACATTGTCTTCCATGTTTACTCATTCCTTTCTCTTTCTTTCAAACAACTCTGTTGTCTATATTTTCTCCTTTATGTATCCGAAAAATGTTTATCATTCTCCAACCCCTTCTGCAATTTTCAATTCTGTTTCGGCCTTTGCTTGTCTCACTATAGCTTTCCACTTTGAGTTCCATTTGAAATCCTACTGATTAGCTTTAGTCTGTTCCCCTTTATATCTCCTAACACCCTTTTCTTTTCCCTGATAGGTGCCCTCACCAGGTCACTATAGCAAATGGGCTTCTTATCTATCTTGCCCTTTATAGCAGACCTGGAACACTCCTGTGTGACCATTAATGCTGCATTTTTGATTACTACCCATTTGTTCTCTACTCTCACATGTCTTTATTACCTTCAAACAATGCTCTGGTATCTCTTTCATCCTGGCAAAATCTGTTGCCCTGAACTTAAGGATCAACATGTTGAGTTTTAGTGTTGAACCTCCAGAGTGATGTTAAACTCATAGTTTTGTGGTTGCTTTGTCCCAAGATATTACCTGCACTTAACCCTTGCAGGGCTGCAGACTGATTTATCAGTCCAGAAATCCTATACATTCTAATTCTGTCAGCAGCCAAAGGGTTAAATCACTTACAGTGATAGCAACCACCACTTTCAACGGAATTGTAGGGTATGGCACGCCATGGCCTGATACTGTTTTCTAAAGCTGCATTCATCTGAATGTGGCATTTCTAGTGTTGGGATCTGTCATCGCATGTCACTGTGTGCTATATGTGAAAGTAATGATGGCTACCACTGTATAATGTCCTAACTAGATATCACACAGTCCCAGATTACATATCCCTAATTGACCCTCCCACCCATTGACTGATGAGGAAGTCCCACATTGCCTCCCAGAAGTTCTGTGTATTTGACCTCTGGTTTTCAAATATTTACAATTGATATCAGGAAGTTAAAGTCACCCATGAGAAATATACATAGAATAGCATATTGGTAACCATATTCAAACTTGAGATGGAAGCGCAGCTCTGCTGTGTATGGTTACCAATATAATGTATCATATAGCATATGGTTGCTCCTAGAAATAAAGAAGCAAGAACGCTTGGTTCACTCTTACAAGAAAAAAAAAAAAACAGAACACAACACATGGTTTGAGTGTTTCAAAAAGATTTTATTGAGCACATTATTGGAAATCATCATTAAACAAGGGTTGTTTTTTTTAAAGGATATTTCTGGGATTGTGTTGTCTTCATCTGTTTGCAGGTTCTCATGTCTGGTATACAGCAAGAAAGAGAGAAAGAGTGTGTGTTTAGAAATAGCTCTATGACCACTTATCTATTTGATAATTGCTACCGTTGCACCTCCCCCAATTCATGGCTGTCTTTTACATGCAATTTTTTTTTTTTTTACATTTGGTGAGAAACACTTGTAAAAATGCATTGTTCGGCTTAGACTCATTAATTTAAGGAAAAAGTGTATCTAATTGGAGTCACAGTTTGTGAGACACTTGAGGTGTCAGTGAATGCTAGCACTTTCAAAGCAAGGGAAAGTTGTTGTATTATCAATCTGACATCAGAACAATACTACAACTTTTCATGGCAGTTGAACTGCTCCACAACAGCTTTTTTGAAAGGCAGTGAAATCCATCCACAATCAAGGACAACCATACACTATATTGCCAGTTCATGACCCATTTCTAATTTCTCTCTCCAACTGTAGGTCTTGCTCCATGGAATAGTCTGCTGATCTATTGACCATGTCAAGCCTCAGGATCTTACCCTTACCCTCAGAAAACTGTGGACATATGGAATCTGCCTCGCCACTGTCTTACACTCCTATTCACTTTTACAGGCATTCTGGGACACACTGTAGTTAGATTTGCTGATGCCTACAGACGTTTCTAGGAGGTAATGAGTTAAAATTCAATTCTAGAAAGTGCAAGGTAATGCACCTGGGGAAAAAGAACCCCAAGAAAGAGTACTGGATGGGAGGAGAGAGACTTAGCACTACAGCTGAAGAATCAGATCTGGGAGTTATCATTAGCAACTCACTTAAGCAATCGAGTCAGTGCAATAAGGTCCATAGCAAGGCTAACAGGATGCACTGATGTATCCTGAGGGGTACTGTTAGCAGAATAAAAGAGGTAATACTTCCCCTCTACAGATCCCTGGTGAGGCCTCCCCTAGAGTACTTCACCCAGTTCTGGAGTCCTTACCTCAGAAAGGATAAGGATATGTTGGAGAAAGTGCAGTGCAAAGTAACAAAAATGATTCAGGGCCAGCAGGGCTGATCATTTGAAGAGCACCTCAAGGCACTAAATATGCACTCATTGGAGACCAGAAGGGAGAGAGGAGATATGATACAGACCTTCAAGTTCCTTAAAGGAATTAACAAAGTGAACTGCGGGGAACTATTTAGCCTGAATACCAATTCGAGGTCACATGGACACGAATGGTTATTAACAGGAGGTAAGTTCAGGAGAGATGTGAGGAAGTATTACTTTACGGAAAGAGTGGTGGAATCTTGGAACAGTCTGCCAGCTGAAGTGGTGGGTGTGAAAACAGTCAGGGGATTCAAGCAGGGCTGGAACAATGAAGGGAATAGTTTTTACCAGGGGTGTCAGGACCAAGGAGGAGACTAGAGAGGGGACAGGATGGTTAGTACCCCGGAGGAACTGTAGGTTCCAGGGATTATAGGGAACTTGGGGAGACTGGATGGACCCCTGGTCTTTTTCTACCATCATTGGCTATGTTTCTATGTCATGATAGCAATAATGCATGACTCATTAATGCTCATAGGAAGTGCCCAAATGATTCATCTTGGAGTCTCAAGACCCAGAAATGCTCTTCCATAGTTCCTGACCTTGCCTACTTATAAAAATACCCCTCCACCCTTTTAACAAGAGCGTGTATTAAATCCTTCTCTTCTGGAGTCTTTTCTGCCTTGTCGCTTTCCTTTTCCTTTTACTATTTTTCTGCCTCTATCTCCAAAGTTCTGCTGACTCACAATCTGCTAATTAATAAATCTACCTCAGTGATCTGATCCCACTCCCTTCTTACGCACACAACTCTGTGTATTTCAGCCCCTACAGTCAGAAGCTTACACCTTCAGAAAATGAATTCCCTTAGCACGATACCCTTGGCTTCAATCAGCCAGTTTCAGATGAAACTTACTGTAATCCCTAGCTATTTTATATACACTTGACCTGATTTCCCCAGAAGTTCTTGGAATGCTAAGTTTAAAAAGAATCAACTACCTTCTTCAATTAATTAGACCCTTTTCTGCCACTTAATAATTATACTTCATTTTAGTATCTAGGGACATATATACCTCTGACTCCCTCTTTGCTGGACAAAGGTAATCTTGCCCCTCTGCAGTTTACCAATCTGGTCATCCTTCCCTGAAACTAGGTTGAGCTATTTATAAACTCTTCCTTTCAGAAAATCCTACAACATTTGCTCTGGCTTTCACCAAGCTCCACCCATGTAGTCCACTGCATTCTTTCCTGCTAGGAAAGCCCTTTTTAATTCAATAAAGGAGGTAGAGTAAACATCCCATCCCCACCTCTCAATTTACCCTATCTGAAAACTGATTTGCTTATCACAGTAGGCCTGCCTGCCAGTGACTGGTTTCACCTGAGACAACAACCTTTATATATAAGTATAGATATATATATAGATATATTTATTTATTTTATTTAGTTTTTGTTTACCAGGTAGGGTGCGCTAGACAGTAACATGCCTATATTCAGGCATGACCTGAGATAATGCAACATCAGGATTATACAACATTGCAGAAACAAGAAGCAGAGGATTACAGGTAACATGGTAACAGTGTGTGTAGATACATTCAGATTGTAGGAAGAAACAATAGTGTGAATTTTTAGACGTGCATAGTTGAGCATACAATGGACAATGCATTATGAATTGTGCAAGAGATTACATTGTATCAAGGAAAGTGGTATAATCTAGTTGGTCATTTACATTGGTGAGATAACAGGGTATACATATAGCAACATTTACTAACAGTTTCTCACTAGACAAAAGAAATAGACTTTAGAACAATGCCTTGAGTCTTATAATAAAAGCAGTAAGTGTCTATGTGTAGGAGTCTAATTACAGGGTGAGTTGTCAGGGTGAGTAGTTATGGAAAGGTACATAAGAAGCTTTGCCACATATGGGCATGATGGTGACTTCAGAAGAAGCTAATTCTCTGCTGTAGTCACACATTGGGAGGCATTTTGTTCCAGAGCATAGGGGCCATAGATGAGAAGGATATCTCGCTGTATCTCGTGCATGATCTGGAGACCTTTAGCTGGTCTGTGCCTGAGGATCTAAGGGTGTAGCTACTGGTATTAGATACAAGGCATGAGGTAAGGAAAAGGGAGATTTGGCTGTGTAGAACTCTGTAGACAATTTTCCCAAGTGTAAGGTCTGTAAGAGCTGAGGGAGAGGGCCATCTTAGTTTACTGTACAGTAGACAATGATGCATAAGATGACTACATCCCAGAGCAAAGCGGCATATGTTATTGTATCCCACTACCCATTTCCATATTAGGGCATTTGAGGTGTTGGCAAAGATGGGTAGTCCATATGTAAGTTTCAGTAGTAGTAAGGAGAATGCAGTAGTAATCCTAGTGGTAGAAGTGAGGTTATTGCAGGCATGATAGGCCATTCCCAGACTTGAGTCTGCAGCCTTACATGAGGTAGTGATATGCTCGGTGAAGTTATGGGAGGGGTCCAAAGTGATTCCTAGGTATTTAAAGGCTGTAATGGAGTCTAGAAAAGAGCCATTTACATCAGCTACTGAGAGTGGCATGCTTAGTCTACATAGTCGGGGAGGTGTGCCGAAGAGTATTGCCTTTCTTTTGGAGATATTCAGTATCAGCTTGTTTTCATAGAGGCAGGATTATACTACAGTTTCTGGTGGTCAGATGACAGGGAGTTATTTATGTTGCCAATGTTGGGAGAGTGACAGATGAAGTCCAGCTCATCTGTGTAAAGGAGAGGGGTACTATTCTTGAAACAGTGGTTGACAGAGTTAATGTGAAGGGAGAATAGCAGAGGACCTAGGACTGAGCCCTGGGGGACTCCAAGCATGGTAAGAAGAAAGTCAGAGAAGGATAACCTGATCTTTACCCTTTGCTTCCCAGTCAAAAAGATAACTGGTAAACCAGGGTACAGTGTGTTCAGTGATACCTAGAGATCTTAATTTACTAAGCAGTATGTGGTAACCAACCATTTCAAAGCCTTTGTAGGGTCTATGAATACTGCCCCTGCATATTCTCCTCTATCTAGTGAAGTGTAGATGGTGATAGTTTGTGTAAGTAATGCAGTTGTGGTACTGTGACCTTTACAAAAGCCATGCTTGGCTGGGCAGGGTAAATCATAGCTGTCAAGATATGAGGTAAATTGGGAGAAGACTATTTTTTCTAATATTTAGCTTAGCACTGATAGAATGACAATGGGTCTGTAATTGGTTATGATTTTCACATTGCTTTTTTTGAAGACAGGGACAATGTCTGCTTGTTTCCAAGTGGTTGGGACAGTGGAAGTAGAGAGGTTGAGGATCCTCATTAGTGGTGAAGGCAATTCTTGAACTGTGATTTTTAGCAACCTAGTCTCCAGGCCATCCATCCCCCAGCAGATGTTAAGTCTGGTATCCGTCTTGGAAGTTTTACAAATTCCTTTGTCAAAACTTGTTTGATGAGGAAGGGGGTAATTAGTGACTTAGGGTGGTGAAGGAGGAAACGGGGGGCCATGTGTTTGTTTAGCAAGTCGATGGTTGGGGAGAGAGCGATAAATAATACATTGAAGGTGTTAGATATAGTGAGAGGGTTGTTGCAGTTTGCTCCATTAAGTTCAAAGTCAGGCATGATGGTAGGGTTGGAAAAACCAAGAGCAGATTTAAGGTGATTCTAAAATTGTCTAGGGTTTTTATGTGGTGAGGCTAGATGTGTTTTAAAGAAGCCACTTTTGCCCCTTCAGATTTCTTGTTTGGTCTTATTTCTAAGGGCTCTGTGTGTGGTCCACTCTGTTGGGTTTTTAGTTACAAATTTGTAAAGAAAGCTCAGCACTCATGGAATGGTTTTCATCAAAAAAGCCCGTGCTAGTTTATTTGGTAAGAAGCCTTGGAAACAACCAGTAGCCTGCTCTCTTAAGCATACGACTTTGAAAAAAAAACTTTTCCACTGAATTAATCAAGGTGTTTGTAGCATAATAAGAAATTTGAGTGCCACTCCCATTTTGAATTTTTGAGAGTACTTGAGGCCAAGAACTTAGCTCAGAGGAGGAATAAGGTTTGGATTGCCTGGAAAACCTGGAAGAAATTGATAAATGCCAGGAGAGAAATAAACCAAATATTTTCTTCAATGGAAAAATGGAAAATGAGAACCCAACTCTATGTGAGCTCTTTCAGGAGTTAGAAAAACTGCAAATGAAAGAATTAAACCTCTATTAAAACAAAATTACTCCAGGGAAATACTTTGACCTGAATATCACTCCTCGTGGCCTAAGAATTGATAAAGTTCCTAGTACAGGATTTGAGGAAGAAGAACTGAGAAGGGACTGAGAAGAAGCAGCAAATACCTGCATTATGAGTTGGATTAAAGCACTAATCAAGCAGGTCTTATGCCAAACAGAAGAAATCAATAAAAGAATCAGGCAAGTCCAGTTCAAATTAACAGACTTGAAAGGTAATAAAGGCTTCAATAATCTTAAAAAATTATACTGTAAAAAAAATCAATAAACATGAAAAAGATTTAATTGCAAAAAAATGCACCAAAGTTACTCAAGATATTGGAGATTATAAAAGAAAGGATGTGTTTGCATGACAAAGGAAAGACTGCTCAGGCAGTCGAGGGTGCTCTAGATCCAGGACCAGAAATAGATTTTGGAAAAAAATCAGAAACATGATGTGAGTAATAAAAATCAAAAAGTTAACTTTCAAGATAATACAGAACAAATGCAAGATTCAAGACAGCATTAGGATAATGCTGTGGACTTAGGTGCATTAAGCTCAGTTGGTATAACTAAAGTTTTTTACAACAAGAACACCTGAGAGAGGATTCCAGGAAAGCCCAGGGACTAAAAACACAAAAGGGAGCTATACCAAAAAATCACGCAGGGGACAGAGAGGGAGAGGGAGAAGGAAATCAAAATACCAACCAGAGCTTTCTCAGGAACAAGGACACGGAGAAGGAAGGGAAGTCTTAAATCTTACCAATATTGTATTGAGTGAGTTGCAAATTTCAGTTCTAAGAAAAGAACTGTCCTTGGTGTCTACTTCAAGCCCGGATTGCTTTAAAATCCAAATTGATACTTATAAACTCATTAGAAAACTAAAACTTAAATATTTCTTTGGCAAATAACAAGAACTAACAACTTCAAAATGGGTGGTACAGAGAATCTGGCAACACATGAACCTGTAAATGTTCAAGACATTTCCTGCCTAGAAACAGAGACAATGGACTTTTTAACACATGCTGGAAATTAATGGGAAGCATTCAACTGGGATTATAACACCATTGACAACATAAATGTTTCTGCTTTATTAGAAGAAGCAGAAAATGGAACTGTAAGTAATTCCTTGCAATTACAAACTCAGGAACCTTTGAAATTGTCTACCCCCAAATATTTAACCAAGCTTTTAATGTGATTGAAAAATGTCTTTTGAATGAAGTTACTAAGATTTTCTTTGACCCCATGTTTAATTATGAAAAGAATTTAAAAGTGAAAGAATTGCAAGAACGTAAAGAGCTAAAGAACCTTAATGGAGTGGTTTTTAAAAATTCAGATGGGGGTAACATTGTTATGATGGAAGAAAAAATGTATTTAGCAAAATGCATTGAGCTGCTATGTGACAAGATTAATTACAAAGAGTTTACAAATGATCCTACTATGAGATTTCGGGTTGAGTTATGTGAATTTACTGAGTGGGGTCATATATGTGGCTGGCTCACCAAGAATGAGACAGAATTTACAAAGACAGACTTCCCAGTGATTTTGACTTTCTATATTCTGCTAAAAATCCACAAAAATGAAAAAGACCCCCATGTAGACCAATTGTATTGGGAATAGGTTTTGTTACACATAGTTTGTGCACTTACATAGATACTATTTTACAACTGAAAATTTTCACACTTGACTCCTATTTTAGAGACAGTATGGATCTGTTAAACAAACTTGATGGTAAAATATGAGATTCTGATTTTTGTTGGGTTACAACTGATGCAAATAGTCTCTATACAGCTATTCGACATGACCCAGGGACTGCAGCAATAGACTATGTTTTTCATGACCAGGAATCAGTTTCAACACATTTCCTCAGATGAGCACTAGAGTTCATTCTAACTCATAATTATTTCATTTTTAATAATACTTTCTACTTGATAACATGTGGAACTGTGATGGGGGCAGCTTTTGCACCATCATATGCAAATTTATTTATGGGACATTTTGAGGAGAGATACATTAAATGTGGCTCCCAAAATAAATTCTTAGAATACATAGAAGTCTGGTTTAGATTTATTGACGATATCATAGTAATTTGGAAAAAAGATGCAAATTTAATTCCAGACTTCATTTCCTAACTTAACACTAATAACATGAGCCTAACATTTACTTATGATAGTGATGCAATGAGCACAAAATTCCTTAATCTTGAATTATTAGGAATAATAGGTGAACCCATAAAAACAAAAGGGTCGAAAAAAGATACAGCTGCAAACACACTATTACATGCCATGAGCGCACACACCAAAAGGTTAAAATCTTCAATACCATATGGGGAACCTTTAAGACTTAAAAATAACTGCACAGACTATGATGAATTTACAAAACAATCCACTGAGTTATTTAACAGGCTTAGGAATCGAAGTTGCACTACAGAGATAATAGATTAAGCCTGGGAGAAAGCCTCAGAACTTAGTAGATCTGATCTTTTAACACCAAAAATAGATAGAACCAGCCATACAGAAGCTAGTAAAATGGGAGATGAGAGGAATACTTTTATTTTTATCACAGAGTTTAGTCCAGTGGCAGAAAGAATAGGGGGATTAGTTCACAAATGTTGGCCCATATTGCTTACAGATCAAATATTGGAGAGAAATATCTATGATAAACGCAGAGTTACCTTCTCAAAGGGCAGAAATGTAGGTGATAAAATAACAAAAAGCCACTTTGTTGCAACAGAAAGTACACAAGGCAAGAGTAATTGTCTACAAAATAAATCAAAAGATATGCATAAATGTGGGCGTTGTAATATATGCCAATGTGCACAAACTGGGAAAACCTTCTCAAAAGATGGAAAAACCTTTGAAATAGATCAATTCATTACCTGCACAATGCCATTTGTGGTATATATTTGTTGCTGTTCCTGTCTCTTGTTTTACATAGTCATGACCACAGGCTCTGTTAAACTAAGACTACAGGAACATGTCCAGGCAATTGTAAATGGCAACATTTACAATGCAATAGGGCTTCACTTTCTGCAAGCACATGATGGTAAACCAGATTGTTTTAGGTTCATGGTTCTAGAACATGTTGAGAGGCACCCTAGAAGAGGCAACAGAACCAATACAGTATCACAAAAAGAAACCAGGTGGATTATGACATTGAATACAGCTGTTCCTTTAGGTTTTAATAAAGACATTGATTTCTTTCCAGATTTATAAATGAAACTTTCTAACTTTTGTTTTTTATCTTTCTCTTTCAGGAATAATATCTAACCACACTTTTCTGAAAATTGCAACGTGTGAGTTACAATGATGTAAGCCTGCGAAGCACAGAAGATAGTCGATTACCGCATGGCGTCATAACAGCATACCACCTACCTGGAGGTCGTGAGGGTCTCCACCGCAGCCCTCCCCCACCACTGAAGCAAAGGGACACTGAAATAGGACACTGTGAGGGTCTGATTCATACCCCCCTCCACGCTGAAGTAGCCTACTGCTTACCAGCTAGACCACCAACCTGGAGGTCGTGAGGGTCTCCACCGCAGCCCTCCCCCATCACTGAAGCAAAGGCATGCTAAAATAGGATGTCACGAGAGTCCGATTCCTACCCTCCTCCATGCCGAAGTATCCCACCGCTCACCAGGTACGCATGGAGCCTGATACATCCACTACTGCGGTCTCAGTTAGCTGCTGCTCAAGCTGAAGGACTTTCATTTTAATTTAACATATAGTTAGAAGCAGTCATAGCATTTTTGTCCCCACACATGTGGAGATAGTTTTTTATCAGGAGCCACAACGCCAGCTGGCTGTGATTTCAACCTGCTCTGCCATTGACCTTAAGACCCTTGATCTGTTTTGGCGCCAAACCAGATTTGAAATATCTTATTATTTAAAGGCTGTTTCTGAGATAATTTCTTTCTTTTTCTTTGTCACCACAATCGTCTGCCAGCAGTATCTTCAAACCCTGCTGTTATATGGACTTAAGAACCTGTTTGTATTTTGGCACCAAACCTGACTTTCACAAAATATTTTAATTTTAAAGTCTATGTAAAAGTTAATTTAAAGTTTGTTACAAGCCAAAATGCATGCTGAGTAATCTTCTGTAAGCAGACTTAGCATATCTAGAAAAATTGCTTTCTCAAGCCGCGTTCAGCAGTAATAATTAATTTAAAATCTGTTATCAACTGTTAAGAACTGTGACTAGACTTACGAAAGTTAAGAAAAAAAAAATGCTGCCTTCTCCAGCCGTAATCTTAGACGGGCGGCTCCTGTTTAAACTGTGGCTTGCAACCTAATCCCTTTTGTTCATGCCATATCCTGCTGCTGTAAATAACACTCCTTATCTCTCTGTTTCCCTGTCCACAGCTGGACCACCTACATGGAGGTCGTGAGGGTCTCCACCACAGCCATCCCCCATCACCGAAGCAAAGGGATGCTGAAATAGGATGTTGCGAGGGTCCGATTCATACCCTCCTCCACACCGAAGTAGCCCACTGCTCACCAGGTACACACGGAGCCTGATACATCCGCTGCTGCGGTCTCAGTTAGCTGCTGCTCAAGCTGACCCCCGCAGGCACTGTGCATCGGCTCACCACCGCCCCCACCACCACCCTTGGTCGACATTGGGCTTTATAGTGACGATCACATAATCGTTTATAACCTATCAGCCCACTTTGTCATCTGCAGCTTATACTAGGTCAGCACTAGAGGGCTCCCTCCCATTACCTTCTAATATACAATCCCCCCTCTAGCAACATGACTTGTATCTCCTGGGCCCTAAACCACACCACCTTAATCTTCATTTTAACTCTCCTCTCGCACTCCCACCCCTCTCTCCCTGAGGGCACACCCATCTCAAGGGACCACTACAGCTGCCCAAATACACACACCAGCAGCTATACAACCATGTCATGCTACCTAATGACAATTCCCCCTATTTTTCACAGCACCAACCTTACCTCCTGCACTAGTTGCACCTTACACAGGTCCTTAGTGGACAGAGTGCCACCCCCTCAGGCTTTTACTGTCTAAATATCCCTCATCCCTCCCTATCTCTAGCCCAACTAGTCCAACTAGTCCGCACCATCGCCACTCCAGTTGTGCACACCAAATCTCCATCTAACATATGCTACTTTACCTCTAGCCCCAAACTGTTATGGAAAGCTGCTCTCCATCAGGCTATCCTCCTCCTCCTCCTAATCTCAGACAATGTACACCCTAATCCTGGCCCAATAGCGACTAGTGTTCCCAAGGGGTAAAGGCAGAGTGGCCTACTTCTAACCTCACTGAATATCTGCAGCCTGCCCAGGAAATTCGCTCAGCTGCAGTGTTGGATCGCCCGACATTCCCCCGACGTATTGGCACTATCTGAGACCTGGCTCTACCACAAATTCCCAATGCCTCCGTCACTCTTAAAAATGACTCTTTCTTCAGAGCAGACAGGACAGGTAAAAGAAGGGGTGGTTGCACCATATATGCAAGAACCTCTCTCCAGCCCCTCCTTGTTTCCCTGCCCCCACTGGCACACGGTGCCCAAGCCATCACAATTAAAACCTCCTTAGGCACCCCAGGTAAACCACTGTACATTATGGCAGTCTACATCCCACCCTCAGACCAGAAACAAGCCTTTGAATCTTTTCTGGCTAGCATCTCCCATCTCCCCCCCCCTCCCAGGAGCGAACTGATTATAATGGGTGATTTCAATGTGAACTCCCCATTTCCTCCATGTTCAAGGATGCAATACGTGCCTATGACCTTACCCAGGTAGTCCAGATGCCTACCAGGGTCGATCCCAAATCTGGGACCTCCACCCTTATTGACCTCATCCTTACGAATAAACCCACCCACCTCACCAAAGTAAGAGTCCTCCCTGATGTCCTAAGTGACCACTCTCCTGTCTCCTGCTGTTGGTCAAATAAATCCACTCCCAGTCAATCTAAAAAAATCCACCCAGAGACACCTCAAAAAAGGAGCCCTCTCTCGTCTCAAACATTACCTCTCCTCCTGTGACTGGGCACCCATTCACACTGCCACATCTGTAGACATTGCCCTCACCTCCTTTATTAAAATTTTTAATACCGCCTGTGACATATTTGTCCCTTTCACTACACAAATTATAAAAGACAGGGATACTCCGTGGATCTCGCACACCCTATTAAAACAGATGCAACACAGAGATGACCTCTGGTATAGGTCTTTGCACTCCCAACTCCCCTCTGATCATCAGCTATATAGAGAGGCTAGGAACAGGTGCACCTGGGCAATTCAACTAGCTAAGTCTACCTACTACAAGCAAGCACAAACCTCCACATGGGGCACTGGGAATAAATTCTGGAACAATGTCAAAGAACTCTGTGGGAAAGCCATTTCCCCACCCCCCACTCAGATTCTCAATCAGCACACCCTCACCCAGGACCCTAACACCATAGCAAATGTTCTTAACAACTCCTTCTCCAATCTAAGCCACATCTGACCACAAAACTTCTTTGACCCTATCCCAAATGGTCCCTCTAGTGCCTCCTCACCTAATATATGCCCTCTCTTCGGGCTGAGAATCATCTCCTGCAACGAGGCTAAGCGCTACCTATCCAAAGCACTGAGCAAATCGCATTTCAGCAGTGACTCCCTAGACCTTAAAATTCTCAGACTTACACTCGATGAGACCCTGCCTCACCTCACTAAAATACTAAACTGTTCTCTGACACTGGGTCAATTTCCAACTCTCTGGAAAAGGGGTATCATCATACCTATCCTAAAAAGGTTAATCCAACTGACCCTAATAACTATAGGCCCATCACAATCCTCCCCCTTCCCAAAGTGCTCGAAATAATTGTGGCAGACCAGCTCACAGAGTACCTGAACAAATACAATCTGCTGTGTCCAGAACAGCATGGGTTTAGATCAGAGCACACCACCACAATGGCCCTCCTTGAATTTACCTCCTACATACACGGAGCGTTGGATCAAGGGTCACTTGCAGGGGCTATCTTTGTAGATCTGACCGAAGTGTTTGACACTGTCAGTCATGCACTTCTTATCCACTCACTCCCCTCCCTCCCTCCATCTTGCTCCTGAAGCAGTCTCCTGGTTCAATAACTATCTCTCTGACTGGATGCAACAGGTCAAAATCAACACCACCCTATCTGACAAGCTACCTGTTCACTCTGGAGTCCCCCAAGGGTCTATCTTAGGCCCCCGACCTTTCACTCTCTTTCTCAACTCCCTCCTCCAGGCCTGCAGTGGTAAACTATTACTCTACACCAATGATGCCATTGTATACAGGAAACACACAAATCCTATCTCCCTTCAAAATATCCTGAAAAGCTGCTTTTGAGAACTTGAATCCTGGTTTACTGATCACAGGTTACTACTTAACTACAACAAGACCAAAGCTATGATCTTTGCTCACTGCCAAAACCCCAATAGTAATGCCCAACTAACTATCTCCAATCCACAGGGCATCCAAATTGAACAGGTCACTAACTTTAAGTATCTGGGCATTACACTGGACACATCCCTCACCTACCACTCACATATTAAACACCTCTCTACTTCTGCCAACATACGGCTGGGGATTCTTTACAGGCACAAACACTGCCTCCCCGATGCTTAGACTGGCTGTTACCTCCTCAGTACTATCTGTTGTCAACTATGGGATTACAATTTATGGCACAGCCAATAGCAGAGCCCTAAAAAGAATCAAATTAACTCTTAACAAAGCCTGCCGATTGGTCACTAACACAGAAAGATCAACCTACACATGTGAGCTCTATAATCGAGCAGACTGGATGACCTTTGAAGGGAGACTAATATATCACACCTGCCTCCAAGCAAAAAAGATCCTGATGAAACTTTCACTTTTGGGTCTTCACCCCCTCATCCAACCAACCCCTCATACGAGCACCCCTCGACACCTAGCTAACACCAAACTCCTAATCCCCCACTATAGGACTTCACTATGGCAAAGATCTTTCAGGTATCAAGCGCCATTCTGGCTTAATCAACTCCCTTCCTCCATCTCCCAAGCCCCCAGCCTTAGCCTATATAAAAAAGGTCTCAAGAGATTTCTCCTGGACTCTGAAACTTGTGGCTGCCTCAACCGGTCCTCCCACACTAGGCTGAAGTCAGAAAACCAACGTCTCCCTCAACTCCCTACCAGGCCATCTTAGGTCTGGGTACCTTAAGCACAACCCTTTGGCTAAATGCTAGCATCTGAAACTAGCAACCAATCCACCCTCACCCCAACGACCCTGGGTTCCTATTTAACTCTAGTGAAACCGTGTGAAACTAACCTAGTAAGCTAATTACTCTGTACTGATTCTACCATGTTATATTGCCTTAATGCATTGTTTGCCTGGTTAACAATGTACAATTTGTCACAATGTGTTGTTCTGTTTATGGATGTGGAGCCCTTTGCAAAGGAGTCTTCGACTCAAAGGATTGTAATTCCGAAACTTCAATAAATAAATAAAATAAAATCATGCACAGCAATACACTGTTACACACAGCATGCAGCAAGACTCATAACTACTTCATTTGTTTTATGGGGGGGCTTCACCACCCATGCCCCCATGTGGGGGGCTTTGCCTCTCACACCCCTTGAAACTATTATAACCAACTCCGAGGGGGTTTGGACACAGGGGCAAGAAGTAAATAGTGAAAAAAAAATTCCCTTACAGGGAATCAAACCACTTTCCCCCCCCAACCCCATCCACTGCAGGGTCAGGTGTTCTAGCCACTCCACCATGGGAGCGGCTTGACCACGAATCTGACCCGCAGTGGCCAAATACACTTCCTTCTTCTGGGTGAGTGACAGGGGTTAGCGATAATTTCATATTGCTATAATTTCCCAGTCATTGTAAAGCCATTTGTGCTCTTAACAGTGCGGTCTTGCTGTGCTCGGTATTGTCCTTGCTATTCTCACCCGGTACCATCCATTATTTTATTGGACTTGGGGAAGTTTATTCCACACTTTAACTATTCTGAGATAACAACATTTTTTATTTATTTTCACCCTTGTTTCTGTTGAGACTGCCAGTGTGGTTCTTCACGTTACTCTATTCCTTTTCTCTGCAGGATCTTTTTCCAACTTTACATCTATTCTTTGAATCCATTAATCTTTACTTCCTTTATTGACTTCACTGTAGCCACCATTTTTATTCAGTCACCCCCCTTTTTTCATTGTGTTTCATTATAATATTCCCCCTTTTAAGCTTGACACTTCTTGTACATTATGCTTCATCCTCCTTTGCTTCCCCCCCAGGCTGTCCCATTTTGTTCCCTTGTATCCAATTCAAGTCCTGTGTAATCCCCTTTCTCCTTATCTATTTATGTAGAATTTTCCTGGATTGGAACTATAAAAGTCCTAATTAATGAACTTAGATAAATTTATTTGAAAAGGGCTACTTTTTAAGCTATTTTTTTTTCATTTCCAGGATTGTATTGTGATTGTTGACTTTTAGCAACTTTATTTGACCTCCTTAGATATAGTGAGGTAGGCACTGGAAGAATTTTTCAAATTGTTCATATACAGTTGTGTGAAGTCCTATAATGATACCTTTATGAGATAAGTTTACTTTAAATGTTAAAATCACATTAATATTCAGTGAATTTGTAACACATTTCTAGTAGAGAATTTTGTTGAATTATTTGTCCGTGGATATAAATTTTATATGGCAGGTGTTAAATGATATCAACATTTGGTTTGAAACACTATATGAGTTTTTGTACTTTAAAAGTGCTATTACCTTTATTAACTACCTTGCTGTGTAAAAAAACAAACTGATGACTTTTTCATTGTTGTAATTCACTTATTCACTTTGCACTTGTGTTTGGTGCATGTTCCTTTAATTGGTTGTGCATAAATGATCACTTTGTTTGTCAGTTCTCCAGATATGCCTCCATTTGATGGCCTACTGAAGGGTTGAGGTGATTGGGGCTACAGGTTGTTTCCAAGGCTTCTTGCCAAATAAACTACCACTGGCTTTTTTGATGAAAACCATTCCAAGAGTGCTGGGCTTTCTTTACAAGTTTGTAAGTATTTGAGCTGGCAGCTCTGCTCGGGCACCACCACTTCCAGTGAGCACCTGACTTTCTCTTTGGGCTTTTAGTTACTTTGAATGAGGCACAACATTTGTACCTCTCTTTCATTAGTGACATTAGGGGATGAGTAAGCAATTTAGTCTTTTGGCCACTCACCCTTCTAGTAGTAGTGGGAGCATGTCTGTTTTGGAGTAAAATAAGTACTGCGTTAAAGTGAGTAGTGGATATATCTACATCATCAGTGTTCCAGAGGTCAGACCAGTCTTGGGTGACCAGGTCAGCTTTAAATTCTGCAGTGTGCAATTTGGAGTAATATCTAAATTGCATGATCCAGGGAGGTGCTCTGGGTAGATTAGTTCACCAGACACAGTACACTTGGGAGTGGTCACTTATATTGCCAGGAAGAGTACCTGAGCAGGTAATCTTCTCAACATCTGATACAAGGATCCAGTCAATGAGGGTTGCAGTATTGGCATTATTGAATAGTCCGGTTGACTGTGTGATGATTTGATCTAGCAATAATTTGTTGAGATGCGGATCAGCATCTTTCCTAGTTGTGCCTGACCAGTTTATGATGAAGTCACCAAGGATCACAAAGCCACTATTTTTGACAATCAGGGTGATTACATCTATTAGGGACGGTAATCCAAGCTGACTGAAGGCTGGAGGAAGATAGGCACTGAAGATGTGCAGCTTCTTAGACTACCTTTTTTTTTTTAAATCATATTTATTCATTTTCAGTAGACCAAACAACAAACATACACACATTACACATACCCGGCCAAGCCAGGGACACAACCCAAAACTGGCTGTGTAAACTATGTACAACCCCTATGTACAAGCACACTGGGGAGCCACCCCACATTATGGCCAAATTCAGAATCAGTAGTGTTTTAATATAAGACATTGTCCAATGTTAGAAACACCATCCCTTCTTTAACTCAATCCTCCCTTATATGTCCACTCGCAGGTGTGCTGCATCCTAGGACCCCCAAGGAGCCTGAATCATCCCGGACGGTTTCCCAGTGTGTCCCCTGGAAGAGAGAGAGAGAGAGAGAGAGAGAGAGAGTCCCCATCCCCTTGAACCCCTGCAGACCACAACCATTCCCCTGTTATCTTAGTAGTAAACCCAGTATGACCCAGTTTTAGCCATCTAGGAAGCTTTGAGTCCAAACATTACACAGAATATTGGGGAAAATAAAAGAAGAAAAAACATGTTACACATGGCACAATACAATATAGACATTAGACACTCCAGCTTATATCCCTTTGCTAATCATTATCTGACAGACAGACCTGAGTTCCAGTGCCTGTGACTTGCTGGGAATAGATCGCATCTAATATTGCCCATCTTTTAGCATATAGCTCCTGTCTCCCCTCATAAAATAGGTGTCTCTTTATCTTGGCCAATACCCCCAGCAATTCTCTCACCCATTGTTCATATGCACAGACCTGATCGTCCTTCCAGTGCTTTACTAAGAACGCATTGACTACCGACACCATTAACGAAAGGTGGAATTTGGGTGCAGTCCCTATAATCTGAGAGAAGTCACCCAGAACACATACTTCTGGGGTCATATAAGCTGAATAGTCTAGCATTGGATCCATGCCCGTGTTAATCTCCCTCCATAGGGAGAAATTTACTGCAACCCACATGACATGTAACAGGTCACCCACTTTTCTCGCACCTGAAACACAGATCTGTCTGTCTCAACCCTCTACCATATAGCTTTACAGGGTATAGTATATGTTGTGAACCACAAAGATCTGCATGTTCCTATATTTGGAATCACATTGTATTTAGTGGCCTTCCAAATAATTTCCCACCTTAGATTTTAGGAGCCATCGCTTATCCCAGTAAGGATTTGAGTAGAAGTATTTGGGCCCAGGAAGTCCAAGAGAAGTTTATAAACTCGTGAGAGTGGGTTAGCTTTCCGGAAGGCTTCCCTTAAACTCCTCCACGAGAGGAAGTTATCTGAAAAGTCCCCCAACCCCTTCCAGAACCCTGCTATCATTTGTTTAAGCTGTAACCTTTGAAAAAAGGACAATCCCTCACATTGTGGTGGTAGACTATTTTGTCTCCCTGCTGCGTATCTTTCAATCTTAAACCACCCAGAAAATTAGACCACCGGTGTCCAAGTACCCGACCCCCTATAACCAAGTTGGGATTACCCAGTATGGGCTGGTCTCTAGACCTCATTTGGCAGCACCTTTGTACCGGAGTGAGAAAGGACCACCAGGCCTCCAGGGTTTTCCTAATTGGGTTCCCATACCCCTCCCTGAATGAACCTTTTTTGGGCCTGGCATATAGCATCGATTCAGGGGAACAGTCGGAGCTCAGTAACGACAAGTTCTCCTCGATTTGCAACCATACAGGTATATAATTTCCCCCATCAGCGCTTTCTGCCCATTGAGCCATCAGTCCTAACTGGCCTGCCACATGATAAGCATGGAGGTCAGGTAATCTAATGCCCCCCTCCTCATATGGCAAATGCAAGACCTTGTATTTTATCCTGGCTGGTTTGTTATTCCATAGGAATCCTGAAATTAGTCTTCTAATTAAACTAAACCACTTGACAGGGATGTTATATAGAGCTAAATATACCGGATATATCAACCTTGGTAGGACATTCATCTTAATGAGGCCCAGACGCGCCGTAAAGTTCAGAGGTAACTTGTTCCACCTTGTGATGTCCCCTTTAATTGCCGATATGATCCCCCCCAAATTGGCATCAACCCTGGACTCTTGGTTTGCTGTAATCCAAATTCCAAGATACTTCAATTTGTCAGTGTTCCACTGTACTCCCAAGGATGACAAATCTGCCTTAAATACATGTGGAGTCAAGGGTAGGATTTGTGTTTTGGTGAGATTTAACTTGTAGTTAGAGACCTTAGAGAAACGATCTATTGAGTCTCTTACACTCTCAAAGCTGGATACTGGGTCTCGTAAATGAAGGAGTATATCGTCCGCGAAGACTGAAAGTTTTAGCTCCATTCCCCCAATCCTGATCCCCTGGACCTTAACATCCCTATTTATAGATCTTAACAGGGGTTCTAAATAGATGTTGAACAGTATCGGCAAAAGAGGACATCCTTGGCGAGTCCCATTATTAAGCTGAAATTCCCTCAAGATATAACCATTACATAGTATTCTAGCCATTGGAGCAGCGTATAGATTCTTAATACCTCTAAAGAGACCCCCAGGGCACCCCATTTTCTCCATTGTAGCAAAGAGAAATGGATGTGAGACCCGGTCAAACGCTTTTTCAGTGCCTAGGGAGATCAGGGCCAGGGGTAGCCGAGAATCTGGGGCAAAATTTAGAATATGATGAATTTTCCTGAGAGCATCTTTTGCCCCTCTCCCCTGGCATAAAGCCTACTTGCTCCTGACTAATTAAACTCGGAGCAATAGTCAAAATCCTATTTGCCAAGATTTTGGTAAGAATCTTAATATCTTGGTTTATTAATGCTATAGGCCTATAGTTACCTAGTACATCCCTGGGCTTGTCAGGCTTGGGTATTAGAATAACATACGCCTGGTAGAGCGGTGAGTGGTGAATTTCTTCCCTCATTATAGTAAGGAAAAAATCATGAAGTATAGGGAGTATGGTCTGGATATGGGTTTGCTAAAATTTGGCAGTGAGACCATCAGGCCCTGGTGATTTACCTAGAGGAAGAGACTGCACCACATCGACAATCTCGGATGCTCTTATTGGGGCTTCCAGTTCCTTAACTTGGGCAGAGTCCAAAATAGGTAACTGAATTCCTTCTAAATAACTACTAATCTCTTTCTCCCCCACCAAGTCTCTAGCTTGGTAGATTTCTGCAAAGAATGATGCAAATGCCTCAGCCATTTCTTGAGGATCTGTAACCAGCTTCCCTTCATGCTTAACTGATATAATTGTCCTACTTGCCTCCCATTCTTTAATTCTGGCTGCTAGAAGGCACCCTGGGACGTCACCCTGCAATAGGAACTTGGCATTAATCTTATTTAACCAGAACTCTGTCTTCCCATGAACAATTTCTGACAGTTCCCTTCTCAGACATTTAAGTTCCACATCTATTTCCCCCGAGGACCCTTCAAGCTGCGACAAAGAGTTTATCGCCCCAACCAGGAATTCTTTGGCCCTTCTAAGCGACTTGTCCCTTGCCGCTAGAGCCCTAGCTGCCTCCGCATACAAGAACTTACAAGTAGGCCAAGCTAACCTTTTATCCTCCAGTGTGGGAAGCTGGGACCTGATGATTTCCTGTAAAGGCCCCTCTAATTCATCCCTTCTCTTATCCTCTGTTAAAAGTCAATCATGCAGCCTCCACCTATAAGGTCTAGGCAGCGTGGGTCTTGGTTCCCACTGCAACTGGATGAGAGAGTGGTCTGAAAGGGTCCTACCCTCAGTCAGCACTTCTCTAATCTCTGTGAGAGCCTCTCTATTAACCAAAAAAAGTCAATTCTAGTGTGACTTTTGTGTGCTGCCGAATAGAATGTCATGCTAAGGCCCCTATTTGAAAGATTCTTAACTGGATCAGCTAAAGCTGCTGACTCCAAAAACTTAGCCAGGGCTGACTGGGCCTTGGTCTTCGGCCTGCTATGTGGAGGTATCCTACCCTCCTTGTTATCAAAATATATATTCCAATCCCCAGCCAGGATAAGTGAGTGTGAGGGAAGGGTAGCTATATCCCCTTCTATTGAGGCAAAAAATTCGGGATCGGGAGGAGTTGGCCCATAAATGGATGCCACCGAGACTGCCTTACCAAGCAGATTGCCCGACAAATAAATCCCCCTACAGTCTTGCCTGGTTAACACTTGGGTCACTTCAAATGGGCGGGATTTCTTGATTAAAATCGCAACCCCCTCGGAGGCCCTGTCCCTTCCCACTCCATATACCTGCCCCACCCATCGCTTACTGAGACCATCTAACTCGTCAGTCAATAAATGTGTCTCTTGTAGAGCTACAATGTGCGCCCCTCGTTGCTCAATATACCACAGAATAATCATTCTCTTATGTCGACCCCTGAGTCCTTTTACATTCCAAGAAATTATTTTAAGGCATGCCATCAATAACATCAAAATTTTTCACATGAACTCAGATATTGTGCCTCTCTAAGGTCTGCATTCCTATTGTTCCCGTACTTGGACTCTCTCTCTTTCCACCCCTGTTCCCCCCCTTTGTCCCCCGGTCCTTAGACCAACCAGCCATCTGATGTTGAGTCATGGATGAACCCATTCCCTTACCTCCCCTCAGTCCCAGCCATTGGCATCAAACCCCAGAATCTGGCCCTTGAATCCCCCAGAGACGTGAAAGTAAAGGCCCCATCTTCTCTGAAATCCATCGTCCCCTTATATTTCCCAGATATAAAAAGAGAAAGTAAACAATGAGGAAATTAAGGGAGTCCCCCTCAAGCCCTCTTTGGTAAATTATATCTCTAACCAACATTGCTCCACTCTGGGTTCTCTTGCACCCCGGAGTGATACCCCTTCCTTTACTAATGCTGATTAAGTCCCAATCCCTTAGACCACTTCCCTTATCCATCCTTCGCCAAAGCTGGCAAGCGCCTGCTTTATAACTAGTAACGCCCCTTAGCAAGTAAAACCCTAGCTAATTGACCCCTTTTGTAATAAACACAATCTCTCATCACCCCCTTATAACAACTTCCTCCAGTGTTTCAGGAACTGGAAAGTATTCCTGGGTCTGATAACACAGATAATATGATTAACAAATCCCCTTCCCCCTGACCACTAATTAATACACTAAAGTCTTGTGATTTGACATTTTGTGACCCATCGCAGGTCCTAAAACCCAACCCTGGCTAGTCCCTTGAATGTCCAGATTCAAACCAAAAGCAGTGGAGCCACCGGCCTTAAAAATGTAAACACCTGTGTTTTTCTTCCATCACAGCCCTCAAAGGGGCTCAACCTCCTTTGCCCACAAACAGTCATGTTGGGGGTTTGAATAAATCTGGAAGCTCAGCCCGTAGCCCCTCCAGCAGCTTCTTAGACCTACCTAAGGTTAGCATGCCATGGCACATTTCATAGGTGGGGGATGGGGATTAGGGACTGGAGAGGGGTGGAGATATTAAGGTAGGATTTGAAAGAAATCATTCCATCTCCCCATTTGGGAGGGGGCCTGTCATCTCTTATAAAGCTGTAACCTGCTATTTTGCACAGATTTTCTGTGACAGAGGCTTAAACCAGGTTTCTGAGATACACAGTATGTCAGTCTGGTAATGTAAGGTCCACGCAGTAAGTTCGGTAAAGTTATGGAGTAGGCTCCTAATGTTTAGATGTACAGCTAATATTCTTCAGGTGAAGCTACCTCTGGCTGGAAGCTGCAATACTGAACATAGGATTTGCAAGAAAGCGAGTTGTGCTCACAACAGAGAGAGGTGAACCTTACAATTGTCTTTGGTTTGTAGCAGATATTCTGCAGGTGGAGGCTACTTCTAACTGAAAGGTGAAATAAGAAACTTAGACATCAGGAAAAGACAGTCTTTCAAGCAACAAAGGGAGGTGGATCTAGCTTTACTTTTGTTACAATTCTCAAGATTTTCAGTGCAGGAAGAGTTTAAAGCACAGCTGACTTATTTTGGGTCTGACTGCTTTCAGAGCACAAACCACCAGGCTGTTTTGGGGCTGGGGAGGTTTACCTGTGTCTGACTTGGATGTCTGGATTTTCTCTGTTTGATTAGCAGGTATTTTCTCTGTCAAATTGTTGTAGGCATCTTGCTGACAGGAAGGCACTCATCGCAGTGGTGGGTCAGAGCTTTTAGCTGATTGTTTCATGAGGGTACAGTTTAGGCCCAACCCTGCTCACCCTCACCCCACCCACCCTGGAAATAGTTCCTTATACCTGGGGTTCTGACATCATTCCTCAAGAGTGCAAGGTGCATATCACTGTCATATCCTCTCTAGCACACTGTACTGACAATATAGGCATACACATTGTATAATATATATATATTTCTATATAACAAACCAATCACACACACATACACACAAAAAAAAGTAGATAAACATGTGGAGAGTAGTGCAATGTAATGGCTGTGGGGCAGCAGTCTTCCAGGAGTCTTTCTGGAGGCTGAGATGCTGCCCTATTTGCAGACAACTCTCTGCCCTGAGGGAGAAAGCTGCCCATCTTCAGGCCACACTGGACAGTAGTAAGGGAACCTTCCCCCAGACCACACTGGACAGTAGGAAGGGAACCTCCCCCATCCAGGGAGCACCAGAGCCACCACCACTTCCTCAGAGGTTGCGAAGAAAGCACAGCAGTTGGACCACAGTGGGCTCAGGGAGGGTGAGGACGGTGGAACAGAGGCACACCCAGTCAATTGTTCCACTCCACAATCCATACACCATTCTGGGGGAGCATAGCTTCCCTATGGATGCACCCACAGAGGAGACTAAGAAGGCTGAGGACAACTGTCACAAGGGAGGCCCACAGGAAGGAGGCAGAGGACACCACAGGGGAAGGAAGCAGCTCCTGGGGGGGACTCAATTATTGGGGGATAGAACTGGGGGGAGCAGGGAAAACTGAAGTAAGGTGCCTGCCTGGTGCCATGGCTTGGAGGGACAGGAAGTGCATCCTCAGGATCATGAGAACAGCTGCACAGGAGTCTGAGCTGGACATCATTGTCCACCTAGGGACAAATGACTTGGCTCATCATGAGATTAGAGCAGTGCAGGAGGACTTTGTAGAGTTGGGGAGGGGCCTAAGACAAGTAGCACACACAGTATCCTTTTCAGAGATGCTGCCTGTCAATAGCATGGGTGAGGTAAGGGTACTTTGCACCATGCAGTTTAATGAATGGTTGAAAAAAATGCTGTGGAGCACAGGGATTTGGCTTCATTGGGGACTGGGGTTCCACCTGGAGGTACACCAGCCTATACTGGCAAGATGGTCTGCATCTGTCCAGGAAGGGAACAAGTCTTTTGAGCAATTGGTTTAAATGCTTCATTGGCAAGCTTTTAAACTAGTCAAGGGAGGAGGCACTGACAAGCAGCAGGAAAATGCCAGCCTCTCCCTACAAAACAGGGTACTAAATGAGAAAAAGACCGAGGTAGAAAGGTCAATGGGGGATGCTGCAACAGAAGGTAAAGCCATCAAAAAAATGGAGAGCAATGAGTACCAATGCCCGTAGTCTGAGTAACAAGCTTCCTGAATTAGTGGCCTTGATGGAGGAGGAACATCTGGATATCGTGACAGTCACAGAAACATGGTACACACAAAACCATGACTGGCACATAAACATACCAGGGTACACTATCTACAGGAGGGACAGGGAGGGTAAAAGAGGAGGAGGAGTAGCTCTTTACATAAGGGAAGGAATCAAAGCAACAGAACAAAAGGGTAAACAGGGAGGAGGAGAAGAAGCACTGTGGGTAAATTTGGAGACAGGCAATGGCACCACAATCTGCACAGGGGTTGTATACAGACCCCCTTCTCAGGGGGAGGAAATGGACAAGGAAATGATAGAAAGTATACTTAGAATGGCAGAAAAAGGGGAGATATTGCTGATGGGTGATCTGAATATGCCAGATGTTAACTGGAGTGCAGTTGCAGCAGTCACTTCGAAGATTGGGGTTATTCTAGATGCCCTATGGGGGCATGCCTTAGACAACTAGTATTGGAGCCCACTTGAGAGGCAGCAATCTTAGACCTGGTTCTCTCAAATGGAGATGGAGAGAGGATCACAGATGTAGAAGTGGGTAGCCATCTGGGAACTAGCGACCATCGAACAGTATGGTTCACAATAAACACAGCAATAGAGTCGAGCCATACAAAGACAAAAGTACTGGACTTTAGGAGGGCTGACTTTGTCAAAATGGGTGAGTGCCTAAGGAATGCACTAGCAAATGGGCAGGAAGGAGGGGTGGAAGAACAATGGGGAATAATAAAAACTGCCATCACAGAGTTAACAAGCCTTTGTGTGAAACAAATAAACAAAACAAACTGATGTAAGAAACCACTATGGTTCTCAAAGGAAGTGGCAGTGAAGGTTCAAGAGAACAAGAAAGCATTCAGGAAGTACAAGGAATCACAGAAGGAGCAGGACAGAGAACTGTATCAGTTAAAGGAAAAGAAAGCTGGGAAGGCAGTCAAAACAGCAAAAGCCCAAACTGAGGAAAAGATAGCCAACTCAGTTAAGAAGGGGGATAAAACCTTTTATAGGTACATCGGGGAGCAAAGAAAGAGCAAGGAAGGGATAATGAGGCTTAATAAAGGGAGGGAGGTGGGCAGATGGTGACTGTGAAAAGGCAGAGATACTAAACAAATATTTTTGCTCAGTATTTACAAATGAAGAGGGGGAGATACCTAAAACAAACAGTAGAAACACTCTGGATACAGAAGTTCATACCAGCCCATTTACAGAAGAAAGGGTTCTGAAAGAACTCTTAAAACTGAAGGTGGACAAAGCAATGGGGCCTGATGGAATTCATCCCAGAATTCTAAAGGAACTAAGGGTAGAACTAGTGACACCACTGACTACCCTCTTTAACAAATCATGGGAGGATGGGGTGGTACCTGAGGACTGGAGGAGGGCAGATGTGATTCCCCTTCACAAAAGTGAGAGCAAGGCAGAAGCAGGAAACTACAGACCTGTTAGTTTAACCTCAGTGGATAGGGAAAATGATGGAATCACTTCTGAAAGAAAGAATTGTCGAGTATCTAGAGGCCAGAGGGCACAGGACCCAAGGCAGCATGGATTCACAGTGGAAGGTCAAGCCAGATGAATCTGATAGATTTCTTTGACTGGGTGACCAAAGTAGTAGATCAGGAGGGCTGTGGACATGGCCTACCTAGACTTTAGCAAGGCATTTGACACAGTCCACACAAAGATTAATATACAAGTTAGCCAGCCTGGGAGTGGGTCCCAAGATGACAGCCTGGGTAAAGAATTGGCTGGAGAATAGGACACAAGAGTAATAGTAAATGGAGTCCATGCTGAAGAAAGGAGTCACTAGTGGGGTACACAGGAGTTCAGTATTAGGACTGGTCCTCTTCAATGTCTTTATAAGCGACATTGCAGAGGGACTGGAAGAAAATATATCTCTTTGCAGATGACACAAGATCTGCAACAGAGTTGATGCACAAGGTGGGGTGAAAAGGATGAGAAGGGACTTGGCAAGGTTAGAAGAATGGTCAAATGTATGGCAGCTTAGATTCAAAGCTAAGAGGTGAGGTAATGCACCTGGGATACAAAACCTGGAAGAGTACACAATGGGGTGAGATACTAACAACGACAAAAATGGAAAGGGACCTGGGAGTAGTCATATCAGATGACCTAAAGGTGGGCAAGCAATGTGAGAGGTCAGCAAGGAGGGCTGGGGGATACTGGGATGCATAGGGAGAGGCATCACCAGTAGAAAATAGGAAGTTATTATCCCTCTGTACAGACAGCTGGTGAGACCCCATCTGGAGTACTGCCTGCAGTTCTAGAGACCCAATCTCCGCAAAGACATAGACAGGATGGAAGCTGTCCAGAGGAGGGCAACTAAAATGGTGCAGGGTCTGCACCGGAAGACATATGAAGAGAGACTTAAGGAGCCTAATATGTATAGCCTCAAGGAAAGGAGGGAGAGGGGGGACATGATAGAAACATTCAAGTACCTCAAGGGAATCAACAAAGTCCAAGAGGGTAGCATCTTTCAAAAAAAGAGGTGTGCAAGAACAAGGGGCACAATTTGAAGATAGAGGGCAGCTCAGAGGTAATTTAAGAAAGTATTTTTTCACAGAGGGTTGTGGATGCATAGAACGGCCTTCCGGAGGAGGTTGTGGAGTCAAAAACAGTAGTGGAATTCAAGCATGCATGGGACAGTCATAAGGCAATTCTAGGGGGTTGGGGTAGGAAGAAGTAGGCTGCTGGTTAACTAGGATCTGCAGCTTATCCATTAGGTAGGGAAATGGGCAGACTGGGTGGCCAAGCAGTCCTTATCTGCCAATAAATTCTATGTTTCTATGTTTACTATTTTGAGTCCCTTCACTTCCTGCCAAAGAAGGGAGGAGAGGGTGTGTGTATGGTTTGGGTAGGTCCAGGGTTACATTCTATATCCCCAGCAATCATTAGCAGCTTGTGCATCCATAAGATTAGAGCTATGAATTTATGTCTTTTTTGGTGCTTGTGATTGTGCTGGAGATGCCAATGTACTTTAGATGCCAGTGACCCCATACGGTACCATTCTTAAGAAGTAATGAGGCTCTGGGTGTGAAGAGGTTGATAAGGCTTGATAAGTGTATTAGACATCCTGAAGCTGTCATGGGATGGGAGGCAGACAATAGGGGGTGTAAATAGTGGAATAATTTCTGCTATGTACAGTGTAGCGTAGAAGGAGAAGAGGGCAAGCAGTGTGAGGTGTACTTATTTTCAGAGCCATTTTTGGGGGTGAGAGGTAGTAGATCTATGGAAGGGTGTGTGGAAAGAGCCAGTAGTAAAATAGTCTAGAACTGTCAGCAGGGTGACTTTGAAGTGCAACTGGAGTACCTCTGGTTGTCTTACATCTTGTCCTGTGTGGAGCAGCTTAAGGAGCATTAGCCTCGATTCAGATTTGCCGGATCTATGGTGATTTTAAGTGTGAGAGTAATTTACAGTATCTGTGTAGGTTTCAAGGATTCAATAATGTCCCTAGTGGCTAAACTCTATAAGGACGTTATGGAAAATTGGGGAGTTAGGTGTCAGCAGCTGCTTCTAGTGGTCTCAATGAACTCAGCAGCTCTAAAGGGTGTTGCCTACTGTAGAAGGGGAAACCTACTTGCAGGCTGTTTAACCTAGTGGTTAGGGCCGTGGTCTATGTAAGGACTGTGCTCCAGGTGTACCAGGTTCGATCCCTACCCTAGTCACTGGTAAGGTCCTTAGGGGAGCTAGGCGGGGTTTCATGTGGAGAGGGTTAAGGTGGTGAAAAATATGTGCTTGTCTTGTAGTAGAAGAGTTGAAGGTGCTTAAATATTATAAGCTGAGTATGGTGTAATAGTGACCCCTAGTGGTCCTGGAGTATAAATTGTCATGGGGTGATTGGGTGAGATTGAATCACTTGACTAGTAATTCCTATAAGGAAATTGCCCAGCTAGAGTGGGAGGATGGGGATTGGGTGGGACAGCCACCATGGTAGCAGCAGCAGGCCTGCACTGTACAACATGGTCTACAATAACTGCTGGTGGGCTGGGCTCTGGGGCATTTGACAATTGGGAGAGTCGCTCCTTAATCAGAACTGGTGGGGGAAGCCTGCAAGCAGAAGGTAAAAGGATTAGGAGGTCATGGTGATACAAAGGGAGGTAAAGAGATTAGAAGGTCACAGTAAATAAAAGATAGGTCAGGGCGGGAACACTGAGCTAGACAGCAATGGGGAGGGGGAGGGGGAGTGGGTGATGGTATGCCACGCAGCAAACATTACAGTCCCCTACCAGTACTGAAGCACTCCCAACAATGCCAAACTCCTTACAATCCACAAACATCCTGCTCAGTACATTGTCCCAGTTGCAGCCATTACAACACAATTCCCCAAGAAGACCAATCCCTTAATTCTCCCTTCAAATACCACTAAACAATGGGTAATATCACACAGACTCCATTAAGGCACCCCCCCCCTCCAGTATTAGCAGCATTCAGCATCCAACTCTGCCTGCTAAAAATCAATCAGTGTCATTCCACCGACAAAAACAGAAGAGCATAGTACATTGAGACTGACAGCATTTAGTTTTCCTGCACTGTACAACATGGTCTGCAATATCTGTTGGCAGGCTGGGCTCCAGGACAACTGATGTTCAGACAAGTTGCTCCTTAATTGGAACTGCTAGGAGAAGCCTGCTGGCAGGCTGGGCTCCCGGGTGTCCGACAGTCAGGTAAGTTGCTTCTTAACTGGAACTGCTAGGGGAAGCCTGCTGGTGGGCTGGGCTCCAGGGTGTCTGACAGTCGGGTGAGTTGCTACTCAATAGATCATGCGAGTTGCTCCTTAATTGAAACTGCTAGGGGAAGCCTGATGGTGGGCTGGGCTCTGGACTGTCCAACAGTCAGGCAAGTTGCTCCTTAGTTGGAACTGCTAGGGGAAGCCTTCTGACAGGCTGGGATCTGGGGTATCTGATGGTCGGGCAAGTTGCTCCTTAATTGGAACTGTTAGGGGAAGCCTGCTGGCAGGCTAGATATAGATATAGATAAGGATACAGTAAAGATATAGATATAGATATAGATATAGATATAGATATAGATATAGATATAGATATAGATATAGATATAGGAAGTCACGGACTTTGTCATCGATCAGGTATTGGAGTCACCCAGATGGATTATTCTGGGTGATTTCAATGCCTGGATTGATGACAAACTCTTGCAGTTAGGTCAGGACTTCCTCTAACTGATGTGTTTGTTGGGCCTCACATGGGTTGTTACTTCTGTGATCCATATACATGGCCACTCATTAAATCTTATCTTCTTGTTGGGAATGGAAGTCATAGACCTTATGGTGGAGCCAGTCATTTGGTCGGACTTCCATACCATGAGGTTCTCATTTGAAGCCCTCCAATAGACCTTCTCTTACGGAGATGGTCCAGTATCGTCCTTTAAGGGGTTTCACCCCAGAAGGTCTGATGGCAGCACTAGACCTATCGATGAGTGTATGTATGTGGAGCTGGGGGAGTTGATTTATAAAATAGAGCTGTTACTGAGGCCCTCGACTCCATCACACCTGTCCATGTTTGGCCCCATGCTTCACTCCAGAGATCCCTTTGGTTTGATGGGACTCTCAGGGAGATGAAAATGAGGGGTCGAAGGTTGGAGTGGCATTGACTGAAATCTGGATCTTGGAAGGACAAACTTATATTAATATCCAACTACAGGAATAATCAATCAGCAATCTATTGTAAGAAGACAATTCCTGCCAAAGGAGATTGCTGCAGCAACTAACAGACCGGCTCAGCTCTTCCACACTGTTGACAGGCTATGTAATCCTGCCTGTCTTCAATCTGTGGAAGAATTTTCACAAGCAAAGTGTGACAAGTTTGCTCTGTTCTTTGCTGATAAGATTGCCTCCATCAGATTGGAGATTCGGTCAGCACCCTCTAGTGGGACATTCAGTGATCAGCTTGAGGTCATGGATAATCAGATTGTCTGGTTTGACTTCAGTCGGTTGTCTGTCATGGATGACATGAATGTCATCCATGAGATGAGGCCAACTTACTGTAATTTGACCCAGGACCAACGCACCTCCTAGTGGGGTGCATTGATGTCATTGGCCCAGTCCTTGCCAGGATAGTCTGGTGCTCCTTAGTGATGGGAGTCTTCCCTGAGTCCTTGAAGGAGGGTGGTAAGATCCCTTTTGAAAAAACCTGCACTGGATCCGGATTGCCTGGCAAATTACAGACCTGTTTCTAACCTTCCCTTTGTGAGTAAGATTATTGAGAAGGTGGTGGCGCCATCTACTGGAAATCCATTTACTAACTCATGAAATCTATGACTCCAGTTGGGTTTCAGGAAGAGGTGTAGCACCAAGACTGTCCTTGTTCGGGTGCTAAATGTACTCCTGGTGAGGAAGGATAGAAGAAGTCATTCCATTCTTGCTCTCTTTGATCTCTCAACAGCATTTGACACCGTGAACCATGGGGTATTTTTGGAGCATATGTGGCTATGTTGTGGACTGGCTGGCACAGTCCTCAACTGGTATAGATCTTTCCTCACTGGTAGGATGCAGAGGGTGGTGTTTGGGACTCTTTCCTTGACACACCTGCCCCTGCCATGTGGGGGTTCTGCAGGGTTCCATTTTGTCCCCCATGTTGTTTGCAGTGTATATGCTGCCACTGGAAGTGATTAAAAGATGGCATGGGCTGAGTTTTTACTGCTGTGCAGATGATACTCAGCTATACCTGCCTTTTGCACCTGAGCAGTAGGAAGCGGTGTCAGTATTTAGCCAGTGCCCTTCTGAGATCCAAGACTGGCTGAGAGCTAACTGGTTGAGGTTGCATCTGGACAAGACAAAGGTGCTAGTGGTGGAGGGTTGCTTGGGGATGAAGGTGCAATCTGGTGGAGCCTCTGGTTGATGCTCGGAGGCTCCCAGTTGCTTATGTCTGCCAGTGCAAAAAACCTTGGCATTGTTCTGGATTGTAGCTTGACACTGAAGTTACAGGTGTTGGTTGTTGTCCAGTGTGCTTATTATCATCTGAGAACAAGCTGGTACAAGCATTTGGCAAACTGAAGGGACACCACTTAGCTGTTTGGTGGTGTTCCCTCTGTACACCAAGGATGTCTGGCTCCATAAAATCTGTATCTAAGGGGTGCTATTATTACAGACTAGGTGCTTGAGTGGAATTCTGGGAGGTGTAGTTCACTGCATGAAAGGGACTACAACACAAAATAGATAAGGACAGACATAGTATTTTCTTGCAGCTTTTTACTGGGAGCAGAACAGGGCATGATACCCTGTCTGCATTTGCACTTTTAAAAAGAGAAACAAAACAGCTTTTTGAATCTGGTATCTTTGTTTGTTGTGAGCCACAGGCAGTCAGAGGTTGTGGTCACGTGACCGGAACTCAGTTTCCAGCTGCTGCCTACAAATGCTCACCTTTGCTGCAAGCTGGTGCCAGTACAAGCATTTGGCAAACAGAAGGGACACCACGTATCTGTTTGGTGGTGTTCCTCTGTACACCAAGGATGCCTGACTCCATAAAATCTATATCTGAGGGGTGCTACTATTACAGACTAGGTACTTGAGTGGAATCCAGGGAGCTGTAGTTCCCTGCATGAAAGGGACTACAGCACAAAATAGATAAGGACAGACACAATATTTGCTTATAGCTTTTTACTGGGAGCAGAACAGGGCACTATACTCTGTCTGCATTTGCACTTTTAAAAAGAGAAACAAAATGTCTTTTTGAAGTCAGTACCTTTGTTTTTGTGAGCCATAGGCAGTTGGAGGATGTGGCCATGTGACCGGAACTCAGTTTCTGGCTGCTGCCTACAAAAGCTCACCTTTGCTGCAAGTGGGTGCGAGCATAAGCGGGCGAGTGTGTGGCAACACGCGGAGTGACATGCTGAGACTAGTGCGTGTCTGCTGTGTCAGCCAGAAAAGACAGGAAAGAAAGTGCAGGAAACATACATTAATAAAAAGGTCAGTACATATGCTTATTTTGCCAAAAAGTGCCTAAATAAGTTCTATACTATAATGGCTTCAAATGTGGTTACTCTAGCTACTAGTGAGATGGGATTCATGTGTACAAGTTGTGCGATGCTCAGTACAATGCATTAATCACTATTAGAAAATTATACATGTAGAAACTGCTTGGATATTAAAGAACTAAACTGTAAATTAGCTGAACAGTGTGAGGTCAACCAGCAGCTAAGGGCCCAACTGGATGCAATAAATAAAGACAACATTAAGAAATCAATAAATTGCTATGGTATGAGTATTATAAGACAAAGAACATTTGAGGAGGAAGACGATGTAGATGACTGGAGTCAAGTTGCAAATAACAAATGAATTAAGAAAAGCAGGATAAATACTGGGCATAGTATTGCATTAGAAAACCAGTTTACACCTCTAATGAACCTAATTGAGGAAGTAGAAGCACAGACGAATATAATGTTGGATATAGCTACTAATGAGGGCACAAACACTGTGGTGCAAAAAATAAATACAGAACATGGAGAAAGCTTGAGAAATTAAATGCAGGATGAGTCAATTACAACACAGACAGAAATAAGAGAGAAGAGGGTATGCACCATCAGATACCTGCTAATAGACAGAATGAATCAGAAAGCAAACAGATTTTTATCTTAGATGACTCTGTGGTTAAATATACAGATCATTATTCAATACGCAACAATAAAGAGACAACTACCAGCTATAGCTATGGGAGGGCCAAGCTATGGGGCATAGCAAATATGCTATCAGGGATATTTAGCAGTGTACCTGATCAGAAGACCATCCTAATTCATACTGGTACCAGTGACCTGGGGAGACATACTGTTGCTGACACCATTAAAGAAACAGAAAAAATCTACAGCATTCTGAAGCACAATAATGCTGAAATAATTTTCTCTGAGGTACTACAGGTACCAAGAGCAGGATGGGAAAGAACAGTTAAAATAAAATCATATACTAATTGGTTGCAGAGATGGTGATTAGAAAACAAGATTAAATGTTTAACAACTTGAGCATGCTTTGTAGACACATACAATTTTTATAGCAATGACGGGCTACATCTGAACCAAAAAGGAGCAAGATTATTGGGATTAATGTTTTATAATGCAGTAAAAAATATACAATACTGTCCAAAAAACTAGAGACAAGGGGAAGACAGGTAATAGAGACAGATACAATGAGTAAACAGTCTACAACAAATCCCAAGGTTAGGAAAGTTCATGAACTAAGAGCCCTGCTTACAAATGCTCATAGCTTAAGTATAATAAAAAGGACATAACTCAAGCTAATAATGTCAAGAGAAAACATAGATGTGTCAGCTATCACCAAGACCTGGTGGACAGAGAACTCCAATTGGACCATAAACATACCTGGCTATAAAGTCTTCCATCGGGGTAGGGACACACAAAAAAGGAGGAGGTGTTGCTCTGTATGTTAAGGACAATATACAGTATAAACAGATTAGTTTAGATGGAGATAGGGACACTTCTAAGACTATTTGGATAAAAATGCTAAGAGCAAATAACAAAAATATATTGATGGGGGTATGTTATAGACCACCGGAGATAACTAGTGAAGATCACTTCACCCTACCTACAGAAATGGGACACCAAATTCTTAATAAAGAAGTACTGATTCTGGGGTACTTTAATGTTCCAGGTATCAACTGGAAAAAATATACTGGGTCAAGCAAGCAAGAGCATATGTTAATAGATATGTGTATACATAATGGACTGTATCAGATGGTACATGACCCTACCAGAAATAGTAATATTCTTAATCTGGTACTTACAGATAACAGTGAGGGTGTTGATAAACCTAAAATAATAGCCCCCCTAATGTCCAGCAACCATAGTATTGTTCTGGTGAACATCAAGGGAAAGTCAACAAAATTAACCAGTAAAATGATTGCCAAGAATTATAACTGGGACTTTAACAGTATTAGGAATGAACTATTACGCTGGGATTGGGAGTCAGGTAACCCAAATACCAAACAGTTATGGACAAAAATAAAATATAAAATACTATCTCTAGAGGATAATTGTGTACCCAATAAGCCATTATATAATAATAAAGGCTAAATATCAATATGGCTAACACCTAGGGTCAGAAAATGCCTACATAACAAAAAGAAAGCATACAGAGCAATGAAGAGAGACAGTAATCCATACAATGTAAACAAATACAAAACACTACTGACAGCAAGTAAGCAGTGTATTAAAGCAGGAAAAAAGAATGTGTAATTTAGATTAGCCAACTCTAAGGACAATGGTAAATCTTTTTTTGTTTAGTTAAATAACAAGTCAGTAGACAGATCAATAGGACCCATTAGGACAGAGGGTACTGAATGTATAGAACCAGCAGAGCAGGCCCAGATATTTAATCAATTATTTTGTTCGGTATATGAAAAGAAAGAGGAAAATAGTATTACACTGTCTAACACACCAGCTAAATCCACCCCAATAACAATTACCAAATCAGAAATATGAGACAAACTAAATAGCAAAAATGGATAAATCAGCTGGTCCAGACAGATTACATCCTAGACTCTTGAAGGAAATAGGAGACTTGTTGATTGACCCACTACACAGACTGTACAGTCTGTCACTAGAGACTGAAGATGTGCCTGGAGATTGGAGAACCACTACTGTTGTCCCTATCTTCAAGGAAAGGTGACGGGGGGGAGAAGTAGGTAACTACAGACCCATCAGCCTCACTGCAATCCTGAGGAAAATCCTAGAGTCCATCATCAAAGATAGACTGGACAATGAAATTCAACTTAATAAGTTAAATGACAACACACAGCATGGGTTCAAAAAAATAGATCCTGCCTTATGAACACATTGGAGTTTTATGAATATGTTAGCAAACGTCTAAATAATAAGGAACCTGTGGATGTGTTATATTTGGACCTTAAAAAGCATTTGATAAGGTACCACATAATGTACTAATTAATAAAATGTACACGTTTGGAATTAATACAACACTTATCAAATGGGTTGATACATGGCTGAATAATAGAACTCAAAAAGTCAGAATTGGAGGTCATGAGTCAGATGTAGTACAGGTGATGAGTGGTGTTCCACAAAGATCAGTGCTCAGTCCAGTATTGTTCACATTATTCGTCCCTGATTTGAACAATATTAAGAGTCATTGTATAACATTTGCTGATGATACAAAGCTAGGAGCAGAGGTTAGTAATAATGACATGGTAAACACACTAAGAAGTGACATCAAGGTACTAGAAGATTGGGCAGCAGACAATAATGTGTTTGTTGATGTCAGCAAGTGTGTGGTAATGCACCTGGGAGCAAACAACAACCAAGCAAAATACTACCTAAATGGTGCACAACTTAGGGCAGTTAAAAGTGAAAGAGACCTGGATATACTAATATCCGAAGATCTCAGCTTCAGCTCACATTGTAATGAGGTTGTGAGGAAAGCTAACAGAATGGTGCGTTGTATCAAAAAAGCCTTCACATCCAGGAGTAAAACATGTATTTTGCTGCTCTATCGAGCATATGTAAGACCGCATATGGGCAATTGTGCACCATTATTGAGTCCCTATCTAAGGAGAGACATAAATAATTTGAAGAAAATACAGAGAAGGTTAACTAAAATGATAGATGGTTTGGGGAACATAGATTAAGAATCAAGATTAAGTAATCTAGATCTGCTTCCATTTGAGTTTAGAAGAATCAGGGGTGATTTGCTGCACATATATAAAGTATCAAGGGATGATGACCTACTAAAAGGCAAGGCAAGGCAAATTTTATTTAAAAGAGACCCAATCCTGGAGGTTCTGGGCACCGTAGATAAGACCAACATGAAACAACATCAATAAATAACAGTAATAACAACAATCAAAAAATCTAGGCCTACTACCACAAGATAGGGATATTAAGCTGAGAAGTCACAAATATCAACTACACCTAACATATCCAAAAAACAACGCAACAAGATACCATTACACTCAAAGAATCATCCTTATATGGAATAGTTTACCAAAATGGGTAGTAGAAGTCTACATCTTCCAGGCCTTTAAGGCAGGGCTGGACAAGCACTTACTTAATAGCGGTAGTCATCTGACCCGCTAGAGCAGAAAATGGACAAAATGGGCTAATACCTTATGTCTAGCTTACAGATCCAGTATTGAATCCAGTACTGAAACATCACCAGGGTCAAGCATTTGGTTCCCCGAGTGACTTTCCAGCCCTGGTCCATGCCTTTATGACCTCACAGCTGGATTACTATAACAAACTTTATCTAGGACTACCGGGGGTTGACCTTCACTACCTGCAACTAGTGCAGAATGTGGCTGACAGGTTGCTGACTGGTCTTCTGAGATTATGTCATATCACACCTGTGCTGCGCTCTCTGCATTGGCTGCCAGTTAGGTGGTGAATCACCTTCAAGGTCAGTTTGATGACCTATAAGACCCTGCATGGTCAGGGACCCAGTTACCTGAAAGACCTCCTGTGTCCCCTTCGCTTCAATAATGAGGGAGATTTGGAGATCCCATGGTCCACCTGAAGACATCTGGTGCCCATGCCTTCTTGTTTAGTGCACCTACCCAGTGGAACTCCTTCCCTCCTCTGGTTAGAGAAAGTCAGTCTATAGAGGTTTTAAAGAAAGAGTTAAAAACTGTCTTGCTTTATCAGGCCTTCCTATCTGATTATTAGCTGACCCATAATTATTTTAATGATGTTTACTATTTTTTTTATTGTTTTTTAAATTTATATGTAAAGTGCCTTGATTCACAATTGACTATGTGCGCTATGTTAACCAGGTCCCACCCAGTCAGGACAAAATTCTCCCCCCAATCTACTATATGGATTTGCTTCAGGAGACCACCCTGGACTTGCACCGGGTATATCCTGCCTGCTATCCATTGTTTTACTTTAATGTCATTACGTCATGTTGTATCACTCTAATCTGTTGCTCCTTTGTCTTGTACTCCACCGGATTGTACCTGAATATGCTATGTGACTGCTTGCAATCTATCCTGTTTTATCTCTATTGTTATCATGTCTTGATGTTTCACTGTAATTTGTGGCTCATTGTCTTGTACTCTCCCGGGTCGTGCTTGAAAATAGGCAGGATTGTTTGCCTAACGCACTTACCCGGTTACCAAAAGCTAATAAATAAATAAATAAATGTCAAATACAGTATGATGGAGCTATAGATATAGATATAGATATAGACATAGACATAGACATAGAGGTAGGTGTAGGTATAGGTATAGGTATAGGTGCAGGTATAGGTGCAGGTACAGATACAGATACAGATACAAATATAGATATAGATATATATATAGATATAGATGTCACGGTAGCACCACTATAATTAGGGTTCAGTAGGCACTTTAATGTTAAACTTCAGTTTTTGCACTTTAATATTTTTGCAACTGTTCGTTGGATTTGCATGAAAGCTTTCGTGCACAGTCTTGTGGGGTAGATCTCTTGACATGCCAAGCTTCGTTCCAGGTGGATCTGTGGATTCTGAGATGTGTATAGTAAAAAAACATTAAAAAAATCACTTTTTTTGCTGCTTTTTTGCCATTGCTTAGTGCTCAGATAGTTTGAATTTTCAGAGTAGAAAGGGCTTCACTCTGAAGGATTTCCTTTCCTTTGGTGCAAAAATCTTAATCTGTTCCAAAGTTTTTTAATGTTAAAATTTCTGATTCTGAGCATGCTCAGTAAGCATTTCAAAACAGTTGTATGAAGTGATCATACGGGCAATCCTATTTTGTGAGGGCAAATATCTTTTTTCATCTGCCAACATCTTGTTTTTCATTTTTTTTTTGTTTTATAAAATTTGAAAAGCTATAAAAATGTCATTGTACATTGAGAGACCAACACATGTATGTCGTTCATGGGGACCTCATTAAGTGGATTCAACATTTAAGTGTTAGAAAAATGATCCCTAGAGGTGTTTTTAATTTGTTATTATATCCTTTTTCTTGAATCTCTTCTACTTGCTTTGTAGTACAGGATACGAAAATGTTATCACTTAGAACACATTACTGTTTTTTGCCATCGCCTAGCTCCCTCATGGTTTGCTATTTTGGTCTAAAGATTTCAGGGTAGAAAGGAGTTGGTCTGCAGATGTTTCCTTTGCTGATTTGGTGAAAAATATATTACTCAGTTCCCAAGTAATTATATTTTAAAAATTCTGGTTCTGAGTCTGCTTAGTAACCACTTCAAAATAGCAATATTAACTGATCGTACGGGGAGGTCCACCACCATCTCCACATGTTGCCACTGTTTTACTGGTGTCTAGTGGCACCCCAACCCCTCTGATTGCTGTTCCCTGTTTCCCTGTTGTCTAGTTGTACTCCCCAGTCCCATATTGTTTCATATTACCCTGGTGTCTAGTGGCACCCCTCTGACTGCCATTCTATATTGTTCATATTTCCTTTGTGTCTAGTGACACCCCACTTCCAATTGTCATCCTCATGTTTTCTGCTGTTTCTCTGGTGTCTAGCAGCACCCCCTCCACTTCTCCAGTAGCCATCACTGTAGTTTCTGTGGTTTCCCTGGTGTCTTGTGCCCCCCAATCCTCGTCCATCTGAAATAATGGAATCCATCCCTCAATGTCTTTTTATCCTCTAAAAAAGAAAATGGTCCCTCACAGCTCCAACCCCTCCACCCCATAGAAACATAGAAGTTGATGGCAGATAAGGACCCCAAGGCCCATCCAGTTTGCCCATAAACCTCAACCTCCCACTGAGCACCCACCACCACACTACACCCCCCACACACCCCAAACTCCCTCACTAATCTGAACAGGTAGCATGGGGAAAGATCCAGTCTCAAATCAAAAACATATCTTGCTGCTGGAACTGCCAATTGCAATATGAGAAACTAAGGTAAATGCTGTTCAACGTATTTTTGATAGGGCTTTCAACTTTGATGCATAACATTGGCATTTTTGCATATTTTGATCCCAAATTTTTAACATGCCCTTTTTTGGATCCTGCCTCATGAACAATGATGGTGGAATTAGGCAAATCTGGCCTGAATGGTGATTTTGCAATCACTTGGTGACATCACCATTTGGGCAGGATTTGAAAATTTTCACCACCCTTATTCATGAGGCGAGGTCATAAGAAGGCTAGGTTAAAATGTTGGGCTCAAAATATGTACAAAATGGAAAAGTTATGTTTATCCATTAAAATTTTGCTATACTCACCTGTAACATTGCTAATATTAAATATTTTTACCCAAATTTTCAACATAGCTATTTTTTTAGACCACCTCATGAACATGATAGCTGTCATTTTTCAAATCCTGGCCAAAGTGTGTTTTTGCACCTGTGCCATGAAATGACATTGCCATCTCACTAAGACATCCCAGACATCCTAGATTCCCTACAGGGGGAATGCTTCAGACAGCTAGTGACTGATCCCACCAGATACAGGGCAATTCTGGACCTAGTACTAACCAGCAGGGACAGAATCACAGACATCCAAGTGGACAGTCAACTGGGAACCAGTGACCACCACATAGTGAGGTTTAGCATAGGGTCCAAGACACATTCTAGTCACACAAAGGCAAAGGTCTTAGATTTCAGGATGGTGGATTTTGCTAAAATGGGAAGTTGTAGCAGGAGGCTGTGACAAGGAGGGATATAGGAGGAGAAGTTGAGGAGTAGTGGGAATACCTGAAAGAAACCATAGAGGAGGTGACAAATCAGTGCATCAGGATGGTACACAAAGGCAAGAGAAGAAGGAAACCACTATGGTTCTCAAGACAGGTGGCAGACAAGGTAAGGGCCAAAAGGACAAGTTTCAGGAAATATAAGGAGACTTAAAGGGAGGAAGACAGGGAGGTGTACCTAAGGAATCTAAGGAAAGTGGGTAAGGCAGTAAGGTGTGTAAAGGTGCAGACTGAGGAAAGATTAATACAGATGGTGAAAAAAGGGGGGCAAGACATTTTATATGTACCTGTACATCAGTGAAATAAGGAAATCAATGGAAGGGATATTAAGGCTCAGATGGAATGCAGAGGAGTGTAAGGAGGGAGACCTGAAGAAGGCAGAAATAGTGAACAAATACTTATGTTCAGTATCCACAGAAGAGGAGGGGGTCAGGGACCACAGCTGGGTAATGGACATGGAGGAGGGGTGGTAAATACCAGTCCATTCACAGTGGAGAGAGATCTGGAGGAGCTCACAAAACTGAAGGCGGATAAGGCAATGGACTCAGATGGTATACACCTCAGGATATTAAGGGAGCTGCAAAGAGAGCTAGCAACACCTCTGGCAGCCATGTTCCTCCAGTCATTCAACATAGGGGTGGTTTCAGAGGACTGAAGGAGGGCACGAGTAGTCTCTCTACACAAAAGTGGTACTAGGGAGGTGGCAGAGAACTATAGACCAGTCAGCCTCACCTCAGTAGTGGGTATGATCATGCAGGCACTGCTGAAAGAAAGAATAGGGGCACACCTGGAATCCTACGGTGACCAAGATCTGAAGCAACATGGATTCACAGCAGGAAGGTCATGTCAGATGACTCAATAGATTTTTTAAACTGGGTGATGAAGGAAGTAAATTGGGGGGGCGGTGGATGTCACCTACCTCGATTTCAGCAAGGCCTTCAACACCATCCCACGCAAAAGGCTGGTTAACAAGATGGGTAGTCTGGGCATGAGGCACAAAGTGGTAAATTGGGTTAGGAACTGGCTAATGGACAGGAAGCTGAGGGTGGTGGTAATAAATGGGATCCAATAAGGGGAGAGGGGAATGACCAGTGAGGTACCTCAGGGATCAGTCCTTTGGCCAGTCCTGTTTAATGTCTTCATTAGTAACATTACAGAGGGGCTGGAGGGAAAGGTCTGCCTGTTTGCTGATGACACCAAGATCTGCAACATGGTGGATACTCCAGAATGGGTGGAGAGAATGAGGAGGAACCTTGGAAAGCTTGAAAAGTGGTCTGAGGTGTGGCAACTGAGGTTCAAGTTAAAGGAGTGTAAAATAATGCAGCTGGGATGAGGGAAAACTAGGGAGAGCTACAGGATGGGAGGAGAGTTGCTAATGGTCACCAAGGAAGAAAGGGACCTGGGGGTTATCATTTCAGAAGACCTACAGGTGTCTAAACAGAGTACAAAGGCTGCAGGCAGGGCCAGTGACATGCTGGGATGCATAGGTGGGGTATCACTAGTAGAAGGTGGGAGGTAGTGATGTCATTGTATAAAACACTGGTGAGGCCTCACCTAGAGATTGATAGGGAGGAGGCGGTCCAGAGAAGGGTGATTAAGATGGTACAGGACTTGCAAGGGAAAACATATGAGGAGAGATTAAAGGACCTCAATATGTACTCACTGGAAGAGAGGAGGGATAGAGGGGATATGATAGAAACATTTAAGTACCTTAGGGCATAAACAAGGTGCAGGGGGTGCATTTCCCAATATAGGAGTACAAGAACAAGGGGGCATGATATGAGGTTGGAGGGTGGCAGGTTGAGGGGAAACATGAGGAAGGTTTTCTTCACAGAGAGGATGGTGGATGCATGGAATGGTCTGCCACAGGAGGTAGTGGGAGCGAGCACTGTGGAGGGATTTAAACATACCTGGGAGAGACATAAGGGAACATTAGAGGTGGGAAGAAGGAGTGAAAGGCCATTGACCAGGTAGGGTCAGAGGCCACAAACTAGTGTAGTGCTTATGGGCAGACTAGATGGGCCTTGCAGTCCTTATCTGCTGACAGTTTCTATGTTTCTATGTTTCAGTGGTGCGCTATCACATTTTGGAGTAGATTTCAAAATTGTCCGTACCATGTACATCAGGTGGTGTAATAAGAAAGCTATGCTGACAATTTGTTTGCTGTTTTCCTTCAAATGGAAATGCAGGGCCCAGAGGGCCCTGCACTCCCACAGGCAAATAAGCATATGATTACACTATCTCAAAAACTGTGGATGAATGGAAGTGCAGGGACTAGAGGGCCCTGCACTCTTACAGGCAAATAAGGATACAATTATACTATCTCAAAAAGAAAGGAAATTCATTGAAAAAATGTTAATGCACTACTTAGGGTTAAAGAGACAAGAGTATGGAAATATGGCATTAGAGTTTCCAACCCTAACACCCCACCCCTATCCTGCAGGCAGCAACATGAAAAACCATTACAGTTTCACCACTCTTGCCTCTTCGCAAATCAGATGTGGGGTGTGCCTTGGGGTTGTTAGCCCAAACACTCACCCCATTCTCTTATGCTGTACCCATCTCTGCTTATTTACTGATGGAATGGTGTGAGTGTTAGGGGTGACAACTCCAAGGCACACCCCATGTCTTTTTTGTGAAGAGGCAAGAGAGGTGAAACCATAATGTTTTTTTCCTGTTGCTGCCTAAAGGGTGGGGATGAGGTATTAGGGTCAGAAACCCCAATGCCACATGTCGCTACTTTTGTCACATTAACTAACAAAGTTTTTTGCAATAAATAAATATAGGTATCCCCTAGAAAGCTATTATCCCTACCAGTCTGCTACAAACATTTCTTGAGCATCTATATCTTTAGTCTGACAAAACACCCTAAATTTCTCCTTTGAAATACATTATAAATAATTAACATTCACATTATTTGATTGCATCTGCTTGTTAAACATCTCATATATTCCAAACGTTCTGCCCACAAGCATCTGTGACAATGTTTTAAACCTGTTTGACACCCTTTGTTTTAAACCTCCTCTCTGAAACATCATCCCACAATTATCAGCTCAAAGTTTTGAATTAAGCCATGGAAGAGCTATCTTTTTATTTTTCTGGTTGGAAATAAAAAACTGGACATACAATTTCTATTTATTTAAAATTTGTTGACCAAGTAAGAAGAACTGGGCCAAATCGTCATTTTACAGGCTTGACCCAGATAGACAATACATACATACATACAATTGAAATACAGTGCCCTAAAGAATGCTTTCCATCACATTAAACTATTGTGGTTATTTTAGATAGACAATTGGAGCATTTGAATAGAGATTTCTCTTGTGGCCATCCTTAAAGATTCCTGGAAAAAAGTCTGGTCATCAATGGAAAAAAAGATCATTCCCAAGCATGAGCACAATTCTGCAAAATATTATACAACTAAGGGTCTGAGCAAGGCACCCTCCAAATTTCTGTAAATAATGCACTTCTCCCAAGCAATCTTGAGTTTGCCCCCTTTTCAATAGAATGTTTAAATGTATTCTTAATACTTGAAAAAACAGAGCTCTTTTATCTCATACCCAGTAGCCTGAATCATATAACTGATGTGTACGTTACTTGGCATTTATGCACCCCCTGCTGGTTGATTAAAAAGCAACTTAGTCATTGGCTGTGAGAGCAGCTGCTCTGACTGAAAAAAGGGCAGCTATGATGACTGTTGTCCAAGTGGGAGACAGCAAGACTTGAGGAGCGCTGAAAAACACAATACTTAAAAAAACAGCAAGCATGATCAAAAGGAAGATATTTAATGAAAACTCATAATTGCAACATCTAATAACTGCCTGGAAATACAAATATAGGGTGAATGTTAATACAGTTTATTATTGTTAGTTCCACTACTGACCTTGTTAGAAAAATGTAAATTGCATTGATGCTTTAATTTACATTTTTTGAAAACCAATTCCAAGTCTTGAAGCACAAGAACATGTATGTTGAATTTATTTTATTGGTTAGTTTTTTAGAATATATTCCACAGTATTAAGAAAGGACTTCACTGAATATCAAAATCAAAGTATTACCAGAAGCCTAAAAATAAATCCCTTTACTAATTATTCTCAATTATCTGTTGCTCAGTTGAAATTATATGGTACACGGTTATAGAGATATTGCATGGCTACATCAGATGGCTCCTTGGGCATCACAATGATGAGCCCACATGTAGTGAAAGCATACAGGTAGTATCATAATTTCCATGTCATAGGATGCTACTGGCAGCCCCCATGGTGCAGTGATATAAGCAAACTATCTTCACAACTAAGCAATGTATAATTTACACCAATTATAAAATCAGTTTATCTTTTGTAAACTGTTAAAATGTGATTTTTCTATAAAGAGTCGTTCCCTTTAAATATGGGATTCCTTTCCTTAACTTATATATACCACATATAGAAGGAAGAATGCAGCTCACAAGTTAATATATCTGACTTACTGCATGAATGTCTATTCTTTTTCTTAATTGTCATTTTTGAGAAAACTTCAAAAACATAATAATTTGACATAATTCAGCTTAAACTTGATATATATCTGCATTTCTCTTTCATGTGTGATTTATTAATAGACTAGGTTGCTTGTAAACAAGACCCTTGTCCCTAAACATTTTCTATATCAGCTATGTCATCGTCTGCAAAAGTCATAGTCCCCTGTGTCACAATAGTTTGTTGTTGGGCAGATCATTTTGGTGTCACAAATAGAGATTTGTTATTTCAGAAAATGATTAAAAAGATGAAGCAGATAAACTAAATCTAGAGAACAAGGTTCATGTCTCCATTCAGTGATTAGTATAAAGAATACAATGAAATGAAATACCAAAAATCGATAGCTATAATATACATTGTGTCAAAATATTATGTTTTTTAAAGTTTCCACAAGAGTCACAAACTTACTTTAATCACACAAAGTATGTTCTTTGAAGCTTAAAAAAAACTGAAATTTGATGTGCACTCAGTAACTGTCTAGTGATCTTTTTACCTGTTGAAAAATACAATGTGATCATTCCAAAATGTAGCCAGTAATTATGAAACATTAATAGCCATCATATATACAGTATACATTGTATTATTTATTTTGAAAGTTTTACCAGGAAACGCATACTAAGCAACTACAATATGTAGTGTATATACATGTGTCTGACTATCTCTTTACTTTTCTGTCCCAATGGAATATATTGCTTAGTCTATATATGTGGAATGCTGTAAACCACATGAGACTCAGAGATACAAAATGTGATTGATTTCTAGTTTTAGGCCAATAAACAGTTTCCCCTTTGACCTTTGGCAGAATTATTTGCAATTTTCTAAAATCTAGTTGTTTACCAATTGCAGAAGATCATAGATGTTTCATGCAGACTGTTAAACTATATGTAAACAAAATCTTTCAGTAAAACACAGCTTTAAGAAAAATTACTTTAACAAGTACAGTAGTCATATGTGCAAAAAAGGAAAGGGTCTGACACTGTTAGAATAAGATGAATGAACAGAACATAATATAACCTTACTTGAGACATGCACTGTCAGATACCGAAATGCTCATACCATAAATACTATGAGATATTTTGCTTTGGGAAAATACATTGATATAATAAGCTATTATGTGTGTTTCTCATACAATATTCAACTAAGTCATGTGTGTATGCCAATTTCAGTTCTTTAACCTGACTTGTTACAACTTGGCTATTGAAGAGCATGATTGTTTTGCCTATAAAAAGTGCAAATGCATTTTTATTGGAATCCTGATGTCAATAGACCCTGATAAGTGCAGTATTGCAGATTAATATGATATATTGCACTTTTTTCTTGAGCTTTAAGATCCAGATTTAAAAGCATATTGGTGTTTGTGCACAGCAGGCAATAATGATCCATTATCCTGCAGGCAGAGGGGCTTGCAGCAACACATAAATAAGAAGCAATTGGACCATCTGCTTTGATTTCTGCAACATCCCCAGAGGATGTGAGCAGGAGCTGACACTTCTCTCCATCTGCCCTTACATTATCAATTACAGTTAAATTATGCTGCATGCTACAGGGCTGGCAGATATGGATTAAGGATGATGGCACCCGAAAAACACTGAAGAAAATACATATGTTGCAAGCCAGCTGTTTATTTACAAGATTCTGACATTTTCCTCACTCTATCTGCTGCTGTTGCCTTTTTGTGTGCTCTGTTTTTCTATACAAAAAGCTTCCTGCAGACATTTTTATATTACTGTGAACCTGAGAAGAAATTATGCTTAACAGCCTAGCACCACACACGTAGGGACATATAATACTATTTCAGTTTTCTTTTTGCAGAAGAAATTTGTACACTAGTAACAACATAAGTTGTAACATGTTTATGTAATCAGAAATCCTCAGTTGCTGACTTGTGAACTCATCTTGTTGAGAAGTTATTTTTTGCTGCTTGCACAAAGCACGCTTTATAGAAGAGGCAGTGTAAATCTGTTCTTCTGACACTTTATTGGTCACATCGTGGGTAAAGGTATGACTTAAAGAACTGCTGACAAAATCGAGGCAGACAAGTCACGCCATGATGCTACCTGCCCTGGGATCTTATCGAATCTCATACATTTTAAATATATTTTTTCTCCATATTTAAGATGTAAACCTTTTTATGTATCAAAGCTGAATGGCTCATGAGCCTTCCCAAAACAGTATTCTGATGATGAAAGTAAGGAATGAGGCCACTGTACATCACTGAACTTTGAAACTCCTGACACCCACTGAAGGTGTTGCACCAATCTGGAATCCCTTATGTCCTTTTAAAAGTTCCATCTCTACAAGGTTTGCAAATGTCTTGGATGACTATATTGCTTAACATATTTGTTGATATTTAATCTCTGATTTAGTCTGTTATGTGTATGTGTTCCAGGACTTTTCTTGCAAATGAGAAGTAGAACTCTATACACCAATAGTATTCCATTTTTGAACATTTAATGTATTAGAATACATAAATTAATCATGTTTTATGAGTAACCTTGTAAAACAGAATGGGTTGCACTGTCTGCAGTAATGGAGGCAGTATATTAAACTAATATCACAACCTCCCAAAAAATGCAAGGCAGGCTGCTAAATTTAGTAAAGTTACTGTACACTGCCCCTCCATCATGTTCAGATATGCTGTCCTTTGAATGTGATGTAATCCTATTTATCAGTTAGCAACATCAGAAGCTTGTTTTAGGGGTGAAGCTACAGCATGAGGTTCAAGTACAGTGTATGTTTGTAAAACAAAAGAAGGTTCAGATCTTATTAAATGCTGTGAGTCATTGTAATAAGGTAGCTTATTTACACCCTGTGTCAAGCAGCATCCTTGTGATAGTTGTTTGCCCTGAGGTAATAAAAGCATCAACTGTTCTTTAAAACTAAAGTGGAACAGCTGTGCTCAATGTAAAATTCTGCTGGCAGAATTATGACAAAATTCTAATTCTAATTCTGTGAAATTTCATTCAATGTCTGCATATACTACATTGAAAAATTCTGCCAAGATGTAGATTTCGGTTATTTTCATCTAATTTTAAATTTTCTCCTCATTTGTATGTTACCTGATTTTGTGTAGTTCATGCTATTTACTTTACTACCTGTACAACAGTATACAGATTAAATTCCTTAGCATTCAAGGAGATTGAGTTGTAGGTGGCCAAACATTCAACCAAAATGTAATCTTCATTTATTCTTATCCAATTTTAAAATTATTTATCTATGTGTCTCCACATTTCATATATCTGAGGCACTGTAAACCAAGTATATATGCTAAGTGTTAGGTCTAATGCTTTAAAAGGGGTTGAGTATAGGCAGCCAGTTTGTCAAAATTAAATTTTCAGTTATTGCCATCTAATTTTAAAACAACTTGCCCACAGTTCACTAAATGTGAAATGTTTAAACTAGTATATAACCTGCATAAATATGACAACTTTCAAGTCTGTAGTTCTTAAAGGGACCATGCTAAAAGTAACCAACATTTCAGAAATTTGTGAATTCAATTTTGCAGGTATATAAACTATAAACATGTAAAGACTTGTAACTTAAAGAAAAAATGCAGAGGGCCCAATTCTCAAAAGGTTACATCTGGTGTAACTTGACTTGCTCCAAGCAAATAGTGCAAGTAGCAAGTTGAGCCAGCAGTTGTGATATTTGGTATTCTACAAAGCAGTCTCCAACATGCTGCAGGCTGCATGCGCCAAAGTGGACTTACACCACCAGTTACGCCCTAAGTGACATGGTGCTAGGGGGTTTATGGAAGCTACTGCACCCTACTCCAGAAGGGAAGCTACAAAGTATCCATACTTGTTATTCTAGAACAACCCCCAGAGGACATCCGTGAAAGGACAGTTACACCAGCATTTAGCTGGTGTAAGTGTCCTTATGCTCTCTGGGGGTTGCGTGTATGTGCCGCTGGCCCAACACCCAGTGCCATGTCACCCCACCACCACTGCCCGCTCCCCACAAAGCCACATGTAATGCCCCATCCCCCCAAATACTCTGACCACCTAACAACTGAGTTAAAGCACCACATGGCTATCCATGCCCCCATGCCATGACCCCTGAACATGTGTGCCAAAGTCCCACAGGGCTATTCATGCCCCATGCCACGATCCCCAAGCAGCCACCTCCTGCAACATGCATCTCTTGAGTGATAGCATACGAAATTGCTACCTGTAAATGGCATTTATTATTTTGTTTATTTGTTTAGATACCACTTAACCCTCATAGTCCAGTGGCCCCCCCACCACCCAGCACTGGCAGACATCCCCACTCTTCCCCCATCCAGCTGGCGACTGGCACAGCCCACCTCTCACCTCTACAGCCAGTCACCAACTGAGCTCCATATGAGCATGTACTGTATATACACGCTCAATGAATGAATGAGTTCATTCATTCATTGAGCACATATATACAGTATGCACTCCTATGGAGCTCAGTCAGTGGCTGGCCCTGGTGGCGAGAGGTGGGCTGTGCCAGTCACAAGCTAGGGACATGTTGGGGGTGTTTGGGGTGGACTGGTACTGCCAGGTGGGGGGCTGGGGGCCACTATATTACCAGGAATTGTCCAGTATGTATACTGTACATTACACAGATGCCTTGGGGTGCCACTCGGGAGTTGAGGTGGGGGGTATCCATTGAACACTGACAGTGGGGGGTCCTCTAGCCCTCTGGGGCTCTGTCTGCTCTGTCCAGGGAGATCAGACATAGGGGGAACTTACACCATGCTGGACAGCGGATGTGGCTTGCAATGAACTCATCAGGTACACCTTCTGTTTGGTGTACCTGGCTAGGTGTCGCAAGTGGCAGGACTTGGCCACGGGGATCCTGCCCCTTCTGGAATTGGGTGCAGGGTCCTTGTCACAACTCAGTTTGGTGCAAGTTACCTTTGGCAGTGACTTGCGCCATTCTTCTAGAATCACCCCCAGTGTTAATAAGTTTGGCAGAGCAAGAGGGGACACGAAAGAGACCTATACGTTCCACGCTGGGGTGAACAGGGTGAAGGAGGGGATTACTTTCAAATGAGAAAGAGCAGTAGATTTTGAAGGCATGTGATTAAGGTGGAGGGGGAGTTAATAGGGATGTGATGAAGTACTACTTCAATGACAGAGTGGTGGATAGGTGGTGGATTCCTGGAACAAACTCCCAGCAAAAGTGGTGGAGACAAAAGCAGTACGGGGCTTCAAGCATGTATGGTATAGATATAGGGAAACATTAGTAAATAGATTGGGAAGAATGAAGGTTAGTAGAGACCAGTTAATGTCTGTTGAGACAGCTTAGGCAGGGGACCATCGGGGCAGATTGGGTGGCGAAGTGGTTATTTTCCACCAACAAATTCTGGGTTTCTATAGCAGGTTCACTGACAATAAGAAGGAGGCTGTTTGTGTCAACTGTTTAATATTTGGCTTAAAGGATTTCCACAATATAAATTGTCAAAATGTGTAAACAAATATTACTGGGGCTGTGTGGAATTATAACAATTCTAACAGAATGGAATTCTGCAGAATTTTGAAAAATTCTTCCTAATTCCAAGGAATTCCTTTAGTACTGGAATTCTGAAATTTCAAAAGTGGAATTCTTTTTGCAGATTAGTAATCTAATCAATAGTTTATAAGAACTATGAAGTTTTTCCACAATCCATAATTAATCCTTGAATTTCGTAATCTACAGAATGTCATTCTATGATTTACATAGAAATGCTTCTCAGAATTCCACAGAACTAAAAAAATTCTGAAAAACATCTCAGTAGTGGAATTGCCATGCTACACTAATTCTACTGGGAGAAATCTGCATTCAGCACAGCTCTAATCGGTACATAAAAATGAATTCTACAAGTCTTTGTGAAAATTTGTGGAATTTCATTATGATATTGTGGTAGCCATATCCTTTAATTTTGTACTTGACCTGCCATGGAGGAGAAAAGAAAAGGCTGGTTGGAGAAACAATAAGGTTGAATTTATAGGGGACTCCATTTTAAAAGCAGGAACATTGGATGAGCATTGCAGGACCATTATCCTAGTGCAGGCAAGATGATTAGCCTATTGTATCTAGTGTAAAAAAGCCAGCGCTCACTGAAATGCTGCAGAGGGGTACAAACTGGGCTACCAGCCACCAAAAATCTGCAGCAACAGGAAGAGTTGCACTCCCAAAATCAGGAAAACAAAGTTACCTTTAACCGCAGAAAGGTTTATTACATACACAAAAGTAAATCTATTCAGTACATGACTTGTGGAAGCTGGGTTGCGAGAAACAACCAGTACCCCTGCTCTTCAACCAAATGGTCTTTCTTAGGGACTAAAGACTGGTAAGCAGTGCTCCATTTAAATACCCAATTCAAGCCATGATGTCATTAGTCACATGGCACAAATGAAATAATTTAAGACAAATTGCCCCAGGCTAGTGCAAATACATACATTAAATGTAGAGCACTGAAAAAATAGATGTCAAAAACACTGTGAACAGAGCAGAATTGCTGTATTAATTACAAAAAAATATAATTAAGTTTTGTTCCTATAAAAGAAAAGACAATAAACAAGTGAAACATGGAGATGACAAGGAATATAATTATAATTATAATTATAATCTGTTTTGGGTTAGAAAAAAGGGGAGAGTTAATGTAAGAAGGTAGCAAATTCCACAGCATGGCATCCAGTATCAGTATAAAAGGGATTTCTGTGCTCACCTTGGAACATACTCCAACCCTAGGAAAGAGGGAAAAGAAAACACATTGTTATATATATTCAAAAATATTCAAAAACACAACTCATGTCCATAAATTAGTCTCCTAATCTGTCAGATAAGGTTTAAAATCTAATTCATGATTCGGTCCTTGTGGATATAGACTCTGTAGGGTAAAGATCCAGTTAACCTCCCTTCTTTGTAATCTATTCAGTCTGTTGCCACCATGTTTACTTACAAACATTTGTTCCAGTCCCATAAAATGGAAACCGTCAGTGCTGTTATTGTGGTTCGAAAAGAAATGCTCAGCTGCAGGGTTAGAAAAATCCCTGTTTCGTATGTCCCTCAGATGTTCTTGAATTCTAATTTTCAATTTCCTGGTTGTACACCCAAGTTCAAGAAGGTAAGGATTGCTGAATATAGCAGTGCTGAAATGGAAAAGGAGCTTAGGTGGATTAAGGGCATTTGTTCCACTGGGCTGATGGGTTAAAATGTCCATGGGAGAGTAAGTGGTTCAATTGAAGGATAATGGGTGATTTAGGTTTGACAGGAATTAAAAAAATAAAGAGGACTTGGGAAGAACACGGTGGCAAGAGGTAGGGTGCAGCAATGTTCATGCACAGCCTGATTTTCATGGTGGGCAGTTTGGGAGCAGGCACCAGAGAAAGGTCGGACGTGGTCACCTGCCATGTAGGCAAGTAAGGAAGGCAAGGAAGGAATGGGACAAACATTGTTAGGATCAGAATACTTATCCATGTACCTAAATAAGCTGCCAACTGCCCAACCTCAAAGCTCAGCTCTAATACCTGATACACTGCCATCCTCCTCCAGCTCTGCCACTCACCTGCAAATACCCCCATTCTATTTTAAAGCCCTCTCCATACACGACACATTGAAGCTACTCTAAAGTCTACCTAACCACGGCTCCTCCGGATCTGTGGGCTATCTCCAATCTTCCTTAAGCTGATCTCTCCAGCTATTGCCAGGCCACTCACCTTCATCTTTAACCTTGCCCTTTCCACCTCCTCTATGCCTAACCCATGGAAGATAGCTAAGGTTATCCCCATTCTTAAATCTGGTGACCCCAAATCCTCCAACAATTACAGTCTGATATCCATCCTCCCTCATATCAGTAAACTACTCGAGAGAGCAGTCCACAATAAGCTCACTGATTACATAGGCAAGTACACCTTCCTATGCAACCAACAGCATGGCTTCTGCAAGAATCATTCCACTGCCACTGCCCTTGCCCTTCTAGCCGACCACATCCTCTCTAACATGGATAATGGTAAAGCCACTGGGGCTGTCTTCATCAACCTCTCACATACTTTTGACATGGTTAACCATGCTCTCCTTACCTCCAAGCGTAGCCTCCTTGATTGTTCTTAGAAAGTCACAAGTTGGTTCACTAACTACCTTACCGATCACTCACTATTCGTGTGTATTGGTCAAACCTGCTCCCCCACCCTGCCTGTCTCTGTGGGGTCCCCTCAAGGCTCAATCCTGGGTCCCCTCCTTTTCTCCTTATTTGTTAATGTGCTTCCCTTTGACTGCCTCAACTGTCACTCTCTCCTGTGCGCTGATTACCTTGTCCTCTTCCACAGTGACAAATCCACAGCCGCAATCTCCTCAGTTCTCTCGCACAACTATGCTGCGGCCCACAGCTGGTTCTCAAAAAACCTCCTCTTAGTAAATGCCAAAAAAAACTAAATCCATGCTGTTTGGATCTAAGCCCTTTCTGGCCAGAACTAAAAACCATGCCACCTTACGCATTCTCACCCCAGATGGCCCAGCCCTGGAGGATGTCAACACCTACAAATACTTAACAGTGCTGTTCGAACCCTCTCTCACTTTCAATAAGCATGCAAATTCCCTTGTTAGAAGGTTCCATCAAAAGTTAGATGCTGTCTATAGATTCAGGCAATACCTTACCCCTGAAGTCAGACTAGCCATTGTCCAGGGTAATCTTCTCCCTGTTCTTGACTACTGCTCCTCTATTTATGCCAGGACCTCAGCTATTGTCATTGCTAAACTCTCTGATGCCTACAACAGTGCCTCTTGCTTTGCTTTATTGGCCCCATTCTCCACCCACCACTGTACCCTCTATAATATCCTTGGATGGCTACAAGGTCACTTTGACCTAGCCCTCTGCTGCATGGTAGACAATGTCATCCACATGGCTCCAGAATCCCCCTTAACTGTCCTTCTGAAAACCAGAACAGTCCTCCACAACCTCCGCTCTAATGGTACTCCCCCTCTAGCTGTTCCTAGAGTATTCACCAATATGGGTAGCAGAGCTTGGCCTGCAGCTGCCCCTTTGCAGTGGAACAAACTACCGACCGAACTCCGTTCCATTGACACACACTCCAGTTTCAAGTCCCGCCTTAAAGTCTGGTTCCTGGCAAACTCATCATGCTGCTGCTCCCTGGGGTCTGCCACCAACCTACACTAGTCAACTCCCCAGCCCAGGGGTTACCCACCTACCCACAGTAGTCAACTCCCCTGCTTACAACTGTTATATCATATTTTTCACAGTAATATTTGACTTCCTTGCCTGTACATATCGTATATATATTTTTTACTGAGTATTCTGTGTATTACTTGCTCACTGGATGATGCAGTCACACATTGAACACTGTGCCTACGATTTGTTTGTTTTGTACCAAATCTCCTCATGTCCAATATTGAAACCTTGTATTCACTGTTCTCAAATGGACATATGCATCAATCCTGTATATTGTGCTTACTGTTGTTGCTTGTATCAAATCTATTTCATGTGTATTACTGTTACTTTGTACTCCACTGTCACCCTGTGCCATGTGTTATGGCCTGGGTCGTGCCTGAAAATGGTCCTTGAGATCACTGCACTCACCCAGTTATCAAAATCATAAATAAATAAATAAAAATGTGGGTGAGAATCAGAGTAACAGTGTTGGTAGCAGGGTTAGCGGTACACTGGAAGAGCTTGATTTTAGTGGAAAGGACAAAGGAGAGTATTGGGCAGGGCCACAGCAGGTAGCTAGGTTGTGCAGCATGCCACCAGTGGGTGGAGAGACAGTGGAGATGGCAGTCCATGAGGAAGAAGGTGAGAACACAAGGAGGCTGATTGGGGGAAGCAGTAGGATGTTAATCATGTTTTAGGCACTGTGCACAGTATATCTTGTGGAAGCGTTATCATACACAAGTTTAATATGTATAATCGTTGCCTTGCAGTGAAGGCATTTTTGGTGCAGAATGTAAAGTTATTTGTTTGTGTTTTGTTGCAAATAAGAAAAGCATCGCATAGTGGTTGAAAAACATTGCATAGGACTGAACTGGAGACATTCTGCTCATCTACTGTGATTTCGGCAAAGGAGTGGTGTATCAAATAGGCACAAACATCCCAGGTTTTGTTTGGTAGTGGTTCTCAAGGGGGCTAGAAGTGGGCAGGCACTCGTGAGCCGGGATGGAGAATGTGGTGCTTTGTTTGTGGGATGGGTAAGGGATGGTCACAGCAGAGTACCAGTAGGACAACCACAGGAGGCGGTGCATGGAGCGAACAGTAAAAAAATTAAAACAGGCTGTATACAGGGAGGGTGTATGGGTTCAGGCTATGGAATCTGTGAGAAAGGGGCTATGTGACTGAGGGAGCAGACAAGGTGGATACATTTAAAACTCCTGGTATGCGAGGCATGCTACTTGGGGGGGTAGGGGTGGCCAGTAGGTACATGCAATAGACGCACCATGCCCATGCGTGGAAGAGTGGCCATTTTGGGAGACCATGAGGAGACCGAGGGAGGGATGGTCAAGAAGGCGGGTCCAAGGGGGTACATCTAAGTGAGAGTCCAGCTGCTGGGAACACAGGGAGAACATACTGTGGTGAAAAGAGCTTGGCTAGCATTCATTTCGGGTTGTGGTAAAATTAAAAAAAAGTGACAAATGTTGTCACAGAGACAAAACAGAACGAAAGGTTCATTCGCGCAGATATGTAGGATCAGTATACCTGCCATTTTATTTATTTATTTATTTAGCTTTTGTTGACCAGGTAAGCACACTAGGCAAACATATGCCTATTTTCAGATGAGATCCAGGAGATTACAAGGAATATACAGACTAAGCAAGGTTTAACAGTATTACAAAAATATATACAGTCAAAGCAGGTTCAGCAGTGAGGCAGCTTAACAGCACATGACAATGCAAACAGTTTAAAAGTTATTTTAGAGCTGTACTCAAACTGGACTCTGATAGAGACCAGACAGAACATCAAAGTGCAAACATTCATAAGATGAGACGTGCTACTGCTTAGGTACAGTTACAAGCCGAGGTGAACATTAGATGATCCCATAGGGTGTTTCTAAAGCTGTTGAGAGAGGTGGTACAGGGAACATGTCAGAGAAGGGAGTTCCATAACTGAGGTGCACAGACAGCAAAGGCCAGATCACCCATGAGTGTTTGAGTTTTTTGGACAAGGAAGAAAGATGAGTCATTGGATTTAAGGAGATATTTTGAATTATCAGGCTTAAATAGCTCCGATAGGACTGGAAAGGTAATGGTTCTAACTACTTTGTCAGTGAAGCAACCCAATGCAAAAATCTGATGATTTCCAGTACAGAGACATCCAAGTTTGTTATATAACTTACAATGATGAGTGAGTCGGGGGCAGGGAGGGCAAAGCAGCATGTGTTTTTATAGGCAACATCCCATCTGACTAGACTGTTTTTTTTTTTGGCATGGGTGAAGATTATGAGCCCATAACAAAGCTTGGGAAGGAGTATTTCTTTTGCAAAGGCAAGATGCACAGCTAGCATAAGAAAGATTTCAGCTCTGTAAGACAAGCCCAGCCTTACTCACATTTTGAATATGCAGGGAGAAGTCAAGCTAAGGATCAAGGGTGACTCCCAGGTATTTATTTTATTTTATTTTATTTATTTATTTAAATTTTGATGACCAGGTGGGCCCACTGAGGCAAACAAGTCCCTTTTTAAGGGGCAGCCCAAGGAATTGAAACATTCCATACAGGTAGAAACAAACAATTGCAGATAATAATTTACAGAAGTGCAAGTCAAAAACATACAATCATGGAGTAACAGATATCTTGAATATACATTTAAAGGATGATTTAACATATGTTCTAAATAGGTGCTTAACGTTTTGACAAACTGGGTACAATCTACATACAGTAGATAGTTCATAACAGATGTCAATAGCTGCTATATTTAAGGGAGTCAGTGACCCTGAAAAGGGATTCCTCCAGCACTAGCAACATTCAGGATCTCAAAGTTTGCTGATTTTGGCCAGAGATCCAAAGAGCATAACCTGTGTTTTTCTGAGATTAAGGGCTAATTTGTTGGCCTTGAGCCATGATTGTATGTTGCCAAAGTCAGTCTGTAGGTGAGAGTTGAGGACACTAATGTCTTGTGAGTTAGGAGCACTAGGCCATCAGCATATAAAGTGGCATTGACATGAGCCAGCAGCAGGGTTAAATCATTAACAAATAAGGAGAAGAAGATGGGTCCCAGAATGGACTCCTGTAGAACCCTGGTTGTGACAGGCGTGGGCACAGAACAAACCCTCCTAAATTTAAAATACAGGAGTGTGTATGGGCTCAGTTTAGGGGATTTAGTGTAGCTTTTTTTTTAACTTTGTATTTCTTTTTTAAAGTTCAAACATACAGTTCGAAATTCCAAGCAAACAGTTAATCATGCATAAATGAAATCTCCATGAGGGTGTCACTCCTCTTAATACACATGTAACTGCTAACTATTGCTTTTTGATACGTCTTTGAAGGCTAATACCATATAATACTTTAAACAAAGTTATTTAAAACAAGCTGCAAACAAGCCCATGAATTGCATGGTAAAATGATGCTTCATAGTCCAAATAATGTCCAAGTTTTCCCTACCACAGGTAGGGCTAAACTATACCATGTCTAATCATAATGCATGCATTTACTGCATTCCTTATAAATTAGTAGAAACTACTGCCTAAGTAGAGAAAAATTGAAAGGAAATTTGTATATCATACATAGCATGTTTCATTACTTAATATCACCCATTGGATGTTATACAACATTTAGAAACATATAATCTATATATTAGAACCAAAATCTGGAATCCAACTAACCAGGTACCCTCCTTATTAAAACTTACAAAATGGCCCCAGTAGACATTTTAACTTTATTTTAACCTGGTTCCAAACAGGGAGGATGGCTAGGGATTTACCAAATTAAAGTAAAATGACTGTAGAAAAATCAACCACATTACCCAAGCATAATTACATACCTCCCCAAACAGATGAAGGTGAGAAAAGTACCAAAGTTATTATTTTATGATGGATTCCAAGTTTCCTCTTCTTCCTCGGATGAAATATTGCCTATATCTTCATCATGGGGCCTTGTAGCGGTTAGTTTGTGTCTCCACTTCAGGGCTTCATCAGGGTCATTAAACAAGTAGACCTTCCCTTCGAATGCTATCTGCAGGCGTGCTGGAAAAATTATCCCATGGGGAATGGAGGCCTCTCACAACACTGCTCTCACCCTGTCGAATCTTTTTCTCTTCTGTCTAGTCACAAATCCAATATCTGGAAAGAGACAGATGGCCTTTCCATCTTCTAGAAGCGGTCCCTGTCTATGAGCCATAGCCAACAGGAAATCTTGGGTGCCTGGGCCATCCGTAACCACCATTACCATTCTCGGAGCTTCAGGATTGTCAGGATGTCCTTGTTGTGTGATATGGTAGGCTTTTTGGAAATGTTGTGCTTTAGAAGAAGCCTCAAGTCCCAGTTGTTGTCCCACCCATTCTCTCATAAATAGAAGCAGATAGTCCCCTTCAGTGCCCTCCAGCAATCCTAAAATATGAATATTAGAGGCCTGTATTTGATTTTCTAGAGTTCCAATGTGGGACTGCCACCGGGAGGATTCTCTGATCAGTGAGGACACTGCCCCCATTGTGGCGTCTGAGTGCTTGGTTGATTCAACTGAAGCAGTCTGGATTGTGTCCACTGAAGATTCTAGGGCTACCACCCAATTACTCAGTCCATCTAATTTATCAGATAGATTCGTGATGGATTTAATTAACCTATTGAGCTTTGAACTGATAGTCTGTAGCATTTCCTCACTGGTTTCCTCAGCCTGATCTTCCATGTGCCCCTGTCCTGAGTGCATGGTCAAGGCCGCTGATGAAGTTTTGGCTTTAGCTCCATGGCTTTGCTGCTGGTTTCATCAAGGGTTTCCCACTGTGTTTTAGGTATATTGAGAAATAGCCCCCAATAGACGATAGGTCACAAAAATAAGTTTTTCCTATAGTTTTAGTTGAATTTCCTATAAGTATTTGTAGAGGTCTACTTAATAGGCACCTTCTTGCTCGGGCTTCACAGCACCCCCCTAGTGTAGCTTTTAACTCAAGGGAACAGGCAGCAGATAGTTAGCTGGACCCAGGTAATCTCAGTATGCATAGGGGTCCAGGAGGTAATCTGTTTTTATACATGGCAAACTGCTAAACAGAGTAACACAACTTGGCAGAGTAACACAATTTCAAATTCAGCAGTCAAGCAATTTTGCCCCAGTGATACTGTACATCCTTAAACCCACAATGTACTCACTGTTGTGGTTGATCCTACCATTGCATTCACAATATATATACTGTATATATATATATATATATATATATATATATATATATATATATACATCCTATTATATATTCACTGAAAAAACTTAGTAATGCATGAGTTAGGGTTGCTTACACAGCGACAAAAGTGAGGAAATTCGACATTAGGGTTTTCCACCCTAACTCTAAATCCCTCCCCACACACACATACACATCACACATACAAGCAGGGGATGGTACAATGCAACACAAGCAATCCGAAACAGACACCATAAGGTAACAGAAAGAACATACAACTCTGTAAACATACCACAAGAGACATCCATCATCATCTTTCAGCAACTGTATCACTTCTGCTGCCATCCCAGCGTTTTTGGGGGGTACACCCATCTGCTGTGCAACCACGTAAGATGGCCAGTATATGAACTGTATATCTCCATGCAGATAGTATAACAGTACCCATAGGTCATGGTAGGACCACATGGTGAGTCAGGCCTTGTTCTTCTATCCTGTCATTGAGATACAGCAACACTCTACATATGCCATAGATGGACCTCAGGGTGCTATGTATCCTGCCCTACCATCCCTAAATTAACAAAGTACAACACTATCTATGTGTCATTGAGTTCATATGTCACAGTGTCACCTGATGGTTGTTCAGATATTGCACTACCATCCCTCCATCAAGATATAAGTGCAACACAATCTATATTTCACACTATCCATATATTACAGTGAGAGTACAGGGTGCTTCGTATTCTGCTGTCGAATTCCTTCATCGTCATACTACAACACAGTACATATGTCACACCGCCTATATGTCACATTGACAAAAATGCACCATATGGATAGTGGGCCTGATTCCAAGTCAGAGTATGCCGGCGTAAGCTGAGATGCACCAAACCCCTTGGTGTACCTGGTGACTTATGCCAAGCGTTACGCTAGCCCCGATTCCAGGAGATAACCTCTGCCATGTCAGCTGCTGGCTATGCCAACCATGGATTACACCACCCACTGCAGCACAGCCCACAACAACATGGTGCAAGTGCAGGTTATGGCAGCAACAGCACCCAATTCCAAGAGGGTGGCTGCCATAACCTACTGCATCGATTCTAAGAGCTGCACTGGTGGAAGTAAGAGCAGCTCAGAGCTGCTCTAAAGGGCATCCAATGGTGCCATCCATTGGATGCCTGCTGCACAGTGCTGTGGCAATGGCATCAATGTGTTTCCTGTGCCCCCACAAGCACACTGCTGTCCCCACCCCCTGAAAGTCAGGGACCCCTAGGGATCCAATCTCCAGTGTGCCCCCCGGACTCCTGTGCCACCTGTTCTGTCCACTATGCCCCCTGGTGTGTGCCGTGGTGTCCATGGCATTAGCCTCCATGTGGTGTAACCCACATGTCTCAAGTGCTGGAACCCTGCCACTCTTGGAATCTGTTGCAGGGTCCCTGCCGTAACAATGAATGTCACAACTTGCATACGCTAGCGAGTTGTGACATTTGACTTGGAAACAGGACCAGTGTTATACATGGATTGTCTTGTAATATTTCAATAGAGGTATAGTAGTGCACAGTCCAAACTACCCTGTGTTCACACTGTGACATATGTACAATGTGACATATGGATAGTTTTGCACTATCTTGATGTAGGACTAGGAGGGCAGTGTGCCACAGTGACATATGAACAGTATATTCTATGGATTCTGACATCCTATGTCAATCTACAGATGAGAGTGCATGGTCCAAAAGACAGTGCACTCCCAGCCCCACATTGATCTAATAGAACAGTGTCTTTATGAAATTTTGGGAACACTATTAGTCCATGTAGGTACTACAACAGTCTGTATAGATCAGGTGTGGAGTGTGGAGTTATTCACCATCACATCCCTACATGCAGATAGTAGAAGAGTGTACGCAGCTAACAGCAGAACCACATGATACTATACATCCTGTGCTTCCATACCTCCATCCACACAAAAGAACAGTATGTATAAGTCACAGTCACGCAGTAGGTTGATTTACACCCTGCGTTCCTATCCCTCCACAGGTGGACATACACTGTGTATCTATCTGTGGACACATAAGAGAGTGTGGCCCCTATACTTCATCACATCAAGTTATGAGCAGGTGTAGCAAAATAGTATGAAACAGTCATAACCATCTCATATTAAAGAACTTTCACCTAAAAGGTTCTACATAGCTTTCTTAACACCTACCCACATCTTTGCACAGCATGTGGGTGTAGCCCCCAAAGACACTGGGATGGCAGCAGAAGTAATACAGTTGCTGAAAGATGATGGTGGATGCTTCTTGTGATACTTTGATAGTAGAAAGTCCCAGAATGAACAGTTTTAAATTTGATTTAAATAACCACTACTGGGATAGAACTACTAGGTTTTAAATTAAGTGGAATGGCAAGCTACATGGATGTAAATCTAATAAGCTTGAGACTACCTATCATACCTATGATGATGTTTACAGAGTTGTATGTTCTTTCTGTTACCTATTGGTGTCTGTTTCTGATTGATTGCGTTGTGGTGTACCATCCCCTGCTTGTATGTGTGTTGTGAATGTGTGTGGGGGGAGGGTTCGGAGTTAGGGTTGAAAACATTAACGTCAAATTTCCTCACTTTTGTCACTGTGTAAGCAATCCTAACTGATGCATTAACAAAGTTTTTTGCAATGAATTTCCTTACTTTTTGAAAAAGTGCAAAATAACAAGTTGCTCATCTCTGCATAACAATATGCATCTGTGGGAGAGCAGGCCCTCTGAGCCTGTGCTTCCACTTACGCATAGCTACAGAGCCATACAGCAGCCCTATAGGGCAAGGAACCCTTGTAACACTAATTTGCTGGTATCTCGGGAACCGTAGCAGGAAGAAAAAAATGCAAGTGTCATTGTAATCATGACAGCAAGTACTGTACACCACAATAAATGACCAAATTCATAGCTCACATCATTTAAGAGATACGGGCACTCAAAAGCACTAGACAGGCACTCTTTGAACCCTTGTGATAATAATTGGTCAATATCTCATTGACTGGGCAACCCACAACAAAAATTCCACTGCAGGTGTAGTCTGTGGTTTCCAGTCTTGTTCCTATGGGTTAGATCATGAAAAGTCTGTATCTCGCTTCATTTCTGAGATACGGAAGCCAAAAACTGCAATGGGCACCACAATGTTATCCTATGGGGAAAAATCTCAATTTCGTTACAGTATATCTATGGAACCACTTAATTCCCCAACACCTGAACAGCATAATTCATACCTGTAGGGTATTCCCTCAATATCCTGAAAATTGTAAATAAAAAGACCAAACCGTTCATTAGCAATGCAATGCTAAATTTTTACATCTTTAAAACTTCCTAGTCCATGAGGTAGCAAAATCCTGGGCTGTCAGATCAATCCCCATCCACAAGGTAGCAAAATTCTAGTCCATCAGGGGACATCTGGTCACACAATCATGGACATCTGGTCATGAAATTCTGGCCATCTAGTCACGAAATGAAGGACAAGGCTCACGGACTAGGATCACCTCACAGACTAGGACTTTGTCAGCTCATGGACTAGGATTGTTAGCGAGTCAAGGTTAAAGAATTTTTTAATTTTAAAAACCTATTTTATAACAAAAATTAACCAAACAAAAGGCATGACTTTGTAGCGGGCATCGCTCTGAGCAAAACCCATGCCTCATTTGGCCCCAAAGTCACCCGTGGACAAATCTATGGCATTTTCTTTGTCTGAAAAACTGAAAACAAGATGGCAGCTCACGGACAAGGAATTTTTCTGATGGACTAGGATTTTTCAGTCCGCGAGGTAGCAAAATCCTAATCTGTCACCTTAATCCCGATCCCTGAGGGGACATCTGGTCATGCCATCTCAGCCATCTGGTCACAAAATTCTGGCCATCTAGTCATGAAATGACTGACAAGGCTTGCGGACCAGGATCGTCAGGCGGACTAGGATGTTTTTACAATCCTAGACCACGAGCTGACAAAATCCTTGACCTTGACCTTGAGACCGTTTTTAGTTTGTCAAAAATATATATAAATTTTGGTGGGCGTGGCTAACACTCAACTAAGATGGCGGCTTGATTTTATAGCTCCATATGCCAAAGAGCCCAGAACCCTAAACTATACAGTTTTCCATGAACCCCAATGGGGGAAATACTCTACTGGTGGTCTGAAGGTACCCAATAAATGCTGGTTGACCTTGGGAAAGATTTGACCAAAACTGATTTAACTAGAAGTGAGTGGAGCTGTAGCTACTGGTACAGCCAGGCCGCATGGCGCACTCAACATCGGGAAGAGAAGAACCCTCAGTAAGAGACATGTTCGCCTCTATTATGACCATCATAGATGCATTAACACTCACAGCAAACAACACTGCTGTTTCTATACAGCAAATGGATTTGAAAGTGAGGCGACTAGAACAAAAAACAACTGCACAGGACAACATACTTCATGAGCACTGTGCCACCATGCAAGACCAGGCAGCCCAGATACATCTTCTCCAAGATAAAGTAGAAGATTTAGAAAATAGGAGTCACCGCAACAACTTGCATCTCCTGGGCTTTCTGGAGGGTTGTGAAGGGGGAAAGGCACTACCATTCCTACAACAAATGTTACCAGAGATTCTACAATTACCTAGAGGCACGAAAATCATGATTGAATGGGCACACCACTCGTTGCAGACTAGACCGACGCAGGGTGACAGATCTCGGCCATTCATAGTATGAATCCTGAACTTTGTTGAAAAGGAAGCTATTCAGGCCAGGGACAGGGAACTGGGGCAACTCCATTGGAAAGAATACAGGGTCATGATTTTCAGAACTATTCCAGTGAATTGGCCACATGGCGCAAAGCCTTCTCTGAGGTCTGTGGTAAATTGCATGCACTGCAAATCCCCTCTTCCCTGAGGTAACCAGCCAACCTACAGCTATCAGCTAATGGTGCAGTTCAGTAATTTACCTCCCTGGATGCTGCCATGGCCTTTATTGAAGATATGTGGCCAGCTGGTCCAAGTTCCTCATCTTCCAACCTAAAAGAAGCCTGAACCCAACCTCATTTATATGCAGTAGATCCACCTGAAACCACACTTCCTACAGCCCCCCATGCAGGTCTAGAGCCCCGTAACACCAAAATCAGAAAAAGACCACCGAACTCACCACATTCTAAGCATGGCCACCTGCAGGTCAGAAAGAACGCTCCAGAAGTACAGGCCCAGACCTTCATCACGGCCACTGCTGCTGAACCAGAGTACATCAGCCCATATTTTGCTCATAACCATTTCACTGCTCTGATCAATTTACCCGACACTGACTCTCTGGCAGAGATGGACACCAGCAACACAGATCTTGACCGAAGTAACTCCAAGGATGACCGTACATCATGGACCTTTACTGCGGATGCAGCTTTACCTTTACCAGATCAAGAAACATGAACTCTGGTTCCCAGTTCACCTCCAGGCTGCAACATGGAATGAGACTCTGCTGAATCGCAACAATCAAATCCTCCATGAGCATTCATAAATTCCAGATTTCCACACTGTCTGATAGTCAGATATGTACCATGGGGCAGGTGTCTCGGGGAATTTAGAAATGGAAGGGTGGGGTATAGCATGCACTAAGTGTGGCATGTACAACCAGAGTGAAAGCTCCAGCTTAAGTGATAAAATAGTAACTTGGGGTCTTCCCTCGGGACAGTTGTTCCCCCCTTGGTATCTCAAAAGCTTGGCTGTATTTGATTAGATCCTATGGTTCCCAAATGCCTACCCAGAGGTATACAATAATAAGGAGGTTGTATTGCAATTTTAAGGGGATAAAAGTTGAAGGCTAAATACAATAGAGTTACTTTTGGAGGTTCTACCTGTTAAGATAGGACTGAAAGCTGTCTCCTGTTACTATTTTTCCTTGCCCTCCACGGACTGAATGTACCCCCCCACTACCTCTCTTTGATATTTTTTGTAATTCTCTCCTCTTCTGCCTTTACCCTTGCCACCCTACCATGAATTGGTGCAGTGAAAGATCTGTCCTGCTCACAATAAAATGGGTGGTACTGAGTATATAACGTACCTTTAACAAACCCCATTGTGGATGCAACTTTTAACCCTTAAGTGCAGAAGATTTAGTTTTGAATGCGGTTACCTCACCATGAAGTATTCACACCCAATAGGTGTGCTGGCTTTGGACTGCCTAGACTTTTTAATTTGTCAATTAAACAGGCAGACATACTCGGAGAGAGGCATTCTGGAGGTGTAGGAGCAGAGGGATGGGAGACAGCTACAGATAAAACTAAACGAACACTGGGCTTTGACCCAGTCTCTGTAATTCCTTTAATGTGCCCCTTTTTTTTCCTTTGGTAAGGGTATCTCTATTACACCCTACAAACATAGTCTGGTTTTATTCCTATCCCTTATACCTGATTTTTCCTTTTTTCCCTGACTCCCACATACCTCCACTTGGAGTTTTGTACTACAAGGGAAATACCACATGTTAATTACAAGCCGTTCATTACAATGCCATTATTGAGCTGTGTTAAGCTTGTATGTTACAAATGTTTGAATTAAGCTGTTGCTAATGTTATTTAGACCTACTTTAGTCCTTGTATAGGGATTTGTTTCCTCCCCTTCTGATTGCTCACGGGGATGCAGGAACGAGAGCTCTTGGTAAGGTTGCCAGAAGGGCGTCACTGTGTTGACCCACATTTTGAGGCTCCCCACGGCCAGTGAACCTTGGTAAAACCCCTGTAAACAGACCACTGATCCCTGGCAAGATGGGCCCAGTGCTATGAGGGAGGGCTCTGTTCTCCCCACCACCCTTCAAACCAGCCATTAATCTACGCACCTTCCAACATGTCCCCTATCCCCTATCTGGAGGGTTCACCTGTATGCATTGTTATGGCTCAGAGCAATGGTCTGGATAACTGTTCTCCTTTGTAAACACAAAGTTTTTCCTTTTGTACTAGAAAACCCAATATTAGCATTATAGTACAAGGGACTCTCTTCCCTGTTGGGGAATAAAATTTCCACACCCCCAAGGGTGACAGGGCATATCATTGGCTGGGGGCCCCAGCCGATTAAGTCCCATCACACCTCCTTTGTTATTCTGTAGGATAAGTTAATTAGTTAAGACTATTAGGTAGCATATCGATACAGTACTCTTTCACAGTACTATATATTGTCATCTATAACCTGTCCCTCACAAGCAGAGTATAGTCAACCTTAACTACCTGGTATAAAGTGTTGCCCTTATGGTACCCCTCTCTGGGCTTTTCCTGTTCCCCCTCCTTGACCTTTCAAACATAATGCAGGCATTGCAGTTCACACCTGGAATGTCAGGGGTCTGAACTCCCCAGTGAAATTCAAGAAGGTCCTGGCCCATTTGAAACATCTGCATTCCAAAGGGGCTTTTCTGCGAGAGACTAAGCTCTCCAGTGATGATCATACCTGTATGAATAAAGAATGGGTTGGCCAGCAGGTTCACTCTAATGCCCCGACTATCAAGCATGGTGTTCCCATTCTTGTGCATAAGTCTCTCATCTGGACACTAGTGCAGACACTCTCACACCAGGATAGCAGATGGGTAATTGCCACTTACAGTACACCCACGGGACCACTTATTTTATGTAATCTTTATGCCCCTGATGAGGACACCCCCCCCAGTTTTTTCATAATCTCACAGAGGTGATTTTGGAATTTAGACTGCCCTCTGCTTATTGGTGGGGACTTTAACCTCACACTGGTACCTCGCTTAGACAGAAATGATAATGGTAAGGAAGCACACATCAGAAGCAGGAAGGCCCTCCATCAAATGACCTCCAATCAGGGGCTTACAGACTTATGGAGACTTCCATCCTAGAACAAGAGACTACACCTTTCACTCAGAAGCTAATGCCTCATACAGTTGGCTGGATTTTTGTTTGGGGTCACCCGCCTTTACAGCCCAAACCCTTGATGTCTCAATTCTCCCCCGCTCTATTTTGGACCATGCCCCAGTTGAGCTCCTTATACAGTGGGATCATGTGGCCCTTCCACCCAAACAATGAAGACTAGACCCCCTTCTAGTGAAATATCTTGATTTTATCCCCTTGGTTAACAATGAAGCCTCTCTTTTCATAGCTGAGAATCCTATACTGGACACCTCTGCTGGTACAACATGGGAAGCTTTCAAGACCATGATGTGGGGTAACATCATGGGGTTTGCTGCAGCCAAATGCAGAGAAAGGGAACTGCTGTTGGTTACTCTAGAACAGAACCTAGCTACAGCTGAGGACATTTTTAAGTCCATGCCTTCCCCATCCATTCACTCCCCTATAGGTAGGTCCATCTTAGGTCTCCTTTTTGAAATTAATCAACTCCTGAATAGGAAAGCTGAGGCCGCCATTCTTCACCTCAGGCATACCTTTTGGGAGGGAGGTGACAAAGGGGGTAAAGTACTTACATACGAACTTCATAAACAGCTGGCTAGTAGATATATCCCTGGACTGAAGAACAAACAAGGGGTATTGGGTACCTCCCCAAGGACATTTATAATATCATGTCCTCTTTCTACAAATCACTTTATTCCTTCACACACACAGGTCCAAATGAAGACACTCAAGTATTTTTGGACACTTTACGGCTGCCTAAATTACAGAAGCAGAAAATGCAACTCCTAGACTGCCCCATCTCCAGAGAAGAAGTGGTTGCAGCTATTCGGGGCTTGAAAAAAGGGAAATCCCTTGGTAGTGATGGCTACGCTGCAGTTTTCTATCAGATTTTAGCCCCAACTATTTCACCTCTTCTAACCCAAGTATTTCAAGAGCTAGAACTTAAAGGTACTCTCCTTCCATCTATGCATGAGGCAACCATTGTAGTTATCCCTAAAAAGGGCAAAGACCCTACTAATTCTGGAAGTTACCACCCAATTTCACTCATAAATTTGGACAGTAAACTGTACGCCAAAATTCAAGCCTCTAAACTTAGCACCCTATTGGCCGATCTTACACATCCCTCACAAGTGGGCTTTATACCTGGCTGCCACAGTTCAGATCATTTAAGAACCCTCATGAATCTGATCCCTTTTTCTCAATCCCTTCCTTCATCTGCAGCTGCCATTGTGGTGGGCTTCAAAAAGGTATTTGACTCAATGGAATGGGACTATCTTTATATGGTTCTTGCCTACTTTGGTTTATGAAACAAATTTCTTGCCAGAATACAAGCTATTTATGAGGACCCCTTGGCCAGAGTTAATACAAACTCTATGCTTTCCCCCGATTTCCATTGGGAAGAGGTATGAGGCAGGGCTGCCCCTCTCTCCCCCCTCCTTGTGCTGGCTGTTGAACCCCTAGCTGTGGCAAGCTGAAACCACCCAGATATAAACGGATCGACATTGGGAAATATAAGATATACAACCTTTACGTATGCTGATGATCTCCTCCTTCTCCTGGAGGATTCCCACTGTGCCATTCCCCCACTTCTTACTCTCTTAGAAGCCTTCTCCAGTCACTCAGGCTTATGACTGAACCAGAATAAGACTGAAGTACTCCCTCGTAACGCTCACTGTACACAACAACTGATGGCTGCAGCCAACTTACTTTAGGCACCAAAAGGTCTTACTTATCTGGGTATTTTTTTGACCCATCTCTGGCGGTAATTTGGCATGCCAATATACAGCCCCTTCTCTCTGCTATCAAAACGAACTTTGACAGATGGAGATTTCTCAAACTCACCTTAGCAGGGAAAATTGCAGCTGTCAAAATTATTTCAGCCCCTAAGCTTTTCTATCTCCTGATACACTTGCCGATTCCTTTTACCTAAACAATGGTACCAGGCCATTGATAAACTAATTGGGGACTTCCTATGGGAAGGCTCTAAACCCAGATTTAGCTAGTCCAGACTTAGGTCCCAGAAGGGAGGATGGAACCTTCCATGGCCAGAAGGATACCACTGGGCTTTCCTCCTGGCCCAAACAGTTAAATGGGCATACCCCCCTCCCTTTTGCTGCAGTGGATACAACTAGAATTAGATATTATGGGGAATAATTAATTCCTCCTCCCTTTTTGTACAAAGGAGTAGACCCAAAATGGACTTTCTCAATAAGGCAAATGCAGACTTTGTTTCACCTACAGTGGCCACATCCAGATCCAACTGGTCTGAAAGACTGAAGATGAACCTGGACCCCCTTCCGATCTCTCATGTGCCTATCTGGCAAAACCCTGATATCACTATAGGAGGAACTGAAGTTCTGTGGAAACATTGGTTGGAGTTAGGCATTTCCAAATTGGGAGATATTTTGGTCCCTAACCTCAAAGCCCTTCATACATTCCAATCCCTAAGACAAATATAGGATATCCTGCAGTCAGATTTTTGGAGATATCTCCAGCTTAGAGATGCAACCCAACATCTTTTATCCCCTAGCTTAATACATGACAAACCCTCTGGTCTGAACACCTGAATACGTCATCCCCAGGGTCTTGCAGGTCATATATATGTTATTCTTAGGGACACTCTCCCATCTCAATCAGATGATGCAAGATGAAAATGGGAGACAATGATGCAAATCCATATATCACCTGAGGCCTTCGATAAAGCCTGGAAAGACACACATAGCTGGTTTAAAGATGCCAAATCCAGACTAATTCAAAATAAAATTGCCCACTCATGGTACAGAACCCCTGTCATTCTCTATAAAGCCAAAGTACTAGAAAATGATAACTGCTGGATATGCCAGAAAACAGGTGGAGACTTGGTCCACATACTATGGTCCTGTTCAGAAGTCTAGCCCCTGTGGCAAGAAATACAGAATGTAGCCTCTAAGGTAACACAACAGCAGATTCCCCTTTGTCCTCTCTTCTTTCTTTTGGGAATATGTAGTGACATACCTAACTTATCCCCAATGAGATACAGGTGGCTAACATTCCTGACTCTGCAAACAAAAAGAGCTAGTCTATGCAAATGGAGGTCCTCCCTGGTCCCTACAATATCAGAAATAATGATGTCCCTTTCAACTTTCACCAAACTACATAAAATATCTCACCTTCAGATATCCCAGCTTTCCACATTTAGACTTTGCTGGGCCCCTTATCTTAACTATCTTACCATTGTCCAACCTCAGACAGGAATAGGTTGAAAATCCCTACATTTTCTCCCACTGGACATACTGTATTCTGAATGGGATCACCACCAGGTGACCTAATGCTGCATTGGGCGGCTTTGGCTCCCCTTTGTTAGATTTTGGTCTAAAACAAGAGTACCCTTTCATTTACAGGTCAACTGGCTGTATACTGTATACTTGATATGGTACTTATAATATAATGTAACTAGGTTAAGAGTTTAAGCTTTGGGATATATCTGTTTCTGTCCTGGGATAGGTCTGGACTTTTGCAGAGCATATGCACACTCTTGCCCAACTTCTCTCCAGAGGCTGTGAAAAGGGATTTGTTTGGACACTGAGACATGGAGCATGCATTTGGTGTGTTTATGTCTGGCAAAGATGCTCGAGTGGGATGGCACCCTGTTTTGGTGAGTACAATCACTTTATATTTATTTGGACATATTGAGGACACAGCAGTGTACCTCTTCCCTACCTGAGATCCTCTCTCCAGAATATTAGTCCTTCTGTATGTGTACTGTCTCAAAAGTACTAGAACTAGACCTCTCTTACTGTATAGCCTGATGTTCGACTTTTTATGTGGAGAGTCTGTAATATTGTTAAATATACCTGAACACCTCTGAGAGAACAAGCTGATGTATGTTATTATCTTTTGCCTTCTCTTCCAATCCTTGATCCCTTTTCTGGTCCCTCTCCCCTCTCTCATGCTCTCTTGATCCCTCCCTCTCTCGAACTTCACCTATAAATTACATCCTCCCCTTTTCTCTTACTGGTATTTAGTACTTGTGCAATGCTTGTAGATGGCCAATTATATGTACAGACTACGTGGATGTATACTGTATCTTGTCTATCTTTTTCTGAAAAAAAAAAATTTTTACAAACAAAAATACATATAAATTTTGGAGTGAACAGAGCGTGCTCAGAACTCAAACATTAACAATGTAATAACTTTTAAACAGATACATTTTTTTTTTTCACCAAACTTCTTTCTACATTCCATATTTCAGACCAAAAGACCACATAGTGTGGTCACAGCGCCATGGGCAAAAAATGTGTCAAAAGTGGCGAAAAATGTATTTTTTGATGTTTTGCTGCACAGAAACCATAAATCCAACTGAAATGCAACTTGGTAAATCAAGAGTTCTACCATGCCAGACCACGCATTCCAAATGTTCTGCAAATCTGTTGAACGGTTGCAAAGTTATTAAGGAGCAAAAATTGAGGTTTAACATAAAAGTGCCTAATCAACCCTAACTGTAGGGGCGTGACATATATGTATATATCTATGTATGTGTATATATATATATATCTGTGTGTGTGTGTGTGTGTATATATATATATATATATATATATATATATATATATATATATATATATAAATATTGAGTTGAGTACCCCATTTAAGGTTAAAGTGTGAAATTTTACAGCTTAATACCTTTGCCACCATATTACAGATTTGCCTGAAATTTGGCAGGTGCAGAGCGGTATCATATATCTCTGGATCTGCCATGTTTCATAATGGTCAGATATATGGTTGTGGAGCTATAAAGTGCAATAGAAAGTCACATTTATGCTTTTATGTGCATTCTTTGCTTGTGCCTACAGGTCACACAGTTTGCACAACTGGTCCAAAACATTCAGAGAACATGTGGCCCGGGTCCCCAATGTGCCTTTCAAAGATTTTGTGAAAAAATATTAAACCGTTCAAAAGTTATAGTCAATAGGAAAAGTTAACACAAAGCTTGACAGTGTCGCAAATGCAGTTTTTAGTGTCACAAATGACCCCTGTAGCGTCATGAGTCAGCCATTTTTTTCAGTTACTGGTCACAGAAATGCTTGGCATTTAAATTTGGGACCCTCTAGGGACACAATTCTTTTTGTGTTCACCTGGTCAAGCCCTGAGGATGCTAGTCATGTCTCTTTTGGGGGGGGTTAAACACCCCAGAATTATGTTTTTAAAATTTTTGCAAAGTGTAGTGTTGCAAAGTGGTGTTGCACTTACGACACTTTCATGATTTTTTTTTGCAAAAGTGTTGTGATTTGCAACACTACTTTGCAACACTATGCCCAAAAGAATAATAAATCTTTGCCACCCTGCTGCAAAAGAATGGTTTGGTCTTTGGGGCTGAAATTTGGAGGGCAGAAAGCCAAGATCCCACAAATGTGCTTTTCGGTAGTTTGGTGACAAAATATTAGATGGCTGCAAAGTTATGGTACTCTGAAGTTGACTATTTTTCTCATAGACTAACATTACGGCATCCGCAGCACCTTTTACGGCCTGTATCTCAGAAACACTTCGAGATACGGACTTTTATTCGGAAAAATGCTTAGCCCCCCCCAACAGGAGACTAAGTACAAAACTAGCCAGGAAAGTCATAAATTATATGAAATTTAAATTTTTTTGTATGTTGTACGGTTCCTGAGATATAAGCAATTTAGTATTCCAAGTGCTCATTTTCTGCTCCGAGGCCCATAATTATGCATACATTCTTTGTATTCACTGTGTTTCTCTAAGCAGCTTTTGGGTAAAAAAAGGGTGTGCACTTCCGTTACTGTTACAGTTAGCAATTCCACTTGCATTTCCGTAACCATTTGCGTTAGCGTTTCTGTCTATGCCACTGTGAGTGTTACCCTTCGCATTTTCATTTGTGCTTGCATTTGCATTACTGTTGCCATTTGCATTTCTGTTACTGTTTCTGTTTGCATTTCATTTTGCCTCACTGTGTGCATTACCATTTGCGTTTCCATATGCAATTTCATTTGCATTTGTGTTTGTGTTTTCTTTGGAGTCATCATTGCTGTTACCATTAGCTTTTGCATTTCCAATTGTGGTACCGTGGCTATGTGCATTATCATTTGCATTTACGTATGTGCTTGCATTTGCATTTCTGTTTGCATTACTGTTCACTTTGGTATCATTGTAGGTGTTACTGTAACTGTTTGCATTTCCAATTGCGTTACTGTTACTGCTTGAGTCTTCATCACCGTTTACATTTCTGTTGCCCTTAGCATTTGCATTTTCAGTTGTGTTTCCATTGGTGATTGCATTACTGTTTCCTTCTGCAGTGCTGTTGCCTTAACTGTTTGCATTTCTGGTTTTCGTTTCTGTTACCGTTTGCATTTTTCTTACCGTTTGTGTTTCCGCTGGTGTTACTGTTTATGTTACTGTTTTCATTAACATTTGCATTTCTGTTGGCCATTATTGTTTGCATTACCATTTGAGTTACCATCTCTGTTTTCATTAATGTTTGTCCTTGCTTTTCTCTTACCATTTGCATTTGCGTCACCATGTGCATTACCATTTGCGCTTGCGTTACTGTTAGCATTACTATGTGACAAAAAAAATCACATTCCATTCACTATTTATAGTGCTCATTCTCAAAAAGAAGAGAAATTCATGGCAAAAAAATCCTTTCGATGCATCAGTTAGGGTTGTTCCACAGCAACAAAAATGAGGAAATTCGGTTTTAGGGTTGTCACCCCTTCCACCCCAAGTCCACCTCGTTCCCACCAACAGGCATTGGGGTGTGCGTTGGGGTCATCGGTCCTAACTCTCACCCCATTCTCCTATACTGCAGCACCTCAACTTGTTTACACATGGGATGGAGTGAGAGTTAGGACTGATGACTCCAACTCACACCCCGATGCCTGTTGGTGGGGATGGGGTTGGCTTGGAGTGCAAGGGGTTGCAACTCTAACACTGAATTTCCTTGCTTTTGTCACTGTGGAACAACCCTATCTGATGCATTAAACTGAGTTTTTTTGCCATAAAATATATATATATATATATATAGATATATATATATGTATAAAACATTGAGGTGAGAGCAGCGGAGGGGAAGTAACAACACACTGGACGAGGGGAAGGGGAGATGGAGCTGCAGAAGTGATTTATTCTGAGTGAACATAAGAGTGGGCCTATGAACCCAGTTGGTATGTGGTGATGGATTTTTGAGGCAGGGCAGCATGGGAAATAAAAAAAACTAAAACTCACAAAGGGGTAGAGGGAGCGGGGAAGGCCATACCAATACATCAGGGGATCTATAGTTAACTGTATGCTTTGCTTTGTGTTGGCTGTAGGAAAGGAACCCAGAAGAAAGGTGAACAAGGAAGGAGCTGGCAGCGAGAAGCTGATGAAGCAAGTGGCAGAGTTAATGGGCCAGGTACAGGCTATATTGGAGGAGGCAAAGAAGAAGAAGAAGTAGGAAGACACAATGAAAAAATCAGGGAAGAGGAAGGTGCCAGTTGGAAAGGAAGAAAAAGGGAAGGGAGGAAAACAATCAAGGCATGGACTGGAGGAACAAAGAAGCCCAGCAGTGAGGATAATTGGTGGAATTGACAGTCAATGGGATCCTGAAGGAGTATTTGGCAGGTATCATTGAGGAAAGGGGAGAAAAGGAGCTAGAGGAAATGAAGATGTCACTGCATGAATTAAAAGGAAAATGGATGACAGGACAAAGGAAGGGGATGGGGTCAAAGGGAGGAACAGGGAAATGATGGGGGGGAGGTCCCAGAGATAACATTGGGGGACCATGTACCACAGTCAATAAAAGAAAAAATATGGAGAAGTAAATATGTAGACATGTTTGCTCTGGTGAACAAAGAGACAGCCAAAAAATATGAAGAGAGGGAGACTGTGGAGAAGTCAGAGATGGCAGTGGTGTTGGCATTAGTAGGGAAGACAACCAAAGAATAAAGTTTCAAGGGCATCAACATAGATGCATGGGTGGCAGGCTTCACACACTTCAGTGTGATTATGCTGAAAAAGCAACCTGAGCTGGCCATTCCTATATTGACATATTCAGATATTATAAGAGATGCATAAGAGATGAAAAGGGGACATGGATGGCTGAAATATGATGAAAAGTTCAGGCAGATAATGACGTCTTACGGCGATGTTCGTAGGGACACGTGCAGATTTATGGGTGCAAACAATGATGGGGTACACATAGGGGAGCTCAGAAGATCAAGGGGGAACCAGATAAAATCCTGGTGGGGTAATAATAAGATGACTTGCAATTGGGAAAATTGTAAGTTTAAACACATTTGCTCAAAGTGTGAGGGACAGCACCCAGTATCCTGGTGCAGGGTGATGGGAGATAGGTTCAGAACTCAGGCATACAGAGGGCAGCCTCTTCGGGGGAGCCGGGGGGGAAGAGGTAGGGATGGGATAGGAAGGTAGGGGGAGGGGTTAATGGGAGAGGGGCTTATGGTACAGGAACAAGGGGTAAATAATCCAAGGAAGAATGAACCGGTTAGGAAGAGAGTGTTTTTGTGTGGCCCAAACACTTATCAGAATAGAGATACTGATGGAGTGGACTGAAGGCTATATGGATGAAAATGCTTGGTGATTATTGAGGGAAGGCTTTATGGAAGGATTTAGCCTGCACTATGAGGGAGGAAGGAGGGCTATGAAGGCAAGTAACTTAGGCTCAGTTTAGGTTAATGAGGAAACTGTCAAGAAAAGGAGAAGGAGGTAGCAGCGGGCAGAGTGGAGGGCCTGTTCAAGGTGCCTCCTTTCCCCCAGCTCAGGATAGCACCATTGGGTTTAGTACCCAAAAAGCAGCCAGGGGAAATACTGGTTGATTCACTACTTGTCATATCCCAAGGAGGAATCGATCAACAATTCAATAGCAGATGAATAAAGGGTGGTGTCCTATGCAAAGCTCGATCAGTCTGTAGAAATGATACGGGCAGTGGAAGGGGCATGGCTGACGAAGATGGATTTTCTTTCTAGCTGCTACCAATAAGGGAGGAAGATTGGGACTTACTGGGATTTCAATTTTGGGGGTGGTTATTACTTTGATAAGGCAATGCCAATGGGGTGTTTGGTAGCATGTGCCACCTTTGAGACATTCAGCACTTGACTCCAGTGGGTTTTGGGGAAAAGATATGGGTTTAAGAAGGTGGTGCATTATTGAGATGATTTTCTTTTGAAAGGGCAAGGAAAGGATAGCACAGCAGAGATGCTGAAGAAGTTTCAGGACATGTGTGATAGGTTGGGGGTACCGTTGGCAGAGGAGAAGACAGAGAGACCAGCTTGCAAGTTGGGGTTCCTGTGAACTGAGGGGGATGCAGAGGAACAGGTGTTTAGACTTCTGGCTAGCAAGGTAGCAAAATTAAAGGAACTGATCATGCTAGTGAAGAGTAAGTGGAGCGTTCCATTGTCTGTAGTGCAGCAGTTGCTGGGTCACCTAAACTTTGTATGCCAGGCAGTTACGTCAGAGAGGGTTTTCACCCAATGGCTGGCTAGGGCCATGGGTAAGGTGAGAATGCCACATCACTGGGTGGATATTTCAAAGAGAGTATGGCAGGATTTGGAGGTGTAGGAACAATTTTTACAGCATTACAATGGGGTCATATTTTAGCAGAAAGAGTGGTTATTCAATGTGGACTTCAAATTGTACAAGGATGCAGCAGGGGCATTTGGGATGGGGCATACTTTAAGGGGGAATGGATCTCAGAGAGATGGCTAGTGGAATGGGATAACAGGTTTACTGAGGGACATCACATTTCTAGAGATCTTCCTGATATTGGTGGCAGTGTCTATTTGGGGAGAACGGTTGCAAAATCAGAAAACAGTGTTTTGGTGCAACAATTGGGTGGTAGTGGAAGTGCTAAATAGGCAGCAGGGGTCCACAGAGATGGTAACAAAGGTGATCAGGCAGCTAGTATTAGAGGGTTTGAGGCTGATTCCATCTTTCAAAGCAAGACATATTGAGAACACAAGAAATGAGGTGGCTGACAGCTTTTCCCATCTTCAGTTGGATAGGTTCAGGTTGCTGATACCAAGGGCAGCTGTCAAGATAATGTTAATCCATTCCCACTTATGGGAAATTGGATGAAAAGAGTCCAGTTACTGTTCTGAAGCTCTTGGTCTGCGAGTACCTTTAGGATGTATGAAGGGGCATGGAAAGCATCCCAAGAGTTTCAGCAACACTCTGAGATGGAGGTAAGTAGGCCAGTAACTAAAGGTCAGGTTAAGAAATTCACAGTACAGAAATGGAAGGAAGGGATGACACACTCGACCATGTGGATACACTTAGCAGCGATTGGTTTGGTATGCTATTTGCAAGGGTAGGGGAGCAAAGTAGGGCTCCAGTAGTTAGATAGATGTTACTAGATTGGCAGAGGTTGTCAGGTAAAAGACTGGACATCAGGAGGCCTGAAGTGGGAGAGTTGTTAGGTAAGCTGTTAAGGACATTAAAGTATATCTATTACTCAGGGTATGAGGCTTGTTTGTTCTTGTCAGTTTTTATAGTTATGTCCCTAGGCACATTCAGGGTAAGTGAAGTGGTCACAAAGAACAAGAGGGACGGGGAAGAGGTCTGTGTTGGGGTGAGGTACAATGGGGGATGGATGACATATTGATATGGTTGCGCAGGTCAGGATGCAAAAGTGGTGCTGACATGGGATATTGTAGGGGGCATGTGTGTGGTGAGGGCACTGTAAGAGTACAAAGTAGTCAGGCCAAAAATGGCAGGCAGTTTTTGTTTGTGCACAGGGACACCCATCACCAGCCATCAGTTGATGGCAGTGCTAAAGAAGGAGATAGATGTTTTGGGACAGGATGTGGGTAGATTCTTGTCATATTCATTCTGCATCAGTGCAGCCTTGGAACCTGCAGTATGAGGCAGGTTGGTCGTAGAAATCAAGGAAGTGGGCTGACAGAGGTCAAACTGTTATAAAAAAGTATATTAGAAGGATAAAGTAATAACATGTCTATCTTTTCCCATCAGATGCAGTGCGCAAGAGGAGTGTGTGGATTGCAATGCATTCTTTTATGTACTGGGCAGAGAGATGAGCTGAAGGGAGGCCTGGAGGAAAACAGCTGCAGAGGGCAGCAGAGGAAATTAGAGTGCATTGGAAAGGGGTTCAGGGGATGAGATGGGTGCAGCTGTTACCACTCCTAGAAGAACTAAAATTGAAATGGCATAGGCCTGATTTGTTAAATCTACATTTGGGGAGAAATTATTTGGGGGAACAGCCGTGGGCAGAATTGTTTCAGGAAATGAGATGAGATGTGGAGACAGTCAAAGGTTATTGGCCTGACATGATCAGATGGTCAAACATTTTTTTATTTTTTATTTTATTTTTAATTTTTTAACTGGGTACGGACACTGGAACAAGTCCTTTTTCAGGTCTGACCCAACACAGAATGAAAACAAATCACAAGTACACAAGTATACATACAAAACATATTATATAAAGCATGTACAAGCATCAAAATCCTGTAAATAATTTTTTAGACCAACTTTAAACGTTTGTAAAGAAGATTGAGATCATAAATTATCATGAAGTTCATGCCAAAATTGTGAAACAGCAGCTGGAAAGGAGACAGACGCAGCTTTAGTTGTTCATGGAATGGATTGTAGAAGAACACCTTTGACTGATCTTAAATTTAAGGTAGTAGATCAAATTGTTACCAAATCTATTAAGGGATACAGATTTTATGAAAAAATATATTGAAAAATTAAACATCCCAAAAAATAGGCAAACCTAGCATTGGGAGATAACCAACCAAAACTGGAGTAAAGCAAACAATGATGATCATGTAAAGGTGAATTGAGAACAAAATGATACATATGATAAGCAATTGTAAGGACAATAATTTCTTTCACAGATAACTTATAATACAAACTAGCAACATAATCCAAGTGAGGCAATAGAATTCCCATAGTAATACATTGATGAGTGTGGAACGAAAAAAAAAATTTAAACTTGTATAACAAACCCAATTTTTGGTTAATGGCTCTACGCACAGCTTTCACCTGAGGCAGAAAGGTTACACTCAGATCCAACAAAACCCTTAAGTACTTAAATTCATAAACTTTCTCAATAAAACCCCCCTTATCATCATGGATTAAAAGAGGAGGATTATCCTTTAAAAAAATGGAAATCCAAACAGCATACTGGTTGTTTTAGTGTTTTTTTTTCACATTCAAAACTAAGGAATTACCCACAGACCAATTACAAACTTCAATAAATTTCTGCTCCAATGAAAAAGTAAGCTGAGAAAATGATTTAGCTTGAGATAATAAAATTAAATCATTGGCATACATTAAGTGATCACAGGATTTGCAAAGCGCTGATAATTGGTTGATAAAGTAAATAATAAAGGGCCCAAAATTGAGCCCTGTGGTACTCCAGATTTCATTGGCCTAACAGAAGATACAACCAACCAAGGAGGGTATGGAGGAAGGTGCAGGACATAAGAGAAATAGAGAAAGCTAGAAAAAGGTTAATTAGGAGGATGGCAGGGCTTATGGCAAAAGGGGAGGGGGAATGTGTTAAACAAGCACATTGCATATGATTGCCCAGTGTATTATAAACATGATGGAGTGCACTTATTGGATGTTGGCATAGATCTTTTTAATCTGCAGCTAGAAGTGGCAATGGAGGAATGGGAAAAGGAAGGGAACATGTAGGGGAGAACCCCATCATCCGTTGCTGGAGTGGGAGATGATCTAGCGGAAGAAGGAGGAAGAAAGTGGAGGGAAGGGGCACGAGACAGAGAGAGAGAGAGAGGATGTAGAGAGCATGGGGGGTACGGAGAGGTAAACATATAAGACACATGCTGGGTCTACATCCAGATGTGTCAGGCATCTTGTGGGGTGGTCATCCCAGAGGCCCAAAAACTGGGTGTTGGGTAGATGTCCGAGCCCAGAAAGACAATAAAAAGGGAAGGACTGTGTTTTCAGCCAGAAGTTGGGTGTCAGGTAAACATTAAATCCTGGGAAAAACACAATAATGGAGTTACTTTGTTTACATATAATGATGAGGTAGAATTACATAAGTTGAAATGTGTGTATATTATGGATGTATTTATGATCATATTCACATGTAAATAAGCTGTCAAGAAACTCAATAAAATAAAGGACTGAGTGAGAAGGAGGATGATGTAAAGATGTGACGTTTAATAAAATAACTGCAAATTGAGCACCCAAGCAGGTTGTATGGTGTTTTTATTTCATGAAGAGATTCCCAGTGACAAAAGAGGTTACCTGTGAAAAGGCAGCCTGATTGTCATGGGTTTCATTAATGAAATGCAAGGAGGTGAAGACAGTTGGGTAAGGATGAGTGAGAGAGGGGGAGGGAATGGAGAGGGGGAGGGGGATGGAGACTGAGGGAATTATTGGAAAGACTGGTGATTGGTCAGAGGGTAAGTCTAGGGGATGGCTCAAGGAGGTATATTTAAGGGGTTGGCAGAAGAACAGAGCCCTTCTGTTTGTTAGTTTTGAATTGCCCACCCTCCCACCTCTAAAAAAAGGTGGGAAGAGAGTCATAAGGCATGGGGTAGGAGGGGAGGGAAGGTTGAGAATGAATGGGCCACCTAAAGAGGATGGCATAAGGAAGAGGAAGCTGGAAAAGGTGAGTTGCTGGAAAAGGACAATACATTAAGGAAAGATATGGCCAGATTTTTGGGTGCCGGCAGAGGGCAACAAACAACAAGGAGGTGCTAGATGGTGAGAAAGGAAAAGGGATGCCAGGTGAGGGCAAAGGTTGGAAGTGGAAGGAGGATGAGATAAATAGGGGTATATGGGTTGCCATTAAGGGGGTACAGGGTGGTAAAAATACAAGGCACAGATTGGGTCTACATCCAGCCGTGTCAGGCATCTTGTAGGGTGGTCATCCTATTGGCCCAAAACTGGGTATTGGGTAGACATCTGAGCAAAGAAAGAGAATAAAAAGGGAAAGACTGGGTTTTCAGCTAGAAGATGGGTGTCAGGAAAATATCCAAGCCCAGGAAAAAAATAAGATAATGAAAGGAATTTCTTTACATAAATGATGTAGTAGAATAACACAAGATGATCTGTATTGTGTGTATATTATGGATGTATTTATGATCATATTCTCATGTAAATAAACTGTCATGAAACTCAGTAAACTAAAGGACTGAGTGAGAAGGTAGAAGATGTAAAGATATAAAACTTAATAAAATAACTGCCAATTGAGCACCTAAGCAAGTTGCATTCTGTTTTCATTTCACAAAGAGAATCCCAATGACAATAGATCTGGGTCTGCTCCTGCTTCTACTATGACTTCTCTGATGAGTGTTTTTATTCCAGTTAAACATTTGTCCTGATTGGTAATCAGTCCTGTCCCTTTCAAGTTTTTCGTATTTTTTTTTTTATATATTTTCAACTTGTGGTCCTGTTTATGAATGTTCTTTTTCAGTCTGGCTTCTAACTGTCTAGAATCTTTATGTTCTCTAACAACGACCACTTGCTGTTCTACTTAACTATATTCATCTTGTATGGCTGGTTATTGTTTGCAATAATCATTGATTACACATTTTTACAATGCTAATGTGACTTTCTTTAGAGCTGTATTACAATCTGTACAGAAGGGTTCCCTTTCTTGCCTGTATCCTGGCTGTTTTGTAATCTGAAATTCTCTGGGGGTCCTTTCCACTGTTAAATCAGCTTCTAAATATGTTCTGTGCCAAAAGTAGTGTCTTGCTTTTAAGGCCACTCTTTCTAATTCTGTGAATGCTTTTTCAGTTCTAACTAGTAATTCCCCTTCTTCCTCTGTCTGTCTCTGCCTCTGTCTCTGTCTCTCTGTCTCTGCCTCTCTGTCTGTCTCTCTCGCTCTCTCTCCATTGTATTGTTGTTAATATCACCTTGTGTCTGGGGTTTATCTGTAAAAAATTATACTTCCCTTCACGCATCAAACAATAAATCTCTAAGTGTATTATTTTTGGCACCAAAATTCACACCTTCCAGAATCGGGTTATACATTTCACTCTAGTACTGCTCCTTTGGGTATGCTTTTCTATGTTTTATGTAATTTGCTTTAATATTTCCACACGTATCAGAAAGCTGAAAGAAAGCCACTAGACATATACCAGCTTTTCTGGTTGTACTTTTTAGCATTTATGTACTATAAAATGCACCTTATTTTAATAATCTGTCATGTTTCAACATTGAGAACAACCCAAAAAAGTAGCAGGAAGAAATATACACTCAAGCTGAGCCATGGATAACAGAAAAACTCACAAGCTAAACCAACCACTGCTAGGTATGCTATTCAGTGTTGCCGTATTGTGAGCTGGCAACAGAGCAAAACAGAAATGCACAAAAGCTGCTCCACATGTACAGACCATGCTTCATAAACAGCATAAACGGCAAGCACTCTAAAGCAAAAAATACTGGCACCTGGCTCTGAGATTACACAAAGAAAACAATTTCTTACCCAAAGTTAAAAAACCTTTACATACAATGATTTGAAAAGTATTACCTCAGCAGTGGTGGTCAGTGTATCCTGCTGAGAACTAAACCAGTTTCATCGAGAAGCTTTCTCAAAAGATCTGGATTCAAAGGGGAAACCCAAATTTAAAGTGCAAGTACACAAAGTGCAAAGTGATTCTGAAAGATGCAGTGCAATAATTTAAAACAGACTAAATATTGTTCTCATAAAGAGTAGGCTGACACTTAATACATGTTTTTTTTAATGTTAGCATCAATCTTAGTACATAACAGTGATCTGATGCCAGTACAGTCTCAGCTATTTGTATACAAAGTTTAGTGGTATGCTACCCCCTTCTTGTGGCTGTCAACCTATTTTTCATTCTACTAGCCCCATTTTTTCTGAGATGCTGGAACCTGAAGAAAGAGAGAACAGAAGAAACAGAGAGAATGTGAGATAGAACTACAATGAAGGATTTCATCATACCACCTTTTCTTAATAAGGGGAATCACATCTATTTTATCATTAAATCATGGTGGATATTGTCCATCGGACTGTACAATCCATATTATTTCTCATCTCAGAATTAGAGTTTCAAAAGCCCCTTCCCATGTCTCCAATTTTACTTTAGATCTAACCCGATATTTAAAAATGATTGCCCAAATCCACCCTGTAATACATATAAGAAAGCCAATAATTTGGAAGAGAGCCTTACACATGGCCTGCAACCTAGTAATGTCAGATCAAACAACTGGCTACCAAACCTACCTAATGACAAGTTTAGGTGTGGCCGATATAAATATTGTCTGGTGATGGACAGAGTGAGCCACTTCAACAGTGTTAACACACAAAAAACATTTGAAATTAAATGTTCTCAATTGTGATACACATCATATAGTTTGCATAAGATAATTGCACAGCTTTTTACACAGGTAAAACTTCTCGGGCTATTAAAATCTGTGTAAAAGGGAGCACATGAGGGCAATACAAAAGAGGGAAGAAAGTAATGCAGTTGCATTACATGTTAACTCCCAACCTGATCCAGAGAACCATAACTTTAAATTATGTGGTGTGGAAAGTGAAACTGGGGCAATGGGAAGGGGGATCTTGAAACTCTATGTTTGAGATGAGAAATAATGTGGATTGTAGAGTTGGGTGTACAGTATCCACCAAGGTTAAATGATAAAATAGATGTGATGCTGCTGTTATCCATGGTCCAGCACCCCTGATTGTAACCCCACCTCGCAAACAGCAACACATATGTAGGTATATGTACCAACATTAGGGCAGAGGCACTTATCGTACAAGCATAAGTGTCAGGATCTGTGTTCTACTGTATTTTACTAATGCATATTATGCTTTATAAATGTATCTTAGTCCTGGGAGATGCTTTCCATTATATTTTACTGCATAATCATAAGTTAGGCAACAGTGCTATCTTTAGTGCTTGTGCATCCACTGTAACTGTAAGTGATCTTGGACACTTATAAGAGACCCCATTATTCAGTTATCTTTGCAAGCTAAGCAGCTTTTTATGTTATTTAGGACAATTGCTCAGGCCACCTGTTTTTGGTCAGTTACACACATTTTATGTATCCTCTTTAGCTGTTTCTATAGTAATTATCAGGGTATAAGACCCTGTGCAGCGCATAGCTTCTCTGAGACTAGAGACTGCAGCCTACATAGGTAAGGAAACTGGAAGCTATCCCAGTGTATTCACTGTTGGTAGTAAGCCTGTATTATTGTTATTTACCTGTAATAAATTACATTCATTACACATGCACCACTTTTCTGCTGTCTCTTCCTTTGTGCCATTCCACCAAGAATCTGAGAAAGGTAATTTTATTACCAAGTTCCATTTGGCGACTGTGTGCAGGTTGGAAGGTACAAAAGAAGATTCCATTCAATTTATTTGAATGTCAAATAGTGCAGTGCACTTTTTGCCTACTTGGACCTTCTTGTACTTATAGTGGTAGCAATTTTGGTCTCAGGCATAGCAGACCCACACCTGACCCTTTACACTCCCTTTGTGAGTGACAGTGTACCATCTTGACCTGACCGCTCACCCACCAGGGACCAGAAAGTGATTGGTGATGGCGCCAGGGATTTTGTCCAGTTTTCCAACTGCTTCTTTGTTTGTCTACCCCTTATTTGTCATGTCTGATCTGTGCACAGAACTGAGACTTGATGTCTCAAGCTACCTCACATCCCATGGCAGATAGATAGACTTCTCACTGGATACAAAATCTGCAAACAAACCATTACTGCTAACATCCAACCACTACCTCCAGTCCAAACAAACAACCAAAAAATATAATCTTAGGGGTCTTTTGGTTGCAGCCCTACATACTGCTGTTGAGAGTCTCACAGCGTAGTGTGCCTCCCTTGAACTGTAGAACATTGCTCTAAAAAAAGAGATGGGCTAGCAGGCATCAGAGATACAGAAAAAGGAACAGAGACTAGCAGAGGAGACACAGTCACTTTGCAATGCCAGTAACAGACTGTTGCACTGTACTGCTCAAGACACTCAGAATGAAATTTGCATATTGAGAGATGATTGTGAAATGTTGAAATGTGACAAGTAACAGCATATCTGAAGGATATTTTGAGCGATACGAATGAAAGTTTGAGAGAGGGGAATGCTGAGTTGAAAGAGGAGTATGACAGTCTGAATCATGAGTTAGAGAAATAACTTAGGGAAAATGCCAAATTGAGTGTTGCATACAGAGTGTTGCAGCGTGGGGTTGAAAAAGGTATTGAGCAGGGCACTGCAAGAGTTTGTCACAAAAAGTGTAGAGAAAAGATGGCAAAGTTGCGCCATCAGTAGGAGGTTCTTGCCGGCCATGTTAAGGCCATGAACGGGTTTCAGTATACGCCCAGAGACATTGCATCACCCAGTGATGATGACTCTGACTTTGATGATGAGGCATGCCACGTCACACGCAAGTTTAACCCCCGTGGTGGAGCAACTTCCCCCAGCAATCCCCAAGATGGCGCCTACGTTGGTATGCACCTTGCATCACCACATATAAACAAACATGGCAGAAGCCACATATACCATCAAAATGGTGACCCCCAATGACACGGGCAGAAGCCTGGTATGCCGTAATGTGCTTCCCCTTGCTCCTCTCTACAGAAGAGACAAGGCAGATGTCTGCGGCTTAATTCAAGAGGCCCTCAGTAACCTCATTATATCAGAGAACCAAAGGACAGCCATTCAAGAACAGATTGACAAAATTTTAAAAGACACTATTACCCAGGATCATGCTTGCAGTCACTGATGCGGCAGCAGAAGCTGCTCTTGGCGGTGCCATGCAATGCATTGAGTCGAATGTGACCACACATACTTCCAATCCCTTGCAAGTTGCTCATTATGTTCAGCAAATTGCCCAAAGTATCAGACAAATGGGCCTGACTGACAGTCTCAGTTGTCATTTGGAGATGGTGTGCTCCCCTCTGTGAGAAGCTTTCTCTCCAACCAGAGTACCAGGTTCAAGTCTTGCAACAGATGATCAAACCGACTCTCTGGGCCAAACTCTCAGAGACAGTTCATAACTGTGAAACTCTTGCCTATAATGACATCGCTGTGACTCTCATAGCTGCCAACTCCCCGGGTGTTGGAGCCTGTTTGGCCTACAAGGACAAGCAGAATGCCAAAGAGAGTCCCGCAGCCTACCATCAATGGTTATGGCTGCATATTACACTGGCAAAGGCCTAGCATGTGAACTTGCAGACCAAGACCAGATTTAGTACATGGATTTGTACATCCAGAACATGACTCTGGCCCTGCGGCGGGAGAAGGTTGAATTTAATGTTTACCCTAATAATGACTCCTTTGCTGTTATCCTTACAAAAATGAAGCATTCCTATCATGTCTACCTCCGTAACCTTGCTTCCAGTAAAAACAACAAGGCTGCCATGATCCAAATTTCAGCAGCACAAGTGGCTGCAGTACAGCCCACCTCAGACACCTCAACCCACTATACCATAGACAGCAACAACCAGAAATCTGACACCCCTTCTGATGATAAACAGTCGCACAAGGGGGGGATCCAGAACTAAAAAACAGCAGGAACAGAGACAGAAGCAATTGAATAAATCCAAATGCCCAATTCGATGGCCGGAACCACAATGGCTCTAGCTATTGAAGCCTTAAAGACAAGAACAAGACCCTCCACAAACTGCGGGAGGAGGTTCATGCTGAGAGAGTGGCTAAGCCTACAGGTACCATAGCAGCCCTTGCCCTGACTGCTGGACAACCATGTGGGCAGGGGAATCCTTTCCTGCCTTCGGCTACAGAACAAACAAATAGCTAAGGGAAGAATCCTTTCATGGCATCAGCTACTGGCCAGAACAATATGATGACCAAGAAGGAAACATTCATGCAGGCTGCTGTCACACCTGTGACATCACAGGTACATTTGTATCCTGTGCAAGACATCCAGGAGGCCTTGAAAGATCCTGCAGGCCTCAAATTTCAGGAACAGGATGATGATTATGATTCTGAGAATACAGATTGACAATTACAGGCCCCAGTCCAGATTGTGAGAGACTTGATTGTTGACACAAATGGACTGCCTTGTGTGAAGGCCACAGTAGGGGGACGCCCCTTACCATGATCCTGGATAAGGGAGCAGCCATGTCAATCCTCCATGATGAGGACACAGTCTCATCTGACTAGTCTATCAGCAGGAAGACAAGTGCCCAGGGTGCAGATGGTACCTGACTACACACCTACTTAATCTGTCCTTCTACCTGTGGTGGTAGGTCACTTCAGGACTGATTTTGTCTTTGATCTCATGGTATTATGTCATCATCACAGCATACTGGGAACTGACTATTCAGCACTACATGGCTGTGTGGTGGACCTAGCCAATAGGCTACTCCTTCAGATCAAAGGACAATGTCATGCTGTCACCATTCCAGACTCACATGTGGTGGCAGCCATCTCTCATAACAACAAGGAGTATGATGTAATGGCTTTATTCAAAAGTCATGACCTGTTTTCTGAGTTTGCACTCTTGCTACAGAAACACCTTGATGTGTTTGCCACCAACAAGCATGACTGTGGTAGGATGCACAGTACCATTGAGATCACAGGACCTGATCCTGTGAGGCACAAGCAATATCCATTTCATGCTGAAGCCTTACCATCACTGAGGGAGACCATCCAATCACTGCTTCAGTAAGGAGTAATTAGGACTTGTGTCTCCACTGTCAATTCACCTATTTGGCCTGTGAAAAAGCCAAATGGAGCTTGAAGATTCATAACTGATTACAGGAAATTTAATCAAGTTGCCCCCAGTTGATCCCCAACAGTAGCTTCAGCACCTGATATGCTCAAGCTGTTGACACCTGACAAAAAGTGGTACACAGATCTTGACATCTCTAATGGGTTTTGGTTACTTCCATCAGCACAGGAAAACCAATACAAATGTGCTTTCACCTTTGATGGATGCCAGTACATCAGGACCTGCCTTCCCCAGGGCTTCCACAATAGCCCTTTCCTCTTCCATCTCCACATGATGGATGCCCTGCAGGGGTTCTCCACTCCCCAGTGTCTCCTGCAGTATGTGTATGATCAGTTTCTAGCAACCACTATGAAAGAAGATCATTTGGCCCTTCTAGATGAACTTCTAAGTCTCCTCAAGACAGCAGGCCTCAAGTGCAACCCCTCTAAAGCACAATTGTGTGAGAAAGAGATCATCTTCCTTGGCTTACATATCATAGACCAAGGCAGAAGCCCAGCTGTCAAAAAGTCTCAGGGCTTGCAAGAGCTTCCACTTCATACTAGAGTGGTAACACTCAGGTGCTTCTTAGGAATGGTAAACTACTCCAGGGATTTTATCCCTGACTTTGCCTTGAAGGCTGCTCCCTTGTATGAACTTCTGAAAAAGGACATCCCATGGACATAGGGCCCTACTTACACTGAAGCTGTTACACAGCTTAAGCAGGCCTTGGCCTCAATTTCAGCACTGAGTATTCCTAACCCAATTCTCCTATTCCATTTAGACACTGCCACTTCTGATGTGGCCACGTCTGCAGTGCTGGCACAAAAGTACAATGGGTACTTCAGGCCCATTGCTTATGCATCTCAGATGTTATCCCCAGTAGAGAGGAAGTAAAGTCTCTGTGAAAGAACACTTTTGTTAACATATTGGGCTGTCAAACATTTTGTGTACATCATTGTGTATGCTTCTATTGTTTTGCATTTCTGTCATACCCCAACTAACTTTTTACTTTCGGACAAAGTAAAAGATGGTTCAGTCTCCAATACCAGACTCACCCACTGGTCTTTGCTTTTGCAGGACAGGGACATCAACGTACTGCCTTCTAAAATGCCCACAATCTTGGCTCATGGCCTACTCTACACAGGTAAGCACCATGACTGTGCACTCCAACCTCCTGACCTACCTGAACTAGGACCATTCTTACCAGCTTCACCTGATGTTCTAGAGGATACCACCATGTATTGTATCTTTATAGATGGCTCCACCGCCTACATAGATGGAGAGCAGGTAGCAGGATTTGAGGTGCTCATGTTAGATCAAGATGGCAATTTCAGGTGTGTTTCTAGAAAATGCACTGTAATCTCCTCACAGTATGCCAAATTGGCAGCTGTGACCTGTGCTTTGGAGGTCATGCCCCATGGTGACAAGGATGCCATCATCTTTGCAGACTCCAGCTGGGTCTGCTCATCCCTTACTGAGTTCCTATCATTCTGGGAGGAAAATATCTTTACATCCTCTGATGGCACACCTGTCAAATACAGGGATCTGTTTGGGTATATACACACCCTGATACAGCAGTTTACTCACAAACTGTACCTTCACAAGATAAAGGCTCACTGTAAATCTGACCCTTACTATGAATTCAATGATCGAGCTGACTGCAGGTGCTCAAGGGGGGAGAGATGGACAATGACTCACCCAATAACTGTGGCAGCTATTTTCTTAGCCGGCAACACTAAACAGAAACCAGTACTAGAACCTCCACTGGACCCTTCTGCGGCACAGAAATCTGACCCAGAACTAAAAGCTGTGTTCAAATTCTTGGAAAGGGAATTGAACAACCACTACCTGTTGATAGTCCATACAAGAGACACTCTGACAACATACACTTGTCTAGTGATCAGAAGCTTAGCTGGTATCGTAAAGAGGATACAGGTGGCAAATTTGGGGTTGCACCACAATTTTTGCTAACTAAATTCATCCATATGGTTCATGATACCCCCACTGGTGGACACCAGGGGTGGACAACACCCTCAGAGACTTAAAACTGTCATCCAGGTAGCATGGCATGGCCAAAGACATAGAGCACTATGTGAACAACTGCATAGTGAGTGTGTGCCCAGAATAACCCAATTCCGGTGAAAAGAAATGCCAAATTGTTGCCACAAAGGCAAACTGAACCATGGAATGCGATACAATCGATTTCATTGGTCCCCACCAACTCAGTAAGAACAACAAGTATGCACTTGTTGTTACAGATTTATTTTCTAAGTGGGTAGAAGTATTTCCCACTAAGAATAACATGGCAAAGACAACTGCCAAGATCCTGGTGGATCAACTCTTTCTCCAGGTGAGGCCTACCCCTAAAGGTAGACTCAGACCAGGGGACCAGTTTTACAGCTGAGCTGATGAAGCAGACATGCTAACTGCTTGGAGTAGATCATAAATTCCAGATCCCTTACCATCCTCAATCCTCAGGCCAGGTAGAAAGAGCAAACAGAAGAATCAAACAGATGTTATGCAAATTCATCAATGACAATCTCAAGGATTGGGATTCCCTCTTGCCACTACTACCGATGGCAATCAGGAGCACTCCTGAAGCCACTACTCAGTGCACACCTAATGAGGTTATGACTGGTAGAGCTATAAGATTACCTGAGCACCTGTTGATTGATCTCCACACCCCTAATGCAGATAGCGTATCTGCAGACAAGTATGTTGAAAAGCTTCATGATGACATCATGAAGACACACCTGTTCACTGTCAATCAAATGGGTAAAGCTCAAAAAGCTAAAGCTCATTTGATAAGCATGTCAAAGAAGTCAACTGGCAAGTTGGAGACCAAGTTATGCTTCTCTCCAATACAGACAACCAACCTCATTCATTTCCCAGCAAATGGGAAGGCCCATACCCCATTGTCAACAAACTCAGTCCTGCTGTCTATCAGATACAAGTTAAACAGCAAAAACAGACCACCAACAAGTGGTTCCATGCTAATCAGCTCAAGTTGTACAAAGGTGACTGAATTTACTTTTCCTAACCCACTTAGGGTGGAATAGTACCCCTCACTTAACAATCCTTTTCTGTTTTCTTTCAGGTACATTGGCAAGATGGCTATTTTGCACCTCCTTATCCTGGTGGGACTATGTTCCTTGACTGCTTCCCAGAACAAACCTCTATTGACTGTACACAAACAACATATAGAACATGTTCTTAATAAACTTGAACATTCAGCCCCAGTGGGAATTCATATTAATATGCCCAACAAAATGATTAGTGTTAAGGAAGGCTCAGACACCTACCTTAATGCCATGGTACTTGCTCCAGACAAGTCCTCACGCTACATACAATGGGAAACTGATCTTAATGGCTAGACACTCCCTGTAGCTCACCTATCCAAAGGTACATTCCAAGGATGGCCTAACACTAACATCTCACAAAATGGCACTCTCTCCATTCGACAGACTTCCCCCAGAATACTGGTCATTATAACCTCACTGTTCTCATAGATCCTGCTTGATGTGACCATTTCACTGCTGAGGAGTCACATGCTTTCTGTCTTCGCAACTATGTAGCTACTGAAGCTCTTTTTCTTTCTGTAGTCCCACCCACCCACCGGAGAAGAAATGAGTGACTGCCCTTCCCAGGAGGAATGTCCTCCTAGTGGTTTCTCTGTGTACTCATGGGATCAAATGGAGTCCAGCACATGGTCAGGATTGTAGAAATCAAACTTAAACTTATTCATACAGCAGGAAAAATAAATGGACTGAAGGCAGAAAAATAAAATTACACTTAGCAAAATGAAAAGAAAATACAATTCTACAGTTACATTCACTGAAGAAAGGAGTTGCTAGAAACTGGCTAGACAACTGGTAGGCTTGCCTACCTATCACATACTGACTTAATACACTCTTTTGCACTCAATATATACTGTGGTCAGATCACATTGTACAGGAAAACTCCTCCCTATACAGAAGGAATCTAACTTTTTAACAGCAAACGCAGTTTATATTTCACCTGTGTTTCAGTGTAGGCATTAATTTCACCACTACATGGTTTTCTGGTTCATTAAAGTTAAAAATTTTTAGTAATTTCATCTTTTACCCTTTTTCTGAGGGCAGCAGACTCCTCCCATCAGCTTTAATCATAAAAGAGGTGGAGCAAGGACTGGCTGGCACTATAGACAGATGGAAAGCTGAGAGGAGAGGCTGCTGAACAAACAAGCCATTTTCAGGTCAGTTGTTTTTACTATTTACAATATTCGGAGCAAACAGCTTACATAGTATAACTAGCTAAACATAATACACTACCTAATATAATTCAGCAAGGTGGCTTTACAAACATCAAATAGCTCAAACCCTGCTTTACTTTTGAGTGCTTACACACAGTTTGCTGGCTGAAAGAAGCTGTATTAGCTTCAGTGACTTCACTTGCACTGAAGAAATACAAACCCTGAGGTTCTAAGCATCAGACTAAAGTGTTACTTCTCTATGTCAGTACTGACATGGAAGCGCTAACTAAACAGTGCAAAAATACACATAAAGTCTTAAAAACTTTCTATGTGAAACTAGACGGAGGATTTTCCAAAGTCAAACAGCAGGTTTGGTAATATCTGGGTGCAGAACAAAGAAAGAGGACGCAAAGGGAGATTAAGGAGAGGGAGACTACTCACAGGTGACCATTCCATGAGCAGGGAAACAGATGGAATAAACAAAGGAATACAGGGACAGAAGAGAGAGCAGGGAGCTAAGTACTGTTGCAACAGGTTTCTACACAGAGGGAAAGTTCCTGTTTCCCAGCCCAACTAATTGAAAACTTTAGCTGCCATTTGACTGCAGATAAATATTTGCAAACACCTATTTAACACTTCAAAATACATGGGGGTATAAAGCAGAGAGCCCCTACCACAGTCTATCACTTCCCTTCCAGGTGCCCTGATTAACAATGCACAATTTATGCATGTCCCAGTTATTTTCGATCTTACACATTGGAATACGGCTGAGATTGGTCTCTGTCACACGACCAATACTTCTAAATTTAATAGTATGACGCTCACAGATATTGTAGCTGCTTATCAAACCTGCACTAATGATCCAGTTAGTGGCCCCCACAACACTGATCATGTAGGGGTCTTAGACCTGCACCTAATGCTAAACTAGCCCATGCACTAGGCATGACACTGCAGATGTTACCAGTGCAGCAGGCACCATTTACGGCCTTTTGGCTCAAGCATGTCTATTTGAATAGAGCAGATATAGCTGCTATTAAAGCACACACTTAATTTTCAGCAAGCTGTTGTTAAGAATGATATCCTACCTCCACTGATACATGGCGAGATGGTTTAAGTAAAGAAGAATGTTTTACAGTCTACAATATGCAGGAAATTGTCAAAGGTTCAATGATACTAAAAATAAGACTAATGAACTGATTTTTCAAAATAACAAGGAGGTAGACAAGCAATATATTGCCTGTGAACATTTATGCTCTGCTTGTGGTTCTTGTGTAATTGCCACTATTAACAATCTCTTCAGGGTTTGGAAACAGGACACATTCCAGATCTTATTTATGATAAATGCATGGGTAAATGGTATTGTCCTCATTGCAAATCTCTTGGTTGCATTACTATTCATTTAGCAAATTCTGTTAACATTTCTTTGTCCAGAGCTCTCAAACCTTGGATATGTCTCCGTTATGCTAATCAAGTACCTTGCTACTTTACTAAGACTTGTTTCATTCATGACAATATGTTTATTACCTTTACTGTGTCACTACCCTACTTTGATCCACAAACTTCTGTTTTGACAAACTTGCTGCCATGAATTCCATCGGATACCTTGATGATGACATCTACCAAAAAGATCTGAGTTACCTTCCTTATTGGTTTATCATTCTGTGCTCCAAACCTGGGTGGTGCCCACACAAAATGTTGCTCCAAGAAGTGGATATTACTACTTGTGCTGCTGTGACATTCTTGATATTGTGAAACCCGTTTGTGGCTACTCACCGGAACATCTTGACTGGTCCTTCTCCTTGGGTGATGATTTACCATCCAGTCTGATTGATGTTGATGAGGGTGATGAATCCAAACCTTCATGAACTGAATCTTCAGTGTCTGACAGTGAAACAGCTAAATCCTGAAGCTACCTGGAAGAGGTACATCACTTCACTTCATGGCTCACCAACCAGTCCTTTTCCTGTCTTATACATCTACAGTGATGGAGGGTTCTAACTGTAAGAGTGGCTTACAATTCCAATGGGCAGTATTGCATAGTGACAAATCATAAATCATTTGCTTATGGTCAAAAATCTTGTGCTATTTCAGCTACTAACTTTTGTTTTACTCCACAGCAGAAAACAGTAATTGGTCACACAGTGATCACTACTGTTCCTCTCCCTGAACCAGATGTTACTGATGCCGATCTGCAATACTTACTTGCCTTGACTCAATATTTGCTTGAGTTTAATGTGCACATTGACCCTTTGACTCTTTCCTTGAATTCTCTTTTAGGTAGGAAGGATTCACATTTAATCTATATTAGCAGCAATATTTCTAAGGCTGGTGACACTCTTAATGATCTTATTCATGATGGTGATTTAAGTACTGCTCTTTCCAATACTTGGTTAGTATTGACTTTTAAAGCTTTTGTTATTATTCAAGTATTTTTTATTATTTTCTCATACTAACCCTCTGCTGTCTGTGACATACTCTTAAGACAACACAGAGAACAACTGAAATTCCTTTAAAGGCTTACACTGCGGGCTTGTAAACAACTTTTTATCTCCATCCCACTACTTACCTGGGATTGTTGCCTCTTCTGTGGCAACAAGGGGGGATGTTATCTATGCTCCAGCATCCTGATTGTACCCCCCTCACAGACAGCAACACATATATAGGTATATGTACTAACCTTAGGGCAAAGGCACTTATCGTATAAGAATAAGTGTCAGGATCTGTGTTCTACTGTACTTTACTAATACATAGTATGCTTTATAAATGTATCTTAGTCCTGGGATATGCTTTCCATTATATTTTACTGTATAATCATAAGTTAGGCAACAGTGCCATCTTTAGTGCTTGTATATCCACTGTAACTGCAAGTGACCTTGACACTTATAAGATACCCCATTGTTCAGTTATCTTTGCAAGCTAAGCAGCTTCTTATGTTATTTAGGACAGTTACTCAGGCCACCTATTTTTGGCCAATTACACACATTTTATGTATCTTCTTTAGCTGTTTCTATAGCAATTATCAGGATATAAGACCCTGTGCAGCACGTAGCTTCTCTGAGATGAGAGACTGCAGCCTATGTAGATGAAGAAACTGGAAGCTCTTCCAGTGTATTCACTGTTGGTAGTAAGCCTGTATGATCATTTACCTGTAATAAATTACATTTATTACACATGCACCACTTGTCTGTTGTCTCTTCCTTTGTGCCATTCCACCAAGAATCTGAGAAAGGTAATTTTATTACCAAGTTACACTGCTAATTAAGAAAAGATAGTACGGTGAAATCCTGCATTGCAATTCTAGTTGACATTCTCTCATTTTCTTTTTGTATCTCTTTTTTTTCAGGTCCCAACATCTCAGAGTAAACAGGGCTAACAGAAAGAAAAATAGGTTGCTAGACATGAAAAGGGGGGGGGTGGCATACCACTAGCTTTGTATACAAATACTTGAGACTGCATTGGCACAAGATCACTGTCTATGTACCAAGACTATGTTAAGGTTTTTAAAAAAACATATTGTCAGCCTACTCCCTATGAGTATGATATTAAGTCTGTTTTAGATTATTGCACTGCACCTTTCAGAACCACTTTGCACTTTGTGTACTTGCATTTTAAACTTGGGTTTCCCCTTTGCATCCAGGACCCTTTATGAAAGCCTCTGAGAGAAGCGATAAGGTTCTCAGTGGCATACACATACCACCACTGCTAAGGCACTGCCTTTCAAATCTATGCATGTAAAGGTTTTTTAACTCTTGGTAAGAAATATTGTGCTCTTTCTGTAATCTCATGGCCCTTTCCGAGTATTTTCTCTTTAGAGTGCTTGCTGTACCGGCCGTGGGCTGTATGTGTGGAGTGGCTTTTGTGCTTTTCTGTATAGCACAAGAATAATAGAACTCTAGCTAGAGCAAGGAAACATAGAGGAACTTGTGCCCACAGGTCATATAAAATTCACACCCAGCAAACTTAACTAGCTTGACAGCGTGCTGTACTGTACTTGTGATTATATTTTTTAGAAGCAATCAGAGAGAGATGTAGTAGGCATAATGCAATACAAAAATAAAATTCAGCCAGTGGTATTACTGAAAAGTCAGAATTTACTTACTTTTCAGAAATTTCAGAATGCACTTTGGCAACTTTCATGAAATGTCAACGCTCACTATGCTATTATGGATAAAAGACAGGAGCTTTAAATGGGCATTGCGTTTTGCTCTTCTCCTTTCTTAGTGATCCTAAAAAAGTGGAATGAATGTATGTACTGTGGACTGATGTAGTAAACTATGGAATGGAATTCTCTTGAACTGATACTCTGTTAACTGAAGAACTGCATAGTTATTGCATGTATTGATGATTGATATATTATACAATGGCAAGAAAAAATCCTGGACCCGATTGGACAGTCTTGGGCTGGACCCGTGATGTTAATCAGTACAACATCGCGGGTGTGATGTTAATCAGTACAACATCACAGGTCTAGTCTCAGCCTCACTGTGAACCTGCTGCTGAGCAGCAGCATGCTCATCATTTGCTTGATTGTTTCATCTGCTCTTAAAAAACAAAAACATTTTTCCACACGAAAACATCTTTAAAATAATTTTTTTTTATGCTGTATAACAACAAGCCATTGTATAATAGCAATAATGCCCTCCAGGGTGTGTGTCGTTTGGGATAACGTCACGCCTCAGTTGTTGGACGCACTTGGCCTGCGGCCTCGTGACCAACCACCTGAGGCGTGACGTTATCCCAGCACGACACACACCCCGTCGGGCATTATTGCTTAATTACATTGCTGATTCAAATTCCACAACATTGCCATGCCACATTTTATATGTAATATTCTACAACTCAGCCAACACATTTTGTGGCACGGGGTGAAAACTCAGAACACACTCAGATAATTCTGATTTCCTGAAATCAGAATTTTGGAAACTTTTATGGCAGTTTCACATATTCAGAGTTCAGTTTCTGCCAAATATTAAATGGGGGAGGAAAGTCACTGGGGCAACAAGAGGGATGAATTCTAATTATTCCGGTGGGATAGATCTGGCAGGAAAATGAGTAGGTAACTCTTTCTTTAAGGGAGTGTGTCACTGTGTGGGACAAGGAGGAAATCAGTGGGATAAGCAATTCCCCTCATTCTATCTGGTCAAGCTAAGAGAAAAACAATGGAGGAGGGCAAATCTGTTACCCAGGAAAGAACTACAGGACTGGAAAAACAGCTCAGCTGATCAGTGCCAGTGGTGATAAGTGCTTTGTAAATGCTAAATTTTAAAATTTGGAGGCATTGCCTATTGTGCTACATCAACATTTAGGAAAATTCTGCCAACATTTTGTTGCAGATTTTCTGCTGTTATTTAAAACTACTAAACCAAAATTCTCCAGCTGTGTTATCTACAAGGCTCAACTGATGTTGGATATTCATGACATATTTTAGCGCTATACCAAAATGACAGAAAAGTAACAAACATCCACTTTTTATAAAGTTTTCACAAAATTTCTCAAGTAATTACACAGTGAAGTTATGAACCCCATAAATCTAAAATTGCTAAACCAAATCACTCCATATTTAGTGGTTAGTATGACCCTCCAAGAAGAGTAAGCATGCTAATTTACCAATACTGTATCTCACTCCAGTGGTAGCAAGTTGTTAGAAGATAAATATTTTCACAAAACCCTCCCAAAAATGCCAGCTTTTGGGCCCCTATAAAATGAAAACTACTCTTTCAAATGTCAAGATATCTGTGTGCCCATATGCCACATTACAAGTCATACTGCCAAAAACCAGTTCTCTAGCCATGAGTGTAATGTAATATATATATATATATATATATATATATATATATATATATATGTATATATGAGAATACAATATAGTTAATAATAGTACATTGATCAGAATACAATGATTATAAACAGTAGGGGAAAAAGTGCACAATTGTAACCATCAGGTTGGTATAATGTAGCGACATTAGTACAAAGTTAATTAAATACAGGTAGGGACACATAGACCAGGACTAACTTGCAGTGGTAGGGAAACATAATGGTACCTGAGATAAAACAAGAAATAAATTAGGCTTTTCACAACAGTCAAGACAAGCAACTATTTAGATACAAAATAGATACAGTAAATAACAAGTAAGTAAGCACAGCGGGTTCCTACTCATACAAAGATATAGCTTCTTATGCAGGTAAATGGACAGGTGTGGGAGACAGTGCAAAGAAGCAGGAGGGACGCGAAATGGGCAATAAGCTTAGATGAAGTCATGAGCGAGAGCATTTATCAGAGGATCTGTGGTAAAAAAGTAAATCATTTTTGAAAATGTTGTGGGACTTGGAGACTTTGAGTTAGTAAAGCACGGAGTTCCAGGATTTAGGGGCGTAGTGACCAAATGCCTGTTCACTCATCTTGGTTGAACATTTGGAAACAGCAAGGATGGTCTGGGGTGGAAGACCCTAGTTGATAGACATTGTCTGCTGGAGTAAGTATAGAGGCCAATGAGGCTGGTTGGGAGGATCTGATAATGTTATATGTTAAGCAGCTGAAGATGTAGGCACTCCATGGGGGGGAGAAGCCAGTTTAAGTTAGAGTAGAGTGAGCAGTGGTGGGTGAGATATGGGGCAGACAATGCAAACCTGCATACATTGTTGTAGGCAACGTCCCATTAGGAGAAGCAGCTAGCGTCAGCCTGGAAAAAGGTAGGGAGTTTGTAACATAGCCTAGGTATTAGTATACCCTGGGCTATAGTGATTCTAGTAGCTGGGGTAAGGGCATGGCAGATACGGTATGCAATTTCAAGTTTAGAATTTATGGATTTACAAATATCATTTACGTGTTGGGAGAAATCGAGAGTAGGGTCAAGTGTGATGCCAAGGTATCTGAAGGAAAGGGTCACAGAGACAAGGGAGCCATCAAGACACTGAATAGATAGCTTGGAGGCAGAGTTATGACCCTTTTGGGAAGGCATGAAGAGCATAGCTTGGGTCTTTCCAATCTTGAGGATGAGGCAATTTAGGGTTAGACAGGTTTAGATACTGTGGCGGTCAAAGGTGAGCTTAAAGTTGATATTGTCCAGGGATCTAGAGCCAATATAAAGCACAAGGTCATCAACATACAGAAGGGTACTGTAATAGGAAGGGGAGTTTCGTATGCTGTTGATGAAAATTGAAAAAAGTAGCGGTCCCAGTATGGATCCTTGAGGAACTCCTAAGGTTATTGAGGCAGGAATGGAGAGGGCCTTTCTGAAAGAGACAAACTGGGAGTGGTTGTGAAGGTAACTTGAGAACCATAATAAGGCTGAGTTTGAAACCCCAAGGGACCCAAGCTTTTGTAATAAGTCAGGGTGATTAACCTAATCAAAGGCTTTGGTTATATACTGTACACACATATATGTATATGTATATATATATTATGGTAGCAAGGTAGTGCTACTATAATAAGGGTTGAGTACCCCATTTAAGGTTAAATGGTGAAACTTTGCACCTTAATAACCTTGCCACTATTTGACAAATGTGCCTGAAATTTGGCAGGCACGGGGCATAACCATAGTTCTTGGGATCTGCCAACTTTTGTACCAGTCAGATGTACAACTGCAGAGTTATTAAGCGACATTCTGGAGCCAATTTACATTTTTTTCCACATTCTTTGTTCGTGCCTCACAGGTCGCATGGTTGACCGTCTGAAAACCTCAGGGAACATGTGCATGGGGTTTCTCGCTGTGCCTTTTGAAGATTTCATGAAAAAATATTGAACGGTTCAAAAGTTATTCAAAAAACAAGTTCCCATTATAAGTCAATGGGAAAAGTTAACTAAAAATTGGACACTTTTGCAAATGCACTTTTTAGTGTTGCAAATGTCTCTAGTAGTGTTGCAAATCTGTCATTTTGTTTTCAGTTGCTGATCAGAAAAATGCTTGGCATTTAAAATTGGGTCCCTCTAGGAACACAATTTTTTTTGTGTTCACCTAGTTAGGCCCTCAGGATGCTAGCCATGTCTTTATTTTGGGGTTAACCACCCCAGAAATATGTTTTTCAAATTTTTGGGAAAAGTAGTGTCACAAAGTAGTGTCGCACTTGTGACACTTTCACAAATTTTGGCAAAAAGTCTCACAAATCAAGACACTACTTTTCAAGACTGTGGCCAAAAATGACAGGAATTCTTTGCCACCCTGCTGCAAATAAACAATTTGGTCTTTTGGGCTGAAACTTGGAGAGAAGGCAGCCAACATCTCACAGATGTGCCTTTTGGTGGTTTGGTGACAAAATATTGCATGGATGCAAAGTAACAGTACTCACAATTTGACTTTTTTTCCCATAGACTGACATGGTGGCATCCGCCGCGTCTTTCAGGGCTCATATCTCGGAAACGGTGTGAGATATGGAATTCTTGTCATGAAAACCTAGCCAGAAAACTCATGAATCATGTGAAATTTTAATTTTGAATCATGTGAAATTTAAATTTTTTTTCTATGCCATACGATTACTGAGATATTAGCATTTTAGTATTACAACTGGTCTTTTCTGCTCTGAGGCCCATTATTATGCATACATTCTTTTTTTTCACTGTGTTTCTCAATGGAGCTTTTGGGGAAAAATAGGGTGTGCGCGCCAGTTGCTGTTACACGTAGGCTTTACACTTGTGTTTCCATGCCCGTTTGCATCAACGTTCCAGTGTACGCCACCATGTGTGTTACCCTTTGCATTTCCATTTGCGTTTCTGTTACCATTTGTGTCTCCACTACTGTTTGTGTTTGTCTTTCGCTTAGCATCACCTTGCATATTACCATTTCTGTTGGCGGCCGCCCTTCCACTTCTGTTTGCGTTTGTCTTTCATTTTGCATCATCATTGTTCTTACTGTTACCATTTGCATTTCCAATTGCATTCCTGTGCCCATGTGCATTACGGTTTGCATTTCCATATGCGCTTCCATTTGCATTTGTATTTCTGTTTTCTTTGGCATTATTGTTGCTGTTACCATTACCATTTGCATTTACAATTGCGGAACCATCACTGTGCGCATTACAGTTTGCGTTTCTGTACGCTCTTGCATTTGTGTTTCCGTTTCTGTTTATTTTCACATTATTGTTGCTGTTACAGTTATCATTTGCATTTACTACAGCAGTACCATGACCGTGCACGTTACCAGTTGCGTTTCCGTATGCGCTTGAGTCTCCGTTTGCATCACTGTTCGCTTTGGCGTCACTTTGCACCTGCATTTCTATTAATGCTTGCTTTACAATTTATGTTTGTGTCACCATGTGCGTAACCATTACCGCTTAGGTTTCCATTGCTGTTACCATTACTATATCACAAAAAATCACATGCTGGGAGCATTCCATTCACTATTTATAGTCCTCATTCTCAAAAAGAAGGGAAATTAGAGGCAAAAAAACTCTGTTTAATGCATCAGTTAGGGTTGTTCCACAGCGACAAAAGTGAGAAAATTCAGTGTTAGGGTTGAAAACCTCCCCTTGCACCTCCTCAGCCCACCCCCACAACCAGCATCGGGGTGTGCATTGGGGTCATTGGTCCTAACTCTCACCCCATTCTCTTATGCCTCAGCTTGTTCACGCATGTGATGGGGTGAGAGTTAGGACCATGACCCCAATGCACACCCGATGCTGGTTGGGGGTGGGCTGAGGGGTGCAAGGGTTTTCAACCCCAACACTGAATTTCTACTTTTATCACTGTGGAACAACCTTAATCTGATGCATTAAACAGAGTTTTTTGCCTCTATATATATATATATATATATATATATATATATATATATATATTATAGTGGCACAGTAGTGCCACTAGAGTTAGGGTTGAGTACCCACTTTATGGTTAAACCTCATGTTGTACACTTTAATCACTTTGTAACTGTATGACAGATTTGCCTGAAATTTTGCATGCACAATCTAGTACTATAGGTCTCTAGATCTGGAAAGTTATGTTATGGTCGGATGTACAGTTGCAGAGCTACAGAGCACAAATAAACACACAAAAATTGACTTTTGTGCATTTCTTTGCTCGCACCTACAACCCACACAGTTTGCAAGTTCAGTCTAAAAACTTCAGGGAACATGCAGCCAGGGTCCCTGATGTGCCTTTCAAAGATTTTGTGAAAAAATATTAAACGGTTCAAACGTTATCCAAAAAACAAGATTCCCCATTATAGCCAATGGGAAAAGTTAACAACTGATGAGAGAGTTTTGAAAATGGCCATTTTTACTGTCGCAAATTACCCTTTTACTTTTGTGAGTCAGCCATTTTGTTTCCAGTTACAGCTCAGAAAAATGCCTGGCATTGAGACCCTCTAGGAACACAATTCTTGTTGTGTTCACCTAGTTGAGTCCTAAGGATGCTAGCCATATCTTTTTTGGGGGGTTAAACATAGAAACATAGAAAGATAGACTTTGACGGCAGATAAGGACCGCTTGGCCCATCTAGTCTGCCCATTTCCCTACCTACAGGATAGGCCACAGATCCTAGTTACCCAACAGCCAGAAATATGTTTTTTAATTTTTTGTAAAAAGTACTTTCACAAAATACTTTCGCAAATGCGTAAGTTTCGTGATTTTTTGTTTTGAGAAACTTTCATGATTTGCCAAAGTAATTTGCTAAAGTATGGGCAAAACAACAGGATATCTTTGCCACCCCCCTTCAAAACAACAGTTTGGTCTTTTGGGCTGAAATTTGCAGGGAAGAAAGCCAAGAGCTCACAGAAGTGCCTTTTGGTGGTTTGGTGCCAAAATATTACAGGGCTCCAAAGTTACAGCACTCCAAAGTTGACGATTTTTCCCATAGGATAACATTATGGTGTCCGCCGCCCCTTTCTGATCCCATATCTCGAAAACGGTTCGAGATACAGATTTTTTGTCACAAAAATTTGTAGTCCCCCATTGGGGGGCTAAGTGCAAAACTAGCCTGGAAAGTCATAAATATTATGAGATTTTAATTTTTTTTCTACCTTGTACGGTTCCTAAGATATAAGCAATTTAGTATTCAAAGTGCTAATTTTCCTGTCTGAGGGTCACTATTCTGCCCACATTGTTTGTATTCACTGTGCTTCTTGATGCATCTGTTTTGGACAAAAAGCATGTGCATTAGCATTACTGTTAGTGTTAGCATTTGCATTTACGTTTGTGCTTGCGCTTCCCTTACTGTTTGCATTAGCATTTCTGTTTGTGTCACCGTTACCATTACCATTTGCATTTGCATTAGCATTACTGTTTGTGTTTACGTTTGCATTACTGTTATCATTACCATTAGTGCTTTGGTTTGCGTTTCCGTCAATGAGAGCATTATGGTTAGCATTTGCATTTACATTTGCACTTGCATTTCTGTTACAGTTTGTGTTACTGTTTATGTTTGCATCACCATTACTGCTACCATTTCTGTTTGTGTTTGCACTTGCGTTTGCATTACTGTTTCCATTTGTGTTTCCGTTTGTGTTTCCATCACTGTCTACATTAAGGTTTGCGCTTGCATTTCTGTTACCGTTTGCATTTGCATTTAAGCTTGCATCACCATTAGTGTTACCATTAGTGTTTGTATTTATTTTTATTTATTTATTTATTTGCTTTTGTTAACCGGGTAAGCACACTAGACAGCCAAGTGCCTATTTTCAGGTGCGACCTGGGAGATTGCAGGGTACATACATGAACAATTTTCAGGTGTGACCCGGGAGATTACAAGGTACATACATGAACGTCAGACAAAAACAAGTGAAGGATTACATTAAAGAGAATTAGCATGCAGGGACAATAAAAGCAACACTACCAGCAGGGATTTACATTGCAGGGAGTAGGAAGAAGTATAGTGTGTTTTTACCGTTATCATTACCATTTGCGTTTGCGTCACCATTACAGTTACTTTTTGCATTACTGTTTGTGCTAACATTTGTGTTTGTGTTTGCATTACCATAACCATTTGAATTTGCATTCACGTTTGCATTTGCTTTACCATTGCCATTAGCGTTTGCGTCTTCTTTACTATTACCATTTGCGCTACCATTACTATTAGCGTTCACTTTTCTGTTTGCATTTGCATCATTACTGTTAACATGTGCATTACCATTACGTTAGCATTAGCTTTACTGATAGCATGTGCATTACCATTACCTTTTGTTTTTGCATTTGCATTTACCTTTACGTTATTGTTTTTGTAACCATTTGCATTTGCATTACCATTTGAGCTTGCATTTGCATTTGCGTTTACATTTTCATTATCGTTTATGTAACCATTTGTGTTTGCATTACCATTACCGTTAGCCTTAATGGTAGCATTACCATTACTGTTTCTGTTACCATTAGCGTTTGCATTTGTGTTTGCATTACTGTTACCATTTGAGTTTGTTTTTGTGTTTACATTACTGATAGCATTACCGTTAGTATTGAGTGTTACTGTAGCATTACCATTACTGGTTGCGTTTCTGGTACTATTACCACTACTGTTAGCGTTACCATTACGCTACTGTTTGTGTTTGCATTTGCATTAGCATTTCGTTACTTATTACATTTGCATTTGCATTTCCATTACTGTTCACGTTACCATTACCAGTTGCGTTTCCGTTTCCACTTGCATTTGCGTTACCATTTGTGTTACCATTTGCATTTGAGTTACGGTTTGCATTACCGTTTGCTTTTCCATTTGCCTTTCTGGTTGCATTACCATTACTGTTAACATTAGCATTTGCATTTGCATTACCATTGCTCTCAGCATTACTATTACTGCTACCATTAGCGTTAGCATTACCATTACCATTTCCATTACCATTAACGTTACTGTTATCCTTAGTGTTAGCATTACCGTTACCGTTACTATCACACTTAGCATGGCAAATCAGTGTTATAAGATTTTCTTACACTACAGGGCTGGACTATGGCATCCTGCTTCTCTGTATGTGGGAGCGCAGGGCCCAGAGGGCCTGCACTCCCACAAACACATGTAATTAAGACAGAATGGGCTGGTTGATGGGATTGTGGGGCCCGCTACCACCAAGACATACCATTCACTATTTATAGTTCACATTCTCAAAAAGAAGGGGAAATTCATGGCAAAAAACTCCATTAATGCATCAGTTATGGTTGTTACACAGCAACAAAAGCAGGGGAATTTGGTTGTCACTGCTAACTCTGATCCTCCTGATGATGCACAGATAGTACAAAACTAGTTGAGGTTGCAAGTCTGTACTGCTGGGCGGCTGTGCTATTTTCATGCACTGATTAAATTTCTCATTCTTTACAAATACCTGCGGTGCCATTGTTCTTCTTTTCTACTAACTCTGATCCTGGAAGTTCCACGCTCTGCCAAACACATATCACTACAGACAACTGGGCATCTTCGACCCCATGCTGCCAGTAACACATAACACAGATTACACATATGCTTTTTTAGGGTTTACAAGCACCAAAACATGATTTTGGACATTTCCTGAAAATAGTTTCGCAAAATACTTTTGCAAAAGTGTCATGCTATATATTTGCAACACTGTCGTGTTTGCAAAAGTATTTTGTGAAGGCATTTTACATGCTTTTGCAAATGCAAAAGTGCTGTGTCTTCTGTTTGCGACACATTCGTGTTTTAGGAAGTATTTTGCAAAACTATGCTCTTGATAACAGCACATCTTTGCCATCCTCCTACAAGCAAATGGTTGGGTCTTTGGGTGAAATTTGCAGGGTGGCACATCATTGATCCCACAGATGTGCCTTTGCTGCTGCTGCAAAAATAGTTAAGGATGACAAGTTACACTGTTCCAAAATTGAGCAATTTCCACAGGCTAACATTGCGGTGCCCACCATGCCTTTCACCACCCATATGTCAAGTACACAGTTTTCACTACTGGCAGCTTGGTTCAACTTTAGGTGAAGTAACCTGCTGAAACATGTTTGGAAATACTGTATGATACCTGAGTTGAATTTTTTCCTTACTTGCTACACTAACAGAGGTATAGACTGACTGCTGGTTTGGTACCGGTGAAGGTAACGCTAATGGTAGTGGTAACGGTACCAGAAACGCAAACAGTAATGGTAACGCTCCCACCAAGACATACCATTCACTATTTATAGTTCACATTCTCAAAAAGAAGGGAAATTCATGGCAAAAAACTCTGTTAATGCATCAGTTACGGTTGTTACACATTGACAAAAGCAGGGAAATTTGGTGTCAGGGTTCAAAACCCTAACCCTGCATTCCTCCCCCCCCCACCACCACACACACACACACACACACATATACATGCAAGTAGGGGAAGGCCCAAGGCAACACAACCAATCACATGCAACTAGCAGCAGGTAGGGGAAGCAGCAGGTAACAGAAATAACATACATCTCTCTAAACCACAACACCCCACCCCACCATGCTGACATCTTCCATGCAGCAACAGATGTCGGGGTCTCGCATGGTGTCATCAGTCCTAACTCTCATCCCAGAAGTTTCACGCTCTGCCAAACACTTATGATTATGGGCAACTGGGCAGCTTGGGCCCCATGCTGCCATCAACACACAACACAGACTTCTTATATGCTTTTTTGGGGTTTAGAAGCCCCAAAACAGCATTTTGGACATTTTCTGAAAATAGTTTCACAAAACTCTTTTGCAAATGTGAAACTTTCGTGCTTTACATGTTTGCAAAACTATTTTGCAAAAGCAATTTACATACTTTTGCAAACGCGAAAGTGTTGTGCTTTCCATTTGTGACACTTTCGTGTTTGCAAAAGTATTTTGCAAAACTATGCTCAAGATAACTGCACATCTTTGCCATCCTCCTGCAAGCAAATGGTTGAGTCCTGTGGGCTGAAATTTACAGGGTGGCAAGCCCTCAGCCCACACACATGCCTTTTGCTGGTTTGGTGCAAAAAATTGTTACAGATCACAAAGTTACAAACTGAGCAATTTGCCATATGCTAACATTGTGGTGCCCATCATGCCTTTCAGCACCCGTATGTTGAAAACGAAGTGAGGTACAGAGTTTTCAGTATTGGCTGCTTGGTTCTTCTTTGGGTGAACTAACCTGCTGGAAGTTTGGAAATACTGCATGATACCTGAAGTTGAATTTTTTTCCCTACTTGCTACGGTAACAGAGGAATAGACCTCCTACTGGTTGTCTGTGATTGGTTGTGTTGACTTGGTCCTTCCTCTACTTGCATGTATGTGTGTGTGTGGTGGTGGTGGTGGGAATGCAGAGTTAGAGTTTTGAACCCTAACACTGAATTTCCCTGCTTTTGTCACTGTGTAACAGCCCTAACTGATGTATTAATGGAGTTTTTTATCATGAATATATATATATATATATATATATATACACATACACAGTGAAGCCCACCTGGATGAAGTGCAGCACTGCAGAATTCTGCAGTAGAGTTACTGCAGCAAACAATTCAATTTCAAAGGGAGTTAATCCCTTTTGTCATGCAATAAACCTGTGACACTACACTTCATCCTGGTGGGCTTCACTGTATATTATAGGGGCATGGTTCTGCCCCTATATTTAGGGTTCAGTAGACACTTTAATGTTAAACCTCAAATTTTGCACATTAATAAATTTGCAACCGTTCAACACATTTGCATGAAATTTGGAATGCAGGTCTGATATGGTAGATCTCTTGATTTACCAAGTTGCCATTATATCCTATGGGAAAATGTATATGTATATTTTGCAGTGTCCATGTGGAAGACCAGATGACCCTAGGGAAGACCAGATTGCCCAGTCTGGGATGACCATATCTCAATAACGGTTTGGTCTTTTTACTTGAAATGTGCAGGGTGTTGATGGGATGTTCTAGAGATGTGAATTGTGCTGTTTAGATGTTGGAGAATTAATTGGTTGCAGAGATATTCAATGATGTAGTTGACATTTTTCCCATAGGATTACATTGCAATCTGTGTCATGAAATTCAGTGCCATTATCTCAGAAATGAAGCAAGATACAGACTTTTTGCTATGGTGGTATAGGTCACCCTCAGGTGATCTATGCCACTGGGAAAATATTTGAAATAGTAGAGTAAGCTTGCAGTGGAATTTTTTTTGAATGTTGCACGGTCATGAGATATTGTGAAATTACTGTCACAAGGGTTCAAAGAGTGCCTGTCCAGTGCTTTTCGTGCCCATATCTTGAAACAATGTGAGATACTGGTTCAGTCAGTATTGTCTCATGATCTACTCACTGTCACAGTTACAATGCCACTTGAATTTGTTTTCTAGCTCTTTGGTTCCCAATATATGGACAAATTACTATTTCAAGTGTTCGGTGGCCTATAGAGCTGCTGTATGGCTTTGTAGCTATGTAAGTGGGAGGCGCCTCTGGGTCTGCCACTCTCACAGATGCATATTGCTATGCAGAAATGGAGCAAGTTGGTGGGAGCATCAGGCCTTCTCCCACCAATACATGGTTTTTTAATAGTTATTAAAGGCACAGCGTGCCCTATATTAAAAGTTGAGTAGGCACTTTAATGTTACACCTCAATTTTTGCACATTAATAAATTTGTAACTGTTCAATGGATTTGCATGAAATTTGGAATGGATGGTCTGATATGGTAGATCTCTGATTTACCAAGTTGTGTTTCAGTCAGACATACGATTTTGGTGCTAAGTGAAGTGCCAAAAATGCACTTATCACCACTTGTGCATGTTTTATGTCTGTGGCACTGTGCAGACACTGTGTGGTCTATTGGTCCAAAACTCATGGTGCAGAAAGAGCTTAGGCCAAGGAACATGCCAACATTTGTTTGGTGAAAAATATTACTCCATTCAAAAGTTATTACAATTTGAAATTCACATTATATCCTATGGGAAAATTTATATGTATATTTTACGATGTCCATGGGAAGACCAGATGACCCTAAGGAGGACCAGATGGCCCAAATTGGGATGACCATATCTCAATAATGGTTTGGTCTTTTTGTTTGAAATTTGCAGGGTGTTGAGGGGATGTCCTAAAGATGTGAATTATGTTGTTTAGGTATTGGGGAATTAATTGGTTGCAGAGATATTCAATGACGTAGTTAACATTTTTCCCATAGGATTGCATTACGGTCTGTGTCATGACTTTCAGTGCTGTTATCGCAGAAATTAAGCGAGATACAGACTTTTTGTTACTGGTGGCTTAGATCACATTTAAGTGATCAATGCCACTGGAAAAAGATTTGAAATCATAGAGTAAGCCTGCAGTGGAATTTTTTCATACATTGTATGGTTCATGAGATATTCTGAAATTACTATCAAAAGAGTTCAAAGAGTGCCTGTCCAGTACTTTTTGGTGCCCATATCTCAGAAACTATGTGAGATATGGGTTCAGTCAGTGACTGTCATATTATCTACTCACTGTCACAGTTACAATGACACTTGAATTTTTTTCTTCCTGTTACGGTTCCTGAGATATCGGCAAATTAGTGTTATGAGGGTTTCTTGCACTATAGGGCTGCTGTATGCCTCTGGAGCTATGCGGAAGTGAGAGTGCAGGCCCCAAGGGCCTGTGTGCCCACTGATGTATATTGTTATGCAGAAATAGGGAACTTAGTTTTTTACTTGTTATATTACACTTTTTCAAAAAGTAAGGAAATTCATGGCAATAAAATGCATTTAATGCATCATTTAAGGTTAAAGTGAAAAAATTCAGGAAATGAAACATTAGGGTTGAGCCCCTAACCCCTCCACACACCTCGAATCCCCATCCTCCAGAGACTGACAGACTCCAGAGTGTGCCATTGGGGTTGTGAGGCCAAAATCTCACCCCATTCTCTTTTATTATAGCATGTCAACCAGCTTACACATGGAATGAGATGAGGGCTGAGCCACACAACCCCAATTGCACACCCCAGCATCTGTCAGTCTGTAGAGGATGGGGGTGTGTGGGGGGGTTAGGAGCTCAACCCTAATGTTTCATTTCCTGACCTTTTTCACTTTAACCCTAAATGATGCATTAAACACAGTTTTTTGCCATGAATACATATATATGAGGAAATTCAATGTTAGGATTCCCACTTTCAGCCCGCCCCACCAACAGGCACGGTGCGTTGGGGGTCATCAGTTCCAACTCTCACCCCATCCCAAGTGCAAAGAAGTGGAGGTGGTGCAGTATAGGAGAATGGGGTGAGAGTTAGGACTGATAACCCCAACACACACCCTGATGCCTGTTGGTGGGGGTGGGGTGGGGATAGAGTGCAAGGGGGTGGGAACACTAACATCAAATTCCTTGCTTTTGTCACTGTGGAACAACCCTAACTGATGCATTAAATGGATTTTTTTGCCATGAATTTCCCTTCTTTTTGAGAATGTACACTATAAACAGTGAAGTAACAGCAACGCAAACGCAAGCGCAAATGCTAACGCACATGGTGATGCAAACATAAATGATAACGCAAACGGTAATACAAACACAAGGGCAAATGTTAATGAAAACAGAAATACAAATGCAAGCACATATGGAAATGCAAACCATAATGCACATGGGCATGGTAATGTAATTGGAAATGCAGACACTTACTGTAACAGCAACAATGACACCAAAGGAAACACAAACAGAAATAGAAGTGCGTACGCAAACACAAATGGAAATGCACATGGTGACGCAAAAGGAAACGCAAACAAAAACAGTAATGGAAAGGCAAATGATAATAGTTACGCAAATGCAAGCACAAACGAAAATGCAAAGGGTAACACACACGGTGACATAGACGTGAATGGTAATGCAAACACAAATGCAAGAGCATACAGAAATGCAAATGGTAATGCGCATGGTCACAGTACCACAATAGGAAATGCAAATGCTAACAGTAACAGCAACGATGATGCCAAAGGAAACGAAATGGAAGCGCATACACAAAATGCAAATGGTAATGCACAACAATGATGCAAAATGAAACACAAACACAAACAGTAATGGAAATGCAAATGGTAACAGTAATGCAAATGCAAGTGCAAATGAAAATGCAAAGGGTAACACACACAGTGGGTAGACGGAACTTAATGCAATGGTTATGGAAACGCAAGTGGGAATGCTAACTGTGACAGTAATGAAAGTGCACACCCTTTTTTCACCAACAGCTGCATAGAGAAACACAGTGAATACAAAGAATGTATGCATAATAATGGGCCTCAGAGCAGAAAATGAGCACTTGGTATACTAAATTGCTTATATCTCAGGAACCGTACGACGTAGAAAAAAAGTTAAAATGTCATATAAATTATGACTTTCCTGGCTAGTTTTGTACTTAGCCCCTTGGTGGTGGGCTAAGCATTTTTCCAATGAAAAGTCTGTATCTCGAAGCATTTCTGAGATACGGGCCCTGAAAGGTGCGGTAGATGCCGTTATGTTAGTCTACGGGAAACAGTGCCAACTTCGGAGTACCGTAACCTTGCATTCCTGTAATATTTTGTCACCAAACCCTCAAAAGGCACATCTGTGGGATGTTGGATTTATTTCCTCCAAAATTCATCCTAAAAGACCAAACCGTTCTTTTGCAGCAGGGTGGCAAAGAATTCCTGTTATTTTGGCCATAGTGTCACAAAGTAGATTCGCAAATCACTACACTTTCACAAAAAAATCACAAAAGTGTTGCAAGTGCGACACTACTTTGTGACACTACAGTTTATAAAAAATTTAAAAACATATTTCTGGGGTGTTTAACCCCCCAAAACAGATATGGCTAGCATCCTCAGGATCCGACTAGGTGAACACAAAAAGAATTGTGTCCCTAGAGGGTCCCAAATTTAAATGCCAAGCATTTCTGTGGCCACTAACTGAAAAAAAATGGCTGACTCATGACATTAAAGGGGTCATTTACGACACTAAAAACTGCATTTGCGACACTGTCAAACTTTTTGTTAACTTTTCCCATTGACTATAATGGGAAACTTGTTTTTTGAATAACGTTTGAGCCGTTTAATATTTTTTCTTGATATCTTCAAAAGGCACATTGCTGACCCTGTCCACATGTTCCCTGAAGTGTTTGGACCAGTCGTGCAAACTGTGCAACCTGTAGGCGCGAGTAAAGAATGCACAAAAAAGTGTAAATGTGCTACAGAATGTTGCTTTATAACGCTGCAACCATACATCTGACCAATACAAAACTTGGCAGATCCAGAGATCTATGGTGCTGCTCTGTGCCTGCCAAATTTCAGGCAAATCTGTCATAGTGGCAAAGTTATTAAGATGCACAATTTCACTTTTAACCTTAAATGGGGTACTCAACCCTAACTATACTGTATATATACATTACTGGCAAGGTCGCATCAGTATAGACAGTGAAAGTGCACTTCTATGTTAAAGTTCAAATTTTGACAGTTAATAACTTTGGGATTGTTCAATGAATTTGCATGACATTCAGCATGCATCAACTCTAGGTGCAGGTCTCTTGACCTGCCAAATTTGTTGGGAATCTGCATAGTGGTTTTTGAGATATAAAGTGTTAACAAAACAGAAAACTCTGGATTTTTTAACTTTTTTAGTCATTTTGGATCTCAGAAAGAGCTTTATGTTGTGGGCTGACATTTTCAGGGTAGGAAGGATTTGGGTCACAGATGTGCATTTTGAAGGTTTGGTGAAAAAATATTAATCTGTTCAACAGTTAGTAGACTTTAATTTTCCATTACTTCCTATAGGAAAAGTGAAATATTCAGCATGAAAATTGCATTTTTCAAAAGTGTTTTGATTTTTTCCCATAAATTGGGTATTTTATTTTACATTTGGTCATTTTTTTCAAACATTGGACATTTTTGTAAAATGGGGCATATTGTTCAATCATATGACATTTATTGTAAAAATGGGGCATTTATGTTTGAAAATTTGACTTTTTTTGTGAAAATGGGGCATTTTCGTTGGAACATTTGACTTTTTTTGCAAAAATGGGGCATTTTTGTTTGAAAATGAGGCATTTTTAAAAAAATTGGAATTTTTTGTTTGAAAATTAGGCATTTGTTGTGAAAATAGGCATTTTGTTCAAAAATTGGGCATTTATTGTGAAAATGGGACATTTTTGATTGAAAATGGGGCATTTTATCACAAATGGGGTATTTTTTGTGAAAATTGGGCATTCTTTTCCGAAAATGAAGTACTGTTTGCAGAAATGAAAGAGTCCCATTTTCAGAAGCAAGGGAGCATTTTTGAACATTTTTGTGTTGTTTTTGGAAAAAAAGATGCTTTTTCAACTATTTTCTCCAATTTTCGATGTTATGAAATACTGTTTGTGGAAATGAAAGCATCCCATTTTGTATAGCCAAGGAGTGTTTTCAAACATTTTCGTATTGTTTTTGCAAAAAGGTGCTTTTACAACCATTTTTCCAGTTTTCGATGTTATCAAGTACTGCTCACGGAAATGGAAGTCATGTTTGGGTGCATTTTCAACTTTTTGTGTTATTTTGCAAAAAAGGTGCTTTTTCTACCATTTTATTCAATGTTCACATTTTTTCCAGAGATGTGGTGTTGCTTATGAAAATTGTCCAGTCTACTTTTGAAACCATTCTTTTTATTTTGAACATTTCTCCACTTCCACAGTGACAGATACTAATACATAGAAAAGCAGAAATCAACAACAGTGCTATAGTGGTGTGGTGGGTAGTGCACAGAGCTGCAGTTTGAAACATCCTGGGTTTGAATCTAATGAGTTACACATTTTTTCCTAATTTAAACACTGGCAAAATTCTTGTTTTTTAGCTAGTTTCTTCCAGTTGTTTTTTTATTGATGTGACTGTTACTGAAATTTCTTAGTAACAAATGATGTTTATATAACAGAAAGAAGGTACAAAATTGTACTATCTTGATAGACAGATGGGACAGCAGGGTCCAAAGGACCCTGGACTCCCACTGTGACATATAGATACTGTTCTACTATCTGGATGTATGGATGGGAGTGCATGCTCCTGTTGTACTGTCTGAATGGAGGGATGGGAGCGCAGGGTCTGAAGGACCCTGTCCTCCCACAGTAAAATGAGGATGCAATTATGCTATCTGAAAAAGAAGGGAAATTCTTTGCAAAAGACTTTGTTAATGCATCAGTTAGGGTGAATACCACATTGTACTATCTCGATGGAGGGATGGAAGTGTAGGGTCCAAAGGACCCTGTGCTCCCACCATGACATATGGACAGTGTTGTACTATCTTGATGAAGGATTTGGACCCTGCTGTCTCACCGTGACATATGAATACTGTTGTACTGTGTTGTACTATCTGGAAGGAGGGATGGGAGCGCAGGGTCTGAAGGACCCTGTGCTCCAACAGTAAAATGAGGATATAATTATACTGTCTGAAAAAAAAGAGAAATTCTTTGCAAAAGACTTAGTTAATGCATCAGTTATGGTGAATACCACAGTGACAAAAGCAGGGAAATGAGGCATTAGGGTTTCCAACTCAATGCCCCCATCACGGTTCCCACTCCTACACCCATCCTCCCCATCCTCTCACACACCAACAGGCATCGGGCAGCATTGGGTCATCAGGCCCAACTCTCACCCCATTGTCCTATACTGTAGCATATAAGCTTGTTTCACATGGAATGGGGTGACAGTTGGGCCTGATGACCCAGTGGCACACCCTGGTGCTTGTTGTGTGTGGAGGTGGAGGAATGGGGAGTAGGGGTAGGGTGGGAACCCTGGGGTTGGACGTCAGGGTGGGAAACCCTAATGCCTCATTTCTCTGCTTTTGTTGCTGTGGTACTCACCCTAACTGATGCATCATAGATACATACATAATATATATCTATATAATACTAGTGCAGTAGTGCCAGTATAGTTATGATTACCCAACAGGTTCTGTGTTAAATCCTTAACTTTGCACCTTACTAGCTTTAATGTTCTTTGACAAAAGTGCCTGAAATTTGGCATGCTGTGTCTAGTGGGTAAGGTCTAAATTTGTGGAAAGTTTCACAATGGCAGTTTTATGATTTCTGAGATCCACATATGTCATTTTTCTGCAAACATTAATTTTTTTTCCTATACTTAAGATGGGCTTTTGGATTTGCTGTCATGTACTGCCCAGGTGGTATGGAATTTGTTTCTGAAACTTTCAGGGTAGATGGGTACTTTTCCAAGGTAGTGCCCTTTGAAGGGTTTGTGAAAACATATAAAATTGTTCCATAATTATAAGGATTTAATGCTTTTTTAGCTGTTCTGAGCATGCAAGGCTTTGCCACTTGTGAGGTCAAGAGATCAAGTATAGCTCGTGAAGATATTTCTATCTCACTCTCACCCATGTTATAAGCCATACATAGCCCACTCATGGAGGAGGGCATTGGCAGTTAGATTCAATTAGAAACACAAACAAACAAAATTACAGAAAACTCATGCTATCACTAACTCAAACCCTGTATTAGACCCCTCATCAGGAAAGACTTCTTCTATGTCTCATTTCTGGCCCTCAGAATTTGCCACTTCCCATGTGTGGGTAAACAATACCTAACATTCTTCGCAGATGTTAATAAAGAAAAAACGTTTATGGTTGGCATTACAAGTTTCTTGAAACTGTTTTACCTCCATACACTCTCTGTGGTTATACAATTTTTCAAGCTTGCAGATTCTTATAGGCTGCTCATAACCAATCTCACATCCCAAGATTGCCCTACCTGCTCTTTTTGGGATTCTTTCAATATCCTCAACATCTCTTTTAGTTAGACCTCCATTCCAAACTGGGCATCCATATTCTAAAACAGGTGTAATGACAGTACAGTAATAGTTTACTAAGTCTACCTGGCTCACACCTGCTCTGCATGACAGGGTAAGAAAATAAAGCTTGTAGTCTGCTTTTTTAAGCATCTGTTCCACTTGCTCCCTCCAACTAAAATCCTGTTGTACAGTCAGTCCAAAGAGCTTTACTTTATCTACAACCTCAACATGTGACCCACCAAAAACCAGTGGTACAGGGTCCCACTTATCTAATTTTCCAAACCTGATTTCTTTGGTTTTATCCAGGTTGACTTGCATATTTATTTTTCTGACCAATCTTGAATATGCAGTAAATCAGCCTGCATAGTACTACCTCTCACTTAAGAAATTGTTAATGACTCTAGTGTCATTAACATATTTAATACACGGCCTAGTAGGGTACTGGTCAAAACAGCACACCAGGAAGACCATTGCAGGAACCGCGGTGTGAAGTGCAAAAGGATTTGAGATGACAGAGGTAGAATAGTGATAGCGAATTACCGCTACCACTGTCGCTATACACTTCAAATGGAAGGGATCATGTTGCCATGTCCTGGGGATCCTGGTGAGCAGCTCCCATTGTGGCATGGCTAGGCACAAGCACACAGCAAAGCAGAATACCTGAGACCATGGTTCAGTTATGGCTAGGTCTCCTCCCGCTGAAACTTAAAAAAAAAAAAGATCTTCCCCTCTCGATTTTCTCCCCATCCCCAAAGTTCACAACCCCCCATAGTTGAATGTTTTAAGTCCAGGGGGGTGGGGGTGAAGCCTCCCATGTTGGGAATGTGTGGTGTGGAGCCCCCCTCAAAAACAAAGCCACCCCATTGTTTTCTATGGGGCTGTGCTTTTTCTGTTGGATCACTGTTGTACCCGATGTTGTTTAGAAGGCCGCTATTTTCCTTGTGGCATTTATTGCTGTGTATTTTTTGTTTGTGGTGACATGACCCCATGCCACCTAGTAGTTACCAGGTCATTAATTATAATCAGGAACAAAAATTGGCCCCAGACAGGTTCCCTGACGGATGTCTGCACAAACTACATCATGCATGGATTGAAGTCAATTTACCTCCACCCACTGAATCCTTCCCTCTAAAATATTGTACACTCACCACCTCAAACATAGAAGAATGCCAAATTGTTTCAGTTTGTTTAAAACAATATTGTGGTCAATAAGGTCAAATGCCTTTCTATAATCAAACAAAACGGCGCTCACAAATTTTCCATCATCCCCTACTTTTACACATAAATGAAAAAATGTTATAGCTGCCAAAGTAGTGGAACTTACCCTCAAGGAACCACTCTGGATCTATATCCAAAGTTATCATATTCATTTGTGTCATCCAACTGATAATAAACTGTTCACATATTTTGGAAATAACACTAATTAAGGAAATCGGTCTATAATCCTTACCAGTGTCACTGGGGGAAGAGATTTTAGGAAGGGGTATTATTCACACTTGCTTCCACTGATTGGTAACATCAGTTTCTAATGATTTTTAAAAATACTATACAGCAAAGGTGCCAGTATATCAGTACCATCCCTCTAAATACAATTTGGGACCAAATCTGTTCCTATGGCCTTATTCATCTTATGTTTTTTTCTTTTCATTTGCCATATTCCCCACTGTAAGCAAATACTCATTCAGGACACTTAATTTTGTTATTAGCTCTAGGTTCAAGATGGATTAAACTCCTACTCACATCACACAGAGCATCATTTAGGGCATCTATAAATGCCTGGGCATTATTTTCATCAGAAAAACACACTTCTAGACCTATTTGTACACTGGGCCAGTAGAGTCATTGCCTGCCAAAAATTTGTTCATCCTTTCTCACCACCTCCTGGAGTTAGAATTCTTTAAACTTTTAATTTCCCTCTAATAGTAAGCTTTCCTTAGCCTTTTTGACTCTCAGATTATCTAGTTTTATAATGTATTATATATTACCATGTCTCCTCTTTTAAATGACCTCTGTCTCTGTCTTATTAAGCTTTTAAATCCTCCATGATGCATGGTTTATCACTATTGAACCACGCACACTCTTTCATTAGTACAGTCCTATCAACTGTAGTTTGAATAAGGTCTACAACTGCATCCCATGTGGCACCAATGGATTCTCACCTCACCATTCTTCTTTATTTCCTACAACAGTATCCAACACCATCTCCTTATTTTTATTTGTCTACTTTCTGCACTTAACAAGTTTTTTTTGTCCTTTAATGTGCAGCTCTCCTGAAATTCGATTTACACAACAACCACTTTATGGTCAGAAGACCCAAAAGGGGTAGGGCTGAGCGGACTGTTCCAATAAAATTCAGAACCCCTCTCATATCCACACTTTCACAGACTTGGATAAACATGGCCTTCACTGCAAAAGTCCAGTTCTGGGTCTGTGGTAAGCCAGAGCATGTCTTTTCATGCTTCTTTCTTGTGTAAGTATACACCTGTTGCAGCCTCCTTTCACGTACTCAGCCACTTTAACTATTGCCATAGGGATGCCATCAGCATGACATACTCCACATAGAGTGTCAGGACAGGCAGCTGGCTGCATCCAATTAGGCAACAGCTGCTATGCGTATCATGTGATGCACCCAACTTTAGTCACGTGATGCACTCACAGTATAGAACATGGGTGAGTATACAACATGGCCAAGAAGAGAGAGAGAGAGAGAGAGACAGGGAGATGGAGGGGAGTGGTGTGCTACACTTGCAATACTGAGATAGAATACAGTCACAAATCACAACCTTGTTGTTGATAGCTCCATCGGGATGAGTCACATGAGAGACAGAAATAGAAAGAGAGACGTACTGGGGGCCATAAAAAAAAGGAAACTACTATTCTGAGCCAAAGGCTGACCCTGTTGCAGGTCAGTCATACTGTTGTTAGTGGGGGGGGGCCCAGGGGAGGCAAAGCAAAAGACTGGTACTGGTAGGAGGCAGAGGGCCTGGGTGCTGTCTGCTGTGGGACGTCACTTATAGAAAAATACTTTTTTGTTAAGAACAAACAAGTTGAGTCTGTGCTGCTGGCTGTGGGGGGGACCTACTGAGGACAAAGCAACAGACTGGTACTGCTGGGTAGCAGAGAGACTGGGTGCTGTCTGCTGTGGGCCATCACATATAAAAAATACTTTTCTGACAAAAACAAGTTGCTGAGCTTGTTCTGCTGGCTATGGGGGGTCTCTATGGATGGCAACATAGCAGACTGGTACTGCTAGGTGGCAGTGAGACTGGGTGCCATCTGCTACTAGCCATCACATTACTTATAAAACAATTATTTTCTGACAAAACAAACAAATGGCTGAACCTGTGCTACTGGCTGTGGGGGCCTTGTTGAGGGCAAAGTGACAGATTGATACTGCTAGGTGGCAGAGAGACTTGGTGCCATCTGCTGGGCCATCATGTATAAAAAATACTTTTCTGACAGAAACAAACATGTGGCTGAGTCTGTGCTACTGGCTGTGGGGGCCCTGTTGAGGGCAAAGTGACAGACTGGTACTGCTAGGTGGCAGAGATACTGAGTGCTGTCTGCTGTGGGCCATCATGTTACATCCTTAGTATATATTTAATTTCTTGTTTAAACATGTTGATCAGTAGTAGAAAACCTTACAACCAGTTGGACCAGGTAGTGTACCACACCACAGTACACTGGGACATGCAATGCAGTTGCATCACATGAGTAGATTGGGTGGGCTCTTAATGCTGCTCATTTGATCATTCATTATATCCATTTCTTTGGCCTGGTCTGCTTTGACTGGAACATCCAACAAAATAATATACCCACACAGCATCAATAAAAAATATCTTAGCTGCTTGTAATTGATTTAAGGTACAATATGTACTATAGGTACTTTAATCTCTCTCTCTCTCTCTCTCTTTATGCAATAGGAGGGAGCAGATAACTCATTAGATAAAACATGTATTCTCACTGCAGTGTGATAACTCCAGATATCACACTGTGGTGATGTCATCAAATAAAAAAACAGCCCAAAACAGTCCTAATGTATAACAGGAATACGTGATGACTAGGTGTGTGATAAAGAATATATCTGAACTTGTGGCTTCATCACGCCTGCCACTTGTGATATTCCCTGAGCTCACTTGCAACCTCATTCAGATATATACTGTATCACACACCTAGCCATCATGTATCTCCTTGTTCTCCCAGTACACTCATGGGCCAAAGCAGGATATCCCACCACTACAGGCCAGCCATGAAGGAGCTAGTGATTGTTTTTATTTAGCAGTTTTACTTTAATTTTTATTCAAATAATGCATTAAATTATTTCCTTTGGGCCCCTTTGTTAAATATGACAGAGTTTGGCCACTTTTATGCATTTCTTTATTGCATTTTTTCAAATATTTATAAGTAATTTGAACTAATCTGAACCCCCCATGTTCCATTTCTTATTTAATAAGGGTCAGAATTTCACTGAGTTCTCCAAGCCCTAATAGGGGGTAACATTTTGGGTTCCTCGTGCCAATCACAGAAGTTTGTAATGACACTATCTAAAATAATATCACTTCTTGTACCCTTTTTAACTATCGGTTTCAGATTTCTCCCTTGAACCACATTCTTTAAGGGCAATCTATTAGCATCTGTCATTAATATAATCCCCCTCGGTGCTTATAAATCCTGTCTAAGCACCAATTTATGTATTGAACCATTTCATAATTATTACTGCCTAGGGGTGATAAAAGTCACCTACAAAGAGGGCCTACAATTTCTAGGTAGGTGAGGTGTCACTACTTCCACCCATAGGGTCTCAAAAGTCTTTACAAATTGAGCATTCTCTTGTACTCTACCCCATTTTGAAAATAACATGGTAAGCCCTTCCTTTCTCTCATCTCTATTTCTTCTTTCCACTCTGTATCCAGTAATGAACATAGCATGAATGGAAATGTATGCTCCACACCAAGTTTCAGAGACTAATGCAATTTGCACACCATTCAGTTTTAGCACACCTTCTAATTAATCTATTTTAATCAACAGGACCTTTATTTGTATTAGAGACAGTAGGTGTCCGTGTTTTGTTTGCTTTAATTCTCTTCAAATTACAAACACTCTTACATCTTTGTAAACTTTGAAAAAAAACTCCCAATCTCTCAGGGACTTGAACAGAGATAGGACATGAACCCTGCACTGATGTAGTTAAAAATTAACCTCTCCTGCATTTTAACAAACATTGTCCCTTTTACTTTCACCATATTCCATACAACATTAATTATTCACATTTGCCCCTTGCAACAGTTTTAAAATATCTATGGCTAGATACTCACATAGGAATGCTACACATTTTGATTTTACCAAACAGCTACATATTACATTCAGTACTGATCACTAAAAGCACACCGATTACTAACAAAACCATGAAGGTACTTCTCATTTTGTCCAATAAGTGAAAGGCCTCAAATTCAGTGTCCAACATTTCAGCAGGCTAAAGCACAAATAGAGACTGGTGCCCATGGAACTATGCTAGCTTAATTAAAATCTAAACAATAGCAGCAAACTGATGAAAAAATTGTATGTATAAAATTACAGAACAAATGAAAATTCAAGAAATATCAACAAACCAATATAACACAATAGGCTAGAGATATTAAACTGGTTTTGATGAAGTGAAAACAATCTTCAAGCTGACAGCGGCATCAGAGAGCTACAGGCCAGTCTGTAATCAGTAAGTCTCTTGAAAATTCAAAACAGAGATTCCTCAACATTTGAGGCTCAGGCTCTGGACAAGGTGAAGGCAGATGTATAATCCCGGATAGATGATTTTTCTGTGTCTATCACTCAGGGAGAAGCTCCAGGAATCAGAATTAATACAAGACTAAGGAATAGCCCCAAAGATATAGCAGACAGTTACAGTACTTGGGGAATGTGCTCCAGCTCTCCCCTAGAGAACTAGATAAAAAATATTATTCAGACTCAGCATACTGCAACTGAGTTGGATCCAGAATGGCCTCTCCTATGGCATTACTGCAATAGGTCTGGTTGGTCTCTCTCATAGGCCACACAAGTGCACAGCAGAAACAGGGATCACTAACTGATGTAGTGCACTGTCAACTGTGTTGTTACAATTGGGCTTATACTATCACAAGGAAATCAAACCTGGTTCAGGATGGCAAGCAACTGGCAGAGAGTGGTAGAAACTGTAGAAAAAGATTATTGTATACAAGGAAGCCAAACCAATGCAGGATGGCAGACAACCGGCATAGTGTGATGGAACCGTAGAAAAAGAATCTTGTACAGATCCATGTTTTTATTACCAAGTGGCACATACCCAGCACTTGCGCTGGAGGGTAGCATGGGATTTTGAACTGATGTAGCCCCTTCCCCGCACTCCAACCATAGCTGTCAGCTGACCCCAAAGCCCTCTGCCTGCTGTGTCCTTCAGAAATAATGAATGGCAGCTGAAAAGAGACTGCTGGTGAGGGAGGCTATGCTCTGCTGCTGATCTTGGGACATGGCTGTGTCCGAGTCTCTGATGCAGGTACAGAACAAGCTCAGGTGGAGCGTGGGTGTGCCAGCAGTGAGATGATATCTCTTGCTCTCTATCACCGCAATGTTGCCTGATAGCTCCTTAACGGTTGTGCATGACAGCATGCAAATCATAAATAAGTACAATAATAATCTAAATGCATTACCCAGTGCCATTAGTCTAAAAAGAGAGCAGAAAAAGAATTTCTAAACCGACCTCATTTGCAGTGGTTACCTTGAAAACAATGTTCTCCAAATGACATATATAGTTTATTCTTTGCAAAAAACTTTGCTAAAGAGACTTACCAGTCTTAGTATTAGTACCTGCTGGGTTGGTGCCTTACCCCTGCGACATGATCCTGCTGCAGAGATTATCAAAAATATTACAACAGGTTACAAATTGTAGCCCTCATAAAATTACCCCCCACCAGGTCTCTCTAACTTCACAGTTTTGGGTGCTGCCCCCACTCAGCCCCCACACTCAGGAAAGTTATGACATGATCTCAGGGAGAGTGCAGGGATGAGCTCCATTATGGTCTATGGGAGGCAGCTTTCACATTTTTGTATTGTAAGGAGGTCATTTGGTGATTAAGCAAGGGCACCAGTTGACTAACAGACCTTACTGTTCTCATACAGAAATGCTTGTAAATGGCTCTTCTATTAGTTGGGCACACTGATTTTGGGTGCCCAGAAAAGGTATTTGTGGAAAAGTTTTTTTTTAAAAAACAAACAGAAGAATCAAGCTAAATGCTTTTCCAGTGTTTGTGAGTTTAAAATAAGAAAAAATGGCAGCCAATATGATTGGTATTTTGTAAACATGGAAGTAAATCATGGAAATAAGCAGTAACGATATTGGTTTTTTTATCATTTGAGAGGAACATCATGAAAATAGACAATTGTAATCTTTTTTTTTTTGTTACCGTCTGCATCAAGACATGAACTCTAAAATTGTTATAACTCTGTAACCATGTAATATCTTTTCATGAAACCTTCCAAAGGCACATCCTTGGCAATGGCCCCTTCAACCCTGAAAAGTTTATAAAAAAATATATGAAAAAGATTCCACACAATCAAGGCTGTATGTAAGAGCAAAACGTACCCAGTGTTAAGTTTAGGGACGCTAAACGTGTTTGTTTTCTGTTTTGTTTTTTTTTTGTGCTCTGTACCTTGAAAACTGAACAAGATGCCATAAAGAATCATTTCAAGTCTTGAGACTCTGGCAGCTTGACCATACATACCACATTTTTGGGCTATTTCATAAAATGATGGCAAAGTTATTTAGGTGCACAAATTGGGGTTTAACATTAAACAGTCTACTCAGCCCAACTATAGGGGTACTACCATGCCCCTATAAGCCCTGCCTGCTGTTATGCTACACAACCAATGCAGAATCATCAGGAATAGAACATAGTAATGCTGAACCTTAGCTAGCTACTTTAATGGAAATGAATAAATACATGTCAATCTCTTATCATAACATTAGCAAACATGAAATTTCACTTTTATTATTATATTGAATAAAATCCATCCCCATTGTATTATTTTTGTACAACAAGGACAGGCAGCAATTGCAAAATATAAATCTTATCTATGAAGAAATCTAAATACTATAAGAATTGGAATAACAAATCAGACAGCTGTCACACTTTTCATTATTCTGAGTGCTTTTTTTATGTCGAGTGTGTTAAAATGACTCCTTTCAAGAGAGATCCTAGCCATAACACCAGCCTGAATTACCCCCCTACAATGCCCCCCACAACATGCAAAAGAAGCTAATTTTAACTTGGGTTGCTTTGTACATAGTGTAGTTATCAAGGTGAAACTGTGTGAACTTGAATTTCATGTAAGTTATCTGTTATGTAAAAGTCAAAAGTAATTAGAGCTACATCCTTATTGGGCCAAGTTTTAAGATTTTTTCTTTATTGTTTTCTCCTGAATATATACCTTGTTATGCACAGTTAATTCACTAAGACTGCAGGTTGTAAGAATCACTAGGTTGAACATTTCACTTCCATCTTGACATTTTGTTGTCTGACAATAATTAATGTTGCCTACTATGTTTTGCAATCTATATGTTAAAATAAATGTGTTGTGTTAAAAGAGCAATCCTTATAGCCTATGATTACATGAGTTTTAGAAATTGAGTTCCATTATTATAACAGAACATGGAATCAAAATGAAAAGTCATTCACTCTCTCTCTCTCTCTCTCCCCCACTCCCCATCCAATCCCGCAAACATATGAATAGCAATATTTTGGTAATGTCAATTGTGAGAGTGAATCTTCATGAAATAGAGTTGTAATTTGAACTTTATCCTCTGTTTCTATGTTTATTTTTGCTGTTCTTGGTTCAAATCCCACTAATGAATGACTAAAATAGAACTGCAGATATAAATTAATGACAATAAAAAAATATTCAAATAATATTCATTATTGACTGCATAACCAATGGATTCTAAAGGCTCAGTGAAAATGTATTGTTATTAGCCAGAGTTGCATTTCAAGCAAAACAACCATTTATCTAAAAAAATGACAAAGTGATTTAAAACAATAGCTGGTTCATGCAGATTACTACAGTAATTTGTGGTAACAAACTTAAGCACACTTTAGAAAAGTGTGCAATGGTATCATCTCTAACTGAAAGCAGTTGCATACACCTTGTATATAAATACAAGAGCAGAAGGACACTAATGTAATGCATAGGTCTGCCATTTAAGAATGCAAGACTCTGTGAATAACATATCACTTATATATGTGACAGGTTAGCTGAGGGACTCCAAAAAGAGAAGTAATTCCTTTCAAGACTGTGCAAAAGTAATATCAAACTCCAATATGGGTAACAGAGATGGGTGCTGAGACAATGCTCCCATTCCACTGAGCAAAATGGTGACCAGGCAGTACAGGGAGTTGCAAACAGTATTAGCAGGAAATGTGGTCAACCCCCCACCCCAGCTAAAATGTTACTTTAAAACTGAGTTTCATCCCACACTCCTGGACTTTGGACAGACATACAGTAAGTGGGAGGAGTGTGCTTTGGCATGAGCAGCATATGACATACTGCACCACACACCTGCATGGCAGTCCTCTCTTCTGGTGTGCTGAAACATCAAAGATGGCCTTCATGGTGATTTCTAATGGTATACGCAGCCATTTGATAAAGCAATAAGAAAACACCAACCGAGACGGCTGAGACACAGAGAAGAGGGAGAGCCTGAACTGTACTGCAAGAACCTCCTCCAGGATTTCCAAAAAGGCACCACTTGTGGAATAAGTTACAGTACATGGGGGGTGAGGGGTACCTACAGGCTCTGAATTTGTACTGACTATGGGAAGAGGACCAGAGTGATTGCATAGACTGCCCAAAAGATTAAACTTTTCCTCATGAACATGGAGTTTTGTACAGTCAGGGACCTAGAAAAGTGTCTTTGTGTGGTGGAAGTTGGGGGAATATTTACCACATGTTCAGTCTTACTGCTGAAATTTACAGTATGACTGTGCTCTAAGGAAGTATACTGAGAGAATGGGAAAGATAGATAGTTGGAATGGTTTGCTGCACTGCAGTTTTAGTGCCTAAATGTATGAATGTGCACTGTGAAAATATTCTGAGAGAGAGAATGGGAAAGACAGAAATGAAGCAAGCAGAGGCTGTGGTGATGGTTAACATTGTTCTCTCCATTGTTTCATGGGACTTGACAGTGGAGCCCCATCTTCCCATGACTATTTGTGGTATGTATGGAGACTCTAGCAGTGGCAATCTTTCAAAATCCAGAAATCCAAGGGATTCAGGTGGGAGAGGAAGAGCAAAAACTGGATCTTTGTGCAGATGATTCTAGTTTTTTCTTCTCAAGGGATCCATATTCCTATGTAAGGAGTTGAAGAACCTTTGGGATCACCTCTGGCTATAAAATAAATTGTCATAAATCTGAGGCCCATTTGGTGTCTGAACAGAGGCCACCCCATATTAATGATAGTTTTTCTTTTGCTTGGGCCCCACAAAACCAAATTTGCTATTTGGGTGCTAAAATTACCCCCACCCCAGTTTTCTAAATAATACAAGCTTAACAATCTCCACCTCTTCCAAGAGATAGCTGAGGATCTGAATTGGTGGACATTGCTTTCCTTTTCATTGAGAGGCAGGGTGGCTATTGTGAAAATGAATGTTCTTCCCTGCCTCCTCATTTATTTTCATGTCCTGCTGATATAGTCACCCTGGTTATTCTGGATTATCCTTCAAAAGGTGGTGCTGAAGTTTTTGTGGCAGAGGCACAGAAAAGAATTGTATACCACACCATGTGCCTCCCTAGGAGAGGGGGACTTGGTCCTCCTAATTTTAAACATTATTTAGTGGCCCAATCAGCACACTTAGTAGATATTATTAAGCAGAATCTTAGAACCAGCTAAAATGCTCTTGAGAACAGGAAGTCACTCTCAGGTCCTCTCTATACCCTCCCCTGTATGCCCTGGGTGCTTTCCAATATTAATAATGTACCTAACACCTAGACTTAGATTCTCTGTAATTCCATTTAGCCCTTAGTGAATTAACCCAGACTGGTTGTGGCCCTAGTCCATTGACAGTAATCATAGATAACCCAGAGTTTCCCCAGAGTGGTACAAATGACCCCTGTTGGAGATTGAATTGGCTTGAGTTAACTACTTTTGTTCAGTTTTTCTCTGGTGAGTGTGTTTATTCTTTGTGGATCTCAAGAATAGGTATAATCTTCCTATAATGGATCATTACCAGTTTTACAAGTGAGGCACTGCATTCTTGCTGGGGAAAATAAGCTCAACTTTATTAGAGATCTTATAACATTGAAAGCTTACCTTTACTGGACAAGCCATTTAAAGGAGAAGCATTGGTCCATCTCCATCCTGTATAAAGTTTTGCAGCAAGCCCAGGATCACTCTCTGAATAACATTAAACTAAAATGGGAACAAGTGAATGGGAAACCATATTTTGGGCCTGATTTGCATAATTCCACTACCATTAGTCATGAGGTGGGGCCCCAAAAAGGCCATGTTGGAAATTTTGGGTCACAATAAGTAAAAAAGAAAGTTCTGCATCAAAGTTCAAAACCCCATTGAAATACATTGAACCTCACTTACTTTAGTTTCTCATATCACAGTCATCCATTCCAACAGCAAGATGTGCCTTCGATGGAGAGTGGATCTTCACTGTGGGACATGTTTAGATGAGTGAGGGTGTGTGATGGGTGTGGGATAGAGTGGGGTAGTGGGTGCTGAGTGGGATGTTGAGGAGGAGGGTCAGATCTGTGAGAGACCATTTTCTTTTTTGAAGGGGGAAAAAACAAAAACAATGAGGAATAGTTTTCTTATTTTCAGGGGACACTGACATTCTGACACTGGAATTGGGCACCCCAGTGTCTGGTGACTGTTCAGCAGGACCAGAGGAGGGCATCCTGGTGCTGCCACTTATTAAATGGGAATGGGGTGGATGACCTGCAGGGTAGTGAGTCAAGATAAGTGGTATCAGGGGTAGGCATCCTGGTCAACTTACAAAATATTTAACTATGTATTTTGATAAAAAAATAATTGGGATGGGTGGGCAGCCTGGAGGGGAAGGGGAGAAAGAAGTGGTACCAGGGTTGGGCACCCCAGTTCACTTAACAGACAGACAGACAGATGGACAGGGGGGGAGAGAGAGAGAGAGAGAGAGACAGATAGAGGATTGGCCCACTGCAGCTTCTGAACTCTAGAAAGTCCCACTGTTCTCATACAGAAAATGCTTGTAAATGGCTCTTCTTACTAAGCTGGGTTCACTGGATTTTGGGGTGCCCAGAAAGGGTATTTGTGAAAAAGTTTGAAAAAACAAACAAACAGCAGAATCAAGCTAATTGGCTTCCATTTAGCTAGGTTCAGGTTTTTTTTTTTTTTCCAAAAAGAGATTAGTTTCATGCTTTTGCAATGTTTTTGAGTTTAAAATAAGAATAAAATGGCAGCCAATATGTCTGGTGTTTTTGTCAACACTGGAGGTAAATCATGCAAATAAGCAGTCACAATATTGTTTTTTTTACCATTTGAGAGGTAAATCATGAAAATAAACAATGGTAATCTTTTTTTTGTTACCATTTGCATCAGGACATCAACTCTAAAATAGTTATAACTCTGGAACTATATAATATCTTTTCATGAAACCTTCCAAAGGCACACCCTTGGCAAGGGCCTATTAAACCTTGAAAAGTTTATGAAAAAAATGAAAAAGATTCCACACCATCAAGGCTGTATGTAAGAGCAAAAAGTACCCAATGTTAAGTATAGGGACACTAAACGTGTTTATTTTCTGTTTTTCTTTCTGGTGCTCTGTACCTTGAAAGCCAAACAGGATGCCATCAGGAATCCTTTCATGTCTTGAGACTCTGGCAGCCTGACCATGCATGCCAAATTTTTGGGATATTTCATCAAATGATGACAAAGTTAGTAAGGTGCACAAATTGGGGTTTAACATTAGACAGCCTACTCAACCCAACTATAGGGATGCTACCATGCCCCTGTGATAAGCCCTGCCTGCCGTTATGCTACACAGCCAATGCAGAACTATCAGGAATAGTAACACAGTCATGCTGAACCTTAACTAGCTATTTTAATGGAGACAAGTAAATACATGGCAATCTCTTATATAACATTAGCAAACATGAAATGTCACTTTTATTATAATATTGAATAAAATTCATCCCCATTGTATCATTTTTTTATAACAAAGAAAGGCAGCAATTGCAAAATTTAAATCTCATCTATGAAGAAAACTAAATACTGCAAGAAATGGAATAACAGATCAGACAGCTATCACACTTTTAATTATTCAGAATGCTTTTCTTAATGTCAAGTGTGTTAAAATGACTTCTTTCAAGAGAGATCCTAACAATAACACCAGCCTGAATGACCCTCACAATGACCCCCACAACATACGAAAGAAGCTCATTTCAACTTGTGCTGCTTTGTACATACTGTAGTGTAGTTAATCAAGGTGAAACTGTGTGAACTTGAATTTCATGTAAGTTATCTGTTATGTAAAGGCAAAAACTAGTTAGAGCTTCATCTCTCTTGGGCCTAGTTTTAACATTTTTCTTTATTTTCCCCTGATCATTTATCTTGTTATGTACAATTAATTCACTAAGACTGCAGGTTGTAAGAATCACTAGGTTGAAAATGTCACTTCGATCTTAACATTTTTTTTGTTTGATAACAGCTAATGTGTTTTGCAATGTCTATGTTTAAATAAATGTTTTGTGGGCAAAGAGCAAACCTTGTAGCCTATGATTATATGAGTTTTAGAAATTGGGTTTCATTGCTAGAACAGAATGTGGAAGCAAAATGAAAAAGTCAGTCACCCTGTGTCTCCCTCACCATCCCACACCCACAAACATATGAATAGCAATATTTTAGTAACGTCAGTTGTGAGAGTGAATCTTCATGAAATTGAGTAGTAAGTTGTACTTTATCCTCTGTTTCAATGTTCATTTTTGCTGTTCTTGGTTCAAATCCCCACTAATGAATTGACAAAATAGAACTGCAGATATAAATTAATGACAATAAAAAATAATTCTAATAATATTCATTATTGACTGCATAACCAAGGGATTCTAAAGACACAGTGAAAAGTGTATTTGTTATTAGCGAGAGTTGCATTTCAAGCAAAAACAACCATTTATTTTAAAAAAATGACAAAGTGATTTAAAACAATAGCTGGTTCATGCAGATTACTACAGTAATTTGTGGTAAAAACTTGAAACACACTTTAGAAAAATGTGCAATGGCATTCATCTCTAACTGAAATCAGTTCCATACACATTGTAAATAAAACGAGCAGAAGGACACTAATGTAATGTCTCGGTCTCTCATTTAAGAATGCAAGATTCACTGAATAACATATCACAAATACATGTGACAGGTTAGCTGAGGGACTCCAAAAAAAGAAGTCATTCCTTTCAAGACTGTACACAAGTAATTGTCCACTGAACCCCTCCCAGAAATGATTTCACGCTACAACTTATTAAGTTTTTTGGTTGCTCATTGGCAAATATTTATTTTGGCACAAAGATAATAATTACATCCCAGTTCAATCATAATACAGCATAACATGTCACAATGTCTTTTCTTCACTCCGGCCTTTTCTTCATCCTTGGTGCTTCTCGTTTTCTGTGCTTTAGGGTCCAGACACTCTGAGTCCAGCTCCCTTCTCCACCACCAGAACCAGGCCATTTCAACCTTTTTCCAGGCCTCAGCCCTGGACCCTGTGAATCTAACACCTAGATCTATCCCCCTCCCCACCTTAACACCACATCTGAGTTCCTTGTACCCAGCCTGTGCTGCCTACCCCATCCCCTCCTTTTCCTGCCCCCTTCCCCCCACTCCCCTTGTTCTTTCTTCCTCTTCCCCTCATATTGCTGGGCACCGCTGCCCCCCAACAAGGCTGTTTCCAGCCTACAGGACCACCAGCTGCCTCCCTGCAGTGCCATACAGCTGCCCCATGCCCGGGGCCCACAGGGAGTCCTTCCAAGCCCTGTTCACCCTATCGATGTGCCATCGCCTATGCCCCAGAGCCTTCCTTATGAGGATGGGTGGGTGGGTGGAGAAATTCTCAGCAAAAGAGGGCTGCCTTGGGGTGGACAGCCCTGATATACCCCTTATGGCCCCATTAGCTCCGCCTCTTGGCCAATGACCTTAGCCCTTAAACCCTCCTTGTCAAATGATGCTATCTGACCTCACTGCTGACATCACTAGTTCCTTAACCCCTTCCTCTCCTGTCCCCCCCCTTGTCTCCTTTCTGACAGGGGCCATAAGCCAAACTGGCCTGCCTTTTAGTGGCAAGCCTAATTGTCCCCTGAACAACTCCCAGAAAGGATTTCACACCGCAACTTATTAAGCTTTTTGGTTGCTCATTGGCAAATATTTATTTTGGCACAAAGACAATATTTACATCCCAAATTATCCCAGTTCAGTCATAATACAACATAACATGTCACAATGTCTCTTCTTCACTCTGGCCTTTTCTTCATCCTTGATGCTTCTTGCTTTGTGTGCTTCAGAAGGTCGGACACTCTGAGTCCTGGCCCTCTCCATCATCAGAACCAAGCCAGTTCAACCTTTTCCCAGGCCTGGACCTGTGATTCCGCACCTAGATCTATCCCCTCCACACCTTAACACCATGTCCGGGTTCCTTGTGCCCAGCCTGTCGCCTACCCCCCCTTTACCTGCCCCTTCCCCTTCTTCTTTCTTCCACTGCCCACCTCCAGCTAGTGACAGATGGCAGGGGTTCCCTCTTGTGGGCTAGAACCGAAAACCCCATTTTACGATCTCCCCCATTAGGTCACCAAATGGCCTCAGAAATAGACACATTCTGAATTCTGAAAGGTGCACCCCATCTGACCTATAGACTCCCACTTGATCAAAAGAGATGTCCCTGTGTTGTAAATGCACCACTCTCATCTCAATCACTGCCCTTGCTACCCTCCTATTCAGGCACTTCCACACCTTCTCGATTAGCCTAACATCCTTGGACCCCCTCCATACCCTCCGAGATGTGATCTTGGACCAGTCAATGGTCCCGCCCAGCCACCACCCCTTCACCCTCTCCAGGTTGGCCAGTGTGGTCTGTCCCAGCATACCCCATGATAAACCCCCCAAATCATTGCCCCGCAAGTGTATGATGGCACAATCCAGTCAGCCCCATTGCACCTTCAGTTCATCCAGGAGGGGCAGCAGCTTGGCCCATTTCATGCCCCTGTTGCCCCTCCACTGCACCTTTGTGTGCTCTGTGTTGCTGCGCAACTGTGTCTATCTGTCCATAGTGGCCGCAAATCATTCTGCCCAGTATATGAAGGAATGCCCCACTATCCATACCTTCCACTTGGAACCTGCCACAGAAAAAACAAAATGGGGTGAGTTCCTGTGCATCATTACCTGACATACCTCTTGTAACAGTTGGACTTCCACCTTCCAATTCTTTTTATCCCCTCCACCACCACCCCTCTTTCGGCTGCCTCTGAAGTTGCCCCGATCCAGAAAGAGTGCAGGCAAAATCTCTCAGATCCTCCCTAGGAACCCTATGGCTTTCCGGAGCACCGCTCTACTTGAAAACCGGTTACCGGGTAGCCATCCCCATGATGGAACAAAGCCACCCCCCTGAGTTGCTCCTGTACTGTTCCATAGCTGCCACCAAACAGCTTATCTCCTGCAGCTGTTGCAGCAGCATCACTGAGGTCCCCCGCCCCCCCAGTCCATTTTAGACCTACCCAGCTTTATAACCAACCTGTCTGGTCCCCACTCCACACTCTTGAATTGCATGGCCAGGCCAGCCGCTGCCTTCCAAGGGGCCACCACCTCCCCCACCCAAAAAACTCCTGCTGCCATGACCGAAAAAACTGCCCTGAACAAAATGGCTTCCTGTGCTGAGGTGCACACATGCCGTGTTGCCCCCAACACCTTAATCAACAACTGTCCCTTAATAGGCCACCTCCGATATTTCCACTGCCCTTGTCCTCTCTGCCACCCCGAGACATTCTCTTGACCGTCCTGACAGCAGTGGCATCCAGCCACCCCTTATCCTGGCACACCCAGCCTATACCCGCTAGCTGTACTACCATTGTGTCATGAGCCATCCCCTTCTCCCACTTCTCCACTATGAACCACCTCACCTGCTCCTCCCAGGCTGACTCCTCCCCATCCCATCTATGCCTTCTCCTGAACTCCTGGAAACTTGGCCAGCCACCTTCATAGACTTTCAAAGTGTTGGCTGACCAAGATCCCTGGTACAGTGCCTTAGATGTATCCCTCCAATCTCCCACAGCTGGTCTGGGATCCTGGTCCTCTGAGATGCCACCTGAGGCATTAGCTCCCGAAACCTTCCAATCTGTAAATGGGAAAGACTGTCAGCCACTTCATTCCTGATCCCTTCAATATGCTGTGCTTTGAAAGACACATTTAATTGCAGCTCCAGCAGCACCATGCACTGCAGCAGCCTGCCCACTGTCTCTGTCTTCCCACTCTGTTTGTTAATGACCTCCACCATCCCTTTATTATTGCACCAGGAAAGTATGCGCTTCCCCCAATCTTGCGCCCCCACACCTCCAGGGCCACCCAAATTGGAAATATTTCCAGGAACATGATGTCCTTCAACATCCCCTTTCCTTTCCAATATGTTGGCCATTCTTCCGACATCCATCTCCCTTGGAAGTACACCCCCATTTCTAATGCCCCCAAGGCATCAGTATAGAACTACAGGTCAGTGTCGTGTTCTCACTCTTCTTGCCAAAATGTTATCACGTTGTAGTTTTCTAAAAACTCCTCCCATACCTTAAAGCCCTCTTGCACCCCTTTTGTAATGTCCACCCAGTGATGTGGCTGCTTAGCCTTCCCTGTAGCCCTTCCCAGTCTTCTGGTGAATGCCCTGCCTGAGCTGATGGCCTTGCAGGCAAAATTAAGGTGCCCCAGCAGTTGCTGTACCTGTACCAGCAGCACCCTCCTCCTCCTCCCCGTTACATGTGCCAGCAGCCCCCTGAGCCGAGCTACTTTGTCCCATATCCACTTCTATACCAAGAAATTCCAACTTGCGTGTCAGGCCCTCAATTTTCCCCTGTGCCAGGGGTATCCATATATGCCCACACATCCCCTTGAAATTCTCTAACATCCCCTGTGTTTCTGCCCGGGTCTCCCCTATTAGGAGGAGGTCATCCAAGTAGTGCACTACCTTCCAATGCCTGTACCTTACTCCGAATACCCACTGTACCCATGAACTGAATGTCTCAAACATTGAGCAGGCCAACGAACAACCCATTGGCATTACCTTGTGAAACAGAGACTGCCCTCAAACTGAAAACCCAACAGGTTCCAATCCTCCGGGCTGACGGGCAGCAGCCAGAATGCTGATTGATTTCTGTCTTCACTAGCCACGCCCCATCCACCGCCTTGATCAGTACTATAGCCTGCTCCAGTGAGGCATAGGATACTGCCCTGAGGTGCTTAGGTATACCCTCATTCACCGAGCTCCCTTCAGGGTATGAGAGGTGGTGGATTAGTCAAAATTCCCCTTTCTATTTCTTGGGCACCACCCCCAATTGTGATACTTGGAAGCTGGGGTAAGACGGTGCTGCCAGCGGCCCTTCCACCCGCCCTGCCTTAATCTCCTTCCAAATCTTCAACCTCACCACCTCCTCTTTTCCTTTTACTGAGCTGAGCTTCGTGGCCCTCATCCCTGCCTGCCTCCCCCTTGGAAACCCAGTGGAAAACCTTTCTGGAAACCTTCATGGAGTAGCTCTGCCCCCTTTTTATTTGGGTATTCCCAAGTCTATGCATCTACCACTTCTAGGGCCATGGATGTGCGTGTCAGCACACATCCCCACTGCCCTTCCCTGTTGCCCCTGCTAGTTCCATCCATAGTTGGAATTATATCCTTCCCTGCTGTGCCTCCAGGCCCCTGCCTGACCCTTCTCCCTGACACCCCCCGAAAGGGCTGGTCCTGATACTGTGTCCTGCCCTGGCCCCCCTTGTCACCTTCCTGTCCACAGTTCAATGCTGCATGCGTTTCCCCACATTTTGAACAGACATGCTTGAATTTACAATTTTTCCAGATGCAGGATGCCTTGTTGAACCCCCAGCAGGTCTTGGCCCCGGGACTACTGGGCTTTTCTTCACCTGCTCCCTCCTGTCCCACCCACCTGACCTGACAGGGTCCTCCCCACAGCTCTGAGTGGGTGCAGTCCCACTTCAAACCTTTCACTGCCATCTGCTTTCAGAAAACCTCATCATGCTTTAACCATCCATATCCTGTCTTAACCTTGTAGGCATCCTGATGATCGCTGTGTATGTCAGCAATGGAATAGCCAGGTCTGGCTGCTTTTCCAACACTAAAGCACTGTAGATGATAAAACCTGCTTGCCAATTATCAGTGTTCTTGCCCTTATATTTTGCCTCCTCAGCCTTGTGGCCCTCCACCACCAGAGCCACTGCCATCTCTGACTTTTCCACTGACTCCTTCTGTTCGTACTTCATGGTCATGTCTTCATCCACCAGACAAAAGATGTCCACGTATTCTCCCTTCCAGATTTTTTCTTTGAGTGAGGCTGGGATGTGGTCCCCCAACATAAACCCTGGGGACCCCTCATATAGCTTCTTGCCCCCTGGCTTGCCCCCAGCCCCCCTAGCACACCCTTTGTCCTCTTTTCCCTTTATGGCCTGCAGGGCCAGCTCCATCTCCTCTATCCCCCCATCCCCCATATTCCCCAGCTGCCCCTCTAAATATTCTTTCAGATCCCCTTCATTGGAGATATCGCCTCCATTCTTATCCCCATCTGGGCCTTCATCCTCCAGCTCTGGTTCGGACACCAGGGCCAGAAAGGGTGTTGGGCTGGGTTCCATCCATCTGGGTCTCTTCCCAGTCTTCACTCTCCCAGGTCTCTCATTCCTCTTGTTCCGCTTCTTCAGCACCTCTTCTTCAGCCCCTCTCTCTGTTTGGCTGCTGCCACCAAGTTGGTCAGCTGTCCCATCACCTTCACCACCTCCTCCATCATCTTTTCACTGGACATCTGGGTCTTCCTTGGTGCCATTGTCTTGCGTCATGATCCTACTAGCAGAAAAAGCAACAAACCATGACTGCCCTATTGCCACCCTGTGGCAGGCTCCTGTTGCCATAGACCATCCAGCAGGCTCCAGCTGCCTGTGCCATACTCCCACTTGTCTGCACCCAGCCACTTCCCCCCAGCCCGTTGGGGAGGGGTAGAGCCGCAAAGCCCTCCTACTCCACATCCCTTCCCATGGAGAGGCTCCTACACCTCCTATTCCACCACACTGCTGGGTGGGGAGCCCACCTACTTGCTCCCACTGTTGGAAGGCAGCACTGCAAGGCCCGCCTCATGCCCCCCAATTTTACATTGGCCACCACCTTTCCCGCTGTTTGCAAAACTGTAAAGGAGTAGCAACAGAGCAAACCACCCTCTAGCAATCATCACAGTCAGGACATACTGCTGGGTCATCTCCGCAAGTACTTCTACTAAAGCAGAGTCAGCTATCTCAGACTCCATGGCCACCCTGTTCTCTTGTACACACCAATGTTCCTGCTAGTTAATAATATGTGGGTTATGCATGCCATTGAATCCTTCAAACAAGCTCAATTACAGAGTATTTCAATATATTTGATGAACCTGTACCTCAATATACTTATGGAATCCTGTTTTAACAGCTAACAGCTTTAATTCTAAACCAGCAGATGTGCAATGCTGTGCAATATATCCCTACCTCCCCTCGTGGGCTGTCCCTCCACATAGCCGCCTGAGGTCTACTCAGCCGCATGCTCCCAAGAAAGGAGATGGGGGGTCTACCCATTCCAACTTGCCATACAATCCTCTCCCTAGCATCCCTGGCTTTCCTCACCTGCCAGGACTCTGAACCGCCATCGTGGCTTGACTTTTTTTTTGTAGTCATAAGCTACCCAATCCTTTACAACTTTCCACCTCTGTCTGTCTCCCTTTGCAACATTTATGTATGCCTGGCTGACTCATCCACCTTTCATGTCCCATTCATCCGGCCTGGTTCAGGACAACCCGCCCCCATCAGGGTCCATTACCCCCCATCCCCAAATGGCCTCCTGCACCTAGCTCCTCCAGCCAAAAGTGACACCTGCCACCACGTGGCCAGTACTTCTCCGGGCCTCTCCGCCCTTCTTTCTGCCCCTTCCTGCCTTCCACACCCCCTCGTCCACCTATCGGGCCAACATCTTGTTTGCACTTGATCCTTCCCCTGCCCCCCAGGCACCGCACAGCCACCTTCACCCCCAGAGGTGCCACACTACCGGTGCACCGCTCTTTCCTCAAGTGCTTGCTTCCAGGCTCTCCTCACATTCTCCCAACCCATCTGAGGGTTCCGCAGTCTAGAGCCCTATCCCTTATCCTCCAGACAGACAACTCTCTCGCTGCCATGTGGCCCACCTAGCAGCTTGTGCCACACCAAAATTTCCCAAATCATGCTCCAGATCACCTCTTAGCACTAATCTGATCAAGCTATTTTTAATGCAACAACTTTCCTCTGCCTGCACCACCCCTGCACCTCGCAGTTGGCCCACACTACAAAATGCCAGCCTGCCTGACCACCAAACACCTCTACAACTGGGAGCACCCCTTTCCCAGCCACTCTTTCAACTGGATCACCATGTCATGCTGCTCACTTCTCTCTCAAGCCTTCTTTTTTTTTTTTTAAAACAAACTACTCCACAACACAAACACCCAACAAAGGGGGGGGGGGCACTCCAGCAACAAACCTAAGCCCATTCGCAGCACTTCATGCTGTGAGGTCCTACCTACCATGACAAACTGGGCTGCAGCTACCACCGCACCAACCACCTCTGCATTAAACCTCCTGCCCTACAAACCACAGCAACTTCTTGAAATTAATAACCCTCGCCCTTCCCTAACCAAGCAGCATGTCCACAGTTTCCACATACCAAGCTATAATCTCATTCCTCTAAAACTATTTAAAACAGCTAAACATGCCAGCCGCATGGCCTGCAAAGGCCTAGCTGCCCCATATGACTTACCTAGATTTTGCCAAATGATGTGCTGAGCTCCATGGTCAGGTCTCAGAAATTCTCAGTAAAAGAGGGCTGGCTTGGGGCAGACAGCCATGATATAACCCTTATAGCCACCTGTTAGTGCCACCCCTTGGCCAATGGCCTTAGCCCTAACCCCTCCTTATCAAATGACGCTGTCTGACCTCACTACTGATATCACTAGTCCCTCCTCCTTCCTCTCCCATCCCCTTCCCCCTTCCCTTTGTCTCCTTCGGGGAGGAGCCATGAGACAATCTGGCCTGCCTGTTAGTGGAAAGCCTAAATATCAAACTCCATTATGGGGTAACAGAGATGGGTGCTGAGACTATACTCCACTTCCACTGAGCAAAACATTGACCAGGCAATACAGGGAAGTTGCAAACAGTATTAGCAGGAAATGTGGCCACCCCCCCAGGTAAATTTTACTTTAAAAACTGAGTTTCACCCCACACTCCTGGACTTTGGACAGACATACAGTAAGTGGGAGGAGTGTGCTATGGCATGAGCAGCATATGACATACTGCACCACACATCTGCATGGCAATCCTCTCTTCTGGTGTACTGAAACATCGAAGACGGCCTTCATGGTGATTTCTAATGGCATACTCAGCTGTTTGATAAAGCAATAAGAAAACACCAACAGAGATGGCTGAGATGCAGAGAAGAGGGAGAGCCTGAACTGTACTGCAATAGTCTCCTTCAGGATTTCCAAAAAGACACCACTTGTAGAATAAGCTACATGGGGGGTGAGGGGTACCTACAGGCTCTGAATTTGTACTGACTGTGGGAAGAAGACCAGAGTGATTGCACAGACTGCACAAAAGAGTCAGCTTTGCCTCATGAACTTGATGTTTTGTACTGTCAGAGACCTAGAACATTGTCTTTGTGTGGTGGGAGTTGGGGGAACATTTTCCACATGGTCCAGTCTTACTGCCCAAATTTACAGTATGACTCTGCTCTGAGAATGTATACTGAGAGAATGGGAAAGATAGATAGTTGGAATGGTTTGCTGTACTGCAGTTTTAGTGCCCAAATTTATGAATGTGCTCTTGGGAAATACTCTGAGAGAGGAAGGGAAAGACAGAAATGAAGCAAGCAGAGGCTGTGGTGATGGTTAATAGTGTTCTCTCCATTGTTTCATGGGACTTGTCATTGGAGCCTCATCTCCCTGCTATTAGTTGTGCTATGTACAGATATGATGAAATAGGGTATAGTTGCAAAAACTGTGATCAAATAAATGCTCTCACAAATGAGATAAAGGAACTACAAACTAGGCTTGAAACAAAACAAAATATAACAGTCTTAGAAAACTTTATTGATTCCATGGCTGAGGAAATAATCACAGAGGATACAAAACAGGAAGAAGAGGTACATGAATGGGCCATTGTTAACAGGAACAAAGGCAAGCAGGGGGAAACTAATATATAATAGTGGTCTTATTCAAACATTAAATCATTTTAGCATGTTGGATGCCTCAATAGAAACAGACTCAGGGACAAACAACAGTGTATTACTGGATGACAAAGTTTTAACAAACAAAATAAGGAAAAATCTTGATGGATGTAACAAGCAAATAAATACCAGGTCCCAAAACCTCCCTTCAGAAAAAGTACAGAAGCCAGTTTTGGAAAAGACCATAAACCCAAAGAAATCATAGTACTGGGTGATTCCACCATTAGAGGGATAGATGGAATTCTATGCAAAGATAGCAGTGCAAACACCATGATCAGAATGTTCCAGTATAAAACCTATGAACTAAAGAAACTTTTGAAAGGATGCTTAAGTAAAACCAACAATGTATTCGTCATTTAACAGACAGGGTAAATGACATACTTCACTGAAAGGGAGAGGATCTTGGGAAACTACAAAGAATTAATAAATGAAACAAAACAATTCACAAAAGACATAATTATATCTGGCATTTTACCTACATGCGACATATAACAGTACAAAAATTTTGAAATCATTGAACTAAATATTAGACTACAGGAATTTTGCCTAAAGGAAGGGATTGGGTTTATAGATACATATACCATTTTCAGAAATAGCTTCCTGTGTAAAAATGATGGGCTACACCTAAATAAAATGAGGTCTAGAAGTCTTGGAAATACTTCCAAATAAATCATTGCTAACCATGTAAACTGGACACGGAGGGGGTAGAAAAATAAAAGCCTCTTTAGAGCTGGAAATATTAGATAACAGAAAGCAAATAGATGAAAAGATCAACTGTGAACTAGTAAATTGCCTTTTGGCAAATGTTAGAAGTCCTGATGGTAAATTTGAGGAGTTAAACCTTCTCATAAGAAAAAAGGATATTAAAATTGCAATCTTGATGGAAACCTGGTGGGAGGAGGGAGATACATAGTGAAAGGATATGAATGGTTATAATTTATATGAAACATCTAGGAAGAATAGGAAAGGTGGAGGGGTGGCAATTTATATACATGAATCCTTACAAAGTTCAGAAATAAATTAGGAAAATCTTCATATAGAACATCTGTCAATTAAATTAATCCCTGTAGGAGCTCCTAAAATCATATTAAAAGTTTTATATCGTCCACCTTCAATTTCCAAAGACATTGATCAAGAAATCCTAGATTACTTGGAATGTTTGGATCCATCTGAAAACATCATTTTGGCTGGGGATTTAAACCTTGCAGGAATAGATTGGGAGAAGCAAACCACCAAACTAAAAATAGAAAAGGATTATTTAGACATGTTCAATAAATATGGGTCATCACAAATTGTGAAACAAAACACTAGGGGAAAATGTATTGGATGTAATCTTGACTAACAGTGGGGACACCCTAACTAATATTGGGGTGGGACCACCGTTAGGAAACAGTGACCATCAGATTGTCTTTTTTCAAATGGCCGACCTGCCATTAAAAAAGACTGGGGAAACTAAAATTCCAAATTTTAAGAAAGCTAATTTTGAGCAAATTAGAAAGGCTATAAAAATTAGGACTGGAAATCAGATTTTCAAAATAAATCTCTTGATGACATGTGGGAAATACTGATAAATAAGATAAAAATTTAAACAAATAAAAACATCAAATACACATCTAAATATAGTAACAAAGGAAAAAAATCCAAGATGGCTAAATTTAAGACTTAAAAAACGTATTAAATTAAAAACTAAAATGTATAAACAAATGAAACAAAATAAAATAAGTCAACATACATATAGGGAACAACAAAAGGAAGTAAAAAAGCTATAAAGTTGGCAAAGGCCATATTTGAGAAAAAAATAGCTATAAATAGTGCTGAAAACTATAAAAGTTGTTATTCTTATATAAATAATAAAAAAGGTGGCATGGCTTGGCTCTTATTGAGATGCCTGCCTGATGTGAGTGCTCCGTATCTCAGGGACAATCTATGTGAGACAGCTCCGTGCTTCAACTTGAATTAAACTGAATAGTAGTTTAGAAGGTATCAGGAAGTGTTTGGCCAGCTGGTTTACCAAGGATCTTTGTCTTACATGTCAGTTTGAGGCGACAAGGGCTAGGTCACTTGATCATGTCAAGACAGAGCGGCCCTGGGAAGGCCGCAGGACCCAGCACGCAGCAGACCCAGGATATATTTGCTACTGTATTGAAACAAATGGCTGAGGTGACATTGGCAGCGAATAACACTACAGCAGCAATCAACAGGCTTGAATCCCAACTAGATACAACTGAGCAAAAAACAAAAGAGAACGCTGTTGTACTGGAAGATCTTTCATCTACAATAAGGGATCAGGAGAGGTCAATCCAGGTTTTGCAGGCTAAAGTTGATGATATGGAAACTCGAAGCCGGCGTAACAATCTGCGGCTGTTAGGGTTCCCTGAAGGTGCAGAGCAAGGAAGCCCTATTGAATTTCTCTACGATACCATCCCTGATCTACTGAAGCATGATCTTCCTCCCGGTTTTACGATAAGGCGAGCACACAGAACACTCGCTTCCAAGCCGAAACCCAGTGACAGGCCTAGGCTGCTAATGCTACATATTTTAAATTTCGCTGACAAGGAATGGGCTACACCTCGAGCCCGTGAGCTCAGAGCTCTTTACTGGCGAGGGCACAAAATAATGGTATTTCAAGACTATTCTCGTGACCTGGCGGCTCGCCGGAAAGAATACTCAGAAGCCAGGTGAATAATGCATGAAAAAAGGTATTAAATTTTAGCTTCGCTACCCAGCAACCATGAGTCTAAAAGAGAATGGGGCTTTCCTCTCGTTTGCCACCCCAAGCAGTTTGTCTGAGTATCTAAACAAGAAGTGGCCAGTAAATGTCAATGGGGATAAGGCCCAATTGGATCCTGCTGTACCAGTGGATTATCATAGAAATATTATATCGCTAGATGGCGCTTTCACCTTTATACCACGTCCAAATGGCTTTCACTTTCAAGCAGAATACACCGCTCCCTGCCAGATCACGGAAATGTCAACAAAATGAGAAGCATCCCAAGAGAACCCATACCATTGATTGAATAGGGAACGTCTCTGACTCGACTCCCAACCCGCTGTCTACACTGGATGGCTGCTACTCCCAATTCCTCTCCCCCAACAGATATGCACCACTCACCTCTGTCTCCCACACAATGAATTTCCCAACTACCCAGAGGAGGAGATGCTGCAGGAGATCTCGAAGGCTGAATACCCCACTTGTGGACTTGCTCCAGCTGTGCTCCTACTTAAGAACTCTACCCAAGATTTACTTTCGGACAAAGTAAAAGATGGTTCAGTCTCAATACCAGACTCACCCACTGGTCTTTGCTTTGCAGGACAGGGACATCAACGTACTGCCTTCTAAAATGCCCACAATCTTGGCTCATGGCCTACTCTACACAGGTAAGCACCATGACTGTGCACTCCAACCTCCTGACCTACCTGAACTAGGACCATTCTTACCAGCTTCACCTGATGTTCTAGAGGATACCACCATGTATTGTATCTTTATAGATGGCTCCACCGCCTACATAGATGGAGAGCAGGTAGCAGGATTTGAGGTGCTCATGTTAGATCAAGATGGCAATTTCAGGTGTGTTTCTAGAAAATGCACTGTAATCTCCTCACAGTATGCCAAATTGGCAGCTGTGACCTGTGCTTTGGAGGTCATGCCCCATGGTGACAAGGATGCCATCATCTTTGCAGACTCCAGCTGGGTCTGCTCATCCCTTACTGAGTTCCTATCATTCTGGGAGGAAATATCTTTACATCCTCTGATGGCACACCTGTCAAATACAGGGATCTGTTTGGGTATATACACACCTGATACAGCAGTTTACTCACAAACTGTACCTTCACAAGATAAAGGCTCACTGTAAATCTGACCCTTACTATGAATTCAATGATCGAGCTGACTGCAGGTGCTCAAGGGGGGAGAGATGGACAATGACTCACCCAATAACTGTGGCAGCTATTTTCTTAGCCGGCAACACTAAACAGAAACCAGTACTAGAACCTCCACTGGACCCTTCTGCGGCACAGAAATCTGACCCAGAACTAAAAGCTGTGTTCAAATTCTTGGAAAGGGAATTGAACAACCACTACCTGTTGATAGTCCATACAAGAGACACTCTGACAACATACACTTGTCTAGTGATCAGAAGCTTAGCTGGTATCGTAAAGAGGATACAGGTGGCAAATTTGGGGTTGCACCACAATTTTTGCTAACTAAATTCATCCATATGGTTCATGATACCCCCACTGGTGGACACCAGGGGTGGACAACACCCTCCAGAGACTTAAAACTGTCATCAGGTAGCATGGCATGGCCAAAGACATAGAGCACTATGTGAACAACTGCATAGTGAGTGTGTGCCCAGAATAACCCAATTCCGGTGAAAAGAAATGCCAAATTGTTGCCACAAAGGCAAACTGAACCATGGAATGCGATACAAATCGATTTCATTGGTCCCCTCACCAACTCCAGTAAGAACAACAAGTATGCACTTGTTGTTACAGATTTATTTTCTAAGTGGGTAGAAGTATTTCCCACTAAGAATAACATGGCAAAGACAACTGCCAAGATCCTGGTGGATCAACTCTTCTCCAGGTGAGGCCTACCCCTAAAGGTAGACTCAGACCAGGGGACCAGTTTTACAGCTGAGCTGATGAAGCAGACATGCTAACTGCTTGGAGTAGATCATAAATTCCAGATCCCTTACCATCCTCAATCCTCAGGCCAGGTAGAAAGAGCAAACAGAAGAATCAAACAGATGTTATGCAAATTCATCAATGACAATCTCAAGGATTGGATTCCTCTTGCCACTACTACCGATGGCAATCAGGAGCACTCCTGAAGCCACTACTCAGTGCACACCTAATGAGGTTATGACTGGTAGAGCTATAAGATTACCTGAGCACCTGTTGATTGATCTCCACACCCCTAATGCAGATAGCGTATCTGTAGACAAGTATGTTGAAAAGCTTCATGATGACATCATGAAGACACACCTGTTCACTGTCAATCAAATGGGTAAAGCTCAAAAAGCTAAAGCTCATTTTGATAAGCATGTCAAAGAAGTCAACTGGCAAGTTGGAGACCAAGTTATGCTTCTCCAATACAGACAACCAACTCATTCATTTCCCAGCAAATGGGAAGGCCCATACCCCATTGTCAACAAACTCAGTCCTGCTGTCTATCAGATACAAGTTAAACAGCAAAAACAGACCACCAACAAGTGGTTCCATGCTAATCAGCTCAAGTTGTACAAAGGTGACTGAATTTACTTTTCCTAACCCACTTAGGGTGGAATAGTACCCTCACTTAACAATCTTTTCTGTTTTCTTTCAGGTACATTGGCAAGATGGCTATTTGCACCTCCTTATCCTGGTGGGACTATGTTCCTTGACTGCTTCCCAGAACAAACCTCTATTGACTGTACACAAACAACATATAGAACATGTTCTTAATAAACTTGAACATTCAGCCCCAGTGGAATTCATATTAATATGCCCAACAAAATGATTAGTGTTAAGGAAGGCTCAGACACCTACCTTAATGCCATGGTACTTGCTCCAGACAAGTCCTCACGCTACATACAATGGGAAACTGATCTTAATGGCTAGACACTCCTGTAGCTCACCTATCCAAAGGTACATTCCAAGGATGGCCTAACACTAACATCTCACAAAATGGCACTCTCTCATTCGACAGACTTCCCCAGAATACTGGTCATTATAACCTCACTGTTCTCATAGATCCTGCTTGATGTGACCATTTCACTGCTGAGGAGTCACATGCTTTCTGTCTTCGCAACTATGTAGCTACTGAAGCTCTTTTTCTTTCTGTAGTCCCACCCACCAACCGGAGAAGAAATGAGTGACTGCCCTCCCCAGGAGGAATGTCCTCCTAGTGGTTTCTCTGTGTACTCATGGGATCAAATGGAGTCCAGCACATGGTCAGGATTGTAGAAATCAAACTTAAACTTATTCATACAGCAGGAAAAATAAATGGACTGAAGGCAGAAAAATAAAATTACACTTAGCAAAATGAAAAGAAAATACAATTCTACAGTTACATTCACTGAAGAAAGGAGTTGCTAGAAACTGGCTAGACAACTGGTAGCTTTGCCTACCTATCACATACTGACTTAATACACTCTTTTTGCACTCAATATATACTGTGGTCAGATCACATTGTACAGGAAAACTCCTCCCTATACAGAAGGAATCTAACTTTTTAACAGCAAACGCAGTTTATATTTCACCTGTGTTTCAGTGTAGGCATTAATTTCACCACTACATGGTTTTCTGGTTCATTAAAGTTAAAAATTTTTAGTAATTTCATCTTTTACCCTTTTTCTGAGGGCAGCAGACTCCTCCCATCAGCTTTAATCATAAAAGAGGTGGAGCAAGGACTGGCTGGCACTATAGACAGATGGAAAGCTGAGAGGAGAGGCTGCTGAACAAACAAGCCATTTTCAGGTCAGTTGTTTTACTATTTACAATATTCGGAGCAAACAGCTTACATAGTATAACTAGCTAAACATAATACACTACCTAATATAATTCAGCAAGGTGGCTTTACAAACATCAAATAGCTCAAACCCTGCTTTACTTTTGAGTGCTTACACACAGTTTGCTGGCTGAAAAGAAGCTGTATTAGCTTCAGTGACTTCACTTGCACTGAAGAAATACAAACCCTGAGGTTCTAAGCATCAGACTAAAGTGTTACTTCTCTATGTCAGTACTGACATGGAAGCCCTAACTAAACAGTGCAAAAATACACATAAAGTCTTAAAAACTTTCTATGTGAAACTAGACGGAGGATTTTCCAAAGTCAAACAGCAGGTTTGGTAATATCTGGGTGCAGAACAAAGAAAGAGGACGCAAAGGGAGATTAAGGAGAGGGAGACTACTCACAGGTGACCATTCCATGAGCAGGGAAACAGATGGAATAAACAAAGGAATACAGGGACAGAAGAGAGAGCAGGGAGCTAAGTACTGTTGCAACAGGTTTCTACACAGAGGGAAAGTTCCTGTTTCCCAGCCCAACTAATTGAAAACTTTAGCTGCCATTTGACTGCAGATAAATATTTGCAAACACCTATTTAACACTTCAAAATACATGGGGGTATAAAGCAGAGAGCCCCTACCACAGTCTATCACTTCCCTTCCAGGTGCCCTGATTAACAATGCACAATTTATGCATGTCCCAGTTATTTTCGATCTTACACATTGGAATACGGCTGAGATTGGTCTCTGTCACCCGACCAATACTTCTAAATTTAATAGTATGACGCTCACAGATATTGTAGCTGCTTATCAAACCTGCACTAATGATCCAGTTAGTGGCCCCCACAACACTGATCATGTAGGGGTCTTTAGACCTGCACCTAATGCTAAAGCTAGCCCATGCACTAGGCATGACACTGCAGATGTTACCAGTGCAGCAGGCACCATTTACGGCCTTTTTGGCTCAAGCATGTCTATTTGGAATAGAGCAGATATAGCTGCTATTAAAGCACACACTCTTAATTTTCAGCAAGCTGCTGTTAAGAATGATATCCTACCTCCACTGATACATGGCGTAGATGGTTTAAGTAAAGAAGAATGTTTTACAGTCTACAATATGCAGGAAATTGTCAAAGGGTTCAATGATACTAAAAATAAGACTAATGAACTGATTTTTCAAAATAACAAGGAGGTAGACAAGCAATATATTGCCTGTGAACATTTATGCTCTGCTTGTGGTTCTTGTGTAATTGCCACTATTAACAATCTCTTCAGGGTTTGGAAACAGGACACATTCCAGATCTTATTTATGATAAATGCATGGGTAAATGGTATTGTCCTCATTGCAAATCTCTTGGTTGCATTACTATTCATTTAGCAAATTCTGTTAACATTTCTTTGTCCAGAGCTCGAAACCTTGGATATGTCTCCCGTTATGCTAATCAAGTACCTTGCTACTTTACTAAGACTTGTTTCATTCATGACAATATGTTTATTACCTTTACTGTGTCACTACCCTACTTTGATCCACAAACTTCTGTTTTTGACAAACTTGCTGCCATGAATTCCATCGGACACCTTGATGATGACATCTACCAAAAAAGATCTGAGTTACCTTCCTTATTGGTTTATCATTCTGTGCTCCAAACCTGGGTGGTGCCCCACACAAAATGTTGCTCCAAGAAGTGGATATTACTACTTGTGCTGCTGTGACATTCTTGATATTGTGAAACCCGTTTGTGGCTACTCACCGGAACATCTTGACTGGTCCTTCTCCTTGGGTGATGATTTACCATCCAGTCTGATTGATGTTGATGAGGGTGATGAATCCAAACCTTCATGAACTGAATCTTCAGTGTCTGACAGTGAAACAGCTAAATCCTGAAGCTACCTGGAAGAGGTACATCACTTCACTTCATGGCTCACCAACCAGTCCTTTTCCTGTCTTATACATCTACAGTGATGGAGGGTTCTAACTGTAAGAGTGGCTTACAATTCCAATGGGCAGTATTGCATAGTGACAAATCATAAATCATTTGCTTATGGTCAAAAATCTTGTGCTATTTCAGCTACTAACTTTTGTTTTACTCCACAGCAGAAAACAGTAATTGGTCACACAGTGATCACTACTGTTCCTCTCCTGAACCAGATGTTACTGATGCCGATCTGCAAACTTGCCTTGACTCAATATTTGCTTGAGTTTAATGTGCACATTGACCCTTTGACTCTTTCCTTGAATTCTCTTTTAGGTAGGAAGGATTCACATTTAATCTATATTAGCAGCAATATTTCTAAGGCTGGTGACACTCTTAATGATCTTATTCATGATGGTGATTTAAGTACTGCTCTTTCCAATACTTGGTTAGTATTGACTTTTAAAGCTTTTGTTATTATTCAAGTATTTTTATTATTTTCTCATACTAACCCTCTGCTGTCTGTGACATACTCTTAAGACAACACAGAGAACAACTGAAATTCCTTTAAAGGCTTACACTGCGGCTTGTAAACAACTTTTATCTCCATCCCACTACTTACCTGGGATTGTTGCCTCTTCTGTGGCAAACAAGGGGATGTTATCTATGCTCCAGCATCCTGATTGTACCCCCCTCACAGACAGCAACACATATATAGGTATATGTACTAACCTTAGGGCAAAGGCACTTATCGTATAAGAATAAGTGTCAGGATCTGTGTTCTACTGTACTTTACTAATACATAGTATGCTTTATAAATGTATCTTAGTCCTGGGATATGCTTTCCATTATATTTTTACTGTATAATCATAAGTTAGGCAACAGTGCCATCTTTAGTGCTTGTATATCCACTGTAACTGCAAGTGACCTTGGACACTTATAAGATACCCCATTGTTCAGTTATCTTTGCAAGCTAAGCAGCTTCTTATGTTATTTAGGACAGTTACTCAGGCCACCTATTTTTGGCCAATTACACACATTTTATGTATCTTCTTTAGCTGTTTCTATAGCAATTATCAGGATATAAGACCCTGTGCAGCACGTAGCTTCTCTGAGATGAGAGACTGCAGCCTATGTAGATGAAGAAACTGGAAGCTCTTCCAGTGTATTCACTGTTGGTAGTAAGCCTGTATGATCATTTACCTGTAATAAATTACATTTATTACACATGCACCACTTGTCTGTTGTCTCTTCCTTTGTGCCATTCCACCAAGAATCTGAGAAAGGTAATTTTATTACCAAGTTACACTGCTAATAAGAAAAGATAGTACGGTGAAATCCTGCATTGCAATTTAGTTGACATCTTCTCATTTTCTTTTGTATCTCTTTTTTTCAGGTCCCAACATCTCAGAGTAAACAGGGCTAACAGAAAGAAAAATAGGTTGCTAGACATGAAAAGGGGGGGCATACCACTAGCTTTGTATACAAATACTTGAGACTGCATTGGCACAAGATCACTGTCTATGTACCAAGACTATGTTAGGTTTTTAAAAAACATATTGTCAGCCTACTCCCTATGAGTATGATATTAAGTCTGTTTTAGATTATTGCACTGCACCTTTCAGAACCACTTTGCACTTTGTGTACTTGCATTTTAAACTTGGGTCTCCTTTGCATCCAGGACCCTTTATGAAAGCTCTGAGAGAAGCGATAAGGTTCTCAGTGGCATACACATACCACTCACTGCTAAGGCACTGCCTTTCAAATCTATGCATGTAAAGGTTTTTAACTCTTGGTAAGAAATATTGTGCTCTTTCTGTAATCTCATGGCCCTTTCCGAGTATTTTCTCTTTAGAGTGCTTGCTGTACCGGCGTGGGCTGTATGTGTGGAGTGGCTTTGTGCTTTCTGTATAGCACAAGAATAATAGAACTCTAGCTAGAGCAAGGAAACATAGAGGAACTTGTGCTTACAGGTCATATAAAATCCACACCCAGCAAACTTAACTAGCTTGACAGTGCTGTACTGTACTTGTGATTATATTTTTTAGAAGCAATCAGAGAGAGATGTAGTAGGCATAATGCAATACAAAAATAAAATTCAGCCAGTGGTATTACTGAAAAGTCAGAATTTACTTACTTTTCAGAAATTTCAGAATGCACTTTGGCAACTTTCATGAAATGTCAACGCTCACTATGCTATTATGGATAAAAGACAGGAGCTTTAAATGGGCATTGCGTTTTGCTCCTTCTCCTTTTCTTAGTGATCCTTAAAAAAGTGGAATGAATGTATGTACTGTGGACTGATGTAGTAAACTATGGAATGGAATTCTCTTGAACTGATACTCTGTTAACTGAAGAACTGCATAGTTATTGCATGTATTGATGATTGATATATTATACAATGGCAAGAAAAAATCCTGGACTCCGATTGGACAGTCTTGGGCTGGACCCGTGATGTTAATCAGTACAACATCGCGGGTGTGATGTTAATCAGTACAACATCACAGGTCTAGTCTCAGCCTCACTGTGAACCTGCTGCTGAGCAGCAGCATGCTCATCATTTGCTTGATTGTTTCATCTGCTCTTAAAAAACAAAAACATTTTTCCACACGAAAACATCTTTAAAATAATTTTTTTTTATGCTGTATAACAACGAGCCATTGTATAATAGCAATAATGCCCTCCAGGGTGTGGGTCGTTTGGGATAACGTCACGCCTCAGTTGTTGGACGCACTTGGCCTGCGGCCTCGTGCCCAACCACCCTGAGGCGTGACGTTATCCCAGCACTCCACACACACCTCTGTCAAGCATTATTGCTTAATTACATTGCTGATTCAAATTCCACAACATTGCCATGCCACATTTTATATGTAATATTCTACAACTCAGCCAACACATTTTGTGGCACGGGTGAAAACTCAGAACACACTCAGATAATTCTGATTTCCTGAAATCAGAATTTTGAAACTTTATGGCAGTTTCACATATTCAGAGTTCAGTTTCTGCCAAATATTAAATGGGGAGGAAAGTCACTGGGGCAACAAGAGGATGAATTCTAATTATTCCGTGGGATAGATCTGGCAGGAAAATGAGTAGGTAACTCTTTCTTTAAGAGTGTGTCACTGTGGGGACAAGGAGGAAATCAGTGGGATAAGCAATCCCTCATTCTATCTGGTCAAGCAAGAGAAAAACAATGGAGGAGGGCAAATCTGTTGCAGGAAAGAACTACAGGACTGGAAAAACAGCTCAGCTGATCAGTGCCAGTGGTGATAAGTGCTTTGTAAATGCTAAATTTTAAAATTTGGAGGCATTGCCTATTGTGCTACATCAACATTTAGGAAAATTCTGCAACATTTTGTTGCAGATTTTCTGCTGTTATTAAAACTACTAAACCAAAATTCTCCAGCTGTGTTATCTACAAGGCTCAACTGATGTTGGATATTCATGACATATTTTAGCGCTATACCAAAATGACAGAAAAGTAACAAACATCCACTTTTTATAAAGTTTTCACAAAATTTCTCAAGTAATTACACAGTGAAGTTATGAACCCCATAAATCTAAAAATTGCTAAACCAAATCACTCCATATTTAGTGGTTAGTATGACCCCTCCAAGAAGAGTAAGCATGCTAATTTACCAATACTGTATCTCACTCCAGTGGTAGCAAGTTGTTAGAAGATAAATATTTTCACAAAATCCCCCCTCCCCAAAAAAATGCCAGCTTTTGGGCCCCTATAAAATGAAAACTACTCTTTCAAATGTCAAGATATCTGGTGTGCCCATATGCCACATTACAAGTCATACTGCCAAAAACCAGTTCTCTAGCTACGTAGTGTAATGTAATATATATATATATATATATATATATATATATATATATATGTATATATGAGAATACAATATAGTTAATAATAGTACATTGATCAGAATACAATGATTATAAACAGTAGGGAAAAAGTGCACAATTGTAACCATCAGGTTGGTATAATGTAGCGACATTAGTACAAAGTTAATTAAATACAGGTAGGGACACATAGACCAGGACTAACTTGCAGTGGTAGGAAACATAATGGTACCTGAGATAAAACAAGAAATAAATTAGGCTTTTCACAACAGTCAAGACAAGCAACTATTTAGATACAAAATAGATACAGTAAATAACAAGTAAGTAAGCACAGCGGGTTCCTACTCATACAAAGATATAGCTTCTTATGCAGGTAAATGGACAGGTGTGGGAGACAGTGCAAAGAAGCAGGAGGGACGCGAAATGGGCAATAAGCTTAGATGAAGTCATGAGCGAGAGCATTTATCAGAGGATCTGTGGTAAAAAAGTAAATCATTTTTGAAAATGTTGTGGGACTTGGAGACTTTGAGTTAGTAAAGCACGGAGTTCCAGGATTTAGGGGCGAAGTGACCAAATGCCTGTTCACTCATCTTGGTTGAACATTTGGAAACAGCAAGGATGGTCTGGGGTGGAAGACCCTAGTTGATAGACATTGTCTGCTGGAGTAAGTATAGAGGCCAATGAGGCTGGTTGGGAGGATCTGATAATGTTATATGTTAAGCAGCTGAAGATGTAGGCACTCCATGGGGGGGAGAAGCCAGTTTAAGTTAGAGTAGAGTGAGCAGTGGTGGGTGAGATATGGGGCAGACAATGCAAACCTGCATACATTGTTGTAGGCAACGTCCCATTAGGAGAAGCAGCTAGCGTCAGCCTGGAAAAAGGTAGGAGTTTGTAACATAGCCTAGGTATTAGTATACCCTGGGCTATAGTGATTCTAGTAGCTAGGGAAGGGCATGGCAGATACGGTATGCAATTTCAAGTTTAGAATTTATGGATTTACAAATATCATTTACGTGTTGGGAGAAATCGAGAGTAGGGGTCAAGTGTGATGCCAAGGTATCTGAAGGAAAGGGTCACAGAGACAAGGAGCCATCAAGACACTGAATAGATAGCTTGGAGGCAGAGTTATGACCCTTTGGGAAGGCATGAAGAGCATAGCTTGGGTCTTTCCAATCTTGAGGATGAGGCAATTTAAGGTTAGACAGGTTTAGATACTGTAGGCGGTCAAGGTGAGCTTAAAGTTGATATTGTCCAGGGATCTAGAGCCAATATAAAGCACAGGTCATCAACATACAGAAGGGTACTGTAATAGGAAGGGGGAGTTTCAGTATGCTGTTGATGAAAATTGAAAAAGTAGCGGTCCCAGTATGGATCCTTGAGGAACTCCTAAGGTTATTGGAGGCAGGAATGGAGAGGGCCTTTCTGAAAGAGACAAACTGGGAGTGGTTGTGAAGGTAACTGAGAACCATAATAAGGCTGAGTTTGAAACCCCAAGGGACCCAAGCTTTTGTAATAAGTCAGGGTGATTAACCTAATCAAAGGCTTTGTTATATACTGTACACACATATATATATGTATATATATATTATGGTAGCAAGGTAGTGCTACTATAATAAGGTTGAGTACCTCATTTAAGGTTAAATGGTGAAACTTTGCACCTTAATAACCTTGCCACTATTTGACAAATGTGCCTGAAATTTGGCAGGCACGGGGCATAACCATAGTTCTTGGGATCTGCCAACTTTGTACCAGTCAGATGTACAACTGCAGAGTTATTAAGCGACATTCTGGAGCCAATTTACATTTTTTCCACATTCTTTGTTCAGGTTTCACAGGTCGCATGGTTGACCGTCTGAAAACCTCAGGGAACATGTGCATGGGGTTTCTCGCTGTGCCTTTGAAGATTTCATGAAAAAATTGAACGGTTCAAAAGTTATTCAAAACAAGTTCCCATTATAAGTCAATGGGAAAAGTTAATAAAAATTGGACACTTTGCAAATGCACTTTTTAGTGTTACAAATGCTCTAGTGTTGCAAATGTCATTTGTTTTCAGTTGCTTGATCAGAAAAATGCTTGGTATTTAAAATTGGTCCCTCTAGGAACACAATTTTTTGTGTTCACTTGTTAGGGCCCTCAGGATAGCTATGTCTTTATTTGGGGTTAACCACCCGAAATATTTTCAAATTTTTGGGAAAAATGGTCACAAAGGCAGTGTCGCACTTGTGACACTTTCTAAGTACTGACAAAAAGTCTCACAAATCAGACACTGCTTTTTTCAAGACTGTGGCCAAAAATGACAGGGTCTTTGCCACCCTGCTGCAAATAAACAATTTGGTCTTTAGGCAAACTTGGAGAAGGCAACCAACATCTCACAGATGTGCCTTTAATTGGTTTAGTGGACAAAATATTGCATGGATGCAAAAGTAACAATACTCACAATTTGACTTTTCCCATAGACTGACATGGTGGCATCCGCGCGTCTTTCAGGGCTCATATCTCGGAAAGCGATTGAATGTAAATTCTTGTCATGAAAACCTAGCCAGAAAACTCTATGAATCATGTGAAATTTTAATTTTGAATCATGTGAAATTTAAATTTTTTCTATGCCATACGATTACTAGAGATATTAGCATTTTAGTAACAACTGGTCTTTTTCTGCTCTGAGGCCCATTATTATACATACATTCTTTTCTGCTGTGTTTCTCAATGGAGCTTTTGGGAAAAATAGGAGTGCGCGTACAGTGCTATTACACGTAGGCTTTACACTTGTGTTTCCATGCCCGCTTGCATCAACGCTCCAGTGTGCGCCACCATGTGTGTTACCCTTTGCATTTCCATTTAAGCTTTCTGTTACCATTTGTGTCTCCACTACTGTTTGTGCTTCAACTTAGCATCACCTTCATATTACCATTTCAGTTGGCGAGCCGCCCTTCCACTTCTGTTTGCGTTTGTCTTTCATTTTGCATCATCATTGTTCTTACTGTTACCATTTGCATTTCCAATTGCATTCCTGTGCCCATGTGCATTACGGTTTGCATTTCCATAGCTCTTCCATTTTGCATTGTATTTCTATTTTCTTTGGCATTATTATTGCTGTTACCATTACCATTTGCATTTACAATGCAGACCATCACTGCGCGCATTACAGTTTGCGTTTCTATGCAAGCTCTTACATTTGTGTTTCCGTTTCCGTTTTATTTTCACATTATTTTGCTATTACAGTTATCATTTGCATTTACTACAGCGTACCATGACCGTGCCGTTACCAGTTGCGTTTCGTATCGGCTTGAGTCTCCGTTTGCATCACTGTTAGCTGTGACGTCACTTTGCACCTGCATTTCTATTAATGCTTCTACAATTTATGTTTGTGTCACCTATGTAATACCATTACACGCATGGGTTTCCATTGCTGTTACCATTACTATATCAAAAAATCACATGCTGGGGCATCCATTCACTATTTATAGTCCTCATGTCAAAGAAATTGAGGACAAAAACTCTGTTTAATGCATCAGTTAGGGTTGTTCCACAGCGACAAAGTGAAGAAAATTCAGTGTTGGGTTAGAAAACCCTTACCTCCTCATACCCACAGCCAACATCAGGTGTGCATTGGGGTCATTGGTCCTAACTCTCACCCCATTCTCTTATGCACTCAACTTGTTCCGCATGTGATGGGGTGAGAGTTGGAGCCACAATATTAATCTGACCAATGACAGAGATGAACATGATGGCATCAGCCTAACACTGGTCACACGATAACAATGGTAACTAATGCATTAAACAAGTTTTTGCCTCTATATATATATATATATATATATATATATATATATATTATAGTGGCACAGTAATTACCACTAGAGTTAAGGTTGAGTACCCACTTTATGATTAAACCTCATGTTGTACACTTTAATCACTTTGTAACTGTATGACAGATTTGCCTGAAATTTTGCATGCACAATCTAGTACTATAGGTCTCTAGATCTGGAAAGTTGCGTTATGGTCGGATGTACAGTTGCAGAGCTACAGAGCACAAATAAACACACAAAAAATTGACTTTTTGTGCATTTCTTTGCTCGCACCTACAACCCACACAGTTTGCAAGTTCAGTCTAAAAACTTCAGGGAACATGCAGCCAGGGTCCCTGATGTGCCTTTCAAAGATTTTGTGAAAAAATATTAAGCAGTTCAAACGTTATCAAAAACAAGATTCCCATTATAGCCAATGGGAAAAGTTAACAACTGATGAGAGAGTTTTGAAAATGGCCATTTTACTGTAGAAATTACCCTTTTACTTTTGTGAGTCAGCCATTTTGTTTCCAGTTACAGCTCAGAAAAATGCCTGGCATTGAGACCCTCTAGGAACACAATTCTTGTTGTGTTCACCTAGTTGAGTCCTAAGGATGCTAGCCATATCTTTTTGGGGGTTAAACATAGAAACATAGAAAGATAGACTTTGACGCAGATAAGACCGCTTGGCCCATCTAGTCTGCCCATTTCCCTACCCACAGGATAGCCACAGATCCTAGTTACCCAACAGCCAGAAATATGTTTTTAATTTTTGTAAAAGTACTTTCACAAAATACTTTCAAATCGTAAGTTTCGTGATTTTTGTTTTGAGAAACTTTCATGATTTGCCAAAGTAATTTGCTAAAGTATGGGCAAAACAACAGGATATCTTTGCCACCCCTTCAAAACAACAGTTTGGTCTTTTGGGCTGAAATTTGCAGGGAAGAAAGCCAAGAGCTCACAGAAGTGCCTTTTGGTGGTTTGGTGCCAAAATATTACAGGGCTCCAAAGTTACAGCACTCCAAAGTTGACGATTTTTCCCATAGGATAACATTATGGTGTCCGCGGCCCCTTTCTGATCCCATATCTCGAAAACGGTTCGAGATACAGATTTTTTGTCACAAAAATTTGTAGTCCCCCATTGGGGGGCTAAGTGCAAAACTAGCCTGGAAAGTCATAAATATTATGAGATTTTAATTTTTTTTCTACCTTGTACGGTTCCTAAGATATAAGCAATTTAGTATTCAAAGTACTAATTTTCCTGTCTGAGGGTCACTATTCTGCCCACATTGTTTGTATTCACTGTGCTTCTTGATGCATCTGTTTTGGACAAAAAGCATATGCCATTAACATTACTATTGGTGTTAGCATTTGCATTTACGTTTGCTTGCGCTTCCCTTACTGTTTGCATTAGCATTTCTGTTTGTGTCACCGTTACCATTACCATTTGCATTTGCATTAGCATTACTGTTTGTGTTTACGTTTGCATTACTGTTATCATTACCATTAGTGCTTTGGTTTGCGTTTCCGTCAATGAGAGCATTATGGTTAGCATTTGCATTTACATTTGCACTTGCATTTCTGTTACAGTTTGTGTTACTGTTTATGTTTGCATCACCATTACTGCTACCATTTCTGTTTGTGTTTGCACTTGCGTTTGCATTACTGTTTCCATTTGTGTTTCCGTTTGTGTTTCCATCACTGTCTACATTAAGGTTTGCGCTTGCATTTCTGTTACCGTTTGCATTTGCATTTAAGCTTGCATCACCATTAGTGTTACCATTAGTGTTGTATTTATTTTATTTATTTATTTATTTGCTTTTGTTAACCGGTAAGCACACTAGACATAAGTGCCTCATTTTCAGGTGCGACCTGGGAGATTGCAGGGTACATACATGAACAATTTCAGGTGTGACCGGGAGATTACAAGGTACATACATGAGCGTCAGACAAAAACAAGTGAAGGATTACATTAAAGAGAATTAGCATGCAGGGACAATAAAGCAACACTACAGCAGGGATTTACATTGCAGGGAGTAGGAAGAAGTATAGTGTGTTTTTTACCGTTATCATTACCATTGCGTTTGCGTCACCATACAGTTACTTTTTGCATTACTGTTTGTGCTAACATTTGTGTTTGTGTTTGCATTACCATAACCATTTGAATTTGCATTCACGTTTGCATTTGCTTTACCATTGCCATTAAGCGTTTGCGTCTTCTTTACTATTACCATTTGCGCTACCATTACTATTAGCGTTCACTTTTCTGTTTGCATTTGCATCATTACTGTTAACATGTGCATTACCATTCGTTAGCATTAGCTTTACTGATAACATGTGCATTACCATTACCTTTGTTTTGCATTTGCATTTACCTTTACGTTATTGTTTTGTAACCATTTGCATTGCATTACCATTTGAGCTTGCATTTGCATTTGCGTTTACATTTTCATTATCGTTTATGTAACCATTTGTGTTTGCATTACCATTACCGTTAGCCTTAATGGTAGCATTACCATTACTGTTTCTGTTACCATTAGCGTTTGCATTTGTGTTTGCATTACTGTTACCATTTGAGTTTGTTTTTGTGTTTACATTACTGATAGCATTACCGTTAGTGTTAGTGTTACTGTTAGCATTACCATTACTGGTTGCGTTTCTGGTACTGTTACCACTACTGTTAGCGTTACCATTACCGCTACTGTTTGTGTTTGCATTTGCATTAGCATTTCCGTTACTATTTACATTTGCATTTGCATTTCCATTACTGTTCACGTTACCATTACCAGTTGCGTTTCCGTTTCCACTTGCATTTGCGTTACCATTTGTGTTACCATTTGCATTTGAGTTACGGTTTGCATTACCGTTTGCTTTTCCATTTGCCTTTCTGGTTGCATTACCATTACTGTTAACATTAGCATTTGCATTTGCATTACCATTGCTCTCAGCATTACTATTACTGCTTTACCATTAGCGTTAGCATTACCATTACCATTTCCATTACCATGCGTTACTGTTATCCTTGAGTGTTAGCATTACCGTTACCGTTACTATCACACTTAGCATGGCAAATCAGTGTTATAAGATTTTCTTACACTACAGGGGCTGGACTATGGCATCCTGCTTCTCGGGTGTGGGAGCGCAGGCCCAGAGGGCCTGCACTCCCACAAACACATGTAATTAAGACAGAATGGGCTGGTTGATGGGATTGTGGGGCCCGCTACCACCAAGACATACCATTCACTATTTATAGTTCACATTCTCAAAAAGAAGGGGAAATTCATGGCAAAAAACTCCATTAATGCATCAGTTATGGTTGTTACACAGCAACAAAAGCAGGGGAATTTGGTTGTCACTGCTAACTCTGATCCTCCTGATGATGCACAGATAGTACAAAACTAGTTGAGGTTGCAAGTCTGTACTGCTGGGCGGCTGTGCTATTTTCATGCACTGATTAAATTTCTCATTCTTTACAAATACCTGCGGTGCCATTGTTCTTCTTTTCTACTAACTCTGATCCTGGAAGTTCCACGCTCTGCCAAACACATCACTACAGACAACTGGGCATCTTGACCCCATGCTGCCAGTAACACATAACACAGATTACACATATGCTTTTTGGGGTTTACAAGCACCAAACATGATTTTGGACATTTCCTGAAAATAGTTTATCAAAATACTTTTGCCAAAGTGTCATGCTATATATTTGCAACACTGTCGTGTTTGCAAAAGTATTTTGTGAAGGCATTTTACATGCTTTTGCAAATGCAAAAGTGCTGTGTCTTCTGTTTGCGGCACATTCGTGTTTGTGAAAGTATTTTGCAAAACTATGCTCTTGATAACAGCACATCTTTGCCATCCTCCTACAAGCAAATGGTTGGGTCCTTTGGGCTGAAATTTGCAGGGTGGCACATCGTGGTCCCACAGATGTGCCTTTTGCTGCTTTGCTGCAAAAATAGTTAAGGATGACAAAGTTACACTGTTCCAAAATTGAGCAATTTCCCACAGGCTAACATTGCGGTGCCCACCATGCCTTTCACCACCCATATGTCAAGTACACAGTTTTCACTACTGGCAGCTTGGTTCAACTTTAGGTGAAGTAACCTGCTGAAACATGTTTGGAAATACTGTATGATACCTGAAGTTGAATTTTTTCCTTACTTGCTACACTAACAGAGGTATAGACTGACTGCTGGTTTTGGTACCGGTAAAGGTAACGCTAATGGTAGTGGTAACGGTACCAGAAACGCAAACAGTAATGGTAACGCTCCCACCAAGACATACCATTCACTATTTATAGTTCACATTCTCAAAAAGAAGGGAAATTCATGGCAAAAAACTCTGTTAATGCATCAGTTACGGTTGTTACACATTGACAAAAGCAGGAAATTTGGTGTCAGGGTTCAAACCCTAACCTGCATTCCTCCACCCCCACCACCACACACACACACACCATATACTATCAAGTAGGGGAAGGCCCAAGGCAACACAACCAATCACATGCAACTAGCAGCAGGTAGGGAGCGCAGGTAACAGAAATAACATACATCTCTAAACCACAACACCCACCCCACCATGCTGACATCTTCCATGCAGCAACAGATGTCGGGGTCTCCATGGTGTCATCAGTCCTAACTCTCATCCCAGAAGTTTCACGCTCTGCCAAACACTTATGATTATGGGCAACTGGGCAGCTTGGGCCCCATGCTGCCATCAACACACAACACAGACTTCATATATGCTTTTTTGGGGTTTAGAAGCCCCAAAACAGCATTTTGGACATTTTCTGAAAATAGTTTCACAAAACTCTTTTGCAAATGTGAAACTTTCGTGCTTTACATGTTTGCAAAACTATTTTGCAAAAAGCAATTTATACTGCTTACACAGAATGTTGTGCTTTCCATTTGTGACACTTTCGTGTTTGCAAAGTATTTTGCAAAACTATGCTCAAGATAACTGCACATCTTTGCCATCCTCCTGCAAGCAAATGGTTGAGTCCTGTGGGCTGAAATTTACAGGGTGGCAAGCCCTCAGCCCACACACATGCCTTTTGCTGGTTTGGTGCAAAAAAATTGTTACAGATCACAAAGTTACAAACTGAGCAATTTGCCATATGCTAACATTGTGGTGCCCATCATGCCTTTTCAGCACCGATATGTTGAAACGAAGGAGGTACAGAGTTTTCAGTATTGGCTGCTTGTTCTTCTTTGGGTGAACTAACCTGCTGGAAGTTTGGAAATACTGCATGATACCTGAAGTTGAATTTTTCCCTACTGCTACGGTAACAGAGGAATAGACCTCCTACTGGTTGTCTGTGATTGGTTGTGTTGACTTGGTCCTTCCTCTACTTGCATGTATGTGTGTGTGGTGGTGGTGGGAATGCAGAGTTAGAGTTTTGAACCCTAACACTGAATTTCCCTGCTTTTGTCACTGTGTAACAGCCCTAACTGATGTATTAATGGAGTTTTTATCATGAATATATATATATATATATATATATACACATACACAGTGAAGCCCACCTGGATGAAGTGCAGCACTGCAGAATTCTGCAGTAAGTTACTGCAGCAAACAATTCAATTTCAAGGGAGTTAATCCCTTTTGTCATGCAATAAACCTGTGACACTACACTTCATCCTGGTGGGCTTCACTGTATATTATAGGGGCATGGTTCTGCCCCTATATTTAGGGTTCAGTAGACACTTTAATGTTAAACCTCAAATTTTGCACATTAATAAATTTGCAACCGTTCAACACATTTGCATGAAATTTGGAATGCACGGTCTGATATGGTAGATCTCTTGATTTACCAAGTTGCCATTATATCCTATGGGAAAATGTATATGTATATTTTGCAGTGTCCATGTGGAAGACCAGATGACCCTAGGGAAGACCAGATTGCCCAGTCTGGGATGACCATATCTCAATAACGGTTTGGTCTTTTTACTTGAAATGTGCAGGGTGTTGATGGGATGTTCTAGAGATGTGAATTGTGCTGTTTAGATGTTGGAGAATTAATTGGTTGCAGAGATATTCAATGATGTAGTTGACATTTTTCCCATAGGATTACATTGCAATCTGTGTCATGAAATTCAGTGCCATTATCTCAGAAATGAAGCAAGATACAGACTTTTTGCTATGGTGGTATAGGTCACCCTCAGGTGATCTATGCCACTGGGAAAATATTTGAAATAGTAGAGTAAGCTTGCAGTGGAATTTTTTTTGAATGTTGCACGGTCATGAGATATTGTGAAATTACTGTCACAAGGGTTCAAAGAGTGCCTGTCCAGTGCTTTTCGGTGCCCATATCTTGGAAACAATGTGAGATACTGGTTCAGTCAGTATTGTCTCATGATCTACTCACTGTCACAGTTACAATGCCACTTGAATTTGTTTTCTAGCTCTTTTGGTTCCCAATATATGGACAAATTACTATTTCAAGTGTTCGGTGGCCTATAGAGCTGCTGTATGGCTTTGTAGCTATGCTTAAGTGGGAGCGCACTCTGGGTCTGCCACTCTCACAGATGCATATTGCTATGCAGAAATGGGCAAGTTGGTGGGAGCATCAGGCCTTCTCCCACCAATACATGGTTTTTAATAGTTATTAAAGGGGCACAGCGTGCCCCTATATTAAAAGTTGAGTAGGCACTTTAATGTTACACCTCAATTTTTGCACATTAATAAATTTGTAACTGTTCAATGGATTTGCATGAAATTTGGAATGGATGGTCTGATATGGTAGATCTCTTGATTTACCAAGTTGTGTTTCAGTCAGACATACGATTTTTGCGCAGTGAAGTGCCAAAAAATGCACTTATCACCACTTGTGCATGTTTTTATGTCTGTGGCACTGTGCAGACACTGTGTGGTCTATTGGTCCAAAACTCATGGTGCAGAAAGAGCTTAGGCCAAGGAACATGCCAACATTTGTTTGGTGAAAAAATATTACTCCATTCAAAAGTTATTACAATTTGAAATTCACATTATATCCTATGGGAAAATTTATATGTATATTTTACGATGTCCATGGGGAAGACCAGATGACCCTAAGGAGGACCAGATGGCCCAAATTGGGATGACCATATCTCAATAATGGTTTGGTCTTTTTGTTTGAAATTTGCAGGGTGTTGAGGGGATGTCCTAAAGATGTGAATTATGTTGTTTAGGTATTGGGGAATTAATTGGTTGCAGAGATATTCAATGACGTAGTTAACATTTTTCCCATAGGATTGCATTACGGTCTGTGTCATGACTTTCAGTGCTGTTATCGCAGAAATTAAGCGAGATACAGACTTTTTGCTACTGGTGGCTTAGATCACATTTAAGTGATCAATGCCACTGGAAAAAGATTTGAAATCATAGAGTAAGCCTGCAGTGGAATTTTTTCATACATTGTATGGTTCATGAGATATTCTGAAATTACTATCACAAGAGTTCAAAGAGTGCCTGTCCAGTACTTTTTTGGTGCCCATATCTCAGAAACTATGTGAGATATGGGTTCAGTCAGTGACTGTCATATTATCTACTCACTGTCACAGTTACAATGACACTTGAATTTTTTCTTCCTGTTACGGTTCCTGAGATATCGGCAAATTAGTGTTATGAGGGTTTCTTGCACTATAGGGCTGCTGTATGCCTCTGGAGCTATGCGGAGGTGAGAGTGCAGGCCCCAAGGGCCTGTGTGCCCACTGATGTATATTGTTAGAAGAAATAGGAACTTAGTTTTTACTTGTTATATTACACTTTTTCAAAAAGTAAGAAATTCATGGCAATAAAATGCATTTAATGCATCATTTAAAGTTAAAGTGAAAAAATTCAGGAAATGAAACATTAGGGTTGAGCCCTAACCCTCACACACTCGAATCCCCATCCTCCAGAGACTGACAGACTCCAGAGTGTGCCATTGGGGTTGTGGAGGCCAAAATCTCACCCCATTCTCTTTATTATAGCATGTCAACCAGCTACACATGGAATGAGATGAGGGCTGAGCCACACAACTCAATTGCACACCCCAGCATCTGTCAGTCTGTAGAGGATGGGGTGTGGGGGGTTAGAGCTCAACCCTAATGTTTCATTTCCTGACCTTTTTCACTTTAACTCAAATGATGCATTAAACACAGTTTTGCCATGAATACATATATATGAGGAAATTCAATGTTAGGATTCCCACTCCCCCTTGCACCCGGCCCCCACCAACAGGCAACGGGGTGTGCGTTGGGGTCATCAGTCCTAACTCTCACCCCATCCCAAGTGCAAAGAAGTGGAGGTGGTGCAGTATAGAGAATGGGGTGAGAGTTAGACTGATAACCCCAACACACACCTGGATGCCTGTTGGTGGGGTGGGGTGGGGATAGAGTGCAAGGGGTGGGAACACCAACATCAAATTCTTGCTTTTGTCACTGTGGAACAACCTAACTGATGCATTAAATGGATTTTTTGCCATGAATTTCCCTTCTTTTGAGAATGTACACTATAAACAGTGAAGTAACAGCAACAGCAAGCATAGCGCAAATGCTAACACACATGGTGATGCAAACATAAATGATAACGCAACCGTAATACAAACACAAGGGCAAATGTTAATGAAAACAGAAATACAAATGCAAGCACATATGGAAATGCAAACCATAATGCACATGGGCATGGTAATGTAATTGAAATGCAGACACTTACTGTAACAGCAACAATGACACCAAAGGAAACACAAACAGAAATAGAAGTGCGTCACGTAAACACAAATGGAAATGCACATGGTGACGTAAAAGGAAACGCAAACAAAAACAGTAATGGAAAGGCAAATGATAATAGTTACGCAAATGCAAGCACAAACGAAAATGCAAAGGGTAACACACACGGTGACATAGACGTGAATGGTAATGCAAACACAAATGCAAGAGCATACAGAAATGCAAATGGTAATGCGCATGGTCACAGTACCACAATAGGAAATGCAAATGCTAACAGTAACAGCAACGATGATGCCAAAGGAAACGCAAATGGAAGCGCATACACAAATGCAAATGGTAATGCACACAATGATGCAAAATGAAACACAAACACAAACAGTAATGGAAATGCAAATGGTAACAGTAATGCAAATGCAAGTGCAAATGAAAATGCAAAGGGTAACACACACAGTGGGGTAGACGGGAACGCTAACGCAAATGGTTATGGAAACGCAAGTGGGAATGCTAACTGTGACAGTAATGAAAGTGCACACCCTTTTTCACCAACAGCTGCATAGAGAAACACAGTGAATACAAAGAATGTATGCATAATAATGGGCCTCAGAGCAGAAAATGAGCACTTGGTATACTAAATTGCTTATATCTCAGGAACCGTACGACGTAGAAAAAAAGTTAAAATGTCATATAAATTATGACTTTCCTGGCTAGTTTTGTACTTAGCCCCTTGGTGGTGGGCTAAGCATTTTTCCAATGAAAAGTCTGTATCTCGAAGCATTTCTGAGATACGGGCCCTGAAAGGTGCGGTAGATGCCGTTATGTTAGTCTACGGGAAACAGTGCCAACTTCGGAGTACCGTAACCTTGCATTCCTGTAATATTTTGTCACCAAACCCTCAAAAGGCACATCTGTGGGATGTTGGATTTATTTCCTCCAAAATTCATCCTAAAAGACCAAACCGTTCTTTTGCAGCAGGGTGGCAAAGAATTCCTGTTATTTTGGCCATAGTGTCACAAAGTAGATTCAAATCACTACACTTTCACAAAAAATCACAAAAGTGTTGCAAGTGCGACACTACTTTGTGACACTACAGTTTATAAAAAATTTAAAAACATATTTCTGGGGTGTTTAACCCCCCAAAACAGATATGGCTAGCATCCTCAGGATCCGACTAGGTGAACACAAAAAGAATTGTGTCCCTAGAGGGTCCCAAATTTAAATGCCAAGCATTTCTGTGGCCACTAACTGAAAAAAAATGGCTGACTCATGACATTAAAGGGGTCATTTACGACACTAAAAACTGCATTGCGACACTGTCAAACTTTTGTTAACTTTTCCCATGACTATAATGGGAAACTTGTTTTGAATAACGTTTGAGCCGTTTAATATTTTTCTTGATATCTTCAAAGGCACATTGCTGACCCTGTCCACATGTTCCCTGAAGTGTTTGGACCAGTCGTGCAAACTGTGCAACCTGTAGGCGCGAGTAAAGAATGCACAAAAAAGTGTAAATGTGCTACAGAATGTTGCTTTATAACGCTGCAACCATACATCTGACCAATACAAAACTTGGCAGATCCAGAGATCTATGGTGCTGCTCTGTGCCTGCCAAATTTCAGGCAAATCTGTCATACAGTGGCAAAGTTATTAAGATGCACAATTTCACACTTTAACCTTAAATGGGGTACTCAACCCTAACTATACTGTATATATACATTACTGGCAAGGTCGCACCAGTATAGACAGTGAAAGTGCACTTCTATGTTAAAGTTCAAATTTTGACAGTTAATAACTTTGGGATTGTTCAATGAATTTGCATGACATTCAGCATGCATCAACTCTAGGTGCAGGTCTCTTGACCTGCCAAATTTGTTGGGAATCTGCATAGTGGTTTTGAGATATAAAGTGTTAACAAAACAGAAAACTCTGGATTTTTTAACTTTTTTAGTCATTTTGGATCTCAGAAAGAGCTTTATGTTGTGGGCTGACATTTTCAGGGTAGGAAGGATTTGGGTCACAGATGTGCATTTTGAAGGTTTGGTGAAAAAATATTAATCTGTTCAACAGTTAGTAGACTTTTAATTTTCCATTACTTCCTATAGGAAAAGTGAAATATTCAGCATGAAAATTGCATTTTTTCAAAAGTGTTTTGATTTTTTTCCCCCATAAATTGGGTATTTTATTTTTACATTTGGTCATTTTTGTTCAAACATTGGACATTTTTTGTAAAAATGGGGCATATTTGTTCAATCATATGACATTTATTGTAAAAATGGGGCATTTATGTTTGAAAATTTGACTTTTTTTGTGAAAATGGGGCATTTTCGTTGGAACATTGGACTTTTTTTGCAAAAATGGGGCATTTTGTTTGAAAATGAGGCATTTTAAAAATTGGAATTTTTGTTTGAAAATTAGGCATTTGTTGTGAAAATAGGCATTTTGTTCAAAAATTGGGCATTTATTGTGAAAATGGGACATTTTGATTGAAAATGGGGCATTTTATCACAAATGGGGTATTTTTGTGAAAATTGGGCATTCTTTTCGAAAATGAAGTACTGTTTGCAGAAATGAAAGAGTCCCATTTTCAGAAGCAAGGGAGCATTTTTGAACATTTTTGTGTTGTTTTTGGAAAAAAAGATGCTTTTTCAACTATTTTCTCCAATTTTCGCATGTTATGAAATACTGTTTGTGGAAATGAAAGCATCCCATTTTTGTAAGCCAAGGAGTGTTTTCAAACATTTTCGTATTGTTTTTGCAAAAAAGGTGCTTTTACAACCATTTTTTCCAGTTTTCGCATGTTATCAAGTACTGTCTACGGAAATGGAAGTCATAAGCGAGGGTGCATTTTCAACTTTTTTGTGTTATTTTTGCAAAAAAAAGGTGCTTTTTCTACCATTTTATTCAATGTTCACATTTTTTCCAGAGATGTGGTGTTGCTTATGAAAATTGTCCAGTCTACTTTTGAAACCATTCTTTTTATTTTGAACATTTCTCCACTTCCACAGTGACAGATACTAATACATAGAAAAGCAGAAATCAACAACAGTGCTATAGTGGTGTGGTGGGTAGTGCACAGAGCTGCAGTTTGAAACATCCTGGGTTTGAATCTAATGAGTTACACATTTTTCCTAATTTAAACACTGGCAAAATTCTTGTTTTTAGCTAGTTTCTTCCAGTTGTTTTTATTGATGTGACTGTTACTGAAATTTCTTAGTAACAAATGATGTTTATATAACAGAAAGAAGGTACAAAATGTACTATCTTGATAGACAGATGGGACAGCAGGGTCCAAAGGACCCTGGACTCCACTGTGACATATAGATACTGTTCTACTATCTGGATGTATGGATGGGAGTGCATGCTCTGTTGTACTGTCTGAATGGAGGGATGGAGCGCAGGGTCTGAAGGACCCTGTCCTCCCACAGTAAAATGAGGATGCAATTATGCTATCTGAAAAAGAAGGAAATTCTTTGCAAAAGACTTTGTTAATGCATCAGTTAGGGTGAATACCACATTGTACTATCTCGATGGAGGGATGGAAGTGTAGGGTCCAAAGGACCCTGTGCTCCACCATGACATATGGACAGTGTTGTACTATCTTGATGAAGGATTTGGACCCTGCTGTCTCACCGTGACATATGAATACTGTTGTACTGTGTTGTACTATCTGGAAGGAGGGATGGGGCCGGGTCTGAGACCCTGTGCTCCAACAGTAAAATGAGGATATAATTATACTGTCTGAAAAAAGAGAATTCTTTGCAAAGACTTAGTTAATGCATCAGTTATGGTGAATACCACAGTGACAAAAAGCAGGGAAATGAGGCATTAGGGTTTCCAGCCCTAATGCCCCCACCACCAGGGTTCCCACCCCTACCACCCCATCCCTTCCCCCCACCCTCTACACACCAACAGGCATCGGGGCATGCAATTGGGTCATCAGGCCTAACTCTCACCCCATTGTCCTATACTGTAGCATATAAGCTTGTTTACACATGGAATGGGGTGACAGTTGGGCCTGATGACCCAGTGGCACACCCTGGTGCTTGTTGGTGTGGAGGTGTGGAGGAATGGGAGTAGGGGTAGGGTGGGAACCTGGGTGGACGCCAGGGTGGGGAAACCCTAATGCCTCATTTCTCTGCTTTTGTTGCTGTGGTACTACCCTAACTGATGCATCATAGATACATATAATATATATCTATATAATACTAGTGCAGTAGTGCCAGTATAGTTATGATTACCCAACAGGTTCTGTGTTAAATCCTTAACTTTGCACTTACTAGCTTTAATGTTCTTTGACAAAAGTGCCTGAAATTTGGCTGTGTCTAGTGGTAAGGTCTAAATTTGTGGAAAGTTTCACAATGGCAGTTTTATGATTTCTGAGATCCACATATGTCATTTTCTGCAAACATTAATTTTTTTTCCTATACTTAAGATGGGCTTTTGGATTTGCTGTCATGTACTGCCCAGGTGGTATGGAATTTGTTTCTGAAACTTTCAGGGTAGATGGGTACTTTTCAAGGTAGTCCTTTGAAGGGTTTTGAAACATATAAAATTGTTCCATAATTATAAGGATTTAATGCTTTTTAGCTGTTCTGAGCATGCAAGGCTTTGCCACTTGTGAGGTCAAGAGATCAAGTATAGCTCGTGAAGATATTTCTATCTCACTCTCACCCATGTTATAAGCCATACATAGCCCACTCATGGAGGAGGGCATTGGCAGTTAGATTCAATTAGAAACACAAACAAACAAAATTACAGAAAACTCATGCTATCACTAACTCAAACCCTGTATTAGACCCCTCATCAGGAAAGACTTCTTCTATGTCTCATTTCTGGCCCTCAGAATTTGCCACTTCCCATGTGTGGGTAAACAATACCTAACATTCTTCGCAGATGTTAATAAAGAAAAAACGTTTATGGTTGGCATTACAAGTTTCTTGAAACTGTTTTACCTCCATACACTCTCTGTGGTTATACAATTTTTCAAGCTTGCAGATTCTTATAGGCTGCTCATAACCAATCTCACATCCCAAGATTGCCCTACCTGCTCTTTTGGGATTCTTTCAATATCCTCAACATCTCTTTAGTTAGACCTCCATTCCAAACTGGGCATCCATATTCTAAAACAGGTGTAATGACAGTACAGTAATAGTTTACTAAGTCTACCTGGCTCACACCTGCTCTGCATGACAGGGTAAGAAAATAAAGCTTGTAGTCTGCTTTTTTAAGCATCTGTTCCACTTGCTCCCTCCAACTAAAATCCTGTTGTACAGTCAGTCCAAAGAGCTTTACTTTATCTACAACCTCAACATGTGACCCACCAAAAACCAGTGGTACAGGGTCCCACTTATCTAATTTTCCAAACCTGATTTCTTTGGTTTTATCCAGGTTGACTTGCATATTTATTTTTCTGACCAATCTTGAATATGCAGTAAATCAGCCTGCATAGTACTACCTCTCTCACCTAAGAAATTGTTAATGACTCTAGTGTCATTAACATATTTAATACACGGCCTAGTAGGGTACCGGGTCAAAACAGCACACCAGGAAGACCATTGCAGGAACCGTGCTGTGTGAAGTGCAAAAGGATTTAGAGATGACAGAGGTAGAATAGTGATAGCGAATTACCGCTACCACTGTCGCTATACACTTCAAATGGAAGGGATCAAGTTGCCATGTCCTGGGGATCCTGGTGAGCAGCTCCCATTGTGGCATGGCTAGGCACAAGCACACAGCAAAGCAGAATACCTGAGACCATGGTTCAGTTATGGCTAGGTCTCCTCCCAGAAACTTAAAAAAAAAAGATCTTCCTCTCGATTTTCTCCCCATCCCCAAAGTTCACAACCCCCATAGTTGAATGTTTAAGTCCAGGGGTGGGGGTGAAAGCCTCCCATGTTGGGAATGTGTGGTGGAGCCCTCAAAACAAAGCCACCCCATTGTTTTCTATGGGGCTGTGCTTTTCTGTTGGATCACTGTTGAAACCCATGTTGTTTAGAAGGCCGCTTATTTTCCTTGTGGCATTTATTGCTGTGTATTTTTGTTTGTGGTGACATGACCCCATGCCACCTAGTAGTTACCAGGTCATTAATTATAATCAGGAACAAAAATTGGCCCCAGACAGGTTCCCTGACGGATGTCTGCACAAACGCTACATCATGCATGGATTGAAGTCAATTTACCTCCACCCACTAGAATCCTTCCTCTAAAATATTGTACACTCACCACCTCAAACATAGAAGAATGCCAAATTGTTTCAGTTTGTTTAAAACAATATTGTGGTCAATAAGGTCAAATGCCTTTCTATAATCAAACAAAGCAGGCTCACAAATTTTCCATCATCCCTACTTTTACACATAAATGAAAAAATGTTATAGCTGCCAAAGTAGTGGAACTTACCCTCAAGGAACCACTCTGGATCTATATCCAAAGTTATCATATTCATTTGTGTCATCCAACTGATAATAAACTGTTCACATATTTTGGAAATAACACTAATTAAGGAAATCGGTCTATAATCCTTACCAGTGTCACTGGGGGAGGAGATTTTAGGAAGGGGTATTATTCACACTTGCTTCCACTGATTGGTAACATCAGTTTCTAATGATTTTTAAAAAATACTATACAGCAAAGGTGCCAGTATATCAGTACCATCCCTCTAAATACAATTTGGGACCAAATCTGTTCCTATGGCCTTATTCATCTTATGTTTTTTTCTTTTCATTTGCCATATTCCCCACTGTAAGCAAATACTCATTCAGGACACTTAATTTTGTTATTAGCTCTAGGTTCAAGATGGATTAAACTCCTACTCACATCACACAGAGCATCATTTAGGGCATCTATAAATGCCTGGGCATTATTTTCATCAGAAAAACACTTCTAGACCTATTTGTACCTGGGCCAGTAGAGTCATTGCCTGCCAAAAATTTGTTCATCCTTTCTCACCACCTCCTGGAGTTAGAATTCTTTAAACTTTTAATTTCCCTCTAATAGTAAGCTTTCCTTAGCCTTTTTGACTCTCAGATTATCTAGTTTTATAATGTATTATATATTACCATGTCTCCTCTTTTAAATGACCTCTGTCTCTGTCTTATTAAGCTTTTAAATCCCTCCATGATGCATGGTTTATCACTATTGAACCACGCACACTCTTTCATTGGTACAGTCCTATCAACTGTAGTTTGAATAAGGTCTACAACTGCATCCCATGTGGCACCAATGGATTCTCACCTCACCCATTCTTCTTTTATTTCCCCTACAACAGTATCCAACACCATCTCCTTATTTTTATTTGTCTACTTTCTGCACTTAACAAGTTTTTTTTTTGTCCTTTAATGTGCAGCTCTCCTGAAAATTCGATTTTACAACAACCACTTTATGGTCAGAAGACCCAAAAGGGGGTAGGGCTGGGCGGACTGTTCCAATAAAATTCAGAACCCCCTCATATCCACGCACTTTCCACAGACTTGGATAAACATGGCCTTCACTGCAAAAGTCCAGTTCTGGGTCTGTGGTAAGCCAGAGCATGTCTTTTCATGCTTCTTTCTTGTGTAAGTATACACCTGTTGCAGCCTCCTTTCACGTACTCAGCCACTTTAACTATTGCCATAGGGATGCCATCAGCATGACATACTCCACATAGAGTGTCAGGACAGGCAGCTGGCTGCATCCAATTAGGCAACAGCTGCTATGCGTATCATGTGATGCACCCAACTTTAGTCACGTGATGCACTCACAGTATAGAACATGGGTGAGTATACAACATGGCCAAGAAGAGAGAGAGAGAGAGAGAGACAGGGAGATGGAGGGGAGTGGTGTGCTACACTTGCAATACTGAGATAGAATACAGTCACAAATCACAACCTTGTTGTTGATAGCTCCATCGGGATGAGTCACATGAGACAGAAATAGAAAGAGAGCGTACTGGGGGCCATAAAAAGAAACTACTATTCTGAGCCAAGGCTGACCTGTTGCAGGTCAGTCATACTGTTGTTAGTGGGGGGGCCCAGGGGAAGCAAAAAAGACTGGTACTGGTAGGAGGCAGAGGGCCTGGGTGTCTGTCTGCTGTGGGACGTCACTTATAGAAAAATACTTTTTGTTAAGAACAAACAAGTTGAGTCTGTGCTGCTGGCTGTGGGGGACCTACTGAGGACAAAGCAACAGACTGGGTACTGCTGGGTAGCAGAGAGACTGGGTGCTGTCTGCTGTGGGCCATCACATATAAAAAATACTTTTCTGACAAAAACAAGTTGCTGAGCTTGTTCTGCTGGCTATGGGGGGTCTCTATGGATGGCAACATAGCAGACTGGTACTGCTAGGTGGCAGTGAGACTGGGTGCCATCTGCTACTAGCCATCACATTACTTATAAAACAATTATTTTCTGACAAAAACAAACAAATGGCTGAACCTGTGCTACTGGCTGTGGGGGCCTTGTTGAGGGCAAAGTGACAGATTGATACTGCTAGGTGGCAGAGAGACTTGGTGCCATCTGCTGTGGGCCATCATGTATAAAAAAATACTTTTCTGACAGAAACAAACATGTGGCTGAGTCTGTGCTACTGGCTGTGGGGGGCCCTGTTGAGGGCAAAGTGACAGACTGGTACTGCTAGGTGGCAGAGATACTGAGTGCTGTCTGCTGTGGGCCATCATGTTACATCCTTAGTATATATTTAATTTCTTGTTTAAACATGTTGATCAGTAGTAGAAAACCTTACAACCAGTTGGACCAGGTAGTGTACCACACCACAGTACACTGGGACATGCAATGCAGTTGCATCACATGAGTAGATTGGGTGGGCTCTTAATGCTGCTCATTTGATCATTCATTATATCCATTTCTTTGGCCTGGTCTGCTTTGACTGGAACATCCAACAAAATAATATACCCACACAGCATCAATAAAAAATATCTTAGCTGCTTGTAATTGATTTAAGGTACAATATGTACTATAGGTACTTTAATCTCTCTCTCTCTCTCTCTCTTTATGCAATAGGAGGGAGCAGATAACTCATTAGATAAAACATGTATTCTCACTGCAGTGTGATAACTCCAGATATCACACTGTGGTGATGTCATCAAATAAAAAAACAGCCCAAAACAGTCCTAATGTATAACAGGAATACGTGATGACTAGGTGTGTGATAAAGAATATATCTGAACTTGTGGCTCCATTACGCTCTGCCACTTGTGATATTCCCTGAGCTCACTTGCAACTCATTCAGATATATACTGTATCACACACCTAGCCATCATGTATCTCCTTGCTCTCCCAGTACACTCATGGGCCAAAGCAGGATATCCCACCACTACAGGCCAGCCATGAAGGAGCTAGTGATTGTTTTTATTTAGCAGTTTTACTTTAATTTTTATTCAAATAATGCATTAAATTATTTCCTTTGGGCCCCTTTGTTAAATATGACAGAGTTTGGCCACTTTTATGCATTTCTTTATTGCATTTTTTCAAATATTTATAAGTAATTTGAACTAATCTGAACCCCCATGTTCCATTTCTTATTTAATAAGGGTCAGAATTTCACTGAGTTCTCCAAGCCCTAATAGGGGGTAACATTTTGGGTTCCTCGTGCCAATCACAGAAGTTTGTAATGACACTATCTAAAATAATATCACTTCTTGTACCCTTTTTAACTATCGGTTTCAGATTTCTCCCTTGAACCACATTCTTTAAGGGCAATCTATTAGCATCTGTCATTAATATAATCCCACTCCCTGGGTGCTTATAAATCCTGTCTAAGCACCAATTTATGTATTGAACCATTTCATAATTATTACTGCCTAGGGGGTGATAAAAGTCACCTACAAAGAGGGGCCTACAATTTCTAGGTAGGTGAGGTGTCACTACTTCCACCCATAGGGTCTCAAAAGTCTTTACAAATTGAGCATTCTCTTGTACTCTACCCCATTTTGAAAATAACATGGTAAGCCCCTTCCTTTTCTCTCATCTCTATTTCTTCTTTCCACTCTGTATCCAGTAATGAACATAGCATGAATGGAAATGTATGCTCCACACCAAGTTTCAGAGACTAATGCAATTTGCACACCATTCAGTTTTAGCACACCTTCTAATTAATCTATTTTAATCAACAGGGACCTTTTATTTGTATTAGAGACAGTAGGTGTCCGTGTTTTGTTTGCTTTAATTCTCTTCAAATTACAAACACTCTTACATCTTTGTAAACTTTTGAAAAAAAAAACTCCCAATCTCTCAGGGACTTGAACAGAGATAGGACATGAACCCTGCACTGATGTAGTTAAAAAATTAACCTCTCCTGCATTTTAACAAACATTGTCCCTTTTACTTTCACCATATTCCATACAACATTAATTATTCACATTTGCCCCCTTGCAACAGTTTTAAAATATCTATGGCTAGATACTCACATAGGAATGCTACACATTTTGATTTTACCAAACAGCTACATATTACATTCAGTACTGATCACTAAAAGCACACCGATTACTAACAAAACCATGAAGGTACTTCTCATTTTGTCCAATAAGTGAAAGGCCTCAAATTCAGTGTCCAACATTTCAGCAGGCTAAAGCACAAATAGAGACTGGTGCCCATGGAACTATGCTAGCTTAATTAAAATCTAAACAATAGCAGCAAACTGATGAAAAAATTGTATGTATAAAATTACAGAACAAATGAAAATTCAAGAAATATCAACAAACCAATATAACACAATAGGCTAGAGATATTAAAACTGGTTTTGATGAAGTGAAAAACAATCTTCAAGCTGACAGCGGCATCAGAGAGCTACAGGCCAGTCTGTAATCAGTAAGTCTCTTGAAAATTCAAAACAGAGATTCCTCAACATTTGAGGCTCAGGCTCTGGACAAGGTGAAGGCAGATGTATAATCCCGGATAGATGATTTTTCTGTGTCTATCACTCAGGGAGAAGCTCCAGGAATCAGAATTAATACAAGACTAAGGAATAGCCCCAAAGATATAGCAGACAGTTACAGTACTTGGGAATGTGCTCCAGCTCTCCCTAGAGAACTAGATAAAAATATTATTCAGACTCAGCATACTGCAACTGAGTTGGATCCAGAATGGCCTCTCCTATGGCATTACTGCAATAGGTCTGGTTGGTCTCTCTCATAGGCCACACAAGTGCACAGCAGAAACAGGGATCACTAACTGATGTAGTGCACTGTCAACTGTGTTGTTACAATTGGGCTTATACTATCACAAGGAAATCAAACCTGGTTCAGGATGGCAAGCAACTGGCAGAGAGTGGTAGAAACTGTAGAAAAAGATTATTGTATACAAGGAAGCCAAACCAATGCAGGATGGCAGACAACCGGCATAGTGTGATGGAACCGTGAAAAGAATCTTGTACAGATCCATGTTTTTATTACCAAGTGGCACATACCCAGCACTTGGCTGGAGGGTAGCATGGGATTTTGAACTGATGTAGCCCTTCCCCCGCACTCCAACCATAGCTGTCAGCTGACCCCAAAGCCCTCTGCCTGCTGTGTCCTTCAGAAATAATGAATGGCAGCTGAAAAGAGACTGCTGGTGAGGGAGGCTATGCTCTGCTGCTGATCTTGGGACATGGCTGTGTCCGAGTCTCTGATGCAGGTACAGAACAAGCTCAGGTGGAGCGGGTGTGTGCCAGCAGTGAGATGATATCTCTTGCTCTCTATCACCGCAATGTTGCCTGATAGCTCCTAACGTGTTGTGCATGACAGCATGCAAATCATAAATAAGTACAATAATAATCTAAATGCATTACCTAGTGCCATTAGTCTAAAAAAGAGAGCAGAAAAAAGAATTTCTAAAACCGACCTCATTTGCAGTGGTTACCTTGAAAACAATGTTCTCCAAATGACATATATAGTTTATTCTTTGCAAAAAACTTTGCTAAAGAGACTTACCAGTCTTAGTATTAGTACCTGCTGGGTTGGTGCCTTACCCCTGCGACATGATCCTGCTGCAGAGATTATCAAAAATATTACAACAGGTTACAAATTGTAGCCCTCATAAAATTACCCCCCACCAGGTCTCTCTAACTTCACAGTTTTGGGTGCTGCCCCCACTCAGCCCCCACACTCAGGAAAGTTATGACATGATCTCAGGGAGAGTGCAGGGATGAGCTCCATTATGGTCTATGGGAGGCAGCTTTCACATTTTTTGTATTGTAAGGGTCATTTGGTGATTAAGCAAGGGCACCAGTTGACTAACACGGGCCTTACTGTTCTCATACAGAAAATGCTTGTAAATGGCTCTTCTTACTAAGCTGGGCACACTGGATTTTGGGGTGCCCAGAAAAGGTATTTGTGGAAAAGTTTTTTTTTTAAAAAAACAAACAGAAGAATCAAGCTAAATGCTTTTCCAGTGTTTGTGAGTTTAAAATAAGAAAAAAATGGCAGCCAATATGATTGGTATTTTTGTAAACATGGGAAGTAAATCATGGAAATAAGCAGTAACGATATTGGTTTTTTTATCATTTGAGAGGAACATCATGAAAATAGACAATTGTAATCTTTTTTTTTTTGTTACCGTTTGCATCAAGACATGAACTCTAAAATTGTTATAACTCTGTAACCATGTAATATCTTTTCATGAAACCTTCCAAAGGCACATCCTTGGCAATGGCCCCTTCAACCCTGAAAAGTTTATAAAAATATATGAAAAGATTCCACACAATCAAGGCTGTATGTAAGAGCAAAACGGTCCAGTGTTAAGTTTAGGGACACTAAACGTGTTTGTTTTCTGTTTTGTCTTTCTGGTGCTCTGTACCTTGAAAGCCGAACAAGATGCCATAAAGAATCATTTCAAGTCTTGAGACTCTGGCAGCTGACCATACATACCACATTTTTGGGATATTTTACAAAATGATGGCAAAGTTATTTAGGTGCACAAATTGGGGTTTAACATTAAACAGTCTACTCAGCCCAACTATAGGGGTACTACCATGCCCCTATAAGCCCTGCCTGCTGTTATGCTACACAACCAATGCAGAATCATCAGGAATAGAACATAGTAATGCTGAACCTTAGCTAGCTACTTTAATGGAAATGAATAAATACATGTCAATCTCTTATCATAACATTAGCAAACATGAAATTTCACTTTTATTATTATATTGAATAAAATCCATCCCCATTGTATTATTTTTGTACAACAAGGACAGGCAGCAATTGCAAAATATAAATCTTATCTATGAAGAAATCTAAATACTATAAGAATTGGAATAACAAATCAGACAGCTGTCACACTTTTCATTATTCTGAGTGCTTTTTTATGTCGGTGTGTTAAAATGACTCCTTTCAAGAGAGATCCTAGCCATAACACCAGCCTGAATTACCCCTACAATGCCCCCCACAACATGCAAAAGAAGCTAATTTTAACTTGGGTTGCTTTGTACATAGCGTAGTTATCAAGGTGAAACTGTGTGAACTTGAATTTCATGTAAGTTATCTGTTATGTAAAAGTCAAAAAGTAATTAGAGCTACATCCTTATTGGGCCAAGTTTTAAGATTTTTCTTTATTGTTTTCTCCTGAATATATACCTTGTTATGCACAGTTAATTCACTAAGACTGCAGGTTGTAAGAATCACTAGGTTGAACATTTCACTTCCATCTTGACATTTTTGTTGTCTGACAATAATTAATGTTGCCTACTATGTTTTGCAATCTATATGTTAAAATAAATGTGTTGTGTTAAAAGAGCAATCCTTATAGCCTATGATTACATGAGTTTTAGAAATTGAGTTCCATTATTATAACAGAACATGGAATCAAAATGAAAAGTCATTCTCTCTCTCTCTCTCTCTCCCCCCACTCCCCATCAATCCATCAAACATATGAATAGCAATATTTTGGTAATGTCAATTGTGAGAGTGAATCTTCATGAAATAGAGTTGTAATTTGAACTTTATCCTCTGTTTCTATGTTTATTTTTGCTGTTCTTGGTTCAAATCCCACTAATGAATGACTAAAATAGAACTGCAGATATAAATTAATGACAATAAAAAAAATATTCAAATAATATTCATTATTGACTGCATAACCAATGGATTCTAAAGGCTCAGTGAAAATGTATTTGTTATTAGCCAGAGTTGCATTTCAAGCAAAAACAACCATTTATCTAAAAAAAATGACAAAGTGATTTAAAACAATAGCTGGTTCATGCAGATTACTACAGTAATTTGTGGTAACAAACTTGAAGCACACTTTAGAAAAAGTGTGCAATGGTATGCATCTCTAACTGAAAGCAGTTGCATACACCTTGTATATAAATACAAGAGCAGAAGGACACTAATGTAATGCATAGGTCTGCCATTTAAGAATGCAAGACTCTGTGAATAACATATCACTTATATATGTGACAGGTTAGCTGAGGGACTCCAAAAAGAGAAGTAATTCCTTTCAAGACTGTGCAAAAGTAATATCAAACTCCAATATGGGGTAACAGAGATGGGTGCTGAGACAATGCTCCCATTCCACTGAGCAAAATGGTGACCAGGCAGTACAGGGGAGTTGCAAACAGTATTAGCAGGAAATGTGGTCAACCCCCCACCCCAGCTAAAATGTTACTTTAAAACTGAGTTTCATCCCACACTCCTGGACTTTGGACAGACATACAGTAAGTGGGAGGAGGTGGCTGGCATGAGCAGCATATGACATACTGCACCACACACCTGCATGGCAGTCCTCTCTAGTGTGCTGGAAACATCAAAGATGGCCTTCATGGTGATTTCTAATGGTATACGCAGCCATTTGATAAAGCAATAAGAAAACACCAACCGAGACGGCTGGAGACACAGAGAAGGGAGAGCCTGAACTGTACTGCAAGAACCTCCTCCAGGATTTCCAAAAGGCACCACTTGTGGAATAAGTTACAGTACATGGGGGTGAGGGGTACCTACAGGCTCTGAATTTGTACTGACTATGGGAAGAGGACCAGAGTGATTGCATAGACTGCCCAAAAGATTAAACTTTTCCTCATGAACATGGAGTTTTGTACAGTCAGGGACCTAGAAAAGTGTCTTTGTGTGGTGGAAGTTGGGGAATATTTACCACATGTTCAGTCTTACTGCTGAAATTTACAGTATGACTGTGCTCTAAGGAAGTATACTGAGAGAATGGGAAAGATATAGATAGTTGGAATGGTTTGCTGCACTGCAGTTTTAGTGCCTAAATGTATGAATGTGCACTGTGAAAATATTCTGAGAGAGAGAATGGGAAAGACAGAAATGAAGCAAGCAGAGGCTGTGGTGATGGTTAACATTGTTCTCTCCATTGTTTCATGGACTTGACAGTGGAGCCCCATCTTCCCATGACTATTTGTGGTATGTATGGAGACTCTAGCAGTGGCAATCTTTCAAAATCCAGAAATCCAAGGATTCAGGTGGGAGAGGAAGAGCAAAACTGGATCTTTGTGCAGATGATTCTAGTTTTTCTTCTCAAGGGATCCATATTCCTATGTAAGGAGTTGAAGAACCTTTGGGATCACCTCTGGCTATAAAATAAATTGTCATAAATCTGAGGCCCATTTGGTGTCTGAACAGAGGCCACCCCATATTAATGATAGTTTTTCTTTTGCTTGGGCCCCACAAAACCAAATTTGCTATTTGGGTGCTAAAATTACCCCCACCCCAGTTTTCTAAATAATACAAGCTTAACAATCTCCACCTCTTCCAAGAGATAGCTGAGGATCTGAATTGGTGGACATTGCTTTCCTTTTCATTGAGAGGCAGGGTGGCTATTGTGAAAATGAATGTTCTTCCCTGCCTCCTCATTTATTTTCATGTCCTGCTGATATAGTCACCCTGGTTATTCTGGATTATCCTTCAAAAGGTGGTGCTGAAGTTTTTGTGGCAGAGGCACAGAAAAAGAATTGTATACCACACCATGTGCCTCCCTAGGGAGAGGGGGGACTTGGTCCTCCTAATTTTAAACATTATTTAGTGGCCCAATCAGCACACTTAGTAGATATTATTAAGCAGAATCTTAGAACCAGCTAAAATGCTCTTGAGAACAGGAAGTCACTCTCAGGTCCTCTCTATACCCTCCCCTGTATGCCCTGGGTGCTTTCCAATATTAATAATGTACCTAACACCTAGACTTAGATTCTCTGTAATTCCATTTAGCCCTTAGTGAATTAACCCAGACTGGTTGTGGCCCTAGTCCATTGACAGTAATCATAGATAACCCAGAGTTTCCCCAGAGTGGTACAAATGACCCCTGTTGGAGATTGAATTGGCTTGAGTTAACTACTTTTGTTCAGTTTTTCTCTGGTGAGTGTGTTTATTCTTTGTGGATCTCAAGAATAGGTATAATCTTCCTATAATGGATCATTACCAGTTTTTACAAGTGAGGCACTGCATTCTTGCTGGGGAAAATAAGCTCAACTTTATTAGAGATCTTATAACATTGAAAGCTTACCTTTACTGGACAAGCCATTTAAAGGAGAAGCATTGGTCCATCTCCATCCTGTATAAAGTTTTGCAGCAAGCCCAGGATCACTCTCTGAATAACATTAAACTAAAATGGGAACAAGTGAATGGGAAACCATATTTTGGGCCTGATTTGCATAATTCCACTACCATTAGTCATGAGGTGGGGCCCCAAAAAGGCCATGTTGGAAATTTTGGGTCACAATAAGTAAAAAAGAAAGTTCTGCATCAAAGTTCAAAACCCCATTGAAATACATTGAACCTCACTTACTTTAGTTTCTCATATCACAGTCATCCATTCCAGCAGCAAGATGTGCCTTCGATGGAGAGTGGATCTTCACTGTGGGACATGTTTAGATGAGTGAGGGTGTGTGATGGGTGTGGGATAGAGTGGGGTAGTGGGTGCTGAGTGGGATGTTGAGGAGGAGGGTCAGATCTGTGAGAGACCATTTTCTTTTTTGAAGGGGGAAAAAACAAAAACAATGAGGAATAGTTTCTTATTTTCGGGGACACTGACATTCTGACACTGGAATTGGGCACCCCAGTGTCTGGTGACTGTTCAGCAGGACCAGAGGAGGGCATCCTGGTGCTGCCACTTATTAAATGGGAATGGGGTGGATGACCTGCAGGGTAGTGAGTCAAGATAAGTGGTATCAGGGGTAGGCATCCTGGTCAACTTACAAAATATTTAACTATGTATTTTGATAAAAAAATAATTGGGATGGGTGGGCAGCCTGGAGGGGAAGGGGAGAAAGAAGTGGTACCAGGGTTGGGCACCCCAGTTCACTTAACAGACAGACAGACAGATGGACAGGAGAGAGAGAGAGAGACAGATAGAGGATTGGCCCACTGCAGCTTCTGAACTCTAGAAAGTCCCACTGTTCTCATACAGAAAATGCTTGTAAATGGCTCTTCTTACTAAGCTGGGTTCACTGGATTTTGGGGTGCCCAGAAAAGGTATTTGTGAAAAGTTTGAAAAACAAACAAACAGCAGAATCAAGCTAATTGGCTTCCATTTCTAGTTCAGGTTTTTTTTTTTTCCAAAAGAGATTAGTTTCATGCTTTTGCAATGTTTTGAGTTTAAAATAAGAATAAAATGGCAGCCAATATGTCTGTGTTTTTGTCAACACTGAGGTAAATCATGCAAATAAGCAGTCACAATATTGTTTTTTTACCATTTGAGAGGTAAATCATGAAAATAAACAATGGTAATCTTTTTGTTACTACCATTTGCATCAGGACATCAACTCTAAAATAGTTATAACTCTGGAACTATATAATATCTTTTCATGAAACCTTCCAAAGGCACACCCTTGGCAAGGGCCCTATTAAACCTTGAAAAGTTTATGAAAAAAATGAAAAAGATTCCACACCATCAAGGCTGTATGTAAGAGCAAAAGTACCCAATGTTAAGTATAGGGACACTAAACGTGTTTATTTTCTGTTTTTCTTTCTGGTGCTCTGTACCTTGAAAGCCAAACAGGATGCCATCAGGAATCCTTTCATGTCTTGAGACTCTGGCAGCCTGACCATGCATGCCAAATTTTTGGGATATTTCATCAAATGATGACAAAGTTAGTAAGGTGCACAAATTGGGGTTTAACATTAGACAGCCTACTCAACCCAACTATAGGGATGCTACCATGCCCCTGTGATAAGCCCTGCCTGCCGTTATGCTACACAGCCAATGCAGAACTATCAGGAATAGTAACACAGTCATGCTGAACCTTAACTAGCTATTTTAATGGAGACAAGTAAATACATGGCAATCTCTTATATAACATTAGCAAACATGAAATGTCACTTTTATTATAATATTGAATAAAATTCATCCCATTGTATCATTTTTTATAACAAAGAAAGGCAGCAATTGCAAAATTTAAATCTCATCTATGAAGAAAACTAAATACTGCAAGAAATGGAATAACAGATCAGACAGCTATCACACTTTTAATTATTCAGAATGCTTTTCTTAATGTCAAGTGTGTTAAAATGACTTCTTTCAAGAGAGATCCTAACAATAACACCAGCCTGAATGACCCTCACAATGACCCCCACAACATACGAAAGAAGCTCATTTCAACTTGTGCTGCTTTGTACATACTGTAGTGTAGTTAATCAAGGTGAAACTGTGTGAACTTGAATTTCATGTAAGTTATCTGTTATGTAAAGGCAAAACTAGTTAGAGCTTCATCTCTCTTGGGCCTAGTTTTAACATTTTCTTTATTTTCCCTGATCATTTATCTTGTTATGTACAATTAATTCACTAAGACTGCAGGTTGTAAGAATCACTAGGTTGAAAATGTCACCTGATCTTAACATTTTTTTGTTTGATAACAGCTAATGTGTTTTGCAATGTCTATGTTTAAATAAATGTTTTGTGGGCAAAGAGCAAACCTTGTAGCCTATGATTATATGAGTTTTAGAAATTGGGTTTCATTGCTAGAACAGAATGTGGAAGCAAAATGAAAAAGTCAGTCACCCTGTGTCTCCCTCACCATCCCACACCCACAAACATATGAATAGCAATATTTTAGTAACGTCAGTTGTGAGAGTGAATCTTCATGAAATTGAGTAGTAAGTTGTACTTTATCCTCTGTTTCAATGTTCATTTTTGCTGTTCTTGGTTCAAATCCCACTAATGAATTGACAAAATAGAACTGCAGATATAAATTAATGACAATAAAAATAATTCTAATAATATTCATTATTGACTGCATAACCAAGGGATTCTAAAGACACAGTGAAAAGTGTATTTGTTATTAGCGAGAGTTGCATTTCAAGCAAAAACAACCATTTATTTTAAAAAAATGACAAAGTGATTTAAAACAATAGCTGGTTCATGCAGATTACTACAGTAATTTGTGGTAACAAACTTGAAACACACTTTAGAAAAAATGTGCAATGGCATTCATCTCTAACTGAAATCAGTTCCATACACATTGTAAATAAAAACGAGCAGAAGGACACTAATGTAATGTCTCGGTCTCTCATTTAAGAATGCAAGATTCACTGAATAACATATCACAAATACATGTGACAGGTTAGCTGAGGGACTCCAAAAAAAGAAGTCATTCCTTTCAAGACTGTACACAAGTAATTGTCCACTGAACCCCTCCCAGAAATGATTTCACGCTACAACTTATTAAGTTTTTTGGTTGCTCATTGGCAAATATTTATTTTGGCACAAAGATAATATACATCCAGTTCAATCATAATACAGCATAACATGTCTCAATCTTTTTCTTCCTCCGCCTTTTCTTCATCCTTGGTGCTTCTCGTTTTCTGTGCTTTAGGGTCCAGACACTCTGAGTCCAGCTCCTTCTCCACCACCAGAACCAGGCCATTTCAACCTTTTCCAGGCCTCAGCCCTGGACCCTGTGAATCTAACACCTAGATCTATCCCCTCCCCACCTTAACACCACATCTGAGTTCCTTGTACCCAGCCTGTGCTGCCTACCCCATCCCTCCTTTTCCTGCCCCTTCCCCCACTCCCTTGTTCTTTCTTCCTCTTCCCCTCATATTGCTGGGCACCGCTGCCCCCACAAGGCTGTTTCCAGCCTACAGGACCACCAGCTGCTCACCACGGTGCCATACAGCTGCCCCATGCCCGGGGCCCACAGGGAGTCCTTCCAAGCCCTGTTCACCCTATCGATGCAGCACGCCATGCCCCAGAGCCTTCCTTATGAGGATGGGTGGGTGGGTGGAGAAATTCTCAGCAAAAGAGGGCTGCCTTGGGGTGGACAGCCCTGATATACCCTTATGGCCCCATTAGCTCCGCCTCTTGGCCAATGACCTTAGCCTAAACCCTCCTTGTCAAATGATGCTATCTGACCTCACTGCTGACATCACTAGTTCTTACCCCCTTCCTCTCCTGTCCCCCCCTTGTCTCCTTTCTGACAGGGGCCGCCAAAGCCAAACTGGCCTGCCTTTTAGTGGCAAGCCTAATTGTCCCCTGAACAACTCCCAGAAAGGATTTCACACCGCAACTTATTAAGCTTTTTGGTTGCTCATTGGCAAATATTTATTTTGGCACAAAGACAATATTTACATCCCAAATTATCCCAGTTCAGTCATAATACAACATAACATGTCACAATGTCTCTTCTTCACTCTGGCCTTTTCTTCATCCTTGATGCTTCTTGCTTTCTGTGCTTCAGGGTCCGGACACTCTGAGTCCGGCCCCCTTCTCCATCATCAGAACCAAGCCAGTTCAACCTTTTCCCAGGCCTGGACCCTGTGATTCCGGCACCTAGATCTATCCCCCTCCACACCTTAACACCATGTCCGGGTTCCTTGTACCCAGCCTGTGCTGCCTACCCCCCCCTTTACCTGCCCCCTTCCCCCCTTCTTCTTTCTTCCACTGCCCACCTCCAGCTAGTGACAGATGGCAGGGGTTCCCTGTGGGCTAGAACCAAAACCCCATTTACGATCTCCCCATTAGGTCACCAAATGGCCTCAGAAATAGACACATTCTGAATTCTGAAAGGTGCACCCCATCTGACCTATAGACTCCCACTTGATCAAAGAGATGTCCCTGTGTTGTAAATGCACACTCTCATCTCAATCACTGCCCTTGCTACCCTCCCTATTCAGGCACTTCCACACCTTCTCGATTAGCCTAACATCCTTGGACCCCCTCCATACCTCCGAGATGTGATCTTGGACCAGTCAATGGTCGCCCAGCCACCACCCTTCACCCTCTCCAGGTTGGCCAGTGTGGTCTGTCCCAGCATACCCCATGATAAACCCCCAAATCATTGCCCCGCAAGTGTATGATGGCACAATCCAGTCAGCCCATTTGCCTTCAGTTCATCCAGGAGGGGCAGTCACCCATTTCATGCCCCTGTTGCCCTCCACTGCACTTTGTGTTGCTGTGTTGCTGCGAACTGTAGACTATCTGTCCATAGTGCCGCAATCATTTCTGCCCAGTATATGAAGGAATGCCCCACTATCCATACCTCTCCACTTGGAACCTGCCACAGAAAAACAAAATGGGGTGAGTTCCTGTGCATCATTACCTGACATACCTCTTGTAACAGTTGGACTTCCACCTTCCAATTCTTTTTATCCCCTCCACCACCACCCCTCTTTCGGCTGCCTCTGAAGTTGCCCCGATCCAGAAAGAGTGCAGGCAAAATCTCTCAGATCCTCCCCTAGGAACCCTATGGCTTTCCGGAGCACCGCCTCTACTTGAAAACCGGTTACCGGGTAGCCATCCCCATGATGGAACAAAGCCACCCCCCTGAGTTGCTCCTGTACTGTTCCATAGCTGCCACCAAACAGCTTATCTCCTGCAGCTGTTGCAGCAGCATCACTGAGGTCCCCGCCCCCAGTCCATTTAGACCTACCCAGCTTTATAACCAACCTGTCTGGTCCCCACTCCACACTCTTGATTGCATGGCCAGGCCAGCCGCTGCCTTCAAGGGCCACCACCTCCCCACCCAAAAACTCCTGCTGCCATGACCGGAAAAAACTGCCCTGAACAAAATGGCTTCCTGTGCTGAGGTGCACACATGCAGAAGTGTTGCCCCAACACCTTAATCAACAACTGTCCCTTAATAGGCCACCTCAGATATTTCCACTGCCCTGTCCTCTCTGCCACCCCGAGACATTCTCTACTGCCCTGACAGCAGTGGCATCCAGCCACCTTATCCTGGCACACCCAGCCTATACCCGCTAGCTGTACTACCATTGTGTCATGAGCCATCCCTTCTCCCACTTCTCCACTATGACCACCTCACCTGCTCCTCCCAGGCTGACTCCTCCCCATCCCATCTATGCCTTCTCCTGAACTCCTGGAAACTTGGCCAGCCACCTTCATAGACTTTCAAAGTGTTGGCTGACCAAGATCCCTGGTACAGTGCCTTAGATGTATCCCTCCAATCTCCCACAGCTGGTCTGGGATCCTGGTCCTCTGCGATGCCACCTGAGGCATTAGCTCCCGAAACCTTCCAATCTGTAAATGGGAAAGACTGTCAGCCACTTCATTCCTGATCCCTTCAATATGCTGTGCTTTGAAAGACACATTTAATTGCAGCTCCAGCAGCACCATGCACTGCAGCAGCCTGCCCACTGTCTCTGTCTTCCCACTCTGTTTGTTAATGACCTCCACCATCCCTTTATTATTGCACCAGGAAAGTATGCGCTTCCCCCAATCTTGCGCCCCCACACCTCCAGGGCCACCCAAATTGGAAATATTTCCAGGAACATGATGTCCTTCAACATCCCCTTTCCTTTCCAATATGTTGGCCATTCTTCCGACATCCATCTCCCTTGGAAGTACACCCCCATTTCTAATGCCCCCAAGGCATCAGTATAGAACTACAGGTCAGTGTCGTGTTCTCACTCTTCTTGCCAAAATGTTATCACGTTGTAGTTTTCTAAAAACTCCTCCCATACCTTAAAGCCCTCTTGCACCCCTTTTGTAATGTCCACCCAGTGATGTGGCTGCTTAGCCTTCCCTGTAGCCCTTCCCAGTCTCTGGTGAATGCCCTGCCTGAGCTGATGGCCTTGCAGGCAAAATTAAGGTGCCCCAGCAGTTGCTGTACCTGTACCAGCAGCACCCTCCTCCTCCTCCCCGTTACATGTGCCAGCAGCCCCCTGAGCCGAGCTACTTTGTCCCATATCCACTTCTATACCAAGAAATTCCAACTTGCGTGTCAGGCCCTCAATTTTCCCCTGTGCCAGGGGTATCCATATATGCCCACACATCCCCTTGAAATTCTCTAACATCCCCTGTGTTTCTGCCCGGGTCTCCCCTATTAGGAGGAGGTCATCCAAGTAGTGCACTACCTTCCAATGCCTGTACCTTACTCCGAATACCCACTGTACCCATGAACTGAATGTCTCAAACATTGAGCAGGCCAACGAACAACCCATTGGCATTACCCAGCAAACAGAGACTGCCTCAAACTGAAAACCCAACAGGTTCCAACTCCGACGGGCAGCAGCCAGAATGCTGATTGATTTCTGTCTTCACTAGCCACGCCCCATCCACCGCCTTGATCAGTACTATAGCCTGCTCCAGTGAGGCATAGGATACTGCCCTGAGGTGCTTAGGTATACCCTCATTCACCGGCTCCCTTCAGGGTATGAGAGGGTGGTGGATTGGTCAAAATTCCCTTTCTGTTTCTTGGGCACCACCCCCAATTGTGATACTTGGAAGCTGGGGTGAGGCAGTTGCTGCTAGCGTAGCTTTCCACCCGCCTGCCTTAATCTCCTTCCAAATCTTCAACCTCACCACCTCCTCTTTTCCTTTTACTGAGCTGAGCTTCGTGGCCCTCATCCCTGCCTGCCTCCCCTTGGAAACCCAGTGGAAAACCTTTCTGGAAACCTTCATGGAGTAGCTCTGCCCCCCTTTTATTTGGGTATTCCCAAGTCTAGCCATCTACCACTTCTAGGGCCATGGATGTGCGTGTCAGCACATATCCCCACTGCCCTTCCCTGTTGCCCCTGCTAGTTCCATCCATAGTTGGAATTATATCCTTCCCTGCTGTGCCTCCAGGCCCCTGCCTGACCCTTCTCCCTGACACCCCCCGAAAGGGCTGGTCCTGATACTGTGTCCTGCCCTGGCCCCCCTTGTCACCTTCCTGTCCACAGTTCAATGCTGCATGCGTTCCCCCACATTTTGAACAGACATGCTTGAATTTACAATTTTTCCAGATGCAGGATGCCTTGTTGAACCCCCAGCAGGTCTTGGCCCCCGGGACTACTGGGCTTTTCTTCACCTGCTCCCCTCCTGTCCCACCCACCTGACCTGACAGGGTCCTCCCCCACAGCTCTGAGTGGGTGCAGTCCCACTTCAAATCCCCTTTCACTGCCATCTGCTTTCAGAAAACCTCATCATACTTTAACCATCCATATCCTGTCTTAACCTTGTAGGCATCCCTGATGATCGCTGTGTATGTCAGCAATGGAATAGCCAGGTCTGGCTGCTTTTCCAACACTAAAGCACTGTAGATGATAAAACCTGCTTGCCAATTATCAGTGTTCTTGCCCTTATATTTTGCCTCCTCAGCCTTGTGGCCCTCCACCACCAGAGCCACTGCCATCTCTGACTTTTCCACTGACTCCTTCTGTTCGTACTTCATGGTCATGTCTTCATCCACCAGACAAAAGATGTCCACGTATTCTCCCTTCCAGATTTTTCTTTGAGTGAGGCTGGGATGTGGTCCCCAACACAAACCCTGGGGACCCCTCATATAGCTTCTTGCCCCTGGCTTGCCCCCAGCCCCTAGCACACCCTTTGTCCTCTTTTTCCTTATGGCCTGCAGGGCCAGCTCCATCTCCTCATCCCCCATCCCCCATATTCCCCAGCTGCCCCTCTAAATATTCTTTCAGATCCCCTTCATTGGAGATATCGCCTCCATTCTTATCCCCATCTGGGCCTTCATCCTCCAGCTCTGGTTCGGACACCAGGGCCAGAAAGGGTGTTGGGCTGGGTTCCATCCATCTGGGTCTCTTCCCAGTCTTCACTCTCCCAGGTCTCTCATTCCTCTTGTTCCGCTTCTTCAGCACCTCTTCTTCAGCCCCTCTCTCTGTTTGGCTGCTGCCACCAAGTTGGTCAGCTGTCCCATCACCTTCACCACCTCCTCCATCATCTTTTCACTGGACATCTGGGTCTTCCTTGGTGCCATTGTCTTGCGTCATGATCCTACTAGCAGAAAAAGCAACAAACCATGACTGCCCTATTGCCACCCTGTGGCAGGCTCCTGTTGCCATAGACCATCCAGCAGGCTCCAGCTGCCTGTGCCATACTCACTTGTCTGCACCCAGCCACTTCCCCCAGCCGTTGGGAGGGGTGGCTCCAAAAGCCCTCCTACTCCATCCCTTCCATGGAGGCTCCCTACACCTCCTATTCCACCACACTGCTGGGTGGGGAGCCCACCTACTTGCTCCCACTGTTGGAAGGCAGCACTGCAAGGCCCGCCTCATGCCCCCCATTTTTACATTGGCCACCACCTTTCCCGCTGTTTGCAAAACTGTAAAGGAGTAGCAACAGAGCAAACCACCCTCTAGCAATCATCACAGTCAGGACATACTGCTGGGTCATCTCCGCAAGTACTTCTACTAAAGCAGAGTCAGCTATCTCAGACTCCATGGCCACCCTGTTCTCTTGTACACACCAATGTTCCTGCTAGTTAATAATATGTGGGTTATGCATGCCATTGAATCCCTTCAAACAAGCTCAATTACAGAGTATTTCAATATATTTGATGAACCTGTACCTCAATATACTTATGGAATCCTGTTTTAACAGCTAACAGCTTTAATTCTAAACCAGCAGATGTGCAATACTGTGCAATAATATCCCTACCTCCCCCTCGTGGGCTGTCCCCTCCACATAGCCCGCCTGAGGTCTACTCAGCCGCATGCTCCCAAGAAAGGAGATGGGGGGGTCTACCCAATTTCCAACTTGCCATGCAATCCTCTCCTAGCATCCCTGGCTTTCCTCACCTGCCAGGACTCTGAACCGCCATCGTGGCTTGACTTTTTTTTTTGTAGTCATAACAACCCAATCCTTTTACAACTTTCCACCTCTGTCTGTCTCCCTTTGCAACATTTATGTATGCCTGGCTGACTCATCCACCTTTCATGTCCCATTCATCCGGCCTGGTTCAGGACAACCCCGCTCCCCATCAGGGTCCATTACCCCCATCCCCAAATGGCCTCCTGCACCTAGCTCCTCCAGCCAAAAGTGACACCTGCCACCACGTGGCCAGTACTTCTCCGGGCCTCTCCGCCCTTCTTTCTGCCCCTTCCTGCCTTCCACACCCCCTCGTCCACCTATCGGGCCAACATCTTGTTTGCACTTGATCCTTCCCCTGCCCCCCAGGCACCGCACAGCCACCTTCACCCCCAGAGGTGCCACACTACCGGTGCACCGCTCTTTCCTCAAGTGCTTGCTTCCAGGCTCTCCTCATTCTCCCAACCCATCTGAGGGTTCCGCCAGTCTAGAGGCCCTATCCCTTATCCTCCAGACAGACAACTCTCTGCTGCCATGTGGGCCCACCCTAGCAGCTTGTGCCACACCAAATTTCCCAAATCATGCTCCAGATCACCTCTAGCACTAATCTGATCAAGCTATTTTTAATGCAACAACTTTCCTCTGCCTGCACCACCCCTGCACCTCGCAGTTGGCCCACACTACAAAATGCCAGCCTGCCTGACCACCAAACACCTCTACAACTGGAGCACCCCTTTCCCAGCCACTCTTTCAACTGGATCACCATGTCATGCTGCTCACTTCTCTCTCAAGCCTTCTTTTTTTTTAAAACAAACTACTCCACAACACAAACACCCAACAAGGGGGGGCACTCCAACAACAAACCTAAGCCCATTCGCAGCACTTCATGCTGTGAGGTCCTACCATGACAAACTGGGCTGCAGCTACCACACCCAACCACCTCTGCATAAACCTCCTGCCCTACAAACCACAGCAACTTCTTGAAATTAATAACCCTCGCCCTTCCCTAACCAAGCAGCATGTCCACAGTTTCCACATACCAAGCTATAATCTCATTCCTCTAAAACTATTTAAAACAACTAAACATGCCAGCATGACACTGCATACCTAGCTGCTTATATGATTACCTAGATTTTGCCAAATGATGTGCTGAGCTCCATGGTCAGGTCTCAGAAATTCTCAGTAAAAGAGGGCTGGCTTGGGGCAGACAGCCATGATATAACCCTTATAGCCACCTGTTAGTGCCACCCCTTGGCCAATGGCCTTAGCCCTAACCCCCTCCTTATCAAATGACGCTGTCTGACCTCACTACTGATATCACTAGTCCCTCCTCCTTCCTCTCCCATCCCCTTCCCCCTCCCCTTTGTCTCCTTCGGGGAGGAGCCATGAGACAATCTGGCCTGCCTGTTAGTGGAAAGCCTAAATATCAAACTCCATTATGGGGTAACAGAGATGGGTGCTGAGACTATACTCCACTTCCACTGAGCAAAACATTGACCAGGCAATACAGGGAAGTTGCAAACAGTATTAGCAGGAAATGTATTACCCCAGGTAAATTTACTTTAAAACTGAGTTTCACCCCACACTCCTGGACTTTGGACAGACATACAGTAAGTGGGAGGAGTGTGCTATGGCATGAGCAGCATATGACATACTGCACCACACATCTGCATGGCAATCCTCTCTTCTGGTGTACTGAAACATCGAAGACGGCCTTCATGGTGATTTCTAATGGCATACTCAGCTGTTTGATAAAGCAATAAGAAAACACCAACAGAGATGGCTGAGATGCAGAGAAGAGAGAGCCTGAACTGTACTGCAATAGTCTCCTTCAGGATTTCAAAAGACACCACTTGTAGAATAAGCTACATGGGGGTGAGGGGTACCTACAGGCTCTGAATTTGTACTGACTGTGGGAAGAAGACCAGAGTGATTGCACAGACTGCACAAAAGAGTCAGCTTTGCCTCATGAACTTGATGTTTTGTACTGTCAGAGACCTAGAACATTGTCTTTGTGTGGTGGGAGTTGGGGGAACATTTTCCACATGGTCCAGTCTTACTGCCCAAATTTACAGTATGACTCTGCTCTGAGAATGTATACTGAGAGAATGGGAAAGATAGATAGTTGGAATGGTTTGCTGTACTGCAGTTTTAGTGCCCAAATTTATGAATGTGCTCTTGGGAAATACTCTGAGAGAGAAGGAAAGACAGAAATAAAGCAAGCAGAGGCTGTGGTGATGGTTAATAGTATTCTCTCCATTGTTTCATGGGACTTGTCATTGGAGCCTCATCTCCCTGCTATTAGTTGTGCTATGTACAGATATGATGAAATAGGGTATAGTTGCAAAAACTGTGATCAAATAAATGCTCTCACAAATGAGATAAAGGAACTACAAACTAGGCTTGAAACAAAACAAAATATAACAGTCTTAGAAAACTTTATTGATTCCATGGCTGAGGAAATAATCACAGAGGATACAAAACAGGAAGAAGAGGTACATGAATGGGCCATTGTTACAGGAACAAAAGGCAAGCAGGGAAACTAATATATAATAGTGGTCTTATTCAAACATTAAATCATTTTAGCATGTTGGATGCCTCAATAGAAACAGACTCAGGGACAAACAACAGTGTATTACTGGATGACAAAGTTTTAACAAACAAAATAAGGAAAAATCTTGATGGATGTAACAAGCAAATAAATACCAGGTCCCAAAACCTCCCTTCAGAAAAAGTACAGAAGCCAGTTTTGGAAAAGACCATAAACCCAAAAGAAATCATAGTACTGGGTGATTCCACCATTAGAGGGATAGATGGAATTCTATGCAAAGATAGCAGTGCAAACACCATGATCAGAATGTTCCCAGTATAAAAACCTATGAACTAAAGAAACTTTTGAAAGGATGCTTAAGTAAAACCAACAATGTATTCGTCATTTAACAGACAGGGGTAAATGACATACTTCCACAGAAAGGGAGAGGATCTTGGGAAACTACAAAGAATTAATAAATGAAACAAAACAATTCACAAAAGACATAATTATATCTGGCATTTTACCTACATGCGACATATAACAGTACAAAAATTCTGAAATCATTGAACTAAATATTAGACTACAGGAATTTTGCCTAAAGGAAGGGATTGGGTTTATAGATACATATACCATTTTCAGAAATAGCTTCCTGTGTAAAAATGATGGGCTACACCTAAATAAAATGAGGTCTAGAAGTCTTGGAAATACTTCCAAATAAATCATTCTAACCATATAAACTGGACACGGAGGGTAGAAAATAAAAGCCTCTTTAGAGCTGGAAATATTAGATAACAGAAAGCAAATAGATGAAAAGATCAACTGTGAACTAGTAAATTGCCTTTTGGCAAATGTTAGAAGTCCTGATGGTAAATTTGAGGAGTTAAACCTTCTCATAAGAAAAAAGGATATTAAAATTGCAATCTTGATGGAAACCTGGTGGGAGGAGGGAGATACATAGTGAAAGGATATGAATGGTTATAATTTATATGAAACATCTAGGAAGAATAGGAAAGGTGGAGGGGTGGCAATTTATATACATGAATCCTTACAAAGTTCAGAAATAAATTAGGAAAATCTTCATATAGAACATCTGTCAATTAATTAATCCTGTAGGAGCTCCTAAAATCATATTAAAAGTTTTATATCGTCCACCTTCAATTTCCAAAGACATTGATCAAGAAATCCTAGATTACTTGGAATGTTTGGATCCATCTGAAAACATCATTTTGGCTGGGGATTTAAACCTTGCAGGAATAGATTGGGAGAAGCAAACCACCAAACTAAAAATAGAAAAGGATTATTTAGACATGTTCAATAAATATGGGTCATCACAAATTGTGAAACAAAACACTAGGGAAAATGTATTGGATGTAATCTTGACTAACAGTAGGGGACACCCTAACTAATATTGAGGTTGGGACCACCGTTAGAAAACAGTGACCATCAGATTGTCTTTTTTCAAATGGCCGACCTGCCATTAAAAAAGACTGGGGAAACTAAAATTCCAAATTTTAAGAAAGCTAATTTTGAGCAAATTAGAAAGGCTATAAAAATTAGGACTGGAAATCAGATTTTCAAAATAAATCTCTTGATGACATGTGGGAAATACTGATAAATAAGATAAAAATTTAAACAAATAAAAACATCAAATACACATCTAAATATAGTAACAAAGGAAAAAAATCCAAGATGGCTAAATTTAAGACTTAAAAAACGTATTAAATTAAAAACTAAAATGTATAAACAAATGAAACAAAATAAAATAAGTCAACATACATATAGGGAACAACAAAAGGAAGTAAAAAGCTATAAAGTTGGCAAAGGCCATATTTGAGAAAAAAATAGCTATAAATAGTGCTGAAAACTATAAAGTTGTTATTCTTATATAAATAATAAAAAGGTGGCATGGCTTGGCTCTTATTGAGATGCCTGCCTGATGGTGCTCCGTATCTCAGGGACAATCTATGTGAGACAGCTCGTGCTTCAACTGAATTAAACTGAATAGTAGTTTAGAAGGTATCAGGAAGTGTTGGCCAGCTGGTTTACCAAGGATCTTTGTCTTACATGTCAGTTTGAAGCGACAAGGGCTAGGTCACTTGATCATGTCAAGACAGAGCGCCTGGAAGGCCGCAGGGACCCAGCACGCAGCAGACCCAGGATATATTTGCTACTGTATTGAAACAAATGGCTGAGGTGACATTGGCAGCGTAATAACACTACAGCAGCAATCAACAGGCTTGAATCCCAACCAGATACAACTGAGCAAAAACAAAAGAGAACGCTGTTGTACTGGAAGATCTTTCATCTACAATAAGGGATCAGGAGAGGTCAATCCAGGTTTTGCAGGCTAAAGTTGATGATATGGAAGCTTCGAAGCCGGCGTAACAATCTGCGACTGTTAGGGTTCCCTGAAGGTGCAGAGCAAGGAAGCCCTATTGAATTTCTCTACGATACCATCCCTGATCTACTGAAGCATGATCTTCCTCCCGGTTTTACGATAAGGCGAGCACACAGAACACTCGCTTCCAAGCCGAAACCCAGTGACAGGCCTAGGCTGCTAATGCTACATATTTTAAATTTCGCTGACAAGGAATGGGCTACACCTCGAGCCCGTGAGCTCAGAGCTCTTACTGGCGAGGGCACATAACAATGGTATTTCAAGACTACTCGCGGACTCATGCTCGCGAAAGAATACTCAGAAGCCAGGTGAATAATGCATGAAAAGGTATTAAATTTTAGCTTCGCTACCCAGCAACCATGAGTCTAAAAGAGAATGGGGCTTTCCTCTCGTTTGCCACCCCAAGCAGTTTGTCTGAGTATCTAAACAAGAAGTGGCCAGTAAATGTCAATGGGGATAAGGCCCAATTGGATCCTGCTGTACCAGTGGATTATCATAGAAATATTATATCGCTAGATGGCGCTTTCACCTTTATACCACGTCCAAATGGCTTTCACTTTCAAGGCCAGAATACACCGCTCCCTGCCAGATCACGGAAATGTCAACAAAATGAGAAGCATCCCAAGAGAACCCATACCATTGATTGAATAGGGAACGCTCTGACTCGACTCCCAACCCGCTGTCTACACTGGATGGCTGCTACTCCCAATTCCTCTCCCCCAACAGATATGCACCACTCACCTCTGTCTCCCACACAATGAATTTCCCAACTACCCAGAGGAGGAGATGCTGCAGGAGATCTCGAAGGCTGAATACCCCACTTGTGGACTTGCTCCAGCTGTGCTCCTACTTAAGAACTCTACCCAAGAACTGCACCTAAACAGCCTCGTGGCACCAGCTTAAATCATCGCATTCATCAGCCTCCAACCGTCATGGAAACTCTGCCACCTTTGGATGCACAGGACCACTGTTAGATAAGTGTCCCTGTTTGTATTTTGTATTTGTGGGCAGATATGGGGACTGGGAGGAAGAAAAAGTAATTGGGGGCAATGCCTCTCTTAAAGGATTGTTACCCCTATGGGTTAATTGGCCCTCCCTTGCTCTTCATAGTGCTAACAGGGGTTTTATATAGTGCTGGGTCTAATATATAATTTCCCTGACTCTGCCTTTAACAGCAGTCTGTACCGGGGATCTCCGGTCTTTTTGAAGGGCTAGGGAAGGGGGGGTGGTAGTGAGAAGCTCTGTTTACAAAGCGAATTTCTTCCTTTCATGTCTGACCCAGAGAAATATAGCTCAGCTCCGTTAAGGGTTTCTCCAAGTAATTTTCAATAGACGGAGTGGAGAATTCCCTCCCTCCATGGACACCGCAGTGAACTAAGGGATCGTTAAAGCTATCCGGTGTGTTAATCTGACCAGACTGCTGCTAGAGGAACTGTGTGTGGGGCTATCCAAATGATAACACTTACAGCCACTCATAAGGTCCCCTTGAAAAAGAGTCGCTCATATGGGGTAGCAAAGCCCCCATTAGCTTACAAGTCCACCACCCCTTTTTCAGGTGAAGTGATGTGGCCTGTGAGGATTTCGACTCCTCGGCCTGAGATACCACTTTTCTCCACGGAGCAAGGTAGCACTCTGCATGTAAATAGTTTAAGTTTGTTACTCTCTGTTATTATTCAGACTCTGCTCATAATTTTACAGAATAGGTCTGATATGTTAAGCACTAGCAAACTCTTTCCTATGCTTGTATGGCTGCAGTTTGGATCTGGGGAAATGATACATTGGGTGTGTGCTCCCCTTCAGTTGGCCGACCTTACCCCATTCCTCCCCCCAAAATATTTTTTTATAATTGTCCCTTTGGGTGATATCTCCTTTATAACTTGGAATGTAAGAGGGTTAAATTCCCCTTCCAAAAGGAAACAGGTATTTACACATCTAAAAAGGCTAAAAACCCATGTTGCCTTTGTGCAAGAAACTAAACTTGCTGAGAAAGACTGTAAATACTTAACTAGGGACTGGGTTGGTTTGGAATTGCATTCTTGTGCGGCCACTAAAAAAAGAGGCGTAGCAATCCTGCTCCACAAGTCAGTTCCATGGGCTGTGGTAAAGAGGAAGGCAGATTCTTAAGGGTGTTGGGTAATAGCCTTGCTAGATACCCCCAATGGCCATCTCCTGGTGGTAAACATTTATGCCCTGAATGTGGATGACCCCTCTTTCTTTCTGGATCTGAACTCCAAACTAGACACAATGGTAGAGCAAGATACACCTATTATCTTTGGGGGAATTTTAATCCCACATTAGTCCCTCTGTTAGATAGGAGTGACCTAGACAAGGAAACGCACACTCGAGGGGTTTGGGCCATTCAACACCTAAGTTCTGAGTACCAGCTGGTAGACATTTGGCGCTTAGTGCACCCCTCTGTCTGGGACTACTCCTACTACTCTGGGGTTCATGGCACTTATAGTAGATTAGACTACTGGCTTATTTCCCACACCCTTACAGGCTTAGTCATAGATTCCACTATTCTTCCCATGGTAGTTTCGGACCATGCACCAGTACAAATGATTATCTCTTGGGGTCCTTCAATCTGAAGGTCGTCCTCCTGGAGACTGGATCCGCTACTCCTGTGGGACCCAAATTTTGTAAAATGGGCTAAATCAGAAACCATAAATTTTCTTCAGGAAAACCCTATCGAAGACACCTCAGCCCAAATCACCTGGGAGGCTTATAAAGCTACCATGCGGAGAAAGATTATAAGGTATGCCTCTCACAGGAGGAAAACTAGGGAAGGGGAAATGGCACAACTGGAAGGCAACCTGCTTAGTGCCGAAAAGACCCTTAAGGCACAATCTCACCCATCCTCTCAGTCATTGTGGGGACGTTGGGTCCTTGCCATAAGGACCAGGTTAAATGAACTTATTTCCAGAAAGGCTGACTTGGCACTTATTAGATTAAAATATTCATATTGGGAGGGTGGGGGAAAAAATTGGGAAAATTCTGGCATACCAACTGCGGAAACAACAAGGGAATAGGTACATAGGGGGCTGAGAGACCCAGTCACAGGGATAGTGAAAACAAAACCGCAGGAGGTGAATGACATAATGACTGCATTTTACTCTCAGCTATATAAGTCAACCAGAACTAATCCCTGCCCAGATATGTCATCATTCTTAGACAAGGTGAGGCTCCTGAAGCTGTCCCCAATGCAATGTGCCCTTCTGGAGGAACCCCTAACTCATACAGAGGTTGCGACCTTCCTGATGGTATTAAAGAAAGGGAAGGCCCCTGGTAGTGACGGGTTTCCTGTGGACTTTCTGCAACTAGTATCCCCTCTCATCTCTCCCCTGCTATGTAAGGTTTTTAAAAAGACCAAGGAAAAAGGTATACTGCCCCTTACACTTAGGGAGGCTATCATTACAGTCCTCCCCAAAAAAGACAAACCTCCTGAGGAGGCGGCTAGTTATCACCCCATATCCCTGATAAATTCAGACAGTAAGGTTTATGCTAAAGTGTTAGCTGACATATTGGCCTCAATTTTACCTTCCCTGATTCATCCATCTCAGGTCTGCTTTGTAAAAGGTAGATATAGTACCAACCATATCAGAACACTTATTAATCTCATTCATATAGCGAGTCAGGATATATCAATGCTGGCAGCTGCTGTAGCCATCGATTTTGAAAAGGCGTTCGACTCCATGGAGTGGGACTACTTGCAGAAAGTTTTACACCACATGGGTTTTGGGACACATTTCAGAGCTGCTGTTTCTTCCATATATACATCTCCCCTTGCAAAAGTCCTTACCAATTTGGTTTTATCTGAACCATTTCTTCTACACAGAGGCACAAGACAAGGGTGCCCTCTCTCCCCTCTCTTGTTCATCATTGCTATCGAGCCATTAGCAGCTGCAATTAGACAGAACTCATGTATAATGGGTATAGGTAGGGGGCAAGTTCATGTTTCTACCCTACTATATGCTGATGATTTGCTGGTAACGCTAGGGGACATTAATGAGTCCATACCCCAACTTCTAGCCATCCTGGACTTCTTCTCATCAATTTCAGGGTTAAAGGTAAATCAATCTAAAATGGAAGTACTCCCCCTTAATTCATATTGCCACTCCCAACTTGTGGTACAGTTTGGTTTAAAATGGTCACAGCATACGATCAAATATTTGGGGATTAAGGTTGGGATTAACCTAGTGAAGTGGTGGGAAAACAACCTGTGCCCCTTGCTGTCTAAATGCAATCTTGAACTGGAGCATATAAACAAGCTACATCTGACTATGGCAGGCGAGATAGCCGCTTTTAAGATGTCCCTTGCCACCAAATTTTTTTATTTGTTAGCACATATTCCCCTATTTCTCCCAGTTCACTAGCTTAGGAAAAGTGACGTGATGATTGGCTCCTTCTTATGGGGTTCAGATAGACCTCGGTTTAGCAGAAACCAGCTCTGGGTTCACTCTCAGCAGGGGGGATGGGGTCTTCCATGGATCGAAGGCTATAAGCTAGCTTTTCAAGGTGCACAAACATTGAAATGGTTCCACCCCTATAATACTGAATCCCCTCAGTGGCTAATGCTTGAGCAGACTTATTGTAATAGCCCTACAGCAGTCTCCTTTCTCTGTGCTCCCCCCCCATCAGGAGTCTGTATCGCATCCCACTATCGGCTCCTTGGTCAGATATTGGAGGCTTCTACATAAAAAAAAAAATAAGACTTCCGGTTCTTCCCATTATGTATATGCCTTTATGGAGTAATCCTAGCATAACCATCGGGGGTTCCATGGTGGTTTGGCCCTCCTGGCAGGAGAAAGGGATTACATTCATCCAGGACATATTGGGGCCTAACCCCATGGTGGTAGATACATTTCAGAATTTGCAATTTAGATGGAATCTAGATAAATCAGATTTCTGGAAATATCTGCAATTGCGTGATAGTCTTAGACCTCTTCTACGTCAGGGTAATGCTCCTTCAGTCCATAATTCACGTTTAAAAGGGTGGCTCCACTTACCTAACAAAGTTGCAGCCACTCTGTACACAGCAGTGAGGGACACGTTACCTTCTTCCAATATAAAATCTAAGTCAAAATGGGAAAAGGCCTTAAATATACAACTATCAGATTTATAGTGGAAACAGTGCTGGCAAGTCGGGTTCAAGATTCATAAAGATACCCGGAGTAGACTCATTCATAATAAAATGTTGCACTCTTGGTACAGGATACCTGTAATATTAAAGAAAATGAAAGTCCTTGTACAAGACACTTGTTGGAGAGGCCTCCAGCCTGGTGGTGATCTATATCATATTCTCTGGCAATGCCTTCGGATATATGGTCTATGGGAGACAGTGGTACACAAGGCTAGCCAGATACTCCACTGCCAGGTCCCTGTTAACCCTGCTCTTATGCTGCTGGGTCCGAGGTCTGGTGCCGCCCTCTTCAACCATTAGGAATTTAGATGGCTAATGGTACTTAGTATGCAGGTAAAATGGGCAAACCTGCAAAATTGGCAAAGCACTGTTTTGCCTGGTATCAATGATATTATAGCATCACTTTCTTCCATATATGAGTTGGATAGGCAGTCACACATGTTTATTGAGAAGATGGAGTTCCTTTCTCTCTGTTGGGCCCCTTTTATGGCATAACTGTTAGCTAGAGATGGTATCGGATGACTTGTCTCCTCATATCTAACTGCCACCACTCAATGTCTGAACTGAATGTTATTTATGTCTAACACATATATGAATCTACTGATACAATGTTACTATTTGTCAGTGACTTGCTTTGTTGGGTTCGTCTGAAATGATACAAGTTGTACATAGTTTACCCTCAAGTTGTAATGTTTGTTCTGTGGGTTTAGTATAAGTTAATGATTTGTAGGTGTTTACCTGGTACATGTTATATCATAGAATCTGTGTAATGATACCTGGGGCACTCCTAGTTAACTTATATAGATTGCACTTCACAGCTGTATTGTACAGTAGCTGGGCCCCACAGTAGTAGTAGCCACTTTACTTATATTACTTTGTTTACTTTGTGGTGTCTTTCCCCCCGACGCAGTGTAAGAAGCGGCCATGAGAGGGTGTAACTATTATATTCCATGAAGCCTTGTCTTATATGTGGTGATACCTCCCTATGGTTGCATGTGCTAGGAAAATTTAAGGTAGGTGCATTTAGTCATCTTGTTCATTTGGTTTGTTTCAGGTTCATGATGTCCACAGGTATACATGGTATAAACCCTAGAGGATCCTCCTCCTTATCTTTTCTGTTTTTTGTTAGTTGTTTTTTCATTTGGTTATCTGTGTAATTAGTGTAGTACATCAATACGAGGGTATACTATAGGAAGTTATTTTTCTTTTACATTTAATAATGTACATAAAGTAGACGATGTTTGGAGGGACACTATGACTGTTCCGTGTATAATGTTAATGCAAGATGTCCTGCAGTCACCTCGTATGGCATCCTGTTATGTGAACCATACTGTACATGTAAGTTGTATGTTTTTTTCTGGAAAATAATAAAACATTTAACTATAAAAATAAATAATAAAAAAGGAAATAAAATATAGGACCATTTAGGGACATACATGGGGAAATTCTAAAGGAAAAGGATATGGCAAATGTACAAAACAAATACTTTGGTTCAGTGTTCAGTCACAAAGACAAACAAACTGGGGGAAATAAATACATAACTTCCAAAATAAATCAGATACAAATAGATATTAAGGAATTTACAACGAGATTGCTGAAAATAAATCCCCAGGACTGGATGACATTCACCCAAGAGTAATCTCTGAGATTGCATCAGTTATAGCTCCATCAGTGACATGTTTTTCAGAAATCCTTGGATAGTGGGGAGGTGGTTTTCAAATGGAGGGAGGCCCATGTTGCACCAATATATAAAAAAGGAAAGAAGGATTCACCAGAAAATTATAGACCAGTGAGCTTGACATCCATTCTGGGAAAGACATTAGAGGGAATAATTAACATATTCTTCAAAAACAATCTGAAAATCAAAATTTCGATCCTAACCAACATGGCTTTACAAAGGCAAGATCTTGCCAAACAAATCTACTCCAATTTTATGAAACAGTAAGTAAGGCATTGGTCGAGGGGAACACTGTGGATGTGGTACAACTGGATTTTTCAAAAGCTTTTGATAAGCTTCCACATCCCAAGCTAATTGAGTCACTTTCTGAATATAATATCCTAAATAATGTTATCAACTAGGTTAGATCATGGTTGGAAGTAGAAGGTAGAGGGTTACAGTAAATGGTGTGTTGTCAGATTGGATATCGGTGTCTAGTGGAGTGCCACAGGGATCAGTATTGGGACCCTGTCTGTTTAATTTGTATATATCCACCTTACAGTGTAAGACAAACAACATTTGGGTTACGAAGTTTGCAGATGACTGTTGAGTAGGTAGCACTGTAAAATCAAAACAAGATCAAAACGAGCTGCAAAATTTCCTAGATTATATTAAGAAATGGACAGAAAAGTATAAACTAACATTGAATGAAGGAAAGTGTATAGTGCTTCATATGGGCAAAATGAATCCAGAGTTTGGGTACACAATGGAAAAGAAGCTACTGAAAACATCTGAAGCAGAAAGAGATTTGGGTGTAATTATTAAAAATGACCTTACCTTTGGTACACATTGCGAACAGATGATAAATAAAGCAAATAAGACATTAAATTGTATTTTAAGGCATATTGTGAGTAGAGACAGGGAGGTCCTGATGCCACACTAGGGGTCATTGGTGAGAACTCAACTTGAGTATTGTTCTCAAGTTTGGGCACCATATAAGAGGGGTGAGATTGAGAGAGTGGAGAATGTGCAGAGGAGAGCAACTAGAGCAGTGAAGGGTTTTGAGCGGATGACATATGAGGAGAGGATGAGGAAACTAAATCTCTATTCACTTATATGTAGACGTTGGAGAGGTGACATGATCTTGGTATATAAATCAATGCAGGACAATAAGCTGAAACAAGAATTGGGCCTGGTAGTAAAGCAAAAGAAATATAACACTAGAACACATAATTTACAGCTAGATCAACAAAGATGGAGACTACCAAAACGTAAATACTGGTTTAGTCAGAGGGTAGTTCCCCACTGGAATGCACTTCCAAAAGTAGTGGTAGATAGTCCTTCTTTGGAAATATTCAAAAGTAGACAGGACACCTACAGTTAAAATACAATTTCTGAGTTTTAAATTACAAGCATTCTTTTACACTAGGGTATACGGCAAGCAAAATGGGCTTAGGTCCAGAAATGCTTTGTATTGACTATGGTACTATGATACAGAGACTCTAGCAGTGGCGATCTTCCAAAATCCAGAAATCCATGGGATTCAGGTGAGAGAGGAAGAGCAAAAACTGGCTGTCTCTTTGGATAATTCTATTTTTTTCTTGAGGGATCCATAGCCCTATGTAGGGAGTTGGAGGCCTTTGGGGCCATCTCTGGCTATAAAATGAATTGTCATAAATCTGAGGCCCTATTGGTGTCCTGATAGAGGCCACCCAATTTTAATGATAATGTTCCTTTTGCTTGGGCCACACAAAACCAAATTTGCTTTTTGGGTGCTAGAATTACCCCCCAGCTTTCTAAATTATACAGGCTTAACCATCTCTGCCTCTTCCAAGAGATAGCTGAGGATCAGAATTGGTGGACATTGCTCTCCCTTTCATTGGGAGGCAGGGTGGCTATGCTGAAAATGAATGATCTTCCCTGCCTCCTCTTTTATTTTCAGGTCCTGCTGATATAGTCACTCTGGTTATTCTGGATTAACCTTCAGAAGGAGGTGATGAAGTTTGGTGGCAGGGGCACAGAAAGAAAATTGGATATCATACCTAGGGAGGGGGGGACTTGGTCATCCTCATTTTAAACATTATTATTTAGTGATCCAATCAGCACACTTAGTAGACATTATTAATCAGAATCTTGCAGCCAGCAGGTATGCTCTTGAGAAGAGGAAGTCACTCTTGGGTCCTCTCTATACCCTCCCCTTTATGTCCTGGGTGTTCTTAATATAAATAATGTACTTAAACCCCGGACTCAGATTCTCTGCAATTCCATTTAACCCTTAGTGAATTAACCCAGACTGGCAGTGGCCCTAGTCCATTGACAGTAATCATAGGTAACCGAGAGTGTCCCCAGTGTGGCATGGACCCCACCTATTGGAGATGGAATCAGCTTCAGTTAACTACTTTTGTTCAGTTTTTCTCTGGCGGGGTGCGTTTATTCTTTGTGGACCTCAAGAACATGTATAATCTTCCTAATGTGGATCATTACTGGTTTTTACAAGTGAGGCACTGCATTCTGGCTGGGAAAAATGAACTTCACTTCATTAGAGATCTTACACCATTCGAAGATTATCTTTACTGGGCAAGCCGTTTAAAGAAGCATAGGTCCATCTCCATCATGTATAACGTTTTGCAGCAAGCACAGGGTCACTCTTTGGATAATATTAAACTAACATGGGAACAGGACTCTAATCAACCGCTTTCCAAAGCCAGCTTGAAACTAATTCTGGAATGGGGTTGGAAGGTCACATTGTCCCCCCAGTGGTGGGAATACAGGTGGAAAATGTTAGTGTGATTTTTCCATACCCCGTCTATTACAGCACATTTTGGATGGGAACAAACTGACATGTTGGCATGGGTGCCAAGGTAGGGATGTTTTGGGACTGCACTGCATTCAAAAATTCTGGAGGGATGTGCAGGACAACTAGAACAAATATGGGGCTTTCAGGTACCCTACACATATGAAACTCTGGTGTTGGGGCTGCCTCCCCCCTAATTTAAAACAGCAGCAGACCAGAGAGTTGTTACACATTTTTGCCTCATGGCTGTGAAAAGTATTACCTGTCACTGTCTTATACCCATGATTCCAACCCTTGGGGAATGAATAGAGAGGATACAGCATGTGGCAGATATGGAAAAGAATCACAGCTGACTTGAGATTAATAAGAGAGAACTATCTGGTTAAGTGGGAAAAGTGGCTAGGCCATCGGCAATCGACATAATCTGACACCAAAGACACCATGGTCCAGCAGTGCTGTTTACTTCTCTCCTTCCCCATCCCAGCAGTTCCTCCAAGGGAGCTTTCATCAACTGTATTAACAGACATATGGTTCTTAGTTTTTAATTGTTACAGTTTATGTTTCCCCAATTTTAGGGTGATTAGGAAAAGTCAAGTAGTGACAGTATTGGGTAACAGACATATATTATGGTGCTTTCATCGCTCTAGGAGGTAGGGATGAGTTTGATAAAATAAGATCCATTGCTTTGTACTTTATATGCTGTAATCTGTAATATTCAAAAATGCAGGTGCTTCATAACTGTTGAATGTCTATGCCTGTGTCTTGAATGTGCTGTATTGCTGTACTGTTATATATTGGCTTTCAGTAAACAAAAGTTAAAAAACCAACAAGAAAAAGGAAATAAAGCAAGCAATAATACCTGAGAGGGTGGGCAGTACTGGGCAATACCAGACCACCCAGGCGAAGAGCTTTATAGCCCCTGAAAGATCTGGTATAGCCCATACTGCCCACCCTGGAGGTTATTATTGCACTTAGAAAATAGGATTTAGGCTGTATTTTAGGAGGAAAATGTTACATTTAAAAAATGTGATTAGTTAATTTAAACATATTTTCTTCAAAGACATCCCTTTAATCAATCAATCAAACCTTATTTAACTAGGCAAAATCATCCTTGAACAAGCTGATTTGCAAGATGGTCCTGGACAAGTAGGACATATACAGCTGAAGCAAAATTACCAGATAAGCAGTGTACACACAATGAGCAAACAAAAGACAGTTACAGGGAAACAAATAAGATCAGGGCTGGGGAGTACATATGGTGAATACTATCCAGGTTGATAATTGACAGTATAAATAAAGGATTCCCTCAAGACATGGGATTATTCAGACATAGGTCACAACATTACAATAAGACTAGGGATACCAGGTAGGGTAAGTGAGGGAACAACAATCGAATGTTTATGGGTTGAGGGAAAAACAAAGGAAAGGGTTGGTGAGGGGTAGAAATAGATGTAGCTAAACAAACAGGTGGGAGTTGGGCAGAATTTAGAGTTTACTGCTGACATTGGCAGTAGAGACTTGTCTTTTGTTATGTGCCGTGTTATTTGGCTATATTATATATGCAGTAATTAAATTAAAAAAATGTAAACACTTTTGAGTTGCCAAGGAATATGAATGTGCCTGTTTTGGAGTGAGTTTGCTGATGTACTGTATAATCTATGTACTAAAGTTGTCCTGTATACTGTCCTGTATTTATACTGTACACTGTCCTATCCAGGACCTCTTTGAAAATGAGCTTGCTCAATGGAGCCTTATCCTGGTAAAAAAAAAAAAATCTAAACTAAAACTCTACTGCTTTCTTGTTTGAATTGCCATTAGTTATCTGTAAAGTGAGAGAAGGGTGGATGTGATAGTGCAGTGTTGACCACACCAGAAGGGCAAGCGGTACTTTCTTGATTTGGTCTCCTGCAGATGGACACATGCCACTCGGTTCTGGCATTAAAGACTGTGGGCAGCTGCTGGCAGTTGGTGGCAACCGCAGTCAGGAGAGTGGCACTGTGGTGCTGTTGTAATGAGTGCAACTGGGAGAAATGAGAAGAAAACACAGCTGGCACCAGCTTTTAAGCACTTTAGTATTTCATTCTGCACTCTTTATTTGTGACTTTTCCACTTATAAGTGAGAGTTATCACTGAAAGCTTGTGCAGGCTTGTGTTGAATTGTTCTTGTCTGCAGTGATCTACTGCACAACATGCTTTGTATTGGTGGATTGCTTTCTGTACCCTTCTCTGCCACCACTGGGAGAAATGCTGAAATGTTCTTTCTCTTCAACCAAATACTAGAACTTAAATTTTTTTTTTATTAATAAAGAGTAGTGAGGTTTAACTGGTCAGGAGAGGACAGTGATTGCAGTCAAGCAGGGCTTGGTGTCTGTAGAGTTGATAGCATGGCAGCTGTTATCAATTGGTAGCAGCAGAAAGGTACTTTTTTTTTAGAATTGGGAAAAGAAATGAGTCAAGCAGGGTGGATGTGCCATTTTCTCTTGCAGTCAGCATTCCTTTTGTAAGGACTATAGTTGGTGGGTTGGTCCCTCATTAAATAAGAAAAAAATATATTATAGGGCAGTTGGCAAAGGGGCTTGTTATTTCCCGGTCTCTGTTGCCTCATGAATGCCTGCCTTAGTAAGGGCTCTGCCAATCAGTGACCAGAAAATGACAAATCCATTTTCTAGTATGCATTACCAAACTCTGTTGGGGGCTATCAACCAGCTATACCTGCTACATGGTAGCTAAGAATTACAGTGAAAGTTATGAGAGGTTATGTAGGTTTTGTATGTTTTTTATCATTTGTTACCACAGAGCCAACATTTAAAATGGGCCAGAGACTACTGCTCCCAGAAGGGATTGCCTGCCCACTGACCACAAAGGCAAGCCTGATGGCAGCTTAAACAGGGAAGCCTATCTGTTTATTATACAATGGCAAAAAAAATCTTGGGCTCTGATTGGTCAGTCTGGGACTGGACCCGTGATGTTATCCCAGTACAACATCACGGGTCTAGTCCCAGCGCACAAGAGACCGCATCAAATGTTATAAGAATCATGCCACAGCCCATATCCAAGTTGCCCACACTTGGCATGGCTGCTGTGGCTTTTGCCAGTACTTGCTCATTTTTTTTTTAAATAAATCACTCCTTCCAACAGCCACTAAAAAACCCAACACACCCACCATAAATTAAAACTGTCCACATTAACAGTACCACACTATACCTTTCCTATCTAGCTTCACATTTTCAGACACATTTTAAACAAAGTAGCCTTCCATTACTGTGGATCGCCTCTAACACTTCTCACCAAGCTTCCCGACTCCAAACACAGTAAGCATGTGACACAGCGCTCGTAAAACTCAAAACAGATACAACAGTGTGGCACCGCAAAACAAATACTTTTTCACTCCCTCACATATCCACTCCATTTCCAACTTGTCACAGCTGTCCCCGAAACCTCTGCGGAACAAGCAGCCGGAGCAACTCGCTCACTTCAACAACATGAGGCTGAGCCCGGAGTGTTACTTTGAACCCGTTGCAGTTAGCCTCACTCACTCACTTTTTCCCGCTTTGTTAATATTTTAAAATGAACCATAGATGCGCTTAACAAATGATCTCCCTACCTCCTTTCCTTCGCTTTCAGACATCCACACACCACCACACTATGGGGGGGGAGGGGGCCGTCCTGATAATAGAGCACAAGAACTGAAATACAAAAAAAAAAGGTCACTAAAAAATGGAGAAAAACAATGGAAAAAACACAAAGACAACATACATAATGAGGCAATAGGTCATATTAACAAAGAGTAGCACCACTGACAAAGGTTAAAACCTTCCTATAGGGACTGCACAGCTGCTCAAAAAAAACATTAGCTCCACCTGCTGGCTAAATCAGCACTACTTTTCCTTGAAGTAACCCTACCCATTCCAAAAATGACAGAAAAATCTACTTTAAATGTAGTTTTTCATCATTTTTTTGTTACTTTTTACAAACGAGCCATTGTATAATAGCAATAATGCACTCCAGGGTGTGTATTGTGCTGGAATAACGTCACTTCTGGGATGATTAGTCACACTCGGCCTGCGGCCTCGTGCCTAATCACCCCAGGCGTGACGTTATCCCAGCACAACACACACCCTGTCGTGCATTATTGCTTAATTGTGGAACAATCCTGTCTCCCCCTCTCCTCCTCTTCACATGCCTCATATATGATTAAGAAAGGCTGCAACAAATAAAAATAGTCAGGTCAATCATTTGTGTTACAGGGCCACTTAGATCTCATTGATGAATGCAACCCTTAAGCCATCCCTGGTCATATCAGCCACAAGAGGAGGAGGAAGGCACATCATTATCATACAGGTCACGGTGCCTGCCCCCAGTGTGACCTGAAATGCCCCTTCAATCCCCAGATCACGATGGATGTGACCCTCCCTTCCCCTTTCCCATGTATTTCCTTTCCACTGCCTCCATTGCATTCCACCCCCATTTGCACATACATTTATTTATTTATTTTAGAATATCAGATCTACAGACCTTTGAGTCAAGGACTTATTTACAAAGGCACCTCGTCATGGAGTACAAAGACAGACAGTGTTACACAGTTCAATGCACAGTAATAATTACAGGTTACAGGTTTCAAGCAATAGTTACAAGGTTTCAACAGGTGTTACATAAGTTATAATACCTGACAGGGTGGGCAGTACTGGGAAATACCGGACCACCCATGGGTGTAATGAGGCCCGACGCCACAGGTGGAGGGCCTTATAGCCCCTGGAAGGTCTGGTATTTCCCAATACTACCCACTCTGGAGGGTATTATTGCACTTAGAAAATGGGTCACTGTATTGTATGCATTTTAAAATTAAATTAAATACTATAAAATAGTTTAAGTAGTATAGAATAGCATAAAATAGTTCCTCCACCTTCCCTTGTATGCTTTATTTTTTTTTTTAACCTGAGGACTTTTTTCCTGTTGGAGCCTCTGTACTTGTAAAAAAAAAAAAAGTATGCTGTCTCTTGTAATTGATTTTGTACTCAGTTTTGTCATCTGAGAATGAGTGGGGCTACTCTAGAGCAAAGAAAAGTGAAGGTATTGGGAATTGGCAGTGGGGGCAGTGGTAGCGGGCAGGCAGTTCTGTATACTGAGAAGCGGCAAAGAGAGAGAGAATCGGGAGGTGCAGTTGAGGAAGGTCGAGTGAGCTATTTCTTTTTTTTAGTGGCAATGAGCAAAATGAACAGCCTGAGGAACTTTTGTACAGAGAATGTGAGGAAAGACCATGGCAGACTTTCTGAACTTCAGCTCAGGGCACAAGGAGTCACGTTACCGGTTCAAAATGCTTACTACGTCAGGCGGCTTTTGAGGGACCAGGAGCTGCGACTTTCCCCATCAGATAAAATGTCAGGTAAATGTTGTGTTTGTGAGAAGTAGGCAGTTTTTTTTTTCATTTCTTTTAGTACATCTTGAAGGAAGCTGGGAGCATGGGGGGGGCACACACCGGCTGTCAACTCACTCGGGAGATCACTGGTATTTTCTACTTCTTCCATGCCACATATGGGCTTCCATCTGCAGTAGGAAGATGTAAGAAAATACCGGTGCTCTTATGCTCAGTTTGAGGTTGACAAGCTGCTTGCAGGGAGATGTCATACAGTGGCTGCTTTGTTGACCGGAAAACATGTATGTGCTTTGTATGCTGTTAGACTTATTTTTTTGGACTGTGCAGTCTTATTTTTGCCATGAGAGACAATGGCCTGAGCGCTGAATACTGTTATGCTTTGCCAACCAGGGTAAGTTGGTGGCCACATTTCATTAACATTCGAGGTGCACACTGATTGTTTTGGTTATGGGGCACCCTGAATAGGCTCTCGTTATTATGTGTGATGTATCGGAAAATAAATGAATCTCTACTGCCATGCTTTCACCTATGAGATTCATTTATTTTCTGATGCCATTTTCTAAAGGAGGACAACACCTCAGTGATACATGAATAGAATACAGTTACATGACTGAAGCAGGCTATACAGAAGGACAACACATAAGTGGTAGATGAATAGCAAAACAGTTAAGCAGTGTACAGTGAAATATGGTCACTGGTCAGTAGAGCTGTGAGAATAACGGTGGAATACAATGTATCACCAGGTGACAACAGCAGAAAGGGATGCAGGCATTAGGCCCTGATGGGGACCATAGTATTTGTGCACGGGGGGGCATGTGAAGTAGCATAAGTGCTAAAAAGCAGTCCAAGGGACCTTGTCATGATCCTAAGCAGGATGGTCACTTAGGGTTGGTAGATTAGTCCCCACAGGGGTGGTTCAGAGGAGCACTGGAGACTGGATTTAGGTACACTTGCAGCAGTGGGTGCTGAGGAGGTGGCTCTTGAGGGCTGTCTTGAAGGGACCAATTTTAGTGCAGTTGGTGACATTGGCTGGGAGGGTGTTGAACCAGGAGAATGCTCTGTAGCCAAAGGATCTCTGGGCAAGGGATATCCTGGCTCTTGGTACTAGAAAGGTAGCCTTACAGGCACTATGGGTTAAGACTGTGGGGGTGGACCAGTGAAGGGAGGTGGTTACCCCAGGAGGGGAGAGTCTGAGGAGCATTTTTTTGGTTAGCAGACAAGTCTGATTGTGGATTCTCTCCTCTAGGTTGAGCAGGTTGGCTGAGGAGTACAGTAGACAGGTGTGCATGTGCCTAGAAACTCCGGTCAGGAGCCTGCAGGCCTAGTTAATGGAGAGCTGGATTTTGGTGAGTGCAGTGATGTCAGCGGCTGCATAGATAGGCAGGCCATAGTCCACCAGAGACAGGACGGATGAGGTGATGGCCAGCCTGAGAGCCTTGGAGGAAGGCAGTCCTTATGACGGTATAGAAGCCCAATCCTGGAGTTAGTGATGGTTGAGAGGGTGCTGATGTAGGCATGGAAGGTGAGGGCAGAGTCAAAAGTGATACCCAAGTATAGGACACTTGCTCTAGGGGGTGCAGAGTGCTGGGTAGTATCAGGAGAGGGGCATTTCTGACTTTGCTTTGGTGGTACATGAAGAGTATTGCCATAGTCTTTTTTAAGTTCATGACCAACCTATGGTAGGTGAACCACTGTTCAGCTTGGTGGAAGGCATGCTGGAGGGAGGCCTGTGGTGAAGCAGGGTTGGGGTGTGAGGAGACTAGCACTGCATCATCTGCATAGAGGAGTATTCTGCTGGAACAGATGGTGGGGAGCATGTTCAGATAGAGACTGAAGATAAGGGGTCCCAGGATGGAGCACTGTGGTACTCCGGAGCGGACAGGTCATGCAAGCCTCCCTCCCAGTTCATGGCTCGCTACACTTTGTGCCAGGCCCCCCACTGGAGTTGGGTGACCCCAAACAGCCAGTGTGGTGATGGACCAACCAATCAGTTGTTTGCTGAGGCACCCCTCCCACCAAGGAATAATCTGCTCTGAGAGCTACAGGGTGTAGGGTCTGAATCTGGTAATCCAGACAGGCCACACAAGGTGAGAGTAGATGCTGCCCTGTTTTGCAGAACCCAGGATCTTCTCAATGGCAGCAAAGGCACAGCTCCTCTCTGCCCTGAGGCACTGAGTTATTCACAGAAGAACAGTCAAGTATATAGGTAGCAAGCATCTCACTAATTAGAAGGCTGATAGCCCAACACCCCCCTCCATGACTTTCCCTTCCCTCCCTTTCCTCCTTCTCCCAACAACTGTGATCCTTCCGCAAGTCAGGCACTCAAATCACAGAACCTTAAAATACTCCCCCTCATGGTGCAGAAAAGGTCTATGCAAAAGGGGCACCTAACCCTGATTGCTACAGGGGCCTCACCCCCTGGTGCTTGGACCCCCCATCCCTTTTTTCATGCATGGGCACACTGACACAAAGAAATGTGGATTCAAACATGGAAACTGTGACCTTCAGCCTGCTTCCTCCCTCTTTCTCCTCCCATGATCATCCAGCAGCACTCTGTTCTGCTCCTCTCCTCCAGTCATAGAGCCACTTAGTGGCACTCAGTTCTACTCCCCTACTCCAGCAGCAGATCCATTAGGCGGCACTCTGTCATGCTCCCCTTCCCATGTGTGACAGTATCTGCAACTACATGGAAGCTCTGCAGCCCACCAGACAACCCTACAAATCCTTAATATCTGCTGTCACATGGACCAGGCCTTGCACTTCTGCAGGTAGTTGGACTCTCCCCTTATCACAGGCCCAGACAGCCATGTGCATCTGCATGTGTACAGTAAGGGACTTGCATGAATGAGGATATGATTTCACTATCGCAATAAAAAAAAGGACCTTGTTTGCAAAAAAATGCATTAATGCACCATTATGGTTCAAGTCAATTCACAAAAGTAGGGAAATATGGCATTAGAGTTTCCAACCCTAATTTCTTTCCCCATCCCAAAGCAGCAAAAGGAACAAATGTAAGGGTTTTGGGTCTCCAGAGTCTTGATAAATCAGTGTTGGGGTCTTCCTTGGAGTTGTCATCCCTAATGCGCATCCCCTCTCCTGTGCAAACAAGGTCAGATATGAACTCTTTTCTTCATGCAGTGCTTTATGTGCAGAGAGCTACAACAGATTCTTTTGGCAACGTGGTGAGACATATTTCTCTGCCTTTGAGGACTGTATCACTATGAGGCACTGGCTTGGAGCTGTGCATTGTGCTTTGGACAGGAGGCTATGGGCTGAGGGGAGTGGTGAGCATTAGGACTGACAACCCAAAGGAAACCCCCACCGCTGATTTGCCAAGACTCTGGTGACCCAAAACTCTAATGTTTCTCCTTTTGCTGCTTGGGGGGAAGGGGTGGGGGGTTAGGGTTGGAAACCCTAACACCATATTTCTCTACTTCTGTATCATCAACTTAAACCCTAACTGGTGCATTAATACAGTTTTGGTAATCCACTACAGGGTATGAAGTCATGCTCTTATATATGCACCCTTTGGTATGTGTTGTGAGACATGCAGCCATAGGCCAAGTGTGTTGAACCACCCAAGGCATGGGTATATCAGACAGGGATGTAGCCAGGTATTTCAGATCTGCACACCAAGTGGACTCACTGCTACCCCTCCCCCCTGTTAGGGTGTGCTACCCCTCTCCCCCAGGATATAACCAGACAATATACAAATGTACACCATGACCATGTTTGTTGCCTCATTTTGCACAATAAATACAACTTTTGTATCTCATGACAATGGTTGTTGCCATGCATGGATAAATACAAATGCCATGCATTACTCCCTAAGACACCCACATACCAGCACAGAGCCTGTAAAGTTGTATTGTCCTTGGAATGCAAAGACAGTATTAGTGACCACTCCTTCTAGTTTCAACTCCTATGAATAAAATTACAGAAAGGTTCAGCATTTTCTTTAGTTTTCATGGAAAAAGGAAGCAGTTCAGAGCCTAGTTGCTACCCCCCCCCAAATAAAATTGCACACCATGGAGTACTTGGAGTATGCCTGGCTACACCCATGATATCAGAGCATGATGACATGCCCTGCAGTGGATTATCTGTCTTATAAAATGGTCAAAATTGTTTTGAGGGGATGAAAAATAGAAAGTGCAGATGTACGATCATCATGGGATAACGCAAGGTCTTGTGGTGTGTTTCATTCAATCAGGAAGCAGCATGTTTACTGATCTGTTTCCTGCATTTAATAAATATATACTGCGTACATGAATGGAGAGTTTTTCCCCATAGAACCCACTATCATTTACTTTTTGTACCTCTGGAGAGAGATGTGTATACTGCGGGGAAAATATGTAGCTAGAAACAATATAAACAAAGTTAAAAGGAAACAAATTAGGCAAGCAACAATTAAACAAGAATGAAGAACCTAAGCACCAAATAACAAAAATGTTCACACTTAAAACACTCATGTATACCATAATGCTGAAAAAACAGTTAGAGGACCCCCCCCCCCTTCAAAGTTTGGTCACCAAACAGTCATATCCTTCAATGCTCTACTTCTCTCCTCAGTTGAACTCCCACTGACATTACACCATGGACCCCATTACACCACATTTCACCCCTTATCCTGAATGAGCAGTGTTAGGCACACCCACCTCTCATTTCCATGTTGGGGTGCCGACTGAACTGTCTATCAATGAGCGTGTGCTGTATAGTGTACGGACTCACTGATAGACAGTTCATTCAGTGCCTGGCTATGGAGGTGAGAGGTGGGGTGTGCCGGGCACTGGCTGTCATTTGGGATGGTGGGGTAGACAGGGTGGGCACTACCTGCTGGGGGTGGGCTGTCACTATACCACCACGAGGGGGAACAGTATTCATTAGTACTGGGGCTCCATCGGGGATTGGGGGGTTGTATTAACTACGGACAGAATTGGGTATGGGAGGTTATGAATTATAGTAAGGGTGGCATCAGGGAATGGGGATGGGTGACATAATATGAAATATGAACATGGACAGCATCAGAATGGGGGGTTATTTAATAATAATGGCAGCATCAGTGATCGAGAAGTGTGACATTTATGAATTTTACACTATGAACAGCATCGGAGAGGTTTATTAGATATAATAAAGGTAACTTCAGGGATCAGGGAGGGGGCCACTAGACCACCAGGTAGGGGTAAACTAATCTATAGGTGGCATCCAGGCTGGGGTGGCGTGCCTCGGCATAGTGCAGCACACAGGTTGTCTCCCAGAGGGGATTCTTCTAAGTACCCTTAGATCAGCCTGGCTGGTCTAAGGTTACTTAGAATTTCTCCCTCTGGGAGAGATCTGTGAATCTCATTTTCGGGAATGTGGCAGCTGGCATCTGCCACATACACCCTAGTGCCACATGGCAATCCATTATTGGGTGCATGGGTGGTGCAAGCCCTATTTGGGGCAGGCAGCCTGTGGTTGATGCATGCTGTCTTTGTGAATTGCTCCCAGCACATCTTCTGGCGCAAGGGGCACTTTGCACCATTCTTAGTAGTGCAAGCCCCTTGCACCCTGCTGGGAGCTTTAAGAATTGGACCCAGTGATTTTAAACACATAGCAATTAGTAGTGCTGTGCGGAATGCGGATGTCTGCTAGTGGAATCAGTGTAGACTGACCATTCTGCCAGCCGATTTTCCATTGGAATTTCGCTGGTCTTTCTGCTGAATTGTACTTGTTGTGATCTGTGGAATTTTATTCTCTGGAACAACATTTTATTGTGGAAATTCATTCAGTGACCATTTCCTTGTAATCTATCTAGATGCACAGAACTTAATTCTGTAGTAATGTAGCATAAAATTTATTCCACGTTATTCTGCTATGGAAGTCTGCCATTCAGCTTCCAACAAAATTTGGCAGAATTTCAGCAAAATTTCAAGAAAATCCATGAAATTCCATTCCACATAAGTTTGAAAATTCTACACACTAAGAGTAACTGGGCAATTAGCAGAGATGACCCTGTACATTCCTACCAGTTCACGTCCAAAGTGCTGATTAACAGGATTAGACAGGAAGAAACATAACAGCGAGTGCAGCTGTATTCATGGAGAAAGTCCAGTACTGCAATATGGGTTCACAAAATACACAGATGGTTGATAGCAAATTAGCTACAAGACAGAAATCAGATAGTGCGGGTGGATGGTTACTATTTAAATTATAATGCATAATGATTTGCCTGCACGTGAGGATCTCTAATTAACCATAAGAGAGCCTCACATGTAGCTTTTGTAAAAGTGACCTGTTCCACTTTTGAAACAGTGTTCCCATGTCTTCTATATTAAAACAACTTTTATTATAAATTAATATATTTTTAAACATCAGTTACAGTGATCACTTTACAATATGTTAGTGTAAAACCAGGACTGCCTCTTACACTTTTAAGAATGTTACCTTTTATATCCTTAAAGTGCCAGAATGCACCCCTTCAAATCATGGTTCTCTCAGCATAAGAATGTGTGAGGAAACATTCTTATGGCTGTACATAACAAGAACCAGTGCAGGTACCTTATTAATGTGTAGTGGAGGGATGTACTGAGTGCAAACATTTATTTGAAATCCTAGATGAAAGATTGTCCCAGAAATAAATTATTCAACAAGAAAGTGATTTTTTTGAAGGTGCATCACTCTCATGTGCCCACCTTCAATTATCTTCCATTAGAAAATGGGTAATGTGAAACTCACCTCCTGATTGGCTAAAACAGCCTGGCACCTGGGCTGTTATTTTTTAACAATGCCCTGTAAAAAACAAGTGTCAATTCAGGGTGCCCCATTACTTAGAATATTACTGGGCACCCCAAATTTGCAAATTCACTTGCCATCATTTTTTTCCATCACTTACCGACAAAAACACCCCACCAGCCCAAAAAGTGCTATAATCCCCACCACATCATCATTTTTCATGTATTCACCACAAGAAAACATTGCATTCTTAAATCAGTACTCCACCTCTGACCACAAACATGAAAAGCTGCCACACTAACAACTACCTGGGTCCCTCTCGCGGTACCTGTGCCAACTGCATTCCCATACAGATCTCCCAACCGTTCGACAGTGCACCCGCATGCCACCATCGCTCTGCTGTTCATTCCCTGAAGATCCTACCTTCTTCTAGAATGCTTCCTTTTCTTGCCCTGTCAGCTCATCCGTCCGGCACCACTGCTCTCCGCTTACAACCCCAAGTTACAAAAAAAAAAATGGACCTGACAGAAGAGAATGAATGAATCTTTAAAAAAAATAAAGTATAAAACAAAACCAGATGAATTTAAGTCCCGCGTCTCTCGGGTGTGTCGGGAGAGTGAGGAAACCATGACAACCAGAAAGCAAAACTAAAAGCTACATAAGCTGTACTAGGACAAAAGCCCCTAGAAAAAAATCATTACAATGCAGGTTGAGGAACTATTTTATTACAAATGGAAATGAAATGGCTCAGAGTACAAACACCCAAAGAAATGTTTTTTTTTTTCAAATATATGAAACACAGTTGCCCATTTTCTAAGTGTAATAATACCCTCCAGGGTGGGCGCTATGGAATATAACGGACCTTCCAGGGGCTATAAGGCCCTCCGCCTGCGGCGTCGGGCCTCATTACGCCCCGGGCGGTCCGTTACATCCCAATAATGCCCACCCTGTCGGGTATTATTATTACTTACACAGTACACAAGAATCCAATTATAAAATATCAACCAGCAGTTAGGTCATCACATTGAGTCTGGAAGAATGAAATGCTTTGAATGAGTTAAGGGGTTAAAATTATTAATGTGTAGGGGCAGTACCCCATTCTGCAGTTCAGTACCATTAGATTGATGCTGGGTCTGCTGTTCTTTAGCACATTAATAAATGGCCTGATCGATGGTAACAGTAGCACACTGCTAAAACTTGCAGTTGGCACTGAATCACTCACCAGAGTAGACAATGTGGAGGTGTGTCATGTACTGCAAGGGATTTGAACACACTGAAGTTGGGGGGTCAAGAAATGAAGGATTAGTTTTAAAGTGGGGAAGATCATGATCCATCAGCTAGATGCATGAAATCCTAGCCACATATGCACCATGTATGACACAACAGCAAACAAAACAACTAAAGAATTAAGGGGGTGATTGTGGCCAGTAAGATGAAGCCACTATTGGGTTAGATTAGGAAAAAGATAAGCAGGTGATGAGAGGTGATCCTCCCAGCGGACAAAGCCTTGGTTAGATTGTTTATGTTGTGTGTGACCCAGTTCTGGTCACCACAGTAGTACATGCTGAAAGGACATAGTACAGCTTAAAGCAGCACTGCAATGAAAAATGTTTTTCTAAAATAGCTAGTTTCAGCTACAGTTAAGAAAAATATTAAACCTGTCAATTGTACTTGACTAGGTACAGTCTGTGCTGTACACCACGAGACTTTTTTTATTTTCTCGATCCTAACCCTTGCCAGGTTTACAATGCTATTTCTATGAAAAATGTGATGCCCATTTTTTTTTTTTTTAGAAAAAACAATGAAATGAAAACATTTATAAAATACTCAAATGTTGGTGGAATTAGAAAATTGTACCACCAAATAAAATTGGGAGGATGGCTGGAATCTTTTATACTGAGAAAAGTAGGGTCAAATGTTTTGCCAAGTTTCGTTGCCCTGCTGCTTTAAGAAAGTTCAGTCCAGGGCTAACAAGTAAATTAACCCAATTACAGGTAAGAGATATGAGGAACGTCTGGAGATACGTATTGCTGACTATCTGTTCTATACTCAGATTACATAGCATAAAGACAATAAGACCAGTGGGCTGAATTTTCACTCAGTCCCCATCCTACCCCCAAGTAACATTTTCTCCATACACATGGAACTTTTTAACATTTTAGGAAATCTAAACCTGAAATTCTTTTTTTAACAAGAAAAATTAGATATTCACATGAATGTAATTATGAACTTCCAACACCAATATCTGCTTGGGAAGATTTGACATTCTTTATCTCAGTAATGTTTGACTGATACTGCAATTTGGAATCTTCAGCCTTAACTAGTGAAACTCATATTAAGAGAAATTGCACAGGAATTTATATGTTTGGCAACCACAAGCTCATCTTGGAGTTCTATGGTTTTTTAGAGGAGAGAAATGGCTGTGAGTAATCTTGTTCCCATATTAAATGTGGATCCTATGTCTGGAAATGCTGGTAATGTGGAACTGGTACTAATTCAAAATGAAGCTGTAAATACTTTGGACAGAGTAACAGTGAACAAGTTTCAAGAGAGCATGACTGATGCTAAACAATATGACTTTGTTAAACTGGAAATGGAATTTTAAATCAAAATCCTTCTTTTGTCCAGAAACATTGGATCCTACCATTTTAACTTGTCAGTCAATTGTTATGAAAGAGACTGCTGTATTATAAAATATCAACTGGCAGTTAGGTCATCACATTGAGTCTGGAAGAATGAAATGCTTTGAAGGAGTTAAGGGGTTAAAATTATTAAAGTATAGGGGCAGGACCCCATTCTGCAGTTCAGAAATTTATTTGAAATCCTAGATGAAAGATTGGCCCAGAAAGAAATTATTCAACAAGAAAGTGATTTTTTTGAAGGTGCATCACTCTCATGTGCCCACCTTTAGTTATCTTCCAGCAGTACACAAGAACCTAATCTGCACACTCAGGACACTAATAGTTTCAGGGGTTCCATGTCATAATAGTGATCGCAAACCAGCGATCGCTATCACAGTGAATGTACATCGCCGAAAAGCAAAACGGCAATGTATACTTCTCGGCGACACCGGAGCCTACAACCAAAAACGACAGTTATGTGGGGGACTGTGCCCCCACACACCTTCATGATTATAGATTACTGACTCCAGGGGGTGCATGTTGAGGAGGGGAGACATCCCCCCCCCAAAAAAGAAACCCAGTAAAAGCACAAAAAGTTACCTCTCCCTAGCCCCGAACCCTGTACCTACTGCATCATAGATAGCAACCCTTACTACCAAACCATATGGCTAGCTCAACAGCAGCACACCACACTGCACCATACAAACCCTCTTCCCTATCCGTCTCCTTCCAGTCACTGTCCTGCAGTACAGCAACCCTCCCTCACTCATCCCTACCCTGGCTTCTTAATACTTCTGTCAATTACTCTCATGGTTTTTGGAGTCATGTAAACACTTTGTTTGGTAAAAACAAGTGCAACTCCATGACTGATGTGGTCATAGATGATTATAACTGCAATAACCAGCTTATTCTTGCCGATGCTTTCAACTCCAGATTCACTGACCTCTCCTCCTATATGACTTCTCCTGGGCTTCTACCTGAGTCGCTGCAGGGTAACCCTAATCATTCCAGACCACCTTTCAGCCTTCACCCAGTCTCTGAGACCAAAATCCTAAGCTTACTCAAGTCCATCTCTCCTACTGGATCAGCTGAAGCAGATGGACTCCTACTGAAATTCCTGAAAACCATTGCCCATACTATAGTCTCTCCAGTGACTCGACTCTTTAACCTATCCCTACTCACTGGGCATGTCACCTCCTTCCCTCTGAAAGACTGCTAGAGTTGTCCCTGTCCACAAGAAGGGGGACACCACTAACCTGGATAACTACCGCCTTATTGCCATGCTCTCCACCCTCTCTAAAATCCTGGAGAAAATCGTTGCTACCCAGGTCTCGAATCTCCTCCACTTCAACAGCCTTTTCACACCATATAAACATGGTTTTTGACAAGGGCACAGTACATCCACTGGCTTCATACAGTTCACAAATGATGTCAGACTTGCAATGGACAATGGTTCTCTCACTGGGGCTACTTTTGTTGATCTAACAAAAGTGTTCAATTTAGTTGATCACCAGCTGTGCCTACCAAAGTTATCAGGTCTTGGCTTCTCCTCCTCTGACATCACCTGGTTTCAAAACTACCTCTTGGAATGGCTGTAATTTGTCCAGATTGGGGGGGCTAAGTCTTCACTCACTCCTATTTAGACCGGCGTGCCTCACGGCTCAATTCTTGGAACTCTCCTAGTCACGGACTTCATAAATGACCTCCCTGTCTAACTGGTCCTTGTTCAGCCCTTTTATATGCTGATGATCTGGTTCTTTACTCTTCCTCTCCAAACCTTTCAGACGTCAACCAAAATGTCAATATTAACTTCAATACCTTTAAGTGCTGGCTATTGCAGAACAAACTTGTCCTCAATAAAACTAAAACAGTGACAATGCTCTTTGTCTCAGGTCCCAAAAGTCGATCCTTCACCCAACCCTTATGTATCACAGCACTAGATGGCTCCTCCCTTGACTCAGTTACCTCATTTAAATATCTAGGGGTCACCCAAGATTCTGCCCTGGACTTTGACCTACACCTAATTACGGTCATCAAATCCATAAATATTCAACTGGGGCTGGCATATAAGGTCAGGCACAGCCTTACATCCATGGCGAGGCTTGCCATTGCACAAGGGATCCTGAGACCTAAGCTGGGGTATGGTTTCATAGCCTTTACAACAACTTTTGGAGGGCTGTTCCAAAAGTGGGATGTCTGTTACAACAATATCTGCCTTTTCTTCTGGCACTACCTCAGCTTACTCACCGATGCGCACTATACTCCAGCCTTGTATGGTTTACACTCTCAACTTTCTATCAGTTTACTTCCTACTGTTTCATTAAGAATTTAATCTCATCCCAGATACCTGACAAATTGACTTTACTGCTCAAACCTGCCACCTCTACCTACCCACTGAGATCAGCTGACAAATCCCTTCTTGTCCTACTGAGATGGAAAACCAAAATGGGTGAAAATGCCTTCTCTGTATATGCCCCTAAACTATGGAATTCACTTCCACCAGATATAAGAAACTCCCCTTCTCCTCCCAGCTTCAAGCAGGACCTATGTAAATCTCTTCTAAGCTCGGAACCCTGCTACTGAAGTGTGTCCACCCACTCCTTGCCTAGTCTCTCCTAGTTGCCTACGGCTCCTGTCCCTACTTCTCTCAAATCTACCTGGGATATTTTATTTCCCCCTCCCCTAGCACCTACTCTCTAAGGTTGATATAAGACTATTAATTAATTGCACTTTGTTATCTTGTATCTGTTACTGTATATTGTTTCCTGCTAACGTACTGTCATTGCTGTCGTTTTTTTACATCTGCACTGTGCCTGATCTCTAACCTGTGCTGTACTGATTTCTTATTCACCTGACTTTTCACTGTATTTACTGTTATGTACCTGCCCTCTGATGTAATCTCCCAGGACATACCAGAAAATAAGCAGATATGCTGTCTAGAGTGCCTACATGGTGAATGAAATCTAACTAAATAAATAAATACCCTCACTGTACCTGTCTGTTGCTACCCTTACAGGGTAGCTCACTTGTCAGGTGCAGCAAATGAGTTGCTCATAACAGAGTCACTCATTTGCAGTCACCATCATCACTGGATACTGGTTTGGGGTCTAAGATTGCCTGCTGCAAATTTAAGTCTAAGTTGGTAGAATTTTTTCTACAACCATTAGTTCAAAAGTTTCTGAGGTTGTAAAGACTTACTGGTAAGACTGACAACAGTTGACTGGCAGCTGCACTTGATGTGGGTCAGTGTTGACATTCTGCCAATTTAAACTTGTATACCACATATACGGGGCTTGGAAGCACTTCATTATTATTTGAATCAAAGAATCTGTATTGGTGCACCACCATCACATTTTTTTGCTAAATGCTGTGGTGTTCATTTTTGCACATACTTGTCTTTGTGCTCAACAGTAAATTTTGTTTACAAAATTGGGGGGCTGCAATCAGTCCACAGTGGCCCCCTCTTTCCCAAACCTAGTTCTTGTTTTTTGGGGAAGAATGTATTATTTCTAACCCCATTTGCAATATTTTTTGAAAATATGTGGTACACTGGTGCAGGTACACTGAAGATTTATTGTTTGTGCAGGATGGCACATCGGACTTGGCAAAAGAGTTTGTTGAGTTTATTAAATGCCAGCAACTTAAATCTCACATTCATTTGTGACATAACAATATAGAATCACATTCCTGAACTTGGAGATGTCACAAGTGATTTGCAAACTGAGTCTAGAGGCTATAGAAAGCGTATGGCTGGCAACACTATATTGCATGAAACTCAATACCTAGAATTTCCTATGGCCAGTTCCTTAGTCTTAAAAGGAAATGTTCTGCATGTGCAGATTTCAGAAATCAGATAGAAGAACTTGCAACTAAATTAAGGGAAAGGGGCTATGGTCAGTGTACCTTAGAACAGTCACTTCTAAGGGTAGATCATCATGATAGGGAAGCACTGCTTAAATCTAAAGACAGGGAGGGGTACAGCTGTAAGCCCCTTGTTTTCATTTTAGAATACACAAAATTGGAAACAAGAATTATAAACACCTTGCTAAAGATATAGGTAATTTAAGGTAAACCAATGTCCCAATGGAAGCATACGACACTTCCATTCCTGTGACATGGATTTGGGAATGAACTGGGAGCTGTCAATTGAGAGGCCAGAGTGGGAGGAAGTGCTATCATTTCCAGTATGTCCCAGCTGGGGGAAGGTATGTGGCACATTCTGGCACTGTAACAGCTCCTGCTGGTGGGCTGGAGAGCTTGCTGACATAGCAGGAGCATGCTGCATGCACTGTAGGCAGCACCCCCGCCATGCACTTGTATGCCACCTGAGGTTGTAGGATAGAGACAAAGGCAGAGGAAAAATATGCTGGCAATGTAGGAGGATGGCCAGCCCCTTTCAGGCCCCACACCACCGATCAGACACCCTGCTTCACCTGATCTGGATGCCTGGAGGGGTATAACCCTGAAGGCTCCATCATGAGGGGAAAGCCATGAGGGACAAAAGCAAGAGTAAGTACCTGGGAAAGGTGGATGACAGGGCTGGGGGGTTAGCTCAAAGGGGGCAGGCCAAGCAAGTAGGAGGGTAAACAAATAACAACAAAAAATGTTATTATCGTTCATTGTCCTCACCTTTTCTCATTCTTCTCCTGTCTTTCCAATCTAAGCTCTCACAATTATTTGCAGTGTAGATATCTTCTGATTTCTTGCCCCTTTGATGCTCAACACCCTTTGGGGTATTCTTTTTGGGTTTCTTTCTAAGCTACCTTTAGCCAAGGGAATTTCCCGCAGCACCTATGGGGGGGGCCTCCTCTAGCATTCCTTGCTTTGTACCCCTACAGAGTGGTATATCCCATGGAGAGAGAGAGACAAATAGCCACAATATATCAAAGTCACACAAACATGCATCTCGTCTAGTTGCATAAGCACAATTGAATGGGAAGGCTTTAAGCCTGAGGTTTAATTGGCAGAGCAACTATGTCACTCCCTCATCAGGCCTTAAAAGGCCACTTTTCCTGGACTGTTCCAGGATTCTTCTCTTTGTTGCCCCACCATCCACCTCTCCTCCTCCAGTGGCTCATCTTTCTCGTGGGCTTCTTCCTAAGCTATCTTTAGCCAAGGGAATTTCCTGTGGCACCTATGGGGGGAGCCCTCCTCTAGGGTTACTTACATCGTACCCCTACAGGGTGGTATATCCCACGGATAGAGAGGTGAATACACACAATGTATCAAAGTCACACAAGCATACATCTCATCCAGTTGCGTAAGCACAATTGAACAAGTGATTATATGCCACAGCCAAACTGTTAAATGGAGCACTGCTCTATCCTCATGTCAGGCAATCACCAATGAAGTCCCGCAGTGGTCAATGCTCAGTCCATTACTATTCTCCCTTTTTAGCAATGGTCTGCCCTTAAATTGTGGAGAAGCAAAAACAATCTTCTATGCTGATGATTCTGTCCTGTACAGGACAGTAATGTCACTACAGACATTGAGCAAGGGTTAACCAGGGACTTTGCCATCCTCGCTAATTGGCTCTCATCTAACCACTTAGTGCTCAACATCAAGAAAAGAAAGGTCATACTCTTTGGGCCTAGAAGGCTAGGTGTAGACAGAACCCAGCTCCTAAGCATCATTGATGCCAGTGGGGCCACGTTGGTGGTAGTAGACAGCTGAAAGTATCTTGGAATGTTACTAGATCAAGAGCTCACATTAAAACAGCACATTGAACATACTACTAAAACCATACACCAAAAACTAAATCTGTTCTGTAGGCTTAGGGCATAACTCATGAGAGAAATCTGCCTTACGGTGACAAACTCCATCCTGCTTCTTATGCTCCTCTATGGAGCTCCATTGTTGTCATCTCTGAAGGAAACTGGGTTTAGTAGGCTCTGAATGCTCTAACATGAGGTCTGCAGATTCAGAGCACAAGCTGACAGTATGGAACATCATTGCAATGTTCTCTCATCGCTAAACTGGCCCCACCTGGACAGCAGGTTTAAGCATCCTTCACTCTGCCTCATGTTCAAAATCCTGAGTAACCACCTACCTCACCTCCAGAACATAGTGGTGCATAGGCAGCATGTAAGAACCCTCCATGCGACATCGCAATCCACTCTAGAGGTACTAAGGGTACTCACAGCTGCTGGACAAAGGTCATTTGTCTATAGAATAATGCAGTGCTGGAACAAGCTTCCCTGCCTTGCAGAGCAGCCCTTTGCTTCCTGTATTCAAGTATTCACTAAAAGCACACCTCTTCACTAAAAGTAAGTGCACATGTGTGTACTAAAAACTATGCCCAGAACTTCATGAGTCTGACTAAAGCTCCCCTGAACTAGTATACCTCCCACTTTCTAATTGCCTTAGACTAGCTTCCCTAATTCCAGTACAACTGCAACTGAATACTTATACATACCTCACCACATGTGACGGCACTTTTTATGATGTTAGTTTATATTGATCATGTTTATTGTTGACCTTCTGTTGTCCTACGTTAACTAATAACCAGTCCCACACTGAGTGACTATGTTTCTTTAATGTCTCCACAAATTGGCTTTTTTGTCTGTATATAGGCCTTTATATTTTTTCCATATGTCTGTTGATTATTGAATTCTTTACTGCGTATGACACTTGCTGAACATTCTCTTGCATGTAACTAATCCGGGGTTGCCCCTGAAAAGGGACTGTTGGTCTCAGCAGGCCTATCAGGTCAACAAACTTCAATAAATAAATAAATATGCCTGACAGTAATGGGAGATGGGCACAAGTAGTAGTAGTTTTTATTTATTTGTGGTGCCCTTCCCAAAGGCCTAGGGCACCATTACATAGGATTTAAAAACAATACCGGGTATCAATAAAATATCTTATCATACTCGCATAACATAATATCATTCCCTACAAATGTCCAACTAGTAATTATTAATCTCTAAATGCTTGTAGAAATTGAAAGATTTTTAAACCACGTTTGAAAATCTCTATAGAGGGGGCCTACTTCAAAGACCCAGGCAACAAATTCCAGAGAGTCACAGCAGCCACTTCAAATGCCTAGTCTCCCAAAGATTTTAACCTAGATCTGGAAACTTCCAGGAGGCCCTCCCCTGTCAAGTGGAGAGAGCGTCTTGGGGCATAAGGGTGAAGGAGCTCTAACAAGTAACCCATACCCAGCCCATGTAGGACCTTAATGGTCAGCAGACCTATTTAAAATTAGATGCGCCACTGCACTGGCAGCCAGTTTAGTTCATGCAGCACCAATGAAACATGACGGGATCTTGGGAGACCCATCAATAACTGGGCCACAGCATTCTGCAGCAGCTGCAGGCACTGCAACACACCTCCTTTGACCCTGAGGTAAAACGCATTACAGCAGCAGAGCCTCAAGGTAACAAATGCATGTACCAATGTGGCTAGGTCATTGGGAGAGACAAGGGACTTAATCTGGACCACATTACGAAAATTATAAAACCCACTCCGGATTACTCCAGATTACTGCTGACACCTGATCCTCTAGTGTCAGCTCATTATCCAGAATGACACCCAGATGTTTTACCTAGGTGGAGGCCACTAGGTTAGATGGACTGAGCAAAAGCCCAAGAGCCTCCCCAGAGTCCTCCACTCCCCCTTTTGACCTGGCTTAACTACCAGAACTTCAGTCTTTCCCATGTTAAGACTCGACTAACTTGACACCATCCACATCTGGATTTCACACAAACACTCATTAAACACATCGACTGCATCTGTTCTCCCAGGTGCAAAAGACAGGTAGAGCTGGGTGTCATCAGTATAGCAATGAAACCCAAGCCCACACCATCTTTTGACCTCATCTCACGGCAACATATACACTGCAAATAACACATGTGAGAGGATCAAATCTTTGGGCACTCCACAGGACAGGGCTATTGGGTATGAGGAATAATTCCCCAGTACCACACTCTGGGTCCTGCCCCAGGTAAAAGACTCAAACCAGTTGATAGCTTTGCTGGTGAGTCCTACATATTCCCTCAGTTGGTCCATAAGAAGCCCAGGATCCACAGTGTCAAACGCTAATAAGAGATCAAGGAGAAAATGAATAGATCATTCTCCCCGATCCCTCGCCCTGAGCAGGTCATTCAGTACCAGTATTAACACAGTCTCTGTGCTGTGCATTGCCCTAGATCCAGACTAGAGGGGCTCATAGATGTTAAAGGTAGCAAGGTAAACCTTAAGTTGCCATGTAACCACCTTCTCCATAATCTTCCCTAGAAAGGGAAGATTCGAGACAGGTCAGTAATTTGCCAAGATCTCTGGCTTTCCTCTTTTATTGTGCTGAAGGGGAAAAGAGTCCATAAAGAGACACTATGAGTATCAGGGGTTGTTGTTGCTATGTCTCCAAATGGAGGAAAATTAGGGATTGTTGATGTCATTTCTCCAAAAGGATAGATGTCAGAAAATCTCACAATTGAGCGGCTGTCAAAAGTGTGGGGGACAATAGCTTTTACCCAGCACATGTTGGTCTGAGATGCCTTTTGCTGCCACATCTCACCAGCAGTCAAAGTAGATGCAAAAAAAAAAAGTAATCTCTGTAATCCCCAGTGGATGCACAAATTACTACAACCAGCCGGTGTTAGCTGGAATGCCCCTTTCAAGTCTGCTTACCAGGAATGTTATGACCAGTGGGTGGAAAATGAAGAGCGAAAGCTCACCAAAGGGGATAATCCACAACCACCATGAAAGAACAAAATGTTGGTGTGGATTAAGACAGCTTGGCAAGCTGTCACTAAAAGTAATAGTGAAGTCCTTTGAAGTACTGTACACTGTCCCTATGACCTATAACTCAGATAGAATGAATGCTTATGATTTTGTTTTTTCTTAGGTCTGTGCTGTCTCCAGCTTTGATCAGATGTTATTACCTGCCTGAAGGAGAGAGTAACTGCAGAAGAGGCAAGAGATGAAATGCTTTGTAAATTAGAATTAGATAGTAGAGACAGTCAGCCAGATCCCTACGTAGAAGGTCAGGAACCCAACAGCTGCTCAGATGAGGAACTTGATTCAGAGGATGAGATCAAATGAAATACCCTACCTGGCTGGACAATCTATTTTTATTCTTTTTATTCTTTTGCTTTTCTTTGTTTTGATTTAGTTTTTTGTTTGTGCTAATAAAGTACCAGTAATTTACTAACTCTGTGGTATGTGTGATAACCTGGCACAGTTTTTGACTGGGTGACAAGATCCCTGGATGGGGGTTGGCCGGTTAATCTCCTATATCTAGACTTCAGCAAGGTGTTTGACTCAGTAGCACATGGGAGACTCCTGAGCAAACTGAGGAATTTAGGGGTAGGGGATAGGATGGTGAGATGGATTGGAAACTGGTTAAGTGACAAACAGCAAATGGTGGTGGTATGGGGGAGTTTTCAGGACCTAGAAAGGTCATTAGCGGGGTCCTGCAAGGATCTGTATTGGGACCACTGTTATTTAACTTCTTTATCTCAGACATTGCAGAGGGGGTTAGGAGCAAAATTAGCCTGTTTGCTGACAACTCAAACTGGGAGCGGTGGTGGATAGTGAGGAGAAAAAGAACACACTCCAGGAGGACCAAGAAAGGCTTGAACAGTGGTCATTCACATGGCAATTGGGTTTTAATGCTAGAAAGTGCAGCATACTGCACTTGGGAGCTAGGAATCCAGGGTACAACTACCAATTGGGGGGGTAGTTTAGAAGGCTTTGAGGAGGAAAAAAAAAATCTGTGATTAGTGATCACTGGGAAACTGAATAACTCAGAACAATGCAGGAAGGCAGCAAATAAGGCAAACAGAATGCTGGGGTGCATTGCTAGGTGTATCACTTCAATAAGGAAGAAGGTGATCCTGCAACTGTACAAATCCTTGGTAAGTTCGCACCTGGAGTCTTGTGTGCAGTTCTGGAGCCCTTATTAAAAAAGGACATTATGCTCCTGGAGAGGGTCCAGAGGAGGGCATCTAAAATGATCCTTGGAATGGGTGATAGGACCTACGAGGAGATACTCAAGGAGCTAAACATGTACTCCATGGAGGACAGAAAGGACAAAGGGGACATGATAGATACATTCAAATTCTTAAAGTGTTTCAACAGAGTGAACACTGAGGGTTTATTCAGACTGAAGGGAAAAGGGACCATGAGGGGGCATACTGTAGCCTGATATTGGTGGTGGGGAGGTTCAAAATGGATCTGAGGGAGCATTACTTCACAGAAAAGGTGGTGATGCCTTGGAACATGCTACCAGAGGATGTTATAGCAATGGAAACTGTGAGAGGGTTTAAGAAAGGATGGGATAAATACATGGGCAGGGTTCAGGTGGGGAGAGGAGGGACCAGTTGGGAAATTCAGGATGGGAATCTGAGAAGGGAAGTAATGAGGGGGGATGGGCAGCAGCAGCAGTGATTAAATTGCAAGCTACATATCGAGCAGATGCGATAGACCTAAAGACCTAATCTGTTGGCAACTTTGTATGTTCATTTAACTATAGTAAACTCACACGCATGCACACACACCCACACACACTCTCAACACGCAAACACTCTCAGATGCATGCTCACAAACATATCACAACAGGAAGCAGAACAGAACAGAAAATACCAATATCAGAAAATGAGAAAGACAAGAAGGAAAAAATGTACCATAATACATGTAACAAAAATTATCGAGCCTGTTGAGGTAGAGTAGAATGGGCGGTACCATAGTCAGGGAAGTGTGAGTGGGTGGGCAGATTCGGAATGTGTGGCAGACAACAGAGATGTGACATGATTCATGATTTCAGCCAAACGTTTGTTAAAAATAGTTAAAACAGTCCCCATGGTAGTCAGTCCTGCTGTGGCCAACGTACGAGGGCAGCTTATATTAAACACTTGTGTTTTCAGCTGTGGCCTATAAAAGACAGAGGCTAATAATAGAGGGCAGTTATTAATTAAAGAAATAGGGTATATGGAAAAGTCTAAATGGTGAAGTTGCAAAAGCTAACATTGTCCTGGCTGTTTAAAGCAAGACTACACAGACTGTTGATCAGGAGAAACATAGAGGGTTACACTGAATCAGTGCACTAGCTTTCTGAAAATTAAGCTTGGATGTGTGCTCAAACTGGGATCTTGCCACTGCAGCATGGCAGAAGGGACATACACAATGGACCCTGATACTGTGTTACTAGAGCATGTACTGCATGTTCCTCTGTAACTATAATAGGAAATACAAAATGCTACCAGCACTGAAACCTTTTTAAATGAATAAGTAAACATGTTGAAAGAATATACATCACAATGAGACATGATTAATTTTAGGCCAGTTAGCCTGACATCGATCCCAGGGAAAATACTGGAAATATAAAGACAAAGCCTCATGGAAAAATAAATGGCACCACAAAGGAACATTCACCAGCATGGTTTTTGTAAAAGAAGATTATGTTTAACAAATTTGCTGGGGGGTATGGCTAGCCATTGACAAGAGGGTAGCATAAATCTAACAACATCAGCTTTTCTTGAAAAATTCTGCAGACATTAGGCATTATTGTGAGGTTTACAGCACAGTTATAGGCACTCCTTGCAAATCCTCAGTGTGCTGAGTCTAACGATACCAATTTCATGTGCCGCTGACTTAGCAGTGCTGTTTTAAATACCTCTTTACCTTGTCACCCACCAACATTGCTGCCACCAAAAGTGAAAGTATTAGACTCGCAGCCCCAGCCTTGACCATCTAGACAGTGTTTATAAAATTCTTCTGCAAATGGCAGCCTCATCAGTCACCCAGAATGACATGTGTAACCCCTAGGCAGTGCTGTCTCTAGGGTTACTACCCCTGCCTGTACTTCTGACAACAGGTTGAGGGGCCTGGGTTCAATATATTGGTGCCTCCACCCAGAGTACAGTATGTGGGGGTATCTACCTAACCTAATATAGCCCTCTGGAAAGCTATATCCACCCACAAGCCCACCTAGTGACCGAGGACCTTTGAAATAAACACAGTCCCTGTTAGCAGTTACCACACAGTTGGCAATTAACATTTACAATATGCACACACACCCTACACTTACCACCAGGGCCTGGTCTTCGGTAAATATCCTGGAACCCCATGTAAAACACTATTCACAGAAGGCATGTACTTTTAAATACATTTTCCCCAGAAACATTAACCTTTACCCAGGCAATGAGATATTCGTGAGGCAATGTAACAGTGAAACAAATCAACTGATTAATTGTTGTAATATTTTTTATTATTTTCAGAAAAAATGTCTAAACATACAGCTTATGGCCTAGGTTTTCGGATAAGCACATCAAATACAGGTGCAAAGATCCACTTTAAACAAACTGTCATTGTACAGAAGTAACCTGAGCAGTATTAAACGTGTCTGTTCCAGCAGTGCTGAGGGCAGGGTACAAGCTATACTGATATTATTCAGTGTCTTGGAGAGACCATTACTTTATAGATGTACTCACCAGACAGGAGCTTCCGCCATTAGTTATTGTGGGACACAGGCACACTGAGTAGGTCCTATCAGTAATTCAGAACAATCCCTCTTCAAGGGTTCAGGGAAAGAGCCACGTTCTGTGTGTGTATATGTTCAGCAAGATCCGAGGTATGTCTGGAACAAAATCAGATATTCCCAAAGAATCTAAGAATCTAATGCATAACTAGAGTAGTATATAACATACATAAATACAGTTAAAGTCTAGACAATGTATATCGTTTATACAGTTTATACAGAGACCCACCTTGATTGACTATACTGTACCTAGATGGGTTCTATGCTCTATGTTATATCAAAATACAGTATGGAATTCTGGACAGAGAAGGCATTATATGACTCTTAGGGCATCATGTCTTTCCTGGGAGTGTTACTTATATTAGTTAGTTTACAGAGACCTTTGTTTACACACTGCTTAAAAGAGTATATCCCCACTGCACATAGAAGATCACCCAAGAGTACTCACCCTATGCCTGTCTGGGGGTTAATTTAGTTTAGATAAAGGGCCCAACATAGTCTGAATTTGGAAAGTTGGTACTTTTGTATGTGAGATAGTCTATCTAACTTGGCAAGAGCTGAAAGAGAGGCCAGGATTTGTGACAGCGAAGGGACTAAGGAGGATCTCCAGTTACCTAGCAAAGCTCTCTTGGTTTGGAGTGTCAGTAGGGCAAGCCATCTGAATTCCAGAAAAGTTAATTTCGGAATGTCCCCTCAAATTCCAAGGAGATAAAAAAGGGGGCTAAGGGGTATCTGCTGGTGTAGAACTTTGGAAGCTAGCACCTGTATTTCAGTCCGAAGTGTCTGAATCCATGGACATGACCACAGAATATGGAGCAAATCTCCTTCTGCTCCTTGACACCTCCAGCATTTATCTGACTCCAGCAGTTTAGCTTTGGCTAAGACTGCTGGAGTGTTGTACCAATAGTGAGTGATCTCATTCTGAATTAACCTCGACCTGGCATCTTTCAGCCAGATGTGTGTCTTTCCACACTTGCACCCAGGCCCTAGTTGGGATAGGGTGATTTAGCATTCTTTCCCACTTACGCTTTGCTTCCTCAGATTGAGAGGGGAGGATCTCCCTGAGTATTTCATAAATACGCCCTGCAAGGCTCTTTGGATGTTGTAACCAAATTTGTAGGGCTGATAGTTTGCCTTGTGTGTGTGTGGGGAGGGGAGTTCAGGTGTAGACAGTGTGCATCCCTGAGTTGGAGATATCTCCAGAACTCTGACTGGTGGAGTTCCCATAGCTGTTGGAGGGACTGAAACGTGTGACGGGTCATAGATCTATGGTCGATTATGTCTCCAAGTCTGTGAATGCCCTTAGCTGCCCAGCTTCACCAGCAAAGCCATTGACCCCCGATAGTAATTGAAGGATTTTGCCAGATGGGAATAAGAGCAAATGGAAGAGGGTCCATTTTCATCCTTGCATGAGTGGTATTCCAGTTCATGATGGACCCCTCTACCGTCAGTGAGATGAGCATCCGATGAGGCCTGTGGAAGGGGTCTGTCTTGGGGTATTTGCTAGAATAGAGGCGTGAGGATGGGTGCATGTTCCCCGTGATATCAAGTTCAATTTGAATCCACTGTGGGGCAAGAGGTGAAGGAGAAGACATCCATTTAACAGTTTGAGCAAGAAGAAAGGCTCGTCTGTACCCTTCAATCTAGGAGAGATTCCAACCTCCTTGTTTCCAGTGGTCCCTGAGCTTGGAGCAACTAAATCTAGGCTTGGTGCCCTCCCAGAGGAAGTCACCAAAAAGCTTGTCTATGGGCTTACACCACTGTTTAGGTAAGGGAATGGAAATATGCATTAATAAGTAGAAAAGCTTGGGGGCTGAGACCATTTTTATGGCAGCAATTTTCCCTGCCAAAGTGAGCTTAAGAAATTTCCATGTATCAAATTCTGTCTTGATAGAGGAGAAAAGGGGTTGTATGTTTGCCTGCCAGAGAATGTTGAGTGTTGGAGTAAGGAAAATGCCCAAAAAGGTAATTCCTTTAGGGACCTAGAGGAGGTTTGCTGCTTCTGCTAGTTGCTGGTCACAGTATTCATTCAGGGGGAGTATTTTGGTTTTATTTTGATTTAGTTTAAGGTTGCAGTACTTGGAAAAAGTACTCAGTAGGTGAATTAAGGGGGTTATGGAGGACGGGGCATCTGTTAAGGGAAGAAGGAGGTCGTCAGCATACATAAGGGTGGTGTATATGGAGGATCCGACTGCTATTCCCATAATATCCGAGTGACTTCTTATAGCACTGGCCAGTGGCTCTATAGCCAGGACAAACAGAAGGGGGGAAGGGCAACCCTGGGGAAGAAAGGATAGAGTTTGTGTAAACTCTAGCAGAGGGGGAAGAATAAATGGCTTATATCCAAGAGAGGAAGTTGTTACCCAATCCCAATAATCTAAGAACTTGGTACAAGTAGGTCCATTCAATGGAGTCGAATGCCATCTTGAAGTCTACTGCAATAGCAGCAGCAGGTGTGGGGAAAGTTCGAGACAAGTGTATGAGATTTATAAGAGTCCTCAGGTGGTCCAAACTATGATGGCCAGGGATAAAGCCGACTTGTGATGGGTGTATGAGCTGTGGGAGTAAGGGACTTAACCTGGTCGCTAGAATTTTTGCATACAATTTGCTGTCTAGAGTGATGAGAGATATGGGGTAATAGTTTCCCCATATTTGTAGGGTCTTTACCTTTCTTGGGGATAACTGCAATTATAGCTTCTCTCATGGAGGGGGGGAAGGGTGCCTTTTAGCTCTATCTCTTGGAAAACATCAGTGAGTATCGGTGTAACCACTGGGGCTAAGGCCTGGTAAAAATCAGCCGTATAGCTGTCGTCAGGTGATTTCCCCAGTTTCAGACCTCAGATAGCTGAGCTGACCTCTTCACTGGAAATGGGGCGATCCAACTCTAAGGCCTGCTGTGGATTTATTTTGGGTAAAGAGAGTGCCTCCAAAAATGTCTGGGTATCTCTGGTTGACTCCCTGATGTGTGGCGGTATAAAGAGACCTGTAGAAGGCAGTCATGATCTCATTGATCTTCTCTAGGGTAGTACTCAGTGTCCCTTGCTTGTCTTTCAGGACCAAGATATGTCTGCTGCTTTGCTGCTTCCGTAATTGGTACACTAGTACCTTGCCTCCCTTATCACCCCCTTCCCAAAAAGTATGCCTAAGGTGCAGCATTGCTACTTCTGCTTTCTTATTCAGGAGCTGGTTAATCTCAAACCTTAGGCCCAGAATAGTTTGCCCTATAGCAGATTTAGGGGACAGGATGGCATATCTTAGAAGACAGCTTCTGCCTCTATCAGTTTTTGTTCAAGTGTAACCAGATGTTGTTCTCTTTCCCTCCATTTCGCTGCTGCGAAGCCCATAATACTGTCTCGCATTGTGGCTTTGAATGCCTCCCAAGTATTACTCGCATATGTGCCCAAGGTGGGATTTTCTGCTAGAAAGAGGGATGCTTCATTACGGGCCCAGGGGATGTAGTCTGGGTCTCTCATTAAGGGGGGGGGGTCCAGTTTCCATTGTCAGGGTGAGGAGGTTATAAGGTCCTGTTGGATAAGGAATAAAACTGGGGCATGATCTGAGATGACCCTTGGAAGGATATTTACATCCAGGACTTTTGTCATTATGGTAGGAGAGCCAAGCCACAAGTCTAATCTACTACAGTATGTGAGGCATTCAGTTCTGAGTGAAAAGTGTAGTCCCTTGTCCTAGGGTGAAAAAGTCTCCAGATGTTTGTCAGACCTTGATCTGCAATCAGCTAATGTACTGCGTTCCCACTCCTCAGGTGAGACTCTGTACCCCTATCATTCCTATCTAGAGATGGGACTAGTGTTAGATTAAAGTCGCCTCCTATAAAGAGGGGGGGATCTGGGGGGGGTAAACTGCAGTAACACCTCAGCAATGTTATGGAAAAACTGGGGACAGTCTTCATTGGGGGCATATAAGTTGCATAGGGTAATCAGCCCTGAAGGGGTGTCAAATGTTGCCATTACCCATCTACCATCACAGCTGGAGAGAGTTTGGGTAAGAGACTAAGTGAGAGATCTGTGGAGGAGAATAAGTACCCCTGGTTTTCTGGATGTGGCATTGGAGTGTACTTGCTGGCCTATCCAATCTTTGGCCATATTTTGATGGTCCTCCACTGAAAGTTTAGTCTCTTGAAGAAATGCTACTTTCGAGTGTAGCCATTTAAGGTGAGTCAGAACCTTTTTGCACTTCACTGGGGAATTTAACCCTCTAACATTCCACATATGGAAGACTATGTCGGACGTGTTGTCCTGGTACAGAAATCCAGGCTAGGAGATATTAAGCTCCTGCAAGGGCAGGAAGGGGCCCTGAAATACTATGTAGAGATGCCAAAGCTAGCAAGAGGTTCACGTACCCCTAATAAGTTGCTCCTCCTAAGAAAGGTGAGGAGTACCCTGTCCCTAAGTTAGTTTAATGCAAGTTATTCAGTGCTGCAGCCAGCGATTATTCCAAGCACTTCTAACAACTTTACACTATAAAAGAACCTTAATTGCACCTGTATATTAAAACCATTTTCTAAGAGACAGTTATTTAGAAATGAAAAAAGAAAATTACCCTATTGATTCAACCCAAAAAGTAAGAGACAATGCATGAGGACTTAACCGGCTGGATCCCCAGCCAATGGTATGCCCAAGTGCATCTGCGAGGCATGGGCAAAAGTGTCAGCTACCAGGGGGAGCTTCCCCTCATTCCACTATGCTAGGTGGACAGTATGGTGACTCACACGAGCAACTCAGGGATTTGCTGCTCTGTCACTGTCCAGAGCCCATAAGATATAGGACATCTAGCAGACAACCAACTAGGGATAGTAGAGCCTGTAGGAATGTTAAACTGGTAGCCAGAGGAAAATGGGGAGATTGCAAGGGGTAGTAATTAGTAAAGAGGAGGGAGCAAGCCAACTGGGATTGGCTGATCCATGAGATTAACTCCACTTCTTCAGTGGGGGACTGGGAGAACCAGCAAGGGAGGGTGAAACTAAGTGATATCGCCACTGCAGCAAGGGAAGCGTACCCAGCCATAAATAAAAAACCAAAAAAATGGCAACAGTTAAATTTTAACCTTAAAGAATTAACAGTGTACACAACATCATAAACATTACACATCTCTCTCCAAGGTGTGGTGTCTCATAAGGGGGGAAAACTTCTGAGGCCAGCCCATCCAGCCATTGAGCCCAAAAGGAGGGCCTAGTCCAAGGTTGCATCTCACTAAATATGGGTTCTGGGTTCCTTGCCCGATTCAATTATTTCCCTTTATGTCCTCCCCCCTTCCGTCTTCTATACCCCAAGACACAAGTCCTTGATACTTACATAGCTTGATGAGTCAGTCAGCACGGGCATTCTGTTTGAGTGAGTGGCAGCATGTAAGGCATGCTGCATTCAGATTTGCGGCCTGCTGAAAGAGGGGGAGTTGCCGTATGAGAGTCTGAAGTTGGGAGTAGATAAGCAGCATCCATAGTTGAGGCCCAGGAATCGAGTATGTTGTTGGGCTCTCTATCTTCAGAGGGTACCTGGTGAGTGTCTATGTCTTCCCAACTGTCTCCATCCGACTTGTCCCCCAGGGGAGAAAACCGATTCTTTGAAAAGTAGGGGCTAACATAGACTGTTTCCTCTTCTTCAGTTCCTACGGCGTTTTGACCATCTTTACCGAAGGGGCATCTCTGATCTTGTGGGTGCTCTCATTTTGAGTGAGGAGATTTTGAAGGCCTTTTCCTCACTTTCGAACCATGGGCCTCCATTGGTTTGTTAGGCAGTTTGGACTGAGTCTCCAAAAGAACTCTTGGTGGATCTCCTCACGGCTGAGGGTGTTGATCAGGCCTGTTTCGGGAGGCCGTTGGTCAGGTGTGGTCAGTTTCAGTCAGCCAGGTTGTAGAGATGAAGGCTGTGGCTGCCTCTGGAGTGGCAAATTGGTGTACAATACCGATAGCTGTAAGTTTTAGTACAGCTAGGTATCGTAGAAGGAAGGGGATCTTCAGGGCATGTAGACTTCAGCGCACCTCTGAGAAGGCCTTTCTCATAACTGTTAAATCATTGGAGTAGTCCTGAAAGATCATAATTTTATGATCACGCCAAAACAGTGATCCTAGTTCTCTAGCCCTGGCCTGAATAGCCTCCTTTTCTGCAAAATTTAGGATGTGGGCGATTACTGGTCTGGCTCGATCGCCCTGGATAGGTTTTGACTACAGGGAACTGTGTGCCCATTCGATTGTGATTCTAGTTGAAGGGGGCAGCTTCAGTATCTCTGGAAGAGCTTGTTGTAGAAAGAGTGAAGTTTTTCCCCATTCACAGCCTTCAGGGAACTCTAGGAGCAGCAAGTTGTTACGGCGGCTCCTATTTTCTAGGTCATCTAGCTTTTCATGCAGCTGGCAAATTTGTGCAGCCTATTCCCTCATCATTGCATAGTGTCCTTGTAGGATGTCATCCTGGGAAATTGCTTTCTGTTCTGCCCTGTCAATCCTAGCATCCAATTGTTGGATAGAGTTAGCCAATGTATTAGAGGCTGGGGTGAGAGCATCTATGCTATGTATGATCGAGGCGAACATTTCCCTGATAGAAGGTTCTTCATCTTTTTTAATGACGTGTGCCATGCGGCCTGTTAGGCATAGAGCGTCTGACTGTATGAGACAATATCTCAGCCATCTTGCATCATACACTCTTAATTTTGCTAGTTGAAGACAGACAGTTACTTCTGAATACCGTTGATATAGTTTTTTCTCTTTGATTGTGCTTTCCTAGCAGGTATATGTCAGGTTCTAAGCTCTGGACTCATGGAGCTTTTAGCTTATGTCGCCATCATGGTTGCTGGTTGGCCACACACCCCCATCAATTGATTTATTAAGGGGGATTTGAACAAGGGAGGGGGCAGATCTAGATGAATGATTGCTATACTGGATTTAAACCAGGGCACATTTGCATGCATGCATTTGGTCCCACTGTACAGTTTTGCAGCTGCTGGGTACCCAAACTGTTGCTGGCTAACCTGAACGTTGCCCAGGGTTACAGCTGTTGTTGGGGTCCTTTGTGGAAAGAAAGGCAGTTAAAAATGCAATAACAAAAAACCCTTGGCTATCTGTATTCTCAGCCGGTTGGCCCAGTTCAATGTAATCCTGTAACACACAGATGAAATCAGATGGTACCACAAAATGATTTAAAAGAATGTTGCAGCGAGCTACCCTGAGTTTACTCACGACACCAGATGGAAGATGATGGTCTGGTGATATGAAGACCTGTTACAGAGCACTGAAGAGCATGGGGAAACTGGGCCTGCATGACTCAACTGAGCTTCTTAGCCTTTTCCTCCAGGTGGCCACAACCTGAAATTTCTTCCTTCACAGGGGCTGATCCCCCTAAGCTGGTCTCTCATCAAGAAAAAGGTAACTGGTGCAAGGTTAGTTGGCTTGGGCTGGGTTTGGCATGAGCCCAAGGCTGGACAACACTTCTGCCAAAGTTCAGTTTGTTTGCTGGTGAAAACCTCCAGCTGGCAGACAGTTCGATCACTCATAAGGGCAGGCTCCTTTCTGGCAATCAGGAGTCCCTGGACAGTAGGCCTTGACCCACAATGAACATTCAGCACATTTAATGGAAACAACATTCACTTCTCTACCTCCCAGATCAGTTTCAGGCCGGTTCACAATTGCAGTTGATTCACTGAGCAAACCTCTTGGTCGGTAGAACCAGTCTCTGATCACAGTTCTTGGGCTGGTTGCTCCACAGAAGCTCCTCTAGCTTCAATAGCTCAAGCTGCACTCCTCGGAGTCTCAGGGCTAACTCCCACAGTTTAAAGTTAGAGTCAGATTAGTCTGTTTTGCTGCTAACAGGCAGTCCAATGCTGCAAAGTATAGCAGGAAGGCAAGTTAAACCTTTCCCTGCCGATTCTCCTCAGCTCCTTGCCAGGAGCTGCCTCTTAATAGCTTGAGCTGCTCACTCACTCCACTCTAACAGCAACTAACTCTTTTTTCTAACAGTTCTTGAACTAGTCCAATTTTTCTGGGTTTGGGTTGCAGGGGAGCAGACGAGGGGCAGGGGGGCAACTGTCCCAGGCCCAGTGGCTCAGGGGAGCCCAAAAGTGGGCCCATGGGGGACCTGTAACAGGGGATGTGAGGCTAAGGTGGCCCAGTCCTAAAGGTGTGTCCTGGGCCCAGGAATGTCTATTGGCACCCCTGTGTGGTTGGCAAGGGGAGCTGTCAATCACAGTTCTGGTGCTCCCATTTATCAGTTTAGGCACCAACCTGTACAACTACAAGAACTGCAACTTCTTCCCATGAGGCACCTGAACTAAGGACCCCTCAAGGTCCCCTGTGTGCCAATTGGTCCAAATTCCTGGAAGTCCCAGACCAAACATGATGGCTCCCATTCGGATGCAAAAGCTGCAAGAAGGCAGGTTAAAATAAGCACTCTAATTTAAATATAACAATAAGTTAGAAGTAAATATTTACAGTAATAGCTAGCGCTCCCTCTGATTTACAGTCGACCACAGAGTGGAGCAAATCAGGATGGTGCCTGGCCAGTCATGAGCTTTGGAGCACTCAGACCCAGCCCAGACCATTTACTATACACACACTGGCTATGGCCTTAAAGGGACAGGCACGGAGGCACATCATGGCACTCTCACATAGATCAATAGAATTACCAAATAACCATGGATCTCTGCAGGACATTTGCCTGACAGTGGGCATTACTAGAGCCCTGGGAGACACTTAAGGAAAGCCTCAAATTGGTGGGGGGGGGGGCTACACATGCAAACATCACTATTCTTCTCCAGCACATCCTTCAGGATACAGTGGATCTGAAAGTGTCAGTGGTCCAGATAACCTCAGACCTGGCAGCCATGGGCCATCGCATGGAGAGCAATGAACACAGACTGGCAAACCTTGAAAAGATGGAGGAAGAAATGATTGGCCACTTTCAAAGGCAGGATAGATCAGTCAAGTACCTGCTCTCAGAAGTTGCTGATCTCAAAAACAAGGCATGGAGGAACAACCTCCATGTGGAGGGCCTGCCTGAAGTGGTGGAGGGCAAGAACATAATCATTTTCCTATATTGTCTTACACCTTTCTTCCTAAATGCAACCAGTTGTCCACTGCTAGAGATCAAGAAGGCCAACGGGTTCCTGGCCCCTTGACCTCACCAAGGAGCCAACTCCATACCAATTCAATTCAAACTGCTTTGTTTTTTCAGTTAAAGAGAGGGTACTGCAGCTGGCATGAGAGCAAGGTGCACAAACCCAGCAGGGCCATTGGATCATCATGTTCAAGGACTTTTCCAACAAGTTCTCAGCCAGAGACAAGCATACAAGCATGTGAGATGGCAGCTACCACATCTGGGTCCAAAACTGCATTGAGGTACTTGCTCACCTTAGAATCACTCACAATGGGGCAACATTTCAATTTTACTCCCCAGAGCCTGTAGAGGAGTTTATCGCTAAGTAGTGGTCTAACTACCAGTTCCCAGCCTTGCCATATGATGGCAATACACAGCACCCTCTCAATTTGCCTATGGATACAGCTCCATCACAAAGTGCCAAACATTCGCACTCCACCCAGGCATATCTAGATAACAATTCTCAATGAGTGCAACAGAAGAGAGGTAGAGGATGAAAGTGACAGAAGGTGGTGGTTAGGCTAGGTATGATTCAGCATGCTAACTGCTCTTGCAGTCAACAACATGGCTCCTAATCCTCCTCCTCCTTAATCAGCCCAGCAGTGGAGGCTCCCATCCCAACCCCCAACAGACATGAACCCCTGCAGCAGGCAGACATCTACCCCCTCAGCTCCTGAATCTCTCCAACAGTCATGCACTAAGGTTAAACAGGCACCTTCTCAACTATCTATATCAAGTGCCACAAGCAACCCAAGATCATGGATAGACAAAGCAGCTACCCCTCCAGGGGAGCCATCAACTAACCAGAACTGGCTGGAGCTCAACAGACATCCAAGATGCAGAGATCCCCACTAAAAGCAGGCTGAATTTTGTTCCACTTTTGAGCTACTTCCCACAGTATCCTGTAAGACTTCTACAGAGTCACTCACCTGGTACTCCCACTTGGGAACAGCTTTCACAAGTTTCTCTACTCAGGTTTTGGACTTCTCTTTGCCATGGGGTGCCTTACACCAGGCTCAAGCTGTGATTTTGATACTGCCAGTCCCTGTTCTGGCATGACTTTCTGCTCTGTTAGATGGGCTGGTAGGACTAGACAGTAGGTCAGATGGGGTGGTGGTTCAGGTTGTGCTCCAATTGTGCATCCATGCTTTTTTTTTCTTTACTAAAACTCCCATCTTCCACTTTCTGTGCACTTCGACTGACTGGAATATACAAACTTTAGCTGTGTCTAACTCTGCTGTCTCTATTTCCCACCACCATACGTGGTGCTCCAAAGGTTGACTGCAACTATCTGTTCCAACCAACCACACCCATAAGGAGCTTGCTGGCTTTGTCCTGTGTCCCTTCTGCTAAGTATTACCCTCCCCACCCTTTCCCAGTGAATGATGTTTAAGTCAGTCTCATGCAGCAACAGAGATGTCCACCTCAGCCTGCTTTGCAACCTTTGTACTGCTGGACCATGTGGCATGTGGGATGGTGGGACAAGCCTGATACTTAGAAGGGACAGTGGGATGATGAATGGAACATCATTCACTTTGCTTACTTTGTACAGAGTCAGTCAAACTATACCTTCCTTGGACATTCCTACCCATGGTTCTGGGTGGTCTCAGGTACACAGGAGTTCCAACACACTATTCTGCCCTCCCCAAAGGTGCCACAACCTCCAGTCCTCTAGCATCTGGACTATAGGTCATCCGCTCTATGTCAGTGAAGTGTGTTTATTGTTTGACTCATACTTGGTGAACCTTTTGTGACTCATGATCCTCTCAACCTTGCTATCACATGTACCAGACTGGTAGTAACAAGGCTTAACAGTTGATGGTACTGAGAGAGAAGGGAGCAGACATGAAGTATTCTGTACAACGGCATTCACTCTGCAGAGGGCAAAGTGACCAGTGAGGTACCACATGGATCAGTGCTTGATCCAGTCCTCTTCAATGTCTTTATCTGTGCCATTGCCAGGTGTCTAGAAGGGAAAATAGGCCTGTTCGCAGACAACTCTGCAACAGGTTGGACATGCCAGAGGAAGTGGACTGAATGAAGGGAGAGCTAAAGAAGCTGGAGGATTGGTCAAGGAATAGGCAGCTGGGTTTCAATTCAAAAAAGTGCAAGAGAATGCACATGGGGCTCAAAAACCCAGGAGCAACATACCACCGGGGGGGGCGGAGGGAGCAATTAGAATGCTTCAAGTGGGAAAGAGACCTGGGGGCGATAATTTCTGATGATCGCAAGGTAGGTAAGTAATGTGACATGACAGCAGGATGCTGAGATGCATTGACAGGGGAACCACCAGCAGAAGAAAGGAGGCACTAATTCCACTATATAGAACACTAGTGAGGCTGCACCTCGAGGATAGCATGTCAAAATGGCAACTGTGGAACAGTGACTCGTGAAGAGGGTGACGGAACCACAGCACTTACACTTTCAGGTGACCGGTAATTCTCCCCATCCCCGAGGTATGCCCCCTCCCCCCCAGAGTTAGTATAAAGGGGGGCATGGGGGAGAAGTCCCTCATGGGGCAATAAAAGACTGTTGAAATTCATCACGCTGCGGGATTTGCACCCTCTTCACAGGTTGCCATTCTGCAATCGCTGTTTTGGCCTGGAATCTACCTCAAGTACTGTGTCCAGTTTTGGAGATCCCATCTATGAAAGGACATTGACAGAGTGGAGGTGGTTCAAAAGAGGACAACCAAAATAGTGCAGGGCCTACATCACAGCCCCTATGTGGAAAGGCTTAAGGAATTAAATATATACTCCCTGAAAGAGAGAAAGGAAGGGGGGATATAACTGAACTATTTAAATACCTCACAGGGAAGAATAAGGTACAGGACAATACTGTTTTCCAATGAAAAGAGTACTCAAGGATGAGGGGGCACAAGATGAGGTTGGAGGGAGGGAGGTTCAGAGGAAATGTGATAAAGTATTTCTTCATGGAGAGGATGGTGGACAAATGGAACATCCTGCCAGCAGAGGTGGTGGGGGAAGAAATGATTACAGAATTTAAGAATGCATGGGATAGACATAGAGGGATACTGGTAGCTGGGGAGGGACAACCTAATACCAGTAGGGCATGCAAGAGACAGTAGTTAGGGGTAATAGGGCAGACTAGTTGGGCCTGGAAGCCCTTATCTGCTGACAACTACTATATTTCTATGTTAATGCCCAGTTTTGATTCTAACAACTAAGTATGATGTCGCAAGCCTCAATGGGCCCCTCCCTCAGGTTTTCTCACCTTGCTTTCTACACCTTCTCCTGTTCTCCTTCACCCTTTCTCTATCAGTCCCTTCCTCCCTCTCCAATCTCTCTCCTCCAAACAGGTCAAATCATCCCAATACAAATACCATCCACTACAAGGGTGCTACCCTACCAGTCCCTCAGGTTACATGCCAGCAATATCTCAGTTTGTGTGTACATTTATACAACCATCTAACCTATATGTCCCCTCACTGACAAGTATCATGCTATTGGCTGAGATCTGAGGATGTTTCCCCAAGCAAATATCTCCTATCAGCTTTAGCGTGCCTTGGGCAGGTTGATTGGCCTATTAACTGTGAGGGGTTGGTCTGCAATACTATGCATCAGAAATATGTTTCACTCTTTAAATTAGGGTTCTGGGAGGTCAATACACCTTCTCTCTGGGGGCCTATGTCATAGCCAAGCCTGGAATATGAGCATCCCCCATTGGTCTCTAGTACATCTGTATCACCACTCATCTCCCTCTGACCCGTGTATGCCATAAATAACACCAGGACTTCCCTCCTTCACTGTTACCTGGTCCTGTCTCCTGTGGAAAGGGTGAGATTGTCTGCCTCTCTCAGTCTTCTGGTACTAGACATTACTTAGGGATGACTCAGCCCCTACTCCTCCATATCCTGTCTAGCTCTCTTTCCCTCTCTCCCTCCCTTTCTCCTATTCCTCCCTTGTTCACTGATGCAGATGTGAATTAAAGATTTCAAAAGGAGGTCTCCATTAACAGCCTTATTCATGCCTTTCTGCATTTCTACCTAACCTGCAGGTTTGTTATTTGGTTATTTGTTCCACAGAATTAAAGATGGTACCCTTTGGTACCCGGTATTTCACTGTTCTACACGTTGATATTGTGATTGTTGTTTATTTCCTCCCCCAACTACTTGGCTCTGGGTATTGAAGCCAGATGACATCCACCCTTGAAGTCCAGTTAGTTCAAAATGTTTCTTACTATGGAAGCCTACAACCGTGTATAAATTTTGCCTGTGTATTTCAAAAGGGCTAAAGAAAGAACTGTTGTTAGTAGCTTTCATATTTAGTGCAGCACACTTTCACATTTGTGTTTATCTCTCATGGTGGCAGTATCTTCAGGAACTGCAGGGGGACTTGTGGGGATCTTTCACAGTCCTCTCTTGGGCTACCGACTTACCAAAGACTAAAATTAAATTAAAAATTAAACCAAATTATGCAAGGGGAATCTTTAATAGTTTATGTCATCTCTCTAATACACCCTTCTATACTTGTACACTATGGCCTCCATAAACTTGTTGTCTTGGAATGTCCGAGGTCTGAATTTCTTTGTTAAAAGGAAATGTATTCTTACTGGCTTTCAAGAAACTAAGCTTCACCATGGGGAATCTAAGAAGCTTAAACGGGAGCGAGTGGGTCTCAAATTGTACAGCTTTGACCCCTCCTCCAATATCGGGGTCTCCATCCTAATTTATAAAATCCTTAAATAGTTCTTGTCCACACAGCAGGTAGATTATGAAAGAAGATGGATATGGGTCAAATGTACTACCCCAAATTCCCAGTAGTTGTGGGACATGTATATAGCCACAACCACAATAGCATGCACTCTTCAACTCCTTCAGCTAATCCTTGCTTACCTGTGTTACAACCCCCCCCCCATCTCTCCTTCTGCTGGGTGGGCATTTTAACTTAATACTGGATAATTTCCTGGCTAGGACTTTGGATAAATCTGAAACCCATGCCAGAGCCCGGACAGAAGTTCAGGACTTAATGGCAGTCCACTCATTGGTGGATATCTGGAGTCAGCAACACACCATGGACCTTGATTTTTTTATGTGTTTCAGCATCCAAGTCAACCTCTAGTCACATTGACTTCAGGACTACTTCCCCATTATGACTGACATGGTATGCTTCTCCCAGATGGTCCCCCTCTACCTCTCTGTCTATGCACTGGTGATAGGTTCAGTGATATGGGACCCCCCCCCAAATCTGCTTTGTGGTATCTAGGCTCATTCTGCTTGAAGACGTATCCTTCAAGAAATGGCTAAGAAAGGCAACCACAGCCTATTTTCAGTTGAACAACATGGGGGATACCTTCAAGGCCACCATGTGTGAGGTCTTTAATACTTATCTCCTTGATGGCATCATGGGCTATGCAGCCCACTGCCACAGGGCATGACAGAAGGAACAGAAAGACTTGGAGGTTGATTTATCAACCAAAGAAAAGACATTTACAACCAGCTCACCCTCTAAGGTATCCCCTTCCCTGAGACTTCAGATCTCTCTGGAGGCATCTTTAATGCCTTGGCAACCGGAAAGGCTAAATAAGCATTTTTATGCTTGAAACATAAATGCTGGGATATGGGCAAAAAAGCCAGCAAACTTCTGTCTGCACAAGCAACAAGCTAAAAAGCAGATTCATGGTCTCAAAGATTCAAAGGAAATGTTGTACTCTCAGCCACTGCAGATTGACAAAGTGATGTGCTCATTGTATGAACAGCTCTGTACATCCAAGGCCCCCTAGATGTAGCTGAGATGTCTCTTCTTGCAGCTCCTGGAAGATACTAAAGTTACCCTTGTGGTCCATTCATTTGTTCAAGAAATCCATGCAGCCATTATAGCTCTCTCCTCTCACAAAACCCCCAGAAGTGATGGCATGCCCGTAGATCTGCACCAGTCTCTGCCAGAGATTGTCTCGACTATCTGGTATTCTGTGCTTCTAGAAACCCAGGAACATTCCTCCCTTCCACCCTTTATGAGAGATGAATGGATCACAGACCTCCCCAAAGAAGGAAAGGACCACGTGCTTCCGGGCAGTTACAGACCCATTCCTCTTATCAACATGGATGCTAAGATCACAACTAAAGCATTGGTCACCAGGCATGAACCAATCCTCCCTCACCTGATCCACTCATCCTAAGAGGGGTTAGTAAAAGGACACCTTAGCTCTGACCACCATAGTACTTTATTTTCTCTGATGTTGTCATTGCTGTTTCCCCCTCTGTATCTGCTTCCATGGCCAAAGACTTTAAGAAGGCCTTCAGTTTGATGGAGTGGGGGTACCTATATGCCATCTTCTGTGAAAAGAACTTGGAACAAACTTTGGGAATTGGGTCTGAACATTGTATTCTCTCTGCTAAAGTTTTTCCTTTTTTAATTTAAGGTTTTATGACCCCATTTTTTCCCCATTTTCTCCCAGCCCCTGTCCCGGCCACGCATGTGCATGTCAAGGCTCACCCACACTGCGGTACCAGGATGCCCCTCCCTCTAGTCATCACCCCCTACCACCTAGGCTGACCATTGGACCTCCACCCATTGGCAGCAGAACTATGGGGGGGGTGACAGCCTCCTGGGAGAGGAGGGCTGCCTTTCAGCTGCTTGATCCTGTTCCATCCCTTCCCCCACATGCTGGCTGTCTGACAACCCAAGTTCAGTCCCAAACCCGAGTCACTGGTGTGATACAAGGTAAGGCGTCCAGCACCTCAGCCCTCTGTGCCACTGTGCCAGCAGTTCTCTGCTAGAGTTTTAACTAACTCTGAACTGTCAGATCCTTTCTTGCTATAGAATGGCACCAAGCAAGGTTGCGCTCTGTGTCTCCTGCTATTTGTCCTGGCCATAAAGCCACTGTGTGGTAGTTGACCCCCCCCCATGTGAATAGTGCTTAGCTGAACCTGACGTTTTCTTCTTCTCTCCTACATCTGTTCCAAAGACTGTTGCGCAACAGCACTTTACTCCTTCATTTTTATGTCTTCCTGTCTCTTTCTAATCCCCCCCCTTTTCTGTGTCAAACAGTCAGAATATGCTGCAGTCAGACTGGCCATCTGGCACTGTGTAACACAATTTAAACTATTTTTCATCCCCTTCCTATTTCTGCTCTTCTACTCATGGTCCAGTTAAATATAAGCACTTTTTCCCTGTATTGCCCTTAAATGTGCAGAAATGGTCTAAATGAGCTGCACATACTTAAAGAATGAAAATAACTAAAGGTCTGTAAAAAGACTTGGTAGGCAAAGGTTCTTTCACAATGTAAAAAGCAAACTGGGATTGACAGTCAAACTTAAGAAATTACCAATGCCAATTTAAATGTTGTTTTCTTTAGGATATATACAGGTACAGATTGGAATATCCTGTTCTTGAAAGGTTAAACAGAGAGCAAATTAACTAAAATACAGGATAATAGAGAAGAACTAGAATGTGGTCTACCTACACAACTCCCAGGAGTATCATGTCTCTAATCAGTGCTGGTGTCCTTGCAAGGTGCTGTCTCCTATAGAAAGTCAGCAGCACCTTTCTCCCTTCTTTTATATGCTGCAGCTCCTAGGTTACCTTTGCAAAAGGGGAGGAGTTGTCCATAATACAGCCCACTCTGCAAGAAATGTGCAATAATATTGATAGAGCATTAGGGTGTTTATGTTGATGTCATAATAATGGATTATTTGTTTTGCCTTTCGTATATGTGTATTCTATGTAATTGATTGTACAAAGAAATAAGAAGACTTCTGGAAATAACATAATAATTAGGTGGGGCTTTGAGCTAAGGGGTGGACCTCCACTCCTTAGAAGAAGCCAGCCTAAATCCTCAGGTTAGATGCTGTTAGGGAGAGTTCATGTGAGGACCTCCTGCTCTCTGTTATACTGCACAAGATTATGTTCCACTGCTAGACCCTTGGCAGGGAAGCTGTACTGTTTTCAAGTTTTATTTTGTTTGTTTATTATCATAATTTCACTGCTGTAAGCTGTTATTTTTTTGTATTTAATTTTTTTACTTGTTTGTTTAATAAAAATCATACCATTTAGATATGTTGTACCAAATTTGTTGATTCCTGTGTGACCTGATTTGTTCAACCCACGACATTTGGTACCAGAAGTGGGATTGATTGGAGATCAATAAGGAATAGGTGGACTCCAGTAAAGATACTGCACATAGTATCCAGGTCACAAGTGATTTTCAACAGGTACATGGCACATAAACCCAAGGAAGCTGGTGCCTTATCAGGGGTTTTGACCAGAACCCAAGTGTCTGCTGTTGGTGAACCACTTCTTGAAGGATTACCTGCTGCCACACATCCTAAAGTTAAACAGGGCATACAGAAGATGGAAGAGGTAGGTGTGAAGAGAACAGAAGAAGAACAGCTAGAACCCCCCCCCGAAGACCTCAGGGATTTACTCCGTTGGTTAGCTATATGTCAGATGGAGATGGAACACCAGTGAGAGGTAGATCTGAGGGAAAGAGAGGAAGAAAGAAGGTGACAAGACTAGAGGTGGGCTGACACAATACAGGCCTTACAACTTATTGGGGCTAGTCAAGGGGCAGCCCATACAAATCCCAGAGATATAAAATTAACGAAAATGACTCCTTCTGATGATATAGAGGCATATCTTACAGCATTTGAACGAGTAGCACGGGCTTGTAATTGGCCTGCTACCCAATGCATGGTAAGTCTTGCCCCATATCTATCTGGCAAAGCTCAACTGGCATACACCTGTATGGCTATCCAGATTGCTAATGATTATGCCTCTGTAAAGAAGGAGATACTAAAAAGATATGACATTAACACAGGAACATATAGACCAAGGTTTCGATCTTTAAAGCATTTACCCCATGTACCACCTCGGGAGACCTATACCAGATTGAATGACTTGTGTCACAAATAGCTACAACCTAAGGGAAAGACTGCACCAACCATCATTGAGCAGTTTGTGTTGGAGCAATTTGTACAGATTATGCCTGTGGATGTCCAATTATGGGTAAGGAAACGCCATCAAGATAATTCTGAAGCTGCAATTACCCTATCCAAGGATTTCTTATCTCCATGACAACTGGTACAAAAAGGGTATAGGAGAACAGAAAGTGTCATTCCTACTACAACATCCACAACCTCTACGGTAAGACCTATTGTTTCATCAGTTGGGACAGGGATTGCTAAGACTAGAGGGGAAGGTCGGGAGATGGCATCAAAAAAAACTGAATCCACCATAGAATGCCATTATTGCCATGGATTGGAACACATAGCCCATTTCTGTCCAAAGAAAAAGTCTGCATACCTAGCTTCTATGAACCTGGGGAACTTTTTCATAAAGACTATGGTAAATGGAACTCAAGTAGAAGGGCTGGTGGACTCAGGGAGCTGACAAAGCTTAATCTGGGCTGACCTAAAAGATAACAAGTTATTAAGTACTAAACCCACTGGTGTAATTTGTATCCATGGTGATGTGCATCAGTACCCAAATGCACAGACACAAGTATGCATAACTGGACAGACATGTGATATGACATTAGGAGTTGTACCCACTTTACCTGTGCCTTTGATTATTGGTCAGGACTTTCCAGCCTTTAATGACCTTTTGACCTCATGTGACACTGCCTTATCAGCTGTAACCACGAGGGCTCAGTCACAACTGATACAACAGGACCCTATATTTTCTTTTGATGATTCTTTGTTTGAAGAGGGTAAAGGGCCACGAAAAACAAAGGCCGAAAAGAAATTATTACAGAAAGACTGGAAACAAAAACAAAATGGGACTGGTGATGTCATGCCTCAATATCATATTGTAGATATTAAAACTGAATAGCAAAATGGCAATACACTTAACCCTTTCTTTTCACAGCTTAACAAACAGGTACCTTTGGGTTCACCATATGTTGTACAATAGAATGGAATTCTATATAGAATATGTATAAATCCTAAAACACTAGAACAGATAGAACAAATGCTGGTACCACAGAAATTTAGAAAAGATCTTCTATTTTTAGCACATGATATCCCTAGTGCTGGACATGCAGGATGAGACCGAACTTCTGCTAGACTATTGCAATGATTCTTCTGGCCTGGTCTACAGGAGGACATTGCTGAGTATTGCAGATGTTGTCCCTCCTGTCAGCAAATCAGCCAGATAACTCAGAGGGACAAAGTACCCTTAATGCCCCTACCAGCTGTAGCTCAACCCTTTGAAAGAATAGCTATGGATGTGGTAGGACCATTGGTAAAAATCAGTAAGGGTAATAGATTCATACTTGTCCTTTGTGATTATGCAACCAAATATCCTGAAGCTTTACCCTTGAGAACAGTTACAGCCTCAAAAATAGCAAAACAATTAGTGGAATTCTGCAGCCGTATGTGTATTCCTAAAGAGATCCTGACAGATCGTGGTACAAATTTTAATGCTGCACTGCTCACTGAATTGTACAAAGCTTTAGGAATTACTACATTATGAACCACCCCTTACCATCCACAAACCGATGGTCTTACAGAAAGATTTAATCAGACATTAAAACGTATGATTAGGAAATTTGTGGATGAAGGAGGTAAAAAGTGGGATCAATATCTTCCCCTTTTTCTGTTTGCATACTGAGAGGTCCCACAAGCCTCAAAAGGATTTTCACCATTCAGTTAGCTGTATGGAAGAAACCCCCGGGGACCTCTTGACATGGTTAAAGAAACGTGGGAGGGAGAGGCCACAGTGAAATATACCAATATTCTAGACTATTTGGTTAATCTAAGAAAGCAACTAGTACAGTACACAAAAAAGGCACATGAACAAAATATGGTACCCCAAACTAAGCAGAAATGCTATTATGATAGTAAAATTCAGGGGAAAACAATTTAATTCAGGGGAAAAGGTACTGTTATTATTGCCATCCAATGACAATAAGCTTTTAATGAAATGGCAGGGACCTTACTTCATTGTTTTCCAGACTGGTCCTGTCACTTACCAAGTTGAGATACCCGGGGGATGAAAGTGTGCACCCATTTATCATGCAAATCTCTTAAAGAAATGCCATGAGAGACCTACCTCTGATGTTAAAGCTGACCTTTATGTTATGCCCAGTAGTTCAGACACTGAATTACATTCTGCCTATAAAAGGCTTGAATCAGAGGAAACTATTAGAGATGTACATATTAACTCAAATTTAACCAGTCAGCAACATGCAGAATTGGAAAATGTACTACAACATTATGCAAAAGTTTTCACAACTATTCCAGGTAAAGCCATTGATGTAGTACATACGATTAAAACTGATTCTGTCCCAATAAGATAAAAGGCACATCGATTTCCAAAAAGAAGCAAGTCTGAGGTTGTACAGGAAATTGAGAAATTATGGAAATTAAATGTTATTAAACCTTCTAGAAGTCCATGGTCATCCCCTATGGTAATTGTACCTAAAAAGGAAGGGGGTATCCGTGTATGTCTCGATTTCCATAAACTCAATCAAGTATCTCAGTTTGATAGCTATCCAATTCCTAGAGTGGATGATATAATAGATCACATTGGACAGGCAAAATACATCTCTATTCTCGATCTCACAAAGGGCTATTGGCAGATCCCTTTGGAAGAATAGTCTAAAGAAAAAACATCTATTAGCACTCTTAAGGGGTTATACCAGTTTGCTTATATGCCATTTGGCTTACATGGGGCCCCTGCCACCTTCCAAAGATATATGGATAAATTGTTGAATGATCACTCTTCCTATTGTTCTGCTTATTTGGATGATGTGGTGATTTTCAGTTCAGACTGGTCAACACATCTTACCCATTTGTCTAATGTTTTATATATCATTGAAAAAGCTGGTTTAACTATTAATTCTTCCAAGTGTACCCTAGCCATGAAGGAGACGAGATATTTGGGCTTCATTTTAGGTAATGGAATAGTACGTCCAGAAATAGAGAAGGTGGAGGCAGTAGCCTAAAGTGCAGTCCCACAAACAAAAATACAAGTGAGATCTTTTTTGGGTTTAGCTAGTTATTACGGATGATTTATCCCTGATTTCACCACAACTGCAACCCCATTGACTGACTTGACTAAGAAACGAGTCCCAAATAAAATCCCATGGTCACCTGCTTGTGATTTAGCTTTTAGGACATTAAAAGCTATACTGTGTTCAGCACCAGTGTTGCAATCTTCAGATTTTAATAAACCTTTTGAATTACAAACAGATGCTTCAGAAACTGGTCTTGGTGCTGTATTGTGTCAAAATATCAATGGAGAAGAGCACCCCATCTTATTCATCAGCCGGAAACTATATCCCAGAAAACAGAAATATGCTACAATAGAAAAGGAATGTTTAGCAATTAAATGGGCTATAGAGACATTTAAATTCTATTTATGGGGGTCTCATTTTACTTTAATTATGGATCACAACCCTTTATGCTGGCTTAACCAGATGAAGGATAAAAATGCACGCATTCTCCGTTGGTACTTGGCTCTACAGCCCTATCATTTTAAGATTAAGCATAGACCAGGCAGTAAACATAAAAACACAGATTTCCTTTCTAGATATGATGCTTAAGGAAATTGAATCTAGAATGGGATACAGTATCCTATTTCAACCCCAGGGCAAAGTATGACGTATGACAATAAATGATGTTAATTGTATTTATTGTTTTTGTTTATGGGGTGCCCTGGGGTGGGACTTCTGTGAGGGTGGGTGGAAGTCCCATCCCATTCCCTTGGGTTTATGTTGTGGAAAAAGGTAATGTGGTCTTCAAACCAAATTATTGCTTTGTTCTTAAAGAGGGGGGAAATGTGGTAGTTGAACCCCCCATGGGAATAGTGCTTAGCTGGCCCTGACATTTTCTTCTTCTCTCCTACATCTGTTCCAAAGACTATTGCACAACACCACTTTACTCCTTCATTTTATGTCTTCCTGTCTCTTTCTAAATCCCCCCCCCCCACACTTTTCTGTGTAAAACAATCAGAATATGCTGCAGTCAGACTGGCAATCTGGCGCTGTGTATTACAATTTAAACTATTTTTTATCCCCTTCCTATTTCTGCTTTTCTACATCACGGTCCAGTTAAATATAAGCACTGTTTACCGGTATTGCCCTTAAATGTGCAGAAATGGTCTAAATGAGCTGTGCAGACTTAAAGAATGAAAGTAACTAAAGGTCTGTAAACAGACTTGGTAGGCAAAGGTTCTCTCACAATGTGTAAAAAGCAAGCTGTGATTGACAGTCAAATTTAAGAAATTACCAATGCCAATTTAAATGTTTTCTTTAGGATATGTACAGATACAGATTGGAATATCCTGGTCTTGAAAGGTTAAACAGACAGCAAATTAACTAAAATACAGGATAATAGAGAAGAACTAAAATGTGGTCTACCTACACAACTCCCAGGAGTATCATGTCTCCAATCAGTGCTGGTGTCCTTTCAAGGTGCTGTCTCCTATAGCAAGTCAGCAGCACCTTTCTCTCTTCTTTTATATGCTGCAGCTCCTAGGTTACCATTGCAAAAGGGGAGGAGTTGTCTATAATGTAGCCCACTCTGCAAGAAATGTGCAATAATATCTGATAGAGCATTAGGGTGTTTATGTTGATGTCATAATAATGGATAATTTGTTATGCCTTTCATATATGTGTATTCTATGTAATTGATTGTACAAAGAAATAAAAAAACTTCCTGGAAATAACTTAATAATTAGGTGGGGCTTTGAGCTAAGGGGTGGAGCTCCGCTCTTTAAAAGAAGCCAGCCTAGATCCTTGGGTTAGATGCTGTTAGGGAGAGTTCATGTAAGGACCTCCTGCTCTCTGTTATACTGCACAAGATTATGTTCCACTGCTAGACCTTTGGCAGGGTAGCTGTGCTGTTTTCAAGTTTTATTTTGTTTGTTTATCATAAGTTAGCTGCTGTAAGCTGTTATTTTTTTTTGTATTTTTTTTTGTTTGTTTAATAAAAATCATACTGTTTAGGTATGTTGTACCAAATTTGTTGATTCCTGTGTGACCTGACTTGTTCAATCCATGACACACTGGCCATAGCCATCAGATGTCACCCCAGGCTTAAGAGTACATGTGTTAGTAAGATGGACCCTCAAACTCTCCTATATGTTGATGACTGTTTAGTGATTCTACAGAATGCCCCAGCAAGCATCCCCATACTCCTGGACCTTGCTTTCTTAAACCAGTTCTGGGAAATCTCTGGCTTAAAAACTAACTCCACAAAAACAGAGTTCCTTCCATTAAATAAGTCCTACACAACAGCATCAGTGGCCCCTTTTAACATGCAGTGGTTGTCAAAAGCTATCAAATACTTACTGTAGGTATCTGGATATGCCTGGACACCTCAGGGGTGATCTCAAACAATCCCCGCGAAAAAGCTTAATGAAGAATGTGACTAATGAAAACTCCTTCAACTATCTCCCTCAGGGAAAGTTGCTGCATAAAAAGGATTATGCTCCCAAAGGTAATTCACTGCCTAACTCACTTGACACTCTGTATTCCTACATCCTCATTTGCTAAACTAGACTCCCTGGTCGATGACTTCCTTTGGGAAGGAAAACCCACTTGCTACAGAAGGGCGATACTTAGGGTTTCCTGGAAGCAAGGGGATTGGAGTCTCCCCTAGGTCTATGCTTATTACGAGACCCTTAGGAATGTGCAGGTGCTTCAGTGGTTCTCTCTCTTCCTGCCTCGAATCTCTCTCTATGGGTCTCCATTGAATGGAATATGGGACAGGTGACAGACCCAGTTGTCAATCTTCTAGGTCCATCACCCCTCGGGCTAAAGGGCCAACTATTCCTCCTACCTTCAAAGCATGGACAAAAATAGTGACCTGGCTGCAGGGGCAACTTCTGTCAAGGTCAGTGCATCCTCATTGGTTAACCCCACCCCCGAGGGTAAGCCGCACCTCTATCTTTTAGGAGTCTTAGTATAACAAAGGCATTTTTCAGTTAGAAGACCTCCAGAAACACTACTCTACCCACTTAGACATGTACAAAGGTCTAAGGAAAGCTACAGTCTCTCTAAGGAGGACTTGTGAAAATACTTCCAAATTCAAAATAATGTACAGGCATGTCATACCAAACTCCATCCAACACTTCCAGATCATCCCTGCCCCCTCAACTCAGGAATGGCTGGTTGGTCACAAAGGTAAAGCTGTCAGGATTTATAAACAAATACTATGGGAAACTGCAGATCTTTTGGAGAGGTCCAGAGTTTAATGGGCATCCTCTTTGAGGACAGGCATTTTGAAAGCACAGTACACCCTCTTGTGGTCCATAGCCCATTCCTCCTGCCCAGACTGAAGAGGTTTACTCATTTAGAATAAATTACTTAACATATGGTATCACACCCCAGTGAAACTTCGTACCTTAGGGCTCATGGACCATGATAAGTGCTGGAGGTGTAACTCTCCCTGGGCAAACATACAGCATATTTTGTGGAGCTGCCCACTGGTTCAGAGCTTCTGGTCCCAGGTTCATAAGTGCTGTGTTACCATCTTTACACCTTCCCCCATTTCTGCCTCAGGTTAATCGGTAACACTTTTGATTTCCTTAACTACACTGTAACTGCCTAGCAGTTGCAATGAGGTTACATGCAACAAATGTGCAACTACAGTGTATCCTCCCCTCTTGCATGTAATTAATGACTATCTATGCTGCAGTTACACTGAAATTGACACTTAAAGTGTGACTGGTTAATGTCTTAGGCCTGCCACCCGCACCCAAGTCTCTGCAGCATAACAGTCTACAATGGCTAATGACAGCCTGCATGGAAGGCAAGAGGCTACTGCTACAAAGATGGAGAACAGTTATGATCCTCTCTGCAAATCATTGACTATCAGCAGTCCATAATCTTGCCTCACTGGACAGGATATCAAACATCAAAAAGAAAGTTCTACCCAAAGATCAGAAGGTATGAGATCCTTTCCTTTTATCTATGTTTGCTCTTCAGGACCTCTCCCATGCACTGCTGTAAAGGGCATACTCCCCAAAGTGAGCTCCTTTGTAACACATCTGTATGCATGGCTATGTAGCTTATGGCCAGTTGTATCACACTTCCTAGGAGTGCCCTAATCCAAAAAAATTACTGTACTGTGATATACAATAGTTCTTTGACTGCATTTATCTGCCCCGAGATTGTATCCAGTTTCCTTTTGTCTTCCTATTACTGTTATGCAATAGCAGCAAGCCATGTGTAACCCCTCACCCCTGCCTTTTTACCAAAATGACAGGTGGCATGCTGTTGGCGCTGGCAGCAATACCTGATGGGGACCTGGGTTTGGGGAGGATGAGGTTACCTGGCACAAGGGGACCTAGGTTTGGCTACTCCTCACAGGGGCACCCAAGTAAATTCAAACACAGGAAGCAATAACTGTAATGTCCAGAACCAGGAATGGGATTTTTCAGTGTGGCTTTTATTCACAACTAGCTGAACATAACAAAACATAGATGGACCCCCGTGGGGCTACGTTTACTGATAATGCAGATTAGAGACTACAAGGCAGTCCACTTGAAAAATGGACCAATTCTACTGTTTTCAGGCTCTGGACCCACCAGAAACATAGCCCGGACCTGCATGCACTTTGGATACACAGCCCGACTGGCCCGGCTCACCTGCCGGCCACTTGACTGATGGTTCATTGGAAGAATGAACCCATTTTACTTGTGGCTCCCCACACCACTTAGAGTCTGCGACCACTAGAGAGATTTCCTTCTTACTTCTTCTGACTCCCATCTCACAAAGAGAATTCTTTTCCCAAGTTGTGGCTCCCCACACCACTTAGAGTCTGCTACTCCTAGAGAGATTTTCCCATTTGCGACCCACGTCTGGGTACCTACCTCATCACTGGCCAGGCGCATGAGGCAAGTAGCAATCACAGCAGAAATCCATAGAGGTGGACCTGGTTACTAAAGAGGGGGGGTTTGCCCACCTCCAGCTCTCACAGCCCATACCCGGCCATTTCTCTGGAAAAACTGAAACTTCGAAATGTAGATTAAACGGTGGATGAACTGTCGCACCCCCTCTACAACATTACTTGAATTCACACAGACTTTAGCTTTTGACACTACTCCATTTGTTTGTCCTAGTACTATAGGCCTCCCAAATAGTAGTTCAAATCCCAGATTTCTTCACATTTCCCAAGCTGAAGAAACACATTTTTTGCCCTCTCGAATTAGAGCAAAACACTCACCCTTTTGTTGCAGGTGCCCCACAGGCGAAGTACAACTCCTTCTACTTTTAAGACCAAACTGAAACTGTAAAAGGCAGCTTTCTTCCTTTAGCAGAAATTAGGGAATTGCCCCTGGAATCTACATAGGGATACTTTACTCCCCCCTGGAGGGAGGGGGGCACTGAGACCTGGACAGCGGTCTCCACCACTTGAAACTGGCTTCTGACCTTCTTGCTTCAAACAAATAGGAGACTGACTTCCTTCCCTTGCAGAAGGTAAACAGGAACTGACTTTGAAAACTCCCAACGTTCTATCTCACGCCCTCTGCTGCAGATTCCAATGTGGCTTATGCAGCTGAAACAGTTCTATTGATGATGTCATCTCTCAGTCTCAGCTGAGACTGAGAACAGAGCGAGACAGTGTGAAACCCATTTAACTGGAGTTCCACAAGCTGCCTTCCCTGCCTGCCACTAGGTCTTACTGGAATTCTAGTAACCCCGGGTAACAAGGGGGTTACACTCACCCTTGACAAGGAAAATTACTGTCCCCAGTCATTATGCACCTGGCCTTAGGCAATCCCACCCTATGTGCTACCTGTGGAGGGGAGTTATCAGGCCCCCTCCTACCATGTGCAAGCACAGGCAGGCAACACTAAGGGCCTAGAGGCCTGTAGCTGACATGTCAGCCTCTACACTATCCACTTACTATGGACACCTAGTGGCTCTGGTAGAAAACCATCCAGAGCATAGCCCTGATAGATCAGCACTGCAATCCCTACTGCCATTCAGGACTACAGCCTGTCTATCCCCCCTAATCCTCTAGGGAAAACCTATCTGCCTCTAACATAATATTCCAAAATAAAACACAACCCGGGGACCTACCCGACCTTGGACAACCTGCAACCACAACCCATTAAAATACCAATTACTGCCTCCTCCCTACCCCCACAACCACACCTGTGGAAGGAAAGGGTTAATATAGCAATAACCATAACAATAACATCACAGTACTTTAAATTTCTACACAATAAAGCACTGACGAGGAACTCCGATGAGCCCCTCCTCCTCTTCTTGTCTTCTCTTCTGTCTTCCCAGGAACACCTGTAAGAAAAAGAAAGACAAAACACACTCCTAATCTGCATACACAGTCTACCTAAAACCCTTACCATACAAAACACTGAACAATCCCAAAAAGATTTTTTTTAGAAAAAAGGTAGAAAAACAGTATTTACATTAGAGTACAATAATGACATCATTTACAATACACATTTGGGGGGATGGAGTGCCCTAAAAGTCCCAACTAGTGACCACAAGGCCCGAAGGCTATTCCAATAAAGAGTCTCTCCTGGGCTGGAGCCCGGTGAAGCACAGTTCTAACAGGCCAAAGTCCCAAAGGGGAGAGTCTTTGCGGACAGTTCACACATTTTTGAAGTCTGTAGTGTAGGATGTGTACTGCAATGTCATAAAGATAGGAAGGTTTTGGACTTACCAGCCATTTGTAGTACAAGAATCTGCACGAATCTGCTCCACAGCCGAAGACTCTCCCTGGCAGCATTTCTTCTGATACAGCTGGGTAGACATCTTCTGGGAACCACAGGAGGGCACATCTGGAAACAGCTGGGCTGGTGTCATCAATGGAGACGGAACCTTAGAACAGGAACAAAAGGAAAAACAGCTGGTCCAACGTCATCTGATTACCAGGCGATGAACAGGAAACAGCTGGCTGGTGTTCCTTCTGGATCTGAAGTCATCTGGTGGGCCAGTAGATGCTTGCTGAACAGGACAGTACACTGTAGACTGATGAATATGGAGCACCTGAGTCCTTGGTTATTCATATTGGCGGATCAATAAAGGCACTTCACAGTCTGGTGTGGTAGTATTGACTACCACTGCTAGGCTCTCCATTTTGTAGGCACAGGCTTAATTGCTGGGAGGTCCTTGCACTGAGGCCAATAGTACTGGGGGTCAGGGGCTTGAATTATTACCCCATCTGGGCGCACATAACTCACACAGTGGGAGATTTCACGTCCCTATCCATCCACTATTCTCACTCTGTCCATAAACAGTTTCCTGCCTCTCTTCCACTGGGTATACCTTTCGTGGAACAGTCTATTCTTTACATGCTGGTTGGCCCCAGGATGCACATTTTTCATTGCTTCATCCCAGATCCAGGATTTCCTGCAGTTCTCAATCTCCTCCCAGACTCTCCGAGGAAAGGTAGGAAAGGTCATACCATAGATCTCATTTGCCTTTCTACAAACCAGTCTCTCCTCTTTACTTGCTTTGGTCAATCTGAGACCGCTGGCCTGGATTGGGGGTGGCCAGTCCTGGTTCTGCCAGCTTCACATTCTCAAAGAAATTAAAAACGGATCCCTGACTTCTTCCTCTTGTAAAGCCAGGGCAGTGGCATCACCATCTTCTTCAATATGTTCCTCCAAGGCAAGATCTTGAGGCTGTGTACCCGTTCCTTTCTCACAAGACCACATAGGTTCCCCCTCATCTTCCTCTTCACTGAGGATCTGAGGCCAGGAGTGAGCAGTCGTTCTCACCCCTGAGACTATCCATTCATCACTAGGCATGGAGGTCGACACCTCCCATTCAAAGGCCTCCCACATCTCATCTTCATCTAAGAGACTTGGGCTAGGCCCCCTCCCACCAAGGGGTCTATTGATGCTTTATCTGAACTTTCTTTCTGAGATCCAGCATCCAAAACTTCAACTTCAGGTTTAGTCTCTAATTCTGCACCCTCTAGCTTTGTGCCACACTCCCCTGAGGGACCTTCCTCCACAGGCTCTGCCTGGTGCTGTGTGCTGCCAACTGCAGGTTCCTGAATTTTTGTCCATGTGGGGGCCAAACAAATTGGAGGCACCTTATACAAGCCATATTTTTGTAGACATCCAGCACAGTGAGGAATCATGCAGACATCCCTTCCAGCACTCAAGCATATCTGGCATACACGCACTGGATAACTAGGAATTGCCACATCAGGAGGTAGTTGCCCTCCATAGCACCACTTTTCAATATCTCTCAGTCTATTTACTGCTGCTGTTACTGCAACCCAGGCATGATCCGGGTAACGAGCTGGTCCTGAGGCCATAACTGCAGAAAAATAAACAAAGTTCACTGTAACTGAAAGTCCCACTTTAATGAACACACTCTGTAGCTTTAAAATGGCTCCTCTGCTGCTGTGTTTACTTTACTACCACACCCTGTAATGGCGGCGGCAGCACTCCTGTGCATCAACATTTAGAATCTGGGTCAAGCCACTGTGCACCCGATTTACACAAGCTACTGATAACTTTTACTCAGACTGCACAACTTGCTCTTTTCTGGCTTTACACACATTTACAGGATTTTCCTTGGACTTTTCACATGCTGGTAACTTTCATTTTATTTACAGTCCCTTAAAAGCTTCAGGTTTCAGCACAGGATTGCCTGTTTCTACTAGTGTTGCATTTTGCTACAACCCACAGTCTCTCTCTGGCTGCAAACTTTAAACTGAGGCTATTTTACTTCCATGCACACATTCAATGGCTTTACAGACTTGCACTTGCTGGCAGGACTTCACACAGTCATTACTTGCAAAGCGACTACACTGCTGCACACACATTTTATATGACATTACTGAAAATCACTGTTTGAGCAGTTTTTGGATTGTTTACTTACTGTTATTAGTAGCAACTTGCTGCGATGGGGTAAAATGGTCTGCAGCCAGTTCTTTAAGGTCTCTGTATACAAACGGGTGGGCAGTCTCAGCGATCGTCATTTTAACCACCAAACTCGCTATTTCCACAATCGATTTGCGGGTTGAGCCCGATTTTAAACTTAAAAGTCTATTTTTTGAATGTTTACAGTGCTTTGAATCCTCCGCGATGCTCTTCCACTGCCAGTACATGCACTACTGTCTGTCTCCCTCTCGATTGCTGAGGCAGTCTCAGAAGAGCTGGCTGAGGGGCAGGACTGATGGCAATCAGACCAACCACATGATGTCATGCAAATAAGCCTCTTCTTCCTCGCGAGGGCTCCTCTCCTCACGGCGATCATCGAGCAGGCAAATTTAAACTGTAAAATGCACTTTTTTTTTTCAACTGACTCCATGGTGAGAGCCCATTTCAACCATATAACATTGCCATTAACTCTGCAGTCTCTCCATTTACACAGAAAGAATTTCCAACATCCAGGGCATAATTTATCTGTTGCTACCCCTAGTCTTCCACACTTTCCTTCACAGAATTCATTTCAAAAGCATTTCAAACGTCCAGGGCATAATTTATCTGTTGCTACCCCTAGTTTTCCACACTTTCCTCCACAGAATTCATTTTAAAAGCATTTCAAATGTCCTGGGCATAATTTCTCTGTTGCTACTCCTAGTTTTCCACACTTTCCTTCACAGAATTCATTTTAAAGCTGACAAAAATGCTGTAAACAATTTTGATGCAGGACAAGGGCACACTCTTTGGCTTTAATGCTCCTTGGCAAACAGTTGGCATTTTTTAAACAGCAGCACAAGATTCACAGCACACAGCAACACACTAGGGAAATTGCTTCAGCTTTTTTGGGTTACCACTGCCAGATAGCCAAAACTCTAGCCCCCTTGCCCAAGCACCATACTCCCCGAACAAATCCCAGTGATGCCTCCATTTTTGTAACCCCTCACCCCTGCCTTTTTACCAAAATGACAGGTGGCATGCTGTTGGCGCTGGCAGCAATACCTGGTCGGGACCTGGGTTCGGTGAGGATGAGGTTACCTGGCACAAGGGGACCTAGGTTTGGCTACTCCGCACAGGGGCACCCAAGTAAATCCTAACACAGGAAGCAATAACTGTAATGTCCAGAACCAGGAATGGGATTTTTCAGTGTGGCTTTTATTCACAACTAGCTGAACATAACAAAGCATAGATGGACCCCCATGGGGCTACATTTACTGATAATGCAGATTAGAGACTACAAGGCGGTCCACTTGAAGAATGGACCAATTCTACTGTTTTCAGGCTCTGGACCCACCAGGCACATAGCCCAGACTTGCATGCACTTTGGATACACAGCCCGACTGGCCCGGCTCCCCTGCCAGCCACTTGACTGATGGTTCATTGGAAGAATGAACCCATTTTACTTGTTATGGCTCCCCACACCACTTAGAGTCTATGACCCCTAGAGAGATTTCCTTCTTACTTCTTCTGACTCCCATCTCACAAAGAGAATTCTTTTCCCAAGTTGTGGCTCCCCACACCACTTAGAGTCTGTGACTCCTAGAGAGATTTTCCCATTTGCGACCCACGTCTGGGTAACTACCTCATCACTGGCCAGGCACATGAGGCAAGTAGCAATCACAGCAGAAATCCATAGAGGTGGACCTGGTTACTAAAGATGGGGGGTTTGCCCACCTCAAGCTCCCACAGTCCATACCCAGCCATTTCTCTGGAAAAACTGAAACTTTGAAATGTAGATTAAATGGTGGATGAACTGTCACACCCCCTCTACAACATTACTTGAATTCACACAGACTTTAGCTTTTGACACTACTCCATTTGTTTGTCCTAGTACTATAGACCTCCCAGATAGCAGTTCAAATCCCAGATTTCTTCACATTTCCCAAGCTGAAGAAACACATTTTTTGCCCTCTTGAATTACAGCAAAACACTCACTCTGTTGTTGCAGGTGCCCCACAGGCGAAGTACAACTCCTTCTACTTTTAAGACCAAACAGAAACTGTAAAAGGCAGCTTTCTTCCTTTAGCAGAAATCAGGGGATTGCACTGGAATCTACATAGGGATACTTTTCTTCCCCCCCCGGCGGGAGGGGGGCACTGAGACCTGGACAGCGGTCTCCACCACTTGAAACTGGCTTCTGACCTTCTTACTTCAAACAAACAGGAGACTGACTTCCTTCCCTTGCAGAAGGTAAACAGGAACTGACTTTGAAAACTCCCAACATTCTATCTCACTCCCTCTGCTGCAGATTCCAATGTGGCTTATGCAGCTGCGACAGTTCTATTGGTGATGTCATCTCACAGCCTCAGCTGAGACTGAGAACAGAGTGAGACAGTGTGAAACCCATTTAACTGGAGTTCCACAAGCTGCCTTCCCTGCCTACCACTAGGTCTTACTGGGATTCTAGTAACCCCGGGTAACAAGGGGTTACACTTGTATTGTCTGTTCATTCTGTATAGTAGTACTGTTTGTGTGTGCTTTTCATTTTGTTTGTGAAAAATTGTCCAATAAAAATTATTGACCAAAAAAATATAAAACCAAATTTGCAATGCTTTTACAAATGTCTTAGCAAGGCGCAAGACAAAAATAACCTGGTGGATGTAATTTATTTGGATTTCCAAAAGACTTTTGACCTGGTACCTCATTGGGCAGTTGTGGAAAAAATTAAAAGTTTCAATATTCCATAGCAAAATGTACTTTCAATTACTGAATTGCTGGCAGATAAATCACAAAGGGTGTCGGTGAATTGTTTTCTCTCAAGAGAAGGGCCAGTTATTGGTGGAGTCAGAGACCCAGGGTTTGGTTTTGGACCCAGTATGGTCTGTTATTTTTAATTGCCAATTAAGATGAAGACCTGGTAAAAAGGTGTGTCATATATGAATACAACACCAAGCTTGGTGAGGTCTGCAGGGATCTAGCTCAGGAAGACTCAATACAAAGAGATCTTGACAAAGTGGGGGCTTGGGATGTTCATAGGTTCATAGGTCAGTACGAGCTCAGGGGACTAGCCCATGATGAACTCGACCCCTTTAACCTGTGTGGAAATCATATTTATTATCACCCATATAAAAATCAAGATTTTTTTTTAAATAACTGAAAAGTACTACTATATACCAGTTCTAGAAGTAGTGAATTCTAGATTGGCACTGCTCTCTGTGTAAAAAAATTATTTCTTCTTGTTGTCTTATTAATAATAGATTTTAACTTTATGAGATCTGGCATTATTCATAATATGCTGCCATTCCAAGCATATAGATTCAGACAAAGCTGTGTCTATTGAAGCTTTATAAATTAAACATAAATCTCCTCTTAAAGATCAATAATTTAGGGAATAAAGTTTCAAGTTTTTCAATCTATTATTATATCATAATGTTATGCAATTACAGACATATCTAGTAAATCTCGGTTGTACTTTTTTCGACTAATACCTTGCCCTGTATCAAAGAAGGAGCACAAAATGAAGAGCAATAGTCAAGATGAGATCTGACTATGCTGCAATAAATAGGAATTAGCACTTCTGATTCCCTTGATTTAATATTTTTCATAATGCAAGTAATTAATCTCTGACATTTTTGAGCGTTTATTAGTATGCTCAGAAAATTTCTGTTTGTTCGTAATATAAACTCCTAAATCCTTCTCAGAGGTTACCTTGCTCAACAAAATATCATCCATAGAATAGTTAATAAGCCTATTATTTTTGCCGAAATGCATCACTTTACATTTTGAGATATTAAAGGTCAATTTGTGTTATTTTGCCCAAATAGATACATTATCCAAATTCTCCTGTAATATAAAGGCAGAAAAAGATACACCCTAACTTAGCATCATCAGCATATTTATTTAACCACACTCCATTAGTGGTATTCATGCTAGAAAGGATATTAAATAAAATTGGGCCCAGTACTGACCCCTGAGGCACTCCACTTGTAACTGTACTCCAGGTTGACTTAAAACCCCTAATACTAACTTGTTGTTTTCTGTTAGTTAACCATGTTGAAATCCACCTAACAATATTTTAGTGCAATCCAATATTCATAAGACATTTAATCAAAATGTTATGGTACACTGAATCAAATGCCTTTTCATAGTCCAGGAAGACTATGTCCACGGGAAGGCTTGAATCTAAGGCTGCACTAATTGGTTCAGAAAAGTTGATCTGGTTGTTTTGACATGATCTACCTGGAACAAATCCATACAGAGTTATATCAAACAATCAATTTCTTGCTATATAAATACTTATTTTATGCAGTAAAAGTTTTTCCATGACCTTACCTATACAGGAGGTCAAACTAATAGGTCTGTAATGCTCCATTTTCTGATTTGCTGCCCCATGAATGGGGATAACCAAGACTTCTTTCCATTCATCTATAACATCACCAGTTTTGATGGATTTGTTACACATAAGGGTCAGGGCTCCTGCTATTTCATATGAAATTTCCTTAAAAAAACAAAGAGGATACTGTTAGTTCCAGCTGATGGTGTGGATTTAAACAAATTTATAGCTGAAAAAACTTCAGTAACTGTAAATTCTTCTTCATATTCTTCTGAAGTATAGTCCATGTTACTCACTGGCACTTTAGTTTTATAAATACTAGAAAAGTATCTGTTTAATTCATTTGCCAAAAGCTGTTCATCTGATATTAAGTTATCATCAATTTGTAATGAACTAACTTTGGATGAATGACTTCTCATTGAACCAATATAATTAAAAAACTGTTTTTTATTATCTTTATTCACAGTTGCTAGTTTGTACTCCATTTCTTTTTTTGCATTTTTGATTGTTGATTTTGTTTTATCTGCCTTATGTTTAAACCTTTGGCAATTAATATGTGTCTTCTGCTTTTTTTATTTATCAAAGGCCCTTTTTTTTGCCTTCACAAGTTTTTTGATCTGAGAAGAAAACCATGAAGGAAGCCTGCTATGATTGTTTATATTTTTTACATTCTGGTACCCAGTTATCAAAACAGTAATACCGTTTTTCTTTAACTTTATACCATACATGCTTAGCATGAAGTTCATTCAGATCCTGTTGCTAATTCCAGTCTCTAAGATATGATTTTATTTCACTATAATTAGCCCTTGAGAAGTTCCTCATTTTAGTTATACCTTTAGTAGCCACCTCATAATAATTAATTGTCCATAGTACCATGAAATGGTCACTATTAGCCAAAGGTGTCAAAATAATAGGAATTTCTGCCTGTGAACTGGGGGATGAGCCTCAACATGGATAAATGTGCTGTCATGCACTTTGATCCCAAAATTTGATATTGCAATTATTTACTCAAAGTAATGTGTTGAAGACGTTCACAATGGAGAAGGACATTGGTATCACAATAAAGCATAAATTTGTAGTGACCATTGTAATGATGTTATAGCCAACAAAAATAAAGTTTTCCAGTCAGTGAAGAACAATATTCAAAGCAGAACCCTTACAGTCTTAAATCTACTCTACAGATCATACATTCATCCCCTTTTGGACTACGGCATCCAGTGTTGGGCACCATACTGTATAAGTGTGACACTGAAAACCTGGGAAAAAAATCAGAAACAGGTATTTAAATCTCTATCTATAAGGATAATACAGTACATATAGCAAGAGGCTTGGAAAGCTAAAATTGATGAAACCAAAAAGGAGAAGACTGAGAGGGCAAATACTGATCTTTTTGATATAAATAATGTTTCTTAGCTCATGGTTGAACTACATCTTGATTTCAAGCCAGGCAATCTTGGTACATGGGTCACTCATTACAACTCTAAAGAAAGTCATTTAAACAAGAAAGGAGAAGGTTTTTTGTCACCCAAAGAGTAATCAGAGCTTGGAATGACTGACCACGCAAAGTGGTTATGAAGAAGAACAAAAAGAGATTTAAAAATACTCTAGATACATACATGACTGCTGAAGCCTTGACGAAATAGTACAACTGCATAGTGGGAGAGCAGTTAGCATGGGCACTACAGTCTCCTTCTGCTTTTCAGTGCATAGTATGATCCATGGCATAATTTCTTCAAAGAAAACGTGATACATGCAAAAATTGTCTCAAGGTAACCGATAGTTTTTTTCAATTGTAAGACTGGATATGGTTGATCAAGGAAAGCTATTTCACCTTGCTTAGCACAGTAGATCTAGAGGGCATACCCATTTCTTAACAAGGATAGACTTGGGGTAATATAAGGAAGCATTTTTTTTCACTCAGAGTGTGAGAAATCTATAGAACAAGCACCCAAAGGAAGCTGTGCAATTAGAGTGTTGAATCTTTAAACTCATCTGTTAAGGCCCCAGAAGCTGAAACTCACTTTTCTTTAGTTGTAGATTAAAATAAGATTCCATTGTTCCATTAACTATGATTAAAGGATGGTTTCTGGACAATTTTCTCAAATCCTCCATTTGCTGTTAATAGTTTATCAAAGCATGGTATAGTGGTTGTTGATTTATATAATGGTTTCAGTATGCATTTTTAATTCTTTTTAAATGTGTCATTTAACCTGTATAATGTTATTGGCTTGTATTTTCAGAGTTACAAAAGACACAACATCAAGTTGTGTCACTTTTGCATCACAAATCACATATCTGTTGTGCTTGTGCATGTGTCCAGAAAAGTGATGCAACTATAGTGCAGCCCCACATTTGTGCCACAAATAGGCCTCAAAAAAGATGCAAATGTGACTGTGTAACAGTTGCATCACTTTTGCATCACTAATCTGGATGCAAGTGCAGGCGCAGTAGATTTGAGATTTGTGATGCAAAGGTGAGGCAACCTGCTATTGTGTTCATGGCAAGTCTTTGAAAATACAGGCCATTATGCAACAGCTTAAGTAACCCTCTGCCTAAAAGAATGCTGTTGTAAATGAGTTTATGACTCAAGTGGTTGTAACATCTTCTGTTTATTATTAACTTAATAAACATTATTAGTAACATAATATTATTAACTCAAGTTGGACCAGTTCTGCAAGAAGACAGGTTTTACTAGGCAAACAATTTAATTTACTGGGAAAGGGAATATAACATGAAGCACACATCAAAACAGAATTATCATGCCTCAAGAGAATGTAGATCCTTTGGCCTCAGGTGCTAGAGGTTTCTACCCCTGGGCTGTTTCTTTTTCATAGTGCCAGAATACTTTAAATTTATGTGATAACACTTCCATATTAAATAATGTGAACAGATATTTCACAAAATATTGAATACTACATTTGTTGGGATGGCAGGAGACATATACAATGGACTCATTTTTTATCTATAATTTCCTTTGTTCCATGATTAAAAATCATGTTATCAGCAATAAAGTCTCAATCATATATGTATAGATTTAGCCCAGAGTAACATATACTACTACATTTTGGAAACACATAAAAGGCTACAGCTTTTTCTGATTGAAGTTCATATCCACTCTTGTGTACAAGCATACTGTAGGGGGGGCATATGTTAAGGCACCACTTCCCAGATGCAGCAGAGCACATATACAGTGGTGCCAGCCACAGTGCAATACAGTAATGCAGCATTTATATCACAGAATGCTGCAGTGTGCTGCAAGAAACAGTGTAATTCAATGGCAATTGAGCCATTTTGTCATGCAATATTTTGTGGCGTCATTTGCTGCAAGTTATTGAATTGCATCTTGGCCAGCTCCACTGTATCAACCCATAACCTGTTGCCCCAAGCCCTCTAATATATCATGTAGGGCTGGCCGGCTGGACTGCAAGTATGTTTTAATATACATTTTAATGTTTTTAAGGGGATATGGCAGTTCAAGAAGTTCTTATGAAGTAAATGCATTCCTTCTCTAACAGAACTGAGATTCCTATCAGAAGTCTGGTGTACCTCCCAACACTTCCCCCTTGGAACACTCCCCACCCCCCATAGGGAAACACAGAAACACGGAATCTGTCGGCAGATAAGGAGCTGATAGCCCACCTAGTCTGCACAATTTTCCCTACCTATAGTGTTACCGCAGACACTGATTGGTCTCTGGTGCTACCCCCTCACCGCTAAGATCACTCTGTGTCTATACCATGCATTCTTGAACCCTGTCACTGTTTCTTCCCCCACCACCTCCTCTGCTGGTAATCTGCTCCATGTGTCCACCACTCTGTTTGTGAAGAAGTACTTCCTCACATTTCCTCTGAGCTTCCACCCTTCTAACTTCATAGCATGACCCCTTGTCCTTGATCATCTTTTTATGTAGAAAATGCATCCCTCCTGTATCTTGTTTTTGGGTGTGAGGTATTTGAATGTCTCTATCATATCCACCATTTCCCTCCTTTCCTCCAGAGAGTACATGTTAAGTTCCTTGAGACTTACCTCATAGGGCTTTTGATACAGTCCATGCACCATTTTGATTGCCCTCCTTTGTACTGCCTCCACCCCTCTCTATGTCTTTATGGAGGTGGGGCCTCCAGAACAGTACTGTACACAGTACTCGAGATGCAGCCTAACTAGTGATCCATATAGGAGTATTATTACCTCCCTCCTTCTGCTGGTGATTCCCTTTCCTATACACCCAAGCCTTCAAGCCTTTCCCTCTGCTCCATCCTTATTGAGTAAGTGCCCTAGGTTTAGTATCCCTTTGCAGAACAGTATCTGGGGTGCAACTATGTGGGCCTACACTTCAGTCATAGTTGTGTATAGGAACCCTAATCAATTGTATATGAAGAAAAAAATCTGCAAAACAACGAGTTAGGTCAGAGATATTCAAACCACATAAAATTAATTTAAAGCCTTTTAGGCACACAATCAGCACTTTTTAGACTACAAAAGTCCTTCATTTTTTTTTGTAAACTCTCTTTATAACTGCTTCCCCTGGAATTCTCTTAGGTGACCTTCACTCATGGCTACCATGCTACCACCCACCTGAAGCCTGCCCCACTGGGAAATCAGGGACAGACACTTCCCCACCTACCTGGTCCATCAACTGGCCCTCCTTACCGGAGCCAAGGCAGGATGGGGGATTGGGAGAGCCAGTGGGTTGAGCCCGGTACTGGGTGTGTGGTGGTGGGGCACTGGAGGATGTCGTTGCCTATCCAGGAAGCGAGTTTTTCTCCTTGTTGATGTTGCGAGGGCATGGATGTGAAATGGCATCCTGCTCATGTCAGGCAAATTCCTGTGCCTGTGTGAAAGACAGCGGCCATCATCTAATCCCTACTGCCATGCCCATGCAGACAGCAGCACTCCCCAGGATACCATGGGTCACTAGTGTTGAGTGAGACAGAACCCACGCACCACAGGAGAGGAGAGCAGTCCTCCAGAAGCTCAGTCCTACTTCTCCCCTGCTGACCCACAATGATCCGAGTTCACTTCTGGACCCTGGTCACTGATGTGGCGTGAGGTGTGGCTTCCAGAACTTCAGCTCTCAGCACCGCCAGGCTGGCTCAATAGTCCTTCATTAACTGTAGTAAATGTTTGCATATATGTTAAACATATTGGCTTGCATGTATAAAAGTGATGATGTACTATAGATGCAGTTCTCAATTTTAGGCTTGGCCTGCATCATCCAAAATGCATCAAGATGTTTCAATGCTCATTTCAAATCTTTTGATCCATTTGCTGCAATTTATCTGCTTTACAACACAAAAGTGACACTGGCATAATTTTCTTGAAGCATGCACCATCTTCTGAACACATTGCTGCAACTGCATCAAAATGTTAGATCCTATTTTATGTGGCCTAATGTTTTGTAACAAGTTGCACACTTGTGGTAAAAACATACCCTAAGTCCCGTTTGTGCCTTTGAAAATGCAGCTCACTGTGTTGAGAGTTTTAGTGTATTTTGTTAAGTAAAATGTTTTAAATATGTATGCAAACATTAAGACCTACAGTACCCTTTTGGCATGCCTTTGCTATATTTGTGAAATGGTAACAGACAATATTTCATTGCTGTTATATTCCTGTGAATCACTGTAAGGAAATTATTTCAGAAAACGTTTTGTGTGTTTAAAGGGAATTCATGTTTCTGACTTGGTTAATGATGTATTTGCACTTGAGGGGGATGAACCAGGCTTGATTCAGATCTGGAACCCAGCCCCCCCCCCAAAAAAAACAGGTGACTGCCTATTACACTTTATATTCACCTATATTATAATATCAAATTCCTAATGTAGAAATCAGGTATACAACTTTAACCAGATCACAGATGCCTCATACATATCTACTTTTCAGGTCTTGGGGGGGTCTGACAATTTAATTGATAAAAACAACCTTTCCTAAGAAGATATCACCTACCCCATCCCCATTTTGAAGGGGGGGGGTGAGGAGTAGCAAAATAATCATCCCTTACAATTAAGAAATATTCAGAAAAAAATGCCTTCATAGAAAATGTTATTCACAGTTCAAGTAATCTAGTGGCCCAAAGGGTGATGCCCTTTATTTAAAATTAAACAAATGTAGACAATTTGCTAACATGGATTTTCTCAGCAGTGTGTATATATTTTGTTTTTTTAAAATCAGATGTTGCATTTTAAGACAGTTTGGCAAAGGTAGAAGATTTAATAACAGAAACATAACTGAAAACTGTTTTGCTCCCATAGTTGTAGCTTACCAAAACATATCTTGCTGTATTATCTGACTCTTTTTAACATGTAGGCTGTTAACTATTGATCATTAACAGAATCTTCCACATACATTGTATGAGATTAAGTCAGGTTCTCTCATTTGACATGGAGGTGTGGGAAGTATATTCTTTCAAAGCCTAATTAACATGAAGACTACCTCCTTTGATGATCTCATAAGTAGTTCACAGACATGCGGGGTGTACCAACTTTACAAGACACTGTTTAAAGATCTTTGACTTCCAAGAAAGCCACACAATCCAATAATCCCACTTTCAGAAAACCAGGGCGTCCTCTGAGATCAATCTAAAATCGAAACCCCTCATAAAGAGAGTGCATCATATAGACTGGTTTCTTTTGAAAATCATCCTAGAAACAGTATTGGACACATGAACAAAACATTCATTGTCAATGGGATTCAATAGATTGTCAAATTCAGTAATGTTTACTTTTGATAAAAGTGTATGACTACAGAATAGAAACATAACCCAGAACAAATTGTGATTTCATCCTGAATGTTTAAAAACACCTTTTGGATCACATGGCATAAGAATATTGGGAAAAGTAAGACATTTTATGTTCTTCTGGACACATGAACAAAGCAGCTATGCATACATTTTTAATAACAAATCATATCCTTGTTGGTAGTCTCTTACTGTAGGTAAGGAGCAGGAAAGAATATCTCAGCATTTTTTATGTATTCCCTTGTCCTTTGTTATAGATGATTAAACAGTTTTGTCTTCTTAAGTGCAAATGTATAAAACCTCACAATGGCTGTGCACTCATACATTGTAAAGTGATCAATTGTAGTGGTCAATGCTTTTGGGAATGTGAATTTTATGACCCTAAGTCATATGTTTTCTTAATGCACGAAGGTTAGACATCACTATAAGGTGTTCTTAAGAAACAGAATGAACAGCTTCTGTGTGAAATTAGGCCTTTTTAGGGAAACAGTTCTCACTGTATTGGTGTAATTCATTGTGAAAATAATGACCGGATGAAAAGGGCTCAACATTGAGTTAAATGTTGCTAATGATTGGTAAGGGAATTATTAAAAAAAACACCAGATACCAGGGATCATCACTATTTTTATCTTACAATACTTTTTCAGGCATTGCCTGTGAAAACAAAAATGATTAGGGGTTGTTAGAAAGGAATTAAATGTTTGCAATGCAATTAAAGGTATAAAATGAAGGTGTAGAAGGTGAAAAATTGCTCAGTTCCTCATAAAATAGGCTAAAGTGAAACCACAATTCAGAAAGTTAAAAATTATTTCTAACACACGCTTGTTTGTTAGAACCATATTTTGATTTATGTATCAATATATGGAATTTGCAGCAGCATAATGTACTGATAAATAAACATAGTTGATTTTAAGCTTTCACTTAAAATAATTTGCCTTAATAATTTATAATGTTTTTTTAAGTGTTTTTTTAAGGTCAAACATTTAAACCATTTGTGCCAGAAATGTGATTTATTTGTTACGTAAAAGTTTGCATAGAAACATAGACTTTGATGGCAGATAAGGACCACTTGGCCCACCCAGTCTGTCCATTTCCCTACCTACTGGATAAGCTGCAGATTTTAGTTAACCAACATCCTACTTCCTGCCACCCACTATAATTGCCTTATGTCTGTCCCATGCATGTTTGAATTCCTCCACTGTTTTAGACCCCTGAGCCTCTCGGAAAGCGGTTCCATCCGTCTACCACTCACTTGTGAAAAAAATCCTCACATTACCCCTGAACTGTCCCCTCTATCTTTAAATTGTGCCCCTTGTTCTTACACATCTCTTTTTCTGAAAGATGCTACCCTCCTGGACTTTGTTGACTCCCTTGAGGTACTTGAACATTTTTATCATGTCCCCCTTGTCCCTCCTTTCATCAAGAGTATACATATTAAGCTCTCTCAGTCTCTCTTCATATGGTTTCTGATGCAGACCCTGAACCATTTTAGTTGCCCTCCTCTGGACTGCTTCCATCCTGCTATGTCCTTGCGTAGATGAGGTCTCCAAAACTGCACACAGTACTCCAGATGGGGTCTCACCAACTGTCTGTACAGAGGGATAACCACTTCCCTTTTTCTACTTTGCAGTCAGTTTGATATGAAGAGATCATATCAATACCAGTTTCCTGTATCAATACATGCCCATACTACACATATGGATATACGTCAAAAGACCAATACTGTACGTGTGGATATACATCTAAAGACCAATATAAGTGTAATGATGTGAATCATTGCATATTGAGTAATATTAACACATGAACATTAAGTTAAATGGGCTCATTCATAATTCATTTATGCCAAGATTTCATTTAAACAAACATGTTTCTAGCACTAACTGTTCAACGTTTAACCTTAAGCTCATTTATTTAAAAATGGACAATGCAGGAATCATTGGGGTTAGGTACTTCAGATTTTTTGTAAAACAAATGCTTGGAGACAAGTACATTGACTAACATGCTATTAAAATGTCTGCATTTTAATAAATAAAAAAGTAAGTTAGTTTTGATAAATAAAACTTAGAAATACCTTTTTAATCTTTTCTGAATTTTCATTAAACCTTAGCCTTTTTCATGGTTAAACATGCATTGATGTGAAGGCTGTATGCAGCCAAGCAGTTAAGGGGGACAGGTCTTGCACACTTAACCTGGGTTCATGATCCAAGCTGGAAACATCTGGAGCAGGGGCTGGCAGTGAAAGTGAAGAGCATCCATGTGGATACACTCCATGAGGGGATAGAGCAATCAATGAATCTCTCACTGAGCAACACACAGTAGTGGAATTGCAGAGGTGACATTGGCAGAGTGGATGAACACTAAGGGCCAGATATTCAAAACTTTGCACTGGGCGCAAACTGTTTGCGCAGAGTTTGCGTGGGTCCACTATATTCAAAAGGTCAGACGGCGTGTGCAAACTGCATTAGCACTGGGCAAAAGTATAATGTATGCAAGGGGCAAAAAGAGGACGCATGTACATGAATACAGGTGCAATGCAATATTCAGTGCATTAGTGCCATGCAAAGTGTTTTTGCGTGACTTAGCGCAACACTTTGCGCTGTGCATATTACCACCCAGGAAAGGGTAGTCTTAACTCTGGGTAAACCAGCTTTGCATGACTTTGTGGCTTTGCATGACTTTTGAGGGGCTTTGCATAACCCTAACTAGTAAATATTAAACATAGAAAGAAACCAGACATGGAACAAATATGCTGTACATGGATGGCACCTCCTATGTTGCCATCTTCTGCCTCCAGTCACAACCATGCCAGGCATTAACTGGTGACCCAACACCCAGTGAACACCATGGCAGTGTGTCCATACAGCACACACCTGCAGATCACACTTTGGTGGACACCAACAGAATCCAGCACACACATGCAGTACTGAGAGCATGCAGCGTATTGAAAGGTGGGCGTACAGGTGGCCAGTCTGCACCACATACTGGGTACTGCCACAAGGCTGGGACAATCCATGCAGTGCTAATGGTCCAGTGTAGGAAATGTCCCAACACCAGTGTACCTGTCTGATGGTATGTGCCCCCCCAGCCACATACTGCACATCTGTACAGACACCACAGCAAACACAGCCAGTAATGTATATGCACATGTCACTGTGAATGTCCCTTGCCAGTGGGACAGCATCTGTGGGTCGCACAACAGCATAACAGTAATGCCCACTGTCAGTACACACCTGCAAGACTGTCCAGTCACTGTAAAGTACAGCAGTCATTGATGTCCTACACACCACAGGCATTGCTGTGTCCCTCACACTACTGACCCCCTTGTTACTGTAGTGTCTGTTGTGCACTGTAGCAGGACCCACAGTTTGACTATTGCATGCAGCACCTCCACCTGTGCCAGTGCTGTGTAGTCCCCCTGGGGCACAATATTCTATGCTATTCTGTACAAATGTAGCCTGCGACTACCCTCATGCACTTCCAGACTGACCTACAGGTGGGGCTGTGGGATCCTGCAATAGCGCTGGGCAAACTGCATGCAAATCAGGACATAATGAGATGCTAATCTGGATGTTTGCCCACAGACTGCCTAAGTAGGCTCATTTGCATGTCACTTTTGAATATAGCAAATTTTTATCCCAGACAACATGACAGTGCCAAGCAAATGGATTAGCTCAGCACAAAACCTGCACAAATGTGTTTGCACTATGCAAATGTTTCAGACACATGGCACATTTCTGCAGAATTTCACATGCGCTGGTGCATGCAGCTTTCATGAATTCACTGCTTTGCTAGCACACACATTGGCCACATAGTTTACTTTTACCTTCCTTCATGTCTCTGTGCACTGGGCTGTTGTTGTGCTTTGCACTTCCCTGGGTGCTATATTCAGTGCTGTATTTTTCTCGGGCTATTTTTGCACTGCACTCCCAGACCAGTTTGCCCGGCTTCCTTAGCACACTGTATTCAGCAGGTTTAGCAATGGAGCTATCCCTTTTGAAAATAGTGAGCTATTGATTCCAGGCCAATTTAGCATGTCGGGCAGTGCTAATTTAGCTCTGGGGCAAAGTTTTTAATAGCTGGCCCAAAGAGTGTTGTGAATTCAAAATTTTAAATTCATATATGAATTGTGGTGAATTTGGCCACTAAGTGCTACACATAGCATTTTGAGAGTGTGCAATTTGCAGTTTGCTGAAGTTGTGTGAATTTATATTAAACAAATCGATGCAATTTGCTCTTTTTGATGCAAAGTGTGGCAATTCATGCAGTAAAATTCCCTAATTGTGCACATTTTACTATGTGAATATGTACTCTATGCTAAGTGCTATTCCAACTGCAGAGTTTTTCACTTCACCCACAGCTAATGAACATGAACCACTGGGCACCAACTGTGGTGCTATGAACACATAATATGGGTAAGTAACTGGTCCTTAAAGGGTAAAAACAGCCTCTCATTGGCATAGAATGGTTGCCTGTCTCCAGTTATAGAAGCAAAGAAACAATGAATTTGACGGCAGATAAGGACCACTTGGCCCACCTAGCCTGACCATTTGTACCTGTCTATACTGTCTCTGGAGACCCTACTTGATCACCAGCTCCCTTCTCCATACTTCCCAGTTAAGATTCCCCTGTGCCTGTCCCATGCATGTTTGAATCCCACTACAGTTTTCACCCCACTACCTGTGCTGGATGACTGTTCCAGGCATCCACTACCCTTTTGGTGAAGAAGTAAATCCTCACGACTCTCCTAAATTTTCCTCATTCAAGCTTCATTGTATGTTCCCTTTTTCTTGTGCATTTTTTCCTCTGAAAAGTACTCCCTTCCAGTACCTTGTTCAACCCTATGAGGTATTTATAGATCTCTATCATGTCCCTGCTCTCCCTTGTCTCCTACAGGGTGTACATATCGAGATCCCTCAGTCTCTCCTCATATGACTTCAGATCCAGCCCCACCACTATTTTAGTTGCCCTCCTAATGACAGCCTCCATCCAGTGTTTCCTGAGATGTGATCTCTAGAACTGGACACAGAACTCCAGGAGTCCAATATTCTAAACAGTGCAAAGTGGAGTGCATAACTTTGCACTGTGCCTTGCCATTGCCCTGGAGTTTGTGGATGCAATATTCAGTTCAGTAGTGCACCGGTACTGTTCAACTGAATATAGAGCAATGTCAGCCCAGCACTAAGTCACGTAGCACTGCCATGACATGGATCCCAAAGTACGCCACCAGAATGGAAAGCACCAGAGCGTTATCTGCAATATTCAAAGGGACCCATACAAATGAGCTCATTGTGCATGCAAGGTGCAAAGGGGCCATTTGCATGCCCATTATTGGCTCATTTGCAGTGGTAGCATGGCAGGATAGTGCAGCGCCACCCCTCCAATTGCCTTGGCCCAGACATGTATAAATATCTCTAGTGCTAGTGGTTCCCACCTTCTGATTGCTGGCCCATAGTGTAAATAAAGAATCCCTGGTGCTAGTGGTCCCCTATCCCTCCAATCACTGGCCCACAGTGTGAATAGAAGAATCCCTGGTGCTAGTGGTCCCTCTCCCTCCAATTACTAGACCGTAGTAATAATAATAATAATAACTTTATTTACAAAGTGCCTTTCAAAACCAAGGCGCTGTTCATAAATAATCACAGAAAGAACAAACAACAATCTTAATAAAAGCCAAGTTTAAAATAACATCAATCTGTAAAATCCAAACGACAAGATGGCTTATCAAAATCAATTTTCAGGGAATGCTCATGCAATAAATAGGTTTTTAGTGCTGATTTAAAACTTTTGACAGTCTGGCACTCTGTCACCTGATGAGGTAGAGAATTCCGTAGGGTTGGGGCTATGTAGGAAAAAGAACAGGCCCCAGATGTACCCTGGGAATGTCTAGCAATCCCTCATCGGTGGATCAGAGCAGATGGGAGGGGTGGTAGGGACAATGAAAATCTTTCAGGTAGCAGGGTCCCTGGTCATATAGAGCTTTATAGGGCATCAAGCCGATCTTAAAGGTGAGCCGCCACTGTACAGGCAGTCAGTGCAGTCCGTGGAGAACAGGTGTAATGTGACTGGTCCTAGAGGTACCAGTCACAAGCCTGACCACCGCATTCTGCACCAGCTGCAAGCAGCGGATATCAACCCCAGGAAGCCCCAGCTATATGGCATTGCAATAGTCAAGGCAGGTAGTCACAAAGGCAAGGACCAGGGTTGGGAGATTGTCGGGAGGAACCAGGTGCTTCACCCAAGCAATATTCCTCAGATGATAAAATGAGGACTTGACAATGGCTGCCACCTGAGACTTTAGGGTCAGTTCATTGTCAAAAATAATGCCCAGGTTACGCACCTGATATGAGGCCACTAGTGGAACATCCCCGAGCCATACCCCAGGATATTGCTCAGTCAGCGTGCCCACCGTCCAATGATTTGGGTCCACCACCAACACCTCTGTCTTGTCTGGATTTAATTTCAGCCAACTGGAACTCATCCAATCCTGGATCTCAGATAGACCATTGTTAAAACCGAGACCACATTGTTCTGTCCATGCACAAAGGATAGGTACAGTTGAGTATCATCTGCATAGCAGTGAAAACTCAAGCCGTACCTCCTGATAATGTCTCCTAACAGCAGCATACACTGCGAACAACATGGGGACTAAAATGGAGCCCTGCAGAACCCCACAGAATGGGGTAGGGGGTCCGAGGAATAAATTCCCATGACAATCCTCTGAGCCCTACCATGGAGGAAAGATGTAAACCATCTAAGGACCATACCTGAGAGTCCATAGATGGTCCAAAGGCACTCCAATAGCGCTCCATGGTCCACAGTGTCAAATGCCACAGAGAGATTGGTATGCACATCCCGTGGTGAAACCTCTGCAGTGACATATGTCACTGCTGACAACAGCATCAGGTCAATGTGGAGGTTGCGCTCAGGACCTGGCTATACTTTCCCCCATCCTGTACTCCCCCCCCTAACCAACTCTGACTTGGAGTTGGTATCTAAAATAACGGGGGGAGTGGGAGGCAGAGCCCCCTGCATGGGGGGGTTTGAGGGCAAAGCCCCCCCGAAGAAAACAATAGTCCCTGCTGTGCATGGCTCCCTGCTGATTGCAACTCACAGTCAACAGGGAGCCTGGTGCTGCGATGCCAGTTGATGAATTAGTTGTTGATTCGGTATCTTAGAGCCAGAGAGATCAAAGAGGACCAAGATGGAACAAGACCTCTGATCTCTCGCTATTAGGAGATCATTAATTACCTGTACAAGTGCCCCTTGGTACTATGTCTCTTCCTGAACCCAGACTGGAGACAATCATAGACATTGTGAGTGGTAAAATGTTCATCCAGCTGTAGCGCAAGCACCTTTTCAATAGCCTTACCCACAAAGGGTAGGTTTGAGACAGGTCTGTAGTTAGCAGGACAGTTCAGATCAAGGGAGTTTTTTTTTCTGAAGGGGTCATTCGACCGCCTCCTTGAGGGGAACTGGAAATATCCCCTTCTCCAAAGAGCTCCAAACTATCTGTGCAAGGATCGGGCCGATTTCATCTACGCAGCCCACCAAGAGGCACATAGGGCCTGGATCCAGACTACAGCAGGTTGGCCGCAAAGACTGAATGACTCTCACAATGTCAATGACTTCCGGCTGGCTGAAATCCCTCCAAACAGACTGGGCGCATGCAACATCCCACCGACCATCACAACAGCCCTTGGAGGTGGTCTAGCTGATCTTGGATCTAATGGCAGCAACCTTATCTGCAAAACATTGAGCAAACTCATCACACTTCTGTCATGAAAAAGCTCCCACAGACTGAAGAAGGATTGGATTGCACAATCTGTCCACATTCTGGAAGAGCTGAGCTGGTCAATTTCATGCAGCAGCAATCTCCTTGGACAGGAACTCTGCCTTCTTACGGGAGATTGTTTATTGATAGAAAGAATAATGTTCCATCAACCTAAGCCTGTCATCATCAAGGTCCGATCTCCGCCAGGCCCTCTCCAGCCTTTGTCCCACTCTCCTCAATTCCTTCAAGGTCCCATCGAACCATAGGGCCCTTGGGCAGAGGGTGAGGGGGGTGAACATGAACAGGAGTAATGGAATCCAGGGCCACTGTTACTGCTGCATTATAGGCAAGTGCCAGATTCCCCAGATCTATGCACTCCCTCATGTTGCTCGATAGATCCAGCACTGCCATTAGGCCTTCAGGGGGTCATGCCCAGCAAACGGCAGTACTGGATCATTTCCATAGGGGCAGGTCCATTGGGGGATCCCTGAAACTGAACCTTATTGTGTGATGGTCAGACCATCCAACTGGTTCCACCACCAAGTCGGATATCTCCATCCCCAGGAGGAACACTAGATCCAGTGAGTGACCCCTAATGTGGGTAGTGGAGGTAACAACCTGCACAAGGCCCAACAAAATCATTAGTTGGAGGAAATCACATCTACATTGCAAGAGTTCATCGTCGACCCAGGCATTGAAATCCCTCAGAATCAACCATCTGGAAGATCCCAATATCACATAGACAATGAAGTCTGCAATTTCCTGCAGGAATTCTTTCCCATCTCTGGCTGGATGGTAGACGAGAAGAATCCTGCACCCCATGCCCTCACCCACGATGCACTCAAAGGATCTGGTGCAGCCCACTGGCACCACAATAAGGCACAGTTTGGTTCTAAAACAGATGGCTACACCCCCGCCCCTAAGATCCAACATTTGGAAGATGTATCACTGAGTAATCCAGTGGAACAGCCGAGGCCAGTACTGGACCCGCATTGTCATCCAACCAGGTCTTGGTGATGCATGCCAGGTCTGATGTCCCAATAAGATCTGCTATAACAGCAGTCTTGTTACAGATGGACCTGGTGTTACATAACACCATCCGAGAAGGATGAGCGGTCGGGGAAGACAGCACTACCTGCCTGCAATCAGCAGTGCTCTTGTATATGGGAGTCAGACAGGGAGGACCCCTGTTCTTGTCCCATTTTACCCCAGGGCATCTCCTTGTCCCCACCACCTCTATCTGGCCACTCCTCTCCATTCCCCTTCCAGATCCGGGGCCCCTCCTTATCCTCCTCCTGGTTATCCCCAGGGCGCAACATCTAGTATATGTCTCAGGTGACAATGGAGGACAAACAAAGGAGCAAAGGTCCCGAAGTCTGCAAGGGGGATAATGCCTGGCCATCTTAAAGCCCTCCAAACACATTTCATACAACAAAGAAAAAATATCCACAAACGCAACACTACTAACAAAATTAGAACTAGACCACTAGAAAATAAATAAAATGAACAATAAACACACACCCCTTTGCATAAAGTTCAATAATAATATCCAACAACAAATAAAAACAAAATTACTAATAACAAGCAGTCACTGATACACTCAAACTAACTAAACTGAAGACCTCTCACTTCTTCAGACAGTTAGTCAAGGAATTATCTAAGTACTATCTCTCACATAGACCTAGACACTAATGATACTGCATAATGCATTATTACAGTGCAAACAAATTTCCACAAGGTGGAGTTAATAGGACTTATCCACGTCAACTTATATTAGAAGTAATATGGTAGCAGTACTCCCGGAAGTCAGCTGTCAATTGTCTACAAAACATAGAGAATACCGGTGACTGTATTCCATCATTTTGCAGACTACTAACAGCATAACATAAAGAAGATGTCTCTCCTCTCATGGCTGAGCAAGAAGCCCGCTGTCAAGCGGGACTTATCCGGTGAGCCCCTGAGCTCTGAAGGTCTGAGCCAGACCACTGCAGTCCTCCTCCAAGTTGACGAGGCAGTGATTGCTGAACTTTCATGTGAAACTTCCGGTCCTGTGGCAAAGAAGAGAAGGACTGAATACACCAAGTACACTGCAGGGGTCTAATTCGAAGTCGGCAAGTATACAGTGGAGAATGGCGTTATGAATGCCATTCGTTTTTACATCAAGAAGTACTTCAGCTCCATTAATGAAAGTACTGTGCGGGGGTTCAAAAAAGACTACCTAGCAGAGCTGAGCAAAACTTCTGACCCCAGCAAACTGGTTTCAGAACTGCCCACTAAACCCCTTGGATGACCTGCATTGTTCCTTGATGAAGTGGAAGAGGAACTGAAAAATATTGTTAAAAGCCTGAGGTCAGAGGGGGCAGTTGTTAATGCCTGGGCCATTTTGTCCATTGCATCTGGTTTTGTGAAAGCACACAACCCTGACCTGCCATCTGAAAATGGTGAGCATCTTGCCTTCAGTAGGCCATGGTCATGGAAGCTTCTGAGTCGCATGGGATATTCCAAACACAAGGCGACTAAAGCCGCATGAAAAATGCTTCTCGACTTTCCAGAATTGAAGGCTAAATTCCTGGGCAGGGTGGCTACTGCCTGTAGCCAATAATTGATCCCTCCTGCTCTTGTCATCAATTTGATTGAGACTGGTGTGCAGTTAGTGCCATGCAGCCAGTGGACCATGGCGACTATCGGATCAAAGTAAGTTGAGGTCTGTGGGGTGGGTGAGAAGAGGCTGGTATCACTGGTGCTTGCTGTCTCCATGATTGGTGATCTTCTCCCCCCTCAGATTATTTACAAGGGAAAGACCAACCACTGCCACCCTGCTTTCCAATTCCTAGAAGGCTGGCTAATAAGCCATTCTGAGAACCACTGGCATGCAATAAAATAATGCTGCAGTTCATCAGGGAAGTGCAGGTCCCTTACATCAGAAAAATCAAGCTGTGGATGGGCCTCAATTACTGAAAAAAAGAACTGAAAGGAACCATTGACTTTCTTTTTATTCTTTTTTTTGTTTAATAAAGATTTTTGTTTTTATCACCCCTGAAGTAGCACCCCAAAACTGTACTCAAAGCACTGCTTCACACTACTTCACATGAATTAGCACTACAAACCCACATGGTCACCCCCCCCCACACACAAAACCCCACTAAATCATACCGACTTCATAATAATAATAATAATAACTTTATTTAATTGAGTGCCTTTTACAATATCAAGGCACTTCACAAGTTCACAAATAATTAAATAAAACATAGTTAAAATCACAGCAAATCAGGAAATGCCTTACTCCATAAGAATCTCTTCAGTGCCTGCTTAAAGTTCCCCACCATCCTGCACTCCCACAGCTGATGGGACAGAGAATTCCAGAGGGTTGGGGCAGCAAACATAAAAGTGCATGCCCCAGATGAATTTAGACTAACCCTCGGAATCTCTAGCAACCCCTCGTCAGCCGAGCGGAGCTGTTGCACAGGGGTGTAAGGAGTCAGAAGCTCTTTCAAATAGAACCAAGTCTGTGTAGGGCTTTTTAGGTTAACAAACCTACCTTAAAGGTGATACACCACTGAACCGGCAGCCAGTGCAGATCGTACAGCACTGGGGTAATATAAGATCTTCTAGATACCCCAGTCAATAAACGTGCAGCAGCGTTCTGCACTAGCTGCAAGTGGTGGAAATCAACCCCAGGAAGCCCAAAGTAAAAGGGGTTGCAATAGTCAAGGCATGAGGTCACAAAGATGTGGACCAAAATGGGCAGATCACTGGACTGAACAAGGTACTTGATCCTGGCAATGTTCCTAAGATGGTAAAAGGCTAACTTAATGACTGCCAACACCTGATGACAAAGGGTCAGCCCATTGTCAAGTATCACTCCCAGGTCACGCACCCGTTCAGAGGTAAGGATCTCAGCACCCCCCAAGAATAAACCTGAGGGCAAATCAGTCCTCAATCCCTCTGTTCTGCATCCCGAGTCCACTACCAAAACCTCAGTTTTACCTGCGTTCAACTTTAACCAGCTGGAATTTATCCAATCTTGGATTTCAGCGAGACAGCTGTTAAATACTGAGAAAGCACTAACCTGGTTGGGGTCAAAAGACACATAGAGCTGGGTATCATGAGCGCAGCAGTGAAACCTCAGACCATACCATCTTACAATGTGTCCGAGGGGCAGCATGTACACTGCAAACAACATGGGGGACAGCACCGAGCCCTGGGGCACCCCACAAAGCAGAGAGAAATACTCAGAGGAAAAAATTCCCAAGACAACTCTTTGAGTTCTACCGGTGAGGAAAGATGAAAACCATCTGAGCACTGTACCAGTCAGTCCACAGATGGACCTCAGGTGCTTGAGCAGCACCCCATGGTCTACAGTGTCAAAGGCTGAAGAGAGATCAAGGAGAGCCAAGATGGAGCAGTTTCTCTGATCTCTCGCCATCAGGAGATCATTGAGCACCCTAACCAGAGCAGTCTCAGTACTATGCCTCTGACGAAAACCAGATTTGAAAGAGGTTCGTATATATTATGGATGGTCAAATGGTTCTCCAGTTTAGTTGTCACAATTTTCTCTATGACAATTTCCCACAAAAGAAAGGTTCGAGATAGGTCTGTAGTTTGCTAGAGTATCCGGGTCCAAAGAAGCTTTCTTCAGAAGGGGTGTCACCACCGCATCCTTCAGGGAACTTGGAAACTCACCAGATTCCAAGGAGCACTGGACAATCTGAGCCAAGACTGGGCCAATGATATCACTACAACCCAAAATCAGGGAGGTAGGGCCTGGGTCTAAACCACAGCATGTAGGGTGCATCCCCTGGACAAACCTTATCATATCAATGAACTCCGACAGGTCAAAGGTACTCCAGGAAACAAAAGGCATAGTGACTGAGCACCAACCAATAGCATCCCCCATAGAATGGGTCTGATGGATCTCCAACCTGATGTCGGCAACCTTATTTGCAAAAATCGAGTGATCTCATCACACTCCATTTGTGAAAAAACTCGACCGAGCAGCAGACAGGCTGGGTTGCACAGCCTGTCCACAGTTCAGAAGAGTTGGGCCGATCCATTCCGAGTGACAGCGATTTTCCTGGACAGGAATTCTGCCTTCTCATGGGAGATCACTGATTGGTAGAGCTGATAATTCTCCGACAAAATAAGATGGTCGGCATCCAAGGTAGATTTCCACCAGCACAGTTCTAACCTATGTCCCAACCTCCACAGCTCCCTCAAAGACTCATCAAACCAAGGGGCCCGAGAACGAAGTGGAAGGGTTGAATGCAGACTGGAGCAATCAGGTCAAGAGCCAAGGAAATGGCCTTATTATAGGCCAGAACCAATGACTCTGGACCTGAGCAGGCATCATCGAACTCCAAGAGGTCAATCACCACCGCCAGGTCTTCAGGGACCACGTCCCATAAAGGGCGGAAACTAACCATCTCCACAGAAGCAGACCTACATGGGGGGCAGAAAAATTGAATTTCACGGTGTAATGATCAGATCAGCCGACAGTTTCCACCTCCAAATCGGAGGCCTCAGTCCCCAGGAGGAAGACCAAATGCAGGGAGTGACCACCATTATGAGTAGCTGAGGAAGCAACCTGTGTGAGAAGCCCAGTGATATCATCAACTGGAGGAAGTATTGTCCAAAAAGCAAGGATTTGTCATCGACCTAGGCACTGAAGTCACCCAGAACCATCAATCTGGGTGAATCCAAAGCCACGTCAGTGGCAAAGTCTGCTACTTCCTGCAGGAATAGCTTTTCATCCCCGGGTGGAGGGTAGACGAGAGCTATCCTGCACCCCACACCAGCTACCATAGTGCACTCAAATGATTCAGCCTCCTCAACTGGTACACCCGTGAGACACAATTCAGCCTTAAAACAGACAGCTACCCCCCCCCCGATCCAATCTCGGGTGATGTATCACCAAGTACCCGGGGGGAATAGCTGCCTCCAAAATTGGAGCAGCGTTTCCATCCAACCAGGTCTCGGTGATACAAACCAGATCTGCTGTTCCAACAAAATCTGCAATAAGTGCAGTTTTATTCTTAATGGATCTGGCATTGCATAACAATGCCCGAGTTGGAAGATGTTCATGAGCTGTCCCTGCTACTTGCCCACCCAAAAAGGTGGTGCCCTTGGGTATGGGGACTAGACATGGACCACCACGTTCCAGGTACCATTTCACCCCAGGGTGTCTTCTGGTCCTAACCACCTCTATGGGAGAGAACTGCTCATTTGAACTCCAGTGTCCACCCCTCCTTACACACTCATGCCACCCCCCTGTGAGCAATTCCCAGTGCACAGCAGCACTGGTAGATGGAGGCGAGTGGGGGGGAGAAAACAGGTGGAGGGCACGGAGAGAGGATGATGAATAGCGCAGGACCAGGGGGAGCAAGCAGGCACATTCCACAAATAACCACCAAGCTGTGGCAAAGAACAGCACAAAAAAATCTTAATTTCCTTGAAACAAAATCCTAAATATAGTTGCAGTCTAAAATTAAAAAATAAAACTCCCAAAGGAGCCTAAAACCAAAAAAAAACAAAAAGAAAAAAAATCAAAAACAGACCATAACACCCCAGAATCTCATAAACCCCACAAAACCAAAAAAAAATTAAACAACAAAAAACAAACAAGAAAAATCCTCGGGCACCAGGAACTCTCACTAACCAGTGCCCAAAGAACTTTTCTGGCACTCTCAGTGCCAAAATAGTAAATCAACAAAAAAGAAATTAATAAATTCAAGACATTTCAACACTTATCTAAATACTACAAGAAGTAAGCCTAAAAAAAAAAAAATCCCCAGGCAATAAAATACTCTCACTATTGATGCCCGGAGAAAACTATAGTGCTACTCTTAGTCTCACTACCATGGACAGTTGTGATAAAAATAAAAAATAAAGTGAATAATAACAAAAACCAAAATGTCCAGAATTTCAACACAGAAGTCTTATGGAAATGCTACTGATAAGAGTCTGAAGATCTCCAGCTCAGGCACTCTCACTGACAGGACTTCAGGAAGCACATGGATTCTCAGTACCAGACATAAAATAGTAGTACAATAATGCAGATAAACCAAAAATTCAACACATAACTCAGGCGAATAAAATCTCCAAAAGCTCTCACTCTTCAGGTAGAAGTTTTGCAGAAGTTCATCAAAACATCTTGGGGATTGACTTCGTTCCCCAGCTAAAAGCCCAAAAAGTTACACCACAGTCTACCACCAGCCCATAACAGTTACTAAAGGACCCCAGCAGAACCCAACTAAATAGGTTCCTGGGGGTCCCTAGGGGTAAAGACTACTACTCACCGGCTCCCCAGCGAAGAAGACCCAACCCCTGTGCTGTTACAGCCCGGGAAACCGGGAATCACTAAGTAGGGCAATCCATAGTTGGAAATTGAACGCCAGAGTCCCTAAATCCAGCAATTTGCAACAGAATAGTCCATGAAACAGGAGTTAAATGTCCAACTTGCAGAGACTAGGCCTTCACCAAATTAAACAACTCTTCTAAAAATGTTGTGTGCTCTAGATGTAGAAATGAAACATGGCCGGGATCAATTACAAATCCCAGCCAACAGTACTCATGCCACCGGGTAACAAAACAATCTGGTAGTTGAAAAATCAGGCAGTAGCAAGATATAACCTCCATCCAATGTGGAATCTTAAACTGCTGTACCCCAGGACAGATGGCAAGCAGACAGCAAGCAAACCACCCGTTCCACGCTCCAAGAAGAAGCGCTCCAAAGTCGACACCAGGAACCATAGTCCAGACAGTCAGCGGGCGGATTGCCCATCCCACGCTCCAGAAGGAAACGCTCCGAGATCAGCACCGGGGAATCACAATCAAGGGGGGGGGGTGACGACCCACTCCACACAGGTTGGACCGGCATGAGCATGGACACTCTCACCCCCACCCCACTGAGTACTTGCACACTGTGCAATTTGCTTGAACATTTCCATAAGGCACTCGCATTTTATCATGTAGTACTGTGTTCCAGTAGTACTGTAGTACTGCATTAATCCAGTAATCAATCCAATAATTCAGTAACTTTTGTTTTGTTTGCACTTGCGATCGCATTTGTGGTATGGAGCAGATAGCATCTGAATTACATAAACTATGTGAGTATCACATGATTCACTGTAGATTGCCGACTACCAGTTCTGCCTCAGACTGCGAGCACCTTACCGACCGTCACAACACAAAAAGCCTGCAACACTCGGTGAGTGCTTTAGATTTCCATCGAGAAAAGAAGGGAATGCAATTTAACATGCTAACACACTAAAATTATATACGGTAATACGCGTGCACTTCATTTCCGCAGGACGTTGGTATCCCGTGGATACCATGAAAATTAATTTGCCTTGAAAAAATGGGATTATACAGTATTTATCAGTTTCAGATACACTGTTAAGAATAATATAAACCCCAATACCATGTCTATCGTATTTGCAGCACAACATCAAAGTAACAGCAGCCCCATTTAAACCTAGTAAAATATAGGTCAGCTATATAGAGGATAATGTATGGTCATCGATGGTTAACATCGATGGTTAACCAGTTTGTTAACCATCAAGAGGTTACCAGGGCTACCATGTAAACCTCCAGAGCGAAGCTCGAGAGGTTTATGTAGCCATGGCAACCTCGAGATTGGTTAACAAAAGGGTTAACCATTGATGTACCGTACATTAGCTTTTATAATGTACGGTACCAGTTCATTTTTTTAGTAAAGAAAGCAGTTCCTTACTGCTGTTTTTTCATGTCTCCACCGCTCTGCCCTCACCGCTGCGGCCATTATAAGGCCATCTGATCCAGCTGCGCACATGCCCTGACTGTTCCCGGTTGTTAACCCATCGATGTGACGTACCATCGATGGGTTAACAACATCGTGACGTCACCTTGATGGTAAAACGTTGTAATAAAAAGGTAGATTTCTACCTATAACAACGTTCTACCATACATTATAAAGTTGTTTCTATCCTGTAAAATTAAACTGTCCCATACAGTGTCCAAGTGTCCAGCTAAAAAATAACATTGCAGTTTCGTACTAATAAATAAAAAGTGGAAAGATGGAAAAGGAGTAGCTCTCACCACCTCCTTTAGCCAAATAAGCAGTCATATAGTGTAGCACTCTAACTGCTACAATTTTGAAAACTACAGTAAAGATGGAACCAGATGGAGGCCCTTTCAATGCCACCTCAAATGAGCATGTAATACTTTCAAATCAACTTGATCTCCCTTTAAAATACTTGCAGCTTATATGGTACCATGTTCCATGTCCATCCACTTGTGGAATCCAGGAAAATGCACCAATATAATGTTTTTATAGTGCCTTCAATTGAAGTCAAAACAAGCACCCAAGAAAATTGGATCATGACTGATCGAGAGGATCAGTGCCCAAGACCCAAGTAATTCTCCCCACTTAGGCCTCAGGGGTATACCCGACCTTGTCAGCCAACCCATCGAGACCACAGGCAACCCAGAAAGCTGCGACTTTCCAGTCCACTCCTTCTGGTTCCCCAGGGGAAAGCACCTGGTTCAGGAACCCACATTACTAAGTCTTTCAGTATAATCGGTCAGCCCAATGAGACATGATAAATGGATCCTTTTTCGGTTCCTGCGGGTTTTTTGCTTCAAAATTGTTAAATCAAAGATGAAAAGTCCTTTTTAGATGCCATAAATAACACACCATAGAGTCAGCTTACAGCACCACAGCATCTCTCTCCTCTGTCTTCTTGTCGCAGAGCTGTAATCCAGGCAGGGAGCACAGTTCAAAAATGCCCCAATTCCCAAGTGAAGTATGCAAAGCAGAACACCGAAGCATCGTCGACCGCAATGTGTGATTTGAGTCGGCTGCCCGATATGAAAACAGTCCTGGCATCCAACACTAAAACAAATGAGGCAGCGTACTTTTCCAGGAGAAAAATTAACAAAATGGGCAGACTTACAGCAATATTCAACTAGGCTTCAGTAACATACGACACATAAACCACGAAAATTAAATAAAAACACAACAAAGAACTAATAAATAACAAGCATCTCATGAAATTAAGACACTAAGCTACTGTTCTCAACGGTAGGCCCAGCCATGTAAATAAAGAACCCGTGGTGGTGGTGGTGGTCCCACACTCCGATCATCGGCCTGTAGTGTAAATAAGGAATTCCTTGTGCTAGTGTTCCCCCCTCAATTGTTGGCCCATAGTGTAAGTCAAGAATCCCAGGTGCTAGTTGTTCCCCCCTTCCCTTTGATCGCCAGCTTGTAGTGTAAATAAAGAATCCCAGGTGCTAGTGGTCCCCCCACCAATCATCAACCTGCAGTGTAAGTAAAGAATCTTTGGTGCTAGTTGTCCCCCCATTCCTGTTGCTGGCCAATAGTACAAATAGGGGATACTGGTAAGGTGAAGGGGGGGTTAGTGGTCAGTGCTGCCAGGGGGGCCCACTAGATACCATAGATTATGGTATTTCCAGTAGTGGTACCATGGATTAGTGCCCAAGGTGGACCACTGGATGCCAGGGAAGGTTTGTTTTGTAAGTAGGGGCTGGCAATCAGATGGTGGACCACTGGCACCAGGATTCTTCTATTTACACTATGGACTGGTGGTCAGAGTTGGGAGGGAACCACTAGCTCCAGGGACTTCTTTACTTACACAACAGGCCAACGATAAGAGAGAGGGACCACTAGCACCAGGGGTTCTTTGTTTACACTACAGGTCAGTGATCAGAGAGGACTCTAGCACCAGGGATTCTTTTATTGACACTACAGGCTGGTGATCGGTGGGGTAGAGGTGCCATGGACCACAGGGGACAAGCGTGCTCCCCAAGGAGCCAACCAACTAGGTGGCTGCATTACCTCTAGCATATTTTATGTTTTGTGCAGTTGTTAACCCTCTTTGTTAACCCTCTTTGCCCATGCAACAGCTCCTTTTGAATATGGGAATCTGGAGCAAATCCCGATTTCCATGGACAAAGACCCGTTGGCACCCATGCACTCTTGTAAAATACAGGGCTCAGATTCCAGACTTGCATCCTAAGGAAGAAGGCTCTATTGGGTAAAACACCACCTTGTGTAGGCAGTTTGATCAAGGTGGCCAACTCATTACAGGTCACCAGGGAGAGGACTAGAGGGGCCTTGGCTATCCCCTTCTGTTGCACCTCGCTTGGACAATGTGCATTTGCCTACCGGGCCCCCCTGTGGATGAATGAACTCCCTGGGCATCTCTTGGCCACCAATTGTCTAGTCCAATTCAAAACTGACCTCAAGCAGCACCTAATAACACTCTCTAAGTGCACCTGCCCCTAAGTCCAGCCACTCCTGCTCTCTGCCCCCCAGCAAGCAATAGGCAGGACTCAGATACCCACCTCCTTCTGTCCTTTCTCATGACTTGCCTCAGCAATCTGCGTTATGCTTCTTTGGCATCCGCTACCCCACCTTCCCCCCCCTCCCCCAAATCCCAGTTCCGTGAGTTTTCCTAACAGTCGCTACTAATGCAAGCTGCGTGACCATGCCCCCTCGCACCCCACCATTTACTCTAGCATGTCTTCTCCTCTCAGCCTCCCCTCACCACTCCTATCTCTCCCTATACCTTATCACCCTTCTTCCCCAACCCTTCACCTCCACCACAGTACCTACCTCTCTCTAGTACCTCCTTTCTTCACCCCACTGCCAGCTATCCCCGTCCCTCTGAATAACTGACAAGGCACTTTGTGGCTGCTTATTTTCCACCCCCCACCCTCATAAAGTGTTTTTCTTGTTATTTTAACTTGTACCTATGTTTTGAGTTATTCTGTAAGTTCTGAATCCAAGCTGTATCATTCATTGTGATGTACCTTTGCTTTCTCCTATTGTACTTTGTTTTGCAATCTATGACATGGAACCTTTGTAAAAGAGCTTGTGCTCAAAGTTCTTTTCTGAATCACAAAATAAATAAAACATAAATAAACTTATAAAGACACTAAAGAGGACTGGTTCCAGTACTGACCCCTGAGGTACCCCACTGGTCACCCTCCCTTCCCCTGAGTGAGTTCTGTTTACCTCCACCTTCTCTTGCCTATGTATTTCCCAATTTCTTACCCAGTTAACCACCTTAGGACCCACCCATAAGTTGCCCAGTTTCATTATGAGCCTCCTATGTGGTATGGTGTCAAAGGGCTATGCTAAAGACTAACTAGACCATGCCCACCACCCCTCCTTGTTCTATTTCCCTGGTCACCCTGTCAAAGAAATCTATTAGGTTTGTTTGACATGACCCCCCTACCCCCCGTGAATCCATGCTGCCTTGGGTCTTACAATCAGCTGGATTTAGGATACTCCACAATCCTTTCTTTTAGCAGCAGCTCCACCACTGATGTCAGACTGACAGGCTAATAGCTGCAAGCCTCCTCACTCCTACTGCCTTTATAAAGCCGGTCAACATCTGACCTTCTCCAGTCCTCTGAAACCACTCATACTTCTACCGAATTGTTGAATAGGGTAGCTATAGGTACAGCCGGTACCTCCCTGAGTTCCCTCAACACCCTTTGTTGTACTCATGGTACCAGGTCAATATGTTGAAAATTATGGCGGGCAAAACCGCGTGGCATAAATAGCATGCGAGACAAAAGCTACAGAAGACAAAATACTGCATGGAAGAAATGGTGAAGGAGTGGTAGTGTATCCTTGTAGCTGTTGGCTGGGAGGCAGTGATGCAGAGAATAAGACCTCTGTTGGGTGGTGGCTCATAGGGTAGAGCAGAGGGCAGTGGAGCATCTGTGGATCAAGGTTTGAGTCCTGATCCCAGAGTACCTGTGTGTTTTGTTGCTTTATTTATTTTTAACAGTTGTGCGACTCACAATTCCCCACCCCGTCCAGGTTTCTCCCCATCCCTGAGTTGCCTTCCCCTCAGAATGTGGTTATTGTACTATATAGGGGTTCGGGGAAGGGTGCAGCCGCCCATAACAAGTGGTGAAGGGGTCATAGCCTCTAGCAAAAAGCAATATTTTATGTGTGTTGTACATTTTTATTCCCTGTCAGTGTTTTTACTGAGCGATATAGGCAGTAAGGAGGGCTGGGGGGATACTGGGATGCAAGGGAGAGGCATCAACAGTAGAAAACAGGAAGTTGTTATCCCTGTGTACAGACAGGTAGTGAGACCCCATCTGGAGTACTGTGTGCAATTCTGGAGACCCCATCTCCGCAAAGACATAGACAGAGTGGAGGCTTTTCAGAGGAGGGCAACTAAAATGGTGCAGGGTTTGCACCAGAAGACATACAAGGAGAGACTAAAGCAGCTTAATATGTATATCCTTGAGGAAAGGAGGGAGAGGAGGGACATGATAGAAACTTTCAAGTATCTCAAGGGAATTAACAAAGTACAAGAGGGTAGTATCTCTCTGAAGAAGAGATGTGCAAGAACAAGGGTGCACAATCTGAAGATAGAGGGGGGACGGCTCAGAGGTAATGTTAGAAAGTATTTTTTCACAGAGAGGGTTGTGGATACATGGAATAGCCTTCCTGAGGAGTTTGTGGAGTCAGGAACAGTGGGAGAATTCAAGAATGCATGGGACAGGCATAAGACAATTCTAGTGGGGGGGGTAGAAGGAAGTAAGCTGATGATTAACTAGAATCTGCAGCTTATCCATCAGGTAGGGAATGGGCAGACTAAGTGGGGCAAGCAGTCCTTATCTGCCGTCAAATTCTATGTTTCTATGTTTAAGCGGTATTCACAGGGCGTTATGTTGCTGTGCTGTTTTTGACCGTGACATATTGACCCCATCCTGTACCCTGTCTGGCCCCATAGCTTTGTCCGCTTTCAGATTTGGAAGTCCTTTTAGGAGTCTCTCCTCTTTAAATGGACTTATGTTTACCTACCTCCCCCCAAGTGTTCCTACGGCTTTTTTGAGACCAAACCTCTTCTCCTTCTTCTGTCAAAACTGAACAAAAGTATCTGTTCAGGATATCTGTTTTTTCCTAATCCTTCTCAGCACAGTCTATCTTACTCATCTCAACTTCACAATCCCGTGCCTAGTCTTCCTCTTTTCACTGATCTACTTAAAAAAGGTATTTTCCCCTTTAGTTACCTCTTGGGCTACCCTTTCCTACATTTGTTCCTTTATGCTCCTCACTGCTTTCCCTGCTTCCCTCCTTTTGCCTGGTATGCCTCCATATCCTCTTCCCTCTGCTGCTGTTTAGTACCTCCTGAATGCTTCTCTTTTAACCATTACCTTTTCAACAACGTCCCTTGAGAACCATAGCAGTCTTTTTTTTCTTATCTTTTTAGTCATTTCTTTTGCACAGAGGTTTGTTGCCTTCACCATGCCATCCCTTAAATTGGCACACTGTTCCTCCACCCCATACCGGCCATCTCCCCCCTCCTATGCTCTGCGACCAACTTACTGTAGTTTGGACCCTGAACCAGCCCACCTCCTTGTAGGGTGTATTGAGATCATTGGCCCAGTCCTTGCCAGGATAGTGAGGATTTCATTGAAGAAAGGAATCTTTCCGGATCCCTTAAAGGAGGTGATAGTGCAGCCCTTCCTGAAAAAGCCCTCCCTTGACTCCGACTGCCCAGCCAACTACAGACCAGTCTTGAACCTACCCTTTATAGAGAAGGTTATTGAGAAAGTGGTCGCTCTGCAACTGGAAGATCATTTATCCATCCACAATATCTATGACCCTCTCCAGTCTGGCTTCATGAAAAGGCATAGCACCAAGACTGCCCTGGTACGGGTGCTAAATGAACTTCTGATGGCGAGAGATCGGAGAACCTGTTCTATCTTACTTCTCCTTGATCTCTCAGCATCATTTGACACTGTGGACCTCAGGGTGTTGCTTGAGCACCTACAGTTTTTCTGTGGACTGAGGGTGGCGGTCCTCAGCTGGTTTTGATCCTTCCTTGAGGGCAGATCTCAGAGAGTGGTGTCAGGGATGTATTCCTCGTCCCTATTTAGCTGCCCTCGAGAATTACCGCGGGGCTCGGTGCTGTCCCCCCATGTTGTTTGCAGTGTACATGCTGCCATTAGAGGACTTTATAAGATGGTATGGGTTGAGTTTTCACTGCTATGCAGATGACTCTCAACTGTACATGTCTTTTGTGCCCAAACAGGAGTTAGACTCTGTCTCGGTGTTTAACAACTGCCTGTTGGAGATACAGAACTGGAAGAGTGCTAGTTGGCTGAAGTTGAAATCTGGTAAAATGGAAGTATTGGTGGTGGACCCTGATCATAGGATGACTGGTGCGTGGGTGGGAAAACCCTCGGGTTTACATCTTGGTGGTGTCCCACTGACTGCCTCGGGTCAGGTGCATAACCTGGGCATGGTATTTGATGAATGCCTGACCCTGAGGGCACAGGTTTCGGTCATGGTCAAAGCTTCCTTTTATCATCTAAGGAACATAGCTAGGGTGAAGCACCTGGTCCCACCCGAAGATCTTCCTACCTTAGTCCACGCCTGTGTCACCGATCATTCTGATTACTGCAATGCCCTCTACCTAGGGCTACCAGGGGTGGATAGCCACCATTTGCAACTAGTGCAGAATGCGACCGCCAGGTTATTAACTGGAACCTCTAGACCCAGTCACATAACACCTGTGCTGCATGAATTGCACTGGCTGCAATACAGTGGTGGATCACCTTCAAGGTCGCATTGCTGACCTACAAGACCCTACATGACCAGGGATCCCTCTACCTAAAAGAACTTCTGTTTCCTTACTGTCTCACCCGCTGACTCTGATTTTCTGGTGAGGGATTGGTAGAGATTTCCAGAGTATCCCTAAAAACATCGGGAGGAAGATCATTTGCCTGTATGGCTCCTACCCTGTGGAATTCTATACCATGTCGGATACAAGACTGCCAGACTATGGAAGGATTTAAAATAATCCTTGAAAACATATCTGTTTTATCAGGCATTTGAAGGGACCTAGTGAGTTAATACTGAAATATTGTATGTATATTTATTGTTTTAATTGTATGATGGAAATTACTTTTTTTATGAATGTTGTTAAGGCACCCTGAGCTCTGGAAGGGCTCCTAATATAACATTTTACTTACTTACTTACTATATCAGCTCTGAGGCATTTCTCACTTGCTTCTGCTCACTTTTTAAAAATCTGCCTTGAACCCTCATCCTTGTGTGGTTTGCTTCCACTGCCATAGTTAAGTTAAACCACACTGTACGGTGAACACTAGTCCCAGGTTGCCTCCCACACTGAGGTCTGAAAAACTGTCCACGCTAGTGAGCACCAGGTCCAGAACTGACCCATCTGAAGTTGGCTGCTTGACTACTAGTTGCTTGAGAGACATCTAGTTTGTCAACAGTGTTATTATCATAGTTTAGTACTTAGCCCTGTAATCTCTTGTTGAATTGACAGTGGATGTGACTTTCTGGAGGTTTTCAAATGGATTGTGGAGTGGTGGTTGGTTTGTGGGAAAATGTCTTGTTGTTTTCCTTTCCCTTTATCTTTTTGAGCAATCTGGAAATCAGTTTCTCTGTCTAGAGCTGGGGGGAAGGGGCATCTCAGTTTGTTGTTGATGATGATGTTGTTCTATTCCAGTGATTATGGTTACGTCAGCATTTGTGGATCCCTTGTCTCTATGAGTTACATTGTATGGTTTCAGATTCTTCATTGTGATCTTGGTTGGAATGGGTCGATGTTTATTCTGGTGTAGTGTAGTCTCGATGGGGCTGGACCTGAACCCTAGCAGCTTTGTTGATGTAGAAGTCCTGTTCACTGTAGTCTGCATTATTTGTACTGTGCACTGCCAAGGAACATGTGGTGAAGAGGTGTCCTTCTGCTCACGCAGATTAAATCTGGGTGTAGCTATGCAATGGTATCCTGAATGTCCAAGAAGGCCACAAATTGAACACTTAATTGTCTCACAGTTTGTGCTGATGTGTCTAGTGGATCCGTAGAAACATAGACTTTGAGGGCAGATAAGGACCACTTGGCCCACAAAGTCTGCCCATTTTCCTACCTATTGAATAAGCTGAAGATCCCAGTTTTATGAACAGCCTACTTCCTCCTACCTCCCACTAGAGTTGCCTTATGTCTGCCCAAGCATTCTTAAATTCCCCCACTTGACCCCACAACCTCCTCGGAAGGACATTCCATGCATCCACCACCCTGTCCATGAAAAAATACTTCCTCACATTGCCTCTGAGTTATCTCCCCCTCTATCTTCAAATTGTGGCCCCTTGTTCCTGTACATCTCTTTTTTCTGAAAGATGCTTCCCTCTTGGACTTTGTTGATTCCCTTGAGGTACTTGAAAGTTTCTATCATGTACCTCCTCTCCCTCCTTTCCTCAAAGGTATACATATTAAGCTCTTTTAGTCTCTCTTCATATGGCTTCTGGTGCAGACCCTGCACCATTTTAGTTGCCCTCCTCTGGACTGCCTCCATCCAGTCCATGTCCTTGTGGACATGGGGTCGGGGTTTCACCAACTGTCTGTACAGATGGATAACAAGTTCCTGTTATCTATTGGTGATGCCTCTCCCTATGCATCCCAGTATCCCCCCAGCCCTCCTTACTGCCTTCTCACATTGCCTGCCTACCTTTAGGTCATCTGATATGACTACCTCCAGGTCCTTTTCCAATTTTGTTGTTAATATGCCCACCCCATTGTGCACTCTTTCCTTGGATTTTTGTTTCCCAGGTACATTACTTTGCACTTCTATGCACTGAATCTAAGCTGCCATACTTTTGATAGTTCCTCAAACCTTGCCAAGTCCCTTCTCATCCTATTACAGATCTTTGTGTCATCTGTAAAGAGGCATACTTTTCCTTCCAGTCCTTCCGCAATGTCACCTATAAAGACATGAAAGAGGACCGGTCCAAGTACTGAACCCTACAGTACCCCGCTAGTAAACCCCCTTTCTTCAGAGTGACTCTGTTTACTATTACCCTATGCGTGCTATTGTCCAGCCAATTTGTTACCTATGTTACCACCCTGGGGCCCACTCCCAGGCTGGCTAACTTGTGTATTAATCTTTTGTGTGTGACTGTGTCAAATGCCTTGCTAAAGTCTAGGTAGACCATTTCCACAGCCCCTTCCTGGTCTACTACTTTGGTCACTCAGTCAAAGAACTCTAATTCATCTGACATGACCTTCCTGCTGTGAATCCATGCTGTCTTGGGTCCTGTGCCATGCTGGCCTCTAGATACTCAACAATTCTTTCTTTCAGAAGTGATTCCATCATTTTCCCTACCACTGAGGACAAACTAACAGGTCTGTAGATTCCTACCTCTGCCTTGCTCCCACTTTTGTGAAGGGGGATCACATCCACCCTCCTCCTATCCTCAGGTACCACACCATCCTCCCACGATTTGTTAAAAAGGGTAGTCAGTGTTGTCACTAGTTCTCCCCTAACTTCTTTTAGAATTCTAGGGAGAATCCTGTCAGGCCCCATTGCTTTGTCCACCTTCAGTTTTAGGAGTTCTTTCAGGAACCTTTCTTCTGTGAATGGACTGGTACTGACCCTCCCATCCAGTGTGCTTCTATTATTTGGTTTAGGTACCGCTCCTCCTCTTCTTTTGTGAATGCTGAACATAAGTATTTGTTCACTATCTCTGCTTTGTCACTGTCACCCTCTGCCCACCCCCTCCACTTTATTAAGCCTTACTATCCATCCCCTGGTCTTTCTTCACTCCTTAATGCACCTATAACATGTTTTATCCCCTTCTTAACTGAGTTGGCTATCTTTTCCTCAGTTTGAACCTTTGCTATTCTAACTGCCTTCCCCACTTCCTTCTGCTTTAACTGGTACAGTTTTCTGTCCTGCTCCTTCTGTGTTTCCTTATACTTCCTGAATGCTATCTTTTTCTCCCTAACCTTCCCTACCACCTCTTTTGAGAACCATAGTGTGTTTTTCCTTCATTTTGTTTTATTTGCTTCACACAGAATTGTTGCCTCTGTGATGGCAAATTTGATTTTTTCCCATTGTTCCTCCACCCCACCTTCTTGCCTGTTTGCTAGTGTTTTTCTGAGACACTCCCCATTTTGCCAAAGCAAGCCCTCCTAAAGTCCAATACCCTCACCTTTGTGTGACTTGACTCTACATCTGTGTTTATCGTGAAGCACACTGTTTGGTTGTCACTTGTTCCCAGATGGCTACCCACTTCTAAATCCGAGATCCTCTCTCCATCCCCATTTGAGAGTACCAGGTCTAAGATTGCTTCCTCCCGAGTGGGTTCCAGCACTAGCTGTCTGAGACATGCCCCCTGTAGAGCACCAAGCATGGCCCTGCTCTTGGATGTGGCTGCAGCAAAGGTGCTCCAGTTAACATCTGGCATATTCAGGTCCCCCATCCGCAATATTGCCTCCTTTTCTGCCATCCTAAGGATGCCTTCTATCATTTTCTTGTACATTTCCTCCCCATGAGATGGGGATCTGTACAACTCCCATACTGATTGTGGTGCCATTTCCTGTCTCCGGGGTGACCCACAGTGCCTCCTCTCCTCCCTGTTTGCCCATTAGTCCCTTTGCTTTGATCCCTTCCTTTATGTAGAGAGCTACTCTTCCTCCTCTTTTACCCTCCCTGTCCCTCCTGTAGATTGTGTACTCTGGTATATTGATATCTCAGTCATGGTTCTCTGTGTACCATGTTTCTGTGACTGCTATGGTATCCTGGCATCCCTTGTCCATCAAGGCCACCAGTTCAGGGAGCTTGTTACTCAGACTACATATATTGGTACTCATCGCCCTCCATTTTTTGATAGCTTTACCCCTCCTAGCCCCATCCCTGTCCTTATTATCTTTGCATTTTTCTCCATTGACCCCTGTCTTGCTATCTATCGACTTCTCTACTTGAGTGTTTACCACACTAACTACACTGTTTTGTGTGGGGGGGGGGCTGAGATTTCCATGCTTATCTTTAGTGCCTCTCCCCTTGGATAGTTTAAATGCTTGCCAATGAATCATTTAAACCTATCACCTATGATCCTGGTTACCTCCTGGACAGATGCAGACCATCTTGCCAGTATAGGCCTGCATCCCTCCAGGTGGACCCCCAGTCCCCAGTGGAAGCCAAAACCCTGAGCTCCACACCAGTTTTTCAACCATTCATTGAATCCCATGGTGTGGAGCACCCCTATTGCCTCACCCATGCCCTAGAAAGGCAGCACCTCCGAGAAGGTTACCATGCATACTACTTGTCTAAGGCCCCTTCCCAACTCTACAAACTCCTCCTGCACTGCTCTGATCCCTTTCCTAGCCAGGTCATTTGTCCCTAGGTGGACAATGATGTCCAGCTCCCTCTCCCATGCTGCTGCTCCCGTGATCCTGAGGATTTGTATCCTGTCCCTCCAAGCTATTGCACTAGGCAGGCACCTTACCTCCCTCTCCCCTCCTCCCAGTTTCTACCCTTCTAATGATTGAGTCCTCCACAAGGAGTTGTTTCCTTCTCCTGTCGGTCTCGTGCCAGCTTCCTCTGGGTCTCCTTTGTGGAGGTTCCCATCATCCTCCCTGGTCTTCACTGTGGGTGCCTCCATAGAGGAACCATGTTCTGCCAGAATAGTGTATGAACTGTGGAGAGGTACAACTGGAGGGATGCACCTCCAATCCACCACCCTTATCCTCCCTGAGCTCACTGCGGTCCATCCGCTCTTCTTTCTTGGCAACCTCTGAGGCACTGGTAGTGGGCCTGGAGGTACCTGGGTGGGGGAGAAGGTTTCTTGAATCCTAGCCAGTCAGCCTGGAGATGGGCAACCTCCTCCCTTGGACCAGAGCAGTGCCTGCAGATAGGGCAGCATTGCAGTCTCCAGAGCATCTCCCAAAAGACTGCCACCCCACAGCCAGTGCATTGCACCTCTCCTCACATGTCTCTCTCCCTTCCTGTTTAGTTTTTTTAATTATTTTTTTTTGTTAGTGTGTGTGAGCGTGTGCATGCATCTACCCCCATGCAGCACACTGGGCTCTTAAGGTTATGATAGGTCTATGTCTTTTGCTCTTTTCGGGAAATGATGTCAGAACCTCTAGTGTAAAAACAAATTATGCACTTGGGGTGGTGGGTGAGGGACAGGGTGGGCAGGAACAAACCTGTGCCCTCCAGAAACAATCAGCTACAGCTCTGACCCACCACCCCGGTAAGTGTTTTCCTTCCTTTCAGCAAGACACTGTGTACAGCAATTTAAAAGAAAATATACCCTGCAAAAACAATTTAAATCAGAGAAAAATAAAGCAGTAAACTGTACAACCTGTAAGCACAAAACAGTAATAAAACCTGTAATTACAACCTCTAAGCACAAAACAAAATAGTAACACAACAGTAACTCTACTTAGCCAAAAGAAGCCTTAATGTTTCTCTTTGCTCTGTTAATGTTGCTCCTTGCTCTGTTCTTTCAAGCAAACCCTAGAAGAAAAGAGCTCAGGTGAAACAAACGTGTTTACCCCTGAAAAAATATGATACATTTGTCTCCGCCTAAAAAGAAACAGTTGGGAAGGTGTTGAATTACTTTACCTTCCTGCCCTAGTTTTACTCGAAATTTCTACCTCCCCATCCTAAAAATCTTCTTGATCTACAACTGGATCAGTGGTACCCTAGACATCACATTTCTTTTCTAGCCAGTATATGATATCAGCTATATTCACTCCTTCATTGCTAAACAGAATGGTAATAATTTTTATAGTTGGCTTTGTCAAAGGTATAACCTGGAAGAGAGTCCAAACGTGTTCTTGTTTTTGGGCAGTGCAGATTTTCCAGAATTTATTTAGCAATTTCTCTGTTCTAAAACTGACATCAAATGTGCTCTCTCCAGGAGCGTGAATTGGGGCATACACTTCTGAGGGTAAAAAAACAATTTTTTACTTAATTATGTCTTTTCCAACAAAAAATCTATTTGGTTGCATTTCCATGCTGCCCATATATTTAATTCACACAGCATGCTTCCGTTTTGCATTTTCAACTGGTTTCTGTAGGAGACTAGCATATGTTACAGGCTGAGTTTCACTTGTATTGGTTTAATTCTGTTCCATTTCTGTTACAGTCTCCATCTGCAAGTTTTTCCCCTCCAGTGTTATTCAAAGCAATAGCATCTGTTAGTGCTTCATAAAATATGTCTAAAGGCATACTTGCATTTGTTTCCTCCTGGTCTATTTCAGGTGTCAGGTTACTCTTTCTCAATTCATGAGCTGTCATCTGCATTTGAAGTTGTGACAACTCTGTTTAGCTGTCAGAAATATTCACCATGTAGCATTCCAGGGAGCCTGGTAGTGGGATACTTAGGTCAGGTATCCATTCCCCTTTTGTAGTAAGAATCCAGCCAGCATTTTGTAGTGCCTTTTCAGGTGTCCATTTTGAAGTGCCAGATACCAACTCTGTGTGTGTGTCTCCTATGGGTCTCTGGTGAATATCTGGGGTAGTTTGTGATGCACCAAAATGAAACTCTTTTGAAAAAGTGTTTTTCTTCTCTGAGTTGTCAGATGATGAATTTAATAGGCACTTTTGTTTGTGTTCTTCCTCTAACTTTGATTTTTCCATTAAGTATGCAATTTCTTCTTCATTTAGTTTTCTGAGTAAAAGCTACTTTTTTCTCTCCAACTTTTCTTGTAGATCTCATTTTGCTTATAGTAACTCTTCATCTGTTGTTCCAGTATTGGGTAATCCTAAATCCATGTCTGAATCTCCTCTTTGGTTTGTGTTTTGTGCATTTTCCTGAGATATTTCTTCAGTTGCTGCTGCTGCCTGACAACCTCCTTCCACCTTCATGTCCTGCAAAATGTCCATCTCTATACTGATAGAAAATCACAGTACCCCCCCACCCCGCGCCAAACAGTAAGGGAATTTCCCTGGTGCCTTGGCTAAATTTTCCCCATTCACTAAAAATACCACCAATAGCTTAAAAAAAAAACTTTCAAACTTTATTGGATTTCAAATTGAGATTAAATTATCTCTTTTGCAATTGAATCCACATTTAACATAACATCACATAAACAAACATACATACATAATTTCAGTTTCAATATAATATTGATTAATTTTAGTTATACACAAACCCAAATATCAATAATTTATCCATAACAATTACAATGTTTGCTATATAAAGTCATTAAAAAAGATTTAAAATGTTTAAATGGTAACAATACTGTGTATTTCCACCTTTTGGATATTAGTTCCCAAGTTTTAGGCACTAAATTTGAAATTTTTTTATCACCAAATTTTGTTCTGGTTCTAGATCTAATAAAACCTTTCTGGATAGAAGATCTTAAATTATATTGACTCTGTATTCTTACTTGCAATATATTTAACAAAAAAATAGGCAATGACTGTTGTACAAACTTATACACAAGAAAATTCCAATGATAATCTCTCCTATCAAATAATGAAAGAAGACCCGAATTTTGATATAGCACACAACAATGAGTTCTAAAAGGAATATTTTTTATAAATCTCAATGTACTATTAGAGAGAACATCCAAGGAACACAGCAATGATTTTTTTGCATTTTTGTAAATTATATCACCATAATCTAATACTGGTAAAAATAAGGCAGAAACCAATAATTTCCGAATCTTTAAACTAAAAAGAATTCTATCCCTATAAAAGAAACTCAGAAGTCTCTTCAGTCTCATTGACATAGACATTATATGCAATTCAAAAGTCAAATTTTTATCTAGTATAACTCCTAAATATTTATAGGGGTTTACTCTTTCTATGTGATTTGCTGATAAAGATCTAAGCTCCCTTATAGTTGAATCTTTAAAATCTTTTCTACCAAACATCATCCACTGTGTTTTTTTCTCATTCAGAAGCAATCTCAAATTAACAAGTTCCCTCTGTATTTTATTAAAATCTTGTTGCAAAACAACCATTGCCCTATCCACATCATCACTCATGGTGTACAAAATTGTATCATCCACATAAAGTTGTATACAAGTTTTAGGTGAACAATAATTTGGTAAATCATTTATATATAATAGAAAAAGGAGGGGGCCAAGCACAGACCCTTGAGGTACCCCATTTAATAGGGTAGCTGATGTTGAACACATACCTCCTATTTTAACAGATTGTAATCTCCCAATCAAATAGCTATGAAACCAGCCTAATGCTGGAATACCTAATCCAACATTTTTCAACTGATTAAGTAATATAATATGATGAACTGTGTCGAATGCCTTCGACAAATCCAGAAATAATGATGGAACTTCCTGGTTTTTATTGAAAGCATTCAACAGGTCATCAACTACTTTTAAAATTGTATATGTAGTATTATGCCCCTTTCTAAATCCTGACTGTAAATGTGTTATTATATTATACTTAATAAGATAATTAGTTAATTGAATACTCACAAGTTGTTTAAATATTTTTGCACATATTGGTAATACTGAAATTGGCCTATAAGATCCTGGGTTTGATAGGTCACCCCTTTTAAATACTGGAGTAACAAAAGCTGTTTTCAGATCAATTGGTAATTCACAACTATTCAAGGAAAAATTAAAAATATATGTAAGACGAGGTGCTAATAATTCAGCTGCCAATTTCAGAAAAAAAGGGGGGGGGCTCATCACATCCAGGACCTTTTCTAATATTTAAAGTCTGTAACTGTTTTTAACATCATATAATTGAATTGACCAAATGAAAACACAGGTCATTTAAGTCCACTACCAAAATCAATATCCAAAACAGGGAGTGGCAAGTCTGGATGCATTTTATTAAATGCATCACCAACAGAGACAAAACATGAATTCAATACATTTATCTTGTCAACATCCATCACAAAAGTTTTTCCTTCAAATGACAAAGATGTTGGCAAGTTAGCTGAACCTTGACTTCCCTTCATCAAATTTATGCCTTTCCATAGTGCACATGGATTTTTTTCTGATAAGGAGAAATAATCTGGTTCAGTTTCAGTTGGTTATCATCTGCATCTCTCCAACCCCCCGCCACACACATACACACACACACACACACACACACACACTTTCCTGGTCAACAAAAACTAACTAGATAAATAAAATAAATAAATAAAACCCACAAAAAATACCAAAATGCATATAACTTTTCTCCAACCATAGCTGAAGAACTGGAAGGGGCAGGTGGGATAATACATGGAGGAGCTTGGTTGTGGATATCATTTTCAGGACTGATATCTTGTCCACTATAAATTCCATTTGGACCATCGCTTACAGTCCAGGCTTGGTTCCTCCAAAGAAGATTGTAAATTAAGCTTGCAAATCTGGGAGAGGTCTGGAGTCATTTGTATGTCCAGATATTTAATGAGTTGGGGGGACCAGTTTAGACCAGTTATTTAAAAGGGGGCTGATGGGTATAATTAGAGAGAGGGAGAATCTCCAAATCAGGCAGATTAATCTGTAAGCCTGACCCATCCTGGAACTCCTGGAGGAGAGTTAGAAGTAGGCAATACCCGAGGTGGCATCAGATAAGAGAACAAGCAAGTCACCCGCATACAGTTTAGTTTTGCAAAAAACGTTGCCCACCATGATGCCCTCTGGCTGCTTATGGTCCTGGATAGCCATGTCCAGGGACTGAATCACTAACACAAAGGGTGGGGGAGGGCACCCCTGCCTGATTCCTCTGTAAAGCAAGAAAGGTTCAGATAGAACATTGGTATTGAGAACCTCAGTTGCAAGGCAAGCATACAATGTGCGGATCCATCTGGTAAAGAAGGGACTGAAAACCCATCTCCTCTAGGGTTTGTAGAAGATACCCTCACCCCACTGAATCAAAAGCTTTTTCAAAGCTTATGGCCACTGCAGCGGTAGGAGTGGGGGTAGTCCTGATGCCCTAAAAGATGATAATTAAGGCCTGTAAGTGGTCCAAGCTTGGACAACCATTATCAATGCCCATCTTTGCCAAATGGATGAGACTGGATAAAACACTGTCCAATAAAATGGCTTCCAGAACCAATGTATCTCCAAACCCCTGACCACTATCTTTAACCTCACCCTTACCACATCAGCTTTGCCCACCATATTGAAAAATGCTAAGGTTGTCCTCATTTTTTTTTATTTAATATGCTTTATTAAATTTTTAACAAGAAAACATATAAAGGGTACAGACCATGGTATCATAACAAGGATACATGAATGAAAACAAAACATAGACAAGGCTGTCCTCATTTTCAAATCAGGAGATCCCCTGTCTTCTGACAGTTACAGGCACATCTTCATTCTGCTTCATTTGCACAAGCTCCTCGAAAAGGTCGTTCACCACCAACTCTCTGAGCATGTCAATAAATACAACCTGTTCTGACCACACAAACATGGTTTTCAAAAATATCACAGTACCACATCTAGGCATGGAGTCAAAATGTCACAGGGCAGTTTTCTTGTTAAGTTTTATTCTGTGGGGGGCTGTGCCCCCAACCCCCCGTTATAGGGGGCTGCACCCCCAGACTCCACCAATAAAGATTCTAACTCAGAGGGGTCCAACTCAGAGAGCGCACAGGTCTGATATTCACCATAATGCCATACGCTATTAAGCATACAACATTATGACCCGGTATGCTGCAATCTGTACTAGCCCATTTCACCAACCATGTCTTTAGAAACATGGACGTAGGTAACATCACAGGTGCTGTCTTCATTGACCTAAATAAGACATTCAATCTGGTAGATCACAGCTTGCTCCATGGAAAGTTATTTGAATCTTGGCTGCTCAGTGGGGATGTATATGTGATTTCAGAGTTACCTCACTGGGCAATCCCAAACAGTTGGTGTTGGAGGGGCCACCTCCAGGGCATGCCAGTGTCCACTGGTGTGCCCCAGGGCTCCATCCTGGGCCGACTCCTCTTTTCCCTATTTATAAACTCCTTACCAACAGATAGCCTCTCATATGAGGCCATACTATCTGCAGAAGACTTGGTATTGTTCCACAGCACCAAGTCCCTGACTAGTCTCTCCACCACCTTCACATACAACTATGAGGCAGCCCACAAATGGTTCCTGAGAAATGGGCTCCCTAGTAAATGCAAGCAAAAGTAATGCCATGCTCCTGGGGTCTAAACACAATATCTCTAAGCTATCCAAAACCCAATCTCTCAAACTGTTCTATTCTCATATGCCCCCCCCACCCCCCGAAAATGTATCCTGCTTCAAGTACTTGGGCGTCACAATAGACCTCTCCCTAACCTTTACGGTGCATATCAATACTACAGTGCAGCATATCAACCAGAAACTGGGAATGGGTTTCTGGCTAAAGCACTACCTGACCCCAGAGGCCCATGTTGCTATAATCCAAGGCAACCTCCTCCCCCTGTTAGACTACTGTGCCCCCATATATCACATACAGTACCCCCTCACAAATGCTCATTAGGCTCAATACTGCCTACAATAGCATGTGTAGGTGTGCACTACTGGTGCCCTATTCCACCCACCATCGCTCCATGTACTAATCCTTGGGCCGGCTCACCCTTCAGGCCAGAAACAACTAGTTACTCAGATGCATCATTGATAATGCCACCAGAAGTGGAAATCTGTCTCCTTTCTTCCCCCCTGCTCAAACAGAAAATCAGCTCCCACAACCTCAGCATTCCACCATCCCACCATTGGAAATTGCCTGTGTTTCCACCTGCCTGGGCAGCAAAGCATTATCCTTCACTGCTCCCAAACTTTAGAACAATCTTCCTACCTACTTCCACTCACTGAACCTGCATCTAACCTTCAAGTCTCACGAAAAAGCAGTGTTGTTGGCTGACACTATGTGTAACTGCCCCATGGGGCAACTTAATGTGTTGTGTGCCTCAAACTCTCTGTACCTATGCCTACTGGATCTCTTATATTTGCACTGTACTGAACATTTATGCCCACTGGCCTGAAACTTTGTGTATTTTGCACTTGCACCTTTTTTTATTTTCCAATGTACCACTTTCTGTACCATCTTAACCTATGAAATTGTACTGTCTGTATTACCTATGTGCTATCTTCATGGCCTGGGTCTTGCCTCAAAATGGCCCATTGTATCACTGCACTTACCTGGTAAACAAATAAATGAATTAAAAAAAAAAAAATCAGGATGTAAGGGCCTTCAGTACAATCTTGTAGTCAGCTTTGATTACAGAACTGGTCCGATAACTTGCACGTAGGAAGGAGTTCTTCCCCTCCTCTGGCAATACAGTGAGCATGGCCTCGTTTATGGTAGGAGGGAGTGACTCTGGGCATGAGATTCAGCAAAGGCCCTTCCCACAACAGGGCTAAGGACTGCGGGCAGCTACTGGTATAAGTCAATAGAAACATAGAAACATAGAGACATAGAATTTGATGGCAGATAAGGACCGCTTGGCCCAACCAGTCTGCCCATTTCCCTACCTACTGGATAAGCTGCAGATCCTAGTTAACCAGCAGCCTACTTCTTCCTACCCCAACCCCCTAGAATTGCCTTATGACTGTCCCATGCATGCTTGAATTCCACCACTGATTTTGACTCCATAACCTCCTCCGGAAGGCTGTTCCATGCATCCACAACCCTCTCTGTGAAAAAATACTTCTCAATTACCTCTGGAGCTGCCCCCCATCTTCAAATTGTGCCCTCTTGTTCTTGCACACCCTTTTTTGAAAGATGCTACCCTCTTGACTTTGTTGATTCCCTGAGGTACTTGAATGTTTCTATCATGTCCCCCCTCTCCCTCCTTTCCTTGAGGCTATACATATTAAGCTCCTTTCGTCTCTCTTCATATGTCTTCTGGTGCAGACTCTGCACCATTTTAGTTGCCCTCCTCTGGACAGCTTCCATCCTGTCTATGTCTTTGCGGAGATTGGGTCTCCAGAACTGCACACAGTACTCCAGACGGGGTCCTCACCAGCTATTTGTACAGAGGGATAATAACTTCCTGTTTTCTACTGGTGATGCCTCTCCCTATGCATCCCAGTATCCCCCCAGCCCTCCTTGCTGCCCTCTCACATTGCTTGCCCACCTTTAGGTCATCTGATATGACTACCCCCAGGTCCCTTTCCATTTCTGTTGTTGTTAGTATCTCACCCCCCATTGTGTACTCTTCCCCTGGGTTTTGTTTCCAGGTGCATTACCTTGCACTTAGCACTGAATCTAAGCTGACATACATTGACCATTCCTCTAACCTTGCCAAGTCCTTCTCATTCTTTCCACCCCACCCTGTGCATCAACTCTGTTCCAGATCTTTGTGTCATCTGCAAAGAGAAATACTTTTCCTTCCAGTCCTTCTGTAATGTCACTTATAAAGACATTGAAGAGGACCGGTCCTAATACTGAACCCTGCTGTACCCCACTAGTAACCTTCCTTTCTTCTGAGTGGACTCCATTTACTATTACTCTCTGTGTCCTATTCTCCAGCCAATTCTTTACCCAGGCTGTCATCTTGGGACCCACTCCCAGGCTGGCTAACTTGTATATTAATCTTTTGTGTGGGACTGTGTCAAATGCCTTGCTAAAGTCTAGGTATGCCATGTCCACAGCCCATCCCTGATCTACTACTTTGGTCACCCAGTCAAAGAAATCTATCAGATTTGTCTGGCATGACCTTCCCACTGTGAATCCATGCTGTCTAGGGTCCTGTGCCCCTCTGGCCTCTAGATACTCAACAATTCTTTCCTTCAGCAGTGATTCCATCATTTTCCCTATCACTGAGGTTAAACTAACAGTTCTGTAGTTTCCTGCTTCTGCCTTGCTCCCACTTTTGTGAAGGGGAATCTCATCTGCACTCCTCCAGTCCTCGGGTTCCACCCCATCCTCTCATGATTTGTTAAAAAGGGTAGTCAGTGGTGTCACTAGTTCTACCCTTAGTTCTTTTAGAATTCTGGGATGAATCCCATCAGGCCCCATTGCTTTGTCCACCTTCAGTTTTAAGAGTTCTTTCAGAACCCTTTCTTCTGTAAATGGGCTGGTATCAACTTCTGTATCCAGAGTGTTTCTACTGTTTGTTTCCCTTCTTTGTTTGTTTCGCCTTTCCCCATTGACTTTAGCTGGGACTCTACAACACTATTCTGGATGGGATTTTGCTGCTTAACTGTAAACTTGTTTAATTAATCTTAAAAAGAGCTGTTCTGACTTAAAAATTGTGGGCTATTTAAACATTGTATTGATGTGATGCTTGCTAGTGATTCAGCCTTTCTGGTGATCTGTGTGGGCTAGACGCTTAGGCGCCTAACCCCCCCCAAACCCTCCCAGTCTTTTGTTGTGCAGATTTTTGATCCTAGCACCTAATTGCAGATTGCCTGCACAAAGTAGCCTTCTCACTGCCTTCTCCTCTGTCCCCTGCCTTGCAGCCGGCACAGCCCTCCAGCTCCAGCCACAGGTTCGAGCGCCAGCGGGCCGGCGTGCAAGCACCCCAGCCGGAACCAGAGATCCAGGAGGGGGCTGGGAGAAGCAGGAGAAAGGTACGGGCAAAGCCGCAACCACCGGGAACGACCTCAGTCTCTGCCTGCTTCCGACAGCGCCTTTCCCATTGACTTTAGCTGGGACTCTGCAACACTATTCTGATGGGATTTTGCTGCTTAACTGTAAACTTGTTTAATTAATCTTAAAAGAGCTGTTCTGACTTAAAATGGGGCTATTTAAACATTGTATTGATGTGATGTTTGCTAGTGATTCAGCCTTCTGGTGATCTGTGTGGGCTAGACGATTAGGGCCTAACCCCCCAAACCCTCCCAGTCTTTGTTGTGCAGATTTTGATCCTAGCACCTAATTGCAGATTGCCTGCAATAAAGTAGCCTTCTCACTGCCTTCTCCTCTGTCCCCTACCTTGCAGCCGGCACAGCACTCCAGCTTCAGCCACAGAAGGGGCTCCGAGCCGCCAGCGGGCCGGCGGCGACCCCCAGCCGAACCAGAGATCCAGGAGGCCAGGAGAAGCAGTGAGAAAGGTACGGTAAAGCCGCAACCAATCGGGAAATGACCTCAGTCTCTGGATGCTTCCGATTGGTGCGCCTTTCCCATTGACTTTAGCTGGGACTCTGCAACACTATTCTGGATGGGATTTTGCTGCTTAACTGTAAACTTGTTTAATTAATCTTAAAAAGAGCTGTTCTGACTTAAAAATTGTGGGCTATTTAAACATTGTATTGATGTGATGTTTGCTAGTGATTCAGCCTTTCTGATGATCTGTGTGGGCTAGACGCTTAGGCGCCTAACCCCCAAACCCTCCCAGTCTTTGTTGTGCAGATTTTGATCCTAGCACCCAATTGCAGATTGCCTGCATAGTAGTCTTCACTGCCTTCTCCTCTGTCCCCTGCCTTGCAGCGCACAGCCCTCCAGCTCCAGCCACAGGCAGCGGGCCGCGCGTCGGCGGTGACCCCCAGCCGAACCAGAGATCCAGGAGGCCGGGAGAAGCAGTGAGAAAGGTACAGGCAAAGCCGCAACTCAATCGGAAACGACCTCAGTCTCTGCCTGCTTCCGATTGGCGCCTCTTTCCCATTGACTTTAGCTGGACTCTGCAACACTATTCTGGATGGGATTTTGCTGCTTAACTGTAAACTTGTTTAATTAATCTTAAAAAGAGCTGTTCTGACTTAAAAATTGTGGGCTATTTAAACATTGTATTGATGAGATGTTTGCTAGTGATTCAGCTCTTCTGGTGATCTGTGTGGGCTAGACGCTAGCCACCTAACCTCCAAAACCCTCCCAGTCTTTTGTTGTGCAGATTTTTGATCCTAGCACCCCACTGCAGATTGCCTGCATAGCAGCCTTCTACTGCCTTCTCCTCCTGTCCCCCTGCCTTGCAGCGCCGGGCACAGACCCTCCAGCCCAGCCACAGAAGGCTCAGTCACGCAGGTCAGTGGCGACTCAGCCTAAACCAGAGATCCAGGAGGCCGGAGAAGCAGTGAGAAAGTTGCACGGGCAAAGCTATAAACCAATCGAGAAATGACCTCAGTCTCTGCCTGCTTCCTAATGGTCGCTTTTCCCATTGACTTTAGCTGGGACTCTGCAACACTATTCTGATGGGATTTTGCTGCTTAACTGTAAACTTGTTTAATTAATCTTAAAAAGAGCTGTTCTGACTTAAAAATTGTGGGCTATTTAAACATTGTATTGATGTGTTGTTTGCTAGTGATTCAGCCTTTCTGGTGATCTGTGTGGGCTAGACGCTAGCGCCTAACCCCCCAAACCCTCCCAGTCTTTTGTTGTGCAGATTTTGATCCTAGCACCTAATTGCAGATTGCCTGCAATAAAGTAGCCTTCTCACTGCCTCTCCTCTGTCCCTGCCTTGCAGCTGCACAGCCTCCAGCTCCAGCCACAGAGGCTCCGAGCCGCCAGCTGGTCAGCGAGCACTTCCAGCCAAACCAGAGATCCAACAGGCCGGGAGAAGCAGTGAGAAAGGTACGGGCAAAGCCGCAACCAATCGGGAAACGACCTCAGTCTCTGCCTGCTTCCGATTGGTGCGCCTTTCCCATTGACTCTAGCTGGGACTCTGCAACACTATTCTGGATGGGATTTTGCTGCTTAACTGTAAACTTGTTTAATTAATCTTAAAAAGAGCTGTTCTGGCTTAAAAATTGTGGGCTATTTAAACATTGTATTGATGTGATGTTTGCTAGTGATTCAGCCTTTCTGGTGATCTGTGTGGGCTAGACGCTTTAGGCCAACCCCCCAAACCCTCCAAGTCTTTTGTTGTGCAGATTTTGATCCTAGCACCTAATTGCAGATTGCCTGGACAAAGTAGCCTTCTCACTGCCTCTCCTCTGTCCCTGCCTTGCAGCCGCTACAGCCCTCCAGCTCCAGCCACAGAAGGCTCCGAAAGCCAGCTGCCCGGCGGCCACCCCAGCCAACCAGAGATCCCGGAGGCCGGAGAAGCAGTGAGAAAGGTGTGGGCAAAGCCGCAACCAATCAGGAACGACCTCAGTCTCTGCCTGCTTCCAATTGGTGCGCCTTTTCCATTGACTTTAGCTGGGACTCTGCAACACTATTCTGGATGGGATTTTGCTGCTTAACTGTAAACTTGTTTAATTAATCTCAAAAAGAGCTGTTCTGACTTAAAAATTGTGGGCTATTTAAACATTGTATTGATGTGATGTTTGCTAGTGATTCAGCCTTTCTGGTGATCTGTGTGGCTAGACGCTTTAGCCTAACCCCCCAAACCTCCAAGCTCTTTGTTGTGCAGATTTTGATCCTAGCACCCAATTGCAGATGCCTGCGATAAAGCAGCATTCTCACTGCCTTCTCCTCTGTCCCCTGCCTTGCAGCCTGCACAGCCCTCCAGCTCCAGCCACAGAAGTGGTTCCGAGCCACAGGGCCGGCTGCATGCACTCCCCAGCCTAAATCCAGAGATCCAGAAGGCCGGAGAAGTGAGAAAGGTACGGGGCAGCCGCCAAACCAATCGAAATCCACTCAGTCTCTGCCTAAGCTCCGATTGGTGCCTTTCCCATTGACTTTAGCTGGGACTTGAACACTATTCTGGATGGGATTTTGCTGCTTAGCTGTAAACTTGTTTAATTAATCTTAAAAAGAGCTGTTCTGACTTAAAAATTGTGGCTATTTAAACATTGTATTGATGTGATGTTTGCTAGTGATTCAGCTCTTTCTGGTGATCTGTGGGCTAGACGCTTTAGCTTTTAACCCCCAAACCCTCCCAGTCTTTTGTTGTGCAGATTTTTGATCCTAGCACCAAATTGCAGATTGCCTGCAATAAAGTAGCCTTCTCACTGCCTTCTCCTCTGTCCCCTACCTTGCAGCCGCACATCCTCCAGCTCCAGCCACAGTTGAGTCTCGTGAGCCAGCTGAGTCGGGCGGTGACCCCCAGCCTAACCAGAGATCCAGGGAGTCTGGGGCAAGAAAGGGAGAGGCAGTACTGGCAGCCGCAACCACCTGAAACACCTCAGTCTCTGCTCATTTCCGAGATTGGTGTGCCTTTTCCATTGACTTTAGCTGGGACTCTGCAACACTAGTCTGGATGGATTTTGCTGTTAACTGTAAACTTGTTTAATTAATCTTAAAAAGAGCTGTTCTGACTTAAAAATTGTTGGCTATTTAAACATTGTATTGATGTGATGTTTGCTATAGTGATTCAGCTCTTTCTGGTGATCTGTGTGGCTAGACACTTAGGCGCTTCGACCTCCCAAACCCTCCCAGTCTTTTGTTGTGCAGATTTTGATCCTAGCACCTACTTGCAGATTGCCTGCAATAGTAGCTTTTCTCACTGCCTTCTCCTCTGTCCCCTGCCTTGCAGCTGGCATAGCCCTCCAGCTCCAGCCACAGAAGGGGCCTGTAGCCAGCCGGCCGGGCGGGTGACCCCCTAGCCTAACCAGAGATCCAGGTAGGCCGGGAGAAGCAGTGAGAAAGGTACGGCAAAGCCGCGAACCAATCGAAATGACCTCAGTCTCTGCCTGCTTCCGATTGGTGCCTCTTTTCCTATTGACTTTAGCTGGGACTCTGCAACACAATTCTGGATGGATTTTGCTGCTTAACTGTAAACTTGTTTAATTAATCTTAAAAGAGCTGTTCTGACTTAAAAATTGTGGGCTATTTAAACATTGTATTGATGTGATGTTTGCTAAGTGATTCAGCCTTTTTGTGATCTGTTGGCTAGACGCTTAGGCGTTTCAACCTCCCAAACTCTCCTGCATTCTTTTGTTGTGCAGATTTTAGATCTCAGTACCCACTTGCAGATTGCCTGCACAGCAGCCTTCTCACTGCCTTCTCCTCTGTCCCTGCTGCCTTGTAGCGGCACAGCCTCCAGCTCCAGCCACAGGAGGCTCCCAGCCGCCAGCGCTGGTTAAGCGAAGCACCCCCAGCCTAACCAGAGATCCAGAGGCCTGGAGAAGCAGAAGAGATGGTGTTTGAACTAATCGAAATGACTCCTCAGTCTCTGCCTGCTTCCGATTGGTGCGCCTTTTCCCATTGACTTAGCTGGGACTCTGCAACACTAGTCTGGATGGGATTTGCTGCTTAACTGCAAACTTGTTTAGTTAATTCAAAAGAGCTGTTCTGGCTTAAAAAATTGTGGGCTATTTAAACATTGTATTGATGTGATGTTTGCTAGTGATTCAGCCTTTCTGGTGATCTGTGTGGGCTAGATGCTTAGGCTACTAACCTCCACAAACCCTCCTGTGTCTTTGTTGTGCAGATTTTGATCCTAGCACCTAATTGCAGATTGCCTGCACAGTAGTTCTCACTGCCTTTCTCCTCCCTTCTGTCCTGCCTGCAGCCGGCACAGCCCTCCAGCTCCAGCCAGTTTAAGGATTAAGGGGCAAGTTCATTAGTAAAAGTTTTACAGAAGTTCGAGGGGTAGCCATCGGGACCAGGTGCCTTGTCCGGAGCGAGAGAGGTAATGGCATCTTCGATTTCAGATACGGTAATAGGGGAAGCAAGGGCGTGTTTGTGGTATACTGAAAGGTGGGGAAGATTGAGGTCTGCTAGATAAGTCTCTATGTCCAAAGGGGACACTGGGGGGGAATGACTGCTATAGAGATTTTTATAGAAGTCTTCAAAGATCTGTGTGATTTCCCTAGGGGTAGTTTTGGTTAGGCCCTCAGGGGTTTGCAAAGCCAGGATTAGTCTTGAGCTCTCTATCGTGCGTAGTCTTAAGGCCCAAAGCCTGCCGGCTTTTTCGCCCTGCTCAATATATTTAGATTGAGTTTTTAAAGATGGTGTACACAGCTCTCTCCTTGAGTAGATCAGCGTACTCATTTTTTGCTATTAGAAGGGATTCAAGAGAGGCCAGGGAGAGGAGGGAGTGTAGGGAGCCTCCATTCTCTTAATTTTGGTCAGTAATAGGACAGCACGAGCCTGCCTAGTTTTTCCTTACCTAGGCTAATTTAATTATTTTCCCCTGAGGTAGCATTTCAGGGAGCACCAGATGATGTCAATCCTGGGGGTGCAGTTCATATTGATCTCAAGAAAATTAGAGATGAGAGTTTTAATGCGGACAACCATCTGGGCTTCTTTAAGGATCTGGGTGTTGAGTTTCCAGACAGTGTCACGTTGAAAATTGGGGTCAGGAGAGATCCTCGCCCCGACTGTGGCGTGATCGGACAATATTATCGGTTCAGTACCGGTCTGGAGAAGGCCAGGAAGGAGTGACTTGCTAATTAAAATATAGTCTATTCTGGACCAGGAGTGATGGACTTGGGAAGAAAAGGAGAAAGATCGGAGGGAAGGGTTAGCGAGACGCCAAGGGTCACATAACCCTAATAGCTGCACAAAGTCCACTAAGGACTTTTGAGCCGGAGTTGCTGGACGGTTAGGATCCTGAGATCTATCCAGGGAATGGCATCGTGGGACATTTCAGTCCCCTCCCAAAATGAGATGTGAGGGTAGAAGGGTACCTAATTTATCCGCTAGAGTCATAATAAACTCAGGGCTTCACCTACTGGACCATAAATTGAGCCAAGGATGACCTTACAGTTGTTGAGGGACCCTTTGACCAGGACAAATCTACCATCTGGGTCAGTCAGTGTCTCCTCTGCCAAGAAGGCAACGTAATTTTAATAAGGATGGCAACCCCTGCTGGAACCAGACCGCTGCTGTAAAAACTTGAGAGAAGCCAGATCTAACCAGCCATTTATCCTCACTCTTGAATAAATGGGTTTCCTGAAGCATGAGTATCTCAACTTTGAGTAAATCACAATGATTAAACATCTGATTCCTCTTGGTTCTTTCTCTGAACCCTCGCACATTCCAAGTAGCTATTTTAACTGAGTTTATAGCCATTTCAAAATCAATGAGATAGATAAATACACAGTAATGCCTCTGTCATTAGTCAGAAAGAAAAAGCACACTCTGACCCCCCCTACAAGTCTGGCTAGGTACTGAGCGAGAACATAACCAGACCCCTGGTGTGTAGCAATCAAACAGTAAAAACACCTATTGGTATGAAACTCTTGAAGTTTAGCACAAACCAACCATGAAGAACCCCCCCCCGACCCCCCAAAAAAACCCAGCGAACTATATACATCCTGGTTCCAGACGTAACCAGTAAGGGACTGGGAACCCAGTGACATGGGTCTGCAAAACCAGAGCCCATGGCAAACCCAGGCCATCATAGCCCAATGACAAGAGATTCCAAAGGTGCTCAGGGGGCATAGGGACAAATTGCTGGTGAGAAATAGCCAACTAAAATTATATAGAGAACCCCAGCCAAAGGACTTAGTACCACCATATCCCCCTCTGTAGGCTCATGAGGCAGCTTCCTTAGCTTCCTGGCTGCCCTGGGATCCCCCCGCCCACCAGCCCTTCTCTTTAGACCACAGTCGAGCACTGGTCTTATGTACCCATGGGTCATAAAGGGAATGAAAATAGAAAGGGGGGGTATCTCGTTAGGTAGTAGCCGTCTGATTCAACATCGTGAATAGTGCAATGCACAGGACTTACCCCCATCTGTAAGATTCAGCAGCCCACGGGAGGTTGAGTGCTAGGAGTGGGAGTGGGGTCGGGACAGAACCTCGAGGATGACTTTAGGGCTGTTCCCCGGGGGGCAGATTATGCGGTGGGACCAAAACCGGTCCACCATCAATTCTGTCAGGCAGAGCATTGAGTCACCCTCCCAGAGGTTCCGGAATTGCTACGGGGACCGAAAAAACCACGGCCTACTTCCACCAGCGCTGAAAGCCCCTGGATACCCCAGCCTCCCAGAAAGTAAACAGCTAATGATTACAACAAGCAGATAAGCATTGCTGACACAACAACATATAAACTCCGAAACGTAGGCAACAAGCCTGGCCACCGGATTATTAACAGTCAAATCATTTGTCTTTGAACAAGTTAGGTAGTCTGGAGATTAAGTCTTTGGTAGCTTGCTCTGGAGAATCATAGTCAAGAAGAGCCATCAATTGTGACCTTAAGGGTGGCGGGATATAACATTCTGAAGGGGATACCTGCCACGATAAGTTTCTGTACCACAGGGTGGAACACCGTTCTCCTCTGCCTGGTCTCAGCTGGAAGGTCTTGGGCGATTCGTAATTTAGCAGGGCCCCAAATGATAGCTTGCAGCTCACGAGCCTTCATGAGAACATGTTGCTTTTCGATGAAGCTGAGAAACTTGACAATAATCGGCCGAGGGGGACAGTCCAGTGGGGGCCTTGGTCTCAGGGACCTATGGGCTCTCTTGAGGTGATATTGAGGGTTGAGAGGCGAGTGACCGACGACTTTAGCCAAAAGCTTCTGGAGTAAGGCAATGGAATCTGAGCCTTCTTCTAGCTCTGGCAGGCCAAGTATTAGTAGGTTATTTCGCCTGCTACGTCCCTCTAGGTCTTCAGTCTTAAGTTGCAGTCTTTTCACTTGTTGCTTTAGAGAGATGATTTCAGGGTCTACTGTACCCCTCCACTTTTCTTGGGACAGGATCCTGGCTTCAGAGTCGGACACCTTGGTTGTGAGAGAGGTAAGATCCCCTCTGATCGATTTTAGTTCACTCGTGATGCCATCTAGCACTTCTCGGAGCGGCGCAATTTCTTGTAAAAGTTTCTCCTTGGTAAGAGGGCCCGCCGAGGAAGCAGCGCCACCCGATTTGCCTGGGTTATTGTTGGTCTGGCTTCTCGCCTTTTTGGACAGCTTTTCCGGCGTAGTAGGAGGAGTGTGCTGCATAGTGGCCTGCTTAATCTCTGCCTCCATCCTTGTTTGTAGTAGCAGGATGCAATAAGAAAACGCTCAGAGGCCGACAGGCAGAGAACAAGAAGCAGCTTGATGCAATTATTTTCCGTGTTGGTCGTTTAGAACCGTTTTAGAAAAGGGTTGAGGCTGATGGGTGGTGGGAGCCCAGAGACAGCACAGCCATTCAAGGAGCTAGCATCATGTGACCTCGAGGAAGGTTTTCTACACAGAGAGAGTGGTGGATGCTTGGAACAGTTTGCCACAAGAGGTGGTGGGGCAAGCGCAGTGGAGGGGTTTAAACATGCCTGGGACAGGCACAAGGGAACATTCGGTGGGGAGGGAGTGATGAAAAGCCATTGATCACTTACTGTAGGGTCAGTGACTGCATACAAGTTTAGGGCTTACAGGCAGACTAGATGGGCCTAGCGGTCCTTATCTGTCAACAATTTTTATGTATCTATGTATCTGAATGACATTTTTAATGATTTTTCCTTGTGAGCAAATTTTCCCAGGGCTACCAGTGATATACATTTACACCCATGCTTATGAACCTACGGCAGGCCAATATGGCTGGGCAGTTGTTTTGCAACAATATTAACATAATATGTGTCATGAAATGATACAAATTACTGCAAGCATGTAGGTGTGTTGCCTCTGTTTTCAAAAGGTTAGTACGGTATTAACCATGCTAATGCTGTGCTAACCATTAAGGGCGTGGTTGGATGGGGTAGGGGTCACATCCTGAGGTCCCCGGTATGTGATGTTAATTCAACAGTATGGACACACAGAAAATACTGCTGTGTCAATACAAATGCAGGATCCTCTTTGCAGTATATTCACAGATTTGAAAGCATAGAGCAGTCTCTGTTCCAGTGCTTTCAAAACCCTGCTCCTATCACTGCATGCAGTGGTGTGTGAACACCCCTCCACACACACACACACACACACACACACACACACACACACAGATACAACCCCTGGCCAAGCACCATGTAGCAGACTGACAGTATGATCTGTCAGTCTTCGCCAGTGTCCTTCTTCCTTCTTATCTCCATGAATGCTTCCCTGACTGATGTTATGATATTATCCCTGAAATCTAATGGTCATGTTACCCCCAAATGATGTGTGTTCCACTGACTGCTGTTATTGTGTTATCCCTGGCGTCTGATCGACAGGGAGCAAGCATGCACCTAATGTGAAACAGCTGTTTCTACAGAAGGTACATGCTCACTCCCTATCAGTCAAATGGTGACAAGCTGAAGTGGTGAGCAGAGGATTGTGTTGGTCACCATCTCTGTCGGTAGGTGCTTTCTGCTTGGTTAAATAGGTGGTCACTGAAAAAGGGCATGGAGGGGCCTGAGTGGGCAGGATGGTGGGGGAGCGCACTCTTCAATGGGGAAGGGGACACTAGATTCTACAGATGGGTGACCAGTATTATCTGATGTCTTCAATAGAACAATCAGTGGGATGGGGCACCACTAGAGCCAGGAATAGGATATAAATATTATGTTATGTCATTAGTATAGCAAGTGGGTGTGGAGAGACCACTAGAGCTAGGGATAATAGAATAACATTGGCCAGGAAAATATTTGCAAAACGGGGGGCTCCATACTGCCAGGGATAATAGAATTACATCTGTTAGGTGAATATTTACAGTGCTTAGGGGTGGGAATCACTAGAGCGAGCAGTTTGTGACATGCCATTTACCTAAGCATCAGATCAGTGAATGGGTCTCTCCATCACAAGAGTTAAAAAAGTTATTTTATTCTCATTGGGGATGTACTAAAATAAAATATCTTGGGTTGTATTTACCCCAGAACCTGAAACATTTGGAATTAATCAATTACAAGCCTTTGACTCAAGCGATTGAGAGAGAGAGAGAGAGAGAGAGAGAGAGCATAGTAGATGGTCCCACCTTCATCTAGCCTTTTTTCCAGAGTTGAGGCCATACGAATGATAATACTACCCACATTTCTCTACTTGTTTCAGACTCTTCCAGTGACATCTGCCCTATACTATTTCACATCTTGGAATAGATCCCTATCTAGATTTGTCTGGGCTGGCTGACCATCCTCGTTTCCACTGGTCACTGTTACAGTTGCCAGTAGACAGAGGGGGCCTAAACCTCTCTAATCTACTAGAATACTATAGAGCAGTGATATTTAAAATTATACTGTTATGGCTTAACTCTGCATATGATGCAATTTGGAAGTGTATAGAGTTTGTGCTAAATAACTTGTTTGATATAGGTGTGGTAGTTTTTCACACCACTGGCTTCCCTCATACTTTAAGGTTTTCACATTTGGCACAGGAGATACTCTGAAGTTGGTACAAGCTTAAAGCCCATCCAACATTGACTTCTCTTTTATTTTGTTAGGCTGCTAAGGACTGAAGTGGAATTTTTACTGGTCTGTTTTGGCCTCACATCAGCTTTCCAGTTGGGACCACTTTCGTTATCTACAAGTGTGGACATTTTTACTGCAAAAAGGGCCCACTGGAGCTCTCTTCCTAATCCCCTTTCCCAATTGTTGACGTTAATGCTGGATGCCCTGTAGGGTCTACATTATCCACATTTAATAGGTTTGGCCGACAAAGCCCTTAGAGAAACCTGGACTGAAAACACTCAGTCCATCCTTAGGGCTTGGAATGTTGAACTCTTGACAGACATATCATATCAGAAATGGCTTGAGCCCATCACACCTTCGTTGAGAGTGTCTCTAGTTCAGAGATGCAGCAAAATTTGATTTTGCTGGTGAAATTCCTGCAAAATCATGAATTTCATCACATGAAATATTTCATGAAATTTTGCACATTCCACAAAATATTTTGTGGGTGCAAAATGTAAAATTTCACCCACGAAATGCAGAATTTTGCCTGCAAGTGGCGAAATTCTGCATTTTGCGGGCAAAATTTTGCATTTCACCAGTGAAATTCTGCATTTTGCCAGTGGAATTTTGCATTTCACCCCCCAAAATATTTTTCAAAATGCATGAATTTCACGAAATATTTCATAGAATGAAATTCTGCCCCATATTGGAAAGAATTCATTTTGAAGAGTCGTATCTGATTTTTTCAAACACTTGCTAAACTACTTAAATATTTACCACCTCCTTATGGAGCTTGTTGGTGGACATGTGAGGAACCCTGGGCTAATTTTGTCCATATTTTTTGGGCATTGCCCGAAGCTTTGCTTTTTTTGGCAAAAGACTGGCACCAGTCTGAATCAGTTATTCGTATCAGAGTTGGCCTTATTACTGCAACTTGTACTTTTATATATAGGATCCGATGGTGCAATCCCTTCCTCTAGAAATATGCTTTATTTGTATATTCAAACATATCACACATGTATATTGCAGCTGCAAAAAAGCAATCACCCAGTTATGGCATAGCCCGGTTTCCCCTACGCTTGCCAAATGGCAGAGTATTGTAAATGAAATTTGTCACATACAGAGACTAATAGCACACCATCTAGACCATGCTATCCATTTTTGAATAAACCTGGAGGTCCTGGGTATTTTATATCTCATAGGAAAATGAGTCATTTGTTCCTTGAAAGGTTTTTCTTTTATCTCTTTAGCAATGGCTATAATGAATCCGCCTGGTCACCTCTTTGTGTATTATGGGCAGGATATTCAGAAGGGTTGCGCATGGTGCAACACAGTTCGCGTAACGCAACCCACTGATGTGCCAGTGCAATACTCAAACTGGGATTGAGCCTGGCACAAATCCCGATGCCGGGCGCATCAGTAATGCATGCGATGCAGGTGGGGTGTGCTCATGCACTACATTATCCCGATATTCAGCCCGGATGTGCTGAGCCCATGCATGCAGCTCCTACCTGCACTGCACACAGGTGAGCCAAAATAAAAGGAGCAACAGCTGGCCACCACAGGTGAGCTGCCATGTTGCAGGGCACAACATGGCAGCTGCCACCTGTGGATGGCCACCGAGCTCGGCGACACCTTCGTGGTGGTGCCTCCATGCCCGATTGTGGGCATTTGTTTATATAATAGTCCCATATCCCTGATGGTCCAGTGGACCTCTTGCAGCCGATCGCGGCATATGTAATAAAAAAGAGGTCCTATGTCTCTAGTGGTCCAGTGGACCGCCGCAGCCTGATCGCGGGCATTTGTGTAAATAACAGTCCTATATCCTGGTGGTCCAGTGGACTGCTCCAAGCCTCATTGTGGGCACATTAATAAAAAAGAGGATCATCTCTGGTGGTCCAGTGGGTACTCACCACTCGCCCACTGAGCCCAGCACCGCCTTCTGGTCAGCAGCGGTGGCAGATTCCCCACCACCAGCGCCGCCCCACCGCCGCCAACCGATTGCAATGGTAGTTGCACGCCTGATTGGTTCAGCATGGGCCATGGGCACAGGACCGCACACACAGTCTGGTATCGTGAATGACTGTCTGCTATTCGGACCGTAGTATGGTACGGGATCAGGCGCCCATTGGCCCATGCTGTGACCATCGGGCATACAGCCCTACCGTACGCAGTCAGTCAGTTGGGCGGCGGGCAGCCGGTGGTTGGGGAGCTGCCGCCCGCTGCTGACCAGAGAGGAACGGGGTACCAGGGCTCAGTGGGTGGGTGGGGAGGGGGGTACCGCTGGACCACCAGGGATTTTGGACCTCTCTATTTTATCACATATGCCCATGATCGGGCTGCGAGCTGTCCACTGGACCACCAGGGATATAGGATGATTATTGATATACATATGCCCGCGATCGGGCTGGGAGCAGTCCACTGGACCACCAGGGATATGGGATGATTATTTTACACAAATGCCCACGATCGGACAGTGGGGCACTTTGCTGCTTGTGCAGGGGGTGTCGGTCCCTGACGGCTGCAGCCTGGCAGGGTGCAAGGTGCAAGTCACCAGGAATCAGCACACCTGCATGCAAATGGGGCCATAATGACATGCAAATGGCCCCATTTGCATGTGCTCTTTTGAATATCGTGGTTGTTGCACCTAGCGCAATGGAACTTGCACTAGCGCATCCCCCTGTTACACTCTGGCCACTTGCACTGGTGCAGTGCTACTGCACCATGTGCACTGCGGGTGGCCAAGGTGTGATATTCAACGATGCTGTGCCATGGCGCAGCTCTGTTGAATATCACCCTGTCAATGCCCCTGCACATCCAAGTTGTGCTGCACCCAGGCTTGCGCCACAGCCTGGCACAGTCTAAATATCCTGCCCTATATGTTTAAATATGACCCGTTACCAGAATAGTTATGGGTATTTCTCTGAAACCTGTCATAAGCACCTGATTTTGAAGCTTTACTTATGTATATATTAACTTGATGGATATGAACTGATATACTTTATAATTGTACATCTCTCTTCACAATAATTAATAAATAAAATGTAAAAAAAAAAAAAAAGATCAGTGAATGGGGGCAGGGGACCACTGAAGCCAGGGATTTGTGACATACCATCTACAGATCTGAACAGAGCACACTAACTCACATGCACCACTGATGGGTGTGCAGCTCAAATGACCAGCACTGGACTCAAATATATAATCCATATCTTTGAATAAACTTTATTTGTTGCAATATACTTAGGATTGATTTGTGACTTCAAACATAGAACAGTTGTTCAAACATTGTTACTTTAAACATAGAACGTGCACATCTACAGTACAGTATGCATAAGTTTGATGTTTTATGCATTCAGATAGTAAGAGCAAAGAGATCTGTTCAAAAATAACACGATTTTACAACAAAATACTTATTAGTCCTTAATGAGAGACATTAGTCAACTTCAAATTGTCATTCAATAAATGTCCTTTTTCCCCATGTTAATGAATAGATAATTTGACGTATATAAATTACTAATTAAGAAGTAATTCAGTAGAAAAACAATACGTATAAAAGGATTCTTTTATGTTGCTGCAGCATCTCAAAACAGCTTAAACCAACAGCTAAATATCAATATATGTGATGGCCACACAAGTCACATTTTTCATAAGCATTGTTTTGTGTTTGAGGAACACATGTTAAATCATTTTATACTTAAAGCATTATTATTGTGCCCTCACTCACTTTTTGTTTTATTTTTTATTTTATTTAAACAGCAGTTTGGAAAACCTTTGAGCCATAGGCTCATTTACAAAGGTACCTTGTCACAGTAAGACAAACCAAAATACACAGTATAGCAGTACAACACATAAGTATAACAGTAAATTAAGACATAGATACAAACAAGCTGGTACAGGTAGGATGGATGCAAACAATACCAGAGTTATGTTGTCCTTAGCAGCTTAGTAATAAGCTTTGTCATAAGTATTGAGTACGGCTTTGACTAGCGGCAGTTACAGCATCGGGTGTTAATGAGGTGGTTACGTAAGGAAGTTTTGAAGCACGATATAGTTGGAGCTTCGGAGATGGAGGAGGGCAGTGTGTTGAACCAGGAGGGGGCCCTAAAGCTGAAGGCTCTTTGGCCGTGAGAGGTTCTAGCTCTAGGGATAACAAGAGAGGTTTTCCCAGAGATCCGAGTATGAACTAGTGGGACAGAGCGGCGTATGGTGGTGGTCAATCCTGGTGGGGAAAGCCCAAGGAGGGTCTTTTTTGTAAGGGTACAGGTAAGATATTTGAGGCACTCGTCGAGATCAAGTACCAGCGCTTTAGCATACAGTAGACAGGTGTGTGTCATCCTAGGTGCTCCAGTAATTAACCTGCAGGCCTTATTCAGAGTAGTGCGAATTTTATGGAGTGCGGTCTGATCAGCAGCACCATACACCGGCAGTCCATAGTCCACTAGGGACAGGATAGAGGAGGTGACTGCGAGTCGAAGAGCCTCCGGGGGGAGGCAGTGTTTATACCGATGTAAGATGCCCAATCGGATATTAGTGGCAGTGGCTAGGGCAGCGATGTGTCCATGGAAGGAGAGGGAGGGGTCAAAATGGATCCCTAGGTATTTATAGGAGCAAACTTGTTAGAGTGGGAATGAGGACCCAGAGTGAATGAGGAGTTTGAAGTTGCAGGACTTGTTTTGGGGATGCATGAAGAACATGGTTTTGGTTTTTTTAAGATTTATCACCAATCTATTTCCTTGAACCAGCCCTCGCTTCAGTGAAGGACTTCTGCAGCGAGTCCTGGAGGGCAATAGGTTACGACTTGAGGCAAAGATGACCGCATCATCAGCGTACAATAGAATGTTCCCCGAGCAAAAGCGTGGAAGGGTGTTAAGGTAAAGGGAGAATAGTAAGGGACCCAGAATGGAGCCCTGGGGAACCCCAGAAAAGATGGGACAGATGTCTGAGTAGGTCCCATTAATTTTTACACTCTGTGAGCGGTCAGACAGATAACTGGTGCACCAGGAGATAGGCCCAGCAGCAAAACCAGAGAGACTAAGGGCATCAAGAAGGAGGGGGTGGGAGACAGTGTCGAAAGCTTTCGAGAGGTCAATGAAGACAGCACCAGCCAGAGAACCGGTGTCTAAGGAGGAGTGGAGAAAGTTGGAGAACTCTAGGAGGGCTGTGTTGGTACTGTGGCCGCTGGGAAGCCATGCTGCTCAGGACAAAGGACATTGTAGGTGGAGAGGTAGTCAGAGATTTGAGAGGCCGCCACTTTTTCAAGGCCTTGGAGAGAGGAGAGAGAATGGAGATCGGTCGATTTCCTGCCACAGTCCTATCACCACCTTTAAAGATAGGGGTGACAGTGGCGACTTTCAGGCAGTTGGAACCTTCCCCAGGCAAAGAGAGTCGTTGATGAGGCATGTGATCGGGGTAAGGACTGTGCCTAAGACCAGTCAGGATACACAGATCCAGGGTGTCACTGCCTGTACTATTACTCTTGAGGGCAGTGACAAGGTGTGGCCTAAGTTCTTGGGCAGAAACACGGGGAGGAGAAAATAAGATGCGAAAGATTTGACGGCAGGTGCTGGGGAGGAGGGTCAAAAATTTGTAGGGAGGATAGGGCTAAGGTCAGTGAATGAGGTGTTGAGGTGGTTGGCGATGAGGGCTGGGTCTGAGGAGATCACACCATTAATGTTGATCTCGGTGGGTGGGGGGGAGTGTGCACTCCCATTTAACTGTTTAATGTTATCCCAGAAGGTTCTGGGATTCCCCCATGAGGCAGTGAGTGAGGACCGATAGTGCTCAGACTTGGCCTTTCTGATGGCCCGAGTGCACTTGTTTCGGGCGGCAGCATATAACCGCATGTCATTGGGCCAGCCAGTCTCAATGGCACGGTGCCATAGGTTGTCCCTATGTTTGAGCTGGTGGATCAAAGCTGGGGTAACCCAGGGGGCATTCTTCCTTTTAGAACGGCGGGTCAACACTGGGGCAAAGATATCACAGGCATTATTAAAAGTTTGGGAAGAAGGAGAGGCTGTGTCGATGTCAGGAGTTGCCTGTATAGGAGACCAGTCAATTTGGGACAGAAGTTCCTTAGTTTTATCAGTCCACCAGGTATTGACGCCGCATGTGGACTGTGCTATGGGTTTGGGGACTGAGGTTGACCAGTGGAATAGAATGGGGAGTGATCTCTGAGAGAGTCTGGGAGGACTTGTACATTGGGGATCCGATTAGGGCGGTTGGTGAGTACCACATCAAGCGGGGTACTGGAGCCTCTCTTGGGGTTAGTCCTGGTGAGGAGGGGTAACTAGTTGCGTTAGGTCTATTGCAGAAAAGGAGTCTCGGGTAGAGGAGGAGGAGGGCTGAGCCAGGTGACATTTAAGTCACCCACCAGGAATTTGATCAGCGGAAGGAGGTAGAGGTAAGGTATTCTGTAAGAGAGGCAATGGCCTGCGTTTGGTCCCTGGGGGAACGCGTATGCAGTAGTCAGATAAGGGGTCCCTTTAAAGGGTCAGGGGTTAGTTTCAGCGTGGCGCCTGGGCCCTGAGTCAAGGATGGGAGTGGGCAGGGCTAGTAGGAGAGATTCTTGACATAAATAGCGAGCCAGCCTGCCTCCCAACACGGTCGGGCGGAAAAGGGTGAAACCAGGAAGGGAGACTAGGGAGTCTAGGGAGGATTTCACAGCCAAGTCTCAACCAGGGTGATGACATCAGGGTTAATTGATGTGACCAGGCATTGTAGTGAGTCAAACTTTTTAGGTGGCTACAGATATTCATGGAGACCATGCATAGGCCTGTGGTGCGAGTTGGGGAGCTCCTGGGAACCGGGCCAGGGTTTGGATGAATGTTCCCTGACAGGAGTAGTAGCATGACTAACACCCTGGCTTTGTTGATGAAGGGCATATCTGAAAGACATTTATATTTTAAAATATCTATTGTACATCTACAAAATCTGGACGTGGGTTACCTAGTACTCATTTCTGAAATTCTTTGAAAAACAAAACTTTAAAAAAAGTTCCATATCTTATTCAAGGTAAGATTTCTGATAGTTTAACTGAATTTCATGGCTATGGTGTTTTTAATGGTGGGTAACCTTAGTGGTTTATGGCAAACAGGAACATTAACACTGCTCTTTTTAGTGAACATTAACATTAATCCATTTAAGCTAGTGATTGGCTTCTTAATGTCTTCTTACTCTTGCTTCTGTCTTTCTTCTCGGTGCCATAACAGCTTCTTTTTTAATTTGAACATTTTTTAAAGTGTCTTACCCTGGTGGGCCAGATGATGAACAGAAATATTAACATTATCATTATTTTCATCAGTCAACATTAATAGCCAGCCCTTCCCCTCACCCACACATACTATTCTTTTTCTGCAAGTACTTAGATAATGGTTTCATTTCCTGCTTACATAAGCAGCACCAATTATCTTTAAATTGTTCCTTTTTTGGTAGCAAAAAAACGTTCCACAAAACTGCAGAGCAATAATGTGACATACATTTTCTCCACATTTGTGAAAATGCTGTCTATAAAGACGGTAATCTAAAAATGATGTCCCTATTCCACATTAAAACCAAAAAAATCAATTATGAATAAGCAATACAATATTTTTAAGTCACAGTAAAGAAAATTGTAGTTTAATAACTGTGTGATTTGATTGTACATATAACTGTGCTGATTGCAAATATTACTTTTGAAAACTGGCACAAAAAAAAGAGCAAAGGCGGCTCAAGGGCTACTGGGGCCGAAACTCAAAAACAGAACTGCAAAAGGTAAAAAGTATGGTTGTGATCAAAAACCATGCCAAAACTCCATTGTTAGGATATGAAAAAATACATGATTTAATGAAACAACATGTAGCTCCTACTTGATTGATGGATATACGATGGACATATTTTTATTGAGGGGGTGTTACATTTTGTTTCCTAATAAATTAATATCATGTATTTTATCATCTCCTAACTATGGAGTTTTGGCATGGTTTTTGATGTGCAGCTATACTTTTATACCTTTTGCAGTTCTATGTTTGAAAAGGGTTGTGTTTTTTGGCATCTTCCTTTAATTAAAACTGACCAGTAAAGTCTTGTATTCTGCTTTAACTGGTCATGGCCCCATAAACAGACTTCTACAGCATTTGCAGACTAACAGGTTTCATTACAATTTCCTGTAGAGGTGCAGAAAAGCAGTAGGATGCTGGGTCCTAGTCTTTTACATAGCCAAAATGGAGTAGGCATTGCAAAACTATATCTGAAAAGTTTACCCCATGCTAGAGCAAACACAGAAGCTCTTGGCAGAAACATTAAGTTAGATGAGCACATATTGTACTCTTTCTGATACTGTATCTCCTGCCAGTCAAATGGAATACTGATCAGTGGAACACATTTCAAGTTTTTCTGCTATTAAAAATTATTTTTACAGCCACAAAATGAACACTTTGCTCCTGGTTTGTAATGGATTTGCAACTGCAAGTTAGGCTTTAAAACCTAAGGTGATCCACAGATTAAAAATATATATACAAGGCTCGATTCCCAAAGAGGGCATAGACTGGTGCAAGCTGCGGCAGACAGCAGCTTGTGCCAAAGCCCAGTGTGCCAGGGACCCTGTACCTGATTCTTTCTTTATCAGGCAGGGTCCTGGTGGCAAAATCCCATGGCTTATGGCAACCGTGGTCAGGCACCAAACAGAGGGCACACTGGGAGATTGTGCCACAAGCTGCAGGGCAGACGTGTGCTGCTCGCCCTGATGGTCTAGCAGTCCCCCTTCCCTGATGTCCCCCATAATGAGATATTATTTAAACATTCCCCTCCTGATGGTCTAGTGCCCCCCCAATCCTGATCCCTGCTGTTGCTGTGAATTAAATAATATATACAAATCTCCTCCTGGTGGTCTAGTGACCCCACCCAAATCCATGCTGTTGCTGAACATTAAATAATATATATGAATTCCCTCCTGGTGATCTATTGCTTCCCCCAATCCCACTGTCATCAAACATTAAATAATATTTAAGAATTCCCTCTTCAGGTCTAGGTGGCCCCCACTCTGATCCCTCTCCAACACAAAATACAGCCAGTGACTGGCACAGCCTGCCCCTCACCTCCTCAGCCAGCCGCCAGACTGAACTGTCAGTGAGCGCCTACTGTATAGTGTACACACTCATGACTATTTATGCGCGCATGCATTATACAGTAGATGCTCACTGGCCGTTCAGTCCGGAGGCCTGCCGCAGAAGTGAAAGGTGGGCTGTTCCAATCACTGCAGTGACAGTGGGGATCATGGTGGGGGGCCACTAGACCACCAAAAGGGGAATTCTTACATATCATTTAATTTGCAGCGATAGCAGGGATCAGGGTGGCAGGGCCACTAGACCACCAGGAAATATAATATAGAGAATAAAGTATGGGTCGGGGTGTGTAATGAGATTTTACACACACCCGAGTTGTGGGATGCTACTTCACCCTCGGGGTTTGCGAAAAGCATCCCACAATGAAGGTGTGTGTAAAATCAAGTTTTACACACACCCCGACCCATTTTTTATTTTATGTAATTGCTGGGTATTGTTTTTTTGCCACGGCAATTATATAAAAATTGTGTCAATCAGGATGAATAGAAGGAACAGTCTTACCTCAATATCATTGCTGGACATGTTATTCAGAATAAATATCAATGGAGAACTGTAGCCTGAACTGCTAAAATATAATCGCTGAACATTTTCAACAAGAACAAGTAAAGCTTTTGCTAAAAAAAAAAGAAAGAAGAAAGAATTTGTCCCGACGTCCGTTGCTAGCTTACAGTAAGAGTTGCCAGGAGGTCATGGTTACCGGAGCAACTGTAGCATGTGACCGGCGGAGGAAGCGGGGGAAAAAGAAATGGAGAGGAGAAGCACTTAGGGATTGTGTGTGAAGTCCACTACTTCAAGTGATTTGGGCAATATTTTGAAATAAGATTTACTGATTAGAGTGATTTTGTGGTTCTACTCGACGGCTGCCGTTTTTGAGATGAGTGTGCAAGAGTGCTTATAATGTGACAGCGAGAGACAGCTCAAATGGCCATGAGAGACACTGGTGGCTCATGCCTTTTTTCCAGTAGAGAAGTGGTGCATGTTTGCAGTTATAAGCACTCCTTTATAATAGCAAATTATAAACGCCTTTCTCTATGGGAAAAAAACGATACCCAGTTATTATAGTTTCACTTATAGTGAATTTGGGGATCGTGGCTTGGGGGGGCTGCCACACAGTGGTGTACTGCCAAACTCTCCCAGAGGAATATTTCTAGTACCCTTAGACTAGCCCTGGCAGGTCTTAGGGTACTCTAACAATTCTCCTCTGGGTGAGTTTTGAGAATCAGACATTCAGGGATGTGGCAGCCTGCATCTGCTGTATGTCCTCTTCCTCCATGCCACAGCCCATTTTGGAGCACATGGGTGGGCGCAAGTCCAGTTTAGGCAGGCAGCCTGTGGTTGCTAAGGCTGAATTTGTGAATAGCTCCCAATGCATCTTTTGGGGCAAGGGCACTTTGGCCATTCTTGTGGTGCAAGCCCTTGTGCCTTGCCAGGAGCTTTGAGAATTGGGCCCACAGTATATAGATATATAATCTACTGACACCAGCACATACTGTACAGACAATATAGTAGCAGTCATATAAAATAGTTACAGTTGACCATGACAGAGAAGCAGAGTGAACAGATTTGCTTATTACAAGTGGTTGGCAATGGGTTGAGATCTTACTATTGCCATCCCCAGAGCTTACACACCCAGGTGAAGTGGTAAATCATCAATCATGTTTTTTGAAGTTCAGTCATGACAGATCATTGTTAATCATCAGATATTACCATATGATCATCAAGAGAGATTGTGATTTAAGTTCATCATCTAGATCATGATTTAATCATCAAGCATGTAACTTTAAAATCATCAACTGATGATTATTGATTATTTTAGTAATCTTAAATCAGCATGATGGTTTTGAAGATCTGTGAATGATCAAATGATGATTGTTGATGATCCTTGATAACAGTACTAGTTCTGTATTATAAGACCATAAGTCACAAGTAATACTTATCAAAATTGTTTATTCCTAATATGAAACTATGAATGTCAAATATCAGCAAAGGCAAATAAATTATAATGTAACTCATGCAAAGTCAAATTATAATCCCTTTAGGAAGAGGAAATGCAATGTTCGATATAGTATATACATTTACATAACTAATTTGCATATTTCAGTAGTACAGTTTATGAATCAAAACAATGGTAATTTCTATGTTTGAAATAATTTTGCCTTAACAGTAGTATTTTGCCAACTTTTACAAAAGGTTTTGTAGAAAATCACCATAACCATGAAATGAATAATTTAAAGGACATATATAAAAAAAATGTTAACCCTTATAACAGTAGTGAGAAATGAGATATCAGAATAAGTATAACCAAAGTCATTGTGTTTGTATGGAACATGTACCATAGCTGATGATACCAATAAAGATGTATAAATAAAACACATGATACATTTCAAAAGTATAGAAATGAGATAAATTGATTTCTAAATTTATTACAGTACTCTTGGCCATGGGAAATCATGAAAAATCATGATGATATGTGATCATCATTAATCACAATCACCATTTCCATAACATGATGGTTTTTGAGTGGTGGCCATTTAACGTTCATGTTTAATCATTGTCAAGTCATGAACACAATGATGGTTTTTGAAGTTTGACCATGATCTTTGCACATAATTGATAATGATGTTAATGATTCATCATTATAAAATCATCATCTTTTTAGCTGGGATATGTGCTTTTGGAGAGGACCATGTAGTCTATTTTTAAAGTCGGGAGGCTATCAGTCAGGCAAGGGGGTACACTAATAGATGCTACAAAACAAGTTAGGAGTTAATTCCTCATTCTAGATGTTTTAAAAAGGAAACCAAGAGAGAATTTCACAATGGACAGAGGCAGATGCAAAACATTTTCCACCTTCATCTGCCTGTTTGCACCAAAACCCATGAGCCATATTTTCAGTGGGTCCCAAGTATTGGTAACTCTCCGCAATTTATAGCAGCTTTGATAAAAAATTGTGCATGTGCCAAAATGGTGCATACATCAGCCAATGGTGCATGCATTTGGCTAAAAACATGACCTATAAGCCACTTACAAAATGGATAGGGAAAATTCAGGGTGTAGGCTACCGTTACTGAATTGCATTTCCAGGTGGTTGAAGGCACTCAGTACAAGCCCCTTATGCCTCATAATATACCAAATTGTGCAGTTCAGGAATAGTAACTGCACTTTAAAGTGTTTTATTGCTTACTTATAACAGACTTGCTTATGAGGGACACATCTGTACATTAGGAAGATCAGGGATTGGATTTTCAAAAGTCTTGTCGCAGGCACATTTGCTGATTTTTGGCTATGTCTGCATCAAAATCAATGTGCTAAATGTTGGATTGCTATTTTTGCACATTTTCAGCAGTTTACCTTCCTTATGGCAAAAAATTATACATTTGTCATTTTTACGACAATTTGTTTTGGTAGACGGTCAAAAGCATACAACAATAACTGTGCAGTAATAAGAGCATAGCAATATCAGACAGTACAATAATGGAGCAGCACACATAACAGCATGGGTCCTGGACAGCACAACTGTCACTGAATGTTCGTCCACAGGTTGGAATATTTAAGTTCTGTAGGGGTGTGAGGGCTAAGCCCCTCCACACACACACATAAAACAGTATGAAAGTCTGTGGAGTGTGAAAACTGTCTGTGGATGTAATGGAAATATGGGATAAATGCAGGTTTGAGGCAGTCTTACTGAGTGAAACTTGCAATTACTGGTGCAGTTGTTATCGGAGACAGGGTTTTCCTGTGAGATACAGGTGTAGGGAATTGATGATGACTGGTTTATTGATGCTATGCAGGGGTGCGATGTCAGGATTTATGGGGTACCTGTCTAATTGCTGGTTTGGATCAGCTGTGTTTCACTGATATCCTGTTGTGTTACACTGCAGCTGTATTACGTGTTATGATATGCCACTACATTTCATCCACAGCCAAAAAGGTACTCCTGTCTTGGTGGACAATGGCTATTTATTCCAAAAAGAGCATGTTTACCAGAAAAAAAAAAAAAACTATTGGAAGTGCCTGGAATATGATAAGTCTCAGTGTTCTCCCCAGGTCCAGACCTGTGAAGATGAGGTGGTGAAGCGTTTGCAGAGTCACAACCATGTGGGAGATGTTGTCCAAGTGCAGGTGAAGGAGGTATTATCAAACATTAAGGAGAGGCCAGTGGCTACATATGAAAGTTCCCATCAGGTTGTGGTAGCCTGCACTAGTGGTGTTTCACCAGCAGTAGGAGGAAAATTACCATCAGTAAATATATTGAAACAGATTGTCCGGAAATCACAAGTTACTGCTTCTCACCCTCCCCAACAGCCATCCTGTGTGATAGACCTGATGATGCTCACTGAGTTTGGAGATCATACAGCAGTTTCTGTTATTTGACAGTGGCCCTAAAAAAGATTTTATTTTGGTATTTGGCACAGCTAGAAATCAAGAATACATGGATCGCTGCCCACATTGGTTCTGTGATGGGACTTTTAAATGCTGTCTGCCCTTGTTTTCTCAATTGTGTATGATCCATGGGATACAGTAAAGTTCAGTGATCCCACGGTTTTTGTGTTGATGTGCTCACATACCAATGAGAGCTACATTCATGTGTTACAGGAGCAGAAGGCATTGAGGTCCATGAATATCCTAGGACTGTTATGTTAGACTACGAATTGGCAGCATGGAAAGCATCAAAAATGTTTTTCCTGACATTCAAATTAGAGGTCTTTTCTTCCACCTGTATCAGGCAGTGTGGAGGAAAATCCAGCAATTGCCTGAGGTGGCACAGAGATATGTGGTGCAGGAGGACTTTGTTTTACATGTAAGAATGCTACCTGCCCTTGCATATGTGCCTCCCAATGATGTTATTGCAGTTTTCAACGTTATGCAGTTGTGGCTGTTTTTCACAACAAATGAGGTGCTTTTGGAACCACTGCTCAACTATTTTGAAGACACTTGGCTTGGGCACCCCTTGGTCATCTGGCGAGAAGGTGCCCATTGTTTTTAGTCGAGCAGTGGAATTGTCATGAAGCAGTGAAAAGTGATCACAAACCATAAATGCATTTTAAGGCTGGCACCTTTGGTTCAGTCATTTAGTGGGTGCTAGGCATCCAACTATTTGGAAATTCCTGGATTGCCTGAAGTCAGAACAGAGGCTTAATGATCTTGGGATTGAACAGTTTGTTGCTGGGAAGCCTGCACCAGGTATGCGTAAGAAATATAAGACACTGCTAAGTACTGTATCAGACATTGTTAGTGAATATGCATCTCATAGTCCATATAAATACTTAAAAGGAATTGCATGTAATTTTCAATTGCAGGCCTATTTATTTTGAACATGCAGTATTGATTAGAAGTGCTATCACTTAGAATTTTCAGTTGCAATCCCAGTTCTTTGTCATATGCAGTCTTGCTATAGAAGTTCATTGGTTGTGTTGTGATATTGTTTTTTCTTTGCCAAATGTCATACTTGTATTTTTTTAGTGTGTGATCTGCTGCTTTGTGTTGAAGAAATACATTTGAGCTCTGTGTATACTGTGCTCTGATTGGGTTTTAGCTCTTATGTGTTCTTGCTGTTTGTGTTGCACATTATTTGTGCACACACAGTTATTCCTTCATTATGGGGATAATCTCTGAGGCACTCCAGAGTCATGACATTATGGGTTGTGTACACCTGATAGGTAGCTTGATGCACATGTGACTTGAAGAAAGTCCATCCCCACCTGAGAGGGGGGTCTGCTCTCCTAAGGTCAGTTCTTATGTGTATCAAAACAGGTTGCAAGCCACACCCCTAGAACTTACTAACATTCTAACATACTAATTGCCAGCAGATTAGGCCTTACAGTTTATCAGAGTCGGCTCAAACCTCAGATCCCTAGTTGGGTACTGAGGTCCTCCCCCCTTGGGTTCCAGAAACTCCTATCATCCATCTCAACCCCTGGGCCAGGTCATCATCTGATACACCTGCTTTCTGTTTCTGTCCCACCCTCTGTTGAAGCCCTCCACTGTTGATCTCTGAACCAGCTTGCGCAGGCAGCACGTTCCAAGGATCCACCACTCTCTCAGTGAAAACCTCCTCCTCCTCCTCTTTCCCGCCTCACCCTGCCACCTTCCAACTTCAAACCATGCCTCTGGTGATACCTCCCTGCTTTAGTCTAAAGATCCCTCCGTGTTTACCCTATTTATTCCCTGAGGTACTTGAAGACCTCGATCATGTCCCCTGCCTCCTCTCCTCCAATGAAAACAGGCAGAGCTCCTCAAGTCTGTCCTCATACGTCAAATCCCCTAGTCCTCATATCATCTTAGTTGCCCTCCTCTGTACCCTCTCTAGGAGCTGTATGTCCCTCTTCAAGCGTGGTCTCCAGTACTGTACACAGTACTCAAGGTGTGGGCTAACCAATCCATTGTACAGTGGCAGAATCACTTCCCTGCTCTAGAGTGATCCCCTTACGATGCATCCCAACATCCTGTTTGCTTTGCTAGCCACTCTCTTGCATTGCTGGGAGTGGTTTATGTGGCCTGGCCATGGCTTTTGTTTTTCTTGTGAGTGTTTTTGTTTTTTGTGGTGTGTGTGTTTTTATCCCTCTCCCTCCTTTCCTCGAGGCTATACATATTAAGCTCTTTTAGTCTCTCTTCATGAGTCTTCCAGTGCAGACCCTGCACCATTTTAGCTGCCCTCCTCTGGACAGCTTCCATCTTGTCTATGTCCTTGCAGAGATGGAGTCTCCAGAACTGCACACAGTACTCCAGATGGGGTCTCACCAGCTGTCTGTACAGAGGAATAACAACTTCCTGTTTTCTACTGGTGATGCCTCTCCCTATGTATCCCAGTATCCCCCCAGCCCTCCTTACTGCCCTCTCACATTGCTTGCCCAACTTTAAGTCACCTGATATGACTACCCCCAGGTCCCTTTCCATTTTTGTTGTTGTTAGCATCTCATCCCCCATTGTGTACTCTTCCCCTGGGTTTTTGTTTCCCAGGTGTATTGCCTTGCACTTCTTAGCATTAAATCTAAGCTGCCATACATTTGACCATTCCTCTAACCTTGCCAAGTCCCTTCTCATCCTTTCCACCCCACCTTGTGCATCAACTTTGTTGCAGATCTTTGAGTCATCTGCAAAGAGACAACTTTTCCTTCCAGTCCCTCTGCAATGTCGCTTACAAAGACACTGAAGAGGACCAGTCCTAATACTGAACCCTGCGGCACCCCACTAGTAACCCCCCTTTCTTCAGAGTGGACTACATTTACTATTACCCTCTGTGTCCTATTCTCCAGCCATTTCTTTACCCAGGCTATCTTGGGACCCACTCCCAGGCTGGCTAACTTGTATATTAAATCTTTTGTGTGGGACTGAGTCAAATGCCTTGCTAAAGTCTAGGTAGGCCATGTCCACAGCCCCTCCCTGATCTACTCTTTTGGTCACCCAGTCAAAGAAATCTATTAGACTCGTCTGGCATGACCTTTCCACTGTAAATCCATGCTGCCTTGGGTCCTGTGCCCCTCTGGCCTCTAGATACTTGACAATTCTTTCCTTCAGAAGTGATTCCATCAGTTTCCCCATCACTGAGGTTAAACTAACAGGTCTGTAGTTTCCTGCTTCTGCCCTGCTCCCACTTTTGTGAAGGGGAATCACATCTGCCCTCCTCAAGTCCTCAGGTACCACCCCATCCTCCCATGATTTGTTAAAGAGGGTAGACAGTGGTGTCACTAGTTCTACCCTTAGTTCTTTTAGAATTCTGGGATGAATCCCATCAGGCCCCATTGCTTTGTCCACCTTCAGTTTTAAGAGTTCCTTCAGAACCCTTTCTTCTGTAAATGGGCTGGTATCAACTTCTGTATCCAGAGTGTTTCGATTGTTTGTTTTAGGTACCTCCCCCTCTTAGTTTGTAAATACTGAGCAAAAATATTTGTTTAGTATCTCTGCCTTTTCACAGTCACCCTCTGCCCACCCAGTCCCCCTTTATTAAGCCTCACTATCCCTCCCTTAGTCTTCCTTCGCTCCCCGATGTACCTAAAAAAGGTTTTATCCCCCTTCTTAACTGAGTTGGCCATCTTACTAATCCCGTCTGTTATGACCTACTGTAAGAGACCGCCTCAAAAGAAAATCCTGGGTTGTCAGCGTGCAGAGTGAATGACCCATCACTCGGCACCACAGATCCGACCCAAACAAAATACTGTTGTCATATTTCAAGTCTGTCATTTTAAAGTTTACTTTTATACTAGTTTATATTGCAATTAAAAAAAGTAGTGTTTATAAACTAAAGCCTTTTGAGCTTTTGGAAGTTACATTCACAGGGGCCGTAATTAGTTTCTCAGCCATTAGCCAGCAGTACCATTGACTGCAAAATCCACTGGATCCACAGACATTTTTGTAATCCAACACAAGTCTAAAACATGTAGTTTTGGCAAACAGTGAAGTTTTATTGCTTACTTACCCCCATCACAACAGAACACTTACAATTCAGATATGAATAAGAAATCACAATATTCTCATCACCATAGCACATCATCCTAGTGAACAAAACAGTCTTGCAGCAAAAGTATTACCACCTCTCCCGGCACTATAAAACTGGCCCTCTACAGCAACAAGTCACCACCGCCAAACCACCTGCCTGTGTCACATGTCCCTTCTTAACCCCACTTCACAGACAGACACACACACACACACACACACACACACACACACACACCCTAACTAAGCTCCATATGACACCAGCAACAGCCCCTAACCTCAAGATGACTTTTCTTTGTGCAGTCAGTTCCCACTCCCCTCCCCAGTACAATTAGCTGTCCCCATTTATGTGCAGTATAAAATATTTATTACTGGTCCAGCGATAGTAATCTGTGAAAAAACACTTAATACTTTCAGACTCCTCATACCAAGTCATTGTTGTCCTCAGAATGTGTACCTGTGCCTAATGAGCATAAAACTATAAAAAAGTGAACCAAAACAGGGACACAAGTCTGGCTGGGCAAGGAGCAAGTGGGGAAAAGAGTTCAACATTTTCTGAAGTCCAGTGGCTGTGCGGTGCTTAGAGTGTCACTGGAGCACAGGAGGAGGGGCCAAAGATCACCAATCCGCTTTGTAGGCAGCACTGTTTAATGAAGGCTCTGTCTGGGAAAATAACTCCACTGTGTCCAGTGGGATCCAATACACTGGATGTCAGTGTGAGTAAGTGGGGAGGTGAATGCACCAGCCCATATGCATAATTCAAGATTTTATATTTCTAATTTAGAATCCACACCTATTTTGTGTGTGGTTGCTAATTTTGATCTTTGAATTTGATCTGCATTTAATGGCTAACCAATGCAGTCTTTTTAGATCTGGGGTAATATAAGCTGAGAAAGTGGAAACTACCTTTCATTTGGGAATGCTTCTTCCTTCCCCACCCAAAAAGCCTTATAGGATGCACTTCAACACTCACAATCTACTCCACAAAATAGATCGAGTTAGGCTCTGGACAATTCAAGTCAAACCTGATGTTCACAAACTCTTGGAATCCGGGAATAACAGCACTCTCTCCACCATGTTATGCTATCCACACAAACACAGTAGGAGAGGATGGAGTGGCAATCTATGCACATTGCAGTTTCAGCTGTGGGGTTTTACTCAGTGCTGCCTTCCTCAAATCCCATGATGTCATTATCCCTTCCATGTTCCTCTGTGTATCTACTGCTGTCCTGGTATCATAAATGATGCTAGAGATTCTCTGAAGTATCCTCACTTCTTCTGGTGAGCTTTTTGGGGGCTGGACTACAAATTGGGTTGAGCCCAACTACAAAGTTTGTACAAAACACCTAGGCTCTTCACCTCACCTAGCACTTTAATGCCAAGACCTCAAACCACACCTTCATCGATTGGATCTCCTCTTACACACACTATTGCTGATGCGTGTCTACTTCAGATTATTTTCAGTGACTACTCAATAATCTATAACGTGCACACAGAATCCTCAGACCCAAGGCAGCCCAAAGTCAGCTTTACAAATTCTCTTTGCCACATAAATCACACCACTTTACTACTGGACCTTCACATGGTCTAGTCTCCAACTAAACGGTGTAAACTGTGAAATAATGTTGACAAGGCCTAACTTTTTTTTTTTTATATATATAAATGATAAATTCATCAATACCTGAAACAGACAAGATGGGCTTCATAAATCCTTCCTATGTCAAGGATCCTCATCTCCTGTGATTATTGGCCCAGTTTAGAGTTTGTTTCAAAACCTGCGACCCTATCTGGTACTTGTACAAAGCATCTTGCAGTCTGGCAAACAATCTTATATAAGCAGCTAAATAAGAATGTCTGTACTAGGTCAACATGATGGCCAAGGTCAACTACGCTGCTGCAAATTTTCAAAAGTATTTGAACAACTCAACCAAATTCGGAGGGGTTGTTCATTACTTCTTCGACCTGTTTTACACCAGAAAAGCTGCAACTCTTCTATACCATAACCAGACCATTTTCCTGGTCTTCTACCCTCTCACATGGACACACAGGTGGGGCCCCTTAAAACTCACCTACAATATTGCTTTGGGGGGAGCCAACCGTTTGCCCATGAAGCCATATTTCAGGTAGGTGTTTATGGGACCCACTAACTGTATGTGTCCATGAAGTGGAGGGGCGGTGGTATCCAAGATACCTCCCAAGTTTGATGCATTCTGCAGGACAGTGCAAAAGCTATGGCTAGTAATCTGGTGTACAGAAATAATTTCTAAATCCACACACAAATGCTCCATATGTCCATATCTCTACTTACTATCACAAAGGCTTTATCTGACAGTAGCCAGAAGTGGTGGTGGGTGTCAGGCGCCATCTCTGTGCCATGCTGAAGGAGAGGTTGGAACGCTTATATGGGGATTGGTGGTCCACCAGAATACCACGTTTCAGGAGACAGTTTCAGTCATGACACAAGGATGGCACAGGGGCACCAGATTATTAGGGCTCATTATAGTGCTGCCCAGCGCTGCTGGGGGGGCACTAGATTACCAGGATTTATGGTGATCATTTAATGGCACTAGGATTGGGCCAGGGTGTGGCACCACCATGTAAGTGACTGGCAATAGCCTTCTGGAGGAGTTAACCAGCACGACATTAATGTTTGGCTACTGCCTCCACAAACCTTAAAATATGCCAGACCGCATGTATGCAAGGTGCATACAGGTAAGCTACACAGGTACCTGGTATGCTTTGGCGATGACACGCTTGTGGGTTACTGACTCACTAACTAGGCCTTGCACTATGGACCTTTTAGTGAGCCCCTGCTTCCTAGGCACAAACCAAGGTTAGCGAGGCAGTAACCCCATTAGCTCAGTGCTATTCTTGATTATCCTGGGTTTGGTATGTGCATGGTGTTAGCCTTTTGCAATAAAACTGCACTTCTGCACCAGTGGTACATCTCTCCATTTGTGCACCAACCCCTAGCATCCACTGTTACACTGCAGAACCAATTTTAATTAACTGAATTAAATAAAACACAAGATTAATTTGGACTGGTACATAAAATGAAACGATGATATTTAAGATATTGGGGAATGATGGGTAATGTCACCAGTAGGGCTATGGTAGTGTACACATAGCCATTGCCGGGGGGGGGTTCGTATGGTTTGAAAGAACCCCCCTTTTGAAATCTCTCCTTTATTTCATTATTTGTAAAAAAAAAAAAAAAAAAAGGCTAGAAGACCTAGACTTACAAGGTTACCAGTCACCGGCAGTTATATTTTGCTGCCCATAATTGCCAAAGATGTGTCCCTTATTAACTGCATATCAAGGGATAGGCTGTGCAGAACTGGGCAAAGGAGCTTTTCAGGTGGGTGGGCTGAAGATTTAGAAATAAATTACTTAAATGCTCCGCTATACAAAATTCAAAGCTGTCATGTTTCATATGCCTATTTTAACTTTTCATAAATTAAGCAAAAGAGGTACACAGTGGAAAGGCAAATGCACGTGTTTGAAAGGGTCTGGCTGGGATCTACACTACCACCTCACTAATTGTGCTGTTCAGAGAGGTCTTCGCTGTGGTCCCATTTTTATTGGCATTCAGTTCCACTTTTGTCTGTGCCAGACACAGTTAAAACAAATATGCTGTGATAAGCATTTTCTCCAGATGATCTCATGTGTCAATGGAATGGCATTTGTTGCTACAGTTCAGTGTTACGATCATACCCACTATACTTTTGAAAGTATGGTGGAGGTGGGCATTTAGGAGATGGTAACTTTGCACTGGGAATCCCTGCCACTGTCAAATTACCTTTCCCCTAACTCCCATGGTCATGCCTACCACACTGGAGAATGAAGTGGGGCAACAAGTGTAGTACCCAATACTGAACTAAGAATTATGTTACAGATTTTTTCAAGCAGGGTGCTTGGTATAGAAACAAACAGTAATGGCACAAAAAAAAAAAAAAAACACAAACACAAACACAAACACACACACACACACACACACACACACACACACACACACACACACACACACACACACACAAGTTCCATCCAGTCTGCCCAAGTTCCCTATAATCCCTGGAACCTACCATTTGTCCAGGGTACTAACCCTCCCCATCCTCTCTCTATTCTCTTCCTTTTTCCTGTTGCCCCTGGTAACCATTATTCACTTCATTATGTCCCAGCCCTGCTTGAATCCTGTTTTTGCACCCACCAATTTGCTAACAGACTGTTCCAAAGTTCCATCACCCTTTCCGTAAAGCAGTACTTCCTCACATCTCTCCAGAACATACCTGTTAATTTCCATTCGTGTCCATGTGACCATGAATTGGTACTCAGGTTAAATACTATCCCACAGTTCACTTTAATTTCTTTAAGGAACTTGAAGATCCCCATCACATCTCCCCTCTCCCTTCTGGTCTCTAATGAGTACATATTTAGTGCCTTGAGCTGCTCCTCATAGGATCTGTCCCATTGTCCCTGAAACATTTTAGTTACTATGTGCTGCACTGTCCCCAATTTATCCTTATTTCTGAGGTGAGGACTCCAGAACTGAGCACAGCACTCTAGGTGAGACCACACCAGGGATCTGTAGAGATGAAGCATTATCTCCCTTTCTTCTGCTATCAGTACTCCTACTGATACATCCCAGCATCCTGCTAGCCTTGCTATTGGCCATGTTGCACTGACTATTGCTTAAATGGTATATTGAGTTGGGGAGGGTGGGGGTTACAGCAAGGAGTAGAGGGAGCTCAGATATGAGTTATATAGGCATAAAATAAGCCATGAAAGTGCACCACAGAGCATACCATAACCCATAGTTTTTGGGGGACATACTATATCTGAGACAATGCCTTAGGTCAATAGTTCTCAGACTTTGTCACAGTGAGCCTCCCCCAAAAACTGAAATAATCTTGGACCTCCCCAAAGAAAAATAACATACTGTACTTTGTGCAGTACACCATGAATAAACTGAAACCCTTTGAGTACTTGGTTCACATTCAGTTCTCCGATCTTATACTGACATGGAACCTTTGAAAAAGCGCTCATGTGCTCAAAGCTGTTATCTGAATAACAAATAAATAAAATAAACATTATTCAGCTTACTGTACACCCCCCCCCCCAACAGGCCAGCCTACTTGCTCCACTATTTTCATTCTTGAACCATTGTTACCCCTCATTGCAGTCCCTTCATGTGTCACACTACTTCCTCAGTTTTCTCCTGAAATGAGCCTTGGCTCATTCACCTTCCTTTGCACCCATTAGTAAATAAATACATAAAATTCACCTACTATTGTTCTCTTTCAGTTTACTTCATCTCGTCACACAAAATATATAAAACTCAAAATGTAAATACAGTACCTTTTCAGACTTGCTTGAGCCACCCTTGGAACAGGTTGGGGCCTCATTTGAGAACCCCTGCCTTAGGTATATTACAGTAGCAGCATCTTGCTGCCCTCTGAGTACTGAATACATAGGGTGTAGAAGATCTCAGATATTCTTTAGCTTCAAAGTAAGCCCTAAATTCACACATGGCTTCTGGGGTCCCAGTGCCCTAAGACCCACAGCTTTTTTTAAAGGTTGCAGACTGCATAAAAAGAACCACCCCTGTGAAAATCATGGCAACAGCCCTGGTGTACACCATGAAGAAGAGACAGAATGATTTTAACATTAGTCCTTGCTCCTATGGTTTGCTTTCACATGTGGACTCATGACTTTTACAGTATTTTGTTCGTTATGCAACAAATGGTTTACTTACTGTGAACTACTAAACAGTAATAGGGACCAAGAATAAAAAGCGACTTACATCAAATAATCTTCTGAACCACTTGCAGAAGTTGGTTCATCATTAATCCTCTCGGCTGAACCCAAAAGTGGTTTATATTCTTCTGAAGCCATTCACCTGTTGTCCACCATACAAAAACAAATCAATCTCAATTTTAGAGCTGTCCAAGTCAGATGTATAACTATGAATTTTCAAGCATTTTGTTGATACCAACTTATTTGGATAAGACTGTAAACAATGCCAACAGTTAATACTCTATGCGTGCAATAAGTATTAAGAAATTAACCAATTATACTTACATTTGTCCGATAAATACGCTCAAAATACATCTTCCAGTTACTGTACGTCAGGCCACGCCCGCCCCTGAAATCTTATAACAAAAAGCAGACGACCGCTTCATGTGTCTCTCATGTGAAAGCACAACACCTGCCTCTTGCAGCTTTGGTTAGCTCGGTTTTGGCGGGTCGTACTGAAAAGTTTACAGCATTCTGCTTTTCTGGTTCGGATTTATCTTCCCGAGTGTTAAAAGTCCGCCTACTACGCTCAGCAGCCGGCAAACAAATGGCGAACGAGCTTTCAAATCTTAGATTGCATCGGCATTTAGAAGGTATGTGACGTCATATCCGGCACGTCATATCCGTCAGAGGTCGGTAACCCGAACAGATGTTTGCAGGCGCAAGAAATGAGAGAAATAATGGTTTCCGGTTGAATTTAATTAGCCCGTTTTCAGGGAAGGGGTTTAAATGAAGAAGTTAAATTTCCAGCTGTGCTAGAATGGTTATGTTTTAGACAAACTGAAATAATCGTTTCTTATTAAAGAAAAAAAGTAGCCACTTACACTCTTTTACAGAGCATATATTTATTTCACGGGACAAGTACCGTAATCCGCACTCTTGTAAGAAGGGTGTTTGGGGCCGGGGAGAACTGACGTTCGAAAGGGGGCGTGGCTAACTGTCGCCGTTTGGAAGAACAAGTACCGTAATCCGCAGAATTACAGAACCAGAGCACTGTGTTCCCCAATATAAATAATAGCCAAATTATTTAATACAATTACATTCCAAAAATACGTTTTTACCGGGTCTGTATTTGTCCACATCACACTTTGGTTGACATCCACCGATACAGCCTAATCAGCTAGCACTTAAACCTCTCTAGCTTTCAAAGCCAAAGTTAAACAACAGCCAATCCTTTTTTAAACCACGAACACATAGATAAATAAAAGATGGAGCATAATTATGTTCACTAGAAACAAGCATTAACATGCAACAATAATATAGGTTAACCAGTATTACACGCTAACTTTTTCTTCTCGGTTCTACTTTATCGTACTCCGGCCCCCTCGGACTCCAAATAACTTCCGAGTTTGTGCGAATAGTCCAAATGACACAGAACTGATCTACTTGGGGAAGGACATTCCACTGATCATTTCTTTTCATTCAGTTTGTTACCTTAAACAATACATGTCGCTTACAGACTATATTATGATAGAATAAATACCTGATGGTTTACTGGTAGAACTGTGCTTTTCTAAACCAAAATATATTAGCAGAATAGGAATTGTACCCCCTTCTATACTTTGGAACATTCCAAGAGGGGCGACTATAACAGCTTACGCTAAAGCCTAGTTTAAAGCAAGCGGACAAGGAAATGAATAGTTTATGAAGACTATACGTTATAATTTTTAATATAATTCAGAATTTGAATATGTCGGTAGCATTTGTACCAGAAAGACTGCGTGGAAAGGCTGAAATCAACCAGGAGACAATACAGAGTGCGTTCCTAATATTTTTCTCGGTGTTTTGCTGCAGTTGGTTGTAACTGCTTAACATGCTCAGCGCAGGTACTCCAAATTGATGTAGTAAAAATGAGTAAGTAGTTGGGTGCCTTTCATTTGTTTCATGCACCATGTGAGGGAATTCGAGCAGTATATTCCAAACCCATTTAAAATATTGGTCTTCTGCTAGCAAATTACTTTTTTGTGCTGATTCTGCAGTCTTTTTTTTTTTTGTCACTGTACATTTCATGACTGTTATTTTTTTTTTTTTTCACTCGAGATTTTCTTTATAGATTATTTCAAACTTGTTTTGCTTTACTTGGGAGGGAAATCCAAATCCAGGTATTTTGACCTCTGAACAAATAGGGGTGATGGTGGAAGGGGACTGTTTATAGAGGCAGTGCTTGTGTGTCGTCGTGTGGGGGGGGGACTTGTGTACTTGAAGTTTGCATGAATCAGATGGCAGGATGGCACATAAGAGACAGTGGCCCAGATATTCAAACTGCGCCATTCTGAGGCGCAAGCCCCTGCGCTGCTCAAAATAGTTGCGCAGGGGTGTGGCCGGGGTGATATTCAAAGGAGTTGCGCTATTGAGCAACTCCTTTGGAATATCACCACTACCGCTAGTTGCCAGAGTTGAGCATTAAACTTGCGGTGGCGCAGGTACCGATGCGCCATCGCCAAATTTCCGATAATCAAAGGTGACATGCAAATGGGGCCATAATTTATACAAGGCGCGGGGGCCATTTGCATCTATTATGGCCCCATTTGCATGCCATTAGCAGTGTAGGTGCGCCGATCCCGAGGACTTGCGCCTGGCAGCTGCCAGGCAGCAGCCGCCGGGGACCGACGCACCCTGCAACCATCGCGGGCAGTATCTCTGTCTACATTCCCACACACACACACACACACACACACACACACACACACAACACACACCACAGATCCCGAAGCCCGATTGCGGGCAATAAAATATCATGAACCACCCCCACACACACAAATCTCGAAGCCCGATCGCGGGCAATAAAAATATAGAATCCCCCACACACATTTCCGATGCCCAATAGTGGGCAGAACATGCATCACCGCCACCCAGTGCCCGATCACGGGCAGAATGTAAAAGGCCCCCCCAACTCGAATATCTCCCTGGTGGTCCAGTGGACCGTAATGCCCGATCGCGGGCAGAGACATCATTCACAAATCTGGACTGTCATGTACGGTATGGGCTGCATGCCCATTGGCTGTAGCTCTGCACCAATGGGCGTGCAGCCCTACCGGACAGTCAGTCGGCAGGCGGGTGGGATGCTGCCACCCGCTGGCTGCGGGGGAGCTGGGTGGAGGGCTTACGTGGGTGGGGGCAACAGACACCAGGGAGATGTTTTTGAGGGGGTTGTAATTCGACATTCTGCCTGCGATCGGGCATTACGGTCCACTGGACCACCAGGGAGATATTCGAGTTTGGGGGCTTTTACATTCTGCCCACGATCGAGACGCGAGGGGTGATACACATTCTGCCTGCAATCGGGCATCGGGAAATGTGTGTGGGGGATTCATGTTACTTTATTGCCAGCGATAGGGGCTTGAGGTGTGTGTGTGTGTGTGTGTGTGTGTTGGGGGTGTGGTTCATGATACTTTATTGCCTGCGATCGGGCTTGGAGATGTGTGTTGGGGGGTTCATGTTACTTTATGCCCTTGTCGGGCTGGTGGAGGGGCACAGGGACGAGTTGGGGCCAGCCAGGGTGGCAGCTGCTATGTTGCGCCCTGCAATACAGCAGCTCACCGGCCCTCAACTTGATCCTTTTTTTTTTTTTTGGCTCAAAGTTGTGCAGGTGCAGGTTGGGGGTTGCTCCTGCACAACTCTGCACAGCCCGACTGAATATCGGGTTGTGCACTTTATGCATGTTTCCTCCCCCTCATGTTGAGCATGCATTCATTTGCATTACGCTGTTGCTCAGCCTGTTTTCAGTGGCGCAACTGCCTCCTGCTGAATATCGCGGAATGGCGCAATGTAGGACTTGCGCATGCGCAACCCTGTTGCGCATGGAGCAACCCTTTTGAATATCTGGGCTAGTATCTTAATTTTGTTTGGTGCTTTCAGGTGCGGGGCTAGGATTTATTTTTTGGGGGAAGACAGTCGAGGGTTTGGGACCTAGAACGTGCGACTTTTATTTATTTTTATTTTATTTTTTACATTTGTGTGCCATCTGTGCATGTTCTACTATCTAGGGTACTATCTACACCCTTTATGCTACGTTCCCCCTCGGGTTTCAAAATAATTAGCCACTGTGGCTAAACAGACCCCATATTTTTTAGCCACCATAAGAGGCCCTTAGCCACTACATCGCGTAATGGTAAAAATTCCAACAGAGAGGTTTTATTTAAGTGCAGATTACATTATTTTTAAATACCAACATGTTTAGAGCACTTTTAGTGTTTTAAACACAAATTGACATGGGTGTGGGTGTGTGGTGGGGTGAGACACTTTATGCACAAAGAAAATGTTATTGGTAGCGTACATACTAGGTGGGAGACAGTTACGGGTATGATTACTATGTCTTCAGTAGTTAGTTTTTTTTTTTTTTATAAGATTCACAGCAGTTTATATATATATATACATATACACACACACACACACACACACACACTGTATGTATATAAAAAGCATCTGCAGCAGATGCCTGGTTTTGTTTCTTTTTTCTTTTAACACTAACAGCACTGAGTCAGTGCACACAATACTTATAGACTGTACTTGTTGCCTTTTACTTTCTTTGTCGTTGGTTAGCAGCTCATACTATTTCACGTTTTTTTTTATTCTTTTCAGTCCCAGTGCTGCTTATAAGTCTCCTCTTGCTTACCCTGCCTGTCCTCCTGTTCTGTTTATAATTCTCCTGTAAAGCAGCAGCTCCTTCCACATTTTATTTTTCACACTGACTGCTTCTCAGCTTTAACCTGGCTTGTGCTGCTCAGTTCACTTTCGCTCAACTTGTCTGCTGTATATTAATGTTCGAGATTCCTCTTTTTTTTTTTTCTTTTTTCACAGTAATAGCCCATGCACTTTCAGTCTAATGCAGTGCCCTTTTTTATATCCATTGTATTTCCTGGCTGCTGTTTGTTTTTTGCTCACTCAGTCATTTTAACATAGAAACATAGACTTTGACGGCAGATAAGGACCGCTAGGCCCATCTAGTCTGCCCTTTTCCCTACCTACAGGATAGGCCAACAGCCTATTTCTTCCTACCCCCCACAAGAATTGCCTTATGTCTGTCCCATGCATTCTTGAATTCTTCCACAGTTTTAGACCCCACAACCTCCTCAGGAAGGCTGTTCCATGCATCCACTACCCTCTCTGTGAAATAATACTTCCTCACATTGCCCCTGAACCGCCCTCCTTCTATCTTTAAATTGTGTCCCCTTGTTCTTGCAAGTCTCTTTTTCTGAAAGATGCTACCCTCTTGGACTTTGTTGATTCCACTGAGGTACTTAAAAGTTTCTATCATGTCCCCCCCTCTCCTTCTTTCCTCAAGGGTATACATATTAAGCTCCTTTAGTCTTTCCTCATACGGCTTCTCTTGCAGACCCTGCACCATTTTAGTTGCCCTCCTCTGGACTGCCTCTATCCTGTCTATGTCCTTGCGGAGATGGGGTCTCCAGAACTGGACACAGTACTCCAGATGGGGTCTCACCAACTGTCTGTACAGAGGGATAACAACTTCCTGTTTTCTGCTGATGATGCCTCTCCCTATACATCCCAGTATACCCCCAGCCCTCCCTACTGCCTTCTCACATTGCTTGCTAACCTTAAGGTCATCTGATATGATTACCCCCAGGTCCCTTTCCTTTTTTGTTGTTATTACTACCTCCCCACCCATTGTGTATTCTTCCCCTGGGTTCTTGTTTCCCAGGTGCATTATTTGCACTTCTTTGCATTGAATCCTAGCTGCCATACTTCTGACCATTCCTCCAACCTTGCCAAGTCCCTTTTCATCCTTTCCACGCCTCCTTGTGTATCAACTCTGTTGCAGATCTTTGTGTCATCTGCAAAAGGCATACTTTTCCTTCAGTCCCTCTGCAATGTCACTGATGAAGACATTAAAAATGACTGGACCCAATACTGAACCCTGTGGTACCCCACTGGTAACCCCCCTTTCTTCAGAGTGGACTCCATTTACAGTTACCTTCTGTGTCCTGTTGTCCAGCCAATGTTTTACCCAGGCTATCGCCCTGGGTCCCACTCCCAGACTGGTTAATTTGACCATTAATCTTTTGTGTGGGACTGTGTCAAATGCCTTGCTAAAGTCTAGGTAGGCCATGTCCACAGCCCCTCCCTGGTCTACTACTTTGGTCACCCAGTCAAAGAAATCTGCTAGATTCGTCTGACATGACCTTCCCGCTGTGAATCCATGCTGCCTTGGGTCCTGTGCTCCACTTGCCTCTAGGTACTCAACTATTCTTTCCTTCAGAAGTGACTCCCATCACTTTCCCTACCACAGAGGTCAGACTGACAGATCTGTAGTTTCCTGCCTCTGTCTTGGACCCACTTTTGTGAAGGGGAATCACATCCGCCTTCCTCCAATCCTCAGGTACCACACCATCCTCCCATGATTTATTAAAAAGAGTAGCCAGTGGTTTCACTAGTTCCTCCCTTAATTCTTTTAGCATTCTAGGGTGAATTCCATCAGGACCCATTGCTTTGTCCACCTTCAGTTTTAGGAGTTCTTGCAGAACCCTTTCTTCTGTGAAAGGACTGGGATCGACCCCCCCCCCCAATCAAGAGTGCTTCTGTTAATTGGATTAGGCACTTCCTCCTCCTCTTTTGTGAATACTGAGCAGAAATATTCGTTCAGTATTCCTGCTTTTCACTGTCCCCTCTGCCCACCACCGTTCATTCTATTCAGCCTCACTATCCCTCCTTTGTCTTTCTATGCTCGCTGATGTACCTATAAAGGTTTTATCCCCCTTCTTAACTGAGTTGGCTATCTTTTCCTCAGTTTGGGCCTTTGCTATTCTGACTTCCTCCCTTCCTTCTGCCTTAACTGGTACAGCTCTCTGTCCTGCTCCTTCTGTGTTTCCTTATACTTCCAGAATGCTATCTTTTCTTCCTGACTTTCACAGCCACCTCTTTTGAGAACCACAGTGGCTTTTTTTCATTTGATTTGTTTATTTGCTGCACACAAGGCTTGTTGCCTCTGTGATGCAGTTTTGATAATTCCCATTGTTGCTCCACACCTCCTTCTAGCCTGTTTGCTAGTGCTTTTCTGAGGCACTCTCCCATCTTGCCAAAGTCAGCCCTCCTAAAGTCCAGTACCCTCACTTTTCTATGGCTTGACTCTGTAGCTGAGTTTAACGTGAACCACACTGTTTGATGGTCACTTGTCCCCAGATGGCAACCCACTTCTAGATCTGAGATCCTCTCACTGCCCCATTTGAGAGTACGAGGTCTAAGATTGCTCCCTCATGAGTGGGTTCCAAACTAGCTGTCTAATGCCTGCCACCTGTAGGGCATCAAGAATGGCCCTGCTCTTGGATGTGGCTGCAGCAAATGTGCTCCAGTTAACATCTGGCATATTCAGGTCTCCATCAACAGTATCTCCCTTTCTCTGCCATTCTAAGAATGCCTTCTATCATATCCTTGTCCATTCCTTCCCCTGACATGGGGGTCTGTACACAACCCTGTGCGGATTGTGGTGCCCTTTCCAGTCTCAAGGTGACCCACAGTGCCTCCTCTCCTCCCTGTTTACTCTTTGTGTTCAGTTGCTTTTATCCCTTCCTTTACATAGAGAGCTACTCCTCCCCTCTTCTCCCTGCCTGTCTCCTGTAGGTTATGTACCCTGGTATGTTAACATCCCAGTCATGGTTCTCTGTGTACCATGTTTCTGTGACTGCTACTGATATCCAGGCATCCCTCTTCCATTAAGGCCATCGGCTCAGGGAGCTTGTTGCCCAGACTACGGGCATTGGTACTCATTACCCTCCATTTTCTGATGGCCTTACTCCCTTTTGTCCCATCCCTGTCCTTCTTGCCTTTGTCACTTTCTCCATTTATCCCTGCCCTTCTCCCTATCGACACCTCTACGTTGTTGTTTGCCGCACTTACTACCGTGATTATTTGGGGGCTAGGATTTTCCTGCTCTTTTCCAGTGCCTCCCCCCTTGGCTAGTTTAAAAGCTTGCCAATGAAGCATTTAAACCTATCACCTAGGATCCTGGTTCCCCTCCCGGACAGATGCAGCCCATCATGCCAGTATAGGCTTGCATCACTCCAGGTGGACCCCCAGTGAAGCCAAACCCCTGAGCTCCACTCCAGTTTTTCAGCCACTGATTGAATCCCATGGTGCAGACACCCTAGCCTCTCCTATGCCATAGATGGGTAGCACCTCCGAGAAGGTTACCGTGCATGCTACTTGACTAAGGCCCTCCCCAATTCACAAACTCTTCCTGCACTTCTCTAATCCCTTTCTTAGCCAGGTCATTTGTCCCTAGGTGGGCAATGACATCCAGCTCCCTCCTGTGCAGCTGCTCCAGCAATCCTGAGGATTCGCTCCCTGTCCCTCAAGCCATGGTGCCAGGCAGGCACCTTCGTCCCTCTCCCTTCCTCCCCAGTTCTATCTTCCTAACAATGGAGTCCCCCACCAGGAGTTGTTTCCTTCCCCTGCAGGGTCCCCTGCCACCCTCCTGTGGGTCTTCTTTGTGGAGGTTCCCAGCATCCTCCTTGGTCTGCACTGTGGGTGTCTCCATAGAGGAACCACACTTTGCCAGAATGGCATAGGAATTGTGGAGAGGTACAACATGAGGGATGCGCCTCTGTTCCACCACCCTCACCTTCCCCAAGCCCACTGTGGTCCAACCGCTCATCTTTCTTGGCAACCTCTGAGGCAACGGCAGTGGCACTGGTGGTCCCTGGATGGAAGAGGAGGTCCCACAAATCCTGGCCAACTCAGCCTGGAGATGAGCAACCTCCTCCCTCAGCCCAGAGAGGTGCCTGCAGATGGGACAACACCGCATCCTCCAGAACATCTCCCGGAAGACTGCTGCTCCACAGCCACTGCATTGCACCACTCCAATCATGTCTTATTTCTGGCCCCTTAACTGTTTGCAATCCTTACTCTTTCCTCTGTTTTTTCTCTCTCTCCTTACTTTCTGCCTGTGTGCCCTTTAAGCTCCTGATTGTCCTGTTCTGAGACAAGAATATCCTATATTTCATGTAGACCACTTACTTGCTCAGAGGCAGACCTCCAGCAGCTAGAGGGCCGAGAGCTACTCTTGCCCTTCTAGGATGGTGGGTCCTTGGTGGTTCTGTGATCACTCACTTCCTGCCCCTAAACAGGAAGTTCCTGTTGTCAGTCAAATCCTGTGCCTATAAAAATAGAACTAGCTTTGGGGGGAGTGAAGGAGGGCAATATAGTCCCAGTAGAGGAGTTCAGTCACACAGCAGTCCTTTCTCCTGGTGCCTTCTGCCAAGCTATTAGCTGAAACTTTCTAAGGCAGTCTTTAAATGTAGCTTCCTTCTAGCTAAGCCACTCCCCCTACTTACCAGATCTTTCTACAAGTAATTTAAACCTCACAGCAGTTAAGTCCTTTCAGTCACCTGAGATTTACACCTAGATAACTCTTCAGATACCCATTCAGTTCAGTTAACCCAAACACACACTTTTTTTTGTATGTTAGTTTTTTTACCCTAAATTAAAGGTCAAATACAAAAGTTCTTCTACTTTAGTCCCAGCAGAGAAGTTCAGTCACACAGCAGTCCTTTCTCCTGGTGCGTTCTGCCAAGCTATTTCCTTACTTTTCTTTCAGTAGCTTGCTTATCTCTCACATATTCAGACAGTTTGTCTTTTTTATATTCTCTGCTTCTCCTTGTCTTTTACCTCCTTCTCTGTCACATAATCTTTCAGTATTTGCACAATTAAGAGCCCAGTTTTTATATCTCAACCCCAGGCTGCTTTTCTCCTTATACATTTCAACCCTTTTTCTTTCAGTGCCCATTCTTTCCCATTCTTTTAGTTAGTCGGTGTTGCACAATAAATATGTACCTTTTTATTCCCCCTGCTTCTATTTGTGCTTCAGAACTTGAATTCAGTCATTTTAAACACTCTTTCAAGTTTCTATTCTTTCAGTCTTTTGCACAATGTGCCCATTTTTATACCCCTTCTCTCTGTCTCTTGCTTCTCTTTACTGTTTTATCCTGATTTTTTTTTTTCTTTCAAGAGCTTCTCTAAGTTCTTTGCACATTTTTCCCCTTGTCTCTCCTGCTTTCCCCATCTCTCACTCACTGACTTCGTATTTGTTTCACTGTTTCCTTGTGGCCCAGTTTGTTTAATCTAATTCTCTGCCATTTCTTTCCATCTTCTGCAAAATGTGCTTCACTGCCTACAGTAAACACTCAAGTTAAATATTTCAGGTATCACGATCGTGATCACTGAACTGCTCACCCATCTGCTCCACATCACTGCCACAGCCCAAGGATTGTCTTCCCACTGCGAGCCCTCCCAACACTCGAGAACAGCTGCACCTATTGGTCGGAGAAGAATGTCTGTAAATTGCTGCAGTCAAGATGACTCTCCTCCGTGCAAAGACTGAGGTCATGAGGGTGACAGTGACATGCGCTTTACAGCGCTCCCAGAGGTCTCAGTACTTTGAGACTCGCGCTGACGCAAGAGATTACTATGGCACCAAAAACGGTAGTTTTTTGCCACTCTCCCGGCTGTTAAGTTATTTCCTCCGTGGCGCAGTGGGGCTCAAAACTTTTAGCCACATGGCTTGTGGCTCGCCTGTGGTGACGTGGCGGCGGCTAGTGGGAACAGAGTCTGTCAGCTTACCTAAGGCATAGTGTACATATTACTATCACTGAGAGAGGGCCTTTGGGGGCTTGTTGTGTTTGCTTGTGAAAGGCATAGCAAACCTATTGCTACCACTCTGAAGAGGACTTTGGGAGCGTCGTCCTCCTCAAACCTATCACAGCCCTAGAATCTTATTTATTTATTGAAATATTGAATGACACCTGTGAGCGGCTGCTCATTGAGAGAGTCCACATCAGATACATTAACACAAGAAGACATAATATAGTTACAGTAAATTATGCATACAGAGTACAAAACAATTCAACAGTACTTGGGTTGCAGTGACAAACAATTACACAAATTGTGCTAAGGCATAGTACATGGTATGCCAGTGTCCTGCGGAAGAGAGAGAGGCAGAGGCAGGCTGTTGGGTAGGGAGGGGCAGTGGGAGCTGGGACAGGAAAGGCAGAGGGAAAGAAAATATCTGCCCCAGTTCCGCCCACTCTGCCTACTTTTCTTAAAAGTGGCTGGTTACTCCAGCAAAATCCTGTCCGAAACGTGTCATTACTATGACAGCCACTCTTTTTGTCACAGAGATAGGGCATCATGGATAGTTAAAAACTGCCCGACACCACCGAGTGTGCCCCGCTTGGTGATGCACTATGCCTGTTTCCTGCCTGGTGTTCCTGAAATGCCATTAGACCGGAGTTTAGTTTAGTTTATTGTTCTAGGAATTATTACCTTTGAGCCATGGCTCTTTTACAAAGGTTCCACGTCGACTGTGTACAAACAAGTCAAGTTACATAGGATGGTCAACAAGTTATGAAGTGGCAATAAGACAGTATAAGCAGTACATTAATGTCAATTTGAAAGCTCCTAGGGAGGTGGAGGATGTAATGAGGGTGCTGAGGGCATTAAACCAGCTGGGGTCACAATAGGCAAAGGATCTTTGGCCTTGAGTGGTCCGGCATCGGAGGACCTGGAGAAGCAGGTGCTCTGAACTTCTGGTGACTCGGATGCTGGTATTCGGGCATAGCAGGCCGTGGATACATGGTGGAGTGAGGCCCATGGTGGATTTTTTTTTGCCATCAAGCAGGTAAGGTACTTTATGCGATTTGAGAGTTGCAACCATCCTGTTTCAGTGTAGAGCTCACATGTATGAGTGCATCTTTGCGCTCCAGTGAGCAGCCGACAGGCCTTGTTTAGGGAGGTTGTAGTGTGCCTAAGTGCAGTGGTTGAGGCAGAGCCATAGATAATTAAGCCATCATCTATGATTGAGATGACAGAACTTTGGATTAGCAATCCTCAGCGCAGATTGGGTAAGGAACTGTTGGTTTCAGAACAGGATACCAATGTGCTGGTTCACCGTTTTCGCTGTGCTATCAATGTGGGTCGCAAAGGTTGGGGCTTGATCAAAGGTGATTCCAAGATATTTAAATGTTGTCACTTGTTCGAGGGTACTTCCTGGGTACATTTTGATAGTAAGTGGAATTTGCCTTTTCTTGTTTTGTGGGCTGGAGAAGAGCATGGATTTTTTTTTTTTGTGATTTGGGACCAGCTTGTGATCTAGGAACCACTTCTCAACCTTGGATAAAAGCAAGTTGCAGGCTATGGAGTAAGGGTTTCGGATCCCTATGAGAGGAAAGAATCACGGCATCGTCAGCATAGAGGATTATTTGTTCTGGGCAGGATTGGGGAAGAGAGTTTAGGAAAAGGCTGAAAAGAAGAGGGACTAAGATTGATCCCTGGAGAACATCTGAGAGGACTGGATTTGAGTCTGAGAGAACTCCTGAAATTTTTTCAGTTTGAGAGCGTTGGGCGAGGTAACTTTTTACCCAGGCACCAGGACCCTGAGAGAGCCCAAGATCGTGTAGTTGTTTGACAAGTAAGCCATGGTGAACAGTATGAAATGCCTTTGTTAGGTCAATGAAAACAGCTCCTGTTTGGTATCCTTTGTCAAAGCATTGTGGATTGCTCCTGAAAATTCGAGTAGGAGGTCGATGTACTGTGTCCTTTTCTGAAGCCGTGTTGCGCTGCAGAGGATGTTATACTTTGCAGGTAGTCTGAGATTTGGTCTGCCATAATACATTGGGGGCCTTGGAGAGGTGTGTACATATTGATATGGGTCGATAGTTACCAGGTAGGGACTTGTCAACACTTTTGAACACCGGGTAACTATTGCAAACTCCATTTGCTGAGAAATTGACTGAAGCAGAGGGAGAAATTGAACATTTGGTGAGTGGGTGCAGCACCTCTTCCAGGGTAAGGGACAGAAGTTTAAGGTCAGTAGTATCACTGCTTGCTCTGGACTTCGAGATAGCCTTTATTATATATTTGTAGACTTCATGTGCCTTGACTATTTTGAAATGGAAGGGCGGTTGGTTAGGAGAAGCAGTAGGTGATGTTGGTTGTGGAGAGTCTGCATCGGAGAAGAAGTCCGGGAGGAGGACCCCACTAAGGTCTGTGAAAGTTTCATTTAAGGTCTTTGCCAGGACCATTGGGTCTAGGGTAGTGGTTTCATCCACAGTCATTATAGTAGGAGAGGACTTGGACTACTTACCCGTGATATTTCTGATGTCCCAGAAGGATCTCCTGTCACCCCAAGAATTGGAGAGGGCATTCGTGAAGTAGGAGCTCTTCATCAATCTGATTTGTTTAGTGCAGTGGTTTCATGCCTGTTTATACTTTTGGATGTCCGTCAGGGAGCCTGTGGCTCTGGCTATGGCCCAAAGGTGGTCCATAGCTTTGAGTTGGGCCAATAGCTTGGCCGTGAGCCAGGGATTTGAGAGCGCTTGAGAGAGTTTGAATCCGAATTGCTGCAATAAATTGCTTTTATGACATTGACCACCAGGGAATATGCAATATAGGTGGTGATCTGTGGCAGCTCGGAGTTGGAATAGTAAATTATACAAGTACAGAGTCCAAGCACTGAGAGTGTGTTGATGTAGTGTGACATGTTTTGTTGTAGGAACTAGCACCAAGCCTTTTTTCCTAACCTTGAAGCAGTTAGCTAATCGCAGTACTGTAAAATGCAGAGTGGAAGCTGCTCTATTCACGTTTATTTTTAAGGTTCCTACTAGGAATCTTTTGTACTGCTTTTGTGGTGCTGATAAGCAGTTTATTTCTGTGCTTAGTGGCTGCATTTTCATGGAGTATCCATTTTAGGAGGAAATCTGCATGCACTAGCTGCCTTGAGTAACCCACACCCAAGCACCTTATCTTCCGTCAGTCCCTCCCCATCTTCCTTCCCTGACTGATGCTATGAACTGGAGAAAGTTTCCAGAAAAATGTGTACAGTCTGCTTTCAGTTATGTTTCACAGGTTGTTGACCAGTGTTGCAGGCAGTGTTGTTAGGCTAAAGCCTGGCACTGCTGTTTACTGAGGCTGATGCTGAAACAGCAGTGATGTTGGTTTCACAGTAGCCTAGCCACCCCCACACACACACACACACACACACACACACACACACACACACACAACACTGGCTTTTTATTGGCGGGACCTCCATGATGTGGCTTAGCTGTTTTTGTCCCTGAGCCCTGAGGGACCCTCTGGTGTGACTGAGCTGCTCGCCTGTCCCTGAGCCGGTGAGGCTCTCTGTGGTGGGCTGCAATGAACATGTACTCACTGGAGAGCAGAAGGGAGAAAGGATATGATGGAGACCTTCAAGTTCCTGAAAAGAATACACAAGATGAACTGTGAGGAATTATATAGCATGAGTAACAGTTCGAGGGCACAGTGGAGTGCTGACAGGAGGGAGGTACAGGAGGGACACAAGGAAGTATTATGTTACAGAAAGTGTGGTAGAACCATGGAATAGTTTACCAGCTGAGGTGGTGGGTGCCAAAACTATTAAAGGGACACTTAACCTGTTTTGCATCATATTATTTCTAGGTAAAAACCCACATTTTATAATTGCTTACTTTCTGTAAAATTCATTGGTGTTGATGACTGTTTCATCTGCCTTTTTGTATAGTAGAACTGAAATGCATGCTAATGTACAATTCTAAACAACTGCGTTTTGTTTCAAGTCCTGGGTCTGTTCTTACCGAATACGTCCTGAACATTAGAAACACACCAGAATAGTGCAGTCACTCAAGATTCAATAACCTCCTAAACTCCCACTGAATAACAGGTGGCAAGCTTAGACTGTGTTTGAGGTGTTCTAAGTCCAGTAAAGATGCAATGGGAGTTGATTAAGGAACGTAAACAAACATGTTTTTGTTTGGTAACAGCAGTATGGTGGACAGTCTGTTTTTCACTTTTTAAAGGAAAAATAGAACCAGCATCACACAGCCAGCTACATCAGCAGTCTCTGCAGAATGTGAACAATCATAATATGTGTTTTTTAAACTAGGGACGCATTGAGGCCTACAGGGATTGACGGTGTCCCTTTTAATGGTTTGAAGCACGGCTGGGACAGAGTGAAGGGAATAGTGGCTGCTTGGGATGACAGAAACTAGGAGGGAATAGGTTGGTGGATGGGGAGGGCTAGGACTCTGAATGGCAGGTGGTCCCGGGGTTACATAGGATACCACCGACAGACTAGGTGGACCATTGGTCTTTTTCTGCCGTCACTGTCCTGTCTGTTTCTGTGTTTTTATAGAAGCAATCCACATACAGGAGAAAGGGTTAGCCGTTGTGCAAAGCTGCAGTTTGCATATGCTGCAGTAATTCCTTGCTGGACTCTGTGTATAGAATTTGTTTTATTATTCGCAGTTTCATTTTTCAGCATACAGACACACAGTGAAATACCAGACATATAAATTGGTTTCCTGAATACAAGTACGTGAAAAATAAAATGATCAAAGTTCAAAAACTCCTATATATGACTGATCTTAGTATGCATAGAACAAAATATGAATATGCAGTAGTATGACCATTTGTATAAGCCATGCTTAACAAAATGAGTAATACTGGTGCACCAGAGACCTACTTTTTTATTTTTTATTTAGTATGCTTTTATTGGCGGCCGCCCATTTTTAAGCTCCACCCTTGTTGCCCCCTTTGGCCCCCCCGTGACTTACCTCCAGCACATCCGATACCCCCTGGATTCCCCCTCAGGGCGGGGCCACTTGAGTGGCACAAGCCTGTGACTACAGGAGAAGAATGCCGGTAGGGGTGCCTACTGACACTGCCTCCTGGCTTGCCACCAGGATGGGGTGCGGGGTCAGGCGGGCAGAGCAGATGATGGAATAGGTTGCTATGTGGGAGTGCCACGGAGGGCAGATGGGGGGCCATAGGAAGCGGAGCATCATGGATGGCGGCTGCTACTATTTTTTGCTGAATTCCCTGGGGGCGGGGACGTGCAGTGATGTCCAGCGTCCATCCCCCCAAAGGTAACAGCGCTGGCCACATTGGTACCCCCAGCCTCCGTCAGGGGTCTGTAAAGCACGGACACTCTTCTCCCCGAAGGAGAGCAGTCCCCAGGTCGCCGATCCTTTGCCCCCAGCTGACCCTCTGACTCTCGGGTCTGTCTCCCAGAGAGGCCTACTTTTAAAAAGAACTGTGGCATGACCACTCTTCCTCGCGGTGCACCTGGGACCTGCTGTTAAAACAATTGTGGCTTGGCCTCTTTGCCTCCAGATACAGTCAGGATTGCCCCAAATGTTAACCTCTTGCAAGACACTAGTACTGGGATTCTAAAAAATGTCTAAGAACCACACAATGACAGCCGGGGGGGGGGGTTGGAATACAGAAAGGGAAAGGTGGAGGCTCAGATGCAAAGTGGAAGGTGGTGTCATGAATGCACGAAGTATAGGAAATGAGATGGATGACCTGCAACCACTACTTGCAGCAGGGAAGGTAGATATTGTGGCAATAACTGAGACATGGGCCACACCTAACCATGACTGGGACCTCTCAGTTCTGGGATATAGGCTTTACAGGAGAGACGTAGCAGTAGACAAAGGAGGAGGTGTGGCAGTGGTGGATGGGGAGGAGGGAAGGGTGGCCCTACAGGGGGACCTGGAGGCTCTGGAAAGATGGTCTAGAAAGTGGAAGCTGAGGTTCAATGCAGGGAAATGCAAGGTACTCCACCTGGGGGCCAGAAACCCAGGCCAAGTGTACACCCTGGGGGGGGAATGCTACAAGTCTCGATGGCTGAGAGGGACCTGGGGTGGTGGTGGTGGATGTCAAGATAAACAACTCTGAGACTTGTAGGGAGGGCAGCAGCAAGGCCAACAGGATGCTGGGATGCATCAGCTAGGGATCACCTCCAGAAGGAGGAAGTGATACTCCCTCTGTATAACTGCTGGTGAGGCCGCACCTTGAGTACTGCATACAGTTTTGGAGGCCACACTTAAAGAGGGACATTAACCTCCTGGAGAGGGTCCAGAGGAGGCAACCAAAATGATTTGGGGCTTGGGGACAGGACCTATGAGGAGAGGCTTGAAGAGCTAAATATGTACACATTGGAAGAGAAGGGACGGGGACATGATAGAGGTCTTCAGGTACATGAAGAGGGTAAATAGGGGAGGAACAGTCAGGGTGCTTCGAAGGAAGGAGGAGGGGGCCACTAGAGGGCATGGGTGGAAGCTGGAGGGGGGAAGATTCAGGGGAGAAAGGAGGAGGTGCTACTTCACTGAGAGGGTGGTGGAGCCATGGAATGCACTGCCTAGGGGGCTGGTGGAGGCAGAGACAGTGGAGGGGTTCAAGAGGGGGTGGGACAGGTACAGCGGAAGGGTTCTGGAAGCAAAATCCAATGCAGCAAGAATATCCGGAACTGGGAAGGGAGAAGCCAAAGAAGGCGAGGGGAACAGCAAGGTCAGCACCCAGGGTGGGGGCTGACCAAACAAGCAGACACGAAAGACCGTTAGGCCTATTCTGCTGGCATTTTAGTATGTTAATTCAAGTTTATTGGCAGGAAAAAAAACTCTGTTGAGCAAGCTCACTTACAAGGAGATCCTGATTAACAGGGACATTACGCAAGCATGTACAAAGTAGTATGCATTAAACATACGATTAATTCATGAGAAGAAAATGGGACAATAATATTGACATCATATATACATAGGCACACTAACGTAGGAGTTAAATAAATGGTTAGCTCTGGGTAACAAGATAGTACCTTGTGAGGGAAGTAGAATTACAAGGCCAGCAAGGAAAGTAAAAATAGTGGCACAGGCTGGGTGGGATAAGGTCAGAGGGAAGGAGGGGACAGAGGATGGTAGGACGGAGGTAGGAGGGGCAGACAACAAGGTGGAGGGGTGGGAAAAATGAGTATAACAGGGTGTCTATGTTGCCTGGGCTGGGGCAAGGGCACTATGGAGGTAGCGGGGAGAGGAGATAGAGGTGGAAGGTAAAGAAAGGACAGCTGTAGATAAGGGCAGGGACTGTTGAGTGATGATAGTGTGGGATACAGGCTGGGGTAGATTGTGTGGTGATGGTAGTGTAACATGGAGAGAGGAAGAAGGGGGAATGGAAGTATAATGGAAAGTCACTTGGGGTGAGGGAGGGAGGTGGACAAGAGGATAGAGCGGTCACTGCAATAGACCAGGCAGGGAGAAGGCGCTTTATCAACCGCAGTCACCAAAGTCCCATAGGTTGTCATAAATAAGTCTTTTGAAGCTATTCAGGGGAATTGGGCGTTGCAGTTTTAGCCTGGATTGGGCTTTATTCCAGGCAGCCGGGAGGACACAGCTTATAGCCATGTTTCCAAACTGGGAACAGGAGGTTGGAACGTCTAGCATAATGAAGGAGTTGCTGTGTAGGAGGTAGGGGCAGGTAATTAGTTGAAAGAGGTTGGAAATCTAGGGGGGTGGTTTTGCCAGCAGTGCTTTGTAGAGCCAGGTGACAGAGTGGAAGAGATGTCCGTTGCTTAGGAGGTCCACCTGAGGGAGGCATACAGGTCACAACGATGAGTCCTACAGTGAGTGTTGGAAACAAAGCATATTGCTCTGTGATAGTGTCCAGTGGCAGTATTCATTAGGAAGGCATAAGAAAGGAATCTGAGGAAGGGAGGGCAGAAGTGATGTGGGTCCAACTACAGACCAGTAGGGTGAGGAAGGTGAGGTTGGGGGTAGTTTACAGATCATCTAGTCAGGATGAAGAAATGGACAGGGACCTGAGTTTGCAATTTGAAAGCCTCAGAAGAGGGGAGGTGATAATAGTGGGGACATCAGCCTGCCTAGGGTGAACGCGATTGTACCAACAATGACACGTGCCAGGTGTCAGAAAATACTGGAAGTGATTCAGCATGGATTCCTGACTGGGTGTCCCTGAACCCCCCGAGAGGGGGCAATCCTGGACCTAGTGCTCATGAATGGAGAGCACATCCAGGATGTAACAGTCAGGGAACCACTTGATGGGAGTGATCATCGCTCAGTGTGGTTCAGGCCGGACATGGGCTGGGAAAGTGTCACCACTAAGACCAAACTTCTGGACTTTAGGAGGGTGAACTTTGTGGAAGAAGGGCGGGGTACTAAAGGCATCTAGTGAAAATCGCTGCATTTATGGAGGTGGACCAAACTGACTATTATCAAGGGTGGGGCTGCAATGGAGGAGTGTGTTAGGTAGAAAGAAGAATCCAAAAATCAAACCACCAAGCTGGTTCAGCTCTGAGGCAGCTCAGGCAGTGAGTACAAGAGGCTGCTACAGAAAATTCAAGAAGGAGGTGGAATGAGAAATATACTTAGGACAGGTGAGAAGGCAGGATGGGCAGTTTGAAGAGCAAAGGCACAGAAAGAATTGCAATTAGTGGAAGGTATTAAGAGAGGGAGAAGGCTTTCTTCTGCTACATAGCGCGAGAAAGAGACAAGAAAGATGGGATAGTCAGACTAAGACAAGGGGACACTGGGTGGAGAGAATAGGAAAAAGTGGAATTAATGAACAAATACTTCTGCTCTGTCTTCACGAAGCAGAAAGATGGACTGGTGCCAATGGGGTGGCGGGGAAGGAGGCCGGGGGGCAGAAGTGGCAATAGAAGGGAAAAGAGGAAAAAAATAAAATAATTGCTAGCTTTAAGGACAGACGGATCACCAGGCCTGGATGGAGTACACCTTATGGTGCTGAAGGAACTGGCGGAGACCTTGCGGAGCCACTGGCGGACCTGTTCAGTTGCTCACTAGAGTCGAACATGGTACTGCAGGGCTGGAGAATGGCACACGTGGCACCCCTCCAAGAGCTGTCCCAGGAATGACCTGGGGAACTACAGACTGGTCAAGACTGGTCAGTCTCACTTTGATAGTGTGTAAGCTTATGGAAACCATACTGAAGGAAAGATTGATGGAGCATCTAGAGGAATATGGCCTCCAGGATGCAAGGCAGCATGGTTTCATGGGAGGGAGGTCTTGTCTAACGCATCTAATTGACTGATTTAACTGGGTAACCAAGACGGTGCACAGAAGCCAAGCATTGGACATCTCGTGGATTTCAGAAAGGCTTTTGACCCTGTACCACACACCTAATGTTAGTTTAGTTTATTGTTCGACCTTTTAGGTCATAGCAATTTTACAAACACAAAAAAGACATCTAGTCCTAAAACCCTCGGACTAGACGGATCACAATCACTCCAAATTACGTCCCTGGAGGGCAACAAACTGGAAGTAGTCTCCTCGACAAAGTACCTTGGCCTTACCCTCGACCAAGGTCTCACTTTCAAGCAACACGTAGACCAAGTTACCAAAGTAATCCATACCAAACTCAGATTGCTGTATCGGCTCAAGGAACAGCTGACCCCCGAAGCTAGGACTGCAATAGCTTCTAGTGTCCTACTCCCTCCGCTAACATACGCTGCCCCGGTCCTTCAGGATGTCACTAAACTGGAATATGGTAGACTATAGACACTATACCATAAGGTAGTCCACTTTGCCTCCTCATCCCACTCAAGGAGCCACCACTGTGAGGCCCTACCGAGGCTCAATTGGCCATCCTTTGAAGCTCGGCTCAGGTACCCTGTACTCTGTCTGGCAAAAAAACTAATCAGCCCAATGCCTCCCCCGAGCCTCAATGGACTCCTTACAGGAAAAAGAAATGTGCATAACCTCAGGTCCTCTGGTCAAATGCTACTAGAGGTCCCTAGGGTCAGGACCAAGGCAGGTTGTAAATCCTTGTGCTGCCCCTCCCTTTAGAACAACCTTCCTTTGGAGGTGCGTGAAACCCCATCGGTACCGTGCATCCGCACAAGACTCAAGACCTACCTGCCGTCAATGAGTAATTGCCTATGCTACGATACCTAATTCTATAATAATGGCCTGCGTCAGCTCTCTCTACCATACTTAATCTCTACCCACTGAACAGTTAGCACTTACCCCGCCTCAAGTTCATAGAAAATATCCTATGTATCTTAGAAGTATGTTACCTAATGAACTCACTGTACTGTCTCATTAATTGTAGGTCTCTGTAGCATGAACAAATGCACAATAGAATAAGTAGTTAGACATGTATGACCCAAAGATAAGAAAGCTATGCCTCATGGATCTGAAAGCTGTTGCTTACTGTAAACCCTTAGCCTGTATATTGTACCATTGTCTTCTATTTCATGTACTGTTACTTCCCGGGTCGTCCTTGAAAAAGGGACCTCCGGGGCCCAGTGGGCCTACCCGGTCATCAAAATTCAACAATAAATAAATAAAATAAATAAAAATATGAAATGGCCAGTATAGGGTAAAATATGAATATTAATATAGTATACCATGCATAATAATATCTAACAGAAATCAGCTATGTAAATCCTTGTATTGGTAGGAAAAGTAAATTTGTGCAGTTGGTCTGTTTAGGATTAGGCACAGTAGCCGGCCCGTCAGTGCAGCGGTTGGATTTCCATTTACAACACCAACGACCCAGGTTCAGGAATGGACCTGGGTCATTGGAAGAAGCTTGACAGGGAGATGGATTGAACATCCATGGACTGCTCTCCTTCTCCGAGGGAGGGTGTGGGTGTTGCCGGTGCACAGGGGACCTCTAGGTTCCACAAGCAGTCTGCGCCAGCAAGGACCAAGGGGGCGGGATGGACGCCGGCATCCTTACATGTTTCTGCCACCCACAAAATGGGGAAAACACGCCTGCCTGCCGCCTCTATAAAGTCCGCCCCTCTGGCGCAATCTGTTCCCCAGGCCGACTCCGCCCTTTCCAACATTTGTGGCACCTCTGGCCAGGGTGCCACGACCCCTGAATCCAGGGGTCATGGGAGGGTGGCTAATGTGGGGAGCAGTCGCCGTGGGGGTCCATGACTGGGGCAGATGCTTGGCAGTAGCAGGGGCACATAAAGAATAAATAAAGGATTAGGCACTGCACCCAGTTAAAATTTGTTTCGCTTACATGGCTCACATCAGTTCGCACATATCCATTTGTCACATTTATAATTATAATATATGTGCATGTTAAATTATACATTCCTGGCATGGATATTCCCTGAAATGCCACTCCTGTAATAATTGTCTGGCACTCAGTTAGTGGAACCAAGAGTAACCCCTCGGCTAGGGATGTACCAAGTCCCAGGTCACCTACCTGGTTGGCCAAACACAAATAGCGCATACAACCAAAAAATGGGATCTCCGTGATCAATTACAATGCCCAGATGGATTTGAAAGACCTTAGCCACTGGCATGAAAATGGCCCAACCTGTGCTACTAGTCAGAGTTCACCTAAGAGGGTCTGGAGGGAGCACCCATAAGGCATGTTATCCCATGCTCCACAAAGTGACCCTCAGGTATTCACTCCCACCCGGCTTCACATCCAAGGATCAAGTATAGGCCCTCTGACTAGGTCCATGCCTTGCATCAGGTCATTTCATCCCATGCATGTCCTGTAAGTCAGTATCCTGGCCCAAAGTCATGACTCCTGAGGCTCCTCCACTGGGTTGTTCCTCACTCCACGGGCATGTAGGCAGGAGAAGACCAGCTACCAAGAGAACCATTTCCTGCTGGTTTGTCGCTTGTATTAGTTTCTGCTATGAAAAAGTTGGTCACCAATCTCCAGGTGAGGATTCACTGGGAGGAGAAACTCTGCCACACTGCTAGTGTTCTCCTGACTGGGGTGAGACAGGAGAGACTGTGCAAAAGTTGCAGTGGCAGAAATCCTGGCCTGGTATGATATTATAGGAACAACTTCCAAAAGGGGATGGTGTGCAGTTACCTCAGTCAAGCAGCAAAGTCAAATTGTGGTTCCCTGGCCTCATAGGAAGCCCCCTGTGGAAAACACTGGGAAGCTGGTTCCTGGCATGTGTCTCCTGGATATGGGAGAATAGTGAAAGGGGTAGAATTCCCAGGTAGCAGTTAACAGAACAGCTACAGAAAGTTATTTGGAGGAGGAGGAGTAGTCAGTTGTCAGAGGGTTAGGGATGGCGGTGACCTGAATGCCCTGACACTAGAGCTAGGGACCCTAGTTTAGAAACTGTGGGACCTGTCCCAGCCTTTGGAATGTGTAAAGAGTTTGCAGCGCTCAGAAAAATGACCCTAGTTTAGAGAGGTTGAGGGCTTGGGCAGAATCTGATGGAGCACAGGGAGGTGACTGGAGACATAGAGTGTATTGGGGACAGGGACTGCTGTATATGCAGGACATAAGGACAGAGGATGGGTGATGTGTAGGCAGCTTGTTGTTTCCTTAGGGTACTGTGAGCGGTTGCTCAAAGATTGCTCATGGTATCCCATGTCTGGACATCTGGGAATCACATGCACTATGCAGAGATTGGCCCAAATTTCTTTGGCCCAACTTCACCCAGCAGGTAGGAATAGTGCAGGTCTTGTCACTGGTGCCAAGAAATAGGAAAGGCGGGTAGTAAATCCAAGCCACCCTAATTCCCTAGCTTATAGTGGAGGATCCATTCCAGGGTGGGAATGGATATTGTGGGGCTTTGGATACCCCCAGCCCTCCAGGTAGTGGTTTATCCTAATGGTGGTGGATTATGCCACCCGGCTACCCAGAGGCAGTCTCCTAGTCTCACTGAGGACAGACAAAGTGGCAGATGCCTTGCTAGGGATTTTCTCCGTGTCTGGTTCCTGCAGGAGGTTATCACCGATCAAGGGGTTTCTTCATGTCAGACCTGGATGAAGGTTTGTGGGAGAAGTGTGGGGTGGTGCAGAGATGCACAACACCTTATCATCTAGCAAGCTAATGGGCTCAGAAAGATTTAATAATACTTTTAAATCGATGCTCAAGCATTTAGACATGGCATGCGAGGGACTGGAAGAAATGCCTTCACCACCAGTTGTTCGCACACAGAGAGTGCCCCAAGAGTCAACAGGGTTTTCGCTTTCAAGCTCTGTATGGACCGAGTGCATGGGCCCTAGACTTGATCCGGGAGGACTGGGAAGGCAAGCATGCCACCCAGGAACCCCATAGTGGATTATGTCCTTAAGTTTAGGAAAAGCTGAAGGAGCTTTGGGAAAGCCCAGAGCAACCTGACAACTGCCCATCAGAAATAAAACGATGAGTACGACTGCAGAGATGGAGCTCGCTCATACACTGTGGATCAGAAGATCATGGTCCCAATCCCAGTCCAGAAAGATTAAACTGCAGGCTGAGTGGACTGGACTAAAAGTAGACAGACAGATGAATGAGTGTAAATTACCTTATAGAACTACCTGACAGGAGACATATCCAAAGGATGTACCATGTCAACATGATGAATCCATATGCAAATAGGGATGACATGGTCTTTGCAGTGTGTAGTCCTGGAGAGGGACTGACGAGGAGGCCCGTTCTGGACTTTCTGGAAGAAAGCAAGCGGAGTCCTCTGAGGCAATTGGAATGTCACCCCAGTTGACCCCGACCAGATCCAGGAAGTAAGGAAGGTTTAGCAGACTTTGCCCTTTGTTTAATGCTAAGTCTGACTAATCCCCTTTGCGATATAGGGGACACATGCCCATACGGGCGACAGCTTATCTGGTGTCGAGGCTGCCAAAGGGACATTAAGAGGGAGGTGGAGGAAATGCTGGATTTAGGGTAATCCAGAATCCCACAGCCCTGGTCCTCACCCGTAGTCCTTGTTCTAAGCCAGATGGGTCTCATGTTGTTTGTGTAGACTGTTGTGGACTCAGTGCAGCCATGAAGTCGGATACCCACCCAATGCCACGGATGGATGAATTACTAGACAAGTTGGGAGGGCGACATACCTTACCACTGTTGACCTGACGAAAGGGTATTGGCGGGTGGAGTTAACTTCAAGAGCTAAGGAGAGGTAGGTCACTCTGATAGGGTTATCTGAGTTTAAAGTAATGCCTTTTGAATGAAGAACGCCTGCCACCTTCCAACAGTTGGTGAATCAGGTGTTTAATGGTACTGAAAAATACACAGTGGTGTACCTGGTTGATATTGCCATCTTCAGTGCCAGCTGGAAGTAACACCTGTCCCACCTTAGGAAAGTGTTGGGCAGGATACAGAGGGCCATACTCACTGTAAAAGCTGAAAAGTGCCAGGTGACCATGGCTGAGATGGCATACCTAGGGCATGAAGTAGGGCAAGGACAGCTCCATCCTAATCAAGCAGAAATTGAGGCAGTAGAGGCATGGCTCAGACCTAAACACAGAATCAGGTTCTGAGTTTTCTAGGGACTCAGGTACTACAGAACATTTGTATCAAACTACAGTGCCCTAGCAGCTCCCTATCAGGTCTAGCAAAGAAAGGAATGCCTAAAAGGAACCTAGCCTGAGAACAAGCCTTTATATGGCTAAAGAAGGCAACTGTGGTGCTCCTGTATTAGCCAGTCCAGACTACAGTAAGCTATTTGTAATCCAGACAAATGCCTCAGATGTGGGTATTGGAGCAGTACTTGGACAAACTCCTAACCAAGGGAAAGCTCACCCAGTAGTGTACCTCAGTAAGAAATTACTTCCCAGGGAGCAGACTTATTCTACAGTGGAGAAAGAATGGCTTGCAATGGTGCAGGCACTAAAGAAATTGGAGCCATACCTATACAGACGGCACTTTGCAGTACAAACATATCATAACTTCCTGGCTTGGCTGACACAAATTGGTAAAACAAACGGTAGGCTTTAAGATAGAGCCTTATCTTGTAGGGTTATGACATGATCAGCAGGGCAGCAAATGCAGATGGGTTATTGTGTCCAGAGCAGTGAACTGAATTTGGGAACTCATCCCATATCTAGGAATAGATTCCCCAAGTTCAGTCTAAGAGGGAGTAGTGTGATGTGATGACCCTTTACAAGTTATGAGCATATAGTTTTGATATAAATATGTTTAGAATTCTGCTTAGAAATCCAGGCCAAGCAGAAAAGTCTCATAGGATATGTTTTTTAAAAGAACAAAATGTGTTGGTCTTGCTTGCTGTCCAGCTAGCTTGTAAAAGCTGAATTCCTGAGACTATAATAAAACCAGATTATAAAACAACTAATGCTTTGAATCTAGAAAACCTGGCCGCAACAGACTGCATTTTATGACTATCAGGAGGAAAGCAACTTCTGACAGATACCTGTAATCTTCACACAGATGGGAGAAATAGCTTTCAGGATATCATTCTGAACATCAAAGGTATAATTTGTCTTGCCATAAAACTGTGGCTCACTAATTAAAAAGTATATATCAGTTGTTTAAGTGGATGCTTAGCATATGCAGGTGCCTGTGACTGATTCGGTGCAGGAATAAGAGTGACCTCACAGCCAGCATCACCACAGAACTGTGACCTCACAAGCTGGATGGGACCCCTTTTTCCCCTTGGATATTGTCAAGGCTGAGGGAACATTGTGCTTTTTACTTCTGGACTCCTGAAAAAACACACTCTTGTTCCAACTTTACAAAATTAGGCATACATTGTGTTGAACTTTGAAGAGACGCTTTTACTTCTGGACTATTAAGAGCACTTCTACCAAAGTTGGTATTTCAGCACCACTATATTACTAACTAAAACTGGAGTAGGACCAGTTACTCAGTAAAAAGGTGTTTGTTTTTGTAATTTCATTACTTTATTTGACTGTACCATTAATGTAATATGTTCTGTTTTGTATTTCGTTTATTATTTTTAATTTTAGTAGACTTTCTTTCTCTTGAAATTCTTGCCTGAGCCTTTTCCTCATTTTGAGTGTGAATGCTGAGATAGTGTTGATAATTCTGACAGAACTGTTAAGCGCTTACACTGTGTTACCATATGCACCAAGGTAAGGAAAATACTAAGGTCTCAGTTGAGTCAGAAGGGATTGTGAACCATGTTGGGTGCCCGCTGGGTTGAGTACTGCACTGCATTTCCCTGAAGAGGGTGTGATATTTGGACCTGTTACCTGGGTATGCTAGCTAAAAAGGGTTCATATTGAACCTTAGGACTCGAGACTGGTAGTTGATCGGACCCAAAATAGACAGGAGGGTTACCCTGTTTGTCTCCTGTTAACATATTACACTTTCTAAGTTGGGCACTGTTGGAGCAGAGGGCCTGACCACCAGAGTGTGTTTGTGGCATAGGTCACTTGCCCTTTCTTAAAGTTCAGAATCAGTTTAGCTGGGTAGGGGGTGTTAAATTCAATGTTGGCATTGCTGAAGGCTTTCATAAAGGGGGGTAAGCTCTCCTCTTCTTCTACAGCGAGACCAGGTATGCATTGTCCATGTAGATTGTTGTGTCTTGAAAACTGACTTCTTTTGTTTGTCATTCCAGTGGAAGAACCATGCTGTGGTTGAGCTGGGCCGGCATCCTGAGTTGGCGGGCTTTGGGCCCCAGTGCTCTGTGTGTCCACTCAAGCTCCAGTGTCCCATCCTGAGGGAGCTGGAGGGAGTTCATAAGAAAGACTGCAGAAAGTTAATAAAGTCCTGACCCTCCACCCTTCGGAAGCCTATAGAAGTATAGATTGTTGCACCTACTGCGGCTGTCCGCATCCTCCAGATTTTGAACTGCTGTATGAAGTTGGAGTATAGCTACTTCCACCTATATCCATGTGGCAGTCCTTGTTCGTGAGCTGTTTTCATGGTTATTGTCATGCTTTTCCAGCTTTGTGATGTCTGTCCAGAGTGTGGCAGTCGTATTCTGGATCTCTCTGCGACATCCCTCATTTTCGAAGATCAGCACATCCAGTTTTATCGATCTGTTCTGCAAGTGGGGATTATGTCCTTTTTTTGGGGGGCTTGTCTTTCTGTGGCCTGAGTGGGAAGAGGTGACCCAAGAACTTTTTAAAATGTGTAGTTTTGATGCAAAATTTTTTTCATCACTAGAGTCAGTTGCTGAGATACTAGATTTAGTCTGCCAGGTCTGCAGTGCCTGTCAGACAGTGGCATATAAGCTCACAGCTCCATTTTACTGTCTGACACTAGCAGAACTGGCCTCAATCCCTAAAACAGCCCCTTTTATATGGTATGAAACTTGATGCCTGATTGTTCAGCCTGTTCCCAGACATAGAAACATAGAAAGTGACTGCAGAAGGAGACCATATGGTCCATCTAGTTCTGCCCGCAGGCAGGCAGTCAGTCTTTGGAATGTTCACTGGGTTGTGTTTGGCTTTGCATACAGGCTGACTCGCATTGCAGGCTCCTGATTAGCTGAAATTCACCAGCAAATCTTGTGCTGGACCGTAGACTCTCTCAGAAGTCTTTGCAGAGATGGGGAGACATATGGGGTCTCCATATTTTTTACAACACTGACCCAACTCGAGCAACTTGTTGCCTGTTTCCCTTTAGTCCTTCAGTGATGATTTTATTGCTTCTCTGGCCCGCTGCCAGCCCTTAGGCCAGAGATATATTTGCATTGATTGGGGCACTGAGCCTATTGCAGAGTCAGGAACTCTGTTTGTGTGGGAGGCGGTCTTTGCTACCCTCTGCTGATGATGGTTCGCATGTACACTGTGTTCTTTTTCCTGGTCTCCAGCCTGCTGCCTGTCCTCTAGTGGGAACAAGGATGTCACAATATCAAATGTTTAGTATGACGATATTTGTGTATGTTTATCATGATATAGTAATTATCATGATAATCGGCAGCACTTAGAATTTTTTTCCATATAGCTGTTTGGACCTGGTTGCAGCAGCTCCAGGCTTCAGGCGTCTTGGTGCTCTAACCATCAATCCCTACTGTTTCACCAGTGGGGATCCACATGGAGAGGTCCGAGGGCTCCAGTTCACTGTTACATAAGGAAACCAGGGCGCATACCTCCCCTATCACATTTCTTTTTGCCATTCCTCAGGCTGGCACACGAGCAATGGTGCAGGTGTGCAATGCAAAAACATTTCATGTACTCAGCCCCTGTGCCCGGATAGTCAGAAGGCTGTTACTGCCTCATCACCCAGTCTTTGCTAGGTTGTGACTGGGCAGCAGCTTGCACCCCCCCCCCCGAAGGAGGAGAGCAGTCAATGAATACTCAGTTCTCCATACAGCCAGCCCTCAAGTGAGCTGGGTCTGTTCCCCAACCCGGGTTGCCTTCATGGTAGCAGGTGAGACGCCCAGGTCCTCTGCCTTCCGCGCAACTGGGCCAGCACTGCATTTCTAATTTTAAGGAAAAACAGTAAAAATCTGATAGGCGGATGATGGGGAATTGGGACTCATGGCTTTACCTAGAAAGGGACATGATGCTGGAAAAGCAAACTAAAGTGCTTAATCACTGTATACCGTGCTGCATGATAATCGCGATATTTTTTTTATTTATTTATTTTTTTTTACAATGATAAATTGTCTGTGGTAATTGTCATGATATATTATCGTGACATCCCTAACTGCTAACCCTTTGTGTGCCCAATGGCACGCTTTATTTTTCTGTACTGCGAGGGATCCAGCATGCCTTAACCAGGCCACGGACCCCTCAATTTCTGGAACCTAAACAGTTTTTCAGAAATCCTCTGTACTGCAAGGTACTAGCCCTGACTTTTGGATTTGGTACCAGTGGAAGCTGATTTCCAAGTGGCCTGCACTATCTCCTGCTGAACACACCTCTAACTACTGTATCTCCCTCTGTGTCTCTAGTTGAATTTATGTGCTAGGGTTTAATAATTTGTTTAATCCTTACAGTCATTTTAAGTTCTGAGTTGATATTAGAAGTGAATTTAGGAGCTTTTTTTTTTTTTTCTGTTGACTTTTCCATTAGCAGATTATATCCTCTCACCACTAGAGGGCTATATCTCTATCTCTTTATCTGGTACATAAGCCATGTGGGCTCTCTCTGCCTTTCTCTTGCCTCTCCTCCTCCTTGCCCTGGCCCCCCTCTTCTCTCTTCCTGGTCCTAGCCACCCCCGCCACCCTCTACTCTGGTTTCCACTGTTGCTCCAAGGGAACTCTCCACTTCCACTTGAGTGTTGTGCTTGGTGACCGTTTGGATATTCCTGGTTACTTAACCGACCACTACTCTCAACAAGTGTGGCCACCTCTCTACACTGTACCACCTTGCAGTCCATATGGGACACCGCCTGGAACATTGCAACTTCTACTCCAGGAAACAACAATCAAAACTATCTCTCAAAGAGCTGCGACTTTGCTCCTTAAAACTCCTACTCCTTCTCCTTCTCATCTCAGGCAGCGTCCATCCCAATCCTGGCCCTAGAAGCTCAGGCCACACACAAACTCCAGGTGCCCTATCCTTTCAACCATTAATATCTGCAGCCTACCACAAAGCTGGATGCACTCCAAGCCTTCATATGCCAACACAAGCCTGACATCCTTGCAGTGGTGGAAGCTTGGTTGACACCTCAAAGTTCTGACTCAGCAGTAACAATAAAGGGCTACAGTGTCCACAGGCTGGACCGGATATCCAAAAAAGGTGGTGGTTGCGCAATCTATATCAAAGACTCCCTGTCTTGGCACCCTGTAGCAACTCCATCACTTTCTGCCTCAGCCCAGATTCTGCCAATAAAAATCTTCCTAGGTCCCAACCATAAAGCCCTGACTATTGTCTCCATATACATCCTGCTCAGGGACCCTAAACATGGATTCAACGACGTCCTAAACTTTATCAACTCTCATCCTCCTGAAGCTGAACTTATTCTACTAGAGATTTCAACATAAACTGGTTAGCATTGGTGCCAGTGCCTATAAAGACTCCATCTCAGCTGCTAACCTGGCGAAGTGGTAAACTCCCCTACTAGGATTAACTACAAGACTGGCACCAGTACCCTCTTGGATTGGGTCCTCACCACTACCCCACAAGGATTTCTTGTACGACTATTCTCCAGACTCACTCAGTGACCACTCCCCAGTCACGTGTGCATGGTCTAACAAATTCTTAAGCCCTTCCCAAAATTATCCTCAGAGTCCTTCCTCATGGAAAACTTCCACATCTCAAACACCTGCTTCTACAAGACTGGCTACCCATCTATGAAGCAACAGATGTTAACTTGGCTCTTGATCACTTCATCTCAATTTCAACAAAGCCTCGACCTCTTTGCCCCTGCTAAAGGCACAAAACAAAATCTCTCTCTAACCCATGGGTCACTTGCTCTCTCTCACAGCTGAAACTAAGGGATCACATCTGGGCAGTTGCCAGGCCACTGGAAAACAACTGGACATCCAAGTTACAAACAAGTACGAAATGCCTGCACAAAAGCCATACAGCTAGTGAAATCCACTTATTACAAAGACGCTCTCACCAATACATGGAGAAATGGTCGTACTTTCTGGGACAGTATCAAGGATGTCACAGGAAGCAGCAAAACCTCTCCAGCCATGTTAATGGTTGATGGCTCCTCAACCCTTGACCCCAAGTTGATCGTGAAACATATTTAACACGGCTTTTTCAGACCTTAGTGCGTTATAGCCCATGACTTTTTGAAAACAGGGCCTACCCCCCATACCTCAGCAGCCCTCAGTCTAACCATCCCCTCTTCTACTTCAGGAAGGTAAGGCTGATGAAGCTCACTTATATTACTGCAGCTATCTCTAAATCTAGATCTAGTAGCGACACCCTGGACCTTAAGCTTCTGTTGCTCACCTCGATGAGGAAATTCATCCATTAACAAAATCGTAAACCTCTCTCTCTCTCTCTCAGCTGTGGAAAATCCCGGACCTATGGAAAAACAGCCACCGTGACCTCATCCATAAAAAGTGGGGACAAGATGATTCACTCAAATTATCACCCTATCTCCATACTGCCCCCCTCTCTAAGGCACTTGAGCGCATCGTGGCTGATCAACTTACTGACCACTGGATAAATACAATATCCTTGTCCACAACAACACGGCTTCTGGGAAGGTCACACAGCACCACAGCCCTTCTTGAGTTCACTGAGCTTTCTGAAATCCCTTGACAACGGCCTTCTCACAGGGGCCGTTTTAGTCAATCTCTCAAGGCCTTCAATAGAGTACACCATGGACTACTAATAACCAACTACTGAATGCGGGCTATCGTCAGACTCTTCTCTGGTTTAAAAGCTACTTAGAAACCGGGTCACAGAGAGAGTAAAATTGCGACGCTCTTTCTAACACCCTGCCTGTTCGCTCAGGTGTCCCACAGGGATCCATACTGGGACCCCTCCTTTTTAGCCTTTTCTTAAACTCCTTCCCTTACCACTGCTCTGAGCAGATCATACTATATGCCGATGATGCTGTTGTAGCAGGGAGGAGGCGGGGAACTACAGACCAGTCAGTCTTACCTCAGTAGTGGGCAAGATTATGGAGGCACTCCTTAAGGAAAGGATAGTGCAACACCTGGAATCCATAGGGGCACAGGATACAAGACAGCATGGGTTTACAAAGGAAGGTCCCGTCAAACTAATCTCATAGATTTCTTTGACTGGGTAACCAGAGTGGTGGACTGATGGGGAGCAGTTGATGTCGCCACCTTGACTTCAGCAAAGCTTTTGGACACTGTTCCACATAGAAGATTGATAAATAAGCTAGGTAGGCTCGGGGTGGGCTGAAGTTGGTCAACTGGGTGGCAAACTGGTTGACTGGCAGAAAACAGAGGTGGTGGTAAATGGTATACAGTCAGAAGAGATGCAAGTCACAAGTGGGGTACTCTGGATCAGTCCTGGGGCAGTCCTATTCAACATCTTCATTAGTGACCTCAGATGGACTAGAGGGTAAGGCTTGTCTGTTTTGCAGATGACACCAAGATCTGCAACAGAGTAGATGATCCAGATGGGTGGGCAGAATGAGAAGAGATCTGGATAAACTAGCAAATGGTCAGAAGAGTGGCAACTGGGATTTAATGCAAAGAAGTGCAAATCATGCACATAGGGAAGAGAAACCTGAAGCCACTTATAGGCTGGGAGGAGTTGCTAGCAGTCACAAAGGAAGAAAGAGACTTGGGCATCATCATCACTGATGACCTAAAATCATCCAAGCAGACCTCTAAAGCAGTAGGTAAGGCTAGGGGGTGTTAGGTGTATTAGTAGGGGGTATTTCACAAGTCGAAGAGGGAGGCATAATCCTTGCACAAGACATTGGTTAGCCCCATCTGGAGTACTGCGCAGTATTGGAGGCCACACCTTCCCAAGGACATTAATCAAATTGAGGCAGTCTGAGAAGGGCAACCAAAATGGTGCAGGGACTGCATCAGAAGACATATGAGGACAGATTAACGGAGCTCAATATGTATACCCTTGAGCAAAGGAGGAGAGAGGTGATATGATCGAGACATTTAAACACCTTGGGGCATAAACAAGGTGAAAGTGTCTAACATGTTTAAATATAAGAAAAATAGCAGGACAAGAGGACACAGCATGAGATTAGAGGAGGCCGATTAAGGGGAATATGAAATTCTTTTCACAGAAAGGGTGGTAGATGCATGGAATAGCTTACACAGTTAGTAGCTATGAATACAGTGCAGCAGGCTTCAAACAGGCATGGGATAGGCATAAGAGCAATACAAATGACTATGAATAGATAGGTCACTGAGAGCAAAGGCCGATGGCACATTTATAAGGTAGAAAAGAAATGGGCAGACTGGATGGGCCTTAGGTCCTTATCTGCCGTCAACTTCTATGTTTCTATGTTTCTATGTTTCTATGTATTCTCCACTCACAAAGATCCTGCAACTCTTCAACACAACCTTCAGCTTGGTTTCAGTTCTGTAGAGACATGGTTTCTTAATCATAAACGGGTCCTCAATGACAAGAAAACCAAATCTGTGCTCTTCTGCAGCTCTCATGACCCACACAAGCTACACCGCTTAGCTATCTCCACCACCCAGGGGGAACATTCTAGATCAGGTGATGTCCTTCAAATACTTAGGGATACAGCTTGACCCTAATCTCTCCTATGGACTCCATGTACAGTAGATAATGTAGCTAGAGCTGCTAATACACGGCTTGGTCTCCTCTACAAACACAGACCACACCTCACGCCAGAAGCTTTGAAGGTTGCAGTCCTGAGCTCTGTGATCTCTGTAATAGACTATGGTCTCATCATTTATGGCTCGGCCACAACCCTTAGATGCCTCTCAACTGCCTTAAATAAAGCATGTTGGCTCATCACTGGTAGTCACCGTCTCACCCACACATGTGACCTGTACACTCAGACTGGCTGGCTCCAACTATCAAACCGCATAAAGTTTTTCACCTGCTCCATGGTCAAAAAAAATCTACCTTGGTCTTGCACCTTCTGGGGTCTCAACTCTGTTACAACACCGAATTAACAAATGGTGCATTAGGAGATCCACGCTACAGCTACTGAAAGTCCCCCACTGTCACACTTCAGAGGGACAACACTCTTTGCTTATCAGGCACCACTCTGGTTCAGTGGCCTCAGCCCAACCATCTCCTCTGCCCCAAATGATGCATTTCCCACATGTTTGTTTACTGCGACAAAAAACTGTACTCTTTTCCATGTCTCCTTGACTGTTGTTCCTCATGTTGTACTCTCCCGAGTCGTTCCTGAAAATAGGCATAATACTTGTCTAGTGTACTTACCCGGTAAACAAAAGCTAAATAAATAAATAAACTATTGGTATGTTTAAAACTAGGCTCCAGGACAATCTCACTACCAACAGCTCCTGTGATTGCCCAACTTAACCTTGTTTCTCCACTTCCTTTCTGCTCTAGTTTCTCCCCACTGGATTCTACCCTCACATCTTGGTATACCCAATGCTGAACTTTCACTCTCTCGCCACCCTTCCTGCACTACTTCTCCCCCACCCTCTTCCCTCTCCCTATGACTCTGGCACTTCTTATCTGTTGTCTATTTTCTCTGACAAATGCTGCCGGCTGCCTTGTTACAATGCTACCCTTGAACTGTATTAATCTGTACTCTGCTTGCAATGTCCACATTGTAGTAATCCCTGTCTTGATGTTCTCCATAATTTGTATTTCTCTGATGTGGAACCTTTGTAAAAGAGCCATGGCTCAAAGGTATTTGTAATCCTAGGCTTGATAGATAGATAAATAAATAAAAAATAAGTATCTGGTAACCCGATCGCACGCTTTATTTTATGCTTTACCTTTGTCTCAGCTCCACTGTCTATCTGGGAGCCAGGATCTCCCTTTTAATGTGGCCGTACAGCCCAGTATTGACAACGGAGCTATGGCTCTCAGCATGTACTGCCGTGTATGTTTGGCAGCTCAAATAATGCCGGACGCAGCTTTCTCGTTTCTTGACCCATTCTTTGCTCCAGGGGTCAGGGAGGCTGCCACCAGTGTGCCCAGTGGTGCTTTTCCACCCAGCAGTCCTGGGGCTGAGATCACAGGTACAGCAGGTGGCTTCAACCACAGGGATTGGCAGTGGAGCCCTGGCTTGGATCCCACACTACTGCCTTGCCTTTCCCCACTTCAGCAGTCCTGGAAGACCAGAGGGTGAAGAAAGAGAGGGCACGGCAGAAGACGGTATAGTAAGCCCCCAAAATGGTGGTGTGGGGCTTACACTCTCCTGCCAGACTCTTTTCGCCCTCACTGAGAGCATATCCATACAGTCCACAAGTTCAAATGACAATGGCATGAGCATTCGATTATTATATACGCTTCTATCCAACACCTGATACCCAACTTATCAGTGCATTTATACATATTTACACAGTGCATTTTTCTGACTAGACAATTGATGCTTTCTATCCATAGCATTTAGTTGGTATACATTTTCCCACCTGAATCTGTGGGGTACATTACAGGGATATAGTACAGGGCAATATGCTTATGAACCACATGAATGGAGGTATTAGAGGAGGCATCAAGGTGTGAGCTTGATGATGGTTGATGATTGGTATGTTCATGTCCAGACTTGCAAGGTAACACTGGCTTGGTGTAGGGTGTACAACTCCTCGGCCCAACTATTTGTCCAGCACAAGAGCATTGTTAGGAATTAAAGCAGTCTCTGCGATTCGTGTCTCAAGTTTAACTCCACATCATTGTCCCTGACAATCAAATTGTACAGTTGCCAATTATTCCAGCAGAGACTGTGCTGTATCTGGATTCAAATGGTGTGAAAAATGTGATTGCTTGATAGTTCCCTAATTGGAGATACGCTAGCTATCTGTTCTGAACTTCTCCATTCCTGTGGTTGAAATTGCTCAATTTGGAGTCTGACAGGTACTTTGGTGCAACACACAATGTCATAATCACTGTTGTCAGACCTATTTTAATTGACTGTTCCACAGGGACTTCATTTGTGATACGTCTCAAGTGTAGGCATCCCATTTCTTGGCTGGTTTGTGTGGCTCCACGCTTTTGTCTCCGGCCACTGGATGTTCAATTTTGGGGTAGGCTCAGGCACAGACTCCCCAATAGGTAGGAGGTGGTTCCTGTGTGCAGTCTTTTCCAGGCCCTCTACATTGTTCTTGTCAAATTCAGAGATTGAAAGGTCAGGCATTTGGCTCAACTATGACATATGATTCTAGTGCCCAGTGGTCTTGAATTTTGTGTTGAATTTTGTGTTCTCTCTGTAAACCCATGTTCCTCAGAACACATGGTCTCCAACCTGCAGCACCTGGTGACAAACTTGCTTGTCATACCTGCCCATCTCACAGACCAGACTCCTCCGGTATCGTAGCTCCACAGCGTTCACGATCACTCACCTCCACAGAGCTCTGGCTATGCCCCCCAAGCAGGGTCAGTCCCTGAAATTCGATGTTTTGTCAGGTGGCGCCATGATCAGATGGGCAATGGAGGCCTTGGGAGCTTCTGCTATCTGTCATCATGAAGGTGCTGGGGCCATTTTTCATAGTTTCTTCCCCCCCCTCCTGGGGACATTGTGTATGAGGACGTCAGTGCAAGCCCTGCAGGTGCCTGTGCCTGTGTCCACCCGCTAATATCGGTGATGTCTCTGCCCTCCCCTCTACCTGCCAGCCGCACTACCACTGTGGTGGTCACCCAAGTGGCCATATTGTGGAGGAGGACAGAACCCTTCTTCCCCCGGAGGAGGCAAGTGTCCTCTGGGATGTTCAAACCTCCTTCCCTGGCTGGCCCCTGACAACTCAAACCCATTCCCAAGCTTGGGTCGCTGGTGTCGGGAGCAATAGAGCTACCATTACACCAACAGGATGGCTCTGTCATACCTGTTTTTATTTGCAAGGCTGTTCTTGGCTGCGACCTCAGAGGCAAGTTGGTAGGTTTTCAGCAACTGTAGATGCAGTCGCCTGGTGTGCTCTAAGTAGGTCTCATCTGATGCGCCATCATCTGAAATTCTGAAACCGATCCACTGGTAGACTAACTTCTGTGCCAAACATTAAGTAGAATGGGGTCCTGTTGGCAGCATCATTATGGATGCAGTCGTAAGCATGTACCAGTGAACTTACTTTCTAGCTCCAGTGTGGTTTCTGAGCTCAGTCAAGGGTGCCCAACATGTCAAGCAGTGTTCTGTTAGTGTTCAAGCCGAGGGTCCCCCGTGGGTGATGAAGTGTGGTTCTTGATTTCTTGATGCCATAGGTTGCCAGAAAATCTTTTATAAATAGACTTTCAAAATTCCTCCTTGGTCTGAGTGAATTCTTTAGGATGCGTAATTTACATATTGCTGCAATACTTTGGCAACAGCAATAGCCTTTGATCATTCGGTGTGCCTGAGTGTATTGTATGTTCGGTCAGGACTAGGATGTTCCCATGTTTTTGCTGTCAGGCATTGATGAGAGGAAGTCCACAGACTTACTCAAATGGCCCACTGGTTTTGACGTTGACTAACTGGTGGTGTTCTTTTGGCAAAATCTTTCTTGATGCATCTAGGACAATTCTTGCAATGCTTCTCAACCTCTTTTATCATTTGTGCCAATACAACTTGGCTTGCATTAAGTCCACAGTGTGGTTAACTCTCAAGTGACCCATATCGTTATGTAGGGATCATATAATGGCTGTTCGGTACTTCCAGGTAATACCAGCTGTTGTTGAGGGAACTTAGGTTGTGTACTATCATGAGGTGTTGCTCAGAGCATTCCATCTTTTAAAGACGTTTTGTTTCACTCTTGCAATAACATCTGGGTGAGTTATTTTTACTTGACTTGCATCCTGCCTCTTCTCCAGGGTGTGCACCGTGCCATGTCATACAGTCTTCCATTTGGGTTTGTCTTAGTTCAGGACAGTTTGAGTTCAGGATGGTTAGGCTCGTGCAGAGATGAAAGGTCCAGACTAATAAATTGAGATATGCAGTCAGAATGCACTCTGGAGAGGCCCACATCACGTAGATTGTGCCTCTCCTGCCAATCTGCACCATGCAATCTGTAGTTTCAGATTTCGAACACATTGCTTTTCTGCTACACTTGGAACTGAAGTGCTTTGATTTGACCAACCAGGGTGTGGACGCAGGGGTAAGGTGTCAGTGTTGCTTCGGCCACTGCGGTATTGCATACTGTAATTGTAGGTGGATAAATCTGAAAGCCACCAGTGTCCTGCTGCACCAATTTTGGCAGCTGTAATTATGTGAGAGGATTATTGTCTGTTCTTACTGTGAACTTGGCCCCATATGGGTAGTCATGGAATTTTTCAGTGACAGTCCATTTTGTGCCAAGAATTCCAGTTTTGCATTGGTTATAGCTTTTCAGATGGGTTCAGACTTCGCTGGCAAAGCAACTGGATGAAATCCTCAGGGTGCTCTTGGTTCAGGACAGCTCCCAAGCCACTTAAACTGAAGTCTTGCCCAGACACCTCGACCTGCCCAGCTGGTAAGGTCCTTCTGGATTATTTGCCCGAGGAGGGAGGATAGGGATGATCCAAGGTGTCCAGGGACATGGCTAGTAGCTGCTCAGTCTGCCTCTGGAGGTGGGCCAAGTGGTCCTCATCTGTTGACAAATTCTTTATTTCTAAGTCACCCTCTCAAAGAAGACTATCATGTTGGTTTGACGTGATTTAGTCTCATAAAGCTGTGCTGAGAGAGGGTAAGAACATTAGTCTCAACCAATTGATAATGGCCTCCTGACTTTCTAAGACACATGGAGAACAATTACTCATACAGCAGTGAGGACCTATGACCTCTGCTGTTAAGGGTTGCCCCTTCGATCACACAGATACCTGTCTGTAAATATGGTACTCATCACTGTGACCTTTACCACTCCCTTGCATTTCTCTCACTTGAAAATAGATGTGTCTTTCCCATTGTGCAAGATTTATTTCTAAATACTGGTTCAGGTCCCTACTGTCCTACCTCTCCTCCTCTATCACCCCCATTATCTGATCCCATGATGCCCGCACGTTTGTGTTCCCCTGCCGTTCTGCTGCAGTAGGACAGTCGGCTTCCTCGCATTGTTTCCTTAAACTCTGGAATGTACTACCACATCAGATAAGACACTCCTCCTCCCTTTCCTCCATCTCAATATCCCTTCGTAACTTCTACTCAACCAATTGCACCTGCTCCTAAGCACTCACTCCTTCACCCTTTCCCTCACTACTCTGTCTCTGCAAATCTCGTCTGCTCTTACCTTGCACTATAAATGCTCGGAAGTGATTTTGTGTAGTATCTACATATTCTTTGTTGCCGTTTCCTGTAAATACCTTGTGTATTTTAATCATTTAAAGCACTTGTATACTTTCTGCTCTGTTTATAGTTTACTGTGTATTTGATGCTTTGCCTTGTACTAGTTGTAATGTACGTCAATTATTGCAATCCTGCTTGTATAATGTTTTCTAAGCCATGTCTGTAACTCCTATCCCCCTTCCCCCAGGATGCACCAGGAGACGAGCAACTTGTTGTTCGTCGTGCCTTTCCAGGTGAAACTTTTCAATAAATACATAAATAAACAGAGAGGATTCTGCTAGTATCATCATCATGGGTCTTTGAGCTACCCAAGTAGTAGCCTTCAGAATGGGGAGATTAGGGGGTTGTCAAAGGGGGCTTTGTAGGCTGTTCCATTCTGCAGGATTTGAGAAGGAGGACCATCTGCTGAAGTCTTTTTTTGAAATGTGGGTACTAGCTAGCTAGTTGCCTCAGTTGAACTCAGTGAAGGACAGAGGCAAAGAAGGATATAAGGTATGTGGTGGTTGATGGGCGAGGAAGGATATAAGGTATGTGGTGGCTGGAGAGGGCATGCAGCTGTAGAGGCATGTGTACCAGTGGTAGTCCATGTGAGTGGTAAGACTTGTCCAGTTGAGTTGTCTGTATAATGGGCAGGAGTGTGCTCTTGATTATATTATCTAGGGCAAACCTGCATGCAGTTCCTATTGTACAGGACATCCAACCTGTGCAGTGTGGCTGCAAGGGCTGAGGGGTATCTCATAATCATATTCCAGGAGAAGGAGTAGGAATTGTATCGTTATCTGAATGCTTTTGGGTAGAATAATGTCTGAGCAACCACCTCCAGCATTCCTGTGAGAGAATAGAGACTATTCCTGACCCTGTGAAGTGCTCCTACATTAGGACCCACTAAAGCAGTGATGTAATCTGCATACTTCTGATAGCAGCTTTGGTCTAGCTGTAGCCTCAGATGTTTGAAGAACAGGACTTCTCTAGGTGGGTGGAGAGGGTGGTAACTGGTTTTCGGGTTTGTGTGGGTGTCAAAACTATGTCTTGGTCCTTTTACACACTGAGAAGTGGACAGGCTTCCGGTGCTGCACAGTATAGGTCCTGGAGTTGATTCGCTGCACCAACTAGTGCAGGGACACTGCAGTAGAGAACAATGTCAGCATATGTTTTCTTGCTTTGGACATATTGGGTGGGGTAGTATATTTTTTGAATGTTTACACTCTATTCATGTCAAGTTTTGGTGTTTTAAATTAGGATGCATATCAATCACTATATCTCTCCACACACACTCCATCTTACTCCTATGCTCTGCCCAGAACTGCTTCACGACTGATTCCTCCGAGGCTTTATGGGGACCAGATGTCCAGGCTGCACACAGCCTCTGACTGAAGACGTGCCCTAGTCTTTGACCAGGAGCAGTGGGCGATTGGTGTTTTTTGGGATGTCTGGAGCAGGCTGCACAGGCTTTATTCATGCTGCTGGACTAAGGCAGCTTTTTTGTTTCAGCTTTTGGTCCCTGTCCTCGCAACCGTCCAAATGCAAGGGGCTGCATGTAGAGGGCGCCAAGTACATGTGTCAAAGTGTGCTGCCGCAGAACCCATCAGACTTCTACCCCTCACAAGAGACTGCTGCTGAACTGTCACGTGTGGTAACCCAAGTGGCAGTGTTGTAGCCAAGTCTAGTACATCCTGGCCACTCCAAGAATAGTGGTTCCTGGACTTGTTCCTTAATCCGAGTACCCGACATTGGAAATGGTAGTCCTGCTGCTGCGCTTTCATGCTTACTTAGGTTGATAGTTTATTAACGAATGTTGAAAAAAGCCAGAGGCCTAGGACAGGACCCTGATGTGCACATCCTGCGTTAGGGTCCCAAGTTCAAAGAGGGTGGCACCATTTCCAGATGTGGAGAATTGCTTCATTTTGTAATAAATTGATTTTTTGTCTGTATATTTTTCATTTTACAGTTGCTAGAAGAAAATGATCAACTGATTCGATGCATTGAGGAATACCAGAATAAAGGGAGAGCCACAGAATGTGCGCAGTAAGTTGGTATTGGAGCTGTTTTGTTTTTTTTTCCATTAATTATATTTGTTGACATTCCTCATCACAACATTGTCCACAGATATACACTGTGGTTCCAGAAATTAGGTACTAACTTTGAGGAGTGTTACAAGGCCGGGTTGTCTAGTGGTGTGGCGCTAGCGCCTTAGGCCCTCCATGGAGGATGAGGGCATTCACTGGGGCACTCAGTCCTCCTCCCTCTAGCCGGACCCCAGTGGCCCAGGCTTGTTACAGAACCTTGGTTACTAGCATCTGGAGCAGTAGTGCTATTGCTACACTTATAGGTCATTAATTTGCATTCTTTTGATTTATCTACTTGCCATTCTTTCTACCTCTAGTATTTGCACAGTACATCAGCCTAAGCTAATGGGATGGGGCTCTTTAAAAAAAAAAAAAAAAAATAGTTGCCTTGTCTTGCCCTAGAGCAGACTTGGAAGATTGGTTAAAGGAAGAGAAAATGGCCTTAACACAACTAAAACCCAGCTTTCCCCACTCAGCAGTAACACAATGTGGAGCAAATTTAAGGCAGCCCAACAATTTGCAGTGGCACAGGTTGAGGCCTTGATTCAGGTTATTCTGGCAGTGATGGACCCCTCGAGAAGACAAGGGATAGAAAAAGCCTCCTATTCCTTTCCAGGCTCACTCTTCCATCGTGGGATCTTTTTGCAGATGCTGTGAAGTTTATGTAACCCCTCACCTCTGCCTTTCTAGCAAAACGACAGGTGGCATGCTGTTGAAGCTGACAGCAGTACCTGGTGGGGACTGGGTTTGGGGAGGATGAGGTTACTCGGCACAGGAGGGGCCTAGGTTTGGCTACTCTGCACAGGGGCACCCAAGTAAATCCAAACATGGGAAGCAATAACTAATGTCCAGAACCAGGAATGGGATTCTTCAGTGTGGCTTTTATTCACATCCAAGCTGAACAAATAAAGCATAGACGGACCCCCATGGGGCTACATTCCTGGTAATGCAGATTAGAGACAACAGAACACTTTATCACTATTTCCAGCTCTTAGGCTGTAAACCCACCAGGCACACAACCCAGACTTGCACGCAGCTTTGGGTACACAGCCCGACTTGTACACACTTGGGTTTTCCCCACTGGCCCGGCTCCCCCGCCGGCCACTTGATCCGAGGTCCAATTGAGGAATGAACCAGATTATCCTGTTGTGGCTCCCCAAACCACACTAGAGTCTTCGACTCCTAGAGAGAATTTTCCTTACAATCCCATGTCTGGGTACTTCCCTATCACTGGTCAAGTGCCTGAGGCAAAGTAGAAATCCACAGAAATCCTAGAGGTGGACCTGGTCACTAAAGATGGGGGTGCCACCCACCTCCAGCTCCCACAGCCCATACCCGCCATTTCTCTGAAACTGAACAATTCCTTTACTGAATTTCAAATGTAGATTTTGGGTAGATGTCCGTCACATTCCTCTACATATCATTGCATCCAACAAGCTCTGGACTTGAACCTACTTTTACTTTGCTTAGCCCATTACTCTAGGCTTCCCAATATTTAGTAGTTCAATCCCCACATAGTCGCACAAGTCCCAGGGTGAAAAACATAGGCCCTTTTAGCAAGAGCAGACACTCACCCTCACGTTGCAGGTGCCCCACAGGCGACTCACAAATCTTCTTGTTCTCCCAGATAAATTCTGGAACACACAGGCAGCTTTTCCTTCACAGGCAGAACTAGGGGCTTGCCCCAGGAATCTGCAGGGAAATCTTTCCTCCCCTCCCGAAGGGAGGGGCACTGAGACCCGAAAACAGCAGTCTCCACCACTTCAGTTATCTTCTGTGTCTCTCTTTAAGGTGGAGACGCACACCCTTTTAAACTAAAAGTAGCCCTCTGTCAGGGCTAGGGCTCCTAGAGCCTTCACTGAGCTGCTTTCTCAGCAAGCTCCCAACTTCACACTCGCACACTGAAGACTGACTGAAGACACTAACTTCAAAACTTCCCAACGTTCTAACTAACTCTCTGCTTCAGATTCCAGTGTGGCTCATGCAGCTGCGATAGTTCTATTGGTGATGTTATCCCCAGTCTCAGCTGAGACTGAGAACAGAGTGAGACAGTGTAAAACCCATTTAACTGGAGTTTCACAAGCTGCCTTCCCTGCCTACCACTAGGTCTTACTGGGATTCTAGTAACCCCGGGTAACAAGGGGGTTACACTCGCCCTTGACCAGGAAAATGACTGTCTGCAGTCATTATTTACCTGGCCTTAGGCCATCCCACCCTATGTGCTACCTGTGGAGGGGAGTGATCAGGCCCCCTCCTACCATGTGCAAGCACAGGCAGGCAACACTAAGGGCCTAGAGGCCTTTAGCTGACATATCAGCCTCTACCCTATACACTTACTATGGACGCCTAGTGGCTCTGGTAGAACCATCCATAGCATAGCCCTGATAGATCAGCACTGCAGTCCCAATGGCCATTCAGGACCACAGCCTGTCTATTTCCTCCCCCCCAACCCTCTAGGGAAAACCTATCTGCTTCTAACCTAATACCCCCAAAACAAAAATAACTCGGGGACCTCCCCGACCTTGGGCAACCTGCAACCACACACCATTAAAATACCATTTTACTGCCCCCACAACCACACATGTGGAAGGAAAGGGTTAATACAGTAATAACAACCATAATAACACCACAGTACTTTAAATGTCTACACACTAAAGCACTGATGAGGAACTCTGAGCCCCTTCTCCTCTTTTTGTCCTCTCTTCTGTCTTCCCAGGAACATCTGTAAGAAAAAGAAAGACAACACACACTCCTAATCTGCATACACAGTCTACCTAAACCCCTACCATCAAAACACTAAAGAATCCCAAAAAGATTTTTTTTAGAAAAACAGTATTTACATTAGAAAACAATGACATTATTTACAATACACATTTGGGAGGATGGAGTGCCCTAAAAGTCCCAACTAGTGACCACAATGCCCGAAAGGCTAGTCCAATAAAGTCTCTCCTGGGCCGGAGCCCGGTGAAGCACAGTTCTAACAGGCCAAAGTCCCGAAGGGGAGACTCTTTGAGGACAGTTCACACATTTTGAAGTCTGCTACTGTAGGGTGTGTGCTGTAATGTCATAAAGATAGAAAAGTTTGGACTTACCAGCCACTTGTAGAATGGAAATTTTGGGACCAACCTGCACCTCTGACGAAGACTCTCCCCTGGCAGCATTTCTTCCGATACAGTTGGGCGGACATCTTCCGGGAACCACAGGAGGGCACATCTGGGAACAGCTTTGCTGATGTCATCTCCGGAGATGGAACCTTAGAACAGGAACAAAAAGAAAACAACTGGTCCGACGTCATCCAGTTACCAGGCGATGAACAGGATACAGCTGGGCTGGTGTTCTCTCTGGATCTGAAGTCATCTGTGGGCCAGTCGATGGTTTCTGGAAAGGCCAGTACACTGTAGACTGATGAATGTGGGCACCTGAGTCCTGGATGTCCATATTGGTGGATCAATAAAGGCACTTACAGTCCGTGTGGCAGTATTGACTACCACTGCTCAGCTTTCCATTTAGTAGGCACGGGCACATTTGCTGGGAGGTCCTTGCACTGAGGCCAGTTGTACCGGAGGTCAGGGGCTTGAATTATTACCTCGTCTGGGTGCACATAATTCACACAGTGGGAGATTTCACGTCCCTTTCCATCCACTATTTGCACTCTGCCTATAAACAGTGTCCTGCCTGTCTTCCACTGGGTATACTTCTCATGAAACAGTCTGTTCTTTACATGCTTGTTGGCCCCAGGATGCACACTTTTCATTGCTTCATCCCAGATTCAGGATTTCCTGCTGTTCTCAGTCTCCTCCCAGACTTTCCGAGGAAAGGTCATACCATAGATCTCATTTGCCTTTCTACAAACCAGTCTCTCCTCTTTACTTGCTTTGGTCAATCTGAGACTGCTGGCCTGGCTTGGGGGTGGCCAGTCCTGGTTCTGCCAGCTATGCATCCTTAAAGAAATTAGAAACGGATCCCTGACTTCTTCCTCTTGCGAAGCCAGGGCAGTGGCATCGCCACTTTCTTCCATGCATTCCTCCGAGGCAAGATCTTGAGGCTGTGTACCTGTTCCTTTTTCACAAGGCCACATAGGTTCCCCCTCATCTTCCTCTTCACTGAGGATCTGAGCCCAGGAGTGAGCAGTCGTTCTCACTCCTGAGACTATCCACTCATCACTAGGCGCGGAGGTTGACACCTCCCACTCAAAGGCCTCCCGCATCTCATCTTCGCCTAAGAGACTTGGGCTAGGCCCCCCCTCCAGGAGTCTATTGATGCTTTATCCGAACTTTCCTTTTGGGATCCAGCATCCGAAACTTCAACTTCTGGTTCTGTCTCTAACTCTGCAACCTCTAGCTTTGTGCCACACTCCCCCGAGGGGCCTTCCTCCACAGGCTCGGCCTGGTGCTGTGTGCTGCCAACTGCAGATTCCTGAACCTTGTCCATGGGAGCCAAACGGATTGGAGGCACTTTATACAAGCCATATCTTTTAGGCATCCAGCACAGTGAGGAATCATGAAGATGTCCCTTCCAGCTCTCAAGCATATTTTACATACCTGTACTGTATATCCAGGAACCGCCACATGAGGTGGCAGTTGTCCTCCATAGCACCACTTTTCAATATCCCTCAGTCTAGTCACTGCTGCTGTTACTGCAACCCAGGTATGATCCGGGTAACAAACTGGTCCTGAGGCCATAACTGCAGAAAAACAAACAAAATTTCACTGAAAGTCCTACTTTATTGAACACACTCTTTAGTTGTAAAATGGCTCCTCTGCTGCTGTGTTTACTTTACTACCCCACCCTGTAATGGTGGCGGCAGCACTCTGTGCATCAACATTCAGAATCTGGGTCAAGCCACTGCAATCGATTTACACAAACTACTGATAACTTTTCTCAAACTGCACAACTTGCTCTGTTCTTGCTTAAACACATTTACAGGATTTTCCACGGACTTATTACATGCTGGAAACATTTATTTGATTCACAGTCCCTTAAAGCTTCAGGTTTTAGCACAGGATTGCCTATATTTCTAGTGTGTGCACATCTACAACCTACAGTCTCTCTCTGGCTTCAAACTTAAAACTGAGGCTGAATTCATTACTTTGCACACAGTCAATGGCTTAACAGACTTGCACTTGCTGGCAGGACTTGGCCCAGTCGTTACTTGCAAAGCAACTACACTGCTACACACACATTTTTATGGCATAGGGCAGAAAATCACTGTTTGAGCAGTTTTTAGGTTGTTACTTACTGTTATCAGTAGCAGTTTGCTGCAATGGGGAAAATGGCCTGCAGCCAGTTCTTGGAGGCCTCAGAACAGAAATGGGCGGGCAGTCCTACCGATCGTCTTCTCGACCACCAAACTTGCAATTCCGATGATCGATTAGCAGGTTGAGCCCGATTTTTAAAGAAGATAGTCTAGTTTTATAAGGTTTACAGCGATTTTAACACACTGCGACACTCCTTCACTAGCCAGTACACGCACTCCACTCACACTCCCTCTTGAATGCTGGGGCAGTCTCTGTAGAGCTGGCTGAGGGTGGGACTGATCTCAGCCTGACCAATCACACGACGCCATGCAAATGAGCCTCTTCTTCCTCACAAGGGCTGTTCTCCTCGCCATCTCAAGCAGGCAAATTTAAACTGCAGAATGCAACTTTTTTTTTTCTCCCAACTGACTCCACGGTGGAGTCCATTTCAGCCATTTAACAAAGCCATTACACCTGCAAGTCTCTCATTTCATTCAAAAAGCATTTCCAACGTCCAGGGCACAATTTTCCTGTTGTTACCTCTAGTCTTCCACACTTTTCTTTACAACAATTCATTTTAAAAGCAGACAAAACGCTGTAAACAATTTGGTGCAGGACAAGGGCACACTCTTTCACTTTACTGCTCCTTGGTAAACAGTTGGTATTTTAAACAGCAGCACAAGATCCACAGCATGCAGCAACACACTAGGGAAATTGCTTCAGCTTTTTGGGCTACACACTGCCAGATAGCCAAAATGCTAGCCCCCTTGCCCAAGCACCTTCCTCCCTGAACAGAATCCAAAGCGGTGCCTCCATTTTTGTAGCCCCTCACCCCTGGCTTTCTAGCAAAATGACAGGTGGCATGCTGTTGAAGCTGACAGCAGTACCTGGTGGGGACTGGGTTTGGGGAGGATGAGGTTACTCGGCGCAGGGGGGGGCCTAGGTTTGGCTACTCTGCACAGGGGCACCCAAATAAATTTGAACACAGGAAGCAATAACTAATGTCCAGAACCAGGAATGGGATTCTTCAGTGTGGCTTTTATTCACATCCAAGCTGAACAAACGAAGCATAGACGATCCTCTACGGGCTACATTCTGGTAATGCAGATTAGAGAACAGAACACTTTATCACTATTTCCAGCCCTCGGCTCTAAACTCACCAGACACACAGCCCAAACTTGCACGCAGCTTTGGGTACACAGCCCAACTTGTACACACTTGTTTTTCCCACTGGCCTGGCTCCTCGCCGCTACTTTGATCCCGTGGTTCATTTGAGGAATGAACCAATTATCCTGTTGTGGCTCCCTCAACCACACTAGAGTCTTCGACTCTAGAGAGAATTTTCCTTACAATCCCACTTCTGGGTACTTCCTCATCACTGGCCAAGTGCCTGAGGCAAAGTAGAAACTACAGAAGAACTGGGTAGAGGTGGACCTGGTCACTAAAATGGGGCTACCCACCTCCAGCTCCCACAGCCCATACCCGGCCATTTCTCTGAAACTGAACAATTCCTTTACTGAACTTTCAAATGTAGACTATGGGTAGACGCCTGTCACATCTCCTCTATCATTTTGCATCCCAACAAGCTCTGACTTGAACATACTTTTTCTTTGCTTAGCCCCATTACTCTAGGTCTCCCAATATTTAGTAGTTCAATCCTCCACATAGTCGCACAAGTCCCAGGGTGAAAACATAGGCCCTTTTAGCAAGAGCAGACACTCACCCTCACGTTGCAGGTGCCCCACAGGCGACTCACAAATCTTCTTGTTCTCCCAAATAAATTCTGGAACACACAGGCAGCTTTTCCTTCACAAGCAGAACTAGGGGGTTGCCCAGCAATCTGCAGGGAAACCTTTCCTGCGCCCCCCCCACTGAGACCCGAAAACAGCAGTCTCCACCACTCCAGTTATCTTCTGTGTCTCTCCTTTAAGGTGGAGACACACACCCTTTTAAACTAAAAGTAGCCCTCTGTCAGGGCTGAGGCTCCTAGAGCCTTCACTGAGCTGCTTTCTCAGCAAGCTCCCAACTTCACACTCACACACTGAAGACTGACTGAAGACACTGACTTCAAAACTTCCCAACGTTCTAACTAACTCCCTTTGCTGCAGATTCCAATGTGGCTCATGCAGCTGTGATAGTTCTATTGGTGATGTCATCCCTCAGTCTCAGCTGAGACTGAGAACAGAGTGAGACAGTGTAACCCATTTAACTGGAGTTTTGCAAGCTGCCTTCCCTGCCTACCACTAGGTCTTACTGGGATTCTAGTAACCCTGGGTAACAAGGGGTTACACTTACAATATGTACTTGGTACTCAGCAGTGAGGGAATGAATCAAGTGAAAGTGGGGCTGCAGTGGCAGACCCTACAAGCAGCTAAGCCAGATGTGTTAACATAGAAACATAGAATTTGTTGTCAGAAAAAAGCATCTGGAGCCCTAGTCTGCCTTATTTTTCCTTGCCTACTCCGACACCACGACCCTATTTGGTCTCTGGCATCCCTCCTGCCTTCCTTTCTTCTGCCTTGTATGCCTATCTCATGCATGCTTGAAGCCCCCACTGTTTGTTTTCGCCCCCTTCACCTCTACTGGCAGGCTGTTCAAACAACATGAAGTCTTGCTGTATTCAGACATAATGCAGTTAGCCCCAGCACTTGAACTGCCCCGGAGAGGAAAGAGTTGACTCTGTGCAGAAGCATAGAACACTGAGCTTGAGCTCTGTTTCCAAACCTCCTGTCTGTAGTACTTCTCAGTGTAACTGCTAGATTCTGTATCCACCCTAACAGTGAAGTTGTTCGAGATTTCTTCTGCTCGTTCAGTAAAAGTAAAGTTCCTGGTTTAAACCATATAATTTTTTTATTTTCTGATTTCCAGCCTCTGTCTCACGTACAGGTAGTGTGTAGATAGGTAGTGATCGTATTTTATTCTGTGAAAAGTTGGAAATTGTTCTTTTCTTGGTTTCTTTCCGGTTAGTCAAGTTTGGAACTGACCCATTCTGATTAAATTTATTTCTGGGATTAGAGTGGTGTTCTGGTACTGATCATTTTCAAAAGAACCCAGGTTTTTGCCGGTTCTTTTAAAAGCCGTGATATGGTTTGTAACCGATCGGGTTATTGTATTACCTGGCTTGAAAGCTGCAATAGGGTAATTGTTAGTTGGCTATGTCTGAGAAACCCAAGAAGAAACCGTCCCACTGGGTTTCAACACTGTACTGAGTGGGGAGGCCTTGCTAAGGCTGACCCCACCTCATCTGTCTTTATTGTCTGGGGTTTGACCACCCCAAGTCAGACTGCCAAATCTGTAAAACTTTCGACTGAGTAGGCTAAAGGAAAGGGAGGCCGATAAAGGCTGTAGATCCGGATGTGCGCCGGTTCTGTTCTTGGCTGAACCTTAGGAGGTGCCTACTGATCTATGCGATACCTCCTCGGCAAAGGAGAGCCGATCCCGAGGGTCAGTTCCATCAAAAGAAGCTAGTCTGCTGGTTCAGATCCAGTATCACATTCTCCAACCACGGACTGAAATAGCCAAAGCGATTAGCATTGTTCAATCGCTTAGACTGATTCCTCCAACCAGTACTACTGATTAGGCGGTTGATCCATCTCCTCCGGATTATGATCCAGACGCTTTTATGAGGAGTGGTGAGACGAAGACTAGGAGGAGGAGGAATAATAATGTGCCCATTGAACCAGACATCTCCCCAGATAGGCCCTCAGGTGTCTCTCCTCCCAGGCTCTTTGAGTCCCCTTCACATTTTTTGTTCTACAAAAAGGTGGCAGAAACCCTGCAGTTTCCCTTGGTTGAAGCTGCAGAGGAGGATGAAGAGCCTGATTTTGTGGAAATGATGGACATCCCAGAGTCAAAAAAAAAAAAGGCTATCCCTCTTCATAACTCCTTGGGGGAAACAGACACACAAAATTTTACAAACCCCTAATTCAGTACCTCTTGTGGATAAGAGAATGGACAGGAGGTATTTGTTATCCGGCTCAGCTGCTGAGTTCCTTTATAGTCATTGCAGTCATGTTGGGGTAGTGCAGGCTGCAGCCTGTGACAGGGCTAACATTCCTTTGACTTCACACCCCTGGATAAGGACTCAGTAAAGTGGATGCCATGGGCAAAAAAAAACAGTATTTGGCATCCTGTTTGGGACTCAGGCAGGCTACTTATATGTTTCTACACAGCCAGGTACCAGAAATTCAGATGGGATACGGTTCTGGAACTGGCTAAACAGGCCTCTTCCCCAGCTAGCCAAGGAGCTGAAGGAGGTGGCTGCTGATGGAATTGAGACAGCCAAAATGCAATTTCATGCTGCTGTGGACTCCAGTGATGTGGCATCTAGAGTCATGGTTACATTTGTGTCTCTCAGACATGCTTGACTAAGCCTTTCACAGGATACCCAGAGTAAGGCTATGGATTTTTCTGTAGTAGGTAACTCTCTGTTTGGGGAGCAGACAGAGGCTTACATGAAGAAAATGGATGAATACAGGACCACGTACAGGAGTGCACAGGCCAAAGAAAGGCAATGCCACTCCACACAAGCAGCAGTCTAGGGGCAGGGGCAGGCCCTTTCAAAGGCCTTTTTTTTACCAGGCCCCTCTCCCTTCCCACAGAGGGGGTTCTTCAGGAGGAGGGCAGGAAGGGGATGAGCAGAGCTGCCCCTCCTCCTCTCAGTCTGCCTGCCAAGCAGACATCCTGATGTCAGCCTGGTCGACTCTTATTTTCAGTAGGAGGCGGCTGGCTTATTACTTCCAGGCTGAAGTCGTGACCTTGGACAAGGGGTCCTGGAAGTGCAATGTCAGGACTGGCCTCTGCTTCAAAAAATTTCCAAAAAGATGGCCAAGTCTTTTCCACCTGCATCACTCACGAAACCATTGCCCTAGAGGCAGAGGTTTTCTCTCTTCTAGCTCTCATAGCTATAGAGAAGGTTCCTACTCGACACAGGGGAAAGGGACTGTACTCCAGGTACTTCCTTACCCCAAAGAAAACGGGGGAGTGGCGACCAATCCTAGACCCAAGATATATTTGAACAAACACATTTCAAAGCCCAAATTCAAAATGGTAACTCTGGGAATAATCCTTCCTCTCTAGGTTAGAGATTGGCTAGCATCTCTGGACCTCAAGGATGCCCTACTTCATATTCCTATTGAGTGCTCCCACAAATAAAATACCCTCGGGTCTCGAGTTGTCTTTGGGCCATTACCAATTCAGAGCTATGCCATCTCGGCCTAACATCAGCTCCAGGGTGTTCCAAAGTGCCTTGCAGTAGTGGTGGCTATTTCAGAAGATAGGGTATCACCATCTCCCAGTATCTGGACGACTGGCTCTTAGTGGGCCAGTCACATTTACAGGTCAAGTCAGCTCTTCAGACTACCCAGGACCTACTCAGCCCCTGGGGTTTTCTTCTCAATCTTCCAAAGTCTGTCCTCGAACGAGTTCAACTTCTCACCTTTATAGGCATACAGTTGGACACTGTACAAGCAAAGCCTCCTTCCCCGGCAAGGGTGAAGGCCCTAGTGGATCTTGCTTCCTCCTTTCAACCCTCAGGTCTGCCGCCCAGCAAGACATTTCCTCCAGCTCCTGGGCCACTTGGCAGCTTCCATGGCAGTGGTGCAGTGAGCAAGGTTCCAGATGAGGGACATTAGCCTCATCTAAGGTCCTTTTTGTCTCAAAGAAGGATTCACTTACCAAACTGATCCCAGTGACTCAGACTCTGGTCCAAGCTCTCCAGTGGTGGCTGGACCAGGGCAACCTCAGACAAGGGGTTCCATTTCTCCCTCCAGTCCCATCAGTAGTTCTAACTACATATACTTCTCTCCTAGGGTAGGGAGCCCACCTGGGAGCCCTGACAGCTGAAGGAGTCTGGTCCCCTTCATATCAATCTCCTGGAACTCGGGGCAGTTTTCCTAGCCCTGCAGAGCTTCTCTGATTCAGTCAAGGGCAAGGTGGTCCAAGTCGTAATGGACAACAACTACCACAATGTGGTACATCAACAAGCAGGAGGCACCTGTCCTCGGCCTTGTGCACGGAAGCCATGAAGCTGTGGTCTTTGGCCTATTCTCTCAGATTTCTCTGTTGCAGTTCACCTTCCTGGAAGGACAATGGTTCTAGCAGATGCTCTGAGCAGAATATCACAGGGACACCACAAGTGGTCCCTGGTTCCTCACACACTGAAGGTCATCTTCTCAAGGTGGGGCACTCCAGAGATGGATCTCTCTATAGCACCGGACAACCATAAACTTCCTTGGCATCCACAAGGAAACCCACAAAAGAGTGGCAAGGGATACCACAGGGGAAAGAAACAGCTTCTGATAGGGGACTCAGTTGTTAGGGGTGTAGACCTGGGGAAGGGAGAGGAGAGGGAAGTAAGGTGCCTGCCTGGTGCCATGGCTTGAGGGACAGGAAGCAAATCCTCAGGATTGCAGAAGCAGCATCACAGAGAGGGAACTAGATATCATTGTCCACCTCGGGACAAATGACCTAGCTAGGCATGAGATCAGGCAGTGCAGGATGAATTGTGGAGTTGGAGAGGGCCTCAGACAGGTAGAAGGCATGGTAACCTTCTCAGAGTGCTGCCAGTCTATGGCAGGGGTGAGGCTAGGTACTGCATACCATGCAGTTTTATGAATGGTTGAAACTGGTGCAGAGCACAGGCTTTGGCTTCATTGGGGACTCGGGGTCCACCTGAGAGATGCAGGTCATGCTGGCATGATGATCTGCATCTGTCCAGGAAGGGAAGCACGATCCTAGGTGACAGGTTTAAAGGCTTCCTGGTAACTTTTAAACCAGCTAAGGAGAGTGCTGATAGAGAAAGGAAATTCAAGCCTCCCCACAAAACATGTATGGTAGTAGAGAAACACTGGGGTACAGAATTTGACAGAGGGCAGGACAGGGGTAAATGGAAAATGGACAAGGCAATAAGAGCAGGATGGGGTAAAAGGATAAAGTTCAACATTAAATGGAGGGCAATGAGTACCAATGCCCGTAGTCTGGAAAAACTAGCTTCCTGAGCTAGTAGCCTCTGATGGAAGAGGAACATTGATATTGGCAGTCACAGAAACATGGTACACGGAGAACCATGACTGAGATGTCAATATACCAGGGTACAATTCTAGCAGAAGGGACAGGAGGGTAAAAGAGAGGTGGAGTAGTTTCATACTAAGGAAGGGATCCAAGCCACTGAGAACTAAAAAGTAAAGGGGAGAGCAAGAGGCACCCTGGGTCACCTTGGAGACAGGGAATGGCATCACAATCTGCACAGAGGTTGTATACAGACCCCATCTCAAGGGAGGAAATGGACAAGAAAATGATAGAGGGCATTCTCAAATGGCTGAAAAAGGGAGACATACTGTTGCTGGGGACCTGAATATGCTAGATATTAACTGAGACGACATGGACTGCAGCCACATCCAAGAGCAGGGGTCATTCGATGCCCTACAGGGGGCATGCCTTAGACAGCTAGTGGTGGAATCCACTCTGGAGGAGCAATATTACACCTAGTACTCAAAAATGGAGAGAGGATCACAAATTTAGAAGTCAGTAGACATCTGGGAACAAGCGACCACTGCACAGTGTGCTTCACAATAAACACAACCATGGAGACAAGCCACAAAGTACAAAAATAATGACTTTAGAAGGGCTGACTTTGCATAATAGGTGAATACCTGAGGAATGCATTAGCAAATGGCCAGAAAGGAGGGTGGAAAAATCAAATCTGCCACCATAGAGGCAACAAGCCTTGTGTGAAAAACAAATAAAGAAATCACGGAATAAAAACACGATGGTTCTCAAAAGAGGTGTGGGAAGGTTAAGGAGAAAAAGGCTGCATTCAAAAATATAAGAATCAGTAGAAGGAGCATGACAGGGAACTGTATCAATTAAAGCAGAAAGAAGTGGGAAGCAAGTAACAGAAAAGCAAAGCCCAAACCGAGGAAAAGATGGGCTAACTCCAAGTTAAGAAGGATAAAACTTCTTTATAGGTACATTAGGAAGCATAGAAGGTTAAGGGAGGGATAGTAAGATTAATAAAGGAGAGGAAGGTGACAGAGGGAGGCAGTTAAAGGCAGAGATACTGAATGAATACTTTTGCTCAGTATTCACAAAAGAAGAAGAGGAGGAGTTACCTAAACCAAACAGTAGAAGCACTATGGGTAGTGGAGTTGACATGCAGTCCATTTACAGAAGAGAGTCCTGAAAGAACTCCTAAAACTCAAGGTGGACAAAGCAATGGAGCCTGACGGGATTCATCCTAGAACTTGAAAGAGCTAAGGGAGGATCTAGTGACACCACTAACCACACTTTTAACAAATCATGGGAAGATGGGTGGTACCTGAGGACTGGAGGAGGGCAGATGTGATTCCCTCACAAAACTGGGAGCAAGGCAAAGGAAACTACAGACCTGTTAGTTTGACCTCAGTGGTGGGAAAATGATGGAATCACTTGAAAGGAAGAATTGTTCAGTACCTAGAGGTCAGCGGGGCACAGGACCCAAGCAGCATGGATTCACAGCAGGACGGTCATGTCAGACTAACTATTCGATTTCTTTGACTGAGTGACCAAAGTAATAGACCAGGAGGGCTGTGGATATGGCCTACCTAGACTTTTAGCAAGGCATTTGACACAGTCCCGCACAAAAGATTAATAATCAGTGTATCAGCCTGGGAGTGTCCTAGGGTGGTAGCCTGATAGCAAACTGACGCAGAACAGACATAGAAGGTACATCTATCTGTGGAGTGCCCATCTTGAGAAAATCACTTTCAAAACTAGGGGATCTAGGGTCCATTCGTGATGGCCCTGGGATATCCTGCTGAGAGCATCTGCTAGGAAACTGTCCTTCCCTGGGAGGTGAACTGCTATCAGAGAGGTTTGCAGGGAATATGCCAGGGACCACAATTTAATTGCTTCTGTGCACAAGGCTGTAGATCGAGTGCCTCCTTGCTTGTTGATGTATCACGTGGTGGTGGTGGTGTCTGTTCTGATCTGGACCACCTTGTTCTGTACAGATATGGAAAAGGCTTGCAATGCCAGAAACACTGCTCTGAGTTCCAAGAGACTGATGTGAAGCAGGGATTCCTGAGGTGACCACAGACCTTGGGTGGTAAGATCCCCCAGGTGGGCTCCCCAGCTCAGCAGGGAAGCATCTGTGGTGAGTATCACTGAATAAGACTGAGTGACAAAAGGAACTCCTTGTCTCAAATTGTCCTGATCCTGCCACCATTGCAAAGCCTGGATCAGGGTTCGAGTCACTGGGACTAGTTTGGTAAGGGAATCCATTCTTTGGGACCAGAAGGCTTTTAAGTGGAACTGAATGTCCCTCATCTGGAATCTTGCTCCCTGCTCCCTGGACCACTGCTGTGGAAGCTGCCATGTGGCCCAGAAGCTGAAGGAAATGCCTTGCTGGTCGAGACACCTGTAGGGTGAATGAAGAGGCCAGTTCCATAAGAGTCCTTGCCCTGTCCAGGGGAATTAAAGCTCTTGTCCTTACTGTATCCAGCTCCGCCCCTATGAAGGTGAGGAGCTGTACTGGCTCGAGAACTGACTTTGGAAGGTTGAGGAGGAATCCTAAGGAAGTGAGCACTTGCTGAGTTATTTGCAAATGTGACTTCACTTGGTCTGGAGACTGACCCACTATGAGCCAGTCGTCCAAGTATGGGAAGATGGAGATCTTTTTTCTCCTTAGGAAAGCAACCACTACTGCCAGGCACTTTGTGAAAACCTTTGGGGCTGATGTTAGGCCAAAGGGCATTGCTCTGAATTGACAGTGGCCTGAGAGCAACTCGAACCTAAGGCACTTTCTGTGGGAGCACCTGATGGGAATGTGAAAATAGGCATCTTTGAGGTCCAGGGAGGCTAGCCAGTCCCCTGGCCTTAGAGAGGGAAGGATTATTCCCAGAGTCACCATTTTTAACTTTGGTTTTAAAAGGTGTTTGTTCAGATATCTTAGGTCCAGGATGGGCCACCATTCTCCTGTCTTTTTGGGGGTTAGGAAGTACATGGAGTACAATCCTTTGCCCTTGTGTAGGGTGGGAACCCTCTCTATGGCTCTGAGAGCCAGGAGGGGAGAAACCTCTGCCTCCAAGGCAAGGGTCTCTGATGGATTTGCAGGTGGAAAGGATCTGGTTCTCATCTTGGGAAATTTTTTGAACGGAGAACCAGTCCCTGGCTTACTACTTCCAAGACCCACTTGTCTGATGTCAGAGACTTCCAGTCCTGGACAAAGTAAGCCAGCCTGCCCCTACAGGTACTGGAGAATCGGCCGGGCAGACTCATCAGGGTGTCTGCTTGGCGGGCTTTAGGCTGAGGGTGGATGCAGGCCTGCTCATTCCCCATCTGCCTCTGCCTCTGAAGAACCCCTCTGAGCATAAGAAGAGGAGGCCTGAGCTTGGTAAAAGGCAGATTTGAAAGGCCTGCCCCTGCCCCTAGACTGCTGCCTTTGAGGAGTGGCTTGCCTTTCTTTGGCCTGTACTCGTCCATCTTTTTCATGTAGTTCTCTGTCTGCTCCCCAAACAGAGAATTACCAATAACAGGGAAATCCATGGCCTTAGCCTGGGTATCCTGTGATAGGCTAGTACATCTGAGCCAAGCCATCCTCCGAAGAGCCACAGATGTAGCCATGACTCTTGATGAAACATCATTGGCGTCCTCAGCAGCATGAAATTGCACCTTGGATGCCTCAATCCCATCTGCAGCCACCTGCTCCAGCTCCTTGGCAAGCTGGTCAGGGGCCTGTTTAGCCAGAGCCAGCACAGTGTCCCATCTGGACTTCTGGTATCTAGCTGTGTAGGACATATAGTTAGCCTGCCTGCATCCCAAAGGTGCTGCCATGTACTGTTTCTTTGCCATGGCATCAATCCTCCTGGAGTCCTTATCTGGGGGGATGCCTAGGGGATATTTGCCTTATCACAGGCAGCAGCCTGCACTACCCCAACATGGCTGCATTGCTGAGAAAGGAACTCCATGTGTGAGTCTGAAAGAGTGTACCTCTTGTCCATTCGTCTGTCCACAGGAGGTATGGAGTTAGGAGTCTTAAGAATTTTATTTGTCTGTTTCCCAAAAGATTTATGGAGGGGAATAGACAGTCTCCTGAACTCTGGGATGTCCATCATTTCAACAAAATCAGGCTCCTCCTGATCCTCTACTGCTTCTTCCATAGGAAGCTGGAGAGTTTCAGCCACTTTTTTGTAAAACAAAGTGGGAAGGGGACTCAGAAAGCCTAGGAGGAGAAACACCTGAAGGTCTGTCTGGGGAGATGTCCAGGTCAATAGGCACATCCAGACTTTCATAATCACCATCATCTTCCTCATACTGTCCCTCCTCCTCATCTGGTTCATAAAATTCTTCTAAAGGTGTAATCCGGAACCGGGGGAACCAACCGAACCGAACACCTGCCAGATGGTACCGGTTCGGCCGGAACCGAAGTAAGCGACTGCACTATTCTTATCGCCTTGGCTATCTCATCAGCGGTCGGAGCATGAATTTTTGGATCCGAACAAGACAATTTATCTTTCCTTTTTCTTTTAACCAGAACAGACTCCTCAGAATCAGCTCTCCTTTTGCCTGAAGAAGTATCGCCCTGGTCAGAGGGCACTCCTTCTGGTTCGGTCAGAACCGAACGGGGCTGGCCATCCGGGTCAGTGGACTTCTCGACTCTTTCCCTCAATCTACCTAATCTCTTTTCCAGGGTAGCTTTGGGAAAATTCTTACAAATTTGGCAGTCTGAATCGAGGTGGTCAAACCCCAGACAATAAACACAGGTGGTGTGGGGATCAGCCTTAACAAAGACTTCCCCCCACACTGCAGTGTTAAAACCCAGTGGGCCTGGTTTTTTCCTTGGGTTTCTCAGACATGGCTAATCCTATCCAAAACTTACCCTTTTTTCGGCAATCCGCCAGGCAAGACTCCCCTATCGGTTCCTGACCGTGTTACGGGTCCTGGAAAAAAACATAATAAAAATCCGTTTTTTTTTTTAGAACCAATATGGACCGGTTACCGCACTCTAAGTAAATTCGCAACCTTTTTTTTATCTGAACTGATCGGTTCAGCCGAACCGATCCGCAATTTACAAGTTCCACACAGAAACTAAATGCAAAACCTATCTAGTACTCACGGTACCACAGACAGAGACTTAGACAGATTCGGTAGCAGCAATTCGAGAAGAAACCGAGCGAAAAACGACACTTTAACCGACTTTTTTGAACTGAGCAAAGGAGAAATCTCTGGAGCGACTGTTCAGTGAGGCGGAGTAAAGAATCTGACGGTTGGAGTTTAAACAACAGCAGACAGGGGCTTCAACCGAGCTTGTGGTGAACATTCCATGCTGGCCATGGAAAGTTTAACTCTTTGTTCTCTGGGGCAGCTGAAAGGCAGGACCTAACTGCATGTCAGAATACAGCAAGACTTTATGTTGTTTGAAATTAGACTTCCCGTACTCGACTATGGCAACATAGTATACACTATCGCACCCGCGTCCACCCTGACCAGCCCAGACACCCTGTTCCACTCCTTCTGTCGCTTCATCCTCGACTGCCCACAATCCACACACCACTGCACATTATACAGCTCCCTAACCCTGCCATTCCTCCATGATCGTAGATTAATAAACTGCACTAGGTTTGCTGCCAAATATTGGTCCCTCTCCTCCCTCCCTGGCTTCTACCCTCTCCCAACAACCTTCTCCTGCGTACTCCCTCAGAGGCACGGACCCTGGGCTGCTCCACGTCCAGTTTATGCCCACTACCAAAGGCCAGGCAGCTTTTAACTACAGAATCCCACAGATCTGGAACACCCTACCTGCCCCCATAAGACACGCACAAAATCCCTATCATCGTAACCTACTACTCAAGGCACATTTCTCCTCCAGCTGCTCCTGCTAATCCAACAGATTACTACAATAATGTCGTTGTACAGTCGTATTTGCAATTGTATATCTATCCCTGTCTGTAAACTTCCTGACTTATAGTTGCCAGGAGTAAGCTTTTCTGTATTCTAATACTGTATTGTAATGAACAAACTCTCTGTTATGTATTGGGCCTCGGCCCCAGGTCGCATTCTGGAATCGAGCATGTTGCTCAGTATGCCTTCCTGGTAAATCTTGTAAATAAATAAATAAACATAAATAAATAAATAAAATGTTTATAGAGTAAAAGATTGGTACGATAGTTATTCATTTCTGATTGTATATATACTTTTCTTCAATAGAGCCATATATAAATTTGCATAAGTTGGTGCTAGCGTCACCCCCACTGCTGTTCCTGTTTTTGAAGAAAATACTTATTTTCAAATGCAAAATAGTTATTTTTGAGAACTATTTCTGTTACCTTTAAAATAAATTCAGTGTGTGGTGTATATTTCTTTTCCAAAAAAATATTTCAAAGCTTCAATTCCTCCATCATGTGGTATACAAGTATACAAACTTTTAACATCCATTGTTACAAGAGTGTCCTCCAAATCATTCTTTTCTTGGTTCAAAGTATCCAGTATTTGTAAACAGTGTTTTGTATCTTTAAGAAACAAGAAAAAATTACTCACCTTAGTAATGTTGTTTCTTCTAATGGAGTCATGCTATATTATAGACATTAGCAGTTTGATCCAGCTCTAGAACTGCCCCAGAGTGAAATGGTTAAAACCATTCCAAAATAGAATTTTGGCATGAGAGCAGCTCTATCTGTGTCATTTCAGACTTGAACTGTCAGATCTTCACGAGCCAAACTCACTAAGGTCTGTGTGGAAGCTGTAACCTACACTAGCCAAATGGCTACCTAAAAATAATAACAACCATTGATGGTCCCAACACCCAAGACTCAAGTCAGGGGACCAGAAATACTAACACCATTCTAATAATATGAAAATGGAACATAAGTATAATAAACACACACACACGTACACATACACACCCCAAAGTCCCAAAGGGGACAAAATGCTAACAGGACATAAGTAGTGCCCACACTTAGTTGCCCGCACCCACCAAGTAGAGGTTCTGAGAGGGCAGGTTGGGGAGGTCTATAATATAACAAGACTCCATTAGAAGAAACAACATTACTAAGGTGAGTAATTTTTCTTCAAACAACATGAAGTCTTGCTATATTATAGACATTAGCAGAATACACAGCAGTACCTCCATGGAGGAGGCAGAACCTACTTAGGAATAGGCTCTGAAGAACAGCTGGCTAAACCGAGCATCTCTCCTGGCCTGGACATCCAGGAGTAATGCTTTGGTAAAAGTGTGTACCGCTTTCCAAGTAGCAGCCTGGCAAATCTCTAATAAAGGGATATCTCTGGCAGCAGCTAGAGACGCAGCTGTACCCCTGGTAGAATGACCTCCAAACTGGGGGGCTCTGCCCACTTTCTGATAACAAAATTGGATACAAGAGACAATCCACCTGGCTATTGATCTCTTAGTGGCAGGTTTGCCTTTCCCAACTTCACCATAGGTAAGGAAAAGTTGGAGGGATTCAACCTGTGACCTTTGGTACGCTCTATATAATAACTAAGAGCTCTCTTAACATCCAGGTGTGCAACCTCCTCTCACCCAAGAGGAGTGATCAGTGAAAATACTGGAAGGAGATAGATTGATTAAGATGGAAACCGAAACCACCTTAGGCAAAAACTTCCTATTAGTCCTAAGGACTACCTTATCCCTGTGGAAAGAAATAAAGTCAGTCTCACTGACAAGGCTTGCAATTCATTTATGCGTCTGGCAGAAGTGATAGCCACTAGAAAACAGTTTTCCAAGTTAGGTACTTAAGCCTTAAGAAGACAGAGGTTCAGAAAGGGGTTGCATTAACTGGGCAATGCAACATTAAGGTCCGAAGCAGGGCCGGTTCCTGAAAGGGAGGATTAGTATGGAGTAATCCTAAAAACTTGGAAAACACAGGATGAGAGGAAAGAGGGATGACTTTCCTGCTGACACAAAAGCAGACACAGCTGCCAAATGAACTCTCAGGGTAGCTGGTCTGAGACCCAAGGAATTAAGATGTACCATGTAATCTAACAAATGGGCAATTCAGCAGATTCTGGGGAAATATTTTTCCCAGCACACCAAATGGAAAACCTTTTCCATTTAGAACTATAAGTAGCCCTAGTGGAAGGCTTTCTGGAAGCCTTTAGGATCTCAAGAACACCCTGAGAGAGGTGTAAATCAGCATTCTAACTCCTCAAGAGCCAAGCCTTGAGGTTGAGGGATTTGAGGTCCGGATACCAAACCCTTCCCTGGGCACAAATCAACAGATTGTGATTCCTGGGGAGGCACAGGGGAAGATGGACTGTCAGAGACAGAAGGAGTGGGTACCAGGGTGCCTGGCCCAATCCGGGCAATCAGAATCACCCTGCAAGGCTGAGATCTGATTTTGACTAGTACTTTGAATAGGAGAGGAAAGGGGAAAGCATAGGAACTTCTCCTCCCAATCCAGAAGAAGGCATCCAGGGAACTGAGCCCAGCACTGGAAGCCTGAAACAGAACAGAGGAAGTTTGTGATTGTCTGGGGCTGCAAAAAGATCTATCTGAGGGATGCCCCACCTGGCAAAAACTATCCTCAGCACTTGAGGATCCAGGGACCATTCGTGATGGGCCTGGGAAATCCTGCTGAGGGCATCCGCTAGGACATTGTCCTTCCCTGGAAGATGAACTGCTATGAGGGAAGTGTTCAGGGAATAGGCCAGAGACCACAACTTCATTGCCTCGGTGCACAAGGTCAAGACCGAGTGCCCCCTGTTTGTTGATGTACCACATTGTTGTGGTGTTGTCTGTTCTGACTTGTATCACCTTGTCGTGGACAGGTGCAGAAAAGCTTGAAGAGCTAAAAGACAGCTCTGAGTTCCAGCAAATTGATGTGGAGCAGAGATTCCTGGGGACCAAACTCCTGAGTGGAAAGGTCGCCCATGTGGGCTCCCAACCCAGAAGGGAAGCATCTGTAGTGAGAGTCAAGTCGTGAGAGGGAAATGAAGGGGACCCCGCTTAAATTGCTCTGATCCTGCCACCACCGGAGAGCTAGGATCAAGGTTCGAGTCACTGGGACCAACTTGGAAAGGGGGTCTCTTCTCTGAGACCAAAAGGTTCTCAAGTGAAACTGAATGTCTCTCATCTGAAATCTGGCTCCCTGCACAACAGCTGTGGATGCAGCCATGTGCCCCAGGAGCTGCAGAAAGTGTCTTGCTGGTCGAGAGACCTGCAGAGTGAAGGAAGAGGCCAGAGCCACTAAATTCCTTACCCTTTCTGGGGGAAGAAAGGCTCTGGCTAGCTTTGTGTCCAATTCTGCCCCTATAAAGGTGAGTACCTGGACTGGTTCCAGAACCGACTTTGGTAGGTTTAGCAGAAAACCCAGGAGGTGAAGCTGCGGGGTGACCTGCAGGTGAGATTTACCTGTTCTGGGGACTGGCCTACAATGAGCCAGTCGTCTAGATAGGGAAAACAGCAATCCTCTGCCTCCTTAAGTGGCCACTGCCACTGCTAGACACTGTGAATACCCTTGGAGCAGAGGTAAGGCCGAAGGGCATTGCTCTGAACTGGTAATGACCTGAGGGCAGTTCAATCTGAGGTACTTTCGATGGGATCTTCTGATTAGGACATGGAAATAGGCATCCTTGAGGTCCAGGGAGACTAGCCAGTCCCCTGGCCTTAGGGAAGGAAAATCATTGCCAGAGTTACCATTTGAACTTTGGTTTCAAAAGATGCTTGTTCAGATATCTGAGATCTAAGATGGGCCGCCATTCTCCTGTCTTTTGGAGTAAGGAAGTATCTGAATACAGACCCTGCCCTGATGCAGGGAGGAACCCTTCTACTGCTCTGAGAGCTAACAGGGATGAGACCTCTGTTTTCAGAGCGAGGGTCTCTGAAGCACTGTAGTAGAAAAGTCTGCTTCTCAACTTGGGAAACTTTGAAGCTGAGAACCAGACCCTGGCTTATTACTTCCAGAACCCACTTGTCTGAGGTTAAAGAAGCCCAATTCTGACTGAAGTAAGCCAGCCTGCCCCCACTGGTACAGGAGGAGACCGGCCCTGGGCACCCCATCAGGGTGCCTGTTTTGCAGGAGCTTTAGGCTGGGGGTGGAGCAGATCTGCCCACCCCTCGTCTGCCCCTGCCTCTGAAGAAGCCCTCTGAGCATAGGCAGAGGAGGCCTGAGTCTGGTAGAAAGGCCTGTAAAGGCCTACCCCTACCCTGGGGTATGCCTTTGAGGAGTGGCTTGCCGCTTAGCCTGGGCACTCTGTAAGTAGTCCTATATTCATCCATCTTCTTCATGTAATTCTCTGTCTGCTCTCCAAACAGAGAATTTCCCACCACAGGAAAATCCATAGCCTTAGTCTGGGTATCCTGTGACAAACTAGTACACCTGAGCCAGGCCAACCTACGAAAAGCTACAGATGTGGCCATGACCCTAGAGGAAACATCATTAACATCCACAGCAGCATGAAACTGAACCTTAGAGGCTTCAATGCCATCAGCAGCCACCTGTTCTAGTTCACTAGCCAGCTGGCCATGGGCCTGCTTGGCCAATTGCATAACAGTATCCCATCTAGATTTCTGATACCTAGCTACATAAGCCATATAATTTGCTTGCCTGAGTCCTAGAGAGGCTGCCATATACTGTTTTTTGCCATGGCATCAATCTTCCTGGAACTTTGTCAGAGGATGTGAAGCCAAGGAATATTAGCTTTATCACAGGCAGCAGCCTGAACTACCCCAACATGACTGCATTGTTGAGAAAGGAATTCTGTATCAGGGCCTGACAATGTATACCTTCTGTCCATCTTTTATCTACAGGAGGCACAGAATTAGGAGCTTTTAAAATTTTAATTGTTTGTTTCCTAAAAGACTTATGTAAAGGAATAGACAATCTCTAGACTCTGGAATATCCATCATTTCTACAAAATCAGGCTCCTCTTGCTCATCCACAGCCTCTTCTAAAGGAAGCTGGAGGGTTTCAGCAACTTTTATAAAACATAAAATGAGATGGGGACTCAGACAGCATAGGGGAGATCCTAAAGGTCTGTCTGGGGAGATGTCCGTTCAATGGGCACACCCAGACCTTCCCAGCCACATTCATACTGTTCATAATCCTCCTCCCTCCTCTGGTTCATAAAATTCCTCAATATCATAATCCTGAACCACTGGGACGGACGAACCGACCTTTTACCAGATAGTGGTGGTTGGAGGACCCTGAGACAGTGACTGGACAATTTGTATGGCTTTTGCTATCTCTGCAGCAGCTGAGAAGGAATTTGGACTCCAGACCTGCTGATTTTCTTGTTTTCTTACTGGAATTGGTTCCTCAGAACCAGCTTTTTTTGCCCGAGGAAGTCTGGCTCTGGTCAGAGGGCATTCTCTGGTTCGGCTGGCACCGAACCGGCTGGCCATCCGGTCAGCGGACTTTTGCCTCTCTGCTCCCTGAGCCTGCCCAATCTTTTTCCAGGGTGGCTGCAGGGAAATTCTTACATACCTGGCAGTCTGACTGGAGGTGGTCAAACCCAGACAAAAATATGGTGTGTGGTCAGCCTTGGCAAAGACTTCCCACAAACATCACAGTGTTGAAACCCAGTGGGCCCGGTTTTCTTTTGGTTTCTCAGACATAATGCCAGCCTAACCAAAACTTGCCTTTAACGGCAGTGCCAGGTAAGACACCTTTATCGGTTCCTTACCGTGTCATTGGTATTGGAAAACGTAATAAATCCGTTTTTTTTAGAACCGATAAGAACCGGGAACCGCACTCTAAAATAGTAACTTTTAGTTTTAAATGAGTTTTAAACCCACTGATCGGTTCAAAACCGAACCGATAACTTACAAGTTCCACACAGACAAAACCTTCATTTACTTACGGTTACCACAGATAGAGCTTGAACCGAACGGTTTTGCAGTTAAAATAAAACTATTCTCAGTTAAATCCAACTGAGAAAACACTTTTTAAACCGAGAAATGAACCGGGCAGAAGGAGAAATCTCCGGAGCGACTGTTCACTGAGGCGGAGTAAAGAATCTGACAGTTCAAGTTTGAAATGACACAGATAGAGCTGCTCTCGTGCCAAAATTCTATTTTGGAATGGTTTTAACCATTTCACTCCGGGGCAGTTCTAGAGCTGGATCAAACTGCTAATGTCTATAATATAGCAAGACTTCATGTTGTTTGAACCACATTTCTGGTATCAGTATTTTACAACAGTAATCAACATAGATCGAAAGTGACTCTGTGATGGATCCAATTCCGGAAATCATAGGTCTTTCAGGAGTTTTTTTTGGATCCTTGTGTATTTTAGGTAGACAGTAAAACACGGGTATTGTGGGATATTTTGTAACTAGTGCTTCCTGTAACCATGTCTCTATGATGCCTCTATCTGTGGCTTCTTGTAAAATATCTTTAATTTGTTGTTGTAATAAGTTAAATGGGATTCTAGGAACTTCCTCATATGTAGATATATCATTTAATTTTTGTAAACATTCTTCCTGATAATCTTTTAAATTCTGAATTACAATAGCCCTTCCTTTATCAGCCGGCTCTATTATTATATTTGGATCTCTTGCCAAATCTTCTAATGCAGCATTTTCTTCTTTGTTTAGAATATATTTTGGGATTTTCTTTTCATTTTCTTTCATTAATTTTTCTATTTCACTGTTCACTATTTCTATATATGTCGATATATGTGGTTGTGTAAAACTTACTGGGTCCAACTCCGATTTAGATCCTACAGCTTTTTTTTTTTTTTTTTTTTAAATATCTTTTTTCTTGGTCTTCTTTATTAGATGTATCTTCATCTTTTAAACCAAAAAGGTTTTTTAAACGAATTTTCCTAAAAAAAATTTTCAAGATCTAATTTCAGTTCAAATGGATTTAACTTTGGAGTAATACTGAATGACAAACCTTTATTAAGAATTTGAAGTTCAGTAGTAATGAGATTTTGGTCAGATAAGTTGTATACAACTGAATTTAGTTGATTCTGGATCTCGTATTGTGTATTTTTTCTTCCTTGATCTTTTTCTCTTTCTCTCCCCCTGTCCCTTCTGTCTCCTATCTTTTCTCCACCTCCTGTATCTTTCTCTTTGGGTCTTAGATTTGAAGGACCTGGCATGTCTATATCTTTCCAAAAAAACCCTCTAAAAGATTCTTTCTGCCAAGGTTCAAATCTAGATCCATCATAAGAATCTCTTTCATTATAATATCACTGTTCCCTATAAGGTGTAAAGCGGTTCTGACTAGGTCTACAATAATAGTTATTTATTCTATATCATCCATAGTATGGTCTTCTGGTTCTACTTCCTCTGTTATATCTCGTTTCTGATGTATCTGAATCAGATGTGGCTTAAGATGTCCCTGTGTTTTCCAAATCATGTATATTAGTTTGGTATTCGGATTTCTTCCAAGAATATATTTTACCATTTTTGTAGTCTTCAATATCCCTTTTAAATTTCTTTAACTTTATAGATTTAATATAACTGTCATATTCTTGTAAAGATTTTTCAATTTGTTCGAACAGAATTTTTACTTGAGTCACTTCTATTGTTTGTTTATTTTATTTATTAGATCATCGGTTTACAAACCTTTGAGTCATAGACTCATTTACAAAGGCACCTCGTCAAGAGAGCAATACATCACAGCAAACAAAAACAGTACAGTACATAACACTTATATTAAAAAAGCAACCAGTGTTACAGGCATTCACTGGTGGTAATAATAATAATAATTTTATTTTTAAAGCGCCTTTCAAATTTTCAAAGTGCTGTACAAAACATATAGTAAAAAGAAGACCAAGTATTATAACACACTATAAAACATTCATAAAACCACAATTTTAACAACAATTCATATGATACTATAAAAAAGCAATTTGGTACAAATGAGTTTTTAGGCCATTCTTAAATTCCCCAAGGGAGGTGCACTGCCGTAACCGACGGGGTAGAAAATTCCAGAGAGTGGGGCAGCGTAGGAAAAAGCTCTACAACCAGAAGAATTTAGACTCACTCTCGGAATCTCTAGCAACCCCTCGTCGGCCGAGCGGAGCGATCGGCCAGGGCAGTAAGACACTAGAAGATCTTTCAGATGAGCTGGACCCTGGTATCGTAGGGCTTTTAAAAGTCAATAAACAGACTTTAAAGGTGATCATACACCGAACAGAGGGAGCCAGTGCAGTTTCGCAACACGGGGTAAACCCAGGACCTGCTGGTTCCCGTCAAAACCCGGGCTGCCACATTCTGCACTAGGTGAAGGCGTCGGATTTCAACCTCAGAAAGCCCAAAATACAGGGAGTTGCAGTAGTCCAGACGAGAGGACACAAAGGCGTGGACCAACATAGGTAGCATGTCAGACAGAACAAGGTGTTTCACTCTAGCGATATTCCTAAGATGGTAAAAGGAAGTCTTGATGACTGCTGACACCTGCGAATGCAGTGTCAGCCTGTCATCCAAGATAACCCCTAGGTTACGCACCCATTCAGAGGTCGGAAGGACACCCCAAGAAAATTCCTGAGGTGCAACAACAGGCACCCTCTATCCGACAACCCGGGTCCACCACCAAAACCTCGGTCTTTTTCGCGTTCAACTTCAGCCAACTAGAATCCATCCAACTCTGGATTTCTTTCAGACAGTTGTTAAACACTGAGAGAGCTCTATCCTGGTCAGGAGCAAAAGACAGGTATAGCTGGGTATCATCTGCATAGCAATGAAACCTCAGCTTATACAGTCTTATAATGTCTCCAAAGGGCAGCATATACACCGCAAATAATATGGGAGACAGCACAGAACCCTGAGACACCCCACATAACAAAGATGTTGGGCCAGAGGAAAAAAGCCCCGACACAACTCTTTGTGATCTCCCAGTGAGGAATGAGGTGAACCATCGAAGGACGGTTCCTGATATTCCACAGATCTGCCTCAGGCGTGCTAGCAACACCACGTGATCCATGGTGTCAAAGGCTGATGAGAGATCAAGAAGAACTAGAATAGAACGTCTCTTCTGGTCTCTCGCCCTCAAGAGATCATTAAGCACCCGAACCAGCGCAGTCTCAGTGCTATGTCTTTTACGAAAACCTGATTGGAAGGGTTCGTAGATGCCATGGATGGTTAAATGGTTCTCCAATTGGGATGCCACTACCTTCTCAATCACTTTCCCAATAAAGGGTAGGTTTGAGATGGGTCTGTAGTTTGTGAAACAGTCAGGGTCCAACGTAGCTTTCTTCAAAAGGGGTGTCACCACCGCCTCTTTCAGGGAGCTAGGGAACTCACCCGATTCCAAGGAGCACCAGACTGTTTGCTCAAGGATTGGACCGATGATGTCGCAACAACCCAGTATTAGGGAAGTCGGTCCAGGATCCAAACTACAGCTTGTAGGGCGCACACCATGGATAATCCTCATGACATCCATGAAATCAGGTCTGCTGAAGGAACACCAAGAAGATTGAGGTACTGTGAACTCATGCTGTCCAACAGCATCCCCCTTAGAAGCTGCTGGATGCAGATCCGTCCTGATGTCGGCCACCTTATTAACAAAGAATCGAGTGTGCTCCTCGCACTCTAATTGTGAAAAAGCCTTCCGAACTTGTAGACAGGCTGGGTTGCACAGCCTGTCCACAGTTCGAAAAAGCTGAGCCGGTCGATTCCTGGCTACTGCAATCTCCCTTGACAGGAATTCTGCCTTCTTATGGGAGACTGCAGATTGACAGACAGAATAATAGTCCATCAATCTAAGGTGGTTGGCATCGAAGGCGGATCTCATGGCAGCGTTCTAATCTTGCCCCTGTCTCCGCATCTCCTCAGCGTCCCATCAAACCAGAGCCTTGGGGCCGAAGGGAAAGGGGGCATACACGAACAGGAGCAATAGTATCCAGAGCCAATGTAACAGCCTTATTATAGGCTGTCACCAAGGTCTCTGGACTACTGCTCGCCAACACAGGGAACGAGAGGTCAAGAACCGCCGCAAGGCCCTGGGGTGTAATATCCCATAAAGGGCAGTATCTCGCCATCTCCACCAGGGTAGGCCTTCTCAGGGGGGAACTAAAATTGAACCTCACCGTGTAGTGGTCCAACCAAATGACTGGTTCCACCCCAAATTGAAAGCATCAATCCCAAGGAGAAAGACTAAGTCCAAAGAGTGCCCAGATTTATGAGTAGCGTGGAAACCACCTGTGTAAACCCAAAGAAATCATTAATTGAGAAGTGATTACTAACCAGAGAGTTCATCGTCGACCCAGGCGCTGGAAGTCACCCAGAACCATCAATCTGGGCGACTCAAACGATGTCAACGATGAAGTCTGCCACTTCCTATAAGAACCGTTTCCCATCTCCTGGTGGACGATAGATGAGTACGATTCAAACGCCAACACCCGCTACCACTGTGCACTCAAATGACTCAGCCTCCCCCGTAACCACACTCACGAGGCCCAATTCTGTCTTAAAACAGACTGCAACCCCCCCCCCAACCCTGCGGTCCAATCTCGGGCGGTGTATCACCGAATACCCGGCTGGAGTCATAGCTTCCAACGTGGGGCCTGGGTTTTCATCCAGCCAGGTCTCGGTGATGCAAGCCAAGTCCGCCGAACTAACAAGATCAGCTATGATGCCAGTCTTGTTTCTGATGGACCTAGCATTGCATAGCACCACCCGAGCTGAACGAACCTTGGAGGCCGTCAAGCTCATCTGCCTACTTAATTCCGTAGTGCCCTTGGGTATGGGCACCAGACATGGTAAACCACGATCTGGGTTCCATTTTGCCCCAGGGCGCCTTCTAGATCTAACAACCCAGACATGAAAACCCCCCTCGTCCATCCTCCCTGGTTCGCAGCCCTCCTCCCTCTCCTTCGAGCAATTCCCAATGCTCTACAACATTGATAAATATCATGATGAAGAGGTGGAGGATAAAAAGGGCGGAGGGCGCAGAGCAAGGAGGATGCATAGCACACCACCGTGGGGGTAATAGGCCGTTACAAAAACTACTAAAAATAACACTAAAACTTCAAGTAAACCCCAAAATAAATCTAATAAAATAAATAGTCTAAACTAAATCAACAACTTTCCAACCCCACCTTGAAGAAAGTCAAGACAATCCCAGCGAAAATAAAATAAAAAATATATAAATAAAATAAAATCAAACAACTTCAAAACTACAATATATAATAACACAACCCTTCCCCCTCCCTCCCAGTCCTCTCATGACCAGGGAGAAGAGAGAGATAAAATAAAATCACCCCCCCAGCTCTCTCACCACCGGAGGGCTCTTTAAAAGGAAAAAGAAAATATATATATTTCTACACTCTCACTGTAGAATATAACCAAAATATTTCAAAACAAATAATTCAGCACTCTCACTGCAGAATATTTCAAAACAAACAATTCCCACTTAACATATAACCTATCTCCCCACCGCCAGTCCTCTCATGACCTGGAGATGGGGAAATAAAATAAATGGACACAAGGTCCTCTCACCACCTTGCTGCCCAACTCAAAAAGAAAAGGAGTCACTGGGAAAGAGTCAAATTTGATCACAGGCGGGAATCATCCATAAAAATCAAAAACAACAGGCTCAAGATTTTATTTATCTTGATAAGATAAATAAAATGAATAAGTAAAAATAAAAATATATGGACACCCAGGTCCTCTCACCACCGAGGGAAACCACACAAGAGAGTTCAGGCCTTAGATCCTGAGTGAAGCAGAATAATCCAACATATCAGTTCTCCATAAAATGGGAGCCATAGAAAGAATCCAGAGAAGGGGAGAGTCCAGGGTGTTGCTTGGCCTTAAAATAAGGAGACCACAGGAACCTTCAAACGAATCAAAGCCAGTTGAAAACTCTGAAGTAGCAGCCAGCAACAGACCAGGGCCCCTCCAACTCCAAATCCAAGCACAGCCTGAAATATTTACAGCCCCACCACGATACCCAGGTAATGGCCACACCGTAGCCAAACCCACGAATCTAGGGGAATCACGATACCCTAGTCAGCTCCCTGACTGAGCAACTACCGTGACCCCCTGTGGAGCTGCAAATTCAGCTGGCGATCGACCACTGGAGCAGGGCCCACCCTGTCGCTAACTGGTACTTACTCAGGTAAAAATCCAGGGTTCCAACCAGCTAAGCACGCCCAGTACATGACTTCAAAGCCAAACTCGTGTCCAAAGTCCAGATATAGATCAAAATCAAAAATCAGCCAAAACAGCTTTCCATATTTCAGCTTTCCACCCAGGCTGTCCTTAAGGCAGGCAGTGCCCTCTCTTCAACTCCCCTTGACCGGAGAAGATCCTCGTATCTCTGCTTCAGTCCACCTCGTCCCGCAAACTCCTCACAGCTCCTCGCTCCTCAACTCCCGAAATAGCCTGTTTAAACGAGGAGATTCAGTGAAGTTCAGTGAAGGAATTCAAAGAAAAAATAAAAGTCACTGCTTTCACCGAGCAAGAAAGCACTAGCGGGGATCTCCAAATCAAGCTGCACAGGCAGCGCACTGTAAAAACAAACGAGAAGACAAAAAGCCGTTCTATACCATTCCAACTGCCATTATCACGTTATAGCCACTATCACGTTATAGCCCATATATAAATTAAAACAAAAAACAAAAACGAACAAAATAAAACTAAATAAGGCAAAAACGAAAGAAAAACAGGAGCAAATTACGGCACACTTGGTAATAGATAGATCACAATAGTCATAATATAGGTACACGAGTACCATGTCAGGTAGCAACCAGAGATATTTTATTATAATAGTCAGCAGATGTTGCCTGAGACCCCAGGTACTGTTTCTCTTATTGTTTTTTCTAAAGCTTGTATTTCTTCCAAAACTTTAGATTGTTCACTAGTTAACATTTCAATAAGTAAAAGCATGAAGTCAAATGAGCATTTGGTTCGAATACCATCCCATTTTTGTTGGAAGCCCTCAGGGGAGAAACCCAAATGTGATTCAACTAGGACTCTGAGTCCTCTCAGAATCCTTTTTTGTTTCATGTATTCTAACAAAGTTACTGCGTGCCAGTCTAATCGAACTTCTCGTTCTTTCACATTTTCCAATTTTCTTATAGAAGCTTTAGGTATTTCTTGTTGTTCCACATTTTCTATCCGTCTCCTACTTTTCACCAAGCCCATAATCCTATCAGCCTCATCTTGATTTATAATTATGGCTGTGGATCTAATTTCAGTGGATTTACCAATTTCTGAGAAAGTAGCCATATCTCTAGTTTGTTAACGTTACTTTAGGGTGACACATAAAACCAATTCCGTTTTGGTACATCAAAAAACAGGAACAGCAATGGGGGTGACACTAGCACCAACTTATGCAAATTTATATATGGCTGTGTTTGAAGAAAAATATATACAATCAGAAATGAATAACTACTGTACCAATCTTTTACTCTATAAATGTTTTATTGATGACATCTTGATTATTTGGAGAGGAAATGAACATGAACTGAAACAATTTCATAAATATCTTGAAGAAATAACTCCAAATTTATCATTTACACTTATTTATGATAAACAACAAGTAGCATTTTTAGACATTATGCTTATTAAAGAAGATGGAAAAATTATTACAGATTTATATTGAAAAGACACACCTAAAAATATGCTACTACATGCTAAAAGTTTCCATCCACGAAATTTAAAGGAAAGCATTCCATATGGTCAGATGCTACGCACCAAAAGAAATAGTGGGACCAATAACAGACATGAAACAAACATTACAGAACTGACAGAGAGATTTAAAGAACGAGGGTACACCACTGAATCACTCACTAAGGCAAAAACTAAATGTGATTTGAAACAAAGAGAAGACTTATTGCAAGATAAAGATACTATTACAACAACAACAACAGATACAATTGTCATGTCTACATAATTCTCTGAATATTTTGGTAAGATCAAAAACACTATTAATAAAAATTGGAATATTTTAGAAGACACAAACTGGAACTCACATTTTTTCTCAAAAAACAATAGTAATAGCTAAGAAAACAACAACACTGAAAAACAAACTAGTAAGAACTCAACACTGGAAACCAGAACAACCTATTTATACATGGTTAAAACATGATTTGAAATTATTTTTTTTACATGCGGGAATTGTGTCCATTGTAATAATGGAATTAAGACCAAATATATTAAAAATACTTCTACAGATAAGAAACATGACATAAGGAGTTTCATTACATGTAATTCTGATCACGTAGTGTACAGTATTGTTTGTCCATGTTCTTTATACTACATTGGAAAAACCACAAGACCGCTCAAGCAACGAATTAGTGAACATAAGAGCTGTATTAGACGTGGGGACTTGAGATCACCTTTTGCAAGACATTTCTTGGACTATAATCATCAAATTGCATCACTTAAATATTTTGGACTTGAATTAGTACACCCGCTAAAGAGAGGAGGTAATCGAGAATCTATACTCCTGAAAAGAGAAGCCTGGTGGATTTTCACATTAAAGACTCACAAAAAGAAATGTGGATTTAATGACAATCTTATTTGGACCACTTTTAATTGAAAAACAACTTTAAAATGAACTGATACATTTTCATATTTACATTCATTCTAGGAAATACAATTAAGTTATTTACTCCTAGTATTTACATCACAGTACTACTCCAAATGTAAATCTGTTGTGACTTTTGCACTCCTTTGATCTGGTTTGTCCCTTTTCCTTTCCTTCCCTCCTTCTCTTCTCCCTCTTCCTCCCCCCCTCCCATATACGCATTTATTCTGTTTGCAATTTTTTTCATTTAATGTTTTCATGTTTTCATATCTAATTCTGCTTCACCAACCCGATTTGAAACTACAGATAAGTGGTGTTAAAACTGAAGGGGACCACTAGTTGTTTTTTAACATAAGTGGTTTTCTTTTGAACCGCCACCTTGGTGATGTCACATTGTGACACCAAGACGCTTTTTGCATGCTGACACCCTCTGGCCCGGCCCCTTCCTCTACTTCTAGTAAGAAGAAACTCAATGTAACAAACATCTCTAGCGTCCTGCTAAATGGCAGTGGGTATTTTGAAATTTTGAGAAGCCGTAGCGCTCTTGGAGTGGATTTAAATACAAGTTTCTTGATGCGAATGCATAACGACAAATGACAACGCTAATAAGGTATAGTCATCCTCATAAGAATTTCTTTGTTTTATATAATTTTAACCGATAATAGACATATACGAATGGCCTCCACTTTGTCTTGACAGGCAAGGCAACCAGGATTAACGGAGCATTCAAAAACCGAAAAGTTGTGTAACATTTGATAGCATGGTTACATATCCTGAGGTAATTTCTACAATTGATTAAATATTACAACCTGGAGTTTTAAAACATTTTACATTAATGGATATGAACCTTCTATTTTTGTTACAGAATCGCAACAAGTTACATTATATAAAGTGAAGATAAATACAGAAACTCTCACTAATGTGCCGCCAAATAGCAGGATCCAAGATATAATATTTATTTATGAAGGTTAGTTCCCCCTTCTTGAAATCTGAATTTATTTTCCAAGTCATTATGATGTTAAAATATATTTTTCCACATTTATTTGAAATTAAGTAATATAACTCTCTCTTATCCATTTATTATTATAGAATAAGATTCTACATTTCATGTTCTGGAATGGTTTAAAGGCTCAATGTCTGAAGAAGGAATTTTATTATTCCGAAACGTTACTTATTTAAAATAAAAAGAACCACACCATAAAAAATAATTTTTCTAAATTGGAGTGGTTTCTTCAAGAGAGTTGGCGGTTGAGTGGAACTTTTTTTTTTACAAAGTAATTCATTTTCCGACTGCCTACTCCCCCGACATTGATATTAACTGATTTGAAGGTTGTGTTCAAGTCCCACTAAAGCTACATAAAAGGGAACCACGGGAGACACTAGGTGGTGGATTAATTGTGTGGCATAGGCCTGGAAATTGGCCTGCCTGACAGCTAAAGAGGCCGAAAGGTAACCATTTTTGCCATACTGTCAGTTTTCTTTGAGTTCTTGTCTGACAGATGGGAGGCTAGTGGATCCTTACCTTGTTGCAGGCTGCCACTTGCACTACACCCTGGTGGTCAGGATGAGAGAACTGCTGGCCGGCCCAGTGGCGCTGAGGGTTGAGGCACTGGACACCACACCTCGCACCACGCCAGTGACCCGAGTTCGGGAGTGAACTCGGGTGCCAGGGGTCGGCAGGGGAGGGATCTGATAGAGCACCCAGCTGGCTGCTCTCCTGTCCTGGGGGGAGGGCTTGGGTTCGTCCGGAGCTCTGGTGACACCTGGTGGAGACCAGGTTGTAGCAGATGCACGGGCAAGCACGTTACAGGCGCGCGACGCAGGCAGGGTTGCCCTGCGCCAAGCATCGGGAGGTGCACACGCATGGGAAGGTGGGGAAGAAAATAGAAAAACCTGGCAAGTGGGGATAGGCGACGGCATGTCTCCTCCATGCCCAGCGCTAGATCTGTCTGGGGCCGGCCCTCATCACTCCTCAGCCCGCCCCCTCCCGTACCAGAGTGTCTTTCAAGGAGCCCAAGTAAGTGGTCGGGCTACCCTTCCTGGGCAGGTTAAACCAGGGGTGCTGGCAACAGGAGGGTTGGAGAGAGAAGGGGCATAGACCTACAGCGGATCTCAAGCGGGCAGGTACAGGGAGAGGATGCCTGAGAGAGTTCCCCCTAGCCGCGACAGGAGGAAAATAAAGTTGGGGGAAAAAAAAAAAGAATGAGAGAACTGCTTGTGTACCCATCTCAGGGGTGGCAGTAACAGATATTGAGATCAAAGTGGTTTCACCCACAGGAACAGAGGGTGTCGGCTGGTCAGAGCTCGAGAGACCCTTGGAAAGACATCTTTTTCTTGAGCCTTTCAAGGTGCTTTTCCACTGTTTTTTGCAGAAAAGTTTTACAAATATCACAGTCTGTTTTGAAAATGTTCAAAGCCCAAATAGAGAACACAAAGCTAATTTTTTTATTTAAGGATTCGGAAAAAAGACCTTTGAGCATAGGCTCTTTTACAAAGGTTCCACGTCAGGTTAACAGACAACAGACATATGACATCACACAATCAGGCTAGGTGGAGAACATACATTAGGTTATAGTATTACAAAGTAATTTCTAGTACCAGGGATTAGTACAGCATCAGCATAGAAAATATGAAAGCAGTGGTGAACTTAGGAGAGAGAGAGAGAGAGAGAGAGAGAGAAGGAAAAGCCCTCTCAAGTGGATGGGAAACTTAAGGAAATGGTAAGCTACCTCAGGGAGAGGCTTTGTCAAATAAGGGGACAAAATAGTGGCAGGGGAGTGCTAAGGGTGGGATCTGGGGAGGTGAAGGGGGCACCGGTTAGGTGGTGAGAATGATGTAGGGCTGAAAGGTCACAGGGAAAGGGATGGGAATGGTGAGGGGATGTGATAAGTGGTTTTGGGTGACAGCAGGGGCGGCAAGGCTGAAAAGCCACAAGTGGGAGGTGGCCCCAGACATGTCTGTGGAGGGGGGACCAATAGGGGAGGGGATTCTAGGAGAGAGGGCAGTGGGCTGCTTTATGTCAGCTCAGGGACTAAGGTGTAGGTTAAAGGAGGGAACAGTCACACCTACCAAGAGCAGTCACTCGCTGTGCAGAGAGATGGGGTGCAGCAGGGTTGCCATATGACAACTCAGAAAGCATGTGCAAAGATTCCATCATTTGCATAGCATTCCATCGCTCCCAGCAGTTCTGTCTTAAAGGGACACTGCAGAAGTTATGGATAGCTGAGTATTACTGGGGTTAGAACTCTTCTTCCCCACCGGTTAAACTCAGCAGAATCTGGATCCAGTGGTTGGTCGTGTGCCGGGTGTTGAAGCCCAGAAGGAGTATCTAAAGCAGTCAGCCCCAAAGGTGGGTGAGGCAGAGAACCGAGACACTCCTGTGGAGTGCAAAACCCTCCTCCTGCAGTTCGCTGGGGCTGGGGATGAGGTGGCTGGTGACTGCCAGGTGCGGACTGATGCTTCCTGGAAGGGAATAGGCCAGGAAGGTACCACTAGGTGGTTAGCACTAAACTCCCCCAAAAAAGAGCGCATCTCCCACTCAGTATTGCATCTTACCAAATGGGAAATGTGGAGCTCCTGAACTAACCTCAAGAGGAATCGCTGATAGTCGGTGAAATCAGCATTGGAAGAAAGGTGGACAGAATGTTCCTGTTCCTCAGATGAGGAAACCAAGGAAGTAGAGGAGCTTGGATGTTCAGAGTCCTCCTGCAGCGGAGGAAACAGGCAAAAGACCTGCTCGTCCATGGCTCTAACATACCTAGGGAAGGCCGCTGCAGTGGCCCTGAATGTCTCCCAGGTTAAGGGTCCTATAGGGCCTGAGAGAGGTGAAGGTGTCTGCAGAGGGATTGGGGAAGAGCACCTCACCGAAAGTGCCCGGCCTCGGCCAGGGGTCTGAGACTACACAGTAGATACTCCCACACGGAGGGGATCCAGGGGTCAATCCAGTCAGTTGATGCTGCAAATGGGAAAACAAATCCTAGCTGAGCCCTGAGGAAGAATCTCTCCTGTGCTGCAACTGAAGCTGCATGAGTTCAGAAGGGCAACCCTCAGTGCTACCCACTAAGGTCGCCTCTTAAGTCTCAGAGGAGGAGAAGTGGGGCTCAGCACTCTGGCTCCTCCCAACCCCCACAGGGTAGTGCAAGAAGGCCTCTGCACCTCAACCCTGCCTCTCAACCCCTCGGACTCAGACCGCCCTGTTCCTGGAACCCAGAGCTAAGGAGTTCCCCAATTCTGCAGGTCCCCCAAGAGAGACCACAGAAGAGGTGGTTCCCATCCCCACCAAGGAAGCCAGGGCAGCACCAGAGATGGTAGCTGCCCCAGCTCCCGAAGTGGAGATCGCCACACCAGGTCCCCCAGAACTGCTATCCATCACAAGGCCCCCAACACCGCAGTCAGCATGGGGGACAGCAGAGACCACAGACTCGAGGGGGGGCCCAGGAAGTGAACACTGGGCTGCCTGGTGCCACGTCCAAGAGGACTCCGTGACCCAGACAAGTCGGGTGCCAGTCATCTGCCGCTGAAGAAGAGGAGACCAAACATACCACCAGACTAGTGACCCCGGAGCTCTCCTACCAATGGCACCATGAATGGCGCTGCTGCAGGACACGGCACCACCCGTGGTGCCAGTCTGATCATCGGCACAGCGAAAAACACAGGGATCCAAAATGGTACCAGCAGGCAGTGCTGAGGGTCCAAAGGTGTTGGGCCCAGCAGCCATGGGCCATAACACCGGGGGAGCCTGCACCTCCAAAGAGGTGACTGCCATAGCAGTGCTCTTGACCCAGCTCTGCAGGAAACTGAGATGTTCCTCCGGCACTGCAGAAGAAACCTCCTTGATGGCAAAGCTGTAATCCGAGGAGGTTAGCTTCTCACTGGGCTGTATAGATCCAGGAGAGGACCTGGAGGCAGGGTCAAGAGATCTCGTCATGGCATCCCTAGAACGACACCGTCCTCCAAAAGTCAGCGGGGCCCTGCCGACTTTAAATGCACAATCTCAAGAACACGGCAGTCCATGGAGAAACAGGCATCACAGCTGTCCATATCATAGTTGGAACCCAGGCAACGCAGACAAACATCATGTCGGTCTGTTACAGAAAAATGATGACCACAGGGGCACCGATGCATGGGGGCATGGCCTGTTTTGGATTTTTCCTTAGCCCCCAAACCAGGCATGATGTGGAAAGAAATTTAACAAAACTCACAGAAAAAGGATCCAGTGCTGTCAGTAAGAAATAACAGGAATGGGCTTACCGGTTTCCAATGGCGTCGAGCGATATTCAGAACCGTGATGGAGTCGGAGAAGCAGGAAGAGCATCAAAATTGGCAAAGGCCTCATGACACAGTGGTAAAACTCTGGAACAACCACAAAAGTGGGATAAACAGAACTGGTGAAGAGGAGGAGTCTACGCTGCCAAACAGCCAACCCACTCCGCGCCACGCAATGTGTCAGCCTTGTAAGCAGCACGACCCCCCCAAAAAAGGCTCCCATACAGGTGTACACCTTCGCTTACACACAGCAGTAATGAATGGTGAAGACTGACAAGGGGAAGATCATCCCCTTCCTTCTTAAATGTGCTGCCATCACAGCTAGGCACTTTGTGAACATTCTTAGAGCTGCAGTGAGGCTGGAGGGAAGGGCTGTGAACTGGTACTGCTGGTTCCCTAACCTTAATCCAGGCTATCTTCTGTGACATGGCCTGACTGGTATACAAAAGTAGGTGTCTTTCAGATCCAGTGACCCCAACCTTTTTCCTCTTTGGAGAGATGAAATCACAGAGTCCAGTGTTACCATGTTGAATGTTTCCTCTTAAAGAGCTTGTTCATAAATCTCAAGTCTAAAATAGGTCACCACTCCCCATTCTTACAGCTGGGTAGCCTAGCTGTTTTATGTATTTGTTGCCTAAAATGCCAATTGTGGCACTTTCTGATGGACTTTTGGAAGTATCCTTCTGAAAGTCCAATGCAGCTTGCAACAGTTTTGTCACAACTGGTCCCTACGGAGTAACAGCTGCACTATTTCAGCTGCTGCTTCCACATTCCAGGGCAAGAACTGCACATGTGCACCTCGTGCCCATGTGCAGTTTAGCAGGTGCCACTATCTTATGAATAGCAAAATGCAATTCACCACAACAACACATGCATGAATGCCGTGCATGCGCAGTTACGTCACTGCCAGTTGGTGCATTCACTCTTTGGAGCTCTGCAAGCTCGCCACAGCCATATCAGCTCTGGCTAGAAATTGTTCTTGTGGATCAAGTAGCATCTGGACTAAAGTCCCTTCACCCACTGTGAGGCAGGTACTCTTTCCACTGCATCTGCTTGCAAAATGTCTTCAAATCAATCTCCAAAAGAATTTTGTCTGCAGGGGTGTGAGGCTGGAAAATCTTTGGGTTCTGTAGTTTGGGGAATTTTCTCAACTGCGGGGACAACCCTGACTCACTACTTCCAGGATCCATTTGTCTGAGGTGAGTTTTGTCCCTTCCGGGAAATAGTGAGACTGTCTGGCAATGGATGGGTGACCTGAGCAGACATGTCAGGAATTTTGCTTTGCCTGGGGTTTAGGGGCTGGTGTTGCATCTGCATGCCCGGTGCAGCTTTTACCCCTGCTCCTACAGTAGTCTCTCTATGGAGGGTACCTGTAGGAAATATAAGCACGAGGGTAGTATCCCCAACCCCTTCCATAAGGCCTGAAGGAAATGGAGGCCCTTTCTTTTCAGTATTGTTCTTGTAGGTGGTTTTGGAATTTGTACTCATCCATCTTTTTCATGTAAGCCTCTGTTTTGTCACCAAACAATGAACTTCCCTCACAGGGAATGTCCATGGCTTTTCTTTGAGTGTTCTGGGGTCAGTCTGTAGTTCTAAGTCAGGTGAAGGACACTGCCTGGGACATGATGACCCTAAAAATGATGTTATTTATGTCAACTGCTCTATGAACAGAACAGTTACATAAGAACTTACTGTAACAGTAGATCTTCGTGAGAATATCTTGCATCAGGTCACACCTATAGAACTTAAAGCCACCAGGTGCTAGGATCACATGGAAACAATTTTCTAGCAGTCTTACAGGGCCACCCATGATGATGTCAGACACCAACATCCTACAGTATATAAGCGTGGGTGGCTCTGCTCCCTCCTCAGTTCCCCGCCAGAGACCAGACTCTCTAGGCATACCTCTAGGGAACCAAGGAGAGAGAGATGGAGTGTCCAATTGTTTGAAAAGGCTGAAACAACATCCTGGAGAAAAAGACCAGAGCAAAGAAGCTCTGAGCCCAAGGGAGACAGAGGTAGGGTCAGTATAACCTGATGCAAGAGATTCTCTTAAAGATTTACTATTAAGGTAAGTTCTTATGTAACTGTTGGCTCTGTCTTCTTTGAGGATATATCTTGCATCAGGTCATGCCTATGGAACAAGTCCTAAGCAGAACTGACAGACAGTCTGTGTGACTGGAAGCTAAAGATCTAACACAGGTGGCCATGAAGCACAGCCGGGCAAATGCTGGCCCTCCTTCTAGAGGCAATGTCCAGACTGTAGTGCTTTGTGAAAGTGAGGACAGTACTCCAAATAGCAGTGGCACAGATGAAAAAATTACTCACCTTAGTAATTGTATTTCTTCTATCGGAGTCTTGCTGTATTCTGACATATGCAGTGATCCCCTACCTTTGAACCGCCCCTGAGAACAAAGAGTTAACTATCTATGCAGATCATAGAATGCTGAGCTCGAGCTCGGTTGGAGTCTCTGTCTGTAGTGTTTCAAGATCAAACTGTCACATTCTTATGAGCCCACGAACTAAAAATTCTATGTGGAAATTGTAAAATTCCTACTAGCCAACTGGCAGTAAAAAGTTTTGGATTCCCAAAGGAAGACCAAGTCAAGAAACCCAAAAACCAATCTAATACAAATAACAGTAACAAATCAACACCCAAACAAAAGGAGAGGGTGTAAACAAGGAGCACCCCTTGGGTGCAACACTGCACCTGCCTACCCACTTCCCAAAAACAGGTTCTGAGAGTGGAGGCAGGAAGGGAGGTCAGAATACAGCAAGACTCCAATAGAAGAAACACAATTACTAAGGTGAGTAATTTTTTCTTCAAACAACATGAAGTCTTGCTGTATTCTGACAATGCAGACTACCAAGCAGTACCTCAAGGAAGAGGGACAGAACCTACTTTGGGAATAGGCTCTGAAGTAATTGCTGTACAAACCGAGCATCACTCCTAGCCTGGATATCCAGAGAGTAATGCTTGGTAAAGGTATGGACTGTTTTCCAGGTGGCTGCTTGACAAATTTCTAAGAGAGGAATATCCCTGGCAGCAGCCAGGGAAGCAGCTGTACCTCTGGTGCAGTAAGCCCTCAGGCCTGAGGGAAGAATCTTTCCCAGTTTTTCATAGCAGAATTGTATACAAGATACAATCCACCTGGCAATAGTGATCTTAGTGGCAGGTTTGCCCTTTCCCACTTCTCCATAAGTGAGGAACAACTGGAGGGAGTCAAACCTGTGACCCTTGGTATGCTCTATGTAGTAACTAAGGGCTCTTTTAACATCTAAACGGTGCAGCCTCCTCTCACCTGAGGAAGAATGATCAGTGAAGAAAACAGGGAGAGACATAGACTGATTCAAGTGGAAGTCTGAAACCACTTTGAGCAAGAACCTTCTATTGGTTCTAAGGACCACTTTATCCCTGTGAAAGGAGATAACATCAGGTTCAACTGACAGGGCCTGCAATTCACTGATACGCCTGGCAGAGGTAATGGCTACCAAGAACACAGTTTTCCAAGTCAAGTACTTAAGCTCTGCTGAGGACATAGGCTCAAAAAGAGGTTGCATAAGCTGAGCAATGCAAACATTCAAATCCCAGGAAGGGGCAGGGTCTCTAAAGGAGGACTGGTGTAAAGCAATCATTTAAAAATGTACAGAACACAGGATGAGATGATAGTGAGGAAGACTTTCCCACTGACAGAAAAGCAGAAACAGCTGACAAGTGTACCTTAAGAGTAGCTGGTCTGAGGCCTAGCTATTAAGATGCACCATATAATCCAGAACCGTAGGCAATTCAGCAGTGTCTGGAGGAATATGCTTCTTGGAACACCAAATGCTGAATCTTTTCCATTTGGAGTTATAAGTCTTTCTGGTGGAAGGCTTTCGAGCAGCTTTGAGAATATCCAGAACCTCCTGAGAAAGATGCAAGTCTGCAAACTCTAACTCTTCAAGAGCCATGCCTTGAGATTGAGAGACTGAAGATTGGGGTATCAAATCCTCCCCCGAGACGATGTTAACAGGTTGTAATTCCTGGGTAGAGACAGGGGAAGATGGACTGTTAAGGACAACAAGAGGGGGTACCAAGGCTGTCTGGCCCAATCTGGAGCAATTAGAATCACTTTGCAAGGTTGAGACCTTATCTGACTAGAACCTTGAACAGGAGGGAAGAGAGGAAGGCATACAGAAATTTCCCTTCCCAATCTAGAATCAGAGCATCCAGGAGACTGAGCCCAAGACTGGGGGTCTGCAACAAAAGAGAGGAAGTTGTGATTGTCTGGGGCTGCAAAGAGATCTATCTCTGAGTGCCCCATCTTGAAAAATCACTTCAACACCATGGGTCCAGGGACCATCTGTGATGGCCCTGAGAATCCTGTTCAGTGCATCTGCTAGCACACTGTCCTTCCCTGGAAGGTGAACTGCTATCAGAGAGGCCTGCAGGGAATAAGCCAGGGACCACAACTTCATGGCTTCTGTGCACAAAGCCATAGACCGAGTGCCTCCCTGCTTGTTGATGTACCACATGGTGGTGGTGTTGTCTGTTCTGACTTGAACCACCCTGTTCTGCACTGACTGAGAGAAAGCTTTCAGGGCCAGAAAAACTGCCCTGAGTTCTAGGAGATTGATATGGAGAAGGTATTCCTGAGGGGACCACAGTCCCTGTGCAGTGAGGGCCCCCAGATGGGCTCCCCAGCCCGGAAGAGAAGCATCTGTGGTAAGGACCACTGAATGAGACTGAGTGGCAAATGGGACCCCTTGCCTTAAGTTGTCCTGATCCTGCCACCATTAAAGGGCTTGGATCAGGGTCCGAGTCACAGGAATCAGTTTGGTAAGAGAATCCTTCCTTTGGGACCAAAAGGCCCTCAGATGGAACTAAATATCCCTCATCTGGAATCTTGCCCCTTGGACCACTGCTGTAGAAGCTGCCATGTGGCCCAAGAGCTGAAGGAAATGCCTTGCTGGTCGAGACACCTAAAGGCTGAAGGAAGAAGCTAGTTCTATAAGAACTCTTGCCCTTTCCAGAGGAAGAAAGGATCTTGCTTTGACAGTATCCAGCTCTGCCCCTATAAAGGTAAGGAGCTACACCGGTTCGAGAACTGACTTGGGGAGGTTGAAAAGAAATCCCAGGGAAGTGAGCACTTGCTGAGTCACTTGCAGGGCTGACTTGACTTGGTCTGGAGACTGGCCACTATGAGCCAGTCGTCTAGATATGGAAAAATGGAAATCTTTTGCCTTCTTAGAAAGACGACAACTACTGGCAAGCACTTTGTGAAAACCCTTGGGGCTGATGTTATACCAAAGGGCATTCCTTTGAACTGATAATGGCCTGAGGGCAACTCGAACCTGAGGTACTTTCTGTGGGAGCACCCGATGGGAATGTGAAAATAGGCATCTTTGAGGTCCAGGGAGGCTAGCCAGTCCCCTGGCCTTAGAAAGGGAAGAATTATTCCCAGAGTTACCATCTTGAACTTTGGTTTTAAAAGATGTTTGTTCAGGTATCTTAGGTCTAGGATGTGTTGCCACTCCCCTGTTTTTTTGGGGGTAAGGAAGTACCTGGAGTACAGACCTTTGCCCCAATGTAGGGTAGGAACTCTCTCTATGGCTCTTAAGGCCAGTAGAAATGAAACCTCTGCCTCTAGGGCAAGGGTTTCTGAGAGACTTGCAGGTGGAAAAGATCTGGCTCTCATCTTTGGACATTTTTTGAAGCTAAGAACCAGTCCCTGGCTTACTACTTCCAGGACCCACTTGTCTGATGTAACAGACCTCCAGACCTGGACAAAGTAAGCCAGCCTGCCCCCTACTGGAATAGGAGAGTCGACCCCAGCAGACACATCAGGGTGTCTGCTTGGCAGGGGCCTTAGGCTGAGGAGTGGATGTAGCCCTGCTCATCCCCCTTCTGCCTCTCCCTCTGAAGAACCCCCTCTGCGAAAAGGAAGAGGAGGCCTGTGTTGGTAAAAAGGCCTATGAAAAGGCCTGCCTCTGCCCCTAGACTGCTGCCTCTGAGGAGTTGCCTGCCTTTCCTTGGCCTGAGCACTCCTGTAAGTGGTCCTGTACTCATCCATTTCCTTCATGTAATTCTCTGTCTGCTCCCCAAACAGAAAATTACCCACTACAGGAAAATCCATGGCCTTAGCCTGAGTATCCTGTGAGATGCTAGTACATCTGAGCCAAGCCATTCTCCGAAGAGCCACAGATGTAGACATGACTCTTGATGACACATCATTGGAGTCCACAGCAGCATGAAACTGTACTTTTGATGCCTCAGTCCCATCTGCAGCTACCTCCTCCAGCTCCTTGGCTAGCTGGGGGGAGGCCTGTTTAGCCAGTGCCAGTACAGTGTCCCACCTGGACTTCTGGTACCTGGCTGTATAGGCCATATAATTCGCCTGGAGTCCCAGAGAAGATGCCATGTACTGTTTCTTTGTCATGGCATCAATCTTCCTGGAGTCCTTGTCCGGGGGGTGTGAAGAAAAAATTACTCATCTTAGTAATTATGTTTCTTCTAGTGGAGTCTTGCTGTATTCTGACTATTGTAGTTAGGTCCTGCCTTTCAACTACCCCGGAGAACAAAGGGTTAACTTTTCTATGCCTTGCATAGAACATTCATCACGAGCTCGGTTGAAGCCCCTGTCTGTTGTTGTTCAAACTGCAACCGTCAGATCTTTACGAGCAAAAACTCACTAGGTGTTCTGTGTGGAAACTGTAAAATTTTTACTAGTTTACTAGCCAACTGGAAATATATAATGTTTTTGGTTCTCAAAGGAAGACTCAAGTCAGGAAACCCAAAAACAAAAATACATCCAAAAAACAACATTCCACCCAAACAAAAAAAGAGGGTGTAAAATGGACACCCCTAGGGTGCCAACACTGCTACTGCCCACCCACATCCCAAAAACTAGCTTCTGAGAGGGGAGGCGGGGAGGTCAGAATACAGCAAGACTCCACTAGAAGAAACATAATTACTAAGGTGAGTAATTTTTTCTTCAAACAACATGAAGTCTTGCTGTATTCTGACTATTGCAGACTACCAAGCAGTACCTCCATGGAGGAGGGACAGAATCTACTTTGGAAATAGGCTCTGAAGTACTGCTGTGCCAAACCGAGCATCACTCTTAGCCGGGATATCCAGAGAGTAATGCTTGGTGAAAGTATGGACTGTTTTCCAGGTGGCTGCTTGACAAATTTCTAAGAGAGAAATATCCCTGGCAGCAGCTGTACCTCTTGTGGAATGAGCCCTCAGGCCTGAGGGTGGAGTTCTACCTAGTTTTTCATAGCAGAATTGTATACAAGAAAGAATCCACCTGGCAATAGATCTCTTAGTGGCAGGTTTGCCCTTACCAACTTCTCCATAAGTGAGGAACAACTGGAGGGATTCAAACCTGTGACCCTTGGTACACTTATGTAGTAGCTAAGGGCTCTTTAACATCCAAACTGTAGCCTCCTCTCCCAAGGAGGAATGATCAGTGAAGAAAACAGGGAGAGATATAGACTGGTTGAGGTGGAAATCTGAAACCACTTTAGGCAAGAACTTTCTGTTAGTTCTAAGGACCACTTTATCTCTGTGAAAAGAGATGAAATCAGATTCCACTGACAGGGCTTGCAATTCACTCATACGTCTAGCAGAAGTGATGACTACCAAAAACACAGTTCTCCAAGTCAAGTACTTAAGCTCTGCTGAGGACAAAGGCTCAAAAGGGGGTTGCATAAGCTGAGCAATGCAAACATTAAGGTCCCAATCAGGAGCAGGATGCCTAAAGGGGGGATTGGTGTGAAGCAATCCCTTGAAAAACTTACAGAATACAGGATGGGATGACAGAGAGGAAGACTTGCCTACAGACAGGAAAGCAGAAACAGCTGCCAATGTGTACCTTGAGGGTAGCTGGTCTGAGACCTAGGCCATTAAGATGGACCATATAATCCAGAACCGTAGGCAATTCAGCAGAGTCTGAGAAATATTCTTCTTAGAACACCAAATGCTGAATCTTTTCCATTTGGAGTTGTAAGTCTTTCTGGTGGAAGGCTTTCAGAAGCCTTAAGGATATCCAGAACCCTTGGGAAAGATGCAGATCTGCAAACTCTAACTCTTCAAGAGCCATGCCTTGAGATTGAGAGACTGAAGATTCGGGTACCAAATCCTCCCCTGGGAGGATGTTATCAGGTTGTATGTAATTCCTGGGAAGAGACAGGGGAAGATGGACTGTTAGGGACAGCAACAAGGGATACCATGGCTGTCTGGCCCGCTCTGGAGCAATCAGAATCACTTTGCATTGTTGTGACCTTATCTTGACTAACACTCTGAACAGGAGAGGGAAGGGGGGGAAAAGCACACAGAAATGTCCCTTCCCAGTTCAGAATCAGAGCATCCAGGGGGACTGAGACTGGGGGTCTGCAACAAAACAGAGGAAGTTGGTGATTGTCTGGGGCTGCAAAAAGATCTATCTCTGGAGTGCCCCATCTTGAGAAAATCACTTTCAACACCAGAGGATCTAGGGTCCATTCATGATGGCCCTGGGATATTCTGCTCAGTGCATCTGCTAGGACATTGTCCTTCCCTGGGAGGTGAACTGCTATCAGAGAGGTTTGCAGGAATAGGCCAGGGACCACAACTTCATTGCTTCTGTGCAAAAGGCCGTAGACCAAGTGCCTCCTTGCATGTTGATGTACCACATGGTGGTGGTGTTGTCTGTTCTGACCTGAACCACCTTGTTCTGTACAGATTTGAAAAAAGCCTGCAGTGCCCGAAACACTGCTCTGAGTTCCAAGAGATTGATGTGAAGCAGAGATTCCGGAGGGGACCACAGTCCCTGGGTGGTAAGGTCTCCCAAATGGGCACCCCAGCCCAGCAGGGAAGCATCTGTGGTGAGGATCACTGAGTGACAAATGGAACCCCTTGTCTCAAATTGTCCTGATCTTGCCACCATTGCAAGGCTTGGATCAGGGTTCGAGTCACTGGGATTAGTTTGGTAAGGGAATCCTTTCTTTGGGACCAAAAAGCTCTTAAGTGGAACTGAATGTCCCTCATTTGGAATCTGCCCCGGACCACTGCTATGGAAGCTGCCATGTGGCCCAGTAGCTGAAGGAAATGCCTTGCTGGTCGAGACACCTGAAGGCTGAATGAAGAGGCCAGTTCCATAAGGGTCCTTCCCCGAAGGCTCTTGCCTTTACCGTATCCAGTTCTGCACCTATGAAGGTGAGGAGCTGCACTGGTTCGAGAACTGACTTTGGTAGGTTGAGAAGGAATCCTAAAGAAGTGAGCACTTGCTGGGTCACTTGCAGATGTGACTTGACTTGGCCTGGAGACTGACCTACAATGAGCCAGTCATCCAATTATGGGAAAATGGAAATCTTTTGTCTTCTTAGGAAGGCAACAACTACTGCCAGGCACTTTGTGAAAACCCTTGGGGCTGATGTTAGGGCAAAGGGCATTGCTCTGAACTGATAGTGTCCTAAGGGCAACTCGAACCTGAGGTACTTTCTGTGGGAGCACCTGATGGGAATGTGAAAGTAGGCATGTTTGAGGTCCAGGGAGGCTAGCTAGTCCCCTGGTCTTAGAAAGGGAAGGATAATTCCCAGTCTCACCATTTTTTACTTTGGCTTTTAAAGAGGTTTGTTCAGATATCTTAGGTCCAGGATGGGTCGCCACTCTCCTGTCTTTTGGGGGGTTAGGAAGTACCTGGAGTATAATCCTTTGCCCCTGTGTAGGGTGGGAACTCTCTCTATAGCTCTGAGAGCTAGGAAAGAAGAAACCTCTGCCTCTAAGGCAAGAGTCTCTGAGAGATTTGCAGGTGGAAAAGATCTGGCTCTCATCTTGGGAAATTTTTTGAAGCTGAGAACCAGTCCCTGGCTTACTACTTCCAGGACCCACTTGTTTGATGTAAGAGACATCCGGTCCTGGACAAAGTAAGCCAGCCTGCCCCCTACTGGTATAAGAGAATCGACCCAGGCAGACCCATCAGGGTGTCTGCTTGGCAGGGGCTTTAGGCTGAGGGGTGGATGCAGGCCTGCTCATCCCCCTTCTGCCTCTCCCTCTAAAGAACCCCCTCTGTGAAAACGTAAGAAGAGGAGGAGGTCTGGGCTTGTTAAAAAGGCCTTTGGAAAGGCCTGCCCCTGCCCCTGGACTGCTGCCTTTGAGGAGCTGCTTGCCTTTCTTTGGCCTGAGCACTGCTGTAAGTGGTCCTGTATTTGTCCATTTTCTTCATGTAATCCTCTGTCTGCTCCCCAAACAGAGAATTACCAACTACAGGAAAATCCATGGCCTTAGCCTGGGTATCCTGTGAGAGGCTAGTACATCTGAGCCAAGCCATTCTCCAAAGAGCCACAGATGTAGCCATAACTCTTGATGATACATCACTGGAGTACACAGCAGCATGAAACTGTACTTTCAATGCCTCAATCCCATCTACAGCCACCTGGTCCAGCTCCTTGGCAAGCTGGGCGGGAGCCTGTTTAGCCAGTGCCAGTACAGTGTCCCACCTGGACTTCTGGTACCTGGCTGCATAGGCCATATAATTAGCCTGCCTGAGTCCCAAAGATGCTGCCATGTATTGTTTCTTTGCCATGGCATCAGTCTTCCTGGATTCCTTGTCTGGGGGGTGTGATGCCAAGGGAATGTTTGCCTTATCACAGGCAGCAGCCTGTACAACCCCAACATGGCTGCATTGCTGAAAAAGGAACTCCATGTCTGAGCCTGAGAGAGTATACCTCTTGTCCATTCTTCTGTCCACAGGAGGTATAGAATTAGGAGACTTAAGAATTGTTTGTGTCTGTTTCCCAAAAGATTTGTGGAGGGGAATAGACAGTCTCCTAGACTCTGGGATGTCCATCATCTCAACATAATCAGGCTCTTCCTGATCCTCTACTGCCTCCTCCACAGGAAGCTGGAGGGTATCAGCCACCTTTCTGTAGAACATGTAGTGTGAAGGGGACTCAGAAAGCCTAGGAGGAGAAACACCTGAAGGTCTGTCTGGGGAGATGTCCGGGAAAATATGCACATCCAGACTTTCACCATCACCATAATCATCCTCATACTCTCCCTCCTCCTCAAACTCCGGTTCATAAAATTCTTCCAAGGTATAATCTGGAACCGGGGGAACCAACCGAACCGAGCCCCTGCCAGATGGTGCCGATTCAGTCGGAACCGATCGAAGCGATTCCATAATCCTAATCGCTTTGGCTATCTCATCGGCGGTCGGAGTATGAGATTCTGGGTCCGTACCGGTCGATTTGTCTTTTCTTTTTCTTGGAACTGATTCCTCGGAATCAGCTCTCCTTTTGCCCGAAGTATCGCCCTGGTCAGAGGGCACTCCTTCTTGTTTGGTTGGAACCAAAAAGGCTGGCCATCCGGGTCAGCAGACTTCTCGGCCTCCCTTTCCCTCAGTCTACCTAATCTCTTTTCCAGGGTAGATTTGGAAAAATTCTTGCATATTTGGCAGTCTGAATCGAGGTGGTCAAACCCCAGACAATAAACACGGGTGGTGTGGGGATCAGCCTTAGCAAAGACCTCCCCGCACACACTGCAGTGTTGAAACCCAGTGGGCCAGTTTTTTTTTTGGGGTTTCTCAGACATGACCAACATAACCAAAACTTACCCTTTTTTCAGCAATCCGCCAGGCAAGACTCCCCTATCAGTTCCTGACCGTGTCACGGGTCTTGGAAAAAAATGTACTTAAAACCCGTTTTTTTTTTTTTTAGAACCGATACGGACCGGTAACCACACACTAAAGTAAAGCACAAGTTTTACCTCAAAATGATCAGTTCAGCAGAACCGATCCACAGTTTACAAGTTCCACACAGAAAACAGAACGAAAACCTATCTAGTACTCACGGTACCACAGACAGAGACTTGAACCGACTATGCGGAAACAACAATTCGGTAGAAACCGACCGAAAACCGACACTTCAACCGAATTTTGAACCGAGCAGCAGGAGAAATCTCCAGAGCGACTGTTCAGTGAGGCAGAGTAAAGAATCTGACGGTTGCAGTTTGAAAACAACAGACAGGGGCTTCAACCGAGCTCGTGATGAACGTTGTATGCAAGGCATAGAAAAGTTAACCCTTTGTTCTCTGGGGCAGTTGAAAGGCAGAACCTAACTGCAATAGTCAGAATACAGCAAGACTTCATGTTGTTTGAAGCCAAGGGAATATTTGCCTCGTCACAGGCAGCAGCCTGCACTACTCCAACATGGCTGCATTGCTGGTATAAGAACTCCGTGTCTGAGCCTGAAAGTGTATACCTCCTGTCCATCCTTCTATCCACAGGAGATATAGTGTTAGGAGACTTTAGAATTTTTTGTGTCTGCTTCCCAAAGGATTTGTGGAGGGGAATAGACAGTCTCCTGGACTCTGGGATGTCCATCATTTCTACATAACCAGGCACCTCTTGATCCTCCAATGCCTCCTCCATAGGAAGCTGGAGGGTTTCGGCCACCTTTCTGTAGAACATAAAGTGAGAAGGGGATTCAGAAAGCCTAGGAGGGGAAACACCTGAAGGTCTATCTGGGGAGATGTCCGGTTCCACAGGCACATCCAGACCCTGACTTTCACCATCATCATCCTCAAATTCTCCTTCCTCTTCAAATTCCGGTTCATAAAAATCTTCAAGGGTATAATCTTGAACCAGGGGAACCATTCGAACCGAACCCCTGCTAGAAGGTGCCGGATCGGTAGGAACCGGGCGAAGCGATTCCACAATCCGAATCGCTTTGGCTATCTCTTCGGCGGTTGGAACATGAACCTCTGGATCCGAACCGATGATTTTTCTTTTCGCTTTTTTGTAGGAACCATTCCTCGAATTGGCTCTCCTTTGCCCGAAGAAGTACGCGCCTGGTCAGAGGGCACTCCTTCTGGTTCGGGTCGGAACTGAACCGGCTGGCCATCTGGGTCAGCAGACTTCTGCCTCCTTTTCCTCAGTCTACCTAATCTCTTCTCAAGGGTAGATTTAGGAAAATTTTACATATTTTGCAGTCTGAATCGAGGTGGTCAAACCCCAGACAATAAACACAGGAGGTGTGGGGATCGGCCTTAGCAAAGACCTCCCCACACTCACTGCAGTGTTGAAACCCAGCAGGCCCCTTTTTTATCTTGGTTTTCTCAGACATGGCCAACCTAACCAACTTACCCTTTTAATGGCAACCGCCAGGCAAGACACCCTTATCGGTTCCTAACCATGTCACGGGTATTGGAAAAAGCCGTAGTAAAACACGTTTTTTTTAGAACCGATAAGAACCGGTAACCACACACTAAGTAAAACACAAAATTTCACTATCATATGATCGACCTGCACTTTTACAAGTTCCACACAGAAAACAGAACAATTCATATCTAGTACTCACGGCACCACAGACAGAGACTGAACCGACTATGCAGATAACTTTTTCGGTTTAAAAACCGACGAAAACTGAGACTTTAACCGACTTTCAAACAAAGCTGAAGGAGAAATCTCCGGAGCGACCGTTCACAGTGAGGCAGAGTAAAGAATCCGATGGTTTGAGTTTGAAACACTCCAGACAGAGACTGCAACCGAGCTCGAGCTCAACATTCTATGCTCTGCATAGAAAGTTAACTCTCTGTTCTCTGGGGCAGTTCAAAGGTAGGGGACCACTGCATATGTCAAAATACAGCAAGACTTCATGTTGTTTGAACTCTGCAGCTAATACCCTTCTGAAACAGGAAACAGAAGTGGTTATGCCTCTGGTTAAATGGCCACAAATAACCCCAGGAAGTTCCTTACCATACTTCCTGTAACAAAAAGTAATACAGTTGACCAACCATTTGGACAGACACTTTGTAGAAATGGTATGTACTCTTTCCCAGCGGTGAAAGAAACAAACAACTGAGAGGGTTTCCTGCAGTCCTTAATATGGTGTGTATAGTATCTGAGTATTTTATGCACATCTAACGTATGGAGCAATGCTTCCCCTGCACTGGCATGCTCTGGATAAAAAACTGGCAGGCGGATGGTTTGATTTAGTGCAAACTCAGACACCACCTTTGGTAAAAACTTAGGGTCAGTAAGCAAAGACACCCTGACTCTGTGGAAAATCAAATAAGGAGGCTCCCACATGAGAACCAGCAGCTCTGAAATCCTTTGAGCAGAAGTTATGGCAGCTAAGAAAAAAATACTCGCCTTAGTAATCTTGTTTCCTCCAATGTGTTCTTCTATATTCATAATTCTCTGCAGTCAACCTCCTAAGCAGAGCTGCCTGGACAAAATGGAACTATATGCAAATGACAGAACTATCATTGGCTCATGACACATATTCAAACTGCTGCCCTTATCAGCTGCAACATTCCATCAATGTATCAGATTTCTAAGGAGCCTACAAGGCAACCTATACTAAGACCAACTAATATAATTATCTAATGTAACACAACTTAAGCAGTACAGGACACCATGAAACATTTTAACTGCTGCAGGGCCTCGGACTGATATATCAGTCCAGAATTTCTATACTTTCTAATTCTGTTGGCGGCCTAAGTGGTTAATATCGTTATAATCCTACCTCCCGAATGCCAGAATCACCTGGAAAAAGAATGGAGTTAAATAATTCTCACTAGGGTTAAAATATTTATGCCACTGTTTGGGACTTACTATTAGAAAACTCGATCAGAGTGCAGAGGCTCTGGTTCTGGAAGGGGAGGCAGTGTGGGAGAGTTATGAATGTAGAAGAATAGCTTGGAAGAAACAGGGTTACTAAGGTGAGAAAGTTTTCTCTTCTAACCCCAGGTATACTTCTATATTCCTAACTCTTTGCAGACTTCAAAGCAGTACATTTGGAGGTGGGCAGAGAACCTACTTAGGAAAGAGGCTCTGCAGGACTGCTATGCCAAATTTGGCATCACTTCTGGACTGTATGTCCAAATTGTAGTGTTTAGTAAATGTGTGTACTGTCCCCTAAGTAGCTGTTTTACAGATTTCCACTAATGGAACATCTCTGGATGCTGCTATAGTAGCAGCTATGCCCCTAGTGGAATGAGCCCTCAGCCCTGCTGGGGGGGTTCCTTGCCAATTTTTGAATAGCAAAACTGAATGCACTGGACTATCCAGCAAGGGATTGACCTTTTAGAAGATGGGGTGCCTTTACCTATATCCCCATAGGTAAGGAATAGCTGTTGCTTGTCCTGTCTATGATCCCTGGTGTGGGTCATATAGCAGCTCAATGCCCCTGTGACATCCAGACTATGGAGTCTGCGCTCACCTGAACTAGTATGTTCAGTGAAGTAAACTGGCAATGTAATGGATTGGTTTAAGTGAAAATCGGAAACCACCTTGGGGAGGACTCTCTTATTTGTTCTTGGCACCACTTTGTCGTTATGGAAGGAAAGGCAGTCCTTCTCTCTCTTTTTTTTTTTTTTATACTTTATTTTTATTGTTTTATATGTATACATACATACAGTAAGTCCATATCTGGGACAGACCAATTCACAATGTTAGATCTCCATCTAGAGAAACAGACACATTTCCCCTTAATATTTAGGATTAAATGCATCCCGATATATTCATACCACATAGAGGGTTAGCTAAAGAAATAACATAACTTTATATCACAAACAAGATTAAGCTGTGTGATGAGTTTGTATAAGTATGACTAAATCCAAAGAGCTTAAGTCCAAAAGAAAGTCCACAGCCCCAGTTCCAGGGGCATTTGGTGTCATACTGAATAATCTAAAGGTTTAAAATTAAAAATGGGTTTATACCTCAGGCAGCAACCTCTTAATACCTTCATTGAAACAGCTTCTTTAACAAGTAATATTCAAAATTTACACATCCAAACTCTTTATATTTCTTATTTAAGAAACAAAACCCACCAACCACTGAGCTTTTGAATAAAGGAAAAACAAATCCCAATTTTTTAACATTGGGCTTGGTGGAAACATTCTACTTTCATGCCTTCATTATCAGGATAAAGCCAAACTTAGAGGAGTTCACTTTAATACGTTACAGTTTTTAAAAGTTCAGTCTTCTGCGTCTGAATCAACCTCTTCAGATCCACGACGGCGGTCTCGGGCTGAAGCAAATCTAGAGGCCCATTTCCCAGCTTCGATAGGGTCAGAGAAGGCCCATACCTTATCCTCGTATACAATTCGCAATCTGGCAGGGAAGACCATCGAGTGGATTATTGAAGCTTCACGTAACAACTTTCTAACCCCATCAAACTTCTTCCTCCTAATACGTGTAGCGTAGCTCAAATCAGGAAACAAGAAAATGTTCCGATCGTCCTGTATTATTGGACTTGCTTGTTTAGCGAGACGCAGGATTCTATCCCTCGAACCGACTCCATCCGTGATTAGAAGAAGTGTCCTGGGGTTCTCCGAATCCTCACGATATCGTTTTGGAGTAATCCGATAGGCCTTCTGCAGTGTAATATTTAAACTCTGGCCTTCTACCATTAATTTCGAGTCCAGCCATTCGCGCAGAAACATAAGAGGGTGGTCTCCCTCTATCCCTTCCGGTAAACCCAAAATTCGGACATGCGATGAACGGGCTTGGTTTTCTAAAGTTTCAAGCCTGGCTCTCAAGTGGTGATTTTCTTTCACCAGAAGCGCATGCTGCCGCTGCAGAATCTGCCTTAGCTCAGATCTCCATCTCTACCTGTATCCCTGCCATTGTATTCTCCACCAGGGTAACCAGAGTAGCAAAGGTGTCCATTTTAGAGCTTAAATCGGTGACAGATGTAATTAATCTCTGTAACTTAGTCTCGATAGATGTCATAGTCTCTTCAGGTTCCCGTGGAAGCGGCCTGCTCTGTCTGTCCCATGACGCACCACCTGTGAAGTTCCAGTGGATTTGGCACTTGTACCACCGCTCTATCTTTTCTGGGGTTCCCATCCTAACTTGATAGGATTCCTTGATGTTCCCGTTAGTTTGGTTTCTCGAGTTTGTACCTTAAAATAGCAGATTTTAATCTATTTTGAAGCTATCCGTACAGAGCTAATCCAGGTTGCTGCCTTTCAGCTCGGGCTCCACAGCGCCCCCCGCCCCCAAGGCAGTCCTTCTCAACACACAAGGTGTGTAGTTCACTGATTCTTCTAGCAGAAGTAACTGCAACCAGAAGAAAAAATTATTCATCTTAGTAACTGTGTTTCTTCTAATGGAGTCTTGCTGTATTCTGACATTATGCAGTTAGCCCCAGCATTTGAACCGCTCCGGAGGGGAAAGAGTTAACTCTATGCCAGAGCATAGAACGTTGAGCTCGAGCTCGGTTCAAACCTCTGTCTGCTGCACTTTGAAGTGTAACTGTCAGATTCTTATGAGCTAATACTAACTAACCCTACTATGTGGAAATTGTAAAAATTTTACTAGCCAAAAAGGCAACCAAATATTTTGGATCCCCAAAAGACTCAAGTCGAGAAATCCAAAACAAAAACTAGGTAGTGAACAAAATAATAACCAAACTATAACAATAACCCGCTTCCCCTAGCTAAAAAGGGGGAGTGCCAAGTACACCACTGAGGTACAACACTGCGCCTACCATCCCACTTTCCAAAAACCAGGTTCTGAGAGGGGAGGCAGGGAGGGAGCAGAATACAGCAAGACTCCATTAGAAGAAACACAATTACTAAGGTGAGTAATTTTTTCTTCAAACAACATGAGGTCTTGCTGTATTCTGACATTATACAGACTACCAAGCAGTACCTCCATGGAGGAGGGAATCAAACCTATTTTGGGAATAGGTTCTGCAGTACCGCTGTGCCAAACCGAGCATCACTCCTAGCCTGGATATCCAGGGAGTAATGCTTGGTGAATGTATGGATTGTTTTCCAGGTGGCTGCTTTGCATATCTCTGATAAGGGTATATCTCTGGCAGCAGCCAGAGAAGCAGCTGTGCCGCCAGTCGAATGAGCCCTCAGGCCTGAGAGAGGTATTTTGCCTAGCTTTTTATAGCAGAATTGTATACAAGAGACAATCCATCTGGCAATAGTTCTCTCAGTAGCAGGTTTTTCTTTTCCCACTTCACCATAAGTGAGGAACAACTGGAGGGAGTCAAACCTGAGTGCCTTAGTACACTCAATGTAGTAGCTAAGAGCCCTTTTAATATCCAAACTGTGTAATCTTCTCTCTCCTGAAGAAGAATGAACAGTGAAGAACACAGGAAGAGACATGGATTGGTTCAGATGAAAATCTGAAACCACTTTGGGCAAGAACCTTCTATTGGTTCTAAGGACCACTTTATCCCTATGAAAGGAGATAAAATCAGATTCCACTGACAGGGCTTGCAATTCACTGATACGTCTGGCAGAGGTAATAGCTACCAGGAACACAGTTTTCCAAGTCAAGTACTTAAGCTCTGCTGAAGACAAAGGCTCAAAAGGGAGTATCATGAGCTGAGCTATGCAAACATTAAGGTCCCAAGCATGAGAAGGATCCTTAAAGGGGGGACTGGTATGAAGCAATCCCTTGAAAAATTTTCAGAAAACAGGATGAGATGCCAGTGAGAAGGGCTTTCCCACTGACAAAAAAGCAGAAACAGCTGACAAGTGTACTTTAAGGGTAGCTGGTCTGAGGCCTAGGCCATTAAGATGAACCATGTAATCCAGAACGGTAGACAAATCAGCAGTATCTGGGGATATATGCTTATTGGAACACCAGGTGGTGAACCTTTTCCATTTGGGAGTTTTAAATTTTTCTGGTGGCAGGCTTCCGAGAAGCTTTGAGAATGTCCAGAACCCCTTGAAACAGATGCAAATCTAAATATTCCAACTCTTCAAGAGCCATGCCTTGAGATTGAGAGACTGAAGGTTGGGATACCAGATCCTCCCCTGAGAGAAGGTTAACAGGTTGTGATTCCTGGGAAGAGATAAGGGAAGATGGACTGCTAGGGATAGCAACAGCGGATACCAAGGCTGCCTGGCCCAATCTGGAGCAATCAGGATCACTTTGCAAGATGGTGACCTTATCTTGACCAGGATCTTGAACAGTAGAGAAAAAGGAGGGGAAGGCATACAGAAATTTCCCTTCCCAATCCAGAATCAGAGCATCCAGAGGAACTGAACCCAAGACCGGGGGTCTGCAAAAGAAGAGAGGAAGTTGGTGGTTGTCTGGGGCTTCAAAGAGATCCATCTCTGGAGTGCCCCACCTTGAAAATATTGCCTTTAACACTAAGGGATCCAGGGACCATTTGTGATGGCCCTGGGAAATCCTGCTCAATGCATCTGCTAGCACATTGTCCTTCCCTGGGAGGTGGACTGCTACCAAAGAGGTCTATAGAGAATAAGCCTGGGACCATAATTTCATGGCTTCCATACACAAGGCCGTAGACCAAGTGCCTCCCTGCTTGTTGATGTACCACATGGTGGTGGTGGTGTCTGTTCTGACCTGAACCACCTTGTTCTGTACCGATTCCGAAAAAGCTTGCAAAGCCAGATACGCTGCCCTGAGCTCCAGAAGACTGATGTGGAGAAGAGACTCCTGAATGGACCACACTCCCTGAGCTGTGAGAGCTCCCAGGTGAGCTCCCCACCCCAGTAGAGAAGCATCCGTGGTTAGAACCACAGAATGAGATTGACTAATGAATGGGACTCCTTGCCTGAGATTGTCCTGATCCTGCCACCATTGCAGAGCTTGGATCAGGGTCTGAGTCACTGGAATAAGTTTGGTTTGAGGATCTTTTTTCTGAGACCAAAAAGTCCTCAAGTGAAACTGGATGTCCCTCATCTGAAATCTGGCCCCTTGGACCACTGCAGTGGAAGCTGCCATGTGGCCCAGAAGTTGAAGAAAATGCCTTGCTGGTTGAGACACCAGAAGGTGGAAAGAGGAAGCCAGCTCTATAATGGCTCTTACCCTTAGCAAGGGGAGAAATGCTCTTGCTTTGGCAGTATCCAGTTCTACCCCTATGAAGGTCAAAAGTTGTACTGGCTTGAGGACTGACTTGGGAAGACTGAGTAGGAATCCTAGAGAAGTGAGCACTTGTTGGGTCACTTGTAAATCTGATTTGACTTGGTCTGGAGACTGACCCACTATGAGCCAGTCATCCAGGTATGGGAACATGAAGATGTTTTGTCTCCTTAGAAAGGCCACTACTACTGCTAGGCATTTTGTGAATACTCTTGGAGCAGATGTTAGGCCGAAGGGCATTGCTTTGAACCGGTAATGGCCTGAAGGCAGTTTGAACCTGAGGTACTTTCTGTGGGAGCACCAGATGAGAATGTAAAAGTAGGCATCCTTTAGGTCCAGAGAGGCTAGCCAGTCCCCTGGCCTTAGAGAGGGGAGAATTTTTCCCAGAGTCACCATTTGGAATTTTGACTTTAGTAGATGCTTGTTTAGATATCGTAAGTCTAGGATTGGCGGCCACTCCCCTGTCTTTTTCGGGGTAAGGAAGTACCTGGAATACATATCTCTACCCCTGTGAAGTGTACAAACTTTCTCTATGGCTCTGACAGCCAGCACAGATGAAACCTCTGCCTCTAGGGCAATGGTTTTGGAGATGTTTGCAGGTGAAAGGACCTGACCCTCAGCATAGGAACTTCTTTGAAGCTGAGGGCCAGTCCCTGGCTTACTACTTGCAGGACCCACTTGTCTGAGGTAACAGACTTTCAGTCCTGGGAGTAGTAAGCCAGCCTGCCTCCTATAGGGATTGGGGAGTCGACCCAGGCTGACACATCAGGGTGTCTGCTTGGCATGAGCCTTAGGCTGAGAGGTGGATGCAGCCCTGCTCACCCCCCTTCTGCCTCTCCCTCTGAAAAACCCCCTCTGGGAAAAAGGAGAAGAGGCCTGTGCCTGGTAAAAAGGCCTGTGAAAAGGCCTGCCACTGCCCCTAGCTCGCTGTGTCTGAGGACTTGCCTGCCTTTCCTTGGCCTGTGCACTCCTATAGGTGGTCCTGTACTCATCCATCTTTTTCATATAATTCTGACTGCTCCCCAAACACAGAATTATTGACAACAGGGAAATCCATAGTCTTAGCCTGGGTCTCCTGTGATAGGCTAGTACATCTGAGCCAAGCTAGTCTCAGAAGGGCCACAGATGTAGCCATGACTCTTGACACATCATTGGAGTCCACAGCAGCATGAAATTTGATTTTTGATGCCTCAATCCCATCAGCAGCCACCTCCTCCAGCTCCTTGGCAAGTTGGGGGGAGGCATGTTTAGCCAGTTCCAGTACGGTGTCCCATCTGGACTTCTGGTACCTGGCTATGTAGGCCATGTAATTAGCCTGCCTGAGTCCCAAAGAAGATGCCATGTATTGTTTCTTTGCCATGGCATCCAGCTTCCTGGAGTCTTTATCTGGGGGTGTGTGAAGCCAAGAGTATGTTAGCCTTATCACAGGCTGCAGCCTGCACAACCCCAACATGGCTGCATTGCTGGTACAAGTACTCCGTACCTGAGCCCGACAACATGTACCTCTTGTCCATTTTTCTGTCTACAGGAGGTAAAGAATTTGGAGTCTTAAGCAGCTTATGTGTCTGTTTCCCAAAGGATTTGTGAAGGGGACTAGACAACCTCTTGAACTCACGGATGTCCATCATCTCCACATAGTCAGGCTCCTCTGGCTCCTCAACAGCTTCTTCCAAAGGGAGCTGGAGGGTTTCTGACACTTTCCTGTAAAACAGAAAGTGTGAAGGGGACTCAGAGAGCCTAGGAGGGGAAACACCAGAAGGCCTGTCTGGGGAGATGTCCGGTTCTATGGACTCATCCAGACCTTTCTTACCATCATCGTCATCATCATAATCATCATCACCCCCTCCAAATCCGCTTCATAAAAGTCTTCAGGGGAATAATCCTGAACCGGAGGAACCGACCGAACCCAACGCCTGCCCAAAGGCATCGGATCAGTCAGAACCCGGACACAGCGATTCAACTATGCTAATCACCTGGGCAATTTCTTTTCGGTTAGATGATGTGGTTCTGGATCCGGACTGGCCAATTTATCTTTTGTTTTTCTTTTTGTTGGAACCGACCCCTCAGGATTGGCTCTCCATTTGCCCGAGGGAGTCTCGCCCAGGTCAGTGGGCACTCCCTCAGGTTCGGTCGGAACCAAACCAGGCTGGCCATCCGGGTCAGTGGACTTCTCGGCCTCCTTCTACCTAAGCCTGCCCAATCTTTAGTCCAGGGTGGCTTTAGGGAAATTTTTACAAATTTGGCAGTCTGACTCCAGGTGGTCAAAACCCAGATAGTAAACACAGGTGGTGTGGGGATCGGCCTTAGCAAAGCCCTCCCCACACGCACTACAGTGTTGAAACCCACTGGGCCCAGTTTTTCGCTTGGGTTTCTCAGACAAAGCCATACTATCACTTACCCTTTTCTCGGCAACCGCCAGGCAAGACCCCCTTATCGGTTCCTAATCGTGTTATGGGTGTTTGAAAAAAACAAACGATGAAACACTTTTTTTTTTTTTTTTTTAGAACCGATAAGGACCGGTACCTCACACTAAAATCCTACAAGAAAAAACAAATACACACACTTAAATCAAAATTACAGGCAATCAGATCAGCCGAACCGGTTGAAAAGTACTTTTTTACAATTTCCACACAATCTCTCTAATTAAGTCCACTACCTATGCACTTACTGTACCACAGACACGGATATGAATTGAAAAATAAACTTATCGGTAAAACCGACGTTTTAGACCGGACCAAACCGTGTAGCGAAGGAGAAATTTCCAGAGCGACTGTTCAGTTAGGCGGAGTAAAGAATCTGACGGTTACACTTCAAAGTGCAGCAGACATAGGTTTGAACTGAGCTCGAGCTCAACGTTCTATGCTCTGGCATAGAGTTAACTTTTTCCTCTCCAGAGCAGTTCCAGTGCTAGGGCTAACTGCATAATGTTAGAATACAGCAAGACTTCATGTTGTTTGAGAAAAAAAATTACTTACCATAGTAATCTTGTTTCTTCTAAGGGAATGTTACTGTATTCTGACTTATGCAGTATGGTCTCACTATAGGATTGCCCTGGAGTCGAAATGGTTAATGGAACCTATACAAATGATAGAATGCTAGGCTCGAGCCCAGTTTTCAAACCACTGTCCCTGGTAAAGAGTTCTAACCATCAGATTCTTACGAAGCATGCACCAGAACTATCTAACTATGCTAATACTAACAATAGTTCTCCCTAATATCAATTATAAATTTCCCCCTTGAAAAGGTTCAATGTGGTACCACTTAAGACTCAAGTCGCAGATGCCCAAAAGAAAAAACACCAAACACAGGTTTGCAACATTCCTATTACAGCTGGAGTGCAGCGACCATAGGTTTATAGTAGTGGAGGAAAGGAGGGAGCTCAGAATACAGTAAGATTCCCTTAGAAGAAACACGATTACTATGGTGAGTAATTATTTCTTCAAGCCCCAGGAAATGTTACTGTATTCTGACTTAAGCAGACTAACCAAGCAGTACCTTTAAAGGTGTGCCTACAACCTGTTTAGGAAACTGGCTTTGCAGGACTGCTGTACCAAACCCAGCATCCCTCTGGTCTGAAAGTCCAAACAATAATGCTTGGTGAATATGTGGACTGTTTTCCAGGTAGCTGCCTTACAGATGTCTACTAGGAATGTCTCTAGCAGCTGCTAAAGAAGCTGTTGTACCCTTGGTTGAATGGGCTATGAGGCCTGCAGGTGGCTGCTTACCCATATTATTGTAGCAAAACTGAATACAGGCTACAATCTACTGTGCAGTAGATCTCTTTGTGGCTGGTTGTCCTTTCCCCATGTTCCGACTGATAAGGAAAAGCTGGGTTTGATCCTGCCTGTGACCTTTTGTGGTCAGGTAGTAGCTGATTGCCTTCTTTAAATTCAGGCTATACAGCTTGCGTTCACCTGAGGTGGAATGATCAGTAAAAAAAGACAGGTAATGTAATAGACTGGTTGAGGTAGAATTCTAATACCACCTTGGACAGGAATTTTCTGTTAGTCCTAATTACTACCTTATCCCTGTGGACAGCTATGTGCCCAGGTTCTGTAGATAATCCCTGAAGCTCACTGATCCTTCTGGCAGAGGTTATGGCTATCAGAAATGTTGTTTTCTAAGTCACATACTTGAGGTCTGCCAAAGACATGGGTTCGAAGGGAGGCTGCATGAGCTGGGCAATGCAAACATTCAAGTCCTTCATGGGGGTTGGTTCCCTGTGTGGGGGGTGCAGGTGTAGCAACCCCTTAAAGACATTTTTAAACAGTGAGTTGGAAGCTAGGCAAGAGGTCTTACCTGCAGATAAATAGGCTGAGACAGCTGCCAGGTGCACTTTCATGGTAGAGGACCTTAGGCAGGTAGAATGTACATGGGCAGTATAGTCCCGGACTATAGACAGGTTGGCCTGGGTATAGTCCATACCCTTGCCCTGACACCAAAGAGAAAATCTCTTCCATTTGGAAAAATAGGTTCTCTTACTGGAAGGCTTTCTGGATACTCTCAGGACTTCCATAACCCCTTCTGACAGATGCAGATCTGCACACTCTAAAGTCCTCAAGAGCCAAGCTTCGAGCCGGAGGGACTGCAGGCTGGGGTACATGATCCTGCCCTGTGAGGATGACAGCAGGTTGTGCCTCCTGGGAAGACTGACTGGCCTGGTTACTGGCATTGACAGAATCATGGAGTACCAAGGTTGTCTGACCCAGTCTGGGACAATGAGAATCATTGTTGCTAGCTGGGCTCTGAGTTTGTTCAGCACCCTTAACAGCAGAGGGAAGGGAGGAAATGCATACAGGAACCTCCTTGTCTGGTCCAGCAGAAGTGCACCTGGAGGGATTGTTCCCTTGATGGGGGGTCTGCAGCAAAACTGTGGCAGCTGATGGTTGCTTGGATCTGTGAACAGGTCCACTTCCGGAGTGCCCCATCTCCTGAATATGGCCTCCAGGACTTGCCTGTTCAATGACCACTCGTGGTTCTGGTCGATTCTGCTGAGAGCATCTGCCAAAACATTTTACTTTCCTTGGAGATGGACAGCTGAGAGGGAAACCTCTGGGGAATATGCCAAGGACCAAATCTTCATCGCCTCTGTGCAGAGAGGAGTTGACCTTGTACCACCTTTGTTTGTTTATGTAGTACATGGTGGTTGTATTGTCTGTTCTGACCTGGACCACCTTGCCCTCTACTTGACTGGCGAATGAGTGGAGACCCAGGAGAACTGTGCTGAGCTCCAACAGACTGATATGCAGGAGTGATTCCTGTTTTGTCCACATACCCTGTGCTGTACGATCCCTAGATGTGCTTCCCATCCTAGGAGGATGCATCTATAGTCAGTATCAGTGAAAGGGCTTGCTGAGAGAATGGCACCCCTTGCTGAGATTGACCTGCTCTTGCCACCACTGCAGGGCTCGGAGAAGGTCATTGTGACAGGCACTAGCTCTGAAAAGAGCTCCTTTATGAAGCCAATGAGCTCTCAGGTGGAACTGAATGTCCCTCTTTTGGAACGTGGCTCCTGACACAGTTGTTGTGGATGCTGCCATATGGCCTAGTAGTTGCAGGAAGTGCCTTGCTGGCCTTGGGACATGTAGGTTGAAGGAACTGGCTACCTGGACAAGGCTGTCCACTCTGTCCTGCGGGAAGAAAGCCTTTCCCTTTTTTGTGTCTAGTTCCGCTCCTATGAATCTGAGCAGCTAAACTGGTTCCATAACAGACTTTTTCTGATTTACCAAGAACCCCAGAGAGTGTAGGGTATCTTGTGTGAGTGACAATGCCTCGATTACTTGTTGATGTGACTGGCCTACTATCAGCCAGTCATTCAGGTAGGGGAACACCAACACCCCTTGTCGCCTTAGGATTGCCACAACCACAGCCAGACATTTTGTGAACACCCTTGGAGCAGATGATGATAATCTGAACCTGAGGTACTTCCTGTGTGATCCTCTTATTGGGATATGAAAGTAAGCATCCTTTAGGTCCAGGGATGCTAGCCAGTCTCCCTGCCTTAGGATAGGTAGTATAGTAGCCAGAGTAACCATCTTGAATTTTAGCTTTGACAAATGTTTGTTCAAGTGTCTGAGATTCAGAATGAGTCGCCACTCCCATTTTCTTTATTGTGAGGAAGTACCTTGAGATATGCCTTTCCTCTGGTCTGAGGGAATGGCTCTACTGCCCTTTGTAAAAGAAGGCTTGCAACCTCCTCTAACAAGGCTGTTTCTGATGGGGAAGAAGGTTTGAAGACTCTTGACCTCAACTTTGGCATTAACTTGAAGCTGATGACAAGCCCCTGGCCCACTACCTCCAGGACCTAGTAGTATGTGGTGATATTTTCCCACTCCTGGAGGTAGGGGCCAGCCTACCCCCTACTGGAACTGGGGAGTTGACCCAAACAGACACTTCAGGGTGTCTGCTTCATCTGGGCTGCTGGCTGGACACTGGGGCTAGTACAACCACTACCCCCTCTGCCTCTGCCCCTAAAGTATCCTGTTTGTTAGTACTGGGGAAAGGCATGAGGCTGGAAAAAGGCCTATACTGAGCTCTGTCCCTGTCACCTCTGACCCAGTATTTCTGAGGGGTAGAAGCTCTCTCTTTTGCTGCTGCACTCTTGTACTCATCCATTTTTTTCATATATGCCTCTGTTTGTTCGCCAAACAAAGACATAGGGCCACAGGGGAAATCCATGGCTTAAGTTTGTGTGTCCCAAGGCCAGACTGGTGGTTCTGAGCCAGGCAAACCTCCTAAGTGACACTGCTGATGCCATTTGCCTAGATGCAGTGTCACTGGAGTCCGCTGCCATCCTAAACTGTGTTTTAGCAGCCTCAGTTCCCCTTTTTGCAGCCTCCTCCAGGTCAGTAGCCATGGGAGAAGGCGCTGCTTTGGCAATCTCTAACACAGTAGACCAAAGGTTCTTTTGATACCTTGCTATATAGGACATACATGAAGATTGCCTAATAGCCAGGGAAGACCCTAGGTACACCTTTTTAGCAATATAACCCACCCTCCTAGAGTCTTTATCTGGAGGGTGAGAGGCTAGGGGGATGCCAGCTTTGTCACAAGCTGCAGCCTGTACCACGCCTTCATGACTGGGGTGCCGAAAAGAAATCCAGCACCAGAGGGGGTCATGTGATGAGGTGGACTGAGTAACACCCTTTTAGTGCCTATTTGGATATAAACCACCTAACTGAACATTTTAAATTGAAAGTTCTTTTTGCTCAGGATTCCTACTTACTTGTTGGCAGCTGGAAATCTAGTTTTGGCATGCTTTGGAGTGAAAATGAAAGCTGAGATGCGCTCAGCTCTTACCAAAACACACACCCCCTCCTACGCCGGAGAAGCAAAGCAAGAAATCTGGACCGTAATCCTGTCTCTGGCAAAACAACTAATGCTACATCGGACTCGAACCTTCTAACTCTTCAGTGCCTTCTGGAAGAATTTCGTCCTTTTAGAGATGAAGTTAAATCTCTTATCTCGGAAATTAAACCCATGGCCACTGCGCTTGAAGATATCTTCCAGTGCACCGAAGACAGCGAGGTGCACATCAAGTTCCTGGAGAGCAAGACGGGACGTGTGGATCCAGAATTTGCCATTATAAGACAGCAGATTGCGTGACTGGAAGCCAAGGTGGATGAGCTTGAGGGCCGAAGCCGACGCAACAATGCCGTATTAATCGGATTGCCTGAAAAGGAGGAAGGGGCTAATGCGGTGCTGTTTGTGCAAATATTGGTGTAGAAGCTGGCGGTTCCCTCTCCATTCGGCCCTGCTTACTGTACTGAGTGGACCCATAGAGCACTAAGGCCACTGCCCCCACCTGACGCACCACCTCATCCTCTGCTATTCAAGTTTTTAAATTTCCAAGAATGGCAGCACCTTCTGCTGAAAATTAAAAGAGCTGCAAGAGGTGAAATGGGGGGACCATAAGATACATATAGCCCAGGATCTCCCCGCCACAGTAGGCCAGGCTGTGCACAGCATTCCACCCGATCGTATCAAAATTAATCCCAGCTGGGGTGAAATTTCGTATGGTGTATCCCGCTACACTGCAAATCCACCTACAAGGCCAATGGAGGAGTTTTGAAGACTCAGTAGTAGCGGAGAAGAATCTCAAGTTGGCCCTCCCTGACTTCTTTAAACCCAGCTGAATACCCTGTGCACCATCTGGTAACCAACCTATCCCTGTGCAAAGGGTTTATGCTCAGCTTTCTGTATTACCAATATCCCCCTGTGGTAACTACTCACAAATTGTTTCTGGACTGCACTAGGTTATCGGACGTTTTTCATTTGGTTTCTAAATACCTTCTCCTCAGTGTGACACGTTGAAGACCGACTTTAATCCTGTCCATAGTGACATCCCTGTTCATGCCTCATCATGCCCCTTAATGAGAATCCTCTTGCTCGTTTGAGATGCATTTGTCTGCCCACACTGTTATTTGGGACGGTTTCTTGACCGTAGACGCAGACTTCCTCAGACTATTTCCCAGCTTCTGACCTCCAAATCGGGAGGTGTTACACGCAGTTAATGTCTTGATTTTTTCTGCCTCAACTCTAGTTTGATGCAATGTATAACAGCAGCACTTCCTATTTGATGTTCGCCAACCCAGGCACTTTTACGTTTATTTTAGTTCAGTCTAGTTGCCATGAAGCTTTGGGTCCTTTTATTTTCTTTGATTCCTTATTTAAGAGGGGCATTCTCCATAATGCGGCATATATTTCTTCATAGTATGGATGTCTATTTAACTTAACTACAGCTACCGAGGAATAGCGCTGCAATACACAAAATGGACAGTAGGAGAGTGCAGTCCTCCTTTTTTCCTGTTTTTCAGTAGTAGGTTAAATCTGTTTACTGGTGCAAGTTATCTGAATGTGTTTAGGTAGTTTGCTGGTCTTGGTCAATTATTTTGGCTAACAATAGGGCGAGACGGGGGTGGAGAGTAGCTTGGTAAGCCTGTACATCGTGGGCAGGTTACTTATTGTTGGGATATGGTAATGAGGGGGTCTGTTTCATGTCTATGGATCACTTTGCTATCTCTTTTGATGTGTTGTTACAGGGAGTAGTAGGGGAGGGGTTCATGTCCTGGGGTCGGTGCTTTGGCTCATGTGTATTCATGGGGGAGGGAGGCTGCGGGATCGGGTATGGTATGGGGGTTTACAGGAAAGGTGGGGGCAGAAGACATCACTTTACTGTGGAATACCAAGTATCACCAAGGTATACTATTGGCTGTTTACAAGTGCACTGCAACCAATGTAGACACATGGCTGGACAGGAAAGCTTGTCTCATGGAATGTAAGGGGGCCAGAAACAAGACAAAACATTACCAGATTCTAAAGCATCTGGGTAACCTTAAAGCCGATATTACGTGTCTGCAGGAGACTCATTTACTAGGCTCTGAATCGGGGCTCCTCCGGAGACAGAATATTGGTCCGGCTTTCTCAGCAGGGTCTAGCACGCAGAGTAGGGCCATTGCTATTTTTATAGTTCGCCGGCTGGCCTTTACATGCCTGCAGCTAATTCAGGACCCCAACGGCCGGTATCTGGTGCTCAGAGGTACTGTGGACCAGGTGGAACTGATAATTGGGTGCCTTTATGGTCCCAATGTGGACTCACCACAATTTATCTCTGAGCTGCTTAGGATTCTAACCCCCTTCACTAACCTTCCGATATTCTTGGGTGGAGACTGGAATCTCCCCTTCACACCAGACCTGGACAGAACATCTCTCAGATCCCAAGGATTGTCACCGGCTCAGCGGTCTCTCAGGGAGCTGGTAGACCACTTGGACTTGTGTGACCCCTGGAAGACTCTTAATCCGTCCTCCAGAGAGGACACTTTCCACTCCCCAGTTCACGGTTCCTCCTCTAGAATTGATTATATTTTACTGAGTTAGGGTTCCTTGTCAGGAGTCCGAGATGCTAGGATAGAAGCAAGAGTCATTTCTGTTCATTCTCCAGTTTGGTATCTGTTGTCTCTCGCCCCTTACCAGCAGAAAGACACCATATGGAAGCCAAACAACCAGTTTCTGAAGGACCCTGAGACAGTAAATAGGTTAGCCCAATCCATCACGCACTTCACGACGGATAACTTGCACATCATAGGCAAACCAGATATGGAGTAGGGGGCGTTGAAATGTCATCTCGGGGGGGGGGGAGCTCATTAGCATAGCCTCTCATAGAAAGAAGAAGAGGAGGGAAGACCAACTTTCCAAATTACTGACACAAATTAGGCAGTTAGAGTGCGCTCTCCCCCATTCTGGACATGAGAACACCAAAACGTCACTTTTAAAACTCTGTGAAACCTACAATGAGCTGCTGAGAGAAAAGGCAGAATACACCATTCTCAAGACCCGCTCAGTTTATATAGACCAGGGAGAAAAGGCTGGATGCCTGCTGGCATCAAGGATCAAACAGCAAGAGACTGCCAGATTAGTCAAGGCTATCAAGTCGTCCACTGATGACTCAATTAAAGTCACCCTGAGGAGGACAGTTTCTGAATTTGAACGCTACTACCGGGATCTGTACAGTACTACAGCAACCCCTCCCACCCCCAAGAGATAGAGGCATATTTAGACTCCCTTCCCCTGCCATCTTTGAGAGAAGCAGAGAAAAGCATTTTGATAGTCCCCATCACAGAGACAGAAATCAGAGCAACCATCTGTGCACTCCCAATGGACAAGACTCCAGGCTCGGATGTGTTCTCCCCGAACTCTGATAAGAAATTCCAAGACCAGTTAGCCCCATGGTTATACAGGTTCTTTTCTTTCATCTCATCAAAAAAACCCTCGGATCCCCGCATTCTAGACACCCTAATAATTGTTCTGCATAAGCCTGGTAAACCTGACGATCAAGTCACAAGCTATAGACCCATGTCCCTTATCAATAACGATATTAAGATAATAGCCAAAATTATTAGCAGATAGACTATCTACAGTCCTCCCTGTCTTGATTGGACCCGAACAAGTCGGCTTTATGGTAGGCAGAATGTCCCAAGATCACTTACGAAAACTGACGCATGTTTTCTCCGTATCCAGGGATTTTGAATACCCTTCGATCTTGGTCTCCCTGGATGCGGAGAAGGTGTTCAACAGAGTGGAATAGGAATTTATGTTTTGAGTATTAGTGAAGTTTGGTATCTCCCATCAGTATATTCGATGGGTCAGAACTTTATACACCAAGCCTAGTGCCAAGATATACTGCAATGGGGTGATCTCCACCTCCTTCCCTTAGAATCAGGTACCGGCAAAGGTGCCCCCTGTCCCCTCTTTTATTTAATTTATACCTGGAACCTCTGTTATGGACACTCAGGAGCAATCCAAATGTCCATGGTATCACAGTTGGCTCTCAGGTACTGAAGGTATCGGCCTATGCGGACAATATCTTGTTGCACATTACTCAGCCCTCTTCTTCCATAACTGCAGCCATGGAGACTATTTTGGCCTACAGTGTAGTTTCCAACTACAAAGTTAATCTGGATAAAACTGTGGTCTTCCTTCTGAATAACAGAACTCATAGTGCACTGATAAGCCATACTGGCATACAATGGTCCCCAAACAGCCTCAAATATCTAGGTATAACCCTGACGAGAGGTGATGCCAAGCTGAGATTGCTTAATCTGGACCCCCTGGTGTCTATAGTGCAACAAGACTTTGCCCGTTATATGGATATGCCTCTGTCTCTTTGGGGAGAATTCGTTTGATTAAATGAACATCTTGCCACACACATTTTACCCTCAGAGTATGCTAAATTTGTGGCTACCTCTCTCCTGGTTTAAGAAGGTGCATGGTATGGTATCGGGCTTCCTCTGGTGCAGTAAACCTTCTCAGCGGGCATACCACAAGTTGGCAGCTCCAAAAGGGAAGGGGGGTCTGCGTCTCCCTCATTTTGGCCTGTATTATTGGGCCAGTCATTTAAGCAAATACCTTAGGTGGGTACGTCCAGTGGAGGCCCTTCATTCTTTCCCGTATGTCTCATCCTCGCTCTCTATAGAGCAGGAGTTGCTTGACTTATGTGGTATCTCCCGAGAGGCTATTCTGCATACCCGTGTGAAAGACCTCCCCACTCAACTGCTCAGCTCTCCCATTGCCACCTTGCTGAGGGAACATCTTCAGTCATGTTCTGTCCTAAAGTATAACCCTCAGGGACCCAGTGCAACCTATACTGTGGAATCCTAATCTCCGAATAGGGGTGCTCCTCTGTCAGAGGAGTGGCTCCCCTCACTTATTGGACAGAACCCCCAAGATTTAGCATCTGGTGATTCTTATCTTTCAGTGAAAGACATGATGCTGAAGTTCCTATCAGGTCCAGGAGGCTTTTTCAAATTCAACCAGATTCGACATCTCTTGGTTACCAAACAGTTGTCACTGGGAGAACACAGAGGGAAGGCAATGTTTTTCTCCCCTTTAACAGAATTGGCCCTGCAGCCTCACTCGGTTTCTCTTTTATATATATATATATATATATATATATATATGCCTCTTTATGACCTGGTCTTCCTCTTATAGATGGTTCTTCCCTTACTGACTGGATAAATTCCCCAAAGGACCCTAAGCTGGGATCAGATATGGAGGTCCTGTCACTCACATATCACTCAAGACAGGCTGCGATTTATGCAGTTCTTGATATTACAGAACATGTATCTGACTCGGTCCAAGTTACATAAGATGGGCAAACTCTCTTCCCCAATTTGCAGCCACTGTAACCAAGTGGAGGGTAGCCTGCTTCATATTTTTGGGAATGTCCCTGATTGCTGCACTCTGGGAGAACATTAAACAGAGGCAGACCCTTACTGGGGTTGGATACTTTATTCACCCTGGAAGTTTGTCTTCTGGCCGATTTTACCGGAGTCAGTGTCAAGTAGCATAGATTTCATATGTCAATGATTGCTCTCTCCCTCAAAGCCCTGATTCTCCATGACTGGAAGGATGCTTTTGTCATCTCTTATACAGAATGGCATCAAGAACTGTTGTCCAATCTCCGGGTGGAAAAAATGGTAGCAAGTCTCCGTAACCGCACCAAGTGGTACAAGGATAGATGGGAGTCTATGCACACTTTCCATAGCCTGTAACTCTCCATTGTTTTTACAGTACTGGACAGAGTGATGCCTTGGGGAGGGAGGGGGTCTGGGGGAATGGGGTTTGTTGTTTTAGTTTCATGCCTTGTATTTTTATTGTATTGTGGTACATTACTGTCTTGTGTAGTTTTATTTTGTATGTATATTTCTGGGAAAAACTGAATCAATTTAAATTTGAAAAGAAAAAAAAGAAATCCAGCACCAGTCCTGGCCACCAATACTTTTTGTCTGCCTTCTTATCTATAAGAGGCACAGAATTAAAAATTACTCACCTTAGTAATTATGTTTCTTCTAATGGAGTCTTGCTGTATTCTGACTATTGCAGTTAGCCTGAACTTTAAACTGCCCCGGAGAACAAAGGGTTAACTTTCTATGCAGAGCATAGAATGCTGAGCTCTAGCTCGGTTGATGACTTTGTCTGGAGCCCTTTGAAATCCAACCGTCAGATTCTTACGAGCAAAAACTCACTAACTCTCTGCTCCTCTATGGCTGTGCGACTCTCGTGTTAAGTTAAGCTCACACTCTGAAACAAATGTGTCACCATGTGTAAAAAAAAAATTAAAAATAAACCATCATTACTGTGTATGATCTTTGTCATGTGCTAACAACCTGTAAAACATGTTTTTGTTTCTCTGTACTTTATGTATGATGTGGAACCTTTGTAAATGAGTCTTTGACTCAAAGGTCTTTCTGAATATCTCAAATAAAATAAAATAAACTATCCTATGTGGAAATTATAAAATTTTTACTAGCCAACTGGCAACAAAAAGTTTTGGATTCCCAAAGGAAGACTCAAATCAGGAAACCCAAAACCCAAAAACCAATCCAAATAATAATAATAAAACAAACACCCAAACAAAAAAGAAGAGGGTGTAAAATGAGCACCCCTGAGGTGCAACACTGCACCTGCCCACCCACTTCCCAAAACCAGGTTCTGAAAGGAGGGAGAGGGAGAGAATACAGCAAGACTCCATTAGAAGAAACATAATTACTAAGGTGAGTAATTTTTCTTCAAACAACATGAAGTCTTGCTGTATTCTGACTATTGCAGGCTACTAAGCAGTACCTCCATGGAGGAGGGACAGAACCTACTTTGGGAATAGGCTCTGAAGTATTGCTGTGCCAAACTGAGCATCACTCCTAGCCTGGATATCCAGAGAGTAATGCTTGGTAAAGGTATGGACTGTTTTCCAGGTGGCTGCTTGACAAATTTCTAACAGAGGGATATCCTGGCAGCAGCCAGGAAGCAGCTGTACTCTTATAGAGTGATCCCTCAGGCCTGACGGTGGAATCTTTCCCAGTTGCTCATAGTAGAATTGTATGCAAGACACAATCCATCTGGCAATAGTTCTTGGTGGCAGGTTTGCCCTTTCCCACTTCTCCATAAGTGAGGAACAACTGGAGGAATCAAACCTGTGACCCTTGGTACGCTCTATGTAGTAGCTAAGGGCTCTTAATATCTAAACTGTGTAGCCTCCTCTCTCTGAGGAAGAATGATCAGTGAAGAAAACAGGGAGAGACAGACTGATTCAAGTGGAAATCTGAAACCACTTTGGGCAAGAACCTCCTATTGTTTCTAAGGACCACTTTATCCCTATGAAAGGCGATAAAATCAGGTTCCACTGACAGGGTTTGCAATTCACTGATACATCTGGCAGAGGTAATGGCTATAAAAACACAGTTTTCCAAGTCAAGTACTTAAGCTCTGCGAGGACATAGGTTCAAAGGGAGGTTGCATAAGTTGAGCAATGCAAACATTTAAATCCCAGGCAGGGGCAGGGTCTCTAAAGGGAGGATTGGTATGAAGCAATCCTTTAAAAAATTTACAGAACACAGGATGAGAGGACAGTGAGGAAGACTCCCCCACTGACAGAAAAGCAGAAACAGCTGACAAGTGTACCTTTAGAGTAGCTGGTCTGAGGCATAGGCCATTAAGATGGACCATATAATCCAGAACTGTAGGCAATTCAGCAGTGTCTGAGAAATATGCTTGGAATACCAAATGCTGAATCTCTTCCATTTGGAGTTATAAGTCTTTCTGGTGGAGGCCTTTCGAGAAGCTTTGAGAATATCCAGTACCCCTGAGACAGATGCAAATCTGCAACTCTAACTCTACAAGGGCCATGCCTTGAGATTAAGAGACTGAAGATTGGGGTACCAAATCCTCCACTGAGAGGAGGTTAACAGGTTGTAATTTCTGGAAGAGACAGTGGAAGATGGACTGCTAGGGACAGCAACAGGGGTACCAAGGCTGTCTGGCCCAGTCTGGAGCAATCAGAATCACTTTGCAAGACTGTGACCTTATCTTGACTAAAACTTTGAACAGAAGAGGGAAAGGAGGAAGGCATACAGAAATTTTCCTTCCCAGTTCAGAATCAGAGCATCCAGGAAGACTGAGCCCAAGATTGGGGGTCTGCAACAAAAGAGAGGAAGTTGGTGATTCTCTGGGGCTGCAAAGAGATCTATCTCTTGAGTGCCCCACGCTGAAAAAGTCACCTTCAATACCAGATGGTCCAGGGACCATTCATGATGGCCCTGTGAGATCCTGCTCAGTGCATCTGCTAGCACATTGTCCTTCCCTGGAAGGTGAATTGCTATCAGAGAGGTTTGCAGGGAATAAGCCAGGGACCACAACTTCATGGCTTCTGTGCACACGGCCGTAGACCGAGTGCCTCCCTGCTTGTTGATGTACCACATGGTGGTGGTGTTGTCTGTTCTGACTTGAACCACCTTGTTCTGCACTGACTGACAGAAAGCTTGCAGGGCCAGAAAAAATGCCCCGAGTTCTAGGAGACCGATATGAAGAAGGGATTCCTGAGGGGACCACAGTCCCTGGGCAGTGAGGCCCCCCAGATGGGCTCCCCAGCCCAGAAGGGAAGCATCGGTGGTAAGGACCACTGAATGAGACTGAGTGGCAAATGGGACCCCTTGTCTTAAATTGTCCTGATCCTGCCACCACTGAAGGGCTTGGATCAGGGTCAGAGTCACTGGAATCAGTTTGGCAAGGGAATCCTTCCTCTGGGACCAAAAAGCCTCAGATGGAACTGAATATCCTCATCTGAATCTTGCCCCTTGGACCACTGCTGTAGAAGCTGCCAAGCGCCCAAGAGCTGGAGGAAATGCCTTGCTGGTCAAGACACCTGAAGGCTGAAGGCAGAAGCCAGTTCTATAAGAACTCTTGCCCTTCCAAGGGAAGAAAGGCTCTTGCTTTGACAGTATCCAGGTCTGCCCCATAAAGGTAAGGAGCTGCACTGGCTTGAGAACTGACTTGGGAAGGTTAAGAGGAAATCCAAGAGAAGTGAGCACTTGCTGGGTCACTTGCAGGTGTGACATGACTTGGTCTGGAGACTGGCCCACTATTAGCCAATCGTCCAGATATGGAAAAATGGAAATCTCTTGCCTCCTTAGAAAGGCAACTACTACTGCCAGGCACTTTGTGAAAACCCTTGGGGCTGATGTTAGACCAAAGGGCATTGCTCTGAACTGATAGTGGCCTGAGGGCAACTCATACCTGAGGTACTTTCTGTGGGAGCACCTGATGGGAATGTGAAAATAGGCATCTTTGAGGTCCAGGGAAGCTAGCTAGTCCCCTGGCCTTAGAAAGGGAAGAATTATTCCCAGTTACCATCTTGAACTTTGGTTTTAAAAGATGTTTGTTCAGGTATCTTAGGTCTAGGATGGGTCGCCACTCCCCTGTCTTTTTTGGGGTAAGAAAGTACCTGGAGTATAGACCTTGCCCCAGTGTAGGGTAGGCACTCTCTATGGTCCTTAAAGCCAGAAGAGATGAAACCTCTGCCTCTAGGACAAGGGTTTCTGAGAGACCTGCAGGTGGAAAAGATCTGGCTCTCATCTTCGGAAATTTTTTGAAGCTGAGAACCAGTCCCTGGCTTACTACTTCCAGGACCCACTTGTCTGAGGTAATAGACATCCAGTCCTGGACAAAGTAAGCCAGCCTGCCCCCTACTGGAATAGGAGAGTCGACCCAGGCAGACCCATCAGGGTGTCTGCTTGGCAGGGGCCTTAGGCTGAGGAGTGGACGCAGTCCTGCTCATCCCCCTTCTGCCTCTCCCTCTGAAGATCCCCCTCTGTGAAAAGGGAGAAGAGGCCTGTGCTTGGTAAAAAGGCCTAAGAAAAGGCTTGCCCCTGCCCCTAGACTGCTGCCTTTGAGGAGCTGCCTGCCTCTCCTTGGCCTGAGCACTCCTACAAGTGGTCCTGTACTCATCCATTCTCTTCATGTAATTCTCTGTCTGCTCCCCAAACAGAGAATTACCCACTACAGGAAAATCCATGGCCTTAGCCTGGGTATCCTGTGAGAGGCTAGTACATCTGAGCCAAGCCATTCTCCGAAGAGCCACAGATGTAAGCATGACTCTTGATGACACATCATTGGAGTCCACAGCAGCATGAAACTGTACTTTTGATGCCTCAATCCCATCTGCAGCCACCTCCTCCATCTCCTTGGCTAGCTGGGGGGAGGCCTGTTTAGCCAGTGCCAGTACAGTGTCCCACCTGGACTTCTGGTACCTGGCTGTATAGGCCATATAATTTGCCTGCCTGACTCCCAAGGAAGATGCCATGTACTGTTTTTTTGCCATGGCATCAATCTTCCTGGAGTCTTTGTCTGGGGGGTGTGAAGCCAAGAGAATGTTTGCCTTATCACAGGCAGCAGCCTGCACTACCCCAACATGGCTGCATTGCTAGTATAAAAACTCCGTATCTGAGCCTGATAGTGTATACCTCTTGTCCATTCTTCTATCAACAGGAGGTATAGAATTGGGAGACTTTAGGATTTTTTGTGTCTGCTTCCCAAAAGATTTGTGAAGGGGAATAGACAGTCTCCTGGACTCTGGGATCCTCCATTGCCTCTTCCATAGGAAGCTGGAGGGTTTCAGCCACCTTTCTGTAAAACATAAAGAGGGAAGGGGACTCAGAAAGCCTAGGAGGGGATACACCCGAATGTCTGTCTGGGGAGATGTCCGGTTCCACAGGCACATCCAGACTTTCACCATCACCATCATCATCTTCAAACTCTCCCTCCTCCTCAAACTCCCCCTCCTCCTCAAACTCCCCCTCCTCCTCAAACTCCCTCCTCCTCAAACTCCGGTTCATAAAAATCTCCAGGGTATAATCCTGAACTGGGGAACCGACCGAAACGGAACCCCTGTAAAAAGGGGTACTTGAATCCCGGTCCGGAACCGGGTGACGATTCCACAATCCGAATCGCTCTGCTATTTCCTCAGCGTCGGAACATGAACTTCTGGATCCAACCGTCGATTTCTCTTGCTGCTTTTTTTGTCGGGAACCAATCCTCAGGATTGGCTTCTCCTTTGCCCGGAAGTATCAGCCTGGTCAGAGGGCACTCCCTTCCGGTTCGGGTTGGAACTGAATCAGGTGGCCTTCTGGGTCAGCTGACTTTCTCGGCCTCCTTTCCCTCAGTCTACCTAATCTCTTTTCAAGGGTAGATGGGAAAAGTTTTACATATTTGGCAGTCTGTATCGAGGTGTTCAAACCCCAGACACTAAACACAGGTGGTGTGGGGATCAGCCTTGGCAAAGACTTCCCCACACACACTGCAGTGCTGAAACACAGCGGGCCCATTTTTTTTCTAGGGTTTCTCAGACATGGCCAACCTAACCAACTTATCCTTTTTATGGCAACCGCCAAGCAAGACTCCCTTATCGGTTCCTAACCGTGTCACGGGTATTGGGAAAAAAACGTACAAAACACGTTTTTTTTTTTTTTTAGAACTGATAAGGACCGGTAACCACACACTAAAGAAAAATACAAGGATTCACTACAAATGATCGGTTCAGCCGAACCGATCTAACACTTTTATAAGTTCCACACAGAAAATCAGAACAAAACCTATCTAGTACTCACGGCACCACAGACAGAGACCGAACCGACTATGCGGAAATAAATTTCAGTTTAGAACCGACACTTAACTGACACTTTAACCAACTTTCGAACCGAGCTGTAGGAGAAATCTCTGGAGCGACTGTGCAGGAGAAATCTCCGGAGCGACTGTTCAGTGAGGCGGAGTAAAGAATCTGACAGTTGGATTTCAAAGGGCTCCAGACAGAGACATCAACCGAGCTCGAGCTCAGCATTCTATGCTCTGCATAGAAAGTTAACCCTTTGTTCTCCAGGGCAGTTCAAAGGCTGGGTCTACCTGCAACAGTCAGAATACAGCAAGACTTCATGTTGTTTGAAGTGGGTGTCTGCAACAATTTCATGGTCTGTTTTTTCAGTGACTTATGGACTGGCATCAGAAATCTTTTTTGATGCTGGCACATCCATCATTTCTTTATAGTCCTCTTCCTCCTCATCCTCAGTAGATTCCTGTGTTGGGAGGTCGAGAGTCTGAGCCACTTGTTTCATGAAAGAAAATAGGATGTAAACTCTGTTCCCTAATCAGGGAATCTCATCAGGGGAAATGTCAGGATCAATGGGTTCCCCAAAATCCTTCTCCTCATAGTCCTCGTCTTCAAACCGATCCCCACCAAGGTCTGTTAAACTGGGAGCCTGATTCGAACTGGGAGTTTGAACTGTGACCGGTAACGGTTGCTTGCCAACCGGAACTGGAGTCTGAAAAGACTGAATAATTCTAATCATGTTAGCGATCTCCTCTGCAGAAGGAACCGCAGCTTTCTTCGTTGCAGTTCCTGGTGCTTTTCTTTATATTTTCTTAAGTGTTATGGCTGGTTCAGCAGCCTTTCAGCGTACATTTTTTGGTGGAGGAACTATCGCCTTTCACAGGGCAGCTCTCCGGTTCAGACGGAGGAGGAACCGTTGTTCAGCCATCCTTCCTTCAGTCTCCTTAAACGCCTTTCGATGGTAGACTGTGGGAAATTACTGCAGATCTCACAGTCTGTTTCTAGGTGTTCAAACACAAGACAAAATAAACAGATTAAGTGAGGACCAGCTCTGGCAAAATTCCACGCACTCAGTGCAGTGCTGGAAACCTCAGTAGTCCTGTTCTCATTTTGGTTTTCAGACATAACCCAAAATCAAAAACAGAGTGACTAACTAAAGCAATTCTTTTTTTGTTTTGTTTTTGGTTACGCTAACCGATCAAAGAACCAAGAGTTAGCCAGGTTACAATCTTTTAAAAATAAAAACAACCGACTATACCCATGTCGGTACAATTTAAATTACTAAACTTTAGAAAGACTGTAAGGGAGAAGAAAAAATTACTCACCTTAGTAATTGTGTTTCTTCTAATGGAGTCTTGCTGTATTCTGACATATGCAGTTAGCCCCAGCACTTGAACTGCCCTGGAGAGGAAAGAGTTAATTTCTATGCCAGGCACAGAATGTTGAGCTCGAGCTCGGTTTCAAACCTCTGTCTGTGGCACTTCAGAGTGTAATCTCAATGACTTCACTTGTGGGGATGTCTAAGGCATTCAACATTTTTCTTATAAAAGTGAAGTGAGAGGAACAATCCTCTGATGCCCTAGGAGGGGAACCAAACTCTTGTTCAGGGGAAACCTCTGGCTCAATGGGGTCCCCTTCCTACTCCTCTTCAACATCTAAATACTCTTCTTGCTCATAAACAGAAGACTAAGAAGAAGAGCCAAGCTGTCTGGCTGGTATCTGAGGCAAAGAAGTAGTCAGCCCTTGTAAAGCCTGGATCATACGGAAAGCCTGTGCAATCTCTTCTGCACATGGCATTTTTATTGCAGGCACAAAAGTCCCAAAAGCTGATCAGCGGGGCGGTTCTGTGTGTTTAGTCATTTTAGACTTTTAGAGGAAACTGGAGAATCAACCAGTTCAGCAAGCCTCTTTGAAACTGCTTGAATACGCGTCTCATAGGTGGTAGTTACAGTAGCTGAAACTGATGTTGTTTCACCCACAGGCATAGAGGGTGTCAGCCGATCAGAGCCAGAGAGACCCCTTGAAACAGACATCTTTTTCTTTCCCCTTTCTAGGGGCTTTTCCACATTTTTTTCTGGAAAAGTTTTTCCAAATTTCACAGTCTGTTTTTAAATGTTCAAAACCCAGACAGACCACACAAAGGGTGTGCTTGTCAGCTTTAGCAAAAATCTTACCACAATCAGTACACGGTTTAAAACCAGGTTCACTGGCTCTTCTTTTCAGTTTTTCAGACATTCTGAGAGAAAAAACAGAATTAGTAAATAACTGCTAAATAAGAAAGGTGTCAAAACTTTATTTAGCGTTAGCGGTCGGTTCCTGAACCAAGAAAAACTTACTGGAACCAAAACCGAACCGAGAAACCGAACTGGAGTTTTCGGTTTCGAACCGGGATTAGTGGTTCAAACTAAAATAAAAAAATTACTCACCTAAGTAATTGTGTTTCTTCTAATGGAATCTTGCTGTATTCGGACTCTCTGCAGTTAGCTCCAGCCTTTAAACTGCCCCGGAGAACAAAGGGTTAACTTTCTATGCAGTGCATAGAATGCTGAGCTCGAGCTCGGTTGAGGTCTCTGTCTGCAGCCCTTTGAAACCCAACCGTCAGATTCTTATGAGCAAAAACTCACTAACTATACTATGTGGAAACTGTAACACTTTTAACAAGCCAACTGACAAAGAGTTTTGGATTCCCCAGGAAGACTCAAGTCTGGAAACCCAAAACTAAAAAACAATCCAAAGAGGATAACACTACAATAAAACACCCAAATAAAAGGGAGGGTGTGCCAGAAGCACCTCTGGGGTGCAACACTGCATCTGCCCAACCACTTCCCAAAAACCAGGTTCTGAGAGGGGAGGCAGGGACGGAGGTCAGAATACAGCAAGACTCCATTAGAAGAAACACAATTACTAAGGTGAGTAATTTTTTCTTCAAACAACATGAAGTCTTGCTGTATTCTGACTATCTGCAGACTACCAAGCAGTACCTCCATGGAGGAGGGACAGAACCTACTTTGGGAATAGGCTCTGAAGTACTGCTGTGTCAAACCGAGCATCACTCCTAGCCTGGATATCCAGAGAGTAATGCTTGGTAAAGGTATGGACTGTTTTCCAGGTGGCTGCTTGACAAATTTCTGAGAGGGATATCCCTGGCAGCAGACAGGGAAGCAGCTGTACCTCTTGTAGATTGAGCTCTCAGGCCCGAGGGTGGAATCTTTCCCAGTTTCTCATAGCAGAATTGTATACAAGACACAATCCACCTGGCAATAGTTCTCTTGGTGGCAGGTTTTCCCTTTCCCACTTCTTCATAAGTGAGGAATAACTGGAGGGAATCAAACCTGTGACCCTTGGTACGCTCTATGTAGCAGCTAAGGGCTCTTTTAACATTCAGACTGTGCAGCATCCTCTCTCCTGAGGAAGAATGATTAGTGAAGAAGACAGGGAAAGACACGGACTGATTCAAGGGGAAGTCAAACCACTTTGGGCAAGAAACTCCTATTGGTTCTAAGGACCACCTTATCTCTATGGAAAGAGATAAAATCAGGTTCCACTGACACGGCTTGCAGTTCACCGATACATCTGACAGAGGTAATGGCTACTAAAAACGCAGTTTTCCAAGTCAAGTACTTAAGCTCTGCTGAGGACATAGGCTCAAAGGGAGGTTGCATCAGTTGAGCAATGCAAACATGCAAGTCCCAGGCAGGGGCAGGATCCCTGAAGGGAGGATTGCTATGAAGCAATCCCTTGAAAAATTTACAGAACACAGGATGAGATGATAGTGAGGAAGACTTCCTCACTGACAGAAAAAGCAGAAACAGCTGTCAAGTGTACCTTGAGAGTAGCTGGTCTGAGGCCTAGGCCATTAAGATGGACCATATAATCCAGAACTGTAGGCAATTCAGCAGTGTCTGGGGAAATATGCTTCTTGGAATACCAAATGCTGAATCTCTTCCATTTGGAGTTATAAGTCTTTCTGGTGGAGGGTTTTTTGAGAAGCTTTGAGAATATCCAGAACCTCCTGAGGCAGATGCAAATCTGCATACTCTAACTCTTCAAGAGCCATGTCTTGAGATTGAAAGATCGAAAATTGGGGTACCAAATCCTCCCCTGAGAGGAGGTTAACAGGCTGTAATTCCTGGAAAGAGACGGGAAGATGGACTGCTAGAGACAGCAACAGGGGGGTACCAAGGCTGTCTGGCCCAGTCTGGAGCAATCAGGATCACCTTGCAAGGTTGTGACTTTATTTTGACTAGAACTTTGAACAGAAGAGGAAAGGGAGGGAAGGCATACAGAAATGTACCTTCCCAGTTCAGAATCCGAGCATCCAGAGGGACTGAGACCAAGACTGGGGGTCTGCAACAAAACAGAGGAAGTTGATGATTGTCTGGGGCTGCAAAGAGATCCATCTCTGGAGTGCCCCACTTTGAAAAAATCACTTTTAACACCAGGGGGTCCAGGGACCATTTGTGATGGCCCTGGGAGATCCTGCTCAGTGCATCTGCCAGCACATTGTCCTTTCCTGGAAGGTGGACTGCCATCAGAGAGGTCTGCAAAGAATAAGCCTGTGACCACAATTTCATGGCTTCCGTGCAGAAGGTCATAGACCGAGTGCCTCCCTGCCTGTTGATGTACCACATGGTTGTAGTATTATCTGTTCTGACGAACCACCTTGTTCTGCGAGTCTGAGAAAGGCTTGCAGGCCAGAAAACTGCCCTGAGTTCCAGAAGATTGATATGAAGAAGGACTCCTGAGGGGACCACAGTCCCTGGGCTGTGAGAGCTCCCAGATGAGCTCCCCACCCCAATAGGAAGCATCCGTGGTAAGGACCACCGAATGAGACTGGGTGACAAATGGGACCCTTGCCTTAAATTGTCCTGATCCTGCCACCATTGAGGGCCTGGATCAGTGTCCGAGTCACTGGAATCAGTTTGGTAAGAGGGTCCTTCTTTTGGGACCAAAAGGCCCTCAGATGGAACTGAATGTCCCTAATCTGAAATCTTGCCCCTTGGACCACTACTGTAGAAGCTGCCATGCGGCCCAAGAGCTGAAGGAAGTTCCTTGCTGGTCGAGACACTTGAAGGCTGAAGGAAGAAGGCAGTTCCACAAGAACTCTTGCCCTTTCAAGGGGAAGAAAGGCTCTTGCTTTGAAAGCATCTAGCTCTGCCCCTATAAAGGTAAGGAGCTGCAATGGTTTGAGGACTGACTTGGGAAGGTTGAGAAGGAAACCCCAGGGAAGATAGCACTTGTTGGGTCACTTGCAGTTCTGACTTGACTTGGTCTGGAGACTGACCCACTATGAGCCAGTCATCCTGATATGGAAAGATGGAAATCTGCCTTCTTAAAAGGCCACTACTACTGCCAGGCACTTCGAAACCCTTGGAGCTGATGTTAGGTCGAAGGGCATTGCTTTGAACTGATAATGGCCTGAGGGCAACTTGAACCTGAGCTACTTACTGTGGGAGCACCTGATGGGAATGTGAAAGTAGGCATCTTTGAGGTCCAGGAGATTAGCCAGTCCCTGGCCTTAGAGAGGGAAGAATTATTCCCAGAGTCACCATCTTGAACCTTGGTTTTAAAAGGTGTTTGTTCAGGTATCTTAGATCTAGGATGGGTCGCCACTACCCTGCCTTTTTTGGGGGTAAGGAAGTACCTGGACTACAGACCTTTGCCCCAGTGTAGGGTAGCAACTCTCTCTATGGCTCCTAGGGCCAGAAGAGATGAAACCTCTGCCTCTAGGGTAAGGGTTTCAGAGAGACTTGCAGGTGAAAAAGATCTGGCTCTCATCTTCGGAAATTTTTTGAAGCTGAGAACTAGTCCCTGGCTTACCACTTCCAGGACCCACTTGTCTGAAGTAACAGACACCCAGTCCTGGACAAAGTAAGCCAGCCTGCCCCCTACAGGGATAGGAGAGTCAACCTGGGCAGACCCATCAGGGTGTCTGCTTGGCAGGGGCCTTAGGTTGAGGAGTGGATGCAGCCCTGCTCATCCCCCTTCTGCCTCTCCCTCTGAAGAACCCTCTGTGAAAAGGGAGAAGAGGCCTGTGCTTGGTAGAAAGGCCTATGAAGAGGCCTGCCCCTGCCCCTAGAATGCTGCCTTTGAGGAGTTGCCTGCCTCTCCTTGGCCTGTGCACTCCTATAAGTGGTCCTATATTCCTCCATTTTCTTCATGCAATTCTCTGTCTGCTCCCCAAACAGAGAATTACCTTCCACAGAGAAATACATGGCCTTAGCCTGGGTGTCCTGTGAGAGGCTAGTACATCTGAGCCAAGCCATTCTCCGAAGAGCAACAGATGTAGCCATGACTCTTGACACATTGTTGGAGTCCACAGCAGCATGGAACTGTACCTTAGATGCCTCAATCCCATCCGCAGCCACCTCCTCCAGCTACTTGGCAAGCTGGGGGGGGAGGCCTGTTTAGCCAGTGCTAGTACAGTGTTCCACCTGGACTTTTGGTACCTGGCTGTATAGGCCATAAAATTAGCCTGCCTGAGTCCCAAAGAGGATGCCATGTACTGCTTCTTTGCCAAGGCATCCATCCTCCTGGAGTCTTTATCTGGGGGGTGTGAAGCCAAGGGGGACATTAGCCCTGTCACAGGCTGCAGGCTGCACGACCCCAACATGGCTGCATTGTTGGCAGAAAAACTCTGTGTCTGAGCCTGATAAGGTGTACCTCTTACCCATCCTTCTATCAACAGGAGGTACAGAATTACGAGACTTTAACATTTTTTGAGTCTGTTTCCCAAAAGATTTGTGCAAGGGAATAGACAGCCTCCTGGACTCTGGGATGTCCAGCATCTCTACACAATCAGGTTCCTCTTGATCCTCTGTAGCTTCCTCCATAGGAAGCTGAAGAGATTCAGCCACTTTCCTGTAAAACAAATAGTGGGGAGGGGACTCATAGATGTCCGGTTCAATGGGCACATCCAGACTTTCTGCTCCATCACAGTCATCATCTTGTTCAAAATCCCCTCCTCCTCAAATTCCGGTTCATAAAAATCTTCAGGGGCATACTCCTGAACCAGTGGAACCGACCGAACTGAGCCCCTAGCTAATGGAGCCGGATCGGTCGGAACCGGGCGAAGCGATTCAACAATCCGAATCGCTCGGGCAATCTCATCAGCGGCCGGAACATGAACCTCTGGATCTGAACCGGCTGACTTGTCTTTTGTTTTTCTTTTTGTAGGAACCGATCCCTCAGGATTGGCTCTCCTTCTGCCCAAGAAGTATCGCCTGGTCAGAGGGCACTCTTCTGGTTCGGTCGAACTGAACCGGCTGGCAATCCGGTCAGCGGACTTCTCGGCTTCCTTTTCCCTAAGTCTACCTAATCTCTTTTCTAAGGTAGTGTTAGGAAAATTTTTACAAATTTGGCAGTCTGTATCGAAGGTGTTCAAACCCCAGACAATAAACACAGGTGGTTTGGGGGTCGGCCTTGGCAAAGACTTTCCCACACTCACTGCAGTGTTGAAACCCAGTGGGCCCGGTTTTTTTCTTGGGTTTCTCAGACATGGCCAACCTACTCAAACTTACCCTTTTTTCGGCAACCACCAGGCAAGACTCCCTTATTGGTTCCTAACCGTGTCATGGGTGTTAGAAAAAAAACGTCTAAAATATGTTTTTTTGTTAGAACCGATAAGGACCGGTAACCACACACTAAAATAAAGTACAGAAAATCAATTTAAGGGATCGGTTCAGCCGAACCAATCTAACAAACTTACAATTTCCACACAATAATCAGAAACTACTATCTAGTACTCGGTACCGCAGACAGAGCCTGAACCGACTATACGGATTAAATTCAGACTAATTTCGGCTTAAAACCGACACTTTGACCGACTTTTGAACCGAGCTGAAGGAGAAATCTCCAGAGCGACTGTTCAGTGAGGCGGAGTAAAGAATCTGACGGTTGGGTTTCAAAGGGCTGCAGACAGAGACCTCAACCGAGCTCGAGCTCAACATTCTATGCACTGCATAGAAAGTTAACCCTTTGTTCTCCAGGGCAGTTTAAAGGCAGGAGCTAACTGCAGATAGTCAGAATACAGCAAGACTTCATGTTGTTTGAATATAAAAATTTTAAATTTAAATAAAACTAACAGAGTTCCTTAGTCGGAGAACTCTGAAAACACTAAAGAAAGCCCCGGTTCCCCATCAGTTATACCGAACCAGGAGAAACTGAGAAAACAAAGAATTTAAAACTAAAACAATGGTTTTATAACTAATAACACTAGTTAGAGGCAATATAAGAAAAATAATAAAAAATACTTATGTATTTTATGACATGTTAACGCGTCTGGACTAGATGAGGAGGAGAGAAACTAAAGGCTTGTGGTCTTGACGGGTGGAGAGGGAAATCTGAGGGTTTAGAACCACGGCAGTTGGTTAGTGGCAGTGTTTGAAAAATAGCACATGCAAAGATTCCATCATTTGCATAGCATTCCATCTCTCCGGGCAGCTCAGTCTTAAGGGGACACTGCAGAAGTTATGACTACCTGAGTATTACTGGTGGTTAGAAAAGCATTTAAAATTAATGAACTGAATGACTAAAAGCTGCTGTCGTATAGACAAGAAGTTTGACTCCCAATGGGCGAGTGACGTCATCAATTAAGTGCACTCTATGGTGGGAGAAAAGGAACTGAGGCAGCTGGAGGATCGACACCAAGATAGCCCATACAGGCGTGAGCCAGCCTGGCAGTACCACACATGCACGGTCACACCTTGGCGCCGGCCCTCCTGAAGATTTTTGGCTCCCCGCTGGGTCCTGGGCCTCTGGGGTAGTCCCATTAGTGTGAATGAATGAAGATTTTTAGTCCAGGAAGATCACTGTACACAAATGTGTACAGTGAGTATGTCTGCTCACACCCTTGTTCGAGCATTACCACCAGGCTTCCACCTGGTGGCAGTCATTTAACAGAGCCAGCAATCCACCCACCCCAGGAGAGGAAAGCAGCCTATCGAGTGTTCAATCTTTTCCCAACATCACCAGCAACCCAAGATCACTCCCAACTTGGACGCCAACGTATGGACGGTAGTGCTTCCATTGCACCAAGCCAGCACCCACAATCAAATTTTTAAGCCTATTTATAAATAATTATAAATAGTATTCAAGCTTGTGTTAATATACTTACGGTGGACCATAGTTGCAAACAACATAAGTAAACTTTCTAGGACATTCTGTGCCACTCAGATATCCACAACCAACATATTGTGTTGTTGCCCAAGCCACCTGGAAGATAGAAGACTATATAAAATGGGAGTCTTATATAAAGGACATATAGCACAAAAAGATTAGTCACCTGTAACTGTTTTTCTAGTGGTATTCATCCATTGCCCAACACACTGCATCATTCAGGCTTGAGGAGCCAGCACTCAGAAACTGTCCAATCACATTCAAACTGCAGTCACATGGTCACCACTATACGCATATGTGGTTACTCCAACCTTCAGATCTTTCCCACTAAAGGGAGATCATCCTGCAAGTAGATCAACGTATCTACTACTGTGAAACTGCTTAATTTCGCTGTCAAAAATATTAGCTATATCCGCGGAACTGAAGTAAAGCATGGACATACTGTATAAAGACAGCTGATATTTATTTTAAGCAAAAAAATACTTGCAATAGGAATTATTAATCAGTTGCAGTACCATTACCCACATCACCATTGACATTTTCTCCACTGTGTGTGAGTAACTACTGTACCTTGTCCTTTCCCCTTAACCTCCTTGTCCTGCCATCTATAAATGTCCTGTCCACATGGTTCCTTTCAGCGGCTCCATCAGTCGTTTTGCCATAACCCCATTTGCTCATTCATACTTCTGTACCCCCATTAGTATCCCCGTTCACATTACCCCTTGTAGTAACCTCACTCCATTTGTTACCTCTGCTCGCTTATTTGTATTACCACCATCTTTATTTACCAACACCTACTTCATTCATACGACCCCCGCACACATACTGCACTGACCATCCACTCAAATCCTATCATCGTTATTCCTATCCTCATTGTTAGAATCACCAGCAAGAGTTGAACGAGAGTTAAACGACGTTCATGTCTCTTTTGTGATGCAGTCAGTGATCAAATCATACTGTACTGTATCTAACAGCATCTAACATCAAATGGTGTCTGAGAGCAGACTTAGGGCAGATTTAAAGCCAATACGCCAATATAAATTGATGCAGATATACGCCGCTACCTAGAGAGCGCGGAATATAAGATTTGCTAATATTTTGCATTATACATTATATCCAAATACCACATACAGGGGAAGAAAGATGGGCAGCATCTGGCTATGGATGAAGTCCACTAGAAGAAACCAAGTTAAGAAGGGAGCAACCTTTTCTTTTACTAATGTGAATTCATGCATAGCTATACAGATTTCCACTGCTTCTTCTTCCTTTGTCCTAGATGGTCCTCCTCAAATACACAGTTTTTTTTCTTCCTCTTCTTTCTCTTTCTCCCCCCTTTCTCCCCTTGCATGAGAGTGCACACACCACTGCTACTTTGTATCCTTCATCTCCAAATTCTGATTTGGTTCCCTCTCCTGCTAATCTCAACTCCTCCTTTGTGTCCTCTTTCTCCTCCTACCTCCTACAGTCTCCTATGCCTATCAGCCGCCTTTCTTCCACAGACACACCAGAGCTGGACTAGCTTTCCCACTCATCTGTACCTCCTCTTTCTGCTCTGAAATTATCTGCTCCTTGACCATACTTCTTATGTTTGTATTTGCATTTAGCCTGTCTTTCACACCTCTCCATCCTACTTCAAGTCCTTAAAGCCAACTCTAGCCCACCCCATCTCAACATACATACTCTTTGCTTCCTTTTAGGTCCAGTTTTCCCAGCCGAATTGCTATAAGCATTCTACCATAATTAAACAAAAGCTATATTTTCAAATAGAAGTAGTAATACATTTATTCTGAAAAAAAAAAAAAAGGATAGACAAAATATAAGCAATAAGGCACAACAGGGGGTGTGTTATGGTAGGATAACAGCCCGCCTTGGGTGGGCTGAAGTACGGGCCAAAGCCGAGTACTTCGACCACTCGGGTCCTCCGGTGGTCACGAGGGCCAACAGGATCTCCTGCCCTCCTCAGAGTACAACGCAGAACCTCCCCAGGTACTGAGCTGCTGGCCAAGGCAGAGCACCAGCTTGTGTGTTCTGTGACTGTCCCCAGCTCCTCTGGTGGTCGCGAGGGCCAACAGGATCTCCTGCCCCCCCCCCCCCGAGCACAATGCAGAATCTCCCCAGCTGTCACCAGCTCCTCCAGTGGTCGCAAGAGCCAACAGGATCTCCTGCCCTCCCCCGAGCACAATGCAGAATCTCCCCAGCTGTCCCCAGCTCCTCCGCTGGTCGCGAGGGCCAACAGGATCTCCTGCGCTCCCCCAAGCAGAACGCAGAACCTCCCCAAGTACTGAGCTGATGGCCAAGGCAGAGCACCAGCTTGTTGTGCGCTCTGTGAGTGAGTGGAATTTAGGCACCTTTTTTCAAACAAAGACCCTAGATTTACTATCGGCAGAGCCTCACAGATAGTTTTATTTTGACTACCTTCCACCACAATTGTGCAGTGTTTATGCAAAGCTGGAGGGAACTTTAAGAAGATCTTTATTTTCTGCTGTAAAAGACTTGTTGCCAGCACTGTGATAGAAGCGAACCTTTATTGGGGTTTATGCGTTTGTGTTATTTGTTACTAAGTTTTGCACTGCATCCTGTATTTATTTAACCATTGTTTGAGGACAGCATTTAGGGTCTAGTACACCTTAAAAAAACATGGTGCTAGTGAGGCTAATTGCAGCTCTAAGTCCCTTTACTATTTTATTGCACACACATTAAGTTCTCTACCCAGCCTACTGCTTTCCCCCGTACTACTGTGGTACGTTGTATTAACTGGATGCCTTAAGTGCAAAGCTCCTCTAATTTAATTTGAATTCAGGTGCCACATTTTACCAAGGTTTAATTCGGATTTTTAGAACCTAATTTTCATTTCACAAACCGAGGTAACTCGAGCTAGGAAGCCTCCTGCTGCATATTAATTCTAGGCAGCTCCTCCTTCTCCCTACCTTATTTAATCCAGACCATTTCTTCTCTCCCCAGCTGTCCCAGCTCCTCCGGTGGTCACAAGGCCAACAGGATCTCCTGCCCTCCTCCAAGCACAACATGAAGAATCTCCCCAGGTACTGCGCTGCTGGCCAAGGCAGAGCACCAGCTTGTTGTGCGCTTCTGTGAGTGAGTCTTCACACCCCACCACCACCCTTGGTGAGTTGTCAGCTATATAGGTTGTCCTCATGACTGCTAGAACCAATCAGCCCACTTTTGCCTTTGCAGTTTATACTCCCACACTAGTGGCTGCTCTGCAGCTGCTGCTGCCTAAACTCAGTTTACCATGATGCCCTCTCTCTAGTAACAGTCTGCCTACTCATATCTACATCATCCCTCCCACCCTCCTCCTACCCAGAACAGCAACAGCAACCTAACTCCCTAATAATGGACACCATTATTGCCATGCAGCCCTATCACACAACCTCCTCCTTTGGGTAGCCCCTTCCATATCACATGTATGACTGTGAACTTGAAGCTGCCATCCTCCCCCCTTTCATGTGGGGTTGATGGCCTTAAAGGTCTCCCCTCCAATCAACTCCTCACATGCCTCGAGTACACCTCAGCAACCCCCTGCCCACCGCAAGTCACAATGGGCTATAAAATGGCTATTGACCCTACTGCTTCTCCCTCCTAACCGGGGATGTTGAGCGAAACACTGGTCCAACCACCCCCCACACTGGACACCTCCCTCCCTCCCCCTACTCTCCACTTACCAAGGGGTTTCAAAATAGCACACCTAAATATATGCAGCATCCTGAACAAACTCACGGCACTATAACCAAGTGTCCTTTCTCTGTGCCCCGATATCCTAATCAGTACTGAAACCTAGCTGAAGCCCCATAATCTGGAAGTAGAGTTCTCGGTCTCTTGCTACTCCTTCATTCTGCAGGACCGTCAGAGTAAAAAGAGGGGTGGGGGCACTGCCATGTTCATCTCCTCCAGGCTCCAGTTTACCCCAATCAGGCTTTCCGGCCCATGCTGACTATATACTCCCTGTTAATTAAAAATTTCACTACCTCACACACCCCTCACGTAGCAGGATCCTACTGCTCCCCGGATACCCTGCTGCCCGATGTCCTGGACCACTTGGGCACTCCAAAATCCTTATGCAGGTGGACAGCTACATATACTTGGTGATTTCAACCTGAACTGGCTCTCCAGTGCTAGCTCCAAATCTGAAGCCAAGTGAATGCACTGAACCTATCCCAGCAAATAACAGAACCCACTCGCCTGAAGCACAAATCCAAAAACCATACACTACTGGATTGGGCCCTGACCTCCCACCCCCATTGTATACTCTATGCTGGTCTCCTACTGGACTCTTAGTGATCACCACATGATTTACATGGTGCGGAAAAAATTCAGACCCAAAGCTCAGCCCCCCCCCCGCCCCGTACTCTACTCACCAGGTCCTATAAATCCCTGGACCTGACAGCACTCCTAACTGACCTGAATAATGTTGATTGGCCCTTTCATCCCTGAGCACCCTCGGTCGCGATGACCTTGAATTCTTCAAGTCCAGACTCCTTGCTATCTGGGACTACTATGCGCCACTCAGAAGGTCCAGAGTAAGGGGTGCCCACTTGCCCTAGGTGACTGCCGATCTCACAGATCAAGTTCGAGTCAGGAACCAAGCCTGGAAAACCTAAAAGGTATCAGGTTCTCAAGTGGCACTACAACACTACCGCTCACTGCGGAATGCCTGCACGAGGCTTATCCATCAGGCCAAAACTAATTACTTTAAGGCGTCCTTCCACACTAACTTCAATCACCCAGCAAAGTTTTGGAAGTCAATTAAATCTCTCTTCTCTCCACCAGCCCAACCCCCTATACCAGCCCTCAACATAGCAAGCAACATTGTCACTGCACCGAGCTCTGTGGCCACTGAGCTTAACTCATTTTTCACAAGCTGGGCGTCCGCTCTCTTGTCCTTGCTTGCGTTCCACCCCATGCAGCCATCCACTTCTACCCCAGTAACACTTCCATCCCCTAACTTCTCCTTTCCCCTAGTTACTCCATCAGAGGTAATAAAAGCCCTATGGTCACTCAATCCCTCCAAAGGTAAATGTCCCTCGGTCTTGACTCCAGAATGCTCCACTTATCTGCCCCAGCAATTGCCAGCCCATTGGCCACTCTCTTTAACCTCTCCTTCACACATGGTTCAATCCCATCTACTTGGAAACATGCTACAGTCATCCCCCTCCATAAAGGTGGCGATCCCTCCTCCCCGTGCAACTAACGCCCTATCTCTCTTCTCCACATCCTAGCCAAAATCCAGGAGCGCCTCATCCTCTCTCAGCTCTCCTCCTTTCTCGACTCCATCTCCTTCTTCACTCCATACCAGTCTGGTTTTAGGAACTCGCACTCCACCATTACCTCTCTCCTAAGACTCACTGACTCCATCTTCACGGGAATGGATAATGCGGGAATCACCTCGCCTATCTTCGTCGACCTTGCTAAGGCCTTCAATATGGTCTCTCACACCCTGCTACTGTCCAAGCTCTCCCTCGCCAGTCTAGCAGGATCTGCCACCAGCTGGTTCCGTTCATACCTGGCAGGCAGGTCCCAATCAGTCCGAATTGGCTCTTTCACCTCCACCTCCCATCCTGTCACTACAGGGGTCCCCCAAGGCTCAGTCCTTGGCCCAATGTTGTTCTCCATCTTCCTAAATGATCTGCCTTCTGCCTGCCCACATACTTCCATTCCAATATGCAGACGATACAGTACTGTATGCCTCAGGTTCATCCTCCTCTGAATTAGCAACCAGACTTCAGCAGGACTTTAACAATGTCCAACTATGGTTTCACTTTAATCAACTCTTTCTAAATCCTAAGAAAACTGTCTCCTCACATTCAGCACAAGGCAAACTCTCCTGACTTCCCACCTCCCTATCTTCCACACCTGATGGCTCCCCGGAGGCGTGTACATCCTTCAGATATCTTGGGGTCTGGCTTGAACAGCACCTTGACTTTTGGGCATATCAATGCTATCCACAGAAACTGCACCACGATGGGTGCTTTATACGCAACAGAAGTTGCATCCCTGCAGCAGCTCAGCAATTGTCCAAAAATGATCCTCCAAATACTGGACTATGGGGACATAGTCTATAGTGCAGCTCCCAAGTCCTCCCTAGCCAGACTTGATCCTCTCTTCCACTCTTTCTGTCGTTTGCCCTAGACTCCCCCCACCCACAACCCATCACTGTGACCTATACGGTCTTTAGACCTCCCTCCCCTCCACGATCGGAGACTGATCCACTGTGCTAGGACCACAGTGAAATTTTGGGCACAGTCCCTCCCCTCTTACCTTGCAGCCGCCCTAGCAGCCTTTCCCCTGCCAGCGTACTCACTCAGAAACATTGATTCCTGGCTACTCCACGTCCCTCACATGTCCACCGCCACTGGCCAGGCTGCCTTTAAATACCGTATGCCAAAAATATGGAACTCATTGCCGGTTGTCATTAGGCACACCTCCAGCAGACTACATCTCAGCTCCCTCCTCAAGATGCACTTCTCCACTACTTGCTCATGCAACTTGCACTACTGAGGACCTAGAATTGTGCCCATCGCCAATTTCTGTTCAATTTTATTGTGCAGCTCTACTTCACACTCGCATTTCACAGATCCCTATCTCTGCCTTTACACAATGTTTGCTATCTTACAACTCAGACATGCAAATACTGCTGTGCATTCAGGCCCTTCAGCTAGTAGCTAGTAGTTCTGCAAAACTGTCCCGCTGCGATCGTCGATACATGTTGCATTATTGTCTTTCTTCCTCAGGGCAAATTAAGTGTACATATTCTACATTTACTCCATTGTATTTCTACTGTTACTTAACTGTACATTTGTTTGTATTTGCTGTTTGTATTTTACTGTATTTCTCCCCCCCAGGCACATCTGGAATCGAGCGGTACCCTGCTCAGTATGCCTGCCTGGTAAAACGCTTAAATAAATAAATAAAAGGGCTGTTAGCCCACCGTAACACACACTCTGGAGTGCCTTACAGCGATTATAAAATGGTTCCATTACTTTAGAAATTAGTTTTTTTCTTCAATTATAGGATTTTTAAAGAAAAAATAGTTAATGTTTTAAAAAAAGTAGTCCATACAGCTGATGCAGTGCTGGTGTATCGGCAGAAGGTGGCGCCAACAGTGCAGAAACAATGCTCCTTTCAAGCAAGAATGGAACGTGGCACACCAGCTAGTTTCCCATCATTTGGGAACTTGGTCACTAGAACTGGTCACAGTACTGAGAACAGTAAACGCTGTTGAGGGGGTTACATATTTGTGCGGTAGCAAAACTGATCAGCACAAGTAGGAGATCAGCAGTTACAGGATGCGCGTGTGTGGCAGTTGTAAGCTAGTGGTACAGCGAATGTGTCAGCGTGAAAGAGAGTGTAAGGACACAGAGGTGGTAAGTGATTTTTGCTTAGTGCTCAGTTTTGTGAAACCCATCTGTTGAGAAAACAGCCGCCGCTAATGAACAGCTGATTCATGATGAATCAGATGCTGTTCAAGCTGCGCTTGACATTAGGAGTATGACCAGGGCTTCAAGAAAACAGCCACAGAAGATGCCAGTACAGATCAGGCTAGGACTTAAGTGGATTGCCCTGCAGATGAGTGCTGAATCCTGATTGCCTGGCGCTTCTTTCAGCCGGGCTGTTGTGCTGGGATAATGGCTCAGCTGAAAGCAGCTTTCAGCCAATCAGGTTTCAGCATTCTTACTATCCATTTCACAATTAAGCAATAAACCATGACAGGGTGTGAGTTATGCTGGGATTTACCCACGGCTGGTGTGGTTTGGCCATGAGCTCACAAGCTGAGTGGTCAAACCAGGTCAGCCATGGGTAAATCCCAGCATAACCCACACCCTGGAGTGGTTTACTGCGATCATACAATGTCGCCCTTTAGTTTTTGTGAGGAAAAAAATAAGGAAAAAGAGCTTTTCTGCATTTCAAATATTTTTTTGTATTTGTTGTTGTGCCAGATATACAGGTTACTCACCTGTAACAGGAGTTCTAGGAATGGTATATGTTGTTCATCCACACTGTCTGGCAGGTTCCTTGCCGCTTTAAATCTTGCCGGAAGGTCTTCAAGCTGGCTCCTCCCACCCACCCGGGTGGTAAAACTCTCGGCTCCACCCCATGACACCAGATCTAGCCCGCTGGAAGCCAGGTTGTGCGCCGAGCCGGGAAGCTAGGGGTCATGGGATGAACAACATACACCATTCCTAGAACTCCTGTTACAGGTGAGTAACCTGTATTTCTAGGGACATGGATATGTTGTTCATCCACACTGTCTGGCAGACTCCTAGCAGTTCTCCAGGAGGAGGGAGGCAAGGCGACAATCTTACTTAGGAAATAAAGACTGGAGGAACTGAGGCCCAAAACCAGCAACCCGGCGTGACTCAACGTCGATGTGGTAGTGGTGATGAAGGTGTGTGCTGACTTCCAGGTAGCAGCCCTGCAGATTTCCTGGAAGCAGCCACCGATGCAGCGGTATGGCGGTAGAATGAGCTCTTATCCTCTGGGATGCTCCATGCCCGCCATTCATAGCAGAGATCTATGCAGGAGGTGACCCACCTACCTATCGTCCACTTGGCTGCAGGTCTGCCAGGTGCGGCTTCAGTGGGTGACAAACAGCTGGCGAACCTCTCTCTGAACTTCAGCCGTCCGCCTTGAAGTAAGCGAGCGCCGCCTAGGGTCCAAAGTATGGAGCCTATATTCGGCCTCCGAGGTGGATTGGGTTGGGGTAGAACACCGCAGAGTCAACACCTGGTTAAGGTGAAACTCCGACACCACCTTCAGAAGGAATTTCGGTGGCGGCGCAGGACAACCTTGTCCCTGTGGAAGACCAGATAAGGAGACTGATGGAAAGCACCTGAGCTCTCCCCCTTCTGGCTGATGTGATAGCAACCAAGAAGGCGTCTTCCACGACAGGTGAGAGATGTCATATGTGCATCGGTTTGAATGGCTTGCCCATGAGCTTAGCCAATACCAGCAGTAGATCCATGGAGGTGGAGGTTCTCGCACTGGAGGATATGATCAAGACCTTTGAAAAGCACCCTACCACCTTCTCCTGAGTTATCGACTGCTTCCCGCCCGCGCTGCAAGCAGAGATGGCTGCCAGGTGCACCTTAAGGGTCGCCGATCAAGCCCTTGCTGAGAAAGGGACCACAGGTAGTCCAGAATGCTTGCCAAGGAACAGAAGGAAGGGTCCAAGCCCTTGCCCTGACACCAAATGGAGAATCTCTTCTATTTGAAGGCATAGCATTTCCTGGTCGACTCCTTACGGGACGCCCAACAACGCTGAGGACCTCATCGGAAAGACCAAGGCCTGGAACTCTAGCAGCTCAGGAACCAGGCCACCAGGTGCAGGGATTGAAGGTCCGGATGGAATACCTTCCCTGATTGACTGAGATCAGGTCTGATGGGCTGGGAGCCGCCCGGAGCCTGGAGCTGAGACTGAGGAGATCTGGATACCAGAACTGGCGGGGCCAGTCTGGAGCTACCAGAATCACCTGCACCTTGTCCTTCCTCGCCTTGAGAAGCACCTTGTGGATCAAGGGAAATGGGGGAAAGGCGTAGAAGAGGCCCGGGGTCCATGGCCTCAAGAAGGCATCCCCCTGCAGCGAGCCCTGCTGAGGGAGGCGGGCATGAAACAGTCTCAGCTTCGCATTCTCCCTGGAGGCAAACAGGTCCACCTGAGGCATGCCCCAGTGGGAGAACAGATCTTGTACTACCTCTGGCAGGAGAGACCACTCATGGGACGCAGCCCCTATCTGGCTTAGGGCATCGGCCAGAATGTTGGAGGCTCCTGCCACATGGATGGCAAGGAGATCCTCCTCCAGGCTGCGCATGAGTGACCAAATGCGGAGAGCTTCCCTGCACAGAGACATGGAGCGCATCCTGCCCTGGCTGTTTAGGTAGTACATGGTCGTGGTATTGTCCGTCTGGACCTGGACCACTTGACCCCGCAGAAACTGAGTGAAGACGGTGAGGGCTAGACGAACCGCCTGAAGCTCCAGCAGGTTGATGTGACATCGGGACTCCCGAGGGGACCAGAGGCCGTATGCTCTGTGCTCCCCCAGATGGGCACCCCAACCTATCAGAGAGGCATCGGTCGATAGAGAGACCGTCGGCTCGGGGCGGACGAACGGGATGCCCTCTTGCAGATGTGCTGGAACGGTCCACCACTGGAGGGCATTCCACATCCCCTGGGTCACTGTCACTAGCTAATCCAAGGGATCGGAGTGCTGTGACCATTGGCTGGCCAGCCCCCATTGAAGGGGACACATGTACTAACGGACCATGCTGGTGCAGGCCGCCATGAGGCCCAGGAGGCGCAGGAAGTCCCGGGCAGGGCGCAATTGCCCAACCTGAAATGATTGGGCAAAGGAGGAAAGAACCTCGGCCCTGTCCACCGGGAGCCATGCTCTGGCTCGAAGAGAGTCAAGCTCTGCCCGATGAATTGTATCACCTGCTTTGGCACGAGTTCCAACTTGGCCTCGTTGATGAGGAGGCCAACCTGAGAGCAAACCTGGAGGCCAGATCTCTGACCACTCCACCTCCATTCTGGAGGAGGCTGCAATCAGCCAGTCATCCAGGTAGGGGTACACCGGACCCTTCGGTTGCATGAGAATGCTGTCACCACTGCCATGCATTTGGTGAAGACCCTGGGAGCTAGGAAGGCCAAAGGCATGGCCCGAACTCTTAGAGGGATCTCTGCCCTTAAGCGGAGGAATCTCTGGTAGGACGGACGGATTGGGACATGAAAGAACACGTCCTGAGGTCCAGAGAGCAGAACCACATGCCTCGCTCCAAGGATGGAATGATCTGAGCCAGAGTGACCATCCTGAAGGTTTGAGATCTTAGGAACCTGTTCAGGTCGCAGGTCTGAATGGGCGCCAGCCCCGTCCGTTTCGGGACCAGGAAGTACCTGGACACAAACCCCGGGTCTGGTGGAGGATCCGCCACCTTCCTGATCGCCTCTTTTTCGAGGAGCAGGTCGATGTCGGCTCGGCGAGCCGACAGAAAGGCTGCGGACCCCGTAGCCCCCCCGAGGGGCGACGGCTCGGAAGGGCGGGGCCTGCTCGAACTCCAGGGGCAGGCCCTTTCCTACCACCTCCAACACCCAGGGGTCCATAGTGATAATAGACCAGGCGGAAAGGAAGTGGCGGAGCTGTCCCCCCACGGGAGGAACCCAGGGGGGGGAGTGACGAGGCTGGGGGCGACACCCCTCAACCCGTCACTGGGCAGGCTTGGAGGAGGGACCGGCCAAGGGACCTCCTGGGCCTTTTCCTCCCTGCTTCCTGTTAGAGGAAGCTGCAGGCTTGGCTTTGGGATGCCAAGCACGAGCCTGCTGGCCCTGATGCTGGTGCTGTTGGGCTGGACGTGCCGCAGGCGCAGAAGGGTGAAAGGACTTATGTTGTTGACGACAGCCCTTGTCCTTCTGGGCAGAGGTGACAGAGTCCAGGGTAGCATTGGACTTTTCGATCTGCTGGAGGTGGCCTTCCACTCCAGGGCCGAACGGATCAGTCCCCAGGAAGGGGACATCTGCCAGTTTATGCTGGGTATCCGCCGTGAAGGTGGATATCCTCAGCCATGTTCTGCGGCACATGGCCACTGCAGCCGCAACTGACGTGGCACAGGAGTCTCCAATGTCCAGAGCCATTTGGAGCTGCTGTTTTGCCACCACCCTTCCCTGGTCCCGCACCTGCTTGACCGTGGTCTGCAGGTCGGCCGGGAGATGAGGGTTCACCTCATCCAGGGAGCCCATGAGGGCGTGGGAGAAGTGTGCCATCAGCATGGCCAAGCTGGCCTGGCGGAGGCCAAGGGAGGACGCAGCATGCACCATGCGCCCGGCATAGTCCATCTTTTTGGACTCCTTGTCAGGGGGCTTATCCACATCCCTAGCATTCCCGGAACGCCGGAAAATGCTATCAGTGACCAATCTCTGCGCAGAGGTGTGCTCCAAAAACGGACAAAGAGCCGGTAAGGACTGCATCTTCCTGGCCATCCTGGCCGAAGGTGCAGGACAGGAAGCTGGCCACTGCCAAAGCTCCAAGGCTGGGCCAACAATGGCTTCAGCCACCGGAAAGGCCTCCGTGGGTGAATCCCCTCAGTCCAGTATCTCCGTCAGGAGATACTTGGCCCACTTGGATACGGGCTCGAGCTGCATCCCAGTGGACTCCGAGATGAGCCGAAGCAGACCCATAAAAGACGATGGGCTCTCGTCCATCGACTGCCCCCCCGGAGGACTCCAGGTCAAGGGGCCTGGAAAACAGGGAGGAGTCGTCGTCAGACTCCGAGGAGTCCGCGAAGAGCTGCCTGGGGCCTGAGCCACCCTCCACCCTCCGAGGATGGTCGGGAGTGAGGGTGACCGATAACCTGTGGGGCAGACCCTGACCCGACCGAGAGTCCTTGGTCGGCGCCCCCGATTCGGTTGGCGGAGGCGGAGGTTCCACCACAATCAGTGGGGCAGCTGGCTTCGCCGAACAACCGCCCAGGCTTGGGCACCCCAACTACAGCAAGGGTTGTTTCGCTGTTCGGGTGACAGCCACTTGATGGCCGGGAAGGCAATGGCGTCAGCTTGTTTCCAGACAGAAGTAACTGCTGCCACATTAGGTCCTCGTGCGTCCAGCGCAATTTCGCCGAAGCCTCTCCTCTTCTGAGGAGAAGACTAGGACAACCGGCGCCACCGCTTACTTTGGTGCAAAGACCGAGAATGCCGATGTCGGTGGGATCGGCTGGACCGAGACGAGGTCCGAGACCGAGACCCTCGGTGTTTCCGAGGGCGGGTCTGGGAAGGGGCAGGGGACACCCGCTCTTCCCTCAGCTCAGGAGCCTTGACCGGGGACTCCGGCACTGGAGGCGCAGGCAAGTCCTCGGTCTCCACTGGGGGAACCGGTGAAGAAGGGTTGTCAGCTTCACCAATCGACAGCCCGTCTGATGGGTCGAGAAAAATCTCGACCGTGTCAATGGTGTCTCAGCTGGCTGACCCGATGGGGACACCACGTGAATAGCGGTCTTAGCCGCAACCTCGACCGGCAGAGTGTCAACTGTCCGGGGAAGGGACCCTCCCAGTCCCACGAACACCAATGGTGGGACTTACCTTTCGAGTCCTTCTTTTGGACCGAGAAGAGTGCCCGATGGCCCCTCTCCTTCGTGGAAAGGATTGGCAAAGCTCCTAAAAGAAGCTGTGTGGGAGGATCCCAGAAGGCGGGATAAATCGCAGCCAAGGAAGATGAAGATGCGGCCTGGGCCGCCTCCTCCTCGAGGGCTATTACCTGCTCGAGTTGCTCAGCTGAGCCTAGCCAAGTCATGGACACTGCCCGGGCCCACGGACTCTCACCGGTGGTAGCACTTCTCGGGCACTCAAGCTGTAACCGGCAGCGGGTCTTCCAGGATGTTGGCCAAAATGAACGGCATAACTCGCAGGCCTGCGGGTCATGATCTAGGCTGAGGCAGTAGACGACATGGGTAGCGGATCCATCCTGGACATTTTCTGCCCACATGGGCAATCACCAATCCAGGAGTCGAATGGTCCACTGTGAGCATGAGGGGAGTAATCAGACCGAAGTCTTGAAACTTAAGAATTAGTTTCAGGCAACTAAAGAATTAGGATCCAGTCTATACGCAGAGCATTAAGGAGGAACCTGAGCTTCCAAGCAGTAAGGAAGATCTGGTCATGAGGCGGAGCCGAGAGTTTTACCACCCGAGTGGGTGGGAGGAGCCAGCTTGAAGACCTTCCGGCAAGATTTAAAGTGGCAAGGAACCTGCCAGAGAGTGTGGATGAACAACATATCCATGTCCCTAGAAAAAATAGTTCTGTGTTAGTATGTAGAATCTGAGGTACACACTGATTCATGGGAAGCTTCTGTCTGTATTTTTTTTTTCCTAAGTTTTTCATTAATTTATTTACATTTGCAGTATTTATTACTGGAGCCGTCAATCCTGCAGGTTAGCTGGCTTAGGTGGGGGAGACAGTATGGTGTTAGTGGCTCCCGTACTTCAGCAAGGCAGATAATAAAAGCGGTAAACAAACTGGAACGAGAGAGAGAGAGAGTTAACAGTGAGGTTTAATTGTACAAGATTTTTTTTACCTTTGCACCTTACTGGAGCTGGTTGATATGTAGCAGTAAGGCATGAAGGTGTGCTCTGAGGTCATCTCTTACCAAGGAAAACTCTTGATACAAGAATATCCTGGTTGTGTATGACCTCATACACAATCTTCTATGCTGTGTGTATGGCGGCCACACTATCCCATATACGTTCGGAAATGTATGCATTGTGATTTTTTTTTCTCTTTATCATAATAAAACTGACTTGTGAAGTCTCTAGAGGTTCTAGAATACTGTCACCACAGAATTAAATAGAAGAAAGCAACAAAGTGCCAGCATTCCAAGTGGTTCTGCTGCAGTAGTGACATCACTACTGCAGCAGAACAACATAGAAAACAGTGAACAACAACACTGTTGTTCATTTGGAGAGGTTGTCATGACAAACAAATAAACCTCGAGAGCGAAGCTCGATAGGATTTTGGTTGTCATGAAACTGCCTTTGCTCTAAACCCCTCAGATTTCCTAGAAGCCTAGAAAGACAGGCCCACAAAGACTCAGTGTAACAATGATAACAATATTGAACATAATAATAATAATAAAAATAATAATAATTATAGTACAAACTCCTTTAACACCAGTTAAACAACAGTTTCAACAGTTTTCTCCAGGAATGTTTTCCATATATTACATTCCGAATTTATATGTTCATAGCTCAGGCAGGCCACACACAAGCGTCCCAGAAAAGGCCTCCAACAGGAGGGCTTAACATATGAAAGAATACCCCTGGATGTCAGAATAACCTGACAAGGGGAATAACAATCATAACATATGTGCCAGAAATTGCATTTATACCCTGAGAGCACAGTATATAGGAGTGCAGAGGCTAAAAGTTCTGGAAGGGGAGGCAGGTGGGAAGTTATGAATAACTGAGTATCACTGGGAAGAAACGAGATAATATATATATATATATATATATATATATATACATATATATATATATATATATATATGGTAATTTTTCTTCTAACTCCAGTAATACTCAGGTAATTCATAAATTTATGCAGGCTACAAAGCAGTACCATTGGACGTGGGCACAGAACTTTATTTTGGAAACAGACTCTGCAGGACTGCTGTGCCAAACCTAGCATCACCCCTGGATTTAACATCCAGGTTATAGTGCTTCATAAAGGTGTGTACTGTTCTTCAGGTAGTTGCTTTACAGATGTCCACCATAGGAAGAAAAAATTACTCACCTTAGTAATGTTGTTTCTTCTAATGGAGTCTTGCTATATTATGACAGTAGCAGTTTGATCCAGCACTAGAACTGCTCCGGAGGTGAAATGGTTAATACCATTCCAAAATAGAACTTTGAGCACAAGGTCTAAGAAGCAGCTCTATCTGTGTAATTTCAAACCTGAACTGTCAGATCTTTACGAGCAAAAACTCACTAAGGTCTGTGTGGAAGCTGTAACCTACACTAGCCAAATGGCTACCTAAATACTAACAACCATTGCTGGTCCCAACACCCAAGACTCAAGTCAGGGGACCAGAACTACTAATACAATTCTAACAACATGAGAATAAAAGAACAGTATAATAAAACACACCCCAAACCCCCAAAAGGAGGAGAAACGTTAAAAGGGCACAAAAAAGTGCCCACACTAAGTTGCCCGCACCCCACCCAAGTAGAAGTTCTGAGAGGGGCAGGCTGGTGGGAGGTCATAATATAGCAAGACTCCATTAGAAGAAACAACATTACTAAGGTGAGTAATTTTTTCTTCAAACAACATGAAGTCTTGCTATATTATGACAGTAGCAGACTACACAGCAGTACCTCCATGGAGGAGGGACAGAACCTACTTAGCTGAATAGGCTCTGAAGAACAGCTGTGCCAAACAGAGCATCTCTCCTGGCCTGGACATCCAGGGAGTAATGCTTGATGAAAGTGTGTACCGTTTTCCAAGTAGCAGCCTGGCATATCTCTAATATAGGGATGTCTCTGGCAGCAGCTAGAGACGCAGCTGTACCCCTGGTAGAGTGAGCCCTCAAGCCAGAGGGGGGATCTCTGCCCAGTTTCTGATAACAAAATTGGATACAAGAGACAATCCACCTGGCAATTGATCTCTTAGTGGCAGGTTTGCCTTTCCCAACTTCACCATAGGTAAGGAAAAGTTGGAGGGATTCGAACCTGTGACCTTTGGTACGCTCTATATAGTAACTAAGAGCTCTCTTAACATCCAGGCTGTGCAACCTCCTCTCACCAGAAGAGGAGTGATCAGTGAAAAATACTGGAAGGGAGATAGATTGGTTAAGATGGAAATCTGAAACCACCTTAGGTAAAACTTCCTATTAGTCCTAAGGACTACCTTATCCCTGTGGAAAGAAATAAAGTCAGTTTCTACTGACAAGGCTTGCAACTCACTTATCGTCTAGCAGAACTGATAGCCACCAGAAAACAGTTTTCAAGTTAGATACTTAAGCTCTGCAGAAAACAGAGGTTCAAAGGGTTGCATTAACTGGGCAATACAAACATTAAGGTCCCAGGCAGGGGCGGTTCCTAAAGGGTGGATTAGTATGGAGTAATCCCTTAAAAAACTTGGAAAACACAGGGTGAGTGGAAAGAGGGATGACTTTCCTGCTGAAACAAAAGCAGATACAGCTGCCAAATGGACTCTCAGGGTAGCTGGTCTGAGACCCAAGGAATTAAGATGGACCATGTAATCTAATACAATGGGCAAATCAGCAGATTCTGGGGAAATATTTTTCCCAGCACACCAAATGGAAAACCTTTTCCATTTAGAACTATAAGTAGCCCTAGTGGAAGGCTTTCTGGAAGCCTTTAGATTTCAAGAACACCCTGAGAGAGGTGTAAATCAGCAATCCTAACTCCTCAAGAGCCAGGCCTTGAGGTTGAGGGATTGAGGTCCGGATACCAAACCCTTCCCTGGGCACAAGTTAATAGGTTGTCATTCCTGGGAGGCAAAGGGAAGATAGATTGTCAGTGACAGAAGGAGTGGGTACCAGGGCTGCCTGGCCCAATCCGGGGCAATCAGAATCACCCTGCAAGGCTGAGATCTGATTTTGACTAATACTTTGAATAGGGGAGCATAAAGAAACTTCGCCCAATCCAGGAGAAGGGCATCCAGGGGACTGAGCCCAACACTGGAGGTCTGCAACAGAACAGAGGAAGTTGGTGATTGTCTGGGGCTGCAAAAGATCTATCTGAGGGTGCCCCATCTGGCAAAGACTATCCCCAGCACTTGAGGATCCAGGGACCATTCGTGATGGCCTGGAAATCCTGCTGAGAGCATCTGCTAGGACATTGTCCTTCCCTGGAAGATGAACTGCTATGAGGGAAGTGTTCAGGGAACAGGCCAGAGACCACAACTTCATTGCCTCGGTGCACAAGGCCGAAGACAGAGTGCCCCCCTGTTTGTTGCTGTACCACATTGTTGTGGTGTTGTCTGTTCTGACTTGTATCACCTTGTTGTGGACAGATGCAGAAAATGCTTGAAGGGCTAAAAAGACAGCTCTGAGTTCCAGCAAATTGATGTGGAGCAGAGATTCCGGGGACCACCTCCCTGAGTGGAAAGGTCGCCCATGTGGGCTCCCAACCCAGAAGGAAGCATCTGTAGTGAGTCAAATTGTGAGCAGGGTAATGAAGGGACCCCAATCTTAAATTGCTCTGATCCTGCCACCACTGGAGGCCTGGATCAAGGTTCGATCACTGGGACCAACTTGGAAGGGGTCTCTCCTCTGAGACCAATAGGTTCTCAAGTGAAACAATGTCTCTCATCTGAAATCTTGCTCCCTGCACAACAGCTGTGGATGCAGCCATGTGCCCCAGGAGCTGCAGAAAGTGTCTTGCTGGTCGAGAGACCTGCAGAGTGAAGGAGGAGGCCAGAGCCACTAAAGTCGTCACCCTTTCTAAGGGAAGAAAAGCTCTGGCCAGCTTTGTGTCCAACTCTGCCCCTATAAAGGTGAGTACCTGGACTGGTTCCAGAACCGACTTTGGCAGATTTAGCAGAAAGCCCAGGGAGGTGAGAAGCTGCTGGGTGACTTGCAGGTGAGATTTTACCTGTTCTGGGGACTGGCCTACAATGAGCCAATCGTCTAGATAGGAAAAACAGCAATCCTTTGCCTCCTTAAGTGAGCCACTGCCACTGCCAGACACTTGTGAATACCCTTGGGGCAGAGGTGAGGCCGAAGGCATTGCTCTGAACTGGTAATGACCTGAGGGTAGTTCAGAATCTGAGTACTTTGAGTGGGAGCTTCTGATTGGACGGAAATAGGCATCCTTGAGGTCCAGGAGGCTAACCAGTCCCCGGCCTTAGGGAGGGTAAAATCATTGCCAGAGTTACCATTTTGAACTTTGGTTTCAAAGATGCTTGTTCAGATATCTGAGGTCTAATATGGGCCGCCATTCTCCTGTCTTTTTGGGGTAAGAAGTATCTAGAATACAGACCCCTGCCCTGGTGCAGAGGAGAACCCTTTCCACTGCTCTGAGAGCCAACAGGGTTGAGACCTCTATTTCTAGAGCAAGGGTCTCTGAAGCACTTGCAGGTAGAAAAATCTGGTTCTCAACTTGGGAAACTTTTGAAGCTGAGAACCAGACCCTGGCTTACTACTTCCAGAACCCACTTGTCTGAGGTTAAAGGCCCAGTTCTGACTGAAGTAAGCCAGCCTGCCCCTACCGCAAAGGAGACCGGGCCCTGGGCACCCCATCAGGGTGCCTGCTTAGCAGGTGCTTTTAGGCTGAGGGTGGAGCAGGCCTGCCCACCCCTCGTCTGCCTCTGCCTCTGAAGAAGCCCCTCTGAGCATAGGCAGAGGAGGCCTGAGTCTGATAAAAAGGCCTGTGAAAAGGCCTACCCCTACCCCTGGGGGTATGCCTCTGGGGAGTGGCTTGCCGCTCCTTAGCTTGGGCACTTTTGTAAGTAGTCCTATATTCATCCATCTTTTTCATGTAATTCTCTGTCTGCTCCCCAAACAGAGAATTTCCCACCACAGGAAAATCCATAGCCTTAGTCTGGGTATCCTGTGACAGGCTAGTACACCTGAGCCAGGCCAACCTCTGAAACTACAGATGTGGCCATGACCCTAGAGGCATCATTAACATCCACAGCAGCATGAAACTGTACCTTAGAAGCCTCAATGCCATCAGCAGCCACCTGTTCTAGTTCGCTAGCCAGCTGGCCATGGGCTTGGCTAATTCCATAACAGTATCCCATCTAGATTTCTGATACCTAGCTACATAAGCCATATAATTTGTGCCTGAGTCCCAGAGAGGCTGCCATATACTGTTTTTTCGCCATGGCATCAATCTTCCTGGATCCTTGTCAGGAGGATGTGAAGCCAGGGGGATATTAGCTTTATCACAGGCTGCAGCCTGAACTACCCCAACATGACTGCATTGCTGAGAAAGGAATTCTGTATCAGGACCTGACAATGTGTACCTTCTGTCCATCTTTTTATCTACAGGAGGCACAGAATTAGGAGCTTTTAAAATTTTTATTGTTTGTCTATTCCTTTGCATAAGTCTTTTAGGAAGCAATCTCCTAGACTCTGGAATATCCATCATTTCTACAAAATCAGGCTCCTCTTGCTCATCCACAGCTTCTTCCAAGGGAAGCTGGAGGGTTTCAGCCACTTTTTTGTAAAACATAAAATGAGATGGGGACTCAGATAGCATAGGGAGATTCTAAAGGTCTGTCTGGAAATGTCGGTTCAATGGACACCCAGACCTTCCCAGCCACATTCATACTGTTCATAATCATCCTCCCTCCTCTGGTTCATAAACTCCTCAACATCATATTCCTGAACCACTGGAACCGGACGAACCGACCTTTTATGAATGATAGTGGTTGCTCGGACTGGAACTGAACAGTATCTGGACAATTTGTATAGCTTTTGCTATCTCTGCAGCAGTTGGAAGAGGTTTGGACTCCAAACCTGCTGACTTTCTTGTTTTCTTTACTGGAACTGGTTCATCAGAACCAGCTTTTCTTTTGCCCGAGGAAGTCTCGCCTGGTCAGGGGCACTCCCTCCAGTTCGGTTGGCACGAACCGGGCTGTCATCTGGGTCAGCCGGACTTTTGGCCTCTGTTCCTGAGCCTGCCCAATCTCTTTTCAAGGTGGCTGCGGAAATTCTTACATATCTGGCAGACTGACTGAAGGTGGTCAAACCCCAGACAATAGACACATGTGGTGTGTGGGTCAGCCTTGGCAAAGACTTCCCCACAGACATCACAGTGTTGAAACCCAGTGGGCCCGGTTTTTCTTTTGGGTTTCTCAGACATAATGCCAGCCTAACCAGAAAACTTGCCCTTTAAACGGCAGTGCCAGGCAAGACACCCTTATCGGTTCCCAACCGTGTCACGGGTATTGGAAAAAACTGTAATAAAATCCGTTTTTTTTTTTTAGAACCGATAAGAACCGGGAACCACACTCTAAAATGTTCAACTTTAAAATTAATGAGTTTTAAACCCAGCTGATCAGTTCAAGACCGAACCGATAAACTTACAAGTTCCACACAGACAAAACCTTTTAATTACTTACGATTACCACAGACAGAGCTTGAACCAAACGGTTTTGCGGTTAAAATAAAACTATTCTCGGTTGAATCGGACCGAGAAAACACTGTTTAAACCGAGAAATGAACCGAGCAGTAGGAGAAATCTCCGGAACGACTGTTCACTGAGGCGGAGTAAAGAATAGTACAGTTACGTAGAACTTACCGTAACAGTAGACGAGAACAGCTCTTGCAGCAGGTTACACCATTAGGACCGAAGCCATGGGCGCCAGGACCCGGAAAAATTCTAGCCAGCTAACTACAGTAAGGACAGCCCGACGCCTCGGTCCGCCTCCGGCGTCAGGCGTGGTACAAAAAGGACGGTCCGTCAGATTCCCCAGTTCTCCAGCCGGAGACTTCTTGCCGCAGGCTGACATCAAAATGGGAGACCTAGGATTCGCCGTCAGAAGACAGAAAGATAACAATTCTGCTCAGAAAAAACTGACCATGCTACTCAGGGAAGGTAGAGGCGGGAAGGTACCTGCTGCAAGAAGCTGATACCAGTCTACTGTTACAGTAGGATTTCTTACGTACTTCTTTCCTCTTACTTCGAGACACAGCTCTTGCAGCAGAAACCCTCGTAGGACTGATTCCCCAAGCAGTAACGCTGTCAGAAAATCCGGAGGAGGAAATAAAGGATAAAACCAGGTCCTGAACCTAGGACGAGGAGACCCTGAAGCGCAGCCAAACCAAAAGCCAGCCCTTAAGCCGGGCGTGTCAAAACTATAATGCCTGATAAGGTATACTGAGGCTCCAAGTGGCTGCAGCGCATACAGCAGTGGAAACATTTATGGCGCTGCGAAGGAAGTAGCCACCCTCTAGTGGAATGACCCCGGACTGTACCGGAGGGGCTTTGTTTGATACCATAACAGTGAGAAATACACTGGACAAGCCAGCGAGAAAGGACTGTTTGGATACTGATTGGCTATCATTCTCTCAGAAAAATGAAAAGCTGCTCAGAACTACGAAAGGACCGAGTTCTGTTGAGGTAAAACCTCAGGCTGCGATGAACATCCAGGGTATGAGCAGAGCCTCTCCTCTATTAGAGTAGTTCGGAAGTAGACCGGAAGGTCGATATCCTAGTTCAGAGTGAGTGAAGAAACCACCTTAGGCAGAATTTGGGGTTCGATCCTCAGGGATACTCTGTCGGTGGAAAACTAAATAAGGCTCTTTGCACATGAGGCGTGAAGTTCAGAATTCTTCTTGCGGTGATAGCAACTAAAACAACGTTTTCCACGATAAACGCGTGGCTTCTGCAATCCATTGACGGGTTCAAAGAGCGTGAGCTGTTAAAGGACAAAAAAACCGTCCATGGAGGCCTGGGGTCTCTAATAGGAGGCCCTGGTGCAACACTCCCTAAGAAATTCAGAGGCGACCACCTGAGCCACTGTGCGAGTTCCACGGAGGTGGTAAGCCCGAAATGGCACAGAGGTGCACTTTAATAGAGAGTGGGCTGACCGAATGAAGAGGAAGCAAATATTCTAATATTACTCACAGGACAACCCTAAGGGAAAGGTCGGTGCTCGAGACCATGCACCATGACACCATTTCATGGCGTACGTCGCATGCGTTGCCGGCTTTCTGGCTGCAGAAAGGACTTCTGCAACCTCTTGCGAGACCCCGTGACTCAAAATGGCTATGTCTCTAGGAGCCAAGCATGCAGGTTCAAGGAACGTAGGTCCGGGTGGACAAGTGAACCCTTCTCCTGAGACAGTAAGTGGGAGCTGAGAGGCAACGGGAGCGGGGGTTCCCGAGATAGTTGAATCAACAAAGGGAACCAAATCTGTCTGGGCCAAAATGGGTCCACTAGGATCATTATTGCGTGCTCCCTGCGCAGTTTGAGAAGAACTCTCTGGATCAACAGGAAAAGGAGGAAAGCGAAGAGAATCTGTTGGCCCAGGAGAGGATAGCAGCGTCTGCGCCAGAAACACCAGGCCCTGGATCTAGCGAGAGCAAAAATTGGGCAGTTTTGCGTTGGCTGGGGAGGCGAACAAGTCTAGATCTGGGTTCCCCATCGAAAAACAGATCCTCTGCTACCTCTTGAGAAGGGTTCCCATTCGTGGACTCTGGCCTGAGCGACTCAGGCCGTCTGAAACGTGTTGTCCACTCCGAGGCGTGCACAGTGATCAGATTGCGCCGTCTGATTGCCCAATCCCACACTCTCATGGCTTCCCGCAAAGGGGTAAAGTGTCGCCTCCTTGTTTATTCCAGGTAATACATCACCCTGATGTTGTCTGTCTGAAGTAGAAGAAGAGTACATGGTGGGATAACTGACTGAAGGCCTGCAGGGCATAGAGGACCGCTCTCATTTCCAACACGTTGATGTGAGGTAGAGCTTCCATCTGGGTCACGTACCCTGGGACTTTACCCGTCCAGGTGTGCCCCACCCAAGACCGGAAGCGTCTGTGGTGAGGTGACCTCGGGGGCGGCACAATGAACAGGACGCCTGATGAGAAAGCGACCTGGGGCAAGCCACCACTGCCAGTCTTGAATCACTGAATTAGTGAGTCTGACCAGATGCTGCAAGTGGTCTTGCCTTTGGTCCAATGCACTTTGAGGCATCCACTGGTGTCATGTGGGTCTTGCGAAGGGACAGTAGAATGGCCGCAGCCATGTGTCCGAGCAAACAAAGGACCGACCTGGCAGGTACAACCTTGAAGTGATGGGTCCCTTATGAGGGATCTGATGAAGCTCCGCTCTACCAGCCGGCGGAAGAAAGGCTCTTCCCGAACAGTGTCCAGAACTGCTCCTATGAACTGCAGTTTCTGCGGCCAGTACCAGAGAGACTTCTCGTAATTTATGAGGATACTTAGAGGATGGAACAGATCCTGGAATGCTTTGATGCAAGCTAGCGTCTCTCTGGGCCAGCCATGAAGCCAGTGCGTCCGATGCAGGAACACGTGGTGGCCTGTCTCCTCAGAGGCAGCTGCCAGGACTGCCATGCACTTGGTAAGACCCTACGGTCACGAGGAAGACAGTCAGAAAGGAAGGGCTCGGAACTGAAGGTGGTGAGGTCGAAACTTCGAGCGCAGGAACCTCCTGTCGCCTGAGCCATAGGGATGTGCAGGTAGGCATCCTGCATGTCTAGAGGCGCTAAAAAGGCGTCCTGTTTGAGCATGGGGATAAGACCGGAAGGGTCACCATGCCGGAATCTCTTGTAAGTGACCGACACATTGAGGTCGCTGAGGTCAGATGGACGGAGGTCCCTGTTTTCTTGGAACCAGGAAGAAGTCGGAATAGTATCTAGTCCTCTCTGGTTCTCTGGGACTACTCTATCGCTCCCTTCCGTAGTAAGGCAGTACTTCTTGCCAGATCAAGGCTTTGTGCTGACCCTGATACGGGAGAGCAAAGGAGGCCTCGGTGGCTTTCCTCGGAATTCTATAAAGTGGCCTAGACTGACCAACTGAAGAACCCACCTAGCAGGTATGGCCTGCCATCCCGGCAGGAAGTTACTATCGACCCCGACTATAAACTCCCGTTGATCCTGAGGCGGGGGCGAGAAGGAGTCAGGCTGTGGCGGCAGATGGACCCGTGGCTGGCCCTGCCTAGAGGCAACGCTGGCCTCGGCTGGCGAGGTGTTTGCCCTGGGCTCTCGAAACAGGCCCTCACAGGGTGCAGCGGGTGGGTCTGTTGCCTCTGCGTCCATACATACCCAGCTTTGGTTCCCTCTAGAAAGGAACCAAGCTTAGAGTCAGTACATGGCCTGAACCGACCTTACCGCCTTCCAGCCTCTTGGAGTTTGGTAAGGATCTTTCTGTAGGATTACCAAACAATACTTCTCCCTCAAAGGGCGTCAAGATGTTCTTTTAGACGTCAGGGTAAACCGGAGATCGCAACCAAGAGTGTCTCGAGGCAAGCGCCAGAAGCTGCTGCTCGAGGCCGATGAGTCAGCGAGTCCTCCTGGCTCTGCTGACTGGGTCCCCAGTCTGAACCCGTGCGGAGGCTGAAGCATCTCCTCCTTCTGCTCCTCAGGGCATCTTTTCAGCGCTTCCAGACCCTGTTCCCTAAGCGTTCTGGAACTGAACCATGTGGGTTAAATGAGTTCAGGATCTGATGGGCATGAGTAGCGGAAGCATCGTGCGCCTACCAATGCGTCCAGTTGTTTGGACTCTGGGTCCGGTGGCAGGGTGCTCAAATGTTGTGGCTTCTGTGACCCGGTCATGTGAAACTGTGATGACCAGAGAATCGGCCTGAGAATGCTGCGTCAAGTACTGGTGGAGTCCTTGGGAGCCCTTGCAAGCGATCAGCTTTCTTGATCTCACCAGGAGGCGAGGTGTGGGCCTTCCACACGCAGCCTTGGTGGCGTCCACGAGGTGTCAGCAAGGGTGGTACCACCACAGGCTTGGGGTCCTTTTGCCAAAAGATATTTGGCCGAGTCGCCTCTTCGGGGTCTAAGTCTTCAGCATCCCATCCATGTTCTCTTGTATATGTCTCATTAATATCAAGGCGAGGGATCATCGAACAGATCTAGGCATCTCACGTGGGTCGGAGAGGGATGGAGAGTGGAGATGGGGATCTAGAGGTGGAGTAGTCTGATCCCGTGTCCTCGTTGAAAGCGAGCGTCGGCGTCTCCTGGATCTCTTGGGGCTGGGTGATCCAGAAGAGGAATTGACGGAGGGTCTCCGTTTATCAGAGTCTCCCCTGGGAGAGTTCTGAGCTCCCGGGGAGGAAGGAACCTGCCTACCGACCCGAAGGCGAGGGGCAGGGCCAGTGGGAGGAGGAGGAGTAGGAGGAGGAGGGGAGACCATGTCTTTTTATGATATCCCACCAGTAGGTGAACAGATCTTTCACCTCCACTAGAGGAGGCCACGGCGGCCGGGTGCCGGTGGGCGGTCGTCGGGTCCGCGTCGGCTCCACAGGGGCTCAGGTAATGGCGAGGATCCTGGGAGTACCCTGGGACCGGAGTCGCCCGTCTGGTCCTCGGGCTGCTCTAGGTCCTCCTCCGATGAGAGCTCCTGACCGATGTCGGTCGGGAGCAACAAGACCTTCTTCTTTTTCAGGAGGGGCGGGCGTCGGTCCCCGACGGCGTCCGCTGGATGTAATGGCGGCGTCGATGTGGCCGGACGTGGACAGCTCCAGGCAAGAAGAGGCGCATGGCTGACGCTGTCGAGCCGGCGTCTGGGCTAGAGGCCTTTTTAAGGCGTGAGCTCAAGCGTCTTGCGTGGAGGCACCAGCGAAGACCTGGCGTCGGTGCCGAGGCGGGGAACCCGACTTGCGGTGGTGATGGTGTCGTTCCCGGACTTCGCCAAGGCCCTGGAGGGAGGAAGGCCTGGAGTTCTCCTGAGATGAAGGTTTCTTGATTGCAGCTGGGAGATTTCGAACCGGAGTACGGACTCGAACCCCTAGAAGGGACCTGGAAGGGCCTTCTCCTTCTCTTCTCCGCGTGCTTGTGGACCCTGGAGCTTTCCCCTTGGAGGACATGGTCTTCAGTTGTTCCTCAGAAGAAACGCCTGCAAAGCCCTCTGGCCTTGGGATCAGTGCAGGCTATTGAACCCTTGGCAAGAAGGACGGCCCGGTATCGTGGTCTGGGCCTAGGCACAGGGCGCAGGCCGTGTGGGAGTCCATGAGCAGGATCTGCTTTCACAAGGCGCACTTGAAGGATGGCCAGAGTTGGTGATGACATCAAGATCTTGCTTGAAGAGGTTCTGAAGATTTTCGAAAAAGAACTATTCATGCGTCAGCTAGACTGGTAACGAAGGGGTCAGGTAGCTAAGTCGGCGTGGGGGAAAAAGAACTGGGGAATCTGGCGGGACCGCACCACAGCCTACCCGCCTGGCGCCGGAGGCCGGGACCGACGCCGGGACGGTCCCACTGTAGTTAGCTAGCTAGAATTTTTCCGTGGGGTCCTGGCGCCTGGCGGCCTCGGTCCTAATGGTGTAACCTGCTGCAAGAGCTGTGTCTCGAAGTAAGATCTGACAGTTCAGGTTTGAAATTACACAGATAGAGCTGCTTCTTAGAGCTCGTGCTCAAAGTTCTATTTTGGAATGGTATTAACCATTTCACCTCTGGAGCAGTTCTAGTGCTGGATCAAACTGCTACTGTCATAATATAGCAAGACTTCATGTTGTTTGAACATCCCCCACAGCTGCTATGGTAGCAGCTGTGCCCCTAGTAGAATGGGCCCTCAACCCTGTTGAGGGCTCCTTTTCAGCCTTAGAGTAACAGAAAAAAATGCATACTATCCAGCAAAAAATTTACCTTTTGATGCTGGGTTACCCTTTCCCACATTTCATAGGTCGGGAAGAAAAAATTACTCACCTTAGTAATGTTGTTTCTTCTAATGGAGTCTTGCTATATTATGACAATTGCAGTTTGTCCCACCATTAGAACTGCTCAGGAGGTGAAATAGTTAACTCCATTCCATGAATGGAACTTAGAGCACGAGCTCTAAAGAGAAGCTCTGTCTGTGTAGTTTCAAACCTGAACTGTCAGATCTTTGAGCAAAAACTCACTAAGGTCTGTGGAAGCTGTAACCTACACTAGCCAATTGGCTACCTAAATATTAACACCCATTGCTGGTCCCAACACAAAAGACTCAGGTCAGGGGACCAGAATTAATAGTATAATTAACAATAAGAGAAATATAAGGAAAAAAAAAAACACCACACCCCAAACCCCCAAGAAGGGTGAAAACACATAAAGAGGCATAAAATAGTGCCCAACTAGGCTACCCACCCATACCCAAGTAGAAGTTCTGAAGTGGCAGGCTGGGGGAGGTCATAATATAGAAGACTCCATTAGAAGAAACAACATTACTAAGGTGAGTAATTTTTCTTCAAACAACATGAAGTCTTGCTATATTATGACAATTACAAACTACACAGCAGTACCTCCATGGAGGAGGGACAGAACCTACTTAGGGAATAGGCTCTGAAGCACAGCTGTGCCAAACCGAGCATCTCTCCTGGCCTGGACATCCAGGAGTAATGCTTGGTGAAAGTGTCCGTTTTCCAAGTAGCAGCCTGACATATCTCCAATATAGGGATGTCTCTGGCAGCAGCTAGAGCAAGCTGTACCTCTGGTAGAATGAGCCCTCAAGCCAGAGGGGATCTCTGCCCAGTTTCTGATAACAAAATTGGATACAAGAGACAATCCACCTGGCAATTGATCTTGTGTGGGTTTCCTTTACCAACCTCACCATAAGTGAGAAAAAGTTGGTGGGATTCGAACCTGTGACCCTTAGTACGTTCTATATAGTAACTGGGGGCCCTCTTAACGTCAAACTGTGCAATCTCCTCTCGCCAGAAGAGGAATGTTCAGTGAAAACACTGAAAGGGAGATAGATTGGTTAAGATGGAAATCTGAAACCACCTTAGGCAAAACTTCCTGTTAGTCCTGAGGGACTACCCTTATCCTCTGGGGAAAGAAATAAAGTCAGTTTCTACTGACAAGGCTTGCAACTCACTTGTACGTCTAGCAGAGTGATAGCCACTAGGAAAATAGTTTTCCAAGTTAGATACTTAGCTCTGCAGAAAACAGAGGTTCAAAGGGGGTTGCATTAGCTGGGCAATGCAAACACTTAAGGTCCCAGGTAGGGGCTGGATCCGAAAGGTGGATTAGTATGAAGTAATCCCTTAAAAAAACTTAGAAAATACAGGGTGAGCGGAAAGAGAGGATGGCTTTCCTGCTGAAACAAAAGCAGAGACAGCTGCCAAATGAACTCTCAGGGTAGCTGGTCTCAGGCCCAAAGAATTAAGATGGACCATGTAATCTAACAGAATGGGCAAATCAGCCTCTGGGGAAATATGCTTCCCAGAACACCAAATGGAGAACCTTTTCCACTTAGAATTATAAGTAGCCCTAGTAGAAGGCTTCCTAGAAGCCTTTAGGATTTCAAGAACACCCTGAGAGAGGTGTAGGTCAGCAAATTCTAACCCTCAAGAGCCAAGCCTTGAGGTTGAGGGATCTGAGGTTCGGGATACCAAACTCTCCCTGGGCACAGGTTAATATATTGTGATTCCTGGGGAGACACAGGAGAATGGACTGTCAGGGACAGAAGGAGTGGGTACCAGGGCTGCCTGGCCCAATCTGAGGCAATCAGAATCACCCTGCAAGGCTGGGATCTGATTTTACTAACACCTTGAATAGGAGAGAGGAAGGGGAAAAGCATAAAAGAAACTTCCTTCCCAATCCAGAGGAGAAGAGCGTCAGGGGACTGGGCCCAACATGGGGCCTGCAACAGAACAGTGGAAGTTGGTGATTGCCTGGGGCTGCAAAAGATCTATCTGAGGGGTCCCCATCTGGCAAAGACTATCCCCAGTACTTGAGGATCCAGAGACCATTCGTGATGGCCCTGGGAAATCCTGCTGAGAGCATCTGCTAGGACATTGTCCTTTCCTGGAAGGTGAACTGCTATGAGTGAAATGTTCAGGGAATAGGCCAGAGACCACAACTTCATTGCCTTGGTGCACAAGGCCGAAGACCGAGTGCCCTCATTTGTTGATGTACCACATTGTTGTGGTATTGTGTTCTGACTTGTACCACTTTGTTCTGGACAGAAGCAGAAAACGCTTGAAGTGCTAAAAAGACAGCTCTGAGTTCCAGCAAATTGATGTGGAGCAGAGATTCTTGGGGGGACCACACTCCCTGAGTGGAGAGGTCGCCCATGTGGGCTCCCCACCCCAGGAGGGAAGCATCCATAGTGAGGGTCAAAGTGTGAGAAGAGGGAATGAAGGGACCCCCAGTCTTAATTGTGATCCTGCCACCACTGGAGGGCCTGGATCAAAGGTTCGGGTCACTGGGACCAACTTGGAAGGGGTCTCTTCTCTGAGACCAATAGGCTCTCAAGTGAAACTGAATGTCTCATCTGAAATCTTGCTCCTGCACTACAGCTGTGGAGCGCAGTCATGTGCCCCAGGAGCTGCAAAAAGTGTCTTGCTGGTCGAGAGACCTGCAGAGTGAAGGAGGAGGCCAGAGCCACCAAGTTCCTTACCCTTTCTAAGGGAAGAAAAGCTCTGGCCAGATTTGTGTCCAATTCTGCCCCTATAAGGTGAGTACCTGAACTGGTTCCAGAACCGACTTTGGTAGATTTAGCAGGAAGCCCAGGGGAGAAGCTGCTGGGTGACTTGCAGGTGAGATTTTACCTGTTCTGGGGACTGGCCTACAATGAGCCAGTCGTCCAGATGAGGAAAAACAGCAATCCTTTGCCTCCTTAAGTGAGCCACTGCTACAGCCAGACATTTTGTGAATACCCCTAGGGGCAGAGAGTAAGGCCGAAGGGCATTGCTCTGAACTGGTAATGACCTGAGGGCAGTTCGAATCAGAGGTACTTCGGTGGGAGCTTCTGATTAGGACGTGAAAATAGGCATCCTTGAGGTCAGGAAGCTAGCCAGTCCCTGGCCTTAGAGAAGGTAAAATCATTGCCAGAGTTACCATTCTGAACTTTGGTTTCAAAAGATGCTTGTTCAGATATCTGAGGGTCTAAAGCAGACGCCATTCTCCTGTCTTTTTGGGGTGAGGAGTATCTGGGTACAGACCCTTGCCCTGGTGTGGGGAGGAACACTTCTACCGCTCTGAGAGCTAACAGGGTTGAGACCTCTGCTTCTAGAGTAAGGGTCTCTAAAGAGCTTGCAGGTAAAAAGGCCTGATTCTCATCTTTGGGAACTTTTTGAAGCTGAGAACAGACCCTGGCACTACTTCCAGAACCCACTTGTCTGAAGTTAAAGACACCCAGTTCTGACTGAAGTAAGCCAACCTGCCCCCTACTGGTAAAGGAGAATCGGCCCTGGGCAACCCATCAGGGTGCCTGCTTGTGAATGCTTTAGGCTGAGGGGTGAGGGCAGGCCTGCCCATGCCCGTCTGCCTCTGCCTCTGAAGAACCCCTCTGAGCATAAGCAGGGAGGCCTGGGTTTGGTAAAAGGCCTGTGGAAACGCCTACCCCTACCCTGGGGGTGTGCCTCTGGGAGTGGCTTGCCGCTCCTTGGCTTGGCACTTTTATAGGTAGTCCTATATTCATCCGTCTTGTTCATATATTCTCTGTCTGCTCCCAAACAGAGAATTTCCCAACCTGGAAAATCCATAGCCTTAGTCTGGGTATCCTGTGACGAGCTAGTACACCTGAGCCAGGCCAACCTACGAAAGCTACAGATGTGGCCATGACTCTAGAGGAAACATCATTAAAAATCCACAGCATGCATAAACTGCACCTTAGAAACCTCAATGCCATCGGCAGCCACCTGCTCCAGCTCACTATCAAGCTGGCCAGGGCTTGTTTAGCTAATTCCATAACAGTATCCCATCTAGATTTCTGATACCAGCTACATAAGCCATATAATTTGCTTGCCTCAGGTCCAAGGATGCTGCCATGTACTGTTTTGTGTGGCATCAATCTTCCTAGAATCCCTTGTCGGGAGGATGTGAAGCCAGGGAATATTAGCTTTATCACAGGCTGCAGCCTGAACTACTAACATGACTGCATTGCTGAAAAGAAATTCTGTATCAGGACCTGACAGTGTGTACCTTCTGTCCATCTTTTTATCTACAGGAGGCACAAATTAGGAAGTTTTAAGATTTTTATTGTTTGTTTCCTAAATGACTTGTACAAAGATAGACAATCTCATAGACTCTGGTATATCCATCATTTCTACAAATCAGGCTCCTCTTGCTCATCCAGCTTCCTCCAAAGGCTGGAGGTTTCAACAACTTTTTATAAAACGCCAGAATGCAGAGGACTCAAAAAGCATCGAGGGAGATTCTAAGGTCTGTCTGGGGAGATGTCCGGTTCAATAGGCACACAGACCCTCCAGGTCACATTCATACTGTTCACTAATCATCCTCCCCTCCTCTGGTTCATAAAACTCCTCAACATCATATCCCTGAACTGATGGAATGACCGAACCGACCTTTTACCAGATATTGGCGATTCAGATGGGACCGAGAAAGTGACTGGACAATCTGAATAGCTCTTGCTATCTCTGCAGCAGTTGGAGTAAAATTTTGGGCTCAAACCTGCTGACTTTCTTAACTCTTTACTGGAACTGGTTCATCCAGAGCCAGCTTTACGTTTGCCGAGAAAGTCGACCCTGGTCAGGGCACTCCTCCAGTTCGGCTGGCACCGAACCGGGCTGGCTCATCGGGTCAGCGGACTTTTGACCTCTCGTTCCTGAGCCTGCCCAATCTCTTTTCAGGGTGGCTGCAGGAAATTCTTAAAATCTGGCAGTCTGACTGGAGGTGGTCAAACCCCAGACAATAAACACATGTGGTGTGTGGGCCAGCCTTAGCAAGGACTTCCCCACAGACATCACAGTGTTGAAACCAGTAGGCCAGTTTTCTTTGGGTTTTCTCAGACATAATGCCAGACCTAACAGAAAAACTTGCCCTTTAAGCGGTAGTGCCAGGCAAGACACCCTTATCGGTTCCTAACCGTGTCACGGAGTATTGGAAAAAGCGTAATGAAATCCGTTTTTTTAGAACCGAAAGAACTTGAACCGCACATCTAAAACCTCAAATTTAAAACTTTAAAAAGCTAACAAGCTGATGCGGTTCAAAAACGAACCGATAAAACTACAAGTTCCACAGAATTAAAATATGAAGTACTTACGATACCACAGACAGAGCTTGAGACAGAGCGGTTTTGCGGTTAAAATAAAACTATTCTTGGTTGAATCGAAACAGAAAACACTGTTTAAACCGAGAAATGAACCGAGCAGTAGGAGAAATCTCCAGAGCGACTGTTCAGTGAGACGGAGTAAAGAATCTGACAGTTCAGGTTTGAAACTACACAGACAGAGCTTCTCTTTAGAGCTCGTGCTCTAAGTTCCATTCATGGAATGGAGTTAACTATTTCACCTCCGGAGCAGTTCTAATGGTGGGACAAACTGCAATTGTCATAATATAGCAAGACTTCATGTTGTTTGAACAGCGGTTTCCTATCCTGCCTATGGACTGTAGTGGCTGTCAAGTAGTATCTAAGAGCTCTTTGATGTCCAAACTATGAAGACTCCTTTCATTTGAACCAAAGTGTTCAGTGAAAAAACAAGTAAGGTAATGGTTTGGTTCAAATCGAAATTAAAAACCATTTTAGGAAGAAACTTCCTGTTTGTTTTCATGTCCACTTTGTCTCTGTGGAATGAAATGTAGTCATCTTCAATGCAGTGAAACTGGAACTCACTGATTTCTCTGACAGAAGTCATTACCATAAGGAAAAAAACAATTTTCATGTGACATATCTCAAATAAACTGAAAACACAGGCTCAAAAGGGGAACCCACGAGCCTAACCATACACACATTTAGGTACCATGCTGGCACCGGTTCCCAGTGAGGAAGTGTGCAAGTGGGACAGGCCTTTAAAGAACCTTCTGAAGATAGGGCCTAAGGCCAGAGCAACAGAGAAGCATTCTGTCCACTGAAATGCAAGTATATGCTTTTAAGCTACTGGACTGTAAGCTCAGTAAATGCAATAGGTAAGATAGTCCAGCACAGCTAGGACACCAACCTATGCTGTTATGGGTAAGAGCCTTTTGGAGATGGGATCTGGGCGACTTGAAACATTTTGTCTAGCTGATAGCAGGCTGATGCTACAGCTAGATGGACATAAGGTACTGGACTCCAAATCAATGACAGTAAATAGAAATAATCAAAACTGCAGCTGGACCCCAGCATGTGCTGGTACCAATTCTAACTGAATCTAAATGAAAAAACTTTCCATTTGAAGCATAGATTTTCTTAAATGAGGACTCCTGTAATCACTTAAAATGTCCAAGACATTTTCAAGAAAATAAACCTACATATTGTAGGCCCTCAAAACCATGCCTCAAGCCTATGTTTTGGGTGCAAGAGCCTCCCTTGGTTGGAGGTTGGAAGTTGTACCACCAAAGAAGGTGTATTGGTTCCAGACCAGACACTGGAGAGTAGCAGACAGTACAAAGACTGTCTGGCCCAGTCTGGTGCTATCAAAAGCACTGATGCTGACTGGCACCTGAGCTTAAAAATACTCTGTACACCAGAAGAAAGAAGGAAGAGACATGTAGGTGCTTCCTGACTAATCAGAACCAGAGCATCCAGAGGATTGTTCCCATATCTGGTGGTCTGCCATACTAATAGCAGGTGGTGGTTCACGGTGGGACACAAACAAGTCTACCTAAGATTGCCCCACCTCCTAAAGATTGCTGCACCACCTGTTGTCGAGTCCCATTCATGATGGGACTAGCTGATTTGATGGGTATCTGTAAAATTGAGTGTCCTTATGGCAGATGAATAACCTGTGAGACTTCCCCACTGGAGCATCTAGACTGACTCCATATTATCATGAGGTCTTGTGCAGAGGGCTTCACCTTATCCATCCCTGCTTGTTTGTGTAATATATTGTGGTGGTAATATGACATGTATGACTGTACCACCTTCCCTGTACTAGCTGTGTGAAAGCCCTTTAGTGCCAGTAACACTAATCTTGGCTCCAGCAGGTTTGCGTGCATAAGTGACTCTGCGCTGAAATGGGGTGACCCCCCCCAGATGGGAGCCCCACACTAGTAGAGATGCATCTGTTGACCGACCAACTGATGGGGACTCTTACTGAAAAAAGAGACCCCTTTCCTCAGGTTGGTTTCGTCTTTCCACCCTTGAGTGACCTGTAAGAAAAGAATTACTCACCTTACTAATTATGATTCTTCTATTGGAGTCTTGCTGTATTCTGATAAAGGCAGTTAGCCCCAGCCTTTAAACTGCCCCGGAGAACAAAGGGTTAACCTTCTATGCAGAGCATAGAATGCAGAGTTCGAGCTCGGTTGGTGTCTCTGTCTGGAGCCCTTTGAAAGTCAACAGTCAGATTCTTACAGGCAAAAACTCACTAACTATCCTATATAAATGAGTAGATTTACTAGCCAACTGCAACAAGCGTTTTGGAGTCCCAAAGGGAGACTTGAGTCAAATCCAAGCCAAAACCAATCAAATAAGAATAATAATAAACACCCAAACAAAAGAGATTAAAAGGGCACCCTGAGGGTGCAACAAGCCTCCCCACCCACTTCCCAAAACCCAGCTACAGAGGGGGGAGGCGGGGAGGTCAGAGGCCAGCAAGACTCATTAGAAGAAACATAATTACTAAGGTGGTAATTTTTCTTCAAACAACATAAACCTTGCATATTCTGACAAATACTGAACTTTCTGTGAGTACCTCCATGGAGGAAGACAGAACTACTTTGAGAATAGGCTCTGAAGTATGTACTTAGGCAGGCATCACTCTAGCCTGGATATCCAGGAGTGATAGCAGGACCAAGGTATGAACTGTTTTCCAGGTGGCTGCTTGACAAATTTCTAAAGAGAGGATGTCCCTGGCAACAGCCAGGGAAGCAACTGTACCTCTTGTACAGTGAGCCCTCAGGCCTGAGATTGGAATCTTTCCCAGTTCTCATAGCAGAATTGTATACAAGACACAATTCACCTAGTGATAGTTCTCTTGGTACTAGGTTTGCCTTTCCACTTCCCCATAAGTGAGGAACAACTGGAGAATCAAACCTGTGACCCTTGGTATACTCTATGTAGTAACTAGGGCTCTTAACATCTAAACATGTAGCCTCCTCTCCCCTAAGGAAGAATCATCAGCCCGAGAGAAAGCGGGAGAGACTGATTCAAATGGAAATCTGAAACCACTTTCGGCAAGAACCTCCTATTGGTTCTAGGACCACTTTATCCTGTGAAAGGAGATAAAATCAGGTTCCACTGACAGAGCTTGCAATTCACTGATACGTCTGGCAGAGGTAATGGCCACAAAAACACAGTTTTTCAAGTCAAATACTTAAAACTCTGCTAAGGACACATGTTCGAAGGGAGGTTGAGCAATGCAAATATTAAATCCCAGGCAGGGGCAGGATCTAAAAGGGAGGATTGGAATGAAGTAATCCTTTAAAAAATGTGCAGAACACAGGATGAGAAGATGGTGAGGAAGACTTCCCCACTGACAGAAAAGCAGAAACAGCGACAAGCGAACCTTGAGAGTAACTGGTCTGAGGCCTAGGCCATTAAGATGGACCATATAATCCAGAACTGCTATAGGCAATTCAGCAGTAACTGGAAATATGCTTCTTGGAACACCAAATGCTGAATCTCTTCCATTTGAGGTTATAAACTCTTTCTGGTGGAAGACTTTGAGAAGCTTTGAGAATGTCCAGAATCCCTGAGACAGATGCAAATCTGCAAACTCTAACTCTTCAAGAGCCATGCCTTGAGATTGAAGACTGAAGATTACCCAGTACCAAATCCTCCCCTAAGAAGAGTTAACAGGCTGTAATTTCTGGGAAGAGACAGGAAGATGGACTGCTAGGGACAGCAACAGAAGTACCAAGGCTATCTGGCCCAGTCTGGAGCAATCAGAATCACTTTGCAAGGCTGTGACCTTATCTTGACCTAAAACTTTGAACAGAGGAAGGCATACAGAAATTTCCTTCACAGTTCAGAATCAGAGCATCACGGGACTGAGCCCAAGACTGGGGGTACACAACAAAAGAGAGGAAGTTGGTGATTGTCTGGGGCTGCAAAAGATCTGTCTCTGGAGTGCCCCATGAGAAAAATCACCTTCAATACCAGAGATTCAGGGGACCCTTGTTGATAGCCTGTGAGATCCTGCTCAGTGCATCTGCCCTAGCTTGTCCTTCCCGGAAGACGAACTGCTATCAGAGGCTGCAGAGATAAGCCAGGAACCACAACTTCATAGCTTCTAGGCACAAGGCCGTGAAACCAAGTGCCTCCCTGCTTGTTGATGTATCACATGGTGGTGGTGCTGTCTGTTCTGACTTGAACCACCTTGTTCTCCACTGACTGAGAGAAAGCTTGCAGGGCCAGAAGAATTGCCCTGAGCTCTAGGAGACTGATATGGAAAGGGACTCCTGAGGGACCGCAGTCCATGAGCAGTGAGGGCCCCAGATGGGCTCCCCAGCGAAGGAAGCATCTGTAGTGGACCACTGAATGAGACTGAGTGGCAAATGGGACCCTTGCCTTAATTGTCCTGATCTGCCACCATTGAAGGGCAGGATCAGGTCCGACTCACTGGAATCAGTTTGGTGAAGGTTCTTCTTTTAGGACAAAAAGGCCCTCAGATGGAACTAGAATGTCCCTCATCTGGAATCTTGCCACTTGGACCACTCCTGTCAGTGAGATAATTGAGTCTCTGGCTCTAGAAGAGGCCTTTATAGTATATGGTCGAACATAGTTCAGCATGGATTTCCATGCTGTGTAAAAATCGTTCTGCTGCACTAGTGACATCCGTACTGCAGCAGAATGACTTTTCGTTCTGCTGCAGTACGTACGTCACAACAGAATGACCGTGAGCTAGAATGCAAGCAGGCAGTTCGCTCTACCTGACGCTGTGGTCCATTGCCTACAACTGACATTCCAGTTTAAAAAAAATAAAATAAAACTCTGATTCTAGTCACAGACATACAGGAGTAGCAGTTTGATTAGTTTATGCGAATGTGGAGGAATTTTGCAGGGTGTGGGAAGTATGCCTGAAATGTCAGATATCAGCAGTGCAATCTGAAATGGGGATCCCCATTTTTTGGTCTTGTTTCTCAGAGTTCCCCCTTCAGTTATTGTGGCGGTGTGATCAGGATTCTCTACTAGAGTGAGCAACGAGAGGATCTGAAGCTCCAGTCTCATATTGTGTCCTGTATTTTGAGGTGCTGCTGTATGTTAAAAACTAACGTGATTTCTCCCTCCCTATTCCAGTTTTGTGTTTCCACAACTTCAGGCCACCACGGTGATATAAAGGAGGCAGTATAGCGCAGTGGTCTAAGGCTCTGAGCTGCAAATCTGGTGACATCCAGCAGACCAGACCTGGGTTTGAATCCCACAGTTTCCACTTGCATACTGTGTGACCCTGAGCAGGTCGCTCCTGTAAAAAAGCTTTCAGCTTAGTGTGCTATACCTGGTTAAACAACTAAAATAAAAAAATTGCCATGGCAACTGACTGAATGCACTGTATGTGGGACATTTTTTTAGTTTGCGCCGTATTCAGTCAATAATGAATGTGTCTTTTAGGCATAATGAACTTAGTAAAGTATCTGTGTTTGTGCAAGATACCTATTTGCTCCATGTTTTATTTTGTGGAGGTGCACTATCTGGTCATACACTACACAGAACAGTGTATGGCTCTATACACAACAAGATTAATCTCAACTTCGCGGTTACTATGGCAACTGTGAGACCTCTCGAGCTTCACTCTTGAGGTCATCTGGTTAGCATAGTAACCACTCAGTTGAGAAAAACCTTGTTGTGTATAGCAAGGCATACGCTATCCTATATGTTGTGTGTGTATACAGTAGATTAGGAAAGGAACATTCTGCCAGTGGAACTGAGCAGAATTTTGAATCCCTGTATTCCATGGTAAACATTCCATGATAAACATTCCATATCTTGAATGTGGGGTAAAACAAAGAAAAAGAAAAACAGGATAAAGAAAGTAGGCAATAATACTTTAGAAACAAAAAGAAAAATTGGGAAAACAAGTATTTTTTTATTCTTTTACTTTGCTGTTTAAATTTTAATGTATTAAGAGACCGCGGTTACATGGAGAGAGAGCGAGAGAGAAAGGGTGTTTAGTAGAGTGGCTGTACTTCTGTGTTAACCTCCACTTTCACTAAGTGAAAAAAAAAATTAAATCAGAAGCAATGTTTTTTATTTTCTAAACAGCGAGATGTCAGTGTGAAGGGGCAGGTCAGACAGCTCTCCTGATACATTAAAACTTAAACAGCAGAGCAAAGGAGCATCACTTAAAAGAACAAATGGGTTGAGAGCCATTTCTATATTTAAACCCCAAAACTTTGACCTTAATAACTTTGCAACCGTTTCATGGATTTGGCTGAAATTTGGAATACTTAATCAAGAACCATAGGTCTTGGGATCTAAGCAAGTTTTGTACTGGTCGGGATGTCTGACTGCGGAGTTATTAAGCGTGATCTGTGTGGCGTTTACTTTTTCTGGAATTCTACAGTCGCACCTACAGGTCATACGGTTTAGCGACCGACCGAAATCTTCAGGGAATGTGCGGCTGGGGTCTCCGATGTGCCTTTTGAAGATTTTGTGAAAAGATATTAAACGGTTCAAAAGTTATTCAAAAAACAGTTTCCCATTATAAGTCAATGGGAAAAGTTAAAAAGTTTGACAGTGTCACAAATGCATTTTTACTTTCGCAAATGGGCCTGTTACTTTCACAAATCGGCCATTTTGTTTTCAGTTGGTGATCAGAAAAATGGTTGGCATTTAAATTTGGGACCCTCTAGCAACCTAATTCTTTTTGTATTCACCTAGTCGGACCCTGAGGATGCTTGCCATGTCTTTATTTTGTGGTAAAACACCCCAGAAATATGTTTTTCAAATTTCTGGAAAAAGTACTTTCGCAAATTACTTTAGTGCTCACGAAAGTGTCGAACTTTTTTGCGAAAGCTTTCGCAAATTGTGACAGTAGTTTTCCATCTGTGGGAAAGTGACAGCGATTCTTTGGCACTGCGCTGCAAAAGAACCATTGGGAGTTTTGGGCTGAAATTTGGAGGGGCGGGACCGACATCTCACAGATGTGCCTTTCAGTGTTGTATTGAAAAAATATTACATGGCGGCAAAGTTACGGCACTCCAAAGTTGATGGTTTTTCCCATAGGATAACATTACGGCGCCCGACTCATTACAGAAATCCTTTGGATCCTGCTGCAAAATAACGGTTTGGTCTTTTTTCCTGAAATTTGGAGGGAAGACAGCCAACAGCCCACAGATGTGCCTTTCAGTGGTTTGGTGAAAAAATATTACAGGGAGGCAAAGTTATGGTGCTCCGAACTTCTCTTTTTTTCCCATAGGATAACATTACGGACGTTTGCCGTGCCTTTCAAAGCCCGTATCTTGAAGCGGTCGCGAGATATGGACTTTAAGTCAGAAAAATTCTTAGCCCCTGACAGGGGCTAAGTACAAAACAACCAGGACAGTCATAAATCATATGACATTTAAATTTTTTCTATGTAAATGCAGGTTCCTGAGATATAACTTATTTAGTATTCCAAGTCCTCATTTCTGCTCCGATACCCATTATTATGCATACATTCTTTGTACTCACTGTCTTTTCTCTATTCAGCTTTTGGGGAAAACCAGCCTGTAGCTTACATTACTGTTACCATTGCCGTTTCCGCTTGCAGTTCCATGCCTGTTTCACTTACCATTGACGTTTACGCCACCACGTGCGTCATCCTTTGCGTTTTCATTTGCGCTTGCATTTCTGTTATTTTTTGCCATTTGTGTCTACCGTACTGTTTCTCTTTCTGTTTCACTTTGTGTCACCATGCCCTTTGACATTTCCATTTGCAGGCACCATGTTACTATGTGACAAGACATCACGTGGCACCCGTTCCGTCCTACGCCACCGTGTTAGTTACCCTTTCTGTTCTCATTCATGCTTCGCGTTACCTTGTGTGCCACTGTTAAGCGCTTCTGTTTGCGTTGCTGTTCCTGTTACTATGCCACAAGACATCATGTGGTGGGAGTCGGGGCCCTTTGTGCGTTATCCTTTGTGTTTTCATTGCGCTTGCGTTTCTGTTATTTTTGCCATTTGTGTCTACAGTACTGTTTCTCTTTCTGTTTCACTTTCATCACATGCCCATTGACATTTCCGTTTGCAGGCACCATGTTACTATGTGACAACACATCACGTGGCAGATCTGTTCCCATCTATGCCACTGTGCATTGCCCTTTCTGTTGTCATTTCGCTTGCGTTACCATGTCGCGCCACTGTGCGGCGCTTCTGTTTAGTTGCTCTCCTGTTACTATGCCACAAGACATCATGTGGCTCCGCCATCACATTACATTCACTATTTCTCGTTATCATTCTCAAAGAAGGGTACTTTGTGTGCAGCTGCAATCAGGGATGTGTACGTTTGGTGTACATGGCCTCAGTTTTGCTGTTGATCTCCACTGAGCATGCAGTACCTGGTCAGGTGGGTGGGGATGTCTTGTAGTACATTTAGACAATTGTTTGTTATTTCTGTCACCTGCTGCTGGATGTCTGTCATTGGTTGTGTTGACTTGGTCCTCCCCCATACTTGCATATGTGTGTGTGTGTGTGTGTGTGTGTGTGTGTGTGTGTGTGTGGTGCTGGGGGTGAATTCGGAGTTAGGGTTTTCAACCTAACAGCAATTCTCACTTTGTCGCTGTGGAACAACCCTAACTAATGCATTAAACGGAGTTTTGCCTCTAATATATAAATATATATATATATATACACACATATACATATATACATATATATATATATATATATATATATATATATATCAATCATTAAATTCTACCGGCACTATATGGACATATCTCTTTTTTGGGAGGGGCAGTCACCATCAGTCATGCTCCAAAGAAAAAAAATACAACTACGGATGCTGCCAAAGGACAAAAGCTCAATAGCAAACCAGGCAGAAGGACTATTTTATAATAAATTCATCAAATGACAGCCTTTTTCTTAGCTAAACCTATCTAATTTTAGAAATGCTTTTAAAATATAGCCTATTTTATAAGTGCAAGCGGACACTCTGAGGTGTGCATGGAACAGATTTTACCACTCTTAGAGGGGCTGAAGGCACACGGACTGCAGGCTCGTGCCTCACTACGTCCCTAGGCATGCGGTAAAATCTGTTCCATGCACACCCCATTGTGTCTTATTGTTTATTTGTCTTGAGTTGTGTGGCTCATCCACCATTGCTGGCAATCTACCAGCATGATTCTGCACCTCTTTCTGCCTATGTGTTCCTGCTCGGCTGCTTTCATGCTTTTTTATGGCTTAGGCGCACGTGCTGTGGCCGGTGTGCTGCTGCCAGATGTGCCATCACATGCATCAGTGCAACATCATGCTTGCACACATGGCTTGGCGCACTGTTCCTTGCTCCCAGAACAGTAGCTGAGTGGAGCAATTTTGTCAGCTTGGCTGTCATTTTCTTTCTGTGTATTGGATAGCCACAACAACAGAGGAGGAGGCAGCAAAGCAGCATGCTGACAATGTTGTTGAAAGGAACAGGTTTTCTCTCCAGGCAGCTCCAAGTTAGAAGAAGGTATTTTCTCTTTTTCAGTGCTCAGCTCTGGGGATACAGAAAATGAAAGGCTGTGACAGGAGCCCCCCCCCCCCATTGTTGGCAGCCATAGGGCAACTTTAAAATATAGAATGTTTGTATAGAGCTTGCATGTAAATTATACAAAGCATTTTATCTACATTCCTTTAGTTTTGGGATACTGGCTATTAGGAACTGGCACCATGGCTTATCGGAGATCTGTTGTATTTTAGACTTGTAAGACCTACAAGAGGATGAGGACACCCTCCCCCTTACTGCTCTAATTGTGTAATGAAGTAATGTGTCTGTTATGATACTCATAGCGGAACCCTCGAGCTGGGCGTGGTGCATCAGGGATACTGACTGGTAGTGATGAAGCTGAGTTCATGAGTCCTTTTCTGCTCTTAAATAAGCTGCTGAATTGTGATGTTCTGCAGGACATCCCCACAAACACATCCTAACCCAAGGTGGGTCCCTCAGATCAGGGGTCCCTTACAGGCACCTTCAGGTACACCACAGCAGAGAGAGATTCTACTCACTCAGATTTTCAGGCTGTCCTGGCCTTGACATGGCGGTCAAGATGAGGATCATTGGGGACACAGGGAAAATCCTGACTTGACGATTCTATCAGATGAGGAGGAATAGTCCCCCAAAGAGTAGGAGAGAGAGTGATTGAGCCCAAGAAAAAGATTCCGATCCCTCCCATTTGATGCAAAGTCTCTCTCATATCTTATAACGTAAGCTTGTTGGACATTGCAGCTGAAGGAGTTGCAAGTTATGGAGTCGCTGGACACAAATCCTGTCTGCCTCTTCCTCTGCACCAAAGTCTTTCTCATACTTTGTACTCTGCAACCAGCTCCTAGAAGAGGGTGACATGTTAGCAATTCCTGAGGAGAGTTCCAAGAAGAGGAGGCTCCTCCTTTGTGCAGACAAGGCCATGTATAATTCTGTTAAGCACACAACAATACCTATTGAAGGTTCGGCAGCCCTAACTAACATCCACAGTAAGTGGGTGGACACCTCATTTAGAAGGGCTTTTGCCTCAAATGGAGTAAACCTTTGCCCTCATAAGCATCCTCCATTGTATCCAGAGCATTAAACTCATGGATCATTGCTCTGGGTAGTTACATCACTCCAGAGTCAGAGGGGGCAAACTTTTGCAGCTTGTATCCATGGCATCTGCTTTTCTGGGGGATGCCACAGTGGGCAATTTATGGATGCCAGCCAATTCTGCTTATCATATTGTGGCAGCTATATGGGGTGTCTGACTCTGGCACTGTGTTGTGCCCCAGGCATCCAAGGCAAAACTGTTCAACCTGTCCTTTGAAGGAGGGTTATTATTTGGCTCTGGCCTGGATGACATTCTAAAGGATGTCCAGGACAAGAAGGGACAACTTTCAGTATCCAAGCAGCAACAGAAGGCGAACTCAATGTCATGAGGGCAGAGAGAAGCAGTTTTCGACCCTTTTGGAATTTCAGAAACCAGAGGAATAGGGGAGCCTATTCCAGATTCCAGGGCGACAGTAACAGAGGATCCTTTGCCACAGACATAATGGAGATGCAGAGAGAAGAGGAGGTAACTCACAGTGAAGGTATGCAGGTCCATCTCTGCCCCCCTTCCCTTGGTGGAAGACTGCAGAATTTCTACTAGCAATGGGCCCAACTGATGTTAGCCGCATGTGTACTGGAAATCCTGGCTATAGGCAACGCCATAGGGTTCACCACAGTACCCACAAGAGGTCATTTCCTGCAATCCCCTGTACCTCGGAACCCAGTGAAAAGGCAGCGGAAACTCAGACCATAGATCACTTGATACAGATTGAGGCAATTTTCCTGTTCTCCACAGCGAGGAAGGTTCTACTTAATTTATGTTGTACTTCCTAAGAAGTCAGGGGTAGGGCTCTGACCAATTCTGGACCTGAAACATTTGAACAAGTTTGTCTGCCACACAACCTTCAAGATGAAGTTCTTAAGATCAAGCATACAGGCTATCCAACTAGGATATTATTTAGCATGCATATATCTGAAGGATGCCTAGCTACATGTCCCCATCCACCAGTCGCACCATAAGTTTCTGAGGTTCGCAATTCATGGTCAGCATTTCCAGTACCAGGTGCTTCCCTTCAGCCTTGGGACAGTGCCCAGGGTGTTTTCCAGGATCCTGATCGTGCTTGTGGTGCAACTGAGACAGGAGGGACATTACGTATATCCCTACGTGGATGGCCTGCTCCTCCGAACACCTACTGCTCAGACAGCAGAAGGGCTGGTGTCAAGGACAATGATTTCATTGTTAATGGATCTGATATGTACCAAAGGTTTTTGGATAGTGGTTATGGCAGTAGGGTGGTGGAACAGGCCTACAGGGAAGCATTTACTACCAACAGGGAAGAACTAATGTCTGTGAAGGAGCAAGAGGAAGGGGGGACCCCTGAGGATGAATTTTATCACCAGATATACAAGGCATGCAAAAGAAATACAGGAGATTATAAATGCCTATTGGGGCATTCTGAGTCTGACCCACTGTTAAGGGCTTCCACCAAATTGAAACTGAGAATGGTGTTCGACAGAGGTAGAAACCTGAGAGATAGGCTGGTCCGAGTTATCAACCAGGAGATAGTCAAGTGGTGTGACAGGGAACTGGCTACCTCCATTACCAAGTGGTACTTACAAGTATGGAAGTTGCAAATTTTGTACCTCCATTTGAGAACAAAACACTCACTACATATAACAGTACTAAAACATGAAACAAGCTTTTTAATTGTGTTACAGATCATTTGGTCTATTTGGCTACTTCTGAATGTGGGGCATTCTACACTGGCAGGACCACTAGGCAGTTCAAGGTACGAATAGAGGAACATTTGCGTTCCATCACTGGGAATGATATTAAGAATGCATTAGCAAATCAGTGTAGGACAGCTAATCAAATGGGTACTAGACATGCCTTTAAGTTTTGTGGCATTAAGAAAGTGGAGGTGGGACCGGGGTGGTGACATTGTTGAGAAGCTGACAGACAGAATCATTGGATTTTTACATATGGGGCCATGGGACCCCCTGAGCTCAACGATAGGATTGAATTACTTCCCTGTATTAAGAGATGATGCACTTATCTCCTTGCTTTTGCTCTCTCTTACTATTTTTTTTTTATATGAACTGAATTTATACTAATGTATTTGTTCTCTCTGCTTGTTTTCTTTTCCAGGATGCAGAGGAATTGACAATGTGCACCTCAAGCACTGGAGGATTAATAAAGAGTCACTCTTTATTTATGGGAACTAATTATACACATAGGGTGGGATATTCAGACTGCGCCAGGCTGTGGCGCAAGACTGGGCGCAGCGCAACTGGGATGTGCCAGGGCGCTGACGGGGTGATATTCAACAGTGCTGCACCATGGCTTAGCACCATTGAATATTGCTCTGTGGCCACCCGCATTGTGCATGGCACAGTGGCACTGCACCAGCGCAAGTGGCCAGAGAGGGCAGGGAGATGTGCTAGGCGCAAGTGCCGTTAGCTAGCGCATCAACCGTGATATTCAAAGGTGCACATGCAAATGGGGCCATAATGCATGCAAGGTGCAAATAGGGCCATTTACATGTCATTATGGCCCCATTGCATGCAGGTGTGCGCATCCCAGCGACTTGCACCTGGCGCCATGCCAGGCTGCGGCCGTCGGGACCGGCGCCCTGCACAAGTGGCAAAGTGCCCACTGCCCGATCGTGGGCAAAGTATAGAACTAATACACTTCCATATCCCTGGTAGTCCAGTGGACTGCTCCCAGCGCAATCGCGGGCATATGTATAAAAATAAAACGTCCTATATCCCTGGTGGTCCGGTGGACCGCTCACAGCCCGATCGCGGGCATATGTATATAAAAAAAAGTCCTATATCTCTGGTGGTCCAGTGGACCGCTTGCAGCCTGATCACGGGCAGAAGTCCAAAAAAAAGATTAAATCCATCCCTGGTGGTCCAGCAGTACCCCCCACCCTCCCACTGAGCCCTGTCACCCGCTCCCTCGGTCAGCGGCAGACAGCAGCTCCCCACCCAAGCTGCTTGGCCACCCGCCGACTGACTGCATACAGTACAGCTGTACACCCATTGGTCCTGGCGTGGGCCAATGGCGATGCCAGACTGTACTATGCTACAAGGCCAGATATGTGAAAGTTTCATTCACATATCTGGACTGCACTATCTGATACGGTCTGCATTGGCCCACACTGTGGACCAATGGGCTCTAACTCTGTACTGTATGCAGTCGATTAGCCAGGCAGCAGCTGGCGGGTGGGGGCTACCGCCTGCACACTGACCGAGGCCAGTGTGAGGGCTCAGTGGGAAGATGAGCCTCTGGACCACCAGGGATGGACTGATCTTTCTTGAACTTCTGCCCGTGATCGAGCTGCAAGCAATCCACTGGACCGCAAGACTCTGAGGACTTTATTTTATACATATGCCCATGATCGGGCTGCCAGCAGTTCACTGGACCACCAGGGATATGAGGACTTTAATTTTATACATATGCCGCGATCAGATGAGGAGCGGTCCACTGGACCACAGGATATGGGACTGTTTATTTCCTACTTCTGCCCGCAGTCGGGCATGGGGAAGTGCTATTCGAGGAGGTGCTGCCCAGAGCTTGGGAGGCCACCACAGCTGGCAGCTGCCGTGTTGCTCCTGCAACCACGGCAGCTCCCTGTGGGTGGCCAGCTGTTCCTCCTTTATTATTTGGAACAACTGTATGCCGCACATGCAGGGTTGCACCTGCATGGGCTCTGCACATCCCGGGCTGAATATTGGGATGTGCGGGGGTATGTAAACCCCCCCCCCACTTGTGCTGCATACAATACTGATGCGCCCTGGCACATTGGGATTTGTGCCATGCACTTCCCCCTTTTGAATATCGTGCCAGGGCACATCAGTGGGTTGCACATGGCGCAATCATGCGCAACCCTTCTGAATATCCCACCCATAGTATTTTCTAGTAGTTACACATATAGCATTTTCTACTGTTATTTAACCTTGCTGTAGCATAGTAGTTGTATTTAGCTTTGGGATTTTAGGTTTTGATATAGTATTTTACACTAGTGGTGTGTAGGCCTATGGTATGTTTTAGGAATATTTTGTAGCACTGAATACTTTTGTAATTATCACACTTGTGGGTGCACTGTCACTTTAAACAAATGACTGCTTAAGACCCTTTGCAAATGTAATAGACCATCCCCCTGATGACACACTAGGTGCGAAACCAGTCGGGGTCTTTTGTTATGTGACGGCCTGATATTTGGCATGCTATGTGGTGGTATGATTTTTCATGAATTGTATTTAAGAAAAAATTACTCAACTTAGTAATCTTGTTTCTTCTAAGGGAATCTTACTGTATTCTAACTTATGCAGTATGGTCTCACCATAGGACTGCCCCGGAGCCAGAATGGTTAATAGAACCTATGCAAATGATGGAATGCTAGGCTTGAGCTCAGTTTTCAAACTACTGTCCCTAGTAAACAACTCCTAACCATCAGATTCTTACAAAGCATGCTCTAAGCAGTTTCCAACTAATGGAAGGATAATAATAATAACCATAGAACCCGCCCTAAACCAGAAATGGCAGAAGAAAAATATTAGGGAATTACCCTTCTTTCAAATACTCCAAAGCCTGGCATCCTTGAATACTCAAGTCACAGATGCCCAAAAATAAAAACAGTATACACCCCAAGGTTTGCAACAACTCTAGCACAGCTATAATGCAGTGACCATAGGTTCTAGCAGGCGGGGAAGGGAGGGAGCTCAGAATACAGTAAGATTCCCTTAGAAGAAACAAGATTACTAAGGTGGGTAATTTTTTTTTCAAACCCCAGAAAATCTTACTGTATTCTGACTTATGCAGATTACCAAGCAGTGCCTTTGGAGGTGGGCCTATAACCTATTTAGGAAACAGGCTCTGCAGGACTGCTATGCTGAACCTGGCATCACCTCTGGCCTGTATGTCTAAACAATAATGCTTTGTGAATGTGTGGACTGTCTTCCAAGTTGCAGCTTTGCAGATATCTACTAGTGGGATATCTCCAGCAGCTGCTAGAGAGGCTGCAGTACCTCTAGTTGAATGGGCCCTGAGGCCTGCAGGTGGTTCCTTACCTACCTTGCTATAACCGAAATGGATACAAGCTACAATCCATCTGGCAGTGGATCACTTTGTGGCAGGATTTCCTTTCCCCACCTCTCCAAAGGTAAGGAAGAGCTGGGTTCGATACTGTCTGTGACCCTTTGTGTGGTCAAGATAGTAGCTGACTGCCCTTTTTACATCCAGGCTGTGCAACCTACGTTCACCTGAAGTGGAATGGTCTGTAAAGAAGACTGACAAGGTAATAGACTGGTTAAGGTGGAAATCTGATACCACCTTAGCCAAAAACTTTCTGTTAGTTCTCAGGACTACCTTGTCCCTATGAACTGTGATATACCCAGGCTCTGTGGATAGTGGCTGGAGTTCACTGATCCTCCTGGCAGAGGTAATGGCAACCAGAAATACAGTTTTCCAAGTCACGTATTTGAGATCTGCTGATGACATGGGTTCAAATGGAGGTTGCATGAGCTGAGCAATGCAAATATTTAGATCCCACATGGGAGTGGGCTCCTTGTGTGTTGGGTGTAAATGCAGCAGCCCTTTAAATAATTTTTTGAACACTGGCTTTGAAGCCAAAGAGGAGGAGGAAGAAGCTTTACCTGCTGATCAATAAGCTGAAACAGCTGCCAAATGCACCCCCAGGGTGGAAATAGTTAAACCTGTGGAGTGCAAATGAGCCATATAGTCCAGGACTATATAAATGTTAGCTTGGGAATGATCCAGGCTTCTGGCCAGGCACCAAAAGGAAAACCTTTTCCATTTAGAGGCATATGTTTTCTTAATGGAGGGCTTTCTGGAAACTCTTGGTATATCCATAACCCCTCTGAAAGATGCAAGTCCGCATATCTTAGGTCCTCAAGAGCCATGCTCTGAATCTGAGGGATAGTAAGTTGGGGTACATGATTCTGCCCTGAGAAGAGGTCAATAGGTTGTACCTTCTGGGAAGACTGATTGGCTTGGCTACTGACGGTGATAGGAGTATGGAGTACCAGGGCTGTCTGGCCCAATCTGGGGCAATGAGAATCATTGAGGCTGGTTGAAGCCTCAGTTTGTTCAATACTTTCAGCAGTAGAGGGAATGGAGGGAAAGCATACAGGAACTTCCCTGTCCAATCTGGCAGAAGTGCATCCAGAGGAATTGTGCTCCTGCTGGGGGGTCTGCAACCATATTCTGGGAACTAGTAATTGTCTGGGGCTGCAAACAGATTCACTTCTGGGGTGCCCTACCTACTGAAAAAGGTCTGCTAGACCTGTCTATTCAGTGACCTTCGTGGTGATTCTGGTTTATCCTGCTGAGGGCATCCGCTAGGGCATTGTCCTTGCCTGGGAGATGAACAGCTGAAAGGGACACCTTTAGAGAATATGCCAATGCCCAAATTTTCATAGCTTCTGTGCAAAAAGGGTTTGACCTTGTGCCCCCTTGCTTGTTTATGTAGTACATGGTGGTTGTATTGTCTGTTCTGACCTGTACCACCTTCCCTACCACCTGAGTGGCAAAAGACTGAAGGGCCAGAAGAACTGCTCTGAGCTCTAATAGATTGATGTGCAGGGGGGATTCCTGCTTTCCCCATGTGCCGTGAGCAGTGTGATCCCCACATGCTCCCCACCCCAGGAGGGAAGCATCTGTGATAAATATCAGAGAAGGGGCTGCTTTATGAAAGGTATCCCTTGTCTGAGATGTCCCCTTACCTGTGACCACTGCAGAGATTGAATAAGGGTGACTGTGACCAGCTTTGATAGAGTGTCTTTCTTTTGGGACCAGTACTCCCTGAGATGAAACTGGATGGCTCTCATCTGAAACCTGGCTCCTGTGATGGTTACAGTTGAAGCTGCCATGTGACCTAAGAATTGCAGGAAATGCCTTGCTGGTCTGGAAACATGCAGTGAAAAGACCTAGCCACTTGAATAAGGTTGTCCACCCTGTCCTGAGGAAGATAGACCATTCCTGTCTTTGTATCCAATTCTGCCTCTATGAACTTGAGCAACTGCACCGGTTCTAGGACAGACTTCTTTTGATTCACTAAGAATCCCAGGGAGGACAAGGTGTTCTGAGTGACAGATAGTGCCTCTCTTACTTGCTGCTGTGACTGGCCTACAATGAGCCAGTCATCCAGATAGGGGAACACTGATACTCCTAGCCACCTTAGTTGTGCCACCATGACAGCTAGGCATTTTGTGAATACTCTTGGAGCAGATGTTAGTCCGAAGGGCATTGCTCTGAATTGATAATGGCCTGATGGCAATCTGAATCTGAGGTACTTTCTGTGTGACCTTCTGATTGGGATGTGGAAGTAAGCATCTTTTAGGTCCAGGGATGCTAGCCAGTCTTCTTGCCTTAGGGTAGGTAATATGGTAAATTGAGTGACCATCTTGAATTTTGGTTTTGCTAGGTGCTTGTTCAGGTATCTGAGATCCAGAATGGGACACCACTCCCCTGTTTTCCTTAATGTAAGGCAGTATCTCGAATATAGACCCTTGCCTTTCTGAATGGAAAAGACTGGTTCTACTGCCTGAAGTAGCAGAAGAGATGATGCTTCCTTTTCCATTAGGGTTGTTTCTGACAGGGAAGAGGGCTTGAAAGCCCTTGACCTCAGCCTTGGCCTGGTTTTGAAACTGAGGAACAGACCCATGCCCACTACTTCCAGAACCCATTTGTCTGTGGTAATGTTTTTTTCATTCCTGGAAGTAGTGGGTCAGTCTGCCCCCTACTGGTAATGGGGAGGTGACCCAGACATTCTGCTCAGGGAGTTTGCTTTGATTGAGCTACTGGCTGGACAGTAGGGCTAGTGCAGCCAGTGCCCCTCCTGCCCCTGCCCTAAATTATCCATAGCTGATATTGGGGAAAGACTTGGGCTGAAAATAAGGCCTGTAAGAGTCCTGCCCTGACGCCCCTAGAGGTGGTGTCTCTGGGGTTAGGCAGTTCTCTCCTTACTGCTGCAGTTTTATAGGCAGCTTTGTAGTCATCCATTTTTTTCATGTATGCCTCTGTTTGTTCTCCAAACAGAGACACGGTCACAGGGAAAATCCAAGGCATTGTTTTGTGTGTCTTGTGAGAGGTTAGTGGTTCTAAGTCATGCAAACCTTCTCAGAGACACTGCTGAAGCCATCTGCCTGGATGCAGTGTCATTGCATCCACTGCCATCCTAAATTGGGTCTTAGATGCTTCAATGCCCCTCTTAACCTTTCTTCCAGGTCAGCAGCCATTGGAGGGAACTGACTTGGCAATTTCAGTACAGTGGACCACACAGATTTTGATATCTGGCTAGATATGCCATATAGGATGCCTGCCTAATGGCTAGGAGGATCCTAAATAAACCTTCTTAGCTATTGAATCCATTCTCCTGGAATCTTTCTCAGGAGGGTGGGAGGCCAGAGGGATGCCAGCTTTGTCACAAACTACAGCCTGTACTACACCTTCATGACTGGGGTGACCAAACAAAATTAAGTCCCAGACTTATCCACTCAGTACTTCCTGTCCACTTTATCAGAAGGAGGGACAGAAATGGGGTTCTCTAATATTTTCATGGTCTGCCTCCTCAAGGACTTGTCTAAAGGGAGAAGCAGTCTTTTTGATAGAGGGACGTCCATCATTTCATTATAGTCTTCTTCCTCCTCATCCTCCAGAGACTTCTGGGATGGGAGGTCAAGAACTAGGCCACTTGCTTCATAAAAACAAAGTATGAAGAAAAGTCTTAATTTCTGTTATTAGGGGAATCAGGCCTGTGGGGTGAAGGAGGGATATCTGGCTTTATAGGCTCATCATAATCATCGTCTCCATAATCCTCTTCTGGTTCTTTACCAAGACCAGATCCTCAAACTGTTCCCCACCTTGTTCTGTTAAACCGGGGACTTGTGAACCAGGAGTTTGTGGAACCAGCTGTTTTTCAGCTGGAGCCGGACACTGCAAGGACTGAATAATCCTGATCGCATTCGTGATCTCTTCAGCAGAAGGAACCGCTGTTGGTACCAGTTGTGGTTTCTGGGGCTTTTCTTTTCATTTTTTCTTAAATATCCACAGTTCTTTTCTTAGTGGAACTATCGTCCCTGTCACAGGGCAGTCCCTCTGGTTCAGTGGACTGTGCAGTGGCTGGGTTAGCAGCCTTATCAGTCATTTTTTCCCTTAGCCTTTTCAACCGCCTTTCAAGGGTGGACTGAGGAAAATTAGCACAGATTTCACAGTATGTCTGAAGGTGGTCAAACCCCGGACAGAACAAGCAAACAAATGACGATTAGCCTTTGCAAACAGTTCCCCACACTCTTTGCAGTGCTGGAAACCTGTGGGTCCTGTTCTCTTTTTTGGTTTCTGTGACATAAGTGAAAATAAGATGAAAACCATATAGAACTTCTTTTTATTTTGTCGGTTATTAGACCGTAAACAAGCATTTGTCAATGCCGAATGTTTGCTTGCTGGCATTGGCAGTGGTAGTGTAGAAGTTACAGAACTGCGTAATAGTAATGGCAGTGAAGTATTGAACTGAAGCCAACCCCACCACCACCCTGCAGAGAGTGACAGGCATTGGGGTGTGCCTTTGGGTCGTCAGGCATAATGGCCACATCATTTCAGTACACCCCACCCTGCAGGCATTGGCAAGTGTCACGGTGTTCCTTGGGGTCTTTGGTCCTTATGCGCACCCCATTCCATTAGGAAATACAGTGAGATGGGTGTGATATAGGAGAGTGGGTTGAACATTGGGGCTGAAGAGTCCAAGGCATACCTCGATGCTTCTCACTGGCTGCAGGGTGTGGAATAGTATGAGCATTACAGGCAAGAATCCCAAGTCACACCCCAGATGCCTGTCATTCTCTACAGGGTTAGGCGTTATGGTTGGAAACCTAATACCTCAGGCATTCGTTGGTATGTTCGCTCCAAATTTTCAACATGGTTTTGTGTGACCCCACCTCATGAACAGGGGAATATCAGTTTCTTAGCAAAGCTGCTTATGCACAGCAACTCATGGCATTTAGCACCACAGGTGCAAAAACATTCCGAACAAGATGTAAAAAATGACAGCTGTACTGTTCATGGGGAGGTGTAAAAAATGGCAATGTTGCAAATCTGCAGTAAAAATATTTAAAAAAATGGCGAAGTCATGAGCGTACATAGAAACTGTGCAACGCACACCCGTAATATAATTAGGTTGGGGATTTTTTTACAGCAGATTGTCAACTCAGGCATTTTGGTGTCTCTGATCATGAACAGTGTCACTGTGATTTGCTTTATCTGTCTTGAACAATAATTTCCCACAGTGACCACGCATCTCTGCACTGAAAGTGTGAAAACACACTTTGGCCATGTTGTGAAAAATGACAGCTGTACTGTAAATAAGGCAGTGTGGAAAAATGCCACTGGTGAAAATCTGGACTTAAAATATTACAAAGTCATGAACTTACGAGGGTGCGTGGAAACTGCAAAGTGCTCATTCATAACAGTCATTTTATGGACTTTTGTCACCAAATTTTCAACATAGCCATTTTAAGACCTCTGCTCATGAACAGTGTAACTGTGATTTTCTTAATGTGTCCCAAACATTGCTTCAGCACACCAACAGCACCATTGTGCACTACATGTGCGAAAACACATTTTGGGTGACATATGAAAAATGGCAGCTGTACTGTTTATAAGGAAGTGTAATAAAATGGCAATGTTGAAAATCTGGAGTGAAAATATTAAATTTGCAAACTTATGAGCATGCATAGGAACTGCGCAACGCACGCTCGTAAAACAGTCATTTTAGGAATGTTTTCACCAAATTTTCAACATAGCCATTTTAAGACCTCTGCTCATGAACAGTGTCACTGTGATTTTCTTAATATGTCCCATACATTGATTTCTCACATCGACTGCGCCATTGTGTGCTACATGGGCGGAAACACATTTTGGGTGAGATGTGAAAAATGACAGCTATACTGCTCATAAGGAGGTGTGGTAAAATGGTAATGTTGAAAATCTGGAGTGTAAATATTGAAAATTCGCGAACTTACGAGCGTACATAGGAATTGCACAACGTACGCCGTAAAACAGTCATTTTTGGAATTTTCTACCAAATTTTCAACATAGCCATTTTAAGACCTCTGCTCATGAACAGTATCACTGTGATTTTCTTAATTTGTCCCGTACATTAATTTAGCACACCGACTGCGCCATTGTGCGCTACATGGGCGGAAACACGTTTTGGGTGAGATGTGAAAAATGACAGCTGTACTGCTTATAAGAAGGTGTGGTAAAATGGCAATGTTGAAAATCTGATGAAAATATTGAAAATTTGCGAACTACAGCGTGCTTAGGAACTGCGCATAGCGCGCTAAGTAAAACATAGTGTTTTTGAAATTTTCCACCAAATTTTCAAAATAGGCTTCTTGAGAGCCCACCTTATGAACACTGGCAGTGTCATTTTGTTAATCAGTCCCGAAAGGTGATTTCGCACAGTGACTGCAAAATCACCCTTTGGGCCCAAATAACGCCATGACAGTGACATCATTCATGAGAAGGGTTCCCAAAAACCCCATGTTGAAAATTTGGTGCAAAAATTCCAAAAAATGCCTGAGATATGCAACAAAGTTGAAAACCCCCTATCTAGTCCATTATACAGCTTACCAGCATTTCCTCAGTTCGCGGTCGGCTTTGAAGAGTGCAGACGTGTTCCCGGTCCACCGAAGCTCATCGTGCCGAGGTCCGGAGGTAAGTATGGGGTGAGGGGGGTGTGGGGAGGCAGGGTGCGCAGTGGGTGGGTGCGGATTGTGGGAGGGGGGCCAGGGAGACTGCGTGGGACCATTTTATCTTTACAGGTGTTCTTTTTGTTTCCAATGACGATGCGGGACATTTGCCATGCTGGGGTGGGCTCCCAGAGTGGCACAAGGATGGTTGGGGGCGTTCAGCTGACGGGGGATTGGGCACCCCCATCGCTCAAAGCATCAATTGCCACACTGGGGTGGGCTCCCAGCGTGGCACCCAGTACTCGAGGAGGGGGAGGACAGTGGAGCCGATGGGGATTGGGCACCCCCGTCAGCTATCATGAGTTGCCATGCTGGGGTGGGCACCCAGCATGGCATTGGAAAACTTTGGGAGGCGCAGCACAGCCAAGGGGATTAGGCACCCCCGTCAGCTATACAGTGTGTGCGTGCGGGGGGGCGCGCACACCTGCGTGTGTGTGTGGGGGGGGGAGCTGCGCATGAGCAAGCGATATCTTATCGCTGCTCACTGAAGTGTAGCTCTCCCTTTGAACTGTATGCCACTGCATTTTGGAGCTTGTCATAGACAGCTCCAGCATGCATTGGCTTACAGGGGCTGTGCCTGCCAACACACTGACTGAATTGGAAGAGGGGGAGACACACCTCCGAAATCTCGGATGATGGCACTATGTTTCTTGCACATGCGTTCAAGCAAACATAACAAACATAATAAATGTATCTTAATTTTTTGAAGACTGGGTTTTTTGTGCGTGCATATGTGCGTATGAATGAGGATCCACTCACTGTAGATCAAGGGAGGATGTGAAATGGTGCAGGTACGTGGGGGTGAACAAAGTGGTAGACAGTAAGCCCTACCAGAGCTTCAGGCTGATGTAGCACAGTGATACATGGGGGGGTGAACAAAGTGGTAGACAGTAAGCCCTACCAGAGCTTCAGGCTGATGTAGCACAGCTGGACTAAGGCAAGGGAGGATGTGAAATGGTACAGGTACATGGGGGGGTGAACAAAGTGGTAGACAGTAAGCCATACCTGAGCTTCAGGCTGATGTTGCACAGCTGGACTAAGGCACAAGCACCCACGGCATGTTCTTATAGTCCCCATTTATATGTCCATTTATGTTCTTACAGTGCTGATTGCCTAACTGAGCCAAGATGTAAAACAGATACTAAAATGTCAGGTTTATTTCAGGTGACCATGTTCTTATAGTCCCCATTTATATGTCCGTTTATGTTCTTACAGAGTTGATTGCCTAACTGAGCCAAGATGTAAAACAGATACTAAAATGTCAGGTTTATTTCAGGTGACCAGGATCGTAGTGGGGAGAGGGGGCAAGTGAAACAATGTCCTGAGAATGTGCTTAAACTTATTAACCGTTGCTGTGCTGTGGAGTGATACACCGGTCCAGAATCCCTATATGTTCAAATTCTGTTTGCAGCCTAAAGGTGCTTAGGTGGATTGGCATTTACATTACTCAGCAGCAAATCTTTTTCATACTTTTTGTGATCATCAGTTAAGATATAACCACTAACTGATGACAGACACTTGGGGGCATGAAACTGTGCTACCAGCAAAGTGGCAATTGCAAAGCCCTGAATATTTATCTGTTGGTAATGAAATGAAACCTGTCAGCTGATAACATTCAGCCACTGTCCATTGCACAGAATAGACATCTCACTGGTAGATTTGGAGCAAAGGGACACGCGCCAATAACACCACTACAGCTCCAGACACTGAAGAAAGAAGTCCATGCATTTTCATGACTGTTAACTTTTCAGCATTTTAAAACAGTTACTTAGCATCTGCACTAAGATGTTACATGTCGCTGAACTGAATTGTGACACCAGAATCCCTACGATCAACATTAGTCAGCAAAAGTGAATTGAAAAATCAATAGATGTATAAAATGGTAAGTGACATGAGTCAATAACAGCATATCTGCACGTAATACTTGGCTTAAAATTTGAGCACCACCATATTCCACACCACAGCGTCAAACAGGGATGCCATTGTATAATTCAGCTAATGTCAAGCAGTTTTGAGCCATAAAAGAATTACTGTATCAGTATGGTGGCAACAACAGGATCAGGAAATTATAAAATAAAATGCAACAGCACCCCGTCAGGCCATATATGTTGTGTGGGTGGAGGAGTGCATGAGCACCAGGGGTGGGCTGTTAGGCGGCTTCAGATTAGCCTGAGAAAAGGGTGGATTCGATTGTGAGCTACAGTTGAATTTGTGTTTTCTTTTTCTATACCTAGTTTTCTCTATTTTGTTAGGGCACATGTCCAACCATAAGATGTTTAGGGTCACAAGATGATGTGACTTTATTGAGTATCTGATTTGAGAAAGAGCTGTGTGATTCTATCTAAATGCCAGCTCACGGCAATTCAGAGAAAAAAAAAATATTTTGAAGCTGCATTACCAGACTAAGTGTGCAGTTTAGTGAATTACCACACAGGGGTGTGTATATGACAACACTAAAAGGCGCATTAAAGTAGCTTCAGTCATGAAAACCTCCCCACTGGCTGCTGCTGAAATGCATAGCAGTATGTTGTCTTTGTGCATTCTGGCTGTTCTTTGCTTCAGTTGCAGGTAGTACAGTATGCTCAAGTTCGTTTGCATAGGTTTTAGCAGTGGGGAGTTCACATTGACAGAGTCTAGTAGAGAAAACGCTTGGAATTACACATACAATGAAGTCTGAGTTTTCACATCAAATGCTGAGGTATTTTTCTGAGATTAGAACCCATGGAGTCCATGAAGGTGTGCTTTGGAGAGCTGGCATGTGTAAGGACTGTTAGGCACCCACACATTTTGGTGGTCCTGCTGTGGCAGGAAACAGTTTATTAAAGTAATGATGTGTGGCTTGTCTCTCTAAGCTAGACAAGACTTCACCATTCTATCAGGTAACCAACACAGTTGATCTGTGTGTGTGTGTGGGAGGGGGGGCTGCTCACTGAAGCGTAGCTCCCTCTTTCAACTGTATGCCACTGCATTTTCAACTGCTGTCATAGACAGCTCCAGCAGTGATTGGAGAACTGTGACCACGCCTGCAAACACACTGACTGAATTGGAAGATACTGACACAACTCTGAAAAACTCAAATGATGGCACTATGTTTCTTGCACATGCGTGCAAGCAAACATAAAAATGAAACCAGGTTTAGAGATATAGATGCAAGAGTTACCCCGGTTGAAAAAGGACCCAATAACCAGGGAATTACTCCAGAATAAGTTTTAAACTAGCTAACCAACTATACCGAGTTGGAACAATTTCAAAATAACTAAAATATATATAAAACAAAATAAGGGAACTATCAGTTTCCCTTCAGTTAAGGACTGGGGAGAAAAATGACTACTTACCCTTTACAAACTAAAATCTAAACAATTACTACCTGAAAACCAAGGACAGTGATAAGAATACCAAATATAATAAATTTACTGAGGAATAAATCAAGAAAATAAAGTTTCTTCAAGAGATGAAGGAGAGCTCTCCGGAGATGTCTTACTGAGACAAGTGGAGTAAAGAATCTGATGGTTAGGAGTTGTTTACTAGGGACAGTGGTTTGAAAACCAAGCTCGAGCCTAGCATTCCATCATTTGCATAGGTTCTATTAACCATTTCGGCTCCGGGGCAGTCCTATGGTGAAACTATACTGCATAAATCAGAATGCAGTAAGATTTCCTGGGGTTTGAATAAAGCTTTTTCATTGTGCAGCTGGAGTGATGCGGATATTGTATTTTCTGCTGCTTGCTTCCTTATCCCACACACTCCTAGCAGAGGATCTGTTTTGTTTTGTGGAAAGATGTAAAAACCCTGTCGCCTCGAGGCTGCGGCCACTACTGCCAGGCACTTGGTAAAAACTCTGAGGGCTGAGGACAGGCCAATGGGCAGAGCCTGAAACTGGTAATGCTCTTCCACAAAAAGGAAGTGAAGGAAGTGCCTGTGTGATGCAAAAACTTTGATGTACAGGTAAGCATCCTGCATATCCAAAGAGCAGATACAGTCCCCCGGTGAAGCAGGGGCAGCAATCCCTGAAGGGTGACCATCCAGAAACCTTTGTACTCTATGCACAGGTTGAGGATGTTCAAGTCCAGGATGGGTCGGAAATCTCCTGTCCACTTGGGAACCCGGAAGAAGTGAGAGTGGAACCCCCTTCTTTGATGGAACTGGGAGCAGGCTCTATAGTCTTCTTTTGCAGTAAGACTTGGATAGGGAACATAGCTAGGAGATATCAAATCAGATCAAATCAAATCAGATTTTATTTTTAAAAGCGGTTTCTAAAATCAAAGCGCATATACAATATTAAAACAACCATTTAGATAGTTAAAACATACAAAATTAAAAGGCAGCAGAAATAAAACTAAACATCCTCCCCAAATGCTTGGTCAAATAAATATATTTTTAAAGAGGATTTAAACATCTCAGTGGACAGGTACTCTCTAATCTGATGGAGGTAGAGAGTTCCACAGAGTCGGGATACAAATGCAAAAGCCTAGCACCTGATGTCTGAAGACAGACCCTGGGAACCTCTAGCAATCCCTTATCGGCAGAGAGAGAGGACGGAGGGGCGTAAGGCTGAAGGAGGTCTTGCAAGTAACCTGGTCCCTGTCCATGTATGACTCTGGAATGTGGCCATGCTTGATGAGCTGTAGCACCCAGTTGTCTGTAGTAACCTCCCTCCACCTGTCCAGGTGAAGGAGAAATGACCCCAACCACTGCCTCCTGAAGCCCTACAGGAGGGGAAGGGGGATCTGGCAAGGAGTCAGGAGGTAGAGACAGCCTCTGGCTGGGCTGTGGATGCACCTGTAACAGCCTGGGGAGGAGCTGGGGTGGGTGTGGGAAGGGCAGCAGCTGCTTTGTGTTTGCCTTGGGCCTTGTGAGGGTCGGGCTTATCTATGGGAGGAACAATGAAAGATGGCCCTATGACCCAACTTCTGCAGTGTGTGGTGCATGGATTGGACTGACTTCAAGGCCTGCCTAGAGGTTTGGAGTGCAGAGATATTTCCCAAACAGCCTGGGACCCTGAAAGGAAGCATCCATAATGCATGACTGGACTTCTGGAGCAAAGCTTGAGACTCTTAGCCAGGCATGGCACCTCATGATAATGCTAGTAGCAGCTGCCCAGCCTGAACCATCAATGACATCATAAGCTGTACTGAAGATATGGGTGCTGACATCTGATCCAGTCTTCTTGGCCTGAAGGGTTTGCTGCTGTGAGGGGATTGTCTGGCATGGTCATGACCATCTCTCTAGCCTTGTCCCACAACAAGTTTTGGTATTGTACCATGTGGGCCAAGTAGTTAAGGGCCTGTATGGCTAAAGTGGCAGATGCAAAGGTATGCTTACTCATTTGGTCCAGCTGTCATGACTCTGTCTGGAGGGAGGGCACAGACGTGCTTCAGCCTCTTGATGTGGTCATGGGCTGTGTTAATGATGACAGAGTCCTCTTTCAGGTGCTCACCAAAACAAGACCTGCCAGCTGGAGCATGGTAAAGCTGGTGAGCCTTTTTAAAGACCACTGGAACAGTATGGGGATGTGCCATGTGGCCTTGGTAACATCTTTGTAAGACTCAATGAACTGGGGGGACTACCAAGGGTAGAGCATCATGCTGATTAAGGTAAACTGCTAGGTGGGGATACTTCAGGTCCTGCTTCTCAGTCTCCCACCCTTTAGTGGGGCTTAGATATACCTCATGATATCCATGAATATGGGGTCAACAGGAGGTGATTTGGGGACATTACTGGGCTTCTGTTCATCCCCTGAGGTGTCTCCCACAATGGAGGAAGACTCAGAACTGTCACTGTCATCGGTGGCCAAGTCTTCATCCCCACTGTCGTCAGGCAGGTGGTCGACCAGGCAAGCAGGGGTGTCTGCATTAATAGAGCTTCTGGGAGTATGAGGAGCACTTGAGCCCAGGCAGGGCACAGCTGATGGCAGGGGATCCTAAGGAGGCCATTGAGGTGCATCTAGGTTGACCTGCTGGGAGAAGGGACCTGCAATTGTGAGAAGGCCCATAGTGTTGAGATCAGGCCGTGGTAGTCCACAGAAACTGGTGCCCAGATGTGGGATAGTTATTGACTGGCTGGGGTCCTACAGGCACAGGGAGATGGTAAGCTGGCACCAGTCCCCCAGGTGCTGGATAGGAATAGACCAGCATCAGATCCCCAGGTGTTGGAGCCAGAAAACCAAGCTGTGGTCCCACAGGGGTTGGAGGTGGTGCAGGTGCCAGTACACCAGGCAGCGGTAGTGAAAAGACTGGCACAGGTCCCCCTTCAGCGTTAGTAGTGGGAGGGCTGGCAAAGGGCCCACAGGCTGTGGGAGAACAGGCGGAGGCCCGTCGGGCAACAGCTTACATGATGTCAGGGTGGGGATCCACAGGTGCCAGTGTAGGAGAGGCTGGTGCCAGAGAGGAGGGCCCCAATGCAAAGACTGAGAGGAGACTGTGCTCTAGGAGTCACTGGTGCCCTGCAGTGCTGGCCCCTGTGAAAGAGGGGCAGGACTGCCGGAGGTCCCAGTGGTCGAGACCAGCATCGGGGGAGCGGGTGACAGGGAATCAAATAGGGAACTGTGTGACATGGTTGAATAAGGCCGTGCCCCATTTGTTTATGCAGAAAGAGTTTAAATACAAGGATCTGTTCTTTCCACTCTTTTTCTGTCTCTTGTCTGTCTGGCTGTGCAACCAAAATTTATTGAGACCTAAGAACTGATCACTCCCAACAGTTTTGCAATTTTCCATTTCTTGCTATCTCTCTGCCTTCCCTTGCTATTTCTATCTTTTCTTCCAACCTACAAATCTGCAGGTATAAAAAATACATGTGAATCTCTGAGTAAAACTGTATGTGATAATGGGATCCCTTTGTTTAAAACTGTATATAGTTATACTGTTGAATTGCTTGCAAAAAGCTATTGGGAACTCAGGGGTTAACCTGAGAATGCTGGATGCAAAATCTTTGCAGAGCTGACTACAAGAGGGTCAGTTCTGGGTCATTATGTTCTTTTTGCTGCACCTGCAGAAACTGACAAGAACACTGTGTGAGAAGCAGAATGTTCTCTTAACGAGCTCTGTAATCTAAACACTCTTGGTGTGTAGGGGAAATAATAAAAATACAGATTCTTGTGTCTCAGAGTCTGCCAAGAAACATTTGTAAACAAGCAAGGAGTACTAATGAAGTTTATTATACTACTTAAGCAAAGCATGTGACAAAGAAAATCACAAGGGAGATGGGTTTCTCACCACTAGCCTGAAGAATGTACATAATCTCCAGAATTGTAGATCTTAGGTTCTCTAAGGTCTTGTGTTCTCTTCCCACCCTCCAGCTCTCTGCCAGAGAGTACTAATTCTTCTAGAGCTGAACTAGTAGTGTCTAGAGACTTATAATAGGTTTGCAGACAACTATATACTACAGATAACAGCATAGCAACAGAGTTTACCTCATAGTTACAGATATGAGGAACAATATGTATTGGTCTAAGTCATTCTCCATTAGATAATGACTTGGAGACAGAATACTAATGATTATACAATGGCAGAAAAGAATCCTGGCTTCTGATTGGTCAGTTGGCTGTCACAGCAGGGGATGTTATCCTGGCATAACCTCCTGCTGATGATATGGATGACTACCAGCATGATGATCTCCTCTTTCTCTTAAAACAAAAATAACAAAAACATTCTTTAAAATTATTTTGTTATTATAAAACAACAAGCCATTGTATAATATGAATAATGCCCTCCAGGGTGTGCGTTATGCTGGGATAACATCCCTTCTTGGGTGTTGGACGCCCTCAGACGGTGGCCTCGTGCCCAACCACCCGAGGTGGGATGTTATCCCAGCATAATCCCACCCTGTCATGCATTATTCCTTCAGTACCATATGAGACAGAATATGCATCCATTAGCATTATAGCTTAGACAAAAGAAATGCTGACTGGTTCAAACTACATGTGACATTTCTTGCTTACATACAGTATAAAACATAGAGACATAACAAAGGTTTCTCTCTGTGTCAACTTGCTTAGACAAAGGAACTGCTGACAGAACCCTATTACCGTGGCATATCTGCCTGAGTGTAAAATACACACTACATATAATTATATGAGAATATAAGTATAAATAATCACTGATGATCCTTGAGTCATCATATCAATAATTAGGTAGATTATATATGGAATATCTATGAAAGACAAACTCATCTAGATAAATGTATTATAGTGAGGTATAATGAATCATGCATGACACTATTAGCATATCTTAGTAACAAAGCACATTCCTAGCACTCATGCATATATGTGTGCCCATATCTATATATAAGTGCAAAATAGCAGTATCACAATATAACAGACCAAGAATACAGTGTGAGGAGTATGTGGGATGATAGGGGGCATAACCCAGGTTTAACAATCTCCTCTTTGTTGCCCTAATTGCAAAAGTGGCAACACAACAAAAAGAAAGTAGTTAGGCATCATTCATCTACAGGCCCAAGGCACAAGCCTGATAGAGAATATTAACTGGTTACACAGGTATTTCAGAGTTTTCCTTAAACAACAAAATGTAATTATAAGGGAAAATGTTAGGAAACCTTGTATTACTGTAAACATTTGGAATAAAACTTCACAATGGGGTTTCCAATATCAAAACAATCAGTAAATACTGATATGTATCAGATGTGTATCTGTTGTGTTGGGAAGAAATTGAAGAGACATACTTAAATTGCCTGTATGGATATTAAAATAAGTAAAAATCAAGATAGAGCATCAAGATAGTTAGGACTAGACTTAATGATATCTGGTTCCGGGATGGTAACAGGTGTGATTACTGTAGAACCTATTTCCTATTTAGGGAGTATAAAAATGGAAGTGAGAAAAGTTCACTTTGCATAACTTTTAGTCTATATCAGAAGAATGTATAGTTGGTCACCACATGATGTTCCACATCAGCAGAATATACCACCTTGAAGGATGTCATTTTTCAGTTGGTAAGTCACACAGGACACAAAATGTCAATGTCCACAAGGCATAAACTATGAACAGTTCCAGGGATAAATCTAGGGTTTCTGCAAGTGTTAGATGAAGATTCATAGTTCAAATCTGATGCATTCAGATTTTCCAATGGTTGATCAAAATGTTCAGAAGGCAGCATTATTTTCAGAGGCCTCAGCAGGGGGTTCAGTAGATCGCACATTGAGATTTACAATGGAATAGTAACAGTTTTCAGTTGAAGATGATCACATGGCTACACAAAATGTAAACGTTTATGACAGTACTGTTTGTATGAGGTGCTAGCCAGGCTTGGAAAACAAGGAGTGAAGAAAATGGATTTCTTGATTGTAGATCAAATGAAGAAGAATCTTCTTGCTGAATTATAGGATTGCCCCCCACCCCAGACTAGCTTTATAGTATGCATAACAATGAGCTTGATTGTAGAATCTTAATTGGCTGGACTGAATACAGTTTATTTGAGAGTTCACAAATGGAAGCCTAATTTCAGTTATTAGGCCTGTATTCACAAGTTGGTAAGACAAGTTGGAAGATGTCACATCTGCTTAAAAGGTGATGTTTCTTTCAGGTACAACATTCAAAGTTCAGAGTCAGTCATGATTCCAAGACCTCATGATAAACAAGGAAAGAAGATAGTTTCAACCTTTTTTATGATAAAAGGCCCTATCAAGATGACCAATAGAATGGACATTTGCCAGACAATCAGAGATGGATGTTGCCAGATGAAAATGCAACAATGACACCGTGAGAGTCACAAACATGGCTTCCTGGATTATGCAGGAATAAGTTTCAAAACATGGAGCAATACTGGTGTGTGTGATGACATATCCAAGGTTCATTGCCATTGACAGGGGAATAGTGCTAGATTCAAGTACACATTTGTTAACACATGCAATAGAAATGCAAAATGTGGCAATGCCACTGACCCATATGTCTGTCATGTATGAGATCAAGGATATGTCCTAATTCCAGATCCCAGAAGAGATAACCAAAGGGTTGTAAAAACATAATAGCTGTAGGCAGTGCAAAGGACTTTCCTAGCTATGTGATGCTCATCTGCTTCCTTAATGTGAGCAGAAATTAATTCATTAACATGAACATTTGTCAGGTCAAACCCTTCACAATATCCTTAATACTGTAAATGTATATCACTCCTAATGTGCAAAATCATGTACACCATGCAGTGTGTGTGGGGGGTGGGGGGTATGATATTAAATGTCATACTATCATGAACCTTTAACATACATGCTTGAATAATGGCTATATCAGCCCTATTTCAAATAGGTATGTCAGAGGCAAGTAAGCCTGAGTCTAAACCTGTGTTGTTTTTTTTTAAAACAAAAACAAAATGCCTAGTGCGTTTGGGTAGGTTTACAATCATAATGTGTACCACTAGCAGTCAGGATGTGAAAATCCTGTGTGTATGTGTGGTGCTATCAGTCCCTGTATAGGGGGTCATGAATGAGTACCTGGTATGCTGCCAGGGTATTCAAGCACATCATTATGAAAAAAAAAATGTTGGAAATGTTTGTTGTGAAACATAAAACAAATCATTTCAAGTTTTAAAAGGGTGAGATTTGACAATCACTGGGATGTGCATGAACTACACATTATTAACTAGGATACCTGGTTGAAAAGTGGCTATTAGACCACTGGGTGGGCCAGGGTTCTATTTTAGACTGCAGTATTAAGTGTCACAAATTACAGGGCATCATTGGGTTAAAAACCTTAACATCTAATGGCTTTTATTGCCATAAAATTTTGATGCAAAATTTCCTGATCATCAATAAAATGTAAACAGGAGTCCAGATCAAGTCTAAATTCTAGAATTGATCCAAAGCAATGATCATAACATTCAGTAGGGTCTCACTACTCTTCTGGACAATGAACATGTATTTTAAGACTTTAGTGTGAATACGACAGGATGCAATTAAATCATATGGGGCTGTGAGGTATTCTGCCTCAACAGTCTGTTTAGGATTAGGTCACTGGTTCTAACCTGCAATAAAATGAGCAGTTTGGGCTTGTAAGAAGACCCATACTTCTAAAAAGAATAATAAGCATAACAGCAAGCATCTCTTTCTCTGGAACCTAAACGGAAAGAGAAAAGAAAAACATAGTTAGTTTAGTACTATTCCACCCATTGGGGTATGGAAAAGTAATTTAATCTCATTTAAAAAGGTTCATTTGATTGGCATATAGCCATTTATCAATGACTGTTATTGTGAGGCAGTCAAACTTGGTAGACTGCATTTGTTTATAGTGGATAGGGCCTGTTGTTGGGCCTGCCCATACATTGTAAAGCAAACAAGTGTACCTTTTGGATGTCTTGTTTGAGATATTTAACATATTTATCTACTGATGCTCCATCAGCAGTGGCAGTACACGGACCAGAACTAAATATTTTGGGAGTCTCATGGACCGTCCGGCATGATTTTAAAAATGGGTACACTGTGTACCTGCAGAGGGTGTTCCTCTTATTGCCATTAGGAGTAAGGCAACAATGAATTCCAGTCCTTTTGGGTTTTCTGAATAAGTTTATTATAACATAACTTTGGTCTGCCTGTTAGCACATTCCACCTGTCCTGATGACTGTGGGTGGTAAGGGATATAACATTTTTGTATTACCCATAACAAATGCAGAATATTCTGTGTTACTTTGGCTATAAAGCCGGATCCCTGTAATCAGAATTTACCTTCAGGGGTAAAACCCTACCTAGTAAATAACTGGTTTAACAAAACATTTGCAGTCACTTTGACTGTGTTGTCCTGCTTTGGGATTGTTCTGTTCACATATCAAACAGTTACTAATGTAGTGTTCTATATCATTTCTCATGTGTGGCCATCAGACAGAGGATTTCAGTCTGTCTAGGGTTTTTACTGACTCACTGGTGTCCACCAGTTGGAGTACTATGTATCTGGTACAGTAGATAAAATCTACTCTCAGGTGTTCAGAAATTACCCGTAACTTTTCACGAGTATTACAGCAGTGATGTTCCAAGTGAGTAGGCCATCACTGGATAGGTGAATGTCATTTTCACTTTCTTAAAATACAATACAATTGGGGTATAAGGGCTTATTTCTGGAAGTGATTCTTCAGTTCCTTTATTAAGGAACCTATACACTGCCCTCAATTAAGGGTTCTTCTTTTGGAGCATAATAAATATACACACAAAATGCTCGAATGTTATGAATGTACAGTATTTAAACTGGTTAGTGTTGTGTTGTACACAAACACGTCACTGTATATCTCAGAGTTAATATCAGAGTATTGGAACAGAAGTTTGTCTTCTGCCAAAGAAATTCAGTTTACAGAGAAACAAACCCAATTAAAAAGTGTAATAAAAACATAGTATCTGCAGTCTTTTAGATCAAGGTCATTTTGTCAGACTGCAACATTAACCCTCTCATGGAGTACTGGTATCATTTTACATAAGAAAAATCTCTTTATTCCTTTCTTAACACAAGCTGTGTCTTTCTCAAGGATTTTTCAGCTTTCTAAACCATCCAAATATTTATGGTAATTAGGAGACTCCTCGCCTCCCTGCTTTTTATTTTATTTGCCAGGCATGTTTTAACATTGCCTGAAAATCAGATAAGGGCTGATGATGCAGCATTAGCCATGCACACTCTGTCACCATCAGAATGTAAAATAATTCCAAACCCTGCTATCTGACCCTCGTGGTATGTGTGGCTGAGTCATCAGTCAAAACATGGCACACAGTGGTGTCTTCTAACACTTTCTGAGGTTCTGTCAGAAAGGGCACTGGGACAGGTAGGTCAGGGGGTTGGAGTAAACAATCATGGGTTTCTCCTGTAAATTGTAGGCCATGGGCCAGCAAGGATGGAGTTTTGACAGGAAGGACAATGATGTCATAATCCTGTAAATTGAGAGACCAGTGTATAAATCTGGCATTGGATACAGAGTCATCTTTTACTCTGTCTGACAACAGAAAGTTAGTTGGCAAATTATTGGAATACAGTACAATGGCTGCATATCAAATGATGTACATAAAGCATCTCACTGCCTAGTATGAAGCCAAACAATTCCTTTCACAAAGGTTGTATTTCAGCTCCACTGGGGCAAGCATCTGGGATGCATAACCAATGGGTCTGATGTGTACATTGTATTTTTGGGGTAAAACTACTGAGATTGTTATATCTAATGTAGCAGTTTCAAAATAATGCCATTAAACTGTGTTAGGATTAACCAATGCTGAGCCCATGATCAGTGATCCCAAAAGAAAAGACAGTGATATCAGTATTAGGATACCTTGTACCTTCTTGTAAGAAGTGCCTGCCATTGTATGTACTGGGAATAACCCAGACTGTTCCTGGCTTGTGCCTGCTGTTGCAGCCACAGTATGGGATGATAAAGGTGACACTGATGGAGAGGGTTCTGCATCATGTGCTGGTACTATCAGGGGTGCCTGCACAATGGAGAAAAATGGTATGCAAATTGCACTTAGTTCTCCAGCTGTGGATTTTGGTTCAGTAGCCATCAGGGGTGGAGAAAATAGTGCTGAAACAGTTGTCAGCTCAGGTTCAGAAATCAAACCTGTAACCTTCCCCCCAACATGGCCTATGATGCCAAAAATATTACAGCCACGGGGCTTTCAGAATCAGGGTTGTCCCTTTCCCCTTAAAAAATGTAAAGTGGGTTTCCCCACCTGAAAGTTGCTGGATGGTAGCAACATTATTTTTAATGTTGCAGTTTAAGGTATTAATGCACTGTGTAGGAAAAGCAGTACATTCAGTCTTCTCAGGAAAACTGATGTTAAATTGCATAGGAAATTAAAACAATATTTCATGTAATTAACTTCAGTGTGTTCTTTATCCAAGGACACTCGAATACCATAAACATTGCTAGCAGAAGTTTCTTCTGCAGCGCCAGACACTGACTTCATGACAGATTGTGTATCAGCCAGACACTGACTTCATGACAGATTGTGTATCAGCCTTATACAAAGTACATCAACATCATTTTTAATGAGAATCTTCTGTCCCTAAGAAACACTAGTGTTACTGATAACATTATTAATCATGCCAAAAAACTCCTATTTGTTTTGTTTGGTTATGGCAGCAATCACAGGTCCCTGTGACTGCAGGATCGAATCTCTGTGATATGGTGGTCGGCCACTTTGGATTACCTCATGGGCATCACTGGTTACTATGTTATGACCATCATCACATGGCCATGAGTGGCCATCTTGGGGATGGTATGGGGATGCAACCTGATGACATGTGTGTCCACCATTTTGAGGCTCTAACAATTCTCCATTTTGTGAAATCACAGAAAAACAAGTGGCTAGCCTTTGCTCTAGTCCACCCCACAGCATGCTGTGAGTGTTCAAAATCAAACTCTTCAACATGAGAAGAGGCAAGGTCTTTGTGCATTAAGTTAGTATGCCCTGCCAATACCTCTGGCTGATGGTGCAAGTTCACCATATCTGACTTTTTACGCCTAGATTCTAACTGCTCAGATACAGGAGTTAGCATGCTGTAAAGTGCATTGTTTTCAGATTGCAAGACATTCTCATCTTGTAAAACTTGCTTTTATCAACAGAAACTGTGTCATGATTTATACTGAAAACATTCATATAAAGCCTGCTGTAAGTAAAACATACTGAATCATGCTGTTCAGTCATGGTCTGGTGTTGAAATACCAGCACGTTAACTCTTTCAGTAATTATTTCAGACTTATCTCTTAAGTTCCTGGTTTCAAAACATAAGGACTCAGTGTTACTAGCCAGAACACCATTCATTTGAAAACTTTTTACTAATAAGTTTTGCCTTTTCAGCATTATCTCTTAAGGCATACAGGTCATGCTGCTTCTCTCTTTAACAAGATACTCATTTTCTAGATGGAGAGACTCCAGCAATTGAGACTGGAGTCCAATTATCTTCTCTGTATGAGAAGCCTGTTTCAAACAAATTTCTTGCTTGAAAGCAGCATTCTCCATTTTGCAAGCAATATACTCAGATTCCAAAACAGATATTTTATTTAGAACAGCATCAAAACAATTAAACAACATTGCAATTAATAATCCTTCAGGATCATTGGTACCATTTTTTACCACTGGATTCTGCTACTTCAGCAAAATCAAATCAACTACAGTTAGCAGTTTGGCTGTTAAGGCACCCAAGCCTCAACTCAGTACTGATATATTTAGACATGTCATATAAGATAAGAAACCCTTAGCTGTCTGTGGATCAAAAACTTTGTTTGCAACCAAAGTTCATGACAGGACACAAACAGCCTTTGGTGTATGTGGACTCCTAGATGAGTATATACCCATTAGGATTTGAATCCACAAGAAAGCAGTCTATATGTCTGTTTTGGATCCCATTACAGCTGTGTTCCCACAGAGAAAGAATAGGAAAAAAAATAAATAAAACAACTCATTACATAGAAATTGAATATCTTCCAAGAGATAGTTTTGTCTGTGCTGTGGAACACACAACAGACTGAAAATTTAAACATATGACACTTTCAGCCTGTTTTTTTTTATTGGGGATCTCTGGCCCAGTGTTTTAATTTACAGAGGAAGTTAAAATGAAACTTGGCAAACATCCAGACTCCACTTGCGGTCACCATTTATATAATCTAAGCACTCTTGGTGTGTGGGGTAAATAATAATAATACAGATTCTTGTGTCTTGGAGTCTGCTAAGAAACCTTCATAAGCAAGCAAGGAGTACTAATAAAGTTTATTATACTACTTACGCCAAGCATGTGACAAAAAAAATCACAAGGGAGATGGGCTTCTCACCACTAGCCTGAAGAATGTACATAATCTCCAGGATTGTAGATCTTAGGTTCTCTAAGGTCTTGTGTTCTCTACCCACCCTCCAGCTCTCTGCCAGAGAGTACTAATTCTTCTAGAGCCAAACTAGTAGTGTCTAGAGACTTACAATAGGTTTGCAGACTATATACTACAGATAACAGCATAACAACAGAGATTACCTCATAGTTACAGAAATGAGGGACAATATGTATTGGTCCTAAGTCATTCTCCATTGGAGAATGACTTAGGAGACAGAATTACTAATGAGTATCATATAAGACAGAATATTCTTCTGTTAGCATTTTAGCTTAGACAAATGAAATGCTGACTGGTTCAAACTACATGTGGCATTTCTTGCTTACATACGGTATAAAACATAGAGACATAACAAAGGCTTTCTCTCTGTGTCACCTTGCTTAGGCAAAGAGAACAGCTGACAGGACCCTATTACACGTGGCATATCTGCCTGAGTGTAAAATACACACTACATACTGTATAATTATATGAGAATATAAGTATATAACAATCACTGATGATCCCTCAGAGTCATCATATCAGTAATTAGGTAGATTATATATGGAATATCTATGAAAAACAAACTAATCTAGATAAATGTATTATAGTGAGGAATAATAAATCATGCATGACAATATTACCATATCTTAGCAGCAAAGCACATTCCTAGCACTCATACGTATATGATTTGTGCCCATATCTATATATGTGCAAAATAGCAGTATCACAGTATAATAGACCAAGAATACAGTGTGAAGTGTATGTGAGGTGTATGTGGAATGATAGGGGGCATAACCCAGGCATAACAGCTCCCTGCAAAGACTTGTTATAAAAAGAGCTGCAATGTTTTGCAAGAGGGAGAGACAGAGACAGAGACTGAGAGACTGAGATTTGAAAGTGAGAAGAAACACTCAGAAGAAGGACTTAGTTTTCTCTGTTTGCACTGCCTTTGTAAATAGTTATACTGAATAATTCTTTTTTATTTTCTGTTATTGAGAATAATAAAATGCTATTTACAAATGTTACAGCTGCTCCTGGTTTTCCATGCTTCCTGACCTGTGCTGCAACAAGAAACTGGCACCAGCAGGACCCACACTGACTGGAGGTGCTCCAGCCAAGCCCCTGATGAGGCCATGAAAACAAGGGCTGAAAAAGCAGGGGCTTGGGGGCAGGATATGGAAGATCCTGCCCTGAGAAGCCACTGCCCGTAACAGAGATCCAGGTGGGTGGTAGGGCCACCAACAGCCCTGAAGGGGTAAGGGCATGTGAGTCCAAGGAGGTTGACACCCTGAGGGAGGAAGACCCTGACACAGTTGGATTAGAAGCCTTGTGTGGAGACCACAAACAGAAAGCAGACCAGGGTCAGTCCCAGTCCTTGTCCTGATGCTTGTGCTTCCCTGAAGATTTGGATGAAGATGAAGATGAGCCCAAGAACTGGCCTGAGGAGGCAGAGGAGCTACTGGCCTGCAGTTCCCATTCTATCAGGGCAACCTTATGCTGGAGGAGATGACTTTCCAGGGTCTTCTGATAGTGTCTCCGGGTGGCCGGGTTAAACTTCTGGCAGACCTCTCAGGCTTGCACATTGTGGTCTGGGCCTAGACAGAAGAGGCAAGCAGAGTGGCTGTCCATATTTGGGATCTGTTTACTGCAGGCACACTTAGTGGAGTGGGTGGAAGAAGGAGATGGTTGAGAAGACATAAACATGAGAAAGGAATACCAAAAAAATCTGATGTTTAACTGAATAAATGAGAAAATAATAAAGCATGGTAAATCACGAAAAATGGTGGTCGACTGTAGCTGTGGCAGAGTTGGGCAGTGCGTCAACGTTGGTCAATGGCAAGAACTGGGAGGTGTGGAGCTGCCCGCCTTATATAGGATAGGCTGACATCAGCAACTGACATCAGAGGTGGGTGGCCCCCTCTGGTAGACTGCTAGCTAGAAAGGTTTCCATGTGGTCCTGGTGCCTGATGGCTTTGTCCTACCAGTGATGGCCTGCTGCAAGAGATACTCTCAAAGTAAGATCTTAAGGCACTGTCCCATACTGAAGTTACATTATCATACATAAGGAAAAGGTGGTATTGAGGATGGTTCTGTACATTGTGCCTAAGATCCCTATAGCCTTTAATGTAAATCAGAAAATCCGTCTACCATCCTTCTATCCAAAGCCAGCAAACCCAGTGAACAGCACAAGTTGGATTTGCACAGGACTGCCAGGACTTACCTAAAAAGGACAAGAGAGTTCAGAAAGTCTGAGAGTCTTTTCTTTTCAGAGCAGCTAAAAAGTGTCAGTAAGCTTCCAAGGCCACCTTGACTTGGTGGGTAAGGGCTTACATCACCAAGGCATATACGGCTGAGAAGAAAGCGCCTGCTCTCATCAAAGCTCACTTCACCAGGGCACTTGCCATCCTGGGCAGAGAGAAGAGATGTATCTATGCTGGAGTGGGCATAGTGACAACATGGTCCTCCATTCATACATTTAGTAAGCACTACAGATTGGATGTTCAAAGATGCAGCCTTTGATCGAGAGAGTCTTGTAAGTGGTGGTTAGTAAATACTTATTATATGTCATTCATATGGGTTATATATGGGACAATATTTATCCCCTCCAGGTTAGGAATGGATACTGTTTTTAGAACCCAAATGTACCAACTTCCCATTGACAACATGGGCGCTACAGAAGAAAAAATTACTCACCTGTAGTAATCTTGTTTCTTCCAAAGGGATCCACTAATATTATTACTCTTGCAGTGCTCCCTTAAGCCAGCACTGCCTCAGAGAGAATAGAATGCTATGCTAATCATGGAATGTTTAGCTCGTGCATCAGTTTTCAAACTGCCCAGTGTCAACTGCCTACATTCTACCTCAGATTTCTTAGAAGCCTGCAAAGAGGCCAGAACAACATGTGAATCACTATTTAAATAATTATAGAAAAATAATGTCCAACTGGGCAAATAACAACATTAACCAAAGGACTAGTATAATAAACAAATGTCCCCTTTTTTTCTGAAGTCAGATATGCCTTTAGAAAAAAACCTACAAGTTAAGACATTACTAGAAGGTGCCAGCAGGTGGCATGCCACTCCAACTATACATCTTATCAGCTGTGGAGAGGATTTTTCTTGTTACAGATTCTGAAAGGGGAGGCAAGGGTGGGGAGTAATAATATTAGTGGATCCCTTTGGAAGAAACAACATTACTACAGGTGAGTAATTGTTTCTTCTAACCCCAGGAATCCACTAATATCATTACTCTTGCAGACTATGCAGCAGTACCTCAAGGAGGTGGGCCAGAATCTATTTAGGAAAAAGACTCTGCAAGACTGCTGTGCCAAATTTGGCATCACTCCTGGACTGGCTGGCCAGGCTATAATGCTTAGTGAAGGTGTGGACTGACCTCCAGGTAGCTGCTTTACATATTTCCATTAGAGGTACTTCTCGGGCAGCTGCAATAGTGGCAGCTGTGCCCCTTGTAGAGTGGGTCCTAAGACCAGAGGGAGGAACCTTACCTGCCTTTGAGTAGCAAAACTGAATACACTGGACTATCCATTGAGAGATAGTCCTCTTTGAAGCAGGAGTACCTTTACCTACTTCCCCATAGGTGAGGAACAGTTGTTTGTCTGTCCTGCCTATGATCTTTGGTATGAGTCATGTAATAACTCAGTGCTCATTTTACATCCAAGCTGTGCAATCTGCGCTCACCTGAGCTAGAGTGTTCAGTAAAGAAAACTGGCAATGTTGTAGACTGGTTCAAATGGAAGTCAGAAACCACCTTGGAGAGGAACTTCTATTAGTTCTGAACACTGCCTTGTCCTTGTGGAAAGAAACATAGTTCTTTTCCACACAGATGGCCAGTAGTTCTCTTATCCTTCTGGCAGAAGTGATTGCTACCAGAAAAACTACCTTCCAGGTATGAAATTTAAGCTCTGTAGATGCCATAGGCTCAAAGGGGGGAAGCATAAGCTGGGCAATGCAAATATTAAGGTCCCATGCTGGCATTGGTTCCCTGTAAGGGGAAAACAAAAGAGAGAGACATTTAAATAATCTTTTGAATATAGGGTTCTCACCCCAGGAATATTCCAATATTCCTAACTCTTCTGCAGTGTGCCTTTAAGGTCAGAATGCCTGGAGAGAGAATGCTATGCTAATGATGGAATCATTGGCATGTGCCACTTTTCAAATGTTGTCACTAGTCAACTGCCTACATTCTAACCCTCAGAGTTCTCTCTCCGCCTGTCAAGACTATATGCCTGGAGATCCTCTCTTCATCATCTTGTTCTGTCATGTGAAAACTTATAAAATATACACAAGTATTTATTGTTTTTCATTTGCTGCCTCTATTCTTTATAATTTTAAGCTAATCCATAAGTTTTTTAGTGTTAAATTATGTATTTTCTCAGTTTCTCTCGGTTCAGGTATAACCGGGGTGAACCAGGGTTTGTTTTATGTTTATCGGAGTTTTCTAACCAAAAACTCCAATAGTTATATTTAATTTAAAATGAATGTTTAACGGTTGCAAAGTTTATGTGTTTTACACCTAGAAACTGAAAAGAACAACTGGTACTCCAAGTTTTTAAGGTTTTTTGAGTGTGGTGAATTCTGTTGAGACACGGACACTTCAGTAGAGTGAAACCTGCGTTCATGTCTTAACAGAATTATTAATAAAAATGCCAGAATAGGGCTAAAAGAAGAAAAATGTCACCAGGGTAAAATCACAATAATAACTAGTTACTGTTACCCTGAGACGGTTATACAAGCAGTTTTTAAGAGGCTTGCTGAACTGGCTAACTCCCTGGTTCCCTCTAAAATCAAGAGAAAAGTAAGCACACAGAACCCCCAGCATTTGGGGACTTCTGTGTCTGTTATAATGCCTGCCAATTCCTGCAGATTTCAGGTTGCTAAAGATTATTCAAGCTTACAAAGGCTGTCTGCTTTTGAGCAGCAGACCTCTGGAAACAGCGGTCTCCTTTATTTTACTATTAATGTTACAGAGGAGAAATATGTGTTTGATGAAATGGACAAAGGGGAACCTAGTAAACTTAGTTTTTTTCCCTAAGCTAAGAGCTTGAGGATTATTCCTCACAGTCCACAACTGTGAGATATGTCTGGGCTGACACCCATCAAAACCTTCTCCTTCCTGTGAATAGATGTATTCATCAAGGAGTGTACTTTCAAGATTTTACAAACTCCTAAACTCTGTCTCCCCTCTTGATAAGAGGCTGAACAAGAAATAATAAACTGGATAAGGAGGGGCTGGATTTATTTTTTATCCTCCTGCTCTGTCCACTGAGGGGTAGTACAAGTGATAGCCTGTGACAAGGCGTAGACACCCTGGCATTTATCAGTTTTCCTAGCTGTCAGGCAGGCAAACTTTCAAGCTTATGTCAATACCAAAGTTTTTAAGGTAGTCGGTCCCTACTATAGTAGTCAAGGTCCAGACTCCTCTGTCAGATGACCTAGCTGAAACGGTTAATTTTGGTTTGGAGCCAAATATCAATCTCAATGTCTGTTTATTCTCAAGTACCAGGCATGGTAAATACAATAGGTAGAAGAGGTTTGCCAGGTTGCAGGTCAAAAACCTCACTTCGGATACCCGAACCAAGACTCTGGGTTTCCCAGCCAAGGGTAACCCCCTCTTTGGGGAAAAGATAAAGGTTTAAAAGCAGAATTGTCTATGCCTCTTTTCAGGTACTCTGTACAGGACTGAATAGAGAATTTTTGAGGTGTCCTATGATTAGGGCATTAAGGGTGCAACAATCCGTAGCAATTCTGCACAAGAAGAGACTTCCCCTCCCACTAAATCACGTGGGATGGGAGGCAGATCTTTCCACAGTAGGCTCCTTTGGTTACCAGACCATGAATGCACCTTTGCACCTACAGTGCCATAGCAGTGGTACTTCCGGAATTGACATGAACCCACCCATAAAAAAAAAAAAGAAGGTTTGTTAAACCTATTACTGTCAATACGGTGGACCCTGCTGTATGACAACAAAGGGTACCACAAAGAGAATGGGATGTGGGTGCCTGTTTTAGGCACCTAACAAAGCCAAAGTTCATAGTACTTGGCAGTTTTTCCTTTAACTTGCCAGTTTTTCATTTACCTAGATCACTGGCTGGGGGTTGTAACTCATCCCAACCAGTGTAAGTATTTGCAACTCACCCAAGGGTTTCCGGAGCCTCAGGCTCTTCATAACTCTAGAAAGTCTGTCCCCAGCTTGCTCAACCATTATGGTTCATGGGTGCAGAACTAGATACCATGCAAGGCAGGGCCTTACCTGCCTCTGAGCAGGTCAAGGAGTTCCCACAGTTAGCAGGCTTAACCTACCTGAATAAACCAAATACTCTAGCACAGTTTCTTCCTCTACTGACATATGACACCTGCCACTGACAGTCCTGGAATCCAGGTTACAAATGAGGGACATTTAATTTGACCTCAGGGCTTACTGGGGTCAGGGTGAACACCCCCTTTTCAAAACTAATCCTAGTAACAAGAACATTGTTACTGGCCCTCTAAGGGTGGAAAGGGGAAATCAACTAAGGGTTTCCTTTTTTAGTAAGAATCCCTACCAGTTGTTCTGGCAACAGATGCATCCCTACTAGAGTAGGATTCTCTTTTGGGTTTCACACCATCCTATACATATAGGCAGGTGCAGAGTCACTCCTGCGGATAAATCTGCTGCAGCTAAGAGTAGTGTTACTACTACAGGATAGACCAGACAATACCTCCACACTGCATAAATAAGCAGGAGGAGATGAGGTCAGATCCTTCCTGCACAGAAGTCATGAAAATATGGAGTCTAGTATAGTCTGTGGGAGTTTCCCGACAGGTTTTTTTCTTCTGCCAGGCAAGGATAATACATTAACAGGTACCCTGACTTAAATCAACCAGGCTAATTTCTAATGGGCCTTGAACAGTTAGGTGGTGTAAGTGATCGTTAAGAAGGGGGCACTCCAGTGGTACACTTGTTCGTATCCCACCAGCACTACCACTTGCCACAGTACTATTGCACAGATGATCGAGAAATAGTCTCCCTGGATATTCTGGCTTTGTTTTGGTCAGTAGGCACATGTATGCTTTTGCATACCTTCTTCCCCCTCTTTGGTGTACTGTGCATTGCTTGGGCTGAAGCCTAAATCAGTATTAACAGTTTCTGTATCACCAAACAGCCAGATGCCATGTTACATTCTGCTATCCTCCATGTCGGTGGCTGAGTCAAGGCATATCCCTCAAAAGGCATATTTTACTGCCTCCAATAGAGGGAGGCTCCTTTACTCTGACCTCAACTTACTCGGAGGTTTTGGAAATCTAGAATATGCATGCTTGCATCTTTCTAAGGTGTCATGGACATTTTAAGGATTACAGATAAGCCTTCTGTTGGCAATAGCTATGTTACAAAAGTGAAAGGTTTTCTATTGGCATACCAGTACAGACTGGTACCCCAGCTGTCCTGCACTATTTTATCTATTTACAATCAATGGGCTTACAGCCCAGTATTTAAAAAAAGGAGAAAAAGCATTTGTTTTTTTTTTGCTTACATATCAGTTGCAGAGTATCTTTCTAGTTTTATACTCTGTTAAAAAAAAAGCCTCCTTAAGGGCCTGGTCCACCTGCACCCCTCACAGGGAAACCAGTACCTGCATGGGAGCTAAATATGTGCATACCTAGGCTCATGGATTTCCCCTTTTGAACCTATGCAGGCAGCTTATTTGAGGTGTGTCGCATGGCACAGTTTTCTTTGTCCCATTAAATAGGACTACATCTCATCCCACAGAGACAAAGTGGTCATGAGAACAAACAGGTTTATTACTAGAGTTGTTCCTAAATCCCATTTGAACCAAAGCATTACCTAATTTGTCTTTTTCACTGAACACTCTAATTTTGGTGAAAGGAGACTCCATAGCCTGGATGTCAAAGACATTTCTAGCTACTATTACTTGACAGCCACTGAAGCCCACAAGCAGGGCAGAAAACAGCTATTCCTGACATATAAGGATACAGGTCAGGGAAACCGTGTCAACATGGGGCCTGTACATTTGCCTTGCCAAGCCCATTGGTTCTTCCTTTGAGCCCATGTTTTCAGCAGCACTAAACTGCGTTACATGGCAAATACTACTTTAAGTGGCTGTCACCTCACTCAGACCAATCAGTGACCTTCAGGCCCTATGCACTGCACAGGACTACATCCCTATTCACAGGGATAACGTTGGTTTTAAAACTGATGGGAAATTCCTTCCCAGAGTGGTTACAGACTTTCATCTAAACCAAGCTATGTATCACTCAGTGTTCCTTTACTGAGCATTCTTGTTCTGGGTGAGTATATTGCATAGTCTTGATGCAAGGGAACTTTCAGCTACTGCATGACAGCTCCTAAGCTCCACAGGCAGGGCACAGTTTTCCTCATTTATGGGGCTATGGGAAGGGTTATTCCAGCATCTAAAGGTCTACTTCTCACTGAATGGTCCAGTGTATTCAGTCTTGTCATGTCACAGTAGGCTGAGAGGCCTAAGCAGGGCTCAGAGACCAGTCCACAAGGGAGGCAGCTGACACACTGGCAGCTGTCATGGATGTCCCCTCTATAGATACCTGTAAAGCAGCTACCTGGAGGCCAGTTCACACATTTACCAAACATTATAGCCTGGATATGCAGACTAGGGCTGATGCCCATTTGGTACAGCTGTCCTGCAGATCCTGTTTCCAAAATAGGTTCTGTTCCCTCCTCCAAAGGTACTGCGTTTTAGTCTGCAGAAGAGTTAGGAATATTGGAGTATTCCTGGGATGAAAAGAAAACGTTACTTACCATAGTAACCTTGTATCTCCAAGGGGATACTCCCAATATTCATAACTCTCCCACCCTACCTCCCCTTCCAGAACCAGTGGGTTCTGCATTCCATGCTGTACCTTAAAGGGTGTGTATGTCACTTTCTGGTTCTTATTAGAACCAGTCTTATTGTTTTTTTACCTTTCAGGTGATTTTGACTTGGGAGAATGCATTGTTTGTGAATATACCTTGGCATATTCTGTCTTCAGGTAAAGACTAGTTGTGGGAGTCCTAAAATTATTACATTTTACTGATTTTAAATCTTTTAGGCCCTGTCTTTACAGGCAGCCATGCAATCTGAGGGTTAGTATGTAGGCAGTTGACTAGTGGCAGCATTTGAAAAGTGGCACATGCCAATGATTCCATCATTAGCATAGCATTCTATCTCCAGGCATTCTGACCTTAAAGGTACACTGCAGAAGAGTTATGAATATTGGAGTATCCCCTGGGAGAAACAAGGTTACTATGATAAGTAACTTTTTCTTTGATGCCCTTGAGGTATCCTTTCTAGCCGAAAGGTATGCTGAAACTGAAACCAGGTGCATCTTCAGAGTTGAGTGCTGCAATCCCAGGGCGTGCAGGTGAGACAAATAATCAAGAAGGGTTGAGATCTTGGCCTGGGTTGGGACTATACCCTTGTCACTGCACCAAATAGAAAATCGTTTCCATTTTGAGGCATAGGGTTTCTTGGTGGAAGGCTTCCTGTAACCCTTAAGGACTTCTAAAACTGCTTCAGATAATTGGCAATCTGCATATTCTAAGTCCTCAAGAGCCAGGCCTTGAGCTTGAGAGACCTGAGATTTACTTATTTATTTATTTTATTTTTATTTTTATATATTTATTTATTTGTTCTAGGATTACAAATACCTTTGAGCCGAGGCCCTTTTACAAAGGTTCCACGTCATTGGTACACATTGAGACAAACATAAGCAAAGATAACAGTTAATAAAATAAAAAAAAAACATATTCTTGTAGAGAAAAAAAGAACAATAAGGTGAAATTTGGGGAGGGGTAGGTGGGGGAACGGAGAGGAAAGGTGGAAGGCATGTAAGAATAGAGGTAGTGCAGCTGGGTGGCATTTGTCATGGGCCAGCAGGGGAAGTGAAGATGGGGGGGGGGTGCGGGTGCTGGCAAAGTGCAGGAGTAGAAGATGAGGATCCAAAAGGGCATCTTCAGCTATGGAATCAAATGACATGTTTAGCCACAACAGTCACAGAGGTTGGAGGCAGTGAGTGTTAGGTGGAGCCGAGTCTTAAAAGTGTTGAGTGATAGTGAGGATGAGATGTCGCTGGAAAGACCGTTGTACCAACTAGCGGCCCTGTAAGCAAAGGATCTTTGACCTTGTGTTGTGCTGCAATGCGGGATTTGCAGAAGCTGAGGTTTCGATCCTCTGGTGGCGGGTGTGGATTCTCGGTTGTATAAAGGCACAGACTTTGGGGGGGGGGCAAGACCCAGCAAGATTTTCTTAGTAGTAATACAAGTTTGGTGTTTCATTCAGTTGGCAAGATTCAACCATCCAGTTTGAGAATAGAGGTCACAGGTGTGAGTTAGGCGGTGGGAGCCAGTGACAAGTTGACAGGCCTTGTTAAGGGAGGTGGATACACATTTGAGTGCGGTGGTTGCAGCAGAGCTGTAAATGATAATGCCATAATCAACTATGGATATGATGGAGCTCTGGACAGTGACAGTGAGGGCTTCGGGTGTTTCCTATGATGGAATAGTAGGCCTAGCCAGGAGTTAGCTGCTTTGGTGACATGGTCACTGTGGGCAGTGTAGAAGAGATGAGGGTCAAGGGTGATCCAGAGGTGTTTAAAGTTTTTGACCTGTTCTAGTGCGGCACCTTGTCTGGTGATAACGGAGAGTTGGAAGTGCTTATGTTTATTATGGGAGCTGCTGAAGATCATGGCCTTGTTTTTTTTTGTTTGATTAAGGATTAGATTGTGCTTTGTGAACCAATTGTCAACCGAGGAGAAGCCGAGTTGGAGATTTTTTTGCAATTTCTTCGGGTCCTGGTGTGTGGCAAGGATTACTGCATCGTCTGCATACAGGGTGATATGTTCAGTGCAGGAGTCCGGTAGGGTGTTAAGGAACAGGCTGAAGGGTAGGGGGGCCAGTATTGAACCCTGGGGGACTCCAGAGAGGACAGGTTTGGAATCAGAGTGCACATCCCCGATTTTTACATGCTGGGAGCAGTTTTCAAGATACAGTAGCTTTTGAACCAAGAGATTGAATCATTGGAGAGACCAGCATTTTTAGTTGGCTCAGCAGGAGGGAGTGGTGGACAGTATTGAAGGCTTTGGTCAGATTGATGAAAATAGCACCAATTAGTTGTCCATTGTTGAGGGAGCCATAAATTGAGTCAGTGAATTCGAGTAACATAGAAACATAGAATTTGACGGCAGATAAGGACCACTTGGCCCACCCAGTCTGTCCATTTCCCTACCTACTGGATAAGCTGCAGATCCTAGTTAACCAGCAGCCTACTTCTTCCTACCCCCACCCCCCAGAACTGCCTTATGACTATCCCATGCATGCTTGAATTCCACCACTGATTTTGACTCCACAACCTCCCGAAGGCCGTTTCATGCATCCACAACCCTCTCTGTAAAAATACTTCCTTAAATTACCTCTGAGCCACCCCCTCTATCTTCAAATTGTGCCCTCTTGTTCTTGCACACCTCTTTTTTAAAGATGCTACCTCTTGGACTTTGTTGATTCCCTTGAGGTACTTGAACGTTTCTATCATGTCCCTCCTCTCCTTCTTTCCTCGAGGCTATACATATTAAGCTCCTTAAGTCTCTCTCTAGATGTCTTCCGTGCAGACCCTGCACCATTTTAGTTGCCCTCCTCTGGACAGCTTCCATCCTGTCTATGTCTTTGCGGAGATTGGGTCTCCAGAACTGCACACAGTACTCCAGATGGGGTCTCACCAGCTGTCTGTACAGAGGGATAATAACTTCCTGTTTTCTACTGGTGATGCCTCTCCCTATGCATCCCAGTATCCCCCCAGCCCTCCTTGCTGCCCTCTCACATTGAGTAAGGCAGAGGATGTACTATGACCTTTTCTAAAGCCATGTTGCTGTTTACAGAGAATATTGTAATTGTCCAGATGCTCGGTAAGTTGGTCTTTTACTATATGTTCCAGTGCCTTCGATAGGGGAGACAGAATGGAGATAGGGTGGAAGTTCGCGTGGTCAGTCTTATCACCACTTTTGTGAATCGGGGTAACGGTGGCCATTTTCCATTTGTCCAGGAACTGGCTAAGGGAAAGAGAGAGAGAGAGATTAAAGATCTTAGTGAGGGGCCCAAGTACCTCGTCAAGCGTTAAGGCCAGTAGCTTGAGGTCAAGTGTGTCATTGCTTGTTCTAGATTTGCTGATGGCTTTGGCAACGTAGTTTCAGACTTGATGTTTCTTTAGTGCTTTAATGTAGAAAGGTGAGTGACAGGCGTGTGTGGAGGAGTTGGGGGGTGGGAGTTGATGCATCTTGGAAGAAGTCAGAGGGGAGAACACTGCTAAGTCAGTGAAAGCGATGTTAAAAGTGTTCGCAATAGTTTTAGGGTCGAGTGTACTGTGCCCATTTATGTTGAGTATGTTCGGTGAAGATTTTGACTGCTTCCCAGTGACATCTTGAATGTTTTTCCAGAAATCCCTGGCATTTCACCAGGAGTTAGTGAGGGCATTTTTATAGTAGTCAGATTTCTGTTGCCGAATGGGTTTGGTGCAGTCGTTTCGAGCCCATTTATAATTCTGAATGTCGAGTTGCTTACCGGAGTTTCTAGCCAGTTTGAAGAGGTGGTCCCTGGATTTAAGTTTTTTTAGGAGGTCTCCTGACAGCCAAGGGTTACTGAGCGATTTAACTTTACGCTTTTGAGGGGAGCAAATTTATTACAGGCTTCATTGAAAATGTGAATTAATTGCTCCAGTGCAGTATTAGTATCTGTTGCCTTGAAAATGGGGACCAGTCCTGCAGACAGAGTGCGATTTAGGTGGGGTAGCTGACCACAGGGTAGGACTCTGCTGGTGATGATTTTTGGAGGGGGGCTTATGGAATTTGTTTGACCAGGTACAGCTGATGGGAGAGTGGTCACTGAGTGAGTCACGGAGGACTGAGGTTTTCGTGATCCGAGAGGGGTGGTTTGTTAGGATCCAGTCGAGCAGGGTGCAGGTCCCAGTTCTGTAGTTTTTTCTGGTTGCATAGTCAACCATTTGAGTCAGGTTAGCTGATATAATGGAGTCCTTAAATGACCCACCTTCAGCTGAGAGCCAATTAATGTTAAAGTCACCAAGAAGGATGATTTCGGAGTCCGATGGGTGGGATTTGACAAAGTCAAGGATAGCGGTTAGACCAGGTCCCTGTTCCTTAGGAGGTATGTAAACAGTGACATCTGTGAGGGCCTTATTGTGGGTGACTAATAGGAGTCTGATGGGAAGAATCTGAGCAGGAGTTGCTGGAAGATTGGATTCAATGGGGTGTCCTCGGAAAGTGTTTTTCACATACAAGGCACACCCTCCACCTCTTTTGGACTTGCAATCAACCCGGAAGACATTGTAGCCAGGATTGTAGCCAGATTGGGATACACTCCCCTCCCCTGAAAGGAAGTCAGTAGATTGTACCTCTGAGGGAAGTGAATTGGTTTGCTCACAGACACTGAGAGCAGCAGGGAGTACCAAGGCTGTCTTGTTTAATCCGAGGCTACCAGAATCATCAAAGCTGGTTGTGACCTGAGCTTGATGAGCATCCTGAGTATCACAGAAAAAGAAGGAAAGGCACAGAGGTACCTGTCTGTCCAGTCCAAACCAGGGCATCCATTGGAACTGTCCCCTTCACTGGGGCCCCTGCTGCAATAAGGGGGTAAGTGGTGATTTTGGTGGGAAGCAAAAAGGTCTACTTCTGGGTTCCCCCACCTCCTGAATGGAGCATTCACCACTTGCTTGTGCAATGCCCATTCATGATAGGCCTGGTTTATCCTGCTCAAGGAATCTGAGGTATTGTCCTTGCCTGGCAGATGAATTGACTGTAGAGAGGCATTTAGAGAGTAAGCAAGGCTCCGTATCTTCACTGTCTCTGTACACAGAGGAGTGGACCATGTCTCTCCTCATTTGTTGATGTAATATATTGTTGTGGTGTTGTCTGTTTTGACTTGTACCACCTTTCCCTGTATGAAATGAGAGAACCCCTGAAGGGCCAGATAAACAGCTCTTAACTCCAGCAGGTTTATGTGTAGGAGTGAATTTGCACTCTCTCAAGAACCGTGGATGGTGTGATCCCTTAAGTGAGCACCCCAACCAAGCAGGGAAGCATCGGTTGTGAGAACCAAGGAGGGAAGCTCCTCCAGAAATGGAACCCCTTCCCTTAAATTTTCTGGTTCCCTCCATCGTTGGAGGGCCTATAGTAACGTTTATATGACTGGTACTGGCTTTGAGAGTGGTCCCGCCTTTGGCACCAGTGTGCTCTGAGGTCGAACTGAATATCTCTCATCTGAAACCTGGCACCTATGACTGTGCTTGTTGCTGCAGCTATGTGCCCTAACCATTGAAGAAACTGTTTTGCTGGCTTTGGAATGCCCAGTGCAAATGAGCCTGCCAGAAGTTGAATGCTTTCTGCCCTCTCCTGAGGGGAGAAAAGCTCTTCCTACTACTGTATTCAGTTCTGCAGCTATGAACTGCAGAACCTGAACAGGGGTCAGGACTGACTTTTTGGTATTGAGAAAGAATCCCAGGGAAAGCAGCATATCCTGGGTTACCTGAAGGTGATCTGACACCTGTTGGTGGGATTTCCCCTACGATTAGTCAAGCGTCCAGATAAGGAAAAATTGTGACACCCAGTCTTCTGACGTGTGCCACTACTACTGCTATACACTTGGTAAAGACCCTTGGTGCAGAGGTAAGGTTGAAGGGAAGTGTTGAGAACTGGTAGTGGCCTGAGGGGAGTCCAAATCTAAGATACTTTCTGTGTGACTCCCTTATGGAAATATGGAAATATGCATCCTTTAGATCCAAGAAGGCTAGCCAGTCCCCTTTTTGCATAGTTGGCAAAATCATGGCCATTGTGACCATTTTGAACCTGGGCTTTACCAGGTACCTGTTTAGCAGTCTGAGGTCTAGTATAGGCCGCCACTCTCAATTCTTTTTTGTTGTTAGGAAATATCTGGAATAGAACCCCTGCCCTCTTTGGTTGTGGGGGACAGGCTCCACTGCTTTTGCCAGCAGTAGGGCCTGTACCTCCTGCTCCAGTAGTTTTCTTTCTGAGAAGGGAGCTGGTGCAAAATGTTTTAACCTTGGAGGAGGAAGGGACTTGAAGCAAAGGGAGAGACCCTGACTCATTATTTCCAGGACCCATTTGTCTGGTTATTTTTAACCATTCCTGGAAATAGTGGGTGAGTCTGTCCCTACAGGATGTGGAGGAGCAGCCTGAAGGGGAAAGGTCAGGGGTTCTGTTTTGCTTGTTGCTGAGGCTGAGCAGATTGGGGATCCTCTCCGAGAACCCCTTCTATCTCTAGCTCTGTAAAATCCAGTCTGCTGTGGTTGTTACTGCTGCTGGGAAACAGCCTATACCTGAAGGAAAGGCCTCCTAAAAGAGGACCTTCCCCTACCTCCCCTAGAATAAGATAAAGTTGAAGTAGAGGGCCTGTCTCTGGTCGAATTACTCCTAAAAGTAGCTTAATATTCATCTACTTTTTTCATATATGCCTCAGTCTGGGCACCAAAAAGAGAGAGTGGCCTTCAACAGGAAAGTCCATTGCCTTAGTTTGGGTGTCCTGGGTGAGGTTGGTAGCCCTCAGCCAGGTAAATCTTCTTAGAGCAATGGCACCAGCCATCCACCTTGCAGCTGTATCATTGGTGTCAGTTGCCATCTGAAATTGATATTTGGAAGCCTCCAAGGCCAATTTTGCTGTGTCTAGCAGTTCTGACACTGTTAAAGAGGGGTTAGCCTCAGCACTGTCCACTACTGACTGCCAGAGAGCTTTTTGATAAAGGGCTGCATAGGCATGGTAGCTGGCTTGATAAATTGCCAGGGATGCTGAAAGGAACCCCTTTTTTGCCATGCTGTCCCCCTTTCTCAAATCCTTCTCAGGGGGGTGAGAGGATAAGGGAGTTTTGGCTTTCTCACAGACAGGCTGCTGTACAATACCCTGGTGGTCTGGGTGACTAAAAAGAAACTCAGCACCAGATCTTTCTAACTGATACTTCTTGTCACACTTTTTGTCTGTGCTGTATTGAGAGCCTTTAGGATTACTAAAACATCCTTCTTAAAGAATTTGTAGATAGGCAGAAGAAGCCTTTTTGAAGACGTCAGCCCCATAAGCTCCATGTATTGTGCCTCCTCTTCATCCTGTATCTCTTCAGCTGTTTGCAGATCCACGGTCTCTACCATTTTCTTAACAAAAGAAAAATGTGAAGAGAAATCCTCTGAGGGTCTGGGAGGGGAGCCAAAATTTCATTCTGGTGACTCTGCATGTTCAATTCCCTCTTCATCTTGGTCTTCCTCCTCATATGCCACTGTAGCAGTAGGCAAACTAGGGATAACAGTTGCTTTTTCAGCAGTAGTAATCACAAGCTGCTGAGTGGGTAATAAACCCAGTAGCACCTGGAGTAAGGCGAAAGCCTGTGTCAACTCAGCAGGACAAGGAGCATTAATAGGCACCTGAGGGACCCCTTGAGGTGTTTCAGCCGGGGTGTCAGTGTATTTGGTTTTCTTTAATTTTTTGGCAGGCACCGAGTAGTCAGCCGGTTGATTGCCTCTCTTGCCAGAGCCCTCACCCATATCAGGGGTGGATTTAGAGGCTCTGGAAGGAACAGTCACAGTCTTAGAGGGGTGGACTGGTTAGAGCCCATGGACCCCTCCTCTAGTTTTCTTTTAAGCCTCTCCCTACATTTTTCCACTGTCTTAACAAGGAAAGACTTACAAATATCACAGTCTTCATCGAAGTGCTGTTGTCCAAGGCAGATCAAGCAAAGATCATGTTTGTCTGCCTTGGCAAACACCTTTGCACAATTCAAGCAATTCTTGAACCCAGGGGTCCTGTTTTCTTTTTAGGCTTGTCTGACATTATATAAAACAGAAACCAGTAACCGACCAAAAAATAGACTAAATTTAAATATTTGCAGTCAGTTTCAATAGAATAACGGTTGGTTCATGAACCGATAAAGTGAAAAAACTATCGGTTCTGATCGGATCTGGAACCGAGAAAACGCTGAGGAAAACTGATAAACCTTGGTTCAAAAGAGGTTAAAATTAAATAAAATTAAAGAATAAAGTCACCGGAACCCTCTAAAAAGGTTCCAATTAAATAAAAAAAGAAGGTTGGTTGCCCCTCGGTTCAAAGGACCCGTGAGGAACCAATAAACACATTTAAATTTAAAACTAATGAGGTATAAAGCACTAAAGAACAATGACACTAGGCAGTAATGCAAAATAAAACAAAAATACCTAAGTTTTTTTGCTCTATGCACTACAGGAATCTGTCTTGATTGAGAGAAATTTCCAGGGCATCTGAACTTTGCAGCAGAGAAAAGAAATCTGAGGTAGAATATAGGCAGTGACATTGGGAAGTTTGAAAATAGATGCACTAGCTAAACATTCCATGATTAGCATAGCATGCTATTCCCTATGGGGCAGTGCTGGCTTAAGGGAGCACTGCAAGAGTAATAATATTAGTGGATTCCTGGGGTTAGAAAGGAGAAATTCCTTTATAATTACTGTAATTTCCTTTTCCGCTAGCTACAATATTGTCAGTGATGCCTCTCCTGGGAGCCCTTGGCTCCTATTGGATAATATTGTCTGATATATCTAAGGACTTTAGATTTCAGCAAAGGTAATTTGTATATGATTACTGCTGCTTATTTTGAATTGTCTGCTAACAATGCAAATGTTTGTATTTTTCTTAGATTTACAAGCACGCAGGTTAACAGGTTGTGATTTCTGAACGTTGTGCAGTGCTTCACCTTTACAGGCTAGTGCTCAATTTGCTCTGTTTAGTTACATGCACTGTTATTATTGTTTACACTTCTTTATGTTACAAGTGTTATCAGCAGCATAACATCCCTGTCGAGGGATTGGTGGTCAGATGTTTAAGAAGCATGACAGCAGAATCAGTCGGCAAGACTCCCTCAGCCAGATCTACTGAAAGGGGTAGGTCATTCACTTATCCTTTTATCATGTCATATATTATTTACATGTCTAAGTTGTTGGTGTTAGGCTAAGGAGAGAGTTGATTGACCTTGGCGACACGTAGATTACTGGTTAAATAGACAGATAGAGGTACTGCATGGACAAAAGTGACTGAGGAATTGGTGATCTTGGAATGTTCATGTGCCCAAGGTTCAATGTTGATTGACAGCTTTGGGCTGTGCCACTACCCCAGTATGGGTGTTCATTACCCATATGAACTGACTCCCCATTGACACTGTTAGAGCTGACAGAAAAGGAAACTACTATGTAAACATGAAGGAATTTCTCTTTAGTTGCTATGATCTCTGCTCGACAGATTTCCGAGCTTCACGCTCTGTTGTGTAAGCCTCCTTATTTCATTTTTCACAAAGACAGTCTCTTTGCATACGAATCCTAAGTTTCTACTGAAGGGGGTATCAGAATTTACACTGAACCAAATGATACACCTTCCTGTATATTATCCCAAGCATTTCAACCAGGTTGAGGCGCTGCACCATACTTAGAGGTAAATAGAATACTGAGATACTATATTGATCATACCAAGGACTGCAGAAAGCCCTCTCAGCTTTTTGTTTTGTTTGCCCCGGGAAAGAGTGTGGTCCTGTGTCTAAATAATGTCTGTCAAAATGGCTGCCACATTGTTATGTCCTGTTACAGGAAGTATGGTAAAGAACTTCTTGCTGTTGTTCGTGGTCACTTCACAAGGTGTATAGAACATAGAAACATAAAAAAGTGACACCAGAAGGAGACAAAAGGTCTATCGAGTCTGCCCTGGGTTTCCCAAGACCTGAAGTGTGTATAGCCACTTCTGTTGCTTATTTCAAAAATGTTCTTGCTGCTGACATGTGCTGCAGACACATGGGGCATGGTTCACACTTTCACTTAAAGTCACAGTTGGGACATCATCTCTCATAGATGTGCTGGTTTTAGCCTTGTTTTACTGCAAGACCTTCTGTCGTGATTACATATCACACTATACCATCCTCCCTGTTGATTTGTACTGCTTGGCAGTTGTTCCAAAGTTGTGGCCTAGAGGAGGAGATGTCCTAGATGAATATAGAATAGTTATGTAAGAACTTACTGTAACAGTACATCTTCAAGAGAATCTCCTTCATTAGGCCATGCCATATCCTCTCTCCTTCCTCTTTCGATTTCAGTGAGGGTCATATCAGATTGTGCTTAAAACATTACTCCATGCATCCTGTCTCCAGCCCCATGCCTCTCTTTGCATGCCTGGCAATGGTATAATCTCCTGGTTCCTCATGGTTGGGTGGCCCTCTGAGGCTGATCTCCGGTGGGAAACTGAGGAGTGATGGGCCACCCACATTACATGCACACTGATGCTGCACATCATTGTAGGCAACCGATGGCTAGCAACAAGTTTCTATGTGGTCCTGATGCTGACGGCTTATAGTTCCAAAGATGTGGCCTAATGGAGGAGATTCTCTTGAAGATCTGCTTTTCTCCTGTCCCGGGGGGGGGGAGGTGGGTTACATGGGCAGCGATAACCGCAAGTGTTACTGCCTGCAGAAGCATGGGCGGTAAGGTGCAGACAGCTCCTTTCGAGGGGGCTGGGGTTGGGGAGGGAGCTGTGGATGCTTGATGGCAGCATGCATAAGCACGCCATTCGTCTGGATGTAAATCCTCTGCATCGGCGCCCTCAAGGGGTAGGGACTGGGAGAAAAACCAAAAAGGCAAAAAATATCCCGGTCTCATGCAGAATGACACCAGGTCCTCGCTACGTCGAAGTGGCCTGGCCGAGAAGACCAGAGGATAGAAATCCTCTGGGCAGAGACCAGGAGGAAGTAAAAAAAAAATACATTTAAACTTTTGGTAATTATTGCACATCTTAATTTATCTGTATTAGCTCTGTGTGCCAGCATTTATACTTAACATGCTATTTGCCTTTATATTAGCAGCCCTTGACTGTTGTAACATGTTCTCCCATAGCACCTCTGAGCAGTAGAATAAACAGTTGGACCCGAAGTGGGTGCTTGCCACAAAAGCATACAGAGAAAACACGAACCTGGCAGCACTCAAAGTGGGAGAAAGCTTGAAAAATCTAAAATCTTAGATGCTCAATAAATCATAGCACTGTTCAGCATCCAATGAAAAGATCAAGCAGAACCCACGGCACTAACCCCAGTGCTTCGAGCCTTTCCATGATTCTTTGTCAGAGGGTGTGGCTATGGTGCACTGACACTCATTTTATTTTGTAAATTTAAAGTGACATGTTCACCAAATAAAATCATCCACCTACACCGTAACACATTGGTGCAGGCACAAAAATGTACATTGTAATCATGTATATATAAAAAACCCTCACCAAGTGTAAACAAATTCATTATGCATTACAGTTTTGAACACTGACTGCAAAACATCCTCAATAGGTAAATACAGTTTACAGAGCACATATATGAAAGGGTAAAGCATGGGATGAGAGGAAGGGAAGAGGAAAAGTGAAAAGGGAAGGGGGGGCTTTGGAAAAGAAATACAAAGGGACCAAAATACATTTTTTATTATATTGGTGTGGCAGTACCAGTATAGTTAGGGTGAGTGCAAACTTCTATGTTAAAGCCAAATGTTTGAACTTTAATAACTTTGGAACCATTTGACAGATTTATACGAAATGTGGCATGCATAATCTCTATCGGCAGGTCTCTTGATGTGGCAAATTTTGTTTGAATTTGTTGAATGGTTCCAAAGTTAATAAAGTTCTAAATTGACCTTTTTTTTGTCCACCTGTATCTCAGAAATGGTTCTAAGTTGTGGCCTAAAATTTTCAAGGTAGAAAGCCTTTGCCTCACAGATGTGCCCTTTGAAGGTTTGGCAAAAAATAAATATCTGTTCAAAAGTTATTACATTTTTAATTTTATCATTATTTCCTATGGGAAAAGTTAGATGTTCCGCATGAAAATACTTTTGTTGCCGCAGGAGGTACTGCATTATTGCATGTAGGGTCACAGAGCGCTTGGTTTGTTTTCACAGGAGCTACTGTTATTTCGCATGCAGGGTCACACAGAGCATTCTGTTATTTTTGCACAGCCCTGTTGTGTCTGCCATCTTGTTTCCTCATTAGTGAGAGACAGAAAGTTAAGACAACATGTAAAGATGATTGTAATTCAGAAAAGAAACATCAGAACAAAGTTAAAACAGGACTTGTTTAGCTACATTCTAATGTTTCTTTTTTTTTAATTCTGGGCAGAAACACCTTTTGTGGGGACCTGAAATCACGGGTGCCAAGGTTACTGAGAGAACCACTTCTCCCATGTTCTCTGTATGAGAACAGCAGGATTTTCTTGATTTGTGCAACCACAGCTTGAATGCATGCTGCCAGCTGCACTCTCATGTGTGACCTCCTGTTTTCCTGGTATCTAGTGGCACTCCTCACCCGCCGATCACTGTCTGCTATCCCTGGTGTCTAGTGGCACCCCCTTCCATATGCTTCCCTGGTGTCTAGTGGTACCCCCCCACCCTCCAATTCACTTGTTTATTTATAGTATCTGACACCGGGATCCCCACCCCTGGTGTCAGATGTACCACCCCCTTGCCATAGTCCATTTTTTCTCTTTGCCAACATTGAGGGGAGGGGCCCAATCCCTGTGTTGGCACGAGAAGTCCCCCCAGCAGTGTGGGACACTGGGGAGTCCTCTCCCAGTGTTCCCAGATATGTGTTTCTTTTACCTGTAAAGAAGAAAATCATCCAGTGACGTCTTTTTTCATTTTGGCTGAAAAAGAAAATGGTCCCTCGTCATCCCCACCATCCCTCCCTCATCCTTACCTCACCACTGAGCACCCACCACCCACACCCTCCCTTACCTGTACTTACCTCCGGAGCCATCCAATGTCATCTTCTGTGGACCAGGACATGTCTGCACTCTTCAAGCGAAATCACAAACTGAGGAATCGAGGTAAAGTACTATGTAACATATTTCTTTTTTTTGGTTATCTCTATCTGCATGACCTATCTGGTCTGCTCCCTTTCCTGGCAACTCCTTGGGACTCCAACCACCGTCTGACAACCCCCACACTCCATTAGGGTCCTTGCCTGTTTCCCCTGTGGCTTACCCCCTGCAGCGGGGTGGTGGAGAGACCCTATCTCACCCACCCTATCCGGATCCAGATTTGGCAACTTCCCCAAAGCAGGTGTTCCGTTGGATGGCCACCAAGCCACCTGACCAGGAGGTCTACATTTTCTTCATTGTCATGATGCTGGTGGAGGGGTATGTGCATGTGTCCGCACATGCTCCCTCCTGGCGTCTGCCCCCAACTCCTCCCCTGAGGTACAGCGCAACGCCTTGCCCTCCAGCCTCCGCCAGGGAGCAATCAGGTGCCGACTGTAGTGGACCCCCCTCCCTAGAGAAGGAGAGCAGTCCAACAGATGCTCAATCCTTCTCCTCCCTTGCCGACCCCCGGCAACCTGTGCTCGTTCCCGAACACGGGTTGCCAGTGTGGCATGACCGAGCCAGCCATATAATGTACTTCAATGGCATTTTGAACTTATGTTGATAACTTTTTTTATTTTTTAGGTATTTTTTCACCATATTTTCAAGCATGGGCTTTTTGGGACCCCATCTCATGAACACTGTCACTGTTGTTTCATTAATCGGGCCTGGAAGGTGATTTCTTGGTTGCTGCGTAAAATCACCTTTTGGGGTCGATTAATGAAATGACAGTGCCAGTGCTCATGAAGTGGGGTCCCAAAAAGCCCATGTTGAAAATTTGGTAAAAGAATTCCTAAAAATAGCTGACTTATGTTGAAGAGTTTCTATGTACACAGATAATTTTGATAATTTCTGCTATTTTGACTCCAAATTTTCAACATAGCCATTTTTTCACACTACCTAATGAACAATATGGGTGTCATTTTTCACGTCCTGCCCAAAACATGTTTTCATACCTGTGGCACAGAATGGCATTTTGGCATGGATTTAAAAATCTTCAGCTATGGGGTTTATGAGGTGGGGTCATAAGAAGACTATGTTAAAAATTTGGGGTCAAAATATGAAAAAATGCCTAAGTTATGACCATTCGTTGCAATTTCGGTACACCCGCTCATATCTTTGGAAATTTTAAAAATGTTGACCCAAGAATTTCAGCATAGCCTTCTTATTACCCAATCTCATGTATGTCACAGCTGTCATTTTTCAAATCCTGCCCAAAATGTGTTTCAAACAACATGAAGTCTTGCTGTATTCTGACAAATTGCAGTGAGGTCCAACCTTCAAACTGCCCCGAAGATGAAAGAGTTAACTTTCCATGCCAGGCATGGAACGCTGAGCTCGAGCTCGGTTGAGACTCTGTCAGTTGCTGTTTGAACTCAAACCGTCAGATTCTTTACTCTGCCTCACTGAACAGTCGCTCTGGAGAATTCTCCTTTGCTCGGTTCAGTTTGTCAGTTAAAGTACCGTTTTTCTCGGTTTTCGACCAAATTTAAACCGCAACCTTTTGGTTCAGTCTCTGTCAGTGGTATTCGTGAGTACTAGATAGGTTTATATTTGTATTTTCTTCTGTGTGGAACTTGTAAACGTGTCATCGATTCGGTTTGAACCGATCAGGTTGTTTAAAAGGTCTTAAATCTACTTTTAGAGTGTGTGGTTACCGGTTCTTATCGGTTCTGAAAAAACAGATTTTATTATGGTTTTTTCCACGACCCGTAACATGGTCAGGAACCGATAAGAGTGTCTTGCCTGGCGAATTGCTGAAAAAAGGATAAGTTTTGGTTTAGGACTGGCCATGTCTGAGAAACCCAAAGGAAAAACCGGGCCCACTGAGTTTCAACACTGTAGTGTGTGTGTGGGGAAGTCTTTGCTTAGGCTGATCCCCACACCACCTGTGTTTATTGTCTGGGGTTTGACCACCTCAATTCAGACTGCCAGATTTGTAAAAATTTTCCTGCAGCTATCCTAGAAAAAAAGAGTTGGTAGGCTCAGGGAAAGGGAGGCCAAAAAGTCCGCTGACTCGGATGGCCAGCCCGGTTCAGTTCCAACCGAACCAGAAGGAGTGCCCCATGACCAGGGCGAAACTTCTTCGGGCAAAAGAAGAACCGATTCAGAGGAGTCGGTTCCAGTTAAGAGATCAAGAAGGGATAAACCAGCCGGTGTGGATCCAAAAGTTCTTTCTCCGACCGCTGATGAAATAGCCAAAGCAATCAAAATTGTCCAGTCGCTATCCCCATTAGGAAGACGCTCGTTTCCGTCGGTTCCACCGGTTCCAGATTATGATCTAGAAGAATTTTATGAACCAGAGGAGGAGGAAGAAGAAGAGTTTGAGGGAAAGTGAATGTGATTGTGAAAGTCTGGATGTGCCCATCGAACTGGACATCTCACCAGACAGACCTTCAGGAGTGTCTCCTCCTAGGCTTTCTGAGTCCCCCCACTTCATGTTTTACAAGAAAGTGGCTGAAACCCTCCAGCTTCCTATGGAAGAAGCTGTGGATGACCAGGAGGAGCCTGACTATGTTGAAATAATGGATATCCCAGAGTCTAGGAGACTGTCTGTTCCCCTTCATAAGTCCTTTGGGAAACAGACAATAAAAATTTTAAAGACTCCTAATTCTATACCTCCTGTGGATAAGAGAATGGACAAGAGGTATACTCTTTCAGGCTCAAATACAGAGTTCCTTACCCAGCAATGCAGCCATGTTGGGGTTGCGCAGGCTGCTGCCTGTGATAAGGCAAATATACCCTTGGCATCACACCCCCCAGATAAGGACTCTAGGAGGACTGATGCCATGGCAAAGAAACAGTACATGGCAGCATCCTTGGGACTCAGGCAGGCCAATTATATGCCCTATACAGCTAGATAGCAGAAATCTAGATGGGACACTGTTATGGTCTTAGCGAAACAGGTCCCTGGCCAGCTTGCCAAGGAGCTGGAGCAGGTAGCTGCGGATGGCATTGAGGCATCCAAGGTGCAATTCCATGCTGCAGTGGACTCCAATGATGTTTCATCTAGAGTCATGGCTACATCTGTGGCCCTTCATAGGATGGCTTGGCTCAGATGTACTAGCCTGTCTCAGGATACCCAGACTAAGGCCATGTATTTTCCTGTTGTAGGTAATTCTCTGTTTGGGGAGCAAACAGAGAACTACATGAAGAAAATGGATGAATACAGGACCACCTATAGGAGTGCTCAGGCCAAGGAAAGCAAACCACTCCTCAGAGGCAGCATCCCAGGGGCACGGGCAGGTCTTTCATAGACCTTTCTTCCAAGCCCAGGCTTCTTCTTCTGCCTATGCTCAGAGGGTTCTTTAGAGGAGAGGCAGAGCGGGGTACAAGCAGGCCTGCTTCCACCCCTCAGCCTAAAGCCCCTGCAAAACAGGCACCCTGATGGGTTTGCCAGGGCCGATTCTCCACCACCTGTAGGGGGCAGGCTGGCTGACTTTGTCCAGGAATGGATGTCTGTAACATCAGACAAGTGGGTCCTGGAAGTAGTAATCCAGGGACTGGTTCTCAGCTTCAGAAAATGTCCAAAGATGAGAACCAGATCCTTTCCACCTGAACATCTTTCAGAGGCACTTGCCCTAGAGGCAGAGGTCTCTTCCCTCTTGGCTCTCAGAGCTATAGAAAGGGTTCCACCCCTACACATAGGGAAAGGATTGTACTCCAGGTACTTCCTCACCCCCAAAAAGACAGGATAATGGTGGCCCATCCTGGATCTCAGATATTTAAACAAGCACCTTTTAAAGCCAAAGTTCAAAATGGTGACTCTGGGAATAATTCTACCTTTCTAAGGCCAGGGACTGGCTAGTCTCCTGGACCTCAAGGATGCCTATTTCCATATTCTCATCAGAAGCTCCCATCGAAAGTACCTCAGGTTCGAGCTGCCCTCAGGCCATTACCAATTCAGAGCAATGCCCTTCGGCCTAACCTCTGCTCCAAGGGTATTCACAAAATGCCTGGCAGTAGAAGTTGCCTTCCTAAGAAGGAAAAGGATTTCCATCTTCCCATACCTGGACAACTGGCTCATAGTAGGCCAGTCCCCAGACCAGGTCAAGTTACACCTACTGATAAGTCAGCAACCGCTCACTTCTCTAGGTTTCCTTCTGAATCTTTCAAAGTCAGTTCTAGAGCCTGTACAGCTCCTCACCTTCATAGGTGCAGAGCTAGATACAGTAAAGGTAAGAGCCTTCCTTCCGCTGGACAGGGCAAGGACCCTTATTACACTGGCCTCTTCATTCACCATACAGGTGTCTCGACCAACAAGGCATTTTCTGCAGCTCCTCGGGCACATGGCTGCTTCTACAGCAGTGGTGCAGGGAGCAAGATTTCAGATGAGGGACATTCAGTTCCACTCGAGAGCCTTTTGGTCTCAGAAAAAGGATCCTCTGACCAAACTGATCCCAGTGACTCGAACCCTGATCCAGGCATTGCAGTGATGGCAGGATCAGGACAATCTATGACAGGGAGTTCCTTTTGTCACTCAGTTTCACTCTCTAATCCTTACTACAGATGCCTCCCTCTTGCGGTGGGGAGCCCACTTGGGAGACCTGACCACCCAAGGGTTGTGGTCTCCTCAGGAATCTCTGCTTCACATCAATCTATTAGAACTCAGAGCAGTGTTTCTAGCACTTCAGGCTTTTTCCAAGTCTGTTCAGAACAAAGTAGTTCAGATCAGGACAGACAATACCACCACAATGTGGTATATCAACAAGCAAGGGGGCACTCGGTCTATGGCATTGTGCACAGAAGCAATGAAGTTATAGTCTCTGGCCTATTCCCTGAACACCTCTCTTACAGCAGTACACCTCCCAGGCAAGGACAACGTCCTGGTAGATGCTCTCAGCAGGATATCTCAGGGCCATCACAAATGGTCACTGGATACCCTGGTTTTGAAGGTGATCTTCTCCAGATGGGGCACCCCACAGATAGATGTTTTTGCAGCCCCGGACAATCACCAACCCCCCCTTTTTTGCTGCAAGCCCCCAGTGTTGGGCTCAGTCCCCCTGGATGCCCTAGTTCTCAATTGGGAATGGAAGTTCCTGTATGCTTTTGCCCCCTTCCCTCTTCTGTTCAAGGTGCTAGTCAAAATCAGGTCTCAACCCTGTAAGGTAATTCTGATTGCTCCAGACTGGGCCAGACAGCCCTGGTACCCTCTCCTGTTGTCCCTAGCAGTCCACCTTCCCCTGTTTCTTCCCAGGAATTACAACCTGTTAACCTGTGCTCAGGGGAGGGTTTGGTATCCGAATCTCAAATCTCTCAATCTCAAGGCCTGGCTCTTGAAGAGTTAGAGTTTGCTGGTTTACACCTCTCCCAAGGTGTCATGGATATTCTAAAGGCTTCTTGGAAGCCTTCCACCAGAAACACTTGCAATTCTAAATGGAAAAGATTTTCCATTTGGTGCTCTGGGAAGCATATTTCTTCAGAGTCTGCTGGTCTGCCCACAGTCCTTGACTATATGGTTCATCTGAATATCTTGGGACTCAGGCCAGCTACACTAAGAGTGCATCTGGCAGCTGTCTCTGCTTTTCTTTCGGCAGGTAAGCCTTCTTCCCTTTCAGCTTATCCTGTATTCTCTAAGTTTTTCAAGGGGTTGCTTCATACCAATCTGCCATTCAGGGCCCCTGCCCCGTTTGGGACCTCAATGTTTGCATTGCTCAGCTTATGCAACCCCCCTTTGAACCCTTGTCCTCAGCAGAGCTTAAGTACTTGACTCGGAAAACTGTTTTCTTGGTGGCCATCACTTCTGCCAGGCGCATAAGCGAGTTACAAGCCCTGTCAGTGGAACCTGATTTTATCTCTTTCCATAGAGACAAGGTGGTCCTCAGGACTAACAGAAAGTTTTTACCTAAGGTGGTTTCAGACTTCCACCTTAACCAGTCTATGTCTCTTCCTGTTTTCTTCACTGACCATCCCTCCTCGGGTGAGAGGAGGCTGCACAGTTTGGATGTGAAAAGGGCCCTTAGTTACTACATAGAGCGTACCAAGGGTCACAGGTTTGACTCCCTCCAACTGTTCCTCACTTATGGTGAGATTGGTAAGGGAAAACCTGCCACTAAAAGATCCATTGCCAGGTGGATTGTCTCTTGCATTCAATTTTGCTATGAAAAACTAGGCAGGATTCCACCCTCAGGCCTGAGGGCTCACTCTACCAGAGGTACAGCTGCTTCCTTGGCTGCTGCCAGGGATATTACTATCTTAGAGATATGTCAAGCAGCTACCTGGAAAACAGTTCACACTTTTACCAAGCATTACTCCTTGGATATCCAGGCTAGGAGTGATGCTCGGTTTGGCACAGCTGTGCTTCAGAGCCTATTTCCTAGGTAGGTTCTGTCCCTACTTCATGGAGGTACTGCTTGGTAGTCTGCAGTTTGTCAAAATACAGCAAGACTTCATGTTGTTTGAAGAAAAAATTACTCATCTTAGTAATGTTGTTTCTTCTAATGGAGTCTTGCTGTATTCTGACCACCCCCCCCACCTTCCCCTCTCAGAACCTTTGTTTTTGGGATGTGGGTGGGCAGTAGCAGTGTTGGCACTCAAGTGGTGCCCCACATTGTTATTATCACCCCCTTTTCTTTGGGTGAGTGGGTGCTGTGTTTATTTCATTTTTGGGTTTCCTGACTTGAGTCTTTGTTTTGGGACCAAAGATCTGTTTATTATATTTAGTAGCCAGTTGGCTAGTGTGGGTTTACAGCTTCCACACAGGACACCCAGTGAGTTTAGCTCGTAAAGATCTGATGGTTTGAGTTCAAACAGCAACAGACGGAGACTCAACCGAGCTTGAGCTCAGCATTCCATGCCTGGCATGGAAAGTTAACTCTTACATCTCCAGGGCATTTCTAAGGTTGGACCTCACTGCAATTTGTCAGAATACAGCAAGACTCCATTAGAAGAAACAACATTACTAAGGCGAGTAATTTTTTCTTTCATACCTGTGGCGCGGAATGGCATTGCAGTTGCGTAGAATTACGTTACTGGGGTACTTGAGATGGGATAATAAGATGGCTATGCTGACAATTTGGTCACTGTTGTCTTATGAATGGAAGCACAAGACCCAGAAGGCACTGTGTTTCCATGGTTACATACATATGCTTATATATGGAAGGATGCGCTCCCACAGACAAGAATATATTTATACTATCTGATAAAGTAAGGAAATTCATTGCTACAAAATTTCGTTAATGCATCAGTTAGGGTTCCACCATCAAAATTAGGGAAATGTGTTGTTAGGGTTTTCAATCTTAACAGCTCATCCCACCCCCACCCTCCACACACCAACAGGCATTGGGGTATGCCTTGGGGTTGTCAGCCCTAAGGAAGAAAATGGGAGGGAGACAAAAATCAGAAACTACATTAAAACGTATGCAGAATACCCCAAAAAACCCAGAGGGGTCCTTGTGTAACATTCTGTATTCTATAAAAATGGAGTAATGTCCAAACTATCATTCAGTCCCTTTGGGATCAAGGCCTTTAGAATATTGATCAATCTTGATTCACAATTAGAAAGCCTACCAACTCTACCCCCCCCCCCCAACATGGGTTGGCCTCTACATGGTCAATACCATAAATTGGAACTCTGCTGTATTTTTTGTGTGGAATTTGGAAAAGTGCATTCCAATTGGGGTATTAGGTTCAACTCTCATAATGGCTCTAGTATGTTCCTGCATGCGTTCTTTCAAACTACATTTTGTGTGCCCCACATATATCATGGGACATGTACATCTCACCACATAACTTGTGGAACAATTCATAAACTCAGTTATATTGACCTTTCTGTCTATATTTGGATGTGAAAAGTGTCCCCTGAATACAAAAGTAACACATAGCGTTGGATACTAGAGTGCCTGATGGTGGAGAGCTTTAAAACCGCTCTGAAAACTTACCTGTTTGATCTTGCCTTCCCTGACTATTGACTTTGCTGAAGGACTGTTTGAGTAGTTTTTATGTTTTTAAGTAAAATATTTATTGTGTTTTATTGTACAAGTGCTATGATCAGCATGAATAGCAAATTTTGTTTTAGTCTTTCTGTTTATCCCTCCTGACCTACCCTTGACCATCTACTCCTTTGGATCATTCGTCCCTCCCATGCCACTGTCATGGAGTCTGCCCCTAGAGTGCCAGGTTACTCTGGTATTCCTTGATGCCTGGATGACCCCCCCAGGTGGGGCATGGAAGGACCGCCTTCCTGAACCTCAGAGGAGTGCCTGCACAACGAGATCTGCCCGTGGATTGGTGGCTGGGTGGCCTTGAAGTGGTCATCATCTAGGACTGACAAGGGGTGTTTTCCACTTTTCTGTGGACCCCTTCCTCCCCTGAGGATGCCAGCATAGGTAGACAGCATGCTGACACACATCACTATCAAGTGCCTCACAGTGTCCTCCCCTCCCCAACTCCGCTCCAAGGGAGCTGCCAAAGCCCCAAAAGCCAATGCTTCCACCAACCTTCAGGGACTTAAAGCACCCATGGTAACCACACCAAAGGAGGACAGCATCCGTTGGGGCGCTCAGTCCTCCTTCCCTGCCGACCACTGGCAACCTGAGTCCATTCCCGAACTTGGGTCACCTGTGTGGTGCGAGATGTGGCATCCAGCACCTCAACCCTCAGCACCACCAACCATCATGAATAGCACTTTTTAAAAATAAAGATGAACAGAAAAAAAATTGACATACTGCAATGTCCACAGCAAAAACACCCCATAGGTTTAGGTGGCAACCAATCTGGTCTTGTGTCAATCACCTGTTTCTCATACAGGATATGTGTTATCCAATCTCCCAAATTGTTGCCCCTTCTAAACATAATTCTAGACTTTTCTCCCACTACAATGCTAAGTTGCGGTTCCCCTTTTAGCATGTGCCAGTGTTTTAACACTATATCAGAGATGCTATGTGTCACCTGATTAAATTCTATCATGAAAGTGACTGGTTGTTCAGAACTCATATTTTTCTTTTTTGGAACCATATCTTTCCTACCTAGATTTCTTGCTCTAGCAAATGCCTGGTCAACACACTGCTCCAAATAGCCCCTGGCAAGCAAACGCTCTTTTAACTCCTCCCCTTTTTTGTTCCAAGTCAAACACGGTGGAACAGTTACATCTAATACACGTGAATTATCCATAGGGGACCCCCTTAAAGTGTACTGCAGATGGGCACTTTCTGCATGAAGCAGAGTGTTACCAGATGTAGGTTTCCTATACAATGAGGAAACAATCCCTCTCCAACTATTTCAAGAGACAAACCCCCAAAATAGTGGATGTCAGGTCTACAGAAAAGTAAAATTCAGCCCCAAATAATTTGTGTTTAAGAAATCTATGAAAGCAGAGGCTGATGCAACATCCCCATTCCAGACCACCAGTAGATCATCAATACATCTGCCCCAGAAAGCCACATAGGGCAGAAAAGATTTCTATTCTCACTGAAAATCATGGTTCAAACCCCAGGAATCTCCTAGTAGTAAAAGCAGAATAAAGCAGCGCACTCACAGCCTCAGAAATTACAAGGGCACCAGTCTCATAGAAAATAAATACTTTTTATTACATAAACAATAAAACAGAGGCAACAGCCTGACATATTTCGGATGCTCCACCATCCTTTATCAAAGGCTAACTTCATTTCAAACTGTGGCTGTAAATACAGTTTTTTTAAAAGTCAATGATGTCATCACAGATATTGCCATCCCATTGGTTTGTTTAGTATCAGGACAACACACAATCTGACATAATAAAAAACACCAATCAAACCACTTCTAAACACATACTTATATCATAAAAGGAGCCCTGATAATTATATACAAAAAATCAGTATTTATAAAACTGGTACCTGACCATAACGTATATAGCGGGTTGAGGAAAAAAGGAAGTAATGAAAAATTACTAGATAGGGGAAGGAAAGGACAAAGAGGAACCACAGACAGACAATATACCATAATAGAGCAAGCTCAGGAGAATTCACTAAATATGTACAGATATAGAAACAGAACAACATAACTGGAGGTGATCGAACTGAAACTATAACCACTCACAGCCTAGTGACATACATAAGAAAGAGTAATAAACAGCTGGCAATCCTAATTACTTATTCCTTCTCTTCTTTAAAAATGGTTTTAGCTCAAACCCAAGTTTAGCCCCCATTTGTTTGTAGCATTCAAATTAATAATCCAGAACGCTTCTCTTGAGAGTCATAAATCATTAAAATTGCCCTCTGGGTTTTGGCATACTTTATCTAGTCCCATAAATTGAAACTCATGTTCATTTTTGTTTCTGGAATTCATTATGTGTGCAGCTGTAGCATAGGATGCATCTTTTTCTCTATCGCTCTAACATGTTCCTTGACTCTAGTTTTCAAACTTCTCACTGTTTTTCCTACGTGAAAAGCTTTGCATTTGCATATAGCTAAATAAATATTTCCCACTGAGTCACAGGTAATTAGTTGTCTAATTTCAAAAGCACATCCTGAATTCTGATCCACAGATTCTTTCCCTTATAAAATATAAGTGCAACAATTACAATTTTTACAGGGAAAACATCCAACACTCTTTGAGACTAGAGGTGCCAGCTGTATGTTCTACGAAATGGCTATGGCAAGGTTTATCACCTATCGTGGGTGCTTTTTTGTATGCCATCCATAGTGGGGCTCTAACAATGTCTCTAAGTCCAGGATCACTTGACAAAACATGCCAGTGCGATTTTATGATTCTTTCTACTTCTTGAGCCTGGGCTGACTATGGTAATACAAAATTAAACCTATTAGGTGTCTGGCTTGTCGTCACTATCCAACTACCTTCTAACATTTCATCTCTGTTCAAGTTTTCTGCAGCCTTAATTCCTTCTTCAATACTGGTCGGACTATATCTTCACTGTTCTAGCCTAGTGCTTAATTCTTTTGCTCCCTCTTCAAAACTCATCTTGTCACCACAATTCCTTTTTATTCTTAGGAACTGCCCTTTTGGCAGATTTTTAGTAACACGTCTTGGATGACAGCTTTCAGCCCTTAATAATGTATTTCCATCCGTGGGTTTTCTATTTATGTCTGTAGTCATCTTATTTTCCCTTGTTCTAGAAATCCTCAAATCTAGAAAACATACCTCTTCTCTACAAGCATAATATGTAAATTTTAAATTTCTATTGGTATTTTCCAAATACTCTTTAAAGTTGTTCAGTTCAGTACTGCTCCCTTCCTAGATGAAAAACAAATCATGTATCTCTTCCACAGCATAATTTTTGAAAAAAAAAAGGGTTCTGCTCCTGATCCAAGACATGTTCTTTTTTCTATACTCCCATATATAAATTTGCAATGGATGGAGCAAATGCTGCACCCATGGCTGTCCCTAAGCTTGAACAGAAATTCACTGCTAGGGCCAGCCCGGTGGTGCTGAGGATTGAGGCGCTGGATGCCACACCTCCCACCAAGCCGGAGATAGGCTTGAGCGTCCAATGACAGCTCACCTTCTCCAGGGAGGGTTGCGGCCACTGCTGAACACTTGTCTGACTCTGAGCAGAGGCTCCGTGTACTACAAGCCCTGATTGCAGGGGAATGAGTGGCTGCTTTACAGTGAGGGCATCGGCGCTTGTTGCCTTGATGTTACGGGGCTACGCACTGTAGGGGAGGGGAGAAAAAAAGAGAAAAAACCTGCTGGCTCTGGGAAGACGGACTTCCCAGAACATGCCTCCATTGTGCCCCACTCACCAGGACCACCATCTCAGCCTGACGAGATGTAGGATTAGAGGTGATGGACCCCACCTCATCCATGCTTGGGGAAACCAGCTCCATGGAGGAAGAGAGGTGAGTCCTGTGGGTGCGAGGTAGGAGGATGACTCAATGGATGTCCCAAGGATCGGGGCCAGCAGGCAGTAGGGAGAGATAAAGAGTAATTTCAAAAAAAAAAATTCAGTGCTTGGTCTCACCCCACCTCTTGTATTTAAAATAATGTCAAGGCATCTAATGCTCCCTGGGGAATTTTGAATAGAGTGCTTCCATGTCCATTGTAACCATAAAGCTCTCAAGACTTGGTTCTATTTTTTTTATTACCCTCAAAATATCATTAGTGTACTGCACAAAAGATGGTAATTTATTTATTTACAAATGGATGCATGTAAACATCCAAAAACAGAGACTAACTTTCTGTAAGTGCACCAATTCCACTAATTATCAGATGACCCAGTGGGTTTTCTAGTGATTTATGGACTTCAGGAATTAAATAAAAAGTAGGCCTAACTGGGTCTTCCATAATTAAAAATTTCATAGTTCTGTATCTATTTCCCCATTTTTGACTCCTTCCTTAATAAACTCATCGATTGTTGTTTTGAATTCAAATGTGGGTCATAATGTAACAACATAATAGTCCTGATTATTTAGTTCTCTTTCAGCCTTCTCAAGTAGTCCATTTTATTTAACACCACAACACAGCCACCTTTCTCTGCTTTTTTAATCTTCAAAGTTGGATTCTGTTGTAATGTTTTTAAAGTCAGTCTCTTGGCTGTTGTCAGATTTTTGAATTATATATTCAGCGGTGATTCAAACAGTTTGTCCTGCTCCGTTTCCACCAGCTGCCTAAATACTTTAATGGCTGCACTCATGGGAGTGTTAAAAGTAGATTTTGAAGCAAAACAGTGCTGTAACTCTATTGGGCCAGTTGCTCTGACTTCCTCCTGTTGCATATCAATATTTTTATTTCCAAAAATGACTTTAAACTAAAATTTCTAAAAGCAATATTCAAGTCTACTATTGTATGGAACTTTCTGGCAGATATTGTGGGTGCAAAATTCAGCCCTTTGCTCAATACTGATACCTCTGCCTCCAACAGTTCATAGATAAATTCAGTACCTGTGTTTCTTCATCTTTCCTCAAACTCACCAACGTCTGCCCCTGCGGTTCTGTTGTCTGTAGTTCTGTTGTCGACCTCGTCTGCATCCTCTTGTTCCTCTGCCCCTCCTCATCCTTCTCAGTCTCCGTTGTCCACTTCCCTTCCTGGTCTTTCCAACCGAGGGCTCCTGCTTAATTGGTACAATGGCACTGCTTCCTGTCTGGCCTGATGAAAATGGTTCTGGACAACATTCTCTTCCATCACAGAGTCACTTACACTACTGAATTCAAAAGAAATATGTCTATTCCTGTTTCCTAAGATTCCTTTTGGGTTCCTTTTCCAGTTAAAAATGCATCCAAATTCATAATCATTTTTGTCCCTGATAAATTTGGTTTGTTTCACCACTTTTAGCTCATTATCCAATTTAGCAATCAAATCTTTTAGTCTCTTGTTAGCTGCTTCAAAGTCAGGATGTTGTTGGTACTTGAGTACTTTCTGCTCCTTATTCTTAATATCATTTTTTTAAATTTCCTCTTTTCTTTACTGTATTTGATAATCAAATCAAGAAATTTTCTGACCTGTCCAAACATACCTCTGTCTGCCTCTCCACGCCATGCTCAGTCTTGCATGCTGTGCCCCACACTGATACATTAAGACCATCCTTTTATTTCAAAGCTATTTCTAGGGCAGAGGTACTAAGACTCTTAAACTCCATTTCAGACAACACCAGTACTGGCTCTGATGGTATTGAACCTAGACTCCTGAAGTTAGCTGTCCCACTTATTGCCTCTCCCCTTGCCTAGATCTCTACCTTATCCCTCTGCCAGAGCAGTGTTCTTGATATCTGGAAATTGCCAGAATAACTCCTGTTTTCAAAAGGGAGATCCAAAAGACCCTCCAACTGTAGGCCCATTGTGATATTATTGGTACTAAGTAAAATACTTGAGAAACTTGCAGCTACTCAAACTATTGATCTCCTACACAAAACAATCTTCTTTCCTCAGCCCAACATGGTTTCTGCAAGGCTGTAGCACCACCACCCTGCTAAAGTTTACCACTGACACCCTGTCTGCTATGGACTCAGGCCTCCTCACTGGGGCTGTCTTTATAGACATGACCAAAGCTTTTGATCTTGTTGACCACCTATCCTTCTCGCTACTTTAGAGTTGATGGGTTATACTGGGGTGTAGTGACCTGGTTCAGGAGTTATCTGTCAAACAGAGCCCAAGTTGTGAATATGCTTCCACTCTCTCAAACCAGGCTACTCCAAGTGTTGGGGTCCCAAGGGATCCATTTGAGGCCCTCCTTTCTCCACATTTATTAACTGCATTACTCTTAATCTCACCTCATGTTCATCCCTCTTGTATGTGGATGATATTGTTCTATATACTAGCTCCAAAAACCTGTCTGACATAAATTTGTGCCTCTCCTGTAACTTTCATAAAATCCAGACTTGGCTCTCTGATCACAAACTGGTCCTCAGCGTATCGAAAACTCAAGCTGTGTTGTTTGGATCTGCAACTAAGCTTAAATCCTGCAACAATAACACTGAGGTCTTCTGTCCAGGCTCCCTTCCCTTAAATATAGTTACCTCATTCAAATATCCTGGGGTCATCCTTGACCAGAATCTAGGCTTTGATCTCCACGTCAAACCCACTTGTAAATTGGTAAACTCTAAGCTAGGCATTGCCTATAGATCTAGCTACACACTTACACCATCCGCTAGACTGGCTGTTGCCTGTGGCATCCTACTTCCAGCCCTGACTTATGGAGTGGTCAATGATACAGCCATACCTAAAACAACGCTCATGCCTGGGAAACCACCTATAACAACATTTGCCATTATGCATCCTCATCCCTAGGCTCAAACACCACCGCCAACTCTACTCAGACCTAAACTGACTATCACCTGCTGCTCTGAGACTCCACTCAGTTGGCTCCCTAGTGGATAATGTAATCAGGACACAATCTCCTGCTAGTCTGGCTATGCTTCTGTCTCCTCAAACATCCTCCTATGGCCTACGCTCGACTGACAAGTCCCTACTGAAAATACCCAGGTGTAAAACCTCAAAGGGTTCCCAAGCTTTCTCTCACTATGCCACACAGCAATGGAACTCCTTACCAGTAACAGTATGCCATGCATCTTCTCATGCCCTCCTTAAAAAGAGCTTCATACCTACCTACTTGTTTAAAACCCATGCACCTGTTTTAAACCTCCATGATCCCCCCTCTCTCTCTCTCTCTCCCATCTGCCTATTGTGTTACGCCCTACCCTTTCTTCTCTTAGAACCATGGCTATGCTCCACTAGCTGTCTTGGATGATGATTTTGTATGCCTGTATGTTGATTTCCCTTCATAAACACACAGGAGATCTAAAAATTAGTGGAATTTGGTTCCCTCAGGAATCCAAACTGCACATCAGCCTGGTCAGGACAGACAACACAGCCACCATGTGGTATATCAACAAGTAAAGGGCACCAGATCTTCAAGACTGTCCACAGAACCCACAAAAGTTTGGTCCCTGTCATACTTCCTAGAAGTGCATCTGTCTGCCGTTCATCTTCCAGGGAAAGATATATACTGGCAGATTCACTCAACAGAATCAGCCAAGATCATCAAGAATGGGCCTTGAACAGGCAAGTGTTGGACACAATTTTCAGGTGTTGGGGCATTCCAGAAATAAATCTGTTTGCCTCAAATGAAAATCACCAGCTTCCACTTTATTGCTGCAGGCCACCCTCATTGGGCACTGGATTGGACAGGAAAATTTATTTATGCTTTCCCTCAAGTTCCACTGGTGTCGAGAGTCCTCCTCAAGCTCAGAAGTCAGTTTGCAACCATGATACTGGTTGCACCAGACTGAGCCAGGCAGCCATGGTACCCTTTGTTGCTCACCCTGTCCATGAAGCAACCCATTTATCTGCTCCAGAGATACAATCTTCTAACAGCTGTTCAGGGCAGATAGTTTTCTGAACCTCAAGCGCCTTCACCTGAAAACTTGGTTCTTGAGGAGTTAGAATTTTCTGAGTCTAATCTGTCAGAAAAGGTACTTAAAGTGCTGAAAGTTTCTCAAAAACTTCCACAAGAGACTTGTGCTTCAAAATGGAAAATATTTTCCATCTAGTGCAGGCCTGAGAAAATCATTCCCTAAAGGCAGATTTACCCACATTGCTTGATTATGGGGTATTTGCAGTCCCTAGGCCTAAGACCTGCAACCCTTAGGGTTTACTTAGCAGCAGTATCTGCTTATATGTCTGCAGGTGCTCAGAGAACAATAGCTTCACACCCCATTTTTAGAAAATTTTTCAAAGGATTGGCACATTATTCCCTCTTGTTACGGAACCAGTATCTCCTTTGGATTGGAATTTGTGTATAGCCAAACTCATGGAACCCCTTTGAGCCAGTGGCTACAGCAGACCTAAAATTTGTCACATGGAAAACTGTTTTCCTGGTGGCAATCACTTCAGCAAGAAGGGTGTGTGAACTCCAAGCTCTTTGCACTGATCCTAATTACATTATCTATCTTCCATAAGGACAAACAGGTAATTCCTTCCAAAGGTGGCAACTGGGTTTCACTTGAATCAGTCTATCACTCTGTCTGTATTTTTCACAGCCAAATCCAATTCAGGTGAATTGAAACTGCATAGCTTGTAGGTAAAAAGGTCTCTCAGCTATTACATTACACATACTGTACTAAGCAACTCAGAAATCCCCACTCACAGCTGTTCATTACATATGGTGAAGTGTGAAAGGGCAGGCCTGCCTCAAAGAGGTCAGCTGCACATTGGATAGTATCCTGCATCCAATTCTAGTACAGTAAGACTGACAAACAGCCACCACAAGGCCTCAGGGCACATTCCACTCATGGAATTGCTGCCTCTATGGCAGCTGCAAGGGCATCCCTGCTGGAAATCTGTAAATGGACTACCTGGAGCACTACTGTCTGGATGTCCAGTCCAGGACTGATGCTAGGTTTGGCACTGAAGTATTGCAGAAACTTTTTCCTAAATAGGTTCTGTACCCACCTCCCAAGACACTGCTTGATAGTCTGCTAATTGTCTAATATTACTAGGAGATTCCTGGAGTGTGAGGAAAAAATGACTTACCATAGTAATATTGTTTCGTCCAAGTGATCTCCTAGTAGGATTAGACCTCCCATCCCTACCTCCTTACATAACCTGAATAGGTTCAGTAATACATTTATGGGAGTTTAGAAGGTTGAAAGGTAATGGTCCCGCCCAGCCAACCTCAATTAAAAAGAAAATACTTCATTAAGGGAGGAGCCTGAACCAATCAATTATAATGAAACAGCAAACTTAAGATTAGCTAAAAAAGGCCCACTTACCAGAACATTTGTTTAAATATATGATTTTTACTGAATGTCACAGTAACAGATACAGTACACAGAATCCCCACAAGATCTGCAGAGATCCACAGGTATACGTTTTGGAAAAACTTTCATCAGTACAGTACCGTATCTAATAAAAATAAAGCAATCAAATAATCTTATAAGGTATAAAATAAATGTTCCAAAAAGATATCTATCAACACATATATTAAGGTACCAAAAATCAAATGCTGCTCACCAATTAATGACTGTGTGGCTTGCAATGATTCCATCAGCTTAATTATTGTAAATAAATGCCTGGAAAAATTTTATAAATACTATTAAGATTTCTTATTATCAGAAGAACAAGAATGGACTAAGCGACTATTATTTATTGCCAAACCTCATACTCTATCCATAAATTCACTTGTCCCTTTCATAAAATTCCATCATTACAAGGTTTAGTCAACTGCCTGTTACTCCCAAATCAATTCCTTAATTTACAACAAATCAAATATATGCTTCACTTGTTCATGTGACTCATGGCAATCCTCACCAATATAATTCCTAATTATTTATACTAATATCAAATCACATGCACAATTTAACTAAAAATTCTATAGACACTCATTTTAATATTTCTAAAAAGAAATTAATCCTGATTCAAAATGTTTCATTCACTTACCTAAAGAAATGTTAAGGTTCTGAACATGAGTCTTTAAAATAGCGTCTCGGCTTTGTTAAGGATATCTGTAACAGACAGTATTAAATTACTTGAATATCTGAAGTCATAAATGCACATCAATAATGCAGCTGACCAATTATTTGTAAAGTTTTACCTTAAGCGTTCTCAGCAAGTCTTCTTAAGAGGTTTCTATAGGCCAACATAAAGTAAGCATCTTTAAACATCCCTGCTGACTGCTTACAGATGACTAATATACTATTTTCTTATATTCAAATATAAAAAGATTCAGAGAATTAACTCATATAATGTTCTTCCACAGCAAGCACATTTTAGAAAGTAGCATGGCAAGACCTCTCAGTCTCTCTGTATATTTAGAGGTACCGCGCCGACTCTGTGCTGTGTTTAAATAGGCAAGGAATCGGGCGCTGGGCAATGCGCATCACCATGCTAGGCAAAGAACCTCTCACAATATTTGTGCTCACTCTGGGTGCCTGACCTGCATGTAGATGCAGCACCATATGAAATCTATGGTGTCCAGCCTAAACTAATAGGTTTGCATGTTCAGACGAATCACTGGCTGCTCAAAGCATAAAGAACCCCTATGAGCAGGTAAAATATTCAAATAGTTCAAGTATTTTATGACCTGGATACAAATAAAATTCTAGGGCAGTATCCAAATTAATAATATGAGCAAATTTTGCTCCTAAGTAACTGAAAGGAAAATAATTTAAATGATTTGGGTGTCCACATTCCATTCTACATAATAACCAAGGGCAGGAGCATGGGGGGGACTGAAAATGTAAAAATGCTTTATGGAAAGTTATCAGTTTCACTATAGTTACATTATGCAAAGCTAAATGCACAGATAGGTTTAATATTTTACAAACTGGCAATCACATGGGCCCAGGGCAATGTCCAAAGGGTTATTTCGAAAGTATTCAACTGCTAAAAAAGATTTTTGGAGAAAGAACAAAACCTGATTTCTCTTATAATTCTATATGTTGCGCCTGATAAAATTAACCCCTACTGGATAGAACAGTCTGGTGGTCACAAGATATAAGGTATGGGAGGTCAAAAGGTCAAGAAGTAAAAATAATAAATCATAATGAACTCAACCTTTCTTTTGAAGTTATAAACATTACATTTTAACTTGTTTTTTATGTTATTTATAAGATTGGCTGCCAGTCAATGGAGTCATTTGGGATTAGTGTCTTCAAATCTGTCAATATAGTATACCTACCTTGTTAAAATGTTCATCCTGTAATCTCCACCTCTTGTATCAGGAAGTAATTTTTCAATTTCAAAGAATCTTAACTGTGGAAGTTGATGTCCCTGTTTTATAAAATGTCTAGCAACAGGGATAAGTTCTGTCTCTAATATCACTCTTGTGTTCTATAATCGACTTTTAAGCAGTTTCTCAGTTTTACCTATATATACTTTGTCACAAGGACATTTAAGCACATAAATAACACCAGTAGTGGAACAATTAATAAACTGTTCAACAGTAATTTCCTCATCATGAGATGTATTATGAATTTTTTAATTGTATGCGTGTTGTTACAATTAGTGCAATGACCACAGGGAAAATTGCACTTTACCTCTGATAAATTCAAAAAGTGGGAAGGTCTAGTGTCTGGTATTTTATGCTCAGTTTTCATACGTCTATTACCCAATGTTCTATTCCTCTTAGGGACAGAAAGTGGAAGATGTTCAAAAATCTGATCTCCTAGGGGAGTTGCCTGTAATACATGCCAGTGTTTGTTCACAGTATTTTTAATGGTAAAGAAAACATCATTATATACTGTAGAAAAAACAATCCTCCTTTGTCTGCCTGGTCCCTACTGTGTGGGGTTAATAGATCAGTCCTAGTCCTTAAGGAAACTTTTTGTTCTGCAGATTGTAATACAACTTGTTTGTATCCCCTAGCCCTAAGTCTCTGTGACATATCCGCTTGCACGTTTTCAAATTCTAGAGGCTCAGTGCAGTTGCGTTTCGCTCTCACCAGTTGCCCAGAAGGAATAGATTCAATCAGTTTTTTAGGGTGAAAGCTCTGTGCATGCAAAATTGCATTTTTGTATGTTATTTTACAATATAATTTTGTTAATAGCCGGTTATCATGTTTATAAATTAGCAAATCCAAGTACGGGATCTGTTCTGTACTGAAATTCATGGTGAAAAGTAAATGATCAGTACATTCATTCAGATACTGATTGAAGCTGTGTAACTCCTCTACCGTTCCTATCCATATTACTATGATGTCATCTATAAAACGTTTCCAGAACCGTAGCTTATTTATTTACCTATTCTTACCACTGTATATATATTTATTTTCAAAATGAATCATATAAATATTGGCATAAGACAGAGCCATGCTAGAACTCTTAGTCGTACCTTTTATTTGTAAGTAAAATTGTTTTTCAAACTGGAAATAGTTTTGGGTCAAGACTGTTTCTGCCCATTTGACAAGCAGTTCATTGGAAGGTTTTTCTTCTCCTCTATTATTATCTAAAAATGCTTTCAAAACATCACATCCACTTCCTTGCGGTATGGACGTATACAAATCCTTAACGTCCCATGTTACTAATATGCATTGTTGAATATCTAGGTCACTGTCATTCAAATTCTCTATATTGGTAATTACATCTGTTGAATTCCGAATATATGACTTAGTCAGCTCCACTAGTGGCCTAGTGTGATGGTCAATAAAAACTGAGAGGGGTTCAAGAACCGAATTAAAGCCTGAAACAATGGGTCTGCCTGGCGGGCGCTAAGATTCTTATGTATTTCAGGGAGTATGAAACAATTGGTATAGTTGGATTAATCCTGAAAAAGATCCTTTCTCCCATTCTGAAATTTGATGATTATCAAAGCACTTCATAAAAGTGCTTGTACCAGATCTGAAACAGTCTGTGTTGGATCATGCTCTAAAACTGCATAATTTTATCTCACCTGTAGTAACTCCAAACAAATATGTCAATATTGTGGATAATCCATGACTACTACTGCTCCCCTTTATCTGCACTTTTAATAATTATATTGTCATCATTCTCTAGGTTTAGTAATGCTGCAAATTGTTGTGCAGATAAATTAAACTTTCCTTCTATCCATAGTCCTCTCCTGTTTTAAAATCTTTATATCTCTATTAACAAGAGCCATATATGTCTCTATTATATGGGCTGTAATTGAGGAGTGAACCTGGATTTAAGATGTAATTTACTACTAAGAACCATCCTCTTCTTTTGTTCATGCATATCTACCACCTTTTCTGGCTGAGACCCCAAAAATATCTCAATTTGAGTTTTCTAAAAAAGCGGTTATGATCCAAATTAATTTCAAACTTTTTGACTTGGCTATGTGGGCAAAAAATGAGACCTTTGCTTAAAACTTGTACCTCTAAATCAATAAGTGTCCTCTTAGAAATATTATTCACTAATTGGTTTTCATCATTGCAATCATGTTGCCCTGGCTTCTATTGGGACCTCTTGTCCTTTCTTGTCTTATCTTTTTTCTATCCCCCTGTATCTGTTCCTATGCCTGTTCTTCTTTCTGTGGAATGTGAGGGGCTGGACAGCTGTAAATCTTCCATTGTTTTCCACGTTTGGCCCTCCTTTGTATATTGATAGCCTCTCTTGCCCCTCTGGTGGAAAGGTTGCCATTAATCATTGGCTTACCTTTTTATATATTTTTAATGCACACAAGTACGGCTAGGATATTTAGCTCTCCTTTTTGTGTCTTTCTTGTCCTGTTTGGAACCCATCCTCTTTACCAAGGGGAGGGTATTGTGGTTAAGAATGTTTTACTTACAATTATTTAATAGTCTAGTGTTTTCATCTACAAAATCAAGTCTGGCAGTTAGATGCCACCTAGAGGCAGAAGTTTTGAATGATGCATTCCAAATTCTCTAATTTGCATACATTCTATCTCAAAGTTCTGGGGCAGTCAGCAACTCTGGACTGACTACTAATTGTCTACTCCTACTAGGAGATGCCTTGGAAGAAACAATATTAACTATGGTAAGTAATTTTTTTTTCTTCCATCAAGCCATAAACAAATTAGCATAAGATGGCATCATTATTTGTACCCATAGTAGTACCCTTTGTTTGCAAGTAAAGCTTTACGATCAAAAAGAAAATAGTTGCTATTTGACATCAGATTAAAGGAAACTCTCAGAGCTTGTGGCCAGAGATACTGTAAGTCAAATGGATGAGTACCAGATCACAGTTTTAAAAGGCAATAAAAGTCAAAATGTAAGTTTTATTGCCTTTTGATCCTCCGATAGTTTGCACTCCATTTTAAGTGTTTATTGAGTACCCTTGAGACCGGAAGTGACGTACACAAAGGGCTGTGTCACAGGCTCGCATCACGGAAATGAATGGGTTTTACATGGCATAATTCAGTTCCTTATATTGGTTGTGCAGTGTCTCATTTGGAAGGGATCATTTTTCTGCATACCAAAGTATGTTCAGGCATATTTATTTTAAATGTAGTGTTGTCGACGCTTCATACAGAGAAACATTTGTATTTCAGTGTGATTTCAGTGGTTCGCATGTTGCCTGATACAATGCACCTTATGCCTCGTGATTTGCATCTGTCCATTTGATGTTGATGTACAGTAAATGGTCATAGTTCAAAACGTTTAAAAAACACTGATGAAAGCATCTAAGTGAATATTGGAGAGAACAGCACTATGTGTGCAAGTTGCAGTTACTCAAAAGTCTCTCGAACTCACAATTGCATACTATGTTTTCAAATGTGATTTTGATCTGCAAGAAAACTGCAGCTTTTAATTCATGGTTTTGTTGCTATTCACATAATTATTAGTTGAATCCCAGCGTTTGTATTTGAGATGCATATAGATGTGTCCTGATAATCTGCCTGCTGACGGTACATTGGGATTTCTGTTTATTTTTCATGTTCTGACGTGTCCCTAGTAATAGTAGCGTTTCAGTTGTATGTGCAACAGTGCACTAATTTATTCACATTCCAATGTATTTTGGCCATATATTTTTAGTAATTGCCCTGCATTGTTCTGATTTAGCAGAATTCAGCTGTTCCTAGTAGTGTCATTTTGTCCTAGCATTATCGGTGAAACTAAACTTGGTGGGGGTGGAGAGCAAAGGTGCACTGTACATGCATAACACATGGCGGTGGGGAAGGGGGGCAGTGAGCCACACCACAACAGATACAGTAACAGGGAGGAGGGGTTTTGAGACTCATGTGTGCAAATGCCATAAGTCTGTGAAGAAAGATCCCACATGTAGCATCAATAATGCTTGAGGAGAGCCTTGAAATTGTGGTGGTGACGGAAATATGGTGCCACCAACAGCAAGGATGTGACATGGCAATAACAGGGTATACACTGTTCAGGAGTGAGGAGGAGGAAAACAGAGGGGGGCGTGCACTGCACATAACGGAGGTATCTGGGTGGGGTTTTGAGACTCATGCCGTAAGTCTGTGAAGAAAGATCCCACATGTAGCATCAATAATGCTTGAGGTGTGGTCTCAGATTCTTTTACTGTCTATACTTTACCTTAATTTCTATATACTCAATAACCACACCCAATGGTTATTCCAATAAACTCAGTTTATTGTCTGCACACATATATGTGGGAGCCTCAGCTAAAGGAGAGATCTCCTCAACAGAGTCTTACACAGTATTTTATAGCACTTACAGCAGGTACACATTTCTTGTAACAGCAAATAGCATTATGAGTCATGGTACTGTTTCCAGTTCTCCACCCCATGTCTTGCATGCCTTTCCCATATATAGAGTTGTTTTTCTTAAACCTTGCTTTCTCTTATCACAAACCTGAAGAACTGGCTTTGGCCAGCTCGGGCTAGTGCTTTATGCTTGCTCTGTGGTTTCTGTGAACTATAATGACCCCTAATGCTAGCTGACTTAGCTTTTACACATGCTTTGTTTTACCCTTATGCAGCTACAACAAAAGCTTTAAACTGCAGCACATTATAGTACAATTTTATAAAATTCCTCCACACTCCCCCTTTTGATACTTTGTATCAACTAACCACCCCCCTTTTTATTTATATGATTTAAAACTGGTTGCCAGCATACAGATAGTTAAGGCATTTATAAAAAAACATTTTGTTTTGGAGTTGATACAGAGGGAGTTATAGATGGAACACAATGGTGAGTTTGTAAACCATAATACAGAATTGAGGGATGTCAACACCACAATTGAAATATGTGAAAAAATGCTAACATGTGACACCACATATAACACAATATAACATAACAATTTTGTTGATGAAAAAGAGTTCATGGAATTCACTTTGAGAGTGAATAAGGTAGATGCTACCTTGTGTTGAGGTGTGCACACCCTTGGAGCTTGATTGAAGAATCTGTTGATAATGTCTCTTGACAGATAAGTCCTTATAAAACATAACAGTCCATAAAGTTAACAGTCCATAAAGTTCATATAAGTAAGCACAGGTTGGTGTAACTACAGTACAGGTGAAATGTCATTTGCAGAATAGTGGTAACCCCACAAGGCACATGGGGCAATGCAGACAGTAATTTAAAATCAAACACCAGCACAGTAGAAAAGTCAGTGTTCACGTTGATGGCTGCTGGATGGCTGATTGCCAACACACTGGCCAGGGGTGCATTAGATTATGCATTGAGTTCATTGAGTTCTTTTAATGGAGCCACACACACACACTTGCATGGCATTTGTGTCGTGATAGTTGATTACACTCCGGCACAAAGATTAACAGTCCATAAAAAGGTAACAATTGACAATAAACCATTAAGAATACAGTCCATAACAGAGCAATAGGGTTGTAGAAAGTACCAGCCATGTTTGGAACAAGCGGCAGTGAAGAAAATGGATGTATTGCTTGAAGGTCAATTGAAGCAGAATCTTCTCACTGGAGTTAGGGGAGTGCCCCTTCCCCAGACTTAACTTAACTGACTGGACCTTTTTCAGTTGATTTAAAGTTCTACAAATAGGTGTAATTTTGCTGAAAACATTACCCTTGCAGAGGTAATAATAACTTGATTCATGCAATAGTCCTTATATGGAACTAGTCAGGCACAAAGATAGTGATGACATCAAAGCTGTGGCAGTTGTTTTCTTTTTAGGAAAAAGATGAAGGTCTTGGCAATTTAGATGAAAGTATTACTGCTGTTGAACGTGGAGATCTTATGTGTGCCACACCGTGGAAATCTGCAAACTTGCAAAGTGTGTTAGACACTGAGTTAAAAACACATAAATAACAATCTTTTAAACCATTTACTTTTTTGTTTTGTAAAGAGTGGTGTGACAGAGCCTAAATTCTGGCAATTAGAAAAAGAAAAAATAAAAATGGGACATTATCCGCACACCTGGGGGTGCAGGCCGAGGTTCAATTATACCATTTGACCATCTGTAAATCATGACAATGTTATGGTTACCTCCTGCTTTTAAATTACAGAAGCAGTTATGACAGTGATGAACATTATTTTCCTGTCTGTTGCAAGCAGGCCTGACTGAGACCTGAGTTATAAAATCTTGTAATGATACAATACATAGATACATAGATACACAGACAGTGTTGGCAGACAAGGGCCCATGGCCCACCCAGTCCGCCCATCTGAGCTTGTAAGTTCAGTCCGTTTCCCTAGAAGTCTGTTTCCCCTTACCCCTGACCTCCAGAACTCCTCTATGTCTATCCCATGCACTCCCAAATCCCGTGATTGTTTCAGCCCCCACCACCTCCTCCGGCAGGGTGCTCCACCCGTCCACCACCCGTCCTGTGAAGAAATTCCCTCATGTTTCCTCTGAATCGTCCTCCCTCCAACTTCATCCCATGCCCTCCAGTCCCGGAACATCTCCTTCGCTTAAAAATAGTGTTTTCCTGCACTCCACTTCTCCCTGCAAGATACCTGCATGTCTCTCATCACATCCCCTCTCTCCCTCCTCCTCTCCAGGGAGCACACGTTCAGCTCCCTCAACCTGCCCCCACAGGACCTGTGATGCAATCCATTTCTGCACCATTTTCACCCCTTGTACTCCCTTCAGACCCATTACCCCCCTTCCTCAGTAAAGACTGAGCAGAAATACCTGTTCAATATGTCAGCCTTACTGTTGTCATCCTCCACACGACTCCCATCCTCCCCCTTCAGTCTCACTATCCCTCCCTTTGTCTTTCTTTTTTTTACTTATGTACCTGTAAAAGGTTTTGTCCCCTTTAACCACTGATTTTGCAATGTGTTCTTCTGTCTGAGCTTTGGCTTCCCTTACTGACTTCCCTGCCTCCCTTTGTTTTTCCTGGTACTTCTCCCTATCCCCTTTTGCCTGTGTCTTTTTGTATTGCCTGAATGCTATCTTTTTGGCTTTCACTTTCTTTGCTACCTCTTTGGAAAACCATAATGGTCTCCTCTTTCTTTTCCTCTTGCTAACCTGCTTAATGCAGTTACACGCTTCAAACATATTGTTCATAACAATATGCCTTTTACACAATGCAATTAGTGGGACAAATACATATGTTGTTGGCCTATGCCAATTTAATAATAGTGCCTATTGCACCTGTGACAAGTGAAAAGGTCTACCTTTTTTACCCTGTATAGTGAAATACTCCAAAGTACTGAGTGGGGCAAGGCTTGAAGCATAGGTTTGGAGTACAATCTAAATTGTGCATATTATAATTGTTAAAATTTAAAATGACAAAAACCTGCATAGAGTACACTCATTCTTCAGGGGTACCTGTGAGTAATAAGACAAACAGACATTAATTTTACTTTTGGTTTTGCTTTGGAAGATATTGTAGGGTGGGTCAGCAAGCTGGTCCCAGTATTTAGGTTTGGTTATGAGCATTAAAAACGTTATACATGTGGAGCACTTTTCTGAATACACACATGATACAGTGTAGCAAGATGTATATCAAAACATTATAACATAAACATGAAACATAAGCATGTTTGTAATAGAAAAATTTCAGTATTGAGCATAATGCATAAAATACATTTTAAACAACACATGTAGACTGTAAACTTAGCTTAGAGTCCAGAAATGTTAGAGTACTGTGAATTTACTGGTTGAAAAAAAAATGCATTTATTGCTGTAAGGCAATGACAAAAGTTGTTTTGCATTTGTTTTAACAGGATAAGAAAGCTGAAAAGACAATCAAAAGAATGAATGTGTGTGGACATACATACACAACTTCACCCTCCAGCGTAACTGATTACTTGCTGAGGGCAGAAACCCTTGTACCAATAATAGGTGTGAGATTTAACTGTTTTGCACTAGAAAAAGCAGAAGGGCTGGGCTGGGTTATGCTGTTAAAATACTTTGGGTATTTTAAAAACCTGTAAAAAAGAAACAATTATTGGCAAATATACATTTCTTTATTTACCTTTGAGAACAGTGATATGAACCTACAAAGTGGAGAGGTGACTTCCCCAAGCCAACTGAAGAGCACAAACTGAAGAAAACAGCTTGAATACTGTAGTAATAAAAGAGCTTAATGTGGATGGTGACATGCAGTCCCCACCTACTACACTTTAAAATTATAACAAGATAATATTACAATTAGTTTAGTAAGTTTCATACCTTACTATAAAGATAGGAACTTCTTTTCTCTAAAAGAAAGAGAAGAAACATGAACAAACAACAAAACAAACACACACCAGTTTAAAAATAAAACAAGATTATTTCCATAGGATAAAAAGCCAGCGTCCCTGGGTTACCCTTATCCTAAGCATGACAAGAAATGTCAGCTGAGTTTATAAGATCAGATTAATGGTAATACTGTACATTACATATTTTTAGAGTACATTTCAAAAAGAAAAAAAATGATTACACCATGGTTGCACATAAAACCCAAACCATTGTTTTTAACTACAGATGGTAAACTCTCAAAAAAGCTGTAATAGTCCTTTTTCAAAAGCGTACTGTATATATATAATAAAAATATAGGGGAGATGAATAATTCTCCCCTTCCAGCCTGAGTATTGCCTGTATGCTGGCTGCAAGTCCAAACCAGTGAGGCAGAAGAGGTTTGTTCCTCTTTACTTAGAATACTAGTTTTGCAATAAAAGTCAAATTACATGGTTCCTCTTGGTGTGCTTTCATGAAAACATACATTTTGTGTGAGAAAAGTTGTGCTTTAGGTATGGAATACACATCAAGTTTGAACTAGTAGTAACATAAAATGTTTAAAACACAAGAAGGTCAAATAATGTGCAAAAGGTCACAGTGTGCATGCAAGGGTCGTTCAAACCCAGTTATTTTTGTAGTGTCCTGAAACACTACTAATAATAAATATCTTTAAATAATAATAGATTACACAATAAAACTGCTGGCCAAGACAGTACACACACACATACAAAGAAATACTTAACACAAAATAAGACTGACATTGTTTCACACCAATTTGCTGAGGTATTGCCCATAGGTTCATTAGAAAACTGTACGTGTTTAAATATATGTGCTGCCTCCTGCTAGTCTTTAACACTGGTAATTTTAAACCAACACATTTATACATATAGCCATGCCAAATCTTTCCAGAACAAAACACTTTTTAAACACATTTTCAACTCCGTTAAAACGCAGCACAACATATCATCTGGTAAGTGAACACATCTATATAACATGGTTACACTTTCTGGGCATAGCCAAAATATAGCACCTACCATTTTGCAAAAAAGTTCTAGTTATAACTGAGAGTATGATAAAGCCATTTATAGCTGTTAACACATTACATTTCACCTAGCAGTGGCTTGGCACATTGCTTGCCAAAGGCTACAAATCTTTCTGCATGCAATCTATGCAGCGTCATATCTCTTTACCTTCAACACTACCTGCTTTAACCAACAACTTCTAAAAAAAAGTTCTTCACTGACCCTATCTAGGCAGCACAAATGTTCCATTAAAATAAAGCCAATTAAAACAGTCAGCTATGAGGCAAGGAAGCTTCTTTCCCTTTTTTTTACTGTAACATGTTGTGCACTGAAAACAAGTCAATCCTATCAACATAACCTTGACAACAGAACATAATTACAGAACACAGATATAAGCTAGAAAATATACACGAGAAAGGCAGACATTACCTTGTTTAGTATAGTATTACAGAAATAAAACAGAAGACATAAAACAACTTTGAATAGGAGGGCTTCCAGAGCAGGCCCTCGCGACCTCCGGTCTCATCCGGGAGGGATGGTTTCTGTGTGTCTGGGTTGAGGCTTTTCTTTGGGCAGGAGGGCTTCAGAGCAGGCCATCGCGGACGTCGGTCTCCTCCGGGAGGGGCTGGTCTCTGGTGTGTCTCTGGCCCGAGAGCTGCTTTGGGCAGGAGGCTGGGCAGCGATAAAAGCCTCCGGTCTCCTCAGGGGAGGTTTGGTCTCTGGTAATCTCTGGGTTCGAGGCTTCTTTGAGCAGGGAGGGCTTCAGAGCAGGCCCTCGCGAGCCTCCAGTGATCTCCTCAGGGAGGTTGTCTCTAGTGGGTCTGGGGTTAGAGGCTTCTTTGGGCAGGAGGGCTTCCAGAGCAGGCATTAGCGACCTCCGGTCTCCTCAGGGAGGGTTGGTCTCTGGTGTGTCTGGGTTGAGGCTTCTTTGGGCAGGGAGGAAGCGCTGGGGAGGCAGATTTCATGACCTCGGTCTCCTGAGGGGAGAGGTGGTCTCTGAGTGTGTCTCGGGTTCGGGGCTTCTTGGGAGGCTTCAGGCCATTTCATGACCTCGGTCTCACCTCAGGGGTGGTTGGTCTGGTGTGGGTTCAAAAGCTAACAGGCAGGAGGGCTTCAGAGCAGCGGAGAAGCCTCAGGCCTCCAGACCTCCTCAGGAGGGTGGTCTCTGGTGTCTCGGAGTTAGAGGCTTCTTTGGGCAGGGAGGGCTACGAGCAGGGCCTCATGGATCCTCGTCTCCTCAGGGAGGGGTGGTCTCTGGTGTGTCTCGGGTTCGAGGTTTCTTTGGGCAGGGTGGGCTTCAGAGCAGGCCCTCACGACCTCCGGTCTCCTCAGGGGAGGGGTGAGCCTGGTGTATCTCGGTTCGAGGGCTTCTTTGGCAGGGAGGAAGCCAGAGCAGGCCCTCATGACCTCCCGTCTCCTCCTCAGGGGAGTTGGTCTCCTGGTGTGTCTCGGGTTCGAGGCTTCTTTGGGCAGGGAGGGCTTCAGAGCAGGCCCTCGCGACCTCCGGTCTCCTCAGGGGGGGTTGGTCTCTGGTGTGTCTCTGGTTCGAGGCTTCTTTGGGCAGGAGGGCTTCAGGCAGGCCTCGCGACCTCCAGTCTCCTCAGGGAGGTTGGTCTCTGGTGTGTCTGGGGTCTGAGGGCTTCTGTGGGGCAGGAGGGCTCAGAGCAGGCCTCCATGACCTCCAGTCTCCTCCGGGAGGGTGTTGGTCTGGTGTGTCTCGGGTTCGAGGCTTCTTTGGGCAGGGAGGGCTTCAGAGGCAGGCCCTCGCGACCTCCCGAGTCTCCTCAGGGGAAGGGGTTGGTCTCTGGTGTGTCTCGGGTTCGAGGCTTCTTTGGGCAGGGAGGGCTTCAGAGCAGGCCCTCGCGACCTCCAGTCTTCTCAGGGGGAGGGGTGGTCTGGTGTGTCTTGGGTTCGTGGCTTCTTTGGGCAGGGAGGCTTCAGGGCAGGCCCTCGCGACCTCAGTCTCCCCTCAGGGAGGGTTGGTCTCTGTGTGTCTCGGGGTTTGGGGGCTTTTTGGGCAGGGAGGCTGGAGGCAGGCCCTGCGCGACCTCCATTCTCCTCAGGGAGGGGTGGTCTCTGGTGTGTCTCAGGTTCGAGGCTTCTTTGGGCATTTGGGGCTTCAGAGCAGGCCCTCGCGACCTCCGGTCTCCTGGGGAGGATGGTCCTCTGGTGTGTCTCAGGTTCGAGGCTTCTTTGGAGCAGGAGGGCTTCAGAGCAGGCCCTCGCGACCTCCAGTCTCCTCAGGGAGGGGTGGTCTCTGGTGTGTCTGGGTTCGAGGGCTTCTTTGGGCATTTGGGGGCTGGAGCAGGCCTCGGACCTCCCGGTCTCCTGAGGGAGGGGTGGTCTCTGGTGTGTCTCAGGTTAAAGGCTTCTTTGGGCAGGGAGGCTTCAGAGCAGGCCCTCGCGACCTCCGGTCTCCTGCGGGAGGGTGGTCTCTGGTGTGTCCTGGTTGAGGCGCTGCTGGGCGAGGGCTTCAGAGCAGGCCCTCGCGACCTCCAGGCTCTCCTCAGGCGGCAGGGGTGGTCTCTGTGTGTCTTGGGTTCGTGAAGCTGCTTTGGGCAGGGAGGGCTTCAGAGCAGGCCCTCGCGACCTCCGTCTCCTCAGGGAGGGTTGGTCTCTGGTGTGTCTCGGGTTCGAGGCTTCTTTGGGCAGGGAGGGCTTCAGAGCAGGCCCTCAGACCTCCCGTCTCCTCAGGGGAGGGGGGTGGTCTCTGGTGTGTCTCGGGTTCGAAGCTTCTTTGGGCAGTGAGGGCTTCAGAGCAGGCCCTCGCGACCTCCGGTCTCCTGAGGAGGGGTGGTCTCTGTGTGTCTCAGGTTAGAGGCTTCTTTGAGCAGGGAGGCTCAGAGCAGGCCCCGCGACCTCCAGTCTCCTCAGGGGAGGGGTGGTCTCTGGTGTGTCTCGGTTCAGGAATCTTTGGGCATTTGGGATTCAGAGCAGGCCCTCGCGACCTCCGGTCTCCTCAGAGGAGGGGGGTGGTCTCTGGTGTGTCTCGGGTTCGAGGCTTCTTTGGGCAGGGAGGGCTTCAGAGCAGGCCCTCGCGACCTCAGTCTCCTCAGGGGAGGGGTGGTCTCTGGTGTGTCTCGGGTTCGAGGCTTCTTTGGGCAGGGAGGGCTTCAGAGCAGGCCCTCGCGACCTCCGGTCTCCTCGAGGGAGGGGTGGTCTCTGGTGTGTCTCGGGTTCGAGGCTTCTTTGGGCAGGGAGGGCTTCAGGCAGGCCTAAAGCCTTGGGTCTCTCCTGAGGGGAGGGGTGGTCTCTGGTGTGTCTCGGGTTCAAGGCTTCTTTGGGCAAGGAGGGCTTCGGAGCAGGCCCTCGCGACCTCCGGTCTCCTCAGGGGAGGGGGGTGGTCTCTGGTGTGTCTCGGGTTCGAGGCTTCTTTGGGCAGGGAGGGCTTCAGAGCAGGCCCTCGCGACCTCCGTCTCCCTCAGGGAGGGGTGGTCTCTAGTGTGTCTCGGATTCGAGGCTTCTTTGGGCAGGGAGGGCTTCAGAGCAGGCCCTCGCGACCTCCGGTCTCCTCAGGGAGGGTGGTCTCTGGTGTGTCTCGTGTTCGAGGCTTCTTTGGGCAGGGAGGGCTTCAGAGCAGGCCCTCGCGTCCTCCGGTCTCCTCAGCGGAGGGGCTGGTCTCTGGTGTGTCTCGGGTTCGAGGCTTCTTTGGGCAGGGAGGGCTTCAGAGCAGGCCCTCGCGTCCTCCGGTCTCCTCAGCGGAGGGTGGTCTCTGGTGTGTCTCGGGTTCGAGGCTTCTTTGGGCAGGGAGGGCTTCAGAGCAGGCCCTCGCGACCTCCGTCTCCTGAGGAGGGGGTTGGTCTGTTGTGTCTCGGGTTCGAGGCTTCTTTGGGCAGGAGGGCTTCAGGCAGGCCCTCGACCTCCGGTCTCCTGAGGGGAAGGGGTGGACCCTGTGTGTCTCCGAGTTTGAGGCTTCTTTGGGCAGGGAGGGCTTCAGAGCAGGCCCTCAAGACCTCCGTCTCCCTCAGGGAGGGGTGGTCTCTGGTGTGTCTGGGTTAAAGGAGGCTTCTTTGGGCAGGGAGGTTTCAGAGCAGACCTCGCAACCTCCGTCTCCTGAGGGGAGGGGGTGGTCTCTGGTGTGTCTCGGGTTCGAGGCTTCTTTAGGCAGGGAGGGCTTCAGAGCAGGCCCTCGCGACCTCCGGTCTCTTCCGGGGAGGGGGGTGGTCTCTGGTGTGTCTCGGGTTCGAGGCTTCTTTGGGCAGGGAGGGCTTCAGAGCAGGCACTCGCGACCTCCGGTCTCCTGAGGGGAGTGGGTTGGTCTTTGGTGTGTCTCGGGTTCCAGGCTTCTTTGGGCAGGGAGGGCTTCAGAGCAGGCCCTTCGCGACCTCCGGTCTCCTCAGGGAGGGGGTGGTCTCTGGTGTGTCTCGGGTTCGAGGCTTCTTTGGGCATTTGGGGTTCAGAGCAGGCCCTCGCGACCTCCGGTCTCCTGAGGGAGGGGGTTGTCTCTGGTGTGTCTCAGGTTCGAGGCTTCTTTGGGCAGGGAGGGCTTCAGAGCAGGCCCTCGCAACCTCCGGTCTCCTGAGGGTAGGGAGTTGGTCTCTGGTGTGTCTCGGGTTCGAGGCTTCTTTGGGCAGGGAGGGCTTCAGAGCAGGCCCTCGCGACCTCCGTCTCCTGAGGGGAGGGGGTGGTCTCTGGTGTGTCTCGGGTTCGAGGCTTCTTTGGGCAGGGAGGGCTTCAGAGCAGGCCCTCGACCTCCGGTCTCCTGAGGGAGGGGGTGGTCTCTGGTGTGTCTCGGGTTCGAGGCTTCTTTGGGCAGGGAGGGCTTCAGAGCAGGGCCTCGCGACCTCCGGTCTCCTCAGGGGGGGGTGGTCTCTGGTGTGTCTCGGGTTCGAGGCTTCTTTGGGCAGGGAGGGCTTCAGAGCAGGCCCTCAGGACCTCCAGTCTCTCAGGGAGGGTGATCTCTGGTGTATCTCGGGTTCGAGGCTTCTTTGGGCAGGGAGGCTTCAGAGCAGGCCCTCAGCTCCAGTCTCCTCAGGGAGAGGGCTGGTCTTGGTGTGTCTCGGATTCGAGGCTTCTTTGGGCAGGGAGGGCTTCAGAGCAGGCCCTCGCGACCTCCGATCTCCTCAGGGGAGGGTGGTCTCTGGTGTGTCTCGGGTTCGAGGCTTCTATGGGCAGGGAGGGCTTCAGAGCAGGCCCTCGAGCCTGCGGTCTCCTCCGGGAGGGGGTGGTCTCTGGTGTGTCTCGGGTTCGAGGCTTCTTTGGGCAGGGAGGGCTTCAGAGGCAGGCCCTGGCGACTCCAGATCTCCTCCGGGGAGGGGTTGGTCTCTGGTGTCTCGGGTTCGAGAACTGCTTTGGGCAGGGAGGCTGGAGCAGCCCTCGCGACCTCCACGGTCTCTCACTCAGGGAGGGGGTTGGTCTCTGGTGTGTCTCGGGTTCGAGGCTTCTTTGGGCAGGGAGGGCTTCAGAGCAGGCCCTCGCGACCTCCAGTCTCCTCAGGGGAGGGGGTGGTCTCTGGTGTGTCTCAGGTTCGAGGCTTCTTTGGGCAGGGAGGGCTTCAGGCAGACCCTGGGCCTCCAGTCTCCTCAGGGAGGTTGGTCTGGTGTGTCTCGGGTTTGAGGCTTCTTTGGGCAGGGAGGGCTTCAGAGCAGGCCCTCGAGACCTCCGGTCTCCTCAGGGGAGGGGGGTGGTCTCTGGTGTGTCTCGGGTTCAAGGCTTCTTTGGGCATTTGGGGCTTCAGAGCAGGCCCTCGCGACCTCCGGTCTCCTGAGGGAGGGGTGGTCTCTGGTGTGTCTCGGGTTCGAGGCTTCTTTGGGCAGAGAGGGCTTCAGAGCAGGCCCTCGCGACCTCCGGTCTCCTGAGGGAGGGGTTGGTCTCTGGTGTGTCTCGGGTTCGAGGCTTCTTTGGGCAGGGAGGGCTTCAGAGCAGGCCCTCGCGACCTCCGGTCTCCTGAGGGGAGGGGGGTGGTCTCTGGTGTGTCTCGGGTTCGAGGCTTCTTTGGACAGGGAGGGCTTCAGAGCAGGCCCTCGCGACCTCCCGTCTCCTGTGGGGAGGGGGATGGTCTCTGGTCTGTCTCGGGTTCGAGGCTTCTTTGCGCAGGGAGGGCTTCAGAGCAGGCCCTCGCGACCTGCAGTCTCCTCAGGGAGGGGGTGGTCTCTGGTGTGTCTCGGGATCGAGGCTTCTTTGGGCAGGGAGGGCTTCAGAGCAGGCCCTCGCGACCTCTGGTCTCCTCAGGGGGGGGGTGGTCTCTGGTGTGTCTCGGGTTCGAGGCTTCTTTGGGCAGGGAGGGCTTCAGAGCAGGCCCTCGCGACCTGCGTCTCCTCAGGGGAGGGTGGTCTCTGGTGTGTCTCGGGTTCGAGGCTTCTTTGGGCAGGGAGGGCTTCAGAGCAGGCCCTCGCCCCCGATCTCCTCAGGGGAGGGGTGGTCTCTAGTGTGTCTCGGGTTCAGGGGCTTCTTTGGGCAGGGAGAGCTTCAGAGCAGGCCCTCGCGACCTCCGGTCTCCTCAGGGGGTGGTCTCTGGTGTGTCTCGGGTTCGAGGCTTCTTTGGGCAGGGAGAGCTTCAGAGCAGGCCCTCACGACCTCCGGTCTCCTCAGGGGAGGGGGGTGGTCTCTGGTGTGTCTCGGGTTCGAGGCTTCTTTGGGCAGGGAGGGCTTCAGAGCAGGCCCTCACGACCTCCGTTCTCCTCAGGGGAGGGGGGTGGTCTCTGGTGTGTCTCGGGTTCGAGGCTTCTTTGGGCAGGGAGGACTTCAGAGCAGGCACTCGCGACCTCCGGTCTCCTCAGGGGAGGGGGGTGGTCTCTGCTTGGGGGCGGGGGAACTGACTTTGGAAAGGGGGCGTGGCTAACTGTCGCCGTTTGGAAGAACAAGTACTGTAATCCGCAGAATTACAGAACCAGGGCACTTTGTGTCCCCTAATATAAATAACCGCCAATAATTTCAGCATGACATACAAGAGGACATTAGATGAGATTCAAACAGTACTCTTATCCAGAAAGTGAAATAATCTGTAGAACAGTACAGCTAGTTGAAAAATATATAACGGTGGGTTACCAGGGGTCGGTTTGGTGGTATTTTTGTGTTATTAAGCACTGTCGGTGTCTCCATATATTACCCCTACATGGGCTCGGGAGAAAACTTGCTTGGTATTTTAGCTAGGTTTGACTTCTAGTCAGGACACCCAAATGATACCAGACACAGCAAGCAATAACTGTAATGTCCAGCCTGTAAGTTGCGATTCTAAATGTGGCTTTTATTCATCCAACAAAATAACAAAGCATAGATGGACCCACGGGGCTACCCTCCTGGTAATGCAGATTTAAGGAGATCAGAACACATCCTCTTTACACTGAAACCCTCAGGTCTTGAAGCACTCTGCCCAAACTCAAGTCTTTTTCCCTGGCTCGGCTCCATTGCCAGCCCTTTGGACACTTTCCATATAGCATGGAACCTTTACTGGTGGCTCCCTAAACCACCTCTGAGCACTTCTGGCTCCATGAGGGAATCTTCCTCATCAATCCCATGTCTGGGTACTTTCCTCAGGCACTGGCCAAGTACCTGAGAGAAAGCAACAGGTGTCCCAAATCAAACCTGTAGAGGTGAATTTGGTTACTACTGATGGGGGGTCTCCCACCTCTCACTCCCATAATTCATACCCAGCCATTTCTCTGGACTGTAACACCTCTTCCTTAAAAACACTTTGCTGTGTAGATTCTCTTTAAATGTATGTCACATCCAATCTACTGTTTTTCCATCCCATTTGTGCTCAGCTTGAACATACTTAAAAAAGTGGCTGTGTCCATTACTCTAGACCCCCCACAGAGTTAAGCAATCCAATCCCCACATCTTCCAAACTGTACTTGGCTGTCTTTTCCTGACCTCACAGTAACAGCCACTTTAGTTTCATCTTGTCTCAGGTGAAAACACATTGGCCCTTTAGTAGAGCAAACTCACCCCTAGGTTGCAGGGGCCCCGCAGGCGTTTTGTCTTCAAAGAAGTCCAGAACTTCTGGTGCCTCAGCATGAACTTAAACTCAGGCAGCTTCTTGTTCCCTAGCCAGACTGGGGGTTTGCCCCTTGAAACAAGCAGATTCCTTCCCAGGGATGGGGCCCTGAACCACTGAAGGCTGTCTCTACCACTTCACTTGGCAGCTCTTGTGTTCCTTCCCAGGTGAGAACACACACCTCTACAAAAAAAATAGCTCTTTGACAGAGCTTAGAACTCTGAGGGCCTGCTTACAGCAGAGCACCTCCTTCCTCTACAACAGACTGACTTCAAATTCCCCAGTGTTCTACTTTAACTTCCAGCTGCAACATTCCAGTGTAGCTTATGCAGCTGCGACAGTTCTAAAATGATGTCATCCCTCAGTCTCAGCTGAGACTGAGAACAGAGTGAGACAGTGTGAAATCCATTTAACTGGAGTTTCACAAGCTGCCTGTCCCCTGCGTGCCACTAGGTGTAAGTGGGATTCTAGTAACCCCGGGTAACCGGGGGGGTTACAAATATAAATCTCAAGGCCTAGAACAATAGTAGCCTTAACAACATTTTTATTTATTTATTGAAATGTTTCACCAGGAAAGGCACACTAAGCAACAAAATGCTTGTCTCATGGTGTATCGGGGGAGGTATGGGGTACAGAGGAGAGCAGGTGAGTACATGATACATAGCATTGAGTTACACATTAGAGTCATGAACTGAGAGTGTCATTACATTACATACATTGCTTACATACATACATACATACTTACATTACTTGATTGATTACAGGGCTATGAAACTGTCTTGTATGAAGGGGGATACCTCAGTAGGGAAACCATATAGGGAAGGTTTAGCAGCCAAGGGGGAACAAGGAGCAAGGTTTAGGCCTGGATTATGTTACACTATACATGGGTGACAGTCACTGACTAAGGAATACGCTTGACAGGAGACAAGACAGAAGTGCGGTATGGGGTAAGTGGAGGTTGATAGAAATATATGCCAGCATTTGTAGTCATTGGCTAAAGATGCTGGTCAGGCCGCATAGGATGTAGGGGGAGCGATTTGGGGGGGTGGTACAGGACGGGGGGGATGTGGATTGGCTGGGGAGGAGAGGAGGTCAGGTGCATGAACAGTTTGCCACATAGTAGTTTATGAGGGCAGATGATAGAGAATGCCTAGAGGAGGAATGTCAGATTTGGACCGGCAGGTCATTCCAAAGCTTCGGGAGATGATAGGAGAAGGCTGGTTGGCCTGCAGAGGTCTGACGGTGAGGGATTACCAATAGTCAGGAGTCAGTAAATCTGAGGGCATGGGAGGAGGCGAGGTTGGGTGGAAGGGAACCGAGCCAGAAGTCAGAAGCAAATCTGGCACTGTGAAGTAATCGCCAGTTGCTCAGGGGTGGGAAGGTGGCACATGGTAAAGCTTGCAATGGTGGGTACGTGGGGACATCAAGGGCAAAACGTCAGAAAGCATTGAAGAGGGGGTCCAGTCTGGATAGGGTGGACTTGGGGGCAGAACTGTAGACTATATTGCAGTAGTTCGAAGGTAGGTAGTATCATTTTCTGCACAATTTCACATCTCATGGGTAGTGGGAGACAACTGCAATTTCTATAGAGAGCGCCAAGCTTAGGACGCAGTTTTTTCAGCATAGCATACACATGGCCTGAGAAGGATTGATGTCGGTCAAGCCAGACCCCTCGGTACTTAAAGGAGGACACGTCCTCAAGGACTGTCCCATCAAGGGTGTGGAAGATCGGCGGTGAGGTAAATCTGGATAGTCTCTGCCTAGTCCCGAAGGTCAAGGAGACTGTCTTCTTGGCATTGAGGCAGAGTCTGTGGGAGTTAAACCAGAGCTGTACCTTGCTGAAATCAGCCTGTAGACTGGAAGTGACCTCTTCGTGGGTCCAGCCGGAAGAAAAGAGGACTGTGTCATCTGCATACATGTGTATTGAGGCAGTAGAGCAAGTTTGTGGGAGGTCATTTAGCAGGATGGAAAAGAGAATTGGGCCAAGAACTGAGCCCTGGGGAACACCAGTGACAATAGGAAGTGGAGGTGAGGTGGAATCAGCAATTTTTACAGACTGGGTTCTGCCTTGCAGGTAGGCTCTGAACCAGCTGGTGGCCGTGGTGGGTAATCCAGCATCAGATAGGCAGGATAGTAACAGGGTGGGATACAGTGTCAAAAGCTTTGGCTAAATCGACGAAGATGGCTGATGTAATTTGACCTTTGTCCATCCCCGAGAGGATGGAATCCATGAGTCTTAGTAAGGAGGTGGTGGTAGAGTGTTTTTTCCTAAATCTGGACTGGAAAGGCACAAAGAAGTTGAATTCAAACTCTCATGTATAATAAAAAGTATTAATACATAGAAAATAGAACTGGTAAAAACATTAATGGACAAATTGTTGGGAGTAGTGATTTGCAGCTGGGTCCAGGGTAGAGTATACTCCCTAAACCATGTCTCCACTGAATTTGAGGAGGGGCACCACACAATCCCACATGTAAGCAGTCACCATACCGGGGCCCTCAGGGTTCACTTATCCACCACTCCTGAGGAGGCCGAATTGAGTTTCCTATGGGTGTGCTACACTGAAGTAAAAGTGGTTTGGTGCTGGGGTAGTGATATGGGATTCCTGGTGACTGAAACACAAGGCTACAACCCCAGGAAACAAAGCTTATACTGCACACACAGTCCCTCCCCCTAAGCAAATGACACTGCAAATAGTGATAGTCCCCAAACCATAAGATGCAATTTAAAACAAACTATTTATTTAAAAAGGAGAGTACAGGAGAAGACAAGGGTGCAGCAAGGGAAGGATGGAAGCAATGGAGGTAGCACTATCTCTATACCTAAATGCAACAGCAAGCAAATATTTCAGTGCATAAACTGCTCTAGGCTTTACCCCATGACTCTGCCCCACCCCCGGCAGTCCTCAATCCCCAGATACGGGTGCACCTGTCTTAATTCCCCACAGAGGCCATGGGTGAGAGATCACTCAGGTGTTGCAGTAGGTAACACACTGGGGATGCAGATGCTCTTAGCCAGATGGAAGTCAGTGGCGCGGTTTAAACGTTTGCAGAAAATTGTACTTTAAATACACAACGGCGGAACACAACTTTAACTGGTACACACTTGAAAAGAGAGCTCCCTGTTTGTAATCCAAGTAAGTATTGTTATTAAAGGTGGCATCTAATGGGGAATTAATGCATGGTTGGGAGGGTTGTGGCCGAGCGTCTACAGCGGCCCAACCATGCATTAATTCTCCATTAGATGCCACCTTCAGAGTGGCCTAATGCGCTCGTAACATGGCATCTAGGAGAATATGGTTACTATGACTGTGATTTTCTTAGTGTGAATAAAATATTAGTGACAGATTTTCTCCTGTTTGCATTTGTTTACTGCACTTTCTGAACATTGCACAGACTGTGATATATATCGTGATGTTCTGAAAACAATAGGTCACAGAAGTATAAAGAAACTATGTTTCAAGATTTTTTCTGAAAGTTTGCCACATTTGCGTGGCTATTATTTTAATAGCCGCCATAGAAGGTCCATCATGTCATGATTTGTGCCTTACACTATGTACAACTGCATCTATTTAGCATATTGTCTGACCTTCTCTGTTTGTGTACCACATCGCTCCGATCCCGTTCAGTCTTCTGTTTCATGCCTCCCCTTCGTTTGCAGGTTGCTTGCTTTCAGGAGTGATTTGGACATTTTTAGGATGTCCTGGCTCGGTTTCCTACAGTTATATTTACAAAATTATGCTGGCATGTTCAGGAAAGCGCAGAAATTTTGACACAGAACACATTTCGTGCTGCGGTCCGTCTGAGGGTGCATTTCGGTCGGAGCTTGTTCGGGGGTTGCTCCACTCTCCTGATCCATGTCACTGGTGCCTCCACTTGCAGATTTCTCATGAGTGTTCAGGAGAGACAGTCATGGGCATTGGGTGGGTGGGTGGGGCAGACAAGTACCACTCGCTACTATTTCACTTTGTGCTGCACTGCTTTCTAAGGTCTGTGGATCACTGTGGTAGTTCACTTTGAGGAGGGCATTCTTGCTAAATTAATGCCATCTCCAAAGTATACCATGTGATGCTTTTCGACCAATTCCTTGTGTTTATTTCATGTTCCTGATCTTAGCCATCTTACAATGAGATTTTATGGCAAACTGACCTCCATGGATCTTCTGCCTGGACTTCTCTCACAGGCACAGTCCTGCCCAGGACTTTTCCCTTAAACTCCTGACCAACAAACTTTCTTCCTCTCAGTTTGTTTGTTTTCTTGACCAGGAAAGGAGGACTAGACAATTCTGCCTATTTGCAGCCTCATCCCAGGAGAGAGGGAGACACAGATAAATTCCAAATGACATTGAACCAGATTAAGCTGTTGGTGGGATTTTTAGTCAATGGAGAAATGTGACCAGGACACTGGGGAAATTCCCCTACTCATGGGTAGGGGGCACTGCTGACCTTCGTCATGGCTGAACGCCTGGCAGTATTGGAAGTGTTTCAGGGGAAGAGGTACCTGTCCTGCTCTCTTCACCATCTCTGGAAGGGGCTCCCCATGCCGTTCCGTTGTATACTGGACTTCTGAAAACTGGTGCTAGCTGTGTGGTTGACCGGGCTCGACCTTCTGGGGATTTGCCAGTTGGATTGGATCTATCTGTGTCACAGGCAGAAGATTTGCATCTCTGGGACGCTTTGAAAGTAAAACAGGATTTTTTGCTAGGACTTATGACTGATGAGGAAGCTGCTTACTTTCGGCAAAAGGAGGAATTGTTTGCATTGCGTGGCCCTGATCCTCTGCTCCAGCGCGGTTTCTCTGGTCAGCCGGCTGTGGAAGGAGATGTGTTGCTGGGGTCTGTGTTGGGTTTGCCTGTTATGCCACCACTGCATGCTTTTTACACACCAACACCAGGAATTTCTGGGATTAGTGGTCCGGAGTTGACAGCACCAAAATTATTCTTCCAGACATCGGTTTGCCCACCTGGGACTGGTGCGTTTGCGGCACCTGCCGCTCCTGGACTGCCACTTCCAGATGTACAGGGTGCCTTACCAGAGATGTCCCCTGACCCGGAGATTTTGGTTCATCTGGTCAGGGACCCTCCAGGGGCATAGCTACAAGGGTGCAAGGGGTGCAGTGGCACCCGGACCTACAAGGTTTGAGGGGCCTAAATCATTATTTTGATTTGCATTCGAAACTTTGGAGGGGCCTTGTAACATCGCCTTGCACCCAGGCCCTCTGGGAATTTGCTACGCTACTGGAATCCACTTGCTGCTGTTGCTCCTGCTCCTAGGACAGTTGGGGTTCCCGGTCCTGGGTCTATGGGGACTTCTGGGACTTGTGCTGCTTCTTTTCTGTCTGGATCTCCTTGCCAGGTTTGGTCCCCAGTTTGTGCCCTCTCTGAAGCAGGCTGGACTAGGGACACAGTTGACAATGACACTCTACTGTGCATGTCGAGCCTGTTGTACCTTCCTGTTTACTGGAACCTTTGTCAGGTTTGCCTGGAATGGAACATCTTTCGTATTCTGACCTCCAGCTGCTGACCATGCTGCCTGCCAGGCCCACTGACCAGATACTGTCTTGCGTTGACCCCCCCCGTGCAGGTGTGGGCTAAGTTTCACCAGAGGCCTGCTTTTTCTCAGTCACCAGCCCCTGTGCAACATTGCAATGCGGTGCACCTTCTGTACACTGGTGGTTTGGACCCCACACCTGATAGGAGCTATGTGGTGAGGTGCTGCTTAAAGATTCTTTGCATCTGACCCTTAGTGAATTGTATGCGTTCTTGCACTCACCTGCGGATGGCTATTTCAATCTCAGCTTTCAGATACCGGTGTATCTCGATAGGTTCTGGACATTGTATAATTCTCTGAAATATACTCCCCTTTGGCTTCCTTATAAAGCGATACCCCTCACTAAGCCAGTTATACGGACTGTTACAGTCATGCTTAAGAATGAGGGGGGACCAGAATGTCCACTATTGGCTATCCCAAAGATGTGATGTAAATAGTGCACCGGAATCAATTTTGGATACTGAACTTTTCTGGACTGGGCACTGGCGTTTTCGGGTGAAGCTTCACCATGCTCATTATGGTCTTCAGCACCTTCCTATTGTTTTTTTTTTTTTTTTTTAGGGTGAGACAGGGCTCAGTGCTTCTACCCAGGGCAACGTAAAACTTGCTTTTGTTGTGGTTCTGATCAGCATCTGAGTAACGCTTGTGACTGTACATTGCAATCTGTGTTAACATTGGGACACGTTGGGGCGAATTATACTAACGCCCTCTGTTGCAATTTGTGTGAGGGTTCAGGGCTTTCTTACAGGAACTATCAGTGGGCCCAGCATAATAAGACCAAAATGGATTCCCAGGATGCTATATTGCTGAAAGTTCATATGACTCAACAGCACACCTCCATAGGGATGTTGCCACTACTTTGGCACATCAGGAGGCTGCCTCTAACTCCGATGTGACCCTTGATTCCTCCTTTGCTGTTCCTGAACCTCAGGCTATAGCTTCTGTTCCAGATACAATCCCAGCTTCTTCTTGTGAGATCACTGACTTGACTGCTAGGTATCTCCATCAGCTTCCTTCTTGTTCACTGGAACTAGCTGCCTCTCACAGCCCTGATGTTTTTATAATACCCCCTCCTGATGCCACTGCCCTGAGCCGTAAACGTTCCCTCTGTTTTCATTCAGCTGGCCTTCAGCCTGTGTTGATATCTTCTACTCTTTCAGCTGTATTACTTGAGAATAAGTATGCAGATTTGGCCGATATCTGTTCTGATCTTGGTTCTCAATCTGAATCAGTTACTTCACAGATTTAAATATTCCTAAATTAAGTAAAAAGACATCAGAAATTTCCTTAGGTAATATAAAAGGAAATATGGAAATATTAAATAAGGGAGATTCTGGACCTAAATTTAAATTTAGAGATATAATGGTAAAGGAAGTAGAAAAGGAACTTAAATGTTTGAATGTTTCAAAATCTGGAGGTTTAGATTATATTGATGCTAAATTCTTAAGATGTGGGGTGGACATTATTGTTCCAATTGTAACATATCTTTTTAACTGGAGCATGCAATGTTCTGTGGTCCCACAGGTTTGGAAATTGAGTAAAATTATACCTATTTTCAAAGAAGGTGAAAGTACAGTAGTATCGAATTATAGACCAATTGCTATATTGCCAATAGTGTCTAAAATCTTGGAAAAATTAGTCCATGTGCAGCTAAGTCAGTACTTGGAAGAGAACCAGTTACTGACTAAATATCAACATGGATTTCAAAAAGGTAAGTCAACAAACACCACCTTGCTTGACTTTAACAATTTAGTAGCAACATCATTGAATCAGGGTAAAAGTACGGGGGTGGTGTTTGTTGACTCAAGTAAGGCGTTTGATTTGGTTCAACACGAAGTTTTGTTAGTAAGTTTATTTGAATTGGGTATCCAGGATGAATCATTAATGTGGATCAAATCATATTTATCAGATTGAAGACAAAGTGTTGTTTTGGGAGATGTTTTTTCAGGTCAAGGTGAAGTTTTTTGAGGGATCCCCCAAGGATCTATTTTGGGTCCCCTCTTGTTCAATGTTTATGTGAATAATCTTCCAAGGCAAATAAAACACTGTGATGTTAGAATAACGCAGATGGCACCGTAATTGTCGTATCTGCAGATAGTATGGGACAATTAACTTATAAACTTCAACAGGATATAAACCTATTACAGATTTGGTTTAATAACCGTGGTTTGTTGTTAAATTAAAAAAAAACACAAAGTATGGTATTTGGTGGATTTAAAAACAGAGGGAAATTTGAACTACAAATAAAATTAGTTGGGAATATTCAGATTGAAGCAGTTGATACTTATAGATGTTTGGATGTACAAATTGACCATGGTTTAACATACTCAGAACATGTTTGTATACAGGTTAAAAAGGTATCTCAAAAATTAGGGGTATTAAGAAAGGTGGCTGGAAGTTTGACCAAGAAAGTAAGGGAGAAAGTGGTTGGACAACTGTTAATTCCAGTTTTAGAACATGGATCTATGTTATATATGAATTCTAACATCACAGTGTTAAATAAAGTAAATCAGGTTTATTACAAAATAAGAAGTAGGCATGGGGTGCATCACTGTGATTTATATAATAAATTAAATTGGATAGATCCGAAACAGAGAAGGGTTTATATTTGGTACAAACAGTGTTACCAAATATTAAAAGGTGAACCTAGACATTGTTTGATCATATTATAAATAAAGATGATAGGTTATTAACTATTCATACAAGATCCTTTGGTAAAGAAATCCCTATGACCAGATCTTATAATAAGTATGGGGATGTAATACTTCAGAATACTGTTGCTTACTACTGGAATAAATTGCCCCTAAGATTGTTGGTTATTGAAAATTTATTTACCTTCAAATGCAAAATAAGAGAATATTTGCAATTAACATGTACCTGTTTTAAGTAATATTGGTAGTGTGAAAGTGATATAATGTTTTATCTTTATGTATTGTGTGTTATTTTTAAAACAGGACTTTGTTGAAAGTGGGACTTATACCCCAACAAATGTATTTCCTGTATAAAAATGAAATTTTACAAACAAACAGTCAACGATGATACCTTTTTCCTCTGATGCAGAAGAAGATCCTCTCCGGACATGCCCTAAGGTGAAACTTCGTAAGAAACAAAAGACGATGCCCAAGACAACTCATCCTCTGGCGATGGGTATTGATGCAAAGGATATTTTTTGAGGACTAACTTTTCCTTTTTCTATGGCTGCACCCCTTTGCTTAGCTATGCTTAATGCAAATAGCATTCGTAATATGTGTAGACGTGCAATGCTTTTTTCCCCTCCTTCATGATTTGGACTTTGATGTGGTGTTCCTTCAGGAGACCCGTTTAACCACTATTGGTGATGTGTCCCGGGCCCCACAAGGTTGGGTTTGGGGTCCATCTTTTTCGTTGTTCGGCCAGGACCCTTGTGATGGGGTTGGCCTTCTGTTTCGGTCCCTGGGCTTGTCACATACCTGAGTGTTAGATCTTGTCCCGGGTAGGACTTTGTTGTTAGATGCTTGATATAATGATACCTTTTACCGGTTTATTACAGTTTATGCCCTCAAACGAAGAAAGCCTGGGTCGACCTGTTCACTTTGATTAGGCCTTACTTGCATACTTCTCGGCACATTATTTGGGGGGGCGGATTTTAATTGCTACATGGCGAAGATGGATAGGGGTGCTCAGACTGATAAAATGTTTAATGATTCCCTTTTTTTTGCATACTGTCCTCCATACGGCTGGTTTGATGAATGCCTAGGCTATAGAGCCCTTTACCCAACCGAGGGTTTTACTTATTTTTTATCTCATTTGGCCACTCGGGTTGATTATTTGTTCCTTTCTGCTCATCTCCACCCTTGTCAGGTAGAGCTGTTCCCGGTTGAGTCCTCTGAGCACCTCCTGCTTGGTGGTCCTTTTTCAGTTTCCCTGTTTACCTCTCCAGGTCCTGGTTATTGGTGTCTTAACGACTCCATGTTGCGGGACGTTGCTGTCCTCAATAAGGTTGTTGACCTTCTTTTTGCTCGCCAGTCGTTAGCCTGTATGGAAGACAGTTTGTTGGTTTGGTGGGTTGATACTAAGCTAGCAGTGCAGAAATTGTTGAAATACATTTCCCGGTTTCAGCATAAGACAGCTTATGTTGAGTACTTGTCTCTTCAATTGAAGCTGGCTAAAGCTTTGACTCTGTCCCATACCAGACAGGGGGGTTTCAGTCCCCTGATTGTGTTCCTTCGGGCCCGGATGACTGCCCTTCAATATGATAGAAGTCATTCTCTCCTTGTGGAACATGTGGTAGACGCTTAGGGCCGAGTGGACCCAGTCTCGCCTGTGGGCGATGAAGTTTGAAGTAGACATATGTCGAAGCTTTCCACACCACAGTGCACTTTTGTTTCAGAGGGCCCAGGTATTTTCTTACAGTTGCATTCTTACCTGTCTTTGTTATTCAGCACTTGGTCACCGGTGGTTCCAGCTGATGTTTTCTTAAGTTGCAGATTGTGAACTCCTCTATAGGCCTATTCAGGCTGATGAGAGTGCACAGTCAATTGCCCACCTGAAGTCATCAGTGGCATTTGGGCCGGATGGCCTTTTATAAGACCTTTTTCTGACCTCCTTGTTGATATTTTGCCAGTTGTTTTTATCTGGCTATTGTTCAATGGTACAGCAACCCGATCATTTGGGCAGGCTCTTTTGGTCTTCCTTTTTAAGAAGGGGGATGCCTCTGATTTGGGTAATTGGAGGCCCCTGAGTATGTTGAATACTGCTTTGAAGGTATTGATGTCTTTTTTGACCAAGCATTTAGCTTTGGTCTCTAAATTGATTTTATCCCCCTTTCAGGCTTGTTATGTCCCTGTCGGGCACACTGTTAACCATTTTATTTTATCGTGTGAAGTGTTCACAATAGGGAGACCAGTGGGGACTTGGGCTTTGTTTTTTTCACTCGATCAGGAGAAGGCTTTTGATCAGGTATCTCACTCGTACATGTTTTCGGTACTCCAGCACTACGGGATTCCCCCTATTTTTTGTGATTGGTTTTGGAAGCTATATGCAGTGGATCCTTTAGTGAATGGTCATCTGGGTCGTTCCATCTCAGTTTTGACTGGAGTTTGCCAGGGCTGCCCCCTTAGCCCCCTTCTTTATACTTTTTGTATTGATCCTGTTCTCTGCAAGATCCATTCCCATTCACAGATTCTTGGTCTCCTGGCACCCTCTGGGACAGTTTCTGTTACAGTGACCGCTTACACGGATGATGTGACTCTTTTTGTTCAGGACGGCCTGTCAGGTTGTATGGCATTGGATCTTTTCCAGTCCTTTACTCCCATTTCTGGAGCCTGTCTGAATGTTCAGAAGTGCCACGGCTTCCATCTTGGAACAGAGGTTAGCTCCTTGCTTTTTTATATACCTGTGACTCGTGATCCCTTGCGGATTATGGGTCTTACCTTTGGGGCTGGAGATCTAGCCTTCCTAAATTGGGATGCCAAGATTGCTTCTTATGCTCCTCGGATCCAGGTTTAGAAATCTTGGAAACAAACTAAGGAAAAATAAGTGGCCATTTTGAAGAAGTTTCTTTTACCTGCATTGGCCTATGTTAGCATGGTTTACCCACTTGCCAAGTCCTTGGAGGTCCGTTTTCTTAGTTTGTTTTTTCAGATTGTTTGGAGCAGTCACCTGAATCCCCTGTAGAGATCGGTGGTGTATCTTCCCATTGCTCAGGGAGGCCTAAACTTGATTAATCCGGTAGTTTGCACATTTTGCCATTTCTTAGTCAAACCGTCTTTTTCTGCTAACCAAAGGATCTGGTACGCTTGGGTCACTCTTTGGATGGAGGGTATTCTCCCCACATGGACGGCTGCAGCATTTACCCCGTACACTGTCCGCAAAGGGCCACCGTTTGTTCGGTCCTTGATTGACAAACTTCAGCACTGGACTGTGGATTATACATTGGCTACTTCTTCCTCCTCCTCTCAGGCACTGTATGCTGCTATCCAGGTCTCACATTTTTTGTGGTCCCCTTTTATACAGATATACCCCCCACAACGTATCCACTTCTCCTGTCTACCCTAAAAGATACCCCTACCAAGATGTGGGATGTTCTATGACTGAGTTGTCATGGGTGCCTCAGTGTGAAGGCAAATGCCAAGCACAAGAAAGTGGAGGAACGTTTTTGTCCTCGCGAGGGTTGTGCTCAACATTTGGAATCCATGTCTCACTTTCAACTGACTTGCCCTTATACTTGAGCCTTTTGGGCTCTAGTAGCGGCACAGTGGGGAGAACCACGATGGTCGGCCTTGATGATACAGTATTGTTATTTTGAGTGTTCCCAATGTTCACCCTGCTTATCCTGATGGCACCCTGCACCTGGTATTTACTGTTTTTAAATATTACTTGTGACATTCACGTTTTGTTTCAACAGCAGGTCTTGCCCCAGGTGGTTCTCTTTCAGCTTGCTGTTTCAGAACTGATCATGTTATACTGGGGGGACAGTCATTTATTGACCCCCACTGGAACTGTCTTCTTAGGGTTACCACCTTTTACGAAGCCCAAAGTGGGACATTTCTTACTGAAACATGATTTTCCGCAGGACAGTACGTAACCTCGACCAGTGCAACAGACTTCTTTTCTCTATATAATCAGAATTAAGGCTAAGTATTGTAGTTTCTTGGTTGCTTCTATGGTTTCATATCATTTTCTACTAAAAAGTCAGGACGTGTAGTATTTTTCATGTTTTTTTGCAGGACACAGATGCCCAAATCAGGACTGTCCTGCGAAACTCAGGACAGGTAGTAACCCTAGTCCTCCTGGTGGCTCCCTTTTGATGTATTATTGTTTCCTGGGTGACTTTAACCTGATCTAGTTCCTTTTTTCTGTTTTTCCTCCCTTTTTTATTTTTTGTGGTCATGACACACAAATTGAGTTATACTGACCTAATTTTTCCTTTTTAGGTGCAGAGGCAACAACTTTATTGTTTTGTTTTTCTGTCAGTGGTTCTTCCTGCTTTTCTGTTAGAGTTTTTTCCTTTTATTTTAGTATTTTGATGTCCCTTTCCATGTTTTGCAGTTGCTGCTATGATTTCCATTTTCTTATATGTATTTGCTTTTTATCTTATTTGTTTTCTTCTATTAAAAACTTGCCCTACACTTTTCGAGAAGTGCCATGGGATCTTTAACATCCACCTGAACAACCACCATAATAGGCAGACAGGACCTCGGTTTAACATCTTATCCAGAAGATGGATTGCAGGGTCGAACCCTGGATGTTACTTATGGTTCTGATGCCTCACATGATACCCCTGGTACAGCAAGCTAGCTGGATACAGTGTTCCCAGCTTGGACGCTGCTTCCCCAAGCTTTCTGGTGGCTTTTCTCTGTTTCTCGTCTCTCAGTTTGTCTCACTGAGGCTCAGGATCTGGATGCAGGCAGGTGCTTTCAGGGCTTTGAGACATGGTAGGAGCTGATCGCGTCTGTGGTGGCCACAGAAAACCCAGCTGTAGCTTGCGTAGTACTATGTGGTTTTTGCGGGAAACTTCTTTTACCTTACAAATGCTTCACTCTTTTTTTTTTCCCCAAGTATTTTTCCCTCCGGTCACCATTGACTGGGTCTTCTTCGGTCGACCTACCTTATCCCCTCCAGCCTGAGATCCTCCCATCTGTGCCTGGATTCCCGACTCGCCTGCGACACACCTGATGGAGCCAGTCCCCAGGAATACTCCCCCCCCCGTGGAGTGGGGCTGCCTTCTGCTCCATGGCACTTTCAGCCGGCGCTTCATAGGCAGAGGCGATGTTGAGACCAGGACACAGTGGGCAGGATCCAGCAGTGGAGGTGGGGGTAGGTGACATCTACCCCCCCAGTCAGTGTGTGATTTCCCTTGTTCTAGAGCTCCTCTAGGAGCCCGGACGTGCAATGTCATCCAGTGCTGCCGGATGCGCTCCTGCACTCTGCTCACGGACGGCTGCCGAGGCTCCTCCCCTGCACCTAGCGTGATCCCTGGACTGCAGTGCTCCCAGCCTCCACTAGGAGCCGCTCACTCTGGGGAATCATCCACCCACCCTCCCTGGGAGAGAAGAGCTGTCCTCCGTATGCTCAATCCTCTCTGGCCCCTGACGAGCCAAGCTCGCTTCCGATCCCGGATCACCGGCGTGGCGCGAGGTGTGGTGTCCAGCGCCCCAACCCTCAGCGCCACAGACCAGCCACAGATGCTTCACTCTTGGACCCCAAAACTTATGATAGTCTGCCAGGCCTGCAGTGCCTGAAGAGACAGGACAAACAGACCCACACCTGGACACACAGTCACTCTCTTGATGGTCTTAGTGAACTGCCACAAACGGTTGAAAACATTCCCTTATATGCAGGCTAAAACTTGACATCTGATTAGCCAGGCTGGTTTTCAGGCAGAATGTCTCTGGCTTGTGCTTCTCTCGGATTCGCTGACATTTGCGGGCACAGAGGGTCTGATCTACGATCCATTCCCATGGTGCTCTGTGGTGCTTTGTCTCCATGGGGGTCACCATCTTTGTTTACAGTTTACAGCCCCCCATTTCAGCTTGCTGTAACTTTAATAAGAGTCCCAACATGTTCATGTTAAACTGTCCTGGCCCTGCTAGCTGTTTTGGGGCCGGGGCTGTGCTTATTTTACTGGGCACTCAGCCCACTGCGGAGTCTGATGTGCTTTGCTGGGAGGTGGCTGTTTGAGCTGCTCTCCCTGCCATGTGTTCAGGTGCACATGTTCTCCTTCTCTTTTTGGCCCAGTTTGCCATCCTGTGGTAGAGAAATACATTTACTGAGTGCCTGATGGCGCAGTCTCCCTCTGATCTGCTTTCCCTAAAGCCGGTACAGTCACTGGATGTGGGCCAACTGCCTGATTTTACCTTTGGAGTTCCAGCTCCATTTACGTCCTACTGCGCATGTACATCAGCCAACATTGCCTACATGCCCTTCCAAGTCCTAGCCCTGTTCAGCTCCAGTACCGGAGAACAGCACCAGCAGTTTCTTCTTCCATCAACCTCTGCCTTGGCCCTCGGGGGTTCTGGAGAGGCTGGAGGTCAGAGGGGGATGGGTGGCAATGGCTGCTGACCTGTGTTGTGGAGCCATGCTCCACATCCCACTAGGGCTCCTTGCAGAGGACTGCACTGCCAGAATTGCTCACACTAGTCCAGATAGGGCCTGACCAGGGCTTTGTAAAGTGGTAGGATTACTTCCATTCCTTTGCTGGCCACCCCTCTTTTGATGCACCCCAATATTCTTATAGCCTTCTTGACTGCAGCTGTGAATGCTTATCATTCTTTAGTCCCTTGTTTATTATGACCCCCAGGTGCTTTTCCTCCCACACTGCAGTAATAACAGCCCCTCACAGTGTTGTAAGTCCTTCCTCTATTTCTCCTTCCCAATTATAGGACCCTGCATTTGGCTTTTGCAAGGCCTTCAGTACCATGCAGGAGGCTGCTGAAAAAGCTGGAGGACTTGGGAGCATGGTTTAGGCAGGTGGGTAGGAAGCTGGCTTGGAGGGAGGCAATGGAGGGTAGTAGTGAATGGGGCTAAATTGGGGGATAGGGAAGTTATGACTGGGATGCCGCAGGGATCAGTCCTGGGATTTGTCTTATTCAGTATTTCATTAGTGACATAGGGCAAGGTATCCGAGGCAAGTTGTGTCTGTGCTGACAACACAAAGCAGTGTGGCAGAGAAGATCATGAGAAAGTGGTGCAGGAGCTCCAGATGAAGCTAGAGAGATGGTCTAAGATCTGGCAGTTGAGATTCAACACCAAGAATTGCAAGGTAATGCAATTAGGGAGACAGAACCCACATATGAAAAACTGGATAGGAAGGATTAGGCTGGCCACTTAAACAGAGGAGAGGAATCTGGGGTTATAATCACCATCTTCCTCAAGCAAATTAATCACTAAAACGAAGCCTATAGCAAGGCAATGAGCATGCTGGGGTATACAGGGAAGAATTTTGACAGTAACGTTGAGGTTACACTGCCCCTGTACAGAGCACTGGTAAGCCTCTTCTGTAGTACTGTGCTTAATTCTGGAGTCCACACCTGAGAATGGACATAGACAGAATGGAGTCGGTGAAGAGGAAGGTCAGCAAGATGCTCAAGGGCCAGCAAGGCAGATCCAATGAGGAACAACTGGTGACCCTAAATATGTACTCGCTGGAGTCAGGCGCAAGAGGGTGGACATGGTAAAACATAAGTTTCTAAGGGGTAAAACAGGGTGACTAGTGAGGGCTTGTTTGTAAGGACTTGGGAAGCAGTCACCAAAGAGCATCTTTAGTGGTTGGTAGAGGGCAAGTTTAAAAGAGAAGTGGGGAAATTTAACTCCATAGAGAAGGTGCTGGAGCTGGTGAACAGACTAGTGCCAGAAGAGGATAAGGCAGCTACCCTACACAGGTTTAAACAGGGCAAGTGGGAGCTAGCCTGTCAGTGCTGTGGTAGTGCTGCCACTCGTGATGCTGGCAACTCAGGTTCAGGAACAAGCCTGTGTTGTTGGAGGAGGAGGAGGGCTGGAGGGAGAAGGATTGAGCATCTCACAGGATGCTGTCCCTCTTCAGGGTGGGTGGGTGGGTTCCCATTTTCTGCCATAATACAATGCAGTTGGAGGGCTGAGGGTTGGTGGAACTCTCCACAGATGCAGACTAAGGGTGTCATTATGTTGTGCACCTGTGACTGTCCCTTGGCATCACTGGACATTGGAATCCCAAGGAGAAAAACCAAAAACTAGAAAATGGCCCTGTCCCCATGGGTGAAAGATTCTAGTGCTTCCAGGGCTGTACTCCACCAGCAGGTTGCAGGCCACCTGACAAGTAATAATATGCTTGGGGTAAATCCCCCTTGATCCCGCTCAGGGGGGTAGCGACAAGAATATTTATTTTCTCCTACTCCTGGGTGATAATTCGTCTGCACTTTTCTGGGCGACCATTTTGTTCATCTGCTTACTCACATGGGGAGCCCAGACTCCAACCAGTCAAGAAATTCGAAGCTTAAAATGCATGGTGGTTCTGAACTTTGAATTGACTGGGTACTACGAACAGTGTGATTACAAACTGGGGACATTGTGCCCTTAGAGAGACAGACTTTCAGTTCAAAACTACTTTATCTGGGTGGGGGGCTGAGGTGAGATGAGGGTAATAACAGAGAGTGGAGGCTTTGGGAATAGACTCTTTTATGTAAACTGGGGGATGCTAGCCAGCTTACCAGAGACCAGGCATGACCGTATTCTTCTCCAGGTTTAGATGAGCTGGGGATAGAGTGAACAGGCCTCGTAGGGGAGAAATGCTGGATGGTAGTATGATCGCCTCAGAGGTTCACTCATTTAGAACTGCAATATGTTATGGTTAGAGTACCCCCTTCCATGAGGTAATATACTCTAATAACCAGACTGAGGTTCAAGCTATATCCCAAATTCATATCTCCCAGCTTAACTCCACATTAAATAGTAGAACCCAAGGGGATTGACCCTCTCTGATTTAGCAAGTAGGGAGCTAGTTCTTTCCCCCGTGTATTCTTGGGAACTAGTTATTTTCCACAATAAGTAACCCCATATCAAAACTACTGTGGGATCAGTTCTCTCTCTTGTGTTAGGATTCTTCCTAGAGGGGGTGTTCCCCCTCAGGTGGGTCTCAATCCACCGTAGGTGGATGATGCCCCACTTTTCTGGTGAAGAGGAATCCAGCTTACCCTGGGACCCTGGTATGAGACTGTTATGTCTCCTCCAACTGTGGAAGAGCATTTGTATATAGTTATCTCCGAAAGGAGATGGGTTTATGCACAAAATTTCTGATTGCAGCAATTTGGGTTAATATTTGTTAATGTTATGTTATGTTTAAAAATGGATGGTGACACAATCTTTCAAAGGAATTATGATACCCTGAGATAGCTGGGGAGGCTGCTCTACCAGGGTTGCTACTTATAAAGCTACCACTCAGTCCGGCACTGCTGGATATGGTCTACTAAAACCACCAGATGTGGGATGGGATGCAGAATATATAGCTTTTGGGGGGTTCTGCCCCCAGGATTCAGCAGTCTTCAAGCTTATAGTCATTGTTTCATCCATGGGATAATGGTTAATGTACCTGTTAAAATTTTTCCCAGAATGTGAATGGCTTGCACTCCCCAGTAAGGCAATATAAGATTATGCAACATTTAGGGAAGCAGAAGGCAGATATATATTTTTTACAAGAGTCTCACCTCTCAGTGTCTGAACATTCTAAATTACACTGGGGCGGTAGATACTCCATAATAGCCTCTTCTCATCCTAGGGGTCGCAAGAGAGGAGTGGCAATTCTGGTTCCATCTTCAGCCCCACTGGAAATACAAGAAAGCTATCTACAGTAGATCCCCAGGGCCGATATGTGATCCTCACAGGGTCACTCTATTCTCAAACAGTGACCCTAGTTAATACCTATCTTCCCCCCAGAGACGCCATTTCCAGTGGTTCAAACCTTCCTGCAAAGGGTGATGGAGATGCTCAGAGGGGTTCTAATCATGGGCAGGGACTTTAATGTCCCCTTCCACTCTCACCTCGATCCTTCTAATCCCAACCCAAACAGGCTCTCAGGGTCCACTAAATATTTAAAGGGAAACTTTGAGGAGGTGAGATGCTTACCAGGTGCCATGGCATGGAGGGATTGAAAGAAGATCCTGGGGATCACTGGGAAGGCAAGATGGGAGGGTGAGCTGGATGTCATTATCCACCTAGGTACTAATGACCTGGCAAATGGGGAGCCAAAGGAAGTTCAGGAAGAGTTTAGGAAATTGGGGAGGGGGTCTCAAGCAAGTAGCTACTTCTGTCACTTTCTCAGAAGTACTACCTGTGAGAGGCAAGGGACAGCATGGGGTGCATGCACCAGGAACTTTAACTCATGGTTGTAGAACTGGTGCTGTGAGGAAGGGTTTGGATTCTTTGGTGACTGGGGACTCACCTGGAAGGATGGAGGCTTTTTCAAGCCTGACGGCCTGCATCCATCCTGGAGGGGGAATCCAAGCACTCAATGATAAGTTTAAATGCTACATTGACAAGCATTTAAACTAGCAAAGGGGGGGTGGCAGGTCAGCAAGGAGGGCACCTACTTGCTCACCCCCAACAGCTAGCAGTGGAACCAGTGAACCAGAGGAGTTGCTGTCTCTACAAAGCAGTGTGCAAAAGATGGAGATTAGCGCCCACGAGGTGGATAGGCAGAAAAGGGGCAAAATTCAGCAGAAGGGCAGACAGCAAGGAGAACCAGGGATAAAGGACAACCAAGGAAGGGGCTGGAGTAGTAGAACAGCAAAACAGTCTAGGGAGGTCAAGTCATGGAAAGCCATGTGTGCAAATGCCAGGAGCCTTAGCAACAAGATGGACGATCTGGAGGCTGTCATGGTGCAATCAGACCTGGACATTGTGGCCATCACTGAAACCTGGTGTAATGATAACTACGACTGGGATTTGGCCATACCTGGCTACAACATATTCAGAAGAGACAGGACAGGCAGGAAGGGAGGAGGAGTGGCACTGTATGTGAAAAATGACATAAGGGCCACAGAGATCCAGGAGGAACAAAATGGGGGAGAGATACTGTGGGTTAAGCTGGAAAGGAAAATGGGGCCAGCCATCTGCACAGGTGTGGTGTGGTGTATAGACCACCAGCCCAGGAGGAAGAAACAGATAAGGAGCTGATGCTAGCCATCCAAAGGATGGCAGACAAGGGTGAGGTAATACTGGTTGGAGACTTCAATATTCCGGACGTGGACTGGAGCATCCCAGCAGCAGCATCAACTAGGAGCAGATTTATCCTGGACTCCCTTCAGGGTGCCTTCTCAAGCAACTGGTCATGGAACCCACTTGGCAGAAGGCAATACTGGACCTTGTGCTCACAAACAGGGACAGTGTGATGGGGGTAACAGTGGGGGAGCACCTGGGGAACAGTGACCACCAGTCACTGTGGTTTGAAATCACAGAAAGAGCAGAACCAAACCACACAAAAACATGTATCCTGGCTTTTGGGGGGGCAGACTTTGGGAAAATTAGGAGATACTTGAAAGAGGCATTAAGGGGAATGGGGCAGGAATCAAGGGTTGAGGAACAGTGGGCAGTATTTAAAATGGGGATTACAAGAGCAACAGAATTATGTATTGAGCAGATTAGCAAGAGGAAAAGGAAGAGGAGACCATTATGGTTTTTCAAAGAGGTAGCAAAGAAAGTGAAAGCCAAAAAGATTGCATTCGGGCAATACAAAAAGACACAGGCAGAAGGGGATAGGGAGACGTACCAGGAGAAGCAAAGGGAGGCAGGGAGGTCATTAAGGGAAGCCAAAGCTCAGACAGAAGAACACATTGCAAAATCAGTGGGTAGAGGGGACAAAACCTTTTGCAGGTACATAAGTGAAAAAAGAAAGGCAAAGGGAGGGATAGTGAGACTGAAGGGGGAGGATGGGGGCTGTGTGGAGGATGATGACAGTAAAGCTGACATACTGAACAGGCATTTCTGCTCATTCTTTACTGAGGAAGAGGAGGGTAATGGGTCTGAATGGAGTACAAGGGGTGGGAATGGTGCAGAAATGGACACAGGTCCCTTTACATGAGAAAGGGTCCTGAAGGAACTGAAAGTAATAAGAGTTGATAAAGCAATGGGCCCAGATGGGGTGCACCCCAGGGTCCTTAAAGAACTAAGAGAGGTGGTGGCTGAACCTCTGGCTATCCTGTTTAGCCGATCACTGGAAACAGGGGAGGTACCCAAAGACTGGAGGATAGCAGATGTAGTCCCCTTATACAAAAGTGGGAACAAAGAGGAAGTGGGGAACTACAGACCAGTCAGCCTCACCTCGGTAGTGGGGAAGATCATGGAAGCACTACTGAAGGAGAGATTGGTGGAACATCTGGTTGTCAATGGACTACAGGACCCAAGGCAGCATGGTTTCACCAGAGGGAGGTCATGTCAGACCAACCTCATTTAATTTTTTGACTGAGTGACTAGGGAGGTGGATCAGGGAGGGCAGTGAACATGGCCTATCTGGACTTCAGCAAGGCCTTTGACACTGTACCGCATAGAAGACTATTGCACAAACTGGGGAATATGGGTGTGGGCAGGACAGTAGTGTGGTGGGTAGGTAACTGGCTGGGCAGCAGGACACAGAGGGTGGTGGTAAATGGCTGTCACTCCACAGAGGGAAGAGTGACCAGTGGGGTACCACAGGGATCACTGCTGGGACCGGTCTTATTCAATATCTTCATCAGTGACATTGCGCAGGACCTAGAAGGCAGAATTTCACTGTTTGCTGATGACACAAAGCTCTGTAACAGAGTAGACACACCAGAGGGTGTAGACAGAAGGAGAAGGGACCTGTAGAAACTTGAAGAATGGTCAGGGGTTTGGCAGTTGAAATTCAATGCAAGAAAGTACAAGATAATGCATATGGGGCACAAAACCCCTGGCACAATATATCAGTTGGGGGGTGAGGATATAGCATGCACCAAGCAGGAAAGGGATCTTCGGGTTATCATCTCTAATGACCTCAAGGCAGGGAAACAGTGTGACAAGGCAGCAGGTAAAGCAAATAGGATGCTGGGATGCATTGGCAGGCATCACCAGCAGGAAAAGGGAGGTCATAATTCCACTATACAAGACACTAGTGAGGCCCCATCTGAGTACACTGTATAGTTCTGGAGACCTTACTTACGTAAGGACGTAGACAGGGTAGAGAAGGTTCAGAGGAGGGCAACAAAGATGGTGCATGGATTGCATCACAAGTCCTATGAGGACAGGTTGAAGGAACTGAACATGTACTCTCTGGAGGAGAGGAGGGAGAGAGGGCATATGATAGAGACATACAAGTATCTTACAGGGAGGAACAGGGTGCAGGAACACATTATTTTTACGCAAAAAAGATGTTCCAGGAGTAGAGGGCATGGGATGAAGTTGGAGGGAGAACGATTTAGAGGAAACGTGAGGAAGAATTTCTTCACAGAATGAGTGGTGGACAAGTGGAACACCCTGCCAGAGGAAGTGGTGGGGCTGAAACAATCACGGGATTTAAGAATGCATGGGATAGACATAAAGGAATTCTGGAGGTCATGGGTAAGGGGCAACAGACTTCTTCGAAAACGTAAACTGAACTTACAAGCTCAAATGGGCAGACTGGGTGGTCCATAGGCCCTTATCTGCTAACACTGTCTATGTATGTATGTATCTATGTAACTTTGCTGATCTGGGTATTGAGGATGCCTGGCATAGACTTTTTCCATTAGTTCCAGGATATACATATTTTTTTGGGAGGCATAACACCTATTCTAGGCTGGATTATTTTTTTATAACAGAACATCTTACATTAATACAAGATATATTAATCGAGCCTAGGCTACTCTCTGACCATAATCCCATAATCTTAAAAATAGACCTGAGTAAACAAAAGAAGTTCAGGCTCTAGCGATTCAATGGGTCCCTTCTCCGGGATCAAGAATTCCAAAATCATTTTAAAAAGCGCATCTCACAAGCTATCCAAGAAAATCTGACCCCTCAAAATATCTCATACAATCCAATGGGATGCTTTAAAAACAGTTCTCTGTGGGGAAATGCTGGAATATGCATCTCGCAAACAAAAGAAAATGAATGCCAGACTTAATTTCCTGAAAGACCATTTGGCTTCATATCAACTCTTGTGCAGAGAGGGTGACTTGGTCCTTGACCACTGAATCAGAAGCCTAAAACAGGAAATACAATACATTTTAGATTATAGAACTCTCCAGAGCCGGAATTACTTAAGACAATATAATTATGAAGGGGGAGCAAGGGGAGCTCGGGCTTTGCAAGGAAACTCAGGGCTACCAAACGAGCCTCGACTATATTAAAAATTAAAATATTTCTGGCACAATTACTTATAAGGAAGAGCAAATTACACAAGCTTTTACACAATTTTATGAATCCTTATAGAAAACCCCCCATCCACCTCAGAATCAACCGGAAGGGATATCTGTCTTTTTGGACAAGCTTCATTTACTGAAGTTGTCAGAACAACAAGTTAGCATGCTAGAACATCCAATAAGACCTGAAGAGAAACTCCAGCAGATCAAAGCTTTGAAACCATTAAAATGTCCTGACCCAGATGGTTTCAGCCCGGACTGGTACAAGGCCTTTGCGCTTCAGTTACTGTCTAGTTTATTACAGGCATGTTGTGCAGTGACAGAGGGTGAAACTCCTCTACCCTCCTGGAGCTATGCAGTCCTATCTGCTCTGTTAAAGCCTGAAAAGATCCCACCCTTTCATCGTCATACTGTCCCATTTCCATTTTAAACGTGACTACAAAATATTTATGGCCATATGGGCCAAGCAGTTAGAACCCATACTGTTACAGCTTATACATACGGACCAATCAGGTTTTATAAAATCAAGGAGTACATCAGATAATTTACACTGAACCATGCTCATATTGGAACATATCCATGCCAGAAAGATCCCCTCCGCTATAATAAGTTAGACACTGATAAAGCATTCAATAAGGTGAACTGGGACTATCTGTGGGCCACCCTTTCTAAATTTTCCTTTCCAGACTCTTTTCTCTCTTGCATGAAAAATACTTATTTACATCCCAAGGCCTATAAAAGAATTAATGGCTTCCTATCTCATCCAATAGTAATACAAAGAGGCACGAAACAGGGATGTCCTTAATCCCACTACTCTTTGCCCTTTATATCGTGCCTTTGGCCAAAGCCATACGTAGGAATGATCTGATTGAGGGAGTCCCAGTGGGCCAGTGAGAGCACAAGGCACTTCTGTTTGCCGATGACATTCTGGTGACAATTATTTCGCGAAGAGACCTCTCTCTCCTGCTAGGGAAACATTGGAGCATTTCAAGCTCATATCGGATTTCGGCCAAGTATAACAAAACAGATCTCCTCTATTATTTTTACCCCATCCTAACTCTTAAAAAATATCCCATAAAATGGTACTAAACAAAGTTTAAATACTTGGGAATTCATATACCAAGAAGTTTGGATAATCTGAAATTGATGAACTATGAACCTTTGACAACCCAGATCCAATCTGATTTAGCCTGTTAGTCCAAATTACCACTAAACTTTTCAAAGAATTGAAACCATCCATATGATAATATTACTCAAACTATTATATTTATTTCAAAATATCCCCACCTTTCCATCTAAATTTTATGTCCAGTCATGGGATAAAATTATATCGAACTTCATTTGGAATGGCCAGTGACCGATAATCAGAATGTCATTATTACAGCTCCCGCTTTCTTGGCGTGCCAGTCTACCAAATTTGAAATTTTATGCTTTGGCAGCCTTTTCAAAATATTGTTTTTATGGTTGTTCCAACATATGAGGCTCCTGAAAGACTTAGAATTTGCAATTCATGATCTCTATGATATTACCAAGATAACTCTTTCTACACCAGCCAGGATACCACCCATGAAGATTACACTCCTTTACGGCTCAAATTGAAATGATGGTATAAGTTAAAAGTACACAAAGGTTTTAGAGCCCTTTTCTTTTCTATACACATTTCGAGATAATAGATTTTTCCACCATCCACAGATCATACCTTCTCAAGATGGAGGAGAGTAGCCTGCAGTTTTTCAGGCAGTTCCTCTCCCAGACAGGTATCATTCCATTTGAAACCCTCAAATTAACTTATGATTTGGTGGATACTGATATTTACAGATATGCCCAGGTTAAAAATTACATTTTGCGACAGAAAGAGGTGTCTGCAGGGTTGCCTGAGTCCATCCCAATGGCTTGGAGGTATCTCGAAGACCATATAAATGGACACTTGTGGGGTCTTCAAGTGGGAAATATCTATAAAATTCTTAGAGAAGGATGGGTGACTCCTTGCTATCAATTTTAAACAGCTGGTGTAAAGATTTACCATCAGGCATTCCTGAACAGGACTGGTTGCAGGCATCTCTTCTGGCATGCAAAGTAACCCATTCTATTAAATGGCGTGAATTTGCCTGTAAGTGCCGTAGCCATTTTTTTCGTTCACCGGTAGTTCTTACTAAATATTTACCTGCTCATTATGGCAGATGCTTAGGACAAGTACATGTTTATATGATGGACTTGAGCCATGTCATTTGGACATGTCTCTTCTTAACACCATATTGGTGTGTACTACAGCAAGAGATCTCGGCTTGTTTAGGGGAACAGGTCAAACTTACGGCCAAACTGGTTCTTTTAAATATATTTCCTCCTCATAGACCCTCCTGGCACTGAACTCTATTGCCTATCTACATTTTAACTGTAAAGAAGGCTATCACTAGACGATGGAGATCTACAATTATTCCTACTCTGGGAGATTGGGGGGGGGTGGTTTCTGATATTTATTACATGGAATCCCTTACGGCAAAACTCCGCAGTAAATGCCGGGGATTCAAGATGCTATGGATACCTTGGGTAATGTACCTCTCTAGTCATGAGTCAGATTTTGTCCCCTGAGCCTCTCCTTACCACAATAACTCCCCTGAAGCGGGGAGAGGGTTTTGATCCTACGACAGCTCTTAAATGCAGCCTTCACTTCTGATTTGATAAATATTTCAGCTTATGGAATAATTTGATTTATCTTGAATGTATTAGGGGTTGATTATCTGCAAAGTCAATAATTCAGTCATTGTATAAAAGAAGACTCTGACACAGACTGGAGTAAATTAATACTTTATTGTCAAATAAGTTTCATACCAGTGAAAATAACCATTGTACTAATTATATTAGAAGATGACTGTAATACATGTCTCTGCCACTCCACCTTAATAAAAAGAAATAAAAAAAAAAAAAAGATTTCCAAGCCCAGTAAGTTTGGCAAGCAACCCCACATCAGTGTGTAAACTGAAAGTCTGAAATCCTATAGCATTCTGGCTACCTGTCAACTGAACCTGTTAGCCAGCTGACAAAACTTATCTTCATAGTTTCATAGTATTATGATTGCAGAAAAGCAAAAAATACTCACTGCAGTAATCTTCTTTTTTCCAAGGGGTCCTTTAGCATCAGTAATGTTTTTTGCACTTAGCTGGCTAGGTAGTGAAAGATGGCCCTTTGACATCAAGCTGTGGAGCGTTTGCTCACCAGGAGTGGATGGCTCAGTAAGAAGACAGGCAGAGTAATGGACTGGTTCAAGTGAAACTCTGAAACCACCTTTGGCAGAAGTGTCCTGTTTGTCCTGAGCGATGATGTAATCTCGGCTCAGTGCACAGGGCCTGTAGTTCTGAAATCCTCCTGGCAGACTTAATGGCTAGGAAGACTGTCTTCAAGTTACAAACTTCCTTCCTCTGTCCCTTCTCATGACTTGCTTCAGCAATCAGTCTGTGTCATGCTCCTTGGCACCCGCCACCCCTTCTCCTCCCCCAACTCATAGTCCCATGAGTTTCCTAACAGTCACTACTAATGCAGGCTGCCTGACCATGCCCCTCACACCTCACCATTTACTTTAGCATGTCTTCTCCACTCAGCCTCCCTCACCCCACCATTTATCCCTATACCTTATCACCCTTCTTCCTTCACCTCCACCGCATTACATACCTCTCTCTCACCTCCTTTTCTTCACCCCACTGCCAGCTATCCCGTCCTCTGAACTACTGACAAGGCACTCTGTGGCTGCTTATTCCCCACCCTCATAAAGTGTTTTTATTTTTATTTTAACTTGTACCTATGTTTTGAGTTATTCTGTAAGTTCTGAATCCAAGCTGTATCGTTCATTGTAATGTACCTTTACTTTTTCCATTGTTCTTTGTTTTGCAATCTATGATGTGGAACCTTTGTAAAAGAGCTTGCACTCAAAGGTCTTTTCTGAATAACTAAATAAATAAATAAAATGATGCAGGCTGTGGACATAGGCAAGAAGGGTGGATTCATGAGCCCATCTATGCAAAGGTTCAGGCTCCAAGGAGGAATGGGCTCCCAGGCTGGAGGTGCAAGAGGACTTTGAAAAACTGTTTAAAATGTGGGAAAAAAATGATTTTTTCATTCCCATCGACAGGTAGGCTGAAATTGCTGCCAGGTGTAGCTTGAGGAAGATGGTTTCAAGCCTGATGCCTGTAGGTGTACCAGGTAGTCTAGCAGCTGAGGGTCTGAAGCTGATAGGGGTTCAACCCTTTGCTCTTGCAACAGAGAGAAAACCTTTTCCATTAGGCTGCATAAGTCTTAGTGTTCATTTTTAGCCATCCTCGTATCTTAAGGACCTGTTCAGAGTACTGTGAGGATGGAAACTCTTAACTCCTCAAGAACCACTCCCAGTTTTTTTGTGTCCGAAATACCTGAGTAGAGGCCCTTGCCCTTCTCGTGGGCAGGGACCCTCTCCACTGCTCATAAAGCCAGAAGGTTTTGTACCTCCAATTCCAACAGCAGTATCTGTGTTGGGGACAGAGGTCTTGACACCTGGGTACGCTTGAGGTCTGGCATCTGCTTGAACTGTAATGGCAGACCCTTCTCCACTATCTCCAGCACCCACTTGTCTGAAGTGATGAGGGACCAGTGCTGAAGATAGTGGGAGAGTTTGCCTCCAACTGGAAGCAGGGAGATGACCTGGACACTCACATCAGGACTTAGACTGAGAGGCAGATGGCTGGGTAGAGGTGGCTCTTCTTTGGCCCCTTCTGCCCCTGTCTCTGAAAGACCCCTGTACTGGCCAAAGTCAGATTGGGGATAGGGACTGTAAGGGCTGGGAACAAAACTTCTGCCCCTACCACCCCTGGGAGAGGATCTCTGAGGGGTGGTGGGCTTAGACTTGGATGAGTGGCTCTGCCAGGAGGCCTTGTACTCATCGACGTTTTTCATGTAGTCAGTGGTTCAGTAATCAGACAACATATTTCGATAACAGGGAGAATCCATGGCCTTGTTCTGAGTGTCTGTGGTCGGACTGGTTGTTCTAAGCCAGGCGAAGTGTCTCAGAGAGATGGCATGGGTCATCGCCCTAGAAGCTGCATCATTGTTGTCGTCTGCCATGTGGAATTGGTACATAGTAGATTCCAGGGCAGTTTTTGATGTATCCACCAGAGAATCGGATCCATTGCGCAATAGCCTGCACAGATTTCCAAAGGGCTTTCTGATATTTGGCTGTGAACGCCATGTAAGAAGAAAGTCTGAGAAGCAGGGAAGCTGTGGCATACATGTTCTTTGCTATAAAGTCAGTTATCTTGGAATCCTTGTCGGGGGAGAGAGGGACAAGGAGACTGGAGCTTTCTCACAAGCTGCCTGCAGCACTGTACTCCCATGGCTACGGTGTGCAGACAGGAAATTTGGTACCATTTTTAGACAATTTATATTTTCTCTCAAGCCGCTTATCAACCCCTGATACTGAAGTGGGGTGTTGAAGTACTTTCATGGTATTTTTTCTAAATGCATTCTAGATTGGGATGACCAGCGTCTTTCAGGATAAAAGACCACTCATCTCCCTATAATCTTTGTCTTCATTGACATCCTGGTTGGGCTAATGCATAGGGAGGTCCAGGGTGTCCAGCATATTTTGTATAAATGTAAACATAGAGGAAGGATCCTCGTGGTCACCCGGGAGATCCCCAGGACGAGAGTCCGGGGACTCCTGGGGCTCAAGGCCCTTAAAATCCCTGTCAGGGGCATCACAATATTGATCATCATCTGCGCCACCCTCACAGTCTACAGAAGAGAGAACTGTGGAAGAGTGCTTGCCAGCCCCAGTAAATAGAGGAGCCATCTTTTGAAAGATCTGAAACAGTTGTCGTGCTTTTTCCATTTCTTGCACTGATGGCAGAACCTCTGCAGACTTGGTTTGTAAGTGTTTTGTTTTTTCTGTATGCTTCAAGCTGCCTGTTGTCTCGCTATTGGCTTTCCCAGGAGCAACGGGAGCATTTTTATCTTGACAGAGTTTCTTTTTAGTCACTGCATCAGAGGCTTGATCAAGCTTCCTTTTCTCGTCACTCCTATTATTTTTTAATTTGTGAGGAACTTTATCTTTGGAAGCTTTATTTTTTTTGGCTGGGATCTGAAGGGTTCTTCAGCACCTCTGCTTTTAGTATTAGTACTTTTGGATGGCCATTCGTCAGAAGCCTTTGATTTATCCTCAGCATAATAATCAAAGGTTTGGCTGCTACGTTTGCTCATTTAAGCAAATCAGACCAGTCCTGGACCTACAAACTGAGTGCAGGTTTCTGTGAAAATGCCACCAGCCAGTCCTGCCCCAGTTAATAAACTCTATTACTAGTGCCCTTTTTTGTCTGGTTGTAGAACTAGGATCTATACCAGTGCCAATTTTAATAGAAACTCAGTAATACTGGTCAACTGCGCACAGATGACTGCTGGACCCTTATGGACATTCCTGATAAAGATGATACCAAGGTCCAGTAATAACAAAAAAAGGTTTCCTCGTAATTGCCAATCTAGAGAGAAACCCTTCAGGCACTGTTTAAATTGAAATCCACTGCAGGTGCCTCATGATAAACCCCGTGAGGTCTGAGGTAAAAAACAAGGCAACTGTCCCTAATTCAATGGTCCCCACAAGAGTTTGCCCAAAAATGAAGGGAACCATCGGAAAAAAAGCACTCACGATAAAATTAGGTATTAAAATGAAAGTCAGAGTAAAAATAAGGTCAAAATAGTGCTGTCGTACTAAAAATAAAAAATTAGCACGGCGCTAATAAAAAGTAAAACTTTCACTCAGCACACTAATAAAAATAATTTATGAGGAAAACTTTATTCAGATAAGCACTAGGAGGCTGTCAACAAGGAATATTGAGAGTCACCTCAAGGGCAATGTTGCTCAGTCCAGCATAGAAAAAATTCTGAAGCCTTCACAGCTCTCACTTAGCTCACACCCCTTCCTGTCTTTTGATTGGCTTGGTCCTAAGCTCATTTAACTATATCTTAAAGGCACACCTCTGGGGCAGTTGCACCTAGCCAGCTAAGTGCAAAAAAGTTACTGATGCTAAAGGACTCCTGGGGTAAGAAGAATCATCCTGGTCCTTCCAGTCTGCCCGCATCCTCCCTCTTCTTGCTTGTTTCCCTTTATCAGAGATACTTTTTGCTGCCCATCCACCAACCCCTTATACCTGTCCCAGGCTTTCTTAAAACCATCTACAGTTTCATTACCAGCCACCTCCTTAGGTAAACTATTCCATAGATCCACCACCCTCTCTGTGAAGAAACACTTTCTTACGTCACCCTTGAATCTACTACTTTAGTCTCAAGCTATGACCCTTGTTTTAATATTCAAGTTTCCTTTTGAATACACTGCCATCCCTTACCCTGTTTATCCCTTGATGTATTTAAATGTCTTAATCATATCCCCCTCTCCCTTCTAATTTCCAGAGGATACAAATTTAACTCTTTCAATCTAGATTCATCTGACTTATCTTTCATTCCCTGAACCATTTTAGTCACCCTCCTCTAAACTCTCTCTCCAGACCCTCAATATCCTTCTTTAAAGGAGATCTCCCAAACTGGACACCATACTCCAAATGTGGTCTAACCATTGTCTTATATGAGGGTATCAGTACCTCCCTTTTCCTACTTGTGATTCCCCTACCAATACAAGCCAGCATCACATTTCCTTTACCAGCAGCCTTACAACATTGGTCACCTACTTTCAGATTATCTGAGATTATAACCCCAAGGTCTCTCTCTTGAATTGTAATTTTTAATTGTTCTTCACCTAGAGCATACTTTGCTAATCAAAGATTTGGATTTTATTCTGCAGTTTCACTGTTTGCTGATGACACAAAGCTCTGTAACAGAGTAGACACACCAGAGGGTGTAGACAGAAGGAGAAGGGACCTGTAGAAACTTGAAGAATGGTCAGGGGTTTGGCAGTTGAAATTCAATGCAAGAAAGTACAAGATAATGCATATGGGGCACAAAACCCCTGGCACAATATATCAGTTGGGGGGTGAGGATATAGCATGCACCAAGCAGGAAAGGGATCTTGGGGTTATCATCTCTAATGACCTCAAGGCAGGGAAACAGTGTGACAAGGCAGCAGGTAAAGCAAATAGGATGCTGGGATGCATTGGCAGGGGCATCACCAGCAGGAAAAGGGAGGTCATAATTCCACTATACAAGACACTAGTGAGGCCCCATCTGGAGTACACTGTACTGTTCTGGAGACCTTACTTACGTGGGCGTGACAGGGTAGAGAAGGTTCAGAGGAGGGCAACAAAGATGGTGCATGGATTGCATCACAAGTCCTATGAGGACAGGTTGAAGGAACTGAACATGTACTCTCTGGAGGAGAGGAGGAGAGGGGCATATGATAGAGACATACATGTATCTTACAGGGAGGAATAGGTGCAGGAACACATTATTTTACGCAAAAAGATGTTCCAGGACTAGAGGCATGGGATGAAGTTGGAGGGAGAACGATTTAGAGGAACGTGAGGAAGAATTTCTTCACAGAACGGGTGGTGGACAAGTGGAACACCCTGCCAGAGGAAGTGGTGGGGGCTGAAACAATCACGGGATTTAAGAATGCATGGGATAGACATAAAGGAATTCTGGAGGTCATGGGTAAGGGGCAACAGACTTCTTCGAAACGTAAACTGAACTTACAAGCTCAAATGGCAGACTGGGTGGTCCATAGGCCTTATCTGCTAACACTGTCTATGTATGTATGTATCTATGTAACTTTGCTGATCTGGGTATTGAGGATGCCTGGCATAGACTTTTCCATTAGTTCCAGGATATACATATTTTTTGGGAGGCATAACACCTATTCTAGGCTGGATTATTTTTTTATAACAGAACATCTTACATTAATACAAGATATATTAATCGAGCCTAGGCTACTCTCTGACCATAATCCCATAATCTTAAAAATAGACCTGGGTAAACAAAAGAAGTTCAGGCTCTAGCGATTCAATGGGTCCCTTCTCCGGGATCAAGAATTCCAAAATCATTTTAAGAAGCGCATCTCACAAGCTATCCAAGAAAATCTGACCTCTCAAAATATCTCATACAATCCAATGGGATGCTTTAAAAACAGTTCTCTGTGGGGAAATGCTGGAATATGCATCTCGCAAACAAAAGAAAATGAGTGCCAGACTTAATTTCCTGAAAGACCATTTGGCTTCATATCAACTCTTGTGCAGAGAGGGTGACTTGGTCCTTGACCACTGAATCAGAAGCCTAAAACAGGAAATACAATACATTTTAGATTATAGATCTCTCCAGAGCTGGAATTGCTTAAGACAATATAATTATGAAGGGGGAGCAAGGGGAGCTCGGGCTTTGCAAGGAAACTCAGGGCTACCAAACAAGCCTCGACTATATTAAAAATTAAAATATTTCTGGCACAATTACTTATAAGGAAGAGCAAATTACACAAGCTTTTACACAATTTTATGAATCCTTATAGAAAACCCCCCATCCACCTCAGAATCAACCGGAGGGGATATCTGTCTTTTTGGACAAGCTTCATTTACTGAAGTTGTCAGAACAACAAGTTAGCATGCTAGAACATCCAATAAGACCTGAAGAGAAACTCCACCAGATCAAAGTTTTGAAACCATTAAAATGTCCTGACCCAGATGGTTTCAGCCCGGACTGGTACAAGGCCTTTGCGCTTCAGTTACTGTCTAGTTTATTACAGGCATGTCGTGCAGTGACAGAGGGTGAAACTCCTCTACCCTCCTGGAGCTATGCAGTCCTATCTGCTCTGTTAAAGCCTGAAAAAGATCCCACCCTTTCATCGTCATACCGTCCCATTTCCATTTTAAACGTGGACTACAAAATATTTATGGTCGTATGGGCCAAGCAGTTAGAACCCATACTGTTACAGCTTATACATACGGACCAATCAGGTTTTATAAAATCAAGGAGTACATCAGATAATTTACACTGAACCATGCTCATATTGGAACATATCCATGCCAGAAAGATCCCCTCCGCTATAATAAGTTAGACACTGATAAAGCATTCGATAAGGTGAACTGGGACTATCTGAGGGCCACCTTTTCTAAATTTTCTTTTCCAGACTCTTTTCTTGCATGAAAAATACTTATTTACATCCCAAGGCCTATAAAAGAATTAATGGCTTCCTATCTCATCCAATAGTAATACAAAGAGGCACGAAACAGGGATGTCCTTAATCCCACTACTCTTTGCCCTTTATATCGTGCCTTTGGCCAAAGCCATACGTAGGAATGATCTGATTGAGGGAGTCCCAGTGGGCCAGTGAGAGCACAAGGCACTTCTGTTTGCCGATGACATTCTGGTGACAATTATTTCGCAAGAGACCTCTCTCCCTCGTTATGGGAAACATTGGAGCATTTCAAGCTCATATCGGGATTTCGGCCAAGTATAACAAAAACAGATCTCCTCTCATTATTTTTTACCCCATCCCTAACTCTTAAACAAATATCCCATAAAATGGTACTAAACAAAGTTTAAATACTTGGGAATTCATATACCAAGAAGTTTGGATAATCTGAAATTGATGAACTATGAACCTTTGACAACCCAGATCCAATCTGATTTAGCCTGTTAGTCCAAATTACCACTAAACTTTTTCAAAGAATTGAAACCATCCATATGATAATATTACTCAAACTATTATATTTATTTCAAAATATCCCCACCTTTCCATCTAAATTTTATGTCCAGTCATGGGATAAAATTATATCGAACTTCATTTGGAATGGCCAGCGACCGATAATCAGAATGTCATTATTACAGCTCCCGCTTTCTCTTGGCGGTGCCAGTCTACCAAATTTGAAATTTTATGCTTTGGCAGCCTTTTTCAAAATATTGTTTTTATGGTTGTCTCCAACATATGAGGCTCCTGAGACTTAGAATTTGCAATTCATGATCTCTATGATATTACCAAGATAACTCTTTCTACGCCAGCCAGGATACCACCCATGAAGATTACACTCCTTTTACGGCTCAAATTCTGAAATGATGGTATAAGTTAAAAGTACACAAAGGTTTTAGAGCCCTTTTCTTTTTCTATACACATTTCGGGAGATAATAGATTTTTTCCACCATCCACAGATCATACCTTCTCAAGATGGAGGAGAGCAGGCCTGCTGTTTTTCAGGCAGTTCCTCTCCCAGACAGGTATCATTCCATTTGAAACCCTCAAATTAACTTATGATTTGGTGGATACTGATATTTACAGATATGCCCAGGTTAAAAATTACATTTTGCGACAGAAAGAGGTGTCTGCAGGGTTGCCTGAGTCCATCTCAATGGCTTGGAGGTATCTCGAAGACCATATAAATGGACACTGTAGGGTCTTCAAGTGGGAAATATCTATAAAATTCTTAGAGAAAGGATGGGTGACTCCTTGCTATCAATTTTAAACAGCTGGTGTAAAGATTTACCATCAGGCATTCCTGAACAGGACTGGTTGCAGGCATCTCTTCTGGCATGCAAAGTAACCCATTCTATTAAATGGCGTGAATTTGCCTGTAAGTGCCGTAGCCATTTTTTTCGTTCACCGGTAGTTCTTACTAAATATTTACCTGCTCATTATGGCAGATGCTTAGGACAAGTACATGTTTATATAGTGACTTGAGCCATGTCTTTTGGACATGTCCTTACTTAACACCATATTGGTGTGTACTACAGCAAGAGATCTCGGCTTGTTTAGGGGAACAGGTCGAATTTACGGCCAAACTGGTTCTTTTAAATATATTTCCTCCTCATAGACCCTCCTGGCATTGAACTCTATTGCCTATCTACATTTTAACTGTAAAGAAGACTATCACTAGACGATGGAGATCTACAATTATTCCTACTCTGGGAGATTGGGGGGGGGTGGTTTCTGATATTTATTACATGGAATCCCTTACGGCAAAACTCCCTAGTAAATGCCCGGGATTCAAGATGCTATGGATACCTTGGGTAATGTACCTCTCAGTCATGAGTCAGATTTTGTCCCTGAGCCTCTCCTCATTACAATAACTCCTGAAGCGGGAGAGGGTTTGATCCCACGACAGCTCTTAAATGCAGCCTTCACTTGATTTGATAAATATTTCAGCTTATGGAATAATTTGATTCATTTTGAATGTATTAGGGGTTGATTATCTGCAAAGTCAATAATTCAGTCATTGTATAAAAGAAGACTCTGACACAGACTGGAGTAAATTAATACTTTATTGTCAAATAAGTTTCATACCAGTGAAAATAACCATTGTACTAATTATATTAGAAGATGACTATAATACATGTCTCTGCCACCTCCACCTTAATAAAAAGAAATAAAAAAAAAAATGATTTGGTCATTTTAGTCACCCTCCTCTAAACTCTCTCTCCAGACCCTCAATATCCTTCTTTAAAGGAGATCTCCCAAACTGGACACCATACTCCAAATGTGGTCTAACCATTGTCTTATATGAGGGTATCAGTACTCCTTTTCCTACTTGTGATTCCCTACCAATACAAGCCAGCATCACATTTCCTTTACCAGCAGCCTTACAACATTGGTCACCTACTTTCAGATTATCTGAGATTATAACCCAAGGTCTCTTGAATTGTAATTTTTAATTGTTCTTCACCTAGAGCATACTTTGCTAATCAAAGATTTGGATTTTATTCTGCAGTCCTTGGAATTACAGAAGTGGTTTATCTACTGGAACATTGGTATTTGTATTTACCCCGACTAAGACCAAAATCTTGGATTTCAGAATGGTGGACTTCAGGAAAATGGGTGAAGTACTAAGGAACCATCTGGTAGGCATCAGAGCAGGTATGGAGGTGAACCAAATGTGGTCTTTCATTAAGGAAGGAATACTGGTTGCCACAGATGAGTGTGTTAGGCTCGGGGAAGAACACAAGGGCCAAAGTGCCCAGCTGGTTCAGTTCTGGGGTTGCCCAGGTAATAAGGGAAAAGAGATTGGCCCATAGAAAATTCAAGAAGACCAAGAGAGAGGTGGATAGGGAAAATTACCTAAGGTTGGCTAGTGAGGCAAGTCAGGAAGTCCAGTGAGCAAATGCACAGAAGGAGCTGCAGATAGCTGAAGAAATTAAGAAGGGGAGAAGGCTTTATTTCGCTATATTAGTGAGAAAAGGGACAAGAAAGAAGGGATTGTTAGGCTTAACAAAGGAGAGAAGTGGGTGGAGGATAATGGGGGAAAAGCAGAAATACTAGTTGAATACTTCTGTTCCATCTTCACCAGGGAGAAGGACGGACCAGTGCCTTCAGGATTGAAAAGAGGAGCGGGGGGGGGGCACACAGGTGTAGTGATAGAGGAGGACAGAGTGAGGGAGGGGCTGCTGGCATTGAAGGTAGACAAATCACCAGGTCTGGACAGAGTACATCCAAGGGTACTAAAGGAACTGGCTGAGGAGCTGACAGGGCCACTGGCAGACTTATTTAATAGTTCACTAGAGTCAGATATGGTACCGCAGGACTGGAGAACAACACTGTAGTGCTCCTCCACAAAAGCAGTCCCAAGGATGACCCAGAGAATTGCAGACCAGTTATCCTGACCTCCAACTGGCTGAGGGACAGAACCCAGAGGGTGGTTGTGGGGGAAGAGTTATCTGGCGCCAGAGAGGTAACCAGTGGGGTCCGCAGGGCTCTGTGCTGGGGCCCATGTTGTTCAATGTCTTCATCAGTGACATTGGGATAGGCATTAAGGGCAAAATGTGCCTATTCACCTATGATACCAAGCTCTATGGGAGAGTGGACACAGCTGAAGAGATACAGGACCTACAGGAAGATCTGGAAAAGCTGGGGAGGTGGTCCAGGATCTGGCAGCTTGGCTTCAATGCTAAGAAATGCAAAGTTATGCATATTGGAATCAAGAATCCCAGGACAGAGTACTACCTGAGTGGAGTCCGAGTATCTGCATCAGAGGAGGAGAAGGACCTGGGAGTGATGATCACTAGTGACCTGAAGCACTCCACGCAGCACAAGAAAGCAGCAGCAAAGGCAAACAAGATGCTGGGATGCATGTCTAGGGGGATCAGTAGTAAGAGAGAGGAAGTTATACTGCCCATGTACTGGTCACTGGTCAGGCTACATCTAGAGTATGGAATCAATACTGGTGCCCACACCTCAAAAGGGACATTAACCTGCTGGAGAATGTCTAGAGGAGGGCTACAGAGGTGACAGAAGGTCAGCAGGGTAATGCATATGAGGAAAGGTTGAGGGCACTGAACATGTACTCCCTGGAAGATAGGAGAGAGAGAGGCAACATGATTGAGACCGACAAATACTTGAAAGGGATAAATAAGGTTGATAAGGAGAGTCTCTTTAAGCTGAGTGGCAACCATAGCACTAGGGGGCACAGTCTTAAACTAGAGGGTGGGAGGTTTAGGAGGGAGGTCAGGAAGCACTTCTTCACAGACAGGGTGGTGGACACTTGGAATGTGCTGCCGGAAGAGGTCATCTCATTGAAGACAGTGGGCAGCTTTAAGAGAGGCTGGGATAGGCATAGGGGGGAGGAGATCATGGGTAGGGAGGATGGGAGGAGGGAGGGAGGAGGGAGGGCAGGACATTAGCTCAAGCTGTGGACCCTGAAATATGAGCAGACTTGATAGACCAAATGGCCTTTTTCTGCTGGCTTCTTCGTATGTTCATATGTTTGTAGCTAAATATAGAAATGTCTCTCAAAATACTATATGACAGCTTACTCACTGGCACATACTTTGCAGGAACTGTGAATCCTGTTGTGTAGGCTTCAAACCCTTGCAACTGAGCTCAAAGGCAGTAGAACACCTAAAGTTGACTATTGCATGTTAGTTTCTCTGTCTAGGCTGTAGACCTCCCAGGAGTGGGATTATTTAGCCATTGACTTAAAATGGCAGTGCAATCTCAAGAGAGTAGGAAGCTCTAAATATCAACACCCTTTTCCATCATGTCATAACCCAAAGCTGTCAATTTAGGAATTGCAGAATGGCATCTTTTGCCGAGATGTTTTTCAACACGGTAAGGTTGCTTTCTGCACCTCCAGGTTTGGCTCTTGGGACCATTGTAGTCAGCAGAACTGGGCTGTCCAATGCAATCCTTTGTTCCTCTCAGTAGTCAGAAAGCTTTCATCTGTGAAGACTGTGTTTAGTAAATGTTTTCTGTCTGGCGAAGGTCATTTCTGACCTATTTTGACAGAATTTTTTTTTTCCATAAATACTGTTTGCTTTTGTCGGGTTTTTCCCAGTCCCAATCCCACATGTCCCCAAAATGACGCACGCACACATCATGCCCTACGGGACGCCCCACCCTACCAGTTGCTCCGTTACCACCTGCCACCCAACCTCCATCCAGTGACAGCGGGACTACGGATGGGCGACCCACCCAGGAGAGGAGGGCCAACGCCGATCCTGCTCCCACCCACCCTCCCTGTGTCGGCACCCCCAACGACCCAAGTCCGTTCCCAAACCCAGGTCGCTGGTGTGGTGTGAGGTGTGGCATCCAGTGCCTCAACCTAGCGACATTTAGACCAACAGAACAAAAAATACATACAAGGCGATGGTCTTTAGACAATTTTTCACTTAGAATATCAGAATTCAAAACATATGTAATTGAACAAATTCAACAGTTATGGTAATTTAATGGTGCTCAAGAGATTATAACATTTTGGGATGCCTTTATGGCAGTAAATGGAGAAGTTATAATTTCTTTTGAAATGCAACATAGGCATCGAGGCCTGGGAGGCCAGAAGAAAGCAAAGAGGAGGGCAAGACTTGTGCCAGGCTGGCAACCAGACATAGGTGTAGAAAGACATACTCCATGTACTTCATGGTGTACAGTTTTATCTTAGGGGACAAGAACAAGGCTCTGCATTGCTGCCATTGTTCCATGAAACACAGTACAGAACCATCTGATATTTTCTGTAATTTCATTTCTAGGACCCAAAATTAGAAGGGTTGTCCACTGAGATTGTCTTTGCATCCCATGTACCAATAACATTACAGGCTCTGGGGTGATACATGGGTGTCTGAGGGAGAAATGCATGGCAACTGTATTTACCACTGCATGAGTGTGGGCAACAATCAGTGCCATGATGTATAAAATGTGTGTTTATTGTGCCTGATGGGCAACAAGCATGCCCCTGTGTACACGTTTTATTGTCTGCTACACTCCAGAACCTGGAATTTCTGTCAGGGTTGAGGATAGGGGCTTCAAAGACTAGGAGGACAAGGGATTCAGTGTTTGTTTTTGGGGAAGGTCTCCAGCCATTTAACAAGTCACAGAAAACTTAAGACGTCCCTGTAGTCCCACCACTATAGATCTCTTTAGGTGGCAACATTTAGTAGAAGTATGGGTCAGGATCCTGTTGGGGCCTCACAGTTGGCTGCTGTGGAACAAGTCACATACCAAGCCAGGGAGTCTGCTAAAGGGCTGATTGCTTAATTGCCAAACAAGACAGAACATTTCTCCCAAACCTCTCTAGTAAGGTTGTGGTTCAGTGGGAGTGATTTAGAGACAACTATTTCGGAAGAAAGCTGGAGCACACTACTGCAGCTCAATATGGGCCTCTTGATCTGTAACAGGTCTAAGGAATCACAATATAAGTTCTTTCACAGGCTGTAGTGCCAACCCAGCATGGCCCATAAATTTGACCCCACTGTGTCACAACAATGTGTGAGATGTAAGGTAGCACTGGGCACATATAAACACTGCTTCTGGGATTGTGGCATGCTGAAGCCATTCTAGATAGGGTGGCACAGGAACTTACGATGCTGCTGGGCAGGCAGCTCCCCTGTGTACCCCTTTCCTTACTGATGGGCATGGAAGATGTGGAGGAGGAGGAGAGAAGGGAACCTTTTCCTAGATGGATTTGGGTTATGGATACCTTAGCACATCAGTGAATACAGAATACATGGGTGTCCTGTGTCACCCAAGCCTTAACACAGTGGAAGACACTAGTACTGAAATCCTAACAGTAGAACGGCTGATGTATATTCTTGGAGGGAGGAGCTCTTCGGGAAAAGCTGAGGGAAATATCTGGACTCCCTGTCACTGGCAGAGACAGTCATAGTACAGACTGTTGCAGTGCGAAAAACTGTGCACCAGTAGGTACAGGGGGGTGCAGAACCAGGGGTGGCTAGCCCCCACAAAGCAAGAATACGAACGGTGCTGCACTCCTTAGCTGCAACAGAGTTGGAGGAAAAGACGAAGCTCCAAAAAAAGATTGCTGTAATTTTATTAGTCACCACGACAAAATAAATTCTCCAGCTCTGGGACCAGTCACCTGGGAGGTAGCCTCAGCTCTTCACCAGTCAAGGCTTTGTCCCTTGATGAAGCCTTGACTGGTAAAACGCTGCCTTGACTGGCGAAGTGCTGTTGCTACACCTCCCAGGTGACTGGCCTGAGTTGGAGAATTTATTTTGTGTCATTGATGACTAATAAAATTGCAGCAGCCAGTTTTTTTTTGTTTGTTTTGTTTTGTGGCACTCCATCTTTTTCTTTAAGTCTGTTGCAGCTAAGGAGTGCAACACCGTTCACTTTCATAATACAAAGTGACCTGGCATAATAATCTTGGTTTACTCCAAGTTGGGAGCAGTGGTGAATGACCAAGGGGAGTGGGCAGGGATTGCCGAAGGTTCTAATAAATCTGGAGATATGGTCTGACACCTGGCAACTTGGTTTCAACACCAAAAATGCAAGGTGCTGCATTTCGGGCTGTGGTAGGGCAGGTGTAAGTGGGCAATCATAGAGCAACATACATCACCAATTCTTTAAAAGTTCCAGTTTTAATTAATTCTTCTTCAGAAGTTGTTTACATCAGGACAAATTCAGTACAGCAGAATAATCTGGTAGCTTAATCTTCCATTTGGAGCAGCAAATATTCACTTTGTAACTCCACAGAGCACTTCAATAATGTCCTGAGTGTACCTCCAGACCCAAAGCAAATCTGATTACCAAACTCAGTGTTCAGCATTTATACACTGCAGGGGTCAGTAACATCTTAACCCCAATCCCTATACTTTTTTTCTTTTTTTTTTTTTTAATTTAAGTTTATTGATAACCTAACGGGTACAACTGATACAGGTTTATCAGGCAATTTTTGTACTTTTATATCTTTACATCTTTACAGAGTCAAGAGGGAGGGAGAGAAAAGTATGGGGGAAAAAAGGAGGGGGAGAGTGGGGTGTCTTCCATTTAATACCAGTGAGGTAGGTCCCTCCCCACCCTCTGACCCCGTGTCAAGGGGAACCCTTCTCCAGGCAGCAAGCCCAGCAGCAGCCGTGATTTAATTAATACCCAGGCAAGAGATGAGGCGAGATCCTCTGCCCCGCATCCCCCCCTCAAAGGCAATGAAGAAATCCACTGTAACCAGACACCAGGTCAAGCCTAGGGGGTTTGGCGCCAGAGCACCCATCTAGTCCATCTACGAACATATATTGGTGTTCTGTGATTTATTTTATATGTTAATTCTTCCATTTCTGAGATTCCTGACTATATGTATCCAGGTGCCCAGAGTGGGAGTATCTTTTTAACCACATTTTAGTAATTGCTTTGTGGGCCGCCGCCAGGAGGAGGGTCCATAAATACAGTGGGTCTGCTCCAGTCAAGTTCTGTGGTGGCTCACCCAGCACGAGGCAGGGCTAGTCCAGGGGAGGCTCCAATCCAAAGATTTTATGCGCCTGAGAGACGCCTCCCCATAACTGGCCCAGCTGTGGGCACAGCCACATGATATGTAGGTAGTTTGCCCCTGCCTCCTCACACATTCTCCAGCAGGAGGGGTCTCTTTCAGGATCCCTCTGACTCAGCGAGAGGGGGGCAAGGAAATACCGTATCTTCACCTTCCAACGAAATTCCTGCCAAAAGGGGGAGTTTGTAGTTTTGGGAGCCAGTCTGAACACTACATTCCAGTTAATTCCCCTGAGGTCGGCTGCCCCCTCCTCCCTCCATCTGTACTTAACCTTTTCTAAGTAGTCCTTCTTTAGGTCTAGGAGGACTTTATATAGTATAGAAATGAGACCTGTGGTTTTCTGTGAGGACAGTATTGCGGAGAGACTTTCCACCAGGAGGGCCACCCTACTCGGATGAGGATCTGATCTACGACAGCGAAGTATGTAGTCTCTAACTTGTAGGTATCGGTAAAAGTCAGAGGTACGTAGTCCGTAGTTATCTCTGAGGGTCTCAAAGTCCGAGACCTTGCCCCCTGACATATACTGTTTGACATAAATCAGACCCACTCTCTCCCAGGTTCTAAAAGTGTGATCTAGTCGGGATGGGGCAAAAGTTACATCCCACGAAGGCCTATAAAGTGGCCAGAGGGAGGATTTTATTTTATATTTCTGCCATGCTCTGTGTGTAGCCCTTATGGTATCTCTCACCATCATCAGGAGTGGGGGTGGGCAGTCCAAGGAAGTCCCCATTTGAATGACGCGAACTCTCAATGGGGGTCCCCTCTCCTCCTCCTCCAATTTCTCCATGTCTTTCCAGTTAGCCCCATAGGTATGGACAGACCACTGGAGCGCCCTTTTAATCTGCGCAGCAAGATAATAATCCTCAAGGTCAGGAAGGGCCCTGCCTCTTAGCCTCCCCAGCTGGAGAATCTGGGCTTATTCTAGGCTTCCTATTGTTCCAGATGAACTTTAAGATCACTTTTGCCAGACACAGAACTGTTTTTAAGTTATATTTGTTGGGAGACATTGGAAAAGGTATAGATATCTAGGGAGGATGTTCATAATTACAGTCTGTATTCTTAAATATAGCGGAGGTTCAAGAGTAACCACCTATCCAGGTCTTTCTGTACCTGACCAGAGAGTGGGACATAATTACTTTAAAAAGATGTGGAATTGTGCTTAGTTAAGTAGACACCTAAATATGACATTTTAAGCGCTGACCAATTCAGCGGGAGAAATTCCACAACTCTTTGAGAGGGGGAATAATAAAGAGATAGGACTTCAGTTTTGGTCTTATTCAGTGTATATCCCGAGTGTCTACCAAACTCTGTTAGGATTGACCAAATGCTGGGGATCGAGGTCTCTGGGTGGGTCAAACAGAGCAGCACGTCATCCGCATAAAGCAATATTTTTCACTGCTGTCTCCCAACTTCAATACCATGGACCACTGGAGAGGCGTGCACTGCCTCAGTCAATGGCTCTATATAGAGGGCAAATAGGAGGGGGGACAAGGGACAACCCTGACGAGTGCCTCGCCCTAGATTAAATCGCCTGGAGAGTCCTCCATTTACCCTGATATAGGCTTGAGGATCAGCGTATAATGTCTTAATACAATCAATGAAAGCCTGTGGGAAACCCATTTGTTATAAAACCAGAAACAAGAATGGCCAAGAGACCTTATCAAAAGCTTTTTCTGCATCTAAACTTATAAGGCATGTAGGGAGGTGGGTACGATGTATGGCATCTATTATGTTAATAGCTGAACGGACACCATCTGGGGCTTGTCTGCCCGGGATGAATCCGGATTGGTCAGGGTTATTTAGTTCTGGCAAGATAGTATTAAGCCGAGACGCTAGTATCGCTGTGAAGATTTTGTAATCTGAGTTTAAGAGTGAGATTGGGCGATAGGATTCGCACTTGGCAGGATCTTTATTCTCTTTCGGAATAAGCGTGATCGTGGCATAGTGCCAGGAGGGGGGGACCAGGTTCGCCTCTTGCTAGACCTCTGAAAATACATTTTGCAGTAATGGGGCTATATCTGTGGCAAACATTTTGTAAAATTCTGCACCAAAGCCATCTGGGCCAGGGCATTTCCCTCCTTTCAGGGCTTTTATGATTTTTATGATTTCAGTTTGCGTGATTGGTTTGGTTAAGGTTTGGGCTTTTTCTGGCTGGAGGGTGGGAGGGCAGGGCTTCGAGGTAGTCCATGGTTTCATGAACTGGTACTGACACCTGAGGTGTATAAAGTTTAAGGTAGTACGATACAAAAGCCTCTGCAATTTGCTCCAGCTCCTGGGTTAAGCGGCTAGTGGTCAGAGAAATAATTTTAGTTATTGTAGCCCTGGCTCTAAATTGTCTTAATCTGGTTGGTAGCATTCTGGTACCGCTGGGGCCTCCCTCGTAATATTTCTGTTTAAGAAAAAAGAGATTCCTCTCAACCTCATCCCTCTGTAACTTTTGTATTTCCACTTTCAGGGATTTGAGCTCAGAATCCCTCTGTATGTCCCATGTCAACTTTTAATGAGATTCCAGCTCTGATAGTCTTTTATGCAAGTCTTGCTGTTTCAGCAAGCGATCTTTTTTTTTTTTCCGGAGGCTATACTTATTAGTTGTCCCCTAATTGTTGTCTTTAGTGTGTCCCATATGATCTGTGGTGTAACTCCAGGTGTGGAGTTTTCAGCAATAGTGTTTATTATATGGTTTTTAATTTTATCTACTACTTCCTTATCCTGGAGAAGGGACATGTTCAGTCTCCAATGTGTTGCTCTTTTAGGAAGAGAAATGGAGACCTCCAGGAATATCGGGCTGTGGTCTGATAGAGTAGAGACTCCAACTCACATAGAGGGTAGTGCGGGGACACTATCTTTAAATGTAAAAAAAGTGTCTAACCGGGAGTACACCTTAAACCTGGGCGAGTAACACGTGTAATCCTTCGCCCTGGGGTATTTCTCCCTCCACACATCCACCAGTCCCATTTGGTTTAGAGCACGTTTAACTGCCCGTGCCTTGCAGTAATCAGGGTTTTGAATGCCCAATGTGGTATCCATATTTCTGTCCCAAATTAAATTCCAGTCCCCCCCCATAATCAGGAGACCCCTAGACCTCTCTGTCACCAGTCAGGCAAGGGAGGTATAAAAAGCTGTGGGGGAGCCCGGGGGAGCATAAACATTGACTAACGTAACTGGGGTATCCTGCACTTTCCCCACCAGCATAATATATCTGGCCGCACTATCTGCCACAGTGTCCTCCAACTCGAATGGGAAGGACGCCGCAAGCAGAATGGCAACTCCCCTCCTGCACCCCGACTCTAACGAGGCAAAGTGAACCTGTGGGTAGGACTTGGTTCTCAGTTTTAGGACCTCAGCGGGGGACAGGTGAGTTTCCTGTAAGAAATTCACCTCGCAATTCTGCCTAGCAATATATTTCTGTATTTGTTTTCTCTTCACTGGACTGGAGCAGCCATTAATATTATATGAGAGAACTTTTACATTGTCATGTGCCATTGATGTAAATCTGGTAGGCTCTGTCTATTAACCTGCAGAATGACTAGACATCTCAGCATGCCTGAAATAGTAGACATTTCAATAAAAAATGAGTACCCATACAACTGAAGCAGAACTATTAATCAGAAACTTTTCAACAAGAAAACAGAAATCTGACCAACTGTCAGAAACCTATGCCCAGGGCCAATCTCATGTGAGGGCCCGAGCAGGAAAAAGATTAGGGTGGTCAGGCTCTTAGGGAACTGTCCAGCCCCTCTTAAAACACGTATCCATCGACTTCTTAGGGGTGGTTGGGAATAGAATCCCAACCAAAGGGCAAGTGCGCAAGCACAACTTAAGAGGGTACTCCAGCACGGTAGAGTATATACCCTTCTTCCCAGGGCGAAATCCCCTAATAGGGTTGCCTCATAGTCAGTGGGCGGTATCCAGCAACCTTAACTGCTCCTCCAGGATCCCTAAGGGCTTATTTTAATATAGGAAATCACCCTTATTAGAAGTAGCAGAAAGGGAACCCTTTGTAAGAGAATGTTAAACCTGTGAGTAAACTGGTTAGGGGGTGTAGCTCCTACTGTATGTAAGTGTGCTGCGTATTTCACTTCAGAGGCCTGTAGTCAAAAGACCCAGTTTTGCCACAGTGATAAACATATATGTATGTACTCTATAGAGACAGGATCCATTAGCCACATCAGCTTCATTTTGGGATAGTCAAATATTCAGGAGGTGTGTGATAACAGACCTCTTAGCCTGATTTTTCAACAATATAGAACTTTTAAGGCCTATGTTCTTCAAATTGTCACTTTTTCTCCATCTGCTTTTAAATCCCGGTGAGTTCCCATTCAGATCAGTCCATGGTGCATCTAGCTTATCCATCCGGTAACCCCCCCCACCTCGTCTCGCTGGTAGCAATCATGATGCAGCCTCTGGGTGCTGTCGAGTCGCTCCGATGGTATGGTGAAAATATGTCCGCCCCGAAAGGTCCATACAGCGTGGTCAACCAGGGTGTGTATGTTCTCCGCGACGACCAGCGAGATCAAGGTCAGCATACTTGCCATGGTCTGCCAGGAGTCATCACGGTGCGAGGAAGGCACAGAGAAAAGAGCGGGCAGGTAGGGAGACTGGGCAGATGTCCCTGTATGATACTGGATGGGAAACCCGTATATTTTTAAAGCTCAGCCGGAAGGCAGGAGATAGGTGCTGGTCATGTAAGACACCCTCACGATTCATGTTGCGCCTTCAGGTTCAGCTGTCCCAAGTAGCACACATTCTCCTTCTTCCCCCAGCAGATGAGGGGCTTTTTTATTGAGTTTTGCAGGATCTCCTAGTTGGGTTATCAGAGTGGAGACATCTGCTCTTAAATTCTGCTTCTGGGCTCCCTGGGAGTTTCCTCGGCGAGGTGGCCCTTTCTGTGAGACAGGCCAGGCTGAGGTGAGTAAGTCTCTTTCCAGCCTTTCTTTCACGAGAGGGGGGACCGTTAAACCCAGCAATTCCAAGAAGGGAGTGGCACACAGCAGGTCCTGGAAAGTTTTTGAGCCTTTGTCTGTAATAATTCTCAGTCTCGCCGGATACAGGATCTGTGTTTTCATATTGCGGACTCTAAGTTGTTTCATGATCGGCCAAAGCATTTTCCTGGCTTCTTGTACCATCATGGTGTGGTCGTTGTCTAGGAAAACTCGATGGCCCTCGTAACTCAATGTTCCTTGTTTCCAGCCCAGCTTTAAAATCTCCTCCTTGGCTTGGTAGTTGGTGAATCTGACGACTATAGAGCGGGCCTCGATCAGGATTTTAGGGCGGGAACTAGAGACCTATGCACCCGTCCATTGCAAGATCAGCGTCTTGAGGTAATGGTAGGATTTGGTTGAGCATCTTTTTTAAAAACGTGGCCACACTTTGGAATTTATCTTCGGATCCTTCTGGGATCCCAAACAGTCTTATATTTTGTCTTCTGTTTCTGCCCTCCAAATCATCCAATTTATGGGTAAGTTCTCTGTCTCTAGCTAGTAGATAGAGCAAAAGTCTGTCCTGGCGGTCTGACTGTTCAACCAGTTGATTAGCACAAGCTCGAGCTGCTCTGTTTTGTGGTCTACTTTAGTTAAGTCCGATTTGAATTTGCTGAGGGTCTGATCAATCTTTGCAACCGTGCGGGCTGTTTGTAGTATAGTTTCCCTGAGGCTCAGTGGGATCTCTTTGGCCCCAGCTTCGGAGCGTTGTAGGCCTTCCCTTGCATCTCTCTCCTGCATGTTGGTTCTCCCCTCTCCCTGCATCATGTCTCTTAATTTTTGCATAGGTGTCGACGGTAGCCTCCCTGTTCTGTTTCTTTTGCCTTTTGCTGGTGAAGACATCACATCTGATGGGTGATGCGAATAGACTATAACCGGGAGGGAGATGGAGCTGAAAATCTATGCTGGCATTAGCCCTCTGACGTCACCGGAAGTCCGGGCCCCTATACTTTATTTCAAATATTATCTCTTTATTTATAACGTTTATATTTTATATGGTATGTCTGAACATTTTCTATTTGACATAACACCTCAATCTCGTACAGAGAGGTGAAATACAGTCTTTCTGTGAAATGTTTAATTCAATCTCTAATCCCAGAAAGCACCACCCTCTTGTTATTCAGTATAAAGGCAGTCAGAAAAATGGCCGGCTGACTCCTAAGGAAACTACTGCAGCTGGGAAAGAGTCCACTTGGGGCTCTGAAACACCAAAAGAAAAACAACAAAATCCCCCGCTTTCAAGAGGTCCCAACTGCAGCACCAAACCTCCTTATTCCACCTTCAGAAGGTTTGTAGAACTCAAAACGTTATATTGTTTAGTAAATTTCATTTTAGGGGAAACCCAAAAGTAAAATGTACTTGTAATAGTGCGAATGCTCAAAGGGCTAATTGTACCAGCACTGCAGTATCGCACTATCATGAAGAAACTCAGCGCATATCTTTTAAGAACAAACACTGCATTTCAACAAAGCTCTTTATAAGACAGGCATAACAGGGTCAAATTAAGGACCTAGCAAGTTCTTTCATTTGTTTAATATCCTGATAAGGGCAACGGGTGTTTTCAGGCTTAAAAAGCCATACAAGTACAACATAAAACAGTGCCCTATATTTACAAAACCGAGTGTTTTGCTTAAGGTAGTATACCCAGGCTGTGAGTAGGTACTTTATCAAGGAAAGCGGGAGAGAACCAACAGGTTCTCAATATTATTTATTTACACAGCCAAGTCCTTGAAAGCACAGCAAGGACAACATAGGGCTGAAACAGAATTAGCAGCATCTTGCAATACGGAGGGTTTTTTCCTCACAAAAGAAAAACCCTCGCTACTATACAAGCAGGTAGCCTGTGTTATTGGAAACAACTTTTAATATAGGACAGACCGGGAGATTCTATTCATTACTAACTAACCTAGAATACCAAAACAGATTCATTGCCCCGAAGGCTAACATATGAGCCCATCAATATTTACAGCATTTAAAGCCTCACAGTTTTCTTATTTATTCCCTTCCCATATCATTTCTATTTCTTTAAATGATTTTAGAAATGCAACACCTAAAGCGCTCACTTCTTTTCTAAGTGCTACCTTCCTGTCTTTATAAAAAGAAGAAGTGGGGGAAGAATTATTCTACGTTACGGCAAACCATTAAGAAATGCCGTTCTATACCCATAGCTCTTTTCACTTACAATTTTTAATTTTTTAAACACTAAGTTATAAGGTTATAACAAGCTTAAGGCTCAGCTGCTAGGTTCCCTTATTTTATTATTTCAAAGAATGCCCCCTAGAGTATTGGTTGCCTTAAAACAAACAAAAGCACATAAATCCAGCAACCCAAAGACGTACATCAGGCTGAACTAAACAGCCTGACTGTGCGACGATGCACACTATCGCAGCACCTTTAGGGCAGTAGACAGCAGGACCTTCGGGTATCCAGCATTTTTATAATTATAATTTCAAGGCCCTGAACCCTTCACAGGGGCACCCTGTGACAGGGGCAAAGAAGCCAAAGAGGAGCTACCATCCGGGGGGGGTTGCTCATAACAGGAGCAATGAACAGCTCAGCACAGTGTAGGAAAGCAGCAGCAGTGGCCAACAAGATGCTGGGTTGTATTGCAAGGGGTATAACCTCTAGGAGGAGGGAGGTGATTCTGCTGTTATATAGATCGCTGGTCAGACCCCACCTGGAGTAATGCATTCAGTTTTGGTGCCCTTACCTAAAGAGGGACATTAGATTGCTGGAAGGGGTGCATCACAGAGCAACAAAGAGATGATCCAGGGTCTGGGGAGTTACCATATGAGGTTAGACTGAGAGAGTTGAACATGTACTCTCTGGAGGAGAGGAGGGACAGGAGGGATATGATTGAGACCTTTAAGTATATGAGAAGAATAAACAGGATAGGCACCGAGGGACTGTTCAAGGGGAGGGTGGGGAGAGACACTTGGGATCATGATATGAGTTTGGAGGGTGGAAGGTTTAAGAGGGAAATGAGGCATTTCTTTGTGGAAAGGGTGGTAGCAGAGTGGAATGCACACTACCGGCAGAGGTGGTGGCCTGTAAACAGTGGGATGCTTCAAGAGGGGCCAGGATAGTATAGGAGGGGTGGCTACAGAGTAGGGGTGCTAGCTACAAAATCGAGCAGACTCGATAGACCAAATGGCTTTTTTCTGCCAGCAGTTTCGTATGTTCGTACTCACATCTCTGGATTGACACACCTGACTAAACACATAAAACAGTACCTCTTATTCATAGGTATTCTAATGCTGGACAATAGAATGAATTGTTATGTTCCCTGTTTGTTTTCCAAGCTTATGGACTCTTTGTGTACTGTTTGTACTGTCTGAACGATAAATTTTATATTTCAGTAAAAACATTATACACAAAAAAGTGGGTGTAGTAAAAGGCTGCAGTTACAACATTTAGAACATTAATTAACAGAATTAGATAGATTTCCCCACAGGAATTCTGTAACTATTCAAGAGGTACAAATAGAAAAGGATAAGCATTTAAGCAAAATTCAGGATATTTTTATTTTATTTCTCGAATATACACCCATGGGCAAGATGCTCATTTGCCAAGGTTTCTCGTCAAAACAGTACAGTTTACAACATTTCTTAACACTTCACAAGTAACAGGTAAGCATAAGCACTGACAACAGAAAATTGGTAAAATAACATCACAGAACGCAGATCAAGGTTACATTTCAGTAGTTCTGGTATTTCACAGTAATAAAAGTGCTGAAACATAGGTAGCAGCCCTGCGAGCCATTGTCTATATATAGATCTGTACACTTTTACGTCACAGGAGTCAATAGATAGTACATACCTGAGAGGTCAGAGATGGGCATTGATAGTGGTGGGTTATGGTACATTGGTATGGGTAGGTTTCGGCGCAGGATATTCTCAACAATATGAAAAAGACCTAAGGTTACTCAAAGCAAACTTTTATTATAATGGTGATAAAAGGGGATGACCGTTGGCCCATACTTTGAAAAAATGTAAGGAAAGGAATTTTATAAATAAAGTTCACAGTTCACAAGGTAAAACTGTTTCCCAGGATAAATACATAGAGGCAATAATACCCGACAGGGTGGGCAGTATTGAGCAATACTGGACCTCCCAAGGGCAGGGAAGGCCTTATAGCCCATGGAAGGTCCGATATTGCCCAATACCGCCCACCCTGGAGGGTATTATTGTGCTTAGAAAATGGGCTAAATGTAAAGGTTTTTTTTTACTTTTAAAAATTACAAAAAAAAAATGATAATAAAATTACTACAAATTACTTTAAAGTTGATTTGTTAGTAAAATAGTCCTTCTATTGATATACTTACCAATAGAGGGCACTGCAGCTTTTTGTGTGGCTTTCTTACTGCTGTGTATGATATGTCCCTCCTTGCCTCTTGAACCATCACCCCTCCCCCCCCGACTGGCAGGAGCGTGATCAGGGAAACAGATTGAAGAAGTTAGCAGTACTGCCATCAGTTTCATTTTGTTAAAAAAAAACAAAAAAAAACGCATGTAAAAGTTTTCATGAAGCTGAAGTGGAGTTGGGGTGAGTGCCAGAATTTACATAGTGTTGTATGTGAGTAGCGCTAAGCACACCACCTGCTAGCGCTACTCATTTAAAATGAAAGAAAACTTTTTTTTTGTTACCATTTTCTTAGAACTGTGCCAGAGTGTGCCTGTTATCATGGAGGGTGTCCGTGTCTTATCTGCTTGAGGGTCTGTTGGTGGCACTTGTTTTTGTCAGAAGCAATCAGTGTACGAGTCGCCGACGATGGGGATCACAGCTGTGTTCCGGTGGGAGAATAGCAGGAGCGGCGCAAGACTAGTGCTATATTAACTGGCACTTTTGTTTTTTCTTTTGACTAGTTTTAGCTGACCCTGTTTTTATAAAGCAGGCGGGGATCAAAGGATTGCATTGGGGCTGTGGCAGGATTTGCCTGTGGCTGACCCGGAGGTGAGCGACCGCCGCAGGGGGAGAGCCCTCGCTAACTGTGGAGCTGCAAATGCACAGCTGACACAACTGCAGGTGAGAGACAATCAATAGATGTTATGGACATACAAATGAATATCAGGACAGTGGGGTATGAATGGTAGGTTGGGTGGTTTATGCCCGTTTGACATTATTTTGAAGCCAGTTATGTTAACAGTGAACAGGCGGCAAAGCACGGAGGGGCGACAGCAAGAGAGATATCTGCAAAACTCGCTCAACGAAAAAAACGAAATAGCCTACTGGTACATGTTTATTTGTGCTTTTTCAGAGGTGACACGCTGTGTGGTTCAGTGCTCAACAGCTCTGCTGGGACAATTGGAGGTGGGAGGTTTGTGTTTATCCGGAACGTTTTTTTGTTTTTTTTGTTTTTTAAAGCTCTCATCTCGGGAAGGAGGTATCACCATTACAGTAAGAAGACTCAAGTCTCTTTTCTTTTGGGAAATGTGAAGATGTTAGTCTAAGGAAAATAGAAAACTTAGTTACACAAAAGTTAGGATGAAGTCAAGTAGGTTATGTTTTTTGCAGTTTTCAGTTTGTGATGGGTCAGCTGCTCAGTTAGTCGTCCACTAAACGACAGATACAAATGGCTGACCCTTGGAATTCACCTGAGGGGTTTTGGCCAATTGGAGAGCATGCTGGGCACCAACATACTGGTGATGGGGCAGAGTAGGCTGGCACTTTTAATAGGTGGTCATCTATTGTCTGATAGATGCCCAGCTAGAAAAGGGCCTAAGCCAATCAGATGATTCAAATAACTTTACACATTTTCTAATCAGTATTACAGTACTATTTATAGAAATTCACTGAATGCCACAGAACGACAAGTAACTCAATATATCGAACAACCAACAATACTAAAGTTTAGAAATATTGAAACAATATGCAGTAGACAAGATATAATAGAGGACATTCAAATGCTTCCAAAGGACAAAGCACAGGACCTAGACAAGATAACTGCAGAGTTTTAGCCCGCAGTTTTTCAACAGTTGTTGCCCTGGTTAGAGCGGATGACCCAGCAAATGAGCCTATCAAAAGGGATTCCATAATCTATGTTGGATGCACTGGTAATTCTAATACATAAAGAAAGCAAAACCAAAGTAAATCCAGAGAATTATAGTCCCATTGCATTAGTAAGTGTTAATTACAAGATTGTAGCAAAATTAATAGTTAAGAAAATAGAGAATCAGTTGTCTGAGGTCATCCGCGCTAACTAGACAGGCTTTATAAAAGGCTGAAACATTCATGAGGGACTGCAGAAGGTACACTATATAATAGAATTAAACAAAAATAATGTTTCAGAAGCAGTAATGACTGTTTTGGATGCATCTAAAACTTTCGAACTTTTACAATGGATGTTTATGTTCAGAAGCCCAGAAAATATAGGTTTACTAAAGCCTTTTTATAAAATATCATAAAGTCATTTTATAGTTCACCCAAGGCATCACTTGAAGATCAATCAATACCTAACACAACCAATGGAAATGCTCAATGGGGTTAGACAGGCTGTCTCCTCTCCCTAGTACTTTTTATAACAAAGAAGCATAGACAGTGACAGCAGGAAAAGATTAAGGCTCCATTCAGTCTGCCCAAGTTCCCTAAATTCTTGGGACCTTCCTTGGAACCTAATGTTTCTCCAGGGAACTAACCCTTCTGGTCCTTTCCCCGTTCTCTTCCCTGGACCTGTTGCCCTGGGTAACCACTATTCCCTTCATTCTGTCCCAAGCCTTCTTGAATCTCCTGTGTTCCCTCCCACCACCTCGGCTGGCGGACTGTTCCAAGGCTCCACCACCCTTTCCATAAAGAACTGCTTCCTCACGTCCCTTCTGAACCTCCCACCTGCTAATCTCCACTTGTGTCCACGTGATCGTGAGTTGATAGTCAAACTAAATAATTCCCCGCAGCTCACTTTATTAGTGCATTTGAGGAATTTGAAGGTCTCAGTCATATCCCCACCTCTCCCTTTTGGCTTCCAGTGAGTACATATTAAGTGCTTTGGAGTGCTTCTCATAGGATCTGCTTTACTGTCCCTGAATCATTTTGGTCACTCTGCACTGCACTGTCTTCAACTTATCCTTGTCTTTTCTGAGGTGAGGACTGCAGAACTGGGCACAGTACTCCAGGTGAGGCCCCATTAGGGATCTGTAGTGGGGAAGTATTACCTCTTTTCTTCTACTGTCCATCCCTCTTCCGATACATCCCAGCATCCTTTTGGCCTTGCTATAGGCCTTGTTGCACTGGCTCGTTTGTTTAAGGGAGTTACTGATGATAACTGTAACTCCTAGATCCCATTCCTCATCTGTTGTGCTAAGTCTCTCCCCTCCCATTCAGCATTCCGTCTTGGGGTTCTTTCTCCCTAGGTGCATTACCTTGCACTTTTTAGTGTTGAGCTTTAACTGCCAGACCTTTGACCACTTTCAAGCTTTTGTGGTCCTTCTGCATATCCTTATTCCCTCTTCACTGTCCACTCTCCCACAAAGTTTTGTGTCATCTGTGAAGAGATTGTCATTAATAAACATGTTGAAGAGAACTGGTCCCAGGACAGATTGCTATGGAACCCTGCTTGCCTCCCTCTCCTCTGATTTTAACCCGTTGACCACCACCCTCTGTTGTCTTCCTGCTACCAATTTCCACTAGAAGTTCAATAGAGTTTTAGCCACACAGGTCTTCCATCTTCTTAAGCAATCTCTTGTGTGGTACTGAATCAAAGACCTTACTGAAGTCAAAGTACAGCAGGTCCACTGCATGGCCCTTGTCTATCCCCTTTATCACCCAGTCAAAAGAAAACTATCTGGTTGGTCTGACAAGGCCTTCCTGCCACAAAATGTGTTGTTTGCTATCTTGAGTCATTGCTCTCTAGGTGATCTACAAGGTCCTATTTGACAGAGATTCCATCAGCTTTCCACAGTAGAGGTCAGACTGAAAGGCTTGTAATCACCTGGTTGCTGTTTATTCCCCTCCCCATGTAGCGGCATAGCGTTTGCCTTTTTCAATCTGCTGGAACTTCCCAGACCTGAGTGAGCTCTTGAACAGCCTAGTGGTGGCAGAGCCAGCTCCACTGCTAATTCCCTAAGTATCCTTAGATGCAGCCCATTTGGACCAGGGCCTTATCTGTCTTAAATGCTGCCAGCCCTTTCAGGAACCTCTCACTAGTAAACAATGGCTGATTGATTTCTGGGACTCCCTTTGTGGCTGCTTTGATACCACTCTCTGGCATGGACCTGCATTCCTCCTTAGTGAATACTGAGCAGAAGTAGTCATTCAGTGTAGCGGCCTTTTGCCCACCTTCCTCTGTCACCCTAGTCCCTTGTACTAGCCATGTGAATTACCCCCTTTTCCTTTTTTCACTCATGTATCTAAAAAACTGTTTTTTTCTGTTCTTGTCCCCTCCGCGATGTGCAGCTTTGTATCTGCTGTTTTCTCCCTGAAGCTTTTCTTTGCCTCCCTATTTTTGTGAAGATATTCCTCCCATTCTGCTACTCCCAACGTTCCCATATGTTTATGAAAGGCCCTCGTTTTGGTCTTAACTGCTTTCTTGACTTTAGCTGAGAACCATAGAGGACTCTTAAACCTATTTCTCTTTGTTACTGTCTTTATGCATGCCTTCGATGCCTCAAGGATAGCTCCCTTAATTGCCTTCCATCTCTCCTCCACCTTGCCTATGCCCTCCACCCTTGCTAACTTTTCTCCAACCAGTTCCCTCAACCTATCGAAGTCGGCCCATCTAATGTCAAGGACTTTAGTTCTCGATTATGGCTTACTGGCCCCGAGGGTTAGTTCAAACCACACAGAGCTGTGGTTGCTATTCCCTAGTGGTTCCCCTACTCCCACAGCACCCACCATCTCTGTGTTAATGAGCACCACATCAAGGACTGCAGACTGCCTGGTGGGTTCTTTAACCAGCTGCACCAGTAGACAGTCCTGGAAGGCATCTGGCAGTGTCTGACTTCCGGTATTCTTGGCCACAGCTCATAGGTTTTGATGCCAAATCTGGAACGTTTTCAAGGGCTTGTACTGTTTAAATCTGAGCCTGCCTTTGAAAAGTAAACGAGTTTCATCTATACTGATGTATCTGCCAGGGGTATATGCTGTCATAAACTTATTCTGCAGAAAATCTAAGACAGTTCTGATTTTCCTTAGTTTGTCGGGTGAGTTCATAACACTGTCATTATCCACAAAATGCAGGGATTTTAGAATATTCATGAACCTGTCCCTTCTCATAAGTGAGTGCACAACTGGTGTGGAGAGGAATGGGTTTGTAGACCAGTAATCTAAAAGTTGTGGCTTTTTAACAACCCAGTCAACATGAAAATACTGCGGAAGACATACATTTCAGAGGAACACACTGGTTTCCAGGAAGAAGTACATGAAAATTCGGATTGAGTTTCACAAGGCAGAAATTGTTCAGCATATCTGTTAGTTTCCATACAAATAACTTTTATAATACTGTCAATACCATCAAGCTGTGTCTCCGAAAATAATATTTTGAAACATTTAAGTGGTGTTGGGAGGTCAGTCAAAGGACATTAATACAAAGGGGTACCTGTGAACTCAATGGTTCTATCTGCTGCCAACTTTAATGCCACAGAATTTCAGACACACTTTTTGGTTTGTACCAGTACTATCTGTATAAGATTTTGAGAATTTGCCAACTGACTTAGCCTCTTCCATGGGCACTTCCTCGTGTACTTATTATACCCTTGACTTATTGTATCCTATGCCTTGACCCTCTCTCTACTGATAATGATTTTCTGTTTCTTGAGCAGTCCTGTACCCATTCCTTTCCTGATCTTTGTTCCGTTTCACTGTCCATGCTTTCTTCCCTTTCAGTTTGCTGTCTGTCTGATTCTGTTACTCTGCCGTTCACTTGATGTTATTCACTCTACTCATTAGATGTGGATGGACCACTTTCAACTGCTATTTCCTGATCCATGCCACATGCTGTGCCTCACCCCTTTCATTGTTTTGCCTGCCTCTGCCCATGCACTTCCAGTGATGTTATCATTTTATTTACCCTACCTCGACCCCTTACAGTCGTGTGACTTTGTCATCTTTTTCCCTACCTTGATGCTTTCCACCTTCAGGGCCTTCAGTCATTTTATTTCCTTGTGTCATTGCATTAGTTGTGATTTTTCATTTTTATTTGTCCTGCCTTCACCCATGCCACTTTCGGTTACTTCGTCATTATTTGACCTTCCTTGCCTCCTTTCACTTGTGACTGTATTATTTTTATTTGCCCTGCCTCATCCTGTTACACTTGGGGTGCCTTCATTTACCATCCCTCATCCCTTTAAAGTTGTAGCAACTGTATTATTTTTATTTGGCCTGCCTCATCTTGTTACAGTTTGGTTGCCTTCATTTGCCTTGCCTCTTCTCCTTACACTTCTGATGAATGTATTGTTGTTATTTGCCCTGTCTCACCCAGTTATCAAGGGGAGAAAAGGCAGCTACCGGTGAGCAAAACTGGAGCCACAACAAAATAAGTGAACCAACAAACTGTGTAGTTGGGCTTCACAGTGACGACCAAAAGAATGACCTTTAAGCTAGATCCAGATAAAAATATTTATTTGTAACATACAAAAAAGACAGTGAAGCAGCCAGCACTCGAACAGCAACATGCAGACGTACGTTTCACGTCAGAAAGAAAGCGCTTCACTGCCATTTTTGTATGTTACAAATAAATAGTTTTTATCTGGACCTAGCTTGAAGGTCATTCTTTTGGTCATCACTGTGAAGCCCAACTACACAGTTTGTTGGCTCACCCAGTTATGTTTGAGGTGTCTTCTAATTTTTTTGTTTTTGTTTGGACACGTCCAGGTCCCAACTCATTTGATCTTGCATTTGACTGCATTGTGCTTCTTGTATTATATTCTGAAAATAGGCTGTGCTCTGGTAACCCAACTTCCATATCTCACTCTGATGAGTACAAGCCTGAATCACTACTGGTATCCCCAGCTGAGTCACTGTCTGCAAATATTTCATTGACAGCATGATTCACAGTGAACCTTTTTTTGGACATGGCAGAACCAGTTTCACGGTTTGTTTTGCACTAAACCAAGCAGCAGGACCCAAAAGTGGTGAAACTGAAAAGGAGTACTTCCTCCACCAATAAATGTGGCCAATCCTTTTTCTTGAGGTGAAAATAACTATAGTTTGTCTCTGGTGTCTAGTGCCCCCACCCCCCCCCAAAAAAAAGCTGTTCTTGATTTGCTTTTTTCCCTTTGCTAAGCAGATGGTAATAAAAGTGACAAACAAAAGGGAATAATGTGTCCCCTGTATTTTGTTTTTTACACAGCTCCTTTCTGAGATCACAGACTTTTTTTTTCTTTTTTTGGGGGGGGGTATTTGCAAGTGACAGGTGATATGATTTGAACCAGTGAAAGTGACTGTTCTTGAAAACAGACTTGAGTGCTGGTATTCATAAATAATAATATTGCACTGGGATAATAATGATAGAGTGCCAAAACTGAGACTTCAGAATACTTAGAGTACCAAGACAGAATATTGAATAGTAAAAATTAGCTGCTCTGTGCTGCAGTGTGATTTTTTTTTTTTACTCTTTCAAAGAAATAGATGATTTCAGCAGTGAAAGAAAACAGAACTGGTGTCTCCTTGTGCTCCCAACTGCCATCAGACAGAAACACCACAGATATTTTTTTGTTAGTTCTCCCTCCCCCTCCGTGTATGTGTGTATTGTTTTTTTAGGGGGGCACTCTTTTAAAGAAAATAGATTATTTCAGCAGTCAGGGAAAACAGAACTGGTGTCTCCTTGTGCTCCCAACTGCCATCAGACAGAAACACCACAGATATTTTTTGTTAGTTCTCCCTCCCTCCCTCCCTCCGGGTATGTGTGTATTGTTTTTTGGGGGACACTCTTTTAAAGAAAATAGATTATTTCAGCAGTCAGGGAAAACAGAACTGGTGTCTCCTTGCCTGCTATATTTTTGTACCCCAGCAATGATTGCGAAATTTGTGGACCCTCAGGTAGCGTGCTGTTGGTGCCAATGTGGTATTGCTGTGGCAGATCAAGCCCATATAATGGTGACATGCCCTCTTTTGCAGACATTTTGGCAGGAGGTCACCCAATAAATAGAAGACATAACTCATCTGTGGCGGATGGAGAAGGTCCCCATGCATGGAATGTGGCAGGCCCTTACCCTTGAGATATAGACCCTTGACAGATTATCGGCACATGCTAGTAATGGCATTGCATCTTTTGACAATAAATGGAAGAAATGGGTTTTATATCAATTTGATTAATACCGGGACTTTGTACCATAGGTGGGACTCCTCCCTCCCCCCCCCCAAGCATATTTTAGATGAAGCCCCACTGAAGGTAGCTTTTACTAACTGATATGCTGTACTTCTATCTAAGGGGGAAAGATAATTTCTCCACTGGTATCTGCTATGCTCTTGACTTACCTCTTTTCCTACTTATTCTCCTGTTTTCTTTACCTCCACACTCACCCATTACTAGCCTCTTTTATCTCACGTTTTAAATGTAGAAATATTACAGCATAGAGAATAGAAGTTATCCAGAAGGTTGGACGTTAGCATACGGCAGACTTCAGGGCACAGGACTGGTGTTGATCCTTCTCCGTGTATAACTTTCCATCGGATACAGACTTGAGCAGGGCTGGACCTGGAACTCTTCATCTACAAGACAGAAGACCGCAGCCCCGATGAACCAGGCCCTCCAAAGCCTTTGGATGTTGATACCTTTCTTAAATACATCACGTCAAAAGTGAAATTCAGTAAGGAAATGCTGATGGACCAAGCCTATTTATTATTGTGACCTACAGAGACTTTAATAGAAACATGTATGGTTATTGTGGATGTATGTACTATATATGTTGAAAACCTTAATAAAAATGTTTGTTATAAAAAAGAACTGGTGTCTCCTCATGCTCCCAACTGCCAGCTGACAGAAGCACCACAGATCTTTTTTTTGTTAGTTTTTTCCCCATTTATGAATTTTGTTTTGTACTCTGTCAAAGAAATAAATGATTTCAGCACTCAAAGAAAACAGAACTGGTGTCTCCTCATGCCCCTGACTGCCGGCTGATAGAAACACCACAGATCTTTATTTGTTAGTTTTCCCCCGTTTGTATGGCTATTGCTAACGAAATAGAATGTGTTATATTTCTTTTATAAGTTATCCTAGTGCTGAACGAAGAATGATCCTCACAAGATCGTGATCAGAGCTCACGCTCAGAACCCCAACCAAAAGCTCCTCAACAACAAATCCCGCCTTAAAATACAATGGCAGCCTAAGACCTATGCCTTTTGCAGATGTCCCTGCAAAGGCTAGGTCTCATGACACATGGCCACATGTCATACCTTTGACAGATCACATGCAGCCATGTGTAACACTAAAGCTGACACTGAAAAAACAAGCTCTTTTTGGCTGAAAAAGAATGGTTCAATTTAAAACCGAGAATACTCAGCACCCGTGGTAACACTACAGTGGGAGTGCAACGACTATACTTGGCAGTTGACCATAAAGGGTTATTCAAACAACATGAAGTCTTGCTGTATTCTGACAAATGCAGTTAGGTCCTGCCTTTCAACTGCCCCGGAGAACATAGGGTTAACTTTTCTATGCATGGCATAGAATGTTTCATCTCGAGCTCGGTTGAAGCTTCTGCCTGTTGTTATTCGAACTGCAATCGTCAGATTCTTTACTCCGCCTCACTGAACAGTCGCTCTGGAGATTTCTCTTGCTGCTCAGTTCAAAGTTGGTTGAAGTGTCGGTTTTCGGTTTGTTTTCTCCGAATTGTTGTTTCCACATAGTCGGTTCAAGTCTCTGTCTGTGGTACCGTGAGTACTAGATAGGTTTTGTACTGTTTTCTGTGTGGAACTTGTAAAGCTGTGGATCGGTTTGGCTGAACCGATCATTTTGAGGTAAAATTTGTACTTTAGTGTGTGGTTACCAGTCTGTATCGGTTCTAAAAAAAATGAGTTTTGGTACGTTTTTTTCCAAGACCAGTGACACGGTCAGGAACTGATAGGGGAGTCTTGCCTGGTGGATTGCCAAAAAGGTACGTTTGGTTAGGTTGGCCATGTGTGAGAAACCCAAGAAAAAAAACGGGCCCACTGGGTTTCAACACTGCAGTGTGTGTGAGGAAGTCTTTGCTAAGGCTGATTCCCACACCACCCTGTGTTTATTGTCTGGGGTCTGACCACCTCGATTCAGACTGCCAAATTTGCAAAAATTTTCCCAAATCTACCCTGGAAAAGAGATTAGGTAGACTGAGGGAAAGGGAGGCCGAGAAGTCCACTGACCTGGATGGCCAGCCCAGTTTGGTTCCGACCGAACCAGAAGGAGTGCCCTCTGACCAGGGCAATACTTCCTCGGGCAAAAGGAGAGCTGATTCCGAGGAATCGGTTTCGACAAAAAGAAAAAGAAAAGACAAGTCGACCAGTTCGGAATCCAGAATCTCTTACTCCGACCGCCAATGAAATGGCCAAAGCGGTTAGGATTATGGAATTGCTTCGATCGGTTCCAACTGAACCGGCACCTTTTGGCAGGGGCTCGGTTCAGTCGGTTCCCCCAGTTCCGGATTATACCCTAGAAGAATTTTATGAACCGGAGTTTGAGGAGGAAGGAGAGTTAGAAGATGACTGTGGTGAAAGTCTGGATGTGCCTGTTGACCTGGATATCTCCCCAGACAGACCTTCAGGTGTTTCTCCTTCTAAGGCTTTCTGAGTCTCCTTCACTACATGTTTTACAGAAGGTGGCTGATACCTCCAGCTTCCTGTGGAGGAGGCAGTGGAGGATCAGGAAGAGCCTGACTATGTAGAGATGATGGACATCCCAGAGTCCAGGAGAATATCTATTCCCCTCCACAAGTCTTTTAGGAAACAGACACAAAAAATTCTGAAGTCTCCCAATTCTATACCTCCTGTGGACAGAAGAATGGACAAGAGGTATACTCTTTCAGGCTCATATATGGAGTTCCTCTATCAGCAATGCAGCCATGTTCGGGTTGTGCAGGCTGCTGCCTGTGATAAGGCAAGCATTCCCTTGGCATCACACCCCCCAGACAAGGACTCCAGGAAGACTGATGCCATGGCAAAGAAGCAGTACATGGCATCTTCCTGGGACTCAGGCTGGCAAATTATAGGCTGATACAGCCAGGTACCAGAAGTCAGGTGGGACACTGTGCTGGCACTGGCTAAACAGGCTCCCCCCCAGTTTGCCAAGGAGATAGAGGAGGTGACTGCAGAAGGGATTGAGGCATCAGAAGTTCAGTTTCATGCTGCTGTGGACTCCAGTGATGTATCATCAAGAGTCATGGCTACATCTGTGGCTCTTCGGAGAATGGCTTGGTTCAGATGTACTAGCCTCTCACAGAATACCCAGGTTAAGGCCATGGATTTTCCTGTAGTGGGTAATTCTCTGTTTGGGGAGCAGACAGAGAATTACATGAAGAAAATGGACGAATACAGGACCACTTACTAAGGCCAAGGAAAGGCAGGCAACTCCTGAAAGGCAGCAGTCTAGGGGCAGGGGCAGCCCTTTTCAAAGGCCTTTTTACCAAGCACAGGCCTCTTCTTCCTTTTCACAGAGGGGGTTCTTCAGAGGGAGAGGCAGAAGGGGGATGAGCAGGGCTGCATCCACTCCTCAGCCTAAAGCCCCTGCCAAGCAGACACCCTGATGGGCCTGCTCAGGTTGACTCTCCTATTCCAGTAGGGGGCAGACTGGCTTACTTTGTCCAGGACTGGATGTCTCTTACATCAAACAAGTGGGTCCTGGAAGTAGTAAGCCAGGGTCTGGTTCTCAGCTTCAAAAAATTTCCCAAGATGAGAGCCAGATCTCTTCCACCTGCAAATCTTTCAGAGACCCTTGCCCTAGAGGCAGAGGTTTCTTCTCTTCTAGCTCTCAGAGCTATAGAGAGAGTACCTACGCTACACTGGAGCAAAGGATTGTACTCCAGGTACTTCCTAACCCCCAAAAAGACAGGAGAGTGGTGACCCATCCTGGACCTAAGATACCTGAACAAACATCTTTTAAAGCCAAAGTTCAAAATGATCACTCTGGGAATTATCCTTCCTCTCTAAGGCCAAGGGACTGGCTAGCCTCCCTGGACCTCAAAGATGCCTTTTACATTCCCATCAGGTGCTCCCACAGAAAGTACCTCAGGTTCAAGTTGCCCTCAGGCCACTATCAGTTCAAACAATGCCCTTTGGCCTAACATCAGCCTCAAGGGTCTTCACAAAGTGCTTGGCAGTAGTTGTTACCTTCCTAAGAAGGCAAAGATTTCCATTTTCCCATACTTGGACGACTGGCTCATAGTAGGTCAGTCTCCAGACCAAGTCAAGTCACACCTGCAAGTGACCCAGCAAGTGCTCACTTCTTTAGGATTCCTTCTCAACCTACCAAAGTCAGTTCTCTAACCAGTGCAGCTCCTCACCTTCATAGGTGCAGAGCTGGATACGATAAAAGCAAGAGCCTTCCTTCCCCTGGAAAGAGCAAGGACCCTCATGGAACTGGCCTCTTCATTCAGCCTTCAGGTGTCTCGTCCAGCAAGGCATTTCCTTCAGCTACTGGGCCACATGGCAGCTTCCACAGCAGTGGTCCAGGCCACAAGATTCCAGATGAGGGACATTCAGTTCCACTTAAGAGCTTTCTGGTCCCAAAGAAAGGATTCCCTTACCAAACTAATTCTAGTGACTTGAACTCTGATCCAAGCCCTGTAATGGTGGCAGGATCAGGACAATTTGAGGCAAGGGGTTCCATTTGTCACTCAGTCTCATTCAGTGGTCCTCACCACAGATGCTTCCCTGCTGGGCTGGGGAGCCCATATGGGGGAACTTACCACCCAGGGACTGTGGTCGCCTCAGGAATCTCTGCTTCATATCAGCCTCTTGGAACTCAAAGCAGTGTTTCTGGCACTGCAAGCTTTTTCCAAATCTGTACAGAACAAGGTGGTTCAGGTCAGAACAGACAACACCACCACCATGTGGTACATCAACAAGCAAGGAGCACTCGGTCTACGGCCTTGTGCACAGACGCGATGAAGTTGTGGTCCCTGGCTTATTCCCTGCAAACCTCTCTGATAGCAGTTCACCTCCCAGGGAAGGACAATGTCCTAGCAGATGCACTAAGCAGAATATCCCAGGGCCATCACGAATGGGCCCTAGATCCTCTGGTGTTGAAAGTGATTTTCTCAAGATGGGGCACTCCAGAGATAGATCTTTTTGCAGCCCCAGACAATCACCAACTTCCTCTTTTTTGTTGCAGACCCTCCCAGTCTTGGGCTCAGTCCCCCTGGATGCTCTGATTCTGAACTGGGAAGGGACATTTCTGTATGCTTTTCCCCCTTCCTCTCCTGTTCAGAGTGTTAGTAGATAAGGTCACAACCATGCAAAGTGATTCTGATTGCTCCAGACTGGGCCAGGCAGCATGGTATCCCTTGTTGCGTCCCTAACAGTCCATCTTCCCCTGTCTCTTCCCAGGAATTACAACCTGTTAACATCCTCTCAGGGCAGGATTTGGTACCCGAATCTTCAGTCTCTCAATCTCAAGGCTTGGATCTTGAAGAGTTAGAGTTTGCAGATCTGCATCTTCCCCAAGGGGTTCTGGATATCCTTAAGGCTTCTCGAAAGCCTTCCACCATAAAGACTTACAACTCCAAATGGAAAAGATTCGGCATTTGATGTTCTAAGAAGAATATTTCTCCAGATTCTGCTGAATTGCTTGCAGTTCTGGATAATATGATCCATCTTAATGGCCTATGTCTAAGACCAGCTACTGTCAAGGTGCACTTGGCAGCTGTTTCTGCTTTCCTGTCTGTAGGCAAGTCTTCCTCTCTATCATCCCATCCTGTATTCTGTAAGTTTTTCAAGGGATTGCTTCACACCAATCCCCCCTTTAGGGACCCTGCTCCTGCTTGGGATCTTAATGTTTGCATTGCTCAGCTTATGCAACTTCCTTTTGAGCCTTTGTCCTCAGCAGAGCTTAAGTACTTGACTTAGAAAACTGTGTTTTTGGTAGCCATTACTTCTGCCAGACGTATCAGTGAATTGCAAGCCCTGTCAGTGGAATCTGATTTCATCTCTTTTCACAGAGATAAAGTGGTCCTTAGAACTAACAGAAAGTTCTTGCCTAAAGTGGTTTCAGATTTCTACCTCAATCAGTCTATATCTCTCCCTGTTTTCTTCACTGATCATTTTTCCTTGGGAGAGAGGAGGCTACACAGTATGGATGTTAAAAGAGCCCTTAGCTACTACATAGAGCATACCAAGGGTCACAGGTTTGAGTCCCTCCAGTTGTTCCTCACTTCTGGAGTAGTTTGGAAGGGCAAACCTACCATTAAGAGATCTACTGCCAGGTGGATTGTTTCTTGTATACAATTCTGCTATGAAAAACTGGGAAAAACTCCACCCTCAGGCCTGAGGGCTCATTCCACAAGAGGTACAGCTGCTTCCCTGGCTGCTGCCAGGGATATCCCTCTCTTAGAAATTTGTCAAGCAGCCATCTAGAAAAGAGTCCATACTTTTACCAAGCATTACTCTCTGGATATGCAGGCTAGGATTGATGCTCGGTTTGGCACAGCAGTACTTCAGAGCCTGTTTCCAAAGTAGGTTCTGTCCCTCCTCCATGGAGGTACTGGCAGTAGTCTGCATTGTCAGAATACAGCAAGACTTCATGTTGTTTGAAGAAAAATTACTCACCTTAGTGATTATGTTTCTTCTAGTGGAGCCTTGCTGTATTCATCCATACTCCCTCTCAGAACCTAGATTTTTGGGATGTGGGTGGGCAGGTGCAGTGTTGGCACCCTAGAGGTGCCCCCCCCTTTACACCCTCTTTTTTCTTTGGGTGGAATGTTGTTTATTTGATTGTTTTTTGTTTTGGGGTTTCCTGAATTGAGTCTTAATTTGAGAACCAAAAACATTATATTTTTTGCCAGTTGGCTAGAAAATTTTACAGTTTCCACACAGAACACCTAGTGAGTTTTTGCTTGTAAAGATCTGATGGTTGCAGTTTGAATAACAACAGGCAGAGGCTTCAACCTAGCTCAAGATGAACATTCTATGCCATGCATAGAAAAGTTAACCCTATGTTCTCCGTGGCAGTTGAAAGGCAGGACCTAACTGCATTTGTCAGAATACAGCAAGACTCCACTAGAAGAAACACAATTACTAAGGTGAGTAATTTTTTCATGTGTGTTATTATGTAGGTACTTTTATTGTGTTATGCTGCAATATATATGTATTGTGCTGCTCAGCAGCTGGATCATGCCTGAAAAAGGTATACCTGCGCCGGTGCACTTACCCGGTTAACCAAAAATATAGTTATGCACCTGTAACCATATCTTTAGGAGTGGTATACAGTTCACATCCACACTTTGGCAGTTCCACTGGAACAGACTGATTCATTGAATGTCTTCAGGCTAAGCTCCTCCCCCCATCCCAACAGCATATCCTCCAGCCGTGCCTCATGACATCAGATCTTTGCATGCTGGAGATAGGGATCTGAGTGCCACAGTGCCAGGGAGGCTGGGTGAGTTGTGTGGATGTGAACTGTATGCCCTCCTAGACTACTGTTACAGGGTGTAACCTATGTTTCTAAGGGTTTAGATACAGTTCACTATTCACACTCTGGCAGACTCCAAGCATTTCTCCAGGAGACAGGGACAAGGCATGCATCCCTATTTGGGGAACAAAGACTGGAGAATTCAGGACCCAAAAGCAGCATCCCGATGGGACATGATGTTAATGCTGTAATGGGATATAAAGGTGTGTGCTTTACTCCAGGTAGCAGCCCGAGAGAGCTCCTGCATAGGTATGTCCCTGGAAGCAGCCACCGAGGCAGCCATATGTCTGGTGGAACGAGCCCTAGGCCCCTTGGGAGGCTCCCTACCCGTCAACCCACAGCAGAGGTCAGTGCAAGAACTTATCTAACTGGCAATCATTTGCTTTGCTGCTGGTCTGCCAGGCATGGTTTCAGCATACTGTACAATGGTAGTTGTTCAGAAGTTGATCAGTACTGAGGTAATGCTGAGGTATTTGAAAACTTGGATGTAGCCAGGCACTCTCTACCTTATTTAAAGAAGAAAGTAACACCAGAGTGCTACTTTAAAACATATTTAAAAACATTTATTTAATGCCACAATGCAAACAGGTTATATCTAGTGCACCCAGTATGAGTTTTCTTGTGTTATGAAAATTGCTTTTTTGCTGTGAGCACCCTAGCCCAGTGCAAGTTTTCTTGTGTTATGGAACTAATGCTGTGGTATACTGAGGCACCCAAGTTACGGTTTGTGTTTGGCTATAATGTGATTCTGCCTCTGCACACCTCAGTACTTGGTCAGCTTTTGTATCACTGCTGCTGTATGTCACAAACAGCTGGCAAGCCTCACCCCAAACTCCAGTTGTGTGCTGTTTGTAATATAAGAGCACTCTCCCTAGGTCCAGGGTATCGAACCTACAGTTGACCTCCAGAGAAGGGTTAATGAAAGAGACTGTTACGTTGATCACCTGGTTAAGTTGAAACTCCAGTACTACATTTGGGAGGAACTCCGGATGGGGGCAACGGACGACTTTGTCCTTGTGGAAGACCAGGTAAGGAGACTCCCCTGAAAGCACCTGGAGCTCACTGATCCTTCTGGCTGATGATATGGCCTCCAATAAGGCAGTCTTTCATAACAGGATATAAACATTTCACACTTGTGCATAGACTCAAATGGCTTGCCCATGACAATAGCCAGCATCAGCAGTAGGTGTCAAGGTGGCATAGGCTCACACACCAGAGGGCACAGATGGTCTAGGCCTTTAAAAAGTGCCCTTCACTTGTGACACCAGCGACCCAGGTTCGAGAACAGGCCTGGGTCATCAGAGGGCTGGCCGGGGGGGGGGGAGAGAGAAGGATCAAGCGTCCCTGGACTGCTCTCCTTTTCCGAGGGGGAGGGTAGGGTGTGGGTCCAGTGCAGCAGCGACACCCAGCAGAGGCTGGGTTCATCGCACAACATCGACTCCTTCAAGAACTTGAGCGGGGCGGACGCTGGTTGTCATTTCACTTCCCTGCCCCTGCCTACAGGGGAGAAAACTGTGTGTGCCTGGCAGTCTCCATGAAGCTGTGCCCTCGGGCTTCAATTTGCCTTCACTGCCGGCTCTCCCTACCAGATACTGGCTCAGCGGCACTGGTAGGGAGACAGTACCGAAGCCCCACACTTTGGGGCCAGGGGCCCTGGGAGTGCAGGCATAGGTGGAGGTGGGAGTGCAGGGGTCCATGACCAGGGCAGACATCGACAGCCAAGGAACACATCAAAAAGCATACCAAATAAAAAGTGCCCTTCTTCTGGGCCACAGTTGGCTTACCATCCTGTGTCCAGTAAGCAGAGATTGCTGACAGGAGCAACTTAAGGGTAATTGCTCACAGGTCCAGCTGTCAGAGGGACCATAGGTAATCAAGGATGCTCACTGTGGGGCAGATAAGGAGATCAAGTTCCTTGCGCTGGCACCATATTGAGAACCTTTTCCTTTTAAAAGCATAGTATTTGGGAGTCAGCTCCTTTCAGGACACCTCCACAACATGGAGCTCATCATCTGAAAGGCCTCGAGCCTGGCTGCTTAGGAACCAGATGGAGAGGTGCAGAGACTGAAGGTCCAGGTGTAGGCTCTTCCCCTGTTGTCTGGTCAGCAGTTTCTGGCAAAGAAGCAACTGCCAGGGAGGCCTGCTGCTGAGGCTGAGGAGATCAAAGTACCAGAACTGTCCTGGCCTGTCTGGCTCTATCAGGATCATCCACACCTTGTTCCTTCTGGGCCTTGACCAGCACCTTATGTATCTAGGGGATGGAAGAGAAGATGTACATGAGGCCTTGGACCCAGGGCCTCCCAAAGCTATCCCCCAACAGTGTCTTGTACTGTGGGGGCAGGCACAAAATAGCCTCAGCTTTCTGTTCTCCCAGGAGGCAAACAGGTCCATCAGGGGAATGCACTACTGGAAGAACAGGTGGCTTACCACCTCCTGATGCAGGGACCACTCATGCGATGTCTCTCTGACCTGGCTGACAGTGTCAGCCATTTGACTGTTCACTTCCACATGTGAATTGCTAGAAGATCTACACCAAGACTTTGCACAAGTGCACAAATGTGGAGAGCCTCCCCAGACAGGGGAAGGGAGTGTTCTTCACCCAGCCTGTTCAGGTGGAACATGGTCATCATGTTGTCCATCTGGACCTGCATGACCTGACCCCTGATCAGAAGAGCAAAATTTCATCAGAGTCGGACGCACTGCACTGAGCTCCAGCAGGTTGATGTTGTGATGGGACTCTTGGGATGACCAGAACCTGTGGGCTTTGTGATGTTCTAAGTGTACTCGCCACCCTACCAGAGACACATCTTTCATGAGTTTGATGAATGGTTGTCAGTGAACAAATGAGACTTCTTTCTAAAAATTTTGTGGGTCCAACTATCACTGGATGGCATCCCACATTGGCTGAGTCACTACAACCGGCTGGTCCATGTGACCAAGACGCAGGAGTACATGTGTACAGTTGTTTCTTAGTGCTTGCCAAGGTGGAAGACTTTTGCTGTTTGCACATCCGTTTTGTAAATTCCTTCCTATCTTGTCCAGAGCCATTTGCAGGTGGTGTTTAGCCAGCAACTAACCCTGGTCTCTGACCAGTTTCCCTGGTAGCTGCTGATCAGCAGGGAGGTTAGGAAGGATCACATCAGCACACCCAACAAAGACTGACCAAAGCTGGCCATCATCGCAGCATAGCTAGCCTAAAAGAGACCTAAGGAAGTAGCAGTGTAGACCTTTTCTGCTGCCTGGTCAATCTTCTTGGACTCTTTGGAGGCTTGTTAACCTCCCCTTGGCCACTGCATTTCCAGAAGGCTGAATACAAAGGGTGGTCAGAAAAGTCTGAGAGAGACCCAGTAGGGACTACATACTTGTGGACCATACAGGTGGAGGGTGCCGGGTAGGATGCTGGATGCTGCCAAAGCTCCAGGGTCGGTCCCAAAATGGCTTCAGCCATGGAAAAAGCAACCCTTGGGGATCCGTCCCTGACTAGGATGTCAGTGATGGGGTATTTAGCCCTCTTCTGAGCTGACTCCAACATCATATTCATGGACTCCAACATGAAGCAGAATAAAGTCCCATATGACACTGGTCCATGGTCGGTGGACAGTTTTTCGACTGAGCCATAATCAAACATTCAAGTCCTTGAGAGCATGGATGACCCCTTGGAGTCATCAGAAGGTTCATCAGAAATGGCTCTCGACCATCTCCTTCCATGGACCACCCTGGAGTCTTCAGACAGAGTGAGTTCCACCAACAACCGATCTGGCAAGCTGGCAGCAGCATGGGACTCCTTAGTGGGAGCACCCACCTAAGGCTGTGGTGGTGACAGTTCCACCCTCAGGGGTGGAGAAGAATATGCTAGTGGTGTCTGCATAGGACGGACTGACATGGGTACCACTGGAATGTGCCAAAGGACCAAGGGTTCTGAGGGTAGAGTCCTACCCCACCCAGCAGTCTTCCACTGCTGCCAGAGGAGTTCCTTGTAACCCTGACGCATTTTGTGTTGGTGCCTCTCCTCATCCAAGGAGGTTGAGGAAAATCGATGGCAGTGCCTCTCCCTCGAGTAGGATCAGAAACGCGAGTGCCTTGACTGTGATCTTGACCTGAGGGTCGACATTGAGATGGGTCCTCTGGCAACTCGTGGTTGGCCACATGGCTCACTACATTTAAGAGTAGAGGTTTCAGAGGCACAATCTCTGGCTGAGGCCATTCCAGAGGTAACCCAGCTGGGGACACTGACAGGGCCACATCCTCCTGTGTGCATACCAGGAGCACTGGGGTCTGAGATATCGAGTCTTCTTCAAGCTCCTCCGACAACTAGTAAACAAGGCTTGAAGAATATCTTGGCCTGCTCAACCAGAGTCACAGTTAAAAAGCCCAACATGGTACTGAGGAGCTGTCATCCTGTCCCTCAACCGAAGGGCACTTGACCAAAGTAGAACATTTGGGGGAGTCGAGGGAGCAAGAGGAACGTGTGCAGACCACATGACCTGCACAAGCATGTGTGAATGCCCACAGTGAGACAGGCCCTTCCCATGAACTGGAGGGCCTGACATGTCCCAAAAATCTTTGAAGAAGGACCCTCCAACACTAGCCCCAGCTGGGAGCAGTGCAGAGGCCATTGAGGAACTCATCATAGCTGAAGCTGCCTTCACTTCCATAGCTCAAGTTGGGAAGCTGACCCAGCAGCCGCAGAGACCTTCTTACAGGCCTTTGGTTGATCCCTCTCTGAAGGTCAACTGAGGGTGAGCCTTGCCTTCCAGTCCTCGATGGAAGTTGGAAGCATCATTTGGCAAAGGTTGCAACCCACTACACCATGCAGAGCACCAAGGCAATATAAGGGTGTTTGTGCAGGTTGGTGACCTACAATTTCTGTTGCCATCAAATGCAGAATTCAAAACCTGCTTTCTGTTCCTCTATTGTCAATCTCATCTCTATATAAGGGAAGGGATCAAAGCAACAGAACTAAAGGGTAAACAGGGAGGAGAGTAGGAACTGTGGGTCACCTGGAGACTGGAAATGGCTACACAATCCTCACAGGGGGAGGAAATGGACAAGAAAATGATAGCAGGCATCCTTGGGATGGCAGAGAAAGGTGAGATATTGCTGATGGGGGACTTTAATAGGCCAGATGTTAACTGGACCACCTTTGCTGCAGCCACATCCAAGAGCAGGGCCATTCTCGATGCCCTAGAGGGGGCATGCCTCAGACAGCTAGATTTGGAACCCACTCAGAGGGAGCAATCTTAGACCTGGTACTCTCAAATGGGGCAGGAGAGAGGATCTCTGATCTTAAAGTGGGTAGCCATCTGGGAACAAGCGACCACCAGACAGTGTGGTTCACAATAAACTTAACTGTAGAGTCAAGCCACACAAAAGTGAAGGTACTGGACTTCAGGAGGACTGATTTTGTAAAAATGGGAGAGTGCCTCAGAAAAGCACTAGCAACCAGGCAAGAAGGTGGGGTGGAGCAACAATGAGGAAACATGAAAACTGCCATCACAGAGGCAACAAGCCTTTGTGTGAAGCAAATAAATCAGAATGAAAGAAAAAAACCACTATGGTTCTCAAAAGAAGTGGCGGGGAAGGTAAGGGAGAAAAAGATAACATTCAGGAAGTATAAGGAAACACAGAAGGAGCAGGACAGAGAACTATACCAGTTAAAGCAGAAGGAAGCAGGGAAGGCAGTCAGAATATCAAAGGCCCAAACTGAGGAAAAGATAGCCAACTCGGTTAAGAAGGGATAAAACCTTTTATAGGTACATTAGGGAGCAAAGAAAGACGAAGGCAGGGATACTGAGGCTGAATAAAGAGGAAGGTGGTTGGGCAGAGAACGACAATGAAAAAGCAGGGGTACTGAACGGATATTTCTGCTCAGCATTCACAATGGAAAAGCAGGGGGGAGAGACCTAATCCAGTCAACAGAAGCACTCTGGATAGGGGGGTTGGTATTAGTCCTTTCACAGAAGAAAAGGATCTGAAAGAACTCTTAAAACTGAAGGTGGATAAAGCAGTGAGGCCTGATGAGATTCACCCTAGAATTCTAAAAGAACTAAGGGAAGAACAAGTAACACCACTGACTACCCTTTTTAATAAATCATGGGAGGATGGTGTGGTACCTGAGGACTGAAGAAGGACAGATGTGATTCCCCTTCAGAAAAGTGGGAGCAAGACAGAGGCAGGAAACTACAGACCTGTCAGTTTGACCTCAGTGGTAGGGAAAATGATGGAATCACTTCTGAAGGAAAGAATTGTTGAGTACCTAGAAGCCAGTGGGGCACAGGACCCAAGGCAGCATGGATTCACAGCAGGAAGGTCATGTCAAACAAATCTAATTGATTTCTTTGACTGGGTGACCAAAGTAGTAGACCAGGGAGGGGCTGTGGGCATGGCCTACCTAGACTTTAGCAAGGCATTTGACACAGTCACACACAAAAGATTAATAAACAAATTAGCCAGCCTGGGAGTGGGTCCCAGGGTGGTAGCCTGGTAAAAACACTGGCTGGACAACGGACACAGTGGATAATAGTAAATGGAGTCCACAGTGAAGAAAGGAAGGTTGCTAGTGGGGCACCGCAGGGTTCAGTACTGGGGCCGGTCCTTTTTAGTGTCTTTATAAGTGACATTGCGGAGGGACTGGAGGGGAAGGTATGTCTCTTTGCAGATGACACAAAGATCTGCAACAGGGTTGATACGCAAGGTGGGGTGGAAAGGATGAAAAGGGACCTGGCAAGGTTGGAGAAATGGTCAAATGTACTGCAGCTTAGATTCAATGCAAAGAAGTGCAAAGTAATGCACCTGGGAAACAAAAACCCAGGGCAACTGTACACAATGGGGGGGGGTTAAATACTGACAACAGCAAAAATGGAAAGGGACCTGGGGGTAGTCATATCAGATGACCTAAAGGTGGACCAGCAATGTGAGAAGGCAGTAAGGAGGGCTGAGGGGATACTTGGATGCATAGGGAGAGGCATCACCAGTAGAAAACAGAAAGTTGTTGGCCCTCCATACAGACAGTTAGTAAGACCACATCTGGAGTACTGTGTACAGTTCTGGAGACCCCATCTCTGCAAAGACATAGACAGGGTGGAGGCTGTCCAGAGGAGGGCAACCAGAATGGTGCAGGGTCTGCACCAGAAAACATATGAAGAAAGACTAAAGGAGCTTAAGATGTATAGCCTTGAGGGAGAGGGGGGACATGATAGAAACTTTCAAATACCTCAAGGGAATCAACAAAGTCCAAGAGGGTAGCATCTTTCAAAAAAAGTGATGTGCAAGAACAAGGGGGCACAATTTGAAGATAGAGGGACACATCTTAGAGGTAATGTGAGAAATATTTCTTAGAGAGGGTTGTGGATGCATGGAACAGCCTTTCTGAGGAGGTCATAGAGTCAAAAACAGTGGGGGAATTCAAGAATGCATGGGACACACATAAAGCAATTCTAGTGGAGGGTAGGAGGAAGTAGGCTGTTGGTTAACTAGGATCTGCAGTTTATCCGTTAGGTAGGGAAATAGGCAGACTAGGTGGGCCAAGCGGTCCTTATCTGCCGTCAAATTCTATGTTTCTATCGTGAAGTTGGACCTGAGAGAAGTTTGCTTAGAATAAATAAAGTTGAGAAAGTTCACTGAAAAGCACTTAAAAACTAGTATTCCTACACTTGTTGCAGAGTAGATCTGTCCCTTCCAGGGGAAAGAAAGGTCTGCTGTCATGGGGCGGAGACAGAGGATATACTGCCCAGATGGTGGGAGGAGCTTAGCTTGAAGACTCCCAGTGTATCAGCCTAATCCAGGAAACTGCCAAAGTGTGGATAGTTAACTGTGTCCATGGCCTTAGAAATAAACACATTTTTTTGCCCAAGTTCTATGACAGGTGTCCGATTCCCGGAGGGTGGTGTCTGCTATGAATTGGGTATAAAAGCTCTTCTGCATTCCTGTCAGATTTTCCCTTGTAAAACAGCTCATTGCGAAGGGACCTGTGTAACTACTGTCACTGTCCAACATGAAACCATATGTATCTCCACCTGAGCAAGCAGTTTGGATACTGGGTGCCAAAACATTAAGTGTTGGTCTTACGAGTATAGAACATTCCAGATGTTGACTGTCTCAAGATCTTATAACATGCTTTAGAAATATAGACAGTGACAGCAGTAATACACCAAGGGTCCATCTAGTCTGCTAGCTACACAGTCTTATTTAGTCTTTACATTTCTTATTAGCTGAAAGAGGCCTGCAGAACACAATGGTGCCTTTCTGTTTCACTGCAAAACTACCAAAGAGGATCTGCTTCTGAGGCTTTGGCTGCTTATGTCTAATTGCACATCTCATCAAATTGTACATACCGGGTCTCATTTTGTTAATCGCACAGGGCACTTCATTTGTAACAAATACAAGGAGGTGCAGTATAATTTTTTAAATAGTTTATTACAAAGAATGTAATACAACAGGTGCACAACCATATAGCAGTTTCATTCAAACCACAAAATATATACACAGAATAAAAATTCAGCCAGTAACAATTCATTCATTTCTCTGCATTTCTACCTAGGAGAACCTACCAGACATCAAAACCACACAGTTGGAACATCATTTTCCCGATAGGGACAAGGGGTGGGGCAACCTCATATCTTATTAATCAAAAGATATGAGTAGGGGGTACCAGAGGAGCGTCCTTCTGTTATCAAGCTGACTGCTATTCCCTCAATAAAATAGGCTCAAAATCTTCCTAAGTAAAAAAATCGGCCAGTGAGACCTAGCCTCGGGGCAGATACACCAATATGAGTGCAGCCAAATTTGAAAAAAGAACCTACTCGAGCCAGCAAAGATCATGCCCAAAGCTCCCATTTAATAGGGGATGACCCCTGGATAACAGTTTAAACAGAGGGAAAACAACCACTAGCCCATTAGCCATGAGCCCTAAAGAGAACCCTCCCGTTTAAGTGCCCTCAGCCCCCAAATCTAGATGGAGCATAAAATGACTAATAAAGCATCTGTATAATATTGCATTAGCACCATTAATATGAAAAATGTTTAACATTATGAAGTAAACAAAAATTCAAATTTATCTATTTTCTCAACAAAACAAGAACAATCGTCATCCTGACTATGATATACTGCAACAATCAAACATGTACAAATGCTGTGCGTCTCCAATGTTCCCCCAGGGTTGTCACTCATCATCCCATTGTGCTAACTGGTCTAACACCGAGGTGCCTTCTATCTCCCTCTCCCTCTACTATTGATGTGAAGGGGAACCACCTGGAGTGAAATTTGTCTGGCTGTAATTGGAGACAAGTTGTGATATTTTCCATAGATTTAAATTTTCTACAGTTTGTTAACCATGCCAGGAGGTCTGGCAGGACAGGCACCAAACAAAATTGTGCAATAGTTTTTTAGTGCTACTACTGTGAGTATAGGAAAAGGTATCACTTATCTCCCCTCTGGGTCCCTTCAGAGGGATCCCCAGCACCACCTGTTCAAACCCAAGTGGGGTTTGTAATTACAGTGCATATGTTATCGGACGGCACACCTCATCCCAAAAGTACCTGTATTTAAACCTAGAACACTTCCGAAAGATAAGAAAAGGAGTACCTTTCTGACCACAGTTCCGCCAGCAGGTACTGGGTTAATATGTCGAACAGAAAACAGTGCAGGTCAAAACCCCGAAGTCACAATAGTGAAGAGAAAAACATCTGCAGAGACATAATAGCGCAGATAAAGTCTAGTGCTAACCCTGTAGCTGTTCAGGGACAGGGAGCACACTTCTGCTGCAGGATATGCTGCCAACCAGATTCCACAGCGTGGAGGGTAGGGCACAGGCAGCAGAGGTTGGCAGAATGAAATTGCTGTGTGGTTCAAGCCCCACGGCAAGTGAATTGTGATTTTTTTTTCTTTTGTGGGACTTAGTTTCTCTTGTCTCTCCCCTTCCGACTCAGGACTGGGTTCCACCTCCCCAAGGATCCCCCCCCCACACGGTTCCTTCCCTTCCCTGAGATGCCTTCCCCCTGGAGGTGATTATACTTAGGTGGGGGGGATTCAGGGGGTGAAGCCCTCTGTAACTGGGGGTGCAGTAGGCAGAGCCCCCTGTGAACACATAGTCTAGCACCTTTTTTTTCTGTGGTATTGTCACAGCGCTCGGATGTTTTTGGCAGGTGCTGTTTTTGTTTTCGCTGTATTCCTTGGGCAGTTTTTGATCCACACTGTTTTAGTTATGGCATTTTGACTCTGTGCCCCACTAGCAGCAGTTAGTAGGGCTAGAACTCATACATTTGGTTCTATCTGGAGTAAGGAAATACCAAACAACCACTTTCCACCTATATTCCTTCCAACTCGCCAACCTGGTAGTCCTTTGTACCTGCTGCCAAACTACATCCCAGGTTTTGCCCAGGAGAGGTATATTAGCTTTTCTCTCCTATGTTTCCTTTATATGTGTTGTTTTTGTAACCCCTGGGCCCAATTCACAAAATGTTTGGTCTGGTGCAAGCCCTGGGTGTGCCGAACACAGGGCTCATGGGGCTTGCGGAGGCGGTCCCCAGCTGCTAGTCAGGATTCATGATCCTGTGTGCCACTGGCCCAATGTTAGACCAGCCTTTTGCTGGTCTACCATTGCTGACCCTTTTACGGGGTGTGCACCACATGTCTGGCGCAAACCACCATAAACAGGGTGAAGTGTCGCAAATGTGCAATCTTCGTGAATTGGGCGTAAGATGTGCCACAGTGGTAGGGGCAGCACTGGGGTGCATGCAGGCTGGATGCAAGCCGTGCATCCACCTTTGTGAATCGGGACCCCTGTATCTATGTTTAATATACAATTTAGAAATTAAATGCTTACTCTGACTGGTTAGCGCCATCCCACACCATGACCAGCAAGGGAGCAGGTGCTTGGGAAAGTTCATCTATCAGTTTGTGATTATTTATAAAGGCCTGAACTTGCAGATATCAAAAAAATTCCATAGTAGGTAAGAGAAATTTTGTTCATAATTTTTGGAAGGAAAGGACAGTCCCTTCCTCAAGAAACTGCTGGAAAAATTGAAGTACTTTGCATTTACACCTTTTAAAGCCAGAATCAAACTTTGACAGGGTAAATTCTAAATGCCAATAAACTGGAAACCAGTGTAACTGTTAAAGTAGGGGTAGGAATTGACTTTTTGACCTTTAACCACTGTTTCAATGTATGTCAAGTCCATTGGTTCTGACATTTATCTACATTAGAGTGTGAGCTGATCAACCAGGGTTGGAATTTCAGTGGCCCATCCAAGAGAAGGTGGTTTCAATCTGCAACCAAGATGCATCTGTGACTGTCCCAGCATTTCCACTATATAGTAATTTCTGCATCTCTAAAATAATGTTGGAGATTAGGGGACTCCCAAAGCTCCACCTTGCTTCCGCTGTAACAACCCCCAACTCACCCTCAGCCTCCTCCCATGCCAAATAAAGTTTTTAATAGCTTTTTCATGTACATCCCACTCATGCCTAGGGATCGAGAGAGGCAACATTTGGTAAAGGAATAACAGTCAAGGTAACACGTTCATTTTATTAGTTTCAATCCCATTTATTAAGGAAAGGGGGAATATAGTAGTCACCTCTTAAGAGCTGTACAACTTTCTTGATGTAACGTACCATAGTTGGCATGATACAGGATGGTCATATGTTTGGGAATAATTATACCTAAGTACCTAACTTTATCATTGTCCCAACTGTATTTTTACTGCTGCTTAAATTTCTGAGGGACGCTTCCACTAATTAGTATGATTTCAGATTTAAAAGTATTTACTTTGAATCCTAAAATGGCACCATACTGGGCTAGTAGATGCTCTAGATGAGCCATATTTTCTACTCGTTTTTTAAGAAGATAACCATGTCATCGACATACAGTGACACTCTGTTGTCGCAACCTCCCACCACCACTCTCCAAGCCTCTGGATAAGACTGCACAGCTGCCACTAGCGGTTCCATACTAATTGCGAAGAGCAGTGGTGAGATGGGACAACCCTGATGGATTCCCTCTGGCTATTTCGAAACTGGATGACTGACTTCCATTAGCTTGAACAGCAATTTTAGTTTGCGTATATAGGATATTGGTCCACTTAAGAAAATGAGCACCAAAACCAATATTTCGCAAAACTTCCTCAAGGAAAGTCCAGTTGAGCCTATCGAAGGCCTTTTCAGCATCAATTAAAACAGCAATTTGTGAGTTGTTTTTTTTTATCTCCAGCCCCCTCTGATAAAATGTTCAAGACCCGCCGGATATTATCACTTAAATGCCTCCCTAGGAGAAACCAGTTTGGTGAGGAGATACAAGGTAGGTTACCACCTTTTGTAAGTGATTTGCCAACATTTTTGTAAATATGTTAAGGTTCTCATTTAACAGGGCGATAGGGCTATATGATTCACATAATTATTTTTGGCGGGTTTAGGGATGACCGATACAATCGCTTCATTCCATGTTTGAGGTACAGTGCCATTTTATTTTTACAATCCCGGAAGAAGCACTGGGGCTATTTGGAGTTCGAACTGTTTATAGAAATCTGCATTAAAACTGTCAGGCCCAAGAGCTTTAGCCCACTTCAAGGAGTCAATGGCTTACATAATTTCTGTACTGTGATTAGGCTATCTAGCATCTTTCGACCTTCAGGCGCAAGTGTCAGTAATTTCAGTGGCTGCATTAGATCTCTAGTGTCGCAGAACACCTGTTCCAGATCTCTAGCCTCAGAGTAAACAGACACATAGTAGTCCCAAAAACATTGCAGTCTCCTCTGGCTGTGTTGTAAAGGTAGGGCCCTGACTTTCCACTCTAATTTTTGGGATAGTGCGTTCTGCAGCTTCTTTTTGCAGTCTGAATGCTAATTATCTTGTAGCACAACACCAATTTCGTAATATCTATGTTCCCTGTAACACAACTTACCTTTGACTTTTTTAATAAGTGATAGTAATTTGGCCCTACTTTGCTGCAACTCTTCAGTATACAGGATAATGGACGGCAACAGTGAAAACAACACTGTGTTCACTTTGGAGACAACCAAGTAGACCTCGAGAGCGAAACTTGAGACAACCTTGACATGACAATCTCGAGAAATGAACTCAGCATTGTTCATTGTTGTCCATCCAGTGTGTTTTGTAGTATATGGGCAACTTTGTGAGTGGTCTGTGTTTTCAAATGGTGTCTCCCAGTTCCATGGGCCATCCTGGTTCCTGATAAACATACAAATGTTTTTTGTGTGCCCTTTTCCTTCCTAAGGACCGAGCCAGGTAAACACCCTAGCCACGGGAGTGTCAGGACCTTATGGTGCCAAATGTCAACTGTGTTGTTACGACATAACGTTTACAACTATAAGTAGATTTGTCATAGAATGTTTATGTTGTGTTTTTAATACCTTTAATTTCTTTTCTAGGGTATCTTGCAAGGCTCTTTATTTGTTTTTGGCCACTGACCAGCTGATAATCTGAGCTCGAAGGACCACTTTCAGAGCATTCCATTGAGTTTGCAGGGAGGGAGGACCATTCACATTCAATTCAAAATAAGAATTTATCTCTGTGCAAAGCATATTAATGACATTGAGATCATTTAATAAAGTTGTATTGAACCTCCAACTTGTCTGTGTGTGTTTATTTCCCAGGAATTTGATTAAATAGATAGGAGCATGATCTGATTGGATTATAGTGTGAATCTGAGTGGAGTGAACCCTGTAAGTATCTTGTGAATTGACCAAAAATAAGCCAAGTTCTGGAATATTCTTGATGGGGGTGAGAGAAAAAGGTGTAATCTTTTCCCCCCGGGTGTTGCCTTCGCCAAATATCTTTCAAACCAAGTTCATCCATAAACCCTTTTAGAACCTTACCGGAGGGCCTATTTGTATCTGGATTTTTGGAGGTTCTGTCTAAAGAGAGGGTCACAACATAACTGGTCTGCCCCCCCAGCCAAAAAAATTAGCATTCCTTTACTTAAGGTTGCTAATTTACTAAAAAATGTTTACAAAACAGTGTTGCATTAGTATTTGGAGCATCCAGATTAACCAAATGGATTTTAAGTGACATCATTTCACCTGGTAACACAAGTAGCCTTCCTTCTTTGTCTGCCTCTGTGTCGTCACCTCAAAGGAATTACCCTACAAATTAGTATGGCTGCACCACTACGCTTTGCCCTGGGATGTGAAGCTGCAATGCTTTACCCACCCTCATTCTGTGTAATTTTAAATGATGTTTCTGATAAATGGGATTCTTGCTGAAACACACTGTCTGCTTGTAATTTACACAGTTCAGTTTGAATCCTAGCTCACTTCACTGATATTAATCTCCTTCACATTATATGAAATAATATGTCGTTTCTAAATACTCCTCATGTAGCTCAGATATTGATAATCCTAAAGTGACAGTCGTAGGAGGACCTACTTCTGGAACATGCTGGAATGACACACAGCTAACAACAATAAACAATGTATAAAGACTTTAAAAAAACAGCATCTGTCAAAAGAAGGTAAATAACACTGAATACTAGTAAACGTAATCCCTGAATGGGAACTACGAAAATCAGTGTAACTTCAAAGTGCAGGCTCAAGACTGAGGTGCACCCAGACCTCAGGTCTCATACTCTGAAAGGTTAAAAGGCCCCCCCTGAGCACTAGCTCAAGTTAATAAGACGAGTGGTACCGCAAAGATAGGTGAGTAGATCCTGAGCCTGGAAGGAGAAGTAGTCACAGAGAAGGAAGGCCCCCTTCCCCAGAAAACCCCACTAACAAAGTAACAGTAAATGAATATCAATCGTCAAAAGGTCATGAAAAAAGAGGAGTAAGCAATGAAAAGTAGTATGAGACTGAATGCACCATGCTCAGCCAAGAAGCCTATAATGAAACTGGTTATTAAAACAATTCCCAGACAAGATAGAAGGTCATGAGCATCCCTGGGCTGGGTTCCACAAGAAGGGGCCTCCATGCCCCCGCCCACTCAGCAGGGCCAAGTCCCTTGTCCTAGATGAAGGTGATATGTGGGGAATGAGGGGCAGTAATACCTATGATCTCTTTTCAGGGTGAGAAGACCTGAGCGCCAGCACTCCAGGTCTGCAGATTCCTTCATGCAATAAGCTACAACCACAAAGAGAAAAGCCAAAAGTGATAGCTCAGCCTCTGTACTGAGCACATGCGGGGGGAAGGGGAATCTGTCATTAACTTTGCCAGAGCAGTTTAACTCCAGATCCAATGAAGAGCTGCTGCATGGGGGAGGTGAAGTCCCAGCATCAACATATCATACTAACATACTAAAATGCCAGCAGAATAGGCCTAACGGTCTTTCGTGTCTGCTCGTTTGGTCAGCCCCCACCCTGGGTGCTGACCTTGCTGTCCCCCTCGCCTTTTCTGGCTTCTCCCTTCCCAGTTCCGAATATTCTTGCTGCATTGGATTTTGCTTCCGAACCCTTCCCCTGTACCTGTCCCACCCTCTTGAACCCCTTCACTGTCTCTGCCTCCACCAGCCCCTAGGCAGTGCATTCCATGGCTCCACCACCCTCTCAGTGAAGTAGCACCTCCTCCTTCTCCCTGAATCTTCCCCTCCAGCTTCCACCCATGCCCTCTAGTGGCCCCTCCTCCTTCTTCGAAGCACCCTGACTGTTCCTCTCCTATTTACTCTCTTCATGTACCTGAAGACCTCTATCATGTCCCCCGGTCCCTTCTCTCTTCCAATGTGTACATATTTAGCTCTTCGAGCCTCTCCTCATAGGTCCTGTCCCCCAAGCCCCAAATCATTTTGGTTGCCCTCCTCTGGACCCTCTCCAGGAGGTTAATGTCCCTCTTTAAGTGTGGCCTCCAAAACTGCACGCAGTACTCAAGGTGCGGCCTCACCAAGCAGTTATACAGAGGGAGTATCACTTCCCTCCTTCTGGAGGTGATCCCCCTAGCGATGCATCCCAGCATCCTGTTGGCCTTGGCTGCTGCCCTCCTACAAGTCTCAGAGTTGTTCATCTTGACATCCACCACCACCGCCAGGTCCCTCTCAGCCATCAAGACTTGTAGCATTCCCCAGGGTGTACACTTGGCCTGGGTTTCTGATCCCCAGGTGGAGTACCTTGCATTTCCCTGCATTGAACCTCAGCTTCCACTTTCTAGACCATCTTTCCAGAGCCTCCAGGTCCCCCTGTAGGGCCACCCTCCCCTCCTCCCCATCCACCACCGCCCCCAGTTTCGAGTCATCTGCAAAGAGACTCATCTCACTCCTGATTCCTGTCCTTATGTCAGATATGTAGGCATTGAACAGAAGGGGCCCAAGGACTGATCCCTGTGGGACCCCACTAATGACCCTCCTTGGGGATGAGACTATCCCACAACCACGACCCTTTGGGTCCGGTCCTGGAGCCAATTGCCTATCCATCTGATCATCTGGTTCCCACCTCATTTCTCCCAGCTTATCCAACAGGCCCACGTGAGGAACAGAGTCAAATGCCTTGCTGAAGTCTAGAAAGAGGACGTCCACTGGTCTACCCAAGTCCAAGGCACTCGTCACCCAGTCATAGAACTCCACCAGGTTTGTCTGACATGATTTCCCTGGGATGAATCCATGCTGTCTATCGTCCAGGCACCCTGACTTATCCAGGTCCCCCCTAGCCTCTCCTTGACAATGCCCTCCATCACCTTGCCCACCACCGATGTCAGGCTGACAGGCCTGTAGTTCCTGCCACCTCCTTGATCCCCCTTGTGGATAGGCATATGCGCCATCTTCCAGTCTTGGGGCACCCACCCTGTCCTCAGAGAGATGGTGAAAAGCTCCGCCAGGGTTCGCCAGGACATCCATAAGTTCCTTCAGCACTCTGGGATGTAATTTATCCGGCCCAGTCGTTCTCCATCTTAAAGGGGCTGAGGGCTTCCCTCACTCTCTCTGCTGTGATTCCACTTCCGTACCTCTTCTCCCTGCTTAGCCCTCCCCACCTGCCAGTGATGCCTCCCCTCTCCCCAGACCTGCCCGATCTGTAAGGGTTCCCCCCTCCTCAGTATCTCTGTCTCCTCCCATGTATGATGCAGCACCCCCATTTTCCTTGGTGAAAACTGAGGTGAAACACTCATTTAGTACCTCAGCCTGCTCCCCCGGGTCTTGTGCCCATCTCTCCCCTGATTTAATCCTGCTAATCTGCCCCTTCACCCTTCGTTTTTCCCCAATGTATCTAAAGAACCCCTTGTTCCCTCTCCTAATTTCCCTGGCCAGGTTCTGCTCCTTCCTTGCCTTAGCTGCCCTCACCACTCTAGTGGCCCTTCTAGCCATCAGCTCATACTCCCCTCGATCCCTTTCATTCCTTGAGCACTTGAATTGCTTATAGGTTGCTTTCTTTCCCGCACCACCTCCTGGACCTCCCTGGTCCACCAGCAGGGTTTTTGGGCCCTACCGCATTTTCGTCTTACTCTTGCACAGGTACTGGTAGCATCCTGCACCCCTCTCCTGATGATTTCCCACCTACTATCAGCGTCCATGTCTGACCCAATCCCATCCAAATGCTCCTTAAGGATCCTTCCCATTTCCTTAAAATCCACCCCTGAAGTCGGTTACTTCCGTCTTTGTGCAGCCTTCTACCCCTCCTATGTCCAGGCAGAACCAGACCGTGGCATGGTCACTCCCCGCCAATGGGTCCCTTACCTCCAGGCCCCCAATCTGGTCACTGTCTGCCAGGACCACATCCAGTACCCACGCCTCCCTGGTCGGTTCCCTCACCTGCTGAGTTAGGAACGCGTCTTGAAAGACATCCAACAACATCTGTTCCCTGGTCACAGAGGATGTCATAGTCTCCCAGTCTGTTCCTGGCATGTTTAAGTCCCCCAACACCACCACCGTTCCTCTGCCCAGTCTGCAGTGCCTCCCAACATCTGCCACCAGACTGTCCTCCAGCTCCTCCGCCAGGGCAAGGGGTCTATACACCACTCCTATTTTTATTCTCTTGCCCCCCTCTTGTTATCAAGGTAACCCAAATCGCCTCCACGGTTCCCTCTGCCTCCTCTACTCCCCCTATGCCAATGCAGTTTTTGACTATCATTGCTAACCCTCCTCCCCTTCCCTCCCCCCGTCCTTCCTGAACATAGTGTAACCCTCCAGGTTCAGGTCCCAGTCATGTCCTGCAGTGGCCCAAGTCTCAGTGACTGCTGCCACATCTACTGCTCCCTGAGTTAGCATCGCCTGGAGCTCAGGCATTTTATTGCCCGAGCTCTGGCATTTCAACAGGATTCTGTCCACCTTTCCTATAGTTCCATTTCCCTGCTCGTGTTCCCATGGGATTCAGTCTTCCCTGGTCTGCACTTTGCCAGTCGGCCTTTTCCTGCAATCCTCCTGGTCCCCGGGGGGTGGAGACAGAGTCCCTCCTTTATCAGCACCCCCTTGACAGCCTTTTCTCCCATCCCGGCCCCTTCACAAGTTTAAACCCCACTTTTCACCAATGAACCCCTATATTTTCAACTTAAGGATTCGATTCCCCTTCCCTCCAAATTGAGATGTAGTCTATGTCTAGCATACAGCTCCTTATCCTCCCAGGTCTCCCCCCAATCCCCCATCAACCCATACCCTCTTTCCTCACACCACTCCCTGAGCCACTGGTTTATCTCCCTAATCTTCCTTTTGTGTTCCCCACTAGCCCTTGGCACTGGTAGGATTTCTGAGAAGGAAACTGTGCATCCTATGTCATGACAGACCCTGGCGAGCTCCCTGAAACTTGCCTGTATCTCTAGCTCGCTATTTCCCTCAATGTCATTTGTACCCAGGTGGACCAGTATGTCTGGGGAACCCCCACAATCCTTTGCCAGCTGATATACCTCATGCTTAGCCCTGTGCACCGTTAGTCCAGGGAAGCATCTTGTTCTAACTGGCCAGGCTTCTCCCTCTATCCCATTTGATACCCCTGATCATAGAACTCTCAGCAGGAGCACTCTGACCACTCTTTTCCTCCATTCCCCCTTCCATGTCCCTCATCCTTTCTACCGCCCCTCCACCCAGCCGGCCCTTGTTCCTCCCCTATCTGGGTGCCACATGCCACCCCTCCTTATTACCATGGCCACCCCTCCCTCCAATCCTATGCTCTCCTCCTCCTGAGTATCCTTCTGCATCTTGCTAATTCCCCTCACTGCTTGCAACTGGTCCTTCTCCCCCATCTGCTAAACTAGCCTGGCTCATCCTCCCTTCCTTCCTGTCTCCATTTAGTTCCTCCTTGCTCGTCGTGCTCCCCCTGGCCTAAACCCTCAGCTCCCTTTACTGAATCCTCCTTGTACTCCTGGTCCTTCTCTTTTATCTTTCCTCCCAACTGGTCCTTCTCCTTGCGCTTTCCTCCCTCTTCCCCCTGCCCCTCCTGCTCTGATTAACTGCTCCCCCCATTTTCCTGCATTCCAGGTTCCCCCCTGTTCTTCCTGCTATCTGGCCCCTGTCTCCTGCCTCCCACTCCGTTTCCGTCTCTAACCACCCCTGTCATGGCTACATCACCCCCCTCATCCTTGAGCAGAAGAAGAGAATTGAAGCGGTTATTGAGTGTAAGGTCTGATCCACCTCCCCCGCCTTGCTTCCTTCTGTCCAGCCCTGGCCATCTGCCTACTTCCCTGAGAATGTTGTCCCTCCGTCCCTCCTTTGTGAGGGTCCCCAGTTACCTGCCTGCTTCCTTGGTAGTGTCCTTTTGGACCCCCTCTGCCAGGGTCCCTATGTGACCCCTGAGTATTCTACTGCACTCCTTTCCCTATGCCCCCACCCCCAGTGCTTGGTGCAACCCCGTGGGAGATTCCCAGCCCCCTTCCCCAACCATACCACCCCTTCCCCAAGCTTTCTCCTAATCCCGCAGCCTCCTCTCTAAGCTGTGCAGCTGGTAGCACACTGGGAACCACTGAACTCAAGCCCAGTCCAGTATCATGGCTGCTCCACACCCTGTGCACCCCACCACCCTCCCAAAGATGCTGGCCCTAATGACGTGTGGTTCCATCCCTTCCAAATAGGTTTCCTTGGGTGAGCCACCAGTTTCCCCTAGTCCAAGATACACCCTACTGCCTAATCAGGTCACCCACTAATCTTAGAGACAGTCCCACTGTACACCAGTAACTCTGTTACTAGGTGCAGTACAACATTAAACTTATAAGGGAAATGAACAACTCCCTAAGCTCCTCTCCCAGCCTTAATCCAACCCCAGTGGCTAGAACTACATGAGCTGCACCTGCAGCCTTTTCCTCAATTGCAGGGCAGGTGTTCCCCTATAAATTCGCAGACTTCTGGGAGGGAGGGGTGGGGGAGGGTGGGTATTGGGCAGACACCTGACTCGAGAGAGAGTGTATCAGCCCTGTGTCTCCCCTCCAAGCCAGCAGCCAAAGAACCAGGCCCAAGCAAAAGAAAGAAAACTAACCTACCAAGTAAAATCCACAAGAACCCTGTGAAAACAACAGCAGCAGCTACTGTCCTGGAACACAACTGATCCTGTCCCCTTCCAGTTCTTTTCATCTGGAGAGGTGACAAAAAAAGGAAAAAGAGTTTCCTTCCTCCTCACCCAACCTGAGCTATTAAAAACAGGCAAATTCAGAAAAAATCAGAGGTTGGGAGGCAGCCCCCCATCCCACTTCATCAACTCCACTAGTAAGGGGCTTCCCCCCCGCACTACCGCCAACCTCCTATGAGGTAATTAAGCAGACCCAGAACACCTAGCCCCCAGTACCCCCACACAGCACCTTCACTCCAAGCATTCCAGACCTTCACCAAAGGGCACATACACAGGGAAAAAGGTCTGTTTCACTGTGTAAAACTTATTCTACCTTACAAGGACCTGAGAACCCAGAAGAAGCTAAGGACTGCACAGCAGGCCCTCCCCCCATCTCCACACCACCAGCCACCATGTCAGCCCCATCATCCTCTTACCATACATGAGAATTAATCCAGGGCTGCTAAAGGTATTAATGAAGTTTGTATCCTACAATGGTGAGCAAAGCATTAATCCTAGGTGAATGGCCATTATATGGCCAGCATAAGGAGCAGTAATAAAATTCCTAAGCAAAAAAACAAACAAACACTGTAATCTTTATAAAATGCTGGGACCAGAATATAGGCACAAAAGGTCAGGCAGGTCCATTAGTTTCAGTAGTTCGGGGCTTAGGCAAGTCTTCAGACACAGCCATCAGCCTCAGCATGCCAGCCAGATTGGTTCCGAGTTGAAAAGCGAGACTATTTCCTGTGCCCTTTCTCTTTCTGCCCTTAATAATGGTTGACCTTTAAACAAACGAGTCAATGCAGCACAGCTTACGGCAGGGCAAACAAGATGCTGGGTTGCATTGGGAGAGGTTTTGACAGCAGGAGTAGGAAGGTGACCCTCCCTCTCTACAGGTCTCTGGTGAGACCACACTTTGAGTATTGTGTCCAGTTTTGGAATTCACACCTTAAAAAGGACAAGGATGGGCTGGAGACTGTGCAGAGGAGAGCAACCAAGATGATACAAGGCATCCATGATCTCTCATACGAGGAGAGACTGAGAGAGCTTAACCCGTTCTTGCTTGAGACTAGAAGGGAGAGGGGGGGATATGATTGAGACCTACAAGTTCTTGAGAGCCATAAATAAGATGCTGCACACAGAACTATTCAAAGGGTCACTGGCTCTACCATCAGGGGGCACAACTAGAAGTTAAAGGGCGGGAGCTTCAGGAGGGATTTGAGAAAGCATTTTTTCCCAGAAAGGGTGGTGAAGCCCTGGAATGGCTTGCCAGAGGAAGTGGTGAATGCAAAGACCATGACGGCTTTCAAAAAAGGGTGGGATAGTGCAAGGAATTCAGGGGGCAATGGGAGCTAGGTAAAGGAAAAAAGCATTGATTGGGCTAGTTCCAGGACTTCAGGGGGCAATTGGGGGGGCTAGATAATGGAAAAAAAAATCAATAGGACTAGTTCCCTGGACCTGCATCAGGTCTAGGGAAACCCAGGACGGACTCGATGGACCTTTGGTCTCCTTCTGCCATCACTTTCTATGTTTCTATGACCAGGCGGCCTTTGATAAGGAAAGTTCCAATTCCTCCACAGTGAGATAAGGAAGCTCAATGTCCCATTTCCTTAGTTGGGAGCTGTCTCCGCTAGAGTTTCAAATATTTTAGGTCCAGAATCCAGAGGTAGTTTAAGTCTGGCTGGGTATAGCTTGGCCATTAATGTTACGTTTTTCCTTGAGCTGCCTGATAATCCCTGACACTTGGCTATCTCTTCATCTGTAAAGCACTGGAGAAGTCCTGTTCAAAAAAGATAGGCTGGTTATTGTACGAAAGTCCCATTTTTTCCAGGCTGTGGTTAAAATAAATTCTTTAATATGAAAATCCAGCATTCTCACAATGATAAAACAGGGTCTAGCTGATTGATCCTTTGGTCGAGGGCCCAGCAATCTGTGGGCACGTTCAACGTTGAAAAGGGTATCGGTGGGAAGCTCTGGGATCGAGGCAAGGAACTGCTTAATAAATTTTATCATAGTAGGGAATCCATCCTCTGCCCCTTAACACAGACCATGGATATGAAAATTATTTTTACAAGCCAGATTTTCCAAGTCTTTGGCTCATGGTTCCAGTTCCCACTCATGCTGTACTAGATAAAGAAGGAGGCGGTCGTGAACTCCAGATTTGTCCTGCAGCTCGCCAACCTGTTGGTTAATTGTAGCAATTCTTAATCTAAGGCCTTCATGCACATTTTAAGGTCCACAAAGGCTGATTCAATATTTTTTTTACAGTAAATAACACCTGGCGCACAGTCTGGTCCTCTGCCGATATAGGATCACCTTCTTTGTCATAGTCCATGGAAGAGGCTGAGGTGAGTGAGTGGGAGTGCAAGGATAGGACCTTCAATGCGGAGGTGCTCTGAGTCTTCCCTGATATCATCTTCTGGAGCTTGGCCTCCGGAGTAGAAGATTTCATCTTTCCTGGCTTGCTGGGTATCCATTGGCACTCATTTAATCCAATGGGGCTCCGCTTTTGACCGTGAATGTTGGCAGGTTAGCACGGAGGAGGATGGACTGAATTCTTCAAGTTGCCACCATGTCAGTGACATCACCGGAAGTCCCCCAATGTAAACTGTTAAATCTGCTGTACCAGCCACTGAGTGTTGTTCATAAATTTAATCCAAGGATTTCGCTTAAATGTGCGCATTGCAGGAAAGAAGAGGGTGCCTACTTCAATTATTTTTGATCTTGTAAGACTTTGCAGCCCTTCTTGCAAGGATATTGGAGAAATCAACTGATACATGATCCCTGTCACCTGATTGGCAGTATTGATTGGTACTGAGGACATGGCTGATGAGGAATGATTCCCATACACTAGGAAGATCAGGTTGCTACAAATCATGGCTTGGCACTACATACAAAATACTCAGGTCTCTTGGGTAACATCGACAGCACAACAGTGGGAAGACTTACTTATCAAGGTACTGCCCTGAGAAAAATTGACATACAGCCTAAAGGGTAAAGTGGAACATTTAGCACAGCCTGGGGTCCATTCTTGGATTCCCTGCCACCACAGATGGCAGCACTGATTAGAGGTACAGAAAACACAAACCTGGCAGCACTCAAAGCAGCAGAAAGCTTGAAAAAGCTAAACGCTAAGATGCTCAATAAATCATAGCACAGTTCAGCATCCAGTGAAAAGGTCAAGCAGAACCCACGGCACTAACCCCAGCGCTTTGAGTCTTTCCATGACTCTTCGTCAGGATGTGTGGCTAAGGTACACCGACACTCATTTTATTTTGCAAATTTAAAGTGGCATGTTTGTGACATAGACAGCCAGCTCTGAGTGCGCTGAGTGCTGTATTCATTTTTTTTATTACATATAAAATATATGATGGGAAGGTCAGTTTGAGGAAACTACTGTCTTACTGGAACTGCCACAGCAAAACCCCCTAGAGATAAGTTCAAAGGACAGGAGGTATTTTAAACTGCAGAGATTTGGGGTGCAATTACCTTGTCAATTTGCTTTCATCCCAAGAAATAAGATTAGCCATTCGTAATGCCCTAAGGGAGATCCTTTGACTTGCATAAATGCCAGGAAGGACTTGTGGGGAAGGGTGTCGGAGAGAGGCCAGAATGGACATTGAAGAGGTTTGATGTCTGGGCCAGGCAGGATCCAGATGAATTTGGAAGGTCAAACACACATTCCCCAGGAAGCCTTGAAAGGACATCACAGAACCTGTTTGTGTGTGTGTGTGTGTGTGTGTGTGTGTGTCAGAACAAAAACCAGTTCTGATCAGTTACCCTGAGGCGAGGAAATTGATTATGTCACTTGTCATTTTTTTTAAAATCTTGTTGGGACATCCTGTGTGGTAACATATAACTTTTAATACACCAAGGCGGAGTTCCGGCGACTTTGCAACTGACGGCAACCGCCCACCAGGCAGATTCAACAAAAGAGAAGCCCCTTAACAGGGCCAGCCCCAGGATCCACGGTCACCGGCCCTCCGGCGACCTTACAGCCCATGGCAGCCGCCCGCCAGGCGGATTCAACAAAAGAGAAGGTACGGCATCCAAAGCCAACCAATCGGATTACAGGTGCTTTTTCTACAGAAACGCCGATAGGTCCAGTCCTCACCCCAGTGCAGGCTGTTCCCCGAGGCTCTTTCTAGGCTGGTTTTTCATGGAAATGCATATGTGTAGAGATTTTACTAAAGTGTGACTATTGTAATTACTGTTTAACTGTTCTGACTTCTGCAAAGTGATTACAAGTCCTTCCACGCATTCCCAGCCAGAACCTCTCTAACCTCCGCCGCCCTTGGTGCCTTTTGTAAGCTTCCCATTGTTTAGCTTGTCCTGTGATCTTTGGCTCCTTGCCCTGCATTTGTCTGGGTCCCCCTATAAATTTCTGTCTCTTTCTCCTTTGTTTGCAGCCCCTTAACAGGGCCAGTCCCAGGATCCATGGTCACCGGCCCTTCGGCGACCTTGCAACCGATGGCAGCCGCCCGCCAGGCGGATTCAACAAAAGAGAAGGCACGGCATTCAAAGACAACCAATCGGATTACAGGTGCTTTTTCTACAGAAACGCCGATAGGTCCAGTCCTCACCCCAGTGCAGGCTGTTACCCGAGGCTCTTTCTAGGCTGGTTTTTCTACCCACCCCCTCCCAGGCCTCCTTTAAATACACTGTGGACACGCCCCCTCTATCCACCTAGCCATCCTATAGGTTACCCCAGCGGGCAGAAAATTAACCTTTCCCTTACATATCCAAGCAGAGCACAGTGAGTCATGGCACTCTCTTCCATAGTCTACCTACTACTATTTGCCTGTGCTCCTGGTTTATATCAGACAAATTCTTTGAAACAGGGAGATACTACCATGACGAATTATACCTATTATGCTCCCGGTCACGATACCCTTCACTATTCCTTATGCCCCCCCTCCCTTCATTCACTTAGCGTCCTATTCCACCTCTCTCTCCCCCCTCCCATCCCCACTGTCCCTCAAAGCACTCCCTCTCTTAGTCCCAAACCGTGACACAAGCTTTTGCATAAATAATACACTGTTTTCTCATTCCAAAACAAATATTAGGCAGTCTGAAAGGAAAAAAGATATTAGGTCACATTTTATCTCCTTAAGGAAATTGCTTCTTCTCCTTCTTCTCTGCTCAGGCAATGTTGAGCTAAATCCAGGTCCTCCTACATTGATACCCTCTCCATTGGAATTTGCAGATGCTTCAGGTTTAAAAATTATGATGGTCAATATACTGAGTCTGATCAAAAAATTATCACAGTTACAAGCCTGGGCTGCACATACTGATCCTGATATCATCATTGTTACCGAATCCTGGCTCAACAAAAATATAACCGACCAGCAAATTAACATAGTGGACTTTGTTCCTTTTAGGGTGGACAGGGGTTCAAGAGGGAGCGGAGTAGTGGTCTATGTCAAATCAAAATACACGATTAGTAACATTTTTACCATTTCCAAGCCTAAGGAATTCGAAATTGTCTCATTAAAGCTTCATCTCCCCTCCTTTGACAATATTACCATTATAGGTGGATACAGGCCACCTACTGCTGGCACCGACATCCTTAGTGCCCTCAAAACATTAATCACTAAAGATAACTTAGAAACACTAATCCTTGGTGATTTTAATATGGATTGGCTATCACCAAAATCTGCCGACCTAAAGTCTCTCTGCAATGACCTCGGATTATCCCAATTTATCAGCGAACCAACCAGGATTAATGCCCTAAATCATTGGTGCCGGAACGGTCTAAAAAGTGGTAGGGCCAGGGATGTAAGGGATAAATTCTCCCCTATTAAATACATTAACATGATTGCAAAAAGTGATAGGGCCACTTATCAAAGTGGTAAGGCTTGGCCCTAGTGGCCCCCCTGTTCCGGCACCTATGCCCTAAATGTAGCCAACAGTTCACTGTTAGACGTTATCCTAACTACCCATCCACATAAAATCCTACAAACAGCAGTGTTTCATAATGATATGAGTGATCATAACATTGATGTCTGCACTAGGTCGCAACCCAAAGTTATCCTTCCCCCTAAATTCATAACCAAACGGTCATTCCGTAAGTTCAATATTGTCAATTACTTGACCGATCTAAGCAACGTCAGATGGCAAGACCTTTTTCTTGCCAAATCAGTAGACAAGGCTGTTAATGTCCTTAACTGTAACATGACCGCCCTAGTTAACAGGCATGCTCCTATTATTAAGGTTCGGACGCGCAGAAACTCTCACCCCTGGTTCACATCGGAACTTAAAGCTGCACTGTCTAACCATAACAAACTATGGGCACAGGCAAGACGTTCTAAGAGTCCTATAGATTGGCAGGCCTTCAGAGCAGCCAGGAACACATGTGTCAAATGCATTCGTGAAACTAAATCTAGTTACTATGTCTCTACCCTGGAGCAGGCTAAAGGGAATTCCTACAAAATATGGAAGACTCTCAAGTCTTTCGAGGGTCGCTCAACTGCACCATCTGTTCCAGCAAAGATCCTCATTAATGGTTCTTCCATTGAAAGTTCTCATCAAATACTAGAAGAACTTTGTTTGAACTGTTTATGCTTAACAGAGGGATATTGTTGTGTGTAGCCTATACACTTTGTGTTTTGTGTACTGATGGGTTATTTTGTTCTATGTGTGTTAATAATGACTTTAGAACGTATGAAAATAATCAGATTCTGGAGTTCCAGACTCAACTGTTTATTCCTAATTATAGTCATTTATTTGGTGTAAAGGTTAAATACATGTGTTATAATTTGGGTTACAGTGTTAGGAAATATAAGACACGGAAATGTGTTCTGCCTGTTTGCATAAGAACCTGGTTACATTGCTTTCTCCTTGCTAATTCGATCTGGCAATGTTGAAAGCAACCCTGGTCCTTTAGCAAACGATATGGCAGATAGTGATTTTTTTCAGCATTCATATGGCCTCAAAATTATGCATTTTAATGTATTAAGCTTAACATCTAAATTTCATGAGGTGGAGTCATGGATTAGTTTATATAATCCGGATGTTCTGGCACTGACTGAAACCTGGTTAACCTTACCTGTTCTTGATACTGAACTTTGTATACCTGCTTATAAACTTTTAGAAAGGATCGTGTCACTGGTAGAGGGGTGGGGTTTTGTTTTATGTTAAAGAATATTTAATGGTAAATGAGACCACTATATTTAACAGTAATTTGGAATATTGTGAACATATTACTATTCAGTTATTGTTGGGATTTGTCAAAAATTAACTATTTGTTGTGTATATCTTCCACCTAATGGTAGCAAATCAGGCTTACAAGAACTTGTAAATGCTTTGAATACTGGGGTTTCTACAGAGTTAATACTACTGGGGATTTTAATTTAAATTGGATGGGTTCAGATATAACAAAGTTAAATACGGTCTTGTCTCAGTCTGGTTTACAACAAATTATTACTTTGCCACTCGACACAATAATAGATCAGGAAATCATACATTGCTGGACTGGATATTAACAAATAGACCTATTAATATGATAAAATGTCGCTTGACCTCTGATTCGTTAAGTGATCATCATCCAGTCTTCTGTATTTGGAAACATGGGGACTGAAGAAGTCTAAGCCAATTATAAGGATTTGAGATCTTTTCTAAATTTGATGTACATTCTTTTGTACAGAGTTGGGTAAAATAGATTGGTCTTTTATATTCTATCCCTGATGTGGATTCTGCATTGCATTTTTCATTACTGAGTTTACACATGTTTTGGACCAGTTAGCTCCTTGTTAAAAGAAGGGTCCGAGGGAAAACTTATGGGTGGTTAACACCTCCTTTGATTAAACTTATGAGACAACGAGACAAGGCCTGGAAAATGTATAAAATGAACCATTCTGCTTCTGGTTATCATGACGTAGGACTTTAAGGAACCAATGTAAGGCTAAGATAAGGAAGGCTAAAACAGACTATATTAAGTCATAAACAATGTGAAGGGTTATTTACGCTACTACTTTTGGAAAACAATTAATAATTTCATAAGGCCTAATGTTTGTCAACCAGGTTCAATGAGGTTGAACGGTGACCTGTTGTCTTGTCCACTGAAGATAGCTAATGAGTTTAATTTGAAATTTACTGCATTGCCTGATTCCTTTAGTGACCAGTCCAAGGTGAACTACTTGGGATTGACTGAAGATTTTACAGTTAATCCTAAACTGTACTTAAGGACTACTACTCCAAAGGAGGTAGAGAAGTTGTTGCATTGTATTAAGAGGGACAGCTCAGCTGGTTCTGATGGCTTATGTCCTAGTTTATAGGCGGATGCTGCTCAGGTTAGTACACTTCCAGTTAGTATTATTTTCAACTTGTCTTTTGTTACAGGTACTATACCTAATATATGGAAACATACTTTGGTCACTCCTATATTTAAATCTGGTTCACAACATGAGTTTTGTAATTACAGACCTATTTCTATCTTGTCTGCTTTAGCTAAAGTTCAGGAAAGAATAGTTTATAATCAGTTGATTGGGTATGTGGATCGCTTTGGATTATTGTCTCAGAACCAACATGGTTTTAGAAAGGGAAGGAGTACTGAGACTGCCTTGGTCGAGTTCACGAATGCGGTACTTAATGGCATGGATAAAGGGTGTCTGACGGGTGCCATGTTCGTGGACTTGACCAAGGCATTCGACTCAGTTGATCACCAATTGTTGATTTCTAGACTTGAGTCATTGGGAGTTGGTGAGTCTTTCTGGATTGGACGAGGATTATTTAACAAATAGGTTTCAAAGGGTTAAATATAAGGGTGCTGTATCAGACCCCTGTAATGGTTAAGTGTGGGGTTCCACAAGGTTCTATTTTGGGCCACTTTTGTTTCTTTGTTTTTTGATCAACTAGTAAGTGTGATTAATAATGCTTCTCTAACACTTCGCTGGCGATGCAGTAATTTATCCATGGGGTTTGTCATTTGGAGATCTAGGTGTTTCTTTAACAGAGGAAATGTGCAATTTTCAGTCTTCACTTATGGCCTGTAAATTACTCTTAAACAAATCTAAGACAAAGGTGATGGTTTTGGCACCCCACCTAGCCTGAGATCTGAGGTTGGTACTTTGGAAGTTAAATCTCTTGATGGATTACTGTTTGACTATGTTGATACATTTCAATATCTTGGGGTATTACTAGATTCTCATCTAAGTTATGAATCTCATTTTTTGAGGGTTACCTCAAGAATACATTGTAGATTAGGTTCTTTGTACAGAATCCGTTCATTTCTTATTCCTGAGTCTAGGCTGGTTATTTCAAATTGCTGTTTACTTCCTATTGTGAACTATGCAGCTATGATTACTGACACTGCTTCTGTGACAGTGATTTCAAAGAAATCCACTTTACTTCACTTGATAGCTAAGTTTGCTTTAAATTGTTCTAAGTCATCTCATCATTGTGTGATTTTGAAAGAAATGGGCTGGTTACGGTTTCATTAAATTTCCAATACTGTGTGGCAAGTTCATATATAAAGTCATGGACTCGGAATTCCATAGTATTTCAAAGTTTTGAGACCATATATTGATGGTCATTATTCTAGACATAGGTCAGACAGTAGGTTTCTAGATTCCTTTTATGAAATTTAAAAGTGGACAAAGATCCTTTGTTATACTGCTCCATTTATTTGGAATGAAATTCCTCAAGATATTAGGTGGTTGTGTTCTGTCAAAAGTTTGCCGATGCATTAAGGATGTATTTCGAATCTCAATTTAATTGTAACTGTTTTTTATGATTTTTTTTTATGAATTTTATATGTAACAAAGACATTTTTGTCTGCACTTTGCTGCATTGTATATGTATGTTTGATTATGTATTGTCTGTATGCAATATATGTGGGTCGCACCTGTAAAAGGAACTTGTTTCCAGTGTGCTTACCCGTTAAGCGAATAAACAAACAAACAAATACTAGAAGAACTTAATTCCCATTTCATAGCTGCCAGCCTAGCATTTGATACTTCTCCACATGCCTCCCAAACTAGGAATATTGATAGCGCGTATTCAGTGCCGAACACACCAGCCTGCTCATTCCAGTTGCTCCCTCTTAGCTATGAAGAAGTAGAAGAGTCACTTATTAACCTGGATATCAAAAAATGTGCAGGAGAGGATAATATAGATCCATTATTTCTAAAACTTGGATACCCTTATCTTACCGGCCCGATACTGCACATATTCAATCTCTCTATCTCAACCGCCACAGTTCCTTTGTGTTGGAAATCCGCCCATATTCTCCCCTATTTAAGTCAGGAGACCCATGTGATCTCAATAATTATAGACCTATTTCAATACTACCTATCCTGGCAAAAGCATTTGAAAAACTGGTCCACGCCCAATTGAAAAACCATATAGCAACGCAACATATTCTTAACCCTCTTCAATCTGGCTTTCGCCCAAACCATAGTACCATTACAGCTCTAGCCAAAGTTACTAACAATTGGGTATATGCAATGGACTCTAAGAAAACTACTGGTGTGGTTTTCTTGGATCTAAGTAAAGCATTTGACACAGTAGATCATAACTTACTAGTTATCAGCCTTACCAATCTTGGCTTCACTCCATCTACTACCCTATGGTTCAAAATTACCTATCAGGCAGGACCCAGAAAGTCAAATCAGGAAATTCGTTCTCTTCCTCTCTGCCAATGGTCAGGAGTCCCACAGGATCTATTCTAGGTCCCGTCCTTTACTACTTATATATAAACAACCTTGACCATCAGATTACAAAGTCTCAGTTGCACTTCTTTGCAGATTACACTGTCCTGTATGTCTCTGGGCCTTCGCTAGAAGCAACTAGGGACATTCTTCGCCGACTTTTCGCAAATTAGAAAAAACCTAATCAATGCAAAGTTACTCCTTAATGCCAAAAAAACAAAAGCTATGATCCTACGCCCATGCTCCTTGCACGCTAGTGCCTCTGCTTTGCCCAATGATTTCATAAATACTACCCTAGGTGAGCAGCTGGAAATAGTTTCAAAGTTCAAATATCTCGGTTTCTGGTTAGATAACAGGCTTTCTTTTAATGAGCATATTGATGACTTGGCAAAAAGGCTCAAAATTAGGTTAGGTTTCTTCTTCTGTAATAGATCTTTCTTTCCTGCTGAAATTAGAACTAGATTGGTACAGGCCACTTTCCTCCCCCTCCTTGATTATGGTGATGTAATCTATAATTCCTCAACTTCTACTAATCTCCAGAAACTAGATGTTCTCTACCACCGCTCCCTGTGATTCATAACAAACTCTCTCCCTCTAACTCATCATTGTGACCTATATGCCTTAGTTGGCTGGCCCTCGCTCTCTGTTAGACGGACAGTCCATGCAGGTGTATGGACTTTAAAACTTCTTCAGAACAAACTACCACAATACCTATCATCCTTAATACATATAGTGCACAGTGCCTATTCACTTAGGAAGTCTGAGTTTCTCCTACTTGACATACCCAGGACCCGCACCTCCTTTGGGAAATGTGCTATTTCATGCTCACTACCAACTATTTGGAATCGACTACAATCATCTTTGAAATTAGCCAGTATTGTCCCTTTTAACTTCTTTAAAAAGATAGTTCTGGCTTAACTAAAAGACACCTGCAACTGTCTTTAATGAATTGCCTTCATTAGGTTACAAATTAGTGATTCCATGATATCCCAGGTTCCAGTCCTACACTTCCTTAAAACTCTGTTTTGCACCACCATCAGTGCTTTAGGTGGAATCCTTGTTGAATTGTTATGGAATTACTGTTATTTTCCAATGTATGTAATGTATTGCCTTTACAAACAGTACTAATTTCTCTTCATGGACCGAGAGCATCCTGGGAGCTCTTTATTATTTTGCCCGCTGCGTATTATGTTGTAAGCTCTTATCATTATGAATTATTTTTCTTATGATGTAAGCACTTAACTATTTGTCTGTAAGTCAGCTGTAGGACTTCAATGTGAATATATGTATGTCTCAGGACCTCCTTGTGAATGAGCTTGCTCAACGGAGCTTTCCTGCAATAAACTTGAACTTGAACTTGAACTTAATGATCTCAGAGAGGAGGCCAGCTCAGAACTCTTTTATCCAACTGAGCAAGCCTCAGAGACACACAAGACACTATTCTGACTGAGAGAAGAGAGACCCTCAAAGCACTGAAAGAAAGTAAGCATTGGACAAGATTAGTCTGAAGTTATAAATTGTAGGAACTGTACTTTTTCACCTGTTTGTTTTAAGGCTGTATGTGTTGGGATATATATTTGTTCTGTTTTGATATTTTTAAAGTAAAGATATTTTTTTACAAATGAAACTGCTGGAGTGCCTTGACAATTTTTTTTATTTTAAGTGGAGCTTTTAAAGGTTATAAGTACACTGTGTATGGGCTTATTGTATACCAAACTTGGAAATGGATAGATTTCTCTAAAAGTCTTGCATAGAGTTCTAGGGGTTCATTTGAAAGACTTCGTTGGGTGCCTGTAGGCAAAGATATCTGGCCCCCCAAAGACAGAATTATCTGAGCATGATAATTGGGTACGCTAACAAGAGGTTATTAGTTTGAATCCTTCCAGAGCTTGAGACTAAGGTGACTTGAACCCACAAAACAGATGAGAGGGTTACCTTGTTTGTTACACTGTACACAAATCATACGCTCAGAGGTTGGCACTTTGGGAGTAGAGTGATGACCGGCTGAGCAAGTTTGTGACAATGTTTACCAAATAAAATCATCCACATGCACCATAACACATCGATGCACGCACAAAAATGTACATTGTAATCATATATATATATATATATATATATATATATATATGAACCCCTCACCAAGTGTGAACAAATTCATTATGCATTACAATTTTGAACACAGACTGCAAAACATCCTCAACAGGTAAATAAATACAGTTTACAGAGCACATTTATTAAAGGGTAGCATGGGATGAGAGGGAGGGGAGGAAAAGTAAAGGGAGGGATTAGAAAAAATACAAAGGACTAAAATACATTGGGCCAGATATTCAAAAGGGTTGTGCCATGCGCAATAGGGTTGCGCTAGCGCAAGTCCGAAAATGCACCATTCTGCGATATTCAGCGGGAGGCAGTTGCGCTACCGAAAACATGCTGAGCAACAGCACAATGCAAATGAAGGCATGCGCAACCGAAAGGGGTGGAACCATGCATAAAGAGCGCAATGCGATATTGAAAGGCTTGCGCAATGCGCAACAGCGGACCAGCCGGAAGGTGCGCCACGGCGGAAATGAGCCAAAATAAAAAGGCTCAAGGAAGAGGCGCAAGAACACTACAGGGAAGCCACATGAGGCAGGGAGAGAGACAAGGCAAGAGGGACAAAGAGGGCAGACCGAGGAGATCCCAGGACAAAATAGAGGCAAGGGAACATGTGTGGGGCCACAGACTGCAGAGGCCAGTAGGTGTACCCGGTGCAGTGGAGGTAGCAGTCAGGACAGCAGAGGGAACAGAGCAACAACAGCCAGGGGGGGAACACAAGCCAGGGACATGGACAGTGCCAGCTTCCACATGGAAGCTGTAATGAGGGGGGTGAGAAGGCATGCTGCAGGGGGACGTGGCCATGGAAGGGCCCGTCGGCAGTACGCCCCCAACAAGCAGTACCGTGCCCGCATCAGCTTTGAGCTGTACATGGATGTTGAGATTGTGGGCCGGTACCACCTGAACAGGGCAATACTGAGGTGGCTCTGTGAGCTGTGCAGTGATGTGATGCAGGCACCCTCACGACGGAGTCATGCTCTGTCAGTGGAGACAAAGGTAACAGCCTGCATGTGCCTGCTCACCACGGTACCTTCCAGAGGCCAACAGGGGACACCACAGGCATAACACAGTCGGCCACATCACGCATCCTCACCCAATTCCTCAGCGCACTGCTGCCACATGCTGCGGAGTACATCCATTTCCCCAGCAACGCGGCAGAGCGTACAGCAAACATGCAGGAGTTCCACAGGGTAGCACGTATTCCTGGCATGCTAGGGGCGATAGACTGCTCCCATGTGGCTATTCGCACGCCACTTGGCCCCGATGGGGCCGGATACTGAAACCGGAAGGGCTTCACCAGTGTCAACTGCCAGGTGGTGTGTGATGCCAGTGGGTGCATCATCAATGTCTGTGCCACACACTCTGGCAGAGCACATGATGCCTTCATATGGTACCAATCTGCACTGTGCCAGCAATTCGAGAGTGGGGACATCCCCACAGGACATCTAGTGGGTGAGTATGCATGTAGGGGTTGCAAAGTTGGGGCAAGGGTGGGAAAGGCACAGGTGCCATGGTAGTGGCACACAGGGCTATGGGCAATATGGACCTGAAAATGATACTCAACTACACTATCTCCACACAGGTGACAGCGGATACCCACTCCATCCCTGGCTGCTCACACCCTACCGGCGCCCCACGACCCCATCGCAGCAATGCTATAATGAAGCACATGCCGCCACACACAACATCATCGAGTGGGTGTTTGGGATGCTTAAGGCACGCTTCTGATGCCTAGACACCTCCGGCGGTGCCCTACAGTACAGCCCCTCAAAGGCCTGTGGGATATTCCTGGCCTGTTGTATCCTGCACAACATGGCCAAAGACTGTGGGATAGCCGTACAGGTCGAGGAGGGGGACAGCGATGGGGATGCCAGTGATGATGGGGATGAGCAGCCCCCCCGTGGATGGTGGGACCCCCGACTGATCCGGCAGGCTGAGCTGCACTGGGACACCATCACGGAGGAGCATTTCGCATGACACAGGTAAGTCATGGGGCCATGTGCAACCAGCACTGTCTAGGTGCAACCCACAGGCACACAGAGTAACACACCAGGGGTGCATGACGGCAAGGGGAGTGGAAGGGTCCAGGAGCACAAACACACCATCAGGGAGGGGTGAATAGTTACATGCCATATGGACACACACACACACACACACACCAGGCACAAACTGTACATGGGCAGGTGCACAGCAGAGTAGGAACAGACATGTGAAACACACAGATCCATGGACCAGCCTCACCACCTGGACTGTCCAAGTATGTGTGTCAGATGCTGGGCACCCTTGCATCTTGGTGTACAGTACAATGCAGGCATCATCATGCACACGCACCTGTGGACAGCAGTCAAGTGGGTGTGCAGGTGGTCCATGTGTTGGCATGTTGGGCAGGGCAACCACCAGTGCACTACCCACCATGATACAAATTGCACACAGGGCAGCACCAGAAAGGGCCCGCACTGGGAGACAGGTCAGTCAGGTGGCACTGTGCCACGGCCACCTCGGATGCGTGGGCAGCCCTGCCGTGACCCAGCAGCACTGGTAGGCTGAGCAAGGGCCACATGGGGTGGCACCGATATACCACCAGGGGTCCCACTGCACGAGCACGACCTTGTCCGCACAGGGGTCTGCAGCATGCCGAACATACCTGCACCAGGGGTGCTCGGGATGCCCACAGTGGAACCCGGTGTCAACAGGCTGGGTGTCGATGACGCGGAATGGGGAGTGGAGAGCGCATCGTGTGGGTGCGCGTTACAGGGCACCTCGATCAGCCACGCGCCACGACAGCGACCAATGCCTGGGTCTGCCTGTCAATGGCGGGCGTCACATCCATCCGCATCTGGACCATCTTTGCATGGATCATTGCAGTGTCCCTGCTGTACCGCCCACAGCCACACACAGTGCCTCCACAGATGCTGCAACCCACATCTGCTGCTGCTGTACTGATGCCCTGCGCAGGGGTGTGCTCATCTAATGGGTAGTCTGCCACTCGCAACCTGTCCCCAGGGTATGGAAGGGCCTGATGCTCAACCCCTTCAGGGTGGGCGCTGTTCACCAGGACCAGGTATGGGCAAGTCAACAGACGGTGTGCATGTGCCACCGCTGAACCCTGTACCCCTAGACCCGGTGGGTGACTGCCGCTGCTGCCCCTCCAACTGCTGTGCCCCAGGGACCAGTCATTCCACAGCTGTGTCTGCAACAGTGCCAGAGACCTGCACAGCCACCGGTGCTGCCCCACTGGTGCCGCCAGGCACTGCCTGGGACTGTGCTGGCACACACGTTGGAACCAGCTAGGTCCAGGGGCACGTGCTGTCCTGCTGTGTGTCCACAATGAGACACACACGTGTCACTGCCCATTGTGGTCCTTGCATCATCAATGGTGTAGGTTCGTGCCACAGCCACAGTCACAGCGTGCTGGCATGCTTGCATGCCAGACTGCTGTGACATAGGATGGGCACCCCCCACACCTGACTCACCGACATTGGAGATGGCAGCCAGGTGTGCACACTGGTGCAATGCATGCTAGCTGGCAGCAGAGGTGGATGGACCCTCCTCCAACTCTTGCTGGATGTCCACACTGCATGGTCCCACCACCACTGTCCCCTGCAGATGCACAGGATCTGTAACAGAAAGTGAGAACATGTTAGTGCATGGGATCAACCCCCCACCACCACCACCATGTCATACCGTGCAGTGATGGGCTTCCACCTGTCTGGAAGCCACCTCCTGGAATGCCCTCGATTGCACTGCACTGCATGGATGCAGCCAGACAGTCCTCCGCCGGGGTCAGCTGCACCACCTCTGGGTGGCCCCCGCCTGTGGCAGTACGTGCCACCCTGAGGGCTGCCACCTTCTCTTTCACCCATCTCCTGTCGGTCCCAATCTTTTTCTTACATTCCTGCACACTGCGCTGGTGGCTTCCGTGCAGGTTTACGGCGCGAGCTACCCCCTCCCATGCAGCAGCACGGGCCTGAGGGGTGCCCCGCCGTCCACTAAGTAGTGGCTCCTCATCCAGGTAGGCCTGGAACAGTGCCTCTGTCTCGGACTTTATGAAGTTGGGCCTCCTCCTTCGCCCACCATCATCCGCCTCACCCAGTCCTTGCTCGGCCATGTCAGTCTGAGTGGGTGGAAGTGGACAACTGTCACTGCGCAGTATACAGCATTATCCCATGACCATTGCCCAGAACATCACACAGCATGCAACTCACCTCTCACCTTCAGTAACCGACTCTGGCCACCACAGATCACTGTCGCACATTTATAGCGCAATGCATGCAAATTAGGAGTGGAGCAACTTAAATGAGATGCAAATCACGCCAATGCGCCTTTGAATGGCTGATCAGATGATTTGCATATGTCGGCTGAATATCGCGCTGCTGCGCTTTGTGCAATACGGTTGTGCCGGCTGAGCCAATGGCGCAGTTCTGTGACTGCGTAGCACATCGCATTGCGCATGCCCAGGTAGCTGATGCAAATGTCTGCCGCACTGATGACGTGCTGTGCATGATCAACAATACAGGACACGGCCACTATTGTGCCAGTGGCACTACAGCTCTGGGCACCACATAGCGCTGTGGCACACCTGCGCAATAGTACACTGTGGCACTGGCACGCAGGTGACCGATCGCGCTGGACGTGTAGACATCCGATGGCGCTGTGCGTGGCCTTGCGCCACAGACCCATGACCTTGTGCATGACCTTTGGCCCCTGGCGCTGTACATCTGGCATGTCTATGGCTCTATCACGCTGTTCGGTAACAGCGCGATATGGACCGACGGCGCTATACAAACAGCACGATAGGGACTGTTGGAGTTGTATTGTGCAACATTTCCGGGTGGGGTTACCACGCTGCAGAGTGCCATATTGCCTACTATACAACTGCAGTGATGGCACGCAGGAAAGCTCCACAGTGGAGAGCGGTGGAGTTGGCAAACCTGGTAGCTGTGGTGGAGCCACACCATGGGTCACTGTTTGGGGAAGAACCTCTGCACATGGCCCGCACCCATGTGTGGCAGCAGGTGGTGGCAAATCTGGAGCAGGCCACTGGGTGGCGGAGGACTCCAGAGCAGTGCAGGCACTGGTATGGTGACCTCCGCAGGAGGGACCGCGAACTGCTGGAGCGCCTCCGGTCATGTGCCAGGAGGGGCACTGTGCCTGCGCCAGGTGGGTGTGCTGTGTATGCAACTGTTTTGTCCGCATGGGTGACACTGTGTACTGTGACCTGCGCATGGGGGTGGGTTGGGCTATGGTTTGCTGTGAAGGTGTTTGCAGGTGTGTGTGCTGTGTGGGTCTGGTTGTGTGGGCAAGCACACTCAATGGGGCAAGGGGCTGTCTGCTTTGGGATCTCACTGATGTGTTTCTCTTCATTTGTCTCCCACAGGCATGGAGGAGCCGAGGCAGGCCCGGACTGAGGCACGGAATGGCAGTGCTGAGGTGGCTGGCAGAGGTGGCATAGGTAGTGGGCCACAGCAGCAGCCTCAGTGGCTTGATGAGGGTGAGTGTCATTACATCATGGGTGCTATTGCATGCTGGGGGGGGGTGCATGGCCACCATCCATGGACAACACTACCATGCACGCAACATGTGACAGTCATCACTGTCCAGTGGCACTGCATGTCTGTGTGTGCGTCACTGGTGGTCCATGCATGCACTGGGCACATGGCTGTGGCACTAGCATCCCACCACATAGCCACGTCACTGGACAGCCTTGGTTGTGCTGTGATGGACATGGGCAGTGTGTGTGTGCAGTGGTACACATGGCTGTTGCTGCCTGGTTGGGCATGTCTTGTGCACGGTCACTGTGGGTGGGTGCAGTCCATCACAGGAGCTGGGCACTTGGCTGTATGCCATGCATGATGGGTGGGATTCAGGGATGTGGACTGTCACTGCCATTGACTCTGATCCCTTGTCCTAGGTATCCAGATCCTGCGACAAATGCAACGCACACTGCAGGGGCTGACACAGGTGGCCATTGACTCTCTTGCCATCCTCTTGAACCTACAGCAGCATGGAGTGCGGCGCAGGAGGAGGCCACGGGCCTGGCACCAGGTGGCAGGAGGGCAGGCTGGCAGGCAGTAGCTGTCCATCACCTCACTCCACCTTCCCTCTCCCGGTTGTTCACCCCTGCCCTTACCCACCCTCCTATACCCATACCCCCACCCTTGCTTTGTATATATGTGTACATAGTTGTTTTGTTGTTCTTCTTATTCTTGTTTATTACATTTATATATTTTGATATGAATACTGTGGTGGTCTCTTATTTGCAGCTGGCTATAGGTGCTCAGTTGCAGTGGTGTGCATGGCATCTGGGGTGGTATGGTCATGGGTATGTGTGTGCGTGGGTTGGTGTCTCTGGTGTGGGTGTGGCTTTCAGTCAGTATTGCCGTGTGCTGCCACCCACTGCTGGGTGCACATGGTGGGTTTGGCTTGTATAGTTCTGTGGTTCACGAGGATGCAGTGTGCCGGGGGGGGGGCGTGGGGATTCCTGCAGTGCTGGTCACTGCTCATGGCTGGTGTCTTGGGGTCACAGTGCAGGGTGTGCTGTGCACAGGGGGGGCAGCTGTACACTGGGGTGGTCTGCCCCCTTTGTGTGGCAGTCTTAGATTGCCAGTGGGTGTGCTGCGGTAACACGGCCGGGGTGTGCTTTGTTTGCTTGTCCTCATGGTCTGGTGGCTATTCCGTCCCTCCCTCAGTTATGCTGTGCTTGGGGTGTGGGGGTACATTGTTGGTTCTGCAGAGTGTCCCTGTGCCCATCAGTGGCATGTGTGGTGGGCCCCTGCCTACCTCCCTGGTTGTGCAGTTCCATTGCTTTGCTGCTGGGGGTCTCTCTGCTTGCGCTATGGCGCCTCTGGACTGCTCAGCTGGGCTGCCTTTGTTGCGCTATGGCGTATCGTCTCTGCTCAGCTTCCCCTTCCTGGTTGTGCTATAGCACAGGTTGTGCGATATTCAGATGTTGGCTGGTTGCACAATTTGGCTTGCTCCGTGTTTGAATATCGTGTCTATTGCGCATGTGTGCAATTGACTTGTGCTTGCTCCTGCTGTTGTGCACTTTTTGGGCGTAGTTTGAATATCTGGCCCATTATATATATATATATAGAGAGAGAGAGAGAGAGAGAGAGATGTGTAGAAGTTTTTATATAGTGTTAAATACACTCTTACTCCTCATAACCTTAAAGAGGATTCTAATTTCATTTTCCAGCATATAAGAAGAAAGAAAGAATTAGAAGGAAACAAGGGAAGGAAAGGGGAGAGTGAAACAAGGGAGACAAGAAAGAAAAACTAAAAAAATATAAATGAAAAGCAGAAAGGGGGGAGGGAAAGGAAGGGAAAAAAAGGAGGAAAAGGAAGAAGGTGGGGTGGGGAGACAAAAATCAGAAACTACATTAAAACCTATGTAGGATACTCCAAAAATCCAGGGAGTCCTTGTGTAATATTCTCAATTCTATAAAAATGGAGTAATGTTCAAACTATCATTCAGTCCCTTTGGGATCAAGGCCTTTAGAATATTGGTCAATCTTGATTCACATTTAGAAAGCCTACCAACTCTACTCCCTTCCCCCCAACGTGGGTTAGCCTTTACATGGTCAATACCCATAATTGGAACTCTTCTGTATTTTTGGTGTGGAATTTAGTGCATTCCAATTAGGATATTAAGTTCAACTTTAATAATGGCTCTAGTATGTTCCTGCATGTGTTCTTTCAAACTATGTTTTGTGCCACACATATCACAGGGCATGTACATTTCTCCACATACACACATAACTTGTAGAACAATTCATAAACTCAGTTATATTGACCTTTTCTGTCTATATTTGGATGTGAAAAAGTGTCCCCTTGAATACAAATGTGACACATACTGCAATGCCCACAGCAAAAACACATCATAGGTTTAGGTGGCATCCAATCTGGTCTTGTGTTAATCACCTGTGTGTCTCATACATGCTCTGTGTCATCCAATCTCCCAAATTTTTGCCCCTTCTAAACTAGGCTTTTTTCCCACTGTAAGACTAAGTTGCGGGTTCCCTTTTAGCACACGCCAGTGTTTTAACACTATATCAGAGATACTATGTGTCACCTGATTAAATTCTGTCATGAAAGTGACGGGTTGTTCATAACTCGTATTTTCCTTTTTTGGAACCAAAAGATCTTTCCTACTTAAAGTTCTTGCTGTAGAAAGTGCCTGGTCGACACACTGCTCCGAATAGCCCTTGGCAAGTAAATGCTCTTTTAACTCCTCCCCTTTTTGTTCAAAGTCTAACACAGTGGAACAGTTACGTCTAACACATGCAAATTGTCCATAGGGGACACCCCTTTAAAGTGTGCTGTGGATGGGCACTTTCTACGTGAAGCAAAGTGTTACCAGATGTAGGTTTCCTATACACAGAGGAAACAATCCCCCTGTCCAGCTAGTCCCTCAAGAGACAAATCCCCAAAAATAGTAGATATTTGGTCTACAGAAAAAGTCAAATTCAGGCCCAAATCATTTGTGTTTAAGAAATTTATGAAAGCAGAGGTTGATGCAACATCTCCATTCCAGACCACCAGTAGATCATCAATACATCTGCCCCAGAAAGCCACGTGGGCAGTAAAGGATTTCTATTCTCATTGAAAATCATGGTTTCTTCCCACCACGCCGTAAACAAATTAGCGTAAGATGGAGCCATTGTTGCACCCATAGCAGTACCCTTTGTTTGCAAGTAAAAGTCGTGATCAAAAAGAAAATAGTTGCTATTTGACATCAGATTAATGGCATCAAGAATGAAATCCTTAGGAAAATCTTTTGCAGCAGGATTGTTGTTTAAATGATGTTCCACTGCAACTAAACCTAAGTCATGCCTAATGCAAGTATATAAACTTATAACATCAATAGTTATCCATACAGATTCAGTGGACCAGACCAACCCCAAGCTTAGTTAGAACATCACCAAAATCCCAAATATAGGATGGCTGAGTAAAGTACAGTTACATAAGAACTTACTGTAACAGTAGATCTTCGAGAGGAGCTCTTGCAGCAGGTAATACCATTAGGACTAAGCCACCAGGCATAAGGATCCGACGGAAAACTTCTAGCTAGCAGTCTATGGCAGGGAACCGCCCCCAGCATCAGTCGTGGTATAAAGGGTGCGGTTCCCCGGCACCACCACAGTTCTCCCGCTGGAGACCCGGCTGAAAAGCAGATGGAGAACTGAGGAGGATCTCCTATCCCAAAGAGAAAAATGGAATACTAGTCCCCAGGGGCAGGTCGGAAAGCCACCTGCTGCAAGAGCTCCTCTTGAAGATCTACTGTTACGGTAAGTTCTTATATAACTGTACTATGTCACTTCGAGGGGGAGCTCTTGCGGCAAGTAATACCATTAGGACTGAGTCCCAAGCAATACCCAAGAAGACACCCAGGTCAGAAGGGTGGAGGACTGTAGTGCAGAGCTGTAGACATCTATGAGAGGAGTCCCTGAAGGACTGCTAGGCCAAAACCTGCTCTCCTTCTGAAAGCAATGTCCAGACAGCAGCGTCTGACAAAAGTGTGCACTGAACTCCAAGTAGCAGCTGCACAGAGGTCCACTGAGGAAACATTCTGAGTGAAGCGAAAGATGTTGCAATCCCTCTGGTGGAGTGACCCCTGACTGGTCCCGGTAAGGGTCTGTTGCACTGCTGATAACAGAAGGTGATACAATTCATGAGCCACTTAGCATCTGTTTCATCACTGGGGCCCCAACTTTCCTTTGGGCAAAAGAGACAAAAAACTGGTCTGTCTTTCTGGAGGAACTGGTCCAGGCAAGGTAGTAATGAAGAATTCTATGTACATCCAGAGTATGTAACAAGGCCTCCCCTTTGTTTCAGTACTCTGGATAGTAAACCGGTAGTTGGATGTCTTGGTTCAAGGTGAACTCAGACACTACCTTCGGAAGAAACTTAGGATTTGTGCGCAGGGCTACCCTGTCCCTATGAAACATAAGATAAGGCTCTTTACACATCAGAGCCTGCAGTTCGGAAATCCTCCAAGCAGAAGTAATGGCAACTAAAAATGCATTCTAAGAAAGAAGGCGTAGCTTGCAACTTGTGGCTGGTTCAAAGGGGGGGCAAGGTAAGCTTTTCCAATACAAACAGGGGGAAGGTTAAAGAAGAGGAAGGGTGGAAGGGAGGGGCAGCTGCAGAATAAGGGGTGCTAGCTGCACATTTGAGCAGACTTGATAGACCTCTAGGCCTTTATCTGCTGGCAAATTTCATTTGTTCGTAAACAGGAGGTCCCAAGGTGGCACAGGGTCTCTTCTGGGAGGTTTAATATGCAAGATTCCCCTTAAAAAGGTCTTGCATAGGTCCAACTGTACCAGATTCTTCCCATTCAGTGATGCATGATAAGCTGACAGCGCACAGAGATGCACCTTGATGGACGAGTAGCTGAGCCCCGAGTCCAAGAGAGAGAGAAGATACTCCAGCACAGATTCCACCGGACAGGTGAGAGGATCCAGAGAATGGGGGAATGTCCACAAACAGAAGGGCTTCCACTTCATGGCATATGTTGCCCTAGTAGAGGGCTTTCTCGCTGCCATGAGCACCTCTGCCACTCTGAGAGATACTCTGAATCTATCCCTAGCTAAGTCCACAGAAGCCATGCATGCAGATGCAGGGACCAGAGGGCCAGATGAACCAGCATCCCTTGCTTCTGGGAGAGCAAGTGAGTGAACGGAGCAATGGAACCAGCAGTTCCAATGCCAGCTGTTGCAACAGAGGAAACCAAATCTGCCGAGGCCAGAAGAGCCCGATTAGGATCATTCGGGCACCTTCTGTCTGCAACTCGAGCAGGATCCTGTGAAGAAGAGGGACGGCATACAGAAATCTCCTTGTCCAAGAGAGGGACAATGCGTCTTGTCAAAAAACACCAGGCCATGGATCTAGCGAGCAGAAATTGGGCAGTTTGGCATTGTGTGGGGATGCAAAGAGGTCCAGTTCTGGCCAACCCCACCTTTCGAAGAGGTCGTCTATGACTTCTTGCTGAAGTTCCCATTTGTGGCTCTGAGATCGATAGCGACTTAGGCTGTCTAAAAGGACATTGTGGATCCCTGGAACAGGGACTGCTGTGAGATCCATACTGTGATCCACTGCCCAGGTCCATACTCTCATCGCCTCTCTGCATAGGGATAAGAATGTGTGCCCCGAGTCCGGCCCAGTGGTGCAGAGGGTTGAGGCGCTGGATGCCACACCTTGTGCCATGCCAGCGACCCGGGTTCAGGAACGAGTCCTGGCAACCAGGGGTCGGCAGGGGAAAGAGAGAGGATTAAGCATCCAGTAGATTGCTCTCCCCTATCACGGAGGGATCCAGGGACGGCCCGGCACTGCAGCGGTCCCCAGTGGAGACCAGAGGCACTGCAACACTTAGGGCCAGCATCTAAGGGGAAGACATTGGGTGGCTGCCTTCTGGACATGGGTGGAAGCATCCATGTCATGGCCTAGGCGTCATTGCATGTCCACGTCTGGGGCGTAACTAAGGAAAAACCCTTCCAGCCCAGATAGGTGACGGCTTTCACAGTACCCGTCGTCACACGTCCAACACTGGATTTCTGCCTCTGCCCCTTTGAACTCCTCGCAAACCCTGGCCAGAGAGGGTTCCGTGAGGGGACAGTAATGTCCTTGAAGAGGCAGGATCACATTGGACAGTAGAAGCAGTTGAGGTGAGTTGAACAGCCTGAAAGAGTTCTGGGGACTGGAGGTGCAGCAAAAAGAATTGAAAAAAAAGAATGCCCCCTTGCTAGTTGAGATGGCAGACTACTGGGGTATTGTCTGACTGGACCAGAAGGGGCCCAGGAAGGTGTTCCCTTTGAAAGGCTTGTAAGGTATACAGTACAGCTCTCATCTCTAGAATGTTTATGTGGAGATACTGTTCCATGGAATTCCAGGAGCCCCTTGTCTGGTGAGAAGCCTTTTGTGCTCCCCATCCCAGTCCTGAGGCATCTGTCATCAAACTTTGTTGCAGGCTGGGCCACTGGAAGGGAACCCCTCTGCCTAGATGAGCCAGGGTGACCTACCAAACCAGGAACTGACAGACCATGTTGGAGACTCAGTTCGGCTCCTCAAGCTCATCTGTGCCTTGGTCCCACTGGACTCTGAGGTGCCATTGCAGGAGCCTCATATTCAAATAAGTAAGGGGAACTGTGGCTATGGCTGTGACCATATGGCCTAAATGGTGTCCAGGACTGCTGTGATGTATTGTAGCCTCTGAGCAGGCCACGGGTATGACTTGGACAGATTTAGTGTGATGCCCAAGGCCCAGAATAGACTGAAAGTCTCCTCTAGTGTTTGATGTAGTTGGTCTTCTGACAAAACTGTGAGAAGCCAATAGTCCAGGTTGGGGTAGGCTGAATGGAAGTGCCCTGAGCAGGTAGTGCCCTTCTTGGAAGGTGAAGCAAAGGTACTTCCTGTGGGATGGCAGGATCTTTATGTGCATATAAGCATCCTGCATATCCAGGGAGCAGAGCCAGTCTCCGTGATGGAGCATGGGCAACAGGCTCGCTAAGGTCACTATTCGGAACCTTTTGTATTCAATGAAGGTGTTCAGCTGGCTCAGATCCAGACTGGGACAGAGGTCTCCTGTCTTCTTCAGGACAACGAAGAAGTGGGAGTAATACCCTTTGACTCTTTGTGCGTGGGGTACCTCCTGGATAGCCCTTTTTTTGAGCAAGGCCTGTATCTTTGCCCACATGACAGTCGCATGGGAGGGGGAGCAGTGGGAGGGGGCAGGCAGATTGTCCGGTAGAATCTGGGTAAACTCCAGAGAGTATTCCCTCTCAACTATCTGGAGGACCCATTGGTTTGTAGTGATGTTGGACCACCCTGATAGGTAAAGGGAGAATCTCCCTCCTACCACCTCCCCCTGCGCTTCCTCCAGAGGAGGGGGTCCGGTAGGGAGTCATGCTGTGGCAGAGGGAGTGGGCAGGGGAGGTCTGGGCACCTTGGCACTTTTGGGGCCCTGGGCACCTGAAGGAACTGGGGAGGACTCTTCTCTTAAAGCCTGCCTTGTGCTGCATTTGGCATCTTCCCTGCTGTCGCTGGTTCTTCCGAAAGAGACAGCGCCAAGGTGCCTGCAGTTCTGATCTGTTCAGGCGATGGACGTCAGACGCTGCCTTGTCTTAATCTTGTAGCCCTGTTATGAGTTTTTCTGTTCCCATGCCAAAGAGGATGGGTCCCTGAAAAGGTGCATCCAATATGGCATGCTGCAAATCCTGGCAGAAACCAGAGACCCTCAACCAGGCATGCCTCCTCATACAGATTCCGGGTTGCTGCCACCCTTGCTGCTGTGTCTGCGGAGTCATAAGAACTCTCAGCACATGTTTGTCCACATCCATCCTGACTGGATGACAGCTAGGAGCTCTGCCTTGCCCTCTGAGTCTTGTTGTGCATTAGCCAGATCCATAGCTTTTGCCCAAAGTGCCTTCTGGTATGTGACCATATGAGCCAAGAAATTCAGCGACCTGACTGTGCCGGTAGCTGAAGGATAGACCTTTCGGCCCATCTGGTCCAGCTTTTTTGACTCTGGATCAGGGGGCTGAGTGCTCATGTGTCTTGGCTGCTGTACTCTGCCATGTGCAGCCATGAGCACCATGGAATCGGCTTTTGGTTGCTCGCTTAGGTAAGGCTCTCCTTTGGGTGTCTTAGTGGATCTCAGCTGTAAAGCGAGTGAATCTTCCCAACGTTAGCAGTAGAAATACAGTTCTGTGTTCACTGCATTTTACCGCCGATTCCTATGAAAGGAATCTGAAGGTATACTGAAAGATGTTTCAAGTAATAAAACTATGTCTCTTGATGTTATGTGCCCGTGTCTTCCCTTCCTCTGTGTACATTTTCTATATTGTGTGGCTGTATTACTATTTTTGTGTGCTCCTGTAATAATTTGTGCCCTAACAGTGTCATAATATAAATTTATTTTTTAATTGGTTTCTGTTAATGTTTCTTGCCCTTAATTTTTAATCTTTATTTTACTGCCAATCAATTATTATCATATGTGTATGTGTAGGTGTGAATGTGTTTCTGTTTGGTGGTGGTGGTGTGGGTGGTGGGGAATACTTTTACCATCCTGTATGTGACATATATGCAACTCCCTCGCTATATTTTTCCCAGTATGTGAAACACAATCTGAAAGATGCCTGTGACATGTCTACCATGCTACGACGATGATTGTGTACCACACAGTAATGTGATGTAGACCTGCATCCTGATCGTAGCTAGTCATAGTCACATAGTGCTTTGCTGGAGAATTTCTTAGGCCATGTCGCTTTCATCACCATTTACTTGTGCTGGTGCTAACAGATTTTGTGGTCTCATATTGTACTGTGTGCCAGTGCCACTTGCAGGGGAATTTACCCATACAAAGCACTATGCGGCTATGCCCGGGTGACATCAGGATACATTCACCCACACTAAGGGGTGGGGAGCATGCCTCCTGATGTTATCCGACCATAACAGCATTGTGCTTTATATGCTAAGAATTGACCATGTCACTAGCTTCTTCATGTCAACCCCCAAAGTGGCAATGCATGTTTTGTAGTACACATTTAGTGTCTGCCAGTGCCACTTGCAGGAGAATTTACCCATACAAAGCACTATGCGGCTATGCCTGGTGATATCAGGAGGCATTCACCCACACTAAAGGGTGGTGAACATGCCTCCTGATGTTATCCGACCATAACAGCATAGTGCTTTATATGCTAAGAATAGATCATGTCACTAGCTTCTTCATGTCAACTCCCAAAGTGGCAATACATGTTTTGTAATACACATTTTAGTGTGCGCCAATGCCACTTGCAGGGGAATTTACCCATACAAAACACTATGCGGCTATGCCCGGGTGACATCAGGAGGCATTCACCCACACTAAAGGGTGGGGAACATGCCTCCTGATGTTATCCGACCATAACAGCATTGTGCTTTATATGCTAAGAATCGACCATGTCACTAGCTTCTTCATGTCAACCCCCAAAGTGGCAATACATGTTTTGTAGTACACATTTAGTGTGTGCCAGTGCCACTTGCAGGGGAATTTACCCATACAAAGCACTATGTAAGTATGCCTGGGTGACATCAGGAGGCATTCACCCACACTAAAGGGTGGTGAACATGCCTCCTGATGTTATCCAACCATAACAGTATAGTGCTTTATATGCTAAGAATCAACCATGTCACTAGCAAGCGGCAATGACGTGATCACCTAGTAGGCGGACGGACGCAGTTATAGTGTATAGTGGAGGGTTGTTCTGTTCAGAATTCCATCCCTTTCAAAATGATGTTCTTCCACAGTTACAAGGTCATGGAATGCTGTTCTACCCTACTGTGGTAGAACAGCATTCTAGAACCTCTAGAGACTGCACGACTCAGTTTCATTTAGAAAGCAAAAGAATTCACAACACACATTTTTCACACTGTACTATACTCTATAAAAATACAGGATGAGCAACTTTATGCACAACTAGTGTGTGTTTTGTCATCTCAGAGTTCTGATTCCCATGGGCCTCTCAAGCTTTGCTCTTGAGATCAGATGGAATCAGAATCTCTCTGTGGCAGAACACACTGGTTCTGCATAGTTGCCCATCCAGTATTCTCTATATGTTTTACTCTGGGAGAAATCATACACTTCATAAATTTGAACCTGCAGATCCTCTTTTTTTTTTACACACATTAACATTATTTTTCTTTCTCTAAAAATTAAAAACAGAAAGTAGACCATTTCATATGCGTGATAAGACACTTTAGGGTGTATATGGAACATATTTTACCGCATGCCAGTGGCTAAAGGCACTCGGCCAAGGACTTCTGCCTTATCATGCCCCTGGCCATGTCGTGAGATATGGTCCATTCACACCCTGTCACGTGTCATTGTTTACATAAGGACCATTTGCAAATGTTTTGCATCTGTTGGTAACTTTTCCCATAGACTATAATGGGGAACCGTTTCTGTTTATTGAGCCCAATGTTGCTGCTATTTGTTTACATTTCCCGTGGTGCGCTCAACATCACACGGTGACATCAAGTGCTGTACGCGAACTTTGTGCGAGCGGGTTCCGTACTGAGTCAAGGACAAGGATAAAAGTACCATTGGTACTGCTGATGATTTGTAAGATGTTGGAAGTGCCAACATACCAATCACAAAGTGGCTTTCTGAGTGACCATTGTGTAATGTAACATTCAGGTTAGTGTAGTTGAAAAGCCAGTTTTGTTTTCATGAATTCACCACTAACATTATTCTCCTGTGTGTTACATACACCCAAATGTGTCTGTGTCTTCCTTGTCAATCTGTTAAGTTTGTTGGTGAGTACATGTTTTGTCCAATTACTTAATTAATTATGATTTTCTTCTCCATATTTATGGTATTACACCAATATTTATACATGCCTGTTTATATTTCTTATTACAGGCAGAACTCTTGAATTTGAAGTGTCCTCCAAAGCTGAAGCCTGATGCAGTCCCTACAATCTTTCAGCACAATAAAGATAAGCAGCAAAGGCCACACATGTCAAGCGAGAGACATGTGGAGCAGAAAAGACACATGGAGGTACGTGACAGATGGGATATGATTGGGATCAGGTGACAGTGTTTGAAGTTGGAATGGTGCAGGTTCTGCAGCGAACTGACTTTGCACAATGTCACAGGAAAAGGGGGTGGGATATGGGGGGAGGGCATATGAGGTAGGGAGGCAGATTTAGTGTAATGGACTGAAGTGATGCACGCTTCAGCTAACTAGATGTACCACATGGCCTGCAACTGCTGTCAGTTTTATATGTTGATATGTTTGTATTTGAATTCACATAATATTATCCATTGTAAGCCAAATGTCACGTGTCAGTGTCATTAATTTTACTTATTGGTGTTGGAAGACATGCTAAACATAAGTAAACGCCCTCCTGCACAGTGCAACTATGACCCAATTCCAGAAAGCAGTGAAGCAGAAAACTTCATGGAGTCTGGAAATGAAGATCAAGAGAATTGTGTACCCTCATCTGACAGCACCTTACATTCCATGAACATGGAGGTCATGAGTAGAGTAATAAACAGTTATCATATATTTGTATATCTGTTTTACTAATTTAAACATTACTGGTAATATTAACTTGTGTATCCTTTTTTCCTAATTAAACAATGCAACAGGTATCAACATGCTGCTGTCACTGTCCTCTACGAAAGGCTGTTGCAACAGCTGGTACTCAAACTGAAAACTATGCATTGGATAAAGGGGTTCAGTGGCCAGAGTATGAATTCATTTACTTAGGTGAGTACAGCAAAGTGATGAAGGACCACTCGTATTTCTCGTCATCTTGCTTGGAAGATGAGGAGCTGACAATATCCATGTCTGGATTTTTCGAGTGCTCTACTGACACCAGCTGTGTTGACAGCTACAGCGATGACTGTACAGATGATAACTCAAGTTGTAGCGAGTACATACCGCCTGAACAGGATAGTGACACAGAAGACACAAGTGAGTCTGAAGAGGGAGATGAACAAGAAGAAGATGAAAGCAGCACATTATTTCTTGGCAATAACAAGTTCATATATACTATGAACAGTTGCTTGAACTTGTCAAACATTGTAGCCTGTGTGCAGGTAATGTGGTTGAACATACTCCAAGATTGCAGGGTACAATACTAACCCTGGAAATGCACTGCTGCAGCGGACATGATACTAAGTGGACTTCACAACCATTTGTGAACCTCATGGCAGCTGGTAATTTGGAAGTTTCGGCAGACATTCTTTTAAGTGGCAATTACTTTTCTAAGCTACAACAATTTTTTGACCTACTCAAATTAAAGTTCATAAGTGTTCACACGTTTCACCGCATACAAAAGAAATACCTGTTCCCCATAATAGATAAAGAGTGGAGGCCAATGCAGGACAACATAATTAATGAACTGAAGGAAAAGGACAGTGTTAGGGTTTGTGGTGATGGCAGATGTGATTCGCCTGGATTCTCAGCGAAATATGGAGCTTACACTGTCATGGACATGGATACCGAGAAAATAATTGATTTTAATATTATACAGGTGACCTGAAGTGGGAAGCTCAACAAGCATGGAGAAGGAGGGGTATATTCGAACTATTGATGGAATATTAGGTAAGGGTGTGCAAATATCCACAATTGCGACTGACCGCCACACCCAGATTGGTGCTTTAATGAACAAAAAACACACACCTAAACATCACATAAAACATCAGTTTGACGTGTGGCACTTACGTGAATGGATCAAAAAACAACTATTTGCTAAAGCCAAAAGTAAAGGCTGCGAAGATTTAATGCCATGGATAACATCCATCTCAAATAACTTTTGGTGGTCCAGCAGCGAGTATAATGGTGACCCAACTATGCTGAAGGAGATGGTGGCATCTACTGTGCATCATACTGTGGACAAGCACAGCTGGAATGGATCCAAGAAATTTCATAAATGTGTACATCCACGACTACCAACAGAAGACTGTCAACAGAACATTTGGTTAAAACTAAACTCACAGGCTCATGAATCATTGCAGAAAGTACTATTCAATATGAGGTTTGTAAAAGATATTGAGAAAGTCACAGACTTCTGTCACACTGGTGGACTGGAGGTGTTTCATTCCCTATTACTAAAATATGCTCCCAAGAGACAGCACTTTGTGTACGAATCCATGATAACGCAGCACCAAATTGCTGCTATCGACCACAATTGGAATGTGAGTAGACCTCAAGCCAGGACAAAGTCTGGAGATAAATGATACAGGTGGTTGTATCCAGAGAGCAAGAAAGAATGGGTTGCAAAGAAATAAAGGAAAAAAAAACATATGCCATACAGCGTAACATGATGGAGAAAGTCATCACAAGTCGAGCAGTTAGACATCCACCAACACCAACAAATTACAAATGTCAAACTAAAAATATTGCCAGTAAAGACAGGCCAGACAGGGCAACAGTAATTGCAAGTCATGTATCTCGCTTTGGTGTAAATAAAGACTTCAACACACAAGCATCAACATCAAACTAAGCATTTATTGAACGTCGAGAGACAAAAACATAAAAACAACTTGAGACTGAAACACTTCTATATTGGTATACAATACTCTCTACAGCATTATTGGAATGATGACTAATGTTGGAAAAATATATCTTGATCCGCCTCATGAAATCCTTCATACTCCCCAGATTCCTCAAGATAACGATTCCTAATGACCCATACAGCACATGCTGGGATCACACGACAAACTTTCTTTCCCAGCTTCTGATGCACCCAGTGAATGAACTGGGTATAGGCTGCCCATCTGAATTACTTAACACCTGCAAAAGAAAAAATAACATTATATCACAATGCATGCATACACATGCATTGCTATGTTTAGTCCTGTATATGTCAACAATGTACTGTTCAGCATCAGTGTTGTTGGTAATGGTGACCATTTCCTGTGTGGTTTGTATCCATTATGTTTATGTGCATACTTACCCATCTTCACCCTCATCCACATTCCTCGAGAGTGTGCATGTCTGTGTGGAGGAATACACATGCCACAGCTTGATGCACCAACCCAGTCAGCTGGCAGCTGCTCACTGTCTGCACCAACGATGGTGGAATGGTGAGGTAAGTAGCAGAGCCTCGGAAACAGGTAGCGCAACATTGTGACACACATGCGCCCACACGCATGCATTCACAGACGTGACTTGGATAGACCCCAGTACAGTCATGAAAAATGTGACAACAGTTTAATGGAAACCCCTTTGTACTTCAAGCCCGCGGACAGATAGAGCTGACAAGCACACTATGGTTAGTGCTCATGGGGGGGGGGACACCTACAGTGTTCCTCACAATTTGTGTGTGTGTGTGGGGAGGTAATCATTGTTAATTGAATTTTGTATTATATATTTGAAGTCCACATTCTGGTTTTGGTACAAATGTTAATACATTGACAGTTAAACAGTTCGATATGAAGTCTTTACTATGTTGAATCTGAAATGTTATCAATATGCACTGTTATAATGAATTGCTGAAATATTAATAATTATAGCACATCTTGTTTTCCAAATCAGTGTTGATTGTGCTTGTATGTATAAGTGAACTTTGATGGACAAAAACACTTTGTAGTGGTCACTGAATAATAGCAAACATCAGGTTCGTTGTTGTGTAACAACACAAGATATACTGTATGTGACAAGATATGGCAAAATCGAGCATGTTTTAAAAAGTAAGACTGCATGAAAGTATCGTTACATAATAACATAACGTAACATAGAGGATTGTGTATGAGCAGTTATATAACAAGGATATTCTTGTATCGAGAAGTTTCCTTGGTAACAGATGACCTCGACAGCGCAGCTTGAGAGGTAGTGTGTTACCAAGGGAACCTCAATGTGCAAGAATTTCCTTGTTTGTGTATGACTGCTCATACACAGTCTTTTATATTGTGTATGGGCAGTCACAGAATAGAAAGTCACACAAAACCAGCTGGTGAAGGCAAAAAAAAAAAATTGAAATTTAAACATTTCTTTTTTTGTAACTGACACTGTTTGCTGCAGATGTTTCTGCAAGTTCAAGTTTTAAAAAAATTCAGTTTAACTGTATTGAGGAAAGCAGCTATGTGACTGTGATGAATCCTCCACTGTACCCACTGTGAAAGTATTATATCACTATAAAAAAACAAAAAAACAAGTTGAACATTGTATAATAGCAATGTACCATGTCAGGGAATGGGTATAAGGGTGGATTTACCACTTCTGGTGTGGTTAAGTCAGTTGGCTGCACCTCATTACCGAACCACACCAGGCGTGGTAAATGCAGCAATATAACCACTCCCTGTCATGGTATATTGCTTAATTCTTTATAGGTTATAGTACTGTGAGAAAATGTATTTTATGAGTTCTTTCACTTTTAAAAATGATAGTGACTCATGCAGTCTCTTGCAATCATAGAATGCTGTTGTACCACAGCATTCCATGATCTTGCGATTCTGGTAGAACATCATTTTCAAAGCGAAGGAATTCTATGCATAACAACTCTCCATTATACAGTATAACAGCTGTATAGGTGCAAGTTAATAAATGTTTTCAGTACCTGTTTGGAATGGGGTCCTGGACAGGGTCATGTCTCACCTCATTCAAAAGAATCAGCGTGCAACGTAGAACCTCCTGGCTTAGACACACATTTTCAAAATCTGGAACAAATGTCACACATGCAGAATCTGAAATGTGAATTACAGAATAAAGATAGTAAATGATGTGACATGATTGACTGATATGTTCCCCGGTGGCATAGTGGACTCCCGACCCCATTCATAGGCCCAAACCCCTGTCAATGATGCAGTACACATCTCTGAAGGCATAGTAGACTCACCACACAGCATATTCCACAGATGTCCATGAATGGCACATATCATGGTTTCCCCTCCCAGCCTGTACGGATCTAACATTTCACGGAACATCCATATGATACATGGTGGTATAGTGGGCCACACACCCACATTACCTGCCAGTACCTAATAAGTACCAGAGGTGTCATCCCAGAGATCATGAGATCCACCCACCAGCCCCTCTCCCCATGACCTAAAAGTAGATGTACAGGTGTCAGCACATTGGTACACCATGTCGACCAATGGACTTGCACTGTGTAGTGTACGGTGTAATTAACAGTACTGGGCTGGGGGGGGGAGAGGTTGTCCACTGCACCACCATGGATGTTGCCCACTCGGGTTCCCATTGCAGTCGGTGCGGGTGATGGCGGTGGAAGGCCCAATATACAAACAAGTGTCCTGTGAGTGTTTATTGATTTTATTTATTTATTGAGATATTCAGAAAGACAATGAGTCAAAGACTCATTTACAAAGGTTCCATGTCATACATAGAGGGTACAGGGACAATATTTGTTACAGATTGCAGTACATGACATTACATAACAAGGAATGGATACACATTTGTTCAGTGAGTGACTACCATTCCAAGATAACATGACTTAGAATGATTTGCACAGCCATAAGGTAGCAGAGAGGTTCTGAAGAAGGCTGTTTGTCAAATGATTAGCTCGTAGAACATTAGATATGGAGGACCCCAAAAGTTGTTCTAGGTCATTGGGAGGGGGAGTGTCAGTTGCAGTCACATAGGTTTGAGGCCTGGAGGTGTTTCCTTAGCCTGGATTTAAAAGGGCCAAGCCTTGTTTCATCAGTTGTTAGGCTTGGGAGCGAGTTTGTCCAGGAAGGGGCTTTGTAGCTGAAGGATCATTGGAATGGGAAGTCCGGCAACGGGGTACCCATAGCAATGGTTTGTTTGAGCTATGGGTGGTTTTGCCAGGAGATGTTGAGAGGATAATTTTGTCAAGGGCAGGGGGAGTGAGGCCTAGAATGATCTTTTTGGTCAATAGGCAGGTGTGGTACCTGATTCTGTTGTCTAAGTTTAGCCAGTTTGTGGTACTGTAGAGGAAGCAGGTGTGTGTGAAGCATTCACATCCAAGGATGAGATGGCAGGCTTTGTTAAGCACGAGCCGGAGTCTATTGAGGGCTGAGGTGGGCATGGCACTGTAGATGAGAATACCATAGTCTAGCAGAGAGAGGATAGAGGAATTTATGGTCAGTTGTAGTGCCTCAGGGGTGAGGCAGTGTTTGTACCGATAAAGTATGCCTAATCTAGAGCTAAGGGCAGTTGATAAGTGCAGGATATATTGATTAAAGTTGAGGGCCGGGTCTAGTGTCATCCCTAGGTATTTAAAGGTGCTTACTTGTTTGATTAACAGTGAAAATTTGGGGGCAGAGGCTCTTGAGTGGGTTCTGGGGATGGGAGAAGATCATGACTTTTGTCTTATTGTAGTTAATTATTAGATACTGGGTAGTGAGCCACCAGTTTCATGGAAGGAGTGTTGGAGAGTTAGGTGGAGTTTAAGGGGGTCAGGATCAGAGGCGAACAGGACGGCATCGCCCACGTATAGGAGCAGGCTGCTGGGGCAGGTCAACGGGAGAGAGTTTAGGTATACACAGAATAGCAAAGGGCCAAGAATGGAGCCCTGTAGGACACTGGAGCAGATTGGGAGGCTAGGAGACAGGATGGAGCCTACCTTGACTAGCTGTGTTCTATCGGAGAGGTAGCTGGTGAACCAGCTCATGGCATCATTGGAGAAGCCACTGTAGGTGAGGATGTTCAGTAAGAGGGCATGATTGACGGTATCAAATGCCTTAGAGAGGTCCACGAAGATGGCACCTGTGATGTGGACATGGTCCAAGGCTGAGTGGACATGGGAGGTGAATTCAAGGAGGGCAGTGGTGGTACCATGACCCTTTCGGAAGCCATGTTGCTGACTGCATAGAAGGTTATATTTAGTAAGGTGGTCAGTAAGTTGATCGCCGACTATGCGCTCTAGTGCTTTAGATGGGAGGTAGAAATGAAGAAGGGCGCTATTGTGATGTGCAGTCTCTACTCTTATGGATGGGGTGTGATGGAAGCCAATTTCTAATGGAGGGAATCTCCCATGACAGAGGGAGCAGTTGAGAATGTGGGTGAGCAGGCTAGGGACTTCCAGGAGGGGAGAGGCGGGAGAATTTCAGGTCGGCGGGAATTGTTGCTGTAGTGAGAGTGGCTAAGGGCATTTGCAAGGTAGGGCTTGGCTGCTCCCTGGGTAAGGATACATAGATAGAAGGGTGGAGCAAGGGGTGGATGGAGGTTGATTCGGGCAGGCGGGGGATCAAAAAAATTGGGGGGAGGACATGGCTGAGATCAGTGAAAGCAGAGTTTAGGCCCGAGGCTATACTGAGGGGGTCTGAGGAGAGGTTACCGTCTGTTAACATTTGGTCTGAGGGCAGATTTGGGGCTTTGCCACAGATTTCCTCAACATTATTCCAAAATATGTGCCCAGTGCCACAGGTGGAGGTTAAGGTGGCTTTGTAATATCAGCTTTGGCGGTGCATATGGCCCATGTGCACTTGTTACAGGCCTCCCTATACTGTTGTCTGTCCGTAGGCCATTTGATCTCATTAGTTAGGTGCCATAGGGTGTCCCACTGTCATAGTAGGCCCAGGAGGTGGTCCGAGAACCAGGGGGCGTGGTTACCTTTGGACATACTCTTGGTGAGGGGGCGAACTTGTCACAGGCAGCATTGAATGTGGTGATAAATAGATCAAGCGCATGATCTGGGTCGAGGGTGCTTGCTAGGGTGTCCAGTCCCAGTCTCTGAGGTGGTGCCTTGTTTGGCTAGCTTACCAGGCCCAAGTTTCATGCCAGGAGGTCATTTTAGGGTGGGTTTTGAGGGCGTGCAAGACCAGTTGTAGAGTACCGGAGAGTGATCACTTAGTGCATCAAGGAGTACTAGGGTGCTGCTTATTTTGTGGGGGCGGTTTGTGAAGACAAGATCTAGTAGAGAGGATGTCTCTGTGCGGGTGTTAATGCGGGTGGGGGTTGTGACTACCTGAATGAAATCAAGTGCAGCAGCCTCATCAATGAACGGGGTGGCTGTCTTAGTCAGCCAATTTATGTTGAAGTCACCTGTAAGTATTTTTTCATGTTGTGGGGGAACAGTAGTAAGATAGGACAGGATGGCTTGGAAAGCTTGCTTCTGGTCCCAGGGAGGGATGTAGGCAGTAGTGAGGAGGAGAGGGGAGGTTGACTTTCCTAGGGTTAATTTTATGGTGAGGGATTGAGCCCTGGATGTTGGTTGGGGCAGGGGGAGTAAATGGCCTGAAAGCAAGTCCTTAAGGTGAGTTAGCACCCTCGCCACTTACCCACTTTCTGTTGAATGAAAGAGGAGATATCCAGGGAGGTTAACCGCTGAGTCAGTGACAGAGGGGGAGAGCCAGGTTTCATTCAGTGCTATGATATCAGGGTGATGCTGGAGTGCCCATCCCTGAAATGAGTCCCATCTTTTTTGAAGGCTGCAGATGTTGATAGAAGCAATGCACAGGCCATTGCCTGGAGATGGGTGGGATGGTGGAGCATTCTGCAGGCCTGGGTTGGGGTTGACATTGCCTGTCAGGAGAAGGACGAGTGACCTGAGTTGACTGCTACTCACCAGGTAATTGATCATAGGTATAATTCACTGCGGGTACTCCTTGGTAGTATCGGAAATTTCAGGTGGGGAGGGCTGATAGGAGGAGAAAGTGGGATGTGAAACAAAGCGAAGTGTGAATATGGTAGGTGGTTGGCAAGGGAAGGAGGGCCCGAGGTCACTTGCCATGGGAGATGACATCTATGAAGGAGGGAGAAGATGTTGAAGTTTATGCTTATGTTTGTGGTGTAGTGGGGGTGTCGTCAACTGGGTACTTGCCTGTGCTTATAAAAGCTTGCTTCTCGTGTGCAGTGTGGGGAGGGGGGAGTAAGGTGGGGAGTGCCAGTCAGCATGAGGATAGGGTGTGGCAGTTTTGCTCCATTTTCCAACATTTGGAGAGAGAGGGAGGGATGTTAGTGGGAGCAGTAGAGGGACAGTAATGAGGGTATGTAGGAGTATGGTGGGGCTAGAGAGCTTCGTTATTGCAATAGAAAGAAAGGTTAGGAACATGGAGTGTGAAATGACCTCTAGTGGTGGGAAAATATCAGCTGCAAATGGGAAAGCTGGCTGATAGGTTAAAGAACTACATGGGCTTAGTCTCTTGGCTGTATATGTGCAATTCCACCAAGGGTGGTGGTAGGGGCGGTGGGGAGCCGATGCTGTGCATCAGCGGGGTAAACACAGAGATCCTCCTTGTGTCGGCCGAGCATTTGAAACGGCATGTACCTTTTGAATGGATTCCGTCAGGGTTCTCAAGAATTGGGGGTGGGGTGGGGAGGCTACCGCAGTATTCCCTCGCAACCTCCTACTTGGCTGCAGGCTGTGGAGAGATGAGAGAGGGCCAGTGAGCCACATTTATATTGTTACAGCACCTGGGGGAGGGTCTAATTACTTGGGCTGAGGTGCAGTAGGCAAACTACAAGCAGATTGGGGTCATTAAAGAGAGCAAGCTACTTCACAATTCAGACACAGCAGTGTTCTGCAAAAGGTGTTAACAATTACAGTGGGGGAGAGGGGAACAATCATACCACCAGGTAACCATAATAGGTGTCATTCATGGTGATTTGTGGAATGGCGTGGTGCGGAGTCCAGCATGCCATCAGAGATGTGCAGTGCGGCACTGACAGGGCTTTGGGCCCATGGATGTGGTTGGAGATCGAGTACGGCCCAAGGTTGCATTATTGGACTCTAACTGTACTGACAGTCCTGTGGGGCGATTGCACATAATATATAAGTGGTTGCAAAGGCACAGCCAAGGCTGGTAAAAACTACTAATCACAGAGTGGATGCGCCAGTGGCTATTCTCATGCGAATGTTCTGTGAATACCACAGTTTACGTTGTGTACATCTCCTCTGTGCTGGGGCAGACAAGATGCACAGAGGGAAACTACTTTGTGCATCATGCACAAAAAGTTTAAACCAGGTAAAAAATGTAAATAATTACCTCGACGTTTATCATTCACTAGTTCAACTTCATGGCAGCATAAAGATTCATGGTGAGTGGGCATTGACTCACACTTCAGACATGAGCACCAACCAACGTTCCCAACACGTTCTTCAGATGATTCATGTGTGTCTTCATCAGATGACCCGGAATCATTGTTAATGTACTGAGGTGCTTGGCCCAGAAGGGTATTCAGGTTCAAACATATATGGTCGAATATTGCCACTTTTTGCAGCAAATTGGTACCCTTCATCAGAACTGTAATCTGATTCAGATGACATCCTACGAAAGGGAAAAAAAATGAATCATGGTTACATCAATTGGACATGTAATATTTACAGTAAAAAAATAATTTCATAATGCATAGCTGTACAGTTCAAACATGAATGTATAATACTATATGTACCAGTCATGCATTGAATTTACTGGTATTTGTTTGTGTTTCCAGTGGTTCTAACTGTAGGAATCCACCCTTTATCCAATTATAAAACAGCCATATGCAGCAGTGGGATGGCCTGTGGAAGAGTGACACCATCTGCTTCTGGTTGAACGGTTATCTCGGTACCAACAATACCAATAAAGGTCTTAGTAGTGGCATGTAACACACCAACACAGCAATGCAATATAAAAACAATGCTGCTTGTTTAATTCCAAAAAATGTGGAAGGGAAACTAATGTAAGAAATGTGAATTAAAATGTTGAAGAGTAAGCCATTAAGTTACATTGCATGCTGTCACTGTTGCTGTCAATCACACACTTCTCCCACTTCAGTTTACCATCATACTCTTGTTAATAAGTACCAGTTAAGTAATGTGTGAAGTTACAGACACTCGTAGGGAGTCGAACCCCATTCTAGCAGTATTACTAGACATTCCACAACCAAGTGTTTAATTTGTAATGTTCACAACATGTTACTGATAATCCCATAAAAAAACTAAAACTACGTCTTATGCAACATCACACTAACCTACATCACTTGTATGCAGCAGACAGTAATGGCTGAAATTAAATTGTTATGCAATATGTAATTTAAAAATAGTGCAAATTGACAGATTGTAAAACATTTTAGAACATTTTAGAATCAAACAAGCAACAACAACATCATTCAAGCACAATATAAAGTGACACTGTGCTTCCACGTTCCACAAGTTCCATGATGATCATTGGTGGAGCCCCTCAGGAGTAAATGAAGCATTTATGGTTTAACGCTTATATGTCATATCTCTGATACCACAGGTGGTATCAGTAGCAAGATGAACCTCTGTGCTGATGACTACCACCTGGTGGTAAGTGGTGGTTGGGGACGAGGATAGTATACCCATGCATGAGGAACTGTAGTTTCTGGAAGGCTGGTCATGCACCTGCAAGGTATGATTTACTACTGAGAAGTGCAGGGTTGTTTACCTGGGGGCACAGTGGGCCGGTAACCCAGCTAATGTGGACACCTTGACAGAGGTGATGATTCAGGCTTTAGGTGGGGAGAGGGACATTGGTGTGGTAGTGGATGACAAAGTAAACAAGTCACATCAGTGTAGGAGTGCTGCATTAACAGTAACATAAATGCTGACTGAGGAGCCATGGGGATAACCTCAAGAAGCAGGGAGGTGCCACTGCAACTATACAAGTACCTGGTTACACTACAACTTGAATACTGCATGGTCACATACTTTGTTTCTATGATTTCCCCATTAAGGAATTACAGGTCCAGTCAACCCTGGGAGCGGGGTGTGGGGGACGGATCACATGGATGCACTACACATTGGATATCATACTGAAAATAAAAAAATCTGGATCACTCATGTTTACCACCTCCGAGTAATGGCTCTGTCAAAGGTCATTAATATGATGGTGGGGTACTCAAAGGGAGGAGATTGTGGAGAATGTAAGCACAGCATGTATTTAGCAATGTAAAGTATGTGTCTTGCTATATAGATAGGAACAGAAGGTGTCTCTTTTATGCTGTCTTATTCAGGCCATATATACTTCTGTGTGACAGACAATGAAACGATGAATAGTAGCAGGCCCCCAACCAGGACCAGCAAACTTTCTATGCTCCCCCCCCCGCAATGTATAATCCAGTGGGTGAGTATAGAAAGCTGGCTAGTCCTGGGTTGGGGCCTGGTATTCTTCATCATTTCATTATTTGCCCCACAGAAGTATATATGGCCTGAATAAGACAGCAGAAAAGACACACATTGTTCTGTTCCTACCTAAACATCAGCACCCACTTTACACTGCTAAGAGGGAAGTTCAGTCATGAATGTAGAACTGCACTGAATAAAACAACTGCGACAAACACAATCGCCAGGCATCGCAATCTGTTAAGGGAATGCACTGCATGTCACTTTGAATAGAGCGTGTCAATAATGAAGAAAAAAAGACAGAACAATGATAAATTTATAGTGCAATATCCACTGGCTGCACAACACATTATGCTGGGTTCAAAACAAGCAACATTACAACAGTGGCACTGATTGCCTACGAACAGGAGTGCAGCCAGGCATGGAGGTCAGACAGTAAAAATACACATCAAAAAGCACAAGTTCCAGGGAGTACATATTCTAATCTGGAGACCTGGGTTTGAATCCCACAGGCCCCACTTGCATATACTGTGTGACCCTGAGCAAGTCACTTATCTTCCCTGTGATCCCAGGTTGCACTTGTGAAAAAAGCATTCAGCTTACTGTGTCTCACCTGGTTAAACAATTGAAAAAAAAAATATCCAAACCTTTCCTCGTAGGACAGATGGCTGACCCCTTTAACCTCCTCTGAACTCTCTTCAGCCTCCCCACATCCTTTTTGAGGTATGGCCTCCAGTACAAGATACCATATTCCAAATGTGGTCTGACTAGATGGGTGTACAATGGTACTATGACCCCTTTTTTTACCCGCATTATGCTGCACCTGGCTACTGCTTGCTTGCACTGCATTTCCACCTTCAGGCCCCTTGATATGCTGATTCCTTGGTCCCTTTTCTGTTTCACTGATTCCACGTCTTGGCAACCCACATAGTACCCTGCCCTCTGGTTACTCTATCCAAGATGCATGATCTTACCCTTGTCCCTGTTGACTGAAAGCTGACACCTCCCTGACCATGCCTCGAGCCTACACAGATCTTTACTCATTCTTCCAATCCCTTACACAGTGTACATCATATTGCAGACTGTAATATGATCTGCAAAAAGAAGCACACCATGCTGAAGGCCCTCCGCAATGTCCCCCATACCCACCATTCTCAAGAATTCATCAGCTATGCATCTATTCACAGACTTCTGCTGTGCTGGGGCACTGTAAACAATCCCAGTAGGCACCACTTCCCCCTTCCACACAACCAAGGAGATCCATAGTCCTTCGCCCCCCACTTTCCCTACAATTAAGCCACCCAGATACCCTCTGTTATGTGCAGTGCACGCCCCCCTCTGTTTTCCTCCCCCTCGCTCCTGAACAGTGTATACCCTGTTATTGCCATGTCACATCCTTGCTGTTGGTGGCACAATATTTCTGTCACCACCACAATTTCAAGGCTCTCCTGTGGAGGAATTTTATAAAATTGTACTATAATGTGCTGCAGTTTAAAGCTTTTGTTGTAGCTGCATAAGGATAAAACAAAGCATGTGTAAAAGCTAAGTCAGCTAGCATTAGGGGTCATTATAGTTCACAGAAACCACAGAGCAAGCATAAAGCACTAGCCCGAGCTGGCCAAAGCCAGTTCTTCAGGTTTGTGATAAGAGAAAGCAAGGTTTAAGAAAAACAACTCTATATGTGGGAAAGGCATGCAAGACATGGGGTGGAGAACTGGAAACAGTACCATGACTCATGATGCTATTTGCTGTTACAAGAAATGTGTACCTGCTGTAAGTGCTATAAAATACTGTGTAAGACTCTGTTCGGGGAGCTCTCTCCTTTAGCTGAGGCTCCCACATATATGTGTGCAGACAATAAACTGAGTTTATTGGAATAACCATTGGGTGTGGTTATTGAGTATATAGAAATTAAGGTAAAGTATAGACAGTAAAGAGAATCTGCGACCACAGTTTTTTGGCGTAGTCGGCAGGATGGCTTCACTTCTCCATGTCACACTGTGATTGGACTGCCAAGTCCCAGCCTCAGGGGAGGGTGGCCCCGGAGGTTCAAGTCCCACCATATGTGTGACGCCTTTGAAGCGGTGACAGCCATCATTTACTGTCTTAGGTGCTGGGGTGGCACCAAGAGTGCTGGTGGGCACTGCATCAGGGATGCCCAAAAAGTAGGAGTGTTGGGTGGGCACTCCAAGACCGGTTAGGCGCCTTTTAGGGACTACAATGGGAAATACGGGGGACCTCTACCAGATGGATCTCAACCTAGTACTGTTAAGAGATTTTTTTTTGTTTTGTTTTTAAACTGCAACCCAGAGCTCTGGAAAAAGACTTGGTTTGGCAGGTTACTCAAATGGCCAAAAGAAAACCTTTGAAAGGGTTAATAGCTGCAGTGTTTGGAAATTATCATGAAGGTCCTGCAGTCAGTTTTCTTACTCAGACTAGTGTATCGGAAAAGAAGAAGAAAAATACCTTGGCACTGGGTAAGTCTGAATTTTTTTATTCAAAGTTGTTTTATGTCTGTCTGTTTTATTTCTGTAATACATATATAAACAAGGTAATGCTCCGTCTTTCTCGTGCATATTTTCTAGCTTATATCTGTGTTCTGTAATTATGTTCTGTTGTCAAGGTTGCTAGATAGGATTGACTGCCTTCAGTGCACAACATGTTACAGAAAAAAAAAAAAAAGGGAAAGAAGCTTCCTTGCCTCATAGCTGACTGTTTTAATTGGCTTTATTTTTAATGGAACATTTGTGCTGCCTAGATAGGGTCAGTGAAGAACTTTTGTTTGTAGTTGTTGGTTAAAGCAGGTAGTGTTGAAGGTAAAGAGATATGACGTCATATAGATTGCAATGTGCAGAAAGATTTGTAGTTTGCAAGCAATGTGCCAAGCCACTGCTAGGTGAAAATGTAATGTGTTAACAGCTATAAATGGCTTTATCATACTTCTAGTTATAACCAGAAACTTTTTGCAAAATGGCAGGGTGCCATATTTTGGCTATGCGCCAAAAGGTGTAACCATGTTATACAAGATGTGTTCACTTACAGATGATATGTTGTGCTGCGTTTTAACGGAGTTAAAATGTGTTTAAAAAGTGTTTTGTTCTGGAAAGATTTGGCATGGCGATATGTATAAATGTGTTGGTTTAAAAATTACCAGTGTTACAAGACAGGCAGGAGGCAGCACATATATCTAAAACACGTACAGTTTTCTAATGAAACTATGGGCATTACCTCAGCAAATTGGTGTGAAACAATGTCAGTCTTATTTTGTGTTAAGTATTTCTTTTTGTGTATGTGTGTGTACTGTCTTGGCCAGCAGTTTTATTGTGTAATCTATTATTATTTAAAGATATTTAATATTAGTAGTGTTCAAGGACACTACAAAAATAACTGGGTTTGAACGACCCTTGCATGCACACTGTGACCTTTTGCACATTATTTGACCTTCTTGTGTTTCAACATTTTATGTTACTACCAGTTCAAACTTGATGTGTATTCCATACCTAAAGCACAACTTTTCACACAAAATGTATGTTTTCATGAAAGCACACCAAGAGTGAACCATGTAATTTGACTTTTTATTGCAAAACTAGTATTCTAAGTAAAGAGGAACAAACCTTTCTTCTCTGTCTCACTGCTTCTGACTTGCAGCCAACACAGGCAATACTCCAGCTGGAAGGGGAGAATTATTCATCATCTCCCCATATTTTTATTATATATATACAGTACGCTTTTGAAAAAAGGACTATTACAGCTGTTTTTGAGAGTTTACCATCTACAGTTAAAAAACAATGGTTTGGGTTTTTATGTGCAACCATGGTGTAATCATTTTTTTTTTTTTGAAATGCATTCTAAAAATATGTACGTACAGTATTACCATTAATCCGGATCTTATAAACTCAGCTGACATTTTGTCATGCTTAGGATAAGGGAACCCAGGACGCTTGGCTTCTTTTATCCTATGGAAATAATCTTGTTTTATTTTTAAACTGGTGTGTGTTTGTTTTTGTTGTTTGTCTATGTTTCTTCTCTTTCTTCTAGAGAAAAAGAAGTTCCCATCTTTATAGTAAGGTATGAAACTTACTAAACTAATTGTAATATTATCTTGTTATAATTTTAAAGTGTAGTAGGTGGGGATCATGTCACCATCCACAGCTAACCTTTTTATTACTACAGTATTCAAGCTGTCTCTTTCACTTCGAGCTGTCTCTTCCACCAGTAGGAGCTTGGGGGGAGGGGGTAAGCTACCCTTCCTCCATCCCTTCCAGTGTAGTACCCACAAAGGTTGCAAGGTACATCACTGTCCCCAAAGGGTAAATAAAGAAAATGTATATTTGCCAATAATTGTTTCTTATTTACAGGTTTTAAAATACCCAAAGTATTTTAACAGCATAACCCAGCCAAGCCCTTCTGCTTTTTCTAGTGCAAACAGTTAAATCTCACACCTATTATTGGTACAGGGTTTCTGCCCTCAGCAAGTAATCAGTTACGCTGGAGGGTGAAGTTGTGTATGTATGTCCACACACATTCATTCTTTGATTGTCTTTTCAGCTTTCTTATCCTGTTAAAACAAATGCAAAACAACTTTTGTCATTGCCTTACAGCAATAAATGCATTTTTTTTCAACCAGTAAATTCACAGTACTCTAACATTTCTGGACTCTAAGCTAAGTTTACAGTCTACATGTGTTGTTTAAAATGTATTTTATGCATTATGCTCAATACTGAAATTTTTCTATTACAAACATGCTTATGTTTCATGTTTATGTTATAATGTTTTGATATACATCTTGCTACACTGTATCATGTGTGTATTCAGAAAAGTGCTCCACATGTATAACGCTTTTAATGCTCATAACCAAACCTAAATACTGGGACCAGCTTGTTGACCCACCCTACAATATCTTCCAAAGCAAAACCAAAAGTAAAATTAATGCTCCGTTTGTCTTATTACTCACAGGTACCCCTGAAGAATGAGTGTACTCTATGCAGGTTTTTGTCATTTTAAATTTTAACAATTATAATATGCACAATTTAGATTGTACTCCAAACCTATGCTTCAAGCCTTGCCCCACTCAGTACTTTGGAGTATTTCACTATACAGGGTAAAAAAGGTAGACCTTTTCACTTGTCACAGGTGCAATAGGCACTATTATTAAATTGGCATAGGCCAACAACATATGTATTTGTCCCACTAATTGCATTGTGTAAAAGGCATATTGTTATGAACAATATGTTTGAAGCGTGTAACTGCATTAAGCAGGTTAGCAAGAGGAAAAGAAAGAGGAGACCATTATGGTTTTCCAAAGAGGTAGCAAAGAAAGTGAAAGCCAAAAAGATAGCATTCAGGCAATACAAAAAGACACAGGCAAAAGGGGATAGGGAGAAGTACCAGGAAAAACAAAGGGAGGCAGGGAGTCAGTAAGGGAAGCCAAAGCTCAGACAGAAGAACACATTGCAAAATCAGTGGTTAAAGGGGACAAAACCTTTTACAGGTACATAAGTGAAAAAAGAAAGACAAAGGGAGGGATAGTGAGACTGAAGGGGAGGATGGGAGTCATGGGAGGATGACAACAGTAAGGCTGACATATTGAACAGGTATTTCTGCTCAGTCCTTTACTGAGGAAGGGGGTAATGGGTCTGAAGGGAGTACAAGGGTGAAAATGGTGCAGAAATGGATTGCATCACAGGTCCTGTGGGGGCAGGTTGAGGGAGCTGAACGTGTGCTCCCTGGAGAGGAGGAGGGAGAGAGGGGATGTGATGAGAGACATGCAGGTATCTTGCAGGGAGAAGTGGAGTGCAGGAAAACACTATTTTTAAGCGAAGGAGATGTTCCGGGACTGGAGGGCATGGGATGAAGTTGGAGGGAGGACGATTCAGAGGAAACATGAGAGGGAATTTCTTCACAGGACGGGTGGTGGACGGGTGGAGCACCCTGCCGGAGGAGGTGGTGGGGGCTGAAACAATCACGGGATTTGGGAGTGCATGGGATAGACATAGAGGAGTTCTGGAGGTCAGGGGTAAGGGGAAACAGACTTCTAGGGAAACGGACTGAACTTACAAGCTCAGATGGGCGGACTGGGTGGGCCATGGGCCCTTGTCTGCCAACACTGTCTGTGTATCTATGTATCTATGTATTGTATCATTACAAGATTTTATAACTCAGGTCTCAGTCAGGCCTGCTTGCAACAGACAGGAAAATAATGTTCATCACTGTCATAACTGCTTCTGTAATTTAAAAGCAGGAGGTAACCATAACATTGTCATGATTTACAGATGGTCAAATGGTATAATTGAACCTCGCCTGCACCCCCAGGTGTAAGCGGATAATGTCCCATTTTTATTTTTCTTTCTAATTGCCAGAATTTAGGCTCTGTCACACCACTCTTTACAAAACAAAAGTAAATGGTTTAAAAGATTGTTATTTATGTGTTTTTAACTCAGTGTCTAACACACTTTGCAAGTTTGCAGATTTCACGGTGTGGCACACATAAGATCTCCACGTTCAACAGCAGTAATACTTTCATCTAAATTGCCAAGACCTTCATCTTTTTCCTAAAAGAAAACAACTGCCACAGCTTTGATGTCATCACTATCTTTGTGCCTGACTAGTTCCATATAAGGACTATTGCATGAATCAAGTTATTATTACCTCTGCAAGGGTAATGTTTTCAGCAAAATTACACCTATTTGTAGAACTTTAAATCAACTGAAAAAGGTCCAGTCAGTTAAGTTAAGTCTGGGGAAGGGGCACTCCCCTAACTCCAGTGAGAAGATTCTGCTTCAATTGACCTTCAAGCAATACATCCATTTTCTTCACTGCCGCTTGTTCCAAACATGGCTGGTACTTTCTACAACCCTATTGCTCTGTTATGGACTGTATTCTTAATGGTTTATTGTCAATTGTTACCTTTTTATGGACTGTTAATCTTTGTGCCGGAGTGTAATCAACTATCACGACACAAATGCCATGCAAGTGTGTGTGTGTGGCTCCATTAAAAGAACTCAATGAACTCAATGCATAATCTAATGCACCCCTGGCCAGTGTGTCTGCCAATCAGCCATCCAGCAGCCATCAACGTGAACACTGACTTTTCTACTGTGCTGGTGTTTGATTTTAAATTACTGTCTGCATTGCCCCATGTGCCTTGTGGGGTTACCACTATTCTGCAAATGACATTTCACCTGTACTGTAGTTACACCAACCTGTGCTTACTTATATGAACTTTATGGACTGTTAACTTTATGGACTGTTATGTTTTATAAGGACTTATCTGTCAAGAGACATTATCAACAGATTCTTCAATCAAGCTCCAAGGGTGTGCCACACCTCAACACAAGGTAGCATCTACCTTATTCACTCTCAAAGTGAATTCCATGAACTCTTTTTCATCAACAAAATTGTTATGTTATATTGTGTTATATGTGGTGTCACATGTTAGCATTTTTTCACATATTTCAATTGTGGTGTTGACATCCCTCAATTCTGTATTATGGTTTACAAACTCACCATTGTGTTCCATCTATAACTCCCTCTGTATCAACTCCAAAACAAAATGTTTTTTTATAAATGCCTTAACTATCTGTATGCTGGCAACCAGTTTTAAATCATATAGATAAAAAGGTGGGTGGTTAGTTGATACAAAGTATCAAAAGGGGGGAGTGTGGAGGAATTTTATAAAATTGTACTATAATGTGCTGCAGTTTAAAGCTTTTGTTGTAGCTGCATAAGGATAAAACAAAGCATGTGTAAAAGCTAAGTCAGCTAGCATTAGGGGTCATTATAGTTCACAGAAACCACAGAGCAAGCATAAAGCACTAGCCCGAGCTGGCCAAAGCCAGTTCTTCAGGTTTGTGATAAGAGAAAGCAAGGTTTAAGAAAAACAACTCTATATGTGGGAAAGGCATGCAAGACATGGGGTGGAGAACTGGAAACAGTACCATGACTCATAATGCTATTTGCTGTTACAAGAAATGTGTACCTGCTGTAAGTGCTATAAAATACTGTGTAAGACTCTGTTCGGGGAGATCTCTCCTTTAGCTGAGGCTCCCACATATATGTGTGCAGACAATAAACTGAGTTTATTGGAATAACCATTGGGTGTGGTTATTGAGTATATAGAAATTAAGGTAAAGTATAGACAGTAAAAAGAATCTGAGACCACACTCCTCAAGCATTATTGATGCTACATGTGGGATCTTTCTTCACAGACTTACGGCATGAGTCTCAAAACCCCCACCCAGATACCCTCCGTTATGTGCAGTGCACGCCCCCCTCTGTTTTCCTCCTCCTCACTCCTGAACAGTGTATACCCTGTTATTGCCATGTCACATCCTTGCTGTTGGTGGCACCATATTTCCGTCACCACCACAATTTCAAGGCTCTCCTCAAGCATTATTGATGCTACATGTGGGATCTTTCTTCACAGACTTATGGCATTTGCACACATGAGTCTCAAAACCTCCTCCCTGTTACTGTATCTGTTGTGGTGTGGCTCACTGCCCCTCCCCACCGCCATGTGTTATGCATGTACAGTGCACCTTTGCTCTCCACCCCCACCAAGTTTAGTTTCACCGATAATGCTAGGACAAAATGACACTACTAGGAACAGCTGAATTCTGCTAAATCAGAACAATGCAGGGCAATTACTAAAAATATATGGCCAAAATACATTGGAATGTGAATAAATTAGTGCACTGTTGCACATACAACTGAAACGCTACTATTACTAGGGACACGTCAGAACATGAAAAATAAACAGAAATCCCAATGTACCGTCAGCAGGCAGATTATCAGGACACATCTATATGCATCTCAAATACAAACGCAGTGGATTCAACTAATAATTATGTGAATAGCAACAAAAACCATGAATTAAAAGCTGCAGTTTTCTTGCAGATCAAAATCACATTTGAAAACATAGTATGCAATTGTGAGTTCGGAGAGACACTTTTGAGTAACTGCAACTTGCACACATAGTGCTGTTCTCTCCAATATTCACTTAGATGCTTTCATCAGTGTTTTTTAAACGTTTTGAACTATGACCATTTACTGTACATCAACATCAAATGGACAGATGCAAATCACGAGGCATAAGGTGCATTGTATCAGGCAACATGCGAACCACTGAAATCACACTGAAATACAAATGTTTCTCTGTATGAAGCGTCGACAACACTACATTTAAAATAAATATGCCTGAACATACTTTGGTATGCAGAAAAATGATCCCTTCCAAATGAGACACTGCACAACCAATATAAGGAACTGAATTATGCCATGTAAAACCCATTCATTTCCGTGATGCGAGCCTGTGACACAGCCCTTTGCGTACGTTACTTCCGGTCTGCGGGTACTCAATAAACACTTAAAATGGAGTGCAAACTACACGGAGGATCAAAAGGCAATAAAAACTTACATTTTTGACTTTTATTGCCTTTTAAAACTGTGATCTGGTACTCATCCATTTGACTTACAGTATCTCTGGCCACAAGCTCCTGAGAGTTTCCCTTTAATCTGATGTCAAATAGCAACTATTTTCTTTTTGATCGCAAGCTTTACTTGCAAACAAAGGGTACTACTATGGGTACAACAATGATGCCATCTTATGCTAATTTGTTTATGGCTTGATGGGAAGAAAAAAAAATTACTTACCATAGTTAATATTGTTTCTTCCAAGGCATCTCCTAGTAGGAGTAGACAATTAGTAGTCAGTCCAGAGTTGCTGACTGCCCCAGAACTTTGAGATAGAATGTATGCAAATTAGAGAATTTGGAATGCATCATTCAAAACTTCTGCCTCTAGGTGGCATCTAACTGCCAGACTTGATTTTGTAGATGAAAACACTAGACTATTAAATAATTGTAAGTAAAACATTCTTAACTACAATACCCTCCTTGGTAAAGAGGATGGGTTCCAAACAGGACAAGAAAGACACAAAAGGAGAGCTAAATATCCTAGCCGTACTTGTGTGCATTAAAAAATATATAAAAGGTAAGCCAATGATTAATGGCAACCTTTCCACCAGAGGGGCAGAGAGGCTATCAATATACAAAGGAGGGCCAAACGTGGAAAACAATGGAAGATTTACAGCTGTCCAGCCCCTCACATTCCACAGAAAGAAGAACAGGCATAGGAACAGATACAGGGGGGATAGAAAAAAGATAAGACAAGAAAGGACAAGAGGTCCCAATAGAAGCCAGGGCAACATGATTGCAATGATGAAAACCAATTAGTGAATAATATTTCTAAGAGGACACTTATTGATTTAGAGGTACAAGTTTTAAGCAAAGGTCTCATTTTTTGCCTACATAGCCAAGTCAAAAAGTTTGAAATTAATTTGGATCATAACCGCTTTTTTAGAAAACTCAAATTGAGATATTTTTTGGGGTCTCAGCCAGAAAAGGTGGTAGATATGCATGAACAAAAGAAGAGGATGGTTCTTAGTAGTAAATTACATCTTAAATCCAGGTTCACTCCCTCAATTACAGCCCATATAATAGAGACATATATGGCTCTTGTTAATAGAGATATAAAGATTTTAAAACAGGAGAGGACTATGGATAGAAGGAAAAGGTTTAATTTATCTGCACAACAATTTGCAGCATTACGAAACCTAGAGAATGATGACAATATAATTATTAAAAGTGCAGATAAAGAGGGAGCAGTAGTAGTCATGGATTATCCACAATATTGACATATTTGTTTGGAGTTACTACAGGTGAGATAAAATTATGCAGTTTTAGAGCATGATCCAACACAGACTGTTTCAGATCTGGTACAAGCACTTTTATGAAGTGCTTTTGATAATCATCAAATTTCAGAATGGGAGAAAGGATCTTTTTCAGGATTAATCCAACTATACCAATTGTTTACATACTCCCTGAAATACATAAGAATCTTAGCGCCCCGCCAGGTAGACCCATTGTTTCAGGCTTTAATTCGGTTCTTGAACCCCTCTCAGTTTTTATTGACCATCACACTAGGCCACTAGTGGAGCTGACTAAGTCATATATTCGGAATTCAACAGATGTAATTACCAATATAGAGAATTTGAATGACAGTGACCTAGATATTCAACAATGCATATTAGTAACATGGGACGTTAAGGATTTGTATACGTCCATACCGCAAGGAAGTGGATGTGATGTTTTGAAAGCATTTTTAGATAATAATAGAGGAGAAGAAAAACCTTCTAATGAACTGCTTCTCAAATGGGCAGAAACAGTCTTGACCCAAAACTATTTCCAGTTTGAAAAACAATTTTACTTACAAATAAAAGGTACGACTAAGAGTTCTAGCATGGCTCTGTCTTATGCCAATATTTATATGATTCATTTTGAAAATAAATATATATACAGTGGTAAGAATAGGTAAATAAATAAGCTACGGTTCTGGAAACGTTTTATAGATGACATCATAGTAATATGGATAGGAACGGTAGAGGAGTTACACAGCTTCAATCAGTATCTGAATGAATGTACTGATCATTTACTTTTCACCATGAATTTCAGTACAGAACAGATCCCGTACTTGGATTTGCTAATTTATAAACATGATAACCGGCTATTAACAAAATTATATTGTAAAATAACATACAAAAATGCAATTTTGCATGCACAGAGCTTTCACCCTAAAAACTGATTGAATCTATTCCTTCTGGGCAACTGGTGAGAGCGAACGCAACTGCACTGAGCCTCTAGAATTTGAAAACGCGGCAAGCGGATATGTCACAGAGACTTAGGGCTAGGGGATACAAACAAGTTGTATTACAATCTGCAGAACAAAAGTTTCTTAAGGACTAGGACTGATCTATTAACCCCACACAGTAGGGACCAGGCAGACAAAGGAGGATTGTTTTTCTACAGTATATAATGATGTTTTTTTACCATTAAAAATACTGTGAACAAACACTGGCATGTATTACAGGCAACTCCCTAGGAGATCAGATTTTGAACATCTTCCACTTTCTGTCCCTAAGAGGAATAGAACATTGGGTAATAGACGTATGAAAACTGAGCATAAAATACCAGACACTAGACCTTCCCACTTTTTGAATTTATCAGAGGTAAAGTGCAATTTTCCCTGTGGTCATTGCACTAATTGTAACAACACGCATACAATTAAAAAATTCATAATACATCTCATGATGAGGAAATTACTGTTGAACAGTTTATTAATTGTTCCACTACTGGTGTTATTTATGTGCTTAAATGTCCTTGTGACAAAGTATATATAGGTAAAACTGAGAAACTGCTTAAAAGTCGTATTATAGAACACAAGAGTGATATTAGGAGACAGAACTTATCCCCTGTTGCTAGACATTTTATAAAACAGGGACATCAACTTCCACAGTTAAGATTCTTTGAAATTGAAAAATTACTTCCTGATACAAGAGGTGGAGATTACAGGATGAACATTTTAACAAGGTAGGTATACTATATTGACAGATTTGAAGACACTAATCCCAAATGACTCCATTGACTGGCAGCCAATCTTATAAATAACATAAAAAACAAGTTAAAATGTAATGTTTATAACTTCAAAAGAAAGGTTGAGTTCATTATGATTTATTATTTTTACTTCTTGACCTTTTGACCTCCCATACCTTATATCTTGTGACCACCAGACTGTTCTATCCAGTAGGGGTTAATTTTATCAGGCGCAACATATAGAATTATAAGAGAAATCAGGTTTTGTTCTTTCTCCAAAAATCTTTTAGCAGTTGAATACTTCATAATAACCCTTGGACATTGCCCTGGGCCCATGTGATTGCCAGTTTGTAAAATATTAAACCTATCTGTGCATTTAGCTTTGCATAATGTAACTATAATGAAACTGATAACTTTCCATGAAGCATTTTTACATTTTCAGTCCCCATGCTCCTGCCCTTGGTTATTATGTAGAATGGAATGTGGACACCCAAATAATTTAAATTATTTTCCTTTCAGTTACTTAGGAGCAAAATTCGCTCATATTATTAATTTGGATACTGCCCTAGAATTTTATTTGTATCCAGGTCATAAAATACTTGAACTATTTGAATATTTTACCTGCTCATAGGGGTTCTTTATGCTTTGAGCAGCCAGTGATTCGTCTGAACATGCAAACCTATTAGTTTAGGCTGGACACCATAGATTTCATATGGTGCTGCATCTACATGCAGGTCAGGCACCCAGAGTGAGCACAAATATTGTGAGAGGTTCTTTGCCTAGCATGGTGATGCGCATTGCCCAGCCCGATTCCTTGCCTATTTAAACACAGCACAGAGTCGGCGCGGTACCTCTAAATATACAGAGAGACTGAGAGGTCTTGCCATGCTACTTTCTAAAATGTGCTTGCTGTGGAAGAACATTATATGAGTTAATTCTCTGAATCTTTTTATATTTGAATATAAGAAAATAGTATATTAGTCATCTGTAAGCAGTCAGCAGGGATGTTTAAAGATGCTTACTTTATGTTGGCCTATAGAAACCTCTTAAGAAGACTTGCTGAGAACGCTTAAGGTAAAACTTTACAAATAATTGGTCAGCTGCATTATTGATGTGCATTTATGACTTCAGATATTCAAGTAATTTAATACTGTCTGTTACAGATATCCTTAACAAAGCCGAGGCGCTATTTTAAAGACTCATGTTCAGAACCTTAACATTTCTTTAGGTAAGTGAATGAAACATTTTGAATCAGGATTAATTTCTTTTTAGAAATATTAAAATGAGTGTCTATAGAATTTTTAGTTAAATTGTGCATGTGATTTGATATTAGTATAAATAATTAGGAATTATATTGGTGAGGATTGCCATGAGTCACATGAACAAGTGAAGCATATATTTGATTTGTTGTAAATTAAGGAATTGATTTGGGAGTAACAGGCAGTTGACTAAACCTTGTAATGATGGAATTTTATGAAAGGGACAAGTGAATTTATGGATAGAGTATGAGGTTTGGCAATAAATAATAGTCGCTTAGTCCATTCTTGTTCTTCTGATAATAAGAAATCTTAATAGTATTTATAAAATTTTTCCAGGCATTTATTTACAATAATTAAGTTGATGGAATCATTGCAACACACAGTCATTAATTGGTGAGCAGCATTTGATTTTGGTACCTTAATATATGTGTTGATAGATATCTTTTTGGAACATTTATTTTATACCTTATAAGATTATTTGATTGCTTTATTTTTATTAGATCACGGTACTGTACTGATGAAAGTTTTGCCAAAACGTATACCTGTGGATCTCTGCAGATCTTGTGGGGATTCTGTGTACTGTATCTGTTACTGTGACATTCAGTAAAAATCATATATTTAAACAAATGTTCTTGGTAAGTGGGCCTTTTTTAGCTAATCTTAAGTTTGCTGTTTCATTATAATTGATTGGTTCAGGCTCCTCCCTTAATGAAGTATTTTCTTTTTAATTGAGGTTGGCTGGGCGGGACCATTACCTTTCAACCTTCTAAACTCCCATAAATGTATTACTGAACCTATTCAGGTTATGTAAGGAGGTAGGGATGGGAGGTCTAATCCTACTAGGAGATCACTTAGACGAAACAATATTACTATGGTAAGTCATTTTTTCCTCACACTCCAGGAATCTCCTAGTAATATTAGACAATTAGCAGACTACCAAGCAGTGTCTTGGGAGGTGGGTACAGAACCTATTTAGGAAAAAGTTTCTGCAATACTTCAGTGCCAAACCTAGCATCAGTCCTGGACTGGACATCCAGACAGTAGTGCTCCAGGTAGTCCATTTACAGATTTCCAGCAAGGGGATGCCCCTTGCAGCTGCCATAGAGGCAGCAATTCCACGAGTGGAATGTGCCCTGAGGCCTTGTGGTGGCTGTTTGTCAGCCTTACTGTACTAGAATTGGATGCAGGATACTATCCAATGTGCAGCTGACCTCTTTGAGGCAGGCCTGCCCTTTCACACTTCACCATATGTAATGAACAGCTGTGAGTGGGGATTTCTGAGTTGCTTAGTACAGTATGTGTAATGTAATAGCTGAGAGACCTTTTTACCTCCAAGCTATGCAGTTTCAATTCACCTGAATTGGATTTGGCTGTGAAAAATACAGACAGAGTGATAGACTGATTCAAGTGAAACCCAGTTACCACCTTTGGAAGGAATTACCTGTTTGTCCTTATGGAAGATAATGTAATTAGGATCAGTGCAAAGAGCTTGGAGTTCACACACCCTTCTTGCTGAAGTGATTGCCACCAGGAAAACAGTTTTCCATGTGACAAATTTTAGGTCTGCTGTAGCCACTGGCTCAAAGGGGGGTTCCATGAGTTTGGCTATACACAAATTCCAATCCAAAGGAGATACTGGTTCCGTAACAAGAGGGAACATAATGTGCCAATCCTTTGAAAAATTTTCTAAAAATGGGGTGTGAAGCTATTGTTCTCTGAGCACCTGCAGACATATAAGCAGATACTGCTGCTAAGTAAACCCTAAGGGTTGCAGGTCTTAGGCCTAGGGACTGCAAATGCACCCCATAATCAAGCAATGTGGGTAAATCTGCCTTTAGGGGAATGATTTTCTCAGGCCTGCACTAGATGGAAAATATTTTCCATTTTGAAGCACAAGTCTCTTGTGGAAGTTTTGAGAAACTTTCAGCACTTTAAGTACCTTTTCTGACAGATTAGACTCAGAAAATTCTAACTCCTCAAGAACCAAGTTTTCAGGTGAAGGCGCTTGAGGTTCAGAAAAACTATCTGCCCCTGAACAGCTGTTAGAAGATTGTATCTCTGGAGCAGATAAATGGGTTGCTTCATGGACAGGGTGAGCAACAAAGGGTACCATGGCTGCCTGGCTCAGTCTGGTGCAACCAGTATCATGGTTGCAAACTGACTTCTGAGCTTGAGGAGGACTCTCGACACCAGTGGAACTTGAGGGAAAGCATAAATAAATTTTCCTGTCCAATCCAGTGCCCAATGAGGGTGGCCTGCAGCAATAAAGTGGAAGCTGGTGATTTTCATTTGAGGCAAACAGATTTATTTCTGGAATGCCCCAACACCTGAAAATTGTGTCCAACACTTGCCTGTTCAAGGCCCATTCTTGATGATCTTGGCTGATTCTGTTGAGTGAATCTGCCAGTATATTGTCTTTCCCTGGAAGATGAACGGCAGACAGATGCACTTCTAGGAAGTATGACAGGGACCAAACTTTTGTGGGTTCTGTGGACAGTCTTGAAGATCTGGTGCCCCTTTACTTGTTGATATACCACATGGTGGCTGTGTTGTCTGTCCTGACCAGGCTGATGTGCACTTTGGATTCCTGAGGGAACCAAATTCCACTGATTTTTAGATCTCCTGTGTGTTTATGAAGGGAAATCAACATACAGGCATACAAAATCATCACCCAAGACAGCTAGCGGAGCATAGCCATGGTTCTAAGAGAAGAAAGGGTAGGGCGTAACACAATAGGCAGATGGGAGATGGGAGAGAGAGAGAGAGAGAGAGAGAGAGAGATTGGGATCATGGAGGTTTAAAACAGGTGCATGGGTTTTAAACAAGTAGGTAGGTATGAAGCTCTTTTTAAAGAGGGCATGAGAAGATGCATGGCATACTGTTACTGGTAAGGAGTTCCATTGCTGTGTGGCATAGTGAGAGAAAGCTTGGGAACCCTTTGAGGTTTTACACCTGGGTATTTTCAGTAGGGACTTGTCAGTCAAGCGTAGGCCATAGGAGGATGTTTGAGGAGACAGAAGCATAGCCAGACTAGCAGGAGATTGTGTCCTGATTACATTATCCACTAGGGAGCCAACTGAGTGGAGTCTCAGAGCAGCAGGTGATAGTCAGTTTAGGTCTGAATAGAGTTGGCAGTGGTGTTTGAGCCTAGGGGATGAGGATGCATAATGGCAAATGTTGTTATAGGTGGTTTCCCAGGCATGAAGCGTTGTTTTAGGTATGGCTGTATACGTGACCACTCCATAAGTCAGGGCTGGAAGTAGGATGCCATAGGCAACAGCCAGTCTAGCGGATGGTGTAAGTGTGTAGCTAGATCTATAGGCAATGCCTAGCTTAGAGTTTACCAATTTACAAGTGGGTTTGACATGGAGATCAAAGCCTAGATTCTGGTCAAGGATGACCCCAGGATATTTGAATGAGGTAACTATATTTAAGGGAGGGGGAGCCTGGACAGAAGACCTCAGTGTTATTGTTGCAGGATTTAAGCTTAGTTGCAGATCCAAACAACACAGCTTGAGTTTTCGATACGTTGAGGACCAGTTTGTGATCAGAGAGCCAAGTTTGGATTTTATGAAAGTCAGAGGAGAGGCACAAATTTATGTCAGACAGGTTTTTGGAGCTAGTATATAGAACAATATCATCCACATACAAGAGGGATGAACATGAGGTGAGATTAAGAGTAATGCAGTTAATAAATGTGGAGAAAAGGAGGGGCCTCAAATGGATCCCTTGGGGACCCCAACACTTGGAGTAGCCTGGTTTGAGAGAGTGGAAGCATATTTCACAACTTGGGCTCTGTTTGACAGATAACTCCTGAACCAGGTCACTACACCCCCAGTATAACCCATCAACTCTAAAGTAGCGAGAAGGATAGGGTGGTCAACAAGATCAAAAGCTTTGGTCATGTCTATAAAGACAGCCCCAGTGAGGAGGCCTGAGTCCATAGCAGACAGGGTGTCAGTGGTAAACTTTAGCAGGGCCGTGGTGGTGCTACAGCCCTTGCAGAAACCATGTTGGGCTGAGGAAAGAAGATTGTTTTGTGTAGGAGATCAATAGTTTGAGTAGCTGCAAGTTTCTCAAGTATTTTACTTAGTACCAATAATATCACAATGGGCCTACAGTTGGAGGGGTCTTTTGGATCTCCCTTTTTGAAAACAGGAGTTATTCTGGCAATTTTCCAGATATCAAGAACACTGCTCTGGCAGAGGGATAAGGTAGAGATCTAGGCAAGGGGAGAGGCAATAAGTGGGACAGCTAACTTCAGGAGTCTAGGTTCAATACCATCAGAGCCAGTACTGGTGTTGTCTGAAATGGAGTTTAAGAGTCTTAGTACCTCTGCCCTAGAAATAGCTTTGAAATAAAAGGATGGTCTTAATGTATCAGTGTGAAGCACAGCATGCAAGACTGAGCATGGCGTGGAGAGGCAGACAGAGGTATGTTTGGACAGGTCAGAAAATTTCTTGATTTGATTATCAAATACAGTAAAGAAAAGAGGAAATTTAAAAAAATGATATTAAGAATAAGGAGCGGAAAGTACTCAAGTACCAGCAACATCCTGACTTTGAAGCAGCTAACAAGAGACTAAAAGATTTGATTGCTAAATTGGATAATGAGCTAAAAGTGGTGAAACAAACCAAATTTATCAGGGACAAAAATGATTATGAATTTGGATGCATTTTTAACTGGAAAAGAAACCCAAAAGGAATCTTAGGAAACAGGAATAGACATATTTCTTTTGAATTCAGTAGTGTAAGTGACTCTGTGATGGAAGAGAATGTTGTCCAGAACCATTTTCATCAGGCCAGACAGGAAGCAGTGCCATTGTACCACTTAAGCAGGAGCCCTCGGTTGGAAAGTCCAGGAAGGGAAGTGGACAACGGAGACTGAGAAGGATGAGGAGCGGCAGAGGAACAAGAGGATGCAGACAAGGTCGACAACAGAACAACTACAGACAACAGAACCGCAGGGGCAGACGTTGGTGAGTTTGAGGAAAGATGAAGAAACACAGGTACTGAATTTATCTATGAACTGTTGGAGGCAGAGGTATCAGTATTGAGCAAAGGGCTGAATTTTGCACCCACAATATCTGCCAGAAAGTTCCATACAATAGTAGACTTGAATATTGCTTTTAGAAATTTTAGTTTAAAGTCATTTTTTTGGAAATAAAAATATTGATATGCAACAGGAGGAAGTCAGAGCAATTGGCCCGATAGAGTTACAGCACTGTTTTGCTTCAAAATCTACTTTTAACACTCCCATGAGTGCAGCCATTAAAGTATTTAGGCAGCTGGTGGAAACGGAGCTGGACAAACTGTTTGAAGCACTGCTGAATATATAATTCAAAAATCTGACAACAGCCAAGAGACTGACTTTAAAAACATTACAACAGAATCCAACTTTGAAGATTAAAAAAGCAGAGAAAGGTGGCTGTGTTGTGGTGTTAAATAAAATGGACTACTTGAGAGAGGCTGAAAGAGAACTAGATAATCAGGACTATTATGTTAAGTTACATTATGACCCCACATTTGAATTCAAAACAACAATCGATGAGTTTATTAAGGAAGGAGTCAAAAATGGGGAAATAGATACAGAAACTATGACATTTTTAATTATGGAAGACCCAGTTAGGCCTACTTTTTATTTAATTCCTGAAGTCCATAAATCACTAGAAAACCCACCGGGTCATCCGATAATTAGTGGAATTGGTGCACTTACAGAAAGTTTGTCTCCGTTTTTGGATGTTTACATGCATCCATTTGTAAATAAATTACCATCTTTTGTGCAGGACACTAATGATATTTTGAGGGTGATAAAAAACATAGAACCAAGTCTTGAGAGCTTTATGGTTACAATGGACATGGAAGCACTTTATTCCAAAATTCCCCACGAGGGAGCATTAGATGCCTTGACATTATTTTAAATACAAGAGAGGTGGGGGTGAGACCAAGCACTGAATTTTTTTTTTTTGAAATTACTCTTTATCTCTCCCTACTGCCTGCTGGCCCCGATCCTTCGGGACATCCATTGAGTCATCCTCCTACCTCGCACCCACCAGGACTCACCTCTCTTCCTCCATGGAGCTTCGGTTTTCCCCCCCAAGCATGGATGAGGTGGGGTCCATCACCTCTTAATCCTACATCTCGTCAGGCTGAGATGGTGGTCCTGGTGAGTGGGGCACAATGGAGGCATGTTCTGGGAAGTCCATCTTCCCAGAGCCAGCAGGTTTTTTCTCTTTTTTTCTCCCCTCCCCTACAGTGCGTAGCCCCGTGACATCAAGGCAACAAGCGCCGATGCCCTCACTGTAAAGCAGCCACTCATTCCCCTGCAATCGGGGCTTGTAGTATGCGGAGCCTCTGCTCAGAGTCAGACAAGTGTTCGGCAGTGGCCGCAACCCTCCCTGGAGAAGGTGAGCTGTCATTGGACGCTCAAGCCTATCTCCAGCGTGATGGGAGGTGTGGCATCCAGCACCTCAATCCTCAGCACCACCGGGCCGGCCCTAGCAGTGAATTTCTGTTGAAGCTTAGGGACAGCCATGGGTGCAGCATGTGCTCCCTCCATTGCAAATTTATATATGGGAGTATAGAAAAAAGAACATGTCTTGGATCAGGAGCAGAACCCTTTTTTTTTTCCAAAATTATGCTGTGGAAGAGATACATGATTTGTTTTTCATCTAGGAAGGGAGCAGTACTGAACTGAACAACTTTAAAGAGTATTTGGAAAATACCAATAGAAACTTAAAATTTACATATTATGCTTGTAGAGAAGAGGTATGTTTTCTAGATTTGAGGATTTCTAGAACAAGGGAAAATAAGATGACTACAGACATAAATAGAAAACCCACGGATGGAAATACATTATTAAGGGCTGAAAGCTGTCATCCAAGACGTGTTACTAAAAATCTGCCAAAAGGGCAGTTCCTAAGAATAAAAAGGAATTGTGGTGACAAGATGAGTTTTGAAGAGGGAGCAAAAGAATTAAGCACTAGGCTAGAACAGTGAAGATATAGTCCGACCAGTATTGAAGAAGGAATTAAGGCTGCAGAAAACTTGAACAGAGATGAAATGTTAGAAGGCAGTTGGATAGTGACGACAAGCCAGACACCTAATAGGTTTAATTTTGTATTACCATATTCAGCCCAGGCTCAAGAAGTAGAAAGAATCATAAAATCACACTGGCATGTTTTGTCAAGTGATCCTGGACTTAGAGACATTGTTAGAGCCCCACCATAGATGGCATACAAAAAAGCACCCACGATAGGTGATAAACCTTGCCATAGCCATTTCGTAGAACATGCAGCTGGCAGCTCTAGTCTCAAAGAGCGTTGGATGTTTTCCCTGTAGAAATTGTAATTGTTGTACTTATATTTTATAAGGGAAAGAATCTGTGGATCAGAATTCAGGACGTGCTTTTGAAATTAGACAACTAATTACCTGTGACTCAGTGGGAATTATTTATTTAGCTATATGCAAATGCAAAGCTTTTACGTAGGAAAAACAGTGAGAAGTTTGAAAACTAGAGTCAAGGAACATGTTAGAGCGATAGAGAAAAATATGCATCCTATGCTACAGCTGCACACATAATGAATTCCAGAAACAAAAATGAACATGAGTTTCAATTTATGGGACTAGATAAAGTATGCCAAAACCCCCAGAGGGGGCAATTTTAATGATTTATGACTCTCAAGAGAAGCGTTCTGGATTATTAATTTGAATGCTACAAACAAATGGGGCTAAACTTGGGTTTGAGCTAAAACCATTTTTAAAGAAGAGAAGGAATAAGTAATTAGGATTGCCAGCTGTTTATTATTCTTTCTTATGTATGTCACTAGGCTGTGAGTGGTTATAGCTTCAGTTTGATCACCTCCAGTTATGCTGTTCTGTTTCTGTATCTGTACATATTTAGTGAATTCTCCTGAGCTTGCACTATTATGGTATATTATCTGTCTGTGGTTCCTCTTTGCCCCTTCCTTCCCCTATCTAGTAATTTTTCATTACTTCCCTTTTTCCTCAACCCCCTATATATGTTATGGTCAGGTACCAGTTTTATTAATATCGATTTTTTGTATATAATTATCAGGGCTCCTTTTATGATATAAGTATGTGTTTAGAAGTGGTTTGATTGGTGTTTTTTATTATGTCAGATTGTGTGTCGTCCTGATACTAAACAAACCAATGGGATGGCAATATCTGTGATGACATCATTGACTTTTTAAAAAAAAACTGTATTTACAGCCACAGTTTGAAATGAAGTTAGCCTTTGATAAAGGATGGTGGAGCATCCGAAATATGTCAGGCTGTTGCCTCTGTTTTATTGTTTTATGTAATAAAAAAAGTATTTATTTTCTATGAGACTGGTGCCCTTGTAATTTCTGAGGCTGTGAGTGCGCTGCTTTATTCTGCTTTTACTACTAGGAGATTCCTGGGGTTTGAACCATGATTTTCAGTGAGAATAGAAATCTTTTTCTGCCCTATGTGGCTTTCTGGGGCAGATGTATTGATGATCTACTGGTGGTCTGGAATGGGGATGTTGCATCAGCCTCTGCTTTCATAGATTTCTTAAACACAAATTATTTGGGGCTGAATTTTACTTTTTCTGTAGACCTGACATCCACTATTTTGGGGGATTTGTCTCTTGAAATAGTTGGAGAGGGGATTGTTTCCTCATTGTATAGGAAACCTACATCTGGTAACACTCTGCTTCATGCAGAAAGTGCCCATCTGCAGTACACTTTAAGGGGGTCCCCTATGGATAATTCATGTGTATTAGATGTAACTGTTCCACCGTGTTTGACTTGGAACAAAAAAGGGGAGGAGTTAAAAGAGCATTTGCTTGCCAGGGGCTATTTGGAGCAGTGTGTCGACCAGGCATTTGCTAGAGCAAGAAATCTAGGTAGGAAAGATACGGTTCCAAAAAAGAAAAATATGAGTTCTGAACAACCCGTCACTTTCATGATAGAATTTAATCAGGTGACACATAGCATCTCTGATATAGTGTTAAAACACTGGCACATGCTAAAAAGGGACCGGCAACTTAGCATCGTAGTGGGAGAAAAGTCTAGAATTATGTTTAGAAGGGGCAAAAATGTGGGAGATTGGATAACACATATCCTGTATGAGAAACAGGTGATTGACACAAGACCAGATTGGTTGCCATCTAAACCTATGGGGTGTTTTTGCTGTGGACATTGCATTATGTCAATTTTTTTTTTGTTCATCTTTATTTTTAAAAAGTGCTATTCATGATGGCTGGTGGTGCTCAGGGTTGAGGTGCTGGATGCCACATCTCGCACCACACAGGTGACCTGAGTTCGGGAATGGACTCAGGTTGCCAGTGGTCGGCAGGGGGAAGGAGGACTGAGCACCCCAACGGACGCTGTCCTCCTTTGGTGTGGGTTACCATGGGTGCTTTAAGTCCCTGAAGGTTGGTGGAAGCATTGGCTTTTGGGGTTTTGGCAGCTTCCTTGGAGCGGAGTTGGGGAGGGGAGGACACTGTGAGGCACTTGATAGTGATGTGTGTCAGCATGCTGTCTACCTATGCTGGCATCCTCAGGGGAGGAAGGGGTCCACAGAAAAGTGGAAAACACCCCTTGTCAGTCCTAGATGATGACCACTTCAAGGCCACCCAGCCACCGATCCACGGGCAGACCTCGTTGTGCAGGCACTCCTCTGAGGTTCAGGAAGGCGGTCCTTCCATGCCCCACCTGGGGGGGTCATCCAGGCATCAAGGAATACCAGAGTAACCTGGCACTCTAGGGGCAGACTCCATGACAGTGGCATGGGAGGGATGAACGATCCAAAAGAGTAGATGATCAAGGGTAGGTCAGGAGGGATAAACAGAAAGATTAAAAAAAAAATTTGCTATTCACGCTGATCATAGCACTTGTACAATAAAACACAATAAATATTTTACTTAAAAACATAAAAACTACTCAAACAGTCCTTCAGCAAAGTCAATAGTCAGGGAAGGCAAGATCAAACAGGTAAGTTTTCAGAGCGGTTTTAAAGCTCTCCAACATCAGGCACTCTCGTATCCAACGCTATGTGTTACTTTTGTATTCAAGGGGACACTTTTTCACATCCAAATATAGACAGAAAGGTCAATATAACTGAGTTTATGAATTGTTCCACAAGTTATGTGGTGAGATGTACATGCCCCATGATATATGTGGGGCACACAAAACATAGTTTGAAAGAACGCATGCAGGAACATACTAGACCCATTATGAGAGTTGAACCTAATACCCAATTGGAATGCACTTTTCCAAATTCCACACAAAAAAATACAGCAGAGTTCCAATTTATGGTATTGACCATGTAAAGGCCATCCCACGTTGGGGGGGGGTAGAGTTGGTAGGCTTTCTAATTGTGAATCAAGATTGATCAATATTCTAAAGGCCTTGATCCCAAAGGGACTGAATGATAGTTTGGACATTACTCCATTTTTATAGAATAGAGAATGTTACACAAGGACCCCTCTGGGTTTTTTGGGGTATTCTACATACGTTTTAATGTAGTTTCTGATTTTTGTCTCCCCTCCCATTTTCTTCCTTAGGGCTGACAACCCCAAGGCATACCCCAATGCCTGTTGGTGCGTGGAGGGTGGGGGTGGGATGGGCTGTTAAGATTGAAAACCCTAACATATTTCCCTAATTTTGATGGTGGAACCCTAACTGATGCATTAATGAAATTTTGTAGCAATGAATTTCCTTAGTTTATCAGATAGTATAAATATATTCTTGTCTGTGGGAGCACATCCTTCCATATATACGTATATGTATGTAACCATGGAAACACAGTGCTTTCTGGGTCTTGTGCTTCCATTCATAAGACAACAGTGACCAAATTGTCAGCATAGCCATCTTATTATCCCATCTCATGTACCCCAGTAACGTAATTCTACGCAACTGCAATGCCATTCCGTGACACAGGTATGAAAGAAAAAATTACTCACCTTGGTAATGTTGTTTCTTCTAATGGAGTCTTGCTGTATTCTGATAAATTGCAGTGAGGTCCAACCTTCGAACTGCCCTGGAGATGAAAGAGATAACTTTCCATGCCAGGCATGGAACGCTGAGCTCAAGCTCAGTTGAGTCTCTGTCTGTTGCTGTTTGAACTCAAACCATCAGATCTTTATGAGCTAAACTCACTGGGTGTCCTGTGTGGAAGCTGTAAACCCACACTAGCCAACTGGCTACTAAATATAATAAACAGATTTTTGGTCCCAAACCAAAGACTCAAGTCAGGAAACCCAAAAATGAAATAAACACAGCACCCACTCACCCAAAGAAAAAGGGGTGATAATAACAAGATGGGGCACCACTTGAGTTCCAACACTGCTACTGCCTACCCACATCCCAAAAACAAAGGTTCTGAGAGGGGAAGGCGGGGGGAGGTCAGAATACAGCAAGACTCCATTAGAAGAAACAACATTACTAAGGTGAGTAATTTTTTCTTCAAACAACATGAAGTCTTGCTGTATTTTGACAAATTGCAGACTACCTAGCAGTACCTCCATGGAGGAGGGACAGAACCTACCTAGGAAATAGGCTCTGAAGCACAGCTGTGCCAAACCGAACATCAATCCTAGCCTGGATATCCAAGGAGTAATGCTTGGTAAAAGTGTGAACTGTTTTCCAGGTAGCTGCTTGACATATCTCTAAGATAGTAATATCCCTGGCAGCAGCCAAGGAAGCAGCTGTACCTCTGGTAGAGTGAGCCCTCAGGCCTGAGGGTGGAATCCTGCCTAGTTTTTCATAGCAAAATTGAATACAAGAGACTATCCACCTGGCAATGGATCTTTTAGTGGCAGGTTTTCCCTTACCAATCTCACCATAAGTGAGGAACAGTTGGAGGGAGTCAAACCTGTGACCCTTGGTACACTCTATGTAGTAACTAAGGGCCCTTTTCACATCCAAACTGTGCAGCCTCCTCTCACCCGAGGAGGAATGGTCAGTGAAGAAAACAGGAAGAGACATAGACTGGTTAAGGTGGAAGTCTGAAACCACCTTAGGTAAAAACTTCCTGTTAGTCCTGAGGACCACCTTGTCTCTATGGAAAGAGATAAAATCAGGTTCCACTGACAGGGCTTGTAACTCACTTATGCACCTGGCAGAAGTGATGGCCACCAAGAAAACAGTTTTCCAAGTCAAGTACTTAAGCTCTGCTGAGGACAAGCACTCAAAAGGGGGTTGCATAAGCTGAGAAATGCAAACATTGAGGTCCCAAACATGGGCAGGGGCCCTGAATGGCAGATTGGTATGAAGCAATCCCTTGAAAAACTTAGAGAATACAGGATGAGCTGAAAGGAAAGAAGGCTTACCTGCTGAAAGAAAAGCAGAGACAGCTGCCAGATGCACTCTTAGTGTAGCTGGCCTGAGTCCCAAGCTATTCAGATGAACCATATAGTCAAGGACTGTGGGCAGACCAGCAGACTCTGAAGAAATATGCTTCCCAGAGCACCAAATGGAAAATCTTTTCCATTTAGAATTGTAAGTGTTTCTGGTGGAAGGCTTCTGAGAAGCCTTTAGGATATCCATGACACCTTGGGAGAGGTGTAAATCAGCAAACTCTAACTCTTCAAGAGCCAGGCCTTGAGATTGAGAGATTTGAGATTTGGATACCAAACCCTCCCCTGAGCACAGGTTAACAGGTTGTAATTCCTGAGGAGAAACAGGGGAAGGTGGACTGCTAGGGACAACAGGAGAGGGTACCAGGGCTGTCTGGCCCAGTCTGGAGCAATCAGAATTACCTTGCAGGGCTGAGACCTGATTTTGACTAGTACCTTAAACAGAAGAGGGAAGGGGGGAAAGCATACAGGAACTTCCATTCCCAATTGAGAACTAGGGCATCCAGGGGGACTGAGCCTAACACTGGGGGCCTGCAGCAAAAAAGGGGGAGTTGGTGATTGTCCGGGGCTGCAAAAAGATCTATCTGTGGGGTGCCCCATCTGGAGAAGATCACCTTCAAAACCAGGGGATCCAGTGACCATTTGTGATGGCCCTGAGATATCCTGCTGAGAGCATCTGCCAGGATGTTGTCCTTGCCTGGGAGGTGTACTGCTGTAAGAGAGGTGTTCAGGAAATAGGCCAGAGACCATAACTTCATTGCTTCTGTGCACAAGGCCATAGACCAAGTGCCCCCTTGCTTGTTGATATACCACATTATGGTGGTATTGTCTGTCCTGATCTGAACTACTTTATTCTGAACAGACTTGGAAAAGCCTGAAGTGCTAGAAACACTGCTCTGAGTTCTAATAGATTGATGTGAAGCAGAGATTCCTGAGAAGACCACAACCCTTGGGTGGTCAGGTCTCCCAAGTGGGCTCCCCACCCCAAGAGGGAGGCATCTGTAGTAAGGATTAGAGAGTGAAACTGAGTGACAAAAGGAACTCCCTGTCTTAGATTGTCCTGATCCTGCCACCACTGCAATGCCTGGATCAGGGTTCGAGTCACTGGGATCAGTTTGGTCAGAGGATCCTTTTTCTGAGACCAAAAGGCTCTCAAGTGGAACTGAATGTCCCTCATCTGAAATCTTGCTCCCTGCACCACTGCTGTAGAAGCAGCCATGTGCCCAAGGAGCTGCAGAAAATGCCTTGCTGGTCGAGACACCTGTATGGTGAATGAAGAGGCCAGTGTAATAAGGGTCCTTGCCCTGTCCAGGGGAAGGAAGGCTCTTACCTTTACTGTATCTAGCTCTGCACCTATGAAGGTGAGGAGCTGTACAGGCTCTAGAACTGACTTTGAAAGATTCAGAAGAAAACCTAGAGAAGTGAGCGGTTGCTGAGTTATCTGTAGGTGTAACTTGACCTGGTCTGGGGACTGGCCTACTATGAGCCAGTTGTCCAGGTATGGGAAGATAGAAATCCTTTTCCTTCTTAGGAAGGCAACTACTACTGCCAGGCATTTTGTGAATACCCTTGGAGCAGAGGTTAGGCCGAAGGGCATTGCTCTGAATTGGTAATGGCCTGAGGGCAGCTCGAACCTGAGGTACTTTCCATGGGAGCTTCTGATGAGAATATGGAAATAGGCATCCATGAGGTCCAGGGAGACTAGCCAGTCCCCTGGCCTTAGACAGGGTAGAATTATTCCCAGAGTCACCATTTTGAACTTTGGCTTTAAAAGGTGCTTGTTTAAATATCTGAGATCCAGGATGGGCCGCCATTATCCTGTCTTTTTGGGGGTGAGGAAGTACCTGGAGTATAATCCTTTCCCTATGTGTAGGGGTGGAACCCTTTCTATAGCTCTGAGAGCCAAGAGGGAAGAGACCTCTGCCTCTAGGGCAAGTGCCTCTGAAAGATTTGCAGGTGGAAAGGATCTGGTTCTCATCTTTGGACATTTTCTGAAGCTGAGAACCAGTCCCTGGATTACTACTTCCAGGACCCATTTGTCTGATGTTACAGACATCCAGTCCTTGACAAAGTCAGCTAGCCTGCCCCCTACAGGTGGTGGAGAATTGGCCCTGGCAAACCCATCAGGGTGCCTGTTTTGCAGGGGCTTTAGGCTGAGGGGTGGAAGCAGGCCTGCTTGTACCCCATCTGCCTCTCCCTCTAAAGAACCCCCTCTGAGCATAGGCAGAAGAAGAGGCCTGGGCTTGGAAGAAAGGTCTATGAAAAGACCTGCCCGTGCCCCTGGGATGCTGCCTCTGAGGAGTGGTTTGCCTTTCCTTGGCCTGAGCACTCCTATAGGTGGTCCTGTATTCATCCATTTTCTTCATGTAGTTCTCTGTTTGCTCCCCAAACAGAGAATTACCCACAACAGGAAAATACATGGCCTTAGTCTGGGTATCCTGAGACAGGCTAGTACATCTGAGCCAAGCCATCCTATGAAGGGCCACAGATGTAGCCATGACTCTAGATGAAACATCATTGGAGTCCACTGCAGCATGGAATTGCACCTTGGATGCCTCAATGCCATCCACAGCTACCTGCTCCAGCTCCTTGGCAAGCTGGCCAGGGACCTGTTTTGCTAAGACCATAACAGTGTCACATCTAGATTTCTGGTATCTAGCTGTATAGGCCATATAATTGGCCTGCCTGAGTCCCAAGGATGCTGTCATGTACTGTTTCTTTGCCATGGCATCAATCCTCCTAGAGTCCTTATCTGGGGGGTGTGATGCCAAGGGTATATTTGCCTTATCACAGGCAGCAGTCTGCACAACCCCAACATGGCTGCATTGCTGGGTAAGGAACTCTGTATTTGAGCCTGAAAGAGTATACCTCTTGTCCATTCTCTTATCCACAGGAGGTATAGAATTAGGAGTCTTTAAAATTTTTATTGTCTGTTTCCCAAAGGACTTATGAAGGGGAATAGACAGCCTCCTAGACTCTGGGATATCCATTATTTCAACATAGTCAGGCTCCTCCTGGTCATCCACAGCTTATTCCATAGGAAGCTGAAGGGTTTCAGCCACTTTCTTGTAAAACATGAAGTGGGAGGGGGACTCAGAAAGCCTAGGAGGAGACACTCCTGAAGGTCTGTCTGGGGAGATGTCCTGTTCAATGGGCACATCCAGACCTTCATAATCACATTCACTTTCCTCAAACTCTTCTTCTTCCTCCTCCTCCGGTTCATAAAATTCTTCTAGATCATAATCCGGAACCGGTGGAACCGACGGAAACGAGCGTCTTCCTAATGGGGATAGCGACTGGACAATTTTGATCGCTTTGGCTATTTCATCAGTGGTCGGAGAAAGAACTTTTGGATCTGCACCAGCTGGTTTATCCCTTCTTGATCTCTTAACCGGAACCGACTCCTCGGAATCGGTTCTCCTTTTGGCCGAAGAAGTTTCACCCTGGTCAGAGGGCACTCCTTCTGGTTCGGTTGGAACTGAATCGGGCTGGCCATCCGGGTCAGCGGACTTTTTGGCCTCCCTTTCCCTGAGCCTACCAACTCTTTTTTTCTAGGATAGCTGCAGGAAAATTTTTACAAATCTGGCAGTCTGAATTGAGGTGGTCAAACCCCAGACAATAAACACAGGTGGTGTGGGGATCAGCCTAAGCAAAGACTTCCCCACACACACACTACAGTGTTGAAACTCAGTGGGCCCGGTTTTTCCTTTGGGTTTCTCAGACATGGCCAGTCCTAAACCAAAACTTATCCTTTTTTCAGCAATCCACCAGGCAAGACACTCTTATCGGTTCCTGACCGTGTTACGGGTAGTGGAAAAAACCATAATAAAATCCGTTTTTTTCAGAACCGATAAGAACCGGTAACCATGCTCTAAAAGTAGATTTAAGACCTTTTAAACAACCTGATCAGTTCAAACCGAACCGATGACACGTTTACAAGTTCCACACAAAAGAAAATACAAATATAAACCTATCTAGTACTCATGAATAGCACTGACAGAGACTGAACCAAAAGGTTGCGGTTTAAATTTGGTCGAAAACCGAGAAAAACGGTACTTTATCTGACAAATTGAACCGAGCAAAGGAGAATTTTCCAGAGCGACTGTTCAGTGAGGTGGAGTAAAGAATCTGACGGTTTGAGTTCAAACAGCAACAGACAGAGTATCAACCGAGCTCGAGCTCAGCGTTCCATGCCTGGCATGGAAAGTTAACTCTTTCATCTTCAGGGCAGTTCGAAGGTTGGACCTCACTGCAATTTGTCAGAATACAGCAAGACTTCATGTTGTTTGAAACACATTTTGGGCAGGATTTGAAAAATGACAGCTGTGACATACATGAGGTTGGGTAATAAGAAGGCTATGCTGAAATTCTTGGGTCAACATTTTTAAAATTTCCAAAGATATGAGCGGGCGTACCGAAATTGCAATGAATGGTCGCAACTAAGGCATTTTTTCATATTTTGACCCCAAATTTTTAACATAGTCTTCTTATGACTCCACCTCATAAACCCCATAGCTGAAGATTTTTAAATCCATGCCAAAATGCCATTCTGTGCCACAGGTATGAAAACATGTTTTGGGCAGGATGTGAAAAATGACACCCATATTGTTCATTAGGTGGTGTGAAAAAATGGCTATGTTGAAAATTTGGAGTCAAAATATCAAAAATTATCAAAGTTATCTGTGTACATAAGTAAAAAAAAAAAAAAAGAAAGACAAAGGGAGGGATAGTGAGACTGAAGGGGGAGGATGGGTGCCGCATGGAGGATGACACCAGTAAAGCTGACATATTGAACAGGTATTTCTGCTCAGTCTTTACTGAGGAAGAGGAGGGTAATGGGTCTGAAGGTAGTACAAGGGGTGAGAATGGTGTAGAAATGGACACAGGTCCCTTTACACGAGAAAGGGTCCTGAAGGAACTGGAAGTAATAAGAGTTGATAAAGCAATGGGGCCAGATGGGGTGCACCCCAGGGTCCTTAAAGAACTAAGAGAGGTGGTGGCTGAACCTCTGGCTATCCTGTTTAGCCGATCACTGGAAACAGGGGAGGTACCCAAAGACTGGAGGACAGCAGATGTAGTCCCTTATACAAAAGTGGGAACAAAGAGGAAGCAGGGAACTACAGACCAGTCAGCCTCACCTCGGTAGTGGGGAAGATCATGGAAGCACTACTGAAGGAGAGATTGGTGGAACATCTGGTTGTCAATGGACTACAGGACCCAAGGCAGCATGGTTTCACCAGGGGAGGTCATGTCAGACCAACCTCATTGAATTTTTGACTGGGTGACTAGGGAGGTGGATCAGGGAGGGCAGTGGACATGGCCTATCTGGACTTCAGCAAGGCCTTTGACACTGTGCCACATAGAAGACTATTACACAAACTGGGGAATATGGGTGTGGGCAGGACAGTAGTGTGGTGGGTAGGTAACTGGCTGGGTGGCAGGACACAGAGGTGGTGGTAAATGGCTGTCACTCCACAGAGGAAGAGTGACCAGTGGGGTACCATAGGGATCAGTGCTGGGACCGGTCCTATTCAACATCTTCATCAGTGACATTATGCAGGGACCTAGAAGGCAGAATTTCACTGTTCGCTGATGACACAAAGCTCTGTAACAGAGTAGACACACAGAGGGTGTAGACAGAATGAGAAGCGACCTGCAGAAACTTGAAGAATGGTCAGGGGTTTGGCAGTTGAAATTCAATGCAAAGAAGTGCAAGATAATGCATATGGGCACAAAACCCTGGCACAATATATCAGTTCGGGGTGAGGATATAGCATGCACCAAGCAGGAAAGGGATCTTGGAGTTATCATCTCTGATGACCTCAAGTAGGGAAACATGTGACAAGGCAGCAGGTAAAGCAAATAGGATGCTGGGATGTATAGGCAGGGGTATCACCAGCAGGAAAAGGAGGTCATAATTCCGCTATACAAGACACTAGTGAGGCCCCACCTGAGTACAGTGTACAGTTCTGGAGACCATACCTACGTAAGGACATAGACAGGGTAGAGAAGGTTCAGAGAGGGCAACAAAGATGGTGCATGGATTGCATCACAAGTCCTATGAAGACAGGTTGAAGGAACTGAACATGTACTCCCTGGAGGAGAGGAGAGGAGGGAGAGAGGGGATATGATAGAGACATACAAGTATCTTACAGGGAGGAATAGGGTGCAGGAAAACACTATTTTTAAGCGAAAAAGATGTTCCAGGACTAGAGGGCATGGGATGAAGTTGGAGGGAGGACGATTCAGAGGAAACATGAGAAAGAATTTCTTCACAGAATGGGTGGTGGACAAGTGGAACACCCTGCCAGAGGAAGTGGTGGGGGCTGAAACAATCACGGGATTTAAGAATGCATGGGATAGACATAAAGGAATTCTGGAGGTCAGGGGTAAGGGGCAACAGACTTCTAGGAAAACAAACTGAACTTACAAGCTCAAATGGGCAGACTGGGTGGGCCATAGGCCCTTATCTGCCGACACTGTCTATGTATCTATGTATCTACATAGAAACTCTTCAACATAAGTCAGCTATTTTTAGGAATTTTTTTACCAAATTTTCAACATGGGCTTTTTGGGACCCCACTTCATGAGCACTGGCACTGTCATTTCATTAATCGACCTCAAAAGGTGATTTTACGCAGCAACCAAGAAATCACCTTCCAGGCCCGATTAATGAAACAACAGTGACAGTGTTCATGAGATGGGGTCCCAAAAAGCCCATGTTGAAAATATGGTGAAAAAATACCTAAAAATATAAAAAAAGTTATGAACATAAGTTCAAAATGCCATTGAAATACATTATATGGCTGGCCCAGTCATGACACACTGGCAACCCATGTTCGGGAACGAGCACAGGTTGCCGGGGGTCGGCAAGGGAGGAGAAGGATTGAGCATCTGCTGGACTGCTCTCCTTCTCTAGGGAGGGGAGTCCACTACAGTCGGCACCTGATTGCTCCCTGGTGGAGGCTGGAGGGCAAGGCGTTGTGCTGTACCGCAGGGGAGGAGTTGGGGGCACACGCCAGGAGGGAGCATGTGCGGACACATGCGCACACCCCTCCACCAGCATCATGGCAATGAAGAAAATGTAGACCTCCTGGTCGGGTGGCTTGGTGGCCATCCAACAGAACACCTGCTTTGGGGAAGCTGCCAAATCTGGATCCGGATAGGGTGGGTGAGATAGGGTCTCTCCACCACCCCGCTGCAGGGGGTAAGCCACAGGGGAAACAGTCAAGGACCCTAATGGAGTGTGGGGGTTGTCAGACGGTGGTTGGAGTCCCAAGGAGTTGCCAGGAAAGGGAGCAGACCAGATAGGTCATGCAGATAGAGATAACCAAAAAAAAAGAAATATGTTATATGGTACTTTACCTCGATTCCTCAGTTTGTGATTTCGCTTTGAAGAGTGCAGACATGTCCTGGTCCACAGAAGATGACATTGGATGGCTTCCGGAGGTAAGTATAGGTAAGGGAGGGTGTGGGGTGGTGGGTGCTCAGTGGTAGGGTCAGGATGAGGGAGGGGGATGGTGGGGATGACGAGGGACCATTTTCTTTTTTTCAGCCAAAACGAAAAAAGACGTCACTGGATGGTTTTCTTCTTTACAGGTAAAAGAAATACATATCTGGGAACACTGGGAGAGGACTCCCCAGTGTCCCACACTGCTGGGGGGACTTCTCGTGCCAACACAGGGATTGGGCCCCTCCCCTCAATGTTGGCAAAGAGAAAAAAATGGACTATGGCAATGGGGGGGGTGGTGGTACATCTGGCACGGGTGGGATCCCAGTGTCAGATAATATAAATAAACAAGTGAATTGGAGTGTGGGGGGGGTACCACTAGACACCAGGGAAGCATATGGAAGGGGGTGCCACTAGACACCAGGGATAGCAGACAGTGATCGGCGGGTGGGCAGCATGCATTCAAGCTGTGGTTGCACAAATCAAGAAAATCCTGCTGTTCTCATACAGAGAACATGGGAGAAGCGGTTCTCTCAGTAACCTTGGCACCCGTGATTTCGGGTGCCCACAAAAGGTGTTTCTGCCCACAATTAAAAAAAAGAAACATCAGAATATAGCTAAACAAGTCCTGTTTTAACTTTGTTCTGATGTTTCTTTTCTGAATTACAATCATCTTTACATGTTGTCTTAACTTTCTGTCTCTCACTAATGAGGAAACAAGATGGCAGACACAACAGGGCTGTGCAAAAATAACAGAATGCTCTGTGTGACCCTGCATGCGAAATAACAGTAACTCCTGTGAAAACAAACTAAGCGCTCTGTGACCCTACATGCAATAATGCAGTACCTCCTGCGGCAACAAAAGTATTTTCATGCGGAACATCTAACTTTTCCCATAGGAAATAATGATAAAATTAAAAATGTAACAACTTTAGAACAGATATTTATTTTTTGCCAACCCTTCAAAGGGCACATCTGTGAGGCAAAGGCTTTCTACCTTGAAAATTTTAGGCCACAACTTTGAACCATTTCTGAGATACAGGTGGACAAAAAAAAAAAAAGTCAATTTAGAACTTTATTAACTTTGGAACCATTCAACAAATTCACTCAAAGTTTGCCACGTCAAGAGACCTGCCGATAGAGATTATGCATGCCACATTTCGTATAAATCTGTCGAATGGTTCCAAAGTTATTAAAGTTCAAACATTTGGCTTTAACATAGAAGTTTGCACTCACCCTAACTATACTGGTGCTGCCACACCAATATAATAAAAAATGTATTTTGGTCCCTTTGTATTTCTTTTCCAAAGCCCCCCTCCCCTTTTTACTTTTCCTCTTCCCTCTCTCTCGTCCCATGCTTTACCCTTTCATACATGTGCTCTGTAAACTGTATTTACCTATTGAGGATGTTTTGCAGTCTGTGTTCAAAATTGTAATGCATAATGAATTTGTTCACACTTGGTGAGGGTTTTTTATATATACATGATTACAATGTACATTTTTGTGCCTGCACCAATGTGTTATGGTGTATGTGGATGATTTTATTTGGTGAACATGTCACTTTAAATTTACAAAATAAAATGAGTGTCAGTGCACCATAGCCACACCCTCTGACAAAGAATCATGGAAAGGCTCAAAGCACTGGGGTTAGTGCCGTGGGTTCTGCTTGATCTTTTCATTGGATGCTGAACAGTGCTATGATTTATTGAGCATCTAAGATTTTAGCTTTTTCAAGCTTTCTCCCACTTTGAGTCTGCCAGGTTCGTGTTTTTCTCTGTATGCTTTTGTGGCAAGCACCCGCTTCGGGTCCAACTGTTTATTTTACTGCTCAGAGGTGCTATGGGAGAACATGTTACAACAGTCAAGGGCTGCCTAATATAAAGGCAAATAGCATGTTAAGTATAAATGCTGGCACACAGAGCTAATACAGATAAACTAAGATGTGCAATAATTACGAAAAGTTTAAATGTATATTTTTTTTTTTTTTTTTTTACTTCCTCCTGGTCTCTGCCCAGAGGATTTCTATCCTCTGGTCTTTTCGGCCAGGCCACTTCGACGTAGCGAGGACCTGGCGTCATTCTGCATGAGACCGGGAAATTTTTTGCCCTTTTGGTTTTTCTCCCAGTCCCTACCCCTTGAGGGCGCCGACACAGAGGATTTACGTCCAGACGAATGGCGTGCTTATGCATGCCACCATCAAGCATCCACAGCTCCCTCCCCACCCCCGGCCCCCTCGAAAGGAGCTGTCTGCACCTTACCACCCGTGCTTCTGCAGGCAGTAACACTTGCGGTTATCGCTGCCCATGTAACTCACCTCCCCCCCCCCCGGGGGAGGAGAAAAGCAGATCTTCAAGAGAATCTCCTCCATTAGGCCACATCTTTGGAACTATAAGCCGTCAGCATCAGGACCACATAGAAACTTGTTGCTAGCCATTGGTTGCCTACAATGATGTGTAGCATCAGTGTGCATGTAACGTGGGGTGGCCCATCACTCCTCAGTTTCCCACCGGAGATCAGCCTCAGAGGACCACCAACCATGAGGAACCAGGAGATTATACCATTGCCAGGCATACAAAGAGAGGCATGGGGCTGGAGACAGAATGCATGAAGTAATGTTTTAGGCACAATCTGATATGACCCTCACTGAAATCAAAAGGAGGAAGGAGAGAGGATATGGCATGGCCTAATGAAGGAGATTCTCTTGAAGATGTACTGTTACAGTAAGTTCTTACATAACTATTCTATATTCATCTAGGACATCTCCTCCTTTAGGCCACAACTTTGGAACAACTGCCAAGCAGTACAAATCAACAGGGAGGATGGTATAGTGTGATACGTAATCACGACAGAAGGTCTTGCAGTACAACAAGGCCAAAACTAGCACATCTATGAGAGATGATGTCCCGACTGTAATTTTAAGTGAAAGTGTGAACCATGCCCCATGTGTCTGCAGCACATGTCAGCAGCAAGAACATTTTTGAAAATAAGCAACAGAAGTGGCTATACCCACTTCAGGTCTTGGGAAATCCAGGGCAGACTCGATAGACCTTTTGTCTCCTTCTGGTGTCACTTTTTTATGTTTCTATATTCTATACTCCTTGTGAAGTGACCACGAACAACAGCAAGAAGTTCTTTACCATACTTCCTGTAACAGGACATAACAACGTGGCAGCCATTTTAACAGACATTATTTAGACACAGGACCACACTCTTTCCCGGGGGCAAACAAAACAAAAAGCTGAGAGGGCTTTCTGCAGTCCTTGGTATGATCAATATAGTATCTCAGTATTCTATGTACCTCTAAGTATGGTGCAGCGCCTCAACCTGGTTGACATGCTTGGGATAATATACAGGAAGGTGTATCATTTGGTTCAGTGTAAATTCTGATACCACCTTCAGTAGAAACTTAGGATTCGTACGCAAAGAGACTGTCTTTGTGAAAAATCAAATAAGGAGGCTTACACATCAGAGCGTGAAGCTCGGAAATCTGTCGAGCAGAGATCATAGCAACTAAAGAGAAATTCCTTCATGCTTACACAGTAGTTTCCTTTTCTGTCAGCTCCAACAGTGTCAATGGGGAGTCAGTTCATATGGGTAATGAACACCCATACTGGGGTAGTGGCACAGCCCAAAGCTGTCAATCAGCATTGAACCTTGGGCACATGAACATTCCGAGATCACCAATTCCTCAGTTACTTTTGTCCATGCAGTACCTCTGTCTGTCTATTTAACCAGCAACCTACATGTCGCCAAGGTCAATCAACTCTCTCCTTAGCCTAACACCAACAACTTAGACATGTAAATAATGTATGACATGATAAAAGGATAAATGAATGACCTACCCCTTTCAGTAGATCTGGCTGAGGGAGTCTTGCCGACTGATTCTACTGTCATGCTTCTTAAACGTCTGACCATCAATCCTTCGACAGGGCTGTTATGCTGCTGATAACACTTGTAACATAAAGAAGTGTAAACAATAATAACAGTGCATGTAACTGAACAGAGCAAATTGAGCACTAGCCTGTAAAGGTGACGCACTGCACAATGTTCAAAAATCACAATCTGTTAACCTGCGTGCTTGTAAATCTAAGAAAAATACAAACATTTGCATTGTTAGCAGACAATTCAAAATAAGCAGCAGTAATCATATACAAATTACCTTTGCTGAAATCTAAAGTCCTTAGATATATCAGACAATATTATCCAATAGGAGACAGGGGCTCCCAGGAGAGGCAACACTGACAATATTGTAGCTAGCGGAAAAGGAAATTACAGTAATTATGAAGGAATTTCTCCTTTCTAACCCCAGGAATCCACTAATATTATTACTCTTGCAGTGCTCCCTTAAGCCAGCACTGCCCCAGAGGGAATAGAATGCTGTGCTAATCATGGAATGTTTAGCTAGTGCATTTATTTTCAAACTTCCCAGTGTCAACTGCCTATATTCTACCTCAGATTTCTTTTCTCTGCTGCAAAGTTCAGATGCCCTTGAAATCTCTCTTAATCAAAACAGATTCCTGCAGTGCATAGAGCAAAAAAACTTAAGTATTTTTGTTTTATTTTGCATTACTGCCTAGTGTCATTGTTCTTTAGTGCTTTATACCTCATTAGTTTTAAATTTAAACTTGTTTATTGGTTCCTCAAGGGTCCTTTGAACAGAGGGGCAACCAACCTTCTTTTTTTATTTAATTGGAACCTTTTTAGAGGGTTCCGGTTACTTTATTCTTTAATTTTATTTAATTTTAACCTCTTTTGAACCAAGGTTTATCAGTTTTCCTCAGCGTTTTCTCGGTTCCAGATCCGATCAGAACCGATAGTTTTTTCACTTTATCGGTTCATGAACCAACCGTTATTCTATTGAAACTGACTGCAAATATTTAAATTTAGTCTATTTTTAGGTCAGTTACTGGTTCCTGTTTTCTATAATGTCAGACAAGCCTAAAAAGAAAACAGGACCCCTGGGTTCAAGAATTGCTTGAATTGTGCAAAGGTGTTTGCCAAGGCAGACAAACATGATCTTTGCTTGATCTGCCTTGGACAACAGCACTTCGATAAAGACTGTGATATTTGTAAGTCTTTCCCTGTTAAGACAGTGGAAAAATGTAGGGAGAGGCTTAAAAGAAAACTAGAGGAGGGGTCCATGGGCTCTAACCAGTCCACCCCTCTAAGACTGTGGCAGTTCCTTCCAGAGCCTCTAAATCCACCCCAATATGGGTGAGGGCTCTGGCAAGAGAGGCAATCAACCGGCTGACTCCCGGTGCCTGCCAAAAAATTAAAGAAAACCAAACACACTGACACCCCGGCTGAAACACCTCAAGGGGTCCCTCAGGTGCCTATTAATGCTCCTTCTCCTGCTGAGTTGACACAGGCTTTCGCCTTACTCCAGGTGCTACTGGGTTTATTACCCACTCAGCAGCTTGTGATTACTACTGCTGAAAAAGCAACTGTTATCCCTATTTTGCCTACTGCTACTGTGGCATATGAGGAGGAAGACCAAGATGAAGAGGGAATTGAACCTGCGGTGTCACCAGAATGAAATTTTGGCTCCCCTCCCAGACCCTCAGAGGATTTCTCTTCCCATTTTTCTTTTGTTAAGAAAATGGTAGAGACTCTGGATTTGGAAACAGCTAAAGAGATACAGGATGAAGAGGAGGCACAATACATGGAGCTTATGGGGCTGACATCTTCAAAAAGGCTTCTTCTGCCTATCTACAAATTCTTTAAGAAGGATGTTTTAGCAATCCTAAAGGCTCCCAATACAGCACAGACAAAAAGTGTGACAAGAAGTATCAGTTAGAAAGATCTGGTGCTGAGTTTCTTTTTAGTCACCCAGACCACCAAGGTATTGTACAGCAGCCTGTCTGTGAGAAAGCCAAAACTCCCTTATCCTCTCACCCCCGAGAAGGATTTGAGAAAGGGGGACAGCATGGCAAAAAAGGGGTTCCTTTAGCATCCCTGGCAATTTATCAAGCCAGCTACCATGCCTATGCAGCCCTTTATCACAAAGCTCTCTGGCAGTCAGTAGTGGACAGTGCTGAGGCTAACCCCTCTTTAACAATGTCAGAACTGCTAGACACAGCAAAATTGGCCTTGGAGGCTTCCAAATATCAATTTCAGATGGCAGCTGACACCAATGATACAGCTGCAAGGTGGATGGCTGGTGCCATTGCTCTAAGAAGATTTACCTGGCTGAGGGCTACCAGCCTCACCCAGGACACCCAAACTAAGGCAATGGACTTTCCTGTTGAAGGCCACTCTCTCTTTTTGGTGTCCAGACTGAGGCATATATGAAAAAAGTAGATGAATATTAAGCTACTTTTAGGAGTAATTCGACCAGAGACAGGCCATCTACTTCAACTTTATCTTATTCTAGGGGAGGTAGGGGAAGGTCCTCTTTTAGGAGGCCTTTCTTTCAGGTATAGGCTGTTTCCCAGCAGCAGTACCAACCACAGCAGACTGGATTTTACAGAGCTAGAGATAGAAGGGGTTCTCGGAGAGGATCCCCAATCTGCTCAGCCTCAGCAACAAGCAAAACAGAACCCCTGACCTTTCCCCTTCAGGCTGCTCCTCCACATCCTGTAGGGACAGACTCACCCACTATTTCCAGGAATGGTTAAAAATAACCAGACAAGTGGGTCCTGGAAATCATGAGTCAGGGTCTCTCCCTTTGCTTCAAGTCCCTTCCTCCTCCAAGGTTAAAACATTTTGCACCAGCTCCCTTCTCAGAAAGAAAACTACTGGAGCAGGAGGTACAGGCCCTACTGCTGGTAAAAGCAATGGAGCCTGTCCCCCACAACCAAAGAGGGCAAGGGTTCTATTCCAGATATTTCCTAACAACAAAAAAGAATGGAGAGTGGCGGCCTATACTAGACCTCAGACTGCTAAACAGGTACCTGGTAAAGCCCAGGTTCAAAATGGTCACAATGGCCATGATTTTGCCAACTATGCGAAAAGGAGACTGGCTAGCCTTCTTGGATCTAAAGGATGCATATTTCCATATTTCCATAAGGGAGTCACACAGAAAGTATCTTAGATTTGGACTCCCCTCAGGCCACTACCAGTTCTCAACACTTCCCTTCAACCTTACCTCTGCACCAAGGGTCTTTACCAAGTGCATAGCAGTAGTAGTGGTACACGTCAGAAGACTGGGTGTCACAATTTTTCCTTATCTGGACGATTGACTAATCATAGGGAAATCCCACCAACAGGTGTCAGACCACCTTCAGGTAACCCAGGATATGCTGCTTTCCCTGGGATTCCTTCTCAATACCAAAAAGTCAGTCCTGACCCCTGTGCAGGTTCTGCAGTTCATAGCTGCAGAACTGAATACAGTAGTGGGAAGAGCTTTTCTCCCTCAGGAGAGGGCAGAAAGCATTCAACTTCTGGCAGGCTCATTTGCACTGGGCATTCCAAAGCCAGCAAAACAGTTTCTTCAACTGTTAGGGCACATGGCTGCAGCAACAAGCACAGTCATAGGTGCCAGGTTTCAGATGAGAGATATTCAGTTCGACCTCAGAGCACACTGGTTCCAAAGGCGGGACCCCTCTCAAAGCCAGTACCAGTCATATAAACGTTACTATAGGCCCTCCAATGATGGAGGGAACCAGAAAATTTAAGGGAAGGGGTTCCATTTCTGGAGGAGCCTCCCTCCTTGGTTCTCACAACCGATGCTTCCCTGCTTGGTTGGGGTGCTCACTTAGGGGATCACACCATCCATGGTACTTGAGAGAGTGCAAATTCACTCCTGCACATAAACCTGCTGGAGTTAAGAGCTGTTTATCTGGCCCTTCAGGGGTTCTCTCATTTCATACAGGGAAAGGTGGTACAAGTCAGAACAGACAACACCACAACAATATATTACATCAACAAATGAGGAGGGACATGGTCCACTCCTCTGTGTACAGAGACAGTGAAGATATGGAGCCTCGCTTACTCTCTAAATGCCTCTCTACAGTCAATTCATCTGCCAGGCAAGGACAACACCTCAGATTCCTTGAGCAGGATAAACCAGGCCTATCATGAATGGGCAGTGCACAAGCAAGTGGTGAATGCTCCATTCAGGAGGTGGGGGACCCCAGAAGTAGACCTTTTTGCTTCCCACCAAAATCACCACTTACCTCTTTATTGCAGCAGGAGCCCCAGTGAAGGGGACAGTTCCAATGGATGCCCTGGTTCTGGACTGGACGGGCAGATACCTCTGTGCCTTTCCTTCTTTTTCTGTGATACTCAGGATGCTCATCAAGCTCAGGTCACAACCAGCTTTGATGATTCTGGTAGCCTCGGATTAAACAAGACAGCCTTGGTACTCCCTGCTGCTCTCAATGTCTGTGAGCAAACCAATTCACTTCCCTCAGAGGTACAGTCTACTGACTTCCTTTCAGGGGAGGGTAGTGTATCCCAATATGGCTACAATCCTGGCTACAATGTCTTCCGGGTTGATCGTAAGTCCAAAAGAGGTGGAGGGTGTGCCTTGTATGTGAAAAACACTTTCCGAGGACACCCCATTGAATCCAATCTTCCAGCAACTCCTGCTCAGATTCTTCCCATCAGACTCCTATTAGTCACCCACAATAAGGCCCTCACAGATGTCACTGTTTACATACCTCCTAAGGAACAGGGACCTGGTCTAACCGCTGTCCTTGACTTTGTCAAATCCCACCCATCGGACTCTGAAATCATCCTTCTTGGTGACTTTAACATTAATTGGCTCTCAGCTGAAGTGGGTCATTTAAGGACTCCATTATATCAGCTAACCTGACTCAAATGGTTGACTATGCAACTAGAAAGAACTACAGAACTGGGACCTGCACCCTGCTCGACTGGATCCTAACAAACCACCCATCTCGGATCACGAAAACCTCAGTCCTCCCTGACTCACTCAGTGACCACTCTCCCATCAGCTGTACCTGGTCAAACAAATTCTATAAGCCCCCCCCCTCCAAAAATCATCACCAGCAGAGTCCTACCCTGTGGTCAGCTACCCCACCTTAAATCGCACCTCTGTCTGCAGGACTGGTACCCCATTTTCAAGGCAACAGATACTAATACTGCACTGGAGCAATTAATTCACATTTTCAATGAAGCCTGTAATAAATTTGCTCCCCTCAAAAAGCATAAAGTTAAATCGCTCAGTAACCCTTGGCTGTCAAGAGACCTCCTAAAAAAATTAAATCCAGGGACCACCTCTGGAAACTGGCTAGAAACTCCGGTAAGCAACTCGACATTCAGAATTATAAACGGGCTCGAAACGACTGCACCAAATCCATTCGGCAACAGAAATCTGACTACTATAAAAATGCCCTCACTAACTCCTGGGGAAATGCCAGGGATTTCTGGAAAACATTCAAGATGTCACTGGGAAGCAGTCAAAATCTTCAACAACATACTCAACATAAATGGGCACACTACACTCGACCCTAAAATTATTGCGAACACTTTTAACATCGCTGTCACTGACCTTAGCAGTGTTCTCCCCTCTGACTTCTTCCAAGATGCATCAACTCCCACCCCCCAACTCCTCCACACATGCCTGTCACTCACCTTTCTACATTAAAGCACTAAAAGAAACATCAAGTCTGAAACTACGTTGCCAAAGCCATCAGCAAATCTAGAACAAGCAATGACACACTTGACCTCAAGCTACTGGCCTTAACGCTTGACGAGGTACTTGGGCCCCTCACTAAGATCTTTAATCTCTCTCTCTCTCTCTCTCTTTCCCTTAGCCAATTCCCGGACAAATGGAAAATGGCCACTGTTACCCCGATTCACAAAAGTGGTGATAAGACTGACCATGCGAACTTCCGCCCTATCTCCATTCTGCCTCCCCTATCGAAGGCACTGCAACGTATAGTAGAAGACCAACTTACCAAGCATCTAGACAATTATAATATTCTCTGTAAACAGCAACATGGCTTTAGAAAAGGTCATAGTACATCCTCTGCCTTACTCGAATTCACTGACTCCATTTACGGCTCCCCTCAACAATGGACAACTAACTGGTGATATTTTCATCAACCTGACCAAAGCCTTCAATACTGTCCACCACTCCTTCCTGCTGAGCCAACTAAAAATGCTGATCTCTCCAACAATTCAATCTCTTGGTTCAAAAGCTACTGTATCTTGAAAACTGCTCCCAGTATGTAAAAATCGGGGATGTGCACTCTGATTCCAAACCTGTCCTCTCTGGAGTCCCCCAGGGTTCAATACTGGGCCCCCTACCCTTCAGCCTGTTCCTTAACACCCTACCGGACTCCTGCACTGAATATATCACCCTGTATGCCAACGATGCAGTAATCCTTGCCACACACCAGGACCTGAAGAAATTGCAAGAAAATCTCCAACTCGGCTTCTCCTCAGTTGAGAATTGGTTCACAAAGCACAAACTAATCCTTAATCAAAAAAAAAAAACAAGGCCATGATCTTCAGCAGCTCCCATAATAAACATAAGCACTTCCAACTCTCCGTTATCACCAGACAAGGTGCCGCACTGGAACAGGTCAAAAACTTTAAATACCTCTGGATCACCCTTGACCCTCATCTCTTCTACACTGCCCACAGCGACCATGTCACCAAAGCAGCTAACTCCTGGCTAGGCCTACTATTCCGTCATAGGAAACACCTGACACCCCGAAGCCCTCGCTGTCGCTGTCCAGAGCTCCATCATATCGATCGTTGATTATTGCATTATCATTTACAGCTCTGCTGCAACCACCGCACTCAAATGTGTATCCATCTCCCTCAACAAGGCCTGTCAACTTGTCACTGGCTCCCACCGCCTAACTCACACCTGTGACCTCTATTCTCAAACTGGATGGTTGAATCTTGCCAATTGAATGAAACACGAAACTTGTATTACTACTAAGAAAATCTTGCTGGGTCTTGCCCCCCACCGAAGTCTGTGCCTTTATACAACCGAGAATCCACACCCGCCATACCAGAGGATCGAAACCTCAGCTTCTGCCAATCCCGCATTGCAGCACAACACAAGGTCAAAGATCCTTTACTTACAGGGCCGCTAGTTGGTACAACGGTCTTTCCAGCGACATCTCATCCTCACTATCGCTCAGCACTTTTAAGACTCGGCTCCGCCTAACACTCACTGCCTCCAACCTCTGTGACTGTTGTGGCTAAACATGTCTTTTGGTTCCATAGCTGAAGATGCCCTTTTGGATCCACATCTTCTACTCCTGCACTTTGCCAGCACCCCCCCCACCTTCACCTCCCCTGCTGGCCCATGACAAATGCCACCCAGCTGCACTACCTCTATTCTTACATGCCTTCCACCTCTCTCTCTCTGTTCCCCCCACCTACCCCTCCCCAAATTTCACCTTATTGTTCTTTTTTCATCTACAAGACTATGTGTTTTTTTTTATTTTATTAACTGTTATCTTTGCTTATGTTTGTCTCAATTGTACCAATGACGTGGAGCCTTTGTAAAAGGGCCTCGGCTCAAAGGTATTTGTAATCCTAGAACAAATAAATAAATATATAAAAGTACAAATAAAATAAATAAATAAATCTCAGGTCTCTCAAGCTCAAGGCCTGGCTCTTGAGGACTTAGAATATGCAGATTGACAATTCTCTGAAGCAGTTTTAGAAGTCCTTAAGGGTTACAGGAAGCCTTCCACCAAGAAACCCTACGCCTCAAAATGGAAACGATTTTCTATTTGGTGCAGTGACAAGGGTATAGTCCCAACCCAGGCCAGGATCCCAACCCTTCTTGATTATTTGTCTCACCTGCACTCCCTGGGATTGCAGCACTCAACTCTGAAGATGCACCTGGTTTCAGTTTCAGCATACCTTTCAGCTAGAAAGGATACCTCCCGGGCATCAAAGAAAAAGTTACTTATCATAGTAACCTTGTTTCTCCCAGGGGATGCTCCAATATTCATAACTCTTCTGCAGTGTACCTTTAAGGTCAGAATGCCTGGAGATAGAATGCTATGCTAATGATGGAATCATTGGCATGTGCCACTTTCAAATGCTGCCACTAGTCAACTGCCTACGTACTAACCCTCAGATTGCATGGCTGCCTGTAAAGACAGGGCCTAAAAGATTTAAAATCAGTAAAATTTAATAATTTTAGGACTCCCACAACTAGTCTTTACCTGAAGACAGAATATGCCAAGGTATATTCACAAACAATGCATTCTCCCATGTCAAAATCACCTGAAAGGTGAAAAAACAATAAGACTGGTTCCAATAAGAACCAGAATGTGGCATACACACCCTTTAAGGTACAGCACGGAATGCAGAACCCACTGGTTCTGGAAAGGGAGGTAGGGTGGGAGAGTTATGAATATTGGAGTATCCCCTGGGAGATACAAGGTTACTATGGTAAGTAATTTTTTCTTTTCATCCCAGGAATACTGCAATATTCCTAACTCTTCTGCAGACTAAAAAGCAGTACCTTTGGAGGAGGGAACAGAACCTATTTTGGAAACAGGCTCTGCAGGACAGCTGTACCAAATGGGCATCAGCCCTAGTCTGCATATCCAGGCTATAATGTTTGGTAAATGTGGAACTGGCCTCCAGGTAGCTGCTTTACAGGTATCTATAGAGGGGACATCCATGACAGCTGCCAGTGTGTCAGCTGCCTCCCCTTGTGGAGTGGGCTCTGAGCCCTGCTTAGGCCTCTCAGCCTACTGTGACATGACAAGACTGAATACACTGGACCATTCAGTGAGAAGTGGACCTTTAGATGCTGGAATAACCCTTCCCATATCCCCATAAATGAGGAAAATTGTGCCCTGCCTGTGGAGCTTAGGAGCTGTCATGCAGTAGCTGAAAGTTCCCTTGCATCAAGACTATGCAATATACTCACCCAGAACAAGAATGCTCAGTAAAGGAACACTGAGTGATACATAGCTTGGTTTAGATGAAAGTCTGAAACCACTCTGGGAAGGAATTTCCCATCAGTTTTAAAACCAACGTTATCCCTGTGAGAAGGGATGTAGTCCTGTGCAGTGCATAGGGCCTGAAGGTCACTGATTGGTCTGAGTGAGGTGACAGCCACTAAAAGTAGTATTTGCCATGTAACACAGTTTAGTGCTGCTGAAAACATGGGCTCAAAGGAAGAACCCATGGGCTTGGCAAGGCAAATGTACAGGCCCCATGTTGACACGGTTTCCCTGACCTGTATCCTTATATGTCAGGAATAGTTGTTTTCTGCCCTGCTTGTGGGCTTTAGTGGCTGTCAAGTAACAGTAGCTAGAAATGCCTTTGACATCCAGGCTATGGAGTCTCCTTTCACCAAAATGAAAGTGTTCAGTGAAAAAGACAAATTAGGTAATGCTTTGGTTCAAATGGGATTTAGGAACAACTCTAGTAATAAACCTGTTTGTTCTCATGACCACTTTGTCTCTGTGGGATGAGATGTAGTCCTATTTAATGGGACAAAGAAAACTGTGCCATGCGACACATCTCAAATAAGCTGCATGCATAGGTTCAAAAGGGGAAATCCATGAGCCTAGGTATGCACATATTTAGCTCCCATGCAGGTACTGGTTTCCCTGTGAGGTGTGCAGGTGGACCAGGCCCTTAAGGAACCTTTTTTTTTAAAAGAGTATAAAACTAGAAAGATACTCTGCAACTGACATGTAAGCAAAAAACAAATGCTTTTTCTCCTTTTTTTTTAAATACTGGGCTGTAAGCCCATTGATTGTAAATAGATAAAATAGTGCAGGACAGCTGGGGTACCAGTCTGTACTGGTATGCCAATAGAAAAACCTTTCACTTTTTGTAACATAGCTATTGCCAACAGAAGGCTATCTGTAATCCCTTAAAATGTCCATGACACCTTAGAAAGATGCAAGCATGCATATTCTAGATTTCCAAAACCTCCGAGTAAGTTGAGGTCAGAGTAAAGGAGCCTCCCTCTATTGGAGGCAGTAAAATATGCCTTTTGAGGGATATGCCTTGACTCAGCCAGACATGGAGGATAGCAGAATGTAACATGACATCTGGCTCAGTTTGGTGATACAGAAACTGTTAATACTGATTTAGGCTTCAGCCCAAGCAATGCACTGTACACCAAAGAGGGGGAAGAAGGTATGCAAAAGCATACATGTGCCTACTGACCAAAACAAAGCCAGAATATCCAGGGAGACTATTTCTCGATCATCTGTGCAATAGTACTGTGGCAAGTGGTAGTGCTGGTGGGATACGAACAAGTGTACCACTGGAGTGCCCCACTTCTTAACGATCACTTACACCACCTAACTGTTCAAGGCCCATTAGAAATTAGCCTGGTTGATTTAAGTCAGGGTACCTGTCAATGTATTATCCTTGCCTGGCAGAAGAAAAAACCTGTCGGGAAACCCCCACAGAGTATACTAGACTCCATATTTTCATGACATCTGTGCAGGAAGGATTTGACCTCATCTCCTCCTGCTTATTTATGCAGTGTGGAGGTATTGTCTGGTCTGATCTGTAGTAGTAACACTACTCAGCTGCAGCAGATTTATCCGCAGGAGTGACTCTGCACCTGCCTATATGTATAGGATGGTGTGAAACCCAAAAGAGAATCCTACTCTAGTAGGGATGCATCTGTTGCCAGAACAACTGCTAGGGATTCTTACTAAAAAAGGAAACCCTTAGTTGATTTCCCCTTTCCACCCTTAGAGGGCCAGTAACAATGTTCTTGTTACTAGGATTAGTTTTGAAAAGGGGGTGTTCACCCTGACCCCAGTAAGCCCTGAGGTCAAATTAAATGTCCCTCATTTGTAACCTGGATTCCAGGACTGTCAGTGGCAGGTGTCATATGTCAGTAGAGGAAGAAACTGTGCTAGAGTATTTGGTTTATTCAGGTAGGTTAAGCCTGCTAACTGTGGGATACTCCTTGACCTGCTCAGAGGCAGATAAGGCCCTGCCTTGCAGGGTATCTAGTTCTGCACCCATGAACCATACTGGTTGAGCAAGCTGGGGACAGACTTTCTAGAGTTATGAAGAGCCTGAGGCTCCAGAAACCCTTGGGTGAGTTGCAAATACTTACACTGGTTGGGATGAGTTACAACCCCCAGTCAGTGATCTAGGTAAACGAAAAACTGGCAAGTTAAAGGAAAAACTGCCAAGTACTATGAACTTTGGCTTTGTTAGGTGCCTAAAACAGGCACCCACATCCCATTTTCTTTGTGGTACCCTTTGTTGTCATAGAGCAGGGTCCACCGTACTTGACAGTAATAGGTTTAACAAACCTGCTTTTTTTTTTTTTATGGGGGGGTTCATGTCAATTCCGGAAGTACCACTGCTATGGCACTGTAGGTGCAAAGGTGCATTCATGGTCTGGTAACCAAAGGAGCCTACTGTGGAAAGATCTGCCTCCCATCCCACGTGATTTAGTGGGAGGGGAAGTCTCTTCTTGTGCAGAATTGCTATTGTACTGGATTTTTGCACCCTTAATGCCCTAATCATAGGACACCTCAAAAATTTTCTATTCAGTCCTGTACAGAGTACCTGAAAAGAGGCATAGACAATTCTGCTTTTAAACGTTTATCTTTTCCCCAAAGAGGGGGTTACCCTTGGCTGGGAAACCCAGAGTCTTGGTTTGGGTATCCTAAGTGAGGTTTTTGACCTGCAACCTGGCAAACCTCTTCTACCTATTGTATTTACCATGCCTGGTACTTTAGAATAAACAGACATTGAGATTGATATTCGGCTCCAAACCAAAATTAGCTGTTTCAGCTAGGTCATCTGACAGAGGAGTCTGGACCTTGACCACTATAGTAGGGGCCGACTACCTTAAAAGCTTTGGTATTGACATAAGCTTGAAAGTTTTCCTGCCTGACAGCTAGGAAAACTGATAAATGCCAGGGTGTCTATGCCTTGTCACAGGCTATCACTTGTACTACCCCTCAGTGGACAGAGCAGGAGGATAAAAAATAAATCCAGCCCCTCCTTATCCAGTTTATTATTTCTTGTTCAGCCTCTTATCAAGAGGGGAGACAGAGCTTAGGAGTTTGTAAAATCTTGAAAGTACACTCCTTGATGAATACATCTATTCACAGGAAGGAGAAGGTTTTGATGGGTGTCAGCACAAACATATCTCACAGTTGTGGACTGTGAGGAATAATCCTCAAGCTCTGTGGAAAGAATCAAACTCCTATTTAGGGAAAAAAACTAAGTTTACTAGGTTCCCCTTTGTCCATTTCATCAAACACATATTTCTCCTCTGTAACATTAATAGTAAAATAAAGGAGACCGCTGTTTCCAGAGGTCTGCTGCTCAAAAGCAGACAGCCTTTGTAAGCTTGAATAATCTTTAGCAACCTGAAATCTGCAGGAATTGGCAGGCATTATAACAGACACAGAAGTCCCCAAATGCTGGGGGTTCTGTGTGCTTACTTTTCTCTTGATTTTAGAGGGAACCAGGAGTTAGCCAGTTCAGCAAGCCTCTAAAACTGCTTGTATAACCGTCTCAGGGTAACAGTAACTAGTTATTATTGTGATTTTACCCTGGTGACATTTTTCTTCTTTTAGCCCTATTCTGGCATTTTTATTAATAATTCTGTTAAGACATGAACGCAGGTTTCACTCTACTGAAATGTCCGTGTCTCAACAGAATTCACCACACTCAAAAAACCTTAAAAACTTGGAGTACCAGTTTTTCTTTTCAGTATCTAGATGTAAAACACATAAACTTTGCAACCGTTAAACATTTGTTTTAAATTAAATGTAACTATTGGAGTTTTTTGTTAGAAAACTCCGATAAACATAAAACAAACCCTGGTTCACCCCCGGTTATACCTGAACCGAGAGAAACCGAGAAAATACATAATTTAACACTACAAAACTTATGGATTAGCTTAAAATTATAAAGAATAGAGGCAGCAAATGAAAAACAATAAATACTTGTGTATATTTTATAAGTTTTCACATGACAGAACAAGATGATGAAGAGAGGATCTCCAGGCATATAGTCTTGACAGGCGGAGAGAGAACTCTGAGGGTTAGAATGTAGGCAGTTGACTAGTGACAACATTTGAAAAGTGGCACATGCCAATGATTCCATCATTAGCATAGCATTCTATCTCCAGGCATTCTGACCTTAAAGGCACACTGCAGAAGAGTTAAGAATATTGGAATATTCCTGGGGTGAGAACCCTATATTCAAAAGATTATTTAAATGGCTCTCTCTTTTGTTTTCCCCTTACAGGGAACCAGTGCCAGCATGGGACCTTAATATTTGCATTTCCCAGCTTATGCTTCCCCCGTTTGAGCCTATGGCATCTACAGAGCTTAAATTTCATACCTGGAAGGTAGTTTTTCTGGTAGCAATCACTTCTGCCAGAAGGATAAGAGAGCTACAGGCCCTCTGTGTGGAAAAGAACTATGTTTCTTTCCACAAGGACAAGGCAGTGTTCAGAACTAATAGAAGTTCCTCTCCAAGGTGGTTTCTGACTTCCATTTGAACCAGTCTATAACATTGCCAGTTTTCTTTACTGAACACTCTAGCTCAAGTGAGCACAGATTGCACAGCTTGGATGTAAAATGAGCACTGAGTTATTACATGACTCATACCAAAGATCATAGGCAGGACAGACAAACAACTGTTCCTCACCTATGGGGAAGTAGGTAAAGGTACTCCTGCTTCAAAGAGGACTATCTCTCAATGGATAGTCCAGTGTATTCAGTTTTGCTACTCAAAGGCAGGTAAGGTTCCTCCCTCTGGTCTTAGGGCCCACTCTACAAGGGGCACAGCTGCCACTATTGCAGCTGCCCAAGAAGTACCTCTAATGGAAATATGTAAAGCAGCTACCTGGAGGTCAGTCCACACCTTCACTAAGCATTATAGCCTGGACAGCCAGTCCAGTAGTGATGCCAAATTTGGCACAGCAGTCCTGCAGAGTCTTTTTCCTAAATAGATTCTGGCCCACCTCCTTGAGGTACTGCTGCATAGTCTGCAAGAGTAATAATATTAGTGGTTTCCTGGGGTTAGAAGAAACAATTACTCACCTGTAGTAATGTTGTTTCTTCCAAAGGGATCCACTAATATTATTACTCCCCACCCTTGCCTCCCCTTTCAGAATCTGTAACAAGAAAAATCCTCTCCACAGCTGATAAGATGTATAGTTGGAGTGGCATGCCACCTGCTGGCACCTTCTAGTAATGTCTTAACTTGTAGGTTTTTTTCTAAAGGCATATCTGACTTCAGAAAAAAAGGGGACATTTGTTTATTATACTAGTCCTTTGGTTAATGTTGTTATTTGCCCAGTTGGACATTATTTTTCTATAATTATTTAAATAGTGATTCACATGTTGTTCTGGCCTCTTTGCAGGCTTCTAAGAAATCTGAGGTAGAATGTAGGCAGTTGACACTGGGCAGTTTGAAAATTGATGCACGAGCTAAACATTCCATGATTAGCATAGCATTCTATTCTCTCTGAGGCAGTGCTGGCTTAAGGGAGCACTGCAAGAGTAATAATATTAGTGGATCCCTTTGGAAGAAACAAGATTACTACAGGTGAGTAATTTTTTCTTCTGTAGCGCTCCATGTTGTCAATGGGAAGTTGGTACATTTGGGTTCTAAAAAACAGTATCCATTCCTAACCTGGGAGGGGGGATAAATATTGTCCCATATATAACCCATATGAATGACATATAATAAGTATTTACTAACCACCACTTACAAGACTCTACGATCAAAGGCTGCATCTTTGAACATCCAATCTGTAGTGCTTACTAAATGTATGAATGGAGGACCATGTTGTCACTATGCACCACTCCAGCATAGATACATCTCTTCTCTCTGCCCAGGATGTGGCAAGTGCCCTGGTGAAGTGAGCTTTGATGAGAGCAGGTGCTTTCTTCTCAGCTGTATGCCTTGGTGATGTAAGCCCTTACCCACCAAGCCAAGGTGGCCTTGGAAGCTTACTGACACTTTTTAGCTGCTCTGAAAAGAAAAGACTCTCAGACTTTCTGAACTCTCTTGTCCTTTTTAGGTAAGTCCTGACAGTCCTGTGCAAATCCAACTTGTGCTGTTCACTGGGTTTGCTGGCTTTGGATAGAAGGATGGTAGATAGATTTTCTGATTTACATTAAAGGCTATAGGGATCTTAGGCACAATGTAAAGAACCATCCGCAATACCACCTTTTCCTTATGTATGATAATGTAACTTCAGTATGGGACAGTGCCTTAAGATCTTACTTTGAGGGTATCTCTTGCAGCAGGTCATCACTGGTAGGACAAAACCATCAGGCACCAGGACCACATGGAAACCTTTCTAGCTAGCAGTCTACCAGAGGGGGCCACCCACCTCTGATGTCAGTTGCTGATGTCAGCCTATCCTATATAAGGCGGGCGGCCTCCACACCCTCCCCAGTTCTTGCCATTGACCAACGGACGTTGGACCACGAACTCCGCCACAGCTACAGTCGACCACCATTTTTTGCATTTACCATGCTTTATTATTTTCTCATTTATTCAGTTAAACATCAAATTTTTTTTGGTATTCCTTTCTCACGTTTATATCTTCTCAACCATCTCCTTCTTCCACCCACTCCACTAAGTGTGCCTGCAGTAAACAGATCCCAAATATGGACAGCCACTCTGCTTGCCTCTTCTGTCTAGGCCCAGACCACAATGTGCAAGCCTGAGAGATCTGCCAGAAGTTTAACCTCGCCACCCGGAGATGCTATCAGAAGACCCTGGAAAGTCATCTCCTCCAGCATAAGGTTGCCCTGATGGAATGGGAACTGCAGGCCAGTAGCTCCTATGTCTCCTCAGGCCAGTTCTTGGACTCATCTTCATCTTCATCCAAATCTTCAGGGAAGCACAAGCATCAGGACAAGGACTGGGACTGACCCTGGTCTGCTTCCTGTTTGTGGTCTCCACACAAGGCTTCTAATCCAACTGTGTCAGAGTCTTCCTCCCTCAGGGTGTCAACCTCCTTGGCCTCACATGCTCTTACCCCTTCAGGGCTGTTGGTGGCCCTACCACCCACCTGGATCTCTGTTATGGGCAGTGGCTTCTCAGGGCAGGATCTTCCATATCCTGCCCCCCAAGCCCCTGCTTTTTCAGCCCTTGTTTTTCATGGGCTCCTCATCAGGGGGCTTGGCTGGAGCACCTCCGGTCAGTGTGGGTCCTGCTGGTGCCAGTTTCTTGTTGCAGCACAGGTCAGGAAGCATGGGAAAACCAGGAGCAGCTGTAACATTTGTAAATAGCATTTTATTATTCTCAATAACAGAAAAATAAAAAAGAATTATTCAGTATAACTATTTACAAAGGCAGTGCAAACAGAGAAAACTAAGTCCTTCTTCTGAGTGTTTCTTCTCACTTTCAAATCTCAGTCTCACAGTCTCTGTCTCTGTCTCTCCCTCTTGCAAAACATTGCAGCTCTTTTTATAACAAGTCTTTGCAGGGAGCTGTTACGCCTGGGTTATGCCCCCTATCATTCCACATACACCTCACATACACTTCACACTGTATTCTTGGTCTATTATACTGTGATACTGCTATTTTGCACATATATAGATATGGGCACACATCATATACGTATGAGTGCTAGGAATGTGCTTTGCTGCTAAGATATGGTAATATTGTCATGCATGATTTATTATTCCTCACTATAATACATTTATCTACATTGGTTTGTCTTTCATAGATATTCCATATATAATCTACCTAATTACTGATATGATGACTCTGAGGGATCATCAGTGATTATTATATACTTATATTCTCATATAATTATACAGTATGTAGTGTGTATTTTACACTCAGACAGATATGCCACGTGTAATAGGGTCCTGTCAGCTGTTCTCTTTGCCTAAGCAAGGTGACACAGAGAGAGAAAGCCTTTGTTATGTCTCTATGTTTTATACTGTATGTAAGCAAGAAATGCCACATGTAGTTTGAACCAGTCAGCATTTCATTTGTCTAAGCTAAAATGCTAACGGACGAATATTCTGTCTTATATGATACTCATTAGTAATTCTGTCTCCTAAGTCATTCTCCAATGGAGAATGACTTAGGACCAATACATATTGTCCCTCATTTCTGTAACTATGAGGTAATCTCTGTTGTTATGCTGTTATCTGTAGTATATAGTCTGCAAACCTATTGTAAGTCTCTAGACACTACTAGTTTGGCTCTAGAAGAATTAGTACTCTCTGGCAGAGAGCTGGAGGGTGGGTAGAGAACACAAGACCTTAGAGAACCTAAGATCTACAATCCTGGAGATTATGTACATTCTTCAGGTTAGTGGTGAGAAGCCCATCTCCCTTGTGATTTTCTTTGTCACATGCTTGGCGTAAGTAGTATAATAAACTTTATTAGTACTCCTTGCTTGGTTTATGAAGGTTTCTTAGCAGACTCCAAGACACAAGAATCTGTATTATTATTATTTACCCCACACACCAAGAGTGCTTAGATTACATAAATAGTGACCGCAAGTGGAGTCTGGATGTTTGCCAAGTTTCATTTTAACTTCCTCTGTAAATTAAAACACTGGACCAGAGATCCCCAGTAAAAAAAAAACAAGCTGAAAGTGTCACATGTTTAAATTTTCAGTCTGTTGTGTGTTCCACAGCACAGACAAAACTATCTCTTGGAAGATATTCAATTTCTATGTAATGAGTTGTTTTATTTATTTTTTTTCCTATTCTTTCTCTGTGGGAACACAGCTGTAATGGGATCCAAAACAGACATACAGACTGCTTTCTTGTAGATTCAAATCCTAATGGGTATATACTCATCTAGGAGTCCACATACACCAAAGGCTGTTTGTGTCCTGTCATGAACTTTGGTTGCAAACAAAGTTTTTGATCCACAGACAGCTAAGGGTTTCTTATCTTATATGACATGTCTAAATATATCAGTACTGAGTTGAGGCTTGGGTGCCTTAATCAGCCAAACTGCTAACTGTAGTTGATTTTATTTTGCTGAAGTAGCAGAATCCAGTGGTAAAAAATGGTACCAATGATCCTGAAGGATTATTAATTGCAATGTTGTTTAATTGTTTTGATGCTGTTCTAAATAAAATATCTGTTTTGGAATCTGAGTATATTGCTTGCAAAATGGAGAATGCTGCTTTCAAGCAAGAAATTTGTTTGAAACAGGCTTCTCATACAGAGAAGATAATTGGACTCCAGTCTCAATTGCTGGAGTCTCTCCATCTAGAAAATGAGTATCTTGTTAAAGAGAGAAGCAGCGCAGACTTGTATGCCTTAAGAGATAATGCTGAAAAGGCAAAACTTATTAGTAAAAAAGTTTTTCAAATGAATGGTGTTCTGGCTAGTAACACTGAGTCCTTATGTTTTGGAAACCAGGAACTTAAGAGATAAGTCTGAAATAATTACTGAAAGAGTTAACGTGCTGGTATTTCAACACCAGACCATGACTGAACAGCATGATTCAGTATGTTTTACTTACAGCAGGCTTTATATGAATGTTTTCAGTATAAATCATGACACAGTTTCTGTTGATAAAAAGCAAGTTTTACAAGATAAGAATGTCTTGCAATCTGAAAACAATGCACTTTACAGCATGCTAACTCCTGTATCTGAGCAGTTAGAATCTAGGAGTAAAAAGTCAGATATGGTGAACTTGCACCATCAGCCAGAGGTATTGGCAGGGCATACTAACTTAATGCACAAAGACCTTGCCTCTTCTCATGTTGAAGAGTTTGATTTTGAACACTCACAGCATGCTGTGGGGTGGACTAGAGCAAAGGCTAGCCACTTGTTTTTCTGTGATTTCACAAAATGGAGAATTGTTAGAGCCTCAAAATGATGGACACACATGTCATCAGGTTGCATCCCCATACCATCCCCAAGATGGCCACTCATGGTCATGTGATGATGGTCATGATACAGTAACCAGTGATGCCCATGAGGTAATCCAAAATGACCGACCACCATATCACAGAGATTCGATCCTGCAGTCACAGGGACCTGTGATTGCTGCCATAACCAAACAAAACAAATAGGAGTTTATTGGCATGATTAATAATGTTATCAGTAACACTAGTGTTTCTTAGGGACATAAGATTCTCATTAAAAATGATGTTGATGTACTTTTGAATAAGGCTGATACACAATCTGTCATGAAGTCAGTGTCTGGCGCTGCAGAAGAAACTTCTGCTAGCATTGTTTATGGTATTCGAGTGTCCTTGGATAAAGAACACACTGAAGTTAATTACATGAAATATTGTTTTAATTTCCTATGCAATTTAACATCAGCTTTCCCTGAGAAGACTGAATGTACTGCTTTTCCTACACAGTGCATTAATACCTTAAGCTGCAACATTAAAAACAATGTTGCTACCATCCAGCAACTTTCAGGTAGGGAAACCCACTTTACATTTTTTAAGGGGGAAGGGACAACCCTGATTCCGGAAGCCCCATGGCTGTAATATTTTTGGCATCATAGGCCATGTTGGGGGGAGGGTTACAGGTTTGATTTCTGAACCTGAGCTGACAACTGTTTCAGCACTATTTTCTCCACCCCTGATGGTTACTGAACCAAAATCCATAGCTGGAGAACTACGTGCAATTTGCATACCATTTTTCTCCATTGTGCAGGCACCCCTGATAGTACCAGCACATGATGCGGAACCCTCTCCATCAGTGTCACCTTTATCATCCCATACTGTGGCTGCAACAGCAGGCACAAGCCAGGAACAGTCTGGGTTATTCCCAGTACATACAATGGCAGGCACTTCTTACAAGAAGGTACAAGGTATCCTAATACTGATATCACTGTGTTTTCTTTTGGGATCACTGATCATGGGCTCAGCATTGGTTAATCCTAACACAGTTTAATGGCATTATTTTGAAACTGCTACATTAGATATTACAATCTCAGTAGTTTTACCCCAAAAATACAATGTACACATCAGACCCATTGGTTATGCATCCCAGATGCTTGCCCCAATGGAGCTGAAATACAACCTTTGTGAAAGGAATCATTTGGCTTCATACTAGGCAGTGAGATGCTTTATGTACATTATTTGATATGCAACCATTGTACTGTATTCCAATCATTTGCCAACTAACTTTCTGTTGTCAGACAGAGTAAAAGATGACTCTGTATCCAATGCCAGATTTATACACTGGTCTCTCAATTTACAGGATTATGACATCACTGTCCTTCCTGTCAAAACTCCATCCTTGCTGGCCCATGGCCTACAATTTACAGGAGAGACCCATGATTGTTTACTCCAACCCCCTGACCTACCTGTCCCAGTGCCCTTTCTGACAGAACCTCAGAAAGTGTTAGAAGACACCACAGTGTGCCATGTTTTGACTGATGACTCAGCCACACATACCACGAGGGTCAGATAGCAGGGTTTGGAATTATTTTACATTCTGATGGTGACAGAGTGTGCATGGCTAATAACTGCATCATCAGATATGTACGATTTTCAGGCAATGTTAAAACATGCCTGGCAAATAAAATAAAAAGCAGGGAGGCGAGGAGTCTCCTAATTACCATAAATATTTGGATGGTTTAGAAAGCTGAAAAATCCTTGAGAAAGACACAGCTTGTGTTAAGAAAGGAATAAAGAGATTTTTCCTTATGTAAAATGGTACCAGTACTCCATGAGAGGGTTAAGTGTTGCAGTCTGACAAAATGGCCTTGATCTAAAAGACTGCAGATACTATGTTTTTATTACAGTTTTTAATTGGGTTTGTTTCTCTCTAAACTGAATTTCTTTGGCAGAAGACAAACTTCTGTACCAATACTCTGATATTAACTCTGAGATATACAGTGACGTGTTTGTGTACAACACAACACTAACCAGTTTAAATACTGTACATTCATAATGTTTGAGCATTTTGTGTGTATATTTATTATGCTCCAAAAGAAGAACCCTTAATTGAGGGCAGTGTATAGGTTCCTTAATAAAGGAACTGAGGAATAACTTCCAGAAATAAGCCCTTATACCCCAATTGTATTGTATTTTAAGAAAGTGAAAATGACATTCACCTATCTAGTGATGGCCTACTCACTTGGAACATCACTGATGTAATACTCATGAAAAGTCATGGGTAATTTCTGAACACCTGAGAGTAGATTTTATCTACTGTACCAAATACATAGTACTCCAACTGGTGGACACCAGTGAGTCAGTAAAAACCCTAGACAGACTGAAATCCTCTGTCTTATGGCCACACATGAGAAATGATGTAGAACACTACATTAGTAACTGTTTGATATGTGAACAGAACAATCCCAAAACAGAACAACACAGTCAAAGTGACTGCAAATGTTTTGTTAAACCAGTTATTTACTAGGTAGGGTTTTACCCCTGAAGGTAAATTCTGATTACAGGGATCCAGCTTTATAGCCAAAGTAACACAGAATATTCTGCATTTGTTATGGGTAATACAAAAATGTTATATCCCTTACCACCCACAGTCATCAGGACAGGTGGAATGTGCTAACAGGCAGACCAAAGTTATGTTATAATAAACTTATTCAGAAAACCCAAAAGGACTGGAATTCATTGTTGCCTTTACTCCTAATGGCAATAAGAGGAACACCCTCTGCAGGTACACAGCGTACCCCATTTTTAAAATCATGCCTGGACGGTCCATGAGACTCCCAAAATATTTAGTTCTGGTCCTGTGTACTGCCACTGCTGATGGAGCATCAGTAGATAAATATGTTAAATATCTCAAACAAGACATCCAAAAGGTACACTTGTTTGCTTCACAATGTATGGGCAAGGCCCAACAACAGGCCCTATCCCACTATAAACAAATGCAGTCTACCAAGTTTGACTGCCTCACAATAACAGTCATTGATAAATGGCTATATGCCAATCAAATGAACCTTTTTTAAATGAGATTAAATTACTTTTCCATACCCCAATGGGTGGAATAGTACTAAACTAACTATGTTTTTCTTTTCTCTTTTCCGTTTAGGTTCCAGAGAAAGAGGTGCTTGCTGTTATGCTTATTATTCTTTTTAAAAGTATGGGTCTTCTTACAAGCCCTAACTGCTCATTTTATTGCAGGTAAGAACCAGTGACCTAATCCTAAACAGATTGTTGAGGCAGAATACCTCACAGCCCCATATGATTTAATTGCATCCTGTCGTATTCACACTAAAGTCTTAAAATACATGTTCATTGTCCAGAAGAATAGTGAGACCCTACTGAATGTTATGATCATTGCTTTGGATCAATTCTAGAATTTAGACTTGATCTGGACTCCTGTTTACATTTTATTGATGATCAGGAAATTTTGCATCAAAATTTTTATGGCAATAAAAGCCATTAGATGTTAAGGTTTTTTAACCCAATGATGCCCCGTAATTTGTGACACTTAATACTGCGTACCCAAAATAGAACCCTGGCCCACCCAGTGGTCTAATAGCCACTTTTCAACCAGGTATCCTAGTTAATAATGTGCAGTTCATGCACATCCCAGTGATTGTCAAATCTCACCCTTTTAAAACTTGAAATGATTTGTTTTATGTTTCACAACAAACATTTCCAACATTTTTTTTCATAATGATGTGCTTGAATACCCTGGCAGCATACCAGGTACTCATTCATGACCCCCTATAGAGGGACTGATAGCACACACACACACACACACACACACACACACACACACACACACAGGATTTTCACATCCTGACTGCTAGTGGTACACATTATGATTGTAAATCTACCCAAACGCACTAGGCATTTTGTTTTTGTTTTAAAAAAAAACAACAAGACAGGTTTAGACTCAGGCTTACTTGCCTCTAACATACCTATTTGAAATAGGGCTGATATAGCCATTATTCAAGCATGTATGTTAAAGGTTCATGATAGTATGACATTTAATATCATACCCCCACCCCCACCCCCACTGCATGGTATACATGATTTTGCACATTAGGAGTGATATACATTTACAGTATTAAGGATATTGTGAAGGGTTTGACCTGACAAATGTTCATGTTAATGAATTAATTTCTGCTCACATTAAGGAAGCAGATGAGCATCACATAGCTAGGAAAGTCCTTTGCACTGCCTACAGCTATTATGTTTTTACAACCCTTTGGTTATCTCTTCTGGGATCTGGAATTAGGACATATCCTTGATCTCATACATGACAGACGTATGGGTCAGTGGCATTGCCACATTTTGCATTTCTATTGCATGTGTTAACAAATGTGTATTTGAATCTAGCACTATTCCCTTGTCAATGGCAATGAACCTTGGATATGTCACCACACACACCAGTATTGCTCCATGTTTTGAAACTTATTCCTGCACAATCCAGGAAGCCATGTTTGTGACTCTCACTGTGTCATTGCTGCATTTTCATCTGGCAACATCCATCTCTGATTGTCTGGCAAATGTCTATTCTATTGGTCATCTTGATAGGACCTTTTATCATAAAAAGGTTGAAACTATCTTCTTTCCTTGTTTACCATGAGGTCTTGGAATCATGACTGACTCTGAACTTTGAATGTTGTACCTGAAAGAAACATCACCTTTTATGCAGATGTGACATCTTACAACTTGTCTTACCAACTTGTGAATACAGGCCTAATAACTGAAATTAGGCTTCCATTTGTGAACTCTCAAATAAACTGTATTCAGTCCAGCCAATTAAGATTCTACAATCAAGCTCATTGTTATGCATACTATAAAGCTAGTCTGGGGTGGGGGCAATCCTATAATTCAGCAAGAAGATTCTTCTTCATTTGATCTACAATCAAGAAATCCATTATCTTCACTCCTTGTTTTCCAAGCCTGGCTAGCACCTCATACAAACAGTACTGTCATAAACTTATACATTTTGTGTAGCCATGTGATCATCTTCAACTGAAAACTGTTACTATTCCATTGTAAATCTCAATGTGCAATCTAATGAACCCCCTGCTGAGGCCTTTGAAAATAATGCTGCCTTCTGAACATTTTGATCAACCTTTGGAAAATCTGAATGCATCAGATTTGAACTATGAATCTTCATCTAACACTTGCAGAAACCCTGGATTTATCCCTGGAACTGTTCATAGTTTATGCTTTGTGGACATTGACATTTTGTGTCCTGTGTGACTTACCAACTGAAAAATGACATCCTTCAAGGTAGTATATTCTGCTGATGTGGAACATCGTGTGGTGACCAACTATACATTCTTCTGATATAGACTAAAAGTTATGCAAAGTGAACTTTTCTAACTTCCATTTTTATACTCCCTAAATAGGAAATAGGTTCTACAGTAATCACACCTGTTACCATCCCGGAACCAGATATCATTAAGTCTAGTCCTAACTATCTTGATGCTCTATCTTGATTTTTACTTATTTTTAATATCCATACAGGCAGTTTAAGTATGTCTCTTCAATTTCTTCCCAACACAACAGATACACATCTGATACATATCAGTATTTACTGATTGTTTTGATATTGGAAACCCCATTGTGAAGTTTTATTCCAAATGTTTACAGTAATACAAGGTTTCCTAACATTTTCCCTTATAATTACATTTTGTTGTTTAAGGAAAACTCTGAAATACCTGTGTAACCAGTTAATATTCCTCTATCAGGCTTGTGCCTTGGGCCTGTAGATGAATGATGCCTAACTACTTTCTTTTTGTTGTGTTGCCACTTTTGCAATTAGGGCAACAAAGAGGGATTGTTAAACCTGGGTTATGCCCCTATCATCCCACATACACCTCACACTGTATTCTTGGTCTGTTATATTGTGATACTGCTATTTTGTACTTATACATAGATATGGGCACACATATATGCATGAGTGCTAGAAATGTGCTTTGTTACTAAGATATGCTAATATTGTCATGCATGATTCATTATACCTCACTATAATACATTTATCTAGATGAGTTTGTCTTTCATAGATATTCCATATATAATCTACCTAATTATTGATATGATGACTCCGAGGCATCATCAGTGATTATTGTATACTTATATTCTCATATAATTATATGTAGTGTGTATTTTACACTCAGGCAGATATGCCACGTGTAATAGGGTTCTGTCAGCAGTTCTCTTTGTCTAAGCAAGTTGACACAGAGAGAAAACCTTTGTTATGTCTCTATGTTTTATACTGTATGTAAGCAAGAAATGTCACATGTAGTTTGAACCAGTCAGCATTTCTTTTGTCTAAGCTATAATGCTAATGGATGCATATTCTGTCTCATATGGTACTGAAGGAATAATGCATGACAGGGTGTATGCTGATAACATCCCACCTCGTGGTTAAGCACGAGGCCACCGTCTCGAGGGTGTCCAACACCCAAGAAGGGATGTTATCCCAGCATAACGCACACCCTGGAGGGTATTATTCATATTATACAATGGCTTGTTGTTTTATAATAAAAAATAATTTTAAAGAATGTTTTTGTTATTTTTGTTTCATAAGAGAAAGAGGCATCATGCTGGTAGTCATCCATGTCATCAGCAGGGAGGTTATGCCAGGATAACATCCCCTGCTGTGACAGCCAACTGACCAATCAGAAGCCAGGATTCTTTCTTGCCATTGTATAATCATTAGTATTCTGTCTCCAAGTCATTATCTAATGGAGAATGACTTAGGACCAATACATATTGTTCCTCATATCTGTAACTATGAGGTAAACCTGCTATGCTGTTATCTGTAGTATATAGTTGTCTGCAAACCTATTGTAAGTCTCTAGACACTACTAGTTCAGCTCTAGAAGAATTAGTACTCTCTGGCAGAGAGCTGGAGGGTGGGAGAGAACACAAGACCTTAGAGAACCTAAGATCTACAATTCTGGAGATTATGTACATTCTTCAGGCTAGTGGTGAGAAACCCATCTCCCTTGTGATTTTCTTTGTCACATGCTTTGCATAAGTAGTATAATAAACTTTAGTAGTACTCCTGCTTGTTTACAAATGTTTCTTGGCAGACTCTGAGACACAAGAATCTGTATTTTATTATTTCCCTACACACCAAGAGTGTTTAGATTACAGAGCTCATTAAGAGAACATTCTGCTTCTCACACAGTGTTCTTGTCAGTTTCTGCAGGTGCAGCAAAAAGAACATAATGACCCAGAACTGACTCTCTTGTAGTCAGCTCTGCAAAGATTTTGCATCCAGCATTCTCAGGTTAACCCCTGAGTTCCAAATAGCTTTTGCAAGCAATTCAACAGTATAACTATATACAGTTTAAACAAAGGGATCCCATTATCACATACAGTTTTACTCAGAGATTCACATGTATTTTTTATACCTGCAGATTTGAGGTTGGAAGAAAAGACAGAAATAGCAAGGAAGGCAGAGAGATAGCAAGAAATGGAAAATTGCAAAACTGTTGGGAGTGATCAGTTCTTAGGTCTCAATAAATTTTGGTTGCACAGCCAGACAGACAAGAGACAGAAAAAGAGTGGAAAGAACAGATCCTTGTATTTAAACTCTTTCTGCATAAAAAAATGGGGCACGGCCTTATTCAACCATGTCACACAGTTCCCTATTTGATTCCCTGTCACCTGCTCCCTTGATGCTGGTCTCGACCACTGGGAGCTCCGTCAGTCCTGCCCCTCTTTCACAGGGGCCAGCACTGCAGGGCACCAGTGACTCCTAGAGCACAGTCTCCTCTCAGTCTTTGCATTAGGGCCCTCCTCTCTGGCACCAGCCTCTCCTACACCGGCACCTGTGGATCCCCACCCTGACATCATGTAAGCTGTTGCCTGATGGGCCTGCGCCTGTTCTCCCACAGCCTGTGGGCCCTTTGCCAGCCCTCCCACTACTAACGCTGAGGGGGGACCTGTGCCAGTCCTTTCACTACCGCTGCCTGGTGTACTGGCACCTGCACCACCTCCAACCCCTGTGGGACCACAACTTGGTTTTCTGGCTCCAACACCTGGGGATCTGATGCTGGTCTATTCCTATCCAGCACCTGGGGGACTGGTGCCAGCTTACCATCTCCCTGTGCCTAGGATCCCAGCCAGTCTATAACTATCCCACATCTGGGCGCGCACCAGTTTCTGTGGACTACCATGGTCTGATCTCAACACTATGGGCCTTCTCACAGTTGCAGGTCCCTTCTCCCAGCAGGTCGACCTAGATGCACCTCAATGGCCTCCTTAGGATCCCCTGCCATCAGCTGTGCCCTGCCTGGGCTCAAGTGCTCCTCATACTCCCAGAAGCTCTACTAATGCAGACACCCCTGCTTGCCTGGTCGACCACCTGCCTGACGACAGTGGGGATGATGACTTGGCCACCGATGACAGTGACAGTTCTGAGTCTTCCTCCATTGTGGGAGACACCTCAGGGGATGAACAGAAGCCCAGTAATGTCCCCAAATCACCTCCTGTTGACCCCACATTCATGGATATCATGAGGTATATCTAAGCCCCACTAAAGGGTGGGAGACTGAGAAGCAGGACCTGAAGTATCCCCACCTGGCAGTTTACCTTAATCAGCATGATGCTCTACCCTTGATAGTCCCCCAGTTCATTGAGTCTTACAAAGATGTTACCAAGGCCACATGGCACCATCCCCATACTGTTCCAGTGGTCTTTAAAAAGGCTCACCAGCCTTGCCATGCTCCAGCTGGCAGGTCTTGTTTTGGTGAGCACCTGAAAGAGGACTCTGTCATCATTAACACAGCCCATGACCACATCAAGAGGCTGAAGCACCTCTGTGCCCTCCCTCCAGACAGAGTCGTGACAGCTGGACCAAATGAGTAAGCATACCTTTGCATCTGCCACTTTAGCCATCCAGGCCCTAACTACTTGGCCCACATGGTACAATAACAAAACTTGTTGTGGGACCAGGCTAGAGAGATGGTCATGACCATGCCAGACAATCCTCACAGCAGCAAACCCTTCAGGCCAAGAAGACTGGATCAGATGTCAGCACCCATATCTTCAGTACAGCTTATGATGTCATTGATGGTTCAGGCTGGCAGCTGCTACTAGCATTATCATGAGGCACCATGCCTGGCTAAGAGTCTCAAGCTTTGCTCCAGAAGTCCAGTCATGCATTATGGATGCTTCCTTCAGGGTCCCAGGCTGTTTGGGGAATATCTCTGCACTCCAAACCTCTAGGCAGGCCTTGAAGTCAGTCCAATCCATGCACCACACACTGCAGAAGTTGGGTCATAGGGCCATCTTCATTGTTCCTCCCATAGATAAGCCCGACTCCTCACAAGGCCCAAGGCAAACACAAAGCAGCTGCTGCCCTTCCCCACACTCCACCCCAGCTCCTCCCCCAGGCTGTTACAGGTGCATCCACAGCCCAGCCAGAGGCTGTCTCCACCTCCTGACTCCTTGCCAGATCCCTCCCTCCTGTAGGGCTACAGGAGGCAGTGGTTGGTCATTTCTCCTTCACCTGGACAGGTGGAGGGAGGTTACTACAGACAACTGGGTGCTACAGCTCATCAAGCATGGCCACATTCCAGAGTCATACATGGACAGGGACCAGGTTACTTGCAAGACCTCCTTCAGCCTTACCCCCTCCGTCCTCTCCTCTCTGCCGAAGGATTGCTAGAGGTTCCCAGGGTCTGTCTTCAGACATCAGGTGCTAGGCTTTTGCATTTGTATCTCTGATTCTGTGGAACTCTCTACCTCATCAGATTAGAGAGTACCTGTCCACTGAGATGTTTAAATCTTTAAAACAAATTTATTTGACCAAGCATTTGGGGAGGATGTTTAGTTTTATTTCTGCTGCCTTTAATTTTGTATGTTTTAACTGTCTAAATGGTTGTTTTAATATTGTATATGCACTTTGATTTTAGAAACCGCTTTAAAAATAAAATCTGATTTGATTTGATCTGATTTGATATCTCCTAGCCATGTTCCCAATCCAAGTCTTACTGCAAAGAAGACTATAGAGCCTGTTCCCAGTTCCATCAAAGAAGGGGTTCCTCACTTCTTTTCTGGTTCCCAGTGGACAGGAGATTTCGACCCATCCTGGACTTGAACATCCTCAACCTGTGCATAGAGTACAAAGGTTTCTGGATGGTCACCCTTCAGGGATTGCTGCCCCTGCTTCACCGGGGAACTGTATCTGCCCTTTGGATATGCAGGATGCTTACCTGTACATCAAAGTTTTTGCATCACACAGGCACTTCCTTCACTTCCTTTTTGTGGAAGAGCATTACCAGTTTCAGGCTCTGCCCATTGGCCTGTCCTCAGCCCCCAGAGTTTTTACCAAGTGTCTGGCAGTAGTGGCCGCAGCCTCGAGGCGACAGGGTTTTTACATCTTTCCACAAAACAAAACAGATCCTCTGCTAGGAGTGTGTGGGATAAGGAAGCAAGCAGCAGAAAATACAATATCCGCATCACTCCAGCTGCACAATGAAAAAGCTTTATTCAAACCCCAGGAAATCTACTGCATTCTGATTTATGCAGATAGTTTCACCATAGGACTGCCCCGAGCCGAAATGGTTAATAGAACCTATGCAAATGATGGAATGCTAGGCTCGAGCTTGGTTTTCAAACCACTGTCCCAGTAAACAACTCCTAACCATCAGATTCTTTACTCCCTTGTCTCAGTAAGACATCTCCGGAGAGCTCTCCTTCATCTCTTGAAGAAACTTTATTTTCTTGATTTATTCCTCAGTAAATTTATTATATTTGGTATTCTTATCACTGTCCTTGGTTTTCAGGTAGTAATTGTTTAGATTTTAGTTTGTAAAGGGTAAGTAGTCATTTTTCTCCCCAGTCCTTAACTGAAGGGAAACTGATAGTTCCCTTATTTTGTTTTATATATATTTTAGTTATTTTGAAATTGTTCCAACTCGGTATAGTTGGTTAGCTAGTTTAAAAACTTATTCTGGAGTAATTCCTGGTTATTGGGTCCCTTTTTTCAACCGGGGTAACTCTTGCATCTATATCTCTAAACCTGGTTTCATTTTTATGTTTGCTTGCACGCATGTGCAAGAAACATAGTGCCATCATTTGAGTTTTTCAGAGTTGTGTCAGTATCTTCCAATTCAGTCAGTGTGTTTGCAGGCGTGGTCACAGTCTCCAATCACTGCTGGAGCTGTCTATGACAGCAGTTGAAAATGCAGTGGCATACAGTTGAAAGAGGGAGCTACGCTCAGTGAGCAGCCCTCCCACACACACACACAGATCAACTGTGTTGGTTACCTGATAGAATGGTGAAGTCTTGTCTAGCTTGAGAGACAAGCCACACATCATTACTTTAATAAACTGTTTCTGCCACAGCAGGACCACCAAAATGTGTGGGTGCCTAACAGTCCTTACACATGCCAGCTCTCCAAAGCACACCTTCATGGACTCCATGGGTTCTAATCCTCTAGAAAAAAATACCTCAGCATTTGATGTGAAAACTCAGACTTCATTGTATGTGTAATTCCAAGCGTTTTCTCTTACTAGACTCTGTCAATGTGAACTCCCCACTGCTAAAACCTATGCAAACGAACTTGAGCATACTGTACTACCTGCAACTGAAGCAAAGAACAGCCAGAATGCACAAAAGACAACATACTGCTATGCATTTCAGCAGCAGCCAGTGGGGGAGGTTTTCATGACTGAAGCACTTTAATGCGCCTTTTAGTGCTGTCATATACACACCCCTGTGTGGTAATTCACTAAACTGCACACTTAGTCTGGTAATGCAGCTTCAAAATATTTTTTTTTTCTCTGAATTGCCGTGAGCTGGCATTTAGATAGAATCACACAGCTCTTTCTCAAATCAGATACTCAATAAAGTCACATCATCTTGTGACCCTAAACATCTTATGGTTGGACATGTGCCCTAACAAAATAGAGAAACTAGGTATAGAAAAAGAAAACACAAATTCAACTGTAGCTCACAATCGAATCCACCCTTTTCTCAGGCTAATCTGAAGCCGCCTAACAGCCCACCCCTGGTGCTCATGCACTCCTCCACCCACACAACATATATGGCCTGACGGGGTGCTGTTGCATTTTATTTTATAATTTCCTGATCCTGTTGTTGCCACCATACTGATACAGTAATTCTTTTATGGCTCAAAACTGCTTGACATTAGCTGAATTATACAATGGCATCCCTGTTTGACGCTGTGGTGTGGAATATGGTGGTGCTCAAATTTTAAGCCAAGTATTACGTGCAGATATGCTGTTATTGACTCATGTCACTTACCATTTTATACATCTATTGATTTTTCAATTCACTTTTGCTGACTAATGTTGATCGTAGGGATTCTGGTGTCACAATTCAGTTCAGCGACATGTAACATCTTAGTGCAGATGCTAAGTAACTGTTTTAAAATGCTGAAAAGTTAACAGTCATGAAAATGCATGGACTTCTTTCTTCAGTGTCTGGAGCTGTAGTGGTGTTATTGGCGCGTGTCCCTTTGCTCCAAATCTACCAGTGAGATGTCTATTCTGTGCAATGGACAGTGGCTGAATGTTATCAGCTGACAGGTTTCATTTCATTACCAACAGATAAATATTCAGGGCTTTGCAATTGCCACTTTGCTGGTAGCACAGTTTCATGCCCCCAAGTGTCTGTCATCAGTTAGTGGTTATATCTTAACTGATGATCACAAAAAGTATGAAAAAGATTTGCTGCTGAGTAATGTAAATGCCAATCCACCTAAGCACCTTTAGGCTGCAAACAGAATTTGAACATATAGGGATTCTGGACCGGTGTATCACTCCACAGCACAGCAACGGTTAATAAGTTTAAGCACATTCTCAGGACATTGTTTCACTTGCCCCCTCTCCCCACTACGATCCTGGTCACCTGAAATAAACCTGACATTTTAGTATCTGTTTTACATCTTGGCTCAGTTAGGCAATCAACTCTGTAAGAACATAAACGGACATATAAATGGGGACTATAAGAACATGGTCACCTGAAATAAACCTGACATTTTAGTATCTGTTTTACATCTTGGCTCAGTTAGGCAATCAGCACTGTAAGAACATAAATGGACATATAAATGGGGACTATAAGAACATGCCGTGGGTGCTTGTGCCTTAGTCCAGCTGTGCAACATCAGCCTGAAGCTCAGGTATGGCTTACTGTCTACCACTTTGTTCACCCCCATGTACCTGTACCATTTCACATCCTCCCTTGCCTTAGTCCAGCTGTGCTACATCAGCCTGAAGCTCTGGTAGGGCTTACTGTCTACCACTTTGTTCACCCCCCATGTATCACTGTGCTACATCAGCCTGAAGCTCTGGTAGGGCTTACTGTCTACCACTTTGTTCACCCCCACGTACCTGCACCATTTCACATCCTCCCTTGATCTACAGTGAGTGGATCCTCATTCATACGCACATATGCACGCACAAAAAACCCAGTCTTCAAAAAATTAAGATACATTTATTATGTTTGTTATGTTTGCTTGAACGCATGTGCAAGAAACATAGTGCCATCATCCGAGATTTCGGAGGTGTGTCTCCCCCTCTTCCAATTCAGTCAGTGTGTTGGCAGGCACAGCCCCTGTAAGCCAATGCATGCTGGAGCTGTCTATGACAAGCTCCAAAATGCAGTGGCATACAGTTCAAAGGGAGAGCTACACTTCAGTGAGCAGCGATAAGATATCGCTTGCTCATGCGCAGCCCCCCCACACACACACGCAGGTGTGCGCGCCCCGCACGCACACACTGTATAGCTGACGGGGGTGCCCAATCCCCTTGGCTGTGCTGCGCCTCCCAAAGTTTTCCAATGCCATGCTGGGTGCCCACCCCAGCATGGCAACTCATGATAGCTGACGGGGGGTGCCCAATCCCCCATCGGCTCCACTGTCCTCCCCCCCTCCTCGAGTACTGGGTGCCACGCTGGGAGCCCACCCCAGTGTGGCAATTGATGCTTTGAGCGATGGGGGTGCCCAATCCCCCGTCAGCTGAACGCCCCCAACCATCCTTGTGCCACTCTGGGAGCCCACCCCAGCATGGCAAATGTCCCGCATCGTCATTGGAAACAAAAAGAACACCTGTAAAGATAAAATGGTCCCACGCAGTCTCCCTGGCCCCCCTCCCACAATCCGCACCCACCCACTGCGCACCCTGCCTCCCCACACCCCCCTCACCCCATACTTACCTCCGGACCTCGGCACGATGAGCTTCGGTGGACCGGGAACACGTCTGCACTCTTCAAAGCCGACCGCGAACTGAGGAAATGCTGGTAAGCTGTATAATGGACTAGATAGGGGTTTTCAACTTTGTTGCATATCTCAGGCATTTTTTGGAATTTTTGCACCAAATTTTCAACATGGGGTTTTTGGGAACCCTTCTCATGAATGATGTCACTGTCATGGCGTTATTTGGGCCCAAAGGGTGATTTTGCAGTCACTGCGCGAAATCACCTTTCGGGACTGATTAACAAAATGACACTGCCAGTGTTCATAAGGTGGGCTCTCAAGAAGCCTATTTTGAAAATTTGGTGGAAAATTTCAAAAACACTATGTTTTACTTAGCGCGCTATGCGCAGTTCCTAAGCACGCTGTAGTTCGCAAATTTTCAATATTTTCATCAGATTTTCAACATTGCCATTTTACCACACCTTCTTATAAGCAGTACAGCTGTCATTTTTCACATCTCACCCAAAACGTGTTTCCGCCCATGTAGCGATAAATGGCGCAGTTGGTGTCCTAAATTAATGTACGGGACAAATTAAGAAAATCACAGTGATACTGTTCATGAGCAGAGGTCTTAAAATGGCTATGTTGAAAATTTGGTAGAAAATTCCAAAAATGACTGTTTTACGGCGTACGCAGTAATTCCTATGTACGCCGTAAGTTCGCGAATTTTCAATATTTACACTCCAGATTTTCAACATTACCATTTTACCACACCTCCTTATGAGCAGTATAGCTTGCATTTTTCACATCTCACCCAAAATGTGTTTCCGCCCATGTAGCACACAATGGCGCAGTCGATGTGAGAAATCAATGTATGGGACATATTAAGAAAATCACAGTGACACTGTTCATGAGCAGAGGTCTAAAATGGCTATGTTGAAAATTTGGTGAAAGCATTCCTAAAAATGACTGTTTTATGAGCGTGCGTTGCACAGTTCCTATGCATACTCATAAGTTTGCAAATTTAATATTTTCACTCCAGATTTTCAACATTGCCATTTTATTACACTTCCTTATAAACAGTACAGCTGCCATTTTTCATATGTCACCCAAAATGTGTTTTCGCACATGTAGCACACAATGGTGCTGTTGGTGTGCGAAAGCAATGTTTGGGACACATTAAGAAAATCACAGTTACACTGTTCATAAGCAGAGGTCTTAAAATGGCTATGTTGAAAATTTGGTGACAAACGTCCATAAAATGACTGTGTTATGAGTGAGCATTTGCAGTTTCCATGCACCCTCGTAAGTTCATGACTTTGTAATATTTTAAGTCCAGATTTTCACCAGTGGCATTTTTCCACACTGCCTTATTTACAGTACAGCTGTCATTTTTCACAACATGGCCAAAGTGTGTTTTCACACTTTCAGTGCAGAGATGCGTGGTCACTGTGGGAAATTATTGTTCAAGACAGATAAAGCAAATCACAGTGACACTGTTCATGATCAGAGACACCAAAATGCCTGAGTTGACAATCTGCTGTAAAAAAATCCCCAACCTAATTATATTACGGGTGTGCGTTGCACAGTTTCTATGTACGCTCATGACTTCGCCATTTTTTTAAATATTTTTACTGCAGATTTGCAACATTGCCATTTTTTACACCTCCCCATGCACAGTACAGCTGTCATTTTTTACATCTTGTTCGGAATGTTTTTGCACCTGTGGTGCTAAATGCCATGAGTTGCTGTGCATAAGCAGCTTTGCTAAGAAACTGATATTCCCCTGTTCATGAGGTGGGGTCACACAAAACCATGTTGAAAATTTGGAGCGAACATACCAACGAATGCCTGAGGTATTAGGGTTTCCAACCATAACGCCCAACCCTGTAGAGAATGACAGGCATCTGGGGTGTGACTTGGGATTCTTGCCTGTAATGCTCATACTATTCCACACCCTGCAGCCAGTGAGAAGCATCGAGGTATGCCTTGGACTCTTCAGCCCCAATGTTCAACCCACTCTCCTATATCACACCCATCTCACTGTATTTCCTAATGGAATGGGGTGCGCATAAGGACCAAAGACCCCAAGGAACACCGTGACACTTGCCAATGCCTGCAGGGTGGGGTGTACTGAAATGATGTGGCCATTATGCCTGACGACCCAAAGGCACACCCCAATGCCTGTCACTCTCTGCAGGGTGGTGGTGGGGTTGGCTTCAGTTCAATACTTCACTGCCATTACTATTACGCAGTTCTGTAACTTCTACACTACCACTGCCAATGCCAGCAAGCAAACATTCGGCATTGACAAATGCTTGTTTACGGTCTAATAACCGACAAAATAAAAAGAAGTTCTATATGGTTTTCATCTTATTTTCACTTATGTCACAGAAACCAAAAAAGAGAACAGGACCCACAGGTTTCCAGCACTGCAAAGAGTGTGGGGAACTGTTTGCAAAGGCTAATCGTCATTTGTTTGCTTGTTCTGTCCGGGGTTTGACCACCTTCAGACATACTGTGAAATCTGTGCTAATTTTCCTCAGTCCACCCTTGAAAGGCGGTTGAAAAGGCTAAGGGAAAAAATGACTGATAAGGCTGCTAACCCGGCCACTGAACAGTCCACTGAACCAGAGGGACTGCCCTGTGACAGGGACGATAGTTCCACTAAGAAAAGAACTGTGGATATTTAAGAAAAAATGAAAAGAAAAGCCCCAGAAACCACAACTGGTACCAACAGCGGTTCCTTCTGCTGAAGAGATCACGAATGCGATCAGGATTATTCAGTCCTTGCAGTGTCCGGCTCCAGCTGAAAAACAGCTGGTTCCACAAACTCCTGGTTCACAAGTCCCCGGTTTAACAGAACAAGGTGGGGAACAGTTTGAGGATCTGGTCTTGGTAAAGAACCAGAAGAGGATTATGGAGACGATGATTATGATGAGCCTATAAAGCCAGATATCCCTCCTTCACCCCACAGGCCTGATTCCCCTAATAACAGAAATTAAGACTTTTCTTCATACTTTGTTTTTATGAAGCAAGTGGCCTAGTTCTTGACCTCCCATCCCAGAAGTCTCTGGAGGATGAGGAGGAAGAAGACTATAATGAAATGATGGACGTCCCTCTATCAAAAAGACTGCTTCTCCCTTTAGACAAGTCCTTGAGGAGGCAGACCATGAAAATATTAGAGAACCCCATTTCTGTCCCTCCTTCTGATAAAGTGGACAGGAAGTACTGAGTGGATAAGTCTGGGACTTAATTTTTGTTTGGTCACCCCAGTCATGAAGGTGTAGTACAGGCTGTAGTTTGTGACAAAGCTGGCATCCCTCTGGCCTCCCACCCTCCTGAGAAAGATTCCAGGAGAATGGATTCAATAGCTAAGAAGGTTTATTTAGGATCCTCCTAGCCATTAGGCAGGCATCCTATATGGCATATCTAGCCAGATATCAAAATCTGTGTGGTCCACTGTACTGAAATTGCCAAGTCAGTTCCCTCCAATGGCTGCTGACCTGGAAGAAAGGTTAAGAGGGGCATTGAAGCATCTAAGACCCAATTTAGGATGGCAGTGGATGCAATGACACTGCATCCAGGCAGATGGCTTCAGCAGTGTCTCTGAGAAGGTTTGCATGACTTAGAACCACTAACCTCTCACAAGACACACAAAACAATGCCTTGGATTTTCCCTGTGACCTGTGTCTCTGTTTGGAGAACAAACAGAGGCATACATGAAAAAAATGGATGACTACAAAGCTGCCTATAAAACTGCAGCAGTAAGGAGAGAACTGCCTAACCCCAGAGACACCACCTCTAGGGGCGTCAGGGCAGGACTCTTACAGGCCTTATTTTCAGCCCAAGTCTTTCCCCAATATCAGCTATGGATAATTTAGGGCAGGGGCAGGAGGGGCACTGGCTGCACTAGCCCTACTGTCCAGCCAGTAGCTCAATCAAAGCAAACTCCCTGAGCAGAATGTCTGGGTCACCTCCCCATTACCAGTAGGGGGCAGACTGACCCACTACTTCCAGGAATGAAAAAAACATTACCACAGACAAATGGGTTCTGGAAGTAGTGGGCATGGGTCTGTTCCTCAGTTTCAAAACCAGGCCAAGGCTGAGGTCAAGGGCTTTCAAGCCCTCTTCCCTGTCAGAAACAACCCTAATGGAAAAGGAAGCATCATCTCTTCTGCTACTTCAGGCAGTAGAACCAGTCTTTTCCATTCAGAAAGGCAAGGGTCTATATTCGAGATACTGCCTTACATTAAGGAAAACAGGGGAGTGGTGTCCCATTCTGGATCTCAGATACCTGAACAAGCACCTAGCAAAACCAAAATTCAAGATGGTCACTCAATTTACCATATTACCTACCCTAAGGCAAGAAGACTGGCTAGCATCCCTGGACCTAAAAGATGCTTACTTCCACATCCCAATCAGAAGGTCACACAGAAAGTACCTCAGATTCAGATTGCCATCAGGCCATTATCAATTCAGAGCAATGCCCTTCGGACTAACATCTGCTCCAAGAGTATTCACAAAATGCCTAGCTGTCATGGTGGCACAACTAAGGTGGCTAGGAGTATCAGTGTTCCCCTATCTGGATGACTGGCTCATTGTAGGCCAGTCACAGCAGCAAGTAAGAGAGGCACTAGCTGTCACTCAGAACACCTTGTCCTCCCTGGGATTCTTAGTGAATCAAAAGAAGTCTGTCCTAGAACCGGTGCAGTTGCTCAAGTTCATAGAGGCAGAATTGGATACAAAGACAGGAATGGTCTATCTTCCTCAGGACAGGGTGGACAACCTTATTCAAGTGGCTAGGTCTTTTCACTGCATGTTTCCAGACCAGCAAGGCATTTCCTGCAATTCTTAGGTCACATGGCAGCTTCAACTGTAACCATCACAGGAGCCAGGTTTCAGATGAGAGCCATCCAGTTTCATCTCAGGGAGTACTGGTCCCAAAAGAAAGACACTCTATCAAAGCTGGTCACAGTCACAGTCCCCCTTATTCAATCTCTGCAGTGGTCACAGGTAAGGGGACATCTCAGACAAGGGATACCTTTCATAAAGCAGCCCCCTTCTCTGATATTTATCACAGATGCTTCCCTCCTGGGGTGGGGAGCACATGTGGGGGATCACACTGCTCACGGCACATGGGGAAAGCAGGAATCCCCCCTGCACATCAATCTATTAGAGCTCAGAGCAGTTCTTCTGGCCCTTCAGTCTTTTGCCACTCAGGTGGTAGGGAAGGTGGTACAGGTCAGAACAGACAATACAACCACCATGTACTACATAAACAAGCAAGGGGGCACAAGGTCAAACCCTTTTTGCACAGAAGCTATGAAAATTTGGGCATTGGCATATTCTCTAAAGGTGTCCCTTTCAGCTGTTCATCTCCCAGGCAAGGACAATGCCCTAGCGGATGCCCTCAGCAGGATAAACCAGAATCACCACGAAGGTCACTGAATAGACAGGTCTAGCAGACCTTTTTCAGTAGGTAGGGCACCCCAGAAGTGAATCTGTTTGCAGCCCCAGACAATTACTAGTTCCCAGAATATGGTTGCAGACCCCCCAGCAGGAGCACAATTCCTCTGGATGCACTTCTGCCAGATTGGACAGGGAAGTTCCTGTATGCTTTCCTCCATTCCTCTACTGCTGAAAGTATTGAACAAACTGAGGCTTCAACCAGCCTCAATGATTCTCATTGCCCCAGATTGGGCCAGACAGCCCTGGTACTCCATACTCCTATCACCGCAGTAGCCAAGCCAATCAGTCTTCCCAGAAGGTACAACCTATTGACCTCTTCTCAGGGCAGAATCATGTACCCCAACTTACTATCCCTCAGATTCAGAGCATGGCTCTTGAGGACCTAAGATATGCGGACTTGCATCTTTCAGAGGGGTTATGGATATACCAAGAGTTTCCAGAAAGCCCTCCATTAAGAAAACATATGCCTCTAAATGGAAAAGGTTTTCCTTTTGGTGCCTGGCCAGAAGCCTGGATCATTCCCAAGCTAACATTTATATAGTCCTGGACTATATGGCTCATTTGCACTCCACAGGTTTAACTATTTCCACCCTGGGGGTGCATTTGGCAGCTGTTTCAGCTTATTGATCAGCAGGTAAAGCTTCTTCCTCCTCCTCTTTGGCTTCAAAGCCAGTGTTCAAAAAATTATTTAAAGGGCTGCTGCATTTACACCCAACACACAAGGAGCCCACTCCCATGTGGGATCTAAATATTTGCATTGCTCAGCTCATGCAACCTCCATTTGAACCCATGTCATCAGCAGATCTCAAATACGTGACTTGGAAAACTGTATTTCTGGTTGCCATTACCTCTGCCAGGAGGATCAGTGAACTCCAGCCACTATCCACAGAGCCTGGGTATATCACAGTTCATAGGGACAAGGTAGTCCTGAGAACTAACAGAAAGTTTTTGGCTAAGGTGGTATCAGATTTCCACCTTAACCAGTCTATTACCTTGTCAGTCTTCTTTACAGACCATTCCACTTCAGGTGAACGTAGGTTGCACAGCCTGGATGTAAAAAGGGCAGTCAGCTACTATCTTGACCACACAAAGGGTCACAGACAGTATCGAACCCAGCTCTTCCTTACCTTTGGAGAGGTGGGGAAAGGAAATCCTGCCACAAAGTGATCCACTGCCAGATGGATTGTAGCTTGTATCCATTTCGGTTATAGCAAGGTAGGTAAGGAACCACCTGCAGGCCTCAGGGCCCATTCAACTAGAGGTACTGCAGCCTCTCTAGCAGCTGCTGGAGATATCCCACTAGTAGATATCTGCAAAGCTGCAACTTGGAAGACAGTCCACACATTCACAAAGCATTATTGTTTAGACATACAGGCCAGAGGTGATGCCAGGTTCAGCATAGCAGTCCTGCAGAGCCTGTTTCCTAAATAGGTTATAGGCCCACCTCCAAAGGCACTGCTTGGTAATCTGCATAAGTCAGAATACAGTAAGATTTTCTGGGGTTTGAAAAAAAAATTACCCACCTTAGTAATCTTGTTTCTTCTAAGGGAATCTTACTGTATTCTGAGCTCCCTCCCTTCCCCGCCTGCTAGAACCTATGGTCACTGCATTATAGCTGTGCTAGAGTTGTTGCAAACCTTGGGGTGTATACTGTTTTTATTTTTGGGCATCTGTGACTTGAGTATTCAAGGATGCCAGGCTTTGGAGTATTTGAAAGAAGGGTAATTCCCTAATATTTTCTTCTGCCATTTCTGGTTTAGGAGGGTTCTATGGTTATTATTATTATCCTTCCATTAGTTGGAAACTGCTTAGAGCATGCTTTGTAAGAATCTGATGGTTAGGAGTTGTTTACTAGGGACAGTAGTTTGAAAACTGAGCTCAAGCCTAGCATTCCATCATTTGCATAGGTTCTATTAACCATTCTGGCTCCGGGGCAGTCCTATGGTGAGACCATACTGCATAAGTTAGAATACAGTAAGATTCCCTTAGAAGAAACAAGATTACTAAGTTGAGTAATTTTTTCTTAAATACAATTCATGAAAAATCATACCACCACATAGCATGCCAAATATCAGGCCGTCACATAACAAAAGACCCCGACTGGTTTCGCACCTAGTGTGTCATCAGGGGGATGGTCTATTACATTTGCAAAGGGTCTTAAGCAGTCATTTGTTTAAAGTGACAGTGCACCCACAAGTGTGATAATTACAAAAGTATTCAGTGCTACAAAATATTCCTAAAACATACCATAGGCCTACACACCACTAGTGTAAAATACTATATCAAAACCTAAAATCCCAAAGCTAAATACAACTACTATGCTACAGCAAGGTTAAATAACAGTAGAAAATGCTATATGTGTAACTACTAGAAAATACTATGGGTGGGATATTCAGAAGGGTTGCGCATGATTGCGCCATGTGCAACCCACTGATGTGCCCTGGCACGATATTCAAAAGGGGGAAGTGCATGGCACAAATCCCAATGTGCCAGGGCGCATCAGTATTGTATGCAGCACAAGTGGGGGGGGCGTGCCCTTGCATACCCCCGCACATCCCAATATTCAGCCCGGGATGTGCAGAGCCCATGCAGGTGCAACCCCTGCATGTGCGGCATACAGTTGTTCCAAATAATAAAGGAGGAACAGCTGGCCACCCACAGGGAGCTGCCGTGGTTGCAGGAGCAACACGGCAGCTGCCAGCTGTGGTGGCCTCCCAAGCTCTGGGCAGCACCTCCTCGAATAGCACTTCCCCATGCCCGACTGCGGGCAGAAGTAGGAAATAAACAGTCCCATATCCTGTGGTCCAGTGGACCGCTCCTCATCTGATCGCGGCATATGTATAAAATTAAAGTCCTCATATCCCTGGTGGTCCAGTGAACTGCTGGCAGCCCGATCATGGGCATATGTATAAAATAAAGTCCTCAGAGTCTTGCGGTCCAGTGGATTGCTTGCAGCTCGATCACGGGCAGAAGTTCAAGAAAGATCAGTCCATCCCTGGTGGTCCAGAGGCTCATCTTCCCACTGAGCCCTCACACTGGCCTCGGTCAGTGTGCAGGCGGTAGCCCCCACCCGCCAGCTGCTGCCTGGCTAATCGACTGCATACAGTACAGAGTTAGAGCCCATTGGTCCACAGTGTGGGCCAATGCAGACCGTATCAGATAGTGCAGTCCAGATATGTGAATGAAACTTTCACATATCTGGCCTTGTAGCATAGTACAGTCTGGCATCGCCATTGGCCCACGCCAGGACCAATGGGTGTACAGCTGTACTGTATGCAGTCAGTCGGCGGGTGGCCAAGCAGCTTGGGTGGGGAGCTGCTGTCTGCCGCTGACCGAGGGAGCGGGTGACAGGGCTCAGTGGGAGGGTGGGGGGTACTGCTGGACCACCAGGGATGGATTTAATCTTTTTTTTGGACTTCTGCCCGTGATCAGGCTGCAAGCGGTCCACTGGACCACCAGAGATATAGGACTTTTTTTTATATACATATGCCCGCGATCGGGCTGTGAGCGGTCCACCGGACCACCAGGGATATAGGACGTTTTATTTTTATACATATGCCCGCGATTGCGCTGGGAGCAGTCCACTGGACTACCAGGGATATGGAAGTGTATTAGTTCTATACTTTGCCCACGATCGGGCAGTGGGCACTTTGCCACTTGTGCAGGGCGCCGGTCCCGACGGCCGCAGCCTGGCATGGCGCCAGGTGCAAGTCGCTGGGATGCGCACACCTGCATGCAATGGGGCCATAATGACATGTAAATGGCCCTATTTGCACCTTGCATGCATTATGGCCCCATTTGCATGTGCACCTTTGAATATCACGGTTGATGCGCTAGCTAACGGCACTTGCGCCTAGCACATCTCCCTGCCCTCTCTGGCCACTTGTGCTGGTGCAGTGCCACTGTGCCATGCACAATGCGGGTGGCCACAGAGCAATATTCAATGGTGCTAAGCCATGGTGCAGCACTGTTGAATATCACCCCGTCAGCGCCCTGGCACATCCCAGTTGCGCTGCGCCCAGTCTTGCGCCACAGCCTGGCGCAGTCTGAATATCCCACCCTATGTGTATAATTAGTTCCCATAAATAAAGAGTGACTCTTTATTAATCCTCCAGTGCTTGAGGTGCACATTGTCAATTCCTCTGCATCCTGGAAAAGAAAACAAGCAGAGAGAACAAATACATTAGTATAAATTCAGTTCATATAAAAAAAAAATAGTAAGAGAGAGCAAAAGCAAGGAGATAAGTGCATCATCTCTTAATACAGGGAAGTAATTCAATCCTATCGTTGAAGCCAGGGGGTCCCATGGCCCCATATGTAAAAATCCAATGATTCTGTCTGTCAGCTTCTCAACAATGTCACCACCCCGGTCCCACCTCCACTTTCTTAATGCCACAAAACTTAAAGGCATGTCTAGTACCCATTTGATTAGCTGTCCTACACTGATTTGCTAATGCATTCTTAATATCATTCCCAGTGATGGAACGCAAATGTTCCTCTATTCGTACCTTGAACTGCCTAGTGGTCCTGCCAGTGTAGAATGCCCCACATTCAGAAGTAGCCAAATAGACCAAATGATCTGTAACACAATTAAAAAAGCTTGTTTCATGTTTTAGTACTGTTATATGTAGTGAGTGTTTTGTTCTCAAATGGAGGTACAAAATTTGCAACTTCCATACTTGTAAGTACCACTTGGTAATGGAGGTAGCCAGTTCCCTGTCACACCACTTGACTATCTCCTGGTTGATAACTCGGACCAGCCTATCTCTCAGGTTTCTACCTCTGTCGAACACCATTCTCAGTTTCAATTTGGTGGAAGCCCTTAACAGTGGGTCAGACTCAGAATGCCCCAATAGGCATTTATAATCTCCTGTATTTCTTTTGCATGCCTTGTATATCTGGTGATAAAATTCATCCTCAGGGGTCCCCCCTTCCTCTTGCTCCTTCACAGACATTAGTTCTTCCCTGTTGGTAGTAAATGCTTCCCTGTAGGCCTGTTCCACCACCCTACTGCCATAACCACTATCCAAAAACCTTTGGTACATATCAGATCCATTAACAATGAAATCATTGTCCTTGACACCAGCCCTTCTGCTGTCTGAGCAGTAGGTGTTCGGAGGAGCAGGCCATCCACGTAGGGATATACGTAATGTCCCTCCTGTCTCAGTTGCACCACAAGCACGATCAGGATCCTGGAAAACACCCTGGGCACTGTCCCAAGGCTGAAGGGAAGCACCTGGTACTGGAAATGCTGACCTATGAATTGCGAACCTCAGAAACTTATGGTGCGACTGGTGGATGGGGACATGTAGCTAGGCATCCTTCAGATATATGCATGCTAAATAATATCCTAGTTGGATAGCCTGTATGCTTGATCTTAAGAACTTCATCTTGAAGGTTGTGTGGCAGACAAACTTGTTCAAATGTTTCAGGTCCAGAATTGGTCAGAGCCCTACCCCTGACTTCTTAGGAAGTACAACATAAATTAAGTAGAACCTTCCTCGCTGTGGAGAACAGGAAAATTGCCTCAATCTGTATCAAGTGATCTATGGTCTGAGTTTCCGCTGCCTTTTCACTGGGTTCCGAGGTACAGGGGATTGCAGGAAATGACCTCTTGTGGGTACTGTGGTGAACCCTATGGCGTTGCCTATAGCCAGGATTTCCAGTACACATGCGGCTAACATCAGTTGGGCCCATTGCTAGTAGAAATTCTGCAGTCTTCCACCAAGGGAAGGGGGGCAGAGATGGACCTGCATACCTTCACTGTGAGTTACCTCCTCTTCTCTCTGCATCTCCATTATGTCTGTGGCAAAGGATCCTCTGTTACTGTCGCCCTGGAATCTGGAATAGGCTCCCCTATTCCTCTGGTTTCTGAAATTCCAAAAGGGTCAAAAACTGCTTCTCTCTGCCCTCATGACATTGAGTTCGCCTTCTGTTGCTGCTTGGATACTGAAAGTTGTCCCTTCTTGTCCTGGACATCCTTTAGAATGTCATCCAGGCCAGAGCCAAATAATAACCCTCCTTCAAAGGACAGGTTGAACAGTTTTGCCTTGGATGCCTGGGGCACAACACAGTGCCAGAGTCAGACACCCCATATAGCTGCCACAATATGATAAGCAGAATTGGCTGGCATCCATAAATTGCCCACTGTGGCATCCCCCAGAAAAGCAGATGCCATGGATACAAGCTGCAAAAGTTTGCCCCCTCTGACTCTGGAGTGATGTAACTACCCAGAGCAATGATCCATGAGTTTAATGCTCTGGATACAATGGAGGATGCTTATGAGGGCAAAGGTTTACTCCATTTGAGGCAAAAGCCCTTCTAAATGAGGTGTCCACCCACTTACTGTGGATGTTAGTTAGGGCTGCCGAACCTTCAATAGGTATTGTTGTGTGCTTAACAGAATTATACATGGCCTTGTCTGCACAAAGGAGGAGCCTCCTCTTCTTGGAACTCTCCTCAGGAATTGCTAACATGTCACCCTCATCTAGGGAGCTGGTTGCAGAGTACAAAGTATGAGAAAGACATTGGTGCAGAGGAAGAGGCAGACAGGATTTGTGTCCAGCGACTCCATAACTTGCAACTCCTTCAGCTGCAATGTCCAACAAGCTTACGTTATAAGATATGACAGAGACTTTGCATCAAATGGGAGGGATCGGAATCTTTTTCTTGGGCTCAATCACTCTCTCTCCTACTCTTTGGGGGACTCTTCCTCCTCATCTGATAGAATCGCAAGTCAGGATTTTCCCTGTGTCCCCAATGATCCTCATCTTGACCGCCATGTCAAGGCCAGGACAGCCTGAAAATCTGAGTGAGTAGAATCTCTCTCTGCTGTGGTGTACCTGAAGGTGCCTGTAAGGGACCCCTGATCTGAGGGACCCACCTTGGGTTAGGATGTGTTTGTGGGGATGTCCTGCAGAACATCACAATTCAGCAGCTTATTTAAGAGCAGAAAAGGACTCATGAACTCAGCTTCATCACTACCAGTCAGTATCCCTGATGCACCACGCCCAGCTCGAGGGTTCCGCTATGAGTATCATAACAGACACATTACTTCATTACACAATTAGAGCAGTAAGGGGAGGGTGTCCTCATCCTCTTGTAGGTCTTACAAGTCTAAAATACAACAGATCTCCGATAAGCCATGGTGCCAGTTCCTAATAGCCAGTATCCCAAAACTAAAGGAATGTAGATAAAATGCTTTGTATAATTTACATGCAAGCTCTATACAAACATTCTATATTTTAAAGTTGCCCTATGGCTGCCAACAATGGGGGGGGGGGGCTCCTGTCACAGCCTTTCATTTTCTGTATCCCCAGAGCTGAGCACTGAAAAAGAGAAAATACCTTCTTCTAACTTGGAGCTGCCTGGAGAGAAAACCTGTTCCTTTCAACAACATTGTCAGCATGCTGCTTTGCTGCCTCCTCCTCTGTTGTTGTGGCTATCCAATACACAGAAAGAAAATGACAGCCAAGCTGACAAAATTGCTCCACCTCAGCTACTGTTCTGGGAGCAAGGAACAGTGCGCCAAGCCATGTGTGCAAGCATGATGTTGCACTGATGCATGTGATGGCACATCTGGCAGCAGCACACCGGCCACAGCACGTGCGCCTAAGCCATAAAAAAGCATGAAAGCAGCCGAGCAGGAACACATAGGCAGAAAGAGGTGCAGAATCATGCTGGTAGATTGCCAGCAATGGTGGATGAGCCACACAACTCAAGACAAATAAACAATAAGACACAATGGGTTGTGTATGGAACAGATTTTACCGCATGCCTAGGGACGTAGTGAGGCACGAGCCTGCAGTCCGTGTGCCTTCAGCCCCTCTAAGAGTGGTAAAATCTGTTCCATGCACACCTCAGAGTGTCCGCTTGCACTTATAAAATAGGCTATATTTTAAAAGCATTTCTAAAATTAGATAGGTTTAGCTAAGAAAAAGGCTGTCATTTGATGAATTTATTATAAAATAGTCCTTCTGCCTGGTTTGCTATTGAGCTTTTGTCCTTTGGCAGCATCCGTAGTTGTATTTTTTTTCTTTGGAGCATGACTGATGGTGACTGCCCCTCCCAAAAAAGAGATATGTCCATATAGTGCCGGTAGAATTTAATGATTGATATATATATATATATATATATATATATATATATGTATATATGTATATGTGTGTATATATATATATATATTTATATATTAGAGGCAAAACTCCGTTTAATGCATTAGTTAGGGTTGTTCCACAGCGACAAAGTGAGAATTGCTGTTAGGTTGAAAACCCTAACTCCGAATTCACCCCCCCAGCACCACACACACACACACACACACACACACACACACACACACACATATGCAAGTATGGGGGAGGACCAAGTCAACACAACCAATGACAGACATCCAGCAGCAGGTGACAGAAATAACAAACAATTGTCTAAATGTACTACAAGACATCCCCACCCACCTGACCAGGTACTGCATGCTCAGTGGAGATCAACAGCAAAACTGAGGCCATGTACACCAAACGTACACATCCCTGATTGCAGCTGCACACAAAGTACCCTTCTTTGAGAATGATAACGAGAAATAGTGAATGTAATGTGATGGCGGAGCCACATGATGTCTTGTGGCATAGTAACAGGAGAGCAACTAAACAGAAGCGCCGCACAGTGGCGCGACATGGTAACGCAAGCGAAATGACAACAGAAAGGGCAATGCACAGTGGCATAGATGGGAACAGATCTGCCACGTGATGTGTTGTCACATAGTAACATGGTGCCTGCAAACGGAAATGTCAATGGGCATGTGATGAAAGTGAAACAGAAAGAGAAACAGTACTGTAGACACAAATGGCAAAAATAACAGAAACGCAAGCGCAATGAAAACACAAAGGATAACGCACAAAGGGCCCCGACTCCCACCACATGATGTCTTGTGGCATAGTAACAGGAACAGCAACGCAAACAGAAGCGCTTAACAGTGGCACACAAGGTAACGCGAAGCATGAATGAGAACAGAAAGGGTAACTAACACGGTGGCGTAGGACGGAACGGGTGCCACGTGATGTCTTGTCACATAGTAACATGGTGCCTGCAAATGGAAATGTCAAAGGGCATGGTGACACAAAGTGAAACAGAAAGAGAAACAGTACGGTAGACACAAATGGCAAAAATAACAGAAATGAGCGTAAATGAAAACGCAGGATGACGACGTGGTGGCGAACGCAATGGTAAGTGAAACAGGCATGGAACTGCAAGCGGAAACGGCAATGGTAACAGTAATGTAAGCTACAGGCTGGTTTTCCCCAAAAGCTGAATAGAGAAAGACAGTGAGTACAAAGAATGTATGCATAATAATGGGTATCGGAGCAGAAATGAGGACTTGGAATACTAAATAAGTTATATCTCAGGAACCGTACGACATAGAAAAAAAATTTAAATGTCATATGATTTATGACTGTCCTGGCTAGTTTTGTACTTAGCCCCTGTCAGGGGGCTAAGAATTTTTCTGACTTAAAGTCCATATCTCGCACCGTTTCCAAGATACGGGCCTTGAAAGGCACGGCAAACGCCGTAATGTTATCCTATGGGAAAAAAAGAGAAGTTCGGAGCACCATAACTTTGCCTCCCTGTAATATTTTTTCACCAAACCACTGAAAGGCACATCTGTGGGCTGTTGGCTGTCTTCCCTCCAAATTTCAGGAAAAAAGACCAAACCGTTATTTTGCAGCAGGATCCAAAGGATTTCTGTAATGAGTCGGGCGCCGTAATGTTATCCTATGGGAAAAACCATCAACTTTGGAGTGCCGTAACTTTGCCGCCATGTAATATTTTTTCAATACAAGACTGAAAGGCACATCTGTGAGATGTCGGTCCCGCCTCTCCAAATTTCAGCCCAAAACTCCCAATGGTTCTTTGCAGCGAGTGCCAAAGAATCGCTGTCACTTTCCCACAGATGGAAAACTACTGTCACAATTTGCGTAAAGCATTTGCAAAGTTCGACACTTTCGTGAGCACGAAAGTAATTTGCGAAGTACTTTTTCCAGAAATTTGAAAACATATTTCTGGGGTGTTTTACCACAAAATAAAGACATGGCAAGCATCCTCAGGGTCCGACTAGGTGAATACAAAAAGAATTAGGTTGCTAGAGGGTCCCAAATTTAAATGCCAACCATTTTTCTGATCACCAACTGAAAACAAAATGGCCGATTTGTGAAAGTAACAGGCCCATTTGCGAAAGTAAAAATGCATTTGTGACACTGTCAAACTTTTTAACTTTTCCCATTGACTTATAATGGGAAACTGTTTTTTGAATAACTTTTGAACCGTTTAATATCTTTTCACAAAATCTTCAAAAGGCACATCGGAGACCCCAGCCGCACATTCCCTGAAGATTTCGGGTCGGTCGCGTAAACCGTATGACCTGTAGGTGCGACTGTAGAATTCCAGAAAAAGTAAACGCCACACAGATCACGCTTAATAACTCCGCAGTCAGACATCCCGACCAGTACAAAACTTGCTTAGATCCCAAGACCTATGGTTCTTGATTAAGTATTCCAAATTTCAGCCAAATCCATGAAACGGTTGCAAAGTTATTAAGGTCAAAGTTTTGGGGTTTAAATATAGAAATGGCTCTCAACCCATTTGTTCTTTTAAGTGATGCTCCTTTGCTCTGCTGTTTAAGTTTTAATGTATCAGGAGAGCTGTCTGACCTGCCCTTCACACTGACATCTCGCTGTTTAGAAAATAAAAACATTGCTTCTGATTTAATTTTTTTTCACTTAGTGAAAGTGGAGGTTAACACAGAAGTACAGCCACTCTACTAAACACCCTTTCTCTCTCTCTCTCTCTCCATGTAACTCATGTCTCTTAATACATTAAAATTTAAACAGCAAAGTAAAAGAATAAAAAAATACTTGTTTTCCCAATTTTCTTTTTGTTTCTAAAGTATTATTGCCTACTTTCTTTATCCTGTTTTTCTTTTTCTTTGTTTTACCCCACATTCAAGATATGGAATGTTTATCATGGAATGTTTACCATGGAATACAGGGATTCAAAATTCTGCTCAGTTCCACTGGCAGAATGTTCCTTTCCTAATCTACTGTATACACACACAACATATAGGATAGCGTATGCCTTGCTATACACAACAAGGTTTTTCTCAACTGAGTGGTTACTATGCTAACCAGATGACCTCAAGAGTGAAGCTCGAGAGGTCTCACGGTTGCCATAGTAACCGCGAAGTTGAGATTAATCTTGTTGTGTATAGAGCCATACACTGTTCTGTGTAGTGTATGACCAGATAGTGCACCTCCACAAAATAAAACATGGAGCAAATAGGTATCTTGCACAAACACAGATACTTTACTAAGTTCATTATGCCTAAAAGACACATTCATTATTGACTGAATACGGCGCAAACTAAAAAAATGTCCCACATACAGTGCATTCAGTCAGTTGCCATGGCAATTTTTTTATTTTAGTTGTTTAACCAGGTATAGCACACTAAGCTGAAAGCTTTTTTACAGGAGCGACCTGCTCAGGGTCACACAGTATGCAAGTGGAAACTGTGGGATTCAAACCCAGGTCTGGTCTGCTGGATGTCACCAGATTTGCAGCTCAGAGCCTTAGACCACTGCGCTATACTGCCTCCTTTATATCACCGTGGTGGCCTGAAGTTGTGGAAACACAAAACTGGAATAGGGAGGGAGAAATCACGTTAGTTTTTAACATACAGCAGCACCTCAAAATACAGGACACAATATGAGACTGGAGCTTCAGATCCTCTCGTTGCTCACTCTAGTAGAGAATCCTGATCACACCGCCACAATAACTGAAAGGGGAACTCTGAGAAACAAGACCAAAAAATGGGGATCCCCATTTCAGATTGCACTGCTGATATCTGACATTTCAGGCATACTTCCCACACCCTGCAAAATTCCTCCACATTCGCATAAACTAATCAAACTGCTACTCCTGTATGTCTGTGACTAGAATCAGAGTTTTATTTTATTTTTTTTAAACTGGAATGTCAGTTGTAGGCAATGGACCACAGCGTCAGGTAGAGCGAACTGCCTGCTTGCATTCTAGCTCACGGTCATTCTGTTGTGACGTACGTACTGCAGCAGAACGAAAAGTCATTCTGCTGCAGTACGGATGTCACTAGTGCAGCAGAACGATTTTTACACAGCATGGAAATCCATGCTGAACTATGTTCGACCATATACTATAAAGGCCTCTTCTAGAGCCAGAGACTCAATTATCTCACTGACAGGGCAAGCAGAAGAGATTTCTGTGGTGAGCAGGAAAAGATACTAACATACTAAAATGCCAGCAGAATAGGCATCATGGTATTTCGAGTCTGCTCAAGAGTCAGCACCCATAATGAGTGCTGTTTCCGCTGTCCCCCGTCCTAGTTATCCCCCAGCATTGACATTACTCAGCTTCACCCTCCCCCTATACCTGTTCCATCCCCTCTTGAACCCCGCCACAGTATCCTTCTCCACCAGCTGCTCAGGCAGTGCATTCCAAGGTTCTACCACCCTCTTAGTGAAATTACGCCTCCTCCTTTTCCCCCGAGACTCCCCCCTCTGGCTTCTACCTATGTCCCCTGGTTGCCCCCCCTTTCTGTGGGAACACCCTGTCTAAGCCTACCTTATTTATCCCTCTTATGTACTTGAAGACCTCTGCCATGTTCCCCCATCCCTCTTCTCCTCTCCTCCAGAGAGTACAGGTTGAGCTTCTCAAGCCTCTCCCAGTAGGTCCTTTCCCCTATATCACTAATCATCTTGGTTGCCCTTCTCTGGACCCTCTCCAGGAGTGCAATATCCCTTTTTAAGTCGGCCACCAGAGACTGAATGCAGCATTCAAGCTGCGGCCCTAACAGGCAGTTGTACAGCGGTAGAATCACTTCCCTCCTTCTTGAGGTTATCCCCCTAGTGATGTACCCGAGCATCCTATTGGTCTTGGCTGCTGCCCTCCTACATTTCTCAGAGTTGTTCATTTTGACATCCACCACCACCCCCAGGTCCCTCTCCCCATTTGAGACTTGCAGTGTGTCCTCTCCCAGGGTGTACCTGTGGCCTGGGTTTCTAGCCCCCCATGTGAAACATCCTACACTTCCCCGCATTAAACTTCAGTTTGCAGGTACATGACCACTTCTCCAGAGCCTCCAGGTCCTCCTGCAAGTCAACCCTTCCCTGCTCCCCATCCACCATTGCCCCCAGCTTCGAGTCATCCGCAGAGAGACTCATTTTGCTCCCGATACCCTTCCTGATGTCTGAGATGTAGGCATTAAACAGGAGTGGCCCCAGGACCGATCCCTGGGGGAACCCACTAATGACCCTCCTAGGAGATGACTCCTTCCCAACCACCACCCTCTGAGTATACCCCAACAGCCAATTCCCAATTTATCTGATCATCTGCTTCCCCACCCCCATTTCCCCCAGCTTAGCTAGAAGCTCACTGTGAGGTACCGAATCAAACGCCTTGCTGAAGTCTAGAAAGAAGACATCCACCGTCTACCCTGGGCCAGCACCTTTGTCATCCAATCGTAGAACTCCGCAAGATTTATCTGACATGATCTGCCCAGGACAAAGCCATGTTGTCTATCATCCAATTAATCCATTTCCTCCAGTACCCCACCTAGCCTTTCTTTGATAGTGCCCTCCATCACTTTGCCAACCACCGACATCAGGCTGACAGGCCTGTAGTACCCTGGCTCCTCTCTTGAACCACCCTTGTGAACAGGTATGATGTAGGCCACCCTCCAGTTGTGGGGCACCCATCTCGTCTCAAAGATAGAAGAGGGATTTTTCCCCTGTGGTGGCACTTTCTATGAAATGCGGTACCCATGCTCATCTGCACTTTTCAGAAATGACCCCTTTCCTTGTTTTTGGCCTAAAAAAATCACACCCCTTAAATACAAATACAAGGAGTCAGTTATGACCCCCTCCTTAATATAAAATGAGGAACCATGTAATGGGTTTGCAGTAGTTGTACAGAGTATCTTATTACAATGTTTAAAACACTGGAATCCTTTTCTGACAGACCTTCATGCTGCTAAATGTATAGAAATGTATTTAAATCTGTGGAGCTTATAAGCTTGGTATAGACCCTTTGCTTCCCTACCCAGATCTTCTTAAATAGATGAAAAAGTAATCTGCACACACTAAACAAAGCCTTACAAGTTTTAGTTGCCATTGGCTAAAGAAAGCTAAACATAGAATCATAGAGGTTGACGGCAGATAAGGACCGCAAGGCCCATCCAGTCTGCCCATTTCTTTTTCTACCTTATAAATGTGCCATTGGCCTTTGCTCTGTCAGTGGCCTATCTATTCATACTCATCTGTATTGCTCCCTTATGCCTAACCCATGCCTGTTTGAAGCCCTGCTCTGTATTCATAGCCACCACTTCCTGAGGTAGGCCGTTCCATGCATCCACCACTCTTTCTGTGAAAAAGAATTTCCTCACATTCCTCCTTAATTGGCCGCCTCCCTCTAATCTCATGCTGTGTCCTCTTGTCCTGCTATTTTTCTTATATTTAAACATGTTAGACTCTTTCACCTTGTTAATGCCCTTAAGGTGTTTGAATGTTTCGATCACATCACCTCTCTCCCTCCTTTGCTCAAGGGTATACATATTGAGCTCCGTTAATCTGTCCTCATATGTCTTCTGATGCAGTCCCTGCACCATTTTGGTTGCCCTTCTCTGGACTGCCTCAATTTGGTTAATGTCCTTGTGAAGGTGTGGCCTTCAGTACTGCATGCAGTACTCCAGATGGGAACCTAACCAGTGTCTTGTAAGAGGGATTGTACCTCCCTCTTACGACTTATGATTCCCTACTATACACTCACACCCCCCTAGCCTTACCTACTGCTTTAGAGGTGTGCTTGGATGATTTCAGGTCATCAGTGATGATGATGCCCAAGTCTCTTTCTTCCTTTGTGACTGCTAGCAACTCCTCTCCCAGCCTATAGGTGGTTTCAGGGTTTCTCTTCCCTATGTGCTTGATCTTGACCTTCTTTGCATTAAATCCCAGTTGCCACTCTTCTGACCATTTTGCTAGTTTATCCAGATCTCTTCTCATTCTGCCCACCCCATCTGGATCATCTACACTGTTGCAGATCTTGGTGTCATCTGCAAACAGACAAGCCTTACCCTCTAGTCCATCTGCAATGTCACTAATGAAGATATTGAAGAGGACTGGCCCCAGGACTGATCCCTGAAGTACCCCACTTGTGACTTGCATCTCTTCTGACTGTATACCATTTACCACCACTCTCTGTTTTCTGCCCGTCAACCAGTTTGCCACCCAGTTGACCAACTTCTGACCCACCCTGAGCCTACCCAGCTTATTTATCAATCTTCTATGTGGAACAGTGTCGAAAGCTTTGCTGAAGCCAAGGTAGGCAACATCAACTGCTCCCCCTTGGTCCACCATTCTGGTTACCCAGTCAAAGAAATCTATGAGATTAGTTTGACAGGACCTTCCTTTTGTAAACCCATGCTGTCTTGGATCCTGTGCCCTATGGATTCCAGGTGTTGCACTATCCTTTCCTTAAGAGTGCCTCCATAATCTTGCCCACTACTGAGGTAAGACTGACTGGTCTGTAATCCCCTGCCTCCTCCCTGCTACCACTCTTGTGGAGCGGGATTACATGAGCCCTTCTCCAGTCTTCTGGGACCTCTCCTGTGCTCAGAGACTCACTAAACAGTTCTGCTAATGGCTCTGCTATTTCCACCCTTAGCTCCTTAAGTACCCTGGGATGCATGCCATCAGGTCCCATTGCCTTGTCCACCCTGAGCTTAGCGAGCTCTTGTAGGACCCTTTCTTTTCTGAAGGGAGTAGTGCTCACCTCCCTCCCCCCTGTGTCCATGGTGCTGAGATGTGCATATGTACTGTACAAAATTATAACATCCTGCTGGGTACATAAGGACATAAATTGTTTTGTCAGCAACATTCAAGACTGAACCATACAGTATGCCAAATATTATATATGTATAGCAAGTACATCAAGCCAAAAAGCAATTTGAGCAACATCAACACTCAAGAAAAATGATACTTTAATGTAGCTGTTAGGCCTGTTAATATTTTTATGCATACAAAGATGCAAAAGCAGAAGAGAAAAGATTATAACACCCACATTCTGAGGTATTTATTAAGCAATCTTACAAGGATTTTAGAAACGCTTATACCAAGACGTTTCTTTTAATAGCAGCTAGTTACAGTCCTTGACAATTAATCACAAGTTGGCTTGAAGCGCCAAAGCTGACAATCAGTTTTGCCAGACACTTGGCTTTAACTACTGTTGCATTTCTGTATTATGTGTACCTGTGCCAACTACAAGTCACTTGCATGCAGTATACCACTGCCAACCTCAGTGCACCTGACCAGCCTGCAATGTACCCATTACCAGTACCAAACCAGCTGCCAGTAATGTACTCCTTCCACTTACCTGTCTGTGACATTCTGTCTGCACTATATTACCTGCATCACCTATACTTCAATGCGCCTGCTCGGCCAGCACCTAACCACCCATACTATACCAGCCCCAGTACACCAACTTGTGACATACTTCCTGAGACTGAATCTGCTGCAAGTAATGTTGCATCCATTATGTGTTAAGACCGTTCAAATAGTACATATATTCCAAATAATCCCATACAGTACATCAGACAATAATTACACAGAGGTGAAGCTCAAAGTTACATGGTTTGTTTGTTGTGGTGGTTGGAGTTATACTTGAGTCTGCACTTTTATATAGCTGTCTGCTTCCCTAGACCAGAAGTCCTCAAGGACTACAAGTGGAGAATGTGAATTTTACAAACTAGGCCATGTAAAGATAAGGGCAATGGACACAATTCAGTAAAGGGATATTCAAATCAAATCTCCTAAAGCGTGCAAATCTTTTGTATTTAGTTATGGATGGCACTTACATATATATTTTTTTGTTACATTCCAAGTAAAAATTTTAAGACAAATGAAAATATCTTGAACACCAAATACATAAGGGCCTTGTGACATCAATTTAATAGATGGATAAATAAAATGGCTTTCATAAAATCCAAGATGCTTTAAAATAAAATGTCCAACTCTGCACACAACCGCCGAATAAAGGAAAATTTAACCTGAAAAAGTGTTGCTATCCACCTTAGTGTAGGAGACAAATAAAACAAATGGACAGCCTAGTTATAGAAACATAGAAACATAGGGCCGGATATTCAAAAGGGTTGCGCCATGCGCAAGTCCGAAAGTGCGCCATTCTGCGATATTCAGCAGGAGGCAGTTGAGCCACCGAAAACAGGCTGAGCAACAAGCGCAATGCAAATGAAGGCATGCGCAGCGAAGGGGTGGATCCATGCATAAAAACTGTCCACGATATTCAAAGACTTGGCGTAAATGCGCAAGAGCGGAACAGCCGGAAGTTATACCAGCGAAATGAGCCAAAAAAAAAGGCTCAAGGAAGAGGCGCAAGAACGAGACAGGGAAGACACATGAGGCAGAGAGACAGAGAAGGCCAGAGTAACATACAGTGCAGGCCAGGGGTGCACAGGACAGAAGAGGGGCAAGGGAAGGTGTATGGGGCCACAGGTGCAGAGGCCAGTAGGTGTACCAGGTGCAGTGGAGTAGCAGTCAGGACAGCGGGGTAACAGAGCAACATCAGCCAGGGGTCACAAGCCAGGGAGATGGACAGTGCCAGCTTCCACATGGAAGCTGTAATGAGGGTGAGAATGCATGCTGCAGGGGACGTGGCCGTGGAAGGGCCCGTCGGTACGCCCCAACAGGCAGTACCGTGCCGCATCAGCTTTGAGCTGTACACAGATGTAGAGATCGTGGGCGGTATCGCCCTGAACAGGGCAATACTGAGACGGCTCTGTGAGCTGTGCAGTGATGTGATGCAGGCAACCTAACGACGGAGTCATGCTCTGTTGGTGGAGACCAAGGTGACAGCCTGCATGTGCCTGCTCACCACGGGCACCTTCCAGAGGCCGACAGGGGACACCACAGGCATCACACAGTCGGCCACATCACACATCCTCACCCAATTCCTCAGCGCACTGCTGCCACATGCTGCTGAGCACATCCATTTCCCCAGCACCGCGGCAGAGCGTATAGCAAACATGCAGGAGTTCCACAGGGTAGCACGTATGCCTGGCGTGCTAGGGGCCATAGACTGCACCCATGTGGCCATCGCACACCACCTGGCCCCAATGGGGCTGCATATAGGAACAGGAAGGGCTATTCCAGTGTCAACTGCCAGGTGTGTGTGATGCCACTGGGCGCATAATCAATGTCTGTGCCACACACCCTGGTGGAGCACATGATGCCTTTATATGGTATCAGTCCTACTGTGCCATCGATTCAAGAGTGGGACATCCCCACAGGCCATCTAGTGGGTGAGTACATGAAGTAGGAATTGCAAACGTGGGGCAAGGGTGGAATACCACAGGTGCTATGGTAGTGGCACACAGGGATACTGGCAATATGGACCTGAACATGATACTCATCTCCACCATCTCCACACAGGTGACAATGGATACCCTCCATCCCTGGCTGCTCACACCATACTGGCGCCCCATGACCCCATCGCAGCAATGCTATAATGAGGCGCATGCCGCCACATGCAACATCATCTAGCGGGTGTTTGGGATGCTCAAGGCACGCTTCCGATGCCTAGACACCTCCGGCAGTGCCCTACAGTACAGCCCCTCAAAGGCCTGTGGGATATTCCTGGCCTGTTGTATCCTGCACAACATGGCCAAAGACTGTGGGATAGCCATTCAGGTCGAGGAGAGGGACAGCGATGGGGACGTCAGCGGCGCCGGTGATGATGGTGATGAGCAGCCCCCCCTTGGACAGCAGGACCCTCGACTGATCCGGCAGGCCCAGCTGCACCGGGACACCATCACGGAGGAGCATTTTGCATGACACAGGTAAGTCAATGGGCCATGTGCAACCAACACTGTCCTGGCGCAACCCACAGGCACACAGAGTAACACACATGGGGTGCATGACGGCAAGGGGAGTGGAAAGGACCAGGCACACAAACACACCATCAGGGAGGGGCGAACAGTCATATGGACACACACACCAGGCACAAAGCGTACATGGGCAGGTGCACAGCAGAGCAGGAACAGACATGGCAAACACACAGATCCACAGACCACACCCACCACCTGTACTGTTCAAGTACATGTGTCAGATGCTGGGCACCCTTGCACCTTGGTGTACAGTACAATGCAGGCATCATCATGCACATGCACCTGTGGACAGCAGTCGGGATGGTGTGCAGGTGGTCCATATGTCGGCGTGATGTGCAGGGCACCCACAAGTGCACTGTCCACCATGACGCACAGTGCACACAGGGCAGCACCAGACAGGGCCCGCACTGGGAGACAGGTCAGTCATGTTGCACTGTTCCACGGCCACCGCGGATGCGTGGGCGGCCCCACCGTGACCCAACAGCACTGGCAGGCTGAGCAGGGGCCACATGGGGTGGCACCGATGGACCACCAGGCGTCCCACTGCGCGATCGCGACCTTGTCCGCAGTGGGGTCTGTAGTATGCCAAACATACCTGCACCAGGGGTGATCGGGATGCCCACAGCAGAACCCGGTATTGACAGGCTTGGTGTCGTACGACGCCGAGAATGGGGAGTGGAGAGCGTACTGTGTGGGGTGCGCGGTACGGGGCACCTGCTTGTGTGCCCAATGCAGCCACAACAGCGACCAATGCCTGGGTCTGCCTGTCAATGGCGGCGGTCACATCCATCCGCATATGGACCATCTCTGCACAGTCCAGAGCACAGTCCCTGCTGTGCCGCTCCACAGCCACGCACAATGCCTCCACGGACGTTGCAACCCGCCTTTGCTGCTGTACTGATTCCCGCAGCAGGCGGGTGTGCTCTTCAAATGGGTACTCTGCCACAGCAGCATCCTGTCCCCAGGGTATGGAAGGTCCTGATGCTCAACACCCCTTGGAGGGGCGGCTATTCAGCAGGACCAGGAATGGGCATATCAAAGGGCGGTGGGCATGTGCCACCGCTGGACACTGTACCCCCAGACCTGGTGGGTGACTCCTGCTCCTGCCCCTCCAACCGCTGTGCCCCAGGGACCACTCGTTCCACTGCTGTGGCCGCAACAGTGCCAGACACCTGCACAGCCACCGGTGCTGCCCCACCGGTGCTGACAGGCACAGCCTGGGACTGTGCCGACATGCTGGCACACACGTTGGAACCAGCTAGGCCCAGGGGCACGTGCTGGCCTGCTGTGTGTCCGTCATGGGACACGCACATATCACGCCCATTGCAGTCCTTGCATCATCAATGGTGCAGGTACGTGCTACAGCCACAGTCACAGCGTGCTGGCATGCTTGCATGCCAGACTGCTGAGACACAGGCTGTGCACCCCCCACACCCGACTCACCGACACCAGAGTTGGCAGCCCGGCGTGCATGCTGGTGCAGTGCATGCTGGCTGGTGACAGAGGTGGATGGACCCTCCTCCATGTTCAGCAGGTCTTCCTCACTGCCTGGACCCATCACCACCGTCCCCTGAAGACGAACAGGATCTGTAACAGAAAGAGAGGACATGTGAGTGCATGTGAACAACCCCCAACACCACCACCATGTCATACCATGCAGTGATGGGTTTCCACCTGTCTGGAATCCACCTCCTGGTACGCCCTCAATAGCACTCCGCTGCATTGATGCAGCCAGTCGGTCCTCAGCCGGGGTCAGCTCCACCACCGCTGGCTGGCCCCCGCCTGTGCCAGCATGTGCCGCCCTGAGGGCTGCCACCTTCTCCTTCACCCTCCTGCGGTCTGTCCCCATCTTCTTTTTGCATTCCTGCATGGAGCGCTGGTGGCTTCCGTGCAGGTTCACTGCCCGAGCTACCCCCTCCCATGCAGCCACATGGGCCTGAGGGGTGCCCCGCCGTCCACTCAGTAGTGGCTCCTCCTCCAGGTAGGCCTGGAAGAGGGCCTCTGTCTCCGCCGTGGTGAAGTTGGGCCTCCTCCTCCGCCCACCATCCTCACTTTCACCTTGGCTCTGCTCAGTCATGTCGATCTGTATGGGTGGAAGTGGACACCTGTCACTGTGCAGTCTACAGTGTTATTCCATGACCATTGTCCAGAACATTACACAGCATGCAACCTACCTCTCACCTGCAGTAACCGAATCTGGCCAGCGCAGCCCACTGTCGCACATTTATAGTGCAATGCATGCAAATTAGGAGTGGAGCAACTGTAATGAGATGCAAATCGTGCCACTGCGCCTTTGAATGGCTGATGATTTGCATGTGTCGGCTGAATATCGCGCCGTTGCACTTTGCGCAATACGGTTGAGCCGGCTGAGCCAATGGCGCAGATCTGTAACTGTGTGGTACACTGCATTGCGCATGCCCAGGTAGCTTACGCAGGCATCTGCCGCGCTGATGACGTGCTGTGCGTGATCGGCAATTCAGGCCATGGCCACCATTGTGCCAGTGGTGCTACAGCACTGGGCACCATATGGCGCTGTGGCACTACTGCGCAATAGTCCACTGTGGCACTGGCACACAGGTGACCGGTCACGCAGGATGCGTAGACGTCAGATGGCACTGTGCGTGGCCTTGCGTCATAGACCCCTGACCTGGTGTCCGACCTTTGGCCCCTGGCGCTGTTTGGCTGCCATGTGTACGGCTATGTGAACTAATGGCGCTATACGAACAGCGCGATTGGAACCTATGGTGGTCTATTGTGCAACATTTCCACTTGGGGTTGCCGTGCTGCGGGGCGCCATATTGCATGCTCTACTACCACAGTAATGGCACGCAGGAGAGCTCCCCAGTGGAGTCAGGTGGAGGTGGCCAACCTGGTGGCAGTGGTTGAGCCCCACTTTGGGGCACTGTTTGGGGATCAGCCCCTCACCATGGCCCGCACCCATGTGTGGCTGCAGGTGGCCACTGAACTGGAGAGGGTCACAGGGCGGTACCGGTCTGCTGAACAGTGCAGGCACAGATATAGTGACCTCCGCAGGAGGGAGCCGGACGTGCTGCAACGCCTCAGGTCATGTGCCAGGAGGGGCGTTGTGCCTAGGCCAGGTGGGTGTACCATCTATGCACCTGTATTCTCCGTAGGGGTGTGACTGTGTTTTGGTGGCGGTGCATGGGGGATGGCTCTGCCATGGTTGGCTGTGTCAGTGTGTGCAGGTGTGAGATGCATGGGTCTGGCTGTGTGGGCAGGCACACTCACTGGGGCAGGGGGCAGTCTGCTTTGGGGTCACACTGATGTTTTTCTCAACATTTGTCACCCACAGGCCTGGCAGAGAGGATGCAGGCCCAGGCTGAGGAGGGCCATGGCAGGGCCCAGGTGGCAGCCAGAGGAGGCGTGATGGGTGGGCCATAGCGGCCGCAGCAGCAGCAGCCACAGCTGCTTGATGAGTGTGAGTGTCATTACATCATGGATGCTATTGCATGCTGTAGGGGGTGGGCATGACCACTAGCCATGGACAACACAACCATGCACGACACAGGCGACAGTCATCACTGTCCAGTGTCACTGCACGTCTGTGTGTGCGTCACTGGTGGTCCATGCATGCACTGGGCACATGGCTGTGGAACTGGCATCCCACCACATTGCCACGTCACTTGACAGCCTTGCTTGTGCTGTGATGGACATGGGCAGTGTGTGTGTGTGCAGTGGTGCACATAGCTGGTGCTGCCTGGTTGGGCGTGTCATGTGCATGTTCACTGTGGGTGGGTGCATACCATCACAGGTGCGGGGCACTAGGCTATATGCCTTGCAGGATGGGTGGTGTTCAGGGTTGTGGACAGTCACAGCCATTGACTGTGTTCCCTTTTCCTAGGTCTCAGCATCCTACAGCGGATGGACCGTGCCCTCCAGCGGCTGGCGCGAGGTGTCAGTCGCACACATGACCTCCTCAGAGACATGCAGCGCCATAGGGTCAGGCGACGCCGGAGGAGCCGGGAACATCAACAGGCAGCAGGAGACCAGCCTGCCAGGCGCTGAATGCGCTTCCTTCCCACTTCACCCATCCCTCCCACCCTGCCTTCCCTCTCCCAGTTGTTCACCCCACCCCTTACCCACCCTACCTTGTACCCCTACCCCCCACGTCTTGTACATATATGTATATAGTTATGTTATTGGTCTTGGTGTTGTACATATCTTTTTCCAATATATATATATTTTGTTATGAATACTGTGGTGGTCTCTGATTTGCAGCTGGCTATGGTTGCTCAGTTGCAGTGGTGTGCATGGCATCTGGGGTGGTATGGTCCTGGGTATATATGTGTGTGTGTGTGTGTGTGTGTGCATGGGGAGGTGTCTCCAGTGTGGGAGTGACTTTCAGTCGGTCTTGCCATCTGCTGCCACCCACTGCTGGATGCCCAGGGTGGGTCTGGCTTGTATGGTTCTGTGCTACACGAGGTTGCAGTGTGCCAGGGGGGATGCATGGTGTTTACTGCAGTGACAGTCACTGCACATGGGTGGTGTCTTGGGGTCACAGTGCAGGGTGTGCTGTGCAGAAGGGGGGGCTGATGTGCACTGTGGTTGTCGACTCCTGTGTGTGGCAGTCTCAGCCTGCCAGTGGGTGTGCTGGGGCGACATGGCCCTGCTGTGCTTTGTTGGCTTGTCCCCATGGGCCGGTGGATCATCCATCCCTCCCCCAGTGATGCTGTGCTTGGGGTGTGCGGGTGTATTGTCAGTTCTGCAGTGTGTTCCTGTGCCCATGTGTGGCATGGCTGGTGGTGGGCCCCAGCCTGCCTCCCTGGTTGTGCAGTTCCAATGCTCTGCTGGGGGGGACTCTGCTTGCGCTATGGCACCTCTGGACTGCTCAGCTGGGCTAGTCTTGTTGCGCTATGGTGCATCATTTCTGCTCAGCTTCCCCTTCCTGGTTGCGCTATGGCGCAGTTTGTGCGATATTCAGACATTGGCTGCTTGCGCAGTTTGTCTTGCTCCATGTTTGAATATCGCGTCTGTTGCACATATGCACAATTGACTTGTGCTTGCTCCTGCTGTTGCGCACTTTTTGGGCGCAGTTTGAATATCCGGCCCACAGTATAATATGCCGTTGATAGACATGTCCATAACTGAGAGGTTTGTTTCTAGTGCATTGTTCAACTTACTGCAAAAGACAGCCAGTAATTCATTTTACACCCTTTTAATTTACCTTACTCCCATTTAAATTCATTCAAGATAACCTCTGATTTGAGACCTGCATCTCTAACCAACAACATCATTCAGGGGGATCCCTTAAACTTGTCCCCTATTTTTTTTTATATATAGCTTTTTATTCCTCACTGTCCATCATAGAGGACCTAATTCCAGACATATCCCCAGGCCACCACCAAGCCACCCTTGCCACTAAACCCATCATTCCTTGCCCTCTGCAGTTGTCACCCTGTGGTGATGCTCTGGGAGAGGATCATCCCCCACCCCAGATGTGCAGAATTTCAGCAGGTGGTGGGGCTACATGGTGTGGGGACCAAGTGTTCTGGGTGTCCGTCATATTTTTTTTTGTTGTTGTTGTTGCATCCCACCATCCTGAGATCAGGATAAAGCTTCCACTGGCCCAGTGGATGCAAAACACTTTGGAACAAGAGTCACCCCTGGTGAGGGAGCAGTTTCCATGGCCGACCATGAGGGGCCACAGCACCACTAAAACCTGACATCAACCTTCTCTGGGCTGACTCAGTAGGACTCCCTAGTCCTTGCCCCTTGTATCCAGGCTCACCAAGTCTGTTTTCCAACATGTCTCTCTGGCAAAGAAGTGCAACACAGTTCCTCTAGGGTTGCACAATCTTTTACTAATAAAATAATTTTGGGTAACAAATACCTTAATTTTTCATTTTTTCCTTTTGGCCAGGAAAGACACAATAAGCCAAGGCTTGTTTCCATGTGTGTCATAGGAGCCCAGTGAAGTTAACTGACTTGCTCATGGTCAGACAGCATGAAACTGGTAGCTGTGGGTTTCAAACCCAGTTCTCCAGGTTTGCAACTCAGTGCTCCTAACCACTGTGCTATACTGCCTCCCACTGTCACTGTATACCTCCTGACACACCTAAATCCACCTTACACCAAAATTGGAGGCCTGTTTCGGGCTTGGTGACAAAACATTTCCCTACCTATGGTTAAAAGGACTGGCAATCCTACAGACATCTACTTTAAGTAACTGGGCCATAACACATTCATAACCATTTTGATATTTTAGCGCTCTCGGAGACTTGGCTAAATGATAAAATCAGTGACTCTGTGATCGCCCTGGATGGTTATTCCATATTTGGGAAGAACAGATGTGGGAAGAGCTAGGTGGGGGCTCCCTTATTTATTCTGTGTCTAAATTTAAAACTTCAGAACTTCAACTCCCCCCATAATTCTGATGGTTATGACCTTGTCTCAGTTTAATTAATTTTGGGTTCTGAGAAACATATTGTAATAGTTCAAGTTATAGTCCACCTGGATTACAAGATATTGGGCTTCAATTAGTTTCTTTCTTTAAAATTAGACTACCTACAAAAAGAGAGTGGATATTGCTAGGGAATTTTAACTTGAGCTGGAGTACTTAAGAGGCTTGCAAGGCCTGGGAAATTTTCCTGGAATTGGGGGTTCAGCAATTGATCACAGAAACTACCAGATATAATCTTAAATTTAGGACAGGATCCACGATTGACTGGATATTATACAACAGGCAAAAAAAAAAAAGAGAGAGAATCCTGCATTTTGATTGGCTGGCTGGCACCTTTCCAGCATTGTAAATCCTCCAGAGTACCCACTGGAAAAGGTGCCAGCCACCACTCAGCCGCATCAGGAACTCCCTGGCAAATCCCTCCGCTCCTCGCAAACACACCACTGTCAAACACACAGACGACAGCGAGATTACCTTGTCCTTACCCCACATCCAATAGTCTGTCACTAACCTGGAAAGTTCAGAAAAACTGCCACATCATTCCCAAAAAATGAAGCACCGGAAAGAAAAAAAGAAAGAAAATGCAGTTTATTCTCTCCAAAGCAAAGAAGCTGAAAAACATTTGGAACAGTGGCGGTTGAAATCTGAGATCCTCCGGCACATGCGCAGAACTTGCAAAAAAATCTGAGCAGTATCGCTGTAGTGAAAAGCAAACAAGCAGTAGCTTTTAAAAAGAAACGTACATTTTACATTTTTTTTTTTTGTGAAAATCACAAGCAGGGACTTTGTATAATTGCAATATACCCCTCCAGCGAGTGGGTATACTGGAGGATTTGCCACTACTGGTGTGGTTAAGTCCCGAGGTGCCGAACCACACCAGCCGTGGTAAATCCTCTAGTATACCCACACCCTGTTGGGGTATATTGCTTAAGTAGTCACTCATCCAGCTAAGGTTGTTCCCTCTGGAGTAATGCCAGACATGATGAGTGACATCTGCCTGATAGGAAGATAGGAATCATGTCGGCAGATGGGGACCACATGATCCATCTAGTCTGCCCATGTTTCTGCCCACCTCCCTATTTAGACTGCATCCTGATGTGTCCACAATATCTGTCTCATGTGAGTTGGAACTTCCGTACTGTCTTGGATTCCACCACCTCCCGCGGTAGGCTGTTCCATGGGTCTATAACCCTTTCTGTAAAGAGGTGCTTCCTGAAGTTGCTTTTGAACCTGCCTCCTACCAGACACAAGTTGTGCCCCATTGTACGCGCAGCCCTGTTTCGCTGGAAGAGGTTTCCTGCTTGTGTTGTGCCGATTCCCTTAACATACTTAAAAGTTTCGATCATGTCCCATGTTTCTTCTCTGCTCAAGGGTGTACAGATTTAGTTCCCTGAGTCTTGCCTCGTATGGCTCACAATGCAGTCCATGCACCATCTTTGCAGCCCTTCTATGTACCGTCTCCGGGCAGTCTATGTCTTTTTTGAGGTGTAGCCTCCAAAACTGACCACAGTACTCTATGTGGCCTCACCAAGGACCTGTAGAGAGGAATGATAACCTCACTCTTTCTACTTGTAACTCCCCTATCAATGCAGCCAAGGATGCCACTCGTCCTCTGTGCTGCCTTTTCACAACCTTTAAGTCATCCGTGATGACTACTCCGAGATCTCTTTCTGTCTTTGTTTTCTCTAACTGATGCCCTCCCAGTGTGTACTTTATCCCTAGGCTTCTTTTTCCTATGTGCATAACCTTGCACTTCTTGGCATTAAACTTCGACTCCCAATCCCTGGACCATTCCTCAAGCTTTTTTAAGTCTGCTTCCATACATTTCGCTCCCTCCTGCGTATCTACTCTGTTGCAGAGTTTTATGTCATCTGCAAACAGGCAAACCTTCCCCTTCAAGTCCATTTGTAATATTCCTGATAAATATGTTAAAGAGGATAGGTCCCAACACCGACCCCTGTGGAATGCTACTGGTCATTTTGCCATCCCTTGATAATGATCCATTGACAAGCACTTTCTGCATCCTATCTTGCAGCCAGTTGGTAATCCAGTTCACTATCTTATGGCCTGCTCCTGTATGTTCTAATTTGTTAGCTAGCTTTCTGCGGGGGACAGTGTTGAAGGCTTTGCTGAAGTCCAGGTACACAATGTCCACTGCTCCTCCCTGGTCGACTGCTCTGGTGACCCAGTCAAAAAAGTTGATCATATTGGTTTGACAAGAGCATCCTGCTGTGAAGTCACGTGGCCTGGGGTCAATCTTTCTGCTATCCTCCAGGTACTTCACTATCCTCTCCTTTAGCAATGACTCCATAATCCTTCCTGCTTCCACTCTTGTGAAAAGGTACAACTTTTGCCCTTTTCCAGTCCTGAGATATTATTCTGTTTTCCAGTGATTTGCTGAAAAGCTCAGCCAGTGGTGTGACGAGTTCCTCATGAAGCTCCTTCAGTATCCTAGGGTGGATACGTATCTGGCTCCATTGCTTTATCTACCTCAAGCCTATTCAGCTCTTCTAGAACCCTTACCCTTGTGAAGGGTCTTGTGTCTGCTCCTGTGGTGTTGTGTACTGACCTACTTAGTCTAGGACCCTTCCTGCTGTCTTCTATGGTGCAGACAGAGCAAAGGAAATCATTTAGTAACTCTGCTTTGTCTTCATCTGTCTCTGCCATCTTGCCATCCTTTGTTGCTAACCTTACTATTCCCTCCTTACTTTTTTGTCCCTTATATATCTGGAGAAGGTTTTGTCTCCCTTCTTGACCCCCTGTGCTATTTCTCCTCCGTCCGTGCTTTTGATCTCCTAGCTGACTTTCCTACCTCACTCAGTTTGTTTTTGTATTCTTCTCTATCTAATTCACTTTTAGTTTGTTTATATTTAGCAAAAGCCCTCCTTTTCCCCTTGATTTTGGTTGCAACTTCCTTGGTGAACCAGAGTGGATTTTTCTTTCTTTTAGATTTGGTGATCTGCCTAGTGCACGTAGCTGTATTTAAAGCAGTTTTTAAGGCCTCCCAACAGTCTTCCACATCTTCCAAGTTTCTGCCATCTAGCATGGATGTGACTATACATTTCATTTCAGGAAAGTTAACTCTCCTGAAATCTAGAACCTTGGTTTTAGTGTGACTGGTATCTTCTACCTTGTTCACAGTTAGCCGGATTGTCCTGTGGTCACTGGTCCCCAGATTGACCCCATGTGCACATCTGAGACTTTTGTGCCGGTTGTGAGCACCAAGTCCAGTATTGCTTTGTTTTTGGTGGGAAATTCACCAGCTGTTGTAAACCTGTTTATTGGAGTGCAAACAGGAAATCTTTGCTTTGTTCGGAGGATACTGTGTATGAGGACCAGTCCGCATCTGGCATAATGAAGTCCCCTACCAGCAGCAACTCTCCAATCTGCCATCATCAAGATGGTCTCCATGAGCAATTTTCTATATCAACTTCCTGGGATGGGAGTCTGTAGATAACTTCGATCCAGACTGGGGCCTTCTCTCCATCCCCAAGGGCAATCCAAAGGGCCTCTGCCTTGCTTTGCTTCCTTTGGATTTCTGTTGCATTGATGTCCTCTTTTACATACAGTGCTACCCCTTCCCTTTTTACCTTCTTGATCCTTCCAGAATAGCGTGTACTCCAGGATGGTGACATCCCATGTGTGGTTAATGGTGAACCATGTTTCCATAATGGTGACCAAGTCTAACTGCACTTCTGCCATTATAGCTGTGAGATCGGGAATTTTGTTCATCAGGCTACAAGCATTGCCGCACATTGCCTTCCAACATTGTTTATTCTGGTTAGTTGAAGACTTACCCAGGCTCTGTTGCATATGTGTTTTATGTTGCTTGTTGTGTGTATGATAGAAGCATATGCATGCTGAACTAGTAGGTTATGGGGAGGGGCACAAGGCAACCCTTGTGGTGTAAGGGGTGCCTGTGCCACCCCCCCACCCACTAGTTTAACTGACCAATATGGACATCAACCTTTTGACCAAGCGCTCATGTACCTTTTTTAGAGAGGTGCAGCCATCAAATTTAAAAAAAACTCCTACTCCCGAGAGTCCTGCCAATTACTGATATACCAGTGACCTTTTTCCTGGCATCAGTTCCTTGGCCAGGTGTTACATTCGGTGATGTCCTTTTCCCTGATCTTCTGCCTGTTGTATCCCTTATTCCAGACAGGAAGAATTTCTGAGTAGGTGAGACCGGTAGAAAGAGAAGAAAGTTTGTCGCTCAGCCGGGAGATATTTTGTTTAGTTTCCTCCACTGACCTATTGGCTAGGTCATTTGTACCTATGTGGAGAATGACATGAGTGTTGTGGTCCACTGCACATATGATCCCTTCAACGGGGCTTGTGTCCCTCCATGCTGATGTCCGGGAGGCACCTGACCACAAGTGAAGCATGGTCCTGCTGGAGGTGAGTTTCTATACCCCAATCATGGAATCGCCTATTATTAGAACAGGTTTCTTCTTTTCTGATTTAGCATGTTTAGTGGTGGGGTGCACCTCCTTGTGCTGGTTTGGATGTGAAGAATGTTCGATGCCTGTTACACAAGTTGGAGAATCACTGACGCTGTCTATCCAAGTTGCCCCGGAGAGATAGTGGTGTGTATCTGTTCGATGTCAAAAATAGGATTGGAACTCCCCTTAGCAGAAGATTTTTTGGTAATTCTATGGTTCCTGACTATCTGCCAGCCCCCTAGCCTGTTTGTCCTTTGAGGTAGGGGTGCTTGTGCAGAGTGTCTAGGACCTGTAGGTTCTCTGATGTTGCCCAGCAGGGCCTGATGTATGATAGCGCAGAGGTACTGTATCTCAGCCCAGGCTGCATGCAGATGAGATTTAAGGTCCCTGAATGTGAAACATGTTGGACAGTGCCCCACTCTGAGGATAAAAGCCTTACTAAACAGTGTGCCACAGTAATTACAGTTCATAAGATCCATAGTGGCTGTATTACTCTGTATATGCTTTTAGGTGAGAATAGTTGATTGCTTTATAGCAATACTTGGATGAAAGAAAAGCAGATGTGACTTCTGGCTGAGAGCTTTCTATTAGCAGATCACTATTTTAGTATTGAGTACCTCAGTCGGTGAAGATCAGTGAAGCTCAGCACACAGTAAGGCTAGGGGCTGGACCGCTCTTGGCGTATGCCTGATCTTTTGAGAGTGATCTGCAAAGGGCCTAGAACTTCACCAATATATATTCTCACAAGAAATTTAAAAGGCCTCAATGCTGAATCACTAGAGCTTGCCTTGGGCCAAGTAGATTGGTCCTTTTTAGATACCATTATTGACATTGATTTGGCATTAGAGAAATTAAGCTAGACATTTGGCAAAATCTGTGATACAGTCGCCCCAAAACAAAGGATGAGAATTAGGGCCCACAAGAAAGAATGGATTACTTCAGAGCTCTTGCATCTTATGAAGAAGAGAAATAGGGCTTGGAAGAAATTTAAGAGTACAAAGGACAAAAGAACATTACAGGAGTATAGAAGTCTCTGTAACAAATCTGAAACAGCAGTTAGACAGGCAGAAATAGATTTTTACAGATCAAAATAACAAAGATTTTGGAGACTCAAAAAACACATAACAGACCCTCAATATTCTTTAGGGTAGGGAGTGAAAAAGTAGTTCTATCACTCTTTGTAGTAACACTGGTCTTATTGTAGATCTGACCATGGTAGCTAACATCGATTATGGAATTCTAAAAAAAGTCAGTGATGTTCTTCTCAGCCTCTTGCCACTATTTTTAATTTTTTCCTTTGTCATGGGGAATTTCCCCAGTCTTGGAAGTCATCCGTAGTTAGACATATCCACAAAGCTGGCTATAAAGAGGCTGTCTCAAATTATCGACCGATCTCCCTTCTCATACCCCCTCTAAAATATTAGAAAAAACAGTCCTTGAGGCAGTATGGCGCAGTGGGTTAAGGCTCTGAGCTGCAAATCTGGAGACCTGGGTTTGAATCCCACAGCCCCCTAGGTGCATACTGTGTGACCCTGAGCAAGTCACTTAACTTCCTTGTGCTCCCAGGTTGCACCCGCAAACAAGCATTCAGCTTAGTGTGTTTCACCTGGTAAAATAATTGGTTAAAAAAAAAAAAGGTTACTTCGTTTCTCACACTGTATAAAATATTAACAACTGCCCAATATGGGTTTCAGGATTCTCATAACATGGAGACAGCTTTGGTAAGTTTCACCAGCTGCATGCAAAGAGTTATTTATAAAGGGTACTGTGCCATAGCTGTTTTTGTGGACCTGACCAAGGCTTTTGTTCTTGTGGATCACAGACTTTTATTAGACACGCTAGTTAAAATACATTTTTACTCAGACGTGATCAAGTAGTTTTCTATTTATCTTAGTTCCCGGATTCAAAGAACCCTAGTCTCAGGTTAATTGTCAGACTGTTTTCTTATACAATGTGGAGTACCCCATGTCTCAATTCTGGGTCTCTATTGTTTTCTTTATTTTTGAATTCTGTCCCACAATCCTGTAGATCTGCAGAAGTCATCCTATATGCGGATGACACTGTTATTTTTAGTATGGATCCAGTGCTGAAAGATGTGGTCTCTAGAGTCCAGGAGGATTTTAGTTCCTTTCAGAACTGGTTTAATTTGGGAAACCTGGTCCTAAACACAAATAAGACCAAGTCAATGAACTTCTCTGGAGAACATGGAAGGAAAGGGAAGAAGGGGTCTGTAATATGCTTGTGAGGTGGTTTTGAACTCTGCTCTTTCCTTAGAGACTCATATTTCCTACGTTACTAAGACTATTCATCAGAGCCTGGGTCCGCGTTTTAGAATTTGTGACATTTTAACTCCAGAATCCTGTAGATTTCTATCCCATAGTCTTCTCATCTCATTAATGGACTATGGGCTACCAATTTACATGGGTGCTAGGGAAAAGCTGCTTGCTAGGTTATGGATTAGTTTTTACAATATTTGGTGCTTTGTCTCAAACCTACCAAGGTCAGTCCATCACTGCCAGTTATACCGGGTGGTTGGATGCCTTACCCTGGAGGACAGGCTGAACTTATAAAGGGCAGTAATTTTACACAGATCTCAATCGAGGTTACTTTCTCAAACCATAGATTCACTTTTTACCAGAGCAGTGAACTCTTTGGGTATTAGGTCCCAGAGCAGATCCACTTTTAAAACTCCTCTGGGGGAAAGGTCTATTCTAGTCAAAGGTCCAAGCTTCTATAATTCAGCTCCCACTGCTCCCACTGATTGCTTTAGACTATGCACCTTTAAGGTGAGTTTGAAAAATGGTAGCACTCAAGAAATAACTGCACAAGTTAATGAGCGTTTTATATTATTGTATTTTGTATGCATTGTCTGTGTAATGTTACGTAGTTGTCACATGTGAAAACGGGCAGTTTTTGCTAATCTGCAAACAAGTATAAAAAATAAATCAAATCAAACACTAACACGAAAAGCAAATCCTAACTACTACACCAGGCAAAGAGGAGTACATTTTGGGTAAAGATAAATCTCACTTTAACCTGAACCTACTCCACAATTTCACACTAATCAGTAACAGCTTTTGTTACCTAAGACCAAGCTGCAGGCAGGGCTCTAGATAAGCGGAGTACTGATCTATTTTACTCACCTAATTTTAGGAAATACTCTTCAGAAATGTTTTTGGATGAGTACCAGTACTCACCCAGCATCTGTAAATACTCCACATGCCAAAGAATAGTGCTTTGTGACATAACTGGTGATTCAAAAGGAGCATTTTTTTTCCAGATTTACACCACTCGTACTCATCCCAATTTTGTTTTATTCTCACTATATTTTAAAACTGGTAAGTAAATTACTCCTACCTGCCAAAATAATCTGGAGTATTGTTGGCACATGATCAATTCTTATCTAGAAAAAAAATGACACTGTTTTTAAAACTGTATTCCTCACTCCACTTCATCCATACATTTGTATGCATCTGAATTTGGTTTTTACTCAACCCTAATCCCCACCACATCCCCTACCTCTACGACCCATGGCCAAGCTACAGGTCTGGAGTCATGCCATACAGGTATGGTGTTTAATACACATCCTACTCATTTTAAGTCTGTAATTAGAATACTTGTGGCGCACAGCTTAAAAGTTTTACATCCATTTATAATGTGTCTTTCGTTGCACACAATACTGTGGACCCTTTGCAAAGCAACAAACCTGTTACAGTCTTGTCAAGTACAGTACTATACATTTTGCACACTTTCTTTAGGAAGCATATATGGAACTACTCAAAGCATGTTACATGTCTGGGACATGTACACTGTTTTACACAGTGTCTTCTTGAAATTGTATGAAACAAAGTATAAGTGGATGGTACATTTACCAGGCAATATGTGAAACAAAATTCGGCTGTTAAATGTATATTATACACATAGGGTTCACAAGGCCATACGCAGTTAATATACAATTGTGTAGTAACTCTGCAACTTAGCATTAGACCAAAAGAGGCTCATGAACTAGCACAGCCTTGTAGCATGCAGCCAGATCTGTAACGTCATCTTGGGACACAGGAGTAAGGGATGGGGCAGGGATTAGGGTTGCTCCCTCATCATTTGCCATCGTTCTTCCTTGCTCTACTCTTTGCTATTCCCTTCCCTTGCTATACTGGAGCGGTAGCTATTCTGTCGGGTGTGCAAACTGAGCCGCTCATATTCTGAGTTACTCAATTTGCTTCGCCCCTATGATGGGATACCAAAATTAATTTATAATAAAAAAAGTTGTTTATTAATTAAAAATATCTAAGTATAACCGGACCAGTAGCATGGAGGGCTGCGGCGCTGAGCAGCTCATCTACTGCCACACTGGTGAGCCGGATTCAGACACAGATGCGGGTTGCTCGGGGGCTGGCCAGGTGAAGGAGGATAGAGTGTCCGTAGGACTGCTCTCCTCCCTCGAGGAGGGGGTTGCTGTGGCCTGCTGTTGGACTGCCACCCAGTGGCAGCTGGATGGCAGTGCATGCAACGCCACCGAGAGCGGGAAGGGAACCCATCTTCAGAGCACTGAGGGCATATCCATGGAAGCAGAGCTCGCACATCATGCCCACTGCATGTCCGTGGGCCCAGGGAGAAAATGGATGGAAAAAAAACAGGATGATGACCGTCCCCTCACAGGCCCCATACCCAGTGGTGACTGGGCACCTCCCACAAAGTCCTGTGGCAGAGGACAATGTTGGAAAGGTAAGTCCTGCAAAATCTGGGTGATGGGGCTGGGGGGGTCAGTAGGAAGGGGAAGTCGGGTCAGCTCAGGAGATAAACAGATAATGGGAAAAAATCTAAATACAGGCCATCCCAGTGGTGCAGCATTAATGCTACCACCTGGCATGCCGGCAACCCTAGATCAGAAGCTGTTTCAGATTATTGGGGGTTGGCGGGGGGAGGGAGAGGATTAAGCATCTGATGGACTGCTCTCGTCTTCTGGGGAGGGAGGGCTTGTTGGCTCTGCTGAAAGACTACCACCAGGTAGAGGCCTGGTGGTAGTGTTGGTCTGCAGTGACATGAAGGGAATAAGCTGCAGGACTCTGAGGGGCATGAATGGCTCCATACACACATGCCAACATGTATGCTCCAGCTATGGGGAATGGAGAAAAAAGTGAAAGAAAATGTATGGCAGAACAGGTGTACATGAAACTCTACATGCTGCCCCTCAAATGCAACACTGCTAGGACTCCTGTCAGCAGCAACTGGATGAGAGTCTCTGGAAGGGAGGATGGCCCTCCCCTTCAGATCCTGCAATGGGAGACAATCCATAGGGGAACATGGCTGACAGGGGAGTCCTATTGCCGATAAGGGGTGATGGGGACAGATCTGAAGGGAGCCCAAGCTGAAAAAGATATCTAAATGCTACTTTGTGTAGCCTTTATTAAAATTTAGCATTTTCACCTGTGGCATATATTAAAGGGTGGCTTATTTTGTAAAATCTAATTTTCTGTGCTAAAAGTAAAATACTACACATCCTGAATCTGACCAAGTTTATTGCTATTGTTCTACTTCATATTAAAATGAGTAAAAGAAACATCGACTAAGATAATCAATTTTCTTTTGTTTTTGTTTCTTTTGTTTATTGATTTGGACATAAAGCATATTCAGACTTGGGGAAAATCACTGAGGATGCCAGTTCTCTTAATATGTACAAAGGTGAAATGTCTTGGGCCAGGTATTCAAAAGTTTGCCCGGGCGCAAAGCCTAGTTTGTGCGCACAAACCCAGCTTTACACGAACGTCCTATATTGAAAAGCCCGGCTAGCGTGGGAAAATAGGGTTTATGCTAGGTGATATCTAGAGAGGGTGCAATGCAGATGAAGAGACAGGGACCTGAATATAAGCACAGTCTGATATTCAGAGTATCTGAGCCATGCAAGGGGCGTTTTGTGCGGTCCCCTTGCGTGGCGCACATACTGCCAGTTCAAACCACGACTTACTCCCGCACAACCCTAATGGTTGGCAGAGGAAGTGCAGTGGCCCCTCTCATGCCAGTCCTGATAAAAAAACAGAGTGTTCAAGGTGACCAGTGGTCTCTCCTCCCACCTGATGTCTGACCAATAGCAACACAACATGCCCCTGGTGTCTAGTGGTTCCCCCAACCCGATCCCCATCTGATCGTATATATAATTTTCCCTGGTGCCCAGTGGTCCCTCCCCCCACCTGATGTCCACCCAACAGTAATATAATATGTCGCTGGTGTCCAGTGGTCCCTTCCCCCAGCCTGATCCCCATCTGATATGACAGCAAAATCGCATTTTGCAAGGAAGTTCCCCCCTCCACAACAAAGCCCCAGCCCCTTTCCCTAACAGTGATCTGCACCTCCCTCCCTCCCCACAGCCTATGCCTTGGTGGTGGTAAGTGGTCCGGCCCACCCTAGCATCGACAACCCACCTCAGCTCTCAGACCGCCATCGGCACCGCTGTCCGTGGGACAGTGAGTGACACAACCTTCCACACTTTGGCTGACCCCAGTCTGACAGGAGCAGGAAGTGTGCTGCTTATTTTTAGGGCCAAGCACCCTATAAATAAGCAGCATGCTCCATGCTTCTGTCATACAGCGGATGACCGGGGTGATAGGAGGAGGGCTGTGTCACTTGCCATCCACTGACTGCAGTACCGATAGGTGGGTACAGGGTCCTAGAGGGGTGTTGTCAGTGCCACTGGTGAGAGAGGGGGCCACTAACCACCACCAAGGGATGGGCTGTGGGGGGGCATGGATCACTGTTAGGGAATGGGGCTTTGTTTTGGGGGGATATCCTTGCAAAATGCAGTTTTGCTGTCATATCAGAAGGGGATCAGTTGGGGAAGTGACCACTGGACACCAGAGAAAGTTATATATATGATTGGGTGGACATCAGGTGGGGGACGGAACCACTGAACACCAGGGAAAGTCATCTATATGACTAGGCGGACATCAGGTGGGGGAAGGACCACTGAACACCAGAGAAAGTTATATATATGATCGAGCAGACATCAGGTGGGGGGAGGGAACACTGGACCCCAGGGAAAGTTATCTATACGACTGGATGGGAATTGGCTGGAGGGAGGGACCATTAGACACCAGGGACATGTTATATTACTATGGTGAGGACATCGGGTTGGGGGGAGGAACCACTGGACACCAGGGAATAATTATATAAACATTAGGCATGGGTGCGGGTAGGGGGAGGGACCACTAGCACCAGGGAAGATGTATTTTTTTACATCAGGCCAGCAATCGGCTGGGAGGGGAACACTAGCACTAGGGAAGGTTTATTTTGCACATTGGGATGGTGATTGGCAGGAGAGAGGACCACTAGCACCAGGGAAGATTTATTTTGTATATTGGGCCAGTGATCAGCATGGGGGAAGGGGGCCCATTAGCACCAGCAATAGCTCTCTGGGACCGGGCAATTGGGGGGTGGCACCGCACAATCCAGCCTTGCTCCCCATGCAAATGAGACTATAATTGGCATGCAAATGGCCCCTTAGCAGCTTGCATGCCCATGTTCTCATTTGCATAGGGCCATTTGAATATTGGAAATTTAGTGCAGGCGCAAGTCATTATGGCACTCTATCTCAGAGGCCACGTCCACCCAGCGTTAAGTGGCTTAGCACTGGGCCAACATGGCCCTATATTCAATCGAATAGAGCTGGTGCGCAATTCCACTGAATATATCATCTTTGGGTACTTGGGCAAGTGCAAGTGGCAGCGGAAATGTCACTGCACTTGCGCCTTTTTGAAATATTAGGCCCCTTATGTGATAAGACATGTCTTTGGAGGAGAGATAACGAAAACAAACACTGTTATAACCAACAAAGTTGTAAACATGTTTGACTGTGCGGCTGAGTCCAAGAGCTGCATGACATTTACCAAATATGAGGCAATAATGTCCGCCAAAATCTATTTCCTCTGAATATTGAAGGGTAATACTGTACCATGCTAAATCGCAGTTACCCACAATTTATGTGAAATCAAGGTGGATTAAACCCTGCACTACATTATATATAAAATTCAAGTTAGGCGCATTATAAGTACGCAAGTGAATATGTCCAAAATGTCACTACAGTACTACTATTTATATTAACAGAACTGAACTGCAAAATGCATATGTCCCCCCCCCCACCCCAATCAGGGAGGGGAGAGAGTAGCAAAGATAAAAATATAATAAACTAAAAGTCTCTGAAGTCCCATCAGTGCAGCTGGTCTGTGAGTCAAGGAGACTTTTACCACTCTCAAACAAGTGCCAGGTAAATCAAACTGGGAATAAACATCAATACAACCTGATCATCTCGGCTTATAATAAAATACTTAGCTGAGGTCTGCCATCAGTGGTTCTTACAGTTCAGGTAGTGTCCTCTCATTCTGAGTCCCATTCCTCCTCTCGATCATGTGAGTGGCTGGCATGTTTTTGAGCCCGCCCACTTCACGGTGTATGCTGTGTCCATAAAGATAAAATCCTTGCCTTAATGGATGATGCGAAATCTAGCAGGGAACACCATACCATGCGGTACGGCCACTTCTCGCAATATGGCACAGACTCCGTTGAAGCACTTAATTTTCTTTTTTTTTTGTTTGTATCCTCTTTTTAATAATTTTTTCACAGAAGTTACACAATGACATACACAGGAAAGATCAAACATAAAAACAACAACACTCAAAACCAGCAAACAAAAGGTCCAGTACAGAATCAAGCGCATACAACAGATGGATATCATGTGAGATAGCAGGAAAAAAAACCAAAAACTAGCGTGCAGTCTGTTTACACAAAACACAAAAAGTAACCCTCAATAGGTGGATTTGTGCAAGGCAGAAGAAGAGCTAACCCAGAAACTAGCACCCCATAACAGGGCAGGACCCAAACCCCAGGGCATAGACTTCCTCCAGGGTCAGACAGATGCTCTAAGTTATGCCTTCCCTTAAAATCTGTGCTTCCACAGAGGACAAAGAATTCAAAAAGGGATCCCAGACCTTTGCAAAGCATTCCCCCCTACGTTGCAGAAGAAACGAAAGGCGCTCCATAGCAGAGTCTGAATAACCAGGGCTTTCCAGGATTGAGTTGTGGGCAGAATGAACGAAACCCAGGTGTTAAGAATACAATGTTGGGCAATCACCAACAACACCCAGATGAAGTGAGGGAGTAATCCCCAGCCCTCCTCCCCAAAATCTTCCATACCAAAGAGCATAATGGCTGGCGCCATAGAAATCTGCTGCCCTGCGATGGTTGATACCTCCTGAGACACTGTCCTCCAGAAGTTCTACAGGACCAAACATGTCCAAAAACAATGAATATTTGTGCCTAAATCTGTCTTACATCTGCCACATAGGGGGGAAATTGTAGGGTGATATTTATTTACTATCTGGGGGGGACAATATAAGCGGTGAATAAATTTATACTGAGATTCTTTGTATTTATTACAAATCAATATACACTAGCCAGCCCGGTGACGCTGAGGGCTGAGGCTTGGGACACCTTACCTAGCACTACACCAGCAACCCGTGTTCAGGAACGGGTATGGGCCACCGGGGGTCGGCAGGGGAAGAGAGGGATCGAGCATCTGAGAGACTGCTCTCCCTCTCTGGGAGGGGGGACTCCAGTGGTCAGTGCACTTCTGACCCCTAGCAGAGGCTGTTGGGCAGTGTGCCGATGTTGTACAGAGGTGCTGAGATAGGGCAGGTGCCGGGAGGAGCGCGTGCTGATGCGAGCACGCTCCCTCCACTGGCGTCACTGCACGGCCCACTCACATAAGGGAGTAAACGTGAAAATGGTCCCGGTCGTGCAGGATGATGCAGCCGCCCGCTGCAGACCCCGACCCCGAATGGCGCTCCCTGAACTGGATCCTGCTAAAGGTGAGCTGAGCTAGGGGGGCTCCTCACCGCCCTGCCACAGGGGGTAATCCGTGGGGGAAGAGGGGCTGCTGCCTGATGTCGGGGTACGGGGCTGGACAGGTGGCTGGGGATGGTTGCCGACCAGGAGACCCTGGAAGAACTAGAATATCAAAAAAAAAAAAAAAAATCAATATACCCATATGGGATTTTTTTTTATTTAATAAACTTTATTTGAAAGATTTTTAGTCTCACAACATCAACTAGACACTGTGGAACAAGTCTGGAAATGGGTACATAATATAGTCATAGACATTTCGTATTCAGTAGAATTAACTAATACAATATTATTTGTAAAAACAGGAGTAAAAAGAATACAACATTTGACAAACTAACACACCCCCTCCCCTCCTCCCATTATACCACCCTCCCCCCCCAGTACGCAACTACCATATTTCAAAAACTAAGAGAGTTAACATAAGAATGTTGGAGTTAACAGCAGGACATTGTCACAGTGTTTACCCATATGGGATCTTAATAACAACTTCTAGTCTTCCTCCCATGTAGTTATCCCTAGGTCCCTTTCCCACAATGCCTTGCTTTTAAGTGTAAGATCAGGAAAATATTGTCTATCCTGCTGCACCACTTGCCTAATTACTCCCCTTGGATCTTTCCATGCCGTGTAAACCAGCTGTTCCACTGGGGCTAACACTGAAGCACTTACTGGATCCCTATTCAATCCTCTCCCAAAAACCCTAACTTGTAGGTAACGAACAAAGTGTGTGTGCAGCAAAACCATGTTCCCCTGCAGGTCCGCAAAGGTGCGTATTCCCTCACGGATGTAAAGGTTACCCATGCACTCAATCTCTCACAGCTCCCATTCTTTATACCTCCCATCTGACAGACTGGAAAGGAAGACAGGATTCCCCGCCACAGAAACCAGGAGCATCTCATCTTCCACCACACCCCTCCGATGACTCACCTGACCCCAGACCTCCAACATCCAGCCCACCAAGGGATTAGACAAGCCCTGGATAGTGTAAGCCTGTTGCCCTTTTCTAGCTAAGTAAGATGACTGTCGGCCAGGACACCCCATCTCCCCTAGGTCCAGCCAACCAGCCTCGGGTGGCTGGTTCACCAAGTCCTGCATGTATCTATGTTGTATGGCTATGTGATAACTCCTCAAGTCGGGAAAGTTAAGCCTCCCTTTAGAAACATCTGCCCTAAGGTGCTATAAACATAGAAAAGGCCTCAACCAAGTGTTACAGATCTGCCCTGGTGAGTCCCATTGGGAGCATCTGCATTGTGTACAGTATCCTCAGGAGTATATTCAACTTAGTAAGACTGATATGCCCTAACCAGGAGATAGGGAGCGCCCTCCATCTTCCCAGATCTCCCACAATTTGACTAGCGGGGTATTGTTCAGGTGATACAGAGAGCCCAAGCCCCACCCAGCCTGGATCCCCAAATACCTAAAGGAAACCGAAACCTCCCACAGTCCCCACGTGCCATCCCCCGACCCTGTCCCAAGGATAAGAGCTCCTTATTTAGTCAAGCTAAGTTTATAGCCAGAGAATGTGGTAAACTCGGAGATCGTCTGAAGCAGCACCGGCATGGAACAGTGTGGCTCTGCAATATATAGCAATAAATCATCGGCATACAGAGTAATCTTGTGGATTCTCCCCGAGTTCCCCTGTACCCCATAAATCTCTGAATTACAGCTACAAATCACCAACGGCTCAATGGCCAGTGCAAAAAGAAGGGGGGACAAAGGGCATCCCTGCCGCGTTCCTCTAAAAAGGGAAAAGTTATCCGTTAAGGTCCCATTACAAATCATCTTAATATTTTAAACAAATAACCCCACTCTATATGGTCAAATGCCTTCTTGGCATCCATGGACAACACATATGTGTGCCCCGGACACCGAGAGGCCCACCACACCACATTCGGCATTTTACGGGCCTTATGGTATGAAAGGCACCCACGTACCAATCCGGTCTGATCCGGATGAATCAGAGCCAGGAGTAGCTGATCCAGGCAGCCTGCCAAGATTTTGGCAATGATTTTCATATCACAATTAAGCAGGGAGATTGGATGGTAGGAGGCACAGTTCTCGAAGCACTTCTTTTTCTGGCGCGCAGCGAAGCTGAGGTCCAGGTAGATGCAGACCTGATGCCCATCCTGGAGTAGTGTCTTGTTCCTTCTAGCAAGCATCAGAATGAAGTCCCTCATGCCAACTCCATCAGTTATAGCCACAAATAATCACATGGCCTCTCGGTTATCCTACTTCCCTTGGGGGGGGGGATCACTCAATATGCTTTCTGCAACAATATCTGTCTATTGTACACTTTGTCACAAAACTGTTGTTCAAACCAGTACTGTGGGAAAAGCAACATATGGTCACCCTCTGACCCCTCCAGCATACCTATGATTCTAATATTGGCAGATCTGGCCTGATTTTTAAGTATCTCGAGTCAGAAGCAAAGATGGTGGGTTTCCGTAATTAAATCTGACGCAGCTCCCATCGCCACATCGGAGCATTTGGTGGCTTCCACTGCCTCCGTTTTAATAGAGTCCATTGATGCCTTTAACATCACCACCACTGTATTTGTTAAGGTGTCAAACATGTCCGCCAGGCCAGTGACCTCCAAAATTAACTTATTAATTTTAAGCCCCAAAATCTTGAGAGTTTCTTCTTCTGAGTCGTCCACCGGGAGCAGCAGTTTACTGGCAACTTACCACACAGCCAAGTCCGCCCGAGTAGATTTATTGCTGGCTCCTTCATTTTGAGTTTTCTCCTTCTGTGTTTTCCCCATCACAGACCAGGGACCTTCAGACACCTATCAGTACCAGTTAATGCTGTCAGTTTGCCCAAAAAGATGAGTTTTAAAGTGGGCAAAATTAGTCAGTTTGCAGAGCTTTTATCCAGTGCAGCCATCTTGCTCAGGCTCCACAGCACCCTCAAGATAATCAGTTTTCAAAAACAAAACCTAAAATAATGATCCTATTTGCAGATATAAAAATCACAGAGTCCTACCCACAGTGTTTAATCTGACATGATTTCAACCCTGACTAGAAGCTACAGCTTGTATTTTTCCCTTGCTCTGCCCCCTTTGCAACCCGGAGTTCAGGCTCCAAATTGGCTTCTCTTTCCTTCCTGCTGGTTACCTTTTTTGTTTCCAGGTACTTCTACCTATCGTCCCACATTTGGCTTCCTTTACATTTCAAGAATGCCCTCCTATGTTCTCTTACCTCCTTCCTTAGTTCAGCTGTAAGACACATTGGTCTTTTCCCCATCAATACCTTCCCAACTGAATTTTCTGTAGCCTCTTACATGCTTTCCATTTTTTCTCCACCCTCTTTAACCTGTTCTATTCTCATAGTGTTTCCTAACAACAGTGCCCTCATCATTTCAAAGTCTGTTTTCTTAAAATCCCATATCCTTATTGTACGTGTTTGCCCCTTTGATGTTCACTTCAATGCCACTGTTCGGTGGTTACTGGAACCTGGTGGTTCCTGGACTGCAACATTTTGGATTGTCTTAATGTTGGTGAGTACCTGATCCAGTTCCACCCATTCAAAGCACCGGCATTAGTGCGCTCAATCATCAGTGCGCCAAGTTGGATTTGACCCCAACCTCCCGCTTCTTATGATTCTAACTGGGCGACCTCAGGGAAGGGGTGCATCCCAAAACCGGCACCCTGATATGCTGGTGCACTAATGCTGGCGCGCTAATGGCCAGAAAGGACCTGTTTCAGTTGGGCCCCTTCCCTTGTTTGGCCCTTGACTATCTGGACCAGGAACACCTCTTGACATGCATCTTCCAAGGCCTGATTCCTAGTACTTGTGCAATCTGAACTTTCCAGTCCAAATCTGGCACAATAAAGACAGGAAACAGTTTTTTGACATCCCTAGATGCCCTCCTGTTTCCCTTTTAGTGTCTATTAAATACAGTGTTCTGATATGTTTTTTAACTATGTTTGCTGAATGAATAATCTAATTTTGTTGGCTTTTTAACTACCCTGAATCCCTCTCCCCTCAGCAGTAGCTGCTCTCTTTTTTGATACTGCCTGAACATTCCATGACATCAATAACACCGTTGTGGCCATTCAGATGAATAGTATGGAATGGTGTAAGCGATGTCATGGAATGTCTTTGAAATATAAAAAGAAAGAACAGTAGCTGGTGACTGAGGAGAGTGGAACTCTATGTTGACCTGAGGGCACTCCAAAGCTTGAATATTTATTTATCAAAAATTGTTCAAAGAATATCAGAAAAATAACTGTCATGAAAAGGGTGGGAGGGTAGGAAATGATGTAAAATAATTTCCTATCACCTTTAAAATCCCCAAATATTACCAGCCCTCGTAATTTGGCCGCTTTTCTTAATACCGCCCCCAGATCTTTATCTGCCCCGATCCTGACCTTGCGGAATATAAACTATGCCAGTCCTGATTTGCTTCCCATAACCTGTCACTGTCAAGGCAAGGCAAGGAAAATTTTATTTAAAAGATGCCCATCCCGGAGGCTCTGGGCGTTGAAAAAATTCAAATCACACACAAAATAACACCAACAATAAAATAAATCTAATAATAATAATAAATATATTGCACTATAACTCATTATTATAAAATGTTTAAATAATTTGCTCAAAAATAAATACCAAAAATTAAATATAACCAGGGACAGAAACTGAAGCACAGAAGTCAGGCATAAGATAGGATTATAAATCAAAGTCCAGGAAGGCTTGATTATGTAGGAAGGTCTTGAGGCGGGCTTTGAAAATCTCAACTGAAGGGGCCTCTCTTACAGCTGGAGGTAGCAAATTCCACAAGACGGGGCCGGTGACACTAAATGCTCTGTTGCTGGACGTTTTTAACCTTTGTCCTGGAAAATCACAAGGAGGCTCCTTGAGAAGGAACAAAGGGAGCAGACCGACACAGCAGGTGTAAGAAGGTCCTTCAGGTAACCAGGGCCCAGGCCATGTAGGGCCTTAAAGGTGAGCAAGACAACTTTAAAGAGGACATTCCACCTGACTGGCAGCCAGTGCAGTTCATGCCGCACTGGGGTGATGTGACAGTACTTAGACTGCCCCATCAGCAACCTAGCAGCTGTGTTCTGCACTAGCTGCAGCCAGTAGAGGGTACCTCCAGAGATCCTGAGATAGAACACATTACAGTAGTCAAGCCTAGACGTCACAAAGGCGTGAACCAAGGTGGGGAGGTCCAGGGGCAGAATTAGGAGCTTTATCCTGGCAATATTCCTCAGATGATAAAAACTGGTATGAACAATGGACGACACCTGAGACTCAAGCGTCAGTACGCTGTCGAGAATAACGCCCAGATCATGCACCCTAGAGGAGGCCTTCAATGGTACAGACCCAAGAAAAAGGCCTGATTCTGCACCAGATGCCATGCTATCATGGCCTCTGTTTGACTCCACCACCAGTACCTCTGTCTTATTGGGGTTCAGTCGCAATCAGCTGGAGGCCATCCAGTCATTGATCTCGGCAAGGCAGGTGTTTAGCACATCCACTGTGTTGGATGTCCCAGGGGCAAAGGAAAGATACAGTTGGGTATCATCAACATAGCAATGAAAACCCAAGCTGTACTTCCTAATGAGCGCTCCCAAGGGCAGCATGTACATGGCAAACAACATTGGTGACAAGACTGAACCCTGAGGTACTCCACATGACAGGAGGCTAGCGGAGGAGGAGAAATTCCCCATCACTGCCCTTTGCCTCCTGTTGGTGAGAAAAGACTCAAACCAGCAGATGATAGTGCCGGCGAGTCCACAGAATTCCCTCAGGCAGTCAAGTAATACACGATGGTCCACTGTGTCAAATGCTGTGGAGAGATCAAGAAGAATGAAAACTGTTCCCTCCCCTCAATCTCTCATCATAAGGAGGTCATTATGCACTTGAACTAATGCAGTTTCTGTGCTATACCTCGCATGAAACCCAGACTGGAGAGGCTCATATAGATCATGGGCCATGAGGTGCTCCTCAAGCTGAAGCGCCACCACCTTCTTCACAATCTTACCCAAAAATGGAAGATTGGAGATAGGATGGTAATTTGACTTGACGTCAGGGTCCAAAGATGGTTTCTTCAGAAGGGGTCTCACCAATGCCTCCTTCAAGACATCATGAAAGACCCCCTCTGACAAGGAACACCAGACGATCAAGGCACACACTGGGACAATGGAGTCAACACATCCCATTAAGAAACAGGTTGACACAGGGTCCAGTTCACAAAAGGTGTGCCTCAGCTTGGAAGCAACTTCACTTACCTCTGCCACCTCCACCAGTCTAAACTCGTCCCAACCAGGTGGAGTGCTCTCCAGATGCCCACTTCGATCACTGTCGGACAGAATATGGCTCACTGGTGGAATTCCCCGCCGGATGATGGACACCCTGTCTGAGAAGAACCGAGCAAACTCCTCACATAGAGCATTTGAAAAGGCTTTTTTAGGCTGTAGACAGGAAGGATGGAGAAGCCTGTCTACAGTCCAAAAGAGCACAGTTCATTGGTTCTTCCCAGCAGCAACCTCCCTGGACAGGAATTCTGCCTTCTTATGGTTGACTGCCCCCGGTACACACCATAGTGTGTACGCAGGGCCAGTTTGTCTGCCTCCAGCCAGGTCTTCCACTAGCAGCGCTCTACTCTCCAACCCATAATCTTCATTGCCTTGAGCTCCCCGTCATACCAAGGGGACCTCAAGTGAGAGGATCTGGGTCGTACATGGACTGGTGCAAAGGAGTCAAGCACACCAGACATCGCCTTATTATAGGCAGCAACTGCTGCCCACAACCCACAATGCATACACTATCCACACTAGATAGATCAGCCACCGTCATAAAACCCTCAGGGGTCAAGCCCCTCAAAGGGCGGTAGCTAACCATATAAGAACTCCACCGTGCAATGATCGGACCAAACAACCTGATCAGTCCTGAGATTATTTATCTCAAGCCCCAGTGAGAAAGCCAGGTCCAACATGTGGCAGCCCTGGTGGGTCATGGAAGAAACTTCTTGCATCAGGCCCAGAGATAACATAATCTGGAAGAAGCTGTAACCAAGCTGTGAAGATTCATCATCAGCCCAGACATTGAAGTCTCCCAGCACTAAACATCTGGGGACCTCCAATGTTTCACTCACAATGAAGTTGGCTACCTCCTGCAGGAATTCTCCCGCTGCCCTGGAGGGGCAGTAAATCAGGAGAATCCGTCAACCTGTGCCTGGTCCCCCACAAACAGCCACACACTCAAATGAACCTGGTACTCTCACTGGGTGCAGGGTGAAGCCTAGTTCAGATCTAAAACAGATGGCTACCCCTCCCCCGCGTTCTGCTCTGGGGCAGTGCACTACAGTATACCCGAAAGGACAGCTGCCTCTAGAACCAGGCCAGCATCACCGCTGATCCAGATCTCCATGATGCAAGCCAGATCAACTGAAGAATCAAGTACGCAATAACTGCGGTCTTGTTTCTGATCGATCTGGCATTGCAAAGCACTGCCCTCAGGGGATTGGTGGACAGTGCAGCCCTTTTGACTACCTACCCACTCGGTCTAGTGGGAACCCTGGTGACAGGTACTAAACATGTCTGGCCTCTCCCTAAGATCCGTTTAACCCCAGGGTGCCTTCTACACCTGATGACCTCGATCCTGCCCCCCTCCGCAGTGCACGGAGCACCCCCATCCAAACGGACAACGTGGTTCCTTTTAATTCCAACCTCCCGATAGTGCCTTGCTGTAGCGGTGGAAACTGGGAGGTTGGAAAAAGGCCACAGATCGAGCAACTGGGATGTCCTGTACACTATCCTAGCCCGCTCCAGGCCCTCGCACCTTCCCAGACACATCCTGCCTGACTACACAGTCCCAAGCCCACCAAATCTTATCTAAACAATCACACAAAATACAAACATACACTAAAAATGGAAAATCCTAAACTATACACTCCACATACACACATTAATAAACTAAAACCCTCACCCTCCACCCGCAACCAAAAACAGCAGGAAGCCTGATTAATAAGCTTTAAAAGTCTCAGACAGCAGATTGCAGTTCACATAGGGGATCCAACGATCAGGATCACACATTTCTATTACTAAGAAATAGCAAGCAAAAAGCCAATTTTCACTGACAACCACTTCAAGGCAAGAGCTCTCTCACTGCCCCAGTCTCTTCATAGTTGGATGTTCCAGCAGAAACTAATAAACATGCGATCACACCAGGGAATCCTGAATGCGCCCCAGAGCCACTCTTGCCAGCTAGTGGGACTCCGAAACAGTTATCAGGGTGTACAGATCTTTGGCCTCTTAAGCAATAGATCCATAGGGGCAACCAGTCCAAGTCCTAGGTGGTGTAAACTCCACCTTGCTCCGCAAGCAACCGTTCCAGTCCATGAGCAACCCAGAAATACCAAAAACTCCACAGAGTCACTCCGGCAGATCAGTCTCACCAGCAAACTCTTGCCCCAGAGGCACTAATACGGAAGCACCCTCTGCAACCGCATGCCCCGGGAATGCAGTCCAATTGACTCGAGAAACTGCTAGGATCCATAAGGCTTCTAGTTTTCCTAGATACCCTAGTTTGTCTATTTCAATTACCTCAATCCCCTCTCTTACACACAGTGCTACTCCCCCCTGATCTGTGTTCTGTCCCTCCTGAACAATAAATAACTTGGTATGGCCATTGTCATATCCCATTCATGGTTTGAAGCTGCCCAAGTCTCTGTGACTGTTACCAGCTCTAGAGTCTCATTTACAACCAATGTCTGAAGTTCTGGCATTTTGTTGCCGAGATTCCTTGCATTGGTGTACATTATTTTCCAGCATCTGACCGTGACCCCTTCTTTTCCCTTTATCCTGGTTCTGCTTGTTTCCAGTAGTTTAGCTGATGAGGGAAGGATGGCAAGGCCATCCTAATTCACACTACTGGAGTTGTACCTTGTCACACTGACTCGCCCCTTCACTAGTTTCAAATTCCTATATGATGTGCCCACCTTTCTCCTACTAGCCTTCCCTCCTCATTGGCATGCAAGACATCTCTTTCAACAACCTTCATCTTCTCCAGGTCTGGCCCCAGTCACGGAGGAATCAAAATCCCTCTTCCCTGCACCAACCCTTCAGCCATGCTTTGAACTGGCACACACTGAATTGTTCCCTCTGATTTTAATATGGCTGCTGTAGTACCTCAGAGACAGCTACACCCCCACTCTTGCCTTCACTACATTCCCCAGAAAATGGAGGTTTGATTTCACCTGTTTTAAAATTCCTTCTACATAGATCATTTGTGCCCACATGCACAATAAGATGCCATTTTCACCCCCTCTCCAGTGAGTTCCAACACTCTGGCTATAAGCTTATCTGCTGTCACCCCAGGGAAGCAGCATACCCCCATTTTTGTTGTGAGAGCTTAATCCCTCCCAGTGCCCTCTAAACTGGAATATACCACTCTGTGTACACACCTCTTTCAGCTTTTTGAGCTCAGTCTACCCTCTGGAATACACTCCAGCACTGCCTGCTAGATATGTTGGTTCCCTCTACCCTTATGGGGGTAGACTGGGGTACCCCTTGTATTAGGGTAAACATACTTCTGGTGCATAGCTCTGGCTTGAGGTCTGGACTTCCCACCCCCTTCTTCCCTTCCTCCTTCTCTGGCCTGTGGAGGCCTTGGAGGTGGCTGCTTCAGTACTGCCATATGAGGTTTGGCAGCTGCAGCTCGGAAGTGGCATATGGTGCCCCGCCTGGATAAATAAAGATTTTGATTGATTGATTGATATTTTAGCTATTGCAGCTTTCCAGCTCTGACCTCGTGGCTTGAGACCTATTGCATTTGAAACAATGACTGAACTCCCTGAGCTCTATTTGGCTTACCACTGTCCCACACCACCTGCACTTCACCCACATTGCACCAACGTGATCTTCCTACAACATGGTGTCCCCATGATGATGTACTGTAGTACGAAACCGGTCGCAGTGTTCACCAGCTACCAGTCTGTATCTGCATATGTAATGACAACAGTTTTAAAATTTGTTTAATAAAAGACTTTTTGTCCAGCTGAGGTGTGCTGATTTTTGCTCCTTCATCTGTTCATAAGTAAATCTTGCACCCTTGTTTTGTAGTGGAGTTGTACTGCATTTCCAGCTTTATTATGAGCTTAGTTTGTTATTTTCAGTACTGTCACAGGTCTCAAGCTCTATATTTCCCTACGATTAGACTACCCCAGATAAGGTATGCCTAGGATCTCATACTCATTTGCATAGTTAGGCAGTACAGTTTAGAGATTACAGTACTGCGCTGTGAAGGAGCTTGCTACATCCAGCAAACCTGAGTTTAAGTCCCACAACTTCCACTTGTATACTGTGTGATTCTGAGCAAGTCACTTAGCCTCCCCGAAAATAGACATTTTATCTAGTGAGCCAGTTACCAAAGAACAGAGACCCCACTCACTCTAGTAGACCTGGGTTTAATTCCCACAACCTCCACTTGCAACTGTGTGACCGTGAGCAAGTCACTTAATTAACCAATGCAACAAAACTGGGCAAAAAATTTGAACCAACATTTTTTCACAATAAAAAGATTCCAGGCATCTTCCAGTTTTATTTAGTGGTACAAGACTTATGATGTGCAGCTTAGGAGGTACATAGACAACTAAATTTGACAGATATGCTAATATATTTCTTAATTGTAGCTGAAACTAGCTTTAAAAAAAAAACATTAAAAAAAAATACAATTGTTTTCATTGCACCGCTGCATTAACCTCTCAAGTGCTGCTGGGGTCACCCCTGTAAATGGGCCATGTACACAGAGGACTTTACTTGGTTACCAAAAGGTTACCAAAATAATTTTTTTTTAATTATACATTCACACCCTTGTAACTGCGATATTAAACTACCCTCGATAAGGTGTCTCTAGGATGTCTTTACACAGCCTGCATTACTTGTTTCCTTTTATTTCTTTAGGTACCTGTACCAACTCCCAGGGTGACGTGCTGTTCTGGGGCCTTCCTGCAGACATCCCGTAGTCAAATGCCGTACTCCAGCTTCATGGCATTCACGATGCAGGAGTCAAGCGAGAGGTCACTTGGCCCTATGTGATAAATATACTAGACAGAATGCATCCTACTGGACAGAACCTCCCAAAATCACCTCCATTAAGCAAAGTCCCTTGAAAAAGTTTTATTTTTTTTAAACATTATGGACAGTTTTTTATGCCTGTTTACATTCATTATAAGACATTTTTAAGGCCTCTACCCATATTGCTTCTTTCCTTTTCTGATATAACGTATGTTGCAAAAGACGGTGCATTGTTTCCAATCCCAACTTTACATGTGTAATTACAGATGACACATTTATTGAATGTATATTGTTGTACAATTTTATATATAATGCAGCATCATAACATTTCTGTAAAACAATAAAACCTTACTACTGCTCACTTAAGCACAGCCTGCCCCTATGTCTTTCTCTCTTATTTAAGTGTCAAACATACAAAATGTAGTTGTGGCACAGGTCAGGAAGTACAGGCAAATCAGGAAAAGTTATAAAGCTGCAAGTAGCATTTTATTATTAAAAACAATAAAGCAGAAAAATAAAAATTGTACAGGATAGCTCTTACACAAGCAGTTCACACAAAGCCCTACATCTTAGAGTCTCTCTTTAGCATCTCAATCTATCTCGCTAAACAAAACATTGCCCTCTTTTTGTAAGACATATTTTCCTGGCAGTTTAAACTCTGCATTCTGTTGTTGTAAATAAATCTCGTGTTTGTCACAAAATATCTCAGAACTTTGTCAATTTCTTCCCTGTGACCAGCTGGGAGAGTCCATCTAGTCTCAACAGGTGCAACAAAACAGAACATTTGTAAAATAGCTTGTAGAGGTCAAAATGTATCTCAGGGTCAAATCCCTGTGTTCCAGACTATGTATTAAAGCAGCAGTACTAGTTAATAAAAATGTACTTTTTACAGTAGTTATGTCAGACAAGCCCTACAATGACAAAACTTGAATCATTTGCTTTTATTTTTTTTTTCTTGATATTCTCTTACAGTTTAGCACAGATCCTTACCAGAAGTGCCATACTGAATTCTGAGGGAAATGGGGTGTTGCCATTCTCTAATTGGTTATTTTGTTTGATGTAACTGGAATGCACCTCCCCTTCCTTTGCTGAGTGTTTATTGGACAAGCAATGTAAACAAAGGGTAAAACAGGAAATGGTATGGGGGCTGCCATATTTTCTGCTGATCCACACAACATTATAAATGCATTAAAATCAAGTGAACCAATTGTCAGGGAACAGTAGTAAACAGCAAAAGTTAAATCTGAAATTTTAAACTACTAGGCAGTGCAAAAATCTAGGAAGTGATGAACACTTCCTGGTTAACTAGTACTGCTGTTTTAAGCTTGTGTCACCTTTTTAAGAAACCCAAATAGTTTTCTGCAGTCATTTCAAACAACATAACTAGATACCTTTGCAAACCAAGGAATCCCAGTTTCACATAAAGAATCACATATATTTTTTAACCACAAAGAAGCAAGATGAGAAAGAAAGGAATAGATGGGGCTGGGATAGAGCAGGGGGAGTTTAGGAAATTGGAGAGTGGTCTTAGACAGGTGGTATACTCAGTAGCTTTTGTTGAGGTGCTGCCTGCCTGCCTACAACAGGGGCGAGGAGAAACACAGAAGTTGATGGCAGATAAGGACCGCAAGGCCCATCCAGTCTGCCCATTTCTTTTTCTACCTTATAAATGTGCCATCGGTCTTTGCTCTGTCAGTGGCCTATCTATTCATACTCATCTGTATTGCTCCCTTATGCCTATCCCATGCCTGTTTGAAGCCCTGCACCGTATTCATAGCCACCACTTCCTGAGGCAGGCCGTTCCATGCATCCACCACCCTTTCTGTGAAAAAGAACTTACTCATGTTACCCCTTAATCGTCCTCCCTCTAATCTCATGCTGTGTCCTCTTGTCCTATTTTTCTTATATTGAAACATGTTAGACTCTTTTACTTTGTTCATGTCCTGGTGTTTGAATGTTTCGATCATATCACCTCTCTCCCTCCTTTGCTCTAGGGTATACATATTGAGCTCCATTAATCTGTTCTTATATGTCTTCTGATGCAGTCCCTGCACCATTTTGGTTGCCCTTCTCTGGACTACCTCAATTTGGTTAATGTCCTTGTGAAGGTGTGGCCTCCAGTACTGCATGCAGTACTCCAGATGGGGCCTAACCAGTGTCTTGTAAAGAGGGTTACCTCCCTCTTACGACTTGTGATACCCCTACTAATACAGCCTAGCATCCCCCTAGCCTTACCTACTGCTCCAAAGGTCTGCTTGGATGATTTCAGGTCATCGGTGGTGATGATGATGCCCAAGTCTCTTTCTTCCTTTGTCACTGCCAGCAACTCCCCTCCCAGCCTATAGGTGGCTTCAGGATTTCTCTTCCCTATGTGCATGATCTTGCACTTTGGTTGCCACTCTTCCGACCAGTTTGCTGGTTTATCCAGATCTCTTCTCATTCTGCCCACCCCATCTGGATCATGTACTCTGTTGCAGATCTTGGTGTCATCTGCAAACAGACAAGCCTTACTCTCTAGTCCATTTGCAATGTCACTGTTTAGTTTAGTTTATTGTTCTAGGAATTATTACCTTTGAGCCATGGCTCTTTTACAAAGGTTCCACGTCAGTAATGTACAAACAAACAAGTCATGATTACATAGAATGGTCAACAAAATTATAAAGTGTCAATAAGCCAGTATAATACAGTACACTGATGTCAGAACTTCAGAAAAAAGAGGGAAAGGAAAGAAAAAATAATATTTAGCATACACAGAACAAGCTGTATTGAGGAAGAAACTTTGGAGAAATGGTCAAAGTGGAAAGGGTAGGAGGAGATAGGGAGCAGACATAGTGAGATTCGAGATACTCATACGTCTCTGTCAAGGAGGGAGCAGAGGAAGAGGATGAAAACAGTAAAACAGCCATAAGGGAGAATCTTTATTCCATGCAGTCACAGGAGCTAGAGGCTTAGAGATGAGAGTAAAGCATAGATTTGAAAGTTCCTAGGGAGGTGGAGGATGTAATGAGCGTGCTGAGGACATTGAACCAGCTGGGGGCACGATAGGCAAAGGATCTTTGGCCCTGTGTGGTCCGGCATCGGGGGACCTAGAGAGGCTGGTGTTCCAATCTTCTGGTGAGACGGATGCTGGTATTCGGGCATAGTATGACTTGGATACTCGGTGGACTGAGGCCCATGGTGGATTTTTTCGCCATCAAGAATGTGAGGTACTTTATGCGATTAGTGAGTTGCAACCATCCTGTTTCAGTGTAGAGCTCACATGTATGAGTACGTCTTTGCGCTCCAGTGAGCAGCCGACAGGCTTTGTTTAGGGAGGTTGTAATGTGCGTAAGTGCGGTGGTTGAGGCAGAGCCATAGATAATCAAGCCATAGTCTATGATTGAGATGGCAGAACTTTGGATAGCAATCCTCAGCATAGGTTGGGTAAGGAACTGACGGTTTTGGAACAGGATACCAATGTGCTGGTTCACCGTTTTTGCTGTGCTATCAATGTGGGTCGCAAAGGTTAGTCCTTAATCAAAGGTGATACCAAGATATTTAAATGTTGACACTTGTTCAGGGGTATTTCCTGGGTACATTTTGATAGTGAGTGGAATTTGCCTTTTCTTGTTTTGTGGACTGGAAAAGAGCATGGATTTAGTTTTTTTGTGATTTAGGACCAGCTTGTGATCTAGGAACCACTTTTCAACTTTGGAGAAAGCAAGTTGCAAACTATGGAGTAACGGTTTCGGGCCCTTATGAGAGGAAAGAATCATGGCATCGTCAGCATAAAGGATTATTTGTTCTGGGCATGACTTGGGGAGAGAGTTTAGGAAAAGGCTAAAAAGGAGGGGTTTAAGATTGACCCCTGTGGGACACCAGAGAGGACCGGCACCAGGTCCTTGTGATAGCCCAAGATTTTGTAGTTGTGTGATAAGTAAGCCATGGTGAACAGTATCGAACGCTTTTGTTAGGTCAATGAAAACTGCTCCGGTTTGATATCCTTTGTCCAAGGCATTGTGAATTTCTCCTGAAAATTCCAGCAGTGCGGTCAATGTACTGTGTCCTTTCCTAAAGCCATGTTGCTGCACGCAGAGGATGTTATACTTGTGCAGGTAGTCTGAGAGTTGGTCAGCCACAATACACTCGAGGGCCTTGGAGAGGGGTGGAAGTATTGATATAGGTCGATAGTTCCCAGGTAGGGACTTGTCACCACTTTTGAACACTGGGGTGACTATAGCAGGCTTCCATTTGCTGGGAAATTGACTAAGGCAGAGGGAGAGATTGAAAATTTTGGTGAGTGGGTGCAGCACCTCTTCCAGGGTAAGGGACAGAATTTTAAGATCAATAGTATCACTGCTTGCTTTGGATTTAGAGATAGCCTTTTTCATATATTTGTAGACTTCATGTGCTTTGACTATTTTGAGGTGGAAAAGCGGTTGGTTTGGTGTGGCAGTAGGAGACGTTGGTTTTGGTGAGTCCGTATCAGAGAAGAAGTCTGGCAGGAGGACCCCACTGAGGCCTGTGAAAGTTTTATTTAAGGCCTTTGCCATGACCATTGGGTCTAGGGTAGTGGTTCCATCTACAGTCATTAAAGTGGGAGAGGACTTGGACTGCTTACCCGTGATATTTCCGATGTTGTCCCAGAAGGATCTCCCGTCACCCCAGGAGTTGACGAGGGCATTTTTGAAATAGGAGCTTTTCATCAATCGGATTTGTTTAGTACAGTGGTTTTGTGCCTGTTTATACTTTTGGGTATCCGTCAGGGAGCCTGTGGCTCTGGCTATGGCCCAGAGGTGGTCCCTAGCTTTGAGTTGGGCCAGTAGTTTGGCCGTGAGCCAGGAATTTGAGAGCGCTTTGATTTTACGCTTTTTTACAGGTGCGTAGTGATAAAATAATCTAGGGCTGCAGCAACATCTAAAGTATTGTACATTGGGGACTAGTCTTACTGTATGAGATAGGTCTTGAGCTTTGCAAGGTTGCCATGAGGTAAGACTCTGCTTTTTGGAGGTGGTTTTCGGAACTTATTTGTCCAGGTACAGATCACAGGGGAGTGATCACTGAGGGAGTCCGGGAGAACAACTGTGTTATTTATGCTGGCTGGGTGGCTGGCAAGGATCCAGTCTATGAGAGTGCTAGTTCCAGTTTTGTAGTTTTTTTCTAGTAGGAGAGCTCACCAACTGTGTTAGGTTAGCTGCTAGGATAGCATCCTTGTGGGACCCAACGTCTGGTGCAAGCCAATTTATATTAAAATCACCAAGGAGAAGGAGCTCGGTGTCAGGTAGTTGTGATCTTATGAATTCAAGTACAGTCTGGAGGCAGGACCCTGGATCTTTAGGAGGGATATAGACAGCGGCCACAGTGAGTACTTTATTTTGGGCCCCAAGTAGTAGTTTGACAGGGAGAAACTGCACTGAGGAGTTTGTGGTGGAGAAGCAGACAGGGTGGCTAGAGAGGTTGTCCTTAATATAAATTGCACAACCCCCTCCCCTTTTATTTATCCTATCCACTCTGAAAGTACTGTAGTCTTGTAATGAGATGGCATGGTCCGGAGTGCTTGGTGTCAGCCAGGTTTCAACAATGGCTAGGATGTCAGAGTTGTGTTGACTGGCAAAGATTTGAAGGGATGCCAGTTTTGGGAGGAGGCTACAAATATTTAAGGTGGCGATGGTGAGACCCCCACTCCATTTTTGCAAGATTTGTTACCCTGTTTGAACCAGGACCAGGGTTTGGATGGACACTTCCTGACATCAGAAGGAGTAGGAGCAGGAGTTTGTGTCATCTGCCGCAGCTCATAGTATGCCATGCAACGCCTCTGTTGCTTGTGCGGTTGAGTACAGTGTAGTCGTTTAGGCTCCCACTGCAGGGTAATGGCTAGAAGCAGATGTCAATTTGCCAACATTCCAGTGGCGTGAGCTGTCATTTGCACCCAGTCCTTTGTAGGAGGGTGCCCACAAGTGAGGCTAGGGAGGATTTGCCATGGTGCCAGGCTGCTGGTAATGAGCTTGAATGGTTAGTGTGTGAGGTGGAGATGGGTAGGAGGAATTAGAAAGATGGCATAAAGGAGGAAAGGAGGAGAGGGCTAGGAGAGTCATGAGGAGGTTGCTAAAGAGAGGCATATCAGAGGGAAACCAGAGATGTGTTTAGATAAAGGTGGTGTGATGCAGAGCACAAAAAGAAATAGGGGAAACTGGAGAGCACAGGGACTAATGAGGCAGGCTTAGTGCAATAGGGAACCTAGCAGGGCAATGCAGGGGGGGGTGTTTAGGAGAGGGACAGGATGGGAGGCAGGATAAGGGGTGGGTCCTAGGTGCAGGGGCAGAGCAAAGAGACTATTTAATAAAGGTCGGAGAGGGGGAGGGGGCGGGCGTAAAAAATCGGCACTGAGCAGTGCAAGTGAATGGGTGCCAAGCCCAGCAAAGCACAAATTCAGCAGCATCAATAGGAAGGCAGTGGCTGGAACCGGAGGCCAATGAGTGTGCGGCTCGGAGCGCGGGTGGCCAATAGCAGCTGATCACAGCTTCCCCAGCCCAGTGGATGTCCTTACCCGGCTTTCAGGGGTTTAGCGGTAGATGGTGGAGGCATCAGAGGTGGCGTGGATACCCGGGCACCGAACCGTGCCTACGAGGCACACGGCTGGCCCGTTCAGGCTTTAAATTTGGAGTAAAGAGGAGAGAGACTGGGATGAGTAGGCAGTTTATGCAGGAGAGAAAAAAAACAAAAAAAAACAAAAGGCAAGTGATGTGGAAATCGCTTAACAAGGGGGTGGGGGGACAGTGAAGGAGAAGGCAGCGAGAATGTGGAGGCAACAAGAGTTAGGAAGAAAAAGGTGTAGCCTAGAAAAATAGCAGGGGGTGGGGGTAGCAGCCAGAATCGATCAGGCTTCAAAACGATGGCACTGATGAAGATATTGAAGAGGACTGGCCCCAGAACTGATCCCTGAGGTACTCCACTTGCGACTTGCATCCCTTCTGACTCCATACCATTTACAACCACTCTCTGTTTTCTGCCTGACAACCAGTTTGCCACCCAGTTGACCAACTTCTGACCCACCCCTAGCCTACTCAGCTTATCAATCTTCTATGTGGAACAGTGTTGAAAGTTTTGCTGAAGTCAAGGTAGGTGACATCAACTGCTCCCCCTTGGTCCACCACTCTGGTTACCCAGTCAAATAAATCTATGAGATTAGTTTGACAGGACCTTCCTTTTGTAAACCCATGCTGTTTTGGATCCTATGCCCCTATGGATTCTAGGTGTTGCACTATCCTATCCTTAAGGAATGCCTCCATAATCTTGCCCACTACTGAGGTAAGACTGACTGGTCCGTAGTTCCCTGCCACCTCCCTACCACTCTTGTACAGCGGGATTACACGAGCCCTTCTCCAGTCTTCTGGGACCTCTCCTGTGCTCAGAGACTCACTAAACAGTTCTGCTAATGGCTCTGCTAGTTCCACCCTTAGCTCAAGTACCCTGGGATGTATGCCATCAGGTCCCATTGCCTTGTCCACCCTGAGCTTAGTGAGCTCTTGTGGGACCCTTTCTTTTGTGAACGAAGTAGTGCTCACCTCCCTCCCCCCTGTGTCCATGGTGCTGAGCTGTGGGCCCTGCCCTATCTTCCTTTCAGTAAATACTGAGCAGAAGTATCTATTTAGGATAGATGCTTGTACAGTGTCCTCCTCCTTACATGCCCCCTTTTTCCTTTGAGCTTAACAATACCCCCCCTGGACTTTCTCTTTTCACTAATGTATCTATAGAAAGTCTTGTCACCTTCTTTTACTGTCCGTGCAAGTGTTTCCTCAGTTTGGGACTTTGACTGCCTTACTGCCTTCCCTGCTTCCCTTAGGGCAGTTTGGTATGCCTCCCTATTTATTTTTTATTTAGTTTTTGTTAACTGGGTAGGTGCACTAGCCATAAAATGACTATTTTCAGGCACAACCCTATCTCCATCCCGCTGTGTTCTCTTATATTTCCTGAAGGCCAGCTTTTTGGCTCTGATCTTTTCTGCTACTGTATTTGAGAACCAAAGTGGCTTTCTTCTTCTTTTGCACTTCCTTTTCTGTCTAACACAATGGGATGCTGCTTCAAGTACTGCATCCTTAATGCTTGCCCACTTTGCCTGTACCCCCTCACCTGTGTTTCTTTTTGCCAGGACTTGCTTAACTCTGTTGGCCATCTTATCAAAGTCAGCTCCTCTGAAGTCCCATATTTTTACCTTCGAATGGGATGCTTTAGTTGTAGTGGCCAAATTGAACCATACCATGTGATGGTCACTGGCCCCCAGGTGACCTTCTACCTGGAGCTCTGTGATCCCTTCCCTGTTAGTTAGTACTAGCTCTAGGATAGACCTGCCTCTTGTGGGTTGTTGTACCAGTTGTTTGAGGCCCTCCCCCTGCAGGGAATCAGCCATGTGTCTAGTTCTGGCAGATGTTCCTGCTGGTATTGACCAATCTGTATTCGGCATGTTGAAGTCTCCCATTATCAGAACCTCCCCTTTAGCTGTCATGTTTTGTATATCTTCCAACAGTAATGTGTTTATGTCCTCTCCCTGGTCTGGGGGCCTGTAGACAACTCCAGTTCTTATGGCTGTCCCATTTCCTGTTTCCAGGGTGACCTACAGTTCTTCTGGCTCTTTATGTGTATTCTGAATTTCTGTAGCTTTGATATTTTCATTGACATACAGGGCCACTCCACCCCCCTTTTGCACCTCGGTCTCTTCTGAACAGTACATAGCCAGGTACTGACGTCTCCCAAGTGTGCTTACTGGTAAACCACGTCTCACTAATTGCTACTATGTCTAGTTTAGACTCTGACATTATTGCCTGTAGGTCTGGGATCTTATTTCCCAGGTTGTGAGCATCTGTGTACAGGATTTTCCATTGGCCAGATTTTGGTATGTTAGTTGTTGGGTGCGGTCTGGCATTTCCCCTGTGTGTCTTATGGGGAAACAGACCTTTTTTTCTTACCTGGTGATGCAAATGAACTGCAAACATGCTGAATCTCTGTTTGACCACTAGCTGAGGGGGGAGGGGTGTTCTTCCCAATTGACATATGGGGTGCTGCACCCCTCTCCCCATTTGCTAGTTCTCCACACCAGGACCTCCAACTCATGGCTGAAAGAATGGTGCAGAAAAGAGGGATTCAGCTACACTGGGGACTGGAGACTACCTGACGGGATGGGGGCCTATACAGGAGGTGATGGCCTACATACATCTGGGAGGGGAACTGCAGTCCTCAGTGGATGGTTTAAATGTTGCTTTGATGAATATTTAAACCAACCAAGGGGGTAGAGGAAGGAATCAGGGAGGCAGAAACTGCCTCCCCCCATAGGTTGAAGTAGAGAGTAGGGAGATCTTGAAGAAATAGGAGCCCTGCTGGGTTCAAATTAATAAAGGAAGCAGGGTGATAGTAATGGTGGGGGGCAGAAATATTAAAAGGAGAGGGGGAAAGGAGGGGCATAAAGGAAAAATGGGGTAACAAGCAGAGTGCTAACAAAATCTGGAAAGCCATGTGTGGTAATGCTAGAAGTCCAGGGAATAAGATTCCAGACTTAGAGGCCACCATGCAGAGGCTGATCTGGATATAGGGGCCATTACTGAGTCATCGTGCACGGAAAACTATGACTGTAACATGGCCATACTAGGCTATACTCTGTTTAGGAAGGACAGGGTGGGAAGGAAAAGAGGGGGTGTAGTGCTTTATGTGAAGGAAAGCATAAAAGTGACAGAAATACAGTGAATTTTTGTGGGGAGGGCAGGGGTACCATGGGTCACCCTGGAGATGGGGAATGGAGCCACTATTTGTCCAAAGTGCTCTACAAACTTCTGGCACGGGGGGAGCAGTAGATAACGTACTGTTCAAAACTGTTGGCAAAATAGCAGAAAAGGTGGAAGTGCTGCTGGTAGGGGATCTGAATCTGCCATATGTAGATTGAAGCCTGCCAAATGCAGCTTCAATTGGAAGCAGAGACATCCTGGACTCCCTGCAGGGGGCATTCCTCAGGCAACTAGTCAGTAAGCCCACTTGTGATGGGGCAATACTTGACCTGGTTCTCACTAACAAGAAGAGTGTTGCAGACATCAAGATGGGTGGCCACCTGGGGACCAGCGATCACTATATTGTGTGGTTCAATATAAGGGCAGCTGCAGAATCAAACCACACATGGGTGAGGGTCCTGCACATCAGAAGGGCAGATTTTGCCGGCTCGTCGGCGCAGTGGTTGGATTTCCGCTTGTGACGCCGGCGACCCGGGTTTGGGAACGGACCCGAGTCGTCGGAGGGCCGGCCGGGGGGAGAAGGATTGAGCGTCCGTTGGACTGCTCTCCTTCTCGGGGAGGATAGGGTAGCATCCAGGCGTGGGGACTCTAGCGGGCCAGGGCACCGCAGCTGCCGCTCAAAAGATTGTAGGAGGCGGGCGGGCCCCGAGCGTCATTGCACGCACTCCCGCCTCCCGGAAAAGAGGAAAATGGACAGCTGCCGGGCGCCTCCATGAAGCCCGCCGCTGCTTGATTAACCCCAGGCCAGTCCTCCGACCAATTACCGGTCTCTGCAGGATGCCTGCTCTCCCCCATCCCGCAGCCCCACACGTGGGGCAAGCCACGAGTGTCGGAGGACCGAGGCCGATGTGGAAGGTGAAGCCGTTGGCCCGTGACCGGGCTGAACATTGGGTGGCTGGCAGCTAGGAGGAGGTGGAAAATGCAAATTAAAAAAAAAAAAAAGAAGGGCAGATTTTATAAAGATGGGTGAATGCCTGCAGAGATGACCTGGCCGGGGATGGCCAAGCTTAAAGGGGGCATTGTGAAGGCAACAAATCTCTGCATGGTTCTCAAAAGAGGTGGGTGAAAAGGTAAAGGTAAAAAGGCTGCATTCAGAAGGTATAAGGAGATGCAGAGGGAGGAGGATAGGGAGGTGTACCAGGGAAAACAGAGAGAAGCAGGAAAAGCAGTAAGAACTGAAAAGGCACAAACTGAATATAGAATAGCCCAGGCAGTAACAAAAAAAGGACAAGACATTTTTTAGGTATGTAAGTGAAAAGAGGAAGACTGAAGGAGGGATTGTAAAGTTAAAAGGGGAAAGGGGGGACTGCACAGAGAAGGACCAGGAAAAGGCAGACACCTTGAACAATTGTTTCTGCTCAGTGTGCACAGGGGAAGTGGAGGGACCACAAGAAAATTAACAGGAGCTTTCAAACGGGGGAGGTGGCACTAGTCCTTTTTCAGAAGAGAGAGTCCCGAAGGCACTCACTATTCTGAAAGTGGGACAGAGCAATGGGGCATAATGGGTGCATCCATGGGTCTTGAGGGAGCTCAGAGAGGTACTGGCTGCACCTTTTTCAGTCCTCTTTAACAGATCACTGGAAACTGGAGTGGTTCTGGAGGACTGGTGGAGGGCAGATGTAGTCCCGCTTCACAAAAGTGGTAGCAAGGAAGAGGCTGGCAATTATAGGCTAGTCAGCCTGACATCGGTGGTGGGAAAGTTAATGGAAACACTGATGATGAAAAGGATTGTGGAATGTATTGAACCCAATAGGTTACAAGACCCAAGGCAGCATGGATTCACAGGGGGAGGTCATGGCAAACAAATCTGATAGATTTCTTTAACTAGGTGACCAAGGAATTAGATCAGGGAGGAGCAGTGGACACAGCCTACCTAGATTTCAGTAAGGTTTTCAACACTGTTCCACACAGGAAACTACTAAGCAAGCTGGGTAGCTTAGGGGTGGGTAAAAAGGTGGTAAACTGGGTAAGAAACTGGTTACAAGATAGGCAACAAAGGGCGGTGGTAAACTGAGTTCACTCCGAGGAAACATAGAAACATAGATTTTGTCGGCAGATAAGGACCGCTAGGCCCATCTAGTCTGCCCATTTCCCTACCTACAGGATAGGCCGCAGATCCTAGTTAACCAACAGCCTATATCGTCCTGCCCCCCACAAGAATTGCCTTATGTCTGTCCCATGCATTCTTGAATTCTCCCACAGTTTTAGACCCCACAACTTCCTCAGGAAGGCTGTTCCATGCATCCACTACCCTCTCTGTGAAATAATACTTCCTCACATTGCCCCTGAACCGCCCTCCTTCTATCTTTAAATTGTGTCCTCTTGTTCTTGCAAGTCTCTTTTTCTGAAAGATGCTACCCTCTTGGACTTTGTTGATTCCCTTGAGGTACTTTAAAGTTTCTATCATGTCACCCCTCTCCCTTCTTTCCTGTACCTTATTTACCCCCGTGAGGTAACCAGCGGGGTACCTCAGAGATCAGTGCTGGGACTGGTCCTCTTTAATGTTTTTATAAGTGACATTGCAGAGAAGCTGGAAGGGAAGGTCTGCCTCTTTGTGGAAGACACCAAGATTTGCAAAAGGGAGGACACTGGGGGGTTGGGGGGATGAACAAAGACCTCAGAAAACTCGAAGAGTGGTCAAGGCTATGGCAGCTGGGTTTCAATGCGAAAAGGTGCAAAATAATGCACTTGGAACACAACCCCAGGGGTGGAGTACACAATGGGTGGAGTGGTACTGACAACCACCAAGCAGGAAAGAGATCTGAGGGTAATCATATCAGATGACCTAAAGGTGACCAGACAGCGCAACAAGGCAGTTGGGAGGGCTAGTGGGATGCTGGGGTGCATAGGAAGGGGTATCACCAGCAGAAAGAGGAAGGTGGTTCTGCCCCTTTATAGATCACTGGTAAGACTCCACCTTGAGTACTGTGTCCAGTTCTGGAGACCGCATCGCAGGAATGGCATAAAAACAGTGGAGGTGGTCCAGAGGACGGCAACTAAAATGATGCAGGATTTGCATCAAAAAACCTATGAGACTTAAGGACCTCAAAATGTACACTCTGGCAGAGGGAAGGGGGGTATGATAGAGACCTTTAAATACCTCACGGGGGTAAATAAGGTACAGGATGGAAGTATTTTTCAGAAAAGAAGGTGCTCAAGAACAAGGGGAGACGCTATGAAGCTGAAAGAGGGATAGATTCAGGAGAGATGTGTGGAAGTACTTCTTCACAGAAAGCGTGGTGGATTCCTGGAACAGCCTTCCAAGAGAGATGGTGGGGGTGAAAACAGTGGCGGGATTCAAGAATGTATGGGACTGGTGCAAGGGAATCGCAGTGGAAAGGAAGCGGGGAAGGAGAAAGAGCTGCACATCAAGTAGAGTCTGCGGTGAGAATGTAGGTAGCGAAAAAACGGCAGACTGAGTGAGCCAAGCGGCCCTTATCTGCCATCAAAGTCAATGCTTCTATGTTAACAGCAACTGAAGAAAGGGAGATGACAGGGAAAAATTGTGGGACCATCAGAATGGCCAATTCCTAGGTGCCATAAGGAACATCTGACTGTGCAATCAGACAGGCAAAAGACAGACATGTGGCAAAAAGGAGAGGACAACATAGATCCTTGCTTTTAATTCTACATAACAAAAGGGATAGGGTCTTACCCAACCCTGTCACACAAAGCAATTATCACATTCAGAATTCAGCAGTTAAAGTCATTAAGCAAAGTCTTAGTCATTAGAAGTTAAACCGGAAGTTCTGCTGTACTTTGCAACCCTCAGCCTCCATTCACTGTATGGAGCAGTTTATTGTCATAATGGCATGCAGACTGGCATGTTATGACATGGTAAAGATGTGTTAAGACCTTTCATGTTGAGTAGGGTCATTGGCATTATGCACAGCACCAAAACTGCAGTTCTGCACTGAAGTGCTAATGAGTCTGCGCCTCCCAAACCACTCGACTAGCTCAGAGTCTCAGAGTGTAGAGGTGCTTAGCACACAGTCACCACAGTAGTCTGTGCTTGCACAAGGGACAGTGCTTTGTGCAGCTCTCTCATGAGGTATAAACAGTTAGCGCTGGGCAGTGTTTTAGCACGTAGATTCCAACATGCCCCTTTGCCTCATATGCACAGTTGTGTGCGCTCACACAGCCCTTTGTGCGTGTCACTTAAGAGTAACTTTGGAATATGGGGCCAACACTGTTCTCAAATTAAGAGGGCACGCCTAATTTTAACACATTAGAATTCGCTCTGTCCCATGTGTGGAAAATGTGTTGCTCTGGGGTGTTGCCCAACACACAGAAAGTGCTAATCTCAGATTTTACAGCAGAAATTCATACCTTATGTGTTTGTGTTTCTTCTGCCTGCTCTGGAGTCATAGCTAGTCATAATCCACGTGTGCACCACAGTCTGTTGTCATAGAAATTAATTTGAGATTATTAACAGAGAATTATCACTCCCTAATAGGAAAAGCAGTGGGGGTAACTGAGGCCTACAGTATATGGCAAAAAGCCTATTTTCATGCAAGTCTTCAGTAATAACCTAATGGAATGCCCAGAAATTCCACTTGAGGTTGGGGGGGATTCTATGATATCCGAGTCTTGCCAATATTAACAGTAACCGTGTTACAGAACTCTGGAAAATTCCGTTTAATTGCCGTTTTTAGTAAATTATGTTAAAATAAAAGTCCATTAAAACCAAAGGTTGGGTTGAAAACTAAAAAGAAAAGCAGCTTTAAGGTCCAGAAAGGTGTGTCAGATTTTGCAAAACAAGACACTTAGTGCTAGAATAGTTAGTAGTAAAGTCAACTATGCCGATTTCTGTGAAGTGCGTTTACCTAGCATAATTCGAGCCTGTACAACACCAATGCCACAGACTACGCGTTCGACAGCGGCGGAAGTTTGTACCAAAGCAGTCTCCGTAGCTGGAGCAAACATGGCAGCGCAGGACAGTGACAGGGAGGAGGACTGTGTTACTTATGGAACTGCTTTGGAGCCACTAGAGGAAGGTAACTGAAATTCATGATGGTATTATATCTTAAAATATATCATTGAATCGCTAAGTTTTAATACGAGAAGATGTGCTAATGTAATGTTGCTGACGCACGACATCAAGTGATCAAGCAACCTCAGCGAATAGCGTGTCATTATATGTACAGCATTTTAATGCTTGCGTTCCTTGTATTATTTAATTTGCCAAAATAATACACGTTCATCTATTCCATTTAACATTACCACTTCATTTCATTCAGTTTACGGTGCTGACATCAGTATTATTGCATTTTACACCTGGAAGACGACGTAGGTTTACAGACATACTGTTTCTTCATTGGGCTGAGTTCTTCTTTTTATTGTTGTACATGGCATTTTTTTTGTTAAATAAAATGGGATCACGGCATTGGGAGCAGTTGACAGACTCAAACAATTAATTGATCCGACAACAATATTTATAGTTGGACTGGATGGAATCTGCAGAGTTGTAACATTTTCTGGCCTGTGGCATAGCAGTCTGGAGTTTTCACTGGCAGTGGAGTGACAGTTTACTCGGTGGCATGCATACCGGGAATGTCATGCTAGTATTTTAAATGGCATGACAGTTGGAGCCACAACAGGCTTGTCAGAGCTGAATTGCAGCAGGTTTAGAGAGAACTGGCATACTGTTTTATTTATTACAGTCTCGGAATTTGACATACCTTTGAGTCAGAGACTCATTTACAAAGGTCCCGCGTCCAAAAGAAATCATAACAATTAGCTAAATACAAGAAGGCAGATCTGGTGCATGATCCTGCCACTAGGATTCAGCCAGTAGGTTTGGTTATACGGATCAAAGGTGTGGGTGTACCTGTGAGTCCCAGAAACGAATCGGCAGGCCTTATTGAGGGCAACCTTAATAGGTTGAAGTGAAGTTTGAGTAGCTGCTCCATAAATGACTAGCCTTTAGTCTGCAAGAGAGAGGACAGAGCTGTTGACAGCAAGACGGAGTGCATCAGGGGTAAGACTGTGATGGTGTCTGTAGAGGAGCCTTATTCGAGTGTTAACAGTTTTAGAAATTATGTTTATACGGTCATTAATAGATAAGGGACTGTCAACTGTAATGCCTAGGTATCTAAAGTTGTGTACTTGCTTCAGAGGATAACAGCTGTTGAGGATGGGGAAATTGTTTAACCAGGAAAGGCACACTAAGCAAAAGTTGTTTCCAGGTGCGACCTGGGAGCGCAAGGAAGTTAAGTGATTTGCTCAGGGTCACAAAGTATGAACTTGGGGGCTGTGGGATTCAAACCCAGGTTTCCAGGTTTGCAGCTCAGAGCTCTAAACCTCTGCACTACACTGCCTCCTAAGTAGAGAGGAAACATGTCAAGAGAGAGATACCTATGGGGGGTGCTGACTTATGCTTGTGAGAATTTGCAAATAACATCACCTTGGTCTTTTTATAGTTCAGGATTAACTTTTGTTGTGGCTTCTGGGTAGAAACCCCATTGATGCTGATAAGTGAGGGTGGAGTTTTGTTGGACTTGCCAGTCGGTTCCTTGATGTCCTCCAAAAAATTCCTACTGTTATCCTATGTGTCAGTAAACCCAGTTTTGTAATAATCAGATTTAGCAAGGCGAATTGCACAAGTGCAGTTGTTCCTAGCCACCTTGTACCTCTCCCAGTCAGAGGGGTTCCCAGTGGCATGCGCTTTATGCCAGAGATGATCTCTAGCAGCCATCTGATTTAGGAGAGGGGTGGAGAGCCAGGGGTTACAGACACCTTTGGATTTCCTTTTTCTGAGAGGGGGTGAAGATATCACAGGCTGCATTGAAAGTGGTGATAAAGTATTCTAGTGCAAAATCAACATTAACGGACGAAAAAATAGGCATCCAGTCACACTGCTGAAGATAACATGAGAACTGCTGTTACAGTTGTCTTATGTTGAAGATTGAGAGTGGCATGCCCTACACCACCTTCTTTGTTTAAGATTTCTAAAGGAAACTTATTACTTTGTTTTTGTTGGTCAGGAATGGAGGGCTAGGAAACATATTTGTAAAACCTTTTCTTGCGACCTAATGGTCCCTGGCTGCCCTTACAAGGGCATCCACAGGTGGATTGGCACCCCTGTTAGTCCTTGAGAGATGCCCATCTTCCTCCCTGTTTAGGGGCTGTGCTGAAAGGGAATCATCCCTAAAGCTGAACAGTTGTGTTTAGTTCTTTGATACTGGCGTTTAATTGTGGAGATGAGACCCAAATGAATGACGTTGATGATGGTAGTGTAGCACACATCCAGCTTTACCTAAACTGCTAATATTCATCTCATAGTTAGAGCTAGGTACAGAAACCCAATACACAGTCTTGCCATTCTCCATGTGGACATGCCAGTTCTAGGATCCGTAAAGGCTATACGAGCTCAGCGGTGTTGTCTGCAGTAGATGCAGTGCCAACTATAACTGCTGTACTACCTCATCCACAATATGTGAAGGCAACTATAACAGTTCTGCTCCCTCATATACAGTATGTGAGGGTGAATATATTCACTTTCCCCCCTCGTCCACACACTTAACATGGAGTGGTCTCCTGGGGAAGCAAGATGATGGGCTCAAAATATATGATAACCCTATCCAATATATGTCCCCACTTCATACAATTATCAGTATTGTAACTTGACCAGAGACTCCCAGATAATCACTCTGTTTCTATGTTGGGAACTCATCCTGTAGAGGTTTGCAGTATCTCGGTGGCACACATATACTAATTGCCCATGGGCAGCACATAATCAGGAACGCCACGCAGATAGTAAAGAGCAGTGACTAATTGTGGCCCTGGCACAGCATTCCTCTAACCCCAAAGGCCCTGTAGCAGCCAAGGTCTCAAGACCATCCTTCTCTATTACTCGGACTGACTATCCTGAGATAATGCCTACTGCATTGTACAAACAGCCTGTTGCTTCAGTGCCAGCTCTTGCTCCTGAACCAATCCAGCCCACTTGTGCAGAATCTGATATCTTAGTACACATTGCTCATACAGTACCCCCGGACCCTCTCAAGGTCCCTGCCAGTATACAGGCCCAGGCAGTGAACACTGACAATGCGATGCCTCCCTTGTCCCCCCCTGCCCCTGGGAAAGGAACCAGATGGATGAGATCCGGCAAGAGACAGGCTAGGAAACCCCAAGGTCCCCAAAACCATGACAGTTCCGATGCAGAACAAATTCGAAGCATTACAGAAGGATCAGACTATGGAGATGATTCTGAAACCTCACAGACCGAGTTGACCTGTGATGTAGAACCCCAGAAACACACTCCATGCCCAAAAGAGGCCACTGGAATCATTAAATGGAAGCAACAGGTGAAGAAATAGAAGTCCGATACTGATAGGAGCTCCCTTAAGAAACCTCCGTGACCTATAGTATAGTAGTCTTATGTACAGCTCCACACACTTTAACATGTAATGAAGCGTACTATTCCCTTCTTTTCAAATAATGTTAACAGTATACAGAACATCATGAAACAACAGGCAGTATTTTCTAAACTACAATCTTTGGCATCTGGCATCCTTTTTTTGCAGGATACACACCTCCACACGGTCACGGAATTACAATAGGCTATACGCCACTGGCCTCTGGGGGACCTCTTTCTGGTCTCTGGGACAAGAGAGATGTACGGGGGTAGCTATATTGTTTAAAAATATACTGGCTCAGCTCATTAAGATTGTAAATCTTTTCCCAGGTAGAGTCCTTATACTGGATGTAAAAATACAGAATGTTGTATTCCAGCTGATTAATGTGTATGTGGCCCAGTCAAAGGTTGACAGAATAGCCTTTTTTTCAAGCTATATAACCATATCTGCATTCAGCTTAAAATGTCATAATGGGGAGAGATTTTAATTGTGGCCTGTCTTTGACAGATAGAGGGGAAAACACATCTACCAAAAAAATGTATTGTAATATGACCTTTTTACAGAACATGATTCTGAAGGCAGGTTTAAAGGATGCATACTTGTCAGCAATAGGGACACCATACCCTACATTTCACAAAGGCCCTCTAGCCACAAGAATAGATTTCTTTTTTATAACCACAACCCTTCACATACAAAAAGCCCAGACGAAAGTTACAGAATTTTCAGATTATGTCATTCTTCACATTCTTTTGGGAATGTAGTCACAGCATCCCATGGCCCAGGTACCTGGAAATCAAATTCCTCGGTATAAAGACTCCTGAAATTCAGTAGACCCTGCATTACTTTCTAGAAGCCAGAAAGTCAGTATTTGAAATGTATGACACCCCAACTGGGTGGTGGGAGGACACAATCTTAGATTTAAAAATGTTACTGCAAAACAAAAGTAGAAAAGATCACAACACTATCAATTTAAATATTTACAAGACCGAAACCAATTACAGAAATTAACTCTTTCATATTCAACAAATCAAAATTTACAACCCCAGATACAGATCATTAAAAAACAGATGGCGTCTTTTCACATGCACAGACACAAGGGTTACAACAGCAAATTAAATTTGGTACACAAGGGAAAAAGGGAACAGTTTGCCCATTTGAGGGATGCAGTAGTCTGATTAAACAAAAACATATGGATGGACCTATAGATTCCACTAACATGCTACATATAGATACGAGATCTTTGATAAATATTATTACGCAGTACACTTCTGATCTTTTTAAGCTGGTGCCTACAAATACAGAGACTTTTCGAAAGTCACATTTCCCAAAAGAATTGGAATCTGCATTAACACAGGAAATCACCTCAGCAGAAGTAGAAGTGACCATTGCATCCCTGGCGTCAGATAAAGCTCCAGGGAGTGCTGGACTGACCAATGAATTTTATATAAAGTTATCAGCTCAGCATAAGTACCGAATTGGCAAAGGGTATTTAATCATCTTTTGTTCACACAATCCCCATCCTTGAGAATGGGGACTCGACTTTTGATTTATCTGTACAAGAAGGGAAATAGGCATAATATTAATAATTGGAGGCCCATAAGCCTGCTCAATACGGACTTCAAAATGTTATCAAAAATCCTGAATTCCAGACTATTAACGGTTGCTACACATCTGATTTCATCAGCACAGACTTGTTCTACACCAGGTAGAAATATTACAGAACACTTACTTTTAATAAGAGAGCTTTTTGAACTTGGCCAAAAAAAACAAAATATCTGTGTTATTCTTAAGACCAGCAAAAAGCATTCGACTCTGTTAGCCATCATTTTCTGTGGGCCGTGCTGAAGGAATATGGCGTTCAAGTGAGATTTGTTTCCTGGATTCGGACTTCATACAACACCGCTACTGTTACTCCAGTCATCAAAGGACGGAAAGGCCCAGTGATTCCAGTACTGCGAGGAGTTCACCGGGGTTGCCCTTTAAGCCCCCTTCTCTATGCTTTTTGCCTAGACCCACTATTAAAGCTACTAAACTCAAATCCCCGACTACAATCCCTTGTAACTCCACAAACAATTTAACTTCAAAGGGCAATTGCATATGCAGATGAACTCTGCATTTTAGTCTGGGATATCAAATCAGCTGAAGAAGCAATCTATAAGTTTTGTAATTTATACGGTTCATATGCAGGAGCTACACTAAAGGTGTTGGGAGCCAGTTAGGTCGCGACAACCCATGGCTGGAGGAGGTAGCAGGAGTTTGCCTCACCACTGAACCAATAAAGGTCTTAGGTATCATTTTTGGACAGGTTAATTCTGATTTTCTAAATTGGGAACTGAAATTGCAGCAAGGGAAGAATCTGGTAATGGAGTGGAATAAGTGGCCTCTTAATAAGCAAAAATATATATACATGATAAAATCTTACTTACTGCCATGTTTTATTTTGTTTCTTAGTCATGTTTTTTCCCCACCTTGGGCACTGGAAACCACATTGTTCAGTGTATTTTTCCAAGCTATATGGGAGAGCAGGCGCTACCCCATCAAAAGGAATATCCTGTACCAACCCATTATTGGTGGGCTAGGGATGGTCAACCCCCTGGTATTCTTTTATAGTATTCTTTTATGAACAAACCTCAGACCCTTGTTGGTTAACAGTGACCAGAGTTGGATCCCACTGCTCCATGACTCTTGCAAAATCTGGTTTTGGCAATGGGATACGGGAACGCTGGGGCCCTTGAGAAGAGCCATCAATTCCCCCAGCTACATCAGGGAACTTTGTCTTAAAATTAAACAATGGCAAGTTTCCAGTAACATAATCCTTACTAAACCCAGAAAAGAAGTTTATAACTGGATTCTAAATCAGAATTTTAATGAAGTTAATGTCTTTCCATTATGCCCACCTGAACATACTTCCTCCTTACTAAAGCTGCTAAAGGAGGAGAGGCTCCACTGTAAAATGTGGGACTTGTACTGGTTAAGCTGTCACAGTAGGGTTAATATAAAAGCTAACCAAAAGCACAAGCAGCAGGAAGAAAGGATGTGCAGTAGACTGTTGTACTTTCAGCAATTAGAGACTATACGTCACTTATTCTTTATGTGCTCTTATGTGACTGCTGTCTGGGCCTTTTTATCCACACAGTGGCATGAATCATGGTTTAATACTGTCACATATGAGGCTTTAATGTGGGGACACTGTGAGAATAGGGCAGAAATGGAACACAAGCACGCTGCATGTTGTGTTACTGGTGATCAAGTGGTACATCTGGAACGCCAGAAGTCTGTTTACCCTCCAACAGAAGATACTTGCACATATAATTTGGTTCAAAAAATAACATCAGAACTGAAAGACATATACTTGGTGGAATGTAAGGTAATGCACGAAAATCATTTAAGAGTTACTGTATATGGAGAAACATGCCCTGGATAACGGACACAGATGCTCCAATTACTTAAACATCCCTTGCTGTTCTCATGACTTTATGGTTAAGACAGGAGTATGGCCATAGCGTTTTGATTTTGCATATGATTGCCATTGTGCTTACCAACATAGATTTAGTCTCCCTCCTTTTTTTCTCCTTTTTTGAATAATTATGATTGTAACCTCGTTTTACAGAAGAACAAATAACTGATTTGTTACCCTGCTTTGCTTTGTTTCACACCACAGAAATGCTGTATTGTGCTTAGTGATGTATGTCTTGTTTGAATTTCTTATCTTCAATAAACTCCCCTTCTCTTTTCCAGAAGTGCCATAAGCTCTTTATTGTCCACCTGAGCAAACAGATGGTACCTCGGTTAATGTTCAATCCAAAAAGTGGCACCTCATGACAGCATGGTGTCCACCAAACAGCGTTTCTGGGGCAGATCAGTACAGTTACTTATTATAAAGGGGAGCTACCAACACATCGTCCTTCAGCAACTGGTGTTCAAGGTGGAGGAATGTCTGGGCAACAAACATTGCCTCCGAGGCAGCACTTTGTTGCACTTATTCTTTCTCTGCACAATTGTTGTTGTTAGTTTTTTTTACTAACAACAACAAAAATGGAAAGGGAGCTGGGGGTAGTTATATCAGATGACCTAAAAGTAGGCAAGCAATGTGAGAAGGCAGTAGGAAGGGCTGGGGGAAGACTGGGATGCATAGGGAGAGGCATCACAAGTAGAAAACAGGAGGTTGTTGTCCCTCTGTACAGACAGATGGTGAGGCCCCATCTGGAGTACTGCGTGCAGTTCTGGAGTCCCCATCTCTGCAAGGACGTAGACAGGGTGGAGGCAGTCCAGAGGAGGGCAACTAAAATGGTGCAAAGTCTGCACCAGAAGCCATACGAAGAGAGACTAAAGGACGGTGCTTAATATGTATACTCTCAAGGAGAGGGGGGATATGATAGAAACTTTCAAGTACCTCAAGGGAATCAACAAAGTCCAAGAGGGTAGCATCTTTCAGAAAAAGAGATGTGCAAGAATAAGGGGGCACAATTTGAAGATAGAGGGGGGATGGCCCAGGGGCAACGTGAGGAAGTATTTTTTCACAAAGAGGGTGGTGGACGCATGGAATGGCCTTCCTGAGGAGGCTGTGGGGTCAAAAGCAGTGGGGGAATTGAAGAATGCATGGGACAGACATAAGGCAATTCTGATGGGGGGGTAGGAGGAAGAAAGCTGTTGGTTAACTAGGATCTGCAGCTTATCCAATAGGTAGAGAATTGGGCAGACTGTGTGGGTCAAGTGGTCCTTATCTGCCGTCAAAGTCTATATTTCTATGTGAATTAAGCACTAGATCACAGGAGCTGCCATGCTCTGCTCTGCCAACTTGGTGGGGGAGAGGAACTGTCAACTGACTGTTGTGCTCGAGGAGCAGGGGTGGAGTTGTGTGGTTGGGTATGCTCACAGACTACGCTAATATGACCAGCATCATCCTGCACAGAATCGGAAGCTAGAGAGGACATCTAAAGCCAAGGAGGAGCTTAAGAAGACATTCCGAGAGGCTCCATGTTGCCAGCAAATCAGTAAGGAAATGGAGTAATAGAGAAAAACAGAAACACCTTTATTTATCTAGAAATTGGTGACCAGAAAGGCAAGCTGAGCCAAGGCTTGCTTCCAGGTGTAACCCGGGTAGGGGGTTGACAGAAACAGAAACATAAATTGAGCAGTCCGCAATGACAATACAAAAAGAATACCTGATCACTCTTGACTCAAAAAAAAAAAAAAAAAAAAAAAAAGCCACTAGTGTCATTTTAGTTTTAAAAATACATATCCTTTAATTAAATTACATTCCCTTAGACCTGTGACGCTGTATATGGCTATGGTCCTCTTAAAGTAATAGCTCTTGCAAAGGCTTTTTAAACTGGCTACCAGCAAATTGAAAGGGCATTTAATTTACCTTTTAGAATTAAGTTCGTAATTTCCTCCTTCTCGGCTTCTGACTCCTCATCTCCCTCTCTCCATCCCTCTGCCCTTCTGTACCTTCCTCCTCATCTCCTCCCACCCACCTCTCCCCCTTCACACTCATCCTACACTTGACTGATCAGTAGCTGCATCCTTTCTGTCTTCCCCAACCTCAAAGCGGTTTGAAGATCTATCTCTTGTCCCTCCTATATTCCTCATACCCCTTTCCTAGTAAGAGGAAGAACCATGTTGTTGGGCTCTTCATCACCCTTCTGCTCTTGCTGACTGTAGATGTGGATCTCATCCCTGCCCCCCCCAACTCCTCCCTCTTTTCACCTTAAGGGATTGAGTTACTTCCATATTAACATTCATATCATCATCCATGAGATAGATAGATTGAGGCAAAAATGGGATACAATGGGCAGTGTTCGCCATTCATTGTTTTAGCGCTGTGGACTACCACCTTACATTTTTTTTACCACCCTAATTGTTTTTTACACAATCCTCCAAAATCATCTTTTACTACTATCCTGTATTAGATTACTACCTTGTTTAGAAACCAGTGTGCTATACCTAACATAAAAAACATTATTCACGTGTATAATGCATATAGAATGTCAAAGGAATAATAATGTGCTCCTGGACGCAATAACCGTAGCCACCACCCTGTATTCCTAGACAGTGGGGAAGCCTGATGGGGTTATCAGTGTCTCCATTCTTGACTGCCCTGTAGTGTTCCCGGAATCGGTCAGCCAGGCGTCTGCCAGTTTCTGTGTTGTAGACAGCTGCACACTTCTTGCAGAGAATACAGTATATCACATTACTTGAAGTGTGCGAGAACTCCTTGGTGATGTGAAAAAACACTTGTGGGACCTTGCATTTCAGTGACACTAGAAATAAATTTGCAGGTATAACACTGGATTCTCTTGCAAGCTTTGGTACCTGGTAAGGAGGCACTGTTAGGAGTATTGAGGCTACTTTTGTACCAGGAGATTCTGCAGGTTGGGTGGTCTGTGGTAGGAGGCAGCTGGTGGCTCTGTAAAGGAAGCTTCAGTATTAGTGTCAGTTTGCAGAATAGGCAAGTTCCTAGTGATGGTCCTATGAAGAGAAGGGGTCTTAGGGAAGCACCAGGGGAATGCATTGTTGTGTGAGAGTATCCCCCTGGTGAGGGTCTAGGTTACAGGACATGTTACTGACCCGGGAGAGTGCTCTGTCCACTATACTTTCTGTGTATCTGTTGTTAATTAAGAAGAAAAAAACTATGCAGTGACGATTACAATTTTGCTGAGCAGACTCAAATAATGCACAGGTTGTTGTTTTTTTTTTTTTTTTGTAAATATCTTTCTATTGACTGGTGTTTTTATAATATACAACACACAACAAAACAGTGCAACAAAAAACTGCTGCTGTTCAGTACAGAAGTAGCTCGTACTACAGTTTGTTTCAAGAGATAGCCTCTCAGTTGCCTGCTCCCGTGACCCCGGCCCCTTCGGGCATGCAGTGGTGGTCAGTGGTCCCGGTGGCACTGCCCCCAATCTCCTTACATTCCTGTCAGTGAAGGGGCACAGCACGGCCAGCGGCAGTGCCCACCGCACATCTCCACGGCCCCTGGCCATCCAAACGTCTGCAAGGACACGCAGCCAGTGCGCACCCTGCCGCATAAGGCATCCACTGAGGGACCTGTGACGGGCATCTGATTGGATGCCTACCCTGGTGCGCTGCCCCACACCCCGTCTATGTCATGTCAACCTGTGCACCGGGGGACAGGGCCGCAGACATCTGGCCGGTGGTCGTGAATGCCACCAGGTGCGTACCTGTTTGCAGGTGCAGAGCTCCGCGGGTTGGGTACATGCCCTTGTCACATACCTTCCTCCCCTTGGTACACAGGGGCCAATATCCATAACCCATCAGTGCCAACAAATCTCAAAAGCTGGATAATTGTGATTGAGATTCATTGTCATTTTTTCCATAGAGTAAATATTATTCATGGGGTTCCTCCATGTTGTTACCCTAGGAACAGCTGTGGTTAACCACAGCTTCATAACAGTTTTCTTTCCTAATACCATGGTATTGTTATAAAGTTTCCTACTATCTGGTGTTTTGTAACTCTCTGGTGCATCTAGAAATGGATCCATGACACCGGTTCGACAACAAAGTTGTTGACCGTTACAGCAGTGGCTTTATGTCAGTCGCAGCTGTGGTCAGCATAAAGCCATCCAGTGAGGAGTTTGTTTTTTGGGGGGCTTTGCCCCCCACATGCCCCATATTCAAGGTTATCAACTCCAAGTCAGAGTTGATTCTGGGAGAGGGTGCAAACCCCGGAGAAAGCAATGACATGGTCCCGTGGTGGCATTACAGTGGCAACAGCAAATTGTCGATGTAATGTCATTTACTGTTGAAATGTCGAACCGGCGTCAGCATACATCTAGAAACAATACTGTTTGGGCTGTAATTCAATATCCCTTCCCAGAAATTCCTGAAACTCAGCCTGTAGTTCTCTGTCAAATGGTGCCAGGGTTTGGCATTCCCATAAGGTATCATGGTTGGATACTTTCATTGCACCGCATTGTCTCCAGCAGTCCACTCCAGCCTCTGGGTGGTATTTAGCCTGTCTGTCTGGTGGTATGAAATACCTAATTAATGTTTGCCAGGAGTATTCCTTCCAGATATATGGCATAGTAACATTATGTATATTCTTTAAACAATGGTTCCATAAATTATCTGGAAGGTCAAGCCCTAGGTTCCTCTCCCAGGCTAATGTAACGTGGACTGTAGAGGCTCCCTGAGCTTGTATTAAAGCCTGATAGATTTTAGAAATTAGTTGTCTGGAAGTGACCTGAACATTTAGGGCCTGAACAGTTGTTTGTATGAGCCTAGGGATAGCTGTGTGAACTTTGCGAGGGGTATTGGATAGGGAAGAGTATCTTCTAACAGCCAGGAAGATTACCAGGGTGGTAAGAGGGGTCAAGGCTAGGAAGGAGCAGAGGCTGGCGCAGGGGAGTAGAAGAAGGGTTCTTCACATATATTGGGGAGAGGAGAAGAAGAGTGAAGGGGCAGTTCAGTAGGTTGAGGACGGGGGGTGGATGGGTGGAGGAGGCAGGAGAACAGGTGGAAGTACTCAATGAGTACTTTGCATCAGTATTCACTAGGGAGGATGCCGGGGATCTTCAGAGCAAGGGAACACGGGGGGTGGGGGCAGAAGGGGCAGTGGCCTTGCTTGATAAGGTACCTACTATCAGTCCAGCCGATGGGGGAGTTGTTTCGTGCGGGAGGGGGCACTCTGGATCTGCCGAGGGGGGAGGTACGGATGCCGAAATCCCAGTCAGCCGGTGTGGGAAGCCCTCAAGTCCCTGAAAAAGGACAAAACTTTGGGTCCTGATAGTATATATCCCAGGGTACTGTGGGAGTTGGCTGATGTCCTGGCTGCACCACTGGCGGACCTTTTTAATGCTTTTCTGCAGATGGGGAAGGTGCCCAGGGATTGGAGGCAGGCACATATTGTGCCCATCCATCAAGGAGGCTCAAGGGAAGAGCTGGGGAACTATAGACCTGTCAGCCTGACATCGGTGGTGGGAAAGTTGATGGGAGGTCATCCTAAAGGAGAAGCTGGGGGTATTTTAGGAGGAACAAGGATTCCTGGATGATTGGCAGCATAGCTTCATCCCGGGCAAATTGTGTCAGACTAACCTTGTGGAGTTCTACGAGGGGGTGACGACGGCATTCGACCAGGGTAGACCGGTGGATGTCCTCTTCCTGGACTTCAGTAAGGCATTTGATTTGGTCCCTCACATGGGTCTGCTAGAAAAGTTGGGTAGGATGGGGGTGGGAACACTGATGGTCAGGTGGATTGGAAATTGGCTATCTGAACATATTCAGTAGGTAGTGGTGGGGGGGTAGTCTCATCTTCCAAGGGGGTCATTAGTGGGGTCCCACAGGGATCTGTTCTGGGACTGCTCATATTTAACGCCTACATCTCCGATATTAGGGAGGGTATCAGGTGCGAAATGAGCCACTTTGCAGTGACTGGTGGATGGAGATGGGGAAGGGGGTAGGATGGCCCTGCAGGGGGACCTGGATACTCTGGAGAGGTGGTCACACACCTGGAAATTGAAATTTAACTCCTGCAAATGCAAGGTGCTTCACCTAGGGCATGGGAACCCAGATCACGTGTACACACTAGGATGGGACACGCTGCAGGCTTCGGCTGGGGAATAAGACCTGGGGGTCCTGGTGGATGTCAAAATAAATAATTCTGAGCAGTGCAGGAGGGTCATGGCCAGGGCCAGTAGAACGCGGGGCTGCATCGCCAGGGGGATTACCTCTAGAAGCAGGGAGGTGATTCTGCCACTGTACAACAGCCTGGTTAGACCACACTTCGTGTACTGCGTGCAGTTTTGGCGACCACACCTAAGGAAGGACATTCTGCTCCTGGAGCGGGTTCAGAGGAGGGCAACTAGGATGATCTGGGGTCTGGGGGATAGGACGTACGAGGACCGACTTGGGGAGCTCAATCTATTCTCGCTGGAGGACAGGAGGGACGGGGGGATATGATTGAGGTCTTCAGGTACCTGAAGGGAGTAAATAAGATAAGCCTAATGGGATCCTTCAGAGGAAGGAGGTGGAGTCACCATGGGGGCACAGTTGGAGGCTGGAAGACTCGGGGGAGAAGGAGGCAGTACTTTACAGAGAGAGGTGGTGGAACTCTGGAATGCGCTGCCTGAGGAGCTGGTAGAGGTATCTATGGTGGAAGGGTTCAAGAGGGGCTGGGACAGGTATAGGTGTGGGGGGGGGGTGAACTTGGGGAATGCTTGTCCGGGGGGAGGGGTGAGCATGGGAGCAGCCAGGAAGATGGTTACAGTACCCATTCAGGGTAATGACTCCCGAGCAGACTCGATAGACCATGAGACCTACTCTGCTGACATTTTAGTATGTTAATAATGGGGTTGGATACTCCAGTGCCTGCAGGTAATGGAAACATTATTTGCAGTGACCAGTTCCTGAAAACTTGTAACTGCCATGCCGTGCAAGAAATGAAAAATAAGGTGAAGGCCAAGCTGCTCCCAGCTCTGAGAGTTGTGGTCTGCCCTTGCTGGGGTGAAGGAGTGGACATAGGGGAGAGAGTATATTGTCTTAGTCTCAGAACCTTATACCAGGTTTGAATGAAGGCCATTATATATGGATTATCCTTGGGGAGGTCTGAGTCGGGGTCAGTTCACTGCATAACATGTGTGGTAATCGGAGAATGTTCCTTTCTGTTAATTTTAAATTTTTCCAGTGGACTTCATAATTATTGAGCAACCAGTAAAATGTATTTTGAATCTGCAGTGCTTGGTGAAGGTTAGTCCAGTTTGTAATGTCTTTTTGGAATGTCTGTGTAAGAGTGTCATAGTTCAAGGAGCTGTCATCTTTTTGGTTAAGTGTGAGTTAGATCCCAAATATTTAAAATGAGTCATACCCCACTTAAAGTTAAATTTAGCTTGAATTGCTTGGGACGGGGTATAATTGAGCTGTAACACCTCTGTCTTAGACGTGTGTAAACTGTAATCCATAAGCCAGCCAAAATGTGTCTGGACATCGCATAAAGGGGTTAAAGGTTGTTCGGTGAATAAGTAGATCCACGTCAAGGGCAAACTTGTGGTTACAATGGCCAAGGTATATGCCATTTATAGCAGGTTCTTGTCATATAGTCTGTGCTAATGGCTTCAGATAGAGAGTGAACGGGAGGGGAGAAGGGGGCACCCATGCCTGGTTCCCCTTCCTAAAGGGAACATCGGAGAGACCTGTCAATTTATTTTAATGTAAGCTAGAGGGGCTGCATACAAGGCTTGCACAGCCTGTACAAATTTCAGGGGGATCTGGAAATGCATCATCACCTGAAATAAAAAGGGCCGTTCCACTTGGTCGAAGGCCTTCTCTGCATCCAAACTGAGTAACAGAAAATGGGACCTTGACAGGGTGGCATGATACAAAATATGTGATGTTCTTTTGATGTTATCCTGAGTTTGTCGATAAAACACACACCTGGTCTGATTCTTATTAATTAACAGGGGGAGAAGATGTTTCAGTATTTTATTTATTTAGCTTTTGTTGACCAGGTAAGTACACTAGACAAGTAATATAGGGAGGCAGTATAGTGCAGTGGTTTAAGGCTCTGATCTGCAAATCTGGTGACATCCAGCAGACCAGACCTGGGTTTGAATCCCACAGCTTCCAGTTGCATACTGTGTGACCCTGAGCAAGTCACTTAACGTCCCTGTGCTCCCAGGTCACACCTAAAAAAAAAAAAAAAAAAAAAAAAAATAAAAATAATAATAATACACCTATTTTCTGGTACGACCCGGGAGAGTACAGTGAGATACAGGTTCATAGAGAGGACAACATGACCCAAGTTAGACAGTATACAGAGTCAAAGGGAACCAGGTGAACGTAACCAGTAGACCGTAAGCGTAGTGAAAATATGTACAAAAATACACACACACACACACACAGATGACTAGGTTAAGAGCAGTACATTTTACAAAGTATAAACAGCTCTGATCCACAACCAGAGCAGCAGTCTAAGTATTTCCTGAAACAGAGAATGAACACATTATATGCATCTCAGAACCTAGTCAGGCAGGCTACATCAGCAAGAGCTGCAAGAGGGGCACCAGAAAAGTAATGTGAGCCCGGTGCAGGGGACCAGAACTGGCTATGGAGATTTAGGACACTCACATGCAGAGGAGAACTTCAGGTAATATCACACGGAGCTCCAGGGGCACGAGTGGGAGGGGGAGGAGCGGACTTGGGCAGGAAAGGAGTTCCATAGCCTAGGAGCACATGAAGCAAAATCCCTGTCCCCCATTTGCATCTGGATGATAGGGACTTTAAGCTCACCGGGGCCCAGAGACCTGAGGGAGTAGGAGGAAGGGACAGCCAGCTTGAGGAGCTCAGCCAGCCTTAGGGGAGTGCCAGTTCTGAGAACCTTGCCCATGAAGCAGCTCAATACACAGTTCATGTGGTTGGGCAGGGGGAGCCAGTCGAGTTTGTCATATAGGTCACAGTAGTGGGTGAGGTGAGGGGCAGCAACTGTAAAGTGGCAAATGATGTTATAGGTTGTGTTCCACCTAGTGAGGTGAACTTCGGAGGTGTGTGCAAACAGGAGACGGCCACGGCAGAGGGAGGGAAGAAGCACACCCCTAGCCAAGGCAGTGCGAGCAGGATATGTAAGATGTTTCTTCACTCTGTAGGCCAGACCCAATTTGCAGTTAACTGCTCTACATACATTTTGAATATGGCACCCAAGGTTGAGTTGGGGGTCTAGTGTCACCCCAAGGTATTTGATGGAGACAGTAGTTAGAAGAGGAGTACCATCAACACCAGTAACACTCAGAGGGGCAGGGGAGGCCTTAATCTTGGCCAGGGACCCAAACAGCATGGCCTGAGGTTTTGTTTTTGGGTTGAGGATCAGGTTGCGAGTCGTTATCCAGGGCTGGATATTCCTGAAATCCTCACTCAGTTGATGGTTCATGACCCAGGAATGGGTGAGGATGACCAGATCATTCGCATATAGGATAGTACTACAGTTGGTAGCAGCAGCAAGGCGATTGTTGGCAAAGATAGAGACGAGAAGGGGCCCTAGGACTGATCTTGGGTGACACCGGAGGTAACAGGAGTGGTGTCCGAGAGGACCTTGCTGAATTTGGTAAGTTGCTGTCTTCCCTGGAGGTAATTACTGAACAACTCAGGACAGTAGGGGGACAGACCAAGGGACCAAATTTGGGAGCAAAGTAAAATATGGTCAACTAGGTCGAAGACCTTGGATAGGTCAATGAGTATGGCACCTGAGAGTTTGACCTGGTCCATGGCAGCCCTGATTCCAGAGGAGACAGTGACAAGGGCCGAGGATGTACTGTGCCCTTTTTGAAAGCCATGCTGCATAGGGGACAGTAACTCATGGGCCTGAGTGTACTCCGTGAGTTGCCCAGCCACAACTTTCTCTAGAAGTTTGCTAATAGCCGATAGGATGGCAATCGGTCGGTAATTGTAAAGGATCTTAGGGTTGCCTTGTTTGAGAACAGGGGCAATCCTCACCACCTTCCAGATGTCAGGGATAACACCAGAGGCAAGGGAGATGTTAAAGATGTGGTCCACTGGGAAGGCTATGAGAGGGGCGCCCAGATGGAGGAGCTTAGGCTCCATACCATCATGGTCAGCACTAGAATTTGAGGAGAGACCAGAGAGAAGTCTCTGCGTCTCCAGTGCTGTCACAGCCCCAAAGTAAAATAATGGACGGGAGGTGGGGCCACCTGTGGGGTGGAGGCCTGAGGACAGCTGACACTCCCAACAGCAGAGAAGAGGGAGGTGAAGGCAGACAGGTCCGAGAAGTGGGAGTTGAAAGCATTGGCAATAGTTCGTGGATTATTACAATTAGACCCACCCACGAGCATGTCAGAGACACCAGAGTTGGAGGAGCCACGAACTATGTTTTTATTATTCCTCCTGAAGAAGGGACCTGTGTGGCCCCAAAACCTTGTGCATAATTCCGTCTTTGTACAAAACACTTGTTGGTCCAATAAAAGAATCAAACCTTCCATCTTCTAATGTTCCTCCAGAAATTTCTAGGGTCCTTAGCTGAAATGAGTTGGGCAGATTTGCAGTATTCACTTTTGGATGCCCTGATTGCTTTTTTACATTCATTTCTGAGCCTCCTGTATTGTTGAAATATGGCCTGGTCCATCATGGCCTTGAAGTTGGCCCAGCACTTGTCTCTAGTCCTCATGAGGGCTAGGAGGCTCCAATGCAGCCATTTTGTGGCAGACCCCCTTACTCTCTGCCTGATAAGGGGGTGCATGCTTGTCCTGCAGAGCACCAAAGGTGCTAAGAAACTGACTAACAGCAGTGGAAAGATCCTGAGCGTTAAGCACCACCGGCCAGTCAGTGAGCCTCAGATCCTCATGAAATGCCCCAGGTCAAACCTAGAAAAATCCCTAACTTGAATGATTTTGTGGGGGATTTTCAGAGCGGAGATTTTCCATACACCGTACACTGGGGTATGGTCAGAGATAGAGTCAGGAAGGGTACCAGGGGAGCTGATCCACTCTGGATGATTGGACAGGACCCAGTCCAGGAGGGAGCCAGTACCACCGTTGGTAGACCACCTAGTGGGCTCATGAATAAGTTGTGACAAGGAGAGGCCTGCAAGCAGAGGTTCATACAGCTTAGAATTTCCTCATTGCCAGTTTAAATTAAGATCTCCCAAGATCATTAGCTCATTATCCCCAGTCTTAGGACCAGTAGTATCAAGGAGATAGGATAACCCAGGCAGGCCACCCTTGGGAGGATTGTGTGTACAGATGATGTGCAGCTTCTTAGTATTTCCAAGTAATAGACAGAGTGAAGTAACTCGCACGAAGACAGAGAGGACTGCTGATGAGACACCACAGACACATTAAGGTGGCTCTTGTAGTAAATCAGGATACCACCCCCTCGCTTTTTCCCCAGCTGATCCTGTCTGATGAGATCAAAGCCAAGGAGCACACAGGCTGTGTCAGGGGTGGAAGGTTTCAGCCAGGTCTCAGTAAAACCAAGGATATGAGGCTTATAGTGCGTAGCCCTGGTAGAGAGTTCATCCAGTTTGGGCAAAAGACTACGGATGTTGAGGTGAGCAATTTCCACCCCCTTGCCTGACCGCCAGCCCACAGGAAGTGAGGAGGCCTGATAGGCAGGACCAGGGTGGCGCTCAATGTCCCCAAGCAGGGCTAGAATCACTAGGAAGAGCTAGAGGAGATGCTTTATGTGGGGGCGCCCCTCAACTACTGAAGGCCCGCGAGCAGGACGCCTGACCACTATGGCAGGATACAGAAGGCACCTGAGGTCAAGGCAGCAGATAGGCCAGAGGGGCTGACTGCCATTGGCTAATAGATTGGAGAAGGTGAAGTCAAACACCTCGTGCTGGACAAACGTATCCCAATGGCCCCCAGAGGAAGGAGAGTAATCAGCAAACATTAGAAAGAGGCATATGGCAGACATAAGGCCAATACTGAGGGCAGTGCTAAATGGGAAGGGCTTAGCACCCTCCCAGGGAAGTTTAGGAGCCTCCATGTCAAAATGACCAGGCAGTAATCAATCCTACCTTATATAGTGAACCATCTCCAAGTACTGGAAGGGTCACCAGGTTCCGTTGAGGTAAGCGAGTCAAGTAAGGATAGCTAGTAAGCTCAGTACACTAACAAGCTAGCAAAGGCATATCCTGCTTAAGGTTGTTTTAACATTCAGGTTAGGCAGGCAGAAGTACCTGGAAATTACATCAAATCCCACTCAAAAAATTACAATCAGCCAGGAATAGTAGTGCTAAAGCACAAGCTAAGCCCGGCCCACTCATGGTAAAAATAGATTAGGAGCAGGGTAGAACTAATTCTGGATACAGATTGTACAGTACTGAAATCACCCAACTAATATTAGAGCAGAGAGCATCTATCCTACTGCAGGCAGGGTGAGCAAGCAGACACTTATTTTACTGATATAATGAGCACCCCCTAGCAACACATGTCATGCAGTTCAAATTAGGTGTACTACTAATTACCCAGGAGTCCCATCCATACCACTCTTCAGGGTGGATGAGTAGCTAACAGGAGGTGCATAAGCAGATACAAGTTCTGGGCCTGTTGAACTCTAGCAGCAGGGAGTGACAACTTGCAAGTTCTATGGGAAGTCAAAGTTCTGCAAGCAGCGACAAGATACAGTTAGAACAGTCGTACCCAATTGTTTATTGGACCCACAGGATGAGTGGGAGTGGCTTACAGGCATTTAAGGGGGTGGAATTTGCCCTTAAATTCGTCGTTGCTTCCGATTTCCTTGCAGGACTCCTGCTTTAAACAGGGTCTATGGCTTCCTCTCGACGGTTGGATTGTGCAAGGGAGGCCTGCAGGAGCTCGGTTCAGCGAGCCGGCACCTCAACTAAACGTTTCAACTTTCAGTATTCTGGGGGATCCTAGTCCACACCATTTCCCTAAAATCTTTAGTATTCAGTAATGAGTTATTAAGTCACCATAGGGATGGACCCCTTTTGGCTTCAAAATCTAATTCCAAGAATGGCGTGGCGTGGCATGATAAGACAAGACAATAGGAAGCATCTGGTAAGCACGGAGTCTATGTACAGGCTCTGTGGTGATTAAGATACGGTCAGTACTTGTGTAGACATCATGGAGGGGGGCAATAATGAGAGTAGAGCCTGGTCGTGGGGTGCAAGTGCCTCCAGGCATCTGTCCATGCCATTTCTGCCATGAATGTCCAACTTGCCTTTTGTGTCCTGTAGAGGACATGGGTTTATGGTGTCCCTGTTGTCCAAGATGAAATTAAAGTTAGCCCCAGCAGCATTATTCCTGATTGGAATGTTACTATTTTTTATGTAATTGTCGAACAAATGGGATTGTTGACCCAGGAGGGACATAATGACTGACCAGTGTTACCTCATGTTCCATGTTCATGCTTCCCTGGTTGAGTGGTCTGTTTTGGTGCCCGACTTCCAAAGGACCTGGAGGCGAGCTGGGTATTGGGTTTGAAAATGGACATCATAGTCTCACAATGTATTAAGAATACCAGTATAGCTGTCCCAGTGGCGCTGAGGGTTGAGGTGCTGGATGCCACACCTTGCTCCATGCTGGCGACCCGGGTTTGGGAATGGACTCAGGTCACTGGGGTCGGCAGAGGCGGAGAGGGATTGAGCGTCTGTGGACTGCTTTCCCTCTCCGGGGGGGAGGGGCTCACAGCTGCCGCTGCATTAGCGACCTCTGCCGGAGGCTTGGGGTGGTAGGCTGACCCTGTGTGGTAGGGGTGAGCTTGGGGCACGGTGCCGGGAAGGAGCACTTGTGGATGCATGCGCGCTCCCCCCATTGGTGTCACTGCATGCCCCAGCCCATGTCAAGCCGAAAAGGGAAAAGCATGGTGCTCGGTTGCGGTGGCTTGATGGCCATCAGAGGGAATGCCTGGTCTCGGGGGCACCACCGCCCAATACTGGATCCTGTGTCAGTGGGGAGTGAGGGGGACTCCCTGCCACCCGCCGCGGGGGGGGACATGCTGCAGAAGTAGATGGCAGTGGGAGCCTCACTGGGGGCCGTGGGCAGGACAGGCCCAGCGGCCGGAAATGGCCACATGCCGGGTCTTGATTTGCAGACCGAAGGGCCACGCAGGTAAAAAGTACTAACTAAAAAAAAAAAAAAGAATACCAGTACAGGGATTTATTTAACTCTAAAAATTGATTAGCGTTTTGCTCATAAAAGTGCTAAATCTTTGTGAAAATGCATAGCTCTTGCCTCACTGTGTTTAACAAACACAGCACTTCTAGAAAATCTATATAAATACTTTCTGTACAGTTAGTATAGTCCCAAGAAAAAAACTGCTAATCAATTATTTAATACCCTGCAGTATATTCTTGCTGTTTCTTTTGTACCTCAGGAGTTTGGTCTTGAGCAAATAGTAACCGTAACCATTGTACTTCATTTCCTCAGCTTTCCAGGTGGCCCAGAGTATCTTCTCTTTGTCCTGATAGGTGCTGAATTTCATGATAATGGAATGGGACTTTGTGTTGGGTACAGTTGGCTTTGGGAGTAATGTGTAACACGCTTGCTTAATCCGGAATCGGAGGAATCTTGCTATCAGAGCAAGACTAAGAAGACAGCTGACTAAGGAGCTAGTACCTTACTACTAGACAATATCACCCTCCACCCTCCCCTCCTTAGCCAGTTCCACTTTTATAGGCACTGGAGTGGACTGACAACAGGAACTTCCTGTTTGGGAGCAGGAAGGGAGGGATCACAGAGACACATAAGACTCACCATCCTTGGAAGAAAAGAGTAGCTCTCCCTCCTCCCCTAGCTGTTGGAGGTCTGACTCTGTGTAATGAAGAAGGAAGCTTCCGAGGAATACAGGAACTTCATATCCCAGAACAGGAAGGGCGAGAGCAGTGGCGGAGACAGGTTTAGGAGCATTTGGGAGCCGGGGGGGGGGCCAGCGGTCAATCGCAAGGGCTCCACAATGGGCACTAAACAGTGAATAAAGATGGTGATGGTGCCCACTACTCACACTGGGCAGCCAGGAGGGCGACTGCCTCAGCACCCTCCCCAGCTCCGCCACTGGGCGGAGCTGAAGGGGCAAAAGGCAATGGGAAATAGAGGAGAAAACCAACACTACTTCATACATTGGGGACAACGAGAGCAGAGACAACCCCAGGGAAGAGAGGAAGTGAAAGAGAGAGGAAGAAAAACAAGGAATAGAAAAAAAAAAAAACACAGGCGGTATGGATATCTACAGTTCCCATGTATGTGGAACTCTCATACCCAGAGGACTTCTTTGGAAAGTGGGGCATTGTCCCATCTACAGGAATCAACATGGATTAAAGGCACAGCTGAATACAGCATGGAAGGAGATATCTCAGCTGTGGGACCTGCTATGTTGGAACAGAAACTGGAATCCACGCCCTCATGTTCCGCAACATCAGTTCCCCCCCAGAAGTCCACTCTGACAGAAAAGATCCGATCCAGGGGGGTGGAAGGTGGTACAGAAGGGAGGAAGTAAACTCAGCAGGATGGATCATCTAAACCCTCTCCATGCCTGGGCCATCCCAACTACAACCATTTTTCATCACTGATGGAAGAAAAGGATCTCGGCCAAATGGAAGAGGACAACAATCCAGCCAAAGGGCAAAGACTGCAGTCAGATAGGGAGAACGGTGGAGGCAACATAAAAGACAAGAAGGAAAGAAGTCAGAAAGTAATCATCCTGGGGGGGCTCTATGATCGGGGAAGGGGGTAGAGACCCAACTGAGAGACTGCAGACGTACAAGGGTGCTAGTCAGATGCCTCCCAGTGGCCTCAGCAAAACATGACACCGATTGCATCAGAAGGATAGCAGAAAAAGAAGAGGAGGACCAGAAGATCCTGGTACACCTGGGTTCAAACGACCTGGCAGGGCAGTCGGTAGAGGAAGCCAAATGAAATCTAGTTAAACTAGGAGACTGACTGGCCACTCAAATGCCCTCCCTGTTCTCCTCTGAGGACCTTCCTGTGTGGGGCAAGGGCAGTCGAACAGAGAAGATCAGGAGTAAAAAAATAGAAGAGTTCAACGAGTGGTTATGGAGCTGGTGTCAAGAAAGAGGCTACCACTATGTTGGGGCATGGGGAGACTTCTGGGAGAGGAGGTTTCTTCAGGCACAATGGACTGCATGTGATGAGGGAAGGAGTAAGAGCACTGGGCCAAAATTTGACATGTGTATCAGGCTTTAAACTGGGGTGGAGCTGAAATCAAAGGACCCTATGAAAGACACCGTAGAAGATAGGAACTTAGCTGGAACTCTCCCCAAAACGGGAATTCGACATGGAATACAAAAAGGGACTAGCAGGAACACGAAGGGAGGCAGGAAATGGGACACAGTAGCATGTCTACTGGAAAGAAACTAGAGGTAAAACACAAGGTCAAGGGAGGAAGAATTAAAAAGAGGGTTGACAGACTGTGGAAAGCCATGTGCACGAACGCTTCACAGCCTGGCAAATAAAATCTCAGACTTAATGGCCCTAATGTTAGATGCTGACCTGGACATTGTTACTGTGACCGAGACTTGGTATGCAGGGAACCTTGACAGGGATATAGCTGTGCCAGGGTACCCTCTGTTCTGAAAAGATAGGGTAGGAAAAAGGGGGGAGAGTGGCTATCTACATTAGGGTGGGAAATAAAAGCTACAGAAGCTCCAGGCATAAAGGCTGTCGGGGAGGCACTGTGGGTCACGCTGGAAATGGGGAATGGTACTGCCATTCGAGTAGGTGTGATCTACAGACCTCCAGTACAGGGGGAGGAATTGGACAATAGGTTTGTGGAAATAATCCACAAAACGGTAGGAGGAGATATTGCTGATGGGAGACTTCAGTTTGCCAGATGTCAATTGGAGCGCCCATACAGCAGCCACAGCAAGGAGCAGAAACATCCTGGAAGCTCTTCAAAGGGCGGGACTCAGACAGCTAGTGGTAGAACACACCAATGAGGGGGCAATACTGGACCTGGTGCTAACCAGTGGAGAAAGGGTAATGGATGTAGAAGTGGGGGGTCACCTAGGATCCAGCGATCACAGTGCAGTATGGTTTAACGTAAGGATAGTAGAGGAATCCAGCCACACAAAGGCAAGGGTCTTGGATTTCAGAAGAGTCGATTTTGAAAAGATGGAGGTATGTCTGAAGAAAGCCCTAGAAGGTAGAGTGGGAAGAGAGGATGTAGAGGAACAATTGGCACATCTTCAGGGAACCATAACGGAAGGCACAAGCCTTTGCATTGGGCAAAAAAGTAAAACAAAGAGGAAGAAAAAGCCATTCTGGTTCTCACAGGAGGTGGCAGGGAGGGTGACGGGAAAAAAAGACAGCATTTAGAAAATACAAAGAAACACAGAGGTAGGAAGATAGAGGAATGTATCTGGAAAAGCTAAAGGAGGCGGGGAAAGCAGAAGGGCCAAGGCACAGATAGTGGAAAGAATAACCAAAGCAATTAAAAGGGGAGACGAGACCTTTTTTAGATACATTAGAGAGAAGAGAAAAACATAGTTGTGATATTGTGAGACTAAAAGGGGAAGGGAGGGGTCAGCAGAACGGGACCCAGAAAAAACAGAAATCCTGAACAAATATTTGTATTCAGTGTTCATGGTAGAAGGGGACAGGGAGGGACCACATCTAGGTGTAAGAAGTACCAAGGGGAGGAGTGTAGATACCAGTCTATTCACAGTAGAGGGAGTCCTAAAGGAATTAGAAAAACTGAAAATAGATAAAGCAATGGAGATGGACAGAATAAATCTCAGAGTTCTAAAGGAATTGAGAAAGGAGCTAGCAGGACCACTGACAGCCGTTTTCAACAAATCATTATAAACGAGTGTGGTTCCGGCAGACTGGAAGAGGGGAATGTTGTCCCTCTCCATAAGAGCGGGAGCAAGGAGGAGGCTGATAACTATAGGCCAGTCAGCCTAACCTCAGCGGTAGGAAACTTGATGGAATCATTACTCAAGGAAAGGGTTGTGACGTACCTTGAATCCAGTGGACAGCAGGATCCGAGGCAGCATGGTTTCATGGCAGGCAGGTCTTGCTGAACAAACCTGATAGATTTCTTTGACTGGGAGGTTGATCAGGGAGGGGCGGTAGAAGTGGCCTACCTGGATTTTAGCAAGGCCTTCGATACTGCCTTGCATAAACGGCTAATAAATTGAGCAACCTGGGAGTCAGATCCAGGGTTGTTAACTGTGTTAGAAATTGGCTGATTGGCAGGACACAAAGGGTGGTAGTGAATGTAGTTCGGTCCGTAGAAAGGGAGGTGACCAGCAGGGTGTCTGAAGGATTGGTGCTATACCCAGTCCTCTTTAATGTCTTCATAAGTGACATTTCAGGGGGGCTGGAGGGGACTTTGTGCCTCTTTGCAAATGACACAAAGATTATCAATAGGGTAGACACACCAGGGAGGGTGGAAAGAATGAGAAGGCACCTGGGCAAGCTGGAGGATTGATCAAATGTATGGCAGTTGATATTCAACGCAAAGAAGTGAAGAATTATGCACTTAGGTCACTGGAACCTGAGAGAGAAGTACTCAGTTGGGGGGGGTGTATTTTTGGCAACCAAACGGGAGAGGGATCAAGGAATAATCACATCTGAGGTCCTAAAGGTGGCCAGACAGCATGAGAATGTGGTTTGAAGGGCTAGTGGGATGTTGGGGTTCATAGGGAGAGGCATCGAAAACAGAAAAAAGGAGGTGGTGATGCCACTATACAGATCAATAGTGAGACCTCATCTGGAGTACAGTGTCCAGTTTTGGAGGCCGCATCTCAGGAAGGACATAGACTGAATGGAGGCAGTCCAAAGAAGGGTTACAAAAAATGGTACAGGGGCTGCACCAGAAGTCATATGAGGAGTGGCCGAAAGACCTCAATATGTATTCTCTAGAGATACGAAGAGAAAGAGGTGACATGATGGAAGCATATACATACTTTAAAGGGATCAGTAAGGTGCAGGAGGGTAGCATCTTTCAGAAAAGAAGATGAGCATGAGAGAAAGTTGGAGGGAGGAAAAGTCAGGGGTAATGTGAGGAAGTATTTATTTACAGAGAGGGTGTGGATGCTTGGAACAGCCTCCCCACAGGGGTGGTAGGGGCAAAAATGGTGATGGAATTCAAAAATGCATGGGACTCACACAAGGGAACCCTAGAAAAGGGAAGGGTATGAAAGCTGCAGACCAACTGCAGTCTGCAGCATAAGTTAAAGGTAGAAAAAATGGGCAGACTGGGCAGACTGGATGGGCCGGTGGTCATTGTCTGCCAACAAATTGTATGCATCTACAGTGCCTTCAGAAAGTATTCGCCCCCCCTCCTTGGATTTTGTCACATTTTGTGATGTTGCAAACTCAAATTAAAATACATTTATATGGGATTTTTTTTGTCACATATCTACACAAATTACTCTATAATGTCAAAGTGGAATGAAACTTCTGGAATTTTTTGTACATGTAATTTAAAATAAAATCCTGAAATGTCTTGATTTGATAAGTATTCACCCCCTTTGCTATGACACTCCAAATTGAGCTCGGGTGCATCCAATTTCCTTGTGAGATCACTCTAAAACTTGAATGGAGTCCACCTGTGGTCAGTTCAAATGGTTGACATGATTTCAGAGGAAACACACCTGTCTTTATAAGGTCCCACTGTTGACAGTGCATGTCAGAGCAGAAACACTACCATGAAGACCAAGGAGCTGTCCGTAGAACTCCGTGATAGAATTGTGAGGAGGCATAGATTTGGGGAGGGGTATAAAAACATTTCTAGGGTGTTGAAAGTTCCCGGGAGTACAGTCAAGTCCATCATTAGGAAATAGAAAGATTACGGAACCACCCAGACTCTTCCTAGAGCAGGCCGTCCTCCCAAACTGAGCAACTGGGCAAAAAGGACCTTGGTCAGGGAAGTGACCAAAAACCCAATGACCACCCTGACAGAACTACAAAGTTCCATGGCTGAGATGGGAGAACCTGTCCAGAGGACAACAATCTCTGCAGCACTTCACTGATGTAGCCTCTATGGGAGAGTGGCTAGACGGAAGCCACTCCTGAGAAAAGGCCACATAATAGCATGCCTGGAGTTTGCAAGAAGGCATGTGGCAGACTCTGAGACCGTGTGGCAAAAGATTCTGTGGTCTGATGAAACAAAAATTGAACTCTTTGGCCTGAATGCAAAACGCTTTGCCTGGCGCAAACCGAACACAGCTCATCACCCATGTAACACCATCCCTACCATGAAGCATGGTGGTGGTAGCATCATGTTATGGGGATGCTTTTCAGTGGCAGGGACTGGGGCACTTGTCAGGATAGATGGAACAATGAATGGAGCTAAATACAGGCACATCCTTGAAATGAACCTGCATCAGTCTGCAATAGACCTTGAACTGGGGCGAAGATTTACGTTCCAACAGGACGACGACCCCAAGCATACAGCCAGTGCAACATTGGAGTGGCTTCAGAACAAGAAGGTGAATGTCCTTGAGTGGCCCAGCCAAAGCCCAGGCTTGAGTCCCATTGAGAATCTGTGGAAAGACCTAAAGATTGCGGTTCACCGATGCTCCTCATCCAACTTGACAGAGCTTGAGCAAATCTGCAAGAAAGAATGGGCGAAAATCCCCAAATCCAGATGTGCAAAGCTGATACAGACATACCCAAGAAGACTCAAAGCTGTAATTGCTGTCAAAGGCGCTTCTACACAAAGTATTGACTCAGGGGGGTGAATACTTAAGTAAACAAGATATTTCAGTTTTTAATGTTTCATAAATTTTTGTTACACAATATAAATATTTTTGCCCCTTTAAATTATTGAGTTTGCTATGTGAATCAAGGGGGAAAAATCATTTCAGTGCATTAAAAATTCTGGTAGTAACATAACAAAATGTGACAAAATCCAAGGGGGGTGAATACTTTGTGAAGGCACTGTATATACAGTATCAAGCAAGAAAAGGATGACCCTGAACAAATCCTCTAAAAGATCAACCATACTGCTGGTTTCAGTGCCTTCTGGGAGACCATACATTGTGAAGGCTATCCCTCCGAGACTGGCCCTTAATATCCTAGGACTTGTCTCTCAGCTGCTGATTCTGGTTTGCCAGGTAAGTAATGGCTTTCTGCTGCTGCATGGCTTTGTCCTCCTTGTGGCAGACTCGTTCTTCTGCCGCGTTGAGGGTTTTTCCACTGCTGCAGTCTGTTCAGTTTTTTAAATTCACTCCGGTTCCCATCCCTGAAGCCTTTTATTTCAGCCAGCAGTGCTTCAAACTAGCATCTTGAGAATGTGTCCTTTTCGATATCCATGTCGTAGCTGGGGCCTACTGTACTAGCTATTGAGACACTCTAGCTGTGCCATGGCCCCTACTGCAGTCCTTTGACTTCGGCTATTTCAGCTGGAAATACCAACATGAAACAGGGCAGTCTGTCTCCCGTATCTGTAACGTTTAATTTTTTTTAAATTTGTTAACCGGGTGAGGACACTGGACAAAGCCCTTTTTCAGGTCCGACCCGAACATAAAAACATTAACAGTACATACATACGCTACAACAATGCAACAACAGCATACATGAATAAAGTAACGTGTACAGACATTCAAGGATAGCAAATACGATTTGAAATTTGATTTAAAACTAAACAAAGATCCAGCAGAATGCAGTTTAACAGGCAAATCATTCCACAAAGTTGGGACTGCAATTGAAAAGGAGCGATAACCAAATTTTTTCTTATGTGGAGGGGGTTTGAAGCGTGATACCTTTTGTTGACCTTAGATTAGCAGGAGGAACACGAACAGTAACCAGGCCTGAAAGAGGGAATGCAGAACCACAATAAATAGACTGATAAATCAAACAACCCAAAAAATAAGTAAACTTAAGCCCCAGAGACAACCAGCCTGTTTGGGAATATAAGGAACAATGATGTGTTTTGAAAGGAACAGCAAGAACGAAACAACAGATATTATTATACGCAACAGACAAAATATGATTTTCCTTTGAACCCAAATTATAATAAAGACTAGAGACATAATCAGTATGAGGTAATGTACCATCAAGGTGGATTTGATCATGATGCAGCACCTATTGGTGGGAGTTTGTATGCTGGAGGGAGCAGAGCAAGAACTTCAGGCAGCCAGTATGTGCATGAGGTCACTTAAAGTCTACCATGCCCCGTTTATTTATTTATTTTTTTTAATTAGCAGGACTGAGTCAGCTCCTGGGATAGTGCCAGCAGCTAGCAGTGTGTTTTTTCAATGTACTGTGTGTTTTGGGAAGACAGGGTGAAGGTGGAGGATGATAAATGACTGGGAATTGGAGTGGCCAGAGGACTAGTCATGGTTGCCTCAGGATGGTTGGGAGGAGGTTAAATTATTTTTTAGTTTGTCCTTGGGAACAGCAAACCTGTTTGATCATGGAGAACTTTGCCTGGTTGGAAGTTTGCGTGGTCAAACTTTGGGAGGTTCACACTGCACTAGTCAAGTACCGAGAACCTACTAATCAGTTGTTGAGAAGGCTTTCTCCATAACCGCATCAATTGGTTGGTGCGCCATACCCAGAAATATCAAGGAACTGAAGAATCTGAGGCACTTGAAGAAGGCCATGGGCCCTACTCAGTCCCAAGGGATTGTAACTAAGTGGTTTCAGCGGTGACTTAGCCCAACTGGCTACTTTATGATCCTGTTGGGCTATGCACAGTGAGCATTACAGCCCTTCCCTGCTCAGTCATAGAACACATTGCAGTGATGCTGGGAATTGGGGGAGTGGGTGGGTTTACATTGCATATGATCTGCAGAGCCATTCCCAAAGCATGGTGACCCTCGCAAGGCCTGTTGCAAATTCTGAGACCCACTGATTTGGAACTGGAGAGTGACAGAGATCACCTTGAGACTGGAAAGCTTATGATGACGTGGCACAGGGGAACAGGACTCAGGATGGGGATTCCGCTTAATGCCAGGGGGTGTGTGGGTGTGTGTGTCTGGGGGAGTCCTGAACTATAAAGGATGTTGAACGACACTAAGGATCATGTGGACTGTCACTGGCTCAGAAGCAGATCTCAGGTATAGGTTAGGCTGGTGGTGGGAACATTTCAGGCTGCACCGCCATTACCTACAGGAGTGCAGAATGGCATAGCATCCACATGCATCCACTGTCATATGGCCAACTTATTTGCATTGTGCGGCCTATGACCACACCCCCCACTAGTGTGTCTTTCTTCCATACCGTGTTAATCCTGTTACCGGACCTCCTCCTGGCATTTTTGCCGCTGTATTGAATGTATAAAACTGTATGTAACTGCTAGTAACACACTGTTATAATGTTATTCAAAGTCTTGTTTGAATTGTACCTCATCCGACGTGGAACCTTTGTAAAAGAGTCTTGGCTCAAAGGTACTTGTAATCCTAGATTCAAATAAATAAAATAAAACCTCCTGCCACTAAGTTATACTTTTGTGTATAGTGATAGTGAGAGGCAGCCCAACTGGATGACTGCCCCCGTTCTGTGCCTTCATCCATCGTGACTGAGAATGTAGCCGCATGTTCCATCCCCTTCGGAATCCCTGCACATGATAATACCCATCCTAAAGACCATGTACTAATTTTTGCCATATAAACGCCTAACTGGGTTTATACTTGCAAAATGTTTGCTTCAGTAGCAAAGCCTGGAGCAACTACAGGTACATTGGAATTTGGAAGCACGATTTAAGCACATAGCAAGTGCTGAAACCATGTTCCTGTATACCAGCCAGAGGAATCCGGTACTGACCTATGTGGTCCTTGCAAACCACAACACCCAACTGGCCCCATAAGAGGAAGCGATAGGGAAGACTGGAGCAAGCGAGCTGTTAGGGCTCGCAAATAGCCATTACTCCTGTGGAGCATTCTGCCATATTCAAACTTCCCCATGCAAATGACCCCATAGCACAGGTAAGGCACTGTGGGGTCATTTGCATCTCATTATGGCCTCATTTCAGGCCAGGAACAAACCGTGATTGTGCCCATTCACCCCCTCCATCAATAGCCACATGCCTTGTTTACAACATATCAGTGTTGTATAGGGGTCTTTCCTCTCAGTGGCTAGTTCAGGTGTGTTAAATCACTTCTCTGGTAGTCTAGTGCTTCCCTCCCCGGATTGCTAGGATAGAAGTGGGATGGCTCGGGGCAATGTGAGGAAGTATTTTTTCACAGAGACGGTGGTGGACACATGGAACGGCCTTCCTGAGGAGGTCATGGGGTCAAAAACAGTGGGAGAATTCAAGAATTCATGGGACAGATATAAGCCAATTCTTGTGGGGAGTAGGAAGAAATTTGGTTAACTAGGATCTGCAGCTTATCCAGTAGGTAGGGAAATGGGCAGACAAGGTGGGCCAAGCGGTCCTTATCTGCCATCAAAGTCTGTTTCTATGCTGGCCCAGGCATGTTTGCTTCCCTGGTTGTCTAGTAGTCCCCCATCCCCAACTACCAGGGAAGTAGTTTAACATACTCGGACTGGCAGTATGTTTGGGGGGGGGGGGGTTACATCACCACATCCGTAAGACCAGGTTTGTGAAGGTGTTAAGTTGCACAGCAGTGACTGTTGTTTAATGTTTCCACAGACATTTGAGTATGCCAGAGTGTCTGTATGGAAGCACATTCGGGCAAAGGTGCAGTGACTTAAGTGCCGCTCACTAACTAGTGTGTTGCCGACTTTGCCTTTCGTTATGGTATATTTTGTGAGTCACATGCATTTGGTTTATTAACCACTGTTAGTGAGGAACTAACCTTATTCTCAAAAACCCTTCCAGTAGCCTGGCTCTAATAGTTTACAGGTCTCTTCAGAGTTCCCCACTGTCTCAAAATATAGGGCGGTGGCAGTGATGATCAGGTCAAAAGTTGTGTTGTTTTTCTGGAACTCCCATATGCACTGTGCATGTGCATAAGTGGATTTTAAGTAAAATATAGTGTGCTGGCATCAAAGGGGTAGTAGTGCAATAAAGGATGTCAATAAAAGATAATTTAGGAGGATTTTGTAAAAAAACAATCAGTAATGGATAGAAATATAGGGTGGTGGTAAAAAAAATATAGGGTGGTGGTAAACAATATAGAGCAGTGGTAAAAAAAAATATAGGGTGGTGGCCCACCACGCTAAAACAATGAATGGGGAACTCTGCTCTTGCTGTCAAACTCCTGAATACAAGTTTGTTTACTTTGGAAAAGGGTCTGTATCTCCAGTCTGATTTATTACTCAGTATTTCAAAGGTTGCTCTTTTTATCTGTGAAAACATCCCATTATTTATAGTTCTCTTGCTATGATACTTCCTTATCAACAAAACTGACACAGTCACGTATAAAGGTTTTACATCTGAACTGCTTGAATTAAAGGGAAATTCCCTATTCAAGTGCATCAAGCTGCAAAAACACCTGATATTAGGGCTTTTAACATTGAAACGATTTGGTTATCTGCCATTGCGAGTTTACTTTAAAGATTCTCGTCATCCATACGGGTTTCAGAGCCGCCTATTGTCTCATCTTGTGCACTGCAGAAGTTTCTGCCATCGGATTATGCTAATGAAGGCTCCCAACAAATGGCAGAGAGTTGGTAGCCCTTATTAGCATAAACCGCATGGCAGAAGCTTCCTGTGTGAGCAAGATGGCCACGGGCGGCTCTCCAGACATTATGGAAGGTGCAAATCTTTAAAAGTAAACTCGCAGTGCAGCAGGTAAATTAAAAAAAATGGTTTGAATGCTAAAAGCTCTGATCGGGCATTTTTGCAGCAGCTGTTGCACTTTCTGGGCTTGTAGGAGTTTCCCTTTAATTATTCTAATTACCGCTGCTTGTGCTGTATAAATTTCTCTCTTTTAACTGTTGCATCATAGTGTCTGATGAAGTAGCATATGTGGCTTCAAAAGCTTGTATAAGTATCTGCTGTCACATAAAAGTTATTACCATCTTTTTTTTTTTTCTTTTTGCATCAGTTCTACTCTGACATGGCTTACAATTCCTCTTTCCACTAATGGTCCCTTATCTTCTCCTGCCTACACTACTCAGCCATCAGTCCCAATCTATCTGGCCATAAATAACCCTGCTATCAACTCCCTCGCTGCCTGAATTCTTCAATCACTGAGCTGCCTGGGGATTGATAGAACTGCTTTGCTGCTGTTGTAACTCACAGCGTTTCTCTGCTCTTGCAACCTAAAGCCACTACTGAGCCCCTGAAGCTGCTGCATGCAACTCAGTCTCCCGAGCGCTCCCAACTTTGAATTATGCCCTCTCCTGTTGGGTCATACTTTGGGACCAGTAGCCGGGTGCTGTCCCAAGCTGTGCCTCCTCTTGTTTTAGGGACCTTTTCTTTGACTGCCTACACGACTTGGCCATTGGTCCCTATGTACTTGGGCATAAATAGCCCTTCTAGCAGCTCCCTTGCTGTCTGAAGACGCTGATCACTGAGCCACCCAGGAGTTGAGAGAACCACTCTGCTGCAGCTGTAGCTCACAGTGTTTCTCCTTCCTTGCAGCCTGATGCCACTATAGAACCCCTGAAGCAACCACCTGCAGCTCAGCCTCCCGGGGTGCTCCCGACTTTGAATTCAGCACTCTTCTGCTGGACTACATTTTGGGACCAATCGCCAGCTGCTGTCCCAAGCTGCGCCTCCTCGTCATTTAAAGACCTATCCTGTGGCTGCCTATATGACTTCGTCATCGGACCCCAACTTAACTCCTCAGTCCTCTCAAGTGGTCCTTCTTGCTGCAGTCCTCCATGCTATCTACCTAAGGAGTCTGCCTGATGTCCTTCATCGGCTGGTCATGTTGTTCCTGCACAGAACGTTCTGAGTGCCTCCCCACTTTGCCAGACCACTTCACAGACTGGAAGTTGACCTAGTCCTCTCACCACTGAAAAGCCAGTTCCTATTCCTAATGACATCCTATCTAGATCACCCTGAAATTTGAAAATCTTTACCAGCCATTGTGACGGTCTGTATTTAGCCTCAGTTTTTGCTGCTGCACTATCTGTTATTTATAGCTTTGCTTTTAAGCTATCTTGCATTACTTTTTGCCATAGTTCTTGCTGCTGCTCATTAACTACGTTACGATGATGTCGTCTTTCTAGAGTCCTATATCCTTCTTGCCAGTTTATTTTCCTGCTGCATCATTGTTATAGCTAATATCTAACTTGCACTAGTTATTGTCACTTTCTAGTTGCTACATGATATAGTCTGTTAGCCTGCTTTGTTTATAGTCTCAGTTTTACTGCTGCATTATCTAACCAATTTTGTATAACTCTGTAGCTTTTCTAACATGCTTAGTTTTATTGTTCCAGTGATTGCTGCCACATTATATTATTGCAGTTTACCTAGCCTGCTCTAAATGAAAATTACGTACCTACCATAATTATTCATCTTTCTGTGTATCTTCACCATTCATCACTATGTGGGTACCTGGCCGGAGCCAGGACCCTGTGGGAGGGTCTTTTTTTTTTTTTTTTTTAGGGGAGCTTATGCAGTGACTGCGCCGCCCTTGTGGCCGACGTACTACGTGGCGCTCGCGGGTTGGCCGTTACCTGTTGTGGACTCCACCCCGACGTCAGTTCTGAATCATTGTAGAGTGAGAAGTAAAGGGGGGGTGGGGCAAGAGAGCCCAAGGGATAGATAAAAGGAAAAGATATATCAATCAAAGGAGGAGTAAACAACTGAGAGGACAGAATGATGAAGAGAGGAAAATAAGGGATTTGGAGGGGCCCCAATCTCTGGGAAAGAGGTGAAAGGGAGGAAGAAAGGCAGGGGAAAAAGTATTGGGAGGGGTAGAGGACGGTGTCAACCGACCCTGTGGTCTGGACCCTCAAAACATTTTTAAGGAGAGACTGAACAAGGTTCAGACAGTCTGCTCCAAGAGGAGTAGATGATAAGGCAACCTGGAAAGGCAAGTGTAACCCCCTTGCAAATGGTGATTCCTAGAAATGCCAGTCAGGGCTTACCTTGGTCCTGCTCATCTGTTTTTCTCCCGCTGTCTCTCGGGCTTCTCCCATTCTAGTCTCCTATGTTTTTTTATTTAGTTCCCCAGGTCTGTTTGCTTCTCGATGCCCCGCCATGCTGCCCTTCTTAAAATCCAGCCTCTCAGGGCTTGAAATGCCCGCGGAGCTCCCGGCTAGAAAATGCTGCCTCCAGGGCAGCGGGAGTCGCGACGCGGCAAAGCACCTTGATGGAGCCGCAGGGTTTGCGGTCGCCTCAGGGACTGGAAGCCGGGTCCTGAGATCCCAGATACCTAATTGGGACCCGTGACCTCAGAGAGCGTCTGGGCCTCTCAGATGCAAATTGAGCGAGTTTGACCGGGGCTCACGGCCAGTATGCCTGAGCAGGGCCCTGGTCATCTGAATACTAAATAACTTGGGACTGGCTGCCTCCAGGGTAGCCCTAAATGGCTTTGGCCAAAAAGTACAGAATTTAAATGTTTCAAATAATGGAACTTGTTGCTGCATATTGGGGATTGACTGTGTGTGTGTATGGGGGGGGAGGGGAGGAGTGTTTTTAAATTAAAATAGCTGCTTTTCCCTGACTTAACCAGCCTTTGTGGGACTCTGTGTGTCAGCCTGTTAGCTGCTGCAAGGGGGAGCTTGCATAGGTGCAGTAGCGACAGAAAAACCCAGGGAGCCACCTCCTTCATCTGTGCAGTGACTGCAAGTACAACATCTGGGCTGCTAAACTGTGGAGTATTTGGGGCAAATAATTATTTCCTTCTGGCTGCACCAGCACATTTTTCAGGACTGTATCAGGTCTGCTATAAGGGACAGTGGGTTAAGCAGCTACAACCAATTGGGAGCCAGGAATAAAATGCCAGGACTTGTGGGACATTCACTACACCTCATGGGTAACCACTCAAGTGCTCATGAGGACTTACAGGAAATTATTTTAGGTGCCAAATCTACAACCCAATTGTGCCTTGAGTATTCTGATTGACGGGTCCCTCAGCCATTTAGAGACCTGTCAACTCATCTCTGCTGCCAATCAGGAGTAGTACTAGGAGCCCAATAAGAGACAGTGTCTGTCACCATTTTGCCAGATTAGAGAGAGTGAGAGAAGGAGAGCAGGCTCCAGCCTGTTGGGAGCCCCCCACAAGGGTGGGGACTCAGGCCCCTGCCATGCCACCAGACATGGGCCACGTAGCTATGCCCCTCCAGTCATCAGGGGGCATCTGTTATTTTTTATATTCAGTTTAAAAGTTAAAGTAAATAGTTAAGGCAACAGCTAGCCTTGAGTTTGCCAGGAATGTCCTCCAGAGGCTAGCCCTCCCTCCTACATTGGGGAAAGATGTGGAAAAGAAGACCATCTGCCATGCCTCAGTGGTGAGAGAACTGAAGAGACTTCAGGATGCCTTCGAATGCGGATGAGACCTGTGGATGACCTGAGTGAATACCCTCATACCCCCCGGTGCGAGGGAGAAGCTGTACAAGTAATCTTGGGGGCCTCAAGCCCCGCTCCAGATATTCTTGCTATGTGATAAGACCCCTGAGTTGCCAGTCTGGGATGAAAAGCCCCTACAGAGACTGTCTAGTGAAAGTTAGAATGGATGCATCTTGTCTGCAGCCCAATTTGCTAAATAGCAGGTGCAGAAAGATGCCTGGCTAGTGAATCTTATAAATCTGTTGTAAGTTGTCATAGCTATGGTTTAGAGTCCTGCCTCTGTGAAGCTGTCTGCCAATCCACGTTTGCTACTCCATGGGACAGGGGGCCCTAGAGCATATTGTGTCCGAGTTGTTCTGAAGAGAATTTACTTCTGTCTTACTCGGATTTCATCTGAGAGCGCTTGCCATGTCATAATGTCTAGACGTGCTGGATGAGACTTTGCCTGTGAATACTGTTTTTGGTATTTAGATGTACTGGATGTGACTTCATGTACTGGATACTTGATAAAAGTGTTGTTGTCTGCTTATACTGGATGGATGCTTTCTTGGTGTGCAAATGTACTGGATGTGACCTTGTTTCAAAGAAATGTTGGATGCTTGATAAAAGTATCACACTCTCTAATTATATTGGATGGGACTTTCAGCTATTGTTTTGAATGTTCAGCATGTAAAATCAAAGCAGCTTGGCCTGCAATGTTCGGAAATTCTGCATGAGCCGGGCAATCCCTGGTTTTCTGTGACCGGAAGGGTCAGTTCCTGCTATTTCTGCTAAAATGCAGGGCAGTCCCTGCCTTCATTGTACATAGCATCTACAGTCATTGTAGGGATCATTCTCTAAGTTTCCCCCTCCCTTTGAATCAAAAAGCCGGCCATATCGACCAGCTGCAGTGTCCACCAGGCCTGCAACATCTTGGACTGTGATATCTGGGATTCCAGTACGGTATGAGATTGTGGGGTTTGAGCTGTATCTGGGACTGATACCAGTGTGGACAGTAATATAATCATTTATGTAACATCTGATTTGTCAGCAGCTAGATGGCCAGGGCTCTGGGTATCGTGTGTCGAATTGAGAAATGTGATTACCTGTAGTCTGTTAGTATGTAGCCACCCAGCTGGAGGGTTCACCAGCAAAACACCAGATTAAACTTGTGCATTTTGTAAATAGTAATCAAATAACCTCTATACCACATCCCAGATCCTAACTCCATATACCCTTAAATAAATATCTTGTTATTGTTGCTGAAATATTGTTGTGAGCATATTATTAGAGAGAACCTTTAAATGCAAAGTATTGAAATGTGGGGAAATGTTTATTGGGGCATGTTTGGGGAAGGTAAGTGGTTATCGTGGGTGGTATAACATCTCAGGGGGCTACACCTAGTACCATCTTACCCACGTAAAGCACCCTGAGTGGAGGCACTAAGCAAAAGTTAAACAAAATGGTTATTACTTAACGAACCCAAACCCCTCAGCCTAATTTGTAAGTAGGGTGAAGGGGTGTAACACTGGGGATAGCACCACCCAGGGGTTACACAAGCAAGGTTAACCCAAGGGATTTGAGAAACTCTTGGCAGAGCACGACTAACTCAGAGGGATTAGTTGTAAAGATTCTTTATGAGCAGCTTGACGGAACAAGGAGCCAAGACATGTCCTCTCCCCTATCCAAGGGAAAAAGGGGGGGGGCTTCGAAAGAAGAACCTCCCCCCAAATGAAAGAATTTTATGGGATTAGTCCCAAGAACAAGAGAAGAAGGGGGGAAAGAGGGTTTCCAGTCTCCACTACCCTGCCCCTACCAAGGGCGGAAAGTTCATAAGGCGATAAAGGAAGAAACTCCCTCTCACCCCCCACCATTCAAGCTATAAAGGGCTGAAGTCCACCCTCTGTGTCTCCAGGGTCCCCTTTCTCCTGGCCAAAGGGAAGGAGGGAGTGGAATAGAAACAAGAGAGACACACAGAGGGAGGGGGAACCCAGAGACTGAGGTCCCAAGGGGACGGTGGGTGGGATTTAGTGATGAATGGTGAAGATACTGAGAAAGATCAATAATTACGGTAGGTACGTAATTTTCATATCTTATCTGTAGTCTTCACCATTCATCACTATGTGAAGTAATCGAGCCTCGAGAGAACATCAATGGACCCTAGGGGACTAAGCCCCTTAACCCCCAGTGGGGGAGACACTGGAGGGGAGAACCTCTACGGGCCTAGAGAGGCCTGAGACTGGTCTGGGTGAGACAGGGACCCCACCTGTGGGGGAAGGAAGGCGCCCTGAAAGTTGCCATCTCACCCTACGGGAGAAAAGCTGGATTCTCTGGTAGGCAGAGGAAATCACCCTACGCCAGACCATGGGTGACAGCCAGGAAAGATGATGCCATGCCATCCGCCTAGTGCAGATTGCTGTCCCTACAATCCTGGAAGCTACCTCATTGGCATCGTAGGACGCCCTCACTTGGTGCCGTGCTAGCTGTAGGCCCTGAGCAGAGAGGCCATCGCCTGTCTGGTTACCTCCGAATCATGCAGAGAGGCTAGGAGCTGATCTAGCCTGGACCACAAGAACCTGTCGTAGGATGCATAGTGGGCCTGATGTGAAGCAATGGACATCAAAATCCGTGCCGAGTAAAATGTCCTCCTCCCCCAGAAATCAAAATCCACAGAGTCTGAATCTGGGGGGCCAGTCACGGTGAGGGGCGCCAAGCCCAGAGGGAGTATCCAGCTGCATCAAGCCCATGAGTGGGTGAGGCATGTATCCTGGAGACTCCGGGGGAGCGCAGTACCGCTGGCACAGATCCCTTGGGGCTGGAACGGTGGAAAAGGGACGCTGCCAGAGCTGGAGTGACGCTTCCCAAAAGGGAACAGGCCAGGCGGGAACCTCTAGGTTGGCCACACTGAACTCACCTAAGAAGGCACGCGTCATGCTCGGGATTGTTTTCCGAGGTAGGGGTAATCCAGAGATTGTCTATCATCCTCGCAAGGAAGCACTCATATGAGAAGAGATCAGATGCAGGGGGAATGCGGACAGACAATTCCTCTCCCTCTGATGAGGGAGGATGAGGATGCGGACGAGACCGGCGATTCAGGGTTCGGCTGTGAGGAGCGGGGTGGAACACCCTCTCATCCATGGTCCTGAAATAGGTTGGGAAATGCGAGGCCGATCCCCTGAATTGCTCCCAGGTCAGAGGCCCCATAGGACTGGAAATACCTGAGAGAGAAGGGGATGGAGACAGAGGAATAGGGGCCAGACTCCTTACAGGAGAAGAATGAACTCTGCCTGGGCAGGAAGGACTGGTGGATGCTCCCAACTGGAAGGGAGACCTGGAAAGCCCAGCAGCCAACAGCTGTTCAACCAGATCAGAACGGCTGTGACTGTGCCCTAGGGAAGAATCCCCCCAGTGAGGCAACCTGGAACCGTGTGAGTCCAGAAGGACGGTCCCTGGTCTCCAAAGAAGAGGTCTCTCTTATAGAGAGAGAGACTCTGGGGAGTCTCACGATCCGCACTAAGAATCCTCCGTGAACCTGGGTGGGTCCCAGGGAGAGTCCGTCGCACGGAACCTAGGCCCATCGACCCCTCTGACTCTGAAAGAGCCCTCTGCCTCGAGGCCACCAGCCTAGGCAGCTGACAGTGCCAGTGGACCCTGAAGAGTCCAGCCAAGGTGCAGCACCCTACCCTTCTATGGGTGCTTCGGGCTGTCCCAAACTCAGACTGTCCAAGCACACCAAGGAAGGGGTACCCCAGCTGAAGGGACAGACAACCCCCCAACTCCAGGCTGCGCAGCAGTGGCCACGTGGACCACTGCTGGCTGGTCAGTGCCACTGACCCCAGAATCGGCAGGAATTGCCCACCTCACAGAGGGAGGCCTAGTGGGGGCCGGAATGCTGGACACTGAGGGATCAGAAGACTCCAAGGAGTCCAGAAACCAGTCTGGATCTGATCCAGAGGCCTCCTCTGAGGAGGTGGACACAGAGGTCTGATGCCAGACCACTCTCCGACTCCTGCCAGTTCCTTGGCTGCAAGCAGCGCCAACCCCAACCCCAGCACCGCAATCGGTGCTGCACTCCCCCTCAGCGCTGCGAACGGCACGAGAGTTGGAAGCGGCACCAGCCACAGCTCCAGAGCCTCTTCGCCGGAGCCAGAGAGAGCACCAGTGGTGGCATTGGCCTCCTCCCCGGCGCCATCCCCAACTCCGGCGCCGCGAACGATACCGAGACCAGGAATGGCCCCAAGAATGTCCAGTGCACCTTCCACAGCACTGCTCCCATCACCTGCAACGCAGTTGGCGCCGGCAGTGAGAATGGTGCTGAGGGATGGCCTGGCGCCGTTCAGGGGCCCCCTGACGCCGCAGGTGGCACCAGAGCCCAAAACTGCACCAGCAGACGGCGACGAGGATGGTGCCAGCCTGGGCCCACAGGCCCTGGGAAGTGACACCGGGGGAGCCCTCGCCTCCAAGAAGGTGATTGCCAGGGCAGTGCCTGCCGCCAACCCCCGAGAGGGATAAACTGGGCCTCCTGCACCGTGGAAGGTGCCCCCACCATGGCAAGGCTGAAAAAGGTGGAGGCCCCCCTCCTCCGCGGTCTGTATAGAACTGGGAGGGGACTCTGATGAAGGGTCGAGAGTCCTGGCCTTGACCCGTTGACTTCGCACTCATCCCCTGAAAGTCGTCAGCGTGCGCCGTACTTTAAATGTGCGCAACTTGATGACACAGCGGTCCATGGAGTAGCAGGCATTGCAGTTGTCCATGTCATGGGTTGGGCCGAGGCAGATGAGACAGCGGTCATGCTGGTCCATGACAGAATATTGGTGGCTGTAGGGGCACCGACGAATAGGAGGCCGCCCCACCTTCGATGAGTTTTTGTCCCAGAACGAGACATGACCTTTTGGAAAATTAAACACAAAAACAGTACTCAATGTCACTGTAAAATAAAAAAATAAAAGGAACGGTCTTACCGGGACCCAGCGGCATTGAGTAGAAGCTTGGCGTAGCAGAACCGAACTAACGCTAAACCGCGAACCAGGCCGCAGAAAACTGTGGTGCAGTAAACCATGTGGCGCCACTACCACGCCGGCTCTGCCCATACAAAAAAGCTCCCCGTATGGTCCTGGCTCCGGCCAGGTAGCCTCATAGTGATGAATGGTGAAGATTGACACAGATGAGATTTACTGTTCCAGTTATTGCTGCCACATAGGCTGCCCCCGCTAGATTGTAACTCTTCAAACAACATGAAGTCTTGCTATATTATGACATATGCAGTGAGTCCCAACCTTCGAACTGCTCTGGAGGTGAAAGAGTTAACTTTCCATGCCAGGCATGAAATGCTGAGCTCGAGCTCAGTTGAAACTCTGTCTATTGTTCTTCAAACTCAAACCGTCAGATTCTTTACTCCGCCTCACTGAACAGTCGCTCCGGAGATTTCTCCTTCTGCTCGGTTCATTTTGTCGGTTAAAGTATTGTTTTCTCAGTTTTCTACCGAATTTAAACCGCAGCCAGTTGGTTCAGACTCTGTCTGTGGTATTTGTGAGTACTAGATAGGTTTTACATTAATTTCTATTCTGTGTGGAACTTGGAAACGGTTTATCGGTTCGGTTTGAACCGATCAGGTTGTTTAAAATATTTTAATCTGTCATTTAGAGTGTGGTTACTGGTTCTAAAAAAACGGATTTTATTACGTTTTTTTCCACGACCCGTGACACGGTTGGGAACCGATAAGAGGGTCTTACCTGGCAGATTGCCATAAACGGGTAAGTTTGGTTAGGACTGGCACTATGTCTGAGAAACCCAAAAGAAAAACCGGGCCCACTGGGTTTCAATCAATCAATCAATCAAAATCTTTATTTATTCAGGCGAACATCATTGAGGATAGCTCATTTACAAGATGGACCTGATTGGTCATAAACAACAAAATGGTTTAAACTCACAAATATACAAATATAGAATGAGTACAGTAACAAAGACTTTTTAAGAATAAACAACAAAGAATGAACAAATGCAATAATATACACATATATACAAGGCAAGTAAACAGTGATATTGGGCACCAGAGCAAATATAGAAAAAAAGTAATGAGTAGGGGTTTAGGAGGTAGATAATATAGAAGTTAATGGATGAATGCATGAACAGATAAGGGAGGGGGAATCTAATGGGGGCAGGGTGAAAAGGGGTCTGAAGAGGCTAGGATTGTGGAAGCAGTTGCATATCTCTCGGAAAAGATTTAGGTACAGCTTTTGAAGGAGACTACAGGAATGAAAGTGTTCAGCTTCAGTGTCTTTTGTAGAGAGTTCCAGATGTGTGCTAGAAAGTAGTTGATTGCAGCCCTTCCATGTCGGGTACATGCCTTAGGTAGATTCAGAAGATGAGGTTATTGCTTTTAGGGCATATGGCCTTGGAGTAACAAGAGAGAAGCAATCAGAAATGTAGGATGGTAGTTTATTTGTCAGAAGTTTGTATATCCAAAGAGCAGCATTTTTGTTCCTTCTGTGATGTAGGGATGTCCAGCCAACTGCAGCATAGAGAAAACAGTGGTGGGTACTGAAAAGAAGGTCAGTGATTAACCTTAGAGCTCTATGGTACAGGGTATCCAGTTTATTTAGGTAGGACAGGGAGCAGTGGCCATATAAGAAGTCTGCGTAATCAAGGAGGGATATAAATGAAGCCTGGATTAATCTCTGCTTAGATTCTCTGTTTAGAAAATGTTTGATTCTGAAGAATAGGCCAAGCCTTTGCCTTAGTTTTTTCAGGAGCTCTTCAATGTGCTGGGTGAAATCAAGCCTGTTGTCAATCCAAACCCCCAGATATTTGAATTTATCTACATAATCAAGGCTCTCACCAAGGACGGTAGAAAGTTGGGGAAGAATGTTCGGTGAGTAGGTATTGATGGAGATGAACATAGCTTTAGTCTTCTTGGCATTTAATAGAAGCTTCTTTTCAAGTAATTTGTGTTGCAGTAAGGAAAAGTCAGCTTGTAGTAGATCATAGGCCTTTTTTGGTGATGGATTGCTTACATAAAGGACAGTGTCATCTGCAAAAAGGTGAACATTAGAATTTGTGAGGCCTGAGTCAATGTTATTGATGTAGATGGCAAAGAGGATAGGGCCCAAGATGGAGCCTTGAGGAACTCCTCTTAAGAGTGGTTTTGAGGAAGAAAGGTTGCCTTCACTTTTTACCTGCTGCACCCTACCAGAGAGGTAGCATTTGAACCATTTAAGAGAGATAGGGTCTAGGCCTAGGGAGTGCAGTGAGGAGATTAGAAGATCATGATCCACAGTATCGAATGCTTTACTTAAATCCAGAAATACAGCACAGATATTATTTTTTTTATCTAGTTCAGTCTGCCAGTCATTTGTAACTTTTGCTAAGGCAGAAATGGTGCTGTGCATGGCTCTGAACCCAGATTGAGCAGGGTTAAGGAGATTGTTAGCATTGAGGTAGTCATTTAGTTGGATGCTTGCCAGTTTCCCTAACATCTTGGACAGCACTGGAAGGATGGAAATAGGCCTGTAGTTGTTGAGATCCATGGGGTCCCCTGCTTTAAGGAGGGGAAACACTTGTGCTGTCTTCCACAAAGAAGGAATAGAGCCAGTAGATAAGGACATGTTGAAGAGGTGAGTTAGGGGGGCTGCAATGGCATGCAGTGCAATTTTTAAAAAGAAAGGGTCCAGAGAGTCTGCACCAGCGCTTTTAGTTGTATCCAGGCGGAGCAGTAGGTCTTCTACTTGTTTTAATAAAATTGGCTTGAAAGAAAATGTAGAGGTAGCCTTCTGAGCTTCAGTGGAATGGAGAGTAAGTTGAGAGCGCAGCAAGTTTGCTGGAGATGAGTCAAAAGCTAGGCCTGCTGTAGTAAAATGATTATTGAAAGCATCTAAAATTTCATACTTGTCAGTAATGATCACATTGTTGAGGTTCACTTGAGATGGTAAAGAGGTGCTAGAGTCTTGCCCTAGGATTCCCTTGATAGTGTCCCAGAATTTGGCTGGGTTGTTTCCCAAAAGATTTATGCAAAGGAATAGACAGTCTCCTAGACTCTGGGATATCCATCATTTCCACATAGTCAGGCTCCTCTTGATCATCCACAGCTTCCTCCATAGGGAAACACTGCAGTGTGTGTGGGGAAATCTTTGCCAAGGCTGACTCCCACACCACCTGTGTTTATTGTGTGGGGTTTGACCACCTCAATGCAGACTGCCAGATTTGTAAAAATTTTCCTGCAGCTACCCTGGAAAAGAGAGTTGGTAGGCTCAGGGAAAAGGAGGCCAAAAAGTCCGCTGAACCGGATGGCCAGCCCGGTTCGTTTCCAGCCGAATGGAGGGAGTGCCTCTGACCAGGGCGAGACTTCCTCGGCAAAGGAGATCTGACTCTGAGAGTCGGTTCCAGCAAAGGACTAGGAAATCAGCTGGTGGAGCCAAAACTTTCCTCTCCAACCACTGAAGAAATAGCCAAAGCGATTAAAATTGTCCAGTCGCTTTCTCGTTCCGACCGAACCGCACCTTCAGGTAAGTGCCCTGTCTGGCTGGTTCCACTGGTTCAAGAGTATGATTTAGAGGAATATTATGAACCGGAGGAGGGGGAAGAGGAGTATGAGGAGAGTGAATGTGGATTTGAAAGTCTGGATGTGCCCATTGACCCGGACATCTCCCCAGACAGACCTTCAGGAGTGTCTCCTCCTAGGCTTTCTGAGTCCCCTTCTCATTTTATGTTTTATAAAAAGTGGCTGAAACCTCCAGCTCCCTATGGAGGAAGCTGTGGATGATCAAGAGGAGCCTGACTATCTGAAATGATGGATATCCCAGAGTCTAGGAGACTGTCTATTCCTTTGCATAAATCTTTGGGAAACAGACAGTTAAAATTCTAAAACTCCTCACACTATACCTCCTGTGGATAAGAGAATGGACAAGAGGTACACATTGTCAGGCTCTGATATGGAGTTCCTTACACAACAATGCAGCCATGTTGGGGTAGTGCAGGCTGCAGCCTGTGACAAGGCAAATATTCCCTTGGCTTCACACACCCTGACAAGGACTCCAGGAGGATTGATGCCATAGCAAAGAAACAGTACATGGCAGCATCCTTGGGACTCGGACAGGCAAAGTATATGGCTTATGTTGCTAGATATCAGAAATCCAGATGGGATACTGTTATGGCTCTAGCAAAACAGGTCCCTGGCCAGCTTGCCAAGGAGCTGGAGCAGGTGGCTGCTGATGGTATTGAGGCATCCAAGGTGCAATTCCATGCTGCAGTGGACTCTAATGATGTGTCATCAAAGGTCATGGCTACATCTGTGGCACTTCGCAGAATGGCTTGGCTCAGATGTACTAGACTGTCACAGGATACCCAGACTAAGGCCGTGGATTTTCCTGTTGTGGGTAATTCTCTGTTCAAACAACATGAAGTCTTGCTATATTATGACAAGTTGCAGTTTGTCCCACCACTAGAACTGCTCCGGAGGTGAAATAGTTAAATCCATTCCATGAATGGAACTTTGAGCACGAGCTCTAAGATAGAAGCTCTGTCTGTGTAGTTTCAAACCTGAACTGTCAGATTCTTTATTCTCCCTCACTGAACAGCCGCTTCCAGAGATTTCTCTTACTGCTCGTTCATTTCTCGGTTTAACAGTGTTTTCTCGGTTCGATTCAACCGAGAATAGTTTTATTTTAACCACAAAACCGCTCGTTCAAGCTCTGTCTGTGTATCGTAAGTAATTTAAAATTGTATTTCTGTGTGGAACTTGTAAGTTTATCGGTTCGGTTTTGAACCGATCAGCTGGGTTAAAAGCTTAAAAATTTTAAAGCTTGTCATTTTAGAGTGCGGTTCCCGGTTCTTATCGGTTCTAAAAAAAACTGATTTATTACGTTTTTTTCCAATACCTGTGACACAGTTAGGAACCGATAAGGGTGTCTTGCCTGGCACTGCCATTCAAAGGGCAAGTTTTTCTGGTTAGGCTGGCATTATGTCTGAGAAACCCAAAAGAAAAACCGGACCCACTGGGTTTCAACACTGTGATGTCTGTGGGGAAGTCTTTGCCAAGGCTGACCCACACACCACATGTGTTTATTGTCTGGGGTTTGACCACCTCTAGTCAGACTGCCAGATTTGTAAGAATTTCCCTGCAGCCACCCTGGAAAAGAGATTGGGCAGGCTCAAGGAACGAGAGGCCAAAAAGTCCGCTGACCCGGATGGCCAGCCCGGTTCGGTGCCAACCGAATCGGAGGGAGTGCCCTCTGACCAGGGCGAGACTTCCTCGGGCAAAAGAAAAGCTGGTTCGGAGGAACCAGTTCCAGTAAAGAGAACAAGGAAGTCAGCAGGTTTGGAGTCCAAAATCTTTCTCCAACTGCTGCAGAGATAGTAAGAGCTATTCAAATTGTCCAGTCACTGTCTCCGTCCCGTCCGAACCGCCACTATCTGGCAAAAGGTCAGTTCGTCCGGTTCCTTCGGTTCAAGAATATGATGTTGAGGAGTTTTATGAACGAGAGGAGGGAGGATGATTATGAACAGTATGAATGTGGCTGGGAGGGTCTGGGTGAGCTTTATTGAACGGACATTTCCCCAGACAGACCTTTAGAATCTCCCTATGCTTTCTGAGTCCCCCTCTCATTTTATGTTTTACAAAAAGTTGTTGAAACCCTCCAGCTTCCTTTGAAGAAGCTGTGGATGAGCAAGAGGAGCCTGATTTTGTAGAAATGATGGATATTCCAGAGTCTAGGAGATTGTCTATTCCTTTGCACAAGTCTTTGGGAAACAAACAATAAAATCTTAAAACTCCCAATTCTGTGCCTCCTGTAGATAAAAAGATGGACAGAAGGTACACATTGTCAGGTCCTGATACAGAATTCCTTTCTCAGCAATGCAGTCATGTTAGGTAGTTCAGGCTGCAGCCTGTGATAAGCTAATATTCCCTGGCTTCACATCCTCCTGACAAGGATTCCAGGAAGATTGATGCCATGGCAAAAAACAGTACATGCAAGCGCCTGTGGCTCAGGCAAGCAAAATTATATGGCTTGGTGTAGCAAGGTATCAGAAATCTAGATGGGATACTGTTATGGAATTGGGCCAAACAAGCCCATGGCCAGCTGGCTAGCGAAGCTGGAACAGGTGGCTGCCGGCGGCATTGAGGCCTCTAGGTTGCAGTTTCATGCTGCTGTGGATGTTAATGATGTCTCTAGAGTCATGGCCACATCTGTAGCTGTAGGTTGGCCTGGCTCAGGTGTACTAGCCTCTCACAGGATACCCAGACTAAGGCTATGGATTTTCCTCTGGTAGGGAAATTCTCTGTTTGGGGAGCAGACAGAGAATTATATGAAAAGATGGATGAATATAGGACTACTTACAAGCGCGCTCGTGCTAAGGAGCGGCAAGCCACTCCCCAGAGGCACACCCCAAGGGGTAGGGGTAGGCCTTTCCACAGGCCTTTCTACCAAACTCAGGCCTCCTCTGCTTATGCTCAGAGGGGGTTCTTCAGAGGCAGAGGCAGACGGGGTGTGGGCAGGCCTGCTCCCACCCCTCAGCCTAAAGCACCTGCCAAGCAGGCACCCTGATGGGGTGCCCAGGGCCGATTCTCCTTTACCAGTAGGGGGCAGGTTGGCTTACTTCAGTCAGAACTGGGTGTCTTTAACCTCAGACAAGTGGGTTCTGGAAGTAGTAAGCCAGGGTCTGGTTCTCAGCTTCAAAAAGTTCCCCAAGATGAGAGCCAGGCTTTTTCTACCTGCAAGTTCTTTAGAGACCCTTGCTCTAGAAGCAGAGGTCTCAACCCTGTTGGCTCTCAGAGCAATAGAAAGGGTTCCTCCCCTACACCAGGGCAGGGGTCTGTATTCCAGATACTTCCTTACCCCAAAAAAGACAGGAGAATGGCTCCATCTTAGACCTCAGATATCTGAACAAGCATCTTTTGAAACCAAAGTTCAGAATGGTAACTCTGGCATGATTTTATTCCTCTCTAAGGCCAGGGACTGGCTAGCTTCCCTGGACCTCAAGGATGCCTATTTTCACGCCCTAATCAGAAGCTCCCACCGAAAGTACCTCAGATTCGAACTGCCCTCAGGTCATTACCAGTTCAGAGCAATGCCCTTTGGCTTGACCTCTGCCCCAAGGGTATTCACAAAATGTCTGGCAGTAGCAGTGGCTCACTTAAGGAGGCAAAGGATTGTTTTTTCCCTATCTAGATGACTGGCTCATTGTAGCCAGTCCCCAGAACAGGTAAATCTCACCTGCAAGTCACCCAGCAGCTTCTCACTTCCCTGGGCTTCCTAGCTAAATCTACCTAAAGTCGGTTCTGGAACCAGTCCAGGTACTCACCCTTATAGGTGCAGAATTGGACACAAACCGGCCAGAGCTTTTCTTCCCTTAGAAAGGGTAAGGAACTTGGTGGCTCTGGCCTCCTTCTTCACTCTCTGGTCTCTCGACCAGCAAGACACTTTGCAGCTCCTGGGGCACATGGCTGCATCCACAGCTGTAGTGCAGGGAGCAAGATTTCAGATGAGAGACATCAGTTTCACTTGAGAACCTATTGGTCTCAGAGAAGAGACCCCTTTCCAAGTTGGTCCCAGTGACCTAACCTTGATCCAGGCCCTCCAGTGGTGGCAGGAGCAGAGCATTTAAGATTGGGGTCCCCTTCATTCCCCTGCTCACACGCTGACTCTCACTACAGATGCTTCCTCCTGGGGTGGGGAGCTTCCATGGGCGACCTCTCCACTCAGGGAGTGTGGTCCCCCAGGAATCTCTGTTCCACATCAATTTGCTGGAACTCAGAGCTGTCTTTTAGCACTTCAATGTTTTCTGCATCTGTTCAGAACAAAGTGGTACAAGTCAGAACAGACAACACCACAACAATGTGGTACATCATCACAGGGGCACTCGGCTTCGGCCTTGCACCGAGGCAATGAAGTTGTGGCTCTGGCTCATTCCCTGAACACTTCCCTCATAGCAGTTCACCTTCCAGGAAAGGACAGTGTTCTAGCAGATGCTGTCAGCAGGATTTCCTAGGGCCATCACTAATGGTCCCTGGATCCTCAAGTACTGGGGATAGTCTTTGCCAGATGGGGCACCCTCAGATAGATCTTTTTGCAGCCCCAGACAATCACCAACTTCCACTGTTCTGCTGCAGGCCTCCAGTGTTGGGCTCAGTACCCCTGGATGCCCTCCTTCTGGATTGGGAAGGGAAGTTTTCTTTATGCTTCCCCCCCTTCCCTCTCCTATTCAAAGTGTTAGTCAAAATCAGATCCCAGCCTTGCAGGGTGATTCTGATTGCCCCGGATTGGGCCAGACAGCCCTGGTACCCACTCCTTCTGTCCCTGACAGTCAGTCTTCCCCTGTGTCTCCCCAGGAATCACAAACTATTATCCTGTGCCCAGGGAGAGTTTGGTATCCAACCTCAACCTCAACCTCAAGGCCTGGCTCTTGAGGAGTTAGAACTTGCTGACTTACACCTCTCAGGGTGTTCTTGAAATTCTAAAGGCTTCTAGGAAGCCTTCCACTAGGGCTACTTATAATTCTAAATGGAAAAGGTTTTCCATTTGGTGTTCTGGGAAGCATATTCCCCCCGAATCTGCTGATTTGCCCATTGTGTTAGATTACATGGTCCATCTTAATTCCTTGGGCCTCAGACCAGCCACCCTGAGAGTTCATTTGGCAGCTGTCTCTGCTTTTGTTTCAGCAGGAAAGTCATCTTCTCTTTCCGCTCACCCTGTGTTTTCCAAGTTTTTTAAGGGATTACTCCATACTAATCCACCTTTTCGGGATCCAGCCCCTGCCTGGGACCTTAATGTTTGCATTGCCCAGTTAATGCAACCCCCTTTTGAACCTCTGTTTTCTGCAGAGCTGAAGTATCTAACTTGGAAAACTGTTTTCCTAGTGGCTATCACTTCTGCTAGACGCATAAGTGAGTTGCAAGCCTTGTCAGTAGAAACTGACTTTATTTCTTTCCACAGATGAGGTAGTCCTCAGGACTAACAGGAAGTTTTTGCCTAAGGTGGTTTCAGATTTCCATCTTAACCAATCTATCTCCCTTCCAGTATTCTTCACTGAACACTCCTCTTCTGGTGAGAGGAGATTGCACAGTTTGGATGTTAAGAGGGCCCTTAGTTACTATTTAGAACGTACCAAGGGTCACAGGTTCGAATCCCTCCAACTTTTCCTCACTTATGGTGAGGTTGGGAAAGGGAAACCTGCCACTAAGAGATCAGTTGCCAGGTGGATTGTCTCTTGTATCCAATTTTGTTATCAGAAACTGGGCAGAGATCCCCCCTCTGGCTTGAGGGCTCATTCTACCAGAGGTACAGCCGTGTCTCTAGCTGCTGCCAGAGACATCCCTATATTGGAGAATGCCAGGCTGCTACTTGGAAAACGGTATACACTTTCACCAAGCATTACTCCCTGGATGTCCAGGCTAGGAGATGCTCGGTTTGGCACAGCTGTGCTTGAGCCTATTCCCTAAGTAGGTTCTGTCCCTCCTCCATGGAGGTACTGCTGTAGTTTGGTAACTTGTTCATAATATAGCAAGACTTCATGTTGTTTGAAGAAAAATTACTCACCTTAGTAATGTTGTTTCTTCTAATGGAGTCTTGCTATATTATGACCTCCCAGCCTGCCCCTCTCAGAACTTCTACTTGGGTATGGTGTGGGCAACCTAGTGTGGGCACTATTTTATGCACTTTTTTGGCGTTTCACCCCTTTTTGGGGTTTGGGGTGTGGTGTTTATTATTCTCTTGTGTTATTTCTCATATTGTTAAATTATATTATTAATTCTGGTCCCCTGACTTGAGTCTTTGGTGTTGGGACCAGCAATGGGTGTTATTATTTAGGTAGCCAGTTGGCTAGTATAGGTTACAGCTTCCACACAGACGTTAGTGAGTTTTTGCTCGAAAAGATCTGACAGTTCAGGTTTGAAACTACACAGACAGAGCTTCTATCTTAGAGCTCGTGCTCAAAGTTCCATTCATGGAATGGATTTAACTATTTCACCTCCGGAGCAGTTCTAGTGGTGGGACAAACTGCAACTTGTCATAATATAGCAAGACTCCATTAGAAGAAACAACATTACTAAGGTGAGTAATTTTTTCTTTGGGGAGCAGACAGAGAATTACATGAAGAAGATGGATGAGTATAGGACCACCTATAGGAGTGCACAGGCCAAGGAAGGGCAGGCCACTCCTCAAAGGCAGCTTTCCAGGGGCAGGGGCAGGCCTTTTCATAGGCCTTTTTACCAAGCCCAGGCCTCCTCTTCTGCTTATGCCCAGCGGGGTTCTTTAGAGGGAGAGGCAGACGGGGTACAAGCAGGCCTGCTTCCACCCCTCAGCCCAAAGCCCCTGCCAAGCAGGCACCCTGATGGGGTTGCCAGGGCCAATTCTCAGTTACTTGTAGGGGGGCAGGCTGGCTTACTTTGTCCAGGACTGGAAGTCTCTGACATCAGACAAGTGGGTCTTGGAAGTAGTAAGCCAGGGACTGGTTCTTAGCTTCAAAAAATTTCCAAAGATGAGAACCAGATCCTTTCCACCTGCAAATCCACCAGAGGCACTTACCCTAGAGGCAGAGGTCTCTTCCCTCCTGGCTCTCAGAGCTGTGGAAAAGGGTTCCACCCCTACACCAGGGCAAAGGGTTGTACTCCAGGTACTTCCTTACCCCAAAAATGACAGGAGAATGGTGGCCCATCCTGGATCTCAGATATTTAAACAAGCACCTTTTAAAACCAAAATTCAAAATGGTGACTCTGGGAATTATTCTACCCTCTTTAAGGCCAGGGGACTGGCTAGCGTCCCTGGACCTCAAGGATGCCTACTTCCATATTCTCATCAGAAGCTCCCATCGAAAGTACCTCAGGTTCGAGCTGCCCTCAGGCCATTACCAGTTCAGAGCAATGCCCTTTGGCCTCACCTCTGCTCCAAGGGTATTCACAAAATGCCTGGCAGTCGCAGTTGCTGTCCTAAGAAGGCAAAAATTTGCCATCTTTCCTTACCTGGACGACTGGCTCATAGTAGGTCAGTCCCCAGAACAAGTCAAGTTACACCTACAGATAACTCACAAAAATGCTCACCTCTCTAGGTTTCCTTCTGAATCTTTCTAAGTCAGTTCTAGAGCCTGTCCAGCTCCTCACCTTCATAGGCGCAGAGCTGAACACAAAGGAAGCCAGAGCCTTCCTTCCTTTGGACAGGGCAAGGACCCTGGTCTCTCTGGCCTCTTCATTCACCCTGCAGGTCTCTCGACCAGCAAGGCACTTTCTACAGCTCCTGGGGCACATGGCTGCTTCTACAGCAGTAGTGCAGGGAGCAAGATTTCAGATGAGGGACATCCAGTTCTATTTGAGAGCCTTTTGGTCTCAAACGAAAGACCCTCTAACCAAATTGATCCCAGTAACTCGAACCCTGATCCAGGCCCTACAGTGGTGGCAGGATCAGAGCAATCTGAGACAAGGAGTTCCTTTTGTCACTCAGTCTCACTCCTTAATCCTTACTACAGATGCATCCCTCTTGGGGTGGGGGAGCTCACATGGGTGACCTCACTACCCAGGGATTGTGGTCTCCTCAGGAATCTCTGCTCCACATCAACCTGTTGGAACTCAGAGCAGTTTTTTTAGCACTTCAAGTTTTTTCCAAGTCGGTTCAGAACAAAGTGGTACAGGTCAGAACAGACAACATCACCACAATGTGGTACATCAACAAGTAAGGGGGCACTCGGTCTATGGCCTTGTGCACCGAAGCAATGAAGTTGTGGTATCTGGCTTACTCCTTGAACACTTCTCTTACAGCAGTTTACCTCCCAGGCAAGGACAATGTCCTGGCAGATGCTCTCAGCAGGATTTCCCAGGGCCATCACGAATGGTCACTGGACCCCCTGGTCTTGGAGGTGATATTTGCCAGATGGGGCACCCCGCAGATAGATCTTTTTGCAGCCCCAGACAATCACCGACTTCCCCTTTTTTGCTGCAGGCCCCCAGTGTTGTGCTCAGTCCCTCTGGATACCTTAGTTCTCAATTGGGAAGGGAAGTTTCTCTATGCTTTTCCCCCCCTTCCCTCTCCTTTTCAAAGTGCTAGTCAAAATCAGATCTCAAATCTGGAAGGTGATCCTGATTGCTCCAGATTGGGCCAGACAACCCTGGTATCCACTCCTACTGTCCTTAGCAGTCCATCTTCCCCTGTGTCTTCCCAGGAATCACAACCTGTTAACCTGTGCTCAGGGGAGGGTTTGGTACCCGAACCTCAAATCTCTCAATCTCAAAGCCTGGCTCTTGAAGAGTTAGAGTTTGCTGATCTACACCTCTCCCAAGGTCTAATGGATATACTGAAGGCTTCTAGGAAACCTTCCACCAGGGCTACCTATAATTCCAAATGGAAGAGGTTTTCCATATGGTGCTCTGGGAAGCATATTTCCCCAGAATCTGCTAATTTACCCACAGTCCTGGATTATATGGTCCATTTAAATACCTTGGGGCTGAGACCAGCTACCCTAAAAGTGCATTTGGCAGCTGTGTCTGCTTTTATTTCAGCAGGTAAACCCTCTTCTCTTTCATCTCATCCTGTATTGTCCAAGTTTTTCAAGGGATTGCTTCACACCAACCCTCCATTTAGGGACCCTGCCCCTGCCTGGGATCTTAATGTTTGCATTGCTTAGCTTATGCAACCCCCCTTTGAGCCTTTGTCTTCAGCAGAGCTTAAGTACTTGACTTGGAAGACTGTGTTTCTGGTAGCCATCACTTCTGCCAGACGCATAAGTGAATTACAAGCTTTGTCAGTGGAGCCTGATTTTATCTCCTTTCATAGAGATAAGGTGGTCCTCAGGACTAACAGGAAGTTCTTGCCTAAGGTGGTTTCAGATTTCACCCTTAATCAATCTATATCTCTTCCAGTGTACTTCACTGACCATTCCTCCTCTGGCGAGAGGAGGCTGCACAGCTTAGATGTGAAGAGAGCCCTTAGTTACTACATAGAACGTACCAAGGGTCACAGGTTTGACTCCCTCCAATTATTCCTCACTTATGGTGAGGTTGGTAAAGGGAAACCTGCCACTAAAAGATCCATTGCCAGCTGGATTGTCTCTTGTATCCAATTCTGTTATGAAAAGCTGGGTAAGGTTCCTCCCTCAGGCCTGAGGGCTCACTCTACCAGAGGTACAGCTGCTTCCCTGGCTGCTGCCAGGGACATCCTGTTCTAGAGATATGTCAAGCAGCTACCTGGAAAACAGTTCACACTTTTACCAAGCATTACTCCTGGACATCCAGGCTAGGAGTGATGCTCGGTTTGGCACAGCTGTGCTTCAGAGCCTATTTCCTAAGTAGGTTATGTCCCTCCTCCATGGAGGTACTGCTGTGTAGTCTGCATATGTCATAATATAGCAAGACTTCATGTTGTTTGAAGAAAAAATTACTCACCTTAGTAATGTTGTTTCTTCTAATGGAGTCTTGCTATATTATGACCTCCCCGCCTGCCCCTCTCAGAACCTCTGTTTTTGGGATGTGGGTGGGCAGTGCAGTGTTGGCACTTATTAGATGCCCACCTTTTGTTTTCACCCCTCCTTTTTTGGGGTGACTTGGTGCTGTGTTTTTCATTTTTTGGGTCTCCTGACTTGAGTCTTTGTTTTGGGACCAAAAAATGTGTTCTTATGTTTAGTAGCCAGTTGGCTAGTATAGATTTACAGCTTCCACACAGGACCTCAGTGAGTTTAGCTCATAAAGATCTGACGGTTTGGGTTTGAGTTTGAAGAACAACAGACAGAGTTTCAACCGAGCTTGAGCTCAGCGTTCCATGCCTGGCATGGAAAGTTAACTCTTTCACCTCCGGAGCAGTTCGAAGGTTGGGACTCACTGCATATGTCATAATATAGCAAGACTCCATTAGAAGAAACAACATTACTAAGGTGAGTAATTTTTTCTTCTGACTTTGTTCAGTTTGCTTAGCTCGCTTGCATCTGATTCATTGTCACAGTAACTGCTACTGATTTACCCAAGTAAAATCACCGGCTACTGGTCTCTACCTAAACCATGTTCATTACCTTCCTGATGTGCCTCCTCCTTCTCACCCTCTTATCCCTGTTCCCTCCACTGTCCCTTCTTCTTCTTCCCCTTCCCTTGCCCCCACTTTTCTTTTCTCCCTCCACTCACACTCCTCCCCTTCAGAAAATACATTATATCCAAAAGAGAGAAGGATAGAGAGGAGTACATGAAGAAATCAAGAGAGGCAAGCAGATCAGTCAGAGCAGTCAAGGCAGCAAAGGAGGTAAAGAGAATAAGATGAGCCTATTTGCAGATGATACAAAGATCGGTGCGGTGGTGGACAACACAGAGGGGTGACTAGGACTACAGGAAGATCTGGCTAAACTGCAGTGCTGGACGGACACATGGCAGCTGGGTTTCAATGCTAAGAAGTGCAAAATCATGCATTTGGGAGCCAGAAACCAAAAGTGTTGCTACAAGCTGGGGGAGTGGGGTACAGTTATCCACTATGGAGGAGGAGGAGGAGAAGGATCTTGGGGGGTTAATGAATCATTCAGCACAACGTAAGAAGGCAGCAGCTAAAGCTGATAGGATTTTAGGGTGTATTGCCAGGGGAATCACCTCCAGGAGGAGGGAGGTTATCCTTCCACTGTACAGGTAGCTGGTCAGACCGAACCTGGAGTACTACGTACAGTTCTGGCGTTCTACTTAAAAAAAGATGTCAAGCTACTGGAGGGGGTCCAATGCAGAGCAACCAGGGTGATTGCAGGAATGGAGGGCAAACCCTATGGAGAGAGACAGAGGGAGCTCAACATGTACTCCCTAGAGGATAGGAGGGATAGAGGGGATATGATTGAAACTTGCAAATATATGAGGAACATAAATAAGGTTAGTACAGAGGGGATTTTTAGAGTTAAGGAAGAGAGAGGCACTAGGGGGCACAGTCAGAAGTTGGAAGGTTCAAGGGGAAATGAGGAGACACTACTTCATGGAAAGGGTGGTGGCTGGGTAGAACACTCTACCGGAGGAGGCAGTAACCTTGAAGTTGGTGAGCAGTTTTAAGAGGGGGTGGGACAGGGTCAGGGAGAGGGTGACTACTGTACAGGGTGGGGGGGGGCAGTTGCAGAGTAATTCACTGATAAGCTGCACACTTGATCTGACTCGGACTTTACGGCCTGTATCTGCTGGCATTTTTCATATGTCCTCCCTTCCTCCTACCCTACCCTCTCCTCTCCATCCATCCTGGACTCCTCTCCTCTCCTCCGCCTGTCTAAACCTTGACTCGATAGACCTCACGGCCTGTATCTGCTGCCATTTTTCGTATGTCCTCCCGTCCTCCTACCCTACCCTCTCCATCCACCCTGGACTCCTCTCCTCTGCCTCTCTAAACCTTGAACTTATTCACTGTGCCTTCACCACCTCCCCCCTTTTTCAAGGGGGTGGAAGTCCCACTCTATCTTCCTACTCCTTTTTCTTTCTCCTCCTTCTAGCTGGTGACATTGAATCCAAACCTTGTCCCCTCTCTCCTCCACACGCTCCCCTCTCAAAATGCCTCAGCATATTCCACCTTAATGTTAGGAGCCTCCTCCCTAAACTCAACCCCGTCAAAGTCTGAATCTCTCAGCACTCTCCTAGCTTCTTGTGTATTTCTTTTTTTTTTTTTAAACCATGTATTTATACTCCTACTTGACTCCCTTCTCCACTTTCACTGGCATCCTACTACCCGCAGGCCTCACTCGCCATCGAGATCTGTGCCTAGAGCACCTGACACCACACACAATCTTACTCCCCAGTATACCCCCCGGGTAGGGTGAGGAAGAATGCCCCTTAACTGCCAAAACCAGCACTCTGAAGCTTGTGGAGTCGGTGCAGCGGAGTCTGTTCGACGAGCCCGGGGACCTGCCAGTGAGGTGCCATCGCCTAGGAGAAGCTGAGGTGGTTTTCCCGGTTTCTTTCCTCCCCCGATGTCGGCGTGCAGTGAGGGGCTATGAGCTAGGAGGCATGCCAAGACGTACCTCTTTTGCTCCGCCTCCTGCCGACATCCACCCAATCCACTTGCGGCTGCTCCACCTACCGCGCTGTCCACCCAGGCTCCCCTAGGTCGTAGCATTGCAGCGGGAGCTTGCTGCCCCCAGAGAAGGAGAGCTGCCGTCGGGTGCTCTATCCTTCTCCGCCCCTGCCGACCCCCAGTGACCCGAGCTCGTTCCCGAACCCGGGTCGCCGGCGTGGTGCGAGGTGTGGTGTCCAGCGCCTCAACCCTCAGTGCCACCGGGCCAGCCTCTTGTGTATTTCTGAATCTTGGCTGTCTTGCAGATACCTGATTATAGCATGGCTCTTCCTGTCTACATCTCTTCTGGCAGGACTGTGGTAAATGGGGTGGTGGTGTCACCCTGTATGTCTGTCAAAAATCCTGTAACATCACCTTTAGAGAGTCTGTGCCTTCCTTTCATGAGCTCCTCCTAACTAAACTCTTCCCTCCTCTCCACACTCCCCCATCTTTGTTGGTGTTTACTATGCCACCCCTAACATCTCCCCCCCCCCCGGTTGACTGCCTCTCGGCTTTCGCTTCCCTTGCTTCCTCCAGTAAGTACCTCTTCCTCCTCTTTATGGATTGTAGCATTTGGCTGTCCCCTGCATCCAGGCCCATGTCCCACTAGAATGAGTCCCTAAACCTTACTCAGCTAGTCTCTGAATCCACCCAACTCAGTTCTCACTCCCTTAACCACTTTCTTCTGGACTGGGTACTTTTCTCTCACCCCCACTGTATCATTGCAGCAGGTACTCTTTTGGATGCCTTCAGCGGCCCCTGTATGGTCTACTGTATCAGGAAAGTTAGGCTTGCTGCATCCCCCCCAAAATACATTTGGACCAGGCGGGCCTTCTGGTTGCTTGACACTAGTGCCCTCCTAAACGACCTTGTTGCCACTGGTTAGTTCCCCTGCTACACTGCCCCTGACACTTACATGGCCCTTTCCCTTTTCTACTTTAAATGTATTCACATCTGGGACAAGCACCCTCCTACCACTAGAAAATGCAGGGTCAGGAGTTACCTTCACCACTGGATTACACCTGACTTCATTGACTTGTGCAAATCCTGAGACCAAGCTTGTGCTCATTTCATGTTTTCCCAATCCATGCCTGACGTGGTCTCTTGCGGGGCACTCAAGAACTCCTGCATGAAGGCTGTCTGTACTGTCAAGGCCCTCTACTTCAAATCCAACTGCCATTCTAACCTTAGTTGCCCAGCACAATTCTGGAAGATTATCCACTCTTTCTTTGACCCCCTACCCAGTCCACTCCCCCAGTCCTCCTGGTGGATGACTCACCAGTCTGTGATCCTCCCTCTGTTATTGCTAACATTAATGAATTTTTTACCACCTGTGCACTCTTCTCCTACTTCTTCTGGTCCCTCTCCTCTCCTCTCCCCTCCCTCCCTCCCCCGCCCCACTCGCCTGTGGGTTTTGCTTCTCTTCTAGCCTCCTCCAGAAACCCTGCTTGCTCTTGCCTCACATAACTCTGAGTCCACTTCTAATGGGCTGGACCCTAAACTTCTCCATATCTCAGCTCCTGTCATTCCCTGTCCACTGTCTCACCTTCTGAACCTCTCCGAAGTTCTCCCTCAGTGCTTTCCCTCAGGCCTAGAAGACTGCAAAGGTTCTGCTTCTGAACGAAGTGGTGGGGGATCCTCTTCCCTTGGCAAAGTCCAGCCTATCTCCCTCCTCCCACCTCTCTTGCAAAGCTGCAGGAGAGAATAATCTACTCTAAGCTTGCTGACTTCTTGATTCCTCCAACTTCCTGTCCCCTTCCAGCCAGGTTTTTGAAAGCACCACTCCACTGTCTCATCCTTGCTGTGTGTAACTGACTCTATCCTCACTGGGATGGATCAGGGACACATCACTGCAGCTACATTCATCGATCTGACCAAAGCCTTTGACTCTGTGTCCCACCTACTCCTGGACAAGCTGAACTTTACTGGCCTCTTGGCTACCACTGTAGATTGGTTCTTTTCCTACCTCACAGGCCACCAATAGTCAGTACAGCTGGGAGGTGCCCTATCCCCTTCCCATTATAGCTTGGGTCCCACAGGGCTCCATCCTGGGTCCTGTCCTTTTCTAAGTTTCCCCCCAATGACCTGCCCTCCGCTTTTCACCTCGCACATCCACATGTATGGAGATGACATCCATTTGGACCTACAGCCTCTTAGCTTCAGCTGTGGTAGGTCTACTGCAGCAAGACTTCAACAAACTGCTCTGGTTCCATGCCAGCCAACTCTGGATCAACACTAAGAAAGCAGTGTCCATGATGTTTGGCACCAGCTAGAAACTGGCCAGGCTGTCACTCTTACCTGTCTTCTCCACGCTAGATGACACCCCTCTTGAAGTAGTCCCCAACTTCAAGTATCTTGGTGTCTGGCTTGGTAGTAAGCTGGAATTCTCTGCCCACATTGACACCATCCATAACAAGCTCTGCCCTAAACTCAGTGCCCTGTACTGCAACAGAGACTGCCTTTTCCCCAGGGACTGCCGGGAACTGGTCACCAAAATGGTTCTCTAAGTCTTCAACTATGCAGCGTCCCTTTATCTTGCCTCGTTAGACTGGATACCATCTTCAGCGCTTTTTGCTGTTTTGCTACCAACTCACCCCCTCACACTCATCATTGCTCCCTCTGCTCTTCCCTTTCAGTCCTCCCTCTCCCTTCATGTCGCCAGTCCCATTGTGCCTCCTTCGTCTCTAAATACTGGTTTGGGTCCCCTCCTCACTCCTGTCTCCCATCCGCTCCCCCTCTGCTCCAGGGATCCTCGTACCTTCCCCATTCCCAACCCTCACTCCTCTGCTGGGCAGACTGTCGCCTTCTTCTGTCGTCTCCCCTCCCTCTGAGACCTGCTCACCTTTTTTGTTCCACCTCTCCCCCTCACTCCCAGCCCTTAGATACCAGCTAAGACACCTCCTTACTCCCTCCTTCTCCTGCCAACTCTCCACTTGACACTCGTGTCCTTCCCTCCTGCAAGCCCTCTTCCCTTAAAATTTAGGTTTTTGCCAGTGAGCTGTTTCTGCACCACTAAAGCACTGTTACTTTCTCCAGCAGGCCCTGTGCACTTTATATAACACTTGTACACTCGACTACAACTTAGTGTTATGGTCTGTACACTTGTCATGGCTTTGTTTATCTGCTTTTTCTTCATTCTGCTGTTACACTTGTAAGTTGTCATAGTAACCGCATTCTATGGCCTAATATAATTGTAATCATTCTGTACTCCCCTTCCCTTTCCTCTGGATCACACCTAGAAATGAGCCTCAGTTCAGTGTGTTTTTCCCAGTTACAAATTTTTTTTTTTTTCATTATTTTCTGTTGATGCCCCCCTCTCTCTCCGTATCAGTTCCCACTCTTGAAGGATCCCTAGGCTGAATTCCCTCCAGTGTCTTCCCAGGTAACTCCCAGGAGCGCCGATGAACTTACCCCCATCCTGCCTTGATGTACCCCTCCAGGCAGGGAGGGGAGGGGAGGGATCCTGGGTTGTCCCCCGACCCCCCCCCATAGTCCATGAGTGTGCATCGGGTATTCCTAGTTGGCCCCCCTGCAGAGCCTGGTTATGAAGTTTGGGGCAGCCGGGTCCCATCTACCAGCGTCCAATTCATTTTTTTTCCCTGCTTTTCTTGATCCCTGCCCCTGAGGACACCAGCGCTTGAGGGGATCCAAGGAGGTGGGGTACATAGAGACGTGCCACCACTCCAGATCCCAGTCAACGTCCTCCCCTTCCGTTCTTTTGCAGCCTCGCTGCACCACCACCCATGGTCACTCAGGTGGCAGTAAAGTAGCAGGACACGCAGCCCCCCCTTGGGAGAGCAGCCCCTCGGGCACTTGATCCTCTCCCCCCCCAGCAGACCCCCGGTTATCAATTTTTAAATAAATACATAAACATTATTTTCACTGCCGTTGTACTTGCTAGTACTCAGTATTAACTTCTGCTTTATAGTTGTAAGAAATGTTTTCTGATGGCTAGATCTGTATTTTGATAAATTTAATAACATTTGCTGTACATACTGGAATGTAACCTCTGTATCGATTGGGTTATTACAAATTCTTCTTCGCCTCTAGGCTAGGTATAAAGAACAGCTGGTACCCCTGTCATGAGCGGCTTAAAAGATGGTACCTCATATGCCACGATACTATACGGGTTTTATCAGAATGGTCACTGCTATATTCTCTTTTATTATGTACAAAAAATCTACTAATCACATAGTATACTTCCCTAAAACTGTAAGCAGGTTATTATTGCTACTGCTGCTGTTGATGTTGAAATTCATTCAGGCCCAGTTCCTTCAAATTCCTGGTGTCTTCCCCCTTAGACCCGATTTGTACTTTGGTCTAACACAAGAGGTCTCAAGTTTGTACACATGAATACAGATAGCCTCAAACTAAACTACCTGAACTAGAGTCTTGGATGGGTCTGTATGCACCGTATGTTATGGCTATTACTGAATCCTGGTTCAAGCCCTCTGTCTTAAAGCACAAGACTACTATCCTTGACTACAGTAACTTTAGGAAAGGCAGGACTGGGGAAAAGTGTGTGGTGTTCTATTCTATGTTAAAACTGCACTCAGTGCCTCGGACTTAAGTGTACCCGTTCTTGCTAGTTCCCCTTGTGAGCGTTTGTTTGTAAAGATCCTACTTGGCGGCACTAAACCTCTGCTGGCAGGTTGTATGAACAACCCTCCCAAAGTTGCTAGTTCCACCCTTGCTACTTTTACAAGCTACCTATCAGAACAGTCATCTGGTGAACTAATTCTTCTTAGTGACTTTAATATTAATTGGAAGATTGAGGTGGCTAGTGCCCATAAAACATCCATAGCTGAGGTGCATCTAGGAGCCCACCAAGTTGATTAACAAGACTGATAATCATTCCCTATTCGACTGGCTATTGGTTAATAACATTGAAAGTATAAGGGTGATGGGAATAATGGAGGACTCAGTAAGTGACCACTCCCCAGTGTATCATATTTGGAAAAAATTGCTTAAAACCTCTTCACAGGATTATCATGGTCCATGATTACTCTAAACTTGATGAGGCTGCTTTTCTTGAAAGTCCTGCCTCAGTTCCCTGGGTAGATATGGACCTGGCCCTTGATGTCTTTATTAATAACTTCTAAAGTGTAGTTAAACATATTTCTTTGGTGCAGAGATGGTTTAAAGGTCTCTGCCGAAAATAGCTGAATAGGGACCCTTGTAAATCTATGAAGTTAAGGGGTAAAGCTTGGGGACAATTCAGTACTGCTGGCCTAGTATCTGACTGATATTCCTATAAAAAAACTTAGGATTGATTGTAAACCGAATGGTAAAAAGGCAAGAAAGAACAAGCTATGTAAAAAGTCTTCAAGACAAAAATGTATCCAATCCCAAGTGCTTCTGGTCACAAGTCAACTCTCTTCTTTTCTTTTTTCTACCATCAAGCTTTTTTTCCGTGGTCTGCCCATACGGGCTTATCAGTCCCATCCCTGCCCCCATCCTGCTTGGCTTCCTGCCTCAACCTAGCCGGGGCCCTTCAACCCACGCGGATTTCCCCTTGTGAGTGGAACAGGTGGGGGAGGCCTGTCCTCCCTCCACCAGAGACCCACATCTAGGCAGGCGGGATGTCATGGAGCCTGGGAAGACCATTTTCCGTTTCCCCTTTGTTCCCAGCCCTGTGGTGGTATAGAGGAACTGTGGTTCAATCCCCACGTGACCTAACCCTGCTTCCCTAAGCTTGGCATTACCACCAGGCCTCCTCCTCCAGGTGGTAGCTAAGAGCCAGAATAACACACCTTCCCAGTCCTCCAGGCAGGGAGAGCTGCCAAATAGCTGCTTGATCTGCTCCCAGCCTTCCCTTCCTGTTGACCCCCGGCGGCCCGAGCTCGTTCCCGAACTCTGTCTTCGGCATGATGAGAGATGAGGCGCTTCAGCGCCTCAGCCCTCTGCGCCACTGGGCCGGCCAGGTCAACTGTCTTTGTAATGGTCAGTCAGGAACCCCTACACACAAAGTAGTATTTGATAGAAAACAACTTGCTGACCCTGTATCTGCTACTTATGTGCTTTTAATACTTTTTTTCACTGACCTGGACAAATTCGAGTCCCCGCTAATTAGGTTTACACCAAGTTCTCCCCCGTAAGCTCAGACTCTCAGCCCCGGCTGTCCACCACAATTCCACTTTAGTTTTTTTACGCAGAGGGTGTTCTTGTGCAACTTATGTGAATTGAGGTAGTTGGTTTGCCTGGGTATGACATTCTTGAGCCAAGGCTTCTCAAATTGGCTGCCCCAGTAATTGGCACTCCACTTAGAAAGCTCTACAACAAATCCTGCTAAAAGGGGGCTGAGAAATGGAAAGTTCGTTAGTTGTTCTGGTTCCCAAAGGAGGGCTAAGCAACCAGCTGAAAATTATCATCCTATTTCCCTTCTTAGACCCCTTGCTAAGACACAAAAGGGGCTGGTCGGCTATCAACTCCAGGAATACCTTGAAGCTCACAGCTTTGTAACTGACATTCAGCATGAGTTCAGGAAATATCATGGGACCAATACGGCCCAATATGGCAGTCCACAGATCTCTTCTCTGCCCTGGACTCTGGTTGTGTAACCGGTGACATATTTGTTGATCTCAGCAAGGCATTTGATTGATCAACAAAGATCTTCTGCTGGCCGAACTAAATTTGCTGGGCCTTGACAATCTCTCTTGTAATTGGCTGAAGCATATTACCGATGGTGTTCCCCAAGGCTCTGTATTAGGGCTCTTACTGTTCTCCCTCTTTGCGAATGATATGCCAGGTAACTATGGTGGGACCAAACTTCAGTTATCTGTGGATGATGCAGTAAGATACCAGAGTCATGAAGACCTTGCCCATATTAACTCTAAGCTTAGTGAGGACTTTACGCAGCTTGAATAGTGTTTCCTGAAATAATATTTGAGTCTCAATACCAAAAAAAATGAAGGCCATCCTGTTTGGCTCTAGGTAATTTGGGTCCAACAGAGTCTACTCAAGCTGTATATCACTGCTGGAGATCTGCTTGCTGTGGTTAGCTCCCTAAAGTACCTAGGAGTCCACCTGGACCAGGAAGTATCCTTCAGGCCACATGTGGACTATCTGAGTAAAACGCTGAATCAGAAGTTAATGTGTAGGCTCAAGAACTACTTGTCATCGTGGCTCAGTTGGTAGCACATCTGCCTCTGGATCAGAAGGTCGTGGGTTCTCATCCCACACTGGGATTGGACTTGCACCTACAAATCGCTGGCATCCGAGTGCAGTATTGGGGGGTGTTGTACTGCTGGGGTGTGCCGTTCTTCGGATGAGACGTTAAAACTAAGGTCCCTTCTGCCCATCCTGGTGTTGTCCTGGTGGGTGTCCAGACGGAAGTAAAAGAACCCAGGGCACTCTTCACAAAGAGCAGGGAACATTCCCGGTGTCCTGGCCAACATTCCCCTTTCCATAAACTGGTTCATGCAATTATCTAGGCTGTATGTGGGTGTTGATGTGCGATATGGCCGCCACCACACATTCAGTCACTTCACTACCAGTCTAGCATTGCTTGTAAAGCGCTTTGGGATACTGTGTATGAAAAGCGCTATATAAATGCTGATTATTATTCTTCTTTTTCTTCTTCTAAGGAGGCCTGACTAGCGGCCTTGAACTAAAACATACAAACAGATTTTATCGGCAGAAAAGAACCTTTAGGCCCATCCAGTCTGCCCCTTGTCCCTGCCTGTTCCATCACCACTGACCCTAGTTGGTTATAGGTTTAACAAAAAAGAATGGCACTGACCACCAAGTAGTTGCAAACATATATGTTTAGTCATTTAATGTTCAAAATAAGGGAGTGCACAGAGTAAAACAGTAAAGGGATTACTCACACCAGTCCAAAAATCCCAACCAGTTGCACGCTTACACGCCTCCTCAGGGGATTATAGGTGTTGCTCCCTCCCCCATTCCTCTACCTAATATGCTTCTGTGCCAATCCCACATATGTTTGAAGCGCCCCAGTCTTTGCCCCACTACCTCCCCTGGAAGGCTGTTTGTCAGCCACCATCCATTCCTTGAAGAAGTATTTTTGCGCATCTCTCTTAAACTTCTCCTCTCTTAGCTTCATTACATGCCCCCTTGTTCTAATGCCATTCTTTCTCTGAAATAGACCCTCCATTTGCATCTTGTTCACACCTGTCAGATACTTATAGGTTTCAGTCATGTCCCCTGTTGCTGTCCTCTGTTCCAAGGAGTACATGTTGAGTTCCTGCGACCTTTCTTTGTATGGCTTCTTGTTCAATCCCCTCACCATTTTGGTTGCCCCCTCTGTACTGCTTCCACTCTTTCAGTGTCCTTGGGGAGGTGCGTCCTCCAGAACGGGACACAGTACTCCAGGTGGGGCCTCACCAGTGAGCAATACAATGGCAAGACCACCTCCCTCCGCCTGCTAGAAATCCCTCTCCCAGTGCACCCCAGTATCCTGTTAGCCTTTCTCACTGCTTTGTCATACTGTCCAGTTACCCTGAGGTTATCAGATATAATGACCACTAGGTGTCTTTCTTGCTTGGTGACTGTAAGCTCCACTCCTCCGCCCCATCTTATACACAGCCCCTGGGTGCCGCAGTCTTAACTGCATAATCTTGCACTTTTATGGCATTGAAACCCAGCTGTCACCCCGGACCATTCCTCTTGTGTTCTCAGTTCCCTTTGCATTCTCTCCACCCCTTCCTAAATGTCATCCCTGATGCATATTTTTGTATCATCCAAAAGAGATGCACTTTACCCTCAAGCTCCTCCTCAGTATCGCTTATGAAGACATTGAAGAGGACCGATCCCAGCACTGAGCCCTGTGGCACCCCACTAGTCACTCTCCTATGGCCTATGTGGCTACTGTTTACTACCACTCTTTGTCTTCTATCACTTAGCCAGTTTGATACACAACTGTATCTTAAATCCAGTTTTGTGCTATGGTGCCTTGGTCCTGCATTAATTATTTTTTCCCATCCTATGTTTATTTTCTTCTCTTTCTGGATACCCCTTTCTGACTGGCTCCCCTAGCCCCGTCACCTGGCTCCTCTGGGGCTCACCTTGCTGCCGTAGTCCTCTGCCACAGGACTGTGGCAGGTGTCTAGCCACTGGTACGAGGTCTGCGAGGGGTTGGTCTTCATCCTGTTGTCGAGGAAATTTTTTTCCCCTAGTTTTCTCCCCTTTACTCCCTGGGAGCTTGGTAACACAGTTGTGGATGCACACGGAGGCAGTGCACATGTACCCCGGGGCCTGAGCGGCCTTGATCCACCCACCCGGCCTAGCGCCATTCGCCCATCTGCCAAGCACTGCCATTGAGCCTCCACTCGGTGGCAGTCAGGGGCCGGGAAGGCTAACCTCCCCAGTCTGGGAGAGAAGAGCTCCCTGGCAGCCACTCAATCTTCTCCCAGCCCTTCCCCTGGCCGACCTCTGGCGGCCTGAATATGGGTCAGTGATGTGGGAGAGGTGAGGCTCTAAGCGCCTCTGCCCACTGCACCACTGGGTCGGCTATGATCCTGTATTCATTAAAGGATATGGAACTAAACCAATTAAAACTACTGTGTGACGGATTTGACTGGTTTGCTGCTGGTGCCCCTCCTAGAGGGAATCACTCCACTGTACTCCTCTCTGAATTGGCCTCCACTTGAGGAAAGGATGGGTTATAGCCTATTGAGTCTGGCATGCAAGATAATTAATGGCTCCACTTCTCTACGCTTCAATTACATCCTTGAGATAAAACCCAGAGGAGATGCCTCTGGTCCTCAGACAGTCTTCTCCCAACTGTTCCCAGAGTTAAGACAAACGTTAACCAACAGTCATGTGCTTCCTCAGCTTCTGTGCAGTAACCTTCCTCGGGAAGTTAGAAACTGTTCCTCTGCTATGGCTCTCCGTAACCACGTCTCCCCTTCCTGCTCCTGCTCCTGACCACATGCCTTTCCCTAGTATTCATTTCTCTTAATTCTTCACATTCTGCCCCACCCAATCCCTGTTCCTCTTTCTTATGTTTTTCCTTTTCCCGCTTTCTATTCTATATCACTCTCCCCTCCTATTTAATTCTATAGCTCTCTCCCCTCCTGTTTCCTCCTCCTCCTTAGACAGACTCTTCCCCATGTACTGGTTAAGTGGGCTTCGTGTTGTTTACTCAGTTGTGTGGTTCTGCCCCTGAGTATTACAGTTTCCGTCCTTTATCATGCAGTGAATATATTTTTTCCTTAGCATTACTGACTTTGTGTATGTCATAATTATTATTTACTAGCTGCAAATTGATTTTGTTTATTGCCCTTCGTGTTTTAACTTTTATCTTATATACAGTTTTTATGTCTATATTAGCTCTTTGTTTATCATATTACATATTCTGAATGTATCCCATTTTCTCTTTTCCCCAGGACGCATCTGGAAATGAGCTATTGCAGCTCTGTATGTTGTTCTAGGTGACACATTTTCAAATAAATTACATTTTGAAACCTCTCTGAAAGCACATTACCTTAGATCTGGTCTCTGCTGTTGTAATCGCTGAGAATGCACCAGCTGTGTACTGTTTTGACATGGTTATCTGCTTTGCACTGGTCTGTCTGTCCATATGAACTAATCTTCTTTATGGTACTGTATGCTATCATTGCACTTGCACTGTCACTTTTTTCTTTTCGCTGTACATATGGCTTTATGCAATATGATTTGGTTGTTCTCTGCTCTCCGTAATTAACTCTGAAAAAGGGACTTTGTCTAAGTGGGTCAGCCCTGTTATCAAAATTCAGTCAATCAATAAGGAAATAGTAATGTCCTTCCAAGACCTGCTTGGACACTGCCGACTGCCGTAGGTGCATCACCTAATGGGACAGTAAATAAATTAAATAAAGATGTGCTGAGTTATATGGAATTCTAGCACCTAACCTTCCTTTGCAGTTCTTAGTAGTGCCTGTGTGTATTAAGGGGCAACCCTCCGCACCTCCTTGCTGTCACCCCCTACCTGCTGTAATAATAATTGGTCTCTGCTGTTCCATGGACTGTTTTGTACTGTATAAGTAACTTGCATTTGTTTATCCTTTTGAAATGAGCACTTAACATAGAAACACAGAATTTGACAGCAGATAAGGACCGCTTGGCCCACCTAGTCTGCCCATTTCCCTACCTGATGGATAAGCTGCAGATTCTAGTTAATCAACAGCTTACTTCCTCCTACCCCCCACTAGAATTGCCTTATGCCTGTCCCAACTGTTTCTGACTCCACAACCTCCTCAGGAAGGTTGTTCCATGCATCCACAACCCTCTCTGTGAAAAAATACTTTCTAACATTACCTCTGAGCTGTCCCCCTCTATCTTCAGATTGTGCCCCCTTGTTCTTGCACATCTTTTTTTCTGAAAGATCCTACCCTCTTGTACTTTGTTAATTCCCTTGAGATACTTGAAAGTTTCTATCATGTCCCCCCCCTCTCCCTCCTTTCCTCAAGGGTATACATATTAAGCTGCTTTAGTCTCTCCTCGTATGTCTTCTGGTGCAGACCCTCTACCATTTTGTTTGCCCTCCTCTGAACAACCTCCACTCTGTCTATATCTTTGCGGAGATGGGGTCTCCAAAATTGCACGCAGTACTCCAGATGGGGTCTCACTAACTGTCTGTACAGAGGGATAACAACTTCCTGTTTTCTACTGTTGATGCCGCTCCCTATGTGTCCCAGTATCCCCCCAGCCCTCCTTACTGCCTTCTCACATTACTTGCCCACCTTTAGGTCATCTGATATATAATTAGTCCTAGGTCTCTTTCGATTTTTGTTGTTGTTATTAACTCACCCTCCATTGTGTACTCTTCCCCTGGGTTTTTGTTTCCTAGATGCATTACCTTGCATTTCTTTACATTGAATCTGAGCTGCCACATATTTGACCATTCCTCCAACCTTGCCAAGTCCCTTTTCATTCCTTCCACTCCATCTTGTGTATCAACCCTGTTGCAGATCTTTGTGTCATCTGCAAAAAGACATACCTTTCCTTCCAGGTGCTCTCCAATGCCACTTATAAAGACATTGAAGAGGACCGAACCCTGCAGTACCCTGCTAGTTACCATCCTTTCTTCACTGTGGACTCCGTTTACTGTTACCCTTTGTGTCATGTTGTCCAGCCAGTTTTTTATCCAGGCTACCACCTTGGGACCCACTCCAAGGCTGGCTAACTTGTATATTAATCTTTTGTGTGAGACTGTGTCAAATGCCTTGCTAAAATCTAGGTCGGCCATATCCACAGCCCCTCCCTGTCTACTACTTTGGTCACCCAGTCAAAGAAATCTATTAGGTTCGTCTGACATGACCTTCCTGCTGTGAAACCATGCTGCCTTGGGTCCTCTGCCCCACTTGTGTAGGATATGTGTGTGTGTGTGGTGGAGGACCAGAGCAGGAAGAGCCTGTGGGAGAAAGCAGACTAACCAGCAGAGGATCTGGCTCCTGGACCAGAGAAGGAGTGAGAGTCGGCAGAGTAAAGGGAATATGAGATTGGGCAAAAGCAGAGAGGAGAGAGGAGGATAATGGGAGTGAGCCAAACCAGAACTTAGTATTGAGGATGGTACAGGAGAGAGGCCGCAACCTTCAAGGGATGGAAAGGAGAGGGAGAAGTACAGAACGCAATGATGAGTGTTGGCAGACAGCCCAGTGCAAAGCGACAGTCGAGTGGAACAGGGGATCCAGTGCGGCAAGGATGAGTATAGTGGCACCACTGTATGTCACACCTCCGAAACTGAAGGCATGGGGGAACATTTTTGACACAGTCTCGTGCCTGACTGGGAGGAATACAGGCTGTTTTCCTCTGGAGTGCCCGCAGTTTAAGAAGGAGCTTGGAATTGATGGCATCGATATGAACTGAGAAGTCAAGATGACTGACTGCCAAACCACACACTCAGGTAGTTAAAGGAGGGGACATCATCTAGGTTGGCATCATCAAACGCTATAACAAAAAGGGAGTATTAAATGCTGGCCAGTTGCTGCCTGAACAGAGTATAGCCAGGTGTGGCCCTGTCCTGGTCATGGTTTTCAGTGCAACATGACTCGGTAATGGGCACTGTAGCCAGGTCGGCCTCTGCCATGATGGTCTCTAGGTCCGGAATCTTATTTCCTACTTCTAGCATTAGCACACATGGCCTTCCAGATTTTATTAGCACTCTGCTTGATACCCTTCTTTTCCTTTTGCCCCCCCCCCAACTTTTTAATAGAAACGTAGACTTTGACGGCAGATAAGGACCGCTTGGCCCATCTAGTCTGCCCATTTCCCTACCTACAGGATAGGCCGCAGATCCTAGTTAACCAACAGCCTATTTCTTCCTACCCCCAACAAGAATTGCCTTATATCTGTCCCATGCATTCTTGAATTCTCCCACAGTTTTAGACCCCACAACCTCCTCAGGAAGGCTGTTCCATGCATCCACTACCTCCTCTGTGAAATGATACTTCCTCACATTGCCCTGAACCACTCCCCATCTTTTAAATTGTGTCCCCTTGTTCTTGCCGTCTCTTTTCTGAAAGATGCTACCCTCTTGGACTTTGTTGATTCCACTGAGGTACTTAAAAGTTTCTATCATGTCCCCTCTCCTTCTTTCCTCAAGGGTATACATATTGAGCTCCTTTAGTCTCTCCTCATATGGCTTCTCTTGCAGACCCTGCACCATTTTAGTTGCCCTCCTCTGGACTGCCTCTATCCTGTCTATGTCCTTGGGAGATGGGGTCTCCAGAACTGGACACAGTACTCCAGATGGGGTCTCACCAACTGTCTGTACAGAGGGATAACAACTTCCTGTTTTCTGCTGCTGTTGCCTCTCCCTATGCATCCCAGTATACCCCCAGCCCTCCCTACTGCCTTCTCACATTGCTTACTAACCTTAAGGTCATCTGATATGATTACCCCCAGGTCCCTTTCCTTTTTTGTTGTTGTTACTACCTCCCTCCGCATTGTGTATTCTTCCCCTGGGTACTTGTTTCCCAGGTGCATTATTTTGCACTTCTTTGCATTGAATCATAGCTGCCATACTTCTGACCATTCCTCCAACCTTTCCAAGTCCCTTCTCATCCTTTGCACGCCTCCTTGTGTATCAACCCTGTTGCAGATCTGTGTGTCATCTGCAGAGAGGCATACTTTTCTTTCCAGTCCCTCTGCAATGTCACTTATGAAGACATTAAAAAGGACTGGACCCAATACTGAACCCTGCGGTACCCCACTAGTAACCCATCTTTCTTCAGAGTGGACTCCATTTACAATTACCTTCTGTGTCCTGTTGTCCAGCCAATGCTTTACCCAGGCTACCACCCTAGGACCCACTCCCAGGCTGGTTAATTTGACTGTTAATCTTTTGTGTGGGACTGTGTCGAATGCCTTGCTAAAGTCTAGGTAGGCCATTTCCACAGCCCCTCCCTGGTCTGCTACTTTGGTCACCCAGTCAAAGAAATCTATTAGATTTGTCTGACATGACCTTCTCGCTGTGAACCCGTGCTGCCTTGGGTCTGTTTTCCCCTCTCTCCATTACTGTCACCCTGCTTCTTTTATTAATTTGAACCCTGGGGGGGGTGTTCCTCTGCCCTCGGGATTTCCCTACTGTCAGCTTCAGCCTGTGGGTGGGTGGGTGGGGGCAGTTTCTGCCTCCCTGACTCCTTCCACCACCCTCCTTAGCAAGGTAAAATGTTCATCGAAGTTACATTTAAGCCATCTACTGCGGTACCCTGCACTAGATGGGAAAGGGGGATGGGAACAGGGCTTATCTGACAGATACAGCCTGGGACTTGCCACACCATTAAGTATGGAACCAGCTGACCGCTGGGGCAGTTAGACTGACACCAGTAAGTTTAAACAGTAGGGGAGAGAGAATGAGAGACCATGTTAGATGCCTTTGCCAGGTCAGTAACTGTAACGCCAGTGATGTAATCCTGATCCATTTCTTTAAAGATGGAGTTGGTGAGGCAAAGTGGGGATGTGGTAGTGGAGTGTGATATGCAGAAGCCAGACTGTAAGGGACTGAGGATGGCAGAGGAGTCAAGTAAAGGAAGAGTTGTGGAAAAAGAACATGGTGTTCTAGGAGCTTAACGAGAGTAGAGAGGAGTGAGATTGGATGGTAGCAGGTTGGGACAAATCTGGTAGCATGGTGACCAGTGATCACTAAATAAATTGTTTGGCTTCCAGACTTTGAAAATTACTCGCCAGTTGGCTACTTGCCCACCAAGTGATTTTGAGCCCTTAAAAATTATGACCACTAAAAATGTTTTGATTTGGCTTCCAGATTTTGAAAGCTAGTGGCAGAACTGGCCACCAGCTCACAGACTGATTTGGCCCATCTTGGACAGTAGTTCCCTGGGACAGCAGCGTGACCACCCTTGTGAAGGGGAATGACCTTAGCCACCTTCGAAGCAGCAGGAACTGTGCCTAAGCAGAATGAGAGGTTAAAGAGATCAGTTGTGGGGAGGCAATAGTGGGAGCAGAGAGACTGAGGAGTTTAGGATCATAGAATATGGACCTTCCGTGTACAGTAAACTAAGCAGTGGTCCTAGAGAGCGTCATGGAGGGTGTCTGCACATATTATGTGATGGGAGTGGGATGAATGAACCTAGTCGAGGAGGGAGTGGTTGGCAGAGGAAGGGTTGAATCATGTAGGATTTGTGATACGTAGGGCCAATAATTTTCTGTTTTCAACATAAAACACAGGTAAAAAAAAACAGAATTTGTCATTTGTAAACCACCATATGGGAGTCAGTTTTTCATGGAAAAGCCTACTTTTCACCAGCTTTTTGGGCAAACCATTCCATTTGAAGCCACATTTTTGTACAAAACATGCTGATTTGCTCTCCTTTGGTGGGTAAATGGATTTTAAGATTTTACCAAACGGAGTGGGCCATTTTTGAAAATGTAAATCATTGACTCCAGATATGCTGCGTCAGGTGGAGTGATGGATTAGCTGTTTGTTTTTTTTTGCAACAGGGAACGACTAGTTTTGGTTAAAATCCCACGGGATAAGGAGTTCCCCATTAAAGACAGTAGTTGGAAGAGAGGAGAGAAAGTCAAGGAAGGGAGTCAGATTCGGAGCCAGGGCAGAGATATATGTCTGCAGTATAAACAGGAAGGGAAAAGGGATGGAAAGTTTGCCCACAAGAAGTTCATGAAAGGAGGGGGAAGGGATTGAGGTGTGCTGCATAATCTAAAACTGAAAAGGGAGGGCAACATAGATGCCGACACTACAGCACTGTTTGGATTGGTCTGGCCAAAAAATGGAGTTCCCAAGGAGGGCAGTGTTGGACTCACTGGCCCTGGGTGAGAGCCAGGTCTCAGAAATGACTAGCACTGCCCGGTCTGTTGGTGCAGTAATAACACTACTGCTTGTGACGCTGGTGACCTGGGTTGAGGAATGAGCCACCATCCACGGCTGGTGGGAGGAGGATCGAGTGTTCGGGGGGGGAGACACTTTTCTCCTCTGGGGAGGAAGGGCTGTCATCCTTGGTGCAGGACTGCCACCTGGGTGACTGCAGGTGGCATTGTAGTTGAGGACACTACGTAGGAGGGGAAGGCGCCAGCTGGGACCTGCACTGGGCATGCATGGCATGCACATGAACACTGGTTCCTCTTGTGTGTTGGTGTCTTCAGGGGATGGCAGCGTAAAGGGGATAAACCCTCCTCAGAGGGGAATCTGGTATATCTGGGATGGTCCCCGCCATCACTGCCGTCACCCAGCATCTGGAACAATCGGGGGGGGGGTATCCTCCCCACTTCTGTGCAGCACTAAGGGGGTAATCCGAGGCTTTGCGGGGGCAGACAGCAGTGAGGCAGGTCGGGACCAGGGGGATGTCCTAAGGGAATGCCAGTGGAGCTGGACCAGTGAATGGGGCAAAAAATGCAAGTAAAAAAAAACGCAATGCATGGCACCTGTGACAGCGCTAGGGGGTTTAAAACATGGGTCAGAGTAGACTCACTGGTGTTAAAAATGTGGGTCAAAATGAGAAACAGATGAGTCAAAAGCTAATCTAAAGTACAAATTTTGCCAGTACAGAAGCTAAAATTTGTCAAGTAAAAATACACTCCTATTATTCACTTTTCCATCTTTCAGCCATTGTTACAGGCTGGGTGTACCACTGTGGACCCACAGTCAAGTGGAAAGTGGGTCATTTCTGGGCAAGCTGCAACTTTTTCCCTTTTTGCCCTATCTAGCGCTGTCCCTGCATAGCACGGATGGCTTGAGAGAGTGAACCCACAGCTGCAAGTGGTCAGTTTTAGGGAGGAGATAATAATATTTAGGTGCATTACCCTAAGATCTTTGGGGGCAGGTTAAGCTCAACATCATCAGCCAGGAGGAATAGAAGTTAGAGAGCTTTAGATTGCTGCGTGGCTAGCGGCAAGGAGGGGTTAGAGTAGAATGTAGAGAAAATGTGGGGAGGGAGGATGGAGAAGCCGCCAGGAGACTTCTAGGTAAAGTCAGGAGGAACATGACCGGCCCAGTGGAGCTGAGGGTTGAGGCGCTGGATGCCACACCTCGCACCACGCCGGTGACCCGGGTTCGGGAACAGACTCGGGTCGTTCGGGGGCTGGCGGGGGAGGCAAGGATTGAGCATCACAGCTTTCCTTCCTCGGGGGTTGGGGAGTCTGTGCTGTGAATGGCACAGCCAGGAGGGCTCGCCCGCGCCCAGGTTGCTTGGTTGCCTCTATGGAGGTGGAGACAGCTGCTGCACCCTTTGCACAGTGCATGGGTGCAAAGGGGTGAATAAGGAGGAAAATCCCAGTGGCAGGGTGACCTCAACTCCTGCAGGCACCGCTCCTGGGCCGGTATAAGGTAAGCCCTGGTATTCCAGGGACGGAGCTGGGGGTCGGGAAGAAGGGGCTGTTGGGGGGGTGAGAAACAGCAGCTATGATAAACACAAAAAAAGTCAGGAGGAACAGAGAAGGAAGCTAGAAGCAGGGCAGTACATATATTGTTGAGTGGGTAGAGGGTGTTGGGCTGAGGGGCGTGTGGGGGAGATGGGGGGAGAGGGATGTTTAGAGGACTGGGAGTAGAGAATATAAGTGGGTGGAGGGTGTAGGGCTGAGGGGCGGGTGAGGGAGAGAGATGTATGTAGGACTGTTAGGAGAGAAAGGAAGAAGCAAGTATAGAAGAAAAGCATTGTAAGTAAGTAGGGGACCTAGGGACAGAGAGCAGGAGCAAGAGAAGGGCAAGATAGAAGAAGTAGCTACAGCTGAGGGGATGGAGGACACTGGAAATGTTAGCATGGGGCAGTAGTTAGGCAGTAACTAGGGACTTGTAGATGAAGCTGGAACAAGTAACTAGTTATGGACAGTATACGGCAACAGAGTCTAAAATAAAAGCATCAGAAAATGGGTTAACTGGCTTTCCTATGGAAACATAAAAGGCAGGCTGCAAGGATGCCACACACACTTGACTGATACTACAGAGTAGGTACTGGCTGCACCTCTGACAGCCCTATTCAACAACTCACTGGAAACAGGTGTGGTTCCAGAGGACCAGAGGAGGGCAGATGTAGTCCTGCTTCATAAAAGTGGTAGTAGGGAGGAGGCTGGCAATTATAGGCGATCAGTCTGACATCGGTGGTGGGTAAGTTAATGGAGTCCTACAAAAAAAAAAAAAAAAAAAGGGGATTGTTCAGTATCTCAGTATCTTGAATACTAGAGGCAGCACCGATTTACTGGGGGTGGGGGGGGGGTTGTAATGTCAGACAGACCTGATAGACTTCTTTGACTGGGTGACCAGGGAAATAGATCAGGGTGTGGCTGTGGACATAACCTACTTAGACTTTAGCAAGGCCTTCGACACTGTACCACATAGGAGGCACATAAGGAAACCAGGCAGCTTAGGGGTGGATCCTAAGGTGTTAATCTGGGTAAGAAATTGGTTAATGGATAGGCAACAGAGGGTGGTAATAAACAGAATTCACTAGGGGGAAGGGAGGGTGACCAGTGGGGTATCTCAGGACTTAGTACTGGGACCAGCCCTCTTTAAGGTCTTTATAAGTGACATTGCAGATGAGCTTGAAGGCAGGTTACACCAAACTCTGCAGTAGGGTGGACCATTCAGAGGGAGTGGAGAGAATGTGCAGAGACCTGTGAAAACTCGAGGAGTGGTCAACGATACAACAGTTTGGTTTCAGTGTGAAAAAGTGCAAAATGATGCACCTAGGGCACTGAAACCAAGAGGCAGAGTATAAAATTGGGGAAGAGGTATTGACGATTACCAAACAGGAAAGGGACCTTGGAGTAATCGTATCTGATGACCTCAAGAGGGAGATACATTTAGGGAGGGAGGGGAGAGGGAAGTTAGGTGCCTACCTGGCGCCACGGCTTAGAGGGATGGAAAGCAGATCCTGAGGATTGGTAGGGCAGTAGGATGGGAGGGAGAGCTGGATGTCATTGTCCACCTAGGGATGAATGACCTGACTAGGGACGAGGCTAGGATAGTGCAGGAGGATTTCAGGGAGTTGGGGAGGGGTCTTGGGCAGGTTGTGTGCTCAGTGGCCTTTTCTGAGGTGTTGTCTATCTACAACAGAGGGGAGGATAGGGTACTCCACACCAGGAGCTTCAATGCATGGTTGAAGGAGTGGTGCAGTGGGGACTGGGGTCCCACCTGGAGGGGCAAAGGCCTATGCAGGGGAGATGGTCTGCATCCATCCGGGAGGGGAACCAGAGTCTTTAGTGAACGGTTTAAGTACTGCATTGGTGAGTATTTAAACTAGCCGAGGGGGGTGGCGGAAGGAAGCAGGGAGACATAAACTGTCTCTCCCCGCAAGCTGAAGTAGTCAGTAGGAAGAACTCTAAGGGAGGTAAATCCCCAAGGGTATCTAAAAACAGGAAAAGCAGAATGGTAGAAATAAAGAGGGATGGGAATGAAGGCGGAGGGAGTAAGGAGAGTAGGCAAAAGGGAACAAGGAGGGCTGACAGGAAGGGTGGTAGCAGAATTTGGAAGGCCATGTGCGCAAATGCTCGAAATTTGGGTTATAAAATCTTGGACCTAGTGGCCATTATGGTAGAGGCTGACCTGGACATTGTCACCATTACTGAGTACTGGTGCAGTGAGATCCATGACTGGGATATAGCCATACCAGGCTATACTCTGTTCAGGAAGGACAGGGTGGGAAAGAAAGGGGGAGGAGTGGCTTTTTATGTGAGGGATAGCATCAAAGCAACAGAGATACTGGGAATGCGGGGAGGGGTGGAGGCACTGTGGGTTACCCTAGAGATGGGGAGTGGAGCCCTATTTGCACTGGCATGATCTAGAGAGCTCCAGCATGGGGGGAAGGGGGGGATAGACAAGGTTATGGTGGAAGTCATCCAAAAGATGGCGACTAAGGGGGAGGTACCACTGGTAGTGGACTTCAATCTGCCAGATGTAGATTGTAGCATCCCAGCTGCAGCTTCAGCTAGGAGCAGGGACATCCTGGACTCCCTGCAGCGGGTGTTCCTCAGGCAACTGGTAAGAGAACCCACTTGTGAGGGAGCAATATTAGACCTTATACTCACCAATGGGGACAGCATTGCAGACATCACAGTGGGTGGCCACCTGGTGACCAGTGATCACCACACGATGTGGTTCAATATAAGTACTGTGGCAGACTCAAGCCACACAAATGGAAGGGTCCTGGACTTCAAGAGTGCTGACTTTACAAAGATGGGGGAATGCCTCAGGGATGCTCGGGGGGGGGGGATTAGGGTGGAGTGGAGGAACAGTGGGCAAAACTAAAAGGGGCCATAGTGAAGGTAACAAACTTCTGCATTAGGCAAGTAAGCAAAAGCAAGAGTAAAAAGAGACTGCTATGGTTCTCAAGAGGTGGGTGAGAAGATAAGGGCAAAAATGTTAGCATTCAGGAGGTACTGTATAAGGAGACACTGAGGGATTAGGATAGGGGAGTGTATCAGGAGAAGCAGAGGGAGGCAGGGAAAGCAGTCAGGAGTTCAAAGGCGTAAACTGAGGTGAAAATAGCCCATGCAATAAAGAAGGGGGAGAACACATTTTTCAGGTACGTAAGTGAAAGGAGAAAGACAAGAGGGGGGATTGTAAGGCTAATGAGGGCAGGAGGGGAGTGTGTGGAGGGGAACCAGGAAAATGCAGACATCCTGAACAAATATTTTGTCCAGTATTTACAGAGGATGGGGAAAGTGAGGGACCACAGATAAGTGACAGGAGCATCGAAGGAAGGGAGCTGGACACCAGTCCATTTACAAAGGACAGTGTTCTTGAAGGAACTCGCAAATCTGAAAGTCAACAAGGGGATGGGGCCAGACAGGATACATCCAAGGATATTGAAGGAGCTCGAAGAGGTGCTGGCTGCACCACTGATGGTCCTGTTCAACTACTCACTGGAGAACCGGAGTGGGTCCAGAGGACTGGAGGAGGGCAGATGTAGTTCCACTTCACAAAAGTGGTAGCAGGGAGGAGGCTGACAACTACAGACCAGTCAGCCTGACTTCGGTGGTGGGAAATTAATGGAATCACTACTGAAGGAAAGGACTATGGAATATATTGAATCCAGTGGCTTACAGGATCTGAGGCAGCATAGATTCACTATGGGGAGGTCGTGTCAAACAAAACTGATAGATTTCTTTGACTGGGTGACCAGGGAATTGGGTCATGGCGGAGTGACGGATGTGGCATACCTAGATTTCAGTAAGGCCTTCGATATCGTTCCACATAGGAGACTCGTAAACAAGCTGGGCAGCCTGGGAGCGGGTCCCAAGGTGGTAAACTGGGTAAGAAATTGGTTGGGGGGGATAGGCGACAGAGACCAGTGGTAAACAGAGTTCACTCCAAGGAAGGAAGAGTGACCAGTGGGGTAGTACCACAAGGATCAGTACTGGGACCAGTTCTCTTTAATGTCTTTATTTGAGATACTGCAGAGGGGCTAGAAGGAAGTTATGCCTTTTTGCAGATAACACAAAGAACTGAAACAGGGTAGACACTTGGGAGGGGGCATGAAGAAGGATATAAGAAAGCTTGAGGAGTGGCTAAGAGTGTGACAACTAAGTTTCTATGCGAAGAAGTGCAAAATCATGAACTTGGGGCACAGAAATCCAGGGATGGAGTACAAGATGGTGGGAGTGGTACTGATGACCACCAAACAGGAACGAGACCTGGGGTTAATCATATCTGATGGACCTAAAGGTGGCCACACAGTGTGACAAGGCAGTGGGATGCTAGGGTGCATAGGGATGGGTATCAGCAACAGAAAGAGGGAGGTGGTAATACCGCTGTATATATCATTGGTGAGATCTCATCTAGAGTACTGTAGACCACATCTCTGAAAGGACATAGACAGAGTAGAGGCAGTCCAGAGGAGGACAACTAAACTGGTGCAGAGTCCACACCAAAAGCCCTATAAGGAGAGACTAAATGACCTCAGTGTGTACACCCTGGAGGAAAGGAGGAAGGGGGGGATATGATAGAGACTTTTGAATACCTCACAGGTATAAATAAGGTATAAGAGGGAAGCATTTTTCAGAAGAAAGATGTTGAAGAACAAGCGGTCATGCTATGAAGCTGGAGTGGGGTAGACTCAGGAAACGCGAGAAAGTACTTCTTCACAGAAAAAGTGGTGGATGCCTGGAACAGCCTCCCAGTGGGGGTGGTGGAGGCAAAAACTGTAACGGGATTCAAGAATGCATGGGATAGGCATAAGGGAACCTTAGTGGTTAGGTAAGGGTGGGTAAAGCTGGAGATCAAGTTGGGTCGACGGTATTACAGTAGGTAGGGAAAATGGGCAGACTGGGTGGGCCAAGTGGTCCTTATCTGCTGTTAAATTGTATGTTTCTATGTTTCAAGGTGATGAGGCAGTGGAACAGGACATTAGATAGTTCAGTGGGATGCTTGGGTGCATAGGAAAGGCTATCACCAGTAGAAGGACAGAGGTGGTGGTGTTTCCACTGTATAGATCATTGGTGACACCTCACCTGGTGTACTGTATCCAGTTCTGGAGACCACATTTCGGGAAGGATGGGGCAAGATGGAGGCTGTCCAGAGGAGGGCAACTAAAATGGTGCAGGGGCTGCATCAGAAGCCCTATGAGGAGAGTCTGAGGGGACCTCAGTATGTAAACTGTAGAAGAGAGAAAGGGGGGACATGATCGAGACCTATAAATACCTCGCAGGGTTTAACAAGGTAATGGGGGGGGGGAGTATTTTTCAGAGGAAAAGATGCATGAGAACAAGGGGACATAAAATGAAACTGGAAGGGGGACAATTTAGGAGAGAAGTAGTTCTTCACTCAAAGTGTTGGATGCCCCGGAACAGTCTTCCAGCTGAGGTAGTGGGGGCAAAAACAGTGATGGGCTTCAAGCATGTATGGGATAGGCACAAGGGAATCTTAGTTGGGAAGTGCATGGGGTAGCTGGAGATCAAGCAAGATCTGTGGTGACAGTGTAGGCAGGAACAGTTGGGCAGAAAGGTAAGCCAAGTGGTCCTTATTATCCATCAGATTCTGTTTCCGCTAACACTAGTACAGTAGTACCGCTGGAGGGAGGGCTGGGGGATACTGGGATGCATAGGCATCACCAGCAGAAAACAGGAAGTTGTTGGCCCTCTGTACAGACAGTTGGTAAGACCACATCTGGAGTACTGTGTACAGTTCTGGAGACCCCATCTCCTTAAAGACATAGACAGGGTGGAGGCTGTCCTGAGGAGGGCAACCAAAATGGTGCAGGGTCTGCACCAGAAGACATGAAGAAAGACTAAAGGAGCTTAAGATGTATATCCTCAAGGAAAGGAGGGAGAGGGTGGACATGATAGAAACTTTCAAATACCTCAAGGGAATCAACAAAGTCCAAGAGGGTAGCATCTTTCAGAAAAAGAGATGTGCAAGAACAAGGGAGCACAATTTGAAGATAGAGGGGGGACGGCTCAGAGGTAATGTGAGGAAGTATTTCTTCATAGAGAGGGTTGTAGATTCATGGAACGGCCTTCTTGAGGAAGTTGTAGAGTCAAAAACAGTGGGGGAATTCAAGAATGCATGGGACAGACATAAGGCAATTCTAGTGAAGGGTAGGAGGAGGTAGGCTGTTGGTTAACTAGGATCTGCAGCTTATCCATTAGGTAGGGAAATGGGCAGACTAGGTAGGCCAGGCGGTCCTTATCTGCCATCAAATTCTATGTTCTGTGTTACCGCTACCTACAGATGGCTGACTTCCTGCAGCTCTAACATGAATGCTATGTAATTTTATGTTGCAAGTCTCCTGGCATCTCCCCTCTGGTAACTCACTTCGAGGACTCCCCACTCCTGCTGTGCCACTCAGGCTGGGATCTCTAGTGCGATACCACAAGAGTATGCAGTGAGTAGGAGGTGCAAGGTCTCTCCCATGCAGTGCACTGAGCACTAACTGGTCACATGTAGACATCGGAAAAGTCACTAAAAGTCACTCAAGCTGCTTCCAAAAGTGGCTTGCAGATGGAGAAACAAGTTGGCCATGGCAAGCTGATGGACCACCTTTGATCCACACCATATCTCCGCAGATGCTTGCCAGGTGACTCCTTAGCAGCTTGCTCATCTTGCTGAAGTCTGGCTTTCTGAAATACAGGATTTTAGTCTTAGTTGGGTGTCTTTTCCCAGCCTATGTATAGCTGGAACCACGCTGCAGTAGTCATTCCCACTCATGGGTTCCTCAACCTTTATATCTGGGACATGATCCCCATTTGTCAGTACCAGATCAAGGATTGCCTACTCCCCAGTGGGCTCTGTGATGTCATGAGTCAGGAATCCATTTTGCAGCACCTTGGGCAGGTTTATGTCTACCACTGTTACCACACCCTCCTTCCATGCAGCATTCTTTATTTGTGAGTTCATTTCTCTGTCTCTTTCCTCCTGGTTTGGTGGTCTGTAAACTACCCCCAACCTCACCTTCTTCTCTCTACTTAACAGTAATTTAATCCACATTGCTTCTGCCCTCCCCTCTTCCTGCTGCTGCCATGTGCAAGTTATATCCTCCCTGATGTAAACCTCCACCCCTCCCCCTTTTCATACTACCCTGTGTCTCCTGTATAAGTTAAGCCTGGGGGTTAAGAGGTCTCAGTCATGGTTAGATGTGGCTAGTGTCTCTGTGACCACCATGATGTCCATTCCCCTCTCCACCAGCAATGTCTGCAGGTCATCAGTCTTGTTTCCAAGACTTCATGCATTTAGGGATACCACCTTCCACCAAGTGCCTGAGCCTCCTTCGCTTCCCACCCATCTGTCTTTTTCATTATTCCCCTTTGCCTTTACCCCCTCATCCCTCACTGCTACCCCCAAGTCCCCCTCTACTGGTATGGGAGGAGGACTGCTGACCTCCTCCTGGAGACTCTGGGACTGTAGTCACACTCTTCTCTCTCTCTTTCTCTCTCTCTCTCTCTCTCTCTCTCGTAGTTTAAATTAAGATTTTGGCTTATATACCCCCCTGCTTGTCCTTCAGGACTCCTGTCCCCTCTGCAGAGATGTACTCTGTCGGGTGCAAAAAGTGTTTTATCTGACCAGGTTTTCCCCAGCCCTCAAAACCACCGTACCCATCCTCCTTGCACCACTCCCTCAGCCAGTCATTGAACTCCTCTAGTCTTTTCCTCCTGACCGTTCTGGTTCTCGGTACTGACAATACCTCAGAGAATGCAAGTGATCTGGTTGCCTGTCTGCAGGTCTTCCCCACCACCCTGAACCTTTCCTGTACTACCCTCACCCACCTCATCATTGGTACCTAGGTGTATAAGCACATGTGCTTCCCCCAACTGCCCTCACCAGCTCCCCAGTCTTTGGTCAGACCCTCTCCACAATCATCTCTGGCATGCAAACCACCTTCCTCCCCGTATTTGGGTCCTCCTTCTTTCCCCAGTGAATACCCTTAACTATTTGCGTCCCCAAGGATTGCCACCCTTCCACCACCCCATTCCTGTCTCCCTCTTTTACTCTTCTGTCCACCTTCCGAGCTTCACCCCCACATGTTTGCTCACCCTCACCATGGGTACCACTCCCCCTTATCCTCCCCAACCCCTGCATGACTGCTTCCCTTGCCTCTACTTGCTCCTTCATCTGCCTTCCCATCCTAGACCTTTTCTTTCTTTCACCTGCCCACACCCTTCCCTTCCTCCCTCTTCCTGTCACCTTCCCCCCTCCTTCCCTTAACTCCTACTCCATTCTTCATGTTCTCATTTCCCCACTCTTCGTGACTATTTAGTATTGTCCCAGCCCCCCCTTTTCCAGTTCTACTCCCCAACCCTGTTGCCTATACCCAACCTGTCTTCCCCTTTTCTCACTTTCAGACAGTGGTTGAAATATATTCCTTAAGGGCAACCCTTTGAATATTCCCACTCCTGTTGCACCCCTTGCGGTTGCCTTCCCCCCACCACTTGACATTCTCCCTCCCTGGGCTTCCCCGGCCTTTGAGGTAGAGGCACCTGTGGAACCTGGGTGATGCCCTCTACCCTTTTCCCTGCCTGTTGACCTCTCTTCCCCTGGGCATCCCCCATCTGCCTTTCTCTCCCCTGCTCCTCTTACGTGCCACGTCAGCCTCCCTAGCTCCCATCTGAGCTGCTTTATCCCTGCCCTTGGGTGTTCCAGGCTCTTGCACACTGGACAGTCCCGTTACCCACATTGTCCCCAAACATGCTCCTGCCCCACAACCATTACAGCCCACCAATCTCCCCCGACGTATCCTTATTTTATTTATTTTAGTCTTTGGTAATCGGGTAAGGCCCACTAAGCACAAGTGCCTGTTTTCAGGAGTGACCTGGGAGCACTGGGGAGGTTAAGTGACTTGCTGAGAGTCGCTCAGTATACAAATGGAGGTTGAGAGAATTAAATGTAGGTCTGCTGGATGTACCAAGCTCATTCACGGCTCGTTACTCTAACCTGTAGGCTATACCGCCAGCCCCTGTACATGTTCCTATTCCCCCACATCCTCTCAACCCCTGGCTCCCTCACCCTCCAGATAGGAACTTCCATATAGAATCCAGATGGGGATGTCTCCAAAAGCTGCAGTTTCCTGCTAGCTGTTTTTTTTTTTTTACCTGTGTCCTTTCTTAGTAGAACTGAAATGCATGCTAATGGTGCAGTTATAACCAACCTTTTTTTATTTCAGATTTTTACTGAACATTAAGAACACCTTCAAACAGTGCAGCCACTCATGATGCAGTAGTCCCCTCTCCTCCTACTGCATCATGAGTGGATGGAATTTGTTGGTAGTGTTTTCCAGTCCAGGAAAGATGCAGTTGGAGTTGATCAAGGATTATTTTTATGTGGTACCAACAGTATGGAGGGCAGTCTGGTTTTCACTTAAAAAAAACAGGAAAAAAAATCTGAGTAAAACAACCAGCTGCGGTGTATCAGCAGTCACTACAGAATGTGACCAATCATGACCTGTGTTTATTTAAGCTACAGACACTTTGAGGCCTAAAGAGGTTGACAGTGTCCCTTTAAAGGAATAAGGATTTATCAGCTGTGGTGGCTTCTGCTTCAGGTGAAGTTGAAAAATGTGTTGATGGGGTATGGTGATATATAGCCCCACCACAGACTATGACTGTCTCCTAGTATAAAGTAGGAGGGAGGCAGCACATGGGGATATAACCTGTGGGAGATGGGAGTGATGTGAGGTGGCTTTTGACATTTAAAGGATGTTGAGGGATAGAAATTGACGTATGGATAGTGATGATGACCTACTGGAGATTCAAGAAAGGAGTTAGCAGATGAGGGGCCAGGTAGGTGCAAAAACAAAACAAACAAAAAAAAAATATATATATATATATACACACATGTACAAAAAACCTTAATGCGCAAGCACTGAGGCAAGGGTTACCCCAAAGGGCATTGGCCGGGAAGCCAAGTTTCAAAGAAATACAGAATCACACATACCCCCATAATGCAAAGCATCATGGGCTGTATATGCAAATCATCACAAAATACTATGCTGGTTCAACTTTAAACAAAAATACATGGTGCCAAAAGGCCTCTCACACAGTCTGCACATCCCCCTGATGTCCCCCCAGACTGCCTCTCACCTGAGGAGGTCCCTGGTTTGACACCCACTCCTGCAATGAAGACACATCTTGCTGCTGGAACCAGCAACTGCAGTCTGGGTAGTTTTAAAGGGGGATGGGACAAGGCGAGGGAGGGTCTCCGTGAGGGGTAGGGGAGGGAGGGCAGCCGCAGAATAAGGGATTGCTAGCTGCACACTTGAGCAGACTTGATAGACCATGTGGCCTGTATCTGCTGGCAGTTTCGTATGTTTGTATCTGAACTAAGGTAAATGCGGTCCTATATATTTCAGTGGTGGGGGGTGGGGTTCAACTTTCAGCCATTTTTAAAAATTTTGGTCCCAAATTTTCAACATGGAGTCTTGGGGACCCCATCTCCTGAACAATATGACTGTCATTAGGCAACACTTGCCGGAAAAGTGATTTTGCAGTTGCCTGGCAAAATCACCTTTCCAGTGGTATTTGCATAACGACAGTCACATTATTCATCAGGTAGGGCCATAAGAAGACTATGTTGAAAATTTGGGGTCAGAATTTTGAAAATGACTGCATTATGGGCATTTGGTGCAATCTCGCTATGCACACTCGTAACTTAATTAACGTTCAGTATTTTCACCCCATATTTTCAACATCTTCTTACTACTCCACCTGATGTGTGTCACGGCTGTCATTTCTCAAATCCTGTCCAAGATGTGATTTTGCATCTGCGATGTAGAATGGCATTGCGGTTGCGAAGAATTACGCTTTTGGCAGGGATTTGAAAATTTGCTGTGCTGGGTACATGTGGTGAGGTCATAAAAAGGCAATGTTGAAAATTTGGGCTCAAATAAGGATACTGTTATACTGTCTCAATGGAGGGATGGGATTGCAGCCTGCAAAGGACCCTGCACTCTCACCGTAACATTTGGATACTGCTGTACTATGTTGATGAAGGGATGGGAGCTGCGAATGACCCTGCGCTCCCACCATAAAATATGGATACTGTTGTACCGTCTTAATGGAGGGATGGGAGCGCAAGGTCCAAAGGACCCTGCGCTCCCACCATAACATACAGATACTGTTATACTATCTGGATGGAGTGCTCCCACAGTAAAATGAGGATACTATTATACTACCTCAAAAAGTAAGGAAATTAGTTGCAAAAACTTTGTTAATGCATTAGTTAGGGTTGCTGCATCAAAAGTAGGGAAATGAGGCATTAGGGTTTCACCCTAACACCCCCACTCTGCCGCTGTAGGAGGTGTCGGGAGGGTGGCATTGGGGTCGGCACCCTAACACCCCATTCTCCTATACTGTTGCCACTCAGCTTATTTCACAATGGAATGGGGTGAGTGTTAGGATTGCCGACCCCAGTGCCAACTCCTCCCCACCGACACCTCCTGGTCTCTGCAGGGCAGGGGTGGGATGTTGGCGTGAAACCCTAATGCCTCATTTCCCTACTTTTGTTGCGGCAACCCTAGCTAATGCATTAACGAAGTTTTTGCAACTAATGTATGGTCATCGATTGATAGCCGGTTTGTTAATCATCAAGAGGTTGCCAGGGTGACCATGTAAACCTCGAGGAAGCTCGAGAGGTTTACATCGCCATGGCAACCTCGAGATGGTTTAACAAACCGGTTACCAATCGATGTACCATGCATTATATTTTATAGTGTATGGTACTCAAATAGATTAAAATAATGAAGCAGGATCCTCACTTTTGTCAGCCGCGGCTCCCTCATTCAAGTCAACGCCGCACCCGGTTATGCTCTTACCACCGTGACCATTTCAAGAAATGGGCAGAGCGATCCACTTTGTTATACCATTGATATGACGTACCATCAGTGGGTTAACAACATCATGACATCACATCGATGGTATAACAAACCTGTAAAACATTAGATTTTCATGGATAACAACATCTGACCATACATTATTTATATTTATAAAATGGGTAAGAAAAAAGGAATCAATGGCATTGGACAAACACCATCAGGTGACCATGCGTATATCAGAGTGCGACTGTACACCTGCACTTTTACTCCCCTCCAAAACAATTTTGCCATTTTATAAGATAGATAACCCACTCTACGGTGTGCCCGTCACACTCTGATATACGCATGCCTTGGGTGGTTGACGCACACCTAGGCGTGTGTATATCAGACCGCGACCGCACACCTAAGAGTGTGTGCACTATTACACACACACACACATATATATATATATTCATTGCAAAAAATTTGTTAATGCATCAGTTAGGGAGTTTACTAAAGCGACAACAAGCAGGAAATGAAAGCGTGGGGTTTCCAACTAACTCCCCCACCCTACAGACACCGACAAACATCGGGGTGTGTGCCTTGGGTTGCGGACCCCAACGCTCACTGCATTCTTGTATCTGTACCCATCTGAGCTTATTTACTTATGGAATGGGGTGAACGTTCGGGTCCACAACCCCAAGGCACACTGCTTTTGTCACTTTAGTAAACACCCTAATTGATGCATTAACAATGTTTTTTGCAGTGAATTTCCTTACTTTTTCAGACAGTTTACTTGTATCCTTATTTCCCTGTGGGAGTGGAGGGCCTTGCGCTCTCATCTTCCATAACTGTCCGTGTGTCACAGCTGGAGAGCAGGTCCCTTCGGGCCCTGCACTCCCATGCTCAGGGATCTTCCTTATTTTACTGTGGGAGCGCTGTGTCCTTTGGACCCTGCGCACCCATCCCACCATAGATGAATGGGCGAAATTATCAGCATAGCCATTTTATTACCCCAGCACATGTACCCAGTAGAAAACATTTTTAAATCATTGCCAAAACTTAATTCTGCACAACTACAACGCCATTCTATGCCACAGGTGCGAAAACACATTTTGACAGGATTTTGAAAATGACAGTTGTACTGTTCATGAGGTAGTGAGAAAAAAATGGGCATGTTGAAAATTTGGATCCAAAATATGAAAAATTACTAAAGTTATGTGTGTGTGTGGAAACATTTCAATGAACGTGCATAAGTTGGACATTTTTAGGAATTTTTTCACCAGATTTTCAACATGGGTTTGTTGGGACCCCACCTGATGAACACTGGCACTGTTATTTTGTTAATCCATCCTGAAAGCTAATTTCATGCAATGACCGCACCATTCCATGGCACAGGTGCAAAAACACATTTCGGGCAGGATGTGAGAAATGACAGCTATACTGTTCATGAGGTGGTGTGAAAAAACGGCTATGTTCAAAAATTTTTAGTATAAATATTGAACACTGGCAAAGTTACGTGCGTGGAAAATTTCAATGACCACGCGTAACTCTGGCGTTTTTCTGTATTTTTGCGCCAGATTTTCAACATGGGCTTTTTGGAACTCCACTTCATGAACACTGGCACTGTCACTTCGTTACACGGTCCTGAATGGTAATTTAGCGCAATGTCTGCAAAATCACCTTAGCGGTCCAGTTAACAAAACAACAATGATGGTGTTCATGAGGAGGGGCTCCCAAAAACCCCATGTTGAAAATTTGGTGCAAAAACACTTTAAAATGGGTGAGATATCAACCTAAGTTGAAAACACTATTGGCAGCCATTATACAGCACTTACCTTGATTTCTCCAGTTTGTGGTTTGGCTTTAAAGAGTGCAGATGTGTCCCAGTCCACAGAAAATGACAACGGACGACCCCCAGAGGTAAGTATAGGGTAAGGGGGGTAAGGGTTGGTGGGTGCTCAGTGGGAGGGTCGGGGTTGGGAGAGGGAGAAGGTGAGGAGATGACGAGGGACGGTTTTCTTATTTACAGGTGAAGAAATTAAATGAAAACCATACTGGGACACTGGGAGTGGGCTCCCCAGTTCCCCATGCTGCTGGGGAGGGTGAACATGGCTGGGGACTGGAGATACTGGGAGTGAGCTCCCCAATGTCCCATGCAGTTTGTGTGGGGGCATGAATGGAGACACTGGGAGTGGGCTCCCCAGTGTCCTATGCTACTTTTTTGGGGGGAGAGGAATGCATCACCCAGGACACTGGGAGTGGACTCCCCATTGTCCGACAGTATTGGGGGGATGATGTGTGTTTGGGGACACTGGAGTTGGGCTCCTCAGTGTCCCACACTCTTGAGGGGGGTATGGTGACATCCACTTGCGGTCTTGTGCCCGTCCATCTCGCCATCGGATGGGCAGAATACTAACTGTGCGAATGTTTGGCTGCAAGTGGATGGTAAATATGACTCTGGTATGTGCGAAAAATAGCATGTGCTTATTTTTCGCACATACCATGTTTATGAACATTTACTATTTACTTGGAGCCAAACAGTTGCATGGTTAGTATTCCGCCCATCCAATGATGAGCTGGACGGGCACAAGACTGTGTGGATCCTGGCATCTGGGTTTACACCCAGTACTTTTACTTTTTTTTTTTTTGCCTTCATTATGGGTGTAAAAAAAATATGAGTATGCTGGTCTTGAACCCAGGACCCTCAGCTTTGTGCCCCATCCTCTGCACCATTAAGCAAGCACAGTGAGAGCTTGGTTTTTTTTTTAGTTAATACACTCTCAATGTGGATATGCCACTTTCGCAATTGTAGCACGTGCAAAAAAAAAAGCTATAGCTATTTCTCACACATACTACAATTATGAAAGTGACATATCCAGTCCAGTGAGAAGAGCGACCAAGTCCCTGTGAACAGAAGATGACAGCGCAGGCAAGTCTGGCGGAGGTAAGTTATATGGTAACGGGAGGTGGGGGGGGCGGACGATACAATGAGGGACCATTTTCTTTTTTACAGGTACAACTGTTAAAAAGTCATAAGGGGACTGATTTCTTTGCCTGCAGGTTTACAGGAAAAGTTATTTTGGGACACTAGAAGTGGGTCCTCCAGTGTCCCATACTGCAAGGGAGGACTAATAAGGGACACTGGGAGTGGGCTTCCCAGCATCCCATACTGCAAGGGGGGCTGATAAGGGACTCTGGGAGTGGGCTCCCCAGTGTCCCACACTACTGGGTGGTGCTTAATATTCCGGGACACTGGGAGTAGGATCCCCAGTGTCTCACACTGCTGGGTGAGGAGCGGATCAAACTTTACTCTTCAGCCAGCAGCACACGTTCCAGCTGTGGCTGCAGAAGTCAATAAAGTACCGCTCTTCTCATACAGAGAATGGGCTAGAAGTGGTCCTATCGCTAAGCTGGCACCTGAGATTTTGGGTGCTCTGGAAACTTATTTCGGGAAACTTTAAAATAACAACATCAGAATACAGCTAAATGGGTCCCCTTTAGTTAAGTTCTGATGTAGTTTTCTTCTATTACACTCTTTTTTTTAAAAATATGTCCAACACTTGTTGATCCTCGCTAAGGGCAAAACAAAATGGCGGACAAAACAAGCTCCTGCGATCAAATCAGTCTCATACTTTGAGCAGAATACCTCCGTTCTTTTTGAAAAAAGGGACTGTATTTTTCACGTAGTCATCTGTGTAAAAATTTGAATCTTTCATACCTGACATATAAATTCTCCCATAGAAAATAATGGGAAAATTAAAAATGTAATACCTTTTGAAAGGATTAATATTTTTTTTCCCCAAACTTTCAAAAGGCACATCTGTGAGGCAAAGGCTTTCTACCCTGAAAATTTCAGACCACAGCCTAAAGCCATTTCTGAGATCCAGGTGGACAAAGGAAAAACACTGATTTTTTTCAGTTTTTTCAACACTCTGTATCTCAGAAATAATACAACGAATGTGCATGAAATTTGGCATGTCAATAGAAATACACCTAGAGATTATGCATGCCAACTTTCTTGCAAATCCGTTGAACAGTTTCAAAGTTAAAGTTCAACATTTCGAGTTTAACATAGAAGTTACCTTTCACCCTAACTATAGTGGCACTGCCGCGCCAGTATAGTTAGGGTTGAGTGCACATTTCTATGTTAAAGCCAAATTTGTCAACCTTAGTAACTTTGGAACTGTTCAACAGATTTGCATGAAATTTGGCATGCATAATCTCTAGGGGTAGGTCTCTTGACGTGGCAAATATCTTGTGAATCTGTTGTATGGTTTCTGAGATACAGAGAGTCAAACATCCCTAAATGTATGTGTTTTTTGCAGTTTCTTTGTCCACCTGTATCTCAGAAACGGTTTTAGGTTGTGGTCTGAAATGTGCCCTTTGAAGGTTTGGTGAAAAAATATTAATCCTTTCAAAAGTTATTAAATATTCAATTTTCCCATTATTTCCTATGTGAAAAGTTAGATGTTCTGCGTGAAAATACTTTTGTTTTTGCACATGGTACTGTATTTTTGCATGTAGGGTCACATAGAGGCTAGGTTGTTTTTGCAGAGCTCTGTTTTGTTCGCAGGAGCTACTGTCATTTAGCATGTAGGGTCACATAGAGCCTTCTGTATTTTCGCAGAGCTCTGTTGTGTCTGCAGTCTTGTTTTCCTGTTAGCGAGAGACACAAAATAAAGAAAAGATGTAAAAATTAATGTAATAGAAAAAAAACAAAGATCAGAACTTAGCTAAATGGAACCCGTTTAGCTGCAGTCTGTTTGTTTTTTACAGTTGTGGCCAGAAACACCTTTTCTGGGCACCCACAATCCAGGGTGCCACTGTTAGCGAGAGGATCGCTTCTGCCACGTTCTCTGTATGAGAACAGTGGGATTTTCTTGACTTTGGAGCCACAGCTGGAACTTGTGTTGCCGGCTGCACTGTCAAGTGTGAGCTGCTGTTTTCCCCTGGTGTGTACTGACGCCCCCCAGGAGTGCTGTGCGAAACTATAGGCTCCCTGCAACACTGTATGACAGTGTGCACAACTATTGTAGGCCCTGTTTTCCCTGGTGTCTAGTGGCATCCCCCCACCTTATGTTTCCCTGGTGTCTAGTGGCACCCCCACCCTCCGATTCTCATAATATGTTTTTAATTGCTTTATTAAAATTATCTGACACTGGGATGCCCACCCTCAGTGTGTCAGATGTCCTGTTCCCACCTGTAGTCCCTTCATATTATTTAACTATATGGCACTGGAAGACCCCCACAGTCGTGTGGGACACTGGGGAGCCCACTCCCAGTATCCTGAAGTATTTATTTGATTTATAAGCTGTACAGAAGAAAACCATCCCCTGACGTCTTTTTTTTAACCTGAAAAAAGAAACCAGTCCCTTGTTCCCACTGTCCTCCTCCCACATCCTGACCCTTCCACTGAGCACCCACCACCCCAAACCCCCCTCTTTACCCTATACTTACCTCCGGAGGTTGTCTGCTGTCATCTTCTGTGGACTGGGACATGTCTGCACTCTTCAAAACCGAACCATGAACTGAGGAATCACGCTAAGTGCTGTGTAATGTATTTCAAAGGCATTTGCAACTTATGCATAACTTTGCCATCTTTAGGTATTTTTTCACTAAATTTTCAAAATGGGCTTACCCCACCTCATGAACACTGCCACTGTTGTTTCATTAATCAGGCCCGGAAGGTCATTAGCGGTCGTTTCGTGAAATCACCTTTCGGAACTGATTAACAAAATGACAGTGCCATTGTCCGTGAGGTGGAATCCCAAAAAGCCTATGTTAAGAATTTGGTGAAACAATTCCTAAAAATGGCTAAGTTATGAGCGTTCATTGAAATGTTTCTCTGAATGCGTATACTGTAACTTTGGTAATTTTTTATATTTTGACTCCAGATTTTCAGCATAGCCATTTTTTCATACCACATCCTGAACAGTACAGCTGTCATTTTTCACTTCCTGTCTGAAACGTATTTTCGCACCTGTGGTACAGAATGGCATTTTGGCATGGATTTGGAAATTTTTACCTATGTGGTTTATGAGGTGGGATCCTAAGAAGACTAAGGTCAAAATATCGGGTAAAAATATGAAAAAATGCCAAAGTTATGACCATTTGTTGCAATTTCAGTGCTCCCGCTCGTAACATCAGAAATGTTAAATATTTTGACCCCTGATTTTCAACTTAGCCGTCTTCTTACCCGACCTAGTATATCTCACAGCGGTCATTTTTCAAATCCTGCCCAAAATGTGTTTCCACACCTGCAAGGCATAAATTAGTGTCAGAGACTTGATTAGTGGCCTTCGCTAATCAAAGTAAAAAATGATCAGCAATTGGCCAAAGTTGATTATCAATTACCAAAAATTTATATTTTTGCCCAGAACCCCACAAAATGTACTTATTTTGCTCTATATAGATAAAATACACATTTACACAAATTTCTGAGACTGATACTGTTTTATTTAGCCATTTCCAGAGAAATACAGCAATTGAGCAGCAGCACACATACATTTTAAGAGCCGAGATAGCATGTCTGCCAAAGCAGACCGTGAACGCATGAGCTTGATTATGATCATGAGTTGCGGCAAATTGAACATAATGAGCCCCTGCTGCCCCAACATAAAAACTCTGGCACCTGGGACCATGATTGACCACTCAGTTACCAACAAGGATTGGGTACGATCTATTGCTACTCTTCTGCACCAGGCACATAGCTGGTAATTCTGGCCTGTTTTGGGGGGGTGGACCTGGGGGGTGGTCCACCATCCTCAGCTGCCAAATCACCAGGATGTCTTGGTTTAGCACTAAAAAATATGTCCTCAACACATTGACAAGCTTCAACAGATTTGAATAAGAATTTTGGAAATCGCGTGCCAGTTTTGACCAGATAGCAGAGCGAGAAAGACTGATGAAATTGGTTTGAGCAAAAATCTTAAACTCTTACCATTCTGCAAGTAGCAGAGTAGTGTCACAGTAAGGCTGCAAAAGTGCTGAAAAGGGGTCAGCTACTGCAGTAATGTTACTGTTATCATACAGCTCCAGTTCCTGTCTGTCCGCAGCTGGCCAAAGTCTGGTATCTGACACTTTTGCACGGTTATAGATATTACTGTCGTCAGTCAAACCGAACCTTTGTTCACAACAGTTCTCAATGTTTGTAATGTATTTCTTAGTTTGCTGTTTAAAAGTTTTAACAACTTGGCCACTAAATGTGTTAATTTCACACCCTTGTATGTGACTTGAGCACATGCTCCTGAAAGAGCATCAGACCCATTTTTTAAGAGAATGTCAAGTTCACTGCCATCTATGGGACCACTCTGCTTAGCATGGTCAAGAGTGTTTCTCAAAGTTTCAACAGAGCTAAGTATCTCTGGCATTTCAACTACTTTATTTTGAAGTGCTAGTGAGAACCTGGTAAGTGGCTGAGGCAGCTGTTCAAAATACAAATGGTGTGCCACCATTTGGAATTTAGTCATAATTTGCAACATTCCCTTAGCTTTGGCCTGGTCATGAGTTGGGTCTGCGGCCATAGATTCTAAATGGGCACACATTACGGTGAATGATTTGGTAACAGTACAGGTGACAAGAAGTTTTTGCTGCACCCGACATGTGCCATGGGCCGCCTTGGACTTTTCAGCTGACATCTCCATGGCCTGGGCAAGGGACCGTAGCTCTCTGAGTCTCTTAGGACTTTTCTGATAGAGATAAAACAGTTGGGTCAGAAAGCTTGAAACATCATTGAAATAGGTGTTGTTATCCAAAGCGTCTTTTATGGCCAGTTCTAATCTGTGTGAGAAACAGTGAACACCAACTAACCGCTGTGTGTCTTCCCTTAAAAGAGCAGCAAGACCCTGTCTTGCACCCATGTTGACAGATGCCCCCTCAGCCCCAAACCCAACCATGCTTTTTATATTAAGGCCAGACTCTGTAAAAATGTCTAAAAGGAGATTTATCAATCCCTCACTTGTGCCATCTGATACAGCTTTCATTCATAAAAAGTTAGTCCCCACGTGACCATTGATGGGATTTAATTACGTAAACCAATTCCTTTTCAGTTACACCACTATCAGTACTACCGTCCATAAGCACTGAAAAATAATTTGCATTTTTGACAGTTGGCGGCAGGTTTTCTTCTAGGTTCTTGCCAATACACATTGTGAGTTCTTCCACTAACAGCGTTAATGTATGTATTGCCCAAATGAACTGTATGGCGCTTCTCTTGTTCTGCTGTTGCTTCAGACATTTTAATAGGAATGTCCTCTTTGGCCGTCATATACGGGATCTCCATCAGCACGTGTAGAATTTTTTTATTTATCTTTTATTTATTTCGTTTTTGTTGACTGGGTAAGGTGCACTAGCCATAGAAATTGCTATTTTCAGGCATGACCCGGGAGAAATACAGGAAATAAAACATTTTTACAAAAGACATACAAGAGCATATAGACAGTAAGTGCATACAAATGTATCAATACAGTGTAAGTAATGGTAAACAATTTGATACACAGTAGAAACAACTGATTTAGCAAGAACAAAAATGTAGCAATAGTAAAAATAAAGGAGGGTGGCACAGCAAAAGTCTTGAGCAACGTTGTGGCAGAAAACATAGGTTAAGTTATGTGAGTGCGTCAACTGGCAGTCAAGGGGGAAGGAAGCAAAGAAAGGAGGGGTAATCGAGGTAGGGGAGGTGTAAGTGGATGAGAGGAAGAAAGGGGGTGAGGTAAGGGCTTTAAGTTAAAAGTTGCATTGAAACAGGCTAGGAGACAGGATAGTGTTGAGAGTAGTTGGTTGAGGGAAGGAGCAGTGAAAGCAGCTATGGGAGGGGAAAATATAGTGAAGTGAAAGTGATGCACTAGGGGGGTTTGAAATGGGGGCAAGAGCAAGAGATAGCAAGATGATCATGGAGCAAGTATTTGAAAGAGGCATGGGAAGATGCTTGACGAATAGTTAGAGGTAGGGAGTTCCACTTTTTTGGTGCATGGCAGGAGAAGGCACTAGAAGGAGTGGTGTCTAGGGATTACGACATGGGCATTGGCAGCAGAGCGTAGTTGGTAGCTGGGCGTCTGGTTAAGGAAAAGTTCTGCCAGGGGTTTAGGTGTTTGATTTTGGATGATATTGTCTATGATGGAGTAGAGTGCATAGTCACAGGAGGCTGCCGGAGAAAGCCATCCTAGCTCAGACTAGAGGAGACAGTGGTGTTTTAGTCATTTTGAGGGGGATGCATACCTACAGAAGTTGGTGTATGTTACTTCCCACTTCTGAAAGCTTGTCTTACATGATGAGACATATGCTGCCACCCCATACATGAGTGATGGTAGTAGTATTCCACGGGCTATGGCAAGCCTAGCTGATAGAGTGAGTACATAGTTGTAGTGGTAGACCATGCTGAGTTTCATATTAGTTAGCTTGCACGTCTGCTGGATATGTAGATCAAAGGTGAGAGTAGGATCAAGCGTGATACCTAGATACTTAAAAGAGAGTACAACCTGGACAGCAGATCCACTTTTGGTGGAGATGTTGAAAGTGGGCTGGGCGAGTTTACGTTTAGCATTTGAGCCAAACAGCATGGCTTGGGTTTTGGAGACATTTAAGACATGTCTCTTTTTATCCAGCCATTCTACAGTTTGTATAAAATCTTGGGAGAGTCGCAGATTGATGTCAGAGATGCTCTTTGAACTGGTGTACAAGACAATGTCATCAGCATAAAGTAGGGAATCAGTACTGGGGATGACTGAGGTAATATAATTTATAAATAGGGAGAAAACAGGGGACCAAGGATAGAACCTTGGGGTACACCAATATTAATGGTGGCATAATCTGATAGGATAGAGTTAAATGTAACCAGCTGCTTGCGGTCTGTTGGGTAACTATCAAACCATGCAGTCACCCCCTGTGAGAAACCTAGTGATCTTAGAGTACCGAGGAGAATAGGATGATCAACAAGGTCGAAGGCCTTGGTCATGTCAATAAAAATTGCTCCTGTTAGGAGACCTGAGTCCATAGCTGCTATGATATCAGTGGTAAACTTAAGTAAGGCAGTGGTGGTGCTATGACCCTTGCGGAAACCATGCTGCACTGACAAGAGAAGGTTTAGCTTCTGTAGATAGTCAATAGTTTGGTTGGTGACAGGCTTCTCAAGGATTTTGCTTAGAGCAGGTAAAATGGCAATAGGTCTATAGTTAGATGGATTTTTGTGGTCCCCTTTTTTGAAAACTGGGGTAATCCTGGCAGTCTTCCAGATAGCGGGGACATAGCCATGACAGAGGGAGAGAGAAAAGATTTTAGCAAGAGGTGCAGCTATATAAGGAGTTGCTAGTTTTAGTAGTTTAAGCTCAAGGTTATCTGACCCAGTGGCAGTAAAATCAGAGATATTGTTGAGTTGCCTTATAACTTCGAGGTGAGTGACAGATTTGAACAGAACTTTGGGCCCATTAACAGGAGACTTGTCATATGAGTAAGGTCTGAGAGGGAATGAGGAGGTATAGTTAGTGAGGTCAGAGAACCGGGTATTGAGGAAGTTAGCTATTGTAGAGGGATTATTACAGTAGACTCCATTAAGGGACATATCGGTTGGAGTGGGGGCAGGAGTAGATCCTAGGAAACATTTAATATGTGACCAGAATTTTTTGGGATCACCATATGATTTATTTAAGAGATCTTTGCAGTATTTGTTTTGGCCCTCTTGATATTCTTCTTGTATGAGTTCCTGAGGGCTCTATAGGTGTTAAGGTCAGCAGGGAGTCTCGTTTTTTTGTAGTGGTGCGAGGATTTGTCCCTCTGTCTCAGCTTGGAGTGAAGGTTGGATTTTAGCCATTAAGTATGTTTATTTTTTACCCTACGGGTGATAAGGGGGCAGTGCTTGTCTTGGATTTCCAGGAAGCGAGTCAGGAATATGTTTAGAGCAATCTGCGTGTCATTAGAGTTAAAGATGGGGGTCCAGTCAACATTGGCAACATCCAGCAGGAACGATTGTGTGTCAAGATTAGAGTAGGTACGAAAAGTGATAAAGCGTGTCTTAGAGGGGGAGTGTCTAGTTTTGGCCTATATACAAAAGGTAGGGGAGTGGTCTGAGATTGCATCTGCTAGTATGCCAGAGGAGACAATGTTTTCTGGGTGATTGGTCATTATCTAGTCCAACAGTGAACTAGAGTTTGAGTGTGGGGCAGGCCTAGTGGGTTCACTGATCATCTGGTGAAGGTTGAAACTTTGAATCTTGGCCTGCAGGGCGGGAAGAGAGTTTCCTAGCCAGTTTAGATTGAGATCACCGAGTAAAAGGACTTCAGTTCTTCCAGGAAGAAGGGAGGTCTGATCAAGTAGTTCTTCAAGTCCTTTCAGGCTGCTGGTGGGGGGGTTTTAGGCACATACAATATGTAGCTTTCTGGAGCCAAGAGTGAGGAGGACATGAAGCGCTTCACGGTGGTTTAGGGGAGAGGAAAGGATAGGGAAGAGTTGTAGATGATTTTTGAAATAAATGGCAGTGCCACCCCCTCTTTTGGAAGCAGGTCTGTCAGATCTCAGGAGAGTGTAGGAGGAGAGTGAACACTGAGAGTCCAAGATGTGAGGTTTAAGCCATGTTTCCGTAAGGCAGATGATATCCGGCTTGTAAAGGACGACCCAGGCTTGTAGTTCAGCAAGGTTATGCATTAGGCTCCTGATGTTGTGGTGTACTATGATTAGGCCTTTTGCACTGGGGAGGGGATTCTGTATGTTAGTGCTTTGACCAGGGTTGGAGTGTATATCCCCTGAGAGCAATAGGGCTAATAAGAAGAGATAACAAAGTTTATGTCGCAGGAAGGGACATAGGGTCTTTGTGTTCAGGGGACATTGTTTAAGTACATAGGCCACCAACTGGAGCCAGGGTTCGCTTAATAAAAGTGGGGTTTGGTCAGAATGGAGAGAGGGCAGCTGGAGAAGGTGGAGAAAATGTAATCGTAGGGGAGGAATAGTGGGTTAGTCATGGGGGCAGAAAGTGCAGAGGGTAGGAATAGGTGGAGCAGAGCAATTGAGGGTATGATAAGAGACAGTAACATGTTTAGTTTCATTGTAATAGGAGAGTTGTAGGTATTGACTTGGAAAGCTGGGTCTGTGCTGGCACAAAAGGGTGATCAAGGAACTCGTGGAGATGCATAAAAGGGAGCTAGGATTGAGGAGTTTGTTTATTGGGAGAGAGATAAGAGATTGACAGTGGAAGGAGAGAGGAGCTACAGACTGCAAGAGGAATGAGAGAGGAGAGATGTACAGTGTAGGTGGAGTGATCGCATATTTAAAGGAGGCCTGGGCAGGGGTGGGTAGAAAAATCACAGTAGGTTAAACACCGGCTCGAGAAGATCCGAGCAGCAGCCAGTCCCAGACCCAAAGGAAATAGTGCAAAAGCCCATAGAAAAGGCGCACCAATCCGGAGGGCAGGGAGGCAGAGAACGGACCAATGAGGATCCTCCTGCAGAAAAGGTGCACCAATCAGTGGCTTTGGCGCTTACAAACAGCTAGCGGCCATACCCGAAGCAAGTGTCCGATTTCGGGGACTGTGAGGGTGGTCAGGAAATGTCCGGAGAGTTGGGGCGGCAGTGGCAGGTAGCCCGCCTCACGAGCTGTGGGTGCCATTTCTGGCACTGATCCCTGAAGCAAGTGTCTGATTTCAGGGACCGCGAGGGCGGTCAGGAAATGTCTGGAGAGTCGGGGTGGCGGTGGCAGGTAGCCCGCCTCACGAGCTTTGGGCGCCACTTCTGGTGCTGATCCCTGAAGCAAGTGTCCAATTTCGGGGACCACAAGGGTGGTCAGGAAATGTCTGGAGAGAATGATTATATGCTGTTCCTCTGCATTACTGAAAGCTCTCCCTTCAAATAAATTAAAATTGTTTTAGGTCTGTGTCCAAACTCCAATCCTCCCACCCTCACTATTTTAAACTTACTAATTGTGGTATGGCGATATATATCAAGTGGTGACCTTGTTCTACCAAATTTCAAAATTTTAACAGCTTTCTTGTGCTGCTCTGTCAGAAGATGTTTCCGGATGGTGTCAGTTTTTAGCTGGGGGCCTGTAATCCCTGCAATTAATGCCTCATTGAAGTTCCTCAACCCACGTAGCTCATCTCTGTACTCACAGCACAATTTGCAGCTAACACTTACTGTAAAGTCTCCCTCACTTCTTAGCTGTAGCCATTTTTTTTCTGGATTCTATTTTTGGCGCCGTCCTTCTGCAGTTGCTAATTTTACTCCACCCAAATTGCAGACTGCAGTTATTAAAAGGTTTGAAGTTAGCAAAACAAGGGTGCTATCCCTGGGTGTGAACTAACACATTTCAGTGGCTTAGTATTAAAGAATAATTGGCAGCTCAGCAGATTTGCTTCTGACCCCCAGCCCCCTCCACCCCCGCTGTGGCTGCCAAACCTAATGGCATCGGTGAATATAGGAGCACAGTTCTTTCCAGCATGCCGGATCAAGCAACAGCAGGGACGTCATAATTACTTACATTTTCATATTCTGTGGGCTGCCAATAAATAACCTTAAGATATGACAGTCCATCAGTGAAACACTCCAATAAATCAAGGGCACAGTTCTCTTTTATCCCCCCAAATACATGAGCAGGGCATATGTCTTTGCAAATTATGCAGGGACACAAGTGCATTAAGTTAAAAATCTCTGCAAACTAAGCAGGGCACAACATTTTAAATGTCCTTTCCCATATGGGCACACAGTATTTGTTGTAAGGGTCTTATGTCTTTCCCATTCTCTGCAAGTAGGGCACGAACACTTGTTAAAAATTGTGTTTCCCCGAACTGGACACACTTTGTGGTTTTGAATGTTCCCTCTGCAATTTGCTGCAGAGCAGTCCTTTACCACTAGTTTGCTTGTTGTTAGTGTCTCAATTCCCTGATCTCTGCAAAGCAGGGCACATTAAACTTTTAAAACGTATTTTCCAATTACTGCAAAAATTACAGGGCACAACACTTACTTATCATTTCATATCTCTGCAAGGCAGGGTACAGATTACTTTTAAATGTCTTTCCCATCTCTGCAAATGCAGGGCACAAGTTAATTTTAAATGTCTTTTCCAATCACTACAAAAACTACAGGGCACAACCCTTAGTTATCGTTTCACATCTCTGCAAGGGAGGGCACATATTACTTTTAAATGCCTTTTCCATCTCTGCATACACAGGGCACAGTTACTTTTAAATGTCTTTTCCAATCACTGCAAAAACTACAGGGCACAACATTTCGGTATCTTTTCAGATATCTGCAAGGCAGGGCACAGATTACTTTTAAAATATCTTTCCCATCTTGGCAAATGCAGGGCACAAGTTACTTTTTAAATGTCTTTTCCAATTCACTGCAAAACTACAGGGCACAACACTTAGTTTATTGTTTTCTCTGCAAGGCAGGGCACAGATTACTTTTGAATGTATTTCCCATCACTGACTGTGCAGGGCACGATGATTTGTTTGTGGTTTACTTATGTGTTTACGACCTCTGCAAAAGCAGGGCAGATTACTTTTAAATGACTTTTCCATCACTGCAACTTGCAGGGCACAACACTTAATGTCTCAATCTTCTTGTTCAGCTCTGCTCTCCCCTCCCCCCATTGCAAGCCAGAATCCACAACGTGTCTGCCAGTGCCCAGCGTCCCCACCAGAGTCATGCCACTGCCCATTCCATTCCCTCCCGTAGTTCACTCCTCCTCCAGGCTCTCCAACAATATAAATTGAAAAGTATTTACTTTTTTGGAGATTCCCAATCGTCGGGTCTGCTGCTGCTGAGCCAGTTGCTCCGGCGCCGAATCTGCATCACTCCGTGATGCCTGACCTGTCTGGTCCCGGTCAGGTCACCTCGCATTCAGCCTCCTCTGCTTCTTGCTGCCCTGTGGTTCCTCTCTGAGCGGCCCATGATCCGGCGATGCTTCTCCCTGCAAAACAAAGAAACAACATTAAATACCGGACACCACCTGAAAAAAAAAAAAAAAAAAGTCTAGTAAATGGAAAAAAGTAACTGGAACTTAACTTTTCTGCTCTGGTTGGAACTCCAGGACCTGCTTGCTGGGCTCCAAGAGGACACTCTCACATTTCTCCTGTGCATACACTGGGTGGGGGGAGCAGGAGCAGCTGGCCAATCAGGAGAGGCGGGGGAGGATGAGGAGGGGAAAAACAAATGAACAAAAATTTAAAGCAACATGGACCCAAAAGGACATTTTTAAAGGATCCAGGGCCAGTTGGCAATGATTAGCAATGACTACTAATCATTGCCACATTTGACTCACGTTTCCCGATCCTTGGGTCACAAATTGTGATGTGAACTCGCTTATTTTATGCTTTGCACCTGTGGTGCAGAATAGCATTACAATTGTGCAGAATTATGTTTTGGCATGGATTCGAAAATTTTCCCTACCAGGGTACGTGAGGTGGGGTAATAAGATGGCTATGTTGACAATTCTGTCACTGTTGTCCTATGAATGGAAGCGCAGGGACTGCAGGGTCCTGTGCTTGCATGGTTACGTGCATATACGTATCTATGGAAGGATGGGAGTGTGAGGATATGATTATACTATCTGAAAAAGTAAGGACATTTATTGCAAAAACTTTGTTAATGCATCAGTTAGGGTTGTTACTAAAGCAACAAAAGAAGGGAAATGTGGTGTTAGGGTTTCCAACCCTAACACCCTACCCCCACCCTGCAGACACTGACAGGCATCGGGATGTGCCTTGGGGTCGTCAGCCCTAATGCTCACCCCATTCTCCTATACTGTACCCCTCTCAGCTTATTTACTTATGGAATGGGGTGAGTGTTAGGGTTGACGATCCCAAGGCACACCCCCGACACCTGTCAGTGTCTGCAGAGTGGGGGTGGTGTGTTAGGGTTGGAAACCCTAACACCACATTTCCCTACTTTTGTCGCTTTAGTAATATATATCTTGAATGCTGGTGTATGTTACAGTGTGTGAAAGGGTTTTTCTGTTTGTTTTCTTCTGGTCTGAGATTCCCTTTAAGAATGCTCTCTTCTGCCTTCTATATATTTATCACAGTCAAGGCTTAATTTATCCTTTTTAGGGCAAGAGCTACAGCACTGTTTTTTTAATTTGAGTTAAAAAAACAAAACTTAAAATAAGTCTTTGAAGAGCTCATCATCTTTAAGATGCATACTAGTCTGACCACTGGACTCTATTATTTATGTTTTCAGATGAACGACCTAAGAAACCAGTGCCTGTTCAAGACCAGACTGTTAAAGATGAAAAGGGACGATACAAACGTTTTCATGGAGCGTTCATGGGAGGATTTTCTGCTGGATACTTCAATACTGTCGGAAGCAAGGAAGGTAGGAAACTGTATTTATTAATTGAAAAAATGTCCAATCTGGGTAAATCAAAGCAGAGACAGTAACAGCAATCTCAACCACATCTGTGGCCTTAGAACAAATTCACAAGATACAGTACAGTAGGTAATAATACGATACAGTCTGGGAACTCGTTTCAATAGAATACTAGAAATCGCATTGGAAAGAGATGTCTGACAGTAAGATGCTTTTTGAACATTATGCCAGTACTTCAGAAATGTATTTTTTTAATATTAGGAGTCAGTGAAATGTCTACAGTGAAAGAAAAGATGCACAGAAGATTATGATTAGGCTGTTGATCGTATGAGGAAATAATGAGTTTTAAAAATAGTGAGAAAAAGAATGGCAGCTAATGTCACAAGTATGGGAACTATCCAGTGGAGGGCAACAAAAAGGATTCATGGTCACAGGGGAGGACATATCAGAGAAACCAGAGAGCCCAAACATGTACCCATGGGAGGACAAGAGGAATAAGGAGGAAGAATTAAAACTTAAGAATACATACATGTAAGGACATATGGTAGACACCACAGATTTATTTAAAGGGGAACATTCATGTAGAGGGGCTGACATAGTTTGAAGGTGCATGTAAAACCTTTTCAAGAGAGGTATTGGGCTCATCTGTAGCTGGAAACAGTCAAGCGATATTGATGACTGAGTCTGTTCAATATTGAAGGAAAACTACACCCAAAACTTGAAAAAATATATGTTGTGCAGAGTGTTTTCATTTGTATGTGAAGTTCTGGTGTTTCCTTCCCTCTGACTGGTATTAGGAGTTTTTCCCAAATACCCATTTTCCCATTTTCTCCTAAATTAGCCTGCTAGCTTTATGCTAGTTTTACGACTCCTGGGGATCTTCATACCTGATAGTGTAATTGTATTTCTTGTTCCCACAGTGCCTCTTGTCTCATGTGACTGTGATGTAAGAGAGACCCAACATTCAGCACACACATGCCAAACAAACTAAATATCTTGGAAGCTTTACAAGCTGCACAAAAATTACCAGCAGCAAAGTTTTTCAGGACAGTAAAACCTTTAGGATGAGGGTGGTCACCAAGCTGAAATTCTACATATTTTAAAATATAGCCATCTCTATTGTTGTGAACTGATTGTAATGAAATGCTTTCTGCTGGATTTATGGGCTCTGCTACATCACCATCACATGAAACAAGGTGCAGTGTGGGACAAAGAAATGCAATAAAGCTATTTGATATGGAGATCTCCAGGGGTCGTAAAACTACCCTAAAGCTAGCAGGCTAATTTAGGAGAAACTCCAAATACCAGTCAGAGGAAAGGAAACACTAGAACTTCACATACAAATTAAAACACACTGCACAGCATATATTTTTTCAAGTTTTGAGTGTAGTTTCACTTTAATGCTACATTGCAACCATTTATAGAACATTGAGATGTCATCAAGGAACAAGCTGTGCTTGAATCAATGTAGTTAGGCACAGCTTGTTCGTGATGGCATCACAATGTTCTAAAGATGTCTGCATTGTAGTATTAATGTTGAGCAGACTCACTTGTCTCTGTCTCTGGAGTTCTTCCAGCTACAAATAAGCCTAATACCCCATTTGAATGATGCTTTGTGGGATTTCAAACTGTGATGGCCACTGGGCATGAATGTTTGCTTTTAAGATAAAAGAGCAGATGACCATTGGGGGTCACAACCTCAAGCTAGAAGGGGATTCATTTCAATAAAGACAGAAGGACTTTGTTGTGAATAAAGAGAATAAGTTACCCTAAGAGTAATCGGTGCCAGTACAAGCTCAGGGTTCAGAATCCAATGGGACAGCTACAGGGTGGTAATTGGAAACAAACAGAAGGTGGAGGGGAGCACATAGGGAACTTCCAAATGATCAGTTAAGCCTACGCAGGCAAAACAGGGCAGAATGCATAGACTTTGTCCTCAACCATCTGTGTACGTATATGTATTAAAGGGGAATAGTCAACACTAAGAGCTCTGCACGCAAGAGTGGGCTGGTCCCAATGTGCAGTGTGTGTGCAAAACTTTTTTTCCTTTTTTTTTTTTTTTTTTACTTATGGTTTACTATAATACAGTAGGTTGTATCTAATATTGCTTACTTCCAGGCTGAATTTTCTGTAGCTACAAATCCCAGAATCCTCTGCAGATGACAGCAGCGCAGGACTGTAGCAGGGAGAATCAGTAGCCTGCAGTGTATGTTAAACTTTATATAAGCTCTGATCTTTTGTTTGCTGGTCCCACTGTCCTTCGGGGCTAATTACAGTCATAGAGAACTGTGATTAACCCCAGGAAAACAGCAGGGCCCGTAAACATCTGATGGAGTTTGTTTGTCTTTGCTAAGTTCCTAAAGACAGTAGCAGCATATAGTTCTTTATGATTACACTGCTGTAAATAGGAGCTGGTAGTGGGGTAAATCCTGTGTTATTGAGTATAAATTTCCCAGCTATAAAGAGGGCCAACTCAAAATATATCATAGCTGTACCACCCCAGAAAACTGGACTTCTTCCTATTCCAAGACTTAGTTACATTCTGAGATTAGACACACAGTTTGTAGTTTTCAGTCAGAAGAGACAACTTTGCATGAATGAGCTTAGAGACTGCAAATCTGCCTTCTTCAAGGCTGCAACGGATCCCCCCCCCCACATTACAACAGATAAAACTACCCAAGTTATACTGTTTTCCAGCAACACTTTTTTGTAAAGCAGCAGCACAACTGAATATGGGAAACAGATTGACCTTTCTAAAACATCCTTTTCAGACGACTATCGTGATTGGTTTAGAATTGTCAGGGGTGGACCATCACCATCTTTTGAAACTGTTTTTAACTTAAGTAGCTCTGTTTAGTAAAGGAGCCTACTAGACACACTCTTACTGAATTGAACAAATCAGTGTCTTTGTTATTGCTAACATGAATTGCTGCATTAAAAATAAGACTAGCCAATTTCAAGTTTTTTTTCATTGATCCTTTGATTCTACAGCATTTAAATACTTTTAAAAAAGACAGTTGAAAAGGAATTTAGTAAGTTTTACTCGGTTGAGATTAGTTTCCACATAGTCTGTGTAATTTTCACATTAGGGCAGCACATTTCAGCAGTCATGTACCACCTTAGTAAACCAAAGGCATAGTTGAGAGAGTCAAACATAAGAATTTAGTTCTGTGTTTAAGACATCCGAATATGGTGTAGGTTTTGAAAGAAAAAGCGATACGGTAACACTGCAATTCCAGTGCCTTAAATGGTGAAACATTTTCCCAGCTCATAGACCGTTCCAGTCAGTGCAGCAGATGAGTAAAAGCTTATTTTACTAATTTTTCCCCATTATCTGTTTATCCTCTTTCCAGTGACCATCCCTCTTCTTACTCAGCCCCCCCCCCCGTCCCATCATCCACCTTCTCCAAGGCTTAGCTCTCCAGTGAGTCCCCTGCAGATTACCCCAAGTGGTGGTACCTTCAGGGCTGCCCTAACCCTTCCAGAGCATAATGCAGATTTCATGGAAGAGGTGCCTGTTGAGTGGTGTGGGACCTACGGAGGACTGGGCGTCATCCAGCCAGGGTTGGGAATTTTTCCTCCTACCATTTTCTCCCCAAGGGCAAGCAATCATGCAGTGATGTGCCATGTGTGCTTGCAAAGGCCCACATACAAGTACCAGTGTCTGAAGGCAGGGTGTTCCCAAGTATGCATCCCCACTGTGCTGCCATCTGGTTTCAGCAAGGTGGCAGGCAAGCAGTGGGACAGTGTCCTCCCCCAGGAGGAGAGCTGTCCTTGTGATGCTGAAACCCCCCCTTCCCTAGTCTGCTCCTGAATCTGAGTCACTGGTGTAACGAACGGTAGGCCTACTGCTGTGCTACTGTGCTACTTATTACTCACCAGTTTTTAGAAACCACTGAAAAAAAAAGTTTCTTAAGTACCAGTGGTTACTCATGCCAACACATGGAAATGATGCTCCACACCCCAAAATACAGTGCTTTATAACACTGTTAGAGCTACTAGAGAAGTAGTTTTCCAGGTTTAAAGTGCTCACTAAAAATAATTTTGCTCATCTAGTTTCAAAAATGGAGAGTAAATCACTCTTGCCTGGTTCCAGAATCACATTGTAGCGCTATCATGCTCAAAATACATTGCAAACCTAGGTAGTTAAAGGAGCCTGATAGTGCTGGAGGTACATGTCATGTTCCCACTGCAAACCAGCCCACCTGTCTGTGGCCAGGGGAGCTTTCGAAGTACTGCAGAGGCAGCACTGTCCACCTCTGGGAGGGAGGGATACAGGTCCCACTGCATGAGCGCCTCCTGTGGGGAGCCTTGATGACTTGGATGACACCTTGATGGTTGGTCCTTCCACTCAAGACCGTGCATGGTGGTTGTGGGAGTGAGAAAATATGGATAAAATACTTCCTCAGGTGCTCAATGACTTTTGGCACCCCACCTCAAGACCACAGTCTTGGATCTGCCTGCCTCTCTTTCTGATTCCCAGTAACACTGCAGCCTAATTTGTACGCCGGTAACTGTTGCTGATCCATACTCCACTGCAAGGTTGGTGTCTGGCCTAGAAGATTGGTGGAGTAGGCAGGTGGCAGGAGGGGAACAGTGGGGGCAGGAGTGACCAGGATGACCAGAATTGGTAGGGAGAAGCACTTGGGTGGGAGGAAAATCTTTGAATTAAAAATAAAAAACAAAACAAACTAGGCCTAGGTTGGGCTGTTGGCCCAGCTGCCATCTGTGGCTTGTGATGCTGGTGACCCAAGTCCGGGTCCTGAGAGCAAAAAAGAATTGTCAGGAAGAGTACTGAGAAATGAATGCTCTCCTCCTCCTCCTCCCATGAGGGAGGGCAGTGCCGACCACTGTGACACTGGCTGCTGGTAGCAGTGTAACCATGAAGTGTATACAGGGGTCGAAAGGCACCCTTGCGGTGCAGCCTTAATCCTCCTGTGCAGGGTTTGGGCAGAAATGGAAAAAAAAATGTAGGCCCCTTCTGGCAGATGTAGCCACCCCGTACACTAGCCACTTAGTTGGGACACACAGATTTTGGTCTCTTCCCCTCCTAATCCTGAACTTCTCCCCAGAAGGGTGTGGCAGTGCTCTAGAGGAGGCCTCCTTAGTAAAGGATTAGAGGGTCCTACCTGGGTGGAAACATATGCTGGGGCTTGCGGAGAGTGAAACATGGTGTCTCTTGAGAAGGAGGCGTGGTCAGGTGATTGGCACACAAACACAACCTGGCACTCATTTTATGCCTTGAGCTAGTTGCTTGACCTTCTTGTAATCCTGTGCTTTTTACTTAAAAAACTGGGCAGAAGCAGCTCCCCTCCCTCCAAGTAAGGAGGAGATGCTGCATCATTGTTAGGTTCTCCTGAGGAACTTGCAATATAACATATACACAAGGCACATACAAGTAGGTTTCTAACTGGCTTGGAAGAAAGAGCAGACGGTTGTGGTGGACTACTGGGAGTGGAGAGGGATACTCAGCAGTGGTCCTCTGGGATTGTTTCCCCGAACACTTTTATTTGGCATCTTCATTAGTGATCTGGAAGCTGGGGTCTCAAGCAGGCTGCTTACATTTTGAAATGATAGTAACCTGGCATGGGTGGTGGACACTTTTAAGGATGGGAACAAACTTCAGGAGGCCCTAAATAAGCTTGGTGATTGGTTGGACTCCTAGAGTTTCAGATACAGTGTAGCCAAATGCAAGCCACAGCACTTGGTGAGGAAAAATAGAGGCAGGACCTACACGCTGTGTGGGGATCCTCTTGTTGCTGTTGAGGAGGAAAAGGACCTGGGAAGCCATAATATGATATTACAACTGATCTACACTGCTGCTGTTATGTTCCCCCCAGAACCCCCTTGGAAACAGGGTTTGCTGCCTGAAAGAGGCCACTCTGGGCTGTGTTATGTTGCCCTCAGTTAAAGCTACTGTTTTAAGAATTACTTGAATATTTGCATTTTTTTAGGATGGGCCCCCTCAACCTTTGTGTCATCTCGACAGCAAAGAGCGGATAAGAAAGCTTTTAATCCTGAAGACTTCATGGATGACGAGGTAATCCTTTAAGCCCAGAAGTCTACATATATGAATTGATATAGTTAAACACTGTTTACTTCTCAGATATGATCTTATTTTATATCTTTTCCACCTCCTCAGGACCTCACCGAGCATGGGATTGCACCAAGAGAAATTATGACAACAGATGATTTTGCATCTAAAACCAAAGATAAAATAAAAGAGAAAGCCAGGGCACTAGCAGCAGTTGCTGCTCCCATTCCTGGGGCGACCATACTGGAGGACCTGATAGCTCCTGCAAAGTAGGAAGATATTTTAATCACACTGTGTGTGTGTGTGTGTGTGTGTGTGTGTGTTTTGTGTTAGTGTTAGTGTTAACTGTAAATTTAGTCTTATTGCCTTTGCACATCTGGGGGCTTTAGGCAGCAAAATGATTTTTTCCAAAATCCATGACAACCACCACTCCATAATCACTATATAGAGTTATTCCCATCCGCTACCACTACAGAGGTAGACCAGAGAGATAAGAGGCACCAGCTAGTGAACACCTTCCAGTGTGCACCAGAAAACTCTCTGCCACTGGCCAGAAGCCGACCTCACACATTTCTCTCTCTCTCACCCCCTTACTTGCTTTCTCTGTTTCTTTAGCTTTATTCTTTCTGTCCCTTGATCTCTTCTCTACTTGTGTCCCAGTGTCTTCCTTGTGGTGTAGCAGGTATGTCATTTTGGGGTAAGGCACTGAAGTTTTTAAGAAGAGTCAGTGGCAGGAACAGAAGTGAGTGAGCTGGCCTGTCAGTGCAGCGGCAGGGTCCGAAATGCTGGGGACAGCAGGGTGGGAGAAGGATGCTCCTCTCTGTGTGTGTGTGTGTGTGTGGGGGGCGGTCTGCCACCTGTTGGCAGTGCAGCTGGCTAGTCGCATGCAACTTTGTGCAAGTGTTCACATTGGAGACCTTGCTGCATTTTCTTGGGTGGGAGGACAGGTGGAAATGCATCTGGCTGTTATGATGATGCTCAGTACATTTGGGCCCTGCACAGCCTCCTGTATGCTTCAGCTCACCTCCGCTTTGGGGAGAGGGCTTATCCTCCTTCAGCCTCACAGCAGTGTGGGTGGGGGGTGTTAATATGCACAGTTGGAATGAGGACTGCTGTTAAGGGCAGTGATGCTGTATGGTTCACTGGGTCAGATGGGGGCTGGATCAGTGTGAAAAGAAAAAGTGCAGATACAAAAAAACTAAACCGCAGATCAGTTGAGAGGCCACCCTCTGCAAGGAAAAGTATGACTTCCAGTCAGAGAAGAGCAGCGGCCTAGTGTGGACCAGCAGGTTTGAGTGGGCTCCTCCACAAATCCAGTGTTGGGTTCCAGTCATCTGTAACTGGAGGAGCTGATCTGCTCACCTGTGCGTCTGGTATTAGGCTGGTATTATCATCAAGTAGGGCCAGCATCAGGAAGTGGTGTGCATGTTTGTCTACACTATTCCCTAGTTAGTTAGGCTGGTGTCTGGCTCCACTACAAAAGATTTATCCCCACTACAAAGCGCTTTAGTGCTGCACTTAAGGACACTAGCTGAATAATTATAAGTGCTCTTTTTCATAATACTCCACCGCTAACCTCAAATCTGGTCTCAGTGTGTCCTTTATATTGTTATATAATATTATGTATATTGTAGTACAATGCACTGTACTTTATGTAATTCTGTGATCTTATTACTGAGTAGTAATATATCAAGTAATATGATACGTAATTTGTATTCCATGTCATTAGAACTGTACATACAGTAAAATTGATCTCGCTGGGGCAGTACTGTAAAAGGAACCTTTTTCCGTGAGCATACCCTGTTACTGGATACTAATATTCTAGGGGCGTGGATATGGTGCACTGTCCATACTTAGGCAGTGTTTATTTCCCTTTAATTTCAACTGGAATATCTTTAAGCTAAGCTTTTTCTACCCACCTGGGCAGTGTGCTCCTCAGCACAGCTCCATGATATCAGATCTTCCTTTCTGCTAGAAGTGTCAGATCTCCTCCTTCGCAGCTCCGTGCATAGTTTAGTACCCTGCAGATCTTAAGTGCACCACTGGTGTTTTGTCTTCACTTTGCATTTATTGTGTCGGTTACGCTTCATCAGTGGATTTAGAAGAAGCCCAGTCTGATCCTGGTTTCAAACGTTGCATTCAGTGCAACCAAAAACCAAAAATGTCCAGGATGGACCCACGCTCACCGTGCATTTACTATCTCGAGCAGAGCACAACTCTCAGGCCAGTGGCCTGTGCAAAACTCTCTTGCCGTCATTGCTTGAAGATCATTACGTTTGCCTGCTCCTCAGTCAGCCAGTTGAACAGGACCCTCTGGTCCGTTTGAAGGATGCCCATAAGGTGATGTCTGTGTCAGCAGGCTCAGCTTGCGGCCATGGAAGAGGTGGCGGCCTAAGGTGCAGCAGGTGCTTCCTTGGCATCTGTACTGCTCCTGGTTGGGGCCAGTGCTGAGGTATCCTTCATGCGCACCTTTAGGGAAATGTGAAAATCCATCCAGACCTGCGGGGAGGGCCCTTTTCCGTAGAAGGCAAAAAAAAATCACACCATCGGTCATAGGACTGTGAACAAACACGCTCTTCCTGCTCCCACGATTCCCTCAACTGCTCAGTGGCTAAGCCTGTGTTGTTGAGGTCTGGCCGCCAGCTCTACAGTGCCCCCCCAGATGGTCAAGATCTTTCTCAACCTGGTCGACCTATTGTCTGAGGGGATCAAGGATGACTCGGTCTCAAAGACTCTGGTCTTTTCAACCCTGTCCCAGGAGTGTCAGGAGCAGTCAGTGGACCAGACTGTCTCCTCCCAGGAGTTGCCTCCTTCTGGGTTCCGTAGCAGGTGCCAATGTGTGTTCTCTATACGACCCCTCTGCACACTTCTTCTAGCTGTCGATAATCCAGTTGTCAGTCGAGATCACATTCGAAGGACTCCTCATGCTCCTGCTCTTGACTGTTGGCTCAGAAGCATTGCTGGTGTTTTTCCTTCTCTTTTTAAAATGAGGAGGGGCTCCCTCGCAGGCTACATTGGCGCTTTGAGGAGCCGATGTGGCAACAGTGGGTCCTCGAGCAGGGTAGGCCCCTTCCCTGGCCCCTGCGCTTCCCTGGTTGCCCCCAGTCTGGCCTGCCTCAGTCCTGCCATGCCCAATGTCTCCAGTGCCACCCTCTCCACTGATTCCGGTAGAACTGCTACCCAGACAACCATTACATGGAGCCCCTACCAAGGCCTCCTGCCCAGCAACCGGCCTTCCCTATCGGTTGTCAATGGACATTACCCACTTGGACAAGTCCATGGTAGTTCATGGTGAGAAGTGGCCGAGGGTGGTCTTAAAGGGTCTTTGGACTCCGACGGGTTCTCCATGCAATCCTCGAGGACTCTAGGCTTTGAACGTGAATCGGCCGAAGAGCTGATCACCGAACATGGGACGATGTCATTCCGGGCTGTGCTGTGGTTGATCTCTGAATCTGTGGAGATCCCTTGGAGCTGGTCCAGAAGCAAGCCAAGTACATCTTCACAGAAATCCTGGATCAGGATGATTGCCCTGTGGGTCACCTTCCCAGTGGCGATAGCTATCCTGGGAGCTGTACTGGAGCTCTGGCAGCATCTGGCCTCTTGGACAGTGCCCTCTGCCCACAAGTATGCGGTCCTGACTGGTTGTTTATCCGGTTTCTCGGACCACCCCTCAGTTGAGGGATTGGTGGTTGACTCTGTTTTCTGCCAGACCAGCAATATTGGGATGTGGATAAGCCCCCGACAAGGAGTCCAAGAAGCTGGATGATGCAGCCAAGAACGTTTATGCAGTATCTTTCCTGGGTGACAGGTGAGTTATGCCTTGATTATGGCCAACTTTGGTCATGCCCTGCTAAGCATCCTTGACCATGTCCTTCCCTGCCTTTCTGCAGATTTGCAGTCAGTGGTTAAAGTGGTCCGAGACCAGGGTTGAGTGCTGGCCAAACACCAGCGTCAGATGGCTTTGAACATTGATGACGCTGGCTCCATGGCACTGAGTGAAGGGGATTGCTCGGCACGCAGGCGATGCAGGTTTGTGCCCTAGCCAGGGTACGCGGAGCAGAGACCTGCAGGGAGAGCTATCATAAGCATCCATTGGATGCTTCTCTCCCGGGGAGGTGGGTTTCACCAAGGGTCCTGCAGACAGATTGGCGGCGTACTTGGGGGATGTGATGCCTCAACACGCCCTCCCATACGCCCCCGCCCCAGGCTGCCCGCAGTCGTGTAAGGCCGAAAACTGTGTGGGCAGGGCACAGAAAGTACGGGAAAAAGTACACCCTGACCGACTGGATGACGAGTGCCCAGCTCCTGCCGCTCAAAGCCCCAGAGTCAGCCCAGAAACAGCCCCGCAGCTGCTGGATTGTGTGCCACTTGCCACCAGACCCTTCCCCCTCGGAAGAGAGGGACCCTCCCGGCAGAGGGATATGTCGGGGTATCCAGGTAAGGCTGCAGTTGAGGCACGTAGTCGTGGCAGGGATCAGAGGTTGATAGGGTAGGCGGTGGTGCTCAGAGGGAGTGGTCAGTCGGGACGTTGAGGGAGAAGCATAACAAAACAAACAAAAAAAAAAAAACATTGATGACTCCTGCACCCAGTCAGTGGCAGCAGCTGCCACAATGTGCCACAGGGCCTGGCTGTGGATTTCCAGTTCTACAGCAGACACCCAGCACAAATTGGCCGATGTCCCCTTTTCAGTCCTGGGGTGAATGGGCACCTTACTAGGATCAAAAGGTCCAATGCCAATCTTGCCTCTGTGGCATTCTCACAGAAAGACCAGTCGGGAAAGCGGCTGAAGAAGAAGCCCTTTCAGGTTCGGTTCTTTCCATCTCAGCAACCCAAGCAGCAGCAGCCCCAGCTGGGGCAATCACAGGTCTGGCAGACTAAGCCTACGTTCGCTGGCCAGGGCTCCAAGAAACTTGGGGGTTGGGGCGGCAGGGCCCCTCCGGCAGCTGGTGCCGGTGCCCCCTTCAGTACTGCTCAGTAACTGGTCGGGGGGTGTCTGTCTCTCACCCATCCAGTTCCTGCCTGAGCTCCCTATAAGGGGTCAGCTTTGCCATTTCTGGCACACGTGGTCCTCCATCATTTCAGACAAATGGGTGCTAAAAGTGGTATACTGTGGATTGCCTCTCGACTTCAAGGCTCTTCTGCTGTACCTAGCCTATACTCCACAGGAGTCTGTGGTGTTGCAGGACACGCTGTCTGCTCTCAGGGAGGACATTGCTCAGCTCCTAGAGATAAGAGCCTTAACCCATGTCCTGGACGCCATGGCTGGCTAGAGCTTTGTGTCTAAGTACTTGCTGGTCCGCAAACAGATGAAGGAGTGGTGCCCCATACTGGAACTTCGGAATCTCAATCAGTTCCTGAGGAAGTGCAAGTTCTGGATGGTCAGTCCGAACCAAATCATTCTATCCCTGTAGCAGAGCATATGGTTCTGCTGTCTTGACCTCTAGGACGTCTTCTTCCAGATTACAGTCCATCTGTCCCACTGGCGGTACCTCCGGTTCCACTCGGAGGGGTTCTCTACAAGTTTCAGGTCATGCCTTTCAGCATGCCTTGTCCCCAGGATCTTCAGGTACATTGCAGTGGTGGTAGCATTCCTGTGGTGCTGAGGAGTCCGAGTCTACCCATACCTGGATGACTTGCTGAGAGCCAGGACATTCAGGGAGGTGATGGAGTGGCCAAGGGACCTGGCCTTCCAGACCTGCAGAGACTTGGGCCTTTTGGTTAACCCAGCCAAGTCCATACTCAACCCCCCCCCCCCGTAGGTGACCCATTTAATCAGGGCAGAGCTAGACTCCCTGCGGGCCAAGGCTGACTCCCTGTAGACTGGACATTAGATCTTATCTCCTTTGTCTGATTTTTTTATTAGGTTGGCTACATGCGCCCTATCTGGGACTTTCTAAGGGTGCTGGTGTACATGTCATCCTGCACCAGTGTGGTCAGATGTGCTTGCTCATGGATGCACCACCTGCAGTGGGAGCTGGCCTACCAGTGGTCTCGGCGACTAGGTCACCTGGACCAGCTAGTCATGGTGACTCAGTCAATGTGGGATACCATCCAGTGGTGGCTCATTTCATAATATCTGTAGGAAGGAGCCCCGTTGTCCACCCAGAGCCGTCCATCACCCTAACAACCAACGCATCACTTGATGGGATATGGAGTACACCTGGGGGCCCACAGGCTCTGGACCACCAGGGAGTCTTGTTACCACATCAGCCTGCTGGATCTCTGTGCAGTGTGCTTTGCTCTGATGGAGTTGGGGGAGACATCTCACAAGTGATCCCTGCATCAAGAGATCGCGATCCACCTGTTCTCCTAGTGGGGCACTCCCCTGGTTGACCTGTTTGCCTATTGAGAGAACGCCAAGCTGAGGTTGTTCTCTGCCTGCTCCCACAGTGCAGGACAATGGCAGGGGATGCCTTTTGTGAAGTGCTGGGCCCAAGGCCTACTTTATTCCTGCCCTCCCTTTCCCCGATCCACAAAATGTTGGTCAAGGTTGTCCTCCACCCCTGCCTGAAGTTCCTCCTGAAGGTTGTGTTGGAGTTTCATCTTAATCAGGCTTCACACATTGGATCTGAGGTGAACGCTCGCTTATTTCAAGGAGTGCATGGCTGGAGTTTGGGGAGAGGTTCATTATCTTATTTGTTACATACACTGTAGCCGCACTTGGCAGATGAACAGCAAAGCGGACGATTGGCAGGTGGATTGTCTTCTGCATCTACCTCTGCTATAGGTTGGCTGGTAGGTGGCCTCCTGTAGGGCTTAGGGGTCATTCCACCAGACATACTACTGCCTCGGTGGCTGCTTCCAGAGTTGTCTCTATCCAGGAGATCTGCAGGACTCCTATCTGAAAGTCGGCAGATGCCTTCATTTCCCACTACTGCATCGACCTTGAGTCACACTGGGATGCTGCTTTTGGACCTCAGTTCTCAAATTCCTGTTTGCCAGATAGGGGTATGCACCTAGCCCCCCCTCCTTCTGGAGAACTGCTAGGAGTCTGCCTAAGTGTGAATATCACATCATATGCACATCCCTAGAAATGAGGGTTCTAGGGACGTGGATACTATGTACTATCCACACTTCTGGCAGTGTTTCTTTCCCCTTTAAGGCTTGCTGGAATGTCTTCTGGCTGGCCCCTCCCACCCACCTCGGTGATAACTGCCTTGGCACCACCCTGTGATGTCAGATCTTCCTTTCCGCTGGAAGAAGGAACTTATCATTCTCCGCGCTGAGTAGGCCCTTTGCTTTCAGACTGTTGCGATTTGCGAAATTCTTCATCTGTAAGCGATTTCTTCAATTCTCTATAATGGACGACTCAAAGTCAGCACTGGGATTCAAGAAATGCGTGTGTGGGCAAAAGATGTCCCGGACGAACCCCTATACCACATGCGTCTACAGTGTAGGCCACAAACACGATCCCCAGGCATGTGGCCTTTGTCGCACTTTGCATCCTTCAACCTTGGAAGACCAGCATGCTCGCTTTCTACTAGGGTGCCCTGATGAACAGGACCCTCCCGTTAAATCATAAGACACCCTTCAGGCAGTCTCTGCGGCTGCGGGGCTGACTGAACAGCTAGTGGCTTTTGAAGAGGCTGTGGCTCAGGCTACGGAGCATGCCTCTTCGGTTTTGGCCTTTGTGTCTCTTTCCTTAGGCGCCACCTTTTCAGGGGCATTTTGTGATTTGTGTCAGTTGGGCTCCTCTAAGGGCACAAAATCTAAATCTTTGAAAAAAGAGACTAAAAGAAGTCTCGCCATCGATCGTGGGATCGAGAGCGCTCTCGGGCCTCGGTTTCCCATACTTTTCTGGAGTTTTCGACTACGGTCGATCCTTCGGCCCTGGCTGCTGTCTCCATGGTCTCCCCATTGGGCCAGTTGGTCAAGACATCCGTTGACCAACCTGTCGAGCTTTTTCTCGAACCAGTCAACCTGTTGTCGCCAGATGAGGCCGATACCATCCTCTCTAGGACTCTTGTCCTGCCTGCTGCTTCCCAGAGAGAGTCAGACCAGCCTGCTGATCCGGCCCTCACCCCTGGGGATCTGGTTATCTGGGAGGATCCTCGGCTTTCATCGGCTCCCTTTGAGAACCACCATCAGTGGTCCTGATGGTCGAGGTCACAGTCCTGATCCCGAATCCCTGAGTAGAGCAGCCCATGCCGGCTTTGGCATTCTCGCTGTGAGCATTTGGGCAAGCGGCATCATTGCTACTTCTCTTCTTTCTTCTCAGATGAGAAGAATCTCTGCCGCAAAATGTGTCTGTGCTACGAGAAGTTTATATGGCATCAGCTCATGTTCACGGGGGGTTAAGCTGATTCTGGCCCCCACCCCGACTATCCCGTGGCTCCCGCCACCAAGGCTTCAGCTACCCCTGCTCGGCCTATCCCAGCATCTTCACCTGTTCAGGTGGAGCCACTGCCTAAGCAGCCAAAGGAGGGCTGCACCTCCTAAGGATGCCTGTACTGCTCCCGGGCTTCCTTATTGACTGTCAGTCACCGTAACTCCTGACAAACCCCATAGGGTCAGCAGAGGCTCTGGCGGTCGACCACTATTTGATGAATCTTCAGAGTCTGAGGGCTCCTCCCTACACTCCCATCCATTGGATGTCAAGTCAGGAGAGGATTTGTCAACTTGCATGGTCCTACTTCCTTTGTGGGCCTGCTCTGCCTAATCTTGGAATCTATGGATCTTCAGATGGAGCCCGTACGAGCATTCCGGCACAGGACCAGATGCCAGGGTCACACTTCATCTTCCGGTGCGGCGGCAGTTTTGACATGGCGCATCCAGGAGCAACATTACAACAATAAATGACTCACAAAAGGTTAGCTCCATTCATTTTAAACTATATTAATTGTTTTAATTGGGCGTTTTTGCAGCCCTGGTGATTGCCCCCACTGTTTTGGACAGTTTTCCTTTAAGGTAGAGAAGTAGTTTAAAACAGTTTTAAAGCATTTAAACTATACTTTCCAAAAATGTATTTCCATACTGTAACTTAAATTTGTATGTGTTCTCTTTTACTGCATTCATTTAATTAAGACATTTGTTTTTCCAAAGAATTCTGCCTGCGTGAGATTCCTTATATTGTATGTGTGACTGTAGAAGGTTTTATTACAAATCTGTGATGACTGTTAATGCTTAGAAGGGTCTCCAGTTGCAATCAAATTGAAAAGGGTCAGTAGTGGATCCAGCAGGATTAGGGAGAATGCCAGAGTTTCATACGAGTCTGCAGGGATTGTGAACTGGGCTATTGCATGTCCTGTAGGGCGAAGGCTAGATCAGGTTTTTGCGCTGCTACTCCGAAGAGGGCATACTTACTTGGGCCTTCCTCTTGTGTGTAATAGCCACAAAAAGGGTTCATATTTGGCCTAAAGACTCGAGACTGGTATTGTGCCCTGATCCAAAGTATAAAGGGATACTCTGGGACCCAGTGGTAAGTGTTCTGTTATAAACCCAGCGAGCACTCTGGATGGACACGAGGAGGGTATCCCTGTTTTCCCCCCTTTCCTGTCTTGGATTGCACTTAGGGGTTGGTACTGTGAGCTCAGTGATCTGACCCTCATGAGTGGGTTCGTGACACATGGCAGAAACCCAGCACAAGTTGATGGATGTCCCCTTTCTGGGCACCGACTTGTTTGGGATAGGGGTGGAAGGACACCTCACTTGCATTGAGAAGTCCACTGCTGCCCTCGACTCTGTTGTTCCCACCCAGAGGGATCCCAAGGGCTCTAAGGCTCAAAAGAAGAAGCCCCTTCGGCCCCTCTCTGCTCCTGAGGCCGGTCCGTCCCATCCCCCAGCTGGGCAGCAAGCCCAGGCTTGGCAACCTCAACTGAGATTGGTTGTTTTGGTCATCTGGAAACCAGATGATTAGGGTCCTGCTGCTTCCTCAGTCGGTCCCTCCTCCAAGCCTGCCCGGTGACGGGATGGGGGGGGTGCCTCCACCATGCCCATCCTGACCTCCTGGGTCCTCCTGTGGGGGGCCAGCTGCGCCACTTCCTTTTCACCTGGTCCACTGTCACCACGGACAGGTGGGTCCTCGAGGTGATCGGTCAGGGTCTGCCTCTAGAGTCTGAGGCTTACCTGCCTTGCTGAGCCTGTGCCCCACAGGAGGACATGGTGTCCGCCGACATGCTGTCAGCCCTGTGGGAAGACATTGCCCAGCTTCTCCAGAAGGAGGTAGTGGCTCCTGTCTCGGACACCCCCACCCAGTATGCCCAGGGTTTATCTCCAGGGTAGTTCCTGTTGCCAAAACAGACAGGGGCTGGCTCCCCATCTTAGCTCTGCATGATCCGAACAAAGTCTTTTGGTCGCGCACTTTCAGGATTGTCACTCTCTTTCAGATCATACCATCTCTGGAACGAAGCATGTAGTTTTGCTGTCTGGATCTTTAGGACACATTCTTCCATGTCCCAATCCATCCATCCCACTGCTGGTTACTCCAGTTCCATGTGGAGGGGAATTTTTACGAGTTCCAGGCCATACCATATTGCCTGTCCTCGACCCCCAGGGTCTTCAGCAAATCTGTCGCAGTGGTGGCAGCCTACCTGAGGCACCTAGGGATCCGGGTGTACCCCTACCTGAATGACTGCCTTATAGTGGGTCCCTCCAGGGAGGAGGTGGAGCAGTCCAGGGACTTGGCTCTCTAGACCTGCTTGTCCCTTAGTCTCCTGACCAACCAGGCCAAGTCGGAACGTGTACCTTCACAGGTGATGCACCTCATTGGGCAGAGCTCTACTCTTGTAGAGCCAGGGCTTGGTTTCCAGTGGACGGGGTGGACTCTCTCTCCTCCTTTGCCCGATCATTTTAGGTTGGGCAGTTGTGCAGTGCTCGGGACTTCCTGCACCTCCTGGCATTCATGGCGTCATGCACCAGCATGATCTATTGGGCCCAATGGAGAATGTGCTCTCTGCCATGGGAGCTTGCCGCCCAATGGTCTCAGTGCCAGGGTCACTTCGACCAGTCGGTCACTGTGACTCAGCTGATGTGGGATGCCCTCCAGTGGTGGTTAGTTCAGGAACATCTTCAGGAAGGTATCCCATTTGTCCACCCAGGGCCGACGGTCACTATCACGACTGATGCCTCCCTGATGGATTGGGGTGCCCACCTGTGGGACCATAGAGTCAATGGGCTCTGGACCCCTGAGGAGTCCCGATGCCATATTAACCTGCTGGGGCTTTGAGCAGTTCGGCTGGCGATGACAGCCTGTGTTCTGCACATTTGGAGTCAGGTTGTTTAGGTCCGGACAGACAACACCACAGCCATGTACAACCTTAAGAAACAGGGTGGGACACACTCCCTTCCTCTGTTCAGGGAAGCTCTCCGCATCTGGACCCTCGTGCTCCGTCTGGACGCCAGTCTCCTGACCAAGCATGTGGCTGATGTCTCCAACCAGCTGGTGGACGCTCTCAGTCGTGTGGGCGAGGCATGTCACGAGTGGTCTTTTCATCTGGAGATGGTACATAGCCTGTTCACCCCTCTTCTGGACCTGTTTGCCTTCGGGGAGAACGCAAAGCTGAGGCTGTATTGTGCCCATCCCCCTCAGCAGGGAACGAATTCTTGAGGCCCTGGACCCCTGGCCTCCTCTATGCCTTCCCTCCATTTCTGCTGATACACAAAGTGCTGATCCAAACCAGGAACGACAAGGCACAGATGATCCTGGTGGCTCTGGACTGACCCCACCAGTTCTGCTTCTCAGCCTTAGCAGCAGGCTCCCATGGCGTTTTCCTCTCCTCCCAGATGTGCTCTTTTGCAGTAAGGGGAAGGTACTCAATCCAGACCTTCAGTCCCTGCACCTGACAGCCTGGTTCCTGAGTGGCTAGAGTTCCTGGCTTTGGGTCTGTCTGATGATGTCTTCACTGTGGTTGAGACTTCTCTGAAGGAGTTGACCGGAAAATGTTATGCCTTCAAATGGAAGAGGTTCTCCATTTGATGCCAGGGCAAGGGGCTGGACCCTTTATTTTTCCCAGTGGCTAGTATTCTTGACTACCTTTGATCCTTCTCTTAGTTAGGCCTTTGGTCGGCGACCCTTAAGGTGCACCTGGCAGCCATCTCTGCATACTTGGCGCAGGCTGGTATGTCATCAGTGGCGCAGAAGAAGGTGGTCTGGTGCTTTCGAGGCACAGGTGTGAGATGTCACACCTGTCATGGAAGATTGCCTTCTTGGTGGCTACCACATCTGCCGGAAGGATCAGTGAGCTCCAGGCACTCTCGGTGGAGTCTCCTTTCTTGGTCTTCCACAAGGACAAGGTTGTCCTTCGCCCCAACCTGAAGTTCCTCCTGAAAGTTGTGTCTGAGTTTTACCTTAACCAGGTAATGAATCTCCCGGTGTTCTTCACCAGCCACACCTTGGATGCCGAGCACAGGCTCCATACTCTGAGTCTGAGCTGAGCGCTTGCCTACTATAAGGAGCGCTTGGCTGGAGTTCTGGGAGAGGTTCGCCAGCTATTTGTCACCTATGCTGAAGTCTCACCTGGCAGACTAGCAGCTAAGCAGATGATTGGCAGGTGAATTGTATCCTGTATAAACCTCTGCTATAGGTTGTCCAGTAGGGAGCCTCCCGTAGGGCTAAGGGCTCATTCCACCCATCATACCACTGCCTGGGTGACTGCTTCCTGGGATGTCCCTATCCAGGAAATCTGCAGGACTGCTACCTGGAAGCCAGCACACACCTTCATTTCACACTACCATATTGACCTTGAGTCATGCCGGGATGCTGGTTTTGGGGACTCAGTTCTCCAATCTCTATTCCCTAAACGGGGAGTGCCCCTTGTCCCCTCCTCCTGGAGAACTGCTAGGAGTCTGCCAGAAGTGTGGATAATACATCGTATCCACATCCCTCGAAAAACTGGTTACTCTGTAACAGCAGATCTTCCACAGACTGGTCTCTTGCAGTAAGTCATTACTTATGGGAGTCATCACCAGGTGGCGCTGTCACACGGCAGCTTCTTCCAGCATTCTAGTATAGGGGCCGGCCCCATGACATCACTTCTGTTGATGGAGAATAAGTGGGGGTGGCCCCAAGTATCCTTTGTTCATTTTTCCTGCCGGCTTCAACTCACACAGCAGCTAACTCAGTCTCCTAAATTGCAGTCTTCGACGGAACCTGAACCCGGTTTTACTTCTCTCTCCTGGGCCTGTGGCTTGCTCCCAGGCCCCGGTTCTTTTCTTCCCTTCTAGGTTCAGGGCCAGGCCTGTGCTCCTCACAGTACCCTCGGCTGTCCTTGTGTGTGGGCCTGTGTTCACTCACAGTACCCCTGCTGCTCCTTGGCCCAGCCTGGGTCAGGGGCCTCTTCCATGGCGGACAAGGCAGCCCTTAGGGAACCTGGGCAGGTTACGGGGACCCATCTTCGGGGTATCCCTGTTAGGAGCTTTTATTCCTGGCATCGGAGGGAGCAGGACTCACAATCCTCACACCCCTACCGATCCTCTCCATCGTCGGTGGCTTCTCTGCTGTCGATGGGGCGGCCTGTCTTGGAGGGCGCAGGACTACCACTCCTCACAACCCTACCGATCCTCTCCATTGTCGGTGGCTCCTCCACTGTTGACAGGGCTGCTTTCCCCATTGATGGAGCACTCACCGGGGCATGTCTCATCGACTGGCACTATTGCCCTGTCACCAACATGTCCCTCGTCGACAGAGGACCTCCCTCCATCGACAGAGCTTATTGCTCCTTCTTCCTAGTCAACGGGATGCATTCCTCCATCGACGGAACGTTCTAGATGTTCTTTCTTGTCGACGGGAGCTCCTCTCCCGTCAATGGAGCATTCCTCATCGATGGGATGGCTTCCTCCATTGATGGAGCATTCCTCATCGATGGGGACACGTTCCCCCGTCGACAGGTAGTCCTATTTTGCTTCCCTCGTTGACGGGGCTACTTCTCCATCGACGGCACCTACTGACATTCCGTCCCCTCCCATGGGGCAGCCTCCCTCTTTGTAGGAGGGTGCTCTGTACCACGGTGCCTTTCCAGCCCATGGGTATGCATCGGGGCCCCCCTTCCAGCCCTGGCATGGGCACTCTTCTGCGGTGTCGGCTAGGGTTCACCCCTGTCACCCTTTGCCCATTCTGCGGCTGATCCCGTTCCGTTGCCCGCTGCCAGGTGCCCGTCCCGCTTTCCTTGCCCCTCCTGTGCCACCTCGTGGGCATCGGGGTGCCTGGGGCTGCCATTAGATGCTCCCATGCTGCCTCACCCTCTTCCAGGCACTGACCTTGGGCACCCTTCTTCCATTGACCTAACTTCTTCTCAGGTGCCGGGCATTGCCTGCATCGTTGTTGAAGTCCTCCGTTCCTTAGATCGCGGCTCGGCCTCAGGCTTCCCTGTGGGTCCCCCGCCACGCCGCTCTCCCTCACCCCACTCAAGTGCTTTTACCTGGACCCTCTGGTTTGTCTCTGGACCCTCCCCCGTGTGTCCGCCCTCCCTCTTTGGGGCCTCAGATGGGGAGGACCCTTTTGGGGTCCCAGGCTCGGACACCAGCTCGTCGGACTACGGGGACCCTGGTTTCCCCTCTCTGTTTCCTCTGTGTTTTGTGGATGTCTCACCTGCCACTCCAGATGCCTCCGCATCTGTGGATGCCTCCTTCTTGGATCTTTTGGTGCAGATCCGGGCCGTCTTCTGGTTCTTCGATGGGGACCTGGATTCTTTTGTCGGGATCTCACCGATTGCCTTGCCGTACCTGTGAAATCTGTTCGGGTTGTCCTTCCCATGGTTTCGGCGTATAGCCATGTCCCTGTCATGGGCGCCACCCTGTTCCACCGCACCACCCCGTGGGCCTGACCGGCTTTACCATGCCCCCCTTGATTGTCTGCCGCCCTGCGACTGACTCCGGGTGCCATATGATATGCTCACAACCGACCGCATTGCCTCGGCCATACTAGTTTGGTGCCGTCAGGATGGAGAGTCTCGCACTTCCTGATCTTGGCACGAGGGTCTCTGCCTCCAGTGCCTTACTACTGCATATCCTTCATTCTTTGGGCTGCTTGGCCCACAGTCTGCATGCCTTGCGTGCCTTGGCAGCAGATGCACTGTCCTGCTTGCCACCCTCGCAAGCCTCAGCGTGGGTTGCCCAGTCGGTGGCTGCCCTGCCCTCCCTTGCCCGTCACCTTCTCTGGGCGAGCTGTGACTTAGTTGATACAGCTGCTTGCCTGTCTGCCAGGAGCGTCGCATTGCGGCGCCATGCCTGGTTACGGGTGTCGGTATGGCCCCTGCCGTTCACTTGTCGTGGCTGATACCCCGTCCTGCAGGGACCGTCTCTTTGGTGCCAGTATCCATTCCATTCTGGATTCTCCCCATGGGGTTTTCCCCATCCATCCTCCTCTTGCAGGTCTCTGAGGCATCAGGGACTCCATTCACCTGCTGTAGAGGCCTGCTCCTACTACGGGACTTGACGCTCCATGTGGATTTCTTGGGGTCCTAGAGAATTTCAGTCTCAAATCCTTGTCTTCTCTCACACGGGAGAGGTTGGACAGAGTACTGCTGCTGGAGTTGGTAAGAGTCACATACGTGGTGGAAGTGCACAAGAAATCTGAACACAGGGATGTTGCTGTAGAACGATGATCCGTTGAACTTATACACCAGTGTGAGGTTCTTGGGCAGGGAGCTCACTGCGAAATTAGGTCTGCACAAGGCCTCTGGTCCAGGATCAAGGCCTGTTTGCACATCAGCTAGCTGGAAATAAGTGCAGTACTGGGTACTCTTGGAACATTTTGGAATTTCTTTGATGCCACATTTTGCATCATAATTAACAACTGGTCAGTGTTGGCCTACAGCAACAGACAAAGGGGCACCTAGTGTTCAAATATGCTAGGAGGAGTAACCAAGGTGATTTCCTTGGCACTAAAAAAAACAGTTCCATCTGTCAGCATCTATATAGTGGGCTCCCAGAATATACAAGCAGATTGCTTACCAGACATACTCTCAGACCAGGAAAGTGTCCTGAAAACATCCAGTTTCCCAACAGGTGTAGCTGACTAAATATAGTTCAAGACAGTGGTCCACTATGGCCCCAGCTCTCATTCAGACTTGGCGCCTTGTCGTAGGAGGGAAAAGTAACCAGTGGGGTTCCACAGGGATCAGTGCTTGGTCCAATCCTTTTCAACATATTCATCAGTGACATCACTGAGGAACTGAAAGGGAAAGTCTGTCTGTTCACAGATGATACAGAACTCTGCAACAGGGTGGACACACAGGAAGGGGTCCAAGGAATGGAGGCAGATCTAAGAAAGCTGGAGGAATGGTCCAAGAACTGGCAGTTGAGATTCAACTCCAAATAGTGTAAGGTAATGCACTTGCGTAAGAGTAACCCAGGAAATAAGCATGTCCTGGAAGGGCAACAGTTGGAAATGACAAAGTTGGAACGGGATCTAGGAGTTATGATATTGGACGATTTAGAGGTAGGAAAGCAATGTGAAAAAGCGGCACTGAGGGCAAGTGGCATCCTTGGATGCATAGGTAGAGATATTACAAGGCAGAAATCGTGAAGTAATCATTTCACTCTGTAGGTTCTTGGTGAGCCCTCACTTGGAGTACTGTGTGCAGTTCTGGAGGCCACACCCAAAAAAGGACATAGACCGTCTGGAATCCGTGCAGAGGAAAGCCACCAAGATAGTGCAGGGACTACACCACCAACCTTGTGAAAATAGGCTCAACCAGTTAAATCTGGTCTCACTAGAGCAGAGAAGTAACAAAGGAAACATGATAGAAACATCTGAATTTGTTAAAGGGATAAACGCAGTACATACCGGTAACCGTCAGGAAAATAATACTGCACGTACAAGAAGGCACAACTTACGCCTGGTTGGCGGTAAATTCAGAACCAATGTTAGGAAGTACTTTTTCATAGAGAGGGTCATGGACCCTTGGAACAGCCTGCCACCTGAGGTGGTGGTGGCTAAGACTGTCAGAATTCAAACGGGCATGGGAAAGTCAGTGTAGTCACCTCAACAAGAGCAGTAGATGGGGGGTGGGGTGGACATCTTGGGCAGACTAGATGGACTGCATGGTCTCCTTCTGCCAGCAGATTTTTTTTTAATGTATTATGCTTTTTGTGTTGGTCTCATCTGCCACTCAGCTCCAGCCCCCAAGCACCTGCTTCACTCCCCTATAGCCGTGCTCCACAGATACCCCCTGGCTTATCCCCCAGGGCAGCGCCGTGGCACTGTATCAGGCCCATCTGCGACGGGGGAAGGTGTCGGTGGCAACTGACATTGCCTCCCTAGATTCCCTCCAAGGTGGGGTTCGGGGCCCAGTGGTGCCACTGAGCCATAATTGGTCGGCGGAACAGCAGGGAGCCATAGAGGCCAAGTGCTAGGGTGGGCGTCATCTTGAGGTGGCCAACTGTTTTTCTGGACTGCCCCAGGGGTGGGAACATGCAGTGACGTCTAGCGTCTGACTCGCCCCTCTAGTGTGCAGGCGCCGGTTGCCTGTGGTTTCCCTGGCTTCTGCCAGGGGTCCATCAAGCACCAGACACTCTACCCCTCCCTCCCCCCCGGAGAAGGAGAGCAGTCCATGGAATGCTCTATCCTTCTTCCCTGGCCGGCCCTCCAACTCCCTAGGTCTGTTCCCGAACCCGGGTCATCGGTGTCGTGAGTGGAAATGTGATCACTGTGCTGGTGGGCCGGCTGCCAGCAAATTCTAATGTAGTGCCATTTCAAGGGTTCGTGAAAAAATATTACTCGGTTTCAGAGTTATAAGGATTTGAAGTTTTTTTTTTGTGTGAATATGCTTAGTAGGATTTTTGGATAGCCCCCTAATATGACATGAACATTTTTGTTGTCGAGAGAGATTTTTGCTTTTACACCACTTAGTTCTCACAACACGTAAAACACTTTTTTGGGTCGTGACGACTGCCATTTTGTTTATTTTTTCTTCAAACTAAAAAAACAAGGAAAATAGATAACAATGAATTTGAAAAAACAAGCACATGAATCTTGCTAAATGGGACCTGTTAAGCAAGGTTCTGTTTTGTTTTCCCCAAATAAGCCAGAAATAACTTTTTAAGACTTTGGCTGTGCGACACATAAATTTTAGTGTTGCACAGTTTAGCGTTGCACCTAAATGTGCGACACTAAAATTACATTTTTGTATCTCAAATACTTGTACTGATATCTTGGCCATTTTACAATATTCAAGTCCCAAATTTGAGTATACTGTTTACGTGACCCTACCTCATGAACAAAGATAGTGGGACTTTCCAAGCATAGGTCAAAAGGTAGTTTCACAGTTGCTTTGTGAAACCATATTTTGGGCGAGATTTAACACTTTCTGGTGACCAAGTTTATGATGTAGGGTCAAAATAATTTTCATATCACACATTTAGGTGCAACACTAAAATTCTGTTTCTGTGTTTCACATACATTTACTCATAACTTGGCCTTTTTATAATATTTTAGTCCCAAATTTTGAATATACTGATTACATGATTCTGCCTGATGAACAAGAATAGTGGAAATTTTCAAGTACAGGTGGAAAGGTGATTTTTGCAGTCGCTCTGCAAAATCACCTTTTTGGTGGGATTTAAAACATTCTAGCAACCACGCTAATGATGTAGGGTCAAAATAATTTTGTATTCCACATTTAAGTGCAACATTAAAATTTTCTGTGCACACCAAAAATGGAATTCTTGGGTCGCACTTAAATTCAGATGAACTTTTTCTATGGTGCAGGGCCCTCTGGACCCTGTGCTTCTGCAGACCTATGTGAATGAGGATGATTCCACTATCTTAAAAAGAACAAAAATTAATTGCAAAAAACAGTGTTAAGGCACCAGGTAGGGTTCAAGTTAACAAATCGTCAAAGTAGGGAAATGTGATGTTAGGGTTTCCAACCCTAACTCCCCCCCCTCCCCAACAGAGAAAGGACAAGGCCAAACAAGCAACCACAGACAGTCATCATTAAGTAAGACAAACAACAACTGATGTGCTACCTTTGTGTATTTGTGTCTGCAGCTGCAAAGTCACAGGCTTCATAGGGATCTTCATTTCTGTAGACAGAAGTAGTGTTGCAGTTTGGGTATCATGAATTTCTGAATGCAGTACCACAAGTGCAGGCCCCACAGGGGCCTGTGCTTCTGCACACAGAAGTCAGTGTGTATGTCTTACACTGGCAGCTGCAGAAGTGCAGGCCCCTGAGACACCTGCACTCCTGCAGATAGAAGTATTGTTGTTATCTGGGTATCGTGGATTTCATGGGGCCTGTACTTCTGCAGCCAGAAGTATGTGTATGTCTTACAGTGTGCATGAGTACATGTGGCTACAGAAAGGATGGCCCTGTAGGGGCCCGCACTTCTACAGACAAAAGAACTCTTGTAATTTGGGTATCATGGATTAGTATCTTTGGATGCAGAGGCATGTGTTTCTGCATACAGAAATAGTGTTTTGATTTAAGCATAGTGGATTTCTCTCTGCAGCTAGAAATACGTATGTCTGTCTTGCAGTGTGCGTGCTGCAAATACAAATTCATAAAGGTAGCAGTGCTACTGCATTTGTGTCATCTGGAAACAGTTGTATGTGGTTTATCTTACCTTATGAGCATTTTCTGGGGTTGCTTGTGTGGTAATGTCATTTTGCTTCTTGGTGGAGGATTAAGGTTAGAAATCCATACGCCACATTTCCCTACTTTTATAGTGTTAACTTGAGCCCTAACTGGTACATTTTGTTTTCCTCTGGTCTCCTTCCGTGCCGGAGGTTCTGGCCCCTCGCCCCGCTTGTCACCCCCATGCCTAGGCTTACCCCCCTGGGCAGGGCCGCTGGGTGGGCACCTCCCCTCCAAGGAACACAGTCTCTTTAGTGCTGGCTTGCCCCCCAGGGCTGGGCCATGGGAGCCAGGACCCCCCTGTCAGGTATTAGTCGCAGCGGGTGTGCCAGTGGAAGTGGGGGCTGTCATGAATGGGCCCAGAGTTTTTTAGTATGCTTGAGATCCCTTGGGGTGGGGACGAGCAGTGACACCAGCATCCACCCCTCCCCCCTAGCATGAGACGCCAGCAACGGTGGTACCCCCAGCCTCCTCTAGAGGTCAGCATAGCACCAGACTCTCTTCCCCTTCCCCCGGAGAAGGACAGCAGTCCCTTGGATGCTCAATCCTTCTCACCCAAGCCACCCTCCAACTGCTGAGTCAGTCGCTGCACCCGGGATGTAGGTGCTGCAAGCAGACGCCTTGCCACTGCGCCAGCGGGCTGGCTCTAACTGGTATATTAACACAATATATTTTTTGCAATGAATATATAGATGCTACATATATGTGAATTGACAGTGAGTGTACAATTGCCCTTCTAGTATGATGGTAGCTTCGTGTACAAAAACAAATGCCTTCTCCATGGATCAAATGGTGATTCCCACATTTTAGGTGAAATTATTGTAAAATTGCATTATTATATTTCTTATGGTTGTAAGAGTGCATTCTCAAATTCTTTGGGTGAGGGAACTACAAAGTGAAGCTGGGCAGTTCTGTCACACAAATGACTCGGCGGGGGGGAGAAAGTCTTATAACTATAAGAGATATAGTTACTGTAGATGTAAACATTATAAATCGTATTGAAGATTGCATTTTTTTTAGATGGAACTTAAGCTCAAAATCAGATGTTTTTCTTTGTGAAAAATAATAGAAACCCTGTGAGTGGAAATTACTGTACTAACTGAACTTAGAACTTCAGAATTTTAGAACTGTGTGCACGAGACACCCTATTCTAAGAGTACCTGGAATGTTTAGAAATGAACAGTTCTGATTGGCTAAGAATGATGTCATGATTTATAATACTAAAAATAAGAATGTATATTGAGCTGCTTTTTTCAGAAGTAGATATTAGCTTTCTCATTCTACGCTGAGAATACTTTCAGACCTCAAAAGAGTGGAAAATAAAAGGGCATGTAAAACTCTCATTTTTAGATATTTCTTGTGTGGTTTTATCACTTTTTTACTGCACTTTTCATGGTGACTACTGTTGTAGAATCTAAATCTCTAGCTAGATGGGTAAGCTAATAGCTACCTTTAACCTTGGTGTCTATGTGGGTCTAAGGCTTGCTAATGAATGTGTATGGAAAAGTGACATGACTTTCCCAGGAACTGATTGTGTCACCTACAGTATACCTTCTGTTAGCCTAGCCTGGGAACCTAAGCACGTTTTTACAGTGTTTCAGATGGCCATTTTCTATTTCTGAAAGATTTTTTTTTAACCTCTCTAGGGTTCAAAACTAATGGTATACCATCCCATTTTGCATACCAGAGTCCAGATTTTCAAAGCAGAATAGCATTTAATACTACCTTACCACAACTGCAGATTTCTGGCCCCATTTTGCAGAACAAAGTTTGATTCCGACACTGGGGCCATCAGAGTACCATATTTATATTTTAGATGTTCTGTTTCCCAGTCTGTATTTTTCTGAGGAAATGTCTGCCTTTCCTCTATCATCCAGACACTCTCTTTATGTTTCTGTATAATCCTCTGTGCAGCAAGTGCTATGTCTTTTTTTGCTTCTAGTTACTAAGCATTTGGTATTTATAACCCAAATTATGCTATAGTGGTGTGGTAGCAGAGTCGAGTAGGCACTGAATTGTTTAAGTCATGATTTTCAACTGCTTATATCTCAGCCAGACTCTTCCGATGTGGTAAGTTGGATAAAATTTTATATTTACTGGTGAGCAATTTTTTGAATGTGTTCAACCAGTTGATATTTGTCATAATAGCCAGTCGGTTATTACGACATTCACACGCACCACTGCTCAAAAGGGAGCACTCTTTCATTGGCTCCCTGTCTGTGAGAGGGCATTCTAAATAGTCCATAAACATGGTGGCTCCGTTGGTAGCGAGGAACCACCACAACCGTCCCCTCACCTTCCAATATTTTTTTTCATCTGGTTGAGACTATATTTAGTAATACTTTTATTTTTTATTTTTTTATGTATCTGGTTGATCCTGTGGTTCGACAGCCAGCTTTAGATCACACACACACACACACACACACCGTCGCACACACACACACACACATATATATACTGTCAGCACGAGCGGGTCGAGTCCATGGCTGACTGCTTCCTGGAGAGGTAAGTGTGAGCGCAATCGCAATTTGAACTGCAACTTAGTGGGAAAAATTAATTAAAGTGGGAACAAAAGAAGCTGGAGGTTCCTGTGCTGAGTTCAGGCTGCTGTGGGTATGAGGGAGAGAGAATGGGGACTGCTGTACACCTGGGGAATCTGGAGTGGGATGGGGAGCTGCTGCTGCATTTAGTGGGTGACTGCTGTTGCAAAAGGGAAGGCTACAGATGCTGCATTTAGGGGTGCCTGCTGCTGCATTTAAGATTGCTGGAGTAGGTGGCAAGGTGGGGGGTGTTATTGAAAGAGAGAGAGAGAGGGAGAGTGTGTGTATATGTGTGCGTGTGTGTGAGTGACAGCACTCAGGCTGAAAAAAAATTGTTCACCAACAATTATAAAAAATAAAAAATGGAAAAGTGTCCATATGAGAATTTAATGCACACCCTCAGTGTGGCATGCTTTGATAAACCGCTCTGGCTTCACCCTCGGGGTTTATGTAGCATCCCACACCTCGTGTGTGTATTAAATTCTCATATCACACACTTCCCCATCCTTTATTCTCTATGTAAAGCATTTTTCCTTTACCTAGAGATGAGCCAAAACATGAAATGTATCCGTTTGTACTCTGATAATGGTAATCCACATGTCACTTGAGTCCCCACTTTTGCAGATGCACTTAAGTCAGTCTGGGACAGTGCACCTGTGAAAGTGAAAAAGTTACTGTAGCAACGGAAAACTGAGATGGAGGGATGGCTTTAATGGTAATATTTTCTAAATTTAGAAGTCACAAAATTGTAAAATGAGAAAACTATGAATGATTTTTTTTTTTGGCTGTAAAAGGTTCATTTTTTTTTTCATTTTATGATGCGACTACAAACACAAAGCAGTAAACACCAGGATGCCCAGATAGGCAGTTACAGCATAGAATAAACAGCAAAGGGCCAGAAAACATAGCAATGAAGGTTAATCGTACCATTGGATAATATACTACAGACTGAAGAAAGTCTATTACGCAGTTAATGGGCTTAAATCCAAAAGGGTAAGCATGTCAACAGGAAGATTAAAATTCATATTATTTTATTTTAGAAGTTTCACTGAGAAAGCACACTGAGCAAGCTGCTCATTTCAGGTGCGTCCTGGGGATCCAGACATTTACAGCAAAAATAATAGTTGAACAGGGTACATCAAGAAAAACGTTGTTACAGAAATACTTAAAAGCTCCGAAAATTCAGTAGGCAATCAAATTTTAGAACAAGTAGGAACAAACTCAACAGTAGAGGGAACAAAAATAGTTTAGTAGTTTTGTAGTGTGTTGCACAACAGATGAGTGCAATTTATATTTACACAATGAAAGTGCAACTTAAAAGGGGCTGACAAGATACATGATCCAGTCCACGTGGTATACAGTACATAAATAGGGGAACCATATAGGAAACTCATTTCAGTTGTTGTATGAGGAAGCTTAAAGGAAATATACTTGTGTGGTATAATTTGCTGTACATATTATTAAACCAATGCACCTGTAACCTGCCCATCATTCACTCCCGAGTTAAGAAATTCTCTTCTGTCTTCTGTTGCTAGCCTTGCTTCTAGAGCAGAAAGCAGCTAACTGAAAAAGCCACATTTTCTTATTAATTTAAAACTTATATCTCAGCAGGAGTCAGTGTCTGTTGAGATTAAGTAGACAGATACTTTATTAGAAGTAGAAGGGGTCTTATTTAGGGTTAAAAAAAAGAAAGAAAAAAAAGAAAGTCAGTGTGTGTTCTGTGCTGGGAAGGGTATTGTATCAGCTGACTTTGCTAAACCAGTAGGAGAAAAGAGAGCTTAATTGGGTGTGTGGCTTAGACACTATAAAAGCAAGTGACTCAAATTACAACTTCCTGTTGTTAGCCTTTTTTCTTACTAATTGCCCTCCATCCCACCCCTCTACCCACCCACCTTAAGCCAGTTCTACTTTTATAGCCACTGGATCTGATTGTCAACAGGAACTTCCTGTTTGGCAGTAGGAAGGGAAGGATCATAGAGAAACATTGGTTTTGTCAAACCTAAAGGAAAAAAGTAGCTCACTCTTCCCCCCTAGCTGCTGGTGGTCTGACATTGAGCAAGGAAGAAGGAGGCTACTAAAGAAGATAGGAAGTTGCTGTCCCAGAACAGGAAGGGTAAGAGTTGTAAGGAGAGGAGAGAGTAAGCATACAGAGAAACAGGAGAGGGGACACAAAATAAGACATTATAGGAGTGGTGCAGTGCAGTGACTGTGGGGCGGCAGTGTTCTGGGAGACATTCTGGAGGCTGCAATGCTGCCCTATTTGCAGTCACCTCTCTGGTCTGAGAGAGGAGGTTGCCCGACTCCAGGCTGACCTGGTTAGGATTCGTAAAACCTCCTTCCCCCACCCAGGGACCACCAGGGCCAATGCCGCTACCTCAAATGTTGCCAAGAAAGAGGAGAGACTGGACCAGGGTGGGCTCAGGGAGGGAGAGGGTGGTGGAGCAGAGTTGCATCCCTCTAGCTGTACCTCTCCACAATTCATTCGCTCTTCTGGTGGATAGTGGTTCCTCTATGGAGGTACCTGTAGTGGAGACCAAGGAGATGCTGGGAACCTTCACAAAGGAGACCCACAGGAGGGTGGCATGGGACCCCACAGGGGAAGGAAACAACTCCTGGTGGGGGACTCAAGTCATTAGGGGGGTGGAAATGGGGGAGGAAGGGGAGAGGGAGGTAAGGTGCCTTCCTGGCGCCACGGCTTGCAGGGACAGGAAGCGAATCCTCAGGATCGTGGGAGGAGCTGCACGAGGGAGGGAGCTGGATGTCATTGTCCACCTAGGGATAAATGACCTGGCTAGGAATGGGATCAGAGCAGTGCAAGAGGAGTTTGTAGAGTTGGGGAGGGGCCTTGGACAAGTAGCACATATGGTTACCTTCTCGGAGGTGCTGCCTGTCTATGGCAAGGGTGATGCTAGGGCACTCCTTACCAGGGAATTCAGTGAGTGGTTGAAAAACTGCTGTGGAGCTCAGGGTTTTGGCTTCATTGGGGACTGGGGAGCCACCTGGAGGGATGCAGACCTATACTGGTGCGATGGTCTGCATCTGTCCAGGGGGGGAACCAGGATCCTAGTTGAGAGGTTTAAATGCTTCATTGGCAAGCATTTAAACCCCTAGGGGAGGCACTGAAAAGGAGCAGGGAAATCCCAGTCCCCCACAAAACATGGTAATTAGTGAGGTAAACACCAAGGTAGAGAAGTTATTAGGGAGCAGGACAGAGGTAAATGTAAAAAGGCAAAGGCAGTAAGGACAGGAATGGGGCTAAAAGGGGTAAGGCTATCAAAAGTGGAGGGTGACGAGTACCAATGCCTGTAGTCTGTGTAACAAGCTCCTTGAACTAGTGGCCTTGATGGAAGAGGGTTGCCTGGATATTGTGGCAGTCACAGAAACATGGTATACAGAGAACCATGACTGGGATGTCAGCATACCAGGATACACAACCTACAGGAGGGACAGGGAGGGTAAACGAGGAGGAGGAGTAGCTCTGTATGTAAAGGAAGGGATCAAAGCAACAGAACTAAAGAGTAAACAGGGAGCAGATGAGGCACTCTGGGTCACCCTGGAGACAGGAAATGGCACCACAGTCCGCACGGGGGTTGTATACAGACCCCCATCTCGGGGAAGGAATGGACAATGAAATGATAGAAGGCTTCCTTAGAATGGCAGAAAAAGGGGAGATATTGTTGATAGGTGACCTGAATATGCTAGATGTTAACTGGAGCACCTTTGCAGCAGGCACATCCAAGAGCAGGGTCATTCTTGATGCCGTACAGGCGGCATGCCTCAGACAGCTAGTATTGGAACCCACTCGGGAGGGAGCAGTCTTAGACCTGGTACTCTCAAATGGGGACGGAGAAAGAATCTCAGATTTAGAAGTGGGTAGCCATCTGGGAATAAGCACCACCAAACAGTGTGGTTCACTATAAACACAGCCATACAATCAAGCCATACAAAAGCAAGAGTATTGGACTTTAGGAGGGCTGACTTTGGGAAAATGAGAGAGTGCCTTAGAAAAGCACTAGCAAACAGGCAAGAAGGAGGGGTGGAGGAACAGTGGGGAATAATCAAAACAGCCATTACAGAGGCAACAAGCCTTTGTATAAAGCAAATCAATAAAACACAACAAAGGGAAAAACCGCTATGGTTCTCAAAAGAGGTGGCAGGGAAGGTTAAGGAGAAAAGGATAGCATTCAGGAAATATAAGGAAACACAGAAGGAGCAGGACAGAGAACTTTATCAGTTAAAGCAGAAAGAGGCTGGGAAGGCAGTCAGAATAGCAAAGGCCCAAACCGAGGAAAGGATAGCCAATTCTGTTAAGAAGGGGGATAAGACCTTTTATAGGTACATTAGGGAGCGAAGAAAGACCAAAGGAGGGATACTGAGGCTTAATAAAGGGGAGGAAATGTGGGTAGAGGGGGACAGTGAAAAAGCAGGGATACTGAACGAATATTTCTGCTCAGTATTCACAAAGGAAGAGGAAGGGGAGGTACCTAAACCAAACAAGAGAAACACTCTGAAGATGGGGATACCAGTCCATTTACAGAAGAAAGGGTTCTGAAAGAACTAATAAAACTGAAGGTGGACAAAGCAATGGGGCCTGATGGAATTCACCCAAGAATTCTAAAAGAACTAAGGGTAGAACTAGTAACAGCGCTGACTACTCTCTTTAACAAATCATGGGAGGATGGGTTGGTACCTGAGGACTGGAGGAGGGCAGATGTGATTCCTCTTCACAAAAGTGGGAGCAGGACAGAGGCAGAAAACTATAGACCAGTTAGTTTGACCTCAGTGGTAAGGAAAATGATGGAATCACTTCTGAATGAAAGAATTGTTGAATACCTAGAGGCCAGTAGGGCACAGGACCAAGGCAGCATGGATTCACGATCGGAAGGTCGTGTCAGACTAATCTAATAAATTTCTTTGACTGGGTGACCAACGTAGTAGACCAGGGAGGGGCTGTGGACATGGCCTACCTAGATTTTTGAGAGGCATTTGATATAGTCCCACACAAAAGATTAATACACAAGTTAGCCAGACTTGGAGTGGGCCCCAAGGTAGTAGCCTGGATAAACAATAGGCTAGACAGCAGGATGCAAAGGGTAGTAGTAAATGGAGTGCACAGTGAAGAAAGGAGGGTTACTAGCAGGGTACCGCAGGATTCAGTACTGGGACCGGTCCTTTTTAATGTCTTTATAAGTGACATTGCAGAGGAACTGGAAGGAAAAGTATGTCTCTTTGCAGACGACACAAAGATCTGCAACAGGGTTGATACACAAGATGGAGTGGAAAGGATGAGAAGGGACTTGGCAAGGTTGGAGGAATGGTCAAGTGTATGGCAGCTCAGATTCAGTGCAAAGAAGTGTAAGGTAATGCACATGGGAAACAAAACCCAGGGGAAGAGTACACAATGGGGGGTGAGATACTGACAACAGTAAAAATGGAAAGGGACCTGGGGGTAATTATATCAGATGACCTAAAGGTGGGCAAGCAATGTGAGAAGGCAGTAAGGAAGGCTGAGGGGATACTGGGATGCGTAGGAAGAGGCATCAGTAGTAGAAAACAGGAAGTTGTTATCCCTCTGTACAGACAGTTGGTGAGACCCCATTTGGAGTACTGTGTGCAGTTCTGGAGACCCCATCTCCGCAAAGACATAGACAGAGTGGAGGCTGTCCAGAGGAGGGCAACCAAAATGGTGCAGGGTCTGCACCAGAAGACATATGAATAAAGACTAAAGGAGCTTAATATGTATACCCTTGAGGAAAGAAGGGAGAGAGAGGACATGATAGAAACTTTCAAGTACCTCAAGGGAATCAACAAAGTCCAAGAGGGTAGCATCTTTAAGAAAAAGAGATGTGTAAGAACAAGGGGGTACAATTTGAAGATAGAGGGGGACGGGCTCAGAGGTAATGTGAGGAAGTATTTTTTCATGGAGAGAGTTGTGGATGCATGGAACAGCCTCCCTGAGGAGGTCGTGGAGTCAAGAACAGTGAGGAAATTCAAGAATGCATGGGACAGACATAAGGCAGTCCTAGTGGGGGGTAGGAGGAAGTAAGCTGTAGATTAACTAGGATCTGCAGCTTATCTGTTGGGTAGGAAAATGGGCAGACTAGGTGGGCCAAGCAGTCCTTATCTGCCGTCAAATTCTATGTTTCTGGGCCATTATGTAGGTGCTCTATGTAAACTGAGGCCATACTGGAACCAGATAGAGAAAATCTTGCTCTTGGGAAGTGTATGGGTGGGGAGTGGGGGGAGAGAAGCATTAGGGGTGACAGCTAAGGTGCCATTCCACTGGATACTATAGAGTATTGTGGTTTCCACTGTGGGAAACTTAGTTATGAGGTGTTCTTGCGCTACAGTTTATGTGCATGACATTTTGACAGACTGTTACAAGAACATTTCCTGGGGTTTCACAGATCACCTGTTTAGTGGTAAGATTGTTGCCATCCCACTGCGGATATCCAGGTAGGGCTTTCAGACTTGAGAGTAGTGGGAAAACTTCCCAGCAGCTAAGTGGGCAGTTTTCTCATAGTGGGAAGTCAGGGCCAGAAGATTTAACTATTCTCTGGAAGAGGGAGATCAAGATTCCTCCAGTGTCGCGGACTCGCACATCGTGGAAGTCTGGATCCGGGGGTTTCCAGTCCCATCAAGGCAAGATAAGGGTCCCTTAGTGCAGGTAGGGGCACCAATGACGTATATAAGTTCCAGATTTTCTCCCAATGGACGTCTAGAGCATGGCGTGACCAAAGGATGTGTGTAAGGGAGGTTTTTGATGAAGAGCAGTGTCAGCAGTGACTGAGTCATGATTCTTACTCTGTAGAGCCGAAGAGGGGTTTGTACACTCTGTCTAAGATCTGTTGCGTGGTTTTGCCTGGAATCTCCCTTTTAGAGACATACATTTAGATCCAGCCATGGTCCCAGGCCAAAGTGGCTATGTGGGTGTCAAATTTACTTTTCACGTGTCCCCAGACCCTGTTGTAGAGGTCAGGGGCACTTTCTTGGCTAGCAGAATTTGATCCCACTTGCCATGTGAAGAGTGATATGGAGGTTGGAAACCCAATTTTCCAGAGGGCCTGGGCTTGGTAAGATGTGATCAGATGCCACTTTTGCTATAAGCATGTCCCTGAGTTGGTGGTATCAGCAAAAGTAGGATCGTGGGATGTCACAAGTGACTGAGATGTCCTCAAAAGATTGAAGAACTCTGGTCTGGGGTTGGTAGAGATCACCAAGTGTTTTAACACCTTGAGTTTGCCAAAGTTTCCAGTTGAGATGGCAGTTGGCTGTTGCAAGGATTGGATTGTGCCAGAGGTGGTGGGAGATAGATGTCTTGGTGTCCAACCTAGTGTTTGGAATATTTACCACAAACTTCCCTAGTATGTCTTGTACTGGGAGCTTGGGTGGACTTCAGTGGCCAGTCTGGGAAAACCAGCTAGGAAGGGACTTTGAGTCCCCCCTGAGAAAGTTCTAGTGAGACCTATCAATGGGTGGCAGTGGAAGGTTCAGGTCTGTAGCAGAAGACAGCCTTCTGGAGGACTACCAACTCATGCTTCTGCTTCAGGCTGGGGAGTCCAGTTCCACTCCACCCTCCAGTGCTGTTGCAAAGTCTGCAGTTTGATTTTTGATGCCTTCCCTGCCCAAATGAAAGATTACATTTTTGAGCCTAGGCTTTGGAGATGGGACACCGGGATTGGAGTGGAGAGGTTAGCCAAAATATACTGCAGCTTTGGGAGGGCACTAAGTTTAAGTGCATTTGCCTGACCCTAGGTAGACAGTAATATATTACTGCAGCCTTGAATATCTATCTCCAATTTATCAAGCATACTGCAGACATTGGCATTTGCTGTGGCAGGAATTGTAGGACATAGTTGAATGCCCAGGCATGTAACTCCCTCAGGTACCCACAGATATGGGAATTCACAAACTGCTTGAGTACAGGCCTGGTTGAGGGGTATTATCTGTGATTTGGTGCCATTCAGTTTATAGCGTGACGGGGAAGAGTATTCCTGAATAATGGAGTCCAGGGCACGCAGTGAACTTGGGGTCTCTGAGAGAAACAGAGTGATGCTGTCAGCAGAAAGAGCCAACTTATGTAGCACCCCAGCTACTGTTATATCTGGAAATGTAGTTGCTACTTGAATTTTGAGCACCAGGGTCTGTCTGTACAACCAGTAGGAAGAGGAAGCAAGACAGTGGGCAACCCTGCCTAGTGCCTCCCTCAAGGGGTAATTTCTAGAATATGAGTGAATTAGTTAACACTGAGGCAGGGCCGTTGACATAGAGAAGTTTCACCAATGCAGTGAACTCTATGGCAAATCCAAAACATTTCATGGTGTCAAACAAGTATGGCCACTCCACCCTGTCAAGCACTTTTTGTTCGTCGGGTGACTGGGTGCAGTCAGGTTGCTGGCTTCCCAGAGGAGATCCAGGATGCGGTACATGCTGTCAGAGCCCAAATGAATGGGGACAAAGCTCACCTGGTTGTGGTAAATTAAAGTGCCCACAATGCCAGACAACCTGTGGGTCAGAATCTTTGCGAATATCTTGGCATCCACATTGATTAAGGAAATCGGATGAAATTGGGAGCATAAGATGCTGTCTTTCCCTTTTTTCAGAATAAGGATGATCAACGCTTACATAAACGAGGCAGGGAGGTTTCCATTTTTCCATGCTTCAATAAATACCTTTGCCAATCTGGGCGCCAAGATACGGACTAAAGGGAGATGCATGTCACTGGGGAAACCAGTCAAGATGGGTGATTTACCCTTGGACATGGATTTGATGGCATCTGCTACTTCAGTGTCTCTTGTGGGTTGGGTCAATGCCTGGTTAGCAGAATAGTGCACCTGAGGGAGAGTCACATCACAGTAAAAGGCCTCAAATTATTCAGCTGATGGGGCAACTTCCGAGGCATAGAGATCATGATAACGCTGCTGTAATCTGTCATCAGTAAGATTTGGTGCTGACACACCGAGTCTGGCTGCCTTTCCAGCCATTAGGGCACCAGCATTACAGCACCAGATCATTACGATGCCAAATGTCGGATTTGCCGCCCCCTCCCCGAGGTTTGCCCCCTCCCAGAGTTAGTGTCCTTAGAAGGGGGGTGTACATGGAGGGCACGGGGGGGGGGCACATATCGCCCCCTGCAAAAAGAGAAGACAGCGACTTTCCCACTTGGCGCCGGAATGACCGGGTGCACTGCCATGGTGGAACCGGCTGGCTGTGGTCTCAGTTGCAGGACTCATTTCTTGTTGTCCCTGGCCCGAAGTCTATGGACTAATAATTTTCTTGGCTGCATCTTAGCTTTCCAGTCGGTGTGGTTTAAATGGAGTAATACATATTCCATTTTATGCTGGAATATTTCTTCAAAGGATGCCCAGGCTTTGGTATTTTGGGGGCAGGGAGTGTCCCTTTCGTGTGGATGGACTTGAAATGCATGTTACAGTTTTTTTCAGAGCCCCCTCTCGTATTCTTGTGAGTTTATCCATCTCCATCCTCAGTATGGAGGTGTAGGGTATGAGTTTCCCCCAGAATACTGTCTTCATGGCCTCCCGTAGCCACTGAGGTGTCTGGGGTCTCATTGAGGGTGAAATAATCTGAGTGTTCCCCCTTCAGCCAGTGGGTAAGGATTCCTGTTGCAGGAGTAATATATTGAGCCTCCATTTGTTTCTGAGACCAACAGGACTGCCTCAGGTGAGGGATAATACCGCAGATGTGTATTCAGAAATTAGGATGCGCCCTAATGTTACATTCCTGGTAAGGGTAACTAACCTCTGAGATACAAAAATCACATCTATTAGGTTGTATGAGATGTGTACAGGATTAAAAGTCTTTGTCTTGGGGGGTGCAGTGCCCTCTAGATGTCATGTAGTCCCTCCTGATAGTAGGTGTGGAGAATATGGGCTGCTACAGGGAGCTTGGATTTATGTCTAGGGCCAGTTCTATCTAGAGTGGGGCATATAATGCAAGTTTCAAGTCTCCTCTCTAGTATGATCCCCATAGGACCTCCTGGGAGTTCCCAGAGTTATGTAGCTGAAAAAAGTTGGATCAGGAACATTAGGGGTGTAAATACTTTGCAGCAATATAGGTTCTTCCTGTTAAGTGCCTTCAATCAGGAGGACCCCACGCACGGTATCATTTGTCTCTCTCTGTGGATCCCCAAGGATGGACACCCCTCGTTGCTGCTTAGTTGGAAATGAACTGTAAAAGGAGTTACTGACCCATGAGTAGAGGAGGAGGAGGTAGCCAGGCTGATGCTCAGGCAAGTGGGTTTCTTGGATTTGTGCAGTGTCACATTACATATCTTTCAGTTTCATAAGGACTTTTTTGCATTTGACAGGGCAGTTAAGGCCCCTAGTGTTCGAGGACACTATTTTTAAACTATCGAAAGCAGCCATGGTGACAAACGGTTGTAAACTAGTGGTCAAACAGCCCAAACCCTGCACCCCTCCTCCTCGTCCTCACCCACCCAAACCCTATCCAAAAACAGTAGAAAATACTCCACATCAAACATGAAATTACAATAGAGGTTAATGGCAACACTTAATAACTGTGAAAAGATTGCTTAAAATGGCAAGATATTGTAAAAGACAGTCCAGAGCACAAAAGAAAGTAAAACCAAAAGTAACTGTTATTTGAGAGTGTTTCCCACCAGTTGCAGACTCTGGTGACTGCAAGGGAGGCTTGGACTCACACTTACATGGAACTTGAGCAATTGGCGAGAGATGTCCTCCAACCACCCCCGGATCCTCCTCCCTCATTAACTTGTGAGGGATCAGGGCTGGGTAAGAAATCATCGGGCAAGTGGAAGGGATGGTAAGGTATCAACACCCACCCCCATGTCATGTGGTAGCAGAAAGGGGTCAGTCCAGTGTGTCCCAAATCTTAGCATTTTGAGTGGGTCCCTCATGTAGACCAGTCTGTCTGGAGGCATGTAGACAGTAGCAGCGAAGTGTCCAGACGGCAGCTACTGATACCAAAGTGGTCTGTAACTGCAGTCAAAGCCCAACACAAATGTAAGAACAGTACCACACAGCACAGAAGATTAGGCACTTAATCATAGTTATTTTGAACACAGTCGCAACCAGGGGCACATTATAACATTCTTCTGCCTTGATTCTGTGTCTCTCGCTGTGCGAGTCAGTTACCATAGAAGGAAAAGTCAGTTTCCCAACTTACAGTAGCTCAATTGAAATGGAACTGCATGGGAGGTAGACCGGCTGTGGCCCTTGAGATCTTACGGTTTACCAGATTAGTGTAGGAGGATATAGCTGTTACTGGGATGGGTTAGTGCCACTTCCCCCAGTATCTGTCTCCCCTTCCCCTACAACAAGTGGTTGTACAAACAGTCAATAAAAAGGTAACTTTTTAGAGTGTGGTCTGTGCTGATACATGGCAGCTGTCTTGAGCAAAATCATGAATGCAGCAATGATGCTGTCAAAGGCGGGAGGAAACAGTTAACAGTCTAGAAACAACGTGGGGCATGCTAAACCAGTGTTTAGCCACGATTCTGTGTTCCTCACCTCAGTGGTCTAATCTCACCTGCAAGGTGGGGGGTATTGGGTAAAACACAGTAGTCAAGTGAGACCAGAAATCAGTGCTTAGTATAGGATGAGGTTGTTATATAGGCGGAGAGCAGAGACCAGCTTAATCTGGGATGTCATTCCAACAGACCCACTGACAGGCAGTGAATGGGAAATACAGTCTGTGTCAGTAGGTGTGGAGGCAGCTACTAGTGTGCTCTCTGCATGAACTGTAGTAGAAGGTCAGGTAAAAAAATATTCAGATCCCAAAAAGCCTGTGGCACATTTTGTTTCACTGGCCCCCTGCAAAAGTCCCCTCCATCAGATGTCAAGGTGCAGAGTACTTAAAAATTGAGTGTCTTGGTTAAGAGGCGTCAGGGTGGTCTGGGAAGGTTGTGGTATCCATTCTCTCTGGTCCCCAAGCTGGCTTCATAACAGGTGGTCTGGGCAATTGGGGTTGATAAAACAGGCCCAAACTAGCTTAAAAGAACGCATCCGCTTTACTTGGTGTGCGGAATTGATGGACTTTGCACTGAAAAGTAACAATTAGGACAGTGGAATACAGTAAAGAGTACTGCAGGCCATAATTATGGAAACCTGTTTTTACTTTGTCAGAAACCTGCCATTTCTGTTCCAGGGATCGTCGGGGTAGAAGGAAAGCCCTTTGATCAGAGACCACTTCATCTTTCAGTTTTATGGCAGATCGCAGAATTAACTCTTTATCTTGGTATCACAACAGTTTGAATATAAGGGGCCTCGGTGTAACATTTCCTGAAGCTGGCTGGGCATGACAAACGCTATGCTCCTGGTCTATTTCAAAGCCATATACTGCTGGGTCCAAGTGTAGCCAGAGTGGGAGACTGGATATTTAAAACTGTACCGCATCCCTGCCTTCCAAATCCTCTTTTAGTACCAGTATGCAGATATTCTTTCACCGGCTGTGGCCCTTGAGATCTTATGGTTTACTCGTCAGCCAGTCTCTTTAGGCCTCTGTGGCCTGGGACATTATGTTGTGCTTTGATTGAGTCTCAGAAAACACAGCAACAGTAGTTTCTTTCTGTAGTTGTAACATGGCCTGGTCAACACTGTGATGCTGGACTCAGTGGCTCTTTACTCTATACTTTCTACACTGGCTGTGATTTTTCTTCAAGGAGGTTGTTCTGGTGCATGGCCTCAGATGGCAGAGGGACCGAGTGATCTTTATTTTATTTTATTTAATTTAAATTTTGGTGACTGGGTAGGCCCACTGAGACTGAAACAGTCCCTTTTTTAGGTGCAACATGGAATTAATTACATACATCTATAAACATAACAAAATACATACATGTTATTTCACAGCTAACAGTCAATATAGACATGCTGACCCAGTCAAGGATACAAATCTTACACATTCGCCATCTTGTTGGCAGGAAGATGCTGTATGAGAGGTGAGGTTTCCAAGCTCTTTTTTCTCTTTAGAGACCTAGTTGGCTGTCTGACTTCAGTGCAGGTCGTGGACATATTCTTCCCCTTCTGACAGATGTAGAAAAGAATGCAGCCCATTCTGTTCAGTCATTGGATGGAGGAGGATTATGGTGAGGATGTTGACGACTCAGGTTTGGGAACAAGCCTGATCACCAGACGGCTGGCTGGGGGAGAAAGATTGAGCGTCCGATGGACTGCTTTCCTCCGGGGTAGAAGGGCTGCAGTGTATAGCAAATGCCTGACTCCTAGCAGTGGCTGGGAGTGGGGTAACCCGGAACTGCAAGATCAGGCCAGGAGACTAGTACTGGATGATGACACACCATGTGCAGTGGCACATACATTTGCATCATGATGTCATTGCACATCCACTCCTCTAGGGGACAGCTGAAAAGAGGAAACTACTGCCCATCTATGGGAGATGGCTCACCGCTAAGTCCCCATGTCCATACCAAGTCCTATGTGCTTGCTGCTGGATCGATCCTCCTGGCTTCCCCTCCACCGAGGTCTGCCAGGTCACATTGGGAATCTTCTGTGGCACTAAAGGGAATTCTGTCCCAGAGTAAGTTTGAAGGGAATGGCCTTGGTGTGTTGTGGATGGCCTGGAGTGCCAGTCAGTCGGGTAGGTGGACTGGAAGAGGCACTAGCAAAGGTTGAAGGATACCCTGGCTAAGGGCTGATAGGCACACAAAAAAGAGTTAAAAAAAGTGAGGAAATTAATAACAAAAGTAACATTAAATCATTAGTTAGGATTAAAGCTTAAAGCCATGAAAGTAAGGATATGCCAGTGTTAGAATTAAAAGTCCCTTGAGCTGTGGTGAATCTGTGTCTTGGTATTCAGGGGTATTTAAACGAGCATGAGACATAGCTTTGGCATTGACCTTACGTTGGCATACACTCTTCAGTGTTGCTGTGTTAGTATGTTTTAGTGCCTGGACAAACAGTGATGAAGTTAGTGCAACACCAGTGCTATATCACATGATCCTTCACACCCCGGGGAATGACAGAAACATAGAAACATAGAATTTGACGGCAGATAAGGACTGCTTGGCCCATCCAGTCTGCCCATTTCCCTACCTACTGGATAAGCTGCAGATTCTAGTTAACCAGCAGCCTACTTCTTCCTACCCCCAACCCCCAGAATTGCCTTATGACAGGACACAGATTCACCACAGCTCTGGTGATTTTTAACCCTAATATTACATTTTCTTACTTTTGTGAGTTTACTCTAACCGTAATGCATTAACATAGTTTTTTTTGCAATAATTTTTATATACTTTTGTTTATGTATAGCTATTTTTGTCATATCCATGGTTATTATTTATATGTGACATCCTGTTTATGGGGGACTTTAATCTTGGGGATATTGACTGTGGAAATAATTACTGTCTCATCCATTGCAGGGAAAAATCTCATCACAACAATCAAACATTTGGGATTAAAACAGCATGTATGTGAACCCACATGAGGAAGGAACATTCTAGACCTAGTCATAACCGCAGATAGTCTTAAGATAAATATGTGTCATACCGGGCCTCCATTAGGAAATAGCGATCACCATACCGTTTTGTTTAATGTAAACACAGTCAAGCAAAAAATCGAGGGTACCATCGAAATGTTTCTGTGCTCAACAGACACTTCTATAGATAAAGAACTAAATAAAATCAACAGGAATGAGTACCTACACAACAAAGGTACCAATGAAATGTAGGAAGAGTTTAACAACACAATATTAGACATCTGTAAGAAATGTATTCCTAAAATTTAAAGATACAGTAATAGAGGGATGCAATCAAAATGCTTACAAATAAAGTTAAAACAAATATAATTAATAAAAAGAATAAGGCTACAAAAAAGCATAAAAAGTAAAGAAAATGCATTATGGACACAGTACAAATTCTTGTTAAAAAAAAAACCAAAAACTAAATATGCGATAAAAAAGGCAAAACAATCCATGGAGTTGAACTTAGCAAAAAAACACAAACAAATCAAATAGCAAGGCCTTTTCCAGCTACATTAATTCATTCAAAAACCAAAGACAAACAATTGGTCCAATCTGAGATGGAGACCATACATTCACAGACTCATTGGAAATGGCCAATATTTTTAACAAGCATTTCTGCTGAATATACACAACACAAACAAAAACAATATCTCTGGTTAACATTTCAGGTACCCCTCCCCCTAAATATCAATCTCAGAAGAAGCAATCATGGGATGCTTGGAAAAACTAAAAAAACAAATTTAACACCGTGTCCAGACAACTTACAGGGAAAATCCTCAACATTTTGTCTTAAAGAATTATCACTCCATTAAAAATCATCTTTGAAGCCTCAGTAAACTCTGGCCAAATCCCAAGAGATTGGAAAAAAGCAAATGGCACACCTGTGTTTAAAAAAGGAAATAAATCTGACCCTAATAATTACAGGTCAATGCGTCTAAATTCCATCTTGGAAAATGCTTAAAGGCAGTATTAAAAATGTTGTTAATACTAACATAAGTATGGACTTAGAATGATGTGGAGTCACCCAAGGGAAATCCTGTGTAACCAATATGCTGTGTTTCTGTGAAAAACAATAAGTGGTACACTAGGTAGAGGGCTGCCATGTGACATCATTTACCTTGATTTTTCAAACGCTTTTGACCTTGTGCCACATTGGGCCATAATACAAACACAAGGGAAAGAATAATGTAAACAAGAGGTTCATAAATTGGACCTCGGACTGGCTAAAAACAGATCACAGTGTGTGACAGTAAAAGGCCATAAATTGTGTGATGGTAGCATATCTAGTGGAGTTCCACAGGGATTAGTACTGGGGCCTTTGCTTTTTAACATCTTTACCTCTACCTAACAAAGGGCCTAATATCTTGGTCAACTAAATATGCTGATGATAGTAAGCTGGGTGGTAAATGGTGTTCGGCCAATGATGACATACAAATCCAGGATTACCTAGATAAAATTACAGCTTGGGCTACCATATGGAAGATGAGATTTAACACTGAAAAATGCAAGGTCATGCACTTGGGGAATATAAATAGAATGTATCCATATATACTGTGAGGCACACTACTGTCATATACTACAAATGAGAAGGACCTTGGCATTATCACTGAGAAATTTGAATAAGCAACTCAGACCTCAGAAGCCATCACCTCTGCTAACAGGGTACTGTGAGCAATAAAAAGAAAATATAAGATATAGAGATAAGGTAGTATTCTTCCCCACTCTACAGGGTGTCTGCCCACATCTTGACTTTGCAGCTCCAGTATGGTGCCCGTACAAATGTAGGGACATAGACGGTGTAGAGAAAGGTCAATGAACGGCAACAAAAGCAGTGAGCAGCATTGGAGATTTACCATATGAAACCAGGCTTGCCCACTTAAATATAATGACTCTGGAACAAAGATGTTTGAAAAGTGACCTGTTAACACTTTCTCAGGAAATGCAAGATCCTTACCTCTAACTGAACTGAACCTCAAGTTTAAACAAATAAACACAAGAGGACATCCTTTCCAACTGACAGGACAAAACTTCAAAACAATAAAAAAAATGAAGTATTTCTTCATGCAGTGCATGATCAACCCATGGAACTCATAACCACTAGATATAATAATCAGTAAAACCAAATCAGAATTAAAAAATTAACTAGATTACTTCCTGCTGAATGGTAGTGTACTTAAAGGGGAACTGTCCGCAATAAGAGCCTTACACCCAAGTGTGAGGCTTATCCCGGTTTGCACTTTACGTACAAAAATATTTTTATTTACTTATTGTTTACTGCCGTATAGTGGATTGTATTAGGCTAATTTTGCTGCTTTGTAAGGTGAAATTTCCTGTAACCAGAAATCCCAGAATCCCTTGTAGCTGACATCAGAGGAGGGCTGCAGTAGTGGGAGATTCAATAACCTGCAATGAATGTTAGTTTTTATTAGCTATAATCTTCTGTTTGCTGGTTCCGTTGTGCTCACTGGCCTTAGTAAGAAACATAGAAACACAGACTTTGATGGCAGATAAGGACCGCTTGGCCCAACTAGTCTGCCCATTTCCCTACCTATTGGATAAGCTGCAGATCTTAGTTAACCAACAGCCTACTTCTTCCTAACCCCCCATTAGAATTGTCTTATGTCTGTCCCATGTATTCTTGAATTACCCCATTGTTGTTGACCCCACGACCCCCTGAGGAGGGCTATTCCATGCATCCACCACCCTGTCTGTGAAAAAATACTTCCTCACATTGCCCCTAGCCATGCCCCCCTCTATCTTCAAATTTTGTCCCCTTGTTCTTGCACGTCTTTTCCTGAAAGATGCTATCCACTTGGACTTTGTTGATTCCCTTGAGGTACTTGAAAGTTTCTGTCATGTCCCCCCTCTCCCTCCTTTCCTCAAGGATATACATATTAAGCTCTTTTAGTCTGTCTTCGTATGGCTTCTGTTGTATACTCTGCACCATTTTAGTTGCACTCTTCTGGACTACCTCCATTCTGTCTATATCCTTGCAGAGATGGTGTCTCTAGAACTGCATGCAGTACTCTAGATGAGATCTCACCAACTGTCTGTACAGAGGGATAACAACTTCCTGATCTTCTTCGAGGTACAGCTCTTGCAGCAGGTTACACCATTAGAACTGAAGCCGGCCGGCGTCAGGACCCCACGGAAATCTTCTAGCTAGCAGTCTTCAGCGGGGACCACCTCCGACATCGGTCCCGCCCCTGACGTCAGGCATAGTACATAAGGAGGCGGTCCCGCCAGAATCCCCAGTTCTTTCCAGCTGTTGACTTGCATGTCTCGACCCTCCGGTCAGTTTCTAGCGCGCGACGATAGGATAACTTCAAAAACCGTTTCTTCTTCAAGAAATACCTTTTTTCCGGATTCTGTCTGCTATCTGATGTCCTCCCCAACCTCCGTGGAGGGCCATCCGTCCAAGTGCGCCTGTGGGAAGCAGATACCTTTCAAAGACCCCCACTCGGCCTGCGTCTGGTGCCTGGGCCCAGACCATGACACCGGGGCCTGTTCTTTTTGTCAGGGATTCAACAGCCGGACCCGGATCCACCGACAGAAGGCTCTCCAGGCTTACTTTTTGGAAGAGAAGCTGAAGGCCATGGAACCTTCCTCCAAGGGGGAATCCTCAGAAAAATCCCGCAGGCACCATGAGAAACACAGGGAGAAGGTGAGACCTAGATCCCCTTCTAGGGCCTCGGACTCCCACAGTTCCAGCTGTAGGTCCGACCGCTCTCCGTCTCGTGCCCGCTCTCAGCCTCCCCCGGTCGTGGTCAAGTCTTCCAGTGGTTCTTTCACCCTGCGGCCTGCCAAGACCTCCAGGCCTCCTCCTTCTTCGTCCAAGGCCTCGCCGAGGTTAGGAGATCACAATAAGTCCGCCTCCCGACACTCGGCTCCCGACGTCCGGTCTGTCTCCTTGCCTCCTCCACCTCAACGCAGGACCAAGGAGCTGACCTCGTTGAATCGGACATCGGACCCGACATTGGCCAAGCATCATAGACCCTAAGAACCGACGACAGCCTGACACCTGTCGCCGGTTAGGCCCTCTCCACCCCGGACGCCGGCGGGGGGACCGACGCCCGACCCAGCAGCTGGAAGAACCCCACCGCCACCTACCGACGTCGGCCAGGAGGCGTTGATGGAGGAGGAGGAATCCACCCAGCCCGAGGACCAGGCGGGCGACCCCGGTCCTGTCGAGCCCCCACGGGAGCCCTCCCCAGAACCGGAGACCCCCGGGGAGCCGACGCCGAGACCCGACGACAGGCCACTGGTGCCCGGTCCGTCATTGGGCCTTAACATTTCAGAGGTGAAGGAACTATTCACCTTCTGGTTGGACACCATCAAAAAAGATGTGGTCACCACGCAGCCTCCTCCCGCACCCACGGCTCCACCGGCCCCAGCGCCCCCTCCTTCACCCAAAGGGGCAGCAAGCCGAGTACCTTCCGCCCAGGAATCCGCGGGACCTCCTAGGGGCAGATCAACGGACAAGAGAAGGCCTCCATCCAGATCCTCTTCAGGGTCACCCAGCCCCAAGAGACCCAGAAGACGTCGTCACTCACCGTCTATGGAGGACTCCAGATCGGACATCTTGGATGGCTCCAGATCTCCTCCTCCCATCAACGTCCCCTCTCCGGACCCACGTGAACTCCCTAGGTCTCCTCTGGATGACCCATCATTCTCTGAGATTATGGGACACAGAAGATCTCGACCCCGAAAGGCTACGCCTCGCCCGTTATCTTCGGCAGAAAGATCCTAAGCCTGTGGTAGTACCACCCTTGGTGGACACCTTTGTGGACGTCACCAAGGCAGCGTGGAAATGTCCACACTCACTCCCGGCAATGCCGAAGGAGGCTGACCGCCTGTACAGGGCCCCAAGGGAGGACCAATACTTGGCAGATCATTCTCTGGCCTACTCCCTGGTCATCACGGCCTCGCACGACCGGTCTCAGAGGCCGCAACACTTGAGCAGCCAGCCACCGGACCCGGAGTCCAAGCAATTGGACGCACTGGGAAGGCGCACTTACGCAGCCGCGAACTGCGCCATCCGGTCCCTGAACTACCTTACCCACATGGTTCAATTTCAGAATGCTCTGTGGGAGCAGGGACAGGATCTGGCAGAAAAGTTGCCAGACGGTGAGCAGAAGGAAGAGCTCCTCCAGCTTCTCCGCGCAGGTTCAGATGTGGGAACCCAGGTGCTACGAGCCACGTATGACTCCGCGGACTCCTCAGCCAGAGCGGCAGCCTCAGGCGTATGCCTCCGGAGACACTCATGGCTCCGTGTCTCAATACACCCCGAAGTCCAGAAGAACATCCTGGATGCTCCTTTCATGGCGAAGTTCTGTTTGGTGAGGCTCTGAGAAGGTCATCACCAAACTGCAAGAGGCCGGGAAGTCCGTTAGGTCTGTCCAAGCCATGTACAGACCTAGACTCAGTTCCTTTCGTAAGAACCAGAGTCATTTTCGCAGCCGAGCTCAGAAGCAGCAGTCTCGTTCCGGCCAGCAACAGAGGGGCTCCTTCACCCAAAAAGCCCAGGGCAAGTCATCCTCAGGCAGAGGCCAACGTCCCACCAAACTGGCCCAGCCTGCAGGACCCTCTGCTGCCACAGCATGACTCCTTCCTGGCCCCTGCCCCTCTGGATCAACGGGAAACAAAGGTCGGGGGTCGCATCGCAGCCCACCTGCCAGGGTGGCAGTCGATCACCACCGACAGGTGGGTGCTACAGTTGGTCAAAAGACGCCACTATATAGAGTTCGTAGACAAGCCACCCACAAGGCCTCCTCTGCTCTCCCGTTTCTCGGGTCAGCACGCAGTGCTCATCAAGCAAGAGGTGCTCACGCTTTTGCAGAAAGAAGCTGTGGAGCATGTCCCAGGGAACCAGCGAGGAGCAGGATACTATTTCCACTTTTTCCTGGTTCCAAAGAAAACGCGGGACCTCCGTCCACTCTTGGACCTCAGCGACCTCAGCATGTCTGTCGCCTACAAACGCTTCTGCATGGTGACCCTCCTGGGCCTAATACCCATGCTGAAAAGGGACGCTTTTTTGGCGTCCCTAGACATGCAGGACGCTCACCTGCACATCCCCATTGCTCAAGCGCACAGGAGGTTCCTGCACTCCAGCTCTCGCCACCACTATCAGCTTCCGAGTGCTCCTTTCGGCTGTCATCGGCCCCAGGCTTCACTAAGTGCATGACAGTCGTGGCAACGCCTCTGAGGAGACAGGGCTACTACGTGTTCCTGTACCTGGACGATTGGATTCTCATGGCCTCCTCCGAGGAGGCGCTGTTGATCGCTATTCAGCAGACCCAGGCTCTTTTTCAGTCTCTGGGCATCCTAATCAACTACGAGAAGTCTCTCCTGGTACTATCCCAGAAACTGCAATCCATAGGGGCAGTTCTGGACACCATCCAAGGGAAAGCTTTTCTTCCTGAAGACAGGGTGGAACGCATCCGGTCCCTCATAAGGTACCTATTGGCAAAGAAGACCGTCCCAGCCAAACTGGTCCTTCGCCTGCTCGAACACATGGCTGCGGCCATTCCAACAGTCCTGATGGCAAGACTTCACATGCGGATAACCCAGTGGATGCACAGAGTGCAATGGGACCAAGGGCAAGACCATCTGCAGCAGCCAGTCAGAATCACGGAGGCCGTGATTCGGGACTGGCAATGGTGGCTAGACCCAGGAACTCTCTCTGTGGGGGTTCCTTTCACAGCGCAGTCCCCAGTGATAACACTCTCCACAGATGCCTCAGGGCTGGGGTGGGGAGCACACTTGAACGGGGTGAGGTCTCAGGGTACATGGACTTCTCAGGAAGCTCATCTCCATATCAACATATTGGAGATGAGGGCAGTCCTTTATGCCTTGCAAGCCTTTCAGTCGGACATTCCACCGAGTACTCTTCTGTTACAAACAGACGATACGGCGGTGATGTATTACCTCAACAAACAAGGAGGCACACACTCATTCCTGCAGGGAGCCCATGAGAGTGTGGGAATGGGTAATACGACATGGCGCAAACCTTATCGCTGTTCACGTTCTCGGAGTGGACAATACCGTTGCAGACAGCCTAAGTCGTTCCCAGGCCAGATTCCATGATTGGGAACTCCTACAGGAGGTGGCAGAGGATCTGTTTCTCCGATGGGGCACTCCAGAATTGGATTCGTTCACGTCCCCATACAACGCAAAACTGCCCAATTTTTGCTTGCTAGATCCAGGGCCTGGTGTTTTCTGGCGAGACGCGTTGTCCCTCTCCTGGGCAGGCAGATTCCTTTACGCCTTTCCTCCCTTCCCGTTGATCCAAAGAGTCCTACTCAAACTTTGCATGGAGCACGCGACACTGATTTTGATAGCGCCATTTTGGCCCAGACAGATTTGGTTCCTGCTTCTGAGTCACTTGTCCCGGGAACCTCCGCTTCCTTTACCAGTCAGCTCCCATCTCCTGTCTCAGGAGGAGGGTTCATTAGTCCACCTGGACTTACATTCACTGAACCTGCATGCTTGGCTCCTAGAGACATAGCCATTTTGCGATACGGGGACTCGCAAGAGGTGACGGAAGTCCTTTCTGCTGCCAGAAAACCGGCAACACACGCTACATACGGCATGAAATGGCATAAGTTCTGCCTGTGGTCTCAAGCACGCGGCTTCTCCCCTTTAGACTGCCCAGAAAAACTAGTTCTGGAATGCCTGCTCTCCCTTTTCCGATCAGGGTTGGCCTACTCCTCTATCAAGGTGCACCTTTGTGCGATCTCAGCCTACCATGCCCCTATAGGCCAACGCACGGTGGCACAGTTGGATACTTCTCGGGCCTTCTTAAGAGGGTTGCTCCAACCTTAGGCCACCCATCATATCTCGCCTCCTCCTTGGGACCTGTTATCCTGAGCAGCTTACGCTGCCACCTTTTTGAGCCCGCCGCAGATTGCTAGCCATGCTTCTCAGTCGAAATGTTATTTTTGGTTGCTGTTACTCAAGCAGGGAGGATTCCCAGCTACACGCCTCATGTGTAAGGAACCTTATTTGATTTTTCACCAGGACAGGGTGTCCCTGAGGATGAATCCCAAGTTCTTGCCTAAGGTGGTATCAGCCCTCACCCTTAATCAGGACATTGATTTGCCAGTGTACTTCCCCAAGTACACTAACAGAGGAGAGGCTCTGCTTCACACCCTGGATGTTCACTGGTGTCTGAGATATTACTTGACCAGGACCAAGCAGCACCGCAAAACGGAACAGCTGTTCGTCTCTTTCGCTGAGAGGATGTTGAGCCATTCAGTCTCGAAACAAACCCTTTCGCTGGCATTTATCCAGTGCATTTTCCTTTGCTACAACAATCGACAGAAACCCCTTCTGGGTGCAGTTAAGGGCCGCTCATCGAGGGAGTGGCTATCCTTCGCAGCACTTAGAAATGTATCACATCGGCCATATGTGCTGCAGCCACCTGGAGTCTGCACACCTTTATAAGGCATTACAGTTTTGATATCGCCTCACGGGCGAGAGCGGGTTTCGCCTTGCTGTCCTGCAGGGTCTCCTGTCCCAGAATCAGGACATGTTGGGATCTCAGTTTTTCAACTCCTCCCTATGGCCTTCTAGGCGCCCATTGCTTGGGAATCAATCCTATTGAGGTAACCTGCTGCAAGAGCTGTACTCAAGAAGATAGTACAGTTACGAAAAACTTACCGTAATAGTAGATCTTCGAGAACAGCTCTGCAGCAGGTACCTTCCCGCCCACCATTCCCCTTGAGGAGGTAATCCAGCCCACTTAGCAAGATCGTTTTAGTCTTGGCCATCTGATGACAGGTCCTCGGTCTCCCTTTCTGGTGTCATCCAGCGGCCGGGAGTCTCCGACGGGAGAACTGGGGATTCTGGCGGGACCACCTCCTTATGTACTACGCCTGACGTCGGGGGCCGGACCGACGTCGGAGGCGGTCCCCGCTGAAGACTGCTAGCTAGAAGATTTCCGTGGGGTCCTGACGTCTGCCGGCTTCAGTCCTAATGGTGTAACCTGCTGCAAGAGCTGTTCTCGAAGATCTACTGTTACGGTAAGTTCTCACGTAACTGTACTTTTTCTACTGGTGATGCCTCTCCCTATACTTCCCAGTATCCCCCAAGCCATCCTTACTGCCTTCTCACATTGCTTGCTTACCTGTAGGTTATCTGATATGACAACCCCCATGTCTCTTTCCTTTTGTGTTGTTAATACCCCCACAATTGTGTACTCTTCCCCTGGGTTTTTGTTCCCCAGGTGCATTACTTTGCACTTCTTTGCATTGAATCTAAGCTGCCATACTTTTGACCATTACTTCAACTTTGCCAAGTCCCCTTCTCATCCTTTCCACCCCTCCTTGTATATTAACCCTATTGCAGATCTTTGTGTTGTCTGCAAAGAGGCATACTTTTCCTTCCAGTCCCTCTGCAATGTCATTTAGAGACATTAAAAAGGACCAGACCCAGTACTGAACCCTACGATACCCCACTAGTAACCCCCCTTTCTTCCGAGTGGACTTCGTTTACAATTACCCTCTGTGTTCTGTTGCCCAGCAACTTTTTACTGGCTACCACCCTGGGACACACTCCCAGGCTGGTTAATTTGTTTATTAATCTTTTGTGTGGGACTGTTGTCACATGCCTTGCTAAAGTCTAGGTAGGTCATGTCCACAGCCCCTCCCTGGTCTACTACTTTGGTCATCCAGTCAAAGAAATCTATTAGATTCGTCTGACATGACCTTCCTGCTGTGAATCCATGGTGCCTTGGGTCCTGTGCCCTGCTGGCCTCTAGGTACTCAACAGTTCTTTCTTTCAGAAGTGATTCCATCATTTTCCCCTACCACTGAGGTCAAGCTGTTAGGTCTTTAGTTTTCTGCCTCTGCTTTGCTCCCACTTTTGTGAAGGGAATCACATCCACCCTCCTCCAGTCCTTAGGTACCACACCATGCTCCCATGATTTATTAAAAAAAGGGTAGGCAGTGGTGTCACTAGTTCTCTCCTTAGTTCTTTTAGAATTCTGGGGTGAATCCCGTCAGGCCCCATTGCTTTGTCCACCTTCAGTTTTAGGAGTTGTTTCAGAACCCTTTCTTCTGTGAAGGACTGGTATCGACACCCTATCCAGAGTACTTCTATTGACTGGATTAGGTACCTCCCCCTCCTCTTCTTTTGTGAATACTAAGCAGAAGTGTTCATTTAGTATCCCTGATTTTTCACTGTCCCTCTCTGCCCACCCACCTTCCCCTTTATTAAGCCTCACTATCCCTCCCTTGGTCTTTCTTCGCTCCCTATTGTACCTATAAAAGGTTTTATCCTCCTGCTTAACTGAGTTGGCTATCTTTTCCTCGGTTTGGGCCTTTGCTATTCTGACTGTCTTCCTTGCTTCCTTCTGCTTTAACTGGTACAGTACTCCGTCCTGCTTCTTCTGTGTTTCCTTATACTTCTTGAATGCTGTCTTTTTCTCCCTAACCTTCCCCGCCACCACGTTTGAGAACCATAGTGGTTTTTTCCTTCATTTTGATTTATTTGCTTCACACAAAGGCTTGTTGCCTCTGTGATGGCAGTTTTGATGTTTCCCCATTGTTTCTCCACCCTCTCCTTCTTTCCTGTTTGCTAGTGCTTTTCTGAGGTACTCTCCTATTTTGCCAAAGTCGGCCCTTCTAAAGTCTAGTACACGCACTTTTGTATGGCTTGACTCTGCGGCTGTTTTTATCATGAACCACACTGTTTGGTGGTCACTTGTTCCCAGATGGCTACCCACTTCTAGATCTGAGATCCTCTCTCCATCCCCATTTGAGAGTACCAGGTCTAAGATTGCTCCCCCCTGAGTGAGTTCCAACACTAGCTGTCTGATGCATGCTCCCTGTAGGGCATTGAGAATGACTCTGCTCTGGATGTGGCTGCAGCAAAGGTTCTCCAGTTAACACCTGCATATTCAGGCCCCCCATCAACAATATATCCTCGCTTGCCATCCCAAGGATGTCTCTATCATTTCTTGTCCATTTCCTCCCCTGAGATGGGGGGTGTACTTACAACCCCCATGCAGATTGTGGTGCTATTTCCAAGTTTCAAGGTGACCCACAGTGCCTCCTCTCCTCACTGTTTACCTTGTATTTCCATTGCTTTGATCCCTTCCCTTATGTAGAGAGCTACTCCTCCTCCTCCTCTTCTACCCTCCCTCTCCCTCCTGTAGATTGTATACCCTGGTATGTTGACATTCCAGTCATGGCTCTCTGTGTACCATGTTTCTATGACTGCCACGATATCCAGGCGTCCCATTTCTATCAAGGCCACCAGTTCAGGGAGCTTGTTACCTAGGCTACAGGCATTGGTACTTATTACCCTCCATTTTTTGATGGTCTTACCCCTTTTTGCCCTATCGCTGTCCTTACTGCCTTTGCTTTTTTCTCTATTTACCCCTGCCCTTCTCCCTATCGACGTCTCTATCTTGGTCTTTACCTCACTAACTACCCTGATTTTTTTTTGCGGGGGGTTAGGATTTCCCTGATCCTTTTCAGTGCCTCCCCCTTGGCTAGTTTAAATGCTTGCCAATGAAGCATTTAAACCTATCACCTAGGATCCTGGTTCCCCTCCTGGACAGATGCAGACCATTGTGCCAGTATAGGCCTGTATCCCTCTAGGTAGACCCCTAGTCCCCAGTGAAGCCAAAACTCTTGAGTGCTGCACCAGTTTTTCAACCATTGATTGAATCCCATGGTGTGGAGCACCTTAGCCTCACCCATGCCATAGACAGGCAGCACCTCTGAGAAGGTTACCATGCGTGCTACTTGTCTAAGGCCCCTCCCCAACTCCACAAGCTCCACCTGCACTGCTCTGATCCCTTTCCCAGCCAGGTCATTTGTCCCCAGGTGGAGAATGACATCCAGCTCCCTCCCACGTGCAGCTGCTCCCGCAATCCTGAGGATTTGCTCACTGTCCCTCCAAGCCATGGCACCAGGGAGGCACCTTACCTCCCTTTTCCCCCCTCCATCAGTTCTGCCCTCCTAACAGTGGTGTCCCCCGCCAGGAGTTGTTTCTTTCCCCTGTGGGGTCACATGCCACCTTCCTTTGGGTCTCCTTTGTGGAGGTTCCCAGCATCCTCCTTGGTCTCCACTGTGGGTGCCTCCATAGTGGAACTACACTCTGCCAGAATAGCATATGAATTGTGGAGAAGTACACCTGGAGGGATGTACCTCTGTTCCACTACCCTCACCCTCCCTGAGCCCACAGTGGCCCAACTACTCCTCTTTCTTGGTAACCGCTGAGGGAGCAGCGGTGGCCCTGGTGGTCCCTGGGTGGGAGAGGTGGTCCCCCGAATCCTGGCCAACTCAGCCTGGGGATGAGCAGTCTCCTCCCTCAGCCCAGAGGGGTGCCTGAAGATGGGACAACACCGCATCCTCCAGAATGTCTTCCGGAAGACTGCCGCTCCACAACCACTGCACTGCACCACTCCCACCATGTCTGATTTGTGGTCCCCCAACTGTTGTTTTGTATGCTTGCTCTTCCTCTCTCTGTTTATTTTATTTTATTTTTTTTTTCTCCCCAGTTTCCTACTGCCGCCTTGCCCTTAAAGCTCCTGCTCTTCTTGTTCTGGGACAGGAAGTTCCTGTATTCCTCAGCAGTCTCCTTACTTGCTCAGAATCAGACCTCCAGCAGCTGGGGGGGGAATGGAGAGCTACTCTTCCTTCTAGGATGATGAGTCTTTTGCCTCTGTGATCACTTCCTTCCTGCTCCCAAACAGGAAGTTCCTGTTGTCAGTCAAATCCTGTGCCTAAGGAGGATTTCCGGTTCCGGTTGCCTGCGGGATGGACGCTTGAACAGAGACTTTCTGACATACAAAAGAAGATCCATCGGAATCTAACTCTCAGCTTAAACTTTTCACTGCATTGGAACCTACTACAGACTTCCTATCATGTCGCCAAAACTAAAACATAAAGAATCTACCTCCGATTCGTACCCTAAACTAAAATTCCCAGCACGGAGCACACAGGCACAGGCCACGTTGAGGGACAAAATCTCAGAGTTAATAGAGCAATCTCTTACCACCTTGAAGAAGCTGGATGAAGATTTTACCATAACTTCAAAGACTCTATGCAGCACTTTGCAACAAATCTGTGATACCCTCACTAGAATTGAACAAAAAAACATCGGAGGATAGAGAAAACGTCGCAGAGCTGATCCGCCGAGCAGAACAGCTAGAGGAGACAGTGGCAGAGTATACGGAGATCACAGAAGTCCATATTGCAGCATTGAGATATTTACATCATCGAGACCTACTATTATCACAACAGCTGGAGGATTTAGAGAATCGAAACAGGCGTAACAATATAAGAATACATGGTCTTCCAGAGGAAGCTAAATCAGGTCCTATGCCACAATTCATTGACAGCCTGCTAAAGGAGTTGCTCGACATGGATAAAAACAAAGATCTGGGCATAATCCTTGCCAAAGCCGAAAGACCCAAAGGCCCGCCTGCGCTCAATAATACTGGCCTTTAACTACTTCAGAACAAAAGAAGAAGTCATCAGAGCAGCCTGGGCTAAAAAGCAAATCCTTTTTGGGGACACAAGTGTCTATTTTAATCAAGATTATGCACTTCAAACACTTGCTCGCCGACAAACAGCATTCCAAGTGGTTAAAATAATGAGACAAGCAGGCTTCTCGGCACAACTTGAATACCCAGCCAGGATAAAAGTACTTACGCCTGAAGGCTGGCAGAGATTCCAGGAATTACCAGAGGCCTGTAGATCGGCAAAGCAGCATGGCATAGTGATTCCACCAGAAAACGCAGTCGACCATCGTACAGCCGTGGTGAAAAAATCATGGCAGAGGAAGGGAACGAAAGGAGCTCGATCTCAACGCACAGAGGACACCATTTTAGTGTGGGGCAGTGTCTGCGGCAGATCATTCCTCCAGCCCGGACCCACCCCTCGATTTCAAACCATGGAAGTCCAGATGGAAGACTTCTCCTCCTCGGTGAATGGTTGAGAAAAAACTGTATAAACATTTTGTCCTATTTACTCTTGTTTATGTGCCTTCTTTCCAAGGCTCCACAGTCCAAGTGGTATTCGGAGGACTTAGGTTTCAAACTGTGTGGAACTATAAGTACACCTTTTTTCTTTTTCTGTTGTCCTCTGTTGGTCAGTTTTCAATCTGTGTTTGAACAGAGGACAAGAGACAGTGAGGTAGCGGAGGCAGTATGTGGGGGTTCACACACTTCAATCAGCAGAGCGAAGCCAGTACTGGTAAGACACACAGCAGATAGTGCGTCACCCTAAGCCTCCTCTTACTGCAGGCGGATGAGCTCATATTTGGAAGGGTCTTGCAGGTCTAAACTGAGAGTTTACATAAAATGCTAATTTAAACATGAATTGAAAGTAAAATAGAGTTTATTCTGATGGGTCATATGGGGGGGGGGAGGTTGTGGAGACCACCCCTGGCCGGGGGGGGGAGACATACTGCCTATAATAGTGGTTTCGTTCTTATTGAGGGGTAACACCGTGCCCTTGGAAGGGAAATTAAGGTACTCCTTGGTAGCCATGGAGGGATCCACCAATCTGGGGCCAATGTAATAGGTATCCCCATTTAACAAGAGCATTGCTCTGAAGCCACATGACCTGTACACCAAATGCTAGGAGGGCTTACAGAAACCCACCTTGTCAGGGTCAGAAGCAATAAGATAATATCCTTAGAGGGTGGGTAGGAGCGATGACAGACGTTGAGCCTAAATCTTCCCTCTTAGACAGTCTTTCTGACAATAGCTTTGGCCTAAGGAAAAGGAAAGATTTGGGTTCTGAAGCCAAACATTTGTGTGCCCCTCTGGGGGTGAAATTGTAAGGGGTGAAATAAAGGAGACGGGACAAATAAGGATCCCCTCGTTATGGGTACAGGTTAGGATCCTCCCTGGTAGTTGCATGGGAACGCCTATGGTTATGACCCATAAGATGGCTGTTAAAGGGAACGGTGGCAATTGCGGTCGGGGAGGATGAAGCCCCCCCCCCATCTCCTGAAGGGTCTGCGGGGTGTGCCTTGGCTCCTGGTGGGGGGGGAAGGGTGCAGGTCTAACACGAAGGTGGGTCAGGGAGAGAATGCCCCCCCCAAGCCAGATTTGGAGGCCCTAGTTGATCCTCCGTAGGTAGATAACCCGCCCCGTAGTAGTTCTACAGTTTTTAAATAAGTCGTTGTCGGGAACAAATGGAAGACAGTCTGACAGTCGCCCAGGCGACTGGAGTCATCCCAGTCGGGGACCCCACAGATTAGTAGGGTGGGGTGACTCCCTGACGGGGGGACCAAAATATTTTGGTCTCCTACCACACCTCATAGAGAACTCCTGAGGTGTGGAGTTGGGAATAAAAATACCTTGAAACTATTTGAATGCTTCTTATAATCCTTATGAGAGGTTTTGTAAATAAGTTAATTTGGTTTAACAAGTTAATGTTTCATGTTCTTTTATTTATATGGTTATTGCAGGCTCCCGGATACTGGAAACAGAGATGGCTTTTTATATATTATTTTAAATGGTAGATCTTAAATTGATTTCTTGGAACTTCCGGGGCATAAGCAGTCTGGTCAAAAGGGCTAGAATTCTGAGAGAATTACAGAGACAGGGAGTAAACATAGCTTTTTTTACAAGAGACTCATTTGAGTCAGACTGAACATAGAAAGTTACGGAGAGGTTGGGTGGGCGAGGTGTATGCGGCAGAATGTATACAACAAACAAATAAGAGAGGCACAGCCATTTTAATCAGAAGGGATACCCCTTGCACCATCTTTCAAGTGGACACCGATCCAGAGGGTAGGTTTGTGAGGATAGAGGGTGAACTTAAGGGACAAAAAAGTACTTTCCTGAATATATACGCTCCAAACGATGAACAAAAAAGGGCAACCTTTTTGATCAAGATCTTAACAGAGACAGTTCAGGACCCAGAGAAGTTAATTTTTATTGGTGGGGACTTTAATACAGTGACAGATTTAAGCCTTGGTAGAGTAGGTTCCCGCTCTGTAGGTCCTGCCAGGTCTAGTAGGACCCTCATGAGATTAAGTGCAGAACTCTCTCTCTAGTGGATGCATGGAGATTTGCCCATCCCAGTGACAGGGACTATACATTTTACTCCCCCAAATACAAGATGTATTCCCACATTGACCGCTGGTTGATCTCAGCAAATGCACTACCCCTCATGTTCAGAGCTGGGATAGCGTCCATCTCAATATCGGATCATGCACCAGTTTCACTGGAGATGACCCTGGCCCAAAAACCTCCTGAATCTATCTGGCGTTTGAACGTCAGTTTATTAAACCTTACAGAATTTAAACAATTAATACAACAATCAATAAAGGAATATTTAGAGACAATCCTGAGGGAGGATACAGGGGCAGGAATCAGATGGGAGGCTTTAAAATGCTATTTAAGGGGAATAATAATCGCTTAGGCATCGAAACATAAGAAAGCGTTGATCAAAGAACGTGTAGAACTAGAAACAAAGATATCCCAGTTAGAAAGGACCCATAAAGAGACTCTAGACCAGAAGTGTGAGGAAGAATTACTTAAGACCCGAACCAAACTAAATAAAATCTTAGACCTCCAAACAGAAAAACTTCTAACCTATGCCAGACAGAGGTTCTACGAACACAGAAACAGGGCTGGAAAAATCCTAGCCTGGCAGTAGCAGAAGGAGAGAGCCTCTAGGGCAGTCCCTAAACTCAAAGCAACAGGGACAAATAATACAGTTTGGTCCCCCCCTTTAATTACAGCTCAATTTCAAAAATGTTATTCCACCCTTTACAGCACAGACAAAAGTATAAATCACAAAAAAGAGACCCTCTCCTTTCTTAACAGATTTCAGTTCCCCACCCTTTCAGAGACGCAAAGGAAAGACCTGGAAGCTCCCATATCAGCAGCAGAAGTAATTCAAAAAATTAAGAAACTTAAAAATGGAAAAGCCCCAGGGATGGACGGCTGTGTGTCAGAATTTTATAAGACCTTTCTAGATCCTCTGCTGCTTGTCTTACTAGACACATATAATGAGTTGTGGAGGGGGCAACCCCTAGATCTTGGAACCTTGCCCAGATCTCTGTGATTCTGAAGCCAGATAAGGACCCGAAGGACTGTAAATCCAGCAGACCTATCTCACTGCTGCCAGTGGATTTAAAGATTTTTACTGGTATCTTGGCTGATCGCCTCCAGAAAGTAATAGGCTTTATAGTGCATAAAGATCAAACAGGCTTTATCTTAGGCAGATTTCTTCAGGATAACATCCGACGCCTGTTGAACATGATCTCTGCACATAAAAACACCAAACAACTCCAACTGGGTATTAGTATGGATGCTGAGAAGGCGTTTGACAGAGTCGACTGGGTGTTTCTGAGTGAAACTCTAAAGAGATTTGGCCTGGGAGAGAAGTTTGTTAATACTATTAATAATCTGTATAGGGCTCTGGAGGCCAGGGTTAAGGTCAGTGGGCATCTTTCAGAAAGATTCCCCCTCATGAGAGGCACAAGGCAGGGTTGCCCCCTCTCCCCACTCCTCTTTGCCCTGTCACTCGAAGCACTCACTATAGAAATCAGGGCTAATCCCTCGATTCGAGGTGCAGAGGGCCACACCCAGAAAATAGCATTGTATGCAGACGACTCTCTTTTTTTCTGTCTCAGCCGGAAACCTCAGTCCCTGCCCTAATTCGTACCTTGGGGGAGTATGGTACATTGGCAGGTTATAAAATTAACCTCTTAAAATCCGAAACACTAATCTTGAGTGGGAGCCCCTCCGAAGCCTTCAAATAATCCTTTCCTTTTGCCTGGGCCAAGAGAAACACGGTTAAATACCTTGGTATATATGTCTCAATCGATCTTTCCCTTAAACTATTTCAGACTGTACAGGCAGACATAGCCAGGTGGCAGCTCCTTCCCCTGTCCCTCTATGGTAGATCACAAACTCTTAAAATGAATGCCCTCCCTAGATTTTTATTTCTGTTTCAAACCCTCCCAATTCAGCCACCTAGACAATTTTGGGCTAACCTACAGAAAGAGGTCCAAAACTTCATTTGGAACAAGAAAAAAAAAACATGGTTGGCCAGGAAGATATTGCAAACTCCCAGGGGCAAGGGGGTTCTGGCCCTCTCAAATTTCTGTTTTTACTTTTTGGCAGCACGGAGCGCACAGATGTGTTCTTGGGTAAAACGCCGGGTTGACTCTGGTTGTTACCATCTAGAGGAGGCTGCAGCAGGGAAATGGGCCTTGTGGGCTGTTCCTACTAGCAATATGCCACTAACCATGGTCAGAGAGATCACCAACCCATGGATCCTTCACTCCCTTTGGATACTTAAGGAGGGTTGCTGGCACCCCAGACTGACCTGTCCCGCTTTCTCTAATTAGATTTGAAGCCTCCTTTATCCCCGAGCCTCCCAGGATATCAATATTGGGCAGCACACTGGCTCTCCACCTTCTTTCAGTGTATTGATATAAGCAACTGCTACTCTTTTACTCAATTAAGAGATACATTTCACCTCCGCTGTGAGGACCATTTCAGATATTTACAAGTCCGACACTATATTACTTCTGAAAACAGGTTACAAAAAATAATTAGAGAAAAAACTCCCCTAGAAGAGTTTTTCTACTGTAAAAGTGTGATCAAGGATGTGCCACATTCTCTCTCCCAGCTGTATGGTATTTTAATTAGTCAAAATAATTCAGGCCTAGATATAATTAAACAGAGATGGGAAGAAGAACTAGCTATCTCAATTCCACAACATATCTGGGACAGTAGACTGAACAGAGGTTGGCAAGTGACAAGTTCCCCCTCCTGGTGAGAATTTTATTGGAAGATCCTTCTTGATCCTTCTTAGATACTTCCTTACGCCTTCTAAGGCAAAACACTTTAAAACAGGAAGTTCAGATGTCTGTTGGAGATTTGCTAGAGCTAGGGGGATCCCAAACACACATATTTTGGGAATGTTCCATAATTACCCCATTCTGGAGAGAGGTCCACTCTCATATACAGTGAATAACTGGCCTACAGATTCCATTTAAAGGGGAGGAGATGGTACTGGGTCTTCCTTTCTTCATTACAGGACCTAGACAGCAAAGGCAACTACCACAGATTATGAGAGTGGCAGCATTGAAGTCCATCTCGTCTAAGTGGCTTTCCCCCCACCCCCCAACGATAGAAGAGCGGAAGGTCAGAATGAGACAATTGGAGTCCATGGAACAAATCACTTATACTCTAAGACAAAGTAGGGAGAGGTTCAGTAGCATCTGGTCCCCTTGGCAAGCTTTCGACCAGGATTAGGAAGGCCTCGGACATTCTGGTATATTTTCTATTGTATTCCTTTTGAAAAAGAAAGAGAGTCTTTGAAGATCTGTTTTCCTTGGTTCTTAAGAATTTTAAGGCGCTAATGTACTAAAGTTTGGTACAACCTGAATGAATCGCCAGGATGCCTAGGTTGAGTTATTCTATGTTAGATTAGCTAATTAGATATAAAATCCATCTTCCAACATGGTTTTGATTTTTGCTGTTCATATAGATCATGCCCGGATTCAGGGTGACTGATAAAACCCATTGCCTAGGAGGAAGAGGGGGGGGAAATAGATTAATGATAAGGTGAGTGGAGGGGATGAAAATCAACTAAGATTTGCATCTTGGTAAAATTGTTGTAGGATGGATGGAACTTGATTAATCTGTGTATCAACTTCTTGATGGTTTTATTGAAATGGTTACCTTATTGAGTATGGAAACAACCTATCAAAAATGTTCCATTCAATGGAACTATGTAATGATGTATAAAGTGATATAATTGAGACACAATAAAATCTGAAGTAAAAAAAAAAAAAATCCTGTGCCTATAAAAGGGGAACTACCTGGTGGGGGGGGGGAGGGGGCTATATAGTCCCAGTAGAGTAGTAAAGTTCTAACAGCATCTCCTTCCTCTTGCTATTCTCTGCCAAAATCTATCTAGGGCAGTTTTAAATTCAAACACCTGGCTTCCTGCTGCCTAAGCCACTCCCCCTTCCTCACCTAGCTAACTGCACAGATAACACTTCCCTTCACCCAACTCAGACAAACACACTAACTCTTCTTTTTTTTGTTTGTTTTTACCCTGAATTGAAGGTCCCAGTAGTAGAGTTCTAGTTCTTAAGTCCCAGTAGAGTAGTAAAGTTCTAACAGCACCTCCTTCCTCTTGCTGTTCTCTGCCAAAAGCTATTTAGTACAGTCTTTTGTCACTATAACTAGCCCCAGGAGAACAGCAGACAGCAAACAGAAGATTGCAGCTTATAAAAATGCTAACATTCACTGCAGGCTATTGAATCTTCCAGTGCTGCAGCCCTCCTCTGATCTCAGCTGCAGGGGAGTCTAGCATTTCTGGTTACAGGAAATGCCGTCTTACAAGGAAATGAAATTAGTCTGATACAATCTACTACACTGAAGTAAACATTAAGTTAAAAAAAAAATTCTGCACACAAAGTGCTAATTGGGATCAGCCTCACACTTGGGTGAGAGGCTTTTATTGCTGACAGTTCCCCTTTAATTATTACACTTGAACTGGGGCATTCTGGGTGCAAGCCTTCCAGCTCCTGTTCCTCCTTAGTAATTGTTGTTTGATGTAAAATGCATTGAGCTTTGGAAGGGCGCTCAAGAAAAACACTTACTTACCTGCCTACATTCTGTTTGCTGAAGCCTTAAGCCCCAAGGGATGTTCCTGTTACTTCGCCCCAGAGCGTGAATCCCCTTCAGATGATAGCAGCTGCTGGGACACATTGATCCCCAAGTTGAATGGGTCAGTAAGTGGCTGCCGTAGCAGCTGACACTAAATGCCACTTCTGGGTTTGTTGCCAGGGAGCATGCATGCAAGCAAGCCTTAGTAGGCCATCTCCATAACAGTTCCAACAACATCAGCCTGTGGTTGTTTCTGAACCCATGTCTCTCTTGCACCCCTGCACTAATTATCGAGGAACTGTATTTACATGCTTCATTGTAAGATCAAATAAATCCTAAACCTGTTTCTGTTTTGTAGAATATCTGTTGGCATTAAGTTACTTCGAAAAATGGGCTGGAAAGAAGGACAGGGTGTTGGACCTCGAGTGAAGAGACGGTCTCGTAAGCAAAGACCTGGTATGTAATTTGAAGTGTGTTGTTTCTTTTTACATTGCTTGTGCTTGCGCGCAAGAAACATTTTGCTATAGAGAACTGCATTTCAGAGATGTGTCACTGACTAGCTCAGTGCAGGTCAAGCTGTGTTGGGCTCGTCCTTGACAGACCAGTGATCATATGAGCTAACTATGATAGTGGTTCGCAGTTTATGGGAAGAAACTTTGTGTAGTTGAAACAAATGAAGCGCTCCGATGAGAGAGCCCTTTATCCATTTCATTTGCATAATGCTGTCCCCCCCATCGCTCCATTTTCCTTGCCGGCTTTTCAACCCTGGCCGTGCCTCCCCACCCCCACCCCCACTTACACATCATTGCTCCCTGCCTTACTGTGGAACTGGAGAAATCAGGCTAACGTCTGGCCACACAGCTTTAATGAAATAAAATGGACAATAGACATTCTGTACTCCTCACTGTGCATATTGTGCATCTCCCATACTGAGGCATTGTAGCAACCCATGTTATAACTTATCAGCACTTGTCTGTACTCTTCTCCCCAGTTCCCACAGAGAGAGAGAGAGAGAGAGCGCTGCCACTGTATATGTTCCCCCCTCCAGGCTGTCCTGTCGTGAAGTGCTCGTGTTCCTTATGGAGAGAGAGCGAGAGACAGTCACACTGACATCGGCACAGGGCAAGCAGAAGTCCTGCAGTGTGCCCTGTCTGTATCTGTTCCTTATAACATATCAGCAATTGTAGTGCAGTGGAGTCTACTCCCCCTCCCAAGCCAGTAGCAAGATGGAGGGACAGAAAGAGCCACTGAGTGTTCTAGTGCAGTAGGGGCAGAGGCCGAGACAGAGATAGAGCAGTAGAGCAGGAGGCACACAGCGGGAGAGAGAGAACTGACACTATTTATGTCCCCTCTCTTGTCCCGTCACAAAGTGCTCCTGTTCTGTATGGAGAGAGAGAGAGACAGAGTGTGCTGTAGCAAGAGAGAGACAGTTACAGCAACATTAGGATAAGTTTGTGTGTGTCTCTCTCTCTCTCTGTATGTGCCTCTTGACGTGTCATTGATTCCTTTGTGCAGGAGTGCACACTCCCACCCCCAAACCCCGAACCAGTAGCAAGACAGAGGGACAGACACAGGCAGTGCAGCGTGCTATGGGCACAGGGCGCGAGAGACATAGTGAGAGGCACACTGCAAGAGTGAGGTCCGGCAAAGTAAGTGCCACTGGGCTGTACATGGCTGCTCTGTCTTACATGGGTGGCAGCGATGAGATCTTGCATACTGTAAATGAACTGCCACGGTTGTGTGCAGAGAGAGGGACCACAGTGTTGTGGGCAGTATGTCCCCCCCGACTGTACTCACGTTGCTGCCCATGTATTGTGTCGGTCAGTGTGAGGATGGGCCCCCCAATCACACCGTGGAAGTGTCGTGCCATTAATGGGCAGAAGCGCACATGGACGGCTGTGTATGTGTGCACTGGCATCGTGTTAAGGGGTTGTGCGAGTGCATTGCATTGAAGCATAAGGAAAGTACCAATTACACTTTAAGGGAGTTATTATACATATTAACAATTGTGCTCTGACAGCTTGTTTTTTTTTTTTTTCCTCATATTTCCTTAGGCAAGCTCCTTTTTTCTGCACTCTTTGCAAAGCTTATCTGCATGCATCGTTAAGACATCAGTTAACATGGAGAGAGGGGCCAGGGAGTCAGGATGGTATGTTGTAATACAAAGCAATCGATCACGTGTCATTTAATATCCGCCCAGACTCCTTATGTACTATTTATCCCAATACTGTTTAGCTACCAATGTTTTTAGATTTCTGTCTTTCTGTGTTCTGCAAAGGGCCGTGCAGTAGTGGTTGTCACAGATCCACAATAGACAACAAGTACGTGTAGAAACAGTCGGTATGACCGAGGAGAGTGACTGTTTATTGGGGAGGGGGTTCCAGGGGAGAGACGTCCAAGGGTCTGTAAAGAGATGTTTGACAGAGAAGCAATGTGACAGATGACATCAGAAGCAGCAATAGCGGGTGTCCCTGTCTGTGTTGTACAGCATGTGTGTGTGTGTTGGGGGGGGGGGGGAGTGGAAACAAAGGAAACATTGTACACAGTGAACCAGAGCATATTATGCACCAGAAATGTCATATATCACTAGTGTATGTGTGACATTTCTGTGTACATAAGAGCACAACGATGTACAGATTTTCTAGGGACCATTTTGCAAGGTGGCAGGTTACAGTACATTTTGGGGGGTCTAAACATGAGAAAAAAAACTGGTTTTGCGGGTTTTTTTTCATAGTTTTTGACATAGCCATGTTATAAGAGCAATAGCCCACTCCAGGGTGTGGGTTTATAGACATTTAATGCACACCTGGGGTGCTGTGAGGACACGCGGCCTACGGCCTCGTGCCTTACAACACACCCCAGGCGTACATTAAATGCCTATAAACCCACACCCTGAAGTGGGTTATTGCTTATTTAGAAATGGAAATGAACGTGAAGGCTTATTATCATGAGTTGGGGAAGGGGCTGAAAAGGAGTGCATAATGAAGAATGCATATTGAAATGTTGTGCATGAACTGCTGTGGTAATAAGAAATGGTCTGGAAATAACCAGTTCTGTGAGCAAAGGTGCCAGTCGCTGTCCAGTCTGGGACTCTGATGCTTCTGGAGAAAGCCTTGCCATGGTTTGATACTAAGTTTTATCTCTTTCTCGGAAGTGCAGTTCATTTCCTTTCCTGCCGATGCAAATGCAGTAAGACAGTTACAGGTATTCCCCAGAATGGATGCAAGGATATATCTGGTTATTATAGTAACAAATGTATACTGCATGCAGCTCATTAACACGCATCAAATGTCTAGCATTGACAAATGCTTGTTTTTTTAATAACGCTGCAGTTTTGCTGATGGACGCTTAGTAGCTGCCCACTGGTTTAGCTTCTAATGCTCCGAAGTCCTTTTTGATTGATACAGTTCTTAATACGTCCTCTCACACAAAGGAAATGCTATAATCTCCCACCAAGTCCCCCAAAAGAATGAAAAGGGCATGTTTTTTTACAAGGCAAAAATAAAATTGAAGTTACCTAAAACAGAAACTGATTGAGAGACTTGTTTCACTGCAAATGCTTTATGTACTATAAATATTTATGACTGTGTTGTGCACTGATTCATGTTTAATAAGATGATTTAATGAAGTGGCACACTAAACAGTGCAGGCTGCACCAGTCCCCCAGCTCTTTTGCTTAGGATGAGAAAGGGAAAAGCCAAGGGGAACAAAAAGCAATTACAAGAAAACGAAAGCTGCTTCCGTGGGAGAGAGCTCCTCCACAGATCTGTTTTGCTGTTGGTGTTCAATGTGCCTTTTTTTAAAAATATCAGTATGTAGTAATTTAGCAAATTATCAGCCACATTTCTGGTATAAATGTGTATGTTCAGTCCTTAACATGGAATTGAGTTCAGGCGTAGTTTTTGAAAGATCTGTTTTCATCTACTTCATTGTGCAAAGGTAGACAGCTGTTTTTTGTGGGTGATTGCAGTGCAGCTCTCACATTTTACTGAAACAGTGTAAATCCTTGGTCTGATGAAACGGTCCACCCTAAAGGTCACTGCATTATCTGTTTGTCTGTCTTGATGCACTGCTGCGGTGGCTTGAGTGAACAGTGAAAGCCAAATGCTGCAGCAGACATGGTTTGAGTTTGTATGCATATTATTCTTGGAATACAGATGTTGTCCTCTACTCGGTGGAGAGGATCCTGACTTCCAGATAACTGCACGTTTCAAATTCAGTTACAGACTGGTTTGAGATTTGTTGTCATTTCAGTCTTTTGGTGAACTGCTAGTCATGTGCTGTTTATATCCTGCATTCATACTGAGGAACAGGGACATATAACTTGATTTTTTGACTGAGATACTGTTCCAGCTAAATGTGCAGGTTAGAAACGTTAACAGTATTGACTATGGATTCACTGCGTCTAGTTAAATAAAATGCCAGATGTGGAATGCATTTTTATGGCTGTGTGAGCAGAGCTCCGCAGGCGTTTTGGGATCCCTGTAGGAGAGAAGGTGTCCGTCAGTAGAAAGCACTGAGCAGCTGTATCGGCTCTGACCAGAGTTTGTTGCAATTGCAGTATGGCAGTTTGAAATAAGAGCAATCTGGCTAAATACATAATATAAAATTTAACATTGTACTAGCACACGGAGAGAAGGGTTCTCACATGACACTTTGAGCTCTGAACAGCAATAATCAGATCATAAGCCTCATGGCTGTTTAAAACAGTACAGCGGGGATTCTGGGATTAGCCCCCCCACACACACACACTTTTGTTTCAGTATACTGTATATGATATATGAATGGAGATGGTACAGCCCTGATCCTTGTTTCTTTGAATGAAAAGTTATTTGAGACTCTGAGTCCAGAACTTTGTGTTTAATAAATTAAATGAAATATGGGAAGCAATATCTTTATATTCCCTCCAGCGTGCTATACTGTCTCTTGACAATCAGTGGACTTGCTTAAAAAAAAACAAAAAAAAACCTTTTATGTATATTAAAACTCAGTTGATTCAGTTCTCCATGGAGTTTCACTGACATTTTGTATGCACATTTCCAAATGGAGCTCTCATATAATTCAGTACTTTGATTGCACCTAACACTCTAGTATATTATTTTATTTATTTATTTATTTATTTTGCACTGCTTGGTTGATCCATATTTACCGTTGATAAACAGATTTTTTTTAATCACTTGTTCTCTGTTTGACTGTTGTGGATTTGAACAAAAAAGAGCATCCTTGAAGATAAAATTACTACAGCATCAGTGTTGAACTATGATTAAATGTGAATATATACAAAAACAGTATGTTTGTAGGAAGGAATTGAATGAATCGCTAGCGTTTTGCTTTTTTATAGTTGTTTGTGATCTGGATTTAAAATACCTTTTTTTTTTCTAATTTGAGGTTTTCTAAACAGAATATTCATATAAAAAAATCAAGAATCTATTTGATGGTGAACTGTGACATCTGTCTTCATAAAGAATTGAATTATGTACTGAATGGAAGGATTAGTTATGCACATAAAAAAAGAGCTATAATGACCAGAAAAATATGGTATTTATGTGAAAAAGGAAATTATTTTATTAAAAAATGGAAACATTTAGTAAAAGATGGACTTTTAAAGTAAGACATGCTGTGAAATGAATTTGGGTTCTCTCTGACTGGATCATGTAGCTACTTAAAAAATTCCATTGTGAATATTAAAAACGGACTTCATGCAGGGTGGTGGTCCTACCAAAGGCTGTGGGGAAGTTAGGAGTACCTCTTTTGCTATTTCTGTTTATAGATCCATCTGACACAAGTGCGCTTGTGAGCTGTACCTGTGAGCTGGGAGACTCCTTTTTCTGTACAGTATAAATCCACTTTACATCTAGTTCTGCTTGTAAGAATGGCTTCCTATTATGTGTAAATTAAAATGGTATTTACTTCTTTTAGAGCACCTTATACTGCTGTCAGCCTGTCAGAAGTTTATGTTTTAAATATTACTGTTTCGGTCACTATGTTATCTGTGACTGGCATCAGTTACTAAAACCCTTTTTAAAGTATTGGCAAGAGTAGAGGTCACTTAAGTCCTGGCAAAATGGAGTGGTTTACGTAACTGAGCTGATCTTCTGGATCATAGTTCAACTTCTTTACGTATGCCCCAACTCCTTTGGAAAAGTGCCATGCAATCTGTTAAGTTTAGCCATACTAGACAGCCCCACAGTAAGTGGTTAGAAAAGGCCTTTCACCAAGGTCCTTGGATAAAAGACGAATTCTGCATTTATATTGTGCTTTTCATACACAGTATACCAAAGTGCTTTACAAGAAGTGAGAGACTGGAACTGCAGTGACTGGTTTGTAGTGGCAACCATTTCACAGTAACACCCATACACAGTCATCAAAAGTAACAGAAAGTAATAGAAAAAGTAATATGCATTACAGTTACAGTTACTGATTACTTTTTTGTACAAAAGTAAGCAGTAACTGTTACTGATTATGTTTATTTGTAAGTAATTAGTAACTGTAACCGATTACTTTTTTTAAAGTAAGTTACTCAACACTGCCACTGAAAGTTGAAAAGTTTGGAGAACCAGCTGTGCTATAAGAATTTGTGCTTTAGGCTCTGTTCACACTACATCACGGTAAGGAGAAATGGATCATAAAACAAATTATGCCTTACCGTGCTGCAGCGCTCGCACTGTCAAATTTGTTTTGGAAAATGTTTCTTCCTTAGCGTGCTTCTGCATTAACACTAGTGCCAGTATTCATACTATCTGTAGCGCGGTGCGGCAGCGTGTTTCCCTGAACTGCGTACCAGCATGCCGTGCACGCTCTTTTGAGCCCAGTGATTCCTAGCGGGTTGCCATGGTATTGTTGAAACATGGTGGCCCGCAACGAGCAGTTATTTATGTCTCTTGTGGCATCCTCTTATTCAGAGGCATACAGGTACAGAATGAGCAAACAGGAGAAAAATTATGTTAAAGCAGAGGAGGCAGCGTATGCTGTACCAGCAAATGATGAGGTTGGATTCTCTCCTGATTTTCATGCACAATGTAATTGCTAGTGCTTGTGTGTCATTTACGTTGAATAGAGGCATCTGGTGTAAGGACAGGAGTGCTGACTGGTGGGACAACATAGTCTTAAACACCTGGGGAGATGTGGAATGGATAAAGAATTTCAGGATGACAAAGAGTTCATTTAATGTACTGTGCGCTGAACTGCAAGACAGCATAGCCAGGCAGGATATACACAGTTCAGGAAATCTATACCAGTGGATAAACGTGTTGCGATTACTCTCTGCAAACTCACCACCAACATAGAGTATTGCACCCTAGGGCACCTGTTTGGCGTTTATACTTGACTGTCTGTGAGATTGTTGTTGATGTCTATGAAGCTATAGTCCAAGTACTCATGCCATGTGCCATTCGGTTTGGCAGTTGCAGTGAAGTCACTGCTGGCTTTGAGCACGAGTGGGGGTTCCCTTGCTGTGGTGGTACCATAGACTGTACCCATTTCCCAATCATATGCCCACCCAGTAATGCCACTGACTATTATAACAGAAAGAGCTATTACTCTATCATCATGCAGGCTGTGGTGGACAACCGTTTTCTTTTTGAGGACATAAATATTGGCTGGCTGGGATGTGTCTGTGACGCAAGAGTTTACTTTGAGAGGGCTCTTGCAGTAGGTAATTACATAAAGGACTGAAGCTGGCAGGCTCCAGGATCCCATGGAAAAATTTCTAGCTAGCAGTCTCTGGCGGGGGACCACCACTACGTCAGGTGACTGGCATCAGACGACGTTGATATAAAGGGGCGGTCCCCCACACCCGCCTTCCAGTTCTTTCCCACCGTTAGCTTGCTAAAGTGCCTCGCGGTTAAATTCTTTGCTTCGTCAGTCAGTTCATCGATTTATTACTGTTTTTTCTCGATTTTCTTCTACAAAATCATCCATCTGCCATGTATGTCATCCCCTACTCCATCCGATTCGCATATAAATAAGTGCGATTCCTGCGGCGCCCAGCTCCCGCATAAGGACGGACACTCCCAGTGCCTCTTCTGTCTAGGCCTGGATCACCCCGTGGAGAAGTGCCAGCACTGCCAGCAATTTAATGCCGCCGCCCGCAAACGGAGGCAGCAGTCCCTGGAGGCCCACATCCTGAAGAAGAAGATGTCTTCCATGGAGAAGGAGCTAAAGAAGCTCCGGCAGGCTTCAACTTCCCCTGAGGGTCACCGTAACAAGAAGGAGAAGCACTGGGACCTGGATACCTCTTCCACGGCCACTGTGACTTCGGCTGGAGTCGCCGTGCTTCAGGTAACTTCCCCCGTCGGGGGACTGTTCTTCGTTGGCTGCCTTTGAGGTTTCTAAGGTGGTGGCATCTTCCTTTCCGTTGGGCTCATGCTGAAGCCCATTGGGAGCCTCCGGGACAAAGGAAGCAGACACTCCTGAGAAGCCTACCACTGTGTGGCCTTCTGGGTCGAATGGCTCTGGTAAGTCGGACATCAGTGCCTCCGACGTCCGTACGGCCAAGATCGCTAAGACGCCTGATCCTTCGGGGCAGCGCATAGCATTGAAAACTCCCGTGAAGACTGCTCCTCTCTCGTGACCTTCGTCGGGAGTTGGGTCCGATGAGTCGGACGCCGGGCTCTTCCGACGCCTGCCCAGACCCCACCGGTAAGGCGGACGTTGGCTCCTCCAACGGACGCATGGTGTTAGAGCCGATGCCAGACCCTGTCTTCAAGTCCGTTTTCCCCGGCTCGCCATTATTGTCCGAGGCTCCAGCGTCCCCTTTGTTGGACCACGGAGATTTTAGTCCTCCTTCCCCAGGCAACAACGAGGATTCAGGTACGCTGCCATCAGGTCTCCCTCCCGCCGGGCCGGACAACCTGACACCGGCCCCTCGGACGCTGGCTCGGACACCGGCCTATCTGAAGCTGGATGACATCCCCTTACTGGATGCCATCCCAATGCCGGACCCGACACCCGCCGGGCCTCCTGTACCTGGCCCACCGGCAGGGTCTTTCCCAGGGCCTTCTGCCCCGTCAGAACCCCTGGTGCCTGGGTATCTGACCCCGTCTTATCCAATGCCGTCCTACCCGGAACTGCAGTATCCCGCACTGCAGTACCCGACGCTGGCCTATCCGACGCCGCAGTACCCGGTGCCTCAGTACCTGACACTGGGCTTCCCGCCGTCGGGATATGGATACTCACCTCACAGATATCCACAATATCCGTATTCCCCTCCTCCTCCTCTACCACCCCCTCAGCCGCCGGTGGACTTGAAGGAGACTCTGGCTTCCTGGTGGGCTGAGGCCAAGGCTCGAGTTTGGTCCCTAAAGTGTAGTCTGCTATTCAGGATGCGCCCTTCAGGGGTTTAGTACTGTTCGGTGGGGATGTCAAGGACATCATCACCGACCTGCAAGAGAAGGGCGCTGCACTGAAATCGGTTGACTCTCTGTACAGGCCCCCTCAGGGACAGCGTCACCCTTTTCGCAGACATTCTCAGCCCAAAGCGAAACCTCCGGGCAAGTGGCCCAACAAGCGTCAGGCCCCTCCATCTGCCAAGCCCCTCCCCCTCCCAAAAAAGCAGCGGGAGCTTCAGCCGTAGTGCTGCCCCACACCTCCTGACTCCTATCCTCTCCCAGCCTCTGGGGCCTCCAGAGGAACCAGCAGGAGGGAGGTTCTCCTTCCATCTACCGGCTTGGGAGAGGATCACATCAGATGCTTGGGTGCTCCAGCTGATAGCAACAGGGCATTCAATTGAGTTTCTACAGAAACCACCCAGAAAACCACCGCCCAAGGCATCTTACTCCCAGGAACATCTTCCTCTGGTTCGGGAAGAAAGATCCTCCCTTCTTTTGAAGGCGGCGATAGAACCTGTCCCTTCCCACCTTTGGGGGACAGGTTACTACTCCCATTTCTTCCTGGTTCCAAAGAAATCAAGAGACGTGAAGCCAATTTTAGACCTCAGCTTCCTGAACATGTTTGTGGAGTACAAAAGGTTCAAGATGCTCTCCCTGCAGAGCCTTCTACCCTTACTTCGGCAGGGACAGTGGCTGTGTACCCTGAATATGCAGGATGCCTACCTGCATATCCCTATCCACCCCTCCCACCACAAATTCCTTCAATTTTCGTTCCAGGGGGACCACTACCAGTTCAAGGCCCTCCCATCTGGTCTTTCCTCGGCGCCCCGAATGTCACCAAATGTCTTTCCATGGTAGCGGCTCGCCTGCGTTCCCAGGGAGTACAGGTTTTCCCGTACCTGGATGACTGCCTCCTGGCAGCCCCATCCAGGAAGGATCTCCTGCACTCTCTTTCCCTTACCCTGCAGGTTTTTACCAGCCTGAGTATCACCATCAGCCAGGCCAAGCCCCACGTGGTCCCCTGTCAGAGGCTCCAGTTTATCAGGGCGATTCTGGACATGACCACTGGCATGGCTTTTCTGCTGCTGGACAGGGTGGATACCCTTTGGGCTCAAGCGAGCCTGCTGTCCAGTCGCAGGCGGGTCAGTGCCTGGTCAGTCTTTTGTCTCCTCTGGCTCATGGCGGCAACTATTCTGACAGTCCTTTGCGCTCGGCTCCACATGAGGATTTCTCAGTGGATCCTTCGGTCTCAGTGGGATCAGCTGGTGGACGACCTAGACCAAGAAGTCTTGGTCTCCGACCCCATGGTTTGGGACTTGCAATGGTGGATGGTTCAGGAGAACCTTTGCCGGGGAGTTCCTTTCTGCATCGTGCCTCCCTCCCAAATGCTGACAACAGATGCCTCGGGAGAGGATTGGGGAGCCCATCTGGGGTCTCACAGGACTCAGGGATCCTGGTCCAGGCTCGAATGGTTGCTTCATATAAACGTCCTCGAGCTCAGGGCCGTGCTGTATGCTCTCCAAGCACTGATTCTGCATGTGCTTCCTGGTCATCTGGTTGTCCAGATGGACAACGTGTGTAGTCTGGTGCATCAACAAACAGGGAGGTTCATGTTCCTACCCCTTTGCAGGGAAGCAATGAGAGTTTGGGATTGGGCAGTGCAACACAGCCTTCACCTCACGGTGGTTCACGTTCTGGGAGTTGAAAACACGCTGGCAGACCACCTCAGTCGGTCGTCGGCTCAGGCTCAAGAGTGGGAACTGGATTGGTGGTGGTAGACAGTATCTTCCTGCGTTGGGGAACACCTCAGGTAGACCTGTTCGCTTCTCCTCGTAACGCAAAACTTCCTGCCTTCTGCTCGCTTGCTCCAGGGCGAGGCATTTTTTGGAGAGATGCTCTGTCTCTAGATTGGAAGGGCAGATTCATCTATGCCTTCCCCGTGGATTCCTCTAATTCAGAGGGTCTTACACAAACTCAGCTCAGAAGAAGCTCGCATGATCCTGATCGTTCCTTTCTGGCCCAGGCAAGTTTGGTTCTCTGTTCTGCAACAGTACTCTGAGGAACCTCCTCTTCCTCTTCCTCTGTCACAACTTTTGTTGACCCAAGATCAGGGGACCCTGGTTCATCCAGGTCTCACATCCCTTCAGTTGCATGCAAGGCTCCTGCAGACGTAGCTCAAGCCCGATTCGGGGTCTCCCCACTTGTGGCTCAGATTTGTGGTGGAGGCTAGAAAGCCTTCCAAGAGATAGACCTATGCCATGAAATGGAAGCGGTTCTCTGTTTGGGCCTCTTCTAAGAATTTCAAGCCCTTTTTGTGCCCTGTCGGGAGAGTTCTGGACTATCTTCGCCATCTCTTTGACCTGGGTCTCAGTCATTCATCTCTGAAGGTTCACGTGGCGGCTATCTCCGCTTATCATGTTCCCTTTGGGGACAGAACTTTCGTGCAGTTGGAAGTCTCTAAGACTTTTTTTAGAGGGGTCCTCCACTTGAAACCCCCTATTTGCGTTCCTGCCCCCCCCTTGGGATTTGAATTTCATTCTCAAGAAGCTTACTCTGCCTCCTTTTGAACTGGCAGCTTCTGCAGACTTGAAGTTCCTCTCTTGGAAGACTCTCTTCCTAGTGGCCATTACCTCAGCTCGACGTAGTTCCAAGCTCCAGGCTGTGATGTGTAAAATTCCTTATTTGATTTTTCACAAGGAACGTGTAGCTCTGTGTACCAACCCTAAGTTTCTTCCTAAGGTGGTGGCAGAATCTACGCTGAATCAATCCATTGAGCTACCAGCTTTCTTTACGCAACACTCCAATCAAGGGGAGTGCCTCTTGCATACTTTGGATGTTCACCAAATTCTGAGATACTACACCAACAGGACAAAGGATCTCAGAAAGTCTGATCAGCTTTTTGTCTCTTTTGCTTCCAAAAGAGAAGGCAAGGCTGTCACTAAGCAATGCCTTTCTAAGTGGTTGGCTCACTGTATCATTTTCTGTTACAGGTACCACAAGACCCTGCCGTGTCAAGTCAGAGCTCACTCCATCAGTGGGGTTGCTGCCTCTGCAGCTTGTTTCAAGAATGTGTCAGCGGCTGACATTTGTGCAGCCGCAACTTGGACTTCCATCCATACCTTTACGAAACACTACAGTTTGGACATTACCTCTCGCCGTAGAGCAGGCTTCGGGTTGGCTGTTCTGCAAGGTCTCCTTTCTTATGACCCTTACAGCTGGAGGTTCCATGGATGTGTTGGTTTCCCCCTCCCGTGTGCTTCTCCTCCTTCCAGACTGCTTGGGACTCAGTCCTATATGTAATTACCTACTGCAAGATCCCTCTGGAAGTAAAATACTACAGTTACTTAAGAACTTACCATAACAGTCGATCTTTAAGAGAGGCTCTTGCAGTAGGTAATACCTTCCCGCCCTCCATCCCCCTTAGCTTTTCTCAGTTCCTTTTCCAGGAGAGGAAACATCTGCTTCTCTCTCGTCTTGCCTTTTTTGGCCTTTGGCGGGAAAGAACTGGAAGGCAGACATAAGGTACCCCCCCTTTACACTGACGTCATCTGACGCCGGTCACCTGACGTGGGGGCGGTCCCCCCGCTAGAGAATGCTAGTTAGAAATTTTTCTGTGGGGTCCTGGCACCTGCTGGCTTCAGTCCTATATGTAATTACCTACTGCAAGAGCCTCTCTCGAAGATCTGCTGTTACAGTAAGTTCTTACGTAACTGTACTTTCTATATACAGAAAGAGCCAGAATGGGACCTTATTCCCAGCAAGTATCCGGCAGATAGGGGGCACCAACATTCCAACAGTCATCATTGGTGCCCCTGCCTACCCACTTCTTCCGTGGATAATGAAGCCATTCCCTGGCTACAACAACCCACGTAAGAGGCATTTCAACTACAGACTCAGTAGAGCACGTATGGTAAAGGAGTGTGTGCTTGGAAGGCTAAAGGGTCAATGGCGGTGTCTTTTAAAGCATATGGAATTCTCCATTGAACATGTTCACACAGTGGTAGCTGCTTGCTGTGTCCTTCACAACTTATGTGAGTCTATATCCGAAGAATTCTTGCAGGAATGGATGCATGACAGTGACGCCTACCAGCAACGTGAGGTACATCATGCCACCTATGAAGACAGCAGTGTTGCTGAGGTGGGGAGACAGTCACATGCCATCCGTGAAGCCCTTGCCATGTACCTGGAAACACTTCCAAGGGATGACGGATAGAATGTGTTACATAGAAACACAGAAACTTCTAAATTGTCAGCAGAAAAAGACTGCCGGGCACATCCTGTCTGCCCTGCATCACTTCATTAACTTGTGGCATCTGTCCGTGCCCAGTCAATGGCTTTTCACCATAACTTCTCACCCCTAAGGTACCATTATGTCTGTCCAGTTCATATTTAAAACACTGCACTGTGGTCGCCCCGACCACCTCTTATGGCGGTCTATTCCATGTGACCCCCACCCTCTCTGTGAACAAAAACTTCCTCACACATGGTGGATGGGGAGGAGGGGAGGGTGGTCCTACAGGGGGGACCTGGAGGCTCTGGAAAGATGGTCTCTAAAGTGGAAGCTGAGGTTCAATGCAGGGAAATGCAAGGTACTGCACCTGGGGGCCAGAAACCCGGGCCAAGTGTACACCCTGGGGGGTGAAATGCTACAAGTCTCGATGGCTGAGAGGGACCTGGGGGTGATGGTGGATGTCAAGATGAACAACTCGGAGACTTGTAGGAGGGCAGCAGCCAAGGCCAACAGGATGCTGGTAAGCATACATGGGGATCACCTCCAGAAGGAGAGAAGTGATACTTCCTCTGTATAACTGCTTGGTGAGGCTGCACCTCGAATACTGCATACAGTTTTGGAGGCCACACTTAAAGAGGGACATTAAACTCCTGGAGAGGGTCCAGAGGAGGGCAACCACAATTATTTGGGGCTTGGGGGACAGGACCTATGAGGAGAGGCTCGAAGAGCTAAATATGTACACAGTGGAAAAGAGAAGGGACCGGGTGGGCATGATAGAGGTCTTCAGCTACATGAAGGGGGTAAATAGGGGAGAAGCAGTCAGGGTGCTTCGAAGGAGGAGGGGGCCACTGGGGCATGGGTGGAAGCTAGAGGGGGGACGATTCAGGGAGAAAGGAGGAGGTGCTACTTCACTGAGAGAGGGTGGTGGAGCCATGGAATGCACTGCCTAGGGGGATGGTGGGCAGAGGCAGTGGAGGGGTTCAAGAGGGGTGGGACAGGTACAGGGGAAGGGTTCTGGAAGCAAAATCCAATGCAGCGAGAATATCCGGAACTGGGAAGGGAGAAGCCAGAGAAGGCGAGGGGTGCAGCAGGGTCAGCTCCCAGGGTGTGGGCTGACCAAACGAGCAGACGCGAAAGACTGTTAGGCCTATTCTGCTGGCATTTTAGTATGTTAGTATATCCCCTTGGCCTGCCACCTGTCAATTTCTTGTCAAATCTCCTTGATCTCCTACATCCACTATATTGGAAAATGTCTCCCTCCGTGCATGTTGTTAATGCCGTTAAGATACTTGAATGTTTGTATCCTGCCACCTGTCCTCCAGTGAGTTCATATTGAGGTCCTTATTCTCTCCCCATGTGTTTTGTGGTGCAAGTCCTGTACCATCTGGATAGCCTACATCCTTTTAATGTCATTTTGAAGGTGCTACTTCCAGAACTGGACACAGTACTGTAGTTCAGGAATCAGTAGCATTTTGTTCAGTAACATCACAACCTCCTGTATTTTGATACTGATACCTCTGCCTATGCACATGATCACGCCAGTCGCCCTCCCTTCATTCTTTGCAGTATGCTAACATACCTTTTAGGACCTCAGAAATGGTAACACACAAGTCCCTGTGTTTCCTTGTGACATTACAGAGGAGACAAACACAAGGTGTAACACAGAAATGTGTTTATTGAACGTGACTAAAAAGTGACATACAGTAACCGTTTGATTATTCGAAGAAACAATCTTTTTATGTTTTACAAGTTCTTGTTCTGTATTACTATATGAAAAACAGAAGCTGTCACATATAATCAAATGGTATGGATTAACATTGTGGACAGAACGTTTTACTTGTCCTTAATAATACAGTTAGTGTGCCATGCTTTGACTTTTTAAGGCTTTTAAACTTAATATGAATTTTAAAAACTTTTAAAGGTAATCTGACTTTTTTAAAACCTTTACAGTTAAGCACGTCGTAGTTGTCATGCATATGAATTAATTGTTATGCATAATGTTTACTGGCACAACTCTCAACATGTAACTTATAAGGACCATCTTTTTAAAAAAAATGTAAAATGTTATGGTAGCTTTGCCTTTAGCTCGCCTTAAGCAACATTTTGAACAAATATAAATCTGCTTTTAAAATAGTTTTATAACAGTTAGAAATTTTAATGAACAAACTAACATGTGTACTCATTTCCATTCCTGTACTTTTGTAATTATTTTATTGACTTTTTTTGTGTAATTCTATTATGTTAACATTAAATTCAGTGTTACCAAATGCAGATTGCTTGTGATGGCCATTTCTTTTCAACTGCTCTATAGTCTCATAACAGTAACAGCATGTAAAAGCAAACATAAACAGGGGCATCAGTTTATTAAAATCATGTCATGTAACACATTTTCATAGACTCATAGGTCGGTCCTTGTGATATCATTACTAAATAACTCTTGAGTCATACTATTTTTGATAGAAGGCCTTGCATAATAACCACCCTGTATAACATTCTGGCCTGTGTTTTCTGAGGTGCCTACACTGTTAACAGAACTTGACTGAAATGGACTGTAAACAGAACCCCGGACATTTGGTTGCGGTGCAGTCATTTGAGGTGTAGATGGCTGGTAGGAGACTGGCTGTGGTTGGGGGTTGCGAAAAATTTCTATTAGATTGTTAAAAAAAGTGGCTCACTGCTCTGCCTCAAGATGACGCATTCGTTCTTCTATCTCCAACTCTGCGTTTGATCTCTCTTCTTCGGCCTTCATCATCTTTCATGCTGCTCAACCAGCAGTTTCTGTGTGGGCTCAAATAGTGACTCCATGATTTTCTGCAGCTGGTTCAATTTCTTTTTCCTACGGAGGTTCTGAAGGTGTTCTGCACTTCTCTGCCTTTTTCCCACAGAAGAAACAGGTGTGCTAATTGATGAGTGCAGTGGTTCCTGATCGGAACTCTCTGTCAGAGACTCACAAAGCACAGCTTGATCAGGACCCCCCCCGAGGTATCAGCATGGGCAGCAGCGTTGTCATCCATATCCTGTTCCCTCTCAGAGTCTATAATAGTGAGAGACAATAATAAAACATATGTGCCTATTTGACAGATTATAACTGCTAGAACTTCTGAAATAAAATAATTAACGTTTTAGAACTGCCTAATAAACTATTTAAAGGCGATTCAAATGCATCAGTTAGAAGTCTGTAAATCACCTCACGTAGGCGTAATGTTGCACAAGGCTGTGCAGAGAATTACATTTCCACTGTGAATGAGTTACAGATGCTTAATATAAGTAACTGGATTGTCATTCTACTTTATAATAAACGGCACTAGGGCTATAGCGAGTGTAACTTCAGATCTTACTTCGAGAGGGCTCTTGCAGTAGGTAATTACATATAGAACTGATGTCGGCAGGCGGCAGGACCCCACGGAAAAATTTCTAGCTAGCAGTCTCTGGCGAGGGACCGCCCTCAGGTCAGGTGACCAGCTTCAGGAGACGTCGGTATAAAGGGGCAGTCACTCACGCCCGTCTTCCAGTTCTTTTCCGCCGTTAGCTTATGCCAGCACCTTGCAGAAAAGTTTCCTGCTCGTCAGGCTCCTTCATCTGTAGTTTTGCTGAGTATTTTCTATTTTTTCTCAGCCATCGTCAGGTACCCGTCGGTGTATGTAGTCCCCCTACACCTTCAAGCACAAAAACAAGTGCGACTGGTACAGCGTAACTCCGCTGGACTGACCATCCCCTGTACTTTTTGCCTAGGCCCCGACCATCCGGTGGAGAAGTGCCAGCACTGCCTTAGCTTTAACGCAGCCACCTGGAGAAGGCGGCAGCAGTCCCTGGAAGCCCACATTTTAAAAAAGAAAATGAGCTCCATGGAGAAAGAACTGAAAAAGTTTCAGCAGGCATCGACTTCCCCTGAAGGCCATCGCAAGAAGAAGGATAAGGAAAGGCACTGGGACAAGGGCTTCTGTCCAACCGCGTCTTCCTGGGGAGTCTCCATGAAGCAGGTAACGTCCCCAGGGGACCGCTCCCCAGCGGCTGCCTTGAGGTTTCTAAAGGCGGCATTGGCCTGCCCGTCTGGCTTGCGCTCCGGGCCCGCCAGACACCTCGGACTGTGGGGCCTCGGGATTTCCCAATAAAGCCGTGGTTTCATGGCCTACTGATGCGAGTGAAGCTCTGATAAATGGGCGTCGGCTCCTCCGGCGCCGCATGGAGGTAGGTAGTCACTTTCGACCCTTTGGGCGACGTCGGCCCATTCCACCCGACCAGGCCGCCCCCTCCGCCAGCGGCCTGCCTCCAGCGAAGGGTCCATTAAGTCAGATGCTGGCCCCTCTGGCGTCGCCCAGATCCGCTGCTAAGCCGCCGCGTCGGTTAGATCCTGAGCGTCCCGCACAGCGGATGAGCCGATGCTGAGATCCCCCACATCCGTTGTTCCCGGCTCCCCATAGTCTTTGCTGCCCTCCGGGACCCTGAGTCTCCTCAGCCCGACTCCAGCGGATTTCTGCCCCATCCCGGGTGATGCTGCAGGCTTCTGGTCCACCCTCCGTCAGACTGCTCCACCTTCTGGTTCCGACTGATCGGCGTCAGTTCGGACACCAGCTCTGGCGCGGGTGTTGGGCATTAGCTCCGGCGCCCAGTAACGCCGACGCAGAGCGACATCCCACCCCAGTGTCACCCTGGCGAGCCCTCCGCCCCGGGTCTTCTGCTCCAGAACCGCCCGTGGGGCTCCTGCGGACCGTCTGCTCAAGCAGCTCCTCCGGCTCCTGGAGTACCAGTCCGTCGTATCCGGCGCGCTATACCTGGGACGCAGTATCTGACGTCTCAGTACCTGGCGCCGACATATCCGATGCCACAGTACTCGGCTCCTCAATACCCGACGCCGGGCTTCCCGACATCGGGTTATGGATACGTGCCCTTTGGGTATAGTCCATACCCGTATCCCCTCCTCCTCCTCCACCGGCCCCTCAGCCGCCGGTGGACTTGCAGGAGACTCTGGCCTCCTGGTGGGCTGAAGCCAAGGCTCAGCTCACCAGAGAGGTGGAAAGTCATCTTCTGACGATGGTGCCAGTACCAGTTCCCATACATCCGTGACAACACACTCCCTCCCCACCTCCAGACGCCAGGGCTCAACTCTCTTGGTCCAGAGAGGGGCAGGACATGCTTTCCCGAAGGATTCCCAAGTGATCCGTTCCTCCCCCTCGTCAGGAGAGGGAGTCTTCCTCTTCCTCATCTTCTTCTTCCTCGGACACCTCGGATCCTTCCGACAGTTGTTCCGAGCAAGACGACGAGCCACGCTTTCCGTCCAAGCCCCGGCCAAGGACTCCTCTGAAGTCCTCTCCGGAGGATCCTTCCTTTAAGGTGTTGCTACGGAAGATCCAGGAAGTACATAAGTTGCAATCCTTGGAGCCAGACCCCAGTGTAAAAAACTTGCTGAGCATCTGAATCTGCCCGTGACAGCTCCCACTCTGGTGCCACCCTGGATTGAGCCTCACGCTGACCTTATTACCACCATATGGAAACAGCCGTTGGCCTTAGCCCCACTTCCCAGGAAGTCGAACAGGCTATACCAGGCTCCAGAGGGTGTTGACTTTTTAGACTCCCACCCTCGTGTTGACTCGGTTGTGATTAGCGCCGCTCACGGTTGGTCAGCTAACCCGAGGCATTTGAGCTCATCTCCACCTGACAAAGAATCCTGTCTTCTGGACCAGTATGGCAAGAAGATTTTCGCTTCTTCCACTCTGGGTATTAGGGCCCTGAATTATGTCAGTCACATGGGGGATTACCAGAAGGCAATTCTTAGTGAAGTGGTATCCAAATTGGACTCCCTTCGGACTCTCAAATTCAAGCAGGAAGTGGCTGACACGTCCGCTCCCTGCGTTGAAGCCCAGTGGCACATGCTTGATGCGACGTACGATGCAGTGGACACTGCTGGTAGAGCTCAGCTTTCGCCAGGCTGCGGCATCATGCTTGGCTCCATGTGCAGGGTTGGTCCTGGAAGTGCAGTCTGCTATTCAGGAAGCGCCCTTCGGGGTTGGTTCTGTTCGGTGGTGATGTCAAGGACATCATCACTGATCTGCAGGAAGGGGCCGGCACTAAAGTGTGTGGACTTTATGTACCATCCCCCATCGAGCAGCACCGTCTCTTTCATGTAGGCGGAATCGGCCAAAGCGAAACCCCAGGGAAGCCGGGCCACCTGCGCCCGGGCCCCTCAGCTGCCAAGCCCCCTGCCCAAAAGCGGGTGCTTCAGCTGCAGCGCTGCCCCGCACCACCTGACTCCTTCCCTCTCCCACAGCCTCCAGGCTTCCCAGAGGAACCGGTAGGAGGGAGGTTTTCCCACCACCTCCCGGGCTGGGAGAGGATAACTTCAGATTCATGGGTGCTCCAGCTAATCGGAGAAGGACACTCAATAGAGTTTCTACAGAAACCACCTCGTCACCCCCCCCCCCACCAGGGTTGCCGTACTCAGGAACACCTTCTGGTCCAGGAAGAGATCTCAGCACTTTTGCTGAAAGAGGCAATAGAGCCCATCCCCCTTCCTCTACAGGGAACAGGTTACTATTCCCACTTCCTCCTGGTCCCGAAGAAGACAGGAGATATAAGACCGATTCTAGATCTCAGTTCCCTGAACTTATTTGTGGAGTATAAGAGGTTCAGGATGCTCTCCCTACAGAGCCTCTTGCCCCTCCTTTGATCAGGACAGTGGCTGTGTGCTCTGGATATGCAGGATGCTTACCTGCACCTACCTATTCGCCCTTCTCACCGCAAATACCTCCATTTTGCTTTCCAAGGGGACCACTACCAGTTCAAGGCCCTCCCATTTGGTCTTTCCTCGGCTCCCCGAGTGTTCACCAAATACCTTGCGGTGGTAGCGGCCTACCTGCGTACCCGAGGGGTGCAGGATTTCCCGTACCTGGAGATTGGCTCCTGGCGGCCTCGTCTAGGGAGGAACTCCTGCGCTTCCTCTCCCTTACCCAGCAGGTCTTTGCCTGTCTGGGTATTACTATCAACCATACCGAGTCTCACTTGATCCCATCTCAGAGGCTCCAGTTTATTGGGATGATCCTGGACACGACCCTGGGCAGGGCCTTCCTGCCACCAGACAGGGCGGCCACATTCCAGACTCAGGTAAGCCTGTTGTCCAGCCGCAGGCGAGTCAGTCTGGTCGGTTCTTTGCCTCCTCGGGCTTATGGCAGCGGCTATCCCAACAGTCCCTCACACACAGAACCACATGAGGGTCTCTCAGTGGACGATTCGGTCTCAATGGGATCAGTTGGTGGACGACCTGGACCAGCTTGTCCTAGTCTCCTCCCCCATGGTTCGAGACTTGCAGTGGTGGATGGTTCAAGAGAAACTTTTTTGGGGAGTTCATTTCAGCCTTCCTCCCCCCTCCCAGACTCTGACCACAGACGCCTCGGGCGAAGGTTGGGGAGCCCATCTTGGACCTCACAGGACCCAGGGCTCCTGGTCCAAGCTCGAAAAAATGCTTCATATCAATGTGCTCGAGCTTCGGGCAGTGCTTTATGCTCTCCAGGCTCTACATCTGCATTTCTTCCTGGCTGCTTAGCCATCCAGACGGACAATATGTGTGTGGTATGGTACATCAACAAACAGGGAGGGACTCGTTCCTACCCTCTTTGCAGGGAAGTGATGAGAGTTTGAGATTGGGCAGCACAGCACAACCTTCACCTCACGGCAGTTCACGTCCCGGGGGTCGAGAACACCTTAGCAGACAAACTAAGTCGCTCGTCTGCTCAAGCTCATGAGTGGGAACTGGATCAGGGGGTCCTAGATGATCTCTTCCTGTGTTGAGGAATTCCACAGGTGGACCTGATCGCCTCACCTCTAAATGCAAAGCTTCCCGACTTCTGCTTGCTTGTTCAAGAGCGCGGCATTTTTTGGAGAGACACTCTGTCTCTAGATTGGAAGGACAGATTTGTCTATGCCTTCCCGCCGATCCCTTTGATCCTGAGAGTCTTGCAGAAACTCGGTTCAGAAGGAGCACGAATGACGCTGATCGCTCCTTTCTGGCCTAAAGCAGTTGGGTCTCTGTTCTGCAACAATACTCAGAGGACCCTCCTCTTCCTCTGTCACGTCTTTTAATGACCCAGGATCAGGGGACCCTGGTCCATCCAGGTCTCAAATTCCTTCAACTGCACGCATGGCTCCTGCAGACGTAGCTCAAACCCCGATTTGAGGTTTCACCCCGAGTGGCTGAGATTTTGGTGGAGGCTAGAAAACCCTCCACTAGGTCTGCCTATGCCATGAAATGGAAATGGTTCACAATCTGGGCTGCTTCAAAAAATTTTGAGCCTTTCTCGTGCTCTGTTGGGCAACTGCTGTAGTACCTGCACCATCTCTTTGATCTAGGTCTTAGTCACTCGTCCCTGAAAGTACACATGGTGGCCATTTCGGCCTACCGTGTCCCATTTGCAGACAGGACGTTTGCTCAGGTGGAAGTCGCTAAGACTTTCCTCAGAGGGGTTCTTCACTTGAGACCCCCATCTGAGTTCCCGCCCCTCCTTGGGATTTGAATTTTGTTCTTGAGAAGCTTACTTTGCCTCCTTTTGAACCGGCAGCCTCAGAAGACATGAAGTTCCTTTCATGGAAGATGCTCTTCCTAGTGGCCATTACTTCTGCTCAGAGTTTCGAGCTCCAGGCCTGATGTGTAAAATCCTGTACTTGATTTTTCACAAGGGCATGAATCAGCTCTCGCTCCAGTCCTAAGTTCTGAGGGACAGGATATAGTATTCATCTGCACTTTCTGGCAGGTATCCTTGCCGCTTTAAATCTTGCAGAAGGTCTTCAAGCTGGCTCCTCCCACCCTGGGTGGTAAAACTCTCGGCTCCAAGCCCATGGTGCCAGATCTTCCTTACCGCTTGGAAGCTCAGGTTCCCTCCTTAACACTCTGCGTATAAGGCTGGTTCCTATTTCTTCGGTTTACCCGAAATAACTTTTAAGGTTTTCAAGACTTCGGTTATTTATTTCCCTCGCGGCTGCGATGGACAAGTCGACTCCTGGTTTTCGGAGGTGCCCATGCGGGCAGAAGATGTCTCAGATGGATCCGCACTCCCGTCGTCTACTGCTGAGGCCTTGAGCACGACCCGCAGAGCCTCGACCTGTGCTCTTCCTTCTCGGTCTCGTCCTGGAAGACCCAGCTGCCCGTTTACAACTAGGCGCCCGAAGCGTTACCGCCAGTAAAGTTGAAGGAGGCCCGTTCAGGCGGTTTCGCGGTGGCTGGCTGTGGGAACAGCTCGAGCAGATGATCGCCCCCTCGAGGAGGCGGCACAGGCGCATCTTCGTCTTCCTCGGCCGTGGCCTTTATCCCGCTCTCAGGATCCTCCTATTCAGCTTCTATTAAGGGAGCTCTGTCAGTACCTTTCCACCAAGGAGAGAGGACCAGCAACTTCAGGACTTTCCTCTCGGTCCAAAGAAGGACTCCAAGGTAAGTCACTCCGTCGCAGCTCTTGGGAGGCGGAAGGTCCCCCTCCCGAGTAGTCAACCGTCGACTGATGCGACCCTTCGACTTAACGGCCACTGGCCTCATGAGTGGCCCCCGTCAGTTCAGTTGACCGAGACACCCGTTGGCGCAGTCGATATTTTCTCGACCCGTCAGGCGGGTTTGTCGACTGGTGAAACGAAAACCCTCACTCCCGGTTCCCCGGCGGATCGAGGTTATGCCAAACTTGCCTGTGCCTCGGTTCCGGAGTCCACAGTTGAAACTTCAGAGGGGTGGCGGGTTTCCCCGCCTGCCCCAGAACCCTCCGGAAATGCTGAGGTTCGATCCGGACATCTTCTCGGTCCAGCCAATCCCACGACATAGGCAGTCTTGATCTCAGTACCGTAGTAAGTAAAGCTCAGCAGCTCGTCTTCGTCTTCCTCCTCGGACGAGGAAGGCTTTGTCATAAGTAGCTCGATCTACGAGGACCTCATGTGGCAACAGCTCCTTCTGTCTGGGAGTAAGCCGGCTGACCATTAGCCTTCCCGACCATCAAGTGAGCTGTCACCGGGAGGCGGCGAAGCAACTCCGCCCCTTCAGCTGGCGCCTGCCCCGGGGCCTGTTGCTCGACCGAGTGGCTGCCCCACCGATTCTGGTGGAACCTCCGCCTCCACAGCTGAAATTTGGGGCCCCGACCAAGAATTCTCAGTCGGCCCAGGGCCTGCCCCATAGGCTGTCTGTCACCCTCACTCCCGACCGCCCTCGGCAGGTGGAGGGTGGCTCAGGCCCAAGGCAGCTCTTTGCGGACTCGTCTGAGTCCGACGATGAATCCTCCCTGTTCTCTAGGCAGATCGACTTGGAGTCCTCCGGAGGTCAGTCGCTGGACGATAGGCCATCATCCTTCATGGGTTTGCTTAGGCTCATCTCGGAGTCCACTGGGATGCAGCTTGAGCCTGTATCCAAGCAGGCCAAGTATCCCCTAGCAGAGATATTGGACAGAGGGAATTCTCCCACGGAGGTTTTTCCGGTGGCCGAGGCCATTGTCGGCCCGGCCTTGGAGCTCTGGCAGTGTCCTGCTTCCTGCCCTGTGCCTTGGCCAGGATGGCGGTATGCCCGTCCCTACGGTTCCCTGTCGAGTTTTGGAACACCCTCAACCCGAGGGTTGGTTACGACAGCGTCTTCAAGCGTGCCAGAAGCACCAGGGATGTGGACAAGCCTCCGACAAAGGTCAAGAAGTTGGACTATGCTGGGCGCAAAGCCTACGCTGCGTCCTCCCTTGGCCTTCGTCAGGCCAGCTCGGCCGTGCTGATGGCACACTTTTCTCACGCTCTGTTGGGCTCCCTAGATGAGGTAGTCCATGGTCAAGCAGGTGCGGGACCAGGGCAGTGGCCAAGCAGCAACTTCAGACTGCTCTGGACATCGGCGACTCATGTGCCAGGTCAGTTGCGGCCGCAGTGGCTGTCGCCCGTCGAGCATGGCTGAGGATATCCCCTCCTCTGGCGGATACAGCTACAAGTTGGCAGATGTCCCTTCTTGGGCCGACCTCTTGACCCTGAAGTGGAAGGTCACTTCCAGAAGTTGAAAAGTCCAGTGCCACTCTGGACTCAGTCTCATCAGCCCAGGCGACAAGGGCTGCAGACCGCAGCCAAAGATCTTTTCGTCCGTCTGCGCCGGCACGTCCGGCCAGCAGCATCAGGGCCAGCAGGCTCACACTTGGCATCCCAAACCCAAGCCTCGGCTTCCTCTTCCAGGAAGCAGGGAGGTAAAGCCCAGAGGTCCCTCGGGCGCTCTCCTCAAGCCTGCCCAGTGGCGGGTTGAGGGGTATCCCCCAACCTCATCACTCCACCCAGAGTTCCCCAGTGGGAAGACTCCGCCACTTCCTTTCCGCCTGGTCGCTATCACCACAGACCCGGGACGGGGGGCTGGCGCCCATTCTCGACCTGCCGAGCCTAAACAAGTTCCTAAGGTCGGACCCTTCAGAAATAGTCACGCTGGCTCAGATAATACCATCTCTGGAGCAGGGCGTGTGGTTCTATTCTCTGGACCTACAGGATGCATTCTTTCACATTCCTATCCGTCCTCTCACCAGAGATTCCTTCGCTTTCAAGCGGAGGGATCCTTTTATGAGTTCCGAGCCATGCCCTTGACCTTTCTCTTACTCCCAGGGTCTTCACCAAATGCATGGCAGTGGTGACAGCATTCCCAGCGGTGCCAAGGGGTCCGAGTGTACCATGCCTGGACGACTGGCTGATAGACCCCCACTCAGACAGGAGGTGGAGGCGGTCCAGAGATCTGGCCCTCAGGTTTGCTCTCAGATCGGCCTTCTCATCAACGAGGCCAAGTCAGACTCGGACCGAAGCAGGTGATTCTTTTCCTTCGGGGCAGAGCTCAACTCTCTTGAGCCGAGCCACGGCTCCCGGTGGACAGGGCAGTTCTTGCCTCCTTTGCCCAGTCATTTCTGGTTGGGCAATCGGCGCCTGCCGGGACTTCCTGCGCCTCCTGGGTCTCATGGCGGCCTGCTGGCGGTAATTTTTATTGGGCCCGCTGGCACATGCATCCCCTTCAGTGGGGATTGGCCAGCCAGTGGTCCTGGCAGCTGCGATCCATTGGACCAGCTAGTGAGCGGTGACCAGGGGATGTGGGCAGCTCTCCAGTGGTGGACCGTTCCAGCTCTTTTGCAGGAGGGCATCCCGTTTGTCCGCCCCGAGCCGACGGTCTCTCTATCGACCGATGCCTCTCTGATGGGTTGGGGTGCCCATCTGGGGGAGCACAGAGCGCACGGCCTCTGGTCCCCTCAGGAGTCCCGATGCCATATCAACCTGCTGGAGCTTCGGGCGGTTCGTCTAGTTTCTACGGGGTCAAGTGGTTCAGGTCCAGACGGACAATACCATGACCATGTACTACCTAAACCTCCGAGGCGGGGACCGCTCCATGCCTCTGTGCAAGGAAGCTCTCCGCGTTTGGTCCTCGTCGCAGCCTGAAGGCGGATCTCCTAGCCATCCATGTGGCAGGAGCCTCCAACACCCTGGCCGATGCCCTAAGCTGGATAGGGCTGTGTCCCCGCAGTGGTCTCTCCTGCAGAGGTAATACAAGATCTGTTCTCCCACTGGGGCACACCTCAGGTGGACCTGTTTGCCTCCAGGGAGAATGCGAAGCTGAGGCTGTTTCATGCCCGCCCTCAGGAGGGCTCGCTGCAGGGGGATGCCTTCTTGAGGCCGTGGACCCCAGGCCTCTTCTACGCCTTTCCCCCATTTCCCTTGATCCACAAGGTGCTTCTCAAGGCGAGGAGGGACAAGGCGCAGGTGATTCTGTTAGCCCCAGACTGGCCCCCCAATGCTGGTATCCAGATCTCCTCAGCCTCAGCTCCAGGCTCCCGAGGCAGCTTCCAGCTCGCCCGGACCTGTTATCAGTCAATCAGGGGAAGGTGTTCCATCCGGACCTTCAATCCCTGCACCTGATGGCCTGGTTCCTGACGACTAGAGTTCCAGGCCTTGGGTCTTTCCGACGAGGTCCTCAAGCGTAGTTGAGGTGTCCCGTAAGAGTCGACCAGAAAATGCTATGCCTTCAGATGGAAAAGATTCTCCATTTAGTGTCAGGCAAGGCCTGGACCCTTCTTCCTGTCCTTGGCAAGCATCTTGGACTACCTATGGTCCCTTTCTTAGCAAAGGCTTGGGTTGATGACCTAAAGGTGCACTGGCAGCCATCTCTGCTTACCGGGCGCGAGTCGGGAAGCAGTCGGTGGCACAGGAGAAGGTGGTCTGGCGCTTTTTCAAAGGCCTTGATCACATTTCCCCTCCGGTGCGAGAACCTCCACCTCCGTGGGATCTACTGCTGGTATTAGCAAAGCTCCTGGGCAAGCCATTCGAACCAATGCACAGGTGTGACATCTCTCACCTGTCGTGGAAGACCGCCTTCTTGGTGGCTATCACGTCAGCCAGAAGGATGGGAGAGCTCCAGGCGCTTTCCATCGAGTCTCCTTTCCTGGTCTTCCACAAGGACAAGGTTGTCCTGCGCCCCCACCTGAAATTCCTTCCGAAGGTGGTGTCGGAGTTTCACCTTAACCAGGTATTGACTCTGCCGGTGTTCTACCCCAATCACACCTCGGAGACCGAATATAGGCTCCATACTCTGGACCCTAGAAGAGCGCTCGCTTACTGTAAGGAGTGCATGGCTGAAGTTTGGGGAGAGGTTCGCCAGCTGTTTGTCACCTACGCTGAAGCCGCACCTGGCGGACGATAAGCAGGTGGGTCAGCTCCTGCATAGATCTCTGCTATAGGTTGGCGGGCATGGAGCCTCCCAGAGGGATAAGAGCTCATTCTACCTGCCATACCGCTGCATCGGTGGCTGTTTCCAGGGGCGTCCTTATCCAGGATATCTGCAGGGGCTGCTACGTGGAAGTCAGCACATATATAACCACTACCACATCCGACCTTGAGACCACGCTGGGATGCCTCGTTTGGGGCCTTGGTTCTCCAGTCTCTATTCCTAAGTAGAAGTATTGTGCCTTGCTTCCCTTCTCCTGGAGAATTGCTAGGAGTCTGCCAGAAAGTGTGGATGAACAACATATCCATGTCCCTAGAAATACAGGTTACTCACCTGTAACAGGAGTTCTAGGAATGGTATATGTTGTTCATCCACACGACCCACCCGACCTCCCCAGCTTCGACACACAACCTGAGCTTCCAGCGGGCCAGATCTGGCGTCATGGGGTGGAGCCAAGAGTTTTACCACCCGGGTGGGTGGGAGAAGCCAGCTTGAAGACCTTCCAGCAAGATTTAAAGCGGCAAGAATACCTGCCCGAAGGTGTGGATGAACAACATATACCATTCCTAGAACTCCTGTTACAGGTGAGTAACCTGTATTTTCTCCCCAGGGTGGTAGCGGAATCTACATTGAACCAGTCCATAGAGTTACCCGCTTTCTTTACGCAATATTCCAATCAAGGGGAGTATCTATTGCGCACCATGGATGTTCACCGAATTCTGAGATACTACACTAACAGAACAAAAGATCTCAAAAAGACTGATCAACTGTTGGTCTCTTTTGCCCACAAAAGAGAAGGCAATGCTGTTTCTAAGCAATGCCTGTTCAGATGGTTAGCTCATTGCATCACCTTCTGTTATGACAAGTACAACAAGACCCTTCCGGGTCAAGTGAGAGGCCACTCCACCAGAGGAGTAGCTGCCTCGGTGGCTTGTTTCAAGAATGTGTCAGCAGCAGACATCTGTGCTGCCGTCACTTGGACTTCTGTCCATACCTTTACAAAACGTTGCAGTTTGGATATTGCCTCTCGCCGTAGAGCAGGCCTCAGGCTTGCTGTTCTGCAAGGCCTCCTTTCTTGAGGCCTTCACAGCTACAGGATCTACTTTGAGTAGCTTTCCTCCTCCCGTTTGCTTCTTCTTGTTCCAGACTGCTTGGGACTCAGTCCTATTTGTATTTACCTACTGCAAGAGCCCTCTTGAAGTAAGATAGTACAGATCTTTCTTCGAGAAACAACTCTTGCAGCAGGTTACAGCATTAGGACTGAAGCCGGCAGGCGCCAGGACCACAGAATTTTCTAGCTATAGCAGTATTCGGTGGGGACCGCCTCCGGCCGTCAGGCAGCAATTACATAAGGCGGTCCCCCAAAATACCCAGTTCTTTTCCTACCGGCGACTCGCCAGCATTGGCCTCTCGGTCTCTACCTAGCGCACGACGACTTAGAACTTCCAAGAGTTTCTCCAAACTAATGTTCTCTCCAACTCCTTTACTTGAGGGACACCTTTCCAAGTGTGCCTGCGGAAGACAGATCCCTTTTAAGGATCCTAATTCCTCCTAGGCGGTGCTTAGGTCTGGACCACGACACCAAGGCCTGCACTTTCTGTCAAGGGTTCAACAGCCGCACCAGGATCCGCCGTCAGAAGGCAATTCAGGCTTACCTGCTGGAAGAAAGACTTAGTAGGATGGACCAAGAACCTTCCTCCAGGGGCGATTCTTCTTCCAAGGCCCATAAACACTGGGACAAACACCAGGAGAAAGCTAGGTCCAGATCCCTGAACCGGGCCTCGGACTCCCGTAGCTCAGGCTCCCCCAGGTTGGACCTCTGTCCCTCCAGGGCTCGTTCTCGGCCCCCTTCGGTCAAGTCCAAGCCTCAGGCGGCTCTTTGACTCTCCAGCCCATCAAGACTTCAAGGCCCTCGGCTTCCTCCACTCCCTCTCGGGCCTCTTCCAAGTCTTCAGAATGCCACAAGTCTTCCACATCGACCCGACGTCGGGATCCTGACTCCAGGTCGGTCTCCCAGCCTCCCAGAGGTCCAGATCCACCACCCAGGAAGACTAAAGACCTGACGTCCCTAAAGCAGACATCGGACCCGACGTCGGCCAAGTATACAAAGTCGTCCAGGCATTTGTCAGAGCCGTGGATACCAATAAGGCACCAGACATCAGCCGAGGCGTTCACCAATACCAGACATCGGTCAAGCGACCGGCGTCGACCTCGCATTCACGGAGCTGAAAGCCCCAGTCACGGTGGACACGGTCACAGGATTCAATAGAGGAGATATGGCGCTTGCCGAAGACCAGGCGGGCGATACTGAGGATGCTGGGCTCCCGAGGGAACCTTCGCCCACCCCGGAGACACCCGCGGACCCGACGCCCGACCCCAGCGACAGACCACCGGCGCCAGGCATGAACCTGCAAGAAGTAAAGGACCTCTTTACTTTCTGGTGGGACACCATTTGAAAGGATGTGGTCCCTGTAAAACCTCATCCTCCTGCTACTCCTTCACCTTCTACACCCCCTCCTCCACCACAGGGGCCAGCAGGATGACCACCAACCCCTAAGGAGCAGACTCCACCTCCCAGGGGTAGATCCAAGGATTGGAGAAGGCCTCCCTCAAGATCTCCATCAGGGTCTCCCAGCCCCAAGCGACCCAGACGTCGTCGGTATACTCCGTCAGGGGAGGACTCCAGATCGGACACCTCGGATTACTCCAGATCTCCTTCTCCACTCAGTATTCCATCACCTGACCCACATGACCTGCCCAGGTCTCCTCTGGATGATCCCTCTTTCTCTGAGATCATGAGGCACATCCAGGACAACATGGGATGGGATGCTGAAGATCTCTACCCCTAAAGACAGCGCCTTGCCCGTTAACTTTGGCAGAAAGACCCAAAGCCTGTGGTAGTGCCACCCTTGGTGGACACCTTCGCGGACGTCACCAAGGCTGCGTGGAAGCATCCACACTCCACTCCTGCGGTGCCAAAGAAAGCTGACCGCCTGTACAAGGCCCCGAGAGAGGACCAGTACTTGGCTCAGCAACCTCTGGCAGACTCCCTGGTCATTACGGCCTCAAATGACCAGTCCAAAGACCGCAACACATGAGCACACAGCCACTGGACCAGGAATCCAAACAATTGGATGCCCTGGGGAGACGCAGGTATGCGGCTGCTACATGCTCCGTCAGGTCCCTGAACAGCCTAACCCACATGGTACAGTTTCAGAACGCCCTATGGGAACAGGGCCAGGACCTGGTCAATAAACTTCTGGATGGCGATCAGAAGGCGGAGCTCCTGAACCTTCTCCTTTCGGGGTCTGATGTGGGTACCCAATGCCTGAGCCACATACGATTCTGCGGACTCGTCTGCTTGAGCTGCAGCTTCAGGCATCTGTCTCGGTGACACTCTTGGCTCCGATGTCTCGGCTTCACCCGGACGTACAGAAGAGACATTCTTGGCGTCCCTACAATCAGCGTACTTTTGTGAACCCGGAGAAGGTTATCTGCAAACTCAGGATGCTGGGAAGGCAGTCAGGTCTGTACAGGCCCTATAGATCAGGCCTGGTTCCTTTCGTAGGAACCAGAGCTGTTTTCACAGCCGGCAACAAAGGCAGCAGCCACGTTCTGGCCAGCAACAAAGGGGCACCTTTTAGAGGAAAGCCCAGGCTAAGTCGTCCCCAGGCAGAGCCCAACGCTACACTAAACTGGCCCAGCCTACAGGGACCAATGCTGCCACAGCATGACTCCTTCCTAGCCCCTCCTCTGGATCAACTGGCACAAAAGGTCAGGGGTCGCATCGCTCGCCACTTTTTAGGGTGGCAGTCGATTACCACTGACCGGTGGGTTCTCCATTTGGTCAAGAAAGGTCACTTCATAGAATTTCTCGACCACCCACCGGCAAGACCTCCCCTGCTCTCCCGTTACTCGAGTCAGCACGCCCTGCTCATACACCAGGAGGTGCTCGCGCTTCTGGAAAAAGAAGCGATAGAGCACGTACCACGGAACCAGAGGAGTGCAGGGTATTATTCTCACTTCTTCCTGGTTCCCAAGAAAACAGGGGGCCTCCGTCCGATACTGGACCACAGCGACCTCAACGAGTCGGTCGGTCCTGTACAAACACTTCCGCATGGTGACCCTCCCCAGTCTGATTCCCATGCTTAGGCAGGGCGCCTTTCTAGCATCCTTGGACATGCAGGATGCTTACCTGCATATTCCCATTGCTCAAGCACACAGGAAGTTTCTGCGCTTTGAGTTCCAACGCCACCATTATCAGTTCCGAGTCCTCCCCTTCGGACTGTCATCAGCACCTCGGGTATTCACGAAGTGTATGGTGGTCGTAGCAGCGACTCTGAGGAGACAAGGCCACTACGTGTTCCCCTACCTGGATGACTGGCTTCTCATGGCGCCCTCTCGGGAGGCCCTGATGTCTGCCATTCATTATACTCAGTCTCTGTTCGAGACGCTGGGCATCATGATCAATCAAGAGAAGTCACGCCTGGTTCCGTCACAGACTCTGCAGTTCATAGGCACAGTTCTGGACACTGTCCAGGGGAAAGCTTTTCTTCCCCAGGATAGAGCGGAACACATCAGATCCCTCATCAGGGACATTTTGGCGAAGAAGACCGTTCCTGCCAGATTGGTACTTTGCCTACTTGGACACATGGCTGCCACCATTGCAACAGTCCCGCTTGCTCATCTCCACATGCGGTCACCCAGTGGATGTTACGGGTTCAATGGGATCAAAAGCAAGACCATCTGCAGCTTCCAATCTGGATCACGAAGGCTGTAATCCAGGATTGGCAATGGTGGCTAGATCCGAAGAATCTATAGGCAGGAGTCCCCTTCATTGCACCGTCTCTAATTGTGACACTCTCCACAGACGCCTCAGGGCTCAGATGGGGTGCACACCTTGATGGTGTCCGGTCTCAGGGCCTGTGGACAGCCCAAGAGACTCATCTCACATAAATATCCTGGAAATGAGAGCAGTTCTTTACGCCCTGCAGGCCTTCCAGTTGGAGATTCCACTGGGTACTCTTCTGTTACAAACAGACAATTCCGCTGTGATGTATTACCTCAACAAACAAGAAGGCACCCATTCCTACCTGCTTTGCAGGGAGGCCATGAGGGTGTGGGATTGGGTTTTGCAACACGGCACAAACCTCATTGCTGTTCATGTCCCAGGAGTGGACAACGTCGTTGCAGATGGCCTGAGCCGCTCTCAGGCCAGAGTCCACAAGTGGGAACTACTCCAGGAGTTAGTAGAGGATCTGTTTCACAGATGGGATACACCAGAGTTAGACCTTTTCGCGTCCCCATCCAAGGCAAAACTACCCAATTTTTGCTCGCTAGATCCAGGGCCTGGTGTTTTCTGGCGAGATGCGTTGTCCCTCTCCTGGGCAGGCAGATTCCTGTATGCCTTTCCCCCCTTTCTGTTGATCCAGAGGGTTCTTCTGAAACTTCACAGAGAGCAAGCGATGCTGATACATATCGCGCCGTTCTCGCCCAGGCAGATCTGGTTCCCTCTACTACATCAGCTATCCTGGGAACCTCCGGCACCTCTGCTAATCAGCTCTCACTTGTTGTCTCAGGAGGAGGGCTCCTTGGTCCATCCGGACCTTCGGACGCTGAGCCCGCACGCTTGGCTCCTAGCGACATAGCCATTTTGCGACATGGGGTCTCACAAGAGGTAGCTGACGTTGTGGTGGCTGTGATAAAACCGGCCACTCATGCCACTTGCACCATGAAATGGCGCCGTTTTTGCCTGTGGGCTCAAGCGTGGGGATTTTTGCCTCTAGACTGTCCAGAAAAGTCAGTCTTGGACTACCTCCTGTCTCTTTTTCAGACAGGCTTGGCCTACTCCTCGATCAAAGTACACCTCTGTGCCATCTCAGCCTATCATTGTCCTATAGGCCAACGCACCATATCTCAGTTGGACATGGCACGAGCCTTCCTTAGAGATATTCTCCACCTTAGACCTCCAATTAAGGATCCGATTCCGTCTTGGGATCTACCCTTTGTCCTGGAGCAGCTTACGCTGCCACCCTTTGAACCAGCCGCGGATTGCGAGCTATGTCTTCTTACTTGGAAGATGTTGTTTTTAGTTGCTGTTACCTTGGCCAGAAGAATTTCTGAACTTCATGCACTCATGTGCAAAGAGCCTTATTTGGTTTTTCACCGAGACAGGGTATCCCTACGGACTAATCCCAAGTTTCTGCCTCAGGTGGTTTCAGCTCTCACCCTTAATCAGGACATCGATCTACCTGTGTACTTTTGCTAAATATGCAAATCGAGGAGAGGCCCTGTTGCACACTTTAGATGTGCATAGGTGTTCTGATACTACCTGACCAGAACCAAACACCACCGAAAATTGGACCAGCTGTTTGTCTCCTTTGCCCACAGGATGATGGAAGCTTCTGTTTCCAAGCAGTCGCTGTCCAGGTGGCTCATTCAGTGTATTACGTTCTGTTACCAGAAGCGCAACAAACCCTTACCGGGCGCGGTCAAGGGTCATTCCATAAGGGGGGGGACTACCTCCTTTGCGGCCCTAAAGAATGTGTCCACCTCGGCCATCTGTGCTGCAGCTACTTGGAGCTCCGTGCACACTTTCATCAGGCATTATAGCCTGGATATTGCATTGAGGCGAAGAGCAGGTTTTGGTCTAGCAGTCCTTCAAAGACTTCTGTCATGGGCTCTGGTTCCATTAAGGATTTCTGCCTTCCCTCTTCCCAATGGTGTGGAATTTCCATTATTGCTTGGGAATCAGTCCTAATGGTGTAACCTGCTGCAAGAACTGTTTCTCGAAGTAAGATAGTACAGTTACACAAGAACTTACCATAACAGTAGATCTTCGAGAACAGCTCTTGCAGCAGGTACTTTCCCTCCCACCATCCCCGCTGGAGGTAGATTCTCATTCCAACATCCTTCTCCTAGGGTCAGGTGTTCTCAGCATCTCCCTGATTGCCATTTGATGGCGGATCCTCAGTCTCCTCTTCTGTTGTCATCCAGCAGCTGGGAGTCTCCAGAGGGAGAACTGGGGATTTTGGGGGACTGCCTCCTTATGTACTGTGTCTGACGTCGGAGGCGGTCCCCGCTGAATAGTGCTAGCTAGAAAATTTCCGTGGGGTCCTGGCACCTGCCGGCTTCAGTCCTAGTAGTGTAACCTGCTGCAAGAGCTGTTCTCGAAGATCTACTGTTACGGTAAGTTCTTACATAACTGTACTTTAAGTAAGAACTTACCGTAACAACTAGATCTTCGAAAAAACTCTTCAGTAAATGTCTCCGCCCTCCATCCCCTAAGCTTTTCAGCTCCTTTTCCAGTGAGGAAAATATTCACTTTCTCTTGTCCGCCTCTTTTGGCTGTGCGGGAAAGAACTGGAAAGGCGTGAAAGGACCGCCTCTTTTATACTTGACGTCAAGCGGTCCTTTCGCTAGAGAGACTGCTAGCTATAAATTTTTCATGGGTCTCTGACGCCACTGCTTCAGTCCTATTTGTAATTACCTACTGCAAGAGCTTCTCTTGAAGATCTACTGTTACGGTACGTTCTTACGTAACTGTACTTTTTATAAGTATACACATGTTGTGTAACATCAGGGAAGTGAATTCATACATCAATTTGCCATGTAAGAATAGATCCCATAGTGTAAGAAGTGGAGAAAAAAAGACTAATACTGTAGATAACATAGCATCTAATACTGTAGCAGGAGCACTGTAGGTTCAGGAAGTTGTAAGCAATATAGATATGAAATGGCAGTGGTTAGGGATGTTCAGTAGTAAGGATGGGAGTGTTACAAGACAAAGGAGCTAAATAAGTGAATGCCTTTTCACTTATAGAGCTTAGAAATTTGAAGGACTCACTTGGTTTTAGAACTAAGGTGATATTTACTAATAGAGATCTGTCTCGGAGACTTGTAAGTCTTTCCATTAGTTGCCATGGAAACTGTTGAATATGCAGAAAACTCAAACCTGGCAGCACTAAAAAAAAAAAGTTAAAAGCTTAAACGTTTAAACAAGACAATGTAGTCCAGCATCCAGTACAAGAAGAGTCACGGAAAGACTCAACGCGCTGGGGTTAGTGCCATGGGTTCTGCCTGATTTCTTTTACTAGATGCTGGACTACATTGTGTTTTGTTTAAACGTTTAAGCTTTTAGCTTTTTTTGAGTGCTGCCAAATTTGGGTTCTCTGTTCTACTTTTGTGGCAAGCATCCACTCTGCCTTTGAGGGCGTGGCATCAACTGTTTTGTTTTGTTGAATATACAAGTGTTCCAGGGGAATTCCTTTTTGCTGCTCAGGGAGAATAGTCTCATTTTTTTTGATAGCTGACAATTGTGTGCATGCTTGTTACTGAAAAGGCCAGATCTTCAGAGTTGGTTAAATACAGTTCAGAGCTTCTGCAGCTGCAAGAGTAGAATTCACTACCCTGTAAACTACAGTATATCCACACGTTCAAAGGCAGTAAAGCAGTCATTGCTTTAATAGAAGTTTTCAGATTTCCATTTTGAAACATTGTTTGTGCCTCGGATTCAGTCTGATATTTTATACTTCTTTATATTGGTGCCTTCGACTGCTTAGCGCCAGTCCATGTACAACTCCTGGTGTCACGTCTCAGCTCGCCGAGGTTTGATGGTGAGCTGTGAGAGTTCGAAACCAGGGGACGAAGATTGGAGTGTTGTTGTAGGAGGTCCAAGGCTTGGGAGGACAAACTAGTTCTGATATCTTACTATGAAGAATATCAGAAGGCAGTTACTCAGAAAAAAGCTGATTTTCTGTTGCGAGAGATTGCTGCTAGGTGGAACTGACTGGTTCATCTCTTTTGGACTGTAGGCAGGCTTCTCTTCCTTCCTGTCTGGAGCACAGCAGAGCAGTTACAACTGCAAAATGCAAGGAGATCGCTTGGGTCTTCTCAGATAAGGTGTCCTCCATCAGGGCTGGAATTACTCCAGCTGGTCCTCAGAAGTCCAGCAGTGGGGGGTCTGTAGGCCAGGGACGCAATCAGGGGTCTTGGGAGGAGTTCCATGCAGTGATGATGGAGGAGGTTTGTGGGGTGATTTCAGTGCTGTGGCCAACATTTTGTAACCTAGACCCACGCCCGGCACAACTATTAGTGAGTTGTGGTGAGCATCAGGGTCCAGTGTTCACCGATATAGTCTGGTGCTCCTTATCAGAGGGGGTCGTTCCCTGTAGCACTTAAATGCGCACTGGTGAAACCTTTTCTGAAAAGGCCATCATTGAACCCAGACATCTTGGCAAATTGCCACCCGGTCTCTAATCTTCTCTTTCTGGGAAGGGTTGTTAAGAAGATTGTTGCGCTTCAGCTTGAGGCACACTTCACAGCCTTTGACGTATTTGAGCCTCTCCTGTCTGGATCTAGAGCCAGGCATCGCATGGAGACAGCACTAGTCAGGGTGAATAATGACCTGCTCAGGGCGAGAGATAAAGAATGGTCAGTTCTCGTCCTCCTGGATCTCTCATTAGCATTTGATACCGTGGACCATGAGTTGCTCTTGGATAGGCTCAGGGAGTATACAGGACTCACTGACAAGGTCTTTAGCTGGTTCGAGTACTATCTTTGGGATACAACCCAGATGATATTGCTATGAGAATTTTCCTCACACCCGGTGGTTCTGTCCTGTGGCATACCCCAGGGCTCTGTTCCGTCGCCCATGTTACCCCTGGGCAAGGTCATTGGACATTATAGGCCTTGCTATGCAGATGATACCCAACTCTATATGTCCTTTGCTTCCCGGACACCAGTTGCTGTTGACTTGTTTAACAGGTGCCTGGATGAAGTCCAAGATTGGATATCATCAACCTGGCTGAGACTTAATCCTGTCAAAACTAAAGTCACAGTGACTGAGCCGGACCATAGGGGAAGTGTGGCAGCTGTCAGAGGAGAGACCGGACTTTGGCTTGGTTCCTCTAGACTCTCTGCTGCTTCTAAGGTGAAGAATCTAGGAGGTATACTGGACAATGGCCTGAGAGTGAAGGCTCAAGTGTCATCTGTAGTTCAGAATGGCTCTTCTCACCTGTAGAATATCCACCAGATTTTGTCAAAATGGGAGAATGCCTCAGAAAAGCACTAGCAAACAAGCAAGAAGGTAGGGTGGCGCAACAATGGGGAAACATCAAAACCGCCATCACAGAGGCAATAAGCCTTTGTGTGAAGCAAATAAACAAATCAAAATGAAAGGAAAAAACACTATGGTTCACAAAAGAAGTGGCGGGGAAGGTAAGGGAGAAAAAGATAGCATTCAGGAAGTATAAGGAAACACAGAAGGAGCAGGACAGAGAACTGTACCAGTTAAAACAGAAGGAAGCGGGGAGGGCAGTCCGAATAGTAAAGGCCCAAACTGAGGAAAAGATAACCAACTTGGTTAAGAAGGGGGATAAAACCTTTTATAGGTACATTAGGGAGCAAAGAAAGACTAAGGCAGGGATACTGAGGCTGAATAAAGAGGAAGGTGGTTGGCAGAGAGTGACAGTGAAAAAGCAGGGATACTGAAGGAATATTTCTGCTCAGTATTCACAATGGAAAAGCCCCCTGCTAGACACCTAATCCAGTCAATAGAAGCACTCTGGATAGGGGGGTTGATATTAGTCCTTTCACAGAAGAAAGGGTTCTGAAAGAACTCTTAAAACTGAAGGTGGATAAAGCAATGGGGCCTGATGGGATTCACCCCAGAATTCTGAAAGAACTAAGGGAAGAACTAGTAACACCACTGACTACCCTTTTTAATAAATCATGGGAGGATGGTGTGGTACCCGAGGAGGGCGGATGTGATTCCCCTTCACAAAAGTGGGAGCAAGACAGAGGCAGGAAACTACAGACCTGTCAGTTTGACCTCAGTGGTAAGGAAAATGATGGAATCACTTCTGAAGGAAAGAACTGTTGAGTACTTAGAGGCCAGTGGGGCACAGGACCCAAGGCAGCATGGATTCACAGCTGGAAGGTCATGTCAGACAAATCTAATTGATTTCTTTGACTGAGTGACCAAATTAGTAGACCAGGGAGGGGCTGTGGACATGGCCTACCTAGACTTTAGCAAGGCATCTGACACAGTCCTGCACAAAAGATTAATAAACAAATTAGCCAGCCTGGGAGTGGGTCCTAGGGTGGTAGCCTGGGTAAAACACTGGCTGGACAACAGGACACAGTGGGTAATAGTAAATGGAGTCCACAGTGAAGAAAGGGGGGTTACTAGTGGGGTACTGCAGGATTCAGTACTGGGGCTGGTCCTTTTTAATGTGTTTATAAGTGACATTGCAGAGGGACTGGAAGGGAAAGTATGTCTCTTTACAGATGACACAAAGATCTGCAAGAGGGTTGATACGCAAGGTGGGGTGAAAAGGAAGAAAAGGGACTTGGCAAGGTTGGAGGAATGGTCAAATGTATGACAGCTTAGATTCAACGCAAAGAAGTGCAAAGTAATGCACCTGAGAAACAAAACCCCAGGGGAAGAGTACACAATGGGGGATGAGATACTGACAACAACAGAAATGGAAAGGGACCTGGGAGCAGTCATATCAGACGACCTAAAGGTGGGCCAGCAATGTGAGAAGGCAGTAAGGAGGGCTGGGGGGATTCTGGGATGCACAGGGAGAGGCATCACCAGTAGAAAACAGGAAGTTGTTGGCCCTCTGTACAGACAATTGGTAAGACCACATCTGGAGTACTGTGTACAGTTCTGGAGACCCCATCTCCGCAAAGACATAGACAGGGTGGAGGCTGTCCAGAGGAGGGCAACCAAAATGTGCAGGGTCTGCACCAGAAGACATATGAAGAAAGACTAAAGGAGCTTAAGATGTATAGCCTCGAGGAAAGGAGGGAGAGGGGGACATGATAGAAACTTTCAAATACCTCAAGGGAATCAACAAAGTCCAAGAGGGTAGCATCTTTCAGAAAAAGAGATATGCAAGAACAAGGGGGCACAAATTGAAGATAGAGGGGGGGATGGCTCAGAGGGAATGTGAGGAAGTATTTCTTCACAGAGAGGGTTGTAGGTGCATGGAACAGACTTCCTGAGGAGGTCGTAGAGTCAAAAACAGCAGGGGAATTCAAGAATGCATGAGACAGACATTAGGCGATTCTAGTGGGGGGTAGGAAGAAGTAGGCTGTTGGTTAACTAGGATCTGCAGCTTATTCATTAGGTAGGGAAATGGGCAGACTAGGTGGGCCAAGCAGTCCTTATCTGCCATCAAATTCTTTGTTCCTATGTTAGATTAGACTCCTTAACCATCCTGGTGACCTGGCCACAATGGCACATGTGTTTGTCACCTCCAGGCTAGACTGCTGTAACGCTCTTTACCTTGGGGTTAAAAAGGTACGCTGCGGCGCCTGCAGCTTCAGCAGAATGCAGCTGCCTGGTTACTTATGGGTCTACCTAGATGATGCCATATTTCACCAGTGTTGCGGGATCTGCACTGGTTGCCAGTGGAGTGGCATACTGTATCTCTTTTAAAGTAGGTTTGTTGACCTACAAGACCCTCTATGTGGGCTGGGCCAGGACTACCTGACAGAGCTCCTGCATCCTCACATCCCCGCTCTCATGCTCTGCTCCACTGGGGAGGGCCTTCTCGTGATTCCAAGGGCTAGAATGAAGACTTCTGGGGACCTGGCTTTTGAGGTAGCAGCCCCTTCCCTTTGGAACTCTTCACCCAGAAAGTTGAGGGAGGCCCTCTCGGGAGAGGGGCTTGAAAACATACCTATTCCAACAAGCATTTGCCGAACATTATTATTCTGTTTCTTGAGCACATCCTAAATGGGTACCATGTCTTTGTTTATTGTGTCAGATAAGTTATATATAGTTATTTTTTCATTATTATTTTTGTGGTTTTAAAGTGCTAGTTAATTGCATTTGTGGTTTTATGTGTTTTGTAATTTTGTAATGGTGCCCTGGACCTCCAGGAAAGGGGGCCACAAATAAATACAGACTACTATTGCTACTGTATTGCTCCATGTTGTCAATTACATAGAAAGGACCAATCTTCCAGAGAGCTCTGTCTATGCTTGCTGTCCCATCAGTGGTACAGCAAAAACTGAGTAACTACTGTTTCCAGAATGTTCATGTCATCAGGATACTGTGCTGAGGTCACAGCTTTTGGTCTGTACCACTACCCCACTGGGGTAGGCACATTACCCATATGTAATTATTTCCCATTGACAATGTCTGTGCTAACAGAAAAGGGAAGGATGGCAAGTACAAAGGAATTTCTTCTTTCCTGATTTTCCACTTTCTCTGTTACCCCAGAGCCACCCCAAGTCCTGCATCCATCTTCGCCAATCACCTCGAGTCTGAGGAGTACTCTTCGCCTCTAGCTTAACTTTTGGTTCCTTTCTCTACAGTGGACTCTTAGGCCACTGCATAACCTCCTGTGGTCAGGCCTCCTGATTCCCATCTCATCCTGGATTAGAGATGACTTGCTCTCAGGCAGTCTATGTAAATGGGATCTGATGGAGGAAGGCAGGATTCCGAGTGGACCCTCGTATGACATGGGGGTTGAGGTTTCATCTCTCTGGAGCCCTCCTCATGTAGGTCTCTCATCTGATCCCAGAACACCCTTCCCTCGAGAGGCAGCCTGTAGTGGGGATTATCAAGGGTGGAAGATTCAGGAGGGAGAAGAGAAGACACTATTTCATGGAAAGGGTGGTGACCAGGTAGAAGGCACTGCCCGAAGAGGTGGTATCCTTGAAGACAGTGGGCAGTTTTAAGAGGGGATGGGACAAAGTCAGGAGGAAGGTCACGGATATGCAGGGTGGGGTGGGAGGGCAGCTGCAGTGCAAGAGACTGTTTGCTGCACATTCGAGCATTCTCGATAGATCGTATGGCCTGTATCTGCTGGCAATTTCATAAGTTCGTATTCATGGGAGACCGAGTATGGGTTTGACATTGCTTGTCAATGAAATGAGCTTGCTTGTCTGTGCTGCTTGAATTTTGTTTTCATGTGAATATTCTCCACTATGAAGTTGCCTGTATGTTGGGTAGATAAGGGGTGCAGGCTGAGCCAGACTTCAAGATATGTGCAGCTGGTTATTACCTGTAGTGGGGACAGATGTTATCTAAACCCGGACAACTCTCCTCTACCCTCTACCAATTCTTTCAAATATCTTGGTGTCACCCTGGACGAATCACTTGACCTTGACCTTCATATCTCTACTATTTGTAAGTCAGTCAATGCTAAGCAAGGAAGTGCCTATCGTACCAGCTACGCACTTACCCCTCAAGCCAGACTAGCAGTGGCTCTGCTCCTTCCACCGGCTCTAGTATATGGCTCACGATCTTCCTTTCGGCATCTAAATCTGCCCTTCATAAATGGGACATCACTTACAATAACATTTGTCGCTATGCCGCGGCCTCAACACGCTCAAGCACCACTGCCACCTTTATCGGACCTAAAATGGCTTAGCCCATCCGCCTATCGTCTTCAGACCTTTGGATCATTAATTGACTCTGTCATCAGAACAGGTCTCCCTATCCCTTTCTTCTGCACTGGAAACCCAACCTTCTACTCATGAATTACGATCCACTGATAAAGCCCTTCTGCGTGTGCCAAGATGTAGAACAAAAATGGGCACTCGTGCGTTTTCCTACACTGCCCTGAAATACTGGAACTCTTTACCTCTCTCCATCCGTCAAACAAACACCCGTGCTATCTTCAAGAATCTACATCGTGAACACCTTCACACTCTACATCCCTGCACTTGTTTTAACCCACCTTGAACCCCTACTAATGCTTGCTCTCTCCCTTATCTTCATCCTATCTACCCCCTTTCCCCTTCCTCTACTTATGATCCTTACCTGCCATGCTCTTTCATCCCCTCTTTCCTCCTTCTCTCTCCCTCTCTACCACTTACGGCACTTACTGCACTTTAACATACTACCTTTCACGTTGTTTTCTTCTTTGATACCAATCCTGTTTTCTCCTTCTGTATTCATGGTATCTTATCCTTCACCATTCAGTATGTCATTGTATTTACTATACACTGTTTTTACCCACTTGTACTGTTTCATGTGCTGCGTCACATGTTAATTGTTATGTCTGTAAACTGTTTTCTCCCGGGTTGTGCCTGAAAATAGGCATTGTTTGCCTAGTGCACTTACCCGGTCACCAAAAGCAAAATAAATAAATAAAATAAAATAAATAAACAGTGATGCACAAACAAGTGGGTTTCCTGGAACACCTGGCTGGGGCACCCCAGGCCATTTATCCCAGAGAGGGCATTAAGTTCAAGAAATGCCTGCTTGTGAGGTTGTTAATTGTGATTATAAATTTCATTGCATTCACTTTTTGTTTTGCTGCTCTGAGATGTACTGTGCATTTTTGAGAGATTGAATGCCCAGTACAACAGTCAGTTGGAGCTTGTGGTGATCTCATGAATTGCTACTTAGACTTCAGGGTTTTAAATAAGGATTTTAAATTGATTAGCACTTTCGCCCGGAAAAGTGCTAATCAGTGTTGCAGATGTGTAGCAGTTGGATCGAATTGATTAGCAAAATAAAAAAAATGTCATATTTACTAGAGACAGTGTGATTGGTGTTATTTCTCACCTGATAAACACTTTTTTGATTTCCTTTCATGTGTGGAGCAAAAGGGGGAAAAAAGACTCTGGTACAGGAGTGTGTGCAGTCACTGAGTCACTTTATTAATCTTTTTTCATCAGTGTCTCTGTGTGAAATTCCAGAATTCATAATAACTCTGACATGAGTTACTAGTATTAAAAACAGATTTGACTGTTCTTCAGTAATGCAGTTTCTACTTGCCAACCTTCCCAAGCCTGACTACATAGGGAACAGTCAGCTACACATTTCAGAATAAGCTGCAGCTGTTGCACCATGAAAGTAATAAAACAGGCACAAGTTACAGCTGACTTAGTATTCCCAACCTCCTATCCATTTGCCCTGAGCCTGTAACTTAAACGGTCAGAAAAGTAATGGGACGGTGGAACAGTAGTCAGTTGTCGGGAGTCTAGTGAAACAAAATTTAAAGAGTTCAGTATCAAACATTTTCTGACCACCAGTCTTGTTAAGTAGTTTCCACTTGCCAACCTTCCTAAGTGTGACTACTTATGTGACCCAAAAGTAGCAGTAGAAAAAGCAGCTGCAGCTGCACCTAACTAATTTATTACACAGACACTGCTGTACAACTGACTAGTGTTCCCAGCCTCCCATCCATTGAGCCTCTAACTTAAACGGTCAATTTTAAAATGGATGTAAGTGGTTCGGAACAGTAGTCTGGGGAGTCACTGTGTCTGAACAAAATGTAAAGTTCAGTTGGTATGCAGTACTGAACATTTTCTGACATTAAATAACAGTTTCCACTTGCCAACTTTTCGTGACTACTTTTGCGGACCCAACAGTGAAAACAACAGCTAGTTACAGGGTAACTGAGAATAAGCAGCTGCAGCTGCACCCTAAAAGTAATTTAACAGGCACAAGTACAACTGACTAGTGTTCCCAACCTCCCATCCATTTTGCACTGAGCCTCTAACTTAAACAGTCAATTTTAAATGGATGGGTGGTTGGGAACAGTAGTCGGGACTCCTAGTGTCTCAAACAAAATTTAAAGTTATGTTCAGTACCGACCATTATCTGACGAGCCTAAAGCCTGTGGTGCAGTCGTGACTTGTGCTGGCACGGAAATTTAATTGTGGTGGCTGGGAAGCAATCAGTAGGGTAAGGTTACTGAGAATAAGCAGCTGCAGTACCCAAACTGATTTACAAACATGAGCTGATATTATTCTTGGACTACTACTGCAGTTCCCAACCACCATCCAGAGGATTGAGCCTCTAACTTAAACGGTCAATTTTAAATGGATGGGTGGTTCGTCAGAGTTGTCTACTCAGGCCTAGTGTAGACCCAGTTCCCCGCGGCCAGATCCCACTAATTTTTCTGTATAAGAAGATGGATTTACAGTTTTTAGATAAGAACATAAAGCACCAGTTAAGGCTGCAAGCAGCATACACTGTCGGACAACTCACTCAGGCATTTAACTTCTCTTTTGACTTATTTCCAGGACCAGCCAGAGAGCTCAGCACAAAAGATGATGATGGCTTTTGTGTACCCACCTGAGAAGCCTGCTCATGAGTCTCCCCCCACCAACCCCACAGTTGAGCGAGACGGGATTTTTGATTTGTTTAGTCACAGTGACAGTGCAAGAATTATTATAAACACTTCTAGCCACTAATATCATTCTCATCAACAATGAAGAAATTTAACAACTGTGGTCTTCAACTTGAGCCACTGAAAAAAAATGAATACACATATGGCAGTGAGTGTCTCCACCAGCCAATGAACCTGAGGACTTTGCCCTATAAAAAGTTTAACTGCATGGAAAACTAATTCCTTAAAACTACTTGTTACCATAAGCAGCACTTTAGTCAGTGCTAAATTTTAACGTGAGACTAGTGGTGTCCCAAATACCACACAGGCTTCTGAGAGCTCAGTACAATTAGTAAACTTGTGATGAAGTCAGCACAAGAAAAAAATGTAATTTTAAACAAGGTCTACTCAGACATCCCATGGCATGGTTGGTGCCCCGGCATGATGATGTACAGGTGCACATTGCTGAACTCAAGACAGGTGCAGCTCATTTGCTGAAGTGAGCAAAGTCCTGACCTGTTTAGTGTGGATTGGTAAACGAAGTTCCCATGGCTAGCTGGGATTCCGAGTGTCCACCTCCACATCTGCCTGCCTGTGCCAACCCCCGGAATCACTGAGCTCTAGATTGCTAAGTAGGGAGAGTGCAGGGCACCCCCCCCATTGCCAGTGCACTCCCCCTGCTTGGAGATCTATCTGGACGTCTACGCACAGGGAGGGGCTGGCAGGCAGACATGAAGAGAGGTGCTCAACTGACTGGCCTGGATTCTCAACTGACCCACTTCCCTCCAGTCAGTGACCAACTACCGACTCTGAGCATCTGAAATTTTTCCCCACGGCACTTACTGCCATTTTAGGCTAAAACTTATAAGCCAAAAGTAACTTTCCTCAGTTTACAGGGGCTCGCTACTGAATGATTATGTCGTCACTGTCTGACTCGGAAGTACTGTAAGACATAATGCTACTAGTACTACTTGCTGCATCTTCTGAGCTAGTTACATTTGTGGTGCGGGATGAATCTGACCCTTTTGCTTCTGACTGCCTTTGTTTCACACAAACTCTTCTAGGAGTGCTGAAGAATCTATCTACAACTGGAAAAGGATCAAATGTCTCTGGACTGTCACCCTCAACTGAAATTCTAACCAGGTGTTCCAACATTTCTTCACTCAGTCTGTTTCTCCAGTCAGTTTTGACACGCTGCATTATTGAAAATGACCTTTCCAGCTTTGCATTGGACACTGGAATGAGCTTACAATAACGACATACGTGGTAGAAGTTTGAGAACTGTTCTCTGTAGGACTTCAGAATACAGTTCCAAAAGTCTTCCTGTTTAAGTGACTTAAAAACCTATTGTACAAAGTTTTAAGTTCGGACCATTCTCCTGGCAAAGCAGCAAGGTCAACATTATGTTTTGTGAGTATCTGTCCATAGTAATTAACAAATCCGTCCAAGTCTCGTTCCCAAATATTTCTAGCTCATCAGCACTCCTAGGCCACTGTTTCCATCTAACAGTTTTAAAGTCCTAAAATTGGGTGTTGGTCCTGAGAGTCACAGTCAGTGATATCTGAAAATCTATCAGAAATGCACTGTTGTACACTACTGACGTAATTAGGTACCTGTGTTATAAGGTGCCTGATGCTGTTGTTAGCATTCGAGACCGTGGCATCTTTAAACACGACTGGTTCAGAATCGTCAGACTCATCATTGTCAGTAACGTCATGATCATGTTGCTGTAACAGTGTCTTAAGTTCAGAGTTGCATGTTCCGAGAAGATTATCTGCGAGATGCTGTAGTTGTCGTAAGGTTGCATCAACACAAGCCAAAGCTAAGATCAAGTCAGCAGAAGAACCCTGTAAACTGAGGGAGAGTCATGACAGTGGCCTTAGAAGGTCAATATAGAACAGCAAATGAGTGACAAATTTGGCAGTTTTCAGTTTGGTCAAAATGCCCTTAACTCTGCTTTTCTCTGTTGGTGGCGTAGTGGCAGTTTCTGCGAGATTTTCAAGATGATGAATCGTAACTGTGTAGGATTTTACCAGTGTCTGAGCGCACCCACCTTGTTCCAAATGCTCTTTCTGGTTTGCTGACTTCACCGCCCACTATTTTAGCTAATTCTCTGAGCTCAGAAGTTTCTTTGGACTTTTCGTAAAGGTAGTACAATGTCATGAGATTATCATTCACTTGATCAAAAATGTTCCTTTCAGTGCATCTCTAATTGCCAATTCAAGTCTATGGTTAAGACAATGAATAGACAGTAACCATGGCATTCCACTTTTAGCAGAGCTGATAGCCCTTTCTTTTCCCCAGGTTTACTGCAGCACCATCTGCACACTAGCAACCATGCGACTGTTGAAGTCTAAAATGCCAAACTCTAAGAAGGCTTCTTGAAGTGTTTCTAACAAACCTTCTGCACTGGCGTGCTGAACGTCTTTTAATCTGAAAAAGGTCATCTCCGTTAAACAAGAACTTTCATTAAAATGCATAATATACAGTAATTCTTTTTCAATACAACTTTCATCTGTTGCCCCATCTAGAAGAACTGCAAAATACAGACTTTTCTGGAGGGCTGTGAGTAGATTTTCCTGTAACAATTCACCAATAACTGACATGAACATACGACAACCGTTAATATTTGCATATGCACTTCCAAGATCAACATCATGTATTTTTTAAGTTTAACAAATGATTCAAATTTAGTAAATGAAAGTTCTTCTTTAGCAAGCAGATAAGCGATTTCAATCAGACGGCGAACTACAGCTCTGTCTTTTACTTCTGCTCCTAATAGTGCACGTCCTATTGGTGTAGTTTTGTATATGGAGGCAATTTATTCTGGTTTTCGGTTCAGTGTAACAGCTCGTTTGTGAGCATCAGATTGACCGTGTTTTGCAACATTGTCCTTTTTTCAAAGCTGTACCTCGGATGCCAACAATGAAACTTTCACTAAAATTTCTGCAGTACTTTAACTGGTCTGCCCATTTTTCACACAGGGAACATTTTACACGGTCTACAAATTCACCACCATTGTCTGTTTCGTACACTAACCATTCATTGCGGTGATCAGTCTCCTTTTTCCATTTTTCTGCAGTGTGCCTCCTTACTTTTTTGGTGCTGGTTGCCATGGTTGCTGTCTATTCTGGGTTCACGGCTGTGTGTGACACTCTTTATTTTAATTTGTAACATAAAGTTTCAGTCAAATACTTAAAGCAATTGTGTGCTTCTTTTCCAGTCTGTGTAAAAATATTTGTCCATATGAGACACTCTTTACCAATACCTAACAATAAAACAAGTTGAACAACATTGTGTGTGTTTCTTCTTATAATGTGTAATAATTTGTCCTAACTGCAGAGACACAAAACAACTGATTCTTGAATCAGGCAACTGAACAGTTGTCCTGGGGTGGGGGTGGGGAACTTGATTGAGCCTCTAACTTAAACGGTCAATCAAATGTGTGCTGTGTGCAACACTGCAGAGGTGCGCTGGGCAGACCACCACAAAGGGTGGGGGACTTGATTGAGCCTCTAACTTAAACGGTCAATCAAATGTGTGGTGTGCAACACTGCAGAGGTGCGCTGGGCAGACCACCACAAAGGGTGGGGGACTTGATTGAGCCTCTAACTTAAACGGTCAATCAAATGTGTGCTGTGTGCAACACTGCAGAGGTGCGCTGGGCAGACCACCACAAAGGGTGGGGGGACTTGATTGAGCCTCTAACTAAGCGGTCAATCAAATGTGTGCTGTGCAACACTGCAGAGAGTGCACAGGGCAGACCACCACAAAGGGTGGGGGACTTGACTGAGCCTCTAACTAGCGGTGATGTAACCTTTTACTAACAGTCTGCAGATCTGTCCAGGACAGATGAACAATGGTGCTGGGGTGGGGGTTAGACTACCTAGAACTACACATATATAAGCATCTCAAGCTGCGCTGCACAACACTCAAATCTTGGGTTGCACCGGGTATGAGGACGGAGGACTGAACTCACTGCCCACTTATTTAATTAAAACACAAGTGGTGTTTTGTTCATACAGCAGTACCCACCAACTGCTTCAGTCTTGTTTCCTGCATACCCCCCAAAAAAAAATGTAACTTTCAGTCAGAGTGCTTCAGCTAATTGGCACTTGGCAAACAATAGTAGTAGTTCACGGCAAGTTAATCCTGTCAATCCAGGTAATCTAATGCAAATATTCTTGGCTTAGTTTGAAGATAATGAAAAAATAAAACGACTGCGCAGCCCTGTGCAGTGCACCCCAGCCCGTTCTCCTCTCCTCAGACTCCTGTACTGCCTGGCACGTTTCTCTGCTGCCCAACTTCTATCTTCCTCCAGTGTGTCTTGCTGTTGCACTTCACCTGAGCTCTTTCAGTCCAGCTCACTTTGAGTGTCAGTGACCTAAACAAACACAATGACAAGATGTCAGTGTTTGTTACCCCTCAGCCTCAGTACTTACTCATGTCATGACCCTGAACTGAAACATTCCCAGCATGCTCCCCTCGGATCCCCCAAAGTTACCCTCCTTACCTTGTCCCTGGACGATGGTCGCAGTCCAGCTTCGTTGGCTACTGCCAACCACTGGCAACCCCTACAAAATAAACACAGCGGTTACACTCTGATCTCCTGCGCTTAGCTCGAAATTAACACAATAATTGTGTGACAGACTTACCACAAGGCCACCAGTGATGTACGGGGTCTCTTCTTTCACACGATGCTCTGGGAGTCTGACTACGAGCTGGTTTACAAGCTGCAGCACACACCTGTTAGGCTGAAAAGTAAAAAACATTATTAATATTTTGACCACTCTCTTAGCTCAGACTAAATAACCCCCAAAAAAATCCAGGTCGCCTGCCCACCCCGTCAAGGCCAGGCAGAACTCTGTGGGATTGGAAGACAGGAAGGCCACTAAAGTCAAGAAGCCAGGAGTCAAAGACTAGCACTGATGCTGGCTTAGTTGCGCTGACTTGGCCCCAACAAAATTCATCGCCCTAGGTTACCCTGAATGAGCAGAGAAGACTTGCCTTGGAAGACCACTGCTTGCAGAACAAAATCTGCCCTTCCCCATCCCCAGTTGTGGACACACTTCACTTGCAAGCTCACTACTTAAATTGCAGAACCTGACCCCAGTTCCCACAGACCCCCCCCCAGCTTTTGTCTCTGCCCCCAGTAGATCTTCACCCCCAGGTGCCTACAGCCACTTAACACCCCCACCGAGCTGCACAAGTCAAGACCAGGTCTGAAAAATAAATCTGCAGAGCCACAAAACTGGGCACACCACCTCAGTCTGTCAGGTCCTCACAGTGCAGCAGCGACAGAGTTGAAGAGGCCTGGGCAGTACAGCGACAAGTCTAAATCGGGAGGGCCAAAGCAGCAACAACGAGATGGTGATGGATCCACAGATCGCGCCCTGCCTAGGAGAGAACTCCCCAAAAATCGCTTTATTGGCAGAGGACTGCTGGCCAAAAGCAGCAACAGCGAGATGGTGAAATGGATCCGTAGATCATGCCCTGAGGGACACCAAGGAGGGCTGTCAAGTGGCTTAGGCCGTGGGATGGATTTGCTGCCACGCCAGGGGAACCGGGCTGTCGTTGCTGGGCCAGATTACATTTTGGGAGGCTCAGAATAGCAGCAACTTTCAGGTACGCGTGAGCGATTGGGGGGGGGATTGTTACACAGGACTACACAGGACACCAGAGGGCTCACTCACCCCCTTCTGTCACACTCTTTCCCCACGATCTCCCGACCAGAACTTCGCACTGGCAAGCATACAACGCAAACAGGTGTCGGGTCTCTCCACTGATCGATCTCAAACCCATACCCATATTTAAGCGATACCACCACCACCAGACAACCTACACTGCATTGATTCCCATGCTATAATCATTTGGATTTGGCATGAACGACCGATTTTTACCCACCTTTCTGAGTTCTTCAGAGTCCGGAGCTGATCAGTCACTCTCACTGCGTAGAGACTGAAGAAAGCACGTTTTTTTCTGCAGCATAACTTCTCCTCGGCGGGATCAGGCAGCCAATCACTTTAAGAGGCGGGCAGAGTTACAGGCACAATAAAATCACCCCTCTCAGTAAAAAAAACACTCAGAGAAAACAATGAAAAACATGGAAAAATGGATCGCACTTTCTTGCGATCCATTCCATGTTTTGATTCGCTGGACTCGCCGGTTTGCATCACAAAATGCGATGCGATACCGGCTATTTAAAACCCTGGACTTATTATTAATCAGTGTCAGTGTCTGTACATAGTGTGGATAGCACGCTCACTGCTGGCTGAACAAACCTTGATATACCTCCGTCATACTGTACATACTACAGAGTTGGCCCAAGAGCCACAAGGATCTTGGCTCACCAAGTACGACGGCAGTAAACCAAGGCTACCGTAGCACAGCTCCGGCACCCAACCTCCCATAAAATACCATATGAAACCTTTGAGATTGCAGAGGCTTTTTGTGCATATTACTGTACACTTTATATCCTTGAGAGCCACCCAAATCTCCAAGAGATTGAGAATTTTTTCTCCCCTCTTAACTTAGCACAGCTAATGCCAGACTAGGCGGCAGGTCTCACACAACCTATCCACATGCAAGAACTGCTACTAGTTCTCAGAAAAAAAAAATGAAGATGCAAAAAGCACCTTGCCCAGATGGAGTGTATTATGGAATTTTACAAATCCCAATAGGATCTCGCTGTCCCTCACGTTGCTGCAGTATGCAGTGCACTAATCCCCAAGCATTTGTAAAGGTTAATGGGCACACATCTCCATCTTTTTCTTTAGGCCAGGGTACCCGTCAGGAATGCCCACTTTCACCGCTTCTCGTTGCTCTTTACATAGAGCCATTGGTGCAGGCAAATAGATTTGTAGGGACTGGGCGCAGACCCCGTATTCGCTCACAGATTCTGATATTACCCAGAGTCAGGGAAAGCTTGGCGCTCCTGGATTTCAGAACTTACTATACTGCTGTGCAACTTAAAAATCATGTTCCAGTGGTACATAGAGGGCAGTGGCCCACAGTGGTTACAGCTCGAATAAACCTTTTGGCCATCTTGGGAGAGATTGCGGAATCTCTTCTTTCCAACTGAGCCGCCCGATTGCCAAACACCACACATCCCTTGGATGTTGGTGATTCGAGCCTGCTGGAGAAAGATAGTGATTATTTTCTGTTTGGGCCCAGGGCCATATCTGATATGGATTTGCCCAGTAACCCTTTTACCAGATTTTCACCCGGTGCACCTTGAACCCCACCTTTCGTAGATGGGCACAGAAGAGATTTATTTATTTAGGACAGTTCTATGAGGGTTGAATGCTGCAGTCCTTTGAAACCATACAAAATACATATGGACTGGAGAACTGAAACTTTTTTCATTATCTTCCACTTCAAATGTATCATTATTTAAGCACCCAGCCCTTACTGGTTAGGAATAGAGTAGATTCGCCTCACACACCAGTAGTCTTACTGCTTCAAATACAAACACTGATTGCCACCCACCTCATCACAAACATTTATAAGCATTTACGGGCTTCACAATGTAATGGCGCTACTTATATTGCTTCTAAGTGGGCTGAGGAGTTGGAGACAGTCCTAGACCAGAGATGCTGGGACCTGGGCTGCCAAGAGGTTGGACAGGTCACCTCATCACAGTTGTGGTGAGAATACACCTGGAAGCACCTTGTGCACTACTTCCTTACCCCATTACTACAAAATATGGAGGGGAATGTATGGCTCCTTGCTGGAGAAACTGTGGAGAGGGGAAAGCAACACATCTACATATAATGTGGACCTGCCCTCGGCTGGTGTCATTTCATCGGGAACTAGAACAGGCCATACAAAAAATCATATCACTCGCTTTAACTTTGACACTGGAAATGTGTCTTTTCCATCAGTACCTCAGCTGCTTTAAGGTGAGTCAAGCAAAAATATTTGTTCGGTGTGTTATTGGAAGCAGCCAAAAAATGCTTCACCAGAAGTTGGCTTACTCCTGCCGTACCAGGGCTGGGGGAATGGGGACAAACAGTTAACCATGCCTGTACAATGGAACGGATAATATTTGTGCTTAATAATCAACAAGAAAGATGTCAGTCCTGTTGGACTATCTGGATATTGTATATAATACAACATGATCCCCGCTTTGTTCTGTAATACTACTACCAGAGGGTAATATAATGCAGAGACGGAGGGCTGTTAAGAGAGGACACCCTCAACACCCCACACCCTCAATTAATGTTTTTTATAGAGGGCAGTCAGGTGAATAGGAATTTCTGAAGCAAGTGTACAGGGGCTTGCATGCCGGGTAGAGCCCTGCAATTCATTCTTGGGATATGTTGTTTGTCATATACATAACTCACATGCTACCTGCAATATTTTTGTTTGTATGTCACTGCATAATGTATCAGAAGACAAGCATGCCTATGTATTGTTTGAAAAAAATGTTAATATAAATATATTTACAAAAAAAATTTTCGATCTAGAGAAGCACACTGAAACAAGGCTGGTTTCCAAGTGCAACCCGGTTTTGGGGGGATAATGCTGAAGGGTATGTAAAGTATGGGAACATCAACAGTATGATAATGCAATTCAGAGAAATACAGGTCCAAATTTGGCAACAATGTGGACACCATAACAGGCACTATACATGTGTACAACAAATACACAGAGGTACTATGGAGTACAGTACATAGACATAGCAGCACTAAGTGCTTAGGTGCAGAGTGTAGCATTTTTCTACAGGACATGATGGCAGTGTAGTAAAGCAGGCTGTATACATCTGCGTACCACACAGGGCCTGTATGTGGTGCCAGGATCAGCAGGAAAGGTGGAGGAAACACAGACTTGGAAATGGGTTAAGTGAGCTGGGAGCAGGAGTGGTTAGGGGGCACAATTTGAAGATGGGGGGGTGGCTCAGAGGTAATTTAAGGAAGTATTTTTTCACAGAGAGGGTTGTGGATGCATGGAACGGCCTTCCGGAGGAGGTTGTGGAGTCAAAAACAGTGGTGGAATTCAAGCATGCATGGGACAGTCATAAGGCAATTCTAGGGGGTTGGGGTAGGAAGAAGTAGGCTGCTGGTTAACTAGGATCTGCAGCTTATCCGTTAGGTAGGGAAATGGGCAGACTGGGTGGGCCAAGCGGTCCTTACCTGCCGTCAAATTCTGTGTTTCTGTGTGTTTCACAGAATAAGGCTCACAGGGTGAAAGGAGTGGAAGAGGAGTGGATAGAATGAGGCAGGTTGTTCCAGAGATGGGGGAGTCTGTAGGAAAAGGAGGCCTGCCTGGCAGAGGGTTTGAAAATGTGGGATTTGAAGAGATCGGAGTCATAGATTCTGAGTGAGTAGCTAAAGCAGTGGTACACAGCAGGTTTTTATGAGGGGGACATATTCCCGGGGGGGATTTCTCCATCAGGGGCCATGTCAAGCAGTATGTATTTTATTGATGGGTAGGGTCCTTTCTCTTTTTGGTTTTGTTCTTTTTTATGCCCTTTTCAATGTACTTCTGTGTTCTTTTTATATCTCTCTCTTCTTTTTTGAACCTGTGCTCTTTCAATTTGTATCCGTTTCATTTTTTTCCCCACAGCTTCCTACCAGCTGGCATCAGCATTCTAAAATTGACTAGTTTTAGAATACAGGCAGCACACAAGTGAAAAACATCAGCATAACATGTCTGGAAGCAGGTTGAGGGCCACAGGAAAAAGACCTTGGGACAGTTGTTGTGGCCTTATTATGAGCTAGAGGGATGGGATGGAGAGATGAGGGGGAAGACATAATATGAGAGGGCAGAGAAGAAAAAATACTCAGTGTAGTAATGATGTTTCTTCTATAGGATTTGTGAGTCGTACTAATAGTCATACAAATAGCATCTGAGCCCTGAGGTGTTGCCACAGAGATAATTAATGTTTTTAAAGTTCAAACTTGGGATTGTAGTCCTGCTCCCTCTGGTGTTCTAACGTTACATTTATGACTGAAGAGCAGAAGAGAGCAGTAACTACTCAACAAAGCTATGCTGTGTATTAAAAAAAATAGTATATGCTTAGTTCCTATTGTGTATGGATTTCCATACACATAATTTTCTTGTTATGGTACATTTCAAAGGTCATGAAAAGTTGTTATGGTATCGTTCTGCTGTCACAGTGATACCATACCAACTTTTCAGCCTTGATGCGCCACCTGGTTTTTAAACCTGTGGCCTTCAAAAAGCATTAAGGAGAAAATGGTGGTGCCGTTTAGCAAGCAGGTGTCCTTGCCAGTTCACACACGGGGACACATAGGTAGCTGTCAGGTACTAAATTGTGTACATAAACAGTACATCACCTTTGCTTTTTTTTTTTTTAACAAACAATGTGGCTTCTATTCTGCCTCGAGAGCGACAGAGACTCATGAGTGGCGGTTTCACAGAGTGGGGGGGCAGAGAAGTGGGAGCACTGAGTACCAATGGTAAGAGCCTCATGACACTGTCTGCTGGGCTCTTTTATACTCATATGCGTGCCTCTTCCATTTTTTAACCATATACTATAAAAAATACACAACCAAGGCAGTGTTTCTGTCTCATGGATGTGGTGCCATCATACAGACCTCTAGAACTTCGCTGTTGAGGTCTGTATGATGTCATCACATCCCCTCAATGGAAACACAGCATTGTTGTGTATGGTCACCCATACATATTATTCTATATGTGAATACAATAAGGAATGACAATTCGTAATATGACAAATTGTAAAAACCGCACATTTTTAAATTGTAAAATGCTCAAGTAAGAGCATTTTTAAAACATTTCATTTGACTTACATGGAGTAGTTAATTGTCTCTGGTCCCAGAAACTGCTCTATAGTTTAGGCGGTACAAGCAAATGAGCACTAGTATGAGGCAAATGTAATCAATACTTGAAAATCTCCAGCAATTAGTTCAGTAAAAAGTTAGTATGTGAGCAGTTCAGGCAGGGAAGTTTCCCCTTTACATAGTCTGTTTCTGAAATTGCTTTAACAACTCTTTAATGGAATGCAAGGTGTCTTGGGTGTTGCAGGCTCTTTGGTTGGCATCCTCATGAGGCAATGATGTCTCCTTGGTCCCCTGATTTCCTTGTGCATCTGTCCCCTCGTGATCTAATGGTGGATCTGTGTGGTTGTGAGTCTCCAGTCCCCGAGGTGTCAAACCTGCCTGTCATCCTCCACAGGTATGATAGAGAATGTCCCCCTCAGGGAGGGTGACCCGCAGCCTGGCCAGCAAAGAGTTTGGAACTTCAGAACAGTCTTTTTAACTGCCTAGAAGCAGGGAGCATATGCTCTTCAGGGATTTATTTAACTCCAAAAATTGATTAGCGTTTTGCTCATAAAAGTGCTAAAACTTTGTGAAAATGCATAGCTCTTGCCTCACTGTGTTTAACAAACATAACACTTCTAGAAAACCTATATAAATACTTTCTGTACAGTTAGCATTGTCCCAAGAAAAAAACTGCTAATCAATTATTTAAAACTCTGCTCTTTGCTTCTGTTGGACTGCTGGGGCAAAATTACTGTCAAAATATATTTGTGTAGTCCCCCAATATACTTGTTTTTTGTATCTAGGCCTTGAATAAGATTTGTTCCTTTACCTGAAATTTTAAAAACTTCATGACAATAGATCTAGGATATTCATTCGGCCCAGGTTTAGGGCCCAAAGTCCTGTGGACCCTTTCAACTTCGAGCTGGAAGTCATCGGGAAGAACTAGTGTGGTTTTAATCATTTTGTCAGTGAAACTCGCTATATCCATTCCCTACTCACCCTCCGGCATGCCAAAATTTCATAAGTTTTTCCTTCTCAGATGCCCTTTCAGATCCATATATTTATTTTCAAGTTGCTGCTGCTAATGGTGCAAAGGTAGGATCGGATCACTCATATGGTCAGATTTTTTACTTAGTTCAGTGGTGGTAGTGGTGAGGTCATCTGTGTCCCACCTGAGCTCGTTGACATCAGTACGCAGAGATTGAAAGGTCATCTGGGTTTCCTTGCGAAATGCTACCAGTTCATTCAACAGCTGCTTATTTCTTACCCGGACAGCCAGGAAGATAGTTAGGCAGTGAGTTCCACAGGGTAGGCGCGGCAACAGCAAACGCACGGTCACCTGAATGCCAACGCGTAACCCTGGGAACCACTAGGAGGCAACCCTCGGTAGAATGGAGAGCCCAGGACTGGCAATGGGGCACAAGGAGATCTTGCAGATAAGCTTGTCCCCCCTTGTGTAGGGCCTTATAGGTCAGAAGACCTACCTTGAAGACAGTCCTCCACCTGACTGGCAGCCAGTGCAGTTCGCAGAGGACAGGCGTAATGTGATTGCATCTTCATATGCCTGTCAGCAGTGTTGCTGCTGCATTCTGCACCAGCTGCAGCCAGCGGAGATTGCCTCCAGATAGCCCTAGGTACAGGGCATTTCAGTAGTCCAGCCTGGATGTAACAAAAGCATGCACCAGTGTGGTCAGGTCTTAAGATGGTATCAGGGCTTGGATCTGGGCAATATTCCTCAGATGATAGAATCCACTTTTAACAATGGCCAACACTTGAGCATCAAGCGTTAGGCCGTCATCAAGGATCATGCCCAGATCCTCCACCTGTGTGGATGGAATCAGAGGAACCCCCCCAGTATTGAGCCAGATGGGTCTCCTAAATTTCTCTCCCCGCCACACCGACCTGGATCCACTACTAGTACTTCAGTCTTGTCGAGGTTGATTTGAAGCCACTTGTGAGACATCCAAGACTGAGTCTCCTCTAGGCAGTTGTTAAATACAGAGACCAGAGCTGACCTGGTGGCACTGAGGGTTGAGGTGCTGGATGCTACACCTCACGCCATGCCGGCGACCTCGGGTCAGGAACGAGCCCGGCCGCTGGGGGTCAGCGGGGAGAGATCAGCGCCCTTAGATTGCTCTCTCTTCCCAGGGAGGGTTGGGGGAACTGATCACCCTGGAGCGCCTGTGGTGGTGATCGAGGCGCCCAGCTGGCGGTGCAGCTGGATGTGGGAGAGGAGCGTGCATGCTACCTTGTCAGCCGTGACCGAGGGGAAAGAAACCTACACATAATGAAGAAAAACCCCACTCTTGGGGATAGATGAAGGCACCTCGGCCTCCTAAGCCCACACTCCCAACCCCGGACTGCCTCCTCTCAAAAAAAACAGGCTACTCGTGTGCCCAGCACTTTGCCCTTGGATAGAGCGCCCTGGGCGGTTAGGGCGACCCTACCTCTGGAGGGTTCAGACCCGGAGGTGGTGGTGGAGCACATGAGAAGGAGGGGAACAGTAGTCACGAGGGGGAAGTAGAGGCTGCGAGCCCCAAGGATGCCGGAAGGAGTTCTCCAGGCAAGTGGAGATAAAGTAAAAAAAAAAAAAATACCGAGACCACCATCTGGTTTCCAGGTATACAGGACATGTATAGCTGGGTATCATCTACATAGCAGTGAAAACCCAGCCCATACTACCTGATAATGTCCCCAATGGCAGCATATACACTGTGAACAACAAGGGTGACAAGACTGAACCCTGCGGAACTCCACAGAGGAGGGACTTTGGGCTAGATGAGGCTAACCCCATCGTCACCCTCTGTACTCTGCCTGTTAGGTTATGATCTGAACCATTTGATGGCATTCATCATTGGACAAGCCACACCAGTACCACAGTCGATCAAGCAGCACCTCGTGGTCCACAGTCTCAGACTCCACTAAGAGGTCCAGGAGAGCTAAGATGGTACACACTCTCCTGTCCCTCACCATCAGGAGATCATTCAGCACCTTCATCAGGGTGGTCTCTGTACTATGCCCAGCTCGAAACCCAGACTGGAAAGACTCATAAGAGGAGGATGAGGCAAGGCGTTCCTCGAGCTGAATGACCACCACTTTTTCAGTAACCTTCCCTAAAAATGGGAGGTTCGAGACCAGTTTGTAGTTGCTGAGACACTCCGGGTCCAATAAGGGCTTCTTGAGTAGTGGTCTAACCAAGGCCTCTTTCAGGAGCAGTGGAAAGACCCCGTTCCTCAAGGAAGTCCGGACTATGTCGGCCACCACAGAACCAATCCGGTCCAACCAACCAACCAAATGTTGGGTTGGACCTGGGTCCAGATCACACTGTGTCGGTCGCAGCCTTGAGACAATCTTCACCATCTCCTATACTCCAACTGGATCAGACTTAGTCCATACAGGAGGAGTGCTCCAACACATCTCAGGATGAACACCGCAATCCCTATGAGTGAAGCTGGAGGAGATCTAGGCTCTGACAGTGAACACTTTGTCAGCAAAGAACAGAGCAAACTCTTTGCACCTAGTGCTTGAACCTGCTCCTCTGACATGGAGACAGGCAGGATGTAATAGCCCATCTACCATGCGGAAGAGCTGAGCTGGTCTGTTCCTTGCCACAGCAATCTCCCTAGGAAAAAAATCTGTCTTTTTTCAGGAGATTGCCCGCAGATAGTCGTTATAATGTGAACTCAGGGCCAATTTGTCCTCTCTTAGGCCGGACCTCCTCCAGCAGCGCTTTAACCTCCAACCCCTCTTCTTTAACTCCCGGAGTTCCCCATCAAACCAGGGAGGTCTCCAGCGAGTAGAAAGGGGTCAGACATGAACGAGTGCGATTGAATCAAAGGCTGCAGCTATGGCTCGATTATAGGCCATCACTGCCTCTGCCATTCCAGTCACACATGCAGCCTCTACCTCAGTAGGTGTAGCACCGCTTGTAGTCCCCCAGGTACAATCCCTATAAAAGGTGGTACTGGACCATCTCCACAGAGGATGGACCATCTTGGTGGGGGGGGGGGCCAAGCGTGAACCCCATGGTGCTATGATCCGACCAACTTACCAGATCTGTACTAAGGTGCATGACCTCCAGGCCCAAAGTAAATATGAGGTCCAGAGTGTGGCCATGCGAGCGGGTCACTGAGATGACATTTTGTGCCAGGCCCAGGACCTCCATATTTCTCAGAAGATCACTTCCAGTATTGTGATCAGGGTTAGGGGGTCCTACACTATGGAAATGGGGCATTTGCATGATTGTACAGTTGACAGCTATCAGGGAGTTGGAGGGGGCACTACATTATGGAAACGGGGCTTTTCCACTTGTACTTCTTGGTGATCAGGACTGGGGGGGTGGCCTGGCACATGTTGCAGTGCATATGCACGAAGTTGAGCATGCATGAGGCCCCTTTGTGCCATGCATGCCCAGTGAGCTCATTTGCATATGTTGGCTGAATTTTGCCCTTGGGGGAAATTGCACATCCAGGTATGCGCCACCCATTCCTGGTCTTCAAACCTGAACCCTGGATGCACTGCACCATACATGGCATCTGCCCACTATGTGCTGTGCATCCAGGGTCCGATATTCAAACAGAATGTGCAATCTGTTTGAATATCCCGTCAGACCTGGCTGGACCAATTTTTTTTTGTGCAGCACATCAATTTGTGCACGCATCTGGCTGTCTCTGAATATGGGGGCCTAAGACATAAAAAAGGTGCACAATACTACAATCTAATGGGCTGCTGTTTAAAAACAATTGATGCCATCATTTCATTAGTACATTGATAAGTAAGTTTCAACTGCCATAATAGTAGGTAGCAGTAACGTTTAACCAGTGTGTCCTTTACTCAATTTAAAACAAACATACAATTTTCTATTATAGTGAGACACAGTATTCGCTCTGCTGAAGTGTGGTGCAGCTTTTGCTTTCGATTAGTCGTTGCTTGCAGGGTCCTTAATAGTATTCCTGGCACACATCTAATCAAAAGCCACTTCTTAGGCTGGCCGGTGTCGCTGAGGGTTGAGGCGCTGGACGCCACATCACATCTCGTGCCATGCCGGCAACCCGGGTTCGGGAATAGACTCAGGTCGTCAGGCGTTGGCAGGGGATTGAGTGTCCAGAAGACTGTTCTCCCCTCCCGGGGTGGGTACTGGGGCATGCCTCACTCCTCAGCGGCCCCTAATGGACATCAGGGATCCTGCAGAAGTAATGCTGGAAATAGGGGGCAGAGCGGCGGCGGACGTCAGCACGTAGGTGCACCGACATTGCACAGAAACGTAGAATTTGACGGCAGATAAGGACCGCTTGGCCCACCTAGTCTGCCCATTTCCCTACCTAACGGATAAGCTGCAGATCCTAGTTAACCAACAGCCTACTTTCTCCTACCCCCCACTAGAATTGCCTTATGTCTGTCCCATGCATTCTTGAATTCCCCCACTGTTTTTGACTCTATGACCTCCTCAGGAAGGCTGTTCCATGCATCTACAACCCTCTCTGTGAAGAAATACTTCCTCACATTACCTCTGAGCAGTCCCCCCTCCATCTTCAAATTGTGCCCCCTTGTTCTTGCACATCTCTTTTTTTGAAAGATGCTACCCTCTTGGACTTAGTTGATTCTCTTGAGGTATTTGAAAGTTTCTATCATGTCCCCCCTCTCCCTCCTTTCCATGAAGCTATACATCTTAAGCCCCTTTAGTCTTTCTTCATATGTCTTCTGGTGTAGACCCTGCACCATTTTGGTTGCCCTCCTCTGGACAGCCTCCACCCTGTCTATGTCTTTGCGGAGATGGGGTCTTCAGAACTGTACACAGTACTCCAGATATGGTCTTACCAATTGTCTGTATAGAGGGCCAACAACTTTCTGTTTTCTACTGGTGATGCCTCTCCCTGTGCATCCCAGTATCCCCCCAGCCCTCCTTACTGCCTTCTCACATTGCTGGCCCACCTTTAGGTCATCTGATATGTCTACCCCCAGGTCCCTTTCCATTTTTGTTGTTGTCAGTATCTCACCTCCCATTGTGTATTTTTGCCCTGGGTTTTTGTTTTCCAGGTGCATTACTTTGCACTTCTTTGTGTTAAATCTAAGCTGTCATACGTTTGACCACTCCTCCAACCTTGCCAAGTCCCTTTTCATCCTTTCCACCCCACCATGCCTATCAACCCTGTTGTAGATCTTTGTGTTATCTGCAAAGAGACATACCTTCCCCTTCAGTCCCTCCGCAATGTCACTTATAAAGACATTAAAAAGGACCGGCTCCAGTACTGGACCCTGCGGTACCCCACTAGTAACCCTCCTTTTTTCACTGTGGACTCCATTTATTATCACCCACTGTGTCCTGTTGTCCAGCCAGTGTTTTACCCAGGCTACCACCCTAGGACCCACTCCCAGGCTGGCTAATTTGTTTATTAATCTTTTGTGTGGGACTGTGTCAGATGCCTTGCTAAAGTCTAGGTAGGCCATGTCCACAGCCCCTTCCTAGTCTAATACTTTGATCACCCAGTCAAAGAAATCAATTAGATTTGTTTGACATGACCTTCCTGCTGTGAATCAATGCTGCCTTGGGTCATGTGCCCCACTGGCCTCTAGGTACTCAACAGTTCTTTCCTTCAGAAGTGATTCCATCATTTTCCCTACCACTGAGGTCAAACTGACAGGTCTATAGTTTCCTGCCTCTGTCTTGCTCCCACTTTTGTGAAGGGGAATCACATCCACCCTTCTCCAGTCCTCAGGTACCACACCATCCTCCTATGATTTATTAAAAAGGGTAGTCAGTGGTGTTACTTGTTCTTCCCTTAGTTCTTTTAGAATTCTGGGGTGAATCCCATCAGGCCCCATTGCTTTATCTACCTTCAGTTTTAAGAGTTCTTTCAGAACACTTTCTTCTGGGAAAGGACTAATATCAACCCCCTGTCCAGAGTGCTTCTATTGACTGGATTAGGTGTCTCCCCCTGCTTTTCCATTGTGAATACTGAGCAGAAATATTTGTTCAGTATCCCTGCTTTTTCACTGTCGCTGTCTGCCCAACCACCTTCCTCTTTATTCAGCCTCGGTATCCCTGCCTTCATCTTTCTTTGCTCCCTAATGTACCTATAAAAGGTTTTATCCCCCTTCTTAACCAAGTTGTCTATCTTTTCCTCGGTTTGGGCCTTTGCTATTTGACTGCCTTCCTTGCTTCCTTCTGCTTTAACTGGTACAGTTCTCTGTCCTGCTCCTTCTGCGTTTCCTTATACTTCCTGAATGCTATCTTTTTCTCCCTCACCTTCCCCACCACTTCTTTTGAGAATCATAGTGGGTTTTTTTCTTTCGTTTTGATTTGTTTATTTGCTTTTATTTGCTTCACACAAAGGCTTGTTGCCTCTGTGATGGCAGTTTTGATGTTTCCCCATTGTTGCTCCACCCCACCTTCTTGCCTGTTTGCTAGTGCTTTTCTGAGGCACTCTCCCATTTTGACAAAATCAGCCCTCCTGAAGTCTAGTACCTTCACTTTTGTGTGGCTTGACTCTATAGCTAAGTTTATTGTGAACCACACTGTTTGGCAGTCGCTTGTTCCCAGATGGCTACCCACTTCAAGATCAGAGATCCTCTCTCCTTCCCCATTTGAGAGTACCAGGTCTAAGATTGCTCCCTCCCGAGTGGGTTCCAAAACTAGCTGTCTTAGGCATGCCCCCTGTAGGGCATCGAGAATGGCCCTGGTCTTTCATATGGCTGCAGCAAAGGTGCTCCAGTTAACATCTGGCATATTCAGGTCCCCCATCAGCAATATCTCACCTTTCTCTGCCATCCCAAGGATGCCTGCTATCATTTCCTTGTCCATTTCCTTCCCCTGAGACGGGGGTCTGTATACAACTCCTGTACAGATTGTGGAGCCATTTCCAGTCTCCAGGGTGACCCACAGTGCCTCCTCTCCTCCCCATTTACCCTTTAGTTCTGTTGCATGTCCGTGCTCCAAGGGGGGAAACAACACGGAAAAAACCCTGGAGGACTGTGGAGGTGACGGAGACCCCAGGAACTTACACTCACATCTCATTGCCAGACCAGCCCTCCTCTGGCTCTCCCGAGGTCCTCGACCTGGCCCAGAACCATTACTCTAATTACAGAAAAGCTGCCAGGTAGGTGAGGTGGGGTGGCGTGGGTGATCTGGGGTGCTGAACGAGTCCATGGGTCCGGGGCGGGGGTGCTCAGCAATGTGTCTCCCGGTGAGGGTGGTTTCAGGCCGGGAGTAGAGGTCAAGGTTGAGTGGGTACTCCTGAGAGATGCCCTAGTCCACCGGAGATAGAAACAGAGTTTAAAAAAAAAAAAAAAGCCACTTCTCAGCACTAGAAAAAAAAATGGTTATCGAACAGTCTCATGCAGAAAGCTTCAGTATTACTTTAGAAAGGGGACTACATCAAAACCTTTATTTAGACCTAGTCTTTTGGTAGCATTGAGACTGTAAATGCAAAACCCTTCTCTTTTGAGTAATATGTTATTAAAATCATCTCCTTGGGGTTTATGACAGACTTTGTCAGTTATTCTGAAAGGAAAAATGTGGTCAGATCTGTTAGCTGCTTCATGGACATGTAAGGCAGTAGGATAACTGAGGTTCCCACTATCATTTATCATACAGTGTTTCCCAACAAGGGTTTTGAAGCTCCTTATTGTTTTCCCAACATAATATACACCACATGGTGCATTCCACAAGGTAGATGACCCTTGCTGAGTCACCCGTAAACTACATTAAACTAAGTGTTTCGCCTCATAGAAACATAGAAACATAGAATTTGATGGCAGATAAGGACCGCTTGGCCCACCCAGTCTGCCCATTTCCCTACCTGATGGATAAGCTGCAGGTCCTAGTTAACCAGCAGCCTACTTCTTCCTACCCCCAACCCCTAGAATTGCCTTATGACTGTCCCATGCATGCTTGAATTCCACCACTGTTTTGACTCCACAACCTCCTCTGGAAGGCCGTTCCATACATCCACAATCCTCTCTGTGAAAAATACTCGTAAATTACCTCTGAGCACGCCCCTTCTATCTTCAAATTGTGCCCTTGTTCTTGCACCTCTTTTTGAAAGATGCTACCCTCTTGGATTTTGTTGATTCCCTGAGGTGCTGAAAGTTTCTATCATGTCTCCCTCTCCTCCTTTCCTCGAGGCTATACATATTAAGCTCCTTAAGTCTCTCTCTTCATATGTCTTCTGGTGCAGACCCTGCACCATTTTAGTGCCCTCCTCTGGACAGCTTCCATCCTGTCTATGTCTTTGCGGAGATTGGGTCTCCAGAACTGCACGCAGTACTCCAGATGGGGTCTCACTAGCTGTCTGTACAGAGGATAATAACTTCCTGTTTTCTACTGGTGATGCCTCTTCCTATGCATCCCAGTATCCCCTCAACCCCTCCTTGCTGCCCTCTCACATTGCTTGCCCACCTTTAGGTCATCTGATATGACTACCCCAGGTCCTTTCCATTTTGTTGTTGTTAGTAGCTCACCCCCATTGTGACTCTTCCCTGGTTTTTGTTTCCCAGGTGCATTACCTTGCACTTCTTAGCATTGAATCTAAGCTGCCATACATTTGACCATTCCTCTAACCTTGCCAAGTCCCTTCTCATCCTTTCCACTCCACCTTGTGCATCAACTCTGTTGCAGATCTTTGTGTCATCTGCAAAGAGACATACTTTTCCTTCCAGTCCCTCTGCAATGTCACTTATAAAGACATTGAAGAGGACTGGTCCTAATACTGAACCCTGCGGTACCCCACTACTAACCCCCCTTTTTTCAGAGTGGACTCCATTTACTATTACTCTCTGTGTCCTATTCTCCAGCCAATTCTTTACCCAGGCTGTCATCTTGGGACCCACTCCCAGGCTGGCTAACTTGTATATTAATCTTTTGTGTGGGACTGTGTCAAATGCCTTGCTAAAGTCTAGGTAGGCCATGTCCACAGCCCCTCCCTGATCAACTACTTTGGTCACCCAGTCAAAGAAATCTATCAGATTTGTCTGGCATGACCTTCCCACTGTGAATCCATGCTGCCTTGGGTCCTGTGCCCCTCTGGCCTCTAGATACTCGACAGTTCTTTCCTTCAGAAGTGATTCCATCATTTTCCCTACCACTGAGGTTAAACTAACAGGTCTGTAGTTTCCTGGTTCTGCCTTGCTCCCACTTCTGTGAAGGGGGAATCACATCTACCCTCCTCCAGTCCTCAGGTACCACCCCATCCTCCCATGATTTGTTAAAGAGGGTAGTCAGTGGTGTCACTAGTTCTACCCTTAGTTCTTTTAGAATTCTGGGATGAATCCCATCAGGCCCCATTGCTTTGTCACCTTCAGTTTTAAGAGTTCTTTCAGAACCCTTTCTTCTGTAAATGGGCTGGTATCAGCCTCTGTATCCAGAGTGTTTCTACTGTTTGTTTTAGGTACCTCCCCCTCTTCCTTTGTAAATACTGAGCAAAAATATTTGTTTAGTATCTCTGCCTTTTCACAGTCACCTCTGCCCACCCTCCCTCCCCTTTATTAAGCCTCACTATCCCTCCCTTTGTCTTCCTTCGCTCCCTGATGTACCTATAAAAGGTTTTATCCCCCTTCTTAACTGAGTTGGCTATCTTTTCCTCGGTTTGGGCCTTTGCTGTTCTGACTGCCTTCCCAGCTTCCTTTTGCTTTAACTGATACAGTTCTCTGTCCTGTTCCTTCTGTGATTCCTTGTACTTCCTGAATGCTTTCTTTTTCTCTTGAACCTTCACTGCCACTTCCTTTGGGAACCATAGTGGTTTCTTACCTCGTTTCGTTTTGTTTATTTGCTTTACACAAAGGCTTGTTACCTCTGTGATGGCAGTTTTTATTATTCCCCATTGTTCTTCCACCCCTCCTTCCTGCCCATTTGCTAGTGTATTCCTTAGGCACTCACCCATGTTGACAAAGTCAGCCCTCCTAAAATCCAGTACCTTTGTCTTTGTAAGCTTGACTCTATTGCTGTGTTTATTGTGAACCATACTGTTTGATGGTCGCTAGTTCCCAGATGGCTACCCACTTCTACATCTGTGATCCTCTCTTCATCTCCATTTGAGAGAACCAGGTCTAAGATTGTTCCCTCTCGAGTGGGCTCCAATACTAGTTGTCTAAGGCATGCCCCCTGTAGGGCATCTAGAATAACCCCACTCTTAGAGGTGGCTGCTGCAACTGCACTCCAGTTAACATCTGGCATATTCAGATCACCCATCAGCAATATCTCCCCTTTTTCTGCCATACCAAGTATACTTTCTATCATTTCCTTGTCCATTTCCTCCCCCTGAGAAGGGGGTCTGTATACAACCCCTGTGCGGATTGTGGTGCCATTGCGGTCTCCAAATTTACCCACAGTGCTTCTTCTCCTCCTGTTTACCCTTTTTGTTCTGTTGCTTTGATTCCTTCCCTTATGTAAAGAGCTACTCCTCCTCCTCTTTTCCCTCCCTGTCCCTCCTGTAGATAGTGTATCCTGGTATGTTTACATCCCAGCCATGGTTTTGTGTGTACCATGTTTCTGTGATTGCCACGATATCCAGATGTTCCTCCTCCATCAAGGCCACTAATTCAGGAAGCTTGTTACTCAGACTACGGGCATTGGTACTCATTGCTCTCCATTTTTGATGGCTTTACTTTCTGTTGCAGCATCCCCACTGACCTTTCTACCTCTGTCTTTTCCCATTTAGTACCCTGTTTTGTAGGAAGAGGCTGGATTTTTCTGCTGCTTATCAGTGCCTCCCCTTGACTAGTTTAAAAGCTTGCCAATGAAGCATTTAAACCGATTGCTCAAAGACTTGTTCCCTTCCTGGACAGATGCAGACCATCCTGCCAGTATAGGCTGGTGTCCTCCAGGTGGAACCCCAGTCCCCAATGAAGCCAAACCCTGTGCTCCACACCATTTTTTCAACCACTCATTAAACTGCATGGTGTAAAGTACCCTTGCCTTACTCATGCCATTTACAGGCAGCACCTCTGAGAAGGATACTGTGTGTGCTACTTGTCTTAGGCCTCTCCCCAGTTCTACAAAGTCCTTCTGCACTGCTCTAAGCTCATGTTGAGCCAAGTCATTTGTCCCTAGGTGGACAATGACATCCAGCTCAGACTCCTGTGCAGGTGTTCTCGTGATCCTGAGGATGTGCTTCCTGTCCCTACAAGCCATGGCACCAGGCAGGCACTTTACTTCAGTTTTCCCCTGCTCCCCCCAGTTCTATCCCCCTAATAATTGAGTCCCCCACCAGGAGCTGCTTCCTTTCCTTGTGGCATCCTCTGCCTCCTTCCTGTGGGCCTCCCTTGTGACAGGTGTCCTCAGCCTCCTTAATCTCCTCCGTGGGTGCATCCATAGGGGAGCTATGCTCCCCCAGAATGGTGTATGGATTGTGGAGTGGAACAACTGACTGGGTGTGCCTCTGTTCCAACCTCCTCACCCTCCCTGAGCCCACTGTGGTCCAGCTGCTGTGCTTTCTTTGCAACCTCTGAGGTAGTGGTGGTGGCTCTGGTGCTCCCTGGATGGAGGGGGTTCCCTTCCTACCATCCAGTCTGGCCTGGGGGAAGGTTTTCTTACTGCTGTCCAGTGTGGCCTGAAGACGGGCAACTTCCTCCCTCAGATAAGAGAGTTGTCTGCAAATAGGGCAGCATCTCAGCCTCCAGAAAGACTCCCGGAAAGACTGCTGCCCCACAGCCATTACATTGCACTACTCCCCACATGACTATGTACTTTTTTTTTGTGTGTGTGTGTGTGTGTGTGTGCTTGTGTGAGTGATTGGTCAGGACCACAAACTCATCAAATTTGGGGAGCAAGTTATTCACATTGCTGTGCATACCGACAAAGCCCCTGTATGCACTTTGCTCAGGGGTCTGGGGGCACTATTGTAGGGTGGTCTAGGGTTGGGATGAATGGAGCCCAGGAGCAGCAGTATGTAGATGGTAAATTTCCTCATCATAGCAAACATATACCTAGCTTTCATCCTATAACCTTTTTGTTTAGAGTGGTTGTTCTGCAAGGCCCAGAGACATAAGCTACTTTGTTCCAATTATGTATTGTTATAATTGACCCACAGAAACATTCATTACCCGCCACATCAAGGGATATTACATTGCCTAACGGAATAAACAGCACAGGCCTCGGAAAGTCAGAGCAAGTACGGGGTGGGGTGGGGGGACCCTGGACAAAATGGTATTTGCTAGCATATTGTTCAGCATTGCATTACCTGAGTCCAGCGCTGGAGACGGGAATAGTCCTTGCAGGATGCACAGTGTCCATATAAGCTGCATTGCTTAAAGTTCAGGGGTAAGGCTTGGGGTCTGTTCAAGTTCACTGGCCTCGTGGTGGATTGGGTCAAGTACAGGGCACTCAGGAATGCCTGCAGAAAAGCTCTCAAATGTGCCAAGAGGAAATACGTAGCTCATCTGCAAAATAAAAATAAATCGTGCCCCAAAAAGTTGTGCACAAATTAATGCCCTACTAAAAGACCGTTCTGGTTCCTCAGATTTTAACATAGTGTCAGATGGTAAGACCTTTAGTGACCCATTAGCTACAGCCAGTGTATTTAACAAATTTTTCACTGACTGGCACAGACTCGTACCCTCCTCTCTTGGTCCTCTCTCTCACCACCCTACCCCTCCTGGTACTGAGAGCATTACCCCCGAGTTCCACTTTCACAGAGTTACTTGGAAAGAAGTGCTAATTCTTCTCAAGTGACTTAAGGTGGAAGGCTCAGTTGGGTTCAGCAAACTGGAGCCAAAGTGCTTAAAAATAGTTGCCACTATCATTGCCTCCCCAGTTGCCATGTTTATTATTAAATCCTTCTTCGAGGGGAGAATTCCTGAATGCTGGAAAAGGGCTGTAAGTGTGCCCGGTGCACAAGGGTGGTTCCAAAGAGCCTGTTGAGCCTTACTGCCCCATTTCTCTTCTCAGCTGCCATGCCAAAATCCAGGAAAGGCTTATTTGTAACCAGGTTCTTGACAACCTCAGCAGAGGCACAGCTTCATGTTTCAAACAGAGAATATACTATGATTCAGTACTCATTTCATATACATACAGGTATTTGCAAGCTCAGTTTAATAGTCACTGTTCATTCAGTGAGCTATTTATTTCAGATGTCCCCCAGAATCACTAAACTCATTCATGCACGAGTTCAGCGAGAGTCATGAGCTATGAGGCAGTGTTGCGGACACACAGGCAGTATATAAGTTGGTCTGCTCGAGTTTCTTTTCTCTCCAAACTACTCAGTTTTGGAAAGAAATGTGACTTCATAAAACACACTAAAGTACAGTTACGTAAGAACTTACCGTAACAGTAGATCTTCGAGAGAGGCTCTTGCAGTAGGTAATTACATATAGGACTGACGCCGGCAGGCAGCAGGACCCCGTGGAAAAATTTCTAGCTAGAAGTCCCTGGCGAGGGACCACCCCCACGTCAGGTGACCGGCATCAGGAAACGTCGGTATAAAGGGGCAGTCCCTCACACCCGCCTTCCAGTTCTTTCCCGCCAAAGACCAACAGAGGCCAGACGAGAGAGAAGCAGATATTTCCTTAACTGGAAAAGGAGCTGAAAAAGCTTAGGGGGATGGAGGGCGGGAAGATATTTTATACTGCAAGAGCCTCTCTCGAAGATCTACTATTACGGTAAGTTCTTACGTAACTGTACTATCTTACTTCGAGAGGGCTCTTGCAGTAGGTAATTACATATAGGACTGAGTCCCAAGCAGTCTGAAACAAGAAGAAGCACATGGGAGGAGGAAAGCTACTCAGAGTAGATCCCCTAGCTGTAAAGGCCTTTAAGAAAGGAGGCCTTGCAGAATGGCCAACCCGAAGCCTGCTCTACGGCGAGAGGCAATATCCAAACTGTAATGCGTTGTAAAGGTATGGACAGAAGTCCAAGTGGCGGCAGCACAGATGTCTGCCACTGACACATTCTTGAAACAAGCCGCTGAGGCAGCAACTCCTCTGGTGGAGTGGCCTCTTACTTGACCCGGAAGGGTCTTGTTGTACTTGTCATAACAGAAAGTGATGCAATGAGCCAACCATTTAGAAAGGCATTGCTTAGAAACAGCATTGCCTTCTCTTTTGGGTGCAAAAGAGACAAACAGTTGATCTGTCTTTCTGAGATCCTTCGTCCTGTTAGTGTAGTATCTCAGAATCCGGTGAACGTCCATGGTATGTAACAAATACTGCCCTTGATTGGAGTACTGCATAAAGAAAGTGGGTAACTCTATGGACTGGTTCAGAGTAGATTCCGCTACCACCTTGGGGGGAAACTTAGGATTGGTATGCAGAGCCACACATTCCTTGTGAAAAATCAAGTATGGAATTTTACACATCAGGGCCTGGAGCTCGGAAATCCTCTGAGCAGAGGTAATGGCCACGAGAAAAGCATCTTCCAAGAAAGGAACTTCAAATCTGCGGAAACTGCCGGGTCAAAAGGATGCAGAGTAAGTTTCTCAGGAACAGAATTCAAATCCCAAGGAGGGGTGGGGAGTCGGATAGGGGGTCTCAGGTGGAGAACTCCTCTGAGGAAAGTCTTAGAAACTTCCAGCTGAGCAAATGTTCTGTCTGCAAAGGGAACATGATAGGCCGAAATGGCCGACATGTGGACTTTAAGAGAAGAGTGACTAAGACCCAGGTCAAAGAGATGGCGCAGGTACACCAGCAGACGTCCAACGAGGACAGGAGAAAGGCTCAGTGTCTTTTGAAGCAGCCCAGATTGTGAATCTTTTCTACTTCATGGCATAGGTAGACCTAGTGGAGGGTTTCCTAGCCTCCACCAGAATCTCCGCCACCTGGGGAGAAACTCCAAAGCGGGCTTGAGCTATGTGGAGCATTGCCCCACACTGTTAGTGGCTCAGTAGGTAGCACACTCGCCTCTGAGGCTGGGAGATCAGAGGGCTGTGTGTTCAGTTCCCACATCTGGCACTTGGGTTAATATCCCAGTACTGACACTGTAGTGCAGCATGAGAGGGGTGCTGCACTTCTGAGGTGCCGTCTTTCAGATGAGACGTTAAACCGAGGTCCCATGTGCCTGGATTGGTGGTAGTTCAGGTGGATGTTAAAGATCCCATGGCACTTATCGAAAAGAGTAGGGGAAGTTTATTGAAACAAAAAAAAAATAACATCACCAAACAATCATAATGTACAATTTACAAAAGCATTTCAAAAACAACAAAACTTAATACTCCTAAACAAAAAAAAAGATTCCAGAAAGACAAAAACTTAACCTCTGAACATTTTTGCTTATCTTTGGATTTTACAATTAACAAATCAGTTTCTATCTGAGAAATAATTGAAAAAGAAGGCACAGATATTTGCTGAAAAATAAATCGACATCTCGCTTGCCATAAATGAAACTGAATAAGTGCAAAGAAAACATTCAATGTACTAGGATGAAAGGTTTGTCAAAACCCTGTATAATCCCCCAAGATTAAAGTATTATAGGTTACATGTACCAATGCAGGCATTTTCCAATGAACAGATGCATCTGCCCAAAACTTTTTAACAAAAGGACAGTCTAAAAAAAAAAATGTTGAAGCATTTCCTCGATAGAAATACAAGTTGCTCTTAAGCAATATCTCTCTGTTAATGGCTTATATTTGAGATTACCACATACACCCAGCCTGCCATGAGCCGACATCCAAACAATGTCCCATACAAAGGCCGGGATTCTAAAATCATTTAATTTGTACAAGGCAAAGGTCATCCTAGTAGGAACACAGTCTGGGAAAACAAGTATACCTTGCACTGTGAAAACAATATAATTATAAAAAGTTTTCCTAGAATGAGATAGAAGAGTAGGAAACAAAACATTCCACTGTTTGCATTTCTTAAAAGTCGTCACCCCATGTAATGGTAATTGGTCATGTTTAAAGATTTTCGGAGGAGCTGTCTTCCATTTCTGAAAGAAAGGCTCCCACATAAACTGAGAATGGACCTGCCATAATTGCTGATTTGAACCCCAAAGAAAATTAAAGGAATTAAATAGAAATATGGAATGAAAAAAAATAATTGGATTAATCATATCCAGACCACCTTTTTTAACTGGCAGATAGGTAATGTCCCTACGTACCGGATTTAATCTGTTACCCCAAATCATTTGGAAAAATACACTAAAAAGTCTGGTTTCTAATGAAATCGGAGGTGGAAAAAGATAACTCAAATACAAAAAAACTGGAATCAGAAATTTTTTTATAATGTAAACCCTTTTTTTCCCCCCAAATTTCCATTGTTTCCATAAATTGACTTTCGCTTCGCCTATACAAAGTTGTTGTTCCCAATTAAAGGTAACCATATCACCTTGTCCGAACCAAATACCCAAAATTTTATGTGGTGTGGATGCAAAGGATATGCCATTAGTATCAAAAAGACAATTCTGCTCAGGATTTAATGAAAAAATAAAACTTTTAATTATATTTAGTTCAGACCCAGAAGACAAACCCCAGGTCTTAAAACAATTCAAAGCTGTCTGCAGGGAAGTCTCATTTTGCATAAAGAGTGTCACATCATCTGCATAAGCTGAGACTTTCACCTTTTGTAAAGAAATATCAGGAGCTATTCCTAAAATGTCACTTCTACCGTGAATATACCTGATAATGGGGTCCAAAACATACGTATATAATAGGGGGCTCAAAGGGCATCCCTGCCTAACCCCCCTAGTAACTGGGATTGCAGACCCCATGAAACTATTTACTAATGGGTGAACTGCCGCATCTGAATATAATAAAAAAATCCAATGTACAAAAGATTTTGGAATCTTATAGACCATCAGAAGATTAAATAAATAAGAATGATAGACTCTATCAAATGCTTTAATCTGATCTAAGGCTACAATAAATCCTGACCCTCTTCCATTTTTACTAGACTCAAATAGTTCCCTTAGGAGATATAAATTTTGCTGAATCCATCTTTGGGGAATCGCACAAGACTGTGCCGGGTGTATAAGGGAATCAGAGACCATAGTTAACCGATTTGCAAGGATTTTAGCAAGAATTTTATAGTCACTATTAAGTAGACTAATGGGCCTCCAATTTGACAGTAACCTAGAATCCCCTTTTTTATATATAAACTTTAGAAGGGAAATACTAAATTCAGAAAACTTAAACCCGAGGTCAACATATAATTAAAAACCATAGGAAGAAAAAGACACATCACCGGTAGAAATTTTTTATAAAATTCATTTGGGATGCCATCTAAGCCAGGCGATGTTTTAGTTTTAAGTGATTTTATCACATTTTCTACTTCCAAGGAGGAAATAGGCTGCAATAAAGAGGTTTGATAGGTAGTATCCATGGCAGGCAAACCAGACAAAAAATCAGCTGGTAAACTGTCCTGTGTACCAATTCCTCCATCAAAGGAATCCAAAATAAAGGAATGTACTACCTTCATCATGTCAATTTCTGAGATAACTGTAGTACCATCTGAAGATAGTAAACCCTTCATCAGTGTCTTATCCAGGCGCTGTTTACAGGCTGCATAGGGATCAGAGGCTGGCTGCGATTGTACACCATACCTAAACTCCATATCTAGGGGCTTAGCCCTATTATACTGGTAAAGCGACATTTGTTTCTTGATTTCAGCAATCTGAGACTGAAAAAGAAATCTATCCTTAGGAGGAAAGGACATCAGCTTATAAAGCTGATTCCTATACTGTAGGTATGTAAGTACTAGAATTTGCTTAATTTTCCTTTAGATATCAAAGGGACCTAATCTTTGTTTAGTATCAAACCACCATGAATAGAGATTATCATAAAAACAAATGGTCGAACTCCTTGCTGCAAATAAATTCTGTAAATCATTAACACTATCTTCCTCTTCTAGGAGGGACACATTTTGACGCCACCTAGGGCCTGCCGCTGAAATCTTCGGTGGTATTCCTGCTAAACTTAAAAAAACAGTGAGAATCTGGTGATCTGAAAACTCAGACGGTTTGACTTGGGGAAAAATAAGGTTTCAAACATGTGGAAACAAAAATCAAATCTATAGGGAAGAGAAAATATCCTATGATAAGAAAATTCCTGTAGCATGTAATGTTCTATATACATCTGTCAGATCTATGCGGTAGTGACCATCTGACGTAAAAGCAAGAGAATTCAGTACATTTTTTTTGAGAATCCCTTTAAATTTGACATCAATATCACAGGTAAAATCTCCTCCCAAATCGCATGTCTTCTGGTATAAAGAAAAGGCTTAATTTCTTCAAATAATTTAATTCTTGTGGCTTTTGTCTGAGGGGCATAAATGTTTATAAGACGAAACTCAAAATCTTGACAGGCACAATCTAAAAGCAGTGCACACCCAGGAGAAATATCCACTAATTTAGAAATCCTAAAATGGGTGGAGGTAAACAGAATACCTATACTGTCAGCAATGTCAGACCCAAATGTCCAATAAGACGGTCCCCATACCCACTTTTTCTGTGCTTGGGAAATTTCAGCCAGAGAAGAAAGCCTAGTTTCTTGTAAAAAAATAACGTCCACTTGTAATGTGCTAAGATCAGTCGGAAGTGACAGCCTTTTCTTAAAATTTTTAATACTGCACACATTGAAAGCGCTTATTTTAAGAGTGGCCATGATTTAGGAAAACAATAAATTCAGGACCCAGTTTTCTGAGAAAAAGTAGCTTTCCTTTTTTTAACCTTTTTCCCTTTTTTGTCTTTTGCTAGCTCAGTAGTTTTACTAACCTCCTCTTCTGAAATTAATACTGAAAGATGTGATGTATCAGACTCCAAATCTGAATCCCTCCCCTCTTCTTGTAAAGGAGAAAAAAAATTGTCAACCAAAACCGGAGTCACCGATACATGTTTACTAGATGCTCTAGTAAACCTCCGGGGTTTAACTATTTCAAAGGGAGAAGGCATAGAAGGAGATGCCTGTTGAGAATCAGACTTATCTAGAGGAACCGCAGACACCGGAGCCGTATCCGAACTGGAGGGGCCTGCCACTATCTCAGAGGTGATAGGCCTATCCTCTGGAGTCTGTAACGCAATACCACCCTCTTTGGCTAACACTAAAGGAGTATCCCCCTCCCCTTTTTTAGCTTGAGCTTTATGCACCAAATCCTCTGGATCCCAACCCCCTGTTTTATTATGTGAGGCCCATGGGCATTGATGGAAGGCATGACCTTTCTCCTCACATAGATTACATTGAAAAATATTTTGGCACCTATCCATGGAGTGCCCAAAACCTCCACACAAAGAACATTTCAAAAGATCACAGGTGCTACTGAGATGTGTTCTAGCACCACATTTGTAGCATGCACGGGGTTGCCCGCTATAGAAGCATACACCCCTATCCTTCCCCCCAAAAAAACTATTAGGCAAATGCACTACATCCCCATTTACCTGTGTTAGTTTTACCTTGAATTTCCAGCTGCCGGTCCAGATGCCCTCTAAGTCTAAAATAGCTTCAGGGGGACCTAAAACCTCACACCTTTTTTGTAATCAGTGGTAAATATTACCAACATTAACCCCTTCATTGCGAAACATTACTGTGACATAGCGAATCATAGGTTTCGTGAGGGGCAAAGCATAAAAAGGTACCCAAAGTGGGGAGGATTTCAAGGTTGAATATTTATCCCAAAATCTTTCCATACCACGAGCTGTCTTAAAACTTATATCAAAAGTGTCTTCTCCTGAAATGTGAATTAGTGCAAATATATCTATCGGAAAAAAATTCATCGAACCCTTCAATAAAGCATTTGCAACATAATATCTGTCAGGATGGGTTTGTAAACCACCCTATAACGTAAACGCACAGCGTTTCTCCTAGAAGCTTGCTCTAACTGATGTTTAAACAGCTCAGACATAGGCACTTTATTTTGTTGTACATTAGGCCCATCTTTAAAACATAAATCAGAAACATTCTCTCCAACTGCAGTATTTTTAGTACCCCCCCAACGAACTTGGCTTCAAAGAGGCCAAAGGATGTTCACCAGAATGCTGTACAGCATTAGTATTATCCCCTCCTTTACATCCCAAGTCTTTACCTGAGCTCAGGGGTACTGCATCGTTGGCATGCATGGAGTGTACTTGCCAGAAGTTTGTCCATTCAGGGTCAGGAATCCACTGTCCAGTATTTGATCTTATACAGCCCGAATCCTGCAACGCTGCCTCCGACGACCAGTCCATCGATGGAAACGACGATTTTCTTTCTTGAAGGCCAAACTGCTTTCTTAAGACTTGCGTGGCCCTAAGTGGAGTAGAAGCACCTACATCCATTTCTCCGGCGACCATCATTCCCGGCGTCGTGTGCACCCCCGAAAGGTTCCCTTCCTTTATGTCCGGTGGTACGCGCCTCTTAGCAGGTCGTTCTGCATCGAAATCCTGCATTATCATGTTCCCTTCCTCCGTCGGAAAAGGTGAAGATTGCTCTACAAAAATCAGGTTAGTAGCACTCAAATCAGACTGAGGTTTAGCCTGACTACATTCCGAAACACTTTGTGCTGCCTTCATCTCGTCGTCCACGTCTTCTGAAGCATCTCCCGTCTGCCCAAAAGCGTCTGCTGCCACCAAGCCCTCCTCCTCCATTGTGAAGGAGGAGAACACTGCGCAGCCTCACCGGGCTGCAATCAGCATGCACTCTGCCGTCAGCGCGACCCAGCAGAATAGGGGAATTTCCCCGGTGTCCTGGCCAAATTTCCCTCATTCACTAAAAGTACCACCAACAGCTTAATCTGGTTCAATTTCAGTTGCTTACCATCTGTATCCCTTCCCTCCAGTCTCCCCTGAAAAAGGGACTTTCTAGGCCCAGTGGGCTTACTGGGTCAACAAAATTCAACAAAACAAAACATGTCTGCAGGAGCCATGCATGAAGCTGAAGGGACTTGAGACCTGGATGGACCAGGGTCCCCTGATCCTGGGTCAGCAAACAACATGACAGAGGAAGAGGAAGCGGTGGTTCCTCTGAGAAATGTTGCAGAAGAGAGAACCAAACTTTCCTGGGCCAAAACGGAGTAATCAGAATCATTCTTGCTCCTTCTGACCCTAGTTTCTGCAAGACACATGGGATCAAAGGAATTGGGAGAAAGGCATAGACGAATCTGTCTTTCCAATCTAGAGACAGAGCGTCTCTCCAGAAAATGCCTCGCTTTTGAACGAGCGAGCAGAAGACTGGAAGCTTTCCGTTTTGAGGGGAGGCAGACAGGTCGACCTGTGGTGTTCCCCAACGTAGGAAGATATCGTCTAGGATCCCTTAATCCAGTTCCCACTCATGGGCCAGAACGGACGAGCGACTCAGCTTGTCTGCCAAGGTGTTCTGGACACCCGGAACATGAATTGCCCTAAGGTGAAGGTCGTGTTGTACTGCCCAATCCCACACTCTCATTGCTTCCCTGCAAAGAGAGTAGGACTGAGTCCCTCCCTGTTTGTTGATGTACCAAACCACACACATATTGTCCGTCTGGATGGTTAGGTGGCCTGGAAGGAGGTACTTATGAAAGGCTTGGAGGGCATAAAGTACTGCCGAAGCTCGAGCACACTGATGTGAAGTGTTTGTTCGAGCTTGGACCAAGAGCCCTGGGTCCGATGAGGACCGAGATGGGTTCCCCAACCTTCGCCCGAGGCATCTGTGGTCAGAGTCTGGGAGGGGGGAGGAAGGAAGAATGGGGCCCCCCGAAACAGGTTCTCTCTGACCATCCACCACTACAAGTCTCGAACCATGGGAGAGGAGACCAGGACCAGTTGATCCAAGTCGTCCACCAATTAATCCCATTGGAGCGAAGCATACTCTGAGAAACCCTCATGTGGAGCTGAGCGCGAAGGACTGTTGGGATAGCAGCTGCCATGAGCCCGAGAAGGCGAAGAACCTACCTTGCAGTGACCCATCTGCAGCCGGACAACAGGCTTACCTGAGTCTGAATAGCGGCCGCCCTGTCTGGTGGCAGGAAGGCCCTGCCCAGGGTCGTGTCCAGTATCGCCACGATAAACTGGAGTCTCTGGGATGGGATCAAGTGAGACTTGGAATGGTTGATGGTAATACACAGGCAGGCAAAAACCTGCTGGGTAAGGGAGAGGCAGCGCAGGATTTCCTCCCTGGACGGTGCCGCCAGGAGCCAGTCGTCCAGGTACGGGAAAACCTTCACACCCCAGGTATGCAGGTAGGCTGCCACCACCGCAAGGCATTTAGTAAATACTCGGGGAGCCAAGAAGAGGCCAAATGGAAGTGCCTTGAAATGGTAGTGGCCCCCCCTGGAAAGCAAAATGGAGATATTTGTGGTGAGACGATCGAATGGATATATGCAGGTAAGCATCCTGCATATCCAGAGTGCACAACTACTGGCCCGAGCGGAGGAGGGGCAGAAGGGTCTGCAGTGAGAGCATTCTGAACCTCTTGTACTCCACAAACAGGTTCAGGGAACTGAGATCTAGGATAGGCCTTACATCTCCTGTCTTCTTCGGGACCAGGAAGAAGTGGGAATAGTAACTTGTTCCCTGTAGGGGAAGGGGAACAGGTTCTATCGCCTCTTTCAGCAGCAGTGCTGAAATCTCTTCCTGGACCAGAAGAAGATGTTCCAGAGAGTACGACAACCTTTGGGGAGGGTGACGAGGTGGTTACTGTAGAAACTCTATTGAGTGTCCTTCTGTGATTAACTGGAGCACCCATGAATCTGATGTTATCCTCTCCCAGCCTGGAAGGTGGAGGGAAAACCTCCCTCCTACCGGTTCCTCCGGGAAGCCCGGAGGCTGTGGGAGAGGGAAGGAGTCAGGTGGTGTGGGGCAGCGCCGCAGCTGAAGCACCCGCTGCTTTTTTGGGCAGAGGGGGCTTGGCAGCTGTGGGGGCCCGACGTTTAGTGGCCCACTTTCCCAGAGGTTTCGCCTTTGGCTGATTCCGTCTGTGAAAGGGACGGCACTGCGACTGATGGGGATGGTACACAGAGTCGACGGACTTTAGTGCCGTCCCCTTCTCCTGCAGATCGGAGATAATGTCCTTGACATCACCCCTGAAGAGCACCGACCCCCGGAAGGGCACTTCCTGTATAGCAGACTGCACTTCCGGGACCAACCCTGACACACGGAGCCAAGCATGACGTTGTAAGCCTACGGCGAAAGCTGAGCTCCGTCCAGCAGTGTCCACTGCATCGTAGGTCACACGAAGCATGTGTCGACTGGCTGAACGTGCAGAGCGGACGAGGTCAGACAGTTCCTGCTTCACTCGAGAGTCCGGCAGGGAGTCCAATTTGGTTTCCACCTCAGTAAGAACTGCCTTCTGGTAATCCCCCATGTGACCGACATAGTTCAGGGCCCTGATCCCCATCGTGGAAGAAGCAAAAAACCTTCTTGCCATACTGGTCCCGAAGGCGAGATTCTTTATCAGGTGGCGATGAGCTAAGATGTTTTGGATTGGCTGCCCAGCCGTGAGCGGCACTAATCACGACCGAGTCAGCTCAAGGGTGAGAATCTAAAAAGTCAACACCCTCGGGAGCCTGATATAGCCTGTTTGACTTCCGTGGAAAAGGAGCGAACACCGACGGTTGCTTCCAAATAGTGGTAACAAGGTGGGTGTGAGGTTCGATCCAGGGTGGCACCAAGGTGGGAGCTGTCACAGGCAGATCCAGATGCTCAGCGAGTTTTACCGGCTGTGGATCTGGCTCCAAGGATTGCCACTTATGCACTGCCTGGATTTTGAGTAGCAGCTTCGTGAAAGAAGGATCCTCTGGAGGAGACTTTGGAGGAGTCCTTGGCCTGGGTTTTGACAGAGAGCGTGGCTGTCATCCTTCTTGAAGCAGCCCTCGGAGGCATCCGAGGAGGAAGAGGAATAAAATGAAGAAGAAGAAGACTCCCTCTCCCATCTAAGGGGAGGAACGGACCCTTTGGGAGGCCCTCGGGGAAGCGGGTCCTGCCCCTCTCTGGACCCAGAGGGTTTATGCCTGGTGTCCGGAGGAGGTGAGGGAGTTTTTCGTCATGGACGTACGGGAACTGGTACCGGCACCGTCGTCGGAAGACGACTCTCCACCTCTCTGGTGAGCTGAGCCTTGGTCTCAGCTCACCGGAGGCCAGAGTCTCCTGCAGATCCACTGGTGGCTGGGGGGGCGGTGGAGGAGGAGGAGATGGGGGATAAGGGTATGGGTTACACCCATAAGGCAAATATCCATAACCCGACAGCGGGAAGCCCGGCGTTGGGTATTGTGGCATCTGGTACTGCGGCATCGGATATGATGGGGTCAGATACCCGGGAGCCGTGGGAGCTGCCGGAGCAGATAGCCCAGCCAGAGGCCCCGTGAGCAGATCTGGGGCAGAAGGCCCGGCATTGGGGCAGCATCCGGGAGCAGGATGTCACCCGGAGTCGGCAGTACCAGCGTTGGAGCTGGCTGCCGAGGTGCCGGCGGCGGGGCCGGCATCCGGGGAGCCGACGTCAGATCAGCAGGAGGATGGTCTGACGGAGGTGGAACAGGGACCTTAGCGTCACCTGGGGATGGAGGGGAGAAATTCCCAGGGTCGAGCTGAGGAGACTCGGGGTCCCCGGAGGACAGCGAGGGCTGCAGGCCGGGAACGATGGACGTGGGATGGTCCGGCGTCTGCTCTTCTGCTGTGCGGACGTCGGGCGAACTGGCGTCGCGGCTTAAGCCGGGATCCGGGTGGGTGCGGAGGGCGGTGTCCGACTTAATGGACCCTTCGCCGGAGGCAGGCGCAAGGAGGGCAGCCTGGTTTAGCATAAGAGGGCGCGCGCCGCCTCAAAGGTCGGGTGACTTACCGACCTTCTCCGTCGCAGACGTCGGAGGAGCCGACATCCAGCTTATCGGAGCCGCCCGCACCAGTAGGCCACAAGCCACGGCTTTACCGGGCGGAGGCAGCAAGCGGAGGTGCCCAAAGCTGGCCGGAACCAGATGGGCTGGCCGACGCCGCCTAGAAGCCTCCTAAGGCGGCAGTCGAGAGCCGGGTCCCTGGTGGGGACGTTACTCTTTAACACGCCGACTCCGGAGAAGTCGCAGTGGGAGAGGAGCCCTTGTCCCAGTGCTTTTCTTTGTCCTTTTTCTTGCGATGGCCTTCAGGGGGAGTTGATGCCTGCCAAAGCTTTTTGAGTTCTTTCTCCATGGAGCTCATCTGCTTTTTGAGAATGTGAGCTTCCAGGGACTGCTGCCGCCTTCTCCAGGTGGCCGCGTTGAAACTCAGGCAGTGCTGGCACTTCTCTACTGGATGGTCTGGGCCTAGGCAAAAAAGGCACAGGGAATGGCCGTCCTTGTTCGGGAGTTACCGCACGAGTCACACTTGTTTTGTGCTCGGAGGTAGGGGACGGCGATATTCCCATCTAATAACTGATGCTATTCTAAGAAAAAGCGAAAATACTCGGTAAAAGAACTGACTAAGGAGCCTGATGAGCTAGGAACTTTTCGCAGGCGCTGGCATGAGCTACTGGCGGAAAGAACTGGAAGGTGGGCGTGAGGGACCGTTCCTTTATACCGGACACAAGGTCCTTGCCAGGGACTGGTAGCTAGAAATTTTCCTGTCCTGGGTCGCCCGCCGGCATCAGTCCTATATGTAATTACCTACTGCAAGAGCCCTCTTGAACTAAGATCTATAATTGCCTGTTAAGAGCTCTCCTTGTGCTGTCACTGAAGGGACTACTCATTTCCAGCTTTTTTCTTTCTGCTTCACCTACTCTGTATCATGTGTATTGCAGTTTATTGCCATTACCACTTCCTGTATTCCTGTCATAAAACCTTTCACGGTCTTCTTTAACACTTCAGTGCCTATGTCCTGCCTCTCTCATATGAACATCTTAACATTTACTTCAAAGGCATTCCCTCACTGCTAAAGACCTTTTCCCCCTAGAATGTCTACCTACCCTCCCAACTGACCCTTCTCACCGTCCTTAAACTATCTTGTTATAAATTATTTTGCAGCGATGTAACTTTAAATTCAGCTTCTTCTGTTCAGAATGCTATTGCACCTGATGAAGAGACCTGTGCAGCCCTGGAAACTTGTGAACTGTACCGTCTCTGTACGAGACATATGCTGATTCAATAAAAGGTATCAAACCATACAGTGACTTCTGTTTTCCTAGGACCAACACGGCTACAGTCTCTTGGTGTTAAGGAATATGGTAATACAAAAATCTATTTTATGTACATCTGAGGGGAAGAATTTGTTACAGAATTGTTATGAGTTTTGTTTACATTTTTTTTCTGAATGCTGACTCCGTAAAGCGTCTTGACCGTGCAGATAGGTGGCTGAAATTTTCCAGAATTTAATAGTGGTATTCCTCCCCAGTGGCTGTAGAAACTGGCATTCCCATCTTCTGTAGTTGCAGTTTTATGACATGAAAATGGTACAAGCAGCAGTAGTCATTTTCGCTTACTCATCCACCAGCTCACTGAAGTGTGTGACCTAACTGCATCTTTTAATATGGTTACTTACAATGTGCATATTTTTAAACGTTTGTTATGTAGCTGTAGAGAATTATTGATATTGTAGGGATGGTAGATCAATTCCAAGAAATGTTTTGACTTGCATTTCAAGTCTTTCACAGTATAAATTTAATTTGAGGTGAAGTTGATGAAACGACTGGTACTGTACTTTTTGCTTATGATGTCATGTTGTTTCTCATCTGTCTTTTCAGATCCTGGGGTAAAAATATATGGGTGTGCATTACCAGATGAAGGCTCTTTCGGATCTGAGGTATATTTTAAACAATTTGAAACTACATACAATAGAAAACTACTTACCTGAATATCAGGTTTGTAAACTGAAGTCACCCTAGGGCAATGTTTTTTTTTTTTTTTTTTTTACTCAGTCTTGACCTTTAACATGGGGGGATTTCAATTTCATGATGTACATAGTTGTAACAGTTGTACGTTGAAAAGAGTGAAATTGTAACTGGTAATATTGATATGTTGTAATTAAAATTGTTAGGTACTAATTTAGATCAGCTATAGTTCAAATGTAAATGTTCTTTTTGAAGTGTTATGCGCTCTTGCCTTAAAGAAAAATAATCAGCACTAACAGCTTCACATCCAAGTGTGGGGTTGTTCCCAGTTAGCACTTTGTGTGCAAAAACTCTTTTTTCTTAACTTATTATTTAGGGCTGTATATTAGATTGTGTCAGACTAATTTTGCTGGCTTCTAAGCTGACATTTGCTTTTACCAGAAATCCCAGAATCCATGCAGCTAACACCATAGGAGGGCTGCAGCAACATAGAAACATAGAATGTGACAGCAGATAAGGAACGTGTGGCCCACCTAGCCTGCCCATTTTCCCTCTGTACTGTTATACTGTGGACCCTACTTGATCTCTGACGCTACCCTCCCTTTCCTAACCACTAAGGTTCCCTTATGATGCCTATCCCATGCGTTCTTGAATCCTGTTACAGTCTGTGCCCCCAGCACCTCTGCTGGGAGACTGTTCCAGGCATCCACCACTCTTCTGTGAAGAAGTATTTCCTCACGTTTCCCCTGAGCCTACACCCCTCCAGCTTCATAGCATGACCCCTTGTTCTTGAGCATCTTTTTTTCTGAAAAATACTTCCCTCCTGTACCTTATTTATACCCGTGAGGTATTTGAAAGTCTCTGGCATATCCCTCCCTCCTTTCCTCCATGGTGTACATAGTGAGGTCCTTTAGTCTCTCCTCATAGGGCTTTTGATGCAGACCCTGCACCATTTTAGTTGCCCTCCTCTGGACCGCTTCCACTCTGTCTAGGTTCTTCCAGAGATGTGGTCTCCAGAATTGGACACAGTACTATAGGTGAGGTCTCACCAAAGATTTATACAGCGGTATCAACACCTTCCTCTTTCTGCTGGTGATACCCCTCCCTATGCACCCTAGCATTCCACTAGCTCTTCCTACTGCTTTGTCACACTGTTTGGCCATCTTTAGGTCATCAGATATCATTACCCCCCGATCTGCTTGCTGTTTGGTTGTTGTCTGTACAACTCCCTTCATTTTGTACTCCGCCCCTGGGTTTCTGTGCCCCAAGTTCATGATTTTGCACTTCTCCCCATTGAACCTTGGTTGCCACGCTCTTGACCACTCCTCAAGCTTTCTTTGATCTCTGTTTATTCCCCCCCTTCCCGAGTGTCTACCCTATTACAGATCTTTGTATCGTGTCCAGCCTCTCCCCAGCTGTGGGAGATTCAGTAGCCTGCAGTGCATGTGAGAATTTTTATAAGCTATGTTCTTTCTGTTTGCATGTCCCACTGTCCTCTTGCAGCTAAGTACAGGTACAGAGGACTATACTTAGCCCTGGGAAAACAGCAACACTGGCAAACTCTGATCTGAGGTTATAAAAGTTCTAACATGCACTGCAGGCTATTGAATCTCCCAGTGCTCTAGCCCTCCTCTGATGTCTGCTGCAGGGAATTCTGGGATTTCTTGTTGAAGCAAATGTTTGTTTGGAAGCCAGCAAAATCAGTCTGATAAATCCACTATGCTGCAGTAAACGTTACGTAAACAAAAATATTTTTGCACACAAAGTGCAAACTAGGTGTGAGGCTCTTAGTGCTGACTGATTCCCTTTTTTTTTTTTTTTTTTTGTTATTTTTGCTCCCTATGTGCTGCCTCCTCAGCCGCTCCTTCAGGCTGTGCCAAGGCTGCATCTGATCCATCCTGTTCCCTGGGCCCCGTCCCTCACATTGCAGTCATCCCCAGGGTAACCTAGACGTAACCCTTCGCTGGGTGGGTTCCCTTTCTCCGAGGGGGAAGGCACCAGAGACAGGCCAGCACAATACTTGGCCCGGGGAACTGCTGGGGGACCGGTAGCTCCAGGACAGTGTCGGAGTCAGATCGCCAGGCAGCCATCATCCGGCTGAATGTGGAGCCATTTTTCCGTTTTTCTGGTGACATTCTGTTGTGTTGCATCTGCATTGCCCCCGATCTCTACTGGAAGCCACTGCGCATCATGCCCAGGGTCACGGCTTCACTTTTCAGAGTACTTTTCCTATCATTTATACTGCTCGTTTCAAGGAAAGAGTTACATTGGCAGTCTTAATGATCTCGAGCCTACAGCTGCTTTGGCGCTAAGAACTCTTGTGAACGTCAAAATCCACTCCAGACTCCTTTGTCTCCCTCCCACATTACTGCCTTTATCAGGAGGATCGTGTAGGTAGACGGGGCTGTGCAATCTATACCAGGGACTCTCTCACTGGACAAGCACTCCCTGCCCCAGCTCGTGACACGGGTGCAGGCCCTAACCCTCAACTGACCCCCGACCCTCCAGGGCCCCCACCTCACTACTGCCTACATTCCCAAAAATCAAACTCTGGCTCTGGTTTCGTTAACAGAGTACCTTACAACCCTACATCACACAGCTGACCAAATCCTTGTGGGTGACCTGAACATTAACTGGCTTAGTACATCCTCCTCCACCACCCGTGACTCCTTTGCAGCTATTGATCTGACTCAACTCATTTCCCAACCCACAAGAGTGAACACTAAGAGAGGTACCAGCACCCTCCTAGATGTGGTCATCACCAACCGTCCTAAACAAATCCATGATATCCAGGCCCTTCCTGACTCACTTAGTGACCACTGCCCTATCCTTTTCTGTTGGACGACCTCCACACCCAAACTCACAGCCCATCCCACTCTACGTCGGCGCCTCAGACCAGGTGGACTAAAAAGCCTTAAGCAACTTCTTGCCCAAATTAACTGGTCACCCATACACTACACCCCTGATATAGATACGGCCCTAAGCTTCTTTTCCCAAACCTTCAACAAAGCCTGTGACATTTTCGCACCCCTAATGGAAGTCCGAACCAAAGTACGTAATGCACCCTGGGTTACCCCTGCTCTGCTTCAACTGCTCAAGCACAGGGATAACCTATGGCACCTGGCCACAGAAACAGGCCGGTCGGCAGACAGACAGACTTATACAGCCGCAAGAAACAAATGCACCTGGGCCATCAGAAAGGCAAAGGCCGATCACTGTCAGGCTGCGCTCACCTCCTCATGGGGGAGTGCAAGAACATTCTGGGACAACATTAAACAACTAAATGGGAGCACGCACTCACCCCCCCCTCCCAGATCACCATTGACGGCGCTATCTCTACTGACCCAGCCCGTATAGCCAACTTCCTCAACACATCCTTCACGGAACTTAGCTCGGTCCTCCCTAGTGATTTCTTTGACCCTCCCTACCTGCCCCAGTCATCCGACACCCTAGTTTTCACTTACGCAGGGTAACTGCCCAGGAAGTCAGACCACACCTGATTAAAGCACTAAAGAGCAGTAGTACTGGCAGCGACTCCCTGGACCCCAGTATCCTCCACCAGGTTCTGGATCAGGTCCTTGCTCCACTCACCAGCCTTCTAAATAAATCTCTCTCTGCCTGGGGCAATCCCTTCTGGATGGAAAATTGCTACAGTTACGTCCATACACAAAGGAGGTGACAGGTCCACAGCCGGGAATTACCAGCCTATCTCCATTCTCCCACCCCTCTCCAAAGCCCTACAAAAACTGGTGGCCACTCAAATCACGGATTACCTGACCAAACACACATCCTCTGCCCGGAACAGCACGGTTTACTTGCAGGTCACAGTACCAGCAGTGCCCTCATAGAGTTTTCAAATTATCTACACTCATCCCTGGACTCCGGCTCACTAGCAGGGGCAGTGTTCGTTGACCTATCAAAAGCCTTTGACACTGTCTCCCACCCCCTCCTGCTGGATGCCCTCAGCCATACCGGCTTCGCCACTGGGCCGGTCTCCTGGTGCTCCAGCTACCTGTCTGCCCACTCTCAGCGTGTTAAAATTAATGGGACCCTTTCCAACACATGTCCTATCCGCTCAGGTGTTCCCCAGGGCTCCATCCTAGGACCCTTACTCTTCTCGCTATACCTCAACACGCTGCCCAGTGCATGCACTGGTAAAATTCTGCTGTATGCTGATGATGCCGTCATCTTTGCCACCCACCGAAACCCCATCTCCCTACAGGACACCTTGCAACTATCTTTTAATGACGCTGAAACCTGGTTCAAAGAGCACAGGCTTGTAATCAATCATAAAAAAAACAAAAACTGTGCTCTTTGCCCATCCCCAAAACAAAACCAGCAACTTCCCACTCCACATCCTCCCTAGTTCCAAGCATCCTCTCGAGCCAGTCCACTCGTATAAGTACCTCGGGGTCTCCTTTGACTCTGCCCTCACATTCCACAACCACATTGATGCCCTTGCCTCAGTTACCAATTTTCGACTAGGTATCTTATACCGCTACAAAAATTGCTTCCCCCCGATGCCCTCCGACTAGCGGTCACATCCTCAATAATGTCCCTTGTGAACTATGACCTGCCAGTTTATGGTGCCGTGGACTCGACCGCCCTCAGTAAAATCCATCTCACCATGAATAAGGCCTGTAGGCTAATTACAGGCCCCTAGGCTAACACATACCTGCCAGCTATATGAAATGGCAATGCTGCTTAACCTAGACGAATGACTCAGATACCAAACCTGCCTCATAACAAAAAAACTCTCCTCGGGCTATCCCCGCCTGGGCTGACAGCCTCCATCCACCTAGCGGAACCCTTAGTTCAAACACGAACCTCCTGCAAGGCCACACTACTAGTCCCTAGGGCCAGGACCACACACGGACAAAGGTCCTTCTGTTACAGAGCACCTTCCTGGTACAACACACTCCCTACCTCATCTCTGACACCCTCACGATCTCCTGCTTCAAAACTTCACTTCGGAGTCAGCTATTTAACACACGTAGCTGTGATTGTCTCTAAGGTGTTCTAGCTCACTGAGTGGCTCCTCACCCAACCAATCACCAACCACGTCCCATAGCCCTCTGAATTATTACCTCCTTCTGCCTCTGCACTCTACTTGGTGTATGTTTATACCAATCTATGTTTAAGCTATATCCAAATAACTGTAACAGCCTGTGATAGCAAAACCTGTACCCTCAATGATGTAACTAAAAAATAACAGCATGTGACTGCTAACGTTGTAACCGCAATGATGTAACAAAATGTTGTAATGTATTTGTCCTCTTTGTGACGCGGTACCTTTGGAAATGAGCCTCTGGCTCAAAGGTTGTAAACTGATGTACAAATAAATAAATAAAAAAGAACGTGCCAGGCTGCAGGTGGGGGAGAATTAGTTGGCCCGACTGAAAAGTAATGCTGCATTAAAAACAGTATTTTTTTACATTGTACAGCGATCAGGTGCCCAGGTGTGCTTTCTATGTGAATGTGAGGAGCAAAAAGCACCAGGATTGCGAGGTGGAAAAAATACCACCAAAACCTGACAGTGCCCCTTTAAGTTGCATTCAGGCTGTGTGTTTCTAGAGAGTTTTTTCAGGTTATGTGTACTTTCAGCATAGAGATACATGGTGTAAATGGGTGCTGCGGCATCACGTTCTCATAGGCTAATGCCGCCGTCAGGGATAATGAGATTTCAACAACCAGAAAGTGGAGACCCCCAAGGTTAATTACAGGGGCTTGTGTGAGCGGTGAAAACAAACTAAAGCAAACACATAGATCCCCAACAGCTACACAGAAAGAGTTATCTGTTGACAAGGAAACAAATAACATTTACAGTATATGAGGGTGTAGTACTCCTTTAAAGAGGAAAGAAAACCATTGCATCCCTCCCTTCTACCAGCTCAGTGGGAATACTGTGTCTCTTTCTACTTCAAGGTTCTTGTCTTGTTGAACAAAGTACTTTTTGAATTGGAGTTCAGGTTTTTTTAATGTATATGCTCGGGAATATTCACCCCTGAGGCTATGCCTAGAGGGGGTTAAGGGAATCCCTTCTGCTCCAGTACACATCAGAGTGCTTTGGCGTGCAGAGGGAGCCAGAGTTGGCATATATATGGCATGCAGTACCATTCACATTGGCAACTATGATATTTGGCATTAGCATGGGACCAGATCATCGATGGATTATAATGGCGCGTGGGGGAGGGGCACTGTATTACAGGACTTGACACAGTGAAAAACATAGTTCTAGGATCGTGGCTATGTTGTTCATCCACACTTATTGGCATGTCCTTCCCTTTAAATCTTGCCAGAAGCCTTCAAGCTGGCTGCCCCCACCCACCCGGTGGTATATACCTCAGCTGTTTCCCATGACACCAGATCTTCTTTTCCTCGGGCTGGAAGATACAGGTTGCCTCCTCAGTGTTTCTATCAGAGGCCCAGGCTTTCAAACTCTCGGGTTTAAACAAATTAAAACTCTCGCTCGAGTTAGCAATCGCGCTTTTGCATCCTCGATCATGGAAGAGAAATCTTCTCCAAGATTTTGCCAATGTCCTTACAGCCAGAAGATGTCATGCACCGATCTCCATCTCACATGCATCTACTGCCTAGGTGCCCATCTAGCCTCCTTAGACTTCACAGGAGGATTCCTCTTCTCCCGTCTCCTGGTTCGGCCTATACTGGTCTCTCCACCGATAGTGGTGGAGCCGCCGCCTAAGCGGTCTATGGGAGGGGCTCCTTCCAAAGAGGACCAACCAGATACCGGTCTCTTCTGATGTCTGTCGGTCACCGTCACCCTAGACTGCCCTCGGTGGGTCGAGGGTGATTTGGGCAGCAGGCCGCTGTACCCCGACTCTTCGGACTCGGATGTCACCGGACTCCACTCTCATCCTGGGGATGATGAGTTGTCCGTTGGCACAGGGATGGAGGATGGTCCTTCCTCCTTCCAAGGGATCCTTCGTCTCATCTCTGACTCGAAATGCAGCAGCATCCTGCCTCATGTCCAGCACCGTCTACCTGCATGGCCCGTAAGTATGCGGTGCCCATGGGGTCCCTTGCAGGGTTCACAGAGCACCCTTCAGCCGAGAGCCTGGTGACTGCCTCTGTGCTCTGCCATACTGGCAGTTCTGCCGACAGTGACCGACCTCCCAACAAGGAGTCCAAGTATTTGGACCACTTGGGGCGGAAGGTCTTTGCGGCATCCTCCTTGGGCCTTGATCAGGCAAGTTTGTCCATCATCATGGCACACTTCTCTCATGCCCTTCTCGGGTCATTTGATGAAGTCCTCCCACATCTCCCCACGGACATGCAGACCACAGTCAAGCAGGTCCAAGGTCAGGGCCATATTGTTGATAAAAAAAAAAACAGCAGCTCTAGATGGCCCTGGACATCGGGAACCCTTATGCCCACTCGATGGCCACTGCAGTTGCCTCTCGCCACAGAGCTTGGCTGAGACTCTCCTCCTTCCCAGCGGATACTCAGCACAAGTTAGCTGATGTGCCTTTCCTTGGGACCGACTTGTTCGGCCCAGGAGTAGCCGGTCACCTGCAGTGCATAGAGCAGTCCAGTGCCACCCTTGGATGCCACTTCTGCTAAAAGTTCTTTGGGCAAGAACCAGCAGAAGAAAAAGCAGAAACCTTTTTGGCACTCTTCCCCTGCGTTTCAGCAGTCCTCCTTCCAGGGAAGACAGCAGCATCAGCAGCAGGCTCAAGCCTGGCACCCTCGGCCCAAGTCTGGACCCCAACTGGCCTGCAAGGGAGGCCGTGGCTCAGGTCCTGGAGCTTCCTCCTCCCCCTCCAAGCCTGCTCAGTGACAGGGTGGGGGCTGCCACCCCTATTCCCGTCATGCCAGCTCTGGGTCTTCCCTTGGGGGGCGAGCTCCGCTACTTTCTTTCCTCCTGATCTGCTATCACTTTGGACAGGTGGGTTCTCGAAGTGGTCGGTCAGGGATTGCCTCTAGAATTCAAGCAGTACACTCCCAGCCAAGCCCACGCCCCTTGCGGAAGAATGCATTTCTGCATGCACCAAGTCAGCTCTTCGAGACAACATCACTCATCTCCTCCTCAGGGAGGCAGTAGCTGTCATGGCAGATCAGTCTGCAGACCCAGGCTTTGTCTACAGGTGCTTCCTGGTGCCCAAGCGGACGGGGGGCTGGTGCCCCATTCTAGATCTCCACGACCTGAATCAATGTCTCAGGTCACGCACCTTTCGGATGGTCACTCTGTCCCAGATCATACTGTCCTTGGAGCGAAACATGTGGTTCTGTTCACTGGATCTACAGGACGCATTCTTTCATGTCCTAATCTATCCGTCCCATCAGCGGTTCCTCCACTTCAGGGTCGAGGGGACTCTGTACGAGTTCTGAGCCATGCCGTTCGGCCTGTCATCGGCCCCATGGGTCTTCATCAAATGCACTGCAGTGGGGCGGCCCATCTCTGGCGTCGTGGGGGGGTCAGGATTTACCCCTACCTCGACGACTGGCTCCTTGAAAGTTCCACCCAACAGGAGGTGGAGAGGTCCAGGGATCTGGCCCTCCAAACTTGCTCCCAACTCGGTCTCCTGATCAACGAGGCCAAGTCAGAACTCGTGCCTTCTTAGGTGATGGGCTTCATTGGGGCAGAGCTCAACTCTTGTCAAGCCAGAGCTCGGCTCCTGGTGGACAGAGTGGAGGTTCTCTCCTCCTTTGCCCAATCATTTCTGGTTGGGCACTTGCGCCTGCCCAGGACTTTCTGCGCCTTCTGGGTTACATGGTTGCTTGCACCTCAGTGGTCTGTTGGGCCCGGTTGCACTTGCGCCCCCTCCAATGGGAACTGGCCACCCAGTGGACTCTGCACCACGGTCATTTCGACCAGCTGATCACTGTAACCCAGAAGATGTGGGACACTTTCCAATGGTGGACCGCCCCAAACCGGTTGCAGGAAGGGATCCCGTTTGTCCGCCCTGAGCCGACGGTCATCCTCACGACCAACGCCTCTGTCATGGGCTGGGGAGCCCACATGGGGGACAACAGGGCCCATGAACTCTGGACCCTCAAGGAGTCCAGATGCCACATCAACCTGTTGGAGCTCAGAGCAGTCAGACTGGCACTGTCAGCTTTCTCTCCTCAGCTCCAGGGTCAAGTGGTTCAAGTCCAGATGGACAATACCATGACCATGTACTACCTCAACAAACAGGGTGGCACACACTCCCATCTGCTTTGCAAGGAGGCGCTCTGCATCTGGACCCTCGTGAGCCGGTTAGAGGCGGATCTCCTAGCCATCCATGTGGTAGGAGTCTCGAACCAGCTGGCGGATGCTCTCAGCTGCATAGGCCAGATATCCCACGAGTGGTCTCTCCATCCAGAGGTAGCTTACAGCCTGTTCTCCCGTTGGGGCAAACCGATGGTGAACCTATTTGCCTCCAGGGAAAACACCAAGCTGAGGCTGTTTCATGCCCACACCCAACAGCAGGGCTCACTGCAGGGGGATGCCTTCTTGAGGCTGTGGACCACAGGCCTCCTCTACGCCTTCCCTCCATTTCCCTTGATCCACAAGGTGTTACTGAAGGTGAGGAGGGACAAGGCAAAGGTGATTCTAGTAGCCCCAGACTGGCTGCGCCAGTTCTGATATCCAGATCTCCTCAGCCTCAGCTGCAGGCCCCCGGAGCGGCTTTGTACACACCCAGACCTGATATCTCTGAACCAGGGGAAGGTCTTCCATCCAGACCTTCAATCCCTGCACCTCACAGTCTGGTACCTGAGTGGCTAGAGTTCCAGGCTTTGGGTCTTTCTGAAGATGTCTACATTGTGGTGGAGGCATCTAGAAAGGAATCTACCAGGAAATGTAATGCCTTCAAATGGAAAAGATTTTCCATTTGGTGTCAGGGTAAGGGTCTGGACCCCTTGTCCTGTTCTGTGGCTAACATTCTTGACTACCTTTGATCTCTCTCTCCAAAGGGGGTCTACGGTCATCGACCCTTAGGGGCACCTGGCAGCCATTTCTGCTTACCCGGCGTGGGCCGGTCAGCCGACATTGGCGCAGGAGATGGTGGTTGAGTGCTTTTTCAAAGGCCTGGATCGCATATCCCCTCCGGTACGTGAACCTCCACCTCCGTGGAATCTACTGCTGGTACTGGCAAAGCTCATGGACAAGCCATTCGAACCAATACACAGGTGTGAGCTGTCACACTTGTTGTGGAAAATGGCCTTCCTGGTGACTATCACGTCTGCCAGAAGGACAGGGGAGCTCCAGGTGCTTTTGGTGGACTCCCCTTATCTGGTCTTCCACAGGGACAAAGTTGTCCTGCACCCCTACCCGAAATTCCTTCCGAAGGTGGTGTTAGAGTTTCACCTTAACCAGGTGTTGACTTTGCCGGTATACTACCCTAATTACACCTCGGAGGCCAAGTACAGGCTCCATACTTTGGACCTGAGATGTGCTGTCTCCTGTTACGAGGAGAGGACGGTGGAAATTCATGGAACAGTTCACTGGCTGTTTGTCACCTACGCTGAAGCCGCTTCTGGCAGTGCTGCAGCCAAATGGACCATAGCAAGATGGATTACATCATGCATAGGTCTGTGCTGTGAGCTGGCGGGCATGGAGCCTTCCAGAGGGATAAGAGCTCATTCTACCCACCATACTGCTGCATCGGTGGCTGCTTCCAGGGACATCCCTATCCAGGAAATCTGTCGGCCTGCTACCTTTAAGTCAGCAAACACCTTCATCACCAACTACCACATCGACCTTGAGTCACGCCGGGATGCTGGTTTTGGGACCTCAGTTCTCCAATCTCTGTTCCCTAAGTAGGGGGTGTGCGCCTTGCCTCCCTCCTCCTGGAGAACTGCTAGGAGTCTGCCAATAAGTGTGGATGAACAACAAATCCACAATCCTAGAAAAACAGGTTACTCACTTGTAACAGTAGATCTTACTTCGAGAGGGCTCTTACAGTAGGTAATTACAAATAGGACTGAAGCCGCCAGGCGTCAGGACCCCACGGAAAAATTTCTAGCTAGCAGTCTCTGGCGGGGGACCGCCCCATGTCAGGTGACCGATGTCATACAAAGTCAGTATAAAGGCGGTCCCCACTCCGCCTTGCAGTTCTTTCCGCCATTAGCTGAAAGCGCCTGCAGCGATTAAGTTCAACTACTTACGTCAGTCTATTGTCGTAGTTTACACCGTTTTTTCTTTGATTTCTCTCGATTTTCATCAGGATTGTGCAATGTATGTTGTCCCCTACTCCCTCTGAGCACAATAATAAGTGCGACTCATGCGGCGCCCAACTCCCGCACAAGGACAGACACTCCCAGTGCCTCTTCTCTCTAGGCCCGGATCACCCCATGGAGAAGTGCCAGCATTGCCTGAAATTCAACGCCACCACCCGCAGATGGAGGCAGCAGTCCCTGGAGGCCCACATACTGAAAAAGAAAATGACCTCCATGGAAAAGGAGGTGAAGAAGCGTTGTCAGGCCTCAATTTCGCCCAAGGGTCACCGTAAGAAGAAGGACGAGGAGGAGCACCAGGACCGGGACTCCTCTTCCTCGGCCACCACTACTTCAGCTGGAGCCACCATGCTCAAGGTAACGACTGCTCCGTGACGGCCGTCTTGGAGGCTTCCAAGCCGGCATCAACCCTCCCGTCTGGCTTGCGCTCAAGCCCTTCGAGAGCCTCCAGGTTAAAGGAGGCTTCCACTCCCGGCAAGGCCGCCACCACACGGCCTTCTGGTGCGAGTGGCTCCGGTGGCTGGATGTCAGCTCCTCTGACATCCGCCCGGAGAAGGCTTGCTTCCACTGACCGGGGCAGCGCGCATGGTCTCTGAACCGCCTGACCAGGCCGCCCTCCTTCGCGACCCTCCCTACGCTGGCCCGCCTAAGTCGGGCAACAGCTCCTCCGATGTCTGCCTGGACCCTGCTGGTAAGGTGAACATCGGCCCCTCCAATGGTCGCACGGCATTGGAGCTGATGCTGGACCCTGATGTTCAGTCCACCATCCATGGCTCCCCGCAGCATTCGCTGCCTTCCGAGGCCCCAGTATCTCCTCAGCTAGACCCCGGGTATTTTAATCCTTCCTCCCCGGGTGATACCAAGGATGCAGGCACTCTCCTGTCAGGTCTCCCTCCCACTGTGCCAGACAACCTGACGTTGGACCTTCCGACGCCAGCGTCAATGCCGGTCTTGCCGATGCCGGGTGACATCCCTCTCCCAGTTGCCATCCCTACACCGGGCCTCCCATTCCAGACCTGCCTGCTGGGCCTTTTCCGGGACTTCTGCTCCTGCAGACCCCCGATCCCTGGGTATCCTACCCCGTTCTATTCTACACCGTCATAACCGGGGCCGCAGTATCCGGCACCCCAGTACCCGACGCCGGCCTATCCAGTGCTGCAATACACGGTGCCCCAGTACCCAATGCCGGGTTACGGATACACACCATACGGATACCCTCAGTATCCATATCCCCCTCCTCCTCCACCGCCCCCTCAGCCGCCGGTGGATTTGAAGGAGACTCTAGCTTCCTGGTGGGCTGAGGCCAAGGCTCCACTCACCAGGGAGGTAGAGAGCCGTCTTCTGACACCGGTCCCAGTTCCGGACCCCCTATGTCAGAGAGGAGAGACTCCCCTTCCCACCTCCGGAATACCAGAGGCGAGCCCTCCAGTTCCAGGGTAGGGCAGGGCAGAATACGCATCCCCGAGGGCTCCCCAAGGGGTCTGTTCCTTCCCTGCATCAGGAGGAGGAGTCTTCTTCCTGTTCATCCTCCTTGGAGACCTCTGATGGCTCCGATTGTCGTTCCGACCTAGAAAACGAGCCCCGCTCTCCGGATAAGCCCAGGCCGAGGACTCCTCCAAAATCTCCTCTGGAGGATCCTTATTTTATGCAGTTGCTGCGCAAAATCCAGGCAGTTCATCAGTGGCATTCCTTGGAGCCGGATCCACTGCGTAAGAAACTTGCTGCGCTCCTGGATCTGCCCGAGACTGCTCCTACTCTGGTGCCACCCTGGATTGAGCCTCATGCCGACCTTGTTTCCGCCATTTGGAAGCAACCATCGGCATTAGCTGCCCTTCATAGGAAGTCAGACAGGCTTTATCAGGCTCCCGAGGGTGTTGTCTCTTTGAATTCACACCCTCAAGCTCATTCGGTCTTGATTAGCGCCGCTTAAGGCCGGACAGCTAACCCCAAGCACTTGAGCTTGTCACCACCCGGCAAGGAATCCTGCCTTCTAGACCAGTACGGGAAGAAGGTCTACGCTTCTTCCACTCTAGGTATTATGGCCCTGTATTACATTGGTCATATGGAGGATTACCAGAAGGCGATCCTTAGCGAGGTGGAGGCTAAATTGGACTCCCTTCCTGAGTCTCAGATGAAGCAGGAAGTGGCAGATCTAGTCCTATTTGTGCGTTCGGCCATTCGGCACATGCTTCGTGCCACGTACGATGCAGTGGACGCTGCTGGTCGGAGCTCGGCTTTCGCCATGGGTTTGCGGCGTCACGCCTGGCTCCGGGTGTCTGGTTTAGTCCCGAAGGTGCAGTCCGCTATCCAGGATGCACCCTTCAGGGGTTTAGTTCCATTTGGTGCGGATGTCAAGGACATCATCACCGATCTGCAGGAGAAGGGTACTGCACTTAAGTCGGTCAACTCTTAGTACAGACCCCCTCAGGCTCAGCATCGTCCCTTTAGCAGATGTCCTCGGCAAAAGGTGAAACCTCAGGGAAAGCGGGCCAACAAACGTCAGGCCCCTCCGGCTGCCAAGCCCCCCCCGCCCAAAAAAACAGCGGGGGCTTCAGCCGCGGCTCTGCCTCATACCTCCTGACTCCTTTCCTCTCCCACAGCCTCTGGGCCTTCCAGAGGAACTGGTAGGAGGGAGATTCTCCCTCTATCTACTGGGTTGGGAGAGGATCACTTCAGACACTTGGGTGCTCCAGCTGATTGCAGAAGGACACTCAATAGAGTTTCTTCAGAAACCTCCTCACAAACCCCCTCCACCCCCGGTCATCTTACTCCCCAGAGCATCTTCTTCTGGTCTGGGAAGAAATATCCTCTCTTCTTCTGAAGGAGGCAATCGAGCCCGTACCTCCACATCTTCAGGGGATGGGATACTACTCCCATTTCTTCCTGGTCCCTAAGAAGTCAGGAGAGGTGAGTCCGATTCTCGACCTCGGCTCCCTGAACTTGTTCGTGGAGTACAAAAGGTTCAAGATGCTCTCTGCAGAGTCTTCTGCCCCTCCTTTGGCCGGGACAGTGGTTGAGCACTCTGGATATGCAGGATGCTTACCTGCATATCCCTATTCGTCCTTCTCACTGCAAGTTCCTGCATTTTGTGTTTCTGGGGGACCACTCCCAGTTCAAAGCCCTCCCATTTGGTCTTTCCTCAGCGCCCCGAGTTTTTACCAAATGCCTTTCGGTGGTAGCGGCCTACCTGCGTACCCAGGGGGTGCAGGTTTTCCCGTACCTGGACAATTGGCTCCTGGTGGCCTCATCCAGGGAGGAACTCCTGCGCTTCCTTTCCCTTACCCTGCAGTTTTTTTGCCTGCCTGGGTGTTGCCATCAGCTAGACCAAGTCCCACCTGATCCCTTCCCAGAGGCTCCAGTTTATTGGGGCGATCCTGGACACGACCTCCGGCATGGCTTTTCTGCCACTGGACAGGGTGGCTTCACTCCAGGCTCAGGTCAGCCTGTTGTCCAGCTGCAAGCGGGTCAGTGCCAGGTCAGTCCTTCGCCTCCTCGGTTCTTGTCAGCTGCTAATCTGACAGTCCCTTGCGTTCGGCTCCACAAGAGAATCTCTCAGTGGACGCTTCGGTCTCAGTGGGATCAGCTGGTGGATGGCCTAGATCAGCTAGTTCTAGTCTCCAACCCTACGTCTCAGGACTTGAAATGGTGGGCAGTTCAGGAGAACCTTTGCCGGGGAGTTCCCTTCTGCCTTTCTCCCCCCTCCCAGACGCTGACCACAGATACCTCGGGCGAGGGTTGGGGAGCTCATCTCGGGCCTCACAGGACCCAGGGCTCCTGGTTCTAGCTTGAGCAATCTCGTCACATCAATGTGCTCGAGCTTCGGGCAGTGCTATATGGTCTTCAGGCTCTGCATATTTATCTGCTTCCCGGGCATCTGGCTGTCCAGACAGACAACATGCGTGTAGTCTGGTACATCAACAAACAGAGAGGAACTCGTTCCTACCCTCTCTGCAGGGAAGTGATGCGGGTTTGGGAATGGGCAGTGCAGCACAACCTTCACCTCACGGCCATTCACGTCCCGGGGTCGAGAACACATTGGCAGACCACCTCAGTCGGTCGTCTGCTCACGCCCACAAGTGGGAACTAGATCGGGGGTAGCAGATGACATCTTTCTACGCTGGGGAACCCCCCAGGTAGACCTGTTGCATCTCCTCTCAACACAAAACTTCATGCCTTCTGCTCGCTCGCTCCAGGCATGGCATTTTTTGGAGAGACGCTCTGTCTCTAGACTGGAAGGGAAGATCGTCTATGCCTTCCTCCTGATCCCCTTGATTCAGAGGGTCTTACAGAAACTCGGCTTGGAAGGAGCTCACATGATTCTCATCACTCCTTTCTGGCCTAGGCAAGTTTGGTTCTCTCTTCTGCAACAGTATTCAGAGGAACCTCCTCTTCCTCTGTCGCAAATTTTGCTGACCCAGGATCAGGGGACCCTGGTCCATACACGCCTCAAGTTCCTTCAGTTGCATGCGTGGCTCCTGCAGACATAGCTCAAGCCTGATTCGGGGTTTCCCCGCTTGCGGCTGAGATTCTGATGGAGGCCAGGAAGCCCTCCACTAGATATACCTATGCCATGAAATGGAAACGGTTCTCTATTTGGGCCGCTTCCAAAGATTTTGAGCCTTTCTCTTGCTCTGTTGGGTGGCTTCTGGATTACTTTCGACACCTCTTTGATCTGGGTCTCAGTCATTCCTCTCCGAAAGTTCACATGGCAGCCATCTTGGCTTAGCATGTTCCTTTTGGGGACAGGAATTTTGCGCAACTGGTAGTCTCCAAGACTTTTCTTAGAGGGGTCCTTCACTCGAGACCACCAATTCTGGTTCCTGCCCCTCCTTGGGATTTGAATTTTGTCCTTGAGAAGCTTACTCTGCCTCCTTTCGAGCCGGCAGCCTCAGCAGACCTAAAGTTCCTTTCATGGAAGACTCTCTTCCTTGTGGCCATTACTTCTGCTAGAAGGATTTCCGAGCTCCAGGCCCTGATGTGCAAAATCCCGTATTTGGTTTTTCACAAGGAACATGTGGCTCTGTGTACCAACCCTAAGTTTCTCCCCAAGGTGGTAGCGGAATCTATGCTGAATCAATCCATAGAGTTGCCTGCTTTCTTTATGCAGCACTCCAATCAAGGGGAGTACCTCTTGCATACTTTGAATGTTCATCGAATTCTGAGATAATACACCACCAGGATGAAGGATCTCAGAAAGACTGATCAACTGTTTGTCTCTTTTGTTTGTAAAAGAGATGGCAATGCTGCTTCTAGGCGATGCCTGTCTAAATGGTTGGCTCATTGTATCACTTTCTGTTATGACAAGTACAACAAGACACTATCGGGTCAAGTCAGAGGCCACTCCACCAGAGGGGTTGCTGCCTCTGCTGCTTGTTTCAGGAATGTGTCAGCGGCAGACGTCTGTGCAGCCGCTACTTGGACTTCTGTCCATACCTTCATGAAATACTACAGTTTAGACATTGCCTCTCGCCGTAGATTGGGCTTTGGGTTGGCCATTCTACAAGGTCTTCTTTCATAAGACTTCACAGCCAGAGGGTCTACTTTTGGGTAGTTTTCCTCCTCCCGTTTGCTTCTGCTTGTTCTAGACTTCTTAGGACTCAGTCCTATTTGTAATTACCTACTGCAAGAGCCCTCTCTAAGTAAGATAGTACAGTTACGTAAGAACTTACCGAATAGTAGATCTTCTAGAGAGGCTCTTAGTAGGGGAAATACTTTCCCGCCTCCATTCCCCTAAGCTTTTCAGCAGCTCCTTTTCCAGGAAGGAAACATCCGCTTCTCTCTCTCTCATCTTGCCTTTTTGGCCTTTGGCGAGAAAGAACTGGAAGGCGGGCGCGTGGGACCACCTCTGTATACTGACATTGCATGACGTCGTTCATCTGACGTGGGGTGGTCCTCCGCCAGAGACTGCTAGCTAGAAATTTTCCGTGGGGTCTTGATGCCTGCCAGCTTCAGTCCTCTTTGTAATTACCTACTGCAAGACCCTCTCTTGAAGATCTACTGTTACGGTAAGTTCTTATGTAACTGTACTTTCTAGGAGTGGTATATGTTCTTCATCCACATGGACCCACCCGACCTCCCCCAGCTGCGGACGCATACAACCTGGCTTCCAGTGGGCTAAGATCTGGCGTTATGGGGTGGAGTCGAGGTATATACCACCTGGGTGGGTGGGAGGAGCCAGCTTGAAGACTTCCGGCAAGATTTAAAGGGAAAGGGACATGCCAGTAAGTGTGGATGAACAACATATATCACTCCTAGAACTACTGTTACAGGTGAGTAACCTGTTTTTTTGGGATCCACTGGACTACCAGGGTGATCACTGAGGGACCTTTAGTCAAGATCAGCAGTGGACTAGAAGCAGTCCTTAGGTATGCGTCAGGGAGGGTGAGTGTGACAAATGTAACATATCTTTGGAGAGTACATGCACATGTATGTATTTACATGGCAGTGTGCCATGTGCATACATACCTGTGGTGGTATTCAGCACCATTACTGTTCACAAACCATGTTTGCACACAGTAACATCTGGGTGCCCTTATTTAAAGAGTAAGAGTTTCACGGGAGGGATAGCGGTTCTTTTTTTTGAGGGCACAACAGGGCACTTTCTGCCGTGTTTTCCCACCCAAAGAACTGCAACTAAAAATTGGGCCCATGGTATGGAACTGTGCAGGAGAACATGTTTGTTAGATGTTGTTTCTGTAGGTGTGGGGGTGTGGCAGCTAATGTCCCTTGTCTGCCACCCCTGTCACCTTTGCTTCCATGTAACTGTTTTCTGTTTAGATTGCAGACAGATACAGGACTTTTGGTTTGGAAGTGTGCCCCAGAATATTAGCCAGTGATATCATCTGTCCTTGATGTTGTAAAGAGTTTCCATCTCTTTTTGAATCTTCACGGTACAACTACATTTACTGAATAACATTTCCAAAAAAAAAAGTCAATGTAAACTGAGATATGAATTCTTAACACTGTAGTGATGTGTGGCTCACATTTCTTGAACTCAAGGGGTTCATTTAAAATAGCTTCTGAATCAAAAACTGTGTGGCGCTATCCACTCACCCTATAAGCTAAAGCAGCAGAGCAGTGAAGTTGAGCAAGGCGTTTTGACCCTGCACTTTCCTTTCCAGCCTGACTCCATGGCATAGTCCGAGAGATTGTTATAGCTCATTGGAAATAAAGGAAGGGCTGAGTGAGCCTTGAGTCTGTTGGGCATAGACTGCAATTGTAAGTGTCTGCCATGCTTGCTATCAGTGAGGCTTTTTCTCCAGATGTTTTCTGCTGCCTACCATCTTGCATGATTGGATACTGCTTTTGATGTTCTGGGGTGCGGGGGCAGTACCACAAGCCTTCCTTGGTGTTGCTGTAGCCCCTCCCACTATTGGGAAGGAACCTTACCAGCCTTCGCTCCTGCTGTTCTGGGTTCAGGGCATAAACCCTGGACACCAGCATGCCAGAGAGCCCCATTAATAAACATTTTTCTGGTAGCAGGTCCCAGGAGCAGAACAGGGTTAGGGTAGGGATTTAGTAAGGAGAGAGAAGGGTTTTGGGGGGTGGGGGGCAGTCTTGTGTAGGTCCCCGTCTTGAGGCATCTACATCAAGAACTCTCTGGGACCCCACAATAAATGAGGCTTTGTCTTAGTGGTTTATATCTCAGATCCTGTATTGGATAAATAAACAAGTAAAAAAAAAAAAATCAACTCAAGAGTTACAAACAGGAGCATCTGGATCTGAATGTTGCCAAATGTTACTTGTCAAATCCAAATACTTGAACCCATACACTTCTCTGCTGAGTACTGTAACATGGTGGATAGGACTTGGTCAGAATAGACAACTCTGTATTCCCCACCCCTCCCCGTCAACACCAGTGTCCCTTAAGGGTCAGTTCTTGGCCCGGTACTTTTCACGGTCTTCCTAAATGACCTCTCTGCTGCTTGCTCCTTTGGGTCCATTCACATGTACGTGGATGACAGTGTTCTGTATGCCTTCAGTGCCTTTCCCTCTGTAGCGACAAGTCTCCAGCTGGAATTTGACACAGTCCAGCTCTGGTTTTGCACAAACCAACTCTTCCCTCGATGCCAAAAGATGGTCTTCATGACCTTTGTACCAGGCAAAGGCTCTCTAGGCTTATGCCACTCCTTCCTTCCACACCCTTGACAGGGTCACGCTAGAGGATGTCACCTCCTTCAAATATCTAGGACTCTAGCTTGACCGACACCTTGACGTTTCTGGACATGTGGATGCCATCCACAAGAAACTGCTTCCCAAACTAGGTGCTCTGTTCAGACACAGTGGCTGCATCCTCTTACCAGCCCACCCTGTGAAATAGACCAGGAAATGATTCTCCCAATTTTCTACTATGGTAACATAGTCTACAGCTCAGCACCTAAGTCTACCCTAATCAAACTGGACACCCTCTTGCACTCATTTTGCTGGTTTGCTCTAGCCTGTTCACCCCATACTCACCACTGTGACCTTTACATCTCTCTCTCCTTTCCCCCCACACGAAGCCAGATGCCTTGCCCACTGTTCCTCCCTTGTCAGGAAGTTCTGGCTTGACTCTCTCCCCTCTGCTCTGTCCTCTCCACCCCCTCTCCTCCCTCCTACTTCCACCGTAACTCTTGACTACCGGACCCTGGCTCTTCCTGTGAGATCATCCACTGCAGGTCAGTCTGCTTTCTCCTACTGCTTCTCTAAACTCTGGAACTCCCTCCCACTAACTATCCATTCTGCCTAATTCCTTCAGTCGCTTTCTTCTCTTCTGCCCAACTTCATTTCCCCTTCCTGCAACTGCACCTGACCACTTCTTTTGACACCAGTGCTATCCCTCTCTCTCTCCCTCCCAGTCCTCCCCCTAATCCTCCCTTTTTCCCCTATAACCATGGCCTCAATTCCTATTCTTTTCTCCCTTTATCTGCCATTTCTCGCTCCCTCCTGACTCTTCTACTTCACCCCCACCTCCACCCATACTTTCTCATAGCAGGCCTGCAGTCCAGAACACGGACTGGGTGTGCATCCAGCCATGCCTGGCTCTTGTGGGGTTTGTATCCCAAAGGGAAAAAGGTCTGCCTCTCCCCTACCTCCCTATTTTCCCCTCATTACAGGACTAGAAAACAGTGCACAGACTCGGTGTGCACCCTGGCCTGTCTGGCCCCTGTGTGGTTTGCATCCCAGAGGGATGAAGACTTGCCTCTTCTTTACCTTTTCCCCTTCCTCCTTTCTCTCCTACCTTCCTCCCTCTCTTCTTTCTCTTCTTGGCTACCCCTCTGCTCCAAGGGAATTGCCTCCCATGCCTAATTTTGTTTTAATTATAATTTTGGAATATCATTATTTAATTCATATGCGCTGGTCATGTGCTGCAAATTCAAACTGTATAGATCTGTTCATGTTATTCTGAATCTCTGTACACTGCTGAAACCTCATTTATTGTATTATATTGTTGTGTAAACAGCCCGCCCAGTGGCACTGAGGGTTGAGGCGCTGGACGCCACACCTCGCACCACGCTGGTGACCTGGGTTCGGACACGAGCCCGGGTTGTCAGGGGTCAGTGGGGAGGGATAGGATTGAGCATCCAGAGGACTGCTCTCCTATCCCCGGGGAGGGATCCAGGGTGCCACCGCTCCACGGCGGCCTCTGGTGATGATCGGGGGCACTGCTAGGGTTGGTGTAGCTGTATGGAGTGCAGCAGACATCTGACGTCATTGCACGCTCGCACTCCCGGGGGCCAGAAAAATGGAAAATGGCAGCACAGACTGCAGCAGCTTGATGGCCGCTACTCCATCGGCTGACGATGCCTGGATGACGTATTGCGGTATTGGTTCACGCCCTTGCCTGGCAGCCCGGGGCAATAGAGGGTGATGCTTTTGAAGGTATATTTGCATATGCCAGCTGGGCATGCAACTTCAGGGTCGGAGGTGGAGTTGGAGCGGTGGCTGGAAGAAGGCAGGTCAGTGGCTGCAGGGGTGAAAATTGTAACATGATTTAAAAAAATATATGTATTGTTGTATAAACCTATTTTACTTACCCACTTCCCCCTCTCCCCGGGACACATCTGGAAATGAGCTGTTCCAGCTCAGTGTGTCTTTCTTGGTGAAATTTTTTCAAATAAATGAATAATAAATAACACAGGGATCGTCTCAACTGAATATGATGTTAATTTATGACAAAGGATAGTTTTTTTTTCACTAGTCTTGTACAGTGTAAACGGAGTTGTTACAGCTATACTGAATCTCCTAATTAGGAGGGGAAGAGACCACAGATTCTAAATGGCTCATGCCCCCTATTCCCTGTAACTGAGTGCCTCACTTACACAGTGAGCCTTGCAGCCTTGTGGTTTTCGGCAGGAAAGTAGTAAACTGTTTAAATTACTTGTGGAGCCTTCATGCTGCACTAACTTTATCAGTTACTAGAACTGAAAGGCTTGAGCCTCTCTGCCCTGTGTAGTGCCAGCACAGCATTAAAACGTAAAGGCAAGTATTGTATGATTTGTTTTTAAATGTTCCTTTTGTGTATGAAAAGGATGAAGATGACTATCAACCTGACAATGTGACATTTGCACCTAAGGATGTTACGCCCATAGATTTTACAGCTAAAGACAATGTCCATGGTCTGGGTTACAGAGGTCTTGATCCCCGCAATGCCTTGTTTGGGGATTCAGAAGGGCACCTCGCTGTCTTCACTGCTGGTTCTGAAAGGACTAAGAATCTGCTTGGTGACGTTGCACCCACTAAAGGAAGGAAGCTGGGAATCTCTGGCCAGGTACAGTCTCTTTTTTTACTAGCAGCTCAGACTAGGCATCTTTGGATCTTGTTTTCTTACTCAGCTTGATGAGTACTTTAAGTTTTAAAAATGTATTTTATTCTTTGGTAAGCAGTTAAAGCCTACTAGGTCAAAATCCTGTTTTCAAGGGTTAATGAAGGTTAAGTGACTTGCTCAGTGTGACACAGTATGCAGGTGGAGGTAGTAGGAATCAAACCCAGGTTTGCTGGATGTACCAAGCTCATTCAGAGCTTGTTACTCTAACCCATCAGCTATACTGCCAGCCCCATGTGTAATAACTGGTGTACAATGAGCAAGAGAAATAAAACTACCAAACAGGCCCTTCTAGGTGTGCAGCTATGCAATCATAATTGCATATTATGACCAAGACTTGTTAGTAGCCACATCACATAATTAGCATATCAATCCCCCTTTAGCCAAGACTGACTTGCCATCACAAACATGATTGCAAGCTTTACTCAGAAACCATCAACTAGGCTCTTAAAATAAAACTACCTTAAATACAAAAAACAAATCAATTAAAAATGTTGTTTTCCCAGCCGGCCCAGTGGCGCTTCGGGTTTGGGAATGAGCCCGGCTGTCGGAGGTCAGCAGTGGGGAGGGAGGGTGGAGCTGGATGGAGCTGCCAGCAGGCAGCTCTCCTCCAGGGAGTTATAGTGGCTACCATCGGCTAATGGCTGCCTCCTGGTGGAGGGCAGGGACAGCACAGGCCCAGGGTGCTAGGCATTAGGCCAGTGGGGTGGGTGGGTGGAAGGGTCATTACCGGGCTGTAAGGCACATGCGCTCCTACTCCTGGGGCCCTGGGAGAAAATGGAGGAGAAAGGCACCATTGGCAGGATGATGACCACGACTTCCTGTAGGCTCCGGCTCCTGGGCGGGCATAAGGTAAGCCCCAGTAATGCTGGGGGGTCGATCAGATGGGGGGACGATGGTAAGAAGCAGAAAATGTTATTAAAAAAAAAAGTTGTTTTCCTGATGGTCACACTTTCCTTATTTAAAAAAAAAAGTACTGCTCATAGTTTTCATTACTAATGTTCCTTTGCAGACCATGAAAAATCCTCCTACTATCTTTACCTGCTTACCAGGGAAATCTCTGCTGCTTACCCGCTAGAGATCAAATTGAGGCTCTGGCTCCACGAGGCCTTTGTTGTGTGTGTACGTATTGGGAGATTAACATTTTACCAGTGAAATAACTTTCATCTGTTGAATGTGGAGAAAGATAGAAAAAACAAAGGTGAGGAATGGAGGCAGTAGTATAAATAAAAAGGAAAAAAGTAAACCCAGACTGCTTAAAGGGACACTGTCAACTCCTTTAGGCCTCAAACTGTCCCTAGTTTAAAAAACATATTTTATGATTGTTAGCATTCTGTAAAATATGCTGATGTGGCTGGTAGTTTGATTCTGATTCCTTTTTTCCTTTTAAAAGTGAAAAACAGACTGCCCACTATACTGGTGTTACCACACCAAAATGTGTTTGTTTACATTCTTCTATTATCTCCCACTGTATCTTTCCTGAACTTGGGAACACTTGCAAGATAGTCTAGCCACTCAAGATGCATTGAGTACAGAGGAAATTACTGCATCATGAGTTGCTGCACTGCACTGGGGTTTTCCTAATGTTCAGGAAGTGAGCAAGAAGAATAGATCAAGGGTTTGAAACAAAACAAAGTTGGGTGTAAATACACAATTAACATGCATTTCAGTTGTACTAAGAAAGGAGGCAGATTAAACCACCAGCAACACCAATACATTCTAGAGAAGGTAAGCAATCATAAAATGTGGGTTTTCAACCTGAAATAGTGTGATGCAGAAAGGGTTGACAGTGTCCCTTTGAAGACGGTCCTGAAGTTCATGGCAGCACGTGTATTTAAATCAGGGATTAGTGAACCTGTTCAGAAGATGCCCCCTTCCCCAACAACTTGGCAGATTCAACCATTTTGAACACACTTGCATTAAAAATAACTATACTGGAGCGCACAGTGGGGTGACGGGCTGAGGCACTGTCTGCCTCACTGCTTGGTGCACTTGCGACCCAGATTTGGGAACGTACATGGGTGAATCCAGGGCTGGTTGGTGGAGGATATGATTGGGTGTCCCAAAGACAGCTGTCCTCTCACAGGGACGGGGGAATGTATGTTCTGCTGGTCAGCTACTACCTGAAGGAGGTCAGGTGTTAGCACTGTGGAACCACAGGCAGGGTTGAGGTACCCTGTGCCCAAGTGCTGGGGGTGTCTCTGTGGAGGCAGAACATGAACATTGTATTATTGCATGTGCTTGGGCCCCAAGTATGAAAATCAAGAAAAAAACTCTGGCTGCAGCTTGGTGATGTCCCAGTCCCTTGCAGGCTTCACACCGATGACTGGGCCCCCGTGTTAAGTCCTTTGGCAGAGGACACCCACAGAAACAGGTAAGCCCCATAGAAGCCTGTCGGCCGGGCCAGGGGACCAGACCGGATGGCAGAAGGTCAGAGAGGCTGAAAGAGACAAAGAATTGGTTTAAAAGAAAAAAAAAAACTATTTTAGTTTAATTGCAAATTACGTACCTCATTTTTAAAAAATTAAAATATAGGTCACCCACGTTTTTCATTGTCTTTAATTGTTTTTAGCTACCTCACTGTTACTGTGAGTTATTTTTTGTCTTCAAAGGTATAATGGAAGCATATTGCAATGCTGGGTCTGTTTTTATATATTTTTATTAAATGAGTTCATCTTATTTTTATTCATTTTAATTCAGATTTGAATTCAAACATTTGCAAGACCTTTTATTAGTGCAATAAGACACGCCAGGGTGTGCTATTATGGAGATAATAAGAGCAGCAGTAATATTATAGGGGCACGGTTGTGCCGCTATAGTTAGGACTGAGTTGCCTGTTTAATATTAAACCTCAATTTTGCACTTTAACTTTGCAACTGATCAATGGATTTGCACAAAATGTGGTGTACGATGTCCTGTGGGGTAGATCTCTTGATGCTGCAAGTTTCGTTCCAGTTGGATGTGCGGATTCTGAAATCTGGATAGTGAAAAAAAAGCAAAAAGGTACCACTTTTGCAGTTTTTTCCTCATTGCCTTGTGCCCAGACAGTGTGGAATTTTGGTGAGATTTTTGTATGGTAGGAAAGAACATGTGCAACAGAACTGCCAGTGTTTGGTGTAAAAATATTAACCTGCAAAGTTATTCAGTTTCCATTATTTTCTATGGGAAGTTCATTTTTAATGTTTCCTTGTGCTTGTGCAAGAAAGATCTTGGGACAGTACCACATTTGAGAGGTGTGTCAGGGATGAGTCCAATGCAGAGCCCTGTGCAGTGGTCTCGACCCTGACACACCAGTGACTACTGAAGCGAAGTGTGACGGCTGTCGGAATTTCACAGCGGGGAGCTGGCCGCACTTGAGAGAAATTAACTGCACCAATGAGAGAGTGCGCTTCATTCGTCTCATTTGCATAGCTGGCTTTGCAACTCTGCAGACACTCCCAGTCCCTCCCACTCCCAGTCCCTCCCACTGCTGCAGTCCGCCCGCACCTTTCGTCCCCCACCGACCTGTCATCTTTCATTAAACCCTCCCTCTGCTGCTGTTCTCCCCACTCCCATCCCGGCCCCTGGTATCTAATCAAACCCTCCCACTGTGTGCTCTCCACCCTGCACCCTCCATTCCCGTGCTGACATCGGGGTGCCAAATCCCCGTGTTGGCATCATGTACCCCCCAACTCATGTGGCACACTGGGAGCCCACCCCAGTGTGCCCAACTTTATTTATTTTTGTACCTGTAAATAAAAAAAGTCTCCAGACCTCTTTTTTTTTTTTTAAACCTGTAAAAAAGAAAACAGTTACTCGTTGTCTCCCCAGTCCTCCCATCCCCACCGAGCAGCCACCTCCCCCCCTTACCCCATACTTACCTCCGTAGGTCAAACGCTGTCATCTTCTGAGGACCAGGACACGTCTGCACTCTTCAAAGCCGAGCGGCAAACTGAAGAATCAAACATAAGTGCCGTATAATGGCAGTCAATGGGATTTTCAACTTAGGTTGATATCTCAACCATTTTTAGGAATTTTGGCCCCAAATTTTCAATATGAGGTTCTTGGAACCCCACCTCATGAACATTCTCTGTTGTTTTGTTACTCTGTCCTGAAAGGTGATTTTGCGGTCACTGCGCGGAATCACCTTTCGGGACCGATTTAAAAAAAAAAAAAAAAAAGATGGTGCTGCTGTTAATGAGATGGGGTCCCAAAAGCCCATGTTGCAAATTTGGTGAAAAATTTTAAAAATTACTGCTAAGCGTATATGCTATGCAGTTTCTACGTACGCCCTAACTCCAATTTTTTTATGTTTTCACTCCAGGTTTTCACCATTGCCATTTTTTCATACCTGCTTATGAGCAGTACAACTGTCATTTATTACATCCTGCCCGAAATGTGTTTTCACACTGTCTCATAGAACTGCGCAGTTGCTCTGTGAAACCACCTTTCGGGATGAGTGAATGAAATAAAAATTAACTCACCATAGTAATCTTGTTTCTTCCAAAGGAATCTTACTGTATTCTGACTTACGCAGTATGGTCTCACCATAGTACTGCCCCAGAGCCGAAATGGTTAATAGAACCTATGCAAATGATGGAATGCTAGACTTGAGCTCAGTTTTCAAACCACTGTCCCTGGTAAACAGTTCTAAACCATCAAATTCTATGAAGCATGCACAAAGAACTATAGTCCCCCCAGTGTCAATTATAAAGTTCTCCCCTTGAAAAAATTAAATGTGGCACCACTTAAGACTCAAGTCACAGATGCCCAAAAGAAAGAGCATCATACGCACAGGTTTACAACATTCCTGTTACAGCTGGAGTGCAGTGACCATAAGTTTCTAGTAGAGGAGGAAGGGAGGGAGCTCAGAATACAATAAGATTCCCTTGGAAGAAACAAGATTACTATGGTGAGTAATTATTTCTTCAAGCCCCAGGAAATCTTACTGTATTCTGACTTATGCAGACTACCTAAGCAGTACCTTTGGAGTTGGGCCTATAACCTATTTAGGAAACCGTCTCTGCAGGACTGCTGTACAAAATCCGGCATCCCCTCTGGCCTGAACATCCAAACAATAATGCTTGGTGAATGTGTGGGCTGTCTTCCAAGTAGCTGCCTTATAGATGTCCAGTAGGGGAATGTCTCTAGCAGCTGCTAAAGAAGCTGCTGTACCCCTGGTCAAATGAGCCTTGAGGCCTGCAGGTGACTGCTTACCCACCTTATTGTAGCAAAACTGAATACAGGCTACAATTCATTGTACAATGGATCTTTTTGTGGCTGGTTTTCCTTTTCCCACATCCCCAAAGGTGAGGAACAGCTGAGTTTGATCCTGCCTATGACATTTTGTGTGGTCAAGGTAGTAGCTGATCGCTCTTTTTACATCCAGGCTGTGCAGCGTGCATTCACCTGAGGTGGAATGATCAGTAAAAAAAACAGGTAATGTGATAGACTGATTGAGATAGAATGCGGATACCACCTTGGGCAGGAATTTTCTGTTAGGCCTAAGGACTACCTTATCCCTCTGGATTGCTATGTACCCAGGTTCTATAGCTAATGCCTTAAGCTCACTGATTCTTCTAGCAGAGGTTATGGCTTCCAGAAATACTTTGTTCAAGTCACATACTTGAGGTCTGCTGAAGACATGGGTTCAAAAGGGGGGGTTGCATGAGCTGGGCAATGCAAATGTTCAGGTCCCACATGGGAGTTGGTTCCCCATGTGGGGGGATGCAAATGTAGCAACCCCTTAAAAAACCTTTTTAAACACTGGATTTGAAGCTAGGGAAGAGCTCTTACCTGCAGACGAGTAGGCTGAGATAAACTGCCAGGTGCACTCTCAGGGTAGATGCCCTTAAGCCTGTAGAATGTAGATGGGCAGTATAATCCAGGACTATTGACAGACTGGCATGTTTGTGGTCCACGCCCTTGCCCTGACACCAAATGGAAAATCTTTTCCATTTGGAAGAATAGGATTTCTTAGTGAATGGCTTTCTGGATTTTCTCTCAGGATTTCCATAATGGAAATTATGACAGGTGCAGATCTGCATATTCTAAGTCCTCAAGAGCCAAGCTTTGAGCCTGAGGGATTGCAGGTTGGGATACATGATCCTGCCCTGAGAGGATGACAGTAGGTTGTGCCTCCTGGGGAGACTGATTGATTGGTTATTGACATTGATAGAATCATGGAATACCAAGGTTGTCTGGCCCAGTCTGGGGCAATGAGAATCATTGTTGTTGGCTGGGCTCTGAGTTTGTTCAGCACCCTTAACAGCAGAGGGAATGCATACAGAAACCTCCCTGTCCAGTCCAGTAGAAGTGCATCCAGAGGGATTGTGCCTTTGATGGGGATCTGCAGCAAAACTGTGGTAGCTGATGATTGCTTGGAGCTGCGAACAGGTCCACTGCTGGAGTGCCCCATCTCTTGGAGATGGCTTCCAGGACCTGCCTGTTCAATGACCACTCGTGGTGGTTCTGATTGATTCTGCTGAAAGCATCTGCTAACACATTGTCCTTTCCTGGGAGATGGACAGCTGAGAGGGAAACTTCCAGGGAATATGCCAAGGCCCACATTTCCATTGCCTCTGCGCAAAGAGGAGTTAACCTTGTGCACCCATGTTTGTTTATGTAGTACATGGTGGTTGTGTTGTCTGTTCTGACCTGAACCACTTTGCCCTCTACTTGATTGGCGAGTGACTGGAAACTGCCCTGAATTCCAACAGGTTGATATGCAGGAGTGATTCCTGCTTTGTCCATGTGCCATGTGGTCCCCCAGATGTGCTCCCCATCCTAGGAGGGATGCATCTGTAGTCAGTACCAGAGAAGGGGCCTGCTGCGAGAATGGCACCCCTTGTCTGAGGTTGGCCTGCTCTTGCCACCACTGTAGAGCTTGGAGAAATGTCACTGTGACTGGTACTAGTTTTGACAGAGAGTCCCTTTTTTGAAGCCAGTGAGCTCTCAGGTGGAATTGAATGTCCCTCATTTGGAACCTGGCTCCTGACACAGTTGCTGTGGATGCTGCCTTATGGCCTAGCAGTTACAGGAAGTGTCTTGGTGGCTTTGGAACATGAAGCATGAAGGAACTGGCTACCTGAATAAGGTTGTCCACTCTGTTCTGAGATAGGAAAGCCTTTCCCTTTATTGTGTCCAGTTCTACCCCTATGAATCTGAGCAGCTGAACTGGCTCAAGAACAGACTTTTTCTGGTTTACCAAGAACCCCAGTGGGTGCAGGGTATCTTGTGTGAGTGTCAGTGTCTCTATTACTTGTTGGTATGACTGGTCTACTATCAGCCAGTTGTCCAGGTAAGGGAACACCGAGACCCCTTGTCGCCTTAAGTGTGCCATGACCACAGCTGGACATTTTGCGAACACCCTTGAAGCAGATGTCAGTCCGAAAGGCATTGTCCTGAACTGGTAATGGCCTGATGGTAATCTGAACCTGAAGTACTTTCTGTGTGATCCTCTTATTGGGATATGGAAGTAATCATCCTTTAGGTCCAGGGATGTTAGCCAGTCTCACTGCCTTAGGATTGGTAGTTTGGTAACCTGAGTAACCATCTTGAATTTTGGTTTTGACAAATGCTTGCTTAAGTGTCTGAGATCCAGAATGGTTTGCCACTCCCCTGTTTTTCTTTATTGTGAGGAAGTACGTTGACTACAGCCTCTTTCCCTTCTAGTGTGAGGGAACTGGCTCTATTGCTTTTTGTAACAGAAGGCTTGAAACTTCCTCTTCCAGCAGGGCTGTTTCTGATGGGGAAGAAGGTTTGAACGCCCTTGACCTCAGCGTTGGCATTAACTTGAAGCTGAGGACAAGCCCCTGGCCCACTACCTCCAGGACCCACTCGTCTGTGGTGATATTTTCCCACTCCTGGAGGTAGTGGGCCAGCCTGCCCCCTACTGGAACTGGTGAGGTGAACCAAACAGGAACCTCAGGGTGTCTGCTTAGTCTGGGCTGTTGGCTGGACAATGGGGCTAGTATGGCCACTGCCCCTTCTGCCTCTGCCTCTGCCTCTAAAGTATCCCCTTTGCTGGTATTGGGGGAAAAGCTTGAGGCTGGAAAAATGGCCTATGGGGAGTTCTGCCCCTGCCACCTCTGGTCTGGTGTTTCTGGGGTGTAGAAGCTCTCTCTCTCTTTTGCTGCTGCACCCTTATAGGCAGCTTTGTGTTCATTCATTTTTTTCATATATGCTTCTGTTTTCTCTCCAAACAGAGACATAGGGTCACAGGGAAAATCCATGGCTTTCGTTTGTGCGTCCTGCGTCAGATTGGTAGTTCTGAGCCAGGCAAGCCTCCTAAGAGACACTGCTGATGCCATTTGCCTGGATGCAGTGTAATTGGAATCCACTGCCATCCTAAACTGCGTTTTAGCAGCCTCGATTCCCCTTTTTGTAGCTTCCTCCAGGTCAGCAGCCACGGGAGAATGAGCTGCCTTAGCAATCTATAATATATTAGATGAAAGGTTTTTTTGATACCTAGCTATATAGGACATGTAAGAGGCCTGCCTAATAGCAAGGGAGGACTCTCGGTAAACTTTCTTTGCAATAGAATCCACCCTTCTGGAGTCTTTATCTGGAGGGTGAGAGGCCGGGGGGATGCCAGCTTTGTCACAGGGCTGCAGCCTGTGCAACACCTTCATGACTGGGGTGCCCAAATAGAAATTCAGCACCAGTCTTGGCCACCCAATACTTTTTGTCTGCCTTTTTATCCATAGGAGGCACAGAAGTGGATGTTTGCAGCAATTTCATGGTCTGCTTTTTTAAGGATTTATGAAGTGGCAGCAGTAATCTTTTTGATGCTGGCACATTTATCATCTTTTTGTAGTCCTCTTCCTCCTCATCCTCTATGGATTCCGGGGTTGGGCAGTCGAGGGTCTGAGCAACTTGCTTCATGAGAGTAGTAGGATGTAAAATCCTCTGTTCCCTTATCGGGGGAATCTGGTCTGTGAGGATCAGGGGACATGTCCAGATCAATGGTCTCCCCAAAATCCTCATCCTCTTCCTCCTCGTAGTCTTCTTCTTCAAAATGGTCCCTACCAAGATCTGTTAAACCGGGGGCCAGATTTGAACTGGGATTTTGAACTGTGACTGGTAACGGTTGCTTGCCAACCGGAACTGGAGTCTGTACAGACTGAATAATTCTGATCGCGTCAGCGATCTCTTCTGCAGAAGGAACCGCAGCCTTCTTTGGTTGCAGTTCCTGGTGCTTTTCCTTTTTCTTTCTCTTAACCATAATGGCCAGTTCAGCAGCCTTTTCAGTGGTTCATTTTTTGGTAGAGGAACTATCGCCTCTTTCAGAGGGCAGATCCTCCGGTTTGGATTGAGGAGGAACTAGTTGCTCAACGGCTGGGTCAGCAGCCTTGTCCAGCCATTCTTTCTTTCAGTCTCTTTAAACGTCTTTCGACCGTAGACTGTGGAAAATTCTTGCAGATCGCACAGTCTGTCTCAAGGTGGTCAAACCAAAGACAGAATAAACAAATTAAGTGAGGATCAGCTTTGGCAAACAGTTCCCCGCACTCAGTACAGTGCTGAAAACCTGTGGGTCCTGTTCTCTTTTTGGTTTTCTGTGACATAACCCAGAAACAAGAAGAGTGATTAAACTCTAAAGTATATACTTGTTTTGGGGGAATTTGGTTACGCTAACCGAAGGAAAAAAAAACAGGAGTTACCCTGGTTAAGTTTTATTTTTAAACTAAAACAACCGACTATACCCGAGTCGGTACAATTTAACTAATAAACTTAAGAAAAACTAAAAGGGAGAATGTCAGTTTCCCCTTGGTTAATGAACTGAAGAGAAAACTGACTACTTACCCCACGAAAACTAAAATCAAAACAAATTCTACCTGAAAATCAAGGACGGTGATAGGAATACCAATATAAACTAAAACTACAAGGTAAAAACCGAAATAAAGTTTCTACAAGTGATGAAGGAGCGCTCTCCAGTGATGTGTTAACGAGGCAAGCGGAGTAAAGAATCTGATGGTTTAGAACTGTTTACCAGGGACAGTGGTTTGAAAACCGAACTCGAGTCCAATATTCCATCATTTGCATAGGTTCTATTAACCATTTCAGCTCCAGGGCAGTCCTTTGGTGAGACCATACTGCATAAGTCAGAATACAGTAAGATTTCCTGGGGCTTGAATGACAGTGGCACTCTTCATAAGGTGGGGTCCCAAAAAGGCCATGTTGAAAACTTGGTGAAACAACTCCCAAAAAATAGGCCGAGTTACACCCGGTCGTTCAAAAGTTTATATGCACGCATGTAACTTTTGTAATTTCCAATATTTTCACTCCAAATTTTCAATATAGCCTTTTTATCACACCACCTCATGACCAGGACAGCTGTCATTTTTCACATCCTGCCCATAATATGTTTTCGCACCTGTGACATAGAATGCAGTTTTCCCACAGATTTGAACATTTTCACCTACAGGGTTCATGAGGTGGGGTGATAAGAAGACTACTGTATATTCAACATTTAGGTCAAAATATAAAAAAATGACAATGTTATGCCCACGTGTTGCAGTTTCAGTATGCATGCTAGTAACTGCGTAAATCTTAAATATTTGCACCCCACATTTTTTTTTTTAATTATTTGTACTCCTGCTACACGGCTCTCTCTATCTGGAGGTAACCCCAGCCCCGCCCCTGACGTCCACCAGCCGACACTGACCAGCTACTCCCAGGGCTTACTTCCCCCCTGTGGAGTTGGGGAGCCACCCCCACCAAGACCGGATCCAGTACAGGGGTTGGCGCCATGACTGTTTGGGGGCAGGACCTGCGAGCTCCCTCCATCATCCGCCATAAGCTTTTTTCCTCCTTGTTTCTCCCCTTCAGGGGTGGAGTGTGCAAGAATGCCGATGATGGTGCCACGCATGCTCCCGTGCATGCACCCCATCAGGCATCTGCCCTGCCTCTGACCCAATGTCTGCAGTGTCAGTGCGCCAGCCCCCAGCTGCTGGTAGGGGCCAGGCATGCACCGACAACTGGTCACCCCTCTCCCCGGAAAAGGAGGACTGTCCCTGGGATGCTGGATCCTTCTCCTCCCCTGCCATCCCCAAGTGGCCTACACTTCCTCCCAAACACGGGTCACCAGCATGGCGCGAGGTGTGGCGTCCAGCACCTCAACCCTCAGTGCCACCAGGCTGGTGCTGCACCCCCCACATTTTCAACATAGCCTTTTTATTACCCGAGCTTCTGTATTCAAATGCTGTCCCAAATATGACAGCTTGTCAAAACATAGTTCAGGCAGGCTTTTCCTCCTGCCAAAGATATGCCCACTTGTTGCAGTTTTGGTACGCATGCTTGTAACTGCAGAAATCTTAAATATTTTCATTCCACACTTTTTTTTTTAATTATTTGTACTCCTGCTCCATGGCCGTCTTTATCTGGAGGGAGCCTCAGCCCTGCCCCCACCGACATCCACCAGCTGGCACCGACCAGCTACCCAGAGGGCTTACCCTCCCTGTTGAGGTTAGCAGGGGACCCACTTCCACCGAAACCAAATCAAACCAAAGGGGTCAGCGCTGTGACTTTTCGGGGGTGGGTCCTGCGAGCTTCCTCCATCATCTGCCATGAGCGTTTTTCCTCCTGGTTTCTCCCCTTCAGGGGCGGAGTGTGCAAGGACGCTGGTGACAGTGCCACACACGCTTCCATACATGCACTCCATCTGGTGTCTGCCCCGTCTCTGACCTGATGTCTGCAGCATCAGTGTGCCAGTCCCCAGCCACCGCTAGGGGCCAGGCATACACCGACAACTGGTCGCCCCTCTCCCTGGAGAAGGAGAGCTGTCCCTGGGACGCTCTATCCTTTCCCTCCCCTGCTGACCTCCAGTGGCCTGCGCTCATTCTTGAACACTGGTCGCCGGTGTGGCGTCCAGCATCTCAACCCTCATCACCACCAGCTTACGCTATGCCCATTTTCAACGTAGCTTTCTTATTACCTGAGCTTCTGTATTCAAATGCTGTCCAAAACATGACAGCTTGTCAAAACATAGTTCAGGCAGACTTTTCCTCCCACCACAAGTTCAACTAACACAATACACCCCTGCCACATAAACCATGCAAGGAAACATTCAGTATTGACAAATAATTTGACAAAGGATTTCATCTCGTGAAAAAGGATTCATTCTCGCAAGATCCATTCCTTTTTCTCAAGGAAAAAAATCCTTTCTTGTGAGGGGAAAAAAATCCTTTTTCACGAGCCGCCATCTTGTTTTTTTTTTTCCACCAACTAAAAAGCATGGAGAATACATAAAAATGTTATCATTTTACAAAACAAACCCAGAACCTAGATCCTAGTTTCATCTGTGAGCTGCCCTTTTCCCTGGTGTATAGTGGCATCCCCCTCCACCTCCGATTACCATAATTTATTTATTCTGACACTGGGATGCCCACCCCCGGTGTCAGATGTCCCCCCACAGTCCCTTGTCTTATTTGCCGACATTGGGGGGCCCAATCGCTGTGTCAGCATTAGAAGCCCCGCCCCCACAGCAGTGTGGGACACTGGAGAGCCCACTCCCCGTGTCGCAAAATATTTATTTAATTTTAGCCTGTAAAGAAGAAAACCATCCCTCAACATCTTTTTTTTGTGTTAACCAAAAAAAAAAAAGTTTCCTCGTCGTCCCTGCCATCCCCTTGCCCATCCCGACCCTCCCACTGAGCACTCGCCACCCACACCCCCCCTTACCCTATTCTTACCACCAGAGGTCATAGGCTGTCCTCTTCTGTGGACCGGGATACATCTGCACTCTTCAAGGCCAAACCGCGAACTGAGGACTCAAGGTAAATGCCAGACAATGTATTTCAATGGCGTTTTGAACTTAGGTTCATAATTTTGCCATGTTTTAAAAAATGTTCCCCAAATTTTCAACATGTCCTTTTTGGGATCCCACCTCATGAACACTGCAACTGTCATTTCAGTACTCTGGCCCGGAAGATGATTTTGTGGTCGCTGCGTGAAATCACCTTTTGGGCCCACATAACAAAATTTTACCACCAGTGTTCATGAGGTGTGGTCCCAGAAAGGCCATGTTGAGGATTTGGTGAAAAAATACCTACAAAATGCTCGAGTTATGTGCATTTGTTGACATTTTTCTACACACTCGCATAACTTTGGTAATCTTGAATATTTTTACTCCAAATTTTCAGCATAGCCATTTTTTTCTCATCACCTCATGAACAGTGCAGCTGTCCTTGTCACATCCTGTCTGAAATGTGTTTTCGCACCTGTGGTGTGGAATGGCATTTTGGCACGGCTTTGAAAACTTTCACCTATGGTGTTTATGAGGTGAGGTAATAAGAAGACTATGTAGAAAATCTGGGGTCAAAGTATGAAAAAATACCAAAGTTATGACAGTTTGTTGTAATTTTGCTATGCCTGCTTGTAACTTTGGAAATGTTAAATATTTTTACCCCATTTTTCAACATAGCCTCATGTATGTCACAGCTGTCATTTTTCAAATCCTGGCCAAAATGTGTTTTCACACCTGGGGAATGGAATGGCGTTGCAGTTGCGTATAATTACATTTTGGTGGGGATTTGAAAAATTTCTTTACCAGGTATATGAGGTGGGTAATAAGATGGTTATGCTGATAGTTTTGGACACTGTTGTCCTATAAATGAGGCGTGGTGCCGAATACCAGCCTTCCATAGTAATATTGGGATACTATTATACTATTGCAAAGGTAGGAAATAAGTTGCAAAACGTTAGTTAATGCTCCAGTTAGGGGTCAAGAGACAGAAGTTGAAAATGAGGTATTAGGTTTCAACACTCCCACCCCTCCAAAACCGGCAGGAGAGCAGGTGTGGGTGTGCCTTGGACTCTCAAGCCTAATGCTTACCCCATTCTCATAAAGTCTACACATCTGATCTTATTTACAGATGGAATGGGTGAGCATTAGGCTTGAGACGCCAGGCACACCCCACACCTGCTCTCCTGCCTGGTTTGGGAGGGTGGAGTGTTAGGGAAACCATAACGCCTCATTTCCCAACTTTTGTCGATTTAACACTAACTGGAGCATTAATAAAGTTTTTTTGCAACTGATATATAAAGTATATATACACACACAACGTGTGTGTGTGTGTGTGTGTGTGTGTGTGTGTATGTATATATATATATATATATATATATATCTCTATGTGAATTTTCCCAGTGTCATAGCCAAATATACCCCATTCAATAAAACCATCAACAGCTTAATCTGGTTCGGTATTAAGTCGGTTGCCATCTGTATCCCCTCTTCACCTGGGGCCATGCTAAAAATAGTCAGCATTATCTAGTCCTCCATTCCCGGTCAACAAAAATGAAATAAATTAATTAATAAAATATTCACACTTTACATGTTGTTATATAACCATAATGCTCACCCTGTCATGTTTAATTGCTTACATATTTAGACTTCGGTAGCTGTGACCTTTTGATAAAGTAAGTGCAGAGTAACAACTTCATTTCTGTAATCAGCTTATCCTAGCTACATCAATAGGTCTCAATAGGTCATAAGGATGGGCTAGGAGGCCTGCTAGATTGGTGTTCTGTTTTGAGGCATGAAATACCATTCATATAAAAAAATAACTGAAGCAGCAGGCCACATTGGAGGCTTGCTAATTGAATTGTTTACCTCTCTGACTTTAATGGAGGTTGAAGAAGATGTTCAACTTCCATTAAAACTTTTTAACCACATGGATTCATCCATCGCCATAAAGTGCTTTTGTGATACATAATATGAAGATGCAATATAAAATATGGACCAAGAGAGCACTCCCGACCAATCGAGTGCTCATTTCCTCTGCACATGAGACACTGACACTCTTATTCTGTGAAGAGTGTTTCTTGCGCACTTACCTTGGAAACGGGCACAATCGGGGCATGTTTCTTAAAATTTGGATATATTATTGATCAGCTTTGATCAATAATATATTAACTTTAGGTTGCTGCCGACAAGATATCTTGTCCTAAAAACCTATGCGTTCTAAATCTTCCGGCAGCCTAAGGGTTAATACCTCCACTGAGACCACTCTTACAGTTGTAGGAATGATGTCATTTACATTCTTAGGGTATCAGAACTGCTCAACAGTTCATGATTCACATATCCTAAGAATTTGCGTGAAACTACTCTTACAACTGTAAGAGTGGTCTCAGTGGCGGTATTAACATAAAATGTAAAATTGAACTGAACTAAATAGACACACAATTGCAGATTCTTGGCTTGAGGAACTGGTACCTGGAACCATCCAGTAGTTAATTTAATTATTTGATTGAAGCACAACAGTCATGTTGCAGTTGAAAGTTATTACAAAACAGAGAATAATGGCTGGATAGGTGGTAGTAATGAGACTTTTACACACACCCAAGGTGTGGGATGCCATATAAACCCGAAGCTAAGCCTGAGGTTTATTATCATCATCCACACCGAGATGTATAATAAATTCAAGACCTACCCAGCCTTTATTTTGTATAATTTCTGGGTCATGTTTTTCACCACAGCAGTTATATAAAATAAAACCGCATTCCTGCTCACCCACAGTCGTGACTTGTGAGACATTTTGTTTCGTTTGTTGTTTTTTTTTTTATTTGAAAGGTTCCTTTGCCCAGACACTTTGTAAAGAACTGTAGGGATCCAGGGTTACAGTTCATTTTAGTTATTTAAAAAAAAAGATTACGTACTGCCACGAGTGAGTGGCGGTGTGGTGTCCTGGTGACCTTAGGGGAGACAGCTGGTTGGCGCATGCACAGAGTAAGGGAAACCTGGCACGAGTTTGCTGTTATAACCCAGCTGGTTATAACAACAAATTATAACTGGGTTTCCCTATGGGAAAAACCACGACCCAGTAATTATACAGAGGATAATGTATGGTCTGCAATTAATAACAAGCATATGTATGCATCGAGAGGTTGCCATGGTGACAGTTTGAACCTTGAGATGCCTACATATGCTTGTTATTGATTGTAGACCATACATTGCCTTTTATAGTGTATGGTCTACAAACCGATGTAAAAAAAAAAAAATTACGTTTTGCTGCTTACTTTTGTAACTTTTCCTTGTGAGCTGCTCGCTCTTCCAACCGCAGTTGCTTCCTGATTGGGACGGGCAGTGTGATGCGCATGCGCGAAGGCGTTCATTGTTGTTATGCTGCAGTAGCTATCTAGCTGGTGCATCATAACAGCTATGATGACGTAGCTACTGCAGCATGACAACAATATTCTAGGGATGGATTTCCATCCCTAATAGCTTTCTACCATGCACTGTAATTAGAATAATATATAGGGAACCATTTATTACAATGCCTTAATTCCATTGAAAGGTTCTGGTGGCATGATAACAACAAGAGTGAAGCTTGAGTGGATTTATCACTTTGCCAGAACTTCGAGATGTAATCATAGCGGAGTACAAAATTGCTTCCTATTTATTATTTTCTGTAATATATTGATCTGTGTGTGTTAAAAAAAAAAAAAGTACTTACATTTTCCCACCTATTGAGTTCAAGCTGGTTTTTACTGTAAAAACTGACTCGCCCGCCAAGGAATTTCATTAATATTCTATCTTGTAATACTTTACCATCGATGTGACGTCAGATTAATGGTATTTGCAGACCATGATGTTGCATTGATGGTATTACAGGTTTGAATGTTACGATTTCCCTATGAGAAAAAGTGACTGTCCATATTTTACATAGTGAATAAACAATGGCCAACTGTGAGTCACAAGGTGATAATTTAAGCTAGGGGTCTATAGAAAATAATAGAAGCTCGAGTGGTTGATCATGTTCCATAAACTGTGAGATAAAACGTTCACCTTGTAACTCACTGTTTGGCTATCATTTTATTTTATATATTATATGGAAAATTCAAATACATAAAAAGGCTGATGCATCTTAGAGTTTGAAATTTACTACAGCATAAGGTAGGTGACTGCAAGAAACTGATCAAAAGGAATTTTAACCTTGCTTCCGTTTTACACCATCAGCCACAGAAAAACTTCACTGACACCTGTCATCATCCTGAAGTATTCGAAGCTCTGAGGGAACACGTTAATGTAGCCAGACTCCAGGCACTGTCCACTCTTCCCCAGTGTGTCTCTGGTTCCAAGCAAGATCATTCATGATACTCTTGTGAGTGAGGGTCAAACATTAAGGAGGGATTAACCCACAACAGGGTATGGGTTTACTGAGCATTAATCCACACCTTTGGGGGAGGCGGAATCCGCGAAGCTGAGTGATTTGACCACCCAAGCAGATTAATGCTTAGTAAACCCATACCCTGGAGTGGGTTAATCCTCTTATAACATGGGCAATGTTTTGTTTGAGTTTTACCTAAAAAAACAATGAAATAAAGCCATGTGACCATGCAACTGTGGGTATATCAGACATTAATCCATGGTCAGGTGACCTGTTTGGACCAATCAGAAGACAGTATTTTAGGAACCCATGTTACAGTCTGTTTTATTTTGTAGTATTGCTAGTCTGCTGCTTAATTATAGACCTTGGTGTTTCTTCACTGGTTGGTACTATGAAAAGGAAAATGTTAAAAATGTTTACAGGCACAAGATGAGTGTAAAAGAACAAGTTTTTAAAGCATTTGTTTGACAGATAAATCTTGTAATTCACAGCTAGCCATGGACTGAGATTTATGCAATAGGTGTGGAGCCAAAATCCATTGCATAAATCCATTTATCTCCACATATGTGGGATAAATCTAACCACCCTAGATTTATCCCACATATGTGGGATAAATGCAAACTGTCAGTCAAAGCTTTTTTGTTCACTTTTTTGACAAACAAATGTGAATAACTTTAAAATTAAAAATGATAGCATGGTACTGTGAGCACAAAAAATGTTCAGCACAAAAATATCTACAAAATGAGTGGTGTTTCATTCATAGATACCTTTTACTTTTTTTATAATTAGCAAAAAAACAGCATAACATTTGATTTTCTTATCACTTTTTCGACAAACAAATATGAATCACTTTAAAATGAAAAATTATACCATGGTACTGTGAGCATGAAAAATGTTCAGCACAAAAATATCTACACAATGAGTGGTGTTTCATTAATAAATACCTTTTAGTTTTTTTTATAATTAGCAAAACAAAAAGCATAAAATTCAATTTTTGTTTCACTTTTTTGGCAAACAAATGTGAATAACTTTAAAACATAAAAGGTAGCATGGTACTGTGACCATGACATTTGTTCAGCAAGAAGTTGTCTACAGAACTAGTGGTGTTTAATTTAATAACAACCACAACGCTAGGTGGATATACACTAGGAAAGTTAACTGCAAGTCCCAGAAATTATCATTTAAAAAAAAAGATAAACAGTCAAAACCAAATGTTTCTGCACTGATAAGAATCATCCCTATTGCATAAATGAAATATACAGTGGTGAGCTGTCAGATAAATGATTTATCTACACTTATGCTGTTTGACCTCGGACACCTCACTCGTGGCTTACGCCACTTGTGAAGTTACCTGAGGTCAAACAGCACTTGTGTAGATAAATCATTTATTTGACAGCTCACCATTGTATATCCCTTATTTACAGTAAATTATTATAATGCATGACTAGCAGTTTTCTTCAGTGGTTGCTAAAGTTCTTAAAATTCATTAAGAACAACTTCTAGCGAATGTTAAGAGGCTTGTGTACACAGCCGCGTACAGGCTACAGTGCTCCTTTTGACCTTTCTCCTTCCTTGCTGATGCAACAGGCGCATCTCACAACCCCTCTCAAGCTTTGCTCTTGTGCCCAGTGATGTTACAGCACCCACTATGAGTGTGAACCACCTTGTTCTTCACAGTTTGGTATTATTTATTCCCAGTTGAAAAGTGCTTTCTTTTTGTGAATTATTGCCCTTATCCATATAATATAAATCTGTAATATATAAAAGGAGAAATTGTAAAACAGACCACAGTAAAACTAATACTGCACATGGTGTGAACACATTGAGATGTAAAAGTGTATACCTACAACCAATCTGTAAAACAAAACATGACATGAACATTCATGAACCATATTCACATAAGGACCTGTGCACAAAAGTGCAGGTTGCCTACGCGTAGGCAACCCTAAGAATGCCACGCAGTGGGGGTCCACAAACCCTCCAGTGGCCTTCACAGTAGGTGTGCAAGCCCCTTTGAGCACTTGATCCCCTGGCCGCCCGCACAGCCTCATGCCAAGGATGGTCCAGTGGGAGTGTGCCCGCACTCCACACCATTCACTAAAGCATGGAGTGCCGGGCATGGGGGGCACAAGATACAGTAGGGAGGACCCTGCCTCAAAGGCTACGTGCTCCCCCACATCAGAAAGTCACCAGCTGTGGCTAAATGGAAACACCCTCCACCCTGCTGCTTCTGCCCACCAGGCTGATAGGGAGGGCTGGGGGCAGCCAGTCAGATACTCGTCAGTAGTTAACAAAAAAAAAAAAATGGTCCCTCGCCTTCCCAATATCCTCTGCTTGTGCACAGTAGGGGATCCGCCTCTGGACCCAGAAGGGGCATTCGATTGGATGCCTGTCTGTGTCCCACGATCTGCTCCCCATGCAGCTGCGTAGAGGCGGGCCCACGGACAGGTGGCTGATCATAGTGAATGCCGGCCAGTGCGCTCCTCTCCATGGGTGCAGAGCTGCACACATCAGTTACACACCTCTTGTGCGTACCTGTTGCACAGTGCATAGAGCCCAATGTTTGTACTTTATAAAGTTAATGCATAACAAAATTTACTTCTTTGGGCCAAACAAGTACAATGAAGAACAAAGATAGAGGGGCTGCACTCACCAGTAAAAAAATTATAATTAGCATTAGCGGAACCCAATTATCCAGCATTCCAAAACGAAATGGAATTTCAAGCTATTGTTTTCCTTAACAATGCTGTATGTATGTAAATGGTAAGAAGTGATGGAGTGTGTAAGTATGGGCCAGTAATTCCCCATGTTAGGAGTACTTTAAACACACATGAGAAGTGTGATTGATCATAATTACACATCTCTAAAATGTCTTATTGCACTTATAAACTGACATTTAATATTAAAGATGTAGGGTCTGTGGCTCAGTAGGTTGCACGTGTGCCTCCGGGGCTGGAGGATTAGAAGGTTGTGGGTTCTAGTCCCACACCAGTACTTGGGCTGATACCCAATACTAACACTGTAGGGCAGCACCAGGGGAGTGCAGCTTTGTTGAGGTATCATCCTTCAGATGAGATGTTAAACTGAGGTCTCTTCTGCCCATCTCTGGTCATAGTCCAGGTGGAAGTTAAAGATCCCACGGAACTTATTGTAAGAGAAGGGGATATTCCTTGATGTCCTGGCCAGTATTCCCCTTGCCATTGAATCATGTCTATGTCAGTGACTCCCAGGGCATACCTGGAAAGAAGCTGTCATAGCTCGGTACATCTTTCCCAGTCAAAAATTACAAATAAATTAAATGTGGAGAGATACATTAAATATAGAGATTTTTTTTCAGTGGGAAGGAAGTCCCACCCCATGTAATCATTGTGTGATAATTACATGGGTAGGAATGTTCATTAGCTAGTCAGGTTCTTTAGCTTGTCTTAACTGTTTTATTAGAAATTATATAGGTAGGATAAACCAAGACCTTTGATAATGATGGTGCGTTATTCCAACACAACAGCACAGATCAGAAATACTTAACTTTCCAAACCTCATTACTCAGTTTTAAAAATAAACATCAGAGGTGCTACATTATAATCTAAAGACACTCCAAGATGTGCGTAATTGTGGGATGACAGCCCTTTACAGGTGCGTTAAGCACTCAGCATTGCCACGTGACTCACTTCCCAAGGTGTGCGGTTGTCCCACAGTAACGTAGTCCCTGTCATCCCTTTTTGCTTAAACATAACCCTTGGGCCTGATTTTGGAAGATTGACGCAGGGCGCAAGTCCTGCACCAACTCCGAGTTTGGTGCTTGTGCGTGGGCGCATCTTCCTAACTCACCCAATTTTGAGTACCTTGAGGCGCAGATTGTGACGCTACTGGCGGCTTGTGCCAAGGCTTTTCCACAAGCCCGTGGCAAGCTCCCCGCTGGTGCAGCGTTAGACCAGGGAGCTGGTCTCGCTAACTGGTCGCTGGACACAGAAGCGACTTGCGTTGGGGTTCGCGGCGGGCTTCCTTTGAAGATCGTGTTCGCTGCACCCTCGAACACAAGTTGCCACTTGCGTCTAGTCCCATGCTGCAAGTCCTGTGTGGTGATCCAGGGCAGTCTGAAAATCTGGCCCCTTGTCTTTTACAATTCAGTTTGTTCTGATGCTATTCGGGATATGCGGTCATTATTCTTGTTAGTGACCTCACAGTCTGTTGCTATGGAACTGATTGTGATCTCACAAATAGATGATTTTGATCTTGGCAACTGAAAAGGACCAGAGAAAAATGCATTTTCAGAGGTAAGGAACATGTCTTGTGGAACATATCTTTATTTTTAAAGAAAATAATGCTTGGATGTTCTTTTTCATTTTGGATTCTTGTGTGATTGGGGTCTGCTGATGCCAACTATGGTTTTTATTTTTTATTACTGGTATCTGCACAGCACTGGCTGCTGTAGTAGGGTCTGGTTATAGACTGATGCTCCAGCCGATGAGGTTGCATGCCTGAGTCACTGAGTGGTTTCCTTCAGTTATCCCAGACCTTCCAGTGGGATGAAGTATTTCCCATTCCCTCTGTAATGGGACCTCCATCGCCTTATAGAAATGAGTGCTGGAAATAGTGACAGAAGGCCTGTCTTTGAGATTTATTGGAATTTATTTCCTTCCTCCCTCTCATCCAAGAGAAAAAGTGCACCCCCCTCCTTTCTTAAGCATCCTGGATAGAAAGAGGAGCTACATAAACTCCTAGTCACTGAATAAGTGTAGAAAAACTTAAGAAATCCAAGGGAAGAAGTCAGGAGGGTGTTGGCACATCTTGGGCCTTTGGGCTCTGACCCAACACCTGAAGGTCCAGAAATTCATGACGCTGTCTTTGATGGGTATTAGTCTGTCACACCAAGGAGTAGACTCTGTTTGATCTGAAGGGTTCACATTTTTACACTCTGATCAGAGAATCACACTGCTTTAAATTGATGGATTCTTCTTTTGCGATGGGGAGTGATGCAGGTTTCAATTCTGTTTGTGGAAAACTTCTAGTGGCCATAACTTCAGCAAGATGCCAGTAAATCGGAAGCCCTCTGCAGTAACCCTTATTACATGGATTTTCGCAAAAACAAGGTGGTTCTTTGTACTCACATCACATTCTTTTGAATTTGGTGTCAGATTTTTCATTAAAGAGCTAGTGTACAGCCTGTAATTAATAACAAGTAGTCCACTATCACTTATTATAGCTGAAGCATTTTTTTCTTCTGTTTTGCTAATTGGAAGATTTTCTACTTGACAGTATACTAGGTGTGAAGCTTAGAACAACACTCTACTTGAAGGCTGACATAGTCAGCTCTATTCAAGAGCCAATCTCCTGCTGCTTGATTTGTAACTTAGAAGCATAGAAAAAGACCATTGGTTCATACAGTCTGCCCATAAACCCTAATAAACTTGCGAGCTTTTGTCCGTACAGGGTTCTAATTCACACTGTCCACCCCTTGGCTCACTGCCTTACTGCTGCTAGCCTGAGCAGCTGGTGCCCATGCATCAGCTGGCAGATTGTTCCATGGCTGCACCACCCTTTCTGTAAAAAAAAACAAAAAAAAAAAACTTGTTCATGTCCATGTTGAATCCCCCAATCAGATTCCTCTTGTGCCCCAGTGTTCTTGATCCGCTACTTATGTTAAACATTTTCTCATGGTTTGCCTTGTTCATTCCTTCCAGGAACTTGAAGGTCTCTTATCATATCTCCACTCTCTTATCTGGCCTCCAGCAAGTACATTTTCAGTGACATGAGGCAAGCCTTTTAAATTGGGTCAGGTTCAGTAGTGCATGGTTCTGACACCATATGGCGGCTACTGGACCCAGTGGTTTAAGATCTGCCTTGTGACACGTTACCAGACAGGAAGCTGGTTGATGATACAACAGTGAGTGAGGACACATGCTAATGGTGTAGTGGGAGCAACAGAACTAGATATGTCTGTTTCCACGTAAAGCATTGCTTTTCATATCACACCCAATACTATTAGATAGAAAAGAAAAAATTACTTACCATAGTAATCTTGTTTCTTCCAAGTGATACACAGGTATTCATAACTTTATGCAGTCAGCCTTCTAAGTAGAACTGCCCAGAGAGAATTTGGAACATATGGAATCTTTTGCATGAGCCACTTTTCAAATCCTGCCTTTTACTAACTGCCTTTGTTCTAAACCACTCAGATTTCCTGGAAGCCTGGAAAGACAGGCCCATGGGGACTAAGTGTAATAATGATAATTACAATAATAATAATAGTAATAACAACACTATTAATCATAATAATAATAGAGGAACTTCCTTAACACCCAAAAAAAGGGGCCTCCAACTGGAGGGCATAACATATGAAAGGATGCCCTTGAATGTCCAAATCACCTGAAAAGGGGAAGGGGACAACAATAGTGATCACAATCACAACATGTGTGCCAGAAATAGCATTTATACCCCTTAGAGTACAGTATTCAGGGGTACAGAGGACAAAGGTTCCAGAAGGGGAGGCAGGGTGGGAAAGTTATGAATACCTGAGTATCACTGGGAAGAAATAAGATTACTATGGTAAGTAATTTCTTCTTCTGACCCCAGTAATACTCAGGTATTCATAACTTTATACAGACTACTAAGAAGTACTTTTGGAGGTGGGCACAGAACCTTATTTTGGGAACAGACTTTGCAGGACTGTTGTGCCAAACCTGGCCTCAACCCTGGAGAGAATATGCAGACTGTAATGCTTTTGTAAAGGTGTGTACTGTTTTCCAGGTAGCTGTTTTACAGATGTCCACCAGGGGAACATCCCCAACAGCTGCTATAGTAGCAGCTGTGCCCCTTGTGGAATGGGCCCTCAACCCTGTTGGGGGCTCCTTTCCAGCCTTAGAATAACAAAAACTTAAAAAGCTGTACTATCTAGCGAGAAATTGATTTTTGATTCTGGATTACCCTTTCCCACATTCTCATAGGTCAGGAACAGCTGTTTTCTGTCCTGCCTGTGGACTTTAGTGGTTATCAAGTAATAGCTAAAAGCTTCTTTGACATCCAAACCATGAAGACTCTTTTCACCAGAACTAAAGTGTTCAGTGAAAAAGATAGATAAGATGGGCAGACTGGGTGGACTGTAGGCCCTTATCTGCCGACACTGTCTGTGTATCTTTGTATTTATGTATAATGGTTTGATTCAGATAGGAATCAGAAGTCATTTAAAAGAGAAACTTCTTATTTGTTCCCAGAATAATTTTGTCTCTGTGGAATGAAATGTGGTTCTGTACAATGCAGAGAGACTTAAGGCCACTGATTCTTGTGGCAGAAATCATTACCACTAGTAAAAAAGTGTGTGTGTGTGTGTGTGTATATACTGTGTATGTGTATATATATATATTTTTTTTTTTAGATATTTCAAATAAGCTGAAAACATAGGCTCAACAAGGGGGACCCATGAGCCTAACTGTGCACACATCTAGGACCCATGCTGGCACCGGTTCCCTGTGAGGGGGTGCAAATGGACCAGACCTGTAAAGAACCCTTTGAAGATGGGATCTGAGGCTTGAAAAAACATTCTGTCCAACTGAGAAGTAAATAGATACTGAGACTAGATGTACCTTTAAGGTACTGGTCTGCAAGCCCAGTGAAAGCAAATGGGTAAAATAGTCCAGCACAGCTGGAACACCAGCCTGTGCTGATATGTGCCAGGCCCTAAAAGAACCTCTTTGAGGCTAGGATCTGGGGCCATTAAAACATTTTGTCCAGCTGAAATGCAAGCAGATACTGCAGCTAGGTGGACTGTGAGGATGCTGGACTGCAAGTCCAATGAATATAAATAGGTAAGTTAGTCAAGCACTGCTTGACTCCAGCATATGCTGGAAACCGTTTTCTGGTTGAACACCAATAGTAAACCTTTTCCCTTCTGAAGCGTACAGTTTCCTAATGGAGGGCCTCCTGTAACCACATACAATGTCTAGACACTGTGAAAAAGATGCAAGGCTGCATATTGTACAGTAGGCACTCAAGAGGCATGACGTGGGCCTGAGTGACCCAAGGTTTGGGTACAGAAGCCTCCCAGTTGGAGGTTAGCAGGTTAGCAGGTTGTGCCTCTGAGAAAAGGTGTATTGGTTTGGAACCAGACATGGAGAGTAGCAGAGAGAACCTTGTCTGCCTGGCCCAGTCTGGCATTATCAAGACCATTGATGCTGGCTGGGACCTGAGCTTGAGAAATGCATTGAATGCCAAAGGGAAGGAAGGAAAGCGTACAGATGCTTCCCTGGCCAACTGAGAACCAGAGAATCCAGGGGAATTGGTCCCAGATCTGATTGACTTAGTACTGTGGCAGGTGGTGGTTGTGGTGGGATGCGAACAAGTCTCCCTCTGGTATGCCCCACCTCTTGAAGATAACTTGCACCACCTAACTATTCAAGGCCCATTCCCGATGGGACTGGTTGATCTGAGTCAAGGTATCTGCCAAGGTAGTGTCCCTGCCTGGCAAATGAACATCCTGCAGGGACCCATGGAGCATGCTAGACTGCATATTTTCATAAGTCCTGGGCAGGGAGGACTTAACCTTGTCCCTCCCTATTTATGGATGCAATACATTGTGGTGGTAGTGTCTGTTCTGACCTGTACCACCTTTGTAGTAGTTGTGTGAAGACCTTTAGCGCAGTAACACTACTCTTAACCCCTGCAGGTTTATGTGCAAGAGTGAATCTGCACTTGACCATGTATCTTGGGTGGTGTGAACCCCCAGATGGGCTAGTAGGGATGCACCTGTTGACAGACAACTGATAGGGGCTCTTGCTGAAAAAGAAGAAGCCCCTCCCTTAGATTGGCTCCCTCTTTTCCTCCATTGTAGGTATGTAACAATGTCCTTGTTACTAGAATTAGTTTTAAAAGAGGGTCCTGTCTCTGACACCATTGAGCCATGAGGTGACATTGAATGGCCCTGATCTGTAACCTGGATTCCAAGACTGTGCCAGCGGCAGATGCGATGTGGCCAGTAGCTGAAGAAAACTGTCTTGCAATTTTTGGTTCAGTCATCCTGAATGAGCCCGCTATTAGTGGAATACTTCTTGCCCTGTGTAGGGGCAGGCAGACCCTGCCTTGCAGGGTATTTAGCTCTGCTTCTATGAACTGGAGTGTTTGAGCAGGCTGAAGGTCAGACTTTCTTTAGATTTATCAAAGACCCTAGAGAGTCCAGGAGACGCTAGGTGAGTTGCAGACTCACTTACTGGAGTGATTCTACCACTACCAGCCAGTCATCTACTGTAGATATGGAGAAACTGTGACACCTTATCTTTGAAGGTGATCCAACCACTGTGTACACTCCTAGAGAGTGACCTGATGAGAGTCTGAACCTGAAGTACTTTATGTGAGAATCCCTTATGGGAGTGTGGAAATAATTTAAGTACAGTGATGCCAGGAACCCCTTTAGGTTTTTCCTGGGGTTTGATATGCTTTGTCTTTTTGGTTTTCATGGAGGGGACTGGAGAGACAGTCGGACCACTCACCCTCCCCCCCTTTTTTTTTAAAGCCTGAATCACCCTTCTCGGGTGTGTAAGTAAGAGACAGCAGTTTCACATGCAGATTTGGAGGGTGTTGGCTGGTCATAGCCTGAAGTACCCTTATTTGGTCTCTTTTGCAACCTTTCTAGTCCTTTTTCCACTGTTGTTAGTGGAAGGAATTTGAGTTCAGAGACAACACTACATCCAGAACTACTTGTCTGTGGTGCCAGAAATACCTCTGCTGTGGATACTGCTGATACTGAGGTGCAGCCCCAGCCTGATAGAAAAAAGGGGGCTTGCTGTGGTGTGTGTGTGTGTGTGTGTGTGTGTGTGTGTGTGTGTGTGTATATATATATATATATATATATATATATATATATATATATATATGTGTGTGTATATATCTATCTATATATATATATATATATATATCTATATATATCTCCACCTTTTTCATGTAAGCCTTTATCTTTCTCCAAAGAGGAATTGCCCTCGACTGGAAAGTCTATAACCTTGGTTTGGCTATCCTGAGTGAGGTCTGTGACTCGCAGCCAGGCAAACCTCCTCTGAACCACTGTACTTGCCATCCATCTGGCAGCAGCCACATGAACTGTTATTTGGCTGCTCCCAAACCAAATTTAGCTGTTTCAGCTAGATCATCTGACAGGGAATTCTGGGCCTTGGCTGACATAGCAGGGGCCGACTTCCATAGTGACTTTGGTATTGACATAGGCTTGAAGAGTCTGTACCTGCCTGATAGCCCAGGAACCTGATAAATATCCCTTTTTAAGACATGTTGTCAATTTTTCCTGGAATCCTTGTTAAGAGGATAGGATGCCAGGGGTATCTTTGCCATGTCACAGGCTGTCACTTTAACCACTCCTCGGTGGACCAGTTGGGGGAATAAATTTCAGTTCCCTTCCTGTCCAGCTGATATTTCTTAAACACCTTCTTATCCAGAGGGGGAACAGAGCTTGGGAGTTTGTAAAATCTTTAAAGTATCTTCCCTGAAGAATTTATTCACAAGAATGGGAAGCTTTTAGTGGCTGTCAGCCCAGTGTTTCTTCAATGTGAAGAATGAGGAATAATCATCAGATGTTCATGGGGAGAGACAAACTCATGTTCAGAGGAAACCTCAGATTCAATAGGTTCTCCTCCATTTCATAATAATTACATATTCTTCCTTTTAAATATTAGAAGACTGCTTTGCAAAGGTCTGCTGCTGAGGACAGACAGTCCTTGTAAGCCTGAAGGTGTTTTCTTTAGCTGTTCCAGGCATTTCTCAACACTTTTTCCCCAGGAAAGTTTACAAATTTCACAATATTCATTTAGGTGATCATAGCCAAGGGAAGCAACACATAACTGTGCTTACCTATCTTGGCAAATACTTTGAAGGAGTTGGCAGGCTTTATAGCAGACACAGAAGTCCCCAAAATGCTGTCAGCAGGGGGTTCTGCGTGCTTAGTTTTCTTCAGTTTCACTGAGGGAACCAGGGAGTCAGCCGGTTCAACAAGCCTGTTAAAAACTGCTTATATGCCTGTCTCAGGGTAGCAGTTACAGTATTTGTTGTGGAGTCATCCACAGTAACTTAGGGTATCAGCTGGTTAGAGCTCGAGGGACCCTTAGGTGGTGATAGTTTTGTTTTGTGTTTTTTACCTTATCCAGACATTTCAGTATTTTTTTCAGGGCATGTAATGCAGATTTCACTATGCCCCTCTGCTCACAGACCACAGGCTTTTGGTTCATTAATTGACTCCGTTGTCAGATCGGGCCTCTCACCATCCCTCTCATCCCTATTGGTCACACAGCCTCTCTCCTATGGACTGCAATCGACTGACCAAGCCCTTTTTCACCTTCCCAGACTCAGAACTAACTTGGGTTCATACGCCTTTTCTCACGTGGCCCCTAAATACTGGAATTCCATACCCCAAGCTGTTTGACAAACAACTACCCATGGCACCTTTAAGAAACTTCACAAAAAGCACCTTCACTCTGTAAACTCCTGCATCTGCTTTAACCCACCTTAGCTCCACTCTCCTTCCTACACTCTTCTTCCCCTGCACTGCTTTAGTCTTCTTCTCTAGTTTTCTCTTCTCCACCTCTCTTACACCCTCCTCCAGGTCATCTCCCTCCTACTCTCTATCCTCTCTCCCTTGTTCCCGTAATCTTCTCTCTTTATCTCTCCCTCTCCCTCTTCCTCCTCTTCTCTCTCTCCCCCCCTCCTATCACACTCCCTTTCTCCCCTCCCTTTTCAACCACCTCTGTGTAAACTTTACATATTGTTGTATGTGTATGCCCTTATTGTAATACTTATGTTCTTATTTATTGTGTTACCTGTCATACTGTTTCTGCAACGTTATCATACTTTTTAAACTTCCTCGCTTGTTACTGAATGTATCTCCCCATATCTGTGAATTTTTTTACTTGACTATGTATTGTACTGTTTCAAGGTCATGTTATATTTACTTTTGTATTCCTAAAACTGTATTCTCCCGGGTTGTGCCTGAAAATAGGCATCCCTATGCCTGGTGCACCTACCCAGTTACCAAAAGCAAATAAATAAATAAAAATGTTGATGTCCAGATAGGCAAAACAAGAAAGTGTTTGCCTTAACAAAATTTCACCACACTGAATACAAGGTTTGAAACTGGGATCACCAGTTTCTTCTAGGTTTTTATGACATTTTCAGTGTAAAACCAATAACAGTTGCAACCGCTAAGAAATATTTTAATTGAAAGTTTATTTAGCAGTTGCGGTTGGTTCCGGAACCATTAAGGGACTGATTGAGACCCGGGAACCAAGATAAAATGAACCTAGGCTATCAGTTCAGGAACTGGTATTAGCAGTTCTTAAAACAAGCTAATTTAATAAAATTAAACACAACTAATGGAGTTTTTTAATCAGAAAATCCAGTAAATATAAAATAAACCTTGGTTTGCCCCGGTTATACCGAACCGGGAGAAACTGAGAAAACTTACAATTTAAACACTAAAACTACGGGTTTACCTAAAGTTACAGAAAGTAAAAGGCAGCAAATGAAATGTAAAGAATACTTATAATATTTTATGAGGTTTCTCACATCAGAATAAAAGATGATGAGGAGAGGATCTCTGAGCATCTAATCTTGACAGGCAGAGAGAGAAATCTGTGGAATTACTTGAGCTGTCCTCTGCATGTGGTTGTCCTAAACCGTCATAAGTAACCTTGGCCCCCTGCACTGGACTTGCATGTCGTCCTTTTGGTACCCTTGCACAGGTCCTGCTGATGCATCCTGCCTGCTTGGATTCTGCTCTGTATATAATGTATTTCCTCTCTGTTGCAGGCGATGCTTTGACAGCGGCTCTGCTTTTAGGGCTCTGAGCTGTATAGAATTGTATAATACACTGTTCATAGCCTTGGTGACTCTATGCATTTATTCTTTGTTCCTATTCTAACTGTGTTTACTGTTTGTGTTATGTTCATCTGGTTCTACCTGCTTCTGTGTAATGCCTAACTTGTATCATGTTGTCCTCTGTATGTACTTGTATTTCATCGTACTCTCCCGGGTCACACCTGAAAATAAGCAAATGTCTTGTCTAGTGTACTTATCTGGTCAACAAAAGATAAATAAATAAATAGAACAAAGGCAGTTAGTATAAGGCATAGCATAAGGCAGCATTTGAAAAGTGGCTCATGCAAAAGATTCCATCATTTGCATTTGTTCCAGTTATCTCTGGGTAGTTCTCCTTAGGCAGTATAGTGCAGTGGTCTAAGGTGCTGAGCTGCAAATCTGGTGACATCCAGCAGACCAGATCTGGGTTTGAATCCCACAGCTTCCACTTGCATACTGTGTGACCCTGAGCAAGTCACTTAACTTCCTTGTGCTCCCAGGTCGCACCTGAAAACAAGCTCCGGCTTAGTGTACCTTCCTGGTTAAACAATTTCCCCTTTCCCCCAAGAAGGCTGACTGCATAAAGTTATGAATACCGGAGTATTACTGGGGTTAGAACCATGTAATGAGCACATAGAAAAACAATTCAGAAATAAAAAAGCAATGAGACTACTAAAATTACAGAAATATTCTGCCTGCTATCGTTTTGCACTACTAGTTCTTAAAATCCAAGTTCTAGTTCTCTGCCTTTTTTTCCCCATGCCTTATCTCAGTATGCCAGGCTTCACCACTTGGAGGTTAATAGAGCTATCAGTTTCTACAGGAACAGGACTGCTGATGTTAGCGGTGGAAACATTTTTGTCGTCAGCTTTGGTAAAACTTGTCAGGGTTATCAGACCTCTAAATAGACAGTGTAGTCTTAAGTATCATTTATTCAGATATACTCTGAGTGGGTTATAAGGTCACTGGACAAGGGTAGAGCCAGGGTTCTGTAATTTTCTGGGGTTCTAGTTCAGTTCAGGTTCTACAGGGTGGGGTTCTAGTTCGGTTCAGTTTTAGCCTTTTTGTTACTTTTTCAGTTCTGAAAAAAATTGGTTCTTAAATATAAATAAAACATGAATAGTGCTGCATTTGTCAAACATCTTACTTTAATTCAACAATGTAAAATACACAATAAAGGACAAAAAGAGCAAGACATTTTATTAAGTACATTCAATAAATTAAGTAAAATAAAAAAAAAATCAAATGCTGTTAAAAAATAAGTTAAATTGATGGAATATGAGTTTAAATATATGGCATTTATTTAATTAATTTTGTGGCAAAATCTGTTGCAAAGCATGCACAGCTTGTTATAGATAAATATGAGGTTACAAGTGACTTCAATGTCTTAGCTAGCTCCCAAACAGACAAAACAATAGGAAACACTGAGCACTCAATTAACTAAATTCACACATCTTTAATTTAAGTAATAGCAAGAATTTAATTCCATTTCGCCTGCTATTAGCCTTCACACGTCGCAGGACTTCCTTATCATGCAGCTCATTAGATTAAATTAATTCCCCCTCTCGAGTCACATTCCAGGTCTACCAGTTGCAATTGAAAATACAGTTGCATGTAAAGTTAAAGGACAGTATGATTTAATTATTAACCACATCAGTCCATCAGAATCATGACAGACCGTATCCAGCATCCAGCGGAAGGAAAGGAGATACAGGAAACTTCAAGGTATAACATAGTTCTGCATTTTAAAAAAGGTTAGGTTCATGTTCGGTTCTGGTTCACCGCCTACCTCAATTAGAAAGTTCTAGTTCGGTTCAGTTCTGATTGAAAACTAACAGTCCTGGTTCCGTTTGGGTTCGGTTCGCGCAAGAACCCTGGCTGTAGACAAGGGGTGGGCGGTGAATGTCCTGTACCTGGACTTCAGCAAGGCATTTGATTCCATGCCTCGTGGCAGGCTGATCAGCAAGCTGGGGGACCTAGGTATAGGAGACAAACTGGGTATAGGAGACAAACTGCTATGGTTGGTCGAGAGCTGGCTGCGGGACAGGAACCAGAGGGTGGTGGGGGGAACTATCTAAACCTAGACCTGTAACCAGTGGGGTCCCACAGGTGTCAGTACTCGGACCAGTGCTGTTTAACATCTTTATTGGGAACATAGCAGAGGGTGTCAAAAGTAAGATGTTCCTTTTTGCAGATGATACCAAGCTATGTGGGAGGGTGGACACAGTGGAGGGGAGACAAAAGTTAAAGGAAGATCTGTCTAGGCTGGAGAAATAGTCGGGCATCTGGCAGTTAGGATTCAGTGCCAAGAAATGCAAGGTCATGCACCTGGGAGCCAGGAACCCAGGGGCTGACTACTGGCTGGGGGGTTCAGGTTACCATCTTGGAGGAGGAAAAGGACTTAGGAGTGCTGGTCAGGGGTTACGTGAAGCACTGTGTGCAATGCCATAAGGCAGTGGCCAAAGCTAATAAAATGCTGGGCTGCATCGCCAGAGGAATCGCCTCCAGTAGGGAAGAAGTTATTTTGCCATTGTACAGATCTCTGGTGAGACCCCACCTGGAGTACTGTGTACAGTTCTGGTGCCCCTATCTAAAGAAGGATGTCAATCTATTGGAGGGGGTCCAGCGGAGAGCTACCAAGATGATCCAGTGCATGGGGACAAAATATAAGAGGAGAGGCTGATGGAGCTCAACATGTACTCCATGGAGGACAGAAGAGAGAGAGGGGAGGACATGATAGAAACCTTCAAGTACCTCAAAGGCATAAACAGGGTTCGAATGGAGGGTATATTCAACCTGAGAAAGGAGGGTACTACAAGAGGGCACAGCCTAAGGCTGGTTTGGGGGGGGGTAGATTTAAAAAGGAAATGAGACACTTTTTTTATGGAAAGGGTGGTTAAAGGTGGAGCGAGGTTGCTGGAGGAGGTGGTATCTAGCCAAATCATTAAAAGCATAGAGTACTACCTCCTGCTATGGAAGTAGCTCCCTCAGGGACCTTAATTTCTGAGCTGCCATTGGGTCCATACTAAACCCTTGTACAGGTAACCAGATTACCCAGATCAAAACCCCCTTGGGTAACATCTCAGATCCCTCACCGACCTCTCTACCTGTCTCAATAAACTCCCTCCTCAACCACCCATTGGAGGGAACATCAGCCCAAACTGCCCTCCTTCTCACGCTAATCCTACCTCTCCACCCTCCTTTTATTTTAAGGCCATTAGCCAGAGAGTCACTACCAAACTGCTGAAGGCAGTGCTGGGTAGAGGTCGCCCTGGCAGTGATGGTCTTTTACCAGCTTTCCTAAAACTGATTTTCTTCCCCATTGTCAAGCCCCTTACTTTCATCTTGAACCTTGCCCTCTCGTCTTCCACTTGTGCCAGGCTCCTGGAAACTTGCACACGTTACCCCTGTTTGCAAAACCGGTGATCGACTACAGGCCCACCATTCTGCTCCCTCATTTCAGCAAATTACTTGAAAATATCATTCATTACCAGTTATCTGAACACCTGAAAAAGTACAACCTCCTATGCCCCCTTCAACACAGTTTTTGCAAACATCATAGTACCTCTTCTGCCTTGATGCTTTGTATAGACCACATAATTAGGAATATGGACGAGGGGAAGGCCACAGGTGCGATTTTTGTGGCTCTATCCAAGGTGTTTGACCTAGCTGACCACCAACTTCTCAGCTCCACTCTTTGCAGTTTTGATTGCTCATTGGGAGACCCAATCTCCACAAGGACATAGACAGGATGGAAGCTGTCCAGAGAAGGGTAACTAAAATGGTGCAGGATCTGCACCGGAAGACATATGAAGAGAGACTAAAGGAGCGTAATATGTATAGCCTCGAGGAAAGGAGGGAGAGGTTGAACATGCTAGTAATTTTCAAGTACCTCAAGGGAATCAACAAAGTCCAAGAGAGTAGCATCTTTCAAAAAAAGAGGAGTGCAAGAACAAGGGGGCACAATTTGAAGATGGGGGGGGGCTCAGAGGTAATGTAAGGAAGTATTTTTTCACAGAGAGGGTTGTGGATGCATGGAATGGCCTTCTGGAGGAGGTTGTGGAGTCAAAAACAGTGGTTGAATTGAAGCATGCATGGGACAGTCATAAGGCAATTCTAGGGGATGGGGGTAGAAAGAAGTAGGCTGCTGGTTAACTAGGATCTGATGCTTATCCATTAGATAGGGAAATGGGCAGACTGGGTGGACCAAGCGGTCCTTATCTGCCATCAAATTATATGTTTCTGTGTTTCTATCGAATGCTACGTCCTGGTTCCACAGTTATCTATCTGGTAGATCCCAGACTGTCATCATAGCCAAAGTACACTCTTCCACTTTACCTTTTGGTACTTGTGTCCCCCAGGGCTCAATACTTGTTCCTTTGTTTTTTTCCATGTTTATAAAGGTGCTCCCAGCAGATAGCCTCACCTGTTATTCACTCCTGTACACCGATGATTTAGTCCTCTACTATAGTGACAACTCGCTTGAACCTATCTCATCCACCCTTTCTGTCAACTACGGTGCTGCTCACAACTAGTTCCTCTCCAACAAACTGGTAGTCAATAACAAGAAGACTAAGGCTATGCTCTTTGGCTCCAAACCCTTCCTGACCAAGGCCACCAAAGCCAACTTGTCCCTCCTAGTTCACGCCCCTGCAGGTCCCCCGCTTGACATTGTCCCCACTTTCAAATACCTTGGTGTTACCCTCGACCACTCTCTTACTTTTGTAGAACACATCAACAACACCGTGTGGAAAATCCACCAAAGACTTGATGCTGCCTACATGCTAAAGCAACTACTATCCATGGAAGCTCGCCTTGCCATCGTGCCAGGCAGTCTTCTGCCCCTGCTAGACTGCTGCTCCCCTGTCTACTCTCTCATGTCCTCCTCATTGCGCACCCATTTAAACTCCACTTACAATTCCATATGCGGCTTTGCGCTTCAAGCTCTTTACTCCACCCACCACTGTGCTCTCTACCAGTCTCTTGGATGGCTCCCATTACAGGGTCACTTTGACTATACCATGGGTTGTCTAATTGCAAACTCCCTCAGGAGCCACCACTCATCACCCTACTGTTCTCTTCTCACAGAAGAGTGGTACCTAGGAGCCTCAGGGTAACCTGTATTCCACCACTCGAAGTGCCACGTATATCTTCAGCCGTGGGTAGTCGAGCTTTCTCCGTCTGTGCCCCACCCTGTGGAATAAATTACCTGCATTCATCTGCTCCTCTGCCACCCACCTGTCCTTCAGAAACAGTCTGCACAACTGGCTTCTAGTTGGGTCAGGCTGTACCTGCCCTCAAGGCAATACCAGAGGGAGTGGGGCTATCAAGACGCTAGGCAACTCCATCTACCTGCATTTCTGGCCTTTCCCACTCTGTCCCTTAGCTTTCTCTGCCAGCATCAATTGCCCCCAAGATAACACCAGTGGGTGCGGGCCATCGTGGCGCCAGGACCTGCTGTGCCGTCTTTTGGGACCCCACCTCTTCCTTCAACTCACCTCCCTGTTGCCCCCTAGCCTTCTCTGCCTGCATCGTACCTCACGGTACTCTCTCTGCTCTCCTAAACTGTTCTTACGTCTTTGCAGTACTACTGATCCACTGTTTTGATATTTCTCTAGCAAGTCTGAGCTTCTACGGACCTAATTATCCTAGATCACTGTCAACTTGTGTAGCTTGTATGCTGTATGTAAACTTTCATACACCTACTAATTTAGCCCACTGCCCATTGTTACAGCAGGTAGGCATCTTAGATAGACCTTGAACACTGAAACTGTGCTTGTAGACCTGATTTGTCTCCGTCACATGTTAATTACCTCGTCTGGAGGTACATTATCGAATCTTGTATTATATTGTCTATATTGTATTATATTATGTTACTCTGTACTATTGCTATTTTTGTGCATCGTCTCTGTTGATTATGTTATTTTGCAGCCACATGTGTGGCCTAGGTCATGTCTGAAAATGGTCCAATGAATCGGCGCGCTTATCTGGTTAACAAAGACATAAATAAATACAATAAACAGCTTCAAAGGGGTGGGGTGGGACAGGGTGAAGAATAAAATCAGAACGGGAGGAATCAGCTCTGAGAAGGGGAGGGGAGAGTGTTGGGGGGAGTAGGTGGATGACTCCAGGAAGTGTGTGTGTGTGTGTGGGGGGGGTGTGCAGCTCCAGAGATTTAAGCTGAGCTGCACACTCAGGCAGACTAGATAGACTATTATGGCCTGATTCTGCTGGCAGTTTCGTATGTTCGTATACTGTATGTTTCTCTGTCACCTGATTGTTGACAAGCTTTCCCTGATCATTACTGTAATGAACTACATTCCTGTAGGGATGTGAGTTTGAGGGTCTCTGTCCCCAAGAACTTTCTGTGTACATCCTAGTCACCGCCTCCCTATTACTGCTTGTAGTTTACAATTGTGTGGGACTGAATGAATCCATGTTGTTAGAAGAATGGGTTACCTGTCTAGAACTGTGATTCTTTTAGTAGCATTAATCCACAGCCCATTCAAACCCTTCCAGCCATTGTCTGACAAGGGTTGTTGTAGGACCTTTTGTTTGATGACCTCCTCTGAACAGCAACATTTTTGAACGTTGGTAGCAAATGGGTGCACAATGCACATTTCAAAGAACATTTTTTTTAGTCCAGTGCATGTGTCTTCTGTACTACGAGAGTGTGGTCTGTGAATGAATACCACTAGATGGGCAGTTACAGGTAAGACGCTGCTGAATACTGTTAGAAGTACTAATGTTTTCCAAATTCCTTTTCATAAATTGCTCTTCTAAGGCTTTCGGTGTGGGAGCTATGGAGGAGGATGATGATGATATCTATGCCAGAGATTCACTGCATCGCTATGACACTGTCCTTCGAGATGAAGAACCTGGAGATGGGCTTTATGGATGGACAGCGCCAGAGCAATACAAAAATGAGAAGAAAGGTGAGGACTCCAGGGCTGTTCTGATGGGGCTTACTCTTTTACCACATCTCAAGCATATAACAGAAAATATTTATTTATTTATATTTATTTCAAAAGTTTCACCAGGAAAGACATACTGAGCTGAAATCAGCTCATTTCCAGATGTGTCCTGGGAGGAAGGGGAGGAGGAAACAGACAAAAATGCAGTATACAAGTTTAAATGATACAGATAGGAACTTGTTTCATACAGGCAATTGTGTAAGTCTTTACATCGAATAAGTGGATTTAAACATATTACAGAGCAAGCAGTAGCACAAGTGCTTGACAAGGGGGACAGGAGGGTCCTAATGGGAGGACTGCTGAGGGGGGAAGGAAGTAGGGCAGACAGGGCAACAGGGCATTGAAATAAAGCAGGAACTGGGATAGGGAGAATTACAGTGACGGGGGAACACCATCATGGAAAGGTAAGCACTACGATGGCTGTTTGGCTACCAGAGAACCAAGAAGGAGGCAGTATAGTGCAGTGATTTAAGGCTCTGAGCTGCAAATCTGGAGACCTGGCTTTGAATCCCACAGCCCCCACGTGCATACTGTGTGACCTTGAGCAAGTCAGTTAACTTGCCTGTGCTCCCAGGTCGCACCTGTAAACAAGTTTTCAGCTTAGTGTGTTACTCCCGGTAAAACAATTGGGGAGGAGGTTTGTTCTCTGCACTTTTTAGGCATGTTACCTCTTCGGAGTCAGGCAACTCAATGCCCAGATTGAATTTTCAGGTTTTGATTACTGATCTCCCTCAATATTTATTGGGCACTCTGCAAAAGATTTGGTAAAACTACTTTTAAAGATTTTCTAAAATTCTGCACAACTTGTGTAATTATATGTATTTTTTACTTTATAGTTTTTTTTCTTCTTTCCACCACTGTGACTCCTGTAATGTCCCTGGCAACCATGCACACAGCCCCATCACTCCCACCCAGCGCTCTCCTTACTTTGGCACCTTTGGCCCAGATATTAAGTGCAGTCCCCAGGATATCCTCCTGTGGGGTGTCTAGAGGGAGGGGAGATCCCCCGAGCCTTCGGCCAGGTGTGAGGGGGTTGGGGAAGGAGTTTGGGCCCAAGAATACTGGAATGATCATACTGCTGTGGTGAAGTGTTTCCTTACAGTTTCACCCAACCCCAAGGATGTTACTGTTGGAAGACATCATGGACCTGTGCACACCTGGGGTGCTTTCACCATGTCTGCAGCATCCTAGCAACCCGCAACCCTCGGATCGCACTTACACCTGTAGCTTCTGGAGTGACAGCATTGCAGTGGAGGACAGTACCTTCCTCCCCTGGGAGGAGGAGTGCACCTTCTAGGATGCTGAATCCTCCCTCACTGGCAATCTTCTGGATGCTCAATCTTCTCTTCCCTGGCCAACCCCCGGCAACCCGAGCTCGCTTCTGAGCCCGGGTCACCAGCATAGTGTGAGATGTGGCATCCAGCGCCTCACCCTCAGTGCCACTGGGCCGGCCGTCTTGGTGGTGTCACTTTGTGAACCCAAGTATTTTTCTAGTAGAATGTAGCATACCGTCTTTGAGTGCTTGCAAGTGAGATTCAGCGTCTTGAAATGTCTGATTGATGTCCAGAAGTGACTGGGCGAGCTCTTGATTGTTTATTTTGTAGAGCTCGATTTCTTCTGGTCTCTATCTAGGGTCAGCTTACTTTTATATTGAGTATCAAAGAAGGGGTAGGGTATAGGAGAATCGAGGGGATTTGTGGGCTGTTGTAGGCATCCCCAAGTGGTCTGTATACAGAGGTGCATATCTGGTGGGTTAAGCGAGGGTGGGGCAGGGAGGATGTGAGGGAATAGGAGCATGTACAGGCAACAAGATCGTGAGAAGAGGGTGATGTGCTTTAATGGTTTTTGGGCAGCAGTCTTCCTGGGGACAATGTTGGTAACGGGGGCTGTCCGGTGTGAGGAGCCTGGAGCATCTAAGAGCAGAAGTAAGGCAGCTCAGATGGGAGGTGGAGAGGATGGAGTGGAGAGTAAGAGGAGTCATGCAGGGAAGAGAAAGACAGATGGGGGATGATCAGGGGAGCGAGGTCAGCAGGCAGTGGAAGGGAGTAGGGAGGATCACCCAGGATTTGGGGGTACCCCTACTTTGGAGGATCTTGGAGCCCAAGGAGGGGGAATGGCAAGTGGTAGGGGAAAGAGGTGGTCTGCAAGAGTTGCAACAGGAGTGGGAGCATTCAAAGAGGTGTTTTTAAAGAATAGATTTCATCGATTGGAAGTGAGAAATGGGGAAAAAGAGGTGGGGAGAGAGGTCACGTTAAGACAGCGGGGTCTGGGGCAGTAGGACAGAAGAGGAAAGGTAGGACCCTACAAAGTAGTCAAGGCAGGTGTGGAAAATGAAACATAGAGAGTGGAGCAGGGGGTTGGGGGAAGAGAGGATAGGGTGACAGGAGAAGAGAAGGACAGACCCCACTGGTCAGTGGAGGAAAGGTAAGTGTAATGGGAGGACAGGAATTACACTGTAGGGTGTTGCAAGGGAATTACAGCTGATCCCTGTCTAGGGTCATCTTATAAATATGTAGCAGATTAGGGGAGTCCTATAGAGGGCAGGAGGGATACTATCTGTGATTAGTCTACAAGGGTATCACAGGCACGGGGGTGCAACTGGTCCCTTTCTAAGGTCAGCTTACTTTCGTATTGAGCATCAAAGAAGGGGTAGGGTGTAGGAGAATCAAGGGGATGTGGGGGCTGTTTTAGGCATCCCTGTGTGGTCTGTATACCGAGGTACATATCTGGTGGGTTAAGAGAAGCAAGGGCTGGGAGGATGTGGGAGAACAGGAGCAGGTACTGGCACCAGGACAGTGAGAAGAGTGTGTTGTGCTGTAGTGGTTGTTGGGCGGCAGTATTCCTGGGGACAGTGTGGGTAATGGGGCTGCCCAGTGTGCAGGAGCCTGGAGCATCTAAGGGCAGAAGTAAGGCAGCTCAGATGGGAGGTGGAGAGGATGGAGTGGAGAGTAAGAGGAGTCATACAGGGGAGAGAAAGACAGATGGTGGATGATCAGGGGAGCGAGGTCAGCAGGCAGTGGAAGGGAGTAGGGAGGATCACCCAGGATCTGAACGTTTCCCTACCTCAGAGGTCTTGGAGCCCAAGGAGGGGGACTGGCAAGTGGGAGGGGAAAGGGGTCACCTGCAAGGGTTGCAACAGGGGTGAGAGCATTCAAAGAGGTGCTTTTAAAGAATAGATTTCATCCATTGGAAGTGAGAAGTGGGGAACAAGAGGTGGGGAGAGAGGTCACGTTAGGACAATGGAGTCTGGGGAAGTAGGACAGAAGAGGGAGGTAGGACTGTACATGGTAGTCAAGGTGAGTGGGGAAGATGGAACATGGAGAGTGGAGTGGGGGTGGGGGGAAGAGAGGATAGGGTGATAGGAGAAGAGGAGAAGGAGATGGTGTGTGTGTGTGTGTGTGTGTGTGTGTGTGTGTGGCCAGAAAGGGAGGGACATGGAGGGGGTTGGGAAACAGATGGAGTAGCAGGTATAGGCTGTGGAGGTGTCAGGCATGCAGGGCTTTGGGAGAGTAAGGGTGGGATGCCTCTCAGGACAGAGGGGGAGCAGTTAGGTGGGGGAGAAGGTCATATGGCAGTCAGAGAAGGAAGGGATAGTGACAGGAATGGAGAGGGCGGAAGGTTGGTAATCCTAGAGGACCCCAAAATTCAGGGTATTCACTAGAGAAGGAAGGGGGCCAAAATTCATGTAGGAAGGTGGTTTGCATGCCAGGGATGACAGCAGAGAGGGTATGCCCAAGAGTTGGTGAGGGGGGGTTGGAGAGAAACCAGTCATAGTTATATACCCAGATACCAGTGGCCTAGCCAGGGAGGAGGTGGGGGTTGTACGAGATAGATTCAGGATGATAGAGAGGACCTGCAGGGAGGTGGCCAGATTGCTGACGTTCTCAGAGGTGTTGCCATTACCCAGAGCCAGCACAGTCAGGAAGAAGAGGACAGAGGAATTCAGTGACTGGCTGAGGGAATGGTGCAAAAAGGAGGGATATGACTATTGGGGGCTGGGGGCAGATCTGGTTAATTAAAACACTTTCTGCACCAGAGCGAGTGCACCTCAGTTGAGGGAGGGGTGTGGCTTGAGGTCCTCAGGGACAATGGGGGGAACATAGCCCCATAAACTTAATTTAAACTACTAAGGGAGGGGGGATGTGGGCATGCAGGCCTGGACTCCAGAAGGAGGTGGTCAGCAGACCCCGCCCCCACCAGTAGCGTGGAACTAGAGGGTGGAAGTGGAGGGGGAGCGAAAGGGTTAGTAATGGGGGATGGGGGCACAAGCATTGGGGAGAAATGAGAAAGGCAGATTTGTGGGAAAGGAAGGAGACTTAGACTGTAGGTAGAAGGTGGTGTCCCTGAATGCATGGAATCTTGGAAACCAGATGGATGACCTGCAGGCTTTGTTGACAGAGAGGGGAGTGGCATCGAGGCAGTCAGAGAGACATGGGCCACACCAAACCATGACTGGGACTTCTTGATCCCTGGTTATAATTATATGGCAGGGACGTGGTGAGGAAAAGGGGGAGGAGTGGTGGTTTTCATCAGGGAGGGTATAACATGTACGAGGGAAGGGTGGGAGGTGGCAAGGGCAGAAGCAATGTGGATACAGTTACTGTCTGATAGAGGGAGGAAGGTGAGATTGGGGGTCGTTTACAGACCACCCAACCAGGAGGAAGAAAAAGGCAGAGACTTGAACTCACAAATATTGACTACTAAGCCAGCTCACTTGCTCAGTGGTTAGCACAACTGCTTCTGATGCCGGCGGCGGTCCAGGAGCCACCTTGGGTGTCGGAGCCTGCCGGGGGAGGAGGATTGAGCATCCCAGGGAATGCCCTCCTCCTCCGGGGGGAGGGGAGACTAACGGCCGGTGCGGTACTGACCTCTGGTGGTGGTTGGAGGTTGGTGCAGGGCGGTCACATTAGGGGCATAGCACAGGCAGTGGTCCAACGTGGCACGGACAGGAGTATGCGCGATGCTGACATTGATGGCATTGCACGTCTGCGCCAAGGAGAAAAAGCACCAAGAAAATCAAATTCTCTGGCGTGATGATGTCTGGCCCTGTGGCCTCGCACTGGGCACACCAGAGCTGCTCCTCTGGCCTGGACTCAGTCTTCTGTGATGTGCAGGCTACCTGTTATGATGTGGCCTAGAAGAATGGGTAGGAGCAGAGCACCAGAGTTGTGACCAGTGCAGGAGCCGCTGAGGCCAGTCGGAAGATGGGGGGAACCATAGGTACAACCCCTCAGCCGAGGAGGTAGAAACAAAGTAAGAAGAAAAAAAAAATATTGACTGCTGCAGGTAAGGGAGAGGTGGTAACAATAGGAGACTTCAGTCTGCCCAAGCTGGACTGGAGGGTACCAGCCATAACCTGCACCAGGAGTCAGGGGATCCTAGAAGTGCTGCAAAGTGGTTTCCTAATTCAGGGCCTCACAGAACCCACCAGGAAGGGGGCAGTCCTTGATCTGGTGCTGGCGAATAGGGAGCACATCCAGGATATGATGGGCAAGGAGCCCCTGGGTGGAAGTGACCATTGCACAGTGTGGTTCCAGTTGGACGTGGGCAGAGAAAAGGCCTCCCACTAAGATGAAAATCCTGGATTTTAGGAAGGAAGACTTCAGAAAGATGGACAAGTTGCTAAGGAGTCACCTGGCAAGCATCTGAGTGGATATGGTGCTGGACCAAAGGTGGTTCATCATCAAGTGCGGAATAACGGTTGCCACAGAGGAGGGCATTAGACTCAAGGGGAAAAACTCAATTGCCAAAACACCCAGCTGGTTTAGTACAGAGGTCACCCAGGCAGTAAGGTACATGAGGTTGGCTTACAAGATTTTCAAGAGGACCAAGAGGGAGGAAGACAGGGAGGATTACCTGGATGGATAGTTTAGCAGGTAAGGTAGTCTGGCAGGCTAAAGCTCAGAAAGAACTGCAGCTGGCTGAGGGAATTAAAAAAAGGAGAGAAGGCCTTTTTCCTCTATATTAGCAAGAAAAGGGACAAGAAAGATGGGATTGTTAGGCTCAGGAAAGGGGACTTGTGGGTCGAGGAGAATGTGGCAAAGCAGAGGTACTGAACAAGTACTTCTGTTCCATCTTCGCCAGGGAGAAGGATGAACTGGTGCCACTAGGGGGAAAAAGAGCTGGGGGGGGGCACAGATGTAGGGATAGTGGTGGATAGGGTGAGGACAGGGCTGCTAGCTTTGAGGTTGGATAAATCCCCAGGCCTGGACAGCATACACCCAAGGGGTCTGGTGGAGGAGCTTGCATATGCATTGGCTGACCTGTTCAGTAGTTCATTGGAGTCATGCGTGGCACCATAGGACTGAAGAACGGCACATGTAGCACCCCTTCATAAGAGTGGTCCTAAAGACAACACAGAGAACTACAGACTGGTCAGTGTGGCCTCGGTCATGTGCATGTTCATGGAGCCCAGACTCAAGGAAAGGTTGTTAGAGTATCTAGATGAGCATGGTCTTCAGGATGTGAGGCAGCAGGGGTTTATGGGAGGGAGGTCATGTCAGATTAATCTGATTGACTTCTTTGACTGGGTCACTAAAACAGTGGACAGAGGCCAAGCAGTGGACATCCTTTGCCTGGACTTCAGCAAGGCCTTTGACTCTTGTATGAGGAGAGGTTGGAGGCCATGAGCATATACTCCCTGGAGGAGAGGGGAGACAGACAGGGAACATGATTGAGACCTGCAAGTATTTGGAAGGAATAAATAAGGTGGACAAGGAGGGTCTCTTTAAGCCCACTGGAAACTAAACCATGAGGGGACACAGTTTCAAGGGGAGGGTTAGGAGGGAAGCCAGGAGGCACTTCTTCACAGAGAGGGTTGTGGCAGGTTGGAATGTGCTTCCAGAAGAGGTGGTTTTGATGAAGACAGTGGGAAGTTTCAAGAGAGGCTGGCATAGAGTCAAGTTAAAAATAAGGGGTGAATTAAGGGGAATGGTGGATTGGGGAGGGGAGCAAGGTCACTACCTTAAACTGAGGACCCTGCAATACAAGCAGACTTGAAAGACCAAAATGGCCTTGTTCTGCTGGCTTCTTCATATGTTCGTATGTTTGTGATGGTTGTCCTGAGAGAATCCTTTCCACCTCCAACACTGAAAGCAGACTTCTTGTTAGCATTCTTTTGGGCATGGACAAAACTGGAAAAGGTGAACTTTGCTGTTTTAACGCCTCTGAGGGGAAAATGTCAGCAAGGTGAGGACCACAGTACAACTGTAATGCAATGTTATAGATTGCGTAGGAATATATACCATTGCCCCCCCCCCAACACACACACAATTTCGAGTAGCTGAATCCATGCCCTGTAATTTTTTCCCCTGTTGTCCAGTAAATGTGGGATTTTTTTTCACAGTAATACAAGTTCTGTAAATTACAACTAAACTGCACCAATATTCTATAGCCCTTATCAGATTAATGCATTAGCAGCTGTATTGCTCTGACTAGAGTTTGTTATGGTCAGTAATTCTCCCTTCCAGTCTTATTGGCCCCACAGTAGTAGTAGTTTTTCTCTTACTGTTTACATTATCGAGAAAAATCATTCAAGTTTCCAGTATTTCCTGATGCTAATTGCTTTTCCAGTTTATCTTCTTTTATGAATTGCTTACGCAATGTATCTTTTTCCTTGTACTTTTCTTCGGCTTCCGTTGTACCTTGCGATTTAACCCTATGGAGCCTATCCATTTTCTCAGTGAACGTGCATATTTGCCTAAGCACTTTTGAGAATGGCATTGAGATACAGTTATGGCCAAAAATATTGGCGCCCTTGCAGTTTTTTCTAATAATGTACCATCCCTTCCAGAAAATTGTTGAAATTAAAAAATATTTTGGTATCCACATATGTATTTCTTTGGTTTGCAGTGGAATAAAACACAAAAAGCAGAAAAATTTACCAAGTCTTAGCTTATTCCACACAGAAATCCTTAAATGGCCCGGACAAAATTATTGGCACCTTTTAGAAGTAGTTAGAAATAATTAGATTTCAAGCAGGTGATTCTCCTTCACTTTGGAATTGAACTCACTTGTGGTGAGTTGCAGGTGCCTGCAATATAAAAATCACTCATTCAACCAGTTTGAATAGAGAAAAGGACTCATTCTCCTGTTTTGTGTCACTGTGTGTACTGCAATGAGCATGGAGAAAAGAAAGACAGCCTGAGGAGGTCAGACAGAGGATTGTAGCCAAGCATGGACAATCTCAAGGCTACAAATCAATCTCCAGAGACCTTGATGTTCCTGTTTCCACCGTACATAATGTTATCAGGATGTATAAGGCCCATGGCACTGTAGCCAACCTCCCTGGATGTGGCTGCAAGAGAAAACTTGATCGAAGATTGCAGCGCAGGATTGTTCGAATGGTGGAGAAAGCACCTCGATCAACTGCCAAACAGATTCAAGCTGACCTTCAGACCCAAGGTACGACAGTTTCAACTTGCACCATCCGTCGCCAACTCAGTGAAAGGGGGTTATATGGTAGGAGGCCCAGGAGGACCCCACTGCTGAGAGAGAGACATAAGAAAGCCCGACTGGGGTTTGCCAAAACACACCTGAACAAGCCAAAATCCTTCTGGGAGAATGTCCTGTGGACAGATGAGACCAAATTAGAGATTTTTGGTAAAGCACATCATCTCTATGTTTACAGAAAACAAAAGGAAGCTTTCAAAGAAAAGAACACCTTCCCTACAGTCAAACATGGAGGAGGTTCAGTGATGTTTTGGGGTTGCTGTGCTGCTTCTGGCACTGGGTGCCTTGAACGTGTGCATGGCATCATGAAATCTGGAGATTACCAGGCCATTTTGGAGCGCAATGTTGAACCCAGTGTCAGAAAGCTGGGTCTCCGTGAAAGGTCATGGGTCTTCCAGCAGGACAATGACCCCAAACACACTTCAAAAAGCACCCAGGAATGGTTCAAGACAAGACGCTGGACTGTTCTGAAGTGACCAGCAATGAGTCCAGATCTGAATCCCATTGAAAACCTGTGGAGAGATCTGAAAACAGCAGTTGGGAGGAGGCACCCTTCAAATCTGGGAGAACTGGAGCAGTTTGCACAAGAAGAATGGGCCAAACTGCCAGTAGAGAGGTGCAGGAAGCTCATCCATGGCTATAGGAAGCGGTTGATTGCAGTTATTTTGACCAAAGGCTGTGCTACCAAATATTAAGTCTAGGGTGTCAATAATTTTGTCAATGCCATTTTTTTCATTTTCTGATTTAAAAGGATATATTAACTTCTGAATCAAAAACAAAGGTTCTGTAATATTAACAGAGAAATAAAGAATTGTGGAGACCAAATACTGTACTGTTCTTAATTTCAACTTATGTTTAGAGGAAATTGTGAGTTATTTGAAAAAGTGCAAGGGCGCTAATATTTTTGGCTACGACTGTATCTGTTTGTTCTGCATTCCAGCAGTCCATCATCCACCATACCATGTTATCATAAGTACCAAACCTTAGATTATGCTGTATATCAATCCGGGGAAGTGCAGAACTGAACACCATGTGATTACACCCTTTAGATTTAGGACATCAAAATGGGATACCTGTGAATCATTTTTTTCGGACTCCAGGATTACTGTGCACCAAACTGCCAGTCCAGAAAAAATGACTCCAGGCTCCAAAGGGTTAACATGCCTGTATGCTTTTCATATTAAATTTTAATTAGCCGTATGGGTATCTCTCCCTTCTTATTGTATTTTGTTTTTTTTGTATGCATTGTTTTCTCTTAGCTGTAATAGTTTCGATTTTAGCACATCACTTCTCAGTACTCCAGTTTAAATTTCTGTGTTCCCCAAGCATATTATTGCATCTTCCTGCTTTGGGATTATAATATACTGTCTGTCCTTCTACAACCAGTTCCTTTTGTATTTTAGATTTACCTGTACTGTGATCGCTCCCTGCTAATGACTCTTTTTTTATGGCACCCAGTAATATCCGAGTTTATATTGCTTAGAACTAGATCCAGAGTTTACTCTTCTCTGGTTTTTTGACTTGCATCTTGGTGAAAATTACAATCACTACTAATCTCAATGAATTGTTTGCCTGCTCTGCTGTTTGCTGTCCCAGCATGCCAGTCTGTCTCTTCTTACTTAAAGTCTCCAACTAGTGCAATATTTCTTTTCAGTTATGTCATTTTTCCTTTTCGCTGTTTATTCCCTTATCACCTTTGCTGTTGCAATCTGGTAGCCCATAGCACACCACAATTAGGGCTGTCTTCCCTCTGTTTGCCCTCTGTCCACCCTCTGTCCTTCCCCATAATGATTAGAGTTCTCATTTGTCTCCCTTTATGTCTACTTCCTATCCCATTTTTCTATTCTTATTAATGTAGTGTCATTAAAGTCAGTATTCCTGTCACGGATGATTACTGCTGGAAAGACTAACCTGCTCAATTCTTCCACACTGTGGCCAGATTGCTAAATCTGATGCATCTGCAGTGTAGATGAAAATCTGCAGCAGATATGTGCGAGGAGTTTAATTGGTTCTTCCAGGGACGTGGATATGGTGTACTTATCCACACTTGTGGCAGTGTCCTTTCCCTTTAATGCTTGCCGGAAAGTCTTCAAGCTGACTCCTCCCACCCAGGTGGTAACTCCTTGGTACCACCCTGTGACGTCAGATCTTCCTTTCTGCTGGAAGAAAGTTCTCTCCTTACCGCTCTCTGCGCTGAGTAGGCTCTTTACTTTACAACTTTCATGTTGCGATTCTGTTTGTCTTCACCTCATCTATGATAGGCAACTTGAAGTTGGTACAGGGATTCAAAAGATGTGCGTGTGGGCAGAATATGTCCTGGACAGACCCGCACTCCACATGTGTCTACTGCCTAGGCCACGAACACGATCCTCAGGCATGCGGCCTGTGTCGCATTTAGCATCCTACAATGTTGGAAGACCATCACGCTTGGCGTTTGCTGGAGTTTCCTGATGAACGGGATCCTCCCATTAAATCGAAAGACGTGCATCTGGTGGTCTCCATGGCTGCAGAGTCCACTGAACAGCTTGCAGCATTCAGAGAAGCTGTGGCTGTGGTTGTGGAGCATGTCTCTTGAGCTTTGGCCTTTTTGCCACTCCTTTAGGCACCACCTTCTCAGGAGTGTTTAGGGATTTGCGCCAGTCCTTTCTCACCCTTGGGCAGTGACCTTCTTCAAGCATGAAATCTAAATCTAAAAAAGAGACTAAAAAGAAGTCTCACCGTCAGTCGTGGGATTGCGAGTGTTCTCGGGCCTCGGATTTCAGCGCTTCTACAGAGGTTTCGACTACAGTCAGTCCTTCAGCCCAGGCCGCTGGCTCCATGGTCTTCCCATTGGGCCAGTTGGTTGAGATGCTCATTGACCAACCTGTTGAGATTTTTCTTGAGTCGGTCGACGTGTTGTCACCAGATGAGGCCAATACCTCCCTCCCTCTCTAGGACTCCGTTCCTGCCTGTTACCTCCCAGAGAGGGTTGGACCAGCATGCTGAGTTGCTTCTCCTCCTCAGGATCCTGTGAACTCAGAGGATCCTTGACTTTCGCCAGTTCCCTGTGACCCACTGTCGGCAGCCCTGATGATCGAGGTCACGGTCCTGATCCAGAAGTTATGAGTTGAGCAGCCCATGTCGTTATCGGCGTTCCCACTCTCTACATTTGGGCAAGCGTCGTCATCGCTATTCTTCCTCGAACGAGGAGAGGCTCTGATGCAAGATGCGCTGGCACTCTGAGGAGTTTATGTGGCACCAGCTCATGTTCACTGGGGTTAAGCCAATTCCAGCCACAACCCCGGCTATCACATGGCTCCCGCCACCGAGGCCCAGCCTACTCTGGCTTGGTCAACACCAGCCTCTCTGCCTATCCTGGTGGTGCTGCCAACTAAACAGCCAAAGGAGGGCCCCCTTCCTAAGGATGCCGGCACCGCTTCAGGGCTTCAGCATTGGCTGTTCTCCTGATAGGCCCCGTAGGGTCAGTGGGAACTGGTGGTTGACCTTTAATTGATGAATCCTTGGAGTCTGAGGGCTCCTCCCTGCATTCCCACCTGGTGGACGTTGAGTCAGGTGAGGATTTTTCGATGGAGCATGGTCCCACTTCTTTCATGGGCCTAGTTTAGTAAATTTCGGAATCTACGGGTCTTCAGATGGAGCCCATCCAGAAGAGGTCTAAGTTCCTCCTTACCAAGATTCTCAACCGGAGTGACTCCCCTTGGGAGGTCTTCCCGGTCACTGATGCCATTCTTGGCCCTGCACTGGAGCTCTGACAACACCTTGCCTCTTGCCCTGCACGATAGACCTGGATGACCCACAAATATGCTGTCCCTACCGGCTCCTTGTCGGGTTCCACCGAACATCCCTTGGCCATGGGTCTAGTGACCGACTCATTTTTTCAGCGAACAGGCAGTGTCGGGGACGTGGATAAGCCTTCCGACAAGGAATCCAAGAAATTGGATCATGTGGCCAAGAAGTTCTATGCGGCCTCCTCCCTCAACCTTCTGCAAGTGAGTTTGGCCCTTGTAATGGCCCACTTTGCTCATGCTCTCCTGGACACCCTTGATGAGGTGCTTCCTCATCTCCCTGTGGACTTGCAGACCACAGTCAAGCAAGTCTGGGACCAGGGCTGAGTGGTGGCCAAGCAGCAGCTCCAGAGGGCCATGGACATTGGTGACTCTGTGACAGGTCGGTGGCCGCTGTGGTGGCCATGTACCCGCAGGGCTTGGCTGAGGATATCAGCCTTTATGGCAGATACCCAGCACAGGTTGGCGGATGTCCCCTTTTTGGGCACCAGCTTGTTTGGGCCAGGGGTTGCAGGGCACCTTACTCGCAATGAAAAATCTAGTGACACCTTGGACTGGGTGACCTCTGCCCAAAGGGATCCGAAGGGCTTTAAGACTCAAAAGAAAAAGCCCTTTCAGCCCCTCTCTGCTCTTGTGGCCAAGCCAGCCTAGCCCCCAGCTGGGAAGCAGGCCCAGGCTTGGCCTCCTCGGCCGAAGTTAGTTGCTTTGGTCATCTGGAAACCAGGACATTGCGGTCCTGCTGGTTCCTCAGCTGGTCCCTCCTCCACTTTCAAGCCTGTCCAGCGACGGGCTGGGGGGTGCCTCCCCCATGCCCATCCTGACTTTCCTGTGTCCTCCTATGCGGGGCCAGCTCCACCACTTCCTTTCTGCTTGGTCCGCTGTTACCATGGACAGGTGGGTCCTCAAAGTGGTCGATCAGGGTCTGGCTCTGGAATTCAAGGCTTACCCACCTTGTTGATCCCATGCCCCACAGGAGGACACGATGTCCGCCAACATTCTATCAGCCCTTTGGGATGACATTGCCCAGCTCCTCCTCAGAGAGGTCATTGCTCCTGTCTCTGACCCTCTAGTATGCCCAGAGTTTGTCTTCAGGTACTTTCTGGTGCCAAAATGGACGGGGGGGGGGGGCTGGTGCCTTAGATCTGCACTACCTGAACAAATTTATTCGGCCTTGCACTTTCAGGATGACCACTCTGTCTCAGATCATACCATCTCTGGAGCAGCACATGTGGTTTTGCTCTTTGGATCTTCAGGACGCATTCTTCCACGTCCCAGTCCATCCATCCCACTGCCGGTTCTGTGTGGTGGGGATCCTCTGTGAGTTCCAGGAAATGCCCTTCAGCATCTCCTCAGCTCCCAGGGTCTTCACCAAATGCATTGCAATGGTAGCAGTTTACCTGAGGTGCCGAGGAGTTCGGGTATACCCCTACCTGGATGACTGGCTAATAGCGGGTCCCTCCAAGGAGGAGATTGAGTGGTCCAGGGATCTGGCCCTCCAGACCTGCATGTGTCTTGGCCTCCTGGTCAGTGAGGCCAAGTCAGAACTTGTACTCTCGCAGGTGATTCATTTCATCGGGGCTGAGCTCGACTCTTGCAGAGCCAGGGCTCGGCTTGGGGCGGACCAGGTGGAGGCTGTCTCCTCCTTTGACCAGTCATTTTGGGTTGGACAGTTGCACCCTGCTCGGGACTTTGTGTCTCCTGGGGTACATAATGGCTTGCACCAGCATAGTCCGTTGGGCCCGATGGAGAATGTGCTCTCTGCAGTGGGAACGTGCCCGCCTATCAACCTACTGGAGCTTTGGGCTTTTCGGCTGGTGCTGACAGCCTTTGCTCCACACATTCAGGGTTAGGTCTTTACACAAGGACCACTTTGACCAGCCAGTCACTGTGACCCAGCTGATGTGGGATGCCCTCCAGTGGTGGTTAGTCCCAGAACATATGCAGGAAGGGATCCCGTTTGTCTGCCCAGAAACGATGGTCATCCTGATGACTGATGTCCCCCTGATGGGCTGGGGTGCCTACCTGGGGGAACCACAGAGTTCATGGGCTCTGGATCCCCGAGGAGTCCCGATGCCATATCAACCTACTGGAGCTTTGGGCTTTTTGGCTGGTGCTGACAGCCTTTGCTCCACACATTCAGGGTTAGGTCATTCAGTTCCAGATGGACAACACAACCATGTACTACCTCAACAAACAGGGTGGGGTGCACTCCCTTCCTCTGTGCACAGAAGCTGTCCATATCTGGACCCTCGTGCTCAGCCTGGGTGCTAATCTCCTGGCCATCTATGTGGCTAGCACCTCCAACAAGCTGGCGGACACCTTCAGCCATGTGGGCGAGGTGTCTCTTGAGTGGTCTTTCCATCCAGTGGTAGTACACAGCCTGTTCTCCCACTGGGGCCCCCCCCCAGTGGATCTGTTTGCCTCCAGAGAGAACGCAAAGCTGAGGCTGCTTTGTGCCCACTACCCTTAGCAGGGAATGCTGCAGGGAGATGCCTTCTCAAGGCCCTGGACGCTGGGCTTCCTCTGTGCCTTCCCTACGTTTTCCCTGATCCACAAAGTGCTGATCGAGGCCAGGAGGGACAAGGCACAGATGATCCTGTTGGCTCCGGACTGGCCCCACCAGTTCTAGTGCCCCAATCTCCTCAGCCTCAGCTGCAGGCTCCCGTGGCGTCTTCCACTCCACCTGGACCTGCTGTCATGCAGTCAGGGGAAGGTATTCCATCTGGACCTTCAATCCCTGCATCTGATAGCCTGGTTCCTGAGCGGCTAGAGTTCCAGGCTTTAGGTCTGTCCGACGATGTCCTCACCGTGGTCGAGGCTTCTTGGAAGGAGTCGACCCAGAATGCTATGCCTTCAAATGGAAGAGGTTCTCCATTTGGTGCCAAGGTAAGGGGCTGAACTTCTTATCTTGTCTGGTGGCTGGCAATCTTTTTTTTTTTAACTTTATTTTTATTGATTTACTGCATAAAAGTACAGCATACATTACCAGTAGGCAGGCTTGAGACATACTGCAATAACAATATTATACATTGTTAAAGAATGTTCACAGTAACATCAAGTAACAGCCCCTATATTGAGTTACATCACTGGGGAGTTATCAGACATTATGTTAATTAACATCCTACAAATTGTATACAATAAGGCTTAATGCAACCATGAGTTGGAGATTGACCAAAACATCTGTTAACACTATATGTTTCCCTATCATATAGATAGCTATAGCTCCCAGCAACATCTATATGCAAGCAACTAAAAAACAAAGAACAGCTTTCAGGTTTATGAACATCTGCAACCTTTAAACCAATGTCTAAACAGTGTTTTGTAAAGCATAAACTCATTTAAGGTCCCAATAAATGCTGACTTAAATCTGCATGCCTTTTACCACCCTCTACAATAATGGACATTTGAGAAACAGTAAATATAGTCCAATTGGAGAGCGACTAGTACCCCTCTGGCTTCCCCAACACTGAAAAATTAAATTGTTAAGTCCATTGAATTAGAAGATGGCAAGCAAACAGATCAGGAGGCCTTATACCCGTGGAGAACAGGTACCTCAGTGAGAGAATGTTATAAAAGTTCTCCTCTGAAAGGTTTAACCCTCACTGTCCTCATTCTCACTATCCACCTAAGAGTTTTTAGCATTGAATTCCTTCTGAACCCGATTGGTAAATTTGATGGCTTCAGTTGGCTCTGAAAATTGGAAAGTCTTACCACCATAGAAGACTCGGAGACGCGACAGGAGCAAAAGCACATGCTGCATCCCCAACTGCTGTAGTCGAACCCACGTGGCATCGTATGCCTTTCTCCTTTGTCGGGTCGTAAAGCTCAGGTCGGGGAATATGTGAATCTTATTCCCCTCCCAGTCCAAAGTTCCAGATTTCTTGGCCCTCTTGATGATAGCATCCTTCTCTCCCATCGAACCTAAGACCATGAGGAAAGTACACGGTGTCATCAGGCCCCTCGTCGTGCGACTCCTGGAACCACGTGGAGTTATCCTGTATGCCTTCACAGTGTTAAACGGAGATGATATCTGGAGAAGTTCTTTCAATAAACCACGTAAAAAATTCAGAGGGTCCTCGGCTTCTTCATTTTCAGGTATGCCCAGGATCCTGATATTCATGGCTCGTGACAGGTTTTCAAGGTTTTCTAACTGGTGTCGGAGCAGGCCATTCTCCTTCAGCAGGCCCACTGTGGCAGACATTGCGGCCGATGCAGATTGCGCCGCTGCCTTGGTGTCCTCCGCCAATTGCCCCACTTTAGTGTCCATAGCTTTAAATTGGGTGGCAAGTTCCTCTGTCCGGCTGTCCAGTTTTGATATTGCCTTTAAAAGCCACATTGGATGGCTGCGGTGCCCCTTCCGATTCTGCAGGTATCGGGTCCTTACTTTGCCCAGGCTGAGTGTCGCTCAGGCGCGTGCTGGAGCCTCCAGCAGTCGTTTTGTTTGAATGGCCCATTCTCCTGGGTTTCTCAGTCAAAATGCCACAAATACGGTATTGAAATGGTCAGGTCAAAGAGGCCTAGCTAAATATGTAGTTGGTTTTTACTAAAAAGCGGTTTTCTTATATTTATTTCTATATTTGGCAATTCCGGTGCAGAGCTCACTCTGAAAGCTGTTTCTAGCTCGGCTGCTGGTCACGGCCCCAGTGGCTGGCATTCTTGACTACCTTTGGTCCCTTTCTCAGTCAGGCCTTTGGTCGACAGCCCTTAAGGTGCACCTGGCAGCCATCTCAGCATACTGTGAGTGGGCTAGTATGCCATCAGTGGCACAGGAGAAGATGGTCTGGTGCCTTTTCAAAGGCCTTGACAACATTTCCCCCTCCAGTGCATGAACCACCACCACTTTGGGACTTGTTGCTGGTATTGGCCAAGATCTTGGGCAAGCCATTCGAACCAGTGCACAGGTGTGAGATGTCTCACCTGTCATGAAAGTCCGCCTTCTTGGTGGCTATCATGTTAGCCAGAAGGATCAGTGAACTCCAGGCGCTCTCAGTGGAGTCTCCTTACCTGGTCTTCCACAGGGACAAGGTTGTCCTTTGCCCCAATCCAAAGTTTCTCCCGAAGGTTGTGTCAGATTTCCACCTTAACCAGATGATTAATCTCCCAGTGTATTTCACCAATCACACCTCAGAGGCCGAGCACAAGCTCCATACCTTGGACCTGCGGCAAGCGCTTGCCTACTATAAGGAGCACATGGCTGGAGTTTGAGGAGAAGTTTGTCCGCTATTTGTCACCTACACTGAAGCCACACCTGGCATACTGGCAGCCAAGCAGACGATTGGCAGGTGGATTGTATCCTGCATCAGCCTCTGCTATAGGTTGGCGGGTAGGGAGCCTCCCATAGGACAAAGGGCTCATTCTACCCATTATACCGCTGCCTCAGCGGCTGCTTCCAGGGATGTCCCTATCCAGGAAATCTGCAGGGCTGCTACTTGGAAGTCAGCACACACTTTCATTTCCCGATACCACATCAATCTTGAGTCATGCCAGGATACTGGTTTGGGGGCCTCAGTTCTCCAATCTCTGTTCCCTAAATAGGGTGTGTGTGCCTTGCCCCCTCCTCCCGGAGAACTGCTAGGGGTCTACACCATGTCCGCATCCCTAGAAAAACAGGTTACTCACCTGTAACAGTAGTTCTAGGAGTGGGTGTGTGCTGTACATCCACACTGACCCACCCGACCTCCGCGACAAGTGGCACACCAGTCTTGCTTCCAGTGGGCAACATCTTACGTCATGGGATTGTGCTGAGGGAGTTACCATCTGGGTAGGTGGGAGAAGCCAGCTTGAAGACCTTCCAGCAAGAATTAAAGAAAAAGGAACACTGCCAGAGGTGTGGATGTACACCATATACCACTCTTATAACTACTGTTACTGGTGAGTAACCTGTTTTTTATTGGCAGGGTGTTCTTCAGTTTGGGCCTGGATCTTGTCTCGTGGTATGTTATGGGCCAGTAGAGTCCATTCGATGTTGGACACAGGCACTCCATGTCAGTGGGATGAGTCTAAATCATTTCTGGAGGAAAAGGTCTTCCAGGCGGTCTCAGGCTGTGCCCTACCTACTGTATATTGGATCCATGGCCTACCAGACTTCTTTTGGAGTGTTGGGTGGGGTAATGGGGTCTGATTTTCATTGAGATTATTAGGTGCTCCTTGGAGGCAGTGATGCAGCCCCTCCTGAAGAAACCATCTTTGGATCCTGATGTTTTTGCAACCTTCAGGTCTGTTTTGAACTGCCCTTTCTAGGGAAAATTATTGAAAAGCTGGCAGTGGCCAGCTGGTGCAGTGGTAACACTACTGCTTGCGATGCCGCTGACCTGGGTTTGAGAATGTGCTCGGGTAGACGGAGGGCCGGCCAGGGGAGGAGGCTGGCGTCTGAGGACCGCTCGCCTTCTCCGGGGAGGGTGGGGGACGAGGCTTGGTGCTTGACTGGCCTCTGCGGAGGTCGGAGGCACAGCAAGCACCAAGCCATACTGAGGGGAAGGGGCATGATGGATGTTGGTGATTGCACCTTGACATTTTGGCACACGTCACGCCCCACCACAGGAACACCAGAAAATTGGCTCCCTGTGTGCTGGGAAGATGGAGTGCCTGGCACAGACTCCCAAACTCTCCCTGCCTGCCCCAGTAGCATGTCCCGAGGAAACCAAATGTTCGGGGTAAGCAGGCCTCACCTCATCCCTGCCTGTGGAGAACAACCAATGCTTCATGGGGGGATCATCCACAGGCTCCAGGCAAGGGAAGAGGGGAGCAGATGCCATAGGCAACTCCCGATGGTGCAGCACACAGATAGCGGGGGGAATAAATAGAAAGTAAAAAAAAAAAAAAAAAAAAGCTGCTAGTGGTGTAGCTGGAGCACCACTTGGAGAATTATGACATCTGTGAGCCTCTCCAGTCTGGTTTCCAGCCTTGCTACAGCACTGAGACCACCCTCATCAAGGCTCTTCTCCTGGTGAGGGATAGCATGCAGTGTTCCATTCTGGCGCTGCTTGACCTTGCCTTGGCATTTGACACGGTGACCATGGGGCACTGTCTGTATGGCTAAGGCACTTTGTAGGACTCTCAGGGATTGTGTTAAGATGGTTTGAATCCTACTTTCCAGCAGAGTGCAGGAGGTGGCATTGGGTGCTTACATCTCGGATAATGTTACGCTTTGCTGTGAAGTGCCACAGGGCTTGATCCTGGCTCCTGTGCTGTTCACTGTGTACGTGCACCATTGGGTGAGATTATTAGACCATATGGGCTGGGTTTTCACAGCTCTCCTGATGATACCCAGTTGTACTTGTCTTGTGCGCCAGACGGGGGTGTAGCAGTCTCATGACTGAATGAGTGCCTAAAGGAGATTCAAGACTGGATGACTGCCAGCTGGCATAGCCTCAGTCTCACAAAGATGGAGGTATTACTGGTGGAACCAGGTTGGTGTGGGTTGGCAATGAACAGTGTTGTGGTCACTTTACCGTCATTAAATGGCATCCTGCTTGGAGCTGGCGATAGGGTTTGGAATGTGGGGGTCACTGTGGATTCCAGGCTTACACTAGAACATCAGGTGTAAGCTGTTGTCCGCAGTGGCTTTTTCCATCTTCGACATAGTGCCTGGATCATGCCCTTTCTAGTGCTTACTAAACTGTTGACACTGGTGCATGCCTTCATCACATCTAGATTGGATTACTGTTGTGCCCGTTACCTGGGGCTCTCCAAGAGATAGGTGCATTGCCTGTAGCTAATGCAGAACACAGCAGCCCAGCTGATTGCTGGGATCTCCTGGTTTGAGCATATTACGCTGATGCTCCGTAGGTGGCATTGGCTGCCAATTTGGTTGCGCATCAGCTTCAGGGTGTGTTTGCTGACCTACAAGGCCATGCATAGTGTGGGCCATGGCAACTTGAAAGACCTCCTGGTCCCATACACTCCTAGATATTTTCTCTGTTCTTATGAGGTGGGTCTCCTCTGCACTCAGAGATCCAGACTTAAGTCCTTGGTGGGATCATGTTTTTGGGATTCCTTTACCGGTACTATGGAATGCACTACCTCCGGATGCCAGAGGAGCCCCCTCATCAGATACGTTTAAAAGCTCCACTGTTTAATCTTTGCTGTGTGTCTGGTGACACATTTTAGAACTGTATATTTTTTGTTGTATTCTTTAGTATCCTTTCTCCTTTTATATATGTAAAGTGCTTAGAGCCTCCAGGATTGGGTGCCCTAAAAATTAATTTGTCTTGCCTACATTGCCATCTGTCAGTCTTGCTTGCTTTTTTCTATCCCTCCTGAATAGTTTATACCCCTAAAGATGTTCCCCATGTATCTTCCTCAACCCACCATGTCTCTGTAACTGCTATTATATCAGGCTTCTCCCTTAGTGCTAATTCTTCTAATTGTTCCAGTGTTTTTGTTAAGGCTTCTAGCATTAAGTAATAAACTTTTCCATTTTTTTTGTTTTGATCAATATTTTATTCCTTTTCACATTTCTTTCCAGCAGTGAAGCAAGAACTTGGCTATATTGGTAAAATTTTGGATGGATTTTCTTTAGCTGCTAAACCAGCTCCTCCCAAAAAGGTAAGCATTATGCACTTTTCTTACGTGTTGGTATTTTGTTTTCGAGAGTTAAATTAATTAGCTGATTAATGTCCAGTACCTAGCAACTATGTCAGTTTGAAGTTAACTGTTAAGTAAGCAATAACCCACTCCAGGGTGTGCGGTTATTGGGGATTAATCAACACCCCGGGTGCATTGTGAGGGCATGAGTCTGCAGGCTGAGTACCTCACAACACCGGTGTTGATTAATCCCCAATAACCACACACCCTGGAGTGGGTTATTGCACTTATAGCATGGGGGTATGTTTAAACAACAAAAAATATCCAAGAAGGTGTTTTTTTGCTGTTTAAATAGCAACAAAGGTGCTGTATACTGCCACCTTGTAAAACAGTCCCTAACAAATAATGCATACTGCATTGCTCTTATGCACATAGAAATGTCAGAAATATAGCAGTGACATGATTTCTGACATTTCTTCTGCATAGAATGCTTTCTTACCCTTCCTACGTCCTGTGCTGTGCCCCCCAACACTCACACACACGCAGTTCTGTACTGTGTCTCTCTCCCTCACTCTTGCCATTCATTCATTCAAGAGAACACACACTGTACCAGTATCGGACAGAAGTGCTCCCCCGGTATGCTATGGGCTGGAAGAGCAGCCGCGCTGTTCTCTGTTTGTCTCGCGACCACGGAGGGAGAGCAACACACAGCCTTTCACTCACTCCTATGCGGCACTGTACGACAGTGACAGCGGGCCGGAGCTCTCTCTCCGGTACAATGAGCTTGCATGTCTCTGAGCCGCCGTTTGACATGGCTGCTGTTCACTGTTCTGAGACACAGACAGAGAGACACAGGAGTCTGTGTCTTGCTCCCCAAGGTCCTGCAAAACCGCGCTGTGTCCCAGTCACAGAGGAACTGAAGAGGCACACACACACACACACAGACACATGGGACACTATAGCACTCATACCTGTGTTGCTTTCCACTGACAGAAGAGAGACAGACAGACACAGTAGGGAGATTGTGTTCAGCTTTCTTTGCCATGTCCCAGTCCCGCTGTGTCGGTCTCACTCTCACACAAGAAACTGTATTTTACAGCGAGTGCTGGCTTAGTGACCACAGGACGGAGAGCGCAGAGTGTCGAGGCGGGTGGGTGTTCTGGTCATGCTGTCAGATGACTGCTATGAGCTGTTTTCTCTCTCTCTCTCTCTCTTTCAGCCTGCAGCCATGGTGCTCTCTCTCTCTCTGTCATCTGCACTTACTCTTGGAGAGAGAGAGAGAGAGAGAGAGTGAGACAGAGAGGAGAGAGAGAGACTGCAGCATACAAGGAGCCGGAGGGCAAGAGGACAGTGCAGGAAGCTTCAAGGAAACGTGGTGGTCACTGCGACGACCGCTGTGAGCTGCTCTCTGTCACTCTGTGTCCCGCACCCCCTCTGCTGTATCTGTCTGTCTCTCTTGGTCCCAACTGCTGCTGCTACTGTCTATCCCTGTCTCCCTGTCCTGAAGTGCCAGAAACCATGCTGGGTGGGGCGCCGCTGTCATTACTGTGTATGAGCAGGTGGCTGCATTGTAAATCTTGATGTACTCATCAGCTATGTGTATGTTACTCTTTATATCATGGGGAAGACAAACACTCAGAGCTCTACTTTATGACAAGGAATGGGAGCCTAAACAGTACCACATCACCGTTGCTTAATCTCTGAGCTGTCTCTTGTGTGGGAACAGTATCACCCACTTAGCCATGTATTTCAGTGGCTACCTTTTGCAAATCATTTTGCCTACAAATAACAAGTCCGGGTCTGCCCAGGGATCTGTCTCCAGAGGCTGCTTCTCAGCAACTTTGCAGTTAACAGACATTAATGGTCATTTGGTGCTGTTTAGCCAGTTACCTTCATAGTTTGTCCTACCCCATGTTATAAACAGTTGTATTTGGGTTCCCACTGTACATAACTTGTGACATTTTATGCAATGATCTTAATCAATTTTTTTCAAACCTGTATGTAACTGTACTGCCTTAAGTGGTTGGAGCCTGTCTCGACTGTGTTTCTACTGAAACTGCCTATTGCACTTGTAATTTTTTTTGTGACTATGTATTTGACATGGAACCTTTGTAAATGAGTACATGTACTGAAAGGTAATCTCCAAAATTTTCAATAACTAAACAACTGCATAAATAGTACTTAAGTATAAGTAATATCTTCTGTATGTTTTTTGTAGATTTACTCACCACCTTCACTGCCAGCAGATTACAGACCAGTCCATTACTTCAGACCTGTGATAACACCTGGAAGTGCCAGTTGCCAGGTAGCTGAAGTACTGCTGGCATCTAGTGGGCAGCTTAATACTGACTTGGCACAGAAGAGCAGGCATCAGCTGGATGCATCTAAAAGAAGGGAGCTACTAGGAGAAACGGCATTACAGGGTACAAAAATAAAACCTTAAACCTATTCTTTTTTTAATATTGGCAGGTTAAAGAAATGTTTACTTTGTGGTTATAAAATTACTGTTTAACATATCACCTTTAAGATGGGGCTGGGACCGAGATCTTGAGACTTTCTTTCCCGAACTGTCAGCAATGGAAATTCTTACATAATATATGCCATGCTATGAAAAAGTTGCAATTCACTGTTATGATATAAGAAAGACAATAAATTCAGAGTTCTGACTTCACAGCTGTGACTTTCTGACATTGTTAACTACAATGTGAAGAGGTCAGGTTTTGTGTGTGATCACCCAGAATCCCACAGTGTGGCCGGGTGGAGGCTGAGAACGTGGACTTCCCAGCATTCAGACACACCCTGCTGGCCAACCAAGTAGTGCAAAGGCAGTTAGTGGCCCGTCATCCAAGTGGGAGGAAGAGTGCAACTGTAGTGGCCCCAGTCATTGAGGGAGGGCATTGTGTCTAGTTAGTGAAAAAACTTTTTTGGGGGGGGGGGGGAGAATAAAAAAAAAAAAAACAGAATTACAAAACTGACAGTGGAGCATGAAAACAAAACGATTCTGAAATTGTTGCCTGTTTTGTAAAAGGTTAAAATGCTTTTCAGTCTTCCGGTGACCTGGCAGATGATGTCAGCAGGTGTGCCTCAGTGATTTCAAGTTGAGACCTCATTTTTTTATAACTAAATTGCCATGAAAATTTATTTTACTCCATAACTGATCGGTTAGCTGTCTGTAAGAATACCCCTGGAGCCCACTTAACTGATCATACAGATGAATCAGAAATCTGCAGAGAGGACGATAGAATGCTGCCAGTCCCAGCTTCCAAAGCAGTACTAAATGGACTCCCTACCAACAACGCCACAGGATCCAGTGGCAGACAGCTCACTCACCGAAAGGTTTCTGGCGGAGTTAGCATCAATTAAAATGATGATAGTGGAGGTGGCTGGATATGTCAGAATGGTAAAAGCCTCCATGGACAGTCTGAGAATCGGCAATGTGGAGGTGTGACTGAGGTCACTGGATGACAAAGCCATGAAGGAAGAGGAGGAGCTCATTAGCCTCAGGAGGAAAGTCGTCCACCTAGAAGATCATATAGACCATCAAAAGCATCAGAGCTGGAGGAACAGCCTGCTCCCTCTGGGAATACCAGAACTGGTTGAAGGTTCAGACACTATCAGATTTGTTAACAGTTTGTTGCTATAAGTGACAGGACCCCTATGAATGGTCAGTCATACATGATTGAGCGAGCCCACAGGGCTCTGAGACCCATGCACATAAGAGGGAAGACCAAGAGCATCATATACCGTTTGCTGAACTTTGAAGGAAAAGTCCACATTCAGCAAGCAGCCCAGTCGCAACCCTCCTTACATTGGAACAACATACATTTCTACATCTTCAACAACTTGGAGTGTGCATGAGAAATAAAAAGCCTACAAGAAAATTAAACAAAAATTGCATGCTGGGGGGTGTTAAATTCAAGGTGGTACTCTCAGCATGACCTATCATTAACCTCCCTTATAGCTCCCTCAGTTTCCACTCTGTAGTAGCAGTGACTCAGAACTTGCCTGATATGCTACCTAAGCTGTTTGCCAAAACTAAAAACCAACCCCAAGCAGCCCATGTGGAACACTAAGCACTAACGCCAGAGAGCAAAGAGCAGTGCCCTTCAAATGATGAAACCTGAAAAAGGTACAGTGAGTAGTATTGTTAAGATGTTTTTGACTGGGCTAACTAAGTGCATTTATCAGAGGGAAGCCAGATAAAAAGCTGCATATTGAGAGGTGTTACATACTCAAGAACTCAGAATCTGCTGCCAAGTTTACTTTAGACGAAAAAAAAAAAAACAAGACTTTGTCAGCAACAATTTGGTCTCTTCCTGCAGGTACACCAGGGGACACAGAAACGGGTGGCACTCAAAACAACATGGTGACCAGTGCTGGCTGTTAACATGATGCCCGCTGGTCATTTTCTCATCATTAGAGCGAGTGCTGTTAACCACCACCCTCTGTCCTCATGTCCGTTAACCAGTTCCTAATGCAAGTCACCTTTTTGGCTCCCACCCCTTGGCTGCTCAATTTCTTTATCAGTCTCCTACACGGCACAGTGTCGAAGGCCTTGGCTAATGTTCAGATAGGCTATGTCCACTGTCCCACCCTGATCTACTTCCCTGGTTACCCAGTTGAAGAAATCAGTCAGAGTTAGGGTCTGCAATATAGCGCAGAGGTTAGAGCACTAAGCTACAAACCAAAGGACCCCCCCATAGTCATGGGTTTGAATCTCACAACCACCAGAAGTACATTGCCCCTGAACCAGTCATTGCACATTGCACATGTCAGATTCGTCTGACATGACCACCCCCAAATCCATGCCCGCTGTGCCCTTTCAGCCCATTGGATTTAAGACAATCTACCAACCTTTCCTTTAACAGGGTTTCAATTGGGGGGGGCGCTGTGGAGCCCGAGCTAACAGCAGCACATTTCTACAGCTCTGTCCTGATCCATCGAATAACTATATAAAACACCTACTTCTGAGATATTGAAAAGTCTTTTATTTTGTCCATTGGAAAGAGCGACCTCGACTTAAGGGAAATGGGCAACCCTTAAAAAGAAAAAGCCGCTGGAGGGACTGAAAAAATGAAGGGAGCCAGCGGGGTCTCATGCTCTGGAACAGCACTACAGGCCGAAGTTGATAGTGGACCCATGGAGACAATGGCGTCTTTAGGCCATAAACTGCAGTGCCTGATAACATCAGTCGCTACCTTAAACCAAAAGGTAGACGACTTCAATGGCAGAGTTCTAATCCTGGAAAATGCTGTTGATGGGTTAAAAGGAGAAGTTTAAGAGACCCGAAAGCAAGTAGAAAACAACTGCTCTCAACGACCCTCGTGGTCAAAGAAACTCAGCATCTACGGTCCAGGTTAGAGACTCTAGAGAACCAGGCCTGTTCGGGGAACATTTGTGTTCTGGGTCTCCCAGAAAGTATCGAGGGAGACAACGCAATAATGTTTATGCATGAATGGCTCTCCGAAAAACTACTCCCAGAAGGAGACAATGTTACCTGGGATATCCAGAAGGTTTATCGAGTTACCCCAAGGGGCAGATCGCAGAGTTCGGATGAACCATGTACGCTGATGGTAGTGACCTCCGGAGTGGGGACTAGAGATCGCATCTTGAGATGTGCTCGCTGAATCAGACCCCTGATGCAAGACAACTGTCAGGTCTACATTTTCCCAGATGTCAGCTATACAACAAGGCAAAGGAGGAAGAGATTTGACGGGGTGCGGGGATTGTTGCAGGAAGCTGGGATTGCCCACACGATAATTTTTCCAGCAAGGCTCCGGATCACGTACCAGGGGAAGGTTTACTTATTTACAGATCCCATGGAGGCTGGTAAGTGGGCTAGCAGGTTGATGGCAGCTTCCAAAAACCAATCGGAAGACACAGAGATCGAAGATTTAGGGGACACTTGAAAAAGTAACTGGACTTAAAAGTAGGACTATACATACTCCCTAAAGTGCTGTAATCTAAGAGTTTGGGCCTCTTGTGGCTCTTTGCTTTGCACAATTAAAGGATTTTAAAACAGGGCAAAGGTCGCTCTATATTTGTACAACTTTTTTGTTTGCTTGTCTGTTTTTTGGGGGCTACTCTCTGTAAGTGGGTGATGTGTAAATTTTATACCATTTATCTTTAATTATACCATGGACCTTAGACAACAACCAATCAAAACGACTGACTGGCACCTTACCACCGATGTAAATCCTCTGATAATCACCGCAAAAGGTGCCAGCCAGCCGCATTTTGGAAAAAAAGCAATCCGACGGCAAAATCATGGAACTCCGACCGCCATCTTGTTTCCCGCTAAAGCGCGATGCCAAAGCGGGAGATTCAAACAACCACTGCAGTTTCAATCAGATTGATCACAACAGTCAAATCCAGTACACCTACCCAACCCTCCCTCCCTTTTGTTAAATAACGGTATCTCATTGAAAAGTCAGACAGTGCACCCGCCTCACCTTTTCATCGGCTCACTTCTCTGTCCCCATGAATCGCACCTCAGTATCAACAATAAATGCCATCCATAAGTAAAAAAAATAAAAAATACCTGATGTCCTAATCGCAAAAATCACCAGACATAAAACAGTTTCTTCCAACCACAATTCGCACTCTAAACTGGAACCGCTAATGTGTCAGTAAACCCGGAAGCACGGGCGGCCCTTCGCAGCTTCTCACAGTCTCCATTTAATCCTTCATCTGCATGTCAGTTTTTTCACTGTCTGCCTATGGGAGAGAAAGTCTCTCTCTCTCTCTCTCTCTCTCTTTGATCTGCAATGGATGGCAGTTGAGTTTCACATCATCCGCACTCCCTCACTGTCACGAGCACTACACTCTCTCCAGCTCATCACTGCCCTGCCTCGTCTTTCATTAATAAACAAACAAAAACTTTGTGCTGTACTGGGTCTGTATGACATCTCAAAATGGCCCAAAAAAGTGGGGAAAAATGTAAAATAAAACATTTTGTCGGACAGTTGCTCATCTGTACAGTCTAATCCATCGCGGCAGTTTTTTTTTTTTCAGCTTATGACTGAAACCACAGCAGTAGGTCATTCATACCTCACACCATTGCCGTTCATGTTAACATAAGTTGTTACAGCTGGAGCAATGTAGAGCAAGGCAGAAGTAGGAAACTTAATAAACTAAAATAGTTAAACATTTGAAACAAGTTCAGGGGAAACAATCAGATAGTTGGGGCACAGGGCACAGAGTGGGTGTGTGTGGAGGGAGAGCGCAGGCAGCAGTCTCCCTACCAACAAGGAACTATTTTTTTTGTGGCACAGTAATAAAATATAATAGTAATTTATTTAAAATAAACCCCATTTTCATTTTTTTTCTTACCTCCCAAAAAAGTGGACCATTGTATAATTGCAATAAGCCACTCAGGGGTGTGGGTTATCGGGGGAGTTACCACGGCTGGCATGGATTTACCCACTCGGTTGCGCCCTAGGTGGGCAAACCACTCCAGCAGTGGTAATCCTTTTCACCCCGTGCCTTATTGCTTAAATAGGCTGTTCTGATGGATCAAGGAAAGAGGTACTTAATTCTGATATTAAGCTGAACGATTTGCTGCTGTAGAACCTTATTTTTGCATATATTTAACTTAGGTGTACACATGGCGACGTCTCTGTAAGAGACGTGTTTCCTATATAGGAAGGACATTGCTGGACAATCCCTTCATTTTGAATTAGCCATGTTGCTCTTGGGCTCTCAACACAGCAATTGTTGGTCTATTATTTCAATTTGAGCATCTAGTTACCCCTCTTGTCGTACCTCTACATGAATGCATTGTTATATTTTATCCTATTTGATTAAGGGAAATTTTTCCCAGTTGGACTTTTATCAAATGGTCTGTTTACTATATGTAATCTCATGCTGTCATGAAGAATGATAAAATGAAAAAATAAAGTTTAAAAAAAACAAAAAAAAAGGGTTTCAATTGATTTCCCCACCACTAAGGTGAGACTGACCGGCCTATAGTTGCTAGCCTCCTCCCTGTTGCTACTCTTATGTAGAAGGACCATGTCTACTCTCCTTCAGTACCTGGCCTGTTTCCAGAGAGCTGTTGAATAAGGCCACAGTGGGGCAGTTAGCACCTCCCTGACTTCTTTTAGTACCCTTGGATGTATCCCCTCCGGCCCCATAGTCTTGTCCACTTTCAGAGCCTCAAGTCCCTTCAAGATTCTTCCCTCTGAAGATGAACTTGTGTCCACCACCCCCCACCTTGTTTCTGCTGCTCTGTGGTGGTCTGCCCCCCCCACTGTGAAGACTGAGCAGAAATAGGATGTCTGCTTTTTTGTGGTCCTCTTCCTTCGCAGTCCCTCCCTATCCTCACTGTCCCCTCCCTTGCCTTCTTCTTCTCACTTATGTACCTGAAGAAAGTCTTATCCCTTTAGTTACCCCCTTGGCTGTCCTTTCCCCTATCTGCGCCTTTGCTCCCCTCACTGCCCTTCCTGCTTCCCCTTATTTTACTTGGTACACGTCCCTGTCTTTCTCCCTCTGTGTTTCCTTATACTGTACCTCCTGAATGCCACACTTTTTTTCCTCACTACCTTGGCCACTTTCCTAGAGAATCATAATGATTTCTTTTTCCTTCTACTTTTATTCACTTCCTCCACACAGAGGCTGGTTGCCTTAATTATGCCCGCCCTTATTTTTCCCCACTTATTTGTCTACCACTCCCTGGCAACCCCCCTCATGAGGCAGTTTCAGAGGCAGGCTCCCTTTTCATTACAATCCACCCTCCTAAAGTCCAGGACCCTCATCCTTGTGTGGCTTGCCTGTGTTCCCATGTTAATGTTAAACCACACTTTACAGTGATCACTGATTCCTAGGGGATTGCCGACAGTAACATCTGCAGTGCCATCCCTGTTTGTAAGCACCAGCTCCAACACTGCCCCATTCTTATGGGGTTCATTGACTAGCTGCCTGGAAAAGCCCCTTGCAGGGAGTCGGGGATGGCCTTGCTTCTTGCCAAAGCTGCAGACTGAAGTCACCATTTAGTAGCACCTCCCCCTTACTTGCCAACTTGATGATGGCTTCCCCAAGCACCTTATCCAACTCCTGTTTCCATGCTGGAAGTCTGTATACCACCCCGTATGGATAGCTGTCCCAGCACCTGTCTCAAGGATGATCCACAGCACTTCCATTCCTTTCCTCCTTCACTTCCATGGCCTTGATTCCCTCCCTAACATATAGCACAACCCCTCCTCCCTTCCCTGTCTCTCCTGAACAGAGAGTTGCCCCGGTTCACCATGTCCCAGTTGTTGCTGTCAGCGCACCATGACCCTGTTATGGCCACCAAATCCAGGCTAGATTCTACCATGATGGCCTCCAGGTTTGAAATTTTGTTTCCCAGACTCCTTGCATTGGTGCTCATGGCTGTCTATACCTTACTGTCTCCCTACCTGCCCCCCCACCGGCCTGTCCACTGATATTCCCAGTGAACCACTCCTTTCCTAGTTACCTTCTCCGTTACATGTCTCTTTTACTCCATCTTTCTTGCTTCCCTGATTTATATCCCCCTTGTCCTCTGCCTTGTCCCCTCCCTTGTCTTCTAGCACCCCTGCCCAAGAGTAGTTTACTCCCCTCCAGGCCTCCCTCACAGCTGCTTAATCAGCTGGAGCAAGACAGTTGTTGCCTCCCTTAGTTCTGCAGCCTCCCCCCCCCAGCTAGAGACCGTAGTCTACTTCCTGGGAGGAACAGCCCCAATAGAGGCCCATATCTTCCCAGGTTGGCCATCAGTCCAAAATTTCTCCTCCATGCACTATGCATTAAGGCCAGTTGTTAAATGCCTTGATGTGGAATGTCCTTTCCTTTCTCTGGCCATATACAGGTAACACCTCTGCAAAAGCCACCATGCATGCCACCTGCCCGAGGCCCATCCCAGCTCCCTGCAGTTTCCCTTCACTGCCCCTCCCCTGTCCATTGCCTGGTCATTTGTCCCCTGGTGGACAGGGACATCTAGCGCCCTCCCATCTCCTGTTGCCCTAGTGATCCTTTGGAGCTTCTCTCCATCCTTTCAAGCCAAAGCACCTCTGAGGAATTTCACCTCCCTCTCCCTTCCTCCCTCTGCTTCCAAGTCTTTATCCCTAACAGTAGAGTCCCCCATCAGCAGCTGCTTCCTCTTCAGTTGGGGCCTCCTCCTCCCTCCTTGGAGCCTCCTCTTCTGAGGCCCCCACTTCCCCCTTCCCACTGCTACAGGTGCCGCCTCCTGGCTGCCCTGTCCCGACAGTATGGCCAAGGAATTCCGGAGTTGTATAAGCTGAGAAGTATATACCCTTGCTGTCGCAGCCACTCTTCTGAAGCCCATCAAGGTCAGCCGCTTTGCCGAGGTATCCTCTAGGGTGTGGGGGCAGACTTTGTGGCAGCTGCTCGATGTGGCAGAAAGTTCTGTGCACCCTTGGCAGTTTGGCCCTGAGTCCAGCAGCCTCTGCCCTCAATCTAGAGAAGTGAGTACAAATGGGGCAGCACCGCAGTCTCCAGAAAGTGTTACAAAAGACTGTGGCCCCACACCCGTTGCACTGCACCGCTCTCATGCTCTTTCCTTCTTTTGCCTTAGATCCTGTTGAAACATCCCTGTACCTTGCTGCTTTCTATCTATAACCATTGAACTCCTACCTCTCCCTTGTTTGAAATTTACTTAGTACTCTACCCTAGCTAGGGTGTCCCTTGTTTTCCCTTTTTTAACCCACCTACCTGCACCTAACTTGCTCTGGGTGTTTGCTGCTTCTTACCTCCTTGCCTGAACCTATGTTCTTTACCTTACCCTGATAGGGTGTCTCCTGATTTCCCTCTCTACTCGTACCTACCTTATCCTGGTGCCTACTACTTGTTACCCTCTGGATGTTAACATACTACCTGTATCTACTTACCCTGAAGCTGACTATTACAGTATACCAGAACACAGTAGTGTGCTGTCTCCTATCTTGGTCTGGTGTTCCTCCTGCAGAGTCTGCTTTGGACTATCTTTTGACCATCTGCAGACACAAGAGGCAGATGGCCCACTCATGCGCTGTTCCACTCACATGCTGAGACACTGGCATGATGGGACATGCTGGGCAGGGGAGTCTTTTAGTGCTTTTGTTGGAAGGCTCTAACTCTCTGGCAGCTCTGTCCCCCAATCACACATCTGATTCACAGGGTTTTCTTAATCTTCAAACCCTAATGTTTTTTCCTTTTGCTGCTTTGGGGGGGGGGGGGGCTAAGGCTGCAAATCTAAGGCCACATTTCCTGACTTCTGTGGCGTTAAGTTGAACCTAATTGGTCCATTAACAAACTTTTTGGGAAAGAATTTCCTTTCTTTTTGAGATAGTGGAATCGCATCCTCATTCTGCAGGTCCCAAAGAGACCTACGTGAACAGATGCAGACACAGAGTGCCCTCTGTGCCCTGCTCCAAGGGAAGACTCCATCTGCCTATGGAAGTGCAGGGTCATGAAGGCAGCGATGGACATCAAAAATTCATGGGGCTGTTTTGTGGGCTGCAGAAGCGTCACTTCAGATACACGCAGACAAGGCGAAGAGTTCACTTCCCAGCCAGTGCACACAGGTGCAGAGGTGCAAGGCCATATGCCAGCAGAAGAGTTCTCTTCACTGTATGGCACCTGGGCCCTTGCGGGCAACCCTGCACCTTCCCTTCCCTGGCTGGGGTGATGGTGTTACATAACATCGCCATCCCCCCGGCTTCGCACCATCCAGCTGACTCATTGAGCTCGACCCTGAACTCCGCTCACCACACCACATGGTATCACAAAGTACTACACACTGGGGTAAAGGCTGGCACTACACACAATGCTTTTCAATAATGTATTTTTTCAATTTTAACCCTCAAATTTTTTTTTTTTTTTTGCCGTTTATTATGCTTTACGGTGCCCAGACTTCTCGGTCCTCTGTCCTCACCTCCCTGACTGCTGTCTGTCCCCAGACCTACCTGTAGTCGGCGATCAGCCCAGGCTTACCCCCGCTCTGAGTGGGGCCACCGGAAGGTGCAGCCCCTCACAAACATTAGTCGCAACTCCCAGCAGGAACTCCACCAGGCAATCCCCTGGCTTACCCCCCAGGGCGGGCCCGTGAGACCAAGCAACATCCAACGGAACACTCATCACTACGTCATCGACTTGGGGTTCATGAAACAGGTATTTCGGCAGGGAGGTGGGACTTCATCAAGAGAGTGCAGCATTTTTTACAAAAGACTTCCCGGAGGCGAGTCGTGCAGTGACGGAAATACCATCTGAACTGCCTCCCAGCAGTTTGTGGTGCTGGCAGCTATAGCGCTCGCCCGACCTCCATCAGGAGTGGCTCTCTTGCCAGTCACTCGACCTCACCGCCTGCCAGTGGAGAAGAGCAGTCAAGTCAGGACACTCAATCCCCCTCCCTCCGGCCGGCTCTCTGACAGCCTGAGTCCAAACCCAGGTTGTCAGCGTCGCAACATCCGATGGAACACTCATCGCTACGTCACCGGCTCGGAGTTCATGAAATGGGTATTTTGGCGAGGAGATGGGACATCATCAAGGGAGTGCAGCATTTTTTACAAAAAGCCTTCCTGGAGGCGAGTCGTGCAGTGACGGAAGTACCATCTGAACCGCCTCCCAACAGTCTTTGGTGCTGGCAGCTATAGCACTCCCTCAGCCTCCATCAGGAGTGGCTCTCTTGCCAGTCACTCAATCCCACCACCTGCTGGAGGAGAAAAGCAGTCAAGTCAGGACACTCAATCCCCCTCCCTCCGGCTGGCCCTTTGACAGCCAAGTCCAAACCCAGGTTGTCAGCGTCACAGTTGGACACTCTACCACTGTGCCGGCAGGCTGTCCTTGACCCCAGATTTTCAAGATAGTCATTTTATGACCCCCCTTACAAACATAACGTGGCATTTATAGTGTATTGGCTAAAACGTCATTATACATCGCAAGTGCGAAAACACGTCCTATTCAGAATTTAAAAAAAGACACCTGTCACGTTTATCAGCTGTGGTGAAAAATAGCTGTGTTGAAAGTTTGGAGTCAAAATATTAAAAATTAGCAAAGTTATGAGTGAATGTTGAAATATTTCAATGTTCAATCATAATGTGGTCATTTAACCATATTTATGCACCAAATTTTCAACATAGCCTTCTTTTGACTCCGCCTCATGAACTCACTAGGTGAAAATGTTCAAATCCTGCCTGAAGCGTGATTTTGCACAGTGACTGCAGAATCATTTTTCAACAGTATATGAAAAAATTCAACTGCTTCATTCATGAGGTGGGGTCATAAAACATCCATGTTGAAAATTTGATGTAAAAATATAAAAAAATGACAAAGTTCTGATTAAAAGTTCAACCTTCTTTGAAATACATTAAACCCAACTTAACTTATTTTCTCATATCGCAGTCGCCGGTTCCAGAGGCAAGGATGTCTTTACGACTGGAGAGAGGATCTATGACTTTGGACAGTTTTAGGTGAGTGGGGTGTGGTGTGGTGGGGGTTGGTGGTCAGATTGGCAATACACCATTTTCTACTTTTCAGTTTAACTTTAAAAAAAAACAAATCAATGCAGGACTTTTTTATTTAGCAGGAGGGCATTGCTGACACTGGGGATTAAGTACCCCAGTGTCAGGATACTGTTCAGGGGCACCAGATATGGGCACCCAGGTTCTGCCACCTAGAGTTGGGGGGGTGACTTAGGGAGGAGGGGGGGTAGTATAAAGCAGTACTGGGGATGGGCACCCCAGTCTATTTAATGTACTATATAAAATATTGCAAACATTGGGAAGGGAAGGCAGGCGACCTGGAGGGGAGGGGGGTGAGAAACCTTGTCCACTTTTATTATATTCAAGGCAAGGGTTTGGGGTAGAATGAGGGAGGGTTGGCTGAGCTGGGAGTGGGAGGGAATAAACAGTATAGATAAATAGATAGCTAGACAGATTAGAGAGCAAGAGAGAGAAAACATGATTGGCAGTTCACCAAATGAGAGAGATTACGATCGACGGCTCACTGTCCCAACTGAAGCTGGCAGCATGTCTCCAGCTACAACTTCACAGTTCAGGAAAGTTCTACTGTTCTCTTACTGAGAATGCAGTTGAATGCCTCCTCTCGCTAAGCTGGGCACCCTGGATTTCTGGTTGCCCACACACAGTATTTCCAGGCATATTTTCAAAAAACTAACACAGAATCTAGCTAAAGCAGATTCCGTTACCTACAGTAGGTTCAGGTGTTTTTGAACGAACATACATTTTTGTGTATTTTCAAAGTTTTGTGTTAAAAAAAAAAAAAAAGATGGCGGCTGTCACAATTGATGATTTTTCTCAAGATGGACTGGCCCGGTGGCGCTGAGGGTTGAGGCGCTGGACACCACACCTTGCGCTACGCTGGTGACCCATGTTCGGGAACAGGCATGGATCGCCAGGGGTCAGCCGAGAGGAGGAGGATTGAGCATCCCAGGGACAGCCCTCCTCCTCCGGGGAGGGTGGGGGGTTACGACTGCTGAGGTGCCGGCTCCTAGCGGTGGCTGGGGGCTGTGCAGCTTTGGGGCCAGCTGCAAGGGGCGGTGTTGGCTGCGTCCAACGTGCAGTGTATGGAGGCGTGCATTGCAGCGTCATTGACGCCAGCGCTGAGGGGGGGCTACCTATACGAAAAAATCCTCAGCAGCACGATGGCTGCCCCAATGGCGCTGGTCGCACCCAAGTCAGCTCCCTCGTGGACCCACCTTCCAGGTCTCTGCAGTGGTGGGGTAAGTACCCTTTGCAGTCTGGGGAGGGCTGCGGCAGGGAGGTGAAGCTCTGGCCACGACTAGGGCAGTGGCCGTGAAGGCTGGCTGGAAGGGGGGGAACCAAAGGCACAACCCCCACTCAGCCAAGGACAGAAAGAAATTAATAAAAATAAAAAAAAGATGGATAAACCATGAAAACTAAACCCTCATGATCAAATTCTTTTTTATTGTTTGTATCAGAGGGTTATCCAAAAACCTTACTGAGCCTGCTCAAAAAAATTGAAATCCTTATAACTCCCGAACCATTCAATATTTCTTCACGAAACCTTCAAAAGGCACCACCTCGGCACATGCTGCTTCTACCCTGAAGGTTTTGTGAAAAATTCTGTACAGTCTAGGCTAAAAAAAAACACATGCTAAGTGTAGGAAAAAAAAACTGAATTTCATGAAAAATTGATGTTCTATGTCTCATAAACTGCATAAGATGCTGTGACAGAACTTTTCACATCTTGGGACCCTGCCAGCCAGACTGTACATGCAAAGTTTTGGGCTATTTCTTCCAGCACTGCCAAAGTTACTAAGGTACAAAAATTGGGGTTTAACATCAAACACCTTGCTCAACCTTAACTGTATCGGCGCTACAGCATCAGTATAATATACACACACACACACCTCTAGGTATAAGCTGGGTGCTTAGTCTCCTCTCTGTTGGAAATTCCAGCATTTCCAGTGTAAATGCTAAGCAACTGCTGCTGTGTAACTGACGTCATGGTCAACCCCCCCCCCCCAATTCATCTTAGCTGGCCTTCAAAGTGTGGTGATCCAAAGAGGATCTGAATGCATGTTGTATCTTATGATTCGTCAGTGGGTAGCTTCACGTCTATAATGGTGGCTGTACCCCCAGAGTGGAATCCCTGGATAACACTGCCCTCCACACCAGAGGGGGCCCTGCCTGAAAGGTTAAGTCATGCTTCACCTAGTACATATCCCAAGAATTAGAAAGTTAGGATACCACTATTGTTGCTTCGAGCAATCATTCAAGCCCTAGGAACACCACACTATACGATCACCAAGATATTCGGGATATCTACTACACTGAGCCACATCATTTGAACTGCCATTGGCTACATCAGGACCTCGCAGGAGACTTTTCATAACTGGGGTAGCACTCATCAACATACGCCCCTGCAGTCAACATTGGATGACTTACAATCGCCTGAATAACATAGCCTGCCCCATCCATTTATGTTCTTTTTTTTTTTTACCTGCAGTTGAATACTTGTTGGACCAATGGAGATAAGTACTTCTTTGTTTATTCACCGTCAAAGCTATTTTTCTTTTGTCAGCTCTTATTATTGTTCCTGTATGACACTGTCGTCCTGGATTGCTGTCAACCATTCATCTTAGTGTTGTATGCTTTCAAGTCCACTATCATTGAAGAAGGTGCTGCTTTTTGGGAAAAATCATGGTGGCAATAAGATCTCCCATAATGATGGCTACCATCGCTGCATTAACTGCTTTGGTGTCTGCCACAGCGTTCCACATTGTCCACTTTACCTGGACTTTAGCTAGGCTACAAGGAGACACGTGGAACTCACTTGAGTCATTTCTGCAGAAGAATATGTGAAAGCACTGAAGAGACAGATAAAATGCCTACTTCTGCATCGACTTTGGGTAACAAGTCTCCTATGAAAAAATTGTTGACACTGAAGTCTACGCTGTCGACCCAGTCATGGCTCCATGCCACCAGGTAAAGTGATGATGCTGGGCAGTGAGGCTGTAGGCTGTGGTCCTTGCCTGCTGAGTGGTTTCGCCCTTTGTCAAAACTCGAGCCATGGACCTCATAGCCTAGGTCAGTACATCTGGCACAGACTCCTGGTTCAGTCATTGAACAGCTAGAATCCAGATCAGAATGGCATACGCCGTGGTAGACAGTGCTGTAGCAGTCTGTATGTTCTTCAGCAAAGCAGAACTTCCTTTCATTGAACTTTGGTTCAGTGAAGTCGACCTCGGCATCGACTGCCACAGCTGCATCCATTGGCATCAACTCTGGCAATGTCACTGTTTGAACCCAGTACTCTTAGTTGATAAGACTGCTGCCTCAGTTACAGTGGTTGCCATTTCATGTGCCTGTGCCAGCTCTGCCTGTGATGCTACAGTTCAGGTGCAGGCAAGGCCTGTTTTCCCTGTAAGGGTCTTAGTTCCTGGTCCCTGGTCCAACACCCTCTTTTCCTCTCCCTGAAGAGGAGGAGTGCAGTCCTAACCTGATGGGGAGGCCTTCTGGGAGACATGATCTGTTAAATAAAGGGGTTCCTGCCACCGTGTCTGGCTCATAAAGAAAATCAAGCACATTACGGCTGTAACAAATCACATGATGGGCACATCTGCTGAGGTGGTATGGGAAGGGCCACTTGGTGGTTTTCTTTCTCTTGAATACTATGTTCCCATGAGATGGCAGGTGGAGGGCTATATAAACTGCCTGATCTTTTCCTGTCACTTGAATCCTGTGTTCCCACAAGATGGCAGGGGGTGGACTAGATTAAGTAGTTGGTCTTTTTCTCCCATTTGACCACAAGGTGGCAGGGACAGACTAGATGGACCACTTGGTCTTTATTCTGTTTCTTGATTTCTTTTTTTCTCACAGGATGGCAGGGACAGACTTGTTGGACTACTTGGTCATTTTTTTTGAGTGAAACATTGTGATTTGAAATTAGTAGTGATGAGATGAATTGAAAAAGCAAGTTGAACATGAAAATAAAAAAGTTACATATATATTGAATTGGTTGCTGTGGGAGTCAATTCATACACTTCTTTTAAAAAGAATTCATGCCCTATGGTGATAAGGCTGTACATGACAGTCTAGCAGAGAATAAAATAGGGGTCCTAGAATGTGGACAGCCAGTGAGATTGCAGCATTTCTGAGACCCATTTCCTAATCTGTATTTTAGCAAACAGAAGACTATATAGGACTGTAATGTAAAAGGTCAGTGTTTTTTCCTTTGGTCATTTCATTTTTGAAGCATTCTGATGGGGCCTGGCCCAGTGGAGCAAAGGGTAGTGCATGTGGGAGACCTGGATTTACATCCCAAGCCCAGCTTCCTTCACTGAGCTGGTGGAGTCTAGGGTGTACTGTGGAGGCAGTCTTTCAGACTACAGGGCTGATATTGTGCTGTAGCAGGGACTCCTTTTGACAGAGTAGGGAGCAGAGGTAACCACATGATGTCCTGCCCCCCCCCCCCCGGCAGATACCAGCACAGTGGATGCTCTCACTTAAGGTGCAAGAGGGACAAAGTCACAATGGCGGCAGCTGCAAGAATGCTGCATGTCAAGCCATGGTGTGCAGTACCAATCACAAAGACCAGAGAAGTCGGGCTGCAGAAACAAAAGACATAGACGAAGAAGCTGACTAGCCTTGGCTTGGTAAGGCAATTTTATTTTGCTAAACAAGTAGAGGCCATGGTAGCACCACCACTTAGGAATGGGTTCTGCTTGGGTTTACGTGTGGTGGGTCTACCACTGTTTTTACTTGTTTAATAAAATAAAACTGCCTTAACTTAGCCAAGGGGTAAGAGGGACACCGAAGTTGGAAAGAAAATTTAAAGGAAACAAAAATTGCAGGATGTGTTCTGCCAAGGTTTGTCTGTTCCCCAGTGACATTTTGATGTCTCTGGAAGGATCTCTGTTCTCCAGTTGAATTTTGGTGAGAGATGATGAACAGATCTGTTGTGGGGTTGAAGGCACAAGAGCTTCTTAGGATGACAGCTGAAGAGTTCTCCAGGACAGCTGGTGGTGTTGGTACTGTCAGACCCTTCAGACCCTGTGAGTGACAGTTAAACAAAACATTCTGACCGAGAACTTACTCCTTGCCACAAATACGAAATGAGAAAAATCTTTAGAGACAAGGGCAGCATATTGGAAAGGTATGCAACCTGCAAACTGGGTTTGGGAGGGGCTTTGTCAACAGTTTGGAAGGCAGGAGTCATACTGGAAGCAGCAGTTTAGAAGCCACAAACTAGTTTGTACCTGCACATGCAGGTCTGGACTGGAACACATGCTAAAGAGAGGCAGAGTCATGAATATGAGTCCCATTGACACAGTGGAATACACAAGGAACTCATTAACTGTTGTTCATGCTCCCAACATTAATGTTTACTGAAAGTATGCTTTAATCCTGTACAAATGGCTGTGGACTCTAGCAAGCACTATCAGTGCCCTATAGAAACATATATGGGACCTACTGTCCCTCCAGGGTCCTAGCCATCCGCACCCTCCCCCGTTCACCTCCTAGTTTCTGCCACCCCAAACAACCACTATACCCTTCATTCTGTCCCAACTATGCTTTAAACACTTTCTGTAAAATAATGTTTCATCATGTCCCTACTGAACCTCCCTTCTGTCAGTTTCCACTCATGTCCTTGTGACTGCGAGCTAGTATGCAAGCTAAAACGTTCCTTGCATTTCATCTTGTTAATTCCCTTTTGGAACTTGAAGGTCACTGTCATATCTCTCCCCTCTCTCTTCTGGTCTGCAGTGAGTTCATGTTCAGTGCCTTGAGACACTCCTCGTAGTTACCCCGTACTGCACAGTCTCCAGCCTGTCCTCATCTTTCCTGAGGTGAGGACTCCAGAACTGGGTGCAGTACTCCAGGTGTGGCCTTACCAGGGATCTATATAAGAGAAGTATTACTTCTTACTTTCTGCTATCACTGCCCCTCCCGATACATACCAGCATCCTACTCGCTTTGCTGTATGCCTTGTCACACTGACTTGATTGATTGAGGGAGTCTCTGATGATAACACCAAGGTCCTGCTCCTCAGTCGTAGTGCTCTCACCCTGCAATCCAGTACTGTGTCCTGGGGTTCTTGTTCCGTAGGTGCATTACCTTGCACTTTTTGACATTCAGTTTCAACTGCCAAACCTTATACCACCCTTCTAGCTTTTGTAAGTCACTGTGCATCATTCCTTTCAATACCCTCCCTCACAAATCAGGGACAAGGCTTTAAAAAAATGGGACAAGGGACTAAAATCAGGGACACATCTTAAACATTGATGATATCCACTCGGAGCTGGCAGAATAGGAGATTTGGTGTAAAATGTTTTTTTCTGAGCAAGAACAAGTCAGTAACTGTCATGTTTGGCATTATTTTGTGATTAGAATTCCCACAGTTCAATCCAAGAGACCCCAATTTTTGAAGGGACAGAGAAATATTTTGTCATAAAATCAGGGACATCCCTGAAAATCAGGGACATTAGAGATGTATGCTCTGCATTTCCCTGATTCCCTTGCCCCTATCCAGCCTCCCACAAAGCTTAGTGTCATCTGCAAAGAGAAACAACCTGTCCAGGGTTCCTCGTCAGTGTCACTGGTGAACATATTAAAGAGGACCAGAACCAGGACAAATCTCTGTCGTAACCTGCTCGTGACCTCCCTCTCATCTGATTTGACCCCCATTGACCACAATCCTCTCCTGTCTCCCCTTTAGCCAGTTACCTACCCAGTTTACTATGATCTTAGCCACACCCAGATCCTCCATTTTCTTCAGCAAGCATCCGTGAGACACGTAAAATGACTATGGAGCATTGGTGCAACCACAGCTAAAAGGTTAGGGGGACATGGATCTACCAAACCTTTAACACCAATCCAGACACAATCTCTTACACAGTGAAAGATGGCTGTTTGCTGCTTAGTAAAACAAGAAGAGTGCATCATTGTCAATGGCTTTGTAGGTAGCATGCTCGTCTCTGGGGCCAGAAGATCAGAAGGTCATGGGTTCTAGCCCTGCATCTGGTGAAACTGGTAGTGCACCTGGAGGAGGTTATCTCGTCATTTTTTTTTTTTTTATCCCTTCTCCTAGTCTGCTGTCTTTGTTCCACTCCTTCAGGCCGCTAATGTCCCCATGTCATGGACGCAGAGTCTACCCCCTAGAGTACCCCGGCAACTCCTACCTTTTTTGTCCTCTTCCTCCATGGAGCACCTGCACAGCGGGGTCTGCTCGTAAGTCTGTGGCTGGATGACGTGGAGCGGTCATCATCTAGGACCACAGAGGGTTGTTTTCCGTTTTTCTGTTGTGGTCCCGTCCATCCCCCTTAGGATGCCGGCTTGGGCAGTTTACATGCTTACGCACTACGCCTGCCAAGTGCCTAACAGCGTTCCCCTCCCTTCCCGGTTCCAGCCCCATGGAGCCACCATTACACTGAGAATTGGTACTCCTACCAACCCCAGGGACATCAGATGTGCAGAGCACCCCTGGTATCCCACCCCTGAAGGAGGAGACGTTGGGACGCTCAATCCTCCTTCCCCCTGCCGACCTGAGCTCGTACCCAAACCCGGGTCCCCAGCATGGTGCGAGGTGTGGCGTCCAGCACCTCAACCCTCAGCGCCACTGGGCCATCTGCCTTGTCATTTGAATGCATGGCTGTGCATGGGAGTCTGGGTGCAGGTTGGAAAATACTCCTCGTGTAACATCCTCCAGGGCACAAGGGGGAGTTTCTGCAGGAAATCACTTCTTTCGTTGCCAACAGGGTGTTGGAGTCACCAAGATGGCTTATTCTTGGGGATTTCAATGCATGGGTGGGTGATGAAATTCGCAATTTGGTCAAGATTTCCTCCAGAGTATGGAATCTCTGGGCCTCGCATAAGTTATTACTTTTGTGACTTAGCAACATGGCCATACTGGACCTGGTATTCTCACTGAGGCTTGAGACTGATCTGGTCACTTAGTTGGATCATTGCATTTGTCAGGTTTGACTTCAGTGCCCTCCCTTGTAGTCCCTCCCCTGTGGAGGTTGTTCAGTTCCACCCATTGAGAGGGCTTTAGCCGGTCGGACTTTTGGCAGTGCTGGATACCTCGGAAGTGTTAAAAGCGTGCACCGAGGAATCAGAGGCAGCTGTGGCGCCTGTAACACGCATGTTATGGAGGCCTTTGACCTCGTAGCACCAGTCGGTGAGTGCCTACTAGTATCGCAGGAGGTGTGTACATCCAGCATACCTGAGTTTGATTCCCACAGCCTTTACGTGCATATTGTGTGACTCTGAGCAAGTCACTTAACCTCCCCAGTGCTCCTAGGTTACCTCTGAAAACAAGCACTTGTGCCTAGTGGGCCTTACCCAGTTAACAAAAAAAAAAAAAGATGCAAATTGCAGTTAATCAAATGGTAAATTAGATTAAGGAGGCTTGAGTGAAGAGTGGGTTTATTTACATTTTATTTTCAGATATGTACTTTGTATGTCTAAGCACAAACAGGTTAGAGATTTCCAAACAGAAGTTTTGTGCTTATAGATGTGCAGATTACTGAGCTGGGACACAACAGATGGCAGCTAGGACACTGATATATTGTTGCTATGGGAGAAACTCTTGTGACATGGGGCACCAGTTGGTACACGGCAGTGCCCTTGTGTGGAGCCGCCACTGCCACTCACTAATTTGTGAGCACTAAATTGACTCTGCATTATGTGCACAGGCTTGCGAGCACTTCCGATATGCTGCCCTGGGACCCTGAGAAATTATTTTTAAATCCAAAATATTTATTTATTTTACGTTGATGATTGTGTACTTATTTATGTGTTACTAGGTCCTCCAGGGTCTATCTTTGACCTTCTCTCAGATAAAGACCGAGAAAGAATAAAAGAGGCGAAAGAGACAACTGTACAGCCACAGGCTGAAGTGAAGAGTCTAGCAGAGCAAAGCCTAAGTAGTCGATTCCATTCTGCAGCATCAGGTGAGGCCCGTAACTTGTGGCCGACTACACTACGAGGAGAAATAAACTCATCTTCCAGTGACTTTAAACCATTTGCCAAGAATCCTGAGAAACAAAACAGATATGAAGAGTATGTCGCTAAATTAAAACAAGGACAGAAAGGTAAAGGGCTGGCTGTAACATGTTTGTTTGATTAAATGAAAGGAATGTTTTCTATGCCATTACTCAAGGGTCTGGTTAATTATAAATTGACAGCAGTGAATGCTTGATTGCTTAAGATTTGTATTTTTGTTTTACAATTTATTTACCCAGGATAGCTCAGATGAGATGCAGTATCTTGTTTACAGTGGCGTCTTGCATCTACCGTGTGTGTGTGTGTCTTAGTGGACTAAAGCACAGGGAGGGCAAGTGACTTGCAAGGTCACTCAGTAAGTAAGTGGCTCGAATGACATTTCCTGGCTCTCAAGCTTGCGCTTTAACCACTAGACCAACTTTATCTTGCATCTGTATAAAGGCCGTGATGCCACCATTTTTGTTGCAGTTTATTTACCCAGATTAGGTCAGCTGAGATACATTTGATCATTCATTGGTCACAAGATGAATAGTGGATAGGCATAATGTAGCTTGACAGCTGGGATCCTTTCTTACTCTTTGGTTGACAACCATCAACATGAAATGCTCGAAGGAATGGCGTGACTACTGCAGCAGCAGAAACTGCAGAAATCTGGATCAGATGGCTTTAAATAGGTCAGGCAGTCGCATGAATTTTTCACATATTTACTTACCAGTGAGTTTGATGTATATTAAAACTGAATCGTTCTATTAATGTGAAATTGGGTAGCTGTGCTTCTCACATTTGTACATGCTCCAAGCTTTTTTTACTGGTGGTCAGCAGGTAACAACTGAAATGACTAACATGACTCGTTTTGTCAGATGTGTACTTCCCTCCATAGGAGCCCAAGTCGAAAGTTCTTTTTTCAGAATTATTATTTTTTCACAGTTGTTTTATGTTTAGGAAATAATGGTCCCTGCATGGGGTAAGAGTTTAGTAGAATAGCCACTTTATGGGGTTGAAGGTCTTTAGAATGTTACTATTGTTCTTTTAACAGATTTCAACAGTGGGACAAGGTTTTTTTTATTATGGGGTTAGGGCAGCCAGTAGAAAGGTTGAGCGAAGTCCTGGTTTGGCCCAGTTTGCTGATTTCTCCACACCCTCCCAGGGGAAGGGGTGGGTGGATGGGTATAGTGATAGTTTAGGCTCCAGTGATTGCCCAATCACAGTTGCTATCAGAAAAGTTCACTTAGCAGCTGGAAAGGAGGTGACATTGTTGCAGCTGGTCTGTGACTAGCTTATCATGCAGTCATGTTTGCAAAAGTTCCAACACCTTCCATATTGAAGTCTATGGAATAGCAGCAGGATCTGCTAAAATGACCCTTTGCTGGTGTTTTATTCTTTTTCCCATCCCAAAGTTTCCTACAGAAATCCTGAACCTCAGTTAGAACATAAGAATTTACTGGTAGAAGGAAGCTAAAGAGCTTATGTAGTCCATCAGCTGTTGTTCAAAGGTTAGTCCCAGTAATTCCCTAATTCCCCATATAGCTATCAAGCCTTTTTTGAATGAATTGGTATTCTTGGATTTTACCAAGGTTTTAGGTAAACTATTCACCACTGACAGCACCCTTTATGTGAGGTAATTCTCAGCCTCTAGTCACTTCTAATTTGTTCCCCAGCCAATTGGTAAATGTGGTCCCTTCTATTGTGGTCTGGTAGTAATTTAGGGGTCAGCCTCAGATTGCACATTAACTTAAAATCCATCATTACTTTGTAAATTAAGATTATGTATTCTCATTCTTCTCCTCACAAGTGAGAAAAAATCTAGGCAGTCCAGTCTGGTTTGGTACTTTACCTGTGATCCCCATAACCAGCCCGGTACCCCAATGTTACACCCCCCTCCAGTCTTGCAATGTAGCCACAAAGTAAGGGTACCAGAACTTGACATGGTATTATGTATGAGGCCTCACTAAAGATCAGTGAAGCGGCATTACTCGATCCTTTTGTCTGCTTACAGTGTTCTCTTAATAAGTCCTAAGAGATCATTACAAATCTTGACAGTTTTCTCACAGTGTGGGTCAACCTTGAAATTCCTGGAAACAGTGACCCCCTAAATCAATCTCTCCATATCAGATGATCACAAGATTGTATTCCCCAAATTGTATTTGAGTTTTAAGTTCTTGCTGCCAGTATAATTCTATATACTGAATTTCATATCAGTGCCCGTTGCCCTGTATGCAAGTTTTTTCAGGGTCCAACTGAAGTTCCTTTACATGCTCTTGAGAATCAACTACTCTTCCTATCTTTCCTGACTAGTTTAAAGCCTTGTACTTCCACAGATGTAAGCCATGATGTCACAAACAAGTCCCCTATCTTTTTACTGCCCTACCACCTGACTCCCTCCCTCCCCCCAAACTGAAAGAGCAACAAAGGGTATTAGTGAACACTGCACAACCTCCCCAAAGTGGAAGCACAGCATCAGGTGCTCATCCTTTGTGCCATTTGGGGAGGAGCAAGAAGAGAGACGCTGCTTCGATTGCTGCTGCCATCGCTCCCATAGATCAGTTGACAGTTGGTTTGGTAGTGTTACTCCCGTTGGTCAGCAGAGAGCTGCCTTGGTGTTGCTACTCTGATTGCTGCCACTGCTTCTGATGGTCAACAGAGACCTGACTTGATGATGCTGTTGCTCTGATTTCTGTTGCTGCTCCCCGTGGTCAGCTGAGAGCTGATTTAGTGCTGCCGCCGTCACTTCCATTAGTAACCTGAAAGCCAAGATCCTGTGTTTTCTCGGTCTGAAACTGAGGAGGAAACCAATGAGTTGGAATGGGATCCCAGCATCAGGCAGGCAGCAGCAGCATGTTAGTTTCTGACACAGTCAGTAAGCGCAGCTGCATAACTAAAATAGATAAATGATGATATCCACCGGACTAGAGGGACAGTCACAGAACATGGAAATCCCTGGATAATCACAGCACACCAATTCCTAGACTTTCCTAGAACCAGATTATTTAGAGACCAATCCCTGCACATTTCTGGGCCTTAAATTTACCAGTCTCCTACCAACACTGTTTTTTGGAGGGGGAAGGGCTCAAATCATTTACAAGTTACTGATTACTTGGAACAGCATTCATTAGTACTATATTGTTCAAAACTAAATATATGATAGAAGATAATTCAAAACTAAGGAAGTTATTTGTCCTACAAGGCATTGATTCTACCTTTGTATACATTTTCTATGGATGGGACTTTTTAGGTTATTGTATACCTGGGTTTCAGTTAACAGCCTTATGTTTTTGGAGGCCTCCACAAGAAACGACTTTGGGTCTTGACTCCTCACTCACCCTGTCTGTCTCTGCTTCTCAAGTCTGGCATTCCTAACTATGTCAGCGGCATGCAAATGAGCACCTGGCAGCAGCTGATACCTCTGAAACAACCCAATGGGCGTGTCTTCATCCAGGTGGGGTCCTTCAGCTCCAGGCTTTCTGCTTCTCATGACAAGTTGAGTCAGTGGTGGCAGGGCAAGGCAGTGGTAAAGTACAGTTTGTAGGAGCTAAGAAAGTGGATGGTGCTAGAGGAGTGGATTGTGGAGCAGCTGAGCGTCTTGTACGACTGAGAGGTGAGAATGGTGTGGCCAGTCAGGCTTTAGTCCTGTGAGAGGTAGGGAAATACCTATACCAGGGCAGGAGGATGGCCTTTTTTGGCCCTCCGTGCTGCTGCTGTGATAGTTATTTATACAGTATGACCATGTGGATCTTCTGTTACATGTTGAACTTTTTGTGGGGGGGAGAGAACACGCTGGGTGTTAGTGGGGTTGGGGACTTAAGACCCATGGAGCAGTGGTACTGTAGTGTTACACTGCATAAATTTACTAACTTCATGTAGGTGTTCCTATCATGCTGCTCTTGCTACCATTCTGCCTGCTCAACAAGGATCACACACACACACACAGTCTACCTGCCATTGTGCTAATAAATGAATTGCATTAGTGAGAAGAGTACCTTACATTTTTATGGCTGCAGTAGGCAGAGCCCAGACGTTTTGCATGTACAAAAGGAGTGATGTCATGTTTTCTGTCCGTGGAACTGACTGAAGATGTAAATAGTCTCCTCCGCCTTACCCTCCTCCAAGAAATGTTTTCCGCCCTCAAATAAATACACTTTCATGTTAGTCAATGGCTGCAGTGCACTATTTTCTTTCTTAAGTGGGAGGTACAAGAACTGGAACCTGAGTAGTGGGAGGCAGCATTAGTTTTTTGGGGGGAGTAAGATTCACCCCCACCTCCACCCAAGAAGCTCCTAAAGATCCACCCCACCTTTTTTTTTGTTCATGTGGGAGGGACATGAGGTGGATCTGTCATGCTGGAACAGTTGACTATCAGAGCTGCCTGGGGCATCAGAGCTTAAGCTTCAGAAGGAAAAGCCTGAAACTGCATCCCTATACAGCACTTATTTAAACAGCATTGGCTCAGCTTACATTCCTCTCCTGGTCACACATTTTCACAAATACATTCCAAGAGATGGAAAGTCCCTCCTGGTGGGTATATGGTGTTATTCAGACCTGTCCTCCAACCCTGCCCCCTCTACCTTACTCTGTATTTTGCATCAGCTGAAGCATGTCAGTATAGCAAGAGGCTGCAGTGTATATTTTTTACTGAGCTTGCAGTTTTAAAGGAGTAGTCCACATTCCACTCAGAATTTGCAAAAACATATGTTATGCAGAGTGTTTTGATTTGTATGTTAAGTCCTACTGTGTCCCTCCCTCTGTCTGCTATTAGGAGTTTTTCCTAAATTAGCCTATTAGCAGATGCCTGAGAGCTAGCTAACTGGGGTTTCTGTAAGAAAACCCCTACTAAATTAAGCTCTAATTCACTATTGTTGTTTTCTGTGTGTCAGGTCTAGCTTGCAGGAGTGTTTTAGTTTTAACACTTAATTTCATCAAACTATACACAAACAGTAAAGCACAGAAATTTCCCAGATCATTAGCGCTATAATTAGTTAAGACTCTAGCTGTTTTCTTACAGAAATCCTACTCAGTTAGATTTCAAGTATTTGCTAAACTATAAATGTAGGTGCCAGCTTTCTATTAGATAGAACTGACATTTAGACTTCCGGTGCAGTTTCCGGGCTTATCGCAGCATAGCTCACAAGCTCATGGCCCGCTACCCTTTTATTAGTTATTAAACTAGCCACAAAATCAACAAATATAATTGGAAAAGTACAGAGAAATATATGGCTACCTGCGAGGAAGACCTAATAGATTCGCTCCAATTCGTCCGGAAACAGAGAATTCAAACGAAGACGTAACTGACTGCGGGGCCTCCACGCGCTCTCTCCAGACCCATCAAACTAAGCCTCGAAGAAGAAATAAATCTAAAGCTACTCAACCAGCCAAAATGGATTCTAAGTTAGATAAAATATTGCAGGAATTACCAGAATTTAAGTCGAACTTTCAAGCGTTTAAACAAACCCAGGAGTCCTTCCAAGGAGAGCTCGCTGAACTGCATACCACTGTGTCCTCCCTAGACCAATGCACATCGGAGCAGGCCTCAACTGTCTCTCAAATGCAAGACACCCGGAGCAAGTAGTCCACCTCTGTTAGCTCACAGTTGCAAGACAGGAGAACGCTGAAAACCGCAGCCGTCGTAAAAATATCCGTGTGTACGGGGTTCCTGAAAATAGCGAAGGCACGAACCTTCTTAGCTTTACAGAGTCCCTCCTACGGGAGGCTCTCAATCTTGATACAGATTTTAATTTCGAAATAGAGAGATTGCACAGAGCCTTAGGTCTGAAACCTACATTAGCCACAGCTCATCACAGGTCTATAATAATCAGATTCCTCAGATATGAAACCAAAGAACTCATTTTAAAGCAAGCCTGGGCAAAATCAAGTATTTTTTGTGGGGAATCACACATCTTCATTGACAGAGATTACGCACCTACTAGGATGCAGAAAAGATGAGCCTATATTCCACTCTTTCCCTTCCTAAGACAACAAAAGCTTAAATTCAGAACCCTATATCCTAGCAAATTAGTGGTTCAGTTTCCATCAGGACAACAAACTTATGACACCATGGAGGCTGCTTGTTTAGATCTTAAACAACGGGGTTTTACATTACCAGCTTCAATCCGCTTACCCCAGAAAGAATCGGAGGACAAGGGCTCTCCTAGAGGATCATCCCCAGGCAACTTCCAGACCAACAAGCTACCATTGATTCCATCAAGAAAATGTTGGCACAGGTGTCCAGACAGAACAGATGAAACTCCTTTGAGTCGGAATGAACTGATGAGCAGTGAGTGAATGAGTGGTGGGAGTTGGGCCTGCAGAGTTTGCATCTGAAAAGGTTTATACAGGGGAGTTAATTTCAATCCTCTATTCAGAGGGCAGGACATATGTGTGCAGTTCCGACAGTGTTTCCTTTCGGGGGGGAGCGATCGGGGAGCCAGACCTATGACAGTTATGCCTAGACATAGCAGTTGTATGGGGGAGCTGAGGAGATGTGGGACGTAAAGATTATCCTGGGCTGCTCGTTTTTGTGAGGGATGGGAGGGCGGAGGCGGATTAAGCTCTACCAGGCCTCATGGATTGATTCCGGAGCTGAATCCCAGGTGTAGATGGACCTCTGTTGGGTTGTGCTGGGCGGGAGAGGGCTGGCCCTGCCTCCCTTCCTTCATGTTTGTTTATTTTTTTCTTCCTCCTCGCTTGTCTCTCACTTTTTGAATGGGCTTGACGGTGGCATGTTTGGACTCTCCCTCTGCCCTGTCCCCGTAAGATAGGGGCTAATTGAGAACCCCGGATGAGGTAGGGGCTAATGGACCATCGAGCGATCGGTACAGGCCATTTAGACCCTGATGCCTATTAAGGGGCTGTATGTCACTGATTTGAGACGCCTTTACTGCTCTAGCCCGCTAAATAGGGTGCAGTCAAGGGGTCTTATCGGTCAGAGGTGACCTTACTACAACAAGAAGAAACCTCGGTGTGGGAGATTTGTGGGAGAACTGAAAAATGAGATCCTAACGGAGGGAGGATTAAACACTCTCTGGCTGCGGGGATCTTCACTTGTCTCCCCTGGATTCCCACACATGAGGAGATACTGCTGATATCCTTAACTTAAGATAGATCGCCATCTCCCACTCACCTGCCCCTTAGCGGCCCAATACAGGTATAAATGGCTTGCTGGATGTGAATATGGTCTAGGCTCTCTGGTGGGCTCCCCCTCTCTCTGAGGTTACCTTCCCCCTGAGCTTAATGAGATGTGGGCTTGCAGGGCGACACCTAAGCCCACCCGACCCCCTGCTGGTCCACGGTTGCATTCTAGTACCATTACTCTCCAGGAGTGTGTGGAGTTGGAGATGAACATCCGAGAGAGACTTGATGGACTTAAAAAAGTGGTGGTACACCTTGTTAACCCCAATGCGCCTCCCTCAGAGAACTTAAGAGAGCCGCGGCCTGGTTGGGACAACCGCTCCTTGACTACAACCAAATCAACAAGCAACCATATAATCAATTAAACAAATGCTGGCTCAGTCTTCTGGGTAATCCTGCTGAACTAATGTGGTGGCATGGTTTCACAGTGAGTATTATGGTAGGGAGGTTGGCTGGAGGGTCCGAGGATTGCCCAGATGGTATTCCTGCCTGATGGGGCGGGGAGGATGCATGGGGGTGGGCTGGCAAAATGGGGGGAGAGTCACATCCAGTCATAGTAGATTGAGTGGTTGGACAGGGCGGAGAGGAGTCACCTGTGGGCTTGTCTCCCCACTGGACATTGAGACTTGGCCAGGAAGGTATGTCCAACAACCTGAGAGCGTCACTGTTGGGAGTCGGCAATGCAACTGTGTGAGTCGTCGCAGGGCGACCTGGGGCAGGAGGATATTGGCCTGGGGCAGACATGGTCCGGCATAACTTTGGTGACGCCTACACTGGTAAGTCCTTGCTAAATAGGGGTCCTCAGATGTTCTTCAGCTCGGGACAGGGTGGGTAGGCCAGGACCAGACGTTTCCCACCTGGCTGGGCCTCTGAACCCCTCCTGGGATTTGGGGATAGGGCAGCTTTATAAACAGTAGCCGGATACACAATATGGACCTGCTAAATAGGAGATGGCTTCTTGGTCTCCTCGACCCTTGGCAGTCTGGCGACAGTAGACCACACTTGTGATTCGCATGGCATCAAAGAAAAATATACTGCATAGCCTGGGACTGGATTTCAGGGCTCTCAGGTTGTCGGGAAGTTTTGCTCTTGCTAGTCCTGGACCTTGTGGTGGATGGGGGGAATTAATATCATGCTCATTGGGTTGACTTCTCTGGTGCCCCCCCTTTTATGAACCATCCTCCCATAAAATTGCCCACTCTGATATTATTGTTATTCTATGGGGCGAGATGTGGTCTGGATGACTGGTGTTTCTGGATGTTTTGGGACCCCCCCAGCTGCCCCTCTCATTTGTGGTGTCCTCCCCATGCCTCTCTTGGGTTGGGAGGCACTCGGGGCCCTTGGTGACCCCCGGCTCCTCTACTGGATTCCACCTGTCTTTTGCCCATGCCTCCTTTGCCTCCCCACTTATCTTGGAACTGGAAGACCATTAACTTTTGCTGAATTTCCACCAGGCCAGTTTCTTGAACCTGAACTCCTATAGATTATATCTTGAACTGAATCTGGACTACAGCTGAGATCTTCTGATTTGTATGACTAATGTTGATGGGAGAGGATGGCTATGTCTCTGCGGGACCTTACATTCCCCTTTTCTTTTTTTCAGATGTTACTCCTTGACCTCTGGACGCGAATATTTCTGTGACACACTATATCACATTATTTATCCCCCTCTGTACCATATTCTGAGGGGCGGGCCACAAGCTCCTATCCAATCTGTGAGCAGAGCCCTGATGGAACAGCACCTTTTTTTTTCCCCACCTCACTTTCCCATTTTCCCATTCCTTCTTCTACAGTTACCCACAATATGTGTTACCCTTATTACTTACCTCCCCTGCTTAACTTTAGGGGCAAGAGTTTCCCCTTGGCCACATTCCATATTTTGGAGTGGGTCCTTAGCTACGGACAGTCAATGAACATGTCCCCAATGCAGGTCACATTTGACCATGCATTGTTGGAAGTCACAGAAAACACCCTTTATGAGGGTTTGTACATAGTTCTTTATTTGTTTAGTGAACTGTTGCCAATACTATGTGGCACTATAGTTACGCCCAGTTGGCAAGTCTGTTATCCCTTGCCTGACCAGCTGTTAGACATAACTTATTGTACTATAGTTGGGCCTAACTGGCCTTATTGTAATCTCCAGGTAGTTAATAGTTTTTTTTTTACCCCACCCAACTGGACCCAGAGCATCAATATGCAATTTTTTATACAACTGGGAAGCACCATAATGTACAGGAAATCCATGCCAATGACATATGGAACTTGGAGGGGGGATGGGACTCTGGGGACCGTATAGACTTTACACATAGACTTAGATATGCAGTCTCCCTTTAAGATTGTTTCCCATAATGTCAACGGGCTGGCCGGCCCCATTAAGAGAGACCATACGATTCGAGCTCTCAAGAAACTAAACCCTGACGCGCTTCTTTTACAGGAGACTCACCTCTCCTCTTTGGAGCACCAGAAACTGCTGAAGTTCGGATTTGCGGTGATGATAGAGTCCTCTTATCAGAGAGGGCGAAGAAGGGGAGCTGCTGTTCTGATCCCGAGACACTCGCCGCTACAGATCATAGATCAGTATTCGGACAGGGAGGGTAGGTTGGTGCTTGCAGTGGTTCAATTAAATCAACAGACACTAACCCTTTGTAGTGTATATATCCCCCCGGGCACTGATGCCTCCACCATCCAGCGACTCATTGACGCTGTTTTGACACGGCAACAAGGAATCTTGATATTAGGAGGAGATCTCAATTGTCTTCTTAATCCCGCGCTGGACTCCTCTGTCTCACTCCCCCCCCCCTTCACAATTCTCCGGTCAGAAACATCTTAGACGCCTGATCAGAGACATGGGCTTCGTAGACACCTGGAGACAGCTCCACCCGACACAACGAAAATTTACTTACTTCTCCAATGCCTTTAAACATTACTCTAGACTAGATTACATTTGTATTCCAAAAGAATATACAAATCTGATAAGGTTAGCTGATATTCTTAACATCTGCTTATCAGATCATGCGCCTATTACAGTTGAACTTAATCTTAATAAGGAGAGGAAAAATTCTCAGTGGAGATTTAATCCATCTTTGCTCCGAGACAGGGAGTTTAGGGAACATTTGGAGGCACGAATCTCCGAGATACTTTGGGACAACACTTCTCCCCAGGTCTCTCCCCAGACTCTCTGGGACACTATGTCAGAAGTATGGCAGCTAGGATTCAATGCAAATAAGTGCAAAATAATGCACCTGGGAAACAAGAACCCAGGGAAGAATACACAATTTGGGGGGTAGTAACAACAACAAAAAGGAAAGGGACTTGGGGTTATCATATCAGATGACCTTAAGGTTAGTAAACAACGTGAGAAGGCAGTAGGGAGGTTGGGGGTATACTGGGATGCATAGGGAGAGGCATCAGCAGCAGAAAACAGGAAGTTGTTATCCCTCTGTACAGACAGTTGGTGAGACCCCATCTGGAGTACTAAGTCTAGTTCTGGAGACCCCATCTCCGCAAGGACATAGACAGGATAGAGGCAGTCCAGAGGAGGGCAACTAAAATGGTGCAGGGTCTGCAAGAGAAGCCGTATGAGGAGAGACTAAAGGAGCTTAATATGTATACCCTTGAGGAAAGAAGGGAGATGGGGACATGATAGAAACTTTTAAGTACCTCAGTGGAATCAACAAAGTCCAAGAGGGTAGCATCTTTCAGAAAAAGAGATGTGCAAGAACAAGGGGACACAATTTAAAGATAGAGGGGTTCAGGGGCAATGTGAGGAAGTATTATTTCACAGAGAGGGTAGTGGATGCATGGAACAGCCTTCCTGAGGAAGTTGTGGGGTGTAAAACTGTGGGAGAATTCAAGAATGCATGGGACAGACATAAGGCAATTCTTGTGGGGGGTAGGAAGAAATAGGCTGTTGGTTAACTAGGATCTGCGGCCTATCCTGTAGGTAGGGAAATGGGCAGACTAGATGGGCCAAACGGTCCTTATCTGCCGTCAAAGTCTATGTTTCTATTAAAGTAGTGCTCAGAGGTCACATTATCGCATATGCCTCGCATAAGAAAAAGTAGGCTGAGGCAAAGCTAAGTGCACTGCAGGAGAAGCTTAGATTTCTCCAGGAGGCACACATGCAAGGAGACTTAGACTTGCTCCCCTTAATCTCTCGGACACAGGCCGAAATACAATGCCTCTTAACGGCTAAAACAGAGCAGTCTCTGGCCTGGCTTAGGCAACGGTATTACGAGGGTGGGGCTCGGGCCTCCAAGATCCTGGCATACCGTCTGAGGACTCAGATACAGCAACGTACCATCTCCAAAATTAAGGACCCTGTTTCCGGACAGATTCGCTACTCTACCAGACAGATTCTTGATTCATTTAAGTCATACTATCAATCTCTCTATTCACCTCAGGAAGTGCCAGATCCCCACGAAATATCTACCTTCTTAGCCCAACTTCATTTACCTGCTCTTTCAGAGTCTCAGTGGGCACAGATAGCAGCCCCTCCCACGCTTCTGGAACTCCAGACTACCATTAAAGGCCTCAAAAATGGGAAGTCCCCAGGACCCAACGGGTTCGGCCCCGAATTTTATAAAAGTGCCCTGGAGGATACAAACCCCCATCCTCCAAGCTTTGCACACGGGCCATACCACATCTTCCTTCCCGGTTTCTTGGAGACAGGCTACAACTTCGGTGATCCTGAAACCACAGAAACCCCCACATCTCTGTGATTCATACAGCCCCATATCTGTACTCAACCAAGATTATAAAATCTATACCAGCATAATGGCCCACAGACTAGATCAAATTCTCCCTACTTTGATATACCCAGATCAATCGGGGTTTATCAAAGGTAGATAGACCACAGATAATATAAAACGTACTCTCTGTTTAATAGAGCGTGCTATTTCAACGAAATCTCCCCCTAATGATCCTTAGCCTAGACGCTCAAAAGACCTTTGATATAGTCTCTTGGGAGTTTCTGCAAGCCGTCTTACAAAAGTTTAATTTCCCTGGGCTTTTTTAGACACCATCAAAGGCGTATGTACTAACTCAGAGGCAGTGGTGAGACTGAATGGATCACATTCTGACCATTTCCCACTTTTCAGAGGTACACATAAGGGTTGTCCCTTATCCCCCCTACTTGTTTGTTATTTTCATGGAACCCATCGCCCAGCTTTTCTGTCAAACCCCTGACCTACACGGATATAAAATTTCAGAATCTTCCTCTCATAAAGTAGCCAATTATGCGAATGATCTTCTCCTTTATATTACTCATCCAGAAGAATCCTTACAGACTCTCACTACACTTTTACAAAAAATGGAGGGCCTTACAGGTTACACAATAAATCCGAATAAATCTGAAGTTCTACTTATACAACCTCCATTGCCTCCTGAGCTTACCCAGAGATACCCCTACTAATGGGACAAACCCCGCATAACTTACCTAGGAATTAAGATTCCCCAGGATTTCTCGGACCTCTACTCCGTCAACTATATCCCAACTCTCACAAAAATTAAATCCGACCTGGAGCGCTGGACCCCTCTACCTCTCTCCTTATTAGCTAGGGTACAGTCTGTCCAGATGAACTCCTTTACAAAAATGTTATATCTAATGCAAAATATCCCAATACCCTTACAAGGTAAAGAAACACGAGAATGGGATTGTTCAGTTAGTAGATTTCTATGGATGAATAAACAACCTAGATTAGCACTGGGCAAACTCCAATGCTCTAAGGATAGGGGAGGCCTGGCTCTCCCTTGTATCTATAATTATTGGCTAGCGGCCCTACTCACACATATAACGTCCTGGTTTCTCCCCCAGACACAATCCCCGCCTTGGCTTGGGGTAGAGAGGAAGATGGCAGATCGCCCATTAAATTACTCTCTAGTGTTTCAACCCCATAATAATACTCCGCTGGGTAGTGGATCCAGTTTCCCTAAGGGACTTCTCCAATGCTGGACTAGGTTTTTGACCCGACCGACTAATAAGTTTCTCTCGACCTGGATAAGTATTCCTGCAGAGGATCCACATTGGACTCCGGCACAACTAGACATATTTCGTAATTGGACGTGTCAAGGCCTGAAACACCCCTGTCAATTTTATGACGGGGATGTTTTTAAATCATTTGAACAACTTAGGCAGGAGTTCTCCCTGAATCAGAGGGATTTCTTTCGATTCCTACAGATCCGCCACTTTCTGGGATCCAGAATTGGGTTAGATGTCACCGACCATCCCATTCCTCCGCTGTGCCCCTTATTAATTCAGTTGGGGGGGGGACGAAGCCACTTACTATCTCGCTTTTACAAGGCCATACGGGAAACCCCTTTCCATATCGTGGACCTGGTACAATTTCACTGGGAAGCCGAACTCCAGGTTGGCCTATCTCAGGAAGATTGGGTCCAAATCTGGCGAAGACAACACAAGATATCTAACTCTTACATCTGGAGGGAGTTTTCCTGGAAGGTGGTCTCCAGATTCTTTCGCACACCCCAGATCACAGCCAAGTACACGGAGCGAAGGGATTCCAGTTGTTGGAGACATTGTGGATGCGACATGGCCACCCATGCACATATATTTTGGTTGTGCCTGGTGTTAACAGCCTACTGGGTGGGGATAGAAAGTAGGATCCTGGACCTTTTTCCAGGCCTAGGTGCACTCTCCCCAGATGTAGGGATTCTCTTACATTGCCCACGTCACTTTAAAGATTCACATCAAATATATGTCCTCAATATTCTTCTCAGTGCTGCAAAAAAATGCATTACGCGACTATGGTTGCGCCCGGATCCCCCCACTTTACCAGTCTGGGAAGATACTGTATATGATATATACAAGCTGGAACACATGACAGCCAGACTTCAAAACAGAGTACCAGAGCTGATGAACCGCTGGAACAAGTGGTTCAAGCGCATTGCACAAACTTCCCCAGATCAGCCCCCCCTAAGTTTTCTCCTCTCAAAATAGCCAGTCCTCCTGTGCGGTTCATTGGATGGCCGGCCAGCCCAAAGACCTTTTCCCTCTGGAGAGTAATCTCTGGAGTTCCCTATGGATGGGACCTGAATTAGTTAGTTGGTGTGGGGGATACGGTCCCCTGACTTCCCCTTAATTTTCACCCCCGCATTTTAGCTCTCTAACAGTCTACTGCAGTGTATGTATTATAATTGAGTAATCCTGTTAATCTTTCTTTATATAAATGTGGCAGTCAACATAAGTACATGGATACTCCTTCTGTATATGAATTTTTAGTTTATGTGATGCATTAGTTGGCAACAACTATGATGGTAAATTCCTTTTCAACAGATGTGTAACAAAATTTATATGTAACTCTGCTCTGTGTGTCCTAAGTTAAAAAAAAAAAAAAAAAAAAAAACTATAATAAATAAAAAGTTTTAAAAAAAGAACTAACATTTAGTTTGGATTTTGGTCTGTGACATGATTTTCATTGTTTTTTTTTACAAATGAAGTGTATGGTATGAAGCTGCAGCCTAGAAACTGCAAAATACTTTAAAGTCACTTTTTCTCCAGTGTGTGGTATAGCATGAAAACAGGATGACAGTGACTATTTCAGCTACCATTTGATTCCATTTTACAATGGTTCATTGCACTACACATTTAGTAGCTTACATTCCTCTCCTGGTCACATATTTTCACAAATACATTCCAAGAGATGGAAATTCCCTCCTGGTGGGTATATGGTGTTATTCAGACCTGTCCTCCAACCCTGCCCCCACCACCTTACGTAAGCATTAATCACCGACAGAGGAGGGCTCTGCAGTGGATTAATGCCCTTAGAGGGGTTGGTGCCTACAACCCGATGGCGAGGGCTTCCAACCACCCAGTAGGCATTAATCCACAGTAAAGCCCGATGCTGGAGGTGATTAATGCACTTGTAACATGGCAAGCACAAGGAATGTTTTGTTCACATCGCAGTCTACTTCGGGACACCAGAGACACTGACGTGATCATTATTCGCGCTGCACAGCTGACGCTACGGGGTTGCAGTGTCCAGTCGCCGAAAATGTATCCGAGGGCGCGGCACAGAGCTAGGTACTAGAGTGAGAGGACAAAAGCATTACTACTAATCCTTACCACTAGTGTGCGAAGATGCAAAAATGTGTTCCACTGCAAACCATTATGTATTTTACTGTTTAGTTTACTCTTACAGCTGATTTCCTCTATACTGCAAACTAACTGGCATATTCTCTGTCTTCTGAGTTGAACTACAGTAGTATGTTCTAAGTAAGCATTAATTGTATTATTTTACACTCAAACACACACATTTGTTTTTTTGCGTATTTTATTTATTGGATTTGTAAGCATAACTTACAGTCTCTCATTGAGGGATAACAGCATTACGATTGCCAGATAACACAGTTGTCTTACAAGACAGAATAAGATACCCGCACCTGAGTTTCGAGATAGGAAGTACATCACAGATTTAAAACATTATGTCTCCGACTGCACAGAGCCAGAGGGAAGTTGAGGGGAATCAAAGACAGGATGGTAAGCGACTAAGCTCTTACTTCCAACATGACTGTTCAGTCTACAGATTCCACCCATACAGTAGGATATATATAAACAAAATATCTTGGCTAAATATAGAAAAGGACAGAAAAAACCTTCACTGAAGAACACGGTCCTCGCTTTTAAATGATGGCAAGCTAGCAGAGTATAATGAGGCAGACGCGCTCCCAGTACTGCACTTGCTTCACTCTCCACACTCTTCATTGCCGTCCCAGTGCTGCTCCCTGTCGCTGATGGACACTGTGGGTACCACTGTCTGCTATTAGGAGTTTTTCCTAAATTAGGCTGCTTGCAGACACCTGAGAGCTAGCTAACTGGGGTTTCTGTAAGAAAACTGCTACTAAAGTAAGCTCTAATTCACTATTGTTGTTTTCTGTGTGTGTCAGGTCTAGCTTGCAGGAATGTTTTAATTTTAAAACTTTTAATTTCATCAAACTATATACAACCATAAAAGCACAGAAATTGCCCAGATCACTAGTGCTATAATTAGTTGACTCTAGCTGTTTTCTTATAGAAAACCCACTCAGTTAGATTTCAAGTATTTGCTAAACTATAAATGTAGGTACCAGCTTTCTATTAGGTAGAACTAACATTTAGTATGGATTTTGGTCTGTGACATGATTTTCATTTTTTTTTTTTTTTTTTTTTACAAATGGAGTGTATAGTATGATGCTGCAGCCTAGAAACTGCAAAATACTTTAAAGTCACTTTTTCTCCTGTGTATGGTATAGCATGAAAACAGGATGACAGTGACTATTTCAGCTATACATTTGATCCCATTTTACAGTGGTTCATTGCACTACACATTTAGTGTATCCCACTTTTTCAAATAATAAAACGAATATTCGCCAACCTAAATAACTCGCACATACATATTTTTATACTTTATTAAAAAGATACTTCACGTTTGCACCAAAAAAAAACTGAAAATCATGTCACAGAGCAAAATCAGCACTAACTGACAGTTCTACCTATTAGAATAGAGGAGGCAGTATAGTGCAATGGTCTGAGGCTCTGAGCTGCAAACCTGGTGTCCTGGGTTTGAATCCCACAGCCTCCACATATGTACTGTGTGTCCCTGAGCAAATCACTTAACTTCCTTGTGCTCCCAGGTCACACCTGTAAACAAGCTTTAGTGTGTCTCTCCTGCAACAAAAAAAAAAGAATGCTGGTACCTACATTTACAGTTTAGCAAATACTTTAGAGATAACTGAGTGAGTTTTTCTATAAGAAAACTGCTATAGTCTTTACTGATTATAGCAGTGATGATCTGGGGCAATTTCTGTGCTTTTTATTGTTGTGCGTAGTTTGATGAAATTAAATTTTAAAATGAAAACACATATTACTGCAAGCTAGACATGACACACCCAAAAAACACAAATGGTGAATTAGAGCTATTTAGTTGCTGTTTTGTTACAGAAACCCCAGTTAGGTAGCTCTCAGGCGTCTGCTAAATTGTAACTGTTGCCATTTGTGCTCACTGGATAAGAACAGTTACAAAGCTGTGCTGTTGTGAACTGATTTTAAAAAGCACTGCATATGCTAAATCTATGGGCCTGGCTACGTCACTGTCACATGAGACAGGGTGCATTGTAGGAGGCAGACGGCAATAAACCTATTTGTGATGGAGATCCCCAGGGGTCATAAAACTACCCTACAGCTAGCAGCCTAATTTAGGAAAAAAACTCCTAATAGCAGACAGAGGGAAGGACACACTAGGACTTTACATACAAATCAAAACACTCTGCATAACATATGTTTTTGCAAATTCTGGGTGGACTACTGCTTTAATTGAACCATCCCCAATCTGTATCCTTCCAAGAACCACTTTGTGGTGTGCATACCAGTGTGGTTATTTCACTCTTATTTACAGCTTTACACCTTTATCAGTTTTTAATTGCAATTGTGTCTAAATGCTCCACCATGTAGCCTCCAATCTCCCACTATACCTGCACGCATTGCGGCACTGTTTCATTTCATGCAGGGAGATTGGAGGCTACCAGGACATATGCAGATGGTAGTGTGGAGCACGGGTATAGGCTGCAATACTGTGATGCCTCCATACCACAGTAACCTGACAGCTGTATGCACCCCCCCCGGTGTACCCCCATGTCCCCACCTAACCTACCTCTCTGTCTGCACTTGCCTCCCCGAGGCCCACCTCCTGATGGTATCCATGTATTGTTCTTGATTACTTTTCTCACTGTGCCAAGTGTTGGGAGTACCCTGCCTACCCATGTGTGATGTGGCAGCAATACTGCCTTAAAAGCAGTGCCAGTAGTCAACACATACATTAGTGGAGCTCCTGAGTGCATCATGGAGCACTGCTATGGTGGACAATAGACGTGTGGCACTGTGTACAGTGGAGTAGTGGGGAACACTGAAGGCAGTAGTAGAGGGTCTGCCTTCAGTCATACAGCAGCAGTACATGAACGTCTGTTGTGCCCAGGTGCCCTAATACTGGTCCAGGTGCCCTAATACTGGCAGAACTGATGCCATGTCTCCCCCCTCTCTCTCCCTCCCCTTCCCTCCCTCTCACTGACGTAGCCACAGATTCCAACATACAGATCTCCCCTTCCCCGAACCTCTTTGTCACCTCCGCAACATAAGTGTGTCTCATAACAGTGAAATATGGTTATTTACATAATATGACTATGCCATATACACAGTACTCCATAGGACAAGTAGGAGGGCATCTCAAAATGCAGCTGTCATCACCAAGTGTACCATGGGATGTGCACTGCTACTACAGGGTTGAGACCACACACACTATCGCACTCAGTGTGGACAGGCTGTAATGTTTTCAAACCATTGTCCACATTGTTCACTGGCAGTGTGGACACACTGTAACGTTTACAGACTGTAACGGTTTGAATCCATTACAGCTTTTTTGAGTGTAGTGTGGACAGGGCCTGCATGTCTATGTAATTATCTATCTTTCTATCAATTGCATGTATCGCTATTTTTACCTATTTCTAAAACAAACCTGCATATCGCATTTGCCTGCACTCTGAGCACATACTTATGAAACTGCATATTTGCACTCCACTTCTGCACAGACCTCATACTTTCCTAATATTCCCATTATCACAAACATAACTACCTTGCCCTTATCAAAAGCACCCCCCTCTGAAAGTTACTATCACATTTTCTCTGCTAACAGTCCATCATCATTACACCTGGCTTCCAGACATCAACACATTGTTTAAATATAACTTACATCACCTCATGGATAAAAACCCTGTTTCTCTGAAAAAAAACAAACAAAAAAAACCTGTGTAGATATTCCCAAGGCTGAACATATGCCAGCCATTACTTTTTCATGTACTGCCACCTTCTGTACCATCATGGGGATTTGCATATGTTTCCCATAATGCTTTGCATTATTGGGGTGTGTGCAGTTGTGTTTTCTTTAAAATTTGGCTGTCCGGCCAATATCATCTGGGATAACACATACATCAGTGGCATTTGCTCTGTGGTTCTTTTGTAAACCTACAGTGCTTCCTATTCCTTCCATTAAAATGTACACCTCCACGTATTTTCCTAATAACATGTATGACTTCCTTAGAACAGAAACTAAAAGAAATCTTATTACTTACTAATCATTGTGTTGTTTCTCCATACCTCCTTAACAATTCCACACAACTTCACTAACTTCATTATGCAGCTGTGGTGGATCTGACCAGAATTTGTTTTATTTGTTACAAAGGGCAGAGCCTAGCAACATAAATAAAAGCAAGCTGCTCTTGCAGGCTAACCCAATAAACAAAAATAGAAATTGTACTGTAAAAATCATGTGGACAGTTAGGACAGGTCGTCAGTAGTTAAAGTCAGTGGATAAGCAGTTGGATAGGTGAATGAGCAGTCATTTACACTGGTTACCTGCTATTGTGTATAGTTACACAAGCTCCGAAAGCGGGTTCTTGGTCCTCCACCTACGACATGCTTTGTTGCATATTACATGAATGTTTAGTGCCCGTGCCCTTGATGTGTTACCCACCTCCACAAAGACATGGCCACACCACAGTAGTGTAAAAATGTGCAATTAGGGATTCTAGATGTAAACAGAATTTTTTATCTTTTAAAATGTAGTTTTATTAATTTGAAGCATACCACCAATACTTCTGATTGATTGAGATGCCCACAGCCATCTTGCTCACAGAAGATGACTTCCTCTGCACCCAATATGCTAATTTGTACTGCCGACTAGCGATAAGGCTGGCAGTGCAAATTAGCATAATGAAGTACACAGAAAACCGCTCTGTGTACAAGATGCTGAGGCATCTCTACCCAATCAGAATTATCGGCGGTAATCGTCCAATGAACAGAACTACATTTTAAATGGTAAAAAAAGATAGGTTTATATGTAGAACCCTAATCGGGCATTTCTACACTGCAGGGTGAGATAATGACCTTATGTTCAACTCTCCTTTAAAACTAAGAAACGGTGTATTCACCAGGGCTCAAGTGCTCATGCTGGGGGGGTAATCACTTCATGAAGGGGGTGCTAGATGAGTGAACAAACTTCCTGACAAGGTTGTGGAGGCAAGTAAAACAGTGGGGTTCAAAAATAGATGTGGGACACATAAAGAAGTTATCCAGTGGGAAGTGGAGAGAGGGAGGGAAGGGGAGACGTAGCAGAAAGTTGGAGATTAAAGCATCTTTGAGAAGGAAACTTGGGACAGGCTAGATGGACTTCTTAGGTCTTTTTGTAGGTTTTTACTGTGGTTGGACATGGGGTGGGGGGTTGGTGCATTTTATGTGGCTGTTGTGCCCTTGTTGCATGTCTTTGTGCAGTTAATGGGTGGAATGGGCTGCTTTGTGTACATTACGTGATCACATTGGGGTATGTGCACAACTGTGTGTGCATGTGCGTGCGTGTACCCACAGCCCTGCATTTATACTGCTGGATCAGCTGTTGCTGGCACCAGCCAACTCTTGCCTGAGTCTGCTGTTGATAAATCAGTAAAAGTTGATTGCTGCCATGTTTCATGCTGAATTAATACAAAACTGAATAAATGCAGAGGATTAAACACTGACACGTCAGACATGAAACACTTGGTACTAAGTGCAGACTTCAACTCTGATAAATAGGCTCATTCAGATGATCACAAAAATTGTGCTGAACAGCAAATTTATGTTTCAGTACACAGAAGACCAAAACATTTCCGAATGTGTGAATACCATAGAGAAGCAGCCGGAACCTGCCTCAAAATAATCAGTATGCAAAGTGGGAGCAAATTTAGCCACAATTCAGTTAATCTAAAGTACTGACAATGCTAAATTCATGAAAAGGGACCAAGAAATGGAATCTGAATATTAACCAAACTTATTTACTGTCCAGGGGATAAAGTTGCATTGAAATCCTTTTGTTATTTAAAGAAACTCCAGAGGGATGAATTAGTCCATTTGCTTTGCAGAAATATGACCAGGAGTAGGTAGGCAGGAAAAATTAGTTTCACCCCAGTGCTTTTTCATCAGTGGTTTTCTTCTAATTTGATTTACTCATTTGGCCTCCCCATGAACCCAAAAATTGATATCATATGCTGGTAATCTGATTTGTTGAGACAGTGGTTACATGACACTGATGACACTAGTGAAGCCCCACCTGGAGTACAGTGTACAGTTCTGGAGACCATACCTACGTAAGGACATAGACAGGGTAGAGAAGGTTCAGAGGAGGGCAACAAAGATGGTGCATGGATTGCATCACAAGTCCTATGAGGACAGGTTGAAGGAACTGAACATGTACTCCCTGGAGGAGAGGAGGGAGAGAGGAGATATGATAGAGACATACAAGTATCTTACAGGGAGGAACAGGGTGCAGGAATACACTATTTTAAGCGAAAAAGATGTTCCAGGACTAGAGGGCATGGGATGAAGTTGGAGGAGGACAATTCAGAGGAAACATGAGGAAGAATTTCTTCACAGAACGGGTGGTGGACAAGTGGAACACCCTGCCAGAGGAAGTGGTGGGGGCTGAAACAATCATGGGATTTAAGAATGCATGGGATAGACATAAAGGAATTCTGGAGGTCAGGGGTAAGGGGCAACAGACTTCTAGGAAAACATAAACTGAATTTACAAGCTCAAATGGGCAGACTGGGTGGGCCATAGGCCCTTATCTGCCGACACTGTCTATGTATCTATGAACCAAACACATGATGAACACATTTTTATTGACATCTGTCTTAGAATTGACCAGTTGTTTGCAAAGTTTTTTGGAACCTTGCAGTTCTATGTAAAGCCTAGTCCACCTCTGTTCTGTCATGATAATTTGCATATAGCGGATGAAGGTAAGTGGCATTTGTTCTGAGATCCAGATTCACTTTTAATCTTCGTGTTGCTAAGGTGAATGGATCCAGATAAAAACTCTAAATCCACATGTAAATAAAGTTATTGCAAACATAGTTGACAACGTTTTTAAAGTTTTATTTCTTTTTTGTTTAGTGGCAAAATCCCCTCCACTGAGTGCTAAGATGTGTTAATTACAGTTTGTCTTCATCAAGCATATAATGACCATGATGTACTGTGACTGGGGATTTATCTAATTCTTAGCAAGTACAGACTACATGTGAAGCTGTAATTCTCTGCTTGTAACATCAGAGTCTCTTGCCATGGAACTGATTATGACATTTCAAGCAGGGGATTATGATTTCAGGGGTAGTCAAGCAGAAGGAGCACATGCTTTCTAAGGGACAAATATGTTAGTTTCATGCAGATGTCCTTAGTATAATAGGAGGAGATGGAAGAGGTAAATACAGAAAATTTACATTTTATTAGCCAAATTGTGTCCAGATACTCAGAGTCTCAGATTTTTTTCTGAGGTGTCAGTATGTCTTTCAACTTTTGGGGGTTTGTCTTGGTTCCCCCCTATCTCTCAGCACTGACCTCCATGACGCATCCAGCTACCTGATGGCTCTAGCATCGGGTTCTGGAGATGATGCTGGAACCACAGTCTCCCACATGATGGTGCAATGTGATGCTGCCACATCACTGGGTCAGCCTTGGTTTTTACCCCATCATTTGTTTAGCCTTCTTCCTGCCAGCCGGTCCACATCATCCCTCACCCCCCCCCCAGACCCATCACCTTCCTGGCACCAGTGAGTCAACCTAGTTGGTGGTGTGAAGGCTGCAGGGGTCAGGGAGTCATTATGCTGGTCAGGGTTTGTCCTCTGTTATTTTCTCCCCAGGACTGTACAGTGGTGCACTGTGTGTACTGTACATGCCTCCGCATGCAAGCATGTGTCAGTATCTAAGGGCAGCCATCCCACTGTTAAGGCATACCCATTGGGATATCACCTGACCTTCACCAGGTGGCAGCATAAAACACCTGAACCCCCCCCTTCCCCCCTGGAGGGAGGAGAGCACTCCTTTGGATGTTCCATCTTCTCCCTGGTTGACCCCCACGTCTGAGTTTCTGTGTTTCTAGTGTGGTCTTGTCAGCCTCGTTTTTAAGTACAGTAATACAGCCTCTGGTCTGTTTTCATGGTTCGTATTGCAAAGTGCTAGACCCAGTTAACTCTTAAGTAGTTACTTTACCCCAAGGCTGGTGCAGCATAAAGACCACAAGGCTAATTTTTGTGAATAAATTTACCTTTTAGTTTCCATAGTAATCACTAATCTCAGAGATGGTTAAAGTTAAGGAAGGGAATTAGGGCAGGGGCAATGGAGTCTGATGATCCTTAAAGTAAAGCGGCAGTACAGCCTTTTTTTTTTTTTTTTAATTACTTCGATTTTATTGCGGTTTAAAATATAAAGCATTACAACACTGACCACCGATTTAACACAAGATTCCTAGCTGGGGTGTGTCCATTGGAGTTATAGCTGTAAATGTGGTACATAAGACAGTATAAAAATACAACATCACCATATATCATCTGATACAAGAGAAGCATTATTACATCTGCATAGGTATTACCCTTGCTGTGCCACGGACTGATATATCAGCCCAGAATTCCTATACGTTCTAAGTCTTTTAGCAGCCTAAGGGTTAAAAGTTTTAAGTAGCATAGACCATACTAGTTATTGAGATGCATTACTCATATAAGAGACAGCCCTATGGTGGGGGGCAGAGGCCATGGAGTCCCGCATTTGCCAGGACTGCCTGGGCAAGTGTTTGTGGGCATGTAACATCCGTGGGGGATTTCACAGTACTTGGAGGCTAGAAAGAGTCCCCACATCTTCACATACATGTCTAGCATATGTCCCGCGGCATAATGAACTGTCTCGTAGCTGGCTGCTTTATCCAGTTCTAACAACCTCTACTCTACTGGTAGGAGGGTGTTTTTTCTCCAGTGTCTGAGTATTGATTCTTTCAGTCGTGACCAGAGCTCCTTGGAGCCGGCATATAGCTGGTACAGGAGTCACTGGACAGATTCCCACAGGCACACCATTGGTGAGGCCCAACTTCACTAAGGAGGGGGTGAGGGAAAGGCCTGGGTTGGTGAGGTCTCTGCATACTTGTTGGACTCCGGTCCAAAACTGTTGGACTTCTGGGCAGGACTGTAGGAGGTGAGTGATGCCACCTCCTGTGGAGGCACACCTCCAGCAGGCAGTGGGAGTCCCCACATGGGAAGCTTCTGCAGGGTTTTGTGCAAGATCTTAAACTTTGTGAAGCGGGTTTGCATATGTCTCAGGGCTGATTGTAATCCCCTCCAGCAGGAATCCTGTTCTCATTGGGAGAGCGTCGTACCTAACTCGGAGCACCACACCACCCGGAGCTTCTTTGTGGCAGGCAGCCCCATATCACAGAGTTTCTTGCAGATGTGACTAGCCCTTGGGGGTGGTAGTACAGTCTTTTGAACGGAACCACCAATTTGATACGATAAAAGATCATGGGGTGGTAGAGATTCTGTTTTTTTTCCTTGCTAACTAAATAGCTGATTCATTTTATTAGTAAGAATAAACATTGTTTTGGTGCAGAAGAGGTAGGGAAGAAAACAGAAGCACTCTGCCATTGTTTGAAAAAGTCTGTTTTTTTCTCATTGTGATATAGACTCACTAGAGTGTTGTCTGGATTCCAGTATGACAGAATGGGAGCGCGGGCGTGAACTGGAGGAATTTGGTCGAGCAGCAGTGTTGTACAAGTCCACCAACTCAGCTCTGTCATCTAGATTCACGCATGCTAAGAATGAAGACGACACAGATAAAGTAGATGTCCCTAGAGATCAAGAGGTGTGCCATTTCACTATTTTCATTATCATAATTACTTTTCATTTTTAAAAGTAGTTAATTTTTATAGTCAAAAAGGTTATTCCAGAATGTGTGATGCCCCAGTTGTAAGCATGTTTGCTACCATGGGGGGACCTGGTTTTGATTTCAGCACCCTGTGATCCCAGCTGGGTGACAGGAAACTGGAGTAAGTCCATGTTGTCAAGACTCCAGTGAGGGAGGGTGGTGCCTACTGATGTGTGGCTGTCCTCTGGTGGACCCACTGGGGAGGGTTAGTCATGCAGGCAGAATACCTCTGCTGTGGCCTCACCTTCTTGATGTGGAGATTTCTGTCTCTATAAGACATGCCTGCAGGGACAGGAAGAACAGTCCTCGTATGGACCTTTACAAGATGGATCTTGGGCAAAGGCTTGGGGCACTGTTGATAAATATATTAAATACATATTTAACTGCAATTCGATTATTTGCTCTTAACCTAAGATAACTTTATGCAGAATGATGTCAGTGACAAAGAAAGTGCAGCCAAGATGAAAATGTTTGGCAGACTCACAAGAGACACTTTGGAGTGGCATCCAGACAAGTTGCTGTGCAAAAGGTTTAACGTTCCCGATCCCTACCCTGGGTATGTATCTATACAATAAAACTGGTGTATGCATCTATACAATAACGGGCAGTTTCATCAAAAAATACATTTTGTTGGGAGACTAGATGACTTAAGTGGATTTACAGTGGGTTACAGTGCCTTTTACCTTAAGGTCACTGTTTTGTGTGTGTGTGTGTGTGTGCGTGTAACTTCAGGGTACATTACAGCAGTATTTGATCTGGTACATTGTTATTGTGGAGACGTGTTAATATCATATATGAATATAAATCCATATTACATGCTATGCAAACTCATCTGCTATAGAACAGCATCCATAATACTGTTAGAGGAGTCCATCTACAAGAGGTAATTACCAGTGTATATTTCTCTTCGGCTTCAGTACAATTTGCTTACTAGTAATTGAATTAATAATGTACATAATAAAACAGTAAATATGAAAAAAAATAAAAATATTGTCTGTCATAGGAAAACTACAAAGAAACATCCAATGTAAAGTATTTTTCCCTGAGTATTTTCCCCACCTCCCTACAAGTCTCCTATGCCTCTTGGTGCTCAGCGTGGAGACCTGCAGCATTCCTGCTTCTCCCATTTCACTATGTATTTCTCTCTGCTGAGCGGGAGGTCTTCCGTGATCCTTTCAAGGTCACTGGTTTTAACTTGTCCCATGCAGTAGTGGTTGGAAGTTGCTACATGGTGACTTACAAGAAATATGTTGTGATGGGTGATGGTTTCACTCCAGTTCGTAGTGGAAATGTGTCCACATCACAGTTGACACTAATGGGCTTGTATTACCATTCTTACATAAGAGGCCAGTGAATGAATGGGCATAGTCTGGACTACTCTTTGCCACCAGAGGGTGTACTTCCATGGAAGGGTTAAGCTGCATTGGCATGGCAGTTTTGAGAAAGGTCTACTGCAGTTGTCTGTTGCAGTACGTTGAGGCCTGATTCATCAGTGTTGTCAGCCTAGTCCCTTTCAAATTTGCTACAAAAGAAACAGGGTTTTTAGGGCTGTGGGCAGAGCCTGCAGCCCTATTGGGATCAGATTGTAGCTCTAAAAATGGTAGATTGTGGAACCTTTCATTGGACTTTTGGAAGTATCCTTCCAAAAGCCCAACGGAGCTTGAACCCCTCTGCCACGGAGTAACAGCCACACTATTTCGGCTGTTACTTCCGCATTCTGGTGCATGAACTGTGCATGTGCAGTTCAGCTGGCGCCGTCATGTGAATGGTAAAATGCCATTCACCGCAACTGCTCATGCGCGAGTGCTGCACATGCGGAGTTGTGGCGCGTCTGCCAGCTTCATGGCATTCTGTGCCCCCAGCCCCCATCAACTCAATTGGCATACTGGAAGCCCACCCCAGTGGGGCCAAAGATTTGTCTGTGCCCCCCAACTCATGTGGCACACTGAGAGCCCATCCCAGTTTGCCTACCTTTTTTTGTTTCTTCCCCCCACACCCCGCCATGTCGGGTGCCCAATCCATGTCAGCATCCTGCACAACCTACCTCAGTCATGTGCACACTGAGGCCCACCCCAGTGTGCCCAAATGTTTTGTTTTCCTGTAAACAAGAAAAACGGTCCTCATGTCGACGCATCGCTCATTTTTGTTTTCCTGTAAACAAGAAAACGGTCCCTCGTCATCATTCCAGTCCCCCTCCCCCATCCCCACCCTTCTACTGAGCACCCACCTCCCCACACACCCCCTTACCCCATACTTACCTCCGGATGTCGGCGCTGTCATCTTCTGTGGACCGGGACATGTCTGCACTCTTCAAAGCCGAACCGTGAACCGAAGAATCTAAGGTAAGTGTACTATAATGCTATTCAGTGGAGTTTTCAACTTATGTTGATAATTCAGCCATTTTTTTGAATTTTTGTCCCAAATTTTCAACATGGGGTTCTTGAGACCCCACCTCGTGAAAACTGTCACTGTCATTTTGTTACTTGGTCGCAAAACGTGATTTCACGGTCACTGCACGGAATCACCTTTCAGGACAGATTCACAAAATGCCAGTGCCACTGTTCATGAGGTGGGGTCCCAAAAAGCTCATGTTGCAAATTTGGTGAAAAAGTTCCAAAAAATGACTGTGTTACGTGTGTGCATTGCGCAGTTTCTACACACTCTCCTAACTTCACCAATTTTTAATACTTTCACTCCACGTTTTCAACATTGCCATTTTTGCACACCTCCTTCAAAACAGTACAGCTGTCATTTTCCACAACCTGCCCAAAATGTGTTTTCGCACCTGTGGCACAGAATAGCGCATTCGCTCTACGAAATCACCTTTCAGGGCATGTGAACAAAATTACACTGGCACTTTTCATGAGAAGGGGTCCCAAAAAGGCCATGTTGAAAATTTAGTGCATCATCTCTAAAAAATGGCCACGTTACACACGGGCGTCGAATAATTTCTATGCACATGTGTAACTTTGGTCACTTGGTAAAAATGGCCATGTTACACACAGGTGTTGAATAATTCCTATGCACATGTGTAACTTTGGTCACTTGGTAGCTTTTCACAACAATATTGGCTCTGGCTAGAGTTTGTTATTTACATGCTCTAGTGTTACTGTGAAACAGATGCACTTTTATTCTAATTACAAGTTAGTCTGCTAGTTTAGGATTTTCCAAATTTCAGAAACTAAGTAATACTGCACATTATGTACAGTATCAGACACTAATACTGTATATATGTGCTTGCTATTTATTATATACCGAGTTAATTAAATGTATCAAACACATACTATAAGATTGAGTACAACCCTTCCATGGTGTGCCCATTCTCCACTAATTTGGCAGTCCCCTCCTAAACAAATATCTCAGTTGGAAGAATAAAATGTTGAGGGAACGTTGATGAGCCATGTACAGCTTATCCCTTTATTCTGCTAATGGCATTTTACATTTTTTTTTTTTTAGATGTTAATGTATTTTAAAACTGAGCAATATACAGAAACATAGCTAACCAAATAGCTTCATTGCAGAGGTTTATAGTACTACTGTATACAAGTTACTTTAAACTATTCCTTTTGAGCGAATGCAAATAGAATAGTATGCTACTATATGATTAGCGATATTGTTCAGTAGTACTACTACTAATGAAAAGAGCCTACGGAGAGGAAAGATGACCACCAAGCTGGGATGCCGTCTGACTGTGCTCTGAGTGAGCACACAAATCCTCTTTTAAATTCCTAAATTTGCTGTGCACCGAGAAAGGAGGATCCTGAATTTAGTTTAGATGGCTCACTGGTCTAGTTTTCAGTGAGCAATGATATTTTAAACTTGTTTTAAACTGTAATAGTGAGTAGGTAAATTAGGTTAGTGGCAAGATAGGGATGAAGTGTTAGTCAGGGTCTCACAGTGATATATTTCAGGAGTTAGCTTTCTTATTTTATAGAAATACCTGTTGTGCTCTGCGGAGGAGTTTTCTTTCCTGCCGGCTGTTGCTAGCGGCTTCTGAATCAGGAGGTGCTTGTCCCTGGACTGAGACGGAGTGGTAGCTGCGGGAGACCTTCTCTTGCTGCGGAAGCTGTGGTCAGCTGAAGAGAGAGAGCATCACTGCGGTTTCTTCAGAGGTGGTTTGCCTGGTCGTGATTTAACAAGAGGAATCCGGAGATAGCAGACCGAACTGGAGCCCAAGACAGTTGCGACTGGGGGAAGAGTTGGAATTGGCTGGGAATCGGCTAGAGACCAAAGCAGAGTGGTGAGAGCACTCTGTGGTCTCCGAGCTGGAAACTGACATGAGCATCTTGCTGCTCAGTCAGACTGGAGGACCTGCCTGTGGATGCGAGTACTTGCCAGTAACACTGCCTCAGAATTTTGTCTCTACAATAGAAGAGGATGGTGATAGCCCCGCTTAACGTGGAAGCAGCATGCCCAGCTGTCTAACTGAACTCCATTTTGCTCTGCGGTGAGCAGAGGGTTTCTTCTGTTTTTTTGCATCAAAGCATGATGTGGTGCGAGCACTTATACCTACGACAGTCTTCTTCCTATGTTTTAGGCTGGGTTTGTAACATTTCTGCAGTTGTAAGAATATTGCCATGCTCTTGCCTCCTGAAAAAAAAAAACTGGTTTGAACTAAACAGCATTGAGTCCTTAAAAGTGACCTGTAAAATAAACGCCGTGGCCCACTCCCATCCTATATAACTTTCTATAGTGCTGCGGGAGTCCATGGCTGCTACGATCATTATTATCCATATAAAATGTACATTTGAAAGTGCCGCTGAAACCTTTTGGCGAACGCGGAAGTGTCAGGTGGGTCCCGATCAAGCGGGTGCAAGTTTTTATGGGTATTCTACCTAGTTAGTGACATAGCAGACACCACTGCTTTGAATGGACAGCAGTGGCTGCAGTTTAATATTCTTTATTTTATTGCTTCTACCGGGGTCTTGATACCTTAAATCATACATACAGCAACACCTGGACAGGTCCTTGCTGTATGTATGTTTTTAGGCACCAAGACCCCCCATAGAAGTAGTAAAATAAAGAATATTAAGCTGCAGCCACTGCTGTCTATTCCAGCAGTGGTGTTTGCTACATCACTAACTGGGTTGAATACTCTTAAAAACTTGCGCCCGCTTGATTGGGACCCACTGGGCACTTCTGCGTTCACTGAAAAGTTTTGGTGGTGTTTTTAAATTTACATTTTATTCAGAAAATAATGATCGTAGCAGCCACAGACTCCTGCAGCACTACGGAAAGGTATCTGGGACGGGAGCGGCCACAGCGTTTATTTTACAGGTCACCTTTAACTCTCTGCATTCTGGAACTCTATGACATTTTTGGACTTATCTGCAGTTTCGCTACAGGATTCTCCTTTAATTTAATTTATTAATTTATAGAATTTATTGGGGGGGAGGATTGGGATAGGGGTTGGTTGTGTGTGTGACTAGGATCATGATTGAACGGGGGTTGTGTATGCTTAGTAACTGTTAAGATTGGTTGTCTGAATTGGTTGTGTATGTAGGGACTTAGGATGAATGGGTGTTTTTTTTTTTTTACTTAAATTATTGTTATTGTAGAGTTATTGTGCTATTTTTTGTTAGGGTGAGAATGTTATGTAATTTCTGAGGTAGTGGAGAGAGGATGTGTGTGCGTCTTGGTCCCCCTCGTGTCACCTAGACAGCATCTCTGCTGCGTGACCTCTGCCCCTTTGTCAACCCTCTCCTTCCAGCTGTAGCAATAAGATAATGTTGTGAGGTTGGCATTGTTAAGGGGCATGTGGGATGGTGGCAGAGTGCTGGGAGCACAGCGGAGGTGAGGAACATTGGAGTGGTTAGGGGACGGAGATCCCCTGGGTCAAGATGGAGCCTTGAGAGAGGCCATAGTGTTTGGTGGCCATCCCCAGAGTCCCTACTGGACTGAGTGGGCAGGTAGCTGATGGGCTTGAAGTCTCCACCATCCCCTTTTGGGTGGTGCTATGTAATTATTGGTACAGGTTGCCCTAATGTTAATTACTGTATATTCCTGGATCATCCTACTTGGCACCTATATACAAAATTCATTAATACTGTAAGATTGAAATTCAGTAGTCCATTAATTCATTTGAAAAGTCTTTATTTTCTCTTGACTTCACACCATATATTTTAGGCAACAGTTTTGTAGCTTGACGCCATTTCTTCAGGCCCCAAATAAACAGTGTTGTTTTCTAAACATAAAATGAGTATAAACAACCATCAGTACATCATTCTTTGTTTAACACATTCATATATATTAACACTTCAATATTTGGTACATACTCCCTAATGAAACACCAATAAATTCATGCCATTAAGTATGTTCATTAATGCCTATTTTATATTTAACTTAAAAAATATAAACAACCCTGTTTTTTTAAAACTAATATTCCAGTTCATCCCGATTCATATCAAATTCTAAAGAAACATTTTCGGTTCATTAAGTCCCTTACTTATGTTCCATATATTTTGAATGCATACCTGCATTGCTTGTTTTTTTATTTTATTCAAACCTCCTCATGCCCTCATTATCAATTGCATTCCACTTATGCAGTGCTGCAAAGATAGGGATAAAGAAAAAATGTCAAAATTTTATATTGTTTAAATTCTGATATAAATTCAAAAATTCTTCATTCCCTTACTTTTTAGTTTTTGTATTCCATTTCCACTTCGTTTTTGTATATTTAAACAATTGCCCAATGTCACATTTGACAAAAATTCCAGTCCTCCTTTCGGTCAGCTATAAAATATTTAAATATCAATTGTTACTACCATTTCCACAATTCACTGTTGTATGGAATTACTGTTATATTCTATTCACTGGTTTAAAAATAAAGTTCCTGTTGATATTTGATTACCTCTTATGTTCGTGTTGCACTCTATACTATTTCCCTTCTTTGCGTTTAACCTTCCATTTCTTTAAACAGTTCTTGCTATGAAATACAAAGGCATATAAATAATGTCACCTATTCCTGTCATGAATTTAACTTTTTATCTTTTGTAAAGGCATTAAATCTTTCATGGTAGCGTTCATATGCTTACCTGGCTAAATGCCATGGACCATCCGTTCTTCCTAGAGGAAACAGCGTTGGACCCACTGACCGCGTGGTTTGAAAGATCATGAATTGGCGGGGGGTAATGTCACTATGATGTTTTTACCTACCCACTATAGGTATTGCCTAGGCCTTTAAAGATAAAATAGGAGCCTGTATCTCAATGTAGCCAAGTGGAAAAATCAAAGTGGGCTCACTTAGTACATGTTATGAGAGAAGGCGGTTCGCCCCCACCCTCGGCTATTTGCCGAAAATTAAAATCATTACTTTTTCTTTCTTCCGGTACATGTTTACAATCTTCTACATTATTATTATGTGGACTACTAATTATAGCCCCAAATGTACATGGACTGACTATTTACAATGAATCTACAGTGATTCTGCTCTGGTTTACAGCTTCTCAAGGATAACTTTCCGTATAATTAAACATCTTTCATGCTTCCTCCTAGTCTCTTAATGTTAAAGTATGCTTTTTTTCAAGCCTGATGTATAAATTCAATTTTAAAAGAACCACTAATGCTAGCGGGGGGATCTACGTCATTTATGACGTCTCCACCTTTCCCAGTAGAGGCTGTTTCCTAGGTCCTTAGGTTTCATATTGGAACTTGAATCTCCATATATCCAAGTGCACAAGAACCAACATGTTATTACACCATCACCCCAAAAAGTTGGCAGATCGCGTCCCGTCCTCTGCCAATTGCCGACAACAAACAGATTACTACCAAATACTGTTCCAAAGACAATAAATTCTCAAATATAGTTTTATAAACAATGTTTTCAACTAATAAGTTCTTAATAAATATAAATAAGCTGTCAGCAACACAAAAATCGTACAGCATGTCCAATGATATATCATTTCGTGTCCACATGATGTTACTGGATCTTTCAAGAATCCTTGATTTATAGTTCCTAAATGTCCATCTTCTTGATGTAGAGTTATTCCAAAAGGTTCTTATTTGATCATGAAATTTCTTAAATAGACAGATCTTACTTCAAGAGGGCTCTTGCAGTAGGTAATTACATATAGGACTGATGCTGGTCGGCGGCAGGACCCCATGGAAAAATTTCTAGCTAGCAGTCCCTGGCGGGGACCGTCCCCACGTCAGGTGACCGGCATCAGACGACATCGGTATAAAGGGGCGGTCCCAGACACCCGCCTTCCAGTTCTTTCCCGCCATCAGCTCGTGCAGCGCCTCGCGGTGAAGTTCATAACGCTCAGTCCTGTTGCTTCGTCGGTTTTTCCGAAAAGTATCAGTATTTTGTATTTTCTTCATCAGGTGAACGTCGGTATATGTTGTCCCCTTCAAAAAATAAGTGCGACTTGTGGCGCCCAACTGCCTCACAAAGACGGTCACTCCCTCTGCCTTTTCTGTTTAGGCCCTGACCGCGCGAACGACAAGTGTCCGCACTGCCTACATTTCAACGCGGCCACCCGCAGATGACGCCAGTATTCTCTCAAAGCCCATCTCCTCAAAAAGAAGATGTCCGCGATGGAGAAGGAGTTGAAGAAGCTTTGGCAGGCGTCGACCTCCCCTGAAGGACACAGGAAGCGGGACAAAGAAAGGCACCGGGAGAATGCCTCCTCCTCTGCGACTCCGGCCGGACCTGCGGCCAAGGTAACGTCCCCTCTGGGGGGTCGCCCGATGGCAGCCTCCAAGGCTTTGGAGGAGGTGTCGGCCCGTCCGTCGGGTTCGCGTTCGAGCTGCCGGGTGCCTCCTGGCAAAAGGAGGCTTCAGCCCCCAGTACCACTGCAGGCTTGCGGCCTACTGGTCAGGCGCCTCCCCATAAGCAGACGTCGGCTCCTCCCTCCCGCCCGGAAGAAGGCCGCTGGCGCCCGACCGCCCGAGTGGCGCGGCCTGACCCCCTCGGACGGGCCTCTTCATCCTCGGCCCGCCTCCGACGAGGGACCCCCAAAGTTGGACGCTGCCCTTCGCGTCCGCTGACTCGGCCCTCAGTCACACATCGCTCCTCCGACTTGCCGCCGGGCCTCGGAGCCTATGGCAGACCTGCTCCGTCTGTTGTCCCAGGTTCCCCGTAGCCCTCGCTGCTGTCAGGGGAGCCCGAGTCCTCCCTGCCTGACCCGGGATTTTTCCTCCGTCCCGAGGCGAGGCTCGGGATGCTGGTCCGCTGTCCGATCCTCTTCCCCTACAGAGCCGATCTGATGTGGCTCCCGGACACCAGCTCCGATGTCAGCTCCGGCCTTGCCGCCCCCCGGCGCCACCGCCCCTCCGACGCCGGTGGGGGATATTTCTCTTCCATCGGGCCCTCCACCCCACGGGCCTATCACGGTCAATCCGCCCATGGAGTTCCCTACTGGGCCGTCTGCTCTGGCAGCTCCTCTGGTGCCTGGGTATCCGCCGTCTTATCTGACTCCGGTTTTCCCAGGTCCACAGTATCCTGCACCGCAATACCCGGCGCTGACTCCACCGACGATGCAGTACCTGACGCCGCAATACCCAGCTCTGGTATTTCCGCAGCCGGGTTACGGATACTCTCCTTACGGATTTCATCTGTACAACTATCCCCCCCCTCCTCCACCGCCCCCTAGGCGCGGTGGATCTCCAGGAGACTCTGGCCTCTGGTGGCTGATGCCAAGGCTCAGCTAACCCGAGGAGGTTGCAAGCTGCCTTTACGGACGGTGCCACCCCGGCTCCCCGTATCGCCCAGACATAGATATATAGATACATAGACAGTGTCGGCAGATAAGGGCCTATGGCCCACCCAGTCTGCCCATTTGAGCTTGTAAGTTCAGTTTGTTTTCCTAGAGTCTGTTGCCCCACTCCTGACCTCTAGAATTCCTTTATGTCTATCCCATGCATTCTTAATCCCGTGATTGTTTCAGCCCCCACCACTTCCTCTGGCAGGGTGTTCCACTTGTCCACCACCCATTCTGTGAAGAAATTCTTTCTCATGTTTCCTCTAGTAATCCCTCTCCAACTTCATCCCATGCCCTCTAGTCCTGGAACATCTTTTCGCTTAAAAATAGTGTTTTCCTGCACCCTGTTCCTCCTGTAAGATACTTGTATGTCTCTATCATACCCTCTCCTCTTCTCCTCTAGGAGTACATGTTCAGTTCCTTCAACTTGTCTTCATAGGACTTGTGATGCCATCCATGCACCATCTTTGTTGCCCTCCTCTGAACCTTCTCTACCCTGTCTATGTCCTACGTAGGTATGGTCTCCAGAACTGTACACTGTACCCAGGTGGGCCTCACTAGTGTCTTGTATAGCTGGAATTATGACCTCCCTTTTCCTGCTGGTGATTCCCTGCCTGTACATCCCAGCATCCTATTGCTTTATCTGCTGCCTTGTCACTGTTTCCCTGCCTTGGGGTCATCAAGATGACAACCCCAAGATCCCTTTCCTGCTTGGTGCATGCTATATCCTCACCCCAACTGATATATTGTGCCAGGGTTTTTGTGCCCCATATGCATTATCTGCACTTCTTTGCATTGAATTTCAACTGCCAAACCCTTGACCATTCTTCAAGTTTCTGCAGGTCGCTTCTCATTCTGTCTACACCCTCTGGTGTGTCTGCTCTGTTACAGAGCTTTGTGTCATCAGCAAACAGTGAAATTCTGCCTTCTAGATCCAAGAATGTCACTGATGAAAATGTTGAATAGGACCGGTCCCAGCACTGATCCTGTGGTACCCCACTGGTCACTCTTCCCTCTGTGAGTGACAGCCATTTACCACCACCCTCTGCGCCTCTGCCACCTGTAGCCAGTTACCTACCCACCACACTACTGTCCTGCCCACACCCATATTCCCAGTTTGTGTAATAGTCTTCTATGTGGCACAGTGTCAAAGGCCTTGCTGAAGTCCAGATAGGCCATGTCCACTGCCTCCCCTGATCCACCTCCCTAGTCACCCAGTCAAAAATTCAAACAAGGTTGGTCTGACATGACCTCCCCTGGTGAAACCATGCTGCCTTGGGTCCTGTAGTCCATTGATAACCAGATGTTCCACCAATCTCTCCTTCAGTAGTGCTTCCATGATCTTCCCCACTACCGAGGTGAGGCTGACTGGTCTGTAGTTCCCTGCTTCCTCTTTGTTCCCACTTTTTGTATAAAGGGACTACATCTGCTGTCCTCCAGTCTTTGGGTACCTCCCTGTTTCCAGTGATCGGCTAAACAGGATAGCCAGAGGTTCAGCCACCATCTCTTAGTTCTTTAAGGACCCTGGGTGCACCCATCTGGCCCCATTGCTTTATCAACTCTATTACTTCCAGTTCCTTCAGGACCCTTTCTCGTGTAAAGGGACTTGTGTCCATTTCTGCACCATTCATCACTGTACTCCCTTCAGACCCATTACCCCTCTTCCTCAGTAAAGACTGAGCAGAAATACCTGTTCAATATGTCAGCTTTACTGTTGTCATCCTCCACGCGGTCCCCCGCCTCCCCCTTCAGTCTCACTATCCTCCTTTGTCTTTCTTTTTTCACTTATGTACCTGTAAAAGGTTTTGTCCCCTCTACCCACTGATTTTGCAATGTGTTCTTCTGTCTGAGCTTTGGCTTCCCTTACTGACCTCCCTGCCTCCCTTTGCTTCTCCTGGTACTTCTCCCTATCCCCTTCTGCCTGTGTCTTTTTGTGTTGCCTGAATGCAATCTTTGGCTTTCACTTTCTGCTACCTCTTTTGGAAAACCATAATGGTCTCTTCCTTTTCCTCTGCTAACCTGCTTAATGCATAATTCTGTTGTTCTTGTAATCCCACTTTAAATACTGCCCACTGTTCCTCAACCCTGATTCCTGTCCCATTCCCTTAATGCCTCTTTTAAGTATCTCCCATTTTCCCAAAGTCTGCCCCCTAAAATCCAGGATCGTGTTTTGTGTGGTTTGGTTCTTCTTTCTGTGATTTCAAACCCACGATGACTGGTGGTCACTGTTACCCAGGTGCTCCCCACTTTTACCCCATCACACTGTCCCTGTTTGTGAGCACAAGGTCCAGTATTGCCTTCTGCTGAGTTGGTTCCATGACCAGTTGCTTGAGGAAGGCACCCTGAAAGGAGTCCAGGATAAATCTGCTCCTAGTTGATGCTGCTGCTGGGATGCTCCAGTCCACGTCTGGAATATTGAAGTCTCAACCAGTACTACCTCACCCTTGTCTGCCATCCTTTGGATGGCTAGCATCAACTCCTATCTGTTTCTTCCTCCTGGGCTGGTGGTCTATGGACCACACCTGTCTTCCGGATGGCTGTCCCTATTTTCCTTTCCAGCTTAACCCACAGTATCTCTCCCCATTTTGTTCCTCCTGGATCTCTGTGGCCTTATGTCATTTTTCACATACATTGCCACTCCTCCTCCCTTCCTGCCTGCTCTGTCTCTTCTGAATATGTTGTAGCCAGGTGTGGCCATCTCCCAGTCATGGTTATCATTACACCAGGTTTCAGTAGTGGCCACAATGTCCAGGTCTGACTGTACCATGACAGCCTCAGATCTTCCATCTTGTTGCTAAGGCTCCTGGCATTTGCACACATGGCTTTCCATGATTTGGCCTCCCTAGACTGCTTCACTGTTCACCCAGCCCCTTCCTTGAGTTGTCATTTCCTAGTTCTCCTTGCTGTCTGCCCTTCTGCTGAATTTTGCCCCTTTTCTGCTTATCCACCTCTTGGGCACTAATCTCCATATTTTGCACACTGCTTTGCAGAGATAGCCACTCCTCTGGTTCACTGGTTCCACTGCTAGCTGTGTGGGGTGAGCAAGTAGGTACCCTCCTTGCTGGCCTGCCACCCCACTTTGCTAGTTTAAATGCTTGTCAATGTAGCATTTAAACTTATCATTGAGTGCTTGGATTCCCCTCCAGGATGGATGCAGGCGCACACTCCCTCTCCATGAGACAGTTCCCGGGCTCTGCCCTCGGGATCCAGAGAGGGGCAGGACACGCGTCGAGGATCCTCCCTAAGGAACCTGTTCCTCCCCTAGACCAGAGCCAGGAGTCTTACTCTGCTCAATTCCTCCTCTTCTTCTTCTCTGACTCCTTGGATTCCTCCGATGGTTGTTCGAGAGGCGATGAGCACGCTCTCCGTCAAGCCGGCCGAAGACTCCTCGAGTCTCCTCAGAGATCCTTCCTTCACGGAGTTGCTCAGGAAGATCCAGGAAGTCCATCAGTAGCCTGATCCTTGAGCCAGATCCTCAAGCAGGTTGAACTCGCGAACATCTCTGGACTTGCCCTTATGGCCCTACTCTAGTGCCACCCTGGATCGAGCCTCACGCCCACCTTGTTTCCACCATTTGGAAACAACTGTCGGCTTTAGCCCCACTTCCTCGGAAGTCCAACAGGCTATACCAGGCTCCGGAGGGTGTAGACTTTCTAGACTCTCACCCCCGTGCAGACTTGGTTGTGATTAGCGCCGCTCACGGCCGGTCAGCACACCTGAAACATTTGAGCTCATCTCCCCCGGATAAGGAATCTCACCTTCTGGATCAGTATGGAAGGAAGATCTATGCTTCTTCCACACTGGGGATTAGGGTCCTAAATTATGTAGCGCATATGGGGGATTACCAGAAGGCTGTCCTTACCCAGGCGGAATCCAAGATTGACTCCTTGCCTGACTCCCAAGTCAAGCAGAAGTTAGCCGACCTGGTCCGTTCTGTTCGTTCGGCCAGTCGTCACATTCTGAGGACGACCTACGACGCAGTGGACACCGCAGGACGGAGCTCTGAGTTCGCCGTAAGTCTTCGGCATCATGCATGGCTCCGCGTGTCAGGTCTGGTCCCGGAGGTGCAGTCAGCAATCCAAGAAGCACCTTTCAGAGGTTCTGTGCTTTTCGGTGGTGACGTCAAGGACATCATCACTGACTTGCAGGAGAAAGGGACGGCCCTTAAATCTGTTGATTCGATGTACCGTCCCCATCCCCCACAGCGCCGTCCCTTTCGCAGACGCAGTCGGCCTCAAGCGAAACCTCAGGGAAGGCGGGCCACCAAACGTTGGGCCCCCACAGCTGCCAGGCCCCAGCTGCGGCGCTGCCTCACACCACCTGACTCCTTCCCTTTCCCACTGCCTCCGGACACCCCAGAGGAACCGGTAGGAGGGAGATTCTCCCTCCATCTTCCGGGTTGGGAGAGGATAACAGCCATTCATGGGTACTTCAGATCATACAGAGGGCACTCCATAGGTTTCTGCAGAAACCTCCACGTCACCCCTCTGAACTCCCTCTTACTCAAGGGACCATCTTCCCTTTGGTCAAGGAAGACTCTCTGCTCTCCTTGTGAAGCAGGCCATAGAGCCCGTCCCCCTCACCTTCACGGGGCGGGTTACTAATCCCATTTCTTCCTTGTACCAAAGACGGAGAGATCTCAGACCCATTCTCGATCTCAGCTCCTGAACCTATATGGGAATATAAGAAGTTCAGGATGCTCTCCTTCAGACCCTCTTGCCCTGCTTGACCGGGCCAATGGCTTTGTGCACTGGATATGCAGGATCGTGCCTGCACATCCCCATTCACCCGTCGCCGCAAAGTACCTCAGGTTTGCGTTCCAGGGGACCACTGCCAATTCTGGGCACTCCCTTTTGGTCTTTCCTCGGATCCCCGAGTCTTTACCAAATGCCTGGCGGTGGTAGCAGCCCACCTGCGTACTTTGGGAGTTCAGGTTTTCCCTACCTGGACGACTGGCTCCTGGCGGCCCCATCCAGGAGGAACTCCTGCATTTTCTCCCTCACCCAGCAGGTTTCTCTGGCCTGGGTATCACCATCAACCATTCAAGTCTCACCTGGATCCTTCTCAGAGACTCCAGTTCATCGGGCAATCCTCGATCGACAATGTGCAGGGCCTTCCTGCCTCTGGACAGGGGGCCTCCTCAGTCCCAGATTTCCTTCTATCGAATACAGGAGGGTTCTGGCGAGGTCGGTGCTCCGTCTCCTGGGGCTTATGGCGGCTGCCATCCCGACGGTTCCGCGAACGCACCTCCACATGAGAATCTCTTAGTGGACTCTCCGCTCTCAGTGGGATCAACTGGTAGACAACCTAGATCATCTGGTACTGATCTCCTCGCCGATGTTAAGAGACTTGCAATGGTGGATGGTCCAAGAGAACCTATTCCGGGGGTCCCCTTTTTTCATCCTCCCCCCGCTCAGACTCTGACCACGGACGCTTCAGGCGAAGGTTGGGGAGCCCATCTGGGTCCTCACCGAACCCAGGGCTTATGGTCAAAATTGGAGTTAGTTCTCCACATCAACGTGCTCGAGCTTCGAGCAGTGCTGTATGCTCTCCAGGCCCTTCACCAATACATCCTTCCTGGTCACCTAGCTGTCCAAACAGACAACATGTGCGTGGTGTGGTACATCAACAAGCAGGAGGACTCGGTCCTACACCACTGTGCAGGAGAGCGATGAGGTTTGGGAATGGGCAAGCGCTTCCAACCTTCACCTCATGCGATACATGTTCCGGAGTCGACAATGTCCTGGCAGACAAGCTTCAAGTCGTCGTCGGCTCCTGCCACACGAGTGGAAACTCGGACGAAAAAGTTCTAAAAAGCATCTTCCAGGTTTGGGGACTCCACAGATAGACCTGTTTGCTTCCTCCCAAAATGCAAAGCTTCCAAGCCTTTGCTTCGCTTCGGCTCCAGGCGGCCTGGGCTGAGCAGCTCTCTATCTCTAAGCTGGAAGGACAGATTCGTCTATGCTTTTCCCCCAATTCCTCTGGTCCCTCGTGTGTTGCAGAAACTTGCATTGGAAGGAGTGAGAATGATTCTGATCGCTGCTTTCTGGCCCAGGCAAATCTGGTTCTCTCTTCTACAACAATACTCAGAGGTTCTTCCTCTTCCTCTTCCTTTATCTCGAGGATTGCTGACCCAGGATCAGGGGACCCTGGTCCATCCGGGACTGAAGTCCCTTCAACTTCATGCATGGCTCCTGCAGACCTAGCCCAATCTCGCTTTGGTGTCTCTCCTAAGGCGGCCGAGATTCTGGTGGAGGCTAGAAAACCCTCCACTAGGTCCCACGCCATGAAATGGAAAAGATTTTCCATTTGGGCTGCATCCAGGAACGTGGAGCCTTTTTCCTGTCCTGTAACTGTTCTGCTTGATTACCTGCGTCATCTTTTCGACCTGGGTCTCAGTCACTCCTCTTTGAAAGTCCATATGGCGGCTATTTCAGCCTACCATGTCCCTTTCGCTGATAAGGCATTTGCCCAACTAGAGGTATCCAAAACTTTTCTCAGAGGGGTCCTTCATCTCAGGCCCCCTGTCCGGACTCCAGCTCCCCCTTGGGACTTAAACTTTGTCCTCAGAAACTTACCCTTCTCGCTTTGAGCCTCGCTCCTGAACTGAAGTTTTATCATGGAAGACCTCTTCTTGGTGGCCATTACTTCTGCTATAGATTTCCGAGCTCAGGCCTGATGTTGCAAAATCCCATATCTGATTTTCAAAGAAACGAGTATAACTCTTCGCATGAATCTAAGTTCCTTCGAAGGTGGTAGCCGAATCTACCTTAAATCAGTCTATTATTACCTGCCTTTTTCACGCAGTACTCCAACCAAGGAGAATACTTGCTCCATACCATGGATGGCCACAGGATTCTGAGATACTACACCGATAGGACGAAGGATCTCAGAAAGACTGATCAGTTGTTCGTCTCTTTTGCTCACAAAAGAGAAGGCAATGCTGTTTCTAAGCAGTGCCTATCAAAGTGGTTGGCTCATTGCACCACTTTCTGTTATGACAAGTACAACAAGACCCTCCCGGGTCAAGTCAGAGGTCACTCTACTCGTGGAGTAGCAGCCTCTGCGGCTTGTTTCAAGAACGTGTCTGAGGCAGACATCTGTGCTGCCGCCACTTGGACTTCCGTCCATACCTTTACTAAACATTACAGTTTGGACATTGCCTCTCGCCGTAGAGCAGGCTTCGGGTTAGCTGTCTTGCAAGGCCTCCTTTCTTGAGGCTTGCAAGATTATTTGCTACTTCTTGGAGTAGTTCCTCCTCCCGGTGCCTTTCATTTGTTCCAGACTGCTTGGGATTCTGTCCTATATGTAATTACCTACTGCAAGAGCCCTCTAGAAGTAAGATAGTACAGTTACGTAAGAACTTAGCGTAACAGTAGATCTTGAGAGGCTCTTCAATAAATGTCTATCCGCCCTCCATCCTCCTAGGCTTTTCGGCTCCTTTTCCATTGAGGAAATATCTGCTTCTCTCTCTTCTGGGCCTGTGAGGAAAAGAACTGGAAGGGCGTCTGGGACCGCCCCTTTATACCGACGTCGTCTGATGCTGGTCACCTGACGTGGGGGCGGTCCCCGCCAGGGACTGCTAGCTAGAAATTTTTCCATGGGGTCCTGCCGCCGACCGGCGTCAGTCCTATATGTAATTACCTACTGCAAGAGCCTCTCTCGAAGATCTACTGTTACGGTAAGTTCTTACATAACTGTACTTTCCCCAGGCATATAGGTGCAGATATATAGTGATTCACAAATACAGATTGCTGTTTATTTCCAGTATAAACTCCAATTGCATATTTCATTCATTCCAGTCCTTAGATTAGTGCTGTCCATCATGTAGATCCAATATACTTCTCTTTTTAACAATAAATCATCCTACGTTATGTTACTTCCTTCTGGTTCATTAATCTTCTCTAGTCCCCAAAATCTAAGGGAGGCTGCTGAATGTCCCACATTATTGAAATGTTTTGCTACTGATGATTTCTGATCTTTTAGCCTTATGTCACTTTTATATTCACTTATTCAATTTCTTAGCTCCCTTTTAGTTTTTCCCACATAGAGCTTGTCACATGGACACTGTATAATATATACTACTTGGTGTGATTTACAAGTCATATGTTATTTAATAACATATTTTCTATTTGTGTAAGGATGTTCAAATACCACTTTTTGTGTTGTATTATTACAATAGTAGCACTGTCCACAAGGAAAATTCCCTTCCTTTAAGGGCCCTAAAAGGAGCTGTTGTTGTTTCTGTTGTACTTTAGGTCTCCCATGTTCTGTATGTACCAATCTGTCTTTAAGTGTTGTAGTCTTTTTTGATGTAATTAAAGGTCTCTCTGTAAATCTTGTATCTTGCCCCTTCCCTGCCTGTAAAATATGCCAGTTATCTATCAATGTGCCCCTAATTTTATTACTCAAATGACTATACGCTGTTGAAAATATAATCCTATTTTCTATTTCAGTTTTTTCCTAATAATGTGTCACAAGGCATATCTTCTACTTCGGATAAAGTTTCCTGAATATTTGTATATTTATATCCCCTCTTTCTAAGTCTTTCTACCATTTTTTCAGTTTCTTTTTTAAATTCCTCATCCGTACTGTTGTTCCTTCTTGCCTTTATAGTGTATAGTGGAACATCGTTGTTCACTGAAATCTAGCGCTCTCAAAATGTTGTTCTGCTGCACTAGTGACATCCGTAGTGCAGCAGAACCGAAAAGTGACGTCTGCAGGACAGCAGAATGACTTTTCGTTCTGCTGCAGTGCAGACATCACACATGGTGTCCTCGAGCAGCAGTCTGACAGTTAGTCTTATTTTAAAAAGAAAGAGGTAGTATTTTTTTTTTTGAGGCCACAACATTCCACTATACACTATACAGAACAGTGCATGCGTACCATTTAACGGCAGGGCTGTTCTTTCACCTCGTTGGTACTATGACGACTGATTACCTCTTGTGCTGCGCTCTCGAGGTAATCTGTCATCATAGTACCAACTCAGTGAAAGAATAGCCCTGTAGTTAAGTGGTACTCATGCACTATCCTATATATTATTTGTGATTTTGGTATGTTTTGCTTCAGCTTAGGATCATGAAAACTACTGTAATGTAGTAAGGTATTGCTATCAGTTTCTTTTCAATACAGTTTTGTCTCTAGTTTATTATTATCTTTGTAAATTAATAAATCTAGAAATGCCACTTGTTGTCTATCAACTTCCATAGAAAATGTTAGGTTTTCATTCCTACTGCCCAAATACATTTTAAACCTTTCCAACTCCTCTCTTGTTCCTTCCAATAAAAGACGTATATCATCTATAAAATGTCTCCATTTCTTAATGTTCTTATCAAATGGGTTATTGCCCTCGTCTAATATATATTTATTTTTTCAAAATTCCACCTAAACAGATTGGCATACGATGGTGCCATCGTACTTCCCATTGCTGTTCCATGGATTTGTAAATAGAATTCTCCCTCAAAGTAAAAATTGTTTTTATGTAAAACCAAATCAGCTAAACCCAACAAGAATTCTGTTTCAGGGAACTGTTCTTCTCTGTTTCTCAATATTTGTCTCAGTGACATAAGACCTTCATCATGTGGTATACTTGTATATAAATCTTTTACATCTAAGGACACAAGCCATAGATCGTTGATTTCTGTAATTATTTCTGTCACATGACCTGTGTCCTTAATGTACGTTTCCATTTTTTTCCCTTCTTGCTGTATATGATAATCCACATATTTCGATAGGGGCTCCAAAATTGAGTCAATTCCTGACACAATAGGTCTGCCAGGAGGTTTTTGAGGATTTTTATGTATTTTAGGTAATGTGTAAAATATTGGTATTCTATGTTTTTTATTAATTAGCACATCTTTCTCTGTTTCTGTACACCACCCTAGCTCCACTGCTCCCTCAAGAAAATCATGAATCTCTGCCTTAATTTCATCTGTAGGATCCCCCTCCAACTTTATGTAATTATCTACATTGTATAACTGTCTGTTACATTCTTTCTTATAGTCCTGATATCCCCAAAGAACTATTCCCCCTCCTTTATCTGCTGGTTCTATTACTGTAGTTTTGTCCTCCTCTAAACTCCTCAGTGCTTCCCTTTCTTTTCTTGTCATATTGTTGTATTTAGGAAACTTTGTCTCTTTATTAACCATATCTTTAATTTGTTTGTCTATCACTTTAATGTATGTTTCCACCACTTCTCTTCCCCTAGGGGGAGTAAAATCCGATTTGATTCCTAATGTTTTCTTTAAATTCTGTTTCCTTGTGATCGATGAGGAACAAGACCGCAATTATGGCAGACTTGATTTCCTCTGTTGATCTGGCTTGCATTACGGAGGCCTGGCTGGGAGACAACTCAGGGCCGGTTGTAGAGGCATTGGTCCCGGCTGGGTACTCTGCAGTGCACTGCCCAAGGAGGGAACATAGGGGTGGGGGTGTGGCCATCTGTTTTAGATCCAACCTGAACTACTCGGTGGGATCTGCCTCATCTTCTGAATGTGTGGCAGTGCGTGGGGGGTCCAGGTGCATGCTGCAAGATTCTACTCGTGTATCGATCTCCCGGGCATGGGGAGTTCCTGCAGGAAGTTGTGGACTGTGTCAATGATAGGGTGTTGGAGTTGACCAGTTGGTTGATTCTGGGTGACTTCCAATGCCTGAGTCGACAACGAGTGCTTGCATTTAGGTCAAGACTTCCTCCAGCTTATGCCATCTCTGAGCCTTGCATAAGTTGTTGCTTCTGCGACTCACTACCACGGCCATGCCTTGTATTTGGTATTTTCACAGGGTCTTGGGGTCACTGACCTCAGGATTGATATGGTCATATGGTTGGATCATTGTACGGTGAAGTTCTCATTTGGGGTCCTGCCGATGGTCCTTCCCCTATTGAGATGGTCTGCTGCCGCCCATTGAAGGGGTTGACCCCAGAGGAAATATTGGCGGTGGTGGACGTTTCTGGTGTGAGCACTGCATGTAGGGTTGACACGGGCGCGACAGTGACAGCCTGTAATAGTGCTGTTTCTAATATGCTTGATGCCATCACACTGATCTGTATATGACCAGGGTCTTCTCACTTGAGACCCCCATGGTTTGATGGGGCTCTCAAGGCCTTGAAGACCAGGGGTCGGAAGTTGGAGCATTGCTGGCAGAAGACCTGATCCAAGGAGGACAGACTGGCTTTGAGAATTCACTATGGTAAATATCAAAGGGCAATCAACTGTAAGAAGGCAGAGTTCCTGTCCAGGGAGATTGCTGCAGGGAAAAACAACTAACCTAGCTCTTTTGGACTGTAGACAGGCTAATTCATCCTGCCTCTCTGCAGCCGAAAAAAGCATTTTCAGTCACTTTGTGTGAGGAGTTTGATTGTTTTTTTCTCCGACAGGGTGTCCTCCATTCGGTCGGGGATTTCCCCAGTGTGGCTAAATCAGCCACGCAGTGGTAGGCGTTATGTGGGCAGAGGCACTCTTATTGTTTGGGGGGAGTTCCAGTCGGTGGGGGTGGCGGAGGTCGTCTAGGTAATCTTGAAGCTGCGGCTCACCTTTTGTGAACTGGACCCGAGCCCAACACGTCTCCTAGTGGGATGTGCCGAGTCTGCAAGTTCAGTGTTAATTGATATTGTCCAGTGTTTGCTCTCAGAGGGGTCTTTCACCGGAACCTTGAAGGAAGTGCTGGTGAAGCCATTTCTGAAGAAACCGTCTCTCGACCCTGACGTCTTGACAAATTATCGATCAATCTCCAAACTCCCATTTTCAGGGAAGGTTGTCTAGAAAGTGGTTGCTTTGCAGCTTGAGGCCCTTCTCGCGCCTTTTGACATCTAAGAGCCATTCCAGTCTGGATTTAGGGCAAGGCATAGCACTGAGACGGCATTGGTCAGGGTGCAAAATGACCTCCTCAGGGCAAGAGGTGGAGGAGACTGGTCAATTCTCGTTCTTCTAGCTCTCTCTCTCTCTTCGGCATTTGACACCGTGGACCACATTATGCTTCTTGATCACTTTAGAGAGCATTGTGGACTCACCGGTACTGTCATCAACTGGCTCAAGTCCTATCTCACAGGCAAGACACAACGACTAACGATGAAGAATTTCTTCTCCTGCCCGAAGCCCCTGCCTTGTGGAGTTTCTCAAGGTTCGATCTTGTCGCCGATGTTGTTCGCGGTGTACATGCTGCCCCTGGGTGAGCTCATTAGTCATTACAGTCTGGGTTTTCACTGCTATGCAGATGATACCCAGCTGTATATGTCTTTTGCTCCTGGGACAAATGGTACCATGGAAGTGCTTAATAGGTGCCTGGCTAAGATCCAAGACTGGATGTTCTCTAACTGGCTGTGACTGAACACTGACAAGACAGAGGTACTTGTGGTTGAGCCTGGTCGCTGGCGTGATGTGGTTGCCACAGGTGTGGGAACAGGGTTGTTCTTGGTCCCTCCGTTGATGGCTGCTTCTAGGGTGAGAAATATGGGTGTTGTCCTTGACGACGGTTTGACACTTGAACTTAAGGTGTCAGCCGTCGTCCAGAGTGGTTTTTACCCCTTGAGGAACATCGTCTGGATTAAACCCCTCATTCCACCCAGCGACCTGCTAGCACAGGTACATTCCTTTGTCACGTCAAGGCTGGACTACTGCAATACTCTTTACTTCGGGGTCAGTGGAAGGAATCTCTGTCAGCTGCAGCTGGTGCAGAGCACAGTGGTCAGGTTGCTGATGGGTCTTTTGAGATCAAGTTATGTGACCTTGGTCCTGCATGACCTGCACTGGCTGTCTGTCAGATGGAAGATTCTCGTCAAGGTGGGCTTGCTCACCTATAAGGCCTTATATGGATCAGGCCCTGGTACCTAAATGATATCCTTACCCCTGCCGCCCCAGTGCGCTCACTCCTCTCCTCCACTGAGGGCCTCTTGGTAGTTCTGAGGGCCAGGCTGAAAACCTCAGGAGACAGAGCGTTTGAGGTGGTCAGCCAGGCCCCCTGGAAGTCACTCCCCAGACAATTGAGGGAGGCGCCATCAGTGGAGGTTATTAAAAGGGGTCTAAATACGCACCTTTTTTAATCAAACATTCTGTAATTAGCTTGTTTTATTGATTTTATTGTCATTCATTTATTGGTAGTAATTGATGATTTATTGACCCTGCTATTTAACTGTTTATTTGTATTGTTCTTGTACAGTATGTCATTGCACTACCTATAAGGTGTCCAGAGCCTCCGGGATTGGGTGCCATATGTAAATACATTTTTACTTACTTACTTCAGGAGGCCACTCTCAGCTACTTGGGCTAGAAAAGACATTTGTATATTAAACATGGATTTCAATTCCAATTGAAACTAATTATTTGTTGTTGTTCAGGTTAACTTTCATGCAAAGATTTACAAAGAAAAAAACAGAAGTTCATTTTAGTGTAATACATTGTAACACAGTAATTTAAGGTTAAAAGGGATCCTGGGTCCATCATATCCCCCCACTTCATAAGAAGAAGAAGAAGAACCAGTATTTATGTAATGCTTTTCATATACAGTGTATCCCAAAGCACTTTATAAGCAATGCTAGACTGGTAGTGAAGTGACTGAATGTGTAGTGGTGGCCATAACACATAGCAGCACCCACACACAGCCAGGACAACTGCATGAACAAGTTTTATGGGAAGGGAAATACTGTCCAGGGCACTGGGGAAAGTCTCCTACTCTGCCAGTAGGGGGACCCTTGGCTATCTGTTACAGGGTGGCCAGTCCAGGGATGATGCCGGAGGGAATGGATGTGGACAAGACAGGGGAGCAGGCCCCCCCCCCGTACTCACAACCCCAAGAGGCCATGGAGCTTGCAATGGTTGCAGCTGAATTTTCTGATGAAGATATCGCTGACGAGATATGTTTATCCCCGGAGGAAATGAGTAAGGATAATGAGACTGACAATATACAGGTACGGAGAGCTTCTGACGGATCTCCCTTCGTGGCGAGTGAGCGGAAAATAAGCACTCTAGAGAAAGAGAAGGAAGTCTGTTTGAATAAAGCTTTGATGTTGGAGAAGGAGCTGGGTACTCTCTCTCTCAGCATTCTAAAACATCTGGTGTTGAGTGTCCTGCTCACACAGTGCAGAAATGACTGAAGGTTGCCAAGGTAACGAGCTTGCAGCCTGGAACTTTAGCCCAGGTATGACAGTTGGAAAATAACTCGCCTAACACTGAGAATGTGGTGACAAGAGCGGCTGGCAGTGGAAACCGTCGGGGAACCGTGTGCTTAGAGTCACGAGCGGCAGGACTTCAGGACCAAACCCACCTGGGAAAGACGGGGAAAAACCAGGTTGGGGGCAGGCCGACATGGCAAAACATGCGGAAATCCTGTAACAGTACAAGACAATACGGATAGCACCGAGGGGCCTCTATTTTCCTTTTCTGCCAATAAACAGCCTCGGGTTGGAATAAAAACAGTACTAACATTGTGGAGTCTCGCAACACGGAGATTGGGACAGGGAATTGGTCTCCTGTACATGCCCTGGAAGACGCGAGCTGGGTAGAGGAGCCAAACGGACAGTGGACTCCAGATCCCTTAGATGAGGATGTACAAAAGTATCGTACAGACATCTCTACAGCTGCTGATAAGGTGGACAAGGAACAACATATATACGCCAGAGCCCCAATGAACCCTGGGGTAACTTTTCTTTACCTGTGCACAAAACTGTTACTACTGTGCCAGATTTGACCATTACTAGCAATGTTAGTTCAGGGGGATTTACAGGAGTGGGCCAGATAGAAGTTGAACCTGTCAGGTTAGGACCAATGGAGCAGGACTTACGAGAACCCATTTGTCCCTGATAGATTAGACCCCATGTTTAAACTATCTGACCCTTTTCAAAATAAAGGAGAGCCGGCCCCACGCCGAAATGCAATTTGTATATTGTATAAAGGGGGTTAGAATCCCCTCCTAATAGGCTGCATGTGGCTAGAGTTCTCCTGAAAGGCTTGATGAAATTTTTTTCATCTGAGATTTTTGCCCTTATTCTTCAGGGGAATTCTAATTTTGATATTAGTTTTAAAAATGTTTCTGGACTTGATAGTTTCTGGGCACAATACAACGTACAAAAAAATAACCCCATCTGGATCCCCTTTCAGGCAATACCCCTGGTGAAACCTTTAGTGAAGAACATAACTGTTTAAGAATGAAGAAGTTAATGTGGAGGATATCCTCTTTTGGTTGCATCAGAGGTGTGAGGTCCTGGGCAGACCTACTCCCATGTTAGACAGTGTACAAATCTGGAATGTAGGTTGGAGGGTACGGGTGAAATTATATACCACAAATACAGGCCCAGTTCATCTCCCCAGTTCTTTCTTCTTAGGCAGAGATAGGGGTTTGCTTTTTTACATTGGTCAACCACGCTTTTGTTACAAGTGTGATTCTTGAACTCATATCAGTTCAGCATGTGACTCCATCCATTCTACCCACTGTTTAGAATTTGGGCATGCTGCTTTCAATTGTTTAAACTTATTTAAATGTAATCTCTGTGAGAAGACAGGACACGCCTACGGGTAGCGCCCCTGGGCGTCCCATAATAGGGAAGACTGTCCCTCTCATGCAGGACTGATTAATTCAGCACAATTACTGCAGGCCAAAAGGGCAGCAGAACAAGGTTCTAGACATAGTGGCACAGGAGGCCCCCCTTGAGGTACAGTACAATCAGGCACCTCAGTCCTCAGGTACATCTGTAAGGGAGCTAAACAGATCGGGGGGACTTTGGATATAGAACTGATTCTGGAAACAGGGACGGAGAAGAGGCAAAACCTACAGGTGAACATCTCTCAGGACATTATGACAAACATGGACTGGAGCATCCCAGCAGCAGCATCACCTAGGAGCAGATTTATCCTGGACTCCCTTCAGGGTGCCTTCCTCAAGCAACTGGTCATGGAACCAACTCGGCAGAAGGCAATACTGGACCTTGTGCTCACAAACAGGGACAGTGTGATGGGGGTAACAGTGGGGGAGCACCTGGGGAACAGTGACCACCAGTCATTGTGGTTTGAAATCACAGAAAGAGCAGAACCAAACCACACAAAAACACGTATCCTGGATTTTAGGGGGCAGACTTTGGGAAAATGGGGAGATACTTGAAAGAGGCATTAAGGGGAATGGGGCGGGAATCAGGGGTTGAGGAACAGTGGGCAGTATTTAAAATGGGGATTACAAGAACAACAGAATTATGCATTAAGCAGGTTAGCAAGAGGAAAAGGAAGAGACCATTATGGTTTTCCAAAGAGGTAGCAAAGAAAGTGAAAGCAAAAGATTGCATTCAGGCAATACAAAAAGACACAGGCAGAAGGATAGGGAGAAGTACCAGGAGAAGCAAAGGGAGGCAGGGAGGTCAGTAAGGGAAGCCAAAGCTCAGACAGAAGAACACATTGCAAAATCAGTGGGTAGAGGGGACAAAACCTTTTACAGGTACATAAGTGAAAAAAAGAAAGGCAAAGGGAGGGATAGTGAGACTGAAGGGGGAGGATGGGGGCCGCGTGGAGGATGACAACAGTAAAGCTGACATATTGAACAGGTATTTTTGCTCAGTGTTTACTGAGGAAGAGGAGGGTAATGGGTCTGAAGGGTACAAGGGTGAGAATAGTGCAGAAATGAACACAAGTCTCTCTACGAAAGGGTCCTGAAAGAACTGAAAGTAATAAGAGTTGATAAAGCAATGGGGCCAGATGGGTACACCCAGGGTCCTGAAGAAGAACTAAGAGAGGTGGTGGCTGAACCTCTGGCTATCCTGTTTAGCCAATCACTGGAAACAGGAAAGGTACCCAAAGACTGGAGGACAGCAGATGTAGTCCCCTTATACAAAAGTGGGAACAAAAGAGGAAGCGGGAACTACAGACCAGTCAGCCTCACCTCGGTAGTGGGAAGATCATGGAAGCACTACTGAAGGAGAGATTGGTGGAGCATCTGGTTGTCAATGGACTACAGGACCCAAGGCAGCATGGTTTCACCAGGGGAGGTCATGTCAGACCAACCTCGTTGAATTTTTGACTGGGTAACTGGAGGTGGATCAGGGAGGGCAGTGGACATGGCCTATCTGGACTTCAGCAAGGCCTTTGACACTGTGCCACATAGAAGACTATTACACAAACTGGGGAATATGGGTGTGGGCAGGACAGTAGTGTGGTGGGTAGGTAACTGGTTGGGTGGCAGGACACAGAGGGTGGTGGTAAATGGCTGTCACTCCACAGAGGGAAGAGTGACCAGTGGGGTACCACAGGGATCAGTGCTGGGACCAGTCCTATTCAACATCTTCATCAGTGACACTACGGGACCCAGAAGGCAGAATTTCACTGTTCGCTGATGACACAAAGCTCTGTAACAGAGTAGGTACACCAGAGGGTGTAGACAGAATGAGAAGGGACCTGCAGAAACTTGAAGAATGGTCAGGGGTTTGGCAGTTGAAATTCAATGCAAAGAAGTGCAAGATAATGCATATGGGGCACAAAAACCCTGGCACAATATATCAGTTAGGGGGTGAGGATATAGCATGCACCAAGCAGGAAAGGGATCTTGGGGTTATCATCTCTGGTGACCTCAGGGTAAGGAAACAGTGTGACAAGGCAGCAGATAAAGCAAATAGGATGCTGGGATGCATAGGCAGGGGCATCACCAGCAGGAAAAGGGAGGTCATAATTAAAGGAATAATGCCTGACAGGGTGGGAGTTATGCTGGGATAACATCCCACCTCGGGTGGTTGGGCCCGAGGCCACCGGCCGAAGGCGTCCAACACCCGAGAAGGGATGTTATCCCAGCATAACTCCCACCCTGGAGGGCATTATTCCTATTATACAATGGCTTGTTGTTTTATAATAAAAAAATAATTTTAAAGAATGTTTTTGTTAGTGTGTAAACATATTTTTGTTTCTTAAGAGAAAGAGGAGATGATCATGGTGGTGGTGATGGGGATCGAAATCATCCAAACAATCAGCAGGGATGTTATGCCAGGATAACATCCCTGCTGTGATAGCCAACTGACCAATCAGAAACCAGGATTCTTTCTTGCCATTGTATAATCCACTATACAAGACACTAGTGAGGCCCCACCTGGAGTACAGTGTACAGTTCTGGAGACCTTACCTACGTAAGGACATAGGGTAGAGAAGGTTCAGAGGAGTGCAACAAAGATGGTACATGGATTGCATCACAAGTCCTATGAAGACAGGTTGAAGGAACTGAACATGTACTCCCTGGAGGAGAGGAGGGAGAGAGGGGATATGATAGACATATACAAGTATCTTACAGGGAGGAACAGTGTGCAGGAATACACTATTTTTAAGCGAAAAAGATGTTCCAGGACTAGGGGCATGGGATGAAGTTGGAGCGCAGGGCGATTCAGAGGAAACGTGAGGAAGAATTTCTTCACAAACCAGGTGGTGGACAAGTGGAGCACCCTGCCAGAGGAAGTGGTGGGGGCTGAAGTAATCACGGGATTTAAGAATGCATGGGATAGACGTAAAGGAATTCTGGAGGTCAGGGGTAAGGGGCAACAGACTTCTAGGAAAATAAACTGAACTTACAAGCTCAAATGGGCAGACTGGGTGGGCCATAGGCCCTTATCTGCCGACACTGTCTATGTGTGCATGTAACATGGCGCCCGAGAAAGACAAACCTTTTACTGTAGTGGTGCAGTAAAAGAGATCTAGGGTGGGGAAGACGTTACCTAAACAACCCACTACAGAGGACTCTAGACCCCCAACCCCATCTTGGAAGAAAGGGAATAAGTTTGCCGCCCTTACCACTGAAAATACTGATGGAGATTCTGGGGAAGAGGGCACCAACACATCTTCCATAGCCTCCATAGCTGACACTGAGGAGGGGGTGGGGAGGATTCAATAGCAAAATGAACCAGACACTGTAAACTGTCTAAAACATCCTTAACTGACTGATTGCAATAGTTTGCACTTCTTCAACATACCGCACTAATGCGTAGCCTTTCTATTTCTACACTTAATGTTAACAGTACAAAGAGTGCTCAAAAGCGCTCAGCAGTCTTGCTCACTTTACTATAGGGTAAACATGACATAGTGGGTCTACAAGACACCAGACTGAAAAGTCACTTTGAATTACAGCAGGCCTGTAAATCCTGGACCCTGGGTTCCTCATTTTGGTCCATAAGTACAGACATCTGTGATGGGGTAGGCATCCTCCTCGCTAACCCCTTTTTACATGTCTCCCGGTTAGTTGACATTCACCTGGGTAGGGCTTTGCTATTGGACATATCCTACTTTCCAGAACGTTTTCGTATTATAGTGACATGTGCACCCCAAACTAAGGCGCAGAGGGTGGCTTTATTTACAGAGATTTACATACCTCACGACTCACTGTTTGGATGGGAGATTTTAATTGTGGTCTACGACAAACAGATAGGGGTCTTCAGACACCAAAGCTTTATTGTGATTCCACGGCATTACAACAGATTGTTACCACTGCAGGGTTGGTTGATGCCTACAGGAAGCACTACCCTGTGGGTGGTTACACGTACTTCAGAGGCACTCTAAAAACTTGGATAGATTTCATTTTTATGTCAGCAGTCTTACAGATCCAGGACATTAGGACCAGTGCATATGAATTCTCTGATCATGCATCTATCAGTATGATATTTACTTGGGGAAAGCTCCCCACATTGTACGAAGGGTACCTGGAGGCTTAATGAATCTCTGTTAACAGATCCAGTAGTACAACACAGGTGGAAAAGAGAATGGTCAGCACGGCTTTCAGTGGTAGGGTGTTATGACAATATTATAGAATGGTGGGAGGACATGAAACAAACATGGCGAGTTCTTTTTCAAAATCGGGCTCAGTATGTTTATTTATTTATTTATTTAGCTTTTGTTTACCGGGTAAGTACACTAGACAAGTATTATGCCTATTTTCAGGAACGACCCGGGAGAATACAGCATGAGGAACAACAGTCAAGGAGACATGGCAAAGAGAGTACAGTTTTTTGTCACAGTAAACAAACGTGGGAAATACATCATTTGACGCTAGGGGAAACATATAGTAGTAAGCACATTTCAGATTATACACTCTAGACTAGCTAGTTCAACTGACAGATATATACAGGTAATCATACATAGGAGTGGAGCATAGCTCAAGGACTGGATTGGTCATAATATAACTTATAACACTATAATATACACCCCTAGGCTAGTTGGATCGCGGACAGGTATATACAGCTCATCACATTTTTCTAAATATGCACATGTTAGACAGAAACAGAAACACTTGGTAGTACAAGTTTCTACCAAGTGACCAAGGTGCAATATGTCATGGTTAGCCTATGACCGTGGAGCAATAATGGGCAAAAATGCCCAAAGCTTTTTAGGCAGGAGTAGTCAGAAGTCATTGATACAGTGGGGAAAATATCTCCAGGAATTCAATGGAGACACCCTGGGAGGTTCAGACAAAACAATTTGACACTTTACTCTAGGGAGGTTTGGGGCAGTCACACTCTGATGCTAGTTTTAGGAAACCCCACAGGGAATTTCGAAAACTCAGATAGGAGGGGGCAGCTCGGATATCCACAGGCAGCGAATTCCAGAGTCTGGGCGCACTCATGGCAAAGTCCCGATCCCCCATGTTGCAAACAAGGAATACTATAATTACCTTACTTTAAGACATCAGTTACAACACTTGATTTCTCAAGTAGAGGTCACTCATTTGGATTATGATACGCAGATTGCTAATATTAAATCACAGATGACCGGCATTCAGTACAACAGAGCAAAATCCTTGTTGCATGAGCTTCGATTTAGTACACAAATTAAAAAGGGCTCGCTAGACCCATTCAAGGAATGTAAGGCTAGGGTACAACATAGATTCATAGAAACCTTGCATGGCATCACAGGGCAGGCAGTGTCTGTACCGGCACAGTTGTTTAAAAGTAGTAGAACATCACCTTGAAAATCAGTTTGGTAAACAACCCCAAATCCAGGAGTCTCGTACTTTTAAGAGAGGACTTGTCCCTACCACTGGTACCTAAGGCAGACGCACAGAGACTCACAATGCCAATAACTGTGAGAGAAGTGGAAGTTGCCATTAATCTTTTGAAATCAGATACAGCCCCAGGGTCTGATGGGTTTGGGGCTGGCTGGGATTTGTAAGCTTTTTCAAATAGAGTTAGCTCCAGCCCTAGTGATTTTGTACAAGCACACGTTTGAAACATCACAGTATCCTGCAACCATGAAGGAAGCCATTCTGGTGTTATTACATAAGAAAGGCCCAAAGGAAGGCATAGGAAACTGGAGACTGTTAAGTCTCCTAAATACTGATTTCAAAATTTTATGTAAGGTTTTGTTGGCTAGGTTATCCTCGGTTACTGAATACTTGATTTCTCCAGCTCAAGCCTGTGTGATTGCAAGGAGAAAGCAACAAGATAACATAATTGTGTTACGGGAGCTCTTCTTCAGGGGAGAACTAGGGGATTTAAAAGGTTATGTTTTCGGATTAGATAAGGAAAAGGCCTTTGATAGGCTTGCACATGACTACCTCTTTTCTGTTTTAGCAGTCTTCAGGGTACCAGATGCCTTTATCACATGGATCAAGGGCATGTATCAAGGGGCAGTTATCCTACCTTATGTTAATGGTTGGAACGGAAATCATATTCAGGTGCATAGAGGGGTTAGACAGGGCTGCCCATTAAGCCCCTTACTGTATGCCTTTGGTATAGATATACTGATCAGACAGATATTACAGACTGAGGATGTTCAGGGTCTTATGCCAGTGGCCAGCTCTCCTCAGATAAAGGTCCTAGCGTATGCAGATGATCTGGTGCTGACCTTGGCACTGGACACGTGTGAAACTTCCCTGTCTACCATGTTCAAGAATTTCACGGATATCTCTGGGGCCAGGATTAATGTTTGTAAAAGTAAAGGAGCTACCTTAGGTAATACTCCTATATCTGATACAGGCTCCTTCTCAGGTATTTCAATAACTGTAAACCCAATAAATATTTTGGGCCTAGAATTTGGGCCTGGAGATGTGGCAGTAGTAAGTTGAAACAAGGGGTTGGCCCGTGCGGATAGACTGGTGGCAGGATGGAAGGGTAAGCAACTCTCCCAAAAAAAGAGAGTGGTACTGATAAAAACTCTTTTAACCCTTGCTGTGCCACAGACTGATATATCAGTCCAAAATACCTATATGTTTTAATTCTGTCGGCAGCCTATGGGTTAATTCCCATATTACTTTATATTGGACAGGTATACCCGCCCCCACTGAAATTACTGACAAGACTGTATAGTGTGTTTTTCCAGGCCTTTTGGGGTTCTAGGGTAAATCCTATAAAAAGAGAATTCACGTAGCATGTGGTCACTGGGGGTGGGGGCATAATCCATCGAATAGCCGCCTTCTTTCGTTTATTTGGGAGCTATAATATTGGGAACGCACTGCGACCAGGTGACAAACTGTGGAAGCCCCTGGGCACTGAATGGTTACAGCCAAATCTTCCTCTCTCGAGATAAGGACATACCAAACAGTTAAAAATAGGGGGTAAACTCCCCGCCTATGGGTTGGAATGCATAAAGAATGCTATGCAGTGGAAATGAACCCCTCTTCAGTTTCAGACATTGGATAGGAAAACTTTGCATGGACACATAGAATCTATAGAATGTCAATCAGAGGTTATTTTTCCTCAGTGTCAGGCAGCATAGAAGGTAGACGTGCTCAAACAATTGGCTAACCGCAGACTTCCCTCTTTTGTCTGGGATATGGTGTGGTTGGGTAATTATGTCAGGCTGAGTGTTACGGGTAACAGTAAACATATGCAAGTGTCCGAACGGTATTGTCCCAGGGAAACTTGCACTCAAATAATAGAGACACAATCACATCTCTTTTTAGAATGTGTATATGTGACACTTTTGGGATTACCTGGCTCTAGAATGGGCAGAACCTCGTTTCTCCCTCTCTCATGTATTCAGAGGTGAGATATGGGCCCGCACCAGGTACATGGAGTAACTACCATAAGGATACTATACATAGTTTTTGCTGTATTGTGATATTTCAGATGGCAGGCTTGTTGTATGTGGGTCTTGCAGCAGAGGGTGCTGACTCAAAGAAGTCCTGAATAATGTAAACAAATCTTTGAATAGAATTCTAGTGTTGGATATGGAGCGTTTTTCGGTAGAGAAAGTTAAGCACTTGTGGGCTAACTGTGATGTATGGCTACAGTGATCTACGCAGGAATATGGGACAGAATGCTATCTATATAATTTTTTTGTTTTTGGGTGACTGGTGGGGGTTATAACTTATATACACAATGATCACAGTTGTATGGTGGGTTAATGGTTCTGTTTCTAATGACTGCAGATTATGTTTCCAGTGTTTTTCTTTTTTGTATGTTTTTGTGATGCTGTCCATTTCTTCAATAAAAAATTCCCCTACTCTTTTGCGAAGAGTGCCTTGGGTTCTTTTACTTCCACCTGGACACCACCAGGATGGGTAGAAGGGACCTCGGTTTAACATCTCATCCAAAGGACTGCACACCCCAACAGTAGAGCACCCCCATAATACTGCACTCGGGGTGCCAGCATTTAGGTTTGAGTCCAATCCCGGTGTGGGACGAGAACCCATGACCTTCTGGCCCAGAGGCGTATGTGCTACCAACTGAGCAATGCTAACTCATAAGCAGGGTTGAAATAAGAAGTATGTGTGCAGACATGCACCAATTTATAGGTAGTATACCTGGAGATTCCATGAGAAAGCAGAAATGTGACCAAGTGTACCTTAAAGGCCTACACTGTCTACATGTCCACTGTCTCTGCTGGTGGGCTGTTCCATTGGTTCACCATCCTCTGGGAGGAAAAAGTCCCTCTTAATGTCTCCCCTGAATTTATACACCCTAAGCTTCATCCATATCCTGTTGCAGGACACCACTTCAAACATCTCTGATTGTTTGGTCTTGTTGCTGCCCTTGAGTGTGTGAAAGACTAGACTTCTTGTACCCCCCTCAGCCTCCTTTTCTCTGGGGTGAACAAGTTAAGGCCTCCAGCCTCTCTTCATAGCATTTATCTCCCCCCCATCTGCAGGTCATTTTGGCAAGGCACTCTCCTGACTGCCTCAGTGTCTCTTTTGTGTTGAGGAGACCAGAATTGCATATAGTTCTTCAGATGGGATCTGACCAGGACCTTCTAAAGTGGCAGGATTACTTCTTCTGCTCCAACCCCCCTGTTGATGCACCTGAGCATCCTGCTGGCCCTCTTTCCAGCAGCCACACACTGCTTGTCCTTGTTCAGCTGCTTGTCTGTTTTGACCCCTGGGTGCTGCACATTGTGTACGTCCTACCTCTATTTTTCATCACCAAGTGTAGCACCTTGCAGTTGGCTACACTGCATCTGAAACCCAGGAGGACCGACAAATTGCCCAGCTTATCCAGGTCCTCCTGAAGTTTGTCCCCCATCCTGAAGGGATCCCACCACTCTGGTCAACTTCTTGTCATCTGCAAACTTTTTTTTTTTTTTTAATAATTTACACTTTATGCTTCCACTGTCTCCTGCACCAGTCCCCCAGAAACTCTCCGGCAGATCCCTGCAGCCCCTATTTCTCCTGCCATCCTCCACAGAATCTCAGTTAACACCCCAGGCATGGTGCGGGGTGGAAGGGGTACATCCCGAATGTGCGCAATGTCAGGAGGCAGACAAGGAAGTGGGGACTGGCCCAGATTTATCGGGGTTCTTGGGGAAGCTGGCACATGGGCCCCTTTCCTTTTTTTCTCCTTGTCCTCACTGGAAGATGTCAGCACTTAAAGGGACCAATGTGCCACATGCATGCAATACGTGCACAGGTCGGGTCCTCCTGCCAGAGTCTTCCTCCTCCCACATAGAAACACTGCTAGCTGTAGTCACCACGTGTTAGTATTGCAATGATGATGACGACCCTCCCTCCCTGGAGAAGAGTATCTTCTGAGACACTTAGGAGTGTCCTCTGGGACACTTTAATTCTCCTTCCCCCAGCTGGCCCTCTTAAGATCCAGGCACGTTCCCGAACCTGGGTTGCTGGCGTCGCTAGTGGTAGCCCTGGCGCTGCACCAATGGGCTGTCATCATCCACAAGCTTAAGCAGCCTGCTGGAGACCCCAGCTTTCAGATTATTGGTGAAGATATTGAAGAGCAGTGGCCCAGTTCTGATTCCCAAGGGATGCCACTGAGTACTCCTCTCCACTTGGAGTAGTACCTATCCAACACCACCCACTGCTTCCTGCTCCTAAGCCAGTTAACAATCCACTGTCTTGCATATACAGCACTGGTTTACTTTGCCCAGAACCTTGTTATGCACCACACTGTCAAAGGCCTGTCTGAGATCCAGATAGACTGTGTTCATGGCCCTTCACGTGTTCACCTCCCTGATCACCTACTTGAGGAAAGTAATCAGGCTGGTTTGGCATGGTCTGCCTCCTTAAGCCATGCAAGAAGGGGGAAATCCTTGGCCTCAACCATGTATTCAATTATTCTGTCCATGATAATAGCCTCTGCGACCTTTCTTAGCATTAATGTCATTGTCAACTTTAATTTTATTTATTTTTTGTGATTTCTATTTATTAAGCCCCCTTATCTTTGGCACTGTTACCCGACTGACCCTTCAGCACCACGAACCCGGGAGGACATCCCACGGAGCCTTGGTTTACCCCCCAGGTGGGGACAGAATGGGAAGGGAGCTAGACCTTAACTCCCCGCACCTGTACCTCAAATCTCGTTGGGATCCATCCTCTTCAGCCGTAGTGCTGGTGGGCAAGGGCCAGTGCCTGACTCTCGCCTGTGTTGTACCGGCCAAGCATTTTTGTACGCCTCTTGGAGGTATGACATGCGTTGACACTAAGGCAAGAGCCGTGTCGATCATGCCCCCATGTCAAACTCAGGCATGGTGTTCCGCCGGTCACCACCAGAGGCCAGGTATGCACCAAATCAGTGCACCCCCCACCCCCAGAGGAGACGAGCAGTCCCCAGGATGCTCAAGCCTCCTCCCCTCGGTTGGTGCTCCAGCGACCTCAGCCCATTCATGAACTCGGGTCGCTGGCATTGCAAGCGATAGCGCTACCACTGTGCCAGCAGGCCGGCACGTCAGCTTTATTTATATGGTACCCAATCCCAAAGGCTGTGAGTGCCTTACAGTAACAATAAATAAAACATAAAATAATTAAAACAGACAGCTAACAATCAAGAGTCCAGCCCATTACATATATTAAAAAAAAAATGAGTTTTCAAAACTTTTAAAAAACAACCAGAGAAAGGGGTACCTCTTACCTCTCTGAGAAGGGCATTCCAAAGGAATGAAGCAGTCACACCAAGCACCCTATCACCCGAAGATTTCAAATGTGACCTTGGAACAGTAAGATGGTCTGTCCTCACTGACCAGAGTGTATGACCAGGAGAATATGGCATCAGGAGATCTTGCAGGTAGCCTGGACCCAGACCGTGTAGGCCCTATATGTCAATGAGCAAACCTCGAGACTGATGTGCCACCTGATGGGAAGCCAGTGGAGTCCACGGAGAACTGGCATGACATGCTTAGACCAAGAAGTCCCAGCAACCAGTCAAGCTGCCACATTCTGAAACGGCTTCAGGCAACACATCATGAGGAAGACCTAACAGTCAGCGTCTTCATGTACTTGACTCTCCAAAAAATTGTGTTAAGCAACATCCTCGTCTGTTGCTGTGGCTCTTTTGAGTGCAAGTTGTCCTTCTTGTGTTCGCATATTTTGGCTGGCCGCCTTTATTTGCACCACCGGCCCGGGTCTTGGAGTATACCTGTCGATTGTTTTGCAGGTGACACATCAGCCTCGCAGATAGCCCCAGGTGGAGAGCATTACAGTAGTCCAGCCTAGACTAGACCAAAGCGTGCACTAGTGTTGCAAGGTCAGCCGGCTCAAGGTAGGGCTTAATCCAGGCAATATTACAAAGATGATAACAGCCACTATGGACAACAGCTGACACCTGGAATTCCAGAGTCAGCTTGGAGTCCATAATGACCCCCAGATTTTTACCCTATCAACAGTACAAAAGGTCATACCATCAAACAAAGGGAGGGCAGTGTCCCCAGTAGCTGCCTTAGAGTTAGGCCGGCCAGGTTCCACCAGTAACACCTCCATCTTAGACAGACTGAGCCTAAGTCAGCTGGCCACCATCAAGTCCTGGATTTCTTTAAGGCACTTGCTCAGTTCTTGGATAGCCGTTCCATCGTCAGGGGCACAAGACACGTACAGCTGGGATGTATATAGACTGATCTATGGCTGACAGTGTGCGATTGCTTCGTTCTGACCATGCCTCCATCTTGGAGGTGGGGATCACGTTGTCCCATGTCCAGTCCTCTGGCACCATGCCTGTCTGGATAGACTCCTGAAAAATTACTGCAGTTGGCACCACTGATTGTTTCTTTAACTCTGCTGTGGTACTGGGGTTTATCCAATGCACCTTTTGGGACCTACCTGGCTTGATCTTTGCCAGTTAATCAGCTACCAGGGCAAACGTGATGTACGCTGCCCATATCATGCTACTTATGATGCTGTAGGCCCTCCCAGTGACTCGCTCCTCCTACCATGGGACCCCTTGGTGAACACGGAAATTAAGTATTTGTTAAGAATCCCAGTCGTTCCCTCTGGCTCTCTAACAGTTCCCCACCTCTCAGTTTTTAAGGGCCCAGTCCCTTCTATCACCTTTCTCCTTCTGTTTATGAGTTGGAAGAAGGTTGTCTGCTGCTCATGCTGATACCCTGGCTTCCAGACCTTTCTTGGCGTTCTTATTTCTGGCTTTGCAGTCCCCTAGTACTGCACCGTACTTCTCTCTGGCATGGAAGCAGCATTGGGCGGTCATAGACAGTTTTTTTTTTTAATTCAGAATAAGTTGCCTCACATTCCTGTTGAGCTGTGGAGGGGGGGGTCACTCTCTCTTTTTAAGGCTGCAGTGGGCATAGTCCTGCAGACCTCTTGCTGTCAGAAAAGGACTTGCTCATTCCTTCCAAACGAACAATATGTTGGAGTTGCAACACAGTTGCCTCTGCATCTGTGAAGCACTCCACTTGTTGTCTCTAGTGGAAGTCATACTGCACTATTTTCTTTACTCTGTAGGCGGTCATGGCAGAACATGGCACACTCCTCTGTGTCCAAGAGTCCAAGATGGCTGTCACACTGTATTGCGCATGCACGGTAGAGAGCGGCGGCTATCATAGACATGGCGGAATGTGCCATGTTCTGCCGTGACTGCCAATTTCTTTTTTTAAATTATGGATATCTCCCCACCGACCCTCCCTCTCAGCACTGACCACCCCAAAAGCTCCCCCTACAAACATAACAATGACACTAGGGGTTCCCAATCCCCCAGTATTGTGATCCTGTTCCCCGTTACCTTTTTTCTTTTTTAAGATATATTTTTTCTCCCCCGAAACATAACAATGACACTGGGGGTGCCCAATCCTCCAGTGTCGTGATTGTGTTCCATGTGACCTTTTTTATTTTTTTGGGATCGGGAATCCACAGTCATTAATTTTTGTTTTGTTTTCACCTGTGAAAAGAAACCGTCTATTGATATCTTTTGTGGATGTTCCTGACCCCTCCCACACGACCCTCCCTCCAGCACCCACCACTCTGCACCCCTCCCAAGCCCTTACTTACCCATCTGGGGTCCAACACTGTAATCCTGTCTGGACCGCAGACACGTCTTCACTCTTCAAAGCGGACCCCAAACTGAAGAAACAGGTATGCGGTTCAATGCATTTCAGTGGGGGATTCAACTTAGTGCCATAACTTGGGTATTTTTGTGTATTTGTGGCCCACATTTTCAACATGGTTGGGACCCCATTTCATGAACAATTTAATTGACATTAGGCAAATCTATTCCAAAAGGTAATTTTGTGGTTCCTGCACAAAATCACCATTCAGGTAGGCATTGAAAATTTTCTCTGCCCTTGTTCATGAGGTGGGGTCTTAAGAAGGCTATGTTGAAAATTTGGTATAAAAATATAAAAAAAAAATAAAGTTATGAGTCTATTTTGAATTATGTGAATGCAGACTTGTAACTTTGGTAATTTTCAATATTTTTACCCCAAATTTACAACACAGCCATATCTTTACAGTACCTCATGAATGTGACAGCGGTCATTTTTCAAATCCTGGTCAAACTGCTTTTTTTTTTTACATCCTGAAAGGTGATTTTGAGGTCCATGCACAAAATCTCTTTTTTCCGGCTGGAGTTGAAAATTTTCTCTGCCCTTGTTCATGAGGTGCGATCATAAGAAGGCTATGTTGAAAATTTGGTATAAAAATATTAAACAATAAAGTTAATGAGCCTACATTGAATTTTGCAAACACAGGCTCATAACTTTGGTAATATTTAATATTTTTACCCCAGATTTTGAACATAGCCATTTCTTTACAGCACCTCATCAATGTGACAGCTGTCATTTTTCAACTCCTGCTCAAAATGTGTTTTTGTATCCTGAAAGTTTGTTTTGCTGTCCCTGCACAAAATCACCTTTAGGCCAGGAGTTGAACATTTTCTCTGCCCTTCTTCAGGAGGCTGGGTCATAACAAAGCTATTTTGAAAATTTGGTGTAAAAATATTAGAAAACAAATTTTCAGTATTTCTACCCCAAATTCCTCAGCTGCAGCCCTGTCGGTTCTGGTCAGAGTTTATTTTCCTTATTGCTTAAAGGAATGCAGACCACTGCAGTTGCTTCAACCACCTTCTTCAACAGACCCCGGATTTGTTCTGCATTACCAGCCTCATGCAGTTGCTCCAGACCTTTGGACACCAGGTCCTTAAGGAGCTACAGTCAAGATTTGTAAAACAAAAACATGTTTTGCAGAGTATTTTGGTGTGTGGGTGTAAACCTAGTGTGTCCTTTCCTTCTCTTGCTGTTAGTTTTTTGTAAATTTGCCTTCTAATTTCATGGCCCTTGAGGATGTCCATGTTTGACTTTGTTGTTGGTTTACTTTTTCCTACAGCGCCTCCTCTCTCATGTGACAGTGCTGCTTCTGCGACCATAGATTAAGCAAGTGCTGGTTTAGGTTGAAGTTTAAAGCACTAGAGCTGTCATTTTAAGTGCCTGCTTAACCAATGACCACAAATAAAGGCTTTCACAGGTTGGCCAGCGCCTGAGGGATAATAGAGTGGGCTGTTCTGCAAGGAAACAGTCTCTTCACTGATTTTAGCATTGATGACTTGGGGTAATTTATGTGCCTTTTTTTGGCTGTGTATAGTTTGTTGAAATGATTTTAAAACAAAACATTCACTCCTGCTGGCTATACCTAGACACATACTTAGAAAACAAAAAAAATGCATTAGAAATAGTTATTTAGATTAGACCAGAACATCAGGCTCCTAACAGTAGATTGCGGCTGCAGCAACCATCACTTACTGAATCAGTTGTCTGGGATGCATCCTGTCACGTGGGACAAGAGGCAGTGTAGGGAAAGAAAAACAATATAAAATTCAAACATGGAGATCCCCAGGGGGCATACAACTAGTAGAGGCATATTTAGAAAAGCTCCTAACAGCAAGCAAAGGAATGAAAACAATAGGACTACAGACACAAATTAAAACACTCTGCACTCTTGCTAATTTTGGCTGTAGTTCTCCTTTAACTTCTTTTTAAGTTCACCTTTCTGCATGAGCCCAGTCTTGGAGTGACTAGGTGGTGTGTGTCAGATGGGGATGGCAAAGGGAGATTCAATGGCCTTGTTGTATGCAGTTCTGCCTATTTATGGCCCAGTGTCTCGGGGGGGGGGGGGAGGATGACAAAAGGGTTGAAAATGTGTACAGGGCCTGCAGGATGACACTAGCATGCCCAAGTCTTTCACTGTCCACCCAGCACAATGGAACCTCCACTGCCACCAAATTTGGATCGACGCAGGTGGGAGGGTACCCCCAACCCTATGATGGGAGGGTCTCTCCCCATGGGGCAGGTAAGCGAAGATTCTCTGGGGTCTGGGATAGCTAATAAGACTGGGATGTAGCCTGGCCAATGGCAGCCAGGCTAGAGAGGGAAAAAGAATAATAAGAAAGGTTGTATATGCCACCTAAACTGCCCCCATTTGGGCTTTTTTCTTGGTTACCTCCCAACCACAGCACCACCACCACCTTTGTCTACGGTTTGCTCTCATCCTCTTCTGGGACAGGATTAGATGTATGTAGAGCAGGTGGGAGTGCAGGTTCAGACAGTGCCAAGGCAGTCATCCTGGGGGCCTCCAGTTACCTTCCTGCTTGACCCCTGACCCTTGCTTGCACCCACTACCCATGCAAGGGACCAAGCTTTCCAGTTGGCTGTAAGGATTTTTGTGATGATGAAATGCAGTGTTCATCCCAGCCATCCACCCAAGTGCCAACTTCCACATCTGCTCCCAAACATGGGTTGCAGGCATGGTAGTGCAGCACACTGCCCTTGGGGCCATTGTGTGGCCCCTAGAGCATTATGATCTTCTGATGCCACCGCAGGCATTGCATGGGAAGAGTTGGGTTAGTCCAAGGTAAATAAAAATTTTATGTATACAATTAGACCATTTTGCAAATACTTTTGTCTACAGTTAGGAGGAGCCCCTGGCCGGCTTATCGACCGTGGTCGGGCGACTGCCCCCAGCCGGGGGAGTCAACTTAGCGATCGCCGCGTGGTCCCCGGAGGAGCTGGGAGCCGACTTACCGGCAGGAGCGGCCAAATCGCTGGAGGAGCCGGCAGGCGACTTACCCACTGAAGTCTTGTCCGACTTACCGTCTGTCTTCAGCAGTAAATGGGCCTGGCTTGTGGACAGCCTGGCGTCCGCGGAGCGCGTTCGCTCCCTAGTCTTCTCCTTGTGCTTTTTTGAAGGGGAAGATTTTTCAGACAAATCTCTAAGGTGCTCCATCTTTTTCTCCAGGGAGGCCAGACGAGATTTGAGAAGGTGGGCCTCCAATGCCTGCTGTCTCCATTTTTTAGTGGCCTGGTTGAACGACTGGCAATCAGGGCAGGAGGAGATAGGATGGTTTGGGCCTAAGCAGAGAACGCACTTCTGATGACTGTCTTTGTGCAGGATCTGCATGCCACAAGCTGAGCACTTTTTCTTCAGAGAAGACATCAATAACTTTCGATAGATTTGAGGAGAATTGCGAGGAAACACACCCGACGCGAAAGAACTTTCTCAACGATCACTACTGGAAGTCTGCAATGCGACTGACACAAGGCGACGGCGGGAAAGAACTGGAGGGTGGGCATGGGGACTGCTCACTATATACAGTCACGCTGACGTCAGTCACGTAATGTCGGGTGGGCGGTCCCCCGTCAGGTATTGCTAGAAAAGTCTGCCATGCGGCCTGACGCCAGGTGGCGCCAGTCCAATATGTGATGACCTACTGAAGGAACCTTCTCGAAGTAAGATTTTATTTTTCATATGTAAGAACCAAAAATAAAAAAAATGAAGAAACAGTTGTTTCTAAAAAGATATATATAAAACGGTATTTTAAATGTTACCATTTGTATTGTATTATTACATCAGTGTACTGTATGCACAATATCTTGGTATTACATCAGTATAATTGTAGAGGCCAATATTCATTCAACCCCAGATGCTAGAACCTCATCCTGTGCATTGTTAGAAAGGTGGGTCTCAGCTTTCCAGTGGTGTACAGCATTATGTTCTAGGTTTGATGGTTCTTGCAGTATTGGCTTCTAAATTGTCATTATCAAGATCATGACAATGCCTTGATGTAAAGCCAAAGTAGTAACATAGTAAGTTAAGGTCAGGAAGAACTCCATGGCCAGGTAAATTGGTAGACTGGGTGGCCAAGAGGTTCTTATCTGCCGTCAGACTCTCTGTTTCTAGGTCCATCATGTCTGGCCCCCTACTTCATTAGCAACACATCGATGTAGAGAAAACCCACTAATGTATGATTTTTACATTGATGTAGTTTCTTTACATCAGTGTATTACCTTGACGTTAATATAACTGCAGCTTAACAAGCTAGAAACTCATGCTGTACAAGGTCTTACTCTCTCTATATACTGTAGTTTGATCTCCTGGTTCTACTGTTGCGGTGATATTAGCCTCTGGAATTACACCGATGTAAACATGCATCAATCCATTCAGTACACCGATGTACCCATTACATTATTGCACTAATAAAATACATAAATGCTTTGATCAATCTATGTTTTGACAACTTTGTTTTAGGTCAAGTACTATTGGTTTACCAACAGTGAAGCGTGACAAATACTCCGTGTTCAATTTCCTAACTGTTCCAGAGACTTCTCCCACTACAGTGACTAAAGAAAAGGGTCTGAAACAGATTGCTTCTGCACCTGACAGTGAGTATCTCCTATAATGTGTTTGTGATCTAACAAACTACTCTAGTATAAAAAATTTAAACTGCCCAATACCCTTGTTGAGCTGTACTGTTCCTTAACACAGCCTACCTGGGTGTCAGTATGGTTTAGAAAGATATCAAAAAATTATATTTATTTAGAATTTTGCCAAGATGCCCTCATTATGGCAGGGTGCCTGAAAATTTGCTGTAACAGCAGCAACTAATAATCAGTGACAAAAAGCATGATATATATCTGTAACATCCACCTGTGTGTGTGTGTGTGTGTGTATGTGTGTGTAATAGTGGTGCGATAGTGCCACTATATTTAAGGTTGAGTAGGTAGTTTAAGGTTAAACCCCAATTTTTGCACTTTAATAACTTTGCAACCATTCAACAGATTTGCATGACATTTTGCATGCGCAGTTTCATGTAGTAGATCTGTGAATGTATCAAGTTTCTTTGCTGTCTGATGTGCGGAGTCTGAGTTCTGGATAGTGCAAGAACTGAATTTTCGGGTATGTTTTACCATTGGTTTTGCTGATTTTTCTTTGGACTTGGCTACTGCCCAGTGGGTTGAAATTTTCGCGGTAGAAAGAGGCAGACACACAGAAGTGCCATTTGCTTCTTTCGTGAAAAATGTTAATCCGTTCCAAAGTTATTTAATTTTGAAATTTTTAAAAATTGGTTTGGAGCATGCTGAGTAGGCACTAAATAGCTGTATGAAATGAAAAAGGAATCCTTTTTTATGTTTGCTTGCACGCATGTGCAAGAAACATAGTACCACCATACGAGTTTTCGTAGGTGTGACACCCCCGCTTCCAATGCCCTGATCCTTTTTTGCAGGCTCGGCTGCACTGCAACAATGAATGTCCGAGCTGTCTATGGCAGCAGTTCAGATGCAGTGACGTACAATTAAAAGAAAACGACCGCTACAATCAGCGGTGCTAACAAGTAGGCAATTTGCATACTGTAACGGTCATTTTCTTTCAACTGTACGCCACTGCATCTGAACTGCTGTCACAGACATCTCGTTTGTTCATGTTTATGTCATTTCTCCTTCCCAACAGGACTTCCTCCATTCCTCTCTCTCTCTCTCGTCTCCTCCCAGAATCCTGTTACAACCCCTTACATGATCCCAGCCTGTCCCCTCCTCCTATCTGCTTTCATTTCATACCAGTCCTCATTGATGAAATTCCAGACGCCCTGCTCTCAAACGTTGGAAAAAAACTGCACTTTTCTTTTAAAATCAGTCCGGACCCTGTGATCTACATTGGCAGGGAGCTCGCTGGTTGGACCTCCCAAGCTGGAGCAGTGCTGGAGCAGCAGTTGAGTGAGTTGAGCTCCAGTTCAAAAAAAAAAAAATCCTGTAACAAAAGAAAACGGTCCCTCATTGACTCTCCGTGCCCACCCCCTGCATACCCCACCTCTTCCCTCACCCCATACTTACCTCCGGAGGCCAGCCCGATGATCTTCGGTGGACCGGGAACATGTAGACAGACTGGGTGGTCCATAGGCCCTTATCTGCCGACACTGTCTATGTATCTAGGTACTTCACCAGTTTTTTTATATTTTTACTCCAGATTTTCAACATTACCATTTTTTTACACCTCCTCATGAACAGAGTACAGCTGTCATTTTTCACATCCTGTTCTAAATGTGTTTTCACACCTGTGGCACCAAATGGTGCAGTCTCTGTGCAAAGTCACCTTTCGGCTAACAAACTGATGGTGTCACTGTTCATGCAGTAGAGTCATAAATTGCCCATGTTGAAAACTTGGAGTGAAAATACCAAGAAATGCCCAGGGCATTAGGGTTTCTGACCATAACGCCCTACCTGTAGGGACTGACAGGTGTCAGGGGTGTGACTTGGGATTGTCAACAGTAATGCTCACGCCATTCCACTCCCACCCCAACCCCATCCTGCAGCCAGTGACAGGCATTGAGGTGCGCCTTGGACTCTCTGACCCCAGAGTTCACCCCATTCTCCTGTACTGCACCTATTTCAACATATTTCCTTATGGAATGAAGTGAGTGTAAAGCCCGAACACCCCAAGGCACACCTTGACACTTGTCAGTGTCTGCAGGGTAGGGTGAGGTGAAATGTCATGACCATTATGGACAATGACCCAAAGGCACACCACAATGCCTGGCTATCTCTGCCGGGTGGGGGTGGAGTTGGCATAGGTTCAATACTTCCTGCCATTCCTGTACTGCATCTGTCTTAACTCCTGCACTTCCACTGCTAATGCTAGCAAGCAAACATTCAGCATTGGCAAATGCTTGCTTTGTATGGGGCCAATCCTTTTTCATGAGGAAAAAATGTATTTTTGTTTGCCACCATCTTGTTTCTCCTTTTTTCTAAAAAAAAAAAAAAAAATTCAAAAGCCACAAAAATGACATGCCGTCTCATTGGTGCCCAGTTAGGTTGATTCTGCACTTACCTGTTAGAAAAATTACCCCCAAATGTGTTTTTGTTACATTTTTAATCCTTTTCCGTGACTGGCTTTCTCAGTAAGCAGTTCAGCATAGCTGTAAGAAACAAAAAAGGAATTAATTTTCGTTTGGGGCCAATCCTTTTTCATGGGGGGGGGGAATCCGATTTCCTTGGTGTCTAGTGCCACCCCCACCCCTCCGATCACCGTCCCTGTATTGTTTATTATTTCCCTGGTGTCTAGTGGCGCTCCCCACCCTCCAATCGCTGTCCCCGTAATATTTCTTTTTTCCCCCCTGATGTCTAGCGGTGCCCCTCACCCAGCAATCTCATCCCTGTATTGCTTATTATTTCCCTGGTGTCTAGTGGCACCCTCACCCTTAGTTCACTGTTATAGTATTGTTTTTAATTTCCCTGGTGTCTCATGGCCCCCACCCCTACTCTCTGGTCGTCGTTCAGCCTATAAGAAAGAAAACAGTCCCTCAATGTCTGTTTGTTTGTTTTTTTGTTAAACCTGTAAAAAAGAAAACGGTCCCTCACCGATCCAACCCCCACCCCACCCCCACAAACCCTCACTCACCTGAACAGGTCCCATGGTGTAGCTCCACTCTCTGATCGAAGACATGTCTTGCTGCTGGAAACGCTGACTGCTATATGAGAAAGTAAGGTAAGTGCTGTTCAGTGTATTTCAATGGGGTTTTCAACTTTGTGGCATAACGTTGCCATTTTTGTATATTTTGACACCAAACTTTCATCATGGCCTTTTGACACCCCTGCCTCATGAAAATTGAAGGTGGAATTTCATGAATCCTTACAGAAAGGTGATTTCGTGGTTGCTTGGTGAAATAACCTTTCTGGCAGGATTTAAACATTTTCACCACCGTTGCTCATGAGCTGCGGTCATAAGAAGGCTATGTTGAAACTTTGGGGTCAAAATATGTAAAGGTGACAAAGGTATGTGTATATATTGAAATTTTACTACACTTGCTTGTAACTTTGCTAATTTTAAATATTTTGACCCCAAATTTTCAACATAGCCAGGTTTTTACACCACCTCATGAATTTGTTTATTTTGAAGTTTCTCCAGGAAAGTCATACTGAGCTGCAGTAGCTTGTTTCCAGATGCATCCTGGGGGAAAGGGAAGAGGGGATACAATATTGCTTAAAACACAGGACAGATAAAAAAACACATAAAGAAGTAGTCTGTACAAAAGCATTGCATTAAGGCAACAAAAACAATTAGTAGGAAATCAGGCAGTGCTTAACAGAAATAAATAAGTATGTACATATATCCATGCTTAAACATAACACATGTTAATATAGTTAAGATTTTATATTACAATTTATATATGCATACAATACACAATCATGGAAATATGATACGATGAATGTGGCAGCTATCATTTTTCAGATCCTGGCCAGACTGTGCTTTCACACCTGTGGCATGGAATGACGTTTCGCCGGGGATTTGAAAATTCTTAGTACAGGTTTTATCACCACACCCCAAGCGGCACCCGCAACAGCGAGGCGGCGCTTATGGCCATCTGTCTCCGACCGCCGCTTTCACTGGACCCTGCAGCATATTTGGACCAGCCTCCTGGTTACAGCCCTGAACTTCGCACACAAGATCACGCTGGTGGCGCCCAACAGCGGCTACGGCCCGTCTCTCTCCGGCGCCCGGCTTTCACGGACCCTGCAGCATATTTGGACTGGCCTCTGGTCCCGACCCGGACTCAGCATTAACACAAGATCACTGCGCCTCGAGGCGCCCATAACAGCGCAGGTGGCACTTACGTCGTTTCTCTGACCGCTGCTTTTCACCGACCCTGCAGCATATTTGGACCGGCCTCTTGGTCCCGACCCCCGGACTCGCACACAAGGTATGGCTGCTGTTTGATTTTGGAGCCAGGCTGCTCTGGCGGCTCTCCCATTGGTCATGGCTTTTCACCAAGCAATCCGATTGGCCCTGCCACGAGGAACCTCGCTCTCGATTGGTGCACCTTGCAGCCAGCTCATATGGCTTGCGTTGCCACTCTCCTGAAGCCGAGCTGTGTATCTGGTGCCTAATATTAGTCTACTCATGTCTTCCTTACTTACCACATTGTTTATTCGCATGGAAAGTTTTAACTGCAGTGTTGAATTTTAAATTACCTGAAACCAAGTCTCTCACTAACTGTAGTGTTGAATTTTTAACTACCCTGAAACCGAGTTTCACTAGCCATAGTGTTGTATTTTAACTACCCTGAAACCGAGTTTCACTATCACCTAAGATAGCGTTAGCTGTAACTTTGTTTTCTGTGCTTAGGCTTTGTGAGACTATACCGCTTCCTTCTAATTTCTGCATTTCTGCTGTATCCTTCTAACCCTGCATTTGTCCGTATCCAGTTCGAGCACTCTTGGCGCTCCAGTCTGAACTTGGAAGACCTTCCCTCTGTAACCCTACACTCTAGCTCTCCTGTTCTCTCCCTCCTTTTGTTATCGCCGACCCCTCCCACGCCATTTTTAGCCATCCTGACTATGTCTACCTCTTGATTGCCTCCACCCCCTGCTGTTTGTCTGCAGCCAGCCCCCCATATACCTCACATCTGTCTTGTGCCTATAAATTACTGTTTTCTCTTGTTCTTCCACAGATCACTGCGCCCCCAGCGGCACCCACAACAGCGGCGCTTCTGACCATCTCTCTCTCCAGCCACCGCTTTCACCGGACCCTGCAGCATATTTGGACCGGCCTCCTGGTCCCGACCCCCGGACTCGTACACAGGGTACGGCTGCTGTTTGATTTTGGAGCCAGGCTGCTCCGGTGGCTCTCCCATTGGTCACGGCTTTTCATGAAGCAATCCGATTGGCCCTGCCACGAGGAACCTTGCTCACGATTGGTGCGCCTTGCAGCCAGCTCATCTGGCTTGCGTTGCCACTCTCCTGAAGCCGAGCTGTGTATCTGGTGCCTAATATTAGTCCCCCCCCACCACCCAGGCCACCTTTAAATACTCTTCTGCCCCCCTACTCTGGAAGAACTCCCTCCTCATTAGCTCTTCCTTTGCTGCACTAAATCTAAGCTTCGGCTTCAGATGCAGGCAGGTTATACTTGTCCAAACCTCTTGCCCTCCCCCTTTCTTTGGTCTCTCTCCTCAAAGGCCCTTGCTGTTTTGCTTAAATCCCTAGATTTAGGTATCAGGCCTAGGTAAGTTTACCTTATCTAAATTTATCCCATACTACTCATATACTTTCTAAGATCCCTTCACCTCTTTATGAAATGAGGGCTGCGCTGATGCTACATCTTTTTGTTTGCTTCATGCTCTGTTCACCTACTCCGTGCCCTGGGCAACCTAAGTTGGGAACCGTTTCACCAACATGCAACCCACCTGCTGATTTTCATACCCTGATACCACCGCCCTTTTATTCACTATCTCATTGGCGTACAGGGACGGCAGCGTCACTGCCCTGCGGGCCTATTGCCAACTATATATTCCCAAATCTTCTCTGCCTTCCTCATCTCTACCTCGCCAGGGTTATGATTTTCACAACTCTGCACTCTGTTGGGGCACAATGTAGTCACACTGAGATACGGAAGGTATCCATCCGGAAACGGGATCGTACTAGGTCCTTTAGATTGCTGCTAAGTGCACTTATTAAGATCCTCGTGTGGCTGCTGCTTTGTTCAGGATCGGTCGAGCTAAACCCAGGTCCTCAACTACCAATTCAAGCCCCCTGTGACCTAGCTCACCTTAAAGGACTGCACATCATACATCTGAATGTGTGTAGTCCATTGAAAAAATTGGATGCCATCCAAACCTGGATCTCGCATATTAAGCCGGATGTCCTGGTAATTACAGAATCCTGGCTCAAACCGTCAACCCTAGACACTGAGGTGAATATTCCCTCCTATAACACCTTTCGCATAGACAGACCAATAAGAGGGGGTGGTGTTGGCATCTATGTGCTGGATAAATATACCATGTCCGTTACCGACTCCACTACTGTTGCTAAGGAATTTGAAAGTTTAACCATTAAGGTCCAACTTGCATCCTCGTCATTGCATATCATGGGCTGCTATAAACCCCCCAGGCCTCCATCTGTTGAGCCACCTGACCAACTTCTTAAGCAATACACAGGCTGAATAGTTGTCCTGGGAGACTTCAACATGGATTGGTTTTCTGATATCTCCACACCACTTAAAGAACTATGTGAAACCTTTGGGTTGGTTGAGCTTATTTCCGATGCTATGCGACCAAACAGATCTAACCCAAGTAAAAGCTCTTTGGTGGACATCATCCTCGTGAATAAACCACACCTAATTTCTCACTCAGGTGTGCTCTTCTCGGACGTCAGCGATCATTGTCTCATTGCTTGCATAAGGACTGCATCTAAACCTACTTCTTCTTCCAGGTACACCTTTAAAAGATGTGTGCGTAATCTCGACATCAACGCCCTCCTTGAGGATCTCCAGGAGCCCCTGCTTTGGCAGGAATTTTACCTGGCCAGTACAGTCAAAGATGCCTATCAGTCTTTTGAAACTATTATGTTAAACGCGCTCGACACGCATGCCCCACTAGTCAAAACCCAGATCAAGAAAAGATCCTTTCCCTGGTTTACTGTAGAGCTGAGAACATCCCTACATAGTAGGGATAAATTATGGAAAAAAGCCTGGAAAACAAAGCCCCCTGAAGACTGGGCTGCTTTTAGGACTGCTAGGAATTACTGCACATCCCTAACCAGAACTAAAAAGGCGTCCTTCTACCAAACATCACTGGCTTCCTTCGCGAATTGTCCAGCAAAATTTTGGAGAAGACTCAAAGATATCGAGGGTCAAGTCCCCACTGTGTCTCTTCCCTCAAAAATCTTGAAGGGTGACACACTCATCCCTGATAAAGTAGGGATCCTTGATCTGTTGAATGACCATTTTGCTACTGCTGGACTGGCCTTTGACTCCTCGCTGGCCAGTCACCTTCGCACCTAGTCCCTAGCCCAGGTAGCATCAAATCCCCACCACTCCTCATCTGCCTCCACTTTCTCTTTCCACCCCATCTCCCTCAAGGAGGTTGAGGATTTGCTACTGCACCTGGACGTCGGGAAAAGCACTGGTGCTGACCATATTGAACCATACTTCCTAAAGATCAGCTACCGTGTACTGGCTGTTCCAATCACGCACCTCTTTAACTTATCTCTTTCGCAGGGTGCATTTCCTATAATATGAAAGACAGCCCAAGTGATTCCCCTGTTCAAATCTGGAGACCCAACCGACCCCAATAATTATAGGCCCATCTCGCTACTACCGATACTCTCCAAATTGCTTGAAAAAGTAGTTAACTCACAACTTAGAGGTTATTTAGACTCCTCTAACCTACTCAACCCAGCTCAGTCAGGCTTTAGGCCCCCGCCATAGTACAATTACTGCTCTTGCAAAAGTAACAAACGACTGGCAGAAAGCCCTCGATGATAAACTATCGGTGTGCACAGTCTTCCTTGACCCAAGTAAGGCCTTTGACACCATAGATCACGATCTGCTTCTGAATACCCTTCACACCATTGGCCTAGACAAGGTGTCCCTGAGCTGGTTCTTGTCTTACCTCTCTAGACGCATTCAGCAGGTAAAAGCTGTGGGTGTCCTCTCCCCCTCTGAAACCCATCACTAGAAGGGTACCCCAGGGTTCCATCCTGGGTCCTCTGCTATTCACGCTTTGCATCAACAATATTGACCTAGGGATTACATCCTCAGACATTCATCTCTTCATGGATGATACTGTCCTTTACTTGTCTAGACCTACTCCTGAGCAGGCGTGCACAGATTTGCAGAAAGATTTCAACATCCTGCAGCTCAATTTGCTTAAACAAAAACTGCTGTTAAATGCTGAAAAAAACCAAGGCAATGCTCCTGACTCCAAACAGCTCTGCTCCATTACCACCTATAGCAGGCTTTGCACAACCGATCACTATGTTGCTTGGCGAACCCCTTGACTATGGTGACAAATTTAAATACCTCGGCATGTGGATTGACTGCCGTCTGTCCTTCTTGGATCATGTAGATGAGCTCGCAAAGAAACTGAAACAGAGGCTCAGGGTATTCTACAGAATCAAGCACCTTCTCACCTACAGTGCCTTCAGAAAGTATTCACCCCCCTTGAATTTTGTCACATTTTATGATGTTGCAAACTCAAATTAAAATACATTTATATGGGATTTTTTTTTGTCACGTATCTACACAAATTACTCTATGACGTCAAAGTGGAATGAAACTTATGGAATTTTTTGTACATGTAATTTAAAATAAAAACCTGAAATGTCTTGATTTGATAAGTATTCACCCCCTTTGCTATGACACTCCAAATTAAGCTCAGGTGCATCCAGTTTCCTTGTGAGATCACTTTAAACCTTGAATGGAGTCTGCCTGTGGTCAGTTCAAATGGTTGACATGATTTCAGAGGAAATACACCTGTCTATATAAGGTCCCACTGTTGACAGTGCATGTCAGAGCAGAAACTCTACCATGAAGATCAAGGAGCTGTCCATAGAACTCCGTGATAGAATTGTGAGGAGGCATAGATCTGGGGAGGGGGTATAAAAACATTTCTAGGGTGTTGAAAGTTCCCAGGAGCACAGTCAAGTCCATCATTAGGAAATGGAAAGATTACGGAACCACCCAGACTCTTCCTAGAGCAGGCCGTCCTCTCAAACTGAGCTACCGGGCAAGAAGGACCTTGGTCATGGAAGTGACCAAGAACCCATTGACCACCCTGACAGAACTACAGAGTTCCATGGCTGAGATGGGAGAATCTGTCCAGAGGACAACAATCTCTGCAGCACTTCACAGATGTAGTCTCTATGGGAGAGTGGCTAGATGGAAGCCACTTCTGAGAAAAGGCCACATAATAACATGCCTGGAGTTTGCAAGAAGGCATGTGGCAGATCTGAGACCATGTGGCAAAAGATTCTCGGTCTGATGAAACAAAAATTGAACTCTTTGGCCTGAATGCAAAGCGCTATGCCTGGCGCAAACCGAACACAGCTCATCACCCGTGTAACACCATCCCTACCATGAAGTATGGTGGTGACAGCATCATGTTATGGGGATGTTTTTCAGCGGCAGGGACTGGGGCACTTGTCAGGATAGACGGAATAATGAATGGAGCCAAATACAGGCACATCCTTGAGGAGAACCTGCATCAGTCTGCAGTAGACCTTGGACTGGGGCGAAGATTTACTTTCCAGCAGGACAACCCCAAGCATACAGCCAAAGCAACACTGGAGTGGCTTCAGAACAAGAAGGTGAATGTCCTTGAGTGGCCCAGCCAAAGCCCAGATTTGAATCCCATTGTGAATCTGTGGAAAGACTTAAAGATTGTGGTTCACCGACGCTCTCCATCCAACTTGACAGAGCTTGAGCAAATCTGCAAGGAAGAATGGGCGAAAATCCCCAAATCCAGATGTGCAAAGCTGATACAGACATACCCAAGAAGACTCAAAGCTATAATTGCTACCAAAGATGCTTCTACAAAGTATTGACTCAGGGGGGTGAATACTTAAGTAAACAAGATATTTCAGTTTTTAATGTTTCATAAATCTTTGTTACACAATAAAAATATTTTTGCCCCTTTAAATTGTTGAGTATGCTGTGTGAATCAAGGGGGGAAAAAGTCATTTCAATGCATTAAAAATTCTGGTAGTAACACAACAAAATGTGACAGAAATCCAAGGGGGGTGAATACTTTCTGAAGGCTCTGTATGAGGCTAAGAGGAGGCTGGTCCAAGCTACTTTTCTATCAGTGTTGGATTACGCCGACTTCATCTACAGTCAGGTTCATGGGACAGCCCTAGCCAAACTTGATGTTCTTTACCACAGAGCCCTTCGCTTCGTTTCTGGGGCACCTTATTCAACCCATCACTGCGACCTGTACTCGATAGTGGGTTGGCTGTCTCTTGCTTTCAGGAGACAAAGGAACGCTGCCCTTTGGACCTACAGAGCAATTGTCAAGATGTTGCCCCAGTATATCTCTGTCTGCCCCTGTGCACCTTGGGTAACTGTGCCCTGAGAAGCCACTCTTATATCCCCCTCACGATTCCGAAGGTAAAAACCCGCTTTGGCAGAGCATCCATTAGCTTTACCCTATCCCAGAAATGGAACAAGCTTCAAAAAACTCTAAAATTAGCAATTTCCACAAATGTCCCCGAATTCGAACTCCTCTATGCAAGACTTTTCTCCGAGCACTGTGAGTGCTACTCCTGATGTACTTTGTTAGCTTCTGACACTCCTAGATTAACATTACCTCTTATATGCTCTGTCTAAAACATTCCTCTCCCAGGACCCTACTTCCTGTTTCCTCCTAGGCCCTACTTTGCCTCGGATGCTACCCACCCTCCCAGGGTTTATAACATATTGTTCACTACCAACATTACAGGGTATATATACGTATTGTTCAATACAAACTTTTTATGAGCGCATCATCTATGTCTTACTTGTTTATCCGATTTATGTATAGTTGTGTATATTATATATGCTGCTACATTTGTATCTTGCTTGGTTAGCTATTTTATGTATAGCCTTGTATTTTTACTTGCTGTTACACTTGTGCTGCTCCTTACTTGGAGTAATATTGCTGTTCCTGTTTATGCATATGTATATCCCTTACTTATCCGATGCCATGTCTGTATGCCCAGGCCCACCTTGGAAATGAGCTTGCTCAACGGTGCTTCACCTGGTAAAATAAAGATTGATTGATTGATTATGAGGTAGGATAGTAAGAAGGCTATGCTGACAATTTGGTTGCTGTTTTGCTACAAATGCAAGCACTGGACCCAGAGGGCCCTGCGCTCCCTTAGACGAATAAGGATACGATTATACAGTCTCAAAAAGTAAGGAAATTATTTGCAAAAAACTCTGTTAGTGCACCATTTAGGGTTAAGACTACAGTGACAAAAGTAGGGAAATGTGATTTTAGGGTTTCTGACCCTAAACCTCCCCCCCCGCCGAAGCTAGTCAGGGGTGGAATGTTCTTTGGGGTTGTCAACCCTACAGCTCACCCCATTCTACACACTACTGAAACATATACACCTGTATCGATCACATCCAAGCATTCTTGTACCGCAGTGGGGTGAGCTTTAGGGTTGACAACGCCAAGTAAGACTCTACCCCGATTCACTTCGGGGTGGGGGCAGGGTTTTAGGGTGGGAAGCACTAAAATCACATTTCCTTACTTTTGCTGCTGTTGTCTTAACCCTAAATGGTGCATTAAGACAAAATTACTCACATTAGTAATTGTGTTTCTTCTAATGGAGTCTTGCTGTATTCTGACATATGCAGTTAGCCCCAGCACTTGAACTGCTGCTGGGGCTAACTGCATACAGTATGTCAGAATGCAGCAAGACTTCATGTTTGAAGAAAAAATTACTCACCTTAGTAATTGTGTTTCTTCTAATGGAGTCTTGCTGTATTCTGACATATGCAGTTAGCCCCAGCCACAATTCAAGTGCTGGGGCTAACTGCATATGTTAGAATACAGCAAGACTTTCATGATGTTTGAACGGATGTTTTTTTGCAAAGAATGTATACATATATATGTGTGTGTGTGTGTGTATATGTATATATATATATATGTATATATATATATATATATATATATTAGAGGCAAAAACTCAGTTTAATGCATCAGTTAGGTTGTTCCACAGTGGCAAAAAGTGAGGAAATTCGATGTTACAGTTAAAACACCCTTTGTACCCCTCCAGCCCACCCCCCCCAACTGGAATCAGGGTGTGCATTAGGTCGACTGCCCTAACTGTCACCCCATCAGATGTGGAAAGAAGCTGAGGAATAGGAGAATAGGGTGACAGTTAGGACCGATGACCTTCAATGTGCACCCCGATTCCAGCTGGGAGGTGGGCTGAGGGTGCAAAGGGGTTTCAACCCTAACAGCAATTTACTCGCTTTTGTCGCGTGGAACAACCCTAACTGATACATTAAATGGAATTTTGCCTCCTGTTCCTTCTTTTGAGAATATGAGAAATAGTGAATGTAATGCAGCGGCTGGCGCGCTCCCGCCACGTGATGTCTTGTCACATAGTAACAATGTTCCTGCAAATGCAAATCGTAATGCGCATGGTGATGCAAAGAGAAACAGTACTATAGGCAGAAATGTTAAAAACAACGCAAACGAAACCGCAAATGAAAACGGAAAGGGTAACGCACATGGTGGCGTAAACGTGAACAGTAAGTGAAATGGGTACGGAACCGCAAGCAGAAATGGTAATGGTAACAGTAATGTAAGTGCACAGGCTGGTTTTCCCCAAAAGCTGTATAGAGAAAGACAGTGAGTACAAAGAATGTATGCAAAATAATGACTCTCGGAACACAAAAATGAGGACTTGGAATAGTAAATTGCTTATATCTCAGTAACCGTACGACATGGAAACAAAATTTTAAAAGTCATATGAATTATCACTTTCCTGGCTAGTTTTGAACTTAGCCCCCATTAAGAGGCCAAGGATTTTTTCGACAAAAAGTCTGTATCTCGCACCGTTTTCGAGATATGGGCCCTGAAAGGAGCGGCGAATGCCGTAATGTTATCTTATGGGAAAAAAAAACAGAAGTTCGGACTGCCATAACTTTGCCTCCCTGTAATATTTTTTCACCAAACCACTGAAAGGCACATCTGTGGGATGTTGGCTGTGTTCCCTTCAAATTTCAGCCCAAAAGACCGAACCGTTATTTTGCAGCAGGGCGCCTAACGATTGCTGCACTGCGTCGTACACCGTAATGTTATCCTATGGGAAAAAGCGCCAACTTTGAGTACCGTGAACTTTGCCGCCGTAATATTTTTTCAACGAAACACTGAAAGGCACATCTGTGAGATGTCGCTGCATTCTCTCCAAATTTCAGCCCAAAACTCCAAACCGTCTTTTGCGAGGTGCCAAAGAATTACTGTTATTTTGGGCATAGTGTCATAAAGTAGTGCGTCATGATTTATGCAAGCTTTCAAATTTGCGACACTTTCGCGGAGTGCAACACTATTTTATGGAAGTACTTTTTCCAGAAATCTGAAAATATATTTCTGGGTGTTTTACCCCAAAATAAAGACATGGCTAGTATCCTCAGGGCCCGACTAGGTGAATACAAAAATAATTAGGTTGCTAGAGGGTCTCAATTTTAAATGCCAAGCATTTTTCTGATCACTAAATGAAAACAAAATGGTGGATTTGCAACAGTAAAAGGGCCATTTGCGACAGTAAAAAGTGCATTTGCGACACTGTTGAACTTTTTGTTAACTTTTCCCATTGACTTATAATGGGAAATTGTTTTTTGAATAACTTTTGAACCGTTTAATATTTTTTCACGAAATCTTCAAAAGGCACATCGGGGACCCCGCCGCACGCCCTGAAGATTTCGGCCGGTCAGCAAACTGCAATACGACCTGTGGAGCAACCATGAAATTCCAGAAAAAGCGTAAACGCACTGCAGATCACGCTTAATAACTCTGCAGCCGGTATCCGACCGTACAAAACTTGGCACATCCAAGGCATATGGGTCTTGATCGCATATTCCAAATTTCAGGCAAATCCGTTAAATGGTTGCAAAGTTATTAGGGTACAAAATTTTGGGTTTAACATGTAAATGGCTCCTCAACCCCTAACTATAGTGGCACTACCGTGCCACTATAATTTATATACACAGGCACAATAGTGCCTGTATATTAGGAATGAGTAAGCACTTCTATGTTGAACTCAAATTTTTGCACTTTAATAACTTTGCCCCCTTTCAACCAATATACATGAAATTTGGAAAGCACAGCCTCTGTGCCAGGAACTCTTGATCTTGTAAATTTCATATAGATAGTTCAGTGGAAGCAAAGTTACAGAGGTGCAAACAATGTCTCAGGTTTTGAAAAATTGAAGACTTTTTTTGCCACCCATTAACTAAAGAAATAAGAGGCTTTGAAACCTGAAACTTTCTAGTTTAGTAAAGCTTGGTCCAAGGTATATGCTTTTGTGGTTTTTAGGTCCAGCTGCCAAGTAGGTTTTAAAACATTTGATAAAAATGTTCTGTCTGCACAGTTCAAAAAATCAACATTCAATTCATAACTGAATTTTTGTGAAAGCAGCAGCCTGCACTGTACGACACAGCTGTCTTTAATAACTGGCAGTTTTGTCCTATAGTGCAAGTACTGTACGACACAGCTGTCTTTAGTAAACAACAGCTGTGCCATATAGTACTTGCAGTATATGACACAGCTGTTGTTTATTAAAGACAGTTGTGTCATATAGTGCAGGCTGGTGCTGTTGTGACTCATAGGTCAGGGATGGGGCTACTGTCATTGTAGCCCCGCCAGCCTGACTGTGCCTTAACTAAACTGTTATCTGCACACCCCGGGCCCCAATCCCTGGTGGCAGTGTATTTATTTATTCTATTTTATTTTTTTGTTATAGTTATTTCTTATTCTTATCAGACACTGGGATGCCCACCCCTGGTGTCGGATGCTGTCCCCCATGCAGCCCCTTGATTTAGTAACACTGCCGACATCGGGGGACTCAATCCCCGTGTTGGCATTTACACCCCCCTAGCAGTTTGGGACACTGTGGAGCCCACCCACAGTGTCCAGAAATACTGTTATTCCTTTATCATTTACCTGAAAAGAAAAAGATATCCTGCAATGTCTTTTTTTGTTACCTAAAAAAAAAGAAAATGCTGCTGTTGCCCTACCCCAACCCAACCCTCCCACTGAGCACCCCCCCCTTTACCCTATACTTACCTCTGGAGGTCGGCTGATGTCATCTTCTGTGGACTGGGACACGTCTGCACTCTTCAAAGCCTAACCGCAAACAGGAATAAAGGTAAGTGCTGTATAATGTATTTCAGTGGCGTTTTCAATTTATGTTGACATCTTTGCCATTTTACGTAATTTTTTTCACCAAGCACTGTCATTTCGTTAATCGGGCCTGGAAGGTGATTTCATGGTCACTGTGCAAAATCACCTTTTAGGGACTGATTAACAAAATGACAGTGCCAGTGTTCATGAGGTGGGGTCCCAAAAAGCCCATGTTGAAAATTTGGTGAAACAATTCCTAAAAATGACAAAGTTACGAGCTTGCGTTGAAAATTTTCTACGCAGGCACATAACTTTGGTAATTTACAGTCTTTTTACTCCAGATTTTCAGCATGCCCATTTTTTCACACCACATCATGAACAGTACAGATGTCTTTTTTTCACATCCTGTCCAAAACGTGTTTTCGCACCTGTGGTGCAGAATGGCGTTTCAGCAGAGATTTGAACATTTTCACCTATGGCGTTTAAGAGGTGGGGTCATAAGACTGTTGAAAGTTTGGGGTCAAAATATTAAAAAACAAAGAATTTATTAAGTAACATTGTTTGCAGGGATGTCCGTTGCACCCCTGGGGAACACGCTGCCTTACCGTGCCAGTGAGCTGAGTTCTGGTGTAAACTCAGTGAGCCAATTTACTGGGACAAGGCTGATGGGGAAGGTGCTATAGCATGCAGCACCAGTCATGGCCTGGGAAGGAATCGAGCAGTGTTTTGGCACAGGGGAACCTTACTCACAAGGTATTGACATGTGTGCCAGGGTCTGCTGAGCCCATGTGCTGGCAGGACTTTCTCCAGTACTGTATTTATCTCATTTTACACAGGTCCCAAAGGGACCTGCGCAAATGAGAATACAACTCCACTATCACAAAAAGAAGGGAAATTCTTTGCAAAAAACTACATTAGTGCAGACATTAGGGTTATAAAACGCAAAGCGCACAAAGACGGGAAGAAAAAGTTACTCACTGTAGTAATTTTGTTTCTTCCAAGGTATTCTTCAGTATCATTAACTCTAGTAGTCAGCCTCCTGGATTGCACTGCCCCGGAGATGAATGGAACTTATGCTAATAGTGGAATACTGACTGGCTCATGCCACCATTCAGACTTGCTGCCCTGTCAACTGTATGTGTTCTAAAACACTCAGATTTCGAATGAGCTTGCAGTTAAGCCCCTTACTATGTTATCCTAACAGTTGACAATAAAGTAATAATTTGATTAATTCAAACCCCCCTTTTTGTTTCTTTAAGCCAACTGGCAATATCCAAAGAGACCAACAACAATAAAACTAGGCCACCTGGTTGAAAATTTAACTGCACCAATGTCAGCCAACAAACAATATGATACCATCTGTAAGCAGATACTAATTGGTTCTGGAAGAATACCTGAGAAGAAACAAGATTACTACAGTGAGTAATTTTTTCTTCTAACTCCAGGTATTCTTCACTATCATTAACTCTAGCAAATTATGAAGCAGTACCTTTGGAGGAGGGCCAGAACCCTACTTAGGGAACGGGCCCTGCAGCACTATGGTGCCAAACCTGGCATCACTCCTGGACTGTGTGTCCAAGCTGTAGTGCTTTGTAAAGACATGTATAGATTTCCATTTGGCTGCTTTGCAGATCTCCAACGAGGGAATATCCTAGCTGCTGTTGCTGTATCAGCTGTACCCCTAGTGGAGTGTGCCCTCAGGCCTACTGGGGGCTCCTTGCCAGCTTTACTGTAACAAAATTGTATGCATGCCATAATCCAGAGTGCAGTTGCCCTTTTTGAAGCTGGTCTACCTTTACCCACATCACCATAGGTCACGAACAGCTGTTGCTTGTCTTGCCTATGCCCCTTTGTATGCTTGATGTAATAGGTCAAAGCTCTCTTTACATTGAGACTATGCAATCTACGCTCTCCAGAGCTAGAATGCTCAGTGAAGAAGACTGGCAAAGTATAGATTGGTTAAGGTGGAAGTCAGAAACTACATTTGGAAGAATTGCCTGTTAGTACTAAGCACCACCTTGTCCTTATGGAGGGAGATGTAGTCCTGCTCCAGACACAGGACATGCAACTCACTTATCCTTCTTGCAGACGTGATGGCTACTAAGAAGATGGTCTTCCAAGTGATAAACTTTAAATGAGCATTAGCCAGTGGCTCAAATGGAGGCTCCATGAGCTTGGCAACACAGATATTTAGATTCCAGGCTGGGGCTAGCTTCCTGTGAGGGGGATGCAGATGGGCCAGCCCTTTAAAGAAGTTCCTAAAAATAGGACTAGCTGCTAAGGAAGCTCCCTTACCAGCTGAGAGATATGCAGAGACAGATGCCAGATGGACCTTAAGTGTAACTGGCTGCAGTCCCAGAGCATGCAGGTGTGTCAGGTAATCCAGCAGGACTGACAACCCTGCCTCAGTGGGTACCACCTCCTTTGAAACACACGATGGAGAATCTCTTCCACATGGAAGTATAGGTTTTCCTTGTTGAAGGTTTCCTGGAACTTCTTAACACCTGTAGGACACCCTCTGAAAGGTGTAAGTCAGCATACTCTAAGTCTTCAAGAGCCATGCCTTGAGTCTGAGAGACCTGAGGTTCGGGTACAGAATCCTCCCCTGGAAAGATGTCAGAAGATTGTGTCTGTGTGGAAGGTGCATTGGTTGGGCCACTGACAGAGAAAGCAGCAGTGAGTACCATGGCTGCCTGGCCCAATCTGGAGCTATCGGAATCATTGTGGCTGACTGGGACCTGAACTTGATCAGGACACTGAGCAATAAGGGAAATGAAGAAAACGCATACAGAGTTTTTCCTGTCCAGTTCAGCACCATGGCATCCACAGGAACTGACCCCTTGGCTGGGGGTCTGCAGCAACATTTGGGCAACTGATGATTCTCTTCTGAGGTAAAGAGACCTGTCTCTGGAGTGCCCCACCTTCTGAACACTATCTCCAGTACCTGTCTGTTGAGGCACCATTTGTGGTGGTTTTGACTGATTCTGCTGAGGGCATCTGCCAACGTATTGTCCTTCCCTGGAAGGTGAACTGCTATTAGGTACACCTGCAGAGAGTATGCCAGGCCCCAAATCTTCATGGCTTCTGTGCAGAGCAGGTCGGACCTTGTCCCTCCCTGCTTGTTGATGTAATACATTGTGGTGGTATTGTCTGTCTTTACCTGTACCGCCTTGCCCTCTGTCAGGGATGCAAAAGAACAAAGTGCTAGAAGCACTGCTCTGAGTTCCAATAGATTTATATGTGGCAGTGACTCTGTGGGGGACCAAGTGCCATGCACTGTGTGTTCCTCCAGATGTGCTCCCCACCCTAGAAGGGAAGCATCTGTTGTGAGCACGATGGTAGGGGACTCCCTCTCGAATGGTACTCCTTTCCTCAGATTGTTTTTGTCTTGCCACCATTGCAGGGCCTGTATCAGGGCCCCTGTCACCGGCACCAGCTTTGAGAGAGGGTCCCTTTTCTGGCACCATTGAGCCCTGAGGTGGAACTGGATGTCCCTCATTCGACAACGACAGCCCTGCACTGTGCTTGTGCTGCAGCCATGTGTCCCAACAATAGCAGGAAATGTTTTGCTGGTCTTGGCCTGTTTCGGACAAAAGATCCTGCAGTGTTCACATTGCTGTCCACACTGTCTTAGAGAAGGAAAACCTTGCCCTGTACAGTGTCCAGTTCTGCTCCTATGAAGTGCAGTTCCTGAACAGGTTGCAGTACAGACTTTTGGACGTTTATGAGGAAGCCCAGAGACTCCAATGTCTCCTGTGTGAGACTCTGAAAGTGTATTTTACCTGTTATGGGGTCTTTCCCACCACTAACCAATCGTCCAGATAAGGGAACACTGATAGCCCTGCTTTCTCAGATGTGCCACTACCACTGCTAAGCATTTTGTAAATACTCTTGGGGCAGAGGTCACGCTGAAAGGCAGAGCTGCAAACTGATAATGACCTGATGGTAGTCTGAACCTCAAGTACTTTCTGTGAGATTCCTTTATGGGGATGTGGAAGTACGCATCCTTAAGATCCAGTGATTCCAGCCAGTCTCCTTGCAGTAATGTGGGTAAGATCATTACCAAGGTCACCATCCGTAACTTTGGCTTTATGAGATGCCTGTATAGGGATCTCAAATCCAGTATGGGTCGCCACTCCCCATTTTTCTTTGAGGTTAGCAAGTATCTGGAGTAGAAACCTCTTCCCCTTTTAGAGGATGAAACAGATTCTACTGCCTTTGCTGCCAGCAGTGAGGGAATCTCTTTTTCCAGCAGCTTCCTTTCTTCTGGGTCTGGATGTATGAAAAGTTTTGCCCTCAACTTGGGAAAGGTCTTGAAACTGAGGACCAATCCCTGACCCACCACCTCCAACACCCACTTGTCTGTGGTGATGGATTTCTAATTTTGGAAGTAGTGGGTCAGTCTGCCCCTTACCAGAGTCGGGGAGGCAACCCTGACTAGCACATCAGGGATTCTGCTTGCCTTGTGCGTCAGGCTATGGGAACTGTTCCCCACTTCTGGAGCCTCTGCAGCACCTACCCCTATAGTATCCCCTCTGTGGGTAAGTAGGGTCAGCTTGTGCCTGGTAGAAGGGTCGTATATAACCCCTACCTCTACTTCCCCTTCCATAGGGCCTGTAAGAAGTGGGGGCCTTATCCCTAGCAGAATTTCTTCTGTAAGTGGCCTTATACTCATCCACTTTCTTCATATACTCCTCTGTTTTGGTCCCAAACAGGGAATTGTTCTCCACAGGGAAGTCCATAGCCTTGTTTTGAGTATCCTGGGTAAGGTTGGTTGCCCTGAGCCAGGCAAACCTCCTGAGGGCTATAGACAAAGCCATCCATCTGGCTGCATTCTCATTTGCATCAACAGCCATATGGAGTTGGTATTTTGTGACTTCTAGGCCACACCTGGCTGTTTCCAGGAGGCCAGCTTGCAGACTTGGTGGTGCCTTGTCAGCAGTGGCCATTATCGAGTTCCATGGTGTCTTCTGGTATTGGGCTGCATAGCCGATATAATTAGCCTCCCTGATTCCCAAGGATGCCACCAGATACCCTTTCTTGGCCATCCCATCCAGCGTTCTGGAATCTTTTTCCAGAGGGTGTGTTGCTAAAGGTACTTTAGCCTTGTCACAGGCTGCTGTTTGTACCAATCCCTCAGGGTCTGGGTGGGACAACAGGAACTCTGACCCCAGTGGATCAGGCTGATATTTTTTGTCGGCTCTCTTGTCCACAGGGAGGATAGAATTTGGAGTCTCAAGAATTTTGACCACCTGTTTTTGAAGTATTTGCTGATGGGCAATAACACCTATCTTGTGGGTGTTAATCCCATCATCCCCATGAATTGCACCTCCTTCTCAAGTTCATAAGAAGTGAGGTCTATGGCCTCACCATCTCTCTCACAAAGAAAATGTGAAGAGAAGTCCTCGAAGCCCTGGGAGGAGATTTAAACCATGTTCCAGGGGGATCTCCAGTTCAATCGGTTCATACTCTTCATACTCCTCCCCAAAGTCATCCCTGGAGGGGTCCATGCCCTTGGCAGAAGACATACTCACTGATACAGTGGAACCTGCCGGTTGCTGGTTAACTAGTACTAATCCAGTCTGCAAGGCCTGCAGTATTTGGAGGGCCTATGTAACTTGGTCAGCTGTGGGCATATTGCCCGGAATCACTGGGAGCCCTGTTGCTTTTCAGACAGGGGACCAGTATTTTTTTTCTTATCCAGTTTCTTTAAAGGAAGTGAATCCTTTACCGGTTCTCCTGGTCTTTTAAGTCCAGATGTTGCGCCTTTTTCAGGGGCGTTTGAACAAACATCTTTAGACATGCCAGTTTTCTCAGTGGTTGGATCCTTCAGATCCAAAACCAAACCTGTGGAAGTTTTTTGCTTTAAACGCTTCCTGTGTTTTTCCGCTGTTTTTTTCAGGAAAACTTTTACAGATATCACATTCAAACTCGTTTTTAGCTCTGAGACAGAACAAACATAAATCATGCTTGTCCGCTTTAGCAAATATCTCCTGGCATTTAACACATTTCTTAAAACCAGTTGGTCCAGTCTTTTTCTTAGGTTTATCAGACATTGCTAGATTAGCCCAAAAATAAACAGAATTTAAATTGAAATTGGTTTCCTGAACTGGGAAGTAACTAGGATTTACTGCAAGCTGCAGCAGTTAAGAGTTATGGTCGGTTCTCAACCGAGGAAACCGTAAAACACAGAAAAAAACACAGAGGTAGACTGGACTAAATAATAAACAAACAACACCAAATAAAACAAAAAAAATGTCAATGTAATGCGAATACAAATCAAACTAAACGGTTCCTCACCGGTTACCAGAAACCAACAAGGAACCGCAAAACTGAATAAAAACCACTAAATTTAAACTAAAACTAACTAAACGTATAATGGGCAGCACAAATGAAGTAAAATAAAACTAATACTTATGATTTTCCTTCAAAATCTTAAGTTCTCTCAGTAACGCTGAGGAGCAGTCTCTGAGGCGACCAACTAGGCAGGCAGAGAAAGAAATCTGAGCATTTGAGAACTCAGTAATTACTGAAAAAGACTTAGGGGTCATAATAAACAACCAGTTAACGCCAGGTGACCAATGCAGGAGTGTTGCGCTTACCAGAAACCAAATTATTAATGCTATTAAAAGAGCTTTCTTGTGCAGGAATGAAGCCTGCATTATGCCACTTTATAAGGCATTCATTAGACCTCACACGGACTATGCAGTTCTAGCATAAAGGGCTGTATGCTAGAGTTAGGCTCCATCTCAATTTGGAGGGGAAGGAAATCCTTAAGTTGAAAATAGAGGGGTTCATTGGTGAAAGGTGGGGTTTAAACTTGTGAAGGAGGGAGAGTTGGGAGAAAAGGCTGTCAAGGGGTGTCCGATAAAGGAGGGACTCTGGCTCCAACCCCCTGGGGAGCTAGAGGAATGCAGGAAAAGGCCGACTGATAAGGTGCAGACCAGGGGAAGACAGAATCCCCATGTGAACACAAGCAGGGGAAATGGAAGTATAGGGAAAGTGTGGAAGGTAGTCCTGCTAAATGACAGGAGCTTGGGCAATAAAATGCCTGAGCTCCAGGCGATGCTAACTGAGGGAGAGGTGGATGTGGCAGTGGTCACTGAGACCTGGGCCACCACAGGGCACGACTGGGACCTGAACCTGGAGGGTTACACTATGTTCAGGAAGGACGGGGGGAGGGAAGGGGAGGAGGGGTAGCAATAATAGTCAAAATCTGCATTGCCATAGGAGGAGTGGAGGAGGCGGAGGGAACTGTGGAGGCGATTTGGGTCATCTTGATAACAAGGGGGGGCAAGAGAGTAAAAATAGGAGTGGTGTATAGACCCCCTGCGCTGGCAGAGGAACTGTAGGAGAGTCTGGTGGCAGATGTCGGGAGACACTGCAGATTGGGAAGGGGAAGGGTGGTGGTGGTGTTGGGGGACTTAAACATGCCAGGAACAGATTGGGAGACTATGCCGTCCTCGGTGACCAAGGAACAGAGGTTGTTGGATGTCTTTCAGGACGCGTTCCTAACTCAGCAGGTGGGGGAACCGACCAGGGAGGAGCGGATACTGGATGTGGTCCTGGTAGACAGTGACCACATTGGGGGCCTGGAGGTAAGGGACCCGTTGGCAGGGAGCGACCATGCCATGGTTTGGTTCTGCCTGAACCTAGGAGGGGTAGAAGGCTGCACAAAGACGGCGGTAACTGACTTCAGGGGGGTGGATTTCAAGGAAATGGGAAGGATCCTTAAGGAGCACTTGGAGGGGATTGGGCCAGACATGGATGCTGACAGTAGGTGGGAAATCATCGGGGGGAGGTGCAGGATGCTACCAGCACCTGCGCAAGAGTAAGACAAAAATGTGGTAGGGCCCGGAAACCCTGCTGGTGGACCAGGGAGGTTCAGGAGGTGGTGAGGGGAAAGAAGGCGGCCTATAGGCAATTCAAGTGCTCAAGGCTTTGATTGTTTGATTGAAGGAGTGAAAGGGACCGAGGGGAGTACGAGCTGATGGCCAGAAGGACCACTAGGGTGGTGAGGGTGGCTAAGGCAAGGAAGGAGCAGAACCTGGTCAGGGAAATTAGGAGAAGGAACAAGGGGTTCTTTAGATACATTGGGGAAAAACAAAGGGTGAAGGGGCAGATTAGCAGGATTAAAACAGGGGATGGATGGGCACAAGACCGGGAGACAGGCTGAGGTACTAAATGAGTACTTCGCCTAGTTTTCCTCCAATGAAAATGGGGCTGAACTCACATGGGAGGAGATTGTGAAACTGAGGGGGGGACACTGCACCGATCAGGCATCTGGGGAGGTGACATCATTGCAGGTGTGCAAAGCAGGGGACGAGGTAGCGGAGGTGAAAATCATGGCAGAGAGAGTGAGGGAAGCCCTCAGGTCCCTTAAGATGGAGAAAGCACCAGAGCCAGATAAATTACATCCCAGAGTGCTGAAGGAACTGGTGGATGTCCTGGCAAAACCCCTGGCGGAGCTCTTTAGCATCTCTCTGAGGACAGGGTGGGTGCTCCAGGACTGGAAGGTGGCACATATAGTGCCTATCCACAAGGCGGGATCAAGGGAGGTGGCAGGGAACTACAGGCCCATCAGTCTGACATCGGTGGTGGGCAAGGTGATGGAGGGCATTGTCAAGGAGAGAATGGGGGGACCTGGAAAAGTTGGGGTGCCTGGCTGATAGGCAGCATGGATTTGTTCCGGGGAAATCGTGTCAGACAAATCTTGTGGAGTTCTATGACTGGGTGACGAGTGCCTTGGACCTGGGTAGTCCAGTGGACGTCCTCTTTCTTGATTTCAGCAAGGCATTTGACTCTGTTCCTCACGGGGACCTGTTGGATAAGCTGGGAGAAATGGGGGGTGGGGAACCAGATGATCAGATGGAAAGGCGGTTGGCTCCAGAACCGGACCCAGAGGGTCGTGATTGGCGGGATAGTCTCATCCCAAGGAGGGTCATTAGTGGAGTCCCTCATGGATCGGTCCTTGGGCCCGTCCTGTTCAACGCCTACATCTCTGACATAAGGAAGGGTTTCAAGAGTGAGATGAGTCTCTTTGCGGATGACTCAAAACTGGGGGCGGTGGTGGATGGGGAGGAGGGGAGGGTGGCCCTACAGGGGGACCTGGAGGCTCTGGAAAGGTGGTCTAGAAAGCGGAAGCTGAGGTTCAATGCAAGGAAATGCAAGGTAATGCACTGGGAGCCAGAAACCCAGGCCAAGTGTACACCCGGGGGGGAATGCTACAGGTCTCGATGGCAGAAAGGGACCGGGGGGTGGTGGATGTCAAGATGAACAACTCGGAGACTTGTAGGAGGGCAGCGGCAAAGGCCAACAGGATGTTTGGATGCATCGCTAGGGGGCTCACCTCCAGAAGGAGGGAAGTTATACTCCCACTGCTTGGTGAGGCCACACCTCGAGTACTGCATGCAGTTTTGGAGGCCACATTTAAAGAGGGACATTGAACTCCTGAAGAGGGTCCAGAGGAGGACAACTGAAATGATTTGGGGCTTGGGGGATAGGACCTATGGGGAGAGGGCTCAAGAGCTAAATATGTACACATTGGAAGAGAGAAGGGACCGGGGGACATGGATAGAGATCTTCAGGTACATGAAGGGATAAATAGGGAGGAACAGTCAGGGTGTCTCAAGGAAGGAGGGGCAACTAGAGGGCATGGGGTGGAAGCTGGGGGAGATTCAGGGAGAAAGAGGAGGTGCTACTTCACTGAGAGGGTGGTGGAGCTGTGGAATGCGCTGCCCAGGGGCTATTGGAGGCAGAAACGGTGGAGGGGTTCAAGAGGGGGTGGGACCGGTACAGGGTAAGGGTTCTGGAAGCAAAAACCAGTGCAGCGAGAATATCCGGGATTGGCAAGGGAGAAGCCAGAGATGGAGGGGGGCAGCAAGGTCAGCTCCCAGGGTGAGGGCTAACCAAACGAGCAGACACGAAAGACCGTTAGGCCTATTTTGCTGGCATTTTAGTATGTTAGTATTATGGGCCCCCTACCTTGTAAAAGACAAAAAAATATTGAAAGCTTGCAGCATAGAACCACTAAGCTTATCCCAAGACTCACCAACTTGCCCTATCCAGACAGGCTAAAGACCCTTGGGATCTATGATCTCCAACTTAGGAGAGATAGAGGGGATCTTCTTTTGCTGTACAGCATTCTTAATGATCAGGATCTCATGAAGGGATGTAAAATTGTATAAGTTAACAAAACAGGAAACTTGAGATCCCACAAGAAACAGATTCTCATTCCAAAATCCACAACAAACAAATGTTGACACTTTTTTTTACAGTTTGGGCCTCTGAAATGCAGAATGTTCTCCCTAACCACATAGCAAAAGCAAGCAATAAAGTACAATTTAAAAAAGCACTGGATAATTACCTACTTCAAAGGGAAGGCTAATATCCCCCACTTGGTGTGGGGGAGGTGGTCCCGATGGGCTAGAAGCCTACTTCCACCTTAGTAACCAAGTAATACAGTCGACAGGGCAGCAGGTTTGAATGGTGGCACAAACCAGTCAGCGTTCCACTATTAGCATAAGTTCCATTAATCTCTGGGGCAGTGCAATCCAGGAGGCTGACTGCTAGAGTTAATGATACTGAAGAAGACCTGGGGTTAGAAATGAAAAAAACATTAGGGATTTGGGTATCCGGAGTGCTGGCGAATCAGTGGTGGGGTCTTACTTGGGATGGTCATCCCTAATGCCCACCCATACCCTGGATCAGACGAGGTCAAATGTGATGTTTTCAAGCAGGGCCCATAGGGCCCTGAGTGAAGAAAGCTCTGACAGATTATGTTGGCCATACTGTATCACTGTGAGGCACTAGGTTGGAGCTGTATCTTGTGCTTCAGACAGGAGGCTACAGGCTGGGGGTGTGGGCATTAGGTTTGACAATCCCAAGTAAGACTCCACCACAGATTGATCAATACTCCAGAGACCCGAATCCCTAATGTTTTTTTCATTTCCCATTTTTGTGCACTTTGTGTTTTACAACAAACATAATGTCTGCATTAGCGTAATTTTTTGCAAAGAAAATATATATATATAGAGAGAGAGAGAGTCCCATGCACACACACAAGACAGAAATTATTAACTGCCCTTGAAATTGCACTGTTTCTTGCAGTAACTACAGAATTGCTGCAATATTCTGCACTGCATCCTGGTGGCCTGTGCGTGTGTGTGTGTGTGTGTGTGTGCACAATATGCATAGACACATGGAAGTTCCCAGCAGATAAGGACCGCTAGACCTGTTTCCCTGCCTACAGTATCATTACAGATCCTACTTGATATATATTCACTGCAAAAAAACTGTGTTAATGCACCAGTTAGAGTTCAACTTAGCACCACGAAAGTAGGGAAATGTGGAGTTAGGGTTTCCAACCCTAACCCCCCCCCCCCAGTAGCAAAAGGACGAGACCACACAAGCAACCACAAATGGCCATCATCAGGTAAGACAAACAACATACAGCTGTTTCCAGATTGCGTAAATGCAGTAGCACTAATGAGCAACCTTCGTGGATTTGTATCTGTAGTATGCACACAGCAAGATATGACAGGGTTGAATAAGATCATATCTTGTTTGTTATGCACAAAGAGTTAAACGCAAGGATCTGTTCTGTCCTCTCCTTTTCTGTGTCTTGTCTGTCTGTTTGCACAACCAAATGTTTCTGTGAGACCTGGGAACTGATCACTCTGACGTTCCCGCAATTCTCCGTCTCTCGCTATCTCTCTGCCTTCACTTGCTGTTTCTATCTTTTCTTCCCCCTTGCGGATCCGCGGTTATAAAAATATATGTGAATCTTTGTATGAAATTGTATGTGATACTGGGATTCCTTTGTTTGAAACTGTATATAGTTACACTGTTGAAATGATTGCAAAAAGCTATTTGGAACTTAAGGGGTTAACCTTGACATGCAGCACATACTTTTGCAGAGCTGTCAACAAGAGATCAATTCTGGGATACCATGTTCTGTTTTGTTGCACCTGCAAGGAAACTGACTAAATTCTAATACATTTTTTGAAAAACAGGATGCCTACTAAATGAGCTCAGGATGAATAAGTTAATTGTCAGGCAAAGTCTTGTTATAAAAAGAGCAGCTATCTTTGCTGAGGGGAGACTGAAATTTGGAATTAGAGATACCCTCAAATGAAAGACTTTGTTTTCTCTGTACTGCCTTTGTAAATAGTTATTCTGAATATTTTTTTTATTTTACTGATAATAAAATGCTATTTAAGAATTTTATAACTGCTCCTGGTTTTCCTTTGTTTCCTGACCTGTGCCTCGACGACACAAGACATACACACTCACCTCTGCCTACAGATAGAAATCCGCGATACTTAAATCACAACATTACCTGTCTGTGACTCCTCCCCTTCCCTAAGAACTAGACAGACAGACTGTTGGTGTTGGTTGTTGCCCAGGGATTTATTGCCCTCAAACATCCTCACTTTACAAATCTAGATTCGGTTCGACAACATATTTACAGCCTTTGAATGTCAACTTTAGCACAGCATGGCACCAGTAAGTACATCGTACTCCCCACCCTGGAGGCTACAGTCTCTTTTTCCCAGTCTTTACTTCTTATCCCTGGCTGCATGCCCAATGTAAATTAGGTCATGCTTTCTGCTACCCCAGGCCTGATGTAAGTCGGGTCCTGGTACTCCCTCGTGCCCAGTGCCGGGTCCGCCTGATATAAATCGGGTTGTGCCCCCCCCCGTACCCAGGTGTGCCTTGTATAAATCAGGTCATGCCCACATGCTCAGTGTAAATCAGCCCATGCTCTCTTGCTGCAGGGTACCCTGCACCAGGGCCACCGTGGGACCCGTTTATCTAAATTCTGGTATTGGTATTTAATATTTGGGCCAAAAAGATGTTTTCTGGGCACCCCAGAATCCTGGGTGCCCAGCTTAACAAGGAAAGCCATTTGTAGGGTTGTGAGCTGAGAATTCCCCTGTTGCACATAAACTGCTAGGATAGGGGAATGGCTCACACCCAAAACATGATGTCCTGCCCCCCAATCCAACATAGCCAAGCCCTCCCTTTTACTTCTGGGTGCTGGTTTGAATTAGCAGCCCAGTCTCTTCCTTTCCTGTGTCATCCTTTGTGCCCCTTCTCCAACCGAACTCAGCCAGCCCTCCCACTTGCATCTTTTTTTTTTTAATACTTTCTTTATTGGCAGAAGTATAATGAAGGTACAGTGGCCACGTGATGGGAAGCAGAGCAAGCTTACCCCCCAGAACAAGGGCGATGAACTAGGTAGAAGTAATAGTGGGGATGCTGGAAGTGGAGGGCAGAGGGACGGTAAAGGGATGGAAGGTGGTCACCGTGAATGCTAGAAGCGTGAAGGATAAAATGAATGACTTACAGACCCTCATGATGGAGAGGGAGGAAGGTGGACATGGCAGCCATCATAGAAACATGGGCCACCCAATACCATGACTGGGACCTGGTGGTCCCAGGGTACAGAATATTCTGCAGGGATAGGGAAAACAGGAGAGGGGGAGTGGCATTATGTATGAGGGAGGGGCTAAAGTGCATTAGGGAGGAGGGAGAAACAGAGTCATTATGGCTACTAATCCAGGATTCCAGGAATAGGACTCTCTGGATGGGAGTGGTGTACAAATCACCCTCTCAGACAAAGGAGTTGGATGGGGAACTTGCGAGGCAGATTAGAAGGGCATGCAGGAAGGGTGGTGTGGTGGTTGTGTGGGACTTCAACCTGCCGGGGGTAGATTGGGGAACCCCAGCCACCAGCAATAAAAGGGAGCAGGTACTGCTGGATGTTCAGTGAACCAACCGGGGTGGGGGAGACACTCGACCTAGTGCTCACAAATGGGGAGTTTGTGAGGGATGTCAAGGTGGATGAACTGCTACCGGGGAGTGACCATCACTCAGTATGGTTCTGGTTGATTATGGGCAAAGAGGGGGTGATCCAACGCAAAGGTGCTGGATTTCAGGCAGGCAGATTTTGCAAAGATGGGGGAGGTAGTAAGTGGGTACCTGTCCAGGATCCAGCCTAGTATGAACACAGACCAGAGATGGGAACTCATTAAGAAGGGGATACTAGAGGCTACCAGTTCATGTAGCAGGACTTGGAATAAAAAGGCCAAGCTGGATGAGCAGGGGGGTTGTGGAAAAAGTGAGGAGAAAAAGGGTGGCCTTTAAGAGATACAGTAAATCAGGGAGGGGGGAAGATTAGGAGGAGTACCTGCAGGGGGCAAGGGAGGTGACAAGGGCAGTGAGAACAGCAAAAGTCACCAAAGAGCTCAGGCTGGCGCAGGGCATTAAGGAGGGGGAGAAGAGCTTCTTCAGGTACATCAGGGAGAAAAGGAGCTGTAAAGAACAGACAGTAAGGATTAAGAAGGACAGGTGATGAGTAGAGAAGGTGGAAGAAAAGGCAGAAGCACTCAGTGACTATGTCTGCTCGGTATTTACGAAAGAGAGAGGGGGGTGCTACCCAAGGGGGTGGGGGGGCAGTAAAGACTGGGGAGGGAGTAACGGATGGGGTGATCACAGAAGGTAGAGTGCTGGAGGGCTTGAAAGTGCTGAGGGTGGACAAGGCACCAGTGGGCTGAAGAAGCTATCAGAGATCCTGGCTGGGCCCTTGGCAGACCTATTCAATGCATCACTGAATTCAGGATGCATACCCAAGGATTGGAGGTTGGCTCACATTCATCTGCATAAGAGTGGCCCCAAAGATGAACCAGGGAACTATAGACCGGTGAGCCTCACGTCCATCGTGGGAAAGCTAATGGAAATGGTCCTGAAGGAGAGGCTGGTGTCCCTGCTGGAGTTCAGTGGGCTGCAGGACAGTAGACAGCATGGCTTTGTCGCAGGCAGATCCTGCCAAACCAGCTTGGTAGATTACAGTGACTGGTAACTTGGCAGATGAATAAGGGCCATGTAGTGGATGTCCTGTACCTGGACTTCAGCAAGGCATTTGATTTGGTGCCGCATGGGAGACTTGAATAAAACTTGAAGGCACAGGGGCGGGAACAAAAATGGTGGGATGGGTGAAAAACTGGCTGCAGGGAAGGCAGCAGAGGGTGGTGGTGGAAAGGAAACTCTCATCCCCAAGGGCAGTAACGAGTGGGTTTCCACAGGGCTTGGTGCTGGGACCAGTGCTTTTTGGGATATTTATTGCAGACATTTCCATGGGTATCAAGAGCAGGATCAGCCTGTTTGCTGACAACACCAAGATAGGGGCGGTGGTGGATGGCATAGAGAGATGGCAGAGTTTGCAGGAAGATCTTAAAAAAGCTGGAGACCTGTTCAGACGCTTGGCAGCTGGGTTCAATACCAAAAAGTGTAAGGTGCTGCATTTTGGGGAGAAACTACTAATGGGAAGTGCAGCTGACGGAGACTGAGTAGGAAAAGGATCTGGGGTGGTCATCACGGGATCAGTGAACAACTCGGCACAGTGTAGGAAGGCAGCAGCAAGAACCAACAAAATGCTGGGTTGCATCACAAGGGGAATAACGCTGAGGAGCGGGAAGGTGATTCTGCCACTGTATAGATCATTAATCCTCATCTTGAATACTGTGTGCAGTACTGGCACCTGTACCTGAAAAGGGACATTAAATTACTGGAAGAGATGCAGCGCAGAACAACTAGGATGATCCAGGGACTGGGGGACTTACCGTATGAGGTAGGCTAAAGGAGCTGAACATGTGCTCGCTAGAGGAGAGGAGGAACAGAGGGGATGTGATCAAAACATTTAAGTACATGAGAGGGATAAACAAGACTGGGACGGAGGGACTATTGAGGGTAAGGGTGGGGAGGGACAGTCGAGGCCATGACATGAGATTGGAGGGGAGAAGGTTACATAGATACATAGACAGTGTCGGCAGATAAGGGCCTATGGCCCACCCAGTCTGCCCATTTGAGCTTGTAAGTTCAGTTTGTTTTCCTAGAAGTCTGTTGCCCCTTACCCCTGACCTCTAGAATTCCTTTATGTCTATCCCATGCATTCTTAAATCCCGTGATTGTTTCAGCCCCCACCACTTCCTCTGGCAGGGTGTTCCACTTGTCCACCACCCATTCTGTGAAGAAATTCTTCTCATGTTTCCTCTGAATCGTCCCTCCTTCCAACTTCATCCCATGCCCTCTAGTCCTGGAACATCTTTTCGCTTAAAATAGTGTTTTCCTGCACCCTGTTCCTCCTGTAAGATACTTGTATGTCTCTATCATATCCCTCTCTCCTCCTCTCCTCCAGGGAGTACATGTTCAGTTCCTTCAACCTGTCTTCATAGGACTTGTGATGCAATCCATGCACCGCCTTTGTTGCCCTCCTCTGAACCTTCTCTACCCTGTCTATGTCCTACGTAGGTATGGTCTCCAGAACTGTACACTGTACTCCAGGTGGGGCCTCACTAGTGTCTTGTATAGCGGAATTATGACCTCCCTTTTCCTGCTGGTGATGCCCCTGCCTATACATCCCAGCATCCTATTTGCTTTACCTGCTGCCTTGTCACACTGTTTCCCTACCTTGAGGTCATCGGAGATGACAACCCCAAGATCCCTTCCTGCTTGGTGCATGCTATATCCTCACCCCCAACTGATATATTGTGCCAGGGTTTTGTGCCCCATATGCATTATCTTGCACTTCTTTGCATTGAATTTCAACTGCCAAACCCTTGACCATTCTTCAAGTTTCTGCAGGTCGCTTCTCATTCTGTCTACACCCTCTGGTGTGTCTACTCTGTTACAGAGCTTTGTGTCATCAGTGAACAGTGAAATTCTGCCTTCTAGATCCTGCTCAATGTCACTGATGAAGATGTTGAATAGGACCGGTCCCAGCACTGATCCCTGTGGTACCCCACTGGTCACTCTTCCCTCTGTGGAGTGACAGCCATTTACCACCACCCTCTGTGTCCTGCCACCCAGCCAGTTACCTACCCACCACACTACTGTCCTGCCCACACCCATATTCCCCAGTTTGTGTAATAGTCTTCTATGTGGCACAGTGTCAAAGGCCTTGCTGAAGTCCAGATAGGCCATGTCCACTGCCCTCCCCTGATCCACCTCCCTAGTCACCCAGTCAAAAATTAAACGAGGTTGGTCTGACATGACCTCCCCCTGGTGAAACCATGCTGCCTTGGGTCCTGTAGTCCATTGACAACCAGATGTTCCACCAATCTCTCCTTCAGTAGTGCTTCCATGATCTTCCCCACTACCGAGGTGAGGCTGACTGGTCTGTAGTTTCCTGCTTCCTCTTTGTTCCCACTTTTGTATAAGGGGACTACATCTGCTGTCCTCCAGTCTTTGGGTACCTCCCCTGTTTCCAGTGATCGGCTAAACAGGATAGCCAGAGGTTCAGCCACCACCTCTCTTAGTTCTTTAAGGACCCTGAGGTGCACCCCGTCTGGCCCCATTGCTTTATCAACTCTTATTACTTCCAGTTCCTTCAGGACCCTTTCTCATCTAAAGGGACTTGTGTCCATTTCTGCACCATTCTCACCCCTTGTACTCCCTTCAGACCCATTACCCCCTCTTCCTCAATAAAGACTGAGCAGAAATACCTGTTCAATATGTCAGCTTTACTGTTGTCATCCTCCACGCTCCCATCCTCCCCCTTCAGTCTCACTATCCCTCCCTTTGTCTTTCTTTTTTCACTTATGTACCTGTAAAAGGTTTTGTCCCCTCTACCCACTGATTTTGCAATGTGTTCTTCTGTCTGAGCTTTGGCTTCCCTGACTGACCTCCCTGCCTCCCTTTGCTTCTCCTGGTACTCTCCCTATCCCTTCTGCCTGTGTCTTTTGTATTGCCTGAATGCAATCTTTTGGCTTTCACTTTCTTTGCTACCTCTTTGGAAAACCATAATGGTCTCCTCTTCCTTTTCCTCTTGCTAACCTGCTTAATGCATAATTCTGTTGTTCTTGTAATCCCCATTTTAAATACTGCCACTGTTCCTCAACCCTGATTTCTGTCCCATTTCCTAATGCCTCTTTCAAGTATCTCCCATTTCTCCCAAAGTCTGCCCCCTAAAATCCAGGATACGTGTTTTGTGTGGTTTGGTTCTGCTCTTTCTGTGATTTCAAACCACAGTGACTGGTGGTCACTGTTACCAGGTGCTCCCCACTGTTACCCCCATCACACTGTCCTGTTTGTGAGCACAAGGTCCAGTATTGCCTTCTGCCAAGTTGGTTCCATGACCAGTTGCTTGAGGAAGGCACCCTGAAGGAGTCCAGGATAAATCTGCTCCTAGTTGATGCTGCTGCTGGGATGCTCCAGTCCATGTCTGGAATATTGAAGGTCATAAAGGAATATTGAAGGTTCAGGAGGGAAATGAGGAGACACTTTTTACAGAAAGGGTGGTGGCAGGGTGGAACACGTTACCAGCAAAGGTGGTAGCCTGTAAAACAGTAGGCTGCTTCAAAAAGGGCTGGGACAGGGCAAGAGGGAGGATAAAGGGGGGTGAGGAGGGAGGGGCAGATGCATAATAGGGTTGTCTGCAAAATCGAGCAGACTCAGTAGACCAAATGGCCTTTTTCTGCTGGCAAATTTCGTTTGTTCGCATTAGGTACAAGTATACATAGTATATGGTAATGAAATACAGGTGAAAAATAATATCAGTAACTCCTCAATTGTCCATATAAAGTCTTTTACCATTCTAATAGGAATCCAATATATGTAGATTCCTGAGAAAAGGGAACAAAAAGGACAGCAGAAAATTTACAATAAACATTCAGTTAAAATTTTCATCCAAGAACAAGAACAAATGGGGGCAAAGTGAACTTAATAGTACTAAATGGCACTCAGAAACTAGGGCACCCACCAGGGGTAGGGGTATATCTAAACATCACAAACTGTACTATGTATGATATATTTATTCACAATTTCGGAATGCACCTGATGTGGTTTGACAAGTACAAGCTAACTTAAAGTGGGAGGTGTTAATAACTCCCAATGGAGACCCCTTCCTAATCCCCCTCAAGGTTGATATCCGCCACTTGCAGCTAGTGCAGAATGCTGTGGCCAGGCTTCTAACTGGTACTTCTAGAACCAGTCATATAATGCCTGTCCTCCGCGGACTGCACTGGCTGCCAGTACAGTGGCGGATCACCTTCACGGTTGGTTTGCTGACCTATAAGGCCCTACAACGACCATGGACCTAGCTAGGTGCAAGATCTTCTTCATCCCTGTTGTCCCTCCTACCCTCTCTGATCCACCGATGAGGGATTGCTAGAGATTCCCAGGGTTCGTTTGAAGACATCAGGGGCCTGGTCATTCAGTTTTATGGCCCCGACCCTGTGGAATTCTCTACCCCATCGGGTGTGAGATTGCCTGACCATCCAAAGTTTTAAAGCAGCCTTAAAAACGTATTTATTTAGCCTAGCTTATCCTGATTTTTAAGAATGTTATATTGATTGAGTTTATTATATTGTTTTTATGTATTTGAATTATTTATTGTGCAAGCACCTTGGTTTTCGAAAGGCGCTTTTTAAAAATAAGATTTGATTTGATTTGAAGTAGTACCCATCTTTACCAGCTCTCAGTGAATTTCTCCATTCTGTTTTGGACTTGGTACATCAGATGCTCCATTTCTTGTATGCCTATAATAATTTGTTTCCACTCAGTGCCTGTTGGGGGCTCTGGTTTTAACCACTTATGTGTAATTGCCTTATTTAAGGCAACCACACAGATTTTCCGGCGATAAGGGCAGTGGATCCCCTGACCCCAACAGGAAGGAGTCCCAGGACCAGATTATGGAAGGAAATAGGGCTAGAGATGTCAGATAAGGACTCAGTACCCTTGATCACTTCTTGTTTAAAGGCATATAGTACTGGGCAAAAATAAAACAATATGGGAGGGTGAAGTGCCCTGCTCCCTGCATCCCCTCCAGCAATGGGGAGACACTGCAGGGTCCCACCCAGCCTGCATTCGAGGAGTTAGGAAAAACCTAACTTGAACCTTCCACATATATACCTGCCAGAGTGGAGAGGATGTCACCCCAGAAGAACCCTTCTGCTCATGAAAGGTGAAAGTCCACCTGCTCCTCTCATTTGGCCTTGAGTGGCATTGTGGAGTCCGACGTATGGTATTGGAAAGTAATATACATGGGAAATAGCTCTTTTAGGAGCTGAAAGAGACATTAGGTCTGCAAGCTAAGGGCCCTGTGAAGCAGTTAGGTTCAGTCTATGTTGTTGTCTCATTTTGGTTTGGATATAAGCCTGAATCTGCATATAGTGAAGCATATCATTACTATTCCATCCAGATGCCACAGAACACTGTGCAAAAGGGAGAATAATATCCGCTTTCATTAGCTGTGCTGGACATTGTTGTCCCTCTTTGGCTTGTCTTCTATACCATGCATCTTCGATCCGGGGGATGACCGGGGTTCTAACAAACCAATGATAGCGCCATAGGTCAACACTCACCCGGGGATATTCTCTAAAATGATCTCAGGCCTGCAAGGTAACCTGCACTGCCATAAACAGGTCCTGGGTGTTAGATCGAACCTGAGGGGAATCAAACAAAAGTGAGCAGATTGGTGATCTGGGCTCAGGCCCCTTTTCATGTCTTGCCAGTGGGCCCAAGAGGGTGTAGAACTTCATGGTGGTGCCCACTTAATCTGAACAGCTACCCAGTCCCTCTTGCTCCTTGATGCTGGTTTGAATTTAAATATGGGGAGATGTGGACCAGGGTGCTCACTCTCGGTACTGCTTCTTACTAGCCCCCTCCACTCCAGATTGCCCCCCCCTCCAAATAACATATGTGGTAACACCAGGGTGCCCACCCCTTGTGCTGTCAAACACAGTACTGACACTGGGATGCCTAATCACCAGTGTTGGTCTGATTCCCCTGAAACAAAGAAAGCTGTCCCTCGCTGATCTTTTTTTTTTTTCTAAAAAGACGAAAATGGTGCCTTGTGTGCTTCCCTACAACCCATCCCACTTCGACCCCCAACTCCGCATCAACCACCCCACCCCCTGTAAACCCTCACTCACCTAAAGTGGGTCCCACGCCTTTGATCCACTCCCTTATCCATAAGTCTGGTTAATGTATTTCAATGAATCGTGAACTGTTACTCATAGTGATTCTGACTTTTTTTTTTCCCACCAAATTTTCAACATGGCCTATTTGGGACCCCACATCATGAAGAAGGTAGGTGAAAGTTTTCAAATCTGTCCGGAAAGGTGGTTTTGCCATTGCTCCATTATATCATCTTTTGTGCAGGATTTGAACATCTTCACCTACAGGGTTTATGAAGTGGGGTCATAAGAAGCTTTGTTGAAACTTTGGTGGAGAAATATGGTTAAATGACCAAGTAATGCGTGAACATTAACATATTTAAATGTTCACTCACAACTTTGCTAATTTTGAATCATTTTTGTCAAAACTTTCAAGTGGCATTTTTGGAACCTCACCTTCACAAACAAAACAAGTGAAATTTATCAGATCCAGGCCAAAATGTGATTTTGCAGTCATTCCACGAAATTACCTTTTGGGCAGGATTTAACAATTATTACCCACTGAGTTTATGAGTTAGGGTCATAAGAAGACTGTGTTCAAAATTTGGGGTCAAAAAATTAAAAAAAGGCAAAGTTTTGAATGTATGTTGAAATTTTTCCGTGCTCCATCATAACTTCGGTAATATTCAGTATTTTGACTCCCAGCTTTCAGCTTAACCATTTTTTCACACCATCTCATGAGCATGATAGGTGTTGTTTTTCAGATCCTGGCTGAAACATGTTTTCTTACTCGTGGTGTGAAATGATGTTTCGGACAGTATTCCATAAATGCCACTTGGGGGAGTCATAAAACAACTGTGTTGAAAATTTGGGGTTAACATTAAAAAAAAATTATTAGGAAACGAGAGCAGTTCCAGACTTTGGCCTAGCAGGTAGTCATCTGGAAACAGTGGTATGTTGTTTGTTTTACCTGATGATGGCTATCTGTAGTTGCTTGTGTGGTCATGTTCTTTAGTTGTTGGTGGCTGGGGCGTTGGGTTGGAAACCATAATGCCACACTGCCCTACTTTTGTGGTGGCAAGTTACATAAAAAAAAAATAGAAACGTAGAATGAGACAGCAGATAAGGACTGCTTGGTCCACCTAGTCTGCCTATGTTCCCTTCCTGTTGTCACACTGTAGACCCTACTTGATCTCCGGCTTTACGCCACCTTTCTTTGCTTCTAAGGTTCCCTTATACCTATCCCATGCCTTCTTAAATCCTGTTACACTTTTTGCATCTACCACCTCCTCAGGAAGGCTGTTCCAGGCACCCACTACCCTTTCTGTGAAGAAGTGTTTCTTTACATTTCCCTGATTCTACCCCACCAGCTTCATCTCATGACCCCTTGTTCTTGTGCATCCTTTTATCTGAAAAAGGCTTCCCTCTTGAACCTTATACCCTTGAGGTATTTGGAAGTCTCTGTCATATTTCCCCGCTCCCTTCTTTCCTTGTCTGTGTATTGAGGGCCTTCAGTCTCTCCTCATAGGGATTTTGATGCAGATCCCACACCATTTTAGTTGTCCTCCTCTGAACTGCCTCAACTCTGTCTGTGTCCTTTCCGAGCTGAACTCTAACTTCTGTATTAACAAGTTTCTTTTGCAATGAATACATATTTATACACAAATTGAATATTTATAGTAACAGTAATTTAATGTAGGAAAGGACTACAGGTCCATTAGGCTGTTTCCCCACTTAATAAGCAGGGTTTTAATAAGTATGCTCTGCAGACATACAGCACACTCATTTATAGGATTCCCCACCCACTCAAATACCCATGGTACCCTGTGGGTCACTTGGTAAGCAGAACGTTGTCCAAGCTTACGTTGGAGGCCTGTACTGTCTTCATATCCACTGTCTCCACTAGCAGGCTGTTCATAAGATCACCACGCTCTGGGAGAAGTGTCTCCTAATGTTACTTCATAATGTACCAACTAAGGTTGCCACCCATCCAGTTTCCTGACCATAGTGCCTGGATTTCAGCTGCATAATTTGGTCACCTAGTTCTGCTGCCCATCTGTCTGTTTTTTCTGTGTCACGAGTCCTAACATGTTAGGCCGGCTCAACTCAATGCTCCAAACTGATTCTGGCCTTGTTTGCCAGGCCAGCTTCGCCATCATTGTTTCCCTTGCTGGCTTGGCATGCTATGCTTGCATTTGCAGCTGCATGCTCGCTTCCAGTTCTCCAGAGATCAGGCGTTCTGTCAGAGCATATAGTGAGGTGAGTGTGAGTCCCCCTGAGGCTGCTAGCACTGTTACCTGTGTAAATGTTGCCCAGCATGTAATTCTGGTATGGCAAGGAGCAAAGGAAGGCAACCGTGACTTTGAGCATGCTCGAGCTGGGCAGACTAAGTAAGCGTTTGAAAATGGTCCATTCCCTTGTCATCTGGTACATAGTATATCCAATCAGCAGCCAGTGTTTTTGGGCAGGTCAGAGGTTTGAGTAGTCAGGTTAAACATCCTGTCATGGAGTCAGCCAGCTGCTGGAAAACTAAATAGCAGTACCCCCAATCTCACTGCAGTACGTGCTGGAGAGATTACTGCTGCCCTCTGCATCCATTTTGAGGGACATGGACCAAGCAGGCAACACACAAGAACAAGAAGAAAGCTCACTTTGACTGATTCACGTCTGGAGCAACACTGAGACCAGGAGCAGGACCAGCAGAATCAGAGCAGAAAAATAGTACCTTTCTGCAGCTGAGCATACAGCAGAGTAAGATAGCAATGTCCCTGGTCTGGAGCATCTTGGAATTCTGGAAAGTAGCAGCAGCCAGCTAGAGGCTAAAGAGCTGCTTTAAAAGGTAGGCTTAGGCTGATCTCTCCAGGCTCATTTGATGACATTTTGATGTCATATTTAATCTATATCCTGCCTTCTGGAGATGGCAGTTATCCTGTCTTCTTAGATGTTTGGGGAGATGGTTGGTATCCTGTCTTCTGCAGATGTCATGGGAGATGGCAGGTATCCTGTCTTCAGCAGATGTCTGGAGAGATGATGGGTATCCAGCCTTCTTCAAACGTCTTGGGAGCCAGTGAACATCCTGTATTTTCTGCAGATGTATGAGGAGACGGTGAATATGATGTCTTCTCATGCAGACGTCTGGTGAGGTGATATTCAGGGAGATTGAAGGTATCAAGCCTACAGCAGAACTTTTTTTTTCATATGTAATTTTTGCGGGGTTTCTCCCAACCCTTACACCCATGTGTCACAACATGGCGTGTGTGCTTCTGGAGGCGATGCGCATACACTAGTTCAGAGACGCCCCTCCCTTCCAATGCTGCCCGTTGACTGCCTCGCCAGCAACGAACCTCCATTCAGTGATGGCGACCCCCCTTTACCTGGGAGAGGAGAGCCAACACTCGATCCAGCCCCCCCCGTGCCGGCACCCCGGTGGCCCAAGGTCATTTCTGAACCCGGGTCGCTGGCATAGCACAAGGTATGGCGTCCAGCGCCTCAACCTTCAATGCCACCGGTTGGCCTCTACTGCAGAATTCTAGAGAGATGGCATGTATCCTGCCTTCCGTAGATGTCTGAGGAGACAGTAGGTATCCCACCTTTGGCAGATATCTGTGGAGATGGTGGGCACCCCGTCTTCTGCAGATATTGGGGAGATAGTGGGTATCCAGCTTTCTGCACATGTCTGGAAAGGTGGTGAATATCCTGCCTTCTGCATCTGTCTGGGAAGATCGCTGATATACTGCCTTCTGCAGATGTCTGAGGAGATGGAAGGTGTTCTGTCTAGTTCTAAAGATGACTGGGGAAACAGCAGGTATCCTGTCTCTGCAGATGTCTGGGAAAATGTTGGGTATCCAGCATTTTGCAGATGTTTAGGAGGGGGTTGGTATTCAGTCTTCTTCTGAGGATGTCTGGTGAGATGGCAGGTATCCTGTCTTCTTTAGATGTATGGGGAGATGGCAGATATCCTGCCTTCTGCACATGTGTGTGTGGATATCCTGCCTTCTGCAGATATGTGGGGAGGTGATGGGTATTCTTTACAATTCTTCAGATTACTGGGGAAATGACGGGCATCCCAGCCTTTGCAGATGTCTGTGGAGATGGCTGGTATCCTGTCTTCTGCAGATGTCTGGGGAGATGGTGAGCACCCTGCTTTCTTCTGCAGATGTGTTGGGAGATGGCAGTAGTCCAGTAAAAGGTATCACCTGCAACATATTTTTTTTGTTTGTTTCCTACATAAATTAACTCTTGGAGCTATGAATGATATGAAACACTGAGACCTATGTTTGCGAGCATGACTAGTTTTAATCAGTCAGCTACTAAGATTAAGCATTATTCTGCCTAGAACGTCTATAAATTTTATGGGTTTGAATACTGACTCAGCAAACTCCATGGATAATCAGGTTGTTTAAACAGACACTCCTAGGTCAGATATGGTAACACCAAGGTCTCTTTCCTGTTTGGTGGTCGCTGGTACCACTCCCCATATTTTGTACTCTGAGCTTGGGTTCCTATGCCCCAAGTGCATGATTTTGCACTTTTTCATATCTGATGTTTTCCGATTCTTCAGTTGCGCTTAAAGTTAGCTGTGGAAAAAAAAAAGAGCAGAATGCATAGTCACCAATGTTCTGGCTCCTTATTCACAAGAACTGCTATTGAACAAACTGGGATCCTCATTCTTTTTCATGGCATCTGATGCTTTTAGTAAAGGCAACAGAAAAATGTTACCAGTTGCACTTCAGAAAAACAAGTGGCATCCGAAGAAAGCTTCTTAATTTTTATGAAGATCATAATGAAACAAAGAGAGGCAGTTGCAGGAAAGCTGAGTGACTGTCTTACTAATATCGGACTGAAAACAGAAAAAGTGTCCAGCTATACTGATGATAACACATCCATGAATTATAGGAAGTATCACGCTGTGTTCAAGCACATTAATTCACATGCTCCTCATTTTATAGCGGACAATGGTTTGTGCAGCATTATTCACAGTTGTGCATATCATGCAAGCAAGACCCTTGTAACATTTGATGTGGAAACTCTGGTCATAAAAATATGGAGCGGGTTCTTAGGTTAGGCTAAAAAATGTCCCAACCTCAGAAGATGTTCATTTCTTGCTTTCTGTAACAAGACTGGTAGAGTGCTGGCCAGCTATAGACGTTATTTATTTATTTTTTTATTCTTTTGGTATAGAAACATAGAAGGTGAGGGCCACCTAGGCTGCCCCGTTTCCCTACCTAATGCAATGGTAGCTGGGTAAGGCCCGCTAGGCACAATGCCTGTCTTCAGGGGCAGCCTGGAAGCACTGGGGAGATTAATCGACCTGCTCAGGGTCTTGCTGTATGCAAGTGGAGGTTGTGGGAATCAAACCTGGGTCTGCTGGATATACCAGGCTCATTCAAAGCTCGTTACTCTAACGTCTAGTCTATAGTGCCAGCCTGAAACATAGTACAGTGGCCAGGAATGCAATTAAATTTTATCAGCCAAGTAGAGGAAGAGTGTCACCCAGCAGTTTGGAAATTGGTGGCAAATGAACAGGATGGCTGCAGTGATAATGATGCAGTGAACTAACAGAAGCTGAATGTTACTCATAAATAAAAACCCTTCATGCACAACTTAGATCGAGGAAGACGGAGAAATGCATTGGATTTAAAGCAGCCACTTTGAGGAATGTTCCGTCTGGAATGAAACAGTGTCCAAAGACTTTAGAGCTTTCTATGACAGTAAGCTACCTAAATCAATGGTTTGGTTTTGTTAACAGCCCCTTAAAAGTCCTGCATCTCTTATTGCAACAGACAGTGTCTTGAAATGAACTATACAACTGTGTGGTTGTTTTGAAATTAACTGACTGCCTGGACATGGAGGCCTTGTATGCAGATTATTCCATGCTTAGTGTGGCCTTGCTGTCTCTGACAGACAGGAGATGGGCATTTCTCAGTGACAGATGAGTGGCTTTTTAAGTAAAGCCCCAGAATGCTGTTAAACTTCAGTTTGTCCTGTTCATCCTCGCCAGCAACAGTTAAGTGAAGCATGTGTTTTCCATCATGGGCAACACATGGACTGATGAACAAAATCACATGTTGTTTGACTTGGTGAAGGTGAAATTATTAGTTAAACCTTATTATATCCACACCTGTTCTCAATTTTACAGCTTTGATAAAGGGAATGAAAAACTCCTGGAGGCAGCAAAATCTAACAAAACATGTACTTAAATTTAAATTAATATTTTATTTGCAGTGTGATGTGACACTTAGTTTGTCAAAACCTTAAGGAGCAGGTTTTCACTCATATGTTCTCCCCCTCCAACATACTTATAATACCTTACCTTCGGTTTGAGATTTGTCCTAAAAAATTTTTTTCTCTGCTTTTTCAGAATATTACTCATAAAACAGCTCCGTGGAGCTGTTAAGCAAGACGCTGAGATTCCTAGATCCCCACGCTTTCACGTTTTTTGACGTCGGTACCAGAATGTCGCGGGGGTGCGCTCCATAGACTTCGATTTTTGCAAGCTGTTTTCATCATATTAACTGCCGAGTTGGAGAAAGGAAGGCCACCGCTCAACTAACAAAGTCCTTGTTAGTTGAGCGGTGACCTCCCTTTCTCCAATTTGGCAGTTAATGTGATAAAAACAGTTTGCAAAAATTGGCCTTATTGAAGTCTATGGAGCGCGCCCCCATGCTGTTCTGGTACTGACGTCAAAAAACGGGGCGCAGCTCCAAGTCTAGGAATCTCATGGGTTTGCCTATCAGCTCCATGGAGCTGTTTTACAAGTGGTATTCTGAAAATAACGGACAGAAAAAAAAAATTATTTTTGCACAGATCTCTAAACCGGAGGGTAAAGTATTACATATGTTGGAAGGGGAGAATTGTCATGAGTGAAAACCTGCTCTTTAACTATGCTGCACTACAGTCACTGAAAAGTAGTGTACATATGAGAATTACAAAGTATATGACATTGTAAAGTATGTACATTTAAGGATCTTGCAAAGCAAATACTCATTAGTACATTTTGTTAGATAAAACAGTAATAAATAATAAAACGTAAAGAATCATGCTGGATTGATTATGCCTGAAAATAGGCAGTTCTATATCTAGTGCACCTACCGGTTATCAAAAACAAAATAAATAATAAACATTTACAGAATACAATACAAAGGCTGCCAGATTTGTGTCTACATAACTTAACCAGTTGTAAATTGCCCCCTCCTGCTCATGCTCTGGTCATAGTTAATGTGTGCCATGCTACTCTCATAAATTTGACCTTAGTATTCCTTTACCACCGCTTTAGTTTTGATATGCTGGCCTGTACACTGTTTACTGTATTGTATTTATAAATTATTATATTTTTGCTGCACCTTGCATTTTGCTACCATGTATACTTTGTATATTTTGCCTATGCCTTGTCTAGAAACAAACCTTAGCTCAGTGTGCCTTTCCTGGCTACCAATTTTCAGTAAATAAATAAATACGTACATAGAAACAAAGAAGTTGACGGCAGAAGGACAGCGCTAGGTCCGTCTAGTCTTCCCATTTGTTTTAGACCCATTTTGACACTCTAGTTGCCCTTTGTAGTCAGGGCTCCCTTGTGTCTATCCCATGCATTCTTGAATACCCCCACAACTTCTTGGGGCAGGCTGTTCCAGGCGTCCACCACTTTTTCTGTGAAGAAAAACTTCCTGGTGTTGATAGGGAGCCTCCCTCCTTGCAGCCTGAGGTCATGTCCCCTGGTCCTGGAGCCCTTCTTGAAGTGAAAAAGTTCCTGTGCCTGTACCTTGTTAATGCCTTTTATGTACTTGAATGTTTCAGGCATGTCCCCTCTCTCTCTCCTCTGCTCCAGGGAGTACATATTCAGTTCCCTAAGTCTTTCCTCCTAGGACATGTACTGTAGACCCTGAATCATTTTTGTTGCCTTTCTCTGTACTGTTTTCACCAGGTCAGTGTCCTTCCTGAGGTGAGGCCTCCAGAATTGGACTCCATATTCCAGGTGAGGCCTGACCACGATCTATACAGTGGTAGTACCACCTTTCTTCTCCTGCTGGTAATTCCCCTCCCAATGCAGCCCAGCATTCTGTTGGCCTTCAATGTTGCCTTTTCACACTGCTTATTAACCTTCAAGTCACCTGAGATTATGATTCCCAGATCTCTTTCCTGGTTTGAGGCCGCCAGTCTTTCGCCTCCTAGGTAATGCTCCTTTCTTGGATTTTTCCTTCCTGTGAGCATGACCTTGCACTTTTTGGCTTTAAATCTCAGCTGCCACACTCCAGACCATTGTTTTTAGTTTCTTGAGGTCAGCTTCCATCTTTCTTACTCCTTCTGAGGTGTCCACCCTGTTACATATCTTGCTGTCATCTGCGAACAGACACACCTTCCCTTCCAGTCTCTCAGCAGTGTCTGCTATAAAAACATTGAGGCCCCAGCACTGAGCTCTGGGGCACCCCACAGGCCACCCTGCCTTCCGTCGATTGCGTTCCATTAACCTGTACCCTCTGGGTTCTGCCTTGTAACCAGTTTTGTACCCATCTGACTACTGACTACTTACATAGTAGAGATGTGAGTTTTTAATCTGACTTTGGGCATTCTGGATGTTTGTTATACTATGATTTTTTTTTTTGTTAATTTGCAATACAAATAAAAGTAGCTTTAAATAGTTACTGTGCATGACTGCCTTTCATTTGATCTTCAAATATTTTAAGTTTCAGGGAACATTTGAAGGGTTGTGACTAGCTGAAAAGTGACAGAGCTTTGGGAAGTTCATTTTTTGCCTGACTCAGAGGTGGCAACCATATTACCGTTTCTGAGCTTTAAATGTCGAAGACTTAATATTAGATACTGTGACAAACTCATCTTTTCCAGACTCAGCCTGTCAGCATTCCTTCAGACACTTGCAAGGGTAATCAGCAACTGCCACCACTCAGCATAGACACTCTTTCAGGGTATCTCCTGGTCTTCATCCCTCCAGAGCCACTGCTCACACAGTACAACACTCCTTGCTTAAGGGCAAATGACCCACCCCTCTGTGTCACAGCTGAAAACTCCTTACTTTAGAAACAGAATGTGGTAACTGTAGCCTCGTCTTCAGTGGTGGAAATTCAGTTATTGTCAGTTATAAATCAGTTAGCTGTACCTCAAAGGACTCAGTCACAGAAACGAATTCATAATGCTTCAAGATATTTACACATATAATATAGGATACTACACACACAGACTGTAGGGGACATTGGTTCTACAGAAATGAGAAGAAATTGCTTGAATAGTAGGTTACACATAGAAAACCTTCTCTTTCTCTGTCTCTCTTTAGCAAAGTAGATTGGCTTACCGTGCAAGACACTTTAGTGAATCAGGGCAGACTCAAACCCTTAGGTGGTAGCTTGTTCGTAGTACCAAACCTGTCTCTTTCAGGCTCTGCCAGACCTTTAAGATCCTTCAGCTGCCCCCTCATGACACGTCGTCCAGTATGTCACTCTGACATCATAGATTCAACATTCTTTTGGTGTTGAGTTGGGTTGGAAAACCTGTCTGATCTGGACTTCTGAAAATGCATCTATTTTTTTGTCCTAGGAGCTGAGCCCAGCAGGAATGTTTGTTTTCATCAGCTGCTTCCTGACATCAGAAGGCACTTTCTAAGCTCACCCATAAATTTTCTAGGAGTCCTGTCGTGATAATGGACAGCATATATAGTAATCTGCCAGCAGAGCCAGTGGATCTGCTGGTGATAAGATTCGTGACTTCCCCCCAAGGAATGCCAGCTGTATCCCTTTATCTGCTGCATTCTGACTGATACTCATGTAAAAAGAACTGAATAAAATAAAAAAATACAGTGACAGGTATACGTAGCAAATTGTTACACATACATACATACCCACACCTGGAGAAAGAAAAAAACAAATCTTTTAGCCCCCACTAAATAATGCTGTTTTTTCATGTGAATCAGCTGTCTCCCACTGCTATGCCGTCATTTCCCTCTCTGGGTGAACCCCACATTAGTTTCTCCTAGTGTCTCCCCTACTAAAAAAAAAAAAAAAAAAAGGCATTATTGTCTGGACAGCCTGTCTGTATTGCCATGCTGTGACCCGCTGCAGTGCATAATGTCAGCCTGTAGGACTGCAGCACTGGACTCCACTTTAGTAATTTTGTGTTCTGGCCACTGGTCCTATGCAACCAATGTAAGGGTGCTGTGATCAGTAACCAGGGTGAACTCTCTTCCATACAGGTAAGGTTGCAGCTTCTGCAAAGCTCAGACAATCCATAGGCACTCCTTTTCAATCCTGGCGTAGGCCTCTTATCTACGTAGCAGCTTCCTACTCAGGTACATAACTGGGTGCTCCTCTCCCAAGTTCGTAACCTGACTCAGAACTTCATCTACGCCGTGATCAAATGCATCTATATGCACAATAAACCTAAGACAATAGTTTGGACTGGTGAGCACAGGTGCCCAACACTGTCTCTTTCAGCTGGCGGAATGCGGTATCACAGGTTTTCATCCACTGAACCTTTTCCAGCATTTACTTCCTGGTGAGGTCGGACAGGAGTTTGACCATGCTGCTGAAAGTCAGCACAGACATATGGTAGTACCTTGTTGTCCCCAGGAAGGCCTATACTTTTCTCTTGGTCATGGACATGGCCCAACCCAGGATTGCCTGAATTTTCACTGGGTCAGGCTGGATGTACTCACTCTCCAGTCAGTACCCAATGTATAACTCATCTGCCATTCTTGTCTAGCACTTCTCCACCTTGACTGTAATCCCTGCAGCCTGCAGTCAGTGGAAAACCTCAGTCCCATGCCTGACATGATCCCACCAGGTCTAGCTATAGATGGTGGTGTCGTCCATGTATGCCAGAGCGAAGTCTCCTACCTCACTCAGAATCTGGTCCATGAGCCGTTGTAAGGTGGCTGGCATATTCTTCATCCTGGATGGCATTGCCATGACCTGAATAATCCAAATGGGGTAATGAAGGCCGACTCTCTCTCGCTCAAGGAGTCAGGGACACTTGTCAATAACGCTTTGTCAGGTTTGTGGTGGACAGGTAAAGGGCTCCCTCAACCTCTTCAGGACCTCATCCATCCTGGGCATGGGGTATGCTTCTGACTCTGTGCGGATGTTAAGCTTGTGGTAGTCATTGCAGAACCTTGTGATCTTTGGGGGTTTCTCAATCATCAGGTTACACCATAGGAACCTTTGCCGTCTGAGATGGGGAATCCACACAGAACATAAGAGCATAGGAAGTAGCAGGTAGATGGGTATCGTGTGACCAGCTAGTCTGCCCAAATATTTCTATCCCCCTACCTGTTTTATTACCCCTTCAGGTGCCCCGCATTGCCTGTCCCATGCTACTTTTAATTCCCGTACTGTCTTCAATGCTACCACCTCTGAGGGCAGGCTGTTCCATGGTTCTGTCACCCTCTCTGTGGAAAAAGTATTTCCTTATATTGTTTCTAAATCTGCCTCCCATGAGGCGCAGATTCTGCCTCTTTGTATGTGGTGTTTACTTTTCCTGGAATAGGTTTCTTGTCTGGGCTGTGTTGATTCCCTTTATGTATTTGAATGTCCCCCCCATTTCTTCTTTGCTCTAGAGAGTATAAGTTTAATTCACTGAATCTCGTTTCATGCTGTTCTTGATGCAGACCCTGCACCCTCTTAGTGGCCCATCTCTGAACCGTTTCTAAGTGATCAACGTCCTTTTTTAGGTGGGGCCTCCAGAACTGCACACAGTATTCCAGGTGCGGCCTGACCAAGGACGTGTACAGCGGGATGATTACCTCACACTTCCTGCCACTTTTTCACATTGTTTCCCCACTTTTAGATCATTGGTAGTAATTACTCCAAGGTCCCGTTCCATCTTTGATTCTTCTAATTGATACACAGTCAGTGTGTACATCTCTCTTGGGTTACCTTTACCCATGTGCATCACCTTATACTTCTTGGTGTTAAATTTTAAGTGCCATATTCTTGACCACTCTTCCAATTTCTTGAGTTTGACTTCCATCTTACAGGCACCTTCATCTGTGTCTACCCTGTTGCTGATGAAGAGGAGGAGGAAATCCTCTTTTCTGACATGTCCACTGCTTCTTCGTTAGTGAGGACTCAGTTAAGCAAACTCCAAGGTATCCCCCTGAAGATGCTATTTTCTATAATGTCATGAAACAACTGTCTGCCACTGTGGGCTTCCAGACTGAGGAGGAGGATGTCACCAGAAAGGACCTGGCTGACTGTACTTGGAGATCCCTGATTCTCCACCTAAAATTATCCCTCCTATGCTACCAGCCCCGAAAAATGCCACTACGGCACCCTGGCACAGGCCAGACATGGTGCCAGCTATGCCATGCAGGGCAGACAGATTGTATAATCCCCCAGGGCCTTCTTTTCTTTGTGGTCCAGGCTGAAACTGACTTGGCTGTCATTAAGGCAGCCCATGACAGGTCTAAGGCACCCAAGCACCTTAGCTCCCTTCCCCCAGACAAGGAATCCTACAGGATTGACCTCTGGGGTAAGAGGGGTTATGCCTCCTCTACCTTAGGTCTGAGGATTGTAAACTATCTTTCACTTATGGTCAAGTTCCAAAATGCCAACTGGAGGAAGGGCAAGGTGGCGGCCCAAGCCCTCCCTGAAGGCACCCAGAAGCAGGAATTGCTGCAGTGTCTGCAAACTGCGTAGGATGTCAGCATACACCTTCTTTGGCCCTGTTTGATTTGGCTGACACGGTGGCCAGGGCTGCTGCCACAGGCGTTTGCCTTCATAGGCTTTCATAGCTGAGGGTCTCTAGCTTTGCAGTTGATGTACAAAATAAGGATCTTACTTTGAGAAACAGCTCTTGCTGCAGGTTACACCATTAGGACTTAAGCCAGCTGGCGCCAGGACCCCGTGGAAAAATTCTAGCTACAGTATCCAGCGGGGGACCGTCCCCGACGTCTGCCCCTCCCCGACGTCAGGCATCACATAAAAGGGGGCAGTCCCCCAGCATCCCCAGTTCTTTTCCCGCCATCGACTCACCAGCATCGGCCTCACAGACCTGAACAGATGAACGACGAGTGAAATATTAAAATAATATCCAAAAACCTTTCTTTTTTTCGACATCCATGTCTACTTCTCCTACACCTTCTCTCAAAGGACACCCCTCTAAGTGTGCCTGCGGCAAGCAGATCCCTTTTGCCGATCATCATTCAGCCTGCATGAGGTGTCAGGGCCCGGACACGATACCCAGGCCTGTTCAGTCTGCCAGCAGTTTAACAGCAGGACCCGGATCCACTGCCAAATGGCCCTTCAGGGGTTTCTTCTTGAAGAGAAACTCAAGAAAATGGAAAAGAGACCTTCCTCCAAAGGGGTATCCTCCCATAAATCTGGGAAACACCGGGACAACCATCGGGACTCAGGTAGGTCGAGATCCCCGAGCCGGGCCTCAGAGTCTGGGGCCAGCTCCAGCTCTGCGCAGTCTGATCGATCGCCCTCCTGAGCTCGTTCCCAGCCACCCCCGGTTAAGGTAAGGTCTTCAGGGGTCTTCTCAGTCTCTCTGCATCTGCTAAAGACTTCTCGGACACCTGACTCCTCCCGACCGGAATCCTCAGACCGGCACAAGTCTAAGTCTGCCTCCAAAGCAAGTGGGGCATCAGACTGACACCGGGACACCGACCTCAGGTCCACCTCCCAACCTCCAAAGGCTCCGGAAAGGAAGACCTTGGAGCTGAAGATCCTTAAGCGGATGTCAAAGGCGAAGAAGGCGTCTGACCCGGCACCTGCCAAGCGGACTACAGAACCAACACCTGCACCACTGACGCCAATTGACACCAGATGTCAGGGGTCTTCCGGAGAAGAGGCTACCGCGCTGCTTGATGACCAGACAGGCGACACGGAGGACGCCGGCTTACCCAGGGAACCGTCGCCGGAGCCGGTGGTTCCCCAGGACCCGACGCCCTCCCCCGTTGTCGGGCATGAATATACAGGAGGTAAAAGACCTGTTCACCTTTTGGTGGGAGACCATTAAAAAGGACGTGGTTCCCACCAAGCCTCTTCCACCTCCACCACCTCCTCCTCGAGGTGCTGAAGATTCAAGACCCTGACCCTGACCTCCCAGGGGCAGGTCCAGAGAGAAAAAGAGACATCCATCAAGGTCCCCCTCAGGATCTCCTAGCCCTAAATGACCCGGAGGTGGAGGCAGACGACACTCTCTGAGGGATGACTCCAGGCTGGATACGTCCAACACTTTCAGGTCTCCATCCCCCTTTAGTCCCCCATCACCAGACCCACGAGACCTTCCCAGGTCACCACCGGATAATCCCTCATTTTCAGAAATCATGAGGCACGTCCAGGAGAACATGTGGTGGGAGACTGAGGATTTAGACCCTGAGAGACAACGCCTTGCCCGTTATCTCCAGCAAAAAGATCCGAAGTCTGTGGTGGTTCCACCCTTAGTGGACACCTTTACGGACGTCACCAAGGCTGCTTGGAAGTGTCCTTATTCGACTCCGGCTGTTCCAAAAAAGGCTGACGCCTCTACAGGGCTCCATTGGAAGACCCGGATTTGGTGCAACAACCCCTGGCTGATTCTCTGGTCATCACAGCATCTCATGACCGGTCTCAACAGCCTCAGCATCTGAGCACCCAGCCTCTGGACCAGGAATCTAAGCAGTTAGATTCCATGGGAAGACACATGTATGCGGCTGCTACATGCTCTATAAGGTCCTTAAACTACCTCATGCACATGGTGCAGTTTCAGATTGCCGTTTGGGAACAGGGCCAGGACCCTATGAAGGATTTTCCGGATGGCGAGAAGAAGGATGAATTGCCCAACCTCCTTCGGACTGGGTCAGACGTGTGGACCCAGGTTCTCCAAGCCACCTACGAATCAGCAGACTCGGCAGCCAGGGGGGCAGCCTCAGGCGTTTGTCTTCAGAGACACTCTTGGCTGAGAGTCTCCGGCTTTACCCCAGATGTCCGGAAGAACATCCTGGATGTCCCTTATAATGGAGCTGTCCTGTTCGGTGAGAAATCCGAAATGGTCATCACCAAGTTACAGGACACCAGGAAGGCAATACGGACTGTACAAGCCATGTACAGGCCCAAATCTGGTTTCTTTCATAGGAACCAGAACCGTTTTCGTGGCCGGCAACAGCCACGTTCTGGCCAGCAACCCAGGAGCAACTTCGGACGTAAAAATCAAGCCAAGTTCCCCACGGGCGAGGCCCCAAAACTCCCGAGAGCCGCCCAGCCCACAGGGTCCAAGTCCACCACAGCATGACTCCTTTCCGGCCCCTGCCCCTCCTCTGGATCAAAGGGTTGAGAAGGTCAGGGGTCGCGTCTCTCATCACCTTTCGGGATGGCAGAGGGTAACCGCCGACCGGTGGGTGCTGCAGTTGGTAAGCCGAGGGCACTCTATCGATTTCCTCGACCACCCACCGTCCAGACCTCCCCTGCTCTCCTGCTTTTCGGGTCAGCACGCCCTGCTCATTCAGCAGGAGATATTGGCTCTCCTGGACAAGGAAGCCATAGAATATGTTCCACCGAACCAGAGAGGAAAAGGTTATTATTCTCACTTCTTCCTGGTTCCAAAGAAAACAGGGGACTTGCGCCTGATTTTAGATCTCAGTGACCTCAACACCTTTGTGTTGTACAAGCGCTTTTGCATGGTGACCCTCCTGGGTCTTATTCCCGTGCTCAAAAGGGTGCATGGCTGGCGTCACTGGACATGCAGGACGCCTGTCTACATCTCCCGATCGCTCGAACGCACCGAAGGTTCCTGCGTTTCGAGTTTCTGGGACACCACTACCAGTTCCGAGCCCTTCCCTTCGGACTGTCTTCGGCACCTCGGGTGTTCATTAAGTGTATGGCAGTCATGGCAGCAACCCTCAGGAGTCTGGGCCACTGCGTGTTTCCATACCTAGATGACTGGCTCCTCATGGCGCCCTCACAGGAAGCCCTGATGTCCGCGATTCAGGATATTTGTTCCCTCTTCCAAACATTGGGCATCACCATCAACCAGGAGAAGTTGCACCTTGTCCTGTCCCACAATCTACAGTTTATAGGGGCAATTTTGGACACCACTCAAAGGAGGGCATTCCTTCCTCAGGACAGGGCGGAACACATCAGATCCCTCATAAGGGATACAATGGAGAAGAAAGCGGTACCAGCCAGGACCATTCTTTGCCTGCTCAGACACATGGCGGCTGCCATTGCAATGGTTCCCCTAGCTCGACTCCATATGTGGGTCACCCAGTAGATGTTACGGGCCCAATGGGACCAGAAGCAAGATCATCTGCAGCATCCAGTCCGGGTCATGAATGCAGTCATCTGAGACTGGCACTGGTTGCTCATCCCAGACCATCTCTTGACGGGAGTCCCCTTCACTGCGCCTCCTCCTTCAGTAAGTCTTCCCACGGACGCCTCGGGGGCTGGATGGGGAGCTCATCTCAACGGGGTCAGGACTCAGGGTTCTTGATCGTCTCTAGAATCTCACCTTCACATAAACATTCTAGAGATGGGAGCCGTCCTGTATGCCCTACAGGCCTTTCAGTCAGAGATTCCACCGGGTATTCTCCTGGTACAAACAGCGGTGATATATTATCTCAACAAGCAAGGAAGCATTCATTCCTACCCCCTTTGCAGGGAGGCCCAGAGGGTTTGGAATTGGGTACTACAACATGGCGCACAGATAATTGCAGTACATGTTCCCGGAGTGGACACCATCGTGGACAGTCTAAGCCGGTCGCAGGCCAGAGTCCACGAGTGGAAACTGCTTCAGGAAGTCACAGAGGACCCGTTTCGCAGATGGGGGACACCAGAATTAGACCTCTTCGCGTCCCCATTCAATGCAAAACTGCCCAATTTCTGCTTGCTGGATCCAAGGCCTGGTGTTGTCAGGCGAGACGCATTATCCCTCTCTTGGACGGGCAGGTTCCTGTACGTTTTCCCGCCCTTCCCTTTGATCTAGAGGGTGCTATGGAAGTTCCAGTGAGAGCGGGCATCTCTCATTAAGATAGCACCCTTTTGGCCCAGACAGATTTGGTTCCCTCTCTTGCATCAACTGGCCCAGGAACCTCCAGTGCCTCTGCCATTCAGCTCTCACCTTCTGTCCCAGGAGGCAGGCTCCTTGGTCCATCCAGCTCTTCGGTCGCTGAACCTGCATGCTTGGCTCCTAAGAACGTGGCAGTCCTGAGATACGGGGTCTCTCAGGAAGTTGCAGACATTTTGGTGGCGGCCAGAAAGCCCTCCACTCACGCTACCTACGCCGTGAAGTGGCGTCGATTCTGCATCTGGGCTCAAGCTCGTGAATTGACCCCATTGGACTGTTCGGAGAGGTCAGTTTTAGATTACCTGCTGTCCCTTTACAAGGCAGGACTTGCTTACTCCTCCCATTAAGGTACACCTATGTGCCATTTCGGCATACCATTCACAGATAGTCTCTAGCATGGCGTCCTGCATTTGAGACCTCCCATCAAAGAATCGAATCCACCTTGGGATATTCCCTTTGTTCTAGAGCAGCCTTCACTGCCTCCTTTTGAACTAGCCGCAGATTGCGAGCTGCGTCTCCTCGCTTGGAAGACGCTCTTTCTAGTTGCCGTTACTTCTGCCAGAAGAATTTCTGAGCTTCATGCACTGATGTGCAAGGATCCTTATTTGGTTTTTCACAAGGGAAGGGTGTCCTTAAGAACAAATCCTAAGTTCCTTCCCAAAGTGGTCTCGGCTGTCACACTCGACCAGGACATTGACCTTCCAGTATACTACCCCAATCATTCTAACAGGGCAGAAGCCCTGTTACACACTCTGGATGTTCATAGGAGCCTCAGATACTATCTGGCCAGAACCAGAGCCCATCGAAAGTTGGACCAGCTCTTTGTTTCCTTCGCACATAGGATGCAATGTGCACCTGTATCTAAGCAGCCACTTTCCAGATGGCTCATAAAATGTATCTTGTTCTGTTACCAGAAGCGAAACGAACCTTTACCAGGACCGGTAAAAGGTCATTATACGAGGCGGTGGCTACCTCCTTCGCTGCGCTCAAGAACGTCTCCACGTCAGCCATCTGTGCGGCAGCAACCTGGAGCACTGTACACACCTTCATCAGGCATTACAGTCTGGATATTGCCTCTAGGCGCAGAGCAGGTTCGGCTTGGCGGTCCTTCAGGGACTTTTGTCCTGAAATCTGACCAACATCTCTCCTATCCTCCTCCCGATAAGGAAGTAATTCCCTAACTGCTTGGGAATCAGTCCTAATGGTGTAACCTGCTGCAAGAGTTGTTTCTCGAAGTAAGATAGTACATTTACGTAAGAAATTACCATAACAGTAGATCTTCAAGAACAGCTCTTGCAGCAGGTAGTTTCCCTCCCACCTTCCTCTCTGGAGGTTGAGTCTTCTGACCTAGTTTCAAGGCTACAGCATCTTTGACGCCAGTCTTCTACGAACCTTCCTTTGGAAGTGGATCCTCAGTCTCCCCTTCTGATGTCACCTTTGGGCCGGGAGTCTCTGGCGGGAGAACTGGGGATGCTGGGGGACCACCCCCTTTTATGTGATGCCTGACGTCGGGGAGGGGCCGAGGTTGGGGGCAGTCACCCGCTGGATACTGCTAGCTAGAATTTTTCCGTGGGGTCCTGGCACCTGCCGGCTTCAGTCCTAATGGTGTAACCTGCTGCAAGAGCTGTTCTCGAACATCTGCTGTTATGGTAAGTGCTTACATAACTGTACTTTCTCAGTGCCCCATTCAGTGGCACCAAGCTCTTCGGCCCTGATGTCCAGGATCTCATTTATGATCTGCAGGCCTCTAACACGGCCCTTAAGTCTTCCCACTCCCTCTACTGTACTCAACCCCATGGTAGGGGACACTCTACTTTTTGTAGACAGACCAGTAGACCAGGCTCTGGCCCCCGCACCCAAGGGAAGTGCAAAGCCCAGTCTTCCTTGCCCACCCCCTCTCACTCTGGAGCGGCAGCCAAGCGTCCCAGAAACAATGGACCAGCTTCCACAGCTGATTCTGCCTCAGCTTGACTCCTTGCCAGACCTCCCTCCTCTGGCCCAGAACCAGGAGGTGGTGGTCGGAGGTCGGTTCTCCCTCCGTCTGAATCAGTGGAGAACCATAACTTCAGATGCATGGATCCTACAGATTATAGAGAGTGGTCACACCCTGGAGCTCATTCAACAATCTCCATATACCCATCTCCACTCTCCACCTATTCCCTGGTCCACTTGTCTGTTCCCTGGGAGGAAGTGCAGTCTCTGCTGTGCAAAGAGGCAGTTGAGTTTGTGCCAGAGCATTGGAGAAATCAAGGAGTTTTACTCCAGGTTCTTCCTGATCCCCCAAAAAACTGGAGATCTGAGGTCCATTTTGGATCTCAAGGACCTTGGTCTCTGTCCAGTAAAAAAAAATGTTCTGGATGGTAACTTTGCCAGGCCTCTTGCCCCTCCTCAAGACTGGGGACTGGCTCTGCTCATTGGACATGCAGGACGCTTACCTATACATTGTGATCTTCCCTCCTCACAGGAGGTTTCTTTGCTTCGCCTTTCAGGGTGAGCATTACCAATTCAAGTTGCTACCATTTGGCTTATCCTGTGCCCCACGTGTCTTTACTAAACACTTGGCAGCGGTCACAGCAGCTCTCAGAAGAGAGGGTCTGTATGTTTTCCCCTACCTGGACGATTGGCTTCTGAAGGCCTCGTCCAGGGACCAGCTGTGGCTGACTCTGGAGAGCACACTCCAGCTTTTCCATTCTTTGGGCATAACAGTCAACCTGCCCAAATCTGTTATAGTACTGTTCCAAAGGCTGCAATACATCAGGATGGTTCTGGGCTTCAAGCAGGGGAAGGTCTTCTTACCCTGGAACAGGGCAGAATCCCTTATAGTTCAGGCTCAGGAAGTAGCTCACAGTCTGTACATTCCTGCCAAGCTGTATCTCTGGCTCTTGAGTCTAATGGCTGCGGCCATTCCCACCGTTCCACTGGCCAGGCTTCATATGCAAATCTCTCAGTGGACCCTCCGAGTGCAGTGGGACCAGCATGGATGAGCTGGACCCAACCAGTCCTGGTCTCCTCCCCAGTCCACAGAGTTTTGCAGTGGTGGATGGACCCTTTGAATCTTCTTCCGGGAGTTCCTTTCCAGGACTCTTCTCTCCAACAGATCCTCACCATGGATGTGTTGGGTTTGGCCTGGGGAGCCAAACCCAACACATTTCAAACCCAGGGCTCCTGGTCCCAGTGGGAAGCCACCCTGCATATAAATGTCCTGGAGATGAAAGCGGTGCTCTATGCCATGCAGGCATTTGAGGATCAACTTGCTCCAGGCCAGCTACTGGTGCAGTCGGACAACCTGAGTGACGTCTACTACTTCAACAAGCAGGGTGGGACTCACTCATTCCCCCTTTGCAGAAAGGCCATGCGAGTATGGTACTGGGCACTGGAGCACAGTTTGACACTCTCTGCAGTCCATGTCCCCGGTGTTCTTAACACTCTGGCAGACAGTCTCAGCAGGACTCAGTCCAGCATGCACAAATGGGATCTTCTCTCATCTGTAGTAGAAGATCTGTTTGACAGATGGGGTCGTCCAGAGCTGGACCTTTTTATGTCCCCACTCAACACAAAATTGCCCAATTTCTGCTCACGAGATCCAGAGTTTGGAGTTTTCTGGTGAGATGCATTCTCTCTCTCTTGGAGCGGAAGATTTCTGTATGCATTCCCTCCGTTTCCTGTGATACAGAGGGTGCTGATCAAGCTGCAAATGGAGGGGGCCAGCATGATTCTGGTAGCTCCATTCTGACCTCGCCAGATATTGTTCCCTCTGCTTCAACAGCTGGCAGAGGAACCTCCGGTTCCTCTGCAGTAATCTGCTGACCTAGGATCAGGAGACCCTGGTCCATCCCAACCTCAAGTCCCTTCATCTGCATGCGTGGCTCCTGAGGACATAGTCATCACCAGGTTCAGGGTCTCTAACAGGGTGGCAGACATCCTGTGGCTGTCCACAAGCCTTCCACATGTGCCACTTATGCCATGAAGTGGAATCGGTTTGCCATCTGGGCTGCCAAGCATTCCCTAGACCCTTTCACCTGTCTTATGAAGCATATCCTGTACTACCTGATTTCTTTATATGTCTCAGGTCTCCAGTATTCCTCCCACAAGGTTCACCTTTTGGCTCTTTCTGCCTTCCATGATCCCATAGGTGACCACGCTATAGCTCAGCTGGATGTGTCCCGTACATTTCTCAGTAGCATCCTGCATCTGAAACCCCCAATCCGTTCCACTTTCTGGCTTGGGACTTACATTTTATTTTGGAAAAGTTGACCTTGTCTTCTTCTGAGCCAGTCGCGACTTGCAATTTGCACTGCCTCTCTCGGAAAGCACTATTTTTAGTTGCCATTACTTCTGCTCGAGGAATTTCATAGCTTCAGGACCGCTGGTGTGAGGAGCCTTATTTGATTTTTCACAAAGACAGGGTATCTTTGCGTACAAATCCTAGGTTTTTACCTTAGGGGGTTTCTGAGTTCACACGTAATCAGTCTGTTCACCTTCCTGTTTATTTTCCTGAGTATGCCAATCCAGGGGAAGCATTGCTCCTTACACTGGATGTGCACAGGACTTTGAAGTATTATCTGCTTCGGACCAAGGAGTCCAGTAAGTCTAAGCAGTTGTTTGTTTCTTTCGTCCCAGGAAGAGGGGGCGCTTCAGTTTGCAAGCAGTGTTTATCCAAATGGTTGGCAAATTGCATTGTGTTCTGCTACAAGTACGGCAAAGAATTGCCAGATGCTGTTGAAGCTCATTCCACCAGAGGTATGGCTACTTCTGTGGCTTGTTTCAAGGGGGTCTCAGCCACGGATATTTGCGCTGCTGCCACCACCTGGAGTACAGTCCACACTTTTACCAAGCATTACAGTCTGAACATTGCCTCAAGAGCCCATGCAGGGTTTAACAGGGCTGTGCTACTAGGATTCCTGTCTTAAGTTTATGGAGATCCAACCTCCCAGACTGTCTGTTTTCACTTGTCACTGCTTGGTACTCGTTCCTACAGTGTAACCTGATGCCTGAGATACCCCTGAAGAAGATAGAATAGTTACGTAAGAACCTATCATAACAGTAGATCTTCGGGGTGATCTCAGTCATCAGGTATGATTTCTCCTCCCACTGTCCCCCTTCTTGGGGCTCCTGTTCAGGACCTGGCTATCTGCTTTATTCCATCATTTCTATCTAGAGCCTCATTTCTGTCTAGAGCCAGGTCCCTCTGTCTCTCCTCAGTTCCCCAGGCATTAGCCTTGCTCCCTTCGTCTCTGGAGGGAAAGAACTGAAGAGGGACTGGGGCCACCCACGACTATATAGGGTCGGTAATGGTGGATGTTGATGGCGTGGCAGCCCCAATTATACTGCTGAAAATCTTCTGTGTGGATTCCCCATCTCTGACAGCGAAGGTTCCTACAGTGTAACCTGATGACTGAGATTATGTAACTGTTCTTTTTTAGGAATCAGTACCTTTAGGGAGGCTCATGGACCACTGGACTCCTGGATAACCCAGAGAGCCAGCCTCTGCTTGATCTCCTCCTCTCTGGCATGTCTTACACCGTCTGGGACCTTGTAAGGTGGCTGTCTCACTGGGACATGAGACCCTGTATCCATGTGGTGCTCTGCTAGCGTGGTATACCCCGGTTTCCTCGTGAACATTTCACCAAATATACATGGCACCCCATGCATTTTGGCAGCTTGGTTCTGAGTCAGGTGTCAGCCACTTCGAGGGGGTAACAGCATCCACTGAAGATTCTTCCTTAATCTCTTTCAGGTATCCACCAGTGGGTCTATTTCTGCCTTTTCCTCCACATAGCTGTACACGGCCAGGACCATCTCATCCTTGTTATGATAGGGATTCATCAAGTTTACATGGTAAACTCACTGTTTGCACTGCCTGTCTGGTAGGTCCACCACATAGAAACACAGAAACATAGAATTTGATGGCAGACAAGGACCGCTTGGCCCATCTAGTCTGCCCTTTTCCCTTCCTAATGGATAAGCTGCAGATCCTAGTTAACCAACAGCCTGCTTCCTCCTACTCCCACTAGAATTGCCTTATGTCTGTCCCATGCCTTCTTGAATTCCCCCACTGTTTTTGACTCCATGACCTCCTCAGGAAGGCTGTTCCATGCATTCACAACCCTCTCCATGAAAAAATACTTCCTCACATTACCTCTGAGCCATCCCCACTCTTATCTTAAAATTGTGCCCCCCTGTTCTCGCACATCTCTTTTTCTGAAAGATGCTACCCTCTTGGACTTTGTTGATTCCTTTGAGGTACTTGAAAGTTTCTATCCTGTCCCCGCTCCCCTCCTTTTCTCGAGGGCATACATGTTAAGCTCCTTTAGTCTCTCTTCATATGGCTTCTGGTGCAGACCCTGCACCATTGTGGTTGCCCTCCTCTGGACAGCCTCCACCCTGTCTATGTCTTTGCGGAGACGGTATGTCCAGAACTGCGTGTAGTACTCGAGATGGGGTCTCACCAACTGTCTGTACAGACAGAATTAGCATTATTCACCCACCTGACCACTGAGTAAGGCCCCAACAAGCTGTCTGTATATTTGTTCTGCCGGACGAGGATGAGCAATATCACCCATTGCCTGACTTCATACTCCCAGGCTCTGATCCTACAGTTATTCCATGTCTTCTGCCTCAGTTGTACAGTGGCTAGGTGTACTGTGAAAACCCCATGAGCTCCTTGAGCCATGACCTAAACTTCAGGACATAGTCCATGACAGATTTCCCTTGTGGAGCAAACTCACGCTCCCATTCATTCCTCACCAAATCAAGGGAGCCCCTTACCCTACAGCCAGAGAGGCGCTCGCAGGGCCAGAACCCTGTGGGTTCCTGAGGGACTTCCTTGTCTAGTCAATGAATGCCCTTAACATGGTGTTACGGAACCCATTGAATCGCTCAACCAGACCGTTAGTCTGGGGTGGTATGGTGAGGCCCAGAGCTGCCTTACCCCACACTTCTTCCACAGACTAACCATCAGATCAGACATGAAGTTGATGCCCTGGTCTGACAGAATCTCCAGGGGGAGACCCACTTGGCTAAATATCCTCAGCAGTTCATCAACCACCTTCTCAGCTTTCATGGAGAACAAGGGCACTGCTTCTGGGTACCTTGTGGCATAATCTACGACTATCAGAATGCACTGTTCGTCAGCGCAACTTGGGGTGCTAAGTGGTCCCACAGTGTTCATGACAACTCGCTGAAATGACTCTTCGATAACAGGTAGAGGAATCAAAGCCGCTTCAGCCTTGTACCCAACCTTTCCCACCCTCTGGTGCTGCAGATATGTCCGCCAGTAGTTTGCCATGTCTTTAAAATGTCTTTAAAATACTGGGCCAGTAAAAATGATTAGTCAGCTGCCTTTCTATACGACTGACCTGTAGGTGTCCTGAATAGAGTATGTCGTGGGCTAAGGCCAGAAGCTGCTTCCTATACTCCCTTGGAATCAGTGTCTGCTGCAGTACCCCTTCCTCCTGTCCTCCCTTAGGAACCCACTCATGGTACAGGAGCCCATTCTCCCAGTACACCTCCCTTTTCCCAGAACTCAGAGAGTTACCTTCCACATTGGTAGCTAACTCTCTTAACTTTTGCAAGGATGGGTCAGCTTGTTAAGCTCTCCCTAGCTCTGCACGCCTGACCTTTCCCAAAACACAGTCTGCTGTGGGAGAGCCGCCCCAGTTTGGGCTTTCCTTAGTCTGTAGCGAAGGCTAAGAACTGCTGCTCCTAGCTCATTCTTCAGCTACGATGCTGAAATAGGGGTTACTTCTTCATGCACTTTCCCTCAGTTTCCTCAAAAGCCAGTTCACACACTTTGCTATGGGTGATCACACACACACACACACACTATTGGCGCTACTATCATTATCATTACCCATGATTACATCCACGGGCAGGTCTGGTACAGAACCCACCTCCCATATGCCCTGGTCTCCTTCCCAACTTAAAAAGATCCAGGCAAGTGGCACTGAGACTGCTGGACCTGTAATGCTTTTAATCCTAGAAAACTAGCTTGGCAGAATCTGTTCCTATTGAATCAAATCCTGCTTCATCAAAGAAATGGAGATCCAAGTGTCCCTTAATCCCTTGGTCACAATTTATTTTTTTAGTCATTGGTAACTGGGTTAGGTCCACTAGGCACAAGTGCCTGTTTTCAGGGGCGACCTGGGAGCACTGGGTGGCTAAGTGACTTGCTCAGAGTTGCACAGTATGCAAGTGGAGGTTGTGAGAATCAAACCCAGGTTTGGTCTGCTGAATGTACCAACTCATTCATAGCTTGTTAGGCTAACCCTCTAGGCTACACTGCCATCCCATTCACTCACACAGGGTACATGTGTGCAGTGGAGTTAGAGGGCACTGAAGTCTATGTACAGGCTACTAAGTGCTGGGAGCTTCCGGAGCTGCCTGCTCCAGCTGCACACACACACACCTTTTTTCATGTTTTTCATAAAATCATAAGACAAATGCCCTAGTTTCTGGCAGATACAGCATCTGTGTTCATCCCTCTCCATGCTTTTGAGACCATGTGGCTTCCCTATTGGTTCAGGCACTGGCTGGCTTCCTTTAGGTTGCCCCGGTTCCCCTGAAACCACCGGATGTCCCTCTCCCATTATGTTTGCGATGGGAGGATAGTCGGCTGGATATGGACTGATCAGCCTTCTTAGCTGCCTCCCTTGCAGAGCTAGGAGTTCTATCCAGCAACCGTATTCTTAATTCCTCAGGCGCAGTTTCTTTTATTTCTTCTGCAGAACAAGCTTTTGCACCCTCTACTCAGTGGTCTAACAAGTTACTTCGCTGCACACACATTTTAGCTTAGCTGCCCCCCAGTGCCTTTCTCAACCCTCTACATTTTTGCATGTAGGCCTCGGGGGTTAACTCAGAACACTTTAGCAAGGAATTTTCACTTTATCTTAGTCCATGCAGTCATCATTGTCCATTCAGGTAAAAGCTTCTAATGCCTTGTCTGTAAGCAGTGGTGTGTTGACCAAGGAGCCCTGCCCAGTTCCAGTTGCCAACAGATTCTCTCAAAATATCTTAAAAACAAAACAAGAGCATCCCCCTCCTGATATTTGGGAGACATTTCAGAATTAATTCAGGTAATTAGTAGCTGCCACCAGTCAGCATTTTTTTTTTTAATTCCTCATGCCATTACTCACAGTTTGTGGTGATGTTGTCTGGCGCAGAATCTTCATCTGACTCTCATGCTCAAGGGTCTTCATTTGGATCTTGTGCAGGTGTGCTTTCTCTCGCTCCTCAGCCTTTTGCTTCTCCTCCTCTACTTTCAGCCTCATCTTCTGCAGATCCACCTCTTCCTTTCAACTCTCAGTTTCTGCCTTCTCCTTAACCAGGGAAAGTTCCATCTCCAACATCTGTACCCAGTCTGCTTTGCAGCGCTGCCCCAGTCAAAGGCTTTGGCTCATCTGTATTCTCCCAAGCCTCCGCCTCACCGCTTTGGCTAGCAGTGATCCATTTTGAATGGCGTTCCCAGTACTTTGTTCGAGGATAGTTATCAGTTCCACCCGCTTTTGGTCCTCCTCGTGGGCCAGTTCTCACTTTTGGCACGACTCTTGCAGGTGTAGTTGTTCACACTTCTTATATGGCCCAGACATAATGTCTTCTATCTACCTACTGTTGCTTAACAAAAAAAAACCAAAAAAACTAGTAGAATATACGGTCTCCTTCTGTATATCCTGTTGTGTGACTGGACAGATAACCTTTATAGTGACAAAACTGTTTCAGATCCCACTAGCTGCCTCCAGTTTATGGCTAACTGGTCTTTCCCAGACCCAGGCTGTCAGTGTTGCCAGCTTTCTCTAACCCTTCAGATGCCTGCAAGGGTAATTAATAGCTGCCACCAGTCAGCATTTTTTTTTAATTCCTGTTTATTGGACAACTTGGGTACATAGTCCACATCTCTTAATGAACCTTATTTCATTCAGCAGACATCACATTACACAAGTATTTAGTTGATCGCAAATCATATAAGAAGTGAATATGGCAAAACAACCCAGTATTTATTAGGAACTTGTCCCGTGGTCTGAGGTAGTTGTTTAAATAATAACCCTTTTTCACCCTTCTATCTCTCGAGCAACTGTCAATGATTCTCCCCCTTGCCTACTCTGCCTTGTCATGAGGCTATGGATTGGATTCTTGCAGGGAGTTAAGTAAGTAAGAGTTTATTTATATGGCACCCAGTCCTGGAGGCTCTGGGCATCTTACAAAAAACAGTGATCAGAACAAACAGACAGTGCATAGGGTATAAAATAAATAATAAGTAATTAATAAAATAAATAGATCAAAATTGTTAAAATTAGCGGTAATCTTCAGGATACACTTGTTTAAATAGATAAGTCTTCAGACCCCTCTTAAATGCCTCCACCGATGGAGACTCCCACAGTGACCTGGTAGGCGAGTTCCAGAAGACCAGGCTAGCCACCTCGAATGAACAGTCACCCAAGGTTTTCAGCCTGGCTCTCTGAACCGCTAGGAAGCCCTGCATGGAGGAACAGAGGAAACGTGCCAGGATGGCAGGTGTAAGGAGGTCCGACAGGTAGCCAGGGCCGAGCCGTTTAAGGCATTATAGGTGAGCAAGCCCACCTGAAGATGATTCTCCACCTGACCTACAGGACCAAGGTCACATGAAAAGACCTAGGCAGGCCTGTCAGTAGCCTGGCCACTGTGTTCTGCACTAGCTGCAGCCGGCAGAGGTTCACTCCACTGACCCTGAAGTACAGTGTGTTACAGTAGTCCAGCCTGGATGTAGCAAAGGCATGCATCGGTGGTGGCAGGTCCTCTGGCAGAATAAGGGGTTTAATCCAGGTGATGTCCCTTCAGTGGTAAAAAAGCACTGTTGACAACAGATGACACCTGCTCATCAAATGTTAATCTGTCGTCAATGACATCGTCCAGAGATTTCACCCTATGGGATGCCTTCAGCGGAGTCGATCCCAGGACCAATCCTGTTACTGCCCCAGAGTCACCTCCATCTCGCCGATGACCAGGCTCAATCACCAGTACCTCCGTCTTGTCCGGGTTCAGCTTCAACCAGCTAGAGGACATCCAATCCTGGATTTTTACCAGGCACTTATTCAGCACTTTGGCCCCATCCGCTCCAGGGGCAAACAACATATACAGCTAGGTGTCATCTGCATAACAGTGGAAACCCAAACTGTAACGTCTAATGAGCACCCCAAGGGGCAGCATGTACACCACAGACAACATCGGTGACAGGATCGAGCCTTGAGGAACTCCACATGACAGGGACTTCAGGGAGGAGGAGAAATTCCCCATCACCACCCATTGCCTCCTACCAGAGAGAGATAGGATTCAAACCAGTGTATGACAGTTCTGGTGAGTCCACAATACTCTCTAAGGCAATCCAAAAGCACAGTGTGGTTTTTGGTGTCAAATACTGATGAGAGATCAAGGAAGACGAGAACTGACTGAACTCTTCTATCCCTCACCTCGAGGAGGTCATTCTGCACCCGAACCAGTGCCATCTTGGTGCTATGCCTAGCCCTAAATCCAGACTGTAATTGTTCATAGATGTCAAAGGCCGTGAAGTAGGCCTCAAACTGCAGTACCACCACATTCTCTACAACTTTCCCTAAAAATGGGAGGTTGAAGATAGGTCTATAATTTGCCAGGATGTCAGGGTCGAGCAGTGGTTTCTTCAGAAGGGGCTTCACCAATGCCTCCTTCAAGGCATCAGGAAAGATGGCCTCCAACAGCGAACACTGGACTATCCCAGTGAAAACTGGACCAATAGCCTCGACGCATCCCACTGGGAGATGAGTTGGGCCTGGATCCATTTTGCAAAAGGTGGTCCACAGTTTCAAAATCACCTCAGTGACCTCAGCCACCTCCATCAGCCGAAACTCCACCCAGATAATAGGAATGCTCCCATTCTTATCCGGCCCCCTACTGCAGGACTGATCTTTTCCCACTGGGGAGATCCCGGACCTAATAGAGGATACCCTGTCAGAGAAGAACAGAGCAAACTCATCGCACAATGCAGCTGAAAAAGTCCTTTTCGGCTGCAGACAGACTGGATGAAGTAGTCTGTCCACAATCCAAAAGAGATGAGCTTGTTTGTTCCTCCCTGCAGCAATCTCCCTGGACAGAAACTCTGCCTTCTTATGGTTGATTGCCCTTTGGTAATCATCGTAACAATTTCTCAAAGCCAGTCTATCCTCCAAGGACCATGTCCTCCGCCAGCAACGCTCTAACTTCTTACCCTTGGTTTTCATCTCCTTGAGAGCCCCGTCAAACCACGGAGTCTCAAGCGAGAAGACCTGTGTCATATACGGGTCAGTGCGATAGCATCAAGCGCCTTAGAGATGGCCCCATTATAGGTCTCCACCGCCTTGCCCGAACCAATCGCACATGCAGTATTCGTACCAGAAAAAGATCAACAACCACCAAAAGTCCCTCTGGGGACAGTCGCCTTAAAGGGTGATAGCTGACCATCTCAATAGGGGAGGGACTACCAAGGGGGAGGCCCCCAATGAGAACTCCACTGTGGAATGAGCAGGCCAGACAACCCAATCAGTCTTGAGGTCATCAAGCCCCAGTAAGAATACCAAGTCCAAGGTGTGGCTGTGGTGGTGGGTCGCAGAAGCAACTGCTTGCGTCAGGCCCAGAGATGTCATCAACCGGAGGAGGTCATGTCCAAACTGTGAATATTCATTGTCGATCCAGGCATTGAAGTCTCCCAGAATCAAACTATCTGTGCGACTCCAACACCCTGTCAGCAATGAAGTCTGCAACCTCCTGCAGGAATTCACCCCCCGTCCCGGAGGGCAGTAAACAAGGAGAATCCTGCAGCTGGCACCTAGGCCCCCATGTACATCCACACAACAAGGTAGAACCCACTGGGTGCATGGAGAAGTTCAGGCTGGATCTAGAACAGGATGGTCTCACCCCTGCCCCTGCATTCCCTCCTTGGGCAGTGCACCATCGAGTACCCGGCGGGGACTGATGCCTCCAAAATTGGACCTGCGTCATCCCCTAGCCAAGTCTCAGTAATGCAAGCCAGGTCAGCTGAAGAAATCAAGTCCGCCATGATGGTGGTCTTGTTCCTCATCGACCTAGCATAGTACATCACCTCCCAAAGGGGATTGGCGGAAACTGGAGGCCCTCTGGCTACCTGCCCGTGTGGTCCGATGGGAGCCATGGGGATGGAAACCAGACATGTCAGGCCTCTCTCGTGGCTCCATTTAACCCCAGGGCACCTCCTGCTCCTAACCACCCTAATACTATTCACCTCCGTTGTGCACACAGCACCCTGCCACCAGCCTACTCGCCCCCTACTAATACCCACCTCCCGACAGTGTCTCACAGCTGTAGCCGGGAGAGGGACGTCAATAAAGGGGCAGAGGCCCCGCAGCAGGGATGCCATGTGGGTGGTTCAGAGGGATCTGGAACACAAACACATCTTGCATAACAAAATTAAAACACTTCCTTAAAAAAATTCAGTTATTTATAAACCCAGTCTAACCATATATCCATCATTTACACCATATAATACAAATAACCTGACCACATACCTGGAGCAGGTCACAAGTTTCAAATACCTTGGAGTCACCTTAGACTTCTCCCTCTCCTACCACTCACACATCCAGCAAGTCACCTCCTCTAGTAACATGAGATTAGGTATCCTTTACAGGCATAAGCACTCCCTACCCCCCTCAGGCCATGCATCTCGCTGTGTCCTCATCTGTACTTTCCTTGATTGACTACGGTATTGTCATATATGGATCAGCTGATCAAACCACTCTACGTAGCATTGACATTGCCCTTAAAAAAGCTTGCCGTCTAGTCTTGGGATGTGTTAGGTTAACGCATACATGCGAGCTTTATAATCAAATGGGATGGATAAATTTCCAAGGCCAGCTTAAGTACTTTACATGCCTCCTTGCCAAAAAGATACACCTTAAGCAAGCCCCCTCCGGCCTCCACCCGCTCATCTGTACAGCCCCCCATAGGCGGACCCTAAGATGCTCAGCAAACTCTACCCTTCTAATACCCCACTGCAGAACCTCACTTGGACAAAGATCCTTCCGCTATCGTGCCCCTCTGTGGCTGAACAGTCGTCCGTCCTCCATCTCCATGACCCATAGCCTGAGCCATTTCAACACAGGTCTCAAAACCCTGCTCCTGGACTCAGCAACCTGTAACTGTAACTCATCTCACTCACATATTGTTGCCACCCCACCCACCTTAACTACGGAAACCGTGGCCACACAGGAGCCTACTCGAGCTCAGCCTACTAACCTGTAGCAAATGAATAGCAGGTTGCCACCCCACCCTCTTATGTCCCCCCCCACTGTCCTGCCAATGCAGCTCTGGGTCCTCCATGACCCTATGAAACTATTTCCTACATTGGCACTGGCCAGGGAACTTCTCTATGCTCCCAGATGAGGTAACTCACTATATAATCTATAACCTGGACATACGGTCCATGTATTACGACAATTGCTTGTAAACATATGTTACCTGTATATGTCTAATTTCTGTATTTTGTTTTGCTCTGTGTTCTTTTCTCTTACACGCTGTATTGTTATTTCTTTAACTGACGTGGAGCCTTTGCAAATGAGTCTATGACTCAAAGTCAACCCTTATCACAGTCCCCTTCACCCCAATAAATACCAACAGTACAACTATACATTATCCAGCGTGCCTGTCTTCTGGTGAAGCGGGGTTGGGGTTCTCTGATTTATCTTATAGGTTAAAATTCTCCATGTGTTGTATTTCTTTTACTATACAGTATGTAGCCATTGTCAGTGTGTTGGGGGCTTTTCCATTAACGATTTCATGTTATGGCCGTATGTGCTCAAGCCAGTAATATGGTCCATAAATATAGAATATCAGGGCCTTTTAGTCCTGGTCAAGGAAGACCTAGAATGGTATGTGACAGGGTAGGTGGAACATCGGTCGTGAACAGTTCTTTCAGCGGCACAATGACCTGTTGCCAGAAATCTGCCCAAATCGGGCATGTCCAGAATATGTGTGAGTGGTGAGCTTGTGTCTCTGCACTTTTGCCAGCAGGCCTGAGAAGCCTGTGTGTTCCATTTCCCCTATATGAACGTGTGTAGAAGAATCAGATCCTGATCTTCCAGGCAAATTCTTGCTATAAGGGGGAGCTGGTGGTTTTCAGTCCTGGCTGGAAGACCATGGCCCAATCCTCGTCCATGAGCTCCAAGTCATTTTCTTGGGACCATTTTTGTTTTATTTGGGTTGTGTGGTCACCGTGTAAGGCCCAAAGGGCTCCATAGAGGGGTGAAGTAAGCTATTTTGTGATTTCTTGTTTTAAGAGTGCCTCCATGGTGTCTAATAGTGGTTTGGCTAATGGGTGGCACTGCTTTTTGCCAATATGTGTGTCCAGATCTGGAGATATCGGAAGTGATCCAAGTTAGGTAGGTTGAACAACTGTTTTGTTGCTTGAAAGTCTAGGTGGGTCCCCCCTTGTATGATTTGTAGTGGGAATCAGAGGCCATTACGAACCCAACACTGGAAGGTTAGATCAGCTTGGGACAGTTGAAAGGAATCATCCCAGATGAACCATTTGAAAGGTCAGAGAAGGTGCCCTATGTTGAATTTGTCCCACGCTGTGTTACCACCACTCAACATTGACATTCTTTCGGGGTACCTCCAGGTCTTGATCCTGTTAGAGCCACTGCTCACATAGTACAGCACTCCTTACTCAGCAGCAACCGACCCATCTCTCTATGTCATAGCTGAGAATTCTGTATTTTAGGAACAGAATATGGTAACTGTAGTCTCCTCTTCAGTGGTGTAAATAGTTATTGTCAATTATAAGTTATTAGCTGAACCTCAAAGGATTCAGTCACAGAAATGTGAATTATATGAAAATAATACTTTTTTTTTATTACATATTATTTTATCCCCGCCTACGGGGCACGTTCTGTCCACTCCTTCGGGCAGCCAGTCCTGCCATTGCCTCTACCGACGACCCACCATCCTGCTGCTCCAACACTCTGCTGACCCAGCGTATCCCTTCACCGAGGGGGCCCCCCTGCGATGGGGAGGGGAGTATAGAGTACCTGAGCACACTCTTGCTTCTGGGTGGAGCATGGATACTGCAGCCCTGGATGTTTTGCGGCAGAGAGGCGCAGGGAGGTGGGGCTGCCATCATCCAGTCGGAGACGTGCCATCTTTCACGTTTTTCTGGAGAGCACTCATTGGGACGCTCCTTGTAGTGCCCCTGGTCTCCACCGGGGGCCACTACAGAGCGAAGCACTTTCCCCAACCCACCCCAGGAGAGGACCGCAGTCCTCCGGACGCTCAATCCTCTTCTCCCCTGCCAGCCCCCAGCGACCCGAGTCCGTTCCCGAACCCGGGTCGCTGGCATGGTTCGAGGTGTGGCGTCCAGCGCCTCAACCCTCTGTGCCACCGGGCCAGCCCAATAATACTTTTTAATACATCAAGATACTTACACATATGATACAGGATACTTCACACATAGATTGCAGGGAACAGTGACGCAACAGAAATAAATAGAAATTGTTTGAACAGTAAGTTGCACACAGAAAAAAACTCTCTCTCCCTTTCTTTAACAAGGTAGAATGGCTTACTACACAAGACAGTTTTGGTGAATCAGGGCAGACTCAAATGTTTGTAGTCCCAGAACTGACTGTCACTTTCAGGCTCTGCCAGACCACAAAACCCTCCAGCTGTCCCCTCCATGGCACGTCATGCAGTATGTCACTCTGACATCACAGAGTCAGCATTTTTGTGTTTTGTGCTGGATTGGAAAACCATTCTGATCTGGATTTTAAACACATCTGATCTTACTTCGGGTGGGAGCTCTTGCAGCAGGCTGTAACCGTTAGGACTAACGACACAGGCATTAGGACCCACTGGAAAAAATTCTGAGCCAGCAGTACCCAGCAAGAGACCGCCCCTCAGCGTTGGTTCCGCCTGACGTCGGGCCGTGGTAGCAAAAGGGGCGACCCAGCTCCACCTCCTGCTCCTTTCCCCACAACCCATGACTTTGGGGAAGATCTTGGCTTGCCAGTTGCCAGCAAAACTTTTTCGATCGTATTTCTTCAATAACCTACGTTTTTTTCACCAACTCCAGCTGACGCATGTCGTCCCCATCTTCAGTTTTGTCTGCCGGGCCTCACAGAAATAAGTGTAGCTGCGGCCACCAGATACCATCGAAGGATGGCCACACTAAATGTATTTTCTGCCTGGGGCCTAACCACGACACCGCGGCCTGTTCCACCTGCCAGGGCTTCACCAGCAGGACTAGGATCCGTCGATTGAATACTCTGAAGGCGTTCCTTTTGGAACAGAAGATGGATGCCCTGCACACCTCCGGGGAGAAGGACAAATCCAAGCGCTCCCGGGACAAGGACCATAGTCAGTCCCGCCACCGGTCTCGGTCCTCCCCCAAGAAGCCACGCTCTTCCTTGGGCTCTGGAGAGCATCATTCCCGCAAGGGTTCTACTCCTACCAAGAAGGCTCAGGCTAAAGTGGGTACGTCAGGGGAGAAACCTGCCAAGCCTAAGGTGACGCCGCTTAGGATCACCCCTAAGACCTCTGGGGCACAAGCTTCGGCTAGGAAAAGCACAATAAACCCCTTCTGGGACTGGTTAGGGGTCACTCCACCAGGGGAGTTTCAGCTTCTTTTGCCACTTTGAAGAATGTCTCTATCAGAGACATATGCACGGCTGCTACCTGGAATTCTGTGCACACCTTCGTGAAGCACTATAGCCTGGGCATTGCATCCAGACACCATGCCAGCTTCGGCCTGGCAGTCCTTCAAGGACTTCTGTCTTGACTTGCTGTTTTCCAGCATCATACCATCTTCCACCTCCCAGGGTTAGGCACCTCCTTGGCGCGGGACTGCTTGGGACTCAGTCCTAATGGTAATAGCCTGCTGCAAGAGCTCCCACTCGAAGTAAGATAGTACAGTTACGTAAGAAATTACCGTAACAGTAGATCTTCAAGAGGAGCTCTTGCAGCAGGCACTGCTTTCCTGCCCTCCATCCCCCGAATGAGGTGTACAGAACATCATCTTCAGGCTTCGCCTCCTTCTCCCGTCAGGGCCCGTTCGTAGGTCCTTGTGGGGGAACTGTGGTGGAGCTGGGTCCACCCCCTTTTGTACCATGGCCGACGTCAGGGCCGGGCCGACATCGGGGGCGGTCCCTGTTGGCTGAGAATTTTTCCGGTGGGTCCTAGTGCCTGCGGCGTTAGTCCTAATGGTTATAGCCTGCTGCAAGAGCTCCTTTCCAAGATCTACTGTTATGGTAAGTTCTTACGTAACTGTACTTTTTTTGTCCCAAGACCTCAGTCCAACAGAAATGTTTGGTTTTGCTAGCCGCTTTCTGATATCAAAAGTCACTTTCTAAGCTCACCCATAACTTGTCCAGAAGTCCTGTCATGATAATGGACAGCACAGATAGAAAATTGCCATTAGAGCCAGTTCCCCCCCAGGAATGACAGCTTTGTCCCTTTAGGTGCTACATTCTGACTGATACGCATGCTGAAAGAAGTGTGTAAAATGAAAGAATACAGTGATAGGTATACAGAGCAAATTGTTACAAATACGTATTTTTGTTTATGCTCTTTAGATACGCCAAAGTCTTCTGTGTCAGGGAGAAAGTCAAGATGGGATGTTTCTGCTGAGCAGAAGCAGCAAGATAAATGTCTAAGTGTGACTAGGCCAGAAGGGACTATAACGATACAACAAACATCGAAGGACTCAGAAACTAAAACTGAAGATCTTTCCAGTAAGGTATGGTGTGATTCTATATTTTTACAAGTATGGAAACCCCTGATAGACATTCTGAAACTTTGCTTAAGAATTTCTATTTACATCTCAGCTTTAGGCTGACAAAAGAAAAATAGTGACCCTCAAAGGTTGCCTCTTAGATTTTATAGCTTCATACTGTGAGGATGGACCTCAAAGAAAATTGAACCTGGTATTGTGTAGCAAACTACATAATTTTATTGAACTGCTACTCAAAAGTGGTATATGCGTAATAGTTACTTGCTATGCACTAGGCTTCACCAAAAAGTGGGCACACAGTTGCTTTGTGCAAAATGCTAAACATTTTCCTCTTTTGCCCAAGCTTGGTGAGCATGCTCAGTTCAATTATTATATCCTGACTTTGCAACTCAGATTCCCTCCTCCCCTATACCCTAGACACCATGTAGCAGAAGTAGTTTTTATTTTTTTTATAATAACTGGCCAGCAGTTTTTTCTTTGGGCTGAGCCAGTTGATATTCGCCACAATAACCTGAAGGTTATTACGACGAGCACACGCACTGTTGCTCAAAGGCAGATGCTCCCTCATTGGCTCTCCAGCTTCTTGTGGGCGAGTGGAGCTGTTCCTCAAACATGGCGGCTCTGTACCCCAGTAGCTAGGGACTGAGGAGCCGCCAGAGCAAGAGTCCTCTCATCAGCTTCCGTTTTGGTTTTTTAATTAAATATCTGCTTCATTCCACTAAGTGAAGTCCAGAAAAACTCTTATCTGGTTGATCCTGTTCATCGCCAGGCTCAGCGAAACGGAGCAGCGGCTCAATGCCCACAGATGAAGGTGAGCGCTATCACTTAATGAAACATGTCACATCGGGGTGGAGGGGGGATAAACTAAAAATAAAAAAAAATTAAAAACTGACAGTAAAAAACCAGGTAGAGCCACACAGCAAGCAGAGGCACACTGCCACGAAGCAGGCAGAAGGTGTGTGTGTGTGTGTGTGTGTGTCACAGACAGAAGTCAGATTGGGAAAAATTGCTGTCCAGATATTATATAAAATAAAAGGATGGGGAAGTGTATGACACTCGGAATTTAATGCACACCCTCGGTGTGGGATGCTTTAATAAACTCCTTGGGGTTTATGTAGCATCCCACACCTAGGGTGTGCATTAAATTCTCACATCACACACTTACCCATCCTTTATTCTATATATATTTTCTGTTTCTGCCCCGTATCACCGCAGCTGCATCTCTCCCTTAGGGTCCTCTGAGGAACTGGTTGCTATGCTGGGCCTACTCCTGGACCTCCTCCTGGTGCCTGTCTTCACATAGCCTAAGCTTCCCCCCCCCCCGGAAGAAGAGAGCAGCTCCCCATCTACTCCCCCCTTTCTGCTGTATGCCTTCATCAGGCTGCACCCAGGATCATCTGGTTTTGGTCCTCTGGGCAGGGTGCCGGAGGCAGTTGTCAGGCCAGCTTGCAGGGCTTTTCTGTAGTTAAGTCCTGTCCCCGAGGAAGCTGGCACGCAAGGAGGACCAAGGAGCACAGACATGCAAGGTGTCCGGCCATTCCGGAACTCAGCTGGTGTCCTTCCCACCCACAGCACACTCCTGTGCTGCACCTCCACCTGTGGTCACCCAGGTGGCGGTATTGCAGTGGGGGTGACAACCCTCCCTCCCTGGAGAAGGAGAGTGCCCTTGAGATGCTCCAATCCCCTCCCCCTGGCCGACCCCCGACAACCTGAGTCTGCTTCTGAACCCAGGTCGCCAGTGCTGTGAGCGGTAGCGCTACCACTGCACCGATGGGCCGAGTAATTTTATTTTTTATACAGGTAACATTATAAATCACATAACTTCAGGCCAGTCTGGACTGTTTATTTCTAAACATTTCAGGTACTCTCATAATCATTATAAACCATTGGTGCTACTTGCATGTATGGACATCTTGAAATCACAAGGTCTTCATTTTCAAAGTTTGAAGAAGTGAAAGATTGTTTCACTTTTTTAAATAGGGGAATTTTTTTTTTATTTTTCCATAAATTTATATTTCATAAATTGGATGATTCTTAAAGTATTAATATGGACACGAGATTCAAAAGAGTCACTACATTCCTCAAGAGACCCTGTATAATGCGCTTTGTCATTTCATCTTGATATGCCCCACCCCCCCATACTCAACATGGCACTACATATGAATAACCAGGTTGGACAAATCTGAACCATAGGCATACAAATTACAGGACCCTGATAGATGCTAAATTCTGGGTAAGTAAACTCCATAACTCCCTAAATCATCCCTTTTTTAAACAATTGCTGTGCTGCACTGCGCTGCGTTATTTCGAGTATGGAGCGCAGCTCTGTGTGGCTCACTTGTACTGACTGCATACAAGTTAGCCGCTTAGAGCCATGCTCCATACTTGAAATGGCACCGTGCTGCTCAGTCACAGGTCATGGTTTGCAAATGGGAGGATTTATAGAAGCTAAATACCGGACCTAAAAGGTACTTTTTTTCATGAGAAACCTCAAATCGGGGGTCTGTCCCTTGGAGAGGTGGGCTTCTTTGACTAACAGGTGTTTCCCTTTAAAATAAAGTTGTACACCATGGTGTACGGCTTTCTATACCCATGTCTTGAATAACTTGCCTTCAGACATAACTTGCTCCACTAGGACTTTTTATGTCCAAACTGAAGATGAAGTATGATTTTGTCCTCTCCTGCTCCTGCCCAAAGTTACTGCATCCTCCCTCTTACTGTCTCCTGGCTATCACCTTATATATTACAACGCTGTATACTACTCTACTGCTATATATGCAGTTGACTGATTAATTAGCTTTAGTTTATTGCATTTGCTCTGGGGTTCTTTTGTAGTTCTTTTCTCTCTCTACTTTGGGCTGCCCATGATCTAACCAAATAAGATCCCCTATAGGGTGACTGGCTCCCTCTCCCTGGGCTGAGATACAGATATGGCAAATGAGGATGAAACACATGCCTGTGTCTACTGTTCTCAGCCTTTGCTTATTGCATTGTGAGGCCTTTTGGCACCATGCAATTTTGCTTAAAGTTGAGCCAGTCCAAAGTAATTCATGGGCATTTGCATATGCCTCCCATGATACTTTGCATTATTGACGTATGTGCAATTTGTGTTTTCTTTAAAATTTGGCTGTATGGCCAGTATCCTCCGGGATAACCCTTACCTCAGTGCATTTGGTCTGGGGTTCTTTTGTAGTTCTTTTCTCTCTCTACTTTGGGCTGCCCATGACCCAACTAAATAAGATCCCCTCTAGGGTGGCTGGCTTCCTTGCCCTGGGCTGAGATACAGCACACTGATGAGTCCAGATGAGGACAAAACATGTGTCTGTGTCTGATGTTCTCAGACTTTGTTAATTGCATTGTGAGGCCTTTCATCACCATGCAATTTTGCCTAAAGTTGAGCCAGTTCAAATTAATTCATGGGCCTTTGCATATGCCTGCTGTGATGCTTTGCATTAATGGGGTATGTGCAATTTGTGTTTTCTTTAAAATTTGACTGTATGGCCAATATCCTCTGGGATAACCCATACCTCAGTGCATTTGCTCTGGGGTTCTTTTGTAGTTTAGTTTATTGTATTTGTGCTTAGTTACTGCCATCCTATGGGCTCTACTCTCGCCCCACCCTTCCTGAGATCACATCTATAAACTAGACTTGTCTGATTCTCTGTATAGCTTACCTGGTAAACTCCAGTTAAATAAATAAATGTGAGTGTTGTCTAACATGTTTTTTTGGGTGAGAAGACCATGTTTCTCACTCCTGACATGCATATCACCACGTTTACACACACACATACACACACGCACTGCAAAAAACTACATTAAAGGGACACTGTCAACCATTTTTACTTCATGATGTTTCTAGCTGAAAATCCACATGGCTTACTTTCTCTAAAATTCATTGATGTTGCTGGTTCTCTGATCTGCTTCCTTTCTTAGGAGAACCGAAATGCATGCTAATAGTGTAGTTATAGCCAACCTTGTTTTAAAATTCTTGATCTGCTCTTATTGCATACTTCTTAAACATTAGGAGCACACCCAAACAGTGCAGCCACTCATGATGCAGTAGTCTTCTCCCCTTTCACTGCATCATGAGTAGTTAGACTGTATCAGAGGGGGTGTTCCCAAGTCCAGGAAAGATGCAGTAGGAGTTGGTCAAGGAATGTAAACAGATGTTTTTTATGTGGCAACAACAGTATGGTAGGCAGTCTGCTTTTCACTTTTAAAAAGAATCAGAATCAAATTACCAGCTGCATCAGCAAATTCTACAGAATGTGAGCAATCATTACATGTGTTTTTTTGTTTCCTTTCGTGTGCACAAGAAACATCTTGCAGTAGAACGACATTTTGGAGGTGTGTCAGGAACGAGTCCAGTGCACAGCACTATACAGTGGGCTTGTCCCTGACAGACCAGTGAGCATGCAACCAGACTGTGACACTAGTCACAGTTTCGCAGCTGAAAGACGTTCTCTAGTTGAAAGAAATGAAGCACTCCGATGAGAGTGCTTCATTCCTTTGATTTGCATAGTGCCGGCTGGTAGGCAGACAGCTCTGTCCCCTGTTCTTTGCCGCCATTTGCATTAAGACTCCTCCATTTCCCTGTCACTAGCAGCATTCCCTCCCGCTCCCTCTGCATGGTGTCTTTCATGCACCCTTTGTTCCCTGTCCCGGTATCAGCTGCATTCGCTCCCACTCCCTCCCTCTGCATGCTGTCCTCCCCACACCCTTTGTTCCCCATTGTGGTATCAGCTGCATTCCCTCCCGCTCCCTCCCTTTGTGTGCTGTCCTCCCTGCACCCTTTGTTCAATGTCCTGGTATCAGCTACATTCCCTCCCTCTGCATGCTGTCCTCCCCACACCCTTTGTTCCCCATCCCGGTATCAGCTGCATTACCTCATGCTCCCTCCCTCTGCATGCTGTCCTCCCCACACCCTTTGTTCCCCTCCCGGTATCAAAATTAAGCCCCTCCAGCTTCCTCCCTCTTCATGCTATCCTCCCCTTACCCCTTGTTCCCTGTCCCAGTATGTGAATGAAACCCTCCCGCTCCCTCCCTCTGTGTGCTGTCCACCCCGCACCCTCTGTTCCCCGTCCCTGTGGCGACATTGGGGTGCCCAATCTCCCACTCAGCATTATCTGACCCCCCCCACAGGACACTGGGGAGCCCACTCCCAGTGTCCCAAAATAATTTTTTTATACCCTGTTAAAAAAGAAAACTGCCCCATGTCTTTTTTTTTAAGCCTGTAAAAAAGAAAACAGTCCCTCGTCGTTCCCCCGCCCCTCCCCCATCCCAACCTCCCTCTGAGCACCTCCCTTACCCTATACATATCTTTGGAAAGCGGCTGTGATCTTCTGTGGACCGGGACACGTCTGCACTCTTCAGAGCCAAACCACGAACTGAGGAATCAAGGGAAGTGCTGTATAATGGCTGTCAATGGAGTTTTCAACTTATGTTGATATTTAGGAATTTTGACCCCAAATTTTCAACATGGGGTTCTTGGGACCCCAGCTCGTGAACACTGGCACTGTCATTTCTTTACTCGGTCCCAAAAGGTGATTTTGCGGTCGCTGCACGGAATCGCCTGTCGGGACCGATTAACAAAATCACATTGCCAGTGTTCATGAAGAGAGGTCCCAAAAAGCCCATGTTGAAAATTTGTTGCAAAACATCCCAAAACTGACTGTGGTACGAGTGTGCATTGCGCAGTTTCTACGCATGCTCATGCCTTTGCCAATTTTTAATATTTTCACTCTAGATTTTCCACATTGCCATTTCTTCACACCTCCTCATGAACAGTACAGCTGTCATTTTTCACATCCTGCCCAAAACATGTTTTCGTACCGGTGGCGCAGAATGGCGTGGTTGCTGTGCGAAATCACCTTTTGGGACAAGTGAACAAAATGACAGTGGTACTCTTCATGAGATGGGGTCCCAGAAAGGCCATGTTGAAAATTTGGTGAAAAAAGACCAAAAAAATGGCCGAGTTACACACGGTCATTCAAAATTTTCTGCACACGCGTGTAACTTTGCTCATTTTCAATATTTTCACTCCAAACTTTCAATATAGCCATTTTAACACACCACCTCATGAACAGTACAGCTGTCATTTTTCACATCCTGCCCAAAACGTGTTTTCGCACCTGTGGCGCAGAATGCCGTTTTCCTATGGATTTGAAAATTATCACCTACGGGGTTCATGAGGTGGGGTGATAAGACTATATTCAACATTTGGGGTCAAAATATGAAAAAATGACAAAGTTATGCCCATTCACATAATTTCGCACGTATGTTTCAGAATCAGAGAATCTTAAATATTTGCACCTCACATTTTCAACATACTGTAGCCTTCTTATTACCCGAGCTTCTGTATTCAAATGCTGTCCAAAATATGACAGCTTGTCAAAAAATAGTTCAGGCAGGCTTTTCCTCCCACCAGAAGTTCAACTAACACAGTACACCCCTGCCACATAAACCATGCAAGAAAATATTTGGCATTGACAAATGCTTGTTTAAACTAGTGACTTTTTGAGGCATAAGGGGGTTGACAGCAGCAGGAAAATCCCAGCCTCTCCCTACAAAACAGAGTACTAAATGAGAAAAAGACTGAGGTAGAACGGTCAGTGGGGGATGCTGCAACAGAAGGTAAAGCCATCAAAAAATGGAGAGCAATGAGTACTAATGCCCGTAGTCTGGGTAACAAGCTTCCTGAATTAGTGGCCTTGATGGAGGAGGAACATCTGGATATCGTGGCAGTCACAGAAACATGGTACACACAAAACCGTGACTGGGACATAAACATACCAGGATACACTGTCTACAGGAGGGACAGGGAGGGTAAAAGAGGAGGAGGAGGAGTAGTTCTTTACATAAGGGAAGGAATAAAAGCAACAGAACAAAAGGGTAAACAGGGAGGAGAAGAAGCACTGTGGGTAAATTTGGAGACAGGCAATGGCACCACAATACGCACAGGGGTTATATACAGACCCCCTTCTCAGGGGGAGGAAATGGACAGGGAAATGATAGAAAGTATACTTAGAATGGCAGAAAAAGGGGAGATATTGCTGATGGGTGATCTGAATATGCCAGATGTTAACTGGAGTGCAGTTGCAGCTGCCACTCAAGAGTGCAGTTATTCTAGATGCCCTACAGGGGGCATGCCTTAGACAACTAGTACTGGAGCCCACTCGAGAGGGAGCAATATTAGACTTGATCCTCTCAAATGGAGATGGAGAGAGGATCACAGATGTAGAAGTGGGTAGCCATCTGGGACCAGCGACTGCGAACAGTATGGTTCACAATAAACACAGCAATAGAGTCAAGCCATACAAAGACAGAAGTACTGGACTTTAGGAGAGCTGACTTTGCTAAAATGGGTGAGTGCCTAAGGAATGCACTAGCAAATGGGCAGGAAGGAGGGGTGGAAGAACAATGGGGAATAATAAAAACTGCCATCACAGAGGTAACGAGCCTTTGTGTGAAGCAAATAAACGAAACAAGACGATGTAAGAAACCACTATGGTTCTCAAAAGAAGTGGCAGTGAAGGTTCAAGAGAAAAGAAAGCATTCAGGAAGTACAAGGAATTGCAGAAGGAGCAGGACAGAGAACTGTATCAGTTAAAGCAAAAGGAGGCTGGGAGGCAGTCAGAACAGCAAAGGCCCAAACCGAGGAAAAGATAGCCAACTCAGTTAAGAAGGGGATAAAACCTTTATTAGTACATCAGGGAGCAAAGGAAGACCAAGGGAGGGATAGTGAGGCTTAATAAAGGGAGGGAGGGTGGGCAGAGGGAGACTGTGAAAAGGCAGAGATACTAAACAAATATTTTGCTCAGTATTTACAAATGAAGAGGGGAGGTACATAAAACAAACAGTAGTAACACTCTGGATACAGAAGTTGATACCAGCCCATTTACAGAAGAAAGGGTTCTGAAAGAACTCTTAAAACTGAAGGTGGACAAAGCAATGGGGCCTGATGGGATTCATCCCAGAATTCTACAAGAACTAAGGGTAGAACTAGTGACACCACTGACTACCCTTTTTAACAAATCATGGGAGGATGGGGTGGTACCCGAGGACTGGAGGAGGGCAGATGTGATTCCCTTCACAAAAGTGGGAGCAAGGCAGAAGCAGGAAACTACAGACCTGTTAGTTTAACCTCAGTGATAGGGAAAATGATGGAATCACTTGAAGGAAAGAATTGTTGAGTATCTAGAGGCCAGAGGGGCACAGGACCCTAGGCAGCATGGATTACAGTGGGAAGGTCATGCCAGACAAATCTGATAGATTTCTTTGACTGGGTGACCAAAGTAGTAGATCAGGGAGGGGCTGTGGACATGGCCTACCTAGACTTTAGCAAGGTATTTGACACAGTCCCACACAAAAGATTAATATACAAGTTAGCCAGCCTGGGAGTGGGTCCCAAGATGACAGCCTAGATAAAGAATTGGCTGGAGAATAGGACACAGAGAGTAATAGTAAATGGAGTCCACTCAGAAGAAAGGAGGGTTACTAGTGGGGTACCGCAGGTTTCAGTATTAGGACCGGTCCTCTTCAATGTCTTTATAAGTGACATTGCGGAAGGACTGGAAGGAAAAGTATGTCTCTTTGCAGATGACACTAAGATCTGCAACAGAGTTGATGCACAGGGTGGGGTGGAAAGTATGAGAAGGGACTTGGCAAGGTTAGAGGAATGGTCAAATGTATGGCAGCTTAGACTCAATGCTAAGAAGTGCAAGGTAATGCACCTGGGAAACAAAACCCAGGGGAAGAGTACACAATGGGGGGTGAGATACTAACAACAACAAAATGGAAAGGGACCTGGGGGTAGTCAGATCAGATGACGTAAAGGTGGGCAAGCAATGTGAGAGGGCAGCAAGGAGGGCTGGGGGTTACTGGGATGCATAGAGAGAGGCATCACCAGTAGAAAACAGGAAGTTATTATCCCTCTGTACAGACAGCTAGTGAGACCCCATCTGGAGTACTGTGTGCAGTTCTGGAGACCCAGTCTCCGCAAAGACATAGACAGGATGGAAGCTGTCCAGAGGAGGGCAACTAAAATGGTGCAGGGTCTGCACCGGAAGACATATGAAGAGAGACTTAAGGAGCTTAATATGTATAGCCTCGAGGAAAGGAGGGAGAGGGGGGACATGATAGAAACTTTCAAGTACCTCAAGGGAATCAACAAAGTCCAAGAGGGTAGCATCTTTCAAAAAAAGAGGTGTGCAAGAACAAGAGGGCACAATTTGAAGATGGGGGGGGTGGCTCAGAGGTAATTTAAGGAAGTATTTTTTCACAGAGAGGGTTGTGGATGCATGGAACGGCCTTCCGGAGGAGGTTGTGGAGTCAAAATCAGTGGTGGAATTCAAGCATGCATGGGACAGTCATAAGGCAATTCTAGGGTGGGGGTAAGAAGAAGTAGGCTGCTGGTTAACTAGGATCTGCAGCTTATCCAGTAGGTAGGGAAATGGGCAGACTGGGTGGGCCAAGCAGTCCTTATCTGCCTTCACATTCTATGTTTCTATGTTTCTATGACAGTGTCTTTTTAACTCATCTGTTTGGGTTGAAGCCAAAAAAAAAAAAAATACAAAGTTAGTGGAAAAGCACCTGGAGCCCTGATAAATCTGTGATGTGCTGTTTCTTGGGGTTTGAACAATCACATGATGCAGCATTGCATTACCCTAACTTGAGTACCCTCTATCTAAGCATTTATTGTGGTCTTAGAAAATAGCTAGAATATATTCTCTCTCTCCTGATTGGCTGAAAGCTCCTCCAACCTGGGCATCTATGTTTCAGTAGATGCCCAGCTAAAAATAAGTGCCAGTCCAAGTGCCACTTCACTGTGTACCATTCTCCAGTGGTGCACAGCCTGCTTTGTAATTGGCTGAAAGTACCCACGAAGATTTGAAATGCCCGTCATCTTTTTCTCTCGCTTAGCGAGAGCTACCGGTCTTCCCAACCCAAACACACTTTACCTGCAACCGCTGCGCTGCCTCTTAAAAAAAAAAAAAAAACAGTTATCCTGCAGTCGGAAGAGTGACACAGAGCCGTCTTGTTTCACAGCGGCACAACATTCCTGACCGCGATCTCGCACCACCGCGCTGACTGCAAACAGAAACTAAGCAGTCAGTCAGATTACGTTCTTCATGTCAGACTCTGACCACACCAACAAAAAACTGTTCCTGCACAAAAAGAAAATTTAATTAGACATGGCCAGAGACTCCTACAGGAATTTCCTCAGCACACTGCTTTAGGTAGGAGTGTGTGTATCTGTATCTCGTGGGGGAATCCACCAAAATGGCTCTGTGGGGAGGATCAACAGCAGCAAGAAGAGCCTATGGACTACTTTATAAAGACATTTTTTTTCTAATACTTCTACTCATTTTTCACAGTCATGTGCTCTGTTATTTTACAACGTTATGAAAATTTACAAAGATGGCCATTTTCTAAGCGCAGTAATACCTTCCAGGGTGGGCATTATTGGGAAATACCAGACCTTCCAGGGGCTGTAAGTCTCATTACGCCCCTGGGCGGTTCAGTATTTCCCATTATACAATGGCAAGAAAGAATTCTGGCTCCTGATTGGTCAGTTGGCCATCGCAGCAGGGATGTTATCCTGGCATAACATCCCTGCTGATCATTTGGATGATCACCCCATAGATTGTTTGCCACTTTTCTTAAAAGAATATTTTTTTAAATACTAAAAAAAATTATTTAAAATAAATTTTTTTCTGTATAAAACAATGAGCCATTGTGTAATAGGAATAATGCCCTCCAGGGTGGGTGTTATGCTGGGATAACATCCTTCTCCGGTGTTGGACGCCCTCGGCCGCTGGCCTCGGGCCCAACCTACCGAGGTGGGATGTTTTCCCAGCATAACACCCACCCTGTCAGGCATTATTCCTTTAATAATGCCCACCCTGTCGGGTATTATTGCTTACATATTTTACCTTGTGTGACAAGATCGTACCAAAGTTAAGGGAACATCAGTACCGTGTTGCGTGATCTTTCAAACTCCAAGGAACAGTACACCACAGATTCACCAAAACTCTAGGGACTTCCCCCTCTAACTTTGTATTTCACTACTTTTTATGTTTCAACCATAACAGATACGTTAACATAGTGCTTTGCAATTTATTTCCTTGTGTTTGGAAAAAGAAATACAACTGAGAGTTTTATTATGGGGCAGGACATGTAACTTGCTTCGTGCAGGGCTAAAAACAGCGAACACTCAACGTTTTTTCATACACAATGGTACTTTAATATTTAAAATAATCATTATATAACTAAAACAAATAATCTGACATATGGTTAAACCCTTTTGTGATGACTGCATAGCTATTAACATTTACTATAAAGTAATTATCATGTTTTAGTACTTTTACATTTTTGTAGTGTACTATATAACTTCAACTTAATAATAAATTGACCCATTGCTTTATTTTTCTCTGTGTGATCAATGGCTTTTAGTACTTGCGAAACAAGGAATGTTAAAAATGTGATGTGTTTTATTTTATAGTATGTGCACAAACATTTTTAGTAGCCAAGAAGGAATTTGTGATCGTAAAAAAAGTATACATTGTTTTATTTTTTGCAATGTGCTCAACATTTTTTAGTACTTGAGAAGAAATTTGTGAAGGTAAAAAAAAAAAAAAAAACGCATTTTGATCTCCCAAGAATTCGTTTTCTCCATAGATTCCCACTGGGTTTTTTGCCGGAGCCAGAACTTTTCTGGATGGCTGGCAGCACACCCATGCCCCGTGTGTGCCCGCTGGTACAACAGCACCAGCCCCCAACTACCTCAATTCCCTTTTTCCTGCTATTGAGTGCGCAGCAGCAGCATCACTGCTCTCCATGTCAGGGCCAGAACATCACCATCTTCCATTTAAGTTTAAAAATACTCCTGAGTTCGTTATTTATGTGTCAGTTTAGTTAGTTTAACACTTACAAATTTTCAGTTCTGGGGACATGGACATGGCGTACTTATCCACACTTCTGGCAATGTTCCTTTCCCTGTAAGGCTTGGCGGAAAGTCTTCAAACTGGCTCTTCCCACCCATCCGGGTGGTAACTCCCTCGGCATAGCCCCGTAATGTCAGATCTTACTTTGAGAGTCAGCTCTTGCAGCAGGTAACACATATAGAACTGAAGCCGGCAGGCGGCAGGAATCCACTGAAAACTTCTAGTTAGCAGTGTATGGCAGGGACCGCCTCCTGATGTCGGCCCGCTCCTGAGATCACATATGGTATAAAGGGAGGGCGGTCCCAGCATTCCTAAGTTCTTTTCCCACCATTGACTCACATTCATTGGCTCCACGGATTGCCTCTCGCTAGTTTGACCACCATTTTTGCTAAGTTTCTTACCGGATTTCTTATTTTCTTCGTAAGTTAACTTTTCCAGCCGAGATTGCTTCTGTATGTCATCTTCTCTGATGTCCTCCATCGAAAGGCACCCCTCCAAGTGTGCCTGAGGCAAACAAATCCCGTCCAAGGACGGGCACTCTGCCTGTTTGCTGTGCTTAGGCCCCGACCACGACACCCAGATCTGCCAGCATTGCCAAAAGTTTAACAGCAGGATGAAGATCTGCCGCCAGAAGACCCTGCAGGCCTACCTCACTGAGCAATGTTTGGCCACCATGCAGAGAGATTCAAGGAGGAGTTCTTCCCACCATAAATCATTGGGGAAGCATAAGGAGAAGAGGAAGGAGACAGAGAAGGAGAGGTCCCCCTCCAGATCCAAATCTTCAGGTTCCCACTCTGCCTCCAGGGGCAGTTCTGACTCTGCCTCCCAGGTGACCCATTCTCCTTCCAGGCTAATGATTGTTAAGTCCCCCGCCCTGGTTCGGGTGTCGGGTGCTAAGGACCGCAGCTCCGGGTCCTCGGGCCCTACCCTGCAGCTGCTGAAGGTCCAGCTGCCTGATCAGATCTCAGGTCAGCGCTCTGACTGTGGTAAAGGTCTGACATCAGCCCACTCCCAGTTTGCCTCTGACTCTGGTGCCGACTCCCGGGACAAACGTAAGGCCTCGGGGCATTCCTCCAGGAGATCTGCCTCTCAACTGCCGAGGTCCGCCAAGCCGCCATCGGACAAGCATTCGGCGATGCAACATTCATTCGGTTTGGATGCCCACCGATGACAGGCGACCAGCATCTCTGCTTCGGCAGTCCAGCCAATGGCACCATCAACCCAGTCATCAACATCACCGGTTTCTCCCCAGCCACCTGTGGACGATCGGTCTGGACACAGCCCTTCAGAGAACTGCCAGATGACAGCCTTGAATCAGGCATTGGCTACCGTCGTCAGGCCTACTAATGTAACCCCGACGTCGCGTCCCTTTTGCTCAGCATCACCAGACCATGGCTCTAGGCTGGACCACGGCACTGGACCGGCATCGGGTCTAACGACCGACTCAAACCCAAAGCTGAACTTGTCCCAGGTTAAGGACTTTTTTGGCTATTGGTGGGAGATCGTCAGGACGGATCTCCTACCACCAAAAATTCCGTGGATTGAGGGACCCCTCTTCAGATATAGGGGCCCCTCCTCCAATGGATCCCAACCCACCTTCGGGCAAGGGCATGGGCACAAAGCCTACCCCACCTTCTGGCAAAGACATGGGCAAGGCTCCTTGCAAGCGCCACTCCAGGTCTCGGTCCAGGAGCCCACGTTCTTCCGGCTCCCCCAACCGCCATAGGCACAAGCGCCGGCACAACAGGTCTCAGTCCTTATCCTCTACGGTGGACTCAGACCGTTCCTCAGACTCGTCCTCTGAATCCTCATCTATTGGGATACTTGTCCCCCTTAGACCCAAGGGATACTCCCAAATCACCGTCGGATGACCCCTCCTTCATGGAGATCATGCGGCATTTCCAGACCAGTATGGGATGGGAGACGGAGGACCTGGACCCAGAGAGACTCCGCTTGGCCAAATACTTGGACCAAAAGGACCCGAAATCAGTGGTCATCCCACCCCTGGTGGATACCTTTGCGGACGTCACCAAGGCGGCTTGGAAGCACCCCCATACCTCCGCCACAACACCCAAGAAGGCGGACCGACTTTATAGGGCTCCCAAGGAAGAACCCTTTTGGGAGAGTAACCCTTGGCAGACTCGGTAGTCATCTCGGCTGTCCATGATAGATCCCAGAGGCCGAGACACCTCAGTACTCAGCCCCTGGATAGAGAATCTAAACAACTAGATTCCATGGGGCATAAAGTTTTCTCTTCTGCCACCTGTACCATACAGAGCCTAAACTTCCTTACCCATATGGTACAGTTCCAGAATGCCCTTTGGGAACAAGGGATCGACATTGTTAAAGAGATCCCAGACTGTTCACAGAAGGCAGAACTAGAAAAGCTTCTGCAAACTGGTTCGGACATGGGCACGCATGTCCTCCGGTCTGCCTACAATTTTGCAGACATGGCAGCATGGGCCACAGCCACAGGAGTGTGCGTCCGCAGGCATTCATGGCTCTGGTTCTCTGGTTTCACACAGGATGTGCAAACAAACATCCTGGATGCATCTTTCCATGGTTCTGTACTCTTTGGTGAGGACTCTGAAAAGATCATCACCAAACTGCAGGACTCCGGCAAGGCCATTCAGTCCGTGCATTCCATGTATAACCCGAAGCAAAGGCCTTTTTGAAAGCCTCGCTTTCGAGGGGAAGGGGAACAACAATCTCACTTCCAGCCTCAGCAGCATCAACGAGGTGGTTACGGCCATAAGGGCCCCTCCAGAGGCTCCATAGGGCCCATCTCTCGGGCCGCCAAAAACCAGCCCAAGCCGCTGTCCCCCCATCCACAACAACCTGACTCCTTGCTGGACCCACCCCCTCCTGTGACCATGACAGGGGAGGCAGTCGGAGGCTGCTTTTCTTTCTATGCCAGGGGCTGGCGAGAGATCACTTCCAACCAGTGGGTCCTACAAATGATTGACAACAGACACTCGACAGATGCCACTGAACAGGCCTCCCCTTCCCTCCCACTGTTCCACGGCTCATGCCAGGCTCTTCCAAGCAGAAATTCAGGCTCTCTTGCTCAAAAGAGCTATAGAGCTGGTACCCCCATCTCAGAGGGGCACGGGCTTCTCTTCTCATTTTTTCCTCATGCCCAGAAAGACCGGGGACTAGCGCCCCATCTTGGACCTCAGTGACCTCAACCAGTTTGTGGAATACAATCTGGATGGTCACTTTACAGGGATTGCTACCCATGATCCATCAGGGGGATTGGCTGGCATCGTTGGACATGCAGGATGCCTATCTCCACATCCTAGTGGCCAAGCCTCACAGGAGGTTTCTCAGGTTCCAGTTCCAAGGGAGGCTTTACCAGTTCAGGGCATTACCCTTCGGCCTGTCTTCAGCCTCAAGGGTTTCTACCAAGTGCCTGACAGTGGTCGCAGCGGCCCTTCGAAGGAAAGGGCACTACGTCTTCCCTTACCTGGATGACTGGCTCTTGATGGCCCCATCCAGTGAGCAGCTGCGGTGAACTATTCAGGATACCTTTTCTCTTTTCAGAGAACTGCGTATCACCATCAACATACCAAAGTCCTCCCCGGTCCCGACCCAGTCCCTCCAGTTCATCAGAGCGCTGCTTGATACCACTCAAGGGAAGGCCTTCTTACTACAGGATGGGGTACTTCACCTTCGAGGCTTAGCACACCACATCTTGTCCCTACCAACGGTCCCAGCCAGGACGCTGCTCCTGCTCGTAGGCCATATGGCCGCATCCATTGTTACAGTCCTTCTAGCCAGACTACATATGAGAATGATTCAGTGGACTCTGACAGCCCAGTAGGATCAAAGATGGGATGATTTGGACCAACCGGTCTCTATTCCAGAAACGGTTCATCAAGAACTCAGATGGTGGATGACATCCCCCTCTCTTGCAGAGAGGATGCCCTTTCAGAGAACAGCTCCGGATCAAGTCTTGACATCAGATGCCTCAGGCATCGGTCGGGGTGCACATCTGGGCATCCACAGGACACAGGGCACCTGGTCTGTGGCCGAGGAGCCACTCCACATAAATATTCTTGAAATGAGAGCAGTTTTCTATGCCCTGCAGGCTCTGAGCATGGAGCTTCGCCCGGGACACCTCCTCATCCTGACAGACAACATGGCAGTGGTGTTTTACCTCAACAAGCAAGATGGCATTCACTCTTAACCCCTTTGTCGGGAAACAATGTGGGTCTGGAACTGGGCCATATCCCACCGCCTAGAGGTTTCGTCAGTTCACGTTCCAGGGGTTCAAAACACCCTGGCCAATGCTCTCAGCAGGGCTCGGTCCAGAGCACACAAGTAGGCCCTTCTGTAGTCTGTCGTCGACAACCTCTTCAACAGATCGTGCAGACTGGAGCTGGACATCTTTGCATCCCCTGTCAATGCATAGTTGCCCAGTTTTTGCTCGTTAGATCCAAGACCTGGAGTTTTCTGGTGAGACGCGTTGTCCCGCTCCTGGAGAGGGAGGTTCCTTTACGCCTTCCCTCCCTTCCCGCTCCTTCAGAAGGTACTTCTCAAGTTGCAAGTGGAAGGAGCAGTGAAGATCCTTGTGGCCCCATTGTGGACACGACAGATTTGGTATCCACTGCTGCAACAAGTGACTGCTGAACCCCCGATTCCCCTGCCACTGAGCACTCACTTGCTCTCCCAGGACGACGGGACCTTGGTTCACCTGAACCTTCGGTCACTGCACCTCCATGCATGGCTTCTTTGGACCTAGCCAAGTCACACTTTGGGGTCTCGGACAGGGTTGCCAACGTTCTGGTGGCCACTAGAAAACCCTCCACCAGAGCCACTTATGCCATGAAATGGAAGTGCTTTTAGGGCCGGCCCAGTGGTGCAGAGGGCTGAGGTGCTGGCGCCTTACCTTGCGCCATGCCGGCGACCCGGGTTCAGGAACCTACCTCAGGCTGCCGTGGTGCCAGTTTGGGGGGGAGGGATCGGAACGGGATCGAGCTATGCCTCTCCCTTCCATAGGGGAGGATGCCCACTTCCCCGTAGTTCCGCACCCGCTAGAAGGAGGTCCGGTGGGTAACGCAGGTGGACAGGAGTGGCAATGCAAGTCTTGGGAAGGGCGGAAGGGGCTACCGGATCCTGTTGTGTGCATGCACATCCACACACGTATACACATATGTGTATGCTGTGGCCCGGGGGGAGGGGTAAAACAGAAAAAGCCAAAAAGAATGTATAGAAAAAAATAAATAAATGAAGGTGCTTTTGCCTCTGGGCTACTGCCCACCATCTTGATCCCTTGGCCTGTCTGGTGAGCTCGATCCTCGAGTACCTGTTGTCGCTCTCGGATTCAGGGTTGGGCTACTCGTCCATCAAAGTGCATCTGTCTGCCATTTCTGCCTACCATACCCCTGTTCAAGGCAGAACTGTGGCACAGTTGGATGTAGCCCTCACCTTTCTGTGGGGCATTCTCCAAATGAAGCCCCCATCGGGGACCCCTCTGCTCCTTGGGATGTGCTTTTCGTGTTGGAAAATCTCACCTTACCCCCGTTTGAACCAGCCGAGGATTGTGAGCTTTGCTTTCTTTCCTGGAAACCATTATTTTTAGTTGCCATTACTTCTGCTCAAAGAATTTCCGAGCTTCAGGCCCCGATGTGTAAGGAGCCTTATTTGGTGTTCCACAAGGACCAGGTGGCCTTGAGAACCAATCCTAAGTTCTTACCAAAGGTGGTATCTGAGTTGATTCTGAGTCAGGACATACACCTCCCAATGTATTATCCCAACACACAACCTGGGAGGAGGCTGTTCTCCACACACTAGATGTTCATCACATTTTGCGTTTCTGTCTCTCCAGAACAAGAGAATTTGGATGTTCTGACCAGCTTTTTGTTTCCTTTACCCCGAGGATCCAGGGGCTCCTGTAGCCAAACTGACCTTTTCTAAATGGCTCGCTAACTGCATTTCATTCTGTTACCAGAAGTATGACAACCCCATGCCAGGCTTGGTGAAGGGTCACTGCACAAGGGGAGTAGTGGCCTCTTTTGCTGCTCGTAGAAATGTGTCTGCGGCTGACATTTGTGCGGTAGCCACATAGAATTCAGTTCATACTGTCATCAGACACTACAGTCTCGACATTGCCTCCAGATGCAGAGCGGGCTTCAGCCTTGCGGTTCTGCAGGGAATCCTTTCCTGAGGGCACTTACCTCTTCATTTTTTTCTGCTACCTCCACCCGAGACTAGTCGAGGTCTCCTTTACTGCTTGGGACTCAGTCCGATATGTGTTACCTGCTGCAAGAGATGACTCTCGAAGTAAGATAGTACAGTTACGTAAGAACTTACCATAGCAGTAGATCTTAGAGAGAAGCTCTTGCAGCAGGTATGGCTTCCCACCCACCTTCCCTCTAGGGGACTCTCTTCTGCACTCGGTTTGCATTGGCAACATTATGATTGCTCTGTGTGGTATTCGTCTTGGTTCTCTGTTCCTGAACACCTTCTACTCTTGATCCTGGAGTCTCTGGTGGGAGACCTGAGGGCCACCGGGAACTGCCCTCCCTTTACACTATATGTGACGTCGGGGGCAGGCCGACGACGGGGGAGTTCCCCACCAGAGACTGCTAGGTAGATGGGGTCTTGCCAGCTTCAGTCCTACATGTGTTACCTGCTGCAAGAGCTTCTCTCGAAGATTTACTGTTATGGTAAGTTCTTACGTAACTGTACTATCTTCCTTTCTGCTGCAGATTTCTTCATCTTCAGGCAGTTTTCTTCAACTCTCCGTTATGGATGACTTGAAGTTGGCACCGAGAGTAAAAAAGGGCGCATGGGCAGAAGATGTCCGGATGGACCCACCCACCATGTGTGTCTACTGCCTAGGCCACGAACACAATCCCCAGGTGTGTTGCCTTTCTCGCACTTTGCATTCTTCAATTTTGGAAGACCAGCATGCTTGGCTTCTGCTGGGTGCCCTGATGAACAAGATCCTCCCGTTAAATCGAAAGATGCCCATCGGGCAGTCTCTGAACAGCTTATGGCTTTTGAGGAGGATGCGGCTCAGGTCACGAAGCATGCCTCTTCAGCTTCATCCTTTATGCTGCTTCTTTAGGCGCCACATTTTCAGGGCATTTCATGATCTGTGTCAGTCTCTTCCCACCTTTGGGCAGGGTCCCTCTGTGGGCACTAAATCCTCCAAAAAAAGAGACTAAAAAGGAGTTTCGCCATCGATTGTGAGCTCACGAGCGCTCTCAGGCCTTGGATTCCCACGCTTCCTTGGAGGTTTCGACTATGGTTGCTCCCTCGACCCTGGCTGTTGGCTGCATGGTTCCATCGAGCCAGTTAGTCGAGATGCCCGTCGACCAACCTGTTGAGATATTTCTTGAACCGGTCAACCTGTAGTTTCCAGATGAAGCTGATACCTCCCTCTCTAGGACTCCAGTCCTGCCTATTACCTCCCAGGGAGGGTCGACCACCCTGCTGATCCAGTCCCTAGCCCTTGGGATCCAGTAATTCTGGAGGATCCTCGCATTTTGCTGGCTCCCTCCAAGACCTACTGTTGGCGGCCCTAACGGTCAAGGTCATGGTCCCGATCCCAAAGCCCCAAGTCAAGCAGCCCATGCTGGCATTGGCATTCCCGTTCTCGGCATTCGGGCAAGCCGTGTAGCAGCTACTCCTCCTCTTCTTCCTCCTCGGACGAGGAGAGGCTCCACCTCAAAATGCATCGGTGTTACAAGGAGCTTATGTTGCACCAGCTCATGTTCACCGGGGATGAGCCGATTCTGGCCCCCACCCGGCTATCACGTGGCTCCCGCCACTGAGGCCCCAGCCTACCCCGGCTCTGTCGGTTCCAGCTTCGCCTTCCCCAGCCTCCCCGCCTATTAAGGTGGAGCCACCACCTAAACAACTGAAGGAGGGCCCCCTCCTAAGGATGCCTACACTGCTTCAGGGCTTCCTCATTGGCTGTCAGTCACCATGACTCCAGACAGACCCCATAGGGTCAGAAGGGATTCAGATGGTCGACCTTTGTTCGACAAATCCTCGGCGTCTGAGGGCTCTTCCCTGCACTCCCATCCATTGGATGTTGAGTCAGGAGAGGATTTGTCGACAGAGCATGGTCCCACTTCTTTTGCAGACCTGCTCCATTTAATCTCGGAGTCTATGGGTCTTTAGATGGAGCCCCTCCAGAAACAGGCTAAATACCTTCTGACTGAGATTCTCGACCGGGGTGATTCCCCTTGGGAGGCCTTCCCAGTCACCAAGGCCATTCTTGGCACCGCACTGGAGCTTTGGCAGCATCCTGCCTCTTGCCCTGCACAGTCGGCCTGGATGGCCCACAAGTATGTGGTCCCTACCAGCTCACTGTCTGGTTGGGTCTGGTGGCGACTCGGTCTTTTGGCATACAGGCAATGTCGGGGATGTGGATAAGCCTCCTGACAAGGAATCCAAGATAGTGGATCATATAGTCAAGAAGGTCTATGCGGCTTCCTCCCTCGGCCTTCGGCAAAAGTTTGGCCTTTTAATGGTCTCTCCTGGGCACCCTTGATGAGGTGCTTTCTCATCTCCCTGTGGACTGCCAGACCATGGTCATGCAGGTCCTGGACCAGGGCCAAACAGTGGCTAAGCAGCAGCTCCAGACAGCCATGGATATTGTCGACTCCTGCACCCGGTCTGTGGCCATTGCGGTGGCCATGCACCGCAGGCCTTGACTGAGGATCATAACCTTAATGACAGATACCCAGCACAAACTGGCAGTGTCCCCTTCCTGGGCACTGACTTATTTGGGCTGGGGGTGGAAGGACACCTCACTCGCATTGAGAAGTTCATTGCCACCCTGGACTCTGTCACTTCCACCCAGAGGGATCCCAAGGGCTCTAAGGCTCAGAAGAAGAAGCCCTTTTGGCCCCTCTCTGCTCCTGAGGCCAAGTTGTCCAGCCCCCAGCTGGGCAGCATGCCCAGGCTTGGTGTCCTCGGCTGAAGTCAGTTGTTTCGGTTATCTGGAAACCTGGAGGTCGATGTCCCGATGGTCCCTCATCCGATCCCTCCTCCACTTCCAAGCCTGCCCAGTGACACGATGGGGGTGCCTCCCCCATGCCTGTCCTGACTCCCCTGGGGTGCCTGCTCCGCCACATCCTTTCTGTCTGGTCCGCTGTTACCATGGACAGGTGGGTCCTCAAGGTGGTCAGTCAGGGTCTGCCTCTACAGTTCAAAGTGTGCCCACCTTGCCGAGCTCATGCCCCACGGGAGGACATGGTGTCCACTGAAATTCTGTCAGCCTTTTGGGAAGACATTGCCCAACTCCACCAGAAGGAGGTCTCAGACCCTGCAGTACACCCCGGATTTGTCTCCAGGTACTTCCTAGTGCCAAAATGGATTGGGGGTTGGGGCTGACGCCTCATCTTAGATCTGCACAACCTGAACAAATTCCTGATGACCAGTGCTTCCCTGATGTGCTGGGGTGCCCACCTGGGGGACCACAGAGTCCATGGACCCCTGAGGAGTCCTGATACCATATCAACCTGCTGGAGCTTCAGGCAGTTCGGGTGGCGCTGACAGCTTTTGCTCCACACATTCGGGATCAGGTCATTCAGGTCCAGACGGACAGCACCACAACCGTGTACTACCTAAACAAACAGAGTGGGATGCACTTCCTTCCTCTGTGCAGGGAAGCTCTCTGCATCTGGACCCTCGTGCTCAGCCTGGATGTCGATCTCCTGCCCATCCATGTGACCAGCGTCTCCAACCAGCTGGTGGGTGGCCTCAGTCATGTGGGTGAAGTGTCTCATGAGTGGTTTCTCCATTCAGAGGTAGTACACAGCCTGTTTTCCTGACGGGGCACCCCTCTGGTGGACCTGTTTGCCTCCAGGGAGAACGCAAACCTGAGGCTGTTTTGTGCCCGCCCCCCTCAGCAGGGAACACTGCAGGGGGATGCCGTTTCGAGGCCCTGGACACCGGGCCTCCTCTATGCCTTCCCTCTGTTTCCCCTGATCCACAACGTGCTGATCAAGGCCAGGAGGACAAGGCTTGGATGATCCTGGTGGCCTCAGACTGGCCCTGCCAGTTCTGGTACCCTGATCTCCTCAGCGTCAGGTGCAGGTTCCCGTAGTGTCTTCCTCTCCGCCCAGACCTGGTCTCTTGCAATCAGGGGAAGGTACTCCATCTGGACCGTCAGTCCCTGCACCTGACAGCCTGGTTCCTGAGCGGCTAGAGTTCCAGGTTTTGGGTCTCTCCGAACATGTCCTCAATGTTGTCAAGGCTTCTTGGGAAGGAGTCGGCCAGAAAATGCTATGCCTTCAAACGGAAGAGGTTTTCCATTTGGTACCAGGGCAAGGGGCTTGACCCCTTATCTTGTCCAGTGGCTAGCATTCTCGACTACCTCTGGTCACTCTCTCAGTTGGGTCTTCGGTCAACAACCTTTAAGGTGCACATGGCAGTCATTTCTGCCTACCGAGTATGGGCTGGTATGACATCGGCGCAGGGGAAGGTGGTCTGGCACTTATTTAAAGGTTTAAAGGCCTTGACCACATTTCCCCTCCAGTGTGTGAACCACCACCACCATGGGGCTTGTTGCTGGTGTTGGCAAAGCTCATGAGCAAGCCATTCAAAGTGATGCACAGGTGTGAAATGTCTCACCTGTCATGGAAGACTGCCTTCTTGCTGGCTATCACATCAGCCAGAAGGATCAGTGAGCTCCAGACACTCTCGGTGAAGTCTCCTTACTTGGTCTTCCACAGGGACAAGGTTGTCCTTCGCCCCAACCCAAAGTTCCTCCCGAAGGTTGTGTCTGAGTGTCACCTTAACCAGGTGATTAGTCTTCCAGTGTATTTCACCAACCACACCTCAAAGGCAGAACACAGACTTCATACTCTGGACCCGAGGCAAGCATTTACCTACTATAAGGAGTGTAAGGCTGGAGTTCGGGGAGAGGTTCGACAACTGTTTGTCACCTATGCAGACGCCGCACTTGGTAGACTGGCAGCTAAGCAGACGATTAGCAGGTGGATTGTTTCCTGCATCAATGTCTGCTGTAGATTGGCAGGTAGGGAGCCTCCCGTAGGGCTAAGGGCTCATTCCACTCATCATATCCCTGCCTCAGTAACTGCTTCCAGGGCTGTCTCTATCCAGGAGATATGCAGGGCTGCTAGCTGGAAGTCAGCGCACACCTTCATCTCCCGCTACCACATCGGCCTTGAATTGCACCAATATGTTTTGGGGCCTCAGTTCTCTAATCTCTGTTTCCTAAGTAGGGGGTGTCACCTTACCCCTTCCTCCCTGGAGAACTGCTAGGGGTCTGCCAGAAGTGTGGATAAGTACACCACAACCACGTCCCTAGAAAAACAGGTTACTCACCTGTAACAGTAGATCTTCTATGGGCAGGTCTCTTTCAGTAGATTATTACTCTTGGGAGTCCGCTAGGTGGAGCTGTCACATGGTAGCTTCTTCCAGCAGTTTTCTATGGGCCCCCCCCCCCATACATCACTTCCTTTGGCTGTGTATAAGAGGGGGCAGCCCCCAGGCACCCACTGTTCGCATGGTAGCTAGCACAGTCTTCTGTGTTGCAGTCTTCGACGTGAACTTGAACCTGATTTGTCTTCTCTGTGCCGGGCCTGTGGCATACTCTTCTACTTCCACTGGGCTGGGCCTGTGAACCACTCACAGTACCCTCGGTTCTCCTTGTTTCAGCGGGCCTGTGTTCACTCACAGCACCCCTGCTGCTCCTTGGCCCAGGCTCTCTCGCTGGGTCAGGGACTCCGTCCATGGCTAACAAGGCAGCCATCCTGGGACAGACCTTGGGTGCCCCATGTTAAGGGTGCCTCAGACCAAGGCTCTTGTTCCTGGCATCAGAGGGAGGAGGATTCACAGTCCTCTCACCCCCTCCGATCTGCTCTGTCGACGGTGGCTCCTCCATCGTTGATGGGGCGTTCATCGTCGATGGGGCAGCACCCCCTGTTGACAGGGCCTTTGTTGCTCCTCTCATCATCGATGGGTCATCCCCGTCGATGGAGCACTCTCCTGCATGTGTTTCATTGACGGGCACTATCCCCCCATTGACAACGCGCTCCCCGTCGACGGGGCAGCTTCCTCCATCGATGGAGCTTGTTTCTCTCTCCCCCCTGTTGATGGGAGGCCTTCCTCTGCCAACTGGGCATGCTGTTCCTGCTCTCTCGTTGACGGGAACTCATCCCCCATGGACAGGACACCTGGATTTGCATTCCTTGTCGACGGGGCTACTTCCCCCGTCGACGGGACATCATGATATTCTTCCCTTGTCAACAGGGCTGCATCGACGGCACCTCATGGCACTTGTTCCTCGTCGATGGGCGCTTCCCTGTCAACGGAGGGTGCCCTGCACTCGAAATATTTCCAGTCTGGGGTATACTGATCTCCCTCCCCGCCTGCTCCTGGCACGGGCACCTTGATGCTGGGCGGCTGGCTGGCTCCCTCCTGCCTCTCTGTCCGCCCGGTGACCCTTCTGTGATGCCTAAGGCCTGGTTTCAGGGTCTCATCCTGATTTCTTGCCCCTCCTCCTGTGCCATTCCGCAGGGGTCGGGATGCCACCCTCTGGATGCTGGAATCTGCTGTCCCTGAGGTGCCTTGCCGTCCTCCGAGCGCCGCTCTTGCGCGCCCTCTATCTGTGGACCTCCCCTCTTCCCAGGTGCCGGGCATTGCCCACATCGTTATGGTGGTTCTACAGTCCATGGGTCATGGCCCGGCATCGGACTCATCCTCCAGGTCCTCTGCCACGCCGTTCCCCCTCGGCCCCGCCCAAGCACTTTCACCCAGATCCAGTGGTTTCCGCCTGGTCCCTCCCCTCTCATGTGTCTAGACTCTCACTATGGGGACTCGGACAAGGAGGATCCCTTCGAGGTGCCCGGCTCGGATGCCGGCTTTTCAGACTATGGGGCCCCTGGTTCCCCCCTCTCCGTCTCCTCTGTCTTGGAGGACGTCCCGCCTGCCCCTTCAGATGCCTCCACAGATGCTTCCTTTGTGGATCTGCTGTTGCAGATACAGGACATGTTCTGCTTCCCTGCAGGGGACCCGGATTTCCTTCGCCTGGACTTGGCAGACTACCTTGGCATGCCTGAGGAGCCTGTCCTGGTTGTCCCTCCCTTGATTCTTGCATATGCCAATGCCATGTCTCAGGCCTGGTGCCATCCTGCTTCTGTTCCGCCCACCCACCGTGGGCCTGACCGGTTTTACAGTGCCCTACCAGGCCACCCATGCTTGTCCGCCATGCCTGTGGCTGACTGGGTGGTCATTATGGCAGCTCACGACCGGACCGCTTGGCCCCACTACACTAGTACGGTGCCACCGGATCGGGAATCCCAGCGCCTTTATCACCTTGACAAGAAGGTCTACGCCTCCAGTACCCTCTGCTGCGCATCCTTAACTATCTGGGCCACATAGCCCAGTACCTCCACACGCTGAGTGCCTCGGCTGTTGACGCGCTGTCCTCCTTGCCACCCTCCCAGGAGTCGGCCCGGGTGATGCAGCTTGTTTCTGCCTTGTTCTCTCTTGCCCGTCACCTGCTCAGGGCGAGCTATGATGTGGTTGACACCACTGCCCACCTGTCCTCCACTGGCGTCACCTTGCACCACCATGGCTGGCTATGGGTGTCTGGTTTGGCTCCCGACGTCCAGTTGTTGGTTGCTGATGCCCCTTTCTGCGGTGACCGGTTGTTTGGTCCTGGTGCCCAAGCCATTCTGGACTCCCTCTAGGCCTCTGAGCATACCCTGAGGTTGGTACAGGACCTCTACCATACTGCACCACAAGCCCCATCTCCCACTTCTGCAGGTGGGCCGTCGCGTTCCTGGACCCCATTCTGGGGGCTCCATGGGATCATGTAGAGTGACCTCGGGTCTGCCCCTGGCCGCCCCCTCCGCCTGCCTGCCCCCACCGCCCACCCTTTTGCATCTAGCCACTCCATGGGGCTTTCCCACTGCCTCCTCTTGCAGGCCTCAGAGACGCCCAAGGGACTGTCCACCCATTCTGTGGAGGCTTTCTTCCATTTCTGGACACATCGCTACTCCTCGTGGATGTCTTGGGGACCTCTGCTACTCTCCCTCCTGGAGCTCTTCAGTGTCCCCCTGCTGTGGGATTTCCAGGGTGTCTTGCCCCACTGCTCTCCACTACCGCCCGCGCTTTCCACGCTTTTGGAACCCAACTGGATTTTCTGCTTGCTATGGCCTCTCGACCCCGGCTCAGCCAGTTGAATCACTGGCATGGCCCTAGTCCTTCTCTCCCTTTGTGGAGTGTTCCTGCCGTCGCCACCCTTGGCTTCTCAGCCCTTCCGGGGGTGTGTGGCTTGAGTTGACCTGACTATGAATTTTGTGATGCCGTCCCTTGTCCGGGATCACATGGCTGTCTCTTAGATATGTCTGCGGCTCCTCCATGGCTTCCGCCTTGTGTGCTTGCCACCTCTTTTTCCGTTATCACGGATGTGTCTCCTTGGCATTGCTTGGAGCCGTGGCTTATATCCCGGCTTCCTGCTCTACTTGTCCTCCCTTTCTTATAACTGCTTGGTACTCTCCCACGAGTAATAATCTACTGCAAGAGACCTGTCCGTAGAAGATAGTATCATTATGTAAGAACTTACCATAACAGAAGATCTTCGAGGTATGGTCTCTTGCAGTAGGTACAATCCCGCCCTCCGTCTCCTTGCCTTTTTTGCTACAGGGTCCTTGGATCTCAGGACATTGGGATGGGTGTTTTCCTTGGTCCCTCGGTTTTCCTCGGTCTCTGCCTTTTGTGTGCTGCAGCCAGCTGGGAATAGTGTGCCTGGGGTCGCCCCTTTATTCACAGCCAGAGGAAGTGATGTATGGGGGCCGCCCCATAGAAGACTGCTGGAAGAAGCTACCATGTGACAGCTCCACCTAGCGGACTCCCAAGAGTAATAATCTACTTCAAGAGACTGTACCTTGAAGATCTACTGTTATGGTACCTTCTTACGAAGCAATACTTTTTAGGAGTGGTATATGTTGTACATCCACACTGACCCACCCGACCTCCCCTGGCAAGTGGCACACTGACTCTTGCTTCCAGCGGGTAAGATCTGACATCACGGGGCGGTGCAGAGGGAGTTACCACCCGGGTGGGTGGTAGGAGCCAGCTTGAAGACTTTCTGGCAAGGCTTAATGGGAAAGGAACACTGCCAGAAGTGTGTATGTACACCATACACCTCTCCTAGAACTACTATTACAGGTGAGTAACCTGTTTTTTTTCTCTCAGCCCTATCTTGTGCTAACATTCGATGATCTTGGGAGAAGGTACAGTAGGGATCCTGAAAAGGCAAGTTGCTTCTGCAACAGGGCTGTGTCTGAACACCAACTCTGTCTGGGCAGGTGCTCTGGCAACGGGCAGTCTGGGGACCGGGAGGAGGGACAGTCTGCTCGGAGTTGCAAAACCAAAAATAATGGTCCCAAACCAGCACACGCTTGGAATCGGGGCTTTGCACCATTTGGACTTAACCTCTTCCCACAAAAAGCATAAGGGGAAGAAAGGGCTTTGCTTTGTTTTGCTTTGAAACACACTACTTCTGTGGACCCAGGTGCTCCACTGTCATTACTAATGACACCAGGGTTGTCTGAACCTGCCAGGTTGAGGTCTCCATTCCTGATCCCCTCTCTGTCAGTAGAGGCGACTCTGGTGGGCAGATTGTCTGTTGGGCAGCTTCTGTGGAACAGTGGCTGCAGTATATATGTGAAGCAGTGCCATTTTTGGTGCCAGCTCCTGACCTTAGTGTTAGGCTGTTGGTCTTGCCTCTGCTCCCTTTTTTGGTCTACGTAATGGAGCTGTTTGGGGAAACAAAAATCCCTTCAGAGGTAAACTGTGTTTCCTAGCCTGAATGGCAAGGGTAAGCTGTTTTTCTTTAAAGTGAAGCGCTTAACAGCATGTTAGTATCCCGCCCCTTCCTGAGCTGTGTGGTTCACCCATGCCATTGCTGGGGGGTAGGTTTCTGTTTGAGCCACAGGTACTAGTGGGGCACAGCGAGACAGCGCCGACACAGCAGCGTTCAAATTGGGGAAGTGCTTCATGTACTGTCTGTGAGCCATACAGTGCTCAGCTTGGGGGTATGGCATTAGGCAACGGGAAAAGTTTTTCCCAGTAGCCTTCTCCCTGTTTATTGTTGCAGCAACCATAGGGGCCTCATATGTATTGTGGCAGCACAGGACCATGGGGCCTTGTATAAATTTTGCACCTACATTGCAGCAGACTATACTCGTTTGCCTTTTGTGATACTGGCTATTAGGAAGTGGCACCATCTGAGACCTGTCATGTTTAAGAGATGTAAGACCTGCAAGAGAATGATGAGATCTCACCTTGATATAGAGCTCTTGCAGCAGGCAGTAACTATTAGGACTATGGCAACAGGCACTAGAACCCCACGGAAAAATTCTAGCTAGCAGTCTATGGCGGAGGACCACCCCGACATCGGCCCTACCTCTCTCGCCCATGGTATAAAGGGGCGGTCTCCCGGCACCATCTCAGTTTTTTTCCCCATCGTCAACTCATGCATCTTGGCTCCACAGATGCCTCCTGCTACCAGTCGACTGTCATTTTCACGCTTTGCGCAGTTACTGTTTTTTCATCAAATCTAACTGAATTCGTTGTGTATTTCTACCCAGCCAGCTTCATCTGCAGAGCAGCAGAAATCGAAGTGCATGTGCAGCAAGCAGATCCCTGCAAAAGACAGCCATTCAGCCTGCCTTATGTGCCTAGGCCCCAACCATAAGCCAGACGCCTGCCTTAGCTTACTTAAATAGGAGGACCCGCATCCACCGCCTGAAGACTTTAAAAGCACACCTCCTTGAACAACAAGTGGCCGCAATGGAGAAGACCCACTTGGGGCACAGCTCGTCTTCCTCCTTGGCCAAGGACTCCTGTCCTAGAGAGAAGAAATCAAGCAGGAAGCCCCATCATCAAGACAAGGATAGCTCTAGGTAAAGAATCCTGTCTCCGGTCTCCACACAAGGCTTCCAAAAGTTCTGACTCCGGCGCAAGCTCAGACTTAGCTCCTCCAATCTCCCTTGCTCTCCCTGGCTTATTGTCAAGGTAGCCTCCCGCCTCAACCCAGACGTCAGGTGGGGAGTCTTCCGGGCTAGGGCCTTCACAGACCCCTATTTCCCTGGCTATCAGGCCCCACAAGCTGTCATTAGGGTCTCAGCCAGAAGGATCAACCCACACTTCATCAGACAGCAGGTTGGAACCTGCCGTCCACAGCACCGCTGCCTCTGGGTCATCAGACAAGATGACGGAGTCCGACGACACCAGGAACACAAGCACCACAAGAAACCACGCTCACCTTCCAAGTCATCGTCAGCCGGGGCTCCAGGCCGATGACAGTCCACAACGCCCTCAGACTCCACAACGAAGCCAGAGCAGATGACACCCTCCAAGCCATCGTTTGATCCACAGGGCTCTAAAAAGGGTCTGACCATGGACCCGATGTCGGGGGACCTGACACCTGCCTCTGAGAGAGTCACAGACCAGGCATCACTTGCTCCATCACTACCTCCCCCTCGGGAGCCCGATGACCAGATGCCAGGGCACCCGACTTCAGGGGATGAGACACTGCCAGACCTGACGCCCAACACAGTGACACCATCAGACCTGACAACAGAGGGACTAAACCAAAGGGTCTGATGCCAGGACCCTCGGACGCCCCTACCCCGAAGACAGACCCACAACCGGGCCCCATGGTCCCTTTGGCTGAGGTCAGTGCTCTATTCACCAGTTGGTAGAACACTATCAAAGGAGATCTGTTGCCCAGATCGCTGGAGCCGAACCCCACTCCTGCGGGGACCCTTATTCCAGCTCCACCTAAGCAACCGACCCCTCTTCCACACAGAACGCCTTTGCCACCCAGGATGCCAGCCCACCCAGCTTCAGGCGGCGATGGACAAGAATCTCCCGGAAGATGGAAGCATGGTCATCGCCCATCGTCCAGATCCTCCTCCAGATGCCAGAGTTGCTCTAGCGGACGCCGGTCCACATCTTCAGAAGAGTCCACCGGAGGCTCCTCCTCTTAAGACTCGTCAGAAGACAACTTGTCTCTTCCATCTCTGGATCCAAAGAGGGATTCGCCAAGGTCTCCTCTGGACGATCCTACTCCTAGATGTGATGAGGCACATTCAGTTCCTTAACCAGTGGGAGACGGAAGATTTAGACCCCGAGAGGCGCTGTCTGATGAAATTTTTAAGGGCCACTGACCCAAAACTCTTGGTCATCTCACCATTAGTGGAGCCCTTCCAAGACATTACGAAACTAGGCTGGAAGCACCCTTCCATGACCTCGGCGCTTCCTAAGAAAGCTGACCACTTATATAGGACCCCTAGGGAGGAACCACATTTGAGTGAGCAACTCAAAGTGGACTCTGGTCCTTACGGTCGCACATGGTAGGACTCAACAACCGAAGCATATGAGCTCCCAACCACAAAAAGATGGACCAGTTTAGCCGGATGTTGTACTCTTTAGCCATCTGTACGGTCCGGTCATTACATTTTCTGGCACAGATGGTGATGTACCAGAAGTCTCTCTGGAACAAGGCTATGGGCCTGGCTCAGTCACAGCCCGACTCCACTAATAAGTCGGAGCTCTTAGCCATCCTACAGTCTGGTGCTGATGTTGGCAAACATGTTCTCAGGTGCTCATATGACTCGGCAGACACTGCTGCCAGAGCAGCTGCCACGGGGATATGCCTTGGGTGCTACTCTTGGTTGAGGGTCTCGGGCTTCCGACAGGATTTCCAGGATGCTATCCTCGGTGCCCCTTTTCAGGGATAAGTTCTTTTCGGCCAGGAGGCAGAAAAGATGATCACAGGCTTGCAGGACTCAGGAAAAGCAGTTTCTGAAATCCAGAAGATGTAGAAGTCGGAGCCAACCCCATCCTGGCGTCGGCCCTTTCGCAGGCAACAAGGCCAGTAGTGGAAACGACAGCAGCAAACAGGGGGTTATAAAAGAAAAAGCACCCCCTATCATCAGGGACACAGGGACCAAGGAATGCCAAAAATGCCAGAGCTCCCTTGCCCACTCCAACATCCTCAGCATTACTCTCTGCCCCCCCCCCTCCAGTGGAGCTACAGGGGGAGGCAGTAGCAGGGCAGTTTTCCTTTTACCTCACAGGTTGGACCAGCATTATGGCAGATCAGTGGGTACTCCAGAGTATAGAAAGGGGTTATGCTCTGGAGTTCACCCAAATACCTCCAGACAACCCTTCAATTTCCACTCATTGCTCCCCATCCCACGCAGGCCTCAATCGGGCAGAAATCCAAGCCCTCCTGAGCAAAAAGGCAATCCAGGTAGTCCCACTAAGTCAAAGAGGAAAGGATTATTACTTCCACTTCTTTTTTAGTTCCAAAAAAGACAGGGGACCTTCGTCCCATCCTGGATCTCAGTCAGCTGAACAATTTTATCGAATACAAAAGGTTCAGGATGGTGACACTGCCAGGATTGCTTCCCGTGCTACACCAGGGGGACTGGCTCAGCTCCCTGAACATGCAGGACACATACATGCACATAAAAATCCTGCCACCCCACAGAAAGTACCTTCCAGGGCGAGTATTATCAGTTTGGGCGCTGCTGTTAGGCCTCTCCTCGGCACCTCGAATATCCACCAAGTGCCTGGTGGTGGTGGCAGCAGCTCTCAGGAGGCAGGGACATTACATCTACCCCTACATTGACAACTGGTTTCTGACAGGTCCCACAAGGGACCAGCTGCATCACATGCTGAAAAGTAGTTTCCAACTGTTCCAAGCCCTGGGGATCACCTTAAATCTTCCCAAGTCATCCCCCGGCCCAGTCAGAGATTACAATACATAGAGGCCATCCTGGACACCATCCAAGGGAAGGTCTTCCTCCCCCTCAGACAGGGAAGATCGCCTGCAGGTGCTGGCTTGGAAAATCACCTCCTCAGGCCAGATATCAGCCAGAATGCTTTTGCAGCTCCTATTCCACATGGTAGCTGCCATCACGACAGTGCCCTTAGCTTGTCTCCACATGAGAGTGCTTCAGTGGAACCTCAGGGTACAGTATGACAGCGTTTGGACGATCTCGAGCAGCAAGTTCGGATCTCCAGTGCCGTGCGTCAGACTTTGGAATGGTGGCTCACCCACTCCCAACTAGAGACAGGTGCTCCATTTCGAAAGTCCCAGTCCTCTGCAAATCCTGACAATGTATGCCTCAGGACTGGGGTGGAGTGCGCATTTCAAAGAAAATCAAACAAGAGGTACGTGGACTCCTTTGGAACGCAGCCTCCACATCAATGTGTTGGAGACGAGAGCCGTTCTGTATGCCTTGCAAGCATTTCAGACGGACCTTCTTCCAGATCCCTTATTGATTCAGACAGACAACATGTCAGAGGTCTTTTACATCAACGAGTAAGGGGGCACTCACTCCAATCCCCTTTGTAGCGAGGTCATGAGAGTCTGGTACTGAGCAGTAGAGCACATCAGGAACTCACAGCGGTGCACGTTCCAGGAGTGCAAAACACGTTGGCCAACAGCCTAAGCTAATCTCGGTCTCAGGCCCAAGAGTGGGAACTACTACAGGAAGTAGTAGATGATTTATTCGAAAGATGGGGAATTCCAGAACTGAAACTCTTTGCATCCCCACTCGACGCCAAACTGCCCAGTTTCTGCTCGCTAGATCCAGGGCCCGGTGTTTTCTGGAGAGACACGTTGTCCCTCCCTTGGACAGGGAGGTTTCTTTATGCCTTCCCTTCCTTCCCACTACTTCAGAGAGTGCTGCTCAGACTTCAAGCGGAATAAGCAGGCATGATTCTCATAGCACCGTTCTGGCCTTGGCTGATTTGGTTCCCATTGCTCCAGCAACAGAACCTCCGATTCCTCTACCCCATCCGCTCACTTGCTCTCCCAGGAGCAAGGAACTCTATCTAGTACATGCAAATCTCAAGTCTCTGCACCTGCATGCATGGCTCCTGCAGACTTAGTCAGGGACCGGTACGGGGTGTCAGCAGGGGTAGCGGAGGTTCTAGTGGCTGCGAGAAAATCCTTGACCAAGGCCACCTACACCATAAAATGGAAGCACTTCTGCCTATGGGCTTGTGCCCTCGTCTGGACCCGTTCACCTGTCCAGTGAATTTGGTCCTCGAGTATTTCCTTTCCCTGACCAATGCAGATCTTAGCTACTCGTCCATAAAGGTACACCTTTCTGCACTGCCAGCTTGTCGTGTACCAGTGGATGGCAGGAACCTGGCACAAATGGATCTGTCCCGCACCTTTCTGTGAGGTATGATGCACAGTAAGCCGCCCATTGAGGCCATATTTCCCCATGGGATCTCTTATTTTTGTTAGAGAAGCTTACGTTGTCTCCCTTTGAGCCAGCCATAAGTTGTGAGCTACGCTTCCTGTCTTGGAAAGTGCCATTTTTAGTTGCCACCACATCAGCTTGAAGGATTTCCGAGCTTCAGGCTCTGATGTGTAAAGTGCCCTATTTAATTTTCCACAGGGATAGGGTATCCCTGCGCAGTAATCCTACGTTTCTCCCGAAGGTGGTGTCTGAGTTCACCCTTAATCAGGACATCCATCTCACAGTTTATTACCCAGAGTACTCAAATAGAGGGGAGACCTTGTTGCATACTCTGGATGTGCACAGAGTTCTTCGTTTTTACGTTGACTGTACCAGGTCTTGAAGAAAATCTGATCAGTTGTTTGTATCTTTCGCCCCAAGAATGCTAGGGGTGCCAAAGACTAAGCAGACTTTGTCCAAATGGTTGGTCAATTGCATAGTTTTCTGCTTCCAAAAGTATGACAAACCTTCACCGTGCTTGGTTGAAGGTCACTCCACTAGGGGTGTTACCCATTTCGTTTGCATCCCTCAAAAATGTGTCTGCAGTGGATCTTTGTGCCGCAGCCACCTGGAGTTCTGTCCACATGTTCATCAAGTATTACAGTTTGGACATTGTTTCCAGAAGGAGAGCAGGTTTCGGGTTAGCTGTTCTCCAGGGACTGCTCTCTTAGGAGCTACTGTGGATTTCTATATCCACCATCCATCTGACCTGGATCTTATCCTTGTACTGATTGGGACTCAGTCCTAATGGTTACTGCCAGCTGCAAGAGCTCTGTCTCAAAGTGAGATAGTACAGTTCTGTAAGAACTTACCGTAACAGTAGATCTTCGAGAAGAGCTCTTGCAGCAGACATGCTTTCCCTCCCTCCGTCCCTCTTGTTAGGAAGGTATAATTTCTTCTTCCTTTAGGGGATGTTAGAACCTCCTCAATTCCCCATCTTTCATACAGTCGGGTCTGTGGTGGGCAAACTGAGGTGGTGCCGGGGGGCCAGCCCTTTATACCATGGGCAACATGGGGGATGGGACTGACGTCAGGGGGCCATCCCCCACCATAGACTGCTAGCTAGAATTTTTCCGTGTTGTCCTAGTGCCTAGCGGCATAGTCCTAATGGTTATTGCCTGCTGCAAGAGCTCTTCTCAAAGATCTACTGTTACGGTAAGTGCTAACGTAACTGTACTATCTTCTCCCTTAGGGTCTTACTGCCCTAACTGTGTATGTAATATGTTCTAACAGGTCTGTTACGGTCCCCCCGATCGAACCCCTGAGCTGGGGGACTGCCCCTTAGGTACCGACTGCTAATAGTAAGACTGAGTTGCGAAAACTCTTTTTTGCTGCTCTTAGATGGGTTGCTGAGTTCTGAAGGACACTTTCACCATCACACCCCAAACCCATGGTGGGCCCCTCAGGTCAGGGGGGCCCACACAGGCATGTCCAGGTGCACTAGAGCAGAGTGATACTGCTCAGCCAGATCTGCAATCAGCCCCTGACCTTGACAGCATGGAAGGTCAAGGTGAGGATACAAGAAGGTGCAAGGAAAACCCTGACCCATCAACACTGTCAGATGAGGAAGAAGATCCCTCCGAAGAGCTAAAGAGGGAGTGGATGGAACCTAAGAAGAAGATTCTGATCCCTCCCTGTTTGATACAAAGTCTGTATCATATCTTATAACAGAAGCTTGTCGAATACTGCAGCTGAAGGAGGTGCAGGTCATGGAGTTCTTGGATGTGAATCCTATCCTGTCTGCCTCGGCCTCTGCACCAGTGTTTTCCAGACTTTGTGCACTGTGACTAGATTATTGAACAGGAATGGGCCGGGATAGATAAGCACAACCAGCTACTGAGGCCGAGTGTGCAATGTTTCCTATTTTTAGAGAAGAGCTCCAAGAAGTGAGAGATTCCTTCACTGGCAGATAAGGCTGTGCATAATTCTGTCAAGCACACAACCGTACCTGTCGAAGGTTTGTCAGCTCCAACTCACTCTGATAATAAGAGAGTGGACACTATGTTCAGACAGGCATTTGCTTCGAATGGGGTAAATCTTTGGATGTGTAATGCCTCTTTTTGTGTACCGTGCCAGGATGCCAACGTTGGTGCTGGACAACGTGGTCAGTCATTTTTTTTCCAAAGGGCTGAATCACCTCAACTGTGGAATTGACCACTTGTGCTGTAACAACTAACAGGTAAACCATTTAAGCCTATGAACAAGGTTTCACCTACAGTAAATCAGGCACTCCTACCGACCTTCTTTCCAAAGCCCAACATTTCATTGGCTGAGTAAGCGCTCCACATGCTCGATGTTCACAGGGCCTTGCTGTTCTACCAGGAGAGTATTTGGAATTTTGTAGCAGACCAGCAGCCAGACAGTTGGCCATTGGATTACCTCCTGCATTGCTCTGTGTTACAGGTTGGCTGGGGAAGAGCCACCAATGGGATTAAAGGCTCACTCTGCCAGACATACTACTGTCCCTGTTGATTCTGCCATGTACATCCCTGTGTCGGAAACATGTAGGACTGCTACCTGGCTAGATGTGCACAAATTCATCTCGCATTGCAGCATTGACCTGCTCAATCATCCTGCTACTGCATTTTCACCTCAGTCCTCAAGTCTGTGTTCGCCTAACTTGGTGTGTGCACCTTGCCCCACTGCCTGAGGACCGTGAGCAGTCTGCCAAAGCATGGCTAGTGAACTGAGTCTGAGTAGTTAGAAATAGATGTTACATACTTGTAACTGTAGTTCTACTGCTAGTATTCATTTTACATTCACACGACCCACCAGAGGTCCCCTGGCAGGGCTTGCTTTGGATTCCTGTTCCAGCATGCAGATCTGGGTACATTAGCAGCGAAGCTGGAGGACCACATAGTTGGGTGGTAGGAGGAGTTTGGCACGTAGAAGGTTCCTGTTCAGGACTGAGCATGCTTCATGGAAGACTGCTAAGTGTGCATGTGAAGAGAACACAAAATATATTAGTATCTACCCCCACTGCATCTTTTCTGGAACTTATGAACACTTCCACACAGTCTAGCTACTTGAGATGTGGTGTCTGGGGGAGATACTATATCGTAAGTGGCCGGACTTTGTGGAGGATGTTCCTGATGTTCAGGGAAGGCTACAGTGAGATGAGATCAAGGATTTGAAATAAAGGTTTTGATTCGATTACACCAGTAACCATAATGTGGGACAGTGGAGAGTTATGGTGTGAATGTTTTTTTCACCTGAAATGCCAACCAACCAGGTTTCAGTTTCTCCTCCCTCAGCCACATCACCACCCACCCCCTACCACCAGTATCTCCGACCAATGAAATATACTCATGGGTATGCTTTTAAAGGCTCGGGGAAATGGAAGTCTGGGGCTGGCTCAGTGTTCAGACAGTTTAAACCATCCCGTGTGCCCATTGTAACAGTCATCATACACAACCATGCTGCTACCCCAGCAGTTACTGTCAATTCTGAATCTTGGAGTGTGGCTAGACAAAACTGGCGCATGGAATATTAAAACCACCTGACTTTCACCTAAAATGGAGAGCCAGAGGCAAATGGGAGCTACTTTTGTTTCCCCTATATCCAGTGGAGATGGTAGCACACTAGCTAACATTAAATTGATGTTTTTGTCACTGAAATGTTGGGTTGTAGAAGCGCCAGTAAATGTACTCTAAAGGTGCTGTCAGAGTTCCCCTTCAGACAGTTTTCTATCTCAGTTATTTATTCTGATAGCTTGCTGAATCATTTTGTTTTTGTTTGTTTTTTAACACAGTAACATGGATTCAGATAATTTGTCTCAGATTTCTTTAATTTTTCTCCCTGACTTGAGTGGGTGGGGTGGGGTGTGTGCAGTTCAGCTATTTTCAAAGTGCTACTTGTTTTAAAAGCTTTCACATTAACTCTGATGCAGGCCGCTCCTGAGAGTATAGGTCACAGTGCTGGAGGAGAAGAGGAGGAGGAGGAGGAAGGAGAACACAGGCCACCACTGGATTTATTTAAGGCTATCTTTGCTAGTTCGTCAGATGAAAAGTCATCTTCATCGTCGGATGAGAACAGCGATGACGAGGGACCACTGCAGGAACATCAAGATCCAGTGTTACAAAGTACAGAGGATCCTGAGCAGCCAAATTCCTCCCCTGTCATAACAAAAGGTAGTAATCAAATGTGTTGAACTGGTTTGCTCTCCTTCAGGGAATGAAATAAATCATATTCAGTCTTGTCAGTAGGTGTAAGTTAACACAGTTGGACTGCTGTTTTTTATTATTTTTTTATTTTATTTAGGCAGAGCAGTTCTAAAACACTGCACAGTAACAGTGCATGCAGACTGTAGACAGACAATTTGACATAGTATGGAAATCACTTTGGTGATAACTGCTGAAAAGAAGTACTCTTCTTTAAAGTGCTCCAGCAGGGCAGCAGCAGTTCATTGAGTGCACTACATTGCATCCTGAGAGACCATCGTTCGCATGGGAGCCTAGGAATCTCTCTCTCTGGAGCCAGTTTGGAGGGGGCTAGGCAGATCTTGCTACTGGGGAAAGAGGGTGTGGGTCACCCTATATTTGTGTGTTCCCTGCATGCTGACCCCAGAACCCCACTGGTGTGAAGGAAGCCCACCCTCCCAACTGGAGGAAGGATTGCATCATTGTGGACCTGAGATGTGAGGTGGGGGGAAAAAGGGAGAAACAATTATTTAAAAATATATGTATAAGTATATATTTATTTGTGGTTTAGAACATCAGTCAACTCCACAGGAAACAGTCGTTCCTGTTTCAACATCTGCAAAACATGCTGAGGAGTTGGAGGAGGAGGAGAAGGAGGAGAATGAGGAAGAGTTTGGGCCCAGGCTGCCACCAGCTTTCGTTTCTGGTTCGTATATCAATTATAAAATAAGTCAAATAGTTAAGATTGCAAACATCTCTCCAAGTGTGGAATTTCTGAACTCTTCTCTGTAAATCAGATATATTGTTATGTGCAATACTTCCACTTATGACCTGCAAGTTTTAAATGTTACTAAGCTTTCATAACTGAAATTAGATTTGGTCTCTTCAGTAGTTCTAATTTTTTTAAACTGTATTTTGTGTCTTTCTGCTATCTTGATTTCCCTGAATCCCTGTGGATGGAGAGACAAATATTATTTTATTATTATAGCTTTGCATGTCCAACTGTTCTGCGCCCTGCTAATTGTGATTACTAGGACTATGCCCTTCCTCTGGTCAGAAAGATGGGCCAGCAGCCGATACTGGTGCCACTTCTTGACCATCTAGCAGGAAGTGAGCAAATGCCACCAGCCCACACCCAACAGTTGCAGGTCAGCTTTGAAAATAGGGCCTTTTTTGGCCATAATAGTTTTATCCTGTGTAAAGCAAAGTTTTTTATTATTACTGTCTTGTAGTGGCTGAGTTTCTCACCTTTGCAATCCTCACCCCCTTCCCCCCACCTGCCACAGTGTGGCGATTCTGGGGCTTGTACGCAAACCATGATCTCGCACCCAAATATTGGTAATTTGCTACAAGACCAAACATGTTCTTTATGCATACTCATTTCCCCCAACACCTACCAGTGACCCTCCAGCTTGAGACCTTCCATTTGGCCCCACTCACTGGTAGCCTGTAACTTTGCTCCGCCCCCCACCCCAATAAGAAACCTTCTGCACAGCTAGCATAATCTACAAGTCTGAGGAAGGAGGTGGTGAATAGTCTTACAGCTTCATATTTCCAAAGGACCCAGTAATACCCTCACCCTCCCTTGGAGATGATAGTGCTAGCTCTACGGCGGGGCAATGGCATAACACCATCGAGCCTGCTCCGTGCCTCGCCTCCACTACTGATAAAAGTCCCACCATACATCTGAGCTTCTGGACTACCCAGGGTCATTTGTATGCTGAATTGATTCTGCCCTCCCACCCTGGAGCAGGAGAACATCTTCTGGGATACCTCTTCAACCTCTTGGCAGCCCGCTAGTCTCCCCATGGCAAGTGGTAGTACAAGCATTGTATTCTTGCAATTCTTTCAGATGAATAAAGTCGTTTTTTAAACTGTTTTTTCAGGTATTTCTGCACAGACAGACGCAACTTCACAGTTACCAGTCTCAATTTCATCACATCAGAAAGAGAAGCATAAAAAGAAACACAAGGAAAAGCACAAGAACAAAAAAGAACACAAGCACAAAAAAGAAAAGAAGGTAACGTATTGTTCAGTTTTAAGACACGGTTGACTCTTAGTTTCATGTTACATTTATCAGTGGTATCACTGTTGCCCGGTTGGTAGCACTCTAGGCAGTGACCATAAGGTAGTGAGTTAATGCCCCACACAGGGGACCAGGGCTTGTATCCAGTTATGTAAACATGAATCCACTCCACAGCATGGTTTTACTGTAGAATTAATCCATGGGGGGGGGGGTACAGGTGCCTCCAACCACCCAAGCATGGATTAATTCTACAGTAGAACCATGCTGTGGAGTGGATTAATGTGCCTGTAACATGGCATGTGCAGAAACAGGGAGTTATGCTTGATAAGAGATTATAACATGACATCCTATATTAGCAAGTACAATAAAACACTGATACAGAGAAAGACAATGGTAGTTGGAATGTAGAATTCTGTATTGTGCTTAACAGGCTTTTTCCTTTTAATATTGTGAGTACAACAGTGAACAGTGATTCAGTTACTGATTACTTGCAGCTATGATCAACATTTCAGAATATGTGTTGATTTTGGCTGACTTACTTTTCTGAACTGTGAAATTGTCTCAATTTTTATGCTGTGTTTGCTGTTAAGGATTTGGCTGCTGTGCATGATGGGAAATGCATATATTTAAGTGCATTCTGTATTGTGCTGAACAGGCTGATTTTCCTTTTAATATTGTGAGTACAGTGGTAAACAGTGATTTAATTACTGATTACTTGCAGATGTGATCAACATTTCAGAATATGTGTTGATTTTGGCTGACTTACTATTGTGAACTGTGGAATCATCTTTTTTCTGCTGTGTTTGCTGTTTGGTTGCTATGCATATATTTAAGTGCACAGATTTGAGTTCTGGTGGTGAATGACAGAATTACAAGAGCAAGCATGGTTTATTGAGGAGTAAGCATGGTTTATTAGAAATTAAACCATGGTCAGGTGGTGTCGTTTGACCAATGTGTTTGCTGCTTTACTTCCTAATATAGGATGCCATGTTACAATTATATTTATATAGCGCTTTTCATACACACTGTATCCCAAAGCACTTTACAAGCGATGAGAGACTGGTAGTGCAGTGACTGTAAAGATGTAGTAGTGACCATTCGGCTTATAATCCCCACCAAAGGCATTAAACATTTTCTGAATCAGGTTTATTGGGAAGGAAAATGTTGGCCATTACACCAGGGATAATCCCCTATGTTTGAAGAAGTGAATTTTGGTGGATTTTCTCAGACGTTGAGAGGATACAGTCGCAGCACTGAAGGTCCTGTTTACTTGTTTGAAGTTCTTTGTTTGGCATTTGAGAGTTCAGTTGACCATGCAGCAGAAAGAAATGCCCCATGACAGACTATTACACTTGGATCAGTCTTCATTGCAAGAGATTTATTTCAAATAGAAAACCACTGTAGCAAGTCAACTCATAGAGGAATGAAGGAAAAACATGATTTAGAACAGGTAAGTTTGAAAGGAAGGGGGGAGTTCGAGACATTGATGGAGCAGGTCTGGGGAGCAGTAACTTTGGGTTCAACTAAGGTGTGGTTGCATTTAGTCTTCAGTATTTGTACTTAGCCCCTTGGGGATAGCGGAACCAGCAAACAAAAAAAGATCACTGCTTAGAAAAACCCTGACATGTACTGCAGGCTGTTGAATCTACCACTGCTGCAGCCCTGCTCTGATGTCAGCTGCAGGGGTTTCTGGGATTTGTGGTTACAGCAAACGTCAGCTTGGAAGTCAGCAAAATTAGTCTGATACAGTCTACTATACTGCAGTAAATAGGAAGTAAAAAAAAAAAAAAAGGTTTATGCAGGCAAAGTGAAATTGGGACCAGCCCCACACTTGTCTGTGGGGCTCTTAGTGCTCACTGTTTTCGATTAAAGCAGTCCTGGATTCCATTCCAGCAGTGTCTTTCCTTTGGGGGGGATGGAACGGAATTGATTATGTGCGTGGCTTGCACTGTTAAGGACAAAATCTAGGTAATGGCACACTCCATGCAGAGGATTGTGGTACTGATGACAGTTACGGGTTTTACCATACCCCTCACAGGGCTGCACATGAGAACATCTCAGTGGATGCTCAGCATCCAGTGATCACAAGCATCTCCGCTCCTGGCTCATCTGATTCAGGTGACAAAGCTTCTGACTTGCTCTCTCCTGTGGCGATCCTTGAACAAGAAACTCCTCCAAGGGTTCCCTTCATATTCTGGAATTGCAAGGGACAGTGACCACTGATGCCTCCTCAGTGAGATGGGATGCGCACTGTCAGGATCTCCAAAAATAAGGGACATAGTCAGACTGAGAACAGCTGCTTCACATAAATGTGTTATGAGATGAATGCTATTTTATATTCATTGCCCGGCCTGTCAGTCTTGATTTGTGGCAAGGTAGCACATCTCAAATAATTCAGGGGAAGTGTTGCTGCTTTCTTTCAACTATAGAAGGATCCGAGGCTTCCACCTCAGTAGAACTAAAGACTGCAGGCAGGCTTCTCAGCTTTTTGTCTCTTTTTACCCAATTGGAAAAATGGGGGGGGGGGCCATCTCTAAATTGTGCCTGTCCACTTGGATTGTTAATTAGATTTATCACTGCTACACATGGGCAGCAATCAGAGGGCGCTGTCAGATCCACTGAACCCCCCCAAAAGATCTAAGACCAAAGAGTGGTACTCTATGGAGAAGATATTCTTGAAGCTCTAGAGTTACAGTAGCTTTCCTGTACCTAAACACTTTGTGGGCTTTACCCAGTATTCCCATTCAGTTAGAGATGTACATGAAGCTTGCAGAGAATTAGAAGATCTAACTTTCAGAGGAGCTCTTGCAGCAGGTAATACCATTAGGACTAATGCCATCCGGTATTAGGACCCCACGGAAAACTTGTAGCTAGCAGTCCCAGGAGGGGGACCGCCCCTGACATCGGCTCTGCCCGACGTCAGATGTGGCATAAAGGGAGCAGTCCCCCAGTGCCATCTCAGTTCTTTTCCTGCTGTCGACCTGCATAGTTTGGCTCCACGGACACCTTCTTCAGCAGTCGACAGCCTAAAGAAAGAGTTTTTATCAAACGTTTGTCTCATTCACCTCGTGTATATCGTCATCTCCTCCACTGTGGCGCAAAGCTAAGCGTGCATGTGGCAAGCAGATTCCAGCCAAAGACGGCCACGTGGCCTGCCTCATCTGCATAGGCCCAGACCACTGGCCTGATGCCTGCACCCACTGCCAACAATTTAATCAGAAGACTAGTGCCAGGAGAGCCAATGCACTCAAAACCTTCCTTCTAGAGAAACAACTAGCAGCGATGCAGCGTGGCTCAGGGGCCAGCTCCTCTTCTCCCACCAAGGATTCCCCACCAAAAGAGAAGTCCTCGGGTGGGAAACATCACCACAGGGATAAAGATCGGGCCCGGTCCGAGTCCTGCCCTAAATCGTCGGCTAAGCAGGCCTCTTCTTCCTCGACCTCCGGACAGAGGTCCGGTTTGGTGCCAATCCAGACGACTGAACACTCCCGCTCGAGTAAGTCCACTCCTGCCTCTTCTCAGGGCAAGCACCGAGAGTCGGCCTCGTCAGGACACTAGTCTTCCCTAGCTCATCGACCCCATAAACCCTCAGGGTCGACCCATGAGGGCCAGTCCAAACTTTCGAAGGACAGGCCTGGTTCATCCGAAAAAAGGAAGACTTCAGATGAACACCCAGGTAGGCGTGAGGATATTTGGGCTCGGATGCCTCCCCCTTCCCTGGCTAAGATTCACCCTGCAGCCAAACAGTGAAAACCTAGCCGGATGCCTTCTCCGTCGTCCCGCTCCCCGGCACCTGATACGGGGTGGTCGCCGGTGGAAGACCAGCTGCCTGCCTGCGGCCTACTCTGGATGCCAGCACCCCGGGCGAAGGTGACTCCGGACGTCTGCCCTCTGACGACAGGGTCCCGGACCCAGTGCCTGCCCCTGGTGAACCAGACGCCCGGCCCAGCGGTTATCCCAGTGGCAGACATAGGATAATTGTTTACCACTTGGTGGAATACAGTCAAGGGGGGATCTCCTTTACAGACCCACAGAGAAACCCCTAATCCACCACCTCTGGGTCCTCCCCCTCCCCAACTCCTACAGGGATGAGAGCCCAAACCCAGACCTCCAAGGGCAAAAAGAGGAGGCATAACCAGTCTCCCCTGCCTTCTTCTCCTCATTCGTCCTCCTCAGAAGAGGGTGACATAGATTCAGAGCCTGTGTCAGAAGGGGAACTCCTCCCTTCTTCCCCAGGACCTAAGGATTCCCCACGGTCCTCTCTGGATGATCCCTCCTTTCTAGACATAATGAGGCACATCCAGGCCATTTATGAGTGGAACACAGAGGATCTAGAGCCAGAGCACAAGTGGCTGGCTAAGTTCCTGGGAGAAAAGGAACCTAAGCCCTTGGTTATACCCCACTTTGTCGAGCCCTTCCAGGACGTTACCTGCCTGACTTGGCATACTCCTTCCTCAGTACCGGCAGTTCCTTGGAAGGCCGACAGGCTCTATAAACCACCTAGGTCAGAACACTTTTTGGCAGAACAACCAAAGGCCAACTCTCTGGTTCTGACTACAGCTCACGGCAGGGGTTCACAACCCAAACACTTGAGTTCCCAACCCCCCGGACCCGGTCTCCAAAAAATTGGATAGCTGGGGCTGGAAGGTGTACTCTTCTGCCACAAGTGCCATCAGATTCCTTAACTTCATGGCACATATGGTTACATACCAGTAATCCTTATGGCAGAAGACCATGGACTTAGTCCAGTCCATGCCGGACTCGGACTCCAGTCAGGTCTGGACATTGACAAACATGTCCTCCGCTGTTCTATGATGTGGTGGACGTGGCTTCCAGGGCACCTGCTTTGGGGGTTTGTCTGAGACGATAGTTATGGCTCAGGCTCATGGGAGTTCCAACTGGATCTGCAGGAGTCCATATTGGATTCCCCGTTCCAAGGCCCGGTTCAGTTTGGCTCGGCGGTGGAAGCCATGGTTAAACAGCTACAAGAGTCTGGAAAAGTGGTGGCCGACGTACACCGCATGTACAAATCCCAACCTCAAGAACCCCGTCGCCGTCCCTTTCGAAAAGGACAGGGACAGGGGAGCAAGCCTTTCCAAGGCAAAGGCTTCAAGAGGTGGGGTTACCCTGCCCCCCCCCACCAAGGTTCCCAAGGCCCTAAGCAGCCCAAAACCCCTAGGGGCCCAAGGACCCACAACCCCCTTCGCCTGACTTCTTCTGCCCTCCTCCTCTCTTCAGGGATCTGCAGAGCAAGAAGGTAGGAGGAAGGTTCGCCCTGTACCCACTCGAATGGTCCGGCATCACCTCAGACAAATGGGTACTGGATACCATTCGAAATGGGTATGCCATAGCATTCCTTTCTATTCCACTGGAGAGTTCCGCCCCCCCCGGTCAATTGTCCACCAACACACAATCTCCTCCTGGCTGCAGAGATCCAGCAGCTCCTCGAGGAAAAAGGCCATCCAGCTGGTCCCTCAAGCCCAGATAGGCAAACGTTATTACTCCCTTGTCTTCCTGGTCCCCCCCAAAAAACGGGGACCTTCGCCCCATTCTGGACTTGAGCCAGCTCAATCTCTCGGTCAAATACCCGAGATTTCGGATGGTCACTCTGACAGGCCTATTCCCCTTGCTGCATCAAGGGGACTGGTTGTGCTCCCTCAATATGCAAGACGCGTACATGCATACCAAGGTCCTGAAATCTCACAGAAGGTTCCTTCGATTCAGCTTTCAGGACCAGCACTACCAGTTCAGGGTTCTCCCCTTTGGCCTTTCGTCAGTCCCCAGGGTATTCACCAAGTGTCTAGGGGTGGTAGCAGCGGCACTTCGACGGAGAGGCCTCTTTGTTTACCCCTACCTGGACAATTGGTTTCTCTCCAGTTCATCGGAAGAGCAGCTCCACATCGCTCTCAAGGAGACACAGAGTCTGTTTTGTTCCCTGGGAATCACAGTGAACTGGCCAAAGTCACACCCTTGGCCATCACAAAGGCTGCAGTTCATAGGGGCAATTTTGGACACCGAGCAGGGAGAGCTTTTCTGCCCTCGGACAGAGCAGAAGCGCCTGGCTCTGGCATGCAGAGTCCAGAGAGCACTCTCTATCTCTGCCCGGGTCGTCCTTCAGCTATTGGGCCACATGGCGGCCTCCATAGCCACAGTACCCCTTCAAACAACATAAAGTCTTGCTGTATTCAGACATAATGCAGTTAGCACCAGCACTTGAACTGCCCCAGAGAGGAAAGAGTTAACTCTATGCAGAAGCATAGAACGTTGAGCTTGAGCTCGGTTTTCAAACCTCTGTCTGTGGTACTTCCCAGTGTAACCGTCAGATTCTTTACTCCGTCTAACAGTGAAGTCGCTCCGGAGATTTCCTCTGCTTGGTTCGGTAAAAGAAAAATAAAGTGTTCGGTTTAAACCGCATATTTTTGTTATTTTTGGATTTCCAGCCTCTGTCTACGGTACAGGTAGTATGTAGATAGCTAGTGACTGTGTTTTATTTTGCTAAAGAGTGGAAATTGTCTTTCTTCAGTTTCTTTCCGGTCGGTCCGGTTTGGAACCAACTTTGTAAAATTTTTCTCTCTTTCTGGGATTAGTGTGGTGTTCTGGTACTGATCGATTTCAAAAGAACTGGACTTTTGCTGGTTCTTTTAAAAAGCCCGTGACATGATTTGTAACCGATCAGTTGCTTTATTACCTGGCTTGAAAGCTTCTATAGGGTAATTTGTTAAGTTGGACATGTCTGAGAAACCCAAGAAGAAAACTGGTCCCACTGGGTTTCAACACTGTACTGAGTGTGGGGAGGCCTTTGCTAAGGCCGACCCCCACCTCATCTGTGTTTATCGTCTGGGGTTTGACCACCTCAAGTCAGACTGCCAAAGCTGTAAGAACTTTCCTAAAACCACTCTAGATAAAAGACTGAGTAGGCTGAAGGAAAGGGAGGCCAAGAAATCCTTAGATCCAGATGGCCAGCCCGGTTCAGTTGCGGGCGAACCTGAGGAGGTGCCTACTGACCTAGGCGATACCTCCTCAGGCAAAAAAGCACGACCCGAGGGAGTTCGGTCAAAAGAAAAAGCACAAGTCTGCCGGTTCAGATCCTGTATCCCACTCTCCAACCGTGGACGAAATAGCCAAAGCGATTAGTATTTTCCAATCGCTTAGACCGGTTCGGCGCTCGGTTCGGTCGGATCCGTCTCCTCCAGATTATGACTCAGATGCTTATTATGAGGAGTGGGAGGGAGATGAAGACTATCCTGGTGATGACGATGAAGGGGGTCTGGATGTGCCCATTGACCCGGACATCTCCCCAGACAGGCCCTCAGGTGTCTGTCCTCCCAGGCTGTCTGAGTCCCCTTCACACTTTTTGTTCTACAAAAAGGTGGCACAAACCCTGCAGCTTCCCTTGGTTGAAGCAGCAGAAGAGGATGAAGAGCCTGATTTTGTGGAAATTATGGACATCCCAGAATCCAAAAAGCTGTCTATCCCTCTTCATAAATCTTTGGGGAAACGGACACACAAAATTTTACAAACTCCTAATTCAATACCTCCTGTGGATAAGAGAATGGACAGGAGGTATTCATTATCAGACTCAGCTGCGGAGTTCCTTTATAGTCATTGCAGCCATGTTGGGGTAGTGCAGGCTGCAGCCTGTGACAGAGCTAACATTCCTTTGACTTCACACACCCCCGGATAAGGACTCCAGGAAAGTGGATGTCATGGCCAAAAAACAGTATTCGGCATCTTCTTTGGAACTCAGGCAGGCTACTTATATGGCCTACACAGCCAGGTACCAGAAATCCAGATGGGACACAGTTCTGGAACTGGCTAAACAGGCCTCTTCCAGCTAGCCAAGGAGCTGGAGGTGGTGGCTGCTGATGGAATTGAGGCATCCAAAATGCAATTTCATGCTGCTGTGGACTCCAGTGATGTGGCATCTAGAGTCATGGCTATATCTGTGTCTCTCAGAAGACATGCTTGGCTCAGATGTACTAGCCTTTCACAGGATACCCAGACTAAGGCCATGGATTTTCCTGTAGTAGGTAACTCTCTGTTTGGGGAGCAGAAGAAGAAAATGGATGAATATAGGACCACGTACAGGAGTGCACAGGCCAAGGAAAGGCAGGCCACTCTGCACAAGCAGCAGTCTAGGGGCAGGGGCAGGCCCTTTCAGTTAAGCCCAGGCCTCCTCCTCCTTCCCACAGAGGAGGTTCTTCAGAGGGAGGGGTAGGAGGGGGATGAGCAGGGCTGCTCCCTCCTCCTCTCAGTCTAAGGCTCCTGCAAAGCAGACACCCTGATGTGTTAGCCTGGGTCGACTCCCCATTTCCAGTAGGAGGCAGGCTGGCTTACTGTTTCCAGGCCTGGAAGTCTGTGACCTCAGACAAGTGGGGCCTGGAAGTAGTAGCCAGGGACTGGCCCTCAGCTTCAAAAAATTTCCAAAAAGGAGGGCCAAGTCTTTTCCAATTGCATCAGTCTCAGGAAACCCTTGCCCTAGAGGCAGAGGTTTCCTCTCTTCTAGCTCTCAGACCTATAGAGAAGGTTCCTACTCAGCACAAGGGAAAAGGACTATATTCCACGTACTTCCTTACCCAAAAGAAAACAGGGGAGTGGCGACCCATCCTAGACTTAAGGTATCTGAACAAACACATTTCAAAGCCCAAATTCAAAATGGTAACTCTGGGAAAAATCCTTCCCTCTCTAAGGCCAGGGGATTGGCTAGCATCTCTGGACCTCAAGGATGCCTACTTCCATATTCCTATCAGGTGCTCCCACAGAAAATACCTCAGGTTCGAGTTGCCTTCAGGCTATTACCAATTCAGAGTCATGCCATTCGGTCTAACATCAGCTCCAAGGGTGTTCACAAAGTGCCTTGCAGTAGTGGTGGCTTACCTCAGAAGACAGGGTATCACCATCTTTCCGTATCTGGGCGACTGGCTGTTAATGGGTCAGTCTCATTTACAGGTCAAGCCGGCTCTTCAGACTACCCAGGACCTACTCAGCTCCTTGGGTTTTCTTCTCAGTCTTCCAAAGTCTGTACTTGAACCAGTTCAACTTCTCACCTTTATAGGCATAGAGTTGGACACTGTACAAGCAAAAGCCGTCCTTCCCCTGGCAAGGGTAAAGGCCCTAGTGGATCTCATTTCCTCCTTTCGACCTCCGGTCTCCTGCCCAGCAAGACAGTTCCTCCAGCTCCTGGGCCACATGGCAGCTTCCACGGCAGTGGTGCAGGGAGCAAGGTTCCAGATGAGGACATTCAGTTTCATCTGAGGTCTTTTGGTCTCAAAGAAGGATTCACTTACCAAACTGATTCCAGTGACTCAGACTCTGGTCCAAGCTCTTCAGTGGTGGCTGGACCAGGACAACCTCAGACAAGGGTTCCATTTCTTCCTCAAGTCCCATCAGTAGTTTTAACTACGGATGCTTCTCTCCTAGGGTGGGGAGCCCACCTGAGAGCCCTGACAGCTCAAGGGCTCTGGTCTCCACAGGAGTCTCTCCTTCATATCAATCTCCTGGAACTCAGGGCAGTTTTCCTAGCCCTGCAGAGCTTCTCGGATTCAGTCAAGGGCAAGGTGGTCCAAGTCAGAACGGACACCACCACCACAATGTGGTACATCAACAAGTAGGGAGGCACTCGGTCCTCGGCCTTGTGCACAGAAGCCATGAAGCTGTGGTCTCTGGCCTATTCTCTTCAGACTTCTCTGGTAGCAGTTCACCTTCCAGGGAAGGACAACATACTAGCAGATGCTCTGAGCAGAATTTCACAGGGACACCACAAATGGCCCCTGGATCCTCACATACTGAAGAGTATGTTCTCCAGGTGGGGCACTCCAGAGATAGATCTCTTTGCAGAACCGGACAATCATCAACTTCCTCTGTTTTGTTGCAGACCTCCAGTCCTGGGGACGGTTCCCCAGGATGCTCTCTTTTTGGGACTGGAAGGGCAGGTTTCTCTATGCCTTCCCTCTGCTGTTCAGAGTTCTGAGCAAGATCAGGACTCAACCCTGCACAGTGATACTGGTGGCTCCAGATTGGACCAGACAGCCTTGGTATCCTCTACTGCTGTCCTTGTCAGTGTCATGTCCCCTGTTTCTGCCCAGGACATACAATCTCCTGTCCTCCTCCCAGGGGCAGATCTGGTACCCCGATCTCCAGTCTTTCCATCTCAAGGCCTGGCTCTTGAAGAGTTAGAATATGTAGCTCTACATCTTTTTTAGGGAGTTCTGGATATTCTGAAGGTCTCTAGGAAACCTTCCACTAAGAAAAACTTACAACTCCAAATGGAAAAGTTTCAGTATTTGGTGCTCTCAGAAAGGCATCCTGCCTGATTCTGCAGACATTTCCACAACCTTAGACTATGTGGTTCATCTCAATGGTTTAGGCCTTAGGCCTGCCACTCAGAAGGTTCATCTAGCAGCTGTCTCTGCATTCCTCTCAGCAGGGAAGGGCTCTTCCCTGGCATCTCATCCTGTTTTCAGAAAGTTTTTCCGGTTCACATTAACCCTCCCTTTAGGGAGCCCACTCCGCCTTGGGATCTTAATGTCTGCATAGCTCAGCTAATGCAGCCACCCTTTGAACCCTGACTTCGGCCGAATTGAAGTACTTGACCTGGAAAACTGTGTTCCTGTTAGCTATTACTTCTGCCAGGCGGATTAGTGAGTTACAGGCTCTCAGTGGAACCTGACTTCATCTCCTTCCATAGGGGCAAAGTAGTCCTCAGAACCAGTAGGAGGTTCTTGCCCAAAGTGGTTTCAGATTTTCATCTGAACCAGTATATATATATATCTCCCTGTGTTTTTCACTGACCATTCTTCTTCAGGTGAAAGAAGGTTACACAGTCTGGACGTTAAGAGGGCCCTTAGCTACTACATTGAGCATACTAAATCACATAGAAATGACTGTCTTCAATTGTTTCTCACTTATGGTGAAGTGGGAAAGGGTAAGTCTGCCACTAAGAGAACTATTGCCAGGTGGATTGTTTCTTGTATACAATTTTGTTATGACAAGTTGGGTAGGACGCCCCCTTCAGGCCTGATGACTCACTCGACCAGGGGTGCAGCTGCTTCTCTAGCTGCAGCCAGAGATATACCTTTGTTAGAGATCTGTAAAGCAGCCACCTGGAAAACAGCACATACTTTCACCAAGCATTACTCCCTGGACATCCAGGCTAGGAGTGATACTAGGTTTGGTACAGCAGTACTGCAGAGCCTCTTCCCAAAGTAGGTTCTGCATCCCTCCTCCATAGGGAACTGCTTGGTAGTCTGCATTATGTCTGAATACAGCAAGACTTCATGTTGTTTGAAGAAAAAATTACTTACCATAGTAATGTTTCTTCTAATGGAGTCTTGCTGTATTCAGACCTCCCCCCTGCCTCCCTCTCAGAACCTGGTTTTGGGAAGTGGGCTGGCAGGTACAGTGTTACACCTCAGGGGTGTACCTTGTACCCTCTCTCTTGGGTGGGGTAGATGGGGTATTATTATTTTTTCTGGTATTTTACTAAATATTGTCACTACCTTTCCTTCTTGAGTTCTCGACTTGAGTCTTTTAGGGCCCAAGAAGATATATTTTGCCCTTTGGCTGTATTTGAACAATTTCCATACTTCAGTTACTAGTTAGTTAGCTCGTAAGAATCTGATGGTTGCACTGAGAAGTACCACAGACAGAGGTTTGAAAACCAAGCTCGAGCTCAACGTTCTGTGCTTCTGCATAGAGTTAACTCTTTCCTCTTTGGGGCAGTTCAAGTTCTGGGGCTAACTGCATTATGTCTGAATACAGCAAGACTCCATTAGAAGAAACAACATTACTATGGTGAGTAATTTCTTCTTGACAGACTGCACATGAGAGTCCTTCAGTGGCACCTCAGGGTCCAGTGGGACCAAGCGGTGGATGATCTAAATCTCCAGATCCGGATCTCTCGGGTGGTTCATCGTTCCCTTGACTGGTGGCTCTGCCATGAGAATCTAGAGGGAGGAGTCTCCTTCAGGAGGCCAACTCCGCCTCAAGTTCTAACTACAGATGCCTCTCTGACCAGGTGGGGGGCTCATTTAGGGGTTCACAGGACCCGGGGGTCATGGTCCCCCAAAGACAACTCTCTTCACATAAATGTACTGGAAATGAGGGCAGTTTTGAATGCTCTTCACACATTCAGAGACCGGTTTTCCCCCGAGCCCTCTTCTGGTGCAGACAGACAACACTCCAATGGTCTTCTACATCAACAAGCAAGGGGGAACTCACTCTTATCCCCTTTGCAGAGAGGCCATGAGAGGGTGGGATTAGGCAGTAGAACACCATCTAGACCTCATCGTGGTACACCTGCCAGGGGTCCAGAATGTTCTCGCCGACAGTCTCAGTCGCTCCACATCTCTGAATCATGAGTGGGAGTTGCTTTAAGAAGTTGCAGATGACCGCTTCGGTCGCTGGGGCCGTGCAGAGTTGGACCTCTTTGTGTCCCCGTCCAATGTCAAACTGCAAAATTTCTGCTCACTCGCTCCAGGGCCTGGTGTTTTCTGGTGAGATGCATTGTCCCTCTCCTGGACAGGGAAGTTTCTGTACACCTTCCCTCTCATTCAGAGAGTACTGCTCAAACTGCAGTCAGAGGGAGCCAGGATGATCCTGATCGCCTCTCTATGGCCTCGACAGATCTGGTATCCGTTGCTCCAGCATCTGTCTTTGGAACCTCCAATACAGTTGCCTCTGTCCACCCACTTGCTCTCACAAGAGCAGGGGACTCTCGTCCATCCTGCTGTTCATTCCCTTCACCTGCACGCGTGGCTCCTGCAGTCTTAGCTGAAGGGAGATTAGGAGTGTCGAGCAGGGTGGCAGAGGTCTTAGATGCAGCGAGGAAACTTTCCACCAGAGCTACTTACGCTCTGAAATGGAAGGGTTTCTGTCTTTGGGCTGTGGCCCGTGCCATAGACCCCTTGGATTGTCCGGTCAGGTATGTGCTGGACTATCTCCTCTACCTTCTGGATTTAGGACTGAGTTATTCGTCCATTAAGGTTCACATGTGTGTGGTCTCCGCATATCATGAACCGTTTGGGGAGAGAACTCTAGCACAACTGGATGTCTGTAAGTCCTTTCTCAGAGGGGTCTTACACGTCAGACCTCCCAGGAGAGACATTGTCCCTCTGTGGGACTTATTTTTTATCCTGGAGAAGCTTACCGTTCCGCCCTTCGAGCCAGCTGCCTCTTGCGAGTTACGCTTCCTCTCTTGGAAAGCTCTTCTTTTGGTTGCCATTACTTCAGCTTGTAGGGTTTCCAAGCTCCAGGTGCTGATGTATAAGGAACCCTATATTGTCTTTCACAGGGACAGGGTGACCCTGCATAAGAACCCCAAGTTCCTACTGAACTTTGGTGTCCACCCAGACACTGAATCAGGACATCAGCCTTCTGGTTTATTATCCTGAGTTTTCCAACCAGGGTGAAGCGCTGTTGCACACCCTGAACGTTCATAGGATTTTGAGGTATTACCTTCACAGAACACGTTTTTCCAGACAGACGGACCAGTTGTTCATCTCCTTTGCCAAACTAATGATAGGGGCTTCTGTCTCTAAACAGTCTCTAACCCATTGGTTAGTGCACTGCATTTCCTTTTCTTACCAGCACCATGGTAAACCCCTTCCGGGTCCCGTTAAGGGCCACTCTGCCTGAGCTGTGGCCGCTTCCTTCGCCTCCTTCAGGAACGTTTCGTCGGCAGACATTTGTGCTGCTGCGACATGGCGCACAGTTCATACTTTCATCAGGCATTACAGCCTAGACATTGCTTCTAGGAGGAGAGCAGGTGTTGGACTAGCTGTCCTGCAGGACCTACTCTCCTAGAATAGTCATCATCCTCCTATAATTCATTTCTCCCCACCTCCCGCTCGGACCTGGGTAATTTTTGGGTACTGCTTGGGACTCTGTCCTAATGGTATTACCTGCTGCAAGAGCTCCACCCTCGAAGTTAGATGGTACAGTTACGTAAGAACTTACCATAACAGTAGATCTTAGAGAGGAGCTCTTGCAGCAGGTGGCGTTCCCACCCTCCGTCACCCAGGTATACGAGTTTTGCACCTGCATAAGGTTGGGGAGATCTTCCTGGACATAAAGTCTCCACCACTCATTCACACTGATGGGATCTATGCCGGGGGCGCTAGGACCCAGCGGGAGCAAACTTTTTGCAAGAGGGTCAGCGCCAGAGATGGAGCCGTGAGGAGCGGCGCCACGAGCCTCAGCTCATGCGGCAATGACTATCTCGGCATCAACCCTCCAACCGCCTCAGTTCCTTTTTTCTTGCCGTTGAGTGTGCTTCAGTGACAACGTCGCTTGCCCGCCGGGAGTCAAACGTCAAACTAGCAGCATAGTTTTCATTTTATTATTTTGTAGTATTTCTCGAATAAGTACCACTTACTAAAGTTTATTCTTATTAAAGAAAGAAGTCTCAGCCTACATTGACTGAGTCGACCATGAACGAGGTCAGGTGACGGTAGGGAGACTTCGTATGAAAGCTGTTTAGTCAGCCGGGCTGGGTCCAATCCGCCGCCCTCTCCGGGGGGCGGGGGGGAATCTGACAATGGATGGTCCAATGCCTGAGGAGAGGGGCGGTCCCCCCAGAAGCATAAAAGAAAATGGTCGCATTCTCGGCACCGTTCGGCCTCGAGCTCTTCCCTCGACCCACAGGTCAAAAAAGAGAAGGCATCACTCAAGGTCGCCCTCTGGTATGTCCGCGTCGACAGTCGGTCATTGGGGTCAGTTGCCTGTCTCCTCCTCCGGAGTCGCTGGTTTCTGTTTCTGGTCACTGACCTCTTCGACATCGGAGCCCTTCCCCGCCTTCTGGTAGGGCTTCAGATGAGCAGTTTCATCAGTGGGCTGCTCTGATGGAGCAGTGGGCTCAGAGGTTGGTCCAGCTGCCTGGCCCAGTCACTCAGGGGCCCTCGGACCCTTCAGGGGATCGGGAAGGGCGGTTGGGCCTCCCTAGTCGTGCGGTGCCTTCTTCAGTGCCATCGACTCCGCGCTCAGGTGTTTTCCCCCCTGACATGGCTGCAGCACAGAAGGCCACACCGATGCCTCTATCTCCTGGTATTCTTCCTCCTTTTGCCTCAAATCCTAGTTTTCGGAGCCCTGTGTTGGTTTCGGCATCAGTGGGTTGCTCAGCGCCATCCTCGGTGCCGTTGAGATTGTTGGCGCCGTCCTCGGCGCTGTGCAGCCTTTCGGCACCGTCCTTGGCACCATGCAGCTTTTTGGGGCTGAGGGCCCTGTTGTCACTGTGCGCTGTGCTGGGTCGGGCGGTGCCATGCTTTTCGGCCCCGAGGCTTGGTGTGATGTGTTCCAGTCTTCAGGGCTTCTCGACTCTGAACCCTTTTCCTTCCTTTTTTCCTTCTGATTTTCACTCCTTTCCTGTCCATACAGTCCCTCCTGGACTGTCAGGAGATGATATTGAGCCTGAGCCAGACCTTAGGCTGGGTGATGATGTGGAAGGAACAGGATCTAATCCTATTGCAGAGCCTGTGGTCGAGGACCTGTCTCTGCTGAAAAATTTGAATTCCACTCTTTCTCTCCAGACTACAGATATCGATCCTGGGAAGCTTTTAAGGCTCCAGTACCTTCATGTCCCGGAGATCCCTACGGATTTAACTCCCCAGGTACAGCCTTCCTTTGAGATGCTTTCTCAAATGGTATGGAATAATCCCACTCTCATTCCTTCTGTGGTTAAGTCCATAGATAGAAAGTATGCTGCTCCCAAGGATCGACCCATTTTTGCCTCCCAAGCCTTTTCGAACCCTATTATAGTCATGGCAGAGAATGATAAGGTCGTCCTCCCTCAGGCTACTACAGCCGGACCTATAAACAAAGAATCTTGTAAGATAGATACTTTAGATAAGAGAGTCTGTGCTGCCTCCACCCTGGGTATGCGTATTGCCAGTTACCAGGGCTCTTTCTCTCAATATGAGTATGTTCTTTGGCATGCACTGAAACAAATCGTAGAAGCTCTACCGGAGTCGGACACTAATTCAGAGCTTCTTCAAACCATAACCAGGGGTATCAAGTCTAATAACCAGCAGGTTAAAGCAGTTATGGACACTTTCGATACTGCCTCCCAAGCAGCGGTGGTGGGCATTTGTACCTGCCGTCACTCCAGGCTGCGCACTTCAGGCTTCACTAATGATGCCCAGCAACAGGTCATGGCGTTACCCTTCGATGGTATGTATCTCTTTGGTCCTCAAGTAGAACAAGCTCTAGAGGCCACACAAAAGACTAGGTCTGCCATTAAATTGGCTTGACCTGCTCCCGCCCCTTCGGGGGGGGGGGTGTTAATAAGCATCAATTTCACAACCATCAGTCCTTTCGAAGCAAGGGTGGGGAGGTTTTAATAAAAACCAAGCCCCCCAGCCTCAAAAGAAAATGCAACAGAAAGCACAAGGGCCCAAAGCGCCTAGTGCCGCCTTCTGAGTTTCTGGCCCAAGTCCCACCTCAGCTGCCCAAGGGGGACTCTTCCTCAGCAGTGGGAGGTCATCTGACTCAATTCTACAACCGGTGGAAGTCCATAACATTGGACAAATGGGTCCTCTGGAGTATTCGCGAGGGGTATTCTCTCAATCTTTCAGAGACCCCTCCGGATCGTCCCCCCAAGCGACAGCCCATGCTGTCAGTACTTATGTCAGAACTTCTCGCTTCCGAGATACAAGGCCTTCTGAACAACAGGGCAGTAGAAATAGTTCCGCTGGATCAATGGAACACAGGGTTCTACTCCCATTACTTTCTGGTTCCAATGAAAAGTGGGGGCATGTGCCCCGTTTTGGACCTCAGAAAATTGAACAAATTTCTTCCCACGAAGAAGTTCAAAATGATATCGCTAGGAACCCTGTTACCTTTGCTTCATCAACATGACTGGCTAGTCTCCCTGGACATGCAGGATGCTTACCAACATATTCCTATTCACCCAAAGCATCACAAATACCTAAGGTTTGTGGCTTTGGGCCTGCATGATCAGTTCAGAGTCCTGCCCTTTGGGCTATCCTCGGCACCGCAAGTTTTTACAAAGTGTTGTGCAATTCTCGCAGCACATCTCAGAAAGATCAGAATACAAGTGTTCCCTAAATCCCTTAGCCCCTCATCATTAACGGGAATAACAACTCAAACATATAAGCTTTGGAAACAATTAAGAAACTCAGGCCCGTTCAAAAAAATATGTGAATATTGTAAATTAATTTCACAAGATGAAAAGTTCATCCCCAATTATATGGACCAAGCCTTTTCCAGATGGCGCGCATTGGGCTTATCGCACATATATCAGTTCCTGTCTCCTGAAGGTATTATCCCCTTTGGTAGGCTTCAGTCTCTATTTACACTTAGGATCTCTGATCGTTTTCGATACTTTCAGATTCGTAACCATATCCTCCGTAACAACATAATACCTCCTAGAATGCCCACCCCATTCCAGATTTGCTTAAACTTCATCGATGCGAGTGATGGATGAATGGGAACCCACCTAATTGGCCTAATACATACAGAACTACGATCTGGTCTCCCCAATATTACAATTCCTACATTGTCCTCCTGGAATAAAGACTTGGCAATTACAAATCTCCCCAGATTTATGGTCAAAAACATTACTAGTTGAGATAAAGTTTACTTCATCTCCGTATTGGAGAGAGTTTGCATGGAAATGTCGTTCTAGGTACTTCAGAGCCCCCTCAGTTTTAGTGAAATATCTCCCGGACACATTTGGGAGGTGCTGGAGAAACTGTTGGTGTCGCCAAGCTACCCTTGCTCACGTTTTCTGGTTCTGCCCATCCCTCTTGCCGTTCTGGCTAACTTTCCAGAATGAACTAACCATTCTTTTCTCGGAACCAGCTGAACTAACTGCCGAACAATTTCTTATGGGGGTCTTTCCGGACCATGCTCCCCCCTGGGAGAAGTCTATACTCCCAATATGCTTTATTGCTGCTAAGAAACCAATCACGAGATGCTGGATGAGACCTCAGATTCCTTCTGTTCAAAACTGGAGACAAATAATGTATGAAATTTATAAAGCTGAGACCTTTAATGTTGAGCTACGGGGTGGATCTATTCTACAAACACAGAAGTGGAATCAGTGGATTCAACATGTAACCTCACTGAATTTGGATTTTAGTATTTGAATCTTACTTGGGCAAATAATTTGGGGGAAACAACCATAAAGATATCCCTTTTTATGTCTCCTTGTTCACCTTTAGACCTGTGGTTTCACCTATTAGATAACTCAATGCACTCGCTTATACGTGATACAATATGAAACGGCTCTTTTTTCTTTTTAAAAGAAAACAAAAATGTCAGAAACTGTACTGCATACTATGTATGATTGTATTGGAATTCTGTTCTGTCCGTTGTGTAACTTGATGGAAAAACACTTAATAAAAAGAAATTAAAAAAAAAAAAAAGAAGAATACAAGTGTTCCCATATCTGGACGACAAGGCTTCTAGTAAGTCCTTCCAGGCAAGGAACTCTCGATGCCGTAGCCACGGCCTCAGACTTTCTTACATCCATGGGAGTTCTGCTAAATCTCAAGAAATCGCAGTTGCAGCCCTCCCAGAAGCTCCTTTTTTCAGAAACTCTTCTGGACACCTCCTCTGCGAAAGCCTTTCTAACAGGGGACAGATGAAGTGATATCCTTAAGATGGCCCAATACATCAGAGAGAACAGCTCGGTTCGAGCTATCTCAGTGCAACGGATGCTAGGTCTCATGGCATCCTCGGTGTTCACTCTACCCCTAGCACTCCTCTACATGAGAACCTCTCAATGGATGCTCAGTACTCAGTGGTCTCCAACCACTTACCCTCAGTCCTTTCTCATCAAGGTGACAGAACCTCTGAAGAGGTCACTCACCTGGTGGTTGCAAGAGGACAACCTTCTGGAAGGGTATCCCTTTGCTCCCGTGGATCATCAGATTTCCATTACCACGGACGCGTCCCTGATGGGGTTGGGAGCTCACTGTCAGAATCTCCACACCCAAGGTGCATGGACTCAAGACGAGTCCCAGCTTCACATAAATGTCCTAGAAATGAGAGCCATCCTTTATGCAGTCCGTGCTTTGAGGGACATTCTCTGTCACAAGAACATTCTCTTTCAAACAGACAACAAAGCAGTGATGTATTATATCAACAAGCAGGGCAGTGCACACTCTTACCCTTTATGCAGGGAAGCGATGAGAGTGTGGGAATGGTGTTTAGAGCACAAGGCTGTAACCCAGGCGGTCTACCTGCCAGGAGTGCAGACCATCTCAGCAGAATGTAGACAGATCCCCACGAATGGTCTCTCGACTCAACCGTAATTCAGTCACTGTTCACAGAGTGGGGAACTCCAGACCTGGACCTTTTTGCATCTCCACTCAACACAAAACTGCCTCTCTTCTACTCCAGAAATCCAGGGCCTGGCATTTTCTGTCAGGATACGTTCAGGCTGCATTCAGGCTGCAGTGGACAAAACTCGTTCGAGTCCCAAGGGGCCAAAATGATCCTCGTTGCTCCCTTCTGGCCTCGACAGATATGGTTTCCGTTACTCAACAGTATGTCGGAAACCTCTCCGAAAGCGCTTCCCCTTCAAATGAACCTTCTGACTCAGGGGCCTGTGGTCCATCCCAATCTGAGGTCGCTTCACCTTCACGCTTGGCTCCTGAAGAGATAGAGGTGAACAGGTTCAATGTCTCTTGCAGAGTTTCAGATATTCTTTTGGCTGCGCGCAAGCCAGCCACTAGAAAAACTCACATAGCCAAATGGAAGCGTTTTTCTCTCTGGTGTGCAAAATCCTCTTTGAATCCTTTTTTCTGCCCACCAAATAAAGTTCTAGAGTACCTTTCAGACCTTTCAAATTCAGGTCTACAGTACTCTACAGTCAAAGTTCACCTTTGTGCCATTTCAGCCTATCATGAGCCAGTACTCTCTTTGTCACTGGCTCGGTTACCAGTAGTTAAGAGGTTTCTTAAGGGTATCCTGCATATCAGACCTTCTATCAGACGTCCAGTCGCAGCCTGGGATATTGATCTTGTACTAGACATGCTCACTGGAAAGTCTTTCGAGCCTCTAGCTACCTGTGAGCTGAAATTTCTCACTTGGAAAACGGCCTTCCTGGTGGCCATTACCTTGGCCCGCAGGGTCTCTGAAATACATGCCTTGGTCACAGACCCTCCATATACTGTGTTTCATAAGGACAAAGTAGATCTTACTTCGAGAAACAGCTCTTGCAGCAGGTTTCACCATTAGGACTGAAGCCGGCAGTCGCCAGGACCCCACGGAAATTTTCTAGCTAGCAGTATCCAGCGGGGACCGCTCCCCTACGTCGCCCCGCCCCCGACATCAGCATTCATACAAAAGGGGGTGATTCCCCAGAATCCCCAGTTCTTTTCCCGCCGTCAACTTGCGAGCATTGGCCTCACGGTCCCGCTCCAGCGAACGACGACCAGAACTTCCGGCTTTACTCTAAATGTCGGCATCTCCTACTCCTTCCTCAGAAGGACACCCCTCCAAGTGTGCCTGCGGCAAACAGATACATTTTAAGGATCTGCACTCGTCCTGTTTGCGGTGCCTAGGCCCAGAACACGACACCAAGGCCTGCCCCTTTTGCCAGTGGTTCAACAGTTGCACCAGGATCCACCGCCAGAAGGCACTTCAAGGGTTCCTCTTGGAAGAACAATTAAAACTTATGGAGAAAGACCCTGCCTCCAGAGGTGAGTCCACCTCTAAGACCCATAAGCACTGGGACAAGCACCGGGAGAAGGCCAGGTCCAGATCCCCGAACCGGGCCTTGGACTCGCGTACTATCTCTGGCTCTACGCGTTCAGACCGCTCTCCCTCCAGGGCTCGCTCTCAGCCTCCTTCCGTGAAGGTTAGGACTTCTGGCAGCTCTTCGGCTTCCTTACATCCCATTAAGACTTCCAGGACCTCGGACCCATCGCCAACGCCCTCCCAGGCTTCCACAAAGTCTTCTGACTGTCACCGGTCTAAGTCCTCTTCCAGAGTCACCCATACCTCGGATAAACGCCAGGAGCCCGGCGCCAGATCTGCATCCCAGCCTCCCTATGGGACCAGACCCCGGAAGACTAAGGACCTGGCGTCCTTTAAGCGGACACTGACACAAAACAGGCTGCCGACCCACCACGGTTAAAGCGCCAGCCGGGCCAGGCGTCGGGCAAACACCCACGTCAGCCTCTTGTTCTAAGGAGCCGACGACTGCCTCTCCGTCACCGGTGGACACTGGTCGCCAGGAGTCTATGGAGGAAGATACAATGTTGCCTGATGACCAGGCAGGTGACAGTGAGGATGCCGGGCTTCCGCGGGAGCCTTCACCTGACCCGGCGACGCCCGGGAACCCAACGCCCGATACCGGCAACAGGCCAACCCTGATGCCAGGACCGTTGTCCGGCATGAATATTCAGGAGGTTAAAGACCTCTTCACTTTTTGGTGGGACACAATCAAGAGGGACGTGGTCCCAGTAAAACTCTGCCTACTCCTCCTCCACCACAGGGGCCAGTAGGAAGACCACCGACCCCCAAGGAGCCTACCCCACCTCTTAAGGGCAGGTCCAAAGAAAGGAGAAGGCCCCCTTCAAGATCTCCCTCAGGATCTTCCAATCCCAAGCGACCCAGACGTCGAGGGTCCACTCCACAGGGGGACGACTCTAAACGTGACACCTCAGATACCTCCAAGTCTCCTTCTTCGATTAGCATCCCATCGCCTGACCCACGAGACCTCCCCAGGTCACCTCCGAATGATCCATCTTTCTCCGAAATCATGAGGCACCTCCAGGAGTATATGGGATGGGAAATGGAAGATTTAGACCCCGAACGACAGCGCCTGGCCCGTTATCTTCGGCAGAAGGACCCTAAGCCTGTGGTGGTCCCACCCTTGGTGGACACCTTTGCGGACGTCACCAAGGCAGCATGGAAACGTCCGCACTCCACCCCCGCGGTGCCAAAGAAGGCTGATCGCCTGTACAGGGCCCCTGCAGAGGGTCTGTACTTAGCGCAACAACCCCTGGCTGATTCCCTTGTCATTACGGCTTCCCATGATAGGTCTCAACGACCACAACATTTGAGTACACAACCTCTGGACCAGGAGTCCAAGCAATTGGACTCACTGGGTAGGCACATGTATGCAGCTGCTACATGCTCCATTAGGTCACTGAACTATCTGACACACGTGGTTCAGTTTCAGAATGCCCTGTGGGAACAGGGTCAAGACCTAGTTAAAATACTTCCAGATGGCGAGCAGAAGGAGGAGCTTCTCAACCTCCTACACACTGGGTCAGACGTGGGGACCCAGGTTTTGAGAGCCGCCTACGACTCGGCGGACTCCACAGCAAGGGGAGCAGCCTCAGGCGTCTATCTCTGGAGACATTTATGGCTTCGTGTCTCTGGATTTACCCCAGATGTCCAGAAAAACATTCTGGACGTTCCCTATAATGGCGAAGTCCTATTTGGTGAAGATTCCGAAAAGGTGATCACCAAATTACAGGACGCTGGGAAGGCAGTAAGGACTGTACAGGCTGTGTAGAGACCCAAATCTGGTTCCTTTCATAGGAACCAGAACCATTTTCGCGGCTGACAACAACGGCAGCAGCCACGTTCCGGCCAGCAGTAAAGGGGCACCTTCCACCGTAAGGCCCAACCTAATTCTTCCCCAGGTCGAGGTCAGAGGTATACCAAACCGGCCCAGCCTGCAAGGGGTAATGCCACCACAGCATGACTCCTTCCCAGCCCCCACCCCTCCTCTGGATCAACAGGCAGAAAAGGTCGGGGTCGCATCGCTCGCCACTTATCAGTATGGCAGTCGATAACCACCGACCGGTGGGTTCTTCAACTGGTCAAGAGAGAACACTTTGTAGAATTCCTCAACCACCCACCGTCAAGACCTCCCCTGCTTTCCCGTTATTCGGTGCAGCACGCATTGCTCATACAGCAGAAAGTGCTCGCGCTTCTGAGAAAGGAGGCTATAGACGCACTGAGGAGCACAGAGGTGCAGGTTACTATTCCCACTTCTTTCTGGTTCCCAAAAAGACAGGGGACCTCTGTCCGATTCTGGATCTCAGTGATCTCAACGCTTCGGTCCTTTACAAACACTTCCGCTTGGTGACCCTTCCCGGTTTAATATCCATGCTCAAGCAGGGCGCCTTCCTAGCATCTTTGGACATGCAGGATGCCTACCTGCACATACCCATAGCTCGAGCGCACAGGAAGTTCTTGCGCTTCGAGTTTCTCGGTCGCCATTATCCGTTCCGAGCCCTCCCCTTCGGACTGTCCTCGGCACCTCGGGTATTTACAAAATGCATGACAGTCGTAGCGGCGGCTCTAAGGAGACAAGGCCACTACATGTTGTCATACCTGGATGACTGGCTCCTCATGGCCCCCTCTCGGGAGGCTCTGATGTCTGCAATCCACTGTACTCAGTCCCTGTTCGGGGCGTTGGGCATCATCATCAATCAGGAGAAGTCACACCTGGTTCCGTCACAGAATCTGCAGTTCTGGACGTTGTCCAGGGGAGAGCTTTTCTGCCCCAGGACAGAGCAGAACACATCAGATCCCTCATCAGGAACATCTTGGCAAAGAAGACAGTCCCAGCCAGACTGGTCCTTTGCCTGCTCAGACACATGGCTGCAGCCATTGCGACAGTCCCGCTAGCTCATTTCCACATGCGGGTGACCCAGTGGATGTTACAGGTACAATGGGATCAGAAGCAAGACCATTTGCAGCTTCCAATTCGAATCACAAAAGCCGTCATCCGGGATTGGCAATGGTGGCTAGATTCAAAGCACCTATCGGCAGGGGTCTCCCGCACTGCGCCGTCTCCGATTGTAACACTCTCCACGGACGCCTCAGGGTTCGGTTGGGGAGCACACCTCGATGGGGTCAGGTCTCAGAGCTCGTGGACGCCCCAGGAAGCTCATCTCCACATAAATATTTTGGAAATGAGTGCAGTTCTTTATGCCTTGCAGGCCTTCCAGTCGGAGATCCCACTGGGTACTCTGCTGTTACAAACAGACAATACTGTGGTGATGTATTACCTCAACAACAAGGAGGCACCCATTCCTACCCGCTTTGCAGGGAGGCCATGAGGGTGTGGGAATGGGTTCTGCAACACGGCGCAAACCTCATTGCTGTTCATGTCCCAGGAGTGGACAACGTCATTGCAGACAGTCTAAGTTGCTGTCAGGCCAGAGTCCATGAGTGGGAACTACTCCAGGAGGTCATAGAGGATCCGTTTCACAGATGGGGCACTCCAGAGTTAGACCTTTTCGCATCCCCATCCAACGCAAAACTGCCTAATTTTTGCTCGCTAGATCCAGGGCCTGGTGTTTTCTGGCAAGACGCGGTATTCCTCCATGCATTTCCTCCCTTCCCGTTGATCCAGAGGGTCCTTTTGACACTCCACAGAGAGCAGGCGACGCTGGTACTAATTGCGCCCTTTTGGCCCAGACAGATTTGGTTCCCTCTGCTACATCAGCTGCCCCAGGAACCTCTGGTGCCTCTGCCAATCAGCTCTCTCACTTATTGTCCCAGGAGGCAGGTTCTTTGGTCCATCCGGACCTTCGCTCTCTGAACCTGCACGCCTGGCTCCTAGAGACATAGCTATCATGCGGTATCTGGTCTTGCAAGAGGTAGCAGATGTTCTAGCAGCTGCTAGAAAACCGGCCACTCATGCCACATCCGCCATGAAATGGCTCAGATTTTGCCTCTGGGCTCAAGCACAAGGGCTTTCCCCGATGGATTGTCTGGAAAGGTCGGTTCTTGACTACCTTCTGTCTCTTTTCCAGGCAGGCTTGGCCTACTCCTCTATTAAAGTACACCTCCGTGCCATCTCAGCCTATCATACACCTATAGGCCTACGGCCCACAGCTCAATTGGACACCGCACAAGCTTTCCTGAGAGGCGTTCTCCACCTTAGACCTCCGATTAAGGATCCTATTCCTCCATGGGATTTACCCTTTGTCCTGGAGCAGCTCATGCTGCCACCTTTTGAACCAGCCGCAGATTGCGATCTATGTCTCCTGACATGGAAGACGTTATTTTTAGTTGCTGTTACTTCAGCCAGAAGGATTTCTGAGCTTCACATGCTTATGTGCAAAGAACCTTATTCAGTTTTTCACCAGGACAGGATGTCCCTGAGGACAAATCCAAAGTTTCTACCTAAGGTGGTCTCAGCTCTCCCCCTCAATCAGGACATTGACCTGCCAGTGTATTTTCCTAAATACTCGAATAGAGGAGAGGCCCTGCTGCACACTCTAGATGTGCATAGGTGTCTAAGATACTACCTGACCAGAACCAGGCACCACCGTAAATCTGATCAGCTTTTCGTCTTCTTCGCCCATAGGATGATGGGAGCTCCGGTTTCTAAACAATTGCTGTCCAGGTGGCTCATCCATTATATCACGTTTTCTTACCAGAAACATAAACCCCTATTGGGCTCGGTTAAGGGACATTCCACAAGGGAGGTGGCTACCTCCTTTGCGGCTGTGAAGAACGTGTCCACTTCAACCATCTGCGCAGCAGCTACTTGGAGCACCGTGCACACCTTTATCAGGCATTATAACCTGGACGTTTCATCATGGCAAAGAGCTGGTTTTGGTCTAGCAGTCCTTTAGGGACTCCTATCCTAGGCTTCAGTCCAACTCGCGATCTCTACCTAGCCTCCTCCCACCTATGAGGGATTTCCAGTATTGCTTGGGAATCGGTCCTAATGGTGTAACCTGCTGCAAGAACTGTTTCTCGAAGTAAGATAGTACAGTTACGTAAAAACTTACCATAACAGTAGATCTTCGAGAACAGCTCTTGCAGCAGGTAGTTTCCCTCCCACCATCCCCTCTGGAGGTAGAGTTGTTCCGTTATCTCTTTACCTAGGATTCAGTGTTTCTAACACCGCTCTGAATACCTTTTTGATGGGGGATCCTCAGTCTCCACTTCTGATGTCATTTAGTGGCTGGGAGTCTCCGGCGGGATAGCTGAGGATTCTGGGGGACCGCCCCCTTTTGTATGATGCCTGACGTCAGGGGCGGGGCCGACGTCGCGGGCGGTCCCCGCTAGATACTGCTAGCTAGAAAATTTCCGTGGGGTCCTGGCACCTGCCGGCTTCAGTCCTAATGGTGTAACCTGCTGCAAGAGCTGTACTCGAAGATCTACTGTTACAGTAAATTCTTACATAGCTGTACTTTTTTAGGACCCATCCTAAGTTTCTCCCTAAGGTTGTTTCAGAATTCCATCTAAACCAACCTTTAGTCCTACCTACTTACTTTGTGAACTTCCAAAATGAAGGAGAGTGTACCCTTCATTCTTTAGATGTCAAAAGAGCTCTGCGTTTCTATTTAGATAGAACAAAACAAATTCGCAAAGCTCAACAACTGTTTGTTTCCTTGGCGAGAGACCGGCTGGGTCAACCTGTGCTATCAGATGCATTTCAGCATGGCAGGTGGCATGCCTTCGCCACTGTTATTCCATGGCGCAGGTTAAGCTGGAGGGCAGTAAGCTCACTCTACTATGAGAGTTGCGGCATCCCTGGTGGAAATCTGCAACGTGCCCATTGCAGACATTTGCAATGCGGCTACCTGGAGCTCAGTGCATACTTTCGTCAAGCACTATGTCCTGGATGTCCATGCCAGGCGACATCTTTTGTTTGGCAGGACCATCCTTAACGGACTTCTGTCCTAAATTTGTGAGCTCTTGGTCTCCTGCCACCCTCTCGGGGGATTATTAGCTCGGTACTCTCCCATCAGTGTGAATGAGTGGTGGAGACTTTATGTCCAGGAAGATATGGAAATTACGTACCTACCATAATTCTTGATCTTCTTGGACGAAGTCTCCACCACTCATTCACACGCCCACCCACCATCCCCCGAGCTCACCTCTGTTGTTGGTCTTCACTCCCTTAATCTTTAGGCTGTGAAGACTGCTTTGCTGACCCATCTTATATGGGTCATCCAGACTATCTTATGTCCGTTTTTTATTAGGCTATCCTTCTAGGTTAGTTACGGTGCACCTCCTCAGAAAAAAGGTACTGAGGCGGTTGGAGGGTCGACGCCGAGATAGTCATTGCCGCACAAGCCGAGCCTCGTGGCGCCGCTCCTCGCGGCTCCATCTCTGGCGCCGACACTCTTGCAAAACGCTTTCGCGCTGGGTTCTAGCGCCTCCGGCGTAGATCCTATCAGTGTGAATGACTGGTGGAGACTTCGTCCAAGAAGATCAAGAATTACGGTAGGTATGTAATTTCTATTTCCTGCTCAGTTCTCCAGTGATGTACTAGCCAGGTCTCCGGCGGGAGAACTGAGATGGCGCCAGGGGACCGCCCCCTTTATACCATGTCTGACGTCGGGCAAAGCTGATGTCGGGGGCGGTCTTCCGCCTGGGACTGCTAGCTACAAGTTTTCCGTGGCGTCCTAACGCCGGATGGCATTACCTGCTGCAAGAGCTCCTCTCGAAGATCTACTGTTACGGTAAGTTCTTACGTAACTGTACTTTCAAGTACATCTCTAAGCCTCTGGGGTACATGCATGCAAGAGAATCATTTTTACCACCAAACCTGAAACAGGAGAGATGGCTTCAGTCACAGTCTGTACCCTCCGAAGCAACCATAGAGGTTCCAGAGTGCACACAAATAGCAGGACATCAGGGGGACTCTGGTACCACTTGCTGCAGCAGAGGAGGAGGAAAAGGACCTGGGGCGCACAGTAAACAAAGCACTGAAGTGTGACAAGCAGTGCACTGCTCCTGTCAAGAAGGCTGGCCTAATGTTTGGGTGCATCAAAAGGAGGTGACCAGCAGAGCAGGGTGAAGTAATCTTACCACTTTACAAGGCCATGGTTATGTACTTTACATAGACCCCACGTGTGTACAGGTCTTGGTGCCCCAGTCCAAAAAAAGACATTGAGGCAGTAGATAGGGTGCAACTCAGGGCCACGGAAATGATTAGTGTATGAATGATAAAAGCTATGAGGAGAGACTGAAGTCCCTTAACATGATCAATTTGTGGAAAAAGAGGAGGGGTGGGCATGAGCTCATTTTTCCAAATATTGTAGGGTGGGTATCAACAAGGTCTAAGAAATGGAGGTGCCTGAACTGGTGTGATCCAACAGGGCAAGGAGACGTGCCTTGAATCTCAAAGGTGGTAAGTTCAGGGGTAATGTTAAGAGGCATTTCTTCTTCCAGAGGGCAGTGAACCTATGAAACCGCCTACCAACAGAGACAGAGGATATGAAGCTAGAACTGTCATTTAAAGGAGAACTGCTGTGAACTTAGATGCTGGGTGTAATCAGAACATTAACCTCGTTTTTATAAACAAAGTGTCTAAGAATACAAACGAGTATTCTTTAGTTTTTTTAAATTAGATTTTAGAATGTTCATCATTGCACTCTAGTGACGTTCATATTTGATTCTACCAATCTAGGAAGTGACACACGTTATGTCCCAACGTGAATGAGCAAGACAGTGAAAGAATAGTGTATATTCTGTAAATTGAAATTCAAGTGAGCTAGAAACGTTTCTTTTTATCTAGTAGTGTGTAGCTATATCAGGTTACTTGAATCGATCAATTGCATGCTTACATTCATAGTATTAGCTAGTGAGTAAATGAAGCAGACAACGATTTTAAACAGATACATGACAGCTTTTTTGCTTGTAATTCGTCACAGAGTCTTCTGCCTCACATATCATTACTTAGTATGCATGTTACATGTAGACTGTCACGAATTTGTATGTATATTCCTTTTCAAACAACATGAAGTCTTGCTATATTATGACAATTGCGGTTTGTCCCACCATTAGAACTGCTCCGGAGGTGAAAGAGTTAACTCCATTCCATGAATGGAACTTAGAGCACGAGCTCTAAAGAGAAGCTCTGTCTGTGTAGTTTCAAACCTAAACTGTCAGATTCTTTACTCCGCCTCACTGAACGGTCGCTCCGGAGATTTCTCCTACTGCTCGGTTCATTTCTCGGTTTAAACAGTGTTTTCTCGGTTGATTCAACGAGAATAGTTTTATTTAACCATGAAACCAATCGGTTCAAGCTCTGTCTGTGGTATATTAAGTAATTCATATTTTAATTCTGTGTGGAACTTGTAAGTTTTATCGGTTCGGTTTTGAACCGATCAGCTTAGGTTAAAACTTAAAGTTTTTAAACTTGAGATTTTAGAGTGCGGTTCCCAGTTCTTATCGATTCTAAAAAATGGATTTCATTACGTTTTTTCCAATACTCCGTGACACGGTTAGGAACCCATAGGGTGTTCTACTCAACGCCGCTTAAAGCGGGGCAAGTTTTTCTGGTTAATAGGCTGGCATTATGTCTGAGAAACCCAAAAGAAAACCGGGCCACTGGGTTTCAACACTGTGATGTCTGTGGGAAGTCTTTGCCAAGGCTGACCCACACACCCACATGTGTTTATTGTCTGGGGTTTGACCACCTCCAGTCAGACTGCCAGATTTGTAGAGAATTTCCCTGCAGCCACCCTGGAAAAGAGATTGGGCAGGCTCAGGGAACAAGAAGCAAAAGTCCGCTGACCGGATGGCCAGCCCGGTTGGTGCCAACCGAGACCGAGGGAGTGCCCTGACCAGGGCGAGACTTCCTCGGCAAACGAAAGCTGGCTGCCGATGAACCAGTTCCAGGAAGAGAATAAGAAAGTCAGCAGGTTTGGAGCCCAAAATTTACTCCAACTGCTGCAGAGATAGCAAAAGCTATTCAGATTGTCCAGTCACTTTCTCCGTTCCATCCAACCGCCACTATCTGGTAAAAGGTCGTTCGGTCGGTTCCACGGTTCAGGATTATGATGTTGAGGAGTTTTATGAACCAGAGGAGGGAAGATGATTATGAAGAGTATGAATGTGACTTGGAGGTCTGGGTGTACCCATTGAACGGACATCTCCCCAGACAGACCTTTGAATCTCCCCTATGCTTTCTGAGTCCCCCTCTCATTTTATGTTTTACAAAAAAGTTGCTTAAACCCTCCAGCTTCCTTTGGAGGAAGCTGTGGATGAGCAAGAGGAGCCTGATTTTGTAGAAATGATGGATATACCAGAGTCTAGGAGATTGTCTATTCCTTTGCATAAGTCATTTAGGAAACAAACAATAAAAATCTTAAAAACTCCTAATTCTGTGCCTCCTGTAGAGAAAAAGATGGACAGAAGGTACACACTGTCAGGTCCTGATACAGAATTCCTTTCTCAGCAATGCAGTCATGTTGGAGTAGTTCAGGCTGCAGCCTGTGATAAAGCTAATATTCCCCTGGCTTCACATCCTCCTGACAAGGGATTCAGGAAGATTGATGACATGGCAAAAAACAGTACATGGCAGCGTCCTTGGGACTCAGGCAAGCAAATTATATGGCTTATGTAGCAAGGTATCAGAAATCTAGATGGGATACTGTTATGGAATTAGCCAAACAAGCCCTAGCCAGCTTTGCTAGTGAGCTGGAGCAGGTGGCTGCCGATAGCATTGAGGCTTCTAAGGTGCAGTTTCATGCTGCTGTGGATTTTAATGATGTTTCCTCTAGAGTCATGGCCACATCTGTAGCTTTTACGTAGGTTGGCCTGGCTCAGGTGTATTAGCTTGTCACAGGATACCAGACTAAGGCTATGGATTTTCTGTGGTGGGAAATTCTCTGTTTGGGGAGCAGACAGAGAATTATATGAAGAAGATGGATGAATATAGGACTACCTATAAAAGTGCCCAAGCCAAGGAGCGGCAAGCCACTCCTCAGAGGCACACCCCCAGGGGTAGGGGTAGGCCTTTCCACAGGCCTTTTTACCAAACCCAGGCCTCCTCTGCTTATGCTCAGAGGGGGTTCTTCAGAGGCAGAGGCAGACGAGGCGTGGGCAGGCCTGCCCCCACCCCTCAGCCTAAAGCACCTGCCAAGCAGGCACCCTGATGGGGTGCCCAGGGCCGATTCTCCTTTACCAGTAGGGGGCAGGTTGGCTTACTTCAGTCAGAACTGGGTGTCTTTAACTTCAGACAAGTGGGTTCTGGAAGTAGTAAGCCAGGGTCTGGTTCTCAGCTTCAAAAAGTTCCCAAAGATGAGAATCAGGTCTTTTTCACCTGCAAGCTCTTTAGAGACCTTTACTCTAGAAGCAGAAGGTCTCAACCCTGTTAGCTCTCAGAGCGGTAGAAAGGGTTCCTCCCATACACCAGGGCAAGAGTCTGTACTCCAGATACTTCCTTACCCCTTAAAAGACAGGAGAATGGCGGCCCATTTTAGACCTCAGATATCTGAACAAGCATCTTTTGAAACCAAAGTTCAGAATGGTAACTCTGGCAATGATTTTACCCTCTCTAAGGCCAGGGGACTGGCTAGCTTCCCTGGACCTCAAGGATGCCTATTTTCCGTCCTAATCAAGAGCTCCCACGAAAGTACCTCAGATTCGAATTGCCCTCAGATCACTACCAGTTCAGAGCAATGCCCTTGCCACCTCTGCCCCAAGGGTATTCACAAAATGTCTGGCAGTAGCAGTGGCTCACTTAAGGAGGCAAAGGATTGCTGTTTTCCCTATCTGGACGACTGGCTCATTGTAGGCCAGTCCCCAGAACAGGTAAAATCTCACCTGTAAGTCACCCAGCAGCTTCTCACCTCCTGGGCTTCCTGCTAAATCTACCAAAGTCGGTTCTGGAACCAGTTAAGGTACTCACCTTCATAGGTGCAGAATTGGACACAAATCTGGCCAGGCTTTTCTTCCTTAGAAAGGGTAAGGAACTTGGTGGCTCTGGCCTCCTCTTCACTCTGCAGGTCTCTCGACCAGCAAGACACTTTTGCAGCTCCTGGGGCACATGGCTGCGTCCACAGCTGTAGTGCAGGGAGCAAGATTTCAGATGAGAGACATTCAGTTTCACTTGAGAGCCTATTGGTCTCAGAGAAGAGACCCCTTTTCCAAGTTGGTCCCAGTGGCCCAAACCTTGATCCAGGCCCTCCAGTGGTGACAGGATCAGAGCAATTTAAGACTGGGGGTCCCCTTCATTCCCCTTTCTCACACTTTGACCCTCACTACGGATGCTTCCCTCCTGGGGTGGGGAGCCCACATGGGCGACCTTTCCACTCAGGGTGTGTGGTCCCCCAGGAATCTCTGCTCCACATCAATTTGCTGGAACTCAGAGCTGTCTTTTAGCACTAGCGTTTTCTGCTTCTGTCCAGAACAAAGTGGTACAAGTCAGAACAGACAATACCACAACAATGTGGTACATCAACAAGCAGGGGGCACTCAGTCTTGACCTTGTGCACCGAGGCAATGAAGTTGTGGTCTCTGGCCTATTCCTGAACACTTCACTCATAGCAGTTCACCTTCCAGGAAAGGACAATGTCTAGCAGATGCTCTCAGCAGGATTCTCAGGGCCATCACGAATGGTCTCTGGATCCTCAAGTACTGGGGATAGTCTTTGCCAGATGGGGCACCCTCAGATAGATCTTTTGCAGCCCCAGACAATCACCAACTTCCACTGTTCTGTTGCAGGCCCCCAGTGTTGGGCTCAGTCCCCCTGGACGCCCTTCTCCTGGATTGGGAAGGGAAGTTTCTTTATGCTTTTCCCCCCTTCCCTCTCCTATTCAAGGTGTTAGTAAAATCAGGCCCAGCCTTGCAGGGTGATTCTGATTGCCCCAGATTGGGCCAGGCAGCCCTGGTACCCACTCCTTCTGTCCCTGACAGTCCATCTCCCCCTGTGTCTCCCCAGGAATCACAGCCTATTAACCTGTGCCCAGGGGAGAGTTTGGTATCCGAACCTCAAATCCCTCAACCTCAAGGCCTGGCTCTTGAGGAGTTAGAATTTGCTGACCTACACCTCTCTCAGGGTGTTCTTGAAATCCTAAAGGCTTCTAGGAAGCCTTCCACTAGAGCTACTTATAATTCTAAGTGGAAAAGGTTCTCCATTTGGTGTTCTGGGAAACATATTTCCCCAGAATCTGCTGATTTGCCCATTGTGTTAGACTACATGGTCCATCTTAATTCTTTGGGCCTGAGACCAGCTACCCTGAGAGTTCATTTGGCAGCTGTCTCTGCTTTTGTTTCAGCAGGAAAGCCATCCCCTCTTTCCGCTCACCCTGTATTTTCCAAGTTTTTTAAGGGATTACTTCATACTAATCCACCTTTTCAGGATCCGGCCCCTGCCTGGGACCTTAATGTTTGCATTGCCCAGTTAATGCAACCCCCTTTTGAACCTCTGTTTTCTGCAGAGCTTAAGTATCTAACTTGGAAAACTGTTTTCCTAGTGGCTATCACTTCTGCTAGGCGCATAAGTGAGTTGCAAGCCTTGTCAGTAGAAACTGACTTTATTTCTTTCCACAGGGATAAGGAAGTCCTCAGGACTAACAGGAAGTTTTTGCCTAAGGTGGTTTCAGATTTCCATCTTAACCAATCTATCTCCCTTCCACTGTTTTTCACTGAACATTCCTCTTCTGGTGAGAGGAGATTGCACAGTTTGGACGTTAAGAGGGCCCTTAGTTACTATATAGCAGTACCAAGGGTCACAGGTTGAATCCTCAACTTTTTTCTCACTTATGGTGAGGTTGGGAAAGGGAAACCTGCCACTAAGAGATCAGTTGCCAGGTGGATTGTCTCCTGTATCCAATTTTGTTATCAGAAACTGGGCAGAGATCCCCCCTCTGGCTTGAGGGCTCATTCTACCAGAGGTACAGCCGCGTCTCTAGCTGCTGCCAGAGACATCCCTGTATTGGAGATATGTCAAGCTGCTACTTGGAAAACGGTACACACTTTCACCAAGCATTACTCCCTGGATGTCCAGGCTAGGAGAGATGCTCGGTTTGGCACAGCTGTGCTTCAGAGCCTATTCCCTAAGTAGGTTCTGTCCCTCCTCCATGGAGGTACTGCTGTGTAGTCTGCAATTGTCATAATATAGCAAGACTTCATGTTGTTTGAAGAAAAAATTACTCACCTTAGTAATGTTGTTTCTTCTAATGGAGTCTTGCTATAGTATGACCTCCCCCCCCAGCCTGCCCCTCTCAGAACTTCTACTTGGGTATGGGGTGGGCAGCCTGCTGTGGGCACTATTTTATGCCCCTTTTTATGTGTTTTCACCCCTTCTTGGGGGCTTGGGGGTGTGGTGTTTTTCATTTTTTCCTTATATTTCTCTCATATTGTTAAATTATAAAATGGCAGGGTAAAATCATGGAATCTGATTGGCTGTTATTTATGTGTAAAATATGGTTTACACATGGCTAAAAAAAAGGACTGTGAAGAGTCTGGAAACCAGATCAATGGGCATTTGGAACACAGGCATTTCAGTTAGCCCCCTACAGCCAGAACTGATCTTCCACCACAAACATGGCTGCTACCTTTACACTGTAAAAAAAAAACTTCATCTGGGCCCTAAAATAAAACTACCTTAAATAAAATATAAAACAAATTAATTTACGGTAGTTTCTGATTATCACACTCTCTTACACACATGAACAAATTAGAAACAATAAGTATTGTTTATAGTTTTCACTACAACTGTTTCTTTGCTTACAGTGAAAAATCCCCCTTCTATCTTTACCTGCTCATCAGGTAACTCTCTTCTTCTTGTCCTGACAGAGAGATAACTGAGGCTCTGGCTGTAACAAAGGCCTTTGTTGTCTATGCATACAGAGTGTTAGCATAAAAACATTCTGCCAATGGAACTGAGCAGAATTTTGAATCCATGTATTCCATGGTAAACATTCTGATAAACATTCCATATCTTGAATGTGGGAAAAACAGAAAAAACAGGAAGAAGAAGGTAGGCAACAATACAATGACATCATCAGTGACATCATTTGTTGTGAGTGGAAGGACTATTTGATCATAAATGCACACAAGTAAATCTATTGTTTCTACATATAAACATGCTTTTCCCAAATGTAAAAGGTTTTAAAACAGGAGCCCATTTTATAAGTGCAATAAGAAACTCCAGGTGAGTGCATGGAACAGATTTTACTGCGCCAGGGGCTAAAGGCACTCGGCCAAGGCCTCGTGCCTCATTACGCCCCTAGCCATGCAGTAAAATCTGTTCCATGCACACCCTGTCGTGTCTTATTGCTTACTTATACTATTAGTTCTGGTCCCCTGACTTGAGTCTTTTGTGTTGGGACCAGCAATGGGTGTTAATATTTAGGTAGCCAGTTGGCTAGTGTAGGTTACAGCTTCCACACAGACCTTAGTGAGTTTTTGCTCGTAAAGATCTGACAGTTTAGGTTTGAAACTACACAGACAGAGCTTCTCTTTAGAGCTCGTGCTCTAAGTTCCATTCATGGAATGGAGTTAACTCTTTCACCTCCCGGAGCAGTTATAATGGTGGGACAAACTGCAATTGTCATAATATAGCAAGACTCCATTAGAAGAAACAACATTACTAAGGTGAGTAATTTTTTCTTTTTGTTTATAATGGTATTAGTCACAGTTACACACAAATAGCGATATTTTGTGTAGTGCTTGTAACTCGAGTGGCTGTTTGAACAAAGTAACGATGCTGACCTGTCAAAGCTGCGGTCTGAAAGTCGATGATTTTTCCAGACTTTTATATACTTGTATATCTGTTTTTATGGAATTGGAAACATACTCCTCAGCCTCACAGCAGTTCTCCTTTTAAGGTAGGCCTGGACAAATTTCTGCTTACCAAAGGAATTACAGGGTACTCTGTAGGGTGGAAGAGAAATCACTATAAATCAAGACATGTTTGAATAGCGTATGTGTTGGGCCCTGTTTTTAAAACGGGAAGGGGGACTTGATGGACCTAGAGTCCTGTCTGACCTTAAAGAGGACAGGAAATCATTTTTAACTGGCAGCCATTTGCAAAGTTATGATTTTCAGAAATTCTATTAATTCCCCCAAATTATCTATATTTAGCTATACCTGAACAGAAACTGATATGAAAAGCTGTATTTTACATTGTTTTTGTTTCATGGGCAGCATTCCAATGACAGTTCTCTTCCTGGAACCAGTGATTTGGAGTTTTACCTATGTTGCAGTTTGAGAATGGAACTCTGAGCAAGGTTCTGATAGGTCAGTGACTAATTCGAATGTTTGTGCACAAAGCATGACATAGTAAAAAACTCCAAACTACCAGTTCCATAAAAAGAACTGTGCAGCATGTTGTCCATAAAAAGAAAACCATTGAAAGTACAATTTTCATATCAGTGTTTATTCACGTACAATTCAATGTGGATCATGTGTAGATATGAATTTCATCGCTGTAAACAGGAACATTACTAATTGCTGCCAATCAGCACACATTTCCTTTGTCCCCATTAAAAGACTATGTTACTTGGTTAACATTAAGGGCTCATTATGCTTAGTTCTTTGCAAGATTAATTTTGTACCATTTGTGACCTTAGCTAAAGTACCAAAGTTATGGCTGCTGTTGTACCCGTAAGAGGTGCAGACAGACTACATCAACAAGCACGGGGAACTAATTTGTGCCCTACGTGCCAGGAAGTGAAGAGAGTCTGGTACTGGGCTGTAGAACACGGTCTAGAACTGTTGGTTGTCCATGTTCCAGGCGTCCAAAGCATCTTGGCAGACAGGCTAAGCAGGTTGCAGCCCTGAACACACTAGTGGGGACTGCTGACCTCAGTGGTAGAAGACCTGTTCAACAGGTGGGGTTGTCCTGAGTTGGACCTTTTTGCATCCCCACTCAATGCAAAACTGACACTTTTCTGCGTGCCTGATCCAGGGCCTGGAGTTTTCTGGCAAGATGCGGTGTCCCTCTCTAGGAAAGGGAGGTTCCCCTACGCCTTTCCTCCCTTTCCTCTGATTCAGAGGGTGCTAATCAAGCTCCAAATGGGGGGGGGGCACTCTAACACTCGTGGCACCTTTCTGGCCTCATCAAATATAGTTTCCTGTACTGCAGCAATTAGCAGTGGAGCCTCAAGTGCCCCTGCCCCTGTGCAGTGGTCTGCAGTCTGAGGAACAGGGCACACTGGTCCATCTGGACCTCAAGTCTCTCCATCTCCATGCATGGCCTCTGAAGACATAGTCATTGTGAGATTTGGGGTGTCGCCAAAAGTGGGGGATGTTCTGGTGGCTGCTAGGAAGCCTACCACCAGGGCCGCATACTCTGTCAAGTGGAAGTGGTTTGCTCTGTGGATGGCTTCCCATCATTTGAACCCTTTCACTTGTTCAGTGAATCAGATTCTGGAGTACTTGCTTTCCCTTGTAAGTACTCCTCCATTAAAGTGCACCTGACTGCTATTTCAGTCTTCCATGCTCCCGTAGATGGCATATGGTGGCACAACTGGAGGTGTCCCATACATTTTTGAGAGGCATTCTTCATCTGAAGCCTGCCGTCCGTAATCCAGTCCTGCCTTGGGACTTGAACTTTGTGTTAGAGAAACTTACTTTGGTTCCTTTTGAGCTGGCCACATCTTGCGAGCTACACTTTCTGTCATAGAAAGCATTATTTTTAATTGCAATTACTTCTGCTTGAAGGATTTCTGAGCTTCAGACTCTGATGTGCGAGTCTCCTTATTTGGTTTAAGACAAAGACAGGGTGTCTTTGCGTACCACCTAGGGTTGTCCGAACCCTCTGATGCTCTGGGTTCTAGTTCTAGTCTAGAACTTTTGGAAAAGTTTCAGGGTTATAATCTTTTTTAGAACTCTAACCCACTTTTTTTGATTGTACTGCAAAAATGAAGATAATAGTGAAATACATGTCATGAAACTGAGGACAAAAAGAAATAAAATCTGTTTAATATAAGGGGAGAGAGAAATGATCATGTATGACTATAGCTGCTGGCTGCTGGGCTGCACACGGTCACACGCTGGGTAGGGTACAGTGCAGTCAGAGGGCACACAGCAGGATGAACAGGCTAACCAGTATGCCACGTAGCAGTCAGTCGCACAGATTCTTTTTTTTTTTAAGAGGAAAGGATTTTATTCTTCTCCACAGTCCCCACAGGAAATATTTCTGGCATGTAGTAACAGATACCACAGAAATGGGTTCTGGGCTGCATATGCTGACACACTGGGTAGGGTAGAGTCAAGTGCAGTCAGAGGGCACGCAACAGGATGACCAGTATGCCATGTAGGAGACGGAGTCACACATGTCACACAGATTTTATATTTTTTAAGAGTAAGGGATTTTTCTTTTCTCCCAAAGTCCCCCCAGAAAATATTTCTGGCATGTATTTACAGACACCACAGAAATGGGTGCTGGGCTGCACACGGGCACACCCTGGGTAGGGTACAGTGCAGTCAGAGGGCACACAGCAGGATGATGGGCTGGCCAGCCCAGTATATGCCATTTAGGAGTCGCACACTGAGTATTGTACAGCTAGCAGTCAAAGTGTACACAGCAGGATGATGGGCTGGCCAGCCCAGTATATGCCATGTAGGAGTCGCACTCTGGGTATAGCACAGCTAGCAGTCAAAGTGCACACAGCAGGATGATGACCATTCAGCAGTCTACCAAATCCCAGTCAGTCCCAGCCTGCATACTACTCCCCTACTCCTTTGATCCCATCCCAAAAAAAACACCTTCCACCTTGGATTGCAAGAAAAAAAAAAGATTTTGCAAAATTTCCAAGGCTTAAGGCGCTGAAATGCCTGCTTCAGTAGCAGCACATTAAGTTCCCCCACCCCTACTATTTATCCCACTGGCTGACTGCTGCTGTGATCCCCCTTCTGTTTTTATTGTCTGGAATTTCTGGTTTTCTGCCACAAAGAAGAGAATGCCATTGCCAGCCCGGTGGCGCTGAGGGCTAAGGCATTAGAAGTCTTACCTCGCTCCACGCCGGCGACCCGGGTTCGGGAACAAGCTTGGGCCACGGGGGGACGGCAGGGGCGGGAAGGGATTGAGCGTCTGGAGAACAGCTGTCCCTTCCCAGGGTGGGTGTAGGGCCTTGCGACGCTCCCGAGCACCATCTGACGGCTGTCAGGGGGGCCGCAGACCTGGCGTCGCAGCCGTATGGCAGGGGGCGGAGCTCGGCAGGTGCTGGTGGCCATTGCACGTCTGTTACTCCGTGGGAAGGAGGGAGCGGGGAGAAAACCTACAAAGAAAAAAAACCTTCTCACTTGTAGGCGAAGGCGGGCTGTGCGGCGCCTCAGCACGACATCCAATACCGAGCCAGCGCTGCCTCCCTGGGGGATCCTCCGCGAGTGTCCTGGGCCAGACTCTATAGATAGAGCACCTGGGAGTAGCGGTCCTTGACTCTGGGGGACTACGATCTGGAGAGGCTCAGGTAATGGTTCACAGGGATCCCGTGGGGTCCCAGGAGGGGACAGACAGAGCTTCAGGTGGACGGGAACAGCTAGGGTTAGCCCAGTAGCTTAGCTGGAGAGAGTCCAGCGAGCGAGGGTGATAAATAAAGTTAAAAAAAAAAAGAAGAGAATGCCATCAAGTTCCTACTGCTTGCCTCCATTCCTAACGTAATGTTATTTCTAGGGACGTGGATATAGTGTACTGTGCAAACTTCTGTCAGTACCCTTTCCCTTTAAGACTCTGGCCGGAAGGTCTTCAAGCTGGCTCCTCCCAACCACCCAGGTGGTAAATCCCTTGGCACCACCCCATGATACCAGATCTTCATTTCCGCTGGAAGGTGGTTCCCTCCTTGTCGCTTTGCATTGAGTAGGCCTTTGCTTTCTAAACACAAAAAAAAACTGTCTTCAAGTTGTTTTTTTGAATTCGTTTGAAAGTCTTGTTGATATGGATGACTCAAAGTCGGTGCCCAGTTTCAAGAACTGTGACTGTGGGCAGAAGATGTCCTGGATGGACCCACACAGCTCGTGCATCTACTACCTAGGTCACGATCCCGATCCCCAGGCTTATGGCCTTTGTCGCACTTTGCATCTGAGTATTTTGTAGGACCGGCACACTCAACTTCTTGGGCGTCCAGATGAACAGGACCATCCCATTTACTCAAAATATGCCTGCTGGATGGTCTCCATGACTGCAGAGTCCGCAGAACAATTTGAGGCCTTCGAGGAGGCGGCGGCTCAGGCCATGGAGCATGCCTCTTCAGCTTCCGCTGTTGTCCCACTTTCCTTTGGCACCACCTTTACAGGGGTGTTTGGGATTTGTAACAGTCCCTTCCCACTCTTGGCAGGGTACGTTTAAGAGCACAAATCTTCTAAATCTTCGAAAAAGGAGACTAAGAAATGGTCTTGTCGATGATCATGGGATCGCGAGTGCTCTCAGTCCTTGGATTCTTGCGCTTCCTTGGAGGATTTGACTGTGGTTGATCCTTCGGTCCAGGCCGTTGGACCCACGGTCTCCCCATCGGCCAAGATGCACGTTGACCAACCTGTCAAGATTTTTCTCGAGCCGGTCGATGCATTATCGCAGGACAAGGCGGATACTTCCCTCTCTAGGACTCTGGTTCTGCCTATCACCTCCCAGAGTGGGTTGGACCAGCTTCCTGATCCGGTCCCTAACCCTCAGGATCCCATTCCCTCGGAGGAGTCTCAACTTTCGATAGCTCCCTCTCTTTCTCACCATCAGGTTTCCCGGCAGTCAAGGTCAAGATCCTGTAGCCCAGAGTCGAACAGCCCTTGCCGACATCGGTGCTGTTACTCTCGGCACTCGAGCAAACGGCGCCACCGCTGTTCTTCCTCTTCTTCCTCCTCAGGTGAGGTGAGGCTCCAACACAGGATGCACCAGTGACATGAACAGCTAATGTGGCACCAGTTCATACTATATGGGGCTAAGCCGATTCCAGCCCCCACCCCAGCTCTTCCGTGGCTCCTGCCACTGAGGCCCCAGCCTGCTCCGGACTCCCCACCCATCAGGGTCGAGCCACCTCATGAGCAGCTGAAGGATGGTTTCCTTCCTAAGGATGCCTGTACCACTCACGTACTTCCCCGTTTGCTGTCGGTCACTGATACTCCCAATAGACCCCGCAGGGTCAGTGGGAACTCAGGAGGATGACAGCTTTTCAGCCAATCTTCGGAGTCTGAGGACTTCTCCCTGCATTCTTGCCCATTGGATGTGGAATCAGGGGAGAATCTGTCTATGGAGCATGGCCCCACTTCTTTTGGGCGCTTGCTCTGTCTCATTTCAGAATGTACTGGGATTCAGATGGAGCCCATCCAAAAACAGGCTAGGTATCCCTTAACCGAAATTCTCGACCAGGGTGACTTCCCAAGGTCACCTTCCTAGTTGACGAGGCCATTCTTGGCCCTGCTCTGGGCTTTGGCAGCACCTGCCTCCTGCCCTCTGCCGGCTGGCTCATAAGGGTCTGAAGCATGCGGTCCTCAATGGTTCCCTGTTGGGTATCACCGAACATCCCTCGGCCAAGGGTTTGGTGGCTGACTTGGTTTTTCAGCATACTGGCAATGTCGGGGACATGGATAACCCCCCCCACACACACACACAAAGAATCCAAACCATTGGATCACATGGCCAAAAAGATCTATACAGCCTCTTCTCTCAGCCTTCGACAGGTGAGTTTGACCCTTTTGATGGCCCATTTCACTCACACCTTACTCAGCACTCTCAATGAGGTGCTTCCTCAGCTCCCAGCTGACTTACAGACCACGGAAGTCTGTGACCAGCGCTGAGCAGTGGCCAGACAGCAGCTCCAGACAGCCATGGACATCGGTGATTCCTGTGCCTAGTCTGTGGCCTCTGCCATGGCCATGCATTACAGGGCTTGGCTGCAGATTTCTACCTTCACGGCAAACACCCAGCACAAGTTGACGGATGTCCCCTTCTTGGGCACAGACTTGTTTGGGCCGGGAGTGGAAGGCCACCTCACTCAGACTGAGAAGTCCAGCGCCACCCTGGACCCTTTCACCTCTACCCAGAAGAATCCGAAGGGCTCAGAGCTTTAGAGGAAGAAGCCCTTTCAGCCCCTCTCTGCCACTGCAGCCAAGCTGTCCCAGACCCCAGTTGGGAAGCAGGCCCAGGCTTGGCGTCCACGACTGAAGTCAGTTGCTTCAGTTGTCCGCAAACCAGGTGGTCGAGATCTTGCTGTTTCCTGAGCCGGTCCCTCCTCTGACTCCAAGTCTGCCCAGTGACGGGCTGGGGGGTACCTCCCCTATGCCTGTCCTGTCTCCCCTAGGTCCTCCCGTGGAGGGCCGGCTCCGCCTACTCTTTTCCGCCGATCCGATGTCGCCATGTCAGTAGGTAATCCTAAGTGGTCAGTCAGGAGTCTGCCTCTAGAGTTCGAGGCTTACCCTCCATGCCGAGCCCGCGCCCCATGCGAGGACATGGTGTCTGCTGACATGTTGTCAGCCCTTTGGGATGACATTGCCCAGCTCCTCCAGAAGGAGGTAGTGGCTCAAGTCCTAGATCCTCCAGTAAGCCCAGGGTTTGTTTCCAGGTACTTTCTGGCCCCAAAGCAGACTGGGGGGAAGGCTGGTGCCCTATCTGAGATCTGCACGACCAGAACAAATTCCTTTGGTGTTGCGTACCTTGATAGTTAGATCTTCAGGATGCGTTCTTCCATGTTCTCATCCGTGCATCCCACCACCAGTTCCTTCGGTTCCGAGCAGAGGGGAATCTCTACAAGTTCCAGGCCATGCCCTTCGGCCTCTCCTCTGCTCCCAGGGTCTTCATGAAGTGCATCGCAGTGGTGGCAGCCTACCTGAGACATCAAGGGGTCTGGGTGTATCCCTACCTGGAAGACTGGCTGATAGCAGGTCCCTCCAGGGACGTAGCCATTCTTAGGCATGGGGTCTCTCAAGGGGTTGCAGATATTCTGATGGCAGCCAGGAAACCTTCGACTCACGCCACGTATGCTCTGAAATGGCAGAGATTTTGTCTATTGGCTCAGGCCGGTGACCTTGACCCTCTTCGGTGCCCAGAGAAGTCTATTTTAGACTACTTCCTATCCCTTTTCCAGTCGGGATTAGCATATTCATCCCTGAAGGTACACCTCTGTGCCATTTCGGCGTACCACACACGGTTGGTGGTATTCATTGCTTCCAATTACGAGGCTTCGCGCTTTTCTGCACGATGTCTTGCATCTCAAACCCCCAATCAAGGATCCAATTCCTCCTTGGGAACTTCTTTTCATTTTAGAGTAGTTTACGCTGCCTCCGTCGGAACCAGCTGCGGATTGCGAGCTTCGCCTTCTCTCCTGGAAGGCGTTATTTTAGTTGCCATTACTGCGGCACGGAGAATTTCTGAGCTTCAGATGCTCATATGTAAAGAGCCTTACTTGATTTTCCATAAGGACAGAGTGTCCTTAAGGACCAATCCTAAGTTCCTTCCCAAGGTGGTTTCAACCTTAACCTAAACCAAGACATTGACCTTCTGGTGTACTTCCCCCACTATATGAACAGAGGGGAGGCCCTCTTGCACACTCTTGATGTGCATAGGATTTTGAAGTTCTACTTAGCCAGAACCCATTTGCACAGTCTGACCAACTGTTCTTGTCCTTCGCTCGAAGGATGATGGGTGCACCCATATCGAAACAAACTCTCTCCAAGTGGCTTGTTAATTGCATTGCTTTCTATTACCAGAAATGCAACAAACCTTTACCGGGACCGGTAAAGGGCCATTCTACAAGGGGGGTAGCTACCTCCTTCACTGTCTTGAAAAATGTAGCATAATCCGCCATCTGCACGGCAGCTACTTGGAGTTCGGTGCACACTTTCGTGGGACACTACAGTTTGGACATCGCCTCCAGGCACAGAGTGGGCTTCGGCCTGGCAGTCCTCCAAGGACTTTTGTCCTGAGAGGTCCCATTTTTTGCCTCGATCTCTCCTGTTCTCCTCCCGACTGGGTTAGCATTACATCCTTACTGCTTGGGAATCAGTCCTTATTGTGTAACCTGCTGCAAGAGCTGTATCTCAAAGTAACATAGTACAGTTAAGTAAGAACTTAACGTAACAGTAGATCTTTGAGAACAGCTCTTACAGCAGGTAGTTTCCCTCCCACCTTCCCCTTAGGAGATTTGGTTCTACTTCACAACGTCATGGATACATCAGAATTATTATTCTTCCTCTATAAGTGGATCCTCAATCTCCGCCTTCTGAATCACATCAGCATGCCAGGAGTCTCCGGCAGGAAGAGACTGGGGACCCCGCCTTTATGATGTATCTGACGCTGGCAGGTTATCAGGGCGTCCCTCACAGGTAGCTAGCTAGATAGCGTCTGCTGCTTGCACTGTTCTTGAGGTACCTGCTGCAAGAGCTGTTCTCAAAGACTCACTGATCTTCTTCTGAGAAACAGCTCTTGCAGCAGGTTGGCACCATTAGACTGAAGTCGCAGGCGCCAGGACCCCATGGAAAAATTCTAGCTAGCAGTATCCAGCCGGGACCACCCCTGACGTTGGATTCTCCCACGTCAGGCGTCACATAAAAGGGGGCGGTCCCCCAGTATCCCCAGTTCTTTTCCTGCCATTGACTCGTCAGCATCGGCCTCACGGACGCCTGCATTAATGAAACGACACCTGAAATCTTTATCCTCCAAAAATCTCAATCCATGTCTGCTTCTCCTACCTCTTCTCTCAAAGGACATCCCTCTAAGTATGCCTGTGGCAAGCAGATCCCTTTTGCAGACCATCATTCAGCCTGTGTCAGGTGCATTGGCCCGGAGCAGGACACCCAGGCCTGCTCAATCTGCCAGCAATTCAATAGCAGAACCCGGATCCTCCCCCAAAAGGCCCTTCAGGGGTTCCTTCTTGAGGAGAAATTGAAGAAAATGGAGAAAAGACCTTCCTCCAAAGGGAAATCTTCCCACAAGTCAGGGAAGTACCAGGACAAGCATCGGGACTCGGATAGGGCAAGATCCCCCAGCCGAGCCTCCGAGTCCAGGGCCAGCTCCAGCCCTACACCATCCGACAGATCTCCTTCCTGGGCTCGCTCCCAACCTCCCCCCATTAAGGTAAGGTCTTTAGGGGGCTCCTCAACTTCCTTACACCCGCTCAAGACCCCTCAGGCGCCGGACGCCTCCAGGCCTGATTCTTCAAACGGGTACAAAAAGTCTTCCTCCAAATTGGGCAGTGCGTCTGACCGATGCCAGGACACTGACATCAGGTCTGTTTCTCAACCTCCGGAGGTCCCTGAAAGAAAGACTGCAGAGCTGACATCCCTTAAGCGGGCGTCGGAGACCAAGAAGGCATCCAACCCAGCGCCCACAAAACAGACTACCCTGACGACAGTAGTACCGATGCCGGTGGACACCAGATGTCAGGGGTCATCAGGTGAAGAGGCTACTGTGCCACTGGACGACCAGACGGGTGACACGGAGGACTCCAGCCTACCCAGGGAGCCATTGCCAGACCCAGTGGTTCCCCGGGACCTGACGCCCGACCCCGGCGACAGACCCATACCGACACTGGGCCCGTCGTCGGGTATGAATATTCAGGAGGTGAAAGAACTGTTCACCTTCTGGTGGGAAACCATAAGGAAGGACGTGGTTCCCCCTAAGCCTCAGCCACCTCCACATCGGGACGCTGAAGGTTCAAGACCCCCGACCCCCAAGGAGCCAACTCCACCTCCTCAGGGCCGATCGATAGAAAACGCCCATCATGCTCTCCCTCAGGGTCCCCGAGTCCAAAGTGACCCAGGGGCAGATGCCACTTACCGGGAGATGACTCCAGACAGGATACGTCCGACACCTCCAGGTCTCCATTTCCCTTCAGCCCCCCATCACCAGACCCACGGAACCTTCCAAGGTCGCCTTTGGATGATCACTCCTTTTCAGAAATCATGAGGCACATCCAGGAAAATATGGAATGGGAAACAGAAGACTTAGACCCCGAGAGACAACGCCTTGCCCGTTACGTCAGGCAGAAAGACCCGAAGCCTGTGGTGGTCCCACCTTTGGTGGACACCTTTACGAACGTCACCAAGGCAGCTTGGAAGTGTCCACATTTCACACCGGCTGTTCCAAAGAAGGCTGACCGCCTCTACAGGGCTCATATGGAGGACCTGTATTTGGCGCAACAACCCCTGGCCGACTCCCTGGTCATCACTGCATCTCATGATCGGTCCCAGCGGCCTCAGCATTTGAGTACCCAGCCTCTGGACCAGGAATCTAAGCAATTAGATTCTATGGGAAGACGCATGTATGTGGCTGCTACATGCTCAGTTAGTTTTCTAAACTATCTGACGCACATGGTGCAGTTTCAGAACGCCTTTTGGGAACAGGGCCAAGACCTTCTAAAAGACTTTCCGGATGGCAGAAAGAAGGAGGAACTGCTTAACCTCCTTCAAACTGAGTCAGACATAGGGAGCCAGGTTCTCCGAGCCGCTTATGACTCAGTGGACTCGGCAGCCAGGGGAGCAGCCACAGGCGTTTGTCTCCAGAGACGCTCGTGTTTGAGAGTCTACGGATTTACCCTGGACGTCCAAAAGAACATCCTGGACATCCCTTATAATGGAGCAGTCCTGTTCGGTGAGGAATCCGGGAAGGTCATCACCAGACTACAGGACGCTGGGAAGGCAGTCAGGACTGTACAGGCCATGTACAGATCTAAGTCTGGTTCCTTTCGTAGGAACCAGAACAGTTTTTGTGGCTGCCAACAACGGCAACAGCCACATTCCAGCCAGCAACCGAGGGGCAACTTTGGTTGTAAAAATCAAGCCAGATTCCCCTCGGGCCAGGGCCCAAAGCAGCCCAGTCCACGGGATCCAATACCACCACAGCATGACTCCTTCCCGGCCCCCACCCCTCCTCTGGTCAAAGGGTCGAGAAGGTCGGGGGTCGTATCTCTCATTACCTTTCGGGATGGCAGAGGATAACTTCCAACCGGTGGGTGTTGCAGTTGGTCGAACAAGGTCACTCTATAGAGTTCCTCAACCACCCACCATCCAGACCTCCCCTGCTCTCCTGCTACTCGGGTCAGCATGCCCTGCTTATCCAGCAGGAGGTCTTGGCCCTCCTCAACAAGGAAGCCATAGACTGTGTCCCACCGAACCAGAGAGGAAAAGGTTACTGTTCTCACTTCTTCCTGGTTCCAAAGAAAACAGGGGACCTGTGCCCGATCTTGGATCTCAGCGACCTCAACACATTTGTGTTGTACAAGCGCTTCCGCATGGTGACCCTGCCGGGTCTCATTCCCATGCTCAAAGAGGGCACTTGACTGGTGTCACTGGACATGCAGGACGCTTACTTACATCTCCCGATCGCTCGAGCGCACCGGAAATTTCTGCATTCAAGTTTCTGGGACGCCACTACCAGTTCCGAGCCCTCCCTTTCGAGCTGTCTTCAGCACCTCGAGTATTCACAAAGTGTATGACAGTCATGGCAGCAGCTCTCAGGAGACAGGGCCACTACATGTTTCCTTATCTAGATGACTGGCTCCTCATGGCACCCTCATGGGATGCCCTGATGTCCGCGATACGGGATACCTGTTCCCTCTTCCTATTGTTGGGCCTCACCATCAACCAGGAGAAGTCGCAGCTTGTCCTGTCTCAGAACTTGCAGTTCATAGGAGCAGTTCTGGACACCACTCAGGGAAGGGCATTCCTTCCTCAGGACAGGGCAGATCGCATCAGATCCCTCTTAAGGGATATAAAGGAAAAGAAGACGGTACCGGCCCGGACCGTCCTTTGCCTGCTTGGACACATGGCAGCTGCCATTGCAATGGTTCCCCTAGCTTGACTCCATATGCGGGTCACCCAGTGGATGTTGAGGGCACAATGGGACCAAAAGCAAGATCGTCTGCAGCATCCAGTCTGGATCACGAAAGCCGTCACCCGCGACTGGCATTGGTGGCTCATCCCAGACCACCTCTCGAGGGGTCCCTTCATTGTGCCACCTCCTTCAGCGACTCTCTCCACGGATGCCTCGGGGTCTGGATGGGGAGCTCACCTCAACTGGGTCAGGACCCAAGGCTCCTGGTCGTCTCTGGTGTCCCAGCTTCACATAAATATTCTGGAGATGAAAGCCATCCTATATGCCCTACAGGCATTCCAGACGGAGATTCCACCCGGTACTCTTCTGGTACAAACAGACAATACCGCGGTGATGTACTATCTCAGCAAACAAGGAGGCAGTCATTCCTGCCCCCTTTTCTGGGAGGTTCAAAGGGTTTGGAATTGGGTACTGCAGTACTACACAGATATTATTGCAGTGCATGTTCCTGGAGTGGACAGCCCTATCGCGGACAGTCTAAGCCGATCACAGGCCAGAGTCCACGAATGGGAACTGCTTTAGGAAGTCGCACAGGACCTGTTCCGCAGATGGGGGACACCAGAACTAGACCTCTTCGCGTCCCCATCCAATGCAAAACTGCCCAATTTCTGCTCACTATATCCAGGGCGTGGTGTTTTCTGGCGAGACGCATTGTCTCTCTCTTGGACGGGCAGGTTCCTCTATGCTTTCCCACCATTCCCTTTGATTCAGAGGGTTCTAGTGAAGCTCCAACAAGAGCGGGCGCATCTTATCCTAGTAGCAGCCTTTTGGAGCAGGCAAATTTGGTTCCCTCTCTTACATCAGCTGGCCCAGGAACCTCCGGTGCCTCTGCCATTCATCTCTCATCTTCTGTCCCAGGAGGCAGGCTCCTTGGTCCATCCGGATCTTCGGTCTCTGAACCTGCATGCCTGGCTCCTAAGGACATAGCAGTCCTAAGATACGGGGTCTTTCAGGAAGTTGCAGACGTTCTGGTAGCAGCCAGAAAACCCTCCACTCATGCCACTTACACCATGAAGTGGCGCAGATTTTGTATTTGGGCTCAAGCTCGTGGATTGACCCCATTGGATTGTTCTGAGAGGTCTGTTTTAGACTACCTCCTATCCCTCTATGAGGCAGGTCTTGCCTATTCCTCCATTAAGGTTCACCTATGTGCCATTTTGGCGTACCATTCTCCGATTGGTCACAGGTCTCTAGCTCAACCAGAGGCTTCTCACGCCGCATCCTGCACTTGAGACCTCCCGACAAAGACCCGGTTCCACCTTGGGATCTTCCTTTTGTTCTAGAGCAGCTTACACTGCCCCCTTTTGAACCAGCCATGGATTGCGAGCTGCATCTCCTTGCTTGGAAGACACTCCTTTTAGTTGCTGTTACTTCTGCCAGAAGAACTTCTGAGCTTCATGTGCTTATGTGCAAGGATCCTTATTTGGTTTTTCACAAGGACAGGGTGTCCTTAAGAACAAATCCTAAGTTCTTTCCTAAGGTAGTTTTGGCGATCACACTCAACCAGGATATAGACCTGCTGGTGTATTACCCAAATCACTGTAACGGGGGGAAGCCCTGTTGCACACTCTGTATGTGCATATGTGTCTCAGATATTATCTGACCAGAATCAAGGCACATTGTAAGTCGGACCAGCTGTTTGTTTCCTACACACAAAGAATGCCCAGTGCTGCTGTCTCCAAACAGTCGCTCTCTCGATGGCTGGTAAAGTGCATTATGTTCTGTTTCCAGAAGCTCAACAAACCTTTACTGGGACTGGTTAAAGGTCATTCTGTCATTCTCGAGGAGGGTGGCTACCTCCTTCGCTGCGCTCAAAAATGTCTGCACTTCAGCCATCTCTGCGGCAGCAACCTGGAGCACTGTACACACATTCATCAGGCACTACAGTTTGGATATTGCCTCTAGATGCAGAGCTGGTTTCGGGCTTGGCTGTCCTTCAGGGACTTTTGTCCTAAAGTCTGAGACATCGCTCCTATCCTATTGTTCCCTTACTGATTGGAAATCATTCCTAATGGTGTAACCTGCTGCAAGAGCTGTTTCTCGAAGTAGGATAGTACAGTTACATAAGAACTTACTGTAACAGTAGATCTTCGAGAACAGCTCTTGCAGCAGGTAGTTTCCCGCCCACCTTCCGCTCTGGAGGTTGAGTCTTCTGACCTAGTTTCTAAGCTACTGCATCTTTCGATGCCTACTACAAACCTTCCTTTGGAAGCGGATCCTTGGTCTCCCCTTCAGACGTCACCTTTGGGCCGGGAGAACTGGGGTCCCCCTTTTTTTGTGATGCCTGATGTCAGGGAGGGGCCGACGTCGGGGGCGGTCCCCCGCTGGATACTGCTAGCTAAAATTTTTCCGTGGGGTCCTAGCGCCTGCCAGCTTCAGTCCTAATGGTGTAACCTGCTGCAAGAGCAGTTCTTGAAGATCTACTGTTTACGGTAAGTTCTTACATAACTGTACTTTACGGTAAGTTCTTACATAACTGTATTTTCTCTGTGGACTCAAGGGGCAATCCCCTGAATGTTCTGAGGTGTTTTCAGCTGCCTTGGTATAGGACCTGAAATAGACTATGTGGACCAGCTACTCAGAATGTTTCTTTTTGGTTGTTTCATGCCCAGTGGATGGAACAAGTTCTGTGAGTACTGAAAGGGATACTAGATCTCCACAAATGTTCTTAGGGGAGTGGATAGTCTGTGGTGCGTGTGCCCATAGATAAGGCTGGATCGCACCTGTCAGTGCTCCTAGTCTCACCAGTGTGAGTGAAGAGAGTTAAACTGTGGACCCCAGTGAGTGCAGTTTATTTTCTCTGTGTCACCCAGTGCTGTGACAAGTAATGTATGGGACCTCTAGCATTTCAGTGGGGAATGAGGGTTTCAGTGGTGTAACCCTGAAGAATGGCAGTCTGTCGGTTGGGGCCAAGGGTGGGAGGAACGCTATGTAAGCACTTACAAAGCAGGGCTTCCTGGTTCGTAAAGGGCACCAGTATTTTTACCTGAGCAAGTGGCCTTGCTGCAGGTTAAGCTGTGTGGCTGAGTTTTCACATATTGCACCTATGTTAGAAAGGCGTTCTGAGTGTGTGGCTTAGATTTCACTAAATAACACTCATGGGAAAAGAGGGATGGTCATGTGCGTGGCCCTGGGTCGACAGATGGAATTTGGGAAGATGATGTTTCTGTTTGTCGTTCATGAATTGTACTGCATGCAAGGAGAGTTCTTGAATTTGTACCTGTCCAGCCTGGACCAACCCTTGGGGGTCCACTTCAGCTTTACTTGCCATCTATTGAATAAAGCCATATTGCAAAATTCCAGTCACTGTTATGGACATTCCGTTTATTGCTACTGGTTGTGTGGATTCACTGGGGTCCCCTCAACAGGTTAGATCAAGCGTATGCCTAGCAGCCTCCAGCCAGGACCTGGGTTTTGTTATTTACACAGGGTTCAACTGTTTGTTTCTGTACCCCCGCCCCTCTCTTCCTGTAGAAAATGAGCCAGGTATACATCCTAAAGCCAAGGGTGGTACCTACCTTTTTAGTAAAGTAAATAGTATGCCAGTATATAGGCACCAGTGTTCCCAGATAGCTAGCTGGGTGAGTGTTACAATAAATGGGGGATGTGCACACTAGTTAAGTAAGTGGCCTTGGGGTTATATTTGCATGACTACATGATCTTTGTCCTTTAGAGTTCCCTTAGAGTTCATCTGCCTCTACAGCTTACTCCCTACTTCAAGTGATAATCCTCTTTTGTGACATCAAAATGTGTTGCTGTGAGGTCACAAGCAATGCATTATGACCTTAGGTAGCGAGAAAGCAGCAGGAATAGATGAATTCTTCAGGAGCAAAGATTCTGTTTTAATGGAAATGACCTCAGTAATAAGTAATGGGGAGGGGGAATACAGAACTGACATGAAACACAAGCTGAACCGAATCGAAATATTATGGTTTGTTAAAGTTGTCCTGAAGGTGTCAGCTGCTCTTTAAACATTGCTTTAAGTTATATAGAACATGAAAGAAACACTTTGTAAAACTAGTTTAGCGAGATTGTACCAAATAATCTACACTGAGAAGAATGAGGCTACCAATAAAAGTAGTTTTGAACTAGAACAAGGTTTTAGCGTATCATTCAACATTCAGTTTCAGTTAGGAGCTCGAGAGAGCTAGTGTATTTGGTCTTGGCAGCGATGTTGGAAAATTGCCAAAAGTTTGAGTGCAGCCGTGCTTTGCCGCAGAGTTCTTTTATGGCGCGAAACTCGACATTGTGGAGGAAGAAGCTGTCGTCCCCCCACACTCCTTAACATCCACAAGGCACTGCCATATTGCCCCATAGTGACAAGCGTACTAAAACAGATAGAGTCATCCTGATGACAGTCCAGTTATTTTGACCATGAAGAGCAAAGCACATGGAGCTTTAAACAAATGTTATTCATAGAGTTTATGGAGCAGGGGATTAGATGCTATACAGTCTCCGGGTCAGTAAACTTGTACCTTGCTTAACTTTCAGCCAAGTCATCCTCTTCCTCCTGCTGTCTCGCATTGAACTCTTGCTCGATTTTCAGTGTCAGCTTGTTTGCTTCTTTTGGGTCCACAAATTGATGTTTTATTTCCATAGATAATTTTTAAACTAGCTGGCATAAGCAGTAGATGGTGCACTCCCCGCTGGCGTAGCCTAACACGAATACCGTCGAATCCCTTGTGACGTTGTTGAGTCTCATAGCCGAGGTCTGGGAACATATGAACTCTACTGCCCATCCATTTGGATGGTCCCTTTTGTTTTGCCTTTAATAATACCTCGTCCCAGTTCATAAGTGAAGCCAGTATTATCAGGAGTGTATGTGGTGGAGTTTTGTTAGTGGCAAGTCGAGTACTGGAGCCCCGGGAGTAATTCGGTAAGTTTTCAGAATACATATATCCTAAGAGGTTTGTTACTGTTCTTGGAGCCAGGTTTTAAGAAATTCCTTAGGATTATCTCCTTCTGCGCTCTCGGGAAGACCCAGGACTCAGACATGCGTCAATCTTGTTGCATATTCGAAATTTGCAAGACGTCTTCTAAGCAGGCTGTTTTCCTTCGTGAGGCCTGTGGAAACATTCAGTGCTCTTTCAGCCATTTGGGTTGCTTTCTGGGTCTCCAAGTTGAGAGTACCCATTTTACTATCAAGTGTTTTAAGCTGAGTTTGGAAATCCTCCATCCGTTTGTCCAGGGATTGTATTGCTTACAAAAGAGCCGCGTTGGTAGGCTGAGGTGAGATTGCTTCGCCAACTGGCGGTTGTTGTTCCTTGCTTGTTCCCTGGTGCTGCTTCTTCAGCCGGGCACTGTGTCCCCCACCAGTTGCCTGTTTGGTCTGCCTCCCTATACTCCGGAATTCGGATGATAAAGTCCAAGAGAATGGTATCTGTAGATTCTCCTTGATAAGATCTAACTCTTGCCAGCAATATTTTCAATATTTAACCAGTTTAGACTTTATTATTAATGGTCTAAGCCCACTAGATCTCATGAGTTGCTGTGTCAGGCCCAGTGGTTTGCCACGCCCGGTCAGAGTCTTAAAGGGAAAGGACACTGCCAGAAGTGTGGCTGTACACCATATATCACTCCTAGAACTACCGTTACAGCTGAGTAACCTTTTTTTGCATCTCCACCGAGAGATGCAGAGCAGACACATCTGCTCTGCTACTCAATCCAGCTCCATCTACCCCACTGTAATTCCTGCTGTGCAAGAACCAACATGAGTCACATGACTCAACTCTACACATCATACGGACTTCCGGTGACGTCAGGAACCGACATGGTGGCTTGATTCACCCACTCCGCTGTCCATCGCACACAATCGAGATTAATCGCCCCAAAGAAGATGGCATCCCCAGCCAAGCAGAAAAGAAATAAAGTGGGGAAGGTATTCTTAACCCCTGCGCAAAAACTTAAAGTTCTACTGCAAGAGGAAGAGAGAGATAACCCTGCTGAAACTGAGACCTCCGGGGAAGCGCAGCAGCTTGGGCAGCATGGAGGCCTTCAGGGCAATGACCTAATAGAAACAATCAAACAAATAGCCCGCACAGTCACCAAAATAGACCGAACTCTCTCCGATCTCCGGTCTGACCTGGGCAGAATCGAACACAAAACAGACCAGATGGAACTGTGCCTCACAGCGGTTTCTGAACAATCCGACAGGCAAGACAGACTCCTGCTGTACTTGCTGGCCCGGGACCGGGAACTAACGCATAAGCTGAATGATTTGGAGAGCAGAAGCCAAAGACAGAATGTCAGAATTCATGGGGTGCCCGAAGGTCTTGAGGGCAAAGCTACTAATACCATAGAATTCATCCAAAGGCTTCTCAGAATGGCAATCGATCTCCCTGAGGGCTTAGATTTGGGTCTTGACCGCGCACACCGCTCCCTGGCACCGAGACCAAGTAACCCGGAGGCGAGGCCCTGATCTTTTGTGGTCCGGTTCACCAGGTACAATAGTAAGGAAGAGGTACTGCGGAAAGCCTGGCAGCAGAGTCCATTAGAATTTGAGGGCCATAAAATTTCTATCGACAACGACTACACCTCTGAAGTTCAAGAGGCTCGGAAGGCGATCTGGCCAATCGTGAAGTCACTGAGAGCCAAGAACATCAGGAACCAAATTCTGCACCCAGCAAGGCTAAAAATTCCAACAGAACAAGGCATCAAAATATTTAAAGACCTTTTTTCTGCCTCCACCTACCTGGAAGAGCTGGGGATCACTACCCCCCTTTAATAAAAGAAAGGTTAGAGAGAGACCTCTTGGCATCAGCCTGGTCTGTGGCACAGAAGGGAATTACTAAGATGGGCTCCTCAGGGCGACAACCACAAACCTCCCTTCGTGCTGACATTGGCTCAGTGCTGCGGAGACTCGGTGACCCCGCTCTGATGAACAAGAATACCTCTCATCTGAAATTAGCGATGTCGTCGAGCGAGGCAGAGGATTCAGGACCTCCACGATCCCCGACTATGTGAGGATACCACAAGGCGAAGTGTAGACCTTGTTCATCTCTTCCTCATCAAATCGCCCCCTACTCTACACCACAGGCCTGATGGGCCTAGATGAACTTAACGTGTCCTCGTGGTGATCCAAGACTGCCTTCTTGTCTCCCGTGCTCCCTTCTCTGGTTTGAGTGCCGCAGTGAGTAACTCTAGCTGGCTACCGTGGCTTGGCCTTCTAAATACCCGATGACTTTCTTTTCTGTGTATGCACTCGGAGACTTTGTTGTTGATGCTGATCCCACTCCTCTCCATCGACTTTTTTCTACTCATATTTGTTCAAACTATGATTGTTGCTGGGGCCTCTATGGATCCAAACATGTAATTTAGTCAACTCAAAGGGTTATATCTGGTTGTAGTGACAGTTTATTTGTTTATTCGCTTATTTGTCTGTTGGGGAAACTGCAGGTTGCTGCGGCCTATTGGGGGTGTGGGGGTGGGAGGCGAGGTGTACCAGTCTTGTTCCTGTTGGGAAGTGTTGCATGCTAACTCCTTCCACAACAATACTCCGGGTCTGGCGGGGTTTCCCTTCCCTCGCTTACTCTGCACGTGTGAACACCTCCATAATCAGCAGCACCTGATGAGCAGGGAGATCTTGCAACTCAGTCTGTATTCATTGCCAATAACACTTGAGGAGGCCCGGTGCAGAGCCAGACAGCTTACTTTACCCCTCCCCAAATGGTCTGACCCCCCGTGACCCTCGCAGGTGGAGGAGCGGGAGGAGGGGAGGTTTTAGGCAACACATCATGCGGTTTGGCTGATCACACCTCTTCTCTAGGGATAGACCTCCCGGAAGGAAGAGGGGGCAGCCATAGACCGGACTACCCTCTAGGGCGGGCAGCCCAGACATCGATCCCTAAACCAGCTGTACCACTGGGAGAGGTTTCCCACGGAGAGCCCTTAAGTTCTGGTGCCCCTCTCCCGATCCCATGATCCGTTTCCAGTCCTCGGGCGCGAATCCCGCCTCATAAATATGGCTGACCTTCCCTCAGGAGAATAAGGACTAAGAGGGGGAAACTCTTCGAATTGGGGGTTGGGTACTTGGGTCTTGTCATCAGTTGGCCTCACCATGAACTAGGGGCCCGGGCGAATGGGTCTGCCCACCTGGTCCGCATGCTGCCCCCTGGGTTTTTTCTTCTCAGCTCAGCTGGTATATGCCAACCAGTTGTCGAATGGGTATTCAAACTTCAGAAGGGTTTAGGGGTGGCGTTTACACTTGCTTGGTTTATCTGGATCCGGGCGAGTCTCACTCCCTTTCACCTGGAGGGTCTATATATTTAATAGAAATTGGGTACTGGGGGGTGGGGTCCCTTCTGGAGAAGGTCTAGATTACCTCGTGGAGATGCTGATGTGCCCTCCCTTCTAGGGAGGAAACAGCATGAGGGTATGGGGAGTCGAGATGAATTTTCAAAACAAAGAAGGCTGGGGATGTTAAAAACAGAATGCCTTCATTTTGGAAACTAGGGCTTATCATAACCAGCCGGGGGCGGGGTCTCTTCCTCTCCTCGGGGTTTTCTTTATTGTAAGTTCGTGTGGGTGGGCACCGGGCAATTGTTGGGTATTGCTTTCTCTGCTGTTATGCAGTCCAGTACTGACAGAAGGGGGGGGGCTCTACTCCTGGTCATTCCAGGGCCCTGCAGAGAACACTCATTGTACTTCTGAGTGCTCTGTTTTGGTCTGTTCTTTCAGACACCCCTTCGCTGACAAACATTGGTCACCTTTCCCTTGGAAGCCGTTTCAGTAAATACTGGGTAACCAGGTCAAGAGGAGTTTCGACCAAGGTAACCCATCACTTAATTCAGCTCATGGCTCGAAATTGGATGAGGCCAGAGCAACTGTTTTGTTGCAATAAAATTGCAAAAAGTTTTTCTTCAAGTTGTGTTAGGGTTTATTATATTAAATGTTTAAACTGTTAACGTTTAGAGAATCCATGTTACAGAAAAGGAATGTCAGTTTTAGTTGGAAGGAAAATGGCTAGTTGTACCACTAAGTTTATGTCTCTAAATGTGAACGGATCGTCCAGCCCAGTGAAGAGGAAGAGGATTCAGCAATTTATTACATCTCAGGGATGTGGAGGAGTGTTCCTGCAGGAGACTTGCCTCTCCCCTCAGGAAGCCCAAAAACTTAAATCTAAGTCCTTTCCAGTGATATACGATTCTTCTCTCTGCCGGGGCAGAAGAGGGGTAGCGATACTATTGTCAGCAAAGCTACAGTTTCAACAGCAGGAGGTAATAGAGGATCCTGAAGCCAGGTACATTATTGTAGTCTGAACTATTCAGGACACACAGATAACCTTGGCTAATATTTACATTCCTCCCGGGTCTTCACTTAGAGTGTTTTCAAACATTTTACAGCTGGTGATAGAAAAGGCCAGAGGCACACTAATAATGGGAGGAGACTGGAATATAGTTTTAAACAGGGCCCTTGACTCAACCTCCCAGATCCCAAAATTGGTTGTAGCTAAAGCCTGTTCTTTTAAAATTCAGTTAGAGCAGCTAGGCTTGTGTGATATTTGGAGAGAGAAATATCCTAAAGCACGGGAATATACCTGCTTTTCCCCAAGGTTCAAGGTATTCTCCCGCCTGGACATGTTTTTTACATTTAAGGGTGACCTGAACAGATTTCTGTCTACATGGGTGGGCACGACCATCTTCTCAGATCATAGCCCCGTCTTTCTAGAGGTGGAGCTGGAACTGCCTAAACGAACCACGCACTGGAGACTGAATAATTTCCTCCTTCAGGACAAAGGAGTTCCGAAGGAACTCAGGGATTTCCTGAAAGTTACCCTTGAAGAAAACACCAGACAAGAGGTCTCACCACAGATATTATGGGACACTATTAAAGCCTCTCTTAGAGGTAAACTTATATCAATAGCTTCCCGAAAAAAATGAAAATTAAAGCAAAACCAACAGAAATTAATCTCTCAGATTAAAGAGCTTGAGGATGCCCCAAAAATTAAGTGGGAGGAATCCAGGCGTAGGGAGCTGCAAAAGTGTAGGGAGCTGTTACATAACATCCAAAAAATAGAGGTAGAAAAAGCTTTGTTTTATTTAAAACAAAAATACTATGAGGGTGGGCCTCGAGGTACTAAACTCCTAGCTTGTAGGCTGCATCATTATGCAGCTAAAGCTACAATAACCAAAATAGTCTCACCCCGTACAGGCCAACTGGTTAGACAAACCACTCAGATTGCGGAATCATTTGTGGAGTATTACTCCAATTTATATAAGTCAGAGGAGAAAACTTCTAAACAAGACAAGCAAAATTATTTGGGCTCAATTCCGCTCAGTCCCCCTTCCATTAGATGTCGCCCAAATGCTGATCAGGCCTATCACCCAGGATAGAAATCATCTCCTCAGTTAAAAAACTTAAGCCGGTCAAATGTCCAGGCCCTGATGGGTTCGGGCCTGAGTTTTACAAAACCCTGACCCCTGAGGTAGTGCCCCTTCTCCATAAAGCCTTCTCGAACATTTGGTCTGAAAGGGGTCCCCCTCCCCCCTCTTGGCAATACACAACCATCACAATCTTACACAAAGAGGGAAAAGATCCCTCGAGATCCCTGCTAAATCAGGACTACAAGATTTTCACCTCTATAATAGCCTCGAGACTTAACCCTATACTACCAGAGTTAATTCAGCTAGACCAATCTGGTTTTGTGATGGGTCGACACGCACCTGACGGAGTACGCTCTGCCTTAGATATGATAGACAAGATCCAAAGTACCCATACCCCAGCTTGCTTATTAAGTCTAGATGCCGAGAAGGCCTTTGGCAGGGTCTCAAGGGATTTTCTGTTCTTGGTGCTTGAACACAGGGGGTTCCCTGAGTCTTTCATATATACCATGAGATCCCTATATACAGGACCTCAGGCATATGTCAGAGTTAATGGGGGGTTTGTCTAAGAGATTTCACCTGGGCAGAGGTTACCATCAGGGCTGTCCCCTTCCCCCCTCCTGTTTGCTCTTTATATCGAACCATTGGCCGAGGCTGTCAGAAGGGCGCAGGACGTGGCAGGGATAGAGGTGGGTGGTGTACAGAAGAAGATCCTGCTATATGCAGATGATGTTCTGTTGTCCGTCTCCCAGCCACATAAATCTATAGAGCAAGTGTGGCCTGTATTGGAGAACTTCGGGAGACACTCTGGTTATCCCTAAATAAGACAAAAACTGAGGTTTTAAGTTTCTTTTTTTAACCCGCCTGAACGCATCCGCCAACTCCTCCCCCCTAAATTGGTCAGCTGAGGGGATGAGATATCTCGGGATCCACATCACTAAACACTCATCCAAATTATTTAAAGCAAATATACACCCCAGACGACCTCCCTCAGGAAAGACTTTGAAAAGTGGTCCCTGATTAATATCCCTATGTACGCCAGAATTCAAGCCATAACTATGAACATACTACCTACATTTCTGTATCTGTTTCAGTGCATACTTCATATTCATAAATCTATCTTCCAGACTTGGCATAAAATGATTTCCAGATTTATCTGGGCCAATAAGAGACCAAGAATAAGACTAAAAGCATTACAGGCCCATCGCAAGGCAGGTGGTAGATCCTTCCCAGATTTGAAGGATTATTTCCTCGTTGCACAACTGAAGCAGTCTCTCCAGTGGTCCGGTCCCAGCTCCACCTCGGGCTGAGGAAATGGGGAGGGAGGGAGATAGGTTGCCCCTTGAGGATCGAGTGGCAACTCCTCTTCTGACCCATCACCCGATGCCTAGGCTAAGCTCGGTGGGGGAGACCCTTTGCTCGGTTCATAGACTGTGCCAAAAATATAAACTGCTACCTTCATTATGGACCCTTAAAAGATTGGCTTGGGCCGAGGACTTTTCCCCTAACCGAATAGACCTCACATATAAACAATGGACTAGACTGGGATTGACATTTTTAGGGCAGTTTTCTCAGGGGGCCCTACTCTTAGACTTTAATTCACTTAAGAACAGATTTGGCCTTAAGAACACTGACCACTTCAGGTTCCTCCAAGTAAGAACATATATCACTTCTCTCCAGAGGAGAGTGGTGAACCCGGATGGGGTGGTTCCCCTTCTGGCAGCCATCCAACAAATAAAATCATCAGCGGACCAGAAGGGCCAGATTTCTGCCCTATACAAGGCTCTGAGAACTATAAGACCAGCCCCCCTAATTAAAATTAAAAACAAATGGCAGGAGGAGGCCGGACCTGGATCTCCCCCCCTTAACTGGAACTCGGTTTTTGTCATTGCCAAACTGGCAACCAGATCACCTCTTTGGCAAGAATTTGCCTGGAAGGTAAGGATTCGTTTTTTCCTCACTCCTGATGTGCTAAATAAAAGAAACTCAAATTTCTTGGCTGGCTGCTGGAGGGGGTGTGGAGAAGATAAAGCAGGCTATCTACACATTTGCTGGGCCTGCCCCAGGCTGAACGGATTTTGGTCTGACATCATATCAGAGATAAAAGAAATTCTTGCTATCACTCAGCAGTTGAACTGGGAAGAAATGATCTTGGGGGTGCCTCCCCTAGAGGTCAGGGGACCAGACTCAGTGTACCTTTGGGCAATCTTAACTACAGCAGCCCACAGGGCGATAACTAGAACATGGCTCAGTCCCACTGTGCCCCAGAAACAAGATTGGGTTTCGATCATCAAAGGCCTGGCCGATCTGGAGGAACTCACTTTTAAAATAAACCACAAGACCACATTTTTTGTCCAGAGATGGTCCAGGTGGGTAATCTGGCAACAGCTAGATGGGGTATCTGCGGCAGAAAACTGAGAGAGAGAGCAGAACCCTTCCCCTTGGGCTAGGGCGATCCGTAGCTGTGAAACTAAATCCTAGCAATTTTATGTAATTGAGGATGGCCTCTTGTTGTTTTAAAACTGGGGGATTATTCCTTTATACTTTATACCTGCTCCAGCCTCAGAGTCCTTTAGATTCTTTCCCAACTGGTACAACAATGAATTGAGCTGTGTCTTTGCACAATATACCAAGTCTGTTTTAATGATTCTCGATGATGTAATTAAATTTTCTGCAGAGCTTAAATAAAGATTAAAGTTTAAAAAAAAAAAAAAACTGTACACATCATACCACCCGAGGGTTAGAATATTTGCCGAAGTAGTTCTGACAACCCTAGTACCAACCCTAAGTTTTTACCAAAGGTGGTGTCTGAGTTTACCCTGAACATCCACCTGCCTGTTTACTTGTCCTGAGCATGTCAATCCAGGGGAAGCATTGCTCCATGCTTTAGGTGTACATAGAATACTCAGATATTATGGCCTTTGCACGAAGGACTGCAGGAAGTCCTCATGGCCGTTTGTTACTTTTGCCGCTGGGAAACGGGGCAAACCAGTTTCTAAACAGTGCCTGTCCAAATGGATGGCCAACTGTATTATTTTCTGTTGTAGGAAGTACGGTAAGGAACTTCCTGGGGTTGTGCGTGGCCACTCCACCAGAGGCATGGCCATTTCAGTTGCCTGTTTCAGCTGCAAAAATTTGTGCTGCTGCAACCCGGAGTATTGTCCACACTTTTACTAAACAGTACAGTCTGGACATTGCTTCTAGAGGAAGGGCAGGCTTTGGCCTGGCTGGGCTTCAAGGCCTCCTCTCTTAGGCCTATGGCCTCCAGCCACCCAGACTGTCTCTCGGTCATTATTTATTGGGACTCGTTCCATAGGTGTGGCCTGATGCAAGAGATACCCTCGATGAAGATAGTACAGTTATGTAAGAACTTACCGTAACAGTAGATGTTCGAGAGGATCTCTTGCATCAGGCCATGCCATCCCACCTTCTGTCCCCATTAGCCTCAGGGTTTCTGAGTTCCTCTCTCTCTCCAGAATGGTCTACTTTCTGTTTCACACTTCTTAGTGGCGGGAACCTCTAGCGCTCTCTCTGGGTTCCCCAGGAGGAGGTCCTCTGTATGTGGTCTCTGGCAGAGGAACTGAGGAGGGCATGGGGCCACCCGCATTTATATAGGAAGGGCATCGTCAGCTGACATTGTCATGGGTGGCCTCTAGCAGACTGCTGCAAGAAAGTTTCCATGTGGTCCTAGTTACTGGCAGCTATATTTCCATGGCCTGATGCAAGAGATCCTCTCGAAGATCTGCTGTTACAGTAAGTTGTTATATACTGTAACTGTACTTTCCTTCTGGACTCCTCTGCTTACACTCTGATGGCCCAGGTGATGTTGGTCGTTTCCGGCACCTGGGTCCATGGGAGATCCATGCTTTGGCTCCTGGGCCTCATGGCAGCTGCCACTGTGACTGTTACCATGCCCCCTTCGACATGCAAATTTCCCAGTGAATACTTTGTGCCCAGCGACTCCAGGCTTTCCATTTCCTGGATCATCCTATTCTGGTCATGAACCCCTTACGCAGGGCCATTTGCTACTGGCAAGACTGCTCCCATCTGCTTCAGGGGTCCTCATTTCTTTGTCCATCCCCACAGGGGGTACTGCTTTCTCCACATAAACATTCTGGAGATAGATGCTGACTGTTCTTTTTGGTCTGCAGTCCTTAGCCCTTCATGATTAGGGCCATCCTTTGCTGGTTAGTATGGATAATATTTGTGTCATGCACTACCTCAACAAACAAGGAGATACGCACTCTTCTCCTTTCTGAAGAGAAGCCATTTGTGTGTGGAAGTAGATCCTGGCAGACAATGTGTACCCCATTGTGTCATTTCTGGGTTTGTTTTTGTTAATAAAGGTGTTTATATTCCTTGGGCTGTCCCTGTCTGTGGATGCCATCAGCCAGCCTCTGCCTCTGTCCATCTGGGGTGGAGGGTGTTCCTCAGCAGATTCCCCCCACCACCCATGGCAGGGCCAGGAGGGGGAGGGCGAGAGCTGTCCCCCCCGTGACTCTTATCCAGAATCTCCCAGTTGCCAGGCGGAGCTTGGGTGGAGCCGTGGTACTTCAGACAGGGTTTCCTTGGCCAAGTCCCCTTTCCATTCTGATTTTCTCCCCAAGATCCTGGAGCTGTGGTACAGCACAGATGCGCATGTGCTCTGGAACCGCGGCCTCCATCCAGCTACCCAGACTTCCATCTAGCCCCTCCCCTGTCACATTGGCACTGCCACCAGGCCTCTACCTGGTGGCAGCCAAGAGCTGAGATTGTGCGCTACCCCTACCCAGGAGAGGAGAGGAGAGCTGCCTGTCAGCTGCTGACTCTTCTCCCAGCCCGTGGCAACCCAAGCTTCCTCCTGAATTCGGGTGGCCAACACAGGACAAGGTAAGGTGCTTCATAGCACCTCAGCCCATGTCATTGGGATGACTCCTCATTGCCTCATTTTTGCTTGGCTCTCTGAATGTCTCAGCAGACTCTGTCAGAGAGCAGGTGCTCAGTTCCATGAGTTGCAGCTCCTAGATGATGTGGTCAAAGACCTCCTCACCTTAGGATTGTCCAGAGTTGGACATTCTTGCGTCCCCATGCAGTGCAGAACTGCCACATTTTTTGTTTGCTTGCTCCAGGCCCTGAGTATTTTGGTGAGACACATTGTCCCTCATCTGGAAATGGAGGTTTCTATGCCTTGTCCCCAGTCCTGCTGATTCAGTGTGTAATGGGCAAGCTTCATGCGGATGACACCACACACTGTTGGCATCCTTCTGGCCCCAACTAATGTGGTTCCTTCTATTCTGGCAGATTTCAGTGGCTCCCCTGTCCCACTCCCTTTATGAGGGAGCTTGCGGTTGCAGGACCAGGACAGTCTGTTGCACACAGACCATCTGTCCCTGCAGCTTCATGCCTAGCTCCTGGGGATGTAGAACCATCTAACTTCAGGGTCTCTTGGACCCTTTTAGATCTAGTACTGTCATCTTGAAAGCTGTCAACCCAGCACACTAACTACCTGAAATAGAAACATTTTGGTCTTTAGTATGCCTCGTGCTGCATGGACCTGCTATTGTGTCCGGTGCAATGTGGACTACCTCCTGTCTCTGTCAGACTCAGGCCTCCAGTACTGTTGTGTAAAGGTACACATTTCTGCCATTTCATCCTTGCATGCCCTCACAGTGGGCAAGACTGTGTCCCAGTTGGAGGGCTCCCTTAGTTTTCTCAATGGTCTCCAGTATCTGCATCCCGCCCTGGTCTGTAGGCTAGTTCTAGTGTGGGACCTTAACTTGCTTCTGGAGTCTCTTACGCAGGCTCCTTTCTAACTTGCTGCCACTAGCAAGGTGCATTTCCTCACGTGAAAGATGCCTTTTCTGTTGGTGTCTACCTCTGCTTCGAGAGTTTCTTTACTGTAGATTTTGCTAGCAGATTCCCCCGTACCTTGTATTTAACCAGGATGGGGCTTCATTGTGTACTCATGCTGCGTTCTTTCATAATGTGGTTTCTGAGTTCACACTAAACCAAATTATGCACCTTTCTGTTTTTCCCCTTCTCCTCAGAATGCTGAAGAAGCTATCCTGTGTTCTTCCAATGCCTGTAGGGCTTTATGCTTCTATTGGGACCGCACAAAGGACTGCCTGCAATCCTCACAGCCTTTTGCTTTATTCACCTCCAGGATGGTGGGCTCTCTGTCCTGAAGCAGTGTCTTTCCAGACTGTTATCATTCTGTATTTCCCGCACTGGGATTGGACTTGCACCTAAAATGCTAGCATCCAAGTGCAGTATTGGGGGGTGCTGTACTTCTGGGGTGTGCCATCCTTTAGATGAGACGTTAAACCGAGGTCCCTTCTACCCATCCTGGTGTTGTCCTGGTGGGTATCCAGGTGGAAGTAAAAGAACCCAGGGCATTCTTCGCAGTCTAGGGGACATTCCCGGTGTCCTGGCCAACATTCCCCTTCCCATAAACCAGTTCACGCAATTGTCCAGGCTGTGTGTGGGTGTTGATGTCCGATATGGCCACCACTACACATTCAGTCACTTCACTACCAGTCTAGCATTGCTTGTAAAGTGCTTTGGGATACACTGTGTATGAAAAGCGCTATATTAATGCTGATGATGATTCTTCTCCCTTTTGTTACTGGAAGAACGGTAAGAAGCTTCCTGATCCTGTCCGTGGAGATGGCACCAATGGCATGGCCACTTCTGTGGCTTGTTTTCATTAAGCCTTGGCAGCTGACATATGCTGTGCCACCACATGAACTTCTGTCCACAGTTTCACAAAACACTACAGTCTGGGGGGTAAGCCATGGCTCCATCGGGGATGGCATGGGGGACGGATGGTATACCTTGGAAGTCTGGAAGGAGATTAGGTGTAGTGTGGTAGGGGACTAAACAGAAATTGCAAAAAGGGAAAAAAAAGCACACTACAGTCTGGACCAGGTGTTCCATTGACAGGCTGGCCTCCCTTGCCATCCTCCAAAGCCTGCTGTCTAAGGTTCTTCACGTCTCTGCTGTCTGGTCTTCATCTCTTTCTACTGTTATGTACTTCTTGGGAATTGTTCCAAAGGTGTGACTGTATGAAAGGAGATGTTCTCGAGGAAGATAGTGTAGTTACTTACCAGCAACCGTAGATCTTCCGCTCGCCTCCATAGAGCCACAGCTCACCCTCCCACGTACCTCCTTTGGTATTTTAGGAAGTATACTTTGGAAGAGATATCCCTTCCTTTTTGATTGGTCTTCATTTCTGCACCTTTTCAGATGGTCTTTTTTCTTTTCAGAACCACCTTGTCTCCTTTCAGCCTCGTCAGGGTTCTGGTCTCCTGTTCCTGTCAGTATGCTACAACTCCAAGCTTGTCTCTGGTGGGACGCTGAGGAAGTGTGCAGCTGCCCACCATATATAGGTGGTGCCAGCATATGTCATCATGGCCTACCCAAGCTAGGCAAAAGCTTCCAAGTGGTCTTGATGCCGACGGTTTACAGTTCCTATATCTGTGGCTCTATGAAGGAGATTATCTCGGAAGATCTGTTGTTACTGGGATATTACAAAACATTTTTCACCTGCAAAGATGAATAACCCATTTTCAGCAGTTAGCATACTACTAGTTCTGAGTGCTATTGATAGTCATTGTTTGGAATTTGAATACCTTGACTTCAAGTAATATCTTGTTTATGTTGTCTATTGAGTATTACAACTGGGGGGACTAAAGTGCAGGGTTGTCAAGTGACTTGTTCAAGGTGAAACAGTCACTGGCATGGTGGGATCTGAACCTGTAGTGTTATGTGTTACAGTTCTGTGGCACTGTGGGCTGAGACGCTGGGCGCCATGCCACACCGGCGACCCGGGTTCGGGAACGGATCCGGGCCACCAGGGATCAGCTGGGGACGGAAGGGATCGAGTGTCTGGAAGACTGCTCTCCCTTCCTGGGGAGGGCTTAGGGAATAGTGCCACTCCTGAGTGGCCCCTGGTGGTAGCCAGGGAAAGCACCAGGTGAATGCATCCGCTAAGCGGATGCTGGGGGTGGAGTGCGGCGGGCAGCGGCATCAGAGCCATGGATGCCATTGCATATCCATGCTCCAAGGGGCAACACAAGCATGCAGGAAAAAGCCCTGGATGGATCGGCGGAGATGAAGGAGACTCCAGGGGCCTGCCTACATCCCATCGCCGGACCTGCTCGACTGGATCTCCCAAGGCCATCCCGTCCACGCGGTAAGTCCCTCTAATTTCAGATAGGCTGCCACGGGAGGGCGGGCACTCCCCTAGGGGGTGATCCGGGGGGCTGGACCTGCCATGGCGATCGGGGGAGACCGGTCTGGAGGTTTCAGGCAGGGAGTAGAGGCATGTGCCGAGAGAATACTCTGGAAGGATGCCCCGATCCCCTAGAGAAGAAAAACAATGTACAAAAAAAAAACTGTACTGATCAGTCTTCCGTTTCCCTTATTTTCTTTCTTTTTCTAAGCTTGTTATCTGTCTCTTTCCCCTTCTCTCTGAGCTATCTCATATTTTCTATGTCTCCTTTTAATTTTCTATTTGATTTCTCATGCACCATTCTGTGTCTGTTAATAGCACAGCATTTCTAGGGGCCACCAACCACACAGAGAAACTCAAGACTGCATAGACTAGAACAGCATTGTGTCAGTCTGTCAGTGTAGTAGTTAGCTGTGGAAGTGCTTTGCTATGATTGTTTACTTGGATGCTGAAAATATGTGGACGATTTTACGTTTTGTGTTTGAAAAGATTTGTCCCTTGATGTTTCTAATTTTCATTCTGTAGAAAAAGAAACAAAAGAAGCAGAAACACAAAAGCAAACACAAGTCTAAGAAGGCTGAGGAAGTCAGTCACTCAGATGTTACAGATACTTCTGACAGTGAGAGTGAGATAGAAGAGACCCCAGCATTATCAAACCAAGAATTACTAAAAAGGTAAGTGTTTGAAAGGGGGCACAGTCCTTTACAATCCAGAGACCTCAGGCTGCCTGATAATCTAGCCTGCCGTATCGTTGAGTCAGGTCCAGAGACCTCAGGGCTGCCCAGTGGCCCAGCCTATCGTGCTGGTGATGCAAATCCAGAGACCTCAGGGCTGCCCAGTGGCCCAGCCTGTCGTGCTGGTGACCCAAGTCGAGAGACCTCAGGGCTGCCCAGTGGCTCAGCCTATCATGCTGGTGACCCAAGTCCAGAGACCTCAGGGCTGCCCAGTGGCCCAGCCTGCTGTGCTGATGGCCCAGGACCATAGATCACAGAGCTGCCTGATGGCCCATCCTGCCATGCTGGTGACACAAGTCCAGAGATCTCAGGGCTACTCAGTGGCCATTCAGCTATGCTGGTGACCCTGGTCCGTAGATCTCAGGGTTGTTTGATGGCCCATCCTGCTATGCTGGTGACGCAGTTCCAGAGACCTCACGGCTGCCAGATGTTCTAGCCTACTTTTCAGGTGTCCCAGGTCCACAGATCTCAAGGCTGCATGATGGTCTAGCCTGCTGTGCCGGTGACCCAGTTCCAGAGACCTCAGGGCTGATCAGTGACCCATCTTGCTGTGCCAGTGTCCCAAGTCCAGAGACCTCAGGGCTGCTAAACGGCCCAGCCTGCTGATGACCCAGGACCAGAGACCTCAGGGCTGCCTGATGGCCCATTCTGCCATGCCAGTGACCCATGTCCAGAGACATCAGGGCTGCCAGATGTTCTAGCCTAGTTTTCAGGTGACCTAGGTCCACAGACCTCAGGGTTTCCCAGTGTTCCAGCCTACTTTGCGGGTGATGCAGGTCAACAGACCTAAGGGCTGGCCGATAGCATAGCCTGTCCTGCCATCGACCCACATCCAGAGATTTCAGGACTGTACGATGACCCAACCTGTAATGCTATGACCCAATTTCAGAGACCTCCAGGCTGCCTGATGGCCTAGTCTGACCTGCCAGTAAGCCAGGTCCAGAAACCCCAGGGTTGCCCAATGGTTCAGACTGCAGTGTTGGTGACCCAGGTCCAGACATCAGGGCTGCCAGTGGCCCAGCCTGCCATGCAGGTGACCCAGGTCTAGACAGCAGAAACAGGAAATAATCACGGCACTTACCACAGAAAAAACATTTAAGGAAGCACAGATCCTCTGATTCCAGCAGACAAATTTCTTTAATGCTCAGGTGAATCAAGGTGCATAAAACAAACAATCAGCAGCACAGTAAACTCTAACGTTGTACCTCCTACGAGGCTTTGTCAAAGGAATAATGCCCTCCGTAGATAGGCTGCTTAAAAAGCAGCAAGGTGACAGTGCATTATTTAATTTAAAGTGACTGTGCTGATTACAATGTGACATGCTGACATTAAATATTCAACCAGACAATTCGAACAAAACCACATACTTCAGATTAAAAACATTCTTTTTGCACAGCATGCATGGACTGCATAATACAAGACACTTTGTATCATACTGTAGTTGAACACTATCAATTACTGTTTTATTGCCAAGACATGTTGAATGCTACTAGAACAGAACATAGCCCCCAGTTTCAAAGTCTGTGTGCTAGCAACAATACATGGGCCCTAAATTTCATTAATTCATTTTAACACGTTTGTATAGGTTGCACAGATCACTACAGCTTGACCAGTTCCAAAGACTTTTTTTAAAGCAGCAGTGCAACGATAAAAGTTATTCCAAAAGGCTAATTTTCTGCTATGGTTATGAAAAACATTAGCAGAACTGATGATTTTGGGTCTTCTGGATGCTTTCTATGCTGTGTACTGTACATTGGCATTTTTTTCTGAATTCTTATCCTCCTGAGGTGTTCAGTATTATTTCTATGCAAAAATGAGGTGGCCATCTTTTTTTCTTGAGAAATAATTATCTTAAAACTTTCATAAAATTCTTAAATGATAACAGAAACTGAAAATTTCACCACCAAAGTAAACTGGAAGATATCTGCCATCAATTAGGAAGAAAAAAAGGTGAGGTTCAAATTTTAGCCCATTTTCGTTGCACTGATGCTTTAAGTGCACATGGCAGCCATCTTCAAAAGACCTAGGAGAGAATGAGACAGGTAGAACATGGATTAGTAGAGCTACGGACTGAAATGAGGGGAATAGCCTTGGAAAGTAAAAAGGCACTTATACAATGGACAAAAAAAAAAAAAAGACAAAATCCTGTACTGTGATTGGCTGGCTGGCACTTTCTCAGCATAGTAAATCCTCCTATATACTAACTGGAAAATATGCCAGCCAGCCTCATCGGCAGAAAAAACACTCTAAGCGCCAAACAGGAACCCGAAATCCACCATATTGGATCCCTGCTAAACACCGGTATCCCAACTGCCATGACTCCCAGTAAACCGTGATTTCAAAGCAGGAGTTTTAAACAAACGGCACTACCGAATGAGCAGACCTCACGACTCCCCATGACAACTCTACATACAACCACCCTTTTTTTTTTTTTAAACAATTCCTTGTCCTGATGTACTGCATTGCTCCACATTTCAGATCTACCGCCACACATTTTGAGGTCGCTCTCCACTCCACTGCCGCTCACTCCTTCATTATAACTCTTGGGTGCACTCCCACTCTCCTTCTCTTTATCTCCCATAAGAGGAAAAAAAATTGCATACTTGAAACGGGGGGAAGTAGAATACAAATTGCCCCCCCCCGAGTCACGATGTTCCTCTGTACTCACCACAAACTAAGTCCCAGAAAAAAACGCTCTCAGTCACCACCAGCACATTAGCGCTCAGAGTGCACACATCCACATATTCACTGGCACTCACTGTAAATAAAATAAACAGCCGACCACTGAGCGCCAATCAAACACTGTCTTAGCACCTCATACAAAAATGTAATCAGGACACAGTGTAAGTGCCACTTCAGGAAACAAAGATAAATGTTTCCCGGCCCCAGGGGAAACATCGGGAGCAATAATGAGAAACCCTTACTAGGCATGTGCAGGTACAAACTCGGCCCTAGCCACCCAGGACTGTTTTTTATGGCGGAACAATAAACCAAATAAAAATAAATAAAAATACCACAAAAACATAAAAGCTGTCATCATAGAGGCAACAAACCTTTGTGTGAAACAAATCAAAACAAAAGAAAAAACATTATGGTTCTCAAAAGAGGTGGCGGGGAAGTTTAGGGAGAAAAAGACAGCATTCAGAAAGTATAAGGAAACACAGAAGGAGCAGGGCAGAGAACTGTGCCAGTTAAAGCAGAAGGAAGCAGGGGAAGGAGTTAGAATAGCAAAAGGCTCAAATCGAGGAAAAGATAGCCAACTCAGTTAAAAAGAGGGATAAAACCTTTTATAGGTACATTAGGGAGCATAGAAAGACAAAGGGAGGGATAGTGAGGATGAATAGAATGCATGGTGGGTGGGCAGAGAGGGACAGTGAAAAAACAGGGATACTGAACGAATACTTCTGCTTAGTATTCACAAAAGAAAAGGAGGGAGAAGTACCTAATCCAATCAATTGAAGCACTCTGGATAGGGGGGTTGTTACTAGTCCTTTCACAGAAGAAAGGTTTCTGAAAGAACTCCTAAAACTGAAGGTGGACAAAGCAATGGGGCCTGACGGGATTCTCCCCAGAATTCTAAAAGAACTAAGGAAAGAACCAGTGACACCACTGACTACCTTCTCTAACAATTCATGAGAGGATGGTGTGGTACCTAAGGACTGGAGAAGGGCGGATGTGATTCCCCTTCACAAAAGTGGGAGCAAAACAGAGGCAGGAAACTACAGACCTGTTAGCTTGACCTCAGTGGTAGGGAAAATTATGAAATCACTTCTGAAAGAAAGAATTGTTGAGTGCTTAGAGGCCAGCAGTGCACAGGACCCAAGGCAGCATGGATTCACAGCGAGAAGGTCATGTCAGACAAATCTAATAGATCTTACTTCGGGAGGGTTCCTGCAGTAGGACTTCACATATAGGACTGCTCCCCCTGGCGTCAGGTTCCAGCAGCAAACCTTGAATAGCAATCATCATGGGGACCGCCCCCGATGTCCAGGTAGCGTGGCGTCAGCCCGACTATAAATGAGGCGGTCGCAGCTCGCTCCTCCAGTTCTTTCCCCGGCCACCTCAGTATCGTTTGGCCACTAGTAGAACAGCGATCAAACACCTGCATTAGTCTGTTTTCTTCGCCTCAAAAGACTTTTTCAAAATTTTTCGACGATTGGCGTCTTCTAGACCAAAGAAGAAGTGCTCAAAGTGCGGAGCCCAAATGCCGCGCAGGGACGACCATTCCCACTACCTCTTGTGCCTAGGTTCCAAGCACTACACCGAGGAGTGCCCCATCTGCCAGGCCTTCAACCAGGCAACTCGAACCAGGTGCAGGCGGACCCTCGAGGCCCACCTCCTGACCCGAAGAGTGGCGTCGAAGGAAAAGGAGCTCCAAGAATTGAGGGAAAGGTCGTTGTCTCCGGCCCCGAGAAAGAAGAAGAGTAAGAAGCGCCTGGACAGGAGTTCATCGCCACGCGGGAGGCCTCCCAAAACCGTGAGTACTCCTTCTGGTACCCCGTCCGCTTCTTTGGGCCGAGCACCTTCTCTCCCTCCTGCCGAGGTGAGCGGGCAGCCGGGGTAGCCTTTCTGAAGGTTTCAGTAAAGTCACCTCTCTGCTTAGCCGATAAGCCACCCCGCTACCCCATTGAAGGGTGCACAGCTCCAGCTGGTCAGTCTAGCGGCGGTCTCTCGACCTCCACTAGCCCGGTGTAGTCCGATCAGTCAGATGATGGCTCCTCCATCACCCACCCGGACACCTCCACTCTCCCGTCGGGCTCCTTTGGCCCCCAACATCGGACAAAGTGAGCGGCAGAGCAACTCATCATCCCACCGGGTTCTTCGCCCCAGGGACTCGCCACCAGATCCTGAGTTTCCTCTTCCAGCAGGATTGCATATAGACCTTTCGTTGCGGTCCCTCCCGGAACTTCCCCCCTCACCAGGTCTATCACTGCCCCCGGACAAGGGTCCGTCACCGGCTGGGGATCCATCCATGGAGCCTCCTCCCTCGGGACCTTCGGGGGCCCTCCCAGATCCCACGCCACCTAATGGCGCTCTGGCACCTCCCGGTGGGACCAGATCTTACTTGAGAGGCTCTTGCAGTAGGCCAATTGCACATAGGACTGGCGCGGCGGCATCAGGACCTATGAAGAATTTCTAGCTAGCAGTCTCTGGCAGGGGACTGCCCCCACGTCAGGTGACCGACATCATGCGACGTCAGTATAAAGGGGCAATCCCCCACGACCGCCTTCCAGTTCTTTCCCGCCATTAGCTCATGTCAGCGTGGTAAAGTTCAACGCTTGTCAGCCTCAGTCGTCGGTAGTTTTACGAGTTATTTTTGATTTTTCAAATTTTTGTCAGGTATTCGTCGGTGTATGTCGTCCCCTACACCCTCTGAGCACAAGAACAAGTGCAACTCGTGCGGCGCCCAACTCCTGCACAAGGACAGCCATTCCCAGTGCCTCTTCTGCCTAGGCCCAGATCATCAGGTGGTGAAGTGCCAGCACTGCCTTAAATTCAACGCGGCCACTCACAGACGGTGGCAGCAGTCCCTGGAGGCCCATATTTTAAAGAAGAAAATGTCCTCCATGGAAAAGGAGTTAAAAAAGCTTGACAGGTGTCCACTTCCCAAGCCAATTGCAGAAAAAACAAGGGCTTACCGGGACAAGGGCTCCTCATCCACTTCTTCTTCTTGAGAATCGCCGTGCTTCAGGTAGCATTCCCCGGGTCCTAAACCCTTTGTCCTGCCACTGGGCGTCCACCGTCAGCCCGCAGTACCCTGACGCCAGGCCATGTGCCCCCGATGCCGGAATACTCTGGGTACTCCTATTATACTCAAGCATTGCCAGGCTTTCAGTACCCCTCATGGCAATACCCTCAGTACCTAGGCTACCCGGGTTTTCAGCCTCCTCCTCCGCCACCACCGGTGTCTGACCACAAATTGGCCCCCCAATGGTGGCAGGATGCCAGAACCCAGCTCCTCACAGAGATCAGGCAGTCTGTGAGGGATATTCCCCCTACCCAGGGCCCCCCGCCCCTCCACCGCCTCCATCCGGAAGAGCATCGGGAGCTCTAATAGTGGGATCAGCTGGGATGGATCCTTCCATCCCCAGTGGTTCTGAGCCCTCCGACATGGAGTCTGATTCCAAGCCTTCGGATCCCAGATCTCCCGTTGAGGTCCCTCCTAAGGAGTCACCAAAATCTCCTCCAGAGGACCCTTCCTTCAGAGACCTCTTACGCACAATCCTGGCAGCAGGAGGCTGGCCTTCGAAGAGGTGGATCCACAGTGCAAGAGACTGGTGGAGCACCTGGATTTAACTACTTCTGATCCCATCCCTATCCCTCCATGGATGGGCCCTCATGAGGATCTGGTGACCACGGTATGGCAACAGCTGTCCTCCATTCCAGCGGTCTCCCAAAAGGCGGATCGTACTTATTACCCCCCAGAAGGGATTCAGCCCTCACCACCCATCCAAAGGCTGACTCCATGGTGATCACAGCCGCTCACGACCAGTCGGCTCAACCAAAACACCTGAGCTCCTCGCCTCCGGACAAGGACTCTTGTCAGCTGGACCAGTTCGGCCGGAAGATTTACTCTTCTTCCTCTTCGCCATTCAGTCCCTCAACTATGTCTCCCACATGGTTGCTTTCCAGAAGGCATCTTTTTCAGACCTGGAAAGGGACCTCCTGGAAGTCCAGGATGAAACCCTCAGGAAAAAGCTTCTGGACAAGGTCAGGATGGGAAAGTCCTCTTGCCATCATGCATTGCGAGCAACGTATGACTCAGTGGCTAGAGCGGTAGCCATGGAGATCTGCCTCCGCCGCCTTTCCTGGCTCCGGATAGCAGGTCTTGCGCAAGACGTACAATCTTCCCTTTTGGACGCCCCTTTTAGGGGTTCCGTCCTCTTCGGCGGCAATGCCAAAGACATTATCACAGGGCTGCAGGAGAGCGGGCACTCCTTAAGGGATGTCCTCTCTATGTACCGGATGGGACAGAAAAAGCAGCCTTTTCACCGCCAAAGAAGGTGGAATAAGAACCAGGGTAAGCATCAGGGAAAAAGACGCACCCCTGGTTCAGGAGCACAAACCCCCCAGGCCAAGTTCCCCAAGCCGGCCTCAGGGGCAAAAGCTCCCCACCCCTCGGCATCCTGACTCCTTTCCCCTCCTTCTGTTCCCTCCATTAAGTCAGGAGGAACCGGTCGGAGGGAGGTTCGGCCTCCATCTGGAAGGTTGGAGGTTCGTCACTGCAGAATCTTGGGTGCTACAGCTCATCCAGTGGAGCCACTTGATAGAATCCTCAGAGATTCCAGCTCCTCTTCTGCCGGGACTGTCTTTCTATCCCAGGGATCAGGTCCCCATTGTCTCTCAAGAGATCCAGTCCCTTCTGCCAAAGAAGGCCATAGAACCCGTCCCTCGAAACCAGATAGGAAGGGGATTTTACTCCCACTTCTTCCTAGTCCCAAAGAAAACGGTCGATCTGAGACCAATCCTGGACCTCAGTACGCTAAACCTTTTTGTCAAGTACAAGAGGTTTTGCATGTTGACTCTTCAGGGGCTCCTCCCCCTGCTCCATCCAAACTCTTGGCTGTGCTCCCTGGATATGCAGGATGCCTACATGCACATCCCCATCCTCTCGGCCGACCGCCGCTTTCTCCATTTTGTTTTTATGGAGAACCACTTTCAGTTCTGAGCGCTCCCTTTTGGCCTTTCCTTGGCCCCTCGGGTGTTCACGAAGTGCCTAGCGGTGGTGGCGACGTTCCTACACCGCCAGGGCATTTATGTTTTCCTCTACCTGGATGACTGGCTCCTCGCAGCACCCTCTCCTACCAGCCTGAAAGAGGCTCTCTCTTTCACTCTGAGCTTCTTCTCCTTTCTGGGTATCACGGTCAGTTTACTCAAATCCCAGCTAGTTACCATCATAACGGCTCCAGTTCATTGGAGCAGTACTAGATACAATTCAGAGCAAGGCTTTTCTGCAGTCAAGCCAAGACTCTAGTTGCTCAAGCCACTCTCGTGGCCCAGGTTCGGTTGTATTCCAGCACATGCCATGCTGCATCTCTTGGGACTGATGGCAGCGGCCATTTCCACAGTGCCCCTGGCCAGACTTCACATGAGGGTCACCCAATGGACTCTCCGAGTCCAATGGGATCAGAGGACAGATGACATGAGCCAAAAGGTCATGATCTCCAACAGCCTTCAGAGAGATCTTCGCTGGTGGCAGGATCTCTCTGACCTTTCCAGGGGAACACCTTGTCATTCCCCTGTACAAACCCAAATCCTCACCACGGATGCCTCAGACTTGGGCTGGGGTGCCCATCTGGAAGTTCACAAGACACAGGGGTCTTGGTCCGACCATGAGCTTATGCTCCACATCAACGTTCTGGAAAACAGGGTGGTTATTTACGCCTTCCAGGCGTTCCAATCTTTCCTGGTGCCAGGATCTCTTCTGGTCCAGACTGACAACATGTCCACTGTATGGTACATCAACAAACAGGGAGGAACTTGCTCGTACCCTGTCTGCAGAGAAGCAATGCGGGTCTGGTACTGGGCGATTCAGCACAGCCTTTTCCTGACAGCAGTCTACATCCCAGACGTAAGCAATGTCCTGGCGGACAGTCTCAGTTGATCAGTAGCCAGGGTTCACGAGTGGGAACTAAAGTCAGAGGTGGTCGAAGAACTTTTTCTTCGATGGGGTCGACCAGAGATAGATCTGTTTGCCTTCCCATTCAACACAAAATTACCCAGCTTTAGCTCACTCGTTCCCGGGCATGGTGCTTTTTGGCAAGACGCACTGTCTCTCTCCTGGACAGGGAGGTTTCTTTACACCTTTCCTCCCTTTCCTCTCATTCAGAAGGTTCTGGTGAAACTTCAACAGGAAGGAGCGCATGTGATCCTAATTGCTCCTCCCTGGCCACGCCAGGTTTGGTATCCTCTTTTACAGCAACTGGCATTGGAACCTCCGGTCCCCTTGCCTGTTTCACACGACCTTCTGACTCAGGAGCAGGGAACCCTGGTACACCCGAACCTTCAGTCTCTCCATCTTTATGTGTGGCACCTGTGGACATAGCGGTTTTCCGCTACAGTGTGTCCTCGCAGGTGGCACACATCTTAGTAGAAGCCAGAAAACCCTCTACTAGATCCATTTACGCCATGAAGTGGAAAATATTTTCGATCTGGGCCCTAGCAAGGTACTGGGATCCCTTTTCGTGCTCGGCAGCCCAGGTATTAGAGTACCTTGCACATTTATCTGAGACAGGCCTTAGCTACTCCTCCATTAAGGTCCATCTCTCTGCGGTGTTGGCCTATCACCTCCCAGTGGAGGGCAGAAACTTGGCTCAACTAGATGATTGCCAAAACTTTTCTGAAAGGCATCCTTCACTTGAAACCTCCGATCTGGAATCCCTGTTCCCCTTGGGACCTGAATTTCATGCTCGAAAAGCTGACCGTACCTCCGTTTGAACCAGCTTCCACTTGCGACTTACGCTTCCTTTCCTGGAAGACTTTATTTTTAGTCGCAGTCACTTCCACTAGAAGGGTTTGTGAGCTTCAGGCTTTTGTCTGTAAGGAACCCTATTTAATTTTTCATAGGGACAGAGTAGTCCTTCGGACTAGTCCTTCATTTCTTCCCAAAGTGGTCTCAGAAACCACTCTGAATCAGAGCGTGGAATTGCCAGCATACTATCTGCTGCACACCTTGGATGTGCACCGTATTCTGAGGTACTACACAAACTGGACTAGAGAGGTTCGAAAATCCAATCAACTCTTTGTAGCCTTTGCTCACCAGTCCCAGGGCAAGGCGATTTCCAAACAGACCATTTCTAGATGGTTAGACAACTGCATCCATTTCACTTACAAGAAATATGGGAAGTCCCTTCCGGGGGACAGTTAAAGTTCACTCCACTCAGAGTGTTGCAACTTCTACTGCCTTTTTCAGGAATGTGTCTACTGTAGAGATCTGTGCAGCGGCCACATGGTCGTCTGATCACACCTTCACTAAGCATTACAGTCTGGACATTGCCTCTAGGCGCAGAACTGGCTTTGGTCTTGCAGTTTTGCAAGGCCTTCTGTCATGATTTCCTGTGGTGACTTCTCCTCCTCCCGGATGCACCTCTGTATTATTTGTTTAGGGGACTGCTTGGCATTCAGTCCTATATGTGAAGACCTACTGCAGGAATCCTCTTGACGTAAGATATTGCAGTTACGTAAGAACTTAACGTAACAGTAGATCTTCAAGAGAGGTTCCTGCAGTTGGTCTATTTTCCCTCCCACCTTCCCCCTACTCCTGGAATGTTTCCTTCATTTTCATCCTGCCTAGTCCTTGGGTCTAGAGAGGAAGCATGGTCCTAGGAATGCTTTACTCTGCCTGTTTTCTACTTACCTTTCTCTAGGTCTCCAGTGGAAAAGAACTAGAGGGCGGGCGTGGGACCGCCCTTTTTATAGTCAGGCTGATGTCACGTTACCTGACGTCGCGGTCCCCGCTGATGATTGCTATCTACAAGTTTGCCGTTGGAACCTGACGCCAGGGGGTGCAGTCCTATATGTGAAGACCTACTACAGGAACCTCTCTCGAAGGTCTACTGTTACGGTAAATTCTTACGTAACTGCAATATTTCTTTGACTGGGTGACCAAAGTAGTAGACCAGGGAGGGGCTGTGGACATGGCCTGCCTAGACTTTAGGAAGACATTTGACACAGTCCCACACAAAAGATTAATAAACAAATTAGCCAGCCTGGGAGTGGGTCCCAGGGTAGTAGCCTGGGTAAAAAATTGTCTGCACAACAGGACACAGAGGGTAATAGTAAACGGAGTCCACTCTGAAGAAAGGGGGATTACTAGTGGGGTATCGCAGGGTTCAGTACTGGGTCTGGTCCTTTTTAATGTCTTTATAAGTGATACTGCAGAGGGACTGGAAGGAAAAGTATGCCTCTTTGCAGATGACACAAAGATCAGCAACAGGGTTGATACACAAGGGGGGTGGAAAGGATGAGAAGGGACTTGGCAAGGTTGGAAGAATGGTCAGAAGTATGGCAGCTTAGATTCAATGCAAAGAAGTGTAAAGTAATGCACCTAGGAAACAAAAACCCAGGGGAAGAGTACACAATGGGGGCTGAGGTATTAACAACAACAAAAATGGAAAGGGACCTGGGGGTAGTCATATCAGATGACCTAAAGGTAAGCAAGCAATGTGAGAAGGCAGTACGGAGGGCTGAGGGGATACTGGGATGTATAGGGAGAGGTATCACAAGTAGAACACAGGAAGTTGTTATCCCTCTGTACAGACAGTTGGTGAGACCCCATCTGGAGTATCGCGTGCAGTTCTGGAGACCCCATCTCCACAAGGACATAGAGAGGATGGAGGCAGTCCAGAGGAGGGCAACTAAAATGGTGCAGGGTCTGCAACAGAAGCCATACGAAGAGAGACTAAAGAAGCTTAATATGTATACCCTTGAGGAAAGGAGGGAGAAGGGGGACATGATAGAAACTTTCAAGTACCTAAAGGGAATCAACAAAGTCCAAGAGAGTAGCACCTTTCAGAAAAAGAGATGTGAAAGAACAAGGGGACACAATTTGAAGAAGGGGGGACGGCTCAGGGCAATGTGAGGAAGTATTTTTTCATAGAGAGGGTAGTGGACACATGGAACGGCCTTCCTGAGGAGGTTGTGGGGTCAAAAACAGCGGGGGAATTCAAGAATGCATGGGACAGATATAAGGCAATTCTGGTGGTGGGTAGGAAGAAGTAGGCTGTTGGTTAACTAGGATCTGCAGCTTATCCAACAGGTAGGGAAATGGGCAGACTAGGTGAGCCCAAGCGATCCTTATCTGCCGTCAAAGATTCTCTGTTTCTAGTAACACTTTATTTTAAGTGACAAAAAGAGTGGGGACATTGTATAATCACAATACACCACTCCAGGGTGTGAATATATGCTAGGATTTACCACACCTGATCTGTTTTGTTCATTTGGCCTGCAGCCTCGTGACCAAACAACACAACAGGCATGGTAAATCCTGGCATATGCCCGCACCCTGTTGTGGTGTATTGCTTAAATAGATGATAGATGGAAATTTAGTAATATAGTTGAGGAGAGAAAAGTAGGAAAAGTATTTAACAGCATGTTGACTATAGAGTTGGGGAGTAGTGGAAAGTGGTTGGTTTTAGAAATAAAAAGAATAAACATCTTTAGGCAAAGGATTGCACAAAACCACAATAAATAGTACAGAATAAATGCATATATAAGCAAACTGACTTCTGTTACAGTACAGGCTAAGTTCATATTCCGTTTTCCTTCTACACACTAAAAAGAGGGACAGTTCCATTTGATCATTCAGACCTGTGCTGTAGCAAGCCCTTAATCTGTGGATCCAAAAGGATTCACATCTTTCTAGAAACAGTTCCCTGTCTCCATCATTTGGGCCAGTTTTAACCTGTTCCTGGCCAGTGAACATGAGAACGTGTTCTGATTTTATAGCAGATTTGTTGATGTGCTGGCTAGCACATAATCATTGTTCACTGTCCTGATGTGATCACCCACTCTGTCCTTGAATTTTCTCTGAGTGCAGCCTACATAGTAGACACCACATGTACATTTAGCCATGTAAACAATAAATATTGTGTCAGCTGAAAGTGTTGATTTTCATCTCCTCTCCTGTCAGAGGGTTTCTAAAATACTATAAGTAGATTCCCTTCTGTATGGACAGTATTTGCAACATCCACAGTGCTTGCAGCCCATGGGCAGTGGTGGCAACCAGTTTCTTGGTCTCTCAATAGGCTGTACTAAATGCATAAGGTAGTTATCATTGAGTCCCACTTGTGGGTCTGGGGCTGGGGGCACTAGGACCCCACGGGACCAAATTTTTTGCAGGGGGGAGCTGACATTGGTTACTGACATTGCCTCCACACCTCATATGGTGCCATGCGCACACCAGCCAATAACCATCGCCGTCTCCCTCACCCACCTCAGTTCTGTATTTCCCACCATTGACTGCACACCATGGGAGCAACAGTGTTTCAAGTTCTTTGTCACTGTTTTCTAACTGCGTCACTGACGAGTTTCTTTTCGAGGTGCTTTCTCTGTTTTGTTATTTTTTTTTTCAGTTTCCATGAAGTCAGAGTTCAGAAAGAAGGGGGCTAAAAAGAGCAAGAAAGTCCAGCAGCCTCCCATCATGCATCGTTGCCCCTGTGGTAAACAGATGGCTATGACAGACCAGCATCATCCCTGTATGGCCTGCCTTGGCCCTCAGCAGAGCATGGATAAGTGCAGCACCTGCTTCTCCATCGACCTCCATACCCTCGCGATCCAAGCTGAAGTGGGGTTAGCTGACCCCTACCTTTGGAGGCCTGCGTCGCACTCATGCGGCCAAGGTAAGGTCATAGGGTCTTTTCCCCTGACCTCCTTCCTGGGACCTCCGGTTCTGTGGAAGTACAGATTTCACTTCGAGGGGGCTCTTGCAGCAGATAACATTGTTAGTACTGAAGCCGGAAGCCACCTGGACTCTATGGAAAACTTCTAACTAGCAGTATATAGCAGGGGACTGCCCCCAACATCTGTCTGTGGTATAAAAGGGGCAGCCCCCCCAGCACCATCTCAGTTCTTTTTCCATCGACCCGTGCAAGTCAAACCTTCACAGACGCCTTCTGCTTTAGTCGACCGCCATTTTCTTTGCGTTACCCATGCTTTATTATTTTTCTTTTATCTTGAAATTTTCAGCGATTCTGTGCATGTCTTCTCCTCCATCCTCTGCAATAGAGCGGCAGCAAATGAAGTGTGTTTGTGGAAAGCAACTTCCCCACAAGGATGACCATTCATCGTGCCTGCTTTGCCTAGGCCCGGACCACGACACTGAGGCCTGCCAGCACTGCCAGGATTTTAACCAGCGCACCCGGCTTCACCACCAGAAGCCTCTGGAAGCTTTCCTGCTGCAGCAAAAACTCACAGCGATGGAGAAGGAGTTCCACAAGAGTACCTCGTCTCCCCCCCCCCCCAGGATCCGGAGCCTCCACTTCTTAATCAACCAAGGAGAAGAAGTCTTCAGGAAAGCACAGACACCAGCAGAAGCACAGGGACAAACCCCAGTCAGCATCCCACTCCAGATCCCCGCTCAAGTCGGGCACCGATCATGGGTCTTCCTCCCACGGGAGGTTGGCCCCTTCCACTCCAGCAGCCCTCTCACCCTCTCAGCTCCCAGTTGTCAAACCACCCACCCTTCTTACTGGCTTGGGCAGTGGCTCTTAGGAGCTTGGGACTTTGTCCCCAGCCTCCCAGCTCCTGAAGCTCAGGCCCATTCAGCAGGCAGGTCCTCAGCCAGGCGGCTCGGCCGGGTCCCCCTCGGGTGGCGGGTCTTTGCCCGTCGCCCTCCCGGTCAAGGCGTCAGCTAAGTCGGTTCCAACATCAGGGTCAAGCGCTCACCTCCCCCACAAGAGTGATGCTTCTGCCCCGCTCGGGAGCTTGCTCCCCAGGACAGGCTTCCCCCTTCTAGGCCGACTGTTTCACCAGACCGGCATCAGCCCATGGCCTGTCCCATCAGTGACGGCTATCCCAACATCAACCCCAGCGATGCCTCAGCTGTCATCTCTTAACCCTCCTCAGTCGCCGACTGGCACTATTGTCACACAGCTGACGCCAGAGGGGTCGACGTCTAGTACTTCAACTCCAGTCAAACCGACACCAGATGGCTCCCTACCTCAGGGACTGACGCCAGTTAACCCAGCGCCAGTGGATCCAACACCAGGGTTACCGCAGCCGAAGGAACTGATGCCAGGGTCCTCTCAGCCTACCCCACAGATGCCGGTTCCCCCTCCTGTGCCTTAGAATCTGCCCACAAACCTTAATGCCTTTTTTACGACCTTGTGGGCATCTTTCAAGGATAAGGAAAGGGACCCTCCTAACAAGCCAACCAAGGGGCAGGTCCCCCCTAGGAAAACTATCAGCACCTCCTCCTAGGAAGCCTACTCCACAACTGGATGGAGCTGGTGCCAGTTGTGCCAGGACTCGCTGACGTAGGAATCGTCCCTCGCCCTCTCCCGACTAAGGCAAGTCGGGGGGGGGGGGATATTCCCCTCTTCCTCTTATGATGATTCTGGAGACTCTAATCTGCCATCCGAACCAGTGGAGCCCAAGGACACTCTGCAGTCTCCTCCAGATGACCCGACATTCATGGATGTGATGCGACACATTCAGGCTCTTATGAGTTGGGACATGGAGGAAGTGGATCCCGAGCAATGCCGGCTAGCCACTTTCCTCTGTAAGGAGGAGTCCCTACCTTTATTTGTTCTTCCCCTTATAGACTTCTTTAAGGATGTCATTAGGGCTGCTTGGAAACACCCATCTACTACACTGTTGACATCTAAAAAGGCCGATTGCCTATATAATGCTCCTAGGGATATACCTTTTTATGCGGAGCACTCAGAGGCTCACTTGGTCATTATTAACATGGCCCATAACTGTTCCAGGTGCCCCCAACACCTTAGCACTCAGCCTCCCAACAAAGATTCTAGACAGATGGACCATTTTGGTAAAAAAGGTCTATTCCTCAGCCACCTGTGCTGTCCGTTCCCTAAACTTTCTTGCCCATATGGTTCAATATCAGAATGCCCTGTGTGAGAAAGCCTTTGAGATGGCGCAGGCTCAGCCTGATATTCCATGAAATGCTGAACTATTACACCTTTTAAAGATGGGCTTGGATTTGGAGACTCGCATCCTCTGAGCCTCTCATGATTCTGCGGACTTCGCAGGTCGGGCGGCGGCTACAGGGGTTTGCCATCGTCGCTACTCCTGGCTTAGTGTCTCCGGTTTTGCTCTAGATGTCCTGTCTAAGATTCTGAAAGCCTCTTTCAGAGGCCCCGTTTTGTTCGGTGAGGATTCTCAAAATATAATCACTTGCCTCCAAGAGTCGGGAAAACACTTGATTCAAACACCGTACCAATCTCAGCATGAATCATCCCAGTGGCTGTCCTTTCATCGCATCTCCAAGCAACAACCTAGAGGCCAGCAGCCCAGAAGTGCCTTCAAGAGAAAAGCTACTTCTCAAACCACAGGAGGTTCTGCCCCCAGAGTTCCCAGAACCTCCCTGGCCGCCTTGCCTGTCCTTGGCTCCTCTGCCTGACTCCTTGCCCGACACCCCGGACCTCAGCTGAATCCCAGGAGGAGGCGGTGGGGAGATAGTTTCTCTCTCTACAGAGAGGGTTGACGCAGGATAACCTCAGATCAGTGGGTTCTGAAGTTAGTGGGACAGGGGAGCACCCTAGAATTTTTGGAGATTCCTCCGGACAATCCTTCAGTCCCCTTCCATTACCCTCAGGCCCATCTCACCATTATCCAAGAAGAGATCCAAGCGGTCCTGAGAAAACGGGCAATAGAACCCGTCCCACAAGCACAGCGAGGGAAAGGATTCCACTCACAATTCTTCCTGGTACCAAAGAGAACAGGAGACTTGCGTCCCATCCTGGACCTCAGCCACCTGAACCGGTTCGTAGAATATAAACGGTTCAGAATGGTCACGCTTCCCGGCCTTCTCCCCTTACTTCATCAAGGGAATTGGCTCTGTTCTCTGGACATACAGGATGCTTATCTTCACATCTTGGTGTTTCTACCTCACAGGAGGGTCCTTCTCTTCTGCTTCCAAGGAAACCACTACCAGTTTCAGGCTCTGCCATTCGGCCTGTCCTCGGTCCCATGAGTCTTTATGAAATGCTTCTCAGTAGTGGCAGCAGCCTCAAGGAGGGAAGGCCATTATGTCTTCCATTACCTAGACAACTGACTTCTGACAGCTCCTACCAAGGAGCAGTTGCTCAGAACCACGGAGGCCACTTTCATGCTCTTGTGAGATCTGGGACTGACTCTAAACCTCCCCAAATCTGCTCCTTGGCCAAGTCAGAGATTCCAGTACATAGGGGCGATCTTGGACACCACACAAGGCAAAGCCTTTCTTTGCCCAGACAGGGCAGAATGCCTTCAGGTACAGGCTCAACTGGTCGTATCATCTCACCAGGTTTCAGCCAGAGCCTTCCTCGGACTACTGCGACACATGACAGCAGCCGTTGCAACAGTCCTCTGGCCCACCCACACATGCGGGTAGCCCAATGGAACCTTCTGGTCCAATGGGATCAGCACACAGAGGATTTGGATCTCCCAGTATCGGTATTCAACTCAGTGGGTCAGACTTTAAAGTGGTGGCTGAACCCCTTCAATCTCTTCAAAGGGGTCCACTTCCGGCCGGAGTCTCCTTGACAAATCCTGACCACAGATGCTTTGGGCCAGGGCTGGGGCACCCATCTGGCGACTGTCTGACTCGGGACCTGGTTTCCACTAGAGCAGCATCTCCATATCAGTGTTTTGGAGATGCTGTGTAGGCCTATCAGACAAACCTGCTCCCAGGTCCTCGTCTGATCCAGACGGACAATGTGTCTGTGGTATTTTACATAAACAAGCAGGGGCAGGTTCGGAAATGACCTCAGGTCGTCAGGGTGCTGGCGTAGGGTGGGGGAGGAGCAGGATTGAGCGGAGCCAGCAGGCTGCTCTCCTCTCCTGAGAGTGGTGGGGGTGGGTTGTCGCCCTCCCGTAGTTCCGCTTCCACCGGGTGGAGGTCCGATGGGATAGCTTAGGTGGAGGGGCAGCAAAGACAGGAGGTAGAAGAGGCTGAGCTGGTGTCACGGTGTGCGTCTTGGCGCCTTCACCGTATGCTCTGACCATGTGCGGGGGCCTCTGGTGGGGAGCTCCTACAAAACATAAAACCTATGTATTAAAAAAAAAAAAAAAAAGCGGGGAGGGGAATGGCCGTACCCCTCTGCAGAGAGGCCATGAGAGTTTGGTGTTGGGCCATAGAACATCAACTGGACCTGACTGCGGTGCATGTTCCAGGCGTTCAGAACACCTTGGCCGACAGCATGTTATTCTTGGTCCAAGGCTCACTAGAGGGGACTTCTTCCCTCAAAGGTCGAAGATCTCCTCACCAGATGGAATGCCCAGAGCTGGACCTACTTGCATCCCCATTCAATGCAGAACTGCCCAGTTTCTGCTGATTAGATCCAGGGCCTGGTGTTTTCTGGCGAGGCGCGTTGTCCCTTTCTTGGATAGGGAGGTTTCTGTATGGCTTCCTCCTTTCCATTGCTGCAGAGAGTTCTGCTCAAGTTGCAGTCAGAAGGGGCAGAGATGGTCTTGATAACCCCTTACTGACCGCGCCAGATATGGTTTCCACTCCTCCAACAACTAGCAGTGGAGCCTCCAATACCCCTGCCTTTGAGCTCTGACCTGCTGTCCCAGGAGCAGGGCACCCTGGTGCATCCGGACCTTAAGTCACTGCACATTCATGCATGACTCCTGCAGACTTAGCAGTTTCCTGATTTGGGGTTTCTCCTCAAGTGGCAGATGTCATAGTGGCAGCCAGGAAACCCTCCACTAGATCCACTTATGCTATGAAGTGGCAGAAGTTCTGCATATGGACCACCGCTCGCCACCTGGATCCTTGTACTTGTCCAGGGAATCTCGTTTTAGTGCGTCTCCTTTCCCTTTTGGACTCAGGCCTGAGTTGCTCATCAATTAAGGTGCACTTACTGCGTACCATGCCCCTATCGAAGGCAAAAGTCTTGCCCAACTTGACCTTTTCCACATTTTCTTGTGGTGCATACTGCATCTGAAACCTCCCATCAGCAACCCTGTTCCTCCCTGGGATTTGCTGATCATTTTAGAAAAGCTTACTTTGCCTCCCTTTGAGCCTGCCGCAAGCTGCGAGCTATGCTTTCTGTTGTGGAAAGCGTTATTTTTAGTTGCTATTACTTCTGCTCAAGGACTTCCGAGCTTCAGGCTCTGATGTGTAAAGAGCCTTATTTAGTTTTCCACAAAGAAAGGGTGTCCTTGATTACCAATCCTAAGTTTCTTCCAAAGACGGTGTCTGAATTTACTCTGAATCAAGACATCCACCTGCCTGTTTATTACCCAGAGTATTCGAATCCAGGTGAGGCTGTACTATACACTCTGGCTATTCACCAGGTGCTTTCGCTATTAACTGGACCACACCCGAATTATCAGAAAAACTAATCAGTTGTTTTTTTTGGCCCAAGAAAAGAAAGAGCTTCTGTTTCAAAACAATGTTGGTCCAAATGGCTAGTTAATTGCATTGTTTATTGTTACCGCAAGTATGAAAAGCCTTTGCCAGGCCTGGTTAAAGGCTATTCTACCAGGGGTGTTGCTGCTTCATTTGCATCTTTCAGAAACGTGTCTATTGCTGACATTTCTGCAGTGGCCACTTGGAGTTCTGTCCATACTTTCATTCACCATTATAGTCTGGACATTACTTCTAGGCATAGGGCAGGTTTTGGACTGGCTGTCTTGCAATGCCTGCTCTCTTGAGAGCCTCCAGACTGACTTCTGCCTCCTCCTAGCTGATCGTGGTCAGTCCTTTTACTGCTTGAGACTAAGTCCTAACAGTGTTACCTGCTGCAAGAGCCACTTCAAAGTGAGATAGTACAGTTACGCAAGAATTCATCGAGAGGAGCTCTTGCAGCAGGTGTTGCTTTCCCTCCATCCCCTGGTGACTGCTTCTCTATCACTATTACCCTTTCCGAGGAACACCTTGGTTCTCCAATCACTGTGCTTGCGAGGGTCTCCTGCGGGAGTACTGAGATGGTGCTGGGGGATCACCCCTTTTATGGCATAGGCGGACGTCGGGGGTGGGCCGACGTCAGGAGGTAGTCCCCCACCATATACTGCTAGCTAGAAGTTTTCCATAGGGTCCTGGCATTTGCCGGCTTCAGTCCTAATGGTGTTACGTGCTGCAAGAGCTCCTCTCCAAGATCTACTGTTACGGTAAGTTCTTACATCACTGTACTGTCCTCCTTCATCTCACCCTGATGAGGCATCGGAGGCACTGGTGGGTGGATCTGGTAGACAGCCGGCTCCTTCTGGGTGGCTGTTTGTAAACATCCCATTTTCTGTCTGCCCTGGGCAACAGACTTCCCCGGTGGTGAGGCCAAAGCTATTTGCTTGGTCCCCTCAGCAGACAGCTTAGTGTTGTGGCCCAGTGATGCCCGGCTCCTGTAATATTCGGAGGGTGACTCCAGCCTGATGCTGATCCTCCTTCAACACCATTCATGGTGTCAAAGGAGAGACCAGCACCAGGGTTGTGCTACATCCTGTTGAGGAGGTGGAGGTTGTTCATTCCTTCCGTGTCACTAGCAACACCGAGGGGAGGACGACGATGCCTCTGGTGACTGATGTGGTGGCAGCTATGGTGTCAGTTCTGGGCCCCCAAGTAGCGCTAGGGTCAGTGATAGCTCTGGGGTCAAGGCCGACATTCAACCTAGTACTGAGGAAGGCGCTGGCTGCAGTGAGAGGGATGAACCCGTCTCTATAGCAGTCAGCAACCCTGAGCTCAGTACTGGAGGTGCCACCAGCTCAGAATCTGATGGCTGCCCAGAGGTGGTGTCCTTTCTGGAGCCACTGGCTGACACCATCACTGGTGGGGACTGGTACCACCCTATGAGGACTGTATGGCTCTGCTGTCCCCACCTGGGGGAATCCCCTCATGGGCACTTTCTGGGCCACTCCTCTGATGTCAAGTGACTGTTAGGGAGGTCCTGCAAGCTCCTTTTCTCAGATGAGGGCTCCCTGCACAATCCCACAGCCCAGGCAGAGGTCTTTAAGACCTTGAGTCTCATTTCTGTTTTGGCCTCTCCGTCTCTTGCAGAGGTTGCCTATGTTCACAGGCCCTTAAGGGGCCAATTACGTGAGAGCAGCACAGTTTGCTGGTGCCCTAGATGCTTTCCATAGGGACTCCAACAGGGCCCAGCTCCAACCCTTCTGTCTGGCACCATCAGGCTCTGAGGTCGGCACCTCTTTTCCGGCAAAATCCTCCTCTGAGGACAACTAATCTTTCATCCACCTGTCCTCGGTTGCTAAGTACACTCTGTACCAGCGATTTCTGGCAGATATGTTGGAGGGGTTTGACACTTGAGTCCTGTACAAGCTGCAATGTGGCAACCTTGCTGTTGGGACTTCTCGGAGTTCCCAGTACTGTCATACCACCCTGGCCTAGAGCCTTTAAGGAGGCATCAAGGGAAATATGGCAGCATCCCTTCTCTTGCCCTCCAGTCGCAAGGGACCGCATGCTCCGGTATCGTGCACCCACAGGGTCTGTAAGTGCAATACTTCTCCCCTCCTCATCACTGGAAGTGCTGCAGACCCCATTGGGGCAGAGACACCCCACATGCGTCCATTCTCTTTGGCGGATTCTGTATAGACAGGTGCCTTGGAGAGGAAAGTGTACACTCATCACGCACGCTTATGTGCATGGGAGCACACCAGACACATCAGGCAGCCCTCAGTCGGTGCCTGTGGTTGCAGCTTGGTCAGCTCCTAGCTGCCATGCCTCAGTGCAATATAGTCGAGCAAGCCATTTGCCTTTCTGCTGGAGGCCTGGAGCTAGCACAGCACCAATCAAGGGCATTGTTCCATGCCAAGGAGGTGGCCTTCAGCCGGATAGCGTGGCTTCGCCCCTCCAGACAGGCACCTTTGGGCCGTAGTAAGGTGCTGAATGAACATTTCCAGGGGTCCACTTTTCCCGCAGGGCCATGCAAGAGCTGCTGGGTTTCCCATCCTGCTGCTCTACCACTGGAGCTTCTGCCTGGTCCTGACCAATCTCAGGCCCTACCAGACCCATAAGGAGCCACTGCCCTTAGGTGTCCTACCCCATGCAATGCAGACGGCTGGGGGAACTTTTCACCCTCAGTGTGAGCAAGCGCTTCCCTCAGAAAGTAGGGAAGCTTCTTGGGACGTGGATATGATGTTCAATCCACACTTCTGGCAGTGTTCCTTTCTCTCTTAAGGCTTGCTGGAACGTCTTCAAGCTGGTTCCTCTCTTCCTCGGCACCACCCTGCGATGTCAGATCTTCCTTTCTGCTGGAAGAAGGTTGCCTCCTTACCACTCTTGTGCTGAGAAGGCCCTTTGCTTATTAAACTTCGTAAATCTTCAAAACATTGTCTTCAGGCTACTCCTTCTAGTTTCCAGTATGGACGACGGGAAGTTGACGCTCAGATTTTGAAAATGTGCCTGCGGGCTGAAGATGTCTTGGACGGACTCGCACACCATGTGTGTCTACTGCCTGGGCCAAGAGCATGATCCCCAGGCATGCGGCCTGTGCCACACTTTCCATCCATCTATGTTAGAGGATCGCCATGTGCACCTGCTTCTGGGTCATCCGGATTATCGGGATCCACCCGTTAATCAAAGGAAACCGTCGGGTGGTCTCTGCGCCATCCACTGAACAGCTTGTGGCCTTTGAGGAAGCCGCGCAGCTCACACTTTCTCGGCTTTGGCATTTTTGCCACTCTCCTTGGGTGCCTCCATCACAGTGGCATTCAAAGATTTGTGCCAGGCCCTTCCCAACCATGGGCAGGGTCCCTCGGGCACTAAGTCAAAGTCAGAATCTAAGAAAGAGAGCAAGAAACCATCTTGTCATCGTTTGTGGGCTCAGGAGTGATCTCAGGCCTCTGATTCCCATGCTTTTCCAGAGGTTCCAACTTTGGTCAGTTCTTTGGCCCTGGCTGCTGGCCCCACGGTCTCCCCATCGGGCCAGTTGGTTGAAATGCAGGTCAATCTTCTGGCTGAGATTTTTTCAAGTCGGTCGACCCATTGTGACTGGAAGAGGCTGATACCTCCCTTTCTAGAATCCTGATCCTACCGCTCACTCAGGGAGGGACGGACCAGTCCGCTGATCCACCACCTCTGGACCCAGAGTCTCCAGACCAGGAGGAGACCCGGTTCTCGCTGGCCCCCACTGAGACCCACCAGCAGCGGCCCTGATGGTTGAGGTTGCAGTCCCGCTCTAGCATCACCGTGTCGATGTTGCGATCTTAACGTTCGGGTAAGCGGTGCCACCACTGTTCCTCGTCCTCGGGTGAGGAAAGGCTCCCGCACAAGCTGCATCAGCACTGTGAGGACTTGATGTGGCATCAGCTACTTTTCACCAGGTAAAGCCCGTTCTGGCTTTGACCCCGGTCATCACTTGGCTTTTGCCACAGAGGCCGCAGCCTTCTCGCCTCAGCAATAGCTGACCCGTCAGGTCCCAGCTCAGCCTCTCCGCCAATTTTGTTGGAACCACCATTGAAACAGCCAAAGACCAGAGCTCCGACTAAGGAGGCCTACTGGCCTTGGGTCTTCCCCATCGGCTGTTGGTCACCGTTACCCCTGACCATCCCCAGAGGGTCAGTGGAGACTCTGACGGTCGACCTCTTTTCCATGAATCCTCAGAATCAGAGGGCTCCTCCTTGCACTCCCTTCCGGTGGACTTGGAGTCAGCCAAGGATTTGTCAACAGAGCAGGACCTTACATCTTTCATGGGTCTTCTTGGTCTCATCTCGGAATCTGTGAGTCTCCCGTTAGAGCCCGTTCAAAAGTGGGCTTAGTACCCACTCACCGAGATCCTTGACCGGGGAGACTCCCCTGGAGAAGCCTTCTCTGTGGCAGATACCATTCTTGTTCCTGTCTTGGAGTTGTGTCAGCACCTGGCCTCTTGCCCTGCGCCGTTGGCCCAGATGGCGTGCAAATATGCAGCCCCTACTGGTTCCCTTTTGGGATTCACAGAGGATCCCTTGGCTGAGGGGCTTGTGGTCAACTCCGTTTTCAGGTGTACTGGCAATGTGGGTGACGTTGACCAAGCCACCCTATAAAGAGTTCAAGAAATTGTATCATATGGCCAAAAAGGTGTATGCTGCCTCCTCTCTTGGCCTTCGACAAGCGAGCTTGGCCCTTTTGATGGCCCACTTCGCGCATGCCCTCCTGGGCTCGCTTGATGAGGTGCTCCGTTATCTCCCAGTGAACCTGCAGACAATGGTCAAACAGGTCTGGGATCAAGGCAGAGCAGTAGCCAAGCAACAGCTCCAGACTGCCATGAACTTTGGTGACTCTTGAGCGCGATCCGTGGCGGCTACAGTGGCTATGTGCCGCAGCGCCTATCTGAGGATCTTGACCTTTACAGTGGATACCCAGCACAAGGTGGTGGATGTCCCCTTCCTGGGCACCGACTTGGTCAGGCCCAGGGTCGAGGGGCACCTCACCCATATTGAGAACTCCAGTGCCACCTTGGACTTGGTGACATCCACTCTAAGAGACCCTAAGGGCTCTAAGCAGCTGAAGAAGCAGCCCTTTCGGCCCCTCAACCTGGACCTGAACAACCTGACCCCAAACATGCAGAGCAAAGGCTGTTAGTGCCAGCCACACTACCCACAGGCTGGTCAGCAGACTCAGGTCTGGCAACCTCGACCGAAGTCTGTGGCCACGGTTGTCCGTAAGCCAGGAAGCCAGTGCCCCGGCAGTCCCTCTGTCGCCTCCAGGCCTGCCCAGTGACAGGATGAGGGGTGCCTCCCTCATGTCCGTCCTGCCTCCCCTGGGTCCTCCCGTGGAGGGCCGGCTCTGCCACTTCCTTTCAACCTGGTCCGCTGTCACCACAGAGAGGTGGGTTCTCAAAGTGGTCAGCCATGGTCTGCCTCTGGAATTCAAGGAGTTACCCACCTTGCCGAGCCCATGCCCCACGGAAGGGCATTGTGTCCGCAAGCATCCTGTCAGCCCTTCGGGATGACATTGCCCAGCTCCTCTTCAAGGAGGTCTTTGATCCTGTCACGGACCCTCTGGAACACCCAGGGTTGATCTCCAGGTACTTCCTGGTGCCAAAATGGATGGGGGGCTGGTGCCCTATGTTAGAGCTGCACGACCTGAACAAGTTTCTCAGGCTGGGCACCTTCAGAATGGTCACTCTGTCTCTGATCATACCATCTCTCAAGAAAAGCATGTGGTTTTGCTCTCTGGATCTTCAGGACACATTCTTTCACATCCCAATCCATCTGTCCCACCACTGATTCCTCCGGTTCCGAGTGAAGGGGATCCTCTACGAGTTCCAGGCCATGCCATTCGGCCTGTCCTCGGCCCACAGGGTCTTCACCAAATGCATTGCAGTGGTGACAGCTCACTCGAGGCACCGAGGAGTTCAGGTTTACCCTAACTGGACGACTGGCTGATTGTGGGTCCCTCTAGGCAGGAGGTGGAGTGGTCCAGGGACCTGGCCCTCCAGACCTGCATCTCTCTTGGCCTCCTGGTCAGTGAGGGCATATTGGAACTTGTACCCTCGCAGGTGATAAACTTCATCCGCAGGAGCTCGACTCTTGCAGAGCGAAGGCTCGACTCCAGTGGACAGGGCAGAGACTCCTCCTTTGCCCGATCATTTTGGGTTGGGAAGTTGCACCATACTTGGGACTTCCTGCGCCTACTGGGATACATGGCAGCTTGTACCAGCGTGGTACATTGGGCCCACTGGAGAACACGCTGTCTGCAGTGGGAGCTGGCCCACCAGTGGTCTCAGTGCAATGGCCACTTCGACCAGCTAGTCACTGTGACCCAGCTGATGTGGGACACCCTCCAGTGGTGGTTAGTCCCAGAACATCTTCAGGAAGGGATCCAGTTTGTCCGCCCAGATCAGACGGTCATCCTGATGACCAGCGCCTCTCTTATAGGCTGGGGTGCTTACCTAGGGGAACACAGGATCCATGGACTCTGGACCCTGAGGAATCCTGGTGCTATATCAAACTGCTGGAACTGTGGGCAGTGTGGCTGGCACTGACAGCCTTTGCTCTGCATGTTTGGGGTCAGGTTGTTTAGGTCCAGACAGACAACACCATGACCATGTACTGCCTCAACAAACAGCACAGAACGCACTTCCTTCCCTTGTGCAGGGAAGCTCTCCACATTTGGACCCTCATGCGCAGCCTGGATGCTGATCTCCTGGCCATCCATGTGGCCGGTGTCTCCAAACAGCTGGTGGACACTCTCAGCTGTGTGGGCGAGGTATCCCATAACTGGTCTCTCCACCCGGAGGCAGTACGCAGCCTGTTCTCCCAGTGGGGCACCCCTCAGGTGAACCTGTTTGCCTACAGGGAGAATGCAAACCGAAACTGTACTGTGCCAGCCCGCCTCAGCAGGAAACACTGCAGGGAGATGCCTTCTCGGGGCCCTGGACCCCGGGCCTTCTCTATGCCTTCCCTCCATTCCCCTTGATTCACAAAGTGCTGCTCAAGGCCATGAGGGACAAGGCATGGATGATCCTGGCGGCTTCTGACTGGCCTTGCCAGATCTTACCTGTGTAAGTCTTCACCATTCATCACTGTTGGGTGTCTGCCGGAGACAGGCACACCGAAGAAGATTTATTTATTTTTTTTGCAAGGAGGAGCCAGCGCCACCCTCGAGGCCATTGCACTTTGTGGAGCTTGCAGTTTGGCCAGAAATGGCCGTTGGGTCCTCCTCCACCTCAGTTCTGCTTCTGCCGCCGTCGAGACAGCACCCGTCCGGATTACGAGCGCAGTCATCCGAGACTGGCAATGGTGGCTCATCCCAGAGAGCCTTTCAACGGCAGTCCCCTTCGTAGCACTGCCTCCAACTCTGACTCTCTCCACGGACGCCTCGGGGTCCGGATGGGGAGCTCACCTGAACGGTGTCAGGACCCAAGGCTCCTGGTCGTCTCTGGAATCGCATCTCCACATAAACATTCTAGAGATGAGGGCGGTCCTGTATGCCTTGCAGGCTTTTCAGTCAGAGATTCCACTGGGTACCCTCCTGTTACAAACAGACAACACCGCAGTGGTGTACTATCTCAACAAACAAGGAGGTACTCATTCCTACACCCTCTGCAGGGAGGCAAAGAGGGTGTGGGATTGAGTACTACAGCACGGTGCAGAAATCATTGCAGTGCAGGACAATACCATCGCAGACAGTCTGAGCCGCTTGCAGGCCAGAGTCCACGAATGGGAACTGCTACAGGAAGTCACAGAGGACCTGTTTCACAGATGGGGGACACCAGAATTAGACCTCTTCACGTCTCCATCCAATGCAAAGCTGCTCAATTTCTGCTCGCTAGATCCAGGGCATGGTGTTTTCTGGTGAGATGCGTTGTCCGTCTCCTGGATGGGCAGGTTCCTCTACGCTTTCCCACCCTTCCCTTTGATCCAGGGGGTTCTTTTGAAGCTCCGACAAGAGCAGGCATCTCTCATATTAATAGTGCCCTTTTGACCCAGGCAAATATGGTTCCTCCTCCTATACCAACTGGCCCAGGAACCCTCAGTGCCTCTGCCATTCAGCTCTCATCTACTGTACCAGGAGGCAGGCTCCTTGGTCCATCCAGACCTTCGCTCGCTGAACCTGCATGCCTGGCTCCTAAGGATATAGCAGTCATGTGATACGGGGACTCGCAGGACGTTGCAGACATTTTGGTGGCGGCAAGAAAGCCATTCACTCATGCCACCTATGCCATGAAATGGCGCAGATTTTGCGTTTGGGCTCAGGCTCATGGACTTACCCCATATACTGCTCGGAGAGGTCAGTCTTGGATTACCTCCTATCCCTGTATGAAGCAGGGCTTGCCTACTACTCTATTAAGGTACACCTCTGTGCCATTTCGGCATACCATTCACCGGTAGGTCACAGGTCTCTAGCACAGCTACAGGCTTCCTGCGCTTTCTTACACGGTATTCTCCACTTGAGACCTCCCATCAAAGACCCGATTCCACCTTGGGATCTCCCCTTTGTTCTAGAGCAGCTTATGCTGCCCCCTTTTGAACCAGCTGAGGATTGCGAGCTGCGTCTCCTTGCCTGGAATACGCTATTTTTAGTTGCTGTTATTTCCGCCAGAAGAATTTCTGAGCTTCATGCACTTATGTGCAAAGATCCTTATTTGGTTTTCATAAGCACAGGGTGTCTTTAAGGACAAATCCTAAGTTTCTTCCCAAAGTGTTCTCGGCTGTAACACTCAACCAAGATATCGACCTTCCGGTGTACTACCCCAACCATTCAAGCAGAGGAGAAGTCCTGTTGCACACCTTAGATGTGCATAGGAGCCTCAGATACAATCTGGCTAGAACCAGATCCCATCGCAGGTCAGACCAGCTCTTTGTATCATTTGTGCACAGGATGCAGGGTGCACCTGTGTCGAAGCAATCGCTCTCCAGATGGCTTGTCAAATGCATTTCGTTTTGTTACCAGAAGCGCAACAGACCTTTATCGGGACCGATTAAAGGACACTCCATGAGGGGGGTAGCTACCTCCTTCGCGGCACTCAAGAACGTTTCTACATCAGCCATCTGTGCAGCAGCGACCTGAAGCACTGTACGCACCTTTATCAGGCATTACAGTTTGGATATTGCCTCTAGGTGCAGAGCAGGTTTTGGCTTGGTGGTCCTTCAGGGACTTTTGTCATAAATCTGGTTCACACCAGGATCTCTCCTATCCTTCTCCCGATCAGGAAGTAGTTCCACAACTGCTTGGGAATCCGTCCTAATGGTGTAACCTGCTGCAAGAGTTATTTCTCGAAGTAAGATAGTACAGTTACGTAAGAACTTACCATAACAGTAGATCTTCAAGAACAGCTCTTGCAGCAGGTAGTATCCCTTCCACCTTCCCCTCAGGAGGTAGAGTCTTCTGACCTAGTCTTTAGGCTGCAGCATCTTCAACACCATCTAGTAACTACGTTATCACACCTTCCTTTGGAAGCGGATCCTCGGTCTCCCCTTCAGATGTCACCTTTGGGCCGGGAGTCTCCGACGGGAGAACCAGGGATGCTGGGGGACCACCCCCTTTTATATGATGCCCGACGTCGGGGACGGTCCCCCGCTGGATACTGCTAGCTAGAATTTTTCCATGGGGTCCTGGTGCCTGCCAGCTTCAGTTCTAATGGTGTAAGCTGCTGCAAGAGCTGTTCTCAAAGGTCTACTGTTACGGTAGGTTCTTACGTAACTGTACTATTCTACCGCTGTGCCAGAGAGTCAGTCCAGCCCCGTTTGTGGCCGGGCCAGGAGCACCACTCTGGCAGTCACCTCTTCAGAGGTGCAGGCTCCCCCGTTGTTGGGGCCCATGACTGTGGGTCCCGGCACTACTTCGGATCCCGGGGCTGCTCGCGGCACCGGAGATCGGGGCAGCACCATGAGGGGTGCAGGGCTGGGTCACGGCGCCGTGACTCGGGAGAACCCACGAGGCCACCGGCCCAGAGCCCTTCTTGATCATCTCCTCCTCAGAGGCAGACGATTCTGAGGTGGATCCAGACTGGAGGCCTGATTCTTCGGAATCGGCGGGTTCCCCACAGCCTAGCACCCTTGTGCCTCCCCATGTGCCCCCTCCTGCAGCTCAGGTGACTGTAGTCCATGCTGACTCTTGAGCCGATGGTTGCTTGGGCGGTCAGTTGCGGGTCGGCGGTCCCACTGCTGCGGGTGTGGCGATCAAGTTTCTGAGTGAGGTGGGTGGCTGCCTTCCCTGGTGCCATCCCTCCTCTTAGAATCAAGATCGAGACCCCCTTCTGCTGCTTTCCTGGGGGGGGTCATCTGAGTTGGGGGGCCTTTTGGTACAGGGTGCAAGGAAGAGAGCTTCCTTGGAGTCCACAGGGTTGAGGGAACAGGGTGATGGACATCGGCACACTCCCGTGGCCCTCTGGGGTCGGGGGGAGGAGCCGTAGTGCTGAGCCAGGTCTCCTCCCTTCGTCCTCTCCGGAGGAGGTCTCTTTGGCTGGGGCTGGGGTCCGCCCTTCTGGATCCATGCAGCCCCAGTCTCCTCATAGGGTAGCTCACCCTACAGAGTTAAGTCCCGATGCTCTGGTTGTCCTCGCTGTTCTTCCCCAGGAGACCACAGCTTGTCCTATCAATGAAGAATCTCGTAAGATTGATACCTAGGGGAAACGAGCTTTCACTGCCGCAGCCTTGGGCATGCATATTGCCATTTATCAGAGACATTTCTCTCATTATGAGGATCTTCTTTGGAACTCTCTCAAAACCATAGTGGAGGATCTCCCGGAGTCTGACTCCAAAATGGAGCTTTTGTAGACTGTTATCCAGGGAACAGAGTCCAGTATCCATCAGCTTAAAGCTTTTATGGATGCCTATGACACTGTCTCTAGGGTCTGTGTCAGACGACATTCCTGGCTTAGAACATCAGGATTTTTTTCTGATGCTCAGCAGCAGGTTATGAATGTCTCCTATGATGGTTCTTATCTGTTCGGCACTCAAGTAGAGCAAGCACTGGAGGCCACTCAGAAGACCAGGACTGCCATTAAAACAGCCAGGCCGGTTCTGTCTGCTCCCCAAAGGGATGGGAACCATCGACAGTTTTGTAACAGGCAGTCCTTTCGAGGTATAGGCTGAGGGGCCTTTAACAAAAACCAGCCCCCTCAGCCGCAAAAGAAAATGCAGCAGAAGGCACAGGGCCCGAAAGCGTCAAGTGCCACCCTCTGAAATGTTGGCCCGGGTCCCACCTCAACTGCCCAAGGTGGAACTTCACTCAGTAGTGGGAGGTCATCTGACTCAGTTTTATAGCCAGTGGCAGTCAATAACAACAGACAGGTGGGTCCTCTGGACTATCCCGGGAGGGCTATTCTCTAAACCTTTCAAAGACTCCCCCCGATTGTCCGACCAGGCGGCAACACAGTCTCTCCACCGTGCTGTCAGACCTTCTCACCTCAGAGATTCAGGGCTTCCTTCGAAACAGTGCAGTGGAAGTAGTTCCCTGGGAGGAACGGAACATGGGGTTCTACTCCCATTACCTTCTGGTCCCAAGGAAAATTGCCGGCATGTGCCCCATTCTAGACCTCAGAAAGCTAAACAAGTTCTTGTTCCAGGAGTTGTTCAAGATGGTCTCTTTGGGGACACTTCTACCACTTCTCCAGAAACATGATTGGCTGGCATCCCTGGATATGCAGTACAGCTACGAGCATGTTCTAGTACACCCCAATCACCGCAGGTACCTCCCGCTTTGTGGCTTTGGGTCAACACTACCAGTTCAAAGTCCTGCCCTTTGGGCTCTCCTCAGTGCCTCGAGTCTTTACAAAGTGTTTCGCAGTTCTCACTGCACACTTTTGAGAGCTCGGCATTCATGTTTTTCCCTGCCCAGATGATTGGCTCCCAGCAAGCCTGTCAGGAGACACAGAAGGCAGTCTCAACATCGTCTGAGTTCCTCGGGGGTTCTGCTGAACCTGGAAAAGTCACAGCTTCAAGCTTCTCAGCAGCTCCTCTTCATAGGGGCACTCCTTGACACTTCCAAGGCAAGGGCCTTTCTCTCTGAGGACTGAAGGAATGACATTCTCCAGATGGGTCGCTTCATCAGAGAGAGCAACCCTGTGCACGCTCACTCCATGCAAAGGATGTTGTCTCTCATGGCCTCGTCCGTTTTCACAGTGCCTCTTGCCAAACTGCATATGAGAACCACGCAGTGGATGCTCAGGACACAGTGGTCCCCAACGTCACATCCACAGTCTTTTTTTTTTATATACTTTATTTCACTCTCGTCACAGCCCCGTGGGTCCTCTCTCAGGCATCCTGTCCTTATCCTGCCCACCTGAGGATCCTTGAACTGTGCCTCCTCTCTCCTCCCTCTCCACAGCCAGCACCCCCAGTTTAACCCATCCGGGGTGGGTCGCCCCTCCTCTTTGGGCGCTCTTAGTAAGGCAGTCTCTGGTTGCGGATGAGGGGCCACGGGGCAACTGAAAGACCAGTTGAGAGAACCCGGCGTAAAGCATGGAGGACAGGTGCCATCGCCTGATCCACTGTGCCGGTGTTTTCCTTGTTCTGCGATACCCCCCCCTTGCATGGGCACCCCTGATGTGATAGCACATGGCAACCCTGCCTGCATCAGCCATGCTGGCTATGTGTAGCCCAATGCACTGCAGCACTCCCGATCTCCACCTGGAGCAGCTGGTGCACCGGGCTATCCCTCGCCCCCCCGGGGCAGGAGAGCTGCCTGATGGCAATTCAGTCCTTACCTGCCCCTGCCGACCCCCCGGCTCCCGAGCTCAGGTCGCCAGCATGGCACAAGGTGTGGCGTCCTGTGCCTCAACCCTCAGCACCACCGGGCCGGCTACTACATCCACAGTCTTAACCCATCAAGGTGACAGAACCTCTCAGGAGATCACGTGTATAGTGGATTCAGGAGGACATCCTTTGTCAAGGTCTGCTCTTTCCCCTCCAGAGTTTTAGATTACCATCACTACGGATGCATCTCTGATCGACTGGGGGGCTCACTGCCTGCCTGCATCGGCTGCACTGGCTATGTGTAGCCCAGTGCACTGCAGCGCCGCCAATTTCCACCTGGAGCCGCTGGTGGACCGGGCTATTCTTCACCCTCCCCCACAGGGAGGAGAGCTGCCTGACGACCACTGAATCCTTACCCGCCCCTGCCGACCCCTGGCTCCCGAGCTCGCTCCCAAACCCAGGTCACCAGCGTGGTGCGAGGTGTGGCGTCCAGCGCCTCTATCTTCAGCGCCACTGGGCCGGCTACTACATCCATAGTCGTAACCCAGCAAGGTGACAGAACCTCTGAGGAGATCACTTGCATAGCGGATTCAGGAGAACAGCCTTTTTCAAGGTCTGCCCTTTTCTCCTCCAGAGTTTTAGATTACCATCACTATGGATGCATCTCTGATCGGCTGGGTTGGCTCACTGCCAAGAGTTCTACACTCAGGGAGTGTGGACCCAAGAGGAGTCTCATCTACACATCAGAGTTCTGGAGATGAGAGTGGTCTTGTAAGCTGTTCGAGCCCTGAAGGATGTACTCTGTCACAAAGTAATCCTTCTTCAGACAGACAACAAGGTGGTGATGTATTACATCAACAAACAGGGGAGAGCCCACTCCTATCCCTTGTGCAGAGAAGCCATGAGGGTATGGGAATGGTGCTTCGAAAACAGCGCTCTGATTCAAGCAGTCTGTCTGACAGGAATTCAGAACAATCTGGCGGATCAACTCAGCAGAACAGAGGGCAGATCCTCACGAGTGGTCGCTTGCACCAGACATTGTGCAGTTGTTCTTTGATGAGTGGGCGGTCCAGACGTGGACCTTTTTTCATCCCCACTCAATGCAAAACTGCCTCTATTCTGCTCCAGAAATCCAGAACCTGGCGATCTTACTTCGAGAGGGCTCTTGCAGTAGGTAATTACATATAGGACTGACCTGACAGGCGTCAGGGCCCCACGGAAAAATTTCTAGCTAGCAGTCTAGCTAGCTCGCCTTCCTGTTCTTTCCCGCTGTCGACTTGTGAAAGTTCCTCGCGGTAGAGTTCCATCACTCGTCAGTCTTCTGTCGGTTAGTTTTACCAAACTTTTCGCTGTGTTTCTCGCTTTCTGCATTAAACGTCCGTGTGGGGGCACTGTTGAGCACCTTACTGAATGGACGTAGGAGACAGTAGCTCTACATCTGGTTGGAGTTTTATAATAAAAATACCTCTTGAAAGGCTGAATTACCTTATAACTCCAGCTCCTTTCGATAGCGCATACCCAGAGGAGCAGTTCGATACTAAACTTGGCGATGGGGAGAACAAACAAGGGAGGATCTGTGGGTTCCAAACCCCAGCAATCGACAGAGCCACAGGCCTCGTCCTCGGCACCAGAGCGCCCAATACAGGAACATCCATGGAAGGCCCTGCAGCTGTCGATGCAGGCCATCGACAGTAAAATTGAGACTATACTACAAAGGCTGGGGGAGCAGGATCTAAAAATTGAAATGGCTAGTAAAACTGAGGTAGCGGCAGAATCCCAAGCCATGAAGGCGCTGAATACCACTACGAAGTTGGCCCAAGAAAACGCACATCTGCATTACAGATTAGAAGCCCTGGAAAATGCAAATCGGGTTTCCAATATTCGGTTGGTTGGTATTCCGAAGGGACTAAAAGAACCGGATCTGCTACAGTTCTTAAAACAATGGCTACCCGAAACACTTAAAATTTTGGCTGAACTAGCTGAGTACTTTTACAAGGCCTACAGAATATCTCCCAGATCAGCCAGCGCACAGCAGGAGTGCCCCGCGAACCATTCTCCTGGTAACCAGTAATAGCAACACCAGAGATGTTATCCTACAGGCAGCTAGATCGGCAGAGCGTTTAAATTACCAAGGTCACACTATCCACATTTTCCCCGACCTGTCTTTTGCTACCAGAGCCCAACGATAAAAGTTTGTGACATCCGGACAAAGTTGAGGAGCTTCGGTGTAACCCATTCTTTGCTAACGTGCCGCCTTCAATTATACTACGGAGGACACACTTGCAATTTACAGACCTGGAGGAGGAGGCTGGTCATTGGGTCCAGAAAATTGAGTAAGAGTTTGCAGCGGCTCGTGGGGTAGAAGCTCCGGTTACCAACTCTTCCAATGATGAGGGGACCTGAAATGGTGAGGAATTCATTTCGGCATAACTCACCATGCCTGAACTGACGGGGTTTGAACAATCTTAAATAGACGATCATGGGACTGCCATTTTCTTTCTGATGGACATCAAAGGGGTCTATCTTAAAATGTTAGTTGCTGATATAGCATACTATTGGGAGTTTTTTAATACCCCCTTTACTTAACTATACTTTTGGTAGCTTGATATTAAGGAGGCAGCTCATGACTCTGTTCAGGAGGTTTTAAAATATTATTTTCACAGTTTTACTAGATGCAACCTCTCTAGACTACTATGTTTAATGAATATCTTATTTGGTAAGAGGTCATATCAGCTCTGTTGGCTGAGTAATTTCATATTCAGGATTTTCATATTTTTAGATTGACCTCTAAATCACTGTAAGGTGTAGCTATTTGATATAAGACTGCTTGTTTGGTTAAATTGTAGTTATACCCCCATATTCATCATCAATATGTTGGACTTTATTCTCTCTGTTCCATTGGATGGATCCTTTGCACATGTGATGTCTAATATATGGATAGGTACAGTGTATGTTGTATTGATAAAATGCAATAAACATAAAGTTTAAAAAAAAAAAGTCTGTGTATGTCGTCCCCAACGCCTTACGAATCACATAAAAATAAGTGCAACTCGTGCGGTTCCCAACTGCCACATAAGGACGGACACTCCCTGTGCCTTTTCTGCTTAGGCCCGGACCACCCCATGGGGAAGTGCCAACACTACCAATAGTTCAATTCAGCCACCCGAAAACAGAGGCAGCAGTCCCTGGTGGCCCATATTCTCAAGAAAAAGATGGCTTCCATGGAGAAGGAGTTGAAGAAGTTAAGGCAGGCTTCCACTTCCCCCGAAGGCCACAAGAAAAAGGACAAGCACTGGGACCGGGATTCGACCTCCACTGCTTCCGCGACTCCGGCTGGAGTCGCGGTTCTTAAGGTAACATCCCCTCCGGGGGTCCGCTCCTCGACGACTGTCTTGGCAGTGCCCAAGACGGTGTTGCCCCTCCCTTCGGGCTCGCTCGCAGGCCCCTCGGGTGTCTCCGGGGCAAAGGAGGCTTCCGTTCTCAGGAAGGCCGCTGCCATGCGACCCTCTGGGTCGAGCGGGTCTGCTAAGTCAAACACTGGTGCCACCAACGTCTGCCCGGACAGGATTAATAAGATGCCGGCTCCTTCGGGAGGACGCATGGTTCCTCGTACGCCCGCCAAGGTCGCATCCCCAGTGCAACCTACATCAGGCCAGAGTTCTGATAAGTTGGACGCTGACTCCTCCGATGCCCACCCGGATTCTGCTGATAAGCCGGACGTCGGCCCCTCTGACAACCGCCCAGTGAAAGAGTCTACGTCGGACTCCTAGACCAGTCCAATGTCCCAGGCTCACCGCAACGCTTGCTGTTGCCCTCTGAGGCTCCTGCGTCTCCTCTGTTGGACCCCGGGGATTTCAACCTTCCATCTCTGGTCGACATGGAGGAGCTGGGTATGCTGACGTCAGAGCTGCCTCCTACAGGGAAGCCATGGTTTAGAGTCAGCACTTTATAGCTCTACCATATGGAGCGCTTTCCTTTTTCTTTGCCTGGCTTGGGTCCTCCGGATCCCGCTGCAGTCATTGGTGGTGCTAGCGGTGCAGGTCGGGGAGCTCTGCTCCCACCCAATGCTTTGGTTTCCCCTGAACAGTGGCAGGGCAGAACTTTAGTGGTCCAGGTGCTGGTTTCTGCCCAGACACACTTTGCTGCTGCACCTCATGGTCCGTCTGCCCAAACTTGTCCCCTCTTGGTGAATGCCGCATGGACCGCGATCAGCTGGGTGCCCAGGTCTGCGACTGCAGTGGCACTAATTTACTATGGAAGGGAGGTGAGGAAGAGAGCTGAGCAGGGGAACTCCACCACCAATGATCACCAAAACGGATGCCATTGCTTCATTCGGGGGACTACGGAGAAGGACCACAGTCGGGGGTTATCTCAGGGGACTGGAGCAAGAAAGGGGTTCAAGGAACCCACAAAATAGATAAACATAAAAACCAAAAAATTGCAAAACTTAAGGCAGAAAATAAAGAGGCTTCCCCAAAGGGGCACCACACCCCGCGACCAGCACAGAAGGCCAAGCAAAGGGATGGGAAGCAACCTGGAGCCCCCACGAAGGGGAAGAGAAAGAAATTTAGCAAAACAAAGAAGAGAAAAAAAAAACCACTCCAGCAAAGCTGGGCAGGGCAACAGCCTGCCGACCAGCAAGTGGCACTAGAGGCAGTAACAAAGCGGGAAGGACAGGGGACTGCAATGGCAGCCCCATGTGTGGCCACACCCAATGTCAGTGCCAGAAAAAAACAGTAAACAGCCAGCATACTGGAGAGGGGAGACAGAGGAACTGCAATGGCAGCCCCAAAAAAGCACAAACCATGCCACACTTATTCTGCAAAATAACAGGAAGCAAACTAGCAGACTTGCCAAGCCATATTTGTATTCGAACAAAAGAGAACCTGGGTGAGCATTACCCTTGTCACTTTGCATCTGAAATGTAATGCTTGTGCTACATGCACTACTAGGCACCCAGCGTCAGGACACCCCAGAAAACCCCAATACAAAAACTGCAAACCGAGGGAGCAGACGACTAAAGGGAGCTCACCCTATGGAACTGGCTGCTGGTGGCCATCAGGACTGCTGGTCCTTTTCCAGAGCTACGGTGTGACAGCTGCTGCTGCTGGAGACTTCTGAGGACCACTGGATATAGAGTAGCAGCCACCCAGGAGCTACGAACCCGAGCTTCAGGTAAGCCTCCAGCTATCCGTACTCCTGTGCTCTCTACTCTGTCAGTCACCCAATCCAGAACTGCCACTGGCTAGCAGGGGAAGACCCTTTCTAGCCTAGAGGTGGACCTGGCTTTTGGCCAGATTATTGGGTATCAGGGGCTAAGATCAGCCCATTTGGCTGATTTATGGCCCCTTTAGGCACTGGCTGGAGACCTGACCTGGCCAAGACAAAGGAACAAGCTCCAGAAGGCTCCAGGAGGGGAGGGGGGAGGGGGGTAGAGACAGGAAATGGTCAGCCAGCCAGTTTGGTCAGTAAGCCAGCTGGTTGTGCATGGGGTGGGTGGGGAGTTAACCCTTTCCCTCCCTAAGTCCTTTTTGGTCTGCTTGCCAGGCAAACTTTGGGACACTACACTCGTCCACTCACAAGTCTGATGGAGAAAAAAAAGAAAGTAAGTCTTGTAAGTGGACTGAGTGCACTGGTGGCTGGCTGCTGTGTACTGTGCTGTCGACAAAGAGAACATTGGGACAGGAGTCAGGACGTCACCATGGGAGAGCTCAGAGCTTGGGGCAGGGATTTGTCATCATCACTCCCAGCTTAGTTGGATCCCAATCTGGCAGGGAGCGCTGGGGGGTTACAACAAATGCGCTCTGCCTCCGCCAGTCTCTTGGACTCTGTTCAGTGGGTTCAGAAGCATGAGAGGTTTGGCATGCCTTGCCTTGTAGGAGGGAACACCTGGACAGGACTGGGAGCGATTGACATAAATTGGGATTGGGATTGGTGACCACCTTTTAGTAACTGCTGTGCCAACACATTCAGCATTGCTTGCACAGCTAGTATATTTTTCAGACAGGCACACATGTGGTACACATCTGAAAGGCTGTGCTGCATGAGTCTTTACACAGTTGTTTGGCAGTTTAGAGAAGGAAGATCTGTGCCTGTGGCTTGTGTGAAAAGAAATTTTGATTTATATAGCACCTTTCATACAGACTGTATTCCTGAGTGCTTTATAATCCAAAGAAGGAGGGAGAGAATTTTGCTGACTTTTTATATAGCAACCTACATAGACACAACCATACAAGTCATCCCCAAACTCCTTAGAATCCAGAAAGAGGGGGAGGGAGGGAAGGATAGTTTGCAGCACACAGGGAGATGCAAAGACTACAGAAATTGACTTGTTCAGAATGATGCAGTGTGGAAGTGGCGGCTGTTTGCTCTGGGATCCTGTAACCTTCCCAGCAGATCTGCAGGGATTATGGTGTCTGAATGGTCTCTTATTTGCTGTGGGGGACTGTAACCTTCACAGCAGATCTGCTAGGATAATGGTGGCCCTTTCCGTTGTTCTCACTGGTCCAGTAACCAAAATTTTGCACATGTACCATTTAATAGATATCATGATAACCGGGCTTCTCAAACATATATTTCACCATTAAAATGCAGGAAAAGTCACCATTTGAAGGTAAAAATCTGAAAATTTTTCTGGGGGGCATGCCCCCGGACCCCCCTAGCTTTGTTTAGAATTTGACTGTGGGGCATTAGCCCCAACTTTATACCTCCGATGACGCCCCTGATGTTCTCCTTAACAAGTTCCCTGAGAAAGACTTATAAAAAAAAGCAGCAATATTTTTGCTAGAGAGAGAGCAAGAATGAAACTTGAAATTAGAGATATCATCAGGTGAAGGAACTTATTTTTTGTGTTTGTACTGCCTTTGTAAATAGTTATACTGAACAGTTTTATTTTTTATTTTGCTTTTATTAATAATAAGATACTCATTGTGAATTTTACAACTGGTCCTGGTCATCTTATGCTTCCTGACATGTGCCTTGATGATAGTTGGTGTAAGACTAGGTGGGATTTACGCTGTGCATACTTAAGCCTGGAGTTTTGTGCGTGGGTACTAGATCTGGTTCCAGGGAAGCATAGCAGAAAGGTATGGGTTCTGCAGCAGCAAGCCCAGGAGTCATTACCAGAAAGATGGCAGCCAAACTAGCAGAGACAGAAGTCCAAGCTGAGAATGTACAGCCAGCACCAGCGATGGAAAAAAAAAAAGATTAGGTAGTGACAGAACCTGAAAGCCTGACTGCCTTATTCAATGGTGGGCTATACAGCAAAGAGAGACAGAGAAGAGAAGAGAATAGATGCAGTGACAAGAGCAGCAGAGAAGAGATGCAGCAACTGGAGCAGTGATGGCTGGATGCCTTGCAAGCTATCAAAATTGGAGGATCTGGCACAGGTCCAGCAGAGCAACAAAACACCAACAACTTAAAATACCTTAAATTTACAAAGCTGTGTCCCTCGGATGATGTCGAAGCATATCTGACAACTTCTGAAAAGTTTGCCGCAGCCTGCCAGTGGCCAAAGCTTCAGTGGGCAATCAGGAAGGTACCTTACCTGACAGGAAAAGCCCAACTTGCCTACAGCAATATGGACACTCCACAGTCAGAAAACTATGACCATGTGAAAAGAGAAATCCTGAAAAGATATGACATCTCAGGAGAGACCTACAAACTCAGTCGACAATCCATGAGAATCCTTCATCCGACTCAGAGAACTCCTTATTAACTGATTCCAACTAGAGAGCAAAACAGTCCCACAGATCATTGACACATTTGCAATAGAGCAATTCATCAACATCCTGCCTACAGATGTACAGCTGTGGGGAAAAGGCTGTTTCTCTGGCCGAGGACTATCAGATGGCCAGACAGACCATGCCGAAGCGAAGTAACAGCCAAAGACCGGTAAGATCCGCTCTTTCCCAGTCTAACTCCAAATCAGATAAAAGCTGTGGTGGGGGTAACAAATCTGCACCCAAAGCCTTTATTTGCTATAACTGTAACAAGCCAGGACATATTGCAAGGCACTGCCATAAAAATAAAGAGGGTTCCACTGCAGCAGATTTGGCCTTAGCAAATTGGGGCAAATATTTAACAGATGTCAAGGTGGGAGATAAGATTGTAAAAGGACTTATTGATTCGGGAAGCAGACAGGCCCTAGTGCATGTTGAAGTGCTGGGAAAACACTGTGTAAAAGGACCTGGTACTGGTGTCATCTGCATCCACGGGGACACACGATACTGTCCCATCACACAAGTGACACTGAATATTAATGGGGTGTTACACCAAATGAAAGTGGAGGTAGTACCTGAGTTACCTGTACCTGTGATTATTGGAAATGACTGTGCAGGATTTACTGAGTTAATCTAAGGGGAACTGAAACCTGCCCTTTCAGCAGCAGTGGTAACAAGAGCACAGGCAAAGAAAATCTCAGATGGTGGAGCCACTTTTCCTTTTGGTGACTTTGATGCAGACTTGTTTGAGCCCAGCTCCAAGATCCGGAAATCCAGGAAAGAAAGAAGATGGCTGAAAGAACAGTGACAACAAAAGACTGATGGACATAAGGGGTAAAATATGAAAATGCTGAAACTAGACTGATGATTGATTGTGATTTTGTTTCAGAGAAAACTAATGATGCTTCTCAAGGTTATTTTAAGCAGCTGGGGTGAAACAAAAACAGGGTGAACCAATGTTTAAAAAATGTAATGGATTACTCTACCAACTTTATTTTAAACCTTAGACATGGGAACAGATAGAACAATTGGTTATACTACAAATGTATAGAACTGAGTTGTTACAGATAGCACATGATAGTCCTGTGGCTGGTCACTCAGGCAGGGAACACGCCCTTGCCAGATTGGTGTACAGATTTTACTGGCCTGGAAATCATGAAGATGCTGCTACCTAGTGCAGCTCTTGTGCTGAATGTCAGAATGTAGCCCCGGTGACTAAAAAAGACAAGGTGCCCCTGGTGCCCCTACCTTTGATAGATGTGCCTTTTGAGAGTATTGCAATGGATGTGGTTGGCCTCTTAGACAAAAGTTAAAAAGGTAATTGATTAATTTTGGTAGTATGTGACTATGCTACTTGATACCCAGAGGCAGTTCCAATGCGTACTGTCACAGCCCCAAAAGTGGCAGCAGAGCTTGCCAAAATTTTCAGCAGGGTGGGCATACCTGAAGAGATTATTACTGATCAGGGTAGTAATTTTGGTGCCGCATTACTTAAGGAGCTGTACCAACTACTAGGTATCACTGCCATAAGAACCTCTCCCTGTCACCTTCAGACAGATGGTCTTGTTGAGTGTTTTAACCAAACCCTAAAACGCATGTTAAAAAGGTTTATAAAAGGGGAAGGGAAAGATTGGAACCAGTATTTACCTTACCTGCTTTTTGTTTACAGAAAAGTGCCACAAGCCTCAACAGGTTTTTCACCATTTGAAATGCTGTATGGTAGACAACCTAGAGGGCCACTAGATGTAATAAAAGAAATACAGGAATATAACCCCACTCAAAAACAGTCTATTATATCTTATAGGTGTGCTGTGAGAATGAAACTGGCAAAATATCTTGAAATTGTCCATGCTAATCAGGAAGATGCCCCAAAACAGCAGAAGGGTGTATTATGACCATGGGGTAAAAGAAACAGTTTTTGAGCCAGGTGAAAAGGTCTTGCTGCTGTTACCCACTACAGAAAATAAACTGTTAGTGAAGTGGCAAGGGCCTTATAAAGTGCTTAGACGTACTGGCACAGTTAACTATGAGATTGAGACCCCTGATAGGAAAAATCCTACCAAGATATGCCATGCTAACCTCCTGAAGAAATGGGTTGAAAAAAACACCAAAGGCTACTTTGTTAGTTTTGTTAAAAACTGATAAAGAAGATATTTATATACTGTAGCCTATGACAGACTGGAACAAACTATAACTGCTGTTGCTATAAAGGTAAATGTATCCTTAACCTCTGAACAAACTGCAGAAATGCATAACTTACAAAAGGCATTTAATAGTACTTTTATCAAAGTGCCAGGCCGAGCAAAAGGGGCCAAGCATGTAATAGTGACAGGGAATGCTTGCCCTATTAGACAAAAGACATATAGATTACCAGAGTGGTTATGAGCAGACGTGGTTAAGGAAATACAAAACATGAAGGAGTTGGGTATCATTGAAGAATCAAGAAGTGCTTGATCATCACTAATGATGATTGTAAATATAAAAAAAAGAGGAGGGTGTAAGAATCTGCCTTGATTTTAGGAAACTTTAATCAAGTATCTGAATCTGACAGTTATCCTATGCCAAGGACAGATGATTTGGTGGACAGATTGGGAAGTACCAAGTACATCAGTACCCTCGATCTCAGCAAGGTTTACTGGCAGATTTCCCCTAGCTAAAGAATCCAGAGACAAAATTGCATTTGCCACTCCTGTTGGATTCTATCAGTTCACCACCATGCCATTTGGTTTACATGGTGTACCCGCTACATTCCAGCTGTATATGGACGTAATTTTAGGTACTCACACTGACTATTGTGCTGCTTATCTGGATGATGTCTTGGTGTACAGTACAGACTGGAAAAGCCACCTGGAACATCTACGAGCAGTTATCCAAGCAATTAAAAATGCAAGTCTAACCATTAATCCTACCAAATGTGCATTGTGCATGCAGGAAACCAGATATTTGGAATATGTTTTGGGAAATGGAGAAGTAAAGCCAGAGATTTCTAAGATAGAAGCTGTAGTTAACAGTCCTATCCATAAAACAAAGAAATATGTTAGGTCATGTTTCGGGCCGGCGGGTTACTGTCAGAGATTTGTTCCCAGCTTTGCCTAGTTAGCTACTCCCTTCATTGAACTCATGAAGAAATGGTTCTCAAATAATGTGAAATGGTCCCCAAAGTGTAATGAAGCTTTTCAGGGTATCAAGTCTGCATTATGTTCAGCCCCCGGTTTATGAAGCCCAGACTTTGAAAAACAGTTTTTTTTTTTACAGATAGATGCATCAGAGGTAGGCCTAGGTACAGGTTTGAGACAAAATATAGATGGGAAGGAACATCCCATTCTATAAATCAGTAGGAAATTGCACGACAGATAAATAAGGTACTCCACCATTGAAAAGGAATGCCTTGCAGCAAAGTAGCCATGGAGTCCCTTAAGTTTTATTTCCTAGAAGCTGACAGTACCTCTAAGTAGCAATAATACCTGACAGGGTGGGCGGTGTGTGCTATACCGGACCGCCCGGGCGTGGCGACCGGCCAGGGCAGGCGGGGCCTTATAACCCTGGGCGGTCGGTATAGCACAACCACCCTGGAGGGTATTATTGCTTAGAAAATGGGCTACCTGTGGCAATTTTATGTGGGATTTTAAAAAATGTAAAAAAATGTAAAACAAAATTAAAAAGAATGAAGTTTGAGTCATTTGGTAGTAAAATAGTCCCTGGTTTCTGAGGTACTCCACCTCCTGTTGCCTACCACTCCATACAGCCATTCACTGTTACTTTTGCTCTTCCTGTACCATCACCTCTGGAACAAGTTTAACCCACCCAGTACTCTGCTGTCATTATTATTACTACACAAAAATGCCATCTCTGCTGCTTGCCCTGGGTTTTTATTATTGGCTTTTTTATGTAGTTTCCCAGTCCTCACTGCCTACCCTGAGGACCAGAGCTCATTTCTTATTGTTTTCATTTTTTTCTCTTTTGGTATTTTTAGTTGTTCCGGTCCTCGCTGCCTGCTCTGAGGACGGGAGTGTGAAGGAGCGCCATTAGAGTTTCCGGTCCTCACTGCCTATCCTGAGGACCAGGGGTCAGTTCTTATCTTTTTTGCCTTGGCATTTTTAGTTGTTTCCGGTCTTTGCTGCCTGCTCTGAGGATCGGGAGTCTGAAGTAAAGTGCACTTACAGTTTCCGGTCCGCTGCCTACCGAGGGAGTGGATCAGTCAGCAGTATCAGCGTGTTTGGAGATGCAAGGTACTGTAAAAAAAAAAAAAAAAAGCAATTACAACAGGTTTTAGAGAGAGAAATGAGTTTAGGTGTGTTTGTGCTAGGGATGACTCGCTCTTTGCGCTTTGCTCTCGGGAGGCGGGGGGGTGACCGTAGGAAAGGTGAGCTCGTTCTTGTCAGGACAAGCTGTGCTGCCGCTTATAAATCACAGGCAGGTTCGCTTTCGGATGAGTAGGTGGCCAGTTGCAGAAGGGAGGCGAGGTGTGACCCGCTCTCCAAGAGTCAGGTATCAACTATTACAGGGCATGGCAGAAAGGTCACTAAAGTTAAAAAGAAAGAAAGAAAAAAAACAGCCATAGAGGAGGATGATGTGGATTTAGCAGCTGCCAATGAACTAGTGAGAGAGAGGTTGGGGGCCAGTATCTCTAGTTAAGTGTGACAAAAAATGGCGGGAATTTTAAATTTAAACTTCCACTGGCACCCTGATATTGGTGGTAATCAGGTCGGTTGGGACTGGCACTACATTTTACCAGGGCTCTGTTGTCTGATAGATGCCCACCTTGCCAGGGCTATCAGCCAATCAGAGCCCATAGATTTCTTTGCCCATTTTCTAACCAATCATAATCCTCTCTGTTGGCTTAACCAAACGAAGGATAAAAATTCCAGAATCACAAGGTGGTACCTGGCATTACAGCCATTTAAATTCAAATTGTTGCACAAATCTGGAAAAGTGAATGTCAGTGCTGATTTTCTGTCAAGATATGGATCAGGAATTGAGAATTCTGAAGGTCAAAAAAAATGTGTGCGAGTTTAAACTTCACTGTTTGCTGTACTGGTTGTTATGGAGAAAAGGGATACTGCATATGCTGAGAATTGTAAAGATTATAAGCTGATGTTAAAGGAGAATTTAAAGAAAATTTTGGAAACCTGTTTTTTTTTTTTTTTAAACAGGTTTCGTCTTAAAGAGGGGGTATGTTCAGGGTTTTTATTTATTCATAACTAGGATTATAAATACCTTTGAACCAGGGTTTCTTTTACGAAGGTTCCACATCAAGGGGAAGGACAATGTGTACATAAGGGGAACAAAACAACAGTAAGGTAGCATTACTCGGTTTGTAAGGTAGAAGGAGGCCAAAGTCCATCGAGACTACCTTCCCACACTGTGTGAGATGATGTGATTTTGAGTCCCAACAGGTACTTATCCAAGTTTGATTTAACACTATTTAGGTTAGCTAGAGTCCACAATATACTGGGGGAGCCTGTTCCAGACTTTACAAGCCCGGACAGTGAAGTAATTGTTTCTACTATTTGTAGTTGTCTTAGAGATAGTTAATTGTTTAGTGTGGCATCTCAGACTCTCAGGTTTATCGGCATATATGATGTTACATTCCTTCATCAAATCAGGGTCATTTAGAAAAGAGTGTAATAAAAGTAGATCACCTCTTATTCTCCTTTGTGATAACTCATAAAGGTTCAAACCCTTCATTCTTTCCCTGGTATGTTAGATTGGCCACTCTCAGCATAATCTTAGTTACTCTTCTCTGAACACTATCTAGCATCCTTATATCCTTGGACAAATGTGGAGTCCAAAAGGATGCCGCATAGTCTAGATGTGGTCTAATAGAAAAAATGACTTACCATAGTAATCTTGTTTCTTCCCAGTGATGCTCAGGTATTCATAACTTTATGCAGTAAGCCTTCTAAGCAGAATTGTCCGGAGAGATGGAACATATGCAAATGATGGAATCTTTTGCATGAGACACTTTTCAAATGCGACATTCTACCAACTGCCATTGCTCTAAACTCCTCAGATTTCCTAGAAGCCTGGAAAGACAGGCCCACGAGGACTAAGTGTAACAGTGACAATAGCAATATTGAACATGATAATAAAAATAATAATTATAGTAGGAGCTCCTTTAACACCCAGAAAAGGCCTCCAACAGGAGGGCATAGCATATGAAAGAATACCTCTGAATGTCAGAATCACCTGACAAGGGGGAACAACAATAGTGAACACAATCACAACATATGTGCCAGAAATGGCATTTATACCTATGAGAGCACAGTATGCAGGAGTGCAGAGGCTAAAGAATTCTGGAAAGGGAGGCAGGGTGGGAAGTTATGAATACCTGAGTATCACTGGGAAGAAACAAGATTTAATTTTTTTCTTCTAACCCCAGTAATACTCAGGTAATTCATAACTTTATGTAGACTACAAAGCAGTACCACTGGAGGTGGGTACAGAACTTTATTTTGGAAACAGACTCTGCAGGACTGCTGTGCCAAACCTAGCATCACCCCTGGACTGAACATCCAGGTTGTAGTGCTTTGTAAAGGTATGTACTATTCTGAGGTAGTTGTTTTACAGATGTCCACAATAGGGACATCCCCCACAGCTGCTATGGTAGCAGCTGTGCCCCTTGAAGAATGGGTCCTCAACCCTGTTGAGGGCTGCTTTCCAGCCTTAGAGTAACAGAAAAAACTGAATACTATCCATCAAAAAATTGACTTTTTGATGCTGGGTTACCCTTTCCCACATTTCATAGGTCAAGAACAGCTGTTTCCTGTCCTCCCTGTGGACTGTAATGGCTGTCAAGTAGTAGCTAAGAGCTCTTTGACATCTAAACTATGAAGACTCCTTTCACTTGAAACAAAATGTTCAGTGAAAAGACAGATAAGGTAATGGTTTGGTTCAAATGGAAATCAAAACCCATTTTAGGAAGAAATTTCTTGTTTGTTTTCAGGACCACTTTGTCTCTGTGGAATGAAATGTAGTCATGTCCAATGCAGTGAGACTGGAGCACACTGATTTCTCTGACAGAAGTCATTACCATAAGGAAAAAACAATTTTCATGTGACATATCTCAAATAAACTGAAAACATAGGCTCAAAAAGGGAACCCATGAGCCTAACCATATACACATTTAGGTACCATGCTGGCACCAGTTCCCTGTGAGGGTGTGTGCAAATAGGATCGGCCTTTAAATAACCTTTTGAAGACAGGGTCTGAGGCCAGAGAAACAGAGAAGCATTTTGTCCACTGAAATATAAGTATATGCTTTTAAGGTACTGGACTGCAAGTCCAGTAAATGCAATAGGTAAGATAGTCAAGCACAGCTGGGATACCAGCCTATACTGTTATGGGTGAAGCCCTTAAAGAGCCTTTTGGAGATAGGATCTGGAGCGACTTGAAACATTTTGTCTAGCTGATATGCAGGCTGATGCTACAGCTAGGTGGACCTTAAGGGTGCTGGACTGCAAGTCCAATGAATGTACAGTAAATAGGAAAATAATCGAGCACTGCTGGGACCCCAGCATGTGCTGGTACCAGTTCCCAGTTGAATACCAAATAGAAAAAAACTTTTTCCATTTGAAGCATAGATTTTCTTAATAAAGGGCTTCCTGCAACCACTTAAAATATCCAAGACGTTGTCAATAAAATACAAGTCTACATATTGTAGGCCCTCAAGAGCCATGCCTCGAGCCTGAGTTTTGGGCACAGGAGCCTTCCTTGGTTGGAGGTTAGCAGATTGTGCCTCCGAGGAAGGTGTATTGGTTCGGACCCAGACATGGAGAGCAGCAGAGAGTGCCATGGCTGCCTGGCCTAGTCTGGTGCTGTCAAGAGCACTGATGCTGATTGGCCCCTGAGCTTAAGAAATACTCTGTGCACCAGAGGGAAGGAGGAAGAGCATGTAGGTGTTTCTCTGACTAATCCAGAGCCAGAGCATCCAGGGGGATTGTTCCCGTATCCGGTGGTCTGCCATAGTACAGTGGCAAGTGGTGGTTCTGGTGGGATACAAACAAGTCTATCTCTGGGGTGCCCCACCTCCTAAAGATTACTTGCACCACCTGACTGTCCAAGTCCCACTTGTGATGGGACTTGTTGATTTGAGTCAGGATATCTGCCAAGGTAGTGTCCTTGCCTGGCAGATGAATAACCTGCAGGGGAACCCCCCATGGAGCATCCTGACTGACTCCATATTATCATGAGTTCTGTGCAGAGAGGGCTTGACCTTATCCATCCCTGCTTGTTTGTGTAATTCGTTGTGGTGGTATTGTCTGTTCTGACCTGTACCACCTTCCCTGTACTAGTTGTGTGAAAGCCTTTAGTGCCAGTAACGCTAATCTTGGCTCCAGCAGGTTTGTGTGCAGAAGTGACTCTGTGCTGGGATGGTGTGAACCCCCAGATGGGAGCCCCACACTAGTAGAGATGCATCTGTTGACCGAACAACTGATGGGGACTCTTGCTGGAAAAAGGAACCCCTTCCCTCAGGTTGGTTTCTTCTTTCCATACTTGGGTGACCTGGAACAATGTTTTTTTGTTAGCAGAATTAGTTTTGAAAGAGGGACCTTTCTCCCAGTGAACCCTGAGGTGAAACTGAATGTCCCTCATCTATAATCTGGATTCCAGGACTATGCCAGTGGCAGATGCCATGGGGCCAGTAGCTGAAGAAACTGCCTTTTAGCTTTTAGTTTGTTCAGGCTGAATGAGCCTGCTATCAGTGGAATACATCTTGCCCTGCCGAGAGGCAGGTAGGCCCTGCCTTGCAAGGTATCTAGCTCTGCTCCTATGAACCGTAGTGCCTAAGCAGGGTGAAGAATAGAACTTCTTTAGATTTATCAGGAACCCTAGAGACTCCAGGAGCTCCTGAGTGAGTTGCAGATGCTCCCACTTGCTGAGTTGATTTTACGATCCCCAGCCAGTCATCTAGGTATGGGAAAACTGTGACACCTTGTCTTCGAAGATGTGCCACAACCCCTGCCAAGCACTTTGTGCACACTTTTGGGGAGTGACCTGATGGGAGTATAAACCTGAGGTACTTTCTGTGAAACTCCTTTATGGGGGTGTGGAAATAAGCACCCTTGAAGTCCAGTGATGCCAACCATTCCCTTGTCCGGAGTGTTGGCAGAATCAGTGACAAAGTTATCATTTTAAACTTTGGTCTTGTTAAATGCCTATTTAGTGCCCTGAAGTCTAAGACAGGCCAGCACTCCCCATTTTCTTTGTGGTACCTTTTGCTGTACTAGAACAGGCTCCACTGTCTGACAGTAATAGGTTTTGAACCTCTTTTTCCAGAAGTTTTATCCTTGCATCTGTTGATAGTTTTACCCGCCCCCCTTTTTTTTTTAACTACTGGAAGGGATTTGAACTCTGAGACAATCCCTAACTCACTGTGATACCTGAAATACCCCTGCTGTGGGTACTGCTGATACTGAGGCACAACTCTAGCCTGATAAAAGAAAGGCTTGGTGTAAAATGATCTGTCTCTGCCTCCTCTTCCGTATGTTTTAGTGGAGGGGAAGCTTTCTTTTGCAGAATTGCTATTATAGGCAGTTTTGTATACATCCACCTTTGTCATGTAAGCCTTTATCTTTCCTCAAAGAGGGAATTACCCTCAACTGGAAAATACATAGCCTTGGTTTGGGTATCCTGAATGAGGTTTGTGACTCTCAGCGAGGCAAACCTCCTTTGCACCACTGTTTCTGCCATCCATCTGGCAGCAGTGTCATAAAGGCAGCAGCCATTTGAGGAGGATGGGATGCCAGGGGTATCTTTGCCTTGTTACAGGCTGTCACTTGTACTACTCCTTGGTGGACAGGGTTGGAGAATAAAAAGTCGGCTCCCTCCCTCTCCAGCTGGTATTTCTTATCCATCCTCTTTTCAAGTGGGGATACAGAGCTTGGAATTTGTAGAATCTTTAAAGTATCTTTCCTGAAGAGTGTATTCACAGAAAGGAGAAGCTTTTTAGTGGGTGTCAGCCCAATCATTTCTCACAATATGAAAAGTAAGGAATAATTCTCAAATGCTCTGTGGGAATAGCCCAACTCCTGTTCAGGGAAAACCTCAGTTTAATAGGTTCCCCTTTCTTCTATTTAATCATAAACACATATTTTTCCTCATTGAGTCCTGGTGGCCATTTTGGGTCAGGTTCTGTAATGGATGGTTCGACAGCATATGGCATCTATTAATAATTGGAAGACTGAGCAGAGGAGACAGACTGCTTTGCAGGGGTCTGCTGCTGAGAAACAGACAGCCCTTGCAAGCCTAAAAGTGTTTTCTTTAGCCATTCCAGGCATTTTTCCACACTTTCATCTTGAAAGTTTTACAATTTCTGCAGGAGTTGTTAGGCTTTATAACAGGCACAGAAGTCCCCAAATGCTGTCCAGCAGGAGGTTCTATGTTTGATTTCTTTGAAGAAACCGGGGAGTCAGCCAGTTCAGCAAATCTCTTAGGAACTGCTTGTATACCCGTCTCATGGGCAGCAGTTACAGTAATCGTTGTGGTTTCAGACACAGTAATTTAGGGTATCAGCTGGTCAGAGCTAGAGGGACCCTTAGGTGGTGATAGTTTTCTGTTTAGCCTTATCCAGGCATTTTCAGTAGTTTTCTCAGGACATGTAATGTAGATTTCACTCTACTTGGAAATGTTCATGCCCAGAGAGGTAAAACAAAGACTGTTTGCCTTAGCAAAATGTCACCACTCTCAACACGATTCAAAACCGGGATCACCAGTTTTCTTTCTCAGTTACACAGAGACACAGAAATGTGATGGCAGAGAAAGGCTCCATGGCCCATCTAGTCTGCCCAACACCCTATCTCCCCCCTTCTGTTATGCTTCCACCCTCTTTTCCCAACCCCTTAAATCTATCCCAAGCCCTCTTGACCCCCTCCACCATTTCAGCTGCCACTACCTCCTCCAGCAGCTTGTACCAGGCTTCCACCACCCTCTGCATGAAAAACTGCCCCCTGACATTACCTCTGTATTGCCCACCTTCCAGTTTGAGGCTGTGTCCCCTCGTGTTCGCTCCCTTCTTCAATTTGAAAAAGCTATCACCCTCCACCTTATTAATTCCCTTCAGAGACTTAAAGGTCTCAATCATGTCCCCTCTCTCCCTCCTAGTCTCCAGAGGGTACAAATTCAGCTCTCTCAATCTTCTCTCATAGGGTACATCCTGCATCCCTCTTACCATTTTGGTTGCCCTTCTCTGTACCCTTTCCATCAACTCAACATCTCTTCGTAGGTGAGGCCTCCAGAACTGCACCCATACTCTAGATGCGGCCTGACCATGGTTCTGTATAACAGCATTAGCACCTCTCTCTTCCTGCTATTAAAACCCCTCACAGTGCAGGCAAACATTCCATTTGCCTTTTCCACCGCCCTGCTACACTGGCTGCCCACCTTGAGGTCATGGGATACCATAATCCCCAGGTCCCTTTCCATTTCCTTCTCCGTAATCACCACCCCCCTTCAAGGGAGTATGTTTCCCTCCTATTCCTCCTCCCCAGGTGCATCAGCTAGCACTTTTGTGCATTAAACTTCAATTTCCAGGTGTCAGACCACCTCTTCAGCCTCTCCAGGTCCCGCCTCATGGCTCGTACCCCACTAGGTGAATCCACCCTATTGCAGACCTTTGTATCGTCTGCGAACAGGCACACCTGTCCCTCCAGACCCTCCGCTAGGTCACTAACATAGATGTTAAAAAGTATTGGTCCTAGCACTGACCCCTGTGGCACCCCACTGGTCACCACCCGTTCCCTGGAATGTATCCCATTTACCACTACTGTCTGACTCCTTCCCTTCAGCCAGTTTTCCATCCACCCGTAGTCTGTCCAGCTTATGCACCATTCCACCATGCAGAACGGTGTCGAAGGCCTTATTGAAATCCAGATAGACCATGTCCACCGCTTCTCCCTGGTCCACTATCTGTGTCACCCCATCGAAAAAATCAGGTTAGTCTGACAGTACCTTCCCTTGGTGAAGCCATGCTGCCTGTCATCCTGCATGCCATTCATCTCCAAGTATTCTATCAACCTGATCTTAAGTAGTGTTTCCATTATGTTCCCCACCACCGAGGTAAGACTAATGAGACGGTAGTTTTTGACCTCGTCCTTCCCCCCCCCCCCCCCCGCTTATGTAGTGCATCCACCTCTGCCCTCTTCCAGTCTGTTGGTACCACCCCTGTGACCAAGGACAAGTTAATTAGCCTCGCCAGATGCAGCGCCAACTTCATCCTTCACCTCCTTGAGAACCCTTGGGTGTATTCCATCAGGCCCCATTGCCTTGTCCACCCTAAGTCTACCCAGCTGTTCCCTTACTCCTTCAGCTGTGAATTCTGCCACACCCACCTGCCTGTGGCTGTCACCCTCCCCAGCCTGCCCTGATCCCCTGCCCTCTTTTTCTTCCGTGAAGATTGAGGCAAAATAACTATTTAATGCCTCTGCTTTTTCGAAATCCCCTTCCAGTAATGTTCCACTTTCCCCCTTATCCTCCTAATCCCATGCTGTGCCCTCCTCCTTTCTCCAACGTACCTAAAGAAGGTTTTGTCCCCCTTCCTTGCCTGCTTCGCTATCCTCTCCTCAGTGGCCTCCTTAGCCCTCCTTATCTTTTGCCCTGCCTCCTTTCTTTTTTCCCTGTCCTTATCCTTTTGTGTCCTCCTGTACCTCCTGAATGCTCTAGTCTTCTCTTTGACCCCTAACGCCACCTCTCTAGTGAACCATAGAGGTCTTTCCTGTCTTCTATTCTTTCTTACCCTTCTCTTTACATGAGTCCATGGCTTTAAATACCCCTCTCTTGATGGCTACCCATAATTCCTCCACCTCCTGCACATCCCCTATCCTCAACATTTCTTCCCTAACTACCTTCCTCATTCCATGAAAGTCAGCCTTCCTGAAGTCCATTACCTTGGTTCTCGTCCTAACCCTCACCCTGCCCGCTCTCACCCTGAACCTGACAGCCCTGTGGTCACTGGTGCCAAGCTCTTCCCCCACCTCCACCTCCTCCACACTGTCCCCATTTGTGAGGACCACATCCAACAGGTTTACACCCCTAGTGGGCTCACTGACCCTTTGCTGCAGGAATATGCCCTGAAGAGCCTCTAAGATGCTCCTGCTCCTTGCGGAGATTGCTGTCTGGGCCTCCCAGCTGATGTCCGAAAAGTTTAAGTCCCCAAATAGCACAATTTCCCCTTTCCGTGCCATCCTCACTACAGATTCCACAAAGTGTCTATCCCCTTCCTCCCACTGCATAGAAGGCCTAAAGACTACCACAATGCGCAGGCTTTCCCCCTGTCTAGGGTGACCCACATTATCTCTGTTTCCCCTCCTCATCCTGCCTTCCATGGCCCCAGTTCCTTTCCTGGCATATAATGCCACCCCTCCCCCCCCCTTCCCCTCCCGATCCTTCCTAAACAAAAGATACCCTGGGAGCACCATCTCCCAGGCGTGGTGCTCGGTCCACCAAGTCTCACTCACTGCTACAATGTCTAGGGTCTCCTCCATCATGGTGGCCTCCAGGTCTCCCATCATGTTCCCCAGGCTCCTGGCATTTTGCAACCAAAGCCCTCCAACATGTAGCCCCATCTTGTCCTTCCCTGCTGCTAACTGTTCCTTGATAGGTGTTGTGACTTTGGGGAGACTGATAGCCTCTCTGCTCTGCCTCATGTAAGGATGGCCCTGTCCTTAGCCCCCCCATTTAGTTTAAATTGAACTTCCTTGCCATGAAGTCCCCCAGTTTACTCTTTGGTGCAGCTGTCCCTGAAGAGTTCAGGTGCAGCCTGTCTTGGGCATACAGCCCCTCCTTCTCCCATGTAGAGCCCCAGTCACCTATCCAGCCAAACCCCATCTGACTGCACCAACCTTGTAGCCAATTGTTGAATGCCCTTATCTTCTCCTTTCTGGGTGTGCTCACTCTTGGTACTGGCAACACCTCAGAGAAGGAAATGGAAGGAAAAACAGTGTTGGTCCTACAGAACCTAGTGAGTTCCTTGAACCTTGCCTGTACCTTCATCAGATTGTTCCCCTTCAAGTCATTTGTGCCCAGGTGAAACACCAGATGTGTTCTTTCATCCTGCTGCTTACCCCCAGGAAGGAATACGATGCCTCACCTCCAGCACCGTCATCCCTGGCATGCAGTGTACCCATACTGCATTGTTTTTTGCTCCCTTCCTTCCACATTTTAGCCCTTTAATTATTGAGTCCCCCAAGAGTGCCACCCTACTGCCCCCTGCTTCCTGGGTGTCTTTTTGGCCTCTAGCTTTGTGTCACAGGGTTTGGCTCCCTTTGCACTCCTCCTCATGTTCCATCCTGACTTGGTTTCTGCCCCTGCTCATCTTTTGGTCCCCATCACCTAAGCTATCTTGATTTTTACCCACACCCAGCATCTGACCCTCTTCACCCTCTCCCTTTAGCCTTTCCTCAGACTCCCCCCTCCTGTACCACTTCATCCCTTGTACTTCCACCTGGCTTCCTTCATCCCTGCAAACCCCTCCTGCATCACTGCTTGAGCATGAGCCAACTTCACCTGATCCCCCCTCTATCTGCTCCTGGCCTTCCCCCGTCTGCATCACTGTGCAAAGTTGTGCCAACTGTGTTTGATCTCCTTCCAACTGTTCCTGTCCTGCCCATCTTTGCAGAAGGTTTTGAGTACCGTACCCCACTTGAGGAAGTCTTCCTCCTCACCACCTGTCTGCATATTTCCCCTCTCCTGCTCCCTGCCTGGTGCATGCCCCAGCCTCCTACTGCAGCTCCTGCCCTGCAGGGTTTCCTCCCATTCATTTTCAGCCTCCCAGGAGCTCAACTCCAGCTCTTCCAGTGCTTCCTTCCTGCCCCCCTTTTCTTATGCCACAGTTCCCCAAGTGCCGCCCTCTGGTGTGTCCCTAATGTGCCCGTCCACCCCTTCCCCTGCATACAATGTGCCTGTCCCCTCCCCCCCTTCCACCCAAGATCTTTCCCCCACGTCCCCAGCCACTCTGCCCTTCCCCTTCTCTGATGGCCCCTGCCGGACCCCTTCCTCCAAACTGTCCTTGACTAGGATACCTAGGGGGGCAAAACTATTGTTACTTCCACCCTCTGGCCCATTTCACCTATGCCTATGTCATCCTTCATTCTGGGAATCCGTCTGCCTTTTCCTGAGCCTACTGTCTTCCACTCCTCCTGATCCCCGGCTGACCCCTTTTCTCTAGCTACAGGCATCATTTTTGTGCCTCTAGACCTCCTGCTGTCAGTTCCTACTGACCCCTTTCCTCCTGTCTCGGCGTCCCTGTCCCAACTCTGAACTTGCTGCTGTCTGTTACCACCTCTAGTCTATCCCCCTCTGGATCCCCTTCCATTCCTCTCCCTCCCAAGCCCTTGACTTCTGGAACAGTGTATCTGATCCTCCAGTGAATCCACTCAGCCCTTCCAAGTCCTTCCTTGGCTTATACCGTCCCTGTCTCTCTACCCCCTTTTCCCAGCTTCCCCCATTTAACCCCCACCTTAGCCTCACCACTTCCTCCCTCAGCTGAGTGAGCTGCTTACACATCATACAGCCCCCCATCCTCCAAGCCCAATTTAGGATCATAGCCGTTCCACAGCCACTGCACCCCATTTTCCATATAAAACCGATAAAAGTTGTAACTGCTAAAAAATGTATTTATTTAAACTTAACATTTGCGGTCGGTTCGGGAACCAGGAACCAAAGTAAATGAACCGAGGCTATCGATTCAGGGACCGGTATTAGCGGTTCTTAAAACAAGCTAAATTACATAAAATTAAACATAACTAACCAAGTTTTTTAGTCAGAAAACTCCAATAAATGTAAAATAAACCTCGGTTTTCCCCTGGTTATTCCGAGCCGGGAGAAACCGAGAAAACTTACAATTTAAACACTAAAACTATGGGTTTACTTAAAATTACAAAAAGTAAAAGGCAGCAAATGAAATGTAAAGAATACTTATATATGTTTCATAAGTTTTCTCACGTCAGGACAAGATGATGAGGAGAGGATCTCCGAGCATCTAGTCTTGACAGGCGGAGAGAGAAATCTGAGGGGTTTAGAGCGAAGGCAGTTAGTAGAATGCAGCATTTGAAAAGTGGCTTATGCAAAAGATTCCATCATTTGCATATGTTCCATCTCTCCGGGCAGTTCTGCTTAGAAGGCTTACTGCATAAAGTTATGAATCACCTGAGTATTACTGGGGTTAGAATATAGATTATCAACAAAAGTTACAGAATTGAGGTGTACAGAAATGTTACAAATTGGTACAAGGAACAAAATATACAATAGATCAAGCACACGAGTGCAATCCAATAAAATAGGACTTTGTCAAAACTAAGTGCTAACAAAGTTGGAAGAGGTACTGAAGGAATGCTGCTGGGGGGAGTGGCGGAAACTGGTAGTGACAGATAGGGAGGCACAAACAGAGGGTAAGAGGGGGGTCAAGGTGGAGACAGATAGATGGGCATGAAACCTAGCGGAGCAATACAGTAAGCTAGGGAGCACAGTCACATTTGCCCAGTGTCGTAAGGTGTCTACGGAGTTTGGATTTAAAAGTGCCTAATTTAGATTCAGAGTGGACTTAAGAGGGCAGGTCATTTAACCAAGTTGGAGCCCTGTATCTGAAAGTTCTGTGGGCTTGCATGGTCTGGCAGCGAGGAACAAGGAAAACCTGATCTTACTTCGAGAGGGTTCCTTCAGTAGGTCATCACATACAGGACTGGTGCCACCTTGCATCTGGCCGCACGGCAGACCTTTCTAGCAATCCCTGACGGGGGACCGCCCACCCTGTTTAGTTGCACTATGCGTATGACATTGGTTCGCTCATGACGGAAGCAGGGACTGGGTGAATGGAGGTGTTTGGGCAAGGTATATTTTTTTTTAGCTAAGAGGTTTGATACTTGAGTCTACCCTGTAGGTGCAGCCATTCAGTTTGCACATGGAGCTCACAGGTATGGGTACGTTTGTTGGTACTAATTACCAGCCTACAAGCCTTATTTAGTGAAATTGTCAATCGTTTGAGTATGGTATCAGTGGCTGCACCGTAGATGATCAAGCCGTAATCTGTGATGGCCATGATTGAGCTGTTGACTGCTAATCTTAAGGCAGCAGGTGTGAGGCAGTGCCTGTGCCTGTAAAGGACACCAAATCTACTGTTTACCAACTCCCCACCCCGGCCTTAGTCATGCACATTATCTCCTTTGATCGGCCCCATTATTTCTGCCAGCAGGAACATTCTGTGCCTTAAAGCACAAGGCATCTAATTCTTCCTCTCACCCCTGGTTCTACCTGGTGCTGAAAAGAGTCGCTTCCCCCTCTGACATTCTTCATGGCACTGTCACTGGGAAGTTCATCTCCTCCTTAACCACTGCTAGGTTAGTGCAGTTCACTCACTGCACCCAGCTTCTCTGATCAGGCAAAGGAGTGAGCCTCTTCCACTGTCACACTCCTTCAACACTTACTCTGCCCCAGTGCGCTATCTATGTCTCCCACTGCCTCTAGGATTATACAGTTCCTTCTGGTAATCACCCTTGTCTCCACACTGGGACTTGGGATAGGGCCCGTCCAATCCTATCAGACTACTCATAATGTGAAGGTGCTAAATGTCTATGGTGCCGTAATCTCACCTTTCTCAGAGTTCTTCTGCAACCTTCAACAACTGCCCACTGAGAACGATGGCCTTCCTTACTTAACTAATGATCCCTTTATGATACCACGCCTAAAAAGTTTCGTAACCTACATCAGCAACAAGAAACAACGAACACCCAGTAAAAGACAGCGTCACCTAATTAATAAACTTATATTGGAACAGCTAATTCATCTTCTCCTGATGTCAGGTAATGTGTACCCCAATCCTGGTCTGCCACACGACTCCTGCATTCAACATCGAAAATCCTCAGGACTTGTGCTCGCCTCTATAAATATATGCAGCCTCCTCTCCAAGATGGACAGCCTGAAGGTCTGGGTCTCTCATCACAACCCTGATGTACTGTCAGTTGTGGAGACCTGGTTATCCCCGAAGGTACAAGACTCAACCATCACACTTCCTGGCTACACATTGTTCAGGCAGGACCAGATCTCGAAAAGAGGAGGCGGCTGCATCATCTATACTAAAGACCCACTACAGGGACATGTCCTCTCTCCCCCATGCAGCAGTAACCACCTCCAAGCATTAGCCATAAAACTACTCCTGGGGCACACAACAGAGTGCTTACTCTGATCTAATTATACCTACCACCAAAAATGGCCACCAATGGCACTAGCAACCTGTTTGAGTACATTAGTTCTCTGAGCCTAATCACCAAAATAGTACTTCTTGGGGACTTTAATATGAACTGGCTGTCACCTGCCTCTACACATACCAAGGATACCCTGTCTACAATCCACTTCTCCCAATTGGTGAAATCGCTGACATGAGTCAACTATAGGACTGGAATTAGCACCCTGCTGGACTGGGTGTTCACCAACTGTCCCACACACATCACTGATGTCACTGTCCTCCCTGACTCATTGAGTGACCACTCCACTGTCAAATGCACCTGAAATAACAGTTACTGCAAACCCCCCACCAGAATCATAAAGCACCACCTGCTCCTACAAGGCCTCCTCCCACAGCTAAAACTAGACCTAAAACTTCTAGACTGGACGGAACTTTATGACACTAATGATGTGGGCACAGCCTTGGACATCTTCGTTACAAAATTCAGTTCAGTCTGTGACATATATACACCAGTCACCACAAGAAAAGTCAAAGGACCATCTATCTAATCCATGGAACACATCAGAACTCCTGGAACAACTTGCCTCAAGAGGTCATCTCTGGCATATAGCACGAGCTCAGGGCACTGCAACAAACATTCAGCAATATAAAAAGACCTGTAATGACTGCACGAAAGCCATCCGCCATGCAAAAAGGTCCTATTACAAGGAAGCACTCACCAACTCATGGAACAGCAGCAAGTCATTCTGGCAAAACTTAAGTGATATCACAGGGAAAAGACCCCAAATCTGTCCCCTACATGCTCAGTGTTGATGGTACGCCAACAATGGACCCTCTGCTTATTGCCAACTCCCTGAACTACGTGTTCACTAACCTCAGTAGTGTGCTCCCGTTAGACTTCTTCAGTCCCCCTAACCCAAGGGACACTCAGCAGAAGCCTGCGCTACCTCCCAACAAGCCACTACTCCACTTTAAAGAGGTATCTGAAACAGATGCTAGGAGTTACCTTGAAAAGGTACTTGGCAAATCAAGGTACAACGGGGACTCCCTGGACCTTAAATTTGTTCACCTGGCTCTAAAGGAACTCCTAGGAGCACTAACCAAATTAATTAATCTATCCCTCTGCCACTCCCAATTCCCCCAATGCTGGAAATCTGTGACAGTCACCCCCATCTACGAAAGTAGGGATCGGACTCTGCATAACAATTACACACCAATTTCCATTCTCCCGCCACTCTCCAAGGCTCTCGAATGGATTGTGGCAGACCAGATGGTGGAGCACTTCAACCAGTACCAACTTCTGTGCCCACAGCAATGGGTTCCGGGGTGGCCATAGTACTATTACAGCCTTACTCGAGTTTGCTGGATTCATTCATAATGCCCTAGACCTTGGTCACCTTGTAGGAGCTGCCTGTATTGATCTATCAAAAGCATTTGATGTGGTGCATCATGCTCTCCTCCTTGAACAGCTATCTGGCATTGGTCTTGCTTCTGAAACTGTGAACTGGTTCTGCAGCTACTTAAGTCACCGCTCCCAGCAAGTCAGGATTGGTGATGTCCTCTCTGACAGCCAGACTGTCCGATCTGGAGTACCACAAGGGTCAGTCTTGGGATCTCTCTTGTTCAGCATGTTCCTAAATAATCTCCCGGGCTCCTGTCACTGTTGTTTGCTCCTCTACACTGACGATGCAGTTATCTTTACCAGCAACTCGAGTCCTGAACTTCTGGAGGCAGATCTGCAACAAGGCTTCATATCCATGGAAGAGTGGGTCACAGAACAAAGGCTGGTCATGAACTGTAAAAAAAACTAAGACCATGCTCTTCTCAGCAGCACAAAACAAGCTCAGAAACTACCCCCTGGTAATAAGGAATGACGGTGGCACCACTCTGGAACTAGTCCCTCATTTTAAATACCTGGGGGTAACAACAGACTCCACTCTGTCCTTCTCCCATCATATAGATATCACTGCAAAGGCTGTTAATACAAGATTAGGTATCCTTTACCAGTATAGACACTCTCTAACTCACGAAGCACTAGACCTGGCAATCAACAGCTCCATTATCTCCCTCATAGATTATGGGCTGACTGTCTACGGAGCTGCAACAGACACGGCCCTTCATCGCATTGCAGTTGCCTCAAACAAAGCCTGCCGTCTGCTCACAGCTGCACAGAGACTCGCCCATGCCTGTGACCTTTATACTCAAGCTGGCTGGCTTCAACTGAAGGACATGATCCAGTACCAAACCTGCCTATTAGCCAAAAAAGTCTCATTATATCTACTACCATCTGGGGTTCAGAACCTGCTGTCCCTCCCTCTAACGCCCAGAGTTACCAGAATATCTGCCTCTCAAGTTTTCCATGTAACCAGATGCTGAGCTGCCATGGCATAATGTTCATTCCCTCACCAGACAGCCCCCTGGATAAATGCACTGCCTCCTGACATCTCGGGTGCACCCACAATTGGATCCTTTAAAATCAGACTGCGCCTTCACCTCCTTGATTCGAGTATTTGTACGTGCCCCAGCTAAACTGCTATAAACAGCAATTCCGCCATTAGCACTTTCCCCACTTATCGGTCCTGATCGCCCTCACAAGCACCTCCTCTACCCCCCCACCCCTTACCCCTCCCGCTTCTCACCCTGTCCTACATGCCTACCTACTCAGCCCTCCCTTCCCCCTCTGAATCCACTCCTCATCTGTCTCTTATCTCGACGCAGGTATACATTGTACAATGCCTCAGCATGCTTTTCCCATTGCCTTGTTTAAATTTGTTTTGTATATCCAATGTTTATTGTCCACAGTCTTTGTATCTGCTGTCTCATGCAACTGACGTGGAACCTTAAAAGAGCATCTGCTCACAGGTGTTTTTCCAAGATCTCAATAAATAAATAAATCTTGGATACATGGTGGACATGTAGGGCATAGGAGAGTGAGCTGTCTAGAGTAATTCCTAGGTGTTTAAATTCACGGACCATCTCCCAGGGGCTGGTTTAGGTTATTACAGATAGTTAGGCATACAGATTTGTTTTTGTTATGGTGGCTAGCAAAGAGCATTGTTTTGGTATTTCTGTAATTCATTAATAGTTTGTGGTTGGTAAACCAGGATTCAACTATTGTGAAATTGTGTTGGAGATCATTGGAGAGGAGGTCAGTGTGGCTGGAGAAGAGAATGGCGTCATCTGCATAGAGGACTAAATTGCTATCATAGGCTTTGGGTAGGTTATTCAGGAAAGGGTTGAAAAGTAAGGGGCCTAGGATGGACCCTTGTGGGACACCAGAGTGAACTGGGAGACTACTCGAGAGGGAATCATCTATTTTAGCCTGCCTAGTTCTGTCTTCGATGTAGCTTTTGAACCAACTAGTCATGGTAGTGGATAGGCCAAGGGAAAGGGAGGGAGCTTAGGAGGAGGAAGTGATTAACAGTATCAAAACCTTTGGTAAGGTCGATATAGATTGACCTAACCACTTGTCCGTGGTCCAGGACTTTGTGAATTCCAATAGGGCAGTGGTGGTAGCATGGGCCCAATGGAAACCATGCTGCTGAGGGCATTGAATGTTGTATTTGGTTAGGAACTTAGTCAGCTGGTCAGCGACTATTCGCGCTAGGACTTTAGATAAGGGCGGGAGTATCGATATGGGATGGTAGTTAGAACTTAGAGATATGTCCCCACTTTTGTGCACAGGCATGACAACCGCAGTCTTCCACACTTGAGGGAATTGTCTTAGCGACAGGGACAGGTTTAGAATGGTGGTAAGTGGTTTTAACATGACACCCAACAAGAGATAGAGTAGTTTCATGTCAAGGGTGTCACTGCTGTATCTAGTTTTGCCTAAAACCCTAAGGAGATATTTTTTTTGTCCCAGCTAATGTGATTCTCCTAAAATAGAAAGGGGGGATGTGGGGGGAAGGGATAACCATATCCAGGGGGCCTTCAGTGTCATCGAAAAAGTTAGGCGGTAGCACATGGCTGAGGTCAGTAAAAGCTACATTGAAAGCATCGGCGAGGGATTTAGGATCTTGTATAGGGTTGTCATTTGCCACCAATATAGTGGGTGCTGCCTTACTAGGTCGACCAGTGACATCTGTGACAGGGTAGAATAGGACCCTCTCCCATTTGTTATGGATAAAGTGTTTTTAAGTGCAAGGATCTTTCCGTTTCCGTCTCTTCTCTGTCTGGTTGCGTAACCATATTTTCCTGTGAGACTTCAGACTTGATCAACCCGACAGGCTCGAAGTTCTGTGCTTCTCACCATCTCTTAGTTTTCTCTTGCTGTCTGTTTTTCTCCCTTCCATATCTAGAGCTGCTGATACAAAAATATGTGCAAATCACTGTATGGAAATGTAACTGATATTGGGATCCCTTTTGTTTAGAAAATATATAGTGTTTTACTGTTGAGATGTATATAATTGTATTTTGACATGACTGAAGAAAGCTTTTGGAAGCTAGAGGTTACCAGAGTTCAATTTTTAAGCCTTTTGCAAAAGGGGGCCTTAACTCAAGAAGCATACTGTGTTTAAGTAGCTCCTGCCTGTTATTTACAAAAACAGGATGCTTGCTAAGGATGGGGGTTGAAAGGACTTATAATAGCTAAGCTGCAACTGCAAGAGAGTTGAGAAGAAAAAGGGACACAGAGACTCAAGGAAAACTACTGTTTTTTCTCCTTTGTACATAGTTATACTGAACAGGTTTATTTTTTTTTATGTTACTGCTACTGTAAATAAACATTTTTGGTGAATTCGACAAGTGCTCCTGGTCATCATATGCTTCCTGACCTCTGCCTCAGTGACAAGCAGGACATGTGGTTCTGCTCTGTGGATTGCCAGGATGCCTTCTTCCACATCCCAATCCGTCCATCCCACCTGCGGTTCCTTCGGTTCTGCTTGGGAGGGGTGCTGTGCGAGTTCTGGGCCATTCGATTCAGCCTCACCAGGGGTCTTCACTAAGTGCACAGCAGTGGTGGCAGCATTCCGGCGGCACAGAGTGGTCTGTTGTACCTTTACCTAGATGACTGGTTGATCGCTGGTTTGTCCCTGGAGGAGGTCGAGCGGACCTGGGGTCTGGCCCTCTGGACTTGCTTGGCCTTGAGTTTTCTTGTCAATCTAGGCAAGTCAAAACTCTTTCCCCTTGCAGGTCATCCACTTAATTGGGGCAGAGCTTGACTCACTTTGGGCCAAAGCCCAGCTCCTAGCAGTTTGTGTGGCGGATCTTACCTCCTTTGCCCGATCATTTCAGGTTAGACACTTATGCCCTACCTTGGACTTCCTGCAGCTGCTGGGGTACATGGCATCCTATACCAGTGTGGTCCGGTGGGCCCACGGTCAGATGCACCCCCTGCAGTGGGAGCTGGAGCACCAGTGGTCTCAGCGCCTCGGTCATCTGGACCCAGTCGGTCATGGTGATGCAGCCAATGTGGGACGCCATCTAGTGGTGGCTCATCCCAGAACACCTGAGGGAAAGAGTCCCATTCACCTGCCCAGAGTCAGCGGTCACTTGGATGACCGATGCATCTCTGGTGGGACTGGGAACCCACAGGCTCTGGAACCCAAGGAGCCCAGATGTCATATCAGCCTGCTGGAGCTCTGTGCAGTTTATCCTGCTCTGTGTTGGCCTTCGCTCCTTTCTTTCAGGGTCAGGTCATGCAGGCCCAGATGGAAAACACTACGACCATGAACTACCTCAACAAGCAGGGCAGGACGCATTCCCTCCCATCGTGTCAGGAAGCCCTCCGCACCAGGACCCTCGTGAGCAGTCTGGACGCCAATCTCCTGGCAATCCACATTGCAGGTGTCTCCGTCTACCTTGTGAATGCCCTCAGCTGAGTGGGTGAGGTATCTCACGAGTGATCTCTTCACCAGGAGGTAGTCGATCGCCTGTTCTCCCAGTGGGACACTCCCCTGGTTGACTTGTTTGTCTCCCAGGGAACGCGAAGCTGAGACTGTTTTGTGCCCCCCTCCCCCCCAAGCTCCAGGCACTCTCGGTGGAGTCTCCTATCTGGTTTTGCACAAGGACAGGGTTGTCCTCCGCCCCATCTAGAAGGTCCTCCTGAAGATCGTTTCAGACTTTCCCCTTAACCAGGCGATTAACTTCCTGGTGTACTTCCACCAGCCCAACCCAATTTGAGGGGATGTGTCAATGGATTGAGTTGGAAGGGGTGGCATTGGTCCAGGGTGGAGTCCCCCAGGGTACCAAATTGGGGACACTTTTGTTTTTAATTATGATAAATGATTTGGTTACAGAGGGTCCACGTATAAAATACATGGGCAATACCACAGTTTTAGATATTTGGGAAAATGCAGAAGCTAGTACTGTGCAAAGTGATTTGGATTATATAGAAAGATGGTCAAACAATAATTTCATACAAATAAATCCAGGGAAAACCAAGTAGATTTGTTTTGGGAAGTGGTATAAATGGGAAGGGGCAAATCATTTGTTTTTTGGAGGGGTGGAAGTTGAAGTGGTTAAAGTGAAATTATGGGGTATTATTTTTCAAGATAATTTAGGGTGGGCAGAGCAAGTTGCAACCATGGTTAAAAATGCAAACAGTAGATATATTCCCTGGCTACTTTGAAAAGGGCTGGATTAAATTTATCTGATTTGATATATTATTACACTACAGCGGTTAGACTAGTATTGAAATGTGGTGCAGCTGTGCAGCATAGTGAGCTTACAAAGAAAGAAACTAAGGATTTGGAAAGGATACAAAAAAGGACACTTAAGGGTGGGATGTGAGCTACAGTGATGCTTTAAATAAGTGCTGGTTAGAGATGCTGGATGTAAGATGGGAAAAGATGGCAAGAGAAATGTTTGGAAAGGTATGTGATCCAATGCATAAACTTCATTGTTTGCTTTTACCAAACGAAAATACTGGATGCCAGTTAAGTAAACAGTGTGGTAAAAACCATTAGTGAGAACTCAAACTTTACAGCAAATCTTTGTTCATGCATTATCTAGATATAATTTAGGATTGCTTTTGTTGAGACTAGTCTGAATATGTATCACTGTGTTTTATATAAAATTAGGTATATTTTTAAACTTCAATTTTGATGTACTTTAAGGTATAAGAAATTATGTATGTTGTGATTTTTTGTATAATGTGTTCCTTTTGAAAATGTATAAAAGTTCAAACAGCACTTGGTGTATGGTTGCAGTATTATCAATAAATCAAATAAAAAAAAAAACTCTGAGGCCGAGCACAGGTTCCACACGTTGGACCTGCGGCGAGCACTCGCTTACTATACTGAGCGCATGGCTGGAGTTTAGAGAGAGGTTTGTCAGTTATTTGTCACCTATACTGAAGCCGCACCTGGCAGACCAGCAGCTAAGCAGACAGCTGGCAGGTGGATTGTCTCCTGCATTGACCTCTGCTACAGGTTGGCTGGTAGGGAGCCTCACGTAGGGCTTAGGGGTCATTCCACCAGACATACCGCTGCCTCGGTGGCTGCTTCCAGGGTCGTCCCTGTCCAGGAGATCTGCAGGGCTGCTACCTGGAAGTCAGCAAACACCTTCATCCCTATTACCACATCGACCTTGCGTGACACCGGGATGCTGGTTTGGGGGCCTCAATTCTCCAATCCATTTTTCCCCAAGTCGGGGTGTGTGCCTTGCCTCCTTCTCCTGGAGAACTGCTAGGATTCTGCCTAAGAGTGGATAGTGCAACCATATCCACATCCCTAGAAATGAGGGTTACTTACTTGTAACTGTAGTTCTAGGAGTGGTAAATGGTGCACATCCACACAACTTACAGTTCCCCCCTTACCCCTCCACCCCGTGGGTGGCACACAAATCCTTGCTTCTAGTGTGCAAGATCTGACGTCACAGGCGATACCGAGGGAGATACTACCCGGGTGGGTGGGTGAGGAGTCATTGAAGACCTTCTGGGAAGAATTAAAGAGAAAGGAAGAGCTGCCTAAATGTGGCTATGCACCATATACCACTCCTGGAACTACAGTTACAGGTAAGTAACCCTAATTTTTAGTTGCAATCACTTCTGCTCAAAGGATTTCAGAACTGCAGGCTGTAATGTGTGAGCCTCCTTATTTGATTTTTCTCAAAGAATGGGTATCTTTTCATACTAATCCTAAGTTTCTACCAAAGGTGGTGTCTGAGTTCACTTTAAATCAAACCATCCATCTACCTGTGTATTTACTGTTCAGTGCATACCAGTCCGGGGAAGAACTGCTCCATGCCTTAGATGTGCATAGAACACTCAGGTACTGTATATGTCGTACAAAGGACTGCAGAAAGTCCTTGCAGCTTTTTGTTTCATTCGAATGTGGGAAAGAGGATGCCCCAGTTTCTAAACAGTGCTTGTCCAAATGGCAAGCACACTGTATTACATTCTGTACAGAAGTACGGGAAGAAACTTCCTGGTTTGGTTCATGGTCATTCCACTAGGGGCATGGCGACTTCTGTAGCTTGTTTTCAGAATGTTTCTGCTGAAGAAATCTGTGCAGCTGCCACATGGAGTACTGTCCATGCCTTCACTAAGCATTACAGTCTGGACATTGTCTCTCTCATAGATGAGCTGGGTTTGGCCTAGCTATGCTACAAGGCCTATTATCATAAGACTGTAGTCTCCAGCCACCCAGACTGCTAACTTTTTGCACTGCTTGGAACTCGTTCCAAAGGTGTGGCCTGATGAAAGAGATATCCTCAAGGAAGATAGAATAGTTACGTAGGCACTTACTCTAACAGTAGATCCTTGAGAGAATTTATTTCATCAGGCCATGCCGTCCCACCCTGCTTACCCCTTCAGGGTTGCAACAAAGGATCTTTGTACTGCTGTCTCCATTGCCCTCTTTTCCAGCACTCTGTCTCGCAGAGTGCTGGGGTTTCTTCTGGTTCCCTAGAGGGAGGTGCTCTTAGCATGCTGTCCAGCTGGGAGCTGAGGAGAGGAGGGTCAGGGGCAGCCCACGCTTATGTAGATGCTGACACATGACATTGTTGTGGGCAGCCCCTGACTGCTTGCAAAAGTTTCCGTTTGGTCCTGATGCTGACACTGTATAAGTTCCAAAGGTGCGACTTGATGAAAGAGATTTCCCTCAAAGATCTACTGTTACGGTAACTTCCTTCATAACTGATCTTTCAAACCTCAATGATCCCTTACGGTTACCTGACAAGTGCAATCAGTCCCTTGGAATAAGCTGCCCTGGAGTCTAGAATTTCATGCTGATTAGAGAACTTCAGATTGAAATTCGAAACTCTGCAGTGGTCACACTCTCCCCTGCTCTCTAATGGCAGATTTATTTCTCCGCCTGAGAGGAAGCATTGCCCCAAATTCACTCTTCGGAGTGCCGATGTTTCTTGTCTATTTCTTTGTTTATTTCAGTGTGTAGACTTATTCTAGTTAGTTTCTCGATACTCTGCATGAAGTTATGGCATTTTATTTAGTTTGTGTGTTTCTGGGTTCCCCTGCAGTTGCAGGGAACTGAGAATCACTTGTTTAAAACATGGTTTCTGCTGTGTGGAACCGCAATTTTAAAACCCCTTTTTAGTGACTATTTTCCTTTTGTCTTTAGTGTTTTTGCCTTTTATTTTCTGCGGTACCAATTTCTTCAGTCACCGCTTGATGATTCTTGTTTTCTTCTCCCTGTTCCCTGTGGGAACCAAAATGATAACTTTTGCCTATTTTTATTTCTAACACTGGACATTTTTAAATTATTAAAAAAGAAAGAAAATTTAGTCCTGGTTCCCATCTTTGGTGGGAACCACACTCCGTTTTTTCTCCTGGGCTATCAGTGATTGTCATATCTGACAAGTCCAAGAAAAGGACAAGACCCAAAGGTTTTAAAAATTATACCCAGTGCTTCAAACTCCTGGCTAATGCAGACTGCCGTGAGTTGTATTTTTCCTGTTTGCATCCTGACCACAATTTTCCCAGCTGCGAGCTTTGCATCAGGTTTTGCCCCAACACATTAAAAAAGAGGGCCAAAAAAACTTGAGGAAGTTATGGCCTCACAGTCTGCCTCCTCTTCACAACCTGGCTGTATGAAGAATCAGGTTCCTCAGCAGAAGGACAAAGTTGCTAAAGGAGACTCGGAGGTCAGGGTGTTGGACAGGGTGACCCCTGAGTCTATTAAAACAAAAAGATCTACTGAGCAAGCATCGGAACTGGTGCCTCCAAGAAAAAGCAGAAAAAAAAATGTGTCACTGCCCCTCCAGCTAAAGAAGCAAAGGAGATGCCAGTTGACAGAAACAGAATGCCCTCGGCTGAGGACATGGCTCAGGCTTGGCAATTCTCCCAAGGGAGCTTAGGAGTGGGTCCAAATCAGCAAAATTTAATATCCCACAGAATGTGAATTCCTAGCCTCCCCGGTACTTGAGCAGATTGTCAAAGGAGCTCTGAGGTAGAGAGGGGCCCATCTGTTCAGGGACTCTAGAAGCAACACCTTGAAAGCAATTGGTCTGCTTACTGGAAAAAACAGTTCAAAACCTATAAGGCAGGAGTAATATGCTTAGTTCTTCCAGTGGAGATCATCACAAGTGGTTGTATTTTGCACCAGTTGAAGACGGCTGATCTAATTCACAGGTAAACCCTGGCAGAGTGTGTCGCAGTAATCTGATCTGGAAGTGACAAAAGCATAAGCTAGTGTCAGATCACCCCTGATCGAAGTAGGGGCATAACCTGACAGTGTTTTCCAGATGGTAGATGCTGCTCAGTACAACTTTCGTCACCTCTAAAGAGTCGGAGCTAGTTGATTACCCAGGGCAACTCCCAGGTTGCATGTGACCTACCTACCCTCTGTTTGAGCACCATCAAATGTGGGTGCGGGGGGCAATGTCAAGCAGCAGTGAAATGGCAGTTTAGGATGTAAACTCTGATTCCCCAGTGGCACTTTCTACAAAACATATTCTTTGCAAGGTGTGATAGGCAGTCAAAAGCTAATGTAGGTGCAAAACAAAAGTACCAGGGATAAGCAGGCCAGACTAAAATGGCATCAGCAGTCAGAATTGAGATACAAAATGACGCAACCAGACTCTCCCTCTAAGCCCTTTTCACTGGCAGTGGCAACGAATCAGCACATGACAGCCAACATCTTTGTTTTCAGACATATAGTTTTATTTAAATCGAAAACTACTATCTACCCTCCCACTCACAGTAAACACAAACTGCATATGTAAATTAGTAGATCACGCTCCTACATGCACAGTCGAGAAATTCTTTACTTCAAACTGTCAGATTAGTATGGACAGCAAAATAAAACAGACTCATATTTGCTCGCTCTGTCCATGCTGCTCAGCAGTGTTCCTCCTGGCTCATAATCATTGTCCTACATTGTCACACGTGCACCAGCCGCTCTCCCCTATTTTTTTTGTTAAAGCTATGCTCTGTATCCTCAACTGCAGTTTCTCTTCTTCCTTTCACAAACAATACTTTATTCATTTATACATTTGGAGTTACACCTTTGAGCACAAGTGCTCATTTATAAAGGTTCCACGTCATAGGTAGATTGCAGAGTAAACAAATAATTCAAAATGACATAACAATCAAGACATACTCTTATGCAGCACACAAAGGAGCATTGCCAAATATACAATAGTGTATAGTAGGTGTCACCGTAGTGTCCTCAGGGGTTCCCGAGGGGTCAGTCCTTGGACCCCTGCTCTTCTCCATATTCATCAACGATCTTCCCTCTTCTGCTGCCTCCTGCAGGTCCATACTGTATGCCGACGACCTGGTTATTCTCACTCATGCTCGTGATGTTGGGGTCATTAACCACCAACTGAGTGAGGATTTCAGGAGTATCCAATCCTGGATATTGTCTCATAAGCTGGTCCTAAATCTTAAAAAGACTCAGGCCATGCTGTTTGGATCCCTGGCTAAGTTAAAGGCCTCCTCTGTCCCTCTGTGTATCTTGGATAATGATGGTGCTCCTGTTCTCATCACCAATTCCGTCAAATACCTTGGGGGTGACACTTGGCCCTCAGCTTGATCTTGGTCACCACATCTGTAATGTATGTCGTGCTGTTAACTGGAAGTTGGGCCTGGCGTATAGGGCAAAGAATAATCTTACATCGGCTGCTCGCCTAGCATTGGCCAGAGGTGTGTTTCTACCATCCCTTTGCTGTGGGCTACTTTTGTTTGCCCGCACTTCCATGGTACACCTCACTAGGTGGACTGTTGCCTATAATAACATTTGTCGCTTTGCACAAGCAGCCCCTCACCTCACTCACCACTGCTTCACAGGTAAGGTACTGGGCTCAGGCACCCCGGGTTAGCAGAGCTCCTTGTACCTGCTGCCCCACTGTCTACTCCCTAAGGTGTATGGGCCCCTCTGTCCTTAAGGTTCCTGCGAGGCACACCCAAATGGGGAACAGGGATTTTGTGTCATGTGCACCCAAGATTATGGAACTCCCGGTTCAGGTCCGGTCCTCCTCCTCCTTGGCACACCTACGAACCTCCCTGTGGACATACTTGAAGCTCGCCTCAGTATGTGTCTGCCTTAAACCCCACTGATTACCTGCAGTGTTCCTTGGCTCCGGTCCTGCCGTGGTTGACTGCCTGCCTTGGTGTGGTCCTGTGTTAGTGTGTAAATTTTGTATATATCTGTATATAGTGCTTTGAACATTGTCATTCTGACTCTGTATTTGATTTTATATTTGACTATGTCACTGTTGAAACCTGAGTTATTTTCTATGTATGTATGTTATGCTTTTTTGATTTTCAGTTTATCTGCCTTACTTGCTTCAAGTTTTATTTTTATTTATTTATTAAATATAATCGGAATTACAATCCTTTGAGTCACAGACTCTTTTGCAAAGGCTCCACGTCGGTTACAAGGGGTGGAGGGTAAACAAATACAGAAGAAACGTACATAAACAAGCAGTATTCACATAACAGTACTGGTTGTGCAGTCCAGGCTTTAACTCTGTATGTTCTTTCAATTCCTGTACTCTCCCGGGTCATACCTGAAAATAGGCATATGTTTTGTCTAGTGTACCTACCTGGTTAACAAAAGCTAAATAAGTAAATAATACAAAATAGCAGTGTAAGAGCTGATTCAAGGACCATTGTCAGGAGGTTGACTTGGGACCAGGAGGGGAGGGAGTGAGGGAGGTCAAGTTCCTACCCGGCACCATGGCTTGGAGGGATAGACAACGCTTCCTAAGGATCACTGGGGCACCAGGACGGGAGGGAGAGTAAGACATCATGGTCCACCTGGGGATGAATGACCTGGCAAGTGTTGAGGCTAGGGTAGTGCAGGAACAGTTCAGGGAGCTGGGGAGGGGTCTCAGACAGGTGGCATGCTCTATAACCTTTTCAGAGGTGTTATCCGTCAAGGGCAAGGGGGAGAACAGGGTACTCCACATCAAGAGATTCAACGCATGGCTGAAGGACTGGTGCAGAGCAGAGGGATTTGGCTTCATTGGGGACTAGATTCTACTTGGAGGAATGGAAGCCTGTACAGGGGCGATGGCCTGCATTTCTTGGGGAGGACCAGGATCCTCAGTGAGAGGTTTAAATGTTTCATCAGCAAGCATTTCAACAAGCCAAGGGGCATGGCGGAAGTAAGCTGGTGAAGCAAACAGCCCCCCCCCCCCCCAAAAAATGATACAGATGGCAGAGAGGACCCTAAGGTTGAGAAATCGCCAAAGATGACTAAAACCAAAATAGGTGAAAAGGCAGAGTGAGAGTAAGGACAAGAGGGGTATGGAAGAAAGACATGGGGATAGGAGGGGAGTTATTAGGAGAGAAGACAGTAAGAATTGGAAAGCCATGTGCACAAATGCCCGAAGTCTGGGAAACAAATCCTAGACCTAGTGGCCCTGATGGCTCAGGTGGAACTGGACATTGTCGCTGTTACTGAGACATGGTTCATGGGGAACTATGATTGGGATATGGCAATACCAGGTTACACACTATTCAAGAGGGACAGGGTGGTTAAAAAGGGGAGGAGGAGTGGCAGTCTACATCAGAGAAGGAATTAAGGCAGCTGAGGTACAGGGAATGCAGGGAAAGGCAAAGACACTGTGGATCATCCTGGAGACGGGAAGTGGCACTACCTTTCTTGCTGGTGTGATCTACAGACCTCCCACCCAAAGGAAAGAGCTGGACAGGGTACTTGTAGAAGCAAGCCACAGAATGACAGCTAAAGGGGAGGTGCTGCTGGTAGGAGATGTCAGTCTGCCGGATGTGGATTGGAGCAACCAGGCTGCAGCCTCAGCCAGGAACAGAGACATCCTGGAAGCCCTGCAGGAGGCATGCGTAAGACAGCTAGTGACAGAACCCACTCAAGAATGAGCAACTTTGGACCTGGAACTCACCAACGGGGACAGAATTACAGATGTAAAAATGGGGAGCCATCTGGCATCAAACGATCACAGTATGGTGTTGTTCAGTGTGAGAACAGCAGAAGAGTCAAACCACACAAAAGCAAGGGTCTTAGATTTCAGGCGGGCCAACTTTGCAAAGATGGATGAATGTCTTAGGAAATCATGGGCAGGGAAGGAGAAAGTAGGGGGGTGGAGGAACAGTGGGAGCATCTTAAGGGAACCATAGCTGAGGCAACAAGCCATTGCATTAGGCAAGTAAGCAAAACAAAGAGAAAAAAAAACAACACTATGGTTCTCAAAGGAAGTGTCCGAGAAGGTAAGGGTGAAAAGAGTGGCATTTAGGAGATACAAGGAAATACAAAAAAACAAGAAGACAGGGAACTGTATCTGGAAAAGCAGAGGGAGGCAGGGAAAGCAATCAGGAGCATAAAGGCACAAACAGAAGGAAAAATGAGCCCAGGCAATAACAAAAGGGGACAAGAACTTTTTCAGGTACGTTAGTGAAAGAAAAAAAGACTAAGGGTGGGATTGTGAGACTAAAACGGGAAGGAGGGACGTGTGCAGAGGGGGACCAAGAAAAAGCAGAAATCCTTAACAAGTATTTTTGTTCAGTATTCACAGAAGAAGGGGAAGGGGAGGGACCAAAGTTAGGTGATGGAAGCACGACTGGGAAGGGAGGTGGATACCAGTCCATTTAAGGAGAGAGTCTTAAAAGAACTCGCTAATCTGAAAGTGCAAGACAATGGGGCAGGACGGGATACATCCCAGAGTATTAAAAGAACTCTGGGAGGTGCTGGCAGCACCACTGACAGACCTGTTCAACAGTTCGCTGGAAACAGGTGTGGTACCAAAGGACTGGAGGAGGGCAAATGTAGCCCCTCTCCACAAAAGTGGGAGCAGGGAGGAGGCTGGCAATTACAGGCCAGTCAGCCTGACCTCAGTGGTGGGGAAACTAATGGAATCACTACTGAAAGATCTGTGATATATCTCGAATCCAGTGAGCACAGGATCCGAGGCAGCTTGGATTTAGAGCAGGAAGATCTTGTCGCTCTCTGACTGGGCAACTAGGGAGGTGGATCAGGGAGGAGCGGTGGATATGGCCTACCTGGATTTCAGCAAGCCTCCAACACCGTCCCATGTAGGAGGCTAGTAAACAAGCTGGGCAGCCTGGGAGTGGGTCCCAGGGTGGTAAACTGGGTCAGAAGTTGGCTGAGCGATACGACACAGAGGATGATGAACAGAGTTCAATCCAAAGAGAAGGGGATAACCAGTGGGGTCCTGCAGCACAGGGATCACTGCTTGCACCAGTCCTCTTTGATGTCTTCACACAAGCGACATTGCAGAGGGGCTGGAAGGGAAGGTTTGTCTCTTTGCAGATGACACGAAGATCTGCAATAGGGTTGACATTCCAGGAGGGGTAAAGAAAATGAGAAGGAATGTAAGTAAGCTTAAGGAGTGGTCAAGGGTGTGGCAGCTAAGATTCAGTGCAAAGAAGTGCAAGATTATGCACTTGAGCACAGAAATGGGGGGGGGGGGGGGGTACTGACGGCCACCAAACAGGAAGAGATCTAGGATAAACCATATGTGATGACCTAAAAGTTAACAAACAATGTGAGATGACTGTGAGGAGAGCCAGTGTAATGCTGGGGTGCATAGGGAGAGGTATCTCCAGCAGAAGGAGGTGGTGATGCCATTGTATAGAACATTGGTGAGACCTCATCTAGAGTACTGTGTCCAGTTCTGAAGGCCACATCTCTACAAGGACATAAGAGTAGAAGCGGGTCAGAGAAGGGTGACAAAAATGGTGCAGGAGCTACACCAAAAGTCATATGAGGGGAAACTGGAGGATCTCAGCGTGTATTCTCTGGAGGAGGGTGGGGGGATATGATAGAGAGTTTCAAATACCTCAAGAGTATAAATAAGATACAAGAGGGTAGCATCTTTCAACAACAAAAATGTGCAAGAACAAGGGGCCATGATATGAAAATAGAGGGGGTAGACTTAGGGGTAACGTGAGAAAGTATTTTTTTCACGGAAAGGGTGGTGGATCCATGGAACAGCCTCCCAGCAGAGGCTGTAGGGGCAAAAATAGTAGGGGAATTCAGAAACACGTGGGACAGACATAAAGGAACTCTAGTGATAGGAAAGAGAGGGTAAGCTGCAGATCATTTAGGATCAGTGGTATATGAAACAGGTAGGGAAAATGAGCAGACTAGATGGGTCAAACGGTCTTTATCTGCTGTCAAACTCTATGAGCATTGTCAGGGACAGAGCAGTTAGTGCAGATGGGGTATCAGCTATAGCAGTCGCAGCTGGGGTTAGGTGTGGGAGTCTTTCTTCGCTCTCTCTCAAATAGTGAGAGGAGGCCTGATAAGGAATCTGGTAGATTATTTAGCCATTGCGGGACCCAGATGGCAAAGGAGCGCAGGCCAAGCTACTTCTGCAGCAGGGTACCGAGAGAGCATTCTTGGTCATGTTCCTCATGGTGTATTGGTTGTGAACTGGACTGTTTTTAACAGCAGGAGGAGCGAGACCCAGGAGTGCTTTTTTCCCCCAGAAGGCACGTTTCATATTTAATCCTGTTTTGTAGGGAGAGCTATTTAGTTTGTGAGTATAGGGAGCAGGTGAGCCTATCAGCCCCAAGTGTGAGCGGTATGCCTTATTGAGAACCAGCCTGATCCTTTTCAGAACAGTGTCTCTAAAAAAGAAATCCGAGCATTTGGGGTGGGGGTGGGGGTGGGGAGACTCTGGATGCCTCTCACTCATGCTGTGTACTGGCAGCCATAAACACTACACAAGGATGGTAGTATGGGGTGAAGAGGAATGTGCCCGTCATTGCTGTCTATCTCCCGTACATTGCTGGTGGCCACAAACACTACTCAAGGATGGTGGTAGTAAAAGGTGGATGAGACACACTACTTTACCATTATCCTGTACTGATGCAGAATTGTTGTCATACAGGGGAGGGACATTATTACCAAACATGCAGCAAGGCCATGGTAATACCCCCTAGTGACACCACCAGGTTGACGAACTGTTTAATATGTTTTGAATTTGTTGAGGGGGTTGTATAATGTCTTTATTGGTATTTGCCGTATTTCACGATCTTCTTTAAGAATATCCCTTCCTTTTGGAACTATACCGCGTCAGTGCTAGGACTACATGGAAACTTTTGCTAGCTAACAGCTGCCCATGATGACATCATGCATCCGCATCTACATAAACCTGGGCAGACCCATCTCTCCTCAGTTCTTTTCCCACCATCGACTGTACTTGGACCTCCTGTGGAAACAAATTGAACTACCCATTGTCACTTATTATTTTCTCACAAAATAATCACTAATAATTTAGTCATATCGCCACCTCTGTATGCTGCCAAAACTAACGGCATTGTTCTGGTACTGCAAGTGCAGAGAAAAAAATGTAAAAGGATGACACATACAGTGTGTGCCTGCTGTTTAGGCCTCTCTCACAACGTAAAGACTTGTGAGATTTGCTAGGGCTTCAACCAAGCAACCAGTTGATGCAGAGGAAAGGCGCTGGAGAAGTTTTTTTTTTTTAGAAAAAACTCTATTGGCCATGGAAAAAGGCCAGGGTTAGAAGGCAGTGTCACCAGCCCCATTGACAGATTTGCGGATGTTGGAGACAAAAGATTGCGCATAAAAAAGAAAGGTCATCAGGACATAAGCATAAACATAAGGATATATCTGCTTCCCCGCTGAGATCTAGGTTGCTGTTGCAACCTGCAGGTAGTCAGCCTGCATCGTCATCATCTGCCCCAGTGGTGGTGACACCATCCCCCCTCGACTGTCAACCAGACACCAAGGTTGGGGCTTGGCTTTGGCACTACCGTACCTACTACAGGTGGTATGTCTCCATTGTCAACGGGTCCAGGCCTGTCATTGACTCTGGCAGTCACAGCGCCTGGCCAGGGAGTCGCTGACACACAGGCAAAATTGGCATCGTTTTCAGATATGATCCGGTGAACACTTCCCATCTTGCCTCTGTAGCCTGTACTGCCGATGACGGGTTACTGCATTGCAGACCCTGTCAACATCATCAGCTGGTACACAGCAAGCACCTCCTGAGCAGAGGCACCTAGCGTCACCAGCGAGGTCTTCCATTCCTGTTGTCGACAGGGATGCAGAGGAGGAATATAATCCAGACCTCATCATGGAGGAGGATTGTGAGGAGGAGGGAGGGAGGGATATGGAGAGGAACATTATGCTCCACATTATCCTCTTGCAGTGAGGATTCTGTAGTGTATACACCCAGATCTCCTCCTGAAGACCGTACCCTTCAGACAGTAATGCAGCAAATGCAAAATGCTATGGGTTTTGCTGTGGAAGAAGAGCATTCCACCAAAAAGAATTTGATGGATTTCTTGGAGGTTCCCTGCTCTCCCTCCATTGTTGTTCCTCCACTTTATCCTGCATTGGAGGATGCTGTCTTTGCTGAATGGTGTAGCTCAGATACCATACCAGCTGTACCCAGGAAGACTGACAAGCAGTACCCTGCTCCTGCTGCCAAGCTTTATTATGCAGCCAGCCAGAAGTATATTCAGTGGTCATAATGGCTGCCCACGATAGATCCAGGGCACCACCAACCTGATCTCATATTATGACGGAATTAGTAACAGTCTGGACAGGGGCATTCCAGTAGATGTGGTTCTCCCTGACTTAAGGAAAGTTTCTGACAAGGTCCCACATGCACAACTTGTTTCCAAAATGGCTAAAGAAGGCGGTAGGGAGGGCTGGGGGACACTGGAATGTATAGAGAGAGAGGCATCATCAGCAGAAAACAGGAAGTTGTTATCCCGCTGTACAGACAGTTGGTGAGACCCCATCTGGAGTACTGTGTCCAGTTCTGGAGAACCCATCTCCGCAAGGACATAGACAGGATGGAGGCAGTTCAGAGGAGTGTAACTAAAATGGTGCAGGGTCTGCAAGAGAAGCCATACGAGGAGAGGCTAAAGGAGCTTAATATGTATACCCTTGAGGAAAGGAGGGAGAGGGGGGGACATGATAGAAACGTTTAAGTACCTCAGTGGAATCAACAAAGTCCAAGAGGGTAGCATCTTTCAGAAAAAGAGATGTGCAAGAACAAGGGACACAATTTGAAGATAGATGGGGGACGGCTCTGGGGCAATGTGAGGAAGCATTTTTTCACAGAGAGTGGTGGACGATGGAACAGCTTCCTGAGGAGGTTGTGGAGTCTAAAACTGGGAGAATTCAAGAATGCATGGGACAGACATAAGGCAATTTTTGTGGGGGGGGTAGGAAGAAATAGGCTGTTCGTTAAATAGGATCTGCAGCTTATCCTCTAGGTAGGGAAATGGGCAGACTAGGTGGGTCAAGCGGTCCTTGTCTGCGTCAAAGTCTATGTTTCTATGTTTCTAAACTAGAATTAAATCCATTTATAGTCAGATGGGTTTCGGGATGGCTGGCAAATAGATTACAACAGGTGTGAATATCAGGTTACCTGTCTAGCGACACTAAGGTGACCAGCGGGGTTCCCCAGGGATCTGTACCGGGCCCCATCTTGTTTGGAATTTTTGTAAGAGATTTAAATGAGGGATTGGGGTGTAAGGTTGCTAAATTGTTGTTGATACCAAAGTCTGTTCGGAAGTTGACACCATCTTAAATATAGAGTTATTTCAACAAGATCTCATGAGAATAGATCACTGGACTACGACCAATAAAATGGTGTTTAATATGGACAAATGTTCTACTGTGCACTTTGGAAAGAAAAACCCAAGTACTATATATATGCTTGGTACAGAAATGGTTAAAGCAGTTGAATCTGAAAGCGATCTGGGAATAGTTAACAGACTTTACACATGTTGGCCAGTGTAGAAAAGTAGCCCTTAGAGCAAATAGAATCCTGAAATCGATCCAAAAAGCCTTTGTCAACAGAAGCAGAGCATGTATTCTCCCTCTTTCTACAATGTATGTTAGACCCCATGTGGATTATGCTGCTTCCTTTTGGTCTCCCTATTTAATAAAGGATATTAAGCTAGTTGAATCAGTACAAAGAAAGGCCACTAAATTGGTAACAGCTTGTAAACCACTCCCTTATTCCGAAAGGCTGAATGCATTAAACCTTTACAACCTTGAGACTCATAGAATCAGAGGAGACATGCTTATGTTATTCAACATATTAAAAGACTCAAACCTCCAAAGGGATTGTAACATAGAATGGTTAGATAAACCTGATGGACCTAGATGTCGTAATAAACAGCTCAAAGTACCCAAAATAAGAACTAATAAGAGATAACTTATTTACAGTTAGGGTCACTAAGAAGTGGAATGCATTACCACCGTATCTAGTAAATATAAATTCTTTTGGGCAATTTAAAAAAGCCTTGGATAGTTGCTTACTTGACTATGGGAAACAATATTCACACCGCAGCTGAGGGGAAGGTGGTCTCTATGTGCTTTAGCCTTCTTCCACCTTTTCAACCGAGTAATACCAAGTAAAGCATACAAGTACCATGCCACCGGATAAGAAATCCAAGAGGCTTGATATGATGGGCAAGCAAACATATGCCTCTGCCTCATTGGGCCTGCATATTGCAAACTATCTGTCTCATATGATCGAGTATCAAAATAGCCTCTGGAAGGGTGCCAAAGCTGCAGCTCAGGCACTCCCAGAATGCACTGCCAAGAATGAATTGCTTACAAATGTGACTGCTGAAGCTGATGTAGGCAGACATCTGCTACGCTCAGCATATGATGTCTCAGATGCATCTGCTAGGGCAGCTGCCTCTGGTATTTGCATGAGAAGGTGTTCTTGGTTTAGGGTGGCTGGATTTCCAACATATGTGCAGCCGACAGATCTGAATGCTACTTTTATATAGAAACATATACTATGACAGCAGATAAGGACTGCTTGGCCCACCCAGTCAGCCCATTTCTCTACTGGATAAGCTGCAGATCCTAGTTAACCAACAGCCTACTTCCTCCTACCCCCCACTTCCTCCTACCCCCACCAGAATTGCCTTATGTCTGTTCCATGCATTCTTTAATTCCCTCACTGTTTTTGACCCCACGACCTCCTCAGGAAGGCCGTTCCATGCGTCCACCACCCTCGCCATGAAAAAATACTTCCTCACGCCCTTGAGCTGTTCCCCCTTCTATTTTCAAATTATGCCCCCTTGTTCATGCGCATCTGTTTTTCTGAAATATGCTACCCTCTTGGATTTTGTTGATTCCCTTGAGGTTCTTGAAAGTTTCTGTCATGTCCCTTCTTTCCTCGAGGGTATACATATTAATCTCCTTTAGTCTTTCTTCGTATGCCTTTCTGGTGCAGACCCTGCATCATTTTAGTTGCCCCCCTGTGGACTGCCTCCATCATGGCAAGGTCCTTGTGGAGATGGGGTCTCCAGAACTGCACGCAGTACTCCAAATTAGTCTCACCAACTGTCTGTACAGAGGGATAACAACCTCCTGTTTTTTACTGGTGATGCCTCTCCCTTTGCATCCTAGTATCCCCCCAGCCCTCTTTACTGCCTTCTCACATTGCTTTCCTACCTTTAGGTCATCTATGACGACTTCCCCCAGGTCGCTTTCCATTTTTGTTGTTGTTAGTACTTCCCCTTCCCCATTGTGTACTCCCTCCCTGGGTTTTTGTTTCCCAGGTGCAGCACTTTGCACTTCTTTACATTGAATCAAAGCTGCCATACTTTTGACCATTCCTCTAACCATGCCAAGTTCCTTCTCATCTTTTCCACCTCCCCTCGTGTATCAACCCTGTTGCAGATCTTTGTGTCATCTGCAAAGAGGCATACTTTTTCTTCCAGTCTCTCCGCAATGTCACTTATAAAGACATTAAAGAGGACCGGTCCCAGTACTGAACCCTAGCAACACCCTTTTTTCGGAGTGGATTCCGTTTACTATTACCCTCTGTGTCCTGTTGTCCAGCCAATTTTTTACCCATGCTACGATCCTGGGACCCACTCCCAGGCTGACTAACTTGTTTATTAATCTTTTGTGTGGGACTGTGTCAAATGCCTTGCTAAAGTATAGGTAGGCCATATCCACAGCCCTTACCTGGTCTACTACTTTGGTCACCCACTCAAAGAAATCTGAGATTCATCCGACAACCTTCCCACTGTGAATCCATGCTGCCTTGGGTCCTACGCCCTGCTGGCCTTGAGGTACTCAACAGTTCTTTCTTTCAGAAGTGATTCCATCATTTTCCCTACCACTGAGGTCCAACTAACAGGTCTGTAGTTTCTTGCCTCTGCCTTGCTCCTACTTTTGTGAAGGGGAATCTCATCCGAAGTCCTCAGGTACCACACCATCTTCCCGTGATTTGTTAAAAAGGGTAATAAGTGATGTCACTAGTTCTCCCCTTAGTTCTTTTAGAATTCTGGGGTGAATCCCGTCAGGCCCCATTGCTTTGTCCACTTTCAGTTTTAGTTCTTTCAGGACCCTTTCTTCTGTGAATGGGCTTGTATCTACCCCCCCCCCCATCCAGAGTGCTTCTATCAATTGGTTTAGGTACCCCCCCTCCTCTTTTGTGAATACTGAGCAGAAGTATTCATTCAGTATCCTGCTTTTTCACTCTCGTCCTCTGCCCACCCCCTCCCTTTATTAAGCCTCACTATCCCTCCGTTGGTCTTTCTTCGCTCCCTAATGTACCTATAAAAGGTTTTATCCCCCTTCTTAACTGGGCTGGCTATCTTTTCCTCGGTTTGGGCCTTTGCTATTTTGGATGCCTTCCCTGCTTCCTTCTGCTTTAACTGGGGTTCTCTGTCCTGCTCTTTCTGTGTTTCCTTATACTTCATGAATGTTATCTTTTTCTCCCTAATCTTCCCCACCACCTCGTTTGAGAACCATAGTGTTTTTTTCCTTTGTTTTTATTTGTTTATTTGCTTCACACAAAGGCTTGTTGCCTCTGTGATGGCAGTTTTGATTTTTCCCCATTGTTTCTCTACCCCCCCTTCTTGCCCATTTGCCAGTGCTTTTCTGAGGCACTCTCCCATTTTGCTAAAGTCATCCCTCGTAAAGTCCAGTATCCTTGCTTTTGTATGGCTTGACTCTACGGCTGTGTTTATCATGAACCGTACTGTTTTGTGGTCGTTTGTTCCCAGATGGCTACCCGCTTCTAAATCTGAGCTCCTCTATCCGTCCCCATGTGACAGTACCAGGTCTAAGATTGCTCCCTCCTGAGTGGGTTCCAGAACTAGCTGTCTGAGTCATGCCCCCTGTAAGGCATCAAGAGTGACCCTGCCCTTGGATGTGGCTGCAGCAAAGGTGCTCCAGTTAACATCTGACATATTCAGGTCCCCCATCAACAATATCTCCCCTTTTTCTGCCATTCTAAGGATGCCTTCTATCATTTCCTTTTCTATTTCCTTCCCCTGAGACCGGGGTCTGTATACAACCCCCATGTTGATTGTGGTGCCATTTTCTGTCTCCAGGGTGACCCCCAACCCACCTGTCCTCCCTGTTTACCCTTTAGTTCTGTTGATTTGATCCCTTCCTTTATGTAGAGAGCTCCTCCTCCTCCTCCTCTTTTACCCTCCCTGTCCCGCCTGTAGATTGTGTACCCTGTTATTTTGACATCCCAGTTGTGGTTCTCCATTTCTGTGACTGCCATGATATCCAGGTGTCCCTCTTCCATCAAGGTCACTAGTTCAGGGAGCTTGCTGCCCAGACTACAGGCATTGGTACTCATTGCCCTCCATTTTTTGATGGCCTTACCCCTTTTAGCCCCCTCCCTGTCCTTACTGCCTTTTTCTCCATTCACTCCTGTCCTGCTCCCTATCGACTTATCTACCTTGGTGTTTACCTCACTAACTACCCTGTTTTGTGTGTGCGAGGGCTTCTTTTCCGTGCCTCCCCCCCAATGGCTAGTTTAAATGCTTGCCAGTGAAGCATTTAAACCTATCACCTAGGATCCTGGTTCCCCACCCAGACAGATGCAGACCATCGCATCAGTATAGGCCTGCATCCCTCCAGGTGGACCCCCAGTCCCCAGCGAAGCCAAAACCCTGATCTCCGCACCAGTTTTTCAACCATTCATTGAATCCCATGGTGCGGAGTACCCTAGCCCCACCTATGCCATAAACACGCAGCTTTTCCGAAAAGGTTACCGTGCGTGCTACTTGTCTAAGGCTCCTCCCCAAATCCACAGACCTCTCCTGCACTGCTCTGATCCCAGCCAGGTCATTTGTCCTGAGGTGGACAATGATGTCCAGCTCCCTCTCCCGTGCATCTGCTCCCACAATCCTGAGGATTCGCTTCTTGTCCCTCCCAGCCATGGCACCAGGCAGGCATGTTACCTCCCTCTCCCAGTTCTACCCTCCTAATGATTGAGTCCACCACCAGGAGTTGTTTCCTTCCCCTGTGGGGTCTCGTGGCACCCTCCTCTGGGTCTCTTTTGTGGAGGTTCCCAGCATCCTCCTTGTTCTCCACTGCGGGTGTCTCCATAGAAGAACCACGGGCGTATGAGTTGTGGAGAAGTACAACTGGAGGGATGTGCCTCTGATCCACCATCTTCACCCTCCCTGAGCCCACCATGGTCCAACTACTCCTCCTTCTTGGCAACCTCTGAAGCAGCAGCAGTGGCTCTGGTGGTCCCTGGCTGGGGAGGAGGTTTCCTGAATTCACGTCTGGTCAGCCTGGAGATATGCAGTCTCCTCCCTCAGACCAGAGAGGTGCCTGCAAATAGGGCAGCATTACTGCCTCCAGAATGTCTCCCAGAAAACTGCCACCCCACAGCCAGTGCATTGCACCACTCCCCACATATCTCTCTCTCTGTTTTTTTGTTAATGTGTGCAAGTGTGTACGTGCATTTACCCTCTATGCAGCATGCTGGGCTATTAAGGTTATGACTAGTGTATGTCCTTTTCCCTTATTGGGGACATGATGTCAGAACCCCTGGTATAAAGGAAATGATGCACTTGGGGCTGGCGGGGTGAGGAGCAGGGTAGGTGCCCATGCCCTCCAGAAACAGTCAGCTACAGCTCTGACCCACCACCCTGGTGAGTGTTTTCCTTCCTTTCAGCAAGACAACATGCACAACAATTTAACAGAAAATATACCTAGCAAAAAACGCTTTGAATCAGAGAAAAATTAAGCAGTAATCTGTAAGCGCAAAACAGTATCAACCTGTAAGCACACCCTATAACAATTAAGCAGAAAATATACCCTCAAAAAACATTTGAATCAGAGAACAATAAAGCAGTAATCTGTAAGCGAAAAACAGTAACAAAACCTGTAAGCACAAAACAAAATAGTAACACAACAGTAAATCTGCTTAGCCAAAAGAAGCCTCAGTGTTTCTCCTTGCTCTGATAATGTTGCTCCTTGCTCTGTCCTTTCAAGTAAAGCTAGAAAAAAAGGGCTCAGGTGAAGCTAGGTGCTTTAGAGGCACCAGACTGTTTGGGTACCATGTAGAAGAGGCATTAAGAGGCCATCAAGTCTTGAAAATGACTTTAAGGTCAGTTAAATCCTTGTACCCCCACACCTGGTAGAGGTCACGGTAAAGGATGCTTTCGGCAGCCTGCTGACAGAGGCCATTAAGCTTACCATCCGTAAGGTAAGGGTAGTGAAGTCTTGCCAGCTCCCCCTCTCTCAGGAGCCCATTTCAAAGCCTCCAAAGCTGATGGAGCTGCCCCCACCAGCTTAGCATGACTCGTGTCAGACTCCACTTCCCCCCCCCCCCAGGAGGTGGTGGTAGAGGATCGCTTCTCCCTTCATTTAACACAGTGGAGGGAGATTACTATAGACGAGTGAGTCCTGAAGATAGCTGAAAAGGGACATGCTCTGGAATCGTTAAGAAACTCCTCCAGAGCATCCTCCATCTCTTTCAACTTTTCCCCCAGGACATCTGTCCCTGCTGAAAGAAGAGGTACAGTACAAGCTTTGTGAACCAAACGTGCTATAGACCTGTACCTTCATGCCAGAAAGGTAAAGGGTTCTACTCGAGATAATTCCTGTCCCCAGATGCACAGGAGATCTTAGACCTGTGTTAGACCTGCAAGACTTAAACTTCCACATAGAATACAGAACGTTTTGTATGGTCTCCCTGCAGAAGCTGATTCCTGTGTTGCAAACAGAGGACTGGATATGCTCCCAGCACATATAGGAGGCATACCTTCATATCAAGATCAGACAGCATCACAGAAAGTGCTTGAGATTTGTCCTGGAAGGGGAGCACTTCCAGTTCAGAGTATTGCCCCTTAGATTCTTTAAGGGAAGGTCTGTGTATCTCCCATGCCTGGACGATCAGCTATTGAAAGCCAGGTCCTCGATCCAGCTCGAACACACCCTGTCCTGCACAAGGCAGTTGTTCAAAGACCTGGGAGTTGCACTGAATGTACCACAGTACTGTTCCCTTGCCAGAAGCTGCACTATATAGGTGTAGTCCTGGACACAGAACAGGCCAGAGCATTTCTACCCCTAGACAGGACAGAATGTTTCATGGCTCAAACACAGCTGGTGTACAGCAGTCATTACGTCCCAGCCAGGACTTTCCTGTGTCTCCTGGGACTCATTACAGCAGCCATTGTGACTGTGCCACTGGCTCGCTTACATATGCAGATACAGTACCACAGTGGACACTGCGAGTGTAGTGGGACCTATTGACAGATGACAGACCACAAGGTGCATGTGACGCTCCATTTATGCAAAACACTGACATGGTGGTTGTACCGCAGCAACTTCTTGAGGGGCATTTCAGTCGTAAGCCCAACTCCAACTCAGATTCTCACCTTGGATGCATCAGGATCCAGGTGGGGAGCACATTTGGGCCCTTACCAAACCCAAGGTTCGTGAACCCAGGTGGAAGCCAAATTACACATAAATGTCCTGGAGATGAGAGCTGTCCTATACAGCCTCCAGGCTTTCCAGGAGCATTTGACTCGGGGCATTTGCTGATACAGACAATGTCAGTGTGATGCATTACATAAACAAACAAAGGGGGAATCATTCCTATACCATGTCAGGAAGCAGTGAGTGTGGTACTGGGCATTGGAACATGGCTTGGAGTTATAAGCTGTGCATCTCCCCAGGATCCAAAATGTCTTCGCAGACAAGCTAAGCAAGTCACACTCCAAGATGCACAAATGGGAACTGCTGACCTCCATGGTAGATGACCTCTTCGCAAGATGAGGTTGTCCAGAGTTGGACCTTTTTACGTCCTCACACAATGCCAAGTTGCCACATTTTTGCTCGCTCCCTACAGGGCCTGGAAATTTTTGGCAAGATGTGTTGTCCCTGTCTTGGAAAGGTAGGTTTCTGTATGCATTCCTTCCCATTAATACAGAGAGTATTACTGAAACTACAGATGGAGGGTGTGACCCCCTCATCCTTCTTCCACTCTGTGGCCTTGACAAATATGGTATCTGCTGCTGCAGAAACTAGCAGTGGAGCCTCCACTACCCTTTCCTCTGTGCAGAGGCCTGTTGTCACAGGACAAGGTGGCACTGTTCCATTCGGACCTAAAGGCCCTGCATCTGCCTGCATGGCTACTGAAGACATAGCCATTGTATGGTTTGGAGAGGAGGGAGAGAGGGGATATGATAGAGACATACAAGTATCTTACAGGGAGGAACGGTGCAGGAAAACACTATTTTTAAGCGAAAAAGATGTTCCAGGACTAGAGGGCATGGGATGAAGTTGGAGGGAGGACGATTCAGAGGAAACATGAGAAAGAATTTCTTCACAGAACGGGTGGTGGACAAGTGGAACACCCTGCCAGAGGAAGTGGTGGGGGCTGAAACAATCACGGGATTTAAGAATGCATGGGATAGACATAAAGGAATTCTGGAGGTCAGGGGTAAGGGGCAACAGACTTCTAGGAAAACAAACTGAACTTACAAGCTCAAATGGGCAGACTGGGTGGGCCATAGGCCCTTATCTGCCGACACTGTCTATGTATCTATGTATCTATGTGTCTCTAAAAGTAACTGATGTACCAGTTGTGGCCAGAAAGCTTTCCATCAGACATACATGCTCTTTAAAGTGGAAGTGTTTCACTTTGTGGGCCCCTTCCAAAAGTATGGGCCCATGCAACTGTTCTGTCAGTGTGGTGTTGGAATACTTACTGTCACTGTCAGACTCTGGTCTATAGTATCCCTCACTGAAGGTGCATCTGGCCACTCTTTCAGCTTTCCATGCCCTTTTTGTTGGGTGTACGGTAGCTCAATTAGAGGTTTTCTGTACCTTTTTGAGAGGTATTCTGTACCTTTTTGAGAGGTATTCTGCATATGAAACCTCCCATTTGCAATCCAGTCCCTCCGTGAGACCTCAATTATGTGCTTGAGAAACTTACTTTGGGTCCTGCGGCTTATACTTTCTTTCATGGAAAGTGTTATTTTTAGTTACAAATCACTTCTGCTTGAAGGATTTCAGAACTAGAGGCTCTAATATGTGAGCCTCCTTGTTTTATTTTCCATAAACACAGGGTGTCGTTATGTATTCCTGCTATGTTTTTGCCAAAGGTGGTGCCTGAATTCACACTAAATCAAACCATCCACCTTTCAGTTTATTATCCTCAGCATGCCAGTAAAGGTGAAACATTGTGCTGCAATTTGGATGTACACAGAATCCTGAGATAATATATTGCTCTCACCAAGGACTGCAGAAACTCCTCTCTGCTTTTTGTTTTATTTACCCCTGGGAAAGAGGGCGTATCTGTTTCAAAACGGTGCTTGTCCAAGTGGCTAGCACATTGTATTACATCCTGCCTGCCATAAGAAGTATGGTAAGGAACTTCTTGGTGAGGTTCTAGTGTTGTGCAAAATTGTCGAATTTCGCTCCGCAAAATATTTTGCAAAATTCGGCCGTTTCGCAAAATTTTTCGTGGTTGCGAAATGCGGAATGTTACCTGCAAGGTGCGAAATTTCGCACTTTCACATCCCGCGAAATATTTCACAAAATAGACGAAGTCCGCAAAATATTTTGCATGGTGAAATTGCCGATTTCGCAACGTCTCTGTGTGGTTCGTGGCCATTCCACAAGGGGTATGGCTACAGCTGTTGCTTGCTTCAGAATGTCTCTACAGCTGACATCTGTGCTGCAGCCACCTGGAGTACTATCCACACCTTTACTAAACTTTAAAGTCTGAACACCATTTCTCATAGACACGCAGGCTTCAGCCTTGTTGTTCTACAGGGCTTACTGTCAAGAACAAACAGCACCAACCTCCCAGTTAGCTTTTGGGACTGCTTGGTACTTGTTCCAGAAGTGTGATCTAAGGGAAGAGATATCCTTGAAGAAAACAGAACAGTTATGTCCTTACTGTAACAATAGATCTTCCAGAGAATCTCCTTCTCTTAGGCCATGCCGACCCTCCCTCCTTTTATGAGCTGTAGGGGAATTGGCATCCAGTTCTTCCTTGGGAATGTTCATGGCTGCTTTCTTCAGTGCCTTCACCTGCCTAATATCAGAGGTGCTGGTATAATCTCCTGTTTCCCCTAGAAGAGGGTCCTCAAGCACATTCTTCAGCAGGGAGCTGAGGAGAGATGGGCCACCCACATTTATGTAGACGCTGACACATGACGAAGTCGTGGACGGCCCCAGCTAGCAAACGTTTCCATGTGGTCCTAGTGCTGATGTAGTATAGTTCCAAAGGTGTGGCCTAAGGGAAGAGATTCTCTCGAAGATCTACGTTATGGTAAGTATGTAACTTTTCATCTTCTTTGGGGGTATCTCGGTCATCAGGTACCACCATAGGAACTTCACCATCGCTGACTGGAAAATCCACATGGAAGATTTTCAGCAGTACAACTGGGGCTTCCCACGCTGTCAAAGTCACCAACCCTATATAGACGTGGGCGGCCCTGCTCCCTCCTAAGTTCTTTCCCGCCATCGACTTCTAAGCACAGTCTCCGCGGAAGAGCTGTCACAGTGTTTGCGCCTTTTTTGGCCTGCAGTCTTTTTTTTTCTACAACTCTCACAAATCTCTTTCAGAGATTTTTTCCTTCTTTTCTTTTATGTCAAGAGTGAATCCGTCTTCTCTCTCCCATCGCTGCGAGAAGAAGATCGCCTCCAACGTCGAACACTCTGTGTGTGTCTGCTGTCTTGGGCCTGATCACACCGCCTCGGATTGTGAGCTCTGCTAACAATTTAACCAAACCACCCTTAGGCAACGAAGAAAAGCTCCAGAAACGTTCATGGAACAGCAGGTAGCCAGCTCCAAGCCAGGGTCCTCTGGGGCACCGGCCACACAGTCGCCCTCCGGGTCTAAGCGCTCCAAGGCCTTCCAGGTCAAAGGCAAGTTCTTGGGAAAAGTCATAAAAAAGACCAGGATCATGACCGTTCCCCGTCGGCCTCTCCTTCTTCAGGGGGCTCTTCGTGGACAGCAGCTGCCCTGACAAAGAGACCTGCTATCCATGTCCTGGTTCACTCCAGACCCATACCGACAGCTGCTCCGCCCGATTCTCAGGACGCAAGGCCAGCGACCTCCGGATTGTCGGCACCTCCTCCATCGACGACGGGTTCGTCATTGACAACCACCCCTTCTGGACCTGCTCCTTTCTCTCCAAGGGCTACGGGCTCCTTGGGCTTATGGTCAGGTTTGTCGGCTACAGTGTTGTTGACTCCTTCTCCAGTGACTATGGATTTGAACAAAGTTCCCATCCGCTTCACTAGTGTTATAACCCAGCAGTGTGCTGCCTTTAACAGGGCCTTCGTCACCAATGCCATCAATAACGCCCACATCAACACCCATTCGTCAGCCTCAGGAACCTGCTCAGGGACCATTGACGGCGCTTCCGTCGACAGACCCTGAGGAAGAGATTGACGTGGAGGAGTATCATCCTGACCCCATCCTCCCAGAGGAAGAGGACCAGTACTATACTTTTGACAAGTCTACGGCCTCTTCGGTCAGTGAAGAATCAGTCAAGTACACCCCCAGGTCCCCTCCTGAGGATGCTACCTTCTTTAATATGGTGAAGCAACTGTCTTTCACAGTGGGGTTCCAGACAGAGTAGGAGGATGCCACCAGAAAGGATCTGGCAGACTACCTGGAAATTCCAGAATCTCCTCCCAAAATAATTCCTCTCTTGCTTCCAGCACTTAAGAATGCTACTACAGCAACCTGGCTCAGACCAGACATGGTGCCAGCTATGCCTCGTAGAGCTGATAAGCTCTACAGTGCCCCTCAAGGCCTCTCCCCATACTTTGCTGCCCAAGCTGAGACTGACTCCGTGGTTATCAAGGCAGCACATGACAGATCTAAGGTGCCCAAACAAGGAGTCTTGATCTCTGGGGCAAAAGGGTGTATGCTTCCGCCACCCTAGGTTTGAGGATTGCCAACTATCTGTCCAACATTGTTAAGTTCCAGAACACGAACTGGAGGAAGGGCAAGACTGCCGTCCAAGTCCTTCTGGATGGTGCCCAGAAACAAGAGTTGCTTCAGTACTTTCAAATTGCCGAGGATGTTGGCAAGCATCTCCTTAGAGCCATCTACGACTTATCTGATACAGTTGCCGGAGTGGCTGACACTGGCATCTGTCTACATAGAACTCTTGGCTCAGAGTTTCTAGGTTTGCTGCTGATGTGCAAAATAAGGTGCCGAATGCCCCTTTTAATGGTACGAAACATTTTGGCCCAGACGTCCAGGATCTCATTAATGATCTGAAGGCCTCTGGCATGGCTCTTAAGTCCGTCCACTCCCTCTACCATACTCAGCAGCAGCATGGTAGAGGGCTTTCTGCTTTTTGGAGGCAGACCAACAGGCCAGGCTCAGGCTCTTGTCCCCAGGGAAAATGTAGAGCCCAGTCCTCCTTGCCTGCCCACTCCCAGGCTGGAGCGGCAGACAAGCATCCCAGAACTGATTGTCCCACTTCCACAGCTGGACCCTCCTCAGCTTGACTCCTTTGCCAGACCCCCTCCCCCCAGCCAAGGCCCAGGAGGTGGCGGTCAGAGGTTGGTTCTCCCTCCATTTGAGCCGGCGGAGAACCACAATATCAGATGCTTGGATCCTGCAGATCATAGAGAGCAGTCATACACTGGAGCTCATTCAGCAACCTCCAGACACCCCTCCACCACTTGCAAATTACTCCCCGGCTCATTTACTTGTTTTCTGGGAGGAGGTACAGACTCTTCTGCACAAGCAGGTGATAGAATTGGTGCCAAAGCAACAGAGAAACCAGGGGTTCTATTCCAGATTCTTCCTGGTTCCCAAGAAAATGAGAGATCTAAGACCTATTCTAGATCTCAAAGACCTCAATTTCTTCATCCAGTACAAAAAGATCCGAATAGTAACTTTACCGGCTCTTTTGCCCCTCCTCAAAACCGGAGAGCCTGCTCCCTGGATGTGCAGGATGCCTACTTGCACATTGCGTTTTTTTCCTCTTCCTCAAAGGAGGTTTCTCCACTTTGCCTTTCAGGGGGAGCATTATCAGTTCAAGGTATTGCCCTTTGGCTTATCCTCTGTGCCGCTAATCTTTACTAAATGCTCAGCAGTGGTCACAGCAACCCTCAGAAAGGCGGGTCTGTATGTCTTTCCTTACCTGGATAACTGGTTTCTCATGGCGCTGTCCAGGGAACAGCTGTTGCTGACTCTGGAACGTACCCTCCAGCTCTTTCAGTCTCTGAGTAATCACATTCATTCTGCCCAAGTCTGTTCTGATACCGTCCCAAAGATTACAGTACATTGGGGCGATCCTGGATTCAGAGCAGGGGAAGGTCTTCTTTCCCCAAAACAGGGCAGAATGTCTTATTGCTCAAGCTCAGGAGGTTGCTCATAGTCAGTACATTCCTGCCAGACTACCTTCGGCTCCTGGGCCTAATGGCTGTGACCACTGTTCCACTAACCAGGCTCCACATGCGTATCCTTCATTGGGCTCTCAGGGTGCAGTGGGACTACCATCTAGACGAGCTGGATCATCTAGTCCTGGTCTCCTCTCCAGTACGCAAAGCATTGCAGTGGTGGTTGGACCCTTCGAATTTTCGACACCTTCCAATTCTCCTCCCCAAATCAAATCCTGACCACGGATGCTTTGGATCTGGGCTGGGGGGCACACGTGGGTCCCTTTCAAACCCAGGGCTCCTGGTCCCAGTGGGAAGCCGCCCTGCATCTCAGTGTCCTGGAGATGAGGGTGGTGCTCTGTGCCATGCAGACATTTCAGGAGCACCTAGCACCAGACCTACTTCTGGTGCAGTCGGACAAAGTCAGTGTTATCTACTACATCAACAAGCAGGGCGAGACACACTCGTATCCCCTTTGCGGGAAGCAATGCAAGTGTGGTACTTGGCTCTGGACCACAGCCTGACTCTCTTTGTGGTCCATGTGCCAGGCGTGCTTAACACTTTAGCAGACAAACTCACCAGGGCTCAGTCAAGCATGCACGAATGGGAGCTTCTCTCATCCATAGCAGAAGATCTGTTCAACAGATGGGGTCATCCAGAGTTGGACCTTTTGCATCCCCACACAATGCAAAACTGCCCAGTTTTTGCTTGCTAGATACAGGACCTGGATTTTTCTGGTGAGACACGTTGTCCCTCTCTTGGAGGGGGGAGGATTCTGTACGCATTCCCTCAGTTTAACATAGAAACATAGACTTTGACGGCAGATAAGGACCGCTAGGCCCATCTAGTCTGCCCATTTCCCTACCTACAGGATAGGCCGCAGATCCTAGTTAACCAACAGCCTATTTCTTTCTACCCCCCACAAGAATTGCCTTATGTCTGTCCCATGCATTCTTGAATTCTCCCACAGTTTTAGACCCCACAACCTCCTCAGGAAGGCTGTTCCATGCATCTACTACCTCTCGTGAAATAATACTTCCTCACATTGCCCCTGAACCGCCCTCCTTGTATCTTTAAATTGTGTCCCCTTGTTCTTGCAAGTCTCTTTTCTGAAAAATGCTACCCTCTTGGACTTTGTTGATTCCACTGAGGTACTTAAAGTTTCTATCATGTCCCCCTCTCCCTTCTTTCCTCAAGGTATACATATTAAGCTCCTTTAGTCTCTCCTCATACGGCTTCTCTTGCAGACCCTGCACCATTTGGTGCCTCCTCTGGACTGCCTCTATCCTGTCTATGTCCTTGCGGAGATGGGGTCTCCAGAACTGGACACAGTACTCCAGATGGGGTCTCACCAACTGTCTGTACAGAGGGATAACAACTTCCTGTTTTCTGCTGTGATGCCTCTCCCTATACATCCCAGTATACCCCAAGCCCTCCCGACTGCCTTCTCACATTGCTTGCTAACCTTAAGGTCATCTGATATTATTACCCCCAGGTCCCTTTCCTTTTTTGTTGTTGTTACTACCTCCCACCCATTGTGTATTCTTCCCCTTGGTTCTTGTTTCCCAGGTGCATTATTTTGCACTTCTTTGCATTGAATCCTAGCTGCCATACTTCTGACCATTCCTCCAACCTTGCCAAGTCCCTTTTCATCCTTTCCACACCTCCTTGTGTATCAACCCTGTTGCAGATTTTTGTGTCATCTGCAAAAGGCATACTTTCCTTTCAGTCCCTCTGCAATGTCACTGATGAAGACATTAAAAAGGACTGGACCCAATACTAAGCCCATGGTACCCACTAGTAACCCCTTTCTTCAGAATGGACTCCATTTACAATTACCTTCTGTGTCCTGTTGTCCAGCCAATGTTTTACCCAGGCTACCACCCTGGATCCCACTCCCAGGCTGGTTAATTTGACTATTAATCTTTGTGTGGGACTGTGTCAAATGCCTTGCTAAAGTCTAGGTAGGCCATGTCCACAGCCCTCCCTGGTCTACTACTTTGGTCACCCAGTCAAAGAAATCTATTAGATTCGTCTGACATGACCTTCCCGCTGTGAACCCATGCTGCCTTGGGTCCTGTGCTCCACTGGCCTCTAGGTACTCGACTGTTCTTTCCTTCAGAAGTGACTCCATCACTTTCCCTACCACAGAGGTCAGACTGCCTCTGTCTTCGACCCACTTTTGGGAAGGGGAATCACATCCGCCTTCCTCCAGTCCTCGGGTACCACACCATCCTCCCATGATTTATTAAAAAGAGTAGCCAGTGGTTTCACTAGTTCCTCCCTTAATTCTTTTAGAATTCTGGGGTGAATTCCATCAGGACCCATTGCTTTGTCCACCTTCAGTTTTAGGAGTTCTTGCAGAACCCTTTCTTCTGTGAAAGGACTGGGATCGACCCCCCTATCAAGAGTGCTTCTGTTAATTGGATTAGGCACTTCCCCCTCCTCTTTTGTGAATACTGAGCAGAAATATTCGTTCAGTATTCCTGCTTTTTCACTGTCCCCCTCTGCCCACCCACTGTTCATTCTATTCAGCCTCACTATCCCTCCCTTTGTCTTTCTACGCTCGCTGATGTACCTATAAAAGGTTTTATCCCCCTTCTTAACTGAGTTGGCTATCTTTTCCTCAGTTTGGGCCTTTGCTATTCTGACTTCCCTTCCTGCTTCCTTCTGCCTTAACTGGTACAGCTCTCTGTCCTGCTCCTTCTGTGTTTCCTTATACTTCCGAATGCTATCTTTTCTTCCTGACTTTCACAGCCACCTCTTTTGAGAACCATAGTGACTTTTCTTTCGTTTTGATTTGTTCATTTGCTTCACACAAGGCTTGTTGCCTCTGTGATAGCAGTTTGATAATTCCCATTGTTGCTCACACCTCCTTCTAGCCTGTTTGCTAGTGCTTTTCTGAGGCACTCTCCCATCTTGCCAAAGTCAGCCCTCCTAAAGTCCAGTACCCTCACTTTTGTATGGCTTGACTCTGTAGCTGAGTTTAACGTGAACCACACTGTTTGATGGTCACTTGTCCCCAGATGGCAACCCACTTCTAGATCTGAGATCCTCTCACTGCTCCCGTTTGAGAGTACGAGGTCTAAAATTGCTCCCTCACGAGTGGGTTCCGAAACTAGCTGTCTAATGCCTGCCACCTGTAGGGCATCAAGAATGGCCCTGCTCTTGGATGTGGCTGCAGCAAATGTGCTCCAGTTAACATCTGGCATATTCAGGTCTCCCATCAACAGTATCTCCCCTTTCTCTGCCATTCTAAGAATGCCTTCTATCATATCCTTGTCCATTCCTTCCCCTGACATGGGGTCTGTACACAACCCCTGCGGGTTGTGGTGCCCTTCAGTCTCAAGGTGACCCACAGTGCCTCCTCTCCTCCCTGTTTACTCTTTGTTCAGTTGCTTTTATCCTTCCTTTACATGAGGCTACTCCTCCCCTCTTCTCCCTGCCTGTCTCTCCTGTAGGTTATGTACCCTGGTATGTTAACATCCCAGTCATGGTTCTCTGTGTACCATGTTTCTGTGACTGCTGCGATATCCAGGCATCCTCTTCCATTAAGGCCATCAGCTCAGGGAGCTTGTTGCCCAAACTACGGGCATTGGTACTCATTACCCTCCATTTCCTGATGGCCTTACTCCCTTTTGCCTCATCCCTGTCCTTCTTGCCTTTGTCACTTTCTCCATTTACCCCTGCCGTTCTCCCTATAGACACCTCTATGTTGGTGTTTGCCGCACTTACTACCGTGATTATTTGGGGGGAGCTGGGATTTTCCTGCTCCTTTCCAGTGCCTTCCCTTGGCTAGTTTAAAAGCTTGCCAATGAAGCATTTAAACCTATCACCTAGGATCCTGGTTCCTCCCGGACAGATGCAGCCCATCATGCCAGTATAGGCTTGCATCACTCCAGGTGGACCCCAGTCCCCAATGAAGCCAAATCCTGAGCTCCACACCAGTTTTCAACCACTGATTGAATCCCATGGTGTGGAACACCTACCTCTCCTATGCCATAGATGGGGTAGTACTCCGAGAAGGTTACCGTATGCTACTTGACTAAGACCCCTCCCTAATCACAAACTCTTCCTGCACTTCTCTAATCCCTTTCTTAGCCAGGTCATTTGTCCCTAGGTGGACAATGACATCCAGCTCCCTCCCCTGTGCAGCTGCTCCTGCAATCCTGAGGATTCGCTTCCTGTCCCTGCAAGCCATGGTGCCAGGCAGGCACCTTACCTCCCTCTCCCCTTCCTCCCCCAGTTCTACCTTCCTAACAATGGAGTCCCCCACCAGGAGTTGTTTCCTTCCCCTGCAGGGTCCCCTGCCACCCTCCTGTGGGTCTCCTTTGTGGAGGTTCCCAGCATCCTCCTTGGTCTCCACTGTGGGTGCCTCCATAGAGGAACCACACTTTGCCAGAATGGCATAGGAATTGTGGAGAGGTACAATGGGAGGGATGCGCCTCTGTTCCACCACCCTCACCCTCCCTGAGCCCACTGTGGTCCAACCGCTCCTCTTTCTTGGCAACCTCTGAGGCAGCGGCAGTGGCACTGGTGGTCCCTGGATGGAAGAGGAGGTCCCACAAATCCTGGCCAACTCAGCCTGGAGATGAGCAACCTCCTCCCTCAGCCCAGAGAAGTGCCTGCAGATGGGACAACACCGCATCCTCCAGAACATCTCCCGGAAGACTGCTGCTCCACAGCCACTGCACTGCACCACTCCAATCATGTCTTATTTCTGGCCCCTTAACTGTTTGCAATCCTTACTCTTTCCTCTGTTTTTTTTCTCTCTCCTTACTTTCTGCCTGTGTGCCCTTTAGGCTCCTGATTGTCCTGTTCTGAGACAAGAATATCCTATATTTCGATGTAGACCACTTACTTGCTCAGAGGCAGACCTCCAGCAGCTAGAGGGGGCCAGAGAGCTACTCTTGCCCTTCTAGGATGGTGGGTCCTTGGTGGTTCTGTGATCACTCACTTCCTGCCCCTAAACAGGAAGTTCCTGTTGTCAGTCAAATTCTGTGCCTATAAAAATAGAACTAGCTTTGTGTGGAGGGGAGGGAAGGAGGGCAATATAGTCCCAGCAGACAAGTTCAGTCACACAGCAGTCCTTTCTCCTGGTGTCTTCTGCTGACCTATTAGCAGAAACTTTCTAAGGCAGTCTTTAAATGTAGCTTCCTTCTAGCTAAGCCACTCCCCTACTTACCAGATCTTTCTACAAGTAATTTAAACCTCACAGCAGTTAAGTCCTTTCAGTCACCTGAGATTTACACCTAGATAACTCTTCAGATACCCATTCAGTTCAGTTAACCCAAACACACACTTTTTTTTTTTTTCCGTATGTTAGTTTTTTTACCCTAAATTAAAGGTCAAATACAAAAGTTCTTCTACTTTAGTCCCAGCAGAGAAGTTCAGTCACACAGCAGTCCTTTCTCCTGGTGTCTTCTGCCAAGCTGTTTCCACTGATACAGAGGGTGCTGCTAAAACTACAAATGGAAGGGGCCAGCATGATCCTGGTAGCTCCATTCTGGCCCCGCCAAATATGGTTTCCTCTGCTTCGGCAGCTGGCAAAGAAACCTCTGGTTTCCCTGCCTCTCTGCAGGAACCTGCTGACCTAGGATCAGGGGACCTCAGATCCCTCCATCTGCATGCGTGGCTCCTGAGGACGTAGCCATCACAGGGTTTCTAATAGGGTAGCAGACGTACTAGTGGCCACCCATACCACTTATGCCATGAAGTGGAAGCGGTTTGCCATCTGGGCTTCCAAGCATTTACTAGACCCTTTCACCTGTCATGTGAAGCATGTCCTGGACTACCTGATTTTTTTGTCTGACTCAGATCTCCAATAGTCCTCCCTCAAGGTCCACCTTTCAGCTTTCCACGAACCTGTAGGTGACCGCAGTATTGTTCAGCTGGATGTCTCCCACACCTTTCTTAGGGGCATCCTGCACCTGAAACCCCCAATCTGTTCCCCTGTCCTGGCTTGGGATTTGAATTTTATTTTGGACAAGCTGACCCTGTCTCCTTTTGAACCAATTGCGACTTGTGCTATCTCTCTTGGAAAATGCTCTTTTTAGTAGCCAGTACTTCTTCCACTCGAAGCATTTCAGAGCTTCAGGCCCTCTGGTGCGAGAAGCCTTATTTGATTTTTCACAAAGACAGGGTATCTTTGCACACCAATCCTAAGTTTCTGCCTAAGGTGGTTTCTCAGTTTACACTCAAAATCAGTCTATTCACCTTCCTGTTTAATTTCCCAAGTGTGCCAATCCAGGGGAAGCACTGCTCCATATGTTAGATGTGCACAGAACTTTGAAGTATTATGTGCTCAGGAATAAGGAGTCCAGAAAGTCTAAGCAGTTGTTTCGTTCACCCCTAGTAGAGAGGGCGTCTCAGTTTCTAAGCAGTGTTTATCAAACTGGTTGGCAAATTAACCTGGCGCTGAGGGTTGAGGCACTGGACGCCACACCTCGTGCCACGCCGGCAACCCATGTTCGGGAGCGAGCATGGGTTGCTGTGGGTCAGAGATGGATTGAGCATCCGATGGACTGCTCTCCATCTCTGGGGAGGGAGGGTACCTGTATGCCTGACCCCTAGTGGAGGCTGGGAGTCAGTGACATGGTCCCATGGCTCCATGGGATGGGAGCGTGGTAAGACGCTTGAGGTGACAGGAGCGTACACAACCACATTGTAGGCGTCATTGCACACCGCGTCCCACAAATAGGGAGAAAAACAGCTTCAGGGGCATCGCCGGAACTGGATCCGGACGTAGGTGAGATGGGGGCTCCCTGCCATGGGGGAAGAAGGCGAGGGACGTACAAGAAGCCAGGGGCAGACCGGACGGTGGCCGGAGATGAGAGCGAAGCGCAGACAAAAGGTGCCGACCAAAGGAGCCAGTAGCAGAAACAGAGTGAAAGAAAACTCAAATGGTTGGCAAATTGCATTGTGTTCTGCTATAACAAGTACAGCAAGGAGTTGCCTGGAGCTGTCAAAGCCCATTCCACTAGAGCTATGGCTACCTCGGTGGCTTGCTTCAAAGTGGTCTTAGCTGCTGATATTTGTGCAGCTGCCACCTGGAGTACAATCCACACTTTCACTAAGCATTACAATCTGGACATTGCCTCAAGAGCCCGTGCTGGTTTTGGCAGGGCTGTGCTGCAAGGTCTGTCTTAAGTTTATGGAGATCCTTGAAAGGTTCAGTTTGCAAGGTCTTCTGTCTTAAGTTTATGAAGCTTCTTGTCTGGGTAGCTTTTTTCAATTCTCCTGTCTTAAGTTTATGGAGATCCAGCCTCCCAGACTACCTGTTCCTCCTGTCACTGCTTGGTACTCTTTCCTACGGTGGTACCTGATGACTGAGATACCCCCGAAGAAGATAGAACAGTTACATAAGAACTTACCGTAACAGTATATCTTCAAGGGGATCTCAGTCATTAGGTATGCTTTCTTTCCTACCGTCCCCCTTCTAGGGACTCCTGTTCAGGACCTGGCCATCTGTTGTTTCCATCCTTTTATCTAGAGCTGGGTCCCTCTGTCTCTCCTCGGTTCCCCTGGGTGTGAGCCTTGCTCCCTTCGTCTCCGGTGGAGGGGCTACCCACATCTATGTAGGGTTGGCGGCCCCAGTTGTACTGCTGAAAATCTTCCGTGTGGATTCCCCATTCACCAACAGTGAAGTTCTTACAGTGTGACCTGATGACTGAGATCTCCTCGAAGATCTACCATTACGATAAGTTCTTATGTAACTGTTCTTTTTTGAAGCTGCTCCCAAATAAAAGCCACACCAGAAGTAAAGTTTATTAGTAGAAGCCACCCCCAGTTTGTAGCCATAGCTTCTAAAGGGGACAGCTCAGAAATGGTGAAATAATCAGCACTCCCGACACTCAGATAGCCTACCTTGTCTCCCCTCAGTACTGTTTGTACTCATATTATGTGGCAGTCTTCTATCTTGTAAGTATGCACCAGTAGGAGACAGTCGAAATATTTTGTCCAATAAAGGAATTGACTTGCCTCACAGTTGGCATTCTCCATTCGACGTTTCCTAGTCAGCATGGATGTGGACAAACAGAGTATGTGTACCAGTATTCCTTGCCAGTCTTCTGACTGAACTGGGGAAAATGTGGAGAGGACACAGTAACTGCCCAATAAAGGAACCAACTTGCTCCACAATCTGCGTTCTCTGGTTGGTATTTCCTTGTCGGTATGGACATGGACCACATGATAACGGCAAAGACAGTATTATGGCAAAGAGAGTACATCAACTGGTATTCGTTCCCTGTCTTCGGTCTGCAGTGCTTCACACTGGAGGGTGTACAGGGGAAAATATGGAGAGAGCACAGTAAGGAGGAAAGCATTCAGCTCAGTATGTACGTTAGTAACTAAAGCCACCCACGTGTAGTAGCCAGGGCCAAAAACAGAAAAATGTAATAGAAGCTGCAGCGTCTAAACGGTGAAATATGGTAAGCACAAAGAGTACATACAAAGACACGCACATTACATTTATGCACTGTATAAATGGTCCACACCGTGTCTCCCTCTATGTTACATCAGTATGTGATTGCTATATATTAGTGCCCTTTACACAGGAAGACTACCCCCCCCAAACACTCTGTAGCCCTCAGAACACAGTGGCCTTTGAACCCCTTCCCCCTCTCTTCCTTTGGAAGTACAGTTAAAAAAACTTTCTTTTTTTTTTTCTTGCCAATTTTGTTGTAAAGAGCTCTGTAGAACCCATTTATAAGTGCTATAAGATACTCCAGGGTGTTGCAAGTTGTGCCACAACTGCATTTCTAGGGATGGAAGACACTTGGCCTGTGGCCTTGTGTCATAACCACCCACCTCAGGGGCATATTAAGGCTCAACTGTCAACACTCTTTGTGTCTTACTACATAAGCATAAGCTTTTGCTGGTAAACACACATCAATATCTTTGTGCAGCTGTGAATAGGTACCACTGTGACAGATGTGTATAGATGTTGTGGGGTAGACAAGAAGGCATCTGTTAAGAGCCTTTAATTACTCAGCTGTGGAATGTTTTTGGTTTCTAGGGACATGGATATGTTGTTCAGTCCACACTTACTGGCAGGTTCCTTGCCACTTTAAATCTTGCCGGAAGGTCTTCAAGCTGGCTCCTTCCACCCACCCGGGTGATAAAACTCTCGGCTCCACCCCATGACGCCAGATCTTCCTTACCGCTTGGAAGCTCAGGTTCCCTCCTTCGCGCTCTGCGTTTTAGTCCTGGATCCTAACTCTTCGGTTAAACTGAAACTCATCTTAAAGTTTACAAGACTTCGGTCTTTTTCTTCCTTCGCGGCTGTGATGGACAAGTCGACTCCTGGATTTCGGCGGTGCCCCTGTGGGCAGAAGATGTCCTGGACCGATCCGCACTCCATGTGCATTTACTGCCTTGGGCTCAAGCACGATTCGCAGGCCTGCGACTTGTGCAAGACCTTCTCGGCCATGGTTCTTGAGGATCACGCTGCCAGATTGCAACTTGTGCGCCCCGAGAAACGTTATCCTCCGGTAAAGTTGAAGGAGGCCCATTGGCGGTGTCCGTGGCGGCGGGCTCGACTGAACAGCTTGAAAAAATTATCGCCCTCGAGGAGGAGGTGGCCCAAGCCGCATCTACTTCTTCTTTGGGGCCCGGCATTTATCCCACTCTCTTTGGGCTCTTCCTACACGGCTTCATTCAAGGAGCTTTGTCATTCCCTCTCCACCAAGGGAGAGGGCCCTTCGGGACATTCCTCTCGATCCAAGAAGAAGGACTCCAAGGGTAAGTCCCACCGTCGACGTTCGTGGGAGCGGGAGAGGTCCCCTTCCCCAGATAGTCGACACTTGACTTCGGTCGAGGTTGTGGCTAAGGCCACTGGCTTCACGGTGTCCCCGTCAGGTCAGCCGGCCGAGACACCCGTCGACGCAGTCGAGATTTTTCTCGATCCGTCGGACGGGCTGTTGACTGGAGAAGCCGACAACCTTCTTCACTGGTTTCCCCAGTAGAAACAGAGGACTTGACTGTGCCTCCTGTGCCAGAGTCCCCGGTTAAGGTCCCCGAACCGAGGGTGGAGCAGGTTTCCCCCACTCCCTCTTAGACCCACCCTCGGAAATGCTGAAGGTCTCGGTCTCGGACCTCTTCTCAGTCCAGCCGATCCTGCCGACATCGGCGGTCTCAGTCTCGGCACCGAGGAAAGTGGCGGCGCCGCTCATCCTCATCTTCATCCTCTTCGGAGGATAGGCTCCGACGCAAATTGCGTCGGCGCTATGAGGATCTGATGTGGCAGCAGCTCCTTTTGATCGGGAACAAGCCAACTCTGTTGCCTTCCCCGGCCATTAAGTGGCTGTCACCAGAGCAGCCAAAACAACTCCTCATTGTAATCGAGGAGCCAAAGCCGGCACCGGTTGTTCTGCCGAAACCAGCTGCGCCACCCATTGTGGTGGAACCCCGGCCTCCACAACCTAAAACTGGGGCACCGACCAAGGATAATTGGTTGGGTCAGGGTCTGCCCCATCGGTTGTCGGTCACCCTCACTCCCGATCGACCTCGGCAAGTGGAGGGTGGCTCAGGCCCTTGGCAGCTGTTTGCAGACTCCTCGGAGTCTGACGATGATTCCTCACTGTTCTCCAGGCCCCTCGACCTGGAGTCCACTGGGGGTCAGTCGGTGGATGAGAGCCCATCCTCGTTCCTGGGAATGCTTCGCCTCCTCTCATAGTCTACTGGGATGAAGCTCGAACCCGTTTCAAAGCAGGCCAAGTATCCCCTCACGGAGATAATGGACCGAGGGGATTCCCCCAAGGAGGCCTTTCCGGTGGCCAAAGCCATTGTTGGCCCGGCTCTGGAGCTATGGCAGTGGCCAGCTTCTTGTCCAGCACCTTCGGCCAGGGTGGCCCGAAAGTATGACGTTCCCACTGGTTCACTCTCCGGATTCTTGGAGCACCCCTCTGTGGAGGGGCTTGTGACCGACAATGTTTTCCGGCGCTCCGGAAATGCTCGGGACATGGACAAACCACCCGATAAAGAGTCCAAGAAACTGGACTACTATGGGTGTAAAGTCTATGCTGCATCCTCCTTAGGTCTTTGTCATGCCAGTTCAGCCGTTCTGATGGCACACTTTTCCCACGCCCTTTTGGGCTCCCTGGATGAGGTGATTCCTCATCTCCCGGCTGACCTCCAGACTACAGTCAAGCAGGTGCGGGATCAGGGAAGGGCGTTGGCTAAGCTACAGCTCCAAACTGCCTTAGACATTGGAGACTCTTGTGCCCGGTCAGTAGCAGCCGCAGTGGCCATGCGCCACAGAGCTTGGCTGCGGATCTCCACTTTCACAGCGGATACCCAGCACAAGCTGGCAGACATTCCCTTCCTGGGTACCGACTTGTTCGGTCCCAGGGTGGAGGGTCATCTGCAGAGGATCGAGAAGTCCAATGCCACCTTGGACTCAGTCACATCTGCCCAGAAGGACAAAGGCCGCCAGTAGCAGCGTAAGCCCTTTCGACCTTCTGCCCCCGCGGCATATCCGGCCCAGCAACACCAGCATCAGGGCCAGCAGGCTGGTACTTGGCACCCCAAAGCCAAGCCTGCAGCTTCCTCCAGCAGGAAGCTGGGAGGGAAAGGTCCAGGAGGCCCCTCGGCCGGTCCTTCCTCCAAGCCTGCCCAGTGACGGGTTGAGGGATGTTGCCCCCAACCTCGTCACTCCTCCTGGGTTCCCCCCATGGGGGGATGGCTCCGCCACTTCCTTTCCACCTGGTCCGATATCACCACGGACCGATGGGTGCTGAAGTGGTAGGAAAGGGTCTGCCTCTGGAATCTGAGCAGGCCCCACCTATCGAAAGCCGCCATTTCCACGTGGGGCCACATGGGGTCCGTGGCTCTGTCGGCTCGTCGAGCCGAGCATTGCCCTGCTCCCTCCAGAAGGAGGTGATCAGGGAGGTGGCGGATCCTCCACCAGACCCAGGGTTTGTGTCCAGGTATTTCCTGGTCCCAAAAGCGGACAGGGGCTGGTGCCCCATTCTAGACCTACACAACCTGAACAAGTTCCTAAGGTCTCAAACCTTCAGGATGGTCACTCTGGCTCAGATCATGCCATCCTTGGAACGAGGCATGTGGTTCTGTTCTCTGGACCTCCAGGACACGTTCTTTCACGTCCCAATCCGTCCGTCCCACCAGCGATTCCTCTTCTTCAGGGAGGAGGGATCCCTTTACGAGTTCCAGGCCATGCCCTTCGGCCTGTCTCCAGCTCCCAGGATCTTCACCAAATGCACGGCAGTGGTGACAGCTTTCCTGTGGTGCCGAAGGGTCTGGGTGTACCCTTACCTGGATGACTGGCTGATTGCAGCCCCCTCCAGACCAGAGGTGGAGCGGTCCAAGGATCTGGCCCTCCAGGTCTGCTCTCAGATTGGCCTCCTCATCAACGAGGCCAAATCGGAACTCGTGCCAACACAGGTGATTCAATTCATCGGGGCAGAGCTCGACTCTCTCCGAGCCAGAGCACGGCTCCCGGCGGACAGGGCAAGTTCTTTCTTCCTTTGCCCAATCATTTCTGGTTGGGCAATTGCGCCCTGCCGGGACTTCCTGCACCTCCTGGGCCTCATGGCGGCCTGCACCAGCGTGGTCTGTTGGGCCGCTGGCACATCTTCCCCTTCAATGGGGCTGGCCCGCCAGTGGTCACAGCGCCCGGTCCTCTGGACCAGCCAGTGATAGTGACCCAGGAGATGGGAGCAGCTCTCCAGTGGTGGATCATTCCGGCTCATCTGCAGGAGGGTATCCCGTTCGCCCAGGAGCCGGTCACTCTAATGACCGACGCCTCTCTGATGGGTTGGGGTTCCTATCTGGGGGAGCTCAGAGCGCATGGCCTCTGGTCCCCTCAGGAGTCTCGATGCCATATCAACCTGCTGGAGCTTCGGGCGGTCTGACTAACCCTCACCGCCTTTGCTCTGTTTGTACGGGGTCAAGTGGTCCGGGTCCAGACGGACAACACCACGACCATGTACTACCTAAACTGCCAGGGCGGGACGCGTTCCTTGCCTCTGTGCAAGGAAGCTCTCCGCACTTGGTCTCTCGTGAGCAGACTGGAGGCGGATCTCCTAGCCATCCATGTGGCAGGAGCCTCCAACACTCTGGCCGATGCCCTAAGCCAGATAGGTGCTGCATTTCACAAGTGGTCTCTCCTGCCGGAGGTAGTGCACGATCTGTTCTCCCACTGGGACACGCCTCAGGTGGACCTGTTTGCCTCCAGGGAGAGTGCGAAGCTGAGGCTGGTTCACGCCCGGCCCCCCTCAGCAGGGCTCGCTGCAGGGGGATGCCTTCTCGAGGCCGTGGACCCCGGGCCTCTTCTACGCCTTTCCCCCATTTCCCTTGATCCACAAGGTGCTTCTCAAGGCAAGAAGGGACAAGGCGCAGGTGATTCTTGTAGCCCCAGACTGGCCCCGCCAGTTCTGGTATCCAGATCTCCTCGGCTTCCAGCCCACCCGGACCTGATCTCAGTCAACCAGTGGAAGGTTCTCCACCCGCTCCTTCAATCCGTGCACCTGACGGCCTGGTTCCTGGGCGGCTAGAGGTCCAGGCCTTGGGTCTTTCCGACGAGGTCCTCAGCGTTGTTGAGGCATCCCGTAAGGAGTCGACCAGAAAATGCTATGCCTTCAAATGGAAAAGATTCTCCATTTGGTATCAGGACAAGGGGTTGGACCCTTCTTCCTGTTCCTTGGCTAGCATCCTGGACTACCTGTGGTCCCTTTGTCAGCTAGGGCTTTGGTCTACGACCCTTTAGGTGCACCTGGCAGCCATCTCTGCTTACTGGGCGCGGGCCGGGAAGCAGTCGGTGGTGCAGGAGAAGGTGGTTGGGCGCTTTTTCAAAGGCCTTGATCACATATCCCCTCTGGTGCAAGAACCTCCACCTCCGTGGGATCTACTGCTGGTATTGGCTAAGCTCATGGGCAAGCCATTCGAACCGATGCATAGGTGTGACATCTCTCACCTGTCATGGAAGACCACCTTCTTGGTGGCTATCATATCAGCCAGAAGGATGGGAGAGCTCCAGGCGCTTTCCATCGAGTCTCCTTATCTGGTCTTCCACAGGGACAAGGTTGTCATGTGCCCCATCGAAATTCCTTCCGAAGGTGGTGTCGGAGTTTCACCTTAACCAGGTGTTGACTCTGCCGTGTTCTACCCCAATCACACCTCGGAGGCGAATATAGGCTCCATATTTTGGACCCTAGAGAGCTCTCTTACTATAAGGAGCGGACTGCTGAAGTTCAGGGAGAGGTTCGCCAGCTGTTTGTCACCTACGCTGAAGCTGCACCTGGCAGACCTGCAGCCAAGCGGACGATAGGCAGGTGGGTCACCTCCTGCACAGATCTCTGTTATAGGTTGGCGGGCATGGAGCCTCCCAAAGGGATAAGAGCTCATTCTACCCGCCATACCGCTGCATCGGTAGCTGCTTCCAGGGACGTCCCTATCCAGGAAATCTGCAGGGCTGCTACCTGGAAGTCAGCACGCACCTTCATTACCTATTATCACATTGACCTTGACTCACGCCGGGATGCTGGTTTTGGGACCTCGGTTCTCCAGTCCTTATTTCCCAAGTAGGGGGTGTGCGCCTTGCCTCCCTCCTCCCGGAGAACTGTTAGGAGTCTGCCAGTAAGTGTGGATTGAACAACATATCCATGTCCCTAGAAATGCAGGTTACTCACCTGTAACAGGAATTCTAGGAATGGTATATGTTGTTCATCCACATAACCCACCCTTCCTCCCCAGCTTCGACGCACAACCTGGCTTCCAGCAGGCTAGATTTGGCGTCATGGGGCGGAGCTGAGAGTTTTATCACCCGGGTGGGTGGGAGGAGCCAGCTTGAAGACCTCCCAGCAAGATTTAAAGCGGCAAGGAACCTGCCAGTAAGTGTGGATGAACAACATATACCATTCCTAGAACTCCTGTTACAGGTGTGTAACCTGTATTTATTCACCAATGTTACCTGTAAATTAGCAGTACGATTTAGCATAGCACCACTAATCTTGGTGAGACTAGAATTTCATATTATAGTAGTTGGGTGATTATAGGTAGCTGCCCCATGATAAACTTCAAAATGTATTAAGATCTACAGCCTGTTAGTTAGATACAGGATCCATATATACTCATAGAGGAAACAAGACATTTTTACTGTATGCATAAAGTAAGCATATATACTGGTTAGTGTTGTTTATCAACTGCCGGCAGTGGCAGGCAAACTCCGTTATTCACATGTGTGAATAACGGACCGTGAATAACAAAGTTTGCCCAAGCAGCCCTCTCAGACATCCTGCTGGGAAGTGCCCTCAGCCACCCCAGAAGACAAAAAACATTAACTAGTAAATCTAAAAGTCCGATCACCATAGTGGTGTAAGGAAGAGAGGCAACACAGATCACTAAGAATAATTTAACAGTTTACCTGTCGTCCGTCCCTCGGTGCTGTCATCGGGTCTTCTCCACTGCGGCTATCGGAAATTGGCCTCAGGTGCTAGAGTGTGAGCTCCCTTTGCCCCATCTCACTGCACTGTACTATTTTTTTTTTTTTAAATAAAAACTTTCAGGTCCTCCGGCGGCAGCATGCTGAAGACCTGCATCTACTGGAACAGGAAGCATCCGTTAGGTAGTGCATGCCGGCACCTTGGATGTTCTGTGGTTCTAAAGGCCCCTTTTGCTTTCCAGTTCCTCACCTGCAAGTTCATCCTTATACCACTGTCATCTTTCTCTTCTGCTTCTCTGACCTCCCACGTCCCGAAGCAGTCTCTTTCATCCTGGGTCGGGGAGGCGAGTCGTCGGCAGCCCAAGATTGCTGTCTGCCTGGAACTAAAAGAAAGTGTTTGTTTTTTTTACTGGTCAAAAACCAGTAAATATAAAAAATAAAACAATGGGGTTGTACGTGTGTACTGTATAAATGAGGATTTTATGCACATCCTCGGTGTGTAATGCCCTCATAAACGGGGCATTGCACACCTTGGGTGTGCATAAAATCCTCATTATACACATTACCCCATGCACTATTCTATATATTCTTAGAATAATTCAAATTACTGTAAAACACCCTGTAACATGGGCAGCTAAGACCTTGGCTTGCTAGCCTTCTACTCCTAGAACCTTGAATTGTAGCCTTCAACTCATGGGGGGGTTGGATAGATAAATAATCTAAAGTACAAAGTACCTTCAGTCCCGTGCCTACTGTACCTCTTGTTGTGTGCACCCTGTTTTTATGTGGTAAAAACACCGTCTAATATCGCTTTGAAGTAACTGGCCCATTATAAAAGAAAACTACTCTGGAAATGTTTCATATATAGTACATGACATACTGTGTTCTGTCTTTTCAGGTTAAAAACTCTTTCCACGAAAAAGAGGTAACTTTCCCAGCTGAGAAACCATATTACATCTGGATAGCTGATCTCCTCCATGATGGAAGCTCAGTAAATGAAAAATAATTTAAATACTGTAATTACTTGTAACTGTTTTCTAACAGACTTGTACAGTTTTACTCTGTGTGATAAACATAAAAAGTTTGTAACTGTGCATATTAGACTATGAAATCCTTTAATCTGTGAATTACAGGAATGTACATACACATCAGAATGGAGCGTGACAGTTTACATTTAATAAAATTATGTTCACTGTGCAGCTTTAGTTTACATTTATATAGGCCCGAATAATCCTATGAGGATTGGTGTGCTAAACTAAACCAACATCTGTAGATTTTTACACTTTTGGCAAATTATGAATGCATGCTGTGACTAGATCTTTTGAGGCAATATGGTATTACTTTATTGTTTTATGCTTACATTGTCCGTTTTGAACAACGGGACTAAAACTATGACAGAAAAATGAATAAAATGATATTTTCAGAATCGCATACCACTTCTAGGTAATGTTACCTTTGAAAATGTGAAATTATTTTTTTCCTATACTGGAAAATTGTTGAGACATATACTGTAAAATGGTGAATAGGGATTGAACACAGCTTTTGAAGAGGGTCTTTAAAGAAGCAAAATGTCAGATCTTCCAAGAATCAGTCTTCACCATTGAGTCCCACTTGTGAGGTCTGGGCTGGAGGCAGATGGACCCTGTGGGAGAAAAGCTTTTATTTTAGTTATTGCTGTCCAGGAATAAGGACTAGACAATTCTGCCTGTTTTCAGCCTCGTCCCTGGGGAGAGGGACACAGATGGATGCCAGCTGACATTGAACCAGATTAAGCTGTTGGTGGTATTTTTTTTTTTTTTTTTTGTGAATGGGGGAAATTTGGCCAGAGAAGTGCCATGGGATCTTTAACATCCACCTGAACTACCACCAGAACAGGCAGATGGGACCTCGGTTTAACATCTCATCCGGAAGATAGACCGCCAAGGGGCTAGTCACAGTTACTGGACATAGTGCCTGCCTGCGCATCCCCCATGTGGTGCCGCATGACAATAACCATTACTGGCTCCCTCACAAACTTCAGATCTTCCAAGAATACATTTCTCCAGAGATTCCCATTAAAGGGTCGGTGGTAGGACCCTGTGGGAACCAGAACTTTTCTGGAGGGCTGGCGGCGCAAGAAGGACCCACACTCAAGTCACTGCACATGCCCTCTGGTATACAGTGACACCAGCCCCCAGCCATTTAAGTTATTTTTTCCTGCCACTTAGTGCACAGCATCAGGGTTGCTGCTCTTTATTTTGGGGCCAGAACTGAACTGTCTGTATAACAGCAGCATTCAGTTTTTTGGTTTTAGTTTAAATATTATTAGACTTTGTTATTTTTACATAAGTTTAGTTAGTTGAACACACACAAATTTACAGTTACAGTAACCACACTTGGGAGACTTCAGTACCTGGCTGTGTACGTTCAGAAGAGACCGAGGTGCAAAAAGGGGGGCGGTGGAGTGGCCTTGTATGTCAATGAAAATATCAAAGCTACAGAAATTCAGAATACACATAAGGAGCCAGAAGAACTGTGGGTCACCCTGGACACAGGAAATGGGACAGCCATACGAACTGGGGTTGTCTACAGGCCTCCAGACCAGGGGGAGGACATAGACATGTTACTGTCAGAAGATATACAAAACATGACAGCTAAAGGGGAGGTTCTGATAATGGGAGACTTCAACATGACAGATACAGATTGGTCAATACCAGCAGGAACATCTGCCAGAACTAGACATATGGTGGATTCCCTGGAGGGGAGGGCCTCAAACAACTGGTACAACAACCCACAAGAGACAGGGCTATCCTAGATCTAGTACTGACTAACGGGGAAAGGATCACAGATCTTCAGGTAGAAGGTCACCTGGGAGCCAGTGACCATCACATAGTATGGTTCAATTTGGCCACTAGAACAAAATCATCCCATTCCAAGGCAAAAATATGGGACTTCAGTGGAGCTGACTTTGATAAGATGGTCAACAGAGTTAAGCTAGCACTGGCAAAAAGAAATACAGATGAAGGGGGTACAGGCAAAGTGGGCAAGCATTAAGGATGCAATACTTGAAGCAACATCCCATTGTGTTAGAGAGAAAAGGAAGTGCAAAAGAAGAAAGAAACCACTTTGGTTCTCAAAAATAGCAGAAAAGGTAAGAGCCAAAAGGCTGGCCTTCAGGAAATATAAGGGGACGCGGCAGGATAAAGATAGGGAGGCATACCAAACTTCCCTAAGGGAAGCAGGGAAGGCAGTAAGGCAGGCAAAGGCCCAAACCAAGGAAACACTAGCACAAACAGTAAAAGAAGGTGACAAGACTTTCTATAGATACATTAGTGAAAGGAGAAAGTTCACAGGTGGTATTGCTAAGATCAAAGGAAATAAGGGAGCATGTGAGGAGGAGGACCATGTAAAAGCATCTTTCCTAAATAGATACTTCTGTTCAGTATTTACTGAAGAGAAGGTAGGGCAGGGCCGACAGCTCAGCACCATAGACACGGGGAGGGAGGTGTGCACTAGTCCCTTCACAAAAGAAAGGGTCCTCCAAGATCTTGATAAGCTCAGGGTGGACAAGGCAATGGGACCTGATGGCATACATCCCAGGGTACTAAAGGAGCTAAAGGTGGAACTAGCAGAGCCATTATCAGAACTGTTTAGTGAGTCTCTGAGCACAGGAGAGGTCCCAGAAGACTGGAGAAGAGCTCATGTGATCCCGCTCCACAAGAGTGGTAGCAGGGAGGAGGCAGGAACTACAGACCAATCAGTCTTACCTCAGTAGTGGGCAAGATTATGGAGGCACTCCTTAAGGAAAGGATAGTGCAACACCTGGAATCCATAGGAGCACAGGATCCAAGAAGCATGAGTTTATAAAAGGAAGGTCCTGTCAAACTAATCTCATAGATTTCTCTGACTGGGTAATCAGAGTGGTGGACCAAGGGGGAGCAGTTGATGTCGCCTACCTTTCGATACTGTTCCACATAGAAGATTGATTAATAAGCTGGGTAGGCTCGGGGTGGGTCTGAAGTTGGTCAACTGGGTGGCAAACTGGTTGACAGGCAGAAAACAGAGTGGTGGTAAATGGTATACAGTCAGAAGAGATGTAAGTCACAAGTGGGGTACCTCAGGGATCAGTTCTGGGGCCAGTCCTCTTCAATATCGTCATCAGTGACATTGCAGATGGACTGGAGGGTAAGGTTAGTCTGCAGATGATACCAAGATCTGCAACACAGTAGATGATCCAGATGGGGTGGGCAGAATGAGAAGAGATCTGGATAAACTGGCAAAATGATTGAAAGAGTGGCAACTGGGGTTTAATGCAAAGAAATGCAAGATCATGCACATAGAGAAGAGAAACCCTGAAGCCACATATAGACTGGGAGGGGAGTTGCTGGCAGTCACAAGGGAAGAAAGAGACTTGGGCATCATCATCATCATCACTGATGACCTAAAATCATCCAAGCAGACCACTAAAGCAGTAGGTAAGGCTAGAGGGATGTTGGGGTGTATTAGTAGGGGTATCACAAGTCGGAAGAGGGAGGTAATAATCCCTCTTTACAAAACACTGGTTAGGCCCCATCTGGAGTACTGCGTGCAGTACTGGAGGCCACACCTTCACAAGGACATTAACCAAATTGAGGCAGTCCAGAGAAGGGCAACAAAAATGGTGCAGGGACTGCATCAGAAAACATATGAGGACAGATTAACCGAGCGGAATATGTATACTCTAGAGCAAAGGAGGGAGAGAGGTGATATGATCGAAACATTCAAACACCTTAAGGGCATTAACACGGTGAAAGAGTCTAACATGTTTCAATATAAGAAAAACAGCAAGACAAGAGGACACAGCATGAGAGTAGAAGGAAGCCGATTAAGGGGTAATGTGAGGAAGTTCTTTTTCACAGAAAGGGTGGTGGATGCATGGAACGGCCTATCTCAGGAAGTGGTGGATATAAATACAGTGCAGGGCTTCAAATAGGCATGGGATAGGCATAAGGGAGCAATACAGATGAGTATGAATAGATAGGCCATTGACAGAGTAAAGGCCAATGGCACATTCATAAAGTAGAAAAAGAAATGGGCAGACTGGATGGGCCTTGCGGTCCTTATCTGCCATAAACTTCTGTGTTTTCTCTCAGTCCTACCTTGTGCTTATGGTCGACCATGGAAGAAGGTAGGGAGCCCGAAAAGGCAAGTTGCTCTGGCAGTGGAGCAGTGTCTGGCCACCACTTCTCTCTGGGCGGATACCCTGGCAATGAGCAGTCCAGTGTCTGGGAGAATGGATAGTCCTCCCAAGGTCATAACAAACTTTGGTCAGAGCCACTGTGGTTGCTAATGCATTAACTTGATGAGTGTTTCATGGGCTTAAATGTAAAGATGAATTGTTGTAGGCAGCTTTGTGTGTATATTTCATTTTTGGTAAAGTTAGATCATTTATCTGGTTGATCCTGTGTTTCCCATGTGTTTAAAATGCGAGTAGCGAGTGTGTCTTGTACTATGTGAGGAAGGAGAGGGTGCTCTGCACCAAGGTCTTGAAGTTATGGTAGAATAAATGGTGCAGAGAGGAGAGGTAGGGCTACAATGGGGACTGAGGGCCAACCTGGAAGGATAAGAGCCTATACTGAGGTGATGGCCAGCTTCCATTAAGCAGGGAGCCATAGTCTTTAGTGCACAGTTTAAATGTTACTTCGATGGGCATTTAAAGTAGCCGAGGTGGGTGATGAACAAATGTGGGAGGCAGAAAGCGAGCCACCACAGGCTGAGATAGAGAGTAGAGAGATTCCAAGCAGGGGTTTAGCAAAGGGGGGAAGGGGAGCAGTCGAAGAAAGGTGAGGAAGGAAGAACAATTGGAGAAAGGCGAAAGCGACAAGAAGAAAGCTGATTGATGTCAACATGGTGCACAGTCTGCATCAGAAGCCCTATGAGAGGAAACTGAAAGAGTTCAATATGTACACCCTGGAGGAGAGGAGGGTGAGTTGGGATATGACGAAGCCCTTTAAATACCTCACGGGGGGTTAGAAAGGTATAGAAGTAGATATGTTTCAGAGAAAAAGGTGCTGTAGAACAAGGGGTCATGATATCAAGCTGGAAGGAGGTAGATTCAGAAGAAATGTGAGGAAGTACTTCTTCACAGAAAGGGTGGTGGATTCCTAGAACAGCCTTCCATGGGAGGGAGTGGGGGTGAAACCAGTGATGGGTTTTAAAAATGCCTCTGATAGGCACAAAGGAACCTTTGGAGGCAGGAAGAGGATAAAAGAGAAAGTGCTGTAGATCAAGTTGGATCTCCAGCAAAACTGATCATTATTAAATATGGGCAGACTAGATAGGCTCAGCTGTCCTTATCGGCCATCAGTTTCTATGTATGACAGGTTATGCGATTCAAATGGATGCAGTGTAAAATTATTAATATGCACAATGTCAATACTGTAAATTGTGTGGTACAAATAATTCATGTTCTTAGAGTGTCAGTAGCTCAGCAGGTTGCACACTCGCCTCTGAGGCCGGAAGATCAGAAGGCTGTGGGTTCTGTCGCCACACCAGGCACTTGGGTTAAATCCCAATACTGACACTGTAGTGCAGCATGAAGGAGGTGCTGCACTCCTGAGGTGCCGTTTTTTAGATGAGACGTTAAACCTAGGTCCCATGTGCCTGTTCTGGTGTAGTTCAGGTGGATGTTAAAGATCCCAGAGCAATTCTCGAAAAGAGTAGAGGTATTTTATTGAAAAGAAGGGCTACCATATATACATATACTGTATCTACACACACACATATATATATATATATATGATGTGATATATGACAAATGATGTTCTTTGTGTATATATCCATATCTATATATATGTGTGTGTGTGTGTGTATATATATATATATATATATATATATATATATATATATAGGATATGCGGGGGGGCTGTGTGATGCATGCTTTATCTATACAAGTGGTGTTTGACTTCAGGTAACCTCACGAGTGGCATAAGCCACGAGTGTGGTGGCCGAGGTCAAACACCACAAGTATAGATAAATCATGTATCACACAAGGCTCTCCCCTGCATATTTCATTTATGCAATAGGAAAGGAAATGTGTGATTTTCCCGTATAATTAGTTTTATTTTTTGTAAATTTAGCTTAGTTTGTGGGTTTATTTTAAGTAATAGTGACATTGCGCCTTTTTTTGTGCCGGTTGTTAAGGGTGTTGCTATGGATGGAGTGTGGAGACGTACAGTCGAGGCGCCAGCGTGCTCAGTGATTGGTGGAGTTTCACTGTTTCAGAAAAAGTGAGGAGAAAATGGCGGCGACTATAGGCGAGAGTCTGTTGTTGAATCGGGGAGAAGACACAGTAGTACTGAGCTATGCTATGTTTTTTTTTTTTGCTGAGAATTTTTGAAAATAGTTGCGGTTTATTTATGTTTCAAGCTGTGAATTCGATGTAGAGCGAGTGGCGTCGGGAGGAAAAGCCGTCCGAGTTCAGCATCTTTTAATTGCAGTGTGAGCAAGCGAGCGAGTGGAGCAGAAAGAAAAAAAAACAGCGGCTTTGAAAAATTTTCTTTTCAGGTCAGCAGTTGTGTTCTTTGTGGGTTATGGATGCAGGGGAGAGATTTGTTTTAAAAAAGTGGCGGTTTGGCTGTTTAGTAGTTTCTCTGTTCATTAAGAAGTTGGGGGCTGGGGCAGTTTGGGATGCGGTTGGCAACGCAATACTGGCCAGAGGACTGTGAGTGTGTAATACTGTTTCGTGTGAGGAAATGCAGATGTATAATGCTAGGGTGAAATAATTTAAAAAAACAAAAAAAAACCCAGATTTTTTTGACTGGATGTTTTACCGTGGATGGGGCAACATACTGTATGTAGACACCAGCAGAGACTGTGCGAGTGCTAGAAAGTGCAAGTATGATGAAGTAGGAAGTAGTCAGGCACTGTATGTACAGTATAAATGGTCACTGTATGTATAAATGTATTTATACATACAGTGACTCAGATAAATGGGTTTATTTAACTACATATATGACCAACCCATTGCTCAAATATATATATATATATATATATATATATATATATATTTATAAAATGGGTAGGTAAAAATCATAGAAATTCCACTAACATGATTGGACAGAATGCATCACATGACCGTGCATTATTTCCCAACGACCGCACACCTCCCAGCGCGACCGCACGCCTGAACTACTTTTTATCCTTCAAAACCTTCTCACCAGTAGTGAGATCATTCCACATCTACCACAGATAGGCACCCACATGCATACAAGTGGTACATTCAGACTGCTACCAGCATAAATGACAACTGCCCCTTGTAAATGAATTGCTGCCAAAGTTCAAACTAAGACTGACTGAAAAAAAAAAAAAGAGGTTTATATTTCTTTTTATTTTCATTTACTATTCCTAGAATAGTCGTCGTCTTTATAGGGAGGAGAAAGAGTGAGGAACACTTTCACTTTTATCAGTGAGATGTAGCATGACCGAGCGTGGTCAATAATGGTACCTAATATGCAGGCAGACACTGAAAGCAAGTCCCTCGGTGTGAAAAAGCAAAGTAACTGCATTTTACGTTATTTTTATTGAGAATTCTGTAAAAGAAGAAGCCAGCTGAAGCGAGTGGTAGACAGCACTTTCCCTTTTATCAGTGACATGTAGCGTGACCGAGCGTGGTCAAAAGTGATCAATAATGTGCAGCCAAACAGTGAAACTAAGTCACACTCTTTACCAGAAAACCAAACAAACTGTGCACTTCAGCTTATTTTAATTTAAAATCCTGTAAAAAAGCTGCCATCTGAACCAAGTGAAGAGCTAGCGCAGAGCGAGAGTATTGGCAGCGTCAGAGAGGTAACGCAGGGCAGAGCGAGTGTTGCTCTAGCAATGCTACCACTCGCTTCAGCTGGCTTCTTCTTTTACAGAATTCTCAATAAAAATAAAACGTAAAATGCAGTTGCTTTGCTTTTTCACACCGAGGGACTTGCTTTCAGTGTCTGCCTGCATATTAGGTACCATTATTGACCACGCTCGGTCACACTACATCTCACTGATAAAAGTGAAAGTGTTCCCCACTCTTTCTCCTCCCTATAAAGACGACGACTTTATTCTAGGAATAGTAAATGAAAATAAAAAGAAATATAAACCTCTTTTTTTTTTTTTAATTCTATGCCAGACAGGGATTACTTTTGCTCTCCACAAAAATATTTATTTCCATTTTATAAGATAGATAATCCACTCTGGGGTGTCTGGTCGTGCTCTGATATCTGCGCCTTGGGTAGTTGAAGCATACCAGCCTGCGGCCTCGTGCGTATATCAGAGCACGACCACACACCCTAGAGTGGATTATCTATTACATATACACACACACATACAGATATATGCACGAAGATCATTTGCCATACATCACATTGTGTGTGTATATATATATATATATATATATACAGTATGTGTGTGTGTATATATTCACACACACACACAGAAAAGGCAAAACCAACTATACATTTGAAATACCTAAAAGAATATGTACCTTGCATTTACATAAGCTTTCAAGAGGGAAAAAGAACTTAACAGAGATTCACCCATTTATCACAATGTATCCACAGGAGTTTAACTTTCTCTGGCTTGTAGCTTCTAGAATCTTTCAGGATTATGGACTGTAAAGATAATTGCACATTTCTAAGAATTTTAGCATGGTGTATCAGTCTTTGCTGGGTAACCCAGACACACCTAGACTGCCAAATATAATACCTAAAGACAGAACAAATTATATACAAGGTTTCAGCATTGTATTTAGCCCACCCATCTACATAGTCACCATATAATAAGATGGAATATGTCAATGAGGAAAAAAGGAGTTCTCGCCATTCTCTTGCCACATAGGACCAAAAGGGAAGTATGTATTCACATTCTAAAAACAAATGTGCTTGTGTTTCTAAAGCCTGCACGCACGCATCTCTTAAACAGTACCTCTCTGTAAGCTGTTTATTATTGCGCACGCTCAGTCTGCCATAGTTACCCCGCCAGACAGTGTCCCATACAAACTATAGTAAACTTTTACTAGACAGTTGTTTAATAATAAATGAAAGCCTATTTTGTGGGCAGCTCGGAAAAGACACAGATTCTTTGTACTCTGTTTGAAGTATATGAAAATATATATATATTTTTTTTATTTTAGTTTAACCAGGTATAGCACACTAAGCTGAAAGCTTTTTTACAGGAGCGACCTGGGAGCACAAGGAGGTTAAGTGACTTGCTCAGGGTCACACAGTATGCAAGTGGAAGCTGTGGGATTCAAACCCAGGTCTGGTCTGCTGGATGTCACCAGATTTGCAGCTCAGAGCCTTAGACCACTGCGCTATACTGCCTCCATTTTCTCTGTTTTTTTCTGTCTGAAGTTTGCATCTATGAGATGGTAATGTTCCATCTAATAGCATTTTTAACTTGCTTTAGCCCATACCTCGGAAGCTTTGGGATTCTGTTCAGCAACCCTGGTCTCTTTTGTGTGTAATACACCAAACACGGATCCAGCCACGTTAATACACAAGGTTTCCAAATCTTGTCCCCAGGTTTTAATGCCAACCCAAAATTATATATAAGGAATATACTACAGTAAAAGGCCACTGGATTAACCATGTCCAAACCTCCTCCTTGAATTTTTCTATATGTGCATTCTCTCTTTATAGGGTTTAACATACAGTCCCAAAGGGCTTGAAAAAAAAAACACTGTATAAATGCAGTAAAAATAGACGGGGGGGACGGGGGACATAAATATATAAAAAAAAAAAAAAACAGGGAGAAGTAGCATCTTCATTAAAAGGACTCTCTTCTTTTTAGCAGTCTGTTGTCCTTTCCATGAGGAGACAAGCCGATTAGCAATCCTATTGGCAGTTGTGTTTTGCCATATCTCCGCTCCCAAATTCATTCCCTAGTATGGAGATCGGGCCTTCTGATACTGGTACGACTGCAAATTTAACATTATTAGGAATAGGTGTGTTCCCTAAGGAGATTCCCTTGCTTCTGTCATAGTTAATCTTAGACCCAGATTGCCTGGAAAAGGAGGTGAACGTCTCTGTCAGTACATGCTCCTTGGTAGTTGGGGCCAAGCACAGAACTAAGTCATCTGCATGTGCCATCATTTTAATTGAAAGGGATCCTGTAGAAACAGCTAGTCCAAATATCCGGATATTGTGTGCTATGTTTCTTAACAAAATATCTATACTAAATGTATATAGAAGTGGGCTGAGGGGACAACCCTGCCTAACTCCCCTTTTTACCTTGATCTCTTTCCCTAACCACCCATTAACATTGGGAATAACCGTGGCGTACTGTACATCATTTTTAACCAACCTATGAAGGTATCCGGAATCCTGTAAGCTTTAAGTGCAGTAAACAGAAACTCATGAGACACCTTATCAAAGGCTTTTTCCTGGTCAATTCCAAGTATGTACCCCTGAATCTCATTATTGTTAGTCTTTTGAAAAATCTCCCGTAACAGAATAAGGTTATCATACTGATGTCTGTTTGGGACTGCACATGTCTGATATGGGCTTATCAATTTGTCAGCAAGTGCAGACAACTTTTTCAACAATATTTTGCTTAATATTTTGAGGTCAGTATTTAAAAGACTCGGCGGTTTCCAGTTTTTTAACTCCTCTCGGACACCTTTTTTATATAAAAAATTAAAAGTGCTTGGTTCATAGAATCTGATTAAAGATGCATTTTGATGCATGTCATTGTATACCAAAGCAAGAGCAAGTCCCTCTAGATAGGTTTTGTAAAACTCAGAACCTATGCCATCTGTCCCCGGTGCTGAGTTAGATTTCAGGGTAGTTATTGCAGTTTTTATTTCATCCCGGGTAACTGGACCAGACAAACTTGTGGCATCTTGGTCCTCTACATGTGGGAGTTCTAAGTTCTTAAATTTCAGTTTGGATTTGTCAATCCAAGGAGCCATCCAAAAGAGGGAAAGTACATAGCTTGCCACCTGGTTTACAATATTAGTGGGGGATATCACTATTTGACCAAAATCTGAAACCACTTCTGTGATCACTCTATGTCCTACCCAGTTTTTACACTCTTTAAAGGGATCCATAGACCCTTTCTTCACGTTTGTGCCAAATCTTAGTTCTTGTTCCAGGGATTTGGTCCTGTCATACTGGAAGTTGAACATTTGTTTCTTTATTTCCTAAATTTGAGCCCCATAATCCATTTTATTGGTTTCTGTTTGTGAAATTAACTTTTGCTGTTGATTTCTTAATTGCAGATATTTCAAGTAATAACTGTTTACAGCACTTTTTGCATGAGTCTTACTTCGAGAGGGTTCCTTCAGTAGGTAATAACATGTAAGACTAGCACCATCTGGTGTCAGGACCCAACGGCAGACTTTTCCAGCAGTACCCGACGGTGGACTGCCCACCGACATCACGTGACCGACATCAGCGTAAGTCTATATAGTGGGCGGTCCCCAGGCCCACCCTCAAGTTCTTTCCCTCCATCGCCTCATGCAGTGCCTTTCAGTAGACTCACCTCAGCGATCGTCGGTTGAACATTCCGTTTTTTCAGTCGTTTTTTTCCTCAAAAAATCGCCGCTATTTATTTTCAAACGATCTATGTCGTCTCCAAAAAAGAAGTGCGAGGCTTGTGGCACACAGATCCTGCACAAGGACAGTTACAAACGGTGTGTGATTGCCTAGGCCCAGACCATCCGGTTGCCTCCTGTGCCAACTGTCAGCCTTTCAACCAGGCCACGCGTAAGTGAAGGCAGCAGGCCTTAGGCTCATCTCCTCAAATCTCGATCAGCATCATTAGAGAAACGAATGGAGAAAATCTGAGATTCGGCCTCCACTTCTTCCTCTTCCCCTTCAAAACATAAAAAGAAGGAAAAACACTGTGAGAAGGAGCACAACACAGAGAGCAGGCCTGAGGCTTCCAGGCCGGCGGCTAGCAAGGCCGCTCCCCCGCCGCCTGCGGTAAGGATCCAGGCCACATCCGGGGACTCTTCCTCCAAGACTCTTCTCCCAGTTACAGTGCAGGATAAGCCTGCGACTGCCACTCCCCAGCTCTTCTGAGGACCGCATGGCTGCCGACAAGTCTGTTCCCCACTCCACTGGGTCCCGCACAGCTGTTGTTGCCATGTCGTGGTGGGGGCTCCTCCTCTACTCCTGCCGCACCTTCACCCAGTCAGATGCTCCCTTCTGGGGACCACTCGGGCGTCGCTGTTCCGTCGGGGACTAACATCAGCCCACACAACGTCCGGAGTAGCCCATGGAAGACTACCCCTCTTCCCCTTCCTTCTCCACCAGCTGAGGCTTCTTCCAACCCCGTCTCTCCGGCTGAAGATAACGCCAGTCCTCTGGAGGCGGTCTCTCCAGGGTTGCACCCACTTTCCCCTTCTGGGGTCTCAGGTCAAGAGGATCCTCCTCTACCTATGAAGCCGTCCTTGGAGGTTCCCCCTATACCTGACTTATGGAGCATTCCACGGCCAGTCGATCAACCTGCTCCCCGCTCCCTCACCGGAGCAGCCCCCAGTGACTTTGGCTTCTCCAACACCAGTCTCCCAGCCGGAACCCGCTCCCTTGCCGCCGTTGGACCTTTCTACGGGCAAGGGTCCCTTGTCGGATCCATTGCGACGGGTCCCAACACCGGCGTACCCGACACCAAACGTGGTCCTGACGTCGGCTCTGCCGAACCCGTCGTCAGTGGTTCCGATGCTGGCCTGCCCAACACCGGACCCCTCTCGTGTTCCATTGACAGGGGTCTTGATCCCAGCCTATCCTACACTGGACCCAACGTGGATGCCCCTGACGTTGGGCCCCCCCCCCCAATGTCAGGTCTCTTTGGTCGACCCCACTTTGTCCCTTAAAGCCCCTCAGGATATTTCACAGGCCATACGCCGGCTGGTCTGTCACATAAGTGGCTCTCCCAGGGACATGTCTACCTGGGTTATTCACATTTCCCAGGTTATTCTCCAGGGTACCCAGAATATTCGTATCCTCCTCGTGGTTACCCTTCCCCACCTCCCCCTCCGCCTATAACTTCTCTTCCTCCTCCTCCACCCCCTCTGGTCTCTCAGCTGAACGTTAGGGAGGTCATTACATCCTGGTAGAAGGACGTGAGAGCTGAGCTAGTTACGGAACTGGAGAGTAGGCTCCCACATCCTCCTCCCTCTCCCAGGTCTGATTCCCACGTGGACTCTGACTCTGACACTGTCCACGTCCGGGGAGCTGCCAGGGCGGACATTTCTCTACTGGATTTCCAAATGGGAGACAATCCGGGCTCTGGGGGGCACTCTTCAGGGGAATTGTCACTTCCTGATTCTCCAACCCTGGGGAAGGTATCTCCGAAATCTCCTCCAGAAGACCCTTCCTTCGTGGATCTTCTGAGGTCTGTCCAAACCTTCTATGAGTGGGAAACAGAGGAACAAGACTCGATGCGGCAGAGGCTTGTGGAGCATCTGGATCTCGAGACCCAAGCTACGGTCCCTGTTCCCCCTTGGATAGCACCTCATCTAGACCTCCCCTCGACCATCTGGCAACTGCCTAATTCCATCCCAGCTGTCCCAAAGAGAGCTGACCGGACATACTGGGCACCTAAGGATGCCCTCTTTCTGGCTGCCCATCCTAAGGCGGACTCTGTGGTCATTTCAGCTGCTCAGGATCGATCGTCTGCTTCTAAGCACCTGAGTTTGGTTCTTCCCGACAGAGTCCAAGCACTTTGACCAGTTCGGGAAAAAAGTTTATTCCTCGGCTACTTGTGCCTTGAGGTCCCTGAACTACGTAGCTCACATGGTGTCCCACCAAAAAGCTACCCTTGCCAGGCTGGAGGACTGAATTCAAGATATGCCAAATTTGGACCTCAAAGAGGAACTCGCCCGGGATATCCAACTCTTAAAAAAAATTTTGTCAGCATGCTCTCCGGGGCACCTACGACTCTGTCGACTCCGTGGCTCAAACCTCAGTGACCATCTTCCCCCTTCTGCGGCATGCCTGGCTCCGCATCGCAGGCTTCGCTAACAAGGTCCAGTTGGCCATACTAGATGCTCCCTTCCAGGGCTCAGTGCTCTTTGGTGGGGATGCCAAGGACATCATCACAGACCTCCAAGAACGAGGTCAGGCTCTTAGGTGTATGAGGTCCATGTACCGTCAGGGCAGCCAGCAAGGTCAAGCGCAGCAGCCCTTTTGGAGACTGACCTGGAGGCAGAGACGTAGATGCCCCCAGTCTGGGCAGGGAAAGCGTAAGGCCACGGGTAACATTTCCACCCCCCGCCTCTAAAACCCAGCATCTTTCTGGAGGACCTCCTCCAGCCTGACCCAACACTTCCTGACTTCTTGGCCTCAACCCCGCCTCCATTTCTGGAAGAGGAACAGGTGGGGGGGGGGGTTCGCTCGTCACCTGCAGGAGTGGCAGCACATCACCTCCGACAGATGGGTCCTGCAGTTAGAGTCCGTCGGGCACAGCATAGAATTCTTAGAGGTTCCTCCCGAATCTCCTTCTCGAAGGTCTGCCTATTCCAGAGACCTGGTGCTTCTAGTAAGGGAGGAAGTAGAGGCTGTCTGTAGAAACAGGCAATAGAGCCGGTCCCTCTTCGTCAGAGGGGACGGAGTTTCTACTCCCATTTTTTCCTGGTTCCAAAAAGGACAGGCGACCTAAGACCCATATTGGACCTCAGCAGACTAAACCTGTTCATCGAGTACAAAAAATTCAGGATGCTCACGCTCCAGAGTCTGCTACCCCTGTTGCAGGACAACCACTGGTTGTGCGCTCTGGACATGCAGGATGCTTACCTGCACATCCCGATATTAAAGAACCACCGCCGCCTCCTGCGGTTTGTCTTTCAAGAGGATCATTTTCAATTCAAAGCTCTCCCCTTTGGACTTTCTTCGGCACCCAGGGTTTTCACCAAGTGCCTAGCGGTGGTGGCTGTGACCTTGAGACACCAGGGTATTGCGGTTTTCCCATACCTGGACAACTGGCTGATCTCAGCCCCTTCCAGGGAGTCCCTTACGGAGGCGCTTCACAATACCTTTGACCCATTTTCCAGATTGGGGATTACGGTCAATTTCCAGAAATTCTCCTTGACTCCTTCCCAACGCCTTCAGTTTATTGAAGCCGTTCTGGACACAGTTCAGGGCAGAGCCTTCCTCCCTCTGGATTGGAGGGATACTCTGATGGAACAGGCCACCATGGTGGCCTCTTCCAGGTATCTCCCAGCCCGAGAAGTCCTACGCCTTCTCGGCCTGATGGCAGTCTCTACCTCCACAGTCCCCATGCCAAGGCTCCACGTGAGAATTTCTTAGTTGTCCCTCAGAGTTCAGTGGGATCAGCTTCAGGATCAGCTGGATCAACCAGTTCTTATCTCCACCACTATGCAGAAGGATCTTCTATGGTGGAGAGATCCCTCAAACCTATCCTTAGGCCGCCCCTTTCGGGACGCTGCTCCCATGGCAATCCTTACAACAGATGCCTCCAACAGGGGTTGGGGCTCTCATTTGGGGGACCACCAGACTCTAGGACTTTGGTCCCGTCAAGAGATGTCCTTACATATCAATGTCTTGGGGATGAGAGCAGTACTGTCTGCTCTTCAGGCATTTCAGACCATTCTACCCAAGGGACTAGTTCTTATACAGATGGACAACACCTCCATTGTCTGGTATCTCAGCAAACAGGGCGGCACTCGCTCCTACCCCCCTTTGCAGATAAGCGATGAGAGTGTGGGACAGGGCAAGTCTGTACGGTCTGTCCCTCACAGCCATACATGTTCCAGGAGTGGAAAACATTCTACCAGACAACCTCAGCAGATCATTCACCCTCAATCATGAATGAGAACTAAACCAGGCAGTGGCAGAATCTCTATTTCAGAAATGGGGACGACTGGAACTCTACCTATTCACCTCCCCATTCAACGCAAAGCTTCCCAGCTTTTGATCGCTCATTACAAAGCATGGTGCTTTTTGGCACGACACGTTGCCTCTCTCCTGGACAGGGAGATTTTTGTACCCCTTCTCTCCGTTTCCCATTCTCCAGAGGGTGCTCCTCAAACTCCAATTGGAGGGAGCAGAAATGTTCCTTGTAACTTGGCATAAATAAACTCATACTGAAAAATAGAAGTAATTGGAGGAAATAGACCACATGGTATGTTTTCAGACGTGCATTAATTCCCTAGATATGCATGGTTGAACAGTACCAGTAGTAGCCACAAAACATAGTGGCATCAGAGAAGTAGAGTAGTACCTATGGAGTGACCTAGTGGAGACACGAGCAGTAATAGCACTGGAAACAGTACCACAACATGCACTGCAAGCACAATACGATCAAGCCTACTGAGTAATGATACAGTGTCACAGCGCACATCATGGCCAGAGAAATCATAAATATGAACAAAGCAGCACTTGCAAACCAGTGAACAGAATAGGGCACCAACAAACAGCAACACTGACCACAGCAGAAGTAGTTCATCAGTCAATACAAGACAGGATAGGTATTCCAACAATGTGTTTCAGATGTGTAGATTTACAATCAGTGGGCCGGTAAACTGTCACCACCATGCATCTTCCCCCAAAATAATCTCCGGCACACAACTTCCATTTTCAACTGCACATTACAGAAATCTCTCACACCGCGCTGCGACACCAACAGAGATCTAAATGTGATCGTAAACATATCACACAGAAATAGTAGTGTTAGACAAGTAGCACTAGTAAATGTTACAAGGACTGTGAATGTAATAGTAGTGTTTTGTAAGAAATTATTAAACGTGCACAATTGATCATCGTGCAGCATTATGCAAATGAGCAGTATATCCCATCATGCCTATTGTTAGTGAATGGTTACAGATGTAGAAACGAGTTAATTACAAAGTTTTCCACCATTTAAAAAAAGGAAAAAAACAGTAATACCTTATCAATAGTTCAAAAAATTAAACAATGTTTTTCAGGAAGCAGAAGTTTATTAGTAACTATTTAAATAAGTATGGTTTCAGAAACAATATGTGTGATAGTGAAACAAATTATGTGATATAAACACACAAAACTAACGGATTTGTCTGCTTTTAATATCTGTAACAGAACTAGTAGCAATATACCCTATATACAAAGCCATGATCTTACTTCGAGAAACAGCTCTTGCAGCAGGTTACACCATTAGGACTGAAGCTGGCAGGCGCCAGGACTCCACGGAAAAATTCTAGCTAGCAATATCCAACGGGGGACTGCCCCCAACGTCAGCCCCTCCCTCATGTCAGGCATCACATAAAAGGGGGCGGTCCCCCAGCATCCCCAGTTCTTTTCCCGCTGTCGACTCGCCAGCATCGGCCTCACGGAAGCCTGCTCTACTCTACGACGTGTGAAATCTTCAATTTAAAAACTTTACTCCATGTCTGCTTCTTCTTCTCCTTCTCCCGACGGACGTCCCTCTAAGTGCACCTGCGGCAAGCAGATCTCCTTAGCAGACCATCATTCTGCCTGTGTCAGGTGTCTGGGCCCGGAGCACGACACCCAAGCCTGCTCAATTTGCCAGCAGTTTAATAGCAGGACCCGGATCCGGCGCCAAAAGGCCCTTCAGGGATTCCTCCTCGAGGAGAAATTAAAAAAGATGGAGAAAAGACCTTCCTCCAGAGGGGAATCTTCTCACAAATCTGAGAAGCATCGGGACTCGGACAGAGCAAAATCTCCAAGCAGGGCCTCAGAGTCCAGAACCATCTTCAGCTCTGCCCGGGCCGATAGATCTCCTTCCCGGGCTCGCTCCCAGCCTCCCCCGGTAAAGGTAAGGTCTTCAGGGGGCTCCTCCGCCTCCCTACACCCGCTCAAGACCTCTTGGGCACTGGATGCCTCTAAGCCTGCTCCTTCGGACAGGCATGAAAAGTCTTCCTCCAAATCACGAGGTGCGTCTGACCGACGCCGGGACACCGACTTCAGGTCCGTCTCCCAACCTCCCAAGAAGACTTCCGAGCTGACGTCCCTTAAGCAGATGATGAAGTCCAAGAAGGCATCCGACCCAGCACCTGAAAAGCGACCAACTACTACACCAACATCGGTGGACACCGGACGTCAGGGGTCCTCAGGCGAAGAGGCTACCATGCCGCCAGACGACCAGACGGGCGACACGGAGGACACCGGCTTGCCCAGGGAGCTGGATCCAGTGCTTCCCCGGGACCCGATGCCCGAACCAGATGACAGGCCCACCCCGATGACAGGCCCACACCGACGCTGGGTCCGTCGTCAGGTATGAACATCCAGGAGGTGAAGAATTTGTTCACCTTCTGGTGGGAAACGATTAAGAAGGATGTGGTTCCCCCTAAGCCTCAGCCTCCTCCACCACCTCCACCCCCTCTTAGGGGTGCCGAAGGTGACAGACCCCCGACAAGCCTACTCCGCCTCCTCGGGGCCGATTGAGAGACAGAAAACACCCTTCACGCTCTCCCTCAGAGTCCCCGAGCCCAAAGCGACCCAGAGGCGGACGTCTATCATCAGGAGATGACTCCAGACCGGATACGTCCGACATCTCCAGGTCTCCATCTCCTTTCATTCTCCCATCACCAGACCCACAGGACCTCCCAAGGTCACCCCCGGATGATCCCTCCTTTTTGAAAATCATGAGGCACATCCAGGACAATATGGGATGGGAGACTGAAGAGCTAGACCCCGAGAGACAACGCCTTGGCCGGTACCTTAGGCAGAAAGACCCGAAGCCTGTGGTGGTCCCACTTTTGGTGGACACCTTTACGGACGTCACCAAGGCAGCTTGGAAGCGTCGGCATTCCACACCGGCTGTTCCAAAGAAGGCTGACTGCCTTTACAGGGCTCCTACGGAGGACCAGTATTTGGCACAACAACCCCTGGCTGACTCTCTGGTCATTACCGCATCTCATGACAGGTCCCAGCAGCCTCAACATTTGTGCACCCAGCCTCCAGACCAGGAATCTAAGCAATTAGATTCCATGGGAAGACACATGTATGCGGCTGCTACATGCTCTATTAGGTCTTTGAACTATCTGATGCACATGGTGCAATTTCAGAACGCCCTCTGGGATCAGGGCCAAGACCTTCTTAAAGATCTACCGGATTGCGAAAAGGAAGAGGAGCTGCTAAACCTCCTCCAAACTGGGTCTGATGTGGGGACCCAGGTTCTCCAAGCCGCTTATGACTCAGCGGACTCGGCAGCCAGGGGAGCAGCTACAGGCGTTTATCTCCGGAGACACTCATGGCTGAGGGTCTCTGGATTTACCCTGGATGTCCAGAAGAATCTCCTGGACGTCCCTTATAATGGAGCGGTCCTCTTTGGTGAAGAGTCCGAGAAGGTCATCACCAAATTGCAGGACACTGGGAAGGCAGTCAGGACTGTACAAGCTATGTACAGACCAAAATCTGGTTCCTTTCGTAGGAACCAGAATCGTTTTCACGGCTGCCAACAAAGGCAACAGCCATGTTCCGGCCAGCAACCCAGGGGCAACTTTGGCCGTAAGAATCAAGCCAGGTTCCCCTCGGGCCAGGGCCGAAGCATTCAAAAGCAGCCCAGCCCGCGGGGGCCAACACCACCACAGCATGACTCCTTCCCGGCCCTCGCCCCTCCTCTGGATCAAAGGGTCGAGAAGGTCGGGGGTCGCATCTCTCATCACCTTTCAGGATGGCAGAGGATCACCTCCAACCAGTGGGTGTTGCAGTTGGTCGAAAGAGGCCACTCTATAGAGTTCCTCGATCACCCACCATCCAGACCTCCCCTGCTCTCCTGTTACTCGGGTCAGCATGCGCTGCTTATTCAGCAAGAGATCTTGGCCCTCCTACACAAGGAGGCCATAGAACATGTTCCACTGAACCAGAGAGGAAATGGTTACTATTCCCACTTCTTCCTGGCTCCAAAGAAATCAGGGGACTTGCGCCTGATTTTGGATCTCAGTGATCTCAACAACTTTGTGCTGTACCAGCATTTCCGCATGGTGACCCTGCTGGGTCTCATTCCCATGCTCAAAGAGGGCGCATGGCTGGCATCGCTGGACATGCACGACGCTTACCTACATCTCCCGATCGGCTCGGCCTTAGATTTCTAAGCGGGTTTCTAGGGACACCACTACCAGTTCTGAGCCCTCCCTTTGGACTGTCTTGGCACCACAGGTGTTCACCAAGTGTATGGCAGTCGTGGCAGCAGCTCTCAGGAGAAGAAGCCACTACGTGTTTCCATACCTAGACGACTGGCTCCTCATGGCACCTCACGGGAGGCCCTGACGTCCGCAATACAGGATACCTGTTCCCTCTTCCTATCGCTGGGCATCACCATCAATCAGGAGAAGTCGTGCCTTGTTCCGTCTCAGAACTTGCACTTTATTGGAGCGGTTCTGGACACAATTCAGGGAAGGGCATTCCTTCCCCAGGCAGGGCGGAATGCATCAGATCCCTCATAAGGGACATAAAGGAAAAGAAGACGGTACCAGCTCGCACCGTCATTGCCTGCTTCGGACACATAGCGGCTGCCATTGCGTAGATTCCCTAGCTCTACTCCATGTACGGGTTACCCAATGGATGCTGAGAGCACAATGGGACCAAAAGCAGGATCATCTTCAGCATCAGTCTGGATCACGAGCATGATCATCCGAGACTGGCATTGGTGGCTCGTCCCCCGACCACCTCTCGACGGGAGTCCCCTTCACTGCGCCACCTCCTTCAGCGACTCTCTCCACGGATGCCTCCAGGTCCGGATGGGGAGCTCACCTCAACGGGGTCAGGACTCAAGGCTCCTGGACATCTCTGGAGTCCCATCTTCACATAAATATTGTGGAGATGAGAGCTGTTTTATACGCCCTACAAGCATTCCAGACGGAGATTCTGCCGGGTACTCTTCTGGTTCAAATAGACAATACCGAGGTGATGTATTATCTCAACAAACAAGGATGCACTCATTCCTACCCCCTTTACAGGGAGGCTCAGAGGGTTTGGAACTGGGTATTGCAACACAGCGCACACATTATTGTAGTACATGTTCCTGGTGTGGACAACACTATCGATGACAGCCTAAGCCGATCACAGGCCAGGGTCCACGAATGGGAACTGCTTCAGGAAGTCGCAGAGGACCTGCTCCACAGATGGGGGACACCAGAGTTAGACCTCTTCGTGTCCCCATTCAATGCAAAACTGCCCAATTTCTGCACGCTAGATCCAGGGCCTGGTGTTTTCTGGCGAGACGCGTTGTCCCTCTCTTGGATGGGCAGGTTCCTCTACACTTTCCCGCCCTTTCCTTTGATCCAGAGAGTTCTATTGAAGCTCCGTCAAGAGCAAGCATGCCTTATTCTAGTAGCACCCTTTTGGCCCAAGCAGATTTGGTTCCCTCTCTTACATCAGCTGGCCCAGGAACCTCCAGTGCCTCTGACATTTTGCTCTCACCTTCTATCCCAGGAGACAGGCTCCTTGGTCCATCTGGATCTTTGGTCTCTGAACCTGCATGCCTGGTTCCTAAGGACATAACAGTCCTGAGATACGGGGTCTCTCAGGAAGTTGCGGACGTTCTGGTGGCAGCCAGAAAACCCTCTACTCACGCTGCTTATGCCATGAAGTGGCATAGATTTTGTAGTTGGGCTCAGGCTCAAGCATTGACCCCATTGGAGTGTTCTGTACGGTCTGTTTTAGACTAACTCCTATCCCTCTATGAGGCAGGACTGGCCTATTCCTCTATTAAGGTCCATCTATGCGCTATTTCAGCGTACCGTTCTCCGATAGGTCACAGGTCTGTAGCTCAACTAGAGACTTCTCACGCTTTTTTGTGCGGCATCCTGCACTTGAGATCTCCCATCAAAGACCCGGTTCCACCTTGGGATCTTCCTTTTGTTCTAGAGCAGCTTACGTTGCCTCCTTTTGAACCAGCCGCAGATTGCGAGCTGCGACTCCTCGCTTGGAAGATGCTCCTTTTAGTTGCTGTTACTTCTGCCAGAAGAGTTTCTGAGCTTCATGCACTCATGTGCAAGGATCCTTATTTGGTTTTTCTCAAAGACAGGGTGTCCTTAAGAACAAATCTCACAGCTCTATCACTATCTTGATACCATATCCTTTTTCACCCCCTTCCAGGCCGGTTTCAGGAAAAATCACTCCACCACCTCCCTTCTTCGCCTTACTAATGCCATCCTCACGGGAATGGACAAAGGAGAAATAACAGCTGCCATTTTCATCGACCTGGCGAAAGCCTTCGACACAGTCTCCCATCCCCTGCTGCTGGCTAAACTTGCCCAAGCAGGACTGTCAAATAACGCAGTTGACTGGTTCCACTCTTACCTGGCTGACAGGTCCTAATCAGTCCGCATCGGCTCAGCCAGATCCACCTCACTCCCTATCACCAGTGGTGTCCCTCAAGGGTCTGTACTCAGCCCGCTGCTGTTCTCTTTCTTTCTCAATGACCTGCCTGCAGCCTGCCTACAAGCATCTATCCACATGTATGCTGATGACACGGTGCTGTTCACCTCTGGCCCATCCACTAGTGCCGTGACAGCCTGCCTACAGCAGGATTTCGACTCCATCCAACGTTGGTTCACCTTAAACCAGCTATACCTAAACCCTAAAAAAACAGTCTCCCTCACCTTCGGCTCCCGGTCCAAAATAGCACGGCTTCCCGCACCTCCTACATTCTATACTCTGGATAGCACCCCACTAGAGGTCTGCACCGCTTATCGTTATCTTGGGGTCTGGCTAGACCAGCATCTTGACTTTTCAGTGCATTTTGATGCTCTACACAAAAAATTGCACCCTATGTTGGGAGCCCTCTACCGGAATAAAAATTGCATCCCTCTACATACTGGACAAGCAATAGTGCAAAAAATGATCCTACCTATTATTGATTACGGGGATGTCGTCTACTGTGCCGGCCCCCAAACTTCCCTAGCTAGGCTAGATCCCCTTTTTAACTCTTTTTGCCGCTTCTCGTTAAACCGCCCTCCCAATACCCACCACTGTGTCCTCTACCAATCCTTGGACCTCCTGTCTCTTCATAACGAAGACTGCTGCACTGCGCTAAAACCTCCTCAAGTTCTGGTCACATACCTCCCTCTACCTGTCTTCCTCCTTAGCCACCTCTCTCCTCCCTACTTATGCTCTTGAAATATTGGGCTAGGCTCCTACACATCTCCCACAGATACACCCAGTCAGGCCAGGCTGCTTTCAGCTTCAGGTTGCTCAAACTATGGAACTCCCTGACAGCCGGTATTAGACATTCCACAAGTACTCCTCAACTGAATGCTCTTCTCAAACTACACTTCGCTACCAACTGCAACTGTAACCGCCCCCCTTAGTCCTCCCCCTCGACTCCATAATCCCCCCCAGTTATGCAACAACTTGTTCTGATTCTAACTTGTAGTTCTGCTCCCTACGCATGTCTGGTAATACATTCTAGTTGAAGTGATTAAGTACCTATGCAACTGTACTTGAACTGTCTCCCCTATTGCTTGTAATCTGTCTATGTATGTTCTTGTTTTTTCTGCTGTAATTTTCCTTACCAGTGTAACCCCCTACCCCCAGGGCGCATCTGGAATTGAGCAGTACTCTGCTCAGCATGCCTTCCTGGTAAATCTCTTAAATAAATAAATAATAAATAAATCCTAAGTTCCTTCCCAAGGTGGTCTCGGCTGTCACACTCAACCAGGATATAGACCTCCCTTGGTATTACCCGAATCATGGTAACAGGGGGGGAAGCCCTGTTGCACACTTTGGATGTGCATAGGTGCCTCAGATATTATCTGACCAGAACCAAAGCCCATCGGACTTTGGACCAGCTGTTTGTTTCCTGCACACAGAGGATGATCGGTACTCCTGTTTCCAAACAGTCGCTTTCTAGATGGCTGGTAAAGTGCATTATGTTTTGTTATCAGAAGCGCAATAAACCCTTACCGGGACTGGTGAAGGGTCACTCTACTAGGGGGGTGGCTACCTCCTTCGCTGCGCTTAAAAATATCTCCACTTCAGCCATCTGTGTGGCAGTGACCTGGAGCACTGTGCACACATTCATCAGGCACTACAGTTTGGATATTGCCTCTGGCGCAGAGCTGGTTAAACGCTGGCGGTCCTTCAGGGACTTTTGTCCTGAAGCTTGGAGTTTTTCCTCCTATCCTCCTCCCGATAACAACTTGGTCCCTTACTGCTTGGGAATCAGTCCTAATGGTGTAACCTGCTTCAAGAGCTGTTTCTCAAAGTAAGATAGTACAGTTACGTAAGAACTTACCGTAACAGTAGATCTTCGAGAACAGCTCTTGCAGCAGGTAGTTTCCCTCCCACCTTCCCCTCTGGAGGTTGAGTCTTCTGACCTAGTTTCTAGGCTACAGCGTCTTTCGACGCCTTCTGCAAACCTTCCTTTGGAAGTGGATCCTCGGTCTCCCCTTCGGATGTCATTGTTGGGCCGGGAGTCTCCAGCGGGAGAACTGGGGATGCTGGGGGACCGCCCCCTTTTATGTGATGCCTGACGTCGAGGAGGGGCCAACGTCGGGGGTGGTCCCCCATTGGATATTGCTAGCTGGAATTTTTCTGTGGGGTCCTGGCGCCTGCCGGCTTCAGTCCTGATGGTGTAACCTGCTGCAAGAGCTGTTCTTGAAGATGTACTGTTACGGTAAGTTCTTATGTAACTGTACTTTACAAGTGCATTAAGCCACTCGAAAGGAGGCATTTACAAGGAATTATGAAATGGGTATGAAAAAATAAGCTCAGTGATTGGCTAGAAAACCAGTGTAATATCTGTATTACACATAGAATAAAAAAAGTACAGGCAAAGATATCAATGCCCCTAAATGGAATGTTCACAGCTAGGCATGGAACGTTCACTTTTCAAAAGCCGCCATTGTTTTTAGTCTTGGTAAGCGAGAGAGTGAATGTCTTGGAAGCTGACCAACTGATGCCAATAACTCGGCTATTCTGCCAATCACTGAGCTTTTTTTTTAATGCCCATTTTATAAATTTGTTTACTGACTGAAAAGTCAGAGATGACTTAATCAGTCCCGTAAAAAGCGACACACTGCAGCAACTCCCCCTCCCCAACGAGCTTCTTTCTCTGCCAAAAGCGTCAGCTACTCACCAGCACTGTGAATGATGTCATTACCTAGTAGGCGGAAGGACTATTTTATCTCAAATTAACACAGTGATTTCAGTTTTTTTCAGTTTAGTCATATTTTTTAAGGTGACAAAAATATTACAAAAAAAAAAAGAGAACCATTTTATAAGTGCAATAAAACACTCCAGGGTGTGTGTTGAACAGATATTAACGCACTTCCAGGGGCTGAAGACACTCGGCCAGTGGCCTCGTGCCTTACTACGCCCCTGGGCATGCGGTAATATCTGTTCAACACACACCCTGGAGTGTCTTATTGCTTACTTTTTTTTTTATTACATATCTGTATCAAGCCCTTTGCTTATAAAATATGCACAACAGTTAGGAAATCATATATTTGGAAGTTCCCATTTTCCAGCATAATGGATGCTCCCAGCATTTCCTATAATACACAGTAAGATTGTAACCAAACAACAAATGGTCAGTTTTAAACTTAAACCAAATAGCAGTATCATTAGTAAATGAGATTATAAAATCTCTATCATATGTTACATACTTGATTAATAATTTAACTTATATAACGAAGTACAAAGAGGCCTAAGAGATAGTTAGGAACTGGAGTATAGAAGAGCCCAACTGTGGCTCTAAAAGGATTACAGGTTACCCATTTCAAGAAAGAAAAAGAGGGGAAAAAAAAATAGGCCACAATTCAACCTATCCTAGGCCTACTTGTCGGTGTTGCAAATAGAATTTAATATGCATAGTAGGTGATTACCTCTTTGACTAAGGCCCAGTACCAGCAGAAGTGGGCAAGACGAAGAACGAAATGAGAAAATTACACCTTTTCTCTCATCTGTTGTCACAGTACTTGGTACCAGAAGGGTGCTAAACTACCAAAAGACAGAATCTGTTTATTTTCTAACCCCTTTCTCCATTATGTCCCCTAAATAAGTACATCCCATCTAGCCCATCTGTTTATGAATTGTGGGGTCTTAAGAGCAAGGGAAAAAGTTATTCTTTCAAAGGTTTTTATATTATTGACCAGCTCCTTCTACTTAGTCTCGGCGGTGGGGGTAGGGGGGGGGATATGGGACAGCCATTTCTTAGTAATCATCTTACAAGCAGCCGCATTTAAGATGTTCCAGAGATATTGGGCTTCTCGTCCCCTTACCTCCAGGGGATATAGGCTAAGGATTAAATGTTCCGGTCCCAAAGGGGTTGTGATATTAAAAATCTTTTGCAATTGTTGTTGTATGTTACTCCAATATTGGTTGAGTAGAGGACAGTGCCAGAAAATGTGGGCCTGTGAGGCCTGGGTATCACCACACTTTCGCGAACAGGAGGGTGCAACCTCAGAGTTTCATTTAACCACTTGTTCAGGTGCTCGAAAATATCTGCTCCTGAGTTTCCATAAAAACTCATGCCAATCTGGGGATGAAGAGGAGTGCCATGTATTTCTTACTGACTGCAACCATCGTACTTCATTCAGATTTATCCCCAAGTCCTTTTCCCATTTCTCTTTAATATATGTTGTTGAATGTTGTAAATCAGTAAGGTAGTTTTTATATAGCAGGGAGACAGCCCTCCCTCCATTCTCAGTACCCCAGATCTGTTCAAATACCATTGGTTGTGGGGAGTCCCGAGAGTTTAGTAAAGATTTTCAGAGTTGTTTCATTATGTAATCCCTAAGCTGATAGTAAAATCGAAGATCCCCCTGTCCCCAGTGAAATTTTCCCTGCACTTCCTCAAATGATAAAACCTGCTCTCCTTTCATCAATTGCCAGGGTGCTCGGCATCCTTGTTCCTCTTGTCGTTTATACCAAGGGTCTTGGTGAGCCACTATGTGGTGTGAACTAAGAGACCATGCTTGATATTTCCAGAGATATACCTTAGTGGCCCCTCTAACACAGCCTCTTTTACATCCCTCGAGAGCAGCTGCAGTGCCCATAAATGGGGGGGGGGCATATACTAGAGCATTTTGGGTGAATAGCTGAGTCATCAGAGGAGGAGCGCGGAGAATAGCCAGATCAATAGTTTTCCAGTGGGCAAGGTATCTTTGATGTTGCAGCAGGAGGGTTACTCTGATCTGAGCTGCCACCCAATACCCCTCCAGGCGTGGCACACCATAACTCCCCTCTTTCCTTGGGAGAATAAAGGTTTGTTTCCTGATCCTGGGACGTTTTCCTAGCCAAATAAATTTTAAAATAGTATTTTGCCAGGTGTCTAATTTTAGTTTGGGAATCCTACAGGGGACACACTGGAATAGAAAAAGGAATCTAGGCAGGAGATTCATTTTAGTGGTTTGGACTCTTGAATGGAGGGGGAGTGGTAGTAAGGACCATCTCTCGATATCCGCTTGTATTTGTTTTATCAGTGGGGGGTAATTCAATTGGTACAGAAATTAGTTATTAGGTGATAATTTTATACCTAGATAGTTCATGGCGGGGAGGTCCCATCTCAAGGGATATCTGTCCTTGAGGGCCTGGGTTGGCACGTAGTTAAAGGTGATTGCCTCAGTTTTATGGGTATTCAAGGAGTACCCAGATAGCTCTGAAAATTCTTTTAGATGCTGAAAAAGGTGCGGGATGGTTGTTTCAGGTTCAGTGATATAAAGCAAGATATCATCTGCATATAGAGCAAGTTTATGTTCTTCTTCACTTATCCGAATCCCCCTTATATGCAGATTTTCTCTTAATACTTTGGCCTAAGGGTTCTAGGTACAGTGCGAAAAGGATAGGGGACATAGGACACCCGTGTCGTGCATCTCTACTCAATTTGAAAGAGGAAGAAGTATGACCATTTGATCTGATGAATCCTTTTGGTGATTTACATATTTTAAAAATGATGTTAATAAATTGAGCAGGGAAACCAAAATTAACAAGCACTGCCCAAAGAAAGGCCCATGAGACTTTATCAAAAGCCTTTTCAGCATCTAAACGTAATAGGATAGAGGGTTGATGAGTGAAATTTAAATAATCAATCAAATGGGTGGTTTGCTGGAGGCACAGAGCAAAGTTCATGGTGTACGAACTGGTTAGGGATTGTGGAGGGAAACCGGATTTCCTGGTGCATTTGGGAACTAACGATCTAGAGGGAAATAGCGTTTTGGAAATCCAAGCAAGATTCCAAGAACTTGCCAGTGTCTGTCGGGATAATGGATGCAACATTTCCTTTTCAGAGATCTTGCCAGTACCAAAGGCCTCAGTGGAGAAAAAAATGAAGATCACAGAGGTTAATGACTGGCTCAGGAAGTGGGGCGAAGAGAGTGTTTGGGGGTGTTAGGGAACTGGAAAGGAGTTTGGGAGGATAAGGGACTGTATGCCAAGGACAGGCTTCATTTTGCCCCATTAGGGAAGGAAGTCCTTAAACAGGGGATGGCTGACTACATTCAAGAAAGGTGGGGTTTAAACTTGTGAGGGGAGGATAAGGGAGGGGCTGACCAGAAGCCCTCTCCTCCAGATGAGGGGAGTAGCCTTCAAACCCAAGAGGGGAGGGGAAACAGACTGGGGTGGAGGTTTCAGGAGGAGCAGAGGGAGGATGGAAGTATAAGGAACCTGGGTGGGGTTCGACAAAGGGGATCAGGGATAAAGGGTGGGGGTGGTGTTAGTAAATGCCAGGAGCTTGGGAAACAAGTTGCCAGAGTTCCAGGCCATGCTGTTCGAGGGTGGATGTGGCGGCGTCACGGAAACGTGGGCCAACAAAAACCATGACTGGGACCTAAGCGTGCGGGGTACACTATGCTTAGGAAGGATAGAAAGGAGGGCAGAGGGGGTGGAGTGGCTATGTTCATTAGAGATGACATAGAAATTGCTAGGGTAGAAGAGGCAGAGGAAAACGTGGAGGCCTTATGGGTCACCTTACGAACCCCAGCAGGAGATAAGGTCAAGCTGGGTGTAGTATATAGGCCCCCCAGGATGGGTGATGTTCTGGAGGATGGTTTGCTGGACAACATAATTGCCCAGTGTGGACCAAAAGGGGAAGGAGTGGTGTTGATGGGGGACCTTAATATGCCAGGTACAAACTGGGGAACCATGTCCTCTAAGGTGGCCAAGGAACAGAGGCTGCTGGACGGCTTCCAGGATGTGTTCTTAACACAGCATGTGATGAAACCCACAAGGAGGGGCATGTCCTGGGCGTGGTTCTGGCAGATGGGGATCTGGTAAGGGACCGGGTTGTAGAGGATCCCCTGACTGGGAGCGACCACAATACTGTCTGGTTTCAAATAAGCATGGGGGAGGGAGATCTAGGACACTGGCAGTGGACTTCAGGGGGGCAGACTTTGTGGGCATGGGAAATATTCTCAAGGATCACTTGAAGGGGATTACATCAATGACAAATGTGGAAAAGAGATGGGAGGTCATAAAACGGGGACTTTATGAGGCAGTCAGGACCTGCGCTAAGGTGAAACGTAAGGGAGCAAGGTCACATAAACCATGCTGGTGGTCCAGTGAGGTTCAGGTAGTGGTCAGAGAAAAGAAGGCGGCCTACAAAAAATATATAACAACAAGAGGGGATGGGATAAGGAAATGTATCATCTTGCATCTAGAAAAGTCACCCAGATGGTGAGGGGGGTAAAGTCCAGTAAAGAGCAGCGGCTGGCACAGGGGATACATGGAGGGGAAAAGGGGTTCTTCCGGTACATTGGGGAGCAGAGAAAAACTAAGAGCCATCTCAGCAGATTGAGATCAGAAGGAGGGTGGGTGGAAGAGGTGAGGGACCAGGCAGAGGTATTAAATGAGTACTTCGCCTCTGTGTTCACTAGGGAGGGGGATGGGATATCTACAAAGCAAGGCACGATGGGGATAGAAGCGGCAGTGAGTGGAATCGGGAGCAACAGAAATGGAGCAAGAGGGAGGGAGAGGTACCCCAGGGGTGTCACATCAGGATAAGGATAAAAAGGCCAGTAAGATGGAGGGGACGGATGATGCTATCTCCGCTGAAAGGGTGTGGTTAGCCCTCAAGGCCCTAAAGAAAGACAAATCTCCTGGGCCGGATGGCATTCATCTGAGAGTACTATGGGAATTGGCGGACATACTGGCTGCACCCTTGGCGGAGCTCTTCAACAGGTTGCTTGAGACAGGGAGGGTACCTAGGGATTGGCGAGAGGCACATGTGGTGCCAATCCATAAAGGGGGGTCGAGGGAAGTACCAGGTAACTATAGACCCATCAGTTTGACCTCGGTGGTGGGAAAATTAATGGAGAGTATACTAAAGGAATGATTGGAGGTGTACTTGGAGGAGGTGGGAGGTCTGGATAGTCGGCAACATGGGTTTGTGTCAAACCAATCTTGTGGAGTTCTACGAATGGGTAACATCGGAACTGGACAGGGGAAAGCCTGTGGATGTATTATTCTTGGACTTCGGCAAGGCGTTTGGCTCTGTCCCCCACAATGGTCTGGTGGAGAAACTGATGGGGTTGGGGTAGGCCCTTTGATGGTCAGATGGTTGAAAACTGGCTAGCTGGGCGCACCCAGAGAGTAGTGGTCGGTGGGGAGCTCTCGAACCCTAGAGAGGTCGGTAGTGGGGTACTGCAGGGCTCGGTCCTGGGTCCGATCCTATTTAATGCATACATATCAGACATCAGGGAGGGTATAGGGTATGAAGTGAGTCTCTTCGCTGATGACTCCAAGATGGGAGCAGTAGTTGAGGGAGAAGAGGGGAGGTTGGCCCTGCAAGGGGACCTGGACACCCTGGAAAGCTGGGCTCACACATGGAAATTAAATTTCAATATCACCAAGTGCAAGGTGTTACATCTCGGGCAGGGAAACCCTAAACACAGGTACACCCTGGGAGGGGAGGCGCTGGAGGCCTCAATAGGGGAGAAAGACCTAGGGGTCATGGTGGATGTATGTAAGAATAACTCTGAGCAGTGCAGGAGAGCGGCTAGCAAGGCAAACAGGATGTTGAGATGCATCGTAAGGGGGATCACCTCTAGGAGCAGGGAAGTGATTCTGCCGCTGTACAATGGACTGGTTAGACCACCTTGAGTACTGTGTACAGTACTGGAGACCACACTTGAAAAGGGACATACAGCTCCTGGAGAGGGTACAGAGGTGGGCAACTAAGATGATACGAGGACTAGGGGATTTGACGATGAGAACAGACTTGAGGAGCTCTGCCGGTTTCATTGGAGGAGAGGAGAGATGGGGGGGACATGATTGAGGTCTTCAAGTACCTCAAGGGAATAAATAGGGTAAACATGGAGGGATCTTTAGACTAAAGCAGGGAGGTATCACCAGAGGGCATGGTTTGAAGTTGGAAGGTGGAAGGGTGAGGGAAAAGGAGGAGTTTTTCACTGAGAGGTGGTGGACCCTTGGAATACACTGCCTGGCGAGCTGGTTCAGAGATCCACAGTGGAGGGCTTCAAGAGAGGGTGGGACAGACACAGAAAGTGGATGTATCAGATGATGGCCTGGCCCAAGGGGGTGGGGATGGATGATGGGGGTTTCTGGAACACAAGGGGGGGGCCTCGGCACCCAACTAGGGATCTGAGGTTCGAGCAGACTCGATAGACCGTAAGGCCTAATCTGCTGGCAATTAGTATGTTAGTATGTTATCCTGAGCCTGTCGGTTGGGAATAAATCCAGTTTAGTCTAGATGAATCAGTTGGGGTACCAGTTTCTGTAACCGTCTAGTAAGAACTGACATAAAAAGTTTATAGTCAGTGTTTAGACTAGAGATAGGGTGATAAGAGGGGCAGAGTGTGTTTTTTTTTTTCCTTATTTCAGAATAACTGAAATAATCGCCTGCTCCCAGGAATTCGGGGGGGGGGGGGCGTATCTTGCATTATCTCATTAAAGACAGTTAGTAACAGTGGAACTAACTATCCTTTGAAGTGTTTATAAAACTCTCCCGGAAGTCCATCTGTACCTGGGTATTTGGCTGATTTCAGGTTCGAGAGTACACCCTGTAGTTCCGAATTGGAGATGGGGACTGTCAATCCCTCTTTAGTCTGTGGAGAGAGGGACAGCAAAGAGAGCCGTTTCAAATAATCTTCCATTCTACTGTCTTGTGGAGGGGAGTATGGCATGGTATATAGTGAAGTACAGAAATCCCTAAACGCTGATACTATCTCAGGGGTCTGACATAATTTTTGTTTAGTATTTGGGTGTATCAGGATAGGGAACAATGCCCTTGCTCTTTGAGATCGTAGTCGTGCCGCCAATAGGCGAATGGATCTAGGGCCTCCCTCAAAATATTTCTGCCTAAGAAAAAGGACCTTCTGCTCTACCTGATAATCTAAAAGCTTGTTAAGTTCTGTTTTAAGTTGAACAAGTTTTTTATTTGTTGCCGCCACATATTTGGTTTTGAGTTGTGTTTCACAGGAGTCTTATTTCTTTTTTCAAAGCAGTCTTTCTGTTTTCCCTCTGCCTTTTCTTATAAGCTGAAATAGAAGTAAATTTACCCTGAACTATGGCTTTTATGGTGTCCCAAAGCAATGATGCTGGTGTCTCTGGGGAGGCATTATCAGCTGCCGCTTGCTTTACAAAGTCTATAATTATCTCCTTCACCTCAGGGTCCCGAAGCAGAGATGTATTAAGTCTCCAAAAAGTTCTTTTAGTAAAATCTCCAAGGTGAAGCTGACAGAAAATCGGAGCATGATCCGACAAGGCCCTGTCCCTATTCAGCTTTCCTTGACCTGTCCAACTGTTTCTACGGGAAGTAGAAGGTAGTCCAGCTGGGAATAAGACTGGTGGGAGGCCAAGAAAAAAGTATAGTTTCTCTGATTGCCATGTGTGGCTCTCCACACATCAACATAGCCTAGTATAGAAAAGAGTTTAGCAACCTTTTTTATAAGTGACTGATTGCGGCATGTAACCGCAGAGGAAAAGTCCAATACTGGGTTAAGGACTAAGTTGAGGTCCCCTCCAATCACCTCCCCCTCCGCCCATTCCTGTAACTTTAAGAAAATCCAACGGTAAACTTGAAAATCTGACCCAGACGATACATAAATGGAAGCAAGGGTCAGAATCCGTCCCAAAAAATGGCCTTTGAGAAAAGCAAAATGTCCCTCCCCATCTACCAGCTGCACTGTCTGCTCAAAGGGGGTTTTAGTAGGAACAAGCACAGCTGCCCCTCTCTTTCGTCCTCTCCCATATGTTACGCATGCCGTAGCGCAGAATCCCGATTTCGCTAATTTTTGATGCTTCTGTGAAGAAAGGTATGTCTCCTACAGTAAAAGGAAATCAGCACCTGTCTTTTTAAGGAAAGACAATATTTGCTACGTTTAACAGGGTTAGTTAAACCGTTTACATTAAACGAGCAAAAAGTTGAGGGCTTAGCAGCTATATCAAGGGGGTCAAAAGGACTCTTCCTGTGCAGTGCCCCGTATATTATAGTTTCTCTAGCAGAGGCTCTATAGTGAACACCCTATAAAAAATGGCCTAGTACTGTACTTGGAGGAGGACTAGTGAAAAAGATATAGAAAAAAAGACCAAGAAAAAAGAAGGTAGAACCAGAAAAGTCAAAGAAAGAATCTAATTAAATCTGCAACTATAACTTTACAACGATATTAAAGCTAGAAACTCCAAACAACAAACACTAGAATATCCCTATTAATAGAGCTTGGCTTCCAAGGTGGAGGGTCCAAAAACTTAGGATCCCTTACCCTCCCCTTAGAATGCAGGTGTACCAAACTGAAGGGGAGGGGTAGAAGAGGATAGCACCCTGAATCTACAGGTCCTCTTCAACAAAAGACTCCAAAGGAGAGATTTGTAAAGAGTAGGATCGGCACGTGTCCACTCAAGCAGTGGGTAGTTATAAAAGAGGAGAGTATTTGGTATTGCCGTTTCTCTCCAGGGCACAAGTCAAAATTAACAAGCATATTTGCTATATAGAATTTTTCCCATCCACATTGTTAAACTTAGAAGAAGATCAAACACATTGGTCAAATATAAAAAAACATGCAGTTGTAGCTCAGGTTCCCGATATTAGGGTAACCGACCGTAGGCACCATAAAAATTGGTAATTACTATTGGTTTTATTTAAGGTTTATAAGAGAACCTTGGGCACTCAAAGCATTGTGTTTTAAAACATTTTTAAGCTAATTAAGTACCGCATACAAAGACTTTTTCCCAGTCTCTGAATGTTCTGACCCAAAGAAGCGGAAGAGTGCCTATACCACCTCCTGCCCCGGAGTTTTTATTACAGTTCTACTGCGCTGTGAAGTGGTGGAGATCGAAAGAATAAAGAAGGAATCCCCAGCTACGAAGTGTCCGTATCTCCTTCAACTACCTGGAAATGAAGCATCGATCGCATGTCTAGTAGATCTCACAGCATGTACTGTAGTTGCTCCAGTGCTTCTTGTGCCTTTCTCAGCGGATGGATGCCTCCACGTCTCTATGCTGTAAGAGACCATATCGGGGAAGAATAACTTTGTTTCAGCAGACGATCCATCTCAGAAGCTGGGACTGGTACTCCTTTTTCCCAAAGATCTTCCATGGCCTTCCCTGGGTTAAGGTAAAGTTGAGGGCCCTCCTCCCAGTGCATGCGGAGCTTAGCAGGAAATGGAGTTTGATACCTGATGCCTTTTGCTCGGAGTGCTTTCAGAATTGGGATATACAGTTGTCTGGCTTGTTGTACTTCTGGTGCATAGTCGTGATCCAAGGAGATCCTGGACGTTAGGTATGTCAGTTCTTTTTTGGCCCATGCCCTCCTGAGGATGTCCTCTTTAGTTTTGAAACTACTGAGCTTGAATACTATTGAGCGAGGGCGAACTTCTGCCCCAGTGGGCTTGGGGCCTAAAGAAAGATGGGCCCTTTCAATAGAGAGAGCGTACTTTGGTGGCAGGTCTAATATATCTTTAAGCAGATTTTCTTTCCTCAGCACCTTCAGGCAATCCATACAATCTTAGATTACTGCATCTCGAACAACCCTCCAAATCAATACATTTATTTTGGACAGCAGACGCATGTTGGAACAGAGCTTCCACCGCTGTAGAAAGGTATTTATTGTTTTCTTCCGCCTCTTTTATTCTCCCTTCAGCCTTTTGTTTGTACCTTGGTGTCAATGCTTGAAATCTGTTGTGCCAAGGATTGGAATTCTTTTTTTGAATCAGCTCGAGAATCGCGGATTTCCTTCAGGATGGTTTCATATCTAGTACGCAAGAGAAGATCCGCCTCTGCCTCAGTATCATAGCCTGATCCCCATGTGCTGGTCCGTGAATGGCTTCCACTGTGCCCAGAGCTGGTCGGAGGCACTTTGTCTCTTTCATCCCTTTTCATCGGGGTTCTGAGTGATGAGTACGGTCCTCTGTCCCTTTTGCGACCTTCTTTCGACATGGTGATTATTTTTAGTAAGCAGATGCAGGAAAAATTGTCCCTGGGGAATGGAGGCTCACTCTCAAGCTGCTTTCTACTCCGTGGCGGAACCGGAAGTCGTCTTATAGCTTACTTACTGCATGGTTGGGTGGTTGGAGCACTCGGCCTTTCGAGTGGCTTAATGCTTACTTATCGCTCTTCTCTGGCCCAGACAAATTTGGTTCCCACTTCTACTGCAGTTGTTGAGGGAACCCCCAATTCCACTTCCATTACAGCACAGCCTCTTAACCCAGGACAAGAGTCGGCTGGTGCACCTAGGGCTCAGGACCTTGCATCTTCATGCTTGGCTCCTACAGACATAGCTATTTCACACTTTGGAGTCTCTTCGAGAGTTGCTCAAGTCATCGTGGAGGCCCGAAAACCTTCCATGAGGTCCACTTATGCTATGGAATGGAAACATTTTTCCATATGGGCAACCTCCAAGGGTTGGGACCCCTTTACATGTTCGTCCCTGCATCTAATGGAATACCTCCTCTTTTTGTCTGACTCTGGCCTTTCTTATTCTTCTTTGAAAGTCCACTTATCGGCCATTTTGGCCTACCATGTGCTAGTGGATGGTAAATCCATGGCACAGTTGGAGCTTGCCAAAACCTTTCTGAAGGGCATACTCCACCTGAAACCCCCCATCCGCAGCCCTACTCCACCTTGGGATCTTAATTTTGTGTTGGAGAAACTTACTCTCCCTCCTTTTGAACCTGCGATGAGCTGTGATATGTGTTACCTTGCCTGGTAAATGCTCTTTTTAGTCGCTATTACTTCTGCTTGAAGGATTTCCGAGCTTCAGGCTTTAGTTTGTAAGGAGCCTTATCTTAATTTCCACAAGGACAGGGCGGTCCTCTGTACTCATCCTAGGTTTCTTCCCAGGGTGGTATCACAGCTCACCCTCAACCAGTCGGTGGAGCTGCCGGTGTACTATACGGCCCTAACAAACAGAGGTGAGGCTTTACTTCATACCGTGGATGTACACTGGATCCTTAGGTGTTGCACCTCTCACACAAAGGAATTGTGAAAAGTGGATCAGCTCTTTGTTTCATTTGCATTGAAGACATTGGGTACTGCGGTTTCCAACAATGCCTTTCAAAATGGTTAGGAAACTGCATTCGCTTCTATTACCAGAAGTACAAGAAACCTTTGCTGGGACCTGTCAAGGCTCATTCCACTAGGGGTGTGGCTGCTTCTGCAGCTTTCCTCCATCATGCTTCTGCAGCAGAGATCTATGCGGCAGCAACCTGGAGTTCAGTCCATACCTTTACCAAGCATTACAGTCTGGACAATGCTTCTAGGCGAAGGGCCAGTTTTGGCCTAGCTGTCCTGCAGGGCCTTTTGTCCTAGGCATGCTCCTTTCTGTGTTTCAGTTGTTACTCCACCCATGTTTCTCTCAGTCTCTCTTTTGAGGGACTGCTTGGGATTCTGCCCTACATGTTATGTTCTAATGAAGGAACCCTCTCGAAGTAAGATAGTACAGTTACATAAGAACTTACCATAACAGTAGATCTTCGAGAGAGGTTCCTTCAGTAGGTCATGTTTTTCCCGCCCTCCTTCCCCTCAAAAAATGTTTGTTTTGGTCTCCAGACCTGCTGCCTCTCCTTCCCGGGCTCCAGCGGGAGAGAACTGGAGGGTGGGCCTGGGAACCGCCCAGTATATAGACTCACACTGGCATTGGTCATGTGATGTCGGTGGCGGTCCCCCGTAGGGTATTGCTGGAAAAGTCTGCCGTTGGGTCCTGATGCCAGATGGCACTAGTCCTACATTTTATGACCTACTGAAGGAACCTCTCTCGAAGTTCTGCTGTTACGGTATGTTCTTACGTAACTGTACTTTTCCTCCCACCAAGTAACTAGATCTTCATACAGACCTACAACAGAAAGTCTAGCATACCATTCCCTTTTCCACGCCTGTCTGGTTAGTTTATTTTCTAATGTGGTGCTATTCAATCTCCAGTTGTTCTTCTTGTATCTGGGTGACTTATCCCAGCTAACTTGCAGTGTTATGGATCTATGGTCTGTAAACTCCCATGCATCCAATTTTAAGTTTAATACCTGTAGTGCTGTTGTTAGAAAAATAAAATCAATTCTAATGGATACTGACCCACTGAAATATGTGTGAACCCCTGTGGGAAATTTGATTCCATATGCATCAAACAAATTAGCAGTGTTAACTATATTGTGGAGTGCTAATGAATCACAAAATAACTTATCTGTCTTGAGGCCTCTGTCTGTTAGTGCCAGCCCACAGTTAGTCACCCGCCCAAATGACTACACGAGAGGTGTGTAGATAGGGCTGCACCTCTTTAAAAAGAGGTGTTCTCAGAGCCTTAGTTTGTGGAGCATAAACTGAAATTAACCTAAAACATTCTCCATATAAATTAATATCCAAAAGCAATGCCCTACCCTGCTGAATATTAACCAATCTAGGTACCTTAAGGTCTGGGTTGGCGAACAGAATCCCAATTCTGTCACATAAATCATCACCTATAGACTAAAACTGTAGCACCTTTAGTCTATAGTCTTGAGGCCTGCTGCAATTCAAACTGGGTTTTTATCCTGATGTCTTGAATGCAGTAGATCTTACTTTGAGATACAGCTCTTGCAGCAGGTTACACCATAAGGACTGAAGCCGGCAGGCAGCAGGACCCTATGGAAAACTTCTAGCTAGCTATACCAAGTGGGGGATGCACCCAACATCAGATACATCATAAAAGGGGCAGTCCCCCAGCATACCTTAGTTCTTTTCCCACCGTTGACTTGCGTGCATCGGCTCCATGGACGCCTTCAAGCTGACGAATGACAGAAAGAATTTAATACAATTTCCTCAAGATTTCATCTCCTTCTTCACAAGTACATGTCTTCTTCCCCGACTCCTTCTTTAGAAGGGCACCCCTCGACGTGCGCTTGCGTCAAACAGATCCCCTTCAAAGATAGCACTTGGCCTGCTTGTGGTGCCTAGGCCTGGACCACGATATCCAGGCCTGCTCCATTTGCCAGCAATTCAACAGTAGAACCAGGATCTGCCGCTAGAAAGCACTCCAGAGTTTTCTCCTGGAAGAAAAACTTAAGGCCATTGAGAAAGATCCATCCTTTCAAGGGGAACCTTTGCATAAATTGGGGAAACACAAAGACAAGCACCGGGACAAGGACAGGACTCGATCCCCGAATCGGGTCTCAGACTCTCTGGCCAGCTCCAGCTCTGCCCGGTTGGACCGCTCTCCATCCCGGGCCAGGTGTCAGCCCCCCGGCCCCCGGTCAAGGTCAGGGCTTCAGGGGGCTCTGGTTCAGTGTCTTTACAGCCACCGAAGACCAAATCTAAGGATACCCGTCCCTCGGGGTTGGCCGCCAGGTCGGAGGCTTCCGACCGCCACAGGCCTCAGTCCAAGTCAGCAACTACATCTAAGGACCGACGCCGGGACACCGATCGCTTGGTCTCCCAGCCACCCAGGGGCTCAGATGTCCATCAGCAGAAGACGTCAGAGCTTACATCGCTAAAACAGATGGAGGCGCCCGCACAATGCCCCAGGAACCCGATGCCACTCCCACCTCTGCCACCCAATGCCAGGCGCAGGGGGACGTCAGAGGAGGACACCAGCGCTCGTGGCACCAATGACCAGACGTCGGGGATGCTGAAGATGTCTATCTACCCGACGCCAGACCAGATGACCCCTCAGCCAACGACACCTGATCCTAACGCCGAACAGACACCGACACCAGGCTCTTCATCTGGTCTGAACATACAAGAAGTCAAAGAACTCTTCAGCTTTTGGTGGGACACTATTAAGAAAGACGTACCCACAATACCCCCCAGTGAGGCACCACCCCCCAGGGCACCTCCTAAAGCACCGACTCCTGAGCTTCAAGACATTTCTCCACAGCCTAGGGTAGGTCTAAGGCCAGACACTCTAGATCTCAGAGTCCGAAGAGACCTTCACGCTCCAGGATCCCTTTGAAATCTCCTAGTGACCACAGAAGAAAAAAGCCCTGACGAAGATCCCCCTCTTAGTCAGGCAACGACTCGCGCCCTGATTCTTCGGGCACTCCTTGGTCACTCTCTCCTTTTCAGACTCCATCTCCAGATCCCCGTGACCTTCCCAGGTCTCCACTGGATGACCCATCATTCTCCGATATTATGCGCCACATTCAGGAGAACATGGGATGGGAGACAGAGGATTTAGACTCAGAATGACAATGCCTGGCACGTTATTTGAGGCAAAAAGACCCCAAGCCTGTGGTGGTTCCACCCCTGGTGGACACTTTCCAGGACGCTACCACGGCTGCATGGAAGTGTCCTCATTCAATTCCAGTGGTCCCCAAGAAGGCTGACAGGCTTTATAGGGCCCCATGGGAGGCCCCCTATCTATCTCAGTAACCTGTGGTTGACTCGTTAGTCATCACAGTTTTGCACGACCACTCCCAGTGGCTCCAACACCTCAGTACACAGGCCCCAGACCAGGAATCCAAACAATTGGCCTCACTGGGTCGTCGCATGTATGCCTCTGCTATGTGCTCCCTCAGTTCCCTCAATTATCTGACGCGCATGGTGCAGTTTCAAAATGCATTGTGGGACCAGGGACAGGACCAACTGAAGGACTTCCCAGAGGGTGAGAAGAAGGAGGAGTTCCTAAACCTCCTTCACACAGGCACTGACATTGGGACCCAGGTCCTCCGGGCCGCGTACAACTCTGCAGACTCCGCAGAGAGAGGTGCCTCAACAGGCGTTTGCCTCCAGAGACACTCCTGGTTGAGGGTCTCCGGATTTACTCCAGACATCCAGAAAGGAATCATAGACGTCCCCTACAATGGAGCTGTCTTGTTCGGTGAAGACTCTGAGAGGGTCATCACCAGACTTCAAGACGCCGGGAAGGCGGTTAGAACGGTTCAGGCCATGTATAAATCCAAGCCTGTTCCCTTTTGCAAACCACGGAACCATTTTCGTGGCCGACAAAGCAGACAACAACCTCGGTCGGGCCAACAGCAACATAGGGGCAATTTCGGTCGCAAGAACCATCAGAGATTTTCCGGAGGTCAGGGCCAGAGGACCACTAAATCTACCCAACCTGCTGGAGCCACCACCACAGCATGACTCTTTCTTGGCCCCTGCCCCCCCCCCGATCAAAGGGAAGAGAGGGTCGGGGGTCGAGTTGCTTACCACCTGTCAGGGTGGCAGAGGATCACCTCCGACCGGTGGGTTCTTCAGCTTCTCAGTCAAGGTCACTCTATAATAGAGTTCCTCGACCACCCACTGCTAAGACCTCCTCTGCATTCCTGTTATTCAGGACAGCATGCCCTGCTCATCCAGCAGGAGATCTCGGCACTCCTTTCCAAGGACGCCATCGAGGTTGTACCAAGGAACCAGAGAGAAAAAGGATACTATTCCCACTTCTTACTGGTTCCAAAGAAAACCGGGGACTTAACACCTGATCCTAGACCTCAGCAACCTAAACATCCATGTGATGTACAAACGCTTTTGCATGGTTACCCTACCGGGTCTCATTCCCATGCTCAAGCAAGATGCATGGCTAGTGTCTCTGGACATGCAGAACGCATATCTTCATCTTCCCATAACTCGGTTGCACAGGAAATTCCTGCACTTCAACTTTTTGGGACACCATTATCAGTTCCGAGCACTTCCATTCAGCCTGTCCTCAGCGCCACATGTGTTTACCAAGTGCATGGCTGTTGTAGCAGCAGCCCTCAGGAGACAAGGCCATTATGTCTTCCCCTATTTGGACGATGGGCTCCTGATGGCCTCCTCCCCAGAGGCACTGGAGAAGGCCATTCACGACAGCTGCTCCCTATTTCAATCTCTAGGGATCACCATCAACCAAGAGAAGTCGTCTCTCACTTCCTCGCAGAGACTACAATTCATTCGCACGGTTCTGGATACCCATCAAGGGAGTGCCTTCCTGCCCGCGGACAGAGTGGAACGCATCAGGTCACTGATAAGGACTGTCATGGCACAAAATCTGGTCTCTGCTTGGACATATGGCGGTGGCCATTGCCACGGTCCCCCACGCTCGCCTCCACATGAGAGTTACTCAGTGGACGGTGAGAACCCAATGGGACCAGAGGCAGGATCACTTAGACCAGCTGATCAGACTTACACTGCCAGTCATTCAAGACTTACAGTGGTGGCCGGTCCTGGAACATGTTTCCTTGGGAGTCCCCTTCGTGGTGCCAGTGCCATCTCTGACCCTCACCACCGATGCTTCAGGATCTGGCTGGGGAGCTCATCTGAGAGACACCAGAACCCAGGGAACCTGGTCGTCTCTGGAGACTCACCTCCATATCAGTGTCCTGGAGATGAGAGCAGTCCTTTACACCTTAAAGGCCTTGCAGTCAGAGATCCCACCGGGTCAGGTGTTGGTCCAAATGGACAACACCTTGGTGATGTATTACATCAAAAAGCAAGGAAGCACTCACTCCTACCCCATTTGCAGAGAGGCAAAGCGGGTGTGGGAATGGGCATTACAGCACGACACCACGCTCACCTCAGTGCACGTTCCCAGAGTGGACAACACTGTCGCAGACCTCCTGAGCTGGTTGAAGGCCAGGGCTCACGAATGGGAACTGATACAACAGGTTGCCGAGGACCTCTTCCAACGATGGGGGACATCAGACATCGACTTATTCGCATCCTCATACAACGAAAAACTGCCCAATTTCTGCTCACTAGATCCAGGGCCTGGTGTTTTCTGGCGAGATGCGTTGTCCCTCTCCTGGACGGGCAGGTTCCTCTATGCTTTCCCACCCTTCCCTTTGATCCAGAGGGTTCTTCTCAAGCTCCAATCTGAACGGGCATCAATGATCTTAGTACCGCCCTTTTGGCCCAGACAGATCTGGTTTCCGCTGCTTCACCAGCTGGCTCAGGAGCCTCCCTTACCATTACCGGTCAGCTGTCATTTGCTGTCCCAGGAGGCTGGCTCCCTAGTCCATCCGAACCTCAAATCCCTGAACCTGCACGCTTGGCTCCTAAAGACGTAGCCATTCTTAGGCATGGGGTCTCTCAAGGGGTTGCAGATATTCTGGTGGCAGCCAGGCAACCTTTGACTCACACCATGTATGCTCTGAAATGACGGAGATTTTGTCTATTGGCTCAGGCCGGTGACCTCAATCCTCTTCGATGCCATGAGAAGTCCATTCTAGACTACCTCCTGTCCCTTTTCCAGTCGGGATTGGCATATTCCTCTCTGAAGGTACACCTCTGTGCCATAGCGTACCACACACCGGTTGGTCAGCACTTGTTAGCCCAATTAGAGGGTTCCTGTGCTTTTCTGCGCAGTGTCTTGCATCGCAGACTCCCGATTAAGGATCCGATTCCTCCTTGGGACCTTCTTTTCATTTTAGAGCAGCTTACACTGCCTCCCTTTGAACCAGCCACAGATTGCGAGCTTCACCTTCTCTCCTGGAAGGCGTTATTTTTAGTTGCCGTTACTTCGGCATGGAGGATTTCTGAGCTTCAGGCGCTCATTGTAAAGAGCCTTACTTTATTTTCCATAACGACAGAGTGTCCTTAAAGACCAATCCTAAGTTCCTTCCCAAGGTGGTTTCAGCCTTAACCTTAAACCAGGACATTGACCTTCCAGTATACTTCCCCAACTACAAGAACAGACAATCTGACCAACTGTTTTCATCCTTCACTCGAAAGATCTTGGGTGCACCATTAGCGAAACAAACTCTCTCCAAGTAGCTTGTTAACTGCGTTGTCTTCTGTTACCAGAAGAAATAAATTACTCACCTTAGTAATTGTGTTTCTTCTAATGGAGTCTTGCTGTATTCTGACATATGCAGTTAGCCCCATTGAAGTGCTCCGGAGAGGAAAGAGTTAACTCTGTGCAGAAAGCATAGAATGTTGAGCTCAAGCTCGGTTCAGACCTCTGTCTGTAGCACTTCAAAGTGTAACCGTCAGATTCTTACAAGCTAATACTAACTACACTTCCTGAATGGAAATTGTAAAGAAAAATAGCCAACAAATTTATATAGTCATTCAGTTTTAATTAATCTTAGTTGTTTAATACTATTTCTTGTTTTATTTCAAAAAAAAAAAGAAAAAAATTCGCTCAGCCTGCCATCGACAGAGTTGACCATGTACAGTATCAGTGACATTAGGGAGACTTCATTGGAAAGTTGTTCTGGCAGTAGGGCTTTGTCCGGTCCACCATCTTTGTGGAGGGGGAGCTCCAACCACAGGCAGTCTGGTGTTCGGGGGGGACAGTTCTCCCGAAAGCACAAAAAGAAGCAGGCCCAGTCAGGGACCTGGCACCGCTTGGCCTCAAGTTGTTCTTCCTCCTGTCAGACGAAGAACACTGTACCATTCAAGGTCGCCCTCTGGTAGGTCTGCGAGGACATCTTCAGTAGTGGAGAGTGGTAGGCCTACCCTGACCCCTACGAGGTCGCCGGTGGTCCCCGTTCATAACAGCCGAGATTTCCAACACCGGAGCCCCTCTGTTTCCAGTGAGCAGTTTCATCATTGGGCCGCTCTTGCTCTTACGGAGCTCTTGTCCCGGTTGCCCTTGCCAATGGACCCGGTTCCCGGGCCTTCAGGTCTTGGGGCTTCTGGGCTGCATCCGGGTTGGTTGGGTCATGATGTGCGTGCAGCGCCCTCTCCGGTACCAGCATCATTGACACCAATTCCGTGTGTCTTACTCCCTCACCTTGTTTCCTTGCAGGGGCTAGCACAAGCACTGCTTCCCTCTACCCTCTCTTTCAGGGCTGGCAGGGGTTCGCCAGTGATGCCACGTCCTTCGGCGGTGTCGCGAGCAGCATCAGGGGTCTTGTGCCTCGGGCGGCCCTGGATTCCTCTTTGGTGCAGCGCCGGTGGCAGTGTAGGTGCCGGCATCGCATGCGGCAACAGGGTCCTTGACACCGATCTGGGTTTTGGTATCTCCCGTGTTTCCCTGGCCTAGACCTGCCTTCGGTGGTCTTTCCAGGGTAGAAGTGGAATATGATGAGTCTAAGTCTGACCCTGACCTGCTTTTGTTTGAAGATGCAGGGGATGACTCTTTTTATGGGGTGTAAAGCAAGCCTTAATTTCAGCTGAGCCTTTGGTTAAAGACCTTTCTTTCCAATCTCTTCTCAGGAGGTCGACCCTAGCCATATAGACTTCCTCTGTTGACCCAGGCAGACTTTTACGTCTTGAGATCTTACTTCGAGTGGGAGCTCTTGCAGCAGGCTATCACAATAAGGACTATGCCGCAAGCACTAAGACCCACCGGAAAACTTCTCAGCCAGCAGTACCCAGCAGGGACCGCCCCGACATCGCTCTGCCCGGCGTTAGCCTTGTATAAAGAGGCGGACCCAGCTCCACCCCAGTTCTTTCCTTTCGTCCCAGCATGTGAAGAGTTCGTCGATCTTGGCTTGCCAGTACCAGCTAAAAAACTTTGGGTTTTTCAGCCTTTTTCACAAAATTCTTAAACTTTTTCGACAGTTTTTAGTCACCAACTTATGTCTTCATTGTCCTCGGTCTCCTCGTCCGGACCGCACGTCAATAAGTGCAGTTGCGGCCGCCAGATACCTTCCAAGGACAGCCACAAGAAGTGCATCTTTTGCCTGGAGCCTAAGCACGACACCGTGACCTGTTCGTCCTGCCAGAAATTTACCATCAGGACCCGGATCCGCCGTCTGAAGGACCTGAAGGCGTACCTTCTTGAGAGAAAGATGGATCTGCACACCTCAGAGGAGAAGGTGAAACACAAGGATAAAACCAAGCGGTCCCGCGACAAAGACTGTAGTCGGTCCCGGCACTGGTCCAGGGCCCAGTCTCGCTCCCGCTCGCGGCCCTCTCCCAAGAAAGCCCGTGGTTCGACGGACTCATTTGAGCATCCAAAATCCAAAGATCAGGCTAAGGCTGGGCCTTCAGTGGAGAGGCCAGCGAAGCCTAAGGTGACTCCGCTAAGGGTCACCGTTAAGTCCTTGGAGGTGCAAGCTTCAACCCCGCCTTCCAAGGCCTCGGCGCCACCCAAGAGCGCGCCCTCAGAGTCTAAGGACACTCCGGTGCCCCCGGCGGTACCCAGGCATCGGTCCCCTGCGACACCAGGTGATGGGGCCATGGATCTAGGCGCAGCCGTGAAGGGCTGTGTCTCCATCCCCAAGTCCTCCTCCCCTGAGGCTCTACAGGGCTCTCCTTCAGGGCCGGCGTTCCAGATATTCCCTTTCTGGGGAAAGCAGCCTCCGTCTTTACGAAGGACGAGCTCCAGGATCTTTTTTCCTTCTGGTGGGGGCAGGTCCAGAAGCGGAAGCCAGCCCCGTCATCGGTTCCGGACCCTTCGGGTGAACCACGGCCAGGAGGTGCATCTTCGCCGAGGAAGACCCCCAAGAGGCCGCCGCCTACACCTCCTCCCAAGGCTCGTTCCCATTCACAGTCCGTAGACCGACACCAGCGCTCTACCAGATCTGGTAGTCGACGCCGGGTCAGGTCTCGCACCAGGAGCCGTTCCCGTTCTGTTAGGCGGGACTGCTCCTGATGTCGGTCTCCGCTCCACCGTTGGTCCCGTGACCATCATCAGTCGGTGAGTCACCGACGTTCGAGTGGAGCTAATCACAGAGATAGGTCCAGCTACTTGACACCCAGTAGCCCTTCCTCCTCTTCTACCTCTCCCTTTTCGGGAATCGGGAGTTCCCCAGGAGAGAAGGACCAGCCCCACTCGCCTCCTGATGACCCTACTTTCATGGACGTCATGAGGCACATCCAGGACTCCAATGAGTGGGATATGGAGGGCCTGGATCTGGAACGCCGGCGATTGGGTAAGTACTTGAGGCAGAAGGAGCCTAAACCCTTGGTGGTTCCTCCTTTGGTGGACATGTTCCAGGACCTCTCCCGGATTACCTGGAAGCGTCCAGCTTTGGTTCCGGCAGTTCCAAAGAAATCGGACAGGCTGTACAGAGCCTTGAGGGATGAACCATTTCTGGCCGAACACCCTCAGGCGGACTCTTCAGTGATCATGGCTGCTCATGATAAATCAGAGCAGCCCAAACACCTCAGCTCGCAGCCTCCCGATCTGGAGTCTCGTTATTTGGACCAGGTGGGCAAGAAGGTGTATTCTGCCTCCACCTGTTCAATTAGATCCCTGAATTTCCTACCGCATATAGTCCAGTACCAGAATGCGCACTGGGAGCTGGGACAAGAGCTGGTAAATGCCTTGCCAGACTCCGAGAAGAAGACGGAGATTCTGGATGTTCTAAAATCAGGCTCGGATGTAGGCACACATGTTTTGCGTGCCTCGTATGACACTGCAGATACGGCAGCCAAAGCGGCAGCGGCAGGTGTCTGCCTCAGGCGCCATGACTGGTTGAGGGTCTCCGGCTTTCACCAGGTTCTGCAGTCCGGCATCCGGGACTTGCCGTTCCAGGGTATCATTTTGTTTGGGCAGGAGATGGAGTCTCTCATCTCTCGCCTCCAAGAGTCGGGCAAATCCATCTGGTCTGTCCACCAAATTACCAGAGACCAGCAGAGACAGCGTAAGCGGCCATTTCGGAAGCCCTCAGGTGGTCAGGCCTGTGGCAATCAGCAGGGCCAGAGAGGTGGCTTTCGGAGGAGAGCCAGCAACCAGCAGCCTGGAGGTGCTTCTCGTGGCCCCAAGCCCTCCCAGGCCTCTCTGCCCACACCTGGCTCTGCCCATTGACTCTCTTCCGACCCCCCCCTCCGGCGGAGATTCCAGGGGAGGTGGTAGGGGCTCGCTTCTCCCTTTACCTTCAGGGATGGAGCTTGATCACTGCAGACAAATGGGTCCTAGACATCATAAGGATAGGACACACTCTAGAGTTCACGGAGATTCCTCCAGACTCTCCACCAAGGTTCTCCAGATATCCTCCTTCTCATATCCCCCTCATAGAAGGAGAGATACAGGCCCTCTTGCAAAAAATGGCGATAGAACCAGTACCCCCTGCAGCAGCAGGGAAAGGGGTAATCTTATCTGTGTCAGTCTTCACCATTCATCACTGTTGGGTACTCGGCCGGAGGTCTGGACCCCGCGGGAGACCTTTTCCTTTTTTTTTTTTTTAGGTAAAGTGGGCCGGCGCACCATCGGCGCCGCCCTCAGGCCCGGCACTTTCACGTGGCACTCACGGGTTAGCCATTAGGCTGCGTTGGCGCCGCCTGCCTGCCAGTTCTGCGTCTCCGCCGTGAGGAGTGCATCTTGTGTAGAGCTGCTGCTTGAGCCTAGCAGATGCAGAGAAACCTTCGACACCACTCCTTTGTTTTACTTTGGTGCCGAAGTCTGTCGGTTCTGCTTTGCCATACTCGACGTCGCCCGGTAAAATCTTTCCATATCTTTATATTTCTGTGACATCGAGTCTGTTTTTGGTGTTTTCTTCCTCGTAGGTCATATCTCGGTCGGATGGCAAGAAATCTTCTAGGATGGGTCGGCCCCCCATGCGATGGTGCCCATGCGGCCGAAAGTATTCAGTCACCGACCAGCACGACCAGTGTCTTTCGTGTCTTGGCCCGCTTCATGACATGGATTCGTGCGACGCCTGTTTCTCCATGGACCATGGGTCATTAAACAACACGCATGGAAAGTGGGGCGAGCTCTGCCGACTTTCGGGGGTCAGGCGCGCACTCATCGGGCCAAGTCACGCTCTCTCGGCCTTTCCTCCGGGTTCCCTCCCGGTTCTATACAGACCGAGGAGGAGGGGGGCCTTGGCTACTAGTAGCCTAGCCATTGCCGAGGCTTCTTCCGTGGCACAGGAGGACCGTCCCGCTCCTCCGAGGCGGGCAGGGCGCCCACGGCAGTCTTCGCGGGACCCGTGGCTTACAAGCCCGGTCGGTACCACTCGCTTGGTGCTGTTGCGGGCCTCGGCACCGTGGGCCCTTACGGAGTCGTCATCGGTGCCAGCTTGTTGTGCGGCACCATGGCTTCCGTCAGAGCAGTTCGCGGTGCCAACTCTGCTAGCGGTGCCGTGGGAGCTGCTACGGCACCGTCTTTGTCCGTGTCTCACCTTGGCGCCGTGTCTTCGGGGCTCGGCGCCATGGAACCGTTGGATTCCACCATCATCGGCACTGCCTCTGCCCTCGGCGCTGTCGTCGGCGCTGCCTCTGGCCTTGGCGCTGATGGTGTTGTCAGGGCCATCCTCGGTGCCGTCTTTGTCCTCAGCACCGTGGGGCCAGATGGCGCCATAGCTGGTCCCGACTCTGGAGCTCCTGTTCAGGCTGGAGCCATGCCCCCTGTGGATTCTGCTCGCGGTGCTGTAGGGGGCACTGGTACCGGCTTGGGCACGGCTTTGGTTTCTGGGCCCTTTGGCAAAGATGGCAGTGGGTGCCCTCCTATGGTTTGGCACAGGGCCTCGGCCTCTGCCTCTTCGGAGGCGGAGTCAAGCTCTGAGTCAGACAGACACTCTGACCCTTTGGGGTTGGCTGTTGAGGTGGGTAGCCCAGTAGTCTCCTCAACAAGCTGGAGTCAGACCCCTTCTGAGGTGGGGTCGGTGGCTACCGAGACTGGGGTCAGGGGGTGCTGACCAGCCTGCAGTGGTGCAGGCCACCATTGCTCTGCAGCCTGGTCTTGGTGGGTTCACTGACCCCTCAGTAGTGGTACCCCCACCTGTGGTGTGCCTAGATCGCCCAACTTTGGGGCCGATCAGAGCACCTACGTGAGGGGAAGGTATGGTGCCCTGGATAGCTCCTTCGGGTGCTGCCCAGAGCTGCCAGCTACCTAGGCTGGCCCTCTCGAGGACGAGGGCTCTTTCGGTCTCCGAGGGGCGTGGGGTTGGCACGGCGGCCTTTTTCAGGGGTCCACCCAGGCTCTGGAAGAAGCCGTAGTGCGGATCTCCACTCTTCCTCCTCGGTCTCTTTGAGAGAGAATCATTCTTATGAGGTTAGGGACCGTCCTTCTGGACCTATACGGCCCCGGTCGCCTCACAGGGGGGATTCTTCTGGGTGCAGCCAAGGCAGTACCGAAATGGTTGTTCAGCTGTCGGCTGTGGGGTCTTCTGGGGCACCTTCTTCTGTAGGTGCACCGGTCCTCCTTAGCCCAGGCGGAGGTCGCTGGACATCTCTTCTCGGCTCTGTCCCCATCCCTCTGCCACATTCTCCTGCGCTCCCAGGCATCCTTGGTACTAATGGGCCTCTCTCCTGGGAGCAGTTCAGAGCGGTGGCTGCTCGGTTCCCTGCTTACGTTAGGGCGATGGACAGTCAGGTTTTTCAACCTCCCCGTGCAGCCACCCACTGAACAGCCAGTGCCCTCCAGCTCCTCATCCCCCTCTTCTGGGGAGAGGAACCTTCTGTCCACATCTCTCCAGCTGCTGATCTCGCTGAGTATCAGCGCTTCCTCGTGAGGATGTTGGAGGACTTGCACCTCACACCTGCCACTGTTAGCAATCCTGAGCACTTGGCGCACACCTTTCTAGGTGATTTTGGCGATGCCACCCTTGGGGTGCTGCCCTGGCATGCTCCCTTTTGGGAGGCGTTGTTGCATTCCTGGCAGAGGCCCTTCTCTGGAGCTCCTGCCCCTAGGGGTCTCAGCCAGAGGTATTGCGCACCCCCAGAGTCTCCAGGTTCCATGCCTCATCCGCAGTCTGGATTGACGCAGTTGGATACTCCTGATGGGCTTCGCGCAATTCACCGTGACCGGCCCCCAGATCAAGACTCCTTAGATTTTGACTTCTGGGGTAGGAGGACTTTCTACTCAGCACGGTTATTGCTTTCCATTTCTGCACATCAGGCCCACTATGCAGCCTATGACAGGTTCTTGTGTTCCAGGCTAGGTCAGCTCCTAGCCTCATTGCCTGATACGGAGCAAACCAGACAAGCCATTGCACTCTCTGCACGTGGCCTGGAGCTAGCAAGGCACCTAGCGAGGGCAGATCTACACTAGGCGGACGGCATGGCTGCATCTTTCCCAGTTGTCACCCTTGGCCCGGCGTAGGGTGATTAACTCCGCTCACCAGAGAACCTATCTCTTCTCCCATAGAGCAAGACCGCGCTTGTTGGGGCAACTTCCTTCCCCCTCCAGGGGGACCCTGTCTCACTGTCCCCACTCTCAGGCCTCTCCAGGCCCTGAAGGTTCTCCCTCTTAGTGTGTCGCCCACTGAGAGTTAAGGGACTTTGTCTCTTAGGGTGTAAAACAAACCCCCTTCGGGGGGCTCAGTACTCACCCAACAGTGATGAATGGTGAAGACTGACACAGATAAGATATGCAAATTACGTACCTACTGTAATTATGATTTTTCTGTGTATCTTCATTCATCACAATCCCATCCTCCATCCCCCTGGGGCCTCGGTCTCTGGGTCCCCCTCCCTCTCTGTGCCCACCCCTTCCCCCTCTCCTTTCTTAGGAGTAGGGTAAAACAGGGCACACAGGAGGATAATGTTCTGGGGAGAGCGGACAGCAGGGGGACACTCCTTCTCCAGTGCTTTGGCTCCGCCCCTGTGAGGTGAGAGTTGTAAGTTGCCCTCCTTTCTCTCCTCCTCTCTGTTCCCGTCCAACCTTTTCTTCTTGTGTGTGTGTGTATATATATATATATATATATATATATTCCCTTTTTTTGACCAATAATTTTTCCTTGAGAGGGTGTTAATTCTCTGTACCCTGTCCTTCTTCCAGAATAGCCGACTCTGCTTATCTGGTGTGTTTGCCAGCCATTCTGTGCCTTGAATTCTGGCAGAAAGCCTTTGGCTACTCCTTGCAGTTCCTATATAATATAATCTGGAGATGGACCAGAGTCTGGGATGTTTAACTCCCCCCTCTCCTCCTAAATTCTTTACCCTGCCTACCTCCCTCTTCCTTTTCCAGAGATTGGGGCCCCTCCCAATCCCTTTAGTTTCCGACTTTTCTCCCTTTCTGTCCTCTCAGTCGTTATTTCTCTTTTTGATTTATATATCTTTTCCTTTTTCTGTCCCCTGGACTTCCTTGTCCCACCCTCCACTCCCTTCGTCTTACCTCTCTGGTGACTCAGAACTGGCAGGCAGGCGGAGTCGACGCAGCCTAACAGCCAACCCGCGAGCGCCACGCAGTGCATCAGCCTCAAGGGTGGCGTCAATGGTGCGTCGGCTCCACCTAACAAAAAAAAAAAATGCTCCCATTGGATCCTGACCTCCGGCCGAGTACCCAACATCGATGAATGGTGAAGATACACAGAAAGATCATAATTACGGTAGGTACGTAATTTTCATTTATTACCACTTCTTCCTCGTCCCAAAAAAAAATCAGGACCTTGGTCCCATTCTGGACCTCAGCTCTCTCAGTCTTTATATAGAATACAAAAGGTTCCAGATGGTGACCCTTCCAGGACTGCTTCCTCTGCTGCACCAAGGGGACTGGCTCTGCTCCCTAGACATGCAGGATGCATACATGCATATCAGGGTCTTTCCCCCTCACAGGAAGTTCCTGAGGTTTCACTTCCAGGGGGATCATTATCAGTTTTGAGTTCTTTTGTTTGGCCTCTCCTCCACTCCTCGAGTCTTCACAAAATGCTTGGCAGTATTGGCTGCGGTCTAAGGCGTCAGGGGCATTATGTCTTCCCTTACCTGGATGATTGGCTGCTCGGGGCCCCGTCAAGGTCACGCCTGCTTCAAGCTCTCGGAGACACCTATACTCTCTTCTGAGACCTGGGGATCACCCTGAACCCACCAAAGTCTTCCCCAGAACCCAGCCAAAGACTCGTCTTCATCAGAGCGGTCCTGGATTCGGTCCAGGGCATGGCTTTTCTACCTCCAGAGAGGGGCGACTGCTTGCGGAAGATAGCCGGATTGGTCCTAATAACTCCTCAGGTCCCAGCAAGGACCTTCCTCAGACTTCTGGGGCACATGGCAGCGGCCATTCCAGTCACTTCTCTGTCCCGCCTCCACATGAGAATCCCACAGTGGATGCTCAGGGTGCAATGGAATCAGTGCTCCGACGACCTAGACCACATGGTCAGAGTCACAGAGCCAGTAAGGAGAACACTTCTTTGGTGGATGGATCCACTCAATTTGAAAAAAGAGGTCCTCTTCCATCCGGAGCCCCCAAATCAGACCCTTACAACGGATGCCTCGGATTTGGGGTGGGGAGCGCACCTGGGGGCCCACCAAACACAGGGCATTTGGACCCCCGAGGAGCACGAACTCCACATCAATGTCCTGGAGATGTGATCGGTCCTTAAGACGCTACATGCCTTTCAGGAGGACCTTATTCCAGGCTGTCTTCTGGTTCAGACGGACAACATGGCGGTCGTCTTCTATATCAACGAGCAAGGGGGCGCTCATTCTTACCCCCTGTGCAGGGAGGCGATGAGAGTCTGGTATTGGGCACTGGAACGGCACATCACTCTCTCCGCGGTGCATGTTCCTGCTGGACCTGTCACCACTCAATGCCAAACTGCCAGTTTTTTTGCTTGCAAAAGCCCGCGCCTGGTGATCTTACTTCGAGAAACAGCTCTTGCAGTAGGTTACACCATTAGGACTGAAGCTGGCAGGCGCCAAGACCCCACGGAAATTTTGTAGCTAGCAGTATTCAGCGGGGACCGCCCCCGACGTCAGCCATTATACAAAAGGGGGGCGGTCCCCCAGAAATCCCCAGTTCTTTTCCCGCCGTCGACTCACCAGCATCGGCCTCATGGACGCCTCATTAGCGAATGACGACTAGAACTTTTCCAGCAATTTCTTGCTCAACTAAATTTCGGCATCTCCAATTCCTTCCACAGAAGGACACCCAGTCTATGAAAAGACATAGACAGGTTGGAAGCTGTCCAGAGGAGGGGCAACTAAAATGGTGCAGGGTCTGCACCAGAAGACATATGAAGAGAGACTTAAGGAGCTTAATATGTATAGCCTCGAGGAAAGGAGGGAGAGGGGGACATGATAGAAACTTTCAAGTGCCTCAAGGGAATCAACAAAGTCCAAGAGGGTAGCATCTTTCAAAAAAAGAGGTGTGCAAGAACAAGGGGGCACAATTTGAAGATAGAGGAGGGGCAGCTCAGAGGTAATTTAAGGAAGTATTTTTTCACAGAGAGGGTTGTGGATGCATGAAACGGCCTTCTGGAGGAGGTTGTGGAGTCAAAAACTGGTGGAATTCAAGCATGCATGAGACAGTCATAAGGCAATTCTAGGGGGTTGGGGTAGGAAGAAGTAGGCTGCTGGTTAACTAGGATCTGCAGCTTATCCATTAGGTAGGGAAATGGGCAGACTGGATGGGCCAAGCGGTCCTTATCTGCCATCAAATTCTATGTTTCAGGTGTGCCTGCGACAAACAGATCCCTTTCAAGGATCTCCATTCAGCCTGTCTGTGGTGCCTAGACCCAGAGCATGACACGAAGGCCTGCTCCTTTTGTCAGCAGTTTAACAGCCGCACCAGGATCCCCTGTCAGAAGGCACTTCAGGGGTTCCTGTTAGAGGAAAGATTAAAAACGATGGAAAAAGACCCTGCCTGCAGAGGTGAGTCAGCCTCCAAGTCCCATAAACACCGGGAAAAACACCGGGAGAAGGCCAGGTCCAGATCCCCGAACCGGGCCTCAGACTCATGCACCAGCTCAGGCTCCACGCGCTCAGACCGCTCTCCCTCCAGGGCTCGCTCTCAGCCTCCTCCCGTTAAAGTCAGAGCTTCAGGTGGTCTTTTGGCTTCTCTCCACCCACTCAAGACTTCCAGGACTTTGGACCCATCTCCAATGCCTTCCCGGGCCTCAGCGAAGTCATCCGACCGTCATCGGTCCAAGTCCTCTTTGAAGTCTGCTTCTGCTTCCTCGGACAGACGCCGGGAACCTGACGCCAGATCAGTCTCCCAGCCTCCCAGGGGACCTGATCCCCCTCCTAGGAAGACCAAGGACCTGACGTCTCTCAAGCGGATGACAGAACCTAAGTGGGCTGCTGATCCTTCTCCGACCAAACGCCCATCGGACCAGACATCCCTTAAGCACCTGACGTCAGTCAAGCGACCTATGGAGCCGACGAATGCCCTCCCTTCACCGGTTGATACCAGTCGCCAGGGTTCATCTGAGGAGGATTTGACGTTGCCTAACGACCAGGCAGGCAACACTGAGGATGCCGGGCTTCTGCAGGAGCTTTCACCCGAACCGGCGACGCCCTCGGACCTGACGCCCGATATCGGCGACAGGCCAACCCCGACGCCAGGCCCATCATCCAGCATGAATCTGCAAGAAGTCAAAGGTCTCTTCACCTTTTGGTGGGACACTGTTAAAAAGGATGTGGTCCCAGTAAAGCCTCCTTCTCCTCCCCCCCCCAGGGTCCAGCAGGCAGACCCCTGACCCCCCAGGAGCCTACACCATCTCCTAGGGGCAGATGCAGAGAAAGGAGAAGGCCCCCTTCACGGTCCCCCAGCCCCAAGCCACCCAGAGGAAGAAGGTCCACTCCGCAGAGGGATGATTCTAGACCGGACTCTTCAGATACCTCCAGGTCTCCTTCTCCCATAAGTATCCCATCACCAGACCCACAAGACCTCCCCAGGTCACCGGCACATCCAGGAGAATATGGGATGGGAAACTGAAGATCTAGACCCCAAACGACAGTGCCTAGCATGATATCTTCGGCAGAAAGATCCTAAGCCTGTGGCATTGCCACCCTTGGTGGACACCTTCGCGGACGTCACCAAGGCTGCGTGGAAATGTCCGCATTCCACCCCCGCTGTGCCGTAGAAGACTGACCACCTGTACAGGGCCCCTGTGGAGGACCCATATTTGGCGCACCAACCCCTGGCTGATTCACTGGTCATCACGGCCACTCACGACCAGTCTCAATGACCACAACATTTGAGCACCCAGCCACTGGACCAGGAATCCAAGCAATTGGATTCACTGGGTCGGCGCATGTATGCGGCTGCTACATGCTCCATCAGGTCGCTGAACTATCTGACACACATGGTTCAGTTTCAGAACGCCCTATGGGAACAGGGCCAGGACCTGGTTAAAGTCCTTCTGGATGGCGAGCAGAAGGAGGAACTCTTGAACCTTCTTCACACAGGGTCAGACATGGGGACCCAAGCTTTGAGAGCCGCCTATGACTCGGCGGACTCTGCTGCCAGGGGAGCAGCCTCAGGCATCTGTCTCCAGAGACACTCATGGCTTTGTGTCTCCAGATTTACTCCGGACATCCAGAAAAATATCCTGGACATCCCTACAATGGAGGGTCCTGTTTGGTGAAGATTCCAAAAAGGTAATCACCAAGTTACAGGATGCCGGGAAGGCAGTGAGGACTGTACAGACCATGTACAGACCCAAGACTGGTTCCTTTTGTAGGAACCAGAATCACTTTCATGGCCGGCAACAACGGCAGCAGCCACGTTCCAGCCAGCAGCAAAGGGGCAACTTCAACCGCAAGGCCCAGCCTAAGTCTTCCCCAGGCTAAGGTCAGAGATACACTAAACCGACCCAGCCTGCGGGAGGCAACCTCGCCACAGCATGACTCCTTCCCGGCCCCCGCCCCATCTCTGGATCAACGGGAAGAAAAGGTCAGGGGTCACATCTCCCGTCACCTTTCAGGGTGGCAGACGATAACCACTGACCAGTGGGTCTTACAATTGGTAGAGAGAGGACACTATAGAATTCCTCGATCACCCACCTTCAAGGCCTCCCCTGCTTTCCCGTTACTCGGGACAGCACACACTGCTCATTCAGCAGGAGGTCCTAGCGCTTCTGGACAAAGAGGCCACAGAGCACGTACCGCAGAACCAGAGAGGTGCAGGATAGTATTCCCACTTCTTTCTGGTTCCCAGAAAGACAGCGGACCTCTGTCCGATACTGGACCTCAGCGACCTCAACACTTCGGTGCTTTACTAACGCTTCCACATGGTGACTCTTCCAGGGCTAATTCCCGTGCTCAAGCAGGGCACCTTCTTAACATCACTGGACATGCAGGATGCCTACCTGCATATCCCGATAGCTCGGGTGCACAGAAAATTCTTGCACTTCAAGTTTCTGGGTCACCATTATCAGTTCCGAGCCCTCCCTTTCGGGCTGTCTTCGGCACCTCGGGTATTCGCGAAGTGCATGGCAGTCATAGCGGCAGCTCTCAGGTGACAAGGCCACTACGTGTTCCCCTACCTGGACAACTGGCTCCTCATGGCCCCCTCTCGGGAGGCCCTGATGTCCGCGATCCACTGTATTCGTTCCCTCTTCGGGTCCTTGGGCATCACCATCAACTGGGAGAAGTCGCACCTGGTTCTGTCTCAGAGACTGCAGTTCATAGGCGCAGTCCTGGACACCGTCCAGGGGAAAGCTTTTTTGCCTCAGGAGAGAGTGGAGCACATCAGATCCCTCATAAGGGATATCTTGCCGAAGAAGACCGTTTCGGCAAGATTGTTCTTTTGCCTGCTCGGACACATGCAACAGTCCCCTTAGCCCATCTCCACGTGCGGGTAACCCAGTGGATGTTACAGGTGCAGTGGGATCAGAAGCAAGACCATCTGCAGCATCCAATCTGGATCATGAACGCCATCATCCAGGATTGGCAATGGTGGCTCGTCCCAGAGCACCTGTCATTGGAAGTCCCCTTCGTTGCGCCGTCTCCGGTTGTGACACTCTCCACGGACGCTTTGGGGTCCGGTTGGGGAATGCACCTCAATGGTGTCAGGTCTCAGGTTTCGTGGACGACCCAGGAAGCTCATCTTCACATAAACATTTTGGAGATGAGAGCGGTCCTTCACGCCTTGCAGACTTTCCAATCGGAGATTCCACTGGGTACTCTTCCACTACAGACAGACAGTACCGCGGTGATGTAGTACCTCAACAAACAAGGAGGCACTCGTTCCTGCCCTCTTTGCAGGGGGGCCATGAGGGTGTGAGATTGGTAATGCAACACGGCGCACACCTTATTGCTGTACATGTTCCAGGAGTGGACAACGTTATCGCAGACAGTCTGAGCCAATCTCAGGCCAGAGTCCATGAATGGGAACTACTCCAACAGGTCATAGAGGATCTGTTTTGCAGATGGGGGACACCAGAATTAGACTTTTTCGCGTCCCCATCCAACCCAAAACTGCCCAATTTCTGCTCGCTAGATCCAGGGCCTGGTGTTTTCTGGTGAGACGCGTTGTCCCTGTCCTGGACGGGTAGATTCCGCTACACATTTCCTCCCTTCCTGTTGATCCAGAGGGTTCTTCTGAAACTCCATAGAGAGCAGGCGACGCTGATCTTAATCATGCCCCTTTGGCCCAGGCAGATCTGGTTCCCTCTGCTGTACCAACTTTCTCAGAAACCGCCAGTGCCTCTGCCAATCAACTCTCACTTACTGTCCCAGGAGGCAGGATCCTTGGTCCATCCAGACCTTCGCTCTCTGAACCTGAATGCCTGGCTCCTAGGGACATAGCAGTCATGTACTACATTTTGCTAGAAAATTGGCCACTCATGCCACATACGCCATGAAATGGCGCAGATTTTGTCTCTGGGCTCTGTGCCATCTCGGCCTATCACACACCTACAGGCCTACGGTCCATATCCCAGTTGGAAACCGCACGTGCCTTTTTGAGAGGCGTTCTCCACCTTAGGCCTCCGATTAAGGACCCCATTCCACTGTGGGACCTACCCTTCGTCCTGGAGCAGCTTATGCTGCCTCCTTTTGAACTGGCCGTGGATTGCAAACTATGTCTTCTTGCATGGAAGATGTTATTTTTAGTTGCTGTTACTTCGGCCAGAAGGATTTCTGAGCTCCACGCACTCATGTGCAGAGAACCTTATTTGGTTTTTCACCAGGACAGGGTTTCCCTAAGGACAAATCCCAGATTTCTGCCTAAAGTGGTTTCAGCCCTTGCCCTTAACCAGGATATCGACCTACCAGTGTACTTTCCAAAGTACTCCAACAGAGAAGAGGCCCTGCTGCACACTCTTGATAGAAACATAGAAACATAGACTTTGACGGCAAATAAGGACCACTTGGCCCACCTAGTCTGCCCATTTCCCTACCTACAGGATAGGCCGCAGATCCTAGTTAACCAACAGCCTATTTCTTCCTACCCCCCACAAGAATTGCCTTATGTCTGTCCCATACATTCTTGAATTCTCCCACAGTTTTAGACCCCACAACCTCCTCAGGAAGGCTGTTCCATGCATAGGTGTCTTAAGATATTACCTGACCAGAACCAGACAACTCCGTAAATCTGATCAGCGTTTTGTCTCCTTTGCCCATAGGTTGCTGGGTGCTCCGGTCTCTAAGCAATCTCTTTCTAGATGGCTCATTCATTGTATCACGTTCTGTTACCAGAAGCGTAACAAGTCCCTACCGGGTTCGGTTAAGGGACATTCCACAAGTGAGGTGGCTACTTCCTTTGCTGCTCTTAAGAACGTATCCACCTCAGCTATCTGTGCAGCAGCTACTTAGAGCACCATGCACACCTTTATCAGACATTATATCCTGGATGTTGCTTCACGGCGAAAAGCTGGTTTTGGTCTAGCAGTCCTTCAGGGACTACTGTCCTAGGCTCCGGTTCAACTCATGATCTCTCTCTAGCCTCCTCTCATTTGAGAGGGATTTCCAGAATTGCTTGGGAATCAGTCCTAATGGTGTAACCTGCTGCAAGAGCTGTTTCTTGAAGTAAGATAGTACAGTTACGTAAGAATTTACTGTAACAGTAGATCTTTAAGAAGAGCTCTTGTAGCAGGTAGTTTCCCTCCCACCATCCCCTCTGGAGGTAGAGTTGTTCCATTTATTACTTCCTAGGATTCAGTGTTTTCAACATCTCCCTGCTGCATACCTTCTTTGAAGGTGGATCCTCAGTCTCCACTTCAGAAGTCATCTAGCAGCCAGGAGTCTCCAGTGAGAGAACTGGGCATTCTGGGGGACCGCCCCCTTTTGTATGATGCCTGACGTTGGGGGCGGGGCCGACGTCGCGGGTGGTCCCCGCTGGATACTGCTAGCTAGAACATTTCTGTGGGATCCTGGCGCCTGCCGGCTTCAGTCCTAATGGTGTAACCTGCTGCAAGAGCTGTTCTCGAAGATCTACTGTTACGGTAAGTTCTTACGTAACTGTACTTTTTCTGGCCAGACGGATTGTCCCTTTGTTGGGCAGGGGGGTTTCTTTACGCCTTCCCTCCCTTTCCTGTCGTCCAGAGAGTTCTGTTGAAGTTACAGGCAGAGGGGGCTTGAATGAGTCTTATTGCCCCGCTGTGGCCTTGGCAGATTTGGTTCACATTACTTCAGCAGCTATCCATGGAACCTCCAGTCCAGCTGCCAATATGCTCGCAGTTACTGTCCCAGGATCAGGGCTCGCTGGTCCATCCCGATCTCGAATCCTTACACCTTCATGCTTGGCTCTTTCAGACGTAGCAAAATACAGGTATGGGGTATCCCCAGAGGTGGCGGATGTTCTTGTGTCGGCAAGAAAGCCCTCCACTTATGCTATGAAGTGGAAGTGGTTCTGCTTGTGGGCCTCATCTCACCATCTGGATCCCATTACCTGTCCAGTGAACTCAGCTCTACAGTATCTCCTCTCCTTATACCAGCAAGGCTTGAGCTACTCCTCCATAAAGGTGCACATGTGGGCCATCTCAGCTTATCACGCCCTTTCGGGAGACAGGGCCTTAGCCCAGTTGGATGTGGCCCACACCTTTTTACGGGGGATTCTTCACATGAGACCTCCCATTCGGGATCCTATCCCACCCTGGGACCTCCTTTTTGTGTTGGAGAAGCTTACTCTTCCCCCATTTGAACCTGCAGTAGACTGTGAGCTGCGCTATCTTTCCTGGAAGGTTTGCTTTTTAGTTGCCATTACGTCAGCTTGAAGAGCTTCCAAGCTTCAGGCTCTGATGTGTAAAGAGCCGTATTTAATTTTCCACAGGGAAAGAGTTTCCCTGAGGACGAACCCTAAGTTTCTTCCAAAAGTGGTGTCGGAATTGACCCTCAACCAGTCGGTGGACCTTCCAGTTTATTAGCCTTCTCCCTCTAACAGGGGGGAAGCTCGTCTTCACACTTTGGACGTCCACAGGACGCTAAGGTTTTACCTTAAGCAAACAGTTTCTCACTGTCAATCGGAGCAGCTTTTTGTGGCATTCGCACCACAACACTTGGGTAAACCGGTGTCCAAGCAGACCATTTCTAAATGGATTGTCTACTGTGTTTCTTTCTGCTATGAGAAGCACAACAAGCCCCTTGCAGGCCCGGTGAGGGGTCACTCCACCAGGGGAGTGTCCGCGTCCTTCGACGCGCTGCGGAACGTCTCGATTAGGGACATATGCGCGGCCGCTACCTGGAATTCAGTGCATACTTTCGTAAAGCACTACAGCTTGGATATTTCCTCCAGACGCCGTGCCGGCTTCAGCCTGGCAGTCCTTCAGGGACTCCTGTCTTGAGCTTCTGTGTTCAGCTTCCTCTCTTCCACCTCCTGGGGTCGATTACCTCCTTGGCGAGGGGACTGCTTGGGATTCAGTCCTTATTGTGATAGTCTGCTGCAAGTGCTTCCACTCGAAGTAAGATAGTACAGTTACGTAAGAACTTACCGTCATAGTAGATCTTTGAGAGGAGCTCTTGCAGCAGGCGTTACTTCTCCACCCTCCATCCCCCTTTTGAGGTGTGCAGAGCATAATCTTCGAGCTTCGCCTCATTCTCCTGTCAGGGCTCGTTCGCGGGCCTTGGCAGGGGAACTGGGGTGGAGCTGGGTCCACCCCCTTTTATACCAGGGCTGACGTCGGGGCGTAGCCGACGTCGGGGGCGGTCCCTGCTGGGTACTGCTGGTTGAGAAGTTTTCCGGTGGGTCCTAGTGCCTGCGGCATACTCCTTATTGTGATAGCCTACTGCAAGAGCTCCTCTCAAAGATCTACTGTTACGGTAAGTTCTTACATAACTACTTTCCTTCACGTTCCTAACATTCCTTAGACCTTACTCCACCGGTGCCCCCCCCCTTGAGACTCTGTCTCAAACAGTGTGGGACAGGTCAGTACTAATCCCGTCTGTGGCCAAGCCCATAGATAGGACGTATGCCCCACCCCCACTAAAGACAGACCTATCCTGGCAGCATAGCATATTGCAGATGCTCTGGTAGTGCTTGCGGAGAACGATAAGGCCGTCCTTCCTCAGGAGTCCACAGCTCAGCCTATAAATAAGGAATCTCGCAAGACTGACACTTCGGAGAAACGGGCATTCGCAGCCGCAGCCTTGGGCGTGCATATTGCTAGTTACCAGGGCCATTACTCTCAGTATGAGTACACCCTGTGGAACACCCTTAAATCAATAGTCGAGAACCTCCCAGAGTCTGACGCTTGCATGGAGCTTCTTCAGACTATTAATAGGGGCATAGTCAGAGTCCAAAAATCATCAGCTAAAAGCTTCTGTGGATGCCTGTGACACTTTGGCTAGGGCGGCTGTTGCTGGGATCTGTATCAGGCGGCACTTCTGGCTCAGAACATCAGGTTTCTCATCCTATGCACAATAGCAGGTGATGATTGTCCCCTTTGACACTGCTTATCTGTTCAGCCCCCAAGTTGAGCAAGCACTAGATGCAGCTCAGAAAACCAGGACTGCAATTAAAACAGCTAGGCCTAGCCGGCCTGGTGGCACTGAGGGTTGAGGCGCTGAATGCCACACCTCGCGCCATGCTGGTGACCCAGGTTCGGGAACGAGCCGGGAGTTGCCGGGGGTCGGCGGGGGGGACGAGATCGAGTGTCTGGAGGACTGCTCTCTCTTCCCGGGGAGGGTGAGGGTGCTGCTCGCTCACCGAGCGACCTCTTGTGGTAGCCAGGGGTGCGCCGATTGAGCAGCACGGTGAATGCCAGGGGTGGGCGGAGTCACGGCATCATGTTGCCTTGCTAGCCATGCTCCGGAGGGATGGGAGGGGAATAACGAATCAAAGACTCCTCCTGGAGATAGATGAAGGCGCCACGGCCTTCGCTGCCCACACTCCCAAATCCAGGCCATCTCCCTTCTCCATTCCGGGGGCGCCGGGCGCTTTGCCCTTCAAGATAGAGTGCCCCGGGCGAATGGGGCGGCCCTACCTCTGGAAGGTTCAGACCCAGAGGTGGTGCTCGGCGGCACAAAGAGAGGGGAATGGTCATGGCGGGAGGTAGAGGCGGGTAGCCCACAGACGCTAGAAGGAGTTCTCCAGAGTTGGAGACCAATAAAAAAAAACAAAAAAAAAACAGCCAGGCCGGCTCCAGTGGCCCCTCAAAGGGGCAGGAACTGTCGACAATTTCATAACAGGCAGTCCTTTCAAGGTAAAGGCCAACGAGACTTTAACAGAAATCAAACTCCTCAGCTACAAAAGAAAATGCAGCAAAAGGCAAAGGGCCCGAAAGCGCCTTGTGCCACCCTCTGAAAATGTGGCCCAGGTCCCACCTCAGCTGCCCGGGGTGGACACCGCTATGGTAGTGGGGGGGTCGTCTGACTCAGTTTTACAACTAGTGGAAGTCCATCACAATGGACAAATGGGTCCTTAGGATTATCTGAGAGGGATACTCTCTCAATTTCACAGAGACCCCACCAGATCTTCCACCCAAGCGGTAGTACAGTCTGTCTGCTGCTCAGTCAGACCTTCTCACTTTTGAGGTACAGGGCCTCCACAGAAACAGGGCAGTAGAAGTTGTTCCCTAGGCAGAGTGGAATACAGGTTTCTACTCCCATTACTTTCTGGTTCCAAAGAAAACAGGCGGCATGCGCCCAATTCTCGACCTCAGAAAGTTAAACAAGTGCCTGTTCAGGGAGAAGTTCAAGATGATCTCCCTAGGATTGCTACTACTGCTGATTCATCTGTATGACTGGCTGGCATTCCTGGATATGCAGGATGCCTACCAGCACGTCCCAGTGCACCCAAGTATCTCCGCTTTGTGGCCCTGGGTCAACACTGTCAGTTCCGAGTCCTGCCATTTGGGCTCTCCTCGGTGCCTCGAGTCTTTACAAAGTGCTTCCCAGTTCTCGTGGTGCATCTCAGAAAACTCTGCATTCAAGTCTTCCCTTACCTGGATGATTGGCTCCTAGTGAGTCCATCCAGGCGGGAGACACAGGAAGCAGTTGCCACTGCTTCTCAGTTCCTCACATCCATGGGGGTTCTACTGAATCTGGAAAAATCTCAGCTACAGCTCTCCCAGCAGCTCCTCCTTATAGGAGCCCTCCTGGATACCTCCAGGGCAAGGGTTTTCTTTCTGGAGGACAGGAGGAACGATATTCTGCAGATGACTCACTACATCAGGGAGAAGAACTCTGTTCAAGCTCTTTCAATGCAACAGATGTTAGGCCTCATGCCATCGTCCGTGTTCACAGTGGCTCTAGCCCGGCTACACATGAGGAGCACACAGTTGTCATTGAACACGCATCCGCAGTCCTTCCACATAAAAGTGACAGAGCCTCTGAGGAGATCACTTGCATGGTGAATTCAGGAAGACAAGCTTCTTCAAGGTCTACCCTTTGCCCCACCAGAATCTCAGATAACCATCACCACAGACGCATCTCTGGTCAGTTGGGGAGCTCACTGGGAGCCTTATCTACACATAAATGTTCTAGAGATGAGAGCTGTCCTGTATGCTGTTCAAGCCCTGAAGGATGTCCTCGGTCACAAGGTAATTCTTCCTCAGATGGACAACAAAGCTGTGATGTATTACATCAACAAGCAGGTTGGGGTGCACTCCTACCCTCTGTGCATGGAGGCCATGAGGGTGTGGGAGTGGTGTCTCGAGCACGATGTGCTGGTTTAGGCAGTGTACCTGCCAGGAACCCAGAACGACCTAGCAGATTGTCTCAACAGGACAGAGGTGAATCCACACAAATGGTCACTCACACCAGACAATGTGCAGTCATCATTCGATGAGTGGGGCAGTCCAGACCTAGACCTTTTTGCGTCCCCATGCAATGCAGAACTGCCTCTGTTCTGCTCCAGAAATCCAGAACCTGGCGTTTTCTGTCAGGATGGATTCAAACTGCAGTGGAAAAAATGCTTTCTGTACACATTTCCTCCTCTTCTGTTAATTCAGAGGGTGCTGCTAAAGTTGGAGGTACAGGGGAGCAGAATGATTCTTACCCCCTGCACTGGCCTCGACAGATATGGTTTCAATTGATCAACAGATTGTTGGAAGTCCCGGAAGGGAGATGGGTTTCTCAACACTCTCCTGAAGAATGTACATAAGATCCAGAATTGTAGGATCTCAGGTTCTCCAAGATCTTGTTCTCTCTCTCTCTTTCTCCATGTGGATGTAGGATACAGAAGACTATATACTACAGATAACAGTATAGCAACAGAGATTACCTCAGTTATGGATATGAGAAGCAATATGTATTGGTCCCAACTTATTCTCCATTGGATGATGACTTAGGGGACAAAATTACTAATGAGTATCATATAAGACAAAGAATATGCTTCAGTTAGCATTATAGCTTGGACAAAAGAAGTGCTGACTGGTTCAAACTACACATGGTATTTCTTGCCTGTGTATAAGACATAACAAAGGTTTTCTCTCTGTGTCCACTTGCTTAGACAAAGAGAAGTGTTGACTGGCCACAACTACATATGATTATATATATAGTGTATAAAATAATCACTGATGATCCCTCAGAGTCATCATATCAGTATTAAGTAGATTATATATGGAATATATGTAAAAGACGAACATAATGCATTATAGTGAGGGTATAATAGTCGTGCATGATCTAATCCTATATAAGGATGTAAATATTAGCAAATATTAGCAGCAAAGCACATTCCTGGCACTCGTGCTTATATGATGGGTGCATAAATCTATAAATTGGTGCAAAATAGCAGTATCACAGTATAATAGACCAGGAATACAGTGTGAGGTGTATGTGAGATGATAGGGGGCATAACCCAGATGCAACATACGAATGGACCTCTTGACACGGGGCCTTTGGTCCATCCCAACCTGCGCTCCTTTCATCTCCATGTCTGGCCCCTGAGGAGATAAAAGTGGGTAGGTTTATGGTTTCTCAAAGAATCTTGGAAATTCTCTTGGCAGCGCGTAAGCCCTCTACTAGGAAGACTGGAGGCAGTATAGCGCAGTGGTTTAAGGCTCTGAGCTGCAGACCTGGAGACCTGGGTTTGAATCCCACAGCCCCCCACTTGCATACTGTGTGACCCTGACAAGTCACTTAACTTCCTTGTGCTCCCAGGGCACACCTGTAAACAAGTTTTCAGCTCAGTGTGTCTCGCCTGGTAAAAGAAAAAAAAAAAGACTTACACAGCTAAGTGAAAGCACTTCTCGTTTGGTATGCGAAGTCCCTTCTGGACCCATTCTGTTGCCCACCAAATAAAGTGTTGGAGTACCTCTTAGACCTGTCAAATACAGGACTGCAGTACTTGACAGTGAAGGTACACCTCTGCGCAATTTCCGCCTACCGTGAGCCAGTACAGAAAATGGCACTTGCTCAGTTACCGCTAGTCAGCAGATTCCTCAAAGGAATCCTGCACACTAGACCCCCGGTCAGGAAACCGGTGGCCATGTGGCGATATTAACCTCATGCTAGATATGCTTACCCGTAAACCTTCTGAGCTTTTAGCTACCCGTGACATGAAGTTTCTGACCTGGAAGACTGCCTTTTCAAGTGGCCATTATTTCCGCCCGCAGAGTTTCTGAAATACAGGTCTTGGTCACAGACCCTCCATACACTGTCTTTCACAAGGACAAGCTGGTACTTCATACTCTCCCCAAGTTCCTACCCAAGGTAGTTTCGGATTTCCACCTCAATCAGCCCTTGGCTCTCCCCACTTATTTTGCTAACTTCCAGAATGAAGGGGAATGCACCCTTTACTCTCTGGATGTCAAAAGGGCTTTGCGATTCTACATCGAGAGAACAGGGGAGATTCCCAAATCCAGTCAACGCTTTGTATTGTTCGGCATGGACCGGCTGGGCCAGCCAGTTGCCATTAGATGCATTTCTGCTTTGATAGTGGCATGCCTTCGCCATTGCTACTCGATGGCACAAGTCAAGTTGGAAGGCTGGGTCTACACCCACTCTACCAGAGTGGTGGTGGCATCCCTGGCAGAGATCCATAATGTGTCCATTGCAGAGATCTGCAACGCAGCTCCTTGGAGCTCTGTGCATACCTTCGTGAAGCACTGTACTCTATATGTCCATGCCAGACAGCACACTTCATTTGGCAGGACAGTCCTTAATGGACTTCTGTCCTGAGTGAGCTCTGTCTCCCGCTGCCCTGCTCGGGGGATTGGTTTTTAGCTTGGTACTCACCCAGCTGTATGAATGAATGATGAAGACTTTAAGTCCAGGAAGACATGGAAATTTATGTACCTACCGTAATTCTTGATCTTCTTGGACAAGTCTTCACCATTTATTCATACCCCCCACCATCCCCCGGGCTCACTCATCTTGTTCTGGTCTTCACTCCCTTGTTGGCCTGGGCTGTGAAGACATTGTTAAATTGACCCTTCTAACAGGGGTCATCCAGGCTTTCTTATGCTTGGATTAGGTTAGGTGTTTCCTAAGGTTAGTTTACGCTGCACCTCCTCTGTCAAAAAGGTACTGAGGCGGTTGGAGGGTTGACGCTGAGATAGCCTACACAGGCGCAAGCCAGTCTCATGGTGCTGCGCATGCACAGTCCTACCACAGAGCAGACTCTCCTGAAGATTTTTGTCTCCCACTAAGTCCTTGCACCTCTGGCGTAGTACCCCAGCAGTATGAATGAATGAATGGTGAGGACTTGTCCAAAAGATTAAGAATTACGGTAGGTACGTAATTTCCATTTTTAACCACTTGAGAACTGAATAAACCACTCTACAAACATGGTCTGTTGCTGCTTTCCTGTTTCTGTGACCCAAATATCCTGGGGTTCTCCACTGTTTGGTGCCGGATCTGGACAGATGGATGTCAGTGTCAGTGGCTCAGTAGGTAGCACACTCGCCTCTGAGGCCGGGAGACCAGAGGGCTGTGGGTTCAGTTCTCACATCTGGCACTTGGGCTAATATCCCAGTACTGACACTGTAGTGCAGCATGAAAGGGGTGCTGCACTTCTGAGGTGCCGTCTTTCGGATGAGACGTTAAACCGAGGTCCCATCTCCCTGGACTGGTGGTAGTTCAGGTGGATGTTAAAGATCCCATGGCACTTATCGAAAAGAGTAGGGAAATGTCCCCGGTGTCCTGGCCAAATTTCCCCTCATTCACTAAAAACACCACCAACAGCTTAATCTGGTTCAAGGTCAGTTGGCATTCATCTGTATCCCCCTCCTCCGGGTCGTGCCTGAAAATAGGCAGGATTTGTCTAGTGCACTTACCCAGTCAACAAAAACTAAATAAAAATAAATAACTAAAAATGTTCTCAAGGGGCAGTAAGTAAACTTGCACTTTCTAGCAGGCTTTGCTCATGATTTTTGTGAAGAAAAAAAATTGCTCTGCAGCATGGCACCAATTGGCCAAACATAGTGATGGATGTGACAGTATCAGCCTGCTGTGGTGTGGTGCGACAGTCAGCCACATTTATCAAATGTCTTTGCCACAGTGGTGAAAGGGAGCCTAGAAGTGTTAGCCACATTGATTTTACAGTAGCTACTGGTGATAGTGGCGATCCTTCATGCACACTCAGTGCCAGGAAGAATAACCAGAGGTTAATGAGCTATGAATGAGTTTGGTATATCCAGCAGACCTAGGTTTGATTCCCATAACCTCCACTTGCATAATACTGTGTGACCATGAGCAAGTCACTTAACCACCCCCGTGCTCGAAGGTCACTTAACCACCCCAGTGCTCCCAGGTTGCCCTTGAAAGCAGGCACTTTTGCCTAGTGGGCCTTACCCAGTCACCAAAAGAACACAAAAATTGATTATATGAATTATTTTGAGAGGTATGTTGGCAGTGAAACATTGCACACTAATGTTATGATTATTATGTGAATTTCAGCCAACTCCCTCGTGAAGAAGTCTTTATGATCTTGAAATGTTACCTGGTTTGGAATAAAGAATATCGGTTGATGAAAAATAAAACTATACACTTCATGTGAAAGTAGGTGTCTGGTCTGATTTCTCAGTTATGCTTAAGTTTTTGTCTGGCCTGTTTCAGGCCTTTTAAGACAGCATCTGAAATCTGAAACCTCCTTCCTCACGCTCAATTAAACTTTATGCTTGGGAAAGCCAGAGTGACTTAACATATTTATGAGTCTAGATCTCTGTGACAGAGTTGAATCAGACCCTGTCCCAGTTGTTATGGAGAGTTTGAATGCAGGGATCTGTTCTGTTCTTTCCTTTCTAGGAGCGTGGATATGTTGTTCTTTCCACACTGTTTGGCATGTCCCCTTCCACTTTAAATCTTGCCGGAAGTCTTCAAGCTGGCTCCTCCCACCCACCGGGGTGGTATATACCCTGGGCTCCACCCCATGATGCCAGATCTTCTTTTCTGCTAGAAGATACAGGTTCCCTCATGCTCTCAGCATTTCATAGGCACTGGCTTTCAAATTGTCTGTTTTACCGAAAATCAAACTCATTCGAGTTAGAGATCACACTTTCGCCGTATCGACTATGGAGGAAAAATCTTCCTCCGGATTTCACCGGTGCCCCTGCGGCCAGAAGATGTCACACACCGATCCTCATCTCACGTGCATATACTGCCTAGGTGTCAGACTGGACACCTCGTCGTGCGGTTTTTGTCTGGCCTTCCATCCCCATATCCTGGAAGACTGCAAGGCACGCCTGAAGCTGGGGAGACCGGAAAAAAGGAACCCATCGGTGAAATTGAAGGAGGCTAGGTGGGCGGTTTCCGCGGCTGCGGGCTCCACCAAACAGTTGGAACAGATGATGGTATAACCCCCCTGTTACCCGGGGTTACTAGAATCCCAGTAAGACCTAGTGGTAGGCAGGGAAGGCAGCTTGTAAAACTCCAGTTAAATGAATTTCACATTGTCTCACACTGTTCTCAGTCTCAGTTGAGACTGAGGGATGACATCACCATAGAACTCTCGCAACTGCATGAGCCACACTGGAATCTGCAGTTGGGAGTTAGGATAGAATGTTGGGGATTTTTTGAAGAGAGTCTGTGTGCAGTCTTGAAGAGAGAAGCTGCACAGCAGTCTGTGGACAGTTCTTTGAGCCTAACGCTCTGTCATAGAGCTACTGTAAGGGGAGGTGTGTGTTTCCACCAAAAGAGGAACACGGTAAGCTGTTTGTGAAGTGGTGGAGACCACTGTTACTGGTCCCTGTGTCCCATCCCTGAGGGGATGGGGGTGGAAAGGTTTGCCTGTCATTCCAGGGGCAACCCTCCTGGTTCCAGCTAGGGAAGAAGCTGCCTTATTTCAAGTTGTGCTGCGTCACCAGAAGCTGTGGGAAAGAAATTCCTGTGAGGAATCACCTGTGGGGCACCTGCAACCAAAGGGTGAGTCCGCTGTGACGTAGGGCCTGTGTTTTCACCTGAACTGTTGTAAAGTGGGGATTTGACTGCTTAATCAGTGGGAGGCCTAGAGTAATGGGTAAGCCAAGTAAAGTATGTTCAAGTCCAGCACAATGGGAAAGCAAAGACAAGTAGAGGAAATGTGACATGCATTTACCCTTTAATCTACATTGCCAAGCTTTACAGAAAGAGATGTTTAATGTCCAGAGAAATGGCCGGATATGAATTGTGGAAGCGAGAGGTGGGAGACCCCCCCATCAGTAGTAACCAAATTCACCTCTACGGATTTGCTCTGTGGCACTTTTACTTTCTCTCAGGTACTTGGCCAGTGCTGAGGAAAGTACCCAGACGTGGGATTAAAAGAAAGTTTCCCTTATGGAGTCGAAGGCTTTTAGGTGGTTTAGGGAGCCACCAGAAAATGTTTCCATGACAAATGGAAGGTGTTCGAGTGGCTGGCAGGGGAGCCAAGCTAGGGAAATCCCAGAATAGTGTACAAGTTCGGGCTGTGTACCCAAAGCAGCGTGCAAGTCCGGGCTGTGTGCTCGGTGGGTTCAGAGCCTGAGGGCTGAAGTGTTGAGGAAGTGTTCTGATTCTTTTTAATCTGCATTACCAGAAGTGTAGCCCCGCGGGGGTCCGTCTATGCTTTGTTCTGCTTGGATGTGAATAAAGCCACACTTTAGAATCCCATTCCTGGTATTGGACATTACAGTTATTGCTTCCTGTGTTCGGATTTACTTGGGTGCCCCTGTGCAGAGTAGCCAAACCTAGCCCTTGTGCCGAGTAACCTATTCCTCCCCGAACCCAGTCCCCACCTGGTACTGCTGTCAGATTCAAACAGCATACTACCTGTCATTTGCAAAAAGGCAAGGGGGTGGGGGTTACGATGGCATTCAAAGAGGAAGCCGCTCGTGCTTTGGCCAATCGAAGCTTCTTTGTCTCGCTGAACCTAGGTTCCACATTTATGGGCTCTTTCAAGGAGTTGTGCCGGTCTGTCCCCACCCGGAGTGAGACGTCCTCGGGCTCGCACTCCTCCCGCTCTCGGAAGAGGGAGAAAGACCTGTCGAGGAGACGTTCTTGGGACTGGGAGAAGTCCGAGTCCCAAGAACATGAGAGCTCGACCTCAGTCGAGATCGCATCCTCGGCTGCCAGCTTTACGGACCTTACGTCTGACCAGGGAACCGAGGAGGTGGCCGACGAGGTCGAAATTATCCTCGACCCGATCGACCCTTTGTCACCAGCCATGGCCGACTCCTTGGAACAGACTCCGGTCGTGATATTTCTGGATGAGGAGACCCAGCCTGCTGGTGTCCCCATCCAGGACCCAGTTCCGGACCCTCGGGTTTCACCGATCCCGGTGTCTCCTGATCGACCGAGTCGGCCTTCCCAATCTCGGTCGAGGTCCAGAACCCCGTCGGCCGAATGACCGAGGAAGAGCCATCAGCGCTCAAAAAAGAGGCAACGCCATAGGTCCTCATCCTCCTCGGACAAGGAGAGGCTTTGGCAGAAACTCCGTCATCGCTATGAAGACCTTATGTGGCAACAGCTAGTCTTGACCGGACAGAAGCCAGCTCTGCCACCTACTCCGGACATTACTTGGCTCTCACCTCCTAGGCCGAAGCTGACCCCTCCGGAACTGAAGCCATTGGTTCCTCCACCCGTGGGGCCGGGCTGTCCCCCGGTTCAGCCTATTCCGGTCTCTCCAGTGCTTCGGATGGAACCACCACCTAAACAGCCTCAGGGAGGGGCTCCCTCAAAAGAGGACTGACAACACACCGAGCTTCCCCAACGTCTGTCGATTACGATCACCCCAGACCGCCCTCGGTGCAGTGAGGGTGACTTAGGTGGTAGACCATTGTATCATGACTCTTCGGACTCTGATGTCACCGGACTCCACTCTCATCCAGGGGATGACGAGTCGTCCATTGGCGCAGGGATGGAGGAAGGCCCTTCTTCTTTCCAGAGCATTCTCCACCTCATTTCTGATTCCCCTGGAATGCCCCTAGAATCCATCCAGAAAAAGACGGAATATCCTCTCAATGACATTCTCAAAAGAGGGGATACCCCAACGGAGGCCTTTCCAGTGGCCGAGGCCATTGTTGACCTGGCCCTTGAACTTTGGCAGTGCCCTGCCTCCTGCCCAGCACCTTCTACCCGCATGGCCTGCAAGTACATGGTGCCCATGGGGTCCCTCGAGGGGTTCATAGAGCACCCTTCGGCTGAGAGCCTGGTGACTGCCTCTGTGTTCAGGCGTACTGGCAGTTCGGCTGACACTGACCAACCCCTGGACAAGGAGTCCAAAAATATGGACCACACTGCCCGTAAGGTCTATGCGGCCTCTTCTCTGGGCCATCGTCAGGCCAGCTTAGCTGTCATTATGGCACACTTCTCCCATTCCCTCCTGGGGTCACTGGACGAGGTCCTCCCTCATCTCCCTGCGGACATGCAGACTACGGTCAAGCAGGTCTGTGACCAGGGCCGTGCTGTTGCCAAACAGCAGTTCCAGATGGCCTTGGACATCGGGGATTCTTGTGCCCACCCAATGGCAGCCACAATGTCCTCTCGCCGCAGGGCTTGGCTGAGGCTTTCCTCTTTCCCAGCAGATACTCAGCATAAGCTTGCTGACGTGCCCTTCTTGGGAACCAACTTGTTCAGTCCAGGAGTGGCTGGTCACCTTCAGCGAATTGAGCAGTCCAATGTCACCTTGGACAGCACTTCTGCCAAGGGTTCTTCAGGCAAGAACCAGCAGAAGAGAAAGAAGAAGCCATTTCAGCACTCTTCCCCTGCGGTACAGCAGCTCTCCTATCAAGGAGGCCAGCAGCATCAGCAGACCCAAGCAGGGTCCTCCTCAGGCCGGCAGAGGAGGCTGAGGCTCAGGTCCTGGAGCCTCTTCCATCTCCACTAAGCCTGCTCAGTGACGGGTTGGGGGCTGCCACCCCTATACCTGTCACACCAGCTCTGGGCCCTCCCATGGGGGGTCGGCTCCACCACTTCCTTTCCACCTGGTCCGCTATCACTTCGGACAGGTGGGTTCTCGAAGTGGTCGGCCGGGGACTGCCTCTGGAATTCGAGCAGTACCCTCCCAAGCCGAGCCCACGCCCCTCAGGAGGAACAGATTTCTGCCTGCACCCAGTCGGCTCTTTGAGATGACATAGCTCAGCTCCTCTGCAAGGAGGCAATAGCTCCTGTGCCGGATCCTCCAACAGACCCAGGCTTTGTCTCCAGGTACTTCCTGGTGCCCAAGCGGATGGAGGGTTGGCGCCCCATCCTAGATCTCCACAACCTGAATCTGTTTCTCAGGTCTCGCACCTTTCGGATGGTCACTCTGAACCAGATCATACCATCCTTGGAGTGAAACATGTGGTTCTGTTCACTGGATCTACAGGACGCGTTCTTTCATATCCCAATCCGTCCATCCCATCAGCGGTTCCTCTGCTTCAGGGTCGAGGGGACCCTGTAGGAGTTCCGAGCCATGCCATTCAGCCTGTCAGCCCCACGGGTCTTCACCAAATGCATTGCAGTGGTGGTGGCTCATCTTCGGTGTCGAGGAGTCCGAATCTACCCTTACGTCGACGATTGGCTCCTGGCAGTTTCCACCCAACAGGAGGTGGAGAGGTCCAGGGATCTGGCCCTCCAGACCTGCTTCCAACTCGGTCTCCTGATCAACGAGGCCAAGTCGGAACTCATGCCTTCTCAGGTGATGGGCTTCACCGGGGCAAAGTTCAACTCTTGTCAAGCCAGAGCTCGGCTCCCAGCAGACAGGGCGGAGGTTCTCTCCTCCTTTGCCCAGTAATTTCTGGTTGGGCACTTGCGCCCTGCCCGGGACTTTCTGCGCCTTCTGGGTTACATGGTGGCGTGCACCTCAGTGGTCCGTTGGGCCCGGTTGCACATGCGCCCCCTCCAATGGGAGCTGGCCACCCAGTGGACCCAGCAACATGGTATTTTCGACCAGCTGGTCACTGTGACCCAGAAGATGTGGGACCCTCTCCAATGGTGGACTGCCCCAGACCGGTTGCAGGAAGGGATCCCATTTGTCTGCCCTGAGCTGACGGTCATCCTCATGACCGATGCCTCTCTCATGGGCTGGGGAGCCCACATGGGGACGACAGGGCCCACAGCCTTTGGACCCCCGAGGAGTCCCGATGCCACATCAACCTGTTGGAGCTCAGAGCAGTCAGACTGGCACTGTCAGCTTTTGCTCCTCAGCTCTGGGGTCAAGTGGTTCAAGTCCAGACGGACAATACCACAACTGTGTACTGCCTCAACAAACAGGGTAGCATGCACTCCCATCTGCTGTGCAAGGAGGCGCTCCATATCTGGACCCTCGTGAGCTGGTTGGAAACGGATCTCCTAGCCATCCATGTGGCAGGAGTCTCGAACCAGCTGACGGATGCTCTCAGCCGCATAGGCCAGACATCCCACGAGTGGTCTCTCCATCCAGAGGTAGCTTACAGTCTTTTCTCCCATTGGGGCAAACGGATGGTGGACCGGTTTGCCTCCAGGGAAAACAACAAGCTGAGGCTGTTTCATGCCCGCCCCCTCAGCAGGGCTCGCTGCAGGGGGATGCCTTCTCAAGGCTGTGGACCCCAGGCCTCCTTTACGTCTTCCCTCCATTTCCCTTGATCCACAAGGTATCACTCAAGGTGAGGAGGGACAAGGTGAAGGTGATTCTGGTAGCCCCAGACTGGCCACGCCAGTTCTGGTATCCAGATCTCCTCAGCCTCAGCTGCAGGCCCCCGGAGCGGCTTTGTACACGCCCGGACCTGATATCTCTGAACCAGGGGAAGGTCCTTCATCCAGACCTTCAATCCCTGCACCTCACAGCCTGGTACCTGAGCGGCTAGAGTTCCAGGCTTTGGGGCTTTCTGAAGATGTCTACACTGTGGTGGAGGCATCTTGAAAGGAATCAACCAGGAAATGTTATGCCTTCAAATGGAAAAGGTTTTCCATTTGGTGTCAGGGTAAGGGTCTGGACCCCTTAGCCTGACCTCTGGTTAACATTCTCGACTACCTTTGGTCTCTCTCCAAAGGGGGTCTACGGTCATCGACCCTTAGGGTGCACCTGGCAGCCATTTCTGCTTACTGGGCATAAGCCAGTCAGCCAACATTGGCACAGGAGACAGTGGTCAGGCGCTTTTTCTCAAAGGCCTGGATCACATATCCCCTCCGGTGCGTGAACTTCCACCTACCTGGGATCTACTGCTGGTCTTGGCAAAGCTCATGGGCAAGCCATCCGAACCCATGCACAAGTGCGAGCTGTCACACTTGTGGAAGACAGCCTTCCTGGTGGCTATCACATCAGCCAGAAGGACAGGGGAACTCCAGGTGCTTTCGGTGGAGTCCCCATACCTAGTCTTCCACAGGGACAAAGTTGTCCTGCGCCCCCACCCAAAATTCCTTCAGAAGGTGGTGTCAGAGTTTCACCTTAATCAGGTGTTGACTCTGCCAGTGTATTACCCTAATTACACCTCGGATGCCGAGTACAGGCTCCATACCCTGGACCTGAGACATGCTTTCTCCTATTATAAGGAGAGGATGGCAGAAATTCATGGAGAGGTTCGCCAGCTGTTTGTCACCTATGTTGAAGCCACTTCTGGCAGACCTTTAGCGAAGCAGACTATTGCAAGGTGGATCACATCATGCATAGGTCTGTACTATGAGTTGGCGGGCAAGGAGCCTCCCAAAGGGATAAGAGCTCATTCTACCCGCCATACTGCTGCATCGGTGGCTGCTTCCCGGGACATCCCTATCCAGGAGATCTGTTGGGCTGCTACCTGAAAGTCAGAAAACACCTTCATTACCCACTACCACATCGACCTTGAGTCACGCTGGGATGCTAGTTTTGGGGCTTCAGTTCTCCAATCTCTGTTCCCTAAGTAGGGGGTGTGCACCTTGCCTCCCTGCTCCCGGAGAACTGCTTGGAGTCTGCCAAACAGTGTGGATAGAACAACATATCCATGCTCCTAGAAGAACAGGTTACTCACCTGTAACAGTAGTTCTAGGAGTGGTATATGTTGTTCATCCACACGGACCCACCCAACCGCCCTGGCTCCGGACGCACACAACCTTGCTTCCAGCGGGGTAAGATTTGGCATCATGGGGCGGAGCCGAGGTATATACCACCCAGGTAGGTGGGAGGAGCCAGCTTGAGGACTTCCGGCAAGATTTAAAGTGGAAGGGGACATGCCAAACAGAGTGGATGAACAACATATACCACTCCTAGAACTACTGTTACAGGTGAGTAACCTTCTTGTCTCTTGTCTGTCTGGTTGCACAACCAAATTTTCCCTTGAGACCTAGGATTTGATCACCCCGACGGTCTCCCAATTATTTGCCTCTCACTGTCTCTTAGTCTTCCCTTGCTGTTCGGTTTTTTCCTCCCTTGCCTATCTGCTGGTATAAAAATATATGCAAACCATTATGTGGAAATGTAACTGATATTGGGATCCCTTTGTTTAGAAATTATATAGTGTTACTGTTGAAATGTATATAGTTATAGTTTTAGATGATTGCAAAGCTATTGGGAACTGAAGGGGTTAACCTGAAATGCAATTTTTAAGCCTTTTGCAGAAGAGCTGTGGAGAAGGGGCCTCAGTTCTGGGACATTGTGTTCCTGCCTGCACCTGCCTGAAATATACAAGAACATTTTAGAAAAAAAAAACAGAATGCTTGTTGGGGGGGGCAGAGACTTATAAGGCAGAGCTACAATTGCTTGCAAGGGACACAGAGACTGAAGGAAAACTCAGATGGATCTCTATTTATTCTGCCTTTGTAAATAGTTATACGGAACAAGTTTTTTTTTTATGTTACTGCTAGTACAAATAAATACTTTTTGCAAATTCTACAACTGCTCCTGGTTTTTCCTATGCTTTCTGACCTGTGCCTCAATGACAATCTCCTGCAGTGATATAACAAAACTTCATTCTGTGTTGATCTGAGAAATCTGAGCCTCACTCCTCACTGGGAAACGCTGACTAACAGAGAAAAAATAGCACTGTAAATAGACTGCTGAGCACAGGGATTGCTATAAAAGTTCAATTAAATGAAGTCTGTTAGACATATGGTGAGCTCCTTATTTCTACTGTCCTAGCAAAACATCTGCAGAGCTCTGCCCTGCAGCTGTAAAAAGAAATGGTCCAGATCCCACACACACCCACTACATTGGTATCTTTGCACTGTTATGCCTTGACCTCTTTTTGCAAACATGAGGGAAGAAATGACACTGATCAATGTCATCTTCTAGTCATTCTACTGTGAGACACTCAACTTCATTTCATTTTTTTTCATTTATTCCTTGGTAACCAGGTAAATGCACTGGACCAAAGGTCCTTTTTCAGGCCCAACCGGGACAAAAAAAATACAAAAATACACAAATAAATTCAACAGCAATACAATACCAAAAAATACAAATTACAGTTACAAGCAGAGTTATATAATAAATAACTTTTTAACCTTCCTTTAAAAGTTAAAACAGAGGGAGCTATCCTAACATCAAGTGGGAGTGAATTCCAATACAAGGGTGCTGCTATTGAAAAAGCTCTAGAACTTAATCTAAGCCGAGACCTGGGGACAAAATATAGGGGGCCATCAGCCGAACTCGGGCTGGGAAGCAATTCTTTCATTACAACAAGATCAGAAAGAGGAAAAAGGGAGCCAAAGTAAAAACATTTATACATCAGACAGCCAACAAAATATTCTATTCTACAACTAGGGGAAAACCACCCCAACCGAGAAAAAAAATTACACCGATGTGTCCTATTGGGGGCTCCTAAAAATAAATCTACAAATAATATTATAGGCCACAGTTAGTGCTTGCATTTCTTTTGTACCTATGTTATAATATAAACAAGAACTGTAATCAAAATATGGAAGAAGAGAACCAATAGCAATTGCTAATCTAGTTGCTTGTGAGAAGAATGACTTGAATTTGTATAACACCCCTATTCTTTGATTTACTTTCTTAACCATAGACTGAATCCAAGGTGAAAAGGTCAAACTGGGATCCAACAGTGTGCCCAAATACTTAAATTGAGACACTTGTTCAAGCAGACCACCCCGAAAATCAGATATCCTCAGATCTTACTTCGCGAGCGTTCCTTCAGTTGGTCATCACATATAGGACTGTCGTCGGGCCGCATGGCAGACTTTTCTAGCAATCCCTGACGGGAGCGCCTTCTGAGTCGGAACTTGTAGCTTGCATGGGGCCTGCTGCTTCATCTGGAGGTTTTGAGCTGGAAGCTCGTGGCAGAAAGAAATCTTGCTTAGCAGTTTTATTTCAACCCATCTTCATTTGGCTTTTGGTTCTCTGGATGCAGCAAATCTTCCTCTACCGAAATATATCAGTAGCTAAGTATTTTTTTTTGTAAAACAGTGCTTTTATTTAAAGTATTACGCCTTAGATTGGGAGCTCCAGAAAGTTGCTGTTGCTGGCTAGGCTGCTGGCTCTGACCCCCGCTACACAAGTTCTGGCATCTGTGCCCGATATGGAGCAGTCCAGACAGCCATTGCCCTCTCTACACAGGGTCTGGAGCTTGCAAGGCACCAGGCAAGGGCGTCTTATGATGCCAACTGGGTGGCTTCCAGACTGGCAAGGACAGTGATCTGCATACGGCGGACGGCATGGCTTCGTCTGTCCAGACTGTCACCCGGCACAGGGTGACTTCCTCCTCTTTCTGGAGGACCCGCCTGTTCTCCCACAGGGCAAGGAGGATTCTTCAGGGGCATCCCCCGTGCCCTTGGCCATGGGGGACACCCTCTTGCCCTCAGCAACCTTAGACTGCACCAGTCTATTGGATAGGGTCTCCCCCTCCTGCTATCCACCAGTAGGAGGCTGAGGGATCTGTGCCCTCAGGGCCAAAATTCAGGCCCCCTCCTGGGGGGGGGGCTTGGTACTCACCCAGCAGTAATGAATGATAAGGATTAACAAGGGAAGATATGGAAATTATGTACCTACCGTAATTCTTGATCTTCTCTTGTATCTTCACCATTCATTACTGAATCCCTCCCACCTTCCCCTCATGGGCCTCTTTTCTTGGGCATCTCCCCCACCCTGCTCGCCCTTCTCCTCCTCCCCTTATCCCCCCTCTGGGGGTGACTAATCTTCTGGTTCCTTGAGACCTTCTGTTCTTCTCTAAGAAAAAACATGATGAAGGATTCGGGTAAGGAGGAGAGCGGGCAAAATTTCGTCCTTTTCATCTAAGGAAACTCCTTCTGACTTCCTGGAAAGTTTTGCCTTCAGGGGCTTTCCTTCAGGTCAGATTAGCTCAATCTCCGGACACGAGGTTGGTCTCTGAGACAGTCCTCTATCTTCAGTCTTCGGACTTGGCTGGTGTCCCTTGATTACCCTATGGTGCCAGACCAGGGCTAATCAACGTTGTTCTAGCCCAATTCGAAATTAACATTTTGAACTGGTGGTCCAGCCAATTTGGCCCCGTCTTCTCCAGGGAGTCAGAAGGAGCTCCTTCTCTGTCTCTGTCCATCTTAACAAGAGGTCGCCCTCTCTTGGGGCTCCCCCCCCCCAGCACTGTCGCATATCTGAGTACTAGTGGGGTCTTTTTCCCTCTACCTGGTTGGGGGCTCTCCCTCTCCAGAACAGATTTTGCCTTTGCATTCTGTGAGCTCTCAGCCTGAGTGATGGGTAATGGGATAGTGGGAGGTGTAGAGAAATCTGCCTCTCTTATTTCAAGCTGTGTAAAAGGTTCATTTGAACCATCCAAACCAGTTATGTCTGAAGGGATCCTTGCTTCCTTGCTCTAAGATCCGAGCTGATAAGTTTCAAGCCAATTTCACTCAGGATTTGTGGCAGTATTTTTCCCTCCTCCCAATATCCCCTCCTCTTTTTCTTCCCTTTTTTTCTTTCTTCCTTTCCCTTATCTTTTCCTCCCTCAGAGCCACCTAAGGAAGCAGGCCCTGTGGTCCCTTAGGGTAGGGTTCTTCTCTTTCCTGTCCTCTTTTCGGCTTATTCCTTTTTCAGTTTGTTTCCTTTCCTTTATCTATCCCTCGGCTGTCTTGCCTTGCTCTTATTCTTCTATCCCTTTTTTATTTTGCCACTCCGGCTTACAGAACTGGGATGGAGGAGGAGTCTACGGCGCCTAACGGAGGCCCCTCACACACCACGCAGTGTGTCGCTCTCTGGGGTGGTGCCGTCGGTGCCGACTCCTTCTTCCAAAAAAAAAACCCCCGTGGCAGGTGCGTGCCTCCAGCTTACACCCAGCAATAATGAATGGTGAAGATACAAGAGAAGATCAAGAATTACAGTAGGGGACTTCCGGTGACGTCAGGGACCGATATGGCGGCTTAATCTACCTGCTCCGCTCCCCACTAACCAAAATCAAAGTTAATCGCCTGCTAAATGATGGCATCCCCAGCCAAACAAAGAAGAAATAAATCGGGGAAGCTCCACTTAACCCCGGCCCAGAAGCTTAAAGTCATGCTGCAAGAGGAAGACTTAGAAAGCAACGAGGAGGCAGAGGCTATCAGAGAGACACAACAGGCCGTGCAGCATGGGAGCCTCCAAGGGGATGACTTGGTCGAGACCATCAAACAAACGGCTCGCACGGTCATGAAAATTGACCAGACCCTATCTGAACTTTGAGCGTACTTCAACAGGATTGACCACAAAACTGACCAGATGGAGTTGTGCCTTTCAGCTGTCTCAGAACAGACGGATAGGCAAGACAGGCTGCTGTTGTATCTCCTGGTGCGAGATCGAGAATTAACCCACCGTCTCGATGATCTTGAAGGCAGAAGCAGACGGCAGAGCATCAGGATACATGGGGTTCCTGAAGGCCTAGAGGACGGAGCTGCAAACACCATTGAGTTCACACAAAAGATCCTCAAAAACGCCCTTGATCTGCCGGAGGACCTGGACTTGAGTCTGGACCGTGCACACCGATCTCTGGCTCTGAAGCCAAGCGACCCAGAGGCCAGACCCAGATACCTCGTGGTCCGGTTTACCCTGTACAACAGCAAGGAAGAGGTCTTGCGGCGAGCATGGCGACAGGGCCCACTGGAATTCGAGGGTCATAAAATAGCAATTGATAATGACCACACATCGGGAGTAGAAGAAGCTCAGAAAATGATTTGTCCCATTGTAAAGCAGCTCAGAGCCAAGAATATAAAAACCCAAGTGCTGCACCCAGCGAGGTTAAAGATAACCACCGAACAGTGAACCAGAATTTTTAAAGACCTGCTGGCAGCTGCCCCTTACCTTGAAGATCTGGGGATTAGTACACCTCCTCTGATGAAGGAAAGGCCGGAGCGAGACCTCCTGGCGTCTGCGTGGTCCGTGGCGCAAAAAGGAATAGTTAAGATGGGCTCCTCATGGCAGCCACAGACCTCCCTTCGAGCAGACATTGGTGCAGTGGTCTGGAAACTCGGGGATCCCGCCTTGATCAATAAAAGTGCCCCACATTTGAAATTGGTGACTGTGAACAGTGAAGCAGACGAGATGGGCCCTACGCGAATGCCGGATACATGAAGCGACCTCCTGGAGAGGTCCATGTTTCTACCCAAAGAAGGATCTGCCTCTCTTTTGGACCTCTTGGGTCGATGGGCCCCCTTGCTCTACCTGAGTCCCCACTTAAAGCCGAACATAGGCTGTCTTCCTTTTTCTACCTGGTCATCGAGCTGCATTGGGGTCGCAGTGAGTACTATAGACAACCCGCTGCAGCCATGCAGCATATAACTGAGACTGTCTGGCCCTATATTCATTAAACCAAGCACAGACCTGGTGCTTCATCCCCTCTCATCCTCTAAAAATGTACTCCAGACTTATTCCAGTCACCACCCGGTCCTGCCGGGGGTGGGGGGGGGATGTTAGAACCGATCTGCTGGGAATATCTCTTATAATGTTGCAATGCAGAATACGAACACCTGTTTTAATTGGTACCAGGACAGCCTTAATACTTACGGCTTATATGTGTGTAGCGAGGTGATTCGACACCTATGAGGTTTGTAGGTTTTTTTGGGGGGGGGATCCACTAGGCCTGATAGCGTCTGACTTCATTTGACTCCCAGGAGGTGAGGCAGGGAGTGGAGAGGCTAGGCCCTACCGATGAGCCATGGAGGCGAGGGTAATCCTGCCCAGAGCCCAGAGCTGGCTTTATCAAACTCCTCAGGCACACACAAGATGACCCTCCTATAGCCGATCGGTCTAGGGGGAATCTGTACACAGCTTCAGGTACATAAATGGGGAGGACATTATGAGGGTTCTCCATGCAAGGCAGATGCTGGGGCCATTCGCCCTCAAAAGACACCACTGGAGCTCTAATAGCTAGGACATCTTGGTCTGGCCTCTCTGGCTCTCAATCCTGAAGGTTGTTGCGAGGTGGGGAAGGGACGTTCACCTACCCGGGGGCCCTGCTTAGTAAATCGTGGCCACGACATGCCTCTGGCCAGGCTTAATCTCTTGTTTTAGGTTTCGGCCTCATGGTTTGGGACGGATCTACTCCTAGGCGGTACCTGCGGGATGCATGAGATTAAGGGGAACGGGCCTTCCGGGTCAGAGCAATTCAAGGATAATTTGGCCAGGGGCCGGGGAAGGGTGAGTTACGCTGACTGAGCCACTCACCCTGGACTGGGGCATCGTTTAGTGGCTGCTGAGGCGAGGTCGCCGTCCCAGGTGAAACTGCCCCCTTAAGAGGTAAGAACTAGGAACCCTGGATCTGGGGCCTTTCTGGCCACCTGGATCACTTGTTTGGGATACCACAGGGGCCTGATCTCTCATGGGAGAACACTAATAATTAATATGGGCCAAGAGTGAGGGAGACTCCCTCCTAAAAGAGATCGATCCACAGGTTCACACTACAAGGAATGCTCCGGGGGGGGAAGGCTGCCATGCATGGGAGACGGAGAGAAGGGAATCCTGGGATGCTGAGGTCAGGTCACTTCAAGTAATGAGACTAGGGCGGGCTATCAGGTGGCTTCGAGTTTGTTTTTAAGGGGTGGGGAGTGGGGGAAGAGACAGGAATTGGGTGCCTAAGTGGATGCGCACTGACAACTGGAAGGGGGGCGTTTCCCTTGGATATTCCTGGGGCCCGCAGGGAACACTCATTGCACTATTGAGTGCCCTGCTTTGGTCTGCATATTCAGACACCCTTCTGCTGACAGCCACCGTTCAGCCTTCCCTTGGAAGTCTAATCAATGGACGTGGGGCAACCAGGTCGAGAGTAGTTTCGGCTGAGGTTGACCAGCACTTAATCCAGCTCTTGGCTCGAAGTTGGATGAGGCCAGAGCAACAGTTCAGTAGTACAATAGTTATAATGAATGTTTCTTTAAAACTTGTTAATGTTCATACTAAAAAGTTCGATGCTTTGCAGGTTCACTACTGGGTTAAATTGTTAGTGTTTAGAGAGTCAGTGTTCAAGAAAATGGTAAATGCTTTTAGTTGGTTGGAACATGACTAGTCACATTACGAAATTTATGTCAATGTAAATGGATCATCTAGTCCTGTCAAGAGGAGGAGGATTCAGCAATTCATTGTGTCCCAGGGGTGTGAGGGAGTGTTCCTGCAGGAGACCCACCTCTCCCCCCTGGAAGCTCAAAAGCTTAAATCAAGGTCCTTTCCTTTGGTTTATCACTCGTCCCTTCCAGTGGGTAGAAGGAGGGGGGTGGTGATCCTCCTTTCGGGGAACCTCCACTTCCAACAGCAAGAGGTGATAGAGGATCCTGAGGCAAGGTATCTTATAGTTATTGGGACTATACAAGACATTCAAGTAACCATGGTCAATATCTACATCCCTCCTGGGTCCCCATTCAGAATATACTCAAATATCCTCCAACTGGTGTCAGAAAGGGCTAAAGGCATTTTAATTTTGGGAGGGGACTGGAACATAGTTTTAAATAGAGCTCTTGACTCAACATCCCAGATCCCAAAACTGGACACGGCTAAAGCTCGCTTCATAAAAATACTGCTGGAACAGCTGGAACTGACCGATATTTGGAGAGAGAAGTATCCCAGAGCAAGGGAATACACTTGCTTCTCACCAAGGTTTCGGGTCTTTTGTCAGTTGGATATGTTTTTTACATTTTCGGGAGACCTAAGCAGGTTTCCTTCTGTTTGGGTGGGTACGACCATTCTCTCCGACCACAGCCCGGTCTATCTGGAGGTGGAGCTGGGACTGCCTAAGCGCATTACACACTGGAGACTGAATGCCTCTCTCCTTCAAGACAAAGGGGTGGTGGAGGAACTTAAAAAGCATCTGAAAATAACCTTAGAAGAGAACAGTAGACTGGAAGCCATGCCACAGATTCTGTGGGATACGGTTAAAGCCTCACTTAGAGGCAAATTGATATCTATAGCCTCCCACAAAAAATGAGAAATGAAGCAGAAACAGCAGAAATTATTGTCGCAGATTAAAGATTTGGAAGATGCCCAAAAAATTAAGTGGGATGAGACTTGGAGTAGGGAGCTGGTAAGATGTAGGAATCTGTTACAAAAAACTGAGGTAGAAAAGGCCCTGTTTTACTTAAAACAACGGTACTACGAGGGAGATCCTAGAGGCACTAAACTCCTGGCCCTCAGGTTACGTCAATATGCAGCAAAAGCTACAATAACCAAAATAATATCCCCCCCGGTCAGGCCAAATGGTTAAACAGGCTTCACAGATAGCAGAGGCATTTGTTGAGTACTACTCAAATTTATATAGCCCAGATGAAAAAACTCTAAACAAGATAAACGGAACTACCTGGGTTCCATTCCTCTTTCCTTACTCTCACCAGACTCGGTAAGGATGCTGACTAGGCCCATTACCCAACAAGAGATCATTTCCACAATTAAAAAACTTAAATCAGCTAAATGCCCAGGCCCAGATGGGTATGGGGCTGAATTATACAAAACTCTGGCTTCAGAAACAGCTCCCTTGCTTCTTAAAGTCTTTTCAAATATCTGGTCCAAGGGAGGCCCCCGCAGTACGCGACCATATCCATCTTGCATAAGGAGGGAAAGGACCCCTCAAGGTATGAATCATATCGCCCCATTTCCCTACTTAACCAAGATTACAAGATATTCACCTCGATTATTGCCTCCAGGTTGAATCCTATCCTACCGGATCTGATTCATACAGACCAATCTGGTTTTGTTATGGGGCGACAAGCTCCTGATGGAGTGCGCTCTGCCCAGAACATGATAGATAAGATTCAACGCACCCGCACCCCAGCATGTCTGATGAGCCTAGACGCAAAAAAGGCCTTTGACAGGGTCTCATGGGATTTCCTATTTATGGTGCTGGAGCACAGGGGATTTCCCGAATCCTTCATAGACACCATGAGGTCCCTATACACGGGCCCGCAGGCATATGTCAGGGTGAATGGGGGGCTGTCAAATAGATTTCAGCTGGGCAGAGGCACCCGACAGGCGTGCGCTCTTTCTCCCCTTCTGTTCGCCCTATATATCGAACCTTTGGCTGAGGCTGTGAGGAGGGCAGAGGAGATATCAGGGATTGAGGTGGGTGGTGTACAGAAAAAAATCCTGCTGTATGCAGACGATGTTCTGCTGAGCCTTTCCCAACCGCATAGGTCCATAGGACAGATATGGCCCATATTGGAAGAGTTCGGGAAACACTCGGGATACTCCCTAAATAAAACTAAAACGGAAGCCTTAAGCTTTTTCTTTAGTCCTTCTGAGGATATACGTCGGCTTCTGCCCCTAAACTGGTCTGCCGACGGGATGAAATACCTGGGGGTTCATATTACTAAACACTTTTCTAAATTATTTAAAACAAATTACTCTCCCCTTACTACTTCCCGTAAGAAAGATATGGAAAGATGGTCCCTGAACAACATGCCCATGCACTCTAGAATCCAGGCCATAACAATGAGTGTACTGCCCAAATTCTTGTACCTATTCCAATGTATACCACTACACATACATAAGTCAAACTTCCAGCTGTGGCACAAAATTATCTCCAGATTTATTTGGGGCAACAAGCGACCCAGAATAAAACTCAAAATCCTGCAGGCTCAATAGGAGGATGGGGGCAGATCCCTTCCAGAGTTGGAGGATTATTTCTTGACGGTCCAACTGAAAAATGCACTCCTGTGGGTCGGTCCTGGCTCCACCTCCGGTTGGAGAGAAATGAAGAGGGGCGAGGAGGAGGGAGATGGTAGGGTACCCCTCGGAAACCGTATAGTAATCCCCCTACTGTCTCACAACCACCCGATGCCCAAGCTACATTCTTTTTTTTTTCTTCCATTTATTCTTTTTCCCCGCCCAAGCTGCCTGCCTCCTGGTACTCTCAGCCTGGTCATGAGCCACGGACATCCACTCCTCAGATCGGCCTCAGCCCTCCGATACCCGTGGCTTGCCCCCCATGGCGGGGCTGCGGCACTCCCCCTTGCATGCCGCAGTCTTCCGGCTAGGTCGGAGGGCAGGCCTGAGGAGCTAATTGAAGCCATGGCAGGCTTTATTTAAGGAGGCTGGCAGCTGTCTAGTTTTTCCAGGGAGGTGGGGTCGTGCAATGACGCCGGCATCCGCCCCGCCTCCTGTACGCTGTAGTGCCGGTAGCTGTGGGACTCCTGGCCTCCGTTGGGGTCCTCGATGCTCCAGACACTTCCCCACCCTCCCCCTGGAGAAGGACAGCAGTCCGTGGGACGCTCTATCCTTCTCCCCCCGGCCGGCCCTCCAACGACCCTGGTCCGTTCCCGAACCCGGGTCGCGGTGCTTGTGCGGGAAATCCAACTGGCCATACGACGTACGGTCGCCGTTACATCCTGTGGGGATACTCTCCGCTCAGTCCATAGGCTTTGGCAAAAATATAAATTACATTCTTCTTTATGGCCATTAAAAAGCCTGGCCTGGGCCAAAGACTTCCCTCCTAATCGCCTAGACCTTACATATAAACAGTGGGGTAAATCGGGGCTGGAATACCTGGGCCAATTTATTCAAGGGGACTCAATCCTGGACTTTGTATCCCTTAAGAACATGTTCATCCTCAAAAATTCGGACCACTTTAGGTTCCTTCAAGTAAGAGCATATATAATATCTCTTCAAAGGAAAGAGACAGATCCCTCTAGGGCTGTTCCCTTATGGCAGCCATCCTAAAGATAAAAGCTACTACGGGCCAAAAGGGTCTGATCTCTCTCCTTTACAGGTCTCTTAGAACTGTAAAGATAGATCCACTATCTAGGATCAAAAATAAATGGTAGGAGGAAATCGGCCCTGACTCCCCGATTCCTGACTGGAAAGCTATTTTCAACATTGTCAGAAAAACGACCAGGTCCCCCTTATGGCAAGAGTTTGCCTGGAAGGTAAGGGTCCACTTCTTCCTCGCTCCCATGACCTTAAATAAGAGAAACACAAAATACTCACCTAACTGTTGGAGGGGATGTGGGGAAGAGAAAGCGGACTATCTCCACATATTCTGGGCATGCCCAAAGTTGTAAAGATTCTGGGCCGAGACCACAACAGCTATAGGAGAAATTCTTGCACTAGACCATCCTGTTGACTGGATGGAAATGATCTTGGGAACTCCTCCTGCAGACGTTAGGGGAGCCGACCATCTGTATCTATGGGCAATCTTAATTACGGCAGCCCACAAGGCCATAACCAGGGCATGGCTCAGTCCCTCACCGCCCAAGAGACAGGACTGGGTATCAATTGTCCAGAGCCTAGCCGGGTTGGAGGAACTTACCTTTAAAATAAATCACAAGACTTCACTTTATGTCCAGAGATGGACGAGGTGGGAGACTTGGCAACAAACAGAAGGAGAAACATAACTGGGTGGCCGACCGGGGAAATCCTCCTCCTCCTCCTGAATTGAGATGACTCGAAGTAAATGAAAATTACATTAAATTAACTCAGTACTAAGTAATGCAAAAGAAGTCTGATGGATTTATCAATTCTGAGTTAGATAAAGTATTTTTTACATTGAGTGATTGTATAATTTACATTCTTATGATATACCATGACTGTAAGGATGATTCTGACGAATGTATTCAAATGTCCTGCAAAGCTTCAATAAAATTAAAGTTTAAAAAATAAAATTACAGTAGGTACTTAATTTCCACTTATCCAACCTCTCACCGGGGGCCCCTTTTCACCCCTCTTCTCCCTCCATGACCATCACAATGGACACCTCGGGTCAGGGTTGAGGAGCCCATCTGGGAGACCACTGAACCAAGGGGAAGTGGTCACCACAAGAAGTGCATCTGCACATCAACGTCGTGGAGATGAGAGCTGTGCTGTATGCTCTCCAGGTGTTTCAGACCCTTTTATTACCGGGAACTCTCCTTGTCCAGACCGACAATATGGCCACAGTTTGGTACATAAACAAACAGGGATGCACCCGATCGTACCCCCTTTGCAGGGAGGCGATGTGGGTGTGGTACTGGGCAGTCCAGCACGAGCTGTACTTGACAGCAGTCCATGTCCTGGGTGATCACAACGTCCTGGCAGACAGTCTCAGCCGCACCACCATGCGGGCTCAGGAGTGGGAACTGAAACAAGAGGTGGTAGAAAGCCTGTTCAATCAGTGGGGTCGACCAGAACTGGACCTCTTTGCCTCCCCATCCAACGCAAAACTACCCAGGTTTTGCTTGCTCATTCCCGGGCATGGTGGTTTTTGGTGAGACGCGCTGTCTCTTTGTTGGATAGGGAGGTTTCTGTATGCCTTTCCTCCCTTTACAATTCTGCAGAAGGTCCTGCTGAAGCTTCAAGTGGAGGGAGCACACATGATCCTCATTGTTCCTCTCTGGCCTTGGAAGATCTGGTTCGCTCTGCTGCAGCAGCTAGCGTTGGAATCTCCAGTACCTCTAACTCTCCTCCATGATCTTCTCACACAGGAGCAGGGCAGCCTGGTAAACCCGGGCCTCAAATCTCTCCACTTGCAGGCAGGGCACCTCTGGATGCAGCTGTATCATGCTTCGGGGTTTCCTCCTGAATAGCCCAAGTTTTGGTGGAAGCCAGAAAGTCTTCCACCAGAACAACTTATGCTATGAAGTGGAAGAGGTTTACTATTTGGGCGACAGCCAGGGGTTTGGACCCCTTTTGTTGCCAAGCACCCCTGGTCATAGAGTACCTCTTGCATTTATCTGATTTGGGCCTCAGCTATTCCTCACTGAAGGTTCATCTTTCTGCTATCTCTGCCTATCACCTTCCAGTGGACGGCGAGAATCTTGCCCAGTTGGAGGTGTCAAAAACCTTCCTTAAGATGATCCTCCACTTGAAACCTCCGGTCCGTAGTCCAGTTCCCCCCTGGGATCTGAATTTTGTTTTAGAGAAGCTTACTTTGCCCCCTTTTGAGCCGGCAGCAAGCTGTGATTTGCACTACTTGTCCTGGAAAGAGCTATTTTTAGTTGCAGTTACCTCAGCTCGAAGGATTTCCAAGCTTCAGGCCCTTGTTTGTAAGGAGTCTCATTTAATTTTTCAGAGAGACAAGGCGGCTCTGCAAACTAACCCTTCTTTTCTACCAAAAGTGGTATCTGAGTTTACATTAAACCAGGATATTCAATTGCCGGTTTACTACCCTGAATACTCCAACAGGGGGAACATCTTTTGCACACTCTTGATGTGCACAGGATTTTGCGTTATTATATTTCACGGACCAAGGAGGTGTGCAAGTCCAATCAGTTATTCGTTTCCTTCGCACCCAAACGTCAGGGCATTGCTGTTTCCAAGCAATGCCTTTCTAAGTGGTTGGCTAACTGCATCACTTTCATTTACTAAAAGTATGAGAAACCACTTCCGGGGGAAGTAAAGGGGCACTCAACTCGCGGCATGGCCACTTCTATTGCCTTTTTCAGGAATGTGTCCACCTCTGACATTTGTGCTGTGGCCACCTGGAGTACCGTCTATACTTTCACCAAACATTACAGTCCAGACATCGCCTCTAGGCACAGGGCTGGCTTTGGACTAGCTGTCCTTCAGTGCCTATTGTCCTAAGTGAGGTCCTGATTTGCAGACCCTTCCATCTCCCAGACCTCAGTCTCTGACTTTCTTCTTGACTGCTTGGAATTCAGTCCTACGTGTAATGACCTACTGCAGGAACCCTCTCGAAGTAAGATATAACAGTTACGTAAGAACTTACTATAACAGTAGATCTTTGAGAGAGGCTCGTGCAGTAGGTCATATCTTTCCCTCCCACCTTCCCCTAGCTTCTGCTTATTCTTTTCCTTTTTCAGGGTGCTTTTTCAGTAGTTCTAGGTTCTAGGAGTATTCTCTTTTCTCCCGTATCCTTTTCCAGGATCTTCCAGCAGGAGAACTGGAGGGTTGGCATGGGGACCGCCCCCTTTATAGTATCATGCTGATGGCCCATCATGTGATGCTGGAGGTGGTCCCCCACTATGGATTGTTAGCTAGAAGATTGCCAGGTGGTTCTAATGCCAGGGGGCGCAGTTCAACATGTAATGATCTACTGCAGGAACCTCTCTCGAAGATCTACTATTACGGTAAGTTCTTATGTAACCGTTATTTCATCCAAAGTTGACCCAAACACTGATGACAGATATGTCTCTGGTAGGGTAAGAAGCTCACCTCGGCGCCCACAGGTTCTGGTCACCCAAGGAATCCCAATGTTCCATTAACCTGCTGGAGATTGTACCTTGTGCCTGGTGCTGATGGAATTCATTCAGTTGATCTGAGTTATGTTGTACAGGTCCAGATGTAAACATGACCAACATGTTCTACCTGAACAGACATGGCAGAATGTACTTCTTTCCCTTGCATCAGGAGGCTCTCCACACTTGGTCACTGGTACACAGTCTGCAGGCCCATCTCCTGGCGATCCATGTCATGGGAGAAAACAACTAGCTTGTGAATGCTCTCAGCTGGGCGGAGAGTGGTTGTATGAGTGGTTTCTGTGCCAGGAGGTGGTAGACCAGCTGTTCTCCCAACAGAGCACCCCTAGTGGACTAGTCTGCCTCACTGGAGAACAGAAAACTGAGGCTGTTCTGTGCCCACCTCCCTCAAACCAGGGCACTACGGGGGATGCCTTCTCTCAGCCCTGGGTCTTCTATACACCTCTCCCTTCCCCTTGGTTCACAAGATCATGATCAAGGCCTGAAAAGACAAGATGCAGATGATCCTGATAGTGCTAGACTGGCCCAGACAGTTCTGGTACCAGAATGTCTTTTGCCTCAACAGCTGGTCCCCGTGGAGGTCACCTCTCCGCTCAGCCTGCTGACGAGACAACAGGAGATGTTGGTCCTGCACTCAGACCTTCAGTCCCAGCATCTCTCATTGTGCTCCTGAGTGGCTAGAGTTTCAGGCCTTGGGGCTCTCAGAAGATGTTCTCCACATTGTGGAGGCATCCTGAAAGGAGTCAACCCACAGAATGAATGCTTTCAAGTGGAAGAGGTTCTTGGTGTGGTGTTAAGGGAAGGATCTTGATCCTCTTGCATATCAAGTAGCAACAATCCTCTACTACCTTTGGTCCATGTCATTGTCTGCTCTGCGAGTTATGAACATAAAGGTGTGCCTGGCAGTCATCTCTGCATACTGGGCACGGGCTTGTATACTGACAGTAGCACAGGAGAAGGATGATTGGACATTTGTTCAAAGCCCTGGATCAGTTGTCCCCTCCTATGTGAAAACCATCTTCTCCATGAGACCTACTGCTTGTACTGGCTGTGCTCATGGGAAAGCCATTTGAGCCCATGTGCAAGTGTGAGATGTCACACTTGTGGAAAACTGCCTTCTTGGTGGCAAGCACATCTTCCCGAAGGGTGAGTGAGCTCCCAGTGCTGTTGGTGGAATCTTCCTTTCTGGTTTTCCACCAGGGCAAGGTAGTCCTTCACCCCCATACAAAATTCTTCCTGAAAGTTGTGCCAGAGTTGCACCTTAACCAGGTGATTAACGTTCCAGTTTATTTTAACAGCCCAACTTTGAATGCCAGTCACGGGCTTCATACCCTGGACCTGCAGAGGGTGCTATCCTGTTGCATGGAGTGCACAGCAGAAAATCGCAGTGAGGGTAGCCAGCTGTTCATCATGTCTCCTGAACATGCACCTGGCAGACTGGCAGCAAATTAGATGATTGCCAGGTGGATCATATCCTGCATTGACCTCTGCTATAGGTTGGCTGGTATGGAGTCACCCAAGGGGCTTAAGGGTCACTCCACCAGACATACCACTACCTCTGTGGCTGCTTACAGGAATATACCTGTTCAGAAGATATGCAGGGCTGCAACTTGAACAAAAGCACATGCATTCACCTGCTACTACGGCATCAGCATGCTGAGTTTTCATGAAACTGCTTTTGGAGCCTCAGTCCTCCAGTCTCTGTTCTCTGAATGGGGTGTACACCTAGTCCCCTACACCTGGAGGATGGCCTGGAGTCTGCCTGAGAATGGCTAGTGAGCTGTATCCATTATGGTAAAAATATAGGTTACTCCCTTGTAAACGTAGTTCCATCAGTGGTAAACACGTCACATCTACACAACCCATCTGACCTCCCTGGCAAGTGGCACCTGAAGTCCTGCTTCCAGAGTGCAGGATCTGACATCAAGGGGTGGAGAAGATAACACCACGCAGGTTGTGGAGGATCTTAGCTTGAAGACATACAGTGACCTAGCTGTTTCCAGCTAGACTGCCATAGAGTGGTTGTATACCATTAGCACAGCATGTGATGGAGCCCACAAGGGAAGGGCATGTCCTGGACGTAGTTCTGGCAGATGGGGATCTGGTAAGAGACCTGGTTGTAGAGGATCCCCTGACTGGGAGCGACCACAATACTGTCTGGTTTCAAATAAGCATGGGGGGAAGGGGTGAGATCTAGGACACTGGCAGTGGACTTCAGGGGGGCAGACTTTGTGGGCATGGGACATATTCTCAAGGATCACTTGAAGGGGATTACATCAATGACAAATGTGGAAAAGAGATGCGAGGTCATAAAACCGGGACTTCATGAGGCAGTCAGGACCTGCGCTAAGGTGAAACGTAAGGGAGCAAGGTCACATAAAACATGCTGGTGGTCCAGTGAGGTTCAGGTAGCGGTCAGAGAAAAGAAGGTGGCCTACAAAAAATATAAAACAACAAGAGGGGATAGGGATAAGGAAATGTACCATCTTGCATCTAGAAAAGTCACCCGGATGGTGAGGGGGGCAAAGTCCATTAAAGAGCAGTGGCTGGCACAGGGGATACGTGGAGGGGAAAGGGGTTCTTCTGGTACATTGGGGAGCAGAGAAAAACTAAGGGCCATCTCAGCAGATTGAGATCAGAAGGAGGGTGGGTGGAAGAGGCAAGGGACCAGGCAGAGGTATTAAACGAGTACTTCGCCTCTGTGTTCACTGGGGAGGGGGATGGGATATCTACAAAGCAAGGTACAATGGGGATAGAAGCGGCAGTGAGTGGGATCAGGGGAGCAACAGAAATGGAGCAAGAGGGAGGGAGAGGTACCCCAGGGGTGTCACATCAGGATAAGGATAAAAAGGCCAGTAAGGTGGAGGGGACGGATGATGCTGTCTCCACCAAAAGGGTGTGGTTAGCCCTCACGGCCCTAAAGAAAGACAAATCTCCTAGGCCGGATGGCATTCATCCTTGAGTACTATGGGAATTGGCGGACATACTGGCTGCATCCCTGGCGGAGCTCTTCAACAGGTCGCTTGAGACAGGGAGGGTACCTTGGGATTGGCGAGAGGCACACGTGGTGCCAATCCATAAAGGGGGGTCGAGGGAAGTACCAGGTAACTATAGACCCATCAGTTTGACCTCGGTGGTGGGAAAATTAATGGAGAGTATACTAAAGGAACGATTGGGGGTGTACTTGGAGGAGGTGGGAGGTCTGGATAGTCGGCAACATGGGTTTGTGCCAGGTAGATCATGTCAAACCAATCTTGTGGAGTTCTATGAATGGGTAACATCAGAACTGGACAGGGAAAAGCCTGTGGATGTATTATTCTTTGACTTCAGCGTGGCGTTTGACTCTGTCCCCCACAATGGTCTGGTGGAGAAACTGATGGGGTTAGGAGTAGGCCCTTTGATGGTCAGATGGATTGAAAACTGGCTAGCTGGACGCACCCAGAGAGTAGTGGTCGGTGGGGAGCTCTTGAACCCTAGAGAGGTCGTGGTAGGGTACTGCAGGGCTCGGTCCTGGGTCCGATCCTGTTTAATGCATACATATCAGACATCGGGAGGGTAAAGGTGTGAAATGAGTTTTCGCTGATGACTCCAAGATGGGAGCAGTAGTTGAGGGGAAGAGGGGAGGTTGGCCCTGCAAGGGACCTGGACACCCTGGAAAGCTGGGCTCACACATGGAAATTAAATTTCAATATCACCAAGTGCAAGGTGTTACATTTTAAGGGGAAGCCTAAACACAGGTACACCCTGGGAGGAGGTGCTGAGGCCTCAATAGGGGAAAAAGACCTAGGGGTCATGGTGGATGCATGTATGAATAACTCTGAGCAGTGCAGGAGAGTGGCTAGCAAGGCAAACAGGATGTTGGGATGCATCGTGAGGGATCACCTCTAGGGCAGGAAATGATTCTGCTGCTGTACAATGGACTGGTTAGACCACACCTTGAGTACTGTGTACAGTACTGGAGACCACACTTGAAGAGGGATATACAGCTCCTGGAGAGGGTACAGAGGTGGGCAACTAAGATGATACGAGGACTGGGGGATTTGACGTATGAGGACAGACTTGAGGAGCTCTGCCTCTTTTCATTGGAGGAGAGGAGAGACGGGGGGGCATGATTAAGGTCTTCAAGTACCTCAAGGGAATAAATAGGGTAAACATGGAGGGGATCTTTAGACTAAAGCAGGGAGGTATCACCGAGGGCATGGTTTGAAGTTGGAAGGTGGAAGGGTGAGAGGGGAAAAGAGGAGGAGGTTTTTCACTGAGAGGGTGGTGAACCCTTGGAATGCACTGCCTGGCGAGCTGGTTTAGAGATCCACAGTGGAGGGCTTCAAGAGAGGGTGGGACAGACACAGAAAGTGGATGTATCAGATGATGGCCTGGCCCAGGGGGGTGGGGATGGATGATAGGGGTTTCTGGAACACAAGGGGGGGGAGGGCCTCGGCACCCAACTAGGTATCTGAGGTTCGAGCAGACTTGATAGACCGTAAGGTCTAACCTGCTGGCAATTAGTATGTTAGTATTAGTAGAACCCCAGTTACAGGTGAGTAACCTCTATTTCCTCTTCAGAGAGTTCATAGTTTTAAAATAAATGTATTTACTATAATTGGTATTGTTCTCTGCTTTGAGTGCAAGTCCAGAGACTGTCTTCTGTGATTAATATCAACACACCAGATGACGTTTCCCATTATTAGTAAGCACAATAGACATTCTTTGCTTTGGCATTAGTTCCAATAAATAAAAAAACTATATGGGAATGTAATCAGATGTCCAGGTGGGTGTGACACTCAGACAGCTGGTTCTGATTAATCTATGATTTTTGTAATATAAAAATGTGTTATTGAGTGTCTCTCATGAGACATGCTAAACAGCCTATGGAATGACCCCCCCCCCCCAGGTTTTAGCTACAAGGTGTTACCTGGAAGGCCAGGAGATAATTACAGGCTAGAAGAGGCCTAAATTAAGCATCTCATGTTTATCTAGCTTAATTATAGCTTGCCAGCTGACAGGATAGAAAATATCCATTTTATGACGTTTAGAGGAGGAAAACCAGGTTATGTCACACTGGTGCGAAGTCATAAATGTTCCTCTCATGTCTGTAAAAGAAGGATGTTGCTCATGGATAAAAGAAGGACTTAGAAATTAACCTTATTTAATTTACCTTCTGAGTGATGACATCCTGATTGTATAATTTTTAATAAACAGAGGAGGAGCTGGGTGACATCATGGAGAAGGCAGGCTCAAGACAGTGTTTTAATTATGCTGTGAGTGACCTGTAAACACACACATGTTTGGGACTCTCTTGACAACATCTGTCTATCAGCACTATTAGACGAGATACATTAGATATGCAAGTCTAATTGTCTGGTGGTAGGAATGTTGCACTTTTTTTTTAACCCTTGTTCTTTTAAATGATTGTATGTTTTTGTGATATATGGTTCTGTATTTACATTTTACATTTTTTTTTATCTATTTCTAAGTAAACCTCTACTTTAGAGACTACTTGGTGTGCCTTTGAAATTCCTTTTCTTGGCAAGTGAAGCATACATGGTTAAAGTTGACACTGTACAAAGCTTACTGGTTTTACCAAACTGGGAAAAGGTAAGAGTTTATTCTGAGGTCTTTAAGAGAGTTTTAAGGGTTCATTTTGTATGCCTGGTTAGGTGCCCGTAGGCGAAAGATATCTGCTGCCCCCCCCCAAAGAGCAGATTATCTGAGCCTGTACATTTGGGTACGCTAGCAAGAGGTTCACAGTTTGAATCCCTCCAGAACTTGAGACCAAAGTTTGATTCGAACCCACAAAACAGACAGGAGGGTTACCCTGTTCTGTTAACTGATCACAAGACTGCGCTCAGAGGTTGGCACTGTGGGAGCAGAGGGCCTGACCTGCTGATTGGGGTTGTGACACAGTCTTCCTCGTAAGAGTCCCACTTATGGGTCTGAGCCAGAAGGTGCTAGGGCCCAGCAGGTCTGGTGGCGCAGGTATGCTCCATGTGCATGACATCTGTACATGTCCACTGGAATACAGCAGTTTTATTTTCCTTTTTCCTGCCATCAAAGCACAGCACTTTCCATGCTCTCCTTGTCGGGGCCAGAACGTCTTCAAAATGTCTATAACAGCATTCTGTCCAGTTTGTCATGTTCACACTTCATAAAGTACAACTAGAGTTTGTTATTTTTTGTGTCAGTTTAATTTACAAATAAAAAAATAAATAAAAGTTTCCTCACAGCCCTGCCTTTCGACATCAATCAATGACATGGCAGGTAGGGGACCGGAATAGGCCAGATCTTTCCTTGTCAATCTTCACCATTCATTATGGCTGGGTGTAAGCTGACGGCGCTGCCCACAAGGCCCACGCACTGTGTGGTGTACGTGGGTTGGACGTTAAGCACTGCAGGCTCCTCCTCCACCCCAGTTCTGTTTCTCCCACTGTTGAGGTCGCACCTGCTGCGCAAGTTATAGTGCTTGCTGCGTCATCGGGCCTGTTCCATATTTTGATGCCATTTTGCTGCTTCTCCTTCCCGGTTCTTAATCCCCTCCTCCCCGATGCCATTGGTTACTGGTAAGACCGTTCCTTTTAGTATTACTGCCAACGGCGCCAGGTCCATTTTCTGTGAATTTGTTGTATTCTTATTGCGTCATGTCTGGTTCAGGGGCTAAGAGAAAATCCAAAGTGGCCCGTGCCTCCATACATTGGTGCCCCTGTGGCCGGCATTTTTCTGTGACGGACCAACATGATGTTTGTCTGTGATGCCTGGGTCCCAACCATGATATGGACAACTGCAATGCCTGTTTCTCCATGCACCACCGCATTCCGGAAATCTGCGTATTTAAAGTTGGCAGGGCCCCGCCAACTTTCGGAGAACACGGCGTCATTCTAGGGATGCTATGGCAAGATCTCTTGACCCTGCCTCCAGGTCCCCCCAGGTCTATACGGCCCAGTTAGGAGGAAACCTCCTCGGATTCCAGCCTTGCCATCGAAGAGGTTTCTTCCACGGTGCTGGAGGAACACCTCAGCTCCCTGTGGGGCCGGGAGCACTGCCACAGCAATCACCTCCTCAGAGGTGCAGGCTCCCCCGGTGTAGCTGACCCAGCTCCACTGGACCCTCGGCGCTGCCTGCCAGCACCGCTTCAGATCCCGATGCCATTTGCGGTGCCAGAGATCAGGGCAGCACTATTGGCGGTGCTGTGTCCTGCGGAGGTGCCATTCACGGCACCATTAGTTCTGGGGCTCCTGGGGTCGCTCATCTGGAGGTATTCATGGTCTTCTCTTCTGAGGAGGAAGAGGATGACTTGCTAGCTGATCCGAACTGGTGTCCCAACTCCCTGGGGTCTGGGAACCCCCCCCGGACGTGGCACTAGGCAACCCAGTGTTCACCTCCCGGGCTGTCTGCAGCCTGTGGTCTCTGCAGGCCCCCTTGCTGACTCCAGTGTCAGGGGCCCTGCAGTGGATAGCAGTCCCAGAGGACATGGTGTGGTGGTCTCAACCTCGGAGGCCAGGGCAGCTGCCATGTCTGGTGCTGCATTGGCTCCTCTGGTTGGGATGGGGACTTCTTCTTCTGCAGCCTCCCTTGGGGGGCCTGCAGGATCAGGGGACCCCTTAGCAATGGGGTCGAGGAAGACGGCAGCCTCGGAGTCCGAGGGGTTGAGGGGCTGGGGTGAAGCACGGGGGCCCTTTTCCACTTCCCTGCGGGGGGGGTGGGGAGGAGTCACAGTGCAGAGCCTCAGTTCTCCTCCTCGGAGGTGCCCTTAGTGGGCAGTGCTGGGGGGTTGCTCTTCTGGATCCATGTAACCCCCATCGCACCACAGGGGAGATTCCCCCTCAGGGCTCAGCCAGGATATGTTTTCACATCTACAGTGTACGCTGACTGGGTCAACCCTCAGATCCCCTTGAGCTAGAGGATCACCAGCGAGGTCTCAGAGCCTTGGCAGAGGCTGGGCACTTTCAGTTAGGTGCTTTTCCCAATCCCTCTGTAGTCACCTCCACCTCATCCTGGTCATGTGGGCCCTATGGGGCCCTTAAGCTGGGAGACATTCAGGGCCACTGCGGTGGCCTTCCCTAGGTATGTTACAGCCATGGACGAGCAGGTCTTCTGTCGGTCTCCACCACTGCAGGAGGACTCTGAGCACTCAGATTCCTCGACTTCCTTGTCTTCCTCTTCTGAGGAAGAGGACCATTCAGTCCACCTTTCCTCCAATGCTGATTTCACTGAATATCAGCGGTTCCTCTTGAGGTTGGTACAGGAACTCCATATATCCCACGTGGTAAGATGCAGTACTAAGTGGGAGACACGCTCCTTCCTGAGCGAGTTTAGTGCGCACCACCTAGTGTTACCTTCCTAGCCTATTCCCTTCCAGGAAGCATCAGTCCGCACCTGGCAGTCACCAGCCGCCTCATCCCCATCCCCAGCCCCAGCGGACTGCAGGAGGAGGTATTGCGCTCCCCAGGAGTCTCTTGGTTCTCTGCCTCACCCAACTTTGAGGCTGATAGCCTTAGATACTCTTTCGGGGCTTCAACACCCGGCGCACGACCAACCACCGGATCCGGATTCTGCGGAGTTTGACCAGTGGGGAAGAAGAGTTTTCTCTTCGGCTCATGTATGCTGAGTATGAATAGATAGGCCATTGACAGAACAAAGGCCTATGGCACAATTATAAGGTAGAAAAAGAAATGGGCAGACTGGATGCGCCTTGCGGTCCTTATCTGCTGTCAGCTTTTTGTTTCTATGTTTCTATGGATGAAAACTTGCACATGATCAACTCAAAAGGTGCTGTAAGAGTGGGGAAGCATGAGGGATCTAAAAGAGCAAAAGCGGCAGCTCAATAGCAACCAGCATCATCAGCAGGGAGTAGCGGTTCAGCTGGCTGATCCTTGGATAGCGCTGTCACCTCTGCTTGATCAAGTGGATCTCCTCTCAAAATCATGAATGACGGATCCTGAACAGGCTCCTGGCCTGTAGGTCAGAGGTACGGGATTCGATGGCTGGGATGTGCCAGGAGCGCGACACTGTCAAGTTGGAACACAGAGACCTGCAATCCACCACATCGTCATTATCCGACCATGCAGATGACATGGCCAGCCTCTTCCATGTACACCACCACAAGGTGCAGATGGAAAACAAATTGCAGGACATGGAAGGCAGACTAGGGTGCAAGAACATGTGTATTTATGGGGTACTGGAAGGTGCAGAAGAAAAGTACAGTTACGTAAGAACTTACCATAACAGTAGATCTTCGAGAGGAGCCCTTGCAGCAGGTTACACCATAAAGACTGAAGCCAGCAGGTGCCAGGACCCCATGAAAAACTTCTAGCTAGCAGCATATAGCTGGGGACCACCCCCTGGTGGCCCACCTCCTCAGCCAATGGTATAAAAGGGGCGGTCCCCCAGCCCAAACTCGGTTCTCTCACCGGAGACCCTGGCAAACATAGAAAAGGAGAACTGAGGAGGTTCCTCTGAAACGAGGAAAGGCATAACAGACAATGGAGAAACAGATACCAGGGGGATGGAGGGAGGGGAAAGCAGCACCTGCTGCAAGAGCTCCTCTCGAAGATCTACTGCTATGGTAAGTTCTTAAGTAACTGTACTATCTCACTTTGAGGTGGAGCTCTTGCAGCAGGTTACACCATAAGGACGGAGTCCCAAGCAGTAAAAGGACCAACCCCCTAAAGACGAGAGGAGGCAAATGTTGGCTGGAAAAATCATGAGAGCAGGCCCTGTAGGACAGCAAGGCCAAAGCCTTCTCTGCGATGAGAGGCAATATCCAGACTGTAATGCCAAATGAAAGTGTGCACAGAATTCCAAGTGGCAGCTGTGCAGATATCAGCAGCAGACACATTCTTAATGGAGGCAAAGGAAGCAGCCAAACTCCTGGTAAAATGGCCTTTGACTGGTCCCGGCAAAGGCTTGTCATACTTTTGATAATAAACAATACAGTTAACTAGCCATTTGGACAAAGTCTGCTTCGAAACTGGAGGCCCTTCAGTCTTCAGGGCGAAAGAAACATACAACTGTTCTGGCTTACGGACAGCACAGGTGTGATCTAAGTAGTAATGAAGCACCTGGTGAGCATCCAGAGTATGCAGGAGAGCCTTCCTCGATTAGAATACCCTGGATAGTAAACAGGTAAATGGATGTCCTGATTCAGTGTAAACTTGGACACCACCTTAGGCAAAAACGTAGGATTCGTCCACAAGGACAACCGGTCCTTGAGGAAAACTAAATAAGGCTCTTTACACATCAGGGCCTGAAGCTCAGAAATCCTTCAAGCAGAAGTAATGGCAACTAAAAATAATGCTTTCCACGACAGAAAGCATAGCTCGCAACTTGCAGCCCATTCAAAGGGAGGCAACATAAGTTTTTCCAAAAGAAATAGAAGATTCCATGGCCGGACAGGGTCCCGGATGGGAGATTTGAGGTGTAGAATACCCCACAGAAAAGTGCAAGAAAGATCCAGCTGGGCAAGAGCCTTGCCATCTACAGGTGCATGATATGCAGAAATAGCAGATAAGTGCACCTTAATGGAGGAGTAGCTCAACCCTGAATCTGATAGCGAAAGAGTTCACTGGGCATGTAAATGGATCAAGATGGTGAGCGGACACCCAACGGCAGAACCACTTCCACTTTATCAAGTAAGTAGCTCTGGTGGAAGGCTTTCTAGCAGCCGCCAAGACTACTGCCACTCTGGAGGAAACCCTGAACTGGGCAACTGCTAGGTCTGCAGGAGTCATGCATGCAGCTGCAATGTCTTGAGGTCCGGATGGACCAGGGTACCCTGCTTCTGGGAGAGCAAGCCTGAGTATAGGGGCAGGGGTATGGGGGGTTCCACCACCAGCTGCTGAAGTAGTGGGAACCAAATCCGTTTTGGCCAGTAAGGAGCTATCAGAATCATCCCTGCGCCTTCCGACTGTAATTTTAGAAGAACTCTGCAGTAATGGGAAGGGAGGGAAGGCATAGAGAAACCTTCCTCTCCAAGAAAGGGACAATGTGTCTTGGCAGAAAACACCAGGCCCTGGATCTAGCGAGCAAAAACTGAGCAGTTTGGCATTGAGCGGGGATGAGAAGAGGTCCAACCCGGGCCAGCCCCACCTGTTGAATAGCTCTTCGCCACAGATTGGAGGACTTGCCATTCATGTACCCTGGACCAAGACTGGCTTAAACTGCCAGCCAAGATGTTCTGTACAACTGGGACGTGCACATCAGTGAGTTCCAGATGATGCTCGATGGCCCAATACCAAACTCTCATGGCCTCTCTGCATAGGATTTAGGAATGAGCCCCCGCTTGTTTATATAGAAAACCACTGTCATTTTGTCTATCTTTTTTTTTATATTCAAGTTTATTGCATATTTGGCACATATAAACATTCATCACAGTTCATTTTCCATCATATGCACATTATAAAAGTGATACAAGTTTGCACAGACTTATTTTCCCCAAGTTCAGTTTGTCTACTGTAATTTAATCCCTAATGTTGTATTTCATTTTACTTATTCTCTTGTGAGTCATCAAGTAAGTCTTTATGTGGAGGGGGGGGTGACCTGGAAGATCTGTAATCCATTTGTTTATTTAATTCTCCAAATCTTGCTCCCCGTCTCTCCCCTTTCCTCCTCCCCAGTATCTGTTAACATCAGCCAAGGAGTCCATCTCTCCACCCATGTCTGTATTCTCAAGTTTATTCTATATGTAACTTCCTCCATGTCCTTGATTTCATTTACTATTGTCTCCCAATCTCTAATTGTCAGTAGATTTGGGGTGAACCAATTCCTGGTCAAAGCCTTGTGGGCGGCCACCAGCAGTATGTTCCATAAATATACTTTATTTGCTCCCCTGATCTCTTTCGGTGTCAGCCCCAGAACCAGATTCCCCGGACTTAAGTTAGATTGAATGGAGAATATCCTATTTATTTTATGTTGTATGTACATTTTGTCTATCTGAATTAGCAGAGGACCTGGGAGCAGATTCATCTGGAAGGCTTGAGGGGCATAAAGAATTGCCCGCATTTCCAAAATGTTGATATGGAGATGCTCCTCCCAGGGAGACCAAGTGTCTTGGGTCTGATGGTCTGCCAGAAGAGCACCCCAGCCCAGGCTGGACACGTCCATTGTCAGGATCAGGAAAGGAGACTGCTGCCAAAAGAGGATCCGAGGAAAGATTGGAGGGGTCCAACCAGAGTTTGGCACACCAGAGTGGAGACTGTCACCAGCTGCTCCAGCTCGTCTGAGCGTTGGTTCCATTGGACTCACAGGGTCCATTGGGGAACCCTCATGTGCAGGCATGCAAGAGGGACAGTTGCGATGGTTGCTGCCATGTGTCCTAGCAGTCACAGGAAGACTCTGGCTGGGACCTGGCATGCAGAGGAAACTAAGCGAGCCTGTTCCTGAAGGCATTCCACTCGGTCCGGGGGTAGAAAGGCCTTGCCTTCAGCGGTGTCCAGAATTGCCCCGATGTACTGCAGCCTTTGGCTAGGCCACAGGGAGGACTTTGGGAAGTTGAAGGTTATATCCAAGTCCCGAAACAAAGTAAAGGTGTCCTCCATGGTGCTGAGCAGCCAGTCTCTGGATGGAGCTGCCAGGAGCCAATCGCCCAGGTAGGGAAAGATATATAATGACCCTTTCTCCTGAGGGCCGAAGCCTCTACTGCCAGACACTTGTAAAGACTCAGGGAGCTGAGGACAGGCCAAATGGCAGGACGCGAAATTGATAATGGTTGCCCTGAAAGCGGAAACAAAGGAACCTCCGCTGGGGCTGAAAGCCCAAGATGTGGAGGTATGCATCCTGCATATCCAGGGAGCACAGCCAATCCGCCTGATGAAGGTGGGGGAGCAGGCCTGGGAGGGTGACCATCTTGAACCCTTTGTACTCTATGTACTTGTTCAGGTGGCTGAGATCCAGGATGGGGCGTAAGTCTCCTGTTTTCTTTGGGACCAGAAAGAAGTGGTAATAAAATCCCTTTCCCCACTGAGATGAAGGAACTGGCTTTATGGCCTGTTTCTGCAAAAGCGCCTGGATCTACTCCTGGATAAGGGAGAGGTATGATGGAGGGTAATGGGAGTTTACAGGAGGATTGTCTGGAGGCATCTCCGTGAACTCTAGGACATGTCCTTTCTCTATAAAATGAAGAACCTATTGATCTGTCGTAATTCTTTGCCATCCCTCTAGACAGAGAGAAAAGCGACCTCCTACCGCCTCCCCCAGGGACTCTGCTGGTGGAGGGGGGTTGGGTAATGAGTCATACCGAGGAACCGGGGACAGGCAGACAGGATTGGGAGGTTTTGGGGGCTCTGGGCTAAACCTCCGGAGGACTGGGCAGTGACCTGATGCTTAAAAGCCCCTCTATTTTGCTGGCTTCGGGACTGTTGTCTGGACAACCTACGAAATGGCTGGCGATGGTTCTGTTTTTGATTAGAGCTGTACATGGTGTGCACAGATCTGACAGCCTTTCCCGACTCCTGGAGATTAGTGATGATCTTCTTGGAGTCCTCACCAAAAAGGATGGATCCCTTAAAAGGGATGTCCATAATTTTCACTTGGATGTCCAGAGTAAATCCCGAGATGCGGAGCCAAGAATTGCGGCGGAGGCAAATTCCTGAGGCTGCTGCTCTAGCCGCAGTATCTGCCGTGTCATAGGAGGAACGTAAGACATGGGTGCCAATGTCCGATCCCGATTTTAAAATGTGTAGCAGCTCAGCCTTCTGGGGACCATCCTGTTGAGTCTGGACCAGTTCCATGGCCTTTCCCCACAGGGCATTCTGGTATTTATTTAGTTTTTGTTGACCAGGTACGTGCACATTCAACAACATTGTTTATTTTCAGGCATGACCCGGGAGAGTTACAGACAAAATCAGCATATTATAACGGGAGTTCCAGACAGCATGCAGCACAGAAAACAGTGAGGTACACAATAAACATAATGGACCATGTGGGCCAAAATATTTAGAGAGTGGATGGCACATGTGGCCGAGGCATACACTTCTCTGCCAAGCTGCTCAACCTGCTTGGAGTCCTTGTCCAGAGGCTGGGTACTTAGGTGATGTGGCCTCTTGGACTGATCATCAGCTGCCTGCTCCCCAAAATAGGGTTTATCCCTTGGAGTGTTATAAAGGCAGTCAGCCTTTTTTGGAAACAGCAGGAGTGGAAGACGGGTGTTTCCATGCTGACTTGGTGATGTCCATACAGGTGTCCACCAGAGGAGGAGCCACCATGGGCTTCAGATCCTTTGGGCGAAGAATGACAGCCAAACGGCATTTTTCAGGGTCCAAATCTGTAGTATCCCAGCCCATTTTCGACTGGAGGTGCTGCATAACCTCCATAAAGGTTAAGTCATCTAGAGGTGACCTAGGGGTGTCTTTTGGGTCTGCAGGACAGGGAAAACAACCCTGATTGAGATGACAAGAGGAGGAGGAGCTGCGTCCTGACTACCCTGAGGAGGAAGACCTCGAGGTCGAACGCTGGTGCCTACAGCCATGAGACCGACGTCTGTGCTTGTCCGAGGATCTAGAAAACAAGCGGCGGTGCTTCAACCTATAATGCTTGGAGTGACCCCCCCGTCCATATCATCCAGTTGTAGAGTAGGCTCCTTAGGCTGCGGAGAAGGCTTTCGAGGAGGAGCCGGAGGCGGGACCCCCGAAGGAGTAGGATTCTTAGGAAGGGGTGCCGGCTGCAGAAGCAGGTCGTCCTTGATCACATTCCATCAGGAGGTGAAAAGGGCTGTCAGATCCGGAAGAGGATTCTGCAGAGTAGGAGGGTTAACTGGCATTGGTTGGGAGATGTTAGACAGTCCCAGCGTTGGTCCCTGCGGAGGCAGCAACCCGGGCATTGGGTTCTGCAGAGTCGGATTGACTGGCGTCGGCTCAACGGGAGTCAGGTTATATGGCATTGGCCTGGTGGGTGTCATCAGGTCTGATGACAGGCCCTCTGGCGTCGGGTGATCAGCAGTACTCAGATCCACTGGTGACGCAGGACGATCTGGCGATAATGGGATAGGAGTCACCGGGAGCACACAGGTGTGGACTGGTGCCGGTCGGGGTATGCTGGTGTTGTCCTGGAGGAAGCCTGTTTAAGGGAGCCAACTTCTGAAAGGGGTAGAGGGGTCACTCTGCCAGAGGAGGTGGATGCATGCCCCTAGTGCCGCTGGGTGGCACTGACCCCAGAACCTGGGGCTGACTTAGCAGACACAGAGGCCAGGTGGATGAGGGGTAAGAACCCACCACCCGAAGAAGACCCGGCCGAGCCGCCTAACTGCTGGCCCGAAGGCTGGTGAAAGGGCTGGAGCAACAGGGGCTGGGAGGTGGAGGGCAATGTCCCCGACCCTATCAGTTAATCAATCAGTTAATTAATTAATCTTTATTCAATCAGGAGAAGCGCCATTGAGATAAACTCATTTACAAAGTGGTCCTTGGTGGACAAAGCACATAAAAATGACACTCGAAAAGAACAAACTTAGGAAAATAATATACAACAAATAGATACAAGGAAGCCAGAATGCAAAATATAAAATATACAATAAACGATATGTAACATGGGATATTCAATAAACAATATGTACAATATATACAGCCCATAGTGGTGGAAAAATGGGGAAGAAAAGAAAGTATGGGGGCAACAATTTAACAGGGGAGGAGAAGGGAAGAGAGGAGGCAGTAATGACACCAAGCGAGTAAGTGGTGCTTGGGAGAGGGGAAGCCAGGAGGGGAGAGGTGAGGTGGGGAAACGAGGCAAGGAGGGTGTAAGACTAGGTGAGGGTCACTGGGGACTCGAGTCCTACCTAGAAAAGTAAGAGGAGGGTAAGCGGAGATGAAGCTCATGAAGAACTCCAGTCTAACCCAGAAGGATAGGGAGGCGGATGGGCTTAACCATTGATCATGCTAGAGTTCTATGGCTTGTGGAAACAGTTGCAAGTTTCTTTCAACAGATGGTGAAGCAGCGTTTTGAAGGTACCACTGCCCGACGTCTGGATGAGAGCGGGAGGTTTCACCACAGGAAGCCCGGTAGGAGAGAGGGCTGCTGCAGGTGCCAAGTCTGATCTTCTGCGCGAGGAGGATCCGGAGCCTGTTGATTTGGAATATGGAGACTGGGAACTAGAGGAAGATTTATCCTTATGCTTCTCCCTCTGTCGATGTTTTCCATCTGACTTTTTCTCCCGGTGGGAGGACGAAGAAGTGGAGGTCCCAGAAATCGGAGAGGAGGAGGAACTTTTGTCCTGGATTTGTTTCTTTATTGCTGCAGCCTTCTTTTCAAGCAAGAAGCTTTTTAGTGCCTTTTGGCGGCAGATCCTGGTCCTTTGGTTGAATTTCAAGCAGTGTTCGCAGGCCTCAGTGTCGTGCTTTAGGTCTAGGCAGAAGAGGCAGAGAGAGTGGCCGTCCTTCGATGGAATCTGCTTGCCGCAAGGACACTTGGACCGTCACAGTTCCACTGACAAGGTCAGAGATGAAGACATGCAGAGGAATTGAAGAAAAATCAAACTTTTGCAGAAAACAAAACGTGGGTAAACACAGAAAAATGGCGGTCGACTGCAGCAGAAGGTGTCCGTGGAGCTGATATGCATGGGTCGACGGTGGGGAAAGAACTGAGGTTGGGCTGGGGACTACCCTTTTGGCAACACTGGCCAACGCTCATGGCAGACCAATGTCAGGGTAGTCCCCGCTGTATACTGCTAGCTAGAAGTTTTCCGTGGGGTCCTGGCGTCTGCCAGCTTCAGTCCTTATGGTGTAACCTGCTGCAAGAGCTCCCCCTCGAAGTGAGATCCTGTGTTACCAAATTCACTGTGCAACTTTTGAAGACTAGCTTGTAGCTGCCCGATGAGCTGGACCAGGAGCGGGTTCACTGAGCCTTAGACCTGAAGCTGGGGCCTGGGGAGTGGCCCTGCTCCATAATCATGAAATGTCTCCACTGTGCCACAAAAGCGAAAGTGCTTACTACAGCCCGGAGGCAAGAAAATATTAAATATAACAATACACAGATATAGGTGAATAATAGCTATGCCCCCGCAGTCCATCAAAAATGTCAGGCATATGCACCTTACCTCCGAGCCCTTAAAGAAGCTGACCTTAAGCTCCAGACACCATTCCCTGCAAAGCTCTAAGTGCTCTTTCTGGAGGGGGGGAATTTTATACCACATACACCTGAAAAAGTTAAAAAGGACTTTGAACGTCATGGCATAACGGTGCAGTTAACCTCTTGGACCCAGCCATGCTCCAGAATGGATTGTTGTGGCCAAAACCCAGTTGGTCATCCCTAAGAAAGTCTTGATGTAGGCTCTGGCATCAAACAAGCAGAGGACCGAGCCTGTCATCCCCAGAAGGCTCCACAAAACAAAAAGGCACAGCTACAACAGTCTGAACAACACAATTGCTAACTTACACTATGAAAGCCTTCTGGATATCCATTCTGAATGATATTTCGAACTACATTAGCCTTTATTATACAGTATGGTATCCTTTGGGACTTCACCATCATACAGGTCACGGGTGGGGTGGCTGCCTTCTGGGCTGGGTGGGTGGGTGGAGAGAGGAGGGTAGGGAGATAAGTCTCACTCAGCCAATCTAGAAGTACACAGCTGTATGGCGACTAGCAGTGGCAAACTGCATATTCCTCAGATGAGGCAGCGTTGGCATATTCTGCTTGACCCAGGCTAAAATCCTTGAAGGGGCCCCCATCAATAGGAGATGGTCGGCTTGGGATGGCAAACTGAATTTATAAAAGTGTCCTGGACCTGCTCCTACATATATAAGGTGTTTTTGCAGCTCTCTCATTCATGCGGGCTGGTGGAGGGCCCTGGGCTGGACTCCCTCTATTGGGGGATGGCTGGCTTCAATGCTCTTGCCCTCCTCCATTCCTCTCGTGAGCAACTCAGAGGAGGCAGATTGGGTAGCTATTCTCTGCAGGTAGCAAACTGCTTCATCCAGCAAGGAAACGATGTCTCTGAAAGTAATTGCAGGTATTTCCATGGCTCGAGGTGAACAGGCACTGTGATTGAGTCAGTAGGTAACCTATCACAGGTTAGGGTCGGGTTAGAGCCTGTAGGGATGTGCAGTTAGTGACGCCACCTACCTGGACATCACTTCAAGCTAATGTACATTATTTTACCTCTGTAATTTCTTTTAGTCTAGCAGGAGGACTGTAATATATAATAACTTCACTGGGAGGTCAAACAGTAAATAAACAGTGTCCCTACTGGGAGACATCTCAAAATGGTGCCCTAGATAACAAAGGGTTGTTTTGTTAACATACTAACATACTGCTTGTGCTTCAGCACCCTGATTGAGTACCATAGCCCTCTGTCTCCTTCCACTGTTACTCCATGCCCCAGTTCTGCCCCCCCCCCAGGCAAACCAGACTCAGCATCACCCATTGCCTATACCTGTCCCACCCTCTCTTGAATCCCTCCACCATAGCTGCCTGTACCAGCTCCCCGGGCAGCACATTTCACGGTTCCATCACTCTCTTGGTGAAGTACCTCCTCCTTCTTTCCCCTCAATCCTACCACCCTCAATCTTCCAGCTGTGTCCTCTGGTGATTCCACCCTCCTTCAGTCGAAAGATCCTATCTCAGCTTACCTTATTTACTCCCCTGAGGTACTTGAAGACCTCAATCATGTCTCCCCCCCCCCCCCGTTCCCTCCTCTCCTCCAGCGAGAACAGGTTGAGCTCCCTTAGTCTTTCCTCATATGTCATATCCCCCAGGCCCCGGATCATTCTGGTTGCTCTCCTCTGAACCCCCTCCAGGAGTTGGATGTTCCTCCTTAGGTGCGGCCTCCAGAACTGCACACAGTACTCAAGATGTGGTCTAACCAGGCTTTGTTGTACAGTGTTCTAATGGTTTGTATCCCTCCCTGTCTATTATTTTAGCAGAAGGGATACTGGAAAGACAGATCAGTTCTGCTCCATGAAGCTTGCTATAAAAAAAATGGTTTGCTGAGGGAGCTCAGAAGCTCTAAACATAGAAGCAGGATTAAAAAAAAACATATACAGTATTTAGCTTAAACAAAGAAGCTTTTATACAGTACTAAAATACAGATTCCCCCCCAACCCCACTCCACCCTTGGACTGCAAGCACAGCAGCCAGCAGGGAGAGAGTGAAACATGGAGCAATGTGCTCCACCCTCTCTGGGTCAGTACTGCAGACTGAGCCCAAGAAATGTGTAGAATTCAAAAATATGATTTTCCTCAGGCCAGCAGGGCAGTCTGAGCCCTGAAGTTGAAAAGGGACAAGTATGTAAGGATTATTTAGCTTTAAAAGGTGTGGTGCTGCCTGTATAAAGCTAAGGTGTCCCTTCCACCTGGAACTCATGGCTGCCTGGCAGTGTAAAAGGCTATAGGCCAAGCCAGACAAATGTAAATAAAAGTAATTGCATACAGTCACAGTTTAAGCACAAGCACACACTAGATAATAAGGAGGAAATGGTTGTTGTAATGTATGTTAAATGTATATGTTAAATGCCTTTTGTGTGATATAATGTCCTATTTTGAGTGTCCATTGCACTAGTATGAAATCAAAACCTTACCTTAAAGGGATCACTGCTTCTTAGAAGCCAGCTGGCCATAAAATGAGGCATTGTATACCTGTGTGTTGGAAGCGAGGCAGATCATATGACACAGAGGGCAGGTGTATATAAACCCCATGAAACTGAAGCTAGTCAGTCTGTCTTGTCGGTGTAAGGGAAAGACCTCACTGCTGAAGAGAGGTGTATGAAGCTCTAACAGAAAAAGGTTTTAAGCTGAGTCTTGGCTGATAGTGCCAGAGAGAGGGATTCCTGCTGATTTATCTGGTTAACCTGATCTGTTCTTACAAAGAGCTGCCTGCACTGTCTGTAAAGTCTATTATAGTCTATGGTAGAACGTAATTATTCACCGAGTTCGGTTTGCTTAAAAATGTTGTTCTGTTGCAGTAGTGATGTCCATAGCGCAGCAGTACGACTTTTCGTTCTGCTGAAGTACAGATGTCATACGGATGTATTCTCGAGTTGCACAGCTGGCATCCAGTCCAATCATAATAGCGTTCCATTTCCTTTCCTTAATGAGAAACAGCAGTTCAAATAAATGCAACAGAACTGACAGATTCACAGCACAATTTCACTGAATAACTTGTCATTGCGATGTCAAAAGCAATATACTCGAAGCCAGTTTCTGAAGGGCAGCGCAGCAATTTATTCTTGAGCAAGAGTACCAGAAAACATGGGGGACCCCCCACCCCCCAAGAAAATGACATCCATCATATACGCTCTTCAACCGTGATGGCTTGTGTTGCTCTTGGAGGGGAGGCGTGCAACAATGTGTAGCCGATGCCGTTGTCTGTAGCAGGCCTTTTTTTAATTGTGGAAGCCAATGGCAGCTGATGCAACTGTACAAGAAGTAAGTGCAATAACTGCAACTGTGTTTTCCATCCCCTTTTCCCATTTGTTTTTTTTTGTTTTTTGTCACCGTGTCTGTACTGCTTCTTTCAATATGGGTTCTGCCATAAACTATATAGAACAGTGCGTGGCTTCCCAGTCACAACAAGGCTACTCTTTACCCTTATATTACTATGACGATTGGAAGACGTCTCGAGCGTTGTTCTTGAGGTCGACAATCGTCATAGTAACAACACAGCTGAAGAATAATCATGTTGTGAATGGGAAGTGATGCACTATCCTATATATTAAAGTCCCTATGCCCCTCCGTCACACCACTTCTCCTCCTCATCAGGTACCCCTACGACTTCTTTAAGTGCCCTCCTGGCCCTCAACCCTCAGAAAGGCAGGAGTCCTGATGGTCTTGACCCCAAGCTCCTACACCTCTCTGCGCCTGCCATTACCTTCCCCATCTCCTCCCTTCTAAACCTCTCCCTCTCTCTCTCTCTCTCTCTCCAGTCCCAGATGCCTAGAAGCATACAACTGTTATCCCCCTTCCCAAAGGAAGTGACTCCTCCTCTCCTAGCAACTTCCACCTTATCTTCCTCCTTCCAACCATATCTAAACCTCAAGAGCACTGTGCTGTCTCAACTGTCTCCCTTCCTCAACACGTCTTCCTTTTTTTAACCCCTTCCAGTCTGGCATCCACAAATACCACTCCACCACCTCCCCTCTCCTCCGGCTCACTGACTCCATCTACATGGGCATGGAACAGGATCTCCTCACCTCTACCATCTTCACTGATTTGGCCAAAACTTTCAACATGGTTTCCCTCCCTCTCCTCCTTGACAAGCTTAAGTCAGCAGGTCTCTCAGACTCTGCAAAGAGCTGGTTCAGCTCATTTATTTATTTTATTTACAGATTTTTGTTGACCGGGTAGGGTACCTATTAAGTAGATCTCCATCAGTTCAAATTGGAGAGTCCCTTTCCCCTCCTCTCCCCTCCCCATTTGCACCGGTGTTCCCCAAGGCTCCTTCCTTGGCCGGCTATGTTTCTCCATTTTCCTCAGTGACCTTCCCTCTGCCTGCTCATCTGTGTCCATCCACATGAACATAGATGATATGGTCCTGTTTGTTTCTGGGTCCTCCCCAGCTGAGTTAACAGCCAGGCTCCAACATGATTTCAATGCTGTCCTGCAATGGTTCAGATCAAATCAACTATCCCAAAATGCAAAACAAGAAAAATGGTCTCAATGTTCTTTGGTACCAGACAGACTATCCAGACTCACATCCCTTCACTCCTTCCACACCCTAGATGAGGTCACAATTGACAATGTGCCCTCATGTAAGTACTTTGGGGTCTGGCGTGACCGACATCTCGACTTTTCACAGCACATAGACGCTATTCATAAAAAAAAAAAAAAAACCACCCCAAGCTTGTCACTCTTTATAGACAAAAGAGCTGCATCCCGCTTCCTGTCTGCTGAGATATCATCACTAAAATGATCCTTCCCATTACTGATTATGGTGACATTGTCTACAGTGCTGCCCCAAAGTCCACCCTTGACAGACTGGACCCACTCTTTCACTTCTGCCATTTTGCCTTGGACTGCCCTCCTCGCACTCATCACTGTTCTTTGTATTCTGCCCTCTCCCTCCCCTCCCTGGAAAATCACCACCTAATCCACTGTGCCTCTTTTATCTCTAAATTCTGGCTGGCTTTCCAGCACCCCCACTTCAGCTCTTTCCTCTCCCATTGCCCCCTTCCCCATACTCCCTTTGTAACTCAAGCTTTGTTCCCTCATGCTTCCATCTCATAAATCCCCTGCTGGTCAGGTTGCCTTCTCCTTCTGCTTTCCTAAACTCTGGAATTCTCTCCCCCTAACCATTTGCTCCACATCTTCCAAACACTCTCTCTTTCCTCTCTTCTCCATGTTCAGACTACTCCCTCTTGTGAATGCCCTTAGTGAAAGCCCTTCCCTCCTCCCCATTTTCTTCTTCACCTTGATCCCCCATGACTACCCTTTCCCTTACCCTCTCTTTACTATCCTCCTACCTCTCCAATCCTTTACACAATGCAATCCTACTTTTCTCCTTCCCTCTCCTTCCCTTCCTTCCTTCCTCTCTCCCCTCCCTCTATTATCCCTACCATACTAATTCTTTACCTCCCTTCCTCCTCCTCCTCTTCAGAGCTCCTCCCTACTACACCTTATCCCTTTCTACCCACACCACTTAAGGTTCCTTTCCTTGTTCCCATGGGACATACATACTTGTTATTTGATATGTAGTATTCTTTGCATGTGCCTAGTTCTCTCATGCTCCTTATGTACATAGGTTGCACTGTCTGATTTTTATCTCTGTGACGTTTTGTTTTATAGTATAATCAGATCAAATTTATTTTGTATAGCGCAACTCTCTTTGCGATCCAATGCGTTTTACGTACAATTCGTAAAACATTTAAAAAATATGAAATAATACAATCAATACAAACAAATAAATCACCCCAATTAAAACAACTCAGTTTTAAATTATCAACAAAACATACTGTACCTAGTTCTGAGGGAAGGCCTGCATGAATAAAAAAGTTTTTAGCTCCCGTTTAAATATCTGTAGTGTTGGGGAATCTCAGATATAACATACTAACATACTAAAATGCCAGCAGAATAGGCCTAACAGTCTCTCGAGTCTGCTCAATTTTCAGCACCCGCACTGTGGGCCGATTTTGGTGTCCCCCTTTCCCTTGGGTTATACTTTCCCCAGTCCCAGATGTTCCACCTGTATTGGGCCTGGTCAGATTTACCCTCCCCCTGTACCTGTCCCATCCCCTCTTAAACTCGTCCACAGTCTCCACCTCTACCAGCTCCCTGGGCAGTGCATTCCATGGCTCCACCACCCTTTCAGTGAAATAACATCTCCTCCTCTCCCCTCTGAGATTGCCCCCTTCCAGCTTACACCCACGACTTCTCGTTGCCCCACTCTCCTTCCTTTGGAACACCCTGACTGGGCCTCCCTTATTGATCTCTTTCATGTACTTAAAGACCTCTATTATGTCCCCCCGTCCCTCCTCTCTCCTCCAGAGTGTGCATGTCAAGCTCCTTGAGCCTCTCCTCATAGGTCCTATCCCCCAGTCCCCAGATCATTTTGGTTGCCCTCCTTTGGACCCTCTCTAGGAGTGTAGTGTCCCTCTTTAGATGTGGTCTCCAAAACTGCACACAATACTGGAGGTGTGGCCTATCCAAGCAGTTGTACAGTGGAAGGATCACTTACGCCTTTCTGGAGGTAATCCCCCTGGCAATGCATCCCAGCATCCTAGTTGCCCTTGCTGCTGCCCTCCTACAGGTCTCTGAGTTGTTCATTTTGACATCTACCACTACCCCAGGTCCCTCTCACCCTCCGTGACTTGAATCATGTCTCCTCCCAGGGTATACCCCTGGCCTGGATTTCTGATTCCCAGGTGCAGAACCTTGCACTTCCCCACATTGAATTTTAGTTTCCATTTTCCTGACCACCTTTCCAGAGCCTCCAGGTCCTCCTGCAAGGCCACCCTCCCCTCCTCCTCATCCACCACTGCACTCGGCTTTGAGTAATCTGCAAAGAAACTCATCTCACTGCTGATCCCCTTGCTGATGTCTGAGACAAAAGTGTTGAACAGGAGTGGCCCCAGCACTGTGCCCCAGGGAACCCCACTAGTAACCCACCCTGGGGCTGAGGCTAACCCTCCAACCACCACCTTCTGAGTACGCTCAGAGAGCCAATTTCCTATCCATCTTAACAACTGTCTCCCCACCCCCATTTCCTTCAGCTTAGCCAGCAGGCCACTGTGTGATAAATCAAATGCCTTGCTAAAGTCCAGAAAGAGGACATCCACTGGCCTACCCTGGTCCAGGGCCCTCGTCACCCAGTCATAGAACTCAACAAGGTTTGTCTGGCACGATCTTCCCATGACAAAGCCATGCTGCCTATCGTTCAAGTACCCAGTTTGCTCCAGTAACCCCCCTAGCCTTTCCTTGACAATACCCTCCATAACCTTGCCGACCACTGATGTCAGGCTAACGGGCCTGTAATTTCCCGCCTCCTCTCTTGATCCCCCCCTTGTGGATCGGCACAACATGGGCCACCCTCCAGTCTTGGGGCACCCACCCAGCCCTCAGAGAGATGCTGAAAAGCTCCGCTAGAGGGACTGCCAAGACATTCGCCAGTTCCCTCAGCACCCTGGGATGTATCGCATCTAGCCTAGGTGCTTTCTCCGTCCAAAGGGACCGGAGGGCTTCCCTTACTCTCTCTACCACGATTTCAGCCTCCATATCCTCCCCCTTTTCACCCTGCACTGCTGGCCCCCCACCTGTCTGTGGTGGCCACTCCCTTTCCCCAGACCCGTCAGGGCTCCTGGTCTCTACGAGTCTCACCCCTTCCTCCAGTTTGCCCCCACTCCCCTTGCAAGACATAGCCCCTCCATCCCCCCTGGTAAAAACTGAGGCAAAGTACTCATTTAGGACTTCTGACTGTTCCCCCGCTTCCTGTGCCCAACCATCCCCTATCCTACGAGGAACAGTTCCACAGAATTGGGACCGCAAAGGAAAATGCTCAGGCCCCGATGTTTTCAAGTAAATCTGTGGAATCTCTAATAAACCCTCATCTGCTGAGTGGGAGGGGTGGTAGGGACACAGCAGGTCTTGTAGGTAGCTGGGCCCCTGACCGTGCAGGCCCTTATAGGTCAGCAAACTGACCTTGAAGGAGATCCACCATCTAACTGGCAGACAGTCCAGAGAGCACAGCACAGGCATAATGTGACATGATCTAGATAGACTAGTCAACAGCCTAGCTGCCACATTCTGCACTAGCTGCAGGCAGCAAAGATCTATCCCCAGCAGCCCTAAGTACAGAGCATTGCAGTAATCAAGATCAGAGGTCACAAAAGCGTGCACTAGCACTGGCAGATCACCAGGTGGTACCAGGTGTTTGATCCTGGCAATGTTCCTCAGATGGTAAAATGAGGTCTGGACAAGGTCTGGACACTGCCAACACCTGTGATTTAAGTGTCAGGCCACAGTCCAGAACAACGCCAAGATTCTTTACCCGGTCTGAGGTAAGCAACTGGGAGTCCCCGAACCTCAGCCCTGAGACTTCATTCAGATTGCACCCCTCACCCCTGGCCACCAGATTCCAGCACTGTAGTATCGGTCTTGTCCGGATTCAACCTCAGCAAGTTGGCTCTCATCCAGTCTTGGATCTCAGCAAGGCAGTTATTTAGCACTGAGACCATCTTCTGTTGCTCGGGCACAAAACACATGTACAGCTAAGTATCATCTGTGTAACAGTGAAAACTCAGCCCATAGCATCTTATAATGTCCCCTAGCAGCAGCATATACACCGCGAACAACATGAGAGACAAAACAGAGCCCTGTGGGACCCCACATGACAGGGGCAAGGATGCCGAGGAAAAAATCCCAGACACCACCTGCTGCATCCTGCCTGTGAGGAAAGATTTAAACCAGTTGAAGACTGTACCCACCAGTCCACAACACACTCTCAGGCACTCCATCAGCACCCCATGGTCCACAGTGTCAAATGCTGCTGAGCGATCGAGGATAACCAAGATGGAATGTCTTCCCTGACCATCGCCTCCAGGAGATCATTTAACACCTAAACAAGGGTGGTCTCTGTACTATGCCTTTTTCTGAAACCTGACTGGAGAGGGTCGTAGATGTCGTGGGTTGTTTAAACAGGTCTCCAGTTGAATGGCCACCACCTTCCCAATAACCCCCTAATGTGGTGGCCATTCCCTTTCCCCAGACCCGTCAGGGCCCCTGGTCTACCAGTCTCACCCCTTCCTCCAGTTTGCCCCCACTCCCCTTGCAAGACATAGCCCCTCCATCCCCCCTGGTAAAAACTGAGGCAAAGTACTCATTTAGGACTTCTGCCTGTTCCCCTGCTTCCTGTGATCAACCATCCCCTATCCTTCGAGGAAGAGTTCCACAGAATTGGGACCGCAAAGAAAAATGCTCAGGCCCCTGATGTTTTCAAGTAAATCTGTGGAATCTCTAATAAACCCTCGTCTCCTGAGTGGGGGGGGTGGTAGGGACACAGCAGATCTTGCAGGTAGCCGGGCCCCTGACCGTGCAGGCCCTTATAGGTCGGCAAACTGACCTTGAAGGAAATCCACCACCTAACTGGCAGCCAGTCCAGAGAGCACAGCACAGGCATAATGTGACATGATCTAGATAGACTGGTCAACAGCCTAGCTGCCACATTCTGCACTAGCTGCGTCCTGCCTGTGAGGAAAGATTTAAACCAGTTGAGGACTGTACCCACCAGTCCACAACACACTTGCAGGCGCTCCATCAGCACCCCATGGTCCACAGTGTCAAATGCTGCTGAGCGATCAAGGATAACCAAGATGGAATGTCTTCCCTGATCATCGCCGCCAGGAGATCATTTAACACCTAAACCAGGGTGGTCTCTGTACTATGCCTTTTTCTGAAACCCGACTGGAGAGGGTCGTAGATGTCGTGGGTTGTTTAAACAGGTCTCCAGTTGAACAGCCACCACCTTCTCAATAACCCTCCTGACAAAGAGAAGGTTGGAGACTGGTCTGTAGTTCGCCAGGCAGTCTGGGTCCAGTGTAGGTTTTTTCAAGAGTGGTCTAACAACCCCCTCTTTCAGGGACTCAGGAAAAAACCCTGACACTAGAGAAGTCTGGACTATCCTAACTAAGACTAGACTGATTACATCAATGCATCCCACAAGGAGGCATGTTGGTCCTGGGTCCAAACTACAGAAGGTTGGTCGAAACTCCCAGATGACCCTCACCACATCTATGACTGCCCACTGGTCACAGTTGGACCAGACCAACCGAATGCCCGTGACCTCAGGCTCATCACCACGAGCCCCATTCGAGGGCACTGACTAATTTTCTGATCTGATTGAAGCAATCTTATCAGCAAAAAAACAGAAAACTCATCACACTTTGCTTGTGAAAATGCTCCCCCAGACTGAAGACAGGCTGGATTACATAACCTGTCAACAGTGCGGAAGAGCTGAGCTGGTCGGATTGCTACAGCAATCTCCTTGGACAGGAACTCTGCCTTCTTACAGGAGATTGCTGATTGGTAGTCCCTGTAATGAGCCATCAGTATAAGCTTGTCCCTCTCCAAACCGGTCCTCCGCCAGCACTGCTCCAACCTTCAACCCTCATCCTCATCTCCCTGGGGGTCCTATCAAAACACGGGGATCCTTGGTGTGAGGTGAGGGGTCGAACATGGACAGGTGGGTTGGAATCAAGGGCCTCGGAAATCACCTTATTATAGGTCACCACCAGTTCCCCTGGCTCCCTGCAAGTACTCAGCAAACCTGATGGGTCCAGTTCTGCCATCAGACCCTGTGGGGTCAAACCTCTTAACGGGCTGAACCGGACCATTCTGTAGTGGTAGGTCTGTTGGGGGGGGGCCTCAAATGAGAACCTCATGGTATGGTGATCCGACCACATGACTGGCTCCACCATAAGGTCAGATACCTCCATTTCCAGCAGGAGGATGAGGTCCAGTGAGTGGCGTGTATATGGGTTGCAGAGGTAACAACCTGTATTAGGCCCAACGAATGTATCAGTTGGAGGAAGTCTTGACCAAACTGCAAGAGTTCGTCGTCGACCCAGGCACTGAAGTCTCCCAGAATAATCCATCTGAGTGACTCCAACACCAGACCGATGATGAAGTCAGTGACTTCCCGCAGGAAGTCCTTCTCATCCCCCTGAGGGATGGTAGATGAGGAGGATTCTGCAACCTACACCTGCAAGCCCTTGAACGGCCACACACTCAAAAGACCTCATTGTTCCTACTGGGAAGTCCGTGAGGTTCAAGTCTGTCTAAAAGCAGATTGCCAACCCCCACCCCTATGATCCTCTCTCAAGTGGTGTATCACCGAGTACCCGGCCAGAACAGCCGATTCCAGAACGGTTCTGGCATTTTCATCCAACCAGATCTCGGTGATGCAAGCCAGATCAGATGTTGCAACAAAATCGGCAATAATTGCTGTCTTGTTCTTAATACATCTGGCATTGCACAACACTGCGCAAGAGGGACAGGCAGATGAAGCTGGTCCAGCCACCTGCCCACTAACTGTGGAGCCCTTGGGTATGGACACCAGGCAGGGAGTACCCCTTTCCTGAGCCCATTTCGCCCCAGGGTGCCTCCTGGTTCCCTCCACCCCAATCTGCCCCCCTTCCCGGCTACATTTCCCCCACCTGACCCCGCAAATCTCTGCTTCCCATACCTCCGTACTATCCCCAGTGCCCAATATTCAAATGTTCTATTCTGCACCTATATCCCATCCCCCCGATGCATCTGGAAATTAGCTATTTTAAGCTCAGTATGTCTTTCCTGGTGACACTTTTGAAAATAAATAAATAAAAAGTGGTCTTAAAGACTTGCCTTTTTAAGAAAAATTTACATTGTCAAATAAAACCACACCGTCTGCATGTTAAGCCTGACACCTGATGTCTGTTTTCCTTTTGCATACCCACTACCCTCCCACATATGGAGTGAGAAATGGGATGCAAGTGAGCAGTGCTGAGCCAAGCACTGGAGAAGCAGATGTCCCATACCACAGAGACTGAGAGAGACTGAAACCAGCAGATGGAGTTATGAGCAAAGAGCAGGCTGCATTTGAGAGGTCCAGAAAAGGGGCAGAGGTGTAGCCGGGCCGAGGCAATGGAGATGACCTAAGCAGTAGAAGCTCTGATGAATCTGGTGCGGAGGCTGGTTGGAAAATGGCATGAGTCTGAGCAGTGATGCCTAGAAGCTGAAACCAGGTATCTGATGGTGCTTGAGGATGTCGAAAGTTGGAAGGAGAGTACCAAGGGCGCAGATGGAGAACTGATGGATTCCAGTTTTTGCTATTGCCAGTCAGAGGAGATTTCCGTTCCTGAGGAAGAGGTGGAGCTTCCTGTTCTTCTGATTTTCCCAGGGTGCTGCCTGTGCCAACAGAACCCAGAGATTGATAGAAAGCGGTGGAGATGACAGCTGGAGTGCCACTGACTCCACTAAAGTGACAGTTACTGTGCTGTATGGTTTGCCACAGGAAAGGCCAGAACCTGCACAATAAGAAGAAGCCTATCGTTGCAGGCAGTATAGCGTAGTGGTTAAGGGCACCGTGCTGCAAAACTGGAGACCTGGGTTTGAATCTTATTAGGCCCTACTTGCATATTGTGTGACTCTGAGCAAGTCACTTAACTTCCTTGTACTCCCAGGTCGCACCTGGAAACAAACTCCAGCTTAGTGTGCCTTTCCTGGTTAAACAATCCCTCCCCCCATCAGAAGGTTGAAAGGACTGTAAAGTAAGGAGCTGAACCTGGCATTACCTGGGAACATATGGACTGGGGTAAGCTACAGAAAAATGGCAAATGTGTAACTAAGTTGATCCAGTATGTGAAAATGATGGATGGCATACCTGTCAATGGTGGGGTGGAGGATGGAAGACATTCATGGTACACACTAGAAAAAAGGGGTGTTGTACCGAATTTATCCAAACCCCAAAACTAAAAACCTAGATGCTCAGAAGGTGGTACCTGAGAGGTACCGGAAGCAGGTTATGGAGACAGCTCACTCCAGTACCTGTGGGAGGCACTTAGGAAGAGGAGGGACACTGGCTAATTTGTTGCCCCACTTTTACAGGGGTTCTATGAAATAATAGTGCCTGCAAAATGGTGCAGACCAAAAACAGCAAGTGCACATCACCAAAAAGCAAAACGGCAATGAGCACTACAGTGACCCCCAACAAACAGCGACCAGCGCTTCCTTACTCTCTGGGGGGGTGATGTGAGGCTACTTTTATGCAAGCGGCTATGCTCCCCGTGCCCCCCACACTCCCCATACTAAAAATAACTAACACCAGGGGGAGCCTGACACTGAGGGACAGGGCAAAACTCAGGATGGGGGCTTCTGCACTGGGGGACAGAGGTCAGAAGGGGGGAAGGTTGTGAAGGGGTAGAAGGGGAATAAGGTCTGGAGTGTGGGCAGAATGGACTTAACAACTTAAAAAAATAAATAAATAAATAAAAGTTGTCCCCACAGCCAGTCCCGGACCCAGGTTCACCAGCCCCAGAGGCAGTGATTCTCACCACTACACCACACGGCCAGCTCAAAATTCACCCCACCAACAACGACCTACACACAGCACATATCTTTGACTACCTGCCACCACAAAAGCGCTAAACTTGACAGGCACTCATAAATCACTGTAGCCCATTTCCAATTCACTGTTTTGACCTTGCACAAATGTACTCACTCTCATGCACTTTCTCATATCATGGGATACCTTTTACTGACCAGGGTGTACAGACAGGTTACAGCCTACTGCATGGCATGTTCTGTCTGCCGGTCTGTGTTAATGACTGCCAGGCTGGCCCTGGAGAAAGTGCCCCAGAGTACAAAGGGTGCCTGTACATTCACTAGGAGGGTCGAGGTGGCATACCAAGGGATAAAGTCAACTGGGAAACGAAGGGAGTCCCCAGAAAATGAAGGGTAACCTTCCTCCCAGGCTGAATGGTGCATAAAAGTAAAAACACTTCTTAACTAAGGTTGAAAGGCTGAAATGAAAATGGAATGGCAATTGTTTCTGAAACTGGTATATGGTAAAGGTCCTCCTAGAAACTGAAGAATGTTATAAATGGGTACGCCTTTACTCCTTCTCAAGTACCCATAGACAAATTAGGCAGAAGGATCCATTAGGCAGAAGTGAATCCAGCTGTGAGAACAAAGTCTAGCCATGACTCTTCTCTGGTACTCTCTTAAATGCTGAAATTTGGTAAACCAGGTCAGGTGGCAGGCCTGATGGTTGGGATAAGTATATCCTATTATATGCAAAGGGCTCAAGATAAAATGCATTAAGTGTTTGTACTTATAAGGAAAAGTTCCATAGGATTAAAGTAGGTGGGACTGCTATCAGACTCTGCACTGGGGTAACGCCACCGTTTACCCTCAGGTGTCTGAAACTGTACAAAAGATGAAAGATGAGATATTGTGGGTTTAAGTGGTAGGTAGAACCTAAGGAAAGGGCCCCTACTTAGTACTAACATATCTGGTGCGGATGGCTTGGGCAATTAGCCACCCCAGGTAAATGTGCTGCATGTTGCAAGTACAAAATAGACTGTGCTGGGCATGACCTTAAGCAGGGCTCTCGAGGACGTGGGCGCCTGCATCCCTTACGCAAATTTTGCGCATCAGAACGCTCAGACTTTTTTCACGAAAGTCCCTGAGACACTCAGCCACCAAGTCCTGGGAGTCACTTTAGGGCATTTTTTTATGTTACAGAGGGGGAGGTATAACAAATTACAGCCAGTGCTCAACTAACAAAGCCCTTGTTTGTTGAGCAGTGGCCATAATTTGTTTGGATACACCCTCTGAAACATAAAAAAATGTCGATTAAAATGCCCCAACAGAAACTAATGGAGCTTTCTGCAGAATACTACAGTAAAAGCACTGCTGGCGTAGGGGCGTGGTTCCCATGTATTTGAATGGGGACCCCTGGAAATTTTCCGAGGACTCCCACTTTTCGGCTGTGGACCCCCCTTTTTTTTTTCATAGCCAGTCCCAGACCCCCAATCAAAAAAATCCTTCCGAGAGCCCTGCTTAAGTATGTGTCAGATGTCTGTTTAGAAGGTTAAAGGTTAGGAGCTGGTTAGAGAAAGGAAAATCAACACTTTCCTTATGGTTTCCTTCTTAAGCGGGGGGGTGGGGATGTGATGGGGTCAGTAGGTGACCTATCACAGGTAAGGGTCAGGTTAGAGCCTGTAGGGATGTGCAGTTAATGACGCCAACTACCTGGACATCACTTTGAGCTAATGTACATCATTTTACCATTGGAATTTCTTTAGCCCCCCATTCCGAGTCAGGCTTCACCCTGGACTGGCCATCCTGTGTTGATTTCTTCTTCCATTTCTCCCCCAAAAAAGCATGCAGTCCAAGCCCTCAGGCCCCAGGGAAGTGGGAGGTCAGATAGCAAATAAAAGGTGTCCCTGCTGTGAGACAACTCAAAATGGTGCCATGGAAAACAAAGGGTTGTTTTCTTGAGGTTTGTATCCCTGCCTGCTGATTATTTTAGCAGAAGGGATACTGGAAAGACAGATCAGCTCTGTTCCTTGGAGCTTGCTATTGAAAAAGGGGCTTGCTGAGGGAGCTCAGAAGCTGTAAACATAGAAGCAGAATTAAAAACACGTATTTAATGTAAACAAAACAGTTTATTTTCTAAAATACAGATCCCCCCAACCCCGGACTGCAAGCACTGCAGCCAGCAGGGAGAGAGTGAAACATGGAGCAATGTGCTCCACCCTCTCTGGGTCAGTACTGCAGACTGAGGAAATGTGTAGAATCTGTAAAATTGGAAAATATGAGGTAGGAGTCACAAAGCAGATGCGCTGTGCGCAAATGAGATGCTCCAGCACAACTTGGAAATGTACCATGTATCCATTCACAGACTGCAGAGATGCCCCGGTGCAACCCGGATGTGCTGCGCCGAACAGGATGTACTGAAGACCGAAAGTAATGATATGCGGCGCATCTTGAGGGGGCGTGTAACTGCATATACAATGCTGAGCCAGTCACAGAGCAAAATGAATGCGCAAATAAGGAGCATCCACAGTGCAAGTACCAAGTGCCCCATGTGGAGATAAGTATAAAAGAAGTAGACTTGGGTGCAAACCCCCAGCAGGCTGACCGCAGGATAGCAGCAGCAAGCAGGAGTAGAATAACAGAAAGGATGGAGCACCATTCCTGATGGTGGGAATGTTAATGAGGATGAGGAGACAAGCAAACCAGCAACGTGGTAGTGGAAGGCACCATAGGTGGCCAGCCCCGAGGTGGTATCGTGCTAGACTGACATTTGAACAGCTGACAGACACTGAAAGTTGTCTGATATCGCCTAAACAGGGCAACTCTGAGGCAGCTCTGTGAGCTGTGCCATGATGAAATGCAGGCACCCACTGGAAGGGGTCATGCCATATCAGTGGAGACCAAGGTGACAACAGCAATGTGCCTGCTTGCTACGGGAACCTTCCAGAGGCCAGCCAGGGACACCATTGGCATATTCCAGCCATCCACATCCTGTCTCCTCACACAGTTCCTCACTGCACTGCTCCCACATGCTTCGGAATTCATCCATTTCCAAAGCACACAGGCAGAGTGGACAGAAGCCATGTAGCAGTTCCACAGGGTGGCACGCATGCCAGGCGTCATAGGGGCCACTGACTGCACCCATGTGGCAATCCGCGCACCACCTGGCGAGGATGCCATGACATATGTCAACCACAAGAGCTACCACTCGGTCAACTACCAGGTGGTGTGCAATGCCACTGGGAGCATCAGCAATGTCTGCGTCACACACCCTGGAAGTACACATGATGCCTTCATATAGCACCAGTCCACCCTTTGCCACCAGTTTGAGACTGGGAACATACCCAGTGGCTAACTTGTAGGTGAGTGGTGCAAGCAGAACTGCCCATGAACAGGCCACCATGGCACAACAAATGAAGGGAGAGGGAGCAGGTGTGCAATTGCCATGATACAATATGCGCAGGGGGATGTGCACAGGTGGGACAATGGAGGGGGACACTGATGGAACCGTGCATGCACACAGGGGGACAGTGCAGCAGAACAGCAAAGCATGGGAGGTGGGGTGCAGTGCAACAGCTGGCACGAGTGGCAGGGCAGAACACACTACATGCAGCCATGCATGGTCGACCACCAGGCAGTCGTGGGAAGACAGTGGGGATGGGAACATGGCAGGCAGCCATGGCTGTGAGCACGGGCAGGTATGGGCAGACGTGTGCAGCCTGGCCAGGCTGTAGCAGTCATGAGGGGGATGTAGGCAGCTAGGAACAGTCGACACAGGGACCAGGGTGTACAGTTGGCAGTCACACCAGTGCGCCATGGTGCAGGGGGAGGGCACTATGCACAGGTAAGCAGTGGAGTAATGGCATGCACTTACTCCCCACAGGTGATGAGGCATACCCCCTCTGACCCTGATTACTGACACCCTACCACCGACCTAGAACAGAGGCGGAGGAGTGGTACAACGAGGCACACATCACTACATGCTCCATCATCGAGCGTGTCTTTGGCATGCTGAAGATGTGATTCCGGTGTCTGGATAGGTCAAGTGGTGCCCTACATTATAGCCCAGAGAAGGCCTGTGGCATATTCCTGGCCTGTTGTATATTGCACAACATGGCCATTGACCATGGAATAGCTCTCCAGGCCAAGGAGGGTGACAGTTCCGTGGAGGAGGATGAGGAGGGGGATGAGGATGCAGCGATCCAGGAGCGGCATGATGGAGCGCCACTGCCATGGTGAGACCCATGACTGGTCACCAGGGCCTGGCAGCACAGGGACACCATCATGGAGGAGCACTTCGGGGACCGCAGGTGAGTACCACAGGTGGGTAATACACGGCTGGCACCCCACCCCACACACACACAAACACCCAGATACACACCACAGGGCACTCCACCGCAACAGTGCCGCAGTGTTGCGCACCCTTGAGGGCGACAATGCTACACACACACACACAGCACTATACACATGTCCAGGGGGCACAATCAGTGTACTGCTGTTGGCACACATGCACAGCAGACACCGGACTGCACTCATCACGTCCATGCCACACAGCATAACAGTGGCGCACCCGGACATGCATGTAGATCCGCACAGGTGACACACACAGGCAACGCACTGGGGCAGGTGCATGCCACCCATGCCACCCCAGGCACAGGTAGCCAGGTGAGTGGGTCACAAATGTGCAGGCGATGGGGCTATGTGAGCTGTCACCCTGGCATCAGTGGGACACACCACGGACACATGGGTGGCCATGCCCACGACCAGTGGTTGCTGATGCAGCGCCACTGGCCATGGGGGGGGTAGACAACACCCCTGGAGGGATACTGCAGTGAGACCATGAATGGGTATTCACTGGTGTGTTGGCCCCGTGATCCATGTTGGATACAGGGATGATGGGGATAGAGAGGTGTGGTGATGGCATCAGCAGCAATAGGTCCACCAGATACTGCTGCCTGGGTGTGTGTGAGGCACTCCTGGGGGTTTGGCTGGAGGCCCGGCGGCCATGTGGTGCACTGGTTGCACACGCCGCCTCGGCAGCATGTGCAATCCACTCCAGAGCTACGGTCATGCCCACCCACAGTAGGCGTTCCTCTGCCAACATCTGGGCATGCCACATAGCTGATGACTCGTGTTTAATGGCCAGCAGCATCCGAAGGCACCTGAGCTCCACCCGTAGGGATGCCTGCCCCTCCACGGTGGCCTGTAGGAGACGGGCATAGCCCTCAATCTTGTTGGCGGGTGAAGGCTCATGGGGATGGTACTGACAGGCAGGTGGTGTGCCCGCCTGCTGCTGCGCATCCACTGGATGCACCACAGAAGGTCAGGATATGGGTGGGGATTGGGCCTGTGCAACCAATGTGCATCCAGGGATGGCAGCATCATGGGCCACCGCCACCTAAGGCGAAACCACAGCACCCTACTGACCCATGCTGGTGGTCCCCGCCACCACAGCAGAACCAGGCACAGAGCCCACAGCAACCACCACTGTGGGCTGCTGTGCAGGACCTATGGGCATGCCGAGGGCCGCAGGACCACCAACGCCTGCTGGTGCCACCTGTGCATGCACCTGTGCGTCATGCACTCCACTGTTGGCCATGTCCCCCCATATTTGTGTGGCATCAGGATCATCATCAACATCGCTGTACACCCCCTGTGTACTGGATGCCAGCACCAGCAGGGCACCGGCAATGTCCACTGTGCCCCTTGGGTCATCATCAGCCAAACCCAGGAACCCCTCCAGCTAAGTGGTTTCACGCTCGCCAGCCATGGCACAATTTGCCGAGGTGTTGGAAGGCCCTGCCACCACTGGTTATGTGTCCAGGGCACCTGTGGTGTGTGATGGGCCTGGGACAGCACCATCCCTAGACCTGGCTGCTGCCCAGTGAGATGGATCAGCATCATCCTCTGCAGTGGCACTCTGCGGTTCACCAGACACGGCTGCACCTGTGAGGTGTGATGCAGCTGCAACAGAAATAAGGGATACATGGGTACAAACATGGGTGACAGTAGTGGTCAGACAGGCATGCACAGGTGGACATACATGTGTGCCAGTGGTGCGCCTGACATGCACTGCAGATGACAGTCAACACCCATTCTGCTAATGCAGCCATGCACTGGCTATAGCTGGACAGGCCCAGTGGCTGTACATGCCCCCTTGTTAATGTGTGGGTGCATGACAACACCCTGGCCACCACCCATTAGGATGGCAGCAATGGTGTGCAGCGGAACACAACACCACAAGTCCCCCCCCATAACATGTGACTGCACAATACGGTCCACGGATGGGACATACAGAACCATGGTTAGTGCACACAGGCACATGGTCAGATAGTGACACACATCGGGGCTGTCGGGCACACATGGCACACACACGGACAGGCACATGTCCTGGGCATGTATACTCACAGTGCTGAGATGGACTGCCGACCATCTGAAAGCTCCCTCCAGGAACACCCTGCACAGCCCATGCTGGCCACCAGCAGCTCCTCTGTGGGTTTAAGATGCACATCTGTCTGCAGCCCACCCCCATCCTACTTAGGGAGGCCTCTATGTACGCCACCTTCTTCTTGGCTCTCCTCCTCTCATCTTTCAGGTGCTTTCTGCACTCCTGAGGCATCCTGTTAAACTTCCCGATGGCGCTGACATGCCATGCCACAGCCTCCCAGCCCTCATCCAGCAGCTGCCAGCTGCCAGCTGCCACCCCTGCCACACAGGATGTCCTTGCACAGCAGGTATTCCTTGATTAGTGCCCTATCCTCATCACTAGTGAAACTGGAATGTCTGCGTCCAGCAGCTGTGCCCTTTCCAGACATGTTGGTTTCTGTGGGTGAGGATACGCAGCCATTAGCACATAACAGGTAGCTCCGTATATGTGCAGGCACGGTGTCTGGCTACTGCAGGGTCATAGCACCCTGTCTGCAGACCACACACCCACCTGCCATGCATTACTGGAACAGGATCGGGGACTGTCAGGGATGGCTGGGCATTGGCATGATCAGTTCTGTAGCAGTGGTACATGTAGCTGCAATGTCCTGCACGTGTGTCTGGGGTTGCTTGACATGTACCACTGGATGGTGTTCAGGACTGCAACACACATCATCTGTCTGTGGTCCCAAGCTACATCACCCACCAGCGACACCCCCCCCCCAAATGCCGGACCTAGTACAGACAGTGGGACACTCACCTGGATGTGCCTGTTGACCAGGAACAGGCGTGGACCATGGCTGTATGTTCCAGGCCTCACATTGCCCTTTTGTACTGCCACACTACCTTTGGAAGAATGTAAACAAACCTACCTTTACGGATGCAATTCCTCTCAGTCATCCGAGCTCTGTGGGGACACATTCAGGAGCATTTATGGCTCAGGGCATGCAAATGAGGTTGGGAGCATCTGTAATGAGATACTAAACAGGTGAGATGCCCCTGAATATGGCAATGAGCTGATTTAGGAGCAATGTCTGTGAATTGCATAATTCCCCCAGCTCATCCCAATCAGCGTGGCGCACCTGCTGCATTGAGCGCATCTCCATACGGCACATCCCCAACGCATGCATGTGGGACATAGGGCATGTCCTGAATACGGCGCATCTGTCACAGCACATTGCCGAGCATGCACGATGCGGGGTTAGTGGCTTAACAGGCGTAGTGCAAACAGTCCAGTATTACTGACCGCATGATCACATCTGGCTGCACATACACGTTAACATGCGTGATGACCGCGGTGCCGTCTGTCACATGTGCATCCATTGCGCAATGGGGTATCATTGAGCACCTGTGGATTACAGCACACCGGCACTGTGCATGGTGACACTGCACTGTGCGTGCCATTGCTTGCCAGTCACAAGATGGCGGCTCCACGCAGAGTACGCATGCGCAACCCAGTCATGTCTCTTGACCCTGTGTTCCCGCCCATGCAGAGCGCTGGGTGCATGCATGATGATGCGCTATTGGCAGCAGTTGTGCATTGCCACACCGTGCGCGGTGCATCACACAATGGCTATTCACACATGTGGCATGACTGTGCCATTGCACAACAGCGCCATTGTCTGTGCACGCCTGACCTACTGACACTGAGGGTGGTCATGCCATGTGCTCAGAGGACAGGCCCAAGGGCCATGAACTGGGGTGAGGTGGAGCTCCTCAACCTTGTGGCACTGGTGATGTGGGTTGAGGGACAGCTATTTAGGTCAGATGACCTCACGAAGCCACACTCTGTGGTGTGGGCCAGGATTGCTGTGCAGCTGGTGCACAGGACAGGGGCTGCCCACACTGGGGAGCAATGCAGGCACCATTACAGTGATCTGCAGTGCAGGGACCCAGACAGGCTGTGGAGCCTACAGGACCGTGCACACAGAGGTGCGGTGCCACACCCAGGTAAGTCACAGTACTACGCATGCACATTACCAGCATGGGGATTGGGGGTCGGGATCACTGCACACCACTATACACACACACATACATACATACACTGTGGGCCACACACAGCATGGGCAGTGCCCGCATGACCACAGGGAGTGGGCATGTGCAGCATGGAGCAGGGTGGCAGGGCACTGTGGTGTGTGTGATATGCCACGGCCATTGGCATTGCATGCGTCCACCTGCACACTGGTAGGCATGGGCAGGGGTGCTGTGTGTGGATGCACACAGCCAGGGACTCCGTCACTGGGACACTGTGGTGGTGTTGCCTTCACTGCTTTCTGGCACTGGTGTTGTCGCTGGGGGAGGGTTGGCATGTCACACCTCGTCTCCTCATGGTGTTCTCTGCATTTGTTCCTCTCGCAGAGTCCAGCAGGCTGCGGCTGTGATGGAGGCCAGGCGCATTAGGGCCAGTGTCGGTGCCCGTGAACAGGGACGTGCTGGTGCAGGTGTCTGAGTGTTCGGGGGGGGTGGGCGGTGCCCTCAGCTGGCCATTGCAGGTCCACTGTGCATGTCTGTGTGCTGCTGGTTGTGCACACACATGGGGTACGGGCATGGTGGTGTATGCTTCGGCCACAGTGCCTCTGGCCCCTGTGTGTACATCCACCGTGTGTGCATTTCATGTGCACTGTGGGCACCCTGTGGTGTCCAGACAGGGCCTGCATGCTTATGCTGCCTGCTGGCATGTGCACATACTGTCTGGGGCATGGCAACATGCCCCTCTGCCAAACCCCTGCATGCTCATGTGGGCCATGTGCTTCCTGAGCAACACTTTACGGTCACAGTGCGGCACGGTGTGCCAGCCTACTGCAGGCGTGCAGTATGACTGGCAGGCTCTTGGTCATTTGCATGGTGGATGCCTCCAGCACACTCGCATGGTGGGAAGGAGGGCAGTGTGGAACATGGCACTTAGTATCTGTTGTCTGTGTCCCCCACTGTAGGTCCAAGGGGTGTACGGCCATGTGTCCCCATTCGTCGGAGGCGTCAGGGACTTCTGCAGCTGGCAGGACTCCAGATCCTGAGGTCTGTACGTAGGATGCTTCAGCCACTCTACAGGCATCAGGGACAGCTGTTGCAGGCAATGACCAGGCTGGTCAGGTTGCTGTGTACCAGGGGTCGTAGGTGTGGGCACCGTGCTGCAGTGCGTCCCGTGCATTAGGGACATGGACATTTCTGTCTTGCCACTTTCTGTTTTGCCTCCCATGCTTTCCTCATCCACACTGTTTGTTGCTGTACCCTGTTCCCACACACACACACACACCTTCACCCTCTTGCATACCTGTTTTTGTACTTGTACAGTCCCCCCTCACCTTCCTTGTTCCTACTGGCTGTTGTTCTTGTAAATAGTTTCTTGTGTGCCATTGCTGTTACTTAAACATTTTCTATTGCAACTGGTGTCTGTGGTCATTCACTGTACATTATGCACGTGTTCTGTATTTGTCTGCTGCTGTCCGCTGTCCCTCTGATGCCTTACACATGTGCATCTGTGTTACTGCGCACACAAGCATCCTGCCCCCCTGACACTGCAACCTCACTGTGTGCCCTCCTTGTTGCCTATGGCATGTGGGCAGGCATTGTGTTATGCTTCCTTTCTCAGCACCCCTGTTATGTGTGTGGTGCATGTGGAATGCTTCTGTTGCGCTGCTGCCCTGTTGTGAGGCTCTGCGTGTGGTCCATATTGGTTGTGGCCGTCTTACACCTGTGCAGTGCAAGGTACTCGGCTGTGGCCACTGTCTGGCCCTTTGGCACTCTGGCCAGTCCCTGCTGGTATGTTTCTCTGCATCCTTTGTGTCACTGCTGGTTCCCCCTGTTGTTCCTTTGTCCCTTGCTGGCTTGCTCCATATTCACTGTTCTGCTGCCCTAGGTGCTTTGGAGTATCCCTGTTGCACTGGGGCATCTCACGTTGCACCGTTCCGAATCTGTGCAATTCACAGTGGGGATGTGCACAGGGCATCTTGCAGCACATCCTTCTGTGAATCGCACTGTCTGGGGTCGGCGTATCCAGGTTGCGCCAACACCTCTCATTTGCACCCAGCGCATCTGCTTTGTGAATCCTGCCCATGATGTTTCCTCAGGTCAGTAGGGAAGTCAGAGCCCTGAAGTTGAAAAGGGACCGTATGTAATGATTATCCAGCCTTAAAAGGCCTGGTGCTGCCTGTTTAAAGCTAAGGCGTCCCTTCCACATGGGACTTACGGCTGCCTAGCAATGTGAAGGGCTGTAGGACAAGCCAGACAAATGTAAATAAAAGTAATTGCATAAAGTCACAGTTTAAGCACAAGCACACACTAGAGGATAAAGAGAGAATGGTTGTTGTATGTTAAATGTATAAATACCTTTTGTGTGACATAATGTCCTGTTTTGACTGTCCATTGTACTAGTATGAAATAAAGTAGAAACCTTACCTTACAGAGACCCCTGCTTCTTCAAAACCAGCTGGCAATAAAATGAGGTCTTATACACCTGTGTGCTGGAAGCGAGGTAGATTATGTGACCCAGAGGGTAGGTGTATATAAGTCCTGTGAAACGGAAGCTAGTCAGTCTTTGGTCTGGATAAAAAAATAATGCCTCACTGCTGAACAGGAGTGTGAAGCTCTTACGAGAAAACGTTTTGAGGCTGAGACCTGGTTGATAATGCCAGAGAGACAGGGATTCCTGCTGATTTAGATGGTTAGTCTGGTTAACCTGATCTCTCCTTACAAAGAACTGCCTGTACTGTCTGCAAAGTGGTCTCAAACACTTGCCTTTTTAAGAAAAATTGGCATTGTCAAATAAAACCACACCAACTGCATGTTAAGCCTGACACCTGAAGTCTGCTTTTCTTTTGCACACCAGCTACCCTCCCACAGGTATGCTGTATTATTATAATAATGCCCTGCTCCTCATCTTGCCCTCCAGAGAGGCCCTTGTCCTCTCCTGGCTTTCGGAAAACTGACACTGTGTTGCAAACTGGAGTATGGATGTTCATACCGGGGGGGCATAATACTTAGGACATAAGATCTGTTACTGCCTTAGGTGAACCCACTATCAATGTTAGAGACTTTGGAAGGCACCTGTCTCTTGTTCAGTTGAACACATTCATCTATCGAACATCACAGTCTTGCACTCTGAGAGACTTTTTATTGGAACAGTCTGGGTGGAGTGTTTTGATCTACAGTCTACACAACCCAAGCAAGGAGGGTTGAATATGTAACTTACATCACTTACTGTACATGGAGCCCAGGTGATCCCACTTGGTTTTCTCCCCTGCAGGGCTTTACCAACCGACTCTGCATAGGGGCCATACACATGGCCCCCAACCTAAGAAGGTCTCGCAGTTGTAATCTAAGCCCCATTGGCTAGTTCCAGTTTCCAGTACTGTTTCAGGTCACCTGGATGGCACCTGGTAGTTACCTATAATGTCTGTTCTCTTTTTATGTAAAATGTTCTTGTTGGTATGGTACAATACTATTTTTAGACCGATGAGTGCAACTGGGGGTGGGGTGCTGCTGCCAGAGAGCGATTATTGTGTCCTGTTATTTTTTTTTCTCTTCTCTGGGCTAATGGCACCCTTGATGAAATTACTGTCATATAATAAAAACGGGGTCCACGACCCCATCAAACAATGCTGTATAATGCATTTGCTAAAAAGACAGAAGCCTCCCCTCACGTTTTTGTAGAAAACCCACCTCTCCCCAGAGGAATGTGCCAAATTTAAATGGCTTGGGTGTGTGCAGTTGGGCTTCTCCTCTCACTGCTCTGGTAGGAGAAGGGGGTGGTGACTGTGATCCCCAGGGGGGGTTCCCTTTAAGGTGGAAGGCATGACATCTGATGCTGAGGGGAGATAACGTAATTATGGTAGGCACCCTGTATGATAACCCTCCCCCCTTACATTAGCAAATATTTACTTCAGACCTGGGAATACTAAAAAGTCACTTAAGTCCTTTTTGATAGGTTTCTTCATGTTTTGAGGGGGGCTGTTAATTTGGGGGATCTGAACCTCACCTTGAACTCTTATAAAGGTGCCTCTAACACTAGACCCTTCTGAAAATCCCTTCTATAGGAATATGTGAAAACTAGGACTATTGAATTCCTAGCTCACCTCCACCCCAAGCAGACTGAGTTCACTCATTTTTCTGCTAGATTCAATAGTTACGCCAGGTTAGACTATATTCTGAAAGTTGCAGAATAAAACTGATAATGTTAGAGAAGTCCCCCATGGCACCCTACAGACCTCTGTGACAGAATCGCTGCAGTTGGGCAAATCCCTCAGGGCCACACATTGGCGGTTCAACTTGGCTTACCTCAGAAATTAAGTTTTTTATAGACAAGTTTAAAACCCAAATCTCTGACTTATCTGTCTTGATACTAACAGGCAACTTCAAAAACACACACGACAGAAGGATGTGGGAACTGAAATATATCAATTTAAATCTAACATTTGTGGACTGAATTGGGACACTGGATTTATGACACACTACGGTAAACTGTAATTCTTATGTTGTTTTTTCTGTGTTCCTACCTGCTGTTTTTTTTTATGTTGGCTTGTGCACACATGCAAACAACACATTGGGGTAGTATGAGAAATGCAGAGGTGTGTCAGTGTTGGTGAATGCAAGGCACGCTTTAGTAGGTGCGTCGCTCATTCCCCAATTAGTCAGTATGCTAGTGCTGACACACATATTATGCAAAGTGCACCAACTTGACAGAAACGTGCTGCTGCAATCAGAGACAAGCTCGTCATGCAGCAGCACAGATGACATGCCTTCCATACGTGCCTTTCATGGTGAAACATTTCAATGAACATGGCGGCAGACTGGCGGCAGGAGAGCAAACAGCTGTTTGTGTTTTAGCATCTCCGCCTCGCCACTCCACTGGTCCCTACCTGAAAAGTGGGAGGAAGCGCTTTCCTCGCCTGCCTCCTCCAAGTCCTGTTGTCTCCAGCGTGAAAGTTTCTCCCAGCCATGTGGAGCAGGCCACAGCCTAAGCTCCATACAGGCTGGGAGTAGTCAGTGCCTGAAGGCACTTTTATTGTAAGCGCAATCCAATCGCACTGGTGGACCCCCCCTTCCCCGCCTGCAGACATCAGGGTGCTTAATCCCCATGTTAGCCTGTATCCCCTCATCCTTTAATGAGGCACACTGGGAGCCCACCCCAATGTGCCAAAACATGCTGTGGTGTTTCTTTTCAACACCAGGATACTCACTCCCAGTGTCGGATGCGCCCCCACTCCCCACATATCCTCCGACCTCGGGGTGCCCAATCCCAAGTCAGCATTGATACCCCCCCCAGTACTCTGGCACACTGGAAGCCCACCCCAGTGTGCTGAAATCCATAGTTTACCTGTACAAAAGAAAAAGGACCCACAATGTTGTTTTTTTTTTTTTAAACCTGAAAAAAAAGAAAGTGGTCCCTCGTTGTTGCCGCCAGCCCCCTCCCCCAACCCGCACTCTCCCTCTCCGCACCCCATCTCCCCGCACCCCCCTCACCCATACATACCTGCAGAGGTCAGGAGCAGTGATCTTCAGTGGACCAGGAACACGTCTGCACTCTTCAAAAGCTGACTGCAAACTGAAGAAATGACGGTAAGTCCTATAATGGCACTGAATTGGGGTTTTCAATTTAGGTTGATATCTCAGCCATTTTTTTGAATTTTGGTTCCAAATTTTCTACATGGGGTTTTTGGGACCCCACCTCATGAACACAGTTACTGTCATTTTGTTATTCTGTCCAGAAAGGTCATTTCGCGATCACTGTGCGGAATCACCTTTCAGGACTGATTAACGAAACAGTGCCACTGTTCATGAGGTGGGCTCCTACAAAGCCTATGTTGCAAATTTGGTGAAACAATTCCAAAATGACTGTTACGAGCTGCATATGCGAGTTTCCACGCATGCTTGTAACTTTGACAATTTTAATATTTTCACTCCAGATTTTCAACGTTGCCATTTTTTCACACCTCCTTATTAACAGTACAGCTGTTATTTTTCACATCCTGGCCGAAATGTGTTTTCGCACATCTGGCGCACAATGGCATGGTCGCTGTGCGAAATCAACATTCAGGACAGATTAACAAAATCCCAGTGCCACTGTTCATGAGCGGAGGTCCCAAAATGCCTATGCTGAAAATTTGGTGTAAAAAAAATTCCCAAAATAACTGCGTTACAGGCGTGCATTGCGCAGTTTCTACGTACGCCCGTGACTTCACCAATGTTTCATATTTTCACTCCAGAATTTCAACATTACCATTTTTTACACCTCCTCATGAACAGTACAATTGTCTTTTTTCACATTCTGCCTGAAATTTTGTTTTCACACCTGTGGCACCAAATGGTGCAGTCGCTCTGCAAAATCACCTTTTGGCTAATGAACTGATAGTGCCACTGTTCATGAGGTGGAGTCACAAAAAGCCCATGTTGAAAATTTGAGTGAAAATACCAAGAAATGCCTGGGGTGTTAGGGTTTCCAACCATAACGCCCCACCCTGCAGAGACTGACAGGCGTCAGGGGTGTGACTTGGAATTGTCGGCTGCAATGCTCAGCCATTCCACCCCCACCCTGCAGCCAGTGACAGGCATTGAGGTGTGTCTTGGACTCTTCGGCCCCAAAGTTCACCCCATTCTCCTATACAGCACCCATCTCACAGTATTTCCTGATGGAATGGGGTGAGCATAAGGGCCAAAGACTCCAAGGCACACCGTGACACTTGGTGTCTGCAGGGTAGGGTGAGGTGAAATGGCGTGGACGTTATGCCTGACGACCCAAAGGCACACCCCAATGCCTGTCAGTCTCTGCAGGGAGGGGGTGGGGTTGGCTTCAGTTCAATACTTCACTGCTATTCCCATTATGCATCTCCCTAACTTCTGCACTACCAATGCCAATGCCAGCAAGACAACATTCGGCATTGACAAATGCTTGTTATTACCTGTTCCTAACTTCCCTCCTGCCTCTCTTACAAATTCTTACAGCTTCAGTCCTGCTCACCCCTTGATTAGTTCTCACACCTCACTGTATATACTAACCTGACACACTGTCTATCTAGGCCTTTGTTGTTTTCTTTCTTCAAACTTCAAAGCATTTAAAACTTCCTACCTACTCTGCCTTTTCTGCCTACTTTCAGCTCCTTGTATCTCAGATCTTTCTTATCTGTGTTCCTGTCTGGTCACTTTTTTATTACCTCTTTCTAGCTGACCTGTTCCTATTAATTGCCCCCCCCTCCCCAGTTCTTCTGACACATCGTTTTTTTTTTTTTTTACTTTGCAACTTATATAGACTTATCTCAAGGCTTCATTGTTCTGTGTCCCTTTTATCACTTTCTAGCTACACTTCCTGCCATTCTACTCTTCTAGTAATTCTTTTCAATTATTTTTATAAATTGCTCCACAGTACATAGAGAATAATGTATGGGCAACCATACACAACAAGGCTGGGTTTCCATCAAAGAGTTGAGATGACAGCATATGAACCTTGAGAGTGAAGCTCGAGAGGTCCATGCTGTCATCTCAACCACGAGATGGAAACACATGCTGAGTTGTGTGTGGCTGACCATATTTTATTTTTTATAGTATATGGTTTTTTACACTGCAGTGACAGACTCCCACTGAAGTGAAAACAAAAAATCTTGCTGTTTCTTTGTTCTACTCGTATAACAAAATCAAATTTCCAGACTTTTGAAAGGTAATAGGTATGACTTTGGGCACTGGGTGGTTAGTAAGTAGCTAGGTGTAGAATAAATGAGAGATTTAAAATTGTATAACCTCTGAAATGTGCATAACAACTGTTCGGAATGCGCATAACACTTTAGAATGCGTGTAATGGTTTAGAATGTGCTTAACAAGGATTTTGAGCAGGCTGATTTTTATACATAAAGGGCAACCGTATACTATATATAAATGCTGCTTATGTTGCTCAGTTTTGTCATTTACCTGAAGAAGGGACCTGTGAGGCCCCGAAAGCTTGTGTGTAAGTCCATCTTTGTACAAGGCACTTGTTGGTCCAATAAAAGGTATCAAACCTTCCAGCATCTCCTTTAAACACCAATCCTGCAGATTTTATGGGATAATACTGACCTTGTGGTGGACCCAAGAATTCTGTGGGACACCTTGAAGGTGTTGCTCAGGGAAGAACTTATTGCCTATGACTCACAACAGCAAATAGGTAGGGAGCAGAAGTTAGAAAAACTATGCAAGCCACTCTGCACATGTTGCAGTTGTTGCACAGGAAAGGGGACATCTCAGTTTTACCTCAGATTGGGACCCTTCACAGAGAGATCCAGGGCATCCTGGATCATAATAGGGAGCAGGCCTTATTTTATCTACACCATCCCTACAATGAAGGGGGTGCTTGTGGAGCCTGAACACTCATGAGGTGTCTCAGGGCACACAAAATTCAAGCTTGCATTACTCAATACGTGACCCGGCAGCAGGGAGACTAGTACACATAGGGCATCCAGTCCACTGTAAGGTTTTTTTTATCAACAATTGTATACTGCCCCCCACAACTTTCCCAAGAGAAGTTCTGCTCCTACTTTAAACAGCTGTCCCTTCCTCATTTCACTCAGGAACAGATGCCGTCTAATGGCTCCAGTTACCATGGAGGAGTTGATTTATTTATTGAATTTTGTTGACCTGGTAGGCCCACTGAGACTAGAAGTCCCTTTTTCAGGGGCAACCGGTTGGGGGGGGGGGTATACAGATGGTAACCAACTGAAACTGAACCAGATTAAGCTGTTGGTGGTATTTTTAGTGAATTAGGGAAATTTGGCCAGGACACTGGGGAAATTTCCCCTACTCTTTTCAAGAAGTGCTATGGGATCTTTAACATCCACCAGAACAGGCAGATGGGACCTCAGTTTAATGTCTCATCCGAAAGACAGCACCTCAGGAGTGCAGCATCCCCCTCATGCTGCACTGCAGTGTCCGTATTGGGATAGTAATCCAAGTGCCTGGTGTGGGGATAGCACCCACATCCTTCTGATCTCCCGGACTCGGAGGCGAGTGCGCTACCTGCTGAGCCACTGACACTGGTTAATGATGGTGTTGAAGCACACCAAGTCAGGTAAATGCCCAAGTCCTGATGGTTACCCTGGCGATATTTATAAAAAATGTCAACATCTGCCCCTGCTGCTACAAGCCTTTCAAGTGGTGCAGCAGGGAACAGCTCTGCTGCCATCTTGGCACTGTGTGACCATCTCAACTATTCCCAGCTGGGTAAAGACCTTACTCTTCCCCAGTGTTTACAGTTGAATGGGTGGCATGTCTGGATGCCCTGTTCCCATCATTGCTGGACATTGGGTAGGTAGGATCTGGCAGGCAGCTTCAGGCACGTGATGATGATAGATGCACTTTGCTTCTTATTGATGATGTCAGCTCCCGCTCTCTTCCCTGGTTCTGGCCCGCCTTGATGTGGAGACCTGTGATGGAGTGTCTTGCTCTTTCTTGTGGGCCAGCCTGCTTCACTTTGGATTCTCAGAGGAGACTGTGGGGATCTTTAGTGGGTTATATGCTTCACCTGAAGCTTATGTTTGGATTCAAGATGCCCTGTCCTCCCCTCTCCGATTACAGAGGGGCACCCATCAGGACTGTCCCCTCTTGCCCTTGTTATGTGCTTTATACATAGATCCTCTGGAGAATTCAGTTAGGGCCTATGCTGCTGTTAAGGGGATAACATTGGGTAGGCAAGAATATAAACTTGCATTATTTGCAGATGATATTGTTTAATACTGACGTCCCCAGAAATTTCACTGCCATGAGTATGGGCTGCATAAACTGAGTTCCAACAACTTGCAGCGTTCTAACTGAATGCCACAAAAATTGTTATAGAATTTTACCCCTGCAAAGCTTTAAAATCACACTTTCCTTTCTGCTGGTCGGGGGGGGGGCACAAACATACTTGGGAATCCAAAACATTTAACATTTGGGCCACCTAGAGTTATTCAATTATGAACCATAAACTTCCAGCATAGCAGCAGACCTTCACCATTGGTTGTAGCTGTCCCTGGGTTTTTAAATAGGGTGGAAGCGATTAGGCAGAACACAGGCAGTATAGCGTAGTGGTTTACGGCTCTGAGCTGCAAACCTGGAGACCTGGGTTAGAATCCCACAGCCCCCACTTGCATATTGTGTGACCCTGAGCAAGTCACTTGGTTTCCTTGTGCTCCCAGGTCGCACCTGTAAACAAGCTTTCAGCTTAGTGTGTATCTTCCGGTAAAATAAATAAATAAATAAACATGTTTCAGACTCTACCCCTAATGCTTGACAAACTGTATTTCTAAGAATGAGACAGCCTCATTTCAAGATTCATATGGGTGGGGGGAGCACCCCCAGATTCAGTATTCAGTTATACATTTGCCTCGAGATTGTGGGGGTAAATCTCCCTAATCTATCCTACTATGCTCAGGCTGTCCATATTCGATCATCTGTTGCTGGGTTTCCAGGGCCTACATGGCCCATTGGAGACATATAGAGTTTTGTTCTAAATGACCTATACCACATAGATCAGTACCTGTTTGGGTCTCGGGAGGGCCGACCGCCTTGCTCATATTTTACAACATACACTGCTTTCACCTTGAAACTTTGGCATCAAGTACTCCAGCAGAGAGAATATGACACTCTCTCCAGGTGTGGCTGATGGGGCCTCCTCAAATCAAAATTGTCCCCTTAACAAGCTGGATAATTTCTTGAAACATTGGAGCTGTCTTGGTCTTACTTATGTACACAAAATGTTGTGCAATCATGAAGTAATCCCCTTTGCCGAGCTACTACAAGCCTTTGGATTGCCCTGGATGGATCACTAGAGGTATCTGATGCTTCGCTCACACTTGCAGTATCTGGGGGCTGGAGTGATTAGTTTGCCATTACTCTTCTTCCTCTTACCCAAAACACTTACAGTGGTATAAAAAGGAGAGAATTGGCAACATCTTATAGGGCATTTTTATAAAGGTCTGATGGATATGAACAGCGAGACAGCCATACAGGTTCTGGGTAAATGGAACGCTGAGCTGGGGACTGGGCATGGCTTAAATTTGCATTTCCTGCCTATGAGGTTACATCAGTACTCTACCTTAGGGAGTTTTTATGAAAATGTTGCATGAGATTGTTTCGTACTCCAGTGGTCTAGGACAAATATTTGGGTTTGGACAAGGCTATACTGGAGAGCTTGTGGGACAGACCAGGCAGATCAGATGCATGTCTTTTGGGGGTGACAACTCATCTGCTCGTATTGGGCTGCAGTTCAGAGAGAGGCTGAAACAAGGTATGGTATTCAGGGCTGGCCTTAAGAATAGGTAAACTAGGCGGTCACCTAGAGTGCCATGCACTATGGGGCACCATCACACCATAAAACAAGTATTTTAATTAATTAATTAATTTTTTGCATAACCTGGTCTGTGAATTAATCTGGCTGCAATTCATGTCTTTCAGTGTGTGGTGGTGGTGGTGGGGGGGGGGGTGGAGTGTGGGGATGACTGTTCATATCTCTGCTGAGCCAGCTCAGAGTCCCGACCACCACAGATACCTTATTGCCGCTCTCCTGTATAGCTGAGGCCAATTGTATTTCTGCTGCTGCTGTCTGTTAAATGTGGCAACATGGCCAGCAGCCAATGAATACAGCAAGAGCAGCAGTGTGTACCTACGTTAATGAATCCACCACCCCCTCTCTCCTGCGTCTAACCGTCATGACTCATCATTCCTTTTGGTGCCAGAATAAAGTTGGTTACTACATGCACTATGCACACTACGTGGATAAGTGTACACACTTGATTTTCAGGAGCAGTTGATGTGTTTTGGGATGACAGGCAGTCAGATATTATGTCCTGTGTTGTGTTGAGAGAGACTGGCATTCGGGGCCAGGTAATCAAAGTAGCAAGTGCATTAGCGAGCATTGATGAGGGTCAGGAGTCAGAAAGTAACAGAACCAACTAGACAAGAGAAGTTTTAATTTAGATGACACTGCCCTCTGTGTCTGGTGACCTTGTTGCAGTCGTAATTCGAATTTTGACATGCAACAGCCGTCAGTGAAGTCTGAATAAAAAAAAATATTTAGAAAATCATAAAAAGATGTCGGTGAGTATTGTCAACTACTTATTTTTACTTGTTTGCCATGCTTCACTGTTAACTTATTTAGCATCATTTAAGTTTAGGTGTTAACGTGTTACCATGTGGCACTGCTCATTGAGGTGTAGCAGATGGAGTCCCTCTGTTCAGATGTCTCAGCAGTCTGTAGGTATTTTTTTCCCATGGACATTTCATAAAATTTGTCAGTTTCACTGATTCGTCCCAGTCCCACCCTGCACAAAATACACCTTAAAATGGATGACATTGCCGGCCCAGTGGCACAGAGGGCTGAGGCTCTGGCGCCTTACCTTGAACCACGCTGGCGACCTGGGTTCGGAAGCGGACTCGGGATACCAGGGGCTAGCAGGGAAGGAAGGGATTGAGTATCCGCAGGACTGCTCTCCTCTCCTGGGGTGAGTAGTGGGATGGTGTGGCTCTGCAGTGGCCTCTGGTGGAGACCGGGAGCACAGCAGATGCAATGCAGGGAACATAACCAGAAAAAAAAAAGGCAGAAATACCCACTCCACATTCAGCCAGATGACGGCTGCATGGCTGTCCAAAGCCATCGAACGTCCCACAGAGCCATCCATCTCAGCTGCACCCCGGGGCCAAGTAGTTGCACTGGTCTGCCCCTGGCTGGTGCCTTCCCCCTCGGAGGAGAGGGACCCACCCCATGAAGGGTTACGTCTGGGTTACCCTGGGGCTGGCTGCTGTGTGAGATGGTGGCTCAGGGAGCGTGATGGGACAGATCCAAGCCTTGGCATAAAGCCTGAAGGAGTGATTGGGGTGGAGCACGTAGGGAGATAAAGAGATAAGGCAAAAAAATTAAAAAAGGATGACATTGACATGCCCAAAACAGCCTTTGAACCCAGTTAGTTACGTAAGCTGCGTGTCTGTTTAAAACTGCAGTCCAGTTCAAATACATGTAGTATTGTTATTATTTTTCTTTTTTTTAAGTTGAATAATGATTGTGATGCGAGTAAAAAGGCACTTGTAGTTGGGACTTTGTTTTGGCATCATGTCTTTGTAAGAGTGCTGTACTTTCCCTGCATCTTCCTATTAATTTCTTGTTTTGTGTTTTTTTTTTTTGTTTTTTTTTTGTATTTTGACTTGTATCTTTACCTTCCTTGTGCTGAATCAGGTATTCGGATGGGGTGGGGACACAGAACGCTGGGGTTTGTGTTTGAAGCAACTCTGTAAACGGAAAATGTGTTTTCGTGCAGGACATGCTTATGTGCATCATTTTATCATTACAAAGTATAACTCATGATAACTGGATGTTTTTTGTTGGTGCTCGAGTGTGATTTATTCATTTGAAAATTATAAGAACCCGGCAAATCTCAGCACAATGTTGAGGTATGTGTGAGCAAAATTTACAGGAGCACTGAAAAGTCCAATTTTTCTTGTAAATTGTCATTGTAGCTGTATGCTTGTGATATAAAGTCTGAGGGGGTTTGAGAATGACTGTTTCTTAAGGGGAGGGAGTGACAATCTGAAAAACAAATGGGGGGGTGCAGTTGGCAAGTCTGCCTAGGAGTGCCGCATACTCTAAGGCCAGCCCTGATGGTATTCAAAATCTAGTTGTCCCTTCTTTGGTATTATTAGATTTACCACCAGAAGACCGGACTTTGTGGTAAATCATTAAAATTTTTATTGATGTTAACAGCAGCAAAAAAAATTTGAACACGACTTTGGCGAACACCAGCCATCCTGACAGTGGAAATGTGGTAGAGATTGGTGTAAGACATGTACAAGATGGAAAGGTTGCCATAAACTGAACTGTGCCACAGTGACCTTTGAGGAGTTCTGGAGATGGTGGGTCCTTCATAAAACAGACACAGACCATTCTGTTCCTTAGAAGCCATAGGGAGACAGGCCTCTTGTTGCCCCCGCCTGGCCCCTTATGATGTACTTATGTAATCATGGGCTGATTTCCTATCTCACCTGCATCAGATTATTTATGAACTATTTACATGAACATGTAGCATTCATTATTGTCTATTTATTCTGTTTATTATTCTCTTTCTGTTACATGTATCTATCCTGGCAGCAAATCGGTGCAGTCACCCATGCCTCTAAGGATGCCACGCCTAGACATGGTGAAACATAAGGTTTTGTCTGCCGGTAGCCAGGCATTGCTCTAGCACTTTGGACTATCGTATTTTGTGTGCTGTGCTCACTTGGATTTTACTGTATGCTGGAGTTTTTTTTTTATATATCTATTTAAATAAATCAAAACGACTGCGAGTATTTGATGTCCTCTATTTATTGAAAAGTGAAGCAAATATCTTTGAAAGAGTGCGATTTATGAGGTAAGTGCACCGATTTGCTGCCTGGTTTTCTACATAATAGTTACAGGTGTACCACCTCAGATATTGAGGCTATAGTGGAGCACCAGTTTTGTTCTACTATTCTATGTATTTACCTGTCCCATGTTTCCCCCCCCCCATCTCTTTTTCTGGCTCCGTCACCCAGGGAACTCTCTCAGGCATCCACTGATCCCCAGCTTTACTTCAAGCCTGAAACACCTCTACTTCCTGGCATCAGCCCGGCTATCCCCCTGGCTCTGAGCCCCCCATAGGTAGGGCCACCCTATCCAACCAGGGCACTCTATCTACAATTCAGACCGGGCTGGGCTCAGCCCAGGAGCGGAGAGAGTCCAGCTAATGGAGTGTGGCTGTGGGAGGTGGTGCCGCCACCTATCCCCTGGGATGTGGTTTTTCTGCTTGTGTTTTTTCCCACTCTTCCTCCCCCATCCCCTGCGCAGAGCCCGAACATGCAGTGATGCCAGGGATGTCTGTTGCGGCTCTGAGTGCCCTCTAAATGTGCCCTGGAGCATTGCAGTGCCTCTGGTCTCCACCAGGGGCCACTGTGGTGCCAGGAAAACCCTGGATCCCCACTAAGAGAGGAAAGCAGTCCTCCGGACACTCGATCCTCTCTCCCCCCTGCAGCCCAGGCTCATTCCCGAACCTGGGTTGCCGGCATGGAACAAGATGTGGCGTCCAGCACCTCAACCCTCAGCACCACCAGGCCGGCTACCTGTCCCATGTTTCTGACCTGTCATAAAACAAAATTCTGCAATACAAGTGTAACCACCCAGTCCCTTGGGGTTACTAGAATCCTATCAGTATTATTGTTAGGAAGGCAGCAGGCAGCTGGTAGGGAGTTCATTAGGGGCTCCTTACATAATGACATCATTGCTTACTCAGCTCGCCTAAGAGAGGAATAATTAGGCAATTTAGAACTCTCGCAGCAGCATAAGCCACACAGTGTGGACAGCTGCTCTGGGAGCTTAGAATGTTCAGTTTGAGTTGAAGTTTGAGTTTGGTTCGGTGTGAGCTTGAGTGAGGAGGCAAGAGTGGCAGAAGGACTGCCAGTGGGCTCTGGAGAGAGGGCCCAGGATTTCTCACCCTAGTGGAGTGTCATTTCCAGCTTCCAGTTGAAGAGGTGGAGACAAGGCTACAACAGGATTTCCTGATTTCTACTCCCAATGAAGTGGAAGGATCTGTTTGTTCTCTGTGGACTCAAGAGGCAACCCCCTGAATGTTCTGTGGTGTTTTCAGCTGCCTTGGATAGGATCTGAAATAGACTATTTGGACCAGCTACCCAGGAGAGTACCTTTCCTTTTTTCCTTTAACTCTTCCATGCCCTATGGACAGAACAACTCCTGTGAGTACTGTGTAGGAGACTAGATCTCCACAAATTCTGAGGGAATTGGATAGTCTGGGGTGCGTGTGCCCATTCGCACCTGTCAGTGTCCCTAGTCTCACCAGTGTGAGTGAAGTAAAGTTAAACTGTGAGTGCAGTTTATTCTCTGGTCACTCCATTTTGTGACAAGTTAAAGTGTGGGACCTCTAACATTTCAGTGGAGAATGGGGGTTTCAATGGTGTAACCCTGAAGAATGGCAGAGACTGTTGGTTGGGGCCAAGGGCGGGAGGAACGCCATCTAAGCGCTTACAAGGCAGGGCTTCCTGGTTCGTAAAGGGCACCAGTATGCTTACCTGAGCGAGGGCCAAGCTGCAGGTTAAGGTGTGTGGCTGAGTTCCACACATTGCACCTATGTCCGAGAAGAGTTCTGAGTGTGAGGCTTAGATTCACTAAATGACACTCATGGGAAGAAAGATGTTCATGTGCGTGGCCAGGTGTCCACTAATGCACCTTTGGGAATTTGGGAAGAAGATGCTTCTGTTGTTGTTGTTCATGAACTGTACTGTATGCAAGGAGAGTTCTTGAATATGTACCTGTCCAGCCTGGACTGACCCTTGGGGGTCCACTTCAGCTTTTATTTTCCATGTACTAAATAAAGCCATACTGCACAATCCCAATTACTGTTATGGACAATCCGATTATTGCTTCTGGTTGTGTGGATTTACTGGGGGCCCCCTCAGCAGGTTAGAGCTAGCTTATGCCTAGCTGCCTCCACCCAGGACCTGGGCTGTGTCATTTACACAAGGTTCAAGTTGTTTTGTTTCTGTACCCCCACCCCTCTCTTCCTCTAGAAAATAAGCCAGGTATACATCCTAATGCCAAGGGTGGTACCTATCTGTAAAGTAAATGGGTATGCCAGTATGGGCACCAGTGTTTCTCCAGATATTTAATTTGAGTAGCACCACAAAAAATGGGGTGTGTGCACACTAGTTAAAGTGGCCTGGGGGTTACACAAACATTCAATTACAAAAAGAATCTAATAAGAGCACTGTGAGAGGGTGCCTACTGAGCTCAGTCATACTTTTGGAGTGGTGCATTCCTTCCGTGTCCCTGTGGGAGAGGTTTGGGAGAGAGTGTTCTGTTATTTATAAATATTATTTGTACACATGGGAAAAGATGTGTGTAGATTTACCATGTATTTGAGGAGGATTGTGTGAGTCAGAGGGGTTTTAATATTTGGAGGTGATTTGGGTCATTTTTTGAGTGTGAGTTGCTTTTGGTGGGGGAGGTAGGTTATGTGATGAGGGATGTGTCGTGGGTATGTGGACCCTAGGCAGACCTACTCCTCTGGACTACTCTTCCCTTTCTGGACCCCATTACTCACTGCGTCAGTTTTGGACCATTGCAAGGGTTTGGGGAGTCAGAAAGGGTGGGGCATGGGGCAGAGTTACCAGGGATAGATGTTGGGGTAAGTCAGAGCAAGAGAGTTAGGCCAAGATGGTGCCCTGGGTATAGGAGGGAGTATGAGCATGGTCCACTCTGCCCCATCTTGATTCCCAGGAAACCTTCTAGAAGTAAGGGGCAGGTTCTGGAAGAACCAGTCACTCCTGCCCCTCTCCTTTGCGGCATGTTGTGCAGTACCAAATCCTTGATGAATAAAATGACAGTGAATAACGGATTTGATCAAAGTGTCCTGGGGATCTGGTATGTCCCATTGAAACCTGGCTGGAAGATGATTTTAAGCCTGTTCTGGAGGCAGCTGTCCTAGTATATGTTCCCGGTGGTACACAGCCCAAGGTGTGAGCATAGGGGAGCTGAGCTGGCTATCTGTTTTACATCCTGATTGAAACTGAAGGTGTACCCACTGAAGGAGTCAAGGTAGTTTGAATGAGTGGCAATGAAGGGTAATATGGGAGAGAGGTGTAGGATTCTTTTGGTTTACCATCCTCCAAGTGGTAACCAAGAATTCCTACAAAAACTTGTGGATTTTGTTGCCAGCCTTGCACTGAACACCCCTCAGCATGATTGTCTTGGGAAATTTCAACATGTGGTTTGATGACGAAATTTCACAATTTGTTCAGCAGTTCTTCCTGCTTACGGAGTCACTGGGCCTCACACAGGTTGTTTCCACTGCCACCCATGAACTCGGCAATACCTTTGACCTCGACTTCTCTCTTGCACTAGACATATGGGATGTCAGAGTGGATCCAGTAGGGTGGTCAGATCACCACACCTTTCAGTTTCTAGCAGGGGCCCCCAATAGAACACACCTTCCACTACAGAGATGGTCCAGTAACACCCATTACATAATCTGGATCAAGAAAAGTTTCTGGGTCTGCTGGACATCACAAATATGGAGAGAATGCAAGAGGGGTTCAGTGGCAGGAGCTGATTGCTATAATTTGGCTATTTCAGCAGTGCTGGACTTCATCGCTTTATTCAGTGTCCCCCGCTGACCTCCCACTGCAGCTCAGCATGGTATAATGATGAGATGAGTTGGTTAAGGGCAACAGGGTGGAAGTTGGAGCATTCCTGGAGGTCGGGCTCTTTAGATGACAGGATGGCTCAGAGGTCACACTATACACTATCACAGGGCAATAACCCTGAAAAAGGACAAGAATTCCTGTCATGGGTTATAGCTTCTGGTAAGCAGACCTGCTAAACTCTTCTGCACTGTAGACAGACTGATACATCCTCCCTGTCTACAGTCCAGGAAGGCATTGCCACAGGATGCATGTGATGAGTTAGGTCATTATTTCCTGGAGATAGTGACCTTCATTAATGCTGGGGTCTCTTCAGGTGGGCTTCCAAGGGCCCTCAGTAGTTCAGAGGCAGTCTAGGGTTGTGGTGTGAGTTGCAGCCAGTTTCTTTGGAGGAGGTACTTGTGGTGCTCTCTAGTCTGCATCCCACCTGCTGTGACCTGGACCAGGCTCCCACACATCTGCTGGTGGGCTGTAGTGGAGTACTTTGTCTACTGTTCACTGGCATTGTCAGGTGTTCCTTGATGGAGGGTTGTTTCACTGATGTGGTTAAAAGTGCCTCGGTTAGGTGTCTCCTGAAGAAACCATCTCTGGACCTAGAAGTGCAAGTGAATTACAGATCTATCTCAAACCTTCCCTTTAGGGGGAAGGTTACTGAGAAGGTGGTGGTGAAACCACTAGAGGTGCGTCTCGAATCATATATGAACCATTCCAGTCAAGTTTCCAGTGTCATCACAGCACTGAGACTGCATTTTTCAAGATGTTTAACTACCTGTCCCAAGCAAGAAATACAGGAGAGCTGTCTATTGTCATTCTCCTTCATCTTCCAAGTCTGACCCCATGGGTCATGCAGTTTTGATGTAACGCCTTGAGGAATATGTGGGAACAGCCTTGAAATGGTGGCAAGTCCTATTCTGTCAGGTAGTTCACAGAGGGTTGTGATGGGTTCATACTCATCGTGACCGGCAGCAATGATCTATGGTGTTCCTTGGGGGTCAGTTCTGTCCCCTATATTATTCCCGGTGTATACACTATCACTAGGTAAGGCCATTAGGCGGTACAATACGAGTTCACTGCTATGCAGCCAACACTCAGCTGTACATACTCTTTACACCTGATGGGCGAGGTGTGAACTTGTTGCTGGAATAATACCTACAGGAGAACTTGGACTTGATTGCCTCCAGCTGGCTGAGCTTAAATCCAAACAAAATGGAGCTGTTACAGGTGGTACCGGGGCCTCATGGATCGACTGTCAGACAAGATGCCCTTGGCTTACAGTCTTTAAATGGCAAAATTTGTGCCCATTTCTGCTAAACCCTTTTTGGCAATCTAAAACCCTAGCACTTAATTACTGTTAAATCTCCTTAGCACCATCTCTGACATCCCCTTCCCCGTTACCCTACCCATTCACCTTTCCTCCCCTCTACTGTCTGCCCCCACCCCCCACCCCCGTCTGTCCTAATAAGGCCTGTTGGCTGATTTCAACTTACCTTATGATTTTACCAGTAACTGACAAAGCTTGTTTTGGCTGATTTTCAATTTACTGTATGCATTCCTGAGCATGAAACTGCTTAGAGTTACTCGTTTCTATTCTTTAATTCACTGTGAATGTCAATATTGCTTTCTTATTTACAATTATTTTACCATACCCTGTTTAGTCTGTAAACCTTTTGATCTCCTTTCTCTGTGTATACTGTTTTGCCATATTTTTTGTTCTGTTAACCTGTTGTACTATGCTGCTGACGTGGAACCTTTGTAAAAGAGCTCTAAGCTCAAAGGTATTTCTAATCAGAGATATAAATAATAAAAAAAAATCAACCTTTGATAGGATAAAAAAAAATCTGAGATTCATTGTGGACCTAAAGCTGACCCTCAAACATAAAAACATAGAAACTGATGGCAAATAAGGACTGCAATGCCCATCCAGTCTGCCCATTTCTTTTTCTACCTTATGAATGTGCCATCGGCCTTTGCTCTGTCAATGGCCTATCTATTCATACTCATCTGTATTGCTCCCTTATGCCTATCCCATGCCTGTTTGAAGCCCTGCACTGTATTCATATCCACCACTTCCTGAGGTAGGCCATTCCATGCATCCACCACCCTTTCTGTGAAAAAGAACTTCCTCACATTACCCTTTAATCGGCCTCCCTCTAATCTCATGCTGTGTCCTCTTGTCCTGCTATTTTTCTTATATTGAAACATGTTAAAATCTTTCACCTTGTTAATGCCCTTAAGGTGTTTGAATGTTTCGATCATATCACCTCTCTCCCTCCTTTGCTCTAGGGTATACACATTGAGCTCCGTTAATCTGTCCTCATTTGTTTTCTGATGCAGTCCCTGCACCATTTTGGTTGCCCTTCTCTAGACTGCCTCAATTTGGTTAATGTCCTTGTGAAGGAGTGGCCTCCAGTACTGCACGCAGTACTCCAGATGGGGGCCTAACCAGTGTCTTGTAAAGAGGGATTATTACCTCCCTCTTCCAACTTGTCATACCCCTAATACACCCCAACATCCTTCTAGCCTTACCTACTGCTTTAGTGGTCTGCTTGGATGATTTCAGGTCATCGGTGATGATGATGCCCAAGTCTGTTTCTTCCCTTGTGACTGCCAGCAACTCCCCCCTCCCAGCCTATAGGTGGCTTCAGGGTTTCTCTTCCCTGTGTGCATGATCTTGCACTTCTATGTGTTAAACCACAGTTGTCACTCTTCCGACCATTTTGCTAATTTATCCAGATCACTTCTCATTCTGCCCACCCCATCTGGATCATCTACTCTGTTGCAGATCTTGGTGTCATCTGCAAACAGACAAATCTTACCCTCCAGTCCATCTGCAACGTCACTGATAAAGATATCGAAGAGGACTGGCCCCAGGACTGATCCCTGAGGTACCCCACTTGTGACTTGCATCTCTTCTGACTGTATACCGTTTACCACCTCTCTGTGTTTTCTGACCATCAACCAGTTTGCCACCTAGTTGACCAATGTCTGACCCACCCCGAGCCTACCCAGCTTATTAATCAATCTTCTATGTGGAACAGTATGGAAAGCTTTGCTGAAGTCAAAGTAGGCGACATCAACTGCTCCCCCTTGGTCCACCATTCTGGTAACCCAGTCAAAGAAATCTGAGATTAGTTTGACAGGACCTTCCTTTTGTAAACCCATACTGTCTTGGATCCTGTGCTCCTATGGATTCCAGGTGTTGCACTATCCTTTCCTTAAGGAGTGCCTCCATAATCTTGCCCACTACTGAGGTAAGACTGACTGGTCTGTAGTTCCCTGCCTCCTCCCTGCTACCACTCTTGTACAACGGGATCACATGAGCCCTTCTCCAGTCTTCTGGGACCTCGCCTGTGCTCAGAGACTCACTAAACAGTTCTGATAATGGCTCTGCTAGTTCCACCCTTAGCTTCTTTAGCACCCTGGGATGTATACCATCAGGTTCCATTGCCTTGTCCACCCTGAGCTTATCGAGCTCTTTTAGGACCCTTTCTTTTGTGAAGGGAATAGTGCATATCTCCCTCCCCCCTGTGTCCATGGTGCTGAGCTGTGGGCCCTGCTCTACCTTCTCTTCAGTAAATACTGAGCAGAAGTATCTATTTAGGATAGATGCTTTTACATGGTCCTCCTCACATGCCCCCTTATCCCCTTTGATCTTAGCAATACCCCCTCTGGTCTTTCTCCTTTCACTAATGTATCTATAGAAAGTCTTGTCACCTTCTTTACTGTTTGTGCTAGTGTTTCCTTGGTTTGGGCCTTGCCTGCCTTACTGTCTTCCCTGCTTCCCTTAGGGAAGTTTGGTATGCCTCCCTATCTTCATCCTGCTGCGTTCCCTTATATTTCCTGAAGGCCAGCCTTTTGGCTCTGACCTTTTCTGCTACTGATTTTTGAGAACCAAAGTGGTTTCCTTCTTCTTTTGCACTTCCTTTTCTCTCTAACACAATGGGATGTTGCTTCAAGTACTGCATTCTTGGACAGCCCGGTGGCGTGAGGGTTGAGGCGCTGGACGCCACACCTCACGTCACGCCAGCGACCTGTGTTCGGGAACGGGCATGGGTTGCCGTGGGTTGGCAGGGAGGAGATGGATTGAGCGTCCAATGGACTGCTCTCCATCTCCGGGGAGGGAGGGGTTCTGGCGGCCGGTGCTTGCCTGACCCCTAGTAGAGGCTGGAGGTCAGTGGCACGTAGCCATAAACCATGGGGGGTGGGACATAGCAGACCCTTGATTGGGGCGCAGTATGGGAGCATCTGCGCTTCCAGTCGCTGAAGGCCATTGGCACGCCAGGCCCGCAGGAGAGAAAAGCAGAAAGAGCTCCGCAGAATGAAGTTGTGCCCCTCAGCGCCATCCCTGAGAAGGCACCTCCCTGGCATGGATCCATTATGGTGGGTCGAGTCGCTCCCCACCACCTTGCCATGAAGGGTAGTCGTGGGGTGCATAAGGGAAGGGGGTCTGATCTTCGGGGACTGGCACTGGGGGGACAACAGATAGCAGGCTTGCAGCCGGTGCTTCGGAAAGAAAGAAAGAATAAAAATAAATAAATAAATAAATATTGCATCCTTAATGCTTGCCCACTTTGCCGGTACTGCCTCACCTGTATTTCTTTTTGCCAGGGCTAGCTTAAGTCTGTTGGCCATTTTATCAAAATCAGCTTCTCTGAAGTCCCATATTCTTGCCTTGAAATGGGATGATTTAGTTCTAGTGGCCAAATTGAACCATACCATGTGATGGTCACTGGCCCCCAGGTGACCTTCTACCTGGAGATCTGAGACCCTTTCCCTGTTAGTCAGTACTAGATCTAGGATAGCCCTGTTTCTTGAGGGTTGTTGTACCAGTTGTTTGAGGCCCTCCCCCTGCAGGGAATCCACCATGTGCCTAGTTCTGGCAGATGTTCCTGCTGGTGTTGACCAGTCTGTATCTGGCATGTTGAAGACTCCCATTATCAGAACCTCCCCTTTAGCTGTCATGTTTTGTATATCTTCTAACAGTAATGTGTCTATGTCCTCTCACTGGTCTAGAGGCCTGTTCACAACCCCAGTTCATATAGCTGTCCCATTTTCTGCTTCCAGGGTGACCCACAGTTCTTCTGGCTCCTTATGTGTATTCTGTAGCTTTGATATTTTCATTGACATAAAGGGCCATTCTAACCCCCCCCCCCCTTTTTGCACCTCTGTCTCTTCTGAACAGTACATAGCCAGGTACTGAAGTCTCCCAAGTGTGGTTACAGGTAAACCATGTTTTGATAATGACTACCATGTCCAGTTTAGCCTCTGTCATTATTGCCTGCAGGTCTGGGATCTTGTTTCCCAGATTACAGCATTTGTGTACATGATTTTCCATTGGCCAGATTTCAGTGCGTTAGTTGTTGGCGAGGTCTGCCCCTACGCACCGTGTATGAGGAGTCAGGATCTTTCCTTACCCAGACATAAATGAACTACAAACATGCTGAACTCCTGTTTGACCACTAGCTGAGAGTGAGGGTGTTCTCCTATTCGACGATGGGGTGCTGCACCCTCTCCCATTTGCTAGTTTAAATATTCTACAAAGACGTCAAACTTCTGCCCCAATGCACTGACTTCCTCCTTAGTCAAATGCAGCCCACCAAATTTAAAGAACTTTTGCTCCCAAAACTGTTGCCAGTTCCCTACAAATTTGTGTCCTTTTTCCTGGCACCAGCCCTTGTACCACATGTTTAGCTCCCCTATCTCCCCTTCCATCCATCTGCCGCCCTCTCCCAGACTGGCAGGATCTCAGAGAAGGAGATGCTGGATGAAATGGATGATAGTTTGTCACCCAGCCTGGTCAGGTGTTCCTTGGTCTTCACAACTGACCAGTTGGTGAGATCGTTAGTCCCTATATGTACCAGGACATCAATGTTTTCTCCTGCTTCCTGAACAATTTTAGTAATGCTGTCAGTGTCTCTCCACACTGCTGTACCTGGGAGACATCTGACTATTACCCCTGGCTGGAAACAGGTATCAACTCTCCGAATCATGGAGTCTCCTATGATCAGAAGTTTTTTTGATTTCCTTTTTGCTTTGGTTCCTGTTTTGGGCAAGTTTTGTTGTGCTAGCTCCTGTGCTGCAGTGTCCTGCTTTGCAGTGTCCTCTGCCCCTTTGTTTGATTTCGGAGATGGAGGCAGATACCTGTTTGTAGTTTTTATATGATTTGTGGAGGTGATATGTTGGAGAGCACAGAGTGATGGGGCACCTGATTTGCCCCTTCTAACCACCTGCCAACCTCCCGGATCAACTACCCTCTGTGGTCGAGGTGCTTCTGTTGGATGTTGGGGGAAATGGTGGGCTGTTCTTATATTTCCTTTTGAATATGCAATTTGAGGTGTGCAATCTCTGCCCATGCTGTCTGGAGCTGAGCCCATAGATCTCCAATGGCCTAGCATGTAGGACAGTGTCCTAAATCCTGTAAAACTGCCCTTCTGAAAAGTGTTCCACAGTACCTGCAGTCAATGATATCCATTCCAGATAAGTTGCTGGGTTTATAACCTGGCTAGAGTAATTAGAAGGAAGAAAATGAAAGCAAAAGTTTGATTTTGTGTTTTGTTTGTTTGTTTTTGTATAACTTGTTATAACAAGTTAAATTACTAGTGCCCCTGTAAATGAGGTCACTGTGTGGATACCCCTCTGATCCGCCCCTTCCTGCATTGCTACAGGAAATGTCACAACTGTGCTACCCTATAAAAGGAGTGAAGTGCGGGGTGGTTGGGGATGGTGGTGGGTGGCTGGGTCCTTCCCTTGCCGAAAAAGAAGAACCACGGATGAAAGAAACAAGGAGGTAAGAGCAGAAACAATCAGCCAGCAACAAATGCAGTAGCTCTGAAAGATTATCCTAATGATAGATAAAACTGTAAAACCTGTAAAGCAACAGGTGGTATGCTGTGGATTTTTTTTCAACTCAACATATCTCCCGGATTAAACTCTATCTGATGCAGGAGGACCTGGTGACTCCAGTGCTGTAGTCTATAGACTTTAATGCCATAATGCTGTCTTCTTAGAAGCATAGAATTTGACAGCAGATAAGGACCGCTTGACCCACCTAGTCTGCCCATTTTCCCCAACTACTGTAATACCGCAGACCTACTTGATCTCCAGCTTAGCCCTCCTTCCCTTATCACTTAGTTTCCCTTATGCCTATCCCATGCATTCTTGAAACCCGTCATGGTTTTTGGCCCCCAACATTTCCGCTAGAAGGCCATTCCAGACATCCACTATGCTTTCTGTAAATAAGTACTTCATTATGTTTCCCCGAGTCTACTCCCCTCCAGCTCATAGCATGCCCCCTTGTGCGTGAGCATAATTTCTTTCTGCAAAATGCTTCCCTCTTGTACCTTATTTATCCCCATGAGGTATTTGAAAGTCACTATCATATCCCCCTTTTCCTCCTTTCCTCCAGGATGTACATACTGAGGTCCTTTAGTCTCTCCTCATAGGGTCGCTGCTGCAGACCCTCCACCACTTCAGTTGCCTTCTCTGGACAGCCTCTACCCTGTCTATGTCCTTCCAGAGATGTGGTCTCCAGGACTGGACACAGTACTCTAGGTGAGTTCTCATCAATGGTTTATGCAACGGTATCACCACCTCCTCCTTTCTGCAGTGATACCCCTCCCTATGCACCCTAGCATTCCACTGGCTCTTCCCACTGCCTTGTCACACTGTTTGACAACCTTTAGGTCATCAGATATGATTACCTCCAAGTCTCTTTCCTGTTTGGTGTTCATCAGTACCACTCCCCCCATCTCCTGGGTTTCTGTGCCCTAAGTGCATGAGTTTGCACTTATTTGCATTAAAACTTCATTACCATGCTCTTGACCACTCCCCAAGCTTTCTTAGATCACTATTCATTTTTTCCACCCCTCCCCCGGAATGTCAACCCTATTGCAGATTTTAGTGTCATCTGCAAGAAGGCATACCTTCTCTCTAGCCCTCTGCAGTGTTGCTAATAAAGACATTAAAAAGGACTGGTCCCAGTGCTGATCCTTGTGGCACCCTGCTGGTCACCCTCCCTTTCTTGAAGTGAACTCCATTTACCACCACCACCACCACCACCCTCTGTCGCCTATCCCCAAACCAATTTCTTAATCAATTTACCACTTTTGGACCCACTCCCAGGCAGCTTGGCTTGTTTACGAGTCTCTTATGTGGAATGGTGTCAACGGCCTCACTGAAATCTATGTAGGCCACATCCATCTCTCCACCCTGATCTAGTTCCCTGGTCACCTAGAGAAATCTATCAGATTTGTTTGACATGACCTTCCCCCAGAGAATCCATGCTGCCTCGGATCCTTTAAGCCACTGGTTTCAAGATATTTCACAATCCTTTCCTTCAGTAGGGATTCCATTAATTTCCCCACCACCGAAGTCAGGCCAGCTTCCTCCCTGCTACCACTTTTGTGAAGTGGCACATCAGCTGTCCTCCAGTCCTCCGGGACCACTCCCATCTGTAGTGATTGGTTGAACAGGACTGCCAGTGGTGCAGCCAGCACCTCTCTGAGCTCCTTCAATATCCTTGGATGCACCTGCCTGGCCCCAGTGCTTTGTCCACTTTCAGATTTGCGAGTTCCTTCAGGAATCTCTCCTCTGTAAATGGACTAGTGTCCACCTTCCTTCTCTCCATGTTCCTGTCACTTATCTGTTGTCACTCACCTTCCCCTTCCTCCATGAACACCAAACAAAAATATTTGTTCAGGATGTCTACTTTTTTCTGGTTCCCCTCCACACACTCCTCCCCTTCCCTCCTTAGCCTTACAATCCCTCCCCTGGTTTTTCTCCTTTCGCTTACATACATAAACAAGCATTTGTCAATGCCAAATTTTTCCTTGCATGGTTTATGTGGCAGGTGTGTATTGTGTTAGCTGAACTTCTGGTGGGAGGAAAAGCCTGCCTGAACTATATGTTTTGACAAGCTGTGATATTTTGGACAGCAGTTGAATACAGAAGCTCGGGTAATAAGGCTATGTTGAAAATGTGGGATGTATCACCGGCCTGGTGGCGCTGAGGCGCTGGATGCCACACCTCTTGCAATGCAGGCAACCTATGTTCAGGAGCAAGCGCAAGCTGCTGGGGGCCGGCAGGGGAGGAGAAGGATAGAACATCCCAGGGACAGCTCTCCTTTTCCGGGGAGAGGGGTGACCAGCTGTTGGTGCATGCCTGGCCCTAGCGGCAGCTGGGGCTGGCACACAGATGCTGCAGACATTGGGTCAGAGGTCGCGGACTTATCACATCGTCTCTTGTACATTCCACCCTGAAGAGGAGAAACCAGGAGGGGAAAAAGCTCACAGCGGACGAACGGAGGGAGTTCGCAAGTCCCACCCAAATAGTCATGGTCCCACCACTGTACTATATCCGGCTCTGTGGGGTGGTCTTGGTGGGGGTGACCCTCTCTGCCAACCCCACTGAGGGGTAAGCCCTGGGGTAGCTGGTCGGCTGTTGGCGCCTCCTCCAGACAGAGGGTCATGGAGCAGATGTACAAATAATTAAAAATAAAAAAATGTGGGGTGCAAATATTTAAGATTTCCACAGTTACTAGCATGCATACCAAAATTGCAACAAGTGGCCATAATTTTGTCATTCTTTCATGTTTTGACCTTAAATGTTGAACATAGTTTTCCTCCACCTCATGATTTCTGTAAGTGAAATCTTTCAAATCCATGGGAAAACGGTATTTCACGCCACAATTGCAAAAACACATTATGGGCTGGATGTGAAAAATGACAGCTGTACTGATCAAGAGGTAGTGTAATAAAAAGGCTATATTGAAAATTTGGAATGAAAATATTGAAAATGACCAAAGTGACATGCATGCGTAGAATATTTTGAACGACCGGGTGTAACTTTGCCATTTTTTGGAGTTGTTTCACCTAGTTTTCAACATGGCCTTTTTGGGACCCCACCTCATAAACAGTGCCACTGTCATTTCGTTCACGTCTTCCGAAAGGTTATTTTGCAGAGCAACCGTGCCAGTCTGCACCACAGGTGCAAAAACGCATTTCAGGCAGGATGTGAAAAATGACAGCTGTACTGTTCATAAGGAGGTGTTAAAAAATAGCAATGTTGAAAATCTGGAGTGAAAATATCAAAAATTGGCGAAGTTAGGAGTGTGCGTAGAAACTGCGCAATACATGCTCATAGCGCAGTCATTTTTTTTTTTTTTTTTTCACCAAATTTGCAACATGGGCTTTAGGTACTCCACCATGAACAGTGGCACTGTCATTTTGAGTTAATCGAGTCCCAAAGGTAGATTCCACGAGTGACCGCGTAAATCACCTTCGGGACAAGTAACTAAATGACAGTGACAGTGTTCATGAGGTGGGGTCCAAAACCCCGTGTTAAAATTTTTGGCCAAAATTCCTAAAATTTATGAGATATCAACCTAAGTTGAAAACCCCATTGATTGCCATTATATGGAGCTTACCTTTGATTCCTCAGTTTGCCAGTCGGCTTTGAAGAGTGCAGACATGTCCCAGTTTTCAAAAGATAACAGCATTGACCTCTCTGAGGTAAGTATGGGTAGGGGGGGTGCGGGGAGGTGGGTGCTCAGTGGGAGGGTGGGGATGGGGAGGGGGAGTCTGGTGAGAAGTTTAAAAAAAAAAAAAGAGGTCGGGGAAGGTTTTCTTTATTTACAGGTACTAAAAAAAAATTGGGCACACTGGGGTGAGCTCCCAGTATGCCACAAGTTGGGGGTACATGATGCCAACATGGGGACTGGGCACCCCGATGTTGGCACAGGAACGGAGAGTGTGGGGTGGGCAGCACACAGTGGGAGAGAGTGCTAGGATTTCATAGAATCACACAACTTGATGGCAGAAAAGGACCCGTGGTCCATCCAGTCTACCCCTTAGATTAGATGCCAGCATTTGTAGAGAACCATGGACTGTTCCTGCACTTTTTTAGGACATACACAAAATACTGCACAGACATGGTGATGTGCTCTTGATGGTCTCCACAATCGCCCCAAACCTCCTCAACAATATTTTTATACATGAAGTACATTGGTCAGTAAGCTAATCTCTGCTCCTCCACCCCCCGTAAGAAAACACACATTTGTGCCCGGGAATGGGACAGAAGCTGGGAGGACAGCAGTAGTGGGAGGGTTTAATGAAAGATGCCGGGCTGGTAAGAAGGTGCATGCGGGGTGGACTGCAGCATGCAAATGAGGAACGAAGTGTACTCTCTCATTGGTGTGGTTCATTTCTCTCAAGTGCGAGCCAGCTCCCCGCTGTGAAATTCCGATGCCCGTCACACTTGACTTCAGTGATCATTGGTGTGTCAGTGTCGCGCCCACTGTACAGTGCTCTGCATTGGACTCGTCCCTGACACACCTCTCAAATGTGGTATTGTCCCAAGGTGTTTCTTGCACAAGCGCAAGAAAACACAAAAATGTCTTGTCACCTTTCTTTACTTGCTGAGCTATTTTCTCCTCTGCTTGTGCCTTGTGCTCCTGACTGCTTTTCTTGCCTCCCTGTGCTTCTCATGATACAATTCTCTATCCTTCTCCCTCTGTGTCTCCTTATACCTCCTGAAAGCTAACATTTTTACCCTTACCTTCCTAGCCAAATCCTTTGAGAACCTTAACGGTCTCTTTTTCCTCTTGCTTTTGCTTACTTACCTGACACAGAGGTTTGTTGCCTTCACTATGGCCCCCCCCCCTTTTTTTTATATCACGGCTGCTTTTTAACCCCTAGCTGCAGCGTGTACACCAGCATGGGGCATCCAGCTGCCAGCCCTGACCACCCGGAGAGCTGGGTAGCTCAAACCGCACCCAGGAGGATCTGGGACGGTCATTATGCCATACTGCTGGAGGGCCCCCCTTTGCCGCTCTCAGCCAGGATAGCCCTGGACCCTCTCCGATGGGATTCTGCACAAGTCCTCCAGCCAGCACAGGGCATGGCCATCAAGCTGCTCAGGTCACACCCAGACTCCTTTTTCCACCTGTGTATGCCCACTGGGGCGCGGATGTGCAATGACCTCAGGCACATCGTGCCGACATCTGCCACACCCCTCCCCGATTCTCAGCATGCTAGGTAGTACCCCCAGGCATCCCCAGAGGTTGCTACTGTGCGATGAGTGTGATCCAGCCCACCCCAGAACTAGGAGAGCACTCGGCAGATGCTCAATCCTAGCCCTCCCCTGCCAACTCCAGATGACTTGGGATCTTTTCCAAACTGGGGTTGCCAGTGTGGCGCGAGGTGAGGCGTCCAGCACCTCAACCCTCAGCGCCACCAGGCTGGCCCACTATGGCCCCTCTTAGTTTCACCCAATGTACCTCCACACCACCGATGTCTCCCCCCCCACCAAGGCATCCCTGAGGCATTCCCCCATCTTTGTAAAGTTGGCCCTCCTGAAGTCCAGGACCCTCGCCTTTCTGTGGTTCAATTCGGGTTCAGTACTTATACTGAACCACACCGTGCGGTGATCACTGTTTCCCAGGTGGCCACCCACCATGACGTCTGCAGCATTGTTCCTGTTTGTAAGTACAAGGTCCAATATTGCTCCCTCATGAGTGGGCTCTCTTACTAGTTGCCTGAGGAGCGCCCCATGCAGGGAGTCAAGATGTCCTTGCTCCTTGAAGCTGCAGCTGGGATGCTCCAATCCACATCTGACAGATTGACGTTCCCCACCAGCAGCACCTCCCCCCAGTCACCATCTTTTGGATGGCTTCCATCAGTACCTTATCCATCTCCTCCTCCCCCTCCCCCTTCCCGTGCTGGAGGTCTGCAGATCACACCAGTGCGAATAGCGGGTTCCATTCCTGTCTCTAGGGTGATCCACAGTGCCTCCCCGTATTCCTTGTCTCTGCTGCCCTTATGTTATTCCTTATGTAAGGACCACTCCTCCCCTTTCTTACCCTCCCTGTCTTTCCTGAACAGAGTACAACCTGGTATGGCTATATACCAGTCATGGTTCTCACTGTACCATGACTAGGTAATGGCAACAATGTCCAGGTCAGCCTCTGCCATAGTAGCACAAGGTCTGGGGTTTTACTGCCCCATCTTGAGCATTTGTGCTCATGGCCTTCAGTTCTTTTACCACCCTTGTCAGCGCCCCCATTTCCCTTTTCCTGCTCTCCTCAGCCCTTCTGCCTTCATTCCCATCCCTCTTCATTTCTACTATTCTGCATTTACTGCTATTAGGAACCATTGGGGATTTCCCTCCCTTAGTGTTTTCCCCTACTGACTGCTTCATCTTGCGGGGATGGACAGTTGTGTCCTTGCTTCCTTCCGCCACCCCCACCCATGGCTAGCTTAAATGGTTGCCAATGTAACATTTAAACTGTTCACTGAGGACTATGGTTCCCCTCCCAGGTGGATGCAGGCCATCTCTCCTGTATAGGCCTTTATCCCTCCAGGTGGGACCCCTGTTCCCAATGTAGCCTAAACCCTCCTCTCTGCACCTATCCTTCAACCATTGGTTGAAGCTTTTGGCATGGAGTACCCTAGCCTCCCCCTTGTCATAGACAGACAACACCTCAGAAAAGGTCACTGAGCTTGCTACCTGCCTAAGAACCCTCCCCAATTCCCTGAACTCCTCCTGCACTCTCCTAACCTCATCTGTAAGCCAGATCATTCATCCCTAGGTGGACAATGACATCCAACTCTCCCCCCCTTCCTTCTGCCCCCCAAATCCTCAGGATCCAATTCCCATCCCTCCAAGCCATAGCAGTGATAGGCACCTAACCTCCCTCTTCCCCTCCCTGCCCCCAAATCTATCCCCCTAACAATGGAGCTCCCCACCAGGAGTTGCTTCCTCCTCCTCCTCCTCCTCTGGGGCACTCTTCCACCCTCCTTGGGGCCTCCCCTACAGAGGATTTCTCCACATTCTCCCTGGTTACTACTACGGGTGCCTCCATGGGACAGTCCCATCCTGTTAGGGTGGTGTACGAGTTAAATAGTGATACCATCTGGGGGATGCGCCCCTGACCCACCACTCTCACCCTTCCCAAGCCCACCGTAGTCCAGTCACCCCTCCTCCCTGGCAACTTCTAAGGCATCAGTGGCAGACTTGGTGGTCTCTGGGTGGGGCAGGAGGCCTCCCAAAACCTAGCCAACTTGGCCTGGAGTCGAGAAACCTCCCTCAGCTCAGAGAGGTGCATGCAGATGGGGCAGCACCGCAGTCTCCAGAAAGTCTTCCTGAAGACTGCCTCCCCACAGCCACTGCACTGCACCACTCGTAGCATATCTGTTGTTTACCTTGCCTGCTTATGTTTTGCTTACTCTACTCCCTTGTTTACACCTACCCTAGATGAGGTATTTCACCTATTCCCACTTTTTTTTTTACTTACTTTAAACCCTTATTTTACCCTAACCCAAGATATGGTGTTTCTCCTAGTCTTAAACTTTTTGCTTGCTTTAAACCCTTTTTTTACCCTTACCCCTGCTTCCTCTTGCTAAATTCTATCACCTAATTTACTCCTTTACTGCTTCACCTGCACACTTGCTGAGTATTAGAGTGTCCGGCTGCCTCATTGGGCTGACTCCAGTGGGCAGGCTCTGCTGTGCTGTCCTTGTCGCATTTATCCTTCGTGCGGGGGCCGCTTGGTGGTACTTCCTTTTATACCAGACAAGAGCTGATGGGTGCCCATGAGAAGCTCCCTGATTCGCTGATCAGAGGGCAGAGGCGTGTTCACATTGCTGATTGGCGCGCTCACCAATGCCCCAACTGTGCTGGCCACTGGCTCCAAAAAATAGAAATACAGCTTGATTCAGCTTCGAGGGAGGGAAGGCTCCAGGTGTAAGCAGAGCCTCCTCCCCTTGAGCCGATATGGTGTTTCTACAGTCTGCAGGGTTTTTTTAAGCCCTAGGACCTCTTCCTGCTGCAGAGTGATTCACTGATCAGAGGGTGGGAGGGCATGTTCACGTTACTGATTGACCCGCTCACCAACTGTGTTGCTCACTGGCTCCAAAAAGAGAGAAACAGCTTGATTCAGCTCCAAGGGAGGAAAGGCTCCAGGTGTAAACAGCACCCCCCCGCCCCATGCAGGTCCAGTGCTTCTTCGGTCTACGGGGGGGTTAAAGTCTTGGGACCTCTTCCTGCTGCAGAGTTATCTACCAATCAGAGGGCAGGGAGATGTGTCTGTGTTGCTGATTTGTACGCTCTCCAATGCCCCTGCTGTGCTGCTCACTGGCTCCAAAAAAAGAAAACTAGCTGAATTCAGCTCCAAGGGAAGGAAGGCTCCAGGTGTAAGCAGAACCTCCTCCTCTTGTGCAGGTTCGGTGTTTCTTTGGTCCACGGGGGGGGGGGGTTAAAGTCCTGGGACCTTTTCCTGCTGCAGAGTAATTTGCCAATCACAGGGAGGGGTGTGTGTCCATGGCGCCGATTGGTGTGCTCACCAATGCCCCTGCTGTGCGGCTCATTGGCTCCAAAAAAAGAAAACCAGCTTAATCCAGCTCCGAGGGAAGGAAGGCTTCAGGTGTAAGCAGAGCATCCTCTCCTTGTGCAGGTCCGCATAAGAGATCAGAGCAGTTGGTGGGCCATCTATAGCTGGCGCAGAATGGTGTGGCCAGGATGATCACTGACTCAATGTATGCGGATCACATAACACTATGGCAGCTGCACTAGTTACCAGTCAGGTGGCGCACCACGGTTTACCTATGCCGACTCGACAACACTGTTGTCGACGTTCAGCACAGTGAGACCCCCGATGTCGACAGACGAAATTTCTCCTGTCGGACATCGCTGTTTTCCATCGGGGGGCTGTGCCCCCAGAACCCCCATGTGGGAGCTCCCCTTTTCTATGGATTCCCAACTCAGAGTCGGGTTATCTCTGGGGAGTTACGAAGGGCAAAATTTCATTAGCGCCTCCACAGCGACAATCTTGAAACCTGTTGAGACTGTTGCTGTGAAGGATTTTGCCATGTGGGTTTCGGCGTGCAGTCGGCATACCAATTGGTGTGCTCACCACCAGGGTGGCTCTAGAATTTTTCAGGAGGGTAGGAGATTTGTCAGGGGGCTGCATTTTTCTCAAAAATTGTACAATGTTGCCTTTTAAATCTCAGATTCGGCTGAAAGAGCTACTGTTGGCCTGGGGGGTAGCAAGTGACACTCTGCTATATAGCTGGATTTTCTAATGCACACCACCATTAAGACTGCTTCACTAACATGTAAAGTCCAGCACAGATTGGGTCTTCGTTACTTTAAAGACCACTTGACTTACATACTCCCAGGCACTCATTCCACTCCACCAAGGGATTGCTTTTATCCACCCCAAGATCTCGTTTGGAACTATCCAGTGATGGGACATTCTCAGTGGCAGCTCTTCTGATATAGAACTCCCTTCCTATACATCTAAAGGTGTTCACCCTTAGTTGAAGTGTCCAAAAAAGGGGCTAAAATATTATCTTTTCTCATCTGCATTTGGCCACTCAATATGTTACTCATTCCCTCAAACGTTTTTAGATCTTCTAGCCATCCTGCCAGTGCAATGATAGAGCTACCACTTGCGACGCCAAAGACCCGGGTTCAGTAGTGAGCCCAGGCTGCTAGACGGCCAGCTGGGGGGAGAAGGATTGAGTGCACGATGGGCTGCTCTCCTTCTCCAGGGAGGGGTGGGTTGCATATACCATAGTTATACTGCCACTTGGGTGACGGTGCAAGTCAAGGTAGCAGAGTTTGTTGGGAGGGTTAGATGGCCTAGATCTGGAGCAGAGGCATGTCTCAGCGTGCCCCCAGTTCCCTAGACCTCCTGGCATGCTGACGTCTAGGAGAAGGACCACAACACAGGAAAATGCCCTGCATTCACACCAGAAGACAGGCACCGGCACCCAAGGAGCCAAGAATGGGCCACCCAACAAGTTGGACATTGGCTGGGGGGATACTCAAGAGTACCCCCCCACTCCACCCCACCTGGGGGATTATCCATGGCTGGGGTGGGTTCCCCATGACACTGATGGGTAGCATTGGGAGTCCCTGAGGAAGGGGCGGACACGGTGAACGGAGGGGGCTTAAACAGCAAGTAAAAAAATAATTTTTGTGGTCTTCTATAAATGTATAGTATTGAAATACTTGTTTCATTTCTTGTGGTATGATCCTCCAGAAATCGATCATCACGATTCCCACTTATCGGTCCAGGGCCGGAGGCACTAAGACCCTGCAGGAAAGTAGGTTACTGAAGAACTTACTGTACTAGTAGATCTTCGAGGGAATCTCTTGCACTAGGACCACATGGAATATTTTCTAGCTAGTAGTCTACTGGGGCCACCCACGATGACGTCAGATGCCGATAATGCCCCTCCCATATAAAAGTGGGTGTCCCCGCACCCTCCTCAGTTCTTCTGCCGGAAATCACATACAGAGGATCTCCTGCTGGGGAGCCAAGGGAGAACCAGAAGATCCCACCATGAAGAAAGGTGAAACAGAAGGTAAACCATCCTGGAGAAAGAGAAAGTGAGACAGAGAAGCCATAAGGCCAAGGGAGACGGGGGTTGGACAGCATGGCCTGATGCAAGAGTTTCTCTCAAAGTTCTACTGTTACCGCAAGTTCTTACGTAACTGTACTATCTTGATCAAGGCTATCTCTTGCATCAGGCCACACCTATGGAATGAGTTCCAAGCAGTACTGACAGAGAGGCAGTCTGGGTGGTTGGAGGCTATAGGTCTAAGACAAGAGGCCCTGGAGTACAGCCATGCTGAAGCCTGTCCTCCTGCGAGAGGCAATGTCCAGACTGTAGTGTTTTGTTAAAGTACAGACAGTACACCAGGTTGCAGCAGCACACATTTCTGTAGCTGAAACAGTTCTCAAACAGGCAGCCAAAGTGATCATGCCTCTAGCTGAATGTCCATGAACAATACCAGGAAGTTCCTTACCATACTTCCTGTGGCGTTAGCCAACCATTTGGACAGGCATTGTTTAGAAACTGGTATATCCTCTTTCCCAGGAGTGAAGGAAACAAACAGCTGCGAGGACTTCCTGCAGTCCGTCGTACAGTAACAGAATTCTATGCACATCTAAGGTGTGGAGCAATGCCTCCCTTGGACTGGCATGCTGCAGATCATAAACAGGAAAGTGGATGGTTTGATTTAAGGTAAACTCAGACAGCACCTGAGGAAGAAACTTAAGATTTGTATGCAAAAATACCCTGTCTTTGCAGGCAATCAAATAAGGAGGCTCACACATCTGAGCTTGAAGCTCAGAAATCCTCTGAGCTGAAGTAATGGCAACTAAAAATAATGCTTTCCATGACAGAAACCGTAGCTCACATGTCATGATCAGCTCAAAAGGAGCCAAAGTAAGTTTTTCTAACATAAAATTCAAGTCCAAAGGCGGGACTGGATTGCATATGGGAGACTTCAAATGAAGAATGCCTCTCACAATGTATGGGACACCTCCAGTTATGCCACCGTACAGCCTTCAAGAGGTACATGGAAGGCTAAGACAGCAGCCAGGTGCACATTAAGGGAGTGTTGCAGGCCAGAATCTGAGAGGGCCAGCAAGTACTCCAGAATCTGATTCACTGGACAAATGAAAGGATCAAAACGATAGGAAGTCTCCCACAGAGCAAAGCGCTTCCACTTTATGGAAGAGGTGGTCCTGGTGAAGGGTTTCCTAGTAGCCACCAGGACATCAGCCACCTTTTGGGGCACCCCAAATCTAGCCATGGCTATGTCTTCAGGAGCCAGGCATGCAGTTGTAGTGACCTGAGGTCTGAATGGACCAGGATGCCCTCCTCCTGTGATAGCAAGCCTTAGCAGAGGGGAGGGGCACTGGAGGTTCCACCGCCAGCTTCTGCAGTAAGGGGAACCAGATCTGATGAGGCCAGAAGGGGGGCAATGAGGTTCAGAGTGGCCCCTTCCATCTGGAGCTTGATCAACACCCACGGTATTAGGGGGAAGGGAGGGAAGGCATAGAGAAACCTTTTCCAAGAGAGGAACAACAAGTCTCATCAGAAAACTCCAGGCCCTGAAGCGAGTGAGCAGAAATACGGTAGTTTTGCATTCAGTGGTGTTATCCATGGTCCAGCACCCCTGATGGTGCCCCCACCTCGTGGACAGCAACTTATATGTAAGTATATGTACTAACCTTAGGGCAAAGACACTTATCATATAAGCATAAGTGTCAGGATCTGTGTTCTATCATGTTTCACTGATGCATACATATATATTAGCCATAAAAAATGCTTTTTGTGCTAGTCTTACTGTATTTTCATATGTAAGGCAAAAGTGCCATCTTTAGTAATTGTGCACCATTACAACTGACCTTGGAGATCAGTACCTTCATTGTGCCGTTATCTGCTAGTAATGTAACTTTTTACAGTAGTTAGGACAGTTACTCAGACCACCTGTTTTTGTCCAATTATATTAATTTTATGTATACTCCTTAGCCGTTGCTATAGTTATTAGCAGGGTATAAGACCCCTTGTAACATGTAGCTCTCAGAAACAAATTGCACTGCCTAGGTAAGGAAAACTGGTATTCTCCCAGTGTTTACTCTGTATTGGTAGTAAGTCTGTATTACATCTGTAATAAATTCATTTATTACATGAGTACCACTTGTCTGTCTCTTCCTTTTGTACAGTTCCACCAAGAACCTGACAGGGGAATTTATTATCCAGTTCCAGTGGCGACAAAAAAGGTTCAACTCAGGATGACCCCACCTGTTGAACAGGTCTTCTACAACTGAGGTCGGCAGCTCCCACTCATGCATCCTGGATGGCGACCAGTTTAGCCTGTCCACCAGGATGTTTTGGACACCTGGAACATGGATAACTGACAGCTCTAGACCATGCTCTAGAGCCCAGTACCAGACCCTCACCGCCTCCTGATACAGAGGGTATGAATGGGTCCCCCCTTGTTTGTTGATGTTGTCCATCTCTGCTAGCAGATAACCGGGGGCAGATGGATCTGGAAGGCCTGTAGAGCATATAGAACAGCCCACATTTCTAGGATGTTGATGTGGAGGGCAGCCTCCATTTTGGTTCACATTCCTTGAGTCTGATAAGGCTCCAGATGAACCCTCCAGCCCAACCCCAAAGCGTCTGTGATAAGGATCTGCTGAGGGGATGGAATGAGGAAGGGAACTCCTTTCAACAGATTGCTGGGTTCCACCATAGCAGCACCTTTTTGACCGGGGAGGAGACTAGAACTTGTTGTTCAAGGTAGACGGTGCATTGGTCCCACTGGGCCATTAATGTTCACCGGGAGATCTGCATGTGCAGCCTGGCTACAGGTGCCATGACAACGGCTGCAACCATCAGGCCCAAGAGCCTCAGGAAGGTTCTGGTCATGATATATCTGCTATTGTAAAGCAGCTGGGTCTGAGCCATCAGGCAGTCCGCCCTGTCCTGCAGTAAAAAAAAAAAAAAGCAAAGACCTGAGCTATGTCCTGTACTGCAAGTACCAACAAGGGGTAAAGACTGACTTGTGCAGATTGGCTGTGATCCCTAGGGCATGGAACAATTGCCTGGTACGCGCTAGGGTTTAGAGCAGTTACCCCCTGGACTGTGTTTTGAGCAACCAGTCGTCCAGGTAAGGGAAGATGTACAGTCCCTTCCTCTTGAGAGCTGCTGCTACCACCGCCAAGCATCTGATTAAGACTCATGGAGCAGAGGACAAGCCAAAGGGTAATACTGTAAACTGGTAGTGCTCCTCCTGGAACTGGAACCTGAAGTACTGCCATTGGGGAGCACACACCTTTATATGCAGGTAAGCATACTGCATGTCAAGGGAGCATATCCAATCTCCCTGGTGCAGAAGAGGCAGCAAGCCATGTAGGGTCATCATCCTGAACTTCTTGCATTGGATGTAGAAGTTCAGGTTTCTCAAGTCCAAAATAGTCTGTAAATCCCCTGTGGACTTGGGGACCAAAAGGAAGTGGGAATAGAATCCTCTGCTACTCTGATCTTGGAAACAGGTTCTATGGCCCTTTTACATATGAACATACGAAGGAGCCAGCAGAAGGACATGTGATCTATCACGTCTGCTCATATTGCAGGGTCCACAGCTTGAGCTAATGTCCCTGCCCTCCCTCCGCACTCCTCCCATCCTTCCTACCCATGATCCTTGCCTTCCCCTTATGCCTATCCCAGCCTCTCTTAAAGCTGCCAGCTGTCTCCAACAAGATGACCTATTTTGGCAGCACATTCCAAGTGTCCACCACCCTCTCTGTGAAGAAGTGCTTCCTGACCTCCCTCCTAAACCTCCCACCCTCTAGCTTAAGGCTGTGCCCCTCTTGTTGTTGCCACTCAGCTTAGAGACTCTCCTTATCAATCTTATTTATCCCTTTCAGGTACTTGAAGGTCCCAATCATGTGTCCTCTCTCTCTCTCTCCTGTCTTCCAGGGAGTACATGTTCAGTGCCCTCAACCTCTCCTTATACCTTACCCTGCTGACCCACTATCATCTTTGTAGCCCTCCTCTGGACCTTCTCCAGCAGGTTAATGTCTTTTTTGAGATGTGGGCACCAGTACTGAACTCCATACTCTACATGCAGCCTTACCAGTGACCTGTACAAGGGCAGTATAACCTCCTCTTCCCTACTACTGATCCCCCTAGATATGCAGCCCAGCATCTTGTTTGCCTTTGCTGCTGCTTTCTTGCACTGTGTGGAGTGCTTCTGGTCACTAGTGATCATCACCCCCAGGTCCTTCTCCTCCTCCTCTGATGCAGATACTCTGACTCCACCCAGGTAGTACTCTGTCCTGGGATTCTTGGCTCCAAGATTATTGGCTCCAATATGCATAACTTTGCATTTCTTGGCATTGAAGCCAAGCTGCCAGATCCTGGACCACCTCCCCAGCTTTTCCAGATTTTCCTGTAGGTCCTGTATCCCTTTCACAGAAAGGGAAATAAACAAAGCCTAATAATTATAGACCTATTAGTCTTACCTCCTGTGTCGGGAAAATAATGGAAAGGCTACTTCTCAAAAAAATCTGTTTTCATATTTTGAATTCTGAAAACATTGATATAGCTTAATATTGTTTTACACAAGGCAGATCTTGCCAAAATAATTTAATAAACTTTTTTGAGCCAGTCGGCTGCTCTCTGGACAATGGCCTATCTGTGGATGTGATCTACCTAGACTATGAAAAGGCTTTTGATACCATGTCACATGTAATATTGTTACATCAACTTACACCCAAATATCATCAAATGGGTCGATTCTTGGCTAAAAGACAGGAATCAGCGTGTTACTATTAAGGGACTATCTTCTAATGTAACAAAGGTTACTAGTGGGGTGCCTCAGGGATCAATCCTGGGGCCTGTATTATTTAACATCATGATATCCTCAATGCAAACTTTCAACGGGGTCTGGATAAATAAGTATGTAATGTAGATGACAGCAAGACTGTACATCATTAGTAATACAGCCAATCAATAAAAGCACTGCAAAATAACTTGGATCACCTAGCATTATGGGCTGATCAGCACAAAATAACTTTTAATATCAGTAAATGCAAGGTTATGCATTTTGGTGCAAATAATAAAGTAGCCCAATGCACTTTAAATAACACTATACTACAAGCAGTTACAACAGAACTTGACTTGAGTATTACTATTACTAAGGGGAGGCAGTATAGCACAGTGGTTTAAGGCTCTGAGCTGCAAATCTGGAGACCTGGGTTTGAATCCCACAGCCCCCACTTGCATACTGTGTGACCCTGAGCAAGTCACTTAACTTCCCTGTGCTCCCAGGTCACACCTGTAAAAAAAACTTTCAGCTAAGTGTGCCACTTCAGGTTAAACAATAAAAAAAAAAAATACTGTTACAAACGACATGAAATTTAACACTCATATAAATAAAACAATCAAAAAGTGTACTGGAATTACAGCTTGTATATTTAAACATATCAAAGGCCACGCAGCTGAAGTTATTGTTCCTCTGTTTTCCAGCCTGGTAAGTTCACAGATTGATTACTGTTCCTCCTTTTGTGGCCTGACATCTACAGGTACAAAAACCACGATGGAACAAGTGCAAAGAAAAATGACAAAAAATATTCAAAATTTGCACAACTATACATATGAGGAAAGACTAACTACCCTGGGGCTCTATTCCCTCGAGTATAGGGCTTTGAGGGGAGACCTTTGTTTAATTTATAGGGCCTTTAAGGACCCGGCTCTTTCAGAAAATTTATGTTTGCAGTATAAATCTATTGGCAAGAACACCAGATCACATAAATTAAAACTTCAAACTAATATTAATCATACAACCAAAATAAATAATTACATAACTCAGAGGATTCCACATATATGGAATATTTTACCAGTGTCTGTTACCAGTGCCAATATAGAGCAGTTTAAAAATAATCTGGATCAAAATATGGGTAATAGAAAATTTCAGTTCTGTCACTGATTTTAATGGCGGCGAGTTCATTAATGGGTTTTGCCCTTGAACTCGTATAATCTTATGAACCTTATTATAATGAGCTGTGTCCACTCTCTCGAACAGCTTGATGTCATTCGCGACCACAAATAGGCACATTTTGCCCTTAATGACATCCCCAATATCACTGATGAAGACATTGAACAACACCGGCCCCAGAATCGAGCCCTGCGAGACCCCACTGGTTACCTCTCTGGTGCCAGATAACTCTCCTCCATACAACCACCCTCTGGGTTCTGTCCCTCAGCCAGTTTTTCACCCATCTGGCCATCTTTTCCCCAACCCCGAGCTTCACCAACTTCCTGATCAACCTTTTGTGGGGCACAGAGTCAAAGGCCTTGCTGAAATCAAGACAGAGGATGTCTACCGCTTGGCCCCTGTCTACTGTCTTAGTAATACAGTCAAAGAAGTAAATCAGATTTGTTTGACACAATCCCCCCCCCATGCACCCATGCTGCCTTGCATCTTGGAGACCATGCTCCTCTAGGTATTCCACCAACCTTTCCTTTAGTATGGTCTCCATGAGCTTGCCCACAATTAAGGTCAGACTGACTGGTCTGTAATTCCCTGGGTCATCCTTGGGACTGCTTTTGTGGAGGGGCACTACATGTGCTGTTCTCCAGTCCTGCAATACTACACCTGACTCTAGTGAACTATTAAATAGGTTTGCCAGTGGCCCTGCCAGCTCCTCAGCAGTTCCTTTAGTACTCTTGGATGTACTCTGTCCGGGCCTGGTGATCTGTCCACCTTCAATGCCAGCAGCCCCTCCCTCACTACATCTGTGTTCCCCTCCCTCCACTCCTCTTTTCCCTTCTGAAGGCACTGGTCTGTCTTTCTCCTTGGTGAAGACAGAACAGAAGTATTCATTTAGTATCTCTGCTTTCCCCCATTATCCTCCACCCACTCCACCCTTTCTTAAGTCTAACAATCCCTTCTTTCTTGTCCCTTTTCTCACTTACATAGTGAAAGAAAGCCTTCTGCCCCTTCTTAATTCCTTCAGCTATCTGCTGCTCATTCTGTGCCTTTGCTCGCTGGACTTCCTTACTTGCCTCACCAGCCAACCTTAGGTAATTGTCCCTATCCACATCTCTTGGTCTTCCTGAATTTTCTATAGGCCAACCTCGTTTCCCTTACTGCCTGGGCAACCCAAGAACTGAACCAGCTTTTCTGCAGGAATGTGCAAATTTCCCCCAGCAGCACTAGAATGTGGTCTGGAGGGTAGTATGAATGAGCTGGAGTCCACTTCAGAAGTTTGAGTGTGACCTTGCTCTGTGAGCTGCAGGACCCAAGCATCTGTTGTGATCTCTCTCCACCTGTCTAGGTGGAGAGAGAAACGACCCCCTACCACCACCTTCTGTAGTGCTGGAGGGTGTGGTCTATGAAGGAGTCATGCTGAGGTAGTACCTGTGGCCGGAGCCGCTCCTCCTCCTCCTCTGGGGGCCATCCCAGCTGTGGTGGTGGGGGTAGGCAAGGCTGTTCCTGCTTGGTGCATTCCCTGAGGGCAGGTGCCCAGCTTGGGCCCAAGGGTGGCATGACAAAAGTGCACCTTTTGACTACTTTTTGGATGGTATACTGAGTGGACTGGTCATACCGAGGCCTGCAGGTCAGAAAGGATGTTCTGCACATCTGTCCCAAAGAGTTTGTAGCCTCTCAAATGGGCATTCAGGGTGGACTTTTGAATGTCAGTAGCGAACCCAGACATCCTGAGCCAAGAATGCTTTCTCAGGCAGATGCCAACTGCAACTGCTCTAATGGAGGCGTCAGGGGCATCCTAGGCAGACCTCACAAGGCGCTTGCCCACATCTGCCCCAGACTGGAGGGCCTTAAGCAGTTCCTGCCTCTGGGGACCCTCTGGAAGGGCCTGGGCTGCAGCTTTGCCTTTCTCCAGAGAGTGTTCTGGAATTTGACCATATGGGCAATGTGATTCATAACCCTGATGGTCAGCATGGCAGAGGCATAGGCCCTTTTCCCATAAGGTCCAGCTTTCTAGACTCCTTATCTGAGGGAAGAGAGTTCAGGTGTTTATCATGGGCAGCATTTATCGCCACTGAATCTGCCTGTGGTTGCTCTGTGAAAAAAGGTTTCCCCGAGGGAGTCTGGTACAATTTGTCTGCCTTTCTTGGCATAGCAGGGATCAAATTTGGCATGTACCAGGCAGCCATGGTAGCATCCTCAAATGTAGCCAGCAGAGGAGGAATGATCAAATGGGGAGAATCTGGCAGCTCTAGATATTCCTCCAGGTTTCTTCTGGTAGCATCCTGCTTCTCAGCACCAAACTCCATAGCTGCTTGTAGCTGACTCATCACTGAGATGAAGGAGGGGTCATCGGGGTGGACCTTGGAGTAAATTAGGTGGAGTCCTCACTCCCTGAGGAAATAGTGGAGCTAGAGTGGGAGGGGCTGCCAGGCCCTCCTCCTCATGTGGGAGGTGATCAGAATGGTATTTGTCCTCGTTGCCTGGCTCTGATTAGGGCTCAGATGGTGCCGAGAACTGAGGGTGAACAGGATGCATTTCCATGGAGGGCATCAGCAGGGGAGCTGGCCTAGTAGGCCCTGGCATCGATGGGCCCAGAGGAGCAGCAAGGCGGTACATGACCTTCAAGGAGGATAGCATGGTCTGGATGTTGACAGTGATCAGCATTGTCAGACTGCCTTGTGGTGCTGATGGGAGAGGCTGGATTTCCACTGTTGGCGGTATGGCCTGAGGTGTCAACAGGAGGGGCCGAGGCCCCAGTGTCGACATGATAGCCTGAAGTGTTGACACGGTAGGCTGAATCCCCGATGTTGACCTGACGGCCTGAAGTGTTGATGGGGGAGGCTGAAACCCCAGCATTGAAGAAAAGGCCGAAGGCATCACCGGGGGAGGCAGGAACCCAGATGGTGACATAAATAAGCCAGCCAAAACAAGACCGGCAGAGCTCCCTGTCTGGTGGCCTGTAGAGAAGAGGGTCCTGAATGACAGGGGTTGGAATGTCAGTGGGGATGTCACAAGGCCCGATGCGGCTGGGCGACTGCCGGCCAAAGAAAGACTGGAGGGAGGCACTGCCAGAGCCGACCCTGTAGTAGAGAGGGTGTGGGAGGCAGTGGGGGTAGCCACCCAAGCGGATGACAACCTTCCAGCTGCCAGCTCTCAAAGTGGCTACTGTGAACACATCAGGCAGGATCTCTCCTTGTTCCTATCCTTCTCCTGGTAGTTGTGTTTTTCAGACGATTTATCCCAGGCTTTGGAGGATTGGGAGCCCATGGACAGAGCCAGGAACATGGAGGAGTTTCTCACCTGGAGCTCCTGCTCCATTTGGGTGACCTTCTGTTCCAACAGAAAGAATTCTAGGGCCTTCTGACAGTGCCGCTGGGTAGCCTGGTTGAATCTGTGGTAGGTTTCGCAGGTCTTAACGTTGTGGTCTGTGCCAAGACAGCGGACCTTATCAAGGATCTTCTTACGACACCCGCAGTATCTGAAGAGTCTCTCTGGGTCAGTTGGCATAAATGAAAGTTAGAAATCACTTCATAAAATAAAGTGATGAACGAACTAGGGTGAGAAAAGAAATAATAGGGAAATGTAACAATCTGGTGGTCAACTGGCACCATGGTGCCTCCGTGGAGTCTGTGTGATGGTCGATGGCTGGAAAAGAACCCAGGAGGGCATGGGGCCACCCATGTTTATATGGGAGGGACATTGTCGGCAGCTGATGTTGTCATCGACAGACCCTAGTAGACTGCTAGCTAGAAAAGTTTCCATGTGGTCCTAGTGCCTGGTGGCTATAGTTCCATTGGTGTGGCCTGATGCAAGAGATATCCTCGACGAAGATCAAATGTTTTGCAGGGAAGGAGCTGACCTCTGTTACCGAGCACGGTGCCTGTGCACCAGCACATAACTGTCGCTGTCTCCCTCACCCACCTCAATTCTGTTCTTCACGCTATCAGGTTCTTACCATTGGAGCAACGACACCTTACTGAATTTTGTCGCTGCTACTTTAAATTCATCACCAAATTATTTTCTTTGCAGTGCCTTCTCTCTGTTATGTTTTTGTTCCATAATGCTGAAATTTGAGAAGAAGGAGGCTAAGAAACTGAAGTAAGTACGGCAGCCTCCCATGATGCATAACTGCCCCTGTAGGAAGCATATGGCTGCGATGAGGGGGTGAGATACTGACAACAGTAAACATGGAAAGGGACCTGGGGGTAATTATATCAGATGACCTAAAGGTGGGCAAGCAATGTGAGAAGGCAGTAAGGAAGGCTGGGGGGATACTGGGATGCATAGGAAGTGGCATCAATAGTAGAAAACAGGAAGTTGTTATCCCTCTGTACAGACAGTTGGTGAGACCCCATCTGGAGTACTGTGTGCAGTTCTGGAGACCCCATCTCCGCAAAGACATAGACAGAGTGGAGGCTGTCCAGAGGAGGGCAACCAAAATGGTGCAGGGTCTGCACCAGAAGACATACGAAGAAAGACTAAAGGAGCTTAATATGTGTATACCCTTGAGGAAAGAAGGTAGAGAGGGGACATGATAGAAACTTTCAAGGAAATCAACAAAGTCCAAGAGGGTAGCATCTTTCAGAAAAAGAGATGTGCAAGAACAAGGGGGCACAATTTGAAGATAGAGGGGGGACGGCTCAGAGGTAATGTGAGGAAGTATTTTTCCACGGAGAGGGTTGTGGGTGCATGGAACAGCCTCCCTGAGGAAGTCGTGAAGTCAAGAACAGTGTGGGAATTCAAGAATGCATGGGACAGACATAAGGCAGTCCTAGCGGGGGGTAGGAGGAAGTAAGCTGTTGGTTAACTAGGATCTGCAGCTTATCTGTTAGATAGGAAAATGGGCAGACTAGGTGGGCCAAGCGGTCCTTATCTGCCGACAAATTCTATGTTTCTATGATGGACCGGCATCAGTGCTCTGTAGTCTGCCTTGGCCCAGAGCATGACATTGATGAGTACAATGCATGCTTCTCTGTGGACGGCTGTAACCTAGAGATCTGCACAGTGACATGGGGTCAGCCAACCCCCACCTTTGGATGTAGGCGCTGCACATGTGCGGCCAAGGCACGGACACTAGGCCTTTACCCTGTGCTTCTTCCTGGGACCTCTGATTCCAAGCGAGCACAGAGTTCTCCTCAATCTCACCATGCTGAGGCATTGGAGTTACTGCTGTGTGGGTCTGGTGGACAGCTGTCTCCATCTAGGCTGCCGGCTGCAACCCCCCACAGTTTGTGTGCCCTGGGCAGCAGACATACACTCAGGCTACACCGGTGGACACCTGTGTCATCTGATGTCACCCATACTGTGTCAGTGACAAGTCAGGCAGCGCTGCAGATGACGCCGGCCCCCCTCCAACACTGTTAGTGGTGTTGAAGGAGGGACTGGCACCGGGGCTGTTGTTCATTCAGTTGCTGAGTTGGAGGTTGTCATTCCCATGCACCCCTAAAAAAGCGGAAAATCAAAGGCCCTTGCAACCCCTGGCTCTCTGCAGACTTATGAGCCATTATGAAATCTAGGGACCATCTCTGGCATCGGGCTCGAGCTACCGGCACGCAATCGGACATTCAGAAATACAAAAGAGTGCAGAATGATCGCATAAGGTCCATCCGCCTTGAGAAAAAAAAATACTACAAGGGAGTGCTTACTGACACATGGGGCAATGGTAAAGCTTTCTGGAATAATATCAAAGAGGTTACAGGGAAAAACCCGAAAACATAACCCACTTTACTTGACGTTGATGAGACTACAACTCTGGACCCCCTAACTATTGCCAATACCTTTAACAATGCATTCACGGACCTTAGAAGTGTTCTTCCACCTGACTTTTTTGATACAGATGTCACCCTGGCCAATCCTGTAAGCTCTCCCCCAACGACCAGTCACCCGCCATTCTACTTCAAAGAAAATTTTTGTTGTATGCAGCCCAAAAATACATCCGTAAAGCAACTGTTAAATCTAGACACTGTGGGGACTCTCTTGACCTCAAACTGCCGTCCCTCACCCTTGAGAAAGTGTTAGTGTCTTTAACCAGGATCTTTAAAGAGCCACAGACGCCTTGAAAGGAACTTTGAAAACTATAATATTTGGTCACACAGCAGCTTATATTTCTCATCAGCTTCTGTTTCTTATCCCCATTATTCATTACTGGAGTCATATGCACGAAAACATGCAAGCTGTTTCCTGAAGGTTCATCAACTCCTATTGCTTCTTCCCAACCTGATATCATAATACTCTGCTTGTAACATCACAGTTATTCTCATGGCAACAGACTGTGATGTCACAACAGAGCATTATGGTGTAAAGTAGAGAGTAAGCTGCAAATGCAGATGAACTGTGAGTGATAAAGATCTTGTTTTTGTGGGAATTTCATCAGTAATGAATAAAGGAAAAGTGGAATATATAAGACTTATGAAATACAGGCTGAATTGTGTCAGACTATTATGTTTTTCAAAGTTTTCCCAAAGGCGTCAGCTGCTCTTTAACCTCTCACTCAAACTCGCACAGTTCCTGCATAAATGGAATTCAGCCACGGTTACCCCAGTCTACAAAAGTGGAGACAGGACTCTTCAGCTGAACCACCGGCCTATCTCCATATTACCACCTCTCTCTAAGGCTCTTGAACGCATTGTAGCTAACCAGCTTGCTATATATCTTGACAAACATAAGATCCAATTCGCACAACAACATGGGTTCAGAAAAGGGCACAGCACCACCTCGGCCCTTATGTAATTCACCGGTTCTATATACAGCTCCCTGGACCATGGCCAATTAGTTGGTGCTGCCTTCATCGACTTGACAAAAGCATTCGATATGGTCCATCACCCTTTACTACTGGAACAGCTACTTAATGCAGGGCTCTTCTCTGACTCCACTGCCTGGTTTAAAACTTATCTGGACAACCGCACTCAAGAAGTCAAAACTGTCGCCATCCTCTGACTCAAGACCTGTTCGCTCTGGGGTTCCTCAAGGGTCCATCCTGGGCCCACTCCTATTTACGCACTTTCTAAACAGTCTCCCAAGCTCCTGCCCTGAACAAATCCTACTTTATGCAGATGATGTAATTTACACAGTTCACCTGGAGCCTATACATAGATACATAGATACATAGACAGTGTCGGCAGATAAGGGCCTATGGCCCACCTAGTCTGCCCATTTGAGCTTGTAAGTTCAGTTTGTTTTCCTAGAAGTCTATTTCCCCTTACCCCTGACCTCTAGAATTCCTTTATGTCTATCCCATGCATTCTTAAATCCCGTGATTGTTTCAGCCCCCACCACTTCCTCTGGCAGGGTGTTCCACTTGTCCACCACCCGTTCTGTGAAGAAATTCTTTCTCATGTTTCCTCTGAATCGTCCTCCCTCCAACTTCATCCCATGCCCTCTAGTCCTGAAACATCTTTTTCGCTTAAAATAGTGTTTTCCTGCACCCTGTTCCTCCCTGTAAGATACTTGTATGTCTCTATCATATCCCTCTCTCCTCCTCCTCCAGGGAGTACATGTTCAGTTCCTTCAACCTGTCTTCATAGGACTTGTGATGCAACCCATGCACCATCTTTGTTGCCCTCCTCTGAACCTTCTCTACCCTGTCTATGTCCTTATGTAGGTATGGTCTCCAGAACTGTACACTGTACTCCAGGTGGGGCCTCACTAGTGTCTTGTATACACCCTGAGAACCAGCTACAACTCAGATTTGCCTCAGTAGAGAAATGGTTTAGTCATCACAAGTTGATACTAAACTATAAAAAAAAACAAAAAAACAAAAAAACAAGCTTATGCTCTTCAGCAGCTCCCATAACAAGCACAGGCAACATCGTCTATCACTAACTGCCTTGGTACTGCCCTCGAACAGTTACAATTCTTTAAGTATCTTGTAGTCACCATAGACAGCAACCTATCATATGGGGTGCATATAGATAACATTGCTAAAGCTGTAAATATTCATATTGGTCTACTCTACAGACACAGGTGATCTCTGACCCCTGAAGCTTTAAGGATAGCTGTACAGAGCTCTTTTATTTCTATAATTGACTACGGACTGATCATCTATGGCTCAGCGACTGATACCACCCTCCGACATATCTCCACTGCTCTTAACAAGGCATGTCATCTCATCTCAGGAACCCACCATCTCACCCACACATGTGAACTCTATGCCCTAACCAGTTGGCTACAGCTTAAAAATCACATCAAATACCAAAAGTGCGTGATGGCCCTGAAAATAACCTTAGGCCTCTTGCACCTGGAGTACAAGATCTTCTAAGCCCCCCATATGTGGCTTAAGCCCTCCGTTTCTGATTCCCAATGTTCACTTCATGGGTATAAAATGCTTAGGGCAGATCGGATCAGTGTTAAAAGAGGTGGAGGCTTGGCTCTATACTACAAAGCTCAGCTGAATGTCACCTTAGTGCATGATCCCCCTCTCACAAACTGTGAGGTTCTTCACTCCTGCCTACTGCTTGTGGGTGTCAAGAAACTCCATATTTTCTGTGTATATATACTGCCCAGAAACTCTAGGCTGGGGCTAGGGGAGTTCATGGACTACTTGCTATCTGTAACTGGTAAAAATGACAATGTGTCTTGGGGTTTTTAACCTAGATTGGGCTGGACCTAGCTCCTCGCTACTATCCTCTATGATAAGCAAGGCCAATCTAGCTCAGCTAATACAGGAACCCACCAGGATCTCCAACGGTGGCACCTGTTCCACTCTATTAGACTGGATCCTGACAAATAGGAAGGAGTTTATTACCTTGGCTGGCATCCTCCCTGACGCCTTAAGTGATCACTCCCCTATCTACTGTATCTGGGATACCGCCTTCCCATCCTTCTCATCAAAAGTGCTAACTTTCTCCAATTTCTCAAACCTAAATATGGAGGCATTCACCAATGATCTTGACCAAGTTGACTAGTCTCCACTCTATCATACCAATGACATCAACATCGCTACAGCCTACTTCAACTCTACCCTACTCGCATTGCAAAATACACACATCCCGGTCACCACAAGGAGGGTAAAAGGGAAGGTCACAAAATGGCTCAAACGCCCCCTGCTACACCTACTGAAACTCAGGGATAAACTATGGTCCATGTGGAAGGCCTCCCATCTACGGACAGACTTTGAAGTGTACAGAGCTTTACGGAACACATGCAAAAAGGAGATTTGCCTGGCAAAAAGTTCTTATTACAAGAATCTCCTAATTTCCTCTGCTTCTAACCCCAAAAAGTATTGGTCCCAAATCAAGGAAATACTTGGGAACAACAAGCCGTAGACTCCCCCTGATATGTATCTAAATGATGCCTACTGTAACCACCCTCTCACCATTGCTAATGCTTTCAACTCCCTCTTCTCCTCTCTACCTAATCCTAGCCCCTCCGGGCACCACAATACCAGGATTGCAGCTGCCCCCAGTGCACCCATTCTCCCTACGCTTGAGCTGACTACAGTCTCATACCATGAAGTTCTAAAGCTACTCAAAACTATTCCTGCAAGTGGTAGCCCAGGCACAGATGGTATTCATCCTAGTATACTAAAGCAGTTTGCATCCTGGCTGGCAGTGCCCATTACCAGGCTTTTCAACCTGTCTATTAGCACTGCCTCTGTCCCCTTGGTCTGGAAATCGGCCAGAACTATTCCCATTTTTAAGAAGGGAGATGATAAACAACTGTCCAACTACTGCCTCATTTCACTGCTCCCAATGCTAAGCAAGCTCCTTGAGAAAGTTGTCCATCGACAGGTCTCGGAGCACCTTCTTAAGTATAATCTTCAATCCCCTTGTCAACATGGTTTTAGGGCGGTGCACAGCACTACCACTGCACAGACCCAACTGACCAGTGATATCAAAGGTAATATGGACAAGGGCCAACTCACAGGAGCAGTGTTCATTGACCTTTCTAAAGCGTTTGACATGGTCCACCACCCGCTTATTCTGGCTAAGCTGCAAACTCTAGGAGCCTCTGTCTCCACCCTATCCTGGTTTGGTAGTTACCTTAATAACTGCACTCAGGCGGTTCAGTTTCATAAGGCTCTCTCATCCCACATTCATATAACCCACGGTGTTCCACAGGGTTCCATACTGGATCTTCTACTCTTTTCCCTGTTCCTTAATGAAATTCCCAGTGCTTCTCATCACAGTAACATCCTCATGTACACCGATGATCTTGTGTTCTATTATTCATCCAAAGCGATGGACGACATGAATCACAAACTATCACATGACTTTCAATCCCTTCAATCCTGGCTTGTGGGTAACCATCAAATCCTAAACAAAGGTAAAACCCAGGCTATGCTATTTGGATCCTCTAAAAAGGTGCCCTCTGAGGCGCCTAAGCTACTCGTCCATTGCGGTGATGGCACGACGGTAACAAACACCTCTACCTTCAGATATCTGGGGGTTACGCTTGACCCTGCACTTAATTTTTCGGCGCATATCAATGAGGTGTGTCGTATTGTCAATGCTAAAATAGGAGCTGCTTCATCGTAGCCACTCCACCAACACCGACAGCCAGGCTATCTGTAGCTAGGGGAGTACTACTTCCTCAACTCCTTTATGCCCTCCCGGTCCTGTACCCCACCAATGCCAGTGTGTTCTACAAGTGGGACACCTCCTACAATAATATCTGTAGGTTCGCCCTGTCAGCCCCGTGCCTTACTCACCACTGCCTTCTCTACTCTGGACTAAACTGGTTGTTCCCCAAAGACATCCGGGCATATACCCTTGGGTGTTTTGTTGACTCCCTAACTAGATCACCTTGCCCAGCCTCTTTGGCTGACTTGATTACCCCGGTCTCCCACTCCCACACCCTTAGGTCCTCAGCACTTAGTCGCATTACAACATCCCTAAATAAGGTCTGTCGGTTGCTCATTGGTGCACACCGACGTACCCACACATGTGAACTCTATGCTGACTCAGGTTGGTTGCAACTCTCAAACCGGATAAAGTACCTTACCTGCCTGATGGCAAAAAAAATCCACTCTGGGCCTCACACCACCCTGTATCCAAGACCTGTTATGCCCGAGCGCTAGCACCCGTTTTACCAGAAGATCAGAACATCAGCCTCTCCAAGTCCCCCGATGACGGACTTCTCAGGGACAAAGATCATTTGCCTATCGTGCCCCCAGCTGGCTAAATGCCCTCAGCACTCATATTACTCCCTCCACCTCTCTAGGTATTTTCAAATCAAGGCTTTTCTCTCACCTTGCCACCTCCAGCTCCTGTGACTGCCCTGATTAAACCTCCTACTTTCTCACTACCCACCCTGTCCCGTTATTTGACAAAGACATATTTGAGAAACCTTTTCTCCTGCTATTGTCTGCTCCCCACACCTTTCACTTACCCTCTCTGTTCTGGACTTTTTCCCTATTTGTTTCTCCTAATCTGACATGACCTCTTTCTTGTAATAATAATAATGTGATTATTGATATCTCATGTCCTTTTGCACAAATGATTTGATATGTATTTGTATATGTTTTCTTGCTCCTGACACAACACAAATTGTTGTGTTATCTATGTAACCTTTTGTACTGTACCTAATTGACGTGGAACCTTTGTAAAAGAGCCTCTGGCTCAAGGTAGTAATTCCTAGAACAATAAACTAAACTAAACTAAACTCTTCAGCCTCAATGCTCTCAGTAAACCCTGTGAGACCAATATGGGTGAACAGGCATTCTCACATTTTGATCCTAAACTCTGGAATGCTTCCCCACAGGTTAAAACTCCACCTCCCACCTCTCTTGTTGCTTCACTGTTCTCCAACCTTTGCCCCTAGGTAACCGTAACTGCTCATAAGTGGTATCTCTTCTCATGGAATAATCTGTGTGCCTCATTAAGCTTGGCTTAGGACTGACCAGAGTGTACTCCTTCCACTGCCAAACTCTCATTTTTGAGTGTGTATGATTTGTCTTCATTATCAAATAGCTGCTGTAGTCTCAACCTGTACTATTATGATTTTACCTTGTACTCGTATTTATTTCTTATGTGAATATCATTTCAACTGTTCATATCTGTATTCTCATTTTGTAATCTCCGGGTCGTGCCTGAAAATAGGCAAGATTGTTGCCTAGTGCACCTACCAGTTACCAAAAGCTAATAAATAAATAAATCCACGCTGCACCGAGGTTCTGAATCTCAGCTCCCATAGGTCCCTCATCACCAAACTACCCAGGGGCAAAGATCATTCACCACAGGGCCCCTCTGGATGAATGCTTTCAACAGTGACATCTCCTCAGAAAGTAAGCTGGGCCGTTCAAATCCATGCTTGGTCACTACTCTCTAAAGCTAGCACCTGTGACTGTCTCCCTTAACCATGTTTTCCCAAACCTCAACCTTAGCACTCGACCTCTTTCACAGTAACTTAGCATTCTTGCCTCCTACCCCTCTCCCCTGCATCCCCCACCCTACCCCACCCTCCCCTCTCCCCAACCCTTGCCCCACCTCTCCTCATGTCCTCCACTCCTCTTACTCTTCCCAACCCTCCCTCCCACATCTCTTCCTACACCCTGTTCCCTGTTTGTCTTGACAAAGCCTGCTGGCCAATATCAATGTACTGTATGCATTTTCCTGTGCCTGAAACTGATTAGCATAATGGTCTCTGTTGTTTTACACTGACTGTCCATTATGATTTTGTGTCCTTTTTTGTACCTCCTATTTACACTTTATTGTACGTACTTTACCATCCTGTTTAATCTGTTGTCCTTTCTACTGGCATGGAATCTTTGTAAAAGAGCTCTTAGCTCAAAGGTATATGTAATCCGAGACTTAAATAAATTCCCGTGGTACCACTAGCAGTACTGAGGGAGAAGGACAACGCCTGCCCTGGCAACAGACACACTGATGGCCATGGTGTAGGTCCTGGGCCCAGCACTGGGCATGATGCCAGTGTCATCCTCCGGAGTTATTTCTGGCCCTGGTGTCACTCGTGGCGCTGTGGTCGATGCCGGTCTCAGCACTAAGGGCGGTGCTGATTGTAGCAACGGGGAACAGCCTGTCTTCAAAGACACTGTCAACCCTGAGCCCAGCATGGCTGGGAGTCTGACGGCAGCCCAGAGGCAGAGTGCTTACTGAAGCCACTTGACAACACCACCACTGCTGAGGACCGGGGCTGCCCTACGGGGACTGTGCAGCTCTGCTTTCCTCTCTTGACGGTTCCGCCATGGGTGCCTATCTGGTAACTCCTCTGATGTAGGAGAACCTCTTTTGGGTGACTCTGCCTGGCCCGCCCCTCAGGCAAGGTCCCCTGTGTAGTCCCTTGGCCCAGGTATAGGCTCTTAAGACCCTGACTCTCATCTCTCTCTAGGCCCTTACTGCATTTTAAAGAGACAAACAAGATCCACTGCACCCCCTAAACATGACACATACTAGAAATTAAACTTTAACTGCCAAAAATCGGTTATACTTACTGTAAACTCCATGAAAAGAGAGGCCCTGTTACTTTCAGATTGGAATTCCAATGGGAGCAAGCCAAAGCATAAAGGAAGGTACACAATGAAAATACCAGCTTCCCATAGTGATGGCACAATACCGCGAGGTATTGTGCTGCCCATCAGGAGTGTTTTCTGTGGGGCACTGTGCCCTGCACCCCAGACTTTAGGCTTCTCAACTCCAGGTCAGAGTTGGTCTGGGAAGGGGCAGAACACTGGGGGGAGGCGTAACACAAAAAAGGACCATTACAGTGACTGTTGCTGTAATGGTCTTTTTTCATGTTACGCTGTCTGAGTGTCGAGCTGAAGGGGTGCACCGCCAAAACGTCAAGGTGGGACCCACAGTTTGGTCCCTACTCTAGCTTCCCAACTTTAAAATGCCTGCAGTGGCTACTTCTTAAATATGGAGTGCACTCCCTACTTGGCTCCTTTTAAATGAAGGGCTCCCACCCAGGAATTTACATAGGTATTCAAAGGGAGCATGCTAGAAGGAGTACCACAGCTCCCAAAACTAAAATCCAAAGCTAGCACACTCTGACCTTAGTTTTTTTTTTTTTTCAGTTTTATTTGTTTTTACTGACTTACATTTCATTACATTCGATTGTGCAATACAGTAAGAGAAGGAATCAAAGCAGTGTACTTACAGACATCATGCAGGCACATTTAGGATGATTCCTTAGAAGTTATTCTTAAACATTCCAGACCTATCGGAATCCTTATTCTACTGGGCCCTAGAAGGTCTCCTTGGTACAAAAAGACAGAATACTTAACTCCGTTGTACTTACAGTTGAGACTCTATGTATCAGGAGATGCAGAGGGTACTACACATGAGCGCCCTAAAGTGTTTCCCTTTTTCATATCTTATTAAAGGATCCCCAATTAGGGGGAAGCACCCCAGGGCCACGCACACCTCAGTACTGAATACCATTAAGGTACCATCAAGGTGGGGAGGAGGAGAGTGAGGACCCAAAGAGGCCACAGGAAGGCTATGGAACAAAGGTCCCATCTCGTAACATATAGTACAGGAGCCATCAGTTCCATCTGGCTCTAAATTCCTCTTCCCTATCATTCAATCTATATATTATCTTTTCCATTTGATAAATCTGTCTAGTTATAGTCTACCAATCTTTTATTGTAGAAGTATTAGAGGTGAGCCACCTTTTAGTAATGGCCTTCTTCCCAGCTGCGAGAGAATAGCCAACAGATACCGGACACCGGTCTCCTGAGATTTTCGGGGAACATTGACAGGATAAATACCTGTGGAGTCAACTGTATAGGATCACTGAATATTTCCTGGAGCTCCAGCTGCATGCTGTGGATGAAAGACCTGCAGTCTAGGGCATGAGTACACCACATGCGTGAGGTGGGCTTTAGTTTCCCACATGATCTCCAGCAAGCAGCTGAGCTGCCGGGGTGTAATGACTAGTAATCTCGGGGTATAGAAGTATCAATTAAAATTTCCATCGAATTCTCAGCCATTGGTGAGAGGAAGATGTATGTGAAACCTGCCAACTGGCCCATTCCCACTGCTTTATTTCTATGGGGGAAACCTAGCTCCTGCTGCCACCTCTCCTGGGTGTCTACCAGGGTTCGTATAGAGGTTGACAACAAGGCTCGATAGAGAGTAGATACCAGATGCCTCTGTCCTGGGGAGGCTAACAGTTGTTGCAAGCTAACTATCAAAGGGGGCAGACTTTCTAAGTTACGAACTATGGAAGGCAAGGCTTCATAGTAATGCCTTAATTGTAAGTATCTGTAATAATGGGAGTTGAGGAGTCCAAATTTTTCCTGTATATCCTGAAATGTAGGAAATATTCCTCTGGTTGTAATTTTAAATAGATAGTTTAGGCCATATTTGGCCCATTGTTGAAATGCATGATCCAACATTCTAGGTTGGAAATTTGGGAGTGCTGCCATTGGGCAGATTAATGGTATAAAGGAGGAAATAGAAAGCTGTCTCTAACCTGGTACCAGGCCAGCATCCTGTTATGGAGTTCTGCTGGTAAGGTGCAGTGCTGAACTGAAGGCACAGTTGCACAATATAGTAAAGTATAGTAGTTCAGATCTGGGGAGTTTGCTTTCTCAGGTCCATCCAATGCATATCACTTATCAGGAGCTGTCTGGCCATTACATGCATGAGTTGCACTGCTTGATAGTACCTATATAAATCAGAGCGCTAGACCTCCCTTGCCCTTAGCCTAGTGAGGAGTTTCAGCTAACCCTTGGCCTATGACCAGCCCAAATAAAATTAGATATCTCCTTTCCCAGTCCAAAAACAGAAATCTAGGCAAGGAAATAGGTATATTATTAAAGAGGTATAGGGCCCTGGGCAGAGTCACCATTCGAATAAGCTCTGTCTTCCTAGATAGACCCAGTGGGAGTGTTCTCCAGCGGGCCAGATCCTCTTTCAACTGCGCCGTAAATGGGGCATAATTCTGCTTATAAGCGTCACTCAGGTCCCTAGTTAAGTTAACACCTAGATATTTTACCCTCCTTAGATTCCATTTACAGGGGAATTGCTTCTGCATGGCCAAGTCCGGTGTGTAGTGAAAGGTCAAAATCTCGGTTTTCGAGATATTGACTTTATAACCGGAGAGTTGCCCATATTGTTCTAACAACTCACTGAGCTTCGGGAGTGAGCTCTCTGGGTTTCGTAGATATAAGAGGACATCGTCCGCATAGAGGGCTATACGGTGCCCCTCTTCCCCAACCTCAATTTCCTGTAGGTCTCGGGACTGCCTGATTAATTGTGCCAAGGGTTCAATAAACAAAGCAAACAGGAGGGGTGAGAGGGGGCAACCCTGTCTGGTACCTCTATTTAGCTGGAAGGGTCTTGAATGGTGCCCAGAAACCCGGACCCAGGCCTTCAGGGAAGAATAAATGTTTGTAATAACTTGAACTAATGACTGGGGGAGACCCATGGATTCCATGACAGAGTATAAAAAGGGCCAGTGGACTCTGTCAAAAGCCTTTTCAGCATCAAGGCTTACTAGGGCTGCAGGGCAATTAGAGGTGTGCATTTTACGTATTATATGGTAGGTTCTCCTTATGTTATCGGTGGTGGTTCGTCCTCCTACAAATCCGGTTTGGTCTCTGTGTACTATTTGTGGGAGTATAGCTTCTAACCTTCAGGCTATTATCCCCATAAATATTTTATAGTCGAGTTTAAAACAGAAATTAGGGTACAGTTCACAAAGTTGGGGATTTTGCCGGCTTAGGAATAACAGAAATTGTGGCATAGGCCCAGGTAGGTGGAGGAGAATTTCCCTCAGGATAGAGTTACAGGTGCTCAAGAGAGATGGTAATAGCAGATCCCTTGCAGTTTTATAAAATTCTGCCCCATACCCGTCTGGTCCTGGGGCTTTCATTGTTTTGGCATGTGCCAAAGCATTCGTTAGCTCTGGCATTGTGATAGGAGCCATCAACTGTTCCCCCTGATCCGGGGAAATCCCCGGTAGGGCCAGAGATTTCAGGAATTCTTTTATCTTTTCTGAGGCTACAGGGCACTCTGGGGTGTAAAGGTTTGTGTAATACGCTGTAAATGCCTCAGCTATATCATTTAGCTTATTCTGGGGCCTACCATTTATGGGGTGGCGTATAGTGGTGACTGCAGCAAGCTTTCTCTGCTTTCTTATCTGATAAGCCAATAGCCTATTAGCTCTGGGTCCCACTTCATAATACCTCTGATGTAGAAAAGTTAAAGAGATCTCTGTCTGTTGCTGTGCCAGTCTATCTAGGTCCTGTTTAACCTGCTTTAGCTGTGGCAGCACAGAGTTATCACCCTGTTTATGTGCTGCTTGCAGGAAATGTAAAGTCTCCTCCAGATTAGTTTTATACTGTTTGCATGTCCTAGTGAGCTGGGATATGTGTTTAATAAGGTGACCCCTCAGCACTGTTTCTATGGTATCCCAAAGGATACTTGGGGAGTATCCAGGTGGTGTTATCATTAATTATTTCAGGTATCTTATCGCTAGAAATTCGTTAAATTGTTTAGATTTTAAGTATATGTGGTTTAGTCTCCACATGGTAGTCTTTTCTGTAACTCCAGCCTCCAAGTACTGCTAAGTTGAGCATGGTCTGACAGGGCAATGTCCGAAACTTGACAGTCTATCAGCCGATCTAAGTTTTCTATTTGAGTGTAGCATAAATCGATTCTGGAATATGTATGATGTACAGCAGAGTAGTGGGTATAGTTTCTTGAATTGGGGTGCATATGTCGCCAAGTGTCAGTCAGACCCACCTCAACCATGAATCTGTTCAGGAGCCTTTGCTGGGGGTTTTCCTGGGGGTATTACGATCGGAGAAGTCTCTCTCGGGGTTAGGGAGTATGTTAAAAATCTCCTGCAAGTAATAGTATCCCCCTAGCAAACTGTACCACTCTATCCAACAGGCATCGAACATCGGTGGTCAAGGAATCGGGTGGTAAATAGATATTGGCCAGGGTAACCTCTGTCTACCCCAATAGCCCATGAAGCAACACCATCCTCCCATTTGGGTCAATCCATTGGGACTGCAACCGCCAGATGACATGGTGTGGTATTATTGTTACCATTCCCCTTCTCCTCCCACCCCTAAAAGTCGAAGCATATACCTCTGCCCTAGCAATCCGCCCCAGTTTAGCATGCTCCTGATTACTTACATGGGTCTCCTGCAGGTAAATAATGTCAGCTCTGGGTTTCTTCACCTGCGAAATGACTCTGGCATGCTTGACCGGGGTTGAGAGCCCGTTAACAATCCAAGAAATTCATTTCAAGGGGGACTCCTCCATTTTAAGACTTGCAGTGAAGGAGAGCCTATAAGAGGTGTTTTGCGTGGTCCCCAGGGAGTCCCCCCCCCATTGGTCGGGAATAGTACTCAGTTATACACAATCGAAGAGTTACAGTACTATCCATATTACGTAGAAGTTTTCATGTAAACATAATAGAATTATCAGATACTAACTGGTTGCCTTGAAACTGGCAACTGTCATATATAAGCAGAACAATCGACAGAACATGTAACAGAGCCACAAAGCATTGGATTGAAGCAGGGGCTTTAGGGAGTAGTGAAGCCAACCAGGCTACAACCATCATAACTAACAGTGAATTGTATAAACTAAACTTTTAAACTTGAACTTCCAAAGGCGAGAACTACTCAAACTCTCGAAAGTGGGACTATCTCACTATGTAAGGGGAACTCAAAGAGAGCCCTAGGCACTTCCAATGCCTGTATAGGGGGTAAGGGAATAGGATGTTGGTGTGCCACACTCCTACCTGCCAGCTCATTGCATAGGCGGGTTGTTACTTGGAGAGAAACAGGTATAACTTTAGATCCAGCCTGGAGAAAGAACAGAGGACAGCGAGGATGACAACACAATGTCAACAACAAAAAACACACACACAAAAAAAAAAAAAAAGGGGAGGAGGAGACAATAATCCTCACTCTTAACAGCATCTGGGAGGTGTGGATAAGCCTCAGTTATTAGCTCCTTATGCCTCGAAGACCCCACCAGTTTGAATTTTCTGTAGGTATGCGTAATTATTTTACTGCCATAATCAAACAGCATGAAAGCCTACTGCATTCACTGACTTGGTTGCTTCATCTCTCTGGGGTATGGTAGTGAGAAATTTCAATGGCACCTATAAGTAAGTGGGAGCACATGGGGCAGGAAATAATCCAGTAGCCGGACGCCTAGACAGGGGAACATCAGCCCATAATGCCACTACTTACATCTACCAACCATTACGTCCCTGCACGGTGGGCTGCTGACGCATCTGAAATGAGAAAGGTAAAAAGCAATAGAAAGTCCACAAATAGGCAGGAAAGAAGACAAAATAAAATTAAAAGGACAAGAGAAACATCAGATTAGATAGTGATACTGCATTTACACCTATCTAGTATTAAGCTTAACTTATCTGATGTTATAAGAGTGAATAAAGGAGGGAGAAACAGTTCCAGTCCAGAAATATCCAGGTGGGTAAGTCAAGATGTCTCTTCTGCCCCAAATCCAATGGACTGAGTATGTTCACCAGGAGCCGCCATTATTAAAGTCAGGTTTGAGTCCAATTGTATTCCACAGCGTACTCCTTAACTGGTAGTCAGCTCAGGTGTTTCTTTGTGCTTGTTCACGTAGAGAGTCGACTATCTTCCGAATTGCTTCCATGCCCTGTCGTCTTCTACCTTCTCTCCGGCCGGACTGCCAAGCCTGCTGGGCTAATTTTGCTGCCAGAGTACCTTTGGTGGGCTTGCCTGGCGGTATCGGAATCTCCACTTTGTGTTTCCGAAGATCTTCAAGCGCTTTTTCGGCAGAGCTGTATGTAAGCTGCCCCTCTGGATGGTATACTATCAGCCTAGCTGGATAGGGTGTTCGGAAACGCAGACCTTGCTTTTTCAGCTCTTTTAGTATTGGGGCATATGCCCTGCGCCTGGCCATAATTTCCGAGGAGTAATCATTTTCAAAATATAGCCGCTGCCCTTTATAGGTCATTTGGCCCACTTTCCAGGCTGTGTGCAATATTAATTCCTTCTCCTGGAAGCGAAGGAATCGAACTAGGATAGCACGAGGTCTCGCCTCGGGGGGGGGGTCTAGGGCCTAACATGCGATGTACCCTCTCAAACTCTAGGGTATTTTCCTCCAGTAATTCGCCGCTTGCTTCAGTAGGCGCGTGATAAAATGGTGTGGATCAGTGCCCTCCTCCCTTCTGAGATCCCGAGATCCGTATATTATTTTGTCTACTGCGCTTTCTGCATCCTCTGCCCTCTCCTGTAGTGTCAACACCCACTGGTTTAATTGCACAATTGCTTGCTCAGTTCTGTCGATCATGGAATCAGATTCAGTGCAGTGGTGCTCCAGCTGCTCCTGTTGTTTTTCTAGTTTCCGATATCAGTTCTTAGTGCAGCAGTAGTGGTCGGAATTCATTTGGAAATCTCTGAGCTCTGCCAGGGTCATTTGTCTTTGCAGCGTAGCTATGGGGGCTGTCCAGAAGCACTAGTACTGTGCAGAGGTCAATGAAGCCTGCGAGGCTTCACTTCCAAGAATCCGACAATCCGCCTTCATCGGGAACAGGGGGAGCCTTTTTCAATGTTTTCTCCCCTCGCTTTGACATCTTATCTCCTCCTTAACGAGTGCCTGTTGAGCTTTCCCTGTAATTGTTGTGCAATCAGAGGTTTATGCAGGGTTCGGAGGGAGCCTATCGATTCAAGCTGGCACCGGGAGCGTGACATCACTGGAAGTCCCACTCTGACCTTTGTAATGCTCACAAAATAGAATTCACATTCCTACTAAGGGGTGCTACTGGTTTGTGGCATGTAACTAACAAACGAAATCCAGTGCAACTCCCCCCCCCACACAACATGGCACATATTAGAAATCAAACTTTCTAAGGTCAGAGTGTGCTAGCTTTGGATTTATTGCATTTTAAAGAGGTTGCCCATGTTCATAGATGGAAGTGCCACTAACATGGGAGCTACACAGTGTTGCCTGGGTGACAATTTAAAGAATATGAACTGTCTTTTTTTGTCCCCTCTTGCTTGACTGGCCCCTTCTGCCCTGCAGTTCCCCCAGTCCCATCACCTGCTGTCTCTGGAACTTACCTGGGGGTCCACCTTGTTCCTCCACAGCTCTCCCCTGTGGTGGGGCCATTGGGGATTCCCCAAGTCCTTGCTGGGTGGCTCTGCTTGGTTGGTGGCCATGTGCCTACTATGAGATATGGGGTCTGCGAGGAGCCACAGAGCATAATCCTGCCACTGGCGGTGTTTTTCCCCGTTATGTTTTCCACTGGCCCATGGACGTGCTGATGTCTTCTATCAGAAGCGTCTCCCCTCCTGGAACTGCTGCCCCTGGCCACACCGATGGTCACCCAGATGGCGGTATTACAATGAAGCAGGCAGCCCCCCCCCCCAGAGGAGAGCGTCCATTTCAACCTCCTTCCCGAGGATGACACCTGAGCAGCCCAGGTTCATTCCCGAAACTGGGTTGCCAGTGTTACATCAGGTGAGGTGTGAATGCCTCAGTCCTCCATGCCCCTGGGCCGGTTCATGTGAACTATCATCTTTACACAGATGATACTGCGATTTACGTAGCTGAGGACTCGCTCTTACAGGCTGAATTACAAACGAGCTTTGATGCTTTAAGCTGTACTTTCCAGTTCAAAATGAAAATTAAATGTAGGAAACACAAAGACAGTGCTTTTTGTGCCACCAGCAAAATTAAAAAGGAATGAGCATTCCCCCTTTACTACTTTAACCTCCAATGGTTTCTCACTAGTCTTGATGGACAGCTATAATACCTGGGGTACTGAGTGGATTCAGTTGCATGGGTATACCCACACTGATATTTTGCTGAAAAACGTGTGTACATATGGGCATATTGTGATTATACAAAATTGCCTTTCACATAACAAAAAAACATTGAAACATAAACTGTCTCCCTATTTGATTATGCTGATGTAGTCTATGAATATTCTGCACAAGACAAGCTTCATAAGCTTGATGTATTGTATAATAGACTGGCAAGAATGATTCTACATTGCGCTAAACTTGTTCGCTATTGTGAACTGTGTAAGAGGGTAGGATGGTTGTCCCTGAAGAATTTTAGAAAACTACATAAGGTTATATTTGCAGTCCAAAGGACTGACACCCCAGTATCTAACAAAGTGCCTGATTCTTAGGAGAAAAATATCTTCCCTAAGAACAACATATAAACTTGAGTTAGTTATACGAAGGGTTAAGTAAGCAATAAGCCATGACAGGATATGAACTGTTTAAAAAACACATGACCCAAGGTACATTGTGAGACACAAAGTGCTTGCACAGAGTGCCTTCAGCACGTGGGGAGTGCATTTATCAGACACACAACCCACACCTCAGAGTGGCTTATTGCTCTTATACAATGGGTTAGTTGCCAAAAATATGTTAAAAATACAAAAATGTGTCTGGGTCTGAGAGGTGATTTTAATGTCACCATGTCCCCAAAGCTGAATTCCTCTGCGCCTGCCAAACACTGTAGTTCTGCAGCCCAAAAATATATATGCACTCAACAAATTAGTTTGAGGTTGTCAGACATCTGGCAGTATTTTTTTCCAATGGCGAGAGCCTATCTATATTTTTCTCCAGGGTACAGTTTATTTTTCCAGATCGACTATTTTTTTTACACCCCAGAAACATGTGGATATGCGCCACAATATTACTTTATGCCCCCGTTTTCTCTTGGATCACTCCCTGCTGATATTAGAATTGGATATGGGTAAAATCAATTATGTGCAGTTGGCATGTGAACCCTTCTTTACTTAGAGATGAGGAATTGAAGGAGATGATCTTGAAGAAAATTCTGCAGATTTTGAGGGAGAACAGTGGACCTGATGTATCTCCCTCAGCACTTTGGGGCCCTTTGAAAGTTGTCCAGCATAGGGAGATCATTGCTTACACCTCTCAGGAAAAAGAAACAGAGGAAGCTACATATAATAAACTAATGGCTGAGTTAACAGAGCTCCAACCAAACATGGAGGGATCATGGGGAGACAGGACTAGGTGTATTCGACGGGTTAAAGCTGAATTGCAAAAAATATTAGACTAAACGGTTCAGACAGCCCTGACATATCTTAAAAAATATCACTAGAAGGGAGGACCCAAAGGAGCTAGAAACGTGGCTAGAAAGCTTTGTGGCTATAAGGTGGTGTCTTGTATTACACCCCTTCATTGCCCGACAACAAATAAACTAGTATCCACCACCCCCGATAACAACAAATTTTCAAACCTACTACTGTCAGCTATACACAGAGCATAGCCCCCTTCCCTGTCGACTGTAAGTATAGAACAATTTTTCTCATGACTCTCTCTCCCTAAGGTCTCCCAATCTCAGCAGGAGTTGTTGATAGCTCCTATAACTATGGAAGAAGTAATTCATGCATTGTCCCAAACTAAAACCTTGAAATACCCTGGCCCAGATGGCTATCCTACAAAATGGTATAAAGCCTTTCAGGAACCCCTGGCTACCAGCTTGCTTGCAGCTTTCTGAGAAGTGCAGGATGGTGGTCGCCCCCCCCCCCCAATCATGGGCCTACGCTGTTCTCTCAGCCATTTTGAAACCTTGCCATGATCCTAAAATGCCTTCATCATATAGACCCATTTCCATCTTAAATTCAGGTTATATTATTTATGGCCATTTGGAAAACCAGATGGAACAATATTGTCATCAGTAAAACCAAGAATAGCCTCAAAAACACCGAGACAACTACTTATTACATGACCATTCCCTTGGGTATTATGGGTGACTGATAGGAGTGTTCATGGGCTTTGGCCTTATACTCCTTCCAACTTTCTTAGTGAAACATATTCTTCCAACTCTTACTCACCCAGACCAGTCGGGCTTTGTCAGCACTAGCTACAGATAACATCAGGAGAACCATTCACTTGATGCACTTCCTTACTCAGAGAACAATTCCAGTTGCTTTGATAAGTCTTGATGCGGACAAGGCCTTTGACAGGGTCTCTTGACGGTTCCTGTGGAGGACTGTGTTCGAATTTGGCTTCCTGAGGGAATTGATAATTTGGCTTCAACATATTTATGCCTTTCCCATAGTATACCTGAGGATTAATGGTCATCTCTCCTCCCCAGTTTCTTTAGCTCGAGGAACGCGCCAGGGCTGCCCTCTCTCTGTGACAGGGAGATCCTGCCACTCTTGAGGACTGACCTTTTCTTAAATCTATTGCAACAGTTTTTCTATTTCTTAGCCTAATTTATCCTTTACAATTTCTAGTTCATAAGGTTGGCCACCTATGGGAACCCCTCCCCCTTTCTTGACTATGCTGCAGTGTCCTCTTTATTTTTCCTTTTCCCTCTCAGGTCCTCATGCAGGGAGGTTATTGTGGTAACCTCTAAGCTGATGTAAAACAGGCTGTGTTCCTTATTGCTAGATTTAGTATGCAATAGCACTATGTTATAAAATATTTTGATGTATATGCCTTATGTGTACGAAACCTGTAAATGTTGAAAATACCACAGCACTAGATGTTTTTAATAAAGGTAAAAAGTTACTAGGGGACTGTATTATAAAAAGTAAGCTACCAGGGTAGAGATATCAGAAACCCCCCATTGTGTTATTTAAAATCCATGTAAATTACAGATTGTTTGAGAGGCCATTTGGCACCATGCATTCCTGCTTTAAGCTGAACCAGCCTAAAATTGCATGGTGATTTGCATATACATTCCATGATGCTTTGCATTATGGGGATATGTGTGATGTTGTGTTTCTTTGAAACTTGGCTTTATGCCATTGCCCTTTGGGGTAACCCTTGCTTCAGTGCTTCTGCACTGAGGTTGTCTTTAGCTTGTTTTGGGATTTTTCTTTTTTTGAGATCCCCATCACTCAAACACACAAGACCAACACAGGAGATGAATTAATTTTCACTAAAGCAACAGATCAGTGGATGCTGACTAAATGCAGAGGAAGGACATGCATAGTTTGTTGCTGCAGACTGATGTATTGAAGGAGGGATATGCCATTGCTTAAGGGTATTCCCTGTGTTTAAATAAACATCACACAGAGATTGTGTGTTGAACGTGGAGTTCTGTGTCTGGTCCATCTGTTATCCACCACCCTCCACAGACTTTGTATCTAAGAAGTGGGATAACTTGCTGGAAACATCGGACTGGGCTAGGGGAAATTTTCCGTGGATATCACCCAGATATCCCAGGTGGACCGATGCATCAAGAGTTGCAAGAGGAGAACCCAGAGAAGAAAGTTTGTGTAGTTCTGACCAGAACCATGGCCGACAGACTTGGAGAAAAGCTGCTGCATAGACTGGACCTGGGAGCTCAGAGGAAGGCCAAGCCTGAAGGCGATGATGAGATGGAAGAGGGCGAGGAAGAATAGGGAACTTCCTCCTCTTGAACGTGCTCCACCTGAAGATGTAGGGGAGTTGTTGAAATGGCTCTGCAAAAAACAGGTGCAGATGGAGAGTCAGAAACATTCAGCGGAGAAGGCAAGATGCCAAATGGGCAGATACCATGAGGGTCTTGTATGCCATTGATGCAGGACAAACTGAAAGAACCAGTAGCTCCAAAAAAATGTAACTGTCCAAACTATCGGACAGTGATGACATGTGGTGTACCTCACAATTTTTGAGAGGATCGCTTGACATGCGCATGGCCAAGGGAACACTGGGTTGTTCAACTGGCACCACACCTGACAGGCACTGCCCAATTGGTTTATAGCCACATGGACTCCCGAGAGGCAGAGGACTATGACCGTGTGAAGCAGGAGATCCTCAGGCACTATGACATAAACACTGAAACCTATCGCCAGAGGTTTTGGTTTCCTAAAATGCAGTCACTGGATACCCCCTGAGAAACTTATGCCTGTCTCAAGGAGCTCTGCTACAAATGGTTACAGCCAGATAATAAGAGCAAGGACCAACTTCTGGAGGCGGTAACTACTGAACAGTTTATTAAAGTTTTACCCCAGGATGTACAACTTTGGGTTCAGGAACATAAACCTGAATCTGCTGATAAAACCATCACATTGGCGAAAGACTTCCTGGCAGCCCAACCATCCAGACCCAGGGGGTTTCCAGGAACATCAGCAGCTGCAACCACCAGCAATCCAATAAGGAACCCTTTTACTTATAAACTGGCAAATCCAGTCCAAGTGAAACAAGACTGGAAAGCAGAGAGAGAGAGGGTGAATTCCTGCAGCAGAGATTGTATGTCATGGGTGCCAAAAGAGGGGACATTATGTAAGAAACTGTCCTAATATAAAGAAAAAGACAGCTGACCTAGCCTTAGCGAACTTGGGTCACTTTATGAATACAGTGCAGATTGGATCACAGCAGATGATGGGACTGATTGATTCAGGGGGCCACCAGACTCTTGTGCGAGCAGATCTGGTGACTGAAAATAATAAAGGGCCAGATACAGCAGTCATCTGTGTGCATGGTGATACCCATTGCTACCCTACGTCTACCATACAAATGACTGTTCAAGAAAAGACACATGAGGCAGAAGTGGGGTTGGTACCTTGCCTACCTGTGCCACTTGTTATTGAGCATGACCACCCAGACTTTGCTTAATCTATACATTGTCATGCCACCCAGAACTCTGCTGTAGTTGCTATAACCACCAGAGATCAAGTGAAGTATGGACATTTACCATCTGTGTTTCCATTTGATGATGATGTTTTTGAGGATCCTGGCAAGGACCATAAAACTAAGGCAAAGAAGAGAAAACTAAAGAAGACTTGGATTGATACAAATGCTGGTGTACATCCGGACTTGGGACACACTTTTAAATGTGATATGCAGCATAAGCAAAAAGCAGACCCTTCACCTAATCCTTTTTTTCCGCAGGTGGGGAAGGGAGTGGAAAAAGGTGCCCCTCAGGTTGTTGTAAAACAGGGAATACTGTACAGAGAATGCACTAATCCCAGAACTGGAGAGGCAGTAGACCGACTAATGGTTCCAGAAAAATTCTGCTCCCAAATCATGTATCTGGTGTACGACATCCCTTTAGCAGGCCATGCAGGCAGAGATAGTACCCCAAATAGGATATTACTCAGGTTTTATTGGCCCTCTATTCACGAGAACATAGCTGAGTATTGTAAAACATGTGCTGAGTGTCAGACGGTAGCTCAGGCAGGAAAAAGGGACAGAGTACCACTACAACCAATGAAGGCAGTATAGCACAGTGGTTTAAGACTCTGAGCTGCAAACCTGAAGACCTGGGTTTGAATCCGACAGCCCCCACTTGCATACTGTGTGACCCTGAGCAAGTCACTTAACTTCCTTGTGCTCCCAGGTTGCACTTGTAAACAAGCTTTCAGCTTACTGTGTCTCTCCTGGTAAAAAAACAAACAAAAAAAAACAACCCATCCCTATTGTGGCTAACCCTCTGACAGGATAGCCACAAATGTAGTGGCCCCCCTGAAAAGATCTCCGAGGTAACCAATTTGTACTGGTCATAGTGTGATTACACAACCCAATACCTAGAAGCTATCCCCATGAGAACTGTCACTGCCCCGAGGATAGCAGAGGAGCTAGCAAAGGTGTTTAGTCACATGGGAATCCCCAGGAAACACTTGCTGATCAGGGGAGTAATTTTAATGCATACCTGCTAAAATAATTGTACCGTCTGCTGGGTGTGGTAGCAGTGCATACTTCCCCATACCACCCGCAGACTGATGGCCTCGTAGAGAGGTTTAAAGGGATGCTAAACATTGCATGGGTCACTCAAAGTGTGAAAGCCCATGAAAATATTTTTCAAATGAGGTATTGGGTTTACCTGTAGAGGACAGCAGTCTTGAGATCTGAATAGCTAAGTAATGTGTAAATCAACTCATAGCAACAGCCATTTCATGCAGTCTTAAAAAAAGGAAGTGGTGTCACTGAGGTGCTAGCTCTATGTTGCTAATTACAGCTTGCCCCTCAGTGATATCACTTTCTGTTGAAAGATTGCATGAAATAGCTGCTCATATTTGATTCCGGATGATTAAAGATTCGATCTCTGGACTTTTGACACCTACAGGGAAGCCAAATACTTCGTTCAGCATAACTTTTCATGGGCTTTCACAGTTTGAGCAATCCCTGCAATGAAAGAGAATGTTGAGGAAATATGTAAAAGAAGAGGGCAGAGATTGGGATAGGTACCTCCCCTATTTACTCTTCGTTTACAGAGAAATCCCTCAGGCATCCACTGGTTTCTCTCCTTTCTCATTGCTGTAAGAGAGGAACCCAAGGGGGCCAGTGGATGTGGTTAAAGAACAGTGGGAAGAAGGGAAGGAGGTGGGACATCTTAATGTGAAGAGTACAAGACTCATGCAAACATCTGGTGAGGTATATCAACTTGGCACATCAGAGCTTGGAACAGAAGCAAGATTTGCAGAAAGAAAGATACGACCAGGGTATGAAGACTAAAACATTTCAGTCGGGGACAAAGTGTTGTTACTTCTTCCAGTCCACAGAGAACAAACTACTCATGAAATGTCAGGGCCCCTTCACCATTTTGAGGCAAGAGGAGCAGTAAATTATGAGCTTAGTATGCCAGAAAGACCCCCACCCAGAAAATGCACCCTGTGAACCACCTTAGGAACGAGCGTGAGAAGCCTAACCTCCCTTTATATCCATCCTGAAGTTAGGGATTCAGAGCTGGAGGTTGCCTATAAAAGGCTAGAGCAGTCAGGACAGTTGGGGAGGTCCAGATAAACCCTGAAATGGAGCCTCAGCAACAGAAAGATTTGTAGGGGTATTACAAGAATTTGAGCCCATATTCACAAACATCCTGGGGAGGGCCAAAGCAATTGTGCACACCATAACTGCCACTAAGACAAGCCCATACACCAAAACCCTACAGATTGCCCATGAAGGTGAGGGATGAGGTGATCCAGGAAGTCAAACAAAATGGAGCAGTTAGGTATAACTGTGCCCTCAAAGAGTGCATGGTCTTCACCCATGGTCATAGTGGACACAAAAGTTGGTGGGATATGTCTATGCCTAGATTTTAGGAAGCTTAGCAATGCATCACTATTTGATGGCTATCCAATGTCCCAAATAGATGACATCACTGACAGGCTAGGCAATGCACAGTATATCTCCACCCTTAACCTTACTAAGGGATATTGGCAAATCCCCTTGTCACCTGATTCACAAGATAAAACCGCACTTAGCACCCCAATTGGTTTAGACCAGTTTGTCACAATGCCATCCAGCCTACATGGGGCCCCAGCCACTTTTCGGCATTTTATGGACCACATACTAAGACCACACACTGAGTACTGTGCGGCTTATTTGGATGATGTGGTCATATTCAGCCCTGACTGGGAATCCCATGTTAGAAACTTGTCCCTGGTATTGCAAGCAACAAAGGAGCCGAGAGTGACCATTAACCCTGCTAAGTGTGCGCTAGGGGATTCAAGAGTGATGTGAGGAAATATTTATTTACTGAAAAGGAAGTCAACACCTGGGATAGACTGCCAGTAGAACTAGTGGAGGCTAGAACAGTGGGGGGGGAGGGCTTCAAACATACATGGGATAGACAGGGGTGTAAACAGGATACAGGGAGGTAGGAGGGATGACAGAGACCAGAAAGTGTCTGCGGAGACAGAACAGGTTGGGAACATCTGGGCAGAGTAGGCAAGTTAAGCAGTCCTTTTATGCTATTGAATTCCATGTCTCACAGAATATACAATTAAAAGCAGCTCTTAGAGTTGGCACCATACATTTATTAGTATTGTTTTATTTAGTTTTCTTTTTACCAGGAAGGGAGGGGCAAGGAAATATATTCTCATTTTCAGCTTTGTCGAGGGGGGGTTACAGATGCAAACGGACTGATACTGAAACGGGATAGACTGTTGGTGGGTTGGTAAATAGGGGAAATTTAGCCAGGATACCAGGTAAATTGCCCTGCTCTTTTCTAGACGTGCTATGGGATATCTGATGTCCACCTGAACAACCACCAGAACTGGCAGATGGGCCCTCAGTTTAACATCTCATCTAAAAGACAGTACTTTATGATGGAACTACATCCCCTAATCACCACAGCTCTAGAAAAAAATGGGGTGCACAGTGCCATGGCGACAAGACAGAAGGTGATGGGGGTGGAAAGACCCTCACTCTTGATACCAAAGAAAAAGGCACCAAGAGTAAACAAAGTTACATTTGTAACAAATTACAACCACTTGGCAGAAAACAATTCGTGGAATAATTAAAAAAAACATTGGTCAATATTAAAAGCAGACCCAGTGCTATCAGAGGCTATAGGTCAGTCGCCCAGGATAAATACAGCAGAAGTGAGAATATTGCTGATATGGTCACTAACAGTCACCACGTAAAACAAAACCCAAAATAGACGAGTTTATTTACTTATTAAATTTTGATAATCGGGTGAGCCTGCTGGGCTCCGAAGGTCCCTTTTTCAGGGGCGACCCGAGGGTTACATTCATCATGACATGTGATTGGTTTGACAAAATACATAACAAGTGTTGCTCCCCCCCATGGGATTTCATAAGTGGGGGTACTGCTCTGTATGTAAACTAGTAATTCAAGGGAAGGAATGTGACCACTCTACTAACCCAACGTGGAAGATGCAGATCAGCGGAATGATAAACAGCAGCACGGAATGTGCAGTGTACACTCAGTGGTGCCCTTGTGACAAAACATAAACAGGGAGAACCATGAGACCCCTGAAAATTATGACCAAAGAACATTTAAGATCTATTAAGCATTTGAAATTAGAGACACCAGTGGGATCCATTTCAGGGAGTCTTATGGTTCTGACCCAAGCTGCTCTTTTCAATGTTTTTAATGTTTGTAGAATGGTACTGTTTGCTGATTGTGATGATTTGCACGTTTTAATCAATGCATGGGTTGCACTTATTTTCGGACTTTTATACTAACCCATATAAGGAGATGAGTGGGTTTAAGGGTTTATGTGTGTGCCAATGTAGGTAATTCAATATGTGGTGATGTTCTGTGTATACTAAGTGCACTTACTTTGAGAGACCCTTAAAAATCTATTCATTAGACCTAAATAACAGGCATCTAAAATGTGGGCTGTCTCTCTTTAAAAAGACGAGCATAAAGCTAGCTACGCTACCTTGAAGCTCCATCCTGAGGATGTTCCAGAGAGGAAGGAAGCTTCTGGGGCTTGGTGGATAGTTCTCAATAATGTGCCCGGTGGTACTACTTTTGTAGGTTATTTGACTCTGTTTTGCACAATAAATTATTAAGACGATACACTTAGCACTTGAAATTTTCTTCATTTAACTTTTTTGTTATTCTGGAGTGCCTTCTAATCTTGTTTCTTCTAATTAACATGCTATAGCATCAGTATGGTTACTTGTAAGAGCCCTAATATAGCAACACCACTTTCGCAGCATCTGATGTTCATTAGAAGTCTATCATCTGATAGGCCTGACTCTGCTGTGCTTCTGAGATGTGACAGGATAAGAGTCCAAGGTAGAAAGGCTGCAGGTACATTTTATGGGCCTGATGAAAAACACAAAAATAGGATTAGAGACCAAAAATGAGAAGAATGAGAAAGGAAAAGATGAGGGATGAGAATGGGGGAGCTAACACAAGAGGGCAGGCCAAGTGTGACAGGGGAATAAAAAGATAAAAAAAATAAAATAAAAAAGCATATACATATTCTAAGAGTCGTATCTCCTTCGTAGAGTCACACTCTGGTCTAAGCATCAGAGGCACTAAGACTCCAGAGGAACCAGAAACTTTTGGGCCTGGCACCCAATTTTTTAATCAGAAATGTTTAGGAGAGGCAACTCTCAACTCAAGATTTTAGGAGAAATGTTATCTTTATGAGGCGGAACATTCTATAGGCATGCAAACAAAGAAAAAGTAAGGCATTGGATAAGAGAAGGAAGACTTAAGGAGTCAAAAGACAGGGATAGAGGAAAGATAGAGAGGAAAAAGGACGAAGTGAGACAAAAACTTGTGATATTTTCTGACCAGAGATACCCCTATTAGGTGTCTGGATTGGGACCAGTGTAGGTCACAGTATACTGCCAACTTTTAGCCATACACAATCTAAATATTTAATTATCAAAGTCTATTCCCAAGGGGATAAGCTTGGCTAAAGAAATGGTACTCTACCAGGTGAGCTACAGGAGCAGCCTTCCCCCAAGTACCAATGTCCATTACAAACCCACCATTGGACTAGTAAGCAACTTGCCAGGGGGAAACTAACCAGGTAAGCCAACCTCCTAGCTGTTGTCCTGACAACTCCACTGAGCTTTCTTTCCCACCAGAATACTGCTTCAGCCAGCTTGTTACTACCTCTTGAAATTGGATCAGTCTTCCCCCGATTGTATTTTATGACCCCCCCATCAAAGTTACCAACTGCAGTGAACAACTTGCCACCCCAAGCTACTCTCTCCCAGTATTGAAATATGCCCCCTGCCCCCACCATATATATAAACACACTTGTAACATGGCAAAAAAAAAAAATCAATGCTAAAGAAGAAAGGTGATAGGATGAATAGTCAGCTGGTAGAGAAGTAACGTTATGAGACGATAATGCCGTGTTGCTTGTGCAGTACAAAAAACAGCCACGGGAGGAAAAAGAGCAGTGTATAAAAGAGGAGAGCAGAAGGAATAGAAGGGAGTAAGTTCAGAAGTAGCACGTAGGTACACAACAGGAGTTGTAGGACAAGTGACATCGAGGGAATGGGACAAAACATAGAACGAGGCAAGTGTAAAACGTAGACTGGGAGACAAAGACAAATGTTTAGGCTAGGTGAAGAAAGAGGTGTGGAGGAATGGGCTGAACAGCATAAAACAATCAAGCGAGAGAAACAAGCAGAGACCAGTAAGCTAGAAAAGTACACGTTGGAAACGAGACGACCTGCAATGAAAGCGGAAAGGAGCGGTCATCCTAGGGACGATAGGAAAAAACAGCCGCTCAGAAATAGCCGAAATGTGGTGCAATCATTAGCAAACTGATAATTGCAGTAGTATAAGAAAGCGAAAAAATAACATATATATGTAAGTGAGGGTGGTTCAGACTTTCAAAAGTAACAGTAAAACTAAGTGATTACCTCTATTCGTGTCATTGTGCGTTATATAAGATGAGCAGAAACATATATGTAACATCTAAACCCATGCACAGACCATATTACAAGCACACTAATCCCCTCTGAAGGTGGCATCTAATGGGGAGTTAATGCATGGTTGGACCGTTGCGCCCTCGGCCTCATGCCACAACAGTCCCAACCATGCATTAACTCCCCATTAGATGCCACCTTCATCAGTGATTAATGCTTACATAGTTCTGTTTACCTTGCATGTACTCCTGGCCTCCATATCTTCGGGAGCTGGTGTTTTTGGGTATAACATTTGGTCGGGGGTTGTCAGGAAGAGAACTGAAGCAAACGAGGGACCGCAGAAGTACGAATTACTATTAGAGGAGTAATCAGGATCACACATACAGTTTCTGTGGTGCACCTGTGGACAGTAAGCAGAAAGGTGTATCCTAGTAATAGCAACCTTTTAAGTAGTGAATATTAATGTGACGGTGCATTATAAACACAAAAAATCTCTAAATGAAACGACTGTATCAAAACCACCAGGAACAGCAACTCATATTACAGATATTAGGGCAGTTTCAAATATACTATGGTATCAGTAACACAAATATATACCAAGGAATGGGACATGAAAAATCATAATATTGTCCCCTTTTCAAAGCAAAGCCTGAAAACTAAATGTCTCCATGGTGCGGCGCTGCACCGCACCTTTACAGCAAATGGAGCCGCTTAAGCGTCCACAGCGCTTCCGGGTAGCGGAGTTTTAAAAACTAGATTAAACCACTTTCCCGCGGCAAAACAAGCCGATTTTTCGACTAAGCAAGCCTAAACCAGAGGATAAGGGTTGCTGGCGGGGAACCTGTGCAAACCACAGCTTTCTTAAAGGTATAATCTTCCTAAAAATAAGAACACTGAATACCAATATATCAGGTATATATAAACTACTTTCGCCCTCCTTTATTAGAAAGAAAGTCAACAGAAACTAACAATAGATAGACGCCATCGTTAGTTGGATGGCATTAGAAAGGGATACAAAAACAAACAAGAGGTGTAATCCATGACCTTCCGGCCTCAGAGGCGAGCATGAAACCTACACCGATGGGCGGTAATAAGCCTGCGGGTGGGATAAAACCTCGAACTCATCTTTAAAAGTACACCTCTCAAGTTTTCACAGTCCCACTGCCTCACCCGTTATTGTTCTAACTCACTGAGAGCCCGTCCACTGTTCTCCCATTCCCCCACCATCTACCTCTGCAGACAGCAGTTACCATGGGGACAAAGGACGCCCGGTAGCAGTAGAAAGGAGCACGCCGTTTGCTCTTGAAAAAAGAGAATAAATCATGGCAACGCAGCATAACGTTAATATCGACCCTCTTGCTCTTGATGCCAATCAAGAGGAGTTAATAGACAAAGAGCAAACGGAGACTAATTGGGACCACGAGCCTTTATCGCAGGTGAGCATAGCAGACAGCAAGTAACAAACAGAAGTAAATGTTCGAAAGTGACACGTTAAATCAGTTACCTATGTAGCTGTCTGGAAGTTTAATTGTAGCGTAATCGCCAGAACCGTGCAGATGGTAAAAACTGAGTGCAGTGATGCATGGTCACTTTGGGGGTCAGAATTAGGGTTACCACCCTTTAAGAAGTCCTAGTGGGCCATTTCTTACTGAAACATGTTTTTTCACAGGACAGTAGGTAACATCGACGAATGCAATAGACTTGTTTTCGCCTATATAATCAGAATTAAGGCTAAGTATTGTAGTTTCTTTGTTGCTTGTATTATTTCTTACTTTATGGTATTTTAGTTAAGGTATTAAAGTTTTTTTGCAACATTTAGTGGAATGTTGGAACTTTTTTTTCTACTAAAAAGTCAGAACATGTAGTATGTTTCATGTTTTTTTCAGGACACAGCTGCCCGAATCAGGACTGTCTTGCGAAAATCAGGATAGGTAGTAACCCTACTCGGAATGTACACCTTGTGTTTGAATGCATATCGTAAGGGGGCACAGTGCCCACCTTATGTGCCCACTCTGGGGGCAGGAAGGGTATGGGTGAAATCCAGACCACTGGACCCAGACCGAACCCAAATGGTAAAAAACGGATGGTATTCTTCCGACCAGTGGATTTGGTTGGCTGTTTTAGTCTATCCTTTCCAATTCCAGCTTACCTAAATTTCATGTAGGGTGATGAGTATATAGGTGAAATTCAGACTGCTGGATTTAAACTGGACCAACACGGTAAAAGGTCTTGTCTGGACTTCACTAATACCCTCATCTAGATAAAAAGCAGGACCAGCTGGAATGGACGACCAAAATGGATCGACTGGTCTGACCAGAACAGCCGAACTGCGCACCTGGTCTGGTTTGTATCATTTTAACCAATCCGGATTTTACTGTGTTCTAGATAGAATGCCATCATGGGGTCTGGAATGCCAACCTTGGGGGACATAGTGCCCACTCAAGTCCTGAAATATCCACCCTAGGGCCAGAATGCACAGCTTAGGGACTAGAATGCCCACCCTGAGGGGTGGAGTTCCTAACCTCGGGCAGGAATGGCCACTCTGGGGCCAACACACCCACCCTGGAAGGTACAGAGCCCCGGAGGCTGGAATGCCTAGCCTTTGTGCCAGAATGACCACCCTGGGGTCTGGAACACCCACCATGGGGCCAGAATGCCCACCCTGATTGTGGCAGAGTGCCCACACAAGAGCTGGAATGCCCACTCTTTGTGTCAGAATAACCACCCTGTGGCCAGATTTCCCATTCTGGGTCCATAATGCCAGCCAGGGGACTGAAATGACCACCCTGGAGTCCAGAATGCCCACTCTGAATACCAACCCTAGGGCCAGCAGGCCCACCCTGGTGACCAGAATGACCACCATCTGTGCCTCATTTCCCATCTTGGTTCTAAAATGACCACCCTCTGTGCCTGAATGCCCACGTGAGGGCTGGAATGCCCACTTTAAGGGCTGGAATACCTATAAGTACCTCATGGAGACGAACAAGGTACTGGATGGGTGTATTTTTCAGAAGAGAAGGTGCATGAGGACAAGGGGGCATGAAATTAAGTTGGAAGGGGAAAATGTAGGAGGGATTTGAGGAAGCACTTCTTCACTGAAGGAGTGGTGGATGCCTGGAACAGTCTACCAGCAGAGCCTGCACATCCTAGGGCCAGAATGCCCACCCTGAAGGCTGGAATGCCCATCCTGAGGACACAGTCCTACCCTAGGACCAGAATGCCCACCCTGGGCCACAGAGTCCACCCAAGGGTCACAATGCCTACCCTTTGTGTGAGACTCCCGGATCACAAAAAGGACATTAAACAGCTGGAGGTGGTACGGGGGGGGGGGGCACAAAAATAATTCATGGGCAGCAGTGGCTGTTAGTAGAGCAAGCAAGCAAAATGTTATTTATGAAACGCTATGCCAATAGATCATAATGAGGAGAGTCTGGGGGATATGTACCACTGGAGGACAAAAGGGAATGAGAAGACATGCAAGAGACCTTTAAGTGAGGAATTAACAAGGTAGATCCAGCTGAAGTGTTCAGGACCAGAGAAAGCAAGAAAATAAGGAGACACAATTACAGACTGGCTGGAGGTAGGTCCCATGGAGAGAGTGGTGGAGGATTGGAACAAGCTACCAGAAGAGGTGGTAAGCAATAAAATGGTTGATTGTTTCAAGAGGGCATGAGGTAAAGTTAAGGGGAAGATAGGAGTGCCGGGGGCAGAACAATATGTATTTACTAATTTATTTCAAAAGTTTTACCAGGAAGGCGTGCTGAGCTGGTAACAGCTTGTTTCAGATGCATCCTGGAGTAATGTAAGATGCACAGGCTCTGTATCAGGCAGACTTGATAGACCACAAAGCCTTTCAAACAACATGAAGTCTTGCTGTATTCAGACATAATGCAGTTAGCCCAAACTTGAACTGCCCAGAGAGGAAAGAAGTTAACTCCATGCAGAACATGGAACGTTGAACTCGAGCACTCGGTTTTCAAACCTCTATCTGTGCTACTTACCAGTGCAACCATCAGATTCTTTACTCCGCCTAACAGTGAAGTCGCTCCAAAGATTCCTCTACTCGGTTCAGTAAACGTAAAGCATTCGGTTTAAAACTTATTCTTTATTGTTTTTTCGGATTTCCAGCCTCTGTCTACAGTACAGGTAGTGTGGTAGATAGGTAGTGACTATTTTATTTTAAATAACTTGTGGAAATCGTTGGTTTCTTCGGTTTCTTCCCGGTCGGTCCAGTTAGGAACCAACCTTGTGTTTCCTTCTAATTTTAAATTTATTATTTTAGAGTGGTGTTCCGGTACCGATCGGTTTCAAAAGAACCGGGCTTTTTCTTGGTTCTTTTTCAAACCCGTGACACGGTTGTTACCGATCGGTTGGTATTACCTGGCTTGAATGCTTCTATAGGGTAATTTTGGTAAGTTGGCCATGTCTGAGAAACCCAAAAAGAAAACCGGTCCCACTGGGTTTCAACACTGTACTGAGTGTGGGGAGGCCTTTGCCAAGGCCTTTCACCCCCACCTCACTGTAAGCTATTGTCTGGGGTTTGACCACCTCCAGTCAGACTGCCAATTTGAAAAACTTTCCTAAAACCACTCTAGAAAAAAGACTTGAGTAGGTTGAAGGAAAGGGAGGCGAGAAGTTCATAGACCCGGATGGCCAGCCTGGTTCGAGTTCAGGACGAACCTGGGAGAGGTGCCTACTGACCTAGGCGATACCTTCTCAGGCAAAGGAGAGCCGACTCTGAGGGGTTGGTTCCGTCAAAAAAAGCGAAAGTCCGCGGTTTGGATCCAGTACCGCTTACTCCAACCCAGCAGACGAGCTGGACTAAAGTGATTAGTATTGTCTATCGCTTCGTCCGTTCCGTCCAAACGGTGCTTCTGGTTAGGTGGTCAGTTCAGTTGGAACCGCTCCTTCGGATTACGATCCAGATGCTTTCTATGAGGAGTGGGAGGAGACGAAGCTATCCCGATGATGATGACGATGACTCTACGACGGTGGGGGTCTGGATGTGCCCATTGAACCAGACATCTCCCCAGACAGACCCTCTGATGTTTCCTCCCAGGCTTTCTGAGTCCCATTTTCACTTCTTGTTTTACAAGAAGGTGGCTGAAACCCTCCAGTTCCCTTTGGTTGAAGCTGCTGAGGAGGAAGAAGAGCCTGATTTTGTGGAGATGATGGACATCCCAGAATTAAAAGGTTGTCTATTCCCTTCACACGCCTTGGGAAACAGACAAAAGATTCTACAGACTCCTAACTCTTTACTTCCTGTAGATACAAGAATGGACAGGAGATGCATGTTATCAGGCTCAGCTGCGGAGTTCCTTTATTCACATAGCAGCCATGTTGAGGTAGTGCAGGCTGCAGCCTGTGACAGGGCAAACATTCCTTTAGCTTCACACCCCCAGACAAGGACTCCAGGAAAGTCGATGCCATGGTCAAGAAACTATACTTGGCATCCTCTTTGGGACTCAGGCAGGCAAATTATATGGCCTACACAAACAGGTGCCAGAAGTCCAGGTGGGATACGGTTCTGGAACTGGCTGAAAAGGCCTCCCCCCAGCTAGCCAGAGAGCTGGAGGAGGTGGCTGCGGATGGAATTGAGGCATCCAAAGTACAATTTCACACTGCCGTCGACTCCAACGATGTGGCATCCAGAGTCATGGCTACATCTGTGCCTCTCAGAAGGCATGCTTGGCTCAGATGTACTAGCTTATCACAGGACACCCAGTCTAAGGCTATGGATTTTCCTGTAGTTGGTAACTCTCTGTTTGGGGAGCAGACAGAGGCTTACATGAAGAAAATGGACGAATACAGAACCACTTGCAGGAGTGCACAGGCCAAGGAAAGGCAAGCCACTCCTCAGAAGCAGCAGGCCAGGGGCAGGCCTTTTCACAGGCCTTTTTACCAAGCCCAGGCCTCCTCTTCTTACCCACAATGGGTTTTTTTCTGAGGGAGGGGTAGAAGGGGGATGAGCAGGGCTGCTTCTTCCTCCCAATCTAAGGCTCTGCCAAGCAGACACCCTGAGGTGTCAGCCCGGTCAACTCTTCAATCCTAGTAGGAGGCAGGCTGCTACTACTTCCAGGCCTGGAAGTCTGTTACTTCAGACAAGGGGTCCTGAAGTAGTAAGCCAGGGACTAGCCTCAGCTTCAAAAGGTACCCAAAAGGAGGGCCAAGTCTTTTCCACTGCATCAGTTTCAGAAACCCTTGCCCTAGAGGCAGAGGTTTCCTCTCTTCTGGCTCTCAGAGCTGTAGAAGGTTCCTACTCAACACAGGGAAAAGGCCTGTACTCCAGGTACTTTCTCACCCCAAAGAAAATGGGAGTGGTGACCCATCCTGGAGCTAAGGTATCTGAACAAACACATTTCAAAACCCAAGTTCAAAATGGTAACTCTGGGAATAATCCTTCCCTCTTTAAGGCCAGGAGATTGGCTAGCATCACTGGACCTCAGGGATGCCTACTTCCATATCCCTATACGGTGCTCCCACAGAAAATACCTCAGGTTCGAGTTGCCTTCAGGCCATTATCAGTTCAAGGCCATGCCTTTTGGCCTAACATCAGCTCCAAGGGTGTTCACAGAGTGCCTTGCAGTAGTGGTGGCTTACCTCAGAAGACAGGGTATCACCATTTTTCCATATCTGGATGACTGGCTCCTAGTAGGGCAGTCTTCAGACCACACCAGACCAGGTCAGGTCAGCTCTGCAAACCACTCAGAACTTGCTCAGTTCCTTGGGGTTTCTTCTCAATCTGCCAAAATCTGTCCTCAAACCAGTACAGCTTCTCACCTTCATAGGGGTGGAATTGGATACTACTCAAGCAAAAGATTTCCTTCCTCTGGCAAGGGTGAAGGACTTAGTAGACCTCGCTTCCTCCTTTCGGCCTCGGGTTTTTCTTCCAGCGAGACAGTTCCTCCAACTTCTGGGCCACATGGCAGCCTCCACTGCAGTGGTTCAGGGAGCCAGCTTTCAGATGCGGGACATTCAGTTCCATCTAAGGTCCTTTTGGTCACAGAGAACAAATTCTCTCACCAAACTGATTCCAGTGACCCAAACTCTGGTCCAGGCTCTTCAGCGGTGGCTGGACCAGGACAACCTCAGACAAGGGGTTCCATTCTACCTCAACTTCCATCAGTAGTACTGACTACGAATGCTTCTTCCTAGGCTGGGAGCTCACCTGGGAGCACTAACGGCTCAAGGGATCTGGTCCCCGCAGGAGTCTCTTCTTCATATCAACCTCCTGGAACTCAGGGCAGTTTTTCTAGCCCTTCAGACCTTTTCGGTTTCAGTCAAAGGCAAGGTGGTCCAAGTCAGGACGGACAACACTACCACAATGTGGTACATCAACAAGCAGGGAGGCACTCGGTCCACGGCCTTGTGCACAGAGGCCATGAAGATTTGGTCTCTGGCCTATTCCCTTCAGACTTCCCTGGTAGCAGTTCATCTTCCAGGGAATGACAATGTGCTGGCAGATGCCCTGAGCAGGATTTTGCAGGGGCATCACGAATGGTGCTTGAATCCTCACATTCTTTTGGATCATTTTCTCCAAGTGGGGCATTCCAGAAATACACCTATTTGCAGCACCAGACAATCATCAACTTCCTCTGTTTTGCTGCAGACCTGTAGTCCGGGGGGCAGTTCCCCAGGATGCCCTCATTCTGAACTGGAAGGGCAGGTTTCTCTATGCCTTCCCTCCTTTCCCTCTCCTGTTCACAGCTCTGATCAAGATAAGAACTCAGCCCTGCACAGTGATATTGGTGGCTCCAGATTGGGCCAGACAACCCTGGTATCCTCTACTGCTGTCCTTGGCTGTCTCACGTCCCCTGTCTCTTCCCAGGAGATACAATCTTCTCTCCTCCTCCCAGGGGCGGATCTGGTACCCCAATCTCCAGTCTCTCAACCTCAAGGCCCGGCTCTTGAAGAGTTAGAATGTGCAGCTCTGCATCTCTCTCAGGGAGTTCTGGATATTCTGAAGGTCTCCAGGAAACCTTCCACTAGAAAAACTTACAATTCCAAATGGAAGAAGTTCAGTATTTGGTGCTCTCAGAAAGGTATTGTGCCTGATTCTGCAGGCATTTCCACAACCTTAGATTATCTAGCTCATCTGAATAGTCTAGGCCTTAGGCCTGCCACTGTGAAGGTTCATCTAGCAGCTGTATCTGCATTCCTTTCAGCAGGGAAGGGCTCTTCCCTGGCATCTCATCCTGTTTTCAGGAAGTTTTTCAAAGGCCTGGTTCACATTAACCCTCCCTTTAGGGAGCCTACTCCGCCTTGGGATCTTAATGTCTGCATTGCTCATCTTATGCAGCCACCGTTTGAGCCTATGGCTTCAGCTGAATTGAAGTACTTGACCTGAAAAACTGTGTTCCTGGTAGCTATTACTTCTGCCAGGCAGATTAGTGAATTACAGGCCCTGTCAGTTGAACCCGACTTCATATCCTTCCATAGGGATAAAGTGGTCTAAGAACTAATAGGAGGTTCTTGCCTAAAGTGGTATCGGATTTTCACCTAAACCAGTCTGTGTCTCTTCCTGTATTTTTCACTGACCATTCTTCCCCAGTGCAAAGAAGATTACACAGTTTGGATGTTAAAAGGGCACTTAGCTACTACATAGAGCATACTAAGGCACACAGAAATGACTATCTTCAATTGTTCCTCACTTACGGTGAAGTGGGGAAAGGTAAGCCTGCCACTAAGAGAACTATTGCCAGGTGGATTGTTTCCTGTATACAATTTTGCTATGACAAATTGGGTAGAACACCCCCTTCAGGCCTGAGGGCTCACTCGTCTAGGGGTACAACTGCTACTCTAGCTGCGGCCGGAGATATACCCTTGTTAGAGATCGGTAAAGCAGCCACCTGGAAAACAGTACATACATTCACCAAGCATTACTCTCTGGACATCCAGTCTAGGAGTGATGCTAGGTTTGGCACAGCAGTACTGCAGATCCTGTTCCCAAAGTATGTTCTGCATTCCCTCCTCCATAGGGAACTGCTTGGTAGTCTGCATTATGTCTGAATACAGCAAGACTTCATGTTGTTTGAAGAAAAAATTACTCAGCATAGTAATGTTGTTTTTCTAATGGAGTCTTGCTGTATTCAGACCCCCCACCACCTCCCCTCTCGGAACCTGTTTTTTGGGAAGTGGGTTGGCAGGCACAGTGTTGCACCTCAGGGGTGTACCTTGTATCCTCCCTCTTGGTGGGGTAACTGTTATGTTTTTCCTTCTTGTGTTGCATAGTTTGAATTGTCACTACCTTATTTCTTCTTGGGTTCTCGACTTGAGTCTTTTTTAGGACCCCAAAAAGTATTTTGCCTTTTGGCTATGTGTTCAAACAATTTCCACATTTTAGTGTCAAGTTACTTAGTTGCTTGTAAGAATCTGACGGTTGCACTGGTAAGTACCACAGACAGAGGTTTGAAAACAGAGCTCGAGCTCAATGTTCCATGCTTCTGCATGGAGTTAATTCTTTCCTCTCCGGGGCAGTTCAAGTGCTGGGGCTAACTGCATTATGTCTGAATACAGCAAGACTCCATTAGAAGAAACAACATTACCATGGTGAGTAATTTTTTTTTTCTGCTGACTAAATACTTATGTTCTTATGTTTTAGAATGACCACCATGTGCCCATAATTCCCATCCTAAGGCTGGAATAACCTCACTGGGGGCCGAAAAGACCCCCCTGCTGACCAGAATGACCACTCTGGGGTCGTAGTGCCCACCATATGTGTCACAGTGGCCACCGTGGGGGTTAGAATACCCACCCTATGGGGTACAGTATCACCCAAGGGCAGAAATGTCCACATTAGTGGTGGTATGCTCATACTGGGGACCAGCATGCCCATCCAGAGGGGTGCAGTGCCCACCCAAGGGTCAAAATGTGCACTCTTTGTGCCAGAATGACCACCCTATGACCAGAATTCCTAACCTGAGGCTGAAATGTCCAGCCTGGGGTCTGGAATGTCCACTTAAAGGCTGGAATTCCCACTCTGGGGTCTGGAATGACCACCCTGGAGGGTCGAATACCAAGCCTGAGTGCATGAATGCCAACTAGGGCTAGTAAGCCTAGTCTGTTGGCTGGAATGACCACCCTTGGGCCACAGTGCCCAATCGCCTGTGCCACAGTGCCCTTCTTAGGGCCAGACTGTCCACTCTGGGGCTGCATTGCCCACCCTGAGGGCTCAAATACCCACCCTAGAGCCTGAATGACCACACTGGGGTCTGGAATGACTACCCTGGAGGCCAGAATTGCCACCCTAGAATCGCTGTGCCCACCTCCTAGGCCAGAACGACCACCTTAGGGCCAGAATGACCACCTTGGGGCCAGCATGCCCACTCTAGGTGTTAAAATGCTCACCGTTGTGGGCATAGAGACCACCAAAGGGTTGGAATGCCCACCCTAGAGTTAGAATGCCCACTCAATGGGGTGGAATGCCAATTCTGGGTGTCTGAATGTTTACCCTTGGTGCTGGAATGCCAACCTGGACACCATTTGTCTTGCTGAGGAAGCCATCTGTTCAGCTAGGCGCTCCAACCATAAGGAGTGGTGCTCACGACAATTGAGCAGGGCCAACTCCCCTTCAGAGGACCTATTCAAAAGCATTTGGAGCGCTGTAGTCCAGAATGCTAGGGGCCACAATGCAAAGGGCAGAAATATTTTCATTTGGTGTCTGCTGTGGCATCCACTGCAAGGCAACATGCGGCTGGTCACTCTATTCATTTTGAATAAGTTCTTCCCAATGACTCGTGCATTGTTATTCCTTAGTTGGCAATCTGTTTAACTGTTGAACTGGCATTTCCCATTGCTGTTGTTTTTACTGCCTTGCTCTTTGTTACTTGTTACTTCTGTTCTACTTTGATCATTATTGCATACTGATCTGCATAGCTTGCTACTATATCTTAGCTGTGGGGCTTAAGTGCTATAGTATGTCTTGCCTGACTGCTTTATTTGCTGTTCCACCCTGGTGTTTCACCTACTTAGCATCTCTGCCTGTGTGTGATCTTCTCCTACCATCCTTCCAAGTTAATTTTCAATTTATAACCTACTCTGTAACTGGATGAAGCTGACATCACCATCTGCATTCACATATCTCCACTCTGTCTGAGTGACGACTATATCCTCATTGACTGCTAGTCTGTACTTGGTCTCGGTATAGCATCAGGACTTGTAATTTCCAAACCGGAACTAATAATAGCTTCAGCTGTCATTCCAGTCATAGACACGCTCACTGACTGCTCTCTGCCTCTGACGTTAGCCACGGGAGGTTGTGGGATGCGTCACTAGAGGCGCTTGATACAGAATGCTGGCAAGAAGGACAGAAGGATCAACCAGATGAAATGTAAATATCTAAACAGCCTGCAAGTGAAAAAAAAAAGGAAAAGAAATATATATATCTAAAATTGTGAAAATGCTCATCGGGGCCCTGGTGGGGCATTTCTACTAGGATGTTACAGTTACATGAGCTGCCAACATGTGTAGCAGTTCATCTTTTAACATATAGTTCTCTTGGGGTGTTTTCAGTCTTGCTGATATCTTGATTATGAGGAATCTGCAATGAAGGTAAGCATGAGGAATCTTGATAGAACATTATAATTCTATGCTATTGTACCACAGCAGTGACATAGTAGATACCATGGTACAGCAGCATTCTGACAACACCGCTGTGGTATACAGCATCTGGAAGTGTATGGATTTCTATACACAACAACTCTGAACCATACACTATATATAGCTATGTGCATACATAGCTATATATAGCTATGTGCGTACATTCTCAAGAGCAAATAGGAATTGTAGATAAACAGCACTTTGTGTCATCTAATATTGCTGCTCATCTACAAATGATGTCATAGAAACACAGACTGTGTAAACAGAAGGTGCAAAGGTCCATTTCATAATCTAATGTTGATGACATCACAGTCTGTTGTGAAAAAATTAAGATATCAAAATAAGAAGATTATGGCTGGGAATACAGCACAATTGCTATGAAATAAAAAAAATATATATATATATATCTAATATGCTTTTCATATCTATTTTTTTTTTCCTATATAATCACAGTTGAAGGCCTGAAGGAGGGGCTTTCCTTGTGGGCACCAATACGGGCACATTTAGAGGGTCAAGGCAGTTTCCCAGTAGCTGGCTTTTTAGTGCCACAGACAGGGAACCCCATGCATGCCAGCGAACCAGGTTTGTACCCTGAGCCTGGGATATCACTGCGTGCCAGTAAGAGATCGTGGCAGCATCGGTCTGCACCCTCTCAACCTCCTGGGGAGAGTGGCATGTCAGCTCACTGCATGTCCACCTTCTCGTGGCACAGGGGAGAGACTAGACATGGCAACTCATGGTGGAAAGGAAGTGGCTTGCTACACAAGGCATGCCATTGGGTGCCACGCTTAGAGATCTCATCACAGCTGCTCTTAAGGAGGGTGAGTAGATGAGGAGAAAACAAGAATGAAAATGCAAACCAGCTACAAAATGGGGATGCTAGCAGTCATGTGCTCAGGATCCTCTCCACCTTACCTGTGCAAGATTGTGCTCTTCAAGGGCGTACCTTTGAAGGACATGCCACGGGGGTAAGCTGTGGAAGACAAGGGGGACCAGGTGGTAGGTTGTCAGGCTGGGAGGTTGCTGGGACAGATATGAGTAGGGTAGCCAATGGAGAAGGTTATACAGTTTTGGTTAGAAAATGATCCATCCCTTAAATGTCATAAAGGAGGTTGAGCTAGTTCATAGAGTTTTGTAAAACAATGCAAGAAACAATGGTTTTCATATGAAAACTTTTATTTATTTCTTTTTTAGTCTTTGATAACTGGGTAAGGCCCACTAGGCACAAGTGCCTGTTTTCAGGGTGACCTGGGAGCACTGGGTAGGTTAAGTGACTTGCTAAGAGTCGCACAGTATGCAACTGGAGGTTGTGAGAATCAAACTCGGGTCTGGTCTGCCGGATGTACCAAGCTCATTCACACCTCGTTCCTCTAACCTCTAGGCTATACTGCCAGCCTAAACATTTGTATTATGACACATATTTTTCAAACAGTGCACTGTCATTACTGATTGTCTCATAGTCCAGGCAGTGGTCAGAGGTTGCAAAGCTGTGACTAGGAACAAAGCATGAGTTGCGGAAGGGTTACAGTGGGGGATGCAGTCTACCAGACTACATAAAGAGGATTTGGACTAGGGAGGAGGAGTACCACTAGATACAGAAGCTGTAGGAACAACTACACAACTCTCCTATATTTTGGTGGTATTATAATGTAGCCCCCTTCCCAAATTTCTAGGGGCCAGATGTTATGGAGAGAAGGGCCCCAGACTCTAGAACCTCACCAAGTTCTCCTTGGCATGAATCAGCATAAAACCAAGGGTGTCTTACCTTGAGATGTCTTCAAACCCACGACACTGAGCCCCAGAGGATGTTCAGCATCTTACCCAGCAGGGAAAAACCACCAGTCGGACTGGTCAGATCAACTTCACGCTTTTCCAACCCACTGGACACGGAGCAGGAGGGCATATGGAATTCAATACTTCAGGACCCCAGAATAACTGTGAGAAATCCCTAAAAACGAAAGGTTTATAATTCATTAGACTCCTTTGTGGCAGTAATCAAAACTGGACTCTGATTTCTACAGGCAAATCAAATTTATTCTCCTGCGCTCCTAAATGATTACAGAGCACATTTGTATCCTGAAAACTTTAATTTATGTACATAATGGTAAAAAGGCACAAAATCAACAAAAACATAATTTTCTGTCCCCTTTAAAAGAATGCAGCTCCATGGTGCTAACTTGTTTACACCAAAAGATTTGATGAGAGAGAGAGAGAGTGAGCTACAGGCAGTCTTAGGCATGGATGTTCCGCACAAATGGAGACAGCAGCAAAACTTAAACCCCAGGACCAGAGATTCGTTACTGAAATTCCAGACACGTGAGGCTCCTGATGATCCACTGGCACTGATAACCTTACTCTGTCACCTATTCCTTTAAGCTGAACCTTTTACCTGTTTTCCTCCTCCTTCTCATGGGAGTGATGTACTCCTCTGATGCCACTGAGTTAAATCATGCTCGGGGCGAACATTTAGCAGCCTGAAACCTCTGCGACTGCTCCCATGAACTGTCCTCCCTTTAGTCCTGGTACCGACCTGGTCCCTGGTACACACTCCCTCACACAATCCCTGCGGCTCTCCCCAGAGCTGAGACCTCCACACAGTTACAATGGCTCCCTCCTTACAGCAAAAATCTTGTTGCCCAAGATGGGCCTGGCCTATATTGGCCCAAACACCTACCCATATGTAGGCCTTGGGGCCTGCCTCAGGCGTGGGCACAGCGGGCTCCATCAAGTCCAGGCCACCACCCACTCCCACCTTCCATCCACTGAGCCGTCGTGCCACTTGGGGAAATGGGATTGGGAGGAGCTGCCACCATCATCTGATCCCCTATAGAGGCCTTGCCACCACCTCAACAGCCCCTGACAGCCCCCCAAAAATCAACGCCCCCGGGGTCCTATACTACCTGCCCTCCAAACTCTTATTCTCCCGGTGGATGCTCTCACCACCCATCTCAGGGAACCCTGGACCCAAACGATGGCAACTCCCTGTCTGATTCTGACTCCCTTGGAAACCCCAAACCCAGGACTTGGCACACTGCCCCCAAAACTGCTGACCTGCCTAAGGGGGAGGGGCACCCCCCTCTGAACTGCCCTGCAGAAACAACCACCAGACTGTCCCCTCTCTGTCTTCACTCCCTATACGTACATATGTATGTATGTATGTGTATATGTGTGTGTGTGTGTGTGTGTATATGTATGTATGTCTGTGTGTGTGTGTGTGTGTGTGTGTGTGTGTGTGTGTGTGTGTGTATATATATATATATATATACACACACACCTACCTATATATATATACACACCACATAGTGCGGCAGCAGAAATATACCCCCATAGTGCGCAAATTTCCTAAACACCGGGGGTGGTGGTCCCTAAGGGCAGAAAGAAGCCCACCCATGAGTGGGGCTTACAATAATAAAACAGCTTTCATATTTCTCATATGAACATTCAGAATGTCCCATACACCACCAACATTTTGGGAGTAGACCCCCCTTCCTCAGGGTGGACAGGGTACCCCTTAGAATGAATGTTTCTTTTTTTTTTCTCTCTCTTTTTTTCCCCCTGCTCTCCACCAGTCTTCCACTCCTTCAGGAGTCTCCAGCAGCCCTGATTCGTCCCGCTCCTGCTATCCGGTGACCCGCGCAGTCCATCCCCTCACGGAGCCTTGGCTGTACCCCAGGCGGGTGCGGGTGGGGCTCTTTACAGCCCGGACGTGACTTGAATTTAATCGGGGATGCTGGTGCTGACGCTGGTAGGGGCATTGGGGCTCGTGGCCAGGAGCTCCGTCTACTGGAGAATCCGACCGGGTCTTTTTTCCTGGTTTTCTTCCCTGCCCTCAGGATGTCCGCACGCTGGGGAAGCCTGGGCGGAGCACGTCATGACGTGCCTGATGCTCCGGCTCCCGGCAGACGTCCTCCCTGCCTGCTACGTGCAGTCTCGCTGCACCTCCACCTGTGGTCACCCAGGTGGCGGTGTTGCAGCGGGATTTGCATCCCCAACCCCCTGGAGGAGGAGAGCAGCCACTGGGCGCTCAATCCTCCTCCCCCAGCCGGCCCTCCAGCTACCCGAGTTCGTTCCCGAACCCGGGTCACTGGCGTCGCAAGTGGAAATCCAACTGCTGCACCGGCGGGCCGAGAATGAATGTTTCTAATACAGTTCCAGTCCTTAATCTTTGAATTTTCTATAATGCAGTCTCTGTCATTTGGAAGTGAGAGGGGAGTCACACAGGAGCACGTTTTGAATCTGCACAAAAAATCACAGTATACTTCAGACTGAGACTGACTAAGGAATGGAACTGTATTAGGAACATTCAGTCTAAGGGGTACCCAGTTTCCCCCTGAGGAAGGGGATTCTACCCCAAAATGTTGGTGGTGAATGGGGCATTCTGAATGTTCATATGAGAAATATTAATGTTGTTTTACACCACAAAAATCTGGGTGAGTGGTTTATTTTTTCCTGCAGCCTCTGTGTTTGGTATGTTCTGTGCAGGAACAGACTGCTCCCTGATTTCAGTTCTGTTTTTTACATTGCCATGGGAATATCCAGATTTCTCTTTTGATGGATACCACTAGATGCCAGGAATACTTGGTAACAGGTTAAAGAACACTGGAGGGAGGCCTTTATTGCCAGTGGAATTTGTAGCCAATCATCCCAAAGCAGGCCTAAAAGTAAGGGGTGGGTGGGTGGGTTGAAGGACCCCTTTGGTGGCCCTACTGGCATCTACAGCAGCTCAGCAGACCTAGGGTCATGCAATAGATGAAGTGCCATGCTAAGAATCCGTGAGAGTCACACACTAGCATGTTGGTTGGCACAACACCCATTTATGCCCACTAACATCTGGACAGTACATCTATATTGGTTGGGGGGTCCAAGGGGGGTTCAACCTAACACTGAATTTCGTCACTTTTGTCGCGTGGAACAACCCTAACTAATGCATTAAACGGAGTTTTGCCTCTAATATATATATATATATATATATATACATACACACATATATGTGTGTATGTATATATATATATATATATGTATGTATATATGTGTGTGTGTGTGTGTATATATATATATATATATATATGTGTGTGTGTGTGTGTATGTATATGTGTGTGTGTGTGTATATATATATATATGCATAAATGTATGTGTATGTGTGTGTATATGTGTGTGTGTGTGTATGTATGTATATATATATATGTATGTATACATATATATATACAATATATTATATAGTGTTTAACATGGGGCTATCCTGAGAGGGAGGTGGCTCATTGGAAGGGCCAGAGGCATCAGGAGCAGTCAAGATTCAACTTGTGGACATCACTCCTTCATGGTAGCTGACTACTTGGTGAAGATACAGTTTATAGGCCTTCTGCTGTCACATTCCATCTGTGGAGAGGATCTGATTTATACCCACGTAGGATTTAAAAGATTGTTTTGTCTCTGCATAATATCCAATTATCCTTCTCTGTCATATCCATGTGCAAACATTTTTTTTTTACCAATTCTACTGTAAGTGGTTTCTTTGTATAGTCTTTCATTCTTCTTGTGAAGAGCTCTGTGTAGCTCGAAAGCTTAAAGTCTGCAAATCTCTTGTTGATTCTATCAATGGTATCAAATCACCCACTTTGCTCATCTTAAAATAAAAAAAAAGGCTCTAAGGAAGATCCCAACGATGGTGGAAAGTATGCATCTGAAGGGTCTATCTCATGCCCAGCAGCAAATAATGTTAAACGTGACGAGAAAAATTATAAAGCTGCACAGCTATCAGATAGGCTTGGTAAAGGTGGTTCAGACATCAGGGTGTCTGAAGGGGAGGGGTCATGAATCTGGTGATGGCAAAAGTATAAATAAAAGAGCCTCCGAATAGACACTGGAAATTGTGTCTGCCAGAAAGAAATTTAAAGAAAAGAATGTCACTGCCACTCCTAAACTGAAAAAGGAGTAGGCAGATGGCACAGATAAAATGCCCTCATCAGAGGACATATCAAAAATGTGGCAATTTTTCCAGGCAGACACATTCAAAATAATTTGTGGCAGTTATTCCAGACAATCCAGGCCATGGAAAATTTTCAATAAGATACCTGCCACCCCCTCTTCTAAGGCTTAGGCTTCAACTAATTTGCCTGCAGAGGAAGAGGAACATTATGCACCAATGGAGGAAGGTGACCCCATGCAATTAGAGGGTGCACCTGATCAAGATTTTGAACCTCTTCCAGGGCATAATGAGGACTACTCATCTTTTTCCTCATTTTTCAGACAAATGTCCAATAGCCTCAGCATCTGCCCACTACAGAGAGAAGGATGAAGAGGATACTGATTTCATGGACATCTTGGGAGTAGCTCCACCAAGAAGAATGCTGCTTTCCATACATAAGCCACTTAAGAAGGCCATATCAAAAATCATGTCTACACCGACCTTGGCTGCAGCCGTAGATAAGAAAACTGAAAGAAAATATCAGGTGGACAAGCAGGGAGTGGCATACCTGTATGCCCATCCTGATCATCACAGAGTAGTCCAGTCTGCTGCTTGTAACAGAGCATAAATCACTCTACTTGTGTAGCCCCTGAAAAGGACTCTGAAAAATTGGATACTATGGCCAAACATGTTTATGCTACATCTTCCCTGCTTATCAGATGGGCAGTTTACTCAGCACGTATAGCATAGTACCAGAAAGTTCTTTGGAATGCAGTTCTGGCACTGGCAGAAAGAGTGGGTGGTGAACTGGCACAGGACCTGATTGCCACAGATCAGCCCTTTTCAACAGAAGGTTTTCCTGGCTGAGGACTGTCATCCTTTCTCTGGATACTGAAGACAAGGCCATGAATTTCTCCTTCAAGGGAGATACATTATTTGGTGACAAAATACAGGTCTACTGTACTTGAAAAAAGTGGATGAATACAAAACCACTTTCAGAAGTTACAATGAGAAGGAAAAGGCCTTTACCTCCTATAGGTCCTACGGAAAGGGAGGCAGAGGCAAGGGATATTTCCCAAGACTCTATGGGCCGGATTTTAAAAAGGCAAACTTTGGCGCAAGGTGCCTGCACCGAATGACTTGGATGCAATGGCACCATGAGTCAAAGTTTGTGACAATCCAGATTTTTGAATGCAGGCTGCGTCAAAATTGGGATGCCATGCACCAAAGACACCCTTGTGGCAGAAGCACCCTTGTGCCAGGTCGCAAGGGGGCTTGCACCATGGTGGGGCTGCACCATCCCTTTTGTTGGAACTCCAGAAGCCTTGCTGTGGTCACAACAGGGGCTCAGTTTAGACCAGGGAGGAACTGGTCTAAGAGCCCTATACCACAACTGGGCAGGGAGTCCACTGGGGAGGAGACCTGCAAGGAGGGGACATGGGGCAGAAGGAGTACAGGGGGTGACAGGGGCATGGCAGCAGTGGCCCCCTTTTTTTACCAGTATATTCACCCCCCACCTTCACAGCCCCACTATGGTTGTGTTGGGTGGGGAGGGGGTTGACAGATCCCTCCATCAAACTCCGCAGGTGTACCAAATGTTTGGTGCAGCGCTGTGACTGTGGCAACTCTTGGGTCTTTGGCACGGGGACCTCCAGTTTTATAGAATAGAGCATAGGGTCCCTGATGCGGCTGGAGTTTGCCGCAACTGTAGATCAGCGGAATTTGCATCACTCTAAGGGCTGATTGAAAATTGGGCCCTATGTCTCTTGTGCTCCCTATGAGTACCAGTCACAAAGAGGTTACTGTGGGGAAGGGGATAAAGGTCTTCCAGGCCCAGGAAAAACAAAACCCTTGACAATTTTGTCCAAGTCAACCAGCCATTGACAATGGGAGGAAGACTGGTACACTACTTCCAGGATAGGTAAACATTACCACAGACAAGTGGGTTTGTAAGTTTTGGGCCGGGGGTTGTGCCTACAGTTCAAACTCTTTCCAAACCTGCCAAAATACAGAAGTCTTCCAGCTCACTCTCCCCCAGAAAAACAGTGTTCTGGAATTGGAAGTAAAAAAAAAAAAAAATTGTTATTTGCAAAAGCCATAGAAAGGGCCCCTGCAGGGAGCTGTTCTCAAAATTACTTCCTGACCCACAAGAAAAATGGGGAGTGGTGACTCATTTTAGATCTCAGGTTTCTGAAGAAACATTTGAAAAAGAGAAATTCAAGACAGTCGTGCTAAGAACAGTGATACCATCTTTGCAAGCAGGTTATTGGTTGAGGTCCCTGGATCCAAAAGATGCCTTATTCCAGTCAGGCCGTCCCACAGAAAATGTCTCAGATTCAAGTTAGGAACTGCCAATACCAGTTCACAGCTCTTCTATTTGGCCTCATTTCCGCTCCAGGGTTTTACATGAAGTGTTTGGCTGTGGTGGCAGCGCACCTGAGGAAGCGGTGTGGTTTCCCCTACCAGATGACTGGCTAGTCTCAGGTAAAGTAGAATAAGAGGCAGTGTGCTCAGTTCATTTGGAAAAATCACCTTGGAGAAACTGGGTTTCTTGATAAACCTGCTGAAGTGCCATCTAGAGCTTGTTCAAGTACTGGACTTAATAGGAGCAGAGCTAAGCACCTTGCAAGGAAAAGCTTTCCTCCTGCAGGCCAGAGTTGCAGATTTGATAGCAACAGCAGAGACTTTCACAGTAGATCAGCCAAGACCTGCAAGAGACTTCCTTCAGTTACTAGGGAACATTGCTACATTCATGGCCTTGGTTCCATGGGCCAGGTTCCAAATTATAGATATCCAGTACCATTTAAGAAACAACTGGTTTCAAAGATGGGATCCTCTTTGAAAGCTGGTGCATGTGGCAGAAGCACTAGTGGAGACATCAGAGTGGTGGAAAGAAAGCAACCACAGAGAGAGCATTCCTTCCTTCAACAGTCACAACCAAGCATTCTTACTACAGGTCCCTCACTCCTGGGGTAACACGTCCAACTGCCGGATCTCACAGTGATGGCACATGGAACCCACTGAGGTAACTACAGCACATCAGCCATCTGGTGCTCAGAGCAGTACTGCTAGCAATACAGTCTTTCTCCTCCCAGCTATAGGATCAGTCTGTCCAAATCAGGGCACACAACACCCCAACAATGTACTACATAAACAAGCAGAGAGGAACAAAGATCCACAAAACTGTGTACAGAGGCAGTGAGGATCTGGGAATGAGCATATTCCTTAGAAGCATACATATTTTCAGTGCATCTTGTCAAGCAAATTCCTGGTAGATTCCCAAAAGCAGTGCATCCACCAGGCAAATTCCCTGGCATGTTCCCCAAGCAGAATCAGTCAGGGAAATCACGAATGGGCCTTAAACCAATAGGTTCTGGCCACAGTGTTCAGATGGTGGGGTACACCCAATATAGACCTGTTCACCTCTTGGAAGAACTAACTCCCACAGTTTTGTTGCATGCCACCAGCCAGTGGAACAGTCCCAGAGGATGTCCTGGTACTGGACTGGACAGTGATGTTTCCGCATACCTTCCCACCATTTCAACACATTCAGAAAGTACTCCTGAAACTCGGGAGGGAACCTGCAATAATGATCCTGTTTGCTCCAGATTGGGCCAGACAGGCCTGGCACTTGGTACTTCTGGTACTATCCAGCACAAAACCAATCAGCCTGACACTCAGTCACAACCTGTTGACTTTGTCCCAAGACAGAATAACATTGCCTGACCTCAGGACCCTGCATCTGACGGCATGGTTCTTGAGGAGTTAGACTTTCTGGATTGGATCTCTCAGAGGATGTCTGAAGGTGCATAGGGTTTCAAGGAAAACTCCTACCAGGAAAGCATATTTCTCTTATTGGAAAGGTCTTTTACTGGTGTACCCCCAGAAAAATAAATCCAATAGAGGCAGGTTTGCCTGTAATTCTGGCGTTCACCTAGTACACCTACAGTCATTTAAGCCTATGGCCTTCAGCCTTAAAGGTGCACTTTGTAGCAGTATCAGCATACATATCAGCTGGAAAGGGAAGGTCTTTGGCCTCACAGCCCATTTTCAAAAGCTTCAACCATTTGTATACACCAGTGAGAGACACTGTCCCACTGTGGGACCCTTGCCCAGCTTATAGAGGCTCCATGTTAGCCTATGGAGACTTTTGACCTGAAGCATGTCACATGGAAAAACATATTCCTAGTTGCAATGATCTCTGCTAGGAGTGTAGGAAATTATAAACCCTCTGCATAGAGCCAAATTACATAATCCCCCCACAGGGATAAAATAGTTCTTAAAACCAACAGGAAATTCCCAACTAAGGTGGTATCTGCATTCCACTTCAATCAGCCAGTAACCTCCTTGTACTTGATCCAGAACATTCCAGACCAGGTGAGGAAAAGTTGCATAGCCTGGACCTAAAGTGAGTCCTGACTATCACGTGGACTGGACAAAGATGTCGGGTCCCAGAGTACGTGCCTTTTTATTACTCATAGTGAGGTTGGCAAGCGTAAACCAGCTACAAAGAGAACTGTCTCTTGATGGATAGTCTTTTGTATTCAGTTGTGCTATGAAAAAGCTGGAAAAATACCACCAAGAGACTTAAGGGCACACCCCACAAGGGGTACCTCTCCCTCTGTGGCATTCTCAAGGGTCAGCCTATTGTTAGACATTTGCAAAGCAGCTACCTGGAAAACAGTACACACCTTTACAAAGGACTACTGTTTGGACATAAAGTCCAGAAGGGATGCCAGCTTTGGAAATGCTGTCTTGCAGAACCTTATTTCTAAGTAGGTTCTGGATCCAGAAGGTACTACTGCTACCGTCTGCATAAAGTGTAAACATTTATGTGAGAGATTCCTGGGTTTAGAAGAAAAAATTACTCATTGTAGTAATGTTGTTTCCTTTTAAGGTGCCCCTCACTATGTTTATACCCCCTCTTCCTCTTCCAGAACCACAGATAGGTTCACACAAGAATCAGTTCCTTTTTAGGGCTGCAGTGGGCATAGCCCTGCAGACCTCTTGCTATCAAAAAAGCAGTCCGTGCATTCCTTCCCACCGAAGAACACGTTGGGGTTACAATGCAGTCGCGTCCGCGTCTGTGAAGCACTCCGCTCATTGTCTCCATTGGCAGTCTCTGTGCACTAATTTTTAGTCTATCGGCGGTCAAGGTGGAACATGGCACACTCCGCTGTGTCCAAAATGGCCACCAAACTGTATTGCACATGCATGACTACTAGCACATGCACAGTACAGTGTGGTGGCCATCTTGGTCATGGCGGATGGTGCTGTGTTCCAACGTGACTGCCGATTTCCTTTTAAAAAAAAATTATACTTAGCCCCCACCTGACCCTCCCTCTCATCACCTCCCCAGAAACATAATAATAACACTGGGGGTGCCCAATCCCCCAGTGTCGTAATCAGGAATCCTCTGGCATGATTTTTTTTTTCCCACCTGTAAAAAGAAAAACATCCATCGATGCTTCTTATGGCCATTCCTGACCCTCCCACTCAACACCCACCCCCCAAGCCCTTACGTACCAATGGGGATCCAGCACCATAATTCTCTTTGGACACAGACATGTCTTCACTCTTCAAAGCCGGACCACGAACTGAAGAAACACATATGCAGTTCAATGTATTTCAGTGGGGTTTTGAACTTAGTGGCATCATAATTTGGGAATTTTTTTATGTTTTTAGCCCAAATTTTCAACATGCCTTTTTTGGGACCCGCCTCATGAACAATTGCACTGACATTAGGCAAATCTGTTCCAAAAGGGACTTCATGGTCCCTGCGCAAAATCACCTTTTGGGCTGGAGTTGAACATTTTCTCTGCCCTTGTTCATGAGCTGGGGTCATAAGAAGGCTATGTTGAACATTTAGTGTAAAAATATTAAAACAAAGTTATGAGCCTTCGTTGAATTTTGTGAACGCAGGCTTGTAATGTTGGTCATTTTCAATATTTTTACCCCAAATTTACAACATAGCCATATCTTTACAGCACCTTATGAATGTGACAGCTGTCATTTTCAAATTCTGGCCAAAATGTTTTTTTTTTTTGCATCTCAAAGGTGATTTTGCAGCCCCTTCGCAAAATCAACTTTTAGGCAGGAGATAAAAACGTTATCTGCCCTTGTTCATGAGATGGGTTCGTAAGATGGCTATGTTGAAAATTTGGTGTAAATATATTTAAAAAATAAATAATGTTATGATCCTACGTTGAATTTTGTGAACACAGGCTCATAATTTTGTTAATTTTCAATATTTTTAACCCAAATTTACAACTTAGCATTATCTCTACAGCACCTCATGAATATGACAGTCTTTTCAAATCCTGGCCCAAATTTTTTTTTGTTTTTTAACATCCCGAAGGTGATTTTGTGGTCTGTGCGAAATCACCTTTCAGGTGAGATTGGACATTTTCTTTGCCCTTGTTTATGAGGTGAGGTAATAAGAAGGCTATGTTGAAAATTTGTTGTAAAAATATTAAAAAGCAGTAAAGTTATGAGCCTATGTTGAAGTTGTGAACACAGGCTCTTAACTTTGATAATATTCATACTTTTGCCCACATTTAGAACATAGCCATTTTTTATCACCTCATGAATGTGACAGCTGTCATTTTCAACTTCTGCCCAAAATGTGTTTTTAGTCCTGAAAGTTGATTTTGCAGTTCCTGTGCAAAATCACCTTTAGGCCAGGAGCTGAACATTTTCTCTGTCCTTCTTCATGAGATGGGGTCATAACAAGGCTATGTTGAAAATTTGGTGTAAAAATAGTAAACACATTGGGCTGGATATTCAAACTGCGCCATTCTGAGGCACAAGCCCTTGCGCTGCGTAAAATAGTTGTGCAGGGGTGTGGCCGGGGCGATATTCAAAGGAGTTGCGCTATTGAGCAACTCCTTTGAATATCACCCAACCACAACCACTGTGCATGGTGCAGTGGAACTTGGCACCGCAAGTTGTCAGAGTGAAGCATTCAACGCGGTGGGCGCAAGTACCATTGCACCATCGCTAAAATCACGATATTCAAAGGTGACATGCAAATGGGGCCATAATTCATGCAAAGGCGGGGGGCCATTTGCATCTGATTATGGCCCCATTTGCATGCACCATTTAGCATGTAGGTGCACGATCCCTGAGGACGTAAGCCTGGCGCCCTGCTGAGCAGCGGCGGTCAGGGGACTGGCATGCCCAGCCCGATCGCGGGCAGCAGTGTAACTCCCCCCCTCATTACATATCCCTGGTGGTCCAGAGTGGACCGAAATGCCCGATCGCGGGTGATGTGTAATAAGCCCCGAACATAGCCCTGGTGGCTGGTGTCCCCCCACCCGAAGCCCACCACCCTGCTCCCCGGCATCCCACCCGCCTGCCGACCGCCGGACGACTGCCTGTAGGGGCTGCACGCCAGAGTAGGTGAGGCAGAGCCAATGGGCAGCACCATACCGTACATGACAGTCCAGATTTGTGAATTCACAAATCTGGACTGTCTTGTACGGTATGTGGGCTGCATGCCCATTGGCTCTTGCTCTGCACCAGGGCGGCAGGCCCTACCGGGCAGTCAGTCGGCGCGGCGCGGCGGCAGGCAGGTGGGATGCTGCCCGCCTGCCAGCTGCCGGGGAGTGGGGTGGTGGGGCTTTGTGGGTGGGTGGGTGGGGACACTAGCCACCAGGGCTATGTTCGGGGTTTATTACACCGCCCGTGGATCGGGCATTTCGTCCACTGGACCACCAGGGATATGTACGGGAGTGGGGTGGGAATTATCACACATACCGCCCGCCGATCGGGCATTTTGGTCCACTGGACCACCAGGGATGTGCGGAGGAGGCGGAGCCACATTGATGCCCGCGATCGGGCTGGTGGGGAGTACACTATGCCCGCGATCGGGCTGCGGGGGCACAGGGACTGGGTTGGGGGCCAGCCACAGGTGGCAGCTGCTGTGTTGCGCCCTGCAATACAGCAGCTCACCTGTGGGTGGCCCTCGACTTAAGCCTTTTTTTTTGGCTCAAAGTCCTGCAGGCGCAGGTTGGGGGTTGCGCCTGCACAACTCTGCATAGCCCAGCTGAATATCAGGCTGTGCAAGTTATGCATGGTTCCTCCCCCTCCAGTTCAGCATGCATTCATTTGCATTGCGCTGTTGCTCAGCATGTTTTCTGTGGCACAACTGCCTCCTGCTGAATATCGCAGAATGGAGCAAGTTTGGACTTGGGCAGGCGCAATCCTATTGTGCATGGCACAACCCTTTTGAATATCTGGCCCATTTTAAATATTTTTACCCCAAATTCCTTGGCTACAGCATATCAGCTCTGGCCAGAGTTTGTTTTTGTTGAGGTTGCTTGAGCATTACTATTGCAGTTCCTCCAACTGTAAGTTTGCTGCTATGGTTTACATGACAATATTTTCTCAAGTTTGTTTCAATTTGTTCAGTGTTTTTAAAATTCTATAAAATTGAAATTTTCAATGTATGCTTGTAACTTTTGTAATTTTAAGTACTTTGACCGCACATCTTCAACATGACCATTTTTTCACACCAGCTTTTTATGTGACAGCTGTCATTTTTCAAATACTGGCCAAAATGTGTTTTCACACTTTGTGGCACAAAATCACCTTTAGGCAAGATACAAACATTTTCCCTGCACTTGTTCATGAGGTGGGGTCATAAGAAGGCTATGTTGAAAATTTGCAGTAAAAATATTAAAAACACAAAGTTATGAGCGTACAGTATGTTGACATTTTAAATGCACACTTGTAACTTAGGTAATTTTCAATATTTTCACCCCAAATTTTCTATGAACCATTTGTTTCACACCACCTTATAAATATGAAAGCTGTCATTTTTCAAACCCTGGCCACAATATGTTTTCACACTTGTGGCGCAAAATTATGCTGCAGCCTCTATTTATAAATGACACTTGTCATGCTTAGAAGGAGTGGTCATAACAAGACGGTGTTGAAAATTTGAGGTCAAAATGTGAAAAAAACAGATATATCTGAATGAACATTTGAAATAAACTTCAGTCTTGATTTGTCATGGTGCTAGTCCCACCACAGAAGGAGTGGGAGTAGGTTTGTGTCCTGTTTTGGTTGTCCGGTCTGAAAACCCTGTTACAGAGAAAGAATCACGATGCATTTTCAGACATAAAAGTCTGAAACATTATGGGGTGAACCATGATTTTGAGCTTAAACCGTTTCTCTGAATGGTTTAGAGAGAACTAGATGAATATGCTTTGCCCGTTTAGTGCACACTTAGGTTCTGACCATAATATTAAGAATATGTTATGAAAATTGTGATATAAATGTGTACATAAAATTAATACATTTGCTCTTTCTCATTATGTCTTCTATCTTTGTCTGCATTATGTTTGAGGCTGTAGGACAAATCTGTTTTAAAATTCTGAATGCTAATGGAGAACACGACTGTGTTTTTTTAATTCATTTTTAAAATAATTTTTATTTCATTTTACATATAACATAGATGACATTTATACACCAGTCACAAAATAATAAACCTATACTTTTTAGCTTATGTTACAAATACATCTAGGAGATTATTAATAAATAGATTAGAAGACATCATAGGGCGTTGTACCTGAATTATATCTACTTTTCATTCATGTTTTAATATGGACGCCATCTGTTACCCTTAAAACTCTCAAAGCAGTTTATTACCCCTGTTTATAATGTCCTCTATTATACAAAAAAATATATATTTTTTTAAATTTATCTACTGAACAAGGGTAAATGTAGAAGGAGGGAGGGGAGTACGGGACACTTAGAGAAAGGGGACTATCATTTATGAATTTATAATTAGTATAGGAAATAGTAAAGATGCAATTGCTTTCCAGTCTAAATGCTTGGCATGTATAGCAGATCTAGAAAAAAATCAATTTATCTTTCTAATAAGAGTAATTATTTTCATTTTATTAGACCATTTACCATGATTGAAAATGCCTGTATTTTCTAAATTCCAATCTACCAGGATCATACGTTTAGTAGCCATATTGGTAATAGTATTTTTTTCTTGTGGTTTGTTCAGATGTAATCCATAAAACATGTTAAATGAAAAGATTTGAGAAGAAAAGTGTGGGTACATTTAGTTTGTCAAGTTCTTTCTGTGTAGCTTGCCACCAAGGAAGTATTTGAGGGCTCCTGAGGCAGTGTCCTAAGTTAGCCTTCATATTACTACCGTGTCAGCATTTATCATCTGTTTTTATTTTCATAGCATTCATATTTGCAGGAATCAGGTATGTCCTGCTTAAAATTTTTAGCTGAATGGATTTATTTGGTGCATATATAGTACATGCATTGTATTAGGTTTTTTTCCCCAAATTGTGGCCCTCAAATTTCTATTTAATATAATTCCTAATTCCTGCTCTCATTTCATTCTGTATATATCTCTCATTCTTTTATGGTGACTGTACATGCTAAGGTAAAATCATGCTAATTTTTGTTCATTAATTGTCACCGTAGTATGTTGATCTATACTTAAGATATCATTTAGGTCTTTTTGAGAAGTACAGTTCTTTTTCCTTTTCATGAAAATATTGATTTTATTATGTTTTCCATAAAATCTTTACCAGATCTTTCAAACTTTCTTTGTTTTTTTAATTGTTCAAAAGTTATGAAATTACATTCATCTATCAAATCTTTCCATCTGAAGATCCATAATGATTTTAGTTTTTTTAGTTAGCTTGCATTTCTAAAGCCTTTTTTTTTCCCCGCACCTCCGCCAGATCCAACGGGCTGTGACCCCCTCCCTCTGAGGGGTACGCCCTCTGGCCCCTGATCACTCTGCATGGCCACCCTGGAGTTCCCCATGGAGTCCATGGGCGGGGCCAGGGCAGGAGTGCCGCATGCCCCCCCTCAAAGAACAACAGAAATCCAGAACCTGGGCAGCCTCACAGAGAGCGATCGGGCCATCATGGGGTCCAGCTGGGTCCCGGTTTTCCTCCATTTTCTCCTGCACCTACACTGGTGCAATAAGCAGAGAGCTGTCTCCACCTCCATGGAGGCAGCCAATCGCCCTGGACATGGGCCAACCCCTTTTGTGGCTGTGCATCTGTGCCGACAAACAGCTACCGTTGGGTGTCAGCCAACAGCACACAGCATATTCCCCCTCCCCAAGGAAGGAAAGCAATTCTCCAGATGCTCAGTCATTCCTCCTCTGGCCAACCCCACCAAATGACCAGAGTCTGTTTCGGGACCCGGGTCGCCAGCGTGGCACATAGTGTGGCATCCAGAGCCTCAACCCTCAGCACCACTGGGCTGGCTAAATCCCTTTTTTTTTCCTTTTTATCAGAACCTGTAATGCTTAAAGGGAAGCTGTCATTTGCAGGGGCTCCCACCCCTGCAAGCTGTACACTCCGGTTAAGCTTTTGGGGAAAAAAGTGCCTTTTTTCATAAGGCACAAAGTAATTTATCTTAATTTGTAAAAGTCCACTACCCGGAAGCATAGCGGATGCTGGAGCGGCTCCATTAAGTGTAATGGTGCGGCGCTACACCGTGCACTTCACTGCATTTGTATAGAAGCGAACGGTGCGGCGCTGTACCATTACACTTAATGGAGCCACTCCAGCGTTCGCTATACTTCCAGGTAGTGGACTTTTACAAATTAAAATAAATTACTTTATGCCTTATGAAAAAAGGTGCTTTTTTCCCCCAAAAGTTTAACCAGAGGGTACAGTTTGTAGGGGCGGGAGCCCCTGCAAACGACCGCTTCTCTTTGAAGAGGACAGGAATCATTTCTAATTGGCAGCTGTTTATAATGTTCCTATTTTCAGAAACAATATTACTATCCTTAAATGAGGCATAGCTAACTGTACCTGAGTAAAATGTGCTATGAAAAACTATTTTGTATTGTTCTGGTTTTATTGGAAACATTCTGTTACAGTTCTTTTAGGGAACCAGTGATCTGGAGTTTTATCTATGTCATGGTTTATGTATAGAACTCTGAGCACGGATCTGATAGGACAATAGTTCATGCGTTGCATTCTTTTTTTTTTTTAATCTTTTCCCCCAATTTTCGCCTGTCCTCATTCTTGGCCGGGCGCGCCCATGTAGAGGCATGCACATACCATGGCTCGAGACAGCCTCTCGCAACTTGTCACCCCGTCTCACCTACGCTAGCCACTGGACTTCCACCCGGTGGCAGCAAAACTACAGGGGGGCAACGACCACCCCGAGAGAGGCAAGCTGCCCTACGGCTGCTCAGTCTTGCTGTCTCCCTTCCCCCCCCATGCTGGATTCCCGACCACCCGAATCCGTTCCCAAATCCGGGTCGCCAACGTGACGCGAGGTAAGGTATCCAGTGCCTTAGCCCTCTGCGCTACCTGTCCAGCATGCCTTGTCTTCTATATAAACAAACCGTGACATAGTAAAAACTCCCAAGTTTCTGGTTCCATGAAAAGAACAGCTCAGAATGTTGTCCGTAAAAAGACAAAGTTGAAAACACAAGTTTTCACATTAATGCTTATTCAGGTACAGTTAAATATGTATCATTTGGATGTACACATGTAATTTCTGTTAATAGGGCCATACTAACTGCTGCCAATTAGCACTAATTTCCTGTCCCCTTTTAATGTCCATAGCATGTCTTCTGTTTTATTCTTCATGTGCCATCCAAGTAAAGTGGTGGACATAGAGTTTATTAATTCTAGTTTTGTTTTTTTGATAGGTTTAAATTCACATTGCTGTTATTTTTTTAAACAGCCTGTACATAGTGATGTTCTTGGGGTTTGCCTAGTTCCATGCTGTTCTAATTTAATTTGAAATTAAATAATTTCCCAAATCTGGACAATTTATCCCCCCCCCAGCTTCCTTTGTATGCAAGGCTGTCCCAGGCAATCCTAGGCTACCCACATCTCCATAAAAACTTTTTGAAAAGTCTTTTCATTCTTTCAGTCCATGTTTTTTCCCCATTATCCCATTAGGATTAGCTTAAAAAATTATTCTAGATAAAATCAGCATTTAGATGAGATCAGTCAGACCACACAATGATACTGAACATTTTTCCACAAACCCAAATTGGTTTGTATTTTTTTTTTCTGAACAAGGAATGACATTCAGATTTAATATTGCTTGACTTTCAATGGATAATATAATTCTTGAGTACTTTGTGGATGTTTGAATTGTAGTTCTTAAAATATCAGATTTTGGGGGTGCTAATGAGCAGCTAAGAAGCAGGACGTGTACTCCTCGAGCTCTGCACCCCAGAGACCTAAATAAACTTTTTTTACTAAACTAAAGGGTAAAGCTGTTGGATTCTGCATTGTAAGTGTTCTGTGCCGCAAAATGATGGATGATTACCTCTCTAGTGCATCCGGAAAACCCACAAGAAATGCTGGGAAGAACCCAAAGAAACAGCCGACTGGGCCCACGTTAGAAGGTACAGGCCCAATATCCTTCTCGGCAGCAGAACTCACAGTATTGGGGCGGGAGGTGATGGCACAGGTCTTAGCTGCACTGAATCCCCGTTTGGAAAAGCTGGAGAATACAACAGAGGCGAAACTGCAAGAAATAGCGGAGAGAACAGCAGTACATGGGGAAAGATTAACAGAGGTGGAGGACCGCACATCTAGAGTGGAGGATGTGGTGCAGCCATTGCCGGAGAAAATTGTTGCCCTAGAGAGAGAGAGTTGGAAGAACTCAGGGAGGCCCTCGACTACCAAGAAAATTATTTTAGAGTACTAACCTGCATCTACAAGGGCTCCCTGAAGGGCAAGAAGGGCCGGATATAATGAAATTCTGTGCTGAACAGCTACCAAAAGTGCTGAAGTTGCAGCCTAAAGGGGGAAAGCACAAGATCGAAAGGGTGCACAGAGCTGTACTGCCAAAGCCAGGGCCGGGCCAGCCCCCTAGAAGCATTGTGATCTGGTACCATAACTTCCAGGATTGGGAAGCAGTGATCAAAGCCTTTAAGTTAAACCAGCCAGTCGAAATAAATGGGGTGAGAATCCATGTTACACAAGACTACTTGAACAGGCTACTTAAGAAACGACGAGTATTTGGTGCTGCGATGGCTCAGCTGAGAGAGAGATGCAAGTGGAGCACTTTATGATTTATCCAGCAACCCTGAAGATAAAATACGAGGGAGCAGTATATTCATTTTGGGAGGTGGAGAAGGCAAACGTCTTTATAAAGGAACTTAGAAAGAAAATAGGCCGAGGATGATGGCGATTTGTTGGAGGGAGTAAGAGAGACTAGAGACACTGACAGTTTCCCTGGTTAGGGGTGATACCCCATGGTTAATTTGTGTTACAAAAGTTCAGGGTTGAAGTACATGAATCTGTGAGAACTGCGGCTAACTCGGCCTATGTTGGTGGCTGAATGGGAACTCTATAAAAAAGAAAAACCCTCATTGGGATCATGGAAGCATGGAGGAGGAAGGCTGGGAAAGCGTGAGGAGACAATGGAAGAGCGCCACCTGGAAGGTAGGCCGGGAGGAGGGTATGGTGGCTCGGGCCTAGCGTGTGTATTTGTGTTAGTCACCTGGCCTTCTCCACTGATCTCTGACTGGGCCAGTCATTGAATTGAAGCTCCACAACTTATTTGGACTGTGGGGGTTGATAAATGATGGGAGGGGGGTACGATTTAGCTGTAGACAATAATCATAGTGGGTCAAAGCGAATTGTTAGTAGTTTGATTTATGTAGCAAGAAGTCATAATTATGTTACGAGAGGTTTTCTCTTTTTCATATATGGCACTTCACTATACCACAGAAGGGATGGGCCCGAGTCGGCTATAGGTAACGTGGTCTCTGGGGGAGAGGAGAGGCAGCTGCTTAAACAGCAAAGAGCTGGAGGTGCTGCTGTGATGGCAAATAGAGAAACTGGTGAACGAAGATCGAGGAAGGGGATGGGGGATTTTTGGTGGGGGAAGGTAAGCTCTATAGAGCTTCGTAGTATGAGTAAAGCTGAGAAGGGAGCAAAGGGAGGGATTTGGTATGGGGGGTAAAGTCAAGAGTAATTGAGATTCACAAACAAGGGACAGGAGCAAAAAGGTTTGCAAGGAAGTAGAAGCTTCTGATATGGATGCTGCAACGGTCATGGCCATGGATGGGGGGATTATTTCGGAGCATAAACTGGCACTAAAGGGAAGGGCGAGTTTGAGGAATTGTTGGGAAAGAATGGGAAAAGGGAAAATGAAAGGAGATAATGGGGAGAAATGACATGGTGGTACAGTCTTGGAATGTGCAGGGCCTCTCCTCCCCAGTTCAGCGGAGCGCCGTTTTAACAACTTTAAGGAGGGCACAAGTGCAGGTGGCTCTCCTGCCGGAAACGCACTTGATGCTGGTGGAGCATGGGAAACTTAAAAGGGACTGGGTGGGTGCCTTCTATGCATCTTCTTTTAACTCTCGAAAGCAGAGAGTGGCAATCTTGGTACATAAAAATCTGCCTTTGCAGGGTATGAAAATACTTATGGATCCAAGGGAGGGCAGATATGTCTTTGTAACTGGGACTCTCCATGGTGTGAAGTCACATTCAGGGAGTGTATACGCACCAACTAACTTAGATCAAGAATTTTATAATACTATCCTGACTATATTAGTAAAAGAACAATTTGAGAATTTAATTATGGGGGGGGATTTTAATTGTACACCTGATGCTACCCTCGATCACTCAGAGGGAAAGGGATGCAGGGACCCACGTATCAGAAAATGGCGGGAGGGATTAGCAGAATTGAATATGGTGGATGCCTGGAGGATGGCGTACCCACAGAATAAGGAGCTTACTTTTTATTCCAATCCACACAAAACCTGGTTGAGGATTGACCATGTTTATGTAGTGCTGAGTTGGTATGAAAAGCTCAGAAAGGTGGCACATGGGCCTATACAGATCTCAGATCATACATACAGGGGTGGTGGCGTCCTTTCAGTCTCTGAGTGAAAGGGGGGAAACACAGGCATGGATATTCCCTACTTATATGTTAGGTTCACAAGAATTTCAGGAGTATGTGAAGGAACAATTTAAATTCTATATGGATACAAATGCACTGACTGCCACTTCCAAATCAGATAGACATTAAATACCCTTTTGTTGGACGAGGCTTGTAAGAAATTACACTATCTGAAACATAGGATATATGAGTGGGGAAACAAGCCTGGACCACTGTTGGTAAGCCTTGTGAAGGGAAGAAAGAGTGCTGTGCATATCTTGGGCATTAAAAATTGAAGAGGGCAGGTTGCTACCAAGTATGAGGAGATAAGGGAGATATTTAAGAAATATTATGAAGACCTGTATAGATCAGATGGGGAGGGAAGGGAAGGAGATATGCGAAAATTCCTGGATAAGCACAGGTTGCCCCAAATAACAGAACAGCAACAGGAGATGTTAGACAAGGAGATTACCAGAGAGGAAATCACTCGGGCTATTAATACAATGAAGCCTGGGAAAGCCTGCGGCCCAGATGGACTGCCTGCAGAGTATTGCAGATTGCTGAAGGAAGAAGTAAAGGAGGCTATGTGGGAGCTATTTAGAGAGGGAAGAGAGAGTGGAGAACTACCTGCCACATGTGGCGGAGCCATGGTGTGTGTGATTCCCAAACCAAATAAAGACCTAAGGGAATGTGCATCGGATAGACCCATATCTCTTCTAAATTGTGATGCCAAGGTGTATGCTAAAATTCTGGCCACCAGATTGGAGGGTATCCTTCCTGACTTGATCCATCCGGATCAAACCGGGTTTATAAAAGGTAGGCACTCTTTATCATAACATCAGAAAGGTCCTTAATGTCATAGAGCAAGCTAAGGGACTGGGGCGGGCAGCCGTACTGTCTGTGGATGCTGAAAAAGCATTTGACAGGATTGAATGGCCATACCTGTTTGAAATATTAGAACGATTTGGACTAGGAGAGAGCTTTATTAGAATGGTGAGAGCATTGTAGCGGACACCTAAAGCTGCAGTGCTGGTCAACGGGAACCTAACAGAACAGTTTACACTGCATAGGGGAACGGGGCAAGGATGCCCTCTCTCCCCTTTGTTATTCGCAATGGCGGTAGAACCACTGGCCATAACTATTAGAGAAGACCCAAGAATACAAGGGGTGAAAGGGAAAAGTGGAAGGCAGCATAAAATCACATTGTATGCTGACGATATGATGTTACACCTGACGAGGCTGCCCCAGTCCATGCCGGCTCTGCTGGAGGTTATCTCACAATTTGCTGTGTTCTCTGGATACAAACTGAATTTCGGAAAGTCTGAAATTATGTTTCTAGGAGAAGGGGGGGGGGTGGAATACATGGGGCCTGCGGAGGGTAGGTACACATTTTACTTACTTGGGGATCAAGATAGGAAAGGACCTCAGATCACTATATAAACTAAACTATAGTCCACTACTGAGGTCAGTGGGAGAAGACATGAGTAAATGGAGGAACCTACCTATATCCTGGCTAGGACGTATTAATCTACTTAAGATGAACGTTCTTCCCAGAGTGTTATACCCTCTGCAGATGTTGCCCATAGGGCTAACAGGGAAAGATATAAAACAATTGGCACAATATATGGCACAAAAACCCTGGCACAATATATCAGTTGGGGGGTGAGGATATAGCATGCACCAAGCAGGAAAGGGATCTTGGGGTTGTCATCTCTGATGACCTCAAGGTAGGGAAACAGTGTGACAAGGCATCAGGTAAAGCAAATAGGATGCTGGGATGTATAGGCAGGGGCATCACCAGCAGGAAAAGGGAGGTCATAATTCCGCTATACAAAACACTAGTGAGGCCCCACCTGGAGTACAGTGTACAGTTCTGGAGACCATACCCACGTAAGGACACAGACAGGGTAGAGAAGGTTCAGAGGAGGGCAACAAAGATGGTGCATGGGTTGCATCACAAGTCCTATGAAGACAGGTTGAAGGAACTGAACATGTACTCCCTGGAGGAGAGGAGGGAGAGAGGGATATGATAGAGACATACAAGTATCTTACAGGGAGGAACAGGGTGCAGGAAAACACTATTTTAAGCGAAAAAGATGTTTCAGGACTAGAGGGCATGGGATGAAGTTGGAGGAGGACGATTCAGAGGAAACATGAGAAAGAATTTCTTCACAGAACGGGTGGTGGACAAGTGGAACACCCTGCCAGAGGAAGTGGTGAGGGCTGAAACAATCATGGGATTTAAGAATGCATGGGATAGACATAAAGGAATTCTAGAGGGCAGGGGTAAGGGGAAACAGACTTCTAGGAAAACAAACTGAACTTACAAGCTCAAATGGGCAGACTGAGTGGGCCATAGGCCCTTATCTGCCAACACTGTCTATGTATCTATGTAATTTGAAAAAGATTGTTATAAATTCATTTGGCAAGGGAAAAAGCCAAGGGCTAGCCTTAATAAATTGAAAGCTGATCAAGCTAAGGGAGGGCTAAACTACCCAGATATGAAGCTATACTTCTGGGCCGCACAAATGAGGATCATTAAAGATTGGGTGTGTAGACCGAAGGAGGCTAGTTGGATGGATCTGGAGGAGAAGGGATACGGGGTCCGGATTTCTTCCTTATTAGCTGAAGGAGGTAGAAGGGTGCTACGGGAAAAGAGGGATTCTAATATTTTAGTGAATGGTGTAATGGACAGTTGGGAACAAACTAAAAAGATGATGGGGCACCAAAAAGGGGAATCATTTATATTACCACTAGCTGGGAACCCATTCTTTATTCCGGGGGTAGGAGACCCTGCATTTCGAATGTGGGAAGAAAGAGGAATATTGTGTCTTAATGATATAAGAAAGAGTGGGGGGTCTATCCATTCAACAAACTTAGAGAAGGACTGTGCTTATCGGCTCATCATCTGTTCAGATATTTCCAAATGAGAAAATATGTGCAAGATATTGAGAAACAGAGGGAGCCGGGATCTAAGGTTCATGTCCTCGAAGAATTGTTGCAGCAAATCAAGCAGAAGCCCGTAGGTATTATAAGGAAGGCTACATCCCTTCTGCGACTCCAATGGCCAGACATGACAGCTAAAACTAAGCACCTCTGGGACAGGGATTTGGGAAACGCATTGACAGAGGAGCAGTGGACCTTAATGAAGGGGACACATCAAGGGCTCCTACTATGTAATAAATATAAAGAGGCAGCATATAAATTTGTGCATAGGCTGTACACCCCACCAGTGGCAGTTAATAGATATAACCCAACAGTATCGGCCATTTGTCAGAGGTGTGGTACTGCCCTGGAGAACTTATATGCATTCATTTTGGGCATGCCTGATGCTCCAGTTCTTTTGGGAGGAGGTGGTGAGAGAATTGACAAACATGAAAGGGCATCACATTAGAGTGGATCCACTTTTAATGTTAGTTGGCATAGATGGTATGCACCAGGATGAATGGGAGGTGTTGGAGAGATGGGTGAGAATACTCCTGGTGTTGGCAAAGCAATGTATCCTAAACACATGGGTGTCTGGAGATAAACCTACAATTAGGCAATGGAGGAACTTAGCATGGGTTGCACTGCAGCTTGAAAGCTTAACATACAAAGTTAAGGGGCGTGAAAATCAGTTTATGAACATGTGGGCACCCTATTGGCACACTATGAACCCCAAGGAGCAGGAAGTGTTAAGATGATGGCAATAAAGTTAAAGGGACAAGAGAGTAGGGAGACCAATAATAGGATGCTATGAAACAGTAAAGGGAGCCCATGAAATATTTGATGCCCTCTCTATTTTAGGGGTAGCTGTGGCTAAGAAGTAATAAAAGGAAAAAGAAAACTAAAGGAGTAATGTATTAGATGCTGTAGAAGAACGTATTGATATACACAGTAGATGAAGTGAATTCTCGATTAACTGGGGAATGGGGGAGGGAGGGTTTTATATAGGGGTGGGGGATTTGGAGGTGGGGAGTTCCTTTTTTTTTCTCTTTCTTTCCTCTCTCCTAATACTATGGTATTTAAAAGTTAAATAATAGATACATGTACTTGATATGAGCTATATGTAATAGATCTGTAATAATATTGAAATTAACTTGAAAGCATAATGGATGTAAAAGAGAGGATGTAAAAGAGAGAAACCCTAAGTTCTAGGAAAAGAATGTTATGTGTCTGCTAAGATGAGAGCTGTTGCTTTTGTTTTGGTTTGAATAAGACAGCTAATACAAAGTTTATGCCAAAAAAAAAATCTGATTTTTTTCCTTGGAATATACATCTAGTGGCATGACTATGGATTTCTGATTATTTGGCACAAAACCTGATATATCTGAAAAAATTCAATTTGTCTAAACATTCTAGTACAGAAAAATAGGGTGTTAGTTTGGTTACCACATTTCCTATCCTTATCCCTTGTACTGTATATTATTATTGGGCATCATTCTTTGTAAACATTGCTCTAATGCCAAAAAAATAAATAAGGTTGGGGATAGGGGACACCCCTGTCTCACCCCGTTAAAGAGTTAAAATGTTTCTCAAATATTCCATTTCACTTTTTGGAATGATTTAGGTTAGTGTGTACAGTTGCTAAATAATAGTAAAGCTTGTTCCATGTATTTTCCATTGCTGTGACACTGCAAATATGGCCAACACACAATGTCAAAGGCCCTGCTTGCATCAAGGCAAAAGTCACTGATTGCGTGGTATCTTCCTTAAGATATTCCAAGACAGACTGCACTTTTTTTAGGCCTTGATGCAATGTTCTTCCCTTTGTGAAGCCAGTTTTCTCGGGGTGAAGGCAGGGGGACACAGTGGGCAAGTCTGTTCAATGCCATCTTTGCTAAGATTTTATCATCTGTATTTAGTAGTGCAGTAGGTCTGTATCCTTCCAAGTATTTGTGGTCTTTTCCTTCTTTGGGTAGTAATATAATTTCTGCTTCATTAAAGGATTCAGGGTTCTTCCTTTCCTCTGCCAGCTCCCGACCATCCTGGTAAATCAAGGAATATTCAGCTCCTGAAAACATAACAAGACTTCAGTGGTCCAACCATCTCTCCCTGGGGTTTGTCTTTGGGCAGTTCATCCATCACCAGCTTAATGTGTGCTTTTTAATTTCATGATTTGTGTCATCAAAAACTGGAAGAATTACAGAGTTTAAATCTGTTTGTATAGTAGCTTTGAGGTTCTGTTTATGCACATTTGCAAACTGTTGAAAAAAATTAAGATTCAATTTAATTTCTTTGGCACTAAAAATAAGCTCACCTTTTTTAACATATATATGATATTCTTTTCACTTTGAGCAGGATTCACAAAGCGGTTTGGGACTAAGTCCAACACCGCAACCCCAGTGGTGCTCCAAAATTGCCATAGCTGCAGAGCACCCGATTCACAGCCGCAACAGTTGCGTAAGATGCTACGGTGAGTCCCACTGTCCGTAGCAGCCTCCCGCAGCTGCTGTGCTGTCCCTGGCAACAGCACCCAACTGCTGCCGTAATCCTTGGAGTCGTCATAATCCGGCTCTACCTTTGTGAATACCGGCAGTGCGGGTAACCTGAAGATTCTCAAGTGGCAACCCCCTTGTGCTGAGGTTTTCCCGCAGCTGCGGGACCCTCCCCATGGTTAGTGAATCCTGCCCTCTGTTTCATGAGCAAGTTTGCCATTGTTTTTCCCCCATTTTATCTCCTTGAAAATAGACTGAGGTTTTAAGTTTTCTTATATTACATTCAGTTTCTTTAATAATTAGTTTCATATATTTTCACATTTTCTCATTCATTAAAATAATTTGTATTACTTTCTTTCGTTTTTTCTATCTAAATTTAAGTCTCTATGTCTAATTCAAATTCCTTTTGCTTTTGACATTTTCTGTTACATATGGCATAACTAATTATTGCCTGCCTTATTATGGCAAGGCAACTTTTATTTCTTAGGTGCACAATCCCAGATGCTCTGGACGTCTTAGGCACCCAATCCCAGAGGCTCTCCGTGTCTTACAAATATAGACAGTTCAAAGAGAAAGGACAGTCAGGAATACATAAGTAGAGCAAAAAATTATAAAATATAATAAAATCAGTAGACAACGTGCAAAATGCGAGCATTACAGATATATAAAAAAAAGTTTTTCTCAGCTGTATATTTGGGAATGTCAGAGCAAACAGATAGGTCTTTAAGTGGCTCTTAAACACCTCAGCTGAAGGGGCCTCACTGGCAGCTGGTGGTAGCAAATTCCACAGGACGGGGCTGGCGACACTAAACGCCCTGTCACCAGCAGTTTTTAACCTCGTCCTGCGAATCGCATGGAGGCCGCTAGAGGAGGAAAGGAGGGAGCGGACAGGAGCAGCAGGTGTAAGGAGGTCAGCCAGATAGCCAGGGCCTAGTCCATGCAGGGTCTTAAAGGCGAGCAAGCCCACCTTGAAGAGAATACTCCTCCTGACTGGCAGCTAGTGCATGGCTTTAAATGCCTCCCAAAGTTGACATCCCTGTTTGTCACTATTGTAATTAAAGAACCAATATTTGATTATGACATTTCGTAAGACTGAAATTCTTGGTCTCTTAGAAGTAAATTATCAAACCTTCAGCTATGCTGGCTGGGTAACCTGAAAAACGGCACAATATTTACATTTACCAAGGCATGGCTGAAATGCATATTTGCTTTATGTCACAGCTAATTACATCCTTTACTATATTTTTGTCAAAAAATATACAATCCAATCTGGAGAAGGTTGAATGCTGTTTTGAAAAAAAAGTAAAATCTTTAATCTTTATATGTTTTCCCCTCCAGATATCTATGAATTCACAATCCTCTATATCCAGCTTCTCAGATATCTTGAAATTCTTTCATCATCTTGTATTACCCTGTATGTTGTAGCCTGTTTTGGAGTTGCTAAAGTATCAAAGTCCCCTGACATAATCTTACTACAGGGGTTTGAAGTTAAAATAGCCTTCTGTAAATTTTTTAGAAAATCATCATAGTGCTCAAAAATGCACATACTGAACCTAATAAAAATTCACTTCCACATAGAAGCCCTCTAACCAGTAATATCCTGCCCTCATGGTCTTTGTATTATGCTGTTTTCTTAAAATAAAACTGTGTATTATTCCAGGTGCATAGAAACTTTGTCCTACCTATTTTTCCTAAATTTTTAAATTTCAGATACAGATGGATGGGTCTCTTGTAGGGCAAGGATATCGGCCTACTTTTTGCTGCATACATCAGTAACCATTCCCTTTTGATGGCAGAATTAATCCCATTTACATTCTGTGTAGCATAATTATAGTTAAAATGGCCTTGAATCATTGCTTGATATAAGCATCTTTTTGGGTTGCTATTTTGCCAGACATTCTTAATTTTCCCATTATTTTCATGTATCCCCGTGCTCTGCTAAACACCCAAGCTATCTGTATTTTCCCTGGTATTATTTCTTTAGTGCTTAACCCATTGAGCACCATAATCGTAACCTTTTTTGAAACAGAAGGCTCCTCCCCGCGATAATAATCCAAAGAAGTGGCCAGTCGGTTTTTAGGAGCAGACAGTCATACAGGAAATGCATGATCAAATTAAGATTTTAGCATGTATGTTCCTTTGTTTTTTTCCCACCACAGCACAGCGCTACCAAACTCATCTTGTGTTTCTTGAGCCTGCAATTTGCTTTTCACCACTGCCAGACATGCTGCCTTGTGTAGTCCGCACACAGCACTCGGTCTGGCACATACACAAAGGTAGAGGGCCCACCTGGCTTAACAAGCATCTCCTGCGTGACCAGATGACACGTCGCTCATCGATCAGGATTGTTGTTGTGCGCCCCTCTCCCCGCCATGAGCTGTGTGATAGAAGAGTGGTGGCAGTATACAAAGAAGGAGGGGGCCTGCACTGACATAGCACAGTATGCAATGCAGGAGGGCCCATCTGGAAATCCAGGTAGTCTGACCCAATGCAGGTGGGCCCCCCCCAGAGTTCAGGCCCGGGACAACAGTCACGGTTGTCCCCCCCCTTCCAACAGCATCCCGTAATTTGAACCTTCTCCTTCCAGAGCTAATTAGGGGTGTTTCTAGGGTCTGAAAAGATTAGGGGCTTGAGACCCCACTTCTTCTCTTGCGTGAAACAAACTACTATGACGGTGTCAGTTTTAAGAACTGAGAATTTTTTATTTGGGGCGAATGAAAACGATTCCGTGCTCCGGCCACTAATGCCCATGCCTAGTGATGCCCCTCCAGTTAATGGAGCCCCCATTTGAGCCCATGTTTTCAGCAGAGCTCAAGTACTGGACTTGGAAGACAGTATTTATGGTAGCTGTTACTTCTGCCAGAAGGGTCAGTAAATTACACATGAAGAGGGTCTCGAGTTCCTACTTAGATTGAACCAAGGAGTTCAGAACTGACAGCACATGCTATGGTGAGGAATTTAAAGGCAAGTCAACAGCTAAAAAGGCTGTCTCTCATTGGATACAGTTTTATTATGGAAAGGCTGGCATGCAGCCATCCAAAGGTCTATGAACACATGCCATGAGCACTATGTCTGTTACTGTGACAGGTACAAGGGATAGTCCCCTTTTTGGAGGTTTATAAAGTAGCTACTTGGTCTACAGTGCATACTTTTACTTCGCATTACTGTCTGGACAACTAGTCATGAAGGATGACAGGTTTGGTGCTTCTTTGCTTCAGAACCTTTTTCCTAAATAGGTTCTAGATCCTGACTCCCAGGGAAGTGCTTGGAGTCTACAGATAACATGACATCACTTGTAGACTGCCTTTTTTTGAAGAAAAAATGATTGTAGTAATGTGGTGTTTCTTCTAGAAGGTTTACTAGTGATCTGTGCAAACCCTTCCCTAACTCCCCTTCTAGAACTGTAGTACAGAAGGGTTCTTCAGACTGATAAGATGTATTTTACTGCTTGAGCATTCTGTTAGTGCAAACTTTGCAGTTTTCATAAGTTTCATCTATGATTTTTTTTATTTTTTTTTATTCTCATTTACATTCCATTCCATTAGGTAAGAATGCTTAGTATAGATTAGATAAAGCGGGGAGGCACAGCAATATTAATAGCTAAGTCAGTTGCCTTTACTGTGCTACAGGAGTGGTGGGACCCCTCAGGAAGATACATTATTCTCCAGGGCACCTTAGAATCCTTTCCAATAGTTCTGGGCTCAGTGTATGGTCCAAATGTGGACTCACCACAATTTTTTGTCAGTCTGCTCTCATTGCTAACATTTGATCTCCCCATGTTAACTGTGCTGGGAGGGGATTGGAACCTAGTGCCCCAACCTGACATGGACCGCTCGGACAATAAGAGGGTTGGTCTATCCCCAGCTCAACGGGCTCTGAAAGATCTCATGACTGGCACGGGAACAATAGATGCATGGCGTATTCTGAATCTAAAGAGCATCAATACACCTACTTCTCCCCACCCCACAAAACCCTATCCTGAATTGACTACTTTCTGTTTAGCTCCTTTTCCCTTCCAGGTATCTTAGATGTAGCTATTCACCCCAGTGTATTATCTGACTACTCTCCATTTAGCCTTTCATATCTACTAGGCCCAGGCATTCGGAGAGATTCTCTCTGGTGCCTTAATACCCAGCTCCTGCAGAGTCCCTCTACTTTAACCCATAGCCAAAACTTTATCTCCGCTTTTCTGGAGACCAATAAAGGTTCAGTGAATAGAGCTGACATCGTTTGGGCTGCGCTAAAGTGTGCCCTCCGCAGCAAATATATTCGTCTAGCATCCATCCAATCTCGACAAAGCAGGGACAAACTAAATATTTTATTAGGGGAAATCCGACAGCTTGAACATTCTCTCCACCGTTCATCCCCTGACTCAGACTGGGCTAAGTTGCATTTCCTACAGTCCCAGTATGCGGAACTTATGGCCCAGAAAGCCAAACTTTCTCTACACCCCACCAAGTTAAGATATCTGGAATCCGGGGAACATGCTGGTAAACTTTTGGCCCTTAGGCTCAGACAGGCTTAGGCGGCCAAATTTGTGCCAGGTTTGCGTCCATCTCTGGATGAAGACATAGTTTCAGACCCCAGAAAGACTGTCTTCATTTTTGGGAAATATTACCAATGACTCTACTCAGTAGAGGAACCTTCTACCTTAAGGGGCCAATCCACCACAGAGTACCTGAACTCCACAGCTCTCCCAACTTTATCTCCCCAAATGACTGCAGACCTAGGAGTCCCGATCACAGTCAGTGAAGTAGAACGAGTCATTAAACACTTACCCATGGAAAAGGCTCCTGGACCAGATGGCCTCCTGACTAATTTGTATAAGGTTTGCCTCCCCCAATTAGCACCACTTTTAGTGGAGGTCTTCAACTTCTGGTTTGAACAAGGTGTGGGAGACCACTTCTTTTTGGAGGCCCTGATAACCCTTATCCCTAAGCCCGGTAAAGACCCCCTACACCCAGGCAAATATCAACCGATCTCTCTCTTGAACTTGGATGTGAAAATCCTAGCTGAAATCTTAGCCAATCGTCTAGCACCGGTTATGGGAGAAGTCATTGGACATGAACAGGTGGGCTTTATGTCAGGTCGGACCTCAGGGGACTGACTGCATGAGGAAACTCTTGCACCTGATCGTGGCATCGGGGGAGTCCGAAGTTCTGGCCGCTTTGGTCTCCCTTGATGCTGAGAAAGCATTAGATTGGGTCTCCTGGGAGTTTTTATTTGCCTCCCTCAATTGTTTTGGAGTATCAGCTGACTTCATCAAATGGGTAAAAATGTTGTATTTCTTTCCCACAGCCAGAGTGTGGTGTAACGGCCACCTATCCGCCTCATTCCCCCTTCAATGGGGGACCCGTCAAGGCTGTCTGCTTCCCCCCTTCTTTTCAGTTTCTACTTAGAACCCCTAATACACAGGTTGGTTAGTTCCTCTACCCTGAAAGGCATCCAACTAGAATGAAAGCGCTACATTCTCTCAGCCTATGCTGATGACCTGCTGTTACATGTAGAAGACCCCAGCCTTACTATCCCCGCCTTGCTGGATGAATTGGATTGCTTTTCCAAAGTCTCTTCCTATAAGTTAAACCTCTCTAAGACCAAAATCTTCCCTCTCAATAATCGCCTCATTAGGGCAAATTATACTGACTTGGGAATATTGTGGGAGTCTAAAACCCTTACTTATTTAGGGATAAACGTAGCTCGAGATATCCCCATTATGGTTAAAGAGAACTTTACCAAATTATTGCAAACACTGAAAGCTGACCCGGATAGATGGGGGGCACTCCTGATGTCACTTTGGGAATGCAGCAGCATCCTCAAAATGAATGAGTTGCCTCGCCAACTTTACTCAGAGGGAATGGTGTTTTTTTTCTTTCCCAGACTTTGGTTTGCCAGTCTTCAAAAAATGCTTAACAACTTCCTGTGGAGGAACAAGGTAGTACGCAGGGCATATGGCAAACTTGCAGCCCCCAAACTGCAGGGTGGCCTAGCCCTCCCTTCCTTTTTCATTTATTATGGGGCCCAGCACATCAGCAAGCCAGCGCTTTGGATGAACGACTCGGTTGTGCAGCATACCAGCACTTACATCCCCATCTGGCTATAAACTGAACAGGCTTTAGTGATTAGATCACATTGCTCCCTCTCTGCACTGGCATATCAGCTTCCCTCCCGTCTTCCACAGCCCCCGAAGAATTCCCCAATTGGCTGGTCTCTTCGAGCACTGCACCAAATACAAACCCACCTATCACTAAACTGGCATAGATCACCTAGTCAACCCCTATTAAATAATCTACATTTCCTGATAGGCCACCATGCGATTCTACTATCCTTCTGGCCCCAATTGAAAAATTGTACCCTCGCTAACTTTGTTCACAATAATAATCTAGTCTCCTTTCCCACCCTTCAGCTTCAGTTCCAGCTTAGCAATAAGGACATATTTAAATATTGGCAATTAAAAAATGCCATACTCTCGTTTCTCGGACCCAAGCCCTGGATTTCCTATCCCAGGAGGATCTACCCTCTGTATTTCAGGTGGTAAATCAGCCCCACGCTGTTTCCAGAGTCTGTAAACCCCTACAAACCCTAGACTCGTTTCTCCCGTCGGGCATCTGCTACTACTGGGTCCAGACACTGTCTCTTCCTGCAGAGGCTACTTTTTGGAGGGGTGTACATAAATTCATTAAACAAGACAGGCTGCGCTTGACCCAGTTTAATATTGTGCATAACCTCTACTACACCCCTGTTAAATTACATAAAATAGGCAAACTTACATCCCCACTTTGTTCTCGGTGTGGAGATACTCCAGGTTCATTATACCATATGCTGTGGAGCTGCCCGAAGACCCAATTGTTTTGGAATTCCATAAAACAAGCCTTAGATCCTCTCTTGGGATTGGAGTCATTATTTTACCCCAGGATGCTGCCTCTTAACTCTATACCCCTCCGGAATGCCTAGAATTAAGAAGGCTCACCTTGCACTGGTGTCATCCATGGCAAAATTAGTAATATTAAGGCACTGGAAGGAGGATTCCCTTCCTTCTGTACTAAAATGGTATCGAGAAACTCTACTAGCAATTCTGTTGGAGAAGCATATTGCCAATATGCAACATAGACTACCCTCCTTTCAGTCTACATGGAAGCCCCTTTTGACCCTACTGCCTCTTTGGAGGCCATAAATGTCAGGCCCTTATATTATGAGAATCTTGCAACTCCCTTTTTTTCTCTTTGTCCCTGTCTGATGTGCAGGCTCTTGGGGAGGTGGGGTTAGAGGGGGAGGTATGTGTTTCGTGATTTGTATTTCCTCTTTTGTCTATTGTAATCTGTGTTTGTTTTGTTTTATTGAATGTATTGGCAGCTCCCTGCTATACCACTGTAATAACCATTGTTGTTTGCTGCATAAAACTCAATAAAGTATATTGAATTAAAAAAAACATAGATTAGATAGGTGGTCATAGTTGTCATCTGGTCTTCAACTATAAACATGATGTTGGAATGCTACGTGGGAGGATGACCACAGTGCAGAGTTTAAAACTGAGTATTCCAACAACTCAGGGCTGATATTGCTACAGATTGTATGAATCACTAATTAACCCTATAGAAGAAACATCATTACTAAGGTAAGTATTTTTTTCTTCTAGAGGCGTGGATATAATTCAGTTAACCACATTCTGGCATTTCCACTGGAATGATGTTATTAGCCGTACTTCTTTAAGCTAAACTCCTCCCACCACCTGTATGGTATATCCCTTGACTCTGTCCTGTGACGTCAGACCTTTCCGCTGGAAGAACAGGTCACCTTTGCAGCTCCTGCTTAGGTTATCTGCGCCATAGGCAAACTGTATTTAAGTTTTCAATTTTTCTAAAGCTTCATTTCATGGTTCTTTTGACTCTGTCTCTGGACCAATGATGGAACACAAACCAGGATTCCAATTTTGCATTTGGTGCCAGCAAAAGATGTCCGTCACCAAGCCACACAACAAGCATGTTTACTGTCTGGGTGGGCAACATAATGTGGATAAGAATGGCCTTTGCAAATCTGTGCTTCCAGAGTCCCTTGAGGACAGAAAGCTCTGACTATCGCTGGGTTGGCCTTCGGAGAAGGATCCAAAGGACTGCCCTAAGGGCTGCAGAAAGGCCTCAGCTGCAGCTGGGTCAGCTGAGCAACTTGCAGCCCATGAGATGGAAGTGGCATCTGCTCCAGCGGGCACCGCCTAAGTCTTGGCACTGTTCTTTGGAGCCAGTGTCAAAGTGTCTTTCATGGGGGAATTCCATAAGATGTGCTTGGACCTTCAGTCCTTGAGGGAGAGCCCTGTCTACTGTAGTGTGAAAAGCAACTCCACTGGTGCTGTCATTGGACTAGGATCGATCGAGGTCCTTCTGGTCCCTCAACTTGCCTGACTGCTTGATGGCCATTGAGTGGACTTTGGCTGGGGGGGCAGGACTTGGAAGGTCGAGGGCTCTTCGGTTCCCCCATTGAGCCAGTCAGCTTAGACTCTGATTGAGCAGGTTGTCAAGATATTTCTGGAGCCTATTGACCAGTTGTCAGATGAGGTTGAGGAGTCTATCCCGCAGACTCCAGTGATCGTGGTCCTCACTCAGGAGGAGATGGCCCAGTCGGTGCCCCTGTCCGGTCCACCAGCTGATCAGCTTCCACCCAGGGTCGGGTCTTCAGTACCTGTGCTGCTTAATGTCAGTCAGCATGTAGTATACAACTGCCCACAGGAAGTCCCCTATCACCATCGGCCACCTGTCCAGTGGTCAAGGTTATGGTCGAGGCGCTCTTCATCTCACTTGACTGGGAGTTGTCGTTGTCAGCATTCCTCATCCTCCTCATACGTGGGTAAGGAGAGGCACTTACACAAGATGCCCTTGTGCTATGGGGAATTCCTTTGGCAACAGTGGGCTATCAAGGGACAGGATAGGGCTCTATGCCATGGACCTCCAGTCCTTTGGCAGCCACCAAGTGGTACCCCCATGGTCCACACTATGCAGGTGCTCCCCACATCTACTTCTGTAGCTGTTAGTGTGGAACCACCACCACTGCAACTGACAATCGATGCTTCATCCAAGGAGACTAGTTTTGCCACTGGCTTGCCAGTGAGGATCACCACTGGTGAAGACTCTCGGGAGGTCTGTGGCAAGAAGCAGGAAGCAGCTGAGGGCCACTGTGTTGAGGAGTCATCAGGTGACTCAGATCAGGAGTCCGTGACCTCCTCAGGGACTCCGCTCTTCGACCATAGCTCAGTCGAGGAGCTTTCCATTGAGCATGGCTTGGTTTCTTTCGGAGGTCATTTCTGCCTTATTTCAGAATCCAAGATGGTCCTGCTTGAGCCAGTCCAAAAGAGCACCAAGTACCCTCTCACAGACATTGTTGATTGGAACAGATCCCCAGGGGTTGCCTTCCCTGTGGCTGGGGCCATTCTGGGACCAGCCCCAGAGCTTTGGCAGCATCCAGCATCCAGCATTCTGCCTGACACCCTTAGCTCATATAATCCATAAGTATGCTGTCCCCATGGGCTCCCTTTCAGGTTTCTTAGACCATCCTTCTGTGGAAGGTTTGGTCACAGATTCGGTGTTCCAGAAATCTGGACACCAGGGGGATGTCGACAAGTCTCTGTACAAGGAGTTTCATAAGACTGACCATGCCACTCAAAGGGTGTACGCTGAATCAAGAGGTAGTGAACCACCTGTTCTCCTTCTGGGGCACACTCTCAGTGGACCTGTTTGCCCCTGGGAGAATGCCAAGCTGAGTACACTTCAGGACACTAATGGGGAATGCTTTTGCAAGACCCGGGACCCCGGGCCCTGTGCATGCTTTTCCTTCCTTCCCCCTGAACCACAAGGTGGTGGTCAAGGTCTGGAAGGACAAGGAGTGGATGATCCTGATAGCTCCAGACTGGCCTTAGCAGTGCTGGTATCCTGATCTACTCAGCCTCAGCAGCCGGTCTTCATGGTGACTGCCTCTCCATCCAGATATGCTGACGAGATATCAGGGGACAGTTCTGCACCTGGACCTCCACTCCCTGCACCTCACGGCCTGGTTCCTGAGCAGCTAGAGTTCCAGGCCTTGGGTCTCTTGGAGGATGTTCTCCACATTGTGAAGGCCTCAAGGAAAGAGTCAACTTGCAGGTGCTATGCTTTCAAACGAAAGAGATTCTCCATTTGGTGTCAGGGCAAGGGGCTGGATCCCCATGCTTGTCCTATAGGACAGCCACCTAGGTGCATACTGTGTGATCCTGAGCAAGTCACTTAACTTCCTTGTGCTCCCAGGCCACATCTGGAAACAAGCTTCAGCTTAGTGTGTTGCTCCTGATTAAACAGTGGTCCCTATAGCTAGCATCCTGGGCAATCTCTGGTCCCTTTCCCAACTGGGACTGCAGCAAACACACTACAGGTGCACCTGGCAGCCATCTCTGCTTACTTGGCATGGGCTAATAAGTTGACAGTGGCCCAGAAGGTGTCCAGGTGCTTTTTCAAGGGCCTGAGCCACTTGTCTCCTCCGGTGTGCGTACCACCTCTGCTGTGGGACTTACTGCTGGTTTTGGTGATGTTCATGGGTAAGCTTTTTGAGCTGATGCACAGGTGTGACATGGCACACCTGTCATAGAAGACAGACTTCCTGGTGGCCATTATTGCAGTCAGAAGGATTGGGGAGCTCCAGGTACTCTGGGTGGACTCTCCCTATCTGGTCTTCCATAGGGACAAAGTCATCCTTCACCCCAATCTGAAGTTCCTCCTGAAGGTAGTATCAGAGTTTCACTGTAACCAGGTGATTGACTTACCAGTATATTTTATCAGTCCATCTTCAGAGGCTGATCGTAGGCTCCATACCTTGGACCTGCAGAGGGTGCTCTCATAGTATGTAGAGCACGTGACAGGCTCGCCAGCTGTTTGTCACCTACACTGAAGCCGCGCCTGGTAGGCTGGCAGCAAAGCAGACGATTGCAAGACGGATCACCTCTTGCATCGTCCTCTGCTATAGGGTGGCCTACTGTAGGGAATAGGGCTCATTCCGCCAGACATACATCTGCCTCAGTGGCTGCTTCCAGGGATGTCCCCATATAGAAGATCTGTAGGGCTGCTACTTAGAAGTCAGCACACTCCTTTATTTTCCACTACTGCATTGACCTTGAGTCATGCCAGGATGCTGGTTTTGGGACCTTGGTTCTCCAACCTCTGTTTTCCAGGTAAGAGTGCACACCTTGCCCCCCTCCCCCCCTCCTGGAGAACTGCTAGGAGTCTGCCAGAGTGTGGATAAGTGAATCATGTCCACACCCCTAGAAGAATAGGTTACTCACCTGTAACTGGGGTAGTTCTAGGAGTGTTGTATGGTTCACATCCACACAATCCACCTGGTCTACCCTGGCATGAAGCACGTGGATCCTGCTTCCAGCATGTAAGATCTGATGTCACAGGGCAGAGTCAGAGAATACACCACCCAGGTGGTGGGAGGAGCTTAGCTTAAAGACGTCCGGACTGTAACATCATTCCAGTAGAACTGCCAGACTGTGGATGTGAACCATATACCACTCGAAGAGCTATGATTACAGGTGAGTAACATATTCTTTCACTGTCTTGGTCTCTGCATTCCTGAGGCAGTAAGAATTTGTATCTGAACAGGAAACCAGTCTTTGGGTCTGGGCTTTTGACAAGTTTGTTGACATGGGTGTTACCTATGAGGAGTGAGTTGACCCAGAAACCCAAATATTTATATTCACTAACCACTTCCAGAGGGGATCCATCTGTGGTAGCAATAAGCAGAGCTGGCGTAGCTTTTAAGTCGTGTTATGATTCCGTTACTTCAGTTATAATTCTGTCATTCTATATATTATGAATAATCAAGATTTTAATTTTAACCTGGGTCCTCGGGGAGGGGTCCCTATAGTGAAGAGGCTGACCGAGGTTTTTTGATTGAGACTAGGGCCACTAGGGGAGACTCAAACACATAACATGTTTTCTCTGTGGGTTCTTTGTTTTGTATCACACTAAACGCAGCAAAGAAACCAAATCCCGCACAATAGCATGAGGTTAAACAGTGAGCCACAATTGAATTACCAACATTTGCTAACTTCACCGAGTCCTGAGCTAGGATCTTTGACTTGTTCCTTGATTGTAACATTAAGATAAACCTTGTATTTCAACTAACACATCTAGGCTGACATGACTTGTTATCCTGGCATCTGCACAAAGTAAACGTCTTGGTCTCCCCATTACTAACCTCTTCCTGGTAAACCCTTTGCTAGATCTTTAAACATGCTGATGACTTGGATTGTAAGTCAGACCACTGAAGCTGCCACCTGCTGGATGTCTGGAACTCTGACTCCTAGATGCAAGCAGAGACATCAGAACTGTCTCTTGCCTGAGTCGTTACATCAATACTTTCAGTACTAGTGCTGTTGTTCAGGCCATACTCGCCAGGGTGCTCCTTGCCAAATACCCCAGGGCCACCCTATATGGTGCTGTGACAACACCCACAGTGAACCCTTACCCATGTCCCATCCTGAACTATAGGAATGTAACTGTTATAGTCCCGTGGGAGGGGGGCCTGTGGCATCATTCCCTTGTGATGACCCCTAGAGTTCCATCTCTTAACTGGAACCTGCAGGCCAATGGCAGGAATGGCCCGCTTCCTGCCCACCAAGAGCCTCTATTGAAGATGATTCTCCCCTTCTAGGAGTATTGTGATCATAGTCTACAGTGCTGCTCCCATATCCACTGTGGCTAGACTGGACCTTTTCTTTCACTCCTTTTGCCATTTTGCCTTGGATGTTTCCACCATGCCCACCACTGCTGTCTTTACTTTTCCCTTTTTCTCCCCTCCCTTGATGACATGCGTCTTTCCCTCTGTGTCTCCTTTATATCTGAATTCTGGTTTGGCTCCCCCTTCCTTCATACCTTCCCTCCCTTACTTTCTACCCTCTTTGTAACACTGTTTCCTATTCCTTTCCATACCCCAATGGAAATATATTGCTGGCCAAGTTGCCTTCTCATATTGCCTCCCTAAACTCTGGTCCTGTCTCCCCATCTGTCTGCTTTGCCTCTCTCACCTTCTGCCTCAAGTCTCTTCCTTGTGACGTTATTGCTGCCTCCTGCAACTATCCCTGTTATAGCTGCTGCCCCCTCCTACAGCTTACTGCAACACTTTTTTGTTTGTTTTTTGGTGGTGTTCCCCCAACCCCAGTGTTATACCCAGGTTGGGTTTGTTCCTTTGCTATTGTCCACTTGCAGTTTTTATGTGCCTTACGCACCTTACGCTATTCTGTGCATTATGGAATATTATTATGCGCATCTGTATGTTTTGTACCTGGCTCCTAATTTGGTGTACAGTATTGTCTGGCATTTACTTATTTATGCATTTCTGTTAGTATGCTTTTTATTTTGTTACATTATTGTATTTTCTTCCTCTCCCCTCCTCCCAGGACTCATCTGGAAACAAGCTATCATCAGCTCAGTATGTTTTTCCTGGTTAAAATTTTGAAATAAATAAATTAATAATTAAAATCAACAGATAAGTAAATGCCCTGAACAGATGAGCTTTGACTTTGCAGATGACTTACATGGTCAGGAACCTAGGCAATGATTTTTCTCTGCATGGAAGATTTACAATTTTTGTTTTTTTTTTTTGCTTATGATTTATGCTTCTTCTCTCTCCCACATTCACCCCCTTCCTTGGGGTCCTCAGTGCACCAGTCAGCTACGCTGGTAGGACCATGAGAACACCATCTCCTATAAGTGCCCCGCTCCCTAGTCGTATCTGATCTCTGGATAACCCCCCTGGTGGGGTGGAGGAGGCCTGCCCTTACCTCCTTCTGACTCTTCAGGGGGAGCGGGCAACCAGAGCTGTGTCCGTTGGCCCCTCCAGTCGTTGATGTGAGGTCCGTCTCCTGGCATGGATTTGGGGGTATTTCTCCTTGTTTCTCCTGCCCCATGTAGACATCCGCACTTGGGGAGGACCAGTGAGCCAGAGACGCGTAGAGATGCACTTCCTGCTCCAGTCCTTGGCCAACGCCTGCCCCTCCCATGAATTCTGCCTCCTCTGCTGCATCAGCACCACCCGTGGTCACCCAGGTAGTGGTGGTATTGTGGTGAGGAGAATTGCCCACCCCTCCCGGAGAAGGAGATAGGCCCATTGGGTGCTCAATCCTTCTCCCCCCAGCTGACCCTCCAATGACCCTGGCTCGCTATCAACGGCGCCGCTCGCAGAACGGGTAGCTCTACCACTGCATTGGTGGGCCACAGATCTAATATCATTTTCTCTTTGCTGTACACTGCAATAACTACTGAATTTTCTCTCTGTTAGGCAAGTGTGTATACCTCTAGAGCTGATGAGGGTGGACCTCATTTGTTCAGTACCATACCCATAATACTTATGTTTTCTGCAGAACCAGAGATAATAGGCATCCCTCTTCTCTTCACGGAGACTTTGAAACTGCAGCATGGCTGTTACATTTTCCATGGGTGCTGATGCAACATAGGGTCTGCCCACTCTCCCTTTATAACAGGAGGACTTCATTCAGCCATTTGCCAAAAAAGAATGCTTCAGCTGGCAAATGGAGTTGGTTGTCTGCTGGAGGTATCTCCCTCTTTCACTTTGTGAGAGACCACAACCCTCTCTTGCTTGTCACACTGGATCCCCTCCTGGGTCTTTCACTCTAGCCTCTCTGTACATGCCCCAAGTGGGTTTTATCGCTTTTAAGTTAACTTTGCACATTTCATTATAACGCTCTGGGCTGGGGACTATTACTGAAAACTCCTTAGTACCATTTATATGGCTGGGTCTGTGATCATCAGGCTAGGACCCACCTACATTTATGGTTTTGTCTGGCTCAAGCTGACTTAGCACTGGCACTACTCACTGTCATCGAGGCACAGGTCAGGAAGCATAGGAAAACCAGGAGCAGTTTCCAAATTCACAAATAACATTTTATTTTTCTCAATAACAGCAAAATAAAAAGTAAAAATTATTCCGTATAACTATTTACAAAGGCAGTACAAACAGAAAACCATGTCCTTCTTCTGAGGATATCTCTTAATTACAAGATTCAAGTCTCTCACTCTCCTTGTCTCTAGCAAAAGCATTGTTGCTCTTTTTGTAAGTCTTTGGGAACTCGTTAAGAAAGCCTGCTTCTCACAGAATGTTCTTATAAGTTTACAGAATGTTCTTGTCAGTTTCATTCCTTGCAGGTCCAGCAAAACTGTACATGGTGTCCCAGAACTGACCTCTTGTTGACAGCTCTGCAAAGGGCTTAAAAACTGCATCTCAGGTTAACCCCTTGAGTTCCAAATAACTTTTTTGCAATCATTTCAACAGTATAACTATATATAGTTTTAAACAAAGGGATCCCAGTATCAGTGACATCTCCACATAAAGATTCACATATATTTTTATGACTGCAGATATGCAAGGGGGAAGAAAAGACAGAATAACAAGTGAAGGCAGAGAGACAGAGAACTGCGAAACCATCTGAGTGATCAGTTCCTAGGTCTCACAAGAAAATTTGGTTGCACAACCAGACAGCCAAGAGACAGAAAAGGAGATGAAAGAACATATCCTTGTGTTTAAACTCCTTCTGCATAACAAATGAGGCAGGGCCTTATTCAACCCTGTCACACTCACTGGCATCTCTTCCCTGAAGCTTACTGCATGGCCCCATCTGTGCTATAGTTTGTTATCCTTTGTAGATTTACTGCACCCTCACCCGAAGGTGAGGCTCTATGGGGCATGCAGCCCACTCAGGGATCCATGCCTAAAAGCCTCTACCACTTGTTCTTGGATGGGTATTTGTTCTTCTATCAAGGTCAAAACGATTCATCCCAGAGTTCTAAAAGAACTAAGGGTAGAATTAGTGACACCACTGACTACCCTCTTTAACAAATCATGAGAGGATGGGGTGGTACCTGAGGACTAGAGGAGGGCAGATGTTATTCCACTTCACAAAAGTGGGAGCAGGGCAGAAGTAGGAAACTATAGACCTGTTAGTTTAACCTCAGTGATTGGGAAAATGATGGAATCACTTCTGAAGGAAAGAATTGTTGAGCATCTAGAGGCCAGAGGGGCACAGGACCCAAGGCAGCATGGATTCACAGTGGGAAGGTCATGTCAGATGAATCTAATAGATTTCTTTGACTGGGTGACCAAAGTAGTAGATCAAGAAGGGTCTGTGGACATGGCCTGCCTAGACTTTAGCAAGGCATTTGACACAGTCCCGTACAAAAGATTAATATACAAGGTGGCCAGCCTGGGAGTAGGTCCCAAGATGGTAGCCTGGGTAAAGAATTGGCTGGAGAACAGGACACAGAGGGTAATAGTAAACGGAGTCCAGCCTGAAGAAAGGGGGGTTACTAGTGGGGTACCGCAGGGTTCAGTACTAGGACTGGTCCTCTTTAATGTCTTTATAAGCGACATTGCAGAGGGACTGGAAGGAAAAGTATGTCTCTTTGCAGACGACACAAATATCTGCAACAGAGTTGATACACAAGGTGGGGTGGAAAGGATGAGAAGGGACTTGGCAAGACTAGAGGAATGGTCAAATGTATGACAGCTTAGATTCAGTGCTAAGAAGTGCAAAGTAATGCACCTGGGAAACAAAAACCCAGGGGAAGAGTACACAGTGGGGGTGAGATACTAACAACAACAAAAATGGAAAGGGACCTGGGGGTAGTCATATCAGATGACCTAAAGGTGGGCAAGCAATGTGAGAGAGCAGTAAGGAGGGCTGGGGGGATACTGGGATGCATAGGGAGAGGCATCTCCAGTAGAAAACAAGAAGTTGTTATCCATCTGTACAGACAGGTGGTGAGACCCCATCTGGAGTACTGTGTGCAGTTCTGGAGACCCAGTCTCTGCAAACACATAGACAAGATGGAGGCAATCCAGAGGAGGGCAACTAAAATGGTGCAGGGTCTGCACCAGAAGCCATATGAAGAGAGACTTAAGGAGCTTAATATGTATAGCCTCGAGGAAAGGAGGGAGAGGGGAGATATGATAGAAACTTTCAAGTACCTCAAGGGAATCAACAAAGTCCAAGAGGGTAGCATTTTTCAGAAAAAGAGGTGTGCAAGAACAAGGGGGCACAATTTGAAGATTGAGGGGGGACGGCTCAGAGGTGATGTGAGGAAGTATTTTTTTCACAGAGAGGGTTGTGAATGCATGGAACAGCCTTCCTGAGGAAGTTGTGGAGTCAAAAGCAGTGGTGGATTTCAAGAATACATAGGACAGTCATAAGGCAATTCTAGTGGGTGGGGGTAGGAATAAGTAGGTTGTTAACTAGGATCTGCAGCTTATCCATTAGGTAGGGAAATGGGCAGACTGGGTGGGCCAAGTGGTCCTTTTCTGCCATCAAATTCTGTTTCTATGTATGTTTCCTGTGCTGGAGCTAGAGTTCCCACCTGTACTCTGCAGGCTGCTGACTCACTCTCGCCAGACAGTCTGGCTCCATGAGTTGGCTATCCTTTCTGGAGTCACAGTGGTCCATGCCAAATTGCTGTACACTGCTCCCTGGTGGTGAGGGGGCATGATCCATACCATGGCCCCAAAATTAAGGGGGTTATATAATATAAAAAATTGCAGACTTGTAATGGTGACTGTGCAAAAAAAATGTTCCTCTCACATTAGTATGTAGGATGTTTGACTTATTGAAACTCTGAAGGCTGTTTGTAAGAGGTTCTCACGTGAATAAACCTTGGTGCTGATACGTTACAGTAAATCTGTGCTGAAGATTTGAAATATCACATGATGTGTTGTTTAGTGTTTCTAGGTCTGTTCAAGGAACATACAGGCCTTGGTAGAGTCACAGTAGGCAGGCACAAGTCATTGTGCCACGAGACTGCAGAATATGAATGCTTTATTAATTTTATTGATCTGTTTCAGTCTCCAACTACAATTCACAACACTTTCATTTATTTATTTATTTAAAGTTTTGACTAGGAAAGACATACTGAGCTGAAAACAGCTCGTTTCCAGATACGTCCTGGGGGAGAGGGGAAAATGATACAGCTAAACAATAAAACTGCTGAAAAGAAGTCAATTTCAATAATATAGTACTACAAGAAGCATAATTACAAAAATTAGTGGATAAGTAATAAATTAATGCAATTAGAAAATAAAATGCACCCTTATATACACAGAGAAAGGAAATAAGAAGAGGAGAGGGTCATAGACAGTTGCAGGCAGGATAACAAAATTCAAAAAGAAAAGACTTTAGGGAGGAAGGAGAACAGGCAGATGAAATAGAAGGGGGAAGGGAGGACTAAAGTTTAGGAAATAGGTAAGAAAAAGCAGATTGACCAACAGATTTTTTAGAAGGAATAGAGAAAGATAGAGAAAGGGAAATATTGTTGTTATTGTTGTGAAGAGAGTATTTACATTTTATCCTCTGGCCAGTTATCCTGTATCAGACCTGCCCCCCCCCCCCCTTCACTTGAGAACACTGAGATCTGTTGGTGACACAGGGCCCATAGTCTGGTACTGTCATCCTAATGACTGCCTTTTTCCTCCAACTTTTCTTCCCTGGTATCTCTTTGGCCTCCCTCCACACACTGACACCACCCTGTTGCCCTGTGGTCTTCCATTCATTCAGAACGCACCCCTGTAGAGAAGCAAGGTCCCCGTCCCACTGCAGGAGTTACTGTGGTTGCGAAACACGGTGTGATCCACATCTGGCTGGGACATGCTGCCATTGGCAATACTTCCTTAGCCTGGCAACGTAACACCAGTCTACTGAGTTTGCTTTCGAACCTGGGTTGCCAGCAAGGCTGCGCAACATACTGCCATTGGGCCATCGGATTCACAACACTTTCTAATACTCCTCTCCCAAGGGTTTGCACACCCCATAGGCATTCTCTTCTAATAAATAAACAACTATTTATTGTGTTTTAGTGTGTTAGTAGTTTCTTTCTACTTGTAAAATAAAATATTTGCAGTAGAACAAGTGAGGTTTCACCTTTGCTTTTTATGGTGCTAGTAAAACAGAATTTAATATAATTCTGGTATTGTGATAATCGGAAACTGCCAGCTACTTCAGAGTCCAATGTATTTCACTGAGAAACTAAAAGTTTTTCTGTCTTTTTCAAAATAAACATATTTTTTTAGCAAGAAACTTTGCTTTTTATATGTTTGCACAGTTGTGGTCCATCTGTATAAGTTTATATTTTTTAAACAGTAATTGGTGTCTCGTTTCTTCTTCTGAAATAGCATCTGGTTAGGAAGGACTATCACCTGCTAAATCCTAACAAAAGGTCACAGGTTATGAAAAAGCACATATTTATGATATCTATAATATGTTAGTGAAAGAAAGTTTTACTTCTCCATAAAAATCTGAAAACAGACTTGCAGGTTCCCACTGAAACACACAGCCAGCCTTGCCAGTAAATATATTTAATTAATTAATTAATAAATTAAAAGTTTCACCAGGAAGCCATACTGAGCATACTGCTCGATTGCAGATGCATCCTGGGGGCAGGGGTAGGGGAGAGTACAACCACAAATACAGAATACATACTGTACAATACCAAATACATCACAAGATACAAAAATGCAGTGCTAATTACTGTGCAGTAATGTAAGGCAGTTAGACAGGCTAGGCTAGGCTACGCACATACTGCTAAATTCAGTCAGATCGTCACTTATTACAATCACATAGGAGGAGCTGGCTCTGGGTGGACAATATATTAGATGCAAGTGCAGGTGGAGGGAAAGTGGGCTTTGAGGAGGGAGTTAAAGAGTGGTGCATGGGAGGCATGCTGAAGGTCTACAGGGAGGGAGTTGCACAGTTTAGGCATGCAGTATTTGTAGTCTGCCTGGCCAGCAGCGGTGGACATGTGCGGCACAGATGGGAGTCTGACATCGTTTTTCCTCAGTGAGTACACTAGAAGGGTAGCGGCAGATAATACAGAAGTGAGGTAATTGGGCAGTGACAAGGTCCAGAACTTGGCCATGATCTGGGCGCATTGGGACAGTCTTCGATCCTGTAGGGAGGGGAGGCCCAGGGTATGGTATAGGACGCAATGGTGGGTGGTCAGAGGACAGTCAAGGATGAAGCGACAGAAGGAGTGGAAGAGTGGGTCCAGTCTGGCTAGGGTGGACTTGGGTGCGGCACTGTAGACTTCGTTGCCGTAGTCAAAGATAGGGAGGACCATTTTCTGTACAATGACATGGCGAGCCGGCAGCAGGATGCAGCCACGATTACGGTATAGGGCACCCAGCCTTGGGTGGAGCTTGTTGTGGATGGTATCGATGTGTACAGAAAAGTCAAGGTGCTGGTCGAGCCAGACCCCGAGATATCTGAAGAAGGTACAGGCCTCCAGAGAAGTCCCATCCAGGGTGTGGAAAGTGGGGGTGGAGAGGAGCCATGAGAGTCTCTGCTTAGTGCCGAAGGTCACAGAGACAGTTTTCTTGGCGTTGAGAGAAAGCTCATTTGTGCGAAACCGGAGCTGGACATTTTGAAGTCCCGTTGGAGTCTGGTTGCCATCTCAGTGGTAGTGGGGCTGGAAGTATACAGCACTGTGTCATCCGCATTCATGTGAATGGATGTCTGAGGGCTGGCAGAGGGCAGGTCATTAAGGAAGATAGAAAACAAGAGCAGACTGAGGATGAAGCCCTGTGGCATACCAGTGGTGACAGGCAGGGTGGCAGAGGTAGTGTTGCCAATACAGACCGATTATGATCTCCCAGCCAGGTAGGAGTGGAACCAGTTGGTTGCCACACTGGAGAGTCCTGCAAGAGAGAACTTGGACAGGAGGAGTGAGTGAGAGACCGTGTTGAACGCTTTTGCCAAGTCAACAAAAATTGCAGAGGTGAATACCTGAATGGATCGCATCGGTGAGCCTTCGGAGGGAGGTAGCAGTGGAGTGGGTCTTCCTAAAACCAGACTGGTAAGATGTGAAAAAGGATGAGGCATCTAGGAAGGAGGAGAGTTGCGTGAGGACTAGTCATTCCTGGAGCTTAGACAGAATGGGGAGGAGGGAGATAGGGCAGTAATTGCCAGGGATGGATGGGTCAACACCTTTAGAGAGTGGGATGACAGTGGCGTGCTTCCACTCTGATGGGGTAGAAGCTAGAGAGAGAAGGAGAGGTTGAAGAGTTCGATCAGAGGGAAGGCGATGGCAGGCGCAGACAGATAGAACATTGGAAGATATTCTGACTAAGGATTCCATTTCAGTTCTTCTTTTACTAGTAGTTGGCAAAATAAAAGTAAAATTATAAAAAGTGTAAGTAAAGAAACAAATTAAAGCAAACAAAGTGCTTCAAATGCATCCGAGGTATCTTAAGGCCCTAAACCTTCATTCGAAATCTAATTTCTTTTTTAAGCACGTGCTGTTTAAGTAGCAGACTTAAAAAGAACATAAACATTTTTTATATTATTTTAATACTATTAGAAATTTGGATGCATATGAACTGTTTAATAGCTCCAGTATGCTGTTTTTTATGTTTGTTTTGAAAGAGTCTTATTGTTCCAGAACTAGGTGACACCAGTTGAACAGAAGGCCAGTGTAAATCTTTCCCAACAGACTTCTAACTAATTGATGTCACCAATTTCCAGAACTGATCAGTAATTAAAAATCAATACTGGGGAGGGGAAAAAAGCTGAATTAACTATATTGTTTTATTGCTTCCATGAGGGTGTAGATGCCTAAAATTAAATTTACGGAAACATCCTGTCGAGGTGTTTCTGTAAGTGTCATTTTACGTATCAACACCCTGTGGAAGCAATACAATATGTATTATAAGCTCCAGCCACTGCTTTTACTACATTCACAGCAGTAGTGTTATCTCCATCACTAAAGGGATTTGAATACCCATGAGGCTTCGAGCACACTCAATTGAGACTCATGCAGTGCCTCCGAGTTCAGCTGTATAGTTCAGAATTAATTTAAAATACAAATACAGCAGGGAAAATTTTGGGTATAACAGCCTTTGACTCCCGCAACAGCATGCTGAGATATGTGGGAAGAGGAGCGAGCAGCAGCTACAGTCTTTAGATCATCTTTAAACTTGACATGCAGCAATAATATCTGGTAGACCTGGAATGAATACACCATTACATTTGGTGATTCACATATGTCAGCAACATAGATCTGTTGTCGCTGAGTCTTTGATACCTCATATGAAGCCATGACCTGTGTGAAAGCAGGGATAAAAAAAAGAAACAAATGGGACATTTGATCTTACCATAATGGTTACTGTTCTCCGCAGTCAAATTAATGTCATATATAAGACTCTAACCTGATGACCTCCTATAAACCCCAACTTTACCATATTATAGTTAATCAATAGCAGTCTAGGAAAAATGATCAGGGTGATACGTTTATCTCACACTACAGTGATCATCGCTCTTTCTACTTACTTTTAAGTTACACTGCTGCAATATGATCTACTCGGCGTAGCAAGGGTTGCACCGGCTTGATTGTCAGTTTGCAGTCGGTGCTAGGTTTCAGCCCTGCACTGCCTCGTGGTCAGTGCCATCTTGATCCTAAAAATAGAATTAACTGATCTGTTATCAAAAATTCGTAAGGCACAAATGATTGTACAGGGTAACATTTCAAACATTCGGGGAAAAAAGATAAACTCAGTAATCATCTAGTCATAATTATGCAATGTCTGTTAAATGTTGCCATTCCAAGTCACTATACACTGACCAAAGTTCAGTTGAGACAGAACTTGCCTCAGTACTTAAGAGCCCTCTTCCAATGAAGCTGAATCTTTCTCTCTCCTTCAGAACTCTCCTAAATTCAGCTGCTGTTTTGATTGCTCACTTACAGGCATCATGTGGGTTGGTAAAAGATAACACTTCCCACAGTATGTCGTAAGAAGCCATGCCGGTGCCAGCAAGGAATGAACGATCCTGAGCTCTCATAACTGCTGCCTCGCCAGATCAAACTGTTTTTGGTGGTACTGAGTGGCAAAGTACGAGTCTGGGAGCAATTTCTTAGCTCCTTCAGTTGATCGTTCAAAAGTTCATTTGAAATTGTAGAAATGAAGTTTGAATGTTGTCTTTTGGAGTGGAGGTAAAGCACAACAGCTCCAGTGCATGCATGGTGTTTTACAGATAGCATCTGAGAGGCTGACTTAGTGATCGTACAGCAGCCTGAGAGATTGAAGTTTGTGTGTGATCCTAGGAAACCCTCAGTGCCATCAGCTGGTGCTGGGCGCATCACAGAGATGAGGCTCTCAGCTCTTGTGTAGGGAGGGTACGGGCTGCCCGCTGTTCGTGCAACTCTCACTGGCTGACCATGGAGCAGTATAGGCTTCAGCTGTAAAGGCAGCCACTTGTCTTCCCCTCTCCAACGGAAGAGTATAGCTGTGACATTTCTGTCATCAGGGTTGGAGACAGGGGAACCACAAGGGGAAATGGGGTAGAAAGAATAATTATAAATTATAATTAAAATATTTTTATAAATAATTTTAAAAACGAAAGCATCCGTCTGTTCCCCAACTGACCTCACAATTGCTTGGACATCACAGTCTGCTGTCATGGTAAGTAAGCACTGTGATGTTATAAACAACGGCACTGTGAGTTCAGTTGAGGATAGTCAGGTGCTTTTTATACAGATTTTTGGATAGGCTGCCAAAGGTTATAAACGCCGGAAGGCAAAATTGAAAATCATGGGTGCGGAACACAGGAAAAGTTAGGGTGCTGAAGTTCAAAGAGTACAGGGTAAAAGTGGTTTTGCAAGCAAGGGCACTTTGAATACCCGTGGGCAAAAGTGTGTGTGTGGGGGGGGGAGGGGGCTGCAGCACCCCAATGCTCATAGGTGCTGGTATCTATGCTGAAAATTTAAAAAAATATATTCTCTATTAAATCTTAGTAGCTGAAGTATGATCTTTATGCAAGTCTAGGCTGAAGTGGGGAGCTGCTCCTTAAACATAGTTGACTTGGAAGGAATGGTGGCGAACGATTAACAAGATTTATCAGATGGTTGATGTGAGCATACATTGTAAGATGGCAAAATGATGCCTTTGAACAATAAATGAATACTATATATGATATTTCTCATCTTAAGGGGATCTAATGTTTTTCCTTAAAGCAGCAGTACTAATTATTTAAAATTACCTTTTATCAATTGTTGAGTTAAACAAGACATACTACTAACAGGCCCTTAAGGTGACATTCCTGTTCTTAACCCCTCTTCTCTCATCTCGGCCTTCAACTCTTTTGTTCATCTATTGTGCCCCCTCTCTCCTTTCCTTCTCCTCTCCACCAATACCACACCCCATCCCTTCTCTCCTACCACTTCCATTTTATCCCTTATGGCTTTCTTGGCTTCGGCCTCCCAAGGGTGTGAACCCTGATGGTCTTGATCACAAACACCTGCATCTTTCCACCTCTGTTGTTGCAAAACTATTACCTCCTTTAACCTCTCCTTCTCCTTAGCCTTTTTCCACGATTCTTGGAAACAGCCTGCAGTTGTCCCCTTTCCCAAAGGGGCAATTCCATCTCTCTTGGCAACTGCCACCCTGTCTCCATCCTCCCCACCCTGGCTAAGCTACAGGAACAACATGTGCTATCCCAGCTCTCCCCCTTCCTTGATTCTTCCTCCTTCTTCACTCCTTTCCAGTCTGGCTTACGGAAGTCCCACTCCACCTTCACCTGCCTCCTCCAGCTTACTGACTCCATTCAGTCTGGCATGGATCAGGGCCTGGTCACCTCTGCCATCTTTATCGACTTGGCCAAAGCCTTTGATGATATTGTCTATGCCCTTCTCCTGGACAAGCATAAGGCAGCAGAGCTCTCTGACTCCTTAGTCGGGTGGTTCTGCTCCTACCTTGAGGGCAGGTGTTAAGTTGTCTAAATTGGAGAAGCCATATCCCCCTACACTCTTTCAGTTCAAGTGTGCCCCAAGGATTCGTCCTTGGCCTTGTACTCTTCTCCATCTTCCTGAATGATCTCCCTGATACCTGTTCCTTTGTGTCCATCCTTATGTATGCAGATGACATAGTGCTCTTGCCCCCAGCTCCACTGCCAATGATCTCACAGCCAGGTTCCAACTGGACTTTATTAACATCCAGCACTAGTTCTTCTCAAATCAGCTCTCCCTCAAGGCCAAGAAAATGGTCTCCATTACCTTTGGCACTACGCAGAGGCTCGTTCGGCTCACTTCTCTCCCCCCTCCTTCCATACCCTTGATGGTGCAATGATTGAGACCGTCCACTCATCCAAGTACCTCACAGTCTGGCTGGACTGTCACCATGATTTCTCTGCACATGCGGATGCCATCCACTAGACGCTTCGCCCCAAAACTTGATGCACATTACAGGAATAAAGGGAGTGTCCCACTTCTTGCCCAAAGGGATAATATGCCCCATCTTCAACTATGGTGACATAATATACAGTGCTGCTCCCAAGTCCACCCTGGCCAGACAGAATCCTCTCTTCCACTCCTTTTGCTGCTCTGCCCTGGACTGTACCTCCAGTACCCATTACTGCTCCCAGTAACATACTAACATACTAGTCGCCAACAGATTAGGCCTTATGGTCTAGCGAGTCTGCTTGAGCCTCAGACCCCAAGTGAGGTACCAAAGCCATTCCCCCCCACCTTGTTGCAGTACACCTCCCTTTCTTTCCCCTCCCTTGAGTCCAGATGGCTTGCCCATTGTATTTCCTTTATCTGTAAATACTGGCTTGGCTCCCTCCCCTTCCCATTTCCTACCCTCTTCACAACTCTGGCTCTCACTGTCTCGCACTCCCCTCAAGGAAATTCACTGCTGGTCAAGCTGCCTTTTCCTCCCAGTTCCCCAGACTTTGGGGTTCTTTCCCCTACTACCATCTGCTCTGTGCCCCTTCCCATCACTCTCTCACTCACTCACCTCTCTTCTGTGTGACTTCACTACTCACTCCTACAGTTGCGCCTGATACTGGACCCTGAGCTGCTGACCACAGCCCTCCTACCTCAGCTACCCTTTGCCCTGCACCTTCACTAGTGCAGTTCCCTCATCCACCCTCCCCCTCCCACAACTATTACTTCCTCCCTGGACTCAGTATTGCCCTCCGTACATTGCAGATGATGTTATCCTCCAGCACGTTATTGTATTGTAGCATATTTTACTTACACAGCATCTGTGCCCTTGCATAGTTGTTGTTCATCATACGTATTCACCTATTTGTATTTGTAGTATTGTTCTTAGTGTACCTCCATTCCTCCCTTCCCCCTCCCCCCAGGACACGTCTGGAAATGAGCTGCTACCAGCTTAATGTGTCTTTCCTGGTAAGTAATAAAGCATCCAAAGTGAAATCAGAACATTAAAATTACCAAGTAATGCCAAGATCTGGGAAGTAATTAAAGAGCAGCTGACACAAGTTAAACTTTGAGGCAGGCAACTGATGCCAAGGAGCTGCCTGCCAGAGGAGCTAAATAAGCCATACATTTTTTTTATGGAGGCTATTTAGTGTTTTACATGAAAGCTGCTACAATCTCACTTTCGAGATTGCGCCGAGCAGTCAAGGACTGCTGCAGCTCCGCCCCTAAAATCTAAGTTTTGATGATGCTGAGTAGGGAATGGGGATGCATTGCATTGCATAGCATAGAGGGTAAGCGCGATCGGGGGTTGTGCCTACCTTTGTAGTACTATCTTTAACTTTACAGGCAATGGTACGTGTTAATTGGGGTATATAAATGTAAAACCACCCCACACACACGTATATTGCCTGCAGAGTGAAAAATAGTGCTGTAAAGACAGGTACTGCTCCAATCCTGCTTTCTGTCTTATTATGTGCAGTGCAGCCACATTCTATATTCCTGCCATCAGAATGCAGATTTTGGGGGTAGGGCTGCAGCAGTCCTCGGCTGCTCAGCATGATCTTCGAAGTGAGATTGAAACAGCTTTCAAGAAGTTTATCAAAGAATCCTTGTGCAAAAAAAAATCATTTATGGGTTCTTAAGTTATTCAGTAATTACAACGGCAATAAAATGGATTATAAACATAACAAAAAAATGGTTTAAACATATCCGACTATAGGATGGATAGTACAGGAAAAATAGGAGGGCACGTAAACGTAAAAAAAAAAATCCTGTTTCCCATCACCTTTAAGTGAGGTATTGGGCTTACATGAGGCTGGCAGGAGCGACTAAGTCTGCCATATGTGATGCTACATGCCATCATTTTTAGAGTCTTGTGATGTCACACAAATAACACTGTCTGTTGCATGCTAGCTCACCTTTGTCACAAGAAAAGTGATGTTAAATAACGGGAGTTCAAAAACAGCTGATAATGCATACACACATACTCTGCTTATTAGGGGGATAAGATGGCCATTGGTCCATTACATTCCTCCCTTCCTTCCACCAGCTCTGTGGCACCAGCCCTGTCACCCAATTTTCCCTAAACTAGTTGGAAAAGTCTCAGCTTAAAGTCCAGTATGCTACCAGATGATACCATATGCTCTGGCAGTCTATTCCAAATGTTCTTCAGTTGTTCTGTGAAATAGTTCTTCCTGAAGTTCTCCTTGAATCTTTCTCCCTTCAGTGGCATTGAGTGTCACCTTGTCCTTTCATCCCTGTGTATCTCAAAGTTCTGCACTTGATCTAATGGCATTATCTCTTTTAGATATTTGGACACAGTAATCCCGTCTACCCTGAGCCTTCTGTTTTCCATGGAGAACAGTCTCAAGTCTACCAGTCGGTCCACAGAGACCATGTTTTCCAAGCCGTAAATTATCTTTGTCACTCTCCTCTGTACTTTTTTAATGTTGTCAGTATCCTTCCTCAGATAGGGGGACCAGAACTGTACAGCATACTTGAAACTGTACTCGAGATGAGGCCTGACCAAGAGTCTGTATACGGACATTGTAACTTCACTAGACCTGTGTACAATGTTTCTCTTAATTCATGCCATGATTTTGTTTGCCCTGTTAGCTGCTTCCTCACGCTGCTGCTCCCATTTAAAATTGGTGATGATCAGTACCCCTAAGTCTTTTTCATGCTTGGTTTTAGTAATCTCCTTAACATTCTGCATTTATGACCTTTCACCCTAGATGCATCACCTTGAATTTCTCAACACTGGAGTTCATCTGCCATTTTGCCACCTTGTTCCCAAACCTGTCCCGATCCTTGATGTAACTCCTCTCCCATCCTGATACCATCAGTAGAACAGATATTCCAGCTAGTGGTGCTCACCTCCATGTCACTTTGTTGAACAGTTTAGGCCCAAGAACAGACCCCACTGGAACCTCACTGGTCACTTATTTATTTATTTAATTAGTTATTTATTTGGTAATTCGGATATAACCTTTGAGTATACACTCTTTTACAAAGGTTCCACATCAGGATGTAAAACAGCAGAGACATAACAAAGACTTGGCAGTTAACACAAAACATAAGATTGCTGTGTAATACAGAAAATAGATAAACAATACATTTGAGTAACCTAGACAACTGAAATTAAACAGCGGGTGGAGATTCCCAGTGTAGCATTGCAACACTAGCTGCCCCAGAGCCTGTTAAGGTAGCGTGTCGGAAAGGGTAGGAGGAGAAGAAAGGGGGAGAGTGTGAATGAGGTTTCCCAATTAGTAGAGCATGGTATAGCTGGCCCAGGGGGCCTGTCAAGGTAGAGTATTGGAAAGGGTAGGAGAAAAAAGGGGGAGAGTGCGAACGAGGCGACATTAGAGGGGGAGGGAGGAGAGAAAGGGATTGGGAGAAGGAGAATATTTAGGGAGAGGGTAGAAAGGGAGGTGTTGGGGAGTATGGTGGGAGGGAGTTGGAGGGAGCTGGGGGGGTGGCAAGGGATGGCAGGTTGGGGTCCAAGGTAGGTAAAACAGGAGGGAAGCTCAGACAGACAAGGGGGGGTATCCAGGTTGAGGATATGAGCTCGGGTAAGGGAGTTAGAGGTATTTAAGAGGGGGTATCCAGGTTGAAGATCTGGATTCAGGTAAGGCAGTCACAGGAGTCTGAGTTCAGCAGGTATTGCTTCATTTCTCTTTTAAAGGACCGAACATTTGTTGTATTAAGAGCTGCAGCAGGGATCTTATTTAGCCATAGTGGAGCTCGGTACAGGAAGGATCTTTGTCCTGGGGAAGTTCCACGAAATGGGACATCAAGCTGTGTTGTCACTGTTCTTCGTGTGTTGTATTTGGAGCTTGCTTCCTTTACCAGGTCTGCAATGCAGGTAGGGGTTAGGGAAGAGTATGGCATTTCTCCCTAGCAGGCAAGTTTGGTATCTGATTCTGGATTGAAGTGGTAGTATGTGGGCCAGACCATACAAGGTACAAGTGTGCGTGAAGCAGTCAGCATTTAGCAATAGTCTGCAAGCCTTGTTAAGGGCAGTGGCAACCCTTTTGAGGGCTGTATCAGTGGCAGCGCTGTAAACCACCAGCCCATAGTCAACCAGGGAGAGGAGAGAGCTGAAGACTGAGAGCTGGAGGGCTTCAGCAGTTAGGCTTTTCTTGTGCCTAAACAGGATCCCTAATTTAGTGTTTACAGCTTTTACCACCATGTCAATGTGCTGAACATACGAGAGGGTATTATCCACAATGACACCCAGGTACTTGAAGGAGTGAACCTGTTCCAGTGGGGCAGTCAGGTGATTTGTGATTGTTAGTTCTGTGCTTCTCCTTTTTAGTTGGGGGCTAGAGAGGAGCATTGTCTTGTTTTTTTGTAGTTTAGTGAGCATTGTCTTGTTTTTTTTGTAGTTTAGTAGCAACCTTTGGAAGTAGAACCAGGTCTCCAGTTGCTGGAAGGATGATTGTAGCTCGGCCTGCAGGTGCTCTATGCAAGAGTGACAGCTAAGTAGGACAGCTTCATCGGCGTATAGAATGACTTTGCTAGTGCAGGCATCGGGTGGGTCATTCAGGCACATGCTGAAGAGCAGTGGACCCAGGATGGACCCTTGAGGCACCCCTAGCGAGACTTCCTTGGATGCAGATATGGAGTGACCTATCTTGACCCTTTGAGACCGGGAGGTTAGGTAGTCCTGGAACCATAGAGCGGCATTTGGGGAAACACCAAGAGCATGCAGTTGAGACAAGAGGAGTGGGTGGCAGACTGTGTCGAATGCCTTTGTTAGGTCAGCGAAGATGGACCCAACCAGTTTTCCCTCATCCAATGCCTTTTGCACATACTTAGTGAAATCCACCAGTGCAGTGTCCATGATGTGGAGTTTCCTAAAGCCGTGCTGCTGGGGACATTGCAGCTGGTATTTGTGAATATAGTCCATAAATTGGTCTGCTGCAATCCTTTCCAGTGCTTTAGAGAGGGGGGAGAGATTAGAGATGGGCCTGTAGTTTGCGGTCAGTGACCTATCGCCTCCCTTATGCACCGGGGTCACCAGTGCTTGTTTCCAAGGAGAAGGGAATCTGGCGAGCTGGAGGGATTTATTGAAAATTGTAGTGATAGGAGCAGTGACTTCATTGATTGCCAGTGCCAGCAGTTTCATGTCAATGTTGTCAGACCCCATTCTGGTTTTCCCCAGGACCTTTTTAACATAACCCAGTGCTTCTTTGACAGTGACTCTCTTGAAGTAAAATTAAGGGTGTGAGGTGATGTCTGGTGGGCGTCTATTTTCAGCTTTGATAGGCTTGAGGTATTCAGCCGGTAGAACAGAGCTAAGATCCATGAAGGTGGAGTTGAACTCTTCGGCAGTGGTGTGGGGGTCCATGGTATTTGTGCCAATATTGTTTAGCAGTGATGGCTGTGTTTTGTCGTCCTTCCCTGTGAGTGCCTTTATATTGTCCCAAAACTGTCTCCCATCACCTCAGGTTCTTTCCAATTGATCCTTGTAGAAATTAGCCTTAGCATTCCTGATTAGATATGTGCATTTGTTTCTGGCTGCCCTGTATCTTTGAAGGTCACTGGGCTTACCGGAGGCCCTGGCTTGATACCAAAGGTTGTCCCTTGCCCTCATGTGATCTAGAAGGTCACTAGTAATCCACCCATTGTTATGGCCGCGTGTTTTTCTTTTTTTGAAAGGAGCAAATCTGTCACAAACGCTATTAAAGTTATCAGTAAATTATTTGAGTGTTATGTCAAGGTCATGCAGTACCTTATGGGGAGGCCAATCAATCTGAGAAAGCGCCTCCTAGAAAACTGAGAGCTTCCCTTTCCTGAGAATTCTGCTGTTCACAAAGACAGGTGGCACTTTTTTGAATTTATTGGACAACAGACAGGTGATAGGGGAGTGGTCGCTTAGTGAATCCGGTAGTACCAAGACATTGGTAATCCTGTCAGATGAGCTTGCAAGGAGCCAGTCCAGGAGCGTGTGCTTACAGGTCTTATGGTTCATTCTAGTGGGCTGCGTGACTGATTGCATGAGGAGGGAGCTGGCTATGGTATCCTTCTGGTTGTTTGATTCAGTACTGAGCCAACTGATGTTGAAGTCCCCAGTCACGATTAGCTCATAGTTGTTGTTAATGCCAGCCAAGGACCCTAGTAGTTTAATTAGACTGTCTTTGGCCATTTTCAGTGGGAGATAGATACATGCAATGACCAGAGATTTTTTTTATGTTCACCAAAAATTATTCTAACTGCAAGGAGCTCATGATCAACGCTGCAGGTTGTGATGGGAAGCACAACGTCTTGTAGGGTGTTCCGTAAATAAATGAGACAGCCGCCACCTCTTTTCCCATTCCTATCACATCTAAAAGTATTGTAACCTGGGAGCACTATCTCATTATCCCTGACTTGGGTAGATAGCCAGGTCTCAGTCAGGCAAAGTATATCAGGGTTATGTAGGGCGGCGCTCGCCTGCAGTTGAGGCATCTTTGGAATTAGGCTGCAGATATTCATCGTAACAAGTTTTAAGCCATTTCCTTCGGCCCGGTATACCCTGGCCCGCTAATGGGATTAGGTTGCATTCTTGATGTAGTAATATTAAACCATTCAGATAGTTATGTTCAGGGATATGTATTATAGTAATCTTGTCCAAGGTACCAGGAGTCAAATGATGAAAATAATCAAATCCACAGAAAATGATGAACTACTGGGGACCAGTAAACTGTTGTTACTGTAGATCAAAAGACCTAGAATGTGTTAAATTCCTGAAGGTGATGAACATTGGCCTAGGGCACATGCAGGATGTAAAAATCCTTTGTTAATGTCTTCCCTTTGTTCTCCAAAATGGTTGTGAATAGACCTCAAAGACAAGCATAGATCCTTTAGGAACAAGTCAGACAGAAAATGTGGGTTCAATGCAGCACTCCACAACTCGGATCTTGTATAACAGATTTACTGACCTTACTTTTGCTTTTGATGGCTTCCAAAAAAGTTGATTTATGATGAGAATGCTAATATCTGGTGGTGATGTTTTACAGTTTCTTAGTCCAGGAAACATTCATGTCCAAGAATGGTCCAATTTCATGTCAACTAATTACCATTTATTATGGCTCTCTCTCTGTCTCCTATCCTGCAACCAATTTTGAGCCCATTTCATCGTGCCCCCCCCCCCATTATATCTAGGTTCCCTAGTTTATGAAATTGTCTCCTGCGTGGTACAGTATCAGATGGTTTGCTGAAGTCCAGATATACAACATCTACAGGATTTCCCACATCTGGTTCCTTGGTGACATTCTCAAAGGATGCAAAAATGTTTGTTTGGCATGATTTCCCTTTACAGAATCTGTACTGGGCCACTGATGAGAATATTGATGAAAACTTGTAAACAGCCATGTGTAAAGGGGTACTCTGTTCATTATTTCAAATCTAAAAAAATACTAAAGCAGCTGTTAGAGGTGGGGTGAATCTTACAAAACAGAAGAAAATGGGTTACCTAAAATTGAATTAAAATATATTGATACAGATGTTTCCTTGTTAAATATACTGCTGCTTTAAAGGTACAGGACATCTAAGACCAGTAACTGAAGTAAGTCGGTACTTGCCAACATTAAAAGTCTTATTACTTGCAAATGCACATACATAATTATTATTGGATATACTGTAAGAGGAATGAAAACCAATAAAGTAACATCACATTTGGTCTGAGAACCGACACTTATGAATTTTCACTTCAGCAATGAAGAATAATTGAAACAAACAAATCTGGATAAAATGCCACAATAATTAATAAAATAAGTGAGCAAGTAATTTTTATTTTTAAAGCACCCTATCCCGGAGGCTCTGGGCACTGTACAAGCAAGGCAAAGCATACATTTAAACAGTAATATAAAAACCAATAGTTACCTACCACAATTTAAAATCAGCTAAAAAAAATTACATAAAAATTGCAGCAGTTTAAAAATATTAGCAATGTGGAAATGTCTTCTTGAAAAGATGTGCCTTTAGGCCCTGTTTAAAGGCCTCCACTGATGGGGCCCCCTCCAGGGTCTTGGCAGTGAGTTCCACAGTACTGGGCCCACCACCCTGAACCCGATTCATACAGGACCTTATAGTTGAGCAAGCCCACCTTAAAGATGATTCTCCACCTAACCGACAGCCAGGGCAGTTCGCACAAAACTGAGGTCACCTGACAGGACCTTGGAAGGCCCACCAGCAACCTGGCTGCCGCATTCTGCACCAGCTGCAGGCACCAGAGAACCCCTCCAGTGACCCTGAGGTACTGAGCATAGTAGTAGTCAAGCTGGGATGTCACAAGAGCGTGTACTAGTGTGGGCTAGTCATCAGGTGGAATGAAGACTTTAATCTGGGCAACACTCCTTAAGTGGTAAAAAAACACTCTTGACAACGGATGACACCTGAGCCTCCAGTGTCAATCTGTCATCAAGAATGATGCCCAGATTCTTCATCTTGGTGGACACCATCAAGGGAGTGGATCCAAGGAGTATTCCTGTTCCTTTCCTAACAGCGTCCACATCCGGTTGATGACCAGGCTCAATCACCAGCACCTTCGTCTTGTCCGGGTTGAGTCTTGGCCAGCTAGAGGCTATCCAACCCTAAATCTCAGCCAGCCATTTATTTAGCACTTCCACAGTGCCATCTGTCTCAGGTGCAAATGACATGTACAGCTGAATAGCAGTGAAAACTCAAGCTGTACCCATCTGATGATCTCACCCAGGGGAAGCATATACAGTGCAAACAATGCAGGCGGCGGGATTGAACCCTAGGGAACTTCACAAGGTAGGGGCTTCTGGCACAGGTGTCCACAAACTGATGAAATAAACTTTATAACTCAGCCTGATGATGTAGTGACTGAAGAGCTACTTATCACAATGGTGACCAAGGTCTGAGCTCTGTGCTTGCGTCATCATTGTAGGTCAGCAGAGGTGGATTAAGTATACACATGAATGCTCTCCATCTCCAGACAACAGTGGGTAGGGACCCTTTCCCCCCTCCCCTTTCACCCTTGGTACCCCAGGGAGCATATCATGAGTGCAGAGCCACTTAATTTGTTTGTAGGAAGTTGTTGGTGATGCTGGGGAAATATCTTCAGAGAATTGTCCTGGGTTTGCATCAGGTGACGTGTCCCAACAAATGAGTTCCATGATACCTAGTAAGAGGAAACCAGGATATACATATAATAATAATTAATAACTGATATTAGTAATGTAAGAATTTAGAATTCACAAGAGGAACCCTTTTCTTCTGTTCATTATTTTTACAGATCCCCTTCAGGATTCTACGAGGGCACTCTGAGGCTGTTAGTGGTTGCCATTTTTGTTTGGAAGATACAAAAATACTTACATGTTCATATGACAGCACAGCGAAACTCTGGGTATGTTGACGTTACAGTAGAGCACTGGACTTTATTAATTAAAATATAAGGATGATGAGCAACAAGTGGTGTATGTTTCAGTAGCTTCTTATGTTGGTATGGAAATAGAACTGCTTGTAAACAGAACTGAAAATTATTAGGGATGTTCTGCTCAGGGACACACAGACTCAATTACAGAAAACTCAAATATTTTAGAATGGATTTATGTAATTTGAATTTAAGCTTGCAATCTACTTCTGGTGGATCAGTGGCATTTAAATAATGCTGTGAATCTATTCATATCTATGAACGCTGGTGAGTGGGATGTTTCATTGTGCTATGGTGTCTGTTGTAAGAGAGCTCTTTCCAGTGATTCAGTTATGACATTTTGCACTTGAAAAGATGGTTATTACACCTTTTCATTCCTTCACGGTAAGCTGCTTTTAATTGGAAAGTGTTTTAGCTGAAGGCATCATTTAATATAATTACTATGGAAAGCTGATCCAGTGAAACAAAATATGTGGTATGAATTCAGTGGTGTATTCATGTCTGTTGGTTTAAGTAGAGGCCATTCACCAGCCTGATGAAAATCCAAGGCTTGTTGGCTGCACTAATCTAAAAGTATTGGAGAATCAATATACAGCATACATTTTTCAATAGCTTCTCTTTGAACTGCAAACTTCATCATATGTTTAAGCAATAAGGCATGACAGGGCATGGGTTATTAGGGATTTACCCATGCCTCGCATGGTGTGTCACAAGGCTCAGCTGAGTGACTTAATCACATGAGGAGTGGGCAGTCCCCTAACTCCACACATCCTGAAGTGCCTTATAGTGATTATACAATACACCCATGTGTAAAATACTGTAAATTTACAAATGTGTTTAATTATGTTTATTTTGTTTTTTATAAATGCCCTCCTGCAGCTGTGGGTTGCTGCAGGATTAACCAAGAGTACAGACCTTAGCTGACCAATCAGGCTGTAGGATATTTTTGTCTCTTGTATAATGATGTAATAGTATTAGCAATAGGAGGCATTTATTTGGTAATGCGAACTTCCATGGCTAACAACATAGAAAATGCAAAATATAAAAGAGAAACGGGGAGGATGACAATCTGAAACCATACAAACAAAACCAGCAATCCACATTAAAACAATATAATGAAATGTAGCTATACAAAAACAGTTTCCACCACTGTAAATAGCTAATATATTTACCACAAGTAAGATTATACTTATTAAAGGTAAGTCTGTTCTTATAAAAGGCCCATGAAAGCCTGATTCAGCAGACTTTTTTCCATTTTACTTTATAAATGCCACTCGAGGTAGCCAAATTTCTTTTCATTTTATTTGTTTATTTTATTTATTTAAAAAAATAAACAGGAAAATGAGATGTTACCCAACCAGCTGAGCCAAGTTCATTTACACAGAATTCCTGAAAACATTGATTTGAGTTACATTCTAAATACAGACACAAAAGAGTGTGCATTATGCTGATTTAACCCCATGTCCAGGGGTGCAGTGAGGCACCCTGCTGCAGGCAGAGTGCTTTCATCCCATGGAAGTACGATTAAATCAGCATAACGCACACCTCCAAAGTATCTTTCTTACTGCACTTATAAAATGAGTAAGCTAAGACTATTTAAACAGAACAAAAAAATGCCAACTTAGTTTTTTTTTTTTATTAAAAACACATTTTTTCTTTAGTTAAAAATAACCAGTAAAAAGTAGTCCCTCCCCAGCTATCAAACATCTGTCTATCCACACCTTCAATAGACAGAATGTTTATTTATCATGGAATGCAGGAATTCAAACTTCTGCAGAATTCTGTGGGCTGAATGTTCACCTCTCCCCACCCAAACTCGCACAACAGAAGGCTTCAGTAAAGCCAGAAATTATCTTTGGCAGGGCGAGCAGCAAAGATTTTCCTGGTGGGTGAGTAATAGAGGATAGTGGTGGTGGTGGGGTGCATGGTGAGAAAAGAAGTTCCCAAAAATATACTTGTTTTCATTTGTGTATGTGTGTAAGGAAGGGAATATAAAGGAAAAGAACACTAAAGCAGCAATGCAACAAACATATTTTTCCAGAAAGCTAGTTGCAGCTATAATTAATAACAATACTGTGTTAGCATACCTCTCAGATCTACTTTTCTAGGTACTTCCTAAGCTGCACACTGCATTTTTTTCCACCAGGTCTACAATGGTATTTCTCAGCTACAGACATCTTTTCTTCTTGTGAAAAAACTAAATTAAAAAACATTTATAAAACACTCAGATTTTGGTTGAAGGAAAGTTTTTCCACCAATTAAAACTGGAAGATACCTGAAATGTTTTTTATAGTGAACAAAAGGTAGGGTCAGATTTTTTGCCCAATTTCATTGTACTGTTGCTTTAATAAATGTGTTCTTTTTATTTTGAGGGAGTTTTATTTTTAGGGCCTAGATGATTTTTTAGTGAGTAAAAGTGGCAGCCATGTTTGTAACAGCAATCAGGAATAATTGAAAAAGGCATTGATATTTTAGTGTGCTGCGTGTCCTAATTACCAGCACTTTTTTTACCCATGCATTTTGCTGTCCAAATTTACTTGCTTTGACCAGCCAGGATGCAGTATTTCCCCTACCAATTTTATAAAATACATTACTTACTTAGCTTCAGATTATCATGTAACTACAATATAATGTAATAATTCAAGTAACATGTTCTGCACAGGAAAAGCAACTAGCTTTGTAACTATTGCTAAACCACAGCTTTAATTGGGACAAAGAAGAAAAACACCCCACCACAGGTGTCATGCACATTGGCATGGAGTTCCAATTTTTTGGACCTACAAATGGATGTCTACAGGAAATGTGAGCCACATGAGAGGGGCTGCCACTGAAAAGGCTTTGTCATCTGTGGATTTCAACTGTGATAGTGACTGTGGTGTGACAGAGCCATACCTTATTATTCTAATCATATTGCATGGTATTTTATATGAGAACTGCATCAGAGATGCCCATGGTGACCAATGTAAGTTGCAAGGGATCATGGGTACAAAGACATGGGTCCTGGGGGAATGATGTTGTAACTCTTGTTCCAGGGCAGAGAATCTATCAGCTGCTAGTCAGGGACTAGAGTTAATCAAATAATTTAAAAGGAGACAAAAGAATGAGTAAGCAGATCTGGTCAGCAGGCACTTTCCATTTGTGTCTGAATGGACCACAGCATCCAGAGGAGCCTGGATGTTTGGCTTCCCTTTGTCTCTGCAAGGCTACCCTGCGCTAATCTCATTACTACTAAATGGGCTACCATTTAATTAAATAGCTATATTGAGTGTAGCTTGATTACAGCCATTTCAAAGAGAGGGAGGGCTGGGGGATTTTCCTAAGAATTCCGGTTTAGACTAGCTGACCTCTGAGTTTTTTTTATCTCATATTCAAAACTGCATATTTGTTGTTTCATAATAAAATACTAAAAAACTGATTGGTTGCGTAGTCATAGAAACGGAATGCTAGCCAATTTCAGGACAAGCCACAGTTCACTGGACCTGCCCTTTGAGAAATCCTATAAAACAAGGGAGAAAGACTGTATCTGGGCCTTTTAGCCTTTTTGTATTTTGGAGACCCTATCTGCTTAGACAGCAGAGACAATTTATTTTCAAGACATTCTCCTGGATCACCAGAGCTGAGATTTCAACTACCACTTCTAAGGACACTGTATTTCAAATTTCAGCAACTAAGAACTTGAGGAAGAATTTTAATCTCGGAGTTTTAAAGTGTAGGCTTTTATGTATATTTTTCATTTTATTTTCAATATCCTGTAATCAATGTCTAAAATTATTTGTCTTTATGTTATTTACTGCATTTATTAATTTAATTAGAAAAGCTTTTGGCTTACTTTTAAGATAATTCTGTCAGTGTCGTTTGTGTGTGTTGCCTTGGGAAGAGTTGTTCAAACTACACTACGCCTGTGTGACTGTTTTAGAAACATAGAAACATAGAATTTGACAGCAGATAAGGACCGCTTGGCCCACCCAGTGTGCCCATTTCCCTACCTAATGGTAAGCTGCAGATCCTAGCTAACCAACAGCCTGCTTCTTCCAACCTCCACCTCCCAGAATTGCCTTATGTCTGTCCCATGCATTCTTAATTCCACCACTGTTTTTTGACTCCACAACCTCCTCAGGAAGGCTGTTCCATGCATCCACAATCCTCTCTGTGAAAAAATACTTCCTCACATTACCTCTGAGCTGCCCCCCCTCTAGCTTCAAATCGTGCCACCTTGTTCTTGCATAACTCTTTTTCTGAAAGATGCTACCCTCTTGGTCTTTGTTGATTCCCTTGAGGTACTTGAAAGTTTCTATCATGTCTCCCCTCTCCCTCCTGTCCTCGAGACTATGCATATTAAGATCCTTAAGTCTCTCTTGATATGTCTTCTGGTACAGACCCTGCACCATTTTAGTTGCCCTCCTCTGGACAGCCTCCATCCTGTCTATGTCTTTGCGGAGACTGGGTCTCCAGAACTGCACGCAGTACTCCAGATGGGGTCTCACCAGCTGTCTGTACAGAGGGATAACAACTTCCTGTTTTCTACTGGTGATGTTTTAAGGCCAAACTCTACCAAAGTGAAGTATTGCTAGGGACTTCATGATGAAAGGAGGGGGAGGAAATATGAAGGGTCTCAGGAGGAGTCTGTGGGGGTTTGAACTGAGCTCTGCATTTCTGGGGAAAGACACATAATGGGGTGTATAGGATCCCCAAAGCCTATACACACCTGTGACTTTCTGGTTTCGTTGTGTAGTGGCTGAGAAGCGTTCTGCCCCAGGAACACACGGAGGGAGTGTGCCCTGGGATCCTCTGGCATACGTTCAGTTGTGAGACAACGAATGTGCTAAAAGGACAGAGGAAGGGTATCCCTGACCTCCCCCGTCACAAGAGGGATTCGCTAGGATGCAGATAATCCTGCCCGACGAGAGTGGGCTTCTGATGGTGACACCCACAGATGTCCCTATCCCAGGAACCTAGGGTTTTTCTGATCACAAAAGAAGTCAGGAGTTTGCAGAGGTAGACAGTCTGCTGCTTAATTGCAGCCAACTCAGGATGTGGAGTGGATGGAGGTCAAAAGCTTTGCTGTAGCAATCTGGGCAAGCTGCAGATGGTGGATTTGACTGCCTAGTAAGGCATTGTACAGTGCATTGCAGGAGTCAGATCTTGACAACACAAAGTCCTGAACCAGTGTATGCCAATAGCCAGGGTCAAGATAGGGATGCAGGCTTGCAATACTCTTCAAATGATAGAAGGGACCTTGATGAAAGGGGGGGTTACTAGTGGGGTACCGCAGGGTTCAGTACTGGGACCGGTCCTCTTAATGTCTTAATGGAGGCAGTGTAGTGCAGTGGGTTAAATCTCTGAGCTGTAGATCTGGAGACCTGGATTTGAATCCCTCAGCCACCTAGCTGCGTACTGCGTGATCCTGAAGAAGTCACTTAACTTCCTTGTGCTCCCAGGTCGCATCTGGAAACACCCTTAGGCTTAGTGTGCTACTCCTGGTTAAACAATATTCCCTTTCCCTTTATAGGTGACATTGCAGAGGTACTAGAAGGGAAAGTATGCCTCTTTGCAGATGACACAAAGATCTGCAACAGGGTTGATACGCAAGGACAGGGTGGAAAAGATGAGAAGGGACTTGGCAAGGTTGGAGGAATGGTCAAAAGCATGGAAGCTTAGATTCAGTGCAAAGAAGTGCAAAGTAATGCACTTGGGAAACAAAAACCCCCGGGGAAGAGTTCACAGTGTGGGGGGAGATACTAACAACAACAAAAATGGAAAGGGACCTGGGGGTAGTTATATCAGATGACGTAAAGGTAGGCAAGCAATGTGAGAAGGCAGTAAGGAGGCTGGGGGGACACTGGGATGCATAGGGAGAGGCAACACCAGTAGAAAACAGTAAGTTGTTATCCCTCTGCACAGACAGTTTGTGAGACCCCATCTGGAATACTGCATGCAGTTCTGGAGACCCCATCTCCACAAGGACATAGACAAGATGGAGGCAGTCTGGAGGAGGGCAACTAAAATGGTGCAGGGTCAGCACCAGAAGCCATATGAAGAGAGAGACTAAAGGAGATTAATATGTATACCCTCGAGAAAAGGGGGGGGGACATGATAGAAACATTTTAAGTACCTCAAGGGAATCAACAAAGTTCAAGAGGGTAGCATCTTTCAGAAAAAGAGATGTGCACGAATAAGGGGGCAAAATTTGAAGATAGAGGGGGGACAGCTCAGGGACAATGTGAGGGAGTATTTGCTTCACAGAGAGGGCAGTGGGTGCATGGAACGGCCTTCCTGAGGAGGTTGTGGGGTCAAAAACAGTGGGGGAATTCAAGAATGCATGGGACAGACATAAAGCAATTCTAGTGGGGGGTAGGAGGAAGTAGGCTGTTGGTTAACTAGGATTTTTTCATTCTGTAGCTTATCCAATAGGCAGGGAAATGGGCAGACCGAGTGGGCCAAGAGGTCCTTATCTGCTGTCAAAGTCTATGTTTCTATGTTTACCATGGCCAGCACCTGAGAATGAACTGTCAGACATTAATTAATGACTACTTCCCTTTCTGCCTCAAACAGTACCCCATCAAGAGTAGGAAGCCTGAGGTTACACCCAAGTGCTGATACCTGTTGATCCAAGCCAATGAGCAACAGTTCTGTTATCCTAGTTTGAGTACCAGCCAATTAGAGGCCATCGAGACCTTAATATGTGATAGGCACTGCACTAACAATAATGCAGATGAGACCCTGTTGGGGGCAAAGGACAGATACAGCTTGGTATTTTCAGCATATCAGTGAAACCCCACATTGTATCACCTTATGATTTCCCCATACAACATGGGAGACGGGACAGACCCCTGAGGCACACAACAGTCTAGGGTTGTTGGGGGCGATCAATATGAACCAATTACCACTGACTACTCCCTTTCAATGAGAAAGAACCAGAACCATTGGAGGATAGTACCTGGTAAACCCTGTGCACTTCCCAATGATCGATGGTATTAAAAGCACTTAACAGGTCGAGGAAAATAAGGGTAGGAGCTTCATCTAAGTCCCTTACTAAATAAAGGTCACAGCATTAACAAGGACTGTCTCAGTATTAGAATGCCTATGGTAATCAGATTGGAATGACTCAGATGTTTTTTTCTCCATGTGCTCCACCAGTTAGGCAGTTACTCCACTACCACCCTTTCAACAACCTGTGCTAGAAACGGCAGATTGGAGGTTGATCTATACTCTGCCAGTCATCCTTATCGAGAGACAACTCCTTGAATGTAACAGTCTAACCACTGCCCCTTTAAAAAAGGTTATATGAAAATGGCATGTGCTTTATGTGGCTTTATGCATAAAGACATACACAAATTTCCCACATTTTTTTGAATGTTAGTTCAAGAGAGAGTCCGTTGTATTGATAAAGTACACTTCATTTTTGCATTGGTGGAAACATTAACACAAACATGACAAATGTGTCCATTTAGTTTTTCATTCACACTCACGCAGACACCTAAACGATGTTCTAAATATTAAAAATGATTTGAACCCTTACTGATCGTTTAAAGCAAGAGGCATTAATTCTCACCATGTCACTTAAAAACATGCATGTAAACCCATTGTTTATTTTGTGGATTTTAAATGTTTAGATAACCATCATATACGGGGTAAAAACATTAAACATTTGACATGGGGTGCAGAAACACCAGGAAACATAAACATAAACTTAACATAAACAGGTTAGACAATATTAAATTAACAATTATTGCACACACGGGCAACAGAAATGAGGCTGGAGCAGTTAAAGCAGCAGTATTTGTTAGCAGAAAAAGATTTCATCATATAGTTCATTAATAATGTATTTCCGTCAACAACCTCAGTATATCTATTTCTCTTTGTATTTCCTTATTGCACTGAGATGTTGAGTTTTGAAGTTTCTAAAAGTAACTGCTCTCTAGCCACACCCACTATGAATAAATTAAACATCTTGATGAGGTGTTGTGCTGTTTACCATCAGAAATGTGTGGCAGCACTCTCCTAATACATCTGCATTATAAATCCAGCATGTAAAGTCTAAAATTAACCTCAAAGGGAGAGATTTTTTTTTTTTTAATTGCTAGTGGTAGCCATCTTTAATGACCACTTGACTCATTAAAAAATTAGTAATAAAAACTGTTTAAAAACAATCAGAAAGAAATAAAAATTGACTTATGATGAATCTAAGGATCCCAGAAATACACCACTGCCAAAAAAAAAAAAGGTGGTACTTTTGCCAGCTAACAAACTACTGCCTTGATAGGCACAACAAAGAGATGTTAAAAAAAAAAGTTGCCTCTAGTCTTTTAGATCTCATTTTTATTAGTAATTCTGAATTGGTCTTACTAGTGATCCCAACATGATTTAGTGCAATAAATCGTGAACGTTAGTACAGCCGGCCCCCTCCCCCAGGTTGATTTTATTTTATTTATTTAGTTGTAATTCTTTTGACCAGGAAAGGCACACTGAACTGTGATAGCTCATTTCCAGGTGCATTCTGGGGAGTGGGTTGCTTGGACCTGTTTTGTTAAGATGGGGAGCCTTGGCCGTAATGTGAGGAAAACTCCCTTATTATTCTCGATAAGTGTCATGGGATCTTTAACTTCCACCTGGACGGTGATCAAGTATGGTCACATATACTGCTAGTGAAAGAGGTGAAAAGGTCTTGTTTCAGTCTGAAACTCTTCATTATGGAGGCAGTGAGCAGTAGCATGAGGAAACATTATTGCTGTTCTATAAATGTCTCCTATGCTACGATGGCAGGCTAGGTTTAGTTATTTATTTTAAAGTTGGTAATTGGGAAAGGCATACTGAGCCATGGTTCATTTCCAGGTGCGACCCAAGGGAAGGGGAAACAATCAAAGAGCATACATAGCCATACTGAAACAGTACCAAATAAAGTGGGAGCAGTGTACAATTCAGCATGGTACAAATGAAAATAGCAATGCAAGGTGCCAGAAGTTGTTGTTATGAGCAACTTTGAAGCCCAAAAGTAAAGTGACAGAGAGCATGTAGGAATGTGGCAGTGCAGTGATAGTTGGGCAACGACTGAACCCAGGAGGAGGCCCAACAATGGGGGGGGGTCCAAGGGGGAACGGTCAGGTAGGGGCTGACAGGAGCAAGAGGGGGTAGGAAGGAGTGTTAGTGGGTGCCTAAGATATATGGGGGAGTGGGAGAGATGGAGGGAAGAGGGGAGCAGATTCCAGGTGGAGGGAAGGCAATTGGAGAAGGAAGACTGCCCAGCAGAGGAGTAAGGATGGGGAAGGGAGAAGGTGCGGGGATCGATGGACTCGAGAGAGTATGAAGAAGAGGGAATAGGTGAGAGGATTGAGGGTAGAGCCCAAACCAGACTCTCTGGAGATGAAGGAGGTGCAGTGGAACTGGAGACATCAGGGTAGGGGGAGGATGATAGGGAGGAGTAGAGGGAGCAGTGGTGAGTATGGGGGAAGGGGAGTTGGTAGCAAAGTGACAAATGGCATCACAGAAGGTGTCCAGTCTGGCAAGGGAAGAGGAGGGGTGGTGCTGTACACCACATCCACATAGTCAAAGACCAGGAGCACCATTTTTGGGGCAGAGCTTGGAGATGATGGCATAGACATGGGCAGACAAGTCAAGTCTACTATGAAACCACACACTGAGATACTTGAAGGAGGGAACCACTTCAAGAGGGGCGCCATACAGGGTGGAGCACACAGGGAAGTGATGAGCCTGCCCTGTCTCTGGCTGGTGCCAAAGATAATGGACACTGTTTTTTTTAGTGTTGCTCTGGAGTTGGTTAGAGTGGAACTAGCACAGGATATTGTGGAAGTCTTGCTGGAGCAAGCATTCCAATGCTGTGGTCGAGGGATCTGAAGTGTAGATAACTGTGTCATCTGTAAACGTGTATATGTGACTTGGCACAGGCACAGGGGAGGTTGGTCAGGAAAATGGAGAAGAGGACCTGTGGGACCCTAGCCTGATTTGGTGGGTGACAGGACACCTCCTACCTGTACTGACAGCTGACGTCCCGAGAGGTAGTAACAGAACCAGTCAGCAGTGGGGGCTGAGAGCCCAGCAGAGCTAAGCTTGTCCAGGAGAAGTAGATGGGCCACTGAATCAAGGGCTTTGACCCGGTCAATGAAAATAGCTACCATGATGTGTCCCTGATCCATTCCAGAAAGGACAGAGTCAGTGACCCACAGCAGGGTGAGATGATGCAGTGGTGCTTCCCAAAACCAGACTGGAAAGGGGAGAGGAAGTTGGAAGAGTGGAGGAGCCTGAAGTAGACAAGTTTCTTTTGCAGCTTTGCAAGAGAAGGTAGGAGGGAGATAGGACGTAAGTAGCCAGGAGAGGAGGGGCTGTTACTGAGTTTGAGTAACACACTATGCATATTCTATTTTATATATATTTTATAGGTATAGAAAACACCTGGAGCATACTGGCACAGTTCAAGCATTTTTTATCGCTAGGGTATCTTCTAGATAAGAGCAAGTACTCACAATGTCATATCAGAAAGATTTTTCAAAAGAATACATGACAAAAGCCATTGTTTCTTGATCCAGCAAAAACAATATACCAAAATTACTATTTCCTATGCCCAGTAGTCTTATGACCTATAGCTCTGACTTCTAATCTAAGTTACAAAAGTAAAGTAGCCTAACTAAGCTGTATGAGCATTTATATTATAAATTATGAAATGGGCATCATAAAATAGGAGCTGTGATTGGCTAGTAGGGATGTGATATTCATTCTGATGCACAGGAAAAAGGACCAGCAGTGCCCTGTGGGCATTGATCTAGGTGATGCTGCCCACTCAGAACCTTAAGAAAACAAAACGCAGCCATCTTGTTTATGCCAGCAGTGGTACCAGCCTAAATGTAAAAAATAACATAAGTACCTCTGACCACCTGTTCACTTCACCTCAGTCTTTCAAAATTTCTGTGTTTTAAATCCATCTGCATGTCTCTTCGTGAATGCAGCATGTATGAAATGGAAAAAAAAAAACGGAACAGCCGCGATCTCTCTCTCCCAGCCCGCCCGCTCGCTCTTGAATGTTTCGGTTTTAATTCCATTTGCTTATTTCCTCGTGGGTGCAGCATGTGGGAAACGCGGGGAAAAAATAAACGAACAGTGGCGATCTCTCTCCCCCAGCTTGCCCGCTTGTTCAGAATCTACTTCCTGTAAAAAAAAAAAATAAACGAACAGCCGCGATCTGTCTCCCAGCCTGCCCGCTCATTCCGAATCCACTTTTTTGCGAGGTCCCAGCCCACCCACTCGTTCAGAATCAACTTCTTTAAAACAGTAACAGAATTAAAAATAAAAAAGAAATTTTTCAGCTTAGTTGTCTCCACACTACATTGTTGGAGGGATGGGGTGAATAATGCCATGACAACCAGACCTAAACTACAGAATCCTTTGTAGGACAAAATTCCTTCAGTCAAAAAAAAAACACATAACACACTTAGGCGGAGGAACTATTTTGTTAAAGCTGACACAAACACACATGTTTTTTCCTACTAAAATTGGGAATTTTACCTACCAAATGCAGTTGCACTAAAGATGGCCATTTCATAAGCACAATAAGCCACTCCAGTGTGTGCGTTAGACACTTTAACACACGGCTAGGAGGCTGGACGCACTCGGGCGATGGCCTCGTGCCTCACTATGCCTCCTAGCCGTGCGTTAAAGTGTCTAACGCACACCCTGTCATGGCTTATTGCTTACGCAGCATTCATATTCTAAAACAGTTACCATCTACCCCAGTAGTCTAAGGGACCTCCAGTCCTGACTACTAAAATGTTGCTTGAGAGGCCATCAGTACTAGAAGCAAGAGCTGGACAAGTAAGCAATAACCTGCGACAGGGTATGGAGTCATAGGGATTTAATCCACACCCCGGGGGTGTTGTGAGGCACAAGGTTGTAGGACGAGTGTCCTCATAGCACTCAGGGCATGGATTAAATCCCTATAACCAAATACCTTGGAGTGAGTTACTGCACTTATGACATGGGTTATGTTTAAAAAAAAAAAATCCACAAAGTTCTTTTTTTGCTGTTTGAATAGGGACACTTTCAGTGTATCCTGCTGACTAAAAAATGTAGTCCCCAAAACTCATGCATATGTTATGTATTGGATAGACATACAAATGCCACAAATAGTCCTGAAATGATTTCTGACATTTCTATGTTCATAAAAGATATCATATAAGCATGCATCACTGCTATGTTGTGCTGAGCTTCTCGCTGTCTCTGTCCCTCTCCTCTGCAATGTGGTACGCTGCTCACTGTCTGTCAGCCACAAAGAACACAAACTGGATCGCAGACAGGGAGGCAGTATAGCAAAGTGGTTTAAGGCTCTGAGCTGCAAACCTGAAGACCTGGGATTGAATCCCAGAGCCCCCACTTGCATACTGTGTGACCCTGAGCAAGTCAGTTAACTTCCTTGTGCTCCCAGGTCGCACCTGTAAACAAGCTTTCAGCTTAGTGTGTCTCTCCTGGTAAAAAAAACAAAAAAAAACCCCTCCTTTTCAGTGACTGCATAGCTGAAGAGGGAGACCGAGAGAGAGAGAGAGAACAGTGCAGCAATGCTGAATTAAATGTTCCACTGTCTCTCTCGCTGTCAGAGGACTGCAGTGAGCTGCTCATGGTGTCTCTCTGTCTCTCAGAAGCAGCACAGCACATTAAGGAATTGTTTGGGAGGAGACGGCAACTCATCTTAATGAAGACACTGCCAGCAGTGCGGTGAACTCCAACCACTGTCTCTCTCTCCCTGACATTCTCACAAAGCAGCACAGTGTATTATGGACCCACTAATATTGTTATTCCTGTAACGGAAGGCAAATTACAAAATAAACACAGATGGGTCACTGGTGAGCTGCTCGCTGGCTCTCTCGGTCTCAAAAGCACCATGGTGCATTACGGACACACTGACCGCTCTCTCATCACTGTCTTTCTCTCTCTCTCTCTCTAAATGCTTTGGGAGGGGACTGAAGGGGGAACACAAACAGTCACTCGGTTACCCATGCAAGGTGTAGCATCACTTGGTCGCACAACCAAATCAAGCAATACTGTAGGTGGCATAAACACAACAAGGAGACAGCAACAAGCAGCCAGGTGCTATTGGGATGAGCTGTCTCTCTTTCTCCCTCTACCATGCGCGGCACAAGTTACAGTGCAAAACAGTGCATGGCAACTGCCGGAGACGGAGGGGAAAGAAAAGACAGTAAGAAGCACCCACGTTTGTCCATTTCTGTCTACGGGTGCTGTTGGGATCTGCAAGGAGGAGACTGTGTATCGTGGGGGAAGGGTGAGCAATCTGGGTCCAGAACAGCCTGCTGTGAGCTATTTCAGCTCTCTGTCTGTCGCTATGGAACAGTGTGTATCGTTGGGGGTGGCCTAGGTGCAGGACAACCACTGTGGAGCACAGTGTGTTCCATCACCGCCTCATTGCTTTCATCTCACTGTCTCCCGCTTCAGCGGTTTTAAATAGCTGACTCCCTGTTTTTATTTCTGTAGGAGAGAATGAGTCCCACTGGCACTTTGTCTGACTCCCACCACAAAAGTGTGGATTAAATAGGAGATTTAATCCACGGTCATCTGATGCTATGTGACCAGTTAGCTTCCCTGCTTTTAGCAACCTCTGTTATAAATATTCTTACCCCATCAGTGGCCTTGTCAGCACCATGCAGCCAGTCCCTGCTAATACAGCCAACAGTCGTCTTCCCATGAATCTGCTTGCTTGTCTTCCTGATCATCAAAAGTCTGGGATTTTTATTTTCTTCTTGAAGGGGCTTTCCTGAAGAAAAGGCAACCATGTGATTGCTGAAGGGCAAAAGGGGAATACCAGCCACATGGCCGTTGCAGGCTAAATCAAGCCTACCAAGAAATGGTCACATGGGTGCTGGTAAAGGGTGAGTGTTGTTAGTCTGTTACATAAGCAATAACCCACAACAGGGTGTGCGGTTAGTGGGGATTAATCAACACCCCGGGTGCGTTTGTGAGGCACGAGGCCGCAGGCCGAGTGTCCTCACAGCAGCCGGTGTGTTGATTAATCCTCAATAACCACACACCCGGGAGTGGGTTATTGCGCTTATAACATGGGCCAAATTTTGAGATATATGGACACAAACTTTTGTTATAAGACAGAAAACATGTGGGAACTGCTTAGTGTTCCTCCACTATTTTTGGCCGTGGAACCACAGTTTCATGTCTTCTGCTACAGAAAAAAATGGTTCCACACAGACAAGTTTGTGGTGAATAGGCCACACATTATAAAATCAAGGAGCAGGTGGACCTTCTTATTTTACTACCAAAACTAGACAGGGTGCTTCATTTCTATATTACTGTTGTGTGCCCACTGTAGTAAGTAAAGTTTTATTGTTGTTCAGTTATTTAAACCATTACAACATAAAGAAAACATTAAACATTCTATCATTTACATAGTCCAAGCATTAAAGTACACTGAAATTCATACATTCAATAATAAGAAAGCTAAACTTTCTTCCTCTTACTTAAAACCACTTTTAACAAGTAGCTTAATCATATGTTAATTATAAATAGTCATAAGTAATCCTAAAAGGACATAATAATCCCATACTCACATATTCTAAATATGTTTTTATAAGATATCTCTTGGTCTCATATCTATCTTTTCAAACAAGAAGTCCTAATGTATTCTGACATTTGCAGTAACACCTTGTTGTTCTGCTGCCCCGGAGAGGAAAGAGTCAAAGCCTACGTTCTAAGTTGGCATGCGCTTGGTTTCAAATCACTGTCCTCTGGTACATTGTATTCAACCATCAGATTCTTTACTCTGCCTTACTGCGAAGATGCCTCAGAGATTTCTCCTCAGCATCTCGTCAGTTTAGTGGTGAATTGCTGCGGTTTCCTTACCGATTAATATTTTTCACTAGCGTCTAGTTTCTCAATACTGTCCCTGTGGTATAGTATACATTTTGTTGGTTTATTTCAACGGGGTAAGTCTCGGTACTTTTGCGGTTGCCGTCCAACCATTGGGGTATTGAGTCCTTTTCTAACTTTTTTCTCTGTGAAAGTTATTTAGTTTTGGTTAATAAAAAAACTGAGTTTGTCATTTTTTTCTGGACTGCTAATACTGGTCTATTAACCAGAGCTACTTTTGGATTCTTATCCGGCCTAACCGCCACTTGGATAATCTACAAATGGAGTCACAGAAATCCAAAAAGGAAACCGGACCGTCCGTGTTTCAGCAATGTGTGGAGTGTGGGGAAACTTTTGACAAGGCTGATTCCCACACAACTTGTGTTGTATGCCTAGGGTTGGAACACCGAGAGGCAGACTGTGACATTTGTAAGAATTTCCCTCAATCGACGCTTGACAGGTGCCTTAACCGACTGAACGAGAAATTGGCAGAGAAATCCGCTAACACGGATGGCCAAACCAGTTCAGGTTCAAAAGAACCAGAAGGGGAAGGTGATACTTCTTCTTCTTCAAAATGAACCGTGGATACAGCCCTTGAACCGGCTATCGCAAAAAATAAAAAGAAAAAGAAGGAAAAGCACACTGAGCCAGCTCCTAAGCCGAAAGCGGTTGTGGTTCCAACCACGGAGGAGATTGCTAATGCGATACGCATTATTCAGTCCCTCCAGTCTGGTCCAGTTGAACCGGTGGTATGTATGGGTGCTCCTCAACCGGTTCAAATCACCTTGGATCCCTCTGAATGTGATTACCCTTGGGATCAGGAGGCTGAGCAGGATGATGATGATGAGGGGGAGGACTTTTATGGTCCTATTGAACCGGAGGTTTCTCCAGAACATGAGGGGGACATTTCTCCACCCAAACAGTTGGAGGATACACTCACTCATTGCTCTTTTATAAAAAAGGTGGCTGAAACCCTCCAGTTACCGGTTCAAGAATCCTCAGAGGAGGAGGAAGAACTGGATTATGTTGAGATGATGGCTGTCCCTGCCACTAAAAGGCTGGTGATACCCATCCGCAAGTCTCTTAACAGACAGACACTAAAAATCCTGGGTACCCTTACTTCTGTCCCTCCTGTAGATAAGAGGACAGATAGAAAGTATCCAGTGGCCAAAAGTGGCACAGAATTTCTGTCTGGTCGCCCCAGCCATGAAGGGGGGTAGTTCAGGCTGCTGCCTGTGAAAAGGCAAACATCCCATTATCTTCCCACCCTCTGAGAAGGACTCCAGGAGGATTGACTCTATGGCAAAGAAGTCGTACCTGGGCTCCTCACTTATTGCCAGACAGGCCTCTTACATGGCTTATGTGGCAAGGTATCAAAAGAAGTTGTGGGAAGCTGTGTCTTCTGTGCCAGCTAAAATTCCTGCTGATTTGGCTGCAGATTTGGGAAAAATGGCTAGGAACGGAATTGAGGCTTTTAAGCAGCAATTCCATATGGCAGTGGATGCCAATGATTTGGCATCCAGGTAGTGGCCACCTCTATATCCCTGAGAAGGTTTTCATGGCCGAGAGCCACAAACCTATCACAGGACACCCAAACAAAGGCCTTGGATTTTCCTCTGGTCCAGAATTCCCTCTTTGGGGAACAGACTGAGGCCTATATGAGGAAAATGGATGAATCTAGGACTTCCTGTAGGAGTGCTGCAGCCAAAGAAAAGGCTGCCACACCTCAAAAACAGCAAGGCAGGGGAGGCAGGGGCAGGCCTTACCAGAGGCCTTTCTACTAGGTCCAGGCTTTCCCTGTCTATCAGCAACAGCGTGGATACTTTAGGGGAAGGGGCAGGAGAGGTGCCACTCATTCCAGCCCAGCTTCCCAACCCAGGACACCAGCTAAACAGACTCCCTGAAGAGTCATGGGTCACCTCCCCAGTTCCAGTAGGGGGCAGGCTTGCTCACTACCTCCAGAATTGGCAGTCTTTAACTTCGGACAAATAGGTTCTGGAGGTGGTGGGCAAAGGCCTTGCTTTAAATTTCAACAATTTCCCAGATTGAGAGCAAGTCTGTTCAAGCCTGCCTGTCCAGCAGAGATATCCCTATTGGAAACAAAAAGTTACTACCCTTCTCCAGGACAGGGCGGTGGAAAATGTCCCTCTGTCCCAAAGGGGAAAGGATTGTATTCAAGGTACTTCCTGACCTTGAAGAAAAATGGGGATTGACGACCCATTCTGGATGTAAGATTCCTGAACAAACACCTAACAAAGCCAAAATTCAAGATGGTCACCCTGGCTATGATATTGCCCACTCTCAGGCAAGGAAACTGGCTAGCATCCACGATGCTGCTTTCCACATTCCTGTCAGGCAGTCACACAGAAAATGCCTACAGTTCAGACTGCCATCAGGTCACTACCAATTCAGGTCCCTCCCCTTTGGTCTGACTTCAGCTCCCAGAGTGTTTACAGAATGCCTGGCAGTGGTGGTGGCACACCTAAGGCATTTAGGAATCTCAGTTTTCCCCTACCTGGACAACTGGCTGTTGGTAGGCCAGTCTCAACAGCAGGTGGTAGAGGCCCTGACAGTCACTCAGCCTACTCTTCGCTTGCTGGGCTTCTTAATAAATACAAAAAAGTCAGTTCTGAAACCAGTCCAGCTCCTGCAGTTCATAGGAGCGGACCTGGACACAGTTTTGGGAAAAGCAAGACTTCCACCAGACAGGGTGGACAACATTGTGCAGTTAGCGGATTCTTTCAAGCTTCACTCCTCAGAGCCGGCCAGGTACTTTCTGCGGTTGCTGGGACACATGGTAGCCGCAACAGCAGTGGTACCAGGGGCAAGGTTTCAGATGAGAGACATTCAGTTCCATCTGAATTCCTTTTGGTCCCAGAGCAGAGTTTCATTGTCCAAACTGATTCCAGTGACTTCCATCTTTCTTCAAGCTCTGCAGTGGTGGCAGAAAAGGGACAACCTCAGGGTGGGTGTCCCATTCCTTCAGGAAAATCCCACAGTGGTACTCCCACAGATGCATCCCTCTTGGGGTGGGTTGCACATCTGGGGGAGCATACAGCTCAGGGCACATGGTCTCCTCAGGAGTCTCTTCTGCACATAAATTCGTTGGAACTCAGAGCAGTCTTACTGGCTCTCCAGTCCTTTTCTTCTGTGATTCAGGGGAAGATGTTGCAGGTCAGGACAGATACCACGACCATGTTTTACATCAACAAACAGGGTGGCACAAGGTCCACTCTGTTGTGTACAGAAGCTATGAAGATCTGGAATCTGGCCTACTCCCTGGAGGTAACTCTGTCAGCAGTTCACCTTCCTGGGAAGGACAATGTTCTGGCAGACTCTGTCAGCAGGATCAACCAGAACCACCACTAGTGGTCACTGAATCACCTAGTTCTCAAAGACATTTTCAAGCTGTGGGGCACTCCAGAGATCTCTTTGCAGCCCCAGACAATCACCAGTTGCCTAAGTATTACTGCAGTTCTCCAGTCATGGACACAGTCCCAGTGGATGCACTTCTTCTGGACTGGTCAGTGAAATTTCTGTATGCTTTCCCTCCATTTCCCCTTGTTGCTCAGACTACTGACCAAACTTGGGGGTCAATCAGCACTGATGATCCTGATAGCCCCAGACTGGGCCAGGCAGCCTTGGTACTCCATACTGGTGGCTCTGGCATTGACCAGCCCGATTTACCTCCCCAGTAGGTATGATCTGCTGACCCCTTCCCAGGGGAGGATCATGTACCCCAACTTGGGGTCCCTCAGGCTGAAGACCTGGCTCTTACAGAGTTAGAATATGCTGGTTTGCAACTTTCTGACTCAGTTCTGCATATCCTAAAGGTTTCCAGAAAACCAAACACTAGGAAAACATATTCTTCCAAATGGAAGAGTTTTACCATATGGTGCACTCAGTCAGGTGTGGAACCACAAGGGTGGGCATTCCACTTTTATTGGATTATTTGGCTCATTTACATTCTCTAGGCCTTAAGCCTTCTACTTTGAGAGTGCACCTGGCAGCAGTCTCTGCTTATTTGTCAGCAGGTAAATCTTCCTCTTTAGCCTCTGACCCCATATTCAAGCAATTTTTTAAGGGGCTATTGCATTTACACCCCCCTCATAGGGAGCCTACCCCTTCGTGGGATCTAAATATATGCATAGCACAATTAATGTAACCCCCCTTCGAACCTATGTTCTCAGCAGAGTTTAAGTTTGTGACATGGAACACTGTTTTTAGTAGCCATCACCTCAGCAAGACATATCAGTGAACTACAGGCCTTATCTGTGGAACCTAACTATATCTCCTTTCATAATGATAAAAAGGTTCTCAGAACAAATAGAAGGTTCTTCCCTAAAGTAGTCTCAGAGTTTCACTTTAACCAGTCTATAAACTTGCCTATCTTCTTCACTGAACACTCTAGTTCAGGGGAACGTAGGCTGCTTAGCCTGGATGTAAAGAGGGCTATTAGCTATTATTTGGATCTAACCAGAGGCCATAGAGGTGACAATAGCCAGTTGTTCCTTATCTATGGGGAAGTGGGCAGGGGTAAGCCTGCCACTAAAAGGACCATTGCAAGATGGATAGTGTCTTGCATTCAGTTTTGCTATCAGAAACTAGGGAAGGATCCCCCTATAGGCCTCAGGGCTCACTCTACTAGGGGCACAGCTGCCACTATAGCAGCTGCGGGAGACATTCCCGTGTCAGAAATCTGTAATGCAGCTACCTGGAAAACTGTACACACAAATAGGATCGGAAGGGAGGGGGTGGCCAGGGTAAATAAGAAGGAGGCGGCAGGTGGCACCCAGATAGGGGGAGGAGCAAGGAGCCGGCTGGGGAGAGGGGCAGGTAGAAAGGATAAGGGACAGGGAAGGGGGGGGAATGGAGGAAAAGGAGCAGTCAGAGTGCTCCTGTTGGGGGATTCCATGATCAGGGGTATCAGATGGGATAGGGAGAGGGAAGCCTGCCCGGTTAGAACAAAATGCTTCCCTGGACTAACGGTACACAGGGCCAAGCATGAGTTATATCAGCTGGCAAAGGATTTTGGGGGTTCCCCATACATACTGGTCCACCTGGGTACCAATGACATTGAGGAAAATAGTGAGCTAGAGATACAGGCAAGGTTCAGGGAGCTTGCCAGGGTCTGTCATAACATAGGATGCGCACTTCTCTGAAATCCTGCCGTGTCAAGGGCTAGTGGGGAACACAAAAGGAAGATTAGGGAGATAAACCAGTGGCTCAGGGAGTGGTGTGGGGCCAGAGGGTATGGGTTGATGTGGGATTGGGGGAGACCTGGGAGGATAAGGGGATGTATGCTAGAGATAGGCTCCATCTCAATTTGGGGTGGAGGGAAATCCTTAAGTTGAAAATAGAGGGGTTCATTGGTGAAAGGTGGGGTTTAAACTTGTGAAGGGGGGAAGGATGGGAGAAAAGGCTGTCGAGAGGGGTCCGATAAAGGAGGGACTCTGTCTCCACCCCCCTGGGGAGCTGGAGGAATGCGGGAAAAGGCCGACTGGTAAGGCGCAGACCAGGGGAAGACTGAATCCCCCTGGGAACGTGAGCAGGGGAAATGGAATTATAGGGAAAGGGTGGAAGGTAGTCCTGCTAAATGCCAGGAGCTTGGGCAATAAAATGCCTGTGCTTCAGGCGATGCTAACTGAAGGAGAGGTGGATGTGGCAGCGGTCACTGAGACCTGGGCCACCGCATGGCATGACTGGGACCTGAACTTGGAGGGTTATACCACGTTCAGGAAGGACGGGGGGAGGGAAGGGGAGGAGGGGGTAGCAATAATAGTCAAAAACTGCATTGGGATAGGAGGAGGAGTAGAGGAGGCTGAGGGAACTGTGGAGGCAATTTGGGTCACCTTGATAACAAAGAGGGGCAAGAGAGTAAAAATAGGAGTGGTGTATAGACCCCCTGCACCGGCGGAGGAGCTGGAGGAGAGTCTGGTGGCAGATGTTGGGAGACACTGCAGATTGGGCAGGGGAAGGGTGGTGGTGTTGGGGGACATAAACATGCCAGGAACATACTGGGAAACTATGACATCCTCGGTGGCCAGGGAACAGAGGTTGTTGGATGTCTTTCAGGACGCGTTCCTAACTCAGCTGGTGGGGGAACCAACCAGGGAGGCGCGGGTACTGGATGTGGTCCTGGTAGACAGTGACCAGATTGGGAGCCTGGAGGTAAGGGACCCGTGGCGGGGAGCAACCATGCCATGGTCTGGTTCTGCCTGGACCTGGGAGGGTGAAGGCTACACAAAGGCGGGTAAAGTGACTTCAGGGGTGGATTTCAAGGAAATGGGAAGGATCCTTGGGAGCATTTGATGGGATTGGGCCAGAACATGGCCGCTGACAGTAGGTGGGAAATCATCAGGGGGGGTGCAGGAGGCTACCAGCACCTATGCAAGAGTAAGACAAAAATGCGGTAGGGCCCGAAAACCCTGCTGGTGGACCAGGGAGGTTCAGGAGGTGGTGAGGGAAAAGAAGGCAGCCTATAGTCAATTCAAGTGCTAAAGGAGTGAAAGGGATCGAGGGAGTTTGAGCTGATGGCCACTAGGGTGGTGAGGGCCGCTAAGTCAAGGAAGGAGCAGAACCTGGCCAGGGAAATTAGGAGAGGGAACAAGGGGTTCTTTAGATACATTGGGGAAAAATGAACGGTGAAGGGGCAGATTAGCAGGATTAAAATGGGAGGGATGGGCACAAGACCCAGGGAGCAGGCTGAGGTACTAAATGAGTACGTCACCTCAGTTTTCACCAAGAAAAATGTGGGGGCTGCATCATACTTGGGAGGAGACGGTGAAATTGAGGAGGGAGGACCCTTACCGATCGGCGGGTCTGGAGAGAGTGGGGCATCACTGGCAGGAGGGGGGAAGGCTAAGCAGGGGGACAAGGTAGAGGAGGTGGAAATCACAGCAGCGAGAGAGTGAGGGAAGCTCTCAGGTCCCTTAAGACAGAGAAAGCACCGGGGCCAGATAAATTACATCCCAGAGTGCTGAAGGAACTGGCGGATGTCCTGGCGAAACCCCTGGAGGAGCTTTTCAGCATCTCTCTGAGGACAGGGTGGGTGCCCCAGGACTGGAAGGTGGCGCATATAGTGCCTATCCACAAGGGGGGATCAAGGGAGGTGGCAGGGAACTACAGGCCTGTCAGCCTGACATTGGTGGTGGGCAAGGTGATGGAGGGCATTGTTAAGGAGAGGCTGGGGGGACCTGGAAAAGTCGGGGTGCCTGGACGATAGACAGCATGGATTCGTCCCAGAGAAATCGTGTCAAACAAACCTTGTGGAGTTCTATGACTGGGTGACGAGTGCCTTGGACCTTGGTAGACCGATGGACATCCTCTTTCTTGACTTCAGCAAGGCGTTTGACTGTGTTCCTCACGGGGGCCTGTTGGATAAGCTGGGAGAAATGGGGGGTGGGGAACCAGATGATCAGATGGATAGGCAGTTGGCTCCAAGACTGGACCCAGAGGGTCGTGGTTGGCGGGATAGTCTCATCCCCAAGGAGGGTCATTAGTGGGGTCATGCAGGGATCGGTCCTTGGGCCCCTCTTGTTCAACGCCTACGTCTCTGACATAAGGACGGGTATCAGGAGTGAGATGAGTCTCTTTGTGGATGACTCAAAACTGGGGGCAGTGGTGGACGGGGAGGAGGGGAGGGTGGCCCTACAGGGGAACCTGGAGGCTCTGGAAAGGTGGTCTAGAAAGTGGAAGCTGAGGTTCAATGCAGGTAAATGCAAGGTACTGCACCTGGGAACCAGAAACCTGGGCCAAATGTATGCCCTGGGGGGGAAATGCTACAAGCCTCGATGGCAGAGAGGGACCTGGGGGTGGTGGTGGATGTCAAGATGAACAGCTCGGAGACTTGTAGGAGAGCAGCGGCCAAGGCCAACAGGATGCTGGGATGCATCGCTAGGGGGATCACCTCCAGAAGGAGGGAAGTGATACTTTCTCTGTATAACTGCTTGGTGAGGCCGCACCTTGAGTACTGTGTGCAGTTTTGGAGGCCACACTTAAAGAGGGACATTGAACTCCTGGAGAGGGTCCAGAGGAGGGCAACCAAAATGATTTGGGGCTTGGGGGACAGGACCTATGGGGAGAGGCTCGAAGAGCTAAATATGTACACATTGGAAGAGAGAAGGGACTGGGGGGGCATGATAGAGGTCTTCATGTACATGAAGGGGGTACATAGGGGAGGAACAGTCAGAGTGCTTCGAAGGAAGGAGGGACAACTAGAGGGCATAGTTGGAAGCTGGAGGGGGGAGAAAGGAGGAGGCGCTACTTCACTGAGAGGGTGGTGGAGCCATGGAATGCGCTGCCCAGGGGGCTGGTGGAGGCAGAGACAGGGGAGGGGTTCAAGTGGAGGTGGGACAGGTATAGGGGAAGGGTTCTGGGAGGAAAATCCAGTGCAGCGAGAATATCTGGGACTGGGAAGGGAGAAGCCAGAGAGGGCGAGGGGGGTAGCAAGGTCAGCTCCCAGGGTGGGGGCTGACCAAACCAGCAGACATGAAAGACCATTAGGACTATTTTGCTGGCAATTTAATATGTTAGTATGTATTTACCAAGCATTACAGCCTGGATGTGCAGGCAAGAAGTGATGCCAGGTTTGGAACAGCAGTACTGCAGAGCTTGTTTCCTAAATAGGTTCTGTGCCCTCCTCCAAAGGAACTGCTTGGTAGTCTGCATATGTCAGAATACATTAGGACTTCTTGTTGTTTGAAGAAAAAATTACTTACCACAGTGTTGTTGTTTCTTCTAAAGAAGTCCTAATATATTCTGACCTCCCACCCTGCCTCCCCTGCCAGAACCTGGGGTCACTGCACTCCAGCTCATACACTTTGTTGTGTTTACTTGGAAGTTTATTTTTCTCCAGTGGGCATCTGTGACTTGAGTCTTTAGCCCATGTGGGGTGGTAGGTTTTTAGGAAAAGTTCCATTTAAATGCTATAAGGATTTGCTATTGTTTTCTAATCTCTTATAAGCTTTCTGGGGTTGCTCGTAAGAATCTGACAGTTGAATAGAATGTGCCAGGGGACAGTGATTTGAAACAGAGTACGTGCCTACTTAGAATGTAGGCTCCAACTCTTTCCTCATGGGCAGCAGAACAACAGGGTCTTACTGCATATGTCCGAATACATTAGAACTCCTTTAGAAGAAATAACATTACTGTGGTAAGTATTTTTTTCTTCAAACAACATGAAGTCTTACTGTATTCTGACATATGCAGCTAGCCCCAGCACTTGAACTGCTCCAGAGAGGAAAGAGTTAACTCTATGCCAGAGCATGGAATGTTGGGCTCGAGCTCAGTTCAGACCTCTGTCTGCTGCACTTCAAAGTGTAACCGTCAGATTCTTTACTCTGCCTAACTGAACAGTCGCTCCGGAGATTGCTCCTTCGCTTGTTGGTTCGGTCTTAGTAAAACGTCGGTTTTATACTGTATTTTGTCTTTATTTTTTTTGGTTCAGATCCCTGTCTGCGGTACAGTAAGTGTTGTAGGTATGGACTTTAGTTTAGTTACTGTTTATTTTCTGTTATTCTGTGTGGAAATTGTAAAGTCTGTCAATCGGTCCGGTTCGGAACCGATTGTGTTGGTTGATTTTATTTCTCTAATTTCTTAGTGTGAGGTACTGGTCCCTTTCGGTTTCAAAAGAAACATAATTTTAGATGTTTTTTTTCCACAGCCTGTAACACGGTTGGGAACTGATAGGGTGGGTCTTGCCTGGTTTTAAAGCAGCTAAAGGGTAAGTGTTAGGATGGCTATGTCTGAGAAACCCAAGAGAAAAACCAGGCCCACTGGGTTTCAACACTGTAGTGAGTGTGGGGATGCCTTTGCTAAGGCAGACCCTCACACCACCTGTGTTTATTGTCTGGGGTTTGACCATCTTGATTCAGACTGCCAAATTTGTAAGAATTTCCCGAAGGCCACCCTGGATAAGAGATTGGGTAGACTTAGGGAAAAGGAGGTCGAGAAGTCCGCTGATCTGGATGGCCAGCCTGGTTCGGTTCCGACCGAACCTGAGGGAGTGCCCACTGACCTGGGCAGTACTTCCTCAGGCAAAAGGAGAGCTGCTCCTGAGGGGTCGGTTCTGTCAAAGAAAAAGAGAAAATTGAGCGGTTCGGATCCAGAACCACAACGTCCAACCTCCGAGGAGATATCCAGAGTGATAAGTATTGTGGAATCGCTCCGTCCGGTTCCGTCTGATCCGGCACCTCTCGGTAGGTGCTCGGTTCGGTCGGTTCCTCCGGTTCTGGAATATTGTCCGGATGAATATTATGAACCAGATTTGGAGGGGGAGGAAAGTTATGACGACGAAGATGGTGATGATGGTGTGGAAGGTCTGGATGAGCCCATTGAACCAGACATCTCCCCAGACAGACCTTCTAATGTTTCCCATCCCAAGCTTTCTGAGTCCCCATCCCACTATTTGTTCTACAAAAAAGTGGCAGAGACCCTCCAGCTCCCTCTGGTTGAAGCTGTTGAGGAACAAGAGGAGCCTGACTATGTAGAAATGATGGACATCCCAGAGTCCAAAAGGTTGTCTATTCCCCTCCATAAATCTTTTGGGAAACAGACACAAAATATTCTCCAAACACCAAATTCTTTACCTCCTGTGGACAAGAGAATGGACATGAGGTATATGCTGTCAGGCTCAGGTACAGAGTACTTGTTCCAACATTGCAGCCATGTTGGGGTCATGCAGGCTGCATCCTGTGACAAGGCTAATATACCTTTGGCTTCACACACCCCAGATAAAGACTCTAGGAAGGTGGATGCTATGGCCAAAAAACAGTACTTGGCATCCTCCTTGGGACTCAGGCAGGCAAACTTTATGGCCTACACAGCCAGATACCAGAAGTCCAGATGGGATACTGTTCTGGAACTGGCTAAACAGGCTTCCTCCCAGCTAGCCAAAGAGCTGGAGGAGGTGGCTGCTGATGGCACTGAGGCATCTAAGGACCAATTTCATGCTGCTGTGGATACAAATGATGTGTCATCACGAGTCATGGCTACATCTGTGTCTCTTCAGAGATTTGCTTGGCTCAGATGTAATAATAATATAATAATAATACATTTTATTTCTCAAAAGCGCCTTTCAGCTATCAAGGCACTGTTCAAAAAATAAGGAATCACAATAAAAACTCAGAAAAACAGTAAAATAATCAGAGGATCCAAGATTAAACTGTGCCACCAAAAGCAAGGCACCATAGATGTGTTTTCATTGCCTGCTTAAACCCTCCCACAGTCGTGCACTCCCGAAGCTGGCGGGTAGAGAATTCCAGAGGGACGGGGCCGCGTGCACAAATACACGGGCCCCTGAAGATTTCAAAGACACCCTCGGAATCTCTAGCAACCCCTCGTCAGCCAAGCGCAGCTGTCGCACCGGGCGGTAGGGAACAAGGAGCTCTTTCAAGAAGTCAGGGCCCTGTCCATGTAGGGCTTTATAAGTTAATAAACCGACTTTAAAGGTGATCCACCACCTAATTGGCAGCCAGTGCAGATCACTCAGCACAGGTGTAATATGAAAGGATCGAGGAATTCCTGTCAACAGTCATGCTGCCGCGTTCTGCATGAGCTGCAGGTGGTAGATATCATCCCCAGCCAGCCCTAAGTAAAGGGAGTTGCAATAATCTAGGCATGAGGTCACAAAAGCATGGACCAGGGTAGGTAGATCCCCAGATGGAACAAGGTGCTTAATCCTGGAGATATTCCTAAGATGATAAAAGGAAGACTTAACAACGGCTGACACCTGAGCTCGTAACGTTAGCTGGTCGTCAAGCACTACCCCCAGGTTTCGCACCCGTTCAGAGGAAAGGAGCTGTAAACCCCCAAGAACAAGTCCAGAGGGCTGACCAGCCCTCAACCCCTCTATTCGGTAACCCGAGTCCACTACCATCACCTCCGTCTTTCTGGAGTTTAACTTTAACCAGCTCGAAGTCATCCAGTCTTGGATTTCAGCGAGGCAGGAGTTAAATACAGAGACAGCTCTATCCTGGTCTGGGGCAAAAGACAGGTAGAGCTGGGTAACATCAGCATAGCAGTGAAACCTCAGCCCATACCATTTTACAATGTCTCCGAGGGGCAGCATGTACACTGCAAACAACATGGGGGACAGCACTGAACCCTGAGGAACCCCACATGGCAGGTAGAATGGGTCTGAGGAAAAATCCCAGGCACCACTCTCTGATTCCTGCCGGAGAGAAAAGATGTAAACCATCTGAGGACTATATCCGTTAATCCACAGACAGACCTCAGGCATCCAGGCAGCACCCCATGGTCTACAGTGTCGAAGGTTAAGGAGAGATCAAGGAGCACCAAGATAGAATGGCGCCTCTGATCTCTCGCCATCAGGAGATCATTGAGCACCCGAACCAGCACTGTCTCAGTACTATGCCTCTTTCGAAAACCAGACTGGAGAGGTTCGTAGATGTTATGGACAGTTAGGTGGTCATCCAGCTGTACCGCTACTACTTTCTCAATCACCTTCCCTATAAAGGGAGGGTTTGAGATTGGTCTGTAGTTGGCAGAAATATCCAGGTCCAAAGAAGCTTTCTTTAGGAGGGGGATAACTACCGTATCCTTCAGAGAGCTTGGAAACTCACCGAATTCCAAGGAGCACCGGACTATCTGCACCAGGACCGGGCCGATCAAATCCCAACAACCCATAATTAAGGGAGTTGGGCCCGGATCCAGACTACAGGTCGTAGGGCGCATACCCTGGACAATTCGCATGACATCTACAGGTTCGGGTAAGGCAAAAGAACTCCAGGAAGTTGGAGGTGAGGCGACCAAGCACCGATCATCTGCAACCCCCATAGAGCAGGTCGAAAGAATTTCCAACTTGATGTCGGCAACCTTATCCGCGAAGAACCGAGCAAGTTCATCGCACTCTAACTGCTTAAAAGGTCTTCGGAGCTGTAGACAGGCTGGGTTGCACAGCCTGTCCACAGTTTGGAAGAGCTGAGCTGGTCGGTTCTGAGTGGCACCTATCTACCCGGACAGGAATTCTGCCTTCTTACGGGAGATCACTGTTTGGTAGATCTGATAGTGTTCAACCAATCTAAGATGGTCGGCCTTCAAGGCGGATTTCCGCCAACGCTGCTCTAACCTATGTCCTGCTCACCACAACTCCCTCAAGGACCCATCAAACCACAGGGCCCGAGGACGAATACAGACAGGAGCAGTCAAGTCCAGGGCTACAGAAATGGCTTTATTATAAGCCATCACTAGAGTCTCTGGACTTGAGCTGGCCATAGGAAACTCTGAGAGATCAATCACTGCCACTAGGCCTCGGGACTCACTTCCCACAAAGGGCGGTAACTGACCATCTCCACAGGGGCAGGCCTTCTAAGGGGGGGCGCAAAAATTGAACCTCACAGTGTAGTGATCAGACCAACCGACCGGTTCCACCTCCAAATCGGAGACCTCAATCCCCAGGAGGAAGACCAAATCAAGAGAGTGACCGTGTTTATGGGTGGCAGAGGTAACCACCTGTGTAAGGCCCAGAGATGTCATGAACTGGAGGAATGTTGTCCAAACTGTGAGAGTTCGTCGTTGACCCAGGCATTGAAATCGCCCTGTACCATCAATCTGGGTGACTCCAGTGTCATGTCGGCGATGAAGTCTGCAACTTCCTGCAGGAAATGCATTTCGTTCCCCGGTGGACGGTAGATGAAAGCTATCCTGCAACCTACACCGGCCACCACTGAGCACTCAAATGATTCAGCCTCCTCAACTGGTACACTCGTGAGGCCCAACTTGGTCTTGAAACAGACCGCCACCCCCCTCCACCCCTGCGATCCAATTTAGGGCGGTGAATCAATGAATACCCGGCTGGAATCCAAAATGGGACCAGCATTTTCATCAAGCCAGGTCTCGGTGATGCAAGCCAGATCGGTTGTTCCAACAAGATCAGCAATAATTGTGGTCTTGTTTTTGATAGATCTGGCATTGCATAACACAGCTTGAGTTGGATGGGTTCCAGGGCCGCCCTGGCTTCTTGCCTGCCACAAAAGGCAGTGCCCTTGGGTATGGGGACTAGACAGGGAGAACCCCGTTCCAGACTCCATTTCGCCCCAGGGCGTCTTCTAGAGCCTAACCACCGATGAGAGATGCACTCATTCGTCCTCCGGTGTCCACCCCACCCCCCACCTCCCGTGCAATACCTAGCGCGCGACTGCGCTGGTAAGTTGACCATAACAAGGAGGGGAAAAGGGTGGAGGGCGGGAGAGTAGAGGACTAATAGCGCATCGGGGGGGGATTTACACATTTCTTAATCAAATTCAATAACAAAACACACTAAACAGGCACCCAACTTACTAGACCCCCAAAATTACAATAATAAAATTCTAACAATACCCAACTAAACCCCACCCCCCAGAACTTTATAAACACAATTAACCCGGAATCACTAAATTAAAACTATAAAACATCAGTACGGATGGTACAAATCCAAAAAGGAAGATGGTGCAAAAGGAGTCCACTTCAGAAAGCTCGAAACACAAAATATTAAAAATAAAATAAAATTTTTATTAAAAATAAATGAAACAAAATAAAACAAAAACAAATACAGATTAGCTAAACATAAAAATGACTTACTGAAATTTTGGCCCCCAGGTACTCTCACTACCAGGGAAATGGTACAAAAGGAGTCCACTTCAGAAATCTCCAAACACAAAATATTAAAAATAAGATTTTAAATCAAAATAAATTAAACAAATAAAATAAGAACAAAACAAAAACAGAAAACAGAAATCCCCTGCTCTCACCAAGGGATACAAACTAACTAAACATAAACTACAACTTAATAAAATTCCAGCCCCCAGGCACTCTCACTACGAAGGAGGCAAGAAACTGGACACTCTCACTGTCCCAGACAAATTTAAAGAAAAAGAGAATGACAGGACACCCAAGCAAAAGCCATGGATTTCCCTGTGGTGGGTAATTCTTTGTTTGGGGAGCAGAAAGAGAATTATATGAAAAAGATGGACGAATACAGGACCACCTACAGGAGTGCACAGACCAAGGAAAGGCAGGCAACTCCTCAAAGGCAGCAGGCTAGGAGCAGGGGTAGACCTTTTCACAGGCCTTTCTACCAGGCACAGGCCTCCTCTCCTTTTTCTCAGAGGGGGTTCTTCAGAGGGAGAGGCAGAAGGGGAATGAACAGGGCTGCATCCTCCTTCCAGTCTAAGGCTGCTGCCAAGCAGACACCCTGATGTGTCAGCCTGGGTCGACTCCCCTATTCCAGTAGGAGGCAGGCTGGCTTACTCTTCCAGGCCTGGAAGATGTTACCTCAGACAAGTGGATCCTGAAGGTAGTAAGCCAGGGACTGGCCCTGAGCTTCAAAAAATTTCCAAAGCTGAGGGTCAGGTCTTTTCCACCTGCAAACATTTCCGAAACCATTGCCCTAGAGGCAGAGGTTTCCTCTCTGCTGGCTCTCAGAGCCATAGAGAGAGTTCCTAATCCACACAGGGGCAAGGGTCTGTACTCCAGATACTTTCTTACCCCAAAATAGACAGGGGAGCGGCAGCCCATCCTAGACCTAAGATACTTAAACAAGCACCTACTCAAGCCAAAATTCAAAATGGTGACTCTGAGAGTAATTCTTCCCTCTCTGAGGCAAGAGGATTGGTTAGCCTCCCTGAACCTCAAGGATGCCTACTTTCACATTCCCATCAGGTGCTCACACAGAAAGTACCTCTGGTTCGAATTGCCTTCAGGCCATTATCAGTTCAGAGCAATGCCCTTCGGACTAACATCAGCTCCAAGGGTGTTCACAAAATGCCTAGCAGTAGTAGAGACCTTTCTAAGGAGACGAAACATTTCCATTTTTCCATACCTGGATGACTGGCTCATTGTGGGGCAGTCTCCAGACCAAGTCAAGTCAAACCTGCAAGTGACACAACAATTGCTCACTTCTCTGGGATTCCTCCTCAATCTTCCAGAGTTGGTTCTCGAGCCAGTGCAACTCCTGACTTTCATAGGGATAGAGTTGGACACTGCCCAAGCAAAAGCTTTTCTTCCTCTGGCAAGGGTAAAGGCCCTTACAGACCTGGCTTTTTCTTTCCGCCTTCGGGTGTCTTGACCAGCAAGACATTTTCTTCAGCTCCTGGGTCACATTGCTTCTTCCACTGCAGTGGTGCAGGGAGCCAGATTTCAGATGAGGGACATTCAATTCCATCTGAGGTCCTTTTGGTCTCAGAAAAAAGATCCTCCAACCAAACTAATTCCAGTGACTCAGACTCTGATCCAGGCCCTCCAATGGTGGTTGGATCAGTACAATCTCAGACAAGGAGTCCCATTCATCACCCAGACTCATTCTGTGGTGTTAACCACAGATGCTTCTCTCCTGGGATGGGGAGCTCATTGGGGAGCCCTCACAGCACAAGGAGTGTGGTCCCCCTCACAAATCTGTACTTCATATCAATCTTCTGGAGCTCAGGGCAGTATACCTGGCTCTTCAAGCTTTCTTGGACTCAGTACAGAACAAGGTGGTTCAGGTCAGGATAGACAACACCACCACCATGTGGTACATCAACAAGCAGGGAGGCTGTCGGTCTACGGCCTTAAGCACAGAAGCCATGAAATTATGGTCCCTGGCTCATTCCCTACAGACATCTCTGGTAGCAGTCCACCTCTCTGGGAAGGACAATGTGCTAGCAGATGCTCTAAGCAGGATATCTCAGGGCCCTCATGAATGGGCCCTGGATCCCCTAGTGTTAAAAGTGATTTTTTTCAAGATGAGGTACTCCAGAGATAGATCTCTTTGCAGCCCCAGACAATTACCAACTTCCTCTCTTCTGTTGCAGACCCCCAGTTTTGGGCTTAGTCCCCCTGGATGCTCTTCTTCTGGATTGGGAGGGGAAATTTCAGTATACATTTCCCCTCTTTCCTCTATTGTTCAAGGTTCTGATCCAGATAAGGTCACAATCTTGCAAAATGATCCTGATTGCTCCAGACTGGGCCTGGCAGCCTTGGTATCCTCTATTGATGTCCCTAGCAGTCCATCTTCCCCTATCTCTTCCTAAGAATCACAATCTGTTAACCTCCTGTCAGGGGAGGATTTGGTACCCCAACCTTCGGTTTCTCAACCTCAAGGCATGGCTCTTGAAGAGTTAGAATATGCAAGCCTGCATTTGTCTCAGGGGGTTCTGGATATTCTCAAAGCCTCTCGAAAACCTGCCACCAGAAAAACGTATAATTCCAAATGGAAAAGATTCAGCATTTGGTGTTCCAATAAGCAGATATCTCCAGATACAGCTGATCTAGCTACAGTTCTGGATTATATGGTTCATCTTAATGGACTAGGCCTCAGACCAGCTACCCTAAAAGTACACTTGGCAGCTGTTTCTGTGTTTCTGTCAGTGGGTAAGGCTTCCTCACTGGCATCTCATCCTGTTTTCTGTAAATTCTTTAAAGGCTTGCTCCATACCAATCCTCCTTTTTAAGGATCCTACTCCTGCTTGGGATCTCAATGTTTGCATTGCTCAGCTTATGCAACCCCGTTTTGAGCCTTTGGCCTCAGCAGAACTTAAGTACTTGACTTGGAAAGCTGTGTTCCTGGTAGCTATTACCTCTGCCAGGCGTATCAGTGAATTACAAGCTGTCAATGGAGCCTGATTTTATCTCATTCCATAGAGATAAGGTGGTCCTTTAGAACTAACAGGAGGTTCTTACCCAAAGTGGTTTCAGATTTTCATCTGAACCAGTGTATGCCTCTTCCTGTCTTCTTTACAGATCATTCTTCTTCAGGAGAGAGAAGGTTACACTGCTTGGATGTTAAGAGGGCACCTAGCTACTACATTGAGCGCACTAAGGCACTTAGGTTTGACTGTCCTCAGCTGTTTCTCACTTATGGTGAAGTGGGAGAGGGCAAACCTGCTACTAAGAGGACTATTGGCAGGTGGATTTTCTCTTGTATACAATTCTGCTATGAGAAGCTAGGCAAAATACCCCCTTCAGACCTGAGGGCTCTTTCGACTAGAGGTACAGCTGCTTCTAGGAGCGTGGATATGTTAACATACTAACATACTAAAATGCCAGCAGAATAGGCCTAACGGTCTCTCGAGTCTGCTCGATTTTCAGCACCTGCACTGAGGGTCGAGTTTGGTGTCCCCCCCTCCCCCTTGGGTTATACTGTCCCCAGTCCCAGATGTTCCACCTGTACTGGGCCTGGTCAGATTTACTCTCCCCTGTACCTGTCCCATCCCCATTTAAACCCATCCACAGTCTCCACCTCTACCAGCTCCCTGGGCAGTGCATTCCATGGCTCCACCACCCTTTCAGAGAAATAACATCTCCTCCTCTCCCCTCTGAGTCTGCCCCCTTCCAGCTTACACCCATTACCTCTCGTTGCCCCACCCTCCTTCCTTTGGAGCACCCTGACTGGGCCTCCTTTATTGATCCTTTTATGTACTTAAAGACCTCTATCATGTTCCCCTGTCCTCCTCTCCTCCAGGGTGTACATGTCGAGCTCCTGAGCCTCTCCTCATAGGTCCTGTCCCCAGGCCCCAGATCATTTTGGTTGCCCTTCTTTGGACCCTCTCTAGGAGTGTAATGTCCCTTTTAAATGTGGTCTCCAAACTGCACAATACTCGAGGTGTGGCCTAACCAAGCAGTTGTACAATGGAAGGATCACTTCTGCCTTTCTGAGTTAATCCCCCTGGCGATGCATCCCAGCATCCTATTTGCCCTTGCCCTCCTACAGGTCTCTGAGTTGTTCATTTTGACATCCACCACTACTCCCAGGTCCCTTTCACCCTCCGTGACTTGAATCATGTCTCCTCCCAGGCTATACCCCTGTCCTGGATTTCTGACTCCCAGGTGCAGAACCTTGCACTTCCCCACATTGAATTTTAGTTTAGATTTTCCTGACTACCTTTCCAGAGCCTCCAGGTCCTCCTGCAGGGCCACCCTGCCCTCCTCCTCATCCACCACTGCACCCAGCTTTGAGTCATCTGCAAAGAGAATCATCTCACTCTTGATCCCCCTCTTGATGTCCGAGACATAGGCATTGAACAGGAGTGGCCCCAGTACTGACCCCTGGGGAACTCCACCAGGGTTTTGTCACGGAATGATGTGTACATGCTTTGTGCGTATACCTGTGCAGCCCAGCCCCTTCCTCTTCTTTATCAAGCACCTGTTTAGTTGTTTGGTGCGAGTCAGAGTTAGTTGGCGTGGTCTGCTAATGGTGGTGGTTTAACTGTCCATGAGGCCTTTTGAGAGAACTCAAAATTGCATATGGGTCACTGCATGAAATAGGGCTACCAAATTGTGACATTTGTGAAATTTTTTGAAATTCATAATTTATCAAAACAAATGTTGTTTTTGGGGAGCCATCACCCACCTAATGTAAATGTGATATGGTGCAGGATAACACCTTTGCTCTGTCACCAGTAAAACCAGTTCCAATGTCGCACATGAACGGGGACATAAAACTGTGTATGCGCATGTAACGGGGGACATAAAACTGTGTATGCACATTTAACGGGGACATAAACCTGTGTATGCGTATGTAACGGGGCACATAAGTGTATGTGCATAATGGGACATACTGATAATGTTATCATTTGGCAAAGGACCTTACATAACAGCACACGTAATAATAGATAGGAAACAGTTGTACAAGTTAACAAAATGTTTTATAGGTTGAAGTAAAACGGGTAATGAAATCAAAATTGACAGTAAAATGGTTTACTCTGAAAAAGTCTCAACAAGTATTAATTTTCACTCCTAAACTATAAATACATAAATAAATATATACAGTATATATGACTAAAATGTACAGGCTAAACGCTAACTACTGAACTATACCAGAGTCCATACTAAAAATAAAAAAACAGCTGGAACAGTAACTACAGATCTACTGAACTATACCTAGAGACTAAACTATAAATACAGGCTAAACAGTAACTACAGAACTAACTGCCTCTAAACTACAATAGAATTGAATAGACTCTACAGAAGATAAGAAAATTATGTACAGAAATTACAGTTAGGCCAGTGCAATGCTGCAGTTTCTGCAGTCCACCTTAATGCACAGTAAGAGAAGTGTTTCAATCCCATCTCTGTTGCAGCTTGCTGAACTTTTCTGCAATGATCTTTAATTGTTCTGCTTTTAATCCATAGGGGCCATCTCCTTTGAGCTGTAGAGGGCCATGAAAAATTCGAATTTTCTTCACACTGTCAGTGTCCTGCCTTCTTGGCCAAGAAAAAAACACTCTGACGGTTCTGTAGGAAGTTCACTGCGAACATCTGCTTTACGGTGTCTACTGCTGTAACTTGACCAATGTAGAATTCCTTAGAATAGTAGACAGCATAGAATTTATCGATCTCTGGTTCCAACATTTTTTTCTTCCTCTGAACCTTTTGGTTGCTTGAAGCGGGCCTGTCCAATTGTGGAGCAGTGCAGTGATTTGACATGCTTGCATCAGTGTGCATGCCCCTGTCTTGCAAAGTGCTAAAAATGGCTGTGGTGGCTGCTGTTGCGCTAGGAACTGCAGGAGCACTGGAAGCAGTCGTGTCACTGGCAGATGGGTGGGCATGAGTGTCAGGGGATTGTGCATGACCAGACACAATGACCACAGCTGTAGAGCAAGTAGGAGCAGTGTCACTTGTGTTTTTGTGAACATTAGCAGGGGCACAAATGTAGCAACTAATTAGTTTCTTCGACTTCCACTCTTCCACCAGACTATGGTTCACAGGGCCCAGCTTCATCAATGCAATGTGTACAGAAACATGTAAGGTTTCTTGTGGCCACCACACCATCCACTAGCGACTTGACACTTTGTACGTAGCCGTGTTCCGGTACAGCTTTTACATCACCTCTTGGCTCTCTTTTTATTTTCATTTTCACCCACCCAGAAAATGTTCTCCTGTGGTGAGTGCACCCTTCAGTGTCAGTGCCTTTTGTTAGTTCACCGCGGCAGTATTTGAATAGTTCTTTGCATTCCAATTACTGCTCACGTGATTGCACTCCATGCTTGCCTTAGACTTTACCACTGCGCTTTCCCATCTGAGGGCCCCTTCCCATGTCTTGATCCAAAATAAACACGCTCAATTGGAAATCCATACTTGCTGTTGGAAAGGAAATATCATAAAATGACCATTTAGACTTGTACTCGCACCACAGCCATCTGTGAAGTGAACTTGCTTGACAATGTTCAGTGATCGAACGCTCATGAGGGTGCATTTGCACTTCAACAAAATGTCAGACAGCAGTGATCATGCTTGAGATCACTTGATATGAAAATGAGAGAGTCTCTGACAGTGGCTTCACAGAGATTACAGTTGTAATATGTAACCACAGGGTGAACTGTTGCTTGCTCATGGTGCCAGTGGGCTGACTGTACTTCATCCTGTAGTTTACAGGTGTAGTTCTCCGCAAAGTCTAGCACCATCACCACCCAACCCCTGGGTATGAACTGCCTTATCTGGTTAAACTGATGCTGCTGCCGTGCTGCAACATGCATATGACGACCCAGGAAGAAAAGGTCATCTTTTAGGACTTCTACCAGCATTTGGACAGTAGAGCGTTTATTTTTTAAAACCTTCCTGGTCTGTTGCACTTGGAGGCCATCAGCCCTTCTCATGATTTTAATACTGTCCCACTGCTGTCATGTTGTCCATTCTTGTCCATGTTCTGGACTAGGTCCTTCACCACATCAACAAAATTTTCGTGCTGCACTTCTCACATGTTTTTGCACGCAATCATATTCGAAGAACTTTTCCAAAGGTAGTCTGGGACACATAGTAATTTCAACTGCCTGATAAAGATCTGCAACTTTGCAGCATGGAAGTTTATATTTATTGCCAAGACGATTTATAGCCTTAAGCTTCAGTGGCGCATTAGCGGGTATTCACAAAAACATTGTTCAAGTTTTGCTGCCCTGCAAGTTTAATGTGCCTTGGTCAGAAGTGCCAAATTTTCGTGCTCCAAGTGGTGTGTCTGTGTTCTGTTGCATGAATTCTTGGTGAAGACGGTCAATAGGTTTGTCAAGGTATGACCTTGTTTTGCCTGACCGTTTAGAAAAGGCCTTTTTGTGTGGCAGGGGTGTGGCACTCTCTTCAAAGAATTTTTCCACTCTACTCACCATTTTGAGTGGCAGTGCAGAGCAGTGTATTTTTTTGGTTTCAGTCTCTGTAGAAGATACTCTCATGAGCCTTTTCCAGCTCACCCCCAATGTTGAGCTTGCCGTTCTTAGCAGCTTGTATTTTTTTAAGACTACAATGGTTTTTAAAAATTCCTTGTTCCTCTGTCTGTCACTTTTCTTGCGATTGTTTTTTAGCTGGGACAACTTCTCAGATACAACTGACATAAGTTTATCTTCCAGTTGTGTTCTTGGAAGCACACCATACTTGGCCAGAGCCGCTTTCTTTGATGGTGAGCAAGATGCCAATATCCACTCCAATGTTATTGCAAATTTAGTAGGTGATTTTGGCAATGCCTTTCTTGCTCTTTGAACCGACTTTCTTAGAGCGGCATTATATGGTTCCATTGCTGTTGTGAATGGCTCTTTTCCTGGCAGGATTATCGCCGAGGATGGTGTGGTGGTGGCGGCCACTGGTGAGTTGTTGGTGCCACTGGCAGAGTGTCTGAGGTGGTGGCCATTGAAGAGGTGACAGTGGGCACTGGTGATGCAGCGACAGGCACTGGTGATGCAGCGGCAGGCACTGGTGATGCGCGGCAGGCACTGGTGATGCAGCAGTGGCACATCTTTTTCATGGTACTTTCATGCTGCTTCTCATTTATTCTTCTTCTTTCTGACTTGTCATGTTGGCTCGCTGAACTCTTTTATCTCCCTCCAGTATTCCCTCTGTGGCAATGCATTCTGATCATTAGGACGTGTTTGTTTTGTTGGACTACTATTTTTTCTACAGTTGATTGGGTCTTTTGTTTCTGTGCTTCTCTGTCTTCTCATTCTCTCCTTTGCCATGTCATTATAATGGCTACGCTGATCCTCAGTCATGTTGTCTCTGTTTTTCTTGGCACGTGTTGCATTTTTTCCAAATATGCTTGGTAGCGGCCTTCATCCTTCTTTTATATTTGCTCTGTAGCTGGTTTCTTTCTTTGCTTGATTGAGCAGTAGCAGTATTATGCAATACTTCAGTGAGCACTGCTGCAGCAGATAAACATGGTCGCCTTCTTGATTCCATCCTTAAGAGTTTTCAGAAGTCTGTAGGAACAGAAGAAGAAGATTTAAAAAGTGGTCTCTTCTGTTAATGGAATTGACATTTTGGAATAGAAATGCCATTCAAGATGTGGTTAATGCCACACTTGCAAAATATACAAAGTGAAAGCAGTAAATTCTGGAATCGACAAGGCAAGTCACGAGAACAGGTTAATGGAGCAGTGCCAAAGGCATGATCCTGAAGTGGTTTACACGCACAAAGGACAAGATGACACACGACGTGCTTCGCGAGGACAAAAGTCAAACAACTAAATGGAGGCGAGGTGCCAAAGGCATGACCCTGAAGTGGTTTACATGCGCAAAAGGACAAGATGACACACAACGTGCTTCGCAGGACAAAAGTCAAACAACGAAATGGAGCCACCTGCCTGCAAACAAAATGGAGGCCCACCTGCCTGCAAACAAAATGGAGGCCCACCTGCCTGCAAACAAAATGGAGGCGCATAGCCACCTGCCTGCAAACAAAATGGAGGCTCACCTGCCTGCAAACAAAATGGAGGCCCACCTGCCTGCAAACAAAATGGAGGCGCCAGCCACCTGCCTGCAAACAAAATGGAGGCTCACCTGCCTGCAAACAAAATGGAGGCCCACCTGCCTGCAAACAAAATGGTGGCGTGCAGCCACCTGCCTGCAAACAAAATGGAGGCCCACCTGCCTGCAAACAAAATGGATGCCCACCTGACTGCAAAGAACCACACTAAGACAACACTTGGTAAACAGGCCTTGTACAGTATAGGTATACAATACAAAAAATTTACAGATAATGATTAACCTGTCGATGTCACACTAACAAAATCCCCATTGAGGTGCCCCCACCCCTAACCAAACTTCAGAAAACAACAGACCGCATGGCATGAGCTTTTATCTGAAGCCTGCTGTGGTATAGGGTCTCTTAGTGGATCATTTGGAGCCCAATAAGTGAAAACATTCACTTTGGGTGCCAATTGATCCACTTGGGCCTACACACCACAGCAGGCTTCCAATAAAGGCCCATACTCATGCATCCCCCAACAAACACTAAGCAGCATTTTTCTAATAATCCCACATTCGACTGGTTCAAACACAGCGGCATTCCCCCAACAAACACCAAGCAGCATTTTTCTAATAATCCCACATTCGACCAGTTTAAACACAGCAAGAGCACTGGTGAATTTTGCTATATGAGGCCTCTACCATCAGAAAACATCAGACCGCATGGCATGAGCCTTTATCTGGAAGCCTGCTGTGGTATGTAGGCCTCGAGTGGATCATTTGGAGCCCAATAAGTGAAAACATTCACTTTTGGGTGCCAATTGATCCACTTGGGGCCTACACACCACAGCAGGCTTCCAGATAAAGGCCCATACCCTGCGGCATCCCCCCCCAATAAACACTAAGCAGCATTTTTCTAATAATCCCACATTCGACTGGTTCAAACACAGCAGCATCCCCCAACAAACACCAAGCAGCATTTTCTAATAATCATACATTCGACCGTTCAAACACAGTGGCATCCACCCCAACAAACACCAAGCAGCATTTTCTAATAATCCCACATTCGACCGGTCAAACACAGCGACACCCCCCCCACCCCAACAAACACCAAGCAGCATTTTTCTAATAATCCCACATTCGACCAGTTTAAACACAGCAAGAGCACTGGTGAATTTTGCTTGAGGCCTCTACCATCAGAAAACATCAGACCACATGGCATGAGCCTTTATCTGGAAGCCTGCTGTGGTATGTAGGCCTCGAGTGGATCATTTGGAGCCCAATAAGTGAAAACATTCACTTTTGGGTGCCAACTGATCCACTTGGGGCCCTACCATGGCATTCTCCCCCAACAAACACCAAGCAGCATTTTCTAAAAATCCCACATTCGACCGGTTCAAACACAGGGCCTACACACCACAGCAGGCTTCCAGATAAACGCCCATACCATGCACCCCCGCAACAGTTTTAATTAAGCAGCAATGTCACTAAACAAAAACATACTGGTTCAAACACAGCAAGAGGGTGGATTTGGCAAACCCCTACCCACCCACCCAGGCAAACATCAGAGAAATCAGTTGACAGTGGTGCGGGACCTCAGCTGCACCATTTGAAACCCCAAATCTTATGCACATGCGGACGCAGCTTAACAAAATAATGCTGTGCCTACCAGTTATGTATTGGACTCACTGGGTGGACCAAGCAAATACAGCAAGACGGTGAACTGCCAACATGAGGCCTCCCCAAACCCAGGCGATGCTTCCAAAATGCCCCACACCATGCACCCCCCAGCAAACAATTAAGACACAGCAACAGCATTTATGGCACACAGGTACTCCACCTGCAAGCATGTGGCCAGAATGAAAGAATGGACAGCACAAAAACAGCTAGCTCAGCACACCCACACCCATCCAAATGATGCCTTTTAAACTGATTCGGAGCAACATAAACACTTACTGGAGTCATGTGCAGTCTTTTTTTTTTAGCACTGCAGCTTTTGGGGCCTGCCATAATCATGAGTCAGAAAATTGTGTTGCCAGAGGTTTTTTGCTCCTCATCCCTATTAAAGTGCACCTGTTAGAAATTACCTTCATGTCGCAGGTTCCTTTCTTTTACTGCCCACCAGTTCAGAGTCAAGGAAGCGTCTAAACCCTGCTCAGTGCCCGCTTTAATTTTACTGAGGCTAAAAAATAACGCTAGGAAGCGTACAAATGCCGAACTTAGATGCGCTGCTCTTACCTGGTGAAAAGGGATGGTAGTCGATGGAGTCTCGCCACGTAACGCTGGGGGACAAAAACAAGTTCGGTGCTGGACTGTGGCACGAAGAAGGGGATACTTTTGTCTGGGACTGCTTCTTTTATACCCCCTTGATGCCCGACGCACTATAAGGCCACGTCACTGCATGTCTCGTGCTCTCGTGTGGCTCCCCCACCCCGCGACCTCTCGGCACGAACATTCGGGCAAGTGGACATGAACCTGTTGCCAGGTGAATGAAAGAGATGCAGCTCAGGAGTATAAATGGAGAATTGAAAACAAGCCTGTCCATGGGCTAAAAGGGACAGCAATGGAGAGAACCATGTAAGAAAATTGTGGAAAATTTAATTATAAAAGGGCCCTTTGCTAAAATGTCCGGACGTAACTAAGGGGGACATATGAAGTTACATCTGAGACGGATTTTCTTAAGGCTGTTTTTGGGGGTGAGTGTAAGTTATACATGCAGCAAAAAAGCGCAGAGCAGACAATAAATAAGTACTATGCATGAAAAAACGTTATTCCACAACATACAAACTTTTACAACACAATTAATACACATAATGCTGGCATGGGAAAAAAATGTCACAGAGCTTGCACCAGTTCTTGTTGGAATTTGTACATAAATATGTGGGAATTTACCATTAAGGAATGTGCCATGGCATTCTGGTTAAGTTTTTTATCTGCTTGCACTGTATTATTTCAAAAACCACTGCACTACATTTAATAATGGGTTTCACTGCATTTGTGTTTTGATAATGTCTTGGGGACATTAAAGGGAAACTATAGGTAACCCATTTTAATGCACTGACCCATATGAGTGTACTAATTCCTTTGAAAATTTATATATCTGAAAGTAAGAGTTCTCTTACTTCACTGGAATATAAAAGAAATGAACAGCGTTTTTGGTAAAATGGTTTGAAAATTGCTCTCATTATTTTTAGCAGATGCTGGAACAAATAGAAACAGACTGATTGATTTTCCAGCTATATTAAGCATTTAGGTAAGAGGAAAAATCTTCAATATACAAAAAAAGTAGTATTTAATTTAATGAAGTTCTTAAGGCAAAAAATGAAGGTCCTGTCATATATATGTATATTTCTTTTGACAGAAAGATACTTGTCTGCTTCGTGCGGAGAGAATCATGAAGCTGTTCTAAACAATAACAAGCACCCAGTAAGGTGCGTTATATATACAAACATTGATAATCATTGAAAAAACTTAAATTTATTGATGAATAATAAATATAATTTTTTTTATGCAAATAAATGAACTTTGGGGTTATTGGTAATAAAAGGGAATTGCAGCTACTCCCCCCCCCCAAATTTGGAATCTTATTCCTCTGCTACATTGGCAGATTTAGTCTTTGCGATTTTGATTATCATTAAGCAGGTTAGTTCCACTTTAGCTTTTAATGCATTTATAGATGAAAAATCTACATACAAAAAATGTTAACTGATTAGTTTTTTCTCTTCTGATTTGTTTTCAGAAAAAATGCTCCATTGTCTGATGAAGGAACTTGTGTTCTGAAACGTTACAAGAATTAATATATGTATTGGAGCCTTATTGAGGTTTTTTTATGTCAGTGTGAAGACATTTTGCATCTTTAAAAGAATATACACTTTGTATGGAAGAGTTGTATACATTTGTCATGTATTTCACATTTATGTTTGGGTTGAGAGAGGTTTTCACTGTGTAAACTGATTTTCTATTTTCCTTTCTCCTCTTTTTTATAAGTAACTTTAAAAGGAACCCTGGGAAACTTTATTGGTTTATGGTTTGAACCCCACTAGTAACCTACCTTGGGGATGAGGCTAACCCTCCAACCACCACCTTCTGAGTACGCTCAGAGAGCCAATTTCCTATCCATCTTAACAACTGTCTCCCTATCCCCATTTCCTTCAGCTTAGCCAGCAGGCCACTGTGGGATACTGAATCAAATGCCTTGCTAAAGTGCAGAAAGAGGACGTCCACTGGCCTACCGTTGTCCAGGGCCCTTGTCACCCAGTCATAGAACTCAACGAGGTTTTGTCTGGCAGGATCTTCCCGTGACAAAGCCATACTGCCTATTGTCCAAGTACCAAGTTTGCTTCAGTAACCCCCCTAGCCTTTCCTTGACAATACCCTCCATCACCTTGCCAACCATCGATGTCAGGCTAACGGGCCTGTAATTTCCTGCCTCCTCTCTTGATCCCCCCCTTGTGGATCGGCACAACATGGGCCACCCTCCAGCCTTGGGGCACCCGCCCAGTCCTCGGAGAGATGTTAAAAAGCTCCGCTAGAGGGACTGCCAGGACATCTGCCAGTTCCCTCAGCACCCTGGGATGTATCTTATCTGACCCAGGTACTTTCTCCGTCCGAAGGGACCCGAGGGATTCCTTTACTCTATCTATCGGGATTTCAGCCTCCATGTCTTCCCCCTTTTCACCCTGCACTGTTGGCCCCCCATCTGTTTGTGGTGGAAACTCCCTTTCCCCAGACCCGTCAGGGCCCCTGGTCTCTACCAGTCCCACCCCTTCCTCCGGTTTGACCCCGCTCCCCTCGCAAGACCTAGCTCCTCCATCCCCCCTGGTAAACACTGAGGCAAAGTACTCATTAAGGACTTCTGCCTGTTCCCCCACCTCCTGTGCCCAACCATCCCCTACCCTTATGTTGCTGATCTTCCCCCTTACTTTCTTTTTTTCCCGTATGTATCTAAAGAACTCCTTGTCCCCCCTTTGGATCCCACTGGCCAAGGACTGCTCTTTTTTTGACTTAGCTGCTCTCACCACCCTGGTGACTCTCTTGGCTGTCAGCTCATATTCCTCCTGATCCCTTTCACTCCTTGAGCACTTGAAGCACCTATAGGCCACCTTCTTTTCCATCACCACCTCCTGTACCTCCCGGGTCTACCAGCAGGGTTTTCTGGCCTTACTGAACTTACGTCTTTCCCTTGCGCAGGATCTGGTAACCTCCTGTATTCCCCTCCTAATGATCTCCCACCTGCTGTCAGCATCCATATCCGGCCTTATCCTGTCCAGACGATCTTTAAGGATCCTTCCCATCTCCCTGAAGTCTGCACCCCTAAAGTTGGTTACTACCGTCCCTGTTCGGCTTCCCCCCAGGTCCAGGAAGAACCAAACTGTGGCTTGATCACTCCCCGCCAAAGGGTCCCTCACCTCTAGGCCCCTAATCTGATCACTGTCCGCCAGGACCACATCCAGTGTCCGGGCCTCCCTAGTTGGCTCACCCACCTGTTGTGTCAGAAACGCATCCTGGAAGACATCCAGCAGCCCCTGCTCTTTGGCCACTGGTGACGTCACAGTCCCCCAGTCTGTTCCTGGCATGTTGAGGTCCACCATTATCACTACCCTTCCCTTTTCCAATCCACAGTGTCCCTCGAGATTTGCCACCAAACTTTCTTCCAGGACCTCTGCCAGTGCTGGTGGTATGTACACCACTCCGACCTTTTACTCTTTTATTCCCCTGCATCAGCAAGGTGACCCAAATAGCCTCCACGTTCCCCTCTGCCTCCTCTATCCCTACAATACCCATGCCATTTCTGACTAACAGTGCTACACCACCCCCTTCCCTCCCTCCCTCCTATCTTTTCTAAACATAGTATAGCCCTCCAGATTTAGGTCCCGCTCATGCCCTTGAGTAGCCCAGGTGTCAGTGACTGCTGTCACATCTATCTCCCCCTCAACTAGCATTGCCTGGAGCTCAGGAATTTTATTTCCTAAGCTCCTGGCATTTATCAGGACCACTCTCCACCCCTTTTCCCTTCTCGAGCTCCCATTTCTCAGCTCCTGCACCCTACCTGGTGACCCATTTCCACATCTCCCTAGCCCCCTAGAGGAGTGGAGACCATGTCCCTCATTTATTGTACCTGCTGGCACTGCCCCTTTTTTGATCCCTCCCCCCTTCACAAGTTTAAACCCCAGCTTTTGTTGATGAACCCAGCTAGTTTGAGCTCAAGGATTTCTTTTCCCTCCAAATTAAGGTGGAGCCTGTCCCTAGCGTACAACCCCTTATCCTCCCAGGTCTCCCCCCAGTCCCCCACCAGGCCATACCCCAATTCCCCACACCACTCCCTAAGCCACTGATTTATCTGTCTAATCTTCATCTTGTTTTCCCCACTAGCTCTTGGCACCGGCAGAATTTCCAAAAAGGAGATCTTACAGCCTATGGAAAGACATACCCTGGCCAACTCCCGGTACCTTGCCTGAATTTCTAGCTCACTATTGCAATTTATGTAATTTGTCCCCAGGTGTACTAGAATGTCCGGGGTCCCCCCGCATTCCCTTGCCAGTGAATACAACTCATGCTTGGCCTTGTGCACCATCAGGCCTGGGTGGAATTTGGTTTTGATCAGACAGGTTTTAACGTCCCCCTGCCCCTCCCACTGGATACCTCTGATCATGGAGTCCCCCAATAGCAGTACTCTAACCTCCCCCTTGCTTCCCTGTTCACCCCTCGGGTTTCCCCTCCTTCCATGCCCCTCCTTATCCCTTTGTCTGGATTCTCTCCCCAACTGGCTCCTCGCACCTCCCACAATCTGGGTGTCAAAGGTAGCCCCTTCATTATTTTCCCTGGTCACCTCCTCTACCCATGTCCTGGCCTTCTTTATCCCCCCCCACCCAAGTATCTTTCTCTGTATCTCTTTCCCCACTCCTTATTAATCCATCCGTCCTATCCGTTTGCCTACTTGGCTTTCTGCTCGCTATCATCCCATTTGTGTCCTGCACCTTCCTGCTTGTCGTGCTCCCCTGTTCCATATCATCAGCCTCCTCCTTGTTCCCCGATCCTCCTTTTTCTTCTCCCCCCTACCCTTCTTCCCCCATCCTGTCCGGGACCCCCTGTATTGAGCATTTGTCTCTTGTCCCCTTTCTATCCGTCCTTGCCCCAGCTTCACCAGCAGCATCCTCCTCCTCCTCCTCCACACTCTTCTCTTCTACCAATGGGCGTAGAGGGTTAAAATGATTTGTGAGTCTTAGCCCATCCCCCAGTCCCCCCCAACCCTGCCACTACTCTCGGTTTTCTTTGGACTCCCCCAGTCTCTTGTCTACCGCTGTGGAAATTTCTGCCTTTTGGGCCCCACTTGCCAGGGTCCCCTAGAGCCCCCTGTGTACCCCCTTCCCTCCTCCCCTAGTGTGAGCATCTCTCTCTTCACTTCTCCCCCAGCTTGGGAAGCCCCAGCACCTACTGCTTCCATGTAGGTGACCGCGTGCCTCCTACCTCTCCAATCCTCCCCCCCCCAGCTGCCTTTGGATCCCCTCTACCTACTCCTTAAGCTTTGCCAGCTGGTAGCACAGTGGGCATCCCCCAAACTTCCAAGCCCAGTCCAGTATCATGGCCGCACCACACCCTGTGCACCCAACCACCCACCCAAAGATACCTGCTCTAGTGATATGTGATCCCTTCCCCATCACAGGGGAAGTTTGCAACTCCCTAAACTCCTCCCTCCCAGCCTTTAAGCTCAGCCCCCAGTGGCTCTTCTGTTTTTAGGAAAGGTTAATGCAAGCGGTGGGAGGGAGGGCTTTCCAGAAGTTCTTAAGGAGTTAGGCCAATTTTAAAACATAACTTACAAACAATAACAACTTACAGAAACTTATGACAAAGTTAGCTTTCCAGAACCTCACCACATCTTCAAACTTCAACTGCTACCTCTGCCCACAGCAAGAAGACTTAAAATGCCTCAGTGAGAATTTTAAACGGAGATTAATTGAAATGCAAACAACCTTGATCGGCTGGCTGTGTTACTAGCCAAAGAACCCTCCCCCAAAAGAACAGTCTCCAACTAGCACAGAAAGATTTAAGGATTTGTGTCCCTCTATTCCAGAAAGTTCTTAAGGAGTTAGGCCAATTTTAAAACACAACTTACAAACAATAACAACTTACAGAAACTTATGACAAAGTTAGCTTTCCAGAACAGCACCACATCTTCAAACTTCAACTGCTACCTCTGCCCACAGCAAGAAGACTTAAAATGCCTCAGTGAGGATTTTAAACAGAGATTAACTGAAATGCAAACAACCTTGACTGGCTGGCTGTGTTACTAGCCAAAGAACCCTCCCCCAAAAGGAAGGCCCTTCCTCTTTTCAGGGCATTCTCCGCCTGATCTCTGAATCCACCGAAATGCCCCTGGAGTCCATCCAGAAGAAGGCGGAGTACCCCCTTACGGATATCCTCAAAAGGGGGATACCCCGACGGAGGCCTTTCCAGTGGCCAAAGCCATTGTTGGCCCGGCCCTTGAGCTTTGACAGTGCCCAGATTCCTGCCCAGCACTGTCTGCCCGCATGGCCTGCAAGTACATGCTGCCCATGGGGTCCCTGGCAGGGTTCACAGAACATCCTTCGGCCGAGAGCCTGGTGACCACTTCTGTGTTCAGGCGTACTGGTAGTTCACCCACACTTCTTGGCATGTCCCTTTCCCCTTTAAATCTTTCTGGAAAGTCTTCAAGCTGGCTTCTCCCACTCACCTGGGTGGTAAATACCTCGGCTCCACCGCATGATGCCAGATCTTCCTTTCTGCTGGAAGATACAGGTTCCCTCGTGCTCTCACAGCAATTTATAGGCCCTGGATTCAAAGCGAGGGTTTTTAACGAAACTAACTTTAAAACTCATTCAAGTTAGTGATTCCGATTGTAGCGCATCGGACATGGAGGATAAATCATCCACCGGATTTTGCTGGTGTACCTGCGGCCAGAAGATGTCGCGCACCGATCCCCACCTAATGTGTGTTTATTGCCTAGGTGTCGGACATGAAACCTCGTCTTGCACTTTCTGCCTAGCCTTCCATCCCAACGTCCTGGATGGCCGCGAGGCACGCCAAAACTGGGGAGACCAGAGAAAAGGAACCTGCCAGTGAAATCGAAGGAGGTGAGGTGGGCGGTTTCTGTGGCTGCGGGATCCGCTGAGCAGCTGGAGCAAATGGAGGCATTCAAGGAGGAAGCAGCTCAAGCTTCCGCCAATCGAAGCTTTTTTGTTCCACTCAACCTTGGCTCCACCTTTACGGGCTCCTTCAAGGAGTTGTAGCAGTCTCTCCCCACCAGGGTGAGAGACACCCTCGAACTCGCCTCCTGCCCTCGCCAGAGATGGGTCCTAGAGTCTTAGTCAAGCGAGGCGTTCTTGGATCCGAGGAAGGTCCAGTCCCAGGAAGCCTTGATCTCGGCTCGTCGAGATCGCATCCTCGGCCGCTGGCTTTACAGATCCCCCCGTCTGGCCAGAGGACTGAGGAAATGGCCGACGAGGTAGAGATTTCTCTCGACCCAATCGACCTTTTGTCGCCGACCCCGGTCGCCGACTCTTTGGAAAGGACTCTGGTCCTTGTCTTTCTGGATGAGGAGACCCAGCCTGCTGGTGTCCCCATCGAGGAAACTGTTCCGGACCCTCGGTTTTCACTGACTCTGGTGTCTCCCGATTGAACGGGTCGACTTCCTCTATCTCGATCGAGGTCCAGAACCCCTTCGGCTGAACAGCTGAGAAAGAGTCATAAACACTCTAGGAAGAGGCGTCGCCACAGAGCTTCATCCTCCTCGGATGAGGAGAGGCTTCAACGGAAACTCCGTCGACGCTGTGAAGATCTCATGTGGCAACAGCTGATGCCGGCCCCACCGGCCACCCCGGCCATCACTTGGCTTCCGCCTCCTAGGCCGACCCCTCCGGAACCAAAGTCTTCGGTTCCCCCGCCCGTGGGGCGGCCCATATCCGGTTCGACCTGCCTCGGTCTCTCCACCGATTTTGGTGAGAACCACTTCACTGCAACCTCAGGAGGTCTCTCCTCGAAGAGGACGAACAGAGACCAGGCTTCCCGACATCTGTTGATATGATTGTCCCCGGCGTATCGAGGAAGACCTAGGTGGGAGGCCGTTGTATCCCGACTCTTCGGACTCGGGCGTCACCGGATTGCACTCCCATCCTGGGGATGATGAGTCATCCGTGGCGGGTTTGGAGGAAGGCCCTTCCTCTCTTCAGGGCATTCTCTGCCTGATCTCCGAATCCACCGAAATGCCCTTGGAGTCCATCTAGAAGAAGGCAGAGTACCCCCTTACGGATATCCTCAAAAGAGGGGATACCCCAACGGAGGCCTTTCCAGTGGCCGAAGCCATTGTTGGCCCCTGCCCTTGAGCTTTGGCACCGCCCAGCTTCCTGCCCAGCACCATCTGCCTGCATGGCCCGTAAGTACGCAGTGCCCATGGGTCCCTGGCAGGGTTCACAGAACATCCTTCAGCCGAGAGCCTGGTGACCGCTTCTGTGTTCAGGTGTACTAGTAGCTCAGCCGACACTGACTGACCCCCAGACAAGGAGTCCAAATATATGGACCATTCCACCCGTAAGGTCTATGCGGCCTCTTCCTTAGGCCTTCGTCAGGCCAGCTCGGCTGTTATAATGGCACACTTCTCTCATGCCCCCTAGGGTCATTAGATGAAGTCCTCCCTAATCTCCCGGTGGACATGCAGACCACAGTGAATCAAGTCCGTGATCAGGGCTGTGCTGTTGCAAAACAGCAGCTCCAGACAGCCCTGGACATCGGGGATTCCTGTGCCCACTCCTTAGCAGCTGCAGTGGCCACTCGCTGCAGGGCTTGGCTGAGGCTTTTCTCCTTTCCAGCAGATATTCAGCACAAGTTAGCTGACATGCCCTTCCTAGGCACTGACCTGTTCGGTCCAGGAGTAGCCGGTCACCTTCAGCGCATAGAGCAGTCCAATGCCACCTTGGATGCTACTTCTGCGAAAGGTTCTCTGGGCAAGAACCAGCAGAAGCAAAAGAAGAAGCCATTTCGGCATTCTTCCCTTGCGGTTAGGCAACCCTCCTATCAAGGAGGTCAGCAGCAACAGGCTCAAGCTTGGCGCCCGAGGCCCAAGCAGGGTCCACAACAGCACCGTAAAGGAGGCTGAGGTGCAGTGCAAAGTAATGCACCTGGGAAACAAAAACCCAGGAGAAGAGTACACAATAACAGGGGAGGTACTAACAACAACAAAAATGGAAAGGGACCTGGGGGTAGTCATATCAGATTATCTAAAAGTTGGTAAGCAATGTGAGAAGTCAGTAAGGAGAGCCAGGGGGATACTGGGATGCTTAGGAAGGGGCATCACAAGTAGAAAAAAGGAAGTGGTTATCCCTCTGTACAGACAGTTGGTGAGACCCCATCTGGAGTACTGTGTGCAGTTTTGGAGACCTCATCTATGCAAGGACATAGACAGGATGGAAGCAGTCCAGAGGAGGGCAGCTAAAATGGTGCAGGGTCTGCATCAGAAACCATATGAAGAGACTAAGAGAGGCGTAATATATATACCCTTGATGAAAAGGAGGGATGGGGGACATGATAGAAACGTTCAAGTACCTCAAGGGAATCAACAAAGTCCAAGAGTGTAGCATCTTTCAGAAAAACAGACGTGTAAGAACAAGGGGGCACAATTTAAAGATAGAGGGGGGACGGCTCAGGGGTAATGTGAGGAAATTTTTTTTCACGGAGAGAGTGGTGGATGCATGGAACTGCCTTCCTGGGGAGGTTGTTGGGTCTAAAACAGTGGGGGAATTCAAACATGCATGGGACAGGCATAAGGCAATTGTAGTGGGGGGTGGAAGGAAGTAGGCTGTTGGTTAACTAGAATCTGCAGCTTATCTAGTAGGTAGGGAAATGGGCAGACTGGGTGGGCCAAGTGGTCCTTATCTGCCGTCAAAGTCTATGTTTCTATGTTTCCTCCTCCTCCTCTAAGCCTGCTCAGTGACGGGTTGGGTGTTGCCACCCCTACACCCATCACGCCAGCTCTGGGTCCTCCCGTGAGGGGCCGGCTCTGCCACTTTCTTTCCACCTGGCCCGATATCACCTTGGACAGGTGGGTTCTTGAAGTGGTCAGTCAGGGACTGCCTCTAGAATTCGAGCAGCACCCTCCCAGCTGAGCCCGCGCACCTCAGGAGGAAATGATCTCAGCTTGCACCCAGTTGGCTCTCTGAGATGACATAGCTCAGCTCCTCCGCAAGGAGGTGGTAGCTCCAGTGCCGGATCCTCCTACAGACCCAGGCTTCATGTCCAGGTACTTCCTGGTGCCCAAGCGGATGGGGGGTTGGTGCCCCATCCTAGATCTCCACGACCTGAATCAATATCTCAGGTCTTGCACCTTCCGGATGGTAACTCTGAACCAGATCATACCATCCCTGGAGCGAAACATGTGGTTCTGTTCACTGGATATGCAGGACGTATTCTTTCACGTCCCAATCCGTCCGTCCCATCAGCGGTTCCTCCACTTCAGGGTCGAGGGGACCCTTTATGAGTTCCAAACCATGCCGTTCGGCCTGTCATCGGCCCCATGAGTCTTCACCAAGTGCATTGCAGTGGCGGCAGCCCATCTTCAGCGTCGAGGAGTATGAATCTACCCTTATCTTGATGACTGGCTCTTGGCAGGTTCCTCCCTTCAGGAAGTGGAGAGGTCCAGTGATCTGGCTCTCTGAACCTGCTCCCAACTCAGCCTTCTGATCAACGAGGCCAAGTCGGAACTTGTGCCCTCCCAGGTGGTGGGCTTCATTGGGGCAGAGCTCGACTCTTGTCCAGCCAGAGCTCGGCTCCCGGCAGGCAGGGTGGAGGTCCTTTCCTCCTTTGCCCAATCATTTCTGGTTGGGCACTTGCTCCCTGCCCCGGACTTTCTGCACCTTCTAGGTTACATGGCGGCTTGCACCTCAGTGGCCCATTGGGCCAAGTGGCACACGCACCCCCTCTAATGGGAGCTGGCCGCCCAGTGGACTCAGCACCATGGTCATTTCGACCAGCTGATCACTGTAACCCAGAAGATGTGGGACGCTCTCCAACAGTGGTCCGCCCCAGAATGGTTGCAGGAAGGGATCCTGTTTTTCCGCCCCGAGCCGACGGTCGTCCTTACGACTGATGCTTCTCTCATGGGCTGGGGAGCCCACATGGGGCACAACAGGGCCCATGGGTTCTGGATCTCCGAGTAGTCCCGATGCCACATCAACCTGTTGGAGCACAGAGCAGTCAGACTGGCACTGTCAGCTTTCGCTCCTCAGCTCCGGGGTCAAGTGGTTCAAGTCCAGATGGACAATACCATGACCACGTACTACCTCAACAAACAGGGCGGCACACACTCCCATCTGCTGTGCAAGGAGGCGCTCGGCATCTGGAACCTCGTAAGCCAGCTGGAGGCAGATCTCCTAGCCATTCATGTGGCAGAAGTCTCGAACCAGCTGGCGGATGCTCTCAGCCACATGGGCCAGACATCCCACGAGTGGTCTCTCCATCCAGAGGTAGCGTACAGTCTGTTCTCCTGTTGGGGCAAACCATTGGTGGACTTGTTTGCCTCCAGGGAAAACACCAACCTGAGGTTGTACCATGTCCGCCCCCCTCAGCAGGGCTCGCTGCAGAGGGATGCCTTCTCGAGGCCGTGGACCCCAGGCCTCCCCTACGCCTTCCCTCCATTTCCCTTGATCCACAAGGTGTTACTCAAGGTGAGGAGGGACAAGGTGAAGGTGATCCTAGTAGCCCCAGATTGGCTGCGCTAGTTCTGGTACCCAGATCTCCTCAGCCTCAGCTGCAGGCCCCCGGAGCAGCTTTGTACATGCCCGGACCTGATATTGAACCAGGGGAAGGTATTCCATCCAGACCTTCAATCCCTCCACCTCAGCGGCTAGCGTTCCAGGCTCTGGGTCTTTCCGATAATGTCTACATTGTGGTGGAGGCATCTCGTAATGAATCGACCAAGAAATGTTATGCCTTCAAATGGAAAAGGTTTTCCATTTAGTGTCAGGGTAAAAGTCTGGACCCCTTATCCTGCTCCGTGGCTAACATTCTAGACTTCCTTTGGTCTCTTTCCAAAGGGGGTCTACAGTCATCGACCCTTAGGGTGCACCTGGCAGCCATTTCTGCTTACTGGGCATGGTCCGGTCAGCCAACATTGGCATAGTAGACAGTGGTCGGGCACGTCTTCAAAGGTCTGGATCACATATCCCCTCCGGTGCGTGAACCTCCACCTCCATGGGATCTGTTGCTGGTTTTGGCAAAGCTCATGGGCAAGCCATTCAAACCCATGCACAAGTGTGAACTCTCACACTTGTTGTGGAAGATGGCCCTCTTGGTGGCTATCATATCAGCCAGAAGGATAGGGGAGCTCCAGGCGCTTTTGGTGGACTGCCCTTATCTGGTCTTTCACATGGACAAAGTTGTCCTGCGCCCCCACCCAAAATTCCTTCTGAAGGTGGTATCAGAGTTTCACCTTAACCAGGTGTTGACTCTGCCGGTATACTACCCTAACTACACCTCGGACGCTGAGTACAGGCTCCATACTCTGGACCTGAGACGTGCTCTCTCCTATTATAAGGAGAGAATGGCGGAAATTCATGGAGAGGTTTGCTAGCTGTTTGTCACATACGCTGAAGCCGCTTCTGGCAGACCTGCAGCCAAGCAGACCATTGCAAGGTGGATTACATCATGCATAGGTCTGTGCTATGAGTTGGCAGGCAAGGAGCCTCCCAGAGGGTTAGGAGCTCATTCTACCTGCCATACTGCTGCATACGGCTGTTTCCAGGGACATCCCTATACAGGAAATCTGTCTGGCTGCTACCTGGAAGTCAGCAAACACCTTCATTACCCACTACCACATGGACCTTGGGTCATGCCGGGATGCTGGTTTTGGGGCCTTTGTTCTCCAATCTTTATTTCCCAAGTAAGGGATGTGCGCCTTGCTTCCCTCCTCCCAGAGAACTGCTTGGAGTCTGCCAAGAAGTGTGGATGAACAACTTATCCACGATCCTAGAAGAACAGGTTACTCACCTGTAACAGTAGTTCTAGGAGTGGCATATGTTCATCCACATGCAGCCACCCGACCTCCCCGGCTTTAGGCACACAACCTTGCTTCCAGCGGGCTAAGATCTGGTGTCATGGGGCAGAGCAGAGGTATTTACCACCTGGATGGGTGGGAGGAGCCAGCTGGAAGACTTTCCGGCAAGATTTAAAGGGGAAAGGGACATGCCAAGAAGTGTGGATGAACAACATACACCACTCCTAGAACTACTGTTACAGGTGAGTAACCTGTTCTTTCATGGCTGCTGCCAGAGATATACCATTATTAGAATTATGCAAAGCAGCCATCTGGAAAACAGTCTTTACATTCACCAAGCATTACCCTCTGGATCTCCAGGCTAGGAGTGATGCTCAGTTTGGTACAGCAGTACTGCAGAGCCTATTCCCAAAATAGGTTCGGTCCCTCCTCCATGGAGGTACTGCTTGGTAGTCTCTATATCCTTCCTAGTACCAAACAGCCACTGGAACAAGTCTGCTCCTACAAATACCTTGGGGTTACCTTCGACTCAGCCCTCACTTTTCACAACCACATTGATGCCCTAACATCCGCCACTAACACACGGCTTGGCATCCTCTTCTGCCATAGAACCTGCCTTCCCCCAAATGCGCTCTGGCTCGCTGTTACGTCTTCCGTATTGTCCCTTGTAGACTATGGTCTACCAGTCTATGGTGCTGCCGACACGACTGCACTCAAATAAATTCACTTAACCCTGAATAAAGCCTGCAGATTGATTACTGGTGCCCCCAGGCTCACACACACCTGTCAGCTGTATGACGAGGCTAAACTCTTTACCCTGGATGAACGGCTCCGATATCAAACCTGCCTCCTCACAAAAAAAACCCTACTCGGGCTCTCCCTCCTGGGGTGATGGCATCCATCCACCGATCCCACCCACTATTGCAACATCGGTCATCCAACAAGACCACCTAATGGTCCCCAGATCAAGAACCAGCCATGGCCAGAGGTCCTTCTGCTACAGAGCCCCATCCTGGTTTAACTCTCTCCCTGCTCCCATCACCAATGCCACCACCATCTCCAAGTTCAAAACCACCTTCAAACCAACTCTTCAACACTCGTAGCTGCTCCTGTCTCTGAAGGCAGCCTCCACCTCGACTTCTCATGACCGCCCCATGGGCGGCTCTCCACCTAACCCTCCCACCACCTCTTCCGGTACACCGTACCTATGTCTAACCTGGCCAGTGCCAGCTGTTTCATTGTATGCCTATTAGATTGCTCAATTTTTGATACCATCTTGTGTAACACCTGTTCTCAATTACTTGTACCCTGTAACCTAAATGTATTTGTCTGACCTCAGTGTGACGTGGCGCCTCTGATGAACGCCTATTTTTAGCAAAACCTATGCTATGTAACCTAAAACTCTATGTATGTCTTTAATGTGACGAGGTACCTTTGGAAACGAGCCTCTGGCTCAAAGGTTGTAAACTGATTTCACAAATAAATAAATAAATAAAATAAAATAGTCTGCATAATGTCAGAATACAGCAAGACTTCATGTTGTTTGAAGAAAAAATTACTCACCTTAATAATTGTGTTTCTTCTAATGGAGTCTTGCCGCATTCTGACCTCCCTTCCTGCCTCCCCTCTCAGAACCTAGTTTTTGGGAAGTGGATTGGCAGGTACAGTGCTGCACCTCAGGGGTGCACTTAGCACTCCCCTCTGTATAGAGAGGAGGAGTGGGTTTTTTTTTTTTTTTTATAGTTATGTTTTTCACTACCTAGTTTTTGTTTTGGAATTCTCGAATCTTTTGGAACCCAAAGCATTTGGTTGCCTTTTGGCTAGTTAATTTACAATTTCCACTTAGCAGGTGTAGTTAGTTAGTATTAGCTCATAAGAATCTGACAGTTACACTTGAAAGTGCAGCAGACAGAGGTTTGAACTGAGTTCGAGCTCAACGTTCTATGCTCTGGCATAGAGTTAACTCTTTCCTCTCCGGAGCAGTTCAGGTGTTGGGGCTAACTGCATAATGTCAGAATACAGCAAGACTCCATTAGAAGAAAAACAATTACTAAGGTGAGTAATTTTTCCTTCTGACCTTCCTTCCTGCCTCCCCTCTCAGAACCTGTTTTTTGGGAAGTGGACTGGCAGGTACAGTGTTGCACCTCAGGGGTGTACTTGGCACTCCCCCCTTTTAGAAAGGGGGAGTGGGTTTTGTTTATGTTGTTTTTTGTAGTTATGTTTGTTCACTACCTGGATATTGTTTTGGGGTTCTCGACTTGAGTCTTTTGGGACCCACAAAAATTGGTTGCCTGTTGGCTAGTTTATTTACAGTTTCCACCTAGGAGGTGTAGTTAGTATTTGCTCATAAGAATCTGATGGTTACACTTTGAAGTGCAGCAGACAGAGGTTTGAACCGAGCTTGAGCCCAACGTTCTATGCTCTGGCATAGAGTTAACTCTTTCCTCTCCGGAGCAGTTCAACTTCTGGGGCTAACTGCATATGTCAGAATACAGCAAGACTCCATTAGAAGAAACACAATTACTAAGGTGAATAATTTTTTCTTATCTATCATTTATTATTTCTATGCATAGTTTAACTCTATACCTAAAGGCAGCTGTAGTTTCTCATAGGAAACAGTCCTACCAGGTTATCCCTAAGAGCTACTTGACTCTCCTGGTTGTACCTTCCTCGTTCAAAGGTCCCTCCTTGCTTCAAGCTGGGGTTAGATCCATGTCAGTCACTCCACCCTATTCTGAGAACTATTGTTGGCCATTGAGGCTACTTTGACCCCTATATGAACTAAAGGATACTCTCACAAGACTCGAATAAGGCCCACCTGTACTACTACTAGCTCCTTGCCCATAGTGGGTCCCGAAGGGGATACCCCACAGCACATGCTGCCCCATATCCCTCTTATATGGAGCCCAAATTGAGCATCCTGCCAGTTTTTACTATGTGCCATTTATCGTGTCAAGGCTGTAGACCCATAATTACACATTAGAGTCAGTTTGTCTCATACACCGAACCAAGTATTCAGAACTACCTGAGTTTCTTGGCTCGAATATTACCTTCCTGCTAAACTGCATGGCGACCTCTTACTATAGGAATTTAACAGCCTTCTTTTGCCAGTTCTCTATGGGTCTACCTGGTTGGTCTACCCTATTTCTACTACAAAGCTTCTTCATTGATAGCTAGCTATTTTCCTCATTACTTTCCATTTACACATTTCAAAAGCAATTTCTTAATTAATAAATCTTACCCTTCATTTGTTAAAGTAGGTTAAGCTACTTTAAAGACACCTAAAAGCAGTGTTTTCTAAACAATGTATGTTTCTTACTCATACAAATTATAAAATTTTCAGTGTACAAAACATCTAATTATTAATATTCATTTACACGGACATTAATAAAATATAACAAGACACAGTAACACACTAATATCACCAAAAGGAAGAATTTAAACAGTGCTTGAAAGGGAATGAACCCCAGAGTCAGCCATCCAGTGTCGGTACAGCGTCTTTTACAGGCTTTCTTTTATATTTCTTCTGCCTTGACTCCGGCCTGGGGTTATTCTCCAGACTCCCATCACATTACTTTTCCCACCTTCAGGAATAGCCAGGACTGGGGATCACGTGATGAGCTAGAGGAGAGAGGATGTCCTGAGTGTTGCTCCTGGGCCCTCGTCAGTTTAATTTATCTTTTAAATAAGCTTAGGGGCTCAATCCGGTAATCTAACTGTTCAGAAAAGATTTCTAAGCTTCTCTGCCTTTCGACTGAACAGCAAGGTGCAGATTGAATTTATTTTACCTGGTCTCGGTGGTGATCTGCAAAGGCCTGACTGAATGGCCGAGATGGAGTGCGGAATTCCAGAGCCATTGTCGGCTCGGGTTCCGGCAGTGAAATGCCAGAAACACCTTTCACCTGTTCCGGAGGATCAAGACGACGAAGAGAGAGTGGAAGGGGGAGAGAAAGTGCAAGCGGATGACATTCTGGAGATTAAACAAATGCTACAGGGTTTGGTGGCGGATTTCTCAATAGTAAAACCAACTCTGAATGTGCTGGCAAGGAGGATGGGAGATTTGGAGGCCAGGGTTTCGTCACAGGAAAAGAAAACTACAATAACAGAGCAAGAAGTGGTTGTGCTACGAAAACAAGTCAAAAAGCTGGAAGACCGCATTGAAGATCAAGAGTCACGTAGCAGGAGAAATAATTTAATTATGGCAGGGCTTCCTGAAAAAACGGAGGGGGCAGACTGTGTAACCTTCTTGCAGGATCTGCTGTTGAAATTACTAGGCCCGACTCCATATGGGGAGGCATACAACTTGGAAAGAGCGCATCAGGCACTTAGAGAGACTCCACCCGGGAGCTCGCCTGCTGGTATTAATCATGAGGTTTCTTAACTACAAAGAAAAAGCCTTCGTTCTCAGTAAAGCTAAACAATCAAACAATCTGCAGTGGAATGGGGTGACTTTGTGGCTGTTCCAGGATCAAACCCCCTCTATTCGAGATCACCAGAAAGAGTACTCAGACATTGAGAAGAAGCTTTACCTAGCTGGGATCAAGTTTCGGATGCAGTGTGTATCCAGCGACCTTAATTGTTAAGCTCCAAGCTGGAGACAAAAAATACCTAACAGCGTGGGATGCTCTGGAGGGCTTGAGATTTGAGTGCCCATCATTATTCAAGCCACCGACCTGACTGGCTTAGCAGTGGCAATGGGGAATTCTAACCTGATCTGGAGAGGATAAAAGAAAGGCTGAAGTGCTATGCGTAGACTGAAATTGTTTACGGTTTATTAAAATTAACAATCGGTTCATTATATTAGGCAGGTAGCCTACATTTTTGTTTTAGGGCAGCTCAGGGGATCGAGTGGGAGAAAGAGTTATGGAGATCTATAGGGAGGCAATGGGGGTAGGGCTGAGTTTGGGAAATTGGAAGGGAGACCTTCTCTTTCAGGGTTAATCTGAGCTGCAGCAAAGCGATTAGTGGGTGATGCCACTAGAGGGCAGACGTGCCTTAGTTTAAGTAATTTAACGATTTTAAGATGGGGTGGGGGTTAAGGTCCGTTTCAATGGATGTGGGGACGCTTCACTTAGCCTAGGTTCGCTTTTAAAAGCAGTTTAGCTGTATTGGATGGTAGAGGGAACTTGTAACTCTTTTATTTGGTAACCTCAGAAGCGAATGCGAAAAGGTTTATCCTGGGGGAAGGAGCTTGAGTTTTATGATTACATAACTGGGGTGAATGGTGAGCAGCAATAGCTAATTTCTCGGTAAGCTCACTTTTCTGGTAAGTTATGGCTTCCACTCATCAGGCTGGCCTTCGTATTGTGAGCAGTCGTCCTGGGGGGGGCGGAGGAGAAGAATTTTTTTCTTTTGGGTAAATATCGGGAGGGAGGGCTGGAGCTGGGCTTCCCTCGCATCACAGGGAAAAGGAAAACTACACTGCAGGGGAGGTGGTTATTTTGTGAAATAATGCTGGTCCATGAGGAACAGTGGGTAAAGAATCTGAAGTGCAGTATAACAGCGAGTCAAAATAAAACCCCATCATTCATTAATGTACACTGACAGATAATCAGGCAGGATAGCCTGAAAATATATATAAGCTGGGGGACCACCAGGAATGTATCTCCCCCTGGACAATGGGGTGAGGAGAAGGCGAGTGAGGAGAAGTAAAAGCATGGGGAGTAGGAGGCGTGGAAAGATGGGATTATTGTGATTTCTGGTATGAGTTTAGAGAGGGACCGGGGGCACTGGGAACTGGCTCATTCATGGATTGTTTTGTTTTAGGAGGGCGATTATAGGATCGGGGAATTGTGAGGGGGGGTGGGGGGAAAAGAAAAGAGAGAGAGAGTCCGCTAGTTGGGAACAAGACACTGGCAGATCGTAGCAAGGTAATAAATAGGGGAGTATACATATATAATGTTAAATATTAAAATTATCTCTTGGAATGTTAAAGGCCTTAGGGGTAGGCGAAAAAGAATGGCAATTCTGAGACATATTCAAAGAATGGGGGCACAAATTGTGACTTTACAGGAGACTCATCTTTTATCAGAGGAACTGGAACTGTTGAAAAAATGTGGGTGGGTCAGGTATTTGGAGTGGGAAACACAACAGCTTCGGGAGGAGTTGCCATCTTGGTGGGGAAGGCTTGCCCATATGTGGTAAAGAGGGTGGTAATAAAAGGGGACAACAGGGGGAATTTTTCTCTCTGGCTTTATCCTGGGTTCAGACTTGTCAATTGCCTCCATTTATGGCCCAACGCCCCCTAATCCGGAATTTTTTGCTTCATTAGAGGTAGATGTAGTAGGGCTGCCAGCACACCTGATCATTCTAGCAGGGGACTGGAATTTGTGCCTAAGTAATTGGAAAGACAGGAATCCACCCTCTAAGAAACCTCCGTCCAGAGCACAGAAAGCTATGGGTCGTTTTTTAGAGGCCATGGCATTGGTGGACCCTGTTTGGATACATAGTAAGGGACCGAATAGCATGACTTTCTTCTCATGGGCCCATAAAATGCATTCCAGGATTGATTTTTTCCTGGTCAATAAGGAAGCGTTGGTGGGATTAAAAGAAATGGCTACCCATAGTAGAATTTTATCTGATCATTCCCCTATACAGATGACGTGGGAACTAAAAGCCACTCCCCCCAAGCCACATAGATGGAGATTAGATGAATCACTATTGACTGATACTAAACTACAGGGAAAGTTAGTGGAGGCTCTTAGAGAGATCATTCAAGTTCAGCTACCAACATTGCAGGATAAGCAAATAGCCTGGCCAACTTGTAAGGTTCTTTATGCAGGGGTAGCTCAAAGATATGCAGAAAGAAGAAACAAACTCAGACAAGCCCGAGAGGAGTTTATCTTAGGAGCTATAGACTCTCTTGAGCCTTTAGAAGGGTCATCTGCGGAGTTGGATACTGAACTTGGGGATCTGAGGGATGAGATGGTGGACTTGATCTATGCCATGGTGGATTTTTGGTTGGAGAAAATCCAGGCTAAGTATTTAATGCAGGGAGATGTGCCTGGCCGCCTTTTAGCGGCTAGAGTGAGGGAATGGAAAGCTGCATGAACAGTAAACTTAATAAAAGTGGAAGGGGAAATTATAACTGACCCCCAAGAAATGGCTGATGCCTTTGCAGCTTATTACAAAGGGATTTATCAAGGGAGTGGGACTGACAATAGGGAAGAAATACAAGCATTTCTGGACAACATACCTTTCCCTGTTCTAGATTCAGCACAGGTACAAGGGCTGGCAGCTCCGATAAGTGAGGGGGAAATCTTAGAGGTGGTTAAATCATTGCCGAATGGTAAAACTCCGGGACCTGATGGCCTTACAGCCAAGTTTTATAAAACACATATTTCAACAGTACTCCCTCTCCTAAAAGATATGTTTACTAGGATAATGCAAGCAGGGGTACCTCATTACCCACTTTACCATGCATATATTACTCTCATCCCAAAACCGGATAAGCCAAAGGAGCTTCCGGAGAGCTACAGACCGATTGCACTGATGAATCAGGAAATCAAGATCCTGACAAGGATACTGGCTAATAGAATCTTGAAAGTGGCTCCAAGTTTAATTAGTCAGGAACAGGTAGGGTTTATGCCAGGCAGGGGGGCTCATGATGCACTAAGGAAGCTGCACCATATCCTTAACTATGCGGTGGACTCTCAGATACCTATGGCACTGATATCTTTAGATGCTGAGAAGGCCTTCGACAGGGCTTCTCATTCCTTTCTTTTTGCCATCATGGAGAGGATGGGATTCCCGGAAGGTCTTCTCAGGGGAATTAAAAATGTATATGCAACCCCCACTGCCAGGGTGTTATGCAACAGATATCTATCTCAGGAAATTAAATTAGAGAATGGGACTAGGCAAGGATGCCCCCTTTCCCCTATTTTGTTCAACATTTACTTAGAACCCTTGTTAAGGGCACTTAACCTAGATCCCAGGATCCAGGGAATTAAAATTTGGGGGGAGGAACTTAAACTGTCTGTGTTTGCGGACGACATACTTTTACATTTGCAGGACCTGGCTGAGAGCTTTAAACAGGCATTGGAAATTATACGAAGATACTCAGCAGTATCGAATTATAAACTGAATTTAAGCAAAACACAAATTCTTCCCCTTACACCACATACTTTTAGGGCAGATTTCGAGCCACTTCACATTCACTGGGCCCCTAAAGTAATCAAATACTGGGTATATGGATTACTCTTAATGTAGAGGAGGGAGCAGAGATTAACTTGGAAAAATTGTAAACTACAATTTGGGGTGACATGCTCAGATGGAATAAACTTCCACTGAACTTTACAGCTAGGTTAGGAATGGTCAAAATTAATCTATTGCCTAGGCTATTGTACCCGATTCATCTGGCACCGTATTTCTTCCCTCAGTCTTGGTTTATAAAAATTAGAAAGTTGCTATCTAGCTTTCTATGGAACTCTAAGCCCGCAAGGAAGAAGCACACGGTCATGCATCTTCCACAGGATGTAGGAGGCTTTAAGATGCCAGATCTCCAATTGTATTATGTGGCAGGGCAGCTAGGGATAATGGGACAGTGGAATGGACGGGGGGGGGGAGGCATATGTCCCAATTTGGCTATGCATTGAGAGACAGGTCTTGAAGGAATTGGGAGTTTCCCCAGAAGCATTGCTATTCTCCCACCCAGACAAGCTCCCTAAAAAAGGAAAGCTGACTTCAATAGAAAAAACAGTTAATGCATGGTGGTCCTTTTTAACGCCAACACAAAGGAGGGGACAGGAGAACGCATGGCAACAACCGGTAATGGGCAACCCGAATTTTCGGTTAGGTGGCCAAATTATTATAAAGCAATGGGCTAGACAGTTATGGGGCCTTAAGTTGTTTGATTGTATAAAGGAGGATAGTGTTGTTCTTCCACCTCAATGTGAGGGACTGCATTTTTTCAAGAAGATGCAGCTTACTAATTTGCTGAGCAGGGTGAAAAAAGGGATGGTGAATCCCCAGGAGAATGGGTTTAATTGGGGAAAACTAAATGGGGTGAATTTTGTAAATAAGCCTATCTCCCAAATTTACAGGGTGCTTTTTAATTTTGTGGGCTCAAGCTCCCCAACCCAAATCCCATATTGGGACAAGATTATGTCTCCCCTAAGGCCTAACTGGAAGGCTGTATGGAATAGCTGTAAATACATAACTATACCTAAACTTAAGAATATGCAACTGTTTATTTCTTCTAATATGTACTATACTCCGGCAAAGCTATGGTATGGTATGGTATAGTAAAATTTAATTTATACAGTGATACAGCCATTAGGGTTCCGAAAATCCCTGTTCACAAGGCTTACCTGTTTACATTATGCAAAATTATTACAACTATACATTTATAACAATACAGGTTACAGAAAAGTACAGAACAATACATCAGAGTTTACAAACTCATCAATAACAGGCATTAGCATTTTTAGATTTACATTAATTTCACCTGTTACAACAACAACGAAAACTAAGTTCGTGATTCAGGCCATTTTAAAACATGATCAGTAGTTAGTTCATGTAAAAAAGGAGGAAGACAATTCCAACTTTTAGCTACTTGATATTGAAGGGTCATTTCACTAAATCGATTTTTTAACTTTGGTATTATTAAATCTCTAGCACCAGTTTTTCTTTAATTTAAACCATGTTTTGGTTTTTGTAATTTGTTTTTTAAGTTATCTAAGGATTGATTTTTAAATATATTACGAACCTGATTTAGCCAGATTCCCCTAGCCCGTAAGTCTAATGGAATGTGCAAGAAGCCTTGAACGGACAGACCTATGCTTCAGGTGCGGTGAGAAACAGGGGAACATATTGCATGTGATGTGGGATTTCTCCAAGATCCAGCCCCTTTGGCTTAAAATTAAACAGAATATGGACCCCATTTTAGATTATTCAGAGTTTATGCTACCTGAAGTTTGTGTACTTGGGGACCTGTCTCAGGTTTCAGGGATTACAGCCAAATACCACCTTTCCTTACTTACGGCCGTTGTCAAATCCTTTGTTTTAAAGCACTGGAAAGACAGCTTTGCCTATACTTATGACCAGTGGGTGGGGGATCTTATGAGAACCCTGGGAATGGTACGAAGGCAGATGTTGGGCGAGGGCAGGATGGGACTATATAAGAAAAGGTGGCTGGCTTTGGAAGCCGTTTATTCTATATTATAAAAAGGGTCTCAGAAATGTTGCAATCTGATTGGCTGTTAGGATTCCAACAGCCTTACATTAATCCATGTTACACTGTCATGTACAGCCTGATCACCATGGCACATGGATTCTTCCTGTCAGCATTCCATCCTCTAGCATTGCTGAATGGCTGGAATGATGCATTCTGATTCTGAACCAGCATTCTTAAACTGTTGGTAGAAGAACTATTTTATTAAAAATCTCCCTCTAAATGAGGAAAACATTAAAAAAGTATACTTTTAACACTTTTCTTGTGGAATATTTTTTTTTTATAATAGCAATAAGGCACTCCTAGGAGTTAGATTAACAGTCAGTTAATCACCCCCTAGGGGCAATATGGCACTCGGCTGTGCCTCGTGCCACATTACATCCCTAGGGGGTGATTAACAGACTGTTAATCTAAGCCCTGGTCATGCCTTATTGCTTAACAACTAGTATGTGCCCGGAGCGGGGTTCTGCCTGTTGGGGTGAGATTAGCTGATGAATAATAGCTTGAAGGTTTGCTTAGTTGCTATGTTTTTTTTCTTGAGAATCTGCTAATAATTTGAACTGTACTTCTGGTTTTACATAAAGATAGGAACACAAAGATCTGTGAATTAGGAAGGGGTGGGGGGGGGTTCTCTCTCTTTTCTAGGGATGCAGCTGCGGTTGTTAGTCTGACCTGAGTATGAGGAGTTAACACAATCTAGATATATTTGGTGGTGGGCAATTATCTATCAAGTTTGATATATCTGAGCTAAATTAACGCCTACCCTATTCCGGAGGTTAGACATTGGTCAGACGGCTTATTAGAGGCATGGAAATTTCAATGTAGCTGTGTATGTACATAGTATCCGCAGCCAGTTTGGAGCTGGGGGACAGGGGGCATTCTCTGGTATGTATATGTGTGCATGTCATGGTATGTCATATATGTCTGAGAAAATTAAATAAATACATTTAAAAAAAAAAAAGAATAGGCAGGACCTAGATCCTATCGTTTAATGGTGGATAGAAACATTGTATGGAGAACTTCATGATCCTCCCTCCACCACGAGCAGGCCATGCAACAAATTACCCCAGGCTGGTTTTTTTTTTTTTTTTTAGCTTGCTTTACCAGCAATAGAGCCACCACAATCTTCTTCATGGAAATTTCCCAGTCTCCTAAGTCATGGAGTTCTTTACTTCATTCAGGGATGGCTTTACACATTCCAAAATGCTGCTGCAGCAGTTTTCAGCAATTTCACCTTTCCTGAACTGATAGGAGCACTTGTTTAAAACAAAACACAAGAGATGCTCCACTGAGCGCAGTAACTTAGGGATTCACCACAAAACAAAAGCTCTGGTAACCCGACCCCCTGGCAACATTGGCATACCTTTTAAAAGGCTAGATAAGGCTATTAGCAATTAAAAAATGCCACCGAACTCTGAATCCTCTCCTTTTTGCTCGGGAGCCATCCGGAACCAGCTGCCGCATGGAGACTTGTGTCCAAACACTCCTCAGTTCAATTTTATAATTTTGACCTTTCTCCATAATTTTTCAGTCAGGTCACAGTTTACAAATCCTAATGGCTGAGGTGCAAGTCCATTTCCATAACACAGCACCTCTCTCAAGCTTTCCAACAAAGCAAAATTCGGTGTTTCAGAAATGCCGGCCAAGCACCAACTTACTGGCAACAGACATCGAATTTGAAATGCTGAATGATAAAAAACAGCGCAACAGCCAGCAGAAAGATCAAAATCAGCCTGAGTTTCATTCATTAGTACTAAAATAGAGAAAGTTAAACAAAATAAACTTGAAGCGCCACCGTGTGTAGAAAGCTGCAGGGAGCGGAGCGGCGCTGCGGCCATCTTACAGGTGTTTCAACAGGAACGCTGTCTGGGTCCTCTGTTGGTCCCGTGTGCTCAGTGTGCATACATTTGTTTTGTTTGAGTCACTGCTGTCTGTTAATTTGCACAACGCCCCCCTCCCCCACAGAAACTGGTTCATTTCTATGTTTCTATTGCGCGCTCAGATTGCATACATTCGTTTGGTTTAGTACCGTGCAGTCTGTGAATTTGTTTAACCCCCCCCCGGTTCTGCTGACAGTTAATTTTGTAGCTCTCCATTGCCCCAAGTCACGGCATGACTCACATTATTCAATGCAGCTCGAAACATGAGACTTACATGTGCCAACTCCACAACTCCCACATTTTCTACAAAATGTCTCTCCAGTACTGCATGCAGTGGATAAACCGACGCTGTCTTGGAAGTATGCTCCCTATCATCTGTCTCTGTCTATATCCAATATTGGCTACTTTCTCTTCTTCACCAACTCTGTCCGTCTTTGTTTCGGGAGCCGCTTTGCAACATTACCTCTGCGGAGAACTGACAGCTATGGAGAACATTCAGCTCTGTCACACTGTTCCGCTTGCTGGGTGGCTGGGGGGGGGGGCACTGCCGCACATTTCTGCAATTTGCACAGTTACTATACTCTGCTGCACTGTCACAACTTTTCAAGGGTGCATGGAGTTCCGCTGAGCGGGTGGGTGGGAATTGTCTTTAACACTGTGTTAGCAGACTTCCACAAATACAATTTGACTCACTAATGTTCCGTTGTGAAGGGACTAGTATGCCTCGCTTAGCAAGACATTTAAGTGGCTGCCGCTCAGGAATGCAATTGCTAAGCAATATCAAGTGCGGCTAGGTGCCTCAGCACCACAAGCTGTAAAATTAACAGAAATTAATGTATAGTCACATGATGGCTGTCTGCCAATCATGTACCTGTATTTTTGATGCCGATGTTATCATTGTGGTTAGAGAAGATGTTATTTTGCCATCTTGTGGTTAAAAAGATGTTAAGTTGTTCTGTGGTTAGAACAGATGTTATTTTGTTGCCTCTTAGAAAAGTGTTATCTGCTATTTTGCATTTTGCTTTTTATCAGGGTTTTATTTAACTCTAAAAATTGATTAGCGTTTTGCTCATAAAAGTTCAAACATATTGTGAAAATGCATAGCACTTGCCTCACTGTGTTTAACAAACATAACACTTCTAGAAAACCTATATAAATACTTTCTGTATAGTTAGTATTGTCCCAAGAAAAAAACTGCTAATCAATTATTTAAAACCCTGTTTTATTATTTATAGTTTTCCAGTTAGCTGACCCTACTGGACTCTTCAGACTCTTTACTTTATATTTCATAGCTGAAGCTTGGAGTGCTTGGCCTTGTTGATTTCCAAGGTCATTTTAGCTAGCTCGGCCTGGAATGCTTCGCCCTAGCTGTGTTTTACTCAGACTCAAGTCCTTGGGCAGGACTTCCCTGGTGTCAGGGCCACACTCTTTGTGAAGGGAGAGAACTTTTGCTATCTTCCATGTCTTAAGGACAGCGCTGAGGGAGAAGCAGAGGTTGGGGAGGTGAGTAAGGGAGGAGGGAATGGCAGGAGTTGAGAGGAGGAGAAGTTTTGGGTCCAGGCTATCCGGGCTAGACTTAGACAGGTTGAGTGAGGAAAGAGCAAGCAAAGTTTCCTGTACAGTAACAGTCGGGATGTGAAAGCTCAGAGAGGTGTGGAGCAGAGAGGAGGGTTGGGACAGGGGGTAGAGGAGCCAGGAGGATGGGAGGAAGGGCACGAGTAGTGTAAACTCATTGAAGTGAGCAGCTACAGAAGGAGGATCAGAGACAGGTGAACCACTAACCATGAGGACTGGGGGGGAGGGCAGACTGGTGGGAGGGGTCCAAAAGGGAGTGAATCACCTTCCAGAATTTGGCTGGGGAATTAAGATTATTCTGGAGACTGGGCTTAAAATAGAGGGATTTGATGGTGCAGATAGCCTTTGTGCATGAATTTCTAAGCATCCTGTAAGAGAGGAGGTCAGCGAGGTAGCTGGATAGTTTGTATTGTACCCAGGCTTGGTCACGGCTTCTGCACATATCAATGAGATCATGTGTGATCCGGGGGTGGTGAGCAGACTTAACCCTAGACTTCCTGAGGGGAGTGTGCTTGTCCCAGACTGAAGTAAATTTTGAATGGAAAAGGGAGAGGGCTACGTTCTTATCAGGGCAGAGAGGCTGGGTGCCAAGTTGCTATTTATAATCATATGGGGACATATAATACCATACTTTCTCTGTCCTTGATGCAAATGAGGGGGATAAATGCAACAAATAAAAACACAGATTTAAATGCAGGAGAGAAACAGAAACAAAATATTTTTGCTAAGTAAAGATATCACCTTTACTAGGCTAATGAAAATATAAAGGTACAAACTTTCAGGGTCTATAAACCTCTTCTTCAGGTATCTTGTATCTTTAGGTTACTTGAAGATACTCTGCCTGCATACCTCTCTTCACTCCTCTCTTACATTCCCTCTGCCTCATGCTCTTGCTCCAAGGATTGTCACACCTTCTCCCTTCTTCACGCACACTCCTCTGCTGGGCTATCTGCCTTCTGCTATCACCTTCCCTCCCTCTTGAACCTGCTCCCCTCCACTCCCTGTCTCTCCTCCTCTCCCATCTCACTCAGGCAACAGCTAAAACATGTCCATCCAAAGTTTGGAGCACCTGTACTGAATAAATAACGCAATAGACAATATAAAAGTAAGAACAGCACTCCATACACATTTGTCGCATAATTACACTAAAATCGTTTTCCAAACAAATAAAATGACAACAAAATGTTATCTGAAAGCTAAGAGAATGAGATGTTCCTTCAGTTTGGTTTTAAACATTGAAACATTTCTGGCATGGCATATTTCATCTGGGAACACATTCCAGAGGACTGGGGTAGCCACAGTAAAAGCTTGATTTCCTGCAGACTTCAGCCTTGCAGGAGGCATCTGGAGAAGACCCCATCCCCTGGATCTCAGATCCCAGGCGGGCGTGTAGGGAGTTTAACAGCTTGCTACAATACTAGGGGCGATTTGTTGATCTTGTATGTCTTGTAAGCATGTATCATTTCAAAAAAACTGAGTTTTCAATACATAAACTTAGTCTGGATAAAGATGTAGCATGGAAAGGCACAGAGAGCTCCAATGCTTTTTCCTTATAGTATTCTTACAGAGCTCTATGGAATAAATATGTTAAAATTGTCCGTGAGGCCCAGAGATTTCGGTATTCTATGTTTTTATCTCCTTGTTCCAATAAGGCCAGCGATTTTGATGAATTATCAACAGGGTTCGATCTTAGCATTATTTTACTAGCCCTGAACCTAGTGCAAATTGGCCAGGGCTAGTGCAGCTACCCCTCTACTTGTCCGTCTTGACTAGTGCAGGTTTTTCATGGCTGTTAGTGAAGCTGAAAAAGTCCCTACTTTAGCAGGATGCATTCCTTTTGCTAATCTCCCTCACTGTTCCAGGTGGCCTGGTGTGATTAGCAGCTCATTAAGAGCTGCAATTATCTGGCAGTTCAAGAGGGGGATCCAGCAAAAGACTAAATGTGAGTCATTATCACTCAATTGTTAGGACATTCAGCTAGTGTGCATGCTGTGATCAAGGGCAGAGTGCTGTTAAGTAACTAGCTTCCAGTTTGCTGAACTTGTCTTTGATTTGTCCCACAATATTAAAACCAGTGTGCCTCATTTCCCAACCTTTTGAGTGCCTGTATCCAACACTGCACTGACAGAATGCTATCATGTATACATGGTCTGCCCACTCTATACTTTCTCTGGACACCACTGCAGACTAGGCTGTGAAGTGGCCATCCATAGACCCATAGCTACAATTACTGACTGGCGTATGGTTCACAGCTCCTCTTAATGGATCACATCAGTCAATGCCATCAATGCAGTACCACCCAGCATGTCATTTCATCCTAAAAGCAATGCTTTAGAGCATGTGTGGTACAAAGCAAAACCTTAGTAAAATGTATAATTTGAAAGGTTAAAATAGGTATTCCTGGTATGCACAGATCATCCTATCTAGAAAGAGAGGTAGTACAGCATCATGCCTGTATACTGCTCCCCTTTGACTGATGAAAGGATGCTGATATGAAAAATCTGTTTTTGTTAGGGCAGAGCATGTTAAATCAATATTTTTGTGCCTGGTATATATGAACAGATATGTCAAAGTGTCTTACATGCCAGCCCCTGTGTTTGTTTAACTCTCTCCAAAGAAATCCTAGAACTGCCCCAGGCTCACTTCGCAGTGTAAGAAAACTCCCAGAAGTGCAGTTCTGGTTAATCACAGGGTGGGGGATGAGAGTATCTTTCTCTGCCTGATTCTGTACATTACTCTTCAGGCCAAGGTGGAACTGTGATGATGTGCATGATGATGTTGCCTATTGTGCGTGCAGAGCTAGAACTGCCTGAACATTTGCTATTATGGTATTCTCTGGTTTGACAGGGAGGGGTGAAGAAAGAGAAAGCAAGGGGCACATGGTAAAAAAACAATGGGGGCACACACTGCGTGTGATTGGACTGTAGTCTTTTTTTTTTTGCTTGGGCAGGAAGCAATGTGGGAGCAGGATAAATATGCAATAATCAGAGTTTTTCTTGGCTTGCTTTTTTCCTGTATAACCGATCAAAATTTACCATTATTATTGAGGGCTAGTGCAACCATCTGCGGGCTAGTGCAATTTTTAATCAACTTGTCCGGTTGGCTAGTGCAAAAAAAAGTTAAGGTTGACCCCTGATTATCAAGAATTTAAAAGGCCAGCAAAGGGATTACTTCCCATCAGTAAGGGTTTCTGATGTTACAGGGGATGGTCTCTCACTTGAAGGCCAGTTTAATAATTCTTTGATAAGGCTAAGTAACAGCTTTGAAAATTGTGTTTCTGTGTACCTGAGGAATGCTGACTGTCTTGTATGTGTCCCATTTGAAATGGAAGGGTTCCCACTGTCAACCTTTTTTGCATCATATTATTTATAGGTAAAAACCCACATTTTATGATTGCTTTCCTTCTCTAAAATGCATTGATGTTGCTAGTTGTTTAATCTGCCTCCTTGCTTGTTAGAACTGAAATGTATGGGAATGTATAGTTACACAGCCTTGTTTTGCTCCAAATTGTTTACATAAGCATTAAGCCACAAGAAAGGATGGGTCTCCTGTGGAATTAATCCATGGTTGGGTGGGGTCTTTGAATAAATGAGTACAATCACACTGATTTACTTTCGGAATACTGTATGTTGAGCTGTTAAACATGATGTACGTATACTTCAAAACAATTGGAACACACCTATTGGAAATATCGTGGCTGCTATTTCGCTTTTGTTAAAATAACTTTCATTACAAGCTTTAAACTTTCTAACATCAAAACATATTTTACAAGTTTTCAAAAACTTGCAATTCACTTTCTATTCTAGGTGCTTTGATTTTCCTCTCTGTGTATTAGAAGATATGGGCTGCACTGCATGATGGGAGTGTGCTATGGTACATTTTTGTTTTCTTCCTGCAGTTCCTTTGCAGACCAATAGGTGGCTGTCAAAAAATCCTAGTAGCACAAACACCGTTTCTCCAAATGTACTGAATTAAGCCAATCTGAAAAACACTTTATTGAACAACTACTATTTTGCGGAATATTATTTTCACTTTTTTTCCCCCTCTAAACTATCTAACTCAGCAGGACATAGAACAACATAACATTTACTGCTGTCACCTTTCAAATACTTGTTTTGACTAGTATTGTTAGTCTGTTTCTTTGATTTCTTTTTGTTTCTCTCAATTTATTTTTCTTTTCACCCACAGAAATATCCTCACTCTTTGATTTTGCTTTGTTTATCTCAGTGTCTGTTATTTTTACTTTCGGTTACAGAAGCTGCATGCTCATCTTTACCACTGTGTATTCACCATGACAAGGCTGGGCCAGATAATGTTATTCAGTCATCCACAATGCATTGCACCCACAGTTGCTTAGAAAGCAGTAGATTAGAAGGGATGGTAACAGTATGTAAATGTTTGCGTCTAAAGAAATATTGTTGCAGCATCATTAACAGTATATGTGGAGTTTAAATGTACAATCTTTAGTAACTCATGCACTTCTATCACAGTTACAACATAGAACAATCTTGAAAATCTCAAAAACCCTATGCTAGGAAAAGCCTTGGCAAATACAAGCTGGGAATACTACAAACAGCAAACTATTTGCATATTGTTTTCACTTGTTGACTGCTTCTTGCCTGTAGTGGATTGCCAAGGTATTACATCACAAACCATGATCTACTATGGTATTAGACCATGGTTTCTACTGTACCACATGATGTGTTTGCACCTATCTGAGTTTCGTTTTTCTTATTTATGCCATGTTACAACTAAGTTTACTGTATACTTCCTGAATATTAGAAACACCCTCAAACAGTACAGCCACTCAGGATACAATAATCGTATCTACTCCCACTGCATAATGAGTAGCTAGATAAGTGTTGGAGGAGTTCCCGAGCCCAGGAAAGATGCAGTTGTAGTTGGTCAAGAAATGTAAACAAACATGTTTTGGTGTGGTAACACCAGTGTGCTTGACACTCAGGTTTTTATTTTTTAAAAGGAAAAAGGAGTCTGAATAAAACAACCAGCTACATCAGCTGTCTCTATAGAATAAGAACAATCATAAAATGTGTTTTTTTATACTAGGGACACTTTGAGGCCAAATGGGGTTGATGGTGTCCCTTTAATACTGTTGATACTTATGAGGTCATAGAATTCTAACTTAAATACAGCTAAAAGTTTTGGGGTTGACGGTATAGCACCACATCTACTAAAAGTTGATACTTTCCAAATTGTTCACCCTTTGACTGCCTAATTTAATCATTCTGTAGAGCTAGGAGAGTTTCCTTCAGCCTGGAAAATGCCAAAGGTGGTACCAGCATTCAACAAACCCTGGTCAGAGCCAGTATGGCTGTGGAGAGCTTTTGGGATGCTTTTACCCATTATTTCCAATGAATTTGCACAGTGCACATCTGCCAAGAGGCAGTTTCAATGTGATCTTCCTTTTACACATTTTTACAATGTATTTTCTTAGAATATGCCTGTTGATTACTATATATTTAACCTGGATAGTTCACAGAAGAAATGGCATCTTAGTTTCGGGTGGTGGAGCACTGGCAGTAGGACGCTGGAATGTGTCATACATAGGCACAAGCTCTGTGCGAACTACAATGCCCAGTGGCCATACACCTCAGGCGCTCGCATGCGGATTCACTGTCCCGGTGCCATTGCACTGCTCAGTGTGGGTGACAGCCGATGCTTTACCCACTCACACAGGTCCTGAAACAGGCATGTTACAGCCAACCTCCCATTCATTTGTACAATAGAGGAACTGTGGATGCACTATCCATAGCCTGGAGTGTACACTACTAATGACATTGCAGTATACCACATCCCATGGCACCCAAGATACCTCAGTAGTTTGGAGGGTGGCATACTATACAGGAGAATGGGGGAGAGTGTGGGCCTGCAGTGGTGTATGACAGCAGGTAGATACAGCATCAGCAAGGCATGCATTGGAGATATGTCAATTCCCTCTTATGGTTTGCCAGGGACATACACATGACTGCATACACTTAGGGTCACTTACACTTACACTGATGGGTCTGCAGCTTGTGTAGTGCCCCAATGCATGGTACAGCCACTTGGGTCATTCTGGAGTGCAGGTCCCTGACCCGGGTACAGTGCAGTCAGCGGCTGGCCGTGGCAGGGTGTGGGGGGCAGCGCCAGTCTGCGCAACAGGTCGGGTATGGGGGGAGCCGGGGTGTCTGCATACCGAGGTGGTGTCCTCTATGCTATGGATATGGACCGTGGTTTCCCCTGGTGTGATTGGGTCCAGAGGGCCCTACACTATGGAGCTCTTTGGGGATGGAGTTTGATCGATCGGGGCTGGGAGGGGGTACCTCTGGTCCACCAGGGCTGCTGGTGGCTGGCTGGTTAGGCCAGCTATTCATGGCCTAACTGTGGGCTGTGCTACTCTGGACTACAAGGTTCGCGGTCCCATTGAGTATACCGCAGGGCAACATATGCATGGGAATACACCCTCAACTTTCACCGCATACTATTTGTGTGCACCCTGGCCCATTCCCTTGTAGCTGGCGCATCCCGCACATTTTAATATCACGCTGCGGCACATTGTTGGAGTTGTGTGGTACATCTCCCTTTTCCACTGGGACATGCTGTTGCATCTCCTTTGAATATGGGGGCCCTGGACTAGGCTGCCCTGAAGAAATGCATTATCAAAATGGTAAAATCATGACCCCCACTGAAAACAAGATATTGCATCTAATCTGTGACAGCCTGGCTAAATACAGAGCAAAAATGTGTAAATGAAGATCCTTATGACAGTGAAATGTAGCATCTCCCCAGAGCTATCCAGGATACAAAATATAGGATAAGAAATATTTAAAGGAAATCTACTCTAAACTGAACTTCACTGTGTTCACTGACTTAAATTTCTTTAAGCAGTAATGCATGAGAGGATGTGGGTCATGCTGCGATAACCTCATGCCTGGGTGGTTGGGCACGAGGACGCAGGCCGGATGCGTTAAGTGTCCCAGAAGTGAGGTTATTCCAGCATGACCCACACCCTGGAGTGCATTATTGCTATTATACAATGACTCGTTATTATACAAAATAAAGAAAACATTTAAAAAACGTTTTTAGTAGATTCTTAGTGTGGCAATATATGCAACAACAAATCAATACAGTGAGGTTGTTCTCAGATAACCTCACTGTTGCTAAGGGAAGACAGACAATCAGGTTCCAGGATTTTTTATTGCCATTGTATAATTATTGTTTTCTAACATATTAGAATGCAGTATTTATTTCGAATGTTGTGGCCATGAGGATGGTGGATGGTGTGTATATAGTGTGTGTGTGTGTGTGTGTGTGTCCAGGATACAAAATATAGGATGAGAAATATTTAAAGGAAATCTAAACGGAACTTCACATTGTTCAATGACATAAACAGTTTCTTTATTGTTTTATAACATATTAGAATGCAGTATGGCCATGAGGATGGTGTGTACAGAGAGAGTGTGTGTGTTTGTGTGTGTGTGTATGTGTTTGCTGTAGCTCAATATATTTTTTTCCCCCAAAAGCATAGTAGAAAATACCTGCTGATTACTACATAGTCACTGAATAGTAGTTCACTGAAGACCTGGCATATGTCTGAGAAGGTCCGAGCTAGTGCTTATCATCAGATAGTGTCTTTAAAGGTTAAAAAAACAGTGTAAATTATAGATGTACTGGGGAAAGGGTGACATTTATGAGGTATGAATCTTTCTTGAAAGACAATACATTCCCAAGTGAAACTAGTAATAAGAAGCTATTTGAATGCTTAGTATTTAAATGTACAAGTTTTAGCATTCTGAAGGGGCTAAACAAATCTCCATTTTAATAGGCAACCAATATTTAACAAGCTGTTTCAGTTTCCTAATGGCATCTAATAAGCAACTTGGAGTTATGTCTCCAATATTCTCAACAGAAAGAAGGGAGTTTTTTATTTCAGTTGGCATGGAAGGATATGTAGAAAAGTCCAAAACATGTGTTCCACGATACTCCATTTTCCAGCTACAGATAGCAAGATGGCTGTAGGCTCCTCCCACAGTCATAAAAAGGGGGCCCTACCAATTGGATGTGTACTGTAACTATAGGCCAATTTCTTAATTATCCTCATGTCAAAAATCTTGGATAAACTTTTTTTCTAGGCAGAGGTATTCCTTTTTAGATCAAGGAAGGTTAATGGACCCTTTTCAGTTAGGTTTCCGGGCTTGGTATAGTACTGCCACTACGAGCATACGAAGTAGCCATAAGAATGTTACCCAAATTTACGACTTGCTGTGTCCCCCTTTGTTGAACATTTGCTGAATTTTTTAAGTCCTTTTTTAAGTATACGTAACCTCACTTGTATGGTATTGTTGCTGGGGTTGACTTTTGGTATCCCTTAATTGTTAATATTCTAATTTAGAAAATGCTTCTTTTTTATTCTTATACTGAAACTACATTATTTAAACTTATTGTTTTTGTTTTCTTTAAAGGATATTTCCAGAGGTGTCCCTGTGCATATCTTTGAGGGTGAACACACAGCTCCAATTACAGAATGCTGTCTAAGTTCTGATAACAAAAGGTGACTTTTTAGCTGTATCTTATATAGCCATAACATCACTTAGAAAAGCAATATGTGGGTGTGATGGGAAAGTAATTCTAGGTGTGCTTCCAGAGGACTAAGAATCAAATAGAATACTAAAATAACAACGTAGTTCTGAGCCCTACTAGAAAATGAACTGTGGTTCAGTCTCTAAACTATAGGGTAAAATGGTGAGATGGGATTTAGTTCAAGGTGGGAACGGATTGCTCCTGACCCCACATGCTGTTTTTTTTAAACTGTGTTAGTACTGCTAGTATTATGGAAATTGTAACTCTGGAGTCATAGAATAGCAAGGATTTTCAGCACTATAGCAGTATTTAAATCAGTACTTCACAGGCTAAATACAAACAAGCAGTTGTCAATACTAAATGTTTCCTTGCTTGAATTTGCTGTGAAGTTGGTGGGCATAGATAGGCCCGGCACACGGACGAGGCTGAAAATAAGCAGTAGTGTGTAGCCCTCCTTTCCCAGTCCACAAAAAAAGTAAGCAAATAAATAAGTGTCAGACCAATAAACTAGCTAAATCATGGTAAAAGTTGGGGAGGCAGCCACTGGCACAGTGGTAGCGCTACCACTCGCGACGCCGATGACCCGAGTTTGGGAGCGAGCCTGGGGCATCGGAGGGCCAGCCAGGGAGAGGATGGCTGAGTGTCTAAGGGAAGCTTGCCTCCTCTGGGGAGGGAGGGTGGATGACCTCTGGTGTAGCACTGCCACATGGATAATCACAAGTGGAAGTGCAGCTGGAGCCATGGATCTGGGAGGGGGACGTCGACATTACACTTTGGCATCATCAAGGCCTCCCAGAGTCAGGGGTGGGACAGGAAAAGCAAGGGAAGAACCCTCCACTGCTGCAGGATGCCATCCGATGCTTGTCCCAGGCTTCATACCACCGACTGGGCTCTCCGCCTCGCTAACTGAAACTTCAGCTCCGCCAGGGGTTTATGTGGCCTAGCTCCCAGCGGCCCCTTCCACAGGGGGGTTATCCATGGTGGAACATGTAAGGTGAAAGTAATTCCCGGGGATGGCGGGTGACGGGGCTTGCTGGACGGCTGGACTGATGGGGGCCAGTGGAGTAGCAGGGGGCCAAAAGCACACTAATTAAAAAAAAAAAAAAAGAGATGGGGGAGCATCATATAGTTACTAAGTGATAATTGTACTGTATTTGTGGCAAAAACTTCAGTATATTTGTCTTTGTTTTCACTGTATTTCACTCCTGATGTGAGATATGTGTTAGCTCCCTTCTAATACGTCCACGGTATGAATCCAGTATATGAAGTCAAAGCATAACCTTAAGGGAAGGGGATTTTTAATACTTGGAGGTGCAGCCATCTTTAATGACTTAAGTCATTAATTATATAAAATTAGTGATAAAAGCTGTTTGAAAACATGTAAGAAATTAAAAATATACTGATGATTGAACTAATTATGTCAGAACTATATGATGCATCTGTCTTTTTGCTGGTATTGAACCTAAAAAAAACCAAAGACCCTCTTATTTGCCCACCACCAAAGTAAGTTAAAAAATGCCCAGCTGTCCATCCAATCCAACTGGCATTACACCCTGGAACAGGTCACTTCCTACTGGTACCCTGGGGTCATATTCGATACAGCCCTCACTTTCCACACGCACATCAACACCCTCACGTCTGCTGCGAATGTGCGGGTTGGTCTCCTTTATCGCCACGGAGCCTGCCTCACCCCAGAAGCCCCAAGGCTAGCTCTCACATCATTGGTCCTCTCCCTTATGAACTATAGCCTGCTAGTTTATTTTGCAGCTGACGCCACAGCCATCAGCAAACTGAAGATTGTGATCAACAAAGCCTGCAGGCTCCAAACTGGGGCTGACCAAATGACTCATACCTGCACCCTCTATTCACTTGCCCAGATTTTAAACTTTGATGACAGCGTACAGTACCAGGCCTGCCTCATGGCCAAAAAATCACTGCTTGGCCTGACCCCCTCTGGCCTGTCGACTGCTCTAGCAACCTCCACCCCCTCAGTGAATACACGCAGCTCAGATAAAGCAGCCATAACTGTCCTTAGGGCCAGAACAACCTTGGCACAGAGATCGTTCCTAGTCAGGTCCCCCTCCAGGCTTAACGCCCTGCCCGCGCAGGTCACCTGCCATGCCAAGCTTGACCCTTTCAAGTTCGCCCTTAAAGGCCACCTTCTAACCTCCCGCACATGCCCACAATAGTCCCCCCCCCCCTTTCTTTTGTCTTTTCTGCCAACAGCATGATTACTGCAGCCCAGGGCCACTTAGTGCTGGGCCTGGTGTCGGGGACCCCTGGCTCCTAACAAAGTCTTGCCACAGACTGCAAAGGTTGCACTACCAGGCCTGTATGTTAGGATGTTCAATAGCAGAGTCCCCTCTATGTATAGCTTATAAGTACCTCTGTAACACTACGAATGTTATATGAACCATCACATGCCTGGTGAATGTATCGGTATGATTTTGTATATGTATTATGCATTTTATTACTGTTGAACTGTATCTCATTCGTGTTGTGACCATGACATGGGGCCTTTGGAAATGAGTCTTCGACTCAGAGGTTGTAATTCCGAAATCTTAAATCAATAGATAAACATCTCCTGTCTGTCTCCATGAAGGCAAAACAGACACCTGAGTCCTGGCAGGGGGGAGGCAGTGGCAGGCAAGTTTCAGTATTGTACCAGTGCCCAGATTGCCTGTAGAGTTTAAACCATTATCCATTTTATATAGCCACCCACCTCCCTCTCGATCTGCCTGTAACTCTTGTCAATCGGTCTCATGAGTCCCTGCATCAATTTACACCCCCTACCTCCACTTGTCTTTTTCTCAGTCCGCCTGTCTTTTTTCACTTATGTGAAATACACACCTGAGTCTTGCCTGGGAGTGGGGCTGTCAGTGTCATAATCCCTGCATCAAGTTACACCCCCATTTCCACCTGTCTTTTGGTCAGTCTGCCTGTCTCTCTGACCACATCCAGCTGTAGGTGTCAGAAACAAGCTGCCTGATCGGAATTCGGTGTGCTTACACTGTCACCTTCTATCCAGTCAGTCTGTCTGTTACACAGTGCTATAAGCCTTACCTGCCTGATTCTGAAGACAGGCACTACTGCTCAGTTCATTACCTGAGCTCCCAGAGTTGCCTACATGCTATGCAGCCACTGTTGGTATATACCCAATCCAACCCAGGGATCATCATCCTCACAGAAGAAACTGAGGGTGCTTCACTGCTAAAAACAATTTAAGAAAATGAACCAGCAGACCCACTTTGTTGACCATGGAGGCTCAGGGGGTGCTTTGAATACCTGCCACACTGCCATGGAAGGCTTTTAGTGAAGTCATGATGGGGTGGGGTCTCAGAGAGGCAGACTGGCCAGGGGAACTGGAGACCTGAGTCCTAACTGGGGGGCTGTTTGCATACTTACCACAGGCTGCTGTGTATCTGAGGCCAAAGGAAGTCCTGGCTCAAGGGTGGGTGAGTGGGTGAAGAAAGTAAGCACATTCAATTTCTAGGACCACTGTCAAGGGGAAATGAAGACCGCAAAGTTTAAAAAATTTTTTTTTTAAAGACCGGATTCCGGCTGGGTTGGAGGTGGAAGAGTGAGACAAGGAAGACAGCAGTTTGTTTTTTTTATAACAAAGGGAGGAGTCCTGGTTGGGAGTGTGGGGTGAGTCACAGAGAGTGAGAAAAAATGGATAGGATGACAATAAGGGACTCGGGTGGCGTGGGGGACTGATAAACACATACATAGCTGGATGGTCTGAGCTGAGGGAGGGAATGTCAGCAAGGGGTTGAGTTGAGTTGAGGGAGTGGGGACCACTGCTGCTGCAAATCCCCCTGTTCTCTGGCCCCTAGGACTCCAGGACATTGTGAGGGACCAGAGGAACACTTCTGTGAAAAGGGAGGGGGCCTATACATTCTGTTTAAAATATCTCTGCTGGCCTACCTGCTCCTTGCAGCCACCACGTTAGGCCCCAACACTAACAAATTGCAAAAAGATCACATTTTTTCCTTTTTTTTTTTTATTTCTCTTTTATGGAGCTGGGACACATATGAGGAATAAAACAAAATAAAATGTACTGTTATTTACTTCTCTGATTCTGACTGTAGATTGATGCTCTCTGCTCTCTTTTCAGCCTCACAGCTTTTTTGGACAATGTGGTGGCCACCCGCCTCTGACTATTGTTTGACTGTGTAGTGCTGCAGGTCTGCCTCTCCATTTCCATCTGGCTGGCAAGGGATGTGTGTCTGTCCAGGAATGTGTCCTGATCTCGAAGTCCTGGTCCGGCTCTCCTGTCTAATCAGGATGACCAAACTCCGGTGTCGTGGTCGCATGTGTTTGTCAGGAGGTGGGCAGGATATTTGGCTGCAGTGGGTGGGTTTGTGAAAGGCCTCTCAGCGGACATTAAGCGGGCTGCCATGGGCAGCAAGAGTGGTAACTGTTAACGGAAACTGAGGATCGGCAGGGGAAAGCTCCCTCTGGAACATTTAAATAGACTTCAGCACCACTACAGCTTCCCGAGCTCTGCTGAAGGACTGAAGTCTCTTCCCAAGGATCGGGAACCTGGCAGCTCCGGCTGTAACTGTTAGCCCTATCAGCCTGAAAGGAAACTAGCAAAGTAATGAACTGGGAGTCTTCAGGCTAGTCTGGATGACCACATTTTTGTATCATGCTGGGGTGTATTTGTTGGGAGGTGGGTGGGATATTCAGCTGCAGCAGGTGGGTTTGTGAAAAACTACTTGGCAGACATCAAAGGAATGGCTACAAGCATCAACAGTAGGAGCTGCAGGGCAGCAAGAGTGGGAGCCACTAACGATAACCCCGGGGGGGGGGGAGAGACATGAGACAAAGCCAGTAACTGATGGTGGGGTTGGAAGTATAGAGAGGGAAGGAGCAGCAGTTTTTTTTAGATAGAGATGGCTGGTTGATTGGGGGGGATGGAGGTTTGAGACACAGGAGGAAACCAAGTGTGGGGACAATGAGCACACAGAGAGAGGGAGTGGGTTGTCTGGGCCAGGGGAGCAGTTGTGAATTTTGTTTTATAGAAATTTGTTGTGTGTCTGGGACCTGGGCCAGGGAGCACTCAGGAGGCAGGGGTTGTTTGGCACCAGTGGGTGGGTTTCTTTTTATTTATTTTTTTGTACTTTTTGCTCCTCGCTCACCAGGGGATGAGAACCACATGTCCACCCACTGCCAGCCAACCCCAAGACCCTCCATAGCTTGCCCCCCCCCCCATGGCGGGGCCAGGAAGGGAGCTTCCCCTTTCCCTAGAGCACAGTCGAAATCCAGGGAGGATGCGGAGCAGTAGGACGGGGATGAGGCTCCATGAAGGCCCCCAGCCACCATTTTTCCTTTTTCTGGACCCCTCCTTCTGGTGCATGACCCAGACAGTGTAGCGGCACATCGCCATGATCACCGGCTGCCATGTCTCCCCCCACCTGCGCCATTCCCCCTGCCCCCACCAGGGAGCAGCAGACAGGTGGGACGACAATCCCTCCCTCCCGAGAGGAGGAGCAGTCCTGGACACTCAATCCTCCCTCAACCATGCCCGACCCCGGCGGCCCGGAGCCGTTCGAACCTGGGTGCTGGTGTGGTACGAGGTGTGGTGTACAGCACCTCAACCTCCAGTGCCACCAGGCCGGCCTAGTGGGTGGGTTTCTGTGTGCGTTAGGGGAGTGAGCACTCAGGAGGAAACTGTGTTGTTCCAGGTGCAAGCTGATGATGATGCCACTCAGCTGGCTGTTGGTGTTCCTGTTTTCTGTTTTGTGTTTGTAATGGTATTAAATTTTCAGTAAAGTGCGTTTAATTGGAAAAAAAAATGATGCAGTTACACTGTGATAGATGTGGCTGCCTCCTTTCAGCTACATAATGTTCACGCCTATCAGCCAGGCTGAACAGCTTTACAGTCAGCCTGCTCCTTACTGGACTGTCGCTGGTGAGCCTCCTGAAGCCTGAGTGGCATTGGATGCTACAGTGACACACCTCCGCAGCTTCTACTCTCCTGAATAACCACAACATGTTCACTTTGTGCTCACACAAACAAACATAAAAATATATGTCTGCAATCCTTTCCCTTTTTTCCCTAGCAAAGATGCAGCTGCCATCATGTGTCATTATTTATATAGCTGCTTCCTGATATATTCCTAAATCAGTGTGTAAAAAGTTCCAAAGGTTCCTCTTGAAAGTAATGGAGTGGCTCAATGATCTTCTGAAATGACACATGGCTGGGGTTTTGCCATAGTAACTTTCATGACCAAGGACTTTCCCCTTTCCTGAAGTGTGACCCTGCTAAATGAGCCAGCTATTGATCAGCTCAAAGGCTCCTTCACAGTTCACAGGGAGATTGCAAAGAAGTCCCACAAAGTACATCAACCAGTTATAAAAATGCTACTGGGGGCTGTAGTGTTTCCCTTGCAAACAGTTTTACTCTGTGGTTGGTTACATGGCAGGCCCATGCTCTTTTTGTTACTGCAGTCTCCTTTTAATAATGCTCTCTCCAGGTTTTTATCAATCAGCTTCAGTCAATTTGATGGTCAGTCCATTGAGGATGTGTCTGTTGAGGGGGAAATTCCTCTCTTGGACCCCAGTGCTGAATGCAACCCAACTCAGGAAGGGTGAGTCAGACCAAATGGAGTCCTAGTTGGGCCCCTGCTGATTCACCAGCTGGCAGTTCTCCTGACCATGGCACTGCTTCCTGTTCATTCAGTACCCAGTGTCACACCATTGGGGTATCTGGACTTAGAGGCCTCAACACCACGTTGATCTCTGAGTTGACATTCAAGGTCAAGATTGTGGTTGTGGTCTCAATCTTGCTCTTGACATCGAAGCCAGCATCGCTTTCGACACTGAGTTTGTTCTCATCGTCTTCTGGCTCCCACCACCAATGTCAAGCCTGTCGCAGGTAGGAGACAATAGCCTGTCAGCTGTGGGTCTATGTAGTGTGGTAGGTGCTGTCAGTGTGATAACACAACCCAGAAAACAGTATATGAACACCCACATACTAATGTTAAATATGACATTAGGCGACATATCACGTGATACAGATTATGCGATATGCCTTATCCAATGTCTGTGTGGCAAACTATATTGGGAAAATGAAGAGAGAACTCTGTACCAGAATAAGTGAACATCATAGTGATATACAGAGGAATGATAAGAATTCAGTGGTTGAAAGACATTTCAACTTGGCTGGGCATTCTGTGACCTCACTGAGGTGAGGGGCCTTGAACAAATGGAAAACTGACAAGGAATATGGACTGGGACACAGCTTTGTTAAACAGAGAGGTGTTCTGGATTCACAAAATGGGCACCCTGGAGGCAGAAGTAGGACTGCATGAGGAGTGCAGCTGAACTCTATATTGGTTATCCAACTACTTGAACAAGTACTGTCTATGGAATTGCATCCAAGACTTTTATTGTGTTTAACACTCCAGAGAGGAGTGTACAAGTTTTGAAGGTTAATTGGACAGATCATGTGATATATCTTATCCAATGTCCATGTCACAAACTATATCAGGAAAATGCTTAATTGGTTAAGTGGTAGGGCTCAGAATGTTAAAATAAAGGGGCATATATAGAGGGAAGGAAGAATCACCAGTTGTATACCACATTGCTCAATTTTGGGTCCCGTTTTGTTTAGCCTTTACATAGGCAACTTAGGATCAGATGTTAATTCAAATCGTAATAAGTTCGCAAACTAAACTAAAATCGGAGGTAAAGCTAATACTGATTTGGACTCAATAATAATGCAGAACGATTTTAATAAAATAGTAAATTGAAGAAAAAAATGAAACATGCACTTTAATATATCAAAATGCACTGTCATGCATCTTGGTAGAAATAACACCAAAAGAAAATATTATATGGAAGGCTTAGAGTTGAAGGAATCAAATAGTAAAAATGATCTGGGGATATATGTTACAAATGACTTAGAAAAACAAGAAACAGTTTAGTCCAAAATATGCGAGGTCTAATTACATTCTAAATACAATAAAGAGACACTTCATGCACAGAGCAGAGTAAGTTTTATTACCACTGTACTGTTAATATGTGCGATCACTCGTGGATTATGGCTCACGGTTCTGGGGAGGTCTAACAATTGGTGACAGTATCAAAATTGAAAGGATACAACACAAGGCAACTAAAATGATCAGAGGGCCTAGAAACTAAAACATATCATGAAAGATTAGAACATTGGAAAATGCACACATTGGAAAGATGAAAAACTGGAATGTTTAGTTTGTCCATCTGTTTTCAAACTGCGCAGTGTCAACTGCCTACATTCTACCTCAGATTTCTTCTTTCTGCTGCAAAGTTCAGATGCCCTGGAGATCTCTCTCAATCAAGACAAATTCCTTTAGTGCATAGAGCAAAAAAACTTTAGTATTTTTGTTTTATTTTTCATTACTGCCTAGTGTCATTGTTCATTAGTGTTTTATACCTCGGAGTTTTAAATTTAAACTTATCTGTTCCTCGTGGTTCCTTTGAATCAAGGGCAACCGACCTTTTTTTATTTAATCAGAACCTTTTTAGAGGGTTCCGGTTACTTTATTCTTTAATTTTATTTAATTTTAACTGCTTTTGAACTGAGGTTTATCAGTGTTCCTCAGTGGTTTCTTGGTTCTGGATCTGATCGGAACCGATAGTTTTTTTTCACTTTCTCGGTTCCTGAACCGACCGTTATTCTATTGAAACCGACCGCAAATATTTAAATTTAGTCTATTTTTTGGTTGGTTACTGGTTCCTGTTTTCTATAATGTCAGACGAATCTTAAAAGAAAACAGGACCCCTGGGTTCAAGAATTATTTGAAGTGAGCAGAGGTGTTTGCCAAGGCAGACAAGCCTGATCTTTGCTTGACCTGCCTTGGGCAACAGCAATGAAGTCAATGAAGACTGTGATATTTGTAAGTCTTTCCCTGTTAAGACAATAGAAAAATGCAGGGAGAAGCTTAAAAGAAAACTAGAGGAGGGGTCCATGGGCTCTAACCAGTCCACCCCCTCTAAGACTGTGGCAGTTCTTTCCAGAGCCTCTAAATCCACCCCTGAGATGGGTGAGGGCTCTGGTAAGAGAGGCAGTCAACCGGCTGACTCCCCGGTGCCTGCCAAAAAAAATTAAAGAAAACCTACCACACTGATGCCCCAGCTGAAACACCTCAAGGGGTCCCTCAGGTACCTATTAATGCTCCTTCTCCTGCTGAGTTGACACAGGCTTTCACCTTACTCCAGGTGCTGCAGGGTGTAATACACCCTCAGCAGCCTGTGATACTACTACTGAAAAAGCAAATGTTGCTGCCCCTCTTTTGCCCACTGCTACAGTGGCATATGAGGAGGATGACCTGGAAGAAGAGGGAATTGAACCTGAGGTGACACCTGAACAGGATTTTGGCTCTCCTCCCAGACCCTCAGAGGATTTCTCTTCCCATTTTATTTTTTATTTATTTTATTTATTTAAGAATCAGTTTACAACCTTTGAGCCAGAGGCTCGTTTCCAAAGGTACTTCGTCACATAAAGACATACATTGTGTTTTGGTTACATAGCAAAGATTTGCAAAACAATAGGCGTTCAACAGAGGCGCCACGTCACATTGTGGACAGACAAATACAAATTGGGTACAGGGTACATGTAATTGATAACAGGTGTTCCACCAGTTGGTATCAAGTGAGCATTCTGGTAGGTAAACACTGAAACAGCTGGCACTGGCCAGGTTAAACATAGGCATGGTGTACAGGGAAGTGGTGGAGGGGATGGTTAGGTGGAGAGCTGCCCGGGGGGCATTGTCAAGAGAAGCAGAGGTGGAGGCTATGTTCAGAGACAGGAGCAGTTACGAGTGCTGAAGATGTGGTTCCGAAGTGTGGTTTTGAACTTGGAGATGGTGATGGCATTGGTGATGGTGGCAGGGAGAGAGTTAAACCAGGTTGGGGCTCTATAGCAGAAGGACCTCTGGCCACGGCTGGTTCTAGATCTGGGGACCTTTAGAGTGGTCTTGTGGGAAGACCGTGTTGCAACAGTGGGAGGGCTCTGGAGGATGGATGCCGTTACCCCAGGGGGGGAGAGCCCGAGTAGGGTTTTTTTGGTGAGGAGACAGGTTTGGTATTGGAGCCGTTCATCCAGGGTAAGCAGGTTTGCATCGACATACAGCTGACAGGTGTGTGTGAGCCTAGGGGCACCAGTAATCAATCTGCACGCTTTATTCAGGGTTAGGTGAATTTTGTTGAGTGCAGTGGTGTCGGCAGCACCATATACTGGTAGACCATAGTCTACAAGGGACAGCACGGATGATGTAACAGCTAGCCGGAGAGCATTTGGGGGAAGGCAGGTTTTATGGCGGAATAGGATGCCAAGCTGTGAGTTGGTGGCGGATGTTAGGCATCGATGTGGTTGTGAAATGTGAGGGCTGAATCGAAGGTAACCCCAAGGTATTTGTAGGAGCAGACTTGTTCCAGTGGCTGGTTGGTACTCGAAGGATATAGAGTGGTGGTTGCTAGCTTTGTTTTGGGGGTGGGAAAAGAGCATAGTTTTGGTTTTCTTAAGATTGATGACGAGTCTGCGCTCCTTAAACCAAGCCTCGGCACTGTTGAAAGACTGCTGTAGGGAGTCCTGTAGGAAGATGGGATTGCAGTGGGTGGCAAAAAGGACAGCGTCGTCTGCATACAGCAGAATTTTGCCAGGGCATGCACTGGGCAGGGTATTCAGCTACAGCGAGAAGAGAAGGGGGCCCAGGATGGAGCCTTGGGGGACCCCAGAGAGAATGGGGTGGGTATCGGAGAGTGTGCTATTAATTTTGACACACTGAGATCGGGTGTCAGGATAGCTAGCACACCATGCCAGGGGGCCAGCCGAGAGACCAGTGTGGCAGAGTGCATTCAGCAGAAGTGGATGGGATTTTTCTTTTGTTAAGAAAATGGTAGAGACTCGGGATCTGCAAACAGCTGAAGAGATCCAGGATGAAGAGGAGGCACAATACATGGAGCTTATGGGGCTGACACCCTCAAAAAGGCTCCTTCTGCCTATCTACAAATTCTTTAAGAATGATGTTTTAGAAATCCTAAAGGCTCCCAATACGGTCACACCTACAGACAAAAAGTGTGACAAGAAGTATGAGTTAGAAAGATCTGCTGCTGAGTTTCTTTTTAGTCACCCAGATCACCAGGGTATTCTACAGCAGGCTGCGTGTGAGAAAGCCAAAACTCCCTTATCCTCTCACCCCCCTGTGAAGGATTTGAGAACGGTGGGACAGTATGGCAAAAAAGTGGTACCTTTCGGCATCCCTGGCAATTCGTCAAGCCAGCTACAAGACCTATGCAGCCCTTTATCAAAAAGCTTTCTGGCAGTCAGTAGTGGACAACGCTGAGGCTAACCCCTCTTTAACAGTGTCAGAGCTGCTAGACACAGCAAAATTGGGCTTGGAGGCTTCCAAATACCAATTTCAGATGGCAGCTGATACCAGTGATACAGCTGCAAGGTGGATGGCTGGTACCATTGCTTTAAGAAGATTTGCCTGACTGAGGGCTACCAACCTCACCCAGGATACCCAAACTAAGGCAATGGACTTTCCTGTTGAAGGCCACTTTCTTTTTGGTCCCAGACTGAGGCATATATGAAAAAAGTAGATGAATATAAAGCTACTTTTAGGAGTAACTCAACCAGAGACAGGCCCTCTACTTCAACTTCATCTTATTCTAGGGGAGGCAGGGGCAGGTCCTCTTTTAGGAGGCATTTCTTTCAGGTACAGGCTGTTTCCAAGCCGCAGTACCAACCACAGCAGACTGGATTTTACAGAGCTAGAGGTAGAAGGGGTTCTCGGAGAGGATCCCAATCTGCTCAGCCTCAGCAGCAAGCAAAACAGAACCTCTGATTTTTCCCTTCAGGCTGCCTCTCCACATCCTGTAGGAGGCAGACTCACCCACTATTTCCAGGAATGGTTAAAAATAACCACAGATAAGTGGGTCTTGGAAATAGTGAGTCAGGGTCTCTCCCTTTGCTCCAAGTCCCTTCCTTCCCCAAGGTTAAAACATTTTGCACCAGCTCCCTTCTCAGAAAGAAAACTACTGGAGCAGGAGGTACAGGCCCTATTGCTGGCAAAAGAAGTGGAGCCTGTCCCCCACAACCAAAGGGGACAAGGGTTCTATTCCAGATATTTTCTAACAACAAAAAAGAATGGAGAGTGGCGGCCTATACTAGGCCTCAGACTGCTAAACAGGTACCTGGTAAATCCCAGGTTCAAAATGGTCACGATGGCCATGATTTTGCCAACTCTGCAAAAAGGGGTCTGGCTAGCCTCCTTGGATCTAAAGGATGCATATTCCCATAAGGGAGTCACACAGAAAGTATTTCAGATTCAGGCTCCCCTGAGACCACTACCAGTTCTTAACACTTCCCTTCGACTTTACCTCTGCACCAAGGGTCTTCACCAAGTGCACAGCAGTAGTAGTGGCACACCTCAAAAGACTGGGTGTCAATTTTTCCTTATATGGACGATTGACTAATTGTAGGGAAATCCCACCAACAGGTCTTAGACCACCTTCAGGTAACCCAGGATATGCTGCTCTCCCTGGGATTCCTTCTCAATACCAAAAAGTCAGTCCTGACCCCTGTGCAGGTTCTGCAGTTCATAGGTGCAGAACTGAATACAGTAGTGGGAAGAGCTTTTCTCCCTCAGAAGGGGGCAGAAAGCATTCAGCTTCTGTCAGGCTCATTTGCCCTGGGCAGGCCAAAGCCAGCAAAACAGTTTCTTCAACTCTTAGGACACATGGCTGCAGCAACAAGCACAGTCATAGGTGCCAGGTTTCAGATGAGAGATATTCAGTTGCACCTCAGAGCACACTGGTGCCAAAGGTGGGACCCCCTCTCAAAGCCAGTACCAGTCACACAAACATTACTACAGGCCCTCCAATGGTGGAGGGAAACGGAAAATGTAAGGGAAGGGGTTCCATTTCTGCAGGAGCCTCCCTTCCTGGTTCTCACAACCGATGCTTCCCTGCTTGGTTGGGGTGCTCGCTTAAGGGATCACACCATCCATGGTACTTGGGAGAGTGCAGACTCACTCCTGCACATAAACCTGCTGGAGTTAAAAGCTGTTTATCTGGCCCTTCAGGGTTTCTCTCATCTCATACAGGGAAAGGTGGTACAAGTCAGAACAGACAATACCACAACAATGTATTACATCAACAAACAAGGAGGGACAAGGTCCACTCCTCTATGTACAGAGGCAATGAAGATATGGAGCCTTGCTTACTCTCTAAATACCTCTCTACAGTCAATTCATCTGCCAGGCAAGGACAACACCTTGGCAGATGCCTTGAGCAGGATAAACCAGGCCCACCACGAATGGGCATTGCACAAGCAAGTGGTGAATGCTCTATTCAGGAGGTGGGGGACCCTGAAATAGACCTTTTTTGCTTCCCACCAAAATCACCACTTACCTCTCTATTGCTGCAGGGCTCCAGTGAAGGGGACAGTTCCAATGGGTGCCCTGATTCTGGATTGGTCAGGCAGGTACGTCTATGCCTTTCCACCTTTTCCTCTGATACTGAGGGTGCTCATCAAGCTCAGGTCACAACCAGCTTCAGTGATTCTGGTAGCCCCAGATTGTGCAAGACAACCTTGGTTCTCCCTGCTGCTCTCAATGTCTTTGAGCAAACCAATTCACCTCCCTCAGAGGTACAATCTACTGACTTCCTTTAAGGGGAAGGTAGTGTACCCCAATCTCAGGTCTCTCAAGCTCAAGGCCTGGCTCTTGAGGACTTGGAATATGCAGATTGCCAATTCTCTGAAGCAGTTTTAGAAGTCCTTAAGGGTTACAGGAAGTCTTCCACCAAGAAAACGTATGCCTCAAAATGGAAAAGATTTTCCATTTGGTGCAATGACAAGGGTATAGTCCCAGCCCAGGCTGGGATCCCAACCCTTCTTGTTTATTTGTCTCACCTGCACTCCCTGGGGTAGCAGCACTCATCTCTGAAGGTGCACCTGGCTTCAGTTTCAGCATACCTTTCAGCTAGAAAGAATACCTCCCTGGCATCAAACCCTATGTTCAAAAGATTCTTTAAAGAACTCTTTCATTTGTTTCCCCCCCTCACAGGGAACCAGTGACAGCATGGGACCTTAATATTTGCATTGCCCAGCTTATGCTTCCACCCTTTGAGCCTATGGCATTTGCAGAGCTTAAATTTCTTACCTGGAAGGTAGTTTTTCTGGTAGGAATCACTTCTGCCAGAAGAATAAGCGATCTACAAGCCCTCTGTGTGGAAAAGGACTATGTTTCTTTCCACAGAGACAAGGTATTGTTGAGAACTAATAGGAAGTTCCTGCCCGAGGTGGCTTCTGAATTCCATTTGAACCAGTCTGTAACATTGTCAGTTTTCTTTACTGGACACTCTAGCTTAGGTGTGCGTAGATTGCACAGCTTGGAGGTAAAAAGAGCACTGAGTTATTACATGACTCATACCACAGATCATAGGCAGGACAGACAACAACTATTCCTCACCTATGGGGAAGTAGGTAAGGGTACTCCTGCTTCAAAGAGGACTATCTCTCATTGGATAGTCCATTGTATTCAGTTTTGCTACTCAAAGGCAATGAAGGTTCCTCCCTCTGGTCTTAGGGCCCACTCTACCAGGGGCACAGCTGCCACTATTGCAGCTGCCCAAGAGGTACCTCTAATAGAAATATGTAAACCAGCTACCTGAAGGTCAGTCCACACCTTCACTAAGCATTATAGCCTGGACACCCAGTCCAGGAGTGATGCCAGATTTGGCACAGCAGTCTTGCAGAGTCTCTTTCCTAAATAGCTTCTGGACCACCTCCTTGAGGTACTGCTGCATAGTCTGCAAGAGTAATAATAATATTAGTGGATTCCTGGGGTTAGAAGAAAAAAATACTCACCTGTAGTAATCTTGTTTCTTCCAAAGGGATCCACTAATATTATTACTCCCTGCCCTTTCCTCCCCTTTAGAAGAAAAAATTACTCACATGTAGTAAGCTTGTTTCTTCCAAAGGGATCCACTGATATTATTACTCCCCACCCTTGCCTCCCCTTTCAGAATCAGTAACAAGAAAAATTATCTCCACAGCTGATAAGATGTATAGTTGGAATAGCATGCCACCTGCTGGCACCTTCTAGTAATGTTTTAACTTGTAGATTCTTTTCTAAAGGCATATCTGACTTCAGAAAAAAAGGGGACATTTGTTTATACTAGTCCTTTGGTTAATGTTGTTATTTGCCCAGTTGGGCATTATTTTTCTATAATTATTTAAACAGTGATTCATATGTGGTTATGGCCTCTTTGCAGGCTTCTAAGAAATATGAGGTAGAATGTAGGCAGTTGACACTGGGCAGTTTGAAAATAGATGCACAAGCTAAACATTCCATGATTAGCATACAGTAGCATTATGTTCTCTCTCTGGGGCAGTGCTGGCTTAAGGGAGCACTGCAAGAGTAATAATATTAGTGGATCCCTTTGAAAGAAACACGATTACTACAGGTGAGTAATTTTTTCTTCTGGGCTTGTTTCTTATTTATATTTAATTTGTGCTGGGAACCGGGGTAACTCTTGGTTCTCCCTTCGGATGCTGAACTGACCAAAAAAAAAAAAGAGAAGTCTTTGTTTACAAGTGTGTGTGTGTATTGGACTGAGAGAAACCCAGTTCAAGGGGTTTTTATGTCATGTCACAACCCAAGAAAAGAATTGACCCTATGGGTTTTCAGCATTGCACAGGTGTGGTGAACCATTTGCTAGAGCTGAGCCGCACTTAATTTGTGTTTTCTGCCTAGGGTTTGAGCACCTGAATGCAGATTGTGAAATTTATAAAAACTTTCCCCAGTCGATGCTTGATAGGTGATTGAACTGACTGAGGGAAAAGATGTCCAATAAGGCTGCTGACCTGGCCTCAAATAAACCAACTCCTCTCTCTAATTAAAAACCCAAGGAACCAGAAGAACAGCCATCTGACAAGGGTGAAGGTTCCCTAGGAAGAAAGTGAACCGCAGAGACCGCCACTGAACCAGCAACATCTGCTAAAAAAAAAAAAAAAAGGAGCAGGGAAGGAACTGCAACTGACAAATCCACCAGTTCCTACTGCTGAAGAGATTGCTAATGCCATCAGGATAATCCAGTCGCTGCAAACTGGTACCTTGGTTCAAACAACATGAAGTCTTGCTATATTATGACATATGCAGTATAACCCCAGGTTAGAACTGCTCCAGAGGTGAAAGAGTTAACTTTCCATGCAGGGCATGGAATCTTGAGCGCGAGCTCAGTTGAACACTCTGTCTGTTGAAGCTCAAACTTAAACTGTCAGATTCTTTACTCCGCCTCACTGAACAGTCGCTTCGGAGATTCCTCCTGCTGCTTGGTTCGTTTGTCGGTTTAAAAGTGTAATTCTCGGTTTATTTTACCAAAATTTAACCGCAATCGTCGGTTCAAGCTCTGTCTGTGGTATTGTAAGTAATAGATAGGCTTTTGTTTATTTCTTCTGTGTGGAAATTGTAAACATCTTTTCGGTTCGGTTTAAACCGATCAGATTGGGTTTAAAATTACCTTCTAGTCCTTTAGAGCTCGGTTCCCGGTTCTTATCGGTTCTAAAAAAAAACGGGTTTTATTACGGTTTTTTCCACGACCCGTGACACGGTTGGGAACCGATAAGAGAGTCTTGCTTGGCGGATTGCCATTAACGGGCAAGTTTTGGTTAGGCTGGCACTATGTCTGAGAAACCCAAAAGAAAAACCGGACCCACTGGGTTTCAGTACTGTGGCCTCTGTGGGGAAGCCTTTGCTAAGGCTGACCCACACACCACTTGTGTATATTGTCTGGGGTTTGACCACCTCAATGCAGACTGCCAGATTTGTAAGAATTTTCCTGCTGCCACCATGGAAAAGAGAGTTGGTAGGCTCAGGGAAAGGGAGGCCAAAAAGTCAGCTGACCCGGATGGCCAGCCCGGTTTGGTTCCAACCGAACCTGAGGGAATGCCCTCTGACCAGGGCGATACTTCCTCGGGCAAACGGAGAGCCAGCTCTGAGGAGCCGGTTCCAACTAAAAGGACTAGAAAGTCAGCTAATTTGGGGCCAAAAGTTCTTTCTCCAACCGCTGAGGACATAGCCTATTCAAATTGTCCAGTCTCTTTCCCCAGTTCCGTCCGAACCGACAACATTAGGGAACGCTCGGTTCGGACGGTTCCCCTGGTTCAAGATTATGATTTTGAGGATTTTTATGAACCGGAGGAAGGGGAGGAGGGGTATGAGGAGAGTGAGTGTGATTTTGAAAGTCTGGATGTGCCCATTGAACCGGACATCTCTCCAGACAGACCCTCAGGGGTTTCCCCTCCCAGGCTATCTGAGTCCCCTTCTCATTTTTTGTTTTACAAGAAAGTTGCTGAGACTCTGCAACTCCCTGTTGAAGAAGCTGTTGATGATCAAGAAGAGCCTGATTTTGTGGAAATGATGGATATTCCAGAGTCTAGGAGACTGTCAATTCCCTTGCACAAATCTTTTAGGAAACAGACAGTAAAAATTCTGAAAACTCCTCATTCTGTCCTCCCTGTGGATAAAAGGATGGACAAGAGGTATGCTTTATCAGGCTCTGATACGGAGTTCCTCTCCCAGCAGTGCAGCCATGTGGGGGTAGTGCAGGCTGCAGCCTGTGACAAGGCTAATATTCCTCTAGCCTCTCACCCTCCTGAAAAGGATTCCAGGAGGATGGATGCCATGGCAAAGAAACAGTACATGGCAGCATCTTTGGGACTCAGACAGGCAAATTATTTGGCTTACGCAGCTAGGTACCAGAATCAGATGGGATACTGTCCTGGCTCTAGCTAAAACAGGCCCCTGACCAGCTTGCCAGGAGCTGGAGCAGGTGGCTGCGGATGGTATTGAGGCATCCAAGGTGCAATTTCATGCTGCAGTAGACTCTAATGATGTTTCATCAAGAGTCATGGCTACATCTGTGTCTCTTAGCAGAATGGCCTGGCTCAGATGTACTGTCCTGTCACAGGATACTCAGTCTAAGTCTATGGATTTTCCTGTTAGGGCAATTTCTCTGTTTGGGGAGCAGACAGAGAATTATATGAAAGAAAATGGATGAGTATGGGACCACCTATAGGAGTGCACAGGCCAAAAGAAAGCAAGCCACTCCTCAAAGGCAGCATGTCAGGGGCAGGGGGCAGGCCTTTTCAAGGCCTTTTACCAAGCCCAGGCCTCCTCTTCTGCTTATGCCCAGAGGCTCTTTAGAGGAAGGGGCAGAAGGGTTCTAGTAAGCCTGCTTCTACCCTCAACCCAAAGTCGCTGCAAAACAGGCTCCTGATGGGGTGGCAGGGCCGATTCTCCACTACCAGTGAGGCAGGCTGGCTTACTTTGTCCAGGACTGGAAGTCTTTAACATCAGACAAGTGGGTCCTGGAAGTAGTAAGCCAGGGACTGGTTCTCAGCTTCAAAAAATTTCCGAAGATGAGAGCCAGGTCTTTTCCACCTGCAAACCTATCAGAGGCACTTGCCCTGGAAGCAGAAGTTTCTTCCCTCCTGGCTCTCAGAGCTGTGGAAAGGGTGCCTCCCATACACCAGGGCAAAGGGTTGTACTCCAGGTACTTCCTTACCCCCAAAAAGACAGGAGAATGGCGGCCCATCCTGGATCTCAGGTATCTAAACAAGCACCTTTTAAAACCAAAGTTCAAAATGGTGACTCTGGGAATTATTTTACCCTCTCTAAGGCCAGGGGACTGGCTAGCCTCCCTGGACCTCAAGGATGCCTACTTCCATGTTCTCATCAGAAGCTCCCATCGAAAGTACCTCAGATTCGAACTGCCCTCAGGCCATTACCAGTTCAGAGCAATGCCCTTCGGCCTCACCTCGGCCCCGAGGGTGTTCACAAAATGCCTGGCAGTAGCAGTTGCTCATTTAAGAAGGCAAAAGATTGCCATCTTTCCTTATCTGGATGACTGGCTCATTGTAGGCCAGTCTCCAGAACAGAGTCAAACTCACACTTACAAGTAACCCAGCAACTGTTGACATCCCTAGGTTTCCTTCTCAATCTTCCAAAGTCAGTTCTGAGCCTGTCCAGCTTCTCACCTTCATAGGCGCAGAACTGAACACAAAAGAAGCCAGAGCCTTCCTCCCTCTGGAAAAGCAAGGACCTTGGTCTCTCTGGCCTCTTCTTTCACCCTGCAGGTCTCTCGACCAGCAAGGCATTTTCTGCAGCTCCTGGGGCACATGGCTGCTTCTACAGCAGTAGTGCAGGGAGCAAGATTTCAGATGAGGGACATCCAGTTCCATTTGAGAGCCTTTTGGTCTCAAAGGACAGATCCTCTAACCAAGTTGATCCCAGTGACTCGAACCCTGATCCAGGCCCTTCAGTGGTGGCAGGATCAGAGCAATCTGAGACAGGGGGTTCCCTTCACTCCCCGGTCTCACTCCTTGACTCTTACCACAGATGCATCCCTCTTGGGGTGGGGAGCTAACATGGGCGACCTTTCCACCCAAGGGCTGTGGTGCCCTCAGGAATCTCTGCTCCACATCAATTTTCTGGAACTCAGAGCAGTTTTTCTAGCACTCCAGGTTTTTTCCACATCTGTTCAGAACAAGGTTGTTCAGATCAGAACAGACAATACCACTACAATGTGGTACATCAACAAGCAAGGGGGCACTCGGCCTACGGCCTTGTGCACCGAAGCAATGAAGTTGTGGTCTCTGGCTTATTCTCTGAACGCCTCCCTCACGGCTGTTCACCTCCCAGGCAAGGACAATGTCCTAGCGGATGCTCTCAGCAGGATTTCCCAGGGCCATCACGAATGGGCACTGGATCCCCTAGTACTGGAGGTAGTATTTGCCAGATGGGGCACCCCGCAGATAGATCTCTTTGCAGCCCCAGACAATCACCAACTTCCCCTTTTTTGCTGCAGGCCCCCAGTGTTGGGCTCTCAGTCCTCTGGATGCCTTCCTACTCAGTTGGGAAGGAAGTTTCTCTATGCTTTTCCCCTTCCCTTTCAAGGTGCTAGTCAGAATCAGATCTCAACCCTGCAAGATGATCCTGATTGCTCCAGATTGGGCCAGGCAGCCATGGTACCCTCCTCATGTCCTTAGCAGTCCACCTTCCCTGTGTCTTCCCAGGAATCACAACCTGTTAACCTGTGCCCAGGGGAGAGTTTTGTATCCGAACCTCAAATCTCTCAATCTCAAGGCATGGCTCTTGAAGAGTTAGAGTTTGCTGACCTACACCTTTCCCAAGGTGTATTGGATATATTGAAGGCCTCTAGGAAGCCTTCCACCAGGGCTACTTATAATTCAAAATGGAAAAGATTTTCCATATGGTGTGCTGGTAAGCATATTTCCCCAGAATCTGCTGGCGTACGATCCTGGATTATTTGGTGCATTTGAATTCCTTGGGCCTGAGACCAGCTACTCTAAAAGTGCACTTGGCAGCTGTGTCTGTCTTCTTATCAGCAGGTAAGCCCTCTTCTTTTTCAGCTCACCCTGTGTTCTCCAAGTTTTTTAAAGGGTTGCTTCACACCAACCCTCTGTTCAGGGACCCTGCCCCTGCTTGTGATCTTAATATTTGCATTGCTCAGCTTATGCAACCCCCTTTTGAGCCATTGTCTTCAGCAGAGCTTAAGTACTTGACTTGGAAAACTGTGTTTCTGGTAGCCATCACCTCTGCCAGGCGCATAAGTGAGCTACAAGCATTGTCAGTGGAGCCTGATTTTATCTCCTTTCATAGAGATAAGGTGGTCCTCAGGACTAACAGGAAGTTTTGCCTAAGGTAGTTCAGACTTCCACCTTAATCAATCCATGTCTCTTCCTGTGTACTTCACTGACCATTCCTCCTCTGGTGAGAGGAGATTGCACAGTTTAGATGTCAAAAGAGCCCTTAGTTACTATATAGAACGTACCAAGGGTCACAGGTTCGAATCCCTCCAATTGTTCCTCACTTACGGTGAGGTTGGTAAAGGGAAACGTGCCACTAAAAGATCCATTGCCAGGTGCATTGTCTCTTGTATCCAATTCTGCTATGAAAAACTGGGTAAGGTTCCTCCTTCAGGCCTGAGGGCTCACTCTACCAGAGGTACAGCTGCGTCTCTGGCTGCTGCCAGGGACATCCCTATCCTAGAGATATGTCAAGCAGCTACCTGGAAAACAGTTCACACTTTTACTAAGCATTACTCCCTGGATATCCAGGCTAGGAGTGATGCTCGATTTGACACAGCTGTGCTTCAGAGCCTATTTCCCAAGTAGGTTCTGTCCCTCCTCCATGGAGTTACTGCTATGTAGTCTGCATATGTCATAATATAGCAAGACTTCATGTTGTTTGAAGAAAAAATTACTCACCTTAGTAATGTTGTTTCTTTTAATGGAGTCTTGCTATATTATGACCTCCTCCCAGCCTGCCCCTCTCAGAACCTCTTTTTTTGGGATGTGGGTGGGCAGTGCAATGTTGGCACTTCATAGATGCCCACTTTATTTTCACCCTTTCTTTGGGTGCTTAGGTGTTATGCTTATTTTTTCTTTCTTGAATCCCCTGACTTGAGTCTTTGTTTTGGGATCAAGATCAAAAATGTGTTTTTGTAGTTAGTAGCCAGTGGCTAGTGTAGGTTTACGGCTTCCACACAGAACCTTAGTGAGTTTTTGCTCGTAAAGATCTGACAGTTTAAGTTTGAGCTTCAATAGACAGAGTGTTCAACCGAGCTTGCACTCAAGATTCCATGCCCTGCATAGAAAGTTAACTCTTTCACCTCCGGAGCAGTTCTAGCCTGGGATTATACTGCATATGTCATAATATAGCAAGACTCCATTAGAAGAAACAACATTACTAAGGTGAGTCATTTTTTCTTCCGGTTCTGCAACCCGGTTCACATCATCCATTGGTTCAAACTTCGGGTCCCTCCTCGGTTCCTGGTTCCTTTGAACATTACTGTGATATTTATGGTGATGATGATGATGATGATTTTGGGGAGGCCCCTAAACCTGATGTTCCCCCTGATCCTCAACGTCCTGACTATCCTGATAAGGGACCTGAGGATTTTACCTCACATTTTGCTTTCATGAAGCAGGTGGCACAGTCTCTGGACCTCTCCACTCAGGAATCCACAGAGGAGGAGGAGGAGGAGGAGGAGCCCGATTACTTGGGAATGGTGGATGTACCAGCAACTAAGAGGTTGCTACTACCCATCCATAAGTCCCTAAAGAGACAAGCCACTAGAGTTTTGCAGACTCCCACTTCCATTCCCCCAGTGGACAAGAAGATGGATATGAAATACTGGGTGGCCAAGGCGGAGCGGAGTTCCTTTTTGGGCATCCCAGTCATGAAGGGGTGGTGCAGGCTGCTGCAAGTGATAATGCAGGCATTCCTCTGGCATCACACCCACCTGATAAAGATTCTAGGAAAATGGATTCTATGGCCAAGAAATCTTACTTGGGCTCTTCTCTGGCCATTAGGCAGACCACTTACATGGCTTATGTTTCCAGATACCAGAAAAGTCTCTGGAATACTGTTTTGGAGATTGCTAAGGCCTGCCCTGCTCCCATTGCATCTGACCTAGCTAAGGCTGCGAAAAGTGGATGCCAGTGACATTGCAGCCAGACTGATGGCAACTTCAGTATCCCTATGGAGATTTGATTGGTTAAGGGCCACCAATCTATCCCAGGACACCCAGGCAAAAGCCTTGGCTTTTCCTTGTGAGCCCACCTCCCTCTTTGGTGAGCAAACAGAGACCTACATGAAAAAGATGGATGAGTACAAGGTGGCTTACAAGAGTGCTGCTGCTAAGTAAAAGGCAGCAACACCTCAGAAGTACCAGAGGAAAGGGGGTAGGGGTAGAACTCACTACAGACCTTTCTTCCAGACTAAGGCTGTCCCAGCCTATCAGCCACAGAGAGGGCACTTCAGAGGCAGGGGCAGAAGGGGCAGCAATCGAGCTGGCCCAAGTTCCCAGCCAAGTGCACAAGCAAAGCAGACTCCCTGTGGGGTCTGCCAGGGTCACCTCCCCATTCCCAGTAGGAGGCAAGCTGGCTCACTACCTCCAGGCTTGGAAATCCATCACCACAGACAAGTGGGTCCTGGAGATAGTGAGCCGAGGTAGCGAGCCAGGGTCTTGCTCTCAGCTTCAAGGTCTTACCCAGGCTGAGGGCAAGAGTTTTCAGACCTGCCACCCCATCAGAAGCAGTTCTGTTGGAGGAGGAAGTAGTAAAACTCCTTCAGGAGAAAGCAGTGGAGCCTGTTTCCTTAGCCCAAGAAGGCAAGGCATTCTACTCAAGATACTTCTTCACTCTAAAGAAAGCAGGGGAGTGGCGACCCATACTGGATCTCAGACATTTAAACAGGCATTTGACAAAGCCAAAGTTCAAAATGGTCACACTGGCTACCATTCTCCCTACACTCAGGCAGGGAGATTGGCTGGCATCCCTGGACTTAAAGGATGCTTACTCCCACATTCCTATCGAGAAATCCCACAGAAAGTACCTCAGGTTCAGATTGCCATCAGGCCATTACCAGTTCAGAACCATGCCTTTCGGCCTGTTGTCTGCTCCAAGAGTGTTCACAAAGTGCCTAGTAGTAGTGGTAGAACACTGAAGGAGGCAGGGGTTGCAGTCTTCCCATACCTGGATGACTGGCTAGTGGTAGGCCAGTCCCCCCACCAGGTCAAAGATGTACTGACCACCACCCAGGATACCCTGCAGTCCTTACTTAGGCTTCCTGGTAAACCAGAAGAAGTCAGTGCTGAGACCAGTTCAGCTCCTGGAATTTATAGGAGCAGAATTGGACACACTAAGAGGAAAGGCATTCCTCCCTCAGGGGAGGGTGGACAGCCTTGTATAGTTGGCCAGCTCTTTCCAGCTGCATATTCCCAGACCAGCAAGGCACTTTCTCCAGCTGTTGGGACACATGGCTGTGTCAACAGCAACAGTGCCAGGTTCCAGGTTCCAGATGAGGAATATCCAGTTCCATTTCAGATCTCACTGGTCATAGAGAAGAGCTTCCATATCAAAGATGGTGCCAGTGACAGGAACTTTTCTTCAAGCACTCCAATGGTGGCAGAAAATGGACAACCTCAGAGGTGGTGTGCCTTTCCTTCAGCAGCCACCATCAGCAGTGCTAACAAAGGATACCTCCCTCCTAGGATGGGTTGCCCACCTGGGGGAGCACACCGCACAAGGTACTTGGCTTCAGCAGGAGTCTCTGCTTCACATAAACCTGCTGGAACTCAGGCAGTTTACCTAGGGATTCAGTCCTTTGCTGCAATGCTGCAGGGCAAGGTGCTTCAAGTCAGAACAGACAATACAACCACAATGTATTACATCAACAAGCAAGGGGGCACAAGTTCATCCCCCCTGTGTACAGAAGCCATGAAGGTATGGAATTTGGCCTACTCCCTGGGGATCTCCCTATCAGCACTTCATCTCCCAAGGAAGGACAATGTCCTTGCAGATAACCACAGCAGGATCAACAAGAATCATCACGAGTGGTCACTAAACAGGCAAATCCTGCAAATTGTGTTCAGAAGGTGGGGCACCCCAGAGGTGGACCTCTTCGCAGCCCCAGACAATCACCAGCTGCCACAGTTCTGCTTCAGACCTCCTGCAGTGGGCACAGTGCCTCTGGATACACTACTGTTGGATTGGACAGGGAAGGTTCTGTATGCCTTCCCTCCATTTCCCCTGTTGCTCAGAGTACTGAACAAGCTCAGGGTTCAGCCAGCTACAATGATCATCATACAGTAGCTCCTGACTGGGCCAGCCAGCCCTGGTATCCACAGCTCCTGACCCTGTCAGTATCCAAACCAATCTCCCTCCCCAGGAGGCACAATCTTCTGACCTCCTTATATGGCAGGATCCTTTACCCCAATCTCTAGTCCCTCAGGCTCAAGGCTTGGCTCTTGAGGACTTAAAGTATGCTGACCTACACCTCTCTGAAGGGGCTCTGGAGGCCCTCAGAGTTTCTAGAAAACCCTCTACTAAGAAAATTTACACCTCTAGGTGGAAGAGGTTTTCTATTTGGTGCCAGCAAAAACATATAGACTGTAGCCAGGCTGGCTTGCCAGTCATTTTGTATTATCTGGCACACTTTCATTCCCTCGGCCTCAGGCCATCTACCTGGCAGCTGTCTCTGCTTACCTTTCAGTGGGTTAGGGTTAATCTCTGGCTGCTAACCAGGCTGCTAACCAAGTATTCAGAAAGTTTTTCAAAGGCCTCTTACACTTGCATCCCCCACACAGGGAGCCAACCACTGCATGGAACCTCAGTATGTGCACTGGCCAGCTAGTGCAGCCACCCTTCAAGCCCATGTCTTCAGCAGAGCTTAAATATGTGACATGGAAGATGGTGTTCCTGATAGTTATCACCTCAGCCAGGAGAATTAGTAAGCTCCAGGCTCTGTCCACAGAGCCAGATTACATCTCAGTCCATAGGGAAAGGTAGTCCTTAGGACTAACAGGAAGTTTCTCCCCACGTTAGTGTTGGACTTTCACCTGAATCAGTCCATCACTTTGCCAGTCTTTTTCACTGACCATTCCAGTTCAGGGGAACGTAGGCTGCATAGCCTAGATGTCAAGAGGGTTATCAGCAGTAGTGCAAGTAGTAGAGAAGAAGTACAGGAACTCAGACACTGGCAAATATGAAATGCAGAATGAAGATCCTCAATCTGAAGGATAGCTGTGTCAAGACACGTCTGTCTGTTTAGACATGAGTAGATTCAGTTAGAGATATTGAAGTATTTCTAGGAAAATAGAATTGTTGTACAAGTCAAATGTTGTTATGGAAACCCTGATTTCAGATCATATGCCCAGAAACTTTCATCATGTTGCTGGTTTAAGAATTTCTGTTCCAGTGTCAGTGGGAAGAAGTACAAGAACTCCATTCCTGCTGCAAAAAAGGTACAGGAACGGAGTTCCTGTGTGTTCCTGTTCACTTTCATCACTGGCTATCAGTTACTACTTGAATCATACAAAGAATCATAGGTAGGATAGTACTCATCTCTTCTCGACTTATGGAGAGGTGGGCAAGGGCAAACCTGCCTCAAAGAGGACCATTGCATGATGGATTGTTGCCAGTATTCAATTCTGCTACAGCAAAGTAAGCAAAGAACCTCCTCTGGGTCTTAGGGTCCACTCTACAAGTGGTACAGCTGCTTCTGTAGCAGCTGCAAGAGATATTCCTTCTTTTGTTGGAAATTTGTAAAGCAGCTACCTAGAAAACCGTTCTCACATTTACCAAACACTATAGCCTGGATACCCAGACCCGAAGTGATGCCAGATTTGGTACAGCAGTTCTGCAGAGCCTGTTTCCTAAATAGGTTCTCTGCCCTCTGCTTGGGTAGTCTGCATATGTCAGAATACAGTTTGATTTTCTGGGGTTTGAAGAAAAAATTATTTACCATAGTAATCTTGTTTCTTCCATAGTAATCTTGTTTCTTCCAAGGGAATCTTACTGTATTCTGAGCTCCCACCCTACCTCCCCTACTGGAATCCATGGGCACTGCACTACAGCTGTCCATGCTGTTTGAAACTTGTGAGTGTTTCTTGATTGGGGAATTTGTGACTTGAGATTTAGTGATGCCCACACTTTTAAATAAAAGGGTATTTTTGTTTTTGGGGGGTGTTAGTTATTTATTAGGCTACTTTAGATAGCTTGTTATTATGCATGCTCCGTAAGAATCTGATGGTTACAGGATGTATTCCAGGAACAGTGGTTTGAAAACTGAGCTCGAGCCTAGCATTCCATCATTAGCATAAGCTCTAGTAACCATTTCGGCTCTAGGGCAGTCCTATGGCGAGACCATACTGCATATGTCAGAATACAGTGAGATTCCCTTGGAAGAAACAAGATTACTATGATAAGTAATTTTTTCTTCTGTACTGACTCCTGGGTCCTTATTAGTGTGTTTGTTTATGTAGTTTTTTCTATTTACATTTATGCCCCGTGATTGCCCTTGGCTCACCCCCTTCCGTTCAGTCCACCTCGCCCCATCACCCGGCTTCTCAAGGACTTATCTTCATGCTGATGTCCAGCTTCCTGAACTGTGGTGAGGTGCCCAGTCACCAGTGCGGGACCTGCAAAGGACTGGACTTCATCCTGTGGCCAATGGGTGTTTTCCACCTTGGTTGCAGGTTCCCCTAGGGTCCAGACTGTGCAATGCGTGGGCAGGCGAGGTCCGCCTCCACGGTGATGTCCTAACTTGTCTAGCCATGGTCCTATGTGCAGACACCCCCCCCAGAACTGTACTGCCACCCAGACATCTCCAGGTGGCAGTATTGCAGCGAGCTGTGGGAGGGGAGCTGTCTCTGGGACGTTCAGTCATCTCAACCCCCAGCTGACCCCCGGGCAACCCATGTCCATTCCCGAACCCGGGTCACTGGCATGGTAGCAGCGCCTCAGCCCTCCATGCCACTGGGCTGGCTCTAGTGTGTTTATTTATTTGAATTCATTCTACACTATTTGTAGTTTGAAAAGAGATCCTGAGTGCAGCTGGGCATGGCTAAATTAACCCTTAACATTATTTTATTAACATTATTTAACATAACTGTAAAATGTATCTGGACTTCAGTCCAGGAAGAAGGTGAACCACTGCTATTTACAGCCTGTGGATTCCCACCAGCCTATCTGTTCCACTACACTACACAGTGTCTGCAGAGGCTGATTTCCACAGCCCCTGTATCAGCAATGGTAGGCGGGACAGTTGTGGGACATTCGTGATGTCACCCCCTGCAATGCAATACATAAACTGCATGTCGGCTGCCCGGCTGCTCTTTTTTCCATGTGAGATGGCTGGAGGACAGTGTGAGATTCCCCTGGAGTGCCTTGTCAGTTATAATTTCATGATTTTACTTGGTTTGTACAGTACATGATCGTTTGGATCCTACCCTCTCATTTGCTTATTTTATTTATTTATTTATTTATGTATGTATTTGTTAACCGGGTAAGTTCATTGATCTTAGGGACCGTTTGCAGGTACGACCCAGGCCATATAGATGGCACATACAACACTGGTACATCATCATACTGAAACAGGAACATATACAGTGGTGTAAATGACAAACTTGTTACATTATCTAGCTTGCAGTGGAGAACAGGCAGGGTCATTAAAAAATAAAAAGAAACAAAAACTAATACACAAAACTACAAGTATATCCTGTTTTCATCTCTTAGAACTGACCTAGTTGATATAATAAGATAGTGCTTTAAGTAACCATTCTGATTTGCGTCCCTGCTAACAGTTACAGGGCGACGACCTTGTAAGTAGGTTCTTCAAATTGCTGTTTGAAGATTAGAGGGGATTTAAGAGTTTGAAGCTCCTCCAGAAGGGCATTCCAAAATTTTGGAGCTTCACAAGAAAGGCTTTCAAACAACATGAAGTCTTGCTATATTATGACATATGCAGTGAGTCCCAACCTTCGAACTGCTCCGAAGGTGAAAGAGTTAACTTTACATCCAGGCCTGGAACGCTGAGCTCGAGCTCGGTTGAAACTCTGTCTGTTGTTCTTCAAACTCAAACCGTCAGATTCTTTACTCTGCCTCACTGAACAGTCGCTCCGAAGATTTCTCCTTCTGCTCGGTTCATTTTGTCAGTTAAAGTATTGTTTTTCTCGGTTTTCGACCGAATTTAAACCGCAACCGGTCGGTTCAGGCTCTGTCTGTGGTATTTGTGAGTACTAGATAGGTTTACATTAATTCTCTTCTGTGTGGAACTTGTAAACTGTTTATCGGTTCGCTTTGAACCGATCAGGTTGTTTAAAATATTTTATTCTGCCATTTAGAGTGTGGTTACCGGTTCTTATCGGTTCTAAAAAAAACGGAATTTCTTACGTTTTTTTCCACGACCTGTGACACGGTTGGGAACCGATAAGAGGGTCTTGCCAGGCGGATTGCCATAAATGGGTAAGTTTGGTTAGGACTGGCACTATATCTGAGAAACCCAAAAGAAAAACCGGGCCCACTGGGTTTCAACACTGCAGTGTGTGTGAGGAAGCCTTTGCCAAGGCTGACCCCCACACCACCTGTGTTTATTGTCTGAGGGTTTGACCACCTCAAAGCAGACTGCCAGATTTGTAAAAATTTTCCTGCAGCTAACCTGGAAAAGAGAGTTGGTAGGCTGAGGGAAAGGGAGGCCAAAAAGTCCGCTGACCCGGATGGCCAGCCCGGTTCGGTTCCAACCAAACCAGAGGGAGTGCCCTCTGACCAGGGTGAGACTTCCTCGGGCAAAAGGAGAGCCGACTCTGAGGGGTCAGTTCCAGCAAAAAGGACTAGGAAATCAGCTGGTGTGGAGCCAAAACTTTCCTCTCCAACCGCTGAAGAGATAGCCAAAGCGATTCAAATTGTCCAGTCGCTTTCCCCGGTTCCGACCGAACCAGTACCATCAGGTAAGCGCCAGGTTCGGCCGGTTTCACCGGTTCAAGACTATGATTTAGAGGAATATTATGAACCGGAGGAGGGGGAAGAGGAGTATGAGGAGAGTGAATGTGGATTTGAAAGTCTGGATGTGCCCATTGACCCGGACATCTCCCCAGACAGACCTTCAGGAATATCTCCTCCTAGGCTTTCTGAGTCCTCTTCTCATTTTATGTTTTTAAAAAAGTGGCTGAAACCCTCCAGCTCCCTATGGAGGAAGCTGTGGATGATCAAGAGGAGCCTGACTATGTGGAAATGATGGATATCCCAGAGTCTAGGAGACTGTCTATTCCCTTGCATAAATCTTTTGGGAAACAGACTTTTAAAATTCTAAAAACTCCTCACACTATACCTCCTGTGGATAAGAGACTGGGCAAGAGGTACACATTGTCAGGCTCTGATACGGAGTGCCTTTCACAACAATACAGCCATGTTGGGGTAGTGCAGACTGCAGCCTGTGACAAGGCAAATATTCCCTTGGCCTCACACCCCCCGGACAAGGACTCCAGGAAGATTGATGCCATGGCAAAGATACAATACATGGCAGCATCCTTGGGACTCAGACAGGCAAATTATATGGCTTATGTTACTAGATATCAGAAATCCAGATGGGATACTATTATGGCTCTAGCAAAACAGGTCCCTGACCAGCTTGCCAAGGAGCTGGAGCAGGTGGCTGCCGATGGTATTGAGGCATCCAAGGTGCAATTTCATGCTGCAGTGGACTCTAATGATGTGTCATCAAGAGTCATGGCTACATCTGTGGCACTTTGCAGAATGGCTTGGCTCAGATGTACTAGCCTGTCACAGGATACCCAGACTAAGGCCATGGATTTTCCTGTTGTGGGTAATTCCCTGTTTGGGGAGCAGACAGAGAATTACATGAAGAAAATGGTTGAGTATAGGACCACCTATAGGAGTGCACAGGCCAAGGAAAGGCAGGCCACTCCTCAAAGGTATCATCCCAGGGGCAGGGGCAGGCCTTTTCATATGCCTTTTTACCAAGCCCAGGCCTCCTCTTCTGCTTGTGCCCATGGGGGTTCTTTAGAGGGAAGGGCAGAAAGGGTGCCAGCAGGCCTGTTTCCACCCCTCAGCCCAAAGCCCCTGCCAGGCAGGCACCCTGATGGGGTTGCCAGGGCCGATTCTCAACTTCCTGTAGGGGGCAGGCTGACTTACTTTGTCCAGGACTGGGAGTCTCTGACATCAGACAAGTGGATCCTGGAAGTAGTAAGCCAGGGACTGGTTCTCAGCTTCAAAAAGTGTCCAAAGATGAGAACCAGATCCTTTCCACCTGCAAATCCACCAGAGGCACTTGCCCTAGAGGCAGAGGTCTCTTCCCTCCTGGCTCTCAGAGCTGTGGAAAGGGTTCCACCCCTACTCCAGGGCAAAGGGGTGTACTCCAGGTACTTTCTTACCCCAAAAAAGACAGGAGAATGGTGGCTCATCCTGGATCTCAGATACTTAAACAAGCACCTTTTAAAACCAAAATTCAAAATGATGACTCTGGGAATTATTCTACCCTCTCTAAGGCCAGGGGACTGGCTAGCGTCCCTGGACCTCAAGGATGCCTACTTCCATATTCTCATCAGAAGCTCCCATCGAAAGTACCCTCAGGTTCGAGCTGCCCTCAGGCCATTACCAGTTCAGAGCAATGCCCTTTGGCCTCACCTCTGCTCCAAGGGTATTCACAAAATGCCTGGCAGTAGCAGTTTCTTCTCTAAGAAGGCAAAGAATTGCCATCTTCCCTTACCTGGACGACTGGCTCATAGTGGGCCAGTCCCCAGACCAAGTCAAGTTACACCTACAGATAACTCAGCAACTACTCACCTCTCTAGGTTTCCTTCTGAATCTCTCAAGTCAGTTCTAGAACCTGTCCAGCTCCTCACCTTCATAGGTGCAGAACTGAAGACGAAGAAAGCCAGAGCCTTCCTTCCTTTGGACAGGGCAAGGACCCTGGTGTCTCTGGCCTCCTCATTTACCCTGCAGGTGTCTTGACCAGCAAGGCATTTTCTACAGCTCCTGGGGCACATGGCTGCTTCTACAGCAGTAGTGCAGGGAGCCAGATTTCAGATGAGGGACATTCAGTTCCACTTCAGAGCCTTTTGGTCTCAAAGAAAAGATCCTCTAACCAAATTGATCCCAGTGACTCGAACCCTTATCCAGGCCCTACAGTGGTGGCAGGATCAGAGCAATCTCAGACAAGGGATTCCTTTTGTCACTCAGTCTCACTCCTTAATCCTTACTACAGATGCATCCCTATTGGGGTGGGGAGCTCACATGGGCGACCTCACCACCCAGGGGTTGTGGTCCCCTCAGGAGTCCCTGCTCCACATCTATCTGTTGGAACTCAGAGCAGTTTTTCTAGCACTTCAGGCTTTTTCCAAATCTGTTCAGAACAAAGTTGTACAGGTCAGAACAGACAACACCACCACAATGTGGTACATCAACAAGCAAGGGGGCACTCGGTCTACGGCCTTGTGCACCGAAGCAATGCAGTTGTAGTCTCTGGCTTATTCCCTGAACACCTCCCTTATGGCAGTTCACCTCCCAGACAAGGACAATGTCCTAGCAGATGCTCTCAGCAGGATTTCCCAGGGCATCGTGAATGGTCACTGGTCCCTCTGGTCCTGGAGGTGGTATTTGCCAGATGGGGCACCCCGCAGATAGATGTTTTTGCAGCCCCAGACAATCACCAACTTCCCCTTTTTTGCTGCAGGCCCCCAGTGTTGGGCTCAGTCCCTCTGGATGCCTTAGTTCTCATTTGGGAAGGGAAGTTTCTCTATGCTTTCCCCCCCTTTCCTCTTCTGTTCAAAGTGCTAGTCAAAATCAGATCTCAACCCTGCAAGATGATCCTGATTGCTCCAGATTGGCCCAGACAACCCTGGTATCCACTTCTACTGTCCTTAGCAGTCCATCTTCCCCTGTGTCTTCCCAGGAATCACAACCTGTTAACCTGTGCTCAGGGGAGGGTTTGGTACCCGAACCTCAAATCGCTCTATCTCAAGGCCTGGCTCTTGAAGAGTTAGAGTTTGCTGGTTTACACCTCTCCCAATGTGTAATGGACATCCTGAAGGCTTCTAGAAAACCTTCTACCAGGGCTACTTATAATTCCAAATGGAAGAGATTTTCCATATGGTGCTCTGGAAAGCATATTTCCCCAGAATTTGCTGATTTACCCACAGTCCTGGATTACATGGTCCACTTAAATACCTTGTGGCTGAGACCAGCTACCCTAAAAGTGCATCTGGAAGCTGTGTCTGCTTTTATTTCAGCAGGTAAGCCCTCTTCTCTTTCAGCTCACCCTGTATTCTCCAAGTTTTTCAAGGGATTGCTTCACACCAACCCTCCATTCAGGGACCCTGCCCCTGCTTGGGACCTTAATGTTTGCATTGCTCAGCTTATGCAACCCCCTTTTGAGCCTTTGTCTTCAGCAGAGCTTAAGTACTTGACTTGGAAAACTGTGTTTCTGGTAGCCATCACTTCTGCCAGATGCATAAGTGAATTACAAGCTTTGTCAGTGGAGTCTGATTTTATCTCCTTTCATAGAGATAAGGTGGTCCTCAGGACTAACAGGAAGTTCTTGCCTAAGGTGGTTTCAGATTTCCACCTTAATCAATCTATGTCTCTTCCTGTGTACTTCACTGACCATTCCTCCTCTGGCGAGAGGAGGCTGCACAGTTTAGATGTCAAAAGAGCCCTTAGCTACTACATAGAGCATACCAAGGGTCACAGGTTTGACTCCCTCCAACTGTTCCTCACTTATAGCGAGGTTGGTAAAGGGAAACCTGCCACTAAAAGATCCATTGCCAGGTGGATTGTCTCTTGTATCCAATTTTGTTATGAAAAACTGGGTAAGGTTCCACCCTCAGGCCTGAGGGTTCACTCTACCAGAGGTACAGCTGCTTCCCTGGCTGCTGCCTGGAAAACAGTTCATACTTTTACCAAGCATTACTCCCTGGATATCCAGGTTAGGAGTGATGCTCAGTTTGGCACAGCTGTGCTTCAGAGCCTATTTCCTAAGTAGGTTCTGTCCCTCCTCCATGGAGGTATTGCTTTGTAGTCTGCATATGTCATAATATAGCAAGATTTTATGTTGTTTGAAGAAAAATTACTCACCTTAGTAATGTTGTTTCTTCTATTGGAGTCTTGCTATATTATGACCTCCTCCGCCTGCCTCTCTCAGAACCTCTGTTTTGGGATGTGGGTGTGAGTGTAGTGTTGTAATCTAGTAGGTGCCTACTTTTGTTGTTTTTCACCCCTCCTTTTTGGGGTGACTTGGTGTTGTGTTTTTCATTTTTTGGGTCTCCTGACTTGAGTCTTTGTTTTGGGACCAAAAAATGTGTTCTTATGTTTAGTAGCCAGTTGGCTAGTGTAGGTTTACAGCTTCCACACAGGACCTCAGTGAGTTTAGCTCATAAAGATCTGACGGTTTGAGTTTGAAGAACAACAGACAGAGTTTCAACCGAGCTCGAGCTCAGCGTTCCATGCCTGGCACGGAAAGTTAACTCTTTCACCTCCGGAGCAGTTCAAAGGTTGGGACTCACTGCATATGTCGTAATATAGCAAGACTCCAATAGAAGAAACAACATTACTAAGGTGAGTAATTTTTTCTTCTGACCCATGTTCGTGGAGTAACTCATACTACGGTTAATCATTTCACTTTTAAACAGAATAAGTGAAGTACTCGATGGCAAACAGAGGCATGGTGTTCTGTGGCAATAAAAACATTCTACAGCAATTATATACAAGCTCCAGCTAGAGCCTATATGGCTGTGGTGAGCTTTCAAAGCTCCAGAGAGCTAACACCACCAGATGCCATCTGCAAGATGGCAGCAGTGGCGCAACCGCGCATGCGCAGCATTCATGCATGCATAGTTGCGGTGAATGGCAATATGCCATTCACAAGATGGAGGCTTACATGTGCAGTTCTTGTCCCGGAATGCGGAAGTAACACCCGAAATAGTGCGGCTGTTACTCCTTAGAGGCTGACCATGGAAAAGTGTTACAAGCTCTGTTGGACTTTTGGAAGGATACTTCCAAAAGTCCAATGGAAGGTGCCATGATCGGTCATTTTCCACAGAAAGCTAAACTGCTGTGGGCAGAGCCCACAGCCGTAAAAACGAGACATAGAGTGTAAAACTCAAATTTTACATGCACACTTTGTATTTAAGCAGAAATAAGTGCTGATAGATGATCACATAGTAAGCAGCTTTTGCATATACAAGACTATTAGCATTGTGGGATCTGGTATTTGTAGCATATAACTGCATTTCAGTGTGGAGATTTTCCCTTGTCAGTCTTCACCATTCTTTACTGCTGGGTGTAAGCCAGAGGCGTGCACCTGTATGGGAGTTTGGTTTCTTTTGGGGTGGGGGGGAGTCGGTGTCGCCCATGAGACCGGTGCATTGCGTGATGCAAGAGGGTTGGCCGTTAGGCGTGTCAGACTCCTCCTCCACCCCAGTTCTGATTCTCCCTCCATCGAGGTTGCACCTGCTGCGCGAGTTGCTGAAAGTTCATCTGCATCACTAAGCCTTCACCATTCAATGCCATTTTCCTGCCTGCCCATCTCCATCCTGGTTCTGAATTCACTCGACACCGTTGGAATCCGGTAAGCCCGTTCCTTGTATTTCAACTGATGGTGCCAGGTCCTTTTTCTGTAAAGTTTGTTGAATTTCTTTCGTGTGATGTCTGGTTCGGGGGCTAAGAGAAAATCCAAAGCGGGTTGTGTCCCCATGCGTCAGTGCCCCTTTGGCCAGCTTTTTTTGGTTATGGACCAGCATGATGTTTGTTTGCGTTGCCTGGATCCCAACCATGATATGGATAATTGCGATGCTTGTTTCTCCATGGACCGCCATGTTCTTGAGATCCATGCGTTTAAAGTCATCAGGGCCCTGCCAACTTTTGGAGGATGGCGTCATTCTAGGGATGCCATGGCAAGATCTTTTGACCCTGCCTCCGGGTCCGCTCCCAGGTCTGTGTGGCCTGGGGAGGAGGAGGAAACCTCCTCGGATTCCAGCCTTGCCGTCAAGGTGGTTTCTTTTGCAGTCCCAGAGGATTATCTCAGTTCTCTGCGGAGCTGGGTCAAGGGCATCGCCACAGCAGTCACCTCCTCAGAGGTGCAGGCTCCCCCGGTGTTGCGGCCCACGACTGTGGGGCTGGGTACTAGTGGACCTTTGGCACCACCTGCCGGCACTGCTTCTGATCCTGCTGGTGATCGAGGTGGCACTGCGGGCAGTACCATGTCCCATGACTGCACCGTTCATGGTGCCATTGTTAAGGGAGCTCCCGGGGTTGCTAGTCTGATGGTTTGTGTGGTCTCCTCCTCTTTGGAGGCGGATGACTCACTGGCTGATCTGGACTGACACCCCGACTCCTCGAGGTCAGGGAGTCCTCCTGAATGCAGCACCAGGAGGCCCCAGTGTTCACCTCCTGGACTCCCCGGGGTCTGTGGAACCTTGCCGCCCCCATGCTGATGCTGGTGTTGAGAGAGTTGCGGTGGGTAGCAGTCTCGGGGGGCCTGGTGTGGCAATCTCGACTACAGGGGCCACGGCGGCTGCCATTTCTGGTACTGCTGTGGCCCCCTTGGTGGGAACAGGGACCTCCTCTTATGCTGTCTCCCTTGGGGCGCCTGCAGGATTAGTGGACCCCTTGGCACTGGGTTTGAGGAAGACGGTGGCCTCAGAGTCTGAGGGGTTAAGAGGCAGGGGTGAGATGTGGAGGCCTTCTTCAACTACCTTGCAGGGCATAGGGAGGAGCCGAAGCATTAAGCCCTGCTTCTCCTCCTCTGATACTTCAGGGGCACCCTTAATGGGCAGCACTGAGGGTTGCCCTTCTGGACCCTTGCAACCTCAGTCGCACCACAGGGGAGATTTTCCCTCAGGACTCAGCCAGGATTTGTTTACACATTTGCAGCATTCGCTGACTGGATCGATCCCCAGGTCCTCCCATGTGGGAGGATCTGCTGCAGGGTCTCAGAGCCCTGGCAGAGGCCAGGCACTTTCTGTGAGTTGCCCTTCCCCAGTCCCTCTGCAGACACCTCCCCCCATCCCAGGCCATGTGGGTCCTATGGGTCATTTAACCTGGGAGCCGTTCAGGGCCACTGTGGCGGCCTTCCCTAGGTATGTTAGAGCCATGAACGAGCAGGTCTTTTGCCTGTCTCCCCCGCTGCAGGAGGACTCCGAACACTCAAGCTCCTCTCTTCCTCATCTGAGGAAAAGGAGCATTCTGTCCACCTTTCCTCCGACACTGATTCAGGAGCTCCACATCTCCCATGTAGTAAGATGCAATACTGAGCGGGATACATGCTCGTTTCTGAGCTAATTCAGTGCTAACCACCTAGTGGGCCTTCCTGGCCTCTTCCCTTCCAGGAAGTGTCTATCTGCACCTGGCAGTCACCAGCCACCTCATCCCCAGCCCCAGTGGACTGCAGGAGGAGGTATTGCACTCCCCAGGAGTCTCTTGGTTCTCTGCCTCACCCACCTTCGGGCCTGACAGCTTTAAACACTCCTTCTGGATACGGATTCCGCTGAGTTCGACCGGTGGGGCAGAAGAGTTTTCTCATCAGCTCGTGTGTTACTCTGCATCAGCTCACATCAGGCTCACCAAGCTGCCTACAACAGGCACTTGTGGTTGATGCTGGTGCAGGTTTTAGCATCCTTGCCTGATTCGGAGGAATCTAGGCAAGCCATTGTCCTCTGTGCATAGGGTCTGGAGCTTGCAAGGCACATACAAGGGAATCATATGATGCCAACGTGGTGGCTTCCAGACTGGCAGGGACCGCAGTCTGCATTAGACAGACGGCATGGCTTCACCAGTCTAGATTGTCAGCCATTGCCTGGCGTAGGGTGATTTCCTCCACTTTCCAGGGGACCTATCTTTTTCCCGTAGGTCGAGGAGGAATCTTCGGGGGCATCTTCCGTGCCTCCCCAGCAACGGGGGGCACCTCCTCAGCCTAACCAGCCTTAGGCCATATTGGCCTAGTATGGCAGAAGGGTCTCTCCCTCCTGCGTCTCCCCCTCAGGAAGCTGAGGGAATCTGTTCCTTCAGGGCAGTGTCAGGTCGCCCCCTGGGGGGCTTGGTACTCACCCAACAGTAATGAATGGTGAAGACTGACAAGGGAAGATATGAAAATTCCGTACCTACTGTAATTCCACCTATAGGTTGGGAGAGGAGTTGCTGACAGTCACAAGGGAAGAAAGAGACTTGGGCATCATCATCATCATCACAGATGACCTGAAATCATCCAAGCAGTAGGTAAGGCTAGAGGAATGTTGGGGTGTATTAGTAGGGGTATTGCAAGTCATACTGGAGGCCGCACCTGCACAAGGACATTAACAAAATGGAGGCAGTAGAGAAGGGCAACCAAAATGGTGCAGGGACTGCATCAGAAAACATATGAGAACAGATTAACGGAGCTCAATATGTATACCCTAGAGCAAAGGAGGGAGTGAGGTGATATGATCGAAACATTCAAACATCTTAAGGGCATTGACTAGGTGAAAGAGTCTAACATGTTTCAATATAAGAAAAATAGCAGGACAAGAGGACACAGCATGAGATTAGAGGGAGGCCGATTAAGGGGTAATGTGAGGAAGTTCTTTTTCACAGACAGGATGGTGGAGGCATGGAACGGCCTACCTTAGGAAGTGGTGGATATGACTACAGTGCAGGGCTTTAAACAGGCGTGGGCTAGACATAAGGGAGCAATACAGATAAGTATGAATAGATAGGCCGTTGACAGAGTAAAGGCCTGTGGCACATTCATAAGGTAGAAAAAATGGGCAGACTGGATGGGCCTTGCGGTCCCTATCTGCTGTCAACTTCTATGTGTCTATTCTTAATCTTCTCTTGTATCTTCACCATTCATTACTGATTCCCACCCTCCTTCACCTCTTGGGCCTCAGCTCTTGGGCGTCGCCTCCACCCTGCCCGCCCTCCCCCTCTTCGAGGCCAATTGGGGCAGAGTCCCTCTGGTACCTCAGGGCCCTGTTTCCTTCTCTAAAAAGTCACAGAGCACCCATTCTATGAGGGTGGCGAATAGGGTCTTCGCCCTGGCCTCAGAGGGAACTCCCTGGGATTCTTAGTGGGGTGCACTGTGGTATCATCCTTAACCTGACATGGATGATCCATTTTTGCTTTCCTCTTCTTGAAGTGGGGACTGCGTCAGTGCATCTCTTGGGAGAAACCGTAGGGTTTTTCCTCCCCCTTTTCTCTTTCTCGTGTTTCTCTCCACCTTAGAGGTCATTCTGGACAGAGTCCTCTCTTGTTTAAGGGGTTTTTCTCCCCCTGACTAAGTCGTCAGGTGTTAACTGGTAGAGGGCCATGTTCCAGGGCCTTCATCTCAGTTGTGTGTTAAGGGGTGAGAAGGGGGGGACTGCGCCATGTTTTATATTCTCCAAAACCATTTCAAATATTCTTGTTCTGGACCTCCGTCCAGTGGTCCCTGAAGTTGATGGGATACTTGCCCCTGTGTCTTCATACCTTCAGGTTTTTGAGGCTAAACTAAGCCAGTGGTTTTCCAACTCAGCATGGCTGAGGGCCCCTTTCCCCTATGTATGCTATGCTTTCTCTCTCTCTCCTCTCCTCCTTCTTTTTCCTGTGCTACTGCCCAAGGGTTGGGGCCCTATAGCCTCTTAGGGTAAAAAAGTCAAATCCCTCTGTCCTCTGGTCGGCTTCTTCCTTTTTCAGTTTATATCCTTTCCTTTTTCCTATCCCTCGGCTCTCTTGCCTCACCTTGGTTTTCTCTATCCGTCTGTTTCATCCTCTCTGACAGAAAAGAACTGGGGTGGAGGAGGAGTCTGAGGCGCCTAACGGCCAACCCTCATGCATCACGCAATGCGTCGGCCTCGTGGCCGGCGCGGTAAACGCCGCTCCCTCCAAAATAAAACAAACAACTCCCATACAGGTGCGCACCTCCAGCTTACACTTAGCAGTAATGAATGGTGACGATACAAGAGAAGATCAAGAATTACATCATTTTCATTTACATACTAACATACTAATTGCCAGCAGAATAGGCCTTACAGTCTATCTGGTCTGCTCATGCCTCAGATTCCTATTTGGGTGCAGGCCCCGGTCATTCCAAACCCCTATCTGACATCCCATCCCATCCCCTGGGCCAGGCCATCCCTGTTTCTTCCCCTTTGTACCTGTCCCACCTCCAGGCCCTCCACTGTAGAAGTTTGAACTAGCTCGCTGGGCAGTGCATTCCAAGGTTCCACTGCCCTCTGTGAAAAATATCCTCCTCTCCCCCCCCCATCCTCCCACCTTCCAGCTTCAAACCATGCCCTCTGGTGATACCTCCCTCCCTCCTTAAGTCTAAAGATCCCCTCTTTGTTTACCCTATTTATTCCCTTGAGGTACTTGAAAACCTCGATCATGTCCCCCCGTCTCTCCTCTCCTCCAGTGAAAACAGGCCGAGCTCCTCCAATCTCTCCTCATACATCAAATTTCCTAGACCTCGTATCGTCTTAGTTGCCCTCCTCTGAACCTTCTCCAGGAGCTGTATGTCCTTCTTTAGGTGCGATCTCCAGTACTGCACACAGTACTCAAGGTGTGATCTAACCAGTCCGTTGTACAGCGGCAGAATCACTTCCTTGCACCTTGAGGTGATCCCCCTTGTGATGCATCCCAACATCCTGTTTACTTTGACCACCGCCCTTCTGCACTGCTCAGAGTTATTCATACTTGCATCCGCCAGGATCCCAAGGTCTTTTTCCCCTGCTGAGGCCTCCAGCACCACCCCCCCCAAGGTGTACTCATGTTTGGGGTTCCTCCTCCCTAGGTGTAACACCTTGCACTTGGAGGAATTGAAATTTAATTTCCAGGTGCGAGACACCTAACCAGGGTCTTCAGGTCCCCCGAAGGGTCAACCGCCCCCTTCCCCCTCTACTACAGATATGTATGCATTGAACAGGATTGACCCCAGGACCAAGCCTGGTGGTACCCCACTACTGACCCCTCTAGGGTTCGAGAGCTCCCCACTGACCACGACTCTCCGAGTACGGCCAGCCAGCCAGTTTCCTATCTATCTGACCATCAATGGGCCCACACCCATCCCTGTCAGTTTTCCCATCAAGCCATTGTGGGGGACCAAATCAAATGCCTTGCTGAAGTCTAAGAATAGGACATCCACGGGCTTTCCCCACTCCAGTTCCAATGTTACCCAGTCGTAAAACTCCACAAGGTTAGTTTGACATGATCTTCCTGGCACAAACCCATGTTGCCGATTATCTAGACCTCCCACTTCCTCCAAGAACACCCCCTAACGTTCCTTCAGTATACTCTCCATTATTTTGCCCACCACGGAAGTCAAACTGACAGGTCTATAATTACCTCTTACTTCCCTCGACCCGCCTTTATGAATTGGCACCACATGTGCCTCTCTCCAATCCTTGGGTACTCTCCCTGTCTCGAACAACCTGTTGAAGAGATCCACCAGGGGTGCAGCCAGTACATCTGCCAATTCCCATAGTACTCTCAGATGAATGCCATCCGTCCCTGGAGATTTTTCCTTCTTAAGGGCCTTAAGGGCTTTCCACACCTATTCAGTGGTAATAGCTTCTTCTGTCCCCTCACCATACTGGCCGATTTATCTGGGTGTGACACCCCTAGGGTGCCACTCCCTTCTTCCTGATCTGTTCCTTCTGCTCCCCCGTTCCCATTCACTGCCCCTTCTATCACCCTCCTGTCCTGCTTTGTAAATATCTCATCCCCCTCCCTAGTGAACATTGCAGCAAAGTACTCATTTAATACCTCCGCCTGGTCCCTCACCTCCTCCACTAACCCTTCTTCTGATCTCAATCTGCCGAGCTGACCCTTGGATTTTCTCCACTCCCCTATGTACCTGAAGAACCCCTTTTCTCCTCCCCGTATCCCCTGTGCCAGACGCTGCTCTTTACTGGATTTTGCGCCCCTCACCATCTGGGTGACTTTTCTGGATGCAAGATGGTACATTTCCATTCCTTTCTCCCTCACTATTTTGTGTTTTTTGTAGGCAGCCTTCTTTTCCCTGACAGCCTCCTGAATCTTACTGGTCCACCAGCGTAGTTTCTGAGGGATTTGCTCCCTTGCGCTTCATCTTAGCACAGGTCCTAACTGCCTTGAAGTCCACATTTAATGACCTCCCAGCTCTCCTCAATACCTGTCTTTGATGTTAACCCCCTCAGGTGCTCCTTGAGAATGTGCCCCATGCCCTTAAAGTCTGCCCCCCTGAAATCCACAGCCAGCGTCCTAGAACTCTTTCCCTCTCCCCCATGTTTATTTGAAACCAGACAGTGTCATGGTCACTTCCTGCCAGGGGATCTGCAACTACCAGGTCCCTTACCAGATCCCCATCTGCCAGAACCACATCCAGGATATGCCCCTCCCTCATAGGCTCCAAAACGTGCTGAGTGAAGAACACATCCTGAAAGCTGTCCAGCAACCTCTGTTCCTTGGCCACCTTAGAGGACATGGTTCCCCAGTTTGTACCTGGCATATTAAGGTCCCCCATTAGCACCACTCCCTCCCCTTTTGGGTGATAATGTTGTCCAGCACACCATCCTCAAGAACATCCCTCAGCCCTGGAGGCCTATATACTACTCCTAGCTTGACCTTTCCTCCTGCAGTGGTTCACAAGGTGACCAATAAGGCCTCCACGCTTCCCTCTACCTCTTCTACCCTAGCACTTTCTATGCCATCCCTAATGAACATGGCCACTCCTCCCCCTCTGCCAACCTTCCTAAGCATAGTGTACCCCCTCACATTTGGGTCCCAGTCCTGGTGTGTGTGTTTGCCCATGTTTCCGTGACTGCCACCATGTCCACCCCCAACAGCATGGCCTGGAACTCTGGCAACTTATTTCCCAAGCTCTTGGCATTTACTAACAGCACACCCCAGCCTTATCCCCATTCCCATTTGTCTAGTTAGCACCTGGGTCCGAGTAGCTTCCCTCCTCCCTCTACCCCTCCTGCAGCATCCTCCCCCAGCCTCTTGCCCCCCTCCCCTTCTTGGGACTGAAGGCTAATCTCCTCATCAAGCTGAGAGAACTTCTGATCTGCCCTTCCCTTTACCTTTACCCTCCCCCCTTTCACAAGTTTAAACCCCACCTCTCTTGAATATAATCCGCCACCCCTGTTTAAGGACCTCCTTCCCTATCGGGTTAAGATGAAGCCTATCCCTGGCATACAGTCCCTTGTCATTCCAAACACCCCCACCAATCCCCCTAATACCCCTGACCCCCTTTCTATGCCCCATTTCCTGAGCCAGTCATTGACCTCAACGATCTTCATTTTGTTCTCCACAGAAGCCTTTGGTACTGGCAATACTTCCTAAAAGGGGATGTTGCATCCATTGTCCCTACAGACTCTGGCAAGTTCTCGGAACCTTGCTTGGATTTCCAAAACGCTATTTCCCTCTATGTCGTTAGTCCCCAAGTGCACCAGGAAATCCGATTTCCCTCCATAATCCCTTACCAGTTCATACACCATGAACTTTGCCCTGTGCACCGTCAGCCCAGAGATACTCACTACCTTGACTTGACTATGGCATCCCCCCGTCCCTCCCAGTGTATACCCCTAGTTATCGAATCCCCCAGTAACAGAACCCTAACACCCCCTTCATCCTTATGGTTTCCTCCCTGTTGAGCTCTCAGTCCTCCACCCCTTTATCCATTATCTCATTCCCATCGGAGTCTTCCTGCCTTCTTATGAGAGACCCCCTTGTCACCCTCCCCTTCCTGCCTCCCTTATTATGCCCACTTACTTCAGTGCCCCCGAATGGGTATCTCCTTAAACCCTCCCTTATCCAAATCTTTTAACCCGTCCCTGGTCATGTCCCCTGCTCCCTCACTGTCCTCCCCCCCCCTCGTAATAGTGCCCCTACCTCCAGTGGTCCAGATCATATCCCCTAATCCCTCACAGTCATCCTCTCCCCCTCGTAAATGTACCCCTACTCTCAGTGGCCCCCTGTGGGACCCCATACCCAGGGCCCCTTCCATGGTATGATCCATCCTCCTTCAGGTGGTCCCCTCCCCCTCTTGTCATCCAGATTCACTCTATTCTTCCTAACAGCCCCCATGCCCGCTGTAAGGTGCCCCTCCCTTTCTGTTTTACCTTTAAGTTTCCTCCTCTCACTCTGGGACTCTTTCCAGCCTTACCATTTCCGGTCCGTGAACCCCTCTGGGTATCCGACTCCCTTCCCCCAGCCTCTGTTTCATGTCCCTCCTTTCCACCAACCCCTTCCTCCACTTCTAGGTTGCTTAGTAGCTCAAATTTGTTGTAACACTCTATGCCAGCCTCCATCAAGAGACCTGAGTTAACCCCAACTGCCCCTCTAGGCCACTCCTTTTCCACCCCTCCTACCTTATTGTCATTTGGACCTAACGTTCCACTGTCTGCAGTACTAGGCTGCCCCACAACAATCCCTCTAGACCTGACCCCCCCTCTCTCTTTTTAATCGGACCGTTTGCTCCATAAGTTTTTCCCCGTCTTTAGCATCCCTATCTAAAGGTCCATGCTCCCTAATAACCCCCATCCTACTCGCTGAAACATAGCCCCCTCCAATTTCTGAGCCTTGCGCCGGCCTCACCTCTATCCCTCCCTTCGGCCGCCTATAACCATTCCCCTTATCCTTTGCTGCCCCCCAACTCCTCCAGCTTTCTCCTTAACCAGAGAACCTCCAGGGTACTCCATGTGTGGTCTCTAAGAATGACTTGGAGACTTGGCAGGGAATGCTTCTGAGATGTATATGGGCAAACAAGAGGCCTAGAGTGAGGAAACAGACCTTGTTTTTACCCAAAGAACAGGGTGGGCTTGGGGTACCATGGCTGGTAGGTTATTGGGAGGCTTCCCAGATGAGAAGAGCTCTGCTCTGGAGACACTCGAGGTACAAGGCCACTTGGAAGAAAACTGAGCTGGGAAGTTGTCCATCCCCCCGTTGTCAGCGATACTGTTTCAGACAAAAGATCAATCTGGAACTTTTGGAAGGTTACTCTATGCAACTCGCACTACTTTAGTAGGGTGGAGACGGGAAACAGTGAGGGAAATGAGACATGGGAGGCACTGGAGATATGGTTGGTGGGCTTTTGACCCAACTTTTGGACTGGCAGTATGGGATAAATGGTTCCTGGTAAGAGCTCAAGAAGGGCTGCAGGCACCTTGGCAACTTTTGGGAGAGGGAGGACTGTTGTCTTTTGATGTGGCCCAGAGGTATTTTGGTCTTTCCCCAGCAGATAGAATGAGATATCTACAAATCAGTAGCTTCATCAATAAAAATAAACAAGAACGATCTACAGGGATAAGGGGGGCTATAGAACAGACATTTGAACAAATTTGGAACTCAGAGAACGAACAAGGTGCTATATCTCAGTTGTATAAAAGAAGTCAGCAGCAGATCACTTAAAATCTACAGTATGTTAAAAACTCCTGGGAACAAGAGTTGAACATAACTATATCAAATGGGGAATTGGTAAAGGGTTGGAACAATATTTGGAGGGTGTCCTCTTCCCCCTCCTGGAGGGAATTTCTATGGATAATTAGGATCAGATATTTTAGAGTACCACTGGTAGTCTCCAAGCAACAAATAGGTGCATCCCCTGGCTGTTGGAGAAATTGTGGAGAGGGTATTGCCACGCATGCACATATATTTTGGACATGCCCAATTATTTCAAGCATTTGGACGGAAGTGGTTGCCTGTCTGAAGCAGGTATTTCAGCTCCAAAATCGACTTGGACCAGAATTTTTGGTTCTGGGGGGGTTTCCGGGAGAGATACGGGAGGCGGGAAGCTATATACCTCTGGCAGATCCTGCTTGTGGCAGCCTTGAAAACAATAACCAGAAGATGGTTACAATCAACTACCCCAACAAGGCAGGATTGGTTAGAAGCGGTGGCACAGATTCGACAACTAGAGGAGCTAACATTTAGAGTACAACAGAGATCCCCGGCCTACCTGAACCGATGGACCAGATGGGCGGTCTGGATTTAGGACAAGAGGACTGATAGCACCTTTTGGGGAAGATGTTGTGGCCCCTCCTCCTCCCTCCCCCAGGGCGACTGCCCCAGACTTCCGCCCACAGTAAATAAAATCAAACTAAATAAAACTAAGTAAAATTAAATAAAACTACATAATAATAAAAATGGGATGGTATACCCACCCCCCGAGTTCGGCAATGCTGAGAGCTGGACTCTGGAGGGTTTTCTGGGTGTGCTCCACAATTTTAAGAATGAAAATGACCCTGCCATAGTCAGTGTGCAGATTTTATACCTCTTAGGCAAGGAAATACTTTTTTTTTTTGTTTAAAAACAACTGTATAATTTCAATAGACTTAGAGGCCTCATGATTAGAGCAAATAACAGGACTCTGAGACCCTGATTAGATTAGATTTTATTTTACTTTACTCTTGAAGTTTAAAGTTTAATTCTGTTCTTGTTTTTCATTGTAAATCTGTAAGTTCTCCCAAAGGGAGGTATAAGTTGTATTAAGGTCTATAGTACCTATACAAAATTCCTGAAAACTTAGAGTTCAAAGGAGTGTTTTAGACTGAGAGACCTTTTGGATCAATTTCATCTATATGAATACTAGAGCAATGATAGAATGAGTACTTTTTATTCTTAAGATGTTATTCCTATATGCTTTGTAAAATGACATATAATTCTGACACCTCTGTAAGAAGTAAGCTGCTGGATTGACATGAAACCAATAAAGAAGTATAAAAAGGAAAAAAAAAAACAGTGAACCTCACTCCTGATCTGGAATAACTGCTTGCAGAGTGGACAGCCTCCCTCTCTCCAGGCCCAGTTTAGAATTATTGTTGCCCCACAGCCTGTGCAGCCTACAACTCTTCCGAAAATGCCTGCCTTGTTGGCTTGAGGCCTCCCTGCTTTGCCCTCCCTGGTCATAATGGGACCGGCCGCCCACTTATCCTGGTCCCTTCCTTCGGGAACACTAATTCTACCCCCCCAGGTGGTCATACTGGAGTGTGCTAGATCCGTCCTATGCACTTCTTTTTTTGTGTAATCTGTTTTTATCCCCTCACTCCTGCTCAGGTGCTCGCCACTCCTTTGGGCTCTCCTAGGGTCCTTCCTGCTTCTGCCATCCCCTCTCGAGTCCTGACTCCCCCGCGGGTCCCACATAGCAGCCCTCCTGCAGTATCCCGGCGTTTCCCTTCACCGGGTGGGTCCACCTACTCTGAGGGGGAATGCACCAGTGGAGGGGGAACACTAGCACTTACTTTGTTAGGCTGCAGGATGCTGCTGGGCACCCGCGAGGAATGGCTCCCTGGGGATCCAGAGATGCAGAGGATCTGGAGGCTGTCATCCGGTGAACTCTCAGCCATTTTCCCTTGTTCTGTTGGGGGCAGCGTAGTGACGTCACGGCACATGCCGACGTCCGCTTCTCCCCCAGTTAGCATTTGGGCCATGCGTCCTGCGCTACTCCCAGCCTCCACTAGGAGCCAGTAGGCGCCGGACCAGTCCCCTACCCTCCTCCCGGAGAAGGAGAGCTGTCCATGTGATGCTCAATCCTTCTCCTCCGGCCGGCCCTCCAGTGACCGGGGCTCGTTCCTGAACCCGGGTCGCTGACGTCGAAAGCGGAAATCCAATCCGACCCACCTCCTCCGCCCATTTAATAGAGGTCGGGGCCGGGGTGGGCGGACAGGACAAATAAGCTCCCTTCCAGCTTTAGTCCAAGTCCCGGTACGCAGCTGGGTCTGCCCTTTTATGCCCAGCCGCGAGATAAGCAGAGTTTGAAAAATTTGCCTGGCCTTCTGATAGGCTGCCTAGCACTGATGCTCCAGCTCCACCTGGCCGCCGATTGCAACTGTGAAAGTCCTGCCATTCTGCGGTCTCCTGCCAGCCCCAACTACCGAGCCTGGCCTCCCACCGCTGAATGCAGCCGAAAATGTGCAGGATTTCCTCTCGCCTGTCTCTGTAACTGCTGATGTGGTCACAAGCTCCCCTCCAGCTTTAGTCCAAGTCCCGGTACGAGGCTGGGTCTGCCCTTTTATTTATAGCATATAAGTGAGGTGCTGGTAGCACATTTTAAGGTTGGTGGTGATGGTACAATGGTGCAGTTGTTTTTATGTATCACAACAGACTAGTAATGGCTGTATTTTTCTGTAACAGAAAACACAGGAAATTTAGGGGCCTGACGAAGTGGCATGTTTGCCATGAAACACTGACCAGAAGTTATATGTTTTGTGCAATAATAAAGGAAACAAGAAAAGTATTGCCTGAGTAGTGTTCATCCTACTTTACTGATTTTCTGCTGATTGTTTGCCAAGAGTCAGGGTTGACTGCTGATGCCAATAGAACCGTTCCAGACTTGACTGTCTCTCCAGGTGCCAACTCTGGTCATGCACCCCACGTCTCTCCATTCGACATTGCCAGCCATGCCACAGTGACTGATTCAGGTGGAGTCCCCACTTCCAAGGGTGGAGGGTGCTCCAACCGAGGACTCTAGACCCGAGCCTGGGCTTCCTCATCTCCTGCCCATCGGAAAAGATCGTCCACACCCTGTGTAAGTGGTCAACTTTCTGTATCGCTCTTGGTTGTTGTTTGGGAATTTAGTACATATAGGTATTGTGCTCCCCTTCTGAGGGTAGTGGTATAGTCCCAACACTGTGACTTCAGCATAGAACCCCAGGGACATGAACATAACAGATACAGCAATTACTCCAGTTTCAGCTGTACCACTGAGAGGGGCAGCAGCATAAAGCTGTCTGGAAGATTTGTGTTTTTCTAAGTGTTGTTTTTATTCAGGAATTGTGTGACTCTGAAGCAGGTTTTGGCTGTGACAACCCATCTCTCCCTCTGGGCTGAAACAGCTTTTAGAGAGGTGTCTGTTCTTGGGTATTCGCTGCCAACAGCTGGACTGTCTCCAGCACCACCTTCAAGTCTACAGACTTGAATAATTAAACATGCAATTGCACAAGTTAAAGTCTGGTAGTGTGTCTCTCTCGGGTGGCGGATACTACACAGAGTTTACCTCAGCCAGTGGAAACCAAATATTACCTTAGAAAAATGACATCACAGTCACAACTGTTGAGCAAATAAATAGCTTTTTACTTAACAGAAAGTGCACTTAGCATTTACAGGATATATATTTACAACACAAGAGAGAATAACACTCATACAGGAAAAGTAAACAAATGTTTTGAATAACAGATGGCAAAAGAAGAAGGCTATTACTGAAATATGCTAGTACTAAACTTACCCTTCCCTGTCCTTTCAAGAGACCACTGTGCCCTATGCTAACTGCCAGCTCCCACAGACATAGCTAGAAGGGTAGGCTCTAATCTTAGGTTCTTTCACCAGCTTCAAAGTAAGAAGAACACACTTCATTGTCTTTCAGCCTCTTATCTTTTCTCCTGGTAATACGTAATGCCTATTCCCCCTTTGAATGCACCAACCAACTAGAATGTATGTATTTAATTGTCCCAATCAGATTGAACACTTATCAGTGACCAATTATATTCCCTTTTAACCTTAAGTTTATATTTGAATGAACCAATCCATTCAAACTGGCCTGTGTATGTGGACAGGTCTGTGTGTGTGTGTGTGGAGATGTCCACTCGAGATTTATGACCCAGCTCTTATCTAGCAGCTAGGGAGAACTGAGAATTCCACAAGCTGGATGCTGCTGGACAGTGGATTTTAGCCTGTGTGTGTTTTTTTTTTCCAAACTGCTAAAAAAACACCAGCTAGAGAATCCAAACCATTAAGTCTTTCCTTCCCATTTCTGTCACATTGGCTACCTGGGGAGAGGGTGCACCCATAAATTTAGAAAGTGTGCCTCTTAAACTGACGCTTTCAAATTGACTAACCTGTTAGCGGACTCTCATTATCAGTGCCTGATTGGGGACCAATGTTCCTCAGTACGATGTCTGTATTATAGGCTTACAAAGAAATCTCTAACCTAGTGCCTCAGGTTAGAAAATAAATGTGTTTACTGTGGAGCTTAGCCAGATAGCTAGGTGGGGTTGAACTGCTATCTTCCTTTTATTCCATCCATCTAGTGCCTTTTAGCACGGTGGTGGCCTTCCTTTTCCTGGGTTTGTTCTGTTCTTTTTGAGAACAGAGTTTGCTATTATTTTAAATACTCAGACAAAAATTTGACTGACAGATTCTGTGGTTCTGCTGTCTGATGTGTGCAACCTGAGTCCTCCTTGGTGTTATAGCTTGCTTGGGCTATCTAGTTTGTGCCTAGTGCATTTCTTTCTGTGTATTAGTTTTTTTGTAACTGTTGTTTTTTTGGGGACTATCGTGGTCTGTCCCTGTAAGTGCAGTGCTTAATGCTTTTTTGGTTGCACTCTCACAGCTTGCTGGCTCCCTGCCAGCCCTTACATTTACAGCACTTTCACGCCCCATGGTGCTTTAGTTAAATGCTTGTTCTGGAGCAGGGGGTCACATGTGGGTGCACTTGACACATGCTGATGTGACAACATCACGTGTGCACGCATGACCTCAGAACACATGTACCCAGCGATCTCTCACTCTTCAGGTGGAGCTTAAGCTTTTTGGGCAGGGGTAAATGGAGAAAACGACAAAGGCAGTAAGGACAGGGATGGTGCAAAAAGGGGTAAGGCCATCAAGAAATGGAGGATAATGAGTACCAGTGCCCATAGTCTGGGCAACAAGCTCCCTGAACTGGTGCGTCTTGATGGAAGAGGGATGCCTGGATATCGTGGCAGTCACAGAAACATGGCACACAGAGAACCATGACTGGGATGTTAACATACCAGGGTACACAACCTACAGGAGAGACAGGGAGGGTAGAAGAGGGGGAGGAGTAGCTCTCTATGTAAGGGAAGGGATAAAAGCAACGGACAAAAGAGTAAACAGGGAGGAGAGGAGGCACTGTGGGTCACCTTAGAGACTGGAAATGGCACCACAATCTGCACAGGGGTTGTATACAGACCCCCATCTCAGGGGGAGGGAATGGACAAGGATATGATAGAAGGCATCCTTAGGATGGCAGAGAAAGGGGAGATACTGTTGATAGGGGACCTGAATATGCCAGATGTTAACTGGAGCACCTTTGCTGCAGCTACATCCAAGAGCAGGGCCATTCTCGATGCTCTACAGGGAGCATGCCTCAGACAGCTAGTGTTGGAGCCCACTCGGGAGGGAGCAATCTTAGACCTCGTACTCTCAAATGGAGACAGTGAGAGGATCTCAGATCTAGAAGCGGGTAGCCATCTGGGAACAACTGACCACCAAACAGTGTGGTTCACGATAAACTCAGCTGTAGAGTCGAGCCATACAAAAGTGAGGGTGCTGGACTTCAGGAGAGCTGACTTTGTCAAAATGGGAGAATGCCTTAGCAAAGCACTAGCAAACAGGCAAGAAGGAGGGGGTGGAGCAACAATGGGGAAACATCAAAACTGCCATCACAGAGGCAACAAGCCTTTGTGTGAAGCAAATAAATCAAAATGAAAGAAAAAGCCACTATGGTTCTCAAAAGAGGTGGTGGGGAAGGTTGGGGAGAAAAAGATAGCATTTAGGAAATATAAGGAGACACAGAAGAAGCAGGACAGAGAACTGTACCAGTTAAAGCAGAAGGAAGCAGGGAAGGCAGTCAGAATAGCAAAGGCCCAAACTGCGGAAAAGATAGCCAACTCGGTTAAGAAGGGGGATAAAACCTTTTCAAACAACATGATGGCTTGCTGTATTCTGACTATTGCAGTTAGCTCCAGCCTTTAAACTGCCCCGGAGAACAAAGGGTTAACTTTTCTATGCATGGCATAGAATGCTGAGCTCGAGCTCGGTTGAGGTCTCTGTCTGTTTCCCTTTGAAACTCAACCGTCAGATTCTTTACTCCGCCTCACTGAACAGTCGCCCTGGAGATTCCTCCTGCAGCTCAGTTCAAAAGTCGGTTAAAGTGTCGGTTAAGTTGTCGGTTTTCAACCAAAAATTATTCTGCATAGTCGGTTCAGTCTCTGTCTGCGGTACCGTGAGTACTACATAGGTTTTGTTCTGTTTTTCTGTGTGGAAATTGTGAAGTGTTAGATTGGTTTGGCTGAACCAATCATTTGTAGTGAATTCTTGTGTTTTACTTTAGTGTGTGGTTACCGGTCCTTATCGGTTCTAAAAAAAAAACGTGTTTTTGAGCGTTTTTTCCAATACACGTGACACGGTTAGGAACCGATAAGGAGTTCACTACCTGGTTGCCATAAAAAGGGTAAGTTTGGTTAGGCTGGCCGTGTCTGAGAAACCCAAGAAAAAAATGGGCCCACTGGTTTCAATGACTGCAGTGAGTGTGGGAGGTCTTTGCCAAGGGCAATCCCACACCACCTGTGTTTATTGTCTGGGGTTTGAACACCTCGATACAGACTGCCAAATATGTAAAACTTTCCTAAATCTACCCTTGAAAAGAGATTAGGTAGACTGAGGGAAAAGGAGGCCGAGAAGTCCGCTGACCTGGATGACCAGCCCGGTTCAGTTCCGACCGAACCAGAAGGAGTGCCCTCTGACCAGGGCGATACTTCTTCGGGCAAGAGGAGAGCCGATCCTGAGGGATCTGTTCCTACAAAAAGGAAACGTAAAGAAAAATCGACCGGTTCAGATCCAGAGGTTCATGTTCCGACCGCCGAGAAAATAGCAAGAGCGATTCGGATTGTGGAATTGCTTCGTCCAGTTCCGACCGATCTGGCACCTTTTGGCAGGGGTTCGGTTTGGTCGGTTCCCCCGGTTCAAGATTATACCCCTGAAGACTTTTATGAACCGGAGTTTGAGGAGGAGGGGGAGTTTGAAGATGATGGTGAAAGTCTGGATGTGCCTGTGGAACCGGACATCTCCCCAGACAGACCTTCTGGTATTTCTCCTCCTAGGCTTTCTGAGTCCCCTCCCCACTATCTGTTTTACAGAAAAGTGCCTGAAACCCCCCAGCTTCCTATGGTGGAGGCAATAGAGGATCAAGAGGAGCCTGATTATGTGGAAATGATGGACATCCCAGAGTCCAGGAGACTGTCTATTCCCCGTCACAAATCTTTTGGGAAGCAGACACAGAAAGTCCTGAAGTCTCCCAATTCTGTACCTCCTGTTGACAGAAGGATGGATAAGAGGTATACACTATCAGGCTCAGATACTGAGTTTTTATACCAACAATGCAGCCATGTTGGGGTAGTGCAGGCTGCTGTCTGTGACAAGGCAAATATTCTCTTGGCATCAAAGGTACAATTTCATGCTGCTGTGGACTCCAGTGATGTGTCATCAAGAGTTATGGCTACATCTGTGGCTCTTGGGAGGATGGCTTGGCTCAGATGTACTAGCCTCTCACAGGACACCCAGGCTAAGGCCATGGATTTTCCTGTGGTGGGTAATTCTCTGTTTGGGGAGCAGACAGAGAATTACATGAAGAAAATGGATGAGTACAGAACCACTTATAGGAGTGCTCAGGCCAAGGAGAGGCAAGCAACTCCTCAAAGGCAGCAATCTAGGGGCAGGGGCAGGCCTTTTCATAGGCCTTTTTACCAAGCACAGGCCTCTTCTCCCTTTTCACAGAGGGGGTTCTTTAGAGGGAGAGGCAGAAGGGGGATGAGCAGGGCTGTATCCACTCCTCAGCCTAAGGCCCCTGCCACTCAGTCACCCTGATGGGTCTACCCGGGTTGACTCTCCTATTCCTTTAGGTGCAGGCTGGCTTACTATGTCCAGGACTGGATGTCTGTTACATCAGACAAGTGGGTCCTGGAAGTAGTAAGCCAGGGACTGGTTCTCAGCTTCAAAAAATTTCCAAAGATGAGAACCAGATCTTTTCCACCTGCAGGTCTCTCCGAGACCCTTGCCCTGGAGGCAGAGGTGTCATCTCTTCTGGCTCTGAGAGCCATAGAAAGGGTTCCTACCCTACACTGGGGACAAGATCTGTACTCCAGACACTTCCTTACCCCAAAAAAGACAGGGGAGTGGCGACCCATCCTAGATCTAAGATACCTGAACAAACATCTTTTAAAACCAAAGTTCAAGATGGTGACTCTGGGAATAATTCTTCCTTCTCTAAGGCCAGGGGACTGGCTAGTCTCCCTGGACCTCAAAGATGCCTACTTTCATATTCCCATCGGGTGCTCCCACAGAAAGTACCTGAGGTTCAAGTTGCCCTCAGGCCATTACCAGTTCAAAGCAATGCCCTTTGGCCTAACATCAGCTCCAAGGGTCTTCACAAAGTGCCTGGCAGTAGTTGTTGCCGTTCTAAGAAGGCAAAAGATTTCCATTTTTCCATACCTGGATGATTGGCTCATAGTAGGTCAGTCTCCAGACCAAGTCAAGTCAGACCTGCAAGTGACTCAGCAAGTGCTCACTTCTCTGGGTTTCTTCCTCAACCTCCCCAAATCAGTTCTCGAACCAGTTCAGCTCCTTACCTTTATAGGGGCAGAGCTGGATACTGTCAAAGCAAAAAACTCACTAACTATCCTATGTAGAAATTGTAAAATTTTTACTAGCCAACTGGCAACAAGGAGTTTTGGATTCCCAAAAGACTCAAGTCAGGAAACCCAAAACAAAAACCAACTCCAAAAAGGGATAGCAACAGCAACAAAAGCACCCAAACAAAAAGGGGAGGGTGTGAATTAGGCACCTCTGGTGTGCAACACTGCACCTGCCCACCCACATCCACCCACATCCCAAAAACAGGTTCTGAGAGGGGAAGCAGGGAGGGAGGTCAGAATACAGCAAGACTCCATTAGAAGAAACATAATTACTAAGGTGAGTAATTTTTTCTTCAAACAACATGAAGTATTGCTGTATTCTGACTATTGCAGACTACCAAGCAGTACCTCCATGGAGGAGGGACAGAATCTACTTTGGGAATAGGCTCTGAAGTACTGCTGTGCCAAACCGAGCATCACTCCTTGCCTGGATATCCAGAGAGTAATGCTTGGTAAAGGTATGGACTGTTTTCCAGGTGGCTGCTTGCCAGATTTCTAAGAGAGGGATATCCTTGGCAGCAGCCAGTGAAGCAGCTGTACCTCTTGTAGAGTGAGCCCTCAGGCCTGAGGGTGAAATCTTTCCTAGTTTCTCATAGCAGAATTGTATACAAGACACAATCCACCTGGCAATAGTTCTCTTGGTGGCAGGTCTCCCCTTTCCCACTTCCCCATAAATGAGGAATAACTGGAGGGATTCAAACCTGTGGCCCTTGGTATGCACTATGTAGTAGCTAAGGGCTCTTTTAACATCCAAACTGTATAGCCTTCTCTCCCCCGAGGAAGAATGATCAGTGAAGAAGACAGGGAGAGACGTGGACTGGTTCAAGTGGAAGTTTGAAACCACTTTAGGCAAGAACCTCCTGTTGGTTCTAAGGACCACTTTCTCTCTATGGAAAGAGATAAAGTCAGGTTCCACCGACAGGGCTTGCAATTCACTGATATGTCTGGCAGAGGTAATGGCTACCAAAAACACAGTTTTCCAAGTCAAGTATTTAGGCTCTGCTGAGGACATAGGCTCAAAAGGAGGTTGCATAAGTTAAGCAATGCAAATATTTAAGTCCCAGGCAGGGGCAGGATCCCTAAAGGGGGGATTGGTATGGAGCAATCCTTGAAAAATTTACAGAACACAGAATGAGATGATAGTGAGGAAGACTTTCCCACTGACAAAAAAGCAGACACAGCTGACAAATGTACCTTGAGAGTAGCTGGTCTGAGGCCTAGGCCATTAAGATGGACCATATAATCCAGAACTATAGACAATTCAGCAGTGTCTGGAGAGATATGCTTCTTGGAACATCAAATGCTGAATCTTTTCCATTTCGAGTTATAAGTCTTTCTGGTGGAAGACTTTCGAGAAGCTTTGAGAATGTCCAGAACCCCCTGAGACAGGTGCAAATCTGCATACTCTTAACTCTTCAAGAGCCATGCCTTGAGATTGAGAGACCGAAGATTGGGGTACCAAATCCTCCCCTGAGAGGAGGTTAACAGGCTGTAATTCCTGGGAAGAGATGGGGAAGATGGACTGTTAGAGACAGCAACAGGGAGTACCAAGGCTGTCTGGCCCAGTCTGGAGCGATCAGAATCACTTTGCAAGGTTGTGACCTTATCTTGACTAGGACTTTGAACAGTAGGTGAAAGGGAGGGAAGGCATACAGAAATTTCCCTTCCCAATTCAAAATCAGAGCATCCAGAGGGACTGAACCCAAGACTGGAGGTCTGCAACAAAACAGAGGAGTTGGTGATTGTCTGGGGTTGCAAAGAGATCTATCTCTGGAGTGCCCAACCTTGAAAAAAAACACTTTCAAAACCAGGGGGTCCAGGGACCATTCGTGATTGCCCTGGGAGATCCTGCTTAGTGCATCTGCTAGCACATTGTCCTTTCCTGGAAGGTGGAAAGCTATCAGAGTGGTTTGCAGGGAATAAGCCAGGGACCACAATTTCATGGCTTCTGTGCACAAGGCCGTAGACCGAGTGCCTCCCTGCTTGTTGATGTACCACATGGTGGTGATGTTGTCTGTCCTGACCTGAACCACCTTGTTCTGTACCAGTTGAGAGAAGGCTTTCAGGGCCTGAAAAACTGCCCTGAGTTCCAGGAGATTGATATGAAGGAGGGACTCCTGAGGGGACCACAGTCCTTGGGTTGTGAGATTCCCCCAGATGAGCTCCCCACCCCAAAAGAGAAGCATCTGTGGTAAGGACCACTGAATGAGACTGAGTGACAAAAGGGACCCCTTGCCTTAAATTGTCCTGATCCTGCCGCCATTGAAGAGCTTGGAACAGTGTCCGAGTCACTGGAATCAGTTTGGTAAGAGGGTCCCTCCTTTGGGACCAAAAGGCCCTCAGATGGAACTGAATGTCCCTCATCTGAAATCTTGCCCCATGGACCACTGCTGTAGAAGCTGCCATGTGGTCCAAGAGCTGGAGGAAGTGCCTTGCTGGTCAGGACACCTGAAGGCTGAAAGACGAAGCCAGTTCTATAAGAACCCTTGCCCTTTCCAGGGGAAGAAAGGCTCTTGCTTTGACAGTATCCAGCTCTGCCCCTATAAAGGTAAGGAGCTGAACTGGTTTGAGAACTGATTTGGGGAGGTTGAGGAAGAAACCCAGAGACGTGAGTACTTGCTGAGTCACTTGCACGTCTGACTTGACTTGGTCTGGAGACTGACCTACTATGAGCCAATCATCCAGGTATGGAAAAATGGAAATCTTTTGCCTTCTTAGAAAGGAAACAACTACTGCCAGGCACTTTGTGAAGACCCTTGGAGCTGATGTTAGGCCAAAGGGCATTGCTTTGAACTGGTAATGGCCTGAGGGCAACTTGAACCTGAGGTACTTTCTGTGGGAGCACTTGATGGGAATATGAAAGTAGGCATCTTTGAGGTCCAGGGAGACTAGCCAGTTCCCTGGCCTTAGAGAGGGAAGAATTATTCCCAGAGTCACCATCTTGAACTTTGGTTTTAAAAGATGTTTGTTCAGGTATCTTAGATCTAGGATGGGTCGCCACTCCCCTGTCTTTTTTGGGGTAAGGAAGTGTCTGGAGTACAGATCTTGTCCCCAGTGTAGGGTAGGAACCCTTTCTATGGCTCTCAGAGCCAGAAGAGATGACACCTCTGCCTCCAGGGCAAGGGTCTCAGAGAGACCTGCAGTTGGAAAAGATCTGGTTCTCATCTTTGGAAATTTTTTGAAGCTGAGAACCAGTCCCTGGCTTACTACTTCCAGGACCCACTTGTCTGATGTAACAGACATCCAGTCCTAGACATAGTAAGCCAGCCTGCACCTAAAGGAATAGGAGAGTCGACCCGGGCAGACCCATCAGGGTGTCTGCTTGGCAGGGGCCTTAGGCTGAGGAGTGGATGCAGCCCTGCTCATCCCCCTTCTGCCTCTCCCTCTAAAGAACCCCCTCTGTGAAAAGGGAGAAGAGGCCTGTGCTTGGTAAAAAGGCCTATGAAAAGGCCTGCCCCTGCCCCTAGATTGCTGCCTTTGAGGAGTTGCTTGCCTCTCCTTGGCCTGAGCACTCCTATAAGTGGTTCTGTACTCATCCATGTTCTTCATGTAATTCTCTGTCTGCTCCCCAAACAGAGAATTACCCACCATAGGAAAATCCATGGCCTTAGCCTGGGTGTCCTGTGAGAGGCTAGTACATCTGAGCCAAGCCATCCTCCCAAGAGCCACAGATGTAGCCATGACTCTTGATGACACATCACTGGAGTCCCAGCAGCATGAAATTGTACCTTTGATGCCAAGAGAATATTTGCCTTGTCACAGGCAGCAGCCTGCACTACCCCAACATGGCTGCATTGTTGGTATAAAAACTCAGTATCTGAGCCTGATAGTGTGTACCTCTTGTCCATCCTTCTGTCAACAGGAGGTACAGAATTGGGAGACTTCAGGACTTTTTGTGTCTGCTTCCCAAAAGATTTGTGAAGGGGAATAGACAGTCTCCTGGACTCTGGGATGTCCATCATTTCCACATAATCAGGCTCCTCTTGATCCTCTATTGCCTCCACCATAGGAAGCTGGGGGGTTTCAGCCACTTTTCTGTAAAACAGATAGTGGGGAAGGGACTCAGAAAGCCTAGGAGAGGAAATACCAGAAGGTCTGTCTGGGGAGATGTCCGGTTCCACAAGCACATCCAGACTTTCACCATCATCTTCAAACTCCCCCTTCCTCCTCAAACTCTGGTTCATAAAAGTCTTCAGGGGTATAATCTTGAACCAGGGGAACCGACCGAACCAAACCCCTGCCAAAAGTGCCAGATCGGTCGGAACTGGGCGAAGCAATTCCACAATCCGAATCGCTCTTGCTAGTTTCTCGGCGGTCGGAACATGAACCTCTGGATCTGAACCGGTCGATTTTTCTTTACGTTTTCTTTTTGTAGGAACAGATCCCTCAGGATCGGCTCTCCTCTTGCCTGAAGAAATATCGCCCTGGTCAGAGGGCACTCCTTCTGGTTCGGTCGGAACTGAATCGGGCTGGCCATCCAGGTCAGCGGACTTCTCGGCCTCCTTTACCCTCAGTCTACCTAATCTCTTTTCAAGGGTAGATTTAGGAACATTTTTACATATTTGGCAGTCTGTATCGAGGTGTTCAAACCCCAGACAATAAACACAAGTGGTGTGGGGGTCGGCCTTGGCAAGACCTCCCCCACACTCACCGCAGTGTTGAAACCCAGTGGCCCGCTTTTTTTTCTTGGGTTTCTTAGACATGGCCAGCCTAACCAAACTTATCTTTTATGGCAAACTGCTAGAAGACTCCTTATCGGTTTCTAACCGTGTCACCGGTATTGGAAAAAAGCGTTCAAAACACGTTTTTTTTTTTTAGAACCGATAAGGACCAGTAACCACACACTAAAGTAAAACACAAGAATTCACTACAAATGATTGGTTCAGCCAAACCGATCTAACACTTTACAATTTCCACACAGAAAAACAGAACAAAACCTATCTAGTACTCACGGTACTGCAGACAGAGACTGAACCAACTATGTGGAATAGTTTTTGGTTGAAAACCGACAACTTAACCGACACTTTAACCGACTTTTGAACCGAGCTGCAGGAGGAATCTCCAGAGCGACTGTTCAGTGAGGCGGAGTAAAGAATCTGACGGTTGAGTTTCAAAGGGAAACAGACAGAGACCTCAACCGAGCTCGAGCTCAGCATTCTATGCCATGCATAGAAAAGTTAACCCTTTGTTCTCCGGGGCAGTTTAAAGGCTGGAGCTAACTGCAATAGTCAGAATACAGAAAGACTTCATTAGAAGAAACATAATTACTAAGGTGAGTAATTTTTTCTTGTAGGTACATTAGGGAGCATAGAAAGACAAAGGGAGGGATAGTGAGACTAAATAGAATGGACAGTGGGTGGGCAGAGAGGGACAATGAAAAAGCAGGGATACTGAATGAATACTTCTGCTTAGTATTCACAGAAGAGGAGGAGGGGGAGGTACCTAATCCAATTTACAGAAGCACTCTGGATAGGGGGATTGATCCCAGTCCTTTCACAGAAGAAAGGGTTCTGAAAGAACTCCTAAAACTGAAGGTGGACAAAGCAATGAGGCCTGACGGGATTCACCCTAGAATTCTAAAAGAATTAAGGTGAGAACTAGTGACACCACTGACTACCCTTTTTAACAAATCATGGGAGGATGGTGTGGTACCTGAAGAGTGGAGGAGGGCAGATGTGATTCCTCTTCACAAAAGTGGGAGCAAGCCAGAGGCAGGAAACTACAGACCTGTCAGTTTGACCTCTGTGGTAGGGGAAAATGATGGAATCACTTCTGAAGGAAAGAATTGTTGAGTACATAGAAGCCAGTGGGGCACAGGACCCAAGGCAGCATGGATTCACAGTGGGAAGGTCATGTCAGATGAATCTAATCGATTTCTTTGACTGGGTGACCAAAGTAGTAGACCAGGGAGGGGCTGTGGACATGGCCCACCTAGACTTTAGCAAGGCATTTGACACAGTCCCACACAAAAGATTAATAAACAAATTAGCCTGCCTGGGAGTGGGTCCCAGGGTGGTAGCCTGGGTAAAACATTGGCTGGACAACAGGACACAGAAGGTAATAGTTAACAGAGTCCACTGTGAAGAAAGGGGGTTACTAGTGGGGTATCTCAGGGTTCAGTACTGGGTCCAGTACTTTTTAATGTCTTCATAAGTGACATTGCAGAGGGTCTGTAAGAAAAAGTATGCCTCTTTGCAGACGACACAAAGATCTGCAACAGGGTTGATACACAAGGGGGGGGTGGAAAGGATGAGAAGGGGCTTGGCAAGGTTGGAGGAATGGTCAGAAGTATGGCAGCTTGGATTCAATGCAAAGAAGTGCAAAATAATGCACCTGGGAAACAAAAACCCAGGGGAAGAGTACACAATGGGAGGGGAGGTAGTAACAACAACAAAAATGGAAAGGGACTGAGGGGTAATCATATCAGATGACCTTAAGGTTAGCAAGCAATCTGAGAAGGCAGTAGGGAGGGCTGGGGGGATACTGGGATGTATCGGGAGAGGCATCATCAGCAGAAAACAGGAAGTTGTTATCCCTCTGTACAGACAGTTGGTGAGACCCTATCTGGAGTACTATGTCCAGTTCTGGAGACCCCATCTCCGCAAGGACATAGACAGGATGGAGGCAGTCCAGAGGAGGGCAGCTAAAATGGTGCAGAGTCTGCAAGAGAAGCCATATGAGAAGAGACTAAAGGAGCTTAATACGTATAACCTTGAGGAAAGGAGGGAGAGGGGGGACATGATTGAAACTTTTAAGTACCTCAGTGGAATCAACAAAGTCCAAGAGGGTAGCATCTTTCAGAAAAAGAGATGTGCAAGAACAAGGGGACACAATTTGAAGATGGGGGAGGGACGGCTCAGGTGCAGTGTGAGGAAGTATTTTTTTGACAGAGAGGGTGGCGGACATATGGAACCTCCTTCCTGAGGAGGTTGTGAGGTCTAAAACTGTGGGAGAATTCAAGAATGCGTGGGACAGACATAAAGCAATTCTTGTAGGGGGTAGGAAGAAATAGGCTCTTGGTTAACTAGGATCTGCAGCTTATCCAGTAGGTAGGGAAATGGGCAGACTAGGTGGGCCAAGCGGTCCTTATCTGCCGTCAAAGTCAATGTTTCTATGTTTTTGCTTCAGTAAGCTGTTTGTTTATTTTTCAACGCTATTAATTGTATTTCTCTTAGTGGCAGGCAGCTATGCAAGGGGTTGAACCACAGCATGTAAGAAGGGTTTGGTTTAAGTTTTGCCAGCTGACTATCTCAGGTAGACTGGAAGAGCAAGGCTGGGGAAGCAGAGCAATTTTTCTAAAGGGTCAGCCTTATAGAAAATTGAAGCTCCTTGTATAGCCTGTCAATAATTCCAACCAGGATCAGTGGCACCATGGCTTATCGTAGAGCGATTATTTTTAAAAGATGTAAAACCTCCTGCAGGACTGTGAGACCCTCCCCTATGGGGCCATACTGTCCTTTCCATGTAGTGCAATCTAACTTGTCTATTTCAGTTCCCCCCCCAGCTGAACCCCCGGTTTGGGGGTGCACCTGTGGTGCTGTCTGGCAGCAGTAAAGCTCAGTTTCACATATCCATATTGCTTCTCTTAAATGAGATGCTACATGCTGATGTTCTGCAGGTGGTACCTGTAAAGACACCAAGACCAAAAGTGTGCTGTTCAGGTCAGAGGGTCCCATACCAGCATGTCCAAATCTGCCTGAGCAGAGAGACCCTGCTTACTCATATTTGCAAGTGATCACTGACCTTGATGACATGGAAGGTCAAGAGAAAGATGCAGGGGTTCTGTGGAGAATTCTGACCTGAAAGAGTGGGATCCATCAGATGAGGAAGAGTGTCCCTACAGGGAGGAGGGGAAGAGGACAGAACCCAAAAGAAGATTACAGTACCTACCTTGTTTGACTCAAGCTCACTGTTTTATCTTACAACTGAGTCTTGAAGGACTTTACAGTTAAAGGAGGTCCAGGACATAGAGACTCTTGATGTGAATCCCATTATTTCTGCCTCAGCCTCTGCCCTAAAGTGTATTCTGAATTGCCATCACTGTGACCATATTATTTTATTTATTTATTTATTTATTTCATAATTCAGATTTACAACCTTTGAGTCAAAGACTTATTTACAAAGGCACCTCGTCACAGGGAGGGTAGACAACAGTTGGTGGTGGAGTACAACAATGGAGAACATTACAGGTGAGATACAATAAAAGAACACACAAAGCAATTCCAGTAATACAAAGGTGTACAAAGGCTTCAGTTAGTTACAGTTAGTCTAGTATATAAATAATAAGGTACTGTTAGGGGTTCTAGGGAGCGATACCTGGGGGAAGGGGTGGTTGCTGGGGGAGAAGGCAGTCTGGAAGGACATTGTCTGTAAATTGGGCCAGGTGGAGCTCTAGGTATGGGCCAGTCAGGGGCGTTTACAGCTCTGAGTGTCAGTGAGGTGGTTTCAGAGGGGAACTTTTGAAGGGGCCGATTTGGGGATGTTTTTGATATGAGTGGAGAGGGAGTTGTACCAAGAGGGGGCTCTGTGGTGGAATGATCTTTGGGCGAGAGAGGTCCTGGCTCTCGGGACCTGGAAGGTGGCTTTGGTTGCGCTTCGGGTGGCGACTGAGTGGGAGGCCAATTTTAGGGATGCAGCAACCCCATGGGGGGAGAGCCCAAGTAGTGATTTTTTTGCCAGTATACAGGTGTGGTAGCGCAGGTGCTCATCAAAGGTGGGTAAGTTCGAGGAGGAGTAGAGCTGGCATGTGTGTGTTCTGCTGGGGGCACCGCCGGTCAGCAGCCTGCAAGCCTTTGTTGATTGAGGTCTGGACTTTGGTGAGGGCAGTGGGGTCAGCAGCCGCATAGATAGGGAGCCCGTAGTCGACCAGTGACAGGATGGAGGAGGTGATGGCCAGCCGGAGGGCATTCTGAGGGAGGCAGTCTTTGTGGCGGTAGAGGAGTCCAATCCGGGTGTGTATGGCAGTGGACAGGGAATTAAGATGAGAGTGGAAAGAGAGAGCCAAGTGGAAGGTGATGCCCAGATATTTGTATGCAAACGCCTCTTCAAGGGGGTGTAGGGTGCTGGGGAGGATGAGAAGGGGGGCATTTCTGGAGTTACTTTGGCGGTGGGCAAGAAGCATAGATTTTGTCTTTTTGAGATTCAGAACTAGACGATGGTCGAGGAACCATTTTTCAGCTTGGCTGAAGGTGAGTTGCAGAGAGTTCTAGAGGGTGATGGGGTCGGGGTAGGAGGCGACAAGAACCACATCGTCTGCATATAGGAACATAATGCCCGAGCAGGAGCTAGAAAGGGTGTTTAGAAAGAGACTGAACAATGTGGGGCCTAGGATGGAACCCTGGGGCACCCCTGAGTGAACAGGTAGGGCAGCTGATAGGGTACCGTTTATCTTGACCCATAGATCCCATGACCCATCTTTAGATCAGGAATGGGCTAGGGAGGACAAGTGGAAGATGCTACTCAGACCCAGGGTTCGATGTTATCTCTGTCAGGAGAAAATTTTTCAAAAGTGGGAAATTCCTCCACTATTGAAGTGCAATGAAGAACACCACCATTCCTTTAGAAGATTCAGCGGCCTTGTCAGACGTTCATGACAAAAAGGTGGATGCAGCATGCAGACGAGCCTTTACTTTGCATGGCGTCAATCTACAAATGATGTATACCTCCCTCATTGTCTCCAGGGCCATAAGTTCCTGGGTCATTACCTTGCTTAGGTTCATTGCATAGGATTCATAAGAGGTTAATTTTTTGCAGCTCATTTTGATGGCCTTCTGTTTTCTGGGAGATGCGACTGTAGACAGTTTGCATATTTAGTCTTGCTCAGCCTACTCTGTTGTGATGGCCTTGGGAGAGGTGTGGCTGCTCCACTGGGCTGCAGATCAGGCATGTAAGACAAGACTGCACAATATGCCGTTTGCTGGGGGTTTGCTTTTTGGTCTGGAACTGGATGGGATTTTGAAGGACACCAGGACAAGGAAAGAGAGTTGCTAGTCTTAAAGCAGCAACAGAAGGCCACCAGACAGTCAAAGGGTGGATTTTGGCTCTTTCAGAACTGCTGTAACAAGCGAAGAAGTGGAGCTTACTCCGGATTCAAAGGTAACAGTATCCAGTACCTTTGCTCGTAAAGGCAGTGGAGGTGCAGACAAGAGAGCTGGATCTTCACAATGAAGGTGCACAGGCTCATCTCTGTCTTCATCCCTTGGTGAAAGACTGCATCATATTTACCAGCAGTGGGCACAGTCAATGTCAGATACATGGGTACTGGAAATTCTGACTCTGGAATATGCTCTAGAATTCTTGTCTATGCCCACAAGAGATAATTTGCATCAGTCTCTGGTTCCTCAGAACCAGCCAAAAAAGTAGGCACTAAGCCACACTGTGGACCACCTGATCCAGACAGAGGCAATCACCCCAGTTCCTCACAGTGAGAAAAGGTAGTGGTTCTACTCCATTTATTTCAGAATCTCCAAGAAGTCGAGTGGCTTCCACTTGAACCTGGACCTGAAACACTTGAACGGATTTGTCAGACACGTGATATTCAAGATGAAGTCCCTACACTTCATCATTTGAATAGTCCAGCCAAGGGACTACCTGGCGTTTACCAGGTTGGAGGATCCCTATCTCCACATTCTGATCCACCAGTCACACCAAAAATACCTGAGATTTGCAATTCAGGAGTGATATTTTTAGTGCCGAGCTCTTCCTCCCTTGGGTTTAGAAACTACACCAAGAGTGTTGTCAAAAGATTGTGCTGATGGCACAACTGGGGGGGAGGGGCATTATGTATACACCTACCTGGATGATCTCATCAAGGTGACAGTGTGTAAATCTTCTGTGCAGCTCCTAGCTTGTTTTGTTTTTTCCAATTATTTAACCAGGTGAGACACACTAAGTTGAAAGCTTGTTTACAGGTGCAACCTGGGAGCACGAGGAAGTTAAGTGTCTTGCTTGGGGTCACACAGTATGCAAGTGGGGGCTGTGGTATTCAAACCCAGGTCTCCAGATTTGCAGCTCAGAGCCTTAAACCACAGCACCATACTGCCTCCTGGCGAAGGCAGATCACCACAACCTATGCATTATTGTTTGGGCTTGGACCATAATTTTGAAAACTGTTAACTCTGCAAAGTTTCTTACCTCAAAACAAAGAAAACAGGACAGCTAAATAGTAGTCTGTTGATCCCACCATTTACTTCTGTGTCCCAAGAACATCTTCCAGTAATATAATTATGAAAGGGGTCCCCAGATGGTGGAAGGCATGCATTGGATGATTCCTTGTTCTCACAGTGGCCACCAACTTCAAAAGGGGCTGAACATTGGTGAAAGAAGTAATTTCTGCCCAACACAAAAGAACCTCTGGCCAGCTGTTGCCCTTAATATTTGGGAAAGGGAAGTTCAAGGAGAAACACTACACAGTTCCTCTGCCAAGCAGGAGATGGAGCAACCAGTGCCAAGGAGAACATTGCCCTCCCTGGGGGACATAAAACAGATATAGCAATTTTTCCAGACCATGCAGGCCATGGGGAACCCTGCTTTACCCATCCTCTCCCACACTCAATATCCAGTACAGAACCTGGTCAGGGAATACGAGAAAGAAGTGGAGGACCTGACTGAGCCTTTTTGTCCCCAGAATGGGAATTTGGTTCCTCTCCCAGAGTCCATGAAGTCTTTACATTATACTCTGCATTTGTTAGCGAAATGGTTAGTATGCTATAGCAACCATCCACAGAGTCTTCAGTGGACATAGAGGAAGCAGAGTTTATGAGTATGCTGGAAATTACTTCTTCCAAGAGGTTGTTGGTTCTAATCCACAAATCCCACAGAAAGGCCACTGCTAAGATGGTAGCCACACCATATACTGCATTGGCCATTAATAAACAAGTGGAGAAATTTTATCAGGTGGACAGGGATAGTTCAGAGTTCCTCTTTGCCCACCCTACCCATTAAGAAGTGGTACAATCTCCAGTCTGTGAAAATACTAAGGTTCCCTTGGCATCTGTTTCCCCAGACAAGGATTACAGAAACTGGACCATATGTCTAGAAAGGCTTACACTACCTCATCCCTGTTGTTGAGGCAGGCAGCTTATTTAGGCTACATTGCATGTTATCAGCAGGCATTGTGGAATGCAGTCCTGCCAATATGTGACAGTTTTCCTCTGCAGGTACAGACTCACCTGGTACACACAGTGAAAGCTGGTCTGGAAGCTGCAAAGTACAATTTTAACCCCAGTAATACTCAGGTATTCATAACTTCTGCAGTGTCCCTTTAAGACTGAACTGCCTGGAGGCAATTTGGAACGGTATGCAAATGATGGAATCTTTGTGCATGCTATTTTCAAATGCTGCCTTGAACTAACTGCCAAGGTTCTAAACCCTCAGATTTCACTCTCCGCCTGTCAAGACCAGAAGCTCGGAGATCCTCTCCTCATATACCTATCCTGATCGGATAAAACTAATAAAAATGCGTAAGTATTTTTATCCTTTTCAGTTGCTGCCTTTTGCTAGTTGTTAAGATTAGCTAAACCGTCGATATTGTATTTAAAGGGTCTAGTACGATTTCCCGTCACTCATCTGACCGACGTTTACATTCCCGAGTATAGCTTCCCGTAAACCAGCTTCCCGATCTGCTATTTTTACCGACGAGACTCTCCCCCGGCATACCATTTCCCCGTTTGTCATCTACCTGCCGTAATTTACATAGATGATAAGCTGTGCACTGATGAATATGCAAAGTTTGTACCAGCTGAAATTATACCGATCAGGGAAATCTGAGCTGGGGTAACAACTACCCTTGGATCACAGCTGATGGTTGGTGAAATGCAGTCCCTTTGTAAAGACTCACAGACATATATGAACTTATGCGATTTTTTTCCTCTAATTTCTTCCCATTTTCTCCACTGCTCAACTACCCTACCGACAAGGCTCCTGACTGCGGGGGGTTAGAGTGTACTGTGTAGTCGTATGAAAGTTCTCAAGCTGTTCGGGGTTCCCACCTCCTCCTAAATCTGACAGCACTGACTAGCAGTCCAGAGCGAGGTGTTTGGCTCCTCATGGGTCACAACATGCCCAACAGATATCACCCAACAGCTGCATGTGGTGTGCGTATAATGCACACTTTTTGTTTTGTTTTTTTTACACACTTTAAAAAAAAAAAAAGTCCCAATATCTAGTTAAAAAAATCACAAACTATCCGTGCAGCCCAAACTCCTTTCTACCTGGTCATTAAGCCAATTCTGCCCGTACAACGTCCCCAAGACGTCCATCGTGAGGACGTGCCACTTGTAATTGACTGGCATCCTCCCCCAATTTTTCTGTATACGTAAACAAACCCACTCCTATGTTCTGCCAATTCTGCGAGTGGTCAGAGCATGTGCGCGAAGCGGAACAGAATGGTTTCTCCTGAGATAATGGTGAACAGGGCAGGTTTGTTTACATATATGGCGCTTCAAACAAAGCTGAAATACTAAACAATTAGGCAGGAGAAAAATGGTTCTGATTTTGCTAAAGGTTAATGATGAAGTTAAGCGCCTGCACAGTTTTAAGTTTTGGGATCGCCACCAAATGTAAGCATACATAAAGGTACCTGTACTTCATTCAGTTGCAGTTTGGGTTTTGAGCCGATCGCCATCAAATGTAAGCATGTCGGGGGTTTAGGAGACGGGGTTTAATTATAGGCGGGCAAACAATGGACGGGATTAGCATTGACGGGATGCGGCATCTGTAGGGAAGTTGGTTGCGGGCAGTCAGTCGTCGGGGTAGTATGAGTCGGGAAATTGTACGGATCCCTATTTAAATTATATCTTTCTCGGTTTCTCCCGATTCGGTATAACCGGTGGGGAACCGGGGTTTATTCTGCATTTATTGGAGTTCCCTGACTAAGGAACTCCGTTAGTTTAACCTAAATTTGTTTTAAAACATTTATTTTGTGAACCGCTAATCTCTGTTCTTGAACCGCTAGCTCCCATTCATTTTTCGTTTCAGTTTCCAGTTCCGATCGGTTTCTCATCAGTTCAGAAACTGACCGAAAGCGCTAAATAAGTTTTAAAAATCTTTCTTATTTAGCGGTTATTTGTTTTGGGCGTTTCAAACAACATGAAGTCTTGCTGTATTCTGACAATTGCAGTTAGCTCTAGCACTTGAACTGCCCCGGAGAGTGAATGGTTAAAATTCTATGCCAGGCATAGAACACTGGGCTCGAGCTCGGTTGAAAACTCTTTCTGTAATACTTTGAAACCAAACTGTCAGATTCTTTACTCTGCCTCACTGAACAGTCGCTCTGTAGATTTCTCCTTCTGCTTGGTTCAAAGTCAGTTAAAGTTGTCGGTTTTAGTCCGCAATAAGTTCCGTTTGTCAGTTTGGGACTCTGTCTGTGGTACTATAAGTACTGAGATAGTTATTGTGTGGAAATTGTAAAGCTTTTTCGATCGGTTCAGCTGAACTGATCCTTTAGAAAAATCTTTTGTGAAAAAAGTTTAGTGTGTGGTTACCGGTCCGTATCGGTTTAAAAACGATGAATTGAACTTTTTTCCAACACCCGTATTTCTGGTGAAACCTATAGAAGTCTTGCCTGGGTTTGCTGTATAAAGGGTAAGGATTTTGTTAGGTTGGCCATGTCTTGAAACCCAAGGAAAAAAGCAGGCCACTGGGTTTCAACACTGCAGTGTGTGTGGGGAGATCTTTGCTAAGGCCGATCCCCACACCACTTGTGTTTACAGTCTGGGGTTTGACCACCTCAATTCAGACTGCCAAATTTGCAGGAATTTCCCTAAGTCTACTTTGGATAAAAGGTTAGGTAGACTTAGGGATAAGGAGGCCGAGAAATCCGCTGACCCGGAAGGCCAGCCCGGTTCGGTTCCTACCAAACCACAAGGAGTGCCCTCTGACCAGGGAGATACTTCTTTGCGCAAGAGGAGAGCCGGTCCTGAGGGATCAGCTCCTACTAAAAGAAAGCGCAAGGATAAATTGGCCATTTCGGATCCAGACCTTCTTGTTCCGATCGACGAAGAGATAGCCAGAGCGATTCAGATTGTTGAATCGCTTCATCCGGTTCTGACCAATCCGGCACCTTCTGGCAGGGGTTCGGATTGGTCGGTTCCCCGGTTCAGGATTATTCACCTGAAGATTTTTAGGAACCGGAGTTTGATGAGGAGGGGGATTTTGAAGAGGATGGTTATGACGGTGAAAGTCTGGATGTGCCTGTGGAACCGGACATCTCCCCAGACAGACCTTCTGGTGTTTCCCTTCCTAGGCTTTCTGAGTCCCCTTCCCACTTTCTGTTTTACAGAAAAGTGGCTCAACGCCTCCAGCTTCCTATAGAGGAGGCTGTGGAGGATCAGGAGGAGCTTGATTTTGTTGAGATGATGGGCATCCCAGAGTCTAAGAGACTGTCTATTCCCCTCCATAAGTCCTTTGGGAAACAGACACAAAAAATTCTAAGGTCTCCTAACTCTGTACCTCCTGTTGACAAGAGAATGGACAAGAGGTACACCTTGTCAGGCTCAGATATGGAGTTTTTCTATCAGCAATGCAGCGATGTTGGGGTAGTGCAAGGCTGCAGCCTGAGACAAGGCAAATATTCCCTTGGCTTCACACCCCCCAGACAAAGACTCCAGGAAGACAGATGCCATGGCAAAGAAGCAGCATATGGCATCATCTTTGGGACTCAGGCAGACTAACTATATGGCCTATACAGCCAGGTACCAGAAGTCCAGGTGGGACACTGTACTGGCACTGGCTAAACAGGCTTCCCCCCAGCTAGCCAAGGAGATGGAGGGGGTGGCTGCTGATGGGATCGAGGCATCAAAGGTGCAATTTCATGCTGCTGTGGACTCCAGTGATGTGTCCTCAAGAGTCATGGCTGCATCTGTGGCTCTTCGGAGAATGGCTTGGCTCAGATGTACTAGCCTTTCGCAGGACACCCAGGCTAAGGCCATGGATTTCTCTGTGGTGGGTAATTCTCTGTTTGGGGAGCAGACAGAGAATTACATGAAGAAAATGGATGAGTACAGGACCACTTATAGGAGTGCCCAGGCCAAGGAGAAGCAGGCAACTCCTCAAAGGCAGCAGGCTAGGGGCAGGGGCAGCCCTTTTCATAGGCCTTTCTACCATGCGCAGGCCTCTTTTTCCTTTTCTCAGAGGGGGTTCTTCAGAGGGAGAGGCAGAAGGGGGATGAGCAGGGCTGCATCCACCCCTCAGCCTAAGGCTCCTGCCAAGAAGACACCCTGATGTGTCAGCCTGGGTCAACTCCCCCATTCCGGTAGGCGGTAGGCTGTCTTACTTTGTCCAGGACTGGATGTCTTTTACCTCAGACAACTGGGTCCTGGAGGTTGTAAGCCAAGGGCTGGTTCTCCATTTCAAACATTTTCCGAAACTGAGACCCAGATCCGTTCCACCTGCAAATACATCAGAAACCCTTGCTCTAGAGGCAGAGGTTGCCTCTTTACTGGCCTTAAGAGCCATAGAGAGAGAGTTCCTACCCCATACAGGGGCAAAGGTCTGTACTCCAGGTACTTCCTTACTCCAAAAAAGACAGGGGAGTGGTGACCCATCCTAGATCTAAGATACCTAAACAAGCACCTACTAAAGCCAAAATTCAAAATGGTGACTCTGGGAACAGTTCTTCCCTCTCTGAGGCCAAGAGACTGGCTAGCCTCCCTGGACCTCAAGGATGCCTATTTTCACATTGCCATCAGGTGCTCCCACAGAAAGTACCTCAGTGTCGAATTGCCCTCAGGCCATTACCAGTTCAGAGCAATGCCCTTTGGCCTAACTTCAGCTCCAAGGGTGATTACAAAGTGCCTAGCAGTAGTGGTGGCCTTTTTAAGAAGGAAAAGGATTTCTATCTTTCCTTAGAAAACAGATATGAAGGTGCGTCTCAGGTGATTTCCCAGGTGCTGATACAATAAGGAAGGCAAATCCCAAAAAATTGACATGTACAAAAGCTTGTAGCACTTGCGGTTTCACTCTATCTTTCCATACCCGGACGATTCGCTCCTTGTGGGCCAGTCCCAAGACCAAGTCAAGTCAGATCTGCAGGTTACCCAGCAAGTTCTCACTTCCCTGGGGTTCCTTCTCAATCTTCCCAAGTCAGTTCTTGAGCCAGTATAGCTCCTCACTTTTATAGGAGCAGAGCTGGACACGCTCAAGGCAAGAGCTTTCCTTCCTCTGGAAAGGGCAAAAGCCATCTCTCAGCTGGCCTCTTCCTTCCTCCCTCTGGTTTCTTGACTAGCAAGGCATTTTCTTCAGCTTTTGGGCCACATGGCAGGTTCCATGGCAGTGGTCCAAGGGGCAAGATTTCAGATGAGGGACATTCAGTTCCATCTGAGGACCTTTTGGTCCCAAAGGAAAGATCCTCTTACCAAACTAGTTCCTGTTACTCAGACCTTAATTCAGGCCCTTCAATGGTGGCTGGACCTGGACAATCTGAGGCAAGGTGTTCCATTTGTCACTCAGATTCACTCTGTGGTTCTTACCACAGATGCTTCCCTTTTGGGGTGGGTAGCCCATCTGGGGGCTCTCACAGCCCAGGGACTGTGGTCCCCTCAGGAATCCCTTCTTCATATCAACCTCCTGGAGCTCAGGGCAGTACTTCTTGCCCTACAAGCTTTCTCTCAGTCAGTACAGAACAAGGTGGTTCAGGTCAGGACGGACACACTACCACCATGTGGTACATCAACAAGCAGGGAGGCACTCAGTCCATGGCCTTGTGCATGGAGGCCATGAAAATATGGTCCCTGGCTTATTCCCTACAGACCTCTCTGATAGCAGTCCACCTCCCAGGAAAGGACAATGTGCTAGCAGATGCATTGAGCAGGATTTCCCAGGGCAATCACGAATGGTCTCTGGATCCTTTGGTGTTGAACGTGATTTTCTCAAGTTGGGGCACACCAGAGATAGATCTCTTTGCAGACCCAGACAATCACCAACTTCCTCTGTTTTGTTGCAGACCCCCCAGTCTTAGGCTCAGTCCCTCTGGATGCTGATTTTGAACTAGGAAGGGACATTTCTCTATGCCTTCCCTCTCTTCCCTCTACTGTTCAAGGTTCTAGTCATGGTAAGGTCACAACCTTGCAAAGTGATTCTGATTGCTCCAGACTGGGTCAGGCAGCCTTGGTACCCCCTGTTGCTGTCCCTAGCAGTCCATCTTCCCCGGAATCACAACCTGTTAACCTTCTCTCAGGGGAGGATTTGGTACCCCCAATCTTCGGTCACTCAATCTCAAGGCATGGCTCTTGAAGGGTTAGAGTATGTAGATTTGCATCTGTCCCAAGGTGTTCTGGATATTCTCAAAGCATCTCGAAAGCCTGCCACCAGAAAAACTTACAACTCCAAATGGAAAAGGTTCAGCATTTGGTGTTCCAAGAAGCATATATCCCCAGACACTGCTGAGTTGTCTACAGTTCTGGATTATATGGTTCACCTTAATGACCTAGGCCTCAAACCAGCTACTCTCAAAGTTCATTTGTCAGCAGTTTCTGCTTTCCTGTCAGTGGGGAAGTCTTCCTCTCTGTCATCTCACCCTGTATTCTGTAAATTTTTCAAAGGATTGTTTCATACCAATCCCCCTTTTAGGGATCCTGCTTCTGCCTGGGATTTGAATATTTGCATTGCTCAGCTTATGCAACCCCACTTTGAGCCGATGTCCTCAGCAGAGCTCAAGTACTTGACCTGGAAAACTGTGTTTTTGGTTGCTGTTACCTCTGCGAGACGTATCAGTGAATTGCAAGCCCTGTCAGTTGAGCCTGACTTCATTTCATTCCATAGAGATAAGGTGATCCTTAGAACTAATAGAAGGTTCTTACCCAAAGTGGTTTCTGATTTCCACTTAAACCAATCTATGTATCTTCCTGTGTTCTTCACTGATCATACCTCCTCAGGAGAGTGGAGGCTACACAGTTTAGATGTTAAAAGGGCCCTTAGTTACTACATAGAATGTACAAAGGGTCACAGGTTTGACTCCCTTCAGTTGTTCCTCACTTATGGGAAAGTAGGTAAGGGCAAACCTGCCACCAAGAGAACCATTGCCAGGTGGATTGTGTCCTGTATCCAATTCTGCTGAGAAACTGGGAAAAATTTCACCCTCAGGCCTGAGGGCGCATTCCACTAGAGGTCCAGCTGCATCTCTGGCTGCGGCCAGCGATATTCCTTTGTTAGAAATTTGCCAAGCAGCCACCTGGAAAACGGTTCATACCTTCACCAAGCATTACTCTCTGGATATCCAGGCTCGGAGCAATGCTAGGTTTGGCACAGCAGTACTTCAGAACCTATTCCCAAAGTAGGTTCTGTCCCTCCTCCTTGGAGGTACTGCTTGGTAGTCTGCAATTGTCAGAATATAGCAAGACTTCATGTTGTTTGAAGAAAAAATTACTCACCTTAGTAATTGTGTTTCTTCTAATGGAGTCTTGCTGTATTCTGACCTCCATCCCTTCCTCCCCTCTTAGAACCTGTTTTGGGAAGTGGGTGGGCAGGTGCAGTGTTGCACCCCGGGGTGTCTTCAGCCCAATTTCTGTTGTGTTGGGTGCTTTGTGTTTGATTAGTTAAGAGTTTTTATGCTTTATTACTTGTTTTTTGGTCTTTGGGTTTCTTGACTTGAGTCTTTTAGGAACCTAAAGCCTTTAATACCAGTTGGCTAGTAGGAATTTTACAATTTCCACATTATCTAGTGAGTGAGTTTTAGCTCGTAAGAATCTGCCGGTTTGGTTTCAAAGTATTACAGACAGAGTTTTCAACCGAGCTTGAGCCCAACGTTCTATGCCTGGCATAGAATTTTAACCCATCACTCTCTGGGGCAGTTCAAGTGCTGGAGCTAACTGCAATTGTCAGGATACAGCAAGACTCCATTAGCAGAAACACAATTACTAAGGTGAGTAATTTTTTCTTTTTACCCACAGAATATCTGAAAGCCTAAAAGAAGAACTGGTGAACCCGGTTTCAAACCTTGTACCGATTGTGGTGAGAGTTTTGCCAAGGCAGACAAGCATAATTTATGTAGATACATAGATACATAGACAGTGTCGGCAGATAAGGGCCTATGGCCCACCCAGTCTGCCCATTTGAGCTTGTAAGTTCAGTTTGTTTTCCTAGAAGTCTGTTGCCCCTTACCCCTGACCTCCAGAATTCCTTTATGTCTATCCCATGCATTCTTAAATCCCGTGATTGTTTCAGCTCCCACCACTTCCTCTGGCAGGGTGTTCCACTTGTCCACCACCCGTTCTGTGAAGAAATTCTTTCTCATGTTTCCTCTGAATCGTCCTCCCTCCAACTTCATCCCATGCCCTCTAGTCCTGGAACATCTTTTTCGCTTAAAAATAGTGTTTTCCTGCACCCTGTTCCTCCCTGTAAGATACTTGTACTTGTATGTGTTGTTTGCTTGGGCTTTGAACATTTAAAAACAGACTGTGATATTTGTAAAACATTTCCTGAGAAAACTGTTGAAAAGCGCCTTGAAAGGCTCAAGAAAAAGCTGTCTGTTCCTAAGGGTCCCTCGAGCTCTGACCAGCCGACACCCTCTGTTTCTGTGGGTGAAACCATTTTCATAACAACAGCTGTAATTGCCACCCCTGAGACGGATACACAAGCAGTTCGAAAGAGGCTTGCTGAACTGGCTGACTCTCCGGTTCCCTCTAAAAAATCCAAGAAAATAAAGCACACAGAACCCCCAGTTGAACAGCATTTGGGGACTTCTGTGCCTGCAATAAAAATGCCAACTGCTGATGAGATTACACAGGCCTTTCGAGTTATCCAGGCTTTACAGGGGCTGACTGCTCCTCTGCCTCAGACTCCTGCCAAACAGACTGGCTCTTCTTCTCAGTCTTTGAACAAGAAGAGTATGTTGATATTGATGTGGAGGATGAGGGGGACCACATTGACTGGAGGTTTCCCCTGAACAAGACTTTGGTTCTCCTCCTAGGGCATCTGAGGATTTTTCCTCACACTTTACTTTTGTAAGAAGGATGGTGGATGCATTAGACATCCCCACAAGTGAGGTGATTGAGGATGAAGAAGAAGCTGAATATATGGAAATGATGGTGCTGACACCCTCGAAAAAGCTTCTCCTTATTGTTAACAAGTTCTTTAAGAAGGATGCCTTAAAGATTTTGCAAACACCTAATACTGCTCCCCCTCTGGATAAGAGGCTGGATAAACAGTATCAGTTGGAAAGACAGGGTGCTGAATTCTTGTTCTCTCACCCTGACCACCAAGGGGTGGTGGAAGTGGCAGCCTGTGACAAAGCAAGGGTTCCACTAGCCTCCCACCCTCCAGACAAATACTCTAGGAAGATTAACAGCATGGCCAAGAAAGTTTACCTTTTGGTCTCCTTGGCCATCAGGCAGGCAAACTTCCAGGCCTATGCTGCACAATATCAGAAATTTCTTTGGCAGTCAGTTCTTGCTATGTCAGACAAGGTACAGTCTCCCCTTTCAGCTGACTTAGCTGAAACAGCCAGATTTAGTTTGGAAGCAACCAAATGTCACTTTCAAATGTCTGCTGATTCGAATGACACAGCTGCCAGGTGGATGGTAAACACTGTGGCTCAGAGAAGGTCTGCTTGGCTAAGATCCACAAATCTTACTCGGGATACACAAACCAAGGCACTGGATTTCCCATTGGAGGAAAACTCCCTCTTTGGGGAAAATACAGAGGCTTATATGAAAAATGTGGATGAATACAAGGCCATCAACAGAAGCAGTTCTGCAAAAGATAAAGCTTCCCTGTCCACCAGACCCTATGGAAGGGGAGGCAGGGGCAGATCCTTTCAAAGCAGGCCTTTTTTCCAGGCCATGGCTACGCCTCAGTACCAGCAGTATCCACAGCAGGGATACTTCAGAGACAGGGGTAGAAGGAGTTCCAGGCATGGTTCCCAATCCCAAGCTCAGCCTCAAGCAAAGCAGGCACCCTGATGTGTCTGTACAGGCCGCCTCCCTGCTGCCTGTAGGAGGCAGACTGGCTCACTTTTTTCATGCTTGGAAAAACATCACCACAGACAAGTGAGTCCTGGAAGTAGTGAGCCAGGGATTGTCTATAACCTTCAAATCCCTCCCATCTTTAAGAACCCGAGTTTTCAAACCATCTTCAAATGCAGAGAGAAAACTCCTGGAAACAGAGGTTCAAAAACTGCTTCTGTCACAAGCAGTGGAACCAATACCAATCCACTTAAAGGGAAATGGATTTTACTCAAGATACTTGCTTACCAAAAAGAAAAATGGGGAGTGGCGGCCCATCTTAGACCTCAGGGTCTTAAACAGATACGTAACAAAACCAAAGTTCAAATGGTAACACTGGCACTGATTTTGGCAACATTGCAAAAAGGAGACTGGTTGGCTTTATTGGACCTGAAAGATGCCTATTTCCACATCCCCATAAGGGAGTCTCACAGAAAATATCTCCGATTTAGATTCCCTTCATGTCATTAGCAGTTCTCAGCCCTGCCCTTCGGTCTCACCTCAGCACCAAGGGTTTCACAAAGTGTTTGGCAGTGGTAGTGGCACACCTTTGAAAGCAGGGTGTCACAGTCTTTCCGTACCTTGACAACTGGCTGGTGGTGGGAAAATCACCCCAGTACATGAGGGAGCAGCTGCAACTCACCCAAGAGCTCTTGGAGTCTCTAGGTTTCCTGATAAACCTAAAAAAAATAGGTCCTTCAGCCTGCTCGGGTATTGCAGTTCATAGGAGCCAAGTTAGATACCCTGCAGGGCAAGACATACCTACCTCTGGACAGGGTAAGGAGCATCCAACAGATAGCAGGTTCATTCATCCTAAACAAACCAAAAACTGCAAGATAGTTTCTTCGACTGCTGGGCCACATGGCAGCTGCCACTGGCAGTGCTGGGATCCAGATTCCAAATGAGGGACATCCAGTTTCTTCTCAGGGCTTACTGGTGCCAAAGAAGAGACCCTCTTTCAAAACTGATTCCAGAAATAGGAACTCTGTTACTGACCCTCGAATGGTGGAAAGAGGAAACCAATCTGAGAGAAGGGGTTTCTTTTCAACAAGAGCCCCCATCAGTAATTCTCACAATGGATGCATCACTGTTGGGGTGGGATGCCCACCTGGGAGATCACACCACCCAAGGCACATGGTCAAGTGCAGAGTCACTCCTGCACATAAACCTGCTGGAGCTCAGAGCAGTATTTTTGGCACTAAAGGCCTTCACGCCACTGCTACAGGGAAGGGTGGTACAGTTTAGAACAGACAATACCACCACTATGTACTACATAAACAAGTAGGGAGGGATAAGGTCAAACCCTCTCTGCACAGAAACCAAGAAAATATAGAGTCTGGCATACTCCTTGGGAGTTTCTCTACAACCCATTCATGTGCTTGGTGAGGACAATACCTTGGCAGACACCTTGAGTCGGATCAACCAGGCCCATCACGAATGGACTTTGAACAGGCTAGTAGTGGAAGTGATTTTCAGGAGGTGGGGCACTCCAGAGGTAGACTTGTTCGCATCCCACCAGAACCACCACCTGCCAAAATACTGTTGCAGACCACCAGAGCAGGGAACAGTCCCCTTGGATGCTCTACTTCTGGATTAGTCAGGGATACATCTGTATGCTTTCCCTCCCTTCCCCTTGTTTACAGGGTTTTGCTCAAGCTCAGGTCCCAGTCAGCATCCATGATCTTGATAGCACCAAATTGGCCCAGGAAGCCATGGTACCCTCTATTGCTCTCCATGTCTGTGGCCGAGCCGATACACCTTTCCAGGAGGCACAACCTGTTAACCTGCAGTCAGGCGAGGCTCCTGTACCAAAACCTCAGATCCCTCAGGCTCAAGGCCTGGCTCTTGAGGACCTAGAATATGCAGGCCTAAACCTTTCTGAAGGTGTCCTGGACATTTTGAGGGGCTACAGGAAGCCCTCCACTAAGAAAACCTATGCTGCAAAATGGAAAGGTTTTCTATTTGGTGTTCCACCCAGAATATTGTGCCAGCACTGTCTGGGGTACCAGCTGTGATGGATTATCTTACTTATTTATATTCTTTGGGCCTTCAGCCCAGTACCCTGAAGGTACACTTGTCTACAGCATCTGCTTACATTTCAGCCAGGCAAAGGATTTCTGTTGCCCCAGACCCTATCTTTAAGAGGTTCTTTAAGGGCCTTTCTCATTTGCATCCCCCTCACAGGGAGCCAGTGACAGCATGGGACCTCAGTGTATGTATAGCCAAACTCATGGGTGCTCCTTTTGAGCCCTTGTCTTCAGCACATCTAAAATATGTCACATGAAAAACAGTTTTCCTAGTGGCAGTGACTTCTGCTAGAAGAATCGGCAAGTTCCAGGCTCTCTGCATAGACCAGGACTATATTTCCTTCCATAAGGACAAAGTGGTCCTGAGAACAAACAGGAAATTTCTCCCTAAAGTGGTTTCCGATTTCCACTTGAACCAAACCATTACCCTACCTGTCTTTTTCACTGAGCACGCTACTTCTGGTGAAAGGAGGCTCCACAGTCTGGATATTAAGAGAGCTCTCAGTTAGTACATGACAGCCATTAAGGGCCATAGGCAGGACGGAAAACAGCTGTTCCTGACTTATGGGGATGTGGGGAAGGGTAACCCAACATCTAAAAGGTCCATTTGTAACTGGATAGTACAGTGCATCCAGTTTTGTTATTCTAAGGCAGAATGGGAACCCCCAACAGGATTGAGGACCCATTCCACAAGGAGTACAGCTGCTACCATAGCAGCTGCCAGGGGTGTCCTGTTAGTGGACATGTGTAAAGCAGCTACCTGGAAAACAGTACACACCTTTACAAAGCAATACAGTTTGGACATGCTGCCCAGGAGTGATACCAGGTTTGGCACGGCAGTCCTGCAGAGTCTGTTTCCAAAGTAGGTTCTGTGCCCACCTCCAAAGGTACTGCTTCTTAGTCTGCAGAAGTTATGAATACCTGAGTATTACTGGGGTTAGAAGAAAAAATTACTTACCATAGTACTCTTGTTTCTTCCCAGTTATACGCAGGTATTCAGAACTTCCCACCCTGCCTCCCCTTCAAGAACCAGTAGCTTCTGCATTCCTGGGAATGTTTTTGTGGCCTACTTTATAGGTGCCACAATCAGGCACTATTGTTTGTGATTTGTTGTTTTCCCCCTTCAGGTGATTTCTGACATTCAGAGTTATTGTTACATGTTATGACCTCCAGTTTTGAGGTGTTTCCCCCTCGTGGGGGCATTTGGGTGTTATTCCAATTTTATTTATTTATTTATTTTTTACTCACGCTTTTTTCACCCCCCCCGCCTCCCCAAACTCCGCTTCATCGGGAGCACCTGTGGAGACTGCCGCCGCCTCTGCCACCTACCCGAGACCTTGCTTGCCCCATGGAGCCCGAGTCCCCAGGCGGGCGAGGTGGGGCAGCTACAACCTGACAATCCAGGTTGTGCCGGGAGCTGGAAGGCTAGACAGGTGCAAGGCCATGAGGGGTCTGCTCCGGTGCTCCGTCTTACCAGAGCCTGGAGAGCATTTCCCCTGTACTGGGGGAGTGGCACGCACCCTGGTGTCATGGCGTTGCTGCCGACGTCACCACTCCCCAACCCCTTGCTGGATGCTTGGGCTTGCAGTCATGTGCCGAGCATGGACCCCACTCCCTCCTGGGAGAGGAGAGCTGTCCTCTGGATGCTCAATCCTCTCCTTCCCCGCTGACCGCCGACAGCTCGGGCTCATTCTCGAACCCGGGTCACCTGCATGGCGCGAGGTGTGGCATCCAGCGCCTCAACCTTCAGCGCCACCGGGCCGATGTTATTCCATTATTATTATATTTCTTATTACTAAGGTTTTTATTATAGATGTTTACTTTTTTGAGGCCTGTCTTTCCAGGCTCCAAGGATATCTGAGGGTTTAGAACCTAGGTAGTTAGTCCAAGGCAGAATTTGAAAGTAGCACGCGCAAAGATTCCATCATTTGCATACCATTCCAAATTCTCTCCAGGCAGTTCAGTCTCAAAGGGACACTGCAGAAGTTCTGAATACCTGAGTATCACTGGGAAGAAACAAGATTACTATGGTAAGTAATTTTTTCATTTGAGCCATAGACTCTTGGTAATGTAAACAAAAAACCTACTATTTGGTTGTATTTATCTCCCTCCAAAAGATGCTACCAATATTCTTCCTTCCTTCCCTTTTTTCGTCCTTGGCTGATCTACCCTCACAAGATACAGTGCTTTGTGGGGACTTTAATAATAACTGGCTCTCCTCATATAAAAATAAGGCACACACAATAGTCTCTGACATTAGTTACACTCGGCATATAATTGAACCCACACGGCAAGATTCCAAGACTAGTGCCTCAACCCTGTTAGACTGGATGGTATCCAGTCGTCCTCATAGGAGCAGATCTGTAGGTGTACTACCCGACTGTATTAGCAATCACTCTCCTATCTATTGCGTATGGCATAACAATTTTGAAACCCCCCCCCATCATTCTGGAATCCAGAAATGTGACAAAATTTAACCTAGATGAATTTCTGACATCAATTTATAATACAAACCGGGATCCAATCACTGACCTTCCCACTACTGATCAGGGCCTAGATTATTTCATCATGACCTTTACAGACATCATCAACAAGCATGCACCCCTAACCAAGCGTAGGTCCAAAGGCATCAAAGCTCCCTGGCTTTCCAACGAAATTAGGTCCCACATAAAGAGACGAGATGCTGCCTGGAAAACATTCAAAATTAGCCGTCATCACTTGGACTGATTATTATATCGACAGTTGAGAAACCACTACAAAACAAAGCTCCAGGAAGCTAAATGAGCATACTATCCCTCACTTCAAACAGGAAATCTAAGTAAGCCTAAGGATTTTTGGAAACAAATTAATTCTATAATCAAAGGTAAATCTACACAGTGCCCTAGTTCCATTATGTCAGGAGTTGACCAATTACAAGACCCACCTTCAACTGTAGAGGGAATAAATCATTTTTTACTGACCTGGACAGGTACACTTTGCATCTTCCACCTACCTCTGATTTCTCCATTCCTACACAATACCATGCTAATCTTGGGTGATGCCCTGCCTTTCACTTAAAAACAACAACCAAAAATGAAGTTCTCAAGTTATTATTAAAACTAAAGGCAGAGCGCTCCCCTGGTCACGATACAGTTGAGCCAAAGTACCTCAAATTAGAGGCACCAGCACTTGCTTCACCCATCTGTAGTCTTTTAAACAGGTCATTCCTAACAGGAACTGTGCCAAGCAAATGGAAAGTGGCTGTGGTAGTCCCCCTCAACAAGGGTAGCATACGTGTCGTCAAAACCTATAGACCTATCTCAATTCTCTGTCCCCTGACTAAATTCCAAGAGAGGATTTTGTATAACGTTCTATTTAGAAACACACCATCTACTCCCGGACTGCCAGCATGACTTTAGAAAGAACCATAGTACGACTACAGCCCTGGTTAAGGTTTCTGACGATATACTCAAGGCATGCGACTCAGGCCTTGTTACTGGTGCGGTGTTCGTTGACCTGACAGAGGCTTTCGACCTCATCAACCATCGACTTCTACTTGGCAAACTACACCTAGTGGGCCTCGACTCCTTAGCGCTAACCTGGCTACAACTATCTTATTGGTAGATCACAAAGAGTAAAGTGGGCTGGATCGCTGTCCTCCCTCAGGCCCATAATACATGGTGTACCTCACGGATCAATCCTTGGTCCGTTGCTGTTTTTGCTCTTCATCAGTGAGTTTCCTAAATATTGTGGTGGTGCATCAGTGCAACTGTACGCTGATGACGCAGTCCTATTTTGTTCCTCCAATAAAATGGTATGGCTTAATCAAACTCTTAATTCCGACTTCAATACACTTGAAATATGATTTTTGGATAACCATCCAATTCTTATTACTTAAAAAACAAAGCTATGTTTTTTTTCACAACCCCTCCTCCAAAATCTCCAATTTAGCCTCTCTTCACCCTCTCAAAATCTGCTCATTGTCTGGAGATACCATAGAAGTAGTCCAAACATTTAAATACTTAGGGATGCACCTTGACGCATCCTCCTCTCTTGAGTCACACGTGACCATGCTAACTAAAACTATCAGCCAAAAGCTAGGTCTGTTATACCGTCTCCACCCCCTCTTATCCTTCTCATCCTGTCATAAAATAGCACCACATCCCTTCTCCCTATACTTTTTTACGGCACACCACTACTGCGTTCTGCTCAAACTTCATCCCTCGCCTGGCTCCGTCAACTCTACTTTAGGATCGGGTGATTGCTTTAGGGGCAGATCCTATAAAACACCACTGTGACATCTTGACTTCCCTACAATGGCCGGATTGTGACTCAAGGTTACAGTACCTAACATTATGTTTTGTTTTCAAACTAGTGAACATTTTCAGTCCTCCTTGCCTAAGGGGAATTGTCTATCGTAAAGAAGTTGTTTGCCCACTCAGGTCAGCATCATTACCTATTCTTGCTACCCCTAAACTGCACCATCTTGCGGGAAGGCGAGCCTTTACATACTCTGCCACCACAACCTGGAATTCTCTACGGCCTTTACTGCTCTCATGTTCTTCCCTGTCTCTCTTCAAAACTGAGCTTGCCACCTACCTACCTACTTAAACCTCAGTCCTGCATATGTTTTCATTAACCCATGCCTTTTACTGTACCCTATTCCGCTGAAGTTATCTTTTATCTTAAACTACTACATTTGAACCTCTGCAAATATGTATATTTGTAAATAATGAGAATTTTGTATATTTGTATATCCCACTGTATATGACTGTTGTAATCCATGTATTTCCACACACATTGTTGTAATCTCTGTATTCACTGTTTTGTATTGCATTGTGCTGTATTGTTTTTGTCTTCCGGGTCGCCCCTGTAAAAGAGACTGCATGGTCTCAGTGGGCTTACCCGGTTACTAAAATTCTAATAAGTAAATAGATTTGAATGACACAGCTTCTATGGCCCTGGCAAATACAGTGTCAGTCAGAAGGTTTGCATGACTTAGATAATCTTCTCTGACTCCGTACACACAGAACAAGTCTTTAGATTTCCCATTTGAAGGTTGAAAGTTGATGAGCAAAAATCAGCTGTAGAAACCTTACAAAAAAAGAGGCCATCTAAAAGGGGATGCATGGGAAGGATCTATTATAGCAGATGCTGTGTATACCATGAATACCCTATTCAGAGGAGCATAAGCAGAGGCAGAGGTAGGAGAGGAGCAAAGCAGAAGTCATTCTCAGCTACTCCAGCTCAGGCTAAGCCCAGCCTGTGACAGTTTTTTCATATCACCATAGATTATTTGCCAGTAAGAGGGTACTTATACTACTGTTTCCAGGAAAGAGGAAAAAAATCATGACAAAGGTAGTAGGTCAGACAGGGCTTAATGTTTCAGTTTATAAAATTGCCAGAGTTAAGCCAAGTCAGAGTATTTCCAGCTCAAAATGCAGAACCAAAAAAAATCCTATTGGATTTGGAGGTGAAAAAGCTGCTACAGTTAAGGGCAGCGAGAAAGGGCCTACTTTACAGATTACTTTCTCGCCCTCAAGAAAAATGGGAATGGTGACCCATTCTGGACCTGAGGCTCCTGAGCAGACACCTGAAAAAGGAAAAGTACAGATTGGTAACACAACAAACAGTAATCCTCATATCCCTGCAAAAAAGGTGATTGGCTGGGGTCTGAGAATATGAATAAGTGGGTTGTTTGTGTGTCCCTGAAAGCATGCCAATAAACATGAGGGAACACTGCACCCAGTCACTGTGAATGGTGTACAGACACACGGGTTACGAGACACGGGGGCATCCTGACTTTGGTAAAAGGGGATCTGGTAGAGCCTGGTCAGCTTATACCCAATCAATTTGTGATGGTAGAGGGATTCACTGGGGAGGAGAAAACATTGACACTAGCTAGTGTTCTCCTAAACTGGGGTGAGACAGGGGGAACTGTGCAACAGGTTGCTGTAGCTGAAACTTTAGTGGTTGATGTAATTCTCGGCAGCAATCTCAGACAGGGGATGGTGTGTGCAGTTACTCGTAGCCAAGCGGCAAGGGAAAATTGTAGTTCCCCGGACTCTGTAGAAGCCCCTGTAGAAACCACTGCGAGGCTGGTTCCCCAGCATGGGTCTCCTGATATGGAGATTAATGAAAGGGGGGGGGTAGAAATTTCCCCAGTAGCAGTTAACCAAACAGCTATGGAGGGTTACTCTGAAGAAGGAGGGGGTGGTCCATTGTCAGAGGGTTAGGGATGGCAGTGATCCTGAGTGCCCTGACGCTAGAGCTAGGAACCCTAGTTTAGACACTGAAGGGGACCTTTTCCTTGCCTTGGGAATGTATAAGGAGTTTGCAGCTGCTCAGAAAACTGACCCTAGTCTAGAGAAGCTGAGCGCTTGGGCAGACTCTGACAGAGCACAGGTAGGTGACGGGAAACATAAAGTTTATTGGGACAATGGACTGATGTATATGCAGGATGCTAAGACAGAGGGAGGGGTGATAGGCTGGCAGCTTGTCATTCCCCAGGGGTACCGTGAGCAGTTGCTCAAGGTTTCACATGATATTCCAATGTCAGGTCATCTGGGAATCGTGCGCACTGTGCAGCGGTTGGCCCAGAATTTCTATGGGCCCAACTTCACCCAGCAGGTGAAGGAGTATTGCAGGTCTTGTCACTGGTGCCAAGAAATAGGGAAAGCAGGTAAGAAAACCCAAGCCACCGTAATTCCATTGCCCATAGTGGAGGAGCCATTCCAGAGGGTGGGAATGGATATTGTGGGGCCTTTAAATACCCCAGCTCCTCTGGGAAGAGGTTCACACTGACTGTGGTGGATTATGCCACTTGGTACCCAGAGGCAATTGTCCTATCATCACTGAGGACAGACAAAGTGGCTGATGCCTTACTAGGGATTTTCTCCCAAGTTGGGTTTCCTCAGGAGGTTATCGCCAATCGAGGGAGTTCCTTCATCTCAGACCTGATGAAATGTTTGTGGGAGAAGTGTAGGGTGGTGTAGAGACGCATGACACCTTATCACTTGCAAGCCAGTGGGCTTGTGGAAAGATTTAACGGAACCCTTAAGTCAATGCTCCAAGCATTTGCTGAACAACATGGGAGGGACTGGGAGAAATACCTTCCCCACCTGTTGTTTGCATACAGGGAGGTGCCCCAAAGAGTGAGCAGGGTTTTTCCTGGGCTCTTATATGGGCATGAGTGGTATGTCCTAGACTTGATCTGGGAGGACTGGGAAGGCAAGCACGCCACCCAGAGAACTCCCATAGTGGATTATGTCCTTAGGTTTAGGGAAAGGCTGAAGGAGCTTATAGGGACAGCCCAGAGCAACCTGGCAGATGACCAACAAAAACAGAAGGTGTGGTACGACCGCAGAGCCAGAGCTTGCTTGTACACGGGGGGTCAGGAAGTCATGGTCCTAATCCTGGTCTAGAAAGACGAGCTCCAGGCCGAGTGGGCAGGACCATACAAAGTAGTCAGAAAGGTAAATGATGTAAACTATATTATAGAGTTGCCTGACAGACGGCAGACACAAAGAATGTATCATGTCAACATGATGAAGCCATATGCTAATAGGGCTGACATGGTGTTTGCAGTGTGTTGTACTGGGGAGGGGACGGATGAAGGAAACCCCATTCTGGACTTGCTGGAAGAAAGCAAGTGGGAGTCCTCTGTGGAGGCAATTAAAATGTCACCCCAGTTGGCCCCGGACCAGATCCAGGAAGTAAAGGAGGTTTTAGCAGACTTTGCCCCACTGGTTAGTGTCAAGCCTGGACTAACCCCCTTAGCGACGCACGATGTGGAGACAGGGACGCAGGCACCCATATGGTGGACAGTGTATCGGGTGTCAGAGGCTGTCCAAAAGGACATTAGGAGGGAGGTGGAGGAAATGTTGGATTTAGGGGTAATCCAGAGATCCCACAGCCCCTGGGCCTCACCCATAGTCCTTGTGCCCAAGTCAGATGGCTCTACTCATTTTTGTTTGTACTATCGTGGACTCAATGCAGTCACGAAGTCAGATGCCCACCTGATGGCACAGACAGATGAACTCCTGGACAAGTTGGGAGGGGCGACACACCTTACAGCTAATTGACCTGACAAAGGAATATTGGCAAGTAGAGTTAACTTCCAGAGCGAGGGAGAGGTCGTTCTTCATCACTCCAATAGGCTTATTTGAATTTAAAGTAATGCCTTTTGGACTGAAGAATGCCCCGGCCACTTTTCAAAGGTTGGTGAACCAGGTGTTAAATGGTGCTGAGGAGTACGCTGTGGTGTACCTAGATGACATTGTTATGTTTAGTACCAGCTGGCAGGAACACCTGTGTGAACAAGGTTTCCCAATTAACAACGTATGGCATAGTTGCCCAAGGGGAGCCTGTCAAGGTAGAGTATTGAAAAGGGTAAGAGAAAGAAAGGGGGGAGAATGCAAACGAGGGGTAGATTAGAGAGAAAGGGAGAGGAGAGGAGAGAGAGAGAGAGGAGAGCGAGAAAGGGATTGGGAGAAGGATAATATTTTGGGGGGGAGAGTGGGTGGAAAGAGGAGGTGTTGGGAAAGTATAGAGGTGAGAGAGTTGGTGGGAGCTGGGGGTGGCAAGGATGGCAGGTGTGGGTCCAGGGTACATAAAACAGGAACGCTTAGACAGACGAGAGGGGGTATCCGGGTTGAGGTTGTGGACTCAGGTAAGGGAGCCAGAGTTGTTTAAGAGGAGGGTATCCAGGTTGAAGATATGGATTCAGGTAAGGCAGTCGCAGGTATTTGAGTTCAGCAGGTATTGCTTCATTTCTCTTTTAAAGGACCAAACATTTGTTGTATTAAGAGCTGCAGCAGGGATCTCATTTAGTCATAGTGGAACTCGGTACATGAAGGATCTTTGTCCTAGGGAAGTTCTACGAAATGGGACATCAGGCTGTGTTGTCACTGTTCTTCGTATGTTGTATTTGGAGCTTGCTTCCTTTACCAGGTCTGCAATGCAGGTAGAGGTTAGGGAGAGTGTGGCCTTTCTCCCTAGCAGGCAAGTTTGGTATCTGATTCTGGATTGAAGCGGTAGTATGTGGGCCAGACCATACAGGGTACAAGTGTGCGTGAAGCGGTCAGCATTTAGCCTTAGTCTGCAAGCCTTGTTAAGGGCAGTGGCAAACCTTTTGAGGGCCGCATCAATGGCAGTGCCGTAAACCACCAGCCCGAAGTTGACCAGGGAGAGGACAGAGCTGGAGACTGAGAGCCAGAGGGCTTCAGCGGTTAGGCTTTTCTTGTGCCTAAACAGGATCCCTAATTTAGTGTTCACAGCTTTCACCACCATGTCAGTGTGCTGAACATACGAGAGGGTATCATCCACAATGACACCCAGGTACTTGAAAGAGTGAACCTGTTCCAGTGGGGCAGTCAGGTGATTTGTGATTGTTAGTTCTGTGCTTCTCCTCTTTAGTTGGGGACTAGAGAGAAGCATTGTCTTGGTATTTTTGTAGTTTAGTGAGCATTGTCTTGGTTTTTTTGTAGTTTAGTAGCAACCTTTAGGAGTAGAACCAGGTCTCCAGTTGCTGGAAGGATGACTGTAGCTTGGCCTGTAGGTGCTCTGTGTGAGAGTGACAGCTAAGTAGGACAGCATCATCAGTGTGTAGAATGACTTTGCCAGTGCAGGCATCAGGTAGGTCGTTCAGGAACATGCTGAAGAGCAGTGGACCCAGGATGGACCCTTGAGGTACCCCTAGCAAGACTTCTTTGGATGCAGATACGGAGTGACCTGTCTTGACCCTTTGAGACCGGGAGGTTAGGTAGTCCTGGAACCATAGAGTGGCATTTGGGGAAACACTAAGGGCATGCAGTTGAGACAAGAGGAGTGGGTGGCAGACTGTGTCAAATACCTTTGTTAGGTCAATGAAGATGGACCCAACCGGTTTTCTCTCATCTGATGCCTTATGGACATACTCCGTGAAATCCACCAGTGCAGTGTCCATGCTGTGGAGTTTCCTAAAGCCGTGCTGCTGGGGACATTGCAGCTGGTATTTGGGAATATAATCAGTAAATTGGTCTGCCACAATCCTTTCCAGTGCTTTAGAGAGGGGGAGGAGGATAGAGATGGGTCTGTAGTTTGCGGTCAGTGGCCTATCTCCTCCCTTATGCACCGGGGTCACCAGCGCTTGTTTCCAAGGAGAAAGGAATTTGGCAAGCTGGAGGGATTTATTGAAAATCATAGTGATGGGAGCAATGACTTCATTGATTGCCAGCACCAGCAGTTTCATGTCAATGTTGTCAGACCCCATTCTGGTTTTCCCCAGGACCTTTTTAACATAACTCAGTGCTTCTTTGACAGTGACTCTCTTGAAGTAAAATTGAGGGTGCGAGTTGATGTCTGGTGGGCATCTATTATCAGCTTTGACAGGCTTGAGGTATTCAGCTGGCAGAACAGAGCTAAGATCCGTGAAGGTGGAGTTGAACTCTCCGGCAGTGGTGTGGGGGTCCATGGTATTTGTGTCATTAATGTTTAGCAGTGATGGCTGTGTTTTGTCATCCTTCCCTGTGAGTGCCTTTATACTGTCCCAAAACCGCCTCCATCACCCCAGGTTCTTTCCAATTGATCCTTGTAGAAATTAGCTTTAGCAGTCCTGATGAGATGTGTGCATTTGTTTCTGGCTGCCCTGTATCTTTGAAGGTCACTGGGCTTACTGGAGGCCCTGGCTTGATACCAAAGGTTGTCCCTTGCCCTCATGTGATCTAGAAGGTCACTAGTAATCCACCCATTGTTATGGCCGTGTGTTTTTTTTTTTTTTTTTTGAACGGAGCAAATCTGTCACAAACGCTGTTTAAGTTCTCAGTAAAGTACTGGAGTGTTATATCAAGGTCATGCAGTACCTTAAGGGGAGACCAATCAATCTGAGAAAGCGCCTCCTTGAAAGCTGAGAGCTGCCTTTTCCTGAGAATTCTGCTGTTCACGCAGACAGGTGGCACTTTTTTTGAATTTATTGGACCATAGACAGGTGATGGGGAGTGGTCGCTTAACAATCCAGTAGTTCCAAGACATTGTTAATCCTGTTAGGCGAGCTTGCAAGGAGCCAGTCCAGGAGCATGTGCTTACTGGTTTTATGGTTCATTCTAGTGGACTCCATGACTAATTGCGTGAGGAGGGAGCTGGCTATGGTATCCTTCTGGTTGGTCAATTCATTACTGAGCCAATTGATGTTGAAGTCCCCAGTCACGATGAGCTCACAGTTGCTGTTAACGCCAGCCAAAGACCCTAGCAGTTTAATTAGACTATCTTTGGCCATTTTCAGCAGGAGGTAGACGCATGCAATGACCAGAGATTTTTTACGTTCACCAAAAATGATTCTGCCGGCTCGTTGGTGCAGCGGTTGGATTTCTGCTTGCGACGCCAGCGACCTGGGTTGAGCAGGACTCGGGTCACTGGAAACCCGGCGAGAGAAAGGTTTGAGCATCCTGTGACTGCTCGCCTTCTCGGGGAGGAGGAGGTAGAGGGCGGCTTGTCTGCCGCCTCCTGGCGGAGGCCGGGAGGGTAACAGTCCAAGCGAGCCCCACTGCACACAGGGCGTGGTGGACGTCAGCTTTTGCCTAGATGTCTGTGGCACACCACGCCCCCGAGAAAAGCGGAAAACTCGTCTCCCTGGTTGGCCGGATGATGGCTGACAGCTCCTGACAACTGGAGTGTCCTGACGCCCCAGAATCCACCTCAGCAGCGCCCAGGGACTGATCATAGAGCGCGCTGGTTGCCCCTCCTGGTGCCTTCCCCCTCAGAGGAGAGGGACCCATCTGGTGAGAGGGATACACCGGGCCATCCCTGGATGGCTGTGATGTGAGTGAGTGGGAGGGTCGGGGGTCCTTGAGCAGCCGGAAGGAGAGGCAGGCCAGAGGAGCAAGTAAGGAGCAAAAAAAAAAATGATTCTAATTGCAAGGTGCTCATGGTCAACACTGCAGGTTGTGATAGGGAGTACAACGCCTTGTAGGGTGTTCCGTAAATAAATGAGACAGCCACCACCTCTTTTCACATTCCTATCACATCTACAAGTATTGTAACCTGGGAGCACTATCTCATTATCCCTGACCTGGGTGGATAGCCAGGTCTCAGTCAGGCGAAGTATATCAGGGTTATGTGTGGTGGCCCACACCTGCAGTTGAGGCATATTTGGAATTAGGCTGCAGATATTCATCATAGCAAGTTTCAAGCCATTTCCCTTCATCCCGGTATACCCTGGCCAGCTCACGGGGTTAGGTTGCATTCTTGATGTAGTAATATGAAACTATGCAGATAGTTATGTTCAGGAATATGTAATATAGTAATCTTGACCAAGGTACCAGCAGTCAAATGATGAAAAATAATTAAATCCACAGGAAATGGTGAACTACTGGGGACCAGTAAACTGTTGTTACTGTAGATCAAACACCCAGAAGTCTTGCCATGATGTGGACCCTAAAGAAGTTAGAGCCATACTTATACGGGCAGCATTCTGAGGTACAAGCTGACCACAACCCCCTGGTTTGGCTGGCACAAATGAGTAAGACGAATGGTAGACTACTAAGATGGAGTCCTGCCTTGCAAGGGCATGACATAACAATCTCTCACAGGGCAGGGGTAGCCAATGAAAATGCTGATGGCTTGTCGCATCTGTATGAGGAATGAACTGACTTAGGGAGCTCATCCCATGCAGGGGATAAAGCCCCCAAATTCAGTCTAGGTGGGGAGGATTGTGACACTCTGCTCTCGGTTTATGGTTGTATGTATGATATTTGTAATATAAAATATATAATATGTGATTGCCTGACACTCAGGCTGCAGTGAGTGATCTCTGACCACAAAAGATGTCAGTGTGAGGAAAACCACAGGATGTGTGAAATTGACAGTGTAAGGAAATCTTAATCTAGAATTTTCTGTTCTGTTCTTAATTAAGCCTGTGGCCATCTGTCAGAGGATATAGGCCTCATAAACATTTATGATTCCTAGAGGAACAGACTATTTGATAACAACAACGTGTTAAAAGTCGTAAATGCTTTGATCTTCCTGGGAACAGGAACCACAACCAGTTCAAAGAAATGTTTGATCTCAGACTGTCATATTTGGGAAATGGCTTTTTGCTGATGTTCACATTATTTAAAATACATCCTTGTAGATAATTGTATGAAGAATTAACTCTAAGGGACGGTCTAACTGACTTCACAGAAGGGGAGGGGAGATGCCTCCTGAAATGAAACATTGTATCTGGGAAATGTGATATATGATTCTTGGACTCTGAAAAAAGACAGTGTTCTGAACTTAAAAAGCACTTAGAAAGGTAATACTTGACCGGCCTGGTGGTGCAGAGGGCTGAGGCACTGGATGCCACACCTCGAACCACGCCCGCGACCCGGGTTTGGGAATGGACTCGGGTCATTGGGGGCTGGCTGGGGAAGGAGAGGATTGAGCGACTGGAGGACTGCTTTCCTCTCCTAGGGTGGGTAGGGTGGGCAGCTCCACTCTTGTAGCGGCCCCGATGGAGACCAGGGCATTACTACATAGCGGCACAGGAGGGACGTCCAACAAGAAAAGCGGAAAAACACTTTGGTGGCCGCCGGATGATGGCTTCCACATTCGCCACGACCCGGAACCTCTGTGAGCCTGCACCTCCACAGCAGCACCCCGAGACAAGTAGAATAATAGAGTGCTGGGGTTTCCCCTTACCCGGTGCCTTCCCCCTCGGAGGAGGGGGACCCACCCAGAGATGGGTTACTCTGGGACGTCTTGGAGGGTCGGCTGCATTGTGTGGTGGAATTGTAGGGCTCAGGAAAGAGGATGGCCGGGGATGGGGGGGGAATGCTTGGAGGCCCGAAGGAGAGGCAGTGACAGGAGCGTCAGAGGAGGTAAAAAGATCACATAAAAAAAAAAAAAGGTAATATTTAGAAAACAATTAAGTATCTGTGGTAGGAGTTTGTATTCTGTAACTTTTCTTTTATTTGTAGATGACTGTGAGATTTGTGATATAATTGTTCTGTATTTGATTTTTCCTGTTTTACCATTTCTCTAGTAAACAACATTCTCTTTAAAATGCTGTCTGTGCTCTTCTGTTATTTTACATGTGATGCTGAATCTGTGTTTAAGTCTGACAGCTATTAAAGAGCTTGCATGGTGTTACTAAGTTTGAAAAAGGTAGCCGGCCCGGTGGCGCTGAGGGTTGAGGTGCTGGACGCCACACCTCGTGCTATGCCGGCGACCCGGGTTCGGGAACGGACTCGGGTCGCTGGGGGTCGGTAGGGGAGGAGGATTGAGCGTCCAACGGATGCGCGCCTCCTCCCTCAGGGGTGGGACCCACGGAACACGGAAATACTTGTGGTTCATACGCCCACGGCGGTGGAAGCACCGACCAAGAGAGGATGAAGGCGGCTCCACCTCGAGTTGGGGAGGGGAGACGCTGGCAAGCACGTGAGGGGCTGGGGCGTGGCGTCAGCACGCTGCCACTCGGGACGCACGCCCCAAGCGCGGACGACTCAGGGGGCGGGGATGTAAGGGGAGAAAAACCAGGAAATACCCTTCGGTAAGCCCTAGATGAAGGCCGCCTTAGCCCGCCCGGACCACCAATGGACAGACCCCAAATGTGCAGGGAGAAGGAGGTAGGGCACTCTAGGGGCAGATCCCGAGGATGACCCGGGGCAGGACACGAGCGGACGGAAGGAGGGGGCACTGGAGGCAGTAAGGAGGGATAAAAGACGAAAATAATAAAAAAAAAAAAAGTTTGAAAAAGATAAGAAATACCTAGGTCTTATATAGAGTTCTAAGGGTACATGTTAGAAAACCTGGCTGGGTGACCCTGGGCGAAGGATTGTACCACATCCCCTGAAGAGGGTACATACCCGAGTCTGTTAATTGGGTATGCTAGCATAAGGTTCACAGTTAGAATCCCTCCATAATTCGAGGCTAACAGGTGATTCGGACCCAAAGCAGACAGGAGAGTTACCCTGTCTGTTACCTGTTCACACTATTGCACTCTGAGGTTGGCACTGTGGGAGCAGAGGGCCTGACCTGTGGAGTGCATTTGTGACAGATTTGGTGGCAGTGGTGCGATTTAAAAAGTATTGGTAACACAAGCTTTAATAGTTCAGTGTGTTAGATTAATACTGTACAGCTCATGTGCAAAATAAGGCAGTGATTTATTTTTAAAAAGTAAACGGAACTATATCATTTTGCTTACAGTCAGAGTTCCTACCTGTTTTATTTTTTTTTCGAGTGCAAGTTAGAGTAGCCATAGTTAGGGAAGAAGATGGCTTCCAACTACAGCGGGTACACTGCAAACTATTTGAGGCAGTTGTGCCAGGACAGAGGAGTCCAGTACGGGGGGAAAGCCAACAAGCAGAATCTCATGGACGCTCTATTGGCTGCCGATGCCCAGAGCGTCATGTCACAGTCCGTGACTGAAAAGGACCGAACCATAGGCGTGGAGGGGCCAGTGTCCAGTACAGTGTCCAGATCCGGTGAGGAGGACAGCAGAGCCAGTGCAAGCCAAGGGCCACAGCAGCAGGGAAAGGTCACCAGCATTCTGGAGCCAGAAGCAGTCAGGCTACAGATAGAGTTGCAGAGAATGGAGTTGGAGTTCCAGAGAGAAGAGAGACAGCTTCAGCGAGAGGCAGAGCGAGAACAGCGAGAAGCTGAGTGAGAACAGTGAGAGGCTGAATGACAGCAGCGAGAAGCTGACCATGAAGAGCATGAGCACCAAAGGCAACATGAACTGGAGAAGGTACGACTCCAGCCACCGGCACCAGAGCAGGTAAATGGTCTGGGTTTAACTGGAACTACAGGACTAGGTTACAAATGAATCTCCAAATTGATAGCTGAATTTAAGGAGGAGGAGGAGGATATGGATGCCTTTTTAAATTCCTTTGAAAAAGTTTGTATTCAGGCAAATATTCCTAGAGAGTCCTGGAGCTTTCAGCTATCCCCGCTACTTACCAGAAAGCTCGGGATGCAGTGAGTCAAATAGACAGTGAGGACAGTAATGATTACAGCAAACTTATAGCTGCACTTTTAAAAAGTATAAATTAACTGCATAAGCAGGAGGCTGGTAAGGACAGAGGTTTGGGTTTATATTCTGTTTTAACTGAAATATTTGAATAGTTTTGTACGTGAAATTAGTTCTGTGTGTTAAAAATTACTACTTTGATTTAGAACTGTTACTTGGGCTGTGATATTGTAACTTTTGGGGCTTGGGAACACTTGTTTGGCAGTGATAATTAGAGTGAAATTTAAATGTGACGTTTGCCTGGTGTTCTTAAATACTGAAAAGCCACTGGGGGTTGGGATTGAAGGGCTGTGTATTTCTGTTTGTGACTGAGATTTGAAGCAACAGGAACTGGTGGGCCTGTGACATCATACAGTACCTGATGTCTGCATACACACACTGGACTGTATGTGTTTGTGAGACTTGGGAACTTTATTGGTGGGGTTGAAACTGGGTTTGTAAATAACTGCAGTCAGTTTTGAGAGAAACTGTATTCCAGGGGGAAGGAACTGAGAAAAGGGGTGTGTGCCATTATAAACAGAGGGGGACAAACAGGGTGGCCATATTCCACCATGGCAGGCATCTTCGGAAGGGTTGTAGGCTGCACAGGCTGTGGGATGGCAATAATTCTCAATTGGGCCTGGAGAGAGGGAGGCTGCCCACTCTGTAGACAGCTATCTTGTATCAGGAGTGAAGTATATTGGTTAAGGAGTAAGCTGGGGAGTTGGGGTGTCCAAGGATAAGGGGTGTGGATATGGGCAGCAGAAGGGTGGGGCTGAGGGGAGGCTGGGGCAACGCTCTGAAATTACAGGACGTTATGTTACAGCAAGCAGGAGGGGGATATTAGGGACAGAGGACCCTTAGATAGGGATGTTGACGCTAAGGGGAAAGCGTACAGGATGAACATTCTGAATACAAAGAGAGTGGAGGGGGAAGAGTCAGGAGGGGCTGTGGGGAAGCCTAGTAGAGCAGACATTGAGAAGGGAGGGGCTGTTGTGGGGAAGCCTAAAACAGCAGACTGTGGGAAGGGAGCTCCTAAGGAGAACAGAGCAAGGGGGGAGGAAGAGGGGCAGTTTAGAGGTGCAGTCAGGGGAAACTCGGGTTACTTGATGGAGGCTGGCATAGAGTGTCACAATAAATTTGAGCTGCTAAGCAACCTAGAGGGGGAGGAAGGGGTTGGTGGAAATGAGGAAACTGATACAGAGGCCGGGGGTAGGGAGTCGGATACCCATAGGGCATCACAGACCGGCAATGGAAAGGATAGAAATATTCCCAGAGGAGAAGGAAACATAAATGTTAAGCAGGTGGGGGAGATGCAACATATTGCAGACATGAGGAGGAGAGCATGACTGGAGAGAAACTGGGAGACAAGGAGGTGGGGAGAGACCCCTTCAGCAGGGGGTCTGTACTAAGGATGGGGCCCTAGGTAAGGGACCAACAGAGCCTCTGGAGGTCAGGGGTACTATTACAAGGGGAGGATGGCGGTGTGGGGAAGGAAACCATCAGGGCCAGGATAAATGGTTCGGATAAGAGAGGGTTAAAGGGGACACCTATTCAGAGGGGTCTTGAGTTAAGTGGGCAAAATAACGAGGGAGGCAGAAAGGGGAGGGTGACAAGGGGGTCTCTAATAAGGCAGGAATACTCCCATGGAATTGAGATCATGAATAAAGGGGGGATGGGGGCTGAGAGTGCATAGTGGAGGTGACCATAAGGATGATGGCGGTGTTAAGGTTCTGTTATTGGGAGACTCGATGATTAGGGGTATCCAGTGGGAGGGACAGGGGGGTGGATGCCATAGCCAGGTGAAGGTAGTGAGTATCTCTGGGCTGACAGTGCACAGAGCAAAGTTCATGGTGTATGAACTGGTTAGGGATTGTGGAGGGAAACTGGATTTCCTGGTGCATTTGGGAACTAACGATCTAGAGGGAAATAGCGTTTTGGAAATCCAAGCAAGGTTCTAAGAACTTGCCAGAGTCTGTCAGGATAATGGATGCAACATTTCCTTTTCGGAGATATTGCCAGTACCAAAGACCTCAGTGGAGAAAAAAATGAAGATCACAGAGGTTAATGACTGGCTCAGGAAGTGGGGTGAAGAGAGTGGGTTGGGGGTGTTAGGGAACTGGAAAGGAGTTTGGGAGGATAAGGGACTGTATGCCAAGGACAGGCTTCATCTTGCCCCATTAGGGAAGGAAGTCCTTAAACAGGGGATGGCTGACTACATTCAAGAAAGGTGGGGTTTAAACTTGTGAGGGGGAAGGGATAAGGGAGGGGCTGACCAGAAGCCCTCTCCTCCAGATGAGGGGAGTAGCCTTCAAACCCAAGGGGGAGGGGAAACAGACTGGGGGTGGAGGTTTCAGGAGGAGCAGAGGGAGGATGCAAGTATAAGGAACCTGGGTGGGGTTCGACAAAGGGGATCAGGGATAAGGGGTGGGGGTTGGTGTTAGTAAATGCCAGGAGCTTGGGAAACAAGTTGCCAGAGTTCCAGGCCATGCTGTTTGGGGGTGGATGGTGACGGTCAGGAGACGTGGCCAACAAAACCATGACTGGGACCTAAACGCAAGGGGTACACTATGCTTAGGAAGGATAGAAAGGAGGGCAGAGGGGTGGAGTGGCTATGTTCATTAGAGATGACATAGAAATTGCTAGGGTAGAAGAGGCAGAGGAAACGTGGAGGCCCTATGGGTTACCTTACGATCACCAGCAGGAGATAAGGTCAAACTGGGTGTAGTATATAGGCCCCCCAGGATGGGTGATGTTCTGGAGGATGGTTTGCTGGACAACATCATTGCCCAGTGTGGACCAAAAGGGAAGGAGTGGTGTTGATGGGGGACCTTAATATGCCAGGTACAAACTGGGGAACCATGTCCTCTAAGGTGGCTAAAGAGCAGAGGCTGCTGGACAGCTTCTAGGATGTGTTCTTAACACAGCATGTGATGGAGCCCACAAGGGAGGGGCATGTCCTGGACGTGGTTCTGGCAGATGGGGATCTGGTAAGGGACCTGGTTGTAGAGGATCCCCTGACTGGGAGCGACCACAATACTGTCTGGTTTCAAATAAGCATGGGGGTGGGGGAGATCTAGGACACTGGCAGTGGACTTCAGGGGGGCAGACTTTGTGAGCATGGGAAATATTCTCAAGGATCACTTGAAGGGGATTACATCAATGACAAATGTGGAAAGGAGATTGGAGGTCATAAAATAGGGACTTCATGAGGCAGTCAGGACCTGCGCTAAGGTGAACGTAAGGGAGCAAGGTCACATAAACCATGCTGGTGGTCCAGTGAGGTTCAGGTAGTGGTCAGAGAAAGAAGAGGCGCTACAAAAATATAAAACAACAAGAGGATAGGGATAAGGAAATGTACCATCTTGCATCTAGAAAAGTCACCAGGATGGTGAGGGGCAAAGTCCAGTAAAGAGCAGCGGCTGGCACAGGGGATACATGGAGGGGAAAAGGGGTTCTTCTGGTACATTGGGGAGCAGAGAAAACCTAAGGGCCATCTCAGCAGATTGAGATCAGAAGGAGGGTGGGTGGAAGAGGCGAGGGACCAGGCAGAGGTATTTAATGAGTACTTTGCCTCTGTGTTCACTAGGGAGGGGGATGGGATATCTACAAAGCAAGGCATGATGGGGATAGAAGCGGCAGTGAGTGGGATCAGGGTAGCAACAGAAATGGAGCAAGAGGGAGGGAGAGGTACCCCAGGGGTGTCACATCTGGATAAGGATAAAAAGGCCAGTAAAGTGGAAGGGACGGATGATGCTATCTCTGCCAAAAGGGTGTGGTTAGCCCTCAAGGCCCTAAAGAAAGACAAATCTCCTGGGCCGGATGGCATTCATCTGAAAGTACTATGGGAATTGGCGGACATACTGGCTGCACCCCTGGCAGAGCTCTTCAACAGGTCACTTGAGACAGGGAGGGTACCTAGGGATTGGCGAGAGGCACATGTGGTGCCAATCCATAAAGGGGGGTCGAGGGAAGTACCAGGTAACTATAGACCCATCAGTTTGACCTCGGTGGTGGGAAAATTAATGGAGAGTATACTAAAGGAACGATTGGGGGTGTACTTGGAGGAGGTGGGAGGTCTGGACAGTCAGCAACATGGGTTTGTACCAGGTAGATCATGTCAAACCAGTCTTGTGGAGTTCTATGAATGGGTAACATCAGAACTGGACAGGGGAAAGCCTGTGGATGTATTATTCTTGGACTTCAGCAAGGCGTTTGACTCTGTCCCCCACAATGGTCTGGTGGAGAAACTGATGGGGTTGGGAGTAGGCCCTTTGATGGTCAGATGGATTGAAAACTGGCTAGCTGGACGCACCCAGAGAGTAGTGGTCGTGGGGAGCTCTCGAACCCTAGAGAGGTTGGTAGTGGGGTACGCAGGGCTCGGTCCTGGGTCCGATCCTGTTTAATGCATACATATCGGACATCAGGGAGGGTATAGGGTGTGAAATGAGTCTCTTTGCTGATGACTCCAAGATGGGAGCAGTAGTTGAGGGAGAAGAGGAGGTTGGCCCTGCAAGGGGACCTGGACACCCTGGAAAGCTGGGCTCACACATGGAAATTAAATTTCAATATCACCAAGTGCAAGGTGTTACATCTTGGGCAGGGAAACCCTAAACACAGATACACCCCTGGGAGGAGGCGCTGGAGGCCTCAATAGGGGAAAAAGACCTAGGGGTCATGGTGGATGCATGTATGAATAACTCTGAGCAGTGCAGGAGAGCAGCTAAGCAAGGCAAACAGGATGTTGGGATGCGCTCAAGGGGATCACCTCTAGGAGCAAGGAAGTGATTCTGCCGCTGTACAATGGACTGGTTAGACCACACCTTGAGTACTGTGTACAGTACTGGAGACCACACTTGAAGAGGGACTTGCAGCTCCTGGAGAGGGTACAGAGGAGGGCAACTAAGATGATACGAGGACTAGGGGATTTGACGTATGAGGTCAGACTTGAGGAGCTCTGCCTGTTTTCATTGGAGGAGAGGAGAGACGGGGGACATGATTGAGGTCTTCAAGTACCTCAAGGGAATAAATAGGGTAAACATGGAGGGGATCTTTAGACTAAAGCAGGGAGGTATCACCAGAGGGCATGGTTTGAAGTTGGAAGGGTGAGGGGGGAAAAGAGGAGGAGGTTTTTCACTGAGAGGGTGGTGGACCCTTGGAATGCACTGCCTGGCGAGCTGGTTCAGAGACCCACAGTGGAGGGCTTCAGAGAGGGTGGGACAGACACAGAAAGTGGATGTATCAGATGATGCCTGTCCAGGGGTTGGGATGGATGATAGGGGTTTCTGGAACACAAGGGGGGAGACTTGACGCAACTAGGGATCTGAGGTTCCGAGCAGACTCGATGGAGCCGTGGGCCCAATCTGCTGGCAAATAGTATGTAAGTATACAGAGCTAAATTCCATAAACTCGCGAGGAGCCCTGACATGAGCTACGAGGAGCTAGCCACGAAACAATGTCAGTTTTTAAAACATTGGTGGGAAGGAATTGAAGCAGACTCTGTTGAAAAAATTGAAAACGCTGTACTGTTGGAGCAGTTTTTTTTGGGCATGCCCAGCAGAGCTGAAAACCTGGTTGGAGGACCGAGATCATAAAACAGTGCAAGAGGCTGCTGAACTCTCGGACCGCTATGCCAGGAGCAGACCTGCTCTGACAGCAAATGGGGCTGGCGTGGCAATGCAGAAAGGGAAAAGCGTGCCTTCAGGGCAGCTAAAACCCTGCCTGCCTCCACCAAACCAGGTAGCCCCAGATTTCAGAGAAAAGAGTTACCTGAGAAAAGAAATGAATGTTGGGTTTTCAAAGAAACTGATCATATTGCCAGACCAGTGTACTGGCAGATTCTTCTAAGTAGGATTGGTTAGGGGACTCACAAATGGTCTCCAAACCAAGAAACACTGGAGCCAGCGTTTCAGAGATAGGATGTGCCAGAGATGTTCTTATTTACCTCCTGGTAGAACAGGAAGCTCCCCAACTCTTGTTACTGGCCCCTCAGTGGGAACAATCCCTCCAGATTTTCTTGCACTTTCTTGTGGGGCAAATTCCTGTATGCTTGCCCTCCATTCCTACTGATCCTAAGGTACTGTTGAGACTGAGAGAAGAGTCAGCAACAATGAATCTAATAATACCAGGCTGGGCTGGACAAACCTGGCACTTTCTGCTGTTGACAGTGTCACAGAGTGTGCCTATTTTCTGCCTCTAGGGCACAATCTCCTAACTCTGCTCCAGGGTAGAGTGTCTCACCCAGATATCAGAACACTTTGTTTTAGAGCATGGTTCTTGAAGAGCTAGATTATTGTAGCTTACATCTACCCAACCAGGTGCTTGAGGTTTTGAAGGTTGCTAGAAAGACCACAGCCAGAGAAACTTAGACTGTATGTCAGAATGAAAAGGATTTGGCATCTGGTGTGTTTCTCAACAAAGCCGTGGTTGCAGATTTTTCAGTGGCTTAGATTATCTAGTGCATGTACAGTCCCAGGGCCTGAAACCCTCAGCTTTAAAAGTTCACTTGGCAGCTGTCTCAGCTTTGAACTCAGCAGGCAAATCAAAGCCTTTTGCTTCACATCCAGTGTTCAGAAAGATCTTTAGAGACTTAAACCACTTGCATCCTCCTGTGAGGGAACCAGTTCCTCCATGGGGTTTGAAACTGGTTCTGGTACAGCTGATGGAAACCCCATTTGAGCCCATGTTTTCATCAGAGCTCAAATACCTGACATGGAAGACAGTGTTTCTAATAGCTATTACTTCTGACAGAAGTGTCAGTGAACTTCAGGCCCTCTGTACACAGCCAAACTTTATGGTCTTTCATAGAGAGAAAATGGTGATTAGGCCATGTGCAAAGAGTTTGCCAAAGGTGGTCTCAGAGTTTCACATTCTGATCTGTGACTTTGCCTGTTTATTTTTCCATAACCTCTCTCTAGTTTAGATGAGGAAAAACTGCACAGCCTGGATATTAAAATGTTTTGAGTTTCTATTTGGACAGAACCAGGGTTCCCAGAACAGACAGCACCCAGCTGTTTATCACTTATGGTGAGGTAGGCAGTGGCAACCCAGCAGCTAAAAAAGACTTGTTGGATAGTCTCTTGTATTCAGTTTTGCTATGAGAAGGCTGACAAGCAGTCAACAAAAGGCCTAAGGACATACATCACTAGAGCTACTTCTGCCACTGCAACAGCATTGGGGGCACACCCCTCCACAAGGTCTGTAAAGCAGCTACCTGGCCCACAGTACACACCTTTACTTCCCATTAATGTCTGGACATCTGTACTGGAAGGGATGCCAGGTTTGGTGTTTCAGTGCTTCAGAACATTTTCCTTAAATATGTTCCAGACGCTGCTTCCAAAGGTACTGCTTGTAGTCTGCAAGGTTGTATGATATCACTAGTAAACTCTCAGTGCTAGAAGAAATAATTACTCACTGTAGTAATGATGTTTCTTCTAGAGGGTTACAAGTGATTTACACAAACCTTTCCAGAACCTAGGTATGAAAGGGTTCCTGAGAATAAGTCAAACATTGTTTACGGCTTGAGCTTTTCATTAGTGTGAACCTTTCTGCTTTTAATATGTTCATGCTTAGTGTTTTATTCTTGCATTTACATTAGAAAAGAACGTACTTAGCATAGATTAGATAGGTGGTCACTGCTCTGTTCTGGTCTTCAGCAGTAAATTAGCCATTAGAGTGCTGGGGCTGGGGGTGGGGGCAAGCGTCACCACAGAGCAGAGTATGAACTTTAGTAATTTAAAGTTCTGTCTCCAGGGCAACAGCTCGGGGCTGAGATGGTGCAGGATTGCATGAATCACTAGTAAACCTTCTAGAAGAAAAATCATTACTGTGGTTAGTAATTCCCTCCCCGTTTCCACTACTGGTGCAAAGTGGGCAAACCCAGAGGACTACCTTATTGGGTAGTAGGAGGAGTCAAGCTTGAAGACTATTCCTGTGACTGCATATGCCCAGTGGAAGACTAACTTGGTGTGGCTGTGAACTGAATACAAGTAGTAAAACTATGGTTACAAGTACTGTAAGTAACCTATGTTCTACTACTGTGTTCTTTGTTGTTTAACTTATTCATCATTTGAAACTTAGGGAACTCGGCCATCTTCCCTGGTTGGGTTTTTTTCATAAATAAGCTGTAATACCCCAGAATAGGTTATTTACAAGAACAGTGTATTAAGGCAGTGTGGTTTTGTGGTTGTAACCGACTGAACTGTGAACCAGGAGATCACAGGTTTGAAGCCCACTGTAGCCATTTATTCACTGTGCAGTACATTAAATAAACCACAGACCCTCCTGTGTTTCAGTTCTCCCAGCTGTAAAACTGCATCATTCTGATTGGAGGACTAAACTGCCCTGAGTAAATCAATTTATATAGTAAGATAAAAAGAAAATAATGAGAGAAGGTTGAAAATGTTATGTTTAGTACAACTGCCTGTATTACAGCACAATGGTTAGCCTGAGATATTTGTACCTGACTTTGCATGAACATGTGTAGCTTATAGAAAATTACTGAAATGCTAATGGCAGAGTCAGTAAAGAAGGAAAAGTTTAGAACTAAAGTTGTGAAAACGATGAAACCTACAGTACAGTAGTAAAACTAATTAATGCCATAATTTTTCATTACACATTACATGAATGCCACTGGGTGACAAAAGAACAATGACAGCTTGTGCAGTGTATTAAAATAATGAAACTGTAACAAGAATGCTTTGAGGTAAACATGTAATTTATGAGTTGTTTCCCTTATAAAAAAAACCTGCCAGGCCCTAGTAAACATGACTGAATAGCTCTGTTATTAATGCTGCTCTGTGTTTGTGCAATGCAGCAGCAGTGATACAGTTACCAGGCAACCAAGTCAGCAGAAAGGCTAACTGAACCACCCTGGCAGCACTTGCCCTGCCTGATTGTTACACAACTGGTGGTAATTAACATTCTACAGAAGTCTTTGAGCTCCTGATTTTGGAATACAAAGAGTGGCAGTGGAGCGACCAGGCCTAGTGTCTTGGTGGAATATTGAGTCCAAAAATGCCTTATTAGCAATCTGGCCCCGTTTTCCTAATCTGAGCAACTTTATGTAGCCTATTTGATAGTGAGGTCTTGATTTCCCTTAGTCCTGATTCCACAGAAAGTTACATTTTCATTATATATCATTTTTTGGAATAAATTACAGTTGAACAGATTTGTATCTCTTGGATCTCTTTATACCTTTCTTTCTGGAGACCAGTTATACTGCACCATGAAAACACTATTCTGGTTCTTTCAAGGCACCCCAAGTCTCTGACCTTAACTAATTAAATCAGATTCCCAGAGCTCTATTGCTGTGTTTCAAATTAAATCAACTGTCAGTCTCTGTTCAGGCAAGCAGAATTCTCTGTGGAAGGTAATCTGGCTTAAACTGTAAATCCAGAAACTGCTAGACTGATGTCATATTAAGCACGTATAATATGGTGGTAAGTTTAGGATTGCTCTTTGGGGGCGGCAGCTTGGAGCGTACCTACATAGAGTGGGCTGTCAGAGGAGGCACTTCCCATGGCAAATTAACTTTGTAGATTCACACTCTTGGGGGAAATGCGGGTGTATTTGCTGCCCCATTCATTTGTACATACCCTTTGATAGAAATGAGATTGTATACCACTTCCCAAACTGTATACTGAGAGCTGTCCTTACGCTATTCACATTTGTTATTAATGTTCTCCACTTGCAGCTAAAGATTGTCATCTTTTGTGCTCCATTTTTAGGCTGATAACATCATCATGGGATAAAACTGTAAAAGCTTGGGATGTGGAAACAGCAAATGTTCTTGTAGGTATTAGCTCAACATTTTTTCAATATTATTCTTTTGTGCTATGAATTAAGAATTTATAAATGCCCTCTGGGCTGTAGAACATTTTGCCCAGTGGAAAATAGAACTACAGATTATGTGTGTCTATAAGAGGCATACTAAACTGCAAAGTGATTATACAGTTTACCATGAAGCTAACATGGATTGAAGTTTTGTATACTGCAGTGTATTCACAGGATAATTAACTTATTGCACTATGTTCCTGCTGTCTGTTATTTTATCTACTTCACTATGTAGCTATGCTACGTTGGCCTGGTCTACATCCCATATGACGTTCATTTATGCATATGCCCCACTGAGGCATGGTATTTCATACAAACATGGAAACATAGACAGTGATGGCAGAAAAAGATCATTGGTCCATCCAGTCCATCCATAAAACCCTAACAAACCCTGGACCTATTGTCTGTGCAGAGTTCACATCAGCAGGCAGATTGTTCCATGGTTCCGCCATCCTTTCTGTAAAATAGAACTGCCTCACTTCTCTATTGAACCTCCCCCAACTGTTTCCACTCATGCTTCTGAGTTCTTGATCTGCTACCTATGCTACATAGTTCCTTGCAGTTTACCTTGTTCATTTCTTTCAGGAACTTGAAGGTTTCTATCATATTTCCCCTCCCTTGTCTGGCATCCAGGGGGTACATGTTCAGTGCCTTGGGCCAATCCTTATTAAGATCTAACATGCTGGCCCCGAATCAGTTTGGTCACCCTACGTCGCCCTGTCTCCAGCCTGTCCTTGTCTTTCCTAGGATGAGGACCCCAGACCTGGGCACGGGACACCAGGTGGGACCTCACCAGTGACATATACAAAGGTAGTAATACCACCTTCCTTCTGCTACCAATACCTCATCCTATACACCCAGGCATCCTGTTTGCCTTACTGTAGGCCTTGTTACACAGATTTGATTGTTTGGGAGTTACTGATGAAGACCCCTAGGTCTCTTTCTTCAGAGGTCATGCCCTGCTTATTTCCTCCATCCAGTACTCTGTCCTGGGGTTCTTGTTCCCTATGTGCATCACCTTGCACTTCATGGCATTGAATTTAAACTTCCAAAGCTTTGACCCCCTCTCTAGCTTTTGCAGGTCTCTTTGCATCTCCCTAACCCCCGTCCTCACTGTCTACCCTGCCACAGAGCTTAGTGTTGTCTGTGAAGAGACACATCTTGCCCTGGATTGCTTCTCCCATGTCGCTGATGAGCCTAATGAAAAGGACTAGTCCCAGGACAAATCCATGTGGCACCCCACTGGTGACCTCCCTCTCTTCTAATTCAACTCCATTAACCACAATCCTGTGCTGTCTTCCTTCCAACCAGTTTCTATCCCATCTGTGTCCTTCACTGCACCCAGATCCTCTAGCTTCTTCACCAATCTTCTGTGAGGCACTCGGTCAAAAGCCCTGCTAAAATCAATGTAGAGTAAATCCACAGGGTGGCTCCTATTCCTTACCCTCATTACCCAGTCAAAGAATACTATCAGGTTTGTCTGACAGCCTTGTCACGAACCTGTGCTATTTACTATCCTGAAGTCCATTACTCTCCAGGTAGTCCACAAGGTCCTCTTTGACTAGTGTCTTCATCACTTTACCCTCAATAGAGGTAAGATTGATAGGTCTGTAGTTACCTGGTTGCCCTTGTTCTCCCCCTTCCCTTTATGGAGTGGCACTACATCTGCTACTATCCTCCAGTCTTTTGCAGCTACCCCTGTCTCATGTGAGCTGTTGAATAACCCTACCAGGGGTTCATTTAGTTCCATTACCAATTCCTTGAGCACTCTCGGATGGATTCCATCTGGCCGCGGGACCTTATACCTTAATGCCACTGTCTGGCAGAGGCTTACTGTCTTTCCCTGTGAATACAGAGCAGAAGTAGTCGTTAAGAACGGCTGCTTTCTGCCTGTCCTCCTCAATTTCCGTACCTCCCTCAGTTAACCTAACAATTCCTCCCCTTCTTTCTTTTCCCCCTAATATATCTAAAAAACTGTTTTCCTCTTCCTTGAACTCCCTCTGCAGTACGCAGCTGTATGTCTGCCTTTGCTTCTCTGACCACCCTCTTGGTTTTCCTTGTTCTTATTTGGTACTCTCCCCATTCGTCCTTCCCTTGTTTTTTCTTGTACCCGGTGAGGGCCTTCTTTTTGGCTGTCACTCCCTGACGTTTCCAGAGAACCATGTTGATATCCTTTCCCTGTTTCTTTTGACTACAATTATCATGCAAGAGCCTGTTGCCTCGAGAATGACTGCCTTGATTTCCTCCCATCTTTCCTCTACATCATTGATGCTGTCCACTCTGGACCAGCTCCCTTATCCGACTGAAGTCAGCCCTTCTGAAATCTAGGACTTCAGCCTTTTATGAGGGCTTATTTGTCCCAAGGGCCTTGTCAGACCATATAGATTTTTGGTACTGGACCCTAATGGAGTTCCCTCCATGCCTAGGATCACTATGGCCTGAAACCCCACAAGTAAGTAAGTAAGTAAGTAGTAACTAAAGTTTATTTTATTAGGCACCCAATCCCTGGGGCTCTGGGCACCGTACACAGTAAAACAATCAACAGGGTCACAGTAAAAATCAGCAGAGAAACTATAAAGTATTAAGACGGTCTGAGTCTGGGTCCATTCCCATAAACTGGACATCTTGGCAGTTATGGAGACCTGGGTCTATCCAAGGATCCCTACTTACTGGGTCTCACTCCTGAACTATTCTGTTGACAGGACTAAGAAGGAGGTTGGGGTAGCAGTCTACACTGCCTCCCACTCTTGCCCATAGCTCTTTTCCTGAGGGCATGCAGAGTCCCAATTTATTTGGGTCAGGCTTTACCAAGCCGAGTCATTGCCAGTAGGCTATGTCTACTGGCCCAGGTAAACACAAGAAATTTGCACTCGCTATGCATAAGCCTGTTGCATTAAAGGGGTTGCTAACCTCATACATTAACAACAACACAACAAAAATAATGCACTCATAGTGTGGGAGACAAGGCCATATATTGTAACAAAGCAAAAAATAGCCCTTACTTATGGTTGTGCTTATTGTGGGGCAGCACTTTACTTCTCAAGGTCCAAGTAGCAGTTTTACATTTACAAGGTCCCAATAGCAGCATGATATGATGAAAACAGTGCATAACTTTAAAATATGTTAAGTGTATTGCAGTGTGCACACTGACATAAATTCATCAATGTCCTTGAGTGCCCCCCTGCTTAATACACAGACAACATCACAAAATATATCTAAACCAATTGATAATGATGTGTGTGTATTTATGATAGCCAGAATTGAAAATATTTTGTAGTTAGGCTAGCCCAATGGCATGGAGGACTGAGGCACCAAGCCACAGCTGACGCCATGCTGGCAACCCAGGGACAAGAGCAACCTTGGAGCACGGGAGATCGGCCAGGGAGAGAAGGATTGAGCATCCAGAGGATAGCTCTCCTTCTCTGAGGAGGGGGGACACTGGCCCCATCTTTCGCCTGACCACTAGTGGTGGCTGGGGGTACAGGCAGCCGGGACTGCAACATGGGGAATGGAGGAGTGGTGGCCATCGCCATCCTATACATAGGAGTGTATGTAGGTACATCTGGATGGCATTGCATGTTCACTCCTCCACTGGGAGGAAAACAAATGGAAAATGGCCAGTGGTGGGGCAGGATGAAACCAACACCTTGCAGGCTGCGCACCCAGGCTACAGGGCCCTCTCCCAGAAACTAGATCTATTCCATCAGCAGGTGGGAGCCGCTGACCCCCACCATGGGGAGCAAGCTGTGGGGGAAGACTGGGATTGAGATAAGTCCCTGGGGTAATGGAGCTTGGGGGGGGAGAAACAGTCACCCTGGCAGGGGAGAAAAATAATAGGGAAAAAAGGAAAAATATTTTGTAGTTCACAGAATCCAAGAAATAACTTTGCATAAAAGTGTGTCATCAAGGCCCCCGTAGCAGTACCACACTGTCTTTTGAGAGCATTGCATTAAATCTTTGCTTTGTTACTAGAGGTTTTTTTGATTTAGTAATGGTGTACATATCCACTTTGTTGGTGTTCAGGTTGATAAGCAAATATTGGCCTCATGTTACTTTAAAATTCTGCTTTAAGATTTATGATGTCATGCACCAGGTAGGTCTATATAAGTGGACTTCCTGGCCTTTGGTCTCTGGCCTATGAGGAAGCTCCTGTCAAGCAAATCTCTGAGGTTTTCAGGACATTCGTACCAGTTGAAGTCCATGGGTTTTTGTCGTTATCATGTTGCACTTTGTTGTTTGCACACATTGCACTTTGCACTTTGAATGTTTGTGAAGTTATGCACTGTTCTCATCATATGATGCTGCTACTGCGATCTTATGAATGCAGAACTGCTGCTTGGACCTTGTAAATTAAAGGGCTGCACCGCAATAACCACAACCTTGATTAAGCATTAGTTTTGCTTTGCTTCAATTAAAATGACCTTGTTGGGGGGGGGCGCTGTGGAGCCCGAGCAAGATGGCAGCCTAAAGTAAGTGCTCTGTAAAATACAGAGTTTCCTGTAGCAACAAAACCACTATTTCGGGGATTTTATCTTACCTAAATGGCAGTAACAGGTGCAGTGAGAAAAATTTGCCAAGATGGGTAACCCTTGTAAAGAAAGGAACCAAGCTGGCGGCACCAAAGGAAGAACTCTTGGTGGCACCTTGTCCACGAGGTCTACACCTCAGACTCAACAAGACACAGTAGAAACTCCCAATGAAGAAACCTTACAATCCCTTGACCACAAGATTTCCAGACTGATCTCTACAGTGGCCAGGCTTGCTGACAAGTTCAATGGTCTCACCAACCGTGTGGCCAGTGTGCAGTCCTCACTGGAGGCAGTTACTTCTGCAACTACGGAGGTTACAAAATGGGTAGATGCAGCAATGGGCACCATTAGTAATATAATTAAAGAAAATGGCCACCTCAGGATGCGTCTGGAGACCCTGGAAAACCAGGCAAGGGCCTCCAATATAAGACTGTTGGGGCTACCGGAGGGTTGTGAGGAGGATCATCTCGTCCTATTTCGTCAGGACTGGCTACGGCAGCAACTAGGTGACGGAGCCGCTGCGTATGCTCAGAAGATTCAGAAGGCATATAGAATCTTTCTTTGAGGTAGGCCTGACAATCCGGAAGCCCCATGTACAGTTGTTGTGGTGGTAGATGGAGTGGGTACGAGGGACTCGTTATTGGCGCTAGCCTGACAGAAAAAAAAAAAACTCCTTTGAGAGGGACAAATGGTGAGACTCTTCCCGATGTGAGTTATGCCACCCGGCAGAAAAGAAAGCAGTTTGACGGCACGAGAGCTTTGCTTCGTGAAGCAGGTGTGCCGCATGGTATTATTTTCCCTGCGTGACTTCGAATTACCTACCAAGGCAAGGTTTACATATTTTCTGATGCCAAGGATGCTTTGAAATGGGCCCAGCAATGGGTCCCTCGGAGAAGGAAGAGTGACGACAAGGGAGACCCTTCCTCAGAAGATGACGACGAGTCATGAAAAAACCTGGATTTAAAAAATTAAAATGGTTCCTCTATATATAGAGGGCTGGAAGGTGTCATTAAACGGCGGGTATAATTGAGGTACTTTTCATTCCTCCTATTTGATGGATCAAGACACGGTCATCCATATTAGCTTTCCAAGGAGCACTTTCTTTGTCCTTCCATTTTGCTTGTTAATCTGAGGTACAAAATGTTTCAAGTATATAATTTCACTGCTTTATTGCATATCAGTTTATTACATTGCAGTTATACTACCAAAAGGTAAAATAGTGGTAGATGTGTTGTTAGAGGTGATGTGACTGTTTAATTCTTAGCCTCATCTATCCAACTTAGCCTGCTTCAGACTTAAAACTAACTTTATTGGGATATGGCACAATGGGTGCCCACATTAAAGTGGGGATTATTTCTATTCTTCAGAGAAAGAGCGCTTAAAAAAATTAGAAGGCTGGACCTTGCGGGACTTTACCATGTAGCTCATAGTCTCCATTATACAGCTTTTTCTTGTTGGACATTCTGATAATTTCTAGATGTTGGACTAGCCCCTATGGACGTATCTTTAAGCAGTAGATCGCTGATCTGTTATATTAAGAGGGTGGCGACCTCAGTGGAGTATATGTTAAAATAATTGTAATATCTCTGCTTGTATATTGATCTTCAATGTTTATCAGATATAATAAACATAAAGTTAAAAAAAAAAAATGACCTTGTCTCCCAAACTGAGTGCACTGTTTTTGTTGTGTATCAACCGGTCATGCTCAGGAAAGTCCTCCATCAAGGACTAGCCTTATTCATTACAGATGCTGTGAATAGATGCTGGCTTGAAACTTTCATGCTTGGCGATACCAGCTTTGACTGGGTGAGGAATGGTGCCAGGCATGCCACCTCCTTAATGGACAAAATCCTCTCCCAAATCGTCACAGTGCACACCCACTGTAACAACAGTGATTGGCAAGCATGCTCTGCTTGATTGGATCCTAGTCAGTCAGCCTGACTAAGTGGCTGCCTGTCTTCTGCAGTGATAACTCACCACCAATAGTGTCTGCATAATTTTGAACCCCAGGTACCCCCCACCCCCCCAAAAAAAAATGTCACAACCAGAGCATACAGGAACCTCAATCATAAAGTTTCAGATATGACCACGACAGTAACCTCTGCTGTATCCCTTGGGAGTTCATTGACCTGGTCCCAGATGTAGGCTCTGCATGAGCCTTCTGGGACGTTACCATGGTGTGTGTCCTCCATGCTCCCTTCGTGACTACAAGGGTGAAGATCCAGCACCATCGCTGGATCTCCATGTAACTCCTTAACTTCTTTGACAACAGCAATGCAGCTCTGGCCAAGTTCAGGTGATCTTTGGATGCAGCCAATGGCAATACCTATAGGTATTTATACAATCAATGCGAGGCTGCCAAGGTCCAAGACGACCTAGAGTTCTGGAGCAGCTGTGCTTCTGTCCCCAGGCACTTCTTGGATGGTATCAAGGAGCTCCTCAGCAGCTCCCACAGTTACCCACCAGCATATTTTACGCCCTATTCCAATACCTGGATGGCCCATCTGATATAACCAGCGTTATAGACTACCACTTTACTAACCTTCCCCTGCCAAGCAAACTGCCTACAATCACCAAGCCAAGGATAAGAGCACCCCACCTCATCCTCTTATCTCCCCATTGAGCATGCATCTCCAGCTCCTGCACATACAGATCTGCTCAAGGCCATACTCCACTTTAACCTCCATCAGGGTGTGGGGCCACACAACCTGGATCCAAAACTCCTTGGGCTTGCTATCTTAGTCATCCCTAACTTCTTTTTTCTTCTTCTAGCTTTTTACCTTGCCCTCATGGCAACTTCATTCCCACTCAAGTACCCACCCCTGTCACCCACCATCTCAGGGACTTACCTGAGGGGAATCCCCCATGGACATTCCCAGCATGGTGGGGCCAGAAGAGGGAGGGATGTCCTTCCCCTTAAAGCACAATTCAGAACTCTCCAGAGCCCTGTAGAAGGTGTGGGAGCTGCAGCGATTGGGTCTTCATTCTACTGCCATGAGGCTTTTCCATGTTCTTGTGTGTTGTTCTCCCAGAGCCAAGTCACATGCTATGGCACAAGCATGCATGCTGATGCACCTGTACAATACTGGTGGCTGTGTTGGGTCTCCTTCCCCTGGCACTCACCTAGTCACACCAACCAACCACTGCTAGGTGGTGGTGATGATGTGACAAGATGGCAAACACCCTTCCCTGAAGGAAGAGAGCAGTGTTATGGATGCTCGATCCTCCTTCCCCCAGTCAGCCACCGAGCGACCCTGGTCTATTCCTGAACCTGGGTCACCCGTGTGGCATGGGGTAAGGCATCCAGCACTTCAACCTTCTGTGCCACTGGGCCAGTGTTATCACCACCCTCTTTAACCTTCCCCTTTCCACAGGTTGCCTTCCAGCAGTCTGGTAGAGGAGTACGGTCAAATCCCTGCATAAAGGTGTAGGCAGACAGAGTGCCAAGAATTACCTGCCTACTGTATCTCCATACTGCCTGCATAGCCTAAACACCTGGAGTGATTTGGTCATGTCCAAATCTCAGACCATATCAAAGAAGGGAAGGATGGCCGCACTGTCCGTCAGCAGTGCACATAAAAAGTTCCAAATCAACAAACTCCTCCTCAGAGCTACGGTTCCCTTTAGCTCTATAAAAATGGTCGCAAGGGACACTCTCATGCCTATGTGTCTAATCATTCTTTTTCTTTTCTACAGATCAATATCTGAATAATGGATTTTTTAAGCTACTGTAATTTTAATATCTACAGCCATTTAGTGATTTATTGGAGTCCACTATCTTTTCTTTTCTTTTCTTTTTTTTTTATATTGCTCTTTATGCCGACTACCGACCTCGTCACTCCACTCATTCAGAGCCCCTACAAGCCTCACCACCTCGCCTTCCTGACACAGGAGTCTGCCCCTAGAGTGATCACCCCCTCAGTAGCCCTTAATACCCCTGGATAACCCCCCCCGGGTGGGGTGAGGAGAGGTCCCACTTACCTTCTCCCCGGATAACGGTGGAGCGGGTGATACACAGCGGAGTCTGCTCTTGTTGTCAGTTGCCGACGCGCTTGGCGCTAGGGGGTCATCACCTAGGAATGACTGGCCATTTTTTTTCCTTGTTCTGTACCCTGCAGTCATTGGCACTCTAGGAGAGCCAATTGGGAGGTATGCATAATGATGCAACTCCTCCCAGGGCTCCTGGCTAACGCTGCCCCTTTCCCTTGCGTGACCCGACCTGCACTGCCAACACCAGGTTCACCTGAGAGAGGGCAGTAGAGCAGCGGGACAGGCACAGAACCCCTCCACAGTGAGGGAGAGCTGCTGTTGGGCACTCAGTCCCTCTCTCCCCTGCTGACCCCCAGTGGCTCGAGCTTGTCACCGAACCCAGGTCGCCGGCGTGGAGCGAGGTGTGGTGTCCAGCGCCTCAACCATCAGCACCACCAGGCCGACCCACTTTGTTTTCTTTTTGATGGGATTGTTTTTGATGATGTATGTGAATTTTTTGTGTTTTACAGTTAACTTGTTTATAAAATTAGTGTCACAAATGCACTCCAGGGGTCAGGCCCTCTGCTCCCACAGTGCCCAACCTCGAAGTGCAATATGTGAACAGTAGACAAATAGGAACACCCTCCTGTCTGTTTTGGGTCCAAGCAACTACCAGTCTCGAGCCCTGGGGTCAAATAAGAACCCTTTTTCGCTAGCATGCCCAGGTAACAGGTCCAAATATCACACCCTCTTCAGGGAAAACAGTGCAATACTTAATCCAGCAGGCACACAACCTGGTTCACAATCCCCCTTCTGACTCAACTGAGATGTAGGTATTTCCTTACCTTGCTGCATATGGTGACACACTATAAGCACTTTTAACAGTTATGTCAGAATTATCAACACTGTTTCAGCATTCACACTCAAAATGAGAAAATGGCTCAGGCAGGATTTCAAGGAAAACGAAGTTTACTAAAAGTAAAAATAGTAAATCAAATATGAAACACAGAACATACAACATTAATAGTACAGTCAGAAAAATAAATGGACAATTATAAACAAACCGCCTTATACTAAGTCTCTGATCCTACCCCAGCTTCATTTAGTAAATAGTGGTGCTGAAATTACCTAATTTTGGTAGAAGTGCTTGTTAAGTCTTGCAAAGTTGGAACAAGAGTGTGTTCTTTCAGGAGTCCAAAGTAAAAAGAGTACAATGTTCCCTCAGCAACTTGACAATATCAAGAGGGAAAAGGGTCCCACCCAGCTTGTGAGGTCACAGCTCTGTGGTGATGCTGGCCATGAGGTTACTCTCATTCCTGCATGCTGAATTAGTCACATGCCACTACACACTGTTAACATTCCAATTAAAACAAATATATTACTTTCTTAAATAGTGAGCCACAGAGCATGAATTATGACAGGACAGAATATCCCATTGATCTCTCAGAACAACATCCTGCAAAGCACCTCTCTTAGCTGTGAGAATTCACAGGTAACTGTCAGAGTTGACTTACCTGCTGCTGTCCTAAAAAATGCAATCTTTTATGGCTAGTTTCCTAGGTTCAAAGCAGTGGCTGTTTTTACAACCTGTTATATCAGCTAACACAGGCGCTGACAGGTAGGTGTCAAAAGGAAGCTCTTAAGTAGTTTATCCACGGGGTCAGTGAGAGGCAAACTCTTCTTTCCTCTCCTTTAAAATCCCAGGTCCCATGATGCTTTGCAGCTTGGCCAGTTTCCTAAGCAGAAGTCTAAACATATATTTATATCAAAACGATATGCACATAACTAGTAGACGGTTATCACGTTACAATTAGCACATACACCTTTCACTTATTTAACTGGCTATACCAGACCCAACTCTGAGATGACCAGCTATGTAGAACAGTGGTCAAATACTGAGTATTTAAACAGTCACACTGAGCTGGTCATTTACTCTTGAAAAAAGCATGGAGCACCCACAAAACATTGTGTGCTAGCGGAGCTGCTGCCTGTATTCATGATGCTGCTTTGCACCAAATAATGTTTCACAATATCTAGAGTCTTTTTTACCTGTTTGAGCGCTAAGAGTCTGGGACAAATGACTTCAACTTTTTGGCAACTCTCAGACCACCTACTCCAAAACCAAGTCCTAGCCTGTCAGTCGGGCCTCTGTCCTTTTTCATGTATTGTTTATGCCCCTTCTCTCATTGACCTGTCCCCTTCTGTAGGTCTCCTCAGCCTCATCACTCACCTTCTCCTGGCCTGTGTCCCTTGCCTCTGTCTCCCAGGGGTTGCCCTCCCTAGTGGGACCACAAGTGCAGGAACCTATGGGTGCAGGGGTACTGCAGCCCTCCCCAACACACTTTTGCCCATAAGCATTCAAAGTGCCTCTTTGCTTGCAAAAGCTACCTTTTTTAACTTGTGCCCTTTTGAATTTCAGCAACCTCACTTTCCCCATGTTCTGGCACCCATGAATGGGGTATGGGGTGGCCCTATCCCCCAAGGACACAAAATACAGGTTGAGGAGTGGTGGTAAGGTCAGTGTTGCAGGGCCTACTGGAGACCAGCATTATCCGACTGCAGTCGAGGTCATTTCCCCTTTTTCCCCCTCTCCCCTGGGACGATGACAGCAAGGGTACACAAATATGGGCATGCTAGCCTGCTAATAATCAGCACCAGCCGACACCCCCCTCTCCTAGTGGTGACGCCTGCAGCGTCACCTGTGGTCACATGCATGACGCTCTCATGGTGGCATCTGTCACCTTCCCTCCTGCTAGGCTGCTTGATTCTCTACCCCCCCACGGCCAGCCCCAGATGACCCCAGCTCATTCCCAAACCTGGGTCATCAGCATCATGAATGTTAGCTCTACTACTGTGCTAACTGTGCCGGCTTACTGCCAGGCTTCCATCAGAGGATCTTCCTACCCTGGTCCATGCCTTTGTCACCAGTCATCTTGATTACTGCAACGCCCTTTATCTAGGGCTGCCGGGAGAGGATATCCGCCGCTTACAGCTGGTGCAAAATGCAGCAGCTAGGTTGTTGACTGGAAGCCGGAGGTCCAACCATATAACACCTGTGCTTCGCGAATTGCACTGGCTGCCTGTACAGTGGCGGATCACTTTCAAGGTCATTTTAATGACCTATAAAGCCCTACACGGTTTGGGACCCCACTACCTGAAAGAACTCCTGACTTCTAACTGTCCTTCCCGCTCCCTCGATCCTCTGGTGAGGGATTGCTAGAGATTCCCAGGGTAACCTTAAAAACATCCGGTGGAAGAACATTTGCCTTTATGGCTCCTACCCTGTGGAATTCTCTATCTTGCCAGATACGCAATAGCCTGACTGTGGAGAGCTTTAAAAAAGCTCTAAAGACCTTCCTTTTTAATCAAGCATTTTTAGTGACATAAATTATGTTAAATTTTATCTTGAATATATAATGTTATTTATAATTGTGGTTTTTAATACTGTATGTAGGATATTGTAAAGGCGCCCTGAGCTTGGGAAGGGTGCCTTATAGAAATAAACATTTACTTACTTTACTTACTTCCTAAGAATTACGTAGTCACAGCAGTCCTCAAGATGGCAAGTAAAATGCAGCTAGACTGCAGAGAAAGGTCGTATCTCTTCAGTAATCTATATTGTCCTGGAGAGCCACCAGATTGTCATCAGGAAACTCAAAGCTCTAGGATTACACCTGTTTATGATTTTGTGGTTTACAAATTACCTTGAGGGGTGTACGCTGAAGGCTGCCCTTGGCACCAGTTTCTTCAGACTTGAGCCCCTAAAGCAGGGTGGTCCTCAGGTTTCTATCCTAGGCTCCCTGCTTTTCTCAGTGTTTGTTAATACCCTAATCACCTAATGTTCCCAAAGTAAGGTACTCTTGTATGCTGACAATGAAATTCTCTCTTGCAGTTACCTTACCAGTGCTTTTGACCTTCAAGTATAACAAATGATTTGCCCAAGTTCCTCAAATGTGTTTTGAGGCTGTCAAAAGTCACGTTTCTGCATGGCCACATAACTAAGGTCAGGGTATACCTGGATCACTGCTTCATCTAGCGCAAGTTCCTGTGTCTGCCATGCATACTGTACCTCTCAAGTGTCCCTGATTTTCAGGAATGTCCCTGATTTTGCCTCAAAATTTTACTCTGTCCCTCCTAAAATGTGTGTTTTTGTGGCTAAACAGGGGAGACTGTAAGCATAAAACAAAGTCAAGCATTAAAGTTACAGACTTGTTCTTTAGAAAATGCATTTTCAACTAAGTCCTATATTCTACCAGCTTTCTGGGTGGATATCTCTAATTTTTAAGATGTGTCCCTGATTTTGGTCTTTTGTCCCTGATTTTTTTAAGCCTTGTCCCTGATTTATAAGGCAGGAAGTTGAGAGGTATGCTGCCATGCTTTACTAAAGGTGGTATCCTTGACACAGACCATAGAAAAGGAGACCAAAACAATGTGAGTCATGGTCGAAGAAACTGGGGCCTTGTGAGGGTAACACAGTAGACGGGATGTACCAAAAGAGGCCTTCTGTTATGGAATCCAGATTTAGTAGTACTGCAGTCCTCTTCTTCATGAACTTTATTATTTATTAATATGTTCATTATGCTAATGCTGTTGAACTGTATTTATTATCTTACTTAAACTCTGTAATGTAACTCAAGCAAGCTTAGGAAGCCATTAAAAATGAGCTTTTCTTAAATGGCTATTTCTAGACAATAAATCTATTTTATTACTACTATTACGGCCTGGTTCAGGATCCCGTGCCTTAGTACTGCAGCCTAATATTTCTTAAGCAACTGACTCAGAATTTGTCCATCTGACTGTCAACCCACAGCTCTTATTTCAAGTCAAAGGAGTGGCTTCCCTATCTGAGGTAGTAGGAGATCCCTGTAGACTTTAACCAGTTTGCTTCTTTCCCTCCCTTTACTACCTCACCCCATTACACTGCCCTTCAGTTGTGATGTTAAATTGAGGCCCTTTATGCCCATCTTTGGTACTGATTCAGGTGAAAGTCAAAAGATTCCAAGGCAATATTGAAGAAATCCCCAGCATCCTGGCCAGCATCCCCTGCCTTTCTCAATAAATGTGTCTAGCAGTGCTTGCGAGGTTTGTGGTGCAGAATGTCTGCTATGTTAGTCTGCATGCAGTTGCTGTGGTACAGACTTATATTACTTTATAAATATAACATTCTAAATATGCCAGCCGGTTGGCATATTAGTAGTACTAGTGCTTGCAGTGCCAGTGACTCAGATTTGGAAGTGAGTCCAGGAGGGCAGGACAGGGAATATCTGTGGATAGATGGGGAAAGCAGGGGAGTTAGGAGGGAATAAAACAGAATATCACAAAAAAAAAAAAAATTATTTATACAGTTTACTTTAGTGACATGCCAAGTCAGTAACTGTTTTCCTAAAACAGAACTTTAAATGAATTTATTTATTTATTGAATTTTGTTAACCAGGTGACCCCATTGGAACCAGAGGGCTCTTTTTCAGGGATGGCCTGGAGTCAATTACACACATGAACACAGACAGCAAGCAGGAAGATATAATACAATACTTCATACATTTAGGGGTTTAACTACATACAGTTTGCAAACAGAGGATGGAGATAATATGAACATGTTGCATTTAAAAGCTTAGCTAACTGACTAGTACCATACATGACAACAAGTAACAGGAGTAACATGTCATAATACGTAGCACTCAGTGCAGCTTAGAAACTTTAAGGGGTTCAATGCAAAAGGAAAAGGGCAAGCGGTCAGTGATAGCAAGTGCAATGCAAGCTGTCTAGTAGAAAGGTTTTTAGACTTTTCTTGAAGCACCCTAGTGAGGGGGAGTTTTGCAGCTCCAGAGGTAGAGAGTTCCAGAGGGAAGGGGATAAATAAGCATAAGACAGCACTTCTAGCAGTTTATTACTAGAGTCCTGGAGGAGGTGCCTTTCAGGCTTGGGAATTTAATAGGCCAGAGAGGCTTTTTGGGGTAGAATGTGAGATGAACTTGTAGGCCTTGAAATAACCATACCTTGACACTTCAGGATTTACAAACCACTGTTCAAACAACATGAAGTCTTGCTGTATTCTGACTATTGCAGTTAGGTCCTGCCGTTCAACTGCCCCAGAGAACAAAGGGTTAACTTTTCTATGCCTTGCATAGAATGTTTATCACGAGCTCGGTTGAAGCCTCTGCCTGTTGTTATTTGAACTGCAACCGTCAGATTCTTTACTCCGCCTCACTGAACAGTCGCTCCGGAGAGTTCTCCTGCTGCTTGGTTCAAAAGTCGGTTGAAGTGTCGGTTTTCGGTCGGTTTCTTCCAAATTGTTGTTTCCGCATAGTCGGTTCAAGTCTCTGTCTGTGGTACCGTGAGTACTAGATAGATTTTTGTTCTGTTTTCTGTGTGGAACTTGTAAACTGTGGATCGGTTCGGCTGAACCGATCATTTTGAGGTAAAACTTGTGCTTTACTTTAGTGTGTGGTCCATATCGGTTCTAAAAAAACGGGTTTTAAGTACATTTTTTTCCAAGACCCATGACACGGTCAGGAACCGATAGGGGAGTCTTGCCTGGCTGATTGCCGAAAAAAGGGTAAGTTTGGTTAGGTTGGCCATATCTGAGAAACCCAAAAAGAAAACCGGACCCACTGGGTTTCAACACTGCAGTGTGTGTGGGGAGGTCTTCGCTAAGGCTGATCCCCACACCACCTGTGTTTGTTGTCTGGGGTTTGACCACCTCGATTCAGACTGCCAAATTTGCAAGAATTTTCCCAAATCTACTCTGGAAAAGAGATTAGGTAGACTGAGGGAAAGGGAGGCCGAGAAGTCCGCTGACCCGGATGGCCAGCCCGGTTCGGTTCCGACCGAACCAGGAGTGCCCTCTGACCAGGGCGATACTTCTTCGGGCAAAAGGAGAGCCAATTCCGAGGAATCGGTTCCGACAAAAAGAAAAAGAAAAGACTAATCGATCGGTTCGAATCCAGAATCTCATATTCCGACCGCCGATGAGATAGCCAAAGCAATTAGGATTATGGAATCGCTTAGATCGGTTCCGACCGAACTGGCACCATCTGGCAGGGGCTCGGTTCGGTCGGTTCCCCCAGTTCTGGATTATACCTTGGAAGAATTTTATGAACCGGAGTTTGAGGAGGAGGGAGAGTATGAGGATGATTATGGTGATGGTGAAAGTCTGGATGTGCCTATTGACCTGGACATCTCCCCAGACAGACCTTCAGGTGTTTCTCCTCTTAGGCTTTCTGAGTCCCCTTCACACTACATGTTCTACAGAAAGGTGGCTAATACCCTCCAGCTTCCTGTGGAGGAGGCAGTAGAGGATCAGGAAGAGCCTGATTATGTTGAGATGATGGACATCCCAGAGTCCAGGAGACTGTCTATTCCCTTCCACAAATCTTTTGGGAAACCGACACAAAAAATTCTTAAGTCTCCCAATTCTATACCTCCTGTGGACAGAAGAATGGACAAGAGGCACACTCTCTCAGGCTCAGACATGGAGTTCCTTTTTCAGCAATGCAGCCATGTTGGGGTTGTACAGGCCGCTGCCTGTGATAAGGCAAACATTCCCTTGGCATCACACCCCCCCAGACAAGGACTCCAAGAAGATTGATGCCATGGCAAAGAAGCAGTACATGGCAGCATCTTTGGGACTCAGGCAGGCTAATTATATGGCCTATGCAGCCAGGTACCAGAAGTCCAGGTGGGACACTGTACTGGCACTGGCTGAACAAGCTCCTCCCCAGCTTGCCAAGGAGCTGGAGCAGGTGGCTGCAGATGGGATCGAGGCATCTAAAGTACAATATCATGCTACTATAGACTCCAGTGATGTATCATCAAGAGTCATGGCTACATCTGTGGCTCTTTGGAGAATGGCTTGGCTTAGATGTACTAGCCTCTCACAGGATACCCAGGCTAAGGCCATGGATTTTCCTGTAGTTGGTAATTCTCTGTTTGGGGAGCAGACAGAGAATTACATGAAGGAAAATGGATGAATACAGGACCACTTACAGGCGTGCTCAGGCCAAAGAAAGGCAAGCAACTCCTCAAAGGCAGCAGTCCAGGGGCAGGGGCAGACCTTTCCAAAGCCCTTTTCACCAAGCTCAGGCCTCTTCTTCTTCTTCTTTTTCGCAGAGGGGGTTCTTTAGAGGGAGAGGGAGAGGCAGAAGGGGGATGAGCAGGCCTGCATCCACCCCTCAGCCTAAAGCCCCTGCCAAGCAGACACCCTGATGGGTCTGCCTGGGTCGATTCTCCTATATCAGTAGGGGCCAGGCTGGCTTACTTTGTCCAGGACTGGATGTCTCTTACATCAGACAAGTGGCTCCTGGAAGTAGTAAGCCAGGTACTGGTTCTCAGCTTCAAAAAATTTCCCAAGATGAGAGCCAGATCTTTTCCACCTGCAAGTCTCTCAGAGACCCTTGCCCTAGAGGCAGAGCTTTCTTCTCTCCTAGCTCTCAGAGCTATAGAGAGAGTTCCCACCCTACACTGGGGCAAAGGATTGTACTCCAGGCATACCTCTCAAGTGTCCCTGATTTTCAGGGATGTCCCTGATTTCACTTCAAAATTTTACTCTGTCCCTCCTAAAATCTGTTTTCCCCTGACTAAACAGTGATGACTAAGAATAAAATTATGTCAAACAATACAGTTGCAGACTTCTTATTCTTCAGAAAATGTATTATACACTGAGTCCCTTATTCTGCCAGATTCCTGAGTGGATAGCACTAATTTTAAAATGTGTCCCTGATTTGGGGCCTTTGTCCCTGATTTTTTTAAGCCCTGTCCCTGATTTATGAGGCAGGAGGTTGAGAGGTATGACTCCAGGTACTTCCTAACCCCCAAAAAGACAGGAGGGTGGCGATCCATCCTGGACCCAAGATATCTGAACAAACATCTTTTAAAGCCAAAGTTCAAAATGGTAACTCTGGGAATTATCCTTCCGTCTCTAAGGCCAGGGAACTGGCTAGCCTCCCTGGACCCCAAAGATGCCTACTTTCACATTCCGATCAGGTGCTCCCACAGAAAGTACCTCAGGTTCGAGTTGCCCTCTGGACACTATCAGTTCAGAGCAATGCCCTTTGGCCTAACATCAGCCCCAAGGGTCTTCACAAAGTGCCTGGCAGTAGTTGTTGCCTTCCTAAGGAGACAAAAGATTTCCATTTTCCCATACTTGGATGACTGGCTCATAGTAGGTCAGTCGCCAGACCAAGTCAAGTCACACCTGCAAGTGACCCAGCAAGTGCTCACTTCTTTAGGATTCCTTCTCAACCTACCAAAGTCAGTTGTCGAACCGGAACAGCTCCTCACCTTCATAGGTGCAGAACTGGATATGGTAAAAGCAAGAGCCTTCCTTCCCCTGGAAAGGGCAAGGACCCTCATGGAACTGGCCTCTTCATTCAGCCTTCAGGTGCCTCGACCAGCAAGGCATTTCCTTCAGCTACTGGGCCATATGGCAACTTCCACAGCAGTGGTCCGGGGGCAAGATTTCAAATGAGGGACATTCAGTTCCACTTAAGAGCTTTTTGGTCCCAAAGAAAGGATTCCATTACCAAACTAATTCCAGTGACTCGAACACTGATCCAAGCCTTGCAATGGTGGCAGATCAGGACAATTTGAGAGAAGGGGTTCCATTTGTCACTCAGTCTCATTCAGTGATCCTCACCACAGATGCTTCCCTGCTGGGCTGGGGAGCCCATTTGGGGGATCTTACTATCCAGGAATCTCTGCTTCACATCAATCTTTTGGAACTCAGAGCAATGTTTCTGGCACTACAAGCTTTTTCCAAATCTGTACAGAACAAGGTGGTTCAGGTCAGAACAGATAACACCACCACCATGTGGTACATCAACAAGCAAAGACCACTCTGTCTACGGCCTTGTGCACAGAAGCAATGAAGTTGTGGTCCCTGGCCTATTCCCTGCAAACCTCTCTGATAGCAGTTCACCTCCCAGGGAAGGACAATGTCCTAGCAGATGCACTGAGCAGAATATCCCAGGGCCATCACGAATGGGCCCTAGATCCTCTGATGTTGAAAGTGATTTTCTCAAGATGGGGCACTCCAGAGATAGATCTTTTTGCAGCCCCAGACAATCACCAACTTCCTCTTTTTTGTTGAAGACCCCCAGTCTTGGGCTCAGTCCCCTGGATGCTCTGATTCTGAACTGGGAAGGGACATTTCTGATGCTCCCCCTTCCCTCTCCTGTTCAGAGTGTTAGTCAAGATAAGGTCACAACCATGCAAAGTGATTCTGATTGATCCAGACTGGGCCAGACTGCCGTGGTATCCCTTGTTGATGTCCCTAACAGTCCATCTTCCCCTGTCTCTTCCCAGGAATTACAACCTGTTAACATCCTCTCAGGGGAGGATTTGGTACCTGAATCTTCAGTCTCTCAATCTCAAGGCTTGGCTCTTGAAGAGTTAGAGTTTGCAGATCTGCATCTTTCCCAAGGGGTTCTGGATATCCTTAAGGCTTCTTTGAAGCCTTCCACTAGAAAGACTTACAACTCCAAATGGAAAAGATTCAGCATTTGTTGTTCTAAGAAGAATATTTCTCCAAACTCTGCTGAATTGCCTACGGTTCTGGATTATATGGTCCATCTTAATGGCCTAGGTCTCAGACCAGCTACCCTTAAGGTACACTTGGCACCTGTTTCTGCTTTCCTGTCTGTAGGCAAGTCTTCCTCTCTGTCATCCCATCCTGAATTTTGTAAGTTTTTCAAGGGATTGCTTCAAACCAATTCCCCCTTTAGGGATCCTGCTCCTGCTTGGGACCTTAATGTTTGCATTGCTCTGCTTATGCAACCCCCTTTTGAGCCTTTGTCCTCAGCAGAGCTTAAGTACTTGACTTGGAAAACTGTGTTTTTGGTAACCATTACTTCTGCCAGACGTATCAGTGAATTGCAAGCCCTGTCAGTGGAATCTGATTTCATCTCTTTTCACAGAGATAAAGTGGTCCTTAGAACTAACAGAACGTTCTTGCCTCAAGAGTGCAAGGTGCATATCACTGTCATATCCTCTCTAGCACACTGCACTGACAATATAAGCATACATATTGTATAATATATATATTTCTATATAACAAACCAATCACACACACACACACACACACAAAAAAAAAAAAGTAGATAAACATGTGGGGAGTAGTGCAATGTAATGGCTGTGGGGCAGCAGTCTTCCGGGAGTCTTTCTGGAGGCTGAGATGCTGCTCTATTTGCAGACAACTCTCTGCCCTGAGGGAGGAAGTTGCCCGTCTTTAGGCCACACTGGACAGTAGTAAGGGAACCTTCCCCCAGGCCACACTGGATGGTAGGAAGGGAACCTCCCTCATCCAGGGCACCAGAGCCACCACCACTACCTCAGAGGTGCGAGAGAAAGCACAGCAGTTGGACCACAGTGGGCTCAGGGAGGGTGACAATGGTGGAACAGAGGCAACCAGTCAGTTGTTCCACTCCACAATCCATACACCATTCTGGGGAGCATAGCTCCTCCTATGACACCCGCAGAGGAGACTAAGTAGGCTGAGGACAACTGTCACAAGGGAGCCCACAGGAAGGAGACAGAGGACACCACAGGGAAAGGAAGCAGCTCCTGGTGGGGGACTCAGTTATTAGGGGGATAGAACTGGGGGGAGCAGGGAAAACTGAAGTAAGATGCCTGCCTGGTGCCATGGCTTGGAGGGACAGGAAGCACATCCTGAGGATCACGAGAATAGCTGCACGGGAGTCTGAGCTGGATGTCATTGTCCACCTAGGGACAAATGCCTTGGCTCAATATGAGATTAGAGCAGTGCAGGAGGACTTTGTAGAATTGGGGAAGGGCCTAAGACAAGTAGCACACACAGTATCATTCTCAGAGGTGCTGCCTGTCAATGGCATGAGTGAGGCGAGGGTACTTTGCACCATGCAGTTTAATGAATGGTTGAAAAAATGGTGTGGAGCACAGGGGTTTGGCTTCATTGGGGACTGGGGTTCCACCTGGAGGGACGCTAACCTATACTGGCAAGATGGTCTGCATCTGTCCAGGAAGGAACAAGTCTTTTGAGCAGTCAGTTTAAATGCTTCATTGGCAAGCTTTTAAACTAGTCAAGGGGAGGCACTGATAAGCAGCAGGAAAATCCCAGCCTCTCACTACAAAACAGGGTACTAAATGAGAAAAAGACCGAGGTAGAAAGGTCAGTGGGGGATGCTGCAACAGAAGGTAAAGCCATCAAAAAATGGAGAGCAATGAGTACCAATGCCCTTAGTCTGAGTAACAAGCTTCCTGAATTAGGGGCCTTGATGGAGGAGGAACATCTGGATATTGTGGCAGTCACAGAAACATGGTACACACAAAACCATGACTGGGACGTAAACATACCAGGATACACAATCTACAGGAGGGACAGGGAGGGTAAAAGAGGAGGAGGAGTAGCTCTTTAAATAAGGGAAGGAATCAAAGCAACAGAACAAAAGGAAAAACAGGGAGGAGAAGAAGCACTGTGGGTAAATTTGGAGACCGGCAATGGCACCACAATCCTGCACAGGGGTTGTATACAGACCCCCTTCTCAGGGGGAGGAAATGGACAAGGAAATGATAGAAAGTATACTTAGAATGGCAGAAAAGGGAGATATTGCTGATGGGTGATCTGAATATGCCAGGTGTTAACTGGAGCAGTTGCAGCAGCCACTTGAAGAGTGGGGTTATTCTAGATGCCCTACAGGGGGCATGCCTTAGACAACTAGTATTGGAGCCCACTCGAGAGGGAGCAATCTTAGACCTGGTTCTCTCAAATGGAGATGAAGAGAGGATCACAGATGTAGATGTGGGTAGCCATCTGGGAACCAGCGACCATTGAACAGTATGGTTCACAATAAACACAGCAATAGAGTCAAGCCATACAAAGGCAAAAGTACTGGACTTTAGGAGGGCTGACTTTGCCAAAATGGGTGAGTGCCTAAGGAATGCACTAGCAAATGGGCAGGCTGGAGGGTGGAAGAACAATGGGGAATAATAAAACTGCCATCACAGAGGTAACAAGCCTTTGTGTGAAGCAAATAAATAAAACGAATGATGTAAGAAACCACTATGGTTCTCAAAGAGGTGGCAGTGAAGGTTCAAGAGAAAAGAAAGCATTCAGGAAGTATAAGGAAACACAGAAGGAGCAGGACAGAGACTGTACCAGTTAAAGCAGAAGGAAGCAGGGAGGGAAGTCAGAATAGCAAAGGCCCAAACTGAGGAAAAGATAGCCAACTCAGTTAAGAAGGATAAAACCTTTATAGGTACATCAGGAGCAAAGGAAGACCAAGGGAGGATAGTGAGGAGGCTTAATAAAGGGAGGGAGGGTGGGCAGAGGGTGACTGTGAAAAGGCAGAGATACTAAACAAATATTTTTGCTCAGTATTTACAAAGGAAGAGGGGGAGGTACCTAAAACAAACAGTAGAAACACTCTGGATACAGAAGTTGATACCAGCCCATTTACTGAAGAAAGGGTTCTGAAAGAACTCTTAAAACTGAAGGTGGACAAAGCAATGGGGCCTGATGGATTCATCCCAGAATTCTAAAAGAACTAAGGGTAGAACTAGTGACACCACTGACTACCCTCTTTAACAAATCATGGGAGGATGGGGTGGTACCCGAGGACTGGAGGAGGGCAGATGTGATTCCCTTCACAAAAGTGGGAGCAAGGCAGAAGCAGGAAACTACAGACCTGTTAGTTTAACCTCAGTGGTAGGGAAAATGATGGAATCACTTCTGAAGGAAAGAATTGTCTAGTATCTAGAGGCCAGAGGGGCACAGGACCCAAGGCAGCATGGGTTCACAGCGGGAAGGTCATGTCAGACAAATCTGATAGATTTCTTTGACTGGGTGACCAAAGTAGTAGATCAGGGAGGGGCTGTGGACATGGCCTACCTAGACTTTAGCAAGGCATTTGACACAGTCCCACACAAAAGATTAATAATCAAATTAACCAGCCTGGGAGTGGGTCCCAGGGTGGTAGCCTGAGTAAAACATTGGCTGGACAACAGGAGACAGAAGGTAATAGTAAACGGAATCCACTGTGAAGAAAGGGGGTTACTAGTGGGGTACCGCAGGGTTCAGTACTGGGTCCAGTCCTTTTTAATGTCTTCATCAGTGACATTGCAGAGGGACTGGAAGGAAAAGTATGCCTTTTTGCAGATGACACAAGATCTGCAACAGGGTTGATACACAAGGAGGGGTGGAAAGGATGAGAAGGGACTTGGCAAGGTTGGAGGAATGGTCAGAAGTATGGCAGCTTGGATTCATGCAAAGAAGTGCAAAATAATGCACCTGGGAAACAAAAACCCAGGGGAAGAGTACACAATGGGAGGGAGGTAGTAATAACAACAACAAAATGGAAAGGGACTGAGGGGTAATCATATCAGATGACCTTAAGGTTAGCAAGGAATGTGAGAAGGCAGTAGGGAGGGCTGGGGGATACTGGGATGTATAGGAGAGGCATCATCAGCAGAAAACAGGAAGTTGTTATCCCTCTGTACAGACAGTTGGTGAGACCCTCATCTGAGTACTGCATCCAGTTCTGGAGACCCCATCTCCGCAAGGACATAGACAGGATGGAGGCAGTCCAGAGAGGGCAACTAAAATGGTGCAGGGTCTGCACGGAAGACATATGAAGAGAGACTTAAGGAGCTTAATATGTATAGCCTCGAGGAAAGGAGGGAGAGGGGACATGATAGAAACTTTCAGGTACCTCAAGGGAATCAACAAAGTCCAAGAGGGTAGCATCTTTCAAAAAGAGGTGTGCAAGAACAAGGGGCACAATTTGAAGATGGGGGGCTCAGAGGTAATTTAAGGAAGTATTTTTTCACAGAGAGGGTTGTGGATGCATGGAACGGCCTTCCGGAGGAGGTAGTGGAGTCAAAAACAGTGGTGGAATTCAAGCATGCATGGGACGGTCATAAGGCAATTCTAGGGGGTGGGGGTAGGAAGAAGTAGGCTGCTGGTTAACTAGGATCTGCAGCTTATCCATTAGGTAGGGAAATGGGCAGACTGGGTGGGCCAAGCGATCCTTATGTGCCGTCAAATTCTATGTTTCTATGTTTCTAAAGTGGTTTCAGATTTCCACCTCAATCAGTCTATATCTCTCCCTGTTTTCTTCACTGATCATTCTTCCTCGGGAGAGAGGAGGCTACACAGTTTGGATGTTAAAAGAGCCCTTAGCTACTACATAGAGCGTACCAAGGGTCACAGGTTTGAATCCCTCCAGTTGTTCCTCACTTATGGAGAAGTTGGGAAGGGCAAACCTGCAACTAAGAGATCTATTGCCAGGTGGATTGTTTCTTGTATACAATTCTGCTATGAAAAACTGGTAGAACCTCACCCTCAGGCCTGAGGGCTCATTCCACAAGACGTACAGCTGCTTCCTGGCGGCTGCCAGGATATTCCTCTCTTAGAAATTTGTCAAGCAGCCACCTGGAAAACAGTCCATACTTTCACCAAGCATTACTCTCTGGATATCCAGGCTAGGAGTGATGCTCGGTTTGACAGCAGTACTTCAGAGCCTATTTCCAAAGTAGGTTCTGTCCCTCCTCCATGGGGGTACTGCTTGGTAGTCTGCAATAGTCAGAATACAGCAAGACTTCATGTTGTTTGAAGAAAAAAATACTCACCTTAGCAATTATGTTTCTTCTAGCGGAGTCTTGCTGTGTTCTGACCCCTTCCTCCTCTCTCAGAACCTAGTTTTTGGGATGTAGGTGGGCAGGAGCAGTGTTGGCACCCTAGGGGTGTCCTTTTTACACCTCTTTTTCTTTGGGTGGAATGTTGTTTTTTGGATGTGTTTTTGTTTTTGGGTTTCCTGACTTGAGTCTTCCTTTGAGAACCAAAAACATTATATATTTGCTAGTTGGCTAGTAAAAGTTTTACAGTTTCCACACAGAACACCTAGTGAGTTTTTGCTCGTAAAGATCTGATGGTTGCAGTTCGAATAACAACAGGTAGAGGCTTCGACCGAGCTCATGATGAACATTCTATGCAAGGCATAGAAAAGTTAACCCTTTGTTCTCTGGGGCAGTTGAAAGGCAGGACCTAACTGCAATAGTCAGAATACAGCAAGACTCCACTAGAAGAAACATAATTACTAAGGTGAGTACTTTTTCTTAGGTTACCTCTGGTCAGTACTGATGCCACAAAGCGCACGAAAAGCAACACAGAAATAAACAGCTACTGAATTTCTGATAAAACAGGATATAGCAAACAAGAAACAAATTGGGCACTCCCCTTTCTTAGAAGTACGATGAGACTCCGACCAGTAGCGTAGATCTGTTTTATTCAGTGTCATTGGCTTCTAACCCAAAATGCCAAAGCAGGTCTGCTGTGTTTGGGCATTTTGGGGCAGTCCTGGGCACTGAATAAAATTGTGCACGTTACTGGTCAGAGTGGGTTATACTCCAAGAGGTGTGAGTGCCCAGTTTGTTTCTTGTTTGCTACTGCTTTTCATTGTGAGCACCTCCACCCTCAGTGTGGACTTCAATCAAACATTCAATCAATCAATATCTTTATTTATCCAGGCAGGCACCATTGAGCAAGCTCATTTACACGGTGGACCTGCGGTCCTACAGTAATAATAGAGAAAAACAAATTACAATAGTACAAACAGTAAAAATAGCTGCTATTATAGTAAAAATGCACATTTACAGGACTTCTTTTTGCTGTTGTGTAAAACAGGATATGTAGAGGAGTGATTATGGTAATGCTTTAGGACATGTAGTTTAATTTATGCAGATAACAAATTAGAACTAATCTGCTGGAAATAGTGTGAAACATCACAAAGTGCCATATAGTGTATGTTAATATGTCCCTCGGAGCCGCTAAAGGCAAGTGAAACCACTCTGATACAGCAAAGAGTGGCAACAAGGGACATATTAGTATATTATTGATCGAGCATGATCAATAATATAATTTAAAAAAAAAGTTCCCATGGTACCAGTGCGTGAGGTGTTCTTCACAGAATGAGTGTCTTGTCTGCGGAGCAAAGGAGCACTCCGATTGGTCAGGAGCGCTCCCTCGATCTATAATTATGGTAATATGATTTCAATCAAACAACATGTATGTTATAGTTGTATCCGTTTCTCTTCTTCTCTCTCCCTCCCTCCCTCTGTCCAGTGGACTGCTCATCTAGGAGGCCTCGTCACTTCATGTGATATTTCTCTTGATGGAAAGTATGTGGTAGCAGGTTCTGATATAGAAAATGCTGTGTGGATTGCTGATGCTGTAAATGGCAAAAGTGTGGCAGAGCTTAAAGGTGAGTTTTTTGGATTATCATTAACATGTTTACATCTATAATGTGACTGAATTGTTGGCTTTATCATTTGTTTCATGTTCTTGGGAGGCTATAAGTTGACTATATGGTTAGGCCACCAGAGGACATTGTTAGTTACATAAAACTGGTTGTTGTTTATTACACATTATAACATGACAGCAGTAAGCAAGTAGTAATAACAGGGAATCAATGGTCAAAACACAACAGGTGACAAGCTGGAGCGGGGATTAATCAGTGATACTGCCCGTTCCAAGCAAGCAGTAATCACTGGCTCAGGTAGTAGTGCCCAACATGGTCAGTAGTAGATGCGTGAAGTGTGATGTTGTAGAATAAACAAAGTTGTACAGCAAAACATTGAGAAAGTCTAAATTGGTACAAATAACGGAACGCAGTTTGATTAGCCACCTACCCACCCAGATGTGACTGATGGCCCTAGCAAAACGAAAAAGGAGAAAAGTTCAGAATTGTAGGGAAAGCAACAGGCAGTGGCAGTTATGAAGCACACACCCACCAGCCAGACACACACAGTACCCAGCCATTAGACAGAGATGCCACGGAACTATCAGCAGCGCAGACCTGTTAGTTTAACCTCAGTGATAGGGAAAATGATGGAATCACTTCTGAAGGAAAGAATTGTCGAGTATCTAGAGACCAGAGGGGCACAGGACCCTAGGCAGCATGGATTCACGGCGGGAAGGTCATGCCAGACAAATCTGATAGATTTCTTTGACTGGGTGACCAAAGTAGTAGATCAGGGAGGGGCTGTGGACATGGCCTACCTAGACTTTAGCAAGGCATTTGACACAGTCCCACACAAAAGATTAATATACAAGTTAGCCAGCCTGGGAGTGGGTTCCAAGATGACAGCCTGGGTAAAGAGTTGGCTGGAGAATAGGACACAGAGAGTAATAGTAAATGGAGTCCACTCAGAAGAAAGGAGGGTTACTAGTGGGGTACCGCAGGGTTCAGTATTAGGACCGGTCCTCTTCAATGTCTTTATAATCGACATTGTGGAAGGACTCTCAATTAATCAAAGAACCAACAAGGATCAACCGAAAGAATACTCTCAACAGCACACTCCTGGATATTATATTGGTAAATAAACCTCATCATTATCCCTATGCAGGAGTACTTCTCAGTGACATAAGTGACCACTGTCCCATAGCTGCCATTAGATCAACAATCAAGCCACCCAATCCTGCAAAATTCCTCCCACGAAGGTCAAAAAAGAACTTTAATATTACAGGATATCTCCATGATCTGTGCCACACCACACGTTGGCAAGAATTCTATCTCACAGCCTCAATAGAGTCAGCTCTTCAAATCCTAAATGATATAATCATAAGTGCCCTCAATTCACATGCACCCCTCACCAGTGTCAGAACCAAACTCAAATCCTGTCGCTGGTTCTCTGCCGACTTAAATCAGACTGCTTGCCAGAGACAAACTCTGGAAAAGGGCAAGAAAGACAAAGGACCCAAATGACTGGCTCCAATTCAGAAAAGCCAGAAACTCCTGCACAAACAAGTAAGAAAAGCCAAGGCAACCTTCTACACAGCTGAACTAGATGCCTCCTATAACAACCCTTCCAGGTTCTGGGGTACCATAAAGGCATCCTAGGTCAAACCTCTACCCCTGTCTTACCATCCAAAATTCAATTAAATAATATTGAAATCACCGACAAGCAAAATATCTTGAATGCCTTCAATGACCATTTCACTACAGCTGGCCTGGCTTTCACTCCTCTCCTGCAAACCTATTAAGATCATCTCTAAACCTACAATCTACTGAGAGTCAAAAGGTTGCTTCCACATTCTCATTCAAACCAATATTGTTCAAAGAAGTAGAAGACCTCCTACTCCAACTAGATACCACCAAAAGTGCAGGTGCAGACTCCTGGATCCCTACTTTCTAAAAGTAGCACTGTATGCCTTAACTGCCCCCTCACCCATCTCTTCAATCTATCACTTGTCACTGGTACTATCCCTCAATATGAAAACAGCTCAAGTGTTTCCATTACTTAAGGCAGGTGATCCCATGGACCTCAATAATTATAGGCCCATCTCCATCTTACCAATACTATCCAAGATGCTTGAGAAGCTGGTAAACTCTCAGTTAACTGCCTACCTTGATACCAACAATCTCCTAAATTCAGCTCAATCTGGGTTTAGATCTATGCATAGCACCATCTCTGCACTAGCAAAAGTCACAAATGACTGGCAGACTGCCCTAGACAAAAAGAATAATACCTGTGCTGTGTTTCTGGATCTAAGCAAAGCCTTTGACACTGTGGATCATGATCTTCTAATCACCTCACTAAACTCCATAGGCCTTGACTCACTCTCTATTAAATGGTTCAGATGCTATCTCTCTGGTAGGCTACAACTGGTAAAGAATGATGGTGATCTATCTACCCTAAGCCACTCCTAAGAGGTGTACCGCAAGGCTCCATCCTGGGTCCCATCCTTTTGCCATTTACATCAACAATATTGACTCCAATCTCTCTCTTCTAATATCCACCTTTTGCAGATGACACTGTACTTTATGTGAGCGATCCTCACCATCAAAAGCCTGTGAGCTCCTACAGTCTCAATTCTCCCTCCTCCAGCATAACCTATTAAAAAAGAAATTATTACTAAATGCTAAGAAAACCAAAGCTATGTTCTTTGCCCACAAGAACTGTTCTTCCACTATCCCATCATTCACCCTCCCACAACTCTCTACCATCCTTGGTGAAAATCTGGAATATGTTGACAAATTCAAATACCTAGGAGTATGGATAGACAATAAACTAGACTATACTACCCACGTTGAAGAGCTCCTGAAAAAGCTAAGACAAAGACTTGGTCTATTCTATAGAATCAAACACTACCTGACCAAAGATTCCAAACAAAGATTAATCCTTGCATCATTTATGTCCCTCATTGATTATGCTGACTTCCTCTATGGTCATTGCTCCCTCTCCCATCTAAACAAACTAGACACCCTGTATCATAGAGCTATTAGATTCATTACTGACCTTCCCTCTAGCACCCATCATTGCTCTCTCTACAATGCAGTCTGCTGGACATCCCTGCAACATAGAAGAAGAAAAAATGCTGCTACCTGGATCTACAAAGCTCTGACAAACAAACTCCCTTCGTACATCTCAGACTGCTTCAACCAGATCACATCCAGGCCCTACACCTTGAGGATCAACAAACTGATCCTGCTGAAGATTCCTATCACCTGCACCCGGTATGGAAGAGCTGCAATCAGTTATTCCCTGGCACTTATCTGGAATTCTATCCAAAGACATTGAAAATGGAAACACTGATCCCCTTACATCCTTCAAAAGCTGTACACCAGCCTAATCCCAGATTCATGCAATTGCTTCCACAAGGCCTATTCCTCCCACCCCCCACACCCCACACCTCTCTCCCCACCCCCCTTCTAAAGCTCCTCCCTATTCTTCTATCATTCCTCTGGTCCTTTCCACATCAAACCTCAAACATATATGCCCACCCATGTACCATTATCCAAGCCTTATCCCTACCAGACTGTTTGTTTCTCACCTTTAATAGGTTTTGGTTTACTGTCCTTTGCCTTGTATATATGTAAATAATTGTACATCTATCTCACTCATAAATGTTTGTATTTGTGCTATTTCAATATCATGTTTTTGTATACACTCTGTAACCTTTTTTGTTATGACCACTCAGGTCCATCTTGTAAATGAGCTATGCTCAATGATGTTCACCTGAATAAATAAAGATTTTGATTGATTGATTGATTGATTGACTGGAAGGAAAAGTATGTCTCTTTGCAGATGACACTAAGATCTGCAACAGAGTTGATGCACAGGGTGGGGTGGAAAGGATGAGAAGGGACTTGGCAAGGTTAGAGGAATGGTCAAATGTATAGCAGCTTAGATTCAATGCTAAGAAGTGCAAGGTAATGCACCTGGGAAACAAAAACCCAGGGGAAGAGTACACAGTGGGGGGTGAGATACTAACAACAACAAAAATGGAAAGGGACCTGGGGGTAGTCATATCAGATGACCTAAAGGTGGGCAAGCAATGTGAGAGGGCAGCAAGGAGGGCTGGGGGGTTACTGGGATGCATAGGGAGAGGCATCACCAGTAGAAAACAGGAAGTTATTATCCCTCTGTACAGACAGCTGGTGAGACCCCATCTGGAGTACTGTGTGCAGTTCTGGAGACCCAATCTCCGCAAAGACATAGACAGGATGGAAGCTGTCCAGAGGAGGGCAACTAAAATGGTACAGGGTCTGCACCGGAAGACATATGAAGAGAGTTAAGGAGCTTAATATGTATAGCCTCGAGGAAAGGAGGGAGAGGGGGGACATGATAGAAACTTTCAAGTACCTCAAGGGAATCAACAAAGTCCAAGAGGGTAGCATCTTTCAAAAAAAGAGGTGTGCAAGAACAAGAGGGCACAATTTGAAGATAGAGGCGGCTCAGAGGTAATTTAAGGAAGTATTTTTTCACAGAGAGGGTTGTGGATGCATGGAGCGGCCTTCCGGAGGAGGTTGTGGAGTCAAAATCAGTGGTGGAATTCAAGCATGCATGGGACAGTCATAAGGCAATTCTAGGGTGTGGGGGTAAGAAGAAGTAGGCTGCTGGTTAACTAGGATCTGCAGCTTATCCAGTAGGTAGGGAAATGGGCAGACTGGGTGGGCCAAGCGGTCCTTATCTGCCGTCAAATTCTATGTTTCTATGCAGTATAGAGAAAGCTGCAAAATAGAAGGGTAGTAATACCTCAGTAAAAATGTTGCAGTTTTTTTATTTCAAACTAAAAAGGAGTTGTTAGCGATGTTGCAGAGTTGTTCAGGACTTAGGTAAAATGCATGAGGAATCCCAGAATGCAACGCATATAACAAAGTTGTAGCAGTAGAAGGACAAATGTGTGTACCTCTGGAAGGAATACGAAGACATTAGCCGGCTAAAATTGAAATTAAACAACGATAACAGTATTAGTAGATGGGAATAGAAATAATAACTGTAATGTCTAACCACATAAGCATCTTACTGAGTGTGTAACAGTGCACTACAATTAATTACCAGTAGTGTGTACAGGTATGTAGAAAATGTTTGTCATAATAAAAATTGAATTTATGTTTTGTTTGTGAATGTCACTCAAGATTAATATCAACAAGTGCCTGTCATGTTACAAGCACATTATGCCACTCTGAAGGCAGCTTCTGCAGAATTAATGCATGGTTGGGTGGTTATAGGCACTCTGACGAACCCCCCAACCATGCATTAATTCCCCAGTAGAAGCCTCCTTCATCTTGGCTTAATGCTTACATATAATGGACAAATCTGTTTCAGGTGAAGAAAAGCATCTGTGCATTAGAGCTGAAAGTGATCTGTAAAATAGGATCCCCCTTCCCGAAACTTACAAGATCTGATTCTTTTCAGACAGAAACAAACTCTGGAGGCAAAGAATCAAACTAAATTCTGATGCTCTGATTCAGAGGGACAAGCAGTTGAAGACAAGAGCAGGGCTTATTGTAAAGGGGTTGGGAAAATCCTTCACCTAGATGGTGGAATCTGGTGACTAGAGTGTGATTTATTAAAGCATTAACCACAGTTAGGCACATTTAAAACACCAGAGAAACTACATTTTTGTCTTTTAAGCTTTTCCTTGTATAGAACAAAAATTAAAAGTCATGACATAACCATTTTATAAGTGTAATAATAAACTACATGGTTTGTGGGTTATGCGCTACTTACCCACTCAGTGGTGATTTGAGCCATCCATCTCATGAGATATTAGACCACAACCCACACCTTGTTAACTTTTATTGATTACCTGTTGCCCATTGTGACCACCTCCTTCTGCTCTGTAGTTTATACCTGCAAAAAGCACTTCCATCATGTACCTGCTAGTTGACTGCCTGGTGAAGGTCAAGTCAGGTAAGTCCCATTGGGGTGGATGGGATATACCATACAATCATAGTGGAGCTAAGGGAACAGTTGAGCTTTACGTGACTTATGTTCACCTAGAATAGTACCCATCTTATACGTGCTGATACCAGGCAATGAATGCCATTCTTTGGGATACCTTGCTATGAAACCAAAATTGCTAGTAGGAGTTTTCTCCCACCTCTCACTTATGGACTCTTCAACACTGATGTCTTCAGGGTCAACTGCTTGAAATGTGCTGGGTATCAGCTGATTTCGATGCACAGTCTTTACAGTTGCACCAGTCTTTGATTGGATTTGGTACACTGGGAGATCTGTGTATGACACTTCTACAACAGTGAACAGTTCTGGTTCCCATCTTGTATCTAACCTGTGTCCTCTGAGATTCTGATTCTTTAAAAGGACTCAGTCTCGATTTGCCATTGGCATTGCTCATTCTTTCTGATCATATTACTATTTTTGCTGTTGGTGGATGTGCTCCATGTGGGATATCACAGTGTCCCCTGATTTTCTAAGGCATTTACAGTGTTTCTAAACCCATGCTGTGATCTCTTTTGAACATCTCACGGGTTCAGTCTGAACGTCCATGACCAAGTCCATTGGTAGTCGACCATGTCAGGCAAACATGAGGTAATAGGGTGTGCACCCCATTGAACAGTGCACTGTGTTGTTTTATATGTAGTTCAGTTCTGGTAGTACTGCTGGCCAGTTGCTGTTCTGTTGTGCTGGTAGTGCTTGAAGCATTTCTGTGAGACTTCTTTTGGTACGTTTTTATTTACACAAACCATTAGTCGGGCATGGTAAGGAGCTGTTTGTATCTTTTGCCCACCATACTATGTGCCCAGTTCTCTGAATAATTGTGATTCAAATGCACCCCATTGATCTGTACGGATTCTGGATGGGTACCCATGGGGTCTCTCAGAGTGGTTCCAAAACACTTCCACTGTGGTTTTGGCAGAAAGGTCTCTCATGGGTACAGCTACCATGAATTTGGTGTAGTGATCAGTCATTGTCAGGATGTATCAAATTTTGGTTCAGCTGGATTCAACTTTTAAGAGATCTAGTGCCACCATTTCCAAGGCTGTCTTGGTTACTATGAGGTGCAGTTGCACTCATTGAACATTGTCATGACCCTTCTTTAGGCTGCAGGTCATACAATTGTCACACCATAGCTGTATGTCTTCTGTCATTCCCACCCAGTAAAATTTCTGGTGGAATGTGCTCTCTGCCTTTTTGTGTCCAAAGTACCATGAAGTATTATCGTAGGCCACCTAGATTGGCTGAACTTCCTGCCGTAGTAACACAGTTTGACAGATTTCCTCATGACTACTCAGGTCTTTGGTTAAGCAGATCAACTTGTCTTCTCTACTTGCAGATAGCCCCGCTGTCAAAGCAGTTTCACTAATTCTTCTGGCTTATTCTTTCTTTCTTGACTGGCAGTCATCTTTCCTGTGTTTGGGATGTCTTTGAGGTCTCTAATCAGGGACCTTGGTTCTGAAGCTTTTGCCATAGACAACCCCCCCCAATTCATCAGGTTTCTGGCTGGGATCTGCTAATGTTTTGGGTTCTGATTCAACATGATGCTGGCACCATATCTGAGAAATGTCCACTGGTGCTTGGATGAAGGGTGGCATCTCCAACTCTTCCTTTTGCGTTTCATCTCTCTCACTGGTTTATCCTGACTGGGCAATCAGGACAGAACATCGGCATTTCCACTGGACTTTCCTGAACAATATTTTATGGTGAAACTGAAGTTGGCCAGCTGAGAAAACAGCTGATCCAAAACAGATTGTTGTCAGTGAAGAATCTGAATGGTGAAGCAGCCAGCTAGTGTCAACATTTTTCAGTTACAGCCCTTACTAGGGTGAGGAATTCAAGCTTCAACAAACTGTACAGTACCGCTCGTTATTCCTTTCAGTCCCTCTCAGTCCTTTGTTAGCATAAGCAATTATATGTTCAGTTTCATTCTGTTCTCGTGCCAACACTTCTTCCACCCCTTGGTTGCTTGCATCTGTGTACATTTGAAGTGGCATGCTGTAGTCTGGGTAGGCCAAAACTAGTGCTGTGGTTGGTATCATTTTCAGATGATTGAATGCTTCTTGACACTTCTGAGTCTGTTCTGTCACTGCTGTTTTGGAAACCTTCTTCTGTAGGAGTTCATGTAGTGGAGCACAGCTGTTTTGGCAAAGTTCTTTATGTATCTTTGGTAGTATCCCACAAATCCTAGGAAATGTCTCTCATCCCATATGGTCATAATCGAGACCAGTCTTTCACTGCATGGACTCTTGACAGAGTCAGGTTCAGTTCCTTTTGCCGAAACAGTGTGTCCCAGGGACTCAACCTTCTCTTCTAGAAAATGGCATGTGTCAGGCTTTATTTTCAGTCCATATTTGGTCAGCTGCTCAGAGACCATGCTGAGGTGCTGGAGATGATCCTCATATATCACAACTTAGAACTGTTGGCAGAAAACGACCAGTAGGCCCATGTAGTCTGTCCTACTTCCTTTCTGTTGCTAGGCCCTGGACCATATGTAGTCACAGAACCCCCCCCCCTTTACTTTTATTGTGCCTATCCCATGCATGCTTGAAGCTCCCCACTGTCTTCGCCCCCACCACCCCTCTTCTGGAAGGGATGTTCCAGGGATCTACCAGCCTTTCTATGAAGAAGTATTTCCTCACATCCCTCTTAAACTCCCCCCAGCTTCATAGCATGACCCTGTGTTCTGTGTTCCTTCTCTGAAAGAGACTCCCCTCTTGCTCTTTGTTCATTCCTGTGAGGTACTTATAAGTCTCTATCATATCCCATCTCACTCTCTTCTCCTCTCCTCCAGGGAGTACATGTTGTAGCCTCTCCTCATATAGTTTCAGTGTAACCCTCACACCATTTTTGGTAGCCCTCCTCTGTACCGCTTCCACCTTGTCAGTGTCCTTGTAGAGGTATGGCCTCCAGAACTGGACACAGTACGCTAGGTGGGGTCTCACTAATGAGTGATACAGTGGCAGCACTACCTCTTTTCTCCTGCTAGAAATCCCCCTTTCTATGTATCCCAGCATTTGGCTAGTCTTGCCTACTGCCTTGTCATTTGCCCTGCCACCTTGATTTCATGAGACATGATTACCCCAAGGTCCCTCTCTTGCCTGGTGACTGTAAGTACCTCCCTCCACCTTATACACAGCCCCCGGTTTTCCCACCCCAGGTGCACCACTTTGCACTTTTTGGCATTGAAACTCAGCTGCCACACCCTAGATCACTCCTTTAGCTTCCCCAGTTCCCTCTGCATTCCCTCCACCCCCTCCTGGGTGTCTTCAGTGTTACCGATTTTTGTGTTATCTACAAAGAGGCATGCTTTCCCCTCTAGTTCCTCAGCAATGCCACTAATAAAGACATTGAAGAGGACAGGCCTCAGAACAGTTCCCTGTGGTACTCCACTGGTCACTCTCCCATCCTCTGAGTGACTGCCATTTACCACCACCCTTTGCCTCATACCCTTCAACTAGTTTGATACCCAGCTTCTACCTTCTCCCAACCCACAGGTTGCTGAGTTTCTTAATTAGTCTCCTGTGTGGTACAGTGACAAAGGCCGTACTAAAGTCCAGATAGGCTACATTCACTGCCCTCCCCTGATCCATCTCCCTAGTCAGCAGTCCAAGAAGTCTATGAGATTTGTTTGATATCACCTCCCTCCATGAAACCATGCTGCCGGTGGTCCTGTAGTCCATTTGTCTCTAGGTACTCTATCAGTCTTTCCTTTAATAGGGTTTCCATTCATTTCTCCACCACTGATGTGAGACAGACTGGGCTAAAATTACGAGCCTCCTCCGTGCTGCCACTCTTGTGCAATGGGACCACATCAGCCCTCTTACAGTCATCCAGAACTACCCCCATCTCCAGTGAGTTGCTGAATAATGTTGCCAGAGGGGCAGCTAGCACCATGCTAAATTCTCTTAGTACCCTTGGGTGGATTCTGTTTGGCCCCATTGCCTTGTTTTCCTTTAGGGCTTCCAATCCCCTCCGGACTCTCTTCTCCAGAAATGGGCTTGGGTCTACTCCCCCTGCTGCCTGCTGATACATGTTGGTCCATCTTTTCCCCCCTCCACCGTGAAGACTGAGCAGAAATACTCATTTAAAATCTCAACTTTTCTTGATATTCCTCTCCTCAGTCCCCCCCCTTGCTCTGCTGATCCTCACTCACATTAACCTGTGTATGCAGACATTTCACACTCTGTTCTGCTTGGGGGTTCACAGCTTTTTTCCCAATCTACCCTTACCAGATTGGGCTTCTGGCTGTCACCTGCAGATCTGTATAGGCTGTGCATCATAGTTCGGTAGTCTGACTGGAACTCTTCCTCCTTTTATGATTACTTTGCTCCTGGCTGTGACCATGGAGTCCTCTTCCCGTATCCATTAAGGCTCTTCCATCACCATGTAGTCTTGCCCTTTCAGTGCCATTTTGGCATAGCAGACTACAATAGTTTCTATTCCTGGGTCTAACTGCATTGAGTGTTGTTCTGTACATGGGCTTGGCTGATCTCTCCATCTTTACTAGCAAAGTTCTGGAGCCTCTGAAAGTGCTGTATGGTGTTCTGTTAGATCCTCTTTTCCTTGGGCAGTAACTGTTGGGTCTGTCATCTTATCACTTCAGTCAATATTTTGTGACACTGTTGCAGCATATTCATCCTGATAATGACAGGTGGAAAGGACTGCTGCAAGTGTTGCTTATGAGAATCCCTTGCTGTGGGTTCTCCATGTCACTCAATCGAATGGCAGCTTCCATGAATCAGATGATTGGTAGCTTGGACCCATTACTGGCACTCAGTTGTAGTATCTGTCACAAACTCGCTCAGCCGGTCAGCCCTCTACTCCCAAAGTGCCAAACTCGGAGCGTATGATTTGTGTACAGTGAACAGAACAAGGTAACCCTCTTGTCTGTTTTGTGGGTTCAAGTCACCTTAGTCTCAAGGTCTGGAGGGATTCAAACTGATAACCTCTTGTTAGCGTACCCAATTATCAGGCTCAGATAATTCTGTCTTCGGGGGGCCAGATATCTTTGACTACGGGCACCCAACCACGTCTTTCAAATGAACCCTTAGGATTCTATGCAAGACTTTAGAGAACTCTATCCATTTCCCAGTTTGGTATACAATAAGCCCATACACAGTGTACTTACAAGCTTTATAAGCTCCACTTAAAATAAAAAGAAATGTCAAGGCACGCCAGCAGTTTCATTTGTAAAAAAAAATCTTTACTTTAAAAATATCAAAACAGAACAATAATTACAGAACAAAAATATATATATATATATATATATATATATATATATATATATATATATCCCAACACATACAGCCTTAAAACAAACAGGTAAAAAAGTGCAGTTCCTACAATTCATACCTTCAGACTGGTATAATCTAATGCTTACTTTCTTTCAGTGTTTTGAGGATCTCCCTTCTCTCAGTCAGAATTATTTTCTTGTGTCTCTCTGTCATGTTCCCTCAGCAGTAAAACACACTTCTGAGCCGGCCTTCTCATGAGGTCACTAACTCCGCCTTGGAGTATCAAACTCTATATTTTACAATACAGGGTCTCCAATTAAAACATTTAAAAAAAAACATATGAGATGACCTCACTGACTTTCCTCTCCACAGGTTAACTGGTCAAAACTAGTTTGTGCTCTGCTACACATACATCTCAAAAGTTTATTTGATCTAAGTCAATGTATTCAAAGCAAAAGTGTATTGGCCTCTTTAATCCCGTCTGGACCTTGGAATCTACACCTTAGATCTTTCTGATGTAATTCAAGGGTTCCCCGGGAAATGTATTTTGGACCTTACAGATCCGTCTGGGTCCTCCCTGGCTCAGACATCAAACCTCTTCTATGTCCATTCTGGCCTCTCTCCGACGCCCCTCCCCACAAGTCCTTCCTGGTAACCATGCAAGTCAAAGGATCTCCCTGAGGGCATTATGAATGGCTAATCTTATTTCCTGGGATGAAAGCAAATTGACAAGGCAACTGCACCCCAAATCTCTGCAGTTTAAAATACCTCCTGTCCTTGAACTTATCCCTGTGGGGGTCTTGATGTGTCAGTTCCAGTAAGACAGTAGTTTCCTCAAACTGAGTTTCCCATCACATATTTTATATGTAATAAAAAAAATTAATACAGCACTCGAGCACTCAGAGCTGGCTGTCTACGTCACAGTATCCAGCTGTTTGGTGGATGCTGAAGTTTTTCCATGGACCAGTGATCGAAGAAGTGCTGACTCTGTATGGTGGTAACTTGGGATCCTCTGTCCTAAAGTGCAGATAGTGTCACTCCATTAATCTGGACAAAAGCGGTCGGACAACTTCCTGTGAACTTTGATTTTTGTGGAGCTCCTGGTGGACCTACTGGTTGCTGTCCCAGAATTCTGCCCCCAACCCCAGGAATGCTTTTCTACAGCCACTGCCGTGGTTTTTGCTGTCTAAGGACATCTTCTCTCAACTTGTTCACTGACTCCTTATCTGACACATCAGATTTCCTTGGATGTTGAACTGGTCTGATGGCCTTCCTCCTGGGCTTTCTCTGAGGAACTGTGTTCTGTCCTGCCACCAGTCCTGTCAGCCTGGCAGCTGCCCTTTGTTATTACAAAGGGACCATTGCAAAAAAATAGGATCTTTTTATCTTTTTTCTTAGAGTTCATCTGCCCCTATAGCTCAATTCCTGCTTGAAATCATAATTCTCTGTTGTGAAGTCACAAGCTGTTGCCATGAGAAATAACTGTGATGTCACAAGCAGAGTGTTGTGAAATCAGGTGAGACATAAGCAATAGGAGTATAGGAATTCATAAAAAACAAAGATCCTGTTTTCATGCGTATGACCTCAGAAATAACGGGGAGACGAAATACTGAGCTAATGTGAAATATACGCTGAAATGTGTCTAAATGTTGTGTTTTTCAGTTTCCCTGGAGGTGTCAGTGGCTTTTTAAAGATTGTGTTACCTTTTATTAGACCAGTATTAATACTGTACATTTCATATGTGTTATGAAGTCTATGTATATATGTACAATATCTGTTGGTCCACCTAAAGGTACCCCGCCCACTCGGGCACAACTCAGATCCTCCACGGATAAAGCCCCATCTCTCTCACCTAGGCGGTCCTGCTTGCAGGAGACCACCCACCTCCGGCAGTAGAAAATTGCAAGGATACCCCTCCCACTCGGGCATGACTCGGATCCTCCACGGACAAAGCCCCAGCTCTCTCACCTAGGCGGTCCTGCTTGCAGGAGACTTCCCGCCTCTGACAGTAGAAAATGGCAAGGATACCCCCGCCCGCTCAGGTGCGACTCGGGTCCTCCACGGACAAAGCCCCAGCTCTCTCACTTAGGCAGTCCTGCTTGCAGGAGACCGCCCACCTCTGACAGCAGAAAATCACAAGGATACCCCCGGCCGCTCGGGCGCGACTCGGATCCTCCACGGACAAAGCCCCAGCTCTCTCACTTAGGCGGTCCTGCTTGCAGGAAACCGCCCGCTTCCAACAGTAGAAAATCGCAAGGTAACTGTTAGGGGCACAGACCTTGCCACCAGCCAGCCTGGCTGCTTGTTTAGCGCTACTACGAAGTGGAGGATTTTTTGAATTTTACCTTTGGCACCTTTTTTCAGCCAAGCCGTAGGACTGCAGTTTTCTGCTGAAAGTCCCTCCTGGATGCTGTTTGTGGACACTCTTATTAACTCGAATTATTATTAGCTGCATAAGCTGAAACCCCGCCTGTGCTGTGCACTGGCTCCCCACTCTCCCCCCCCCAACCGCCATATCTCAGCATTTACTTATATAGACTCATTTTTGTCAGTTTCAGCTGACGTCTAACAGGCCACTTTGCCATTTGCTCCTTATCTCACACTGCCACTAGAGGCATCGGCCTATCTTTTAGTGCTCTTTGATTATTTGTAATTGACATTTCTAGCTGAAATAGTGCTGTTTCTTCGTCTTTCTGCATTTTGGCAACTGTTGTTGTCGCTGCTCACCATGACACTCAAAGTTCTGGTCCCCCTCGTGACCAGCCTGTTGCTCTGTTCGCTTGCTAGACTCCCTACCCCCTTGTTCCTGCAATAGTACCTGGCAACAGAACTCAATTAGAAACTTCAGTTTCTCCAACATGCTGGTTAGACCTACTGAATACCTCTATCTCACTCCACTATTAGTCCCAAGGCTCATCAATTACCTTGTGACCGCATACCTAGATCATACTGTCTGCTCTAAAACTACTATGCTTACTCCTTTTTTTCATCGCAAGCTCTGGTATCTGATGCTGCTTGCTGTCCTGTTGGCAGGCGACGTGGAACAGAATCCTGGTCCCTTACACCCTCAACCGTGCAATAATGCCTCCTGGGCTGCTGCTTGTGGGCTCCGCATAGCCCATCTAAACATTAGGATCCTTACACGTAATTTCACGGAGCTGGAGGCCTGGGTCGCCACCCACAACCCAGATATACTGTGCCTAGACATGGCTCAAGCCCTCTACCCCCGATTCAATCTGTTCGCTACAAAACTATTGCCTTATCAGGAATGACAGGTCATCATCTAAGCGGGGTGGGGGTGTTGCGCTGTTTTACAAAGCGCATCTAAATGTCTCGTTGAAAACTAAACCCCAATCCCCCATCTGTGAATCCCTTCATGCACTTCTCCGCCTGGGTACTAAAAATCTACATATAGCTGTTGCTTATAACCCGCCCCAAGGAGGACTGTCTGCTTTCACTAATCTGCTGGAGGATACAGTAAAACTAGAAGGCCATAATGAACTGCTTATCCTAGGGGACATGAATTTAAAATGGCTTGGACCTACTCATGGGTCACTTCTATCTGTAACCCAGAGCTATAACCTACATCAAGTGATAACTGAGCTTACAGGGATCTCCCCTAGGGCAATGTCAAGCACACTACTGGACTGGGTGTTAACAAATAGGGTCGACAGAATTGTGGATGCCGGCACTCTGCCAGATAGCATATCTGATCACTCTCCTATATTCTGTGTGTGGCAACATTCTAGCTCCCAGACTCAGACCCCACGCTATATCACCTTCAGTAACTATGCTAATCTGAACCAGGCAAAGTTCCTGTATGAAGTCTCATCTATTGACTGGTCTTGTCTTTCCCAGTCCCTGGATGCACAAATGGTACTAGACTACATTCTAGGTCAATTTTGTGCAGTTCAGGATAGACATACACCCCTTGTGACCCGACGGGTTCACGTGACATCCACTAAGTGGTTACACAAAGATCTCCTGGCTGCATTACACATCAGGGATAAAAGTTGGAGGCATTTCAGAAAAACTGGCCTTATTGCTGACTACCATACCTATAGGAGCCAGAGAAGTGATTGCAAAAAGCGGATTAGACTAGCAAAAAACACATATTGTAAGGGGCTTCTGCTGAAAGCGTCAGGTGACTCCAGGAAATTCTGGGCACACATCAAATCATGCCTAGGCGCTAAGAATACTGACTTGGCCAATGAAATGATCATTAGTGGGGTCCATTGTAACAACCCTAGGACCATTGCGGAAGCATTTAACAAACAATCCTCTGACCTATCCAACTTTACATCTGGCTTCCTCCACGGTCAGCCCTTACCTCCGCCCAGCCCACCCACCCCTACTGCACTTCCCCCTCCAGTCTATTTCAAGGCTATTTCTAAATCTGAGGTCCTAGGCCTGCTGAATACCATTTCTGACAACATTAGCATAGGCTCTGATGGTATAGAACCCAAACATCTAAAACTGGCCATACCATTTATTGCTCAGCCGTTGTCACAGATTTTTACCCTCTGTCTTTGCAATGGAGTTGTCCCGGATGTATGGAAAATGGCCAGAATCACTCCAGTCTTTAAGAAAGATGATAAGAGATATGGCTAATTCTCACCCCAGGAATTCTTTAGCATCTATTGACAGAAGCAGTATGCCAGCTGGGTTCAGCCACCCTGGAGAGGAGGAGTCGGTGCAAATGAGGAAGGCATTGGCCAATCAGGATACAGTTAGAGTAGAGTGCTGCCTGCAGTCAGCCTGAAGAACCTCAGAACTTTTTCTCCGCTGAACTGGCAACACTGCCCTGAAGCTCTTCTCTTCAAAGATCTTCCTGAGCCATTTTCTTTCTTTTTGAGTGCTGCTTTAAGGTATTTTGTATATTTTCTTCATTTTATCTATTTTTAACGCATCTGCTCTGGATTCTGCGCAGTTGTTGGATTTTTTGTTTTCTGCTTGACAGTTTTTCTGAAGTAACTTTGCCGCGTGTGCGATAAATTGCGTCATTTTATTTAATTTGTTAGTTCTTAGTATTTATCGGTGAGTTTTAGCGCTTTGCGATAAAATCATTGATTTTTTTATGCTGCATGATTTTTCCTGCTAACACTAGCTGCTAATTCTTGGAACCCTTTTTTCTCTGTTTAAATTCAAAATTATTACTATTTGAAGGGTAATCCCCTCTCTTTTGGGGTGAGACTCTCTTGTTTGATGTGCAGTGGGCTTTGTTAACAAGAGGTGTGGAGGTGGTTCTGTTTTTTCCTCTTGTGAAAAAAAAAAAAAGTTCTCAAAGTTGATTTTGATTTGTTTGAGCCTTGGCCTAACTATTATTATCTGAGCTTTTAGTCTACCTCCCCCTCCTCTAAAAGCGCTGAGGAGGGTACCTCAAGTTAACACAAAAGAAATGACAAGTCCCCTTGTGACTTCTATTATTACAAGTCTGGTTCTGTAGTAGTTCTTTCTCTGTCCAACTTTTAATTTGAAAATGGGCAGGGTGTCTTCTTCCCTGCACAAAGATAGAGATTAATCTCCTCTGACCCTCCCTCCTGAAATATTTAGGGAGACATCAGGGGTTGATAAAATTATGCCCTCTGCAACTGAATTTCTGAGAGCTTGGCAGTTATTCCAGACTTTATTTTTCTGGGCGTTTCTCAGCTCCTTCGGGTCTGAGTATTCCTCTCCTTGTTAATCCTTACGCCCAAGGATATTATTGTTATGATTACAGTATTATTAGTAATTTAGGAGAGGATTTTCCTTCTTGAACTCCTCTCGGGGCCCACTAATTCCAGTCGGTTACCCTGAGGTTGATTCAGGTTATGGTATAATAAGGCATATATATAGTCATCCAGTGGACTCCCTGGACTTTCCCCTCCAGTATGACACCGATAAAGAGGTGGAGGACTACGACTTCGTAGATCTGGTGGTTGCTCTCCTCCAAAGAAGTTGACAACTCTCTGAAGACTCCTACAGGTAGGTTCTGGAAACCCCTCCTTCTCTTTCGGGGTTGACAGAAGCATTCAGATGAAGTACCAGCTCGGTAAGTGTTCTGCAGTTTTTATCTGTACACTTTTAGATTAAAGAGAGTTAGTGCAAACAGCGGCCTGCTTCTCAGCCTCGTGCCACTGTCTGCTTTCCCTCCAGAGACAGACTCTAGATAATCATATACCATGTGTAAGTAATTCTACATAATGCCTTTAACCTTTGTAGCATACACTATTATATATTAAGAGTGTTTGATGTATACCATCCTTGCCATAGTGTGGCATCTCTTGAGCACTATTCACAAGGAGGTTTGTTGGAATACCCAAGTGGCATTTAGTAGCACTGTGCTCTCATAGTAAGTCATAATGTTACAGATTCTAGAGTCTTGGCATAGGTCATTTCCCTCAGGCTTGCCTGTCTGAAAAGTCCAGCCTTTTGGGTTATGCTTTGGTACAAATTTTGGTTGGTCTTTATGTCAAACTGAAGTTGACAGGCACTTATGGACAAGTTTAACTCTCCTAGTACTTAGTTAAATATAAGCGTTCCTTCCCCAGAAGTCTCATTGGGGGACTTCAGGTAGGAATTATTCTCCCTTTAACCCTTTTTCCTACGCAACAGCATTAGGAAATTTCCAAATATAAAGTTTTCCAGGAGTTTAGGCAGGAATGCTCTTTCATTCCTGATAATCCCTTTTTTCTTCAGTTATTTTTCTTCTCGGTTCAAGTTTTTACCCCTTCTTTGATTGGTAAAAAAAAAAATAAAGGGAGATAGATCTATGCAGATATTAACATTTAAACATATATACAGTATATCTATGTGCATGATAGGTAAATAAATATCTAAAGTTTACCTCCAAATGCTGCATTCTCTGTTGTTCTTCAGTAGCATGTCAGCAATGGTAACTAGAGCACCAGAACCTCGTGAGGGTCAAAGTCATAAAAGGGTCCCCTCCTGCTTGGGAGTTGGACTTTTTTTCCCAGGCTATTACCTGAATCTTGAAGCAGGGTTTTAAATAATTGATTAGCAGTTTTTTCCTTGGGACAATACTAACTGTACAGAAAGGATTTATATAGGTTTTCTAGAAGTGTTATGTTTGTTAAAAACAGTGAGGCAAGTGCTATGCATTTTCACAATGTTTTAGAAATTTTATGAGCAAAACGCTAATCAATTTTTAGAGTTAAATAAAACCCTGTAAAGGAAAATAGGGAACAGCAAATCATTATAAATTTTCACAACCTGGGGTCAGGATGCTTCCTTGACTCAGGTCTTGCTTTTGCAAACGTAGGGGATTTTTCTTGTCTCCTTCAATACATTCTGTGTTCTCAGTTCCTTAGTACGGGTTTTTTCCTCAGACAGTTTTATTCCATGCCATTTAGACTGCCTCCAGAATGTTCTCAGATAAGGAGTAAAAATCGGGCTGTTCTCCAGGTATCTGGGTAGGTTGGCGGTCCTCCCCTGAAGACAGGGAATCTCTGGTTTCCCTTATCAGAGGCTTGGCTGACCTTAGCCAATTTCCCTTGACTTTGGTTTTCAAGCCCTAAGTCTGACATTTTGTTTCCTACAGTCTCGAGGGTTCCTTGTACCTACTAGAAAAAAGTCTCCTAACTATTTAAATCTCGGCAACTCTTAGGGGGCAATGCTTATCTCTTATCAGGGGAAGCTCTTTCCCTGCATGGGGTGCATAATTTTGTCTTTGAAGTCCCAGGGGCTAGGCCTCTAGGTTAGATTCCAAATAAGAGAATTTTTCATGAAGCTTGAACCCTGTTACAAGCTGGACTGGTGTAAGGAAACAGTGAACTTCGCACCTCTCCCCTTCAAATCTTCGGTACAGAGGCTTCCTTCCGGTTGGCACTTCCCTTCAGGGGGTTCCATCATTGGGTCTTGGTTTCTGAGAGAGTCCTTCTCTCTTCAGCTCCTGGAATCTTGGAGCATCTGTATCAGGCCTGCATTTTTTCAGTCCAGAGGCCATTTAGTTCAATATCCCTGCCCTGTATCACATTAACGAGCATTTGGGACACAGGGCTTCCAATCTCTCCACAATAGCTACGAGTTGTTAGCTCTAGCTGGCTTCTTTGGAGGTGTCTTAGTCACTCATCCATCTGTCGGGCAAGGGCAAAACTTTGGCAGGGCCACCACAAGTGGGCCCTTTGGCAGATCCTCTGAGCCACAATACTCAGGACCACCGCAAATGAGCCCTCAGCACACAAGTCCTAGCCACATCATTCAGGGGAAAGGTCAGGTCCAGATCTGAATTTTCGCCTCCAGCCCAAACTTCCAGTTTTTTTCGTTTTTTCCTGTTGCAGGCCCCAGCTCGGGGTTCCATCCAATGGATTTTCTTATCTCAGGACTGGCTTGAGAAGTTTTCTCTCTCCTTATATCCCTTGTTTCCTAAGTACCTCTCTAGTCAAGGTATCAGCCACCACGATCCGGTGGCTCGGGACAACTATGTACTTTCTGAAAAATCAGGAGTAGTGTTTTACTCAGCTCCCAGTCTTTTCTTCTCAAGGCCTGGTTCCTGAGAGACTAGATCTCTTAGAGTCCCTGTATCCAAACAAGGCCTGGAACGTCTATTAAAAAAAAAAAAAGGTTTTAGTATCACGAAAACCTCAGTTTTTCTAGGGGAAGTAGCTTTTCCCCTGGGTACAAGGACAAGAGCCTAGAGTTTTTCAATCCTCTTTCCTCTCATGACTGGATTATTTAGTTCATTTCCAGGCATTACAATATTGGACTTTTTTTTTTTTTTTAAATTTAAGTTTATTGGTAACCATCGGGTACAATTAATGTGAACCAGTCAGACAGATTCAGTTCCATTTACAAATGTATAGTCCATCTAGAAAGGCAGACAATAGGAAATAAAGAAAAAAGGAAGTGACCCTCATCATTCTATTTCTAATCTCAAGACAACAGCATCAGGGTCATTAAGAGACATGTCTAACCAAGCTCTCCCCACAACAAAGTAGGCCATCCTCTGAGCAGCTGCCCAGCACTGAGATCGTTTTGGGAGGTGTTTCTACTTAAATTTAACTGGTGTCGAGCTGTGAGTGGAGCCTCAGGGCGGGCATAACTCTCCCATCTGTCCCCCGCCAGATCTCCCATCTCGTCCATCTCCGAACATACACCGGTATCTTTTGGTTTATCTTATAAGTTATTTCTTCCATTTCTGCAACCTCCTGCACCAATTCAATCCAATTACCTAAGCTGGGAGGGTCTTTTTTCAACCACAGCCTGGTGATCGATTTGTGGGCCACCGCCAAGAGGAGGGACCAGAGATACAACGCGTCAGCTCAGTCAGGTTTTGGGGGTTCCCCAGAATAAAAGTTTGTCAGTCAGGGGCGTCCAGGATAAACAACTCTGCGAGTGCCTGAGACACCTCCCTCCAGAAGGGCCCAAGCCGGGGGCAGGACCAGAAAACATGCAGATAATTCGCCTGTGTCTCCCCACAAAGTCTCCAACAGTTCAGATCCCTATCCGAGGATCTTTTACTCAATGACAGAGGAGAGAGAAAGTAACGTATCCTCACCTTCCAGCTGAATTCCTGCCAGAAGGGTGAGCAGGTAGTTTGGAGGCCAGTTTAAATACTGGCTTCCAATTAATTCCCTCTCGGGCCACACATCCTTCCTCTAACCATCTCCTTTTGACTCTATCTAAAGGATCCTTTCTTAGTCCCGTCAGAGACTTATAAAACATAGAATGAGACCTGATGTTTCTGTGAAGTTAGTATTGTGTGGAGACTCTCTATGAAAGGGTCGCCCTATCCCTAGAAGATCCTCTTCGGCAATAGAGGATATAATCCCTTGCCTGCAGGTATCTGAAATGGTTAGCATTACAGGCTGTGTTTTCTGCTCAGAGTTCTAAAGTCCATACCTCTCCCCCTACCATAAATTGCCTAATATAAGTTAAACCTCTCTTCTCCCAGGCTCTAAAAGTGTGATCTAAGAGGCGGTGTAAAATCAATGTCCCATGACAACCTGTGCAGCGGCCATAGAAGTTTTTAGTTTGTATTTCTGCCAAGCCCTACGGGTGGCTTTTAAGTGTCCTAGCAGACATTAAAGAAGGGGGGGATGTGCTCTAGCCATACTCAACTGTATGGCGCGAGCTCCTAACAATGGGCCCCGTTCCTCCTCCTCCTCCAATGTCTCCATCTCCTTCCAGTTGGCTGCATAGGTAGGAATAGACCACTGCAACGCCCTCTTAATTTGTGTGGCAAGGTAATAATCTTCAAGGTCCGGTAGGGATTTACCCCCTTTTATCTTGGCCAATTGGAGAATCTGGGCATTTATTCTAGGTTTTTTGTTATTGCAGACGAACTTTGTGATCATTCTATGCCAGTCATGAAAATGGGTTCTAGATATGAAGGTTGGCAGACATTGAAACAGGTACAGAAATTTGGGCAGGATATTCACAGTAATGGAGTGAATTCTCGAATAAAAGGGGAGGTTCAGCAGGGACCATCTGTCTAGATCTCTTTGCACCTGGTGAGAGAGTGGGGCATAATTTGCCCTAAAAAGGTGGGAATTATGTTTAGTAAGGTAAGTTCCTAGATATTTCATTTTGTCCGCCTGCCAGTTAAGTGGCAAAAACTCCCTTAACCTATAGGAGGGGGAATAATAAAAGCACAAAACCTCAGTTTTGGCTTTATTAAGAACATACCCCGAATATTTGCCAAATTCTGATAGAATTGACCATACCTGAGGGATTGCGGTCTCTGGATGCGACATACAAAGTAAACATCATCTGCATATAGTGATATTCTCCGTTGCTGTCCTCCGACCTTGATTCACTGTGCCCCAGGAAGTACAATTGCTTCAACAGAGGCTCTATATATAGGAAGCCGAATAACAAAGGGACAGAAGGCAGCCCTGTCGGTGCCCTGCTAAAAACAAATCTGTCAGAGACACCCCATTTACTCTGACACTACGCCAGAGGCCAGAGTATAGGGACTTCAAGCTATCAATAAAATACGGGAACCCCATCCGCTCCAGAACCATGAATAAAAAAGGCCAGGAAACCTTATCGAAGGCTTTTTCAGCATCTAGACTCATGAGGCAGGCAAGGAGGCGTGTGCGGTGAATGGCATCAATTATATTAATCACTGATCTAACCCCATCTGGGGCCTGTCGGCCTGGGACGAATCCCGACTGGTCTGGGTTGATGAGCTCTGGGAGGATTGGGTTCAGTCTAGATGCGAGAATTGAGGTAAAGATCTTATAGTCAGAGTTCAAGAGTGAAATTGGTCGGTATGATTCGCAACGGGAGGGGTCCTTGTTTTCTTTTGGTATGAGTGAGATTGTGGCGTATTGCCATGATGGGGGAATCGGGTGTACCTCCTGCCAAACCCCCGAGTAGACATCCACCAAAATAGGAGCCGTTTCTGTAGCAAAGGCTTTATAGAATTCGGCCTCAAAACCGTCTGGCCCTGGACACTTCCCACTCTTCAGGCCCTTTATAGTTTTTAGTATTTCCGCCTGTGTGATTGGTCTGGTCAAAAGCTGGCCCTTTTCCCTTGGGAGCTTAGGGAAGGGGAGGGTCCTCAGGTACTCCATAATTGCCTGGGTGGATGTCTGTTTCTGTGGGGTGTATAGCTTAGTATAATAGGAGACAAAAGCCTCTGTAATCTGCTTCGCCCTGTTAGTCATCTGGCCTGTATTCGGAGATATAATTTTAGTTATTGTAGCCCTGGCTCTAAAGTGTCTCAGATGAGCCGCTAATAACCTAGTGCCTCTGGGGCCTCCCTCATAGTATTTTTGTTTGAGGAAAAAGAGATTTCTCTCTATCTCCTCTCTTTGCAACTTCTGATGTTCTGCCCTCAGAGACCTAAGCTCTCGATCTCTCTGCGCATCCCAATCCGTTTTTTGTCTAGCCTCCAGCTCCCTCAGGTCTGTCAGCAACTTTTGTTGCCTCAAGAGGCACTCTTTTTTTTCCTGAGAGGCTATGCGTATGAATTGTCCCCTGATTATGGCTTTCAGTGTATCCCAAATAATCTGTGGGGACATCCCGGGGGTAGTGTTTTCCTGTAGCGTGTCTATGATCTGTTGTTTAATTTTACTTAGGACCTCTTTGTCCCTGAGTAAGGAAGTATTGAGCCTCCAATGAGTTATTTTCTTGGGCAGGGAGAGGGCCACCTCTAGGAAGATGGGGCTATGGTCCGACAGGGTGGCAGTACCCACCCACATCGAAGGGGAAGCCATCCACTCCATCTTTAAAGGTGAAAAATGTGTCAATTCGAGAGAAAACCTTGTGACGAGGGGAATAACAGGTGTAGTCTCTCACTCTTGGGTATCTTTCTCGCCAAATTTCCACTAGCCCCACCTGGTGTAGAGCGTGTTTGACCTCCCTAACCTTATGCTGATCAGTGGCCTGATCCATTGATGTAGTGTCTAGGTTTCTATCCCATATCAAATTCCAGTCCCCCCCATGATCAGCAGGCCCCTAGACCTCTCTGCAACCAATCGAGCAATCGATACATAAAATGCTGTGGGGGAGCCCGGAGGGGCATAAACATTAACTAGAGTTACAGGAGTATCCTGTACTCTACCCACAACCATAATGTGTCTAGCTCCAGGGTCCATCACCGTCTCTTCATGCTCAAATGGGAACGAAGCCGCGAGCATAACGGCCACCCCCCCCTTACGGCCCGCATCAAGGGACGAAAAAAACAGATGGGGGGTGTGATTTGGTCTTCAGTTTTAAGGTTTCAGATGGTGACAGATGAGTCTCCTGTAAGAATACCACATCACAGTTTTGTCTGGTGAGGTACTTCTGGATTTGTTTTCTTTTAACCAGACTGGAGCAGCCGTTAATGTTGTAGGAGGGCACTTTCACATTCCTATCACTCATTTGCATTTGTCTTGACTAACTTATCTAAGTAAAGGAGGACTGATACAAGCATGTCTGGTAAGCGCACCTTGTCCCAACTGTAGATGTACCCGTTTAATTTTTCTAACAAATTAAGGTTAAAACCAGTGAACAGTAAAACCAGTAATTCCCAACCGTGGGATCGGAATACATGCGCAGGACTTTCCTCACATGAGGGCCTGGGCATAAGTGATGGCAGGGTGAATGAGTCCCTTAGCACTCTCTCATCCGTGCTTGAAGAAACTGATGATGTACTTCCAAGGGAGGGCTGGCAGTAGGTCCCCAGCCGTAGGGCAATTGCAAAGGCAATATTTAGAAGGGGGCTCCAGACTAGTAGGATTCCACCCTTCCTTCCCAGGGGGAGGACCCCTAGAAGGGACACCCTACAATCAGCGACCTGCAAGCTTCAAAGCCCCCCTCCTCGTTCTAGGATCCATACAGATCAACAATATAACATTTATCATCACCCCTTGAAGCTCCTAAATAACCAGCCAGAGTGAAATGAGATAAAGAAAGACAGAAAAAAAACCAAAAAAAGACAACCACCCCCCCCAACCCCAGCCCAGGATACAACATACGTAAGTTTTGAGTTGATAGCTCAATGTCTCAGGATGTTCAGTTCCACTGCAGGCATAAATCCGAGTTGTCTTCTGAATAAATCCTGGTGGGGAACCTCTTCTCTTACAACCATGACCAAAAAGGTATGATTAAGTCAGTGAGCAACTGATGGGGCCAAGTGGAAGCCAATATTGGATCGAAGACCAGATTAAGGCCCAGTAAGCTGATTTAAAGTACCTTATGTACTTGTTTAAATCCCCCCTCCCCCTGTCCCCCAATCAGAGCATAATGTTATCATGTTTAAGGTTTGGGAAGGAAGGAGAAAAAAAAAAAAAGGGGAAAAGGCAACCTCTCACGTTGGCAGTCCAAGTATGGTTCTGAAGAGTTTGTGCCCCCCTGTTTAGGAGGGTTTTCAGCTAGGTCCCAAACAGAGTCCTTTAGCCCTTCCGGAGAGACTTTCAGTCGCGATTGTCAGGAAGCAAAGTAGAGCGCTCGTCTCTTCGCGGGCAGGCAGGTTGCATAGAGCTCAGAAACCAGGAGCCACCAGGGAGCGTCTCTGAACTGCAGGGAAAGTCCCTGTGGGAGACCAATAGAGAAAAGAAAGAAAGAGAAAGGAGGGGGGGTTCCACCATCACCGAAGGGCCTCCGAGCTTGGAGTTGGGGGAGGCAATTCCAGAGGAGGGTCAGACTTGGGCCAATGGGGGCCGTGTGTAGATCGAAACTTTTCAGACCTGCATTCCATGTTCAGGTCTCCGCGTTGTCTCTAGTTCACTACTTTGCGATGATCCCTCACCAGCCTCGTGCAAATGCGAGGCCTTCTTATCAATTGTGGGGTCTCCAAATTGTTTAACCAGCGGAGACATCTGCAGGAGGGTCGTCTGTTGGATTCCCCAAACAGAACCTCTTTGGGGGGGCCCCCTTCTGAGCGACACTCCAGGCCGAGGTAAGTAGATCCTTTTCCAGCTTCTCTTTCGTCAGGGGTGGGACAGTTATCCCTAGCGACTCAAGAAAGGCAGAGGCAGCAAGGAGATCCTAAAAGATTTTCGAGCCTTTATCTGTGACAACTTTGAGACGGGCTGGGTACAAGACCTGTGCTTTAATATTGCGGGCCCGCAATTGTTTCAGTACTGGCCAAAGAGCTTTTCTGGCCTTCTGGACGCGTGTTGTGTGATCGTTGTCAATGTTCACTCGGTGGCCCTCATAGAAGAGCGCTTCCTGCTTCCAGGCCACTCGAATTATCTCCTCCTTTACCTGGTAGTTAGTCAGTCTTGCTACGATGGAACGAAGCCTCGCCTCCGGGTTTTTGGGCCGTGGGACCAGAGATCTATGTGCACGATCCATGGTGAGGTCCAACTCCTGTGACAAAGGGAGTATTTGTTTGAGAGTTGCCTGGAGGAAGTTTATGACACTTTGGTAATTGTCTTCCGATCCTTCTGGGATCCCATATATTCTTATGTTATGCCTTCTACTTCTGCCCTCCAAGTCGTCTAGTTTGTGTGTGAGTTCTCGGTCCCTAGCCATGAGGTACAGCAAAAGTCTGTCGTGGCGGTCCGTTTGTTCAACAGTCTGGGTCATACATAGTTCAAGTTGTTCCGTTTTATGGTCTATTTTGCTCAGATCTGATTTGAGATCGGCCAGAGTTTGATCTATTTTGGCAACTGTGCATGCCGTTTGTATGATTATTTCTTTCAGGTTTGCTGGGGGTTCGTCTGAGGTGGTCTCTGAGTGTTGTAGGCCCTCCAGCACCTCTTCCCCTTGAACGCCACATCTGATTTCATCTTGTATCATTTCTCGTAATTTCTGCATCGGAGTCGATGGGGGTTTACCCGCTTTGTTTCTCTTGATCTTGGCCGGTGAAGACATGTTTTTTGTGGGTGATGGAGCTAGATTTTGTTCGAGGAGGGGACGGAGCCGCCACACTATGCTGCCATTAGGTCGCTGACATCACCGGAAGTCACAATATTGGACTTTGAACTAGTTTGGTGTTTGTGACTTGTTTCCTGTAAAAGTATAAAGGTTTTAATTTTCCTTCCAACAGTGGGACAGTAGGCCTTTTTTCTTTGGGAGTACACCTAACGGTTACTCAGATTCTTTTTCCATCAGGCAAGAGAAATCTGTCTTTTCTCAGACCATTTCAAAGAATTCCGCAAAGGGCCATCTTCACTTCCAGACCCTTCTAGGAACCTGAGTTTTTTTTCCATGGAACACAAACCTCTGCAAGTTCAGTTTCATGGGGTGTCCCTTTGAATCTGTGGAAATTCTGTCCTGAAGCGAGTAACATCGAAGACAATTTGTCTGCTTGTTTTCCTCTGTCAGACGTTTTTCAGAGTTGCAGGTTGTTCTATTAGGTCTTATCCTCTCAGTGCCTTTATGAACAAATTAGTCATCTGGACGGATAGAAAATCTTTTTCTCAAGTGTTTTACCATTTCCTTCATCAGTCCCTTTTCTCTGCCTGTACTGCTTTCAGGCAAGTCCTGTCTAGGCTATTTCAACCTGCTTGGAAGGGGCATGAATTAGTCCTACCGGTCTGCGTCAGCAGTCCTAGCAGTTCAGGTTCTGTCATTATCATATTTTCCTTTCCTGCGTTTTTGCAGAAAAGGAGAAAACAGTGACCAAGAGTATTTTCCCACGGGACTCTTTTCCCGTATTTCAGGTCTGCTTCAGTAGAGCTGACATTCAACCCTTCTCGTGCTTAGGGCCTACTTACTGGAGACCAGCTGCCTCCTGGCCAGCGTTCAAGGCTATATCCTCACCTGAAGTGTGCAGACCACTTCTTTGAAATTTGCTTTTCACATTCAATAAGATCTTCTTGGATGTGTAGTATGATAGGATGCCAATTTTGGCAGGATGGTACTTCAGAGCCTCTTTTTAAAATAGGTTTCTGTGCCCTCCTCCAAACTACACTGCTTCGAAGTCTGCTTCTGTCAATAGATTCTAAAGAATTCCTGGGGTGAGAAATAAGTTACTCACCGAAGTAATATTATTTTTTCCAGGGTATGCTTTAACATTATTGACACTTCCACCCTTCCTCCCCTGGAAACCTTGTCTAAAGGCTCTGCTATGGGATTTAGCCAAATTTGACGACTGTCATTCGTTCATGCGATTTTCAAAAAAAAAAAAACATTTTTCATAATAGTGGGTTAGAATATATAGTAGGTTATTGCTAACAGTTTTTTTGGCCCTAGTGGGCACAGTTTTTGCTCTTTTTCAGCTTCGAAATGTGTTCTGAGGTCCTTCAGGCTGACTGCAGGCAGCACTCTACTCTAACTGTATCCTGATTGGCCAATGCCTTCCTCATTTGCATTGACTCCTCCTCTCCGGGCCAGCTGAACCCAGCTGGCATACTGCTTCTGTCAATAATGCTAAAGAATACCCTGGAAGAAGTAATATTACTTCGGTGAGTAATTGTTTCTTATCGGCCGATAGCTATACTATCAGTGCTAAGTAAAATAATGGAAAAGCTAGTATCAATTTAAGTTACTGAATTCATGACTAAATATAACCTTCTCTCACCAATTCAGTATGGCTTTCATAAAAGGTCATAGCACCTCCACAGCCTTGCTTCACCTTATAAATGATACCTTAACTGCTATGGACAGTGGCCACCTCACGGGTGCAGTTTTCATTGACTTGACAAAGGCATTTGACCTTGTTGATCATCCTCTTCTACTAGATGGTCTCCTAGCCCTTGGTTTCTCACCTATCTCAGTTGCCTGGTTTAATAGCTATCTAACAAATAGAACTCAGCTCGTTAGATTCAATTCCGCTGTATCCAGCCCCATGGCTATCAACCTAGGTGTTCCCCAGGGATCGATATTAGGACCCCTCCTCTTCTCTATTTTTATTAATAGTATCTTGTCAAATAGCCCCGATTGCTCAGCTGTCCTCTATGCAGACGACCTGGTCCTGTACTGTAATGATAAGAATATACACCATATAAACCAGACCCTTACCACTGCTTTCAAGTCTATTCAGTCCTGGCTTTTGCTCTATAAACTAATCCTTAATGTGGATAAAGTGGATACTATGCTGTTTGGTTCAACAGTCAAATTAAATAACAACCGTGATCTGTTTAAAGTATCTGGACATTGTGGTATGGCCCTCAAACCTGTACGCTCTTTCAAGTATCTTGGAGTACTCTTTGATGAAAATCTTAACTTTGATAAGCATACAACGTCTACATGTAAATCAGTTAATGCTAAAATTGGAGCTGCCTACAAAACCAGCTATGTCCTTACGCAATCGGCTAGATTAGCCATAGCCTATGGGATCTTGCTCCCGTCGTTATCCTATGGGGTAGTCACTTATCTTAGTTCATCCATTATTCTCCTTAGGAAGTGGGATACCACTTATAACAGCATCTGTAGGTATGCCTCGGCCTCCCCCGGTCTAAACACCATTGTCAGCTCTATGCTGACTTAAATTGGGTACCCCCTGCTTCGGCTCGAACTCTTGCACTTGGCTCCTTGACTGATAATGTTATTAGAACAGGGATCCCTTTCTCGCTGGCCTCCCTACTAACTCCACTGCCCCCCTCCCATGGCCTCAGATCATCTGACAAATCGCTGCTGCAAATACCGAGATGTAAATCAAACAAAGGAACCCTTGCTTTCTCTCACTCGGCGGCTAAACTCTGGAACTCCCTGCCTCTTGATGCTCGCCTAGCCCCCAGCCATGCCCAGTTTAAAACCAACTTTCACTTCTTCCTCTTTAGTCAGGTCTCCTGTGCCTGCTTCAAACCCACCTGAATTTTTTGCATTTAGGCTTTGTCTCACTTCTCCACTGCTGCAAACTGTTCTCTACTCAGCCTACCCAGCCAGTTATGTTATTAGGCACTTATGTCTCTGTTAGTTTTGCTTTTAGCTGCTCTTAACCCAGTTGTGCTTAGCTAAATGTGATTGTAATCACTGAATTTGTGTTACTATTAGTGAACTATTGACCCCTCTTGTTAACCACTCGTGTAATTTGTCTAATCTCGTTCCTACTCATGTTTTGTCAAATCTTGTTTGCTCTGTAGTTTATTCTTCCTGATTTCAAATGTAATTCCCTGCCGACCTATTGTACTCTCCAGGGTCGTGCCTGAAAATAGTCATGTCTTGGCTATGGTATTTACCCCGGTAAACAAAAACTAAATAAAATAAAAATAAACAGTCTTCAGTGTATCCAGCCTCTATTTCAAAAGATGCTTACTAGACGCTTTTCACTCATGTGAATGGAGTGCATGACAAATCGGATGGAACACCACAAATGTATATCCTTGTTTTCTGTAGCACACTGGGACATTTTAACATATGGGATAAAATGCACCCCTGCTAGGGATGGTGGCATAGCTCAAAGATATGAAATCAGCATGGAATATTAGCATCATGGGAATTCCACTGCCTCTACCTGATTAATCTTTCCGTGTCAGTGGGAGTGACAGCAACACTTTTCAAGTAGCTCCTGATCTTAATTGAAATTATCACAATTATTGTTGTTTTTTTTTCTCCCAAAAGTAGCTCTAGCAAGAAGATACTGTATGTTTCTACAAGCAGTAGTCTCTAAATCCAACCAGGCCCATCTTAAATTTAAATTGGAAAGGCTGCTTTTTTCCTCACAGATGGCTTCCTAGTTGAAGGTCTGTGTAAAGTGCCACTTGCCTGTTTGTCAGAAATTGAGGGTGTAAGATAAGAGCCTTTTTCCACTACCTGTATACTTGGTTTGCCTTTTCTTAGCTTGGTGCCTAAGGTAAATCTGGAGAAGCCTTTTCTTTTTGACAGTTTCCCTTCGTCTGCGTTGAACTGTGGCTCAGTATGTTCCAGTTAGGTTCAGCCTTGTGTTGCGTTTTTACTGTCATCAGTTTCGTCAGTTGTGGTGACTATTTTTATGTTTGATGCGCCTGTGCACCAAACGTTTTGCTACAGTGAAATTTGATGTCTGGGGTGTGTCACTGCCGAGCCCATTGCAATTCAAAATAATGGGCTCAGCAGTTTAGACCAATGAGCAAGCAGTGTGGTCGTGACACAGCTTGCTGCTTGTTGGGTGTACACTTTGTGTATTTCAGAGGACCTGAAGCTGCTCCAATCAGAGAGGGCTTCAGTCCTTTGATTTTCATGAAGTCAGTCAGCAACTAGCTGATTGGGTTTCAACACCAGGAGCCTTTTCAGAGAGACCTCAGGCACTCCACATAGAGCCCGTGGTGAAATCTGTCTACCAGCAGCACAACACTGTGCTTCTCTCAGGATGCCAATGCCTGGTTAATACAAGTAAGAAACCAACAAAAAGAAAACAGCTACTTTATGTTTAGGTCATGGATGGCTTTCCAGTTTCACTTTGACAACAAGCAATCTCTGCACCCCATGACTCATGTCCGTTGCCAGGGATTTTCTGCACTCTGTTGCCGTTGCTCAAGCTTCCCGAGTTAGGCAGGGATGCAAGTGCATGTCGGGCACTGTAATCCCTTCAACATGAACAATTAAAAGTAAAATTCTCGAGTGATGGGGTTGCAGTTCAACTGTAACCCCTAGATGGCGCTATCCCAGGGGCTACTACCCCTGCCTGATTTGCCACTAACAGGTTGAGGGGTCTGGATCCAATGGCGGGTGCCTCCACCCAGAGGTCAGGGTTTGCAATAGTTAAACTAACTTGGTCACAGCCCTCTGGGACACTGCAACCCCCCTTTCTTCCCACTAGTGGCCCACACAATATATCAGAATTACCTTCACAGTATACACTTACCCCCAGGTCTGGTTCCAGCACTGGGACCTCCTGTGAAATGAGATACAGTGCAACAATCACAGTACAGTACTTTAACATAGACAAATACCTCAGGCAGTATAACTTTGCTGAAACAAGCAGCTCTGATTTATTTAGGGGATATAACAAGGACAGGGAAATCAGGTTAATTAGCTTATCACTCTAATAATCTACTTTATGGCTCTGTGCACAGGCCTATCCCTATCAGTTACTGTCCCTGGGTACCCAAGCCCTAGTGGCTAGTCCAAACTGTGGCAGCTGGTAGGGGCCTCTTCACACAGAGAAAAGGAGAATTAAACAGTCAGCAGTACAGTAATTCCATTTGGATTTAATGTGGCAATTCAACAGGGAGCAACCCTGAATTAGTAGTCACGACCTCCAAATAAGATAGGGTCCTTCAATGTCAGCAGGGCTCACTTGAGGTACAGAAACCTCTTCACACATCCATATAAAAGAAAGGACTATACCAGGCAGGCTGCATCTGTATCCCGATCGCAATTACTGCACAATACCGGGAGAACACACAGCAGATTCAGTTTCTGACAGACCGAGTGCAATTTCGCAATTCCTCCAGTCTTCTACAGGGTGAGCCTGGTTTCTACTCTTCAGAGATCCTTTGATTCTTTTCACAGGAGGATTCAGTCCTAACAAGCTGTTACACAAGCTGCAGACCGAACTCTGGGCCTTACACACGTTTTTAACTAAAACTGCACACTGAAAAAGCACAGGGCTCCTTCCTTCTTCACTGCCAAAGCTCAACTGAAACTCCAACCGACAAAACCGGCACTTCCTTTGAGTTCCTCCCAGTTCTTGACTGGATTGGCTGTCACTCACAATAGACTGCTGCTGTTGGTCCAAAAGGTGCTGAAGTCTAAACTACATCTCCCAGAGTCACTGCTCATACAATCCTCTTGTGGCTGGCTCAGATTATGAGTCCAAGTTCTGATTCGTCCAAGGCACCATTTTAGAGCTAGCTTACCCACACTGATTGGTCCAGTTCAGCAGTTCAGAACTAGAATGGGGAACTAGCAGACACAGTTCTGACTGCAAAGAAAGCAGATTAGACAAACTGTAATTTCATTATTACTCTAAATAATTTCTGGCAAACAGTTACATCTTTCAGATAGGTTCCCTTTGCACTCTAGTGACTGCAAAAATGAAGTGAATTGGCAGCAGCTTGAGTGGTACTCAGAGAAGCACAGTCCCCCATACAAACTAATTATGTCTGCAAGCAGACAGCTCTTAAAGAGACAGTACCAGAGGCTCTAAAAACACTCACTGATAAATGGCTTAAATGCCAAACACCATTCAGGCTTGGAGCATTCAAGCAAGCTCCTGGAAGTCTTTTGGGAACCCCCATTTGCAGGGGGGTTACACCCTTCCTGGCCTGGGAAAGCTTGACGTCCGCGTCAAGCAAGTACCCCCATAAGTTTCAACTGCAACCATATACATTTGCATTAGGCTCGCACATGTAATCATCAGTCAATATATCATTTTACCAAGAACACATTTCTGAAACATTGTAGTACGTCACTCTTTACACAGTATTACATACACATTGTACCATAACTCAAGTTATTACCTCTTGTACATGAAACCTGAAGAGAGGGGGCCCTTCCCTATCAGTTACCTTGGGGCTGGATGGGGCAAGGGCACCATACATAGAGGGCAACACAAGTAACTTGGAGTTAGCACTGATGCTCAGTTTGGGCAATGAGCTCGGGGACACATACACTCCTTTATGGACAACATTGAGAGGCAAGTCCACAGGCCTCCCAAGTGAATCATAACTGAGGTGCACCACAGGCTTTACAGCTCGACCAGTCTTTCTAGGGGAACTGTTATAGTCTCTGCACTCTGAGCCTCATTTTCAGCATTGTCCTCACTTGTCAGGGGAGTCTCCATGGGGGTAGAGAGCTAGAACTTGGGGCACTTTCAGCTCCAGGAGTTACAGTTTCTGAGTCCACAACATTTGGCTCGAGGGAGAGCTTTGGACACTGGCAGTGGACTGTCAGGGCACTCAAAATACTCTTCTTGTTCTGGTGTATCACCAGTCTGACCCTAATCCATCATTTTCCTCCCTGAAAGCTCAAACAGTTCAACCATGCACAATGATTCCATTTCATCTGATCTGATGCTTGCACTTCACTTTCTGGGAGCATTGGCTCCAGGGATGAAGCTGGGGGCTTAGACAGTCCAGAAGGCCCAGCTTCATCTCCAGTATTGACTAGGGGATTGCCCGAAACAATTGACTCAGTTCGTAAGAAGGATAGTATTCAAAGTCACTCTCACTTTCTTCCGATATGGACTGACAGTCATGCTCAACTGGGACTTGTGGAGGGGAACACTTTAACTTTGCTTCTGTAGGTGCAGACTTTCTTGATCTTTTCTTAGCAGCAGCTCTAGTCACTGGTCCAGAGGGGGCATCTTCTAGGGGCTCAGACTCAATTAAGATTTGTCCAATGGGCAGTAAATGATTTCTATGCATTGTTTTTACATCTTTGAATTATTCTCAGGCCTTACTTTGTACACTGGAAGATCATCTAGTTTGCCACTACAATGTGAGGAGATGGTGCCATCTGTCAGCAATCTTGTGCTTGCATGCAGTCCCAGATTTCTTAGCAATACCCGATCTCCTCCTGGAGTTCCTGTGCTTTCACCTTTTATCATACCTTTCTTTGTTGGCCAGATTTCTTTTGGCAGCCATGGTTTGAGCCAGTTGAGTACGCATGAGTTAGCTGGGCCTTTAACTTTTGCACATACTGTAAATAGTTGTCAGCTTGAACCCCATCAGGAGAGACCCAAAACACACATCTACTGGTAGTCGAGCTTCTCTTCCAAACATCAGAGGGTGGGGAGAATCCAGTGGCATCACTTTGGTGCAGTTATAAGCATGTACCAGGGTGCTAATTTGTTGGCTCCATCTAGGCTTGTCCTTTGGGTGCAGGGTGCCTCAGCATATCTAGCAGCGCGTTGAAACGTTCAGGCTGTGGGTCCCTGGGGTGGTAAGGAGTGGTTCTGGACTTTCGCACTCCCCACAGAGAAAGCATCTCTTTGATCAGACGACTCTCAAAGTCTCTCCCTTGATCAGAATGGATTCTTTGTGGAGCCCCATAGTGAACAAAAAAGTTTTCTACAAGTACTTTGGCCACAGTGGATGCTTTCTGGTCTTTGGTGGGGAAAGCTTGGGCATATCTCGTGAAATGGTCAGTGACCACCAGCACATTACTGATATTTCTTTGATCTGACTCCAAACTCAGAAAATCAATACAGACCAGCTCCATGGGTGCACTGGTGGTGATGTTAACAAGGGGCAGCCCTCTGGAGCAAAGCTTTCCTCTGTAAGCAGCGACTACAAGTTCGAATGTGTTGCTCACATCAGCCCCATCTTAGGCCAATAGAATCTGGATCTCACCAAGTCAAGTGTTCTGTCTATACCAAGGTGCCCCATGTGGTTGTGCAAGGACCTCAGTACTGAGTCTCGAAAGGCAGTGGGCAGCACTAGTTGTTGTTTGTCTACTTTCCCCTCTGTCTACTGTTTCTCTGTATAACAGTTTATTGATCAGTTTCAACTTAGGACCTTCTTTGTATAACAGTGCAGTTCTCAAATCAGTGGGCGTAATTTGGACACATCTTTTCCTGCATAGAGGGCTTCTAAAGCTGCTTTGATCATGGGATCGCTGGATTGAGCCCGCTGAATACTGTCATTGTCCAGCTGAGGCAGTGCACCAATGTCTATTGCAGAAAAGTGGCAATAAGCAGCAGGTATGCAATTCTCAGGCTCCCAAGCAATCCACCATGCAGTCCACTGTGTCCGTGGACATTTGTTCCTCCCTGTCAAACTTCCGGCAGAGTGCCCGAATGTCAGGTTCTGCCAATCGGACCCAATCATTCTGGGGAACAGGCCTCCGGGAGAGCATCAGCATCTATGTGGTTCAGACCTGCTCGGTATTCGAGAGCATAGTCATATGTAGATAATGAAAGCCACCTATGGCCAGTGGCATCCAACTTAGCTGAGGTCTGCACATAGGTCAAAGGATTATTGTCAGTTTTACTAGTATTTTAGCCCCATACAAGTACTCATGGAATTGGTCAACAATAGCCCACTTCAAAGCTAGGAACTCTAACTTATGTACAGGATAGTTCTTTTCGGATGGGGTCAGGCTTCTACTGGCAAAGGCCACTGGTCTCAGGCCATTCTCGTGCTCTTGGTACAACACAGCCCCAACCCTTGCAAGCTAGCATCAGTGTGCAGGACGTAAGGTTTTCTTGGATCGGCATAGGCCAGCACTGGAGCATGGGTAAGTTGATATATGATCTCATGAAAAGCAGTCTCACAATCAGAGTCCAGCGGGCCCCAAATACTTCACTCGGATGAAAATACACTCTTTCAGTCTTGAGGGACGCTGACTTTGGTATTTTTGTGGGTTGGGGGATACCCTTGAGTAAGGTTAAGTAAAGGGCGGATCACTCTTGAATAGTCCTTGATGAAGCGCCGATAATAACCACAGAATCCCAGGAATCTTTGCAGTTCTTTTAGATTTTTGGGCTGTGGCCAGGTGGTCAAGGCCTCAACTTTACTTGGGTCGGTCTCTATTCCCTCGGTGGATACTATGTGTCCCACATACTTTACTGATGTTTGAAAGAATTGACACTTATCAATGGACAGTTTAAGGCCAAAGTCCTCCAGTCGGTCCAATACCTTAAATAATCTGCTCTCATGTTCCTCCAGTGAGCTGCCAAACACAATAACATCATCTAGGTATACCAGGCACTCTAGTAAGTTCATGTCCCCACTGCACGCTCCATCAATCGTTGAAAAGTGGCTGGGGCACCTGAAATCCCTTGAGGCATCCTCATGAATTCATAGAAGCCAAGCGGACAGATAAAGGCCGTCTTCTCACGGTCCTCTGGGGCCATCGGGATCTGGTAGTACCCACTGCGGAGATCCAGCACAGAGAACCACTTGCTCCCGTTTAGGCAGTCCAAAGCATCCTGAATGCGGGGCATTGTGTACTGATCAGGGATAGTCCGCCGGTTTAAGGTGTGATAATCCACACACATCCTTACTGTTCCATTCTTTTTCCTCACTACCACAATGGGGGAAGCATAAGGGCTTCTGGATTCTTGTATTACACCAGCAGCTAACATCTCTTGCAGATGCCGTCTCACATCATCTATGTCAGCAGGTGCCAGGCGCGAGACCTCTCACGAAATGGTCTTCGCCATGCAGCGGATATTGTGCTCAGCTCCTTGCACGCATCCTACATCCCATTCCTTTAAAGAAAACACCTGGTCTCTCTGGGCAAGCTTCTCACTGATCCTCACTTTCCATTCAGCTGGCGCGGGGAGTCGCCGAAATCAAACAAGTCAGGCGTTACTCTGTCATTCTTCCTTGAACTCTTGCTGCTGGGTAGCACTGCAGTGTCTGCACAATGCACATTAGCCAGGATGCAACCTCTATTCACTTGAATGTCTCTTTCAGACACATTATGAACTTGGACCATTACCCTTCTGGCATAAGCATGGGCTCTAGCGGGCAAAATACTAAAGCTTGACCAGCAGTCCCTCTGGCAATTTTCCATCGCCTGGTGCATCCAACATTAATATTTTATTCTTAACATCCTTTCTGATACGGACCTCTCCCTGTTAAGGTACACTGGGCATTTGGCCAGGATCAGAGACTCAGGATCCTTCTTCCATACAATTCCGACCCGGTTCCTCTGGTTCTGTTTTTCAGCATCTCTCTGTGCCTCATAGGCCTTCTTAATTAAAGCCGAACTCTTAAAGCTCTACTAGTCTTTGACCCCTGTTTTTCATAACACAACTGTGCCAGCCTTCGAACATATGAGCATTTGTTCCAATCAACAAAGGGACACCATCATACAGTCCAATGGGGACACACTAAGGCTAGGTCTCTACTTGTTCGGCCACCCAGCCACGGAGGTGGGGAAAGACAGCCAAATTGGATATACCCGAATAGGGGTAGGCCTTCTCACTTAACCCCCATACATGCAGTCCTTCTAATGGTTGTAAGGGTACGTCTGACAAATGCTTCTGATACCAATCCTGGAACATAATTGTCACTTGGGAGCCACTGTCTAATACAGCTCTTGTAGACACTCCATTCACCTTTACAGTGGTCTCCATGGAGGGACCCACTATTCTGGACCAGTCTGGAAAGCGGTAGTGGGGCCTGGGCAACTGACCTTGCCACAAAATGACGTGAATTAGCATTTTGGTGCCCTCACTGGGATCATGTGCATGCACCTCTTAACCACTGATTTCTTCTCCAAGCTCTCCTTGTAGCCTATATGCAACTTTGTCAGTGTCTTTTGGGACTGGCATTCCCTTTTCATGTGCCCATCTTTCCACAATTATAGCAAAACATACTTTCTGGAGTTTGAGCTGCCGAGGCGCCACACTGGGAGCCAGGCGGGGGTATTACTAACTGGAAACCTGGGTGCCATCTCTGTCTCGCGTGATAAGCATTTGGAGACATCTCGTCAGTTTCTCCACTTCCATGGTCAAGGAATCGAGTTCGAGCTGTTATCAGCAGGAGATACATGGGTGGGTACCCACCCCATAGCAGATGCAGTCGGATATAGGTCAGGGCCCGTACTTGCAGGCGTGGCCTTCATAAAGGGACTGTTTTGAATTCCGGATCTCTCTCAACAGTTACCCCCATTGTGACATATCTTTTTCCTTGTCAGAGCACTCATTGACTGCCAACCTCTGCCCCTGAACTTCACTTGATGGGTCACCCTCAGTCACTCGGGTCGTGCCGCAGCTATTGGTGCAGGTCCCTCCAGGTCGTCTTTTTCTCAACTCCTCGAATTTCTCTCATTAACTCATCATAGGAGGGTGGGGATTCCAGTCATCTGCCAGGCGTAACTGAAGCAACAGCAGTTCTGAGAAGGGGCAGACTTAAGGATCCTGTCCAGCCTGGTTCGGTCCAGTTCAATCAGCTGGCAAACTACCTTTTCTGAGGCATTCTTGCAACAATTTTTCCAGCCGAGATACATACACAGACAACAACTCCCCTTGGTACTGTTGTGCATCTCTTACTCTCCACCATAGGTCCTCATCAGAATCTGGGCTCCATACACATTCTCCAAGGCCTCAAGATAGGCCTGTGCAGTCGCTTCAGGGTTACTGGCCCGTTAAGCACGGATGGTAGCCAGGGCAGGACCTCGAGGCTCACTAACTCTTCTTTCGCCTTCCGAGCATTGCCATTCTAGCACTTGGGGGCAACATAGTCTATCCAGGTCTCCCAGTCATCCTCCCCTTGGGGTGGGAGGGTGCCAGAGAAGATCCTCAACCTCGTAAGAGTCGTGACTAATGGCAGGTGCAGAAATAGGAGTCTGCATTGGTTCAGCCACCATTATGGGCACTGGAGCAGGAGAGGGTGTTGGGGGAGGAACACCCCCAGGTGGCAAGAATAGTTTCTTCAAGTCCTCCACAGTTTTCCCCTCTCCCAGCAACCATTCAGCAGATTTCTCCTCAAAAGTTTCAGATAGTGGTGGGGCTGATTCCCCAGGTCTTTACTGTCCTTAGTTATCACTCTCCAAGCAGTGAGGGCTCCCTCTGGGGTAATGGTCTGTGGCACTTTGGAACTATCTATGGGATCCTAAACTCTACTAGGGCCAGGAAAGTGTGGGTGAGCAGATTAGCATGCCGACCCACCACCACAGGGTTTTGTAAACCTTCCACCTTGAAAGTACTCCTGCACAGTGTCCGTATTGGATACCCAGGGGATGTCCAGGATAAGCATAGCATTTTGGGGTCGATCTCTCCCAGTACACCACTCCACCAGCCGTGCACAGCCACTTCTGTCGAGTACCATTTTTTCTTAATAGTGGTTCGTAAATATGGCCACTAGAGGACACACAATCCCAGCGGTGAGCCTCCAAGATGTAACCCCTAGATGGCGCTATCCCAGGGGCTACTACCCCTGCCTGATTTGCCACTAACAGGTTGAGGGGTCTGGATCCAATGGCGGGTGCCTCCACCCAGAGGTCAGGGTTTGCAATAGTTAAACTAACTTGGTCACAGCCCTCTGGGACACTGCAACCCCCCTTTCTTCCCACTAGTGGCCCACACAATATATCAGAATTACCTTCACAGTATACACTTACCCCCAGGTCTGGTTCCAGCACTGGGACCTCCTGTGAAATGAGATACAGTGCAACAATCACAGTACAGTACTTTAACATAGACAAATACCTCAGGCAGTATAACTTTGCTGAAACAAGCAGCTCTGATTTATTTAGGGGGATATAACAAGGACAGGGGGAAATCAGGTTAATTAGCTTATCACTCTAATAATCTACCTATGGCTCTGTGCACAGGCCTATCCCTATCAGTTACTGTCCCTGGGTACCCAAGCCCTAGTGGCTAGTCCAAACCGTGGCAGCTGGTAGGGGCCCTTTCACACAGAGAAAGGAGAATTAAACAGTCAGCAGTACAGTAATTCCATTTGGATTTAATGTGGCAATTCAACAGGGAGCGACCTGAATTAGTACTCACGACCTCCAAATAAGATAGGGTCCTTCAATGTCAGCAGGGCTCACTTGAGTACACAAACCTCTTCACACATCCATATAAAAGAAAGCACTATACCAGGCAGGCTGCATCTGTATCCCGATCGCAATTACTGCACAATACCGGGAGAACACACAGCAGATTCAGTTCCTGACAGACCAGTGCAATTTTCGGCAATTCCTCCAGTCTTCTACAGGGTGAGCCTGGTTTCTACTCTTCAGAGATCCTTTGATTCTTTTCACAGGCAGTTCAGTCCTAACAAGCTGTTACACAAGCTGCAGACCGGAACTCTGGGCCTTACACGTTTTTAACTAAAACTGCACACTGAAAAAGCACAGGCTCCTTCCTTCTACTGCCAAAGCTCAACTGAAACTCCAACCGACAAAACCGGCACTTCCTTTGAGTTCCTCCCAGTTCTTGACTGGATTGGCTGTCACTCACAATAGACTGCTGCTGTTGGTCAAAAAGGTGCTGAAGTCTAAACTACATCTCCCAGAGTCACTGCTCATACAATCCTCTTGTGGCTGGCTCAGATTATGAGTCAAGTTCTGATTCGTCCAAGGCACCATTTAGAGCTAGCTTACCCACACTGATTGGTCCAGTTCAGCAGTTCAAAACTAGAATGGGAACTAGCAGACACAGTTCTGACTGCAAAGAAAGCAGGTTAGACAAACTGTAATTTCATTATTACTCTAAATAATTTCTGGCAAACAGTTACATCTTTCAGATAGGTTCCCTTTGCACTCCTAGTGACTGCAAAATGAAGTGAATTGGCAGCAGCTTGAGTGGTACTCAGAGAAGCACACAGTCCCCCCCCATACAAACTAATTATGTCTGCAAGCAGACAGCTCTTAAAGAGACAGTACCAGAGGCTCTAAAAACACTCACTGATAAATGGCTTAAATGCCAAACACCATTCAGGCTTGGAGCATTCAAGCAAGCTCCTGGAAGTCTTTTGGGAACCCCCATTTGCAGGGGGGTTACACAACTATGCCGCAAATCCCAATAAGCCAGACCTAAGCAACTAATGAAAGTGTGATTGGATCAGTCACTGCTGCAGTTTCAAACCCATTTTCCTCAAAAAAACTTGTTCCAACCACAAACTATCTTCCATCCAGATTTTACATCTGCTGAGTGTAAGTTTTTTTCCTCATTTATTAGGTTATTCAAAAAGATTGTTGTTATGGAGCCAGAAGTACTCACTAGCTATCCTAAGCATAGTTTGTTCCCTCCCTTCCAATGCTGCTGCTAAATTTATGGTTTGGCTCACCAACACTCTTGTAATTAGCTGCATCAAAGGCAAGGGGTGTGGCTAGCTAAACCACGGCACACTTAAAAAAAACAATACCAGTGTGCTGGCTTACCTATACTGTGGAGCATCCAAGGGCATGCAGCGTGTTTGTTTGTTTCTTTTGGTGTGGTATCAGTGGCTGTACAGACCTGGATCTCTCCAGCATCAGTTGGCAGTGAAGGTGGATTTAGTCATTTAGCGCACAGTTAGTGATGCGGACGTGCAGCGAAAAAGAATGAGCGCTGGGTCAGCGGGCAGCAGTTCAAGACAAGGAAGCTGTGTCTGGTATTTGTTTTCACAGCCAGGAGTAAAGTGGGGAGTAGGACACAGACAGAGCGAGGAGCGGAGGAGGACTCAAGCAGGCACCACAGCTCACAGACTCAGTCATCATAGCAGCCTGGGACAGAAGGGTAGATAACTAAAAACAGAAAGAAAACTGGCAGAAGAAGTGGGCTTCGCACTGTGCAGCAGTGCAGGACAGGACACCGGAAGCAGTCGACTGCCTCATGGAACACAGAATGGAGGCTTTTGTGTGTAACTGGTCCCAGCAGAAGTTCCAATCTCCAGAACTGGACAGTAATTTACAGGTTACCATTTTGTTTTTAACTTTAATATAGTATACTGTATAACCCTAATATAATATAGAATGTCAAAGTGGCAAATGCCCATCTTAAGTGCAACTATGTAGGAATGAAAATTTATCAGGCAGCATCAGTGCTGATTAATGGTAAGGATGAGGGCCAGAGTTTGGGGGTGTCATACTGGAGGGAACTTAGATATGGGGACAGTTTATACTGGGAGGTAAGGTTTACATAGAAACATAGAAACATAGACTTTGACAGCAGATAAGGACCGCTAGGCCCATCTAGTCTGCCCATTTTCCTACCTACAGGATAGGCTGCAGATCCTAGTTAACCAACAGCCTATTTCTTCCTACCCCCAACAAGAATTGCCTTATGTCTGTCCCATGCATTCTTGAATTCTCCCACAGTTTTAGACCCCACAACCTCCTCAGGAAGGCTGTTCCACGCATCCACTACCCTCTCTGTGAAATAATACTTCTCACATTGCCCCGAACTCCTCCTTCTATCTTTAAATTGTGTCCTCTTGTTTTAAAGTCTCTTTTCTGAAAGATGCTACCCTCTTGGACTTTGTTGATTCCACTGAGGTACTTAAAAGTTTCTATCATGTCCCCTCTCCTTCTTTCCTCAAGGGTATACATATTAAGCTCCTTTAGTCTCTCCTCATCGGCTTCTCTTGAAGACCCTGCACCATTTTAGTTGCCCTCCTCTGGACTGCCTCTATCCTGTCTATGTCCTTGCGGAGATGGGGTCTCCAGAACTGGACACAGTACTCAGATGGGGTCTCACCAACTGTCTGTACAGAGGGATAACAACTTCCTGTTTTCTGCTGATGATGCCTCTCCCTATACATCCCAGTATACCCCCAGCCCTCCCTACTGCCTTCTCACATTGCATGCTAACCTTAAGGTCATCTGATATGATTACCCCCAGGTCCCTTTCCTTTGTTGTTGTTGTTACTACCTCCCCACCCATTGTGTATTCTTCCTCAGGGTTCTTGTTTCCCAGGTGCATTATTTTGCACTTCTTTGCATTGAATCCTAGCTGCATACTTCTGACCATTCCTCCAACCTTGCCAAGTCCCTTTTCATCCTTTCCACGCCTCCTTGTGTATCAACCCTGTTGCAGATCTTTGTGTCATCTGCAAAGGCATACTTTTCCTTCAGTCCCTCTGCAATATCACTGATGAAGACACTAAAAGGACTGGACATCTGAGAACCCTGCGGTACCCCCAGTAACCCCTTTCTTCAGAGTGGACTCCATTTACAATTACCTTCTGTGTCCTGTTGTCCAGCCAGTGTTTTACCCAGGCTACCACCCTGGGACCCACTCCCAGGCTGGTTAATTTGACTAATAATATTTGTGTGGCACTGTGTCAAATGCCTTGCTAAAGTCTAGGTAGGCCATGTCCACAGCCCCTCCCTGGTCTACTACTTTGGTCACCCAGTCAAAGAAATCTATTAGATTCGTCTGACATGACCTTCCCGCTGTGAACCCATGCTGCCTTGGGTCCTGTGCTCCACTGACCTCTAGGTACTTGACTATTCTTTCCTTGAGTGACTCCATCACTTTTCCTACCAGAGGTCAGACTGACAGGTCTGTAGTTTCCTGCCTCTGTCTTGGACCCACTTTGTGAAGGGAATCACATCCGCCTTCCTCCAGTCCTCGGTACCACACCATCCTCCATGATTTATTAAAAGAGTAGCCAATGGTTTCACTAGTTCCTCCTTAATTCTTTTTAGAATTCTTGGGTGAATTCATCAGGACCCATTGCTTTGTCCATCTTCAGTTTTAGGAGTTCTTGCAGAACCCTTTCTTCTGTGAAAAGGACTGGGATCGACCCCCCTATCAAGAGTGCTTCTGTTAATTGGATTAGGCACTTCCCCCTCCTCTTTTGTGAATACTGAGCAGAAATATTCATTCAGTATTCCTGCTTTTTCACTGTCCCCTCTGCCCACCCACCGTTCATTCTATTCAGCCTCACTATCCCTCCCTTTGTCCTTCTAAGCTCGCTGATGTACCTATAAAAGGTTTTATCCCCCTTCTTAACTGAGTTGGCTATCTTTTCCTCAGTTTGGGCCTTTTATTCTGACTTCCTCCCTGCTTCCTTCTGCCTTAACTGGTACAGCTCTCTGTCCTGCTCCTTCTGTGTTTCCTTATACTCCGGAATGCTATCTTTTCTTCCTGACTTTCACAGCCACCTCTTTTGAGAACCATAGTGGCTTTTTCTTCGTTTGATTTGTTTATTTGCTTCACACAAAGGCTTGTTGCCTCTGTGATGGCAGTTTGATAATTCCCCATTGTTGCTCCACACCTCCTTCTAGCCTGTTTGCTAGTGCTTTTCTGAGGCACTCTCCCATCTTGCCAAAGTCAGCCCTCCTAAAGTCCAGTACTCTCACTTTTGTATGGCTTGACTTTGTAGCTGAGTTTAATGTGAACCACACTGTTTGATGGTCACTTGTCCCCAAATGGCAACCCACTTCTAGATCTGAGATCCTCTCACCGCACCCATTTGAGAGTACGAGGTCTAAGATTGCTCCCTCACGAGTGGGTTCTGAAACTAGCTGTCTAATGCCTGCCACCTGTAGGGCATCAAGAATGGTTTAGTTGGGTTTGTGTCAAGGGTGAGGGCTAGAGTTCATATGCATGAGAGGGGATTACACATACACAGATGTCACATTAGCAGTTGCATTGTTAGATATGGGGACACTCATAATATTTTTATTGGTTGAGCTGGGCCAGAGTTCTTGTACATGATGGAAGGTTGCCAGATGGTTTGGGGGAGCAGCCAACCATCAATTCGATAAATTGGGGCAGTGTAAATATATTGAGTGATTTGGGGATGCAACTCGTAATTTTTGAAGATGGAATAGAACAGCTTAGATTTTAGGGATCTATCACTGTCTAAGTACTCTCTGTACCCCATATAAGCATATTTAGTGAAATACAGCCCAACACCTGGAACCAACCTGTCATAGCTTGGTGTGCCTTTCCTTGTCAAATATTAAAGTAGTAAATGTGACTGTATTTTTGTATTCCAAGTGATGTTTGATGTGCCTAAGTGTGGACTGCAGGGCTGGAGATGTTGTATTTGATCTTCTACAATACACACTTCCCGAAATTAAGTTTTGGGACCTGACAAAATGAATGTCAGGTGTTACATTTGTCATGCTTTCATTGAAGATCACATTTCTAGCAGAATCTATTTTTAAAACCCTATTTTCACTAAAAATACCACCAGCAGCTTAATCTGGTTCAGTGTCAGTTGGCTTCCCTCTGTATCCCTCCCCATCTCCTGGGATGAGGGTGAAAATAGGCAGAATTGCCTAGTCCTCCTTTCCTTGTAAACAAAAACTAACTATTTTCATTACTCTAGTGCCTTGTATATTTCTATATGAACAACATTGTTCAGTATTCCAAATACATGTCTGCTTATTGTTTAATCCCATTCTGTTGGAGTTACAGTACTGTAGATCAAGACATTAATTTTGTCAGAACAAGCTGTGCAGTATGGCAGCAACACTTTTTACTGGGGATGGATGTCGAGCCACAGATAAATGAATGTAGATGTGACAACAGGTTACTCTGCTCCTCTATTTTTTATTTAACTTTCTTCTCCTCTCTGACTGAATAAATTCCCCACCCGCCACATCGCCCTCACTAGTACAGTGTCTGGTGTTTTGACAGACTGTTGCTGTGTTGTGCAGTCTCCATCACTACCTCCTTTCTAGTTCAGTACCTGCAAAGACAGCTGATGAGTGACTGTGTGGTGTTCTGAAATTTTCTAGTTTTTGTCTGAGATGTGTGATCCTTTGGCCTGTTGGTGTGTGATAGATGCATAATCCTGTAGAACGGCTTACCCTCCAAAACTATGGCTTGTTGGCTATGTTCTCTTACTTACTGCAAACTAAACTGAATAGCAAAGATATTATATCCTTGTTTGGTTCTAAATTTTACTGCTGAATATACATAATCTTCCTGGACATAAGGTCTCCACCACTCATTCACGCCAGTGGGAGTACGCTGGAGGCGCTAGGACCCAGCAGGAGCAAACTTTTCAGGAGGGCCGGCGCCTGAGATGGAGCTACGAGGAAGTGGCACCACGAGCTCCGGCGCATGCAGTAATGACTGTCTCGGCATTGACCCTCCAACCCCCTCACTTCCTTTTTTCCCGCCGTCGAGTGCGCTTCAGTGACGACGTCGCTCGCCCTCCAGGAGTCAAACTTCAAACTAGCAGCTTAATTTTCAGTTTATTGTTTTGTAGTTTATCTTCTATAAGTACCGATTATATTTATAGAGAATACTTGATGGGAAACTATGCAGAACCAGTGTGTTCTGCCACAAAGGGATTCTGCTTCCTTCTGACCTCGAGAGCAAAGCTCGGGAGGTCCATGAGAATCAGAACCCCGGGGTGGCAAAGCACACTGATTGTGCATAGAGTTGCTCATCCTGTATTTTTTATAGTGTATAGTACTGTGTGAAAAATGTATTTTGTGAGTTCTTTTGCTTTCAAAATGAAACTGACTCATGCAGTCTCTAGAGGTTCTAGAATGCTGTTCAACCCCAGAAGGGTAGAACAGCTTTCCATGACCTTGGAACTGTGGTAGAACAGCATTTTAAAAGGGATGGAATTCTATACAGAACAACACTCCACTATACACTATAATAAATTCTACTTATAAGAGAGAAGTCTTCAGCCCTCCATTGACGGAGTCGACCATGAGTGGGTCAGGTGACGGTAGGGAGACTTCATTGTAAACTATTGTTCAGACAGCTGGTCCGATCCGCTGCCCTCCTCAGTAGGGGGGGTCTGACAACGGATGGTCCAATGCTCTGGGGGATGGGCGGTCCCCCGAAAGCATAAACGGAAATGGTCCCATTTTCGGCCCTGTTCGGCCTCAAGTTCTTCTTTGACACGCAGATTGAAGAAGAAATGGCATCAGTCGAGATCGCTTTCTGGTACGTCTGCGCATAGACAGTCGGTTATTAGGGCCAGGCGCTGGTCTCCTCTTCTGTCGGAGCCGCCAGTTTCTGTCTCTGGTGGCCGACCTCCTCGACACCGGAGCTCCTCTCCGCCTATTGGAGGAGCTTCCGATGAGCAGTTTTACCATTGGGCTGCTCTTATGGAGCAGTGGGCTTATAGGCTGGTCCGATTGCCTGAACCAGCCAGTCTGACACCGGGGCTTTCGGGCTGTTTGGTTTCGGAAGGGTGGGTTGGACGGTTGGGCCTTCCTAGTCACGCGGCACCTACTTTGGTGCCGTCGACTCCGTGCTTGGGTGTCTATCCCCCTCACACAGCTGCGGCACAGGGGTCGACACTGCTGCCTCTATCTCCTGCCAGGTTTCCTTCTTTTCCTTCCAATCACGGTTCTCAGACTCCTGGGACATTGCCGTCCCCTGCAGTGCCGACTTCTCTGGTGCCAGGGGCTCAGTCGGCGCTGTCTGCAGTGCTGGGGGCTTGGGCAGTGCCGTCTGTGGCGCCGCGGGCTCTGTCGGCGCCATCCGTGGTGCCGCGGGCTCTGTCGGTGCTGTCTGTGGTGCCGTGGGCTCTGTTGGTGCCGTGTGCCACACCGTTTCCTTTGACAGCTCCTTCTTTGTTCTCAGCACCATTTTCCTCGACGGCGCCGGGGATGAGTACGGCGCCGTCTGGTCTTCAGGGGTTTTTGACTCCGATTCTTACCTCTTCTCTTCTTCCTCCTGATTTTCACTCCTTTCCTGTCTATACAGTCCCCCTGGACTGTCAGGAGATGATTTTGAACCTGAACCAGATCTTCGTCTGGGTGATAATTTTGATGCTGACACTGCCCTGGGGCAGGGATCAATCCTCCTGCAGGGCCTATTATTGAGGACCTTTCCTTTAAGTCTCTGCTCAAGAATTTAAATTCTACTCTTTCTCCCCAGACCACAGAAATTGATCCCGGGAAGCTTTTCCGTCTCCAATATCTCCATGTACCGGAAATCCCTATGGATTTAACTCCCTCCGGTACAGCCCTCTTTCGAGACCCTTTCACAGATGGTGTGGAAGAATCCAGCTCTCATTCCTTCCGTGACCAAGTCCATAGATAAGAAGTATGCCCCTCCCAAGGATCGCACCATTTTGGCCTCACAAGCTTTTGCTGATGCCATTGTGGTCCTGGCAGAAAATGATAAGGCTGTCCTACCTCAGGAAGCTACAGCCCAGCCTATAAACAAAGAATCTCACAAGATAGACACCTTAGGTAAGAGAGTCTTTGCTGCCTCAACCCTGGGCATGCGCAATGTCAGCTACAGGGCCATTTTTCTCAATATGAGTACGTCCTTTGGCATTCGCTCAAAGCAATGGTAGAAGCTCTGACTGAGTTGGAGGCAAACTCAGAGCTACTTCAAACCATAACTAGGGGTATCAAGTCCAATAATCAACACGTTAAAGCTGCAGTGGACGCCTTCGATACCGTTTCCCGGGCGGCAGTGGCTGGCATCTGCACCCGTCGCCACTCTTGGCTGCGTACTTCTGGCTTCACGAATGATGCTCAGCAGCAAGTCATGGCCTTACTTTTTGACAGTATGTATCTGCTTGGACCTCAGGTGGAGCAAGCACTAGAGGCCACACGGAAGACTAGGTCTGCCATTAAGACAGCCAGACCTATGCCCGTCCCCTCCCGAGGGGGGTGGAAACAAGCGCCAGTTTCACAACTGTCAGTCCTTTCGGGGCAGAGGCAGAGGAGGTTTTAACAGAAACCAGAACCCTCAGCCACAAAAGAACGCGCAGCAGAAGGCACAAGCCCCGAAAGCGCCCAGTGCCACCGTCTGAGTTTCCGGCCCAGGTCCCACCTCAGGTGTCTGAGGGGGACTCCTCAGCAGTGGGAGGACGTCTGACTCAGTTCTACAACCAGTGGAAATCTATAACATCAGACAAATGGGTCCTCAGGATAATCTGTGAGGGGTGCTCTCTGTCTTTCGGAAACCCCTCTGGATCATCCTCCAAGACAACAGCCCAGACTGTCAGCGGTACACTCAGACCTTCTTGCTTCCGAGATACAAGGCCTTCTGAACAACAGGGCAGTAGAAGTAGTTCTGCTGGATCAACAAAACACAGGTTTCTACTTCCATTACTTTCTGGTCCCAAAGAAATCCGGTGGCATGCGCCCCATTCTGGATCTCAGAAAGTTAAACAAGTTCCTTCACAAAAAGAAGTTCAAGATGATATCACTCGGTACCCTGCTACTTTTGATTCATTGACACGATTGGCTAGCCTCCCTGGACATGCAGGATGCCTACCAACCCATTCTCATACACCCAAAGCACCACAAATACCTAAGGTTCATGGCATTGGGTCAACACTATCAGTTCAGAGTCCTGCCCTTTGGGCTATCCTCGGCGCCTTGAGTTTTTACAAAGTGTTGTGCAATTCTCGCGGTGTACCTCAGGAAAATTGGAACACAAGTGTTCTCATATCTGGATGACTGGCTCCTAGCAAGTCCCTCCAGGCAAGAGACTCCAGAGGCCATCGCTACGGCCTCAGACTTCCTCACGTCCATGGGAATCCTGCTGAATCTAACAAGTCACAGTTGCAGCCCTCCCAGAAGCTCCTCTTCATAGGAACTGTTCTGGACACCTCCTGTGCGCAGGCTTTTCTTCCAGAGGGCAGAAGGTGCGATATCTTACAGATGGCCCGATACATCAGAGAACACAGCTCGGTTCGAGCTATCTTGATGCAGCGGATGCTGGGTCTCATGACATCCTCGGTGTTCACGGTACCCTTGGCTCTTCTTCACATGAGAACCTCTCTGTGGATGCTCAGTGGTCCCCAACCACTCACCCTCAGTCTTTTCTCATCAAGGTGACGGAACCTCTGAAGAGGTCGCTGACCTGGTGGTCTCAGGAAGACAACCTTCTGGAAGGATATCCCTTCGCCCCTCTGGATCATCAGATCTCCATTACCACGGATGCGTCCCTGATGGGTTGGGGAGCTCACTGCTGGGATCTCCACACCCAGGGTACCGTGGACTCAGGACGAGTCTCAACTTCACATAAACGTCCTGGAAATGAGAGCCATCCTGTGTTCAGTCTGAGCTTTGGAGGACATACTCTGTCACAAGAACATTCTCCTCCAAACGGACAAAAAGGCAGTGATGTACTACAACAACAAACAGGGCGGTGCACACTCTTACCCATTATGCAGGGAAGCAATGAGAGTGTGGGAATGGTGTCTGGAACACAAGGCTGTGATTCAGGCAGTTTACCTGCCAAGGGTACAAATCGACCTGGCAGACCGTCTCAGCAGAACGGAGGCGGATCCTCACGAGTGGTCTCTCGACTTAACCGTCGTTCAGTCACTCTTCAAAGAGTGGGGAACTCCAGACCTGGACCTTTTTGCATCCCCACTCAAGGCAAAATTGCCTCTCTTCTGCTCCAGAAGCCCAGGACCTGGCATTTTTTGTCAGGATGCGTTCAGGCTGCAGTGGACAAACTGCTTTCTTTTTTTTTTTTTTTTCTATTTTCTATTTTTGGCCTCCGCGCCTCTCGTCGACCATCGACTCTGGTCACGGACCCCTGGAGCCCCAACCACTGGATATTGCCGTCTCCCCCGGTCATCCCTGGCTTACCCCCCAGAGAGTGGGGCCGCGGCTCCGACCCAAGATATCGGACCGCGGAACTGTGACTGGTTGGGGGAACGGCTCCGGTGGTCAATCGGGGCTTCCAGGGGCAGAGCGTCACCGAGATGCAAGGCGTGAGATTTTTGTCCCCTAAGCAGGATGGGGATGTGCAATGACAGCCAGCGTCCGCCCCATCCTGAGAGCTCTATTATGCCCGGCGGGCGTGCACCCAGCCTCCGCTGGGAGTGCTGCTCGTCTGCATGGCTGCAGCCTACCCTCCCCAAGGGAAGGAGAGCCGCCCATGGGACGCTCAATCCTTCCGAACCCGGGTCGCCGACGTCGCAGACAAACTGCTTTCTATACGCTTTTCCTCCTCTTCCCTTCATTCAGAGGGTACTGCTCAAATTGGAATCTCAGGGGACAGAATGATTCTCATTGCCCCCTTCTGGCCTCAGCAGATATGGTTCCTGCTACTCAACAGCTATCAGAACCCCCCCCCCCAAAAACGCTTCCTCTTCAGATGATCCTTCTGACCCAGGGGCCTGTGGTCCATCCCAACCTGGGGTCGTTTTACCTTCACGCTTAGCTCCTGAAGAGATGCAGGTGAATAGGTTCAATGTTTCTCATAGAGTTTCAAATATTCTTTTGGCTGCGTGCAAGCTGGCCACTAGAAAAACCTACACAACTAAATCAAAGCGTTTCTCTATCTGGGGTGCAAAATCCTCTTGGAACCCTTTTTCCTGCCCACCTAGTAAAGTCTTGGAGTAGCTCTTAGACCTCTCAAACACAGGTCTGCAGTACTCCAGTCAGAGTTCATCTTTGTGCCATTTCAGCATATCATGAGCCAGTACTCTCCATGTCGCTGGCCCAGTTGCCTGTAGTTAAGAGGCTTCTTAGGGGTATTCTGCATACAAGACCTCCTATTAGACATCCAGTCACAGCCTGGGACATTAACCTTGTGCTGAACATGATCACTTGTAAACCTTTCGAGGCTCTAGCTACTTGCGAGTTGAAGTTCCTGACTTGGAAAACAGCCTTCCTGGTGGCCATTACTTCGGCCCGTAGAGTTTCTGAAATACACGCTCTGGTCATAGACCCCCTGTACACTGTATTTCACAACGACAAAGTAGTTCTTAGTGTGACATAGACAGCCAGCTAAGAGTGCTGTATCATTTTTTATTTCTTAAAAATAACAGAAATGTGGTATTGAATTTGTCTGTGGGAAATGCCTGTACACTTAAAGTACACTTAAAGTGACCTCCCTCACTCTCTCACCCCCCAGATCTCAGTATGTGAGATGACCACACACACAGGAACTTAAATAAAAAAAATCTAACACCTGCAAGGCCAAGATAATTGCAGAGCTAAAAGGTACCTAAGATCAGGGACATCCTGTTTAGCTAGTTCTATTATCAGTAGCCGAGTTGGCAGGAAAGAACATATCCATTTTACAACGTTTACAGGAAAGGAAAGCAGGGTCTGACACTTCTATTTGAAATTAAAAAGGCCTTGATATCTGTGAAGATCAGGAAGACCCTTTTTCATCAAAGAGGTGTCATTTGAAAATTGATGTTATGCTGAGAAAAACAGGATCTTACTACCTTATAAAGATCCTGTTTCCTGTAGAGATATATTTTTAGTAATAATATCCTGATAGGGAGGAAGTACAGTGACCTCATCCAGGGGGCTGGAGAAAGCAGCTTTTAAAACTATGATTCTGGTTTCATAGAATGACTTCTTTACCTGACTTTGAAACAGCAACATCAAGCCTTTAGAAGATAAGTATTTTGTGTGGATAAGGAAATATAGTTGCACTTTTTCACCTTTTTGTTTAATGACCTGTATGTTTTTTTGTGATAAGAGTTCTGTATATTACTGTTTACTATTTTACCTTTTGTTTAGTAAAGATATATTTTAAAAACAGAAACTGCCTGGTGTGCCTTGAAACATTTCTTTGGTTTTAATTGAAGTTAGATGTTCTAAAGCTGACACGGTGCATGAGTTTATGGGTGTACCAAACTGGGAAACAGTTTGAGTTTCTCTGGGTCTTACATAGAGTTCAAAAAGGGTTCATTTTGTAATACCTGGTTAGGTACCCATAGGCAAAGATATCTGGGCCCCCCCCCCGAAGACAGAATTATCTGAACTTAACAATTGGGTATGTTAACAAGAGGTTAACAAGTTTGAATCCCTCCAGAACTTGGGACTAAGGTGACTCGAATCCACAAAACAGACAAGAGGGCTACCTTGTTCTGTTCACAAGACTATGCTCAGAGGTTGGAACTTTGGGAGTAGAGGGCTGACCTGCTGAGTGGATCTGTGACAGATTGGTTGGCAACGGTGCGATAAAGTTTGGTATAATAAGCTTCGTTGTTCAGTGTGTCAGCTTGAGACTGTTAAGCTCACTTGAAAGAAAGAAAGATAGTGATTTAATTTTTTTTTTTAAAAAAAGGGAAACAGAACTTTATCACTTGGCGTACAGTCAAGTTCCTCCTATTTTATTTTTTTTCTAAAGTGCAAAGTCAGAGTAGCAGTAGTGAGGGAAGAAGAAAATGGCTTCCGACTACAGCAGGCACACTGTAGATTTCTTAAAGCAGTTGTGCGGGGACAGAGGAGTCCCGTTTGGGGTGAGAGACAGTAAGCAGAACCTCATAGAGGCCCTGACAGTAGCAGATACCCAGAGCAGGGAGTCACAGACCGTGACTGAAAGGGACCAGACCTCGAGTGTGGCAGAACTAGCGGCCAGTGATGGGTCCCGAGCCAATGAGGAGGACAGCAGGGCCACTGTCAGTGAAGGGCCACAGCAGCAGGGGATTGTCACCAGTATCCTGAATCCAGAGATACTCAAACTGCAAATTGAGCTGCGCCGGATGGAACTGGAGGCAGAGCGAGAACAGAGAGAGGCAGATCGAGAGGCAGAGTGACAACAGAGGGAGGCAGACCGTGAGGAACATGAGCGCCAGTGAGAGGCAGAGGAGAAGAGAGAGGAGCGCCAGTGGCAACGCGAACCGGAGAAGCTACGACTCCAACCAGCGGCACCAGGGCAGGTAAGTGGCTTGGGTTTAACTGGGACTGCAGGACTGGGTTATGGTGGGAAGAAATTGAGGCAAACTCTGTTGATAAAATTGAAAATGTGATTTTATTAGAGCAGTTTTATTGGGCATGCCCAGCAGAGCTAAAAACCTGGCTAGAGGACCGAGATCCAAAAACAGTGCAAGAGGCTGCTGAACTCTCGGACCACTATGCCAAGAGCAGACCTGCTCTGAGAATGAATGGGGCAGGCGTGGTAGCACAGAAAGGGAAAACCGCACCTTCAGGGCAGCTAAAACCCTCACTGCCTCCACCCAAACCAGTTAGCCCCAGGTTTCTACAGAAAGATTTATCTGAAATAAGAAATGCTTGTTGGTTATGTAAGGAAACTGGGCATATTGCCAGACAGTGCCCCAACAAGGCAAGCCATAATACACAACAGGGTGCTAGAAAAGAAGTGGGTTGTTTGTGTGTCCCTGGGAGCATGCCAGTGAACATGAGGGAACACATGCACCCAGTCATAGTAAATGGTGTACAGACTCAGGGGTTAAGGGACACAGGGGCATCCCTGACATTGGTAAAGGGGGATCTGGTACAGCCTGGTCAGCTTATCCCAAACAAATACGTCACTGTACTAGGGTTTACTGGTGAAGAGAAAACATTGCCACTCACTAGTGTTCTCCAAGACTGGGGTGAAACAGAGGGAACTGTGCAGCAGGTGGCTGTAGCCGACACATTAGCAGTGGATGTGATCCTGGGTAACAATCTCCAGCAGGGGGTGGTATGTGCAGTTACCCGTAGCCAAGCGGCAAGGGAAAATAGTAGTTCTCTGAACCCCCCAGAAGCCATTAGGGAAGATACTGAGAGGCTGGTTCCCCAGCCTGTGTCTTCAGAGGGGGAGACTGATAAAAAGGGGGTAGAAATTTCCCCAGTAGCAAGTAACCACCCAGCTACAGAGGGTTACTCTGAAGAGGAGGAGTGACCCCTTGTCAGAGGTGAGGATTGACAGTGATCCTGAGAGCCCTGATGCTAGTGCTAGGGACCCTAGTTTAGCGACTGAAGGGACTTGTCCCATGCTGTGGGAAGGTGTGAGGGGTTCGCAGCTGCTCAGAGAAGTGACCCTAGTTTAGAGAAGCTGAGGGCTTGGGCAGACTCGAACGGAGCACAGGGAGGTGACGGAAGACATAGGGTTTATTGGGAAAATGGACTTATATATACACAGGCAGTACAGACAGAGGGAGGGACGCTAGGCAGGCAGCTTGTCATTCCCCAGGGATATTGTGAGCAGTTGCTCATGGTTGCCCATGATATTCCCTTGTCTGGTCATCTGGGAATCGCACACACAATGCAGCGGTTGGCCCAGAATTTCTACTGGCCTAACTTCACCCAGCAGATGAAGGAGTACTGCAGGTCTTGTCACCGGTGGCAAGAAATAGGGAAGGCCGGCAAGAAAACCCAAGCCACCCTAATTCCATTGCCCGTAGTGGAGGAGCCATTCCAGAGGGTGGGAATGGATATTGTGGGGCCTTTAAATACCTCCAGCTCCTCAGGGAAGTGATTCATCGTAACTGTGGTGGATTATGCCACCCGGTACCCAGAGGCAGTCGCCCTATCCTGGCTGAGGACAGACAAAGTGGCAGATGCCTTACTTGGGATTTTCTCCCATGTTGGGTTTCCGCAGGAGGTAATCACCGATCGAGAGGGGTTCCTTCATGTTGGACCTAATGAAATGTCTATGGAAGAAGTGTGGGATGGTGCAGTGATGCACGACACCGTATCACCCACAAGCCAGTGAACTTGTGGAAAGATTCAATGGTACCCTGAAGGCAATGCTCCGGGCATTTGCTGAACAGCATGAGAGGGACTGGGAGAAATACCTTCCCCACCTGTTGTTCACATACAGGGAGGTGCCCCAAGAGTCAACAGGATTTCCCCCCTTCGAACTCTTGTATGGATGTCGGGTACTTGGGCCCCTAGACTTGATCCAGGAGGACTGGGAAGGTATGCACGCCACCCAGGGAACTCCCATTGTGGATTATGTCCTTAGGTTTAGGGGATAGGCTGAAGGAGCTTATGGGGACAGCCCAGAGCAACTTGGCAGCTGCCCAACAGAAACAGAAAGTATGGTACGACCGCAGAGCCAGAGCTCGCTCATACATGGTGGGTCAGGAAGTCATGGTCCTTATTCCGGTCCAGAAAGACAAGCTGCAGGTTGAGTGGGCAGGACCGTACAAAGTGGTTAGGAAGGTAAATGACGTAAACTACATTGTGGAGTTACCTGACCGTAAACAGACTGAAAGGATGTACCATGTCAACATGATGAAGCCGTATGCAAATAGGGCTGACATGGTGTTTGCAGTGTGTAGTCATGGGGAGGGAACAGACGAGGGAGACCCCCTTCTGGACTTGCTGGAAGAGAGTAAGCGGAAACCTCTGTGGAGGCAGTAAAATTGTCTCCCCAGCTGAACCCGGACCAGATCCAGAAAGTGAGGGAGGTTTTAGCAGACTTTGCCCCCTTGTTTAGCGTTAAGCCTGGACTTAACCCCCTTAGCAACACACGATGTGGAGACAGGGACACAGACGCCCATACGGCAGACAGCATATCGGGTGTCAGAGGCTGTCCAAAAGGACATTAGGAGGAAAGTGAGGAGATGCTGGATTTAGGGGTAATCCAGAGATCCCACAGGCCCTGGGCCTCACCCGTAGTCCTTGTGCCCAAGCCAGATGGCTCGACTCGTTTCTGTGTGGACTATCATGGACTGAATGCAGTCACAAAGTCCGACGCCCACCCGATGCCCCAGACGGACGAACTCCTGGACAAGTTGGGAGGGGTGACCTATCTTACGACTATTGACCTGACCTAGGGGTATTGGCAGGTAGAATTGACAGACAGAGCTAGGGAGAGGTTGGCCTTCATCACTCCGATAGGCTTATTTGAGTTTAAAGTAATGCCTTTTGGAATGAAGAACGCCTCAGCCACTTTCCAAAGATTGGTGAACCAGGTGTTGAATGGTGCTGAGGAGTATGCTATAGCGTACCTGGATGACACTGCCATCTTTAGTACCAGCTGGAAGGAACGCCTTTCACACCTTAGGGAAGTGCTGGGCAGGATACAGAGGACCGTGTTTCCTGTCAAAGATGAAAAGTGTCAGGTGGCCATGGGAGAGGTGGCATACCTCGGACATGTGGTAGGCCGGGGACAGCTCCGTCCTAACCAAATAAAGATAGAGGTGATCCAGGCGTGGCCAGACCAGAAACCCAGAAGCAGGTCAGGAGCTTTCTAGGGACAGCAGGGTACTACAGAAAGTTTATACCTAATTACAGTACCCTGGCTGCACCCTTTTCTGACCTGACAAAGAAAAGGATGCCCAAGAAAATTACCTGGGACCCAGCCTGTGAGACAGCCTTTACCAGACTAAAGGAGGCACTGTGCAGTGCTCCTGTTTTGACAAGTCCGGACTATAGCAAAACCCCTATAGTTCAGACGGACGCCTCAGACGTGGATATTGGGGCAGTACTGAGCCAGACGTCTAGCCAGGGACAGATCACCCAGTTGTGTACCTGAGCAGAAAGCTGCTTCCAGGGGCTAAGCGTACTCCACGGTGGAAAAGGTGTCTTGCCTAGTGTGGGCCCTAAAGAAATTAGAGCCATGCTTGTATGGGCAGCATTTTGTGGTGCAGACTGACCACAACACCCTGGTTTGGCTGACGCAGATGGGGAAGAACAATGGGAGACTGCTAAGATGGAGCCTTGCTTTACAAGGGTATGATCTAAAAATTGTACATAGGGCTGGAGCGAATAATAAAAACTCAGATGGGCTGTCTAGGGTCTATGATGAGTGAACTGATTTGGGAAGCTCATCCCATGCAGGAGATGAGCCCCCAAATTCAGTCTAGGTGGGGAGGAATTGTGACATAGACAGCCAGCTCTGAGAGCTGTATTATTTTTTATTTCTTAAAAATAACAGAAACGTGATATTGAATTTGTCTGTGGGAAATGCCTGTACACTTGAAGTGACCTCCCTCACCCCGATCTCAATATGTGAGATGACCACACACACAGGAACTTAGATAAAACAAATCTAACACCTGCTAGGCCAAGATAATTGCAGGGCTAAAAGGTACCTAAGATCAAGGACATCCTGTTTAGCTAGTTCTATTATCAGTAGCCGAGTTGGCAGGAAAGAACATATCCATTTTACAACGTTTACAGGAAAGGAAAGCAGGGTCTGACACTTCTATGTGAAATTAAAAAGATCTTGATATCTGTGAAGATCAGGAAGACCCTTTTTCATCAAAGAGGTGTCATTTGAAAATTGATGTTATGCTGAGAAAAACAGGATCTTACTGCCTTATAAGGATCCTGTTTCCTGTAGAGATATATTTTTAGTAATAATATCCTGATAGGGAGGAAGTACAGTGACCTCATCCAGGGGGCTGGAGAAAGCAGCTTTTAAAACTATGATTCTGGTTTCATAGAATGACTTCTTTACCTGACTTTGAAACAGCAACATCAAGCTTTTAGAAGATAAGTATTTTGTGTGGATAAGGAAATATAGTTGCACTTTTTCACCTTTTTGTTTAATGACCTGTATGTTTTTTTGTGATAAGAGTTCTGTATATTACTGTTTACTATTTTACCTTTTGTTTAGTAAATATATATTTTAAAAACAGAAACTGCCTGGTGTGCCTTGAAACATTTATTTGGTTTTAAGTGAAGTTAGATGTTTTAAAGCTGACACAGTGCATGAGTTTATGGGTGTACCAAACTGGGAAACAGTTTGAGTTTCTCTGGGTCTTACATAGAGTTCAAAAAGGGTTCATTTTGTAATACCTGGTTAGGTGCCCATAGGCAAAGATATCTGGGCCCCCCCCCCCGAAGACAGAGTTATCTGAACCTGACAATTGGGTATGCTAATAAGAGGTTAACAAGTTTGAATCCCTTCAGAACTTGGGACTAAGGTGATTTAAATCCACAAAACAGACAAGAGGGCTACCTTGTTCTGTTCTCTGTTCACAAGACTACGCTCAGAGGTTGGCACTTTGGGAGTAGAGGGCTGATCTGCTGAGTGGATCTGTGACACGTAGGACTTATCCTAAGTTTTTCCCTAAGGTTGTCTCAGAATTCCATCTAAACCAACCTTTAGTTCTTCCTACCTATTTTGCGACCTTCCAGAATGAAGGGGAACATACCCTGCATTCACTGGATGTCAAGAGAGCATTGCGGTTCTATCTAGATAGAATGAAAGAAATTTTCAAGGCTCAACAACTGTTTGTTTCCTTCAGCAAGACCCGGCTGGGTCAACCTGTCGCTATCAGATGCATTTCAGCGGGGCTGGTGGCATGCCTTCGCCACTACTATTCTATGGCACAGGTCAAGCTGGAAGGAAGAGTGTACGCTCACTCTACCAGAGCAGTCGTGGCATCTCTGGCAGAAATCTGTAACGTGCCTATTGCGGATATTTGCAATGCAGCTACCTGGAGCTCCGTACATACTTTTGTTAAGCACTATGCCTTGGACGTCCATGCCAGACGACATCTGTCATTTGGCAGAACCATTCTTAACGGTCTTCTGTCCTAGACACGTGAGCTCTTTCTCTCCTGCCGCCCGTCTCAGGGGATTATTTAGCTCGGTACTCTCCCATTAGTGTGAATGAGTGGTGGAGACTTTATGTCCAGGAAGATATGGACATTATGTACCTACCGTAATTCTTGATCTTCTTGGACGAAGTCTCCACCACTCACTCACATGCCCACTCACCATCCCCCGAGCTCACTTCTCTGGTTATGGTCTTCACTCCCTCAATGGCTGAGCTGTGAAGACTTTGTTGTTGACCTTTCTTACACTGGTCATTCGGACTATCTTATGTCCGAATTTTTAGGTTAGTCCTTTCTAGGTTAGTTACGCTGCACTTCCTCTGAAAAAAGGTACTGAGGCAGTTGGAGGGTTGACACCGAAATAGTCATTACTGCATGCGCTGGGGCTCATGGTGCCACTTCTTCGCGGCTCCATCTTAGGCGCCTGCCCTCCTGAAAAGTTTTTCTGTCTTCAAGGTCCTATTTGGCGTACTCCCATTAATGTGAATGAGTGGTGGAGACTTTGTCCAAGAAGATCAAGAATTACAGTAGGTACGTAATTTCCATTTTTGTATTATTTGAGCCACGATGTTGCAGAATTGTGTGTATGTGTGTGTAACTAACATGTAAATAAAAGTCAGAAGAAACCATTTTGTTGGTTTATTAATTTAACATGTTGCAGCATTTGATACATAAAATGTAACAATCCAATGTAGGAATTGCTGAAAGTTTTCTTTGTTTGTGTCGGCGTTTGAGGGGCGCCAACAGACTGGCTAGTTGGTGTACAGTTTTTAAATAGCTAGCTACATTCCTGTTCAGACATGATTTCATGAGTCACACTCACAAGGCTGCTGCTGCCCATGCCTGGTGTCTACTGTTGTCAGAGCCAGTCATCATTTTCCGTACTCTACTCTCAGTATACCTAGTCTCCTCAACCCTGTCTGTCTCAGAAAGGAGGGACAAATGATGACCAAAATCTGTTACTCCATCAGTTACGTTCTTAAAAAAATAGTATCAGCTCAAAAAGCCTACCAGGATATGTGGCTTAGTGTGAAAAGCATTTTCTATTCTAATGAAAAGCAAAACTATATGCTTAGGGGTTGTCATGTTTGTAAATGATACAAAATGCAATAAAGTTTAAGATATAAAAAAAATATGTTTTCTGTCTAAAGATTTGAGAGGGTAGCGTAATATTTCAGTCTGTAAAAAATCATAACATTTCTTTTTTCCTTTCTCTTTTTCACTGGTCTGATGTGTGACCATCTGTACCACAATAAAAATATAATATTAAAAAAAGAAAATTATTTTCTGAAAGTCAACTAGATACTAATGTCTTACTTTTATTTTATGTTTCACCCCCTCTCTGTAGTGGTAACAATAATTAAGCCAGGTGTTTGAGACATAACCAGGATCACTGGAGAGGAATAGCTTAGAGACCAACTTATATTTCCCCCTTCCCTCTATAACTTGAGGGTAATGTTCTTTGAACCTCCTGTGAATTGACATAATTTCCCATAGAGCTAATGAATCTGCATAATTTTTCTTGTGTAAGCAATAGAAGCCCATGGTAACTTTAGATCTTACTTCGAGAGGGCTGTTGCAGTAGGTATTTACATATAGGACTAAGCCGACAGGCGTCAAGATCGCAGGGAAAAATGTCTAGCTAGCAGTCTCTGTTGGGGGGACTGCCCCCACATCAGGTGGCCAGCGTCATGCAATGTTGGTACAAAGGAGCGGTCCCCCATGCCTGCCTACCAGTTCTTTCCCACCGTCGGCTTGTGAAAGTTCCTCGCGGTAGAACAGCACTCGTCAGTTCATTCGTCGGTCCAAAAGTTTTCAACTTTTTCAACCTTTTTTTCTCGAGTTCTTCAATTTTCAACTATGTCTGCTGTGTATGTCATCCCCGATGCCCTCCGAATCACATAAAAACAAGTGCAACTCGTGTCGTTCCGAGCTTCCACACAAGGACGACCACTCCTTGTGCCTCTTCTGTCTAGGCCCCGACCACCCCGTGGAGCAGTGCCAGCACTGCCAGAAGTTCAGCTCGGCTACCCACAAGAGAAGGCAACAGTCCCTGGAAGCCCATCTCCTCAAGAAGAAAATAGCCTCCATGGAAAAAGAGATAAAGAAGCTTAGGCAGGTGTCCACTTCCCTCGAAAGGCCACAAACAGAAGCGTGACAAGGAGAAGCACCGGGAGCGGAAGTCATCTTCCACAGCAGCAGCGACTTTGGCTGGAGTTGCGGCCCTAAAGATAACATCCCCTCCGGGGGATCGCTCTTCAACGGTCATCTTGGTGGCTACCAAGAAGACATCGCCCCTCCCGTTGGGCTCAGGCCTTCGGGAGCCTCCGGGTTAAAGGAGGCCTCCTCTCACGTTAAGGCCGCTCCTCCTTTGCGGCCTTCCTGTCCGAGCGGGTCCAGTAAGTTGGACATCGGTCCCACCGTTGCCCACCCAGACAGGGCTGCTAAGCCGCTCACTTCTTCGAGTGATTGCCCAGCCCAACCCCCTTCCGACAAGACCGCCACTCCTTCACAGCCTTCCTTGGACAGGGAGTCCAATAAGTCAGATGACAGCTCCTCCGACACCTGCCCAGACACTGCCAATAAGACAGCTGCTGGCTCCTCCGATGACCGCCCGATCAACAAACCTGTGCCAGACCCTGTCGTCACATCTGATGCCCCAGGCTCTCTGCAACAGATAACCCCATTGCCTATTGAGGTCCCTGCATCCCCTTGGTTTACACCCGGTTGAGACTGACGACCTTGGGACGCTGCCGTCAGGGGTCACCCTTCCTACGCCGGACCCTCTGACGCCGGATCCTCAGACATCGGTTCCGACGCTGGCCGACCCAGTGCCACCCTCCAACTCCCTTTGCCCGACGAAAGACCTGTTTCTCCGTTAGGACTGTCAGACCCATTCGATGGTATACCTACGCAGGCCCGACGCCTGTGGAGCCGACGCTTCCTCTGTCTGGCCCGCCAGCAGGGCCTTTGCCAGGTCCTTCTGCTCCATCTGAGCCCCTGGTGCCAAGGTACCCGACACCGCAATACCCGGTGCCACAGTGCCCGGCCCCTCAGTATCCGATGCCGCAGTACCTGACACCGGGCTTCCCGCCATCAGGCTACAGATGTTCCTATTATGGGTACCCACACTACCCGTATCCCCACCTCCTCCTCCTCCTCCACCTCCGCCGCCCACTCCACAGCCACCAGCGGATCTGAAGGAGACCTTGGCCTCCTGGTGGGCTGACACCAGGGCTCAGCTCACCAAGGAGGTTGAGAGTCATCTCCTGACGTCGGTCCGTACTCTGGACCCCCTACGTTGGAGACCGGAGGCTCCCTCTCCTTTACCCGACGCCAGAGGAGAACCTTCTGGCACCCGAGGTGGGGAGAACACATGCCCCCGGGAGCTCCCCAGAGGTCGTTCCTCCCCCTCCCAGGGAGGAGTCTTGTTCTTCTTCCTCAGAGACATCTGACTTGGATTCGGAGTCTGACCACTTTGACCATGGAGACGAGCCTCATATTCCAGAATGCCCAAGGCCGAGGGATCCTCCAAAGTCCTCTCTGGAGAACCCTTCCTTTCTGGAGCTTTTAAGGAAGATCCAGGAAACACGCCAGTGGCAATCAGTGGAGCCAGACCCACAGCATAAGAAACTCCCTGCTCATTTGCATCTGCCCGAGACCGCTCCCACACTGATTCTACCGTGGATAGAGCCTCACGATGATCTTGTTTCCACCATCTGGAAACAACTTTCCGCGTTAGCCCCCCTTCTGAGGAAGGTGGATAAAGCTATACCAGGCCCCAGAGGGTATAGACTTTCTCAGTCTTCACCCCAAGGCAGATTCGGTTGTCATTAGCGCCACCCACGGCTGCTCCACCTTCCCTAAACATCTGAGCTTGTCCCCGCCTGACAAGGAATCCCGGCTTCTGGATCAGTACGGGAAGAAGATCTTCTCCTTTTCTGCTGTAGGCATCAGGGCCCTCAATTATGTAGGCTGAATGGGGGATTTCCAGAAGTCTATCCTTAGCCAGGTGGAATCCAAGTTGGTCCCCCTATCTGATTCGTAAACCAAGCAGGAACTGGGAGACCTAGTCTGTTCTGCTCGTTCAGCCTGTAGGTACGTGCTTCATGCCACTTATGATGCGGTGGACACAGCTGGAAGGAGCTCGGCCTTCGCCGTGGGCCTACGGCGTCATGCCTGGCTCCGTGTGTCAGGATTGGTCCCTGAGGTACAGTCCACTATACAGGATGCTCCCTTCAGGGGTTCGGTGCTGTTCGGGGGGGTGATGTCAAGGACATCATAACTGAACTGCAAGAGAAGGGCACTGCACTAAAGTCTGTCCATACTTTGTACAGACCCCGTCAGGGGCAGCGACATCCTTTTCATCGCCAAACCTGACAAAAACAAAAACCTCAAGGAAAGCGTGACAACAAATGTCGGGCCCCTCCAGCAACCAAGACTCCCTCAGCAAAAAGTCCACAGGAGCCTCAGCTGCTGCACTGCCCCACACTTCCTGACTCCCTGCCTCTTCCTCTGCCCAGGCCATTCCAGAGGAACTGGTAGAGGGGAGATTCTCCTCCCATCTGCTGGGTTGGGAGAGGATAACATTGGATGCTTGGGTGCTCCAGCTAATATCGGCCAGACACTCAATAGAGTTTCTGCAGAAACCTCCATGAAAACCACCTTCTCAGTCATCTTACTCCATGCAACATCGTCCTCTGGTTCTAGAGGACATCATCTCCCTTCTGGTGAAGGCGGCGATAGAACCAGTCCCCACTCATGTTTGGGGGACAGGTTACTATTCCCATTTCTTTCTAGTTCCAAAGAAGACTGGAGACTTGAAGCCAGTTCTAGACCTCCACTCCCTGAACATGTTCATGGAGTACAAACGCTTCAGAATGCGCTCCTTGCAGAGCCTTCTACCATTACTCCAGCCGGGACAGTGACTATGCACTCTGGACATGCAGGATACGTACCTGCATATCCCCATATGTCCTTCCCATCGCAAATTCCTCCGTTTTTGTTTTCAGGGGGACCACTACCAATTCAGGGCCCTCCCATTTGGTCTCTCCTCAGCTCCCCGAGTGTTTATCAAATGGTTGTCGGTGGTAGCGGCCCACCTGCATACCCAGGGCATGCAGGTATTCCTGTACCTGGATGACTGGCTCCTGGCAGCCCATCCAGGGAGGAACTCCTTCACTCCCTTTCCCTTACCCTGCAGGTTTTTACCAGCCAGGGTATCACCATCAGCCAGGCCAAGTTCCACTTAGTCCCTTGTCAATGCCTCCAATTTATAGGGGCAATACTGGACACGACCACAGGCAAAGCCTTTTTGCCTCTGGACGGGGTCAAGACCCTTCAGAATCAGGCTTGTCTTCTGTCCGGTCGCAGGCGGGTCAGAGCCAGGTCAGTCTTCCGCCTCCTCCGGCTAATGGCGGCTGCCATTCCGACAGTCCCATTCGCTCAGCTCCATATGAGGATCTCTGAATGGACGCTTCGATCGCAATGGGACCAGACCATGGACGATCTAGACCAAGAGGTGCTAGTATTGGATCCCATGACCGGGGACTTGCACTGGTGGATGGTTCAGGAGAACCTGTGTCTGGGAGTTCCTTTCTGCTTTGCTCCTCCTTCCCAGACGTTGACAACAGATGCGTCAGGGGAGGGCTGGGGTGCCCACCTAGGATCTCAGAACTCAGGGCAGCTGGTCCAGGTTTGAGCAAAATCTGCACATAAATGTGCTCGAACTGAGGGAAGTCCTTTATGTCCTCCGGGCTCTTCTTCCCTTCATTCTTCCCGGTCATCTTCTCATCCAGTCAGACATGGGCATAGTCTGGTACCTCAACAAACAGGGTGGAACACGTTGCTGCCCCCTGTGCCAGGAGGCAATGAAAGTCTGGGATTGGGCAGCCCAGCACCACCTTCACTTGACCGTAGCTCACGTTCCGGGAGTGGAAAACACACTGGCAGACGAACTCAGTCAGTCCTCAGCCAGGTCTCATGAATGGGCGTTAGATCAGCAGGTCGTAAACGACATCTTTCGGTGGTGGGGAACACCTCAGGTAGACCTCTTCACCTCTCCCCAAAATGCAAAACTTCCTGCCTTTTGCTCGCTCGCTCCAGGGCGAGACGCTTTCTGGTGGGACGCTCTGTCTCTCTGTTGGAGGGACAGATTCGTTTATGCCTTCCCTCCCATTCCTTTGATTCTGAGAGTCCTGAACAAACTCAGATCTGAAGGGGCTTGAATGATTCTCATCTCCCCCTTCTGGCCCAGGCAAGTTTGGCTCTCTCTTCTGCAAAAGTTTTCAGAGGAACCACCTCTTCCTCTGTCGCAACAATTGCTGACCCAGGATCAGGGGACCCTTGTTCATCCAGGCCTCGGATCCCTTCATCTCCATGCGTGACCCCTGCAGATGTAGCTAAAGCCCGCTTTGGAGTCTCTCCTTTAGTAGTGGATATTTTGGTAGAGGCGAGAAAGCCTTCCACCAGGTCCATAGATCTAAAGACAGTGTCGGCAGATAAGGGCCTACAGCCCACCCAGTCTGCCCATTTGAGCTTGTACATTCACTTTATGTTTTTGTAGAAGTCTGTTGCCCCTCACCTACACTATGAAGTGGAAATGGTTTTCCATCTGGGCTAACTCTAAAGAGCCTTTCTCGTGCCCAGCCAACAAAGTCCTGGACTACATGCGTCACCTCTTCGACCTGGGTCTCAGCCATTCCTTGTTAAAGGTCCATATGGCAGCTATTTAAGCCTACCACATTCCCTTTGGAGACAGGACTTTTGCTTAGTTGGAAGTCTCTAAGACTTTTCTTAGAGGAGTTCTCCACTTGAGACCCCCCCATTCGCATTCCTGCCCCTCCATGGGACTTGAATTTCATCCTGGAGAAGCTCACACTGCCTCCTTTCGAGCCCGCAGTGGAAGCTGATTTAAAGTTCCTCTCTTGGAAGATGCTCTTCCTAATGGCCATCACTTAAGCAACAAGACACAACAGGGTGTGGGTTATTGGGGGTTAACCCACACCCTGGCGTGCCTTATTGCGATTATACAATGGACCCATGTGTAAAAATGTGTTTAATTATGTTGTTTTATAAATGCATTTCCTCAGCTGTGGGTAGTGCAGGATTTACCCATGGTCATGTGACATTTTTTTACCAATGAGGTTACAAGATTTTCACACACCATTGTATAATTCTGCTCGGCACATTTCCGAGCCCCAGGCCTTGATGTGTAAAATCCTGTATTTGATTTTCCACAAGGAACGTGTGGCTGTACACACCAACCCTACGTTTCTGCCTAAGGTGGTGGCTGAATCTACGCTGAATCAATCCATTGAGCTACCCGCTTTCTTTATGCAACACTCCAATCAAGGGGAGTACCTCTTGCATACTTTGGATGTTCACAGAATTCTGAGATACTACACCAATCAGACTAAGGATCTCAGGAAGACTGATCAGCTCTTTATGTCTTTCGCTCACAAAAGAGAAGGCAATGCTGTTTCTAAACAATGCCTCTCAAAATGGTTGGCGAATTGTATCACTTTCTGTTATGACAAGTACAATAAGACCCTTCCGAGTCAAGTCAGAGGTCACTCCACCAGAGGGATAGCTACCTCTGCTGCTTGTTTCAAGAATGTTTCAGCGGTAGACATCTGTGCAGCTGCAACTTGGACTTCTGTCCATACATTCATGAAACACTACAGTTTGGACATTGCCTCTCGCTGTAGAGCAGGCTTCGGGTTGGCTGTCCTACAAGGTCTCCTCTCATGAGACCTGTTCAGCCCTAAGGTTTTATGTTATGGATGACAATCCTCCTACTGAGTGTCTTTCCTTGTTCCAGACTGCTTGGGACTCAGTCCTATATGTGAATACCTACTGCAAGAGCCCTGTTGAAGTAAGATAGTACAGTTATGTAAGAACTTACCATAATAGTAGATCTTCGAGAGAGGCTCTTGCAGTAGGTATTACCTTCCCGCCCTCCGTCCCCTAAGTTTCTTTGCTTCATTTCCATGATGGGGGAAATATCCTCTTCTCTCTCATCTTGCCTCTTTTGGACTTTGGTGGGAAAGAACTGGAAGGTGGGCATGGGGGACCACCCCATTATAGTGACATTGCATGATGCCAGTCACCTGACAAGGGGGCGGTCCCCCGCCAGAGACTGCAAGCTAGAAATGTTTCCGTGCGGTCCTGACACCTGGTGGCTTAGTCCTATATGTGAATACCTACTGCAAGAGCATCTCTCGAAGGCCTGGTGGCACTGAGGGTTGAGGCGCTGGACACCACACCTTGTACTGCACCGGCGACCCGGGTTCGGGAGCAAGCCTGGGCGCTGGGGGTTGGCAGGGGAAGGAGTTGGATTGACTGTCCAGAGGACTGCTCTCTTCTCCCTTGGAGGGATCCAGGGGTTTCTCAGTGCATTAGTGGCCCCTGGTGGAGACCAGGGGTACTACATGCGTGGGACCAAGAAATCAGGGGATGAGCAAGGCAGGCATCTATGAGGGTAGCCTGCGTGCTGATGCCATTACATGCCACGCTCATGGGGGAAAGAAAAAGAGAAAAAGCCTCCTACACTGTCAGTGAGATGACGGTGTCTCCAGGGGAATCGCCCACATCCCAAACGCTGGCCCAGACGTGCCTGGAACTCTCTCCATGGGCCGACCCGACGACAACAGCTAAGGCACTTAATACTTAGGAGCCTACCGCCACGGGAGGGTGGAATCAGCCTTGGAGATGGTACCGGGGGTTGAGCCTGCCTGTGGTCGTTCAGGGGAAGGGACCCTGGGAGATGTGGAGGGTTCAGGCTGGGAGTAGGGAGAATTCCAAGTGGGCACTACTGAAGGATGCCTGGGGGCATAGGTGTACAAAGAAAGAAAAAAAAAGCCTCTCTCGAATATCTACTGTTACGGTAAGCTCTTACATAACTGTACTTTTTTATTTCCCTCTGTAGACACACTATGTATCTGCAAGTTATTTGTTTGTTTATTAATTTACTTATTTACTTACATATTTATAAATTGGTGACCAGGAAAGAAACACTGAGCCAAGGCTTACTTCCAGGTACGGCCTGGGGGAAGGTGTACATAGGAGACAGAATACAAAAAATACGCAGAACTCATCTTGCATATCTACAATTTTTAAATTAAACAAAAATACAGTGGTAAAAACAGGAGAGTACAATGCTTAAAAGTTCAGGTAAGTAAATAGTCACAGTCCAAAGCATGGGCGTAACCAGGGGGGGTTTCCTGGGTGCACGGAACCCCCCACCCCGTCTGTCAAAACTTTCTGCTGTGGCTAAAAAAATGCCAAAAAAAAATCCTCTCTCTTAGCCCCCCCATGAGTTAGCCTAGCTAAACGATTTCATTTTAATATTCATTTTAATACTCACGATGATGAGCTAAGCAGCCACATCGGCACCGGTAAATAAGATCTTTAAATTGCCAGACAAGCAAGCGAGTCGGGAGGTGGGCATTGGCTTATGAATATGCCTGATGAGCCCTGCCTCTGACCCGCTGGAAACAGATGAGTAGCCTCAGATTCTGAGTCACATGACTGTAAACTGGGGTGGTCTGTGATTCAGCAGCCGAGACTAGTGCAGAGTACTACCAGCAATTTGGCGCATCAGTGTGGGGAGAGTCAGCGTAGTGCTAGGCCAGCTATTTGCAGCACTTGCAATGAAATAAAAAAAATCAACTGACCCAGCGGTCCTCTGTCATTCCCGTCTGCTGAGCTTGCAAAGGGTCTCAGTCGGTGGTGCACAGGGGTACTCGCTGGTGTGTGGTCTGACTAAATTGAGCTCTCATGACATAAGCTCACAAGCTGGATTCAATTTTAGCTTCAGGTTCCTCTAGTCTGTGTGGGCTGCGGCACCTTCGGTTTGCAATCATAGTCGATTTACAGCTCTGGCGGTGGCAAAGGTAAGCTCAGTAAAGTCACAGGATGTTTACAAAAAAAAGTTAAAAGGGGCTTTGGCACAAAAAATAAAATCAGTCATACAAGCAGTGGAAAAAAATAGCCATGTAGGTTTGCTGCCAGTTAATGAGGCCCTGGGAATAAAAAAAGGAATGAAAATAAGGAAGTTTGGAATAAAAAAAATTTAAATCGGTACTGTCAAGCAGCAAAATAAATTAGCCAAAATTAAAATATGTGGCATAGGGTAAGGGGAATAAAGTCTTCCTCTGTCAGAGTCTCTGGGATGTTTTTCAAGTAACAGAGAAGATGCCACTCTGGCATTGTATGTTTACACAACAGATTTCATCTGGACCAAGGATTTTTTTTTAATTTAATACAAATAATAAATATATGGTGGACTTCCTAGAGAGTCCTGGAAAATTGTACTGTGTTTCTTATATGTTTATCAGCATGCAGACTAACATAGAAAGTTGCTGGCAGATTAGGGCCACAATGCCCATCCAGTCTTCCCTTTTGTCCTACCTTTATTGGTGGCTGGTGACCCTACTTGATTATCAGCTTAGCCTCTCTTTCTTATCTCTACAGTACTGTTATGCCTGTCCCAGGTATGTTTGACCCCCCCCACAGTGCTTGCCCCAGTCACCTCCTGTGGCAGACAATTCCAATTGTTCACCACCTGCTCAAGGAAAAAGTACTTCCCCATGTTCCCCCTTAATTGTAGCCCTTTTCTCGTATCATTCAACCTTGTTCTCATATCCCTCCTATACTGGAAGATGTCTGCCTGGACCTTATTAATGCCCCTAAGGTACTTGAAAGTTGATATTTCCCTGTGCTCCCTTCTTTCCTCCAGCCTATGGATGGTCAAGTCCCTTAGCCTCCCCTCATATGTCTTATGTTGCAATGCATGCACCATCTTAGTCACCCTTTTCTGAACCACCTCCACTCCATCTATATCCTTTCGAAGATGTCTCCAGTACTGCACACATTATTCCAGGTGAGGCCTCACTAGTGTGTTGTATAGTGGCATCACCACCTCTCTTCCCCTGCTCGTAATACCCCTACCTTTGCATCCCAACATAGTACTGGCTCTCCCCACCGCTTCATACATTGTTTGGTCATCTTTAGGTCATCTGAGATGATGCTTAAATCTCTTTTCTCCCTGGTAACCAACAAAAATTTTTCTCCCATTCTGTAGCTCATTGCTGGATTTTTATGCCCCAGGTGCATAGTTTTGCACTCTTTTTGCATTGAATCTCAATTGCCACAGTTCAGACCACTTCTCCAGCTTTACCCGGTCCCTCCTCATTCTATGTACCACATCCAGGAGTGCCTACCCTGTTGCACATCTTGGTGTCATTTTCAAATAGACACACCTTTCCTTTCAGCTCCCCTGCAATGTCTCTTATGAAGACATTAAAAAGGACTGCCCCCAGGACTGAACCCTCAGTGGTACTCCACTGGTCACCTTTCTTTCCTCTGATTGGATCCCATTTACTACCACCTTCTTGTAACCCCCTTGCAAATGGGGGTTCCTAATAGCTTCCCGGAGCTAGTTTCTATGCTCCATGCCTGGTTGGTGATCGGCATAAAGCCGTTTAAATGGGCAGCTGGTGGTGATCTCCCTTGTCAATCTTCACCATTCATTACTTCCTGGGTGTAAGCCGGGCTACCGTCACGGGAGCTTTTTTTTTTAAACTTTGGCTAACGGCACCGTCCTCGAGAGTGACGTCATGCGTCATGCGCGAGGGGCGGCCGTTAGTAGCGACCGACTCCTCCTCCAACTCAGTTCTGTTTCTCCCGCCATCGAGGCAGCACCTGCTTGCGCGGAGCGAGTAATTAGTACTGCGTAGTCTAGGCCGACTCCTGTTTTTTCGTCACACTCGACGCCGATCCGATAAGACTGTTCTTTTTTCTATCTTACGCCGCGGGGTGTGTTTCCTACTGTGTTTAGTTTTGTTATTTTCGCGTTATGTCCGGTTCTGGAGCTAAGCGCTTTTAGCAGACGCGCCCCTATGCCTGGTGCTCCTGTAGGGGCATTTCTCCGCCTCGGACCAGCATGACGTTTGCCTCGCTGCCTGGGACCCAACCATGATATGGATTACGATGCGACGCCTGTTTCTCGATGGACTGCTGCGTCCTCGAACCAGCGCTTTAAGCTTGGCAAGGCCCGCCGACTTTCGGGACGGCGTCGTCTGGGATTCTCAAGCAAAGGTCGTTAGGCCTTCCTCGGTCCCTCCTGGGCCTATACGGTCCGGAGGAGGGGGTCTCCTCGTCTTTTCTTGCCGAGGAGGAGGCCTCTTCTGTGGTGTTGGGGGAGCGTCGTAGTCCCTCCCGGGGCCGCGACGCGGACACCGCCTCGGCAGTCACCTCTTGAGGTGCAGGCTCCCCCGTGTCGAGGCCCTCGACTTTTGGAGCCTGGCTGGTGGACCCTCGGCGCGCCTTCGGCCGTTCAGATCCCAGCGCCATTCGTGGTGCTGGTGATCGGCGGCGCTGCCCCGTGCCGTTTTGGATCCCGGCGCCATTCGCGGTGCCGGTGATTGAGGTGGCGCCGCTGATCCGGCGCCGTCGCGGGCGCGCGATCGAGGCCGGCGCCCGCTGGCGGCGCTTTGGGCCTCGGCGCGTTCGGCGGCGCCGATGAGACTGTGAGCGGCGCCGTCGGCGGTGCCGCCTTGCCTCCCGGCGCCAGCGGGCGCAGGCCTTTCTTCCTCGGCGGTGCTAGGCCTGCCGGCGCCGTTGGGGGTCTGGGATTGGGCCTGGCTGCTTCCGGCGTGGGGGCGAGCGGCGTCTCCCTTGGTACCAGGGGCCGTTCGCGGCCCCGTGGCCTCGGGGACCCCTGGGTGGCCAGCATCGAGGTCCAGCTGGTCTCGTCCTCCTCGGAGGGCGATGACTCGGACGTGGACCCATCCTGGCACCCCCACTCTTCGGAGTCTGGGTCCCCGGTGGCTAGAGGTGCCAGGCGGCGAGCGGCCCCTCCCTCTGTCCCCACCGTCGTCCTGAGGTTCCCCGGCTGGGGTGGCCGGGGAGCCCCAGGGGCAGGCGTGGGGGTGACGGAGGGAGCTCCCTCTCTGGAGCCCGGTGACAGCTACCCCTGGGTGCTGTTGCCCCTCTAGGGACAGGGGCGCTGTGTTCGAGGAGGAGGGCCCTCTCGAGTCCGAGGGGTTGAGGCAGGGGTCTGCCACTCGGTCTTCTGGCCACCTCAGGGGGGGTGGCCAGGAGCCGTAGTGCGGAGCCTCGCCCCTCCCTCCAGGGTTCTAGGGTGTCCTCCGGCGGCGTTTGTGCGGACTGCCCTTCTGGATCCATGCAGTCCCGGCGTCGTCACAGGGGAGGTTCTCCCCCAGGGCTCTTCCAGGCTCCGCTTCCCCAGAGTTCCGTTCTGCGGCCTGGTCTGATATCCGGGATCCCTCCTACTAGGCCTCCTTTCCCCGGATTTCAGAGCCCTCGCAGAGAGCAGTTGCCTCCTCGGAGGTGCCCCTCTCCCATCTCTCTGCCTTCACCACCCCCGCTCCCAGGCCATGTCGGTCCTACGGGTCTGTTATCCTGGGAGCAGTTCAGGGGTTCTGCGGTGGCCTTCCCCTCATATGTTAGATACATGCATGACCGGGTCTTTCGACTTTCCCCACCGCCGCAGGAATCCTCTGGACATTCCAGCTCCCCATCATCCTCGTCTCCTTCCTCTGAGGGAGAGGAACCCCCTGCTCATCTTTTCTCCGATGCTGATTTCACGGAATATCAGCGTTTCCTCGAGGATGGTGAGGACCTTGATTTCCTATGACTTAGGAGACAATACCAATGGGAGACGCGAGAATTCCTTGTAGAATTCAGTGCCCAGCATTTGGTGGTACCTTCCTGGCCTATCCCTTCCAGGAGCGTCTATCCGGTCCTGGCAGTCCCCAGCCGCTTCTTCTCCAGCCCCGGCTGACTGCCAAGCGTAGGTATTGTGCCCCTCAGAGTCTCTAGGTTCCTCCCAACCCGCCATCTGGTTTGGTTTACCTAGATACCTTCTTAGTGCGGTGCCTGGCGCCTACGACCGCCCACGGATGCGGACTCTCTCCAGTTCGACCGTTGGAAGCTAAGAGTGTTCTCTTCTTCGTCGCGAAGCAGTGCCTGTATTGCATCACATCAGGCTCACCACGCTGCCTACAACCGGCATTTGTGGTCGATGATGTCCCAGCTGCTGGCATCAATGCCTGACACGGAGCAAACCAGACAAGCCATTGCCCTCTCTCGGTAGGCCTGGAGCTGGCAAGACACCAAGCAAGGGCATCTTATACGCTTAATGAGGTGGCTTCCAGGCTTGCGGGGACAGCGATCTGCATCAAGCGGGGCCAGCATGGCTCGTCTTTCCAGGTTGTCACCCTGGCCCGGCATAGGTGATTCACTCTGCCTTGGGACCCGTCTTTTCTCCTCTAGAGCTAGGAGACTTTGCAGGGGCTCCCCTCCGTCTCCTCGTCCTCGGGAGGCACCTCCTAGCTCTTTCCCCATAGGCTTTCTGAATAAGCCAGGGTCTTCTCCTTCTGTTTCTCACCAGCAGAGGCTGGGGTCTTGTTCCTCTCAGGGGTATGGCCTCTTCCCCTTTCGGGGAAGAGGAGCTAGTACTCACCCAGGAAGTAATGAATGGTGAAGATTGACAAGGAAGATATGAAAATTACGTACCTACGTGATTGTTGATCTTCTCTTGTATCTTCACCATTCATTACCGCTACCCGCCCACCATCCCCTCAGTGGCCTCTTCCTGTGGCTTCTCCACCTCCCATCTCCTTCCTCTCTCTGCAATATTTAAAAAAAAACAAAACTTTAAAGATAGGAAGAGTTGCTCAACTTTTCCCTCAAAAATAATATATTTCTTGGGGGAGGTTCTTATTTCTCCAGAAAATTATTTACTCTAAGATTCTTGGGCCATCTCATTGGGTTTAGCGTTGGCGATCAAACTGCCAACTATATCTTGCCATCCCTGAATAGAATACCTCTGGGGTTTTAGCCTGGCTCAGGCTATTCAGTTTTGATCCTGCAATCCCGTGCTCCAGCTGTTGCGCCCTAGAATCAAGAACCCTCCCTTCTCTAATTCTTGCCTTGCAGAGCGGAGAGGCAGACACGTCTGTTTTCTTTCTCAAAAAAAAAAAAAAAAAAATGCTGAGGAACTCTCTTAGACTGCTATAAGGCATTTTTGGTATTGGGGTCATTCCTAGCCTGCAAGTTATTATCGTAAAAAAAAGGGAAAACAAACAAGGGAGATGAGAGGGCAGGCAACCCTTCTCGTGAGATTTTGATGATTGGTTTTTCCTTTCAGTGTCCTCCTGGACAATTTTACAGAAGAGCAGAGGCTCAACCAATCCCAGCCAGCCTGAACCTCTGGCCTGCCTTGGCGAGTCCGCCTGAGTCCCACTTCTATGCTACCGCCTGAAAGGTTACATTCCATTTCTAAACCCTGAGAGCAAGCCTCTACTTGCCTGGGGTTTATTCTTCCCTCCTCGGGTGTCCTCCAGTTAAAGGCCTTGGCCAGGACCCCGATGGGTATCAACAATGGCATGTTGAAGATGAGGACTATGCCCTCCGAGTCTGTCTAGCGGGTTTGGTGAACCTTCTCTTCAGCTCTATCTCCGGGGATTCTTGCTCCCTATTAGTGGAGCCTTCAGCTATGTTAACTATGCTCTGGGCATTCTGGTCCCTTCAACATCCCATCTCTGTCTTCTCTTCTTCTTCTTCATCTTCTCATTTCTTCCTTTCGCTCCTCCAGAGTCGCCCAGGTAAGGAGGCCCTGCAGTCCCTAGGTTAGGATACTCTTATCTCCTCTGTCCTTCCTCCATCGGCTTATCCCTTTTCAGTTCATTCTTCCTGCTTTGCTATCCTTGGCTATCTTGCCTCGCTCTCTCTATTTTCTGCTTTGTTTTGCCTCTCCGGCTCACAGAACTGAGTTGGAGGAGGTGATCGGTACTAACGGCCGCCCCTCATGCATGATGTACGCGTCACTCTCGAGACTGTGCCGTTAGCCAAAGTTTAAAAAAAAAAAGCTCCCGTGGTTGTCTGCGCCTCCGGCTTACACCTAGGAATTAATGAATGAAGATACAGAGAAGATCAACAATTACGGTAACGTAATTTTCATTTTTCGAAGCCTCCGTATGCTGTCTCTTTGGGGACTGCCTGTTGCAGTCATAATTGATTGAAATAGGAGGGGGACTGTGTGGTTGTATGCCCGAGTCCCGCCTGGGACACTGAAAAAATAACTCTCTTCTGCCATCGCTAGTGGTGCAGAGGGAGTTCCGTTGGAGAATGCGATTGTTTGTTGAGTGTAACATAAAATAATAATGATAGTGTGGTTATTCTAACCTGCCTTCCTTTTGCAGTGGGGACTGTTTCGGTTGTCTCCTCCATTTTTGTCCAGAACTACTGAATTGGACCAATCAGTACCTTGGGACCCTACAGAGTCGACTAACCAATGGAAACCGCTTGTAATTTGAGGAAAGGCATTTATGGACTATAGCTCTTTTTAGCACCACTGAGAGCCGGAGGAAGTGACTGGCATGTTCAGCCAGCCAATGGAGCAGGTGGCGCCCAGACGACAGAAGAGCCCTGGCTGTTGGAGGCAGATGCATTGTGGCTTGGAAGAGGAGAGGAGCTCTGTGCTTCTGCGCTGGAGTAGTGTTCGCGCGGGAAGTGCGTGAAGGCCTGCGGCGGCCGTTTTCTCTGCCTTGTGGAAATTCAGACTAAATCCGCCGGCGTGCGGTCGGAGGAGGCTGGTGCCAGCCCAGCTACCTACCAGGCTCGACCTGAGAGGACTGGAGAGGATTGCTGAAGTGCGCTCGGTCCATCCGTGATGTTGAAGCTGCAGTTTGCTGCCTGAGTTTTCTGCAAGTTAATAGAAGTTTGAAAGCAGCTGCCTGGTATAGTACCCCTCTGTTGTTTGCCATATAAATGTGTAAGGAGGCTGGTGAAACCAGGCTCAGCTCTGTCAGTATGAAGAAATCATTTTTGCTGAGTAGTGAGTACTGAGTCGGGTGGCTCCCGTGCTAAGTGTGTTACAGTGTTTTCAATTGTATGAACCCATCTCTGACTGCGAAATTCAAACCCCTGCCTGATTCTGATTTCTCAGGATCTCACTGGTTATCTGTGTCATGGCCCCAACCAGCTGCCACGTTGGACTAGCTGTTGGGGCTTGGGTGCCCAGAGACATTAGAGACACAGAATCGGGCCTGTGCACAGGCCTAGGTGAATGGGTGTGGTGATAAGTAAATCAACAGTTCCCCACTCCTTGTTAATTTTCCTTGAATAAATCAGATTGTTCTCTGAGCAACTACACCCTGGCTATTGTGTATATTATGATGAACTGCTGTCTGGTGACTGTGATATAACTGTGCCTTATTTTACAGGGGTCTCGGAGGAAAGGAGAGATAGTAGCCGGGGTGAGTGTTTGGGTGTGAAAGTAGTATTTGCACCCGTGCTGAGCCTCTAGTGTGGGACGTAGTCGGGGGTTGCAGTAACTCAGAGAGCTGTGACTGAGGCAATCTAGACCATATTGACCCCGACCTCTGGGTGGAGGCACTCGTCATCGGATCTGGGGCCTTACCCTGTCTTTGTGGAGGCAGGCAGGGTAGTAAGCTTTGGTATGCGCCCTGGGGGTTTGCAAATTGGAGCACCACTGGGATTAGCGTCCCTAGTGGCTGCGGGAAAGCACCTAAGAAATGGAGAAAGAGGAAGGGGATGTGTTGGGAAAAATTAGTTGGGACCTATTAAGACCATGGTACATAGGCTGATGGGGTGGGGTGAAGCCAAGAGCTAGATTCCCAGAAAACTGTTGTTGCTAGATGTGCCTTTGGGAACCCTATCTGCCTGACATCATTTCTACAGTCGAGCTGTAGTAAATTGTTTGGGCAAAGTGGAGGTAAAGGCTTATGCTTGATCTGCTTGATCCAGATTTTTTCAGGTTTGCTCCTATGCAGTGTGCCATTGACCCCGAGAAGGTACCTCCTGTTGTTGTCTGAGGGTGCTGCACAGGGATGGAGTTAATTCATATTCGAAGTGGGTCAGTCACTCCTGGGGGTCTCCTCAAATGAACAGTTTTAGACAAACTGCTTAAATTGTTGGCCGTGGAGGAGAACTGCCAGGAGCTGCTACAAGCTTTAGATTTATCAGTGATGCTACCCCTCAGGGCTCCCTAGCACCTCCCTTGCCCCAAGAGCTCTGTGCTGGCTTCCTTGCCCCTAGTGGTCACACCATGCAGCTCTGATTTTACCATAGTTAAAACTCTTCTGGTATGGTGCCAGTGCTCCAGGAGGATGACCTGGAGGCTTGGATGGACTATGTCACCCCTTTAGTTCAGGAATGGCAATGCTCTGAGGGGGAGAAAGGAAGAGGCTAATGGAGGTTCTGAGGGTCCTGCTTTAGAAGCCATTAGATTCTTCCGGCTACCAGTCCGGGAGGCCACCGCTGCAGAGTATCTCTGCTTTAGAAGGGTTTTAAGCACAGAAACTGGTGAAGACTTATTATGGAAATTTAAGTCTGCCACAGTGGAGAAATGAGAAATTGTCCGCTTTGTTACTAGAGTGGGCAGGCCTTGCAGAAGGCTTATAGAAAGGGGGAATCACTGCTAGGAGCCTTTGAATCAGGTTCGGTTAGAACATGTTTTAAAAATCTGCCAGATTTTCTAGTGTAATACTGTTGAAACTTAAGTTACATAATCGGCGGGCCACTCTGCCGGAATATTGTCAGTTAACGAGGGAAATTAGGGAGGTGGAGACTGATGAAGAGGGGTGGGAACCCTGTGTGGGGGCGGTGAACCCTAGTGGAAACGCCTGAGCCTAACCCCCCCCCCGAGGAGACTGGCCTGTCCGGAGGGTCTGAGGTATCCCCGGAGTTCCCATGTACTGTAGGAATGCAAGCTGTTTCCTCTGACCCCCATGTAGAGAGTGAGTTAACTCATTCCTTCCTGATGACGCCATATGGCGTCATAAAAAAAAATGCCTCTTTTTCCTGATGACGCCATATGGCGTCCTAAATCATGTGCTGTAGTGCCTGATGACGCCAATTGACGTCCATATCTTTCTCTTGGTGCAGCTCAAGCATTTGTTTACATTTGTTGAATTGAGTTGTACCAGCTAATAGGGACATCATACCCTTTACTGATTTTACCTAATATAATATGTGTTCCCATTGGATATTTTTGAGAAAACGGACTTTATTACATAAATAAATTTAATATTTTTGCATGTGCTGTGAAAAATGTATTATGTTCATTCTGCCTTTAGTTTGTATTGTAACAACAAATCATCTTGTGTTAGTGTAACATGTTAAGCTGATCAGGTTGACACTATAATTAATTTCATAATTTATCGTTTTTTTTTTTTATTCGAGCAATCCGATTGGCCGTCACCACTTTGGTGTACATTTTTGCCTTTTGGAGTATTTTTCTACAACAACATGTTGTCACTGATATCGTAATTGTTATAACTATTAGTCCATTTATAGCACTAAGTGAGCTGAATATTTCTGTATTTAAAAATCAAGCTCTGTGATTGGTTGGATTCTCTGACATCATCAATTCTGAATTTAATTGGTATAAAGGATTGTCTTAGATGCAGGCACCATCCCCTGATGATCCTTGTTGTCGAAGCAGCAGGAACCTGCATGCAGACCTTTTGTTGTGCCTTCCACTATTCTATTCAATGTGTGTGCCTGAAATGTTAGACTAAATCCTTATTTAGCATTCAAGCAAGGACCATATTTTTTTTTACAACCGCCAGTGGAGGGAAAGTGGATCTCTGGGCTCTGGAGTGTACAGTGATTTTTTTTTTGATGTTTCAGTTGAGTCGAGCCTCACTTGCACCTGCCCTAGTTTGTAGTGTCACCATTGGTCGATTGATCCTCACTGTTGCCATGCTTGCTGTATGCTTATTGTACACGCCACTATTTCCATTAACCAGTCAGAGCGCTACTGGGTAGGAAGAGCATGGTGCCTGGAAACTTAGATTCAAGATGGAGGTGCTACTTCTTATCCTGAAATACTCACTTTATTTCGTGCCAAACCCCGATTTGTAATCTTATTACTTTATTTGTTTTATTTTTATTTACAATAAAAGTTTTCAGTTGTTACTTTGTTCATTTGGAGATATCTTGGTCATCCTGTGAGATCTCATCTTATGGATCCGGGTTGCATTCCTGATGGGAGAGTGAGTGTTTCTTGTGCATGTACTAGATGCGGCCACATGAATTCAGCACCTTTTGTTACTTTTAAAGAGTTTATGTTCGGATTATGTCTATTTTAAATCTATGTGGTATGTTGTCTCTGCATTATGGATGATATGGGTTAGGGTTAGTAGCATGTTTGTATCATGCTCTGCACTTGAGTTTTCTCCCAATACACAGTTGCTGATTGTTTAAAATGAAAAAATAATGGTGTTGCCTTCAACTTATCTGGCATCAGTCCAGCCCCAATCTCTGATGCATTGTAAAGGCCAAATCAGTTCTGAATCCCTCCACAGTCACTGGTGTAGCCCATCAATTCATATGACATCAGTTCAGCCCCAATCTCTGTAGCACTGTAAAGTATTCTTCAGGCTCAAATCCCTCCACAGCCATTTGTAAAATCTCAGGCTCAAATACCTCCACAGACACTTGTAAAATCTATCTCCTTATCATGCATCCATGGTGCTCCAAACTGTAGTGAACAGTGAAGTGAATTTCGGTTCAGATCCCTCCACAGCCAATGATGTTGTCCATTGACTGATCTGTATCAGTCCAGCCCAACCTCTACTGCACTGTAAAAGTGCTGTTCAGGTTCAAATCCCGCCAGAGTCACCAATTTAGTCCATCTGTTCATCAGTCTTCAGTCCAGCCTTTATCTCTAACATTCTGTGACGTGCATTACTGGTAAGGATCCTCCTCAGTCGTCACCATGGTGTAGTGCATTGTGCACATCAAGCTTCATTCCAACACTACCTCAGATGCCAGTGGCGTTTCACACCAGGGCATGTGCCCGGTAAAAAATGCTGTGCCCCAGTTAGCCCCATATGGTGCAGAACTCCCCACAGTAACAATATATCAGTGCCTGGCTGCCATCTGTGTGCCCCAGCTGTGCCCTGGCAACCATTTGTGGTAGAGCCACTATTGTCAGATGCACTGTAATGTTCTAGTCACGTCGAATCACTCCACAACCACTTTAGTCCCTTGTGCTCATAATGCTTCAGACCATCCTTACCTCTGATGCACTGTGATGTGATCAGTGCCAGTGTATGACTTATACAGTCCATTCAAAATAAACATAGCGCAGAGTACACACGTGCACCAATGAGCATCACTCCATGGTGCAGGCATACCCACACTCCTTCCCACCCACACACTGCACCATACTGAATGTTGCAACATATTACATGTGTATGCAGGCAAACCATGTGACACAGCACACAGTTCACAACCTTTACAGGTGCCCATGTCATCACCCTGTATGTGTACCCACAATGTTTCTGCATGGCATATGGATACCATTACCAGCTGCAGGCAGCCCCACCTGCTTCCCTACAACTGAGTATACCCCCAAGGACAGGTGCCAGTTAATGATGCAAAATGACTGCAGTGCCTATGAGCATCATTTCTTGGTACAGGCACACCCACCCCCTTCCCCATGACACAGTATACCCCAAATTACCTGTGCCTTTTCAGTAACTTCATCATCCTATACGTGTACCCATAATGTATCTATAGTGTCTATTAGCACCATTATTACATGCATACAGCCCCTCTAATTTCCCCAGAACATGTGAAGTGCATCTGAGAATGTCTTATGAATGCAGGACCAGGCCCCCCCGCTTCAACACACAGTGCTTCACCATACAGTCGTTCCTCACCCTTAAACCATCCCATAATACAGCCCCAAAAATAAACTATGCCAGGAAATTAAATAATACAGATTTATGTAACATGCTGTTTACTGAACGATCAGAACCTTTACATGATCATGCTTCATTTACAGTATGATAAAGCAAACACCACAAATAAAATATAGTTTCCTATACTTATTATGGGATTTTATTACACAAATAAAATGAAATAGTTTATGTCAATGAAATTACACATTTTAACTACAGCAAATTTGCAATTAATCATAGAGAGACCTCCAGCACTAACAAATGTATCCATTTCCTGTGTCAGCTCCCTGCCCTACACTGGAAGTGTTCTTCAAGTGTTTACATCACTTGACCTCACAAAGCACTTCCTTCTTGCATCACTTCCTGATATGTCCTTCTAAGGTAATGTGTACATATGTTCCTACTAAACTAGGGGAAATACAACAAAAATTGATAATCAAGATTCATAAACTAAAATCAGTGGATAAGAAGAATTAAACACGGGAAAATTCCAACCAGTGGAGTGGAACAATAAACTCAAACTGCAATAACAAGAGATTCTGATATTGATTTCTGACTAAAAAAATGGTAAAAAACTTGCAAAATTTATATTTAGACAATGACAGATGTTTACTGTATATTTTTAACAGTTTTAATCAACAATTTTACAGAAATTTAATATTTTTTGCATGGCTATGTAAACAGAGCATAATTATATTTAGATAAAATCATCAGAATTTATTAAAATATGAAAACAACTTCACACAACATTAAATCCAGTTAAATAGACATTACCGAACCTTACTCATTTTCAAAAACTTTTTGTCCTGAAAAACTTTTCTTTTTAGAGTTTTAAAATTGGATGTATGGTTTTTAAGATATGTAGGTTTAAGCACAGTGCGTTTTTATGAATGCTGCAGATCTAGAACCCCTTCAGGCACACAGGAGTTCTAGCAGCAGGCAGAGGCTACCTGAACATTCTAAGTGACAATAGGATAGAATGAGTTAAGGGCCGAGGTCAGGAATTTGCGGGAACTGGTGAGGGACCTGAAGCAATCTACTATGTACCCTGTCAGGCCTGGGGCCCCTGAGTTATGCAGAACCCCGAACCCCGGCCAAAGAGAGCCCTCTCACCCCCCTCAGGGCCCCCCACCGATAAGGCAACCCCCGCAAAATAGTGACCCCCGGGACCTCAAGTTCTGTTATCACTGCAGGGAAGATGGACATTTCCAACCCGAGTGCCAGAGGCCGGAGAATTTAAGGAAAGTCAACAACAGACTGATCACCCAACACCGCCAGACCCAGTCTCGGGCCCCCAAGAAAAGTTTTGTGACTCAGGCCCATGCTCAGCCGGCTGTCAATGCTGCTGCCCCCAACTGGTCTGATGTGGTCGGGCCTTCAATGGAGGCCCCGGTGCGGGTGAATGGAATTCCCACTTGAGCTGTATTAGACAGTGGCTCTCAGGTAACCATCATGTTTTAGGATTGGTACCAGGCACACTTACCTGAGGTGCCCCTGCAACCTTTGACTGGTCTACATGTGTGGGGGTTGAGTGACAAGGCCTATCCGTGTCTGGGATACATCCGAGTCTGGTTATTTTTCTCTGCAACTGCAACTGGAATGGATGAGCAGGTGGAAACCCTAGTTTTAGTTTGCCCACCCACTGGACTGTATGATGGGGGGTGCCTTGTGTTGATTGAGGACATGATGCAGACATTTACTGCCCATTTGCCAGTTGTGCTCAGAGAAACGAGCATTCCAGACCGGGCTGGCATTGAGTATACCTGCTGTGATTCAAAAGGCCAGGGCTCCTCAGGAAATGAGCGGTCCGGAGGAACCTGAAGGCCCGGTAGGGGTGGTGTGGAAAAAGGATCCAGCCCCGGTGATACTTGCCCCGAATGCCCAATGTGTCCTGCATGGAGAAGTACGACTAAAAACGGATGTTAAGAATAAGTTGTTGATGTTGGATGCACCTGTGGAGGGAAGACTACCTGAGGGACTGTGGGTCAAACCCAGCATCTTGCCAGCTAGAGCTCATGCTTATGTTAAGAGGGTGATGGTTCAAGTGCATAATGTGTCCGACAGGGAGATTTGAATAAGAAGGGGATGCACCTTGGCAAGCGTACGTTGGGCAGATACTGCAGTACTACCAAACAGAAAGGGTTCCAGGACAGATGATAGAGTTACTCCTGATTTGTTTGACTTTGGCGACTCCCCGCTGCCAGCTGAATGGAAACAAAGGGTCAGTGAGAGGCTTGCCAAGAAAGACCAGGTTTTCTCCTGAAAGAGTGGGATGTGGATGTGTACAAGGGGCTGAGCATCACATCTGGCTGCATGACTAAAGGCCTTTCCAAGAGAGATCCCGGCGCCTGGCCCCCGCTGATATAGATGATGTAAGGCGGCATCTGCAAGAGATGTTGGCTGCTGGTGTAATACAAGAGTCCAGGATCCCTTATGCCTCCCCCATAGTAGTAGTAAGGAAGAAGAATAGGGCAGTTCGGATGTGTGTAGACTATCGCACTTTGAATCGGCGGACCATTCCGGACCAGTATACCATGCCACGCATACAGGATGCATTGGATTGTCTAAATGGCAGCAAGTGGTTCTCTGTGTTGGATCTTCGCAGTGGATACTACCAGATCCCGATGGCCCCAGATGATCGGGAGATGACTGCCCTCATTTGCCCCCTAGGCTTCTATGAGTTTGTGCGGATGCCCTAAGGGATTTCAGGTGCCCCAGCCACTTTTCAGCGTTTGATGGAGCGGGCTGTGGGGGACATGAATCTACTCGAGTGTCTGGTCTATTTCGATGACGTTATAGTGTTTGGCCGATCATTGGAAGAACACGAGCAACGGTTATTCAAGGTCTTGGATCGGTTGGAGGAGTTCGGCCTCAAGTTGTCTATTGACAAGTGTCAATTCTTCCAGACTTCTGAGAAATACGTGGGCCACATAGTGTCCACTGAGGGCATAGAGACTGACCCTAGCAAAGTGGAGGCGTTGACCACTTGGCCTCGACCCAGGAATCTGAAAGAGTTGCAACGCTTTTTGGGGTTTTGTGGATACTATAGACAGTTTGTTAAGGACTATTCTCGGGTGATTCGCCCCCTCCTCAACCTCACTCAGGGGTATCCGCCTACGCACAAAAGGTATAAGAAGGGGGTGCGCTCTGAGACAGAAAAGAAGTATTTCCGGCCGAACGATATGTTTGGGGATCGTTGGACTGCTGAGTGTGAGGAAGCTTTCACTTATTATATATCAACTCACCCATGCCCCAGTGCTGGCCTGTGCTGACCCGCCAAGCCATACATTCTTCATACCGATGCCAGCCTGCTGCGATTGGGGCTGTGTTATACCAGGAGCACTCAATGGGTTGAGACCTGTATGCCAGCAGAAGTCTGACGCCTTCAGAAAAAAATTATCCCGTGCACAAACTAGAGTTCCTAGCTCTGAAGTGGGCCATTGTTGATCAGTTTCATGATTATTTGTATGGTGCCAAAATATTGGTAAAGACTGATAACAACCCTCTGACTTATGTACAGACCTCTGCCAAGTTGGATGCCACTGGCCATAGGTGGCTTTCTGCCTTGGCCACCTACGACTATGCTGTAGAGTACCGGGCGGGCCTGAACCATATAGATGCGGATGCTCTCTCTCAGAGGCCTGTGCCACAGACTGATTGGGTCAGGTTGTCTGAACCTGACATAAGAGCTCTCGCCAGAAATTTGACAAAGAGGAACAGGTGTCTCCTGACACGGTGGATTGTGTGGTGGATTGTTTGGGGTCGCTCTGAACACTGCATACCTGCCTGCCTACTGCCATTTCGCTGCACTAGACACTAGCTCCCCTGCCACAATTCCACAATGATAGTCTCCAACAGGCTCAATCCTGTGATCCTATGATAAAACTGGCTGTGGAGGCTTTGCAGGCCGGGAAGGACGTGTCCAGGTTACGTTCCACTGACCTAAGGACTGCCCTGTTGTATAAAGAAGGGCCCAAATTGAAACTGGTTAACCGACTACTATATAGAGAAACTGTAAATAAGGAGGGCCGGATACACAAACGACAACTGGTGCTGCCTTCAGCTCTCAAAGAACTGGTATTGAGGTCCTTGCATAATCAAATGGGGCATCTCGGCATAGACCGAACACTTGATCTAGTATGGGCTCGATTCTACTGGCCGAAAATGAGTACGGATGTAGAGCAGTATGTCAAGACCTGTAGCCGTTATCTGCAAAGGAAAGCTCTACCCCAAAGGGCTGCCCCCCTGGTTAACATTACCACAAGTGCCCCTATGGAATTGGTCTGTATTGATTTCTTGAGTCTAGAACCCGATTTAAAAAGTGTCAGTAACATACTAGTGGTCACTGATCATTTTATCCGGTATGCCCAGGCTTTCCCTACTAAGGATCAGAAAGCGACCATGGTGGCTAAGATACTTGTTGAGAACTTTTGCGTCCATTATGGGGCCCCGCAGCGGATCCATTCCGACCAGGGAAGGGACTTTAAGAGTCGTTTGATTAAAGAGATGTTGTCTTTGTTGGGGGTACGAAAGTCAAGAACCACCCCCTACCATCCTCAGGGAGATCCTCAGCCTGAACGATTTAACCGTACATTGCTTGACATGCTGGGCACATTGCAACCAAAAGACAAACCGAGATGGAGCCAGCAGATTAGCACCCTAGTTCATGCTTACAACTGTACGAAAAGTGATGCCACAGGATTTTCCCCATACAGACTAATGTTCGGGAGAGAGGCCAGACTGCCAGTGGATGTGTGTTTTGGGGTTTCCCCTGATGGGGTGCAAGCCAAGAACCATTTATAGTATGTGCAGAAATTAAAGGCGCAGTTAAATCATGCCTATCAACTGGCACAGACCATGGCTGCTAAACGAAACCTGGCCAATAAAGAAAGGTATGATAAGAAAGTGAAAACAATGGCGCTAAAGGAAGGGGATAGAGTGCTACTGAGGAATCTGGGACTGCATGGGAAACATAAAATTGCTGATAGATGGTATCACCTCCCCCACATTGTTGTAGGAAAATTGACAGACTTGTCTGTATATAAAGTAGGGCCTGAGAATAATTCCAAAGATGTAAAAACTATACACAGAAACCATCTACTGCCGATCAGGCAAATCCTGATTGAAGCCGAATCTCCAAATGCCCCCCCTCCAGGCCTATGACTAGATCTGCTGTCAGGAAGAACACCAAACCCGTTGATTCTTCAACAGGCCAACCCAGAGGGCCTCGCCCAACGTCTGCGGAAGGAAATGGTCAACCATTGCGGTCAGAAGACGACAAAGATGATATTGAATACTATCCCTCTTATGAACTGAGTCACTTGTTTCAGGGAAATCCCCTTGTTAACTCTGGAGATAAGGTTGGGCCTTCTGGACTGTCTGAGCCCCCAGCTTTGTCTCCGGAACCCATGTTTCCAGGACTTGAATTGGGTAGCAGCAACGCCTAGGGGGTAGGATCCTTCAGCATGGCTGAACTGTCTGGCCTGGCTGAATTATCTGATTTTTCAGAAGAAGAGAGTGAGATGGGAGAACCAGCAAGTGATATGCCAGAACCGGAAGAATATTTTGAATGCTCTGATGGTTACTCACCTGTACCTAGACAGCCCCCAGCTGGGCCCAGTGGGGTGGGTCCGGGGGTAGAAGGTCAGGCCCCCAGTAGTTCTATGAGTGCTGAGCCTGTGTCCCCCATGGAAATTCTCGTGTAATGTCAAGGAGACTGAAGTGAAATCAGAGCCTGTTCCAAGGTCCCCGAGACCCTCTAGATCGATCCGGCCGAGAAATACGGCCGGTAATAAAGCTGAGTTATGAGTCTCTGGGTCAGCCAGTGGACTTGCCTAAATGTGGTCCACAAAGGGTATATGTGTCCCCAGTTCCTTGCCTAAGCTAGCCTTGGGGATAACTCCAGACTGCTAGTGCTACCCTTTGAGTGTGGTGCCCCCGCGTCAGGTGACCCGCTAGTAACTAAAAGGGAGGGGTTTCCCCCATCCCGGTGCTGTAAATAGGGACTAGCAACCTGAGAAAAAGGGGAACGAGAGCTGTGTGTATAATGTTGTACAAATCATAATGCAATGTGAATGTAATATTCAGATAGGTACTGTAAAGTTTGATGTAGTGTCTGTTAGGCTGTGTGCCTTCAAGTAACTTAAGGGTAATTACTTGGCACAGACGCCAAGTTTTCCCAGGCCAGGGAGGGTGTAACCCCCTTGCCAATGGGGGTTCCTAATAGCTTCCCGGAGCTAGGTTCTATGCTCCATGCCTGGTTGGTGATCGGCATAAAGCCGTTTAAATGGGCAGCTGGTGAGTGTTTTCGAAGCCTCCGTATGCTGTCTCTTTGGGGACTGCCTGTTGCAGTCATAATTAATTGAAATAGGAGGGGGGGCTGTGTGGTTGTATGCCCGAGTCCCGCCCGGGACGCTGAAAAAATAACTCCCTTCTGCCATCGCTAGTGGTGCAGAGGGAGTTCCATTGGAGAATGCGATTGTTTGTTGAGTATAACGTAAAATAATAACGATAATGTGGTTATTCTAACCTGCCTTCCTTTTGCAGTGGGGACTGTTTCGGTTGTCTCCTCCATTTTTGTCCAGAACTACTGAATTGGACCAATCAGTACCTTGGGACCCTACAGAGTCGACTGACCAATGGAAACCAGCTTGTAATTTGGGGAAAGGCATTATGGACTATGGGCGCTTTTTGCACCACTGAGAGCCGGAGGAAGTGACTGGCATGTTCAGCCAGCTAATGGAAGCAGGTAGCATGAACTGACAGAAGAGCCCCTGGCTGTTGGGGGCAGATGCGTTGTGGCTTAGGAGAGGAGAGGAGCTCCGTGCTTCTGCGCTGGAGTAGTGTTCGCGCGGGAAGCGTGAAGAGCCTGCGGCGGCGTTTTCTCTGCCTTGTGGAAATTAAAATTCAACCACCGCGGCGGTCGGAGGAGGCTGGTGCCAGCCCAGCTACCTACCAGGCTCGACCTGAGAGGACTGGAGAGGATTGCTGAAGTGCGCTCGGTCCATCCGTGATGTTGAAGCTGCAGTTTGCTGCCTGAGTTTTCTGCAAGTTAATAGAAGTTTGAAAGCAGCTGCTTGGTATGGTACCCCTCTGTTGTTTGCCATATAAATGTGTAAGGAGGCTGGTGAAACACAGGCTCAGCTCTGTCAGTATGAAGAAATCGTTATTTGCTGGAGTAGTGAGTACTGAGTCAGGGTAGCTCCCTGCCAAGTGTGCAACAGTGTTTTTTCAATTGTATGAACCCATCTCTGACTGCAAAATTAAACCCCCTGCCTATTCTGATTTCTCAGGATCTCACTGGTTATCTGTGTCAAGGGCCCCAACCAGCTGCCACATTGGACTAGCCGTTAGGGCTTGGGTACCCAGAGACATTAAAGACTAGAATCAGGCCTGTGCACAGAGCCCTAGGTAGATAGGTGTAGTGATAAGTAAATCAACTTGATTCCCCCTTTCCTTGTTAATTTTCCCTTGAATAAATCAGATTGTTCTCTGAGCAGCTACACCCTGGCTATTGTGTATATTACTGGTGAACTGCTGTCTGGTGACTGTGATATAACTGTGCCTTATTTTACAGGGGGTCTCCAGAGGGAAAGGAGAGATAGTAGCCAGGGGGTGAGTGTTTGGGCGGAAAGTAGTATTTGCGCCCCGCGTGAGCCACTAGTGGGACTAACGGGGGGTTGCAGTAACCCAGAGAGCTGTGACCGAGGCAATCTAGACAATATTGACCCCGACCTCTGGGTGGAGGCACTCGTCAACGGATCTGGGCCCCTTACCCTGTCTTGGTGGAGGCAGGCAGGGGTAGTAGCCTTAAGGGTAGCGCCCCCTGGGGGTTACATTCTGCTTCCTATTAATTAGCCAGTTCCTAACCCAGTTAACCACCTTTTGGCCCATCCCCAGACTGGCCAACTACTTGTTCATCAGTCTTCTGTGCGGTATGGTGTAAAAGGCCTTGCTGAAGTCAATGTAGGTGACATCCACTGCTCCCCGGTCCACCACCTTGGTTATTCAGCCAAAAAAATCTATCATTTTGATGTGCTTGATGGGACCTGCTGTAAATCCATGCTGCCTGGGATCTTGGGCTGCATTGTCCTCTAGGTGACCCACTATCCTCTCCTTAAGTAATGCCTCCATAATCTTCCCCACCACTGAGGTGAGGCTTATCAGCCTATATTTTCCTGGCTCTTCTCTAGCTCCACTCTGTGTAAAGGGACCACATGCATCCTCCTCCAGTCCTCTGGAACTATCCCAGTATCAAGGGACTCACTGAACTAGCCTTTATGGTATGCTTGTATGCTGGTTGCACAAATAATAGGCAGTTTATATTGTTTAAATATTTTTCATGCAATACTGTTTAGTATGGGAGCCTGACACAAACGGTATTAAAATATTTAAACATATATAAAGTATCTGACCATTATGTGTTTGCCGTAAAGGGGATCATGCATGTAATGTAAAGGGAAAGGGAGGAAGACTATTAAGAGAAACCATAGAATGTGAGCAATTAAAAGGGAAGTACATGCAGTGGGAGAGGTGGAACATAAAAGGCAAGGGAATAGCTGAACACAGAAATTAAATTTGGGGAAGTGAAAATTAACCAAAAATAACATTTGAAGGAACATCTGGCAAAACAGTAAAGGTGGTGTAGGCTTGGTAACAGAATGTGGAGAGGTAAAAGAGAAAGGTGGAAATTTAAAAAGGGAGAAAAGAATCCTGAGTTCAACTGAAATACCTCGGACTGGGGATGGATGAGACTGACAACCTGAATTTTGATGCATTTTGTAACTCAACAGTTATTGCCTAAAATGCACGAAACTGCACCATTTGTCTCCTAAATTTCCAAAATTTTCCGGGGGGGGGCATGCCCCTGGAACCCCCAGAAGTGTTTAGGAAACCCCCCCTTCACCAAATCCTGGCTACGCCCCTGAAGAAAAATATTTCTCCAGACTCTGCTGAATTGCTTACAGTCCTGGACTATATGGTCCATCTTAATGGCCTAGGCCTCAGACCAGCTACTCTCAATGTACACTTGGCAGCTGTTTCTGCTTTCCTGTCTGTAGGCAAGTCTTCCTCTCTGTCATCCCATCCTGTATTCTGTAAGGTTTTCAAGGGATTGCTTCACACCAATCCCCCCTTTAGGGATCCTGCTCCTGCTTGGGATCTTAATGTTTGCATTGCTCAGCTTATGCAACCCCCTTTTGAGCCTTTGTCCTCAGCAAAGCTTAAGTACTTGACTTGGGAAACTGTGTTTTTTGTAGCCATTACTTCTGCCAGACGTTTCAGTGAATTGCAAGCCTTATCAGTGGAATCTGATTTCATCTCTTTTCACAGAGATAAAGTGGTCCTCAGAACTAACAGAAAGTTCTTGCCTAAGGTGGTTTCAGATTTCCACCTCAATCAGTCTATATCTCTCCCTGTTTTCTTCACTGATCATTCTTCCTTGGGAGAGAGGAGGCTACACAGTTTGGATGTCAAAAGAGCCCTTAGCTACTACATAGAGCATACCAAGGGTCACAGGTTTGAATCCCTCCAGTTGTTGCTCACTTATGGAGAAATTGGAAAGGGCAACCTGCTGCTAAGAGATCTTTTGCCAGGTGGATTGTTTCTTGTATACAATTCTGCTATGAAAAACTGGGTAGAACTCCACCCTCAGGCCTGAGGGCTCACTCCACAAGCGGTACAGCTGCTTCCCTGGCTGCTGCCAGGGATATCCCTCTCTTAGAAATTTGTCAAGCAGTCACCTGGAAAACAGTCCATACTTTTACCAAGCATTACTCTCTGGATATCCAGGCTAGGAGTCATGCTCGGTTTGGCACAGCAGTACTTCAGAGCTTGTTTCCAAAGTAGGTTCTGTCCCTCCTCCATGGAGGTACTGTTTGGTAGTCTGCATTTGTCAGAATACAGCAAGACTTCATGTTGTTTGAAGAAAAGATTACTCACCTTAGTAATTATGTTTCTTCTAGTGGAGTCTTGCTGTATTCTGACCTCACCCCCCGCCTCCCCTCTCAGAACCTAGATTTTTGGAATGTTGGCACCTTACAGGTGCCCCCTCCTTTTTACACCCTCTTTTTTTCCTTTGGATGGAATGTTGTTCATTTGATTGGTTTTTGGTTTTGGGTTTCCTGACTTGAGTCTTCCTTTGAGAACCAAAAACATATTTCTGCCAGTTGACTAGTTAAAAATTTTACAGTTTCCACACAGAACACCTAGTGAGTTTTTGCTTGTAAAGATCTGACGGTTGCAGTCCGAATAACAACAGGGAGAGGCTTCAGCCGAGCTCGAGATGAACATTCTATGCCATGCATAGAAAAGTTAACCCTATGTTCTCCGGGGGCAGTTGAAAGGTAGGACCTAACTGCATTTGTCAGAATACAGCAAGACTCCACTAGAAGAAACATAATTACTAAGGTGAGTAATTTTTTCTTCTCCCCCCCCACCAAGCCCTCAATAAAGGATATTCATAGTAACACGTGAATGGCTGCTTGTCAGCCAGGTGTTACTACTGTCAGAGAAAACATTGTTCATTCATGCATAACATTGACAAAGCAGCACCATCACTCCACTGTGAGATGGTTTTCTATTTTTCTAAGTATTTCAGTATCCTTTATTGGGGGTTCAGGGCGGAAGAAAGGAGGATGGGTGCTAGAGGGTGAGTTGAGTGGCAGTTATGTTGCTTATCTGTGGATAATATGGGGGGAGGTGGGTGGGCCATGTGCTGCTTCTGTGGAGGGGAAGGGTCAGGTCACTAAAGTCAAAGGCTGTGTCATTCTTAGGCTGCCTACAATTATTATTACTAGTCAAACTTCACCAGAATTGTGGTTGAGGGGCATACCCCTCAACCTCCTGCCTCATAAATCAGGGACAAAAGGCCAAAATCAGGGACACATCTTCAAAATTTGAGATATCTACCCAGAAAGCTGGTAGAATATGGGGCTTTGTGCAAAATGCATTTTCTAAAGAAGAACAAGTCTGTAACTTTAATGCTTGACATTGTTTTGTGCTTACAGTCCCCATTGTTTTGCCACAAAAACACAAATTTTAGGAGGGACAGAGTAAAATTTTGAGGCAAAATCAGGGACATCCCTGAAAATTAGGGACACTTGAGAGGTATGTTGAGGGGGGAGGTAGAGTGCTGGAGGGTGGGTATCATGGGGGTACTTACTAGAAAGCGTCTGGAAGTGGGGGGAGGGTATTGTATTTAACAGTGTTTTTTTTAAACAGCTGTGTTTTTTTTTTTTACAAAGACAATACATTACTTCAAGTAGTTTTTGCCGACAAGGTGTTACTTTGTCCAGTGTCACTACTTGTGGTGGCTCTTCACCAGTGCTTTGGCCATCGAGGTGCCATTACGCATTGTGTATTGTCGGACGAGGTTGGTGGTATGCTCAGTAAAGAACTATGTATAGGGGCCCTTCATGCTAGGCGGGTGAGGGACTATTCATCACTGGAAGGTCAGTTAGAGTACCATCTTCTCTGCCTAACCTTTAAGCTAGTCAAGGGTTCCTCCCTAGCCCCTAGCCTCAATGACATACTGAAAATTAAATCCTCAAAAAGGGTCCTACGCTTCTCCAGTAATCCCTATTGGAGGTACCTAGAGTCAGGACTTGTGTGGAAGTGTAGTCTTTTGCCACCTCAGCACCACACATATAGAACATTCTACCTCCCGCCCATGAAGACTGCTCTTGACTTGCTGGATTTAAGAAAGGCTTTAAAGGTGTCCTGCTGGAGTGCAGCCTCTGTGCCTGTAATTAGTGATGCATCAATGTGATTATATTTTGACTGTGCTTACTTATTATGGCCCATATTTTACCCTGCTGAACTGAGTTTCAATATTTTGTGTAGTTAATGAGCGTTATTAATACTATGTCATGTATTTGTACTATGTGTTTGGCCAAATGTATGTATTGTCTCACTGATCGTGCACTTTTGATCATATGATCTTACTGTGATTTGAACCTGTATGTTGACTATGTGCTGCCTGATTGTTATATGTGATTAATTATGGGTCACCCCTGAAAAAGGGGACAGCAGTGTCCCAGTGGGCCTACCCAGTTAACAAAAATTAATAAATATATAGTACTATTAGTTGTGAAGTTTCCCAACTTTGCACACATGTACTCATGACAGACATGTGCGGGTGTACCAGAGCATGATAAGGTTGCTCTCTGAGATTTGCAAACCACTCTAGATTTTTTCAGGGCTCCATTCCACACCGCATTTAGGAAACACTGATGAATATCTTGGTAATAATGTTCTGTAGGCAGATGGGGAAGGGATGTCGGATGAAGAGAAAACTATATGGTCAGTCTCCCTCAATACCATTTTTATTTGATGCACAGTTTACTCCCTTCAAGATTAAAGAAATATGTAGAACTCCCAAGTGAGACAGCTACCGCTTTCTTAGGTGGAAATAATAAATGTATAATCGCCATCTGCCAGTGAGCTTACTTCACTGAGGGGCCAACTATTAGGGTCACACTCCTTTCACTTTTGGTGGCTTGAGCCCTCTGCGAAAGGATAACCACACTGTTGCATAATTTTCTTGAGGACTCTAAGGTAAAGACCTTGATTATCCTAACCTATCTAGCATCCTCCTTCTAAGGTGACTGCCTTAGATCAGTTGCATCTATCAACCAGGAGAGCTGCTGTGGCTGTTTCTGCACTGATAGCAGTCTAGTTATGTCACTAGTCTGTGAGTCAGGCTTCCAATATTTATTTGTTTGGAGTCCTCTTCTCTAGTGAGATGCTATCTGGTCAAAAAAACTACAGAAGGTTTTGAAGGCCGTGAAGGATAAGAAGGGTCAGATGCCCATACCAAAGGGTCAGCACTACAGCTCCTCATCTCAGGAGAGGGACTCTGGCTACCCTAGTTTCACCAGAGGCAGTTGTTGTTTCTTTCGGGGGTACAGACATTAGTGTAACAGGATCATACAATGGTGTCTGGATCTCAAAGAACAGAGGTTCTATCTGTCACAGCCACTTCAGTGGTACCAACTAAAGGAGTAAGTTATCTGCAAAGGATTAGTGGGTCCAGTTTTCCCCCCATGTTCTGGAAGGATGTCCTCTGAATTTTGATTCAGATTTTTGAATCTGTGATTTAATTTTTGATTTAATGACTGGCAGATGACGCTCCTTGGATATTCACTGTTCAGGAGGGATAAAAGAACTGGTAGAAGGGGGGAGTTGCCCTTTTTGTCAAGGAGGGCATTGAAATGGCAGAAGATGGAAATATTAGGGGTAGCAGTGGGGAGGCTGAGTCAGTACGGGTGCAAGGCATGGCAGCCTCAGGCAGGAAAGTGCACTTGGGTGATCTGTGGGCCTCCAGGGTAAGGAGAGGAAAATGACAGAGAACTCGAGGAGGAACCTAAAAGAGGAGCAGCAAAGGAGAAAGTAGTGGTGGTGGGTGACCTGAACCTACCTGATGTCGACTGGGAGGTCCCGGTGGCCAAGAGTGACAGGAGTCAGACATTACTGGATGTCTTCCAAGACCATCCACTGGTGCAGCTTGTTAAAGAGCAGGTTCCGGATAGCTATCTGCCCCAGCCTATTAGATGACTTACCCCCTCAGTAGCGTTTTCACAAAGTGTGGCATGAAAGTTCCTTATATTTTAGAAGTTATATCATTCGTAAAATTAAAACAGGCAGCCAGGGCCAAAAACGGACCAACTTCCCGGTCCTGAAAACATGGCCCCCACGTCGGCCCACGCAACCCTGTTTTGTGATGTCACAAAATGAAGGCTGCATGAGAACGCCCCATTTCTAGGGACATGGATATGTTGTTCAATCCACACTTATTGGCAGGTTCCTTGCCGCTTTAAATCTTGCCAGAAGGTCTTCAAGCTGGCTCCTTCCACCCACCCGGGTGGTAAAACTCTCGGCTCCGCCCCATGACGCCAGATCTTCCTTACTGCTTGGAAGCTCAGGTTCCCTCCTTAGCGCTCTGCGTTTTAGACTGGATCCTAACTCTTCGGTTCGTCCGAAACTAGTTTTTAAGTTTTCTAAACTTCGGTCTTCATCATCCCTCGCAGCTGCGATGGACAATCGATTCCTGGCATTCGGAGGTGCCCTTGCGGGCAGAAAATGTCCAGGACGGATCTGCACTCCACGTGTGTCTACTGCCTAGGCCTAGACCACAACCCGCAGGCCTGCGAGTTGTGCCGCTCTTTTTCGGCCACCGTCCTGGAAGATCGAGCTGCCCGATTGAAGCTTGGGTGCCCCGAGAAGCGTTACCTGCCGGTAAAATCCAAAGAGGCTCATTGGGCGGTGTCTGCGGCAGCTGACTCGGCTGAGCAGCTCGAGCATATGATCGCCCTCGAGGAGGCGGCGGCCCAGGCTGCATCTTCCTCCTCCTTGGCCGCGGCATTTCTCCCGCACTCTCTGAGTTCCTCGTACACGGCTTCGTTCAAGGAGCTTTGTCAGTCCCTTTCCATGAAGGGAGAGGGCCCTTCGAGACATTCTTCTCGGCCCAAGAAGAAGGAGTCGAAGGGTAAGTCCCATCGACGGGCGTTCGGTGGGAGCGGGAGAGGTCTCCTTCCCCGTACAGCCGACCGTCGACTTCGGTCGAAGTTGTGGCTCAGGCCGCTGGCTTCACGGTGTCCCCGTCAGGCCAGCCTGCCGAGACTCCCGTTGATGCAGTCAAGATTTTTCTCGACCCGTCGGACAGGCTGTCGACTGGTGAAGCCGACAACCCACCTTCACCGGTTCCCCCGGTGGAGACCGAGGATCTGCCTGTGCCTTCAGGGCCACAGTCCCTGGATAAAGTTCCTGATCCGAGGGAAGAGCAGGTGTCCCCCGGCCCTTCCCAGACCCGCCCTCAGTCTCCCCGAGGGTCTCGGTCTCAGACTTCTTCTCGGTCAAGCCCTTCCCGCCGACATCGGCAGTCTCGGTCTCGGTACTGAAGTAAGCGGCGACACCGTTCCTCCTTGGATGAGGAGAGGCTTCGATGTAAATTACGTCGACGTTATGAGGAGCTTATGTGGCAGCAGTTGCTGTTGTCTGGGACTAAACTGACCCCGGTTCAGCCCCCGGCCATCAAGTGGCTGTCACCCGAATGACCGAAGCAACCGCTCGCCCCAGTCAAGATGCCCGTTCCAGGGCCGGTTGTTCGGCCGAAACCGGCTGCTCCACTGATTGTGGTGGAACCTTCGCCTCCACAACCAAAGTCTGGGGCACCGACCAAGGATTCTCGGTCGGGTCACGCCTGCCCCACAGGTTGTCCTCGGCAGGTGGAGGGTGGCTCAGGGCTGAGGCAGCTCTTCGCAGACTCTTCGGAGTCCGATGACAACTCCTCCCTGTTCTCCAGGCAGGTCGACCTGGAGTCCTCCGGGGGCCAGTCATTGGACGATAGCCCATCGTCCTTCTTGGGTCTGCTTCAACTCATCTCGGAGTCCACCGGGATGCAGCTCGAGCCCGTGTCCAAATGGGCCAAGTATCCCCTGATGGAGATACTGGACCGAGGGGATTCCCCTACGGAGGCCTTTCCAGTGGCTGAGGCCATTGTTGGCCCTGCCTTGGAGCTTTGGCAGCGGCTTGCTTCCTGTCCTGCACCCTCGGCCAGGATGGCCAGGAAGTATGTGGTCCCTACTGGCTCTTTGCCCGGTTTCTCAGAGCACCCCTCTGCCGAGGGGTTAGTCACCGACAGCGTCTTCCAGCGTTCCAGAAATGCTCGGGACGTGGATAAGCCCCCCCGACAAAGAGTCCAAAAAGCTGGACTTTGCCGGGTGCAAGGTGTACGCTGCATCCTCCCTCAGCCTCCGACAGGTCAGCTCGGCCGTGTTGATGGCACACTTCTCCCATGCCCTCATAGGCTCCCTGGATGAGGTTTCCCTCATCTCCCGGCCGACCTGCAGACCACGGTCCATCAGGTGCGGGACCAGGGTAGGGCGATGGCGAAGCAGCAGCTTCAGACTGCTCTGGACATAGGTGATTCCTGTGCCAGGTCAGTAGCGGCTGTGGTGGCCATGCGCTGCAGGGTGTGGCTGAGGATATCCACCTTCACGGCAGATACCCAGCACAAGCTGGCGGACATCCCCTTCTTGGGGACTGACCTCTTCGGCCCTGGAGTGGAGGGACACCTCCAGCGGATTGAAAAGTCCAATGCCACTCTGGACTCGGTCACCTCCATCCAGAGGGACAAAGGCCGCCGACAACAACAGCATAAGTCCTTTTGTCCTTTGGCCCCTGCAACACGACCGGCCCAACAGTACCAGCAACAGGGCCAGCAGGCTCGCGCTTGGCATCCCAAACCCAAGCCCGTGGCTTCCTCCAACAGGAAGCAAGGAGGTAAAGGCCCAGGAGGTCCCTCGGCCGGTCCTCTCTTCCAAGCCTGCCCAGTGACGGGTTGAGGGTGCCACCCCAGCCTCGTCACTCCCCCCTTGGTTCCCCCTGTGTGGGGACAGCTCCGCCACTTCCTTTCTGCCTGGTCCGCTATCACCACAGACCGCTGGGTGTTGAAGGTGGTAGGAAAGGACCTGCATCTGGAGTTCGAGCAGATCCCACCCTTTCGAGCCGTCGCCCCTCGGGGGTCATGGGGTCCGCAGCCTCGCTGTCGGCCCGCTGAGCCGATATTGCCCTGCTCCTCGAAAAAGAGGTGATCAGGAAGGTGGTGGATCCTCCTCCAGACCCGGGGTTTGTGTCCAGGTATTTTCTGGTACCAAAACGGATGGGGGGCTGACGCCCCATCCTCGACCTGAACAGGTTCCTAAGGTCTCAGACCTTCAGGATGGTCACTCTGGCTCAGATAATTCCATCCCTGGAATGAGGCATGTGGTTCTGTTCCCTGGACCTCCAGGACACGTTCTTTCACGTCCCGAGCCGTCCGTCTCATCAGAGATTTCTCCGCTTCAGAGTGGAGGGATATCTTTACGAGTTCCGGGCCATGCCCTTCTCCTCCTCTAGCTCCCAGGGTCTCACCAAATGCATGGCAGTGGTGACAGCATTCCTGCGGCACCGAAGGGTCCGGGTGTACCCCTACCTGGATGACTGGCTGATTGCAGCCCCATCCAGAGCGGAGGTGGAGCGGTCCAGAGATCTGGCCCTCCAGGTTTGCTCTCAGATTGGCCTCCTCATCAACGAGGCCAAGTCGGAACTCGTGCCGAAGCAGGTGATACTCTTCATCGGGGCAGAGCTCGACTCTCTTCAAGCCAGAGCTCGGCTCCCGGCAGACAGGGCCGAGGTTCTTTCCTCCTTTGCCCAATCATTTCTGGTTAGGCAATCGCGCCCTGCCCAGGACTTCCTGCGCCTCCTGGGCCTCATGGTGGCCTGCACCAGCATGGTCCGTTGGGCCCGTTGGTACATGTGTCCCCTTCAATGGGGACTGGCCAGCCAGTGGTCACAACACTGCGATCCGTTGGACCATCCTGTGACAGTGACCCAGGAGATGTGGAATGCTCTCCAGTGGTGGACCGTTCCGGCACATCTGCAGGAGGGCATCCCGTTCATCCGCCTCGAGCCGATGGTCTGTCTATCGACCGATGCATCTCTGATGGGTTGGGGTGCCCATCTGGGGGAGCACAGAGCGCACGGCCTCTGGTCCCCTCGGGAGTCCCGATACCATATCAACCTGCTGGAGCTCCGAGCGGTCCGCCTAGCTCTCACCGCCTTCACTCCGTTTCTACGGGGTCAAGTGGTTCAGGTCCAGACGGACAATACCACGACCATGTACTATCTAAACCACCAGGGCGGGACGCACTCCATGCTGTTATGCAAGGAAGCTCTCCGCATATGGTCCCTCGTGCGCAGTCTGGGGGCGGATCTCCTAGCCATTCACGTGGCAGGAGCCTCCAACACCCTGGCCGATGCCCTAAGCCGGATAGGAGCTGTGTCTCACGAGTGGTCTCTCCTGCCAGAGGTAGTACAAGATCTCTTCTCCCACTGGGGCACGCCTCAGGTGGATCTGTTTGCCTCCAGGGAGAATGCGAAGCTGAGACTGTTCCATGCCCGCCCCCCTCAGCAGGGCTCACTGCAGGGGGATGCCTTCTCGAGGCCGTGGACCCCGGGCCTCTTCTATAACTTTCCCCCATTTCCCTTGATCCACAAGGTGCTTCTCAAGGTGAGGAGGGACAAGGCGCAGGTGATTCTGGTAGCCCCAGACTGGCCCCGCCAGCTCTGGTATCCAGATCTCCTCAGCCTCAGCTCCAGGCTCCCGAGGCGGCTTCCAGCCCGCCCGGACCTGATCTCAGTCAACCAGGGGAAGGTATTCCATCCGGACCTTCAGTCCCTGCACCTGACGGCTTGGTTCCTGAGCAGCTAGAGTTCCAGGACTTGGGTCTTTCTGACGAGGTCCTCAACGTCGTTGAGGCATCCTGTAAGGAGTCGACCAGGAAATGCTATGCCTTCAAATGGAAGAGATTCTCCATTTGGTGTCAGGGGAAGGGCTTGGACCCTTCCGCCTGTCCCTTGGCAAGCATTCTGGACTACTTGTGTTCCTTTCTCAGCAAGGGCTTGATCGCGACCCTTAAGGTGCACCTGGCAGCCATCTCTGCTTACGGGCGCGGGCGGGAAGCAGTTAATTAGCGCGGGAGAAGGTGGTGGGCGGCTTTTTCAAGGCCTTGACCACATTTCCCCTCGGTGCGAGCCTCCACCTCCATGGGATCTACTGCTGGTATTGGCCAAGCTCATGGGCAAGCCATTCAACCGATGCACAGGTGCGATATTCCCACCTGTCGTGGAAGACCGCCTTCTTGGTGGCTATCACGTCAGCCAGAAGGATGGGAGAGCTCCAGGCGCTTTCCATCAGTCTCCTTATCTGATCTTCCACAGGGACAAGATTGTCCTGCGCCCACCCAAGTTCCTTCAAGGTGGTGTTGGACTTTCACCTTAACCAGGTGTTGACTCTGCGGGTTCTACCCCAATCACACCTGAGGTCAATATAGGCTCCATACTTTGGACCCTACAGCGCCGCTTATTATAAGGAGCGGATGGCTGAAGTTCGGGGAGAGGTTCGCCAGCTGTTTGTCACCTACGCTGAAGCCGCACCTGGCAGACCTGCAGCCAAGCGGACGATAAGCAGGTGGGTCACCTCCTGCATAGATCTCTGCTATAGGTTGGCGGGCATGGAGTCTCCCAGAGGGATAAGAGCTCATTCTACCCGCCATACAGCTGCATTGGTAGCTGCTTCCAGGGATGTCCCTATCCAGGATATCTGCAGGGCTGCTAACTGGAAGTCGGCACATACCTTTATTACCCACTACCACATCAACCTTGAGTCACGCCGGGATGCTGGTTTTGGGGCTTCGGTTCTCCAGTCTCTATTCCCTAAGTAGGGGATATGCGCCTTGCCTCCCTCCTCCTGGAGAACTGCTAGGAGTCTGCCAATAAGTGTGGATTGAACAACATATCCATGTCCCTAGAAATACAGGTTACTCACCTGTAAGGAGTTCTGGAATGGTATATGTTGTTCATCCACGACCCTGATTCTCCCGGCTTCGACGCACAACCTGGCTACCAGTGGGCTAGATCTGGCGTCATGGGGCGGAGCTGAGAGTTTTACCACCCGGGTGGGTGGGAGGCGCCAGCTTGAAGACCTTCCGGCAAGATTTAAAGTGGCAAGGAACCTGCCAATAAGTGTGGATGAGCAACATATACCATTCCTAGAACTCCTATTACAGGTGAGTAACCTGTATTTACTTGCATATGGCCGGTATTTTCTAATATTTTTATACTCTTTAGTGTCGGGATTTTATTAAATCAAAGCATTCGATCGACTAATAGGGACGTTAGTCGATCAATCACAGTGAGTGACACCTGATCGAGTTCTTCGACTGGGTGACCAGAAAAGTGGATCAGGCTGGAGTGGTAGATGTGGCATACCTGGATTTCAGGAAGGCCTTCGGTACTGTTTCACGTAGAAGACTGGTGAACAAGCTGGCCTGTCTAGAAGTGGGACAGAAAGGAATAAATGGGTAAGAAGTTGGTTGAGAGGCAGGAGTCAGAGTGTGGTGATACAGTGCCTTCAGAAAGTATTCACCCCCCTTGGATTTTGTCACATTTTGTTGTGTTACTACCAGAATTTTTAATGCATTGAAATTATTTTTTCCCCCCTTGATTCACACAGCATACTCAACAATTTAAAGGGGCCAAAATATTTTTATTGTGTAACGAAAAGTTATGAAACATTAAAAACTGAACTATCTTGTTTACTTAAGTATTCAGCCCCCTGAGTCAGTACTTTGTAGAAGTGCCTTTGGCAGCAATTACAGCTTTGAGTCTTCTTGGGTATGTCTGTATCAGCTTTGCACATCTGGATTTGGGGATTTTCACCCATTCTTCCTTGCAGATTTGCTCAAGCTCTGTCAAGTTGGATGGGGAGCGTCGGTGATCCGCAATCTTTAAGTCTTTCCACAGATTCTCAATGGGATTCAAGTCTGGGCTTTGGCTGGGCCACTCAAGGACATTCACCTTCTTGTTCTGAAGCCACTCCAGTGTTGCTTTGGCTGTATGCTTGGGGTCATTGTCCTGTTGGAACGTAAATCTTCGCCCCAGTCCAAAGTCTCTTGCAGACTGATGCAGGTTCTCCTCAAGGATGTGCCTGTATTTGGCTCCATTCATTGTTCCCTCTATCCTGACAAGCGTCCCAGTCCCTGCCGCTGAAAAGCATCCCCATAACATGATGCTGCCACCACCATGCTTCATGGTAGGGATGGTGTTACATGGGTGATGAGCTGTGTTCGGTTTGCGCCAGGCATAGCGCTTTGCATTCAGGCCAAAGAGTTCAATTTTTGTTTCATCAGACCAGAGAATCTTTTTGCCACATGGTCTCAGAGTCTGCCACGTGCCTTCTTGCAAACTCCAGGCATGCTATTATGTGGCCTTTTCTCAGGAGTGGCTTCCGTCTAGCCACTCTCCCATAGAGGCTACATCTGTGAAGTGCTGCAGAGATTGTTGTCCTCTGGACAGGTTCTCCCATCTCAGTCATGGAACTCTGTAGTTCTGTCAGGGTGGTCATTGGGTTCTTGGTCACGTCCCTGACCAAGGTCCTTCTTGCTCGGTTGCTCAGTTTGGGAGGACGGCCTGCTCTAGGAAGAGTCTGGGTGGTTCCGTAATCTTTCCATTTTCTAATAATGGACTTGACTGTGCTCCTGAGAACTTTCAACACCCTAGAAATGTTTTTATACCCCTCCCCAGATCTATGCCTCCTCACAATTCTATCACGGAGTTCTACGGACAGCTCCTTGGTCTTCATGGTAGAGTTTCTGCTCTGACATGCACTATCAACAGTGGGACCTTATATAGACAGGTGTATTTCCTCTGAAATCATGTCAGCCATTTGAAATGACCACAGGTGGACTCCATTCAAGTTTTAGAGTGATCTCACAAGGAAATTGGATGCACTTGAGCTCAATTTGGAGTGTCATAGCAAAGGGGGCTAATACTTATCAAATCAAGACATTTCAGGTTTTATTTTAAATTACATGTACAAAAAATTCCAGAAGTTTCATTCTACTTTGACATTATATAGAGTAATTTGTGTAGATACATGACAAAAAAATCCCATATAAATGTATTTTAATTTGAGTTCGCAACATCACAAAATGTGACAAATTCCAAGGGGGTGAATAGCTTCTGAAGGCACTGTAAATGGAGTCCACTTGGGAGAAGGCAGGGTGACAAGCAAGGTGCCTCAGGGGTCAGTACTAGGCCCGATCCTCTTCAGTGTCTTTATCAGTGATATTGCAGAAGGGCTAGAAGGGACACTTTGCTTGTTCATGGATGACATCAAAATCTGCAACAGGGTGGACACACCAGGGGTGATGGAAAAAATGAGGAATGGTTTATGGAAGTTAGAAGAATGGTCAAGCATTTGTGAGCTGGGTTTCAGTGCTAAAAAGTGCAAAATCATGCACTTGTGGCACAGAAACCAGGGGGCTACATACCAATTGGCAGGGGAGGTACTGGCAACCACCAAACAGGAAAGGGACATGGGAGGTAATAATTTCTATTACCTGAAGGTAGTCAAGCAGAGTGAAAAGGCAGTGGGAAAGGCTAGTAGAATGCTGGGGTGCACAGGGAAGGGAATCACCAGTAGGAAAAAGGATGTTGCCCCTGTACAGGTCACTTGTAAGACCACACCTTGAATACTGTGTCCAGTACTGGAGGCCCCACCTCCAGAAGGACAGTGATAGAGTGGAGACAGTACAGAGGTGAGCAACCAAAATTTCGGAGGGACTGCATCAAAAGCCCTATGAGGAGAGAGACTAAGAGAACTGAATATGTACTCACTGGAGGAAAGAAGGGAAAGGGGGTAAGGGGTCACCCTATGAAGTGGGGGCTGAGGGAATGTGAGGAAATATTTCTTCACAGAGAGGATGGTGGAAGCCTGGAAAGTCCTCTCAGTAGAGGTGGTAGGTGCCAAAACAGTCGCAAGATTCAAGCATGCATAAGACAAATATAAAGGGACCTTGGAAAGAACACAAGGGGTGGTGATGACCAGAGATTGTACAAGGGCTGCAGTGGCACAGTAGGCAGGGAAAATGGGCAGACTGGATGGGCCAAAGGGGTCCTTATCAGCCGACAACTATGTTTCTATGGTCAGTGATAAGTTAGTAGGGGTGGAGGACATAAGTAGGGTAGAGTATGGGGCAGTAAAGGGAGCCATCCTCAAGACATCAAAGGCAAGCACAAGAACAGTATTTAAAAAACACATGTTTAAGAGACCAGTGTGGTTCTCAGCTAGGGTTAGGGTGGGAAGCAGTTAGATCCAAAAAGAAGGCCTTCTGTAAATATAAGGAAAAGCAGGGAGAGGCAGAAAGGGAGGATTATCTACATAAAAATCGGGAGGCAAAGAGGGTCATCAAGGAGGCAAAAGCAGACATGGAGCTACGTATTGCAGAAGGGGTCAAGAATGGAGAAAAATAGTTTTCTAGATATATCAGTGAACAAAGGAAAAATGGGGAGGGGGGGCGTTATGGAGCATCCAACAGGGCGGATGTCCTTTTCTCAAGCTCCGTGGAGAGATTGTTAAATTTAACCTTTCAGACCATTTCTGTGGAGTTTTTACTCTTTTTATGTTGTCTTGTGCGCAAGCAACATCTTGCAGTAGTAGTACATTCAGAGGTGTGTCAGTGTTGTGGCGAATGCACGGAATGCTTTAGTGGGCGCATCCCTCAGCCACCAATTAGCGAGCATGCTGGCGATGACAGCAGTTTCAGAGAGAGCCACGGAGTTGAAAGAAATCTGCTGCTCCAATGAGGTGGTTTCCTCATCAGAGTGTCAGACAACAAGGCTCCGTTATGTGCCTTTCCTGGTGAATCATTCCAATAAATATGGTGGCTCCTGCCGCCTGCCACACAATCCCCACAAAGCTGACATCGGGATGCCCAATCCCCGTGTCATCATGTCCCCCCTCCCAGTTCAGTTTGTTTGCCGACAGGGGGGCCCAATCCCCGATGGCATCATGCCCCCCCCCACACACACATGCATACACACTTTCTTTGCCGACGGGGCTGCCCAATCCCCATTGGCATCATGTCCCCCCCTCAAATTCATGGCACACTGAGAGCCCACCCCAGTGTGCCTGAAATCATTTTTTTTTTCCTGTAAGTAAAGAGAACTGTCCCCCGAAGTCCAGTTTTTTTTGTTTTTTTTTACCTATGGAAAAAAAAAGGTCCCTCATTGTCCTGCCACTCCCCCTGGCTCAATCCACACCTACCCTCTGCGTGCCCCACCTCCCTGCACCCCTCACTAACCCCATACTTACCTCCAGAGGGCTGGTGCTGCAGTCTTCTGTGGAGTGGGAACACATCTGCACTCTTCAAAAGCTGAACTGACCAAATTCGGTAAGCTTTATAATTGCAGGCAATGGGGGTTTCAACTTAGGTAGATATCTCAGCCATTTGTGGGAATTTTGGTATCAGATTTTCAGCTTGGGGTTCTTGGGACCCCGCCTCATGAACACATGTACTGTCATCTCGTTACTCTGTCCCGAAAGATGATTTCGCTGTCACTGTGCGGAATCACCTTTCGGGACCGAGCAACGAAATAACAGTGCCACTGTTCATGAGGTGCGGTCTCTGCACGGGGCCTGGAGCTAGCAAGGTACCAAGCAAGGGCATCTTATGATGCCAGTGAGATAGCATCCAGAGTGGTAGGGACAGCGATCTGCCTTAGGCAGACAGCGTGGCTTCCCCTATCCCAGTTATCACCCCTAGTCCGGCGTAGGGTGATATACTTCGCATACCGGAGAACCCATCTTTTCTCCCGTAGGGTGAGACGGCGACTTTCAGGGCACCTTCCCTCCCAGACCAGTCTCAGACCTCCCCAGGCCTGTAAGGGTTCTCTCCTCCTGTGTCTCACCCACTGGAGGCTAAGGGACCTAGTCCCTTGGGTAATTCAGGACCCCCCTTTGGGGGGCTCGGTACTCACCCACTAGTGATGAATGGTGAAGACTGACACAGATAAGATATGAAAATTACGTACCTACTGTAATTGTTGATCTTTCTGTGTATCTTCACCATTCATCACTAAATCCCAGGAGTGCACAGGCCAAGGAAAGGCAGGCAACTCCTCAGAAGCAGTAGGCTGGGGCAGGGGCAGGCCTTTTCACAGGCCTTTCTACCAAGCACAGGCCTCCTCTTCCTTTTCACAGAGGGGGTTCTTTAGAGGGAGAGGCAGAAGGGGGATGAGCAGGGTTCCATCCTACTCCCAGCCTAAGGCTTGTGCTAAGCAGATACCCTGAGGTGTCAGCCCGGGTCGACTCCCCAACTCCAGTAGGAGGCAGGCTGGCTTACTACTTCCAGGCCTGGAAGTCTGTTACCTCAGACAGGTGGGTCCTGGAGGTAGTAAGCCTGGGGCTGGCCCTCAGTTTTACCAAATTCCCAAAACTGAGGACCAAATCCTTTCCACCTGCAAATCTTTCCGAGACCACTGCTTTAGAAGCAGAGGTTTCCTCTCTACCAGCCCTCAGGGCTATAGAGAGAGTTCCTACTCAACACAGGGGCAAAGGTCTGTATTCCAGATATTTCCTTACCCCAAAAAAGACAGGGGCGTGGCGGCCTATCCTAGACCTCAGATACCTAAACAAGCACAGCCTGAAACCAAAGTTCAAGATGGTGACTCTGAGAGTAGTTCTTCCCTTTCTAAGGCCAGGAGATTGGTTAGCTTCCCTGGACCTCAAGGATACCTACTTTCACATCCATATCAGGTGCTCCCACAGAAAGTACCTCAGATTCGAATTGCCTTCAGGCCATTATCAGTTCAGAGCAATGCCCTTTGGCCTAACATCGGCTCCAAGGGTGTTCACAAATTGCCTAGCAGTAGTAGTGGCCTTTCTCATGAGACAGGGGATCTCCATATTTCCATACCTGGACGACTGGCTCATTGTGGGGCAGTCTCCAGAACAGGTCAAGTCACATCTACAAGTTACTCAACAGCTGCTCACTTCTCTAGGTTTTCTTCTCAACCTACCAAAGTCTGTTCTCGAACCAGTACAACTACTCACCTTCATAGAGGTAGAGTTGGATACTGTGCAGGCAAAGGCTTTTCTTCCCTTTGTGAGGGTGAAGGCCCTTACAGATCTTGCCTCCTCTTTCCGCCTTCTGGTGTCTTGACCAGCAAGACATTTTCTTCAGCTCCTGGGCTACATGGCAGCTTCCACTGCAGTGGTACGTGGAGCCAGATTCCAAATGAGGGACATTCAGTTCCATCTGCGGTCTTTTTGTTCCCAGAAAAAAGATCCTCTAACCAAATTGATTCCAGTGACTTAGACTCTGGTCCAAGCTCTCCAATGATGGTTGGATCAGGACAATCTCAGACAAGGAGTCCCATTCATCAGTCAGACGTATTCCGTGGTACTAACCACAGATGCCTCTCTCTCCTGGGCTGGGGAGCCCACTTAAGAGCCCTCACAGCACAATGTGTGTGGTCCCCTCAGGAGTCTCTACTTCATATCAATCTTCTGGAACTCATGGCAGTATTCCTGGCTCTCCAAGCTTTCTCGGACTCAGTGAGGAACAAAGTAGTTCAAGTCAGGACAGACAACACCATCACCACCATGTGGTACATCAGCAAGCAGGGAGGCACTCGATCTACGGCCTTGAGCACGGAAGCCATGGAAATATGGTCTCTGACTTGTACCATGCAAGCATCCCTAGTAACAGTCCATCTACCAGGGAAGGACAATGTGCTAGCAGATGCCCTGAGCAGGATCTCTCAGGTCCATCACGAATGGTCCCTGGACCCCTTCATATTAAAAGTAGTCTTCTCCAGGTGGGGCACTCCAGAGATAGATCTCTTTACAGCCCCAGACAATCATCAACTTCCTCTCTTCTGTTGCAGACCTCCAGTCATGGCCACAGTTCCCCTGGATGCTCTGGTTCTGGATTGGGGGGGGGCAAATTCCTTTATGCCTTCCCCCTTTTCCCCTGTTATTCAAGGTCCTGGTCAAGATCAGGTCACAACCGTGCAGGGTGATCCTGATTGCACCAGACTGGGCTAGACAGCCTTGGTATCCCCTGTTGCTGTCTCTATCAGTCCATCTTCCCCTGTCTCTTCCCAAGAGGCACAACCTGTTAACCTCCTCTCAGGGAAGAATCTGGTACCCCAACTTTCAGTCTCTCAACCTCAAGGCCTGGCTGTTGAAGAGTTAGAGTATGCAGGTCTGCACCTGTCTCAGAGGGTGTTGGGTATTCTCAAAGCCTCTCAAAAACCTACCACCAGAAAAACGTATAATTCCAAATGGAAGAGATTCAGCATTTGGTGTTCCAGTAAGGATGTCTTACCAGATACTGCTGATCTGGCTACAGTTCTGGATTACATGGTTCACCTTAATGGCCTAGGCCTCAGGCCAGCCACTTTAAACGTTCATTTAGCAGCTGTATCTGCATTCCTGTCAGCAGGGAAAGCTCCCTGTTTGGCATCTCATCCTGTCTTCTGTAAATTCTTTAAAGGTTTGGTTCATACCAATCCCCCCTTTAGGGACCCTAGCCCTGCTTGGGATCTTAATGTTTGCATTGCTCAGCTCATGCAACCCCCTTTTGAGCCCTTGGCTTCAGCCAAACTCAAGTATTTGACCTGGAAAACTGTGTTCCTGGTAGCTATCACTTCTGCGAGGCATATTAGTGAATTACAAGCTCTGTCAGTGGAGCCAGATTCTATCTCATTCCATAGAGATAAGGTGGTCCTTAGAACCAATAGGAGGTTCTTACCCAAAGTGGTCTCAGATTATCATCTGAACCAGTCTATGTCTCTTCCTATGTTCTTCACTGATCATTCTTCTTCAGGAGAAAGAAGACTGCATAGTTTGGATGTTAAGAGGGCACTTTGCTACTACATTGAGCATACTAAGGCACAAAGGCATGAATGTCCCCAATTGTTTCTCACTTATGGTGAAGTGGGAAAAGGTAAGCCAGCTACTAAGAGAACTATTGCCAGGTGGATTGTCTCTTGTAATCAACTATGCTATGAAAAGCTAGGTAAAATACCCCCCTCAGGCCTGAGGGCTCATTCGACTAGGGGCACAGCTTCTTCTCTGGCTGCTGCCAGGGATATACCTTTACTAGAGATATGCAAAGCAGCCACTTGGAAAGCTGTCTATACTTTAACCAAGCATTACTCTCTGGATATCCAGGCTAGGAGTGATGCTCGGTTTGGAACAGCAGTACTGCAGATCCTATTCCCAAAATAGGTTTGGCACCCCCCTCCATGGCGGTACTACTTGGTAGTCTGCATATGTCAGAATACAGCAAGACTTCATGTTGTTTTAAGAAAAAATTACTCGCCTTGGTAATTGTGTTTCTTCTAACTGAGTCTTGCTGTATTCTGACCTCCCTCCCTGCCTCCCCTCTCAGAACATGTTTTTTGGAAGTGGGCTGGCAGGTACAGTGTTGCACCTCAGGTGTGTACTTGGCACTCCTCCTTTCTAGAAAGGGGGAGTGGGTTATTGTTATGTTGTTTTTGGTAGCTATATGTTGGTTCACTACTTGGTTATTATTTTGGGTTCTCGACTTGAGTCTTTTGGGCGACCAAAAAATGTGTTGCCTGTTGACTATGTTCTTTTACAATTTCCACCTTAAAGAAGTGTAGTTAGTTAGTAATAGCTCGTAAGAATCTGACAGTTACACTTTGAAGTGCTGCTACAGACAGAGGTTTGAAACCGAGCTCAAGCCCAACGTTCTATGCTTCCTGCATAGAGTTAACCCTTTCCTCTCCGGAGCAGTTCAAGTGCTGGGGCTAACTGCATATGTCAGAATACAGCAAGACTCCATTAGAAGAAACACAATTACTAAGGTGAGTAATTTTTTCTTCTGGTCCCCTGTGCCTTCAGAGGATCTCAATTTTGATTTTCAGAGCTCTCTTTGTACTGTTTTTATGAGCCTTTTGGCCACTGTTTACAAAGGTACTCTTGTCATCAAAGGGTGTTTTCTGGATAGCTCTCTGCTCAGCCAGGTGGTTTAGTGGGCTTCAAGCTCTCTCCTACGAGAAGCCTTATCTCATTTTTCTCCCTGACAAGGTCCTTCAAAGGGCTATATCCTTCTTGCTCCCAAAAGTGCACGTTCCTTTTCACATGAACCAAGAGGCTCACCATCTGTACATTTTGCTCAAAGCCTGTTGAGTGACATAAAAAACATAAGTTGTAGAGTCTTGATGTTCACAGAGTGGTCAAAACATACCTGGTAAGGACACAGACTTTTCTCCAGTCTAGCAGTGTTTTCAGGCTCTCATGAGCTGCAGAAAAGGAGGCAACTGGCACTCAAGCTCACCTTGGCTACATTGGTCAGAGACTGCATAGTAAATGCTGATGCGGTGTCAAAACTTAAAACTTCCAGCTTTAATCAGGTCTAAGACATCAAGGACCATGACGCCATCCTGTTTTCAGTACTATGTGAGGCAATCATTTTGTTGCCCCCACAGAGCTTCACCAAATATTACAGGCTTGGTACTCTGAGCTTGGCTGATACAGCTTTTGGGACAAAGGGCCACAGGCAGCTATCAGAAAGCAGAAGTGGAAGATAAACAGCAACATTTCCCCTTCCTAATGTTGATGAATACCACTTGTTAGAGCTCATATATTAAGACTTTCCAGTAACAGTGTGCATTGCTACAGAAAAAAAAAATTCTGCCAACCTTACCGTAATTTTTTTTTCCTGTTAGCTCTAACATTGTCCCTGGGAATGCATTAGAGAGCTGCTCTTAACTGTCATGGAGGATATTCTTAATATGATTCGGTAGACTAACAGTATATGACTCTGTTTTGAGAATGTTAGGGTGACAGTAGGTACAGTAGTTTTGTCACATAGTTTAATCTTGCTACGGCCTTGTAATTTTGCACAATTTAATCCTTGAGTTTGGAGAGTTCCTATTTGGCCAGTATGGTTAGATGCATCCTCCTTATCCAGGGTTCAGTGACTCCAGATTGTCCATGACACCTGTCAAGAGTGGCCTTGTTCTTCCAGAGATCCAATCTGAACAAGGCATGTTAATTCTTCTAAGGTGCAGAGCATTTTTCTTCCTTATGCCATGTAGGATATTTACTTTAACTATTACAGTATTTGTGGGGTTATAATTGGTTATAATTATTATTGCTGTTTCACTTTGTGGCTAGAAATGTGAACTGATTAGTTCAAGACTGTGGAAGTCTCATGCCACCAACATTGCATGCTGATGTCACAGCTTTCAGCAGTACTGCTGACGCTAGCAGAAGTGCATTTTACATCATACTGTATGTTAAGACTTTCCAGTGACAATGTTGGAGTTAACAGAAACAGAAATTACAGTGAATCTGTTTTTTTCTTCTTTTTGTTAGATCACCATGAGAGCACTGTTACCAGCTGTCGTTTTGATCCAGACATCCAGCGTGTGGCTTCTGTATCTGCTGATAAGACTATTAAACTTTGGGATATGGTAGCCCAAAAGACTACTGTCACGTTAATGAAGTAAGAAACTTACTAAAACAAATTGTTGGACTACTCTTATAATACCATACTGTAATTTGTCAAAAACGGAGCACTTTTTTTAAACAGTTATTAAGTAGCAGTGCTCATAGCCTAAACCCTAATACTGAAATCATTTTGCAATTCTCATGCAGCCCCTCTTTAATGCTCATTCATTATTGATGACAGTAACTGAAATTCCAACCACATAGGGTAGCCTCCTTGTTAGCCTGTGTGTGCAAATTATATTAAACACTTCTGAGCCACCTAGGGAGGTTTATATGGGCATGCAGTGTAGTAAAGCAATGAACAGTGGCCCACTTTGCCACTGGATCAGTAAATTTAGAGTTATTTTTAATCAACCAGGAAGAGGGCAATTGGGAAGAAACTCTGCTCAGAAGGTCCTTGACTTATTTAAAGAAGCAGTGCATGTTACTGTGAAAATTTAGAACTTATACCATTTTATAAAATGGGTAAGAAAACAAAAGAAGCTACCTAGTTGGCTAATTGGCCCTTCATAGTATGTGATTATGTGATTATGTTACCATAACTGCACACCTTAGGACTGGGATGTGCTAGTAGCCACATCGCATAATGAGCAAATCAGTCATCCCCCTCTCCCAATACCCAGAACTGTGCTCTACCACGCCAGTTCGACATCTCTAATGTCGACTGGCGCTACATCGACAGGAATCATGTCGACCGCAAATTGTGGTTAGAAACATAGAATTTGACGGCAGATAAGGACCGCTTGGCCCACCTAGTCTGCCCATTTTCCTACCTAACAGATAAGCTGCAGATCTTAGTTAACCAACAGCTTACTTCCTCCTACCCCCCACTAGGACTGCCTTATGCCTGTCCCATGCATTCTTGAATTCCCCCACTGTTCTTGACTCCACAACCTCCTCAGGGAGGCTGTTCCATGCATCCACAACCCTCTCTGTGAAAAAATACTTCCTCACATTACCTCTGGGCCGTCCCTCTATCTTCAAATTGTGCCCTGTTCTTGCACATCTTTTTCTAGAAGATACTACCCTTTTGGACTTTGTTGATTCCTTGAAGTACTTGAAAGTTTCTATCATGTCCCTCTCCCTTCTTTCCTCAAGGGTATACATATTAAGTTCCTTTAGTCTTTCTTCGTATGTCTTCTGGTGCAGACCCTGCACCATTTTGGTTGCCCTCCTCTGGACAGCCTCCACTCTGTCTATGTCTTTTCTGGAGATGGGGTCTCCAGAACTGCACACAGTACTCCAGATGGGGTCTCACCAACTGTCTGTACAGAGGGATAACAACTTCCTGTTTTCTACTATTGATGCCTCTTCCTATGCATCCCAGTATCCCCCCAGCCTTCCTTACTGCCTTCTCACATTGCTTGCCCACCTTTAGGTCATCTAATATAATTACCCCCAGGTCCCTTTCTATTTTTACTGTTGTTAGTATCTCACCCCCCATTGTGTACACTTCCCCTGGGTTTTTGTTTCCCATGTGCATTACCTTGCATTTCTTTGCATTGAATATAGAAACAGAGATTGGCATGATTCCTTGTAGACTCCCGGTCCTGCTTTTCTATGAACCCCCCCCCATTACCTCCCGACTAAAGGATTGTTACCTCCAGTCAGAGTTAACTTGGGGTGGGGGTGCAGCACTGGGAGACAGCATGCCCCTGTCTCAGGCTCACCAACACAGCGACCTGTCGTCTAAGTGTCAATATTGCTGACAGGAGTGTAGTTCGCTGGGTTGGTGTCTCCGTATGGGGGGGGGGGCATACCCCCAGAACTAACCTGCTGTGCCATTGCAAACATGGCTGCTACCTTTACGTACTATAAACCCATGATGAGGCCCTAAAAATAAAACTCCTTTAACTTAAACACAAAAGTGAATTAAATGTTGTTTCCTTGATCATCACATTTTCCTTAAACACAAACACATACACATGTTTTATATTACATTTTTAACTGAGTTATATATTTATAATCAACAATGACAGTCACATCTGTTCATGTAAAGATAGAAATATAGAATTTATTTCCAGAAAAGTAACGCTTGACCCACCCAGTCAGACCAGATTTTCCCTACCTGGTCTTCAGTGACCCTCCTTTCTCCCTGCCTGTTTTCTAATGCACCCCATGTCTATCCCATGCATGCTTGAAGCTCCCTACTGTTTTCACCTCCACCACTCCTGCTGGCAGTCTGTCCCAGGCATCTACCACCCTTTCAGTGAAGAAATATTTCCCCACATCCCAGGCGAATCAGTAAATCATCAGTGATGGTTTTGAAGGTCAGTTATGACTGATCAACCGAAATTATTAAATGTTACAATATGATCATCGGGGAGATTGTGATCTAAGATAATTATCTAGATCATGATTTAATGATCAAACATGAACTTTAAATCCCTCAAGTGGTGATTATTGAGGATTGTTGTAAGCTTAAATCAGCGTGATGGTTTTTGATGACCTGTGGATGATCAAGAGATGTTCAGTGATGTTCATTGAAGATTATATTAGTTCTGTATTATAAGACTGTAAGTCACATGAGTAACACTTAAAGGAGAACTGCATTGAACCTGTAAGTCATTTTTCCCAGTAGAAGCTGTTTTCTAAGTATTGGTTAAAATTCTGTTATTGTTCCATGTATACAGGCCTCTTAGTAAACTCAGTGGATGCTCCTGCTTTACGGTCTGGTGGTAAGTACCATTTTAGAATTGTATGATGTTGTTTATGTACCAAACAACCTCAGAGTTCTGTAGTAGAAGATAAATGAAGTGTGCTAACAATAGAATCAATCAATCTTTATTTTACCAGGCGAAACACCTTTGAACATGCTCATTTACAAGATGGACCTGGGCAAATACACATGGTCAGTACAACAGTATAAAATGTACAAAATAGTGATAAAATATGACGAGTAAGGTGAGGGTACAGTATAGCTGCCACCAGTTAACACATTATATACAACATAAACAGCATAGTAATCACCACAAAAATAAATAGGCGGTATATACAGGCAACATAGGGTGGAGAGGAAAGGGAGGGAGGGGAGCTGATACACAAAGGGGAAGGAATGTTGGCGGAGGACCAGAGGGAGAAGATAAGGAAGCAGAAAACATGTTTAACCTCAGGTAAAACAATTACAAGTCTCACTGAAGGATCGTGCATATAGCATTTTGAATGTGGTCAGTTTAGCTGGGATAGCCAGTTTCAAGGTTTTTCGAAGCTTATTCCAAAGTTGGGGAAGTGCTTAACTGATGGAGGACCTGCAAAAACGCGATCTGACCTTGGGGATAAATAGTGAAATGTAGGAATGACTTCTCAGGGCATAGCTACCTATGGTACAGAATGGCAAGCAATCAGAAATGTACTCTGGAAGCTTCTTAATGATTGCTCTGTAGGTCCAGAGGGTAGCATTTCTTTGCCTTCTAAACTTAAGGGAAGATCAACCTACCAGGGAGTAGAGTGAGCTATGGTACGTGGTATGAGCTACTCCAGATATAAATTCTAGGGCTCTGTGATAGAGGATCTCAAGCTTAGCTAGTGCAGTAGCATGACCTTGACCATAGAGGAAGTCAGCATAGTCCAGAAGAGCTAGGAAGTTAATTTGGACCAACCTCTTTTTGGCATCCTGAGTAAGTAGATGTTTAATCCTGAAAAACAGGCCAAGTCTCTGTTTTAAGCTTTTTTGAAAGCTCATCAGTATGGTCAGAGAAGGAAAGTCTAGTGTCAATCCACCCCCCACCAAGTATTTAAATATAACCACATAGTGCAAAGATTCCCCTAGGAGCGTGGTAATTATCGGCATTGTGCCTAGTGAAGAGAGATTAGGGGCATTGATACATGGTGAGAAGAGCATAGTCTTAGTTTTTTGCATTTACAAGGAGTTTTTGGTTCAACAGGTTTAGTTGTAGGTAGTTAAAGTCTGACTGAAAATCCGCACAGGTGCTCTCAGGGGTAGGCCTGTCGACATATAGGACAGTGTAATCTGCAAAGAGGTGAATGTTGATTGGTTTGATACCAGAGTCAATGTTATTGATATACAATGCAAATAGCAGAGGTCCCAAAATTGAACCCTGTAGCATGCCTCTAAGTAACATTTCAATGGGGAAAGATCTTCTTCTGCTTTCACCTGTTGAACTCGGCCGGTAAGAAAGGTAACTGGAAAACCATTCAAGGATAAGGAATCCAGGCCAATATTCCAAAGAGTGACTAGAAGCAGGTCGTGGTCCATGGTGTCGAAAGCCTTGCTTAGATCAAGGAAGACGGCACACACGTAGTTCTTTGCATCTAAAGCTCTCTGCAGTCATTCGTTATCTTAACTAGTGCAGAGATCGTACTGTGTTGGGGTCTGAATCCTGATTGAACAGGATTATGCAGATTCGAGGAGTCCAGATAATTCCTGAATTGGGTATCGACTATTTTCTCTAGCAATTTAGAGAGGATAGGAAGCAGGGATATTGACCTATAATTATTTAGATCGGTCAGGTCGCAGGATTTGAACAAAGGGGATGACATGAGCGGTTTTCCATATTGATGGGAGGTCACCTTTTGCAAGGGACAAGTTAAAGAGATGTGTAATTGGTACAGCCAAGACTTGATAGCCATGTTTTAGAAAATAGGGATCAATGAGGTCAACACCCACACTGTTTCTGGTGTCCAGATCTAGAAATAAGTCTTCCACTTCTTTTAGTGAAATGGGATGAAATGAGAATGCTGCATCTTGCACTGGAGTGACAGAGGTCGGACATTCTGAGCCCTGGGCACAAAGTATGGAGGTTATTGGCAGGGGATGAGTCAAAGGCTAACCTGTGGTAGCAAAATGGTTGTTAAGGAGGTCAAGAATCTTTGCTTATCAGTAGTGGAGGAGCCACCAGAAGAGATTTTAGCAGGGTGGGAGTTAGATGATGCATGCCTTCCAGAGTCCTTAAGGGTCTTCCAGAATTTAGCAGAGTGGTAGAGGAGTCCAATACTGTACAATAATAACTAGCTTTCTCAGCTTCATGCAAAGGTTCCTGGCTGTTCCAAAGTCCGACCAGTCAGCAGGAAGTTTGGATTTCCATGCTTTTCTCCAAAGTATGTCTCTGTTACATAGAGCTGACTTCAAATTGGTTATAAACCAGGGACACGATATTTTCTTAGTACAAATTTGACCGTGGGTGCATGTTAATTTAAGGCCCTAAGAACAATTTTCTGAAAGAACTCGTAAGCCTTGTCCACAGTCTTGGCCAGGTAAAAATCCTGCCAAAGCGAAGAATTCTGCAAGTCTGAAAGGAATCCAAAAGGGTCAAAGTTGTGTTGAAATCTTTTTAAGGATATACCTGGACATGGATATTAACTTGGGAGCAGACTTCACGCAAGTAATGAAACAGTGGTCGCTGAGGTCAGTGAAAAGGATGCCCAAGTGAGTGAACAGATGAGGTTTGTTTACTAAGATAAGATTGAGTACTGAACTGTTATCTCGATTTTTCTTATTGGGATGGGTTGCTTCTGCACTGAGTTGTACAAGCCCAAAGGTGTCACATACATATTTGAGAGGTTTGGAACAGTCAAAGAACCAATCTAAATTGAGATCTCCCAATATGATGACCTCTGAAGACAATGTACTCAGCGTGCTGGACAGATGGTTCAGTATCCACAAAGGGATCTGGAGAAAGAAAGTTGAACCAGTGTTAGACTTTCAAATTCCTTCGGGATTGAGGTGGAGTCAGTGACGAAGGCGATAAATTTGTCAAGAATATAAATGGCCACCCCACCTCCTCTGGTCAGTCCGTCAGTTCTGAAGGTATTGTAAGATAGGATGCTTACATCGTAATCAAGAGTGGAAGGTCTGAGCCAAGACTCGGTGACTACCAAAACATCGTAGTGTGACAAATCCAGATCTGAATGGAGTCAAACTTTTTTAAAAGACTACACGCATTTAAATGGAGATGGCTCATTCCTTTGAGGTCGGCCAGATTGGTAGGAGCAGAGATAGAAGAGGTAGGGCCTAGGTTTAACTCGACATTGCCAGAGCAAAGGAGTAGAAGCAGTAGGAGCTTTATAAGAGCGCTCAGCAGCAGTCTGTAGGGCCGAGTACATTCCCGTTTGCAGTGGGGCTGTGGGCAGGAAGTAGAATAACTGAAATGGTAGCCAAGTGAGCCTAAAGTAGCATCGAGGAGCACCCTGGCTTGATAGGATAACGTTGCTGAGTGGCGTGGAAGGGGTGTGGTTGGGATATAACGCCACATGAGCGACATAAACATGGTCCCAGAATGGCTGGACAGTATGTTCCAAGGATGGAAGCATATATACTAAGGTGAGGGATTCATTTGCACGTAGCATGGCAGTATCAAACACCTGAGCTATTCTGGTAATTGGGACAAAGGAACAGAATAGGAGGCCAGCTAAACAGCAGAGAAGAAAAGGACCCACATTTCCAGTTGCTGTGGCACAGCAGTAAGGATAAAAGGATAATGCAAGTGAAGTTCGGGTCTTAAGCCCGTCAGCAGTACTTTTTGGTGAGACCCTTAGCAATAGTCTAAGGTTAGCATTTGTTCCTTTAAGCTAGTTGCAAGCAAAGTTACAACCAATGGACGACTTACCCTGTAAAGAGGGTGGGAATAAGGTGGATTTAAGAAAGACAGGGGAGGGAGAAAATACTACTTCGAAATAACACTGCTCAGAGAGCCTAGAAGAGCCTAGCCTAGAAGCATAGAACAGGGACATAAAGTACACCATACAGTTTTAAAATGGTTCTTACCAGCAGCTTGTAAATCAGAAACACCCACTAGGATAACTGAAAAGCCTGGATAGTTTGACAAATAACAGAATTTGAACCAGTATTTAAAAACAGCTTCTACCAGGAAAACTGACTTGTAGAGTCAGTGCAGTTCTCTTTTAAAGTTTTATGTGTTACTGTTATGAAAATATGAATGTCAAATATCTGCAAAAGCAAATTAATTGTAATGTAAAGCATGTGAAATCCTGTTTTAATCTCTTTAGGAAGCGTACATGCAATGTTAGGTATAGTATGGACATTTTCATAACTAATTGGCCTCTTTAAAAAGCACAGTTTATGGAGCAAAGCAATGGTATTTTGTATTTCAGTATAATTTTGCCTTGACGGTATTAGGTGCAAACTGTTAGAAAAGGCTTTGGGCACAAACCAGGTAGTTGTAGGAACTCACCACAGCCATAAAAGGAAGCACTGAACTGAGCTATATAGACCAATTTGAGGCTTTATAATACTAGTAAGAAGTGAGGTGTCAGATTCAGTATAACTGAGAGCAGTGTGTTTGTATAGAAGATGTATCATGACTGATAATTCCAATAAAGATGTCTAAATAGAAGACAAGATAAATTCTAAAAGTATAGAAAAAAAGCTAATTTCTCTTTTTATTATTATTACAGTAATATTGACCATGGGCAGTCATAAACAATCATGATATCAGAGCATCATCAATCACAATCACCATTTCCATAACATCATGGTTTTTGATTGGCGGCCATTTAATGTTCATGTTTAATTATTGTTAATTTCTGTCAGAAAGGTGATTTATGAAGCTTGGACATGATCTTTAAACATAACTGATAATGATTATTCATGATGTATCATTATAAAATCAACATCTTTTCAGCTTTCAGCTGGGATCTCTCTTAAACTCTACCCTCCCAGCTTCATTGCATGCCCTCTCATCCTGGTAGTCTGTCTGATTTGAAAGAGACTCCCCTTCCTGCATCCTGTTTACCCCTGTGAGGTACTTAAAGATCTCTATCATGTCACCTCTCACTCTCCTCTCTTCCAGGGTATATATGCTGTGATCCCTCAGCTTATTCTTGTAGGGTTTCTTGTACGGCCCCTGCATAATTTTAGTTTCCCTCCTCTAGATTGCCTCCACCCAGTCTATGTCCTTTTTGATATGCGGTCACCAAATCTGGACACAGTACTCCAGGTGGGGTCTCAACAGTGAGCATTACCGTGGCAACAGCACCTTCCTCCTCCTGCTGGAGATACTCCTCCCTGTGCACCCCAATATCCAACTAGCCGTACCCATTGCTTTGTCACTCTACCTTGTCACTTTGAAGTTGTCAGATACAACTCTAAAGTCCCTTTCCTGTTTAGTGTCCACTAGTCGTCCCCCTTATCCTATACTCAGTGCCTGGAATTCTATGCCCTAAGTGCATGATTTTGCACTTTTTGGCACTGAACCCCGTCTTCCTTGCTCTTGAACATGCCTCAAGTTTCCCAAGATCCCTTCGTGTTCTTCTTACACACTCCTGTATGTCCACATTATTGCAGATTTTGGTGTAATTTGCAAAAAGGCATACCTTCCCTTCTAGTTCCTATCAGCAGTGCACTTATGAAGACATTGAAGAAGACTGGTCGGAGTACTGAGCCCTATAGCACAATGCTGGTCACTGTCCCATCAGTAGAGTGAGTGCCATTTACCACCACCCTCTGTCTCCTATTCGTTAACCAGTTTCTAGCCCAATTCACCACTTTGGATCCCACCACTAGGCTGTACAGTTTCTTTATCAGCTTCCTGTGTGGCACAGTATCAAAGCCTTTGCTGAAGTCCAAATAGGCCATGTCCACTGCCCTCCTGTGATCTTTTGACATATTGACAGAAGCCGATTTATTGTTTGCAGGGATGAAAAACGTATCTGCGTCACACAGTGGGGGAAGGAAACCTCAAAAATATAGCCAAAGTATTAACCAATCATAAAAGAGCATTATATTAAGTAAGCAATAAGACATGATAGGGCATGCATTAAGTTGAACTAACCACATGCCCAGGGGCTTATTAAGGCACTGTCATATCTTCAGCCCTTTAAAGTCCAGTTAGGTCAGCATAATGCTCACCCCTAAAATGTATGAATTAATTTATAAACTAGATAAACTGAGTAAATTCAAAAAGAAGTCAACTTTTCATATATATAAAAACAGCTATTTTCATTTGTTGAAAGTACCTAGCAAAATGTAGTCCCTCCCCAGTGGACGATCATCTGTCTGTCCACACATTCAGTAGATGGAATGTTTATTTATCATGGAATGCAGGAATTCTAAATTCTGCAGAACTCTACTGGCCAAATGTTCACCTCTTCCTATGCAAACATACACAATAGAAGGCCTCAGTAAAGCTAGGAATTAAATTTTATGCAGTAGATGTGGACTTAAATTCTATGTGATAAATCTGAGCTACTATGTGATAAATAGGGGATATGGCATGGGTTAGCGTGTCATACGCTTTTTATTTTAACGAGAGGTCTGTGACCTCTTGATCCCTCATGAGTGGCGTAGCCACGAGTGAGGCAGCAAGAAGGCACAGATCTTGAGTGAAGATTAAAAAGCGTATGGCACGGTAACCCATGCCATGTCTGCTTTATACAATGAGCGTGATGGAACTAAAATTGCCTGCATCTATTTTTTAATAATTATACCGTTGTGTCTGAAGCCACGGGTCTGCTGTAGTGTGAGTAGGCATCTGCACAGTGTCATTGTGACGTACCAGCTAGTTGAAATAACAGGCATGACGTACCCGATTCATAAGATAAATTTTTTTTACCTATGAATCGGGTACATCAGCAGGCAGGATACAGCTTTTATCTGACTGAATTTTCCATCATGCTCATTGTATAAATGTGAAATTTTACATTTATACACATAGTAGCTGGATCATCACAGATTTATACACATAGTAGATATGTCACAATCACTCCAGAACTCATTTAGAATGTTCAGCCTCAGTACCAGTACTAACTATATTTAAATGAAAATAACTTTTAAACCAAGAATATAGTGTAACCCCCACCCCCATCATTTTGCAAACGACAGGTGGTATTCTGTTTAAATCTGACAGCAGTACCAGGTGGGGACTGGGTTCGGGGAGGAATAGGTCACTCGGCACAAAGGCTAGGTTTGGCTACTCTGTACATGGGCACCCAAGTAACTCCGAACACAGGAAGCAATAAGTGTAATGTCCAATACCAGGAATGGGATTCTAAAGTGTGGCTTTTATTTACATCCAAACAGAATAAACAAAGCATAGATGGACCCCCCACAGGGCTACATTCCTGGTAATGCAGATTAAAAGAATCAAGAACACTTTAGCCCTCAGGCTCTGAACCCACCGGGCACACAGACTGGATTTGTACACTGCTTTGGGTACACAGCCTGTACTTGTACACTGATCTGGGTTTTCCCTGTCTCGGCTCCCTTGCCGGACATTCGGACACCTTCCATATGTCATGGAAACATTTGCTGGTGGCTCCCTAAACCACCTAAGAGTACCTCAGCTCTATCAGGGAATTCTCCTTTTAATCCCATGTCTGGGTACTTTCCTCAGGCACTGGCCAAGTACCTGAGAGAAAGTAAAGGTGCCACAGAGTAAATCCGTAGAGGTGAATTTGGTTACTACTGATGGGGGGGTCTCCTACCTCTCACTTCCACAATTCATACCCGGCCATTTCTCTGGACAGTAAACACCTCCTACTGTAAAGCTTGGCAATGTAGATTAAGGCTAAATGTATGTCACATTTCCTCTACTTGTCTTGCTTTCCCTTTGTGCTGGACTTGAACATACTTTTAATTGGCATAGCCCTTTGCTCTAGGCCCCCTACTGATTAAGCAGTCCAATCCCCACTTTACTTCAGTCTTTGGTGCTGGACTTGAACCTACTTGAGTTAACCGGCAATGTCTATTACACTAGTCCTCCTACAGATTAAGTAGTCCAATCCCCACGTTCCAACAGTTCAGGTGAAAAACATTGGCCCTCTGTCAGAGCGAACTCACCCTTTGGTTGCAGGTGCCCCACAGGCGATTCCTCCATAAGAATTTCTCTCTCAGAGCTTCTGTTGCCGCAGGACAACTTGAAATAGGCAGCTTCTTCCCTTATCCGGAACCAGGAGGGTTGCCCCTGGAAGATAGGCAAACCTTCCCCCCCCCCAAGGAGGGGGCACTTGGACCCGTGACAGCGGTCTCTACCACTTCAGCAATAAGTTTCTGTGTCCCTCTTATGGTGGAAACACACACTTTCTTAACAGTAGCTCTAAAACAGAGCTTAAGGCTCTGAGGGCCTGCACGCAGACTGCTGTGCTACTGTCTCTCTTCAAGACTGCACATCAACTCTGTTCAAAATCCCCAAAATTCTATCCTAACTTCCAACTGCAGCACTCCAGTGTGGCTCATGCAGCTGCGAGAGTTCTATTGGTGATGTCATCTCTCATTCTCAGCTGAGACTGAGAACAGAGTGAGACAGTGTGAAATCCATTTACCTGGAGTTTCACAAGCTGCCTTCCCTGCCTACCACTAGGTCTTACTGGGATTCTAGTAACCCCGGGTAACAGGGGGGTTACACTCACCCTGGGCCAGGAAAATGACTGTCCACAGTCATTATTGACCCGGCTTAGGCCATCTCACCCTATGTGCTACCTGCGGAGGGGGGTGATCAGGCCCCCTCCTACCATGTGCTAGCACAGGCAGGCAACACTAAAGGCCTAGAGGCCTTTGGCTGACATATCAGCCTCTACTCTACCCACTAACTATGGGTACCTAGTGGCTGTGGTAGAACTGTCCAGAGCATAGCCCTAATAGATCAGCACTCCAGTCCCTACGGCCATTCAGGACCACAGTCTGTCTATCCCTCCTAGCCTTCTAGGGAAAATTTGTCTGCCTCTAACTCAAATCCCAAAACAAAACAAACAAGGGACCTCCCCGACCTTGGGCACCATGCAACCACACACCAGGAGCTAATAGCATACCATACATTACTCCCACATTTCCCCACAACCATACCTGTGGAAGAAAAGGGTTACACACAGTAACAACAACAACAACCGTACTTTAAATACTACACACTAAAGTACTAGTGAGGAACTCTGATGAGTCCCTCCTCCTCTTCTTGTCTTCTCTTCTATCTTCTTCAGGAACACCTGCAAGAAAAAGAAACACAACATACACTCCTAATCTGCATACACAGTCTATCTAAACCCCTACCATCAAAACACTGGAGAATCCCAAAAATACTTTCTATTTTTTTTTAATTTTTAGAAAAGTAGAAAAACAGTATAAACATTAGAAAACAGTAGAAAAACAATGACATTATTTACAATACACATTGTTGGGGGATGGAGTGCCCTAAAAGTCCCATCTAGTGACCACAGTGCCTGAAGGCTGGTCCATTAAAGAGTCTCTCCTGGGCCGGAGCCCGGTGAAGCTGAGTTCTAGCAGGCCAAAGTCCCAAAGGGGAGAGTCTTTGAGGACAGTTCAGACATCTGGAGTCTGCTAGTGTAGGGTGTGTACTGCAATGTCATAAGAATGGAAAAGTTTGGACTTACCAGTCCCTTGTAGAACGAACAAAACATCAACCTGGTCCTCAGCCGAAGGCTCTCCCTGGCAGCATTCTTCTGATACAGCTGGGAGGACATCTTCCGGGAACAACAGGAGGGCACATCTGGAAACTGCTGTGCTGATGTCATCTCTGGAGATGGAACCTTGGAACAGGAACAAAAAGGAAAACAGCTGGTCTGACTTCATCCAGTTACCAGGCGATGAATCAGGATACAGCTGGGTTGGTGTCCTCTCTGGATCTGAAGTCATCTGGTGGGCCAGTCGATGGATTCTGGAAAGTCAGTACACTGTAGAACTGGTGAATGTGGGGCACCTGAGTCCTGGATGTCCATACTGGCGAAAGAACAAAGGCACAGCAATGGCTGGAGTGGCAGCTCTGACTGTCACTGCTCTGCTTTCCAGTTGGTAGGCATGGGCACATTTGCAGGAAGGTCTTTGCATTGTGGCCAATAGCACAATGGGTCAGGAGCTTGAATTATTACCCCGTCTGGGCGCACATAATTCACACTGTGAAAGGTTTCACGTCCCTCTCCATCCACTATTCGAACAGTGTCCATTAACAGTGTTCTGCCTCTTTTCCACTGGCTGTATTTTTCGTGAAACATTCTGTTCCTGACATGCTTGTTTGCACCAGGATGCACACATTTCATTGCTTCGGCCCAAATCCAGGACTTCCTGTTTTGTTCAGTCTCCTCCCAGACTCTCCGAGGAAAGGTAAGAAAGGACATCCCATAGATTTCATTCGCCTTCCTACAAACCAGTCTCTCCTCTTTACTAGCTTTGGTCAACCTGAGACCGCTGGCCTGGCTTGGGGGCGGCCAGTCCTGGTTCTGCCAGCTACGCATTCTCAAAGAGACAAAGAATGGATCCCTGACTTCTTCTTGCACAGCCAGGGCAGTGGATTCGCCACTCTCTTCCATGCATTTATCTGAGGCAAGAGCTTGAGGCTGTGTACCTGTTCCTTTTTCACAAGGCCACATAGGTTCCCCCTCTTCTTCTTCCTCACTGAGAATCTGTGCCCAGGAGTGAGCAGTCGTCCTCACTCCTGAGACTATCCACTCTTCGCTGGGCGTGGGGGTCAAAACCTCCCATTCAAAGGCCTCCCTCATCTTATCTTCTCCTATGAGACTTGGGCTAGGCCCCCCTCTCCAAGGGTCTACTGATGCTCTGCCTGAATTGTCTCTCTGTGATCCAGAATCCGAAACATCAGTACATTGTTCTGTCTGCAAATCTGCACCCTCTAGCTTTGTGCCACACTCCCCCGAGGGGCCTCCTCCAACAGGCTCCACCTGGTGCTGTGTGCTGCCAACTGCAGATTCTTGAACTTTTGTCCATGTGGGAGCCAAATGAATCTTAGGCGCTTTAAATAAACCGTATTTCTCTAGGCACCCAGAACAGTGAGGTACCATGAAGATGTCCCTTCCAGCATTTAAGCATATTAAGCACACTTGCACTGGATATCCAGGAATCGCCACATAAGGAGGCAGTTGTCCTCTGTAGTAACACCTCTGAATGTCCCTTAACTTGTTAACTTCTACTGCTACCACAGCCCGGGCATGATCCGGGTAGCAGGCTGGTCCTGAGGCCATGACGACAGAGAAAAACAAACAAACGCTCACTGTTATTGAAAGTCCCACATCACTGAACACTTTCTTTCACTTTCAAAATGGCTTCTCTGCTGCTGTGTTTACATTACTACCCCACCCTGTAATGGCAGCGGCAGCACTCCTGTGCATCAACATTCTGAAATTGGGAAAAGCCACTGCGCATCCGATTTACACACATTACTGATAACTTTGCTCAAACTGCACAAACTTGCACTGTTCTTTTTCCTAGCACATTTATATGATTTACCACAGACTTTTCACTTGCTGAAGACATTGCTGTAGCTCACAGTCCCTTAAAGCCTCAGTATTTCCAGCACAGGATTGCCTGTAACTCTTGCTGCATAACTTGATACAACTCACAGTCTGTCTCATGGCTTTGAAACTTTACTCTGACGCTGAGCCCATAACTATGCTCACAGTCGATGACTTAAAAGGCTTGCTTTTGCTAGTAAACTTAACACAGTCTTTGATTGCAAAGCGATTACACTGCTGCACACAGATTCAGCTGGCTTTTGGCAAAAATCACTGGTTTGAGTAATTATTTCTGTTGGTGCTCACTGTTATCAGTAGCTGTTTGCTGCGATGCAAAACAGCCTACAGCCAGTCTTGGAGGCCTCTGGACAGAAGCGGGTTGGCAGTCCTGCCGATCGTCCCTTCAAACACCACACTCACAATCCAGTCGATCGAGATGCGGGTTGATCCCGAATTTAGATGAAAAGTCAGTTTTAAACTTTACAGCTTTCAGTCACCACACGCTCCTCCAGTAAGCCAGTACATGCACTCCACTCACAATCCCTCTCGAATGCTGGGCAGTTGCTGTAGAGCTGGCTTGGGGTGGGACTGATTGCAGTCTCACCAATCACATGACACCATGCAAATGAGCCTCTTTCCCTCGCGAGTGCTCGTCTCCTCACGGCGATCGTCGAGCAGGCAAATATAAACTGCAAAACCACTTTTTTTTTTTGCAGACTGACTCCACGGCGGTAGCCCATTTCAACCATTTGTCATGACCATTAACACAGCAAGTCTCTCCATTCACTAGAAAGCATTTCCAACATCCAGGGCACAATTTTCCTGTTGCTGCCTCTAGTCTTCCACACTTTTCTTTGTCACACAGTTTTTTAAAAGCTGGCAAAACGCTGTAAATTTTTGATGCAGAACAAGGGCATACTCTCTCAGGCTTTATTGTTCCTTGGTAAACAGTTGGCATTTAACAGCAGTACATAGACAACAGCACACAGCGACACATTAGTTAACCTTGCTTCAGCTTTTTTGGGCTACCCACTGCCAGATAACCAAAATGCTAGCCCTTTACCCGAGCACCTTTCCTTCCTAAATTTCAAATCCAAAGCGGTGCCTCCATTTTGTAACCCCCAACCCCATTATTTTGCAAACGACAGGTGGTATGCTGTTTAAATCTGACAGCAGTACCAGGTGGGGACTGGGTTTGGGGAGGAATAGGTCACTCGGCACAAAGGCTAGGTTTGGCTACTGTGCACAGGGGCACCCAAGTAACTCCGAACACAGGAAGCAATAAGTGTAATGTCCAATACCAGGAATGGGATTCTAAAGTGTGGCTTTTATTCACATCCAAACAGAATAAACAAAGCATAGATGGACCCCCACAGGGCTACATTCCTGGTAATGCAGATTAAAAGAATCAAGAACACTTCCTCAACACTTTAGCCCTCAGGCTCTGAACCCACCAGGCACACAGCCCGGACTTGCACGCTGCTTTGGGTACATAGCCTATACTTGTACACTGATCTGGGTTTTCCCTGTCTTGGCTCCCTTGCCGGCCATTCGGACAACTTCCATATGTCATGGAAACATTTGCTGGTGGCTCCCTAAACCACCTAAGAGCACCTCAGCTCTATCAGGGAATTCTCCTTTTAATCCCATGTCTGGGTACTTTCCTCAGGCACTGGCCAAGTACCTGAGAGAAAGTAAAGGTGTCACAGAGCAAATTCGTAGAGGTGAATTTGGTTACTACTGATGGGGGGGTCTCCCACCTCTCACTTCCACAATTCATACCCGGCCATTTCTCTGGACAGTAAACATCTCCTACTGTAAAGCTTGGCAATGTAGATTAAGGCTAAATGTATGTCACATTTCCTTTACTTGTCTTGCTTTCCCTTTGTGCTGGACTTGAACATACTTTTACTTGGCATAGCCCACCGCTCTAGGCCCCCCCACTGATTAAGCAGTCCAATCCCCACTTTACTTCACTCTTTGGTGCTGGACTTGAACCTACTTGAGTTAACCGGTAATGTCTATTACACTAGACCTCCTACAGATTACGTAGTCCAATCCCCACATTCCAACAGTTCAAGTGAATAACATTGGCCTTCTGTCAGAGCGAACTCACCCTTTGGTTGCAGGTGCTCCACAGGCGATTCCTCCACAGGAATTTCTCTCTCAGAGCTTCTGTTGCTGCAGCACAACTTGAAATAGGCAGCTTCTTCCCTTAGCCGGAACCAGGAGGGTTGCCCCTGGAAGACAGGCAACCCCTCCCCCCCAGGAGGGGGCACTTGGACCCGTGACAGCAGTCTCCACCACTTCAGCAATAAGTTTCTGTGTCCCTCTTATGGTGGAAACACACACCTTCTTAACAGTAGCTCTAAAACAGAGCTTAAGGCTCTGAGGGCCTGCACACAGACTGCTGTGCTACTGTCTCTCTCCAAGACTGCACACCGACTCTGTTCAGAATCCCCAACATTCTATCCTAACTTCCAGCTGCAGCATTCCAGTGTGGCTCATGCAGCTTCGAGAGTTCTATGGTGATGTCATCCCTCAGTCTCAGCTGAGACTGAGAACAGAGTGAGACAGTGTGAAATCCATTGGAGTTTCACAAGCTGCCTTCCCTGCCTACCACTAGGTCTTACTGGGCTTCTAGTAACCCCGTGTAACAGGGGAGTTACAATAGCATAGTGCTGTGAGCATGAAAGTTGTTCAGCACAAAATTATCTACAGAATGAGTGGTATTTTATTTCTAGATCCCTCATAGATTTTTTTATCATTATCAAAAAAGAGCAGAAAATGCAATTTTTTTGTTCACTTTTTTGACAAACATGCAAAAAAAGATAAACAATCAAAAGCAAATGTCCCTGCACTGACAGAAAGCATTCCTATTGCATAAATGAAATATGCAATGGTGAGCTGTCTGATAAATGATTTATCTACGCTTGTGCTGTTTGACCTCGGACATCTCACTTGTGGCGTATGCCACTCATGAGGTTACCCGAGGTCAAACAGCACTTGTGTAGATAAATCATGTATCTGACAGCTCTCCATTGTATATCCCCTATTTATTTGTGGCAGAGCAAGCAGTAAAGAAAGAGGAGGACAGAGACTAGTGCTGTACCAGGGCAAGGCTGGCAGGCAGAGCAGTCCAGCTGGCCATTGTCAAGAGACAGCTGCAGCTGGCAGAGGGGTGAAAACAGGGGTGAAGGCTTTCTTCCAGTATATCGGGGAGAATAGGGATATGAAGGATGGGATAGTCAGAGTGAGAAGTGGGTATGATGGTAAAGGTGCCACGAGATTTTCCTGTATGGAAATTCTCCTCTCAGGACTGAGATTCTCCTATCAGGAACATCATTCTCCTCTCAGAAATGATATTGTCCTGTCAGGAACCTCCTGGCACGGTTTTAACCTCTACAGTTCATGAGCAGAGAGCTTCATTACTGTGTCAGCTTTGTGGTGTAGTGGAAAGGTCTACAGCCTCATAAATAAGAGGTTGTGGGTTTGAATCCAGACAATGACCCCTCACTTTTCTTTTCTCAGAATTTCACTTGAGTGGTGATCCATGGCGGTGTGGTCTTAGAATTGTAAATCTATATGGGAAAAGTGATTTTCATGACAGAAATACTAAGTGCAATGAGTGAGGTACCACACGTGTTCTGACAGGAAAATCTTGTGGCACCTTTACCGTACTGGCGTGAGAAGTGAGGAGGGTGGGCGGAGGGAAGTGTTAAGAAAGCAGAAGTACTTAACAAGTACTTCTGTTCAGTCTTCTCTAAGGAGATACATGGTCTAGTACCTCAAGGAAGGAAGGGAGGGGCAACCCTCAGGAAGGAAGGAAGGGGGAAGGGCAATGGGGGGGGTGACACAGACAGGGAGATTGAAGTTGACAGGGTGAACAGGATGAGAAAAGGCTTAAAGGCACTGAAGGTAGACAAATCCCTGGAACTGGATGGCATACATCCGAAGGTGTTGAAGGAGTTGGTGGATGTGCTGACAGGTCCCCTCACGGACCTGTTTAACACCTTATTGGAGTCAGTGAAAGTACCCCTAGACCGCAACACAGCACATGTAGTGGCGCTCCAAAGAGGTGGGCAGAGGGATGACCCTGGTAAATACAGACCTGTCAGTCTGACCTCGATAGTGGGGAAACTCATGGAAACCATAGCAGTAAAACGGAGGTTATTCTACCACTGTACAGTCCCTAGTTTGGCCACACCTAGAGTTCAGTGTGCAGTATTGGTGCAGGCAATTATCGGCCTATCAGCCTGACCTTGGTGGTGGGTAAGTTAATGGAAACACTACTAAAGGAAAGGATTTTATAATATCTTGAATCAGATGATCTACAAGATCCAAGGCAGCATGGATTCACAGGGGGAAGGGCATGCCAAACAAATCTTATAGATTTCTTTGACTTGGTGACCAAGGAATTAGGTCAGGGAAGAGCGATGGATGTGGCCTACCTGGATTTCAGCAAGGCTTTCGACGCCGTTCCACATAGGAAACATAGAAACATAGCATTTGATATCAGGTATAAGGAGTTAAGGAGGCAGTTGGCCCATGTGTGCTCCTGTCCGATTACCCATAATAGGAAATGATATTTCCTTTCAATATATTGGAGTCTAATTTAGTCTTGAATTCATTTATATCCCTACTGGCTACGATTTCTGTGGGCAGATTATTCCATTGGTTTATTATTCTTTGTGTATATAAAGTTTTTGTCTTATTAGTTCGAAAATGCTTAGGTTTTAGTTGCAGTGGGTGTCCTCTAGTTCTTTTCTGGTTATTTTTATGTTCCCTTGCGCATGCGCAAGAAACATCTTGTGGTAGAACGACATTTGAGAGGTGTATCAGGGATGAGTCCAATGCAGAGCAATCTACAGTGGGCTTGTCCCTGACAGACCAATGAGCACGTAACCAGACTGTGACTCTAGTCAGAGTTTCACAACTGGAAGCCGTTCTCTAGTTGAAAGAAATGAAGCGCTGCAATGAAAGCGCTTCACTCGTTTCATTTGCATAATGCTAGCTGGTAAGCAGACAGCTCTATCCCCTGTTCTTCGCTGACATTCGCGCACTGTAGTGCTTTAATAATGATGATGCCTCTGCGCATTCTCTACCTTATCACCAGCTGCATTCCCTCCTGCTCCCTCCTTCTGCGTGCTGTCCACCCCGCACCCTTTGTTCCCCATTCCTTGTCCCAGTATCAAAATTAAACCCTCCCACTCCCTCCCTCTGTGTGCTGTCTACCCTGCACCCTCCATTCCCCAGTCCAGTGTCCAATAAAACCCTCCCACTCCCTCCCTTTGCATGCTGTCTGCCCTGCACCCTCCATTCCCAGTTCCCTGTCCCGGTATCAAAATGAAGCCCTCCCGCTCCCTCCCTCTCCGTGCTGTCCACCCCGCAGCCTCCATTCCCTATCCCGGCATCAAGTAAAACCCTCCTGCTCCCTCCCTCTGCATGCTGTCTTCCTTGCACCCTCTGTTCCCTGTCCCGGTATCAAAATTAAGCCCTCCCACTCCCTTCCTCTGCATGCTGTCCACCCCGCACCCTCCATTACCCGTCCCCATGCCGACATCAGGGTGCCCAATCCCCGTGTCAGCATTATGTAAACCCCCTTCCCGGGACACTGGGGAGCCCACTCCCAGTGTCTTGAAATTAACATTTTTATACCGTTTAAAAAAAAAAAAAAAAAAGAGAAAATTGTGCCCCGATGTCTTTTTTTTTAAGCCTGTAGAAAAGAAAACTGTCCCTCGTCGTCTTCCCCCATCCTGACCCTCCCTCTGCGCACCCACGTCCCCACACCCCGCTTACCTCTGGAGGTTGGTGGCTGTGATCTTCTCTGGACCAGGACACATCTGCACTCTTCAAAGCCGAACTGCAAACTGAGGAATCAAGGTAAGCACTGTATAATGGCCATCAGTGGGGTTTTCAACTTATGTTGATATCTCAGCCATTTTTAGGAATTTGGACCCGAAATGTTCAACATGTGGTTCTTGGGACCCCACCTCATTAAACACTGGCACTGTCATTTCGTTACTCGGTCCCGAAAAGTGATTTTGCTGTGGCTGTGCAGAATCACCTTTTGGGACCGATTAATGAAATGATATGCCAGTGTTCATGAGGAGAGGTCCCAAAAAGCTCATGTTGAAAATTTAGTGCAAAAAAATCCCAGAAATGACTACGTTACGAGCATGCATTGCGCAGTTTCTACACACACTCGTAACTTTGCCAATTTTTAATATTTTCACTCTAGATTTTCACCATTGCCTTTTTTTCACACCTCCTCATGAAAGTACAGCAGTCATTTTTCACATCCTGCCCGAAATGTGTGTTCGCACCTGTGGCGCAGAATGGCACGGTTGCTGTGTGAAATCACCTTTCAGGACTAATGAACGAGATGACAGTGGCACTCTTCATGAGGTGGGGTCCCAAAAAGGCCATGTTGAAAATGAAGTGAAAAAACTCCAAAAAATAGCCGTGTTACACACGGTTGTTTAAAATTTATTACACACGTGTATAACTTTGGTCATTTTTAATATTTTCACTCCAAATTTTCATTATAGCCATTTTATCACACCACCTCATGAACAGTACAGCATTCATTTTTCATATCCTGCCTAAAACTTGTCTTCACACCTGTGTTGCGGAATGCCATTTTCCCACTAATTTTAACATTTTCACCTATGGGGTTCATAAGGTGGGGTGATAAGAAGACTGTGTTCAACATTTGGGGTCAAAATATGAAAAAGTGACAAAGTTATGCCCATTCGTTGCAGTTTCGGTACGCATGCTCATAACTGCGGAAATCTTAAATATTTGCACCCCACATTTTCAACATAGCCTTCTTATTACCCAAGCTTCTGTATTCAGATGCTGTCTAAAATATGACAGCTTGTCAAAACATAGTTCAGGCAGGCTTTTCCTCCCACCAGAAGTTCAATTAACACAATACATCCCTGCCACATAAACCATGCAAGGAAACATTCGGCACTGACAAATGTTTGTTACATTCCAAATTCAGTTCACTAAACAGGCAGTCATCTTTTATTATTTTATTTATTTATTTTATTTATTGGAACATCAGTTTACAACCTTTGAGCCAGAGGCTCATTTACAAAGGTACTTCGTCACAGAGAGGACAAAACAGTGCAAACAACATTTTTACAATAAAACAATTTACAAAAGAAATGTGGAAACACGAGGACATAGGCCAGAATACAATTTTGATATTACAGGAATTGGCAAAGCACAAGTCGGTTCAGAGTAGTCTGAACAGTTACAGATGAGCATTACAGGATTGACAGTTTACAAGTAGGTACAGGACGATTTGTACGGTATGCTAACAGAGGTGGAACTAAGCAGAAGAAATCATTGTAGAGGCGTCCGGAGAGGAGAGTAGTATCATAGGTAGAGATAAGCAATAGGTTTGCAAAGCCACTCAGGGAGCTTTGTCAGGTCAAAAGAGCTGGAAACAGACTTAGAGGCAGCCACAGCTGCGCGTAGTGAGTAGGTGTTTTCGAAGGGTGGTTTTGAAACGAGAGATCGTGGAGGCATCAGTGATACTGGTAGGGAGGGTGTTATACCAAGAAGGGGCTCTGTAGGAGTATGCCCTTTGTCCTTGCGAGGTTCTTGCCCTCGGTACTACCAGTGCAGTTTTGCAGGAGATTCGGGTATGCACTAGAGAGTTTGCTCGGTGGATAGAGGCAGTCAAACCTGGTGGGGATAGACCAAGGAGAGTCTTTTTAGTTAGGAGGCAGGTTTGGTATCTGAGACGTTCATCTAGGTCGAGCAGATTAGCCAGGGTGTATAGATGGCAGGTATGGGTTAGTCTAGGTGCCCCGGTTATTAGCCTACATGCCTTATTTAAGGTGAGGCGGATCTTGTTTAGGGAGGTCTGGTCAGCGGCCCCATAAACTGGTAAGCCATAGTCTACTAGGGATAGTACAGAGGATGTGACTGCAAGTCGGAGGGCATGGGGGGGGGCAGTTTTATGGAGGTAAGGGATACCCAGCCGAATGTTGGAGGCTGAGGCAAGGGCAGAGATGTGGGCATGAAATGAGAGAGCAGGGTCGAAGGTTATCCCTAGGTACTTGTACGAGTAAACTTGCTCGATTGGGAGTTTAGAACTGGCAAGGACCTGAAGTGGAAAATTACTAGCTTAATTTTGGGGATGGGCAAAGAGCATGGTTTTAGTTTTTTTAAGATTAATTACGAGTCTATGCTCTTTGAACCAGGCTTCTGTGTCATTGTAAGATAATTGCAAGGAGTCCTGAAGGGAGCTGGGGTTACGGTCTGAGGCAAAGATAACAGCATCATCTGTGTAAAGTAAGATTTTACCAGTACATTCACCTGGCAGGGAGTTGAGAAAAAGAGAAAAGAGCAAGGGCCTAAGAATAGAGCCCTGCGGGGACTCCAGAGCGGATAGGACAGGCGCTGGAGAGTGTCTCATTAATTTTAACACATTGTGAGCGGGCAGACAAGTAGCTGGAGCACCAGGAGACAGGCCCAGCGGCAAAGCCTGTGTGGCTAAGGGCATCCAGCAGGAAGGGGTGGGAGACAGTGTCGAAGGCTTTTGATAAATCAACAAACACTGCACCTGCTAGAGAGTCAGAGTCCAGAGAGGAGTGAAAAAAATTAGAGAACTCAAGGAGGGCGGTGTTGGTGCTGTGGCCAGCTCGGAAACCATGCTGTTCAGGGCAGAGGATGCTGTATTTGTCTAGATACTCTGAGATTTGGGAGGACACAACTTTTTCTAAGGCCTTTGAGAGAGGAGAGAGGATAGAGGTAGGCCGATAATTACCAGAAAGAGTCCTATCGCCACCCTTGTGTATGGGGGTGACTGTGGCGATTTTTCAGGCAGAGGGGAATTGCCCTAGGCAGAGAGATTTGTTGAAGAGGCTGGTGATCGGTGAGATAACCAGATCCAGAACCTGATGGAGGAGACTGGGATCGAGGGAGTCACTGCCAATAGTATTGCTCTTTAAAGCCTTGAGTAGGTAAGGTCTGACTTCACGGGCAGTAACACGGTGTAGGTGGAATCAAGGGCGTGTGAGAATAGGGTCAGGTTGGGAGGGGGGGTCCAAAAAGTTGTTCGGGAGCACAGGGCTAAGGTCAGTGAAGGATTTGTTGAGGTGGTTGGCAATGTGGGCTGGGTCTGTGGAGACAGAGCCATCAGTGTTGATATGGGAGGGTGGGGGGGATGTGTGCCCCCATTCAGTTGTTTGATGTTGTCCCAGAAGGTCCTGGCATTCCCCCATGATGAGGTGAGTGAGGCTTGATAGTGTTCAGCCTTCGCCTTGCGGATGCCCCAGGTACATTTGTTCCGGGCAGCAGCATAGGCCTGCCTGTCAGCAGAGCGGCCAGTTTCGGTGGCAATGTGCCATAGGTTATCCCTGTTCTTATGAAGTTGGCGCAAGGGGTGTGTAACCCAGGGGGCATGCCGTACTTTGGACCGGAGTGCAGTTAGTGGTGCAAAAATGTTGCAGGCTTTGTTAACGGTTTGGGTAAAAAGGTTAGAGCAGTATCAATGTCAGGGCGCATTGTATGGGAGACCAGTCAGTTTGGGCTAGGAGTTGCTTAAGGCCTTTCAGCCCACCTGGTCTTAGCCGCTGCCGAAGGGTGGACTGTGCTGTGGATTTGGGTAAGCAGGTTGACCAATGGAAACGAACAGGGGAGTGGTCACTAAGTCCGTCAGGAAGGACTTGGATATTGCAGATTTGGTTAGGACGGTTTGTGAGGACCACATCAAGTAGTGTGCTTGTGCCAAATCTAGGATTCACTCTAGTAGGTTGGGTAACAAGTTGTGTTAGGTCAATAGATGCAAAGGTGTCACGGGTAGCAGAGGATGAGGGGCTAAGCCAGTTAATATTTAGATCACCCACAAGGATTTGGTCAGAGGAATGGGGTAGGGAGGTAAGATAATCAATAAGTGGAGCCAGTGCCTGCGCTTGATTTTTTTGGAGGTATGTAGGCTGTAGTCAGATAGAGGGGACCCCTTGAGGGATCAGGGGTCAGTTTTAGGGTTAGGGCCTGAGCCCTGAAGTCAAGGACAGAGGCTGGGAGGGCTAGTCCTACGAGTGAGTCTTTGATATAGATAGCACAGCCTCCACCCCGTCTACCAACACGGTCCTCCCGATAGAGGGGGTAGCCCGGGAGCGAGACCAGGGAGTCAGGGGTAGATTCTGACAGCCAGGTTTCCACTATAGAGATAGCGTCAGGTTTATGGACTGTAATCCAACATTGGAGTGCGTCGAATTTTTTAAGGAGGTTACAGATGTTCATAGACACACATGAAGCCCAGGAGATTCGACTGATGAGCTATTGTGAGCAGGGCCAGGGTTAGGATATATTTCCTGTCAGGAGTAGAAGGATAAGAACAGCCCTGGACAGGGGGTGGTGGAAGGTGAGTTTGCGCCGGGTAAGATAGGAGGAGTAGGGGAGTTTCAGGACGCAGGGGGTAGGCAGAGGGGCACAAGCTGGGAAGGCTAGAACGATAAGTCGCCAGTGGGAGCAAGGGGGGAAGCAGGGTAGTGTCTAGGTGGTGGGTGAGGTGGGCTAGGGCACATAGGGAGAGTACAGGAGGAAGGTGACGGCGCAGAGACCCAGTAGGAGGGAAGAGTAAGAGGGCAAGTGGGAACACTAGAATGGTGAAACTGTGGAGTTGTAGGGACACCAGGGTCAGATGATGGCCTAAGGAGGAGGAGGGGAGGGAGAGAGAGGCAAGTCACTAGGAGGTAAGTAGGCATTTTCAGTGAAGGTTTGCAGGCAGGTAATAAGAAATGAGAGAAGAGGGTATGCAGCCTGCCAAAAGTGGTAGTGCCACTTTGGTACAGTGGTAGAGACCCTGCCTCTGGTGTGCAAGGTGCCAGGTGACTCCTAGTGGCCAAAATGACTATAGGCTAGTGTGGAGTAGGGGGTCTCGGAAGCCCAGAGATTACGGGGTAGGGAGAGAACAATGGGTGCAGTATAGTGGGGCCAGGTGGTAGGAGAGGAGGGAGAAAGGGGTGGTTAGATAGGAGAGGAAAGAGTGGGATAAGTGGGTAGAGAAGACACAGGAATAGAATGGGGTTAACTGGCAAGATGCTAACGGCAGAGAGCACAGTGACCTCTAGTGGCTAGCAGGAATAACCTGCAAATGGGAAAGTGGGGACTTAGTCAAAATGAAAAAGGGGAAGTGATGTCATAAGACATCGCTTATATAAGTAGTGACGACCCAGGGTGGGTTGCGCGTCAACGGGCTAACCCCCCTCACAAGGGTTCAGCAGTTGGAGGTAGTTTTACTTATACTTATATTATATTGTAGCATAGTAACATATCCCTCCTTATTCTTCTAGTCTCTAATGACATCATGTTCAGTTCCCTTAACCTGTGTAGATAAGGTTTTATTTTCATGCTGTATATCATTTTTGTAGCTTTTCTCTGTACTCTTTCGATCTTCCTATGTCAATCTTCACCATACATTACTGCTGGGTAAGTGCCGGAGACACGCACCCTGAGATTTTTTTTGGGCGGGAGGGAGTCGGCGCTGTCGCCCATGAGGCCTAACGCATTGCAGTGAGTGCGTGAGGGTTGGCCGTTAGCGCCGTGAGACCTCCTCCTCCACCCCAAGTTCTGTTTCTCCTGCTGTCTAGGTCACACCTGCTGCGTGAGTGTCAGTTGTTTTTCTACTGCGTCATTAGGCCTACCTTCTGTTTTTCGACGCCGTTCTTCTCCATCCCAGTTCTGGTTCACTCGGCACCATTGAATACCGGTAAGACCATTTCATTTGTTCTTCTAGATGGTGTTGGGTCTTTTTCCTGTAATTTGCTGTTAATTTCACATCATGTCTAGTTCGCGGGCTAAGAAGAGATTGCTAAGAAGAGATCCAAAGCAGGCCATGCCCCCATGCATTGGTACCCCTGTGGTCGTCATTTTCCGTTTCAGACCGACATGATGTCTGCCTGCGATGCCTAGGTCCCAATCATGATATGGACAACTGTGATGCCTGCTTCTCCATGGACCACCGTGTCTGGGAAATCCGTGCATTCAAAGTTGGCAGGGCTCTGCCAACTTTTGGAGGGCGGCATCACTCGCGGGACGCTATGGCCAGATATCTTGACCCCGCCTCCGGGTCCCCTCCTGGGTCTATACAGCCCAGTGAGGAGGAAATCTCCTCGGATTCTAGCCTTGACGTCAAGGAGGTTTCTTCCGCGGTGCCAAAGCACTGCCACGGCAGTCACCTCCATGGAGGTGCAGGCTCTCCCGGTGTTGCAACCCACGGTTGCTGGGCCTTGCATCAGTGGATCCTCACCGCTGCCTATGGTGCTGGTGATCGGGACAGCACCGTGGGTGGTGCCGTATGCTGTGGCGGTGCCACTTGCATTGCCATTGCCAGGAGCTCTCCCGGGGTCACTAGTTTGGCAGTCTGCCTGGTCTCTTCCTTTTTGGAGGAGGATGACCCACTGGCTGATCCAGACTGGCGTTCCGACTCCTCAGAGTCAGAGAGCCCTCTGGGACGTGGCACCAGGCTGCCCAGCATTTGTATCCCGGACTCCCTGGAGCCTGTAGTCCTGGCGACCCCTCACGCCGACGCCAGCATTGGGGGGCCAGCTCTGGACAGCACTCTTGGGGGGGCCTGGTGTGGTGGCCTCTCTTGTGGAGGGCATGGCAGCTGCCATCTCTGGTGCTGCCATGACCTCCTTGGTGGGGAAGGGGAACCCCTCTTCTGTGGCCTCCCTTGGGGGCCCGTGGGATTGGGGGACCTGTATCACTGGGTATGAGGAAGAGGGAGGCTTTGGAGTCCGAGGGGTTGAGAGGCTGAGGAGAGGTGCGGAGGCCCCCTACCACTACCCTGCGGGGAGTGGGGAGGAGTCAGAGTGCTGAACCCTGCCTCTCCTCTGAGGCTTCTGGAGCGCCCCTAGTTGACAGGGAGGAGGGTTGCCCTTCTGGAACCATGCAACCCCAGTCACACCACAGGGGAGTTTCTCCTTCAAGGCTCATTCAGGGTTTGTTTTCACATTTATAGCAACCGCTGCCTGGATCGACCCCCTGGTCCCCCCGCTTGGGAGGACCTGTGGCTGGGTCTCAGAGCCCTGGCAGAGGCTGGGCACTTTCTGTCAGATGCCACTCCCTAATCCCTCTACAAACACCTCCCCCTCTCCCAGGCCATGTGGGTCCTATGGGTCCCTTAACCTGAGAGATGTTCAGGGCCACTGTGGCCGCCTTCCCTAGGTATGTAAGAGCTATGGATGAGCACGTCTTTCACCTGTCTCCGCCACCACAGGAGGACCCAGAACACTCGAGCTCCTTTACGTCCTCGACTTCCTCCTCTGAGGAAGAGAAACATTCTGTCCACCTTTCCTCCGATGCTGATTCCACTGAATATCAGCTGTTCCTCTCCAGGCTAGTTCAGGAGCTTCATATCTCTCATGTCATCAGGAACAATACCAAGTGGGAGACTCACTCAGTTTTGAATGAGTTTAGTGCTCACCACCTGGTGGTGCCCTCCTTTCCTATCCCCTTCCAGGAAGCATCTATCCGCACCTGGCAGTCTCCAGCCGCCTCACCACCATCCCCAGCGGACTGCAGGAGAAGGTATTGCACTCCCCAGGAGTCTCTAGGTTCTCTGCCTCACCCACCTTTGAGGCTTACGTCCATAGCTACTCCCTCCGGGCTTCAGCACCTGGCGCCTGACCGACCCCCAGATCCAGATTCCACCACGATCGACCAGTGGGGTAGAAGAATTTTCTCTTCAGCTCATGTGTTGCTTAGCATCGGATCTCATCAGGCTCACCACGCTGCCTACAACAGGCATCTGTGGTCAATGTTAGCACAGGTGTTAGCATCTCTGCCTGATTCAGAGGAATCTGGACAAGCCATCACCTTCTCTGCTCACGGTCTGGCGCTTGCAAGGCACTAGGCAAGGGCATCTTATGACATCAGTGAGGTGGCATCCAGACTAGCAGGGACAGTGATCTGCATCAGGCAGACAGCATGGCTTTGTCTATCCAGGTTGTCACCCATTCCCGGCGTAGGGTGATCACCTCTGCTTTCTGGGGGAACCGCCTTTTCTCCCGTAGGGCAAGGAGGACCTTACAGGAGCGCCTCCTGTCCCCCCCAGCCAAGGGGGACACCTCCTCATCCTGATTAGCCTTAGACCGCACATGGTCTAGTAGGGCTATGGGGTCTCTCCCTCCTGCACCTGACCCACAGGAGGCTGAAGGAATCTGTTCCCTCAGAGCTGAGCCGGGTCCCCTCCAGGGGGGCCTGGTACTCACCCAGCAGTAATGAATGGTGAAGATTGACAAGGGAAGATATGAATATTACGTACCTACCATAATTCTTGGTCTTCTCTTGTATTTTCACCATTCATTACTGATTCCTGCCCACCTTCCTCTCATGGGCCTCAGTTCTTGGGCGTATCCTCCACCCTGCTTGCCTTCCCCCTATTCAAGGCCAGTTGGGGGATGAGTCCTCCTAGTGCCTCAGGGCTCTCTGTTTCCTTCTCTAAAGTCACAGAGCACTCAACCTGGAGGAGAGCGAGTAGGGTCTTCACCCTGATCTCGGAGGGAACTCCCTGGGATTCTCATCACGATACACTGGGGTGCCCCCCCTTTTTGGCCTGGGTACTCTTCTTGGTTATTCTCATCTTCTTGCAGTCTGGACTGCATCACTGCATTCCTGGGAGAGTCCATGGGATTTTGCTCCCCCCTTTCTCGCTTTTCCCTTATGGCATGGATGTCCTGTGTTTCTCTTATCCTGAAGGAGGGGCTACGGCAGTACTCTCGTGGGGAAACCTGTTTTTCCCCACCTCCTTTCTCCTCCATTTTAAGGTCAATCTGGACAGTCTCCTCTTCTATTTAGGGGCTGTTCCTCTTACCCAGGGGACAGCCTGTGGAGGACCATGCTCCAAGATTTTCAAAACATATGCGGAGAAGGGGTAGAAAAAGAGGTCAGTCTCCGCCAATGCTTAATCCAAGGCCAACCCAAATTCCCCTCCAGGCCTTGGTTCAGTGGTCTCTGAAACTGGTGGGATCCTTGCTCCCTTGTCTTCATCCCTTGTCTTCATTATCTCAGAGATTTTGAAGCTATTGCAAGCCAGTGGACTTTCAAATTAACATGGCGTAGAGCCCTCCTTCCCCCTTTGTCCTTTACGCATACCACCTTTTTCTTCTCTTTCCTCTCTTTCTCTCTCTCTTCTTTCCTGTGTGACCATCCAAGGATTGGGGCCCTATGGCCACTTAGGGCAAGAAGCTTGATCCCTCTGTCCTCTGGTCTGCTTATATCTTTTTCAGTGTGTATCCTTTCCTTTTCCTGTCCCTCGGTTCTCTTGCCTCACCTTATTTTTCTCTTATCTCCTGTTTCATCCTCTCCGGCTAAACAGAGCTGAGGTGGAGGAGGAGTCTACGGCACCTAATGGCCAACCCTCGTGCATCACACAATGCTTTGGCCTTGTGGGTGGCACCGACTCCTCCCCCCTCAAAAAAATTAATAAAATCTCCCATGCGGGTGCACGCCTTCAGCACTTATCCAGCGGTAATGAATGGCGATGATGCAAGAGAAGAACAAGAATTATGGTAGGTACGTCATTTTCATATTTTGCCTATAACCCCTACAGTAACAGATCCATACTGGGCTCCCATAGTCCAAGACTGGCCTCACATAAGTTCTGTATAATGGCATGATCACTTTCTCACTTCTACTTTTAAAATTTCTTTTGCTGGTCCAGATTAGCATTTTTGCTTTTGAAATCTGTGCCTCACAGTGAGATAAGCTTGTCAAGTTATATGGTTTATTGTTATTCCAAGATCTTTTTCTTCTAATGACTGTCTGAGAGGGAGTCCATCCAGACTGTGTGGTCTTTTGTGGTGGTTACCTAGGTGAATGACACAACACTTTTCCCAATTCAAACTCATACCCCAAGATTGTGTCCATTGTAGGATATTGTTTAAACTATTCTGTAGTACTGTTTTATCCTCTAGGGTTTTGACCACCCTTGCTATCTTTGTATCATTGGCATACTTGCTGAGCCAGCATGAGTCATGTCTCCCAATGTCTGCAATGAATATCTGAAATAGCAGTGACCCCAAAACCAAGTCCTGTGGAACCCCACTAGTGACCTCCCTTGTGTCAGAACAGTATCTTCTTATGCACACTCTCTGGGTTCTGTTACCGAGCCAACTGTGTGTCCACTGAACTATTCTGGTGTTCACTTTTAGTTCTGTGAGTTTTTCTATTATTGCTCCATTCAGTACGGTGTCAAAGGCCTTTGAAAAATCAAGACATATACAGACGACTGGCATTCCCTTATCTAGCGATCCTGATACTTTCTCACAGAAGCACAATAAATCAGTTACACAGGACCTATTTCTGGTAAAACCATGTTGCTCTGTATCCTTAGAGCCGTATTATTTTGATGCGCTTCAATCCTATCTTTAATGATTGATTCAAGCAACTTCCCAAGGACCGAGGTTAGACTTATGGGCCTATTATTTTTGCAGTGTGCCTTGCTACCCTTTCTGTGTATTGGGATCACCATAGCAGTTAGCCAATCTGATGGGATTTCATTTTTGTCTAGTGACATAGTGAATATCTTCTGCAGTGGCTTGGATACATAGGATGTCAAGAGCTTTAGTAATCTAGGAGACATATTATCAGGGCCAGCAGAATGGGTATTTTTTTTAATAATTTATTGATTTTGTCATTGATGTTCTCCATTATTCCTGTTGTACCCCCGTTGGTTTACATCTTTCCATTAAATGTTTTTTTTGTAGAAAAAAAGATGCAAAATATTTATTAAATACTTCAGCCATCTCATTTGAGTCAATTATTACCTGATTTTCCTCTATAATAAAACATGAGACACTATTTGAATTTCTTTGAGAATTTATGCATGCATAGAATGCCCTCACATTGTCTTTGTTCTTCTTTGTTGCTAAGCTCTTCTCAAGTCTCTGTTTGCTTTTTTTATTCTTAGTTTGCATTCTTTTTGTATTTGCTTGTATTTTATCCAGTTTTCATGTGTTGTGTTTTTGGAGTATGTATTGTACATTTTTTTTTTAGCAACTTTTTTAAGCTGTTTGTTAGCCATTTGGGTTTTGATACCCCTCTTGTTATATTTCTTTGTCTTTCTTTATGTTTTTCACAGATTTTAAATATTTCTCCTTAAAAAATATCCCACATTTCTTTAGTATTTTTATTTTCTAATAGTATGTCTCATTGTAGCTTGTTTAGGTCCTCTCTAATAGAAATCATATTTGCTGTGTTGTAGTTATACACTTCCCTACAACCTTTATGTAATGGAAAACATTCTTGGTATGAGAAAAGAATAGTGTTATGGTCACTACTTCCAAGTGGTGCATCCACTTCACAATCTGAGATGTGCACTTCATTGCTACTTATTACGATATCTAATGATCTTACTTCGAGAGGGCTCTTGCAGTAGGTATTCACATAGAGGACTGACCCATCAGGCGTCAGGACCCCATGGAAAAATTTCTAGCTAGCAGTCTCTGGCGGGGGACTGCTCCCACGTCAGGTGACCGGCGTCATATGACGTCAATATAAAGGGGCGGTCCCCCATGCCTGCCTTCCAGTTCTTTCCTGCCATCGGCTTGTGAAAGGTCCCCGAGGTTGAACAATGCTCGTCAGTCTTTTGTCGGTCCCTAAGTTTTCAAACTTTTCGACCTATTTTCTCTGTTTTTTCTCTTTATTCACGATTCACTGTGTATGTTGTCCCCGATGCCCTCCGAATCACATAAGAATAAGTGCGACTCTTGTGGTTCCCAACTTCTGCACAAGGATGGACACTCCTTATGCCTCTTCTGTCTTGGCCCAGACCACCCCGTGGAGAAGTGCCAGCACTGCCAGAAATTTAACTCCACTACCCGCAAAAGAAGGCAGCAGTCCCTGGAAGCCCATATCCTAAAGAAGAAAATGACCTCCATGGAAAAAGAGCTAAAAGGCAGGCGTCCACTTCCCCCGAAGGTCACAAGAAAAAGCGCGGCAAGGAGAAGCACCGAGAACGGAACCGGCTCCCACAGCAGCCACGACTCTGGCCAGAGTCGCGGCACTCAAGGTGATGTCCCTTCCGGAGGATCGCTCCATGACGGCCGTCTTGGTGGTGACCAAGAAGGCGTCGCCCCTCCCATCTGGCTTGCGCTGGGGCCCTTCTGGAGCCTCTGGGGCAAAGAAGGCCTCTGCTCTGGTGAAGGCTGCTTCTACCACGCAGCCTTTGGGTCAGAGCGGGTCCGGTAAGTTGGACGTCGGTCCTACCGACAGCCACCCGAACAAGGCTGCTAAGCCGCTTACCCCTTCGGGGGAGTGCCCAGCCAAAACTCCACCCATCAAGGCCGCACCTCCAGCACAGCTTTTCTCAGGCAGGGAGTCTGATAAGTCGGACATCGGCCCCTTCGACGCTCACCCGGATTCGGCCAATAAGTCGGACACCGATTCCACCGATGCCCGCCCGACCAAGAAGCCTACGCCAGACCCCACGGAACAGTCCGATGCCCCAGGCTCTTCGCAACACTCCAAGTTGCCCTCTGAGATCCCCACGTCTCCTCAGTTGACCCCCGGGGATTATAATCCTCCTTCCCCGGTCGTCACTGAGGATACTGGGATGCTGCCATCAGGGAATCCTCCTTCTGGACCAGATCCCCTGATGCCAGACCCTCAGATGCCGGTCCCGACACCGGCCTACCCGATGCCATCTGGCATCTCCTTACCTGGCGATAGGCCTATCCTTCCATCTGGTCCTTTGGACCCTATCGAAGGTGTACCCACACCAGTCCCAACACCTGTGGGGCCAGCGTTACCACTGCTTGGCCCACCAGCAGGACCTCTGCCAGGTCCCTCTGCTCCATCAGAGCCCCTGGCACCCGGGTACCCAACACCGCACTGTCCGGTGCCACAATACCCGACTCCGCAGTATCCGGAGCCCCAGCACCCGACACCGCAATATCCGGCACCACAGTACCCGATGCTGGGTTACCCGCCATCGGGTTACGTATACTCTTTCTATGGATATCCCCAATATCCGAATCCCCCTCCTCCTCCACCTCCACTGCCCACTCTCCAGCTGCCAGAAGATCTGAAGGAGACCTTGGCCTTCTAGTGGGCTGAGGCCAAGGCTCAGCTCACTCGTGAGGTCAAGAGTCATCTGCCGATGCTGGACCCTATACAGGATCCCCTACGTCAGAGATGGAAGACTCTCTCCCCCTTCCCAACACCAGAGGACAGCCCTCTGGTGCCCGAGGAAGGGAGGATACACGCCCCAGGGAATCCCCCAGAGGGGCCGTCCCTCCCCCTCATAGGGAGGAGTCTGCCTTCTCTTCATCTAATACTTCTGACTCAGACTCAGAGACAGGACGCTCTCATCCCGAAGACGAGTCACGTACTCCAGAGGGCCCTCGGATGAGGACTCCTCCGAAGTCTCCTCCGGAGGGCCCCTCCTTTCTGGAGTTATTGAGGAAAATCCAGGAGGTCCATCAGTGGCAATCAGTGGAGCCAGACCCACAGTGTAAGAAACTCGCTGCTCATCTGGATCTGCCCGAGACCGCTCCTACACTGATCCACCCTGGATAGAGCCTCAGGCGGCTCTTGTTTCCACTATTTGGAAACAACCGTCTGTGCTAGCCCCCCTTCCTAGGAAAGCGGACAGGCTATATCAGGCTCCTGAGGGTGTAGACTTCCTTAGCCTCCAACCCAAGGTGGATTCGGTCGTTATCAGCGCCGCTCATGGCCGCTCCACAAATCCCAAGCACCTCAGCTCATCTCTGCCTGATAAGGAATCCCAGTTTCTGGACCAATATGGGAAGAAGATCTAGTCCTCTTCTACCCTTGGTATTAGGGCCCTGAACTATGTGGCACATATGGGGGATTTTCAGAAGACCATCCTTAGTCAGGTGAAATCTAAATTGGACTCCCTTCCTGAGTCGCAGACTAAGCACGAAGTGGCAGATCTTGTCTGTTCTGCTCGTTCAGCCAGTGGGCAAATGCTTCATGACACTTGCGACGCAGTGGACACAGAAGGAGCTCGGCCTTCGCCGTAAGCCAACAGCATCACACCTGGCTCCACGTGTCGGGTTTGGTTCCTGAAGTGCAATCCGCGATCCAGGATGCTCCCTTCAGGGGTTCGGTGCTGTTCGGGGGGTGATGTCAAGGACATCATTACCAAACTGCAGGAGAAGGGCACTGCACTAAAGTCTGTCAACTCTATGTACAGGCCCCCTTAAGGGCAGTAGTGTCCCTTTCATAGACAAAACCGACAGCAACAAAAACCACAGGGCAAACAGGCCAACAAACGTCGGGTCCCCTCCAGCAACCAAGACTCCCCCCAGCAAAACATCTGTGGGAGCCTCGGCTGCTGCGCTGCCCCACATCTCCTGACTCCCTGCCTCTCCCATTGCCTCTGGAGGTCTCAGAGGAACTGGTAGGGGGGAGATTCTCCTCCCATCTGCCGGGTTGGGAGAGGATAGCGTCAGATGCTTGGGTGCTCCAGTTGATATCAGCAGGACACTCAATAGAGTTTCTGCAGAACCCCCCCAAGTCGTCTTACTCCCCGCAACATCTTCCTCTGGTCCTAGAGGAAATTATTTCCCTTCTCTCGAAGGCGGCGATAGAACCAGTTCTTACACATCTCTAGGGAACAGATTACTATTCCCATTTCTTCCTAATTCCAAAGAAAACGGGAGATCTGAGGCCTATCCTGGACCTCAGCTCCCTGAACATGTTCGTGGAGTATAAACACTTCAGAATGCTCTCCTTGCACAGCCTTCTACCTCTTCTTCAGCAGGGACCGTGGCTATGCACTCTGGACATGCAGGATGCCTACCTGTATATCCCCATATGCCCTTCCCACCGCAGATTCCTTCATTTTTGCTTTCAGGGGGACCACTACCAATTCAAGGCCCTCCCATTTGGTCTTTTCTCGGCCCCCCAAGTGTTTACCAAGTGCATGTCTGTGGTAGCAGCCCACCTGCGTACCCAGGGAGTTCAGGTATTCCCATACCTGGTCGACTGGCTCCTGGCAGCCCCGTCCAGGGAGGAACTCCTGCACTCCCTTTCCCTCACCCTGTAGGTTTTCACCAGCCTGGGTATCGCCATCAACCAGGCCAAGTCCCATTTGGTCCCTTGCCAATGCCTACAGTTTATAGGGGTGATTCAAACAACATGAAGTCTTGCTGTATTCTGACATATGCAGTTAGGTCCTGCCTTTCAACTGCCCCGGAGAACAAAGAGTTAAACTTTCCATGGCCAGCATGGAATGTTCACCATGAGCTCGGTTGAAGCCCCTGTCTGCTGTTGTTTAAACTGCAACCGTCAGATTCTTTACTCCGCCTCACCGAACAGTCGCTCCAGAGATTTCTCCTTTGATCGGTTCAAAAAAGTCGATTGAAGTGTTATTTTTTTTTGGTCAGTTTCTACCGAATTGCTGTTACCGCTTAGTCGGTTCAAGTCTCTGTCTGTGGTACCGTGAGTACTAGATAGGTTTTCTGTGTAGTCTCTGTGTGGAACTTGTAAATTGTAGCCGAACCGATCAGTTTGAGGTAAAAAAAGTTTGTGATTCATTTAGTGTGTGGTAACCGGTCCGTATCGGTTCTAAAAAAAAAACAGATTTTATTACGTTTTTTTTCCAAGACCATGGCACGGTCAGGAACTGATAGGGGAGTCTTGCCTGGCAGATTGCCAAGGTGGCACGTTTTGATAGGACTGGCCATGTCTGAGAAACCCAAGAAAAACCGGCCCACTGGTTTCAACACTGCAGTGTGTGTGGAAGTCTTTGCCAAGGCTGATCCCACACCACCTGTGTTTATTGTCTGGGGTTTGACCACCTCAATTCAGACTGCCAAATTTGTAAGAATTTTCCCAAATCTACCCTGGAAAGAGATTAGGTAGACTGAGGAAAGGGAGGCTGAGAAGTCCGCCTGACCGGATGGCCAGTCCGTTTGTTCGACCGAACTAGAAGAGTGCCCTCTAACCAGGCGATACTTCTTCAGGCAAAGGAGAGCCGATTCTGAGGAGTCAGTTCGGTGAAAAGGAAAAGAAAAGATAAATCGTCCAGTTCAGACCCAGAAATTCATACTCCGACCGCTGATGAGATAGCTAAGGTGATAAGGATAGTGCATCATTATTGGTTCCAACCGAACCGGCACCATCTGGCAGGGGTTCGGTTCGGTCGGTTCCCCCAGTTCCGGATTACACTTTGGAAGAATTTTATGAACCGGAGGAGGAGGAAAGAGAGTATGAGGATGATTATGGTGATTATGAAAGTCTGGATGTGCCTATTAACCCGGACATCTCCCCAGACAGACCTTCAGGTGTTTCTCCTCCTAGGCTTTCTGAGTCCCCTTCTCACTATATGTTTTACAAAAAAGTGGCTGAGACCCTCCAGCTTCCTGTGGAGGAAGCAGTAGAGGATCAGGAGGAGCCTGATTTTGTTGAGATGATGGACATCCCAGAGTCCAGGAGACTGTCTATTCCCCTCCACAAATCCTTTGGGAAACAGACACATAAAATTCTTAAGTCTCCTAATTCTATACCTCCTGTGGACAGACGAATGGACAAGAGGTACACTCTCTCAGGCTCAGACACGGAGTTCCTTTTCCAGCAATGCAGCCATGTTGGGGAAGTGCAGGCTGCTGCCTGTGATCAGGCAAATATCCCTTTGGCATCACACCCCCCAGACAAGGACTCCAGGAAGATTGATGCCATGGCAAAGAAACAATACATGGCAGCATCTTTGGGACTCAGGCAGGCTAACTATATGGCCTATACAGCTAGATACCAGAAGTTCAGGTAGGATACTGTGCTGGCTGTGGCTAAACAGGCCTCTGACCAGCTTGCCAAGGAGCTGGAGCAGGTGGCTGCAGATGGGATTGAGGCATCTAAAGTGCAATTTCATGCTGCTGTGGACTCCAGTGATGTTTCATCAAGAGTCATGGCTACATCTGTGGCTCTTTGGAGGATGGCTTGGCTCAGATGTACTAGCCTCTCACAGGATACCCAGGCTAAGGCCATGGATTTTCCTGTAATTGGTAATTCTCTGTTTGGGGAGCAGACAGAGAACTACATGAAAAAGACGGATGAGTACAGGACCACTTACAGGAGTGCTCAGGCCAAAGAAGGCAAGCAACTCCTCAAAGGCAGCAGTCCAGGGGCAGGGGCAGGCCTTTCCAAAGGCCTTTTTTACCAAGCTCAGGCCTCCTCTTCTTTCTCTCAGAGGGGGTTCTTTAGAGGGACAGGCAGACAGGGATGAGCAGGCCTGCATCCACCCCTCAGCCTAAAGCCCCTGCCAACAGACACTTGATGGGTCTGCCGGGCCGATTCTCCCCATTCCAGTAGGGGCAGGCTGGCTTACTTTGTCCAGGACTGGAAGTCTCTAACATCAGACAAGTGGGTCCTGGAAGTAGTAAGCAAGGGACTGGTTCTCAGCTTCAAAAAATTTCCCAAGATGAGAACCAGATCCTTTCCACCTGCGAATCTCTCAGAGACCCTTGCCCTAGAGGCAGAGGTTTCTTCTCTCCTAGCTCTCAGAGCTATAGAGAGGGTTCCCACCCTACACAAGAGCAAACGATTGTACTCCAGGTACTTCCTAACCCCCAAAAAGACAGGAGAATGGCGGCCCATCCTGGACCTAAGATATCTGAACAAACATCTTTTAAAGCCAAAGTTCAAAATGGTGACTCTGGGAATTATCCTTCCCTCTCTAAGGCCAGGGGACTGGCTAGCCTCCCTGGACCTCAAAGATACCTACTTTCACATTCCCATCAGGTGCTCCCACAGAAAGTACCTCAGGTTCGAGTTGCCCTCAGGCCACAATCAATTCAGAGCAATGCCCTTTGGCCTAACATCAGCCCCAAGGGTTTTCACAAAGTGCCTGGCAGTAGTGGTTGCTTTCCTAAGGAGAAATAAGTTCTCCATCTTCCCATACTTGGATGTCTGGCTCATAGTAGGTCAGTCTCCAGACCAAGTCAAGTCACATTTGCAAGTGACCCAGCAAGTGCTCACTTCCTTAGGATTCCTTCTCAGCCTTCCAAAGTCAGTTCTTGAACCAGTACAGCTCCTCACCTTCATAGGTGCAGAGCTGGATACAGTAAAGGCAAGAGCCATCCTTCCCCTGGAAAGGGCAAGGACCCTCATAGAACTGGCCTCTTCATTCACCCTTCAGGTGTCTCGACCAGCAAGGCATTTCCTTCAGCTTCTGGGCCACATGGCAGCTTCCACAACAGTGGTCCAAGGAGCGAGATTCCAGATGAGGGACATTCAGTTCCACTTAAGAGCCTTCTGGTCCCAAAGAAAGGATTCCCTTACCAAACTAGTCCCAGTGACTCAAACCCTGATCTAAGACTTACAATGGTGGCAGGATCAGGACAATTTGAGACAAGGGGTTCCTTTTGTCACTCAGTCTCATTCAGTGATACTCACCACAGATGCTTCCCTGCTGGGCTGGGGAGCCCATTTGGGGGATCTTACCACCCAAGGACTGTGGTCACCTCAGGAATCTCTGCTTCACATCAATCTCTTGGAACTCAGAGCAGTGTTTCTGCAAGCTTTTTCCAAATCTGTACAGAACAAGGTGGTCCAGATCAGAACAGACACCACCACCATGTGGTACATCAAGAAGCAGGGAGGCACTCGGTCTACAGCCTTGTACACAGAAGCAATGAAGTTGTGGTCCCTGGACTAGTCCCTGCAAACCTCTCTGATAGCAGTTCACCTACCTCCCAGGGAAGGACAATGTCCTGGCAGATGCTCTGAGCAGAATATCCCAGTGCCATCACGAATCGACCCTAGATCCTCTAGTTTTGAAAGTGATTTTCTTGAGATGGGGCACTTCAGAGATAGATCTTTTTGCAGCCCCAGACAATCACCAACTTCCTCTCATTTGTTGCAGACCCCCAGTCTTGGGCCTAGTCCCCCTGGATGCTCTGATTCTGAACTGGGAAGGGAAATTTCTGTATGCTTTTCCCACCTTCCCTCTCCTGTTCAAAGTGTTAGTCAAGGTAAGGTCACAACCATGCAAGGTGATTCTGATTGCTCCAGACTGGACCAGACAGCTCTGGTGTCCCCTGTTGCTGTCCCTAGCAGTCCACCTTCCCCTGTCTCTTCCCAGGAATTACAACCTGTTGACATCCTCTCAGGGAGGATTTGGTACCCAAATCTTTGGTCTCTCAATCTCAAGGCATGGCTCTTGAAGAGTTAGTTTGCAGATCTGCATCTTTCCCAAGGGGTTCTGGATGTCCTTAAGGCTTCTCGAAAGCCTTCCACCAGAAAGACTTACAACTCAAATGGAAAAGATTCAGCATTTGGTGTTCTAGAAACATTTCTCGAACTTTGCTGGGTTGCCTCACGGTTCTGGACTATATGGTCCATCTTAGGCCTAGGCTTCAGACCAGCTACCCTTAAAGTACACTTGGCAGCTGTTTCTGCTTTCTTGTCAGTAGGCAAGCCTTCCTCTCTACCATCCCATCCTGTGTTTTGTAAGTTTTTCAAGGGTTTGCTTCACACCAGTCCCCCTTTTAGGGATCCTGCTCCTGCTTGGGACCTTAATGTTTGCATTGCTCAGCTTATGCAACCCCTCTTTGAGCCTTTGTCCTCTGCAGAGCTTAAGTACTTGACTTGGAAAACTGTGTTTTTGGTAGCCATTACTTCTACCAGGTGTATCAGTGAATTGCAAGCCCTGTCGGTGGAATCTGATTTCATCTCTTTCCATAGAGATAAAGTGGTCCTAAGAACTAACAGAAAGTTCTTACCTAAAGTGGTTTCGGATTTCCACCTCAACCAGTCTATATCTCTCCCTGTTTTCTTCACTGACCATTCCTTCTCGGGAGAGAGGAGGCTGCACAGCTTGGACGTTAAGAGCCCTTAGCTACTACATAGAGCATACCAAGGGTCATAGGTTTGAATCCCTCCAGTTGTTCCTTACGTATGGAGAAGTTGGTAAGGGCAAACCTGCCACTAAGAGATCTGTTGCCAGGTGGATTGTTTCTTGTATACAATTCTGCTATGAAAAACTGGGTAAAACTCCACCCTCAGGCCTAAGGGCTCATTCCACTAGAGGTACAGCTGCTTCCCTGGCTGCTGCCAGGGATATTCTCTCTTACAAATTTGTCAAGCAGCCACCTGAGAAAGCGGTCCATACTTTCACCAAGCATTACTCTGATATCCAGGCTAGGAGTGATGCTCGGTTTAACACAACAGTACTTCAGAGCCTGTTTGCAAGGTAGGTTCTGTCCTCCTCCATGGAGGTACTGCTTGTGGTCTGCATATAACAGAATACAGCAAGACTTCATGTTGTTTGAAGAAAAATTACTCACATTAGTAATGTTGTTTCTTCAATGGAGTCTTGCTGTATTCTGGTCCCCCGCCTCCCTCCTCAGAACCTAGTTTTGGGATGTGGGTGGGGAGCAGTGTTGGCACCTTAGGGGTGTCCTTTTTCACCCTCTTTAGTTTGGGTGAGTGGTTGTGTTTTGATGTGTTTTGTTTTGGGTTTCCTGACTTGAGTCTTCCTTTTGAAACCAAAAACCCTTTTATATAGATATAGTTGCCAGTTGGCTAGTATGAGTTTTACAGTTTCCACACAGAACTTCTAGTAAGTATTGCTCGTAAAGATCTGATGGTTGCAGTTTAAACAACAGCAGACAGGGGCTTCAACCGAGATCGTGGTGAACATTCCATGCCGGCCATTGAAAGTTTTACTCTTTGTTCTCCGGAGCAGTTGAAAGGCAGGACCTAACTGCATATGTCAGAATACAGCAAGATTCCATTAGAAGAAACAACATTACTAAGGTGAGTATTTTTTCTTCTGGACACGACCACTGGCAAAGCCTTTTTGCCTCCAGACAGGGTAGACACCCTTCAGACTCAGGCCTGTCTTCTGTCCAATCGCAGGAAAGTCGGAGCCAGGTCAGTCCTCCACCTCCTCGGGCTAATGACGGCTGCCATTCCAACAGTCCCACTCACTCGGCTCCATATGAGAATCTCTCAATGGATGCTTCGGTCGCAATGGGACCAGACCTTGGACAATCTAGACCAAGAGGTACTAGTTTCTGATCCCATTATCAGGGACATGCATTGGTGGATGGTTCAGGAGAACCTTTGCCTGGGAGTTCACTTCAACATCGAATCCCTCTCCCGGACGTTGACGACAGATGCATCAGGAGAAGGCTGGGGTGCCCATCTAGGGTCTCACAGGACTCAGGGCAGCTGGTCCAAGTGTGCTCGAACTGAGAGCAGTCCTTTATGCCCTTGAGGCTCTACACTCCCTCATCCTCTCAGGTCATCTCCTCATACAATCAGGCAACATGTGTGTAGTCTGGTATCTCAACAAGCAGGGAGGAACATGTTCTTACCCCCTGTGCCAGGAAGCGATGAGAGTCTGGCATTGGGCTACCCAGCATCACCTTCACTTGACTGTGATTCACATTCCGGGAGTGGAAAACACACTGGTGGACCAACTCATTCGGTTCTCAGCCAGATCCCATGAATGGGAGTTGGATCAAGAAGTCTTAAACGACATCTTTCAGCGATGGGGAACACCTCAGATAGACCTCTTCGCTTCTCCCCAAAACGCAGAACTTCCTGCCTTCTGCTCACTCGCTCTAGGGTGAGACATTTTTTGGCGGGATGCTCTGTCTCTCGCTTGGAGGGACAGATTCATTTATGCCTTCCCTCCCATTTCCTTAATTCTGAGGGTCCTAAACAAACTCAGATCAGAGTGAGCTCGAATGATTCTCATCGATCCCTTCTGGTCCAGGCAAGTTTGGTTCTCTCTTCTGCAACAGTTTTCAGAGGAACCTCCACTTCCTCTGCCTCTGTCACAACAATTGCTGACCCAGGATCAGAGGACCCTGGTTCATCCAGGTCTCAAATCCCTTCATTTACACGCATTGCTCCTGCAGATGTAGCAAAAGCCCGCTTCGAAGTTTCTCCGCTCATAGCGGACATCTTGGTAGAGCCCAGAAAGCCTTCCACCAGATCCACCTATGCTATGAAGTGGAAACGATTTTCTATTTGGGCTAGCTCGAAAGACTTCAAACCTTTCTCATGCCCAGTCAATAAAGTCCTGGACTACATGCGTCACTTCTTCGATCTGGGTCTCAGCCATTCCTCATTAAAGGCCCACATGGCCTCTATTTTAGCCTACCATATTCTCTTCAGGGACAGGACTTTTGCCCAATTGGAAGTCTCCAAAACCTTCCTCAGAGGGGTTCTCCATTTGAGACCCCCCATCCGCATTCCTGCCCCTCCTTGGGACTTGAATTTCATTCTGGAGAAGCTTACCCTGCCCCCCTTCGAGCCGGCAGCTACAGCAGATTTAAAGTTCCTTTCTTGGAAGACACTCTTCCTAGTGGCCATTACTTCTGCTCGGCGCATTTCTGAGCTCCAGGCCTTGTTGTGCAAAATCCCATAATTGATTTTCCACAAGGAACGTGTGGCTCTACGCACCAACCCTAAGTTTCTCCCGAAGGTGGTGGCTGAATCTACTCTGAATCAATCCATCAAGCTACCCGCTTTCTTTACGCAACACTCCAATCAAGGGGAGTACCTCTTGCATACCTTGGATGGTCACAGAATACTGAGATACTACACCATTCGGACTAAGGATCTCAGGAAAACTGATCAGCTTTTTGTCTCCTTTGCTTACAAAAGAGAAGGCAATGCTGTTTCTAGGCAATGCCTATCAAAATGGTTGGCTCATTGTATCACTTTCTATTATGACAAGTACAACAAGACCCTACCGGGTTAAGTCAGAGGTCACTCCACCAGAGGAGTAGCTGCCTCTGCTGCTTGTTTCAAGAATGTGTCAGCGGCAGACATATGTGCAGCCGCAACTTGGACTTCTGTCCATACCTTTACGAAACACTACAGTTTGGACATTGCCTCTTGCTGTAGAGCAGGCTTCGGGTTGGCTGTACTACAAGGTCTCCTTTCATGAGGCCTGTTTCAGCCTGAGGTTCCATGCTATGGATGACAGTCCTCCTCCCAAGGGCTTTTTCTTGTTCCAGACTGCTTGAGACTCAGTCCTATATGTGAATACCTACTGCAAGAGCCCTCTGGAGTAAGATGGTACAGTTGCGTAGAGCTTGCCGTAACAGTAGATCTTCGAGAGGGCTCTTGCAGGTATTGCCTCGCCCTCCATCCCCCTAAGCTTTTTTAGCTCCATTTCCATGGGGGGAATATCCTCTTCTCTCTCGTCTTGCCTCTTTTGGCCCTTGGCGGGAAAGAACTGGAAGGCGGGCGTGGGGGACCGCCCCTTTATACTGACATTGTTTGATGCCGGTCACCTGACTTGGGGGCGATCCCCCACCAGAGACAGCTGGCTAGAAAATTTTCTGTGGGGTCCTGATGCCTGGCAGGTTAGACCTATATGTGACTACCTACTGCAAGAGCCTCTCTCAAAGATCTACTGTTACAGTAAGTTCTTACATAACTACTTTTTTGTTCCTCGAGTTGGAAGATGTTTGAGTTGTTTTGATGGCAGATAAGGACCACTTTGCCCACCTAGTCTGCCCATTTTCCCTACCTAATATAACACCGTAGGCTCTACATGATCTCTGGCTTTACCCCATCCCCTTTGTTTTCTATTAAGGTTCCCTTATGCCTCTCCCATGCCTTCTTAAATCCTATTACAGTTATTGCCCCCACCACCTCCTCAAGGAAGCTGTTCCAGGCATTTGCCACTGTGAAGAAGTGTTTCCTTACATCTCCCTTGAGTCTACCACCCTCCAGCTTCATAGTATGACCCCTTGTTCTTGAGCATCTTTTTCTCTTAAAAAGGCTTTCCTCTAACCTTATTTATACCTATGAGGTATTTGAAAGTTTCTATCATATTCTCCCTCTCCCTCCTCTCCTCCAGAGTGTACCTATTGAGACCCTTCAGTCTCTCCTCATAGGGCTATTCATGCCGATCCTGGACCATCTTAGTTCCCTCCTCTGTACCGCTTCTACTCTGTTTACGTCTTTTTGGATATAAGGTCCCCAGAACTGGACACATTACTCTAGGTGAGGTCTCACCAGAGATTTATACAGAGGTATCGCCACCTCCCACTTTCTGCTGGTGATGCCCCTCCCTATGCACCACAGCATCCCACTGTCTCTCTCCACTGCCTTTTCACACTGTTTGGCCACCTTTAGGTTAGATATGATTACTCCTAGGTCGCTTTCCTGTTTGGTGGTCCCCAGTACCACTCCCCCCATTTTGTACTCCCACTCTAGGTTTCTTGTGCCCCAAATGCATGATTTTGCACTTCTTTGCATTGAATCTTTGTTGCCACACTCTTGACCACTCCTCAAGCTTTCTTAGATCCCTATTCATTTTTCCAAACACACTCCCCAGCGTGTCTACCCTATTGCCAATTTTAGTGTCATCTGCAAAAAGGCATACCTTTCCTTCTAGCCCCTCTGCAGTGTCACTAATCAAGATATTAAAGATGACCGGTCCCAGTACTGAGCCCTGTGGCATCCCACTGGTCACCCTCCCTTTCTTGGAGTGAACTCCATTTACCACCAACCTCTGTCACCCATCCCCCAACCAATTTGTTACTCACTTTACCACTTTGGACCACTCCCAGGCTGCCCAGCTTGTTTACGAGTCTCCTGTGTGGGACAGTGTCGAAGGCCTTGCCAAAATCTAGGTAGGCCACAACCACCCTGTTCTACCTCCCTGGTCGTCCAGTCAAAGAAATCTATTAGATTTGTTTGACATGACCTACCCCTAGTGAATCCATGCTGTCTCTGATCTTGTAAGCCACTGGATTAAAAAATATTCCACTATCCTTTCTTTCAGTAGTAATTCCGTTAATTTCCCTGCCATCAAATTCAGGCTGACTAGCCTGTGATTGCAAGCCTTCTCCCTGCTACCACCTTTGTGTAGTGGGACTTCATCCACCCTCTTCCAGTCCTCTGGGACCACACCCATCTCCAGTGAGTAGTTGAATAGGACTGTCAGACGAACAGCCAGCACCTCTCTGAGCTCCCTCAATATCCTTGGATGTATCCCATCTGGCCCCATTGCCTTGTCCACTTTCAGATCTGCAAGTTCCTTCAGGACTCTCTCCTCTGTAAATGAACTAGTGTCCACGTCTATTCCTTTGATGCTTCTGACACTCATCTGTGGTCCCTCACCTTCTCTTTCATCTGTGAACACTGAACAAAAGTATTCGTTCAGGATGTCTGCTTTTTCCTTGTCCCTTTCCGCACATTCTCCCCTTCCCTTCTTAACCTTACAATCCCTCCCCTGGTCTTTCTCCTTTTGCTTACAACACACCTGAAAAATCTCTTGTCCCCTTTCTTTACTGTCTGTGCAGTTTTCTCTTCCATTTGTGCCTTTGTGCTCCTGACTGCTTTCCCTGTCTCTCTCTGCTTCTCCAGATACACTTCCCTATCATCCTCCTCCCTCTGTGTCTCCTTGTACCTCTTGAATGTTCTTATTTTGCCCTTACCTTCCCAGACACCTCTTTTGAGAACCAGAGTGGTCTCTTTTTCCTCTTGCCTTTGCTTACTTGCCTGATGCAGAGCTTTGTTGTCTTCACTGTTTCCACTTTTTGTTTCTCCCACTGTTGGTCCACTCCACCCAAGTCCTCCCCGCTGCCAGGGCATCCCTGAGGCATTACCCCATCATTGTAAAATTGATCATTCTGAAGTCCAGGACCCCCACCTTTGTGTGGTTCAATTCTGACACACTTCTTATATTGAACCACACCATACGGTGATCACTGTTCCCCATTTGGCCACCCACCGTGACGTCTGTAACACTGTCCCTGTTAGTGAGTACCAGGTCCAGTAATGCTCCTTCATGAGTGGACTCCTTTACTCGTTGCCTGAGAAATACCCCCTGCAGGTAGTCCAGGATGTCTCTGCTCCTAGCAGAAACTGCTGATGCGATGCTCCAATCTACTTCCAGCAGATTGAAATCTCCCACCAGCAGCACCTCCCCCTTATTTGCCATCTTTTGGATGGCTTCCACTTGAACCTTGTCTGTCTTTTCCCCCTGTGCTGGAGGTCTGTAGATCATGCCAGTGCAAATAGATGCTCCATTTCCTGTCTCTAGGGTGACCCACAGTACCTCCACCCCTCCCTGTGTTCCCTGTACCTCTGTCACTGTTATGCTATCTTTCACATAAAGAGCAACTCCCACCCCCCTTTTTCCCACACTGTCCTTCCTGAACAGAGTACAGCCTAGTATGGCTATATCTCAGTCATGGTTCTCAGTGCACCATGTTTCTGTAATGGTGACAGTGTCCAAGTCAGCCTCTGCCATAATGGCTTCTAAGTCTGGAATTTTATTTCCAAGACTTTGAGCGTTGGCACATATGACCTTCCAACTTCTAGTGCCACCCTGCTCGAGAACCCCCCATTTCCCCCTTTTGCCCTCTCTCCTTACTGCCTCTGTTCTCATTCCCATCTTTCTTCATTACCACTAACTTGTTTTTCTTTCTGTTAGGTACCTTGGAGATTTGTCTCCCTTAGGGTTCTCCCTGCTGAGTACTCCGGTTTGGGGGGGGGCAGTTTATGTCTCCCTGCTTCCTTCTGCCACCCCCCTCAGCTAGTTTAAATGTTCACCAATGTAACATTTAAACAATTCACTGAGTACTACGGTTCCCCTTCTGGACAGATGCAGGCCATCTCCCCATACAGGCCTTTATCCCTGCATAGGTGACCCCAGTGTCGAGTGCAGCTGAACCCCTCCTCTCTGTACCATTTCTTCAACCACTGGTTGAAGCTCCTGGTATGGAGTACCTCATCCTCCACCTGTCATAGACAGGCAGCACCTCAGAAAAGGCCACTGAGCTTGTTACCTTCCTAAAATCCCTCCCACACTCCCCCACTTCCTGGACTCCTCTTGAACTATCCTCTCCCCATCCCTAGTCAGGTCATTTGTCCTCAGGTGGACTGTGACATCTAGCCCCCCCCCATCCTGCTGCCCTAGCGATCTCCAGGATCCACTTTCCATCCCACTGAACCATGGTACTGGGTAGGCACTTACCCTCCCTCTCCCCCTTCCTTCGTTTCCCCAGATCTGTCCCTCTAATGATGGAGTCCCCCACCAGAAGTTGCTTCAAACAACATGAAGTCTTGCTGTATTCTGACATATGCAGTTAGCCCCAGCAATTGAACTGCTCTGGAGAGTAAAGCGTTACCTCTATGCGGGAAGCATAGAACGTTGAGCGCGAGCTCTGTTCAAACCTCTATCTGCAGCACTTCAAAGTGTAACCGTCAGATTCTTTACTCCGCTAACTGAACAGTCACTCTGGAGAGTGCTCCTTTGCTTGTCGGTTCGGTTTGAAAACCCGTTGCTTTAAAATACAGTTTTTTGTTTATTTTCGGCTTCAAATCCCTGTCTGCGGTACAGTAAGTGTTGTAGGTAGTGGACTTTTTAGTTATAGTGTTAATTTTCTGTGTGGAAATTGTAAAACTTGTCGATTGGTCCGGTTAGGAACCGATTGTGTTATGTTTTGTTTATTTTTCTTGCTTTTAGTGTGAGGTACCGGTTCCTATCTGTTTAAAAAAAAACTGAATTTTATACGTTTTCTTCCACGACCCGTAACATGGTTGGTAACCGATAGGGGGGGGGTCTTACCTGGCTTTTAAGCTGTAAAGGGTAAGTTTGTAGCCTGGCCATGTCTGAGAAACCCAAGGAAAAACTGGGCCCACTGGGTGTCAACACTGTGGTGAGTGTGGGGATGCCTTTGCTAAGGCAGACCCTCACACCATTTGCGTTTATTGTCTGGGGTTTGACCACCTCGATTCATACTGCCAAATTTGTAAAAATTTCCTGAAGGCCACCCTAGAGAAGAGGTTGGGTAGGCTCAGGGAAAAGGAGGCTGAGAAATCCACTAATCCGGATAACCAGTTCAGTTCGGTCCCAACCGAACCTGAGGGAGTGCCCACTGACCTGGGCGATACTCCCTCAGGCAAGAGGAGAGCCGATACTGAGGGGTCAGTTCCATCGAAGAGAAACAGGAAGTCAGCCGGTTCAGATCCAGAACCGCAGCATCCAACCACCGAAGAAATAGCCAGGGCGATAAGCATTGTAGAATTACTCCATCCAGTTCCGTCCAATCCGATGTCTCTCGGTAGGCATTCGGTTCAGTCCATTCCCCCGGTTCCGGATTATGCTCCAGATTAATTTTATGAACCGGAATGGGAAGGGGAGGAAGGGGACGACAATGATGATGATGATGGTGATGATGGTCTGGATGAGCCCATTGAACCGGACATCTCCCCAGACAGGCCTTCTAATGTTTTGCCTCCCAGGCTTTCTGAGTCCCCATCCCACTATTTGTTCTACAAAAAGGTGGCTGAGACCCTCCAGCTTCCCTTGGTTGAAGCTGTTTAGGAACAAGAGGAGCCTGATTTCGTGGAAATGATGGACATCCCAGAGTCCAAAAGGTTGTCTATTCCCCTCCATAAATCTTTTTGGAAACAGACACAGAAAGTTCTCCAAACACCAAATTCCTTACCTCCAGTGGATAAAAGAATGGACAGGAGGTATATGCTTTCAGGCTGAGGTACAGAGTTCTTGTTCCACCAATGCAGCCATGTTGGGGTAGTGCAGGCTGCAGCCGGTGACAAGGCTAACATACCTTTGGCTTCACACACCCCAGATAAAGACTCTAGGAAGGTGGATGCTCTGGCCAAGAAACAATACTTGGCATCCTCCTTGGGGCTCAGGCAGGCAAATTATATGGCCTACACAACCAGATACCAGAAGTCCAGATGGGATACTGTCCTGGAACTGGCTAAACAGGTCTTCTCATAGCTAGCCAAAGAGCTGGAGGAGGTGGCTTCTGATGGGATTGAGGCATTCAAACATTAGTTTCATGCTGCTGTGGACTCAAATGATGTGGCATCACAAGTCATGGCTACATCTGTGTCTCTTAGGGGTTTGCTTGGTTCAGATGTACTAGCCTCTCACAGGGCACTCAGGCTAAGGCCATGGATTTCCCTGTGGTGGATAATTCTCTGTTTGGGGAACAGACAGAGAATTACATGAAGAAAATAGATGAATACAGGACCACCTACAGGAGTGCACAGGCCAAAGAAAGGCAGGCAGCTCCTCAGAGGCAGCAGTCTAGGGGCAGGGGCAGGCCTTTTCACAGGCCTTTCTACCAGGCACAGGCCTCCTCTCCTTTTCCTCAAAGGGGGTTCTTCAGAGGGAGAGGCAGAAGGGGGATGAGCAGGACTGAATCCTCCTCTCAGTCTAAGGCTCCTGCCAAGCAGACACCCTGATGTGTCAGCCCGGGTCGACTCCCCAATCTTAGTAGGAGGCAGGCTGGCTTACTACTTCCAGGCCTGGAAATCTGTTACCTCAGACAGGTGGGTCCTGGAGGTAGTAAGCCGAGTATTGGCCCTCAGTTTTGCAAAGTTTCCAAAACTAAGGGTCAAGTCTCTACTTCATATCAGTCTTCTGGAACTCATGGCAGTGTTTCTGGCTCTCCAAGCTTTCTTGGACTCGGTAAATAACAAAGTCTTTCAGGTCAGGACAGACAACACCACCATGTGGTACAGCAACAAGCAGGGAGGCACTCGGTCTACGGCCTTGTACACAGAAGCCATGAAAATATGGTCTCTGGCTTATGCCCTGTAGACATCTCTGGAAGCAGTCCATCTTCCAGGGAAGGACAATATGCTAGCAGATGCCTTGAGCAGGATCTCTCAGGGCCATCACGAATGGGGCCTGGACCCCTTCATATTGAAAGTAGTTTTCTCCAGGTGGGGCACTCCAGAAATAGATCTTTTTGCAGCTTCAGACAATCACCAACTTTCTCTCTTCTGTTGCAGACCCCTAGTCATGGGCACAGTTCCCCTGGATGCTCTGGTTCTGGATTAGGGGGGTGGGATTCCTGTATGCCTTTCCTCCTTTTCCTCTGTTATTCAAGGTCCTGGTCAAGATCAGGTCACAACCATGCAAGGTGATCCTGATTGCACCAGATTGGGCCCGACAGCCTTGGTATCCTCTATTGAGCTCCCTAGCAGTCCATCTCCCTCTGTTTCTTGCCGAGAAGCACAATTTGTTAACCTCCTGTCAAGGAAGGATCTGGTACCCCAACCTTCAGTCTCTTAACCTCAAGGCTTGGCTCTTGAAGAGTTAGAATATGCAAGTCTGCACTTGTCTCAGGGGGTTCTGGTTATTCTTAAAGCCTCTCGAAAACCTACCATAAGAAAAACTTATAATTCCAAATGGAAGAGATTCAGCATTTGGTGTTCTAATAAGCAGGTCTTACCAGATACTGCTGATCTGGCTACAGTTCTGGATTATATGGTTCATCTCAATGGCCTAGGCCTCAGGCCAGCCACTCTGAAAGTGCATTTAGCAGCTGTCTCTGCGTTCCTGTCAGTGGGGAAGGTTTCCTCCCTGGCATCTCATCCTGTCTTCTGTAAGTTCTTTAAAGGTTTGGCCCATACCAACCCTCCCTTTAGGGTCCCTACCCCTGCATGGGACCTTAATCTTTTCATTGCTCAGCTTATGCAACCCCCTTTTAAGCCATTGACTTCAGCAGAACTCAAGTCATTGACTTGGAAAGCTGTGTTCCTGGTAGCTGTCACTTCTGCCAGGCATATTAATGAATTACAAGCCCTGTCAGTGAAGCCAGATTTTATCTCATTCCATAGAGATAAGGTGGTCCTTAGAACTAATAGGAGGTTCTTACCCAAAGTGGTTTCAGATTTTCATCTGAACCAGTCCATGTCTCTTCCTGTGTTCTTCACTGATCATTCTTCTTCAGGAGAAAGAAGATTGCACAGTTTGGATGTTAAGAGGGCACTTAGCTACTACATTGAGCGTACTGAGGCATTAGGGTTTGACTGTCCTCAATTGTTTCTCACTTATAGTGAGGTAGGAAAGTGTAAATCTGCTACTAAAAGAACTACTGCCAGGTGGATTATCTCTTGTATACAGTTCTGTCATGAAAAGCTAGGCAAAATTCCCCCCTCAGGCCTGAGGGCTCATTCGACTAGAGGTATAGCTGCTTCCCTGGCTGCTGCCAGGGATATACCTTTACTAGAGATATGTAAAGCAGCCACCTGGAAAACTGTCCATACTTTTACCAAGCATTACTCTCTGGATATCCAGGCTAGGAGTGATACTCAGTTTGGAACAGCAGTACTGCGGAGCCTATTCCCAAAATAGGTTCAGTAACCTCCCCCCCCCCTTGGTGGTACTGCTTGGTAGTCTGCATATGTCAGAATACAGCAAGACTTCATGTTATTTGAAGAAAAAATTACTCACCTTAGTAACTGTGTTTCTTTTAATGGAGTCTTGCTGTATTCTGACCTCACTCCCTGCCTCCCCTCTCAGAACCTGTTTTTGGGAAGTGGGCTGGCAGGTACAGTGTTGCACCTCAGGGGTGTACTTGGCACTCTCCCTTTTTAGAAAGGGGGAGTGGGTTATTTTTATGTTGTTTGGTAGCTATATGTTGGTTCACTACCTGGTTATTATTTTGGGTTCTCGACTTGAGTCTTTTATGGGACCAAAAAATGTGTTGCCTGTTGGCTATTTCTTTACAATTTCCACTTAAGAAGTGTAGTTAGTTAGTATTAGCGCATAAAAATCTGACGGTTACACTTTGAAGTGCTGCAGACAGAGGTTTGAACCGAGCTTGAGCTCAACGTTCTATGCTTCCTGCATAGAGTTAACTCTTTCCTATCCAGAGCAGTTCAAGTGCTGGGGCTAACTGCATATGTCAGAATACAGCAAGACTCCATTGGAAGAAACACAATTACTAAGGTAAGTAATTTTTTCTTCTTTCTCCTCCAGGGTCCTCTCCACCCTCTTTGGGGTCTTCACTATGGAGGACCCCCACATCCTCTCTGGTCACTACCTTGGGTGCCTTCTTTATATAGTCCCACCCCACCAGAGTGGCGTAGGAGTTGCCTAGTGTTACCAGATTGGGCATATGCCCCTGTCCACTGCCCTCACCCTCCCTCAGCACACTGTAGTCCAGCCACTTCTCCTTCTAGTCATCCTTTGAGTTAGCAGCAGCAGATTTGATGGTCCCTGAGTGGGGGAGGAGGCCTCCCGTCTCCTAGCCAACTCAGCCTGGAGACTAGCAACCTCCCTCCTCAGCCCAGAGAGGTGCACCCAGATGGGGCAGTACCACAGTCTCCAAAAGGTCTCCCTGAAAACTGCCACCCCAAGCCACTGCACTGCTAAACTTCCATCATACTTACCTTCTACTCTGCCTGTTTTTCTTATGTTCCGTTACCTTATATAGGGTGTTTCACCTACTTCCATATTTCTGTGTACCCCGAGTTTCTTCACTCCCTTGCAGTGCGTGTGCTTAGGACAGGAATTAAACAGCAATCTTACTGTGGTGGCCATGTAGAACCTCCCAGTCCTCTGCTTCCTGTTGCTTCCAGACATCTGTTCTCCTCCCTCACTTACCCAGTGCTGAGGTGAAGGGGTTCTGTCTGCCAGCTGCCTTGGTGGTCTGACTCCGGAGGGCAATCTCCGCTGTGATATCTTTTTCGTGTTGGTCCTTCACATGGAAGGCTACTTGGTAGTTCCTTCCTTAAAAAGGTAGGTCAACAATGACTGGCACCAGGGCAGATGTGCAGATTGGTTCTCCAGAGGGTGTGGGGTGTGTTGGGCTACCGATCCCTCTGATGTTAGCTCCTCCGGAGATTGCAAGCTCTTTTTGTGAAAAAGAAAAGGGCAGGAGGGCTCCTTGGTATGGGTCGAGCCTCCCCCTTAGTGCTCCTCTTTTGTAGCACAGCCAAGAGAGTTTGGCCGCATCGAGGATTTTAAAACCCTGTTGTCACTTCCTTGTCTACTGTGATTGCTTCTCCGGAGGGTGTGAGGTGTGTCTGCCACACCGATTGGTCCTCCCGCATTCCCTCTGATGTAAGTCAGCTCCTCCAGAGATTGCAAGCTCTTTTTATGAAAAAGAAAAGGACAGGAGGGCTCCTTGATGTGGGTCAAGCCTCCCCCCCCTTAGTGTTCCTCTTTTGTAGCATATTCGAGAGTTTGGCAGTATCAGGGGTGTTATAGCCCTGTGGCTGCTTCCTTTTCACTGTGATTGGTTCTCCAGAGGGTGTGGGGCATGTCGAGCACACTGATTGGTCCTCACCAATCCCTCTGATGTCAATTAACTCCTCTGGAGATCGCAAGCTCTTTTTGTGAAAATGAAAAGAGTGGAAGGGCTCCTTGGTTTGGGTCGAGCCTCCCCCCTTAGTGTTCGTCTTTTGTAGTAGAGTTGAGAGAGTTAGTCAGCATCAGAGGTTTTAAAGTCCTGTGGCCACTTCCTTCTCTGCTGTGATTGGTTCTCCGGAGGGTGTGGGGTGTGTCGGGTGCACCAGTTGGTCCCAGCGACCCCTCTGATGTCAGTTAGCTCTTCTGGAAATCGAAAGCTCTTTTTGTGAAAAAGAAAGGGGCAGGAGGGCTCCTTGGTATGGGTGAAGCCTCCTCACTTAGTGTTCCTCTTTTGTAGCAGAGCAAAAAAGAAAAAGTACTTCAAATATAATAGGTAATAGCCAACTGCTTTTAAAAACTGTTAGATTTGGACAGTACACTAGTTCTTTAAGAAGAATCAGCCAGGGAATGCACAAATGGACCTTGAAGCAGCATCTGCTGGCTTCAGTTTTCAGAAGGATGGGTACCCCAGCTTGCCTAATGGTGCTAAGTGTTGAGGTGCTTGATGCCACACCTCACACCATGCTGGCGACCCAGGTACAGGTGCAGACTCGTGTCACCAGGGATCATCCAGGGAGGAAGAGGACTGAGTGTCTAGAGAACTGTTTTCTTCTTCCGGGGAGGGAGGGTCTCAGTCACCAGCCCTAGCATTGACTGGGGATGAGGCAGGCTGGGGCTGTCAGCATTGGGTGAGGGAATGACAGCTGCTGATGCTCCATGCACAGAAGCATGCATGGGGACATCTGAGCAGCACTGCATGCCGCCTCTCTGCAGAGAAAAGTAGAAAATAGTGGTCCATGCTGCCACTGAGCCCCGGCCACCCAGTAGCCTTGCACCTTATTGAGCACCTTGGCCACATTGCACTTCACTCGAAGGTAAGTTCCGGAAGAAAGAAGGGGAGCAGGGCTGAGGCATCTGGCATCCGGAGGGCGACTTGGGCTTCACAGAAATAGCACTAATTGCAAAAAAAAAAATAAAGGTGGGGCACCCAAGAACTATACCTGATTGCCTCTTGGGAGAACAATTGGTGCCCACATTTTCATTGTAATCCACCGGTCAGAGGCTTCATTGGCACAGAACTGGATGCTCTGCAGGGGAAAGCCTTTCTCCCTCAGGAGAGGGTAGCAACTCTGATTGCCACAGCAAAATCCTTCACAGTGGGCCAGTCACAGCCTACAAGGGATTTTGTACAGCTACTGGGCCACTTGGCTGCATCCACAGCTGTGGTTCCATGGGCCAAGTTTCAGACTAGAGACATTCAATACCATTTAAGAGACCACTGGTCTCAATGGTGGGACTCTCTCTCCAAACTATTGTCGGTAACAGAAGCATTGGTAAGGTCACTAGAGTAGTGGAAGGAAAAAAAGTAACCTCAGAGAGGACATTCCCTTACTCCAGAAATTCCCAACAAGTATCCTTACAACAGATTTTTCACTCCTAGGGTGGTGGTCCACTTGGAGGATCCCACAGTAAGTGGCATCTGGAGCCCGCAGGAAACCCAGGAACACATCAGTCTCCTGGAACTCATGGCAGCATTCCTGGCAATGCAAGCCTACCTGCTACAAGGTCAGTCTGTCCAAATCAGGACGGACACACCACAACAGTGTACTACATAAGCAGGGAGGTACAAGATCCTCAAGATTGTGCACAGAGGCAATGAGGATCTGGGATCTGGCTTACTTCTTACATGCAAAGATCTCTGCAGTACACTTGTCAGGCAAAGACAATATCCTGGCAGACTCCCTAAGCAGAATCAGTCCGAGAAAGCACGAATGAACCTTGAACCAGTGTGTGCTGGTGTCAGTTTTTAGAAGGTGGAGTACCCCAGATCTAGACCTGTTTGCTTCTTGAGAGAACAGTTGGTTCCCACTTTTTTGTTACATAACATCAGTCAGAGGTACAGTCCCAGAGGACACCCTAGTCCTGACTTGGACATTGAAGTTCATGTATGCCTCCCACTATTCCTCTTCATGAGGAGGTTACCCATGAAGCTAAGGTGATAGCCAGCAATGATGATCCAGATAGTCCCAGAATGGGCCAGGCAAGCATGGTACTCAATGCCACTGACACTGTTCTGCAGGATTCCAATCAACCTGCTATTGAGATGCAACTTAACTTCTCCAGATCTCAGAACATTATGCCTTAGGGCATGGTTTTTGAAGAGCTAGAGTTTTGCCACTGGTTCCCCTTCTCTTACTCTTACTCATCATTGCACCATGTACAGTGAACCCCACCAGGATGAAGCATGCAGTACTGCAGAATTCTGTAGTAGAGTTACTGCAGCAAACAATGCAGTTTCAATGGGACTTAATCCCTTTTGTTATGCAGTAAACCTGCGACACTGCGCTTCATCCTGTCATGCTCCACTGTACCATCTCCTCTCTCTCTTTTCTTTCCGTCTTCACAACGCCTATACTACTATGCATCCTTTCACTCCAAATTACCCTCATACCTCTCTGACTTACCTCTCCAGTGGCACTCTCCACTTATTTTGTGTACTCCTCAGCCTCTCATTCTTTCATTACTCCCTTTCCAACTCATCCTCAGGCCAGACCTCTTCCTCTGCTTGACTGCCCTCTATCAGGAACTCTCCCCCCTCCTCTCTTAGCCTAGCCCCCCCCTTACCTCTCCTTTAAAATGCTTCTGCATGACCACTTCTCTCATGCTTGCACCTGTCCCCCACATAGCTTGCAGCTGACTATAGTTTGCTATCCTCATCCAGTGTTAGCCTTGCTCAGTTTATTTGTTCTACAACAGTGACTTAGAACAGCTAGTCCAACTCTTGCATCATTTCCACCTGTGGAATGGTGCCCTGGAACTTACAGGCCTGGATATTCAAAAGGGTTGCGCATGGCGCAACAGGGATGTGCCGTGCACAACCTACCAATGCGCCCCGGTGTGATATTCAAAGGGGCAAGTTGCAATGCACAACTCCCGATGCGCATCGGTAATGTAGGCGGCGCAAGTGCGGGGGGGTGTGGCCGTGCATATGCGGCTCATCCCAATATTCAGCCTGGGATATGCGGTGCATGTGCTGGCACAACTCTGCCTTGCACCATTCGGGGGGGGGGGGTGCAAAGATGTGCCTGGTAAAACCAGGAACAAATCCTGGCCACCCACAGGCGAGCTGCCATATTGCAGGGCGCAGCACGGCAGCTGCCAGCTGTGGGTGGCCACCCACCCACCCAGAACACTGTCCTCAAGCCCCCAGCCATGGGAGCATTGTGCCCCCCTGCCCCATCGCCCGATTGCAGGCAGCTGAGTTAAAAGCCCCCCAGTGGTTCCAGGATCTCTTCATCGCCTGGTCGCAGGTATATGTCTACTGATAGGATCCCGGTGGTCAGTTCACCCCTTCACCCGCCCACTGAGATCTCGACTCCATCGTCTGGGTGGTGGCAAAGCACCCGCCGCGGGCCGCCTGTCGAATGACAGCATTCTGCCTGTACTGTGGTGTATTTCTTGTCCATGGATCAGTGATCACGCCGCAGACCATATTGTATCTATTGTTCCGATATGTGAATGAACACGGTCATTCCATATCAGGTTTGTGTAATACAGTATGGTCTCGCACCACTGGTCCACGAGTGATTCAATAGGCGTACAGACTATACTGTACGCTGTCATTTGGCGGTGGCATGCGGTGGGGTGCTGCCGACTGCCGATGATGGGGGTGCTGGGTGGCAGGGGACCTCAGTGGGCGGGGGAGGGGTTCCACTGGACCACCAGGGAGTCTACATTTACTTATGCCTGCGATCAGGCGATGGGTGGGGGTTCCAGTGGACCACCAGGGATCTTCCTTATGCATACGCCTGCAATTGGACGATTGGGGGGTGGGGTTCCACTGGACCACCAGGGAGTCTACATTTACTTATGCCCGCGATCGGGCGAGGGGGGGTTCCACTGGACCAACAGGGAGTCTAATTTTACTTATGCCTGCGAACGGGAGTGGGGACCGCCATGGGACTGCAGGGCATCGGTCCCCGACGTCTGCAGCCTGGCAGAGCGCCAGGCGCAAGTCACATGGGATCAGTGCACCACATGCAAATGTGGCCATAATGACATGCAAATGGCCCCATTTGTGCCTTGCATGCATAATGGCCTCATTTTCATGCCCAGTGCTGAATATCGCGGATGATGCACCTAGCGCAACTGCACTTGTGCTGGCACATCCTCCTGCTCTCGTTCTTCCACTTGCGCTGACACAGTGCCACTGCACTGTGCGCACTGCGTACACCCTCAGTGCCATATTCAACGGTGCTGTGCCATGGCACAGCACTGTTGACTGTCGCCTGATCCATGCCCTGGTGCAGCCCAGTTACGCTGCGCCCAGGCTTGCGCCCTTGCCCGGCACAGTCTGAATATCCAGGCCACTGTTTTTCTTTGTTTTCCACTGAAGAGAGTGGTCAACCCAGATGGTGCTCCTACTATTCAAGCTAAGCCTTTCTGTTTATTTGTGATAGTTTTATTTTATTTAATAATGTTTATTTCTCTCTCTTTTCTGTGTTTTTACTGGCATTTTTGATAACAATCGCTATTTTCTCTGTTCCCGCCTGATTCCTGGGAACCAAGAAAATAACTCCAGTTTACTCTGTTTACTAAGACAGTACCAGAGTTTAGCTGTAAAAAATGTAGAAAACATTACAGTTTTATAATACTAATCTACGAGACTTTTATAAGACCCCATATGGACTATTGTTTCCCCTTATGGAGCTCATACCTGCATCAGGACATTGACAATCTAGAGAGGGTGCAACGCAGAACAACAAAGCTAGTCTCAGGGCTGACTGACACTCCTTATAATGAAAGGTTAGAACAGTTGGGTTTGTATTCATTAGAGAGGAGAAGATTAAGGGGAGACATATTGGAGATGTTTAAAATAGTGAAGGACGGACAACTACTACACACCCTAGGCCTACAAATTAATAATAGAGAAATTAATTTAAGAAGTCATAAATACCAAATTAAACTAACCTTCCCTGTGAAGAACATTAGAAGGAACTACTTCACAAAGAGGGTAGTAAATGTGTGGAATAAGATTCCCAGGGACATTACAGAGGTAGATTCCTTTATAGACTTTAAACGTAGGTTAGCTACATTCCTATTGGGGAATACAGGCAACAGGTGGACCCGATAACACAGGAGGCAGATTATATGGGCAAAACATCTTCTTCTGTCTTACCAACCAAGTATTTCATTTCTGGAAGTCCAGTTAAAAAATGTTATACTTTTCTCTCAATTTTCTGACCTTTTTGTTGTGGCCTAATCTGGGAAGTGTTGCTGGCTGATGACTTTGGTCAGTTTCTGAGAGCTCTGCTAACCTTGAAAGCACTCAGTTCCTCAACTGAAGTGAAATCTGCAAATCGGTTCACAAGGACTGTGGTCTACATTTAAACCAGCTCTCAAAGACTGAGGTTGGATGATTTATGGTGGTGCCCTTCCCGGTCTCATGTTTGGGTCGGAAAAGCCAAAGAAAACGACTGGGCCCACTGCTTTTAAATGGTGTACACAGTGTAGCACCAGTTTGCTTAAGGCAGCTAGGTATATAGAGTGCTACAACTGTTTGGGCACTGCTCACGATTGGGAAAACTGTGAGCAGTGCAGTGTGTTTTCTCATTGAACACAGAAAAGAAGACAGACAGAAAAGGCTTTCTCTGTTAGCGCCTGCCTGTTTATCCTGCTCCAAAGAGCATTTCCCTATAAAGGTTACGAATCCATGGCTAAAATGTCAGTTGACTCTCATTCCTTTAAGGATATAGGCTGTAAGGCAACAATCCTCAAGGAAGCATTTAAGGGACCAACAGTCCACATCTGCTGTTCATTCAGACAAGGATGGAAATAGACTAAACATGACATGCTGATACTCCAGCATTGTCAACCAGTCTAAAAAAGGCGAGAAAGGTGAAGCACACTGAACCCAGACCAGAGTAAACAGTGGTGCCTCCTGCCTAGTGCCCTCTGGCATCTATGGAAGAATTCTAACAGTTGTGGGAATTTTTCCAAACCATGAAGTGGCAGGCAGATAGGCTGTCACAACCCCACTCAGCAGGTCAGGCCCTCTGCTCCCACAGTGCCAACTTCTGAGTGCAGTATTGTGAACAGTTAACAGAACAGGGTAACCCTCCTGTCTGTTTTGTGGGCTCGAATCGACCTTTGGTCTCAAGTTCTTGGAGGGATTCAAACTGCGAACCTCTTGCTAGCGTACCCAGTGTACAGGCTCAGATAATTCTGCTCTTCCGGGGGGGGGCCAGATATCTTTCACCTACGGGCACTTAACCAGGTGTACAAAATGAACCCTTAAAAACTCTATGAAAGACCTCAGAATAAACTCTTACCTTTTCCAGTTTGGTAAACAGTAAGCTTAAGCACAGTGTCAACTTGCCAAATAAAGAATTTCAGAGGCACACCAAGTAGTCTCTAAAATGAGATGTTTACTTAAAAATAGATAAAGATGTAAAATATAAATACAGAACCACATATCACAAAACATACAATCTTTTAAAACAATAAGGTTTAAAAAGTGCAAATTCCTACCAATATAATACACTTAGACCTGTCTGCCTAATGTATTCTTATCTTCTTATGGTGCTGTAGATGTTTCTTCCAAACATGTGTGTTTCTAAATGGAATACAGATTACAGTTTAAAACTGGCTTTGCCAACCTCTTTGCATGAGGTCACCTAGCTCCTCCCTGTCAGAATATAAAAAAATTAAACAAAACAGGATGTCTCATCCTTCAGAAGGTGACATCAGCAAAAACTTGTTTCCCCATGTCCTTTTGATCTAGAGTGTCTTCCTTTCTCAAGGACATCAAAGGACTTTTTTATGACTCTCTGCCAGATCTCACTGAGGTGTCATATGCTTTGTGACACCAGTCAATTAACGGGGTTTTCCTGAGGATGTCATAAAATGGATATTCCACTTCCTAGCTTTCAAAGCAAACTGAGAAGTTAATTGCATACAGAGATCTGCTGTTTAGCATATAACCTGTCTTTTGAACTGATACCTGGGGGGGTTATTCCATAGGCTGTCTCAGCATGTCTCATGAGAGACACTCAATAACACGTTTTTTATATTACAAAAACACATAGATTAATCAGAACCGGCTGTCTAAGTGTCACATAGGCTGCATCCCAGTCTGGCAGAGAACACTGCAGAGGAGGAAGAGGAGGGACCCATATCGCCTGATGTGACTGGGGATGAAGATATTGGATCCCCATGCAAAGTGCTGGATATTTCATATCCTACTCTGCTTTCCTTAGAGGTATGGCTAAGGCCATTAAAATCCCCATTGAAGAGTTTTAACTGGATAATGGTGAAGCAGAATTCCTCAGTAAGCTGGACCTAACCTCCACAATGAGACTTGCAATACATATATATATATATATATACAGCATTTAAGAAAATGAGTACAACAGTTTTGGAAATGCCATCGTCTGGCATGAGCATTGGCAAAAAGGTGGAGAAAAGATATCAGGTCACCAAAACTGGCTCTGATAACCTTTACAAACACCCAGGCCCTGAGGGACTTATCTAAGCTGCTTCATGCTAAAAGACAAAAACTACCATTTCAACAGCACAGCCTGATAAAGATTCCAGAAAAAATTGATTCATTAGGAAGACATTCTGAGAGCCTTCCTGGAAAAGACAGACTTTCTAAATCCTATACAGTCAGGTTTCCGAATGATCCATAGTATGGTTACGGCATTGGCCAAGGTAACAAACTATTGACAATATGGCCTTGAAAACAAAAAGTTCATCTGCACTGTCTTCCTGGACCTCAGGAAGGCATTCAACACTGTCGACCATTCCCTACTTCTTTCCTCATTAAAAGTCTTGGGTCTAGACACCACCTCCTTGGACTGGTTCCAGGACTACTTAACGGACAGGCATCGGCAGGTCAAGGCAGAAGGGGAGCTCTCTTCCCCTAAACCATTATTAAGAGGTGTCCCTCAAGGCTCCATCCTGGGACCAATACTTTTCTCTATATATATTAACAGCATCAACCTTGGCATTAAGAAGGCCAACATTCACCTGTTTGCAGATGACACAGTACTCTACCTAAGCCGGTCAACACCTGAAGCTGCTTGTAAAGATCTGCAACTCGACTTCCATATCCTCCAATACCAGCTTCTTAGCAAAAAACTGCTCCTCAATGTCAAAAAAACGAAGGCAATGATTCTGTCACCTGGTAACCATCCGTCTTACCCCACTATTGGCACTCTACCCCCCATCACCACCTTATTGGGAGAAAACCTGGAGTTTGTCCCCAAGTTTAAATACCTGGGGGTCTGGCTAGACCACAAACTCTCCTTCGGGAAACATTTGGAGGATATCGTGAAAAAACTGAGGCAGAGGCTGGGACCCTTCTACCGGATAAACCGCCTTCTGACTACAGAGGCAAAAAGACAGCTTGTACAGTCCACTTTCATCTCCTTATTAGACTATGCAGATTTCATCTATAGTCATTGCAACGCCTCATATCTGGGTAAGCTTGACGTCTTATATCACAGAGCGCTGCGTTTCATCACCGGCCTCCCCTCCCCTCCTGTACCTATCACTGTTCCTTATACGCTGCAGTGAGATGGACCTCCCTACAATACAGATGCAATAGTAACGCCGCCGTATGGACTTTAAAAGCGATTACTGGCAAATTACCACATTATATCTCTGACTTACTGCCTCTAAGCGAGCTCCAAAACTATGCCCTAAGGAGCTGCTCCCTAATTTCCCTGAGGATCCCCAGGGTCCACATGCGCCTTGGAAGAGCGGCCATAGGTTACTCGCTGACAGCCCACTGGAATGAGATACAGAAATTCCTGAAACTAAGATCCCCAGTAAGCATCACAGTGTTCAAGACTTTATATGCAAAAACAAATACAGAAGTATGTCACTGCTTCCACCTCCTATGAACTACTCCCTCTCTACGTATCATCTTTTGCCTCGCACACATTAAAAAACGTTACCCTGCAGAAACCTTCTACCCTTCTCACCCTTGCCTCGTCATTTCTCCATCTCCCATGTCTCTCTACCCCTTGCTCTGACTCTGATCCCCAAGTGCCAACGACCCCACAGAGCTCCCAGCATAGTCACCACAGGAACCGTAGTCATTGGCAGTCAGCGCCTCCGAAGTCACCACCTGAGACCGCTCGATCGGATTATGCTCCCCGAGTACAGAGAACCCGCCATGGTCCCAGCTTGGATGCTGCATGCATCCGCATTCTCCGGGTGGCCGGCGCTACTGAAGCCACTGCCCGTATCCCTCAACCATACACTGCTCCCTGAGAGCGACTTCGGCGACCCTGAAGCCTTCAACACTAAACTTTTAGCCCTAAGATATAACCGGGTATTCCGTACAGTACCACCGAGTAGGACTCTTGCCCCGCCCCCCCTTACCCCTACGCGAGGTTCCACTTAAATCTCCTCTCTTCTCACCCTTTTCTTAACCATGTCACGTACATAGTTAGATACATTACAGTGTGTGCCTAAATGGATTGCTGGTCTCACTGTTACTTAGCTTGCTTTATTATCTACTCCTGTGTTTCTACCCTAATGCCTGTATTTATGTGTATTTATGTGTATTGTACCTAACCTTGTGTGTTGCAGGTCCACCTTGTAAATGAGCTTGCGCAACGGTGTCCGCCTGGATAAATAAAGATTTGATTGATTGATTGATTGACATTCCTACTCATCATCATCCCTGATTATAAGGCAGGCTGCTTTTCTGAGCTATGATGCTCATTACCAGGAATCTGTACGGAAAGAAATGCTGACATTCTTTGAGAGACTGCCCTCTGATGACAAGTCACAAGCACTGCAGGTTATCAGAAATGGTCTGGATGCTATAAAGCAACAACAACAAATGCCAGTGGACATCAGTGATACTGACACAAGGGGTTTGAGTAATGCATTGGCCACCAGGAGGTGTGTCTGGTTAAGAACCACAGTTTTTTCTTTTGATCTGCAAAACAAAGCTGATGATTTCCCATTTGAGGGAAAATCACTCTTTGGGGATCAGACAGAGAGTTACATTGATAACACTAACAAAAATAAGACAACATTTAAAAACATAACGGGAAGAGAAAAGAAAATCAGATAACGCTAGACCCTATGGAAGGGGAGATATGGGAAGGGGTTTCTGCCAGAGACAATGCACCCCTCAGCCATACCATGCTGAAAGAGGCTTTGGCAGAGCAAGAGGCTACAGAGGTAAGACGCAAGCTACTACAACTAACCTCTCTAAGCCCCCCAAAAAATCCCTGATGATTTGAAGGTCTCCAATCCCCAGGAACCTGTAGGGGGTGCCTTTCTTACCACCTCCAACACGGCAGTAGGTAACAGCAGACCTGTTGGTGGTGGGGAAGGATCTCTAGAGTTCCAAAAACAGCCAAAGCAAAAGAAGCAGAAATGTTTCAAATCAAAATCAGAAAAAGAACAGCTGCAGTTACAATTGGGCATTCAAAAAGTGCTGTTTGAAAATGCAATAGAGGAAGTACCAGTAAAAGAAAAGGGGGGAGGGATTCTTCTCCAGGTACTTTCTAACAAGGAAAAAATCAGGGGAGTAGTGGCTTATACTCGACCTGAGGTGTTTCAAATGGCACATAAAGAAAGAAAACTTCAGAATGGTATCCTTGCAGACAGTGATCCAGTCACTACAGCAGAGAGACTGTCTCACGTCACTGGATCTAAAAGATGCCTATTTTCACATTCCAGGAAAAGAATCTCACAGAAAATATCTGAGATTCAGAGTCGGGGCACAACAGTTCCTGTACAGGAAAATGTCCTTTGGCCTCACATCTGCCCCAAGAGTGTTCACAAAATGCATGACTGTAGTGGCAGCAGCCTTAAGGAAAGCTGGCATCACAGTCTGTCATTGCTTAGACAGCTGGTTTTAGCATGCGGAAAAACCAAAAAAGGAAACAGAAGCATCTCTTCAAAAAGTAATGGACATGATCCTCAGTCTAGGTTTCCTACTGAACCTGAAAACATCCACAGTGGAGCCAGTGAAAACCTTAAAACTCATGGGCTCAGAACTGGACTCAGTACTGGCCAAAGCCTTCCTGCCCTGGGAAAGAGTGTGAACACCAGTGGCTTTTGCAGACAGTTTCCAGGTAGGAACAAAAAGGTCTGCTCAGGAATTCCTCAGACTTCTAGGTTAAATGTTGGCAACCACATCAGTAGACCCATGGGCAAGACAGCACATGAGGGACACTCAGTGATACCTAAAAAATACTAGTCTCAGCTGAGACAGTCAATAACTACCATGATCCCAGTACAAGAGGATTTGGTACAGTCACCTACAATGGTGGAAAGATGTGGCCCATCTGAGAAAGGGAATACCCTTTCAACAAAAGTTCCACACATGGATACTGACAATAGAAGCCTCCATCTAAGGATGGGGAGGTCACATCTCAGATCTGACAGTATAGGGTACTTGGAACAGATCAGAATTACAGGAGCACATAAAGCTGTTTAAAATCAGAGTAGTTTACCTCTCTATCAGACATTTTATGGAACTCCAATGGGGTCAGGTCCTACAGATCAGGGCAGACAACACCACAACAATGTACTACTGTACATAAACAAATACAGAGGCGCCAGATCATAAAAACTGTGAAAGTAAGCACAACAAATCTGGACTCCTAATCATCAAACACAGAAATCTACCATCCATGTAGCAGGAAAGAGCAATGTCGTGGAAGATTCACTCAGCAGAATGGGGACTGTGTTCCACTAACGGTCACTGAAGCAGTTAGTAGCCCAGACAATATTCAGATACTAGGGATTATCAGAAGTGAATCTGTTTGCCTCATGGCAGAACAAGAAGCTGCCGCTGTTTTGATGCAGAGCCCCATGTCCGGGTACATGCCTTCTGGATGCCCTGAGCTTTCACTGGGGAAGCAAGTTTCTATATGCTTTTCCTCCCTTCCATTTACTACAAAGAGTACTTCTAAAAGCAAGGTCAGACAAACAGTGATTCTGATAGCACCAGACTGGCCAAGACAGCCTTGGTACTTATTTATTCTGCAGATGTACAGGGAAAACTACACTCTGCCAATGTGCAGGGATTTGTTAACTTAATCCAATGGTCAGGTGATGCCTCTAAATCTGGCATCTTCACTTGAGAGCCCGGTGCCAGAAACCATAGAATTCTCAGCGTCAAGCTTGTCAGCACAGGTACTAGAAGTCCTTAAAGTAGTCAAAAAGCCTTCCACAAGAAAGATATACACAGCAAAGTGGAAAAGATTTTCACTTTGATGTGCAAACAAGCAGGAAAATGCCTTACAGATATTCCACTATTAGCGGGCTATTTAATGCACTTAAAATCACTTGGCTTAAGGCCAGCATCCTTAAAATTGCATAGATCTGCACTTGCTGCATGTCAGTCAACAACAAAAAAAGACACTGCTGTGCCACACAGTGTTTAAAAGGTTCTTCAAAGGGTTAAACCACATACCGGAAGATCCACACTCAGGACACCATTCCCTGCATGTGATCTAAGTTTGGTAACTTCAAGGCCGAAATTACCACCCTTTGAACCAATGGCCACAGTAGACTTAAAGTTTGTCACCTGGAAAACATTTCCTTTTTTTATACTGGAGAGCAAAATGAGCTACATAGCCCTTTTTACGTGCTACCTGTACCAGTTGTACAGTATTAATACAGAATACAGAACTGACAGTGAATCAGTAAAAAATACAGAGTACACAAACTGGCTTTTAAACAATTGGGATGTGACAAAATTAAGACAATTAGAAACAATCCCAGTGCAAACTGTCCAAAAATTGATGGAGCCTGGAGCTGAAGATTTATTTATTTTTTATTTTTTCTCTCTCTCTCTCTCTCTCTCTCTCTCTCTCTCTCTCTCTCTCTCTACCTGAACTCTCTCTGCAGAGGTCGCTCAGGGCTGGCATTTATCCCGCCTGCCTGAAGCTCTCTTCATCTCGCTCCTCCTGGGCCCTGGCTCTCGACCATCACCCAGCCCCCGGCTGTGAGTCCCCAAGGGACAGCCAGATTGTTCCTCCTGGTGCTCTGTCTAGAATCCAAATGGGCGACAAGGCATGGAGGACAGCGGAGGAGGCAGGCGAGATCCCAACACTGGGGGGCGTGGATTGGTCAGCCCTGGACCTCCGCCTGTCAGGAGGCAGAGGTATTTGTAGGGTTTTCTCCCACCCAGCACCTCCCACGGAGCCGGACGGCAATGATGACCAGCATCCACCGAGCTCTGCAACCCAGCACTGTAGCGTCGCAGGTTGCAGGCCACCTCCGACTGATGCCAGAGGTTGCTCAACAGCGATGCGGATCCCTACTTCCTCCCCAGGAAGGAAGAACCGTCCATCGGACGCTCTATCCTGCTGTCCCTGCCGGCCCCAATGGCTTGAGCTTATGCCCTTCTGACCCGGTCGCCGGTGGTGGAGGAGGTGGGCGATTTGTGCCTTAACCCTCAGTGCCACCGGGCCAGCCTTTGGAGCTTAAGATTTGAATGTAATTATCTTCTGTGAGTCGAGAGGGTGGGAGGTTGTATGGGCCACTAGCCAGATAGGTCAAAGCCCATTGTCCAGCATCTGTTTTCCTGAAGGGAAGCTGTAATGTAAGTTTAAACTGGGTACATGTCCCCAGTGAGTTGGACGAGTGTTGGAATAGCTCAGTTATACATGACAGAACTTTCTCGAACACTACCTTGTGAAGTAGCACGGCTGACCTATGGGCTGGATGATCCTCCAGGGATGGGCAAGCAGCAGTGGTATATAAAAGGCAGTGGTGGCTATGATAGGACAGACCAGTAAGGAAACAACAAACACTGTTATAGACAATGCACACCTTGAAGAGGACCCTGGCAGGAGCAGCTGCATACACCAGAGAGCCATCATCAGTTACGGGGAACAGGAGGCTACTGACAAGCAGTCGCTTTGTATCTGGAACTAGGAACTTGTTGACCTGGTAAAGAGAAACAAGTCTCTGATGTACTGTTTTGGCAAGATAGTTGACATGGGTGTCGAAACATAAAGAACTGTCCAAGTACAGGCAAGGTATTTAAACTATGAAACATGCTCCACCTCAATACCGTCCAGAGTATGCAACTGAAAGGGGAACAAACTGATTTATTATAAACCCACTGAAAACCATGGATTTAGTTTTTTCAGTATTGGGGACCATCCTGTTAAGAACTGGGCCCAGAGTTGGTCAAAATCACACTGGATAGTTTTGTTCAAGGTTGCCATGTTCCTGTCTATGCGGAAGATGACTGCATCTTCAACACAAAGGGTAGTTTTGGTAGAGAACAAGCTTTATGGAGAGAATTTAAAAACAAAGGGAAAAGCAGGGGCCAAGAACAGGTGCCTGGAGGACCCCCACAGCAGAATGATGAAATTCAGAGAATGAGCTGTCCATAGCAGTCCTGTGTACCTGGTCAGTCACATAGTTTCTGTACCAATTGGTTACATCAGGGGAAAAGCTGAGAAAGGATGAGACCTGGATAAGTAGTTTGTGGTTGACTAAGTTAAATGCTTTAGTAAGGTCCACAAACACCGAAGCTACATAATTACCTGAGCCTTACGCTTGGTCTGTGTTGTGGGTGAAAACCATGTTGGTCACTGGTCAACAGACTATTTTGAGGGATAAAATCTGAAGTATGGTTGAAAACTATTCTTTAAAAATGTTTGGCAGGGGAGCAAGAAGGGAAATTGGTTGATAGTTGGAAGTGAGATGATTTGGACCAGACTTGTTTATGGGAGTAATTGTAGCCATCTTCCACACTTTATGGTAGGCACCAGTGCACAAGGAATAGTTAACAGTTTTGGAGAAGGGGTACACTAGTGCTTCGCTGGCTTGTTTAAGCGATAGTCAATCCCATAGAGATCTTGCACAGGTTTAGGGTTTTAACAGCTCAGGTATTTAGCTGCCTATTCAGTGGTAAGGTGTTTAGGATGTCATTTGACTGAGGTATGGCCAGATGAATTTTTGAGTGAGTGCGGGGTTGGGGGAAGGCCAGGTAAAAACTTTCTGTGTTGATCAAGGTTGCCAAAGAAGTTACTGAATAGTGAGGCAATGGCCTTAGGGTTATATGTAACTCCATTGTCACCTTCGATGGCCCAGGATTGGATACCCTTTGACCTACCAGTTAGGTTGTTAATGTTGTTCCACAGTTTGCTAGGGTACCCTTGATAGAAGTCAGGCCATGTTTTGTATGATTAATTTTAGCTTTTCACACTGCTGTCTTACAGTTATTGTGTAGTGCTTCATATTCCTGCAACTATACAGGGTCCCTAGTTTTTGATACTAGGACCATTTTATTTATTTATTTATTATTTATTTATTCTAGGATTACAAGTACTTTTGAGCCAAGGCTCTTTTACAAAGGTTCCACATCAGAAATAACAAACAACAAGGAAGCAAGAGTGAAATAACAGTAAACAATTCATGTACAACAGTGCTATTGAAAGGGGTCAGGTAGAGGAGGAGGAGAAGTGTAGGTAGTTAACAGAGGCAGCTATAGTAAAATGGTGAACACAGCTAGGACGCATGTGCCCACAAGGAATGGGTAGGGTCAGGTGCCTGGGGGTGGCAGAGAAACAGGGATGAGAGGAGAGGGGGAGGATGAAGATGCAGCCGGAGGCATTTGTCGAAAAATAAATGGGAAAGAGTGATAGAAGAGAAAAGGTGGCAGGTGGGGGATAAGTGCTATAATGGGGCAAAGAGAGACTAATGAGATGGTATGAAGACCTGAGATTTGAAGTGGCGTCTCAGGAGCTGGGGGAGGGGGCTGGGGGCCTGGGGTTAAGCAGTATATAGTTAGATTAAGCTGTGTAGGTCATCATCTAGGAGAGGCAGTCACAGGAGCTGGAGGCAATGAGATGGGCCCGGAGCCTGGTTTTGAACAGACCTAGTGTTGAGGCAGAGGAGATGGTGTGGCTGAGACCATTCATCCATAGAGGAGCCCTATAGGCAAAGGAGTGTTGGCCCAGCGTAGTTTGACAGTGAGGAACTTGTAGAATCTGGGTTGTTGAGCTCCTGGTGTTCTGTCGGTTGGTGTTTTGATGTAACAAAGCAGAAACACCAGGGGGGGGTGTGAGGCCAAGGTTGATTTTTCCCGCCATAGCACATGTGAGATACTTTATACGGTTGGAGAGTTGGAGCCATCCGGATTGTTCATAAAGGGCACAGGTGTGGGTGAGGTGGTGGGCACCAGTTGTGAGTCGGCATGCTTTGTTAAGTGCAGTTGTTATACGTCAGAGGGCAGATGTTGTGGCGGAGCCATAGATAATGAGGCCATAATCAATAATTGACACCACAGAGCTCTGGACGGAAATCTTAAGGGCCTCTGGGGTGAGGTGCTGCCTGTGCTTGTAGAGTAATCCAAGGTGTGTGCTGGCAGCTTTAGCTACGCTGTCAATGTGAGCTGTATAGGAGAGATTGGGGTCAAGCAGAATCCCTAGGTATTTGAAAGAGTAAACTTGTTCGAGGACAGTCCCCTGCTTGGTGGAGATGGCAAGGGGGTGTTGCTTGTAATGGTTGTGTGAACTACAGAATAGCAATGACTTGGTTTTCTTGTGATTGTGGACTAGTTTATGATTGAAGAACCATGTTTCAACAGCACTGAATCCGAGTCGGAGGCTGTGTTGTAGTGGTGAAAGGTCCTTGTGCGTAGAAAAGACAACAGCATCATCCACATACAGAATGATTTGTTCCGAGCAGGATTGTGGTAGGGAGTTTAAAAAGAGGCTGAAAAGGAGAGGGCCCAGTATGGACCCCTGAGGTACTCCTGAGCGGACAGGCAAGGTGTCCGAGATAGCATTGGCAATTTTTACTCTTTGAGAGCGGTTGTCAAGGTAGCTTCTGAACCAGCGGGCTGAGTCCGGTGCGAAGCCAGCAAGGAGTAATTGGTCATACAGCAGCCGATGATGGACCATGTCAAATGCCTTCGAGAGGTCGATGAAGACAGCTCCAGTAAGAAGTCCATTATCAAGGGAACTATGCACTGCACCGGTAAATTCAAGCAGGGCAGTGGTGGTACTATGCCATTTTCTAAAACCGTGCTGTTGTGTGCACAGAATATTATATTTCTTGTCTCTAATTGTGGAAAGCTTAAGGAGCTCCCTGGAGACCCAGTCCTGTTTGTTTTCACATATACTGTGAGGCTTCTGGGGCAGAGATGATCACAGATACCAATGAAATGTTAACAAAAACCATCATAGGCTGTGTCAAAGATCAGTCACAGGAGTACAAAGCAGAATTAAAGGTCTCCAGGTTTAATTTGCTAAACCATCTAGAACTGATGAAGAGGGGTTAGACTTGTGGTAATCTAGTGGACCAGTCACAAAAAAATAGGCTATGACCACTAACTGAGTTAGGGAGAACCCCAGATTTGTAGACATTTGAGGGGCTGGATATTGCAATCCAGCCTAGGATGGCTTCATAGCCTGATTTATAGTTACAGTAACACTGGTAGGGTCATTAATTTTTGGTTTAGGCCAAGGTTCATAAGGAGGCCTCTGGCCACATTGGCCAGGCTAGTAGATAAATTCATATTAAAGTCACCAAGCAGTAGCCATTCTCTCTTTGGAAATTTAGGCTGAAGTCAGAGATGGCAGTGAAACCTTCTGCAACATGACCTGAGAGGATGTAAGAAGTGCTGATTGTAAAAATCTTGTCCTGACCAAGCAAGATGTCTAGTGAGAAAATCACAGGAACCTATAGTCTGCTGGGGGGGGGGGGGGACTCAGTAACCCTCGGGTTATGTAGAAAAGGCAGGCCCCACCCCTTCTCCTGGGCCTATCTGTTCTAAAAATTATGTAGTCAGCCAATTTTACTTCATCGTCTGCAATGTTGTTTGAGAGCCAGATCTCAGATAAGGCAATTACATCACACTGAGCCTCTTTAGCCTATGCTTCAAAATGGTCTTTTTTTTTGCAATTAAGCTCTGAATGTTCAAGTGCACTAATTTCAGAGGAGATTTTTGAGAGTTAGTGAACTGGGACCCAAGGTGAGGATGGACAGACTTAGACATAAGGAGCAGAAAAAAGACCAAACAAAAACCCAGGGGAAGAGTAAACAATGGGGGGGGGTGTTAAGATACTGACAACAATAAAAATGGGAAGGGACCTGGGGGTAATTATATCAGATGACCTAAAGGTGGGCAAGCAATGTGAGAAGGCAGTAAGGAAGGCTGGGGGGGGATACTGGGATGCACAGGGAGAAGCATCAACAGTAGAAAACAGGAAGTTGTCATCCCTCTGTACAGACAGTTGGTGAGACCCCATTTGGAGTACTGTGTGCAGTTCTGGAGACCCCATCTCCGCAAAGACATAGACAGAGTGGAGGCTGTCCAGAGGAGGGCAACCAAAATGGTGCAGGGTCTGCACCAAAAGACATACGAAGACAGACTAAAGGAGCTTAATATGTATACCCTTGAGGAAAGAAGGGAGAGGGGACATGATAGAAACTTTTAAGTACCTCAAGGGAATCAACAAAGTCCAAGAGGGTAGTATCTTTCAGAAAAAGAGATGTGCAAGAACAAGGGGACACAATTTGAAGATAGAGGGGGATGGCTCAGAGGTAATGTGAGGAAGTATTTTTTCATGGAGAGGGTTGTGAATGCATGGGACAGCCTTCCTGAGGAAGTCATGGAGTCAAGAACAGTGGGGGAATTCAAGAATGCATGGGACAGACATCAGGCAGTCCTAGTGGGGGGTAGGAGGAAGTAGGCTGTTGGTTAACAGGATCTGCAGCTTATCCATTAGGTAGGAAAATGGGCAGACTAGGTGGGCCAAGCGGTCCTTATCTGCCGTCAAATTCTATGTTACTATGTTTCAATCACATATGTCTGGGGTGACTCCGGATCCTCTTACCGGGGGACCTTGGGTAAACTGTAACCCTAACGCAAGTCATGTTAGCACTGACCAAACTAAAACAGACATCCCAGTACTCTTAAGAGCTCACTGAACAGCATCAAATAGTAGGAATCAGGAGAAAGTGAAGGCGAACCTGCCTCCCCATAGAATGATGGAGTACAGTTTGGGTAGTGATAGTACCACTGCATAGTGAGGATAAACTCCAGGTCAAACTTGAGTCATCTGGGAGGAACCTGAGGAGCCATGGATTTAAAGATGCCAGCCAGCGCAAAGCAAAAATAAATGAGCAGAGTTCTATAGATAAACATTTTTCCAGCTAGAGTGCCTCAGACACACTGGCAATTGGGAGGTGCAATGGGGAGCTGCATAACTTCAGGGACATACAACTCTACTCATTGTGGCGGGGTATATTGGACAAACAAGGGAGCACCTGCAAGTATTACACTCAACAACAGATTTGTTAGCACCACCAGTACAGGAAGCACACTGGTAGTGACAAAGTAAATTGAACATTAGGTAAGGAATAATCCACAGTCAGGTGTTTGGTAATATTGTAACAACCAAACGGCCACCCAGGAAGTGAGGTTATTACAGCACTGACGCATATTCAGAGTGGATTATTACACTTACAATATTCATAAAATGGTCAAAAGCGTAATCATTGACATTATTGTAAAACTGTATCCTAAATTACAAAATGATGGTTGTTTAGCAAAGGTTAGTGGCCTCCCAGAAAGGGAGCAGCCACAGGGTACAGGCAACAGAAGATGCAGACCATAGGTGCAGCTGGGGTGGGGAGCTGATTAAGGCAACAATACTGCTGCTTGTATAGCAGTCAAAGGCCACCCTGATAGGGTGCAGCAGCAGGGAACCTTTTTTTGCAGATACACATTGAGCAGACCTAACTTAAGCAAAGTCAAAGGCCACCCTGATAGGGAGCAGCAACTAGGTACATTTACTTCTGATGTGAATTGAGCTGTGGTAGCCAGAGCATTTTGTACAGTACCTGGTGGTGACTGCTGAAGGAGATGCTAGGGATGGACAGCATGGCTGGCCACTGACTGCCTCTATGGATGACTCCCACTGTAGACTTCTGACCCCCTTTGTGCTGCGGCCCTTAGCGCTCTGGACCGCAGCACTCTGGACCACTCAGAGGGGGTGAAATTTATGATATAGAATATCTCCACCCGCTGAGCAACATGACTCGTTGCTGGAGATTGGTGGTGGTGAGCGAGCTCCTTTTATGTTGGATGAGCAACTCCAGTGGTCATCGAGGAGGGCAGCAAGAACAGCACTGACCATCTCGACCCCAGGAAAATGACTTTTGGTGGGTGGAAGTCTGGTGGAGCACTGAGCGCACTCAGGATGTGGCTCTCATTTTTTTTTTTAATGTTCCCACTTGTTAGCTCCACCAACTGAGCAACCAGATTGGTTGCTGGAGATCAGTAGCAGTGGAGGAGCTCCTTCTGTGCCAGATGAACAACTCCCAATGGCAGTTGAGGAGGGTGATTTGGACAGCACTGGCCCTCTCGACCCCAGGAAGATGGATTCTGTTGAAATTCTAATCCTGCTCAGGACATGGCCCCCTTTTTATGTTTGCTTTCAAGCATGTGCAAGAAACATAGTGCCGTCATCCGAGATTCCGGATGCAGTGGCATACAGTTGAAAGGGAGAGCTCTGCTTCATTGAGCAGAGCTCTCCCTCCCACCCCATGCACGCAGGCACTGCATTTTGCATGCTCGTGCGCGCTTCCCCTGACGCACACAGTGTATGGCCGATGGGGTGCATAATACCTGTTGGCTCCAGCCCCCCTCAACAAAAAACAAGCTTCCCAGTGCCACGCTGGGAGCCTACCCCAGCGTGGCAAACAATGTAATGGCCGATGGGGGTGCCAAACCTTCGCTCTACGTCTCCAGGCCCCCTCCAAATATTTCCAGGTGCCACGCTAGGAGCCCACCCCAGCATGGCAGAAACTGTTATGGCCAACGGGGGTGCCCAATGCCCCGTTGGCTCCAGCTCCCCCCAAGCTGCCTTCCCGATGCCATGCTGGGAGCCCACCCAGTGTGGCAAACGTCCTGCTTCACCGTCCTTTTAAAAAAAAGTCCCTGAAAGAAAAAATGGTCCTCATGCGGTCTCGCTGGCCCTCCCCACCCGGGCCGCCCACCCACTGTGCATCCTGCCTCCCACACCCCTTCACCCCATACTTACCTCCGACTCTACCACGATGATCTTCAGGACCAGGAACACGTTTGCATTCTTCAAAGGACCTAAACTGAGGAAATGCCGTAAGCTGTATAATGTAATAGATAGGGTTTTTCAACTTTGATGCATATCTCAGGCATTTTTGGAATTTTGCACCAAATTTTCAACATTGGGTTTTGGGACCCCTCCTCATTAATTCTATGCTGTCATGGCGTAAACTGGGCCGAAGGGCGATTTCGCAGTCACTGCGTGGAATCACCTTTGGGACCGATTAACAGAATGACAGTGCCAGTGTTCGGAGGTGGGCTCTCAAAAGCCTATGTTGAAAATGTGGTGAACAAATTCCTAAAAATGATTGCTTTACGAGCATGCATTGCGCAGTTCCTACGCACGCTTGTAAGTTCACAAATTTTTAATATTCGCACTCTGGATTTTCAACATTACCATTTTAACACATCTCCTTATGAGCAGTACAGCTATCATTTTTCACATCTCGCCCAAAATGTGTTTCCGCACATGTAGTGTGCAGTGGTGCAGTCAGTGTGTGAAATCAATGTATGGGACACATGAAGAAAATCACAGTGACAGTGTTCATGAGCGGAGGTCTTAAAATGGCTATGTTGAAAATTTGGTGAAAAAATTCCTAAAAATGACTGTTTACGAGCGTGCGTTACGCACTTCTTACGCATGCTCGTAGATTCACAAATTTTTAATATTTGCACTCCAGATTCTCTACATTGCCATTTTACCACACCTCCTTATGAGCAGTACAGCTGTCATTTTTCACGTCGCCCAAAATGTGTTTCAGTGCATGTAGCGCACAATGGCACAGTCAGTGTGCACAGCCAATGTTTGAGATGGTTTAAGAAAATCACAGTGACACTGGTCATGAGCAGATGTGTTAAAATGGCTATGTTGAAAATTTGGTGAAAAAATTCCCCAAAATTACTGTTTTAGGAGCACATGTTGCGCAGTTCCTACGCATGCTGGCAAGTTTGCAAATTTGTAATATTTCCACACCAGATTTTCAACATTGCCATTTTACCACACTTCCTTATGAGCAGCACAGCTGCCATTTTTCACATCTCGCCCAGAATGTGTTTCCGCACATGTAGCGCACAGTGGTGCAGTCGTTGAGCGAAAACAATGTTTGAGACAGATTAAGAAAATCACAGTGACACTGGTCATGAGCAGAGGTCTTAAAATGGCTATGTGGAAAATTTGGTGACAAAACTCCATAAAATGATTGTGTTACGAGTGAGCATTGCGCAGTTTCCATGCACTCTTGTAAGTTCATGAATTTGTAATATTTTCAGTCCAGATTTTCACCAGTGGCATTTTTCTACACTTCCTTATGAACAGTACAGCTGTCATTTTTCACAACATGGCCAAAATGTGTTTTCACACTTTCAGCACAGAAATGTATGGTCGCTGTGGGAAATCATAGTTCGGGACAGATAAAATCACAGTGACACTGTTCATGATTGGAGGTCCCAAAATGCCTGTGTTAACAATCTGCTGTAAAAAATCCCCAAACTAGTTACATTACGGGTGGTTGTTGCACAGTTTCTACGCACGCTCGTGACTTCACCAGATTTTTTAATATTTTCACAGCAGATTTTCAACATTGCCATTTTTTACACCTCCCCATGAACAGTACTGCTGTCATTTTTCACATCCTGTTCAGACTGTGTTTTTGCACCTGTGATGCCAAATGCTGTAGTCACTGTGCAAAAGCAGCTTTCAGCTAACAAACTGATATTGCCACTGTTCATGTGGTGGGGGTCACAAAAAAAACACGTTGAAAATTTGGAGTGAAAATACCAACGAATGCCTGAGGTGTTAGGGTTTCCGACCATAACGCCCCACCCTGTACAGAATGACAGGCATCAGGGGTGTGACTTGGGATTGTTGCCTGCAGTGCTCATACCATTCCACCCCCACCCACACCCTGCAGCCAGTGAGAGGCATCAAGGTGTGCCTTGGACTCTTCGGCCCCAAAGTTCACCCTATTCTCCTATACCGCACCCATCTCACCGTATTTCCTGATGGAATGGGGTGCGCATAAGGGCCAAAGACCCCAAGGCACACCGTGACACTTGCCTACAGGGTAGGGTGTGGTGAAATGGCGTGGCCCTTATGCTCAGCGACCCAAAGGCACACCCCAATGCCTGTCACTATCTGCAGGGTGGTGACAGGCTTGGCTTCAGTTCAATACTTCACTGCCATTCCTAGTATGCAGCTCTGTAACTCCTACACTACCAACGACAATGCCAACAAGCAAACATTTGGCATTGACAAATGCTTGTTTTTTTAAATGTTTCCACTTTGTTAGCTCCACCCACCGAGTAACCCTATTGGTTATTGGAGATCAGTGGTGCTATGGGAGCTCCTTCTACGCCAGGCAAACAACTCCAGCAGTAATCGATGAGTGTGAGGGCAGCAAGGACAGCACCTACCCTCATGACCCCAGGTAGATACATAACCTCTGCAAGAATGATCAGTGAACTCCAGGCATGAAATACATAGCCTGAATTTTTAGTGTTCCACAAGGAAAAGGTAACTCTAAGAACATATAACACTTTCCTACCAAAAGTAGTGTCAGAGTTTCATTTGCTCCTATCAGTTTGCCTATTTAAAACACACACACACACACACACACACGTGAAAGTGAAAAGGCATTGCTTTGTCTAGATGTTAAATGGTCCATTAGTTACTGTAAGAAAAGAACTGGATTTATAAAGAGTGACAACAAGCAACTTATTGTCACTTATGGAGAAGTATTACAGGGACACCTTGTCAGCAAACAGACATTGTTTAATGGGTAATCTCCACTATCTAATATTGCGGTTCCACCAAGCCACAGCGATAACAATGTTGTCAACATCCATTACATCGACAAACACAATGCCGACTGTCAGCATTGTGCCGTCGGTGTACCAGTGTGTTTTTTGCAGCAGGCTCTGCCCCCACACCTCCTGTAATTATTATGACCAACTCCGAATTGGAGTTGTTTCAGGGAAAGGGCGTGACACCGGGGGATACAGTGCTGGTATAAAGCGGGGACCATTAAAGTGACTTGCCAATTTCTGTCGCTGTAATGATCTAAGCTGTGTTGGTTTCACTGTTGTAACAGTATATGTAACATTGTTAGGTGACTTTGAGTAGAGTGCCACCTAAGGGAATTGGCACATTCCACAAGGGAAACAGCAGCGTTTGCTGCTGCCAGAAGGAACATACCCCCGGATGAAATATGTAGGGCTGCAACCTTAACTTCTGCCCACACCTTCACTACTCACTACAGACTATACAGAGAATACTGGATGGACAACTGTGTGCAACCAGTGTGTTCTGCCATAGAGAGGTTCTGATTCCCTGTGACCTTGGGAGTGAATGAGAGCGAAGCTTGAGAAGTCCCTGGGAATTAGAACCTCAAGGTGGCAGAGCACATTGTTTGGGCATAGAGTTACCCATCTAATATTTTTTTCATAGTGTAAGGTGCCCCTCAAAATAATATAAAAAAAAGTCTGAATTTGTTTTTTAATAGAAAAAGAAAATCTAGGACCACGGCTGCACAGTGCCGTGAGACATGCTCGCGCTGTATAGGCTACCTGGGCGTCGACCCTCCAACTGCCTCAGTTCTTTTTTTCCCGCCGTCGAGTGCACTTCAGTGACGACATTGCTCGCCTGCTGGGAGTCAAATCTTCACGTCTGTACGACAGCAGGCTAGTCGTTCAGTATTGATTAAGTTTTAGTATATATCAGTTATTATTTAGTTTAAAAAAAAAAGTTTTTCTTTTTTGCAAGAAAGAACAAAGAAGTCTTCTTCAGCCCGCCTCCTAGCAAGCTCATCCAGACAAGGGACTCAGGAAGCTGTGGCCACGGCTTCCAAATTCCTCACATTCATGGGAGTTCTGTTGAATCTGGAAAAATCTCCACTATAGCCCTCCCAACAGCTCCTCTTCATAGGAGCTCTCCTGGACACCTCCAGAGTAAGAGCCTTCCTTCCGGAGGACAGGAGAAACAATATCCTCCAGATGGCTCGCTTCATCAAGAAGAATGACTCAGTCCATGCTCTCTTGCTGCAGCGGATGCTGGGTCTTATGGCATCATCAGTATTCACAGTACCCTTGACTCTTCTTCACATGAGGACCACTCAGTGGATGCTCAGTACTCAGGTGGCCCCGACCACACATCCACAGTCCTTTCACATCAAGTTGACGGAACCTCTAAAGCAGTCACTCACCTGGTGGACTCAAGAGAACAACCTGCTTCAAGGCTTTCCCTTTGCTCCTCTGGAGACACAGATCACCATCACCACAGATGCATCTCTAGTCGGTTGGGGAAATCATTTGTCAGGCTATCCACACCTGGGTCTGTGGAATTAGGATGAGTCTCAACTCTACATAAATGTCCTGGAAATGAGAGCTGTACTGTACTGTATCTGAGCACTGAAGGACATCCTCTGTCACAAAACACTTCTCTTCAGACTGACAACAAAGCGGTGGTGTGCTACATCAACAAGCAGTGCAGGGCACACTCTTACCCTGTGTGTAGGGAAGCGATGAAAGTGTGGGAATGGTGCCTAGAGCACGAAGCCCTGATCCAAGACGTTTACCTGCCCGGAGTCCAGAATGATCTGGCAGATCGCCTCAGCAGAACGGAAACGAACCCTCACAAGTGGTCTCTTGATGCAAACGTCGTGTAATTGCTCTTCGAAGAGTGGGGCACACCGGACCTGGACATTTTTGCATCCCCACTCAATGCAAAACTGACTTTATTCTGCTCCAGAAATCCAGAACCTGGTGTTTTCTGTCAGGATGTATTCAGACTGCGGTGGACAAGACATTTTCTGTGCGCATTTCCTCCTCTTCCCTTAGTGCAGAGGGTTCTGCCAGCTGGAGGCAGGTGGGGGGGGGGCAGAATGATCCTCATCGCCCCATTCTGGCCTCATCAGATTTGGTTTCCATTGATCAACAGATTGTCAGAAACTGCACCAAGACAACTACCACTTCAATCAGACCTGCTGACCCAGGGCCCAGTGGTCCATCCCAACCTGAGATCCCTTCATCTCCACACATGGCTCCTGAGGAGATAGAAGTGAGTAGAGTTGATGTCTCACGTAGAATCTCAGACATGCTTCTAGCGGCACGCAAGCCAGCTACTAGAAAAACTTACACAGCAAAGTGGAAATGTTTCTCCATCTGGTGTGCAAAGTCCTTCCTGGATCCCTTTTCTTGCCCACCTAACGAAGTCCTGGAGTATCTGCTAAACCTGTCAAATACAGGGCTAAAATACTCAACCATGAAGGTCCATCTCTACGAGATTTCAGTTTATCATTAGCTTATACACTCTGTGTCCCTGGCTCAGTTACCTTTGGTTAAAAGGTTCCTTAAAGGTATACTCCACACTAGGCCACCAGTCAGGAGACTGGTAGCTGCTTGGGATAGTAACCTTGTGCTAGACATGCTCACCCATAAAACTTTTGAACCTCTAGCAACATGTGAGCTGAAGTTACTGACCTGAAAGGCCGCCTTCCTCGTAGCCATTACCTCTGCTCGCAGAGTGTGTGAAATACATGCGCTGGTCACAGACCCCCTCGTATACAGTATTTCACAAGGAAAAGGTTGTTCTCAGAACTCACCCTAAATTTCTCCCCAGTGTAGTCTCAGAATCCCATCTGAACCAGACCATGATTCTTCCGACCTACTTCGCGAACTTACAGAATGAAGAAGAACACACCCTACATTCTCCAGATGTTAAAAGAGTGATGCGGTTCTACATCAACAGAACAAAAGAGATCCGCAAGTCAAAGCAACTCTTTGTTTCATTCAGCATGGCCCGGCTGGGTCAGCCTGTTGCCATCAGGTGTATTTTGGCATGGCTGGTGGCATGTCTCTGCCAATACTATTCCATGGCACAGATTAAGCTGGAAGGCAGGGTATACACCCACTCTACCAGTGCAGTTGCGGCATTTCTAGCAGAAATTCGGAATGTGCCCATTGCAGACATCTGTAGTGCAACTGCTTGGAGCTCTGTGGTGAAGCACTATGCTTTGGATGTCCATGCCAGACAGAATCCATCCTTTGGCAGGACAATCCTTAATGGACTTCTGTCCTGAGTGAGCTCCTCTCTCCTGCTGTCCTTCTTGGGGGATTATTTTAGCTCAGTACTCTTCCCATCAGTGTGAATGAGTGATGGAGACTTCATGTCCAGGAAGATATGAAAATTACATACCTACCGTAATTCTTGATCTTCTTGAACAAAGTCTCCACCACTCATTCACACGCCCACCCTCCATCCCCTGAACTCACTGATCTGTTTTTCGGTCTTCACTCCCTCGATGGCTGGGCTGTGAAAACTCTGTTGTGTTGACCCTTCTTATACAGGTCATTTGAACTATCTTATGTTTGACATAGGTTAGTTTAACTAGGTTAGTTTATGCTGCACCTCCTCAGTAAACAAGGTACTGAGGCGGTTGGAGGGTCGACGCTGAGGTAGCCTATACAGTATGGGCCTGTCTCGCGGTGCCGTGCATGCCTACCTCGGTGCCAGCCTTCCTGAAGATTTTTGGTTCCTGCTCGGTCTGAGCACCTCCAGCGTAGTCCCATCAGTGTGAATGAGTGATGGAGACTTCATCCAAGAAGATCAAGAATTACAGTAGGTTCGTAATTTTCATTTCTTGGTGCTGCATCTTAGGCCCTGTTTTAAGGCTGGTTGCTTGGGTCAGCGGTGTGGTTGTTAGGGACCAAACATCCATATGTCTACAGTGCGGGTTTGTATTGGCTGTGAGATGCATCTGGGAGGGGTTTAAAAAACAAAAAAAACAATGGTGGCTGCATTTCTTGTTACACGATAGGACTATTAGTGAGAGGGATCGTCATTGATTTTTTGAGTAATTTTATATATCTGTTTGATCCTGCAGTTGTATTTTTCATATAAATAAAGGTATTTGGTTGATTCTGTATTTTTCGTTCTTATCTGGCTAATCCTGCGCCTGTGGGATTTGGTCGTGTGATTGTGCCATCATCGGGAGTTTGTATCTGGTTGATCCTGCAGTTTCTGTTGCTTGTGGCTTGCAAGGTTTTCAAATCAGCTGGAACGCTGTTGTACCACAGAAGGGGTGATCTACGTTCCATGACCTTTCAACTGTGGTACAATAGGGTTTCAGCTATGATGAAAATTGAGGTGGAACAACGCTCCACCATGCACTAGGGCCCCATTATTCAGAATGCTCCTGGCAATGGCGAAGGTGGTGGTGCAGCACAACCGAGGTGTGTCATAGCAAGTAAGAGAGATATTCAAAGGAGATATGCCATAGTGCACCACCTCTGAATGTAGCATGGAATGCACAGGGCACATTTACAATGTGCCAGCGCATCCCCCAGACAGGTAGGACTGGGAATGCTCCAGCGCAACTGTAGCTGCATTGGGTGCAAGTCCCAGATATTCAGATCTGGACATGCAAATGGGGCCATGATGTATGCAAGGTGCAAATGGGGCAATCTGCATGACATTATGGCCCCATTTGCATGCATTGTGCAGGGCGGCTGGAGAAATGCACCTGGCACCCTGCACAGCATGTGGTGTGGACAGAGGGGGTCCTGGGCCCTCCCACCCTGTAGCGGTGATCACCGCATAACACGCATCCCAAACGTCCCTGGTAGTCTAGTGGCACCCTCCTCCCTCCCTCCCTCCCTCCCATAGCCATGATCGTGGTACAATGAACAGATACAGCTGCCCTAGTAGTCTAGTGGCACCCTCTCCTACACGTAACCATGCCGCTCATACAGTAAAATGTACCACTCTGGTAGTCTAGCAATACCCCCCTTTCTCCCCGTAGCCCAGTGGCTAGGCTCTAATAATACATGAACCCTGGTAGTCCATTGGGACCCACCTCCCCCATGTGGTGATCCCCTTAGTGTACAAGTCTGTACAGCCCTGTCCAGTGGCCCCCCACCCTCACAGGACCCCTGCCCACCCAGCACCCCCTCAACATTGGTGGGCAGCTGTAACCCCCCGCATACCGCCCGGCCACCTACTGAATGACATTGTACAGTATGACCCTTCATTCACATATCTGTGTGTGTCATGTACAGTATGCACTGCACGTTGGGCTTACAGCTCATACTGTACGATGTCATTTGGCGGGTGATATGGGTGGGTTGCAGCTGGCCAACGACGGGGTGCTGGGTGGGCAGGGGGCCTGTGAGGGGTGGGGGCCCCTGGACCAGCAGGTAGGGGACCCATACTGGACGCATCGGTGCTTGGGAATCCGGTTGGGGTGGGGACCACTAGACTACCAGAGCTATAAGACTTGTACACTTACAGGGATCACCACATCGGGGAGGTGGGTCCCAATGGACTACAAGGGTTCATGTATTATAGCCTAGGCAATCGGCTATGGGAAGGGTTGGGGGTGTACCACTACACTACCAGGGATTGGTACATTTTATTGTACGGGCGGGTGGCTACGGGCGGGAGGGGGATATCGCTGGACCCCAGGGAATGGAATTATACATTTTTACAGTGATCGGGGTTACGGGCAGGGAGGGGGATACCACTAGACCACCAGGATATGCATGGGTGCTTGTGGACAGTGTTCTGGGTGGGTGGGTGGCCATCCAGGGCTGGCGGTTGCTGCATTGCGCCATACAGTATAGCAGCCCACCTGTGGGTGGCCAGCATTTGAGCCATTTCCTTCGGGCTCAACTGTGTGCCCCAGTATGCAGCGCATCTGAGGATTGTGCCAGCATATGTGCCACACATCCCTGGCTGAATATCGGGATGTGCCGCATATGCATGGCATGCCCCCTTCAGATGCACTGCGCCCCGGCGCATCAGGACTTGCGCTGTGCAAGCCCCCCTTTTGAATATTGCCCTGGGGTTGCGCCTGGCGCAACCTTTGAATATCTCAGCCTATATATTCAGGCCAGAGGATGCCAGGTTTGGCACCTCATTATTGCAAAAATTATTTTCCAAGTAATTCTAAAACCCTCCAAACAATGGTACTGTTTGGAGTTTGAAAAAGTTGGACTAGCTGTTCTAAGCTGTTGTAGAGAAAAGGATACTCTCTGTAGTATCTGCCTTTCTTCTAAAGATTTAGAACAGCTGGTACAACTCACTGTTTCCTACCTCCCCTTTTTAGGATTATTATAGTTAGGTTAGGGCAAGTATTACATGATCACTCCGGCTTGAGCTTTAAAGTGAATCTTCGCCTGTTTCTACTTATTTGTTTTGTCTTTTACTTAAAATTTGTTTAGGGGAAAAGGGAATGCACCTGGAGGGGAACTCGGAGGGGAGAGCAGAGAAGAGGTGAGGTGGGTGGTGGATGTGCATCCCCTAGACCCTCTGGATGAGTAGTGGCTCGTTTTCTGGGAGCGGTCTGGGGGGGAACATTATTATCTTCTCTGGGGGTTTAAAGATGATTTTGGAGGGGTAGGTGGACCAGGGGGGAATAAAGCATGGCTTAAGTTCGCACACTCTGTGATCCTCATGAATGTGAGGTTGGAGGAAACATGAGGGGAGTGGGAGTTGGGGCTTAGAGCACTTCGGGAAAAACACTGGGAAAGGGGAAGGGGAAGAAAACCAATAGTCCAGCATCAGACTGAACTAACTAAAGTTAACAGAGAAACGGCTGGGCAGGGGGGAAGGGGAGGTCGAGGGGAGTAGATGGGTATTACTGAACGAATGATGGGCACTATTTACACAAGGAGTCCAGTTGGAAGCCAGAGACAGGGTGGGAGCAGTTACCCCATGTGGTCCTCGACAAGGCCGTATCCTTGGAGCATGCAGAAGCGCAGGCGGGCTCTGGCTATATGCAGTCGCCAGTGTCCGGGGACAGCGGGCGGAGGCCCGGGTGGCTGAGTTCAGGGGAGGCCAGTGAGAGGCCTGGAGGGCACAAGATGGGTAATCCCTGTCTGGCATACAACAGATGGTGACGTGGCTCCCGACGGTCCGGCCGGACCCCAGGGACTGGGGAGTCACCTGGGAGGGAGGGGCAAGGGAATACACTCCAGGCACGGGGTGACATCCCCGCACGATCCTCTCAGGTGCCCTCGGTTCACGGGGAGTTAGTGGCGGGACAGGAGCAACTAGAAGGCGGTAGAACCATCCGTCCACCGCACAGAGGACTAAACCCACCATAACGTTGCCTGAACGCCTCTCCTACTGGACAGCTCTCAGGGGAGCCTAACGCTTTGCTGGTTACGCCACCTACCCCAATTACCTTTTCCCTATAGGTACCTTTGGTACCTAAGGCCCCTAGGAAAAAAGGGCCGATACGGCAGGATTTAAATCCTTGCGTAAGATCAGGGCATTACCCAGATCAGTGGAAGCACCAGTTGTTTAGTTCATGTACATATGGCCATGTTGGCTCCATGGAGGTGTCAAACACCTATGTTGTATGTTGATAAAAAATGTTGTTATGTCTGTAATGTTATGTTTGTAATAAGGTTATCGAACTCACTTTGGTCAATATCACTACAAACCTCACGGGGGCTCGGGGGCACCCTACGGGGGAGGCGGGCGTGCCGGGTCACAAGCGTCACAACCATAGGCTGAGATGCATGCACCAAGATTAAAGTTACTTTTCTTAAACATCAATGGCCTAGCTTCCCCCATCAAAAGGTCAAAGGCACTAGCATACATTCGAAGAACCAAATCAGATAAAGTTTTCCTCCAGGAAACCCATATGAACCCAGCCGAACATGCCAAACTTGCTAAATTAAGTAGAGGGCAAGCTTTTTGCGCCTCTTATAAAGGAGGCAGAAGCAGAGGTGTTGCCATCATTATTCCCCCATATACTCCTTACCAAGCAGACCTAACGTGGTCTGATCTGGAGGGCCGATTGGTCATTGCCCGGGGAAAGCTTATTAATGAGGAGATTACTCTTGCCAATGTGTATCTCCCACCAGGCATTACTGTCCCACAACTACGGCCTTTGCTAGACAAAATTGTTCAGCTGACTACAGGCGCTCTCTTAATGGCCGAGGACTTTAACCTAACCGTGGACCCACGGCTGGATTCCTCAAGTAGGAGACCACAGAAACAACCAACCACCCAGAAATTCTTAAATAAATTTGTCTCGGAAATGGGATGGCGTGATATACGGCTGAAACTACACCCACAAACTAGAAACTATTCTTATTACTCCCCGGTGCACTGCACTTACTCCCATATAGACTACGCCTATACCCAAGTAGAAAATCTGAATGTTGTGCATGATGCTCAGTTGAGTGACATCTCTATCTCGGATCATGCACCTTTAATCATCCAGTGGGACTTGGGTATACAGCCTAGAACCATACAATGGAGGTTAAATCCGTACCACTTACGATCAAAAGAATTCAGAGAGTTTGTCTCAGAAAAAGTTACTGAAATTCTAGCAGACAACCCGGCCTTGGATTCGTCCCCGTCGGTACACTGGGATACGATTAAGGCGGTCCTTAGGGGGCATATAATTAAATATACAGTGGAGAAGGCGAGGCAGCGTAAGGAGTATAGAGCCAAGCTTGAAGACACGCTTCATTTTTTACAAATGGCACACCGGCAGGGTGATGAGTCGCTCCTCTCCCAGCTACAACAAACTAAACAGGCACTAGATAAACTGGCACAACAACAGACTGAAATAGCACTCACATTCCTGAAGCAACGATACTACGAGGTAGGCCCACGAGCTACACGTCTGCTCGCATATCAAGTTCATAGACAGAAGAAAGGTGCAACAATTATGACCATAAGACATCTGGTGGGAGGTCAACCACTCTCCAAAACACAGGATATCGCAGAGACCTTCACCGCATTCTATAGAGCCCTGTATACCCCCAGAAATTACCCCACCCCCAGATAGACTGACAGCATATATAAACGCAGTCACCCTCCCAACGCTCACAGAGGAGCATAGAGACTCGCCTGTGGAACCTATTACAATGCCAGAGGTGGCGCGGGTCATAACCAACTCCAAATCCTTAAAAGCACCGGGGCCTGATGGATATGGAGCGGAGTTCTACAAGACTACTAGAACTCAGATCACGCCCACACTCTTCTGTGTGTTTAACTCAGTATTAGAGGGGGACTCCCCACCTCAGTCATGGTCGTATGCGACCATATCGGTAATCCCTCAGGACTGCCCATCATATAGACCCATCTCGGTGCTAAATCAGGATTATAAACTGCTTATGAGTATACTAGCGCACCGTATGGATCAGGTTCTCCCCTCCCTAATACACAAAGACCAAACTGGATTTGTAAGGGCATGCAACACCACAGATAACATCAAGCGCTCTCTCTATTTGGTGAATCAGATGCAGAGAATGGAGGCGCCCACGGTATTAAGTCTGGACGCGGAAAAGGCCTTCAACAGAGTGGCCTGGCCCTTTCTGTACTTAACTCTGGACAGATTTGGGTCCCCCCCACCTTCACCCAAACCCTACAAAATATATATTCTGCCCCCCCGGGCTTGTGTGAGGGTGAATGGGCACCATTCTGAATACTTTCAGCTCCAAAGAGGAACTCGACAGGGCTGCCCACTGTCCCCATTATTGTTTGCCGCGGTTATCGAACTTCTGGCACAACAAATCCAAGAATCCCACCAGGTCGAGGGAGTAAAGATAGGAGACACGGAGCACCAGATAACTTTATGTGCAGATGACATCCTTTTGTACCTCCAGAACCCTGAACAATCACTACCAGCGATACGACACATTTTGGATGCCTATGGATTTGTGTTGGGATACAAACTTAATTTGACTAAAACAGAAATTCTCACATTTCATTACTCCCCTACACAGAATACCCGGGATATTTTACCAGGCAGATGGAACCTGATAAAACTGAAGTATCTGGGAATCCACATACCTCAAGATGGGTCAAAATATTATAAATATAACTATAGCCCCTTCATTACACAACTAAAACAAGACCTACAGGCTTGGTCTATCCTACCTTTGAGTCTTGTGAGACGGATAGAACTAATTGGAATGATAACTCTTCCCAAGAGCTCTATATTTATTTCAAAATGTCCCTTTATATATACCACTAAAGACCTTTAAAGAAATAAACCGCCTAATAGGGAAATTCATATGGTCCGGCCAGAAAGCTCGTGTCCGCCTAAAGGTGCTGTCTTTCCCGTGTGGATGGAGGCCTAGCACTCCCAGACTTAAAACTTTATCAACAGGCAATAACCATGATCTACATGATGGCCAGACAAAATAAAACCACCAGCCCACACTGGCTGGAGATAGAGAGGGTATTGATGAATGACCAGACGTACCTACGGACCATGTACTGACAGGAACCAGGGGAAAGACCCCACCAAATTACTAACCCTTGGTTAGCAGACCAATTCCGGAATTGGTTTGCACTGAAAAAAGCACATAGACTACCACTGCATCAAGCATTGGTCTGTCCAATCCATGCACTACCGAACTTCACCCCGAACAACCTAGACTCTGGGTTCATGGAATGGGGCAAACAAGGGCTAAGGTACCTCCCACAAATAATGACTCAGGGGAGAATATGGGCATACACGGAAATATAAGCAAAATTCCACCTACCACACAAAGACTTCTACCGATATCTACAACTCCGACATTATGTGGAAGGCCTTTCATCACCTTTGCGAAGCCCAGAGAACTACCCAGCACTGATCCAATGCCAAATTCAATTAAACAAAATGGGGAAGCAGGAACACCTGATAGCCTTATATTACCAATCCCTTAACTCACAAAGGAACGCTCCCACCAAAAATATCCACGCACAATGGTACAGGGAGACGGGGTATCAACTGTCCACAATGGACTGGAGATTAGCATGCAGCTACTCAACCCGGGTCACTAGCTCACACCAATGGAGAGAATACACCTGGAAAGTATTAATCCGTTACTTTAGATCCCCGGTAGTCACCAGACACTACTCACCAAACAAATCAGCAGAGTGCTGGAGATGGTGTGGCGAACCAGAGGCGAACTTGACACATATTATCTGGGCATGCCCAGTACTCTCCACCTTCTTAAACCAAGTGGAGGCCCAACTGAGGGAATTCATAGATCCACATCTCCAATTGACTTTGGAGATGTATCTGTTCCTCCTCCTTCCTAGGCCATACAGGGGCCCAAACATCAGATGTCTGCTTCTGTTGCTCTTAACAGCAGCTAAAAAAGCAATAACTAGGCAATGGCTAACAACGAATACCTCATCAATACGTGACTGTTGGGAAATCACAACACAAATTTATAACATGGAAAAAATAACACACAGCCTAAATGAACGAGAAGAGACATTCTCCACGAGATGGGCATGTTGGCAGATACATTACACGCTAAAAGACCCTACCTTTGTTTCTTAGGGAAAGTACACCTGGGTGATAACTGGAAACCATGGGTTTAGGGACTGGATCCCTCCGGCCAGAGGTGTTGGGCCTGGTTCCCCCACCCCCCCTGTGAGGTTGGGGCCCATGTACAAAAGGAGCCTGGAAGTATGGACCCACCCGATTAGATTCAAGTGGAGGATTGAGACCCTGGATACTGGAGGCATATGTATGTATACTTAGTGCCCAATACAACTAGATTGTAACCCAATTTGGGAGCTGGAATGACGCTGAAATCATTACTGTATTTTAATGAAGATGAACTCTATTGGCCCAAAAGTTTGACTGCATAAGGTGACCAGTTGTAAATGTATTAAGCTGTATCAGCACTGATGACCTATATGTATATAAGTTAAACATTTAATAATAAAAAGAAGAATTAAAAAAAAAAATTGTTTAAGCATTTTAATGTCTTACAGTTGTATTTAAGTCTAATTGGTAATTGTTTTGCAGTTGTAATTTTTTTTAAATTAGGTCTTGGCTACAGCTGGACTCTTCAGTAAAAGATCTGTTAGCGAAAGGCTGTCAGTGTGAGCCCAGCACAGAGAGAGATTTCTTTTTAAAAATTCTCAATTCTGGGGCACCATTTTGCAGGAGAACAATAGTTGTACTAGCTGTTCTAATTATTTAGAAGAAAGGCAGATACCACGGTGAGTGTCCTTTCCTTATGCCAAGTTGTTGCACGACTACAGTTGTCATTAGCTGTTCCATGCTACCATGTTTGAGTTGTATTATACCATTTACCGCTTTGTGATCTCAGCTGCTAGTATTTATTATAATTCCTGCCTTGTTATCTCAACTGCTCCTATTATATGTTTGCTTTGTAATCTCTACTACTTGTCATTTTTGGTTCCCCTTCCTGGGTCATGCCTAGAAAGGAGTCTCGGCCCAGTGCACCTTTGCCAGTCACTAATTTTCTAATACAATAAATAAATAAATTTAAACACAATGTTATGTAATTAATTTGGGGACCTTTGTTACCCCCGAAATAATTCAAATCTCGACAGCCATTTCAGTGAGGCAAGTGAGACAAGGTCTACGTACTATCCTAAATGTGAATGCACTAACCACTAATGTAATTGGCCAGACCCCACTAACTACTTTTGCATAAGGAGTTCCTTATGTAACAAGAACAAAGAGAATCTTTCACTAAGGTCAACCGATTCAGTACTAAAGCCACAAGTAATGCTGACAATGTGTTTCTTCCTCTGACAGCTCACTTTCTGAAGCATGTTATAATCTCACTTTGAAGCAATGCTGAATTCCACATTGCTCCCTGCAGAGATGCACGCAATCTCTGATGATATACTTTCTGTAGAGACTGCTGGAACCCTGCCAGCTTTTGAAGTTCCAAAAGATTCTTTTCAGATGAATACTACTGTGCTCAAAATGAGATTTTAGACGGGCCAAACAAGTTTATTTAATCCTCCTTATGGCAGTCTTTGAGTATTTAAGCTGATTTTACATGCACAGTTGGAAAGGTGGAAACTATTGTTGATTTAAGGCGTGTCTATAAACATGCAAAGCTGGCCCTTTCTGCACAGCATTTTTAATAGAAATCAGTTTCTGCTATAATAGGAAAGAAATTCCACATTTTTATGGTACTATTAAATTTTTCACATGGCAACAAAATAATTGTTTTAAATCTGGATGTTTGGATTTAGCTGTCCAGTGCTTCGCCAGTCACTGGAGTACAAAAAGCAGAGTTAAATGCCCCCAGGTTTAATGCACTGAGCCATTTAGAACTGATGAAGCACACCAGCTCAAACATTTTCCACCTATTTGACTTTGTCAATGTTTTTCAGTATGCAGAGGACTGAGAACATGACCCCCTTATCCTCCTTTTCTCCAAAGTGAACATGTTAAGGTCTCCCAGTCTCTCCTCAGAGGTTTTATCTTCCGCAACCCCAGTCAATTTGGTGGTCCTGCACTGCACCCTCTCCACTGACTCATTGTCCTTTTTGAAATGGGGAGTTCAGAAGTGCACACAGTACTCCAAGTGAGGCCTGGCCAGGGCCTTATAAAGTCGTAGGATAACATTTCCTACTCTTCTGGTCACATCCCTTTTTAATGCCCCCCCACCCCCTGTTCTTTCAGCCTTCTTGATAGCAGCCATGCACTGCTAGAATGCTTTAGCCGCTTGTTATTAAGACTGTGAGGTCATTTTCTTTCCACTGCAGCAAGAGGAGCATCACACAGGGTGGACGTCTTACCTCTGTCTCCTTCTCCACTTTAACACCTTGCATTTAGCTACATTTAATTTAAGGCTTCAGTTGCCCAGCTTGTTCAGGTCCTCTTGAATTTTGTCCCCACAGTGTAGTTCAACTTGGATGATCCCTTCTTCTTTTCTAGCCTGTCTTAGAGGTTGGTGGCAGTGGGAACAACTCTGATTCTACCGGGAGGAAGATATCAATATGGTCTGGGGTGTAATACATATGTGGCCTGTGCAGGGAGACTCAGATACAGCACATCTGTTCAGTAGCCATCTTTATTTCATCTCAGAGATAGTGGTTTTATACCACTGGACACAGACAAAGAAAAGCCCACTGGGTATGACGGGAACTATACATACATAGGACTACAATTATCCACAGGCATAAACTACAGCCCTAATCGCGTTCCTTATACTTCCTACCATATACTGTATATCCATGCATATACTACCATACATATTCATGTATATGTTACATGGGGTGTGTTTTGGGGCCATGGTAAGTCACTGTTAAGCCCAGAAAAACAAGCAGCAGATGTTTCCAGGTGCATGTGCTTTGACCTGGGACTGTCCAACATATGGAGGTTTGAAAACCCCACCGACAAGTTCTGTTCCTTTTATTCCATCCCCACAGTATTTATACCCAACCAGAGATGTGGCTATCTCCCAAGGGCTGGTGAGAATTTGCTTCATTAACATGTAAGCAACATCCACATATCCCACCATGCCTGTTTCTCACTATTGCTACTTGTGGCTAACCAGAACCAAGAAGAGACAGATGGAGGAGGAACTCCTCCTTACTACAATACCCAGACTTCATGCCTGGGCAATATGAGAGATGTTGTTTTTGTCTGAACAGACCCAGGGGAATACTAAGGGTATCTGCTGGGATGCCATCAATGTGTTTCTCCAAGGCAGGGTGATCAGTTTCTCCTCCACAAATTAAAATGGCAAATGATAGACTTACAAGTGCAGAAAAGCCTATCAGAACTAGAAGTTCAGTACAAGGTAGCAGTGATTCAGATCCTGGTCTTCCCACTGTATTAATGGACTCCAGTACTCCATCAACAAGAAACTCCGCTAAAAGGCAGAATGTGCACTCTTATGTCTATGGGAGACCTGAGAGGCTGTGGAAATTGTTTGTCTACCGGGTCAAGAAGCAAATCAAGGCCTGCAAGATTTCCTGGATTCGCTGGGGACAACAAGTCATATAAGGCCCTACTGCCAAAAACTCTGCCTTCTGTTCCTTTTTCAAAGATCTGTAATCTGAGGAAGGGGATTCCAGAAGGAGTCCAGGGAGACCTTCTTCAGTCACTTATTGCTCCCACTGTTGTCAGAGGAGGAGCAACAGATGCAGGGAGACCCATATCCAGGGAAGAGCTACAGGAGGCCTTACTGGAGTCACCAAAATGGAGGCCACTAGGAGCAGACAGTCTTCTAGCCAACCTGTATAGGGCCTTTGTGAATGCATTGCTAGACCCCAATAACTGTATATGCCATGGCCAGGGAGATGGGCATTTTCCCCTGCTTAATACACATGACCTTCACTACCTTGATACCCAAGCCTGGAAAAGATTACAGTAGATTGCAAGATTTTGGCAACAGTCCTCACCCCCAGGGTGGTTCACTCACTAGTGCACCCAAATCAGGTGGAATTTATCCCCAGATGTAGGAGTCAGAGAGTATACATAGTCTAATCAACATTACTGGGTTTGCCAAAAACTCCACCACCACTCCCTCATGGCCCTATCACTGCCATTAGAGGCTGAAAAGGCATTTAATTGGATGGGTGTTACTACCTCTTCTTTGCCTTGATCAAGTATGAACAGGCCAAAACTTTACTGGCAGTTGTCAGATCCTTTATTCTGGACCTTGGCTGCAGTTATTGCTAATGGAGAAGTATTGGAGCCATTCATACTGGGTTGCGGTACCAGGCAAGGCTGCCCCCTCTTCCTGTTCCTGTTTACTCTGATCCTCGCGCTCTTAATGGGAGAAATTAGAACTCATCTTAGAATACATGAGATGGATATTAGGGGCCCCAGGAAAATCATGGCTTTGTTGATGATACCTACTGTCCTTAAGTCACCCCAAGGACTCCATTCCCAACCTTATGCTCCTAGTCAGGTCATTTGGGTCAAGCTATGATTATAATGTTAAATCCATTAAATTGGAGCTGCTCCCACTGAACTTTACAGGCCAGCCCCATTCTTGGCATTAGAAGACTAACGCCTCACAACTGATAATGTAACCTACTTGGGCATAAAGATCACCCCAGAGTTTGATCAGCTGGCTAAACTTAAGCTGGTACCCCTACTCGGTCCATGAAATTGGACATTGACTAGTGGGCTATGCTGACTCTGTCGTATTGGGGGACAGCTGAGGTCTTTAAGTTGGTACTCTACTTCAAACTACATTATTGTTTTTTCTTCATGAGAGGTTATTGTTCTATTGATATCTCACAAGTGGAATCTTCCCTATGCTTTTTGAGAAGTGTCTTTATTATCCAGCTAAACAACCTACAGAAGATGCAGGCAGGACCTCTGATTCATGTCTCCTCTGACAGATGGCAAAATCATAAGTAAAAGTGGTTGAATCAGCAGTGATAAATTATAATTGTGTTAAGAGGTCCTGACAATCAGGATTTATAATTTTGAAAAGATAACTGCTTTCATCTGTAGCACCATTGCGAATAAGCAACTGTATTAAACACATTATAGGAATAAATATACGACTTAGTTAAAAATATTGTTTAGAATTAAAGAATGTCTTATAATACATTATAGTCTATAATGTGAACAAAAACAACTTGAACAATGATAATATGTAAGCTGTGTGTTATTTTCAACAGACATGGCAACGTAATCTCAGATTGCTGCTTTAGTACAAATGGTCGTTTCTTGTGCACAGCATCATGGGACAAGACTTTACTAATATGGGACATCAAGACAGGACAGTTCCGTTCTCATGGTCCTGTGACTCTGAACAAGGGACACGAGGGCTCTGTCAGTTCTTGTGTTTTCTCAAAAGATGGTAAGAAACTGGTGTATTAACATAATATAGTTTGTACTGTAATATACTCTGTGCCATTACCACGTTCGAGGCTGGTAGCTAGAACAAACAAAAATGTCAACAAACCTGTTTTGTTTTGCTTCATTCCTGCAGCAAGATACATAATCTTGAAGTGTTTAAAAGCTCTTACTCTCTTTGCCATGTCTGTCTCCATGGATGTAAGTAGATCAGAGTGTTGCTGCGTTGTTGATCATCAGAAACATGTGAGCAACATCCTGATGTATTCACATTATGAAAGCAGCCCACTCAGTTAAAAGGAGATCTCATGGGAAGAGATTGTTAAAAACTGCTAGGAGCTGCCATCTTTTTTTTTTTTTTTGCTCTTTTCTATTTACACAACTAATTATAAAAATTGCTTTTAAAATATTTGAATTATTTAAAACTTTCCCTTGTGAATAATCCCAGGATTAAAGAAAGATACAATGATGATTTTTGCTGACTAACTAGTACTGCTGCTAACAAGGGAAACGTTTATGAGCACCGTCTATAACAGTTTAAAAGCCCATGGAAAACTCTTGTAAATGAATTATTGAGCTTACCTGTAGCTGGCAGCTGTCCCAAGACATTGATGACTAAGACTGCCATATGCAAATATTATACTGCTACCATGTCACAGAGGGCAAAGCTGTGTCTGACTACATTAGTTAGGCACAGCTCCACCCTCCATGACATCACACAGTTCTAAAAATGGTAGCAATATGGTACCAGTATAAGGCAACATTTGTCTTCAAGATCTTTAGAGTGCTGCCAGCTACAGGTAGCCCAGTACTTTGTTTAAAAGAGCTTTTCATGGGCTTTCACACTATGATTGGGCAGAGCACATAAAAGTTCGACTTTAAGTCTCTTTTAGATCATTGGGCCAGCAGCATCATCTATTTATTTTATTTATTTAGCTTTTGTTGACCAGGTAAGTACACTAGTCAAGTTATATGCCTATTTTCAGGAACTTCCCAGGAGAGTACAGTGAAGGTACAGGTACAAGCAGAGTACATAACAATGAGTAGGGCTGAGTACATTGATACAAGGGAAATACGCAAACATAGATGGTCTACTGTGAGCAGTAATAGGTAATAAACATACAAACAAAAAGTAAATATTCTAGGTCATTCAATGGCAGGTACAGTAATCACAGTGTACGAGAACCATTTAGCAGGACCACAGAGATAGCTAGTTCCTGAGGAATTAATCAGACAGCTCTCATGCATCCGAGTGAGAGTCCAGTGCAGAGACCAAGTTTAGGGAGGATTGGGACACTCGTACGCTGAGGACAGCTTCAGATGCTTCCACAGAGAATTCCGGAGGCACAAGTGTGAGGGGGAAGAGCGAACATGGGCAGGAGGGGAGTTCCAAAGCCTAGGAGCACTTGTCGAAAAGTCCCTATCCCCCATAAGGGTTTGGGTAAAGGGGACTTTGAGCACACTCAGTTCCTGAGGGAGTAGGAGGAGGTTTCAGTAGGCCTGAGAAGTTGTGCCAGCCCCGGAGGGGTACCAGTTCTAATCACTTTACCAACAAAGCAGCCCAGCCCAAAGTTCAGGTGATTTGCCGGGGAAAGCCAGCCAAGTTTGGCATATAGCTCACAGTGGTGGGTGAGTCTAGGGGCAGTCAGGGCGAAATAACAGATATTGTTGTAGGTTGTGTGCCACAGGGTAAGTAGAACCTTGGAGGTGTGGGCAAATTGGAGTAGGCCATGGCTCAGCGAAGGGAGCAGCACACCTCTGGCAAGAGCCAGACGAGCAGCAGACGTCAGATTTTTCTTTGCCCTGTAGGCAAGACCCAGTTTACAGTTCTGCAGACATTTAGGATGTGACTCCCCATGTCAAGTTGGGGATCAAGTGTCACTCCAAGGTATTTGATGGAAGTTGTGGTTAGGAGGGGGGTACCATCCTCACCAATGACACACAGAGGGGCAGGGGAGGTCTTGATCTTGGCCAAAGACCCAAACATCATGGCCTGAGATTTTTTCAGGTTGAGGACCAGTCTGTGAGGCGTTACTCAGGACTGAATGTTCTTAAAATCCTCAGTCAACAGGAGGTTGAGAGTCCCAATGTCACGGGAGTGCGCCAGGATGACCAGATCATCCACATAAAGGGTGGCACTACAGTTGGTTACAGTGGCTGGGAGATTGTTAACAAATACAGAGAAGAGAAGGGGCCCCAGGACAGACCCTGGGGGATGCCAGCCGTCACCAAAGTGGGATCAGAGAGGACCTTGTTGAATTTGGTCAGTTGCACTCTGCCCTGGAGGTAGTTTGTAAGCCAATTCAGGGCAAGGGGGACAGGCCAAGGGACCACATCTGTGAGCAAAGTAGTGCATGGTCCACAAGATCAAAGGCCTTTGATAGGTCGATGAATATGGCTCCAGAGAGTTTACCCTGGTCCATGGCCACCCTGATGCTAGATGAGACTGAGACAAGGGCCGTGGATGTGCTATACCCTTTTCTAAAGCCATGCTGTGCAGGGGACAGCAACTCATGGGCCTGAATGTACTCAGTGAGTTACATAGAAACATAGAATTTGATGGCAGATAATGACCGCTTGGCCCACCCAGTCTGCCCATTTCCCTACCTAATGGATAAGCTGCAGATCCTAGTTAACCAGCAGCCTACTTCTTCCTACCCCCACCCTCTAGAATTGCCTTATGACTGTCCCATGCATGCTTGAATTCCACCACTGTTTTTGACTCCACAACCTCCTCCGGAAGGCTATTCCATGCATCCACAACCCTCTCTGTGAAAAAATACTTCCTTAAATTACCTTTGAGCCGCCCCATCTTCAAATTGTGCCCCCTTGTTCTTGCACACCTCTTTTTTTGAAAGATGCTATCCTCTTGGACTTTGTTGATTCCCTTGAGGTACTTGAAAATTTCTATCATGTCCCCCCCCCTCTTCTTTCCTCGAGGCTATACATATTAAGCTCCTTAAGGCTCTCTTCATATGTCTTCCAGTGAAGACCCTGCACCATTTTAGTTGCCCTCCTCTGGACAGCTTCCATCCTGTCTATGTCTTTGCAGAGATTGGGTCTCCAGAACTGCATTCAGTACTCCAGGTGGGGTCTCACCAGCTGTCTGTACAGAGGGATAATAACTTCCTGTTTTCTACTGTTGATGCCTCTCCCTATGCATCCCAGTATCCCCCCAGCCCTCCTTGCTGCCCTCTCACATTGCTTGCCCACGTTTAGGTCATCTGATATGACTACCCCCAGGTCCCTTTCCATTTTTGTTGTTGTTAGTATCTCACCCCATTGTGTACTCTTCCCCTGGGTTTTTGTTTCCTAGATGCATTACCTTGCACTTCTTAGCATTGAATCTAAGCTGCCATACATTTGACCATTCCTCTAACCTTGCCAAGTCCCTTCTCATCCTTCCCACCCACCTTTGTGCATCAACTCTGTTGCAGATCTTTGTGTCATCTGCAAAGAGACATACTTTTCCTTCAAGTCCTCTGCAATGTAAACATAAAGACATTGAAGAGGACTGAGTCCCAATACCGAACCCTGCGGTGCCCACTAATAACCCACTTTCTTCAGAGTGGACTCGTTTAGTATTACTCTCTGTGTCCTATTTTCCAGCCAGTTCTTTACCCAGGCTGTCATCTTGGGACCCACCCAGGCTGGCTAACTTGTTATTAATCTTTTGTGTGGGACTGTGTCAAATGCCTTGCTAAAGTCTAGGTAGGCCGTCCACAGCCCCTCCCTGATCTACTACTTTGGTCACCCAGTCAAAGAAATCTATCAGATTCGTCTGGCATGACCTTCCTGCTGTGAATCCATGCTGCCTTGGGTCCTGTGCCCCTCTGGCCCCTAGATACTCGACATTTCTTTCCTCCAGAAGTGATTCCATCATTTTCCCTATCACTGAGGTTAAACTAACAGGTCTGTAGTTTCCTGCTTCTGCCTTGCTCCCACTTTTGTGAAGGGGATTCACATCTTCCCTCCTCCAGTCCTCGGGTACCACCCCATCCTCCCATGATTTGTTAAAGAGGGTAGTCAGTGGTGTCACTAGTTCTACCCTTAGTTCTTTTAGAATTCTGGGATGAATCCCACCAGGCCCCATTGCTTTGTCCACCTTCAATTTTAAGAGTCCTTTCAGAACTCTTTCTTCTGTAAATGGGCTGGTATCAACTTCTGTATCCAGAGTGTTTCTACTGTTTGTTTTAGGTACCTCCCCCTCTTCATTTGTAAATACTCAGCAAAAATATTTGTTTAGTATATCTGCCTTTTCACAGTCACCCTCTGCCCACCCTCCCTCCCCTTTATTAAGCCTCACTATCCCTTCTTTGGTCTTCCTTCGCTCCCTGATGTACCTATAAAAGGTTTAATCCCCCTTCTTAACTGAGTTGGCTATCTTTTCCTCGGTTTGGGCCTTTGCTGTTCTGACTGCCTTCCCAGCTTTCTTTTGCTTTAACTGATACAGTTCTCTGTCCTGCTCCTTCTGTGATTCCTTGTACTTCCTGAATGCTTTATTCTTCTCTTGAACCTTCACTGCCACTTCCTTTGAGAACCATAGTGGTTTCTTACATCGTTTCATTTTGTTTATTTGCTTCACACAAAGGCTTGTTACCTCTGTGATAGCAGTTTTTATTATTCCCCATTGTTCTTCCACCCCTTCTTCCTGCCCATTTGCTAGTGCATTCCTTAGGCACTCACCCATTTTGGCAAAGTCAGCCCTCCTAAAGTCCAGTACTTTTGCCTTTGTATGGCTTGACTCTATTGCTGTGTTTATTATTGTGAACCATACTGTTCGATGGTCGCTAGTTCCCAGATGGCTACCCCCTTCTACATCTGTGATCCTCTCTCCATCTCCATTTGAGAGAACCAGGTCTAAGATTGCTCCCTCTCGAGTGGGCTCCAATACTAGTTGTCTAAGGCATGCCCCCTGTAGGGCATCTAGAATAACCCCACTCTTCGAAGTGGCTGCTGCAACTGCACTCCAGTTAACATCTGACATATGCAGATCACCCATCAGCAATATCTCCCCTTTATCTGCCATTCTAAGTATACTTTCTAGCATTTCCTTGTCCATTTCCTCCCCCTGAGAAGGGGGTCTGTATACAACCCCAGTGTGGATTGTGGTGCCATTGCCGGTCTCCAAATTTACCCACAGTGCTTCTTCCTCCTCCCTGTTTACCCTTTTGTTCTGTTGCTTTGATTCCTTCCATTATGTAAAGAGCTCCTCCTCCTCTTTTAGCCTCCCTGTCCCTCCTGTAGATAGTGTATCCTGGTATGTTTACGTCCCAGTCATGGTTTTGTGTGTACCATGTTTCTGTGACTGCCACGATATCCAGATGTTCCTCCTCCATCAAGGCCACTAATTCAGGAAGCTTGTTACTCAGACTATGGGCATTGGTACTCATTGTCTCCATTTTTGATGGCTTTACCTTCTGTTGCAGCATCCCCACTGACCTTTCTACCTCAGTCTTTTCTCATTTAGTACCCTGTTTTGTAGGGAGAGGCTGGGATTTTTCTGCTGCTTATCAGTTGCCCCTTGACTAGTTTAAAAGCTTGCCAATGAAGCATTTAAACTGATTGCTCAAAAGACTTGTTCCCTTCCTGGACAGATGCAGACCATCCTGCCAGTATAGGCTGGTGTCCCTCCAGGTGGAACCCCAGTCCCCAATGAAGCCAAATCCCTGTGCTCCACACTATTTTTTCAACCATTCATTAAACTGCGTGGTGCAAAGTACCCTCGCCTCACCCATGCCATTAACAGGCAGCACCTCTGAGAAGGATACTGTGTGTGCTACTTGTCTTAGGCCCCTCCTCAACTCTACAAAGTCCTCCTGCACTGCTCTAATCTCATGATGAGCTAAGTCATTTGTCCCTAGGTGGACAATGACGTCCAGCTCAGACTCCCATGCAGCTGTTCTTGTGATCCTGAGGATGCGCGTCCTGTCCCTCCAAGCCATGGCACCAGGCAGGCACCTTACTTCAGTTTTCCCTGCTCCCCCCAGTTCTATCCCCCTAATAATTGAGTCCCCCACCAGGAGCTGCTTCCTTTCCCTGTGGCGTCCTCTGCCTTCTTCCTGTGGACCTCCCTTGTGATAGTTGTCCTCAGCCTCCTTAGTCTTCTCTGCGGGTGCATCCATAGGGGAGCTGTGCTCCCCCAGAATGGTGTATGGATTGTGGAGTGGAACAACTGACCGGGTGTGCCTCTGTTCCACCATCCTCACCCTCCCTGAGCCCACTGTGCTCCAACTGCTGTGCTTTCTTTGCAACCTCTGAGGCAGTGGTGGTGGCTCTGGTGCTCCCTGGATGGGGGAGGTTCCCTTCCTTCTGTCCAGTCTGGTGTGGGGGAAGGTTCCCTTACTACTGTCCAGTGTGGCCTGAAAACGGGCAACTTCCTCCCTCAGGGCAGAGAGTTGTCTGCAAATAGGGCAGCATCTCAGCCTCCAGAAAGACTCCCAGAAGACTGCTGCCCCATAGCCATTACATTGCACTACTCCCCACATGTTTATCTACTTTTTTTTTTTGTGTGTGTGTGATTGGTTTGTTATATAGAAATATATATATTATACAATGTGTGTGCTTATATTGTCAGTGCAGTGTGCTAGAGAGGATATGACAGTGATATGCACCTTGCACTCTTGAGGAAATGATGTCAGCAACGACTTTCTCTAGGAGTTTGCTGATGGCTGATAGGATGGCGACCGGCCGATAGTTATCCAGAAGTTTGGGATTTCCCTACTTCGGAACAGGAACAATCCTCGCCACCTTCCAGATGTCAGGAATAACCCCAGCGGCAAGGGACAGGTTAAAGATATGCGCCACTGGGGAGACGATGTGTAAGGCACCTAGCTTCATCTAGTCCCCTTCAGGCAGTGCTCTGCAATGCAAGACCCGTCAGGAACAAGACTGCAATTATAGTGGAATTGGTTTCCTTGGTTGATCTAACTTGCATCATGGGGACCTTGTTGGGAAATGACACTGGCCCAGTTCTGGAGGCATCTTTGCTGGCTGCATTCACCACAGTGCACTGCACGAGGAGGGACCACAGAGGTGGGGGTTAGATCTGACCTGAACTTCTCTGTCCACTCAGTGGGTTCTGCTTTGTCATTTGAATAAATGGCTGTATTTTGGGGGGGGGGGTCCGGGTGCAGGTTGCAGAGTCCTTCTGGTGTACCAGCCTCTGAGACGCGAAGGGGAATTTCTGCAGGAAGTCACGGACTTTGTCACTGAGAGAGTGTTGGGAGTCACCTAGGTGGTTGATGCTAGGTGACTTCAGTGCCTGGATTGACAGCAGACTATCATAGTTTGGACAAAACTTCCTCCAGATGATGAATTCGCTGGGTCTCGCATAATCATTTGCTACTACAGCTCGCAGCCACGGACACGCCTTGGACCTAGTATTCTCATTGGGGCTTGAGATCACTGATCTCAAGATTGATCCGGTCATTTGGTCAGATTATTGCACAGTAGGGTTCTCATTCAGGGCCCCCCTCGATAGTTCTTCCCTTGTGGAGATGGTCCATTATTACCCTTTAAGGTGTTATCCTCAGAGGGACTGTCTGCAATAATGGACCTCTCGGAGGGGAGTCTTGCTTGTGCGGCAGGTGTGAGTGAGGCATTGGCAGCTGTAACAGCTATAACAGGGCTACAGCACTCAACTCTGTTGCACCAGTCCTCTGTATACGACCCTGGGGGCTCTCAAGGAGATGAAGACCAAGGGTCAGAGGCTGGAGTGCTGTTGGCGGAAGTTCGAATCAGATGAGAATAGAATGGCTTTGAAAACTCACTACAGTGTGTATCAAAGGGCAATCTCTCATAAGAAGGCAACATTCCTGTCCAGGGAGATTGCTCCAGGGAGGAACAGACTAGCTCAGCTCTTTAGGACTGTAAACAGGCTGCTTCATCTGTCCTGTCTAGAGCTGAAAGGTGCAATTTCAGCCACTAAGTGCAAAGTTTCCTCTGTTCTTCTCTGGAGGAGTATCCTCTATTGGGTTTGGGATCTGTCCAGTGGGGCAGTTACAACCCCACAGTGGCCAGTTGGCAGTTGCAAACTGGACTTCAAGTTGCCTGGAGCAGGTTCAGGCCAGTGGAGATGGAGCAAAGTCCGACCTGTTTGCACTCCGGAGGCACAGTAGAAAGCACACTCTCACAAATAGAAGAATGAAGATAATAGTTTTATTGCTGATAGTAGGAGTGTGTTCAGAACACACTACATGCCACCTTGTCCCGGCACTTTGGGTGAGAACCCTTCATCAGGAGGCATAGTATTTAGATGTCAGGTGCATCAATTTATACAGTGACCACATGAATGAACAACTGACTCATAATATTAATTACAAAATGCCAAAACATAAAAATAAATGAATTATCAAAAGCATGAAAGTTACCACAGTATTTCCTATATGGTTATAAATTAATTATTCAAACCATAAATGAATATCTCTGCTTAATAGCATTCTACTCATAGCCATAACAAATGAATAAATTTCACCATCAAAATATACCAAAATGATAGACAAAAGTTAGAGAAGGAGAAAGAAGCGATCCACCATCCCATACGATCAGCTCAATGACTCTTAGTGTTGCGAAAAAGATAGAGGTACACAGGCCCTGCAAGAACAAACAGTGGAGGTGTAGGAAAGTCTGTGAGGTAATCTCGATGCTGCGGCCCACGCATTGCAAACTGGATCCGAGCCCGACATGTCTCTTCGTGAGATGTGTGGAATCTGTTGGTCCATTATTCACTGAGATTGTCCAGTGGTCACTTTCAGAGGACGTTGTTCCCCAGTACACTGAAAGAGGCAGTGGTGAAGCCTCTTTCTAAAGAATCCATCCATCGACCCTGACGTCTTGGCAAATTGTAGACCTATCTCTAACCTTCCCTTTTTGGGTAAGGTTATTGAGAAAATAGTGACTGTGCAGCTCAAACCTAATCTCACTACTTTTGACATATTTAAGCCCCACCAGTTAGGATTTAGGTCTAGACACAGTAGTGAAACTGCATTAGTCAGGGTGCATAATGATCTCCTCAGGGCTAGAGATAGAGGAGAACGGTCAGTTCTCAGCCTTCTCGATCTCACTTCAGCCTTGGCACTGTGGACCATGGTGTGTTGTTAGATTGCCTAAGAGAGCTCTGTGGACTCACTGGTACTATCATCAGCTGGTTTGAGTCTTTTCTCACTGGTAGGATGCAGAGGGTATTGATGGGGAGTTTCTTCTCTTACCCACGAGTTCCTCAGGGCTCGATTCTGTCACCCATGTTGTTCACAGTGTACATGCTACCCCTGGGTGAAACCATTAGATGTTACAGTGTGGGTTTTCACTGCTATGCAGATGACACTCTGCTGTATATGTCTTTTGCGCCCAGGACTCATGGCACCATGGAGGTACTAAATGTGTGTCTGGCTGAGATACAAGACTGGATGTCCTCTAACTGGCTGAGGCTTAACTCGGACAAAATGGAGGTACTGGTGCTAGAGCTTGGTCATCAGTGGGAGGCGAAGACTGCTTGGGTGGGCACTGGCTTGATGCTGGGTTCTGTCCCGCTAGTGGCCTCTACCAAGGTGAAAAATCTGGGCATTGTCCTCAATGACAGACTGACACTTGAGGACCAGGTGTCATCTGTTGTCCAAAGTGGTTTTTACCACTTGAGGAATATCACCCAGATCATAGCCTTAATCCTGCCAGATGACTTGCCATCACTGGTGCATGCATTTGTGACATCCAGACTTGATTATTGCAATGCTCTTTATCTCAGAGTTAGTGAAGGGATCCTGCAACACCTGCAGCTGGAGCAGAATACAGTAGCCAGTTTGCTGATGGGCCTCTCATGTGACCCCAGTCCTGTGTGATCTGCACTGGCTGCCAGTGAGTTGGAGAATCATTTTCATGGTGGATCTTCTCACCTATAAAGCCCTATATGGCCTGGGTCCTGGTTACCTGAGTGATCTTCTGACTCCCCACTGCTCCCAGCACTCTCTCTGCGGGACTCCTAGCCATTCCCAGAGCCCGACTGAAAACATCTGGTGATTATGTATTTATGGTGTCTGTGCCAACCCTGTAGAATTTGCTCCCAAGGTCTTTAAGAGAGGCCCCTCTTGCTGGAGACTTTCAAGTGGGGCTTAAAGGTACATTTTTTTAGGGAAGCCTATGGGATCTAGTATTAGTATTAGTATTGACCTTCTAGTCCCAGTAATGCTCAGATAGTCCTAAATCTTATCTGTGTCAATCTTCACCATTCATCACATATGGGTACTGGCCGGAGATCAGGACCCCGTGGGAGCTTTTTTTTTATTTTATTTTTTAAAAGGGGTAGGTGGAGCCGACAGCATCGGTGTCACTGAGTCGACGTGATCATGCATACGAGGATTGGCCGCTAGGCTGTGTCGACTCCACCTGCCTACCAGTTCTTCGTCTCCCGCCATCGAGGTCGCCTCATGGGAAGCTAACTGAAGAAAAATTTTAGGCCTTTCAGCCTTTCCTTCGACAGTCTGTTGGTTACCTGCTAGTTCTGGGTTCTGCATCCACTCGACTCGCCGGTAAGATCTTTCCTTTTTATTTTGAAATACTGCGACGTCGAGTCTGTTTTGGTGTTTTTTTCCGTAGGTCATGTCTCGGTCGGAGGGCAAGAAGTTTTTCTAAAGTGGTCGGCCCCTATCGCGTCGATTGCCCGATGCAACCACAAATATTCCGTTACCGACCAGCATGACCGGTGTCTCGCGTGTCTTGGCCCGCTTCACGACAAGGATTTGTGCGACGCCTGCTTCTCCATGGACCGCCGTGTCCTTGAACAGCGAGCGTGGAAAGTGGGGTGAGCTCCACCGACTTTCGGGGGTGGGGTTCACACTCATCGAGCCAAGCCACGCTCTCTGGGCCTTTCCTCCGGGTCCCCTCCTGGTTCTATACGGACCGAGGAGGAGGGAGCCTCGGCTACTTGTAGCCTGGCCATTGCCGAGCCTCCGTGGCGCAGGAGGCCCGTCCGCTTCCTCGGGGAGCGGGCAGGAGGCCACCACGGCAATCGCCTTCGGGGTGAAGGCTCCCGTGCCGCTCCCGCTGTTCGGGCACCCGGCCGACTGCCTCAACCGCTGGTCGGTGCCGTGGGAACCTTCGCGCCATTCACAGCACCGTGGGCCCTGTCGGCACCATCGCCGCACTGACTCATCACCGGTGCTGTGGGCTCTGTCTGTGCCGCTCGTGGCGCCGACGCTGCTCGCGGCGCCGTGGGACAAAACCCAGCATCGTCTTTTGCTATGTCTTGCCTCGGCGCCGTCCTTCGGCACCAAGGTTGGAGTCGTGCCGCGTCGCGCGTTCGGTGTCAGCCTTCGCTTCAGCGTCGGTGCCATCCTGGTGCCGTGGGTTCTCGGTGCCACTTGCAGCGCCGAGGGGCGACCGGTGCCGTGTTCGACACGAATCCGCCCTCGAGGCTATCAGCGCCGCTTTGGTCCTCCAGTGCTGCTCATGACGCCAGAGGCACCCTGGCGGTATCGTGGGCGCTGAGGCTGTTGCTGGGGCTGCCGTCGGCACTGTCTCTGTCCCTGGTACCGCCCCCGGTGCTAGCGGACTTGACGGCGCCGCGGCTGGCCGTGGCTCTGGACCTTTGGCCCGAGATGCCCTGGCACCTTCTGTGAGCCACGCCCGCGGGGTTGCGGAGGGCGTGGGGGCTACCTCGGCCACTGCTTTAGCTGCCGGGCCCTTTGGCAAGGTCGGTTTCGCCCGCCCTCCTACTGTTTGGCTCAGAGCCTCAGACTCTACCTCCTCAGAGTCGGAGTCGGGCTCAGAGTCAGACGCGCAGTCACACCTTTCGGGATTGTCTGCAGAGGAGGGCGACCCAGTGGTCTCGTCGACGAGTTGTAGTCGGCCCTCTGCTGAGGAGCGTCAGGTAGTCCCCGAGGTTAGGGTCAGTGGTCCTGACCAGAAAGCAGTGGTGCATTCCACCATTGCTCTGCAACCTGGCCTTGGGGGTTTCCTCGACCCTTTGGTGGTGGTACCCCCTCCAGTAGTGTGCCTTGATCACCCAACTTTGGGGCCCATCGAGAAGTCTACAGGAGGGGAGGGTGCTGCGCCCTGGGTCTCCCCTTCGGGGGCAGCCCAGAGCTGCCAGTTACCTAGGCTGGCCCTCTCGAGGAGCAGAAGGACCCTCTCGGACTCTGAGGGGTCGAGGGGTGTGGGGTTGGCGTGCCGACCTTTCTCTGGGGTCCACCCGGGCCCTGGGCGAAGCTGAAGTGCTGACTCCCACCCTTCCCTTTCGAGTTCCTTGAGGGGGTCCCATTCTTTTGTGGCAGGGGACCGTCCTTCCGGACTTTTATGGCCCTGGTCGCCTCACTGGGGGGGGGGGATTCTTCTGGGCGCAGCCTAGGCAGTACCAACGTGGTTGTACAGCTGTCGGCTGTGGAGTCTTCTGGGGCATCCTCCTCGGGTGCTCATGGTTCTGTTCCCCAGTTCTGGCTGGAGGTCAGCCGATTTCTTTCTCGGCTCTGCCCCATCCCTCTGCCGCATTCTCCAGTGCCCCCAGGCGTTCTTGGTCCTAGCGGCCCTCTCACCTGGGAGCAGTTCAGAGCAGTGGCTGCTCGGTTCCCTGCCTACGTTAGGGCCATGGACAGTCAGGTTTTCCAACCTCCCCCCGGGCAGCCACCCTCAGAATGCATGGTGACCTCCAGCTCCTCATCCCCCTCTTCTGGGGGAGAGGAACCATCTGTCCATATCTTCCCAGCCGCTGATTTCTCAGAGTACCAGCGCTTCCTCGTGAGGATGATGGAGGACCTTCACCTTTCGCCCGTCTGTTAGCAATCCTGAGCATGCAGCGCACGCCTTTCTAGGCGATTTTGGTGGGGCCACCCTTGTGGAGGTAGAGGTATTGCGCTCCCCCGGAGTCTCCAGGTTCTATGCCTCATCCGCAGTCCGGCTTGACGCACCTGGATACCCCTGATGGGCTTCGCGCCCTCCACCGTGACCGGCCCCCAGATCAAGACTCCTCAGATTTTGATTTCTGGGGCAGGAGGACCTTCTACTCGGCACGGTTGCTTCTCTCCATTTCTGCTCACCAGGTCCACTATGCAGTCTACAACAGGTTCTTGTGGTCCGCGCTAGGTCAGATCCTAGCTGCTTTGCCTGACTCGGAGCAAACCAGACAAGCCATCGCGCTCTCTGCACGTGGCCTGGAGCTAGCAAGGCACCAAGTGAGGGCATATTATGATGCTAACGAGGTAGCTACCAGGGTCGTAGGGACAGCGATCTGCACTAGGAGGTCGGCGTGACTTCGTCTTTCCCGGTTGTCACCCTTGGCCCGGTGTAGGGTGATTTGCTCCGCCCACCAGGGAACCTACCTTTTTTCCGGTAGGGCAAGATGGCGTTTGTCGGGGTAACTTCCTTCCCCCTCCGGGGGGACCACGTCTCGCTCTCCCCACTGTCGGGCCTCCTCAGGCCTGGAAGGTTCCCCCCCTTAGTGCGTCACCCACTGAGGGCTAAGGGACTCTGTCCCTTAGGGTGTAATGAATCAACCCCCTTCGGGGGGCTTGGTACTCACCCATATGTGATGAATGGTGAAGATTGTCACAGATAAGATATGAAAATTACGTACCTACCATAATTATGATCTTTCTGTGTATCTTCACCATTCATCACAATCCCGCCCACCATCCCCCTGGGGCCTCAGTCTCTGGGTCCCCCTCCCTATGTGCTCCCCCTCTCTTTTAGAGCAGGGTAAAGTAGGGACACACAGGGGGGTATTCTCCTTAAGGAGTACAGCCTCGAGCGCACCCTTCTTCACGATGTCTCCACCCGTTGGGGTGGGAGTTGGTGGTTGCCCTCCTCCTGTTCTCTTTCTGATTTCCATCACACTGTTTAAAAAAAAAAAAAGTTTCCTTTTTCACCAAACATCTTTCCTGAGAGAGTATTAAGTCCCTGTACTCTGTCCTTCTCCAGAATAGCCAACTCTGCTTCTGGGGTATTTGCCAGTTATTCTGTGCCTTGAATTCTGGCAGAGAGCTTTGCTACTCCTTGCAGTTCCTATATAATCTGGTGATGGACAAGGGTCTCGGATACCTTGTTACCTCTCACTCTCTCCTAAATTTCTCCCCTCCCTTCCCTCCCTTCTTCCGCTTCCAGAGATTGGGGCCCCTACCCAATCCCCTTAGTCTCCTCTCTTCTTCGCTGTCCTCTCAGTCATTATTTCTCCTTTTAGTTCAGTTTTCCCTTCCTTTTTCTGTCCCTTGGACTCTCTTGTCCCACCCTCCATCCCTTCCTCTTACCTCTCCGACGACTCAGAACTGGTAGGCAGGCGGAGTCGACACAGCCTAATGACCAATCCTCGAGCGCCATGCAGTACGTCGGCCTCGAGGGCGGCGCCGATGCTGTGTTGGCTCCGCCTACCCCTTTTAAAAAAAAAAAAAAAGCTCCCACGGGGTCCTGATCTCTGGCCAGTAGCCATATGAGATGAATGGTGAAGATACACAGAAAGATCATAATTACGGTAGGTACGTAATTTTCATCTTTATGCAGTAAGCCTGAGGGGTTGGACTGTCTGGAGAGATGGACCACATGCAAATGATGGAACACTTTGCACATGAGTATCTTTCAAACACTGCCTCTACTAATTGTCTGTGTTCTAACCTCTTCAGATTTTTGTCTCCGCCCGAAAAGTCTGGCCGCTCGGAGTGCTGTTCGTCTACTTTCTCTTGCATGAAGAAAACTTCAAATTACTGATATAAATATATTTTGTTTTCATTTACCGTATATACTCGCGTATAAGCCACATTTTTTTTAACCTTTTTTCGTTACCATAATATACTACATCTGCTTATACGCGGGTCTCGAAGTTTTAAAAAGTTCACTGCAGTTCTCCTATTAGCTACTGTCTGAATAAATGTGTCCGAGAGTAGCATGGAGCCGGCACGCTTGTGGAGCAGCTGCAAGTGGAACTGGCTGGTTGGGGAGCAAGCTGGAGAGCCGAGGAGTGGGTCTGTTGCATATGCGGGAGGGAGCAGGACTGAGGTATGTTCCCAAGCAGAGGTCCAATTCTGCAGCAGCCGTGAGTTCAGGAGTGATCCAGTCTGTGGGGCAGTAGGCTTGTGGAGTGGCTCCAAGTTGCATTTGTAGAAGTGGGAAGAGTCGGGGACAGTGGTCCATCGTGGCTGGAGAGAAGCAGTGTAATTTGCTGAGCTGTGGTTTGGCAGCAGAGGCAATTTGGGTGAGACTTGAGTGGGAGAGAGTAGACGGGAAGCAACATGTAGAGCTGCAAGTCCTGAATGTCCCTGTTGGTCTCTCTCTTTTTTTTTTTTTGTTTTATTGTGAGGTGACTGAACTCGGAGGGCATCGGGAGACAGGTTAAAAGTGCTTTGTGGCAGAAATGGTCACCGGCAGCTGGAAGGCACAGATGAAGTGGAGCTGCATTTGAGAGGGAGCTGTGATGTGGGCTTCCAATAAATTTATCTCAGCTTATAAGCGAGTCAAGCTGTTTTTCTTTTCACTTTGTGTTCGGGATGGGGGCCGGCTTATACGCGAGTCAGCTAATACGTGAGTATATACGGTACTGCCTCTATTGATTGTTTATTTAGTTAATCTTAGTTTACATTTAAAATGTGTTGTTTTCCCGGTTCCTCTCGGTTCGGTATAACCATGGGGGACAACTGGGTTCATTTTAGTTAAAATCGGGGTTCTCTGATTAAAGAACTGCCTTTATTTACTTCAAAAAAGATACTTAAATTGTTATTTTGTAACCAGTAACTCTTGGTTACTGAACAGCTAACCCGGTTCCTTTTTCCTTCTTCATTGGTTCGGTTCCTTGGTTTCTCCCAGTTCAAGAACCGACCACAACCACTAAAAAAAAAAAAGAGTTTTTTGGTGGTTGGTGTTTTTTCTCCTGTTTTAACATCTTGTCGGAGAAATCTAAAAAGAAACCTGTGAACCCGGTTTCAAAAACTGTTTGCAGTGTGGAGAAGTGTTTTCAAAGGCAGATAAGCACACTTTATGCGTGGCTTGTCTGGGGTTTTAGCATTTAAGAAAGGAATGTGAAGTCTGTAAGACATTCCATGACAAGACTATTAAAAAAACCTCTTTGAAAGGCTTAAAAAGAAAACTCCTAGGGTTCCCTCAGGCTCTAACCAGCCGACACCCTAGGCTACTGTGGTTGAACCCACGTCTACAGCTTTGGGAGAAAAGGGCACAAAAAGAATAAATGAACTGGCTGACTCCCTGGTTCCTTCTATGAGAATAAAGAAATTAAAAAAATACAGAACTCTCACCTTCCAAACCAGGGACTTCTGTACCTAGTCTGCCTATGCCTTCGGCCCAGGAGATTGCCCATGCATTTAAGATAATTCAGACACTGCAGACTATAATTCCTCCTCAACAGCCTCCTGCCCCCCCCTGCTCAGGGTCCCCAGGCTGGCAACAAAGTTCAAGCCTCTCCTTCTGAAGGAGGAGATTTTGATGATGATGATTTTGGTGAGGAGGAAGAGCCAGTAGAACCAGAAGTGTCCCCTGACTAGGACTTTGGTTCCCCTCCAAGAATGTCTGAGGATTGTTCCTCTCACTTTACCTTTGTCAGGAGGATGGCAGATGCACTAGACGTATCCACCACTGAGCAAGTTGAAGACGAGGAGGAGATGGAATATATGGAAATGATGGGACTGACACCCACAAAAACCCTCCTCCTCCTCCTCCCTATGTATACATTTTTTAAGAAAGATGCCTTGAAGCTTCTTCAGACACCAAATTCCATCCCTCCCCTTGACAGCAGGAGGGACAAAAAGTACCAATTGGATAGGGAGGGAGCTGATTTCCTCTTTTCCCATCCCGACCACCAGGTGGTCATACAGCAAGCTGCCTGTGATACGACTAGAGTCCGTCTGTTCTCACACCCTCCGGACAAGAACTTATGGCCAAAAAAGGGTACTTATTAGCCTCCCTGGCCAAGCGTCAGGCTACTTTCCAAGCCTATGCTGCCCAGTATCAGAAATCACTGGGGCAGTCAGTTTTGGCTATGTCTCAAAAAGCCTCCTCGCCCATGTGAGATGACCTGGCTGAAACTGCCAGGTTTGGGTTAGAGGCAGCTAAGTATCAATTTCAGATGGCTGCTGACAATAATGACACTGCAGCCAGATGGATTGCAAATACGGTGGCACAGAGGAGATTTACATGGCTCAGAACCACAAATCTGTCTCAGGATACACAGTCCAAGGCATTGGATTTTCTTCTAGAGGGTAACTCTCTTTTCAAACAACATGAAGTCTTGCTGTATTCTGACAATCTGCAGTTAGCCCCAGCCTTTAAACTGCCCCGGAGAGTAGAGGGTTAATTTTCTGTGCAGTGCATAGAATGTTGAGCTCGGGCTCGGTTGAGGTCTCTGTCTGCAGCACTTTGAAACCCAACCATCAGATTCTTTACTCCGCCTCACTGAACAGTCGCTCCAGAGATTTCTCCTTCTGCTCAGTTCAAAGTCAGTTAAAGTTGTCGGTTTCATTCCGAATTTGTTTCTGCATTGTCGGTTCAGGCTCTGTCTGTGGTACCATGAGTACTTTAGATAGTTTCTCTGTTTATTTGTGGAAATTGTAACACTTGTATTTTCGATCGGTTCGGCTGAACCGATCCACTATATTGAACTCTTGTGTTTTTCTTTAGAGTGTGGTTACCGGTCCTTATCGGTTTAAAAAAAAACATGTTTTTAACGTTTTTTTCCAATACCTATAACACGGTTAGAAACCGATAAGGGAGTCTTGCCTGGCGGTTGTCGAAAAAAGGGTACGTTTGGTTAGGTTGACCATGTGTGAGAAACCCAAGAAAAGGGCGATACTTCTTCGGGCAAGAGGAGAGCTGATCCTGAGGGATTGGTTCCTACAAAAAGAAAACGAAAAGAGAAATCGACCGGTTCAGATCCAGAGGTTCATGTTCCGACCGCCGAGGAAATAGTCAGAATGAGTTGGATTGCTGAATCGCTTCGTCCAGTTCCGACCGATCCGGCGCCTTTTGGCAGGGGTTTGGTTCGGTCGGTTCCCCCGGTTCAAGATTATACCTCTGAAGACTTTTATGAACCGGAGTTTGAAGAGGAGGGGGATTTTGAAGATGATGGTGATGATGGTGAAAGTCTGGATGTGCCTGTGGAACCGGACATCTCCCCAGACAGACCTTCTGATGTTTCCCCTCCTAGGCTCTCTGAGTCCCCTTCCCACTATCTGTTTTACAGAAGAGTGGCTGAAACCCTCCAGCTTCCTATGGAGGAGGATGTGGAGGATCAAGAGGAGCCTGATTTTGTTGAAATGATGGACATCCCAGAGTCCAGGAGGCTGTCTATTCCCCCTTCATAAGTCCTTTGGGAAACGGACACAAAAAATCCTAAAGTCTCCTAATTCTGTACCTCCTGTTGACAGAAGGATGGACAAGAGGTATACTTTATCAGGCTCAGATACAGAGTATTTCTACCAGCGATGCATCCATGTTGGGGTAGTGCAAGCTGCAGCCTGTAACAAGGCAAATATTCCCTTGGCTTCGCACACCCCCAGACAAAGACTCCAGGAAGATGGATGCCATGGCAAAGAAACAATACATGGCATCTTCCTTGGGACCCAGGCAGGCTAACTATATGGCCTATACAGCCAGGAACCAGAAGTCCAGGTGGGACACTGTACTGTCACTGGCTAAACAGACCTCCCCCCAGCTGGCCAAGGAGCTGGAGGAGGTGGCTGCTGATGGGATTGAGGCATCAAAGGTACAATTTCATGCTGCTGTGGACTCTAGTGATGTGTCATCAAGAGTCATGGCTACATCTGTGGCTCTTCGGAGGATGGCTTGGCTCAGATGTACTAGCCTCTCACAGGACACCCAGGCTAAGGCCATGGATTTCCTTGTGGTGGGTAATTCTCTGTTTGGGGAGCAGACAGAGAATTACATGAAGAAAATGGATGAGTACAGGACCACTTATAGGAGTGCTCAGGCCAAGAAGAGGCAGGCAACTCCTCAAAGGTAGCAATCTAGGGGCAGGGGCAGGCTTTTTTATAGGCCTTTCTACCAAGCACAGGCCTCTTCTCCCTTTTCACAGAGGGGGTTCTTCAGAGAACGAGGCAGAAGGGGGATGAGCAGGGCTACATCCACTCCTCAGCCTAAGGCCCCTTCCAAGCATACACCCTCATGGGTCTGCCCGGGTTGACTCTTCTATCCCTGTAGGGGGCAGGCTGACTTACTTTGTCCAGGACTGGATGTCTGTTACTTCAGACAAGTGGGTCCTGGAAGTAGTAGGCCAGGGACTGGTTCTCAGCTTCAAAAAATTTCTGAAGATGAGAGCCAAACTGGCCCGGTGGCATAGAGGGTTGAGGCGCTGGCGCCTCGATAACCCACACAGCGACCGGGTTCGGGGAACGGACTCGGGTCTCGGGGGGTCGGCAGGGGAAGGGCAGGATCGAGCGTCCGACGGACTGCTCTCCTGTTCTGGGGTGGGTTAGGGAGTATCTTCGCTCGTGCAGAGGCCCCTAGTGGAGACTAGAGGCAATGCATGTAGCGACGTTACTAGATGGGGGGGAACAAGAAAAGCGAGAAAATCCGCACCGGAAGTTAACCGGATGACAGACGTCGGTCCCGGGCTTCCTTGAACACTCCCTGAGAGCCACAATTGCCTCAGCAGCTCCAAGGGTCTGAGACAATAGTAGTGTGCTGGTTCTGCCCCCGCTGGTGCCTTTCCCCTCGGAGGAGGGGGACCCATCCGGTGCAAGGGTTACACCGGACTTGCCCGAGGATGGCTGCAGATATGAGGTAGGTGGCTAAGGGGAGTTAGTAGGGGAACGCTGGGTCCTAGGCAGCCTGAAGGAGAGGTAACTCTGGGGCACGTAGGAGGGGAAAAGAGAAAATGGAAAAAAAAAAAAAAGATGAGAGCCAGATCTTTTCCACCTGCAGGTCTCTCCGAAACCCTTGCCCTAAAGGCAGAGGTTTCATCTCTTCTGGCCTTATGAGCCATAGATAGAGTTCCTACCCTACACCAAGGCAAAGGTCTGTTCTCCAGGTACTTCCTTGCCCCAAAAAAGACAGGGGAGTGGCGACCTATCCTACATCTAAGATACCTGAACAAACATCTTTTAAAACCAAGGTTCAAGATGGTGACTCTGGGAATAATTCTTCCCTCTCTAAGGCCAGGGGACTGGCTAGCCTCCCTGGACCTCAAAGATGCCTACTTTCAGATCCTCATCAGGTGCTCCCACAGAAAGTACCTCGGGTTCAAGTTGCCCTCTGGCCATTATCAGTTCAAAGCAATGCCCTTTGGTCCAACATCAGCTCCAAGGGTTTTCACTAAGTGCCTGGCAGTAGTGGTTGCCTTTTTAAGAAGGCAAAAGATTTCCATTTTTCCATATCTGGACAACTGGCTCATAGTGGGTCAGTCTCCAGACCAAGTAAGACATGCAAGTGACCCAGCAAGTGCTCACTTCCCTGGGATTTCTTCTCAACCTCCCCAAGTCAGTTCTCGAACCGGTGCAGCTTCTTACCTTTATAGGGGCAGAGCTAGATACTGTCAAAGCAAGAGCCTTTCTTCCCCTGGAAAGGGCAAGAGTTATTATAGAACTGGCTTCTTCCTTTAGCCTTCAGGTGTGCCGACCAGCAAGGCATTTCCTTTAGCTCTTGGGCCACATGGCAGCTTCTACAGCAGTGGTCCAAGGGGCAAGATTCCAGATGAGGGACATTCAGTTCCATCTGAGGGCCTTTTGGTCCCAAAGGAAGGATCCTCTTTCCAAACTGATTACAGTGACTCGGACACTGATCCAAGCTCCTCAATGGTGGCAGGATCAGGACAATTTAAGGCAAGGAGTCCCATTTGTTACTCAGTCTCATTCAGCGGTCCTTACCATGGATGCTACCCTTTTGGGGTGGGGAGCCCATCTGGGGGCTCTCACAGCCCAGGGACTATGGTCCCCTCAGGAATCCCTTCTTCATATCAATCTCCTGGAACTCAGGGCAGTTTCTCTGGCCCTGCAAGCTTTCTCTCAGTTAGTGCAGAACAAGGTGGTTCAGGTCAGAACAGACAATACCACCACCATGTGGTACATCAACATGCAGGGAGGCACTCGGTCCATGGCCTTGTGCACGGAAGCCATGAAATTGTGGTCCCTGGCGTATTCTCTGCAGACCTCTCTGATAGCTGTCCACCTTCCAGGGAAGGACAGTGTGCTAGCAGATGCACTGAGCAGGATCTCCAAGGGCCATCACAAATGGTCCCTGGACCCTCTGGTGTTAAAAGTGATTTTTTCAAGGTGGGGCACTCCAGAGATAGATCTCTTTGCAGCCCCAGACAATCACCAACTTCCTCTGTTTTGTTGCAGACCCCCAGTCTTGGGCTCAGTCCCTCTGGAAGCTCTGATGTTGAACTGGGAAGAAAAATTTCTCTATGCCTTCCCTCCCTTTCCTCTACTGTTCAAGGTTCTGGTCAAAGTGAGGTCACAACCCTGCAAACTGATTCTGATTGCTCCAGATTGGGCCAGGCAGCCTTGGTACCCCCACTTACTGTCGCTAGCGGTCCATCTTCCCCTGTCTCTTCCCAGGAATTACAACCTGTTAACCTCCTCTCAGGGGAGGATTTGGTACCCCAATCTTCGGTCCCTCAGTCTCAAGGCATGGCTTTTGAAGAGTTAGAGTATGCAGATTTGCATCTGTCCCAGGGGGTTCTGGATATTCTCAAAGCCTCTTGAAAGCCTTCCACCAGAAAGACTTATGACTCCAAATGGAAAAGATTCAGCATTTGGTGTTCCAAGAACCATATATCTCCAGACACTGCTGAATTTCCTACAGTTCTGGATTATATGGTCCACCTTAATGGTCTAGGCCTCAGACCAGCTACTCTCAAGGTTCACTTGTCAGCTGTTTCTGCTTTTCTGTCAGTGGGAAAGCCTTTCTCACTGTCATCTCACCCTGTATTCTGTAAATTTTTCAAGGGATTGCTTCATACCAGTCCTCCCTTTAGGGATCCTGCCCCTGCCTGGGACTTAAATGTTTGCATTGCTCAACTTATGCAACCTCCATTTGAGCCTATGTCCTCAGCAGAGCTTAAGTACTTGACTTGGAAAACTGTGTTTTTGGTAGCCATTACCTCTGCCAGACGTATCAGTGAATTGCAAGCCCTGTCAGTGGAACCTGATTTTATCTCCTCCTATAGAGATAAAGTGGTCCTTAGAACCAATAGGAGGTTCTTGTCCAAAGTGGTTTCAGACTTCCATTTGAATCAGTCCATGTCTCTCCCTGTTTTCTTCACTGATCATTCTTCCTCAGGGGAGAGGAGGCTACACAGTGTAGATGTTAAAAGAGCCCTTAGTTACTACATAAAACGTACCAAGGGTCACAGGTTTGATTCCCTCCAGTTGTTCCTCACTTATGGGGAAGAGGGAAAGGGCAATCCTGCCACCAAAAGAACTATTGCCAGGTGAATTGTTTCTTGTATACAATTCTGCTATGAGAAACTGGGAAAAATTCCACCCTCAGGCCTGAGGGCTCATTCCACAAGAGGTACAGCTGCTTCCCTGGCTGCTGCCAGGGATATCCCTCTGTTAGAAATATGTCAAGCAGCCACCTGGAAAACAGTCCATACCTTTACCAAGCATTACTCTCTGGATAGCCAGGCTAGGAGTGATGCTCGGTTTGGCACAGCAGTACTTCAGAGCCTGTTCCCAAAGTAGGTTCTGTCCCTCCTCCATGGAGGTACTGCTTGGTAGTCTGCAGATTGTCAGAATACAGCAAGACTTCATGTTGTTTGAAGAAAAAATTACTCACCTTAGTAATTGTGTTTCTTCTAATGGAGTCTTGCTGTATTCTGAACTCTCCTGCCTCCCTCTCAGAACCTGTTTTTGGGAAGTGGGTGGGCAGGTGCAGTGTTGCACCCCAGGGGTGGCTTCAGCACACCCTCCATTTTATCTAGGTGCTTTGTATTATAATCTTATTTTTGGATAGGTTTTGGTTTTGGGTTTCCTGACTTGAGTCTTCCTTTGGGAATCTAAAACTTTCTGTTGCCAGTTAGCTAGTTTAAAACATTTTACAATTTCCAGATAATTAGTGAGTGTTTGTTCATAAGAATCTGACTGTTGGGTTTCAAAGTGCTGTAGACAGAGACCTCAACCGAGCTCGAGCTCAACATTCTATGCACTGTATAGAAAATTAACCCTCTACTCTCCGGGGCAGTTTAAAGTCTGGGGCTAACTGCAGATTGTCAGAATACAGCAAGACTCCATTAGATGAAACACAATTACTAAGGTGAGTAATTTTTTCTTTGGGGAGTCCACCGTGGCCTACATGAAGAAGGTGGATGGGTATAAAGCCACTTATCGAAGCAACTCTGCTAAAGAGAGAGCCTCTCCATCCACCAGGCCTTATGGAAGGGGAGGCCTGGGCAGGGCTTTTTATACCAGCTCCTTCTTCCAGCCAGTGGGTTTGCCCCAATACCAGCAGTACCCACAGCAAGGATACTCCAAGGGTAAGGGCAGAAGGGGTTCCAGGCAAGGGTCCCAGACTCAGTCTCAGCCCCAAACTAAGCAGACCCCCTGAGGTACAGGCCGCCTCCTCCCTCCCTGTCGGAGGCAGACTGTCCCACTTCCTCCAGACTTGGTCGAACATCATTACAGACAAGTGGGTCCAGGAGGTGGTGGGTCAGGTTCTGTCTCTGGATTTCAAATCCCTTCCTCCTCAAAAGATCAGGTTTTTCAGTTCACCCTCATTAGCAGAAAAGACACTGCTAGAGTCAGAGATTCAAAACCTGCTACTGATAAAACCAGTGGAACCAGTTCCAACCACCTTGAGAGGAGGGTTTTTTACTCCAGATACTTCCTAACCACAAAGAAATATGTGGAGTGGCAGCCTATATTGGATCTCAGAGCTCTAAACAAGCACCTGAAGAAACCAAAGTTCAAAATGGTAAATTTGGCCTTAATTTTGCTAACAATCCAAAAGGGAGACTGGTTGGCATCACTGGACTTGAAAGATGCCTATTTTCACATCTCCATAAGGGAGTCTTACAGAAAATATCTCAGATTCAGACTCCCACCAGACCATTTTCCAGTTTTCAACCCTGCCTTTTGGCCTTTCCTCAGCCCCAAGGGTGCTCACAAAGTGCCTAGCAGCTGTAGTGGCACACCTTTGAAGGCAGGGAGTTACTGTTTTTCCATATCTGGATGACTGGCTGGTGGTAGGGAAATCACCAGAACAGGTCAAGCAAGACTTGCAAGTTACCCAAGATCTTCTGGAATCTCTTGGATTCCTAATCAGTCACAAAAAGTCAGTCTTCAGTCCTGCACAAGTGTTGCAGTTCACAGGAGCAGAGATGAACACCCTGCAGGGCAGAGCTTTCCTTCCTCTGGACAGGGTAAAAAGTCTTTGGTCAATAGCAAATTCCTTCAGATTGCACAAGCCAAAAACTGCAAGACAGTTTCTGCAGCTACTGGGCCACATGGCTGCTTCCACAGGCACAGTGCTGGGCTCCAGGTTTCAAATGAGAGGCATCCAGTTCCACCTCAGGGCTCACTGAAGTTAAAGAAAGGATTCCTTCTCAAAGCTTATTCCAGTAACAAGGTCCCTGTTACAGGCCCTCCAGTGGTGGAAAGAGGAATTAAACTTAAGGCAGGGAATTCCATTTCAGAAGGAACATCATTCACTTGTTCTCACAACAGATGCATCCCTCCTGGGCAGGGGTGCCCATTTAGGGGATCACACAACCGAGGGTACCTGGTCAGCTACAGAGTCCCTTTAGCTCATAAACTTGCTGGAACTCAGAGCTGTGTTACTAGCTGTAAAAGCTTTCTCTTCTCTAGTACAGGGCAAGGTGGTACAGGTCAGAACAGACAATACCACCACATTGTGTTACATAAATAAGCAAGGAGGAACCAGGTCAGACCTCCTCTGCACAGAAGCCATGAAAATTTGGACTCTGGCTTACTCCTTGGAAGTGTCCATGCAAGCAATCCACTTGCCAGGGAAAGACAACAGTCTGGCAGATGCCTTGAGTCGAATCAACCAGGCCCATCATGAATGGACCCTGAACAGACATGTGGTACAAGTTATTTTCAGAAGGTAGACTTGTTCGCATCCCACCAGAACCACCACCTGTGACAGTATTGTTGCAGACCACCAGATCAGTGCACATTTCCTCTGGATGCTCTGGCTCTAGATTGGTCAGGGAGGTTCCTTTTCATATGGTTTTCAGGGTACTACTGAAGCTCAGATCCCACTCAGCATCTCTGATCTTGATAGCTCCTGATTGGCCCAGGCAGCCATGGTACTCTCTTCTGCTCTCCATGTCTGTCGCGAAACCAATACACCTCCCTTGGAGGCACAACCTACTGACCTCCAATCGGGGAAACCTGTTGTACTCGAATCTCAAGTCTCTCAATCTCAAGGCCTGGCTGTTGAGAAACTAGAATAGGCTAATTTAAACCCCTCTGAGGCTGTGTTAAACATATTAAGAAGTTACAGGAAACCTTCCACTAAAAAAACCTATTCTTCTAAGTGGAAAAGGTTTTCTATTTGGTGTTCGACTAAAGACTTAGTACCAGCTCAAGCTGGAGTGCCAGTTGTTCTAACCCCAGGAATCCACTAATATTATTACTCTTGCAGTGCTCCCTTAAGCAAGCACTGCCCCAGAGAGAATAGAATGCTATGCTAATCATGGAATGTTTAACTCATGCATCTATTTTCAAACTGCCTAGTGTCAGCTGCCTACATTCTACCTCAGATTTCTTCTCTCTGCTGCAAAGTTCAGATGCCCTGGTGATCTCTCTCAATCAAGACAGATTCCTGTAGTGCATACAGCACAAAAACTGAAGTATTTTTGTTTTATTTTTCATTACTGCCTAGTGTCATTATTCTTTAGTGTTTTATACCTCATTACTTTAAATTTAAACTTGTTTATTGGTTCTTCGCAATTCCTTTGAACCAAGGGGCAACCGATCTTCTTTTTTTATTTATTCTGAACCTTTTTAGAGGGTTCCGGTTACTTTATTCTTTAATTTTATTTAATTTTACCCGCTTTTGAACCGAGATTAATCGGTTTTCCTCAGCGGTTTCTCGGTTCCGGATACAAACTGAACTGATAGTTTTTTTCACTTTATCGGTTCCTGAGCCAACCGTTATTCTATTGAAACCAACCACAAATATTTAAATTTTGTCTATTTTTTGGTCGGTTACTGGTTCCTGTTTTCTATAATGTTAGACAAGCCTAAAAAGAAAACGGGATCCCCTGGGTTCAAGAATTGTTTGAAGTGTGCAGAGGTGTTTGCCAAGGCAGACAAGCATGATCTTTGATCTGCCTTGGGCAACAGCACTTCAATGAAGCCCGTTATATTTGTAAGTCTTTCCCTGTTAAGACATTGGAAAAAAGCAGGAAGAGGCTTAAAAGAAAACTAGAGGAGGGGTCCATGGGCTCTAACCAGTTCACCCCCTCTAAGACTGTGTCAGTTCCTTCCAGAGCCTCTAAAGCCACCCCTGATATGGGTGAGGGCTCTGGCAAGAGAGGCAATCAACCGGCTGACTCCCCAGTGCCTGCCAAAAAATTAAAGAAAACCAAACACACTGACACCCCAGCTGAAACGTCTCAAGGGTTCCCTCAGGTGCCTATTAATGCTCCTTCTCCTGCTGAGTTGACAGAGGCTTTCACCTTACTCCAGGTGGTGCAGGGCGTAATACCCCCTCAGCAGCCTGTGCTTACTACTGCTGAAAAAGCAACTGTTGTTACCCCTCTTTTGCTTACTGCTACAATGGCATATGAGGAGATGACCAAGGTGAAGAGGGAATTGATCCTGAGGTGTCACCAGAACAGGATTTTGGCTCCCCTCCCAGACCCTCAGAGGAATTCTCTTCCAATTTTTCTTTTGTTAAGAAAATGGTAGAGACCCTGGATCTGCAAACAGCTGAAGAGATCCAGGATGAAGAGGAGGCACAATACATGGAGCTTATGGAGCTGACACCCACAAAATGGCTCCTTCTGCCTATCTACAAATTCTTTAAGAAGGATGTTTTAGAAATCCTAAAGGTTCCCAATACAGTCACACCCACAGATAAAAAGTGTAACAAGAAGTATCAGTTAGAAAGAACAGGGGCTGAGTTTCTTTTCAGTCACCCAGACCACCAGGGTATTGTACAGCAGGCTGCATGTGAGAAAGCCAAAACTCCCTTATCCTCTCACCCCCCTGAGAAGGATTCGAGAAAGGTGGACAGCATGGCAAAAAAGGGGTACCTTTTGGCATCCCTGGCAATTCATCAAGCCAGCTACCAGGCCTATGCAACCCTTTATCAAAAAGCTGTCTGGCAGTCAGTAGTGGACAATGCTGAGTTTAACCCCTCTTTAACAGTGTCAGAGCTGCTAGACACAGCAAAATTGGGCTTGGAGGCTTCCAAATACCAATTTCAGATGGCAGCTGACACCAGTGATACAGCTGCAAGGTGGATGGCTGGTACCATTGCTCTAAGAAGATTTGCCTGGCTGAGGGCTACCAGCCTCATCCAGGACACCCAAACTAAGGTAATGGACTTTCCTGTCGAAGGCCACTCTCTTTTTGGTGCCCAGACTGAGGCATATATGAAAAAAAAAAGTAGACAAATATAAAGCTACTTTTAGGAGCAACTCGACCAGAGACAGGTCCTCTACTTCAACTTCATCTTATTCTAGGGGAGTTGGGGCAGGTCCTCTTTTAGGAGGCCTTTCTTTCAGGTACAAGGTATTTCCCAGCAGCAGTACCAACCACAGCAGACTGGATTTTACAGAGCTAGAGGTAGAAGGGATTCTTGAAGAGGATCCCAATCTGCTCAGCCTCAGCAGGAAGCAAAACAGAACCCCTGACTTTTCCCTTCAGGCTGCCTCTCCACATCCTGTAGGGGGCAGACTCAACCACTATTTCCAGGAATGGTTAAAAATAACCCCAGACAAGTAGGTCCTGGAAATAGTGAGTCAGGGTCTCTCCCTTTGCTTCAAGTCCATTACTCCTCCAAGGTTACAACATTTTGCACCAGTTACCTTCTCAGAAAGAAAACTACTGGAGCAGGAGGTACACGTACTACTGCTGGCAAAAGCAGTGGAGCCTGTCCCCCACAACCAAAGAGGGCAAGGGTTCTATTCCAGATATTTCCTAACAACAAAAAAGAATGGAGAGTGGTGGCCTATACTAGATTTCAGACTGCTAAACAGGTACCTGTTAAAGCCCAGGTTCAAAGTGGTCACAATGGCCTTGATTTTGCCAGCTCTGCAAAAAGGGGACTGGCTAGCCTCCTTGGATCTAAAGGATGCATATTTCCATAAGGGAGTCGCACAGAAAGTATCTCAGATTCAGACTCCCCTCAGGCTACTACCAGTTCTCAACACTTCCCTTCGGCTTTACCTCTGCACCAAGGGTCTTTACCAAGTGCATAGCAGTAGAGGTGACACACCTCAGAAGACTGGGTGTCACAATTTTTCCTTATCTGGACGATTGGCAAATCGTAGGGAAATCCCACCAACAGGTGTCAGACCACCTTCAGGTAACCCAGGATACGCTGCTCTCCTTGGGATTCCTTCTCAATACCAAAAAGTCAGTCCTGACCCCGGTGCAGGTTCTGAAGTTCATAGGTGCAGAACTGAATACAGTAGTGGGAAGAGCTTTTCTCCCTCAGGAGAGGGCAGAAGGCATTCAGCTTCTGGCAGGCTCATTTGCCCTGGCCAGGCCAAAACCAGCAAAACAGTTTCTTCATTTGTTAGGGCACATGGCTGCAGCAACAAGCACAATCATTCGTGCCAGGTTTCAGATGAGAGAGATTCAGTTCCACCTCAAAGCACACTGGTGCCAAAGGCGGGACCCCCTGTCAAAGCCAGTACCAGTCACACAAACGTTACTACAGGCCCTCCAATGGTGGATGGAACCGGAAAATTTAAGGGAAGGGTTTCCATTTCTACAGGAGCCTCCCTCCCTGGTTCTCACAACCGGTGTTTCCCTGCTTGGTTGGGATGCTCACTTAGGGGATCACACCATCCACGGTACTTAGGAGAGTGCAGACTCACTCCTGCACATAAACCTGCTGGAGTTAAGTGCTGTTTATCTGGCCCTTCAGGGTTTCTCTCATGTCATACAGGGAAGGTGGTACATGTCAGAACAGACAATACCACAACAATGTATTATATCAACAAACAAGGAGGGACAAGGTCCACTCCTCTGTGTACAGAGGCAGTGAAGATATGGAGCATTGCTTACTCTCTAAATGCCTCTCTATAGTCAGTTCATCTGCCAGGCAAGGACAACACCTTGGCAGATGCCTTGAGCAGGATAAACCAGGCCCATCATGAATGGGCATTGAACAAGCAAGTGGTGAATGCTCTATTCAGGAGGTGCTTCCCACCAAAATCACCACTTACCTCTTTATTGCTGCAGGGCTCCAGTGAAGGGGACAGTTCCAATGGATGTCCTAATTCTGGATTGGACAGGCAGGTACCTCTATGCCTGTCCTCCTTTTCCTCTGATATTCAGGGTGCTCATCAATCTCTGGTCACAACCAGCTTCAATGATTCTGGTAGCCCCAGATTGGGCAAGACAGCCTTGGTTCTCCCTGCTGCTCTCAATGTCTGTGAGCAAACCGATTCACCTCCCTCAGAGGTACAATCTACTGACTTCCTTTCGGGGAGGGGAGTGTACCCCAATCTCAGGTCTCTCAAGCTCAATGCCTGGCTCTTGAGGACTTGGAATATGCAGATTGCCAATTCTCTGAAGCAGTTTTAGAATTCCTTAAGAGTTACAGGAAGCCTTCCACCAAGAAAACCTATGCCTCAAAATGGAAAAGATTTTGCATTCAGTGCAGTGACAAGGGTATAGTTCCAGCCCAGGCTGGGATCCCAACCCTTCTTGATTATTTTTCTCACTTTCACTCCCTGGGGTTGCAGCACTCAACTCTGAAGGTGCACCTGGCTTCAGTTTCGGCATACCTTTCAGCTAGAAAGAATACCTTCCTGGCATCAAACCCTATATTCAAAAGATTCTTTAAAGGGCTCTCTCATTTGTTTCCCCCTCACAGGGAACTAGTGCCAGCATGGACCTTAATATTTGCATTGCCCAGCTTATGCTTCCACCCTTTGAGCCTATGGCATCTGCAGAGCTTAAATTTCTTACCTGGAAGGTAGTTTTTCCTGGTAGCAATCACTTCTGCCAGAAGGATAAGCGAGCTACAGGCCCTCTGTGTGGAAAAGGACTATGTTTCTTTCTACAGGGACAAGGTAGTGTTGAGAACTAATAGAAAATTTCTCCCTAAGGTGGTTTCTGACTTTCATTTGAACCAGTCTATAACATTGCCAGTTTTCTTTACTGAGCATTCTAATTCAGGTGAGCATAGATTGCACAGCTTGGATGTAAAAAGAGCACTGAGTTATTACATGACTCATACCAAAGATCATAGGCAGGACAGACAACAACTGCTCCTTACCTATGGGGAAGCAGTTAAAGGTACTCCTGCTTCAAAGAGGACTGCCTCTCATTGGATAGTCCAGTGTATTCAGTTTTGCTACTCAAAGGAAGGCAAGGTTCCTCCCTCTGGCCTTAGGGCCTACTCTACAAGGGGCACAGCTGCCACTATTGCAGCTGCCCTAGAGGTACCTCTAATGGAAATATGTTAAGTAGCTATCTGGAGATCAGTCCACACCTTCACTAAGCATTATCGCCTGGACACCCAGTCCAGGAGTGATGCCAAATATGGCACAGTAGTCTTGCGGAGTCTTTTCCTAAATAGATTCTGGCCCACCTCCTTGGGGTACTGCTGCATAGTCTGCAAGAGTAATAATATTAGTGGCTTCCTGGGGCTAGAAGAAAAAAATACTCGCCTGTAGTAATCTTGTTTCTTCCAAAGGGATCCACTAATATTACTCCCTGCCCTTGCCTCCCCTTTCAGAATCAGTAACAAGAAAAATCCTCTCCACAGCTGATAAGATGTATAGTTGGAGTGGTATGCTACCTGCTGGCACCCTCTAGGTAAGCAGTAATTCCCGACAGGGTGGGCATTATTGGGAAATACTGGACCGCCCAGGGGGGTAATGAGGCCTGATGCCGCAGGCGGAGGGCCTTATAGCCCCTGGAAGGTCCGGTATTTCCCAATAATGCCCACCCTGGAGGGTATTATTGCGCTTAGAAAATGGCTATCTTAGTAAGTTTTAATAAAATGCTAAAAGAAGAGAGAAAATGGGCAGAAAAAATGAATAGAATTAGTAAAAAAAATTACTGATAAAATAGTCCATATTTGTTTAAGGCTGTTCCAGCTGCTGTTTCTCCTCCCTACAAAGGCCATTCTGATCAATTCTCTGCCCCCCCCCCAACACACACACACACACATACACATATCCACCTAGCAGACTCTCAGCATTCTTTTTAAGTTCTGCCCCGTTTTTGCACTTTCTGAAGTGCTAGACTCTCAGCATTCTTTTTAAGTTCTGTCCCGTTTTTGCACAGCAAGTTACCTGCGTGTTGTCAGCTTGTGGAGATGCTAGTCAGTTCGGGAGCAGCATAAAACAACAGTCAGTCTGGATACTATTACCAATACCGAGTTCAGTGATCAAATTCTTTTAAAAAACCGAGGGTTACTTTATTTAAAATTTGCATTTGAAAAACTGAAACTGGGACTCCACGCATGCGCACTGTTTTAGTTTTTCAAATGTAAATTATATATAAAGTAGCCCTTGGTTTTTTAAAAGAATTTGATCACTGAACTCGGTATTGGTAATAGCATCTATCGAAAAATAAATGCCCAGCTTGGAGCCTGTCTCAGCCAATCAGCTTTAAGATTTGATTCTTGCCATTTTCTAATAATGTCTTAACTTGTAGGTTCTTTTCTAAAGGCATATCTGACTTCAGAAAAAAAGGGGACATTTGTTTATACTTGTCCTTTGGTTAGTGTTGTTATTTGCCCAGTTGAGCTTTATTTTTCTATAATTATTTAAATAATGATTCACATGTTGTTATGGCCTCTTTGCAGGCTTCTAAGAACTCTGAGGTAGACTGTAGGCAGCTGACACTGGGCAGTTTGAAACTAGATGCACAAGCTAAACATTCCATGATTAGCATAGCATTCTGTTCTCTCTGGGGCAGTGCTGGCTTAAGGGAACAGTGCAAGAGTAATAATATTAGTGGATCCCTTTGGAAGAAACAAGATTACTACAGGTGAGTAATTTTTTCTTCTGGACTATCTTGCTCATTTACATTCCTTGGGTTTGCAACCCAGTTTTTTTTTCTTAATTAATATTTTTATTTTTCAAAATTAGATTTGCAACATAAGGAAAGACAAACCATTTATGTGTAAACAGTGTATGTAACAACATCACCTATAGTTCTGATTAGTTATTATAAGAGTAGCATTACATAAAAAGACATGCAAAGAAAATGTTATCTTGTTTCCTGTTTTTAGAACAGAAATACTAAGACTTTATACTTTCTATACATAAAAAAAGACCTAAAAATTAAAAAGAAAACTTTATCATATTTCCTGTTTTTAGAACAGAAATACTGAGTTTATATTCACTGTGTGTATTAATACATTAACAAAAGTCATGCAGTACTGTACATTCATAAATATACTCCTTACCTTAATTCCTATAATAATAGTTCCCCTGAAAAAAAGGAGGTTGATTTTTCAAACAACATGAAGTCTTGCTATATTATAGACATTAGCAGTTTGATCCAGCTCTAGAACTGCCCCGGAGTGAAATGGTTAAAACCATTCCAAAATAGAATTTTGCACGAGCAGCTCTATCTGTGTCATTTCAAACTTGAACTGTCAGATTCTTTACTCCGCCTCAGTGAACAGTCGCTCCGGAGATTTCTCCTTCTGCTCGGTTCATTTCTCGGTTTAAAAGTGTTTTCTCGGTTGGATTTAACCGAGAATAGTTTTATTTAACCCAAAACCGTCGGTTCAAGCTCTATCTGTGGTAACCTGTAAGTAAATGAAGGTTTTGTCTGTGTGGAACTTGTAAGTTATCGGTTCGGTTTGAACCGATCAGTGGGTTAAAACTCATTTAAAACTAAAAGTTACTATTTTAGAGTGTAGTTCGGTTCTTATCGGTTCTAAAAAATGGATTTATTCGTTTTTCCAATACCGTGACACGGTTAGAACCGATAAGGGTGTCGCCTGGTACTGCCGTTAAAAGGGCAAGTTTTTGGTTAGGCTGGCATTATGTTCTGAGAAACCCAAAAAGAAAACTGGCCTACTGGGTTTCAACACTGTGATGTTTGTGGGAAGTCTTTGCCAAGGCTGACCCACACACCACATGTGTTTATTGTCTGGGGTTTGACCACCTCAGTCAGACTGCGGTGTGTAAAATTTCCTGCAGCCTCCCTGGAAAAAAGATTGGGCAGGCTCAGGGAACGAGAGGCCAAAAAGTCCGCTGACCCGGATGGCCAGCCAGGTTCGGTGCCAACCGAACCAGAGGGAGTGCCCTCTGACCAGGGCCAGACTTCCTCGGGCAAAAGAAAAGCTGGTTCTGAGGAACCAATTCCAGTAAAGAAAACAAGAAAAATCAGCAGGTCTGGAGTCCAAAATTCCTTCTCCAACTGCTGCAGAGATAGCAAAAGCCATACAAATTGTCCAGTCACTGTCTCAGGGTCCGTCCGAACCACCACTATCTGGTAAAAGGTCGGTTCGTCTGTCCCAGTGGTTCAGGATTATGATATTGAGGAATTTTATGAACCAGAGGAGGGGAGGAGGATTATGAACAGTATGGAATGTGCTGGGAAGGTCTGGGTGTGCCCATTGAACCGACATCTCCCCAGACAGACCTGTAGAATCTCCCCTATGCTGTCTGAGTCCCCATCTCATTTTATGTTTTATAAAAAGTTGCTTAAACCTCCAGCTTCCTTTAGAAGAGGATGGATGAGCAAGAGGAGCCTGATTTTGTAGAAATGATGGATATTCCAGAGTCTAGGAGATTGTCTATTCCTTTACATAAGTCTTTAGGAAACAAACAATTAAAATTTTAAAAGCTCCTAATTCTGTGCCTCCTGTAGATAAAAGATGGACAGAAGATATACATTGTCAGGCCCTGATACAGAATTCCTTTCTCAGCAATGCAGTCATGTTAGTAGTTCAGGCTGCTGCCTGTGATAAAGCTAATATTCCTTGGCTTCACATCCTCCTGACAAGATTCCAGGAAGATTGATGCCATGGCAAAAACAGTATATGGCAGCCTCTCTGGGACTCAGGCAAGCAAATTATATGGCTTATGTAGCTAGGTATCAGAAATCTAGATGGGATACTGTTATGCAATTGTCAAGCAGGCTCATGGCCAGCTGGCTAGTGAACTAGAACAGGTGGCTGCTGATGGCATTGAAGCCTCTAAGGTTCAGTTTCATGCTTCTGTGGATGTTAATGATGTTTCCTCTAGGGTCATGGCCACATCTGTAGCTTTTCGTAGGTTGGCCTGGCTCAGGTGTACTAGTTTGTCACAGGATACCCAGACTAAGGCTATGGATTTTCCTGTGGTGGGAAATTCTCTGTTTGGAGAGCAGACAGAGAATTACATGAAGAAGATGGATGAATATAGGACTACTTACAAGAGTGCCCAGGCTAAGAGGTGGCAAGCCACTCCTCAAGGCATGCCCCAGGGGTAGGGTAGGCCTTTTCACAGGCCTTTCTACCAGACTCCAGGCCTCCCTCTGCTGCTCAGAGGGGTTCTTCAGAGGCAGGGCAGACGAGGGGTGGGCAGATCTGCTCCCACCCCCAGCCTAAAGCTCCAGTGAAACAGGCACCCTGAGAGTGCCCGGGGCCGATTCTCCTGTACCAGTGGGGGCAGGCTGGCTTACTTCAGTCAGAATTGGGCTTCTTTAACCTCAGACAAGTGGGTTCTGGAAGTAGTAAGCCAGGGTCTGGTTCTCAGCTTCAAAAGTTTCCCAAGTTGAGAAGCAGATTTTTCTACCTGCAAGTGCTTCAGAGACCCTCACTCTGGAAACAGAGGTCTCATCCCTGTTAGCTCTCAGAGCAGTAGAAAGGTTCCTCCTGCATCAGGGCAGGGTCTGTATTCAGATACTTCCTTACCCCAAAAGACAGGAGAATGGCGTCCAACTTAGATCTCAGATATCTGAACAAGCATCTTTGAAACCAAAGTTCAAAATGGTAACTCTGGCAATGATTTTACCTTCCCTAAGGCCAGGGGACTGGCTAGCCTCTCTGGACCTCAAGGATGCCTATTTCCATGTCCTAATCAGAAGATCCCATCGAAAGTACCTCAGATTCGAACTGCCCTCAGGTCATTACCAGTTCAGGGCAATGCCTTCGCCTTACCTCTGCTCCAAGGGTATTCACAAAGTGTTTAGCAGTGGCAGTGGCCCACTTAAGGAGGCAGAGGATTGCTATTTTTCCCTATCTAGATGACTGGCTCATTGTAGGCCAGTCCCAGAACAGGTAAAATCTCACCTGCAGGTCACCCAGCAGCTTCTTCACCTCCCTGGGTTTTCTGCTAAACCTACCAAAGTCGGTTCTGGAACCAGTCCAGGTACTCACCTTTATAGGGGCAGAATTGGACACAAAGCTAGCCAGAGCCTTTCTTCCTCAGAAAGGGTAAGGAATTTAGTGGCTCTGGCCTCTTCCTTCACTCTGCAGGTCTCGACCAGCAAGACACTTTCTGCAGCTCCTGGGGCACATGGCTGCATCCACAGCTGTTGTGCAGGGAGCCAGATTTCAGATGAGAGACATTCAGTTTCACTTGAGAACCTTTTGGTCTCAGAGAAGAGACCCCCTTTCCAAGTTGGTCCCAGTGACTCGAACCTTGATCTTAGCTCTCCAGTTGTGGCAGGATCAGAGCAATTTAAGAGTGGGGGTCCCCTTCATTTCCCCTTCTCACAACTTGACTCTCACTACAGATGCTTCCCTTCTGGGTTGGGGAGCCCACATGGGCTACCTTTCCACTCGAGTTTGGTCCCCAGGAATCTCTGCTCCACATCAGTTTGCTGGTACTCAGAGCTGTCTTTTAGCTCTTCAGCTTTTCTGCATCTGTCCACGACAAGGTGATACAAGTCAGAACAGACAACACCACAACAATGTGGTACATCAACAAACAGAGGGGCACTCGGTCTTCGGCCTTGTGCACCGAGGCAATGAAGTTGTGGTCTCTGGCCTATTCCTGAACACTTCCTCATAGCAGTTCATCTTCCAGGGAAGGACAATGTCCTAGCGGATGCCCTCAGCAGGATTTCCCAGGGCCATCATGAATGGTCCCTGGATCCTCAAGTGCTGGGGATAGTTTTTGCCAGGTGGGGCATCCCTCAGATAGATCTTTTGCAGCCCCAGACAATCACAAACTTCCTCTGTTCTGTTGCAGGCCTCCAGTGCTGGGCCCAGTTCCCTGGATGCCCTTCTTCTGGATTGGGAGGGAAGTTCCTCTATGCTTCCCCCTTTCTCTCCTATTCAAAGTACTAGTCAAAATCAGATCTCAGCCTTGCAGGGTGATTCTAATTGCCCCAGATTGGGCCAGGCAGCCCTGGTACCCCTCCTTCTGTCTCTGACAGTCCATCTTCCCCTGTGCCTCCCCAGGAATCACAATCTGTTGACTTGTGCCCAGGGAAGGGTTTGGTATCTGGACCTCAAATCCCTCAACCTCAAGGCCTGGCTCTTGAGGAGTTAGAGTTTGCTGATTTACACCTCTCTCAGGGTGTTCTTGAGATCCTAAAGGCTTCCAGAAGCCTTCCACTAGGGCTACTTATAGTTCTAAATGGAAAAGGTTTTCCATTTGGTGTGCTGGGAAAATATTTCCCAGAATCTGCTGAATTGCCCATTTTGTTAGATTACATGGTACATCTTAATTCCTTGGGTCTCAGACCAGCTACCCTGAGAGTTCATTTGGCAGCTGTGTCTGCTTTTTGTGTCAGCAGGAAAGTCATCCCTCTTTCCTCTCATCCTGTGTTTTCCAAGTTTTTAAGGGATTACTCCATACTAATCCTCCCTTTCGGAACCGGCCCTGCTTGGGACCTTAATGTTTGCATTGCCCAGTTAATGCAACCCCTTTTGAACCTCTGTCTTCTGCAGAGCTTAAGTACCTAACTTGGAAAACTGTTTTTCTAGTGGCTATCACTTCTGCCAGGCGTAAGTGAATTGCAAGCCTTGTCAGTGGAGACTGACTTTATTTCTTTCCACAGGGATAAGGTAGTCCTTAGGACTAATAGGAAGTTTTTGCCTAAGGTGGTTTCAGATTTCCATCTTAATCAATCTATCTCCTTCAGTATTTTTCACTGATCACTCCCTTGGGTGAGAGGAGGTTGCACAGCCTGGATGTTAAGAGAGCTCTTAGTTATTATGTAGAGCGTACCAAAGGTCACACAGGTTCAAATCCTCCAACTTTTCCTTACCTATGGTGAAGTTGGGAAAGGCAAACCTGCCACTAAGAGATCAATAGCCAGGTGGATTGTTTCTTGTATCCAATTTTGTTATCAGAAGTGGGCAGAGCCCCCCGGTTTGAGGGCTCATTCTACCAGGGTACAGCTGCGTCTCTAGCTGCTGCCAGAGATATCCCTTTATTAGAGATTTGCCAGGCTGCTACTTGAAAATGGTAACACTTTTACTAAGCATTACTCCTGGATGTCCAGGCCAGGAGAGATGCTCGGTTTGGCACAGCTGTTCTTCAGAGCCTATTCCCTAAGTAGGTTCTGCCTCCTCCATGGAGGTACTGCTGTGTATTCTGCTAATGTCTATAATATAGCAAGACTTCATGTTGTTTGAAGAAAAATTACTCACCTTAGTAATGTTGTTTCTTCTAATGGAGTCTTGCTATATTAGACTCCCAACCTGCCCCTCTCAGAACCTCTACTTGGTGGGGTGCGGGCAACTTAATGTGGGCACTACTTATGTTCTTTTAGCATTTTGTCCCCTTTGGGACTTTGGGGGTGTGTATGTGTACGCTGCGGTGTGTGTTTTATTATACTTATGTTCCATTTTCATATTATTAGAATGGTGTTAGTATTTCTGGTCCCCTGACTTGAGTCTTGGGTGTTGGGACCATCAATGGTTGTTATTATTTAGGTAGCCATTTGGCTAGTGTAGGTTACAGCTTCACACAGACCTTAGTGAGTTTGGCTCGTAAAGATCTGACAGTTCAAGTTTGAAATGACACAGATAGAGCTGTTCTCGTGCCAAAATTCTATTTTGGAATGGTTTTAACCATTTCACTCCGGGGCAGTTCTAGAGCTGGATCAAACTGCTAATGTCTATAATATAGCAAAACTCCATTAGAAGAAACAACATTACTAAGGTGAGTAATTTTTTCTTATAAGAGTAAATAGAAGAAAAGACAATAGTATAGGGTTTAGTTTAGATAGAGATAGAAACCAAAGAAAAGAAAAATTAGAGTGTAGATGAGATGAAAAAGTGTCCTTTATTATTCATTTTAAATAGTAATGAGTGTAATTGGAGCATCCCAGTATTTCCAGGTATGCTTTTTCTCATTTTTCTTGCCGCTGGCAAGTTTTTCACACGTTATATTCTCAATTAGAGAATTTTTCCATTCTATGATAGATGGGGTTTCTTGCTCTAGCCAGTATTTTAAAGTACAATTTTTAGTAACTATGGAGATCATAGCAATCATATATTTGAGCTCTGTAGTTATTGACGAACTGCCCCCAAACTGCCCAGTTATACTTTTTTTAATATAGAGAATAATCAATGCCATTCCATCAGTAACAAGCAGGTTATTGCGTCGAGTGGTTGCCGTGGCGGCCTCATTAACCTTGAGAGTGAAGCTCGAGAGGTTAAGTCACCACAGCAACCACGAGACCTGGTAACCCAGCTTGTTACCGCTGGGACGGCATTGATTGTTTTTTATAGTGTATTCTGGAACACGGTTACGTGACAGTTTTCCTTAGAAAGTAACTGTAGAAGCTGTCCGACATTTCTTTAGCTAGGACAGCTGCTGCCATGTTTATAGATCAGGATTTTTTAAAGAGTCAGGCTGCACGCGACAATAGTTCTAAACTATTATGCTGCACTAGCTACGTATCTACTGCAGCATAACAGCTAGAACAGACGATCACAGTGCAGCATAACAGCATTTAGAAACGCTTAGATTTTTATGGATAACTGCGTTCCAAAATACACTGTATTCATATTTTGAATTAGATTTGGAATTTTGTATAGACATTGTTTTATTTGTGACCACAAACGAGCTATATGAGGGCATTCCCAAAACATGTGTAAATCATTTGCATTTGGACTATTGCTTTTAGGGCAATTATCATTATCTTTAAGTTTCATTTGTAACATTTTTTTAGGAGAGTAAAATAAGTTATGTAAACATTTGTATTGTGTTATCCTATTATTAATTTAAAAAGCTTTAAAAGGGAAACCCCAGATTAATTCCCAATCCCATTGAGATACTTCTTCTCCTAATAGTTTGGCCCATCTGGCGATTCTGCTGCATGTTCTATCACTACAGAGTTCAAATAACCATAAATTGATGAGATCGTGGGTTTCAAATACATAGCCAAAAAAGTCTCAAGTATTTTTATTCATAAGTGGTTTTATGACCCCTTTGAACATGCGATATTCGGTAATATCTAACATTAATTGTGAACTTTTAGTTGAGTTCACTGACGATCCAAAGTCATGGGCAACTTTATCTATGTCTTTAAAATTAGTGCCTTCAGATATATCTTTGATTCTCCATATGGCTGCCTCTCTCAAGCTGTCCCCTTGTTTAACAATTTTTTCTAGTTTTAGATTTGGATTTTCCCAGAGCGGTTGTTGGAAAGAAGATGAGAGTTCTAATTTAAGTATTTGAGACACTTGAGAGATTAGTCTAACAGAGTCCATAATTATGGTGTTATTTATTGTTGTATTTTTGTAAGCAAAAAACAAAGACTGTATACTGATGTTTTTGGTTTTAAGAATGTCTTCTATCCGCTCTGGTGAGTACGTGCTATTATTCCTAGTCTTGAGCCAGTTAGTTAGTTGTAGTATTCTGGTGGCTAGGTAATATAATTTAAGATCTGGTGCTCTCAAGGCTCCTTGTTCTTTTAATCTGGTTAGCTTACTACATGTTTGTCTAGGTTTTTTATTAGCCCATAGAAATTTATTTATTTTTGTATGAATTATATTGAACCATGTGTTGGGGATAGTCCACGGCAACATGGAAAACAACTGTATTGCTCTGGGTAAAATGAACATCTTAAATGAATCTAGTCTACCCCATAATCCTAACGGCAGTGTATTCCATTTCTCCAAATCTTTTTCAGTTTTCAATCTAAAGTTAGCTAAATTATTAGAGACCGTCTTTTTTATGGTTTTATATATTTTAATCCCTAAATATTCTATAAATGCTGATGCCCATGAGATGCCTAATTCTTTAATTTCACTAGTTGGGATTCCACCATTTATGAAGAAGAATTTAGTTTTCCCTTTGTTTAGTTTGTAGCCTGATATCGAACCATAATAGTTAATTAGTTCCGATAGTGTTTTTGTAGACTCAGTGGGGTCTGAGAGAGTCAAAAGAATGTCGTACACATAGAGGGAGCATTTTATTGAAGAGTTACCAATTTGAACACCTTTTATTTGATGAGAGGCATTGATCTGAAGAACCAGGGGATTGAGCGCAATATTATTTATTTATTTATTTATTTAGTTTTTGTTTACCGAGTAGATGCGCTAGCCATAACAATGACTATTTTCAGGCACAGCCCTGGAGAATACAAAACAAACTTCTGGAAACCAACAGTAACAGTACATTCTTAGAAATAGTCAAAGTAATGGGTACATACAAGCAGGTAGCAACATAGGTAATACAGTGTCACAGATGAGTGTGAACACCACAGACAATTGCAAGAAAAATTAGGGCTTATATTAACATAAGGAGGAAATAAATTACAAAAAATGCAGTGTCACTTTAAGTAGATAATAACTGGGTAGATTAGAGAGGAAGGAATGGAGAAAGTAATCTTTCAATGACCAGAGCAGGCTGAGAGAAAGAAGAAATTTAGGGAAGTAAATAGTAGCAAGCTGTAGTGGAGGGAAAAGATAGAGGGTGTGTGAAGGGAATAGGATTAGGAAGTGCAAAAATAGCAGGGTATGGAAGTAACCCTGGCAGACTGAGAGAAAGTGCTGAGGCAGGAATGTGGTCAAAGTTAAAAGGGAGGTGAGGGGAGTCATAAAAACCTTGTGCCCATGGAGGTTTGAAACAGGAGCAAATACAGTAAGATATGAGATGGTGGCGCAGTTCTTTCTTAAAGCAGTAGTGGGAAGATGCTTGACGAATGGTTAGAGGGAGGGAGTTCCAGTACTGGGGGGGGGCCTGACAGGCAAAAGCACTAGAGCCCTTAGTCGTAGCATATTTAGGGATACAGACAGGGGCATTATCAGCAGAGCGAAGGTCATAGCAGAAGGCCTGGCTTTGGAAGAGTACCGCTAGGGGTTTAGGTATCTGAGTCCTAATTATATTGTCAATGAGGGAGCCGAAAGAATAAAGCCTTGACTTCTGAGGAGGAAGCTAACCAAGGTCAGAGTAGAAGAGGCAGTGGTGTTTCAGCTGATGAGAGGAGGATGCATAGTGACGTATATTATTGTAGGTAACATCCCATTTGTGGAGACTTGATTTGCTTGCAGAAATATAGGTAGCTGCCCCATAGTTAAATGATGGCAGTAGTATTCCACGGGCTACAGCAAGCCTGGTGGATGGGGTGAGGGTGTAGCTGGTTTGATAGGCAACTCCAAGTTTAGAGTTTACAGATTTGCAGGTCCTTTGAATATGGAGATCATAGTTTAGTAGTGGATCCAGTGTGACCCCCAGATATTTAAAAGAGTTATCAACTTCTACTGAGAAGCCACTGATCGAGGAAACTTTAAACTTGTGCTGGGAGTGTTTAAGTTTAAAATTGGACCTGAAGAGCATAGCTTGGGTCTTTGTTTCATTTAGGACAAGTTTGGGTCTAACCAGCCACTGCTGGTGTAGTTGGAAGTCGTGGGAGAACTTCAGATTTATGTCCTCAGTGCATTTGGCACTAGAGTACAGCATTATGTCATCTGCATACAACAGGGAGCTGGTTTTCATGAGGTTTGAGGTGATGCTGTTTATAAATGCTGTTTATATTGAAAAGGAGTGGGGAGAGAGAGGACAGCCTAACTTAGTACCTCTCTCTATTTAAAAAAAAAATTAGATATTCTTCCATTATCATCAAGGCTGCTGAGGGTTTGTCATAGAGAAGTTTAACCCATTTTATGAAATCAGTGGTTAAGTTATGCGCTGCCATAGATTTAAATAGGAATTTCCAGTCTACGTAATCAAAAGCTTTTTCTGCGTCTAGTGCCAATAGAGCAGAGGGTTTTTTGTTCTTATTTACTAAAGATATTGTATGGAAAATGTTTCTAGAGTTGTCCATGGTAAGTCTTCTTTTAATAAAGCCAGTTTGTTCTGGACCAATAATTTCATCTATTACTAGCATTAGTCTGGAGGCTAGAATTTTTGCTAAAATTTTATTATTGATATTTATAAGACTGATGGATCTATAATTTTTTTGTCCTATTTCATCTTTACCTGGTTTGGGGATCAAAGTGATAATGCTTTGTTGCACAGATCCTATTTCTTTTGCTTCTTGATATACCTTAAGTAATATGGGTGAGATAATATCAGAAAACATTTTACAGAAATTTGAGGGAAAACCACCACTACCAGGAGCTTTGTTAGGTTTTAGCTCTTTAATAGTCTGCTTAATGTCCTCAGTCGTTATTTCTTGGTTAAGTATATCTGTAGATTCTTTGGATAGTTGTGGAATATTAGTTTTCTTAAGAAAGCTATTGATGATTTGATCCATGTTATTGGGTATATTATTCTTGTATATGTTAGTATAATAATCACAGAACTGATTATTAATTTCTGTAAGGTCTGTAGTAATTTCATTTGTTTGTTCAGTCTTAAGGGTTAGAATAAGTTTCTTGGTACTATTCTGTTTGAGGCGCATGGCTAATAATTTTTGAGCCTTGTAGCCAGAAGCAACATAGTTGATTTTAGTTTTTCTTATGTGAAAATCTGCTTCCCTTCGTAAAATCTCTTCGTATTCTAATTTCTGTTGAGCCCATTTTTGCCATAATTTGTCAGAATAAGAGGTATTTAACATATTTTGTAAACTCTTGAGTGTGCTTATTTGCTTTTGAATTTTATTTTTGTTCTGTTTTTTTAACTCTGGATGCTATGTTAATAAGTCTTCCTCTTGGAAAACATTTAAATGCTTCCCACGTTGTGGCCCATGAAGTATCCTTTGGGTTGTTGAATTGTATAAATTCTATGAATTCTTTTTTAAGATCTTCTACATTCTGCTCATTTTGGAGGAGAAAATTGTTCAACATCCACCTTCCTTGTTTATTTCGTACCGTGCCCCATTTGAGGATGGTAGCAACCAGCAAGATATCTAAAACCACTACTGGATGTATTTGAGATTGAATTATATCTTGTACATAGTTTCTAGGGATAAAAAATAGTCAATTATTGAACCTGTTTTATACACTGGAAATATGAAAGTATATTCTTTCAGTATAGGATTAAACATCCTCCATGAGTCCACCAATCTTAAGACATCTATAGTTTCTGCTAAATCCTTATCTGACTTTGTTAATTTGTATTTTTTATTAGATCTGTCTAATAGTGGATTAAAAATACAGTTTAAATCTCCACCTAAAAAAAACTCACTTTCTGAGAAGGAAGAGATTTTATCCCTATATTTGAAGAAAGGTTCATGTGAGGTGTTTGAGGGTCCATAAATATTAATTAGTGTAACCTCTATACCACTTAGTATTCCATCTACTACAATAAAATAACCATTGGGGTCTTGGATTTCATCTAATAAAGTGAATGTTAACTTTCTGGAAATCAGAATCATCACTCCTGCTTTTTTGTTGCTGTTGCCTGCACTGAAAACCACACCTACCCATTCTTTCCTCATGAGGTCTTTATCTGTATTTTTAATATGCGTTTCTTACAAAAACACATTCAAACAACATGAAGTCTTGCAGCATTCTGACAATTGCAGTGATTCCCAACCTTTTAACTGCCCCGGAGAACTAAGGGTTAACTTTCCATGCAGGGCATGGAATGCTGAGCTCGAGCTCAGTTGAAGTCTCTGTCTGGAGTGTTTTGAACTCAAACCGTCAGATTCTTTACTCGGCCTCACTGAACGGTCGCTCCGGAGATTTCTCCTTCAGCTCGATTCAAAGTCAGTTAAAGTTTTCAGTTTTTCATTGGTTTAAACTATAAAAAAGTATCCGCATAGTCGGTTAAGTCTCTGTCTGTGATGCCGTGAGTACTAGATAGGAATTGTTCTATTTTTTTTTCTGTGTGGGACTTGTAAAAGTGCGGTTGGTTCGGCTGAACCAACCATTCAATTGTGAATTTTGCTATATTTAGTGTGTGGTTACCAGTTCTTATCGGCTCTAAAAAAAAACGTGTTTTAACCGTTTTTTCCCAATATCCAATGACACAGTTAGGAACCGATGAAGGAGTCTGCCTGGCGTTGAAGAAAAAAGGGTGGCTTGGTTAGGTTGGCCATGTCTGAGAAACCCAAGAAAAAAAAAACCGGCCCACTGGGTTTCAACACTACAGTGAGTGTGGGGAGGTCTTTGCCAAGGCCGATCCCCTTACCACCTGTGTTTATTGTCTGGGCTTTGACCCCCTCGATACAGACTGCCAAATTTGAAAAAACTTTCCTAAGTCTACCCTCGAGAAGAAATTAGGTAGACTGAGGGAAAAGGAGGCCGAGAAGTCCGCGACCCGGATGGCGTCCCAGTACTGGAGCCAATTAACCAGAAGGGAGTGCCCTTGACCAGGCAATACTTCTTTGGTCAAAAGGAGAACCGATTCTGAGGGATCGGTTCTGACAAAAAGAAAGTGCAAAGATAAATTGACCGGTTCGGATCCAGAGGTTCTTGTTCTGACCGCTGAAGAGATAGCCAGGACGATTCAAATTGTGGAATCGCTCTGTCCGGTTCTGACCAATCCGGCTCCTTCTGGCAGGGGTTCGGTTTTGTTGGTTCCCCGAGTTCAAGAGTATACCCTTGAAGAAATTTATGAACTGGAGTTTGAAGAGGAAGGGTAATTTGAGGTTTATGATGTAAGTGAAGGTTTGGATGTGCTTGTGGAACCGGACATCTCCCCAGACAGACCATCAGGTGTTTCCCCTCCTAGGCTTTCTGAGTCCCCTTCCCATTTTATGTTTTACAGGAAAGTGGCTGAAACCCTCCAGCTTCCTATGGAGGAGGCTGTGGAAGATTAAGAAGAGCCTGATTATGTAGAGATGATGGATATCCTAGAGTCCAGGAGACTGTCTATTCCCCTCCATAAATCTTTTGGGAAGCAGACACAAAAAATCTTAAAGTCTCCTAACACTATATCTCCTGTGGATAAAAGAATGGACAAGAGGTATACACTCTCAGGCTCAGACATGGAGTTCTTATATCAGCAATGCAGCCATGTTGGGGTAGTGCAGGCTGCTGCCTGTGACAAGGCAAATATTCTCTTGGCTTCATACCCCGCTGACAAGGACTCTAGGAAGATTGATGCCATGGCAAAGAAACAGTACATGGCATCTTCTTTTGGACTCAGGCAGGCAAATTACATGGCCTATACAGCCAGGTACCAGAAGTCCAGGTGGGACACTGTACTGGCACTGACTAAACAGGCCTCCCCCCAGCTAGCCAAGGAGCTGGAGGCGGTGGCTGCAGATGGGATTGAGGCATCTAAAGTGCAATTTCATGCTGCTGTGGACTCTAATGATGTTTCATCAAGAGTCATGGCTACATCTGTGGCTCTTCGGAGGATGGCTTGGCTCAGATGTACTAGCTCTCTCAGGACACCCAGGCTAAGGCTATGGATTTTCCTGTAGTGGGTAATTCTCTGTTTGGGGAGCAGACAGAGAATGACATGAAGAAAATGGACGAGCACAGGGCCACTTACAGGAGTGCTCAGGTCAAGGAAAGGGAGGCAACTCCTCAAAGGCAGCAGTCTAGGGGCAGGGGCAGGCCTTTTCAAAGGCCTTTTTACCAAGCACAGGCCTCTTCTTCCTTTTCACAGAGGGGGTTCTTCAGAGGAAGAGGCAGATGGGGGATGAGCAGGCCTGCATCCACCCCTCAGTCTAAAGCCCCTGCCAAGCAGACACTCTGATGGGTCTGCCCGGGTCAACTCTCATATTCCATTAGGGGGCAGGTTGGCTTACTTTGTCCAGGACTGGATGTCTATTACATCAGACAAGTGGGTCCTGGAAGTAGTAAGCCAGGGACTGATTCTCAGCTTCAAAAAATTTCCAAAGATGAGAGCCAGATCTTTTCCACCTGCAAATCTTTCAGAAACCCTTGCCCTAGAGGCAGAGGTTTCTTCTCTCCTAGCTTTAAGAGCTAGAGAGAGAGTACCTACCCTACACTGGGGCAAAGGACTGTACTCCAGGTACTTCCTGACCCCCAAAAAGACAGGGGAGTGGCGACCCATCCTAGACCTCAGATATCTGAACAAATATCTTTTAAAACCAAAGTTCAAGATGATAACTCTGGGAATAATCCTTCCCTCTCTAAGGCCAGGGGACTGGCTAGCCTCCCTGGACGTCAAAGATGCCTATTTTCACATTCCCATCAGGTGCTCCCACAGAAAGTACTCAGGTTCGTTGCCCTCAGGCCACTATCAGTTCAGAGCAATGCCCTTTGGCCTAACCTCAGCTCCAAGGGTTTTCACAAAGTGCCTGGCAGTAGTAGTTGCCTTTCTAAGAAGGCAAAGATTTATATTTCCTTATCTGGACGATTGGCTGTTAGTGGGTCAGTCTCAGACCAAGTCAAGTCTCTCTTCAAATGACCCAGCAAGTGCTCACTTCCCTAGGATTTCTTCTCAACCTTCCCAAGTCAGTTCTCAAACCAGTCCAGCTCCTTACCTTTATAGGGGCAGAACTGGACACACTCAGAGCAAGAGCCTTTCTTCCTCTAGAAAGGGCAAGGGCTCTTATGGAACTAGCTTCTTCCTTCAGCCTTCAGGTATTTTGACCAGCAAGGCATTTCCTCCAGCTCTTGGGCCACATGGCAGCTTCAACAGCAGTGGTCCAAGGGGCAAGATTCAGATGAGGGATATTCAGTTCCACCTGAGAGCTTACTGGTCTCAGAGAAAGAACTCCCTTACCAAACTGATTCCAGTGCTCCGACCTTGATCCAGGCCCTCCAGTGGTGACAGGATCAGGACAATTTAAGGCAAGGTGTTCCTTTTGTTGCTCAGCCTTGTTCAGTGGTCCTTACCACGGATGCTTCTCTTCTGGGCTGGGGAGCCCACCTGGGGTCCCTCACTGCCCAGGGGCTGTGGTCCCTCCAAGAATCCCTTCTACACATCAGTCTTCTAGAGCTCAGAGCAGTTTTTCCAGCTCTAAAAGTGTTCTCACAGTCAGTTCAGAACAAAGTGGTTCAAGTCAGAACAGACAACACTACCACCATGTTGTACATCAACAAGCAGGGAGGCACTCGGTCCATGGCCTTGTGCACAGAAGCCATGAAGTTGTGGTCCCTGGCTTATTCCCTGCAAGCCTCTCTTGTAGCAGTTCACCTTCCAGGCAAGGACAGTGTGCTAGCAGATGCACGGAACAGGATTTCTCAGGGCCATCACGAATGGTCCGTGGACCCTCAGGTGTTGAAAGTGATTTTTTCAAGGTGGGGCACTCCAGAGATAGATCTCTTTGCAGCTCCAGACAATCACCAACTCCCTGTCTTTTGTTGCAGACCTCCAGTCTTGGGTTCAGTCCCCCTGGGTGCCCTGATTCTGAATTGGGAAGGGAAGTTTATGTATGCCTTTTCCCCCCTTCCCACTGCTGTTCAAAGTTTTAGTCAAAATAAGGTCTCAACCTTGCAAGGTGATTCTGGTTGCTCCAGATTGGGCCAGACAGCCCTGGTACCCCCTGTTGCTGTCCCTAGCAGTCCGTCTCTTCCCAGGAATTACAACCTGTTAACATCCTCGCAGGGGAGGATTTGGAACCCCAGTCTTGAGTCCCTCAATCTCATGGCATGGCTCTTGAGGAGTTAGAGTTTGCAGATCTGCATCTTTCCCAAAGGGTTCTGGACATCCTCAAGGCTCCTCAAAAGCCCTCCACCAGAAAGACTTACAACTCCAAATGGAAAAGATTCAGCATTTGGTGTTCTAAGAAGAATATTTCTCCAGACACTGCTGAGTTGCCTACGGTTCTGGATTATATGGTCCATCTTAATGGCCTAGGCCTTAGACCAGCTACTCTCAAGGTACGCTTGTCAGCTGTTTCTGCATTTTTGTCTGTGGGGAAGCCTTCCTCACTATCTTCCCATCCTGTGTTCTGTAAATTTTTTAAAGGATTGTTTCACAGCAATCCCCCCTTTAGAGACCCTGCGCCTGCCTGGGATTTGAATGTTTGCATTGCTCAGCTTATGCAACCCCCCTTTGAGCCTGTGTCTTCAGAAGAGCTTAAGTACTTGACTTGAAACTGTGTTCTTAGTAGCAATTACCTCTCCCAGGTGTATCAGTGAATTGCAAGCCCTGTCAGTGGAACCTGATTTTATCTCCTTTCATGAGGATAAAGTGGTCCTTAGAACCAATAGAAGGTTCTTGCCCAAAGTGGTTTCAGACTTCCATTTAAACCAGTCTTTGTCTCTCCCTGTTTTCTTCACTGATCATTCTTCCTCATGAGAGAGGAGGCTACACAGTTTAGATGTCAAAAGAGCCCTTAGTTACTACATAGAGTGTACCAAGGGTCACAGGTTGGACTCCCTCCAGTTGTTCCTCACTTATGGAGAAGTGGGAAAGGGCAAACCTGCCACCAAAAGATCTGTTGCCAGGTGGATTGTGTCTTGTATACTATTCTGCTATGAAAAACTTGGAAAAAACTCCACCCTCAGGACTGAGGGCTCATTCCACAAGAGGTACAGCTGCTTCCCTGGCTGCAGCCAGGGATATTCCTCTACTAGAAATTTGTCAAGCAGCCACCTGGAAAACAGTCCATACCTTTACCAAGCATTACTGTCTGGATATCCAGGCTAGGAGTGATGCTCGGTTTGGCACAGCAGTACTTCAGAGTCTATTCGCAAAGTAGGTTCTGTTCCCTCCTCCTTGGAGGTACTGCTTGGTAGTCTGCAGTTGTCACAATACAGCAAGACTTCATGTTGTTTGAAGAAAAAATTACTCACCTTAGTAATTATATTTCTTCTAATGGAGTCTTGCTGTATTCTGACCTCCCTCACTGCCTCCCCTCTCAGAACCTGTTTTTGGGAAGTGGGTGGGCAGGTGCAGTGTTGCACCCCAGGGGTGTATTTGCTGACACCGTCCTCCCTTTTGTTTGGGTGCTTATTTATTATTGTTACTTTTTTAAGTACATTGGGTTTAGTTTTTGGGTTTTGTGACGTGAGTCTTCCTTGGGAAACCAAGACTTTTCAGCCAGTTGGCTAGTAGAATTTTTACAATTTCCACATAGAAGTTTTAGTTTAGTTGGGCTCGTAAGACTCTGACGGTTTGAGTTCAAAATGCTCCAGACAGAGACTTCAACCGAGCTCGAGCTCAGCGTTCCATGCCCTGCATAGAAAGTTAACCCTTAGTTCTCCGGGGCAGTTCAAAGGTTGGGAATCACTACAATTGTCAGAATACAGCAAGACTCCATTAGAAGAAATATAATTACTAAGGTAATTTTTTCATATCCCCTTCTAATTTACATAACTGCCTAAGAACCTGGTGTATTTTACAGTTTTCATTCATCCCACGAACATTCCAAGTAATAAATGAAATTTGCTTAGCCATTCATAATGATAAATATGTTTAAAAAGTAATACATACTGTTCTGTGAGTCACTGGGTATTAAAACGAAGGGTACCTGTGAGACGGCAATGGAAACTGTCATTATGCGCTCATCATCTGGAACCTCCATTTTTATTTGTAAAGACAATGCCTCTCTCCACACTCCAAGAAGAAAGAGAGTTAATAAGAAATAGATAGTAAAAGACAGAGAAATATAAGCGATAGTGAGAGTAAAATAGAAAAGACCATACATTTTAAATTCTCAACCCACAATTGTACAGCCCACCCCTCTATCTGTTGCTTCAGTGATTGAAGAGGTCGGTCTCTGGTGACACATGTATAAATAGATTATAAAAACACTTACTAAGATTACAATATCACTAACTATTTGGAGTAGAACTAACAATATTTTCATAAAGTCTTGTTAATTTCAAGTCGTCCTAAAAGATTACAACTTAAACTTTCTTTTAGTTTTAAAAACTGTATGAGAAATTGCTCAGTATACAAAACACATTACCTAAAAGTGGAGGAAAAGAGGAGAGTAAAGCTTTAGCGGTATAAAAAAAAAAAGAGATGGGGAAACCAACTGAATAAAGTTTCATTTATTGTAAAAAATTACATAGAAGAATTCCAGGATCCCCTGGAGTAGATCTGTGACCTACCTGTGTACCTCTATCAAATGAAACCAACCCCAGTTCTACGTATTCTCTACCATGTGAGTACCATAATGTATCTCTAAAAATAAGGTAGAAAAAAAATATATTGTACCTATCTATATGTGTTTCCTAGGTTCCAGTAACTATGACAACAGTTCTGAGTTACAAGGTGTGATACTGAAAGTTCTGTATATCTATAGAGCTCCATTCAAGATTCAGATTGTTGCAATAATGTATAAGGGACTTGGGCTTATCATACTAATAATTAATTAAAAGCCTGCAGAACACCCCAGAAGAGACCTAACCAGCAGGTGTGTGGTCCCTTCACTATTGATATATGCTTTTGACATTAGCCAGCCAAAATAAGGTGACTGAACTTTCAGATGCACCCGATGAGCCTAACCGGCGAGCACTGTGTCAGCATGAATCAAAGTTAGCAATAAAAGGCATCACAGATCTACAGAGAGCAACACACGAATCCATAGTAAAAAGTCAGAAGCATAGATGTCCCATTTCTTTCCATACTTAAATATAAAAATATACAAAATAGGTACCATTGGTAATGATAGATCCTAGTAAAATAATTTTTATATAGAGATATCACCAATGACACGCAAGGCAGTGGAGAGGGCTAGATCAGAGATTGATTTAAAAACAGTATGGCACATGTGGCAGTATCTAGATACTATCACTCTGAGAGAGAGAGAGAGAGAGAGAGAGAGAGAGAGAAACAATTCCTTTTCCCCACTATCTTATCTGTTTAATGTTTGAAACTTACTTCCTCCTCTTTTCCCTTTAATTTTCTCATTGTCTAAGATTTCATTCTTTAATGAGAAAGGAGAATACATTTCCAACCTAGAAAATGTGTTGATAAATAATGTTGCTATTGCATTGTCACTATTCCATATAAATAAAAAAATAATATTAAGGAAGATAAGAAGGCATAACGTTTCTGTTTCATTAAATATATATCTATTACTGTAGGACTTTAAAATATTGTTATAAATACAAATAAAAAAGGAAACCATTTACTTTTTAATTCTGTGGAGATCTCATATGAATCACAGTTGACCTCATTCTTCCTCCCACTCATTGCTAGCTAGACATTTCCTGTGTACTTATTTGGGATAAGATTATCAAGAGATCAGCAAGGGGAAATTATAAGTTCTCATATTGAGTTGGTTAGAAACAATCCAAGTATATTTAATTATTTCCAGTCTCTTAATTTTCCAGAAGGTAACCTGGTTATATTTCAGTAGTTCCATATGAAACTCAGACACAGTTTCACCTTTAAAAAAAAATACTCCTCAAGATTTTAAATTAAAACAGTAGAAAGTCCTTTGTTTCCATTTAAAAACAAGGATATGTCTCTCAATACACATCATCTGTTTTGAAACCTGCATAACCCATCTGCAGAATATTGAATCCTATCTTAACCTTCATCTAAAAGGAGAGTAGAGTACTTGAAAGGTAATAAGTAAGGAGAGGAGGAAAAGCAAAGGGCTTCCATTATTTAAATAGGAATTTTACCTCTTTGAGCTCCAGCGTGCAATTGCATTCTTGAAATGCCATCACGTGGTAAACTCATAAGCAAAATTCTAAGTGATCAAGATTAATTTAATTATGGCATTTCCAATCGTCAGCAGTGCAATCAGGAAACAAGATGGCGGCAATAAAAAAAAACAGTGCACTAAGCGCTCCAGTTCTGTAACCCCCTTTCCAGTTAAACAAAAAAAAATCTCAAATGTTCTCCCTGTGTTTTCTCAATTTAAAACCGCAATTCTAGAACATCCTACGGGCACACAAAACAATCTCTACTATCTGTATAACAAATGTAACCACACCAAAATAACAACAACAGCCTGCCAAAGCAATAGGGCAGATGAGAGACAATACCACCTTCCAAGATTATAACTACCACACTGCAAAAATCATATCTGAACCAATCATTTATAAAGCGCCACTTTATCAAACTGGGCAGTCTATACAACAGAAACAGAGCCCAACTCATAAGGATCTTACCTGATGAATATTATCTGTCCCTTCACAAAGAAAGGTCCCACAGGTTATAAAAGTTATTCTTCGAGATTTCACTTTCAGGGGGCAATCCTAGGGGCAGTCTTTACCCTTCATGTCCCACCCAGGCAGATCAGACTCATCCACTCCCAGCTCAGCAAACAAGTGAATACCAGAAAAAAACAAGGGATCAACTGCAATTACTTCTGGTTCCTGCAAAGGAAAAGAATAGTGTTATAAACAAGACAGTGTGTAACTGTTTTCAGTATGCAGCACTTAGAGTCATTTTGTAAAATAACTCAGCATAATCAGTTCAGCGTGAGAAGTCAGAATTGCTGAACAACTTTGGCAGGTCTTTTTTCAGTCCTTGTTTTGTCGCCTCATAGCTGGGATAAGTAAGAGTATTTCCTTCAGAAAGCCAGATTTTAAAAACTGTGGGATGCAGCAAACCATATTTAATGTGAGCCTTTCTCAGAACCCTTTTGATGGGATTGAAAGCATTTCTTTTTTGAATTAATTCCTGCATCAGATCATTGAAAAACATCGGCTTATGCCCCTCATAGAAAATTCCTGGTTTGTCCCGAAGCATGTGTTGCACATAAATTTTTTGTTGAAAATTCAGAAATCTGACTATAACTATTCTGGGTTTTTCTTGTGGAGATGGGCGTGGTCTTAGAGATCTATGTGCGCTTTCTAGAACATAGTTTTTGATATCATTAGGAGGGCCAGCAACAGCAATTAGAACTTTATTAATGAAATCAGTTGTATTAGATCCCTCCAAACCTTCAGGAATTCCTACTATTCTGATGTTACTCCTCCTGCTTCTTGCTTCCCGATCTTCTGATTTACTGGCTAACTTCACTGTTGCTTGAGAAACAAATCATTCTCTCTCTTTGTTCTTTCATTATACTGTCTTCCAGACTACTGATTCTAGATTCTGCATCCTTAATCTTTTTTGTATTAGTCTGTACTTCTAGTGAATGGTTAGCTAGCCCCGATGTCAAGTCAGAAATAGCAGTTTTGATAGCCGAAAACTCTCCCATAAAGATTTCTAAATGCTGAGTTGTCAAAGGATGATACATTGTTTCTACTGTTTCATATTCATCCAGTTCCATTAATGGTCTTTTATTAGATTTTTTTTCTATTGTATTAGGTAGGTGTACATTATAATCGTATACCTTTTGCTGTGTTATCTCCATTTCAGACATTGTCACTAAATTATAATTTTTAATAATTATCTGTTTCTTATGAGAGGTTCACTTTTTTACTTCTGTTTAAGTAATACAGCTCTTTTTGTTCAGGTATGAGAAGAAGAAAAAAAAACAACGAATCACTTCCCTTTGAAATCTGATTCCAAATTGGCAGTTAGGTGCCGCCAGAGACCTTGCGGAGCTTAACGCGCTGCAACCGTCCTCTTCAACATCATTGATCGAATCCAGGCACTGCCATTCTAGTCTTTCTCTTTCTCTGCAACCCAGTTCTTTAAATGTTCATCTTGCAGCAGTGTCTGCTTACCTTTCTGCTGAAGCAAAGTTGACACTAGCCTCAGAACCTATTTTTAGAAGGTTCTTTAAAGGCTTGAATCATTTGCATCCCCCTCACAAGGCACCAGTGCCAGCATGGGATCTCAGTGTTTGCATAGCTAAGCTCATGGGCCCTCCCTTTGAACCCATGGCTGCAACCCACTTAAAATATGTCACTTGGAAAACAGTTTTTCTAGTGGCAGTGACTTCTGCAAGAAGAATCAGTAAGCTCCAGGTTCTCTGTATCAACCAGGACTATATCTCATTCCATAGGGATAGGGTAGTCCTCTGAACAAACAGAAGATTTCTTCCCAAAGTGGTTTCGGATTTTCATCTTAATCAGTTTATTACCCTTCCTGTCTTTTTCACAGACCATAGCAATTCTGGTGAAAGAAGTCTTCACAGTCTGGATGTTAAAAGGGCTCTCAGTTACTACATGACAGCCACTAAGGACCATAGGCAGGACAGAAAACAATTGTTCCTGACTTATGGGGATGTAAGAAAAGGTCATCTAGCCTCAGAAAGGTCCATCTCGGGGGGTACTAGTGAACGCGATGCTGTGAGGACACATTTTTTCAGAGCTCCGGAGTCCCAGCAAAAATAAGAAATATCCACCATATTTTTTGCTGTGTTACTAGCATCCACTTATCAGTAAAAATCTGCAGTACAGAATGAACGAGTACCTGACTGGTGGCGCAAGTAAATCCGGCAAGGGAGTTGGGAAAAGTGGTTGGAGGCAGGGGACTGCAACGCAGGGCCTAGTAGGAGATGAAATATCCCTGTCTGCTGCCGAAATGACTTCTCTAGGCCGAGAGGTCACAGAACAGCTAATGTCAGCTCTAGACACTCGTCTGACAAAGCTGGAAGGTACGCTCGACACCCGACTGCAAGTTCTGGTAGAACAAATGGAAGCCCAGGCAACACGCATTACAGAGGTGGAGGAGCAAGTATCCCACCTTGAAGACATGGCCGACCCACTACCACAGAGGACTGCAACCCTTGAAAAAGAATTGGAGGAAACAAAAGATCTCCTGGATTACCAGGAGAATTACCATAGGCGCCTCAACTTATGGGGTCGGGGGGCTCCCGGAGATGTGAGGGACCTTCTGCACTGGAATTTTGTCTCGGTGGTGTTGCCTTGCTATTGAAAATACAGATGAAGGGAGGTAGGCTCAAGCTGAAAGGCACACCACGCAGTTGCACCTAAGCCACTTGCAGGACAACCGCCTCGGCAGATCGTCTTCAGATTTCACAACTACCAGAATCAAGAAAAGGTATTGAGGCCTACCGAAATATCCCTAGGACTACTCCATGCGTGTGCTGCAGAGACGGAGGGCCTTTGGGCAGGTGATGGCTCATCTTCATGAGCTGAAGCTGGAACACTTTTTGATTTACCTGGCCATCTTGAAAATTAAATCGGAGGGAGCTACATACTCATTTCTTGAGGTGGAGAAAGTGGAGAAGTTTGTCACAGAACTCAAGAGGAAGGCAGGCTGAGAGGGGCACCTGATATTTTAGGAGTTGTCTGGGACTTGTGGCCATTATTGTGTGGTCGCTGTTATGAACTTCTGAATCTTGATTGGATAACTTGGGGGCTGGTATTACAGGACGGATCCTGGAGAAGATGTAACTTTGGAGAGTGCCCCTATGGACGTCCCTACCTGTGAAATTTTTTTTTTTCCCCTGTGGACAGAGAGTGGACATATGATGGGGCCCTTCCTCCTGCTTGGTGAAAGATAAGGAGCCAGCTAATGAAGAGGAGAGATCTGGGAAGCCCGATTCAGGTAGGCCTGGGGGTGGGGGGGGGGTTCAAGGACCCATGTTATTAGTTTAAGTCATGGGGCTCGGCTCCGCCTCCCATAGCCAGGGTCAGGCTGGTGAACATTATACTGGTCTCATATATTGGTTGCCATACAATGTACAGGGATGGTGGGGGGGTTGGGCCAGTGACTTATAACGTATCGGGAACAGAGAAACAGGGTTAGCTATGACCTGATAGGGAGCTGGGTTGCCGGGGATTTCGGGGGTGGGGGTTGATTAGGGTATTGTTTGGGGATCTGACCACATATCTATAATTGTTTGATGGTATATAATTACGTAGCCATTAATTTAGTGAGTGGATGGATGTTAGGAAGTTAACTTATTTATTTATTTATTTGTTTGTTTTTGTTAACCGGGTAAGGCACACTAGACAGCCAAGTGCCTATTTTCAGGTGCAACCTGGGAGGATTACAAAGGTAGAAGCATACAATAACAGTGAAGGAGTCAGTTACATAGAAGCATACTATAGCAGTGAAGGAGTCAGTTACATACAGATGGTGCAAAAACATCTTAAGATAGGCAGCTAACATAATAGGTAAAAAAATTTGGCAAACAAGAAAATAATAGACATAACCTTGGAGGAATAAGGAAGCAATACATCATTATAGTTCAGTAGGACATGAAACATCCAGGAGTGGGACATAAGATGATTGCTGGACAATTTTGGTGGGCTTGGGGGAGGGCAGCAGGAATAGCGAGTGGGTGACCACTACCAATTCGGGAAAGTAAGTGCAGGGGGCACTGAGAGCCCGCAGTATACAGGTTGATTAGGTGCACTACGAGGTACAGGGACATATGGTGGGAGGAGTCAGGAAGTTCCGGAGAGAGGTTTTGAAGCGGTGATGGGAGGAGGAGGAGGAGGAGGACCGGGTAGGGACAGGAAGTGAGTTCCAGATTTTTGGGGCATAGGTGGTGAAGGCCCGATCACCAGTGAGGGAGCGAGTTCTAGGAACCAGACAATCTAGTGCTGCCCTTGACCTGAGATGATAGGAAGGGGGGGCAGGGTTGAGGGAGGGGCAAGGGCAGAGAGGTGGCCGATCTGATGATGTTGTCAATGAAGTTTCCAAGCATGAAGTTGCGTGCTTTTCTGGAGGGAGCACTGCAGCCGGGTGTAGAGATCACAGCGGTGAGTGAGGGGAGGGGCGGAGAGGGCGAAGCGGCAGATGTTATTGTAGGCTGAGTCCCATTTCAGGAGACTGGATGTGGGTACAGGGGCAAAGGTAACCAGCCCATAGCAGAGAGTAGGGAGGAGGACCCCTCTGGCAAGGGCCAAATGTGCAGCTGGGGTTAGGCAGCTTTTGGCTCTGTAGGCGAGACCGAGCTTACAATTTGTAGCCTTACAGACATTTCGAATGTGCAGGGTAAGATCAAGCTGCGGATCCAGGGTGACACTCAGGTACTTGACTGCAGCCACTGTCTGCAGAGGGGAGCCATCCACACCATGTATTTGAAGGGGGGTGAAGCAGGATTTTATCTTGTTCTGTGACCCAGACAGCATTGCTTGGGTTTTCTTTAGGTTGATGGTGAGTCTATGTTCCACCAACCAGGACTGAATGCGTTTGAAGTCCTCATTTAGTTGGGAGTTTATGGTGGCGGTGTCCCGGGCACTGGCCAGGATGACAAGGTCATCCGTATACAGGGTGGTATGCCCGTGTACCGTGGTGGATGGAAGTTCGTTGATGAAGAGGGAGAAGAGGGTTGGGCCGAGGACAGAGCCCTGGGGGACCCTGCAGCAAACAGGAGAGAGGGTGGAGAGGGTGCGATTAAAGTTGGTGTACTGCTGCCTACCGGAGAGGTAGTTGAGGAACCACACGTGGGTGGGGGGGAGAAGTCAAGGGATAGGAGAGTAGAGCTGGGAAGGGTGTGATCAATCCGATCGAAGGCTTTGGAGAGATCCACAAAGATGGCACCGGTGAGGTTGCCCAGGTCAGCAGCAGTTCTGATGGTAGAGGTGACTACAGCAAGGGCAGTGGCTGTGCTATGCCCTTTTCTGAACCCATGTTGAGCCGGTGAGAGGAGGTTGTGGTTCTGTATATACTGAGATAGCTGGAGGCCACAATTTTCTCAAGAATTTTGGAGGCGGACAGTATGGCAATGGGTCGTAGTTCTGGGGATCCTTGGGTTGCCTTGTTTTAGGACTGGGACAACCTTCGCCACTTTCCAGATATCTGGGATGATCCCGGAGTTAAGGGAGGCATTGAAAATGTGAGTAACGGGCCTGGCAAGGAGGTGGGCCCCTAGTCTGAGCAGTCTTGGCTCAAGGCTGTCGTGCCCTGCACCGCTGTGAGGGGAGAGGCCGGCGAGGAGCTTCTGGGTCTCATTTACAGACACTTGTTGGAGGTAGAGTGGTGGTCGGGAGTTTGGACCAGGAGGAGGTGAGTCAGCGGGCTTTGGGGCAGTGGACTGGGAAGGTGGGGCAGATATTTCGGAGAACAGGGAGTTAAAGGCGTTGGAGATGGTATGAAGGTTATTACAGCTGACCCCGCCTATGAGTAGGTCAGTGACTTGCACTCTTGCAGACTTGCCTACCGCGCTTCTGATATTCTGCCAGAAACTTCTCAGGTTGTTTGCTGAGGAGAGTAGGGTGGATTGGCAGTACTCGCTTTTCGCAGAGCAGATGGCTTTTTTGCATGAGTGTCTGAGGGTCCTGTAAGCAAAGAGATCAGTGTTGCTTTGGGAGGCCTTAAAGGTCGCCCAGCTTTTGTCCCTGAGTTTCATAAGGGAGAAAAGGCCCCCGTGTAGCCTTTTGGTAATAGCACCCCTCACTCGCCTCCTGGTGATGGGGGTGTGTTTGTTCTGCACGGGGATGAATTTAGTAAGGAATGCATCCAGTGCTCGGGCTGGGTCATCTAGGGCAGTGACCCCTGACCAGCCCACTAGTGTGAGGTCTGAGAGGAAGTGATGGGTATTGAACTTGGAGTAATCCCTCATCTGGATCACTTTACTGGGTATTTTAGTCCACGAAATGCCCCATGTGCAGAAGATAGGTGAGTGGTCGGAGAATGATATCAGGGAGGATACCAGAGGATGTGATCCTGTCAGGTCTGTTTGTCAGGATCCAGTCAATTAGGGACCCTTTAGCCCCCCCGGGGGGAGGGCCTGGTAGGCTCCATTATAATCCGGCTCAGGGCATGACCCGAGAGCAGAGGCTCGTATATTTTACAGTTGGGTGCCAGCCAGCCTAAATTGAAATCTCCTATGACTAGGATTTCATTTGTACCCACTAAGTCACTGGTACTATGGAGAAGAGAGGAGAGTCCTGGCAATCTGCCCTTGGGTGGGATATAGGTACATATCAGGTGTAATTTCTTTGTGTGCCCAAGTAGGAGAAGGGCGTGTAGGAACTCATTGCTGGGGGGAGTTTGGGGGGTGGTCGATGGTGGACACATCAAGGTGCGCTCTGTAGTAGAGTAGCACTCCACCACCCCGTTTGTTGCCCACACGATCACGTCTGATATGACTGTATCCCGGGAGGGCGCACATGGCATCCGGGATCTGGGGCTTCAGCCAAGTTTCTGAGATACCCAGGATATCCGGCTTGTAGTGGGTGACCCAAGCCGTAAGTTCAGCCAGGTTGGCTAGAAGACTGCGAACGTTTAGGTGGGCAATTTTTAGCCCTATTGTAGAGAGCCAGGCAGGGGGTGAGTTAAGGGACGGCAGGGGAACGGGCTGGCTTAAGTGGTTGTCCGCACCCCTGGAGGGCCCAGAGGGGAGGGGAAGGTAAGCAGTCATGGTGGGAGTAGGTGAGAAAGAACTGCCTGTTTGGGCAGGCAGAGTGCCAGGGGCTGGCAGGGGGGTAGCCACGAGGTAAGAGCAGGGGGGAGCAGGTGGCATTGTGAAGGCAGGGGTGAAGTTAGGAATTGGGGTGGAAGGGGTGTGAGAGAAAGAGCAAACAGAGCAGGGAGTTGCAGGAGAGTCTCAAGAGAAAAGAAGAGAGAGACCAGAGATAAGATGATTGTAAGTGCCCACTGGGTGGCAGCAGCGTCTTGAATGAGAGAAGAAAACAAGCCAGGGATATAAGGGGCCCTGTAGAGTAGCAGGCGAGAGAGGTAACTAGGGAGGATGGAATAGGCTAGGGTGGAAGGGCGGCCACTAGTGTTTGCAGAAGATAACCTGCAGATGGAGAACTGGGCTGATAGGATTTTTCAGCTCCACGTGATCTCCACCAGCCTATAAAAGGGAGAGCCGACCAAGGGTGGTGGTGGGCGGTGGGGAGCCGAACGGCAGCATTCGCAGGCTAGCCATCTACATCGACGTGAAAACCCAGCCAGACAGACAGAGGAGCCCAAGTAAAGCAGGTAGGAGGCTTGGGTTTTGGCTTTCAAATCTGTGGCTGAGCTGTAGTCAGACTTCTGGATGCGGTCGCTTGTTTAAAAACGGCGCCAAACAGGAAACAGTCTATGCACTGCTGGGGGCAGGGCAGTGCTTTACCTGAAGGTGATCCATGGGGTCCTGGAAATGTGTGGGGAGGGCAGGAGCCCTCACACCTCCGCTCCTCGGGGGACCAGAACCTGTGGGAGAACAAACAAGAGTTGAGTTTAAATAGGCAGGAGAGTGGGGGGAGGAGAGGGGAGCGACACAATGGACCTGGGGGACCCAGAGCAATGCTAGGGTGGCTGGGTGCAATGAGCGTTGTAAAAAACTCAGTGATCACACCACAGATTATGCGAGGCAAAAAGCATTGGTAATAACGCCAGTACAGCAGCTTCCACTGTAAATCTCCTTATTTAAAGCGAAGTTTTAAAGCGCTGTAATTTAAACTGCTATGCAGGACTGAGCTGAGGTCTCAGAAATGCAAGGTAAAAAGCACAGGTAATAACTCAAGTAAAGCAGCTCCAAACTGTAAATCTCCTTATTTAAAGTGAAACTTTAAAGCGCTGTAATTTAAACTGCTATGCAGGACTGGGCACAATAAATGGCAACACAGCAAGATCTCAGGTACAACAGATTTAAAATGGAGGTAGATTTGCTAAACATCACACTACAGCATTGGGTTCATACAAATGGCTACTTGGGGGGGTCCTTAAGGTAACCGGTAGGGAAGACAGAAAACACAGTGCAAGGGAAAAATTAAGCTAAAGGTAATAGGTAGAAAGATAAAAAACACTGTGCAGAGTTTGGTGGACCTGGTCCTTAGATGCACTATCTCCACATATACACCGACGTGAAAACCCAGCCAGACAGACAGAGGAGCCCAAGTTATGCAGGTAGGAGGCTTTCAGCTTTCAAATCCGTGGCTGAACTGTAGCAAATTCTCGATGCGGTCGCTTGTTTAAAAATGTCGCCAAACAGGAAAACAGTCTGTGCACTGCTGGAGGGCAGGGCAGTGTTTTACCTTGAAGGTGATCCGCGGGGGTCCTGGAAATGGTGTGGGGGAGGGCCGTGGAGCGCCCTCACAACCTCCGCTCCTCGGGGGACCAGAACCTTGAAGGTGATCCGCGGTGGTCCTGGAAATGGTGTGGGGGAGGGCCGTGGAGCGCCCTCGCGACCTCCGCTCCTCAGGGGACCAGAACCTTGAAGGTGATCCGTGGGGTTCCTGGAAATGGTGTGGGGGAGGGCCATGGAGCGCCCTCGTGACCTCCGCTCCTCGGGACCAGGACCTTGAAGGTGATCCGTGGGGTCCTGGAAATGGTGTGGGGGAGGACCATGCAGCGCCCTCGCGACCTCCGCTCCTCGGGGGACCAGGACCTTGAAGGTGATCTGCGGGGGTCCTGGAAATGGTGTGGGGGAGGGCCGTGGAGCACCTTCACGACCTCTGCTCCTCGGGGGACCAGAACCTTGAAGGTGATTGCGGGGGTCCAGGAAATGGTGTGGGGGAGGACCGTGGAGCACCCTCGCGACCTCCGCTCCTTGGGGGACCAGAACCTGTGGGAGAACAAACAAGGGTTGAGTTTAAATAGGTAGGAGAGTGGGGGGAGGAGAAGGGGAGTGACACAATGGACCTGGGGGACCCACAGCAATGGTAGGGCGGCTGGGTGCAACGAGCACTGTACAAAAACTCAGTGATCACACCACAGATTATGCGAGGCTAAAAGCATCGGTAATAACGCCAGTAAGGCAGCTTCCACTGTAAATCTCCTTATTTAAAGCGAAGTTTTAAAGTGCTGTAATTTAAACTGCTATGCAGGACTGAGCTGAGGTCTCAGAACTGCAAGGTAAAAAGCACAGGTAATAACTCAAGTAAAGCAGCTCCAGTCTGTAAATCTCCTTATTTAAAGTGAAACTTTAAAGCGCTGTAATTTAAACTGCTATGCAGGACTGGGCACAATAAATGGCAACACAGCAAGATCTCAGGTACAACAGATTTAAAATGGAGGTAGATTTGCTAAACATCACACTACAGCATTGGGTTCATACAAATGGCTACTTGGGGGAGGGGTCCTTAAGGTAACCGGTAGGGAAGACAGAAAAACACAGGGCAAGGGAATAATTAAGCTAAAGGTAACAGGTAGAAAGATAAAAAACACTGTGCAGAGTTTGGTGGACCTGGTCCTTAGATGCACTATCTCCACGTCTACACCGACGTGAAAACCCAGCCAGACAGAGGAGCCCAAGTTATGCAGGTAGGAGGCTTTCGGCTTTCAAATCCGTGGCTGAGCTGTAGTAAATTCTCGATGTGGTCATTTGTTTAAAAACAGGGCCAAACAGGAAAACAGTCTATGCACTGCTGGAGGGCAGGGCAGTGCTTTACCTTGAAGGTGATCCGCGGGGGTCCTGGAAATGGTGTGGGGGAGGGCCGTGGAGCGCCCTCGCGACCTCTGCTCCTCGGGGGACCAGAACCTTGAAGGTGATCTGCAGGGGTCCAGGAAATGGTGTGGGGGATGGCCATGGAGCACCCTCACGACCTCTGCTCCTCAGGGGACCAGAACCTTGAAGGTGATCCATGAGGGTCCTGGAAATGGTGTGGGGGAGGGCCGTGGAGCGCCGTCGTGACCTCCACTCCTCGGGGGACCAGAACCTTGAAGGTGATCCATGGGGGTCCTGGAAATGGTGTGGGGGAGGGCCGTGGAGTGCCCTCATGACCTCCGCTCCTTGGGGGATCAGAATCTGAACAGCTGGGACTCTGGGCTCGAACTCGGGTCCACAACACGTTCAGGGTTGCAATGGGTGTGCAAAAGAAGTTGCAGGATGGGGAGGGGAGGTGGGGGATGAGAGCACTCAATTGTGTTGGGGAAACTTGTGCTTCCTAGGGAAGGAGGGTGGATCTGGAAAGCTACATAGCTGTTGGTTTGTTAAGGGGAAGTATAGCAAGATGTTATTTTCAGAGAGGAGTTAATATGTTGATTGAAATCACTGGTTGTTGTTTGAAAATCTATGTTTATGACATTCTACAAGAAATATTGCTGTATGCTGGGGGACGGAGTGTTGGTCTCTGTGGGGGTAGGAACGGATCATATGTGTGTGTAATACAGAGGGGGAGTAGAGACAAATTAAGAGAGTCTAATCGGTAGTAGAGCCCCAGTGAAAATACTTTCTTGGAACATCCGGGGGTTCTGTGTGCCAATAAAGAGATGATGGGTCATGTCGGCAATCAGGAAACAGGGGCACAGATTGCCTTACTGCAGGAGACCCATCTTACACAGAGGGAACATCAGAAACTGGTAACGGGTTGGGTAGGGCACTGTATTGAAGCTTCATACAACTCACATAAGAGAGGGGTAGCAGTGCTGATTCATAGACATCTCCCATTACAAATATTAAGAGTAGTTACTGACCCACGGGAGGGACACTATGTGTTTGTGGAAGGGTCTCTGTATGGAGAAAAAAATCACAGTGGGAAGTGTGTACGCCCCGTCTCAGTTTGACCCACAGTTTTATCAACAAATGTTGGATTTATTAGTAAGAGAGCAGTTTGAGGGATTAATAATGGGGGGGGGGGGACTTTAATACTCCTGTGCATCCAGTTCTGGATCATTCACAGGGATTCAATTGGGGTAAGGAGATGGAATCAGGGAATGGCAGAGCTGGATATGGTTGATAGCTGGAGAACTGCAAATCCTGGTGCCAAGGAATATACCTTTTACTCCAACCCACATGGTACATGGTCCCGCCTGGATTATCTCTACGTCCCTAGGGGTGGGTGCATAGAATTGGGAAAACCCAGCACAGCCCAATATATATTTCTGACCATGCCATGCTGAAATGCAGTTTTACGATTGAGAGACCTACCCCTCCGCCATGGAAATTCCCGAGGTACTTATTGAATAATAAAGATTTTGTAGAATGTTTGGAGGATCAATAGATAGAATACAAAATGCATAACGAGGGGTCGGTGGAGTCGTTGGGGGTTTTCTGGGGGGCTGGGAAGGTGGTGCTCCAAGGGGCTATTATAAGATATGTGGCTAAGCATAAAAAAGCTCAGAGGCAAAAGAGAGAGGACCTGCTAGAGCAAGTCAAACAGCTGGAACAACTATCTGCTGTTAACCATGGTACAGAGGTTCTTAAACAGCTCAAATGCTCACACTATTACTGAGGCTCATACATCTTATTTTTTAACCAAGAATAAGTTTTATGAGTGGGGAAATAAACCAGGCCCTTTGTTAGTTAGGCTCATTAAAGGGGGCCGTACACAGAACAGAATCATGGGTATTAGAACCAAAGCAGGAGCAATAGTAAAGGGAAAGGATGAAACTGAAAAAAGGTTTGAACAATTCTATCAGGAGCTTTATACATCGTAATGTGAGGGGAAGGAGGAGCAGGCGCGGGCATTTTTGGAAGGGCTGGAACTGCCGAAGATCTCTAGAGATCAGGTGAGGCTCTGAGTAAAGAGATTACGGAGCAAGATATAAGAGTAGCAATTCAGCGTCTGAAAACAGGTAAAGCAAGCAGACCTGCCGAGTACCCCATTGGGTAATATAGAGCCTTGAAGGGTCATCTGACAGGGACACTACGGAAAGTGTTTCAGGAGATCTGGGAATGAGGGACATTGTCTGCCTCCTTTTTGGAGGCGGTGATATGCCTGATACCCAAACCTGGCAGGGATGTACTGGAATGTGCCTCATACAGACCAATCTTCCTTTTAAATAGTGATGCTTGTGACGTAGACAGCCAGCTCTGAGTGCTTGAGTGCTGTATTAATTTTTATTATTACATATAAAATACGTGAAGGGAAGGTCAGTTCAAGGAAAAGGCTGTCTTACTGGAACTGACCCATCAAGACCCCCCAGGTATAAGTTCAAAGGACAGGAGGTATTTTAAACTGCAGAGATCTGGGGTGCAATTACCTTGTCAATTTGCTTTCATCCCAGGAAATAAGATTAGCCATTCATAATGCCCTAAGGGAGATCCTTCGACTTGCATGGTTACCAGGAAGGACTTGTGGGGAGGGGCGATGGAGAGAGGCCAGAATGGACATTGAAGAGGTTTGATGTCTGAGCCAAGGAGGACCCTGACGGATTTGGAATGTCCAAAATACGTTTCTCGGGGAACCCTTGCATTACATCAGAGAGATCTGAGGTGTTGATTCCAAGGTCCAGACGGGATTAAAGAGGCCAATACACTTTTGCTTTGAATACAGTGACCTAGATCAAAGAAACTTTTGAAATGTATGTGTGTAGCAGAGCACAAACCAGTTCTGACCAGTTAACCTGTGGAGAGGAAAGTCAGTGAGGTCATCTCATATGTTTTTTTTTAAATATTGTTATTTGGAGACCCTGTATTGTAAAATTTAGAGTTTGATACACCAAGGCGGAGTTAGTGACCTCATGAGAAGGCCGGCTCAGAAGTGTGTTTAAGTGCTGAAAGAACCTGACAGAGAGACACAAGAAAATAATTCTGACTGAGAGAAGAGAGACCCTAAAAGCACTGAAAGAAAGTAAGCATTAGATTATACCAGTCTGAAGTTATAAATTGTAGGAGCTGTACTTTTTTACCTGTTTGTTTTAAGGCTGTATGTGTTGGGATATATATTTGTTCTGTAATTATTGTTCTGTTTTGATATTTTTAAAGTAAAGATATTTTTTTTTACAAACGAAACTGCATGGAGTGCCTTTGACATTTCTTTTTATTTTAAGTGGAGCTTTTAAAGGTTACAAGTACACTGTGTATGGGCTTATTGTATACCAAACTGGGAAATGGATAGAGTTCTCTAAAGTCTTGCATAGAGTTTTAAGGGTTCATTTGAAAGACCTGGTTGGGTGCCCGTAAGCAAAGATATCTGGCCCCCCGAAGGCAGAATTATCTGGGCCTGATAATTGGGTACGCTAACAAGAGGTTATCAGTTTGAATCCCTCCAGAGCTTGAGACTAAGGTGACTTGAACCCACAAAACAGACAAGAGGGTTACTTTGTCTGTTTACTGTACACAAAACATATGCTCAGAGGTTGGCACTTTGGGAGTAGAGGGCTGACTGGCTGAGCGAGTTTGCGACAATGCTAAGATACTGGCTAAGGTATTAGCTGGCAGATTGGACCAGCTGCTACTGAACTTGATTCATCCAGACCAGACGGGGTTTGTTTGTGGTAGACAATCATATCATAACATCAGAAAATTACTGAATGTGGTCTGGCTGGCGTCAAAGGCTAAAGGGGAAACTGTGGTACTGTCAATGGATGCTCAAAAGGCCTTTGACATGATTGAATGGGGGTACCTATTTATGGTACTCAAGGAATATGTGATGGGGGGAATTCCTTGGTTGGGTCCGTGCCATTTATACTAGTCCCACAGCTTGGGTATTAGTGAATGGTGTTGGGACGGGGCGGATTTTGTTGCGAAGAGGAACACGCCAAGGGTGCCCTCTTTCGCCCTTACTGTTAGCATTGGCTATTGAGCCGTTCACAGTTAGCATATGGAATGATCCAAGGATCTTGGGGATTATTGGTAGTAGTGGTCAACAGAGTAAAATAACTTTGTATGTGGACGACGTGCTGCTCTATGTTAGGGAACCAGATGGTTCTATACCTCCTATTCTTGCCTGGATTGAACAATTTGCAGAATTTTCTGGCTATAAGATTAATATTGCAAAGTCAGAAATGAAGATCTGGGGTAGGCCAGAGAGGGATAGGGGAGGAGAGTGTTGGGGTTTGAAGTGGGTAGGAACTTCCTTTCAGTACCTGGGTATTCACATAGGTAAAGATATAAACTCAGTTTATGGGCTGAATTATACCCCCCTAATTAAGAAAATTGAGGAGGACCTGCGTAGATGGAGGGAGTTGTGTATATCTTGGCTCGGACTTATAAATGTCATCAAAATGAACATCCTCCCGAGGATTTTATACCTGATGCAGATGCTGCATCTTGAACCCACCAGAGGAAATTACAGAAGCCTTGAGAGGGCATTTTCGGAGTTCCTGTGGAGGGCAAGAAAGCCTAGGGCAAGTATTAAAAGGTTGCAGGGGGACAAGGACAGAGGGGGTATGAATTTTCCGGACTTGAGACTGTATTATCTGGCAACCCAAGTCAGATGTAACCCCTAGATGGCGCTATCCCAGGGGCTACTACCCCTGCCTGATTTGCCACTAACAGGTTGAGGGGCCTGGATCCAATGGCGGGTGCCTCCACCCAGAGGTCAGGGTTTGCAATAGTTAAACTAACTTGGTCACAGCCCTCTGGGACACTGCAACCCCCCTTTCTTCCCACTAGTGGCCCACACAATATATCAGAATTACCTTCACAGTATACACTTACCCCCAGGTCTGGTTCCGTCACTGGGACCTCCTGTGAAATGAGATACAGTGCAACAATCACAGTACAGTACTTTAACATAGACAAATACCTCAGGCAGTATAACTTTGCTGAAACAAGCAGCTCTGATTTATTTAGGGATATAACAAGGACAGGGGAAATCAGGTTAATTAGCTTATCACTCTAATAATCTACCTATGGCTCTGTGCACAGGCCTATCCCTATCAGTTACTGTCCCTGGGTACCCAAGCCCTAGTGGCTAGTCCAAACCGTGGCAGCTGGTAGGGGCCCTTTCACACAGAAAAGGAGAATTAAACAGTCAGCAGTACAGTAATTCCATTTGGATTTAATGTGGCAATTCAACAGGAGCGACCCTGAATTAGTACTCACGACCTCCAAATAAGATAGGGTCCTTCAATGTCAGCAGGGCTCACTTGAGGTACACAAGCCTCTTCACACATCCATATAAAAGAAAGCACTATACCAGGCAGGCTGCATCTGTATCCCGATCGCAATTACTGCACAATACCCGGGAGAACACACAGCGGATTCAGTTCCTGACAGACCGATTGCAATTTTCAGCAATTCCTCCAGTCTTCTACAGGGTGAGCCTGGTTTCTACTCTTCAGAGCGCCTTTGATTCTTTTCACAGGACGGATTCAGTCCTAACAAGCTGTTACACAAGCTGCAGACCGGAACTCTGGGCCTTACACACGTTTTTTGACTAAAACTGCACACTGAAAAAGCACAGGGCTCCTTCCTTCTTCACTGCCAAAGCTCAACTGAAACTCCAACCGACAAAACCGGGCACTTCCTTTGAGTTCCTCCCAGTTCTTGACTGGATTGGCTGTCACTCACAAAAGACTGCTGCTGTTGGTCCAAAAAGGCACTGAAGTCTAAACTACATCTCCCAGAGTCACTGCCCATACAATCCTCTTGTGGCTGGCTCAGATTATGAGTCCAAGTTCTGATTCGTCCAAGGCACCATTTTAGAGCTGGCTTACCCCACACTGATTGGTCCAGTTCAGCAGTTCAAAACTAGAATGGGAACTAGCAGACACAGTTCTGGCTGCAAAGAAAGCAGGTTAGACAAACTGTAATTTCATTATTACTCTAAATAATTCTGGCAAACAGTTACATCTTTCAGATAGGTTCCCTTTGCACTCCTAGTGACTGCAAAATGAAGTGAATTAGCAGCAGCTTGAGTGGTACTCAATCAAAGAAACACACAGTCCCCCATACAAACTAATTATGTCTGCAAGCAGACAGCTCTTAAAGAGACAGTACCAGAGGTTCTAAAACACTCACTGATAAATGGCTTAAATGCCAAACACCATTCAGGCTTGGAGCATTCAAGCAAGCTCCTGAAGTCTTTTGGGAACCCCCATTTGCAGGGGTTACACCCTTCCTGGCCTGGGAAAGCTTGGCGTCCGCGTCAAGCAAGTACCCATAAGTTTCAACTGCAACCATATACATTTGCATTAGGCTGCACATGTAATCATCAGTCAATATATCATTTTACCAAGAACACATTTCTGAAACATTGCAGTACGTCCTCTTTACACAGTATTACATACACATTGTACCATAACTCAAGTTATTACCTCTTGTACATGAAACCTGAAGAGGGGCCCTTCCCATCAGTTACCTTGGGCTGGATGGGGCAAGGGCACCATATAGAAGGCAACACAAGTAACTTGGGTTAGCACTGATGCTCAGTTTGGGCAATGAGCTCGGGGACACATACACTCCTTTATGGACAACACTGAGAGGCAAGTCCACAGGCCTCCCAAGTGAATCATAACTGAGGTGCACCACAGGCTTTACAGCTCGACCAGTCTTTCTAGGAGGAACTGTTATAGTCTCTGCACTCTGAGCCTCATTTTCAGCATTGTCCTCACTTGTCAGGGGAGTCTCCATGGGGGTTGAGAGGCTAGAACTTGGGGCACTTTCAGCTCCAGGAGTTACAGTTTCTGAGTCAGCAACATTTGGCTCGCATGGAGCGCTTTTGGACACTGGCAGTGGACTGTCAGGGCACTCAAAATACTCTTCTTGTTCGCGTGTATCACCAGTCTGCCCCAATCTATCATTTTCCTCCCCTGAAAGCTCAAACAGTTCAACCATGCACAATGATTCCATTTCATCTGATCTGATGCTTTGCACTTCACTTTCTGGGAGCATTGGCTCCAGGGATGAAGCTGGGGCTTAGACAGTCCAGAAGGCCCAGCTTCATCTCCAGTATTGACTAGGGATTGCCCGAAACAATTGACTCAGTTCGTAAGAAGGATAGTATTCAAAGTCACTCTCACTTTCTTCCGATATGGACTGACAGTCATGCTCAACTGGGACTTGTGGAGGGAACACTTTAACTTTGCTTCTGTAGGTGCAGACTTTCTTGATCTTTTCTTAGCAGCAGCTCTAGTCACTGGTCCAGAGGGGCATCTTCTAGGGCTCAGACTCAATTAAGATTTGTCCAATGGGCAGTAAATGATTTCTATGCATTGTTTTACATCTTTTGAATTATTCTCAGGCCTTACTTTGTACACTGGCAGATCATCTAGTTTGCCCACTACAATGTGAGGGAGATGGTGCCATCTGTCAGCAATCTTGTGCTTGCCATGCAGTCCCAGATTTCTTAGCAATACCGATCTCCTCCTGGAGTTCCTGTGCTTTCACCTTTTATCATACCTTCTTTGTTGGCCAGATTTCTTTTGGCAGCCATGGTTTGAGCCAGTTGGTACGCATGAGTTAGCTGGGCCTTTAATCTTGCACATACTGTAAATAGTTGTCAGCTTGAACCCCATCAGGAGAGACCCCAAAACACATCTACTGGTAGTCGAGCTTCTCTTCCAAACATCAGGCGGTAGGGGAGAATCCAGTGGCATCACTTTTGGTGCAGTTATAAGCATGTACCAGGGTGCTAATTTGTTGGCTCCATCTAGGCTTGTCCTTTGGGTGCAGGGGTGCCCTAGCATATCTAGCAAAGTGCGGTTAAGCGTTCAGGCTGTGGGTCCCCTGGGGGTGATAAGGAGTGGTTCTGGACTTTGCACTCCCCACAGAGAAAGCATCTCTTTGATCAGGCGACTCTCAAAGTCTCTCCCTTGATCAGAATGGATTCTTTGTGGAGCCCCATAATGAACAAAAAGTTTTCTACAAGTACTTTGGCCACAGTGGATGCTTTCTGGTCTTTGGTGGGAAAGCTTGGGCATATCTCGTGAAATGGTCAGTGACCACCAGCACATTACTGATATTTCTTTGATCTGACTCCAAACTCAGAAAATCAATACAGACCAGCTCCATGGGTGCACTGGTGGTGATGTTAATAAGGGGCAGCCCTCTGGGGCAAAGCTTTCCTCTGTAAGCAGCGACTACAAGTTCGAATGTGTTGCTCCACATCAGCCCCATCTTAGGCCAATAGAATCTGGATCTCACCAAGTCAAGTGTTCTGTCTATACCAAGGTGCCCCATGTGGTTGTGCAAGGACCTCAGTACTGAGTCTCGAAGGCAGTGGGCAGCACTAGTTGTTGTTTGTCTACTTGTCCCCTCTGTCTACTGTTTCTCTGTATAACAGTTTATTGATCAGTTTCAACTTAGGACCTTCTTTGTATAACAGTGCAGTTCTCAAATCAGTGGGCGTAATTTGGACACATCTTTTCCTGCATAGAGGGCTTCTAAAGCTGCTTTGATCATGGGATCGCGGGATTGAGCCGCTGAATACTGTCATTGTCCAGCTGAGGCAGTGCACCAATGTCTATTGCAGAAAAGTGGCAATAAGCAGCAGGTATGCAATTCTCAGAGGCTCCCAAGCAATCCACCATGCAGTCCACTGCGTCCGTGGACATTTGTTCCTCCCTGTCAAACTTCCGGCAGAGTGCCCGAATGTCAGGTTCTGCCAATCGGACCCAATCATTCTGGGAACAGGCCTCCGGGAGAGAGCATCAGCATCTATGTGGTTCAGACCTGCCGGATTAGAGCATAGTCATATGTAGATAATGCAGAAAGCCACCTATGGCCAGTGGCATCCAACTTAGCTGAGGTCTGCACATAGGTCAAAGGATTATTGTCAGTTTTACTAGTATTTTAGCCCCATACAAGTACTCATGGAATTGGTCAACAATAGCCCACTTCAAAGCTAGGAACTCTAACTTATGTACAGGATAGTTCTTTTGGATGGGGTCAGGCTTCTACTGGCAAAGGCCACTGGTCTCAGGCCATTCTCGTGCTCTTGGTACAACACAGCCCCCAACCCTTGCAAGCTAGCATCAGTGTGCAGGACGTAAGGTTTTCTTGGATCGGCATAGGCCAGCACTGGAGCATGGGTAAGTTGATATATGATCTCATGAAAAGCAGTCTCACAATCAGGAGTCCAGCGGGCCCCAAATACTTCACTCGGATGAAAATACACTCTTTCAGTCTTGAGGGACGCTGACTTTTGTATTTTTTTGGGTTGGGGATACCCTTGAGTAAGGTTAAGTAAAGGCGGATCACTCTTGAATAGTCCTTGATGAAGCACCGATAATAACCACAGAATCCAGGAATCTTTGCAGTTCTTTTAGATTTTTGGCTGTGGCCAGGTGGTCAAGGCCTCAACTTTACTTGGGTCGGTCTCTATTCCTCGGTGGATACTATGTGTCCCACATACTTTACTGATGTTTGAAAGAATTGACACTTATCAATGGACAGTTTAAGGCCAAAGTCCTCCAGTCGGTCCAATACCTTAAATAATCTGCTCTCATGTTCCTCCAGTGAGCTGCCAAACACAATAACATCATCTAGGTATACCAGGCACTCTAGTAAGTTCATGTCCCCCACTGCACGCTCCATCAATCGTTGAAAAGTGGCTGGGGCACCTGAAATCCCTTGAGGCATCCTCATGAATTCATAGAAGCCAAGCGGACAGATAAAGGCCGTCTTCTCACGGTCCTCTGGGGCCATCGGGATCTGGTAGTACCCACTGCGGAGATCCAGCACAGAGAACCACTTGCTCCCGTTTAGGCAGTCCAAAGCATCCTGAATGCGGGGCATTGTGTACTGATCAGGGATAGTCCGCCGTTTAAGGTGCGATAATCACACACATCCTTACTGTTCCATTCTTTTCCTCACTACCACAATGGGGAAGCATAAGGGCTTCTGGATTCTTGTATTACACCAGCAGCTAACATCTCTTGCAGATGCCGTCTCACATCATCTATGTCAGCAGGTGCCAGGCGTCGAGACCTCTCACGAAATGGTCTTTCGTCATGCAGCGGATATTGTGCTCAGCTCCTTGCACGCATCCTACATCCCATTCCTTTAAAGAAAACACCTGGTCTCTCTGGGCAAGCTTCTCACTGATCTTCACTTTCCATTCAGCTGGCAGCGGAGTCGCCGAAATCAAACAAGTCAGGCTACTCTGTCATTCTTCCTTGAACTCTTGCTGCTGGTAGCACTGCAGTGTCTGCACAATGCACATTAGCCAGGATGCAACCTCTGTTTACTCGAATGTCTCTTTCAGACACATTATGAACTTGGACCATTACCCTTCTGGCATAAGCATGGGCTCTAGCGGGCAAAATACTAGGCTTGACCAGCAGTCCCTCTGGCAATTTTCCATCGCCTGGTGCATCCAACATTAATATTTTATTCTTAACATCCTTTCTGATACGGACCTCTCCTGTAAGGTACACTGGGCATTTGGCGCCAGGATCAGAGACTCAGGATCCTTCTTCCATACAATTCGACGGTTCCTCTGGTTCTGTTTTTCAGCATCTCTCTGTGCCTCATAGGCCTTCTTAATTAAAGCCGGAACTCTTAAAGCTCTACTAGTCTTTGACCCTGTTTTCAGTAACACAACTGTGCCAGCCTTCCGAACATATGAGCATTTGTTCCAATCAACAAAGGGACACCATCATACAGTCAATGGGGGGACACACTAAGGCTAGGGTCTCTACTTGTTCGACCCTCCCGCACGGAGGTGGGGAAAGACAGCCAAATTCGGATATACCCGAATAAGGGTAGGCCTTCTCACTTAACCCCCATACATGCAGTCCTTCTAATGGTTGTAAGGGTCACGTCTGACAAATGCTTCTGATACCAATCTTGGAACATAATTGTCACTTGGGAGCCACTGTCTAATATAGCTCTTGTAGACACTCCGTTCACCTTTACAGTGGTCTCCATGGAGGACCCACTATTCTGGACCAGTCTGGGAGGCGGTAGTGGGGGCCTGGGCAACTTGACCTTGCCACAAAAGGACGTGAATTAGCATTTTGGTGCCCTCACTGGGATCATGTCGGCACCTCTTAACCACCGATTTCTTCTCCAAGCTCTCCTTGTAGCCTATATGCAACTTTGTCAGTGTCTTTTGGGGACTGGCATTCCCCTTTCATGTGCCCATCTTTCCCACAATTATAGCAAAACATACTTTCTGGAGTTTGAGCTGGCGAGGCGCCACACTGGGAGCCAGGGCGGGGTATTACTAACTGGAAACCTTGGTGCCATCTCTGTCTCTTGTGATAAGCATTTGGAGACATCTCGTCAGTTTCTCCACTTCCATGGTCAAGGAATCGAGTTCGGAGCTGTTATCAGCAGGAGATACATGGGTGGTACCCCCACCCCATAGCAGATGCAGTCGGATATAGGTCAGGGCCCGTACTTGCAGGCGTGGCCTTCATAAAGGGACTGTTTTTGAATTCCCGGATCTCTCTCAACAGTTCGCCCCATTGTGACATATCTTTTTCCTTGTCAGAGCACTCATTGACTGCAACCTCTGCCCCTGAACTTCACTTGATGGGTCACCCTCAGTCACTCGGGGTGTGGCCCAGCTATTGGTGCAGGTCCCTCCCGGTGTCTTTTCTCAACTCCTCAATTTCTCTCATTAACTCATCATAGGAGGGTGGGGATTCCAGTCGATCTGCCAGGCGTAACTGAGGCAACAGCAGTTCTGAGAAGGGGCAGACTTAAGGATGCTGTCCAGCCTGGTTCGGTCCAGATTCAATCGCTGGCAAACTACCTTTTCTGAGGCATTCTTGCAACAATTTTTCCAGCCGAGATACATACACAGACAACAACTCCCTTGGTACTGTTGTGCATCTCTTACTCTCCACCATAGGTCCTCATCAGAATCTGGGCTCCCATACACATTCTCCAAGGCCTCAAGATAGGCCTGTGCAGTCGCTTCAGGGTTACTGGCCCGTTTAGCACGGATGGTAGCCAGGGCAGGACCTGGACTCTCACTAACCCTCTTTAAGCTTTTCACCTTCCGAGCATTGCCATTCTAGCACTTGGGGGCAACATAGTCTATCCAGGTTCCCAGTCATCCTCCCTTGGGGTGGGAGGGTGCCAGAGAAGATCCTCAACCTTCGTAAGAGTCGTGACTAATGGCAGGTGCAGAAATAGGAGTCTGCATTGGTTCAGCCACCATTACGGGCACTGGAGCAGGAGAGGGTGTTGGGGAGGAACACCCCAGGTGGCAAGAATAGTTTCTTCAAGTCCTCCACAGTTTTCCCCTCTCCAGCAACCATTCAGCAAATTTCTCCTCAAAGTTTCAGATAGTGGTGGGGCTGATTCCCCCGGTCTTTACTGTCCTTAGTTATCACTCTCCAAGCAGTGAGGGCTCCCTCTGGGGTAATGGTCTGTGGCACTTTGGAGCTATCTATGGGATCCTTAAACTCTACTAGGCCAGGAAAGTGTGGGTGAGCAGATTAGCATGCCGACCCACCACCACAGGGTTTGTAAACCTTCCACCTTGGAAAGTACTCCTGCACAGTGTCCGTATTGATACCCAGGGGATGTCCAGGATAAGCATAGCATTTTGGGGTCGATCTCCTCCCAGTACACCACTCCACCAGCCGTGCACAGCCACTTCTGTCGGGTACCCATTTTTTCTAACAGTGGTTCTGGAATATGGCCACTAGAGGACACACAATCCCAGCGGTGAGCCTCCAAGATGTAACCCCTAGATGGCGCTATATCCCAGGGCTACTACCCCGCCTGATTTGCCACTAACAGGTTGAGGGGCCTGATCCAATGGCGGGTGCCTCCACCCAGAGGTCAGGGTTTGCAATAGTTAAACTAACTTGGTCACAGCCCTCTGGGACACTGCAACCCCTTTCTTCCCACTAGTGGCCCACACAATATATCAGAATTACCTTCACAGTATACACTTACCCCAGGTCTGGTTCCGTCACTGGGACCTCCTGTGAAATGAGATACAGTGCAACAATCACAGTACAGTACTTTAACATAGACAAATACCTCAGGCAGTATAACTTTGCTGAAACAAGCAGCTCTGATTTATTTAGGGGATATAACAAGGACAGGGGAAATCAGGTTAATTAGCTTATCACTCTAATAATCTACCTATGGCGCTCTGTGCACAGGCCTATCCCTATCAGTTACTGTCCCTGGGTACCCAAGCCCTAGTGGCTAGTCCAAACCGTGGCAGCTGGTAGGGCCCTTTCACACAGAGAAAAGGAGAATTAAACAGTCAGCAGTACAGTAATTCCATTTGGATTTAATGTGGCAATTCAACAGGGAGCGACCCTGAATTAGTACTCACGACCTCCAAATAAGATAGGGTCCTTCAATGTCAGCAGGGCTCACTTGAGGTACACAAGCCTCTTCACACATCCATATAAAAGAAAGCACTATACCAGGCAGGCTGCATCTGTATCCCGATCGCAATTACTGCACAATACCCGGGAGAACACACAGCAGATTCAGTTCCTGACAGACCGATTGCAATTTTCAGCAATTCCTCCAGTCTTCTACAGGGTGAGCCTGGTTTCTACTCTTCAGAGAGCCTTTGATTCTTTTCACAGGACGGATTCAGTCCTAACAAGCTGTTACACAAGCTGCAGACCGGAACTCTGGGCCTTACACACGTTTTTGACTAAAACTGCACACTGAAAAGCACAGGGCTCCTTCCTTCTTCACTGCCAAAGCTCAACTGAAACTCCAACCGACAAAACCGGCACTTCCTTTGAGTTCCTCCCAGTTCTTGACTGGATTGGCTGTCACTCACAAAGACTGCTGCTGTTGGTCCAAAAAGGCACTGAAGTCTAAACTACATCTCCCAGAGTCACTGCCCATACAATCCTCTTGTGGCTGGCTCAGATTATGAGTCCAAGTTCTGATTCGTCCAAGGCACCATTTTAGAGCTAGCTTACCCCACACTGATTGGTCCAGTTCAGCAGTTCAAAACTAGAATGGGGAACTAGCAGACACAGTTCTGGCTGCAAAGAAAGCAGGTTAGACAAACTGTAATTTCATTATTACTCTAAATAATTTCTGGCAAACAGTTACATCTTTCAGATAGGTTCCCTTTGCACTCCTAGTGACTGCAAAATGAAGTGAATTGGCAGCAGCTTGAGTGGTACTCAATCAAAGAAACACACAGTCCCCCATACAAACTAATTATGTCTGCAAGCAGACAGCTCTTAAAGAGACAGTACCAGAGGTTCTAAAAACACTCACTGATAAATGGCTTAAATGCCAAACACCATTCAGGCTTGGAGCATTCAAGCAAGCTCCTGGAAGTCTTTTGGGAACCCCCATTTGCAGGGGGGTTACACAGATATATGAGTGACTGGGTTTATGGGCCGGATGTGGCGGGTTGGCTGGACTTGGAGGAGATGGGCTCACAAGTAAGGCTAACAGCATATTTATGTAGAGGCGGACTTAAAAGATACAGGAGAAACTCAGATAGGAATCCAATGGTGGAGGCGAGCCTTATTGCTTGGGGAAAGTTGAAGAAGTGGCTGGGAGCTTCCCAGGATGAGACACTCTTATTACCAATTGCGGGAAACCCAGCCTTTTTGGCAGGGGTGAGGATCCGGAGTTTAAAAAATGGGAGGAGAATGGAATTAGGTGTGTTAGGGACCTTTATGTGGGAGACCACCTGGCATCTATGACAGAGCTCGGGGGTACCAGCTGCAGGGAGGTACTATAGGCTGCTGCAGGTAAAGTCCTATGTTAAGGGCTTAGATAGGGCCATAGCCTCAAAATCACCTTTATATCAGCTGGAACACCTGATTGCACAGGCGAGGAATGGAGCAACAGGTTTGATAGACAAAGTAGTTACGATGGGGAGAATGTTCCTGCCAGATCACACACAAAAGGTAAGAAGGCAATGGGAGGCTGACCTGGGTAGAGAAATATCGGAGGAGAATTGGTGGCAGATGTTGGAAATACATAAAGGAATGCTCATATGTAACAGATATCAAGAAGCCACATATAAATTTATGCACAGATTATACTGTCCTCCTGCTCTGGTCCATAAATTTAACCCCACGGTGTCCTCGATGTGTGGTAGATGTAATAGAGATTTGGGTACACATATATACACTATTTTTGGGAGTGCCCTAAAGTGAAGCAGTTTTGGAGGGAAATGGCACAGGCAGTAGGTGGAATGCTAGGTAAAAGCCTTGAGGCAGACTCTCTGACACTGTTATTTGGTATCAGGATAGAAGGGCCGGATGACTGGAACCCCATGCCCAGATGGGTACGAATCCTGCTGACCTTAGCCCGGCAATGTATTTTGAACACCTGGGTTTTGGCTGCTACCCTTAGTGTGCAGCAATGGAAGACTCTGGCAGTTCAGGTTTTGGCCCTAGAGAGACTGACATTTACACTGAAAAACAAGGAACATAGATTCTGGCAGGAATGGGGGATATTTATAGGATCCCTCTCATTGGAGGAGATGCGTATTCTCAATGAAGGGCTTTAGAGTCTTCTGATCGCTTGCGCTAGGGATGAAGTGATAGAAAAGGGTTTATGCCCCATAGAGGCCTTTGATTGAGAGAATCCTGTGATTGAGAGAATGCTTTGCAAGCTACTAAGCAATTGGCATTATTGACGTTTCATAAATATATAAATGTACAAACGTAGGATGTCGAATGGGTTTGTGTTTGTTTAAATGTATGTAGTTGTTTGAAAGGGGATAATTACTTGTAAAATGACTGGGGCGAATATGATATATAGTATGATATGTATACTGGCAGATTGCTCCAACAAAAACTTTTTATGCAGAAAAAAAGGTCCATCTCTAGATGGATAGTCCAGTGTATCCAATTCTGCTACACAAAAGCTGGTAAGGAGCCCCCAACAGGGTTGAGGGCCCGTTCTACAAGAGAGACAGCTGCTACCTTTGCAGCTGCCAGAGATGTTCCACTAGTGGACATTTGTAAAGCAGCTACCTGGAAGACAGTACACACCTTTACAAAGCATTACAATCTGGATAGTCTATCTAGGAGTGATGCTAGGTTTGGCACAGCAGTCCTGCAAAGTCTGTTTCCAAAGTAAGTTCTTTGCCCACCTCCAGTGGTACTGCTTTGTAATCTGCATAATGTTAGGAATATCTGAGCATTACTGGAGCTAGAAGATATAATTACTTACCATAGTAATGTTGTTTCTTCCCAGTGTTGCTCAGATATTCATAACTTCCCTCCCTACCTCCCCTTCCAGAACTTCAGCCTCTGCACTCCGCATGCTGGTGCCACCAAATCACAGTATAGCCTTGAAGTGCATATCCTCTGCACCTGTCAGTGGTTTGGCAAACTGAGTTCATTTGTGATTCTCTTTTTAAGTATTTTTCTGGCATTGTTCTAATTTTTCTAAATTATCTTGTTCCTCCAGTTGGAGGTTGTGTTATAATTGAAAGTTTTACATTTGTGGGAAAACTCCAATTTTACTAATACAAAATCATAATACTATGTTAGCTTAGGCCTGTCTTTCCAGGCTCCATACAGAATCTGAAGAGGTTAGAACATAGACAGTTGGTAGAGGCAATGTTGAGCATCACTGGGAAGAAATAAGATTACTATGGTAAGTATTTTTTTTTACTTTCAGATCACCCAGCTGCTGTTTTTGTTTTTAACATGTTATTTATGTTTTGTTGGGTGTGTATTTATTTTAATTTACTGCCACTGCCATACTACAGTAATTCCACATGAAAGCTTTAATGTACCCAACAAAGCCTATGGTTGCTTGAAACTATTGTAGTTGTTATTGTCCTAACTATGTTCTGTATTGTTTCCCCGACGTAGAACCTTTGTAAAAGAGCCTTGGCTCAAAGGTGTCTTCTGAAATAATAATAAACTAAATAAACTAAACTGTCAGTATATTGTACGGTGCCCTGATCTTCAGGGATGGGGTACTTCATAAATACAAGTTTACTTATTTCTACTTATTAGCTATTTAAAAGGAGATGGGATAGACTCTTGGGACTGGTGAAGTTGATGGGGGGGGGGGGAATCTGGAGCAAATAGGGAGGGTGGTTATTTCAAATGGGACTTTGGGATGATTGAACCTCTAGAGGTCTATCCAGTGCAAGACTGGTGAGGGCCTAGATAATAGGCAAAAGATCGGATGGACCATGAATCTATTTCTGTCCGTAAACATCTATGTATCTATGACCCCAGAAAGATAGGATAGTTACCATAATTCTTAATCTTCTAGAGTATCTTCTCCACCTAGCCACACTTGCCCACCCTATGTCCTATGGACTCATTTCTGCTCTTAGTTGTTCATATTGTAGTCTTCTCCCCCCTTCCCTTAAGCAGGTATGAGCTGTGAAGATACTTGTTGCTATCCCTTATTACAGGGATTGGTGGGCTATCTTGGGCCCTTTTTTATTATGTGTCGGATTTTTCATTGGTAGCTTTTTGCTGTCCTTATCAGTCAAAAAGGTACTGAGACAGTTGAGGCCGGGTCTGCTATACACCCCAAGGGTGCATGCATGATGTTATATGTTGGTGCCGGGCACCAGTGCTGTTGGCCCCAAAACGTTTGCTTCCTGTTGTATCCTGCTGCCTCTAGCACTAAGGCTGAAGAGTATGGCTCCATGGAGAAGATGCTCTAGAAGATCAAGAGTTACAGAAAGTAACTTTCTGTTTTTTTTCAGACAGCTATGTAATCTAAAATCAGAATAATTGATTTAACATATTCTCATAGTTCCATGGTTTTTCCTCATGTTTCCATGATTTATCCTTACAGTTCCATGGTTTACCCTTATGTTTCCATGATTTATCCTTACAGTTACATGGTTTATCCTTACAGATCTATGATTTATCCTCACAGTTCCATGGGTTATCCTTATGATTCCATGATTTATCCACGCAGTTTCATGGTTTATCCTTATGGTTTCATGATTTCTTCTCACAGTTCCATGGTTATCCTTACAGTTTAATGATTTGTCCTCATAGTTCCATGATTTAGCCTTGCAGTTTCATGATTAATCCTTACAGCTCCATGATTTATCCTTGTAGTTTCATGATTTATCCTCACAGTTTCATTATTTATCCTTACAGCTCCATGATTTATCCTCACAGTTCCATGATTTAGCCTTGCAGTTTCATGGTTTATCCTTACAGCTCCATGGTTTATCATTGCAGTTTTATGGTTTATCCTCACAGTTCCACTGTTTATCCTTACAGCTTCATGGTTTATCCTTACAGCTCTATGATTTATAATTGCAGTTTTATGATTTATCCTCACAGTTCCATGATTTAACATTTGCAGTTTCATGATTTATCCTCACAGTTCCATGATTTAACATTTGCAGTTTCATGATTTATCCTCACAGTTCCATGATTTTTCGTCACTGTTCCAGGGTTTATCCTTACAGTTTCATGATTTATCCTCACAGTTCCATGATTTAGCATTGCAGTTTCATGGTTTATCCTTATAACTTCATGATTTATCATTGTAGTTTTATGCTTTATCCTCACAGTTCCATGATTTAGCCTCGCAGTTTCATAGAAACATAGAATTTGATTGCAGATAAGAACCACAAGGCTCATCCAGTCTGCCCATTTTTTCTACCTTATGAATGTGCCACAGGCCTTTACTCTGTCAATGGCCTATCTATTCATACTCATCTGTATTGCTCCCTTATGCCTATCCCATGCCTGTTTGAAGCCCTGCACTGTATTCATATCCACCACTTCCTGAGGTAGGCTATTCCATGCATCCACCACCCCTTCTGTGAAAAAGAACTTCCTCACATTACCCCTTAATTGGCCTCCCTCTAATCTTATGCTCTGTCCTCTTGTCCTGCTATTTTTCTTGTATTGAAACATGTTAGACTCTTTCACCTTGTTAATGCCCTTAAGATGTTTGAATGTTTCAATCATATCACCTCTCTCCCTCCTTTGCTCTAGGGTATACATATTGAGCTCTGTTAATCTGTCCTCATATGTTTTCTGATGCAGTCCCAGCACCATTTTGGTTGCACTTCTCCGGACTGCCTCCATTTTGTAAATGTCCTTGTGCAGGTGCGGCCTCCAGTACTGCACACAGTACTCCAGATGGGACCTAACCAGTGTTGTGTAAAGAGGGATTATTACCTCCCTCTTACGACTTGTGATACCCCTACTAATACTCCCCAACATCCCTCTAGCCTTACCTACTGCTTTTGTGGTCTGCTTGGATGATTTGAGGTCATTTGTGATGATTATGCCCAAGTCTCTCTCTTCCCTTGTGATTGCCAGCAATTTCCATATGTGCATGATCTTGCACTTCTTTGCGTTAAACCCCAGTTGCCACTCTTCCGACCATTTTGCCAGTTTATCCAGCTCTCTTCTCATTTTGCCCACTCCATCTGGATCGTCGACTCTGTTGCAGATCTTGGTGTCATCTGCAAATAAACAAACCTTACCCTCCCAGTCCATCTGCAGTGTCACTGATGAAGATATTGAAGAGGACTGGCCCCAGGACTGATCCCTGAGGTCCCCCTCTTGTGACTTGCATCTCTTCTGACTGTATACCATTTATCACCACTCTCTGTTTTCTGCCCGCCAACCAGTTCACCACCCAGTTGAGCAACCTATGACCCACCCCAAGCCTACCCAGCTTATTAATCAATCTTGGAACAGTATCGAACGCTTTGCTGAAGTCAAGGTAGGTGACATGAACTGCACCCCCCTTGGTCCACCACTCTGGTTACCCAGTCAAAGAAATCTATGAGATTAGTTTGACAGGACCTTCCTGTTGTAAACCCATGCTGTCTTGGATCCTGTGCTCTTATAGATTCCAGGTGTTGCACTATCCTTTCCTTAAGGAGTGCCTCCATAATCTTGCCCACTACTGAGGTGAGACTGACTGGTCTGGAGTTCCCTGCCTCCTCCTTGCTGCCACTCTTGTGGAGCGGGATCACATGAGCCCTTCTCCAGTCTTCTGGGATCTCTCCTGTGCTCAGAGACTCACTAAATAGTTCTGCTAGTTCCACCCTTAGCTCCTTTAGTACCTTAGGATGTATGCCATCAAGTGTTATTGCCTTGTCCACCCTGAGCTTAGCAAGCTCTTGTAGGACCCTGTCTTTTGTGAAGGGACTTGTGCATACCTCCCTTCTCCCTGTGTCCATGGTGCCGAATTGTGGGCCCTGCCCTGCCTTTTCCTCAGTAAATACTGAGCAGAAGTATCTATTTAGGATATATGCTTTTCCTTGGTCCTCCTCCACACACTCCCTCTTATCCCATTTGATCTTAGCAATACCCTCTCTGGACTTTCTCCTTTCACTAATATATCTATAGAAAGTCTTGTCCCCTTCTTTTACTGTTCGTGCTAGTGTTTCCTTGGTTTGGGCCTTTGCCTACCTTACTGCCTTCCCTGCTTCCCATAGGGAAGTTTGGTATGCCTCCCTATCGTCATCCCACAGCGTTCCCTTATATTTCCTGAAGGCCAACCTTTTGGCTCTGATCTTTTCTGCTATTATTTTTGAGAATCAAAGTGGTTTCCTCCTTCTTTTGCTCTTGCTTTTCTCCCTAACACAATGGGATGTTGCTTCAAGTATTGCATACTTAATGCTTGCCCACTTTGCCTGTACCCCCTCACCTGTATTTCTTCTTGCCAGGGCTAGCTTAACTCTGTTGGCCATCTTATCAAAGTCATGATTTAGCCTCACAGTTACATGATTTATCCTCACAGTTCCATGATTTATCCTTGTAGTTTCATGATTTATCCTTGCAGTTTCACGACTTATCCCTACAGCTCTATGATATATCCACACAATTCCACAGTTTATCCTTAACAGCTGCATGATTTTCCACACAGTTCCATGATTTAGCCATGCAGTTTCATGATTTATCCTTACAGCTCCATGATTTGTCCTCACAATTTCATGATTTAGCCTTGCAGTTTCATGATTTATCCTTACAGCTCCATGATTTGTCCTCACAATTTCTTGATTTAGCCTTGCAGTTTCATGATTTATCCTTACAGCTCCATGATTTATCCTCACCGTTCCACGGGTTATCCTTTCAGCTACCAGGAAACACATTTCATATCCATGCCTTCCAGAAATTAAAAAAAAAAAAAACTTTCTGGTAGCCATGTTGGTAATGTAAACAAATCTACCCTCTCTCATTTGCCATCACTTCAGAACACATTCATTAAAACCATATTTTTACCATTCGCCCACACCCAAAGCCCTACACTAACACCCCTTTACCAGCCAGTTTGTTTTTGTTTTTCACAGCTCCCTTTGCAGGGCTCAGAATCTTCAGTTCCAATTTGTTGTCATGCTCCATGTTGTATGCCCCCCAACTCACCTGCCCACCAGCCCTCTCGCCTGCTGGTTCCTTTTCTGAAATTGTGGTGCTGTTTGTTTTTTTAGTAGCATCCAGTGAATATGGCGGACTTGGCTGCTGTTATTTCAACCAACTCCACTCCATTCGAGACTGAGTAGATGACTGGGCTTAGTCAGTGGTTTCAAATAAAAAATGGTTCTGCTTCCTGGAGTTATGTGATCTGTCACACTTGGGAGGCAGACAGGACGTACATGCCACAGCAGGATGACTGTTACCTGTTTTAACTAATCAGGTGTTGTAGTCTACTGTACTGGTTGGTGGGCAGAATTTTCCAGAGTGGGTGGGATTATACTCTGAATTAAAAAAAAAAAAAAAAAAAAAAAGCACTTACCACTTCGATAGGACTACCAAACCATAATTTGTCTACTGCACCACCTGCTGGACAGGATGTGTAAAACAAAATTTCAATACAACGCATTTTTACATTTTACATTTTATATTCATAGAACAGGAATCCATTAAAGAGATGCCTTACAAACAGCTTCAGTCTGCAAGAGTGTGCTGCCCTGGAGAAATAACTTTATGCAAATTACAGAATTTAGAATACAAGTTCAAACTCTGTACTGTGATCACGCTCCACCTGCTGACTTAACATATGTTTCTGTGCTTGAAGAGAACAGTCTCCCCAAAGTCAGGACTGTGTTCTGGTCTTCAGGTTTAGTATTTTATGTTATCATTTATTGTTTCAGCTTTATTTAGTTAGTTTTCCAATACTCTGTGTTAGGGTGTTATCTCATAGGGAGTTCCCAGCAATGGTGGAAAGCAGTCATCTGAGGGTTCTTCTTATAAGCAGCAGTCCCTGTCAAGGTAACAAATGAGAAGATAAAGCTGCTTGGCCATCAGAAAGGCATGGGAAAGACAACAGGGTGTCTGAAAGGGAGAATCCAGATTACAGTGATGCAAATATACAAAACAGAGGTTTACTCCAGTTGCTGGAACCAGTGCCTGTAAAAAAAAAAAAGAAAGGAAAAGCATATTCCTGCCACTGTTTCTGTAAAGAAAAAGAAGTCAGTGTTACAGAATCAAATGCCCACATCAAAGGACATGACAAAAGTATGTCAGATGTTTTTCCAGGCCTTTCAGGCTATGGGAAATGTATTTAATATGCCTGCCTCTCCTCCCCAGGCTCTTGTTCCAGACCACTTGCCTGAAGAGGAGGGGGTATGTATTACAAGAGGAGGAGGAAGGTGAACCCATAGAACCAGATGGTCCCCTGATCAGGAGTTTGGTTCCCTTACAAGGGCTACAGAGGATTACACCTCTTACTCTTCATTCATGAAACAAGTGTGTCACAGGGTTGAATAAGGCCCTGTCCCATTCATTACGCAGAAAGAGTTAAATGCAAGGATCAGATCTTACTTTGTCAATCTTCACCATTCATTACTGCTTGAGTGTCGCGATGCGAATGCCGCTACAGGAGGTTTTTTTTGGGAGAGGAGTCGGCAATGGCGCCGCCCCCGAGAATGATGCAATATGTGGTGTGCGAAGGGCGGCCGTTAGGTGCCGCAGACTTCTCCTCCATCTCAGTTCTGTTTCTCCTGCCATCAAGGCTGCAAATGCTGCGCGTAGTCAGAAATTGTTTACTCTGCCACTAGGCCGTATTGTCGAGTTCGACACGTCTCTCTATCTCCTGCATCCCGGTTCTTTTCCCGATGTCGTCTAACTGGTAAGATCATTTCATTTTATTATTTTTGACGACGCCGGGAGCTTTTCTGTTTAAAAAGTTAATTTCGCATCATGTCTGGTTCGGGAGCTAAACGTAAGTCGAAAGCGGGCCATGCCCCTATGCGTCGGTGCTCCTGTGGCTGGCATTTTTCCATTATGGACCATCATGATGTCTGCCTTCGGTGCCTGGGACCTAACCATGACATGGATAGATGCGACGCCTGTTTTCTCGATGGACTGCCGTGTTCTTGAAGTCCGCATGTTCAAAATCGCCAATGCCCCGCCGACTTTTGTAGGACGGCGTCATTCTTGGGCCTCCCAGGCCAGGTCTCTAGACCCTTCCTCCGGGTCCCCTCCCAGGCCTTTACGGTCTGGTGAGGAGGAGGAGGTCACCTCATCTTCTAGCCTTGCCAAGGAGGAGGCCTCTTTTGCAGTCTTTGGGGAACGCCATGGTCCCTCCCGGGGCTGCGGTGGAGACACCATCTCTGCAGTCGCCTCTTAGGAGGTGCAGGCTCCCCCAGTGTCGCAGCCCACGGTTGCTGGGTCCGGAAGTGGTGGACCCTTGATGTCGCCATCCAGCGCCATCTCGGATCCTGGCACTGCTCGCAGCACTGGTGATTGGGGCGGTGCTGCATGCGGCGCCAGTTTGGTTCTCGGCACCGCTTGTGGCACCATGGGCCCGGTCAACTCCGTCGGCGGTGCCCTGTTGGCCCCCGGTGCCACGGGCGGTGCCAGGGACTTGGCTGGAGCTGTAGGCAAGTCAGGGCTGGGCTTCGGAGTTATTAGTGGTGCGCCGGGATCGGACAGCACCGTGGGTGACACCGGCATCGTTCGTGGCACCGTTTCTCAGGGGACTCTTGGGGTAGCCAGCGCCGAGGTCCTTCTGGTCGACTCTTCCTCGGAAGCAGACGACTGAGACGTGGACCCATCCAGGCTCCCCGATTCTTCGGGATCAGGGTCTCCTGTGGAACGCGGTGTCAGGCAGCCCAGCGCTCCCATTCCTCTGTTTCTGCAGCAGTCTTCCTCTGAGGACTCCCAGGCTAGGGGTGGCCTGGGGCCTATGGGGAGGGACAGCTCAGGGATTGGGGAGGGGACTGTTCTCCCAGAGGGGGATGTGGCAGCTGCCGTTTCTGGTGCTGATGCGCCTTCTCGGGGTGGGCTAAGGGCCCTGTCTTCGGGGGCCTCCCCCAGAAGACTTCAGGATCGGCAGGCCCTGTCGCTGGTGTCGAGGAAGAGGGCATCCTCTGAGTCTGAGGGGTGGAGGGGCCGGGATGAGGGGCGTCGAGTTCCGCCTACTACCCCTCAGGTTGTGCGGAGGAGCCGTAGTGCTGAGCCCCACCTCTCCCTCTTAGGCTCGAGGGACCCCTCCGGTGGCATTGCTGTGGGTTGCCCTTCTGGATCCATGCAACCCCAGGTGCATCACAGGGAAGATTCTCCTTCTAGGCTCTTTCATGGTTTGCATCCCCAGGGTTCCTTTCTGCGACCTGGTTTGATATCCGGGACCCCACCAGTTCGGGCTCCATTCCCCGGATTTCAGAGCCTTAGCATAGGACAGTTGCCTCCTCATAGGTGCCCCTCTCCCATTCCTCTGCAGCCACCCCCTCTCTTCCAGGCCATGTCGGTCCTACGGGCCCATTATCCTGGGAGACGTTCAGAAGCACTGCGGAGGCCTTCCCGTCATATGTTAGATACATGCATGAGCGGGTATTTTACCTGTCCCCACCTCCACAAGAGTCCTCTGGGCATTTGAGTTCCTCAGCCTCCTCAACTCCCTCCTTGGAGGGAGAGGAACCCTCTACTCACCTCTCATCCGACGCTGATTTCACTGAATATCAGCGCTTCCTATCGAGGATGGTTAGGGATCACCGTGTCTCATTTGTCAGACGAGATAATACCGAGCAGGAGACGCGTGAATTCCTTGGTAAATTCAGTGCCCAGCATCTGGTGGTGCCATCTTGGCCTATCCCTTTCCAGGAGGCGTCTATCCGCACATCGCAGTCTCCAGCCACCCCTTTCCCAGCCCCGGTAGATTGCAGGAGGAGGTATTGTGCCCCATCTGAGTCTCTAGGTACACTCCCCAACCCACCCTCAGGATTGCAGTTCCTAGAGACTCACTCCGGGCATCGCCGCCTGGTGCACGACCATCCACCGGACTCAGATTCCTTACAATTTGACCTGTGGGGTCGAAGAGTGTTCTCTTCTTCTCATGCAATATTGTGCATTGCATCTCATCAGGCTCACCATGCTGCCTGCAGCAGGCATCTATGGTCAATGCTATCTCAGCTTCTAACATCAATGCCTGATACAGAGCAATCTAGACAAGCCATTGCTGATACGGAGCAATCTAGACAAGCCATTGCCCTCTCCGCTATAGGCCTGGAACTGGCAAGGCACCTAGCAAGGGCATCCTATGACACCAATGAGGTGGCCTCCAGGCTTGCGGGGACAGCGATCTGCATTAGGCGGACGGCATGGCTTCACCTATCAAGATTATCACCCCTGGCCTGACGTAGGGTGATTCAGTCTGCCTTCCGAGGGACCCACCTCTTTTCCACCAGGGCTAGGAGACTTCTGCAGGGGCCTCCTCCATCTCCCCATCTCCGGGAGATACCTTCTAGCTCTCCTCGGCCTTAGGCTTCCTGTCTTGTAAGGCCAGGGTCTCTTCCTTCTGTTTTTCACCAGCAGGGGGCTGAGGGTCCTGTTCCCTCAGGGTTTTTCCTAGTCCCTCTTCGGAGGGGTTTGGTACTCACCCAAGCAGTAATGAATGGTGAAGATTGACAAGGGAAGATATGGAAATTACGTACCTACCATAATTCTTGATCTTCTCTTCTATCTTCACCATTCATTACTGATACCTGCCCACCTTTCCCTCTTGGGTCTCCTTCTTCGGCGTCTCCCCCTTCCTGCTCATTCCTCTCTCCTCTTTCTCATGGCCTTTAAGCCTGGTTTAAAAAAAACAAACCCTGAGTCTTCCGTTCTTCTCTCAGAACGGATACCATAAATTTGAAAAGAGAGGGAAATGACTAGAATTTGGCTTTCTCCTAAAGGAACTCTTTCTGATTACCCTTGAGGGTGACCTCTTGGCTCCTTCTTAAGCCATAATTGTTCAATCTACAGTAACAAAACCTTCCTTGGATGGTTCTGTTCCTTTATCCAGGTCCCCTCTGGCTCTTCTGTATCTCCTGTGTTCGCCAGTCTCGGCTAGTTAAATGCTGCCCTGGCACCCCAATTGCCTTGAGCTGGTGATTTGAATTGCCTTGCTTAAGGGACTCAGATTGAGTTCCCACTCTGTCCCCTTTTTTTCTCGCAAGGGGGTGCCCTCTATTGGGCTTCAAATACCCCCCCCAAAACACACACACACACACACACACATCTGTGTTAGCACACAGCAGGGTGCTAGTGGGTTTCCTTCCCATTTCTAGTTGGGCACTCGCTCTCTCTTCTGAACAGATTTCTGCCTTGGCAGTCTGTGAGCTCTCAGCTTGAATGTAGGGGTTGGGGATGATGGGAAGTGTAGAAAGTCTGCCTTTTGTGTACCAAGCTGTGCAAACGGTTTGGATGAACCTTCTTTACCAGGTTTATTGAGTGGAATCCTTGCTCCCTTGCTTTGGTTCTGAGCTTACAAGCCTTCAAACCAAATTTCACAGTTTGGCAGAACTTCCTCCTTCCTCCCAACATCCTCCTCGCTCTCTCTCTCTCTCTCTTCTTCTTCTTCTTCCTTATTTCTGTTTTGTTCACCTGCAGAAAAGAAACTGACAAGAACTCTGATACATTTTGTGTGAAAACAGGATGTCTCTTAATGAGCTCAGAATGTAGAAATTAATTACAGGCAAAGACGCCTTATAAAAAGAGCAATCTTTTGTTAGACTGAAATTTAGAATTTGAAATACTCACAGAGTAAGGCCTATGTTAGAAACATTCCATAAATTTTTTTAATTTTATTGTTATTGGAAATGAAAAAATGCTGCTTGCGAATTTTATAACTGCTCCTGGTTTTCTTACGCTTCCTGATCTGTGCCTCAGTGACAGATGGTGTTAGAAGTGGAATTTTCACCTTGCATACTCTAAGCCAGAAGTTGTATGCATGGGTGTGAGACCTGGTACCAGGGAAACATAGAAGAAAGGTAGGCATCATGTAGCAGCAAGACCAGGAGTGATTACCAGAAAAATGGTAGCCAAACTAGAAGCAGAAGCAAAAGTCCAAACTGAGACTGTACTGCCAGAACCAGTGATGGAAGAAGAAGAACAGGCAGGGACAGAACATGAATGCTTGTCTGCCCTCTTAAAATGGTGGGCTATACAACAAAGAGAGACAGCGAAGCAGAGAAACAAAGAGATGCAGCAACAGGAGTAGTGATGGCTGGATGTCTTGCAACCTATCAAAGCTGGAGGATCTGTCACAGGCCCAGCAGAGCAACAAAACACAAACAATTTAAAAGACATTAAACTTACAAAGTTGTGTCCCTCGTATGATATTGAAGCATACCTCACAACTTTTGAAAGGGTTTCTGCAGCTATGGCTGTAATAATCCAGGCCATATTGCAAGAAACTGCCATAAAAATAAGGAGGGTAACACTGGAGCAGCTTTGTCCTTAGCAAATTGGGGCACGTATTTAACAGATGACGAGGTGGGAGACATAGAGAATAATGGATGGTGTAGTGTGTGATATGAGAATTTAATACACACCCGAGGGGTGGGATGCTACATAAACCCCGAGGGCAAGGAATTTTTCCCACCAGAGTTCAGCTGTCTGTTGTATCTGCCTATTTCTAGACAACAGATAAAGTTTGCTAGAATATTGTCTCGCTTTTTTAATGGCACTTGTGTAAACTCAGCTTGTTCACCTGTTTCTTGTAGGTAGGTGTATAGTAGCCTGAGATCACGACTCATTTTGCACATTGTGTTGGCATTTTCCTGCTGCTTTACGAAAGTCTGTCTGTGTGTCAGATGTCAAAGTGGCTGCTCATTTTAAAACACTTTTTTTAGCCCTGAACACATTTTTCTTAACAAGACAAAGTGTGATGGGGTTGCCTGCTCAAAGGAGTGCTTTAGAGTAAGCAAGATTTATGTCAGGAAGTCGCGGGGAAATTGTTTTCTTCTCCATGGTGGTGGTTGTTCGAGCGGGTGAGAGAAGAGCAGCTGTGGGGCTCGCGCTGCACTCTGTTTAACTGAGCGCGTGTTTGTCGTAACAACCAGCCAGTTGTTATGGTGAATATCAACCTTTTCTGCCCCTAGAAAAAATTCTTTGCCAGTTATTATAAGACTGTAAAGGGACTTACTGATTCGGGACGCAGACAGACCCTAGTGCATATTGAAGTGCTGGGAACACACTGTGCAAAAGGACCAGGTACTGGTGTCATCTGCATCCACGAGGAGACTCATTACTATCCTACTAGCCAAGTGACTCTGACTAATAATGGTGTGTTGCACCAAATTAAAGTGGGGTAGTACCTAAGTTACTTGTACCTGTGATTATTAGAAATGACTTTCCAGGATTTATTGAGTTAATCACAGAAGGAGCAAAACCTGCAGTTTCAGCAGCTGTGATGACGAGCATAGGCAAAAATCTCAGATGATGTGGACTCTTCCTTTCGGTGATTTTAATTCAGACTTGTTAGAGCACAGCTCCAAAATCTGAACGCCCAGAAAAGAAAGAAAACGTCGGAAGAAACAGTGGTAACAAAAGACTGATGGACATAAGGGGTTAATAAATGAAAATGCTGCATCTAACCTAATAAGTGATTGTGATTTTGTTTCAGAGCAAACTAACAATGTTTCTCTCCAAGGTTATTTTAAGCAGCTGGGGTTGAAACAAAAACAGGGTGAACCAGTGTTTAAAAAATGTAATGGGTTACTGTACAGAGTTCTGGTTAAATCTCAGACACAGGAACAGTTAGAACAGTTAGTTATACCACAAAAGTATAGAACAGAGTTGTTACAGATAGCATATGACAGTCCTATGGCTGGTCACTCAGGGAAGGATTGCACCCTTGCCAGATTGCTGTACAGATTTTACTGGCCTGGAATTCATAAAGATGTTGTGACCTATTGCAGTTCTTGTGCTGAATGTCAGAAATTAGCTCCAGTGACTGAAAAAAGACAAGATGCCCCGGTGCCCCTGCCCTTGATAGATGTGCCTTTTGAGAGAATTGCAATGGATGTGGTTGGCCCTTTAGACAAAAGTAAAAAGGGTAATAGATTTATCCTGGTAGTATGCGACTATGCTACTCCATACCCAGAAGCAGTTCCAATGTGTACTGTCACAGCACCAAAAGTGGCAGCAGAGCTTGCCAAATTGTTCAGCTGGATGGTCATACCTCAAGAGATTAGTACTGATCAAGGTAGTAATTTTGGTACTGCATTACTGACGGAGCTGTACCGATTACTAGGTATCACTGCCATAAGAACCTCCCCATATCACCCTCAGACAGATAGTCTTGTTGAGAGTTTTAACCAAACTTTAAAACGCATGTTAAAAAGGTTTGTGTAACCCCCTAGGTGGTGCTGTCATATGGGCTACTAACCCTGCCTGCGTGACTGTGCGCAGGTTAAGGGGCCTGAGCTCAGTGAACGGGTGCCTTCACCAGAGGAATAGTATTGGGGTAGTGTAGCTGCTTTGGTATAGCCTTCTAGGATACTATAACCCCCCCCCCCACCAACCCTTCTAGTGGCCTAAACAGCAACAGAATATTCACATTTACCATATGACAGTAATGATATGCTAATGCTCCTTGCACTTACCACTGGGGCTGGATCTTCTGCGACTGCCCTGGAGATCTCCTGGAAAGTAAGACCAGTGATGCAACAATACAATAGCAGTACTATATCCCCACCAAGAAGGTACACACCAGCCAGGTTAAACATGAAAAAAACAACAATCTGATTTATTCAGGGGGATGTGAACAAGGGTGGAGCGTAAATCTAGCAAGTGATTGGCAGTTCTGATTAAATTCAGGTTGATTAAGCATGCACTGTAAATTCTCTTGGACACAGTCCCACAACCCTGGGTACTCAGTATGTTAAACAGGCTAGTCTGAAGTGTTGCCAGGGTAGGCTGGCTATGCAGCTGATCATTGGAGCCCTTAGGAAGGAAAACAATTAACATGCACACAACCCAGATATTTGTAATCCGGAGCTGGATGGCTCAGTCTGTTGCAATAAACCCAAAACAAGATAATTAGATGGTATACAGTGATTTGTTCATTTTATTTATTTATTATTTATTATTAGATCATCGGTTTACAGACCTTTGAGTCATAGACTCATTTACAAAGGCACCTCGTCAAGAGAGCAATACATCACAGCAAACAAACAGTACAGTACATAACGCTTAGATTTAAAAGCAACCAGTGTTACAGGCATTCACTGGTGGTACACACTTTGTAATAGGTAGATCACAGTAGTCATAATATAGGTACACGAGTACCACGTCAGGTAGCAACCAGAAATATTTTATTACATTAGTCAGTAGATGCTGCATGGACCCCAGGTATATACAGCAAAAGTAGACAGGGCAGACCCAGCCTAGGGGGTGAAGGTAAGGGGCAGGTGGGGTATTATGTGCAGTTGCAGCAGCGAGTGCTTGTCAGGTGGCTTTTGAGGGAGACCTTGAAAGGACCACGCTTAGTGGAGTCAGCTATAGTGGCTGGGAGGGAACTGAACCAGGAGGGAGCCTGATAGCAAAAGGATCTCTGGGCCATAGAGGTCCTTACCCGGGGGACAATAAGGGAGGTTTTGACAGTGCTCCGGGTGGAGACTGAGGGGGAAGCATGCTGCAGGGAGGTGGCAACCCCGGGGCCCTAACAGAGTCTTTTTTACAAGACGGCAGGTTTAGAAGCGGAGTCTTTCTTCAAGGTTGAGCAAGTTGGTAGTGGAGTACAGCAGGCACGTATGGATGTGCCAAAGGGCTCCCAGCATTAGCCTGCAGGCCTTGTTTATAGAGAGCTGGATTCTTGCAAGTGCAATGTTGTCGGCTGCAGCATAGAAGGACAGCCCATAGTCGATTAGCGACAGGACAGAGGAGGTGATTGCCAATCTAAGGGCCTCTTGTAGTAGTCAGTCCATATGGCAGTATACCAGTCCAATCCTGACATTGGTGGCAGCAGAAAGGGCACTGATATGGGAAAGGAAGGAGAGTGCCAAATCAAAGGTAATGCCCAGATGCTTGTAGGAGGAAACCTGCTCAATGGGGTTTAGTGTGCTAAGCAGTATCACAAGAAGGGCACCACTGGCTTTGCTTTGGCAATGCAAGAAGAGCATAGCTTTGGTCTTTTTTAGGTTCAGGACTAGCCTTCGTGATGTGAACCAATGCTCAGCTTTATCAAAAGCTTGTTGGAAGGGGGTCTGGAGTGGGTTGGGGTCAAGATCAGCGGCGAAGAGCACAGCTTCATCCGCGTAGAGGAGGATCTTACTTGGCAGGCCAAGGGGAGGGAGTTGAGGTAGAGACTGAAGAGGAGAGGGCCTAAAATGGAGCCCTGGGGAACTCCAGAGCAGACAGGTCATATGTCATATAGGGTGCTATTGATTTTTACACACTGAGTTCTGGCAGACAGGTAGCTGGTGAACCATGCAAGGGGGCCGGGGAAGAAACCAAGGCATCTGAGGGAGTCAAACAGGAGAGGATGGCAAACCATGTCAAAGGCCTTGGAGAGGTCAATGAACACGGCACTGGCAGGACTTCCGGCATCAAAAGCAGAGTGCAGGAAGTTGGAGAATTCAAGTAGCACGGTTGTGGTGCTGTGACCTGCATGAAAGCCATGCTGTTCAGGGCACAGGATATTATGCATGGCCAGTTATTCGGCAAGCTGGTTGGCAACTACTTTTTCCAAGGGCCTTAGAGAGTGGGGGAAGGATGGAGATAGGTCAGTAGTTACCCAGGGTCGCTCAGTTGCCACTCTTTAGGATGGGAGTGATGATGGCAGTTTTCCATGTGCTGGGGAACTGCCCCAGGCACAGAGAGCGGTTGAGCAGCTGGGTAAGTGGGACGAGGATAGCATCCAATGTCAGACGAAGTAGCCCAGTGTCCAGTAGGTCGGTGGCTGTTGTTGCAGGGAGCTACCCTGAAATTACCCATGCTACCCAGACCAGGAGGATGATCCGACAACATGAGACCTGTGCAGATTTTTCGTGAAGCATGAGAAAGGGTTCCCTTGTGGTCCTTGTCGAAACACTGGTCTCAGGATGTAGACGCAACAGCCGATGCTTAACTGATTCAAATTTAGCCAAAACATGCATACCAGATGTCTCGAATTGGTCAGCCATGCAAACACGTCAGCAAACGATGAACATTTATATGTAAGGCTTATCCTTCTCTGGTTCTTCCAGCTAGCTTGTAGACTGATCCCCACTTTCCACTTGATGGCTGCATGAATCCCCTGCTGCTGCAACCCCAATGTGGGCTGACTGGACACTTGGACCCATGAACTAATGGCCAAAAAAAGTCTAGGCCTGGCAGGCTTAACCTCTGAGAACTGGCCGGCTCACCAGTGGCACACTCAATGAACTCTCGAGCAAATCTGAGCAGTTACCCCCTTTTATATGGGGCTTAGATCCAGAGATCCTATTGGCTGCCAAAACTGTCTTAAACAGTTTCCATTTGATAATTGGCTTGCTTTTTGGCACCTAGAATTTGTCCCAGATAATTCCCCATAAGTCTCTGGCAGTGCGCCAGAGGTCCCTTTGTTAAATCCTGGCTGCTGGTTAGTTGAAAGCTATCAAGATGGTTGCTATAGATATAGTCTGTGGCAATCTATGTATTGTCCCCGGTTTTATGTGATAAGGGTGAGTCCCTTATTGTGCCACTTATTAGAGCGAGGAAAGAATCGCCCGTGAAAAAAGGGCGACTTCCCATTAGAAAGACCGCTGCAAACAGCAACGGTCCTCTAAAAATGTACACTAATTCATTGTTTATGCAGGGGGATTTGTCCTCCACACCCTCCAAAATAAGGATTCTCAACTCCAAGGGGAGCGGATGTGGAAATTAATAGAAACTCCCCCTGGAAACAAAAAAAAATTATTTGCACTGGAATCCAAACCCGGCACCTCAGGCTCCAGGGACAGTGGCTAAACCACTACACCACATGGCTAGCTCGGCAAGGCTTGGCCAAATATTCCTTTTATCCTCATTTCTCGCCAGTGTAGTGTGTATTCCTGAACACTACACTTGCTTTCAGTATGAATAGCTCCTTTTCATTACTCATTCTACATGGGAGCGGTATTATTGAGTCGCTCACATTAATGTGCTCAATAATAGTCGCTCTTATGTCGTGCTACCATTGTCCCCAGATAAAAATCTTGGTGCAGTCAGATATAACACTTTTATTAAATAATATCCCCATTGTCTTGTAGCCCCAACAGTTCTCTCTTACCCATGCCCACTTTTAAATTAAAAAAGTACACCCTTGGGGAGTCACAGCTCCCGTAACACACTGCCCCTAGAAACACTGCAATGGCTCATTAATATTCATTGAGGGCTTCACTGCCCTGACCTTTACCCTTTAGTTTTTGTGCCCCAGAGGCAGCGCTTATGGCATCTGCCTATTTGTTTATTTAAATATGTTCTCCTTGCTTTTGCCAGGTTGCCGGTCCCCATTAGCCTAGCGGGGCACCAGGACCAAGAAAACTCCTCTGTTCTGACCGCAACACGAGTGGTCGGCATCCACAAACGCCACAGGGTGCATGCACGAGTGCTGTTGGCACAAACATGCCGGCAGCTTGCTGCTTAAGTTTTAAGCCCGAACCAGGCTAAATTGAAGCCTGGGGCTGCTGGTGGGGACAAGGGAACACCAGGAGAATGAACTGGTGGCAGGAGGTGCCACGAGAAATGGGCAGATGCCGGGAGGCAGCGGGAGAACACCCGGAGGCTTTCAGGTAAGCCCCCCAAATGGGGTGGGGTGTTACATTTGTAAAAGAGGAGGGGAAAGATTGGGACCTATACTTCCCTTACCTGATTTTTGCTTACAGAGATGTGCCACAGGCCTCAACAGGTTTTTCAGTATTTGAAACGCTGTATGGTAGACAACCTAGGGAGCCACTAGATGTAATAATTCAGTGTGCTTACGCAACTTGGTAAGATGTATGCTTATGTGACTTAGATACATTGTGGCTATTCGCCTCTCTACCTGTGAGATATACCACTCTATAGGGGTACAATAGTGAGGAACCTAGAGAAGGGTTCCACCCCATAGGTGCTGTGGGAATTATTCTCTTGGCTAAAGGTAGCTTAGGAAGGAGCCTACATGAAAGGGAGATGAGCCGCTGGAGAAGGAGGGGAGGATGGTGGGGCAATGAAAAAAAGATCCTGGACTAGCCAGGAGGAGTGGCCTTTTAAGGTCTGATTGGGGGCATGGTATGTTGCTCCGCCCATTGAACTACAGGCATAGCCTTGCAATTCAATGTGCTTATGCAACTTGGTATGATGTATGCTAATGCAACTTAGATACATTGCGGCTATTTGCCTCCCTGTCCATGAAATATACCACCCTATAGGAGTACAACAGCGAGGAACCCTAGAGAAGGGTTCCACCCCTATAGGTGCTGCGGGGATGATTCTCTTGGCTAAAGGTAGCTTAGGAAGGAGCCCAGAAAGAGTGCCCAAAAGAGTGTCAGGCAGCGAAGGAGGTGAGGAGTCAGAATGATATGGAGGACAGGACTGGGCGTCAATAAGTGTAGATGGGTAGTACAGGAGACGAACAGGAGACAATGAGGAAAAATTAGTGGAATGGGAGCTGACCCGAAGCAGGAGGGGGGACTTCCTAAGGAGAGAGTGAACAGCCAGGGTTACCATCCGACTCCATCCAACTATGGAACCTATGAAAGCACTAACCCTATCTAATTGTTATGACCATCAGCATGAAGGAAAGAAAAACCCTCTTTGAGAAGGAAACCTCTGGGGATCCAAGGCCTAGGTCGCCTTCCCTCCAGGCTAAAGGACAGTTTGGTTAGTGATGGCTCAGCTACTGCAATTTAGTTGAGATCAAGGGAAGAGGAAAAGATTCCAGTTTGGAAGAAGCTCTCGCTGTGTCTTTCTAACAGGAATGCTTTTGAGGGTTGCGAATGACGTCTCTGCAATGAGATGCTCCAAAAGTAAAGGAGTAGAGAAGTAACCACTGAGGCATTCAGTTGGCCTACACGAGCCTACAAAACAGACCAGGTGAACCAGAGGCGGTCAGAGGGAGAATAGTGGAGAGGGTGCCCTCGTACCCGCTCGGGCAGCTAAATGGGCTCTGCCAACAAGAGCCCCACCCCTCACAGCTTGAAGTTGTAAATTCTACATCCAGATGTGTCACTGGAAGGAGGGACGACTGAAGGTCCACCTGGAGTAAAGACATTCTCACTATGGGTCAAATCGAGGTAGCATAAGACCCATATGCGGGGAATGCACAATTAGTGGATGTGAATGAGTAGACCTACATTGAGGTCAGACTGAGCGAAGGAGACCCCGGCGTGGGTGTTGAGGAGGCTGATTGTGCTTAGTAACCACAGGAGTGCATGCCAACCGGGTCCATTGAGAAGTCAAATTAGGAGTGGATTGAACTGCATGAAGGTAGAAACAAGAATGGCCGGGCGAAGTCCACAGCCGATGGGTGAGGTGCAAAGTACCAGGAGTAATGAGATAGGAGCTACGAAGTCGGAGTGGAGGTTCAAGAATGAATATGCTAGATATGCTGACGGAGGGAAGCCTAAAAGGCTGGCATGGAACAGCAGAATGTGAGTGAACGGTACGAGGGGGAGAGACGATGATGGCCAGCGAAACCCGCAGCCTGCGATGAGTTTAGAAGTCAGTATGGGAAGAGAGGAGGGTCGAGAATGAATGAACAATATATGATGATGGAATGAAAGCCTGGAAAGCTGGTACAGTTAAGGCTACGTATAATGGCAGGCAGGGTATAGGAAGGATGAGGTTCGATAACGATGGTGGTTGACATGGAGTGGAGGATATACAAGTTGAGTGGTCCAGAACGTAGGACTAGGGTAATAGGAGGATATGAATAGGTATGGCAATGGCAGGATAGGGCAACACCCACAAAAAGAAGCATGGGATGAGGAAGGAGAAGAGGTGAAAATCGAGGGAGCAGTGGAAGGTGGGTTGAGGGAACGTTGGAAGGTGAGCAATAGGCCAATGAAGGGAAAACCTGAAGGCCGGAATGGAGCAATAGAATACAGGGTGAACTGGTGCCAAAGAATGAAAGGGAGACGATAAAGCTGCTTCTGCTGCCCAGAGCCACGATGCCAGCTGTGACAACGCAGTCCTCTATTGTAGGAAAAACAGAGAAGCCAACAACTAGGCACCGTGACAACAAACAGCAGGTAGATTAGTAAAGTAGTAGAAGGGGAATCACCAACAGCTACCAGTGCTGAGAGGAGGCGTGTACCAGGATAGTAAATGCATGGGGCTAGAATGTAAACCCCAAGACAAGCAGAACTGGAGAAATGACAAGAGGGAGAAGAGTACTTGAGGAGTGGAATGAGTAGAGGACAACATCAGAGACAGGAACTCCCATCCCTGGCAGCCAGGGGAGCATACCTTCGCTCGATACCCCAGAGGCAGAGCTAGGGACGGAGCCCATCGGGTTGGAATGAGAATATGAGAAGACCCCCACGGAGGTCTGCGAGGAAGGACTGTGGAATGGTCGAATGATGGAGATGAAGTATGGATATGAGGAACAGGCACTATGGCAGTGGGCATTGGAAATGCGGACAGTCTGTGCCTAAGCAGGAGGAAATGGCAGTGAGGGCCAAGACATCGGCCAGAGTTAGTGCTCAGCGTGGAGACAGTCATGCAGCATCTGGAGTAGCGAAATATAGTAGTAAGGTGGGTGAGGCCCAAAATGAGAGTAGATGGAGCCCCCGCCCCCAGATGGCAGTCCGGATCTGGAAGGGAGAAAATGGAAATCCAGAGTAACTCAAGGGAGCCAAGTGGAGAGCAGGGCCAGGGACAAATGGCAAATCCCAGAGGAAGGCTGCAGAGCTTGCCAGCAAGGTGTGCTGTCTGGTCTTGGTGATCTTACCTGTGTCAGTCTTCACCATTCATCACTGTTGGGTGTCTGCCAGAGACAGGCACCCCCTGGGATACTTTTTTTTTTTTGAGGAGAGGCCGACGCATTGTGTGGCACTCATGGGTTGGCCAGAAACAGCCGTTGGGTCCTTCTGCACCTCAGATCTGCTTCTCCCACCGTCGAGACAGCACCTCTGCTTGACTACTCTGTGTGGTGTAATGTGTTAGTCAACACCTCAAGCCTTCTACGCCATCATTCTCCTTCAACTCTGCCTTGGTTCTGAAACTCGACGCCATTCCAGATCCCGGTAAGATCTTTCTTTTTTGTACAGCGTCAAGTCTTTTGCTTGTTTTGTTTTGAGTTACCATTCTATCATGTCTGGCCATCGGGACAAAAAATAATTTAAGAAAATGGGTCGGGCCCCCTATGCATCGGTGTCCCTGTGGCTGACAGATATTCGTTCACAACCAACATGACGCTTGCCTTTCCTGCCTTGCACCACACCATGACATGGATTCCAACTACGTCTGCTTTTCGATGGACTGTCAAGTTCTTGAACACCACACGTTGAAAGTCAGCAGGGTTCCGCCAACTTTTGGGGGGGGGCATCGTCACTCGCTTTGGTCCGAGTGCAGGACACTTTGCCCTCCCTCCAGGTCCCTTTCTGAGCCTATACGGTCCGCTGAAGAGAGGGCCTTCTCTTCTTCTTCTTGCCTTGCCATAGAGGAGGTTCCTACTGTGGTGCAGGAGGGCCAGTCTGGCTTTGTTTGTGGCCAGGCCGGGAACACCACTGTGGCAATCACCTCCAAAGAGGTGCAGGCTCCCCTGTTGTCGGGCTCTAGACTGCGGGTCCTGGTGCAGGGCGTTCCTCAGCGCTGCCCATCGACACCGCTTCGGATCTCAGAGCCGTTCACGGCTCTGGTGATTGGAGTGGCGCCACAAGGGGTGCAGGGCCAGGTTGTGGCGCTCCCTGCAGCACCATGACTGGGGGAACCCTTGGGGCCACCGGCCCATAGCCCTTCTTGATCAGTTCCTCCTCGGAGGCAGATGATTCTGAGGCGAATCCAGATTGGAGGCCTGATTTTTCAGAATCGGAGGGTTCCCTATGGCCTAGCACCCGTGTACCTCCCCACATGCCCCCTCCTGCGGCTCAGGTGACTGTGGCCAGTGCTAGCGCTTGGTCTGATGGTGGCTTGGGGAGTCAGCTGCGGACCAGCGGTCCCACTGTTGCAGGGTTGGCGATCGGGTTTCTGAGTGAAGGGGTGACTGCCGTCCCCAGTGCCATTCCTCCACTTAGAATCAAGATTGAGCCCCCCTTCTGCGGCCCCCCTTGGGGGGTCATATGAGTTGGAGAGCTCCTTGGCACAGGGTGCGAAGAGAGCTTCATCAGAGTCCACAGGGTTGAGGGAAAGGGCAATGGACCTGCACACTTCCGTGGCCCTCCGGGGTTGAGAAAGGCACCGTAGTGCTGAGCATTTTCTCCTCCACTTGTCTTCTCCTAAGGAGGTCTCTTTGGGTGGGGCTGGGGTCTGCCCTTCTGGATCCATGCAGCCCCAGTCCCTCATAGAGTAGTTCACCCTACAGGGTTAAGTCCCCACCATTTTGATTTTCAGGACAGGACAGTGAATCTACAGACCTGCGGTTTTCCCTTCATGCCAGGTTCTCCTGTGGAGTCTGCTAGCTCTGGCAGGGACACGTCACGTCAGGTGACAGGTTCTCCCGTGCCTCTGCACCCAGCTCCCCTTCTCCCAGGCCATGTTGGTCCTCTGGGACCTTTGACCTGGGACCTGTTCAGATCTCAGGCTGCAGCTTTTCCTCAGTATGTTAGGGCTATGGACAAGCAAGTCTTCTGACCAGTTCCTCCGCCACAGCCAGAGTCTGACTCATCAAGTTCCTCGACCTCCTCATCTTCCTCCCCTGGGGAAGTGGAACCTACTGTCTTTCTGTCCTCAGACTCTGATCAGGCTCAGTATCAGTGCTTCCTGTCGAGGCTGGTCAGGGACATTCACATCTCCTATTATGCAAGAGACAATACCGAGCGTGCGATGCAAGCCTTTTTGGGTGAATACGGGGCACACCATTTGGTGGTTCCGTCCTGGCTGATCCCCTTCCAGCAGGCATCATACAGCGCCTGGCAGCGTCCGTACTCCTTGTAACCAGCCCCTATGGACTGCTGGAGACAGTACTGCGTGACCTGTGGGTCTCCCACGTGCTTTGCCTCATTCACCTTCAGGACTGAAGTGGCTGGACACCCTTTTCGGGCATAGACGCCCGGTCCACGACCAGCTCCCTGAAATGGACTCTCGAGAGTTTGATCAGCTGGGGTTGAGAGTTTTCTCCTCTGCGCAGAGCCTGCTGGCAATCATTTCACATCAGGCACACCACGCTGCCTATAACAGGCATCTGTGGGCAATGCTAGGTCAGGCTTTAGCATCGCTGCCTGATTTAGAGGCTACCCAGCAGGCCATAGCCCTCTCTGTTATAGGCCTGGAGTTGGCGAGGCACCAGTCAAGGGCATCATACAATGCCAGTGAGATCATTTCATGGCTTGCGGGGACAGCGATCTGCATTAGGCGGCTGGCATGGCTTCGCCTTTCAATGCTGTCACCTTTGGCCTGGCGCAGGTTACTGGCCTCCTCCTTCCAGGGGACCCATTTCTTCTCCCACAGGGCAAGGGGGGAGCTTCAGGGGCATCTTCATTCCCCTAAGTTTCAGGGGACCTCACCTCATCGTGACCAATCAAGCCCTAACCTGCTAGTGGAGGGTCCCCTCCCCCTATTCCTCACAGAGGCACTGAGGACATTATTCCTTCAGGGGTTCTTGTGCCCCTTGCAGAGTGCCGGTACTCACCCAACAGTGATGAATGGTGAAGACTGATACAGGTAAGATGTAAAATTACGTGCTACCGTAAGTCTTGATCTTCCCATGTATCTTCACCATTCATCACTGAATCCCTCCCACCTTCCCCACATGAGGCCTCAGTCCGTGAGACATGCCACATCCGTCTCACCCTTCCCCCCCATGAGGTATTCTCTAACCTCCAACAGCTGGCGAGAGGTCTTCGGGGGGTGTTGGAAATGGCGAGTGAGGACCCCTTCTGCTTTTTTTTCTAAGGGTCTTCTGGGGGGCCCCCCTCCTCTATCCTAGAATTTCCTTGCGATGCCTCCATCCCTTAAGTCCATCTCTAGTTCCAGGAAGGATGGTTTTGGGCTGTCCATAATCCCTTGCCCTTCCCTATAGGAGGGTATGTTTTAGTGGGTCCCTTCTCTCCCCCCCCGCTCCTTGTGATATTTACAGATAGGGGAGAGTGAGGAGTGTGATAATCCCCTAGGGAGTTGAGATCAGAGCTGGGGGTGACCTTACCCTCGGAATTCTGAAAGTTCGGCATTTCCAAATCTTATCCTGGTGATTGTCTTCAACCTCACCTTAATGGGTCCTGGCCTCCCTCATCCCAATCCCTCCAAACCCTCTCTTTTGCTCTCTCTCGCTATCCTTCCTCTCTTTCCTCCTCCCTCTTGGTTGTTCAGGGACTGGGACCTCCTGGACCATAACCCTCAGGCCCCCTTTGTTCTTATCTGTCCTCTCATTGGCCTGTTCTTTTTTATTACCTTCTTTCCTTTTACTGTCCCTCAGGCTCCCTTGCCCTGCCTTTCTTTCTGTATGCTTTTTTCCTTCTGTGTCTCCAGCATGCAGAACTGAGGTGGAGGAGGACCCAACAGCCATTTCTGGCCAACCTGCGAGTGCCACACAATGCACCGGCCCCTCCTCCAAAAAAGTCTCCTGCTGGGTGCCTGTCTCCAGCAGACACCCAACAGTGATGAATGGTGAAGATACACAGGAAGATCAAGAATTACGGTAGGTACATAATTTTCACTTCTTGTCCTTCAGTGCTGCCTCGTAAAACGGGATTTGTGAAACAACACTGGAGATCGGGATCCAAAACATAGGGTAAGAACAGTAGATATGGTCTGAACAGCAGACTGGCCCTGGAAGTGTAGTCCTGGAACAGGTATGAGAAGTCAAGAGTTGCTACACCAACCAGGGGGAATACTAGAAGACTAGGGAATATCTTGAAACATGGTTCACCAGCTCACAGGTACTGCTGAGGAGCTCAAAGCACTGAGCACAGGAAGCTGCTATGGTGAGAAGGAAAGCATAGGAGTGAGGCATCCTCTGTATGAGCGAGGATGAGCACTGCAGGCTGAATGGCGAGAGAGAAGCAGAAGAAGATGGAGCAAGGGAGAAAAAGAAGCGGGGAAGGTACAGAGAAAAGTCGGGCAGAGACGGCACAAAGCCTCAACCCGGAAGAAGGAAGGAAGGAACAGGAGCAGCAAATGAAGAGAGATAACGGGGGAAGCCAACCCCCGAAAAGAGGAGAAATGAACAACGAGCAAGGTATGGGGAAACAGAGCGAGGAGGAGGAGGGACAGGAGAAAAAAAGAGCCACAGACAGCCACCAAGCGGTGAGACAGGAGGAGTGCAAGCAACAGGAGAAGGGGTGAAAGGGTGGGAAGTACACAGCCATGGCAGGAGGAAGAGGGGAAGAGGAGGGGACCAGAGAATGGAGACACAACGACCGTGACAAAGAGGAGAGGGAGAAAAAGCAAGACAGGGACTATGGAAATGGCTACATACGTTGTGGCAGACAGGGAGAAGACAGGAGAAGGGGACCAGCAGCCAGAGACGCAGTAGAAAGATACAACAGCCCAGAGTGAGAGAGGGTGGCGCCTCCGGCCGCAACGAAAAAACTATCCTGGACTAGCCAGGAGGAGCAACCTTTTAAGGCCTGATTGGGGCATGGTATGTTGCTCCACCCATTGAACTACAGGCATAGCCTTGCTAGAGAAACCTGGGAAGATCATTCCACTAAGAAAAAATGTATTACATCTTAAATATGCATGCCCTGAGAAAGAAGCTGGGAAAATATGTTGCAATTGCCCATAGTGAAGGGCCCCAAACTAGCAGAAGGTGTATTATGACCATGGGGTAAAAGAAAAAGTTTTTGTGGCAGGTCAAAAGGTCTTATAACTATTACTCACTACAGAAAATAAACTGTTAATGTAGTGGCAAGGGCCTTATAAAGTGTGTAGACATACTGGTACAGTTAACTATGAGATTGAGACCCCAGATAGGAAAAATCGTATCAAGATATATCATGCTAACCTCCTGAAGAAATGGGTTGAAAAGACACCAAAGGCTACTTTGTTAGTTTTACCAGACACGTCTACAGAAGATATTGATATAGCTTATGACAGACTGGAACAAACTGAAACTGCTGATGCTGTAAAGTGAATGTTCCTTAACCTCATAACAAACTGCAAAAATTTTTAACTTGCTAAAGACATTTAACAGTACTTTTACCACAGTGCTAGGCCAAGCAAAAGGGGTCGAGCATGTAATATTGACAGGGAATACTTGCCCCAGTAGACAAAAGACATACAGATTACCAGAGCGGTTAAGAGCAGACGTAGTTAAGGAAATACAAAACATGAAAGAGTTGGGTATCGCAGAAGAGTCAAAAAGTGCTTGGTCATCACCAGTGGTGATTGTAAATAAAAAAGAAGGGGGTGTAAGAATCTGCTTTAATTTAGGAAACTTAATCAAGTGTCAGAATTTGACAGTTATCCTATGCCCAGGATAGATGTTTGGCGGACAGATTGGGATGTGCCAAGTGCATCAGTACCCTCAGTCTCTTCAAGGGTTACTGACAAATTCCCCTAGCTAAAGAATCCAGAGACAAAACTACATTTGCACTTCTATTGGATTCTGTAAGTTCACCACCATGCTGTTTGGTTTGCATGGTGCACCCACTACATTCCAGCAGTACATGGATGTAATTTTAGTTACTGACACTGGTTATTGGGCTGCTTACCGGGATGATGTGGTGTACACTCCAGACTGGAAACGTCACCTGGAACGCCTATGAGCTGTTATCCAATCTATCAAAAAGGCAGGTCTGACAATTAATCCTACCAAATGTGCATTAGGCTTGCAGGAAACCAGATATGTGGGTTATGTTTTGGGAAATGGAGAAGTAAAGCCAGAGATTTTTAAGATAGATACTGTAGCTAACAGTCCTATCCCTAAAACAAAGAAACATGTCAGGTCATTTTGAGGGCTGGCTGGTTACTATCAGAGATTTGTTCCCAACTTTGCCCAGATAGCTGCTCCCCTCACTGAACTCATGAAGAAACTGTTCCTGAATAATGTGAAATGGTCCCCAGAGTGTGATGAAGCTTTGCAGGCCATCAAGGCTGCATTATGTTCATCCCCTATTTTAAGAAACTGAGACTTTGAGAAACAGTTTTGTTACAGACAAATGCATCAGCGGTTGGCCTAGGTGCAGTCTTGAGTCAAATATTGATGGGAAGGAACATCCCATTCTGTATATCATTAGGAAGCTGCACGACAGAGAGAAGAGGTACCCTACCATTGAAAAAGAATACCTTGCTGCAAAGTGGGCCATGGAGTCCCTTAAGTTTTATTTGCAAGGAGCTGACTTTGTACATCTAACAGATCACAATCCTCTCTGTTTGTTTAATCAAATGAAGAATTAAAAAAATCCAGAATCACATGGTGGTACCTGGCACTATAGCCATTTAAATTCAAAGTGATACACAAATCTGGAAAAGAGAATGTCAGTGCTGATTTTCTGTCAAGATATGGATCAGGAATTGAGAATTCCAAAGGTTGAAAAAAAATGTATGGGTTTAAGCTTCACTGTTTGCTGTACTGGTTGTTATGGAAAAAGGGATACTGTATATGCGGAATACTGTAAAGGTTATAAGGTAATGTTGGAAGAGAATTAAAAGAAAGATTTGGAAAAAAATAGGTTCCCTTTTAAAGTGGGGGTATGTGACAGGGTTGATAAGGCCCTGTCCCATTTGTTATACAACAAGAGTTAAACACAAGGATCTGTTTCATCCTCTCTTTTTCTGTCTCTTGTCTGTCTGATTGCACAATCAAATTTTCTTGTGGAGCCTAGGAACTGATCACTCTGACGACCTAGCGATTCTCCGCCTCCTGCTATCTCTCTGCCTTCATTTGCTGTTTCTGTCTTTTCTTCCTCCTTGCTTATCTATAATTGTAAAAATATATGTGAATCTGTATGTGAAACAGGGATCCCTTTGTTTGCAAATATATATAACTGTATTGTTGAAATTATTGCAAAAAGCTATTCGGAACTCAGAGGGTTAACCTTGAGAAGCAGCACAAGCTCATTTACAGAACTGTCAACAGATTAGTTTTAGGACACCGCATTCTGTTTTGTTCACCTGCAGGAAAGAAACTGACAAGAACTCTGATACATTTTGTGTGAAAACAGGATGGGCCCGATATTCAAAAGTTTGCCCAGGCACAAAGCCTAGTTTGCATGTGCAAACCGAGCTTTGTGTGGATGTCCCATATTCAAAAGCCTGGTTAGTGTGGGTAAACAGGTTTCACACCCAGTCAAACTGTGGAGGGGGGCGCAATGTAAATTGAGGGGCAGGGACCTGAATATTGGCACAGTCCGATATTCAGAGTATTTGCGCTGTGCAAGGGCGTTTTGTGCGGCCCTTTGTGTGGCGCAAATACTGCTGACCTAAACCACAATATACTCCCGTGCAACCCTAGCGGTTGGCGGAGGAAGTGCGTCAATTCCCCCCAACCTCCAACACAGTAGTTCCTGTTCTCCAGTGGTCCCTCCTCCCTCACGATGCCCTCCCAATGTACAAGTATAATTTTCCCTGGTGTCCAGTGGTTCCCCCACCGATGTACCATAGTTGTGTTCTCTGGTGTCTACTAGTCCCTCACCCCACCTGATGCCTGCCCAATGTACTGTAGATTTTTTCCCTGTTGTCCAGTTGTCCCTCCCCCACCCAGTGCCTGCCCGATGTACAAGTATAATGTTCCTTGGTGTCTAGTGGTCCCTCCCCCACCCAATGATGGCCTGATGTAAAAATATAATGTTCCCTAGTGTCCTGTGGTCCCTCCCTGGTCCAGTCCATGTCCCTATCACAGAAAAGCCCACCCTGGTTTGACAATCCCCCACTATGGCGATCACCGTCCCTCTTCTGCCGTCACGGGATACCTGGAGCAAGTAATCCCCCCAACAACACAGTCCCAGCCCTGAACAGTGATCTACCAACCCCCAGTCCATCCCTCACTGGTGTGTGGTGGGACCCCCCTCCCACTCGTAGCACCGACAACTCCCCAGTCTCCCCACCTGACAATCTGTGCCGTCGTGAAGATGGTGAGCAACACAGCTCTCCACACACCACCTCAGCTGCCCACCATGTGATAGAAGCAGGGAGCGTGCTGCATGAAGCAGCACGCTCCCTGCTTCTGGCAGATGATTGGTGGCTGAGGTGGTGTGTGAGGGCTGTGTTGCTCACCATTGCTTCACCGAGGCACCTATTGTGAAGTAAGGGAGACCAGGGGGTGGGTTGTCAGTGCTGTGGGTAGGGGGATCCACTACACAGAAACAGGGGGACAGACTGGGGGGGGTTCATAGGTAACTGTTTGGGGCCGGGGATGTGTTGTTGAGGGGGAGAGTACTTGCACCAGGCATCCTGCACAGCAGAGGAGGGCCAGTGAGTCCCATGGGTGGGATTGTCAACCAGAGGGGGCTTTCCCCGTGACAGGGACAGGATTGGACCGTGGGTGAGACCACTGGACACCAGGGAACAGTATATTTTTACATCAGGTGATCATCGAATGGGGGAGGGATTACTAGACACCAGGGAACATTTAACTTGTACAATGAGTGGGCATTTGGTAGGGGGAAGGACCACTGGACACCAAGAAATATTATAATTTTATATCGTGTGATCATCAGGTGGGGGGAGGGACCACACTTGACACCAGGGAAAACATCTACGGTACATCAGGCGGGCATCGGGTGGGGGAAGGGACCAGTAGACATCAGGGAAAACATCTGTGGTACATTGGGTGGGGGAGGAACCACTGGAAACCAGGGAAAACATTTACGTTGCATTGGGTGGGGGGAGGAACCACTGAACACCAGGAACATGATATTCTTTATATGGGGTGGGATGGGGGGCACGACCAGACACCAGGTATGTGTTATAAACTGTACAAGAGTGGGATCAGAGGGAAGGAGCACCACTAGACACCAGGGACATGTTATTAACTATATGGGAGTGGGATCGGAAGGAGGGGGATACCACTAGCACCAGGGATAGCTCTCTGGGACCACGCAATTGGGAGGGTGGCGCTGCGCAAACCAGCCTCACTCCCCATGCAAATGAGTCCATGATGGGCATGCAAATGGCTCCTTAGCACATTGCATTCCCACTGGGCGCATTTGCATGGGTTCACTTGAATATTGGAAATTTAGCATGGGTGCAAGCCATCGTGGAGCCCTATTTCACGAGCCATGTCTGCCCAGCGCTAAGTGACTTAGCACTGGGCCAACATGGCCCTATATTCAGTCAAATAGCACCGGTGCTCTATTCAACTGAATATAGCATCTTCGGGCACCCGGGCAATTGCAAACCGCAGTGCATATTTTGGCACTCCACTGTGTGCATTTTTGAATATCTGGCCCCATGTCCCTTAATGAGCTCAGGATGCAGAAATTAACTGCCAGGCAAAGACTTCTTATAAAAAGAGTAATCTTCTGTTGGAGAGACTGAAATTTAGAATTAGAGATCTCTCAGAGGAAGGACTTTGTTCTGTTTGAACTGCCTGTGTTAAAAAAAACATTCAGTACATTTTTTTTTATTTTATTGTTATTGGAAATAATAAAATGTTACTTGTGAATTTTATAACTGCTCCTGGTTTTCCTATATTTCCTGAGCTGTGTCTCGATGACAAAGTAGCGAACACCCTCAACATCCCCTCTCATTCAACAGAGAAGGATGAAGAGGAAATGGAGTACCTGGACATGATGGGGATAGACCCTTGAAGGAGACTATTAATCCCCTTCCACAAGTCCCTCCAAAAGGCAACATCAAAGATCATGTCAGCACCTAATTCAGCTGCTGGCATTGATTAGAAATCTGAAAAAAGTGTCAGATGGACAGACTGAATGGAATAACTGTATTCCCACCCTGATCATGGAGGAGTGGTACAGGCAGCTGCTTGTGAGAAGGCCCGGGTGCTTCTTTCTGCCCAACCTCATGAAAAAGATTCCAGGAAACAGGATATTTTGGCCAAAAAAGTGTACACAACAGCTTCTCTGGTCCTAAGGCAGGCAATTTATATAGCCTATACAGCTTAGTACCAGAAAACTCTGTGGACTGTAGTGCTGGCTCAGAGTGATAAAGTAGATGGTGAAGTGACAGGACCTGGCTGCCATAGCAGAGTCAGTCGTAGATGCCAATAAATACCAGTTTCACCTTGCTGTAGACACCAATGACTCTGCTTCAAGAGTTAGGTTTGCTGGGCTAAGGGCTACCATCCTTGCCCTGGATAGTCAGACTAAAGCCATTGATTTCCCCTTTGATGGAAATTCCCTATTTTGTGACAAGACAGAGGTGCGCATGAAGAAAGCAGAGGAATACAGGGCCACAAAACTCCCCCAAGAAGGAAATGGCCTCCACTTCCTACAGGCCTTATGGAAGGGGAAGTAGGGACAGGGGTTACTATCCCAGAGTCTATGCCATCTTAAGTACCTGTACCAGGTAGAAGCAGGAGGGGCCCAAGGCATGCTGCAGCACCACCACCAGCCCCTAAGCACAACCAAAACAAAACCCCTGACAATTTTGCCCAGGTTGCCAGTCAGCTACTGCCAGTGGGAGAAGGCTGACCCACCACTTCTGTGATGGGAAAAACATTGTCACAGATAAGTGAGTCCTGAAAAACAGTGGGTCAGGGATTGTTCCTGCAGTTCCAAAGGTTTCCCAAACTACAGAGACCAAAAAACTTTCCAACTCAATCATCAACAAAAAGAATTTTGCAGGAGCTAGAAGTAAACTACTGCTGGCAAAAGCAGTAGCAAAGGTTCTTACTTCACAGTGGAGCAAGGGTCTGTTTTCAAGATACTTCCTGACCCACAAGAAAAATGAGGAATGGCACCCCATTTTAGATTTAAGATATCTGAGCAAACATATCAAGAAACAAAAGTTCAGGATGGTCACACTAGTTACAGTGATACCATCCCTGCAGTCTGGAGATTCGTTTGGGTCATTGGATCTGAAGGATGCCTGCGTCCACAATCCAGTCTGACCTAGCCACAGAAAATATCTCGGGTTCAGGCTGGGAAACTGCCAGTATCTTTTTAAGTGCTCCACACAATCTGTAAGAATTACCTTTGACACCCTGTTTTTTTGTTTGTAATAAATGTGCAGAAGAACCAGTACAGGTCCTGGACTTCATATGAGCAGAGCTAGATACCTTGCAGGGGAAAGTCTTCCTTCCATAGGAAAGGGTATCAAATCTGATTGCCAATGCAGAATCTTTCACACTGGGCCATTCAAGGCCTGCACAGGATATTCTGCAACTACTGTGTGACTTATCTTCATCCACAGCTGTGGTACCATGGGCCATATTTTAAATGAGGGACATTCAGTACTGTCTAAGGGGTTACTGGTCCCAAAGGTGAGATTCTGTACAAACTAAAGCCAGTTACAAAATGTTTTGTACAAGCATTCCAGTGGTAGAAGGAGGAAAGCAAACTCAGAGAGGGCAATTCCTTCATCCAGCAATCTCCAGCCAAGGTCCTCACAACAGATGCTTCACTCCTAGGATGGGGTGCCCATCTAGTGGATCTCACAGTAAGTGGCATCTGGAGCGCACAGAAGACTCAGAAACACATAAGCTCAGTGCAATACTGCTGGCAGCACAGTCTTTTTCCTCACAGCTACATGGTCACTCAGTCTAAATTCAGACGGACAAGCCCACAACAATGTACTACATAAACAGGCAGGAAAAAGTTCTTCAGAACTCTGCAGAGAATCTATGAGGATCTGTGATTTAGCTTCCTTACTGGACACAAAGATTTCTGCAGTTCACCTGCCAGGTAAGAACAATGTGCTGGCAGACTCCCTAAGCAGAATCAGCCAGGGAAAGCACAAGTGGACCTTGAACCAGCAAGTACTGGTTTCAGTCTTTACGAGATGGGGCACCCCAGAAATAGACCTGTTTGCCTTTTGGGAGGACAGTCGGCTCCCAAAGTTACATAGCAGGCCACCAGCCAGGTGCACAGTCTCAGAGGATGCCCTTGCCTGGGGTTGGACAGGGAAGTTCCTGTATGCCTTCCCACTATTCCCACTCATACAGAGGGTACTCATAAAGCTCAGGAGAGAGCCAGCAACAATGATCTGATAGTTCTAGACGGGGCCAGGCTGTGTGGGTACTCAGTGCTGCTGACCCTGTCTAGCAGGATACCAATCATCCTGCCACTGACATATAACCTGCTGATTTTCCTGGACATAAAGTCTCCACCACTCATTCACACTAGTGGGACTATGCTGGGGGCGCTAGGATCGAGCGAGAGCCAAAAATCTTCAGGAAGGCTGGCGCTGAGATAGGACCGTGCATGTGTGGTGCCGCAAGACTGGCTCTTGCCGTATAGGCTACCTCAGCATCGACCCTCTAGCTGCCTCAGTTCCTTTTTTCCCACCACCAAGTGTGCTTCAGTGACGATGTCACTCGCCTGCCGGGAGTCATATCTTCACATCTATATGACAGCAGCCTAGTCGTTCGGTTTTTGATTCATTTTAGTATATTCTTTCGTTATTTATTTATTTTAAAAAAAAGTTTTTCTTTTCATCTTAACAAAGAACAGTAAAGTCTTCTTCAGCCCGCCTTCAACGAAATCGACCATGAACGGGATCAGTGACGGTAGGGAGATTTCGCATGAAAGCTGTTTCGTAAGCAGGGCTGGGTCTGGTTCGCCACCCTCTGTGAAGGGGGGGGGTGTCTGACTACAGGCAGTCCAGTGCTTGGGAAGAAGGGCGGGCCTCCCAAAAGCACAAAAAGAAGTGGGCCTGTTCCCAGTCTTCGTCGGGGATCCAGCACCACTCGGCCTTGAGTTCTTCTTTGTCCCACCAGTCGAAAACCACTTGAGGTTGCCCTCTGGTATGTCTGCACAAAGATCATTGGTAGTGGGGGACAGGAGGCTGACCCTGACTCCATCAGGGTCACCTGCAGCCTCAGTTCCCGGTGACCATCATTCTCAACTCCAGAGTCTTTCTCCGCCCCCTGGGGGGGTCTTCCGGTGAGCAGTTTCATCACTGGGCTGCTCTTATGGAGCAGTGGGTTCGGCTGTTGTCCCCACCTCCTATGCCTGTGGGGATGACCCCGGGGCCTTCAGGCCTGGGGGCTTCAGACATGTGGACTAGGCGGTTCGGTCAGCTTAGTCACGCTGCACCTTCAGTGCCGCTGATACTGTGCTCTTGTGCTCTTCCCCCTCACATGGCTGCGGCCCAGGGGTCAGCACAGGTACTACCTTCTCCTACTCATGTTTTCAGATCTTCAGCCTTGGGTATCCCTGGGTTGGGGTCTCCAGGTGCTCGACCGGTGCCGGTTGCGGCGCCTCCTTCAACCGGCGCCATTGCAGGTGCCTGGATTTTTGGCTCTGATTCGAGGAGCACATCCTCCTGCTCTCTTTCCTCCCTTTCCTTTATATACTATCCCTCCTGGGCTAGTAGGAGATGATGTAGAGCCTGATCCTGATCTGTGATTAGGAGACGACTTCAAAGAAGATTCATCCCTTGGAGTGGACAGTAAGCCCTCTACTTCAGCATAGCCTTTGGTTGAGGACCTATCCTTTAAATCCCTCCTGAAGAATATGAATTCCACCCTCTCTCCAGACTTCTGAAGTTGATCCTGGGAAGCTGTTGTGCCTTCAATATCTGCATGTCCCGGAAATCCCTGTGGAATTGACACCTCCAGCACAGCCCTCTTTTGAGACTCTTTCACAGATGGTGTGGCACAGCTGGGTGCTCATTCCTTCTGTGGTTAGTCCATAGACAGGAAATATGATCCCCCTAAGGGTAGACCAATCTTGGCCTCTCAACCCTTTGCGGACACCATAGTGGTCTTAGTAGAAAATGACAAAGCCATTCTCCCTCAGGAGTCTATGGCTCATCCAGTAAATAAAGAATCCCATAAGATTGACACCTTGGGGAAGCGAGTGTTTGCCACTGCTACCCTAGGAATGCATATTGCTAGCTACCAGGATTATTTCTCACAATATGAGTATACCCTCTGGCATTCGCTAAAAGCCACTGTGGATGTTCTTCCAGAGTCGGACATTAGTTCAGAGCTTCTCCAGACTATTACTAGAGGCACTGAATTCAGTAATCAGCAACTTAAGGCTGCTATGGATGCCTTTGACACTGCCTCAAGAGCAGCAGCTGGGATATGCACCCGGCGTCACTCATGGTTACGGACTTCAGGGTTCACAAATGATGCTCAACAGAGAGTCATGCATTTTTCATTTGATGTAGTTTATCTGTTCGGCCCACAGGTGGAGCAGGCACTGGAGGCTACTCGGAAAACTAGGACTGCTATTAAGACAGCCAGACCAGCCCCTGCTGCCCCTTATCGGGGCGGAAACCACCAGCAGTTTCATAACTGTCAGTCTTTTCATGGTAAAGGCAGAGGGGGTTTCAACAAGAACCAAGCCCCCCAGCCACAAAAGAAAACACAGCAGAAGGCACAGGGCCCGAATGCACCTAGTGCCACCCTCTGAAAATCTGGCCCAGGTCCCAACTTAACTGTCCGAGGAGGACCCTTCTTCAGCAGTAAGGGTGCATCTGACTCAGTTTTACAACCAGTGGAAGTCTGTTGCAATGGACAAATGAGTCCTCAGGATAATTTGCAAGGGTTACTCTCGGAATTATTCAGATACCCCTCCAGATCATCCACCCAAATGACAGCCCAGACTGTCTATCACTCAGTCAGACCTCCTCACTTCCAAGATTCAGGGCCTTATGAACAACAGAGCAGTAGTAGGGAGGCAGTATAACACAGTGGTTTAAGGCTCTGAGCTACAAATCTGGAGACCTGGGTTTGAATCCCACAGCCCCCACTTGCATACTGTGGGACCCTGAGCAAGTCACTTAACTTCCCTGTGCTCTCAGGTCACACCTGTAAACAAGCTTTCAGCTTAGTGTGCCAGTCCTGGTTAAACAATTGTAAAAAAAAAAAAAATTAAAAGTAGTTCCGCAGGAGGAATGGGACACAGGATTTTACTCCCATTACTTCTTAGTTCCAAAGAAAACAGACGGCATGAGCCCTATTCTAGACCTAAGGAAGTTAAATTCCTCTTCAAAGAGAAATTCAAGATAATATCGCTCGGCACGCTTCTACCTCTGATTCATCAAAATGATTGACTGGGCTCCCTGTTAATGTAGGATGCCTACCAATATGTTCCCGTGCCCCCAAGCCACCACAGTTATCTCCGATTTGTGGCTCTGGGTCAGCACTACCAATTCAGAGTCCTACCATTTGGGCTGTCCTCGACACCGTGAGTCTTCACAAAGTGCTTTGCAGTACTCGCAGCGCATCTCAGGTAACTCGGAATTCAGGTATTCCCATATCTGGATCACTGGCTCCTAGCAAGCTCCTCCAGACAAGGGATACAGGACGTGGTGGCCACGGCTTCCAAGTTCCTCACATCCATGGGAGTTCTGTTGAATCTGGAAAAATCGCAGCTGCAGCTCTCCCAACAACTCCTCTTCACAGAAGCTGTCCTGGACACCTCCAGAGTAAGGGCCTTCCTTCCGGAGGACAGGAGAAACAATATCCTCCAGATGGCTCGTTTCATCAAAGAGAACGACTCTGTTCGAGCTCTTGCAATGCAGTGGATGCTGGGTCTCATAGCGTCATCAGTGTTCACGGTGCCTCTGGCTCGTCTTCACATGAGAACCATTCAGCGGGTGCTCAGTACTCTGTGGTCCCTGACCACACGTCCACAGTCCTTTCACATCAAGGTGATGGAACCCCTAAGGTGGTCGCTCATCTGGTGGATTCAGGAGGTCAGCCTTCTTCAAGGCTTCCTCTTTGCCACTCTGGAGACAGAGACCACCATCACCACAGATGCGTCTCTAATCGGCTGGGGAGCTCACTGTCAGGATCTCCACACCCAGGGTCTGTGGAGTCAGGATGAGTCTCAACTACACATAAATGTCCTGGAAATTAGAGCTGTCCTGTATGCTGTCCGGGCCCTGAAGGACATCCTTTGTCGCAAAGTAATTCTCCTTCAGATGGACAACAAGGCAGTGATGTACTACATCAACAAGCAGTGTGGAGCACATTCTTACCTTCTGTGCAAGGGAGTGATGAGAGTGTGTGAATGGTGCTTGGAACATGAAGCCCTGATCCAGGCAGTCTACCTTTCTGGAGTCCAAAACAATCTAGCAGATTGACTCAGCAGAACGGAAGCGGATCCACACGAGTGGTCTCTTGACTCAAACATCGTGCAGCCGCTCTTCGAAGAGTGGGGCACACTGGACCTTTTTGTGTCCCCACTCAATGTAAAACTGCCTCTATTCTGCTCCAGAAATACAGAACCTGGCATTTTCTGTCAGGATGCATTCAGACTGTGGTGGAAAAGATGCTTTCTGTATGCATTTCCTCCTCTTTCATTAATTCAGAGGGTGGTGCTCAAGCTGGAGGCACAGGGGGGCAGAATGATCCTCATCACCCCATACTGGCCTTGCCAGATTTGGTTTCAGTTAATCAACAGACTGTCAGAAGTTCCACTGAGACAACTACCACTTCAAACGGACCTTCTGACCCAGGGCCCAGTGGTCCATCCCAGCCTGAGGTACCTTCATCTCCACGCCTGGCTCCCGAGGAGATAGAAATGGGTAGATCTGATGTCTCCCATAGAGTCTTAGACATTCTCCTAGCAGCAGGCAAGCCATCCACTAGGATGACTTACACAGCAAAGTGGAAACGATTCTCCATCTGGTGTGCAAAGTCCTCTCTGGACCCCTTTTCTTGCCCACCAAACAAAGTCTTAGAGTATCTGCTAGACCTGTCAAATACAGGGCTATAATACTCGACGGTAAAGGTACATCTCTGTGTGATTTCAGCTTACCACGAGCCTATCCACAGTATATCAGTGGCTCAGCTGCCCTTGGTCAAGAGGTTTCTTAAATGTATCCTCCACACTAGGCCACCGGTCAGGAGACTGGTAGCCACTTGGGATATCAACCTTGTGCTAGACATGCTCACTCGTAAACGTTTCGAGCCTCTATCAACCTGCGAGTTGAAGTTCCTGACCTGGAAGGCTGCCTTCCTTGCCGCCATTATGTCTGCTCTCAGAGTGTCCGAAATACATACCCTGGTCACAGATCCTCCATATACAGTATTTCACAAGAACAAGGTGGTTCTCAGAACTCGCACTAAATTTCTTCCAAAAGTAGTCTCGGAATTCCACCTGAACCAGCCCTTGGTCTTTCTGAACTACTTTGCTAACTTCCAGAACGAAGGGGAACATACTCTACATTCTCTGGATGTAAAAAGAGTTTTGCAGTTCTACATCAACAGAATGAAAGAGATCCGCAAATCCAAGCAACTCTGTCTAGTGCAGCATGTCCCGGCTGGGTCAGCCTGTTGCCATCAGGTGTATTTTGGCGTGGCTGGTAGCATGTCTCCACCATTGCTATTCAATGGCGCAGGTCAAGCTGGAAGGCAGGGTGTATGCCCACTCTACCAGAGCAGTCACGGCATCTCTAGCAGAAATATGGAATGTGTCCATTACAGACATCTGCAATGCAGCTACTTGGAGCTCTGTGCACACGTTTGTGAAGCACTATGCCTTGGATGTCCATGCCAGACAGCATCCATCCTTCGGCAGGACAATCCTCAATGGACTTCTGTCCTGAGTGAGCTCTTTTCTGTGCTGTCACCCTTCTCAGGGGTTTATTTTGGTTTGGTACTCTCCCACTAGTGTGAATGAGTGGTGGAGACTTTATGTCCAGTAAGATATGAAAATTACATACCTACCATAATTCTTGATCTTCTTGGACAAAGTCTCCACCACTGATTCACATCCCCACCCACCATCCCCCGAGCTCACTTATCTTGTTTTTGGTCTTCAATCCCTTGATGGCTGGGCTGTGAAGACACTGTTGTGTTGACCCTTCTTATACGGGTCATTCAGACGATCTTGTGTCCAACATGGGTTCGTTTTGCTAGGTTAGTTTACGTGGCACCTCCTTGGTAAAAAAGGTACTGAGGCGGTTGGAGGGTCGACACTGAGGTAGCCTACATGGCGTGAGCCAGTCTTGCGGTGCCGCACATGCACGGTCCTACCTTAGCACCAGCCCTCCCAAAGATTTTTGGCTCTCGCTCAGTCCTAGTGCCTCCAGCATAGTCCCACTAGTGTGAATGAGTGGTGGAGACTTTGTCCAAGAAGAGCAAGAATTACAGTAGGTATGTAATTTTTATTTTCTGTCTCAGGCAGGATAACGTTCTCTGAACACTGTGTCTGAGAGCATGGTTCTTGAAGAGCTAGACTTTCAAGTTTAAATCTGTCAGAGGAAGTTCTAAGGTTTCGTAGGTTTCCAGAAAACCAGCAATGAGAAAATCAGATTTCTCTAAGTGGAAGAGATTCTCATAGTGGTGTGTCCCCAGAATCATATAATGCGAAGGCAGGCAAGGCTGTCTATAGTTCTGGACTACTTGGTATACTTACAGTCCTTAAGTCTGAGACCTTCAACCATGAAATTACAGCTGGCAGCAGTGTCAGCCTTCACATCACCACGCAAAGTCAGGTCTTGATCTTGCAACCAGTTTATAGAAGACTTTTCAAGGACCTCAACCATCTGTATCCCCCTGTAAGGAAACCAGTTCCTCCTTGGGACCTCAACATCTGCCTTGCCCAGCTGATGGAGTCTCCCTTTGAGCCTATGGCTACAGCTGACTTGAAGAATGTCACATGGAAAACAGTTTTCTTAATAACTATTACATCTGCCTGGACGGTAAGTGAATTGTAAGCCCTTTTTACAGATCCAGACTACATAATATTCAACAGAGATGGGTAGTCCTTAGAACCAATATGAAGTCCTGCCTAAGGTGGTGTTTCACCAGATGCCCTTCCTGTTCTGTACCCTGAACATTCTAGTACAGGTAAACAAAAACTGCACAGTCTAGGTAATAAACAAAAAGCACCAGGCCACTACATGGATCGACAAAGGATGTTGGGTCCCAGAGCACACAGCTTTTTGTTACCTATGGAGAAGCTGGCAAAGGTAAGCCAGCAGTTAGGAACACTATCTCTTGTTGTATAGTTATACAGTTCTGTTACAAAAAAGCTGGCACAGCCCCCCCAAGGCCTTTATTCCACAAGGGGAACCTCTGCCTCTATTGCAACTACAAGAGGCACTCCTTCCAAGAAATCCATGAAGCAGCTAGCTGGAAAACTGCACACACCTTTACAAAGCACTACTGTCTAGAAATACTGCCTAGGAGGGATATCAGTTTTGGAATTGCTGTCTTGCAGAATCTTTTTGTTAAAGCAGTTCTAGACCTGTCCTCCCAAGGTACTGCTAGTTAGTCTGCTATTTATCAGTATGGCATCTCAGTGATGGATTCTTGTTGTCTGAAGAAAAAAATACTCACTGTAGTAATGGTGTTTCTTCTAAGGAATCCATCAATGAGCCTTACAACTCCTGACCCTTCCTCCCCTTCTAGAACCTGGATCATGAAATAATCAGTTCTTATCTTATGGTTGCTTCGGTATTACTTATTGAAGTTTTTCAACAATTTTAAAAATGATGATCATTTTCAGTTTTACTTGTTTTGTCTGCTTCAATCTATTTTTTTTTTCCAAAATCTTAAAAATATTTGAGTAGCTGCTTAGATAGTTTTAGTAGTCACTGCTTCCCTGGCTATAGAAACAGATCTGATGTTAAGTCAGCAGGGGAAGTGTGATCACAGCTAAGAGTTTGAAATTGTTTTCTAAATTCTGTAATTTGCATAAAGTTCTATCTCCAGGGCAGCACACTATTGTGGACTGAAACTATTTGTAAGGCTCATTGATGGATCCCTAAGAAGAAACAACATAATTACGGTAAGTATTTTTTTGCTTTTCCTCCATTCTTTTTAATGTGTAATCCGTTTTATAAGCGCAATAAGACATTCTGGTTCGGTGGTTGTCATGGAATAAATGCCCTTACACAGAAACATAGAAGGCCCACCAGGCCCACCTAGTTTGCCCAGTTTGTCCTGCCTGTACTGTCATTGCAGACCCTACCTGATCCCTGGCTGTCACCCCCGTTACCCCTGGTTTTCTACTAATATTCCTCTGTGCATACCCCATGCTTGCTTGAAGCTCAACACTGTTTTCACTCCTACCACCTCTGCTGGTAGACTGTTTCAGGTGTCCACCACTTTTTCTGTGAAGAAGTACCTCACATACCTCCTAAACTTCCCCACTTCCAGCTTCATTGTAATGACGTTTGAAGTTTATTGTTCTAGGAATTAATACCTTTGAGCCAAGGCTCTTTTACAAAGGTTCCACGTCATTAAGTACAAACCCATAGTAGACAGTGTTACAAACAATCAGTAAGCTGTTTAACAAGGCCACAACTTAAACAGTAACATTTATGTACAGAAAAGAAAAAGGAACTCAGAGGCAGTGTCAAGGGCAAGGAAGAAGGATTGGAGAGCTTGAGAGGGAAGAGAGGGAGAAATAAGAAGTTTAGGAGCAGACAGAACCAGGTTAGTGGTACTCAGGTTGTCTTTGTCAAAGCGGAGACCATGGCGGTTGAGTGAAACAAATGTAAGTGCACTCAGTGGGATGAGACTTTAGTCAAAGCAGTCACAGGAGCTGGAGGCTATGAGGTGAGTGTAAAGTATGGATTTGAAAGCTCCCAATGTCGTGGAGGATAGGGAGGGCAGGTTAAGTGCATTGTACCAGGTAGGGGCACGGTATGTAAAAGATCGTTGTCCCTGAGCAGTCCGGCATCTAGGGACAAGGAAAGGTTGGTGGTCAGATCTTCTGGTGGTACCAGTGCCATTGTTCAGGCACAGCAGGTCCCGGATACATGGAGGAGTGAGTCCCAAGATGGATTTTTTTGCCATCACGCAGGTGAGATACATGAGGCGATTGGAAAGATGCAACCAACCGGTTTCCGTGTAGAGGTCACAAGTGTGGGTCCGTCTCTGTGCTCCAGTGAGGAGTCGACAGGTTTTGTTTAGTGCTGTTGAGATGTGCTTTAGTGCAGTGGTAGTAGCTGAGCCATGGACAATTAGACCATAGTCTATGATTGAGATGATGGAGCTTTGAACAGCAATCCTCAAGGCAGCTTGGTTGAAAAATTGACGGTTCCGATACAAAATTCCAATGTGTTGGTGCACTGTTTTTGCAGTGTTATCAATATGGGCCGCAAAAGTAAGACATTCGTCAAAAGTGATACCAAGGTATTTGAAGGTGCTCACTTGTTCTAGTGTATTTCCAAGAGAAGTTTTTATGACGAGTGGAGTATGCCTATTTCTGTTTTGATGACTGGCTAAAAGCATGACTTTTTGTTTTTTTGATTTAGTACCAGTTTGTGCTCAAGGAACCACTTTTCAACACATGAGAAAGCAAGCTGCAAGCTCTGTCGTAGTGGATTTGGATCCTTATGGGAGGAGAATTACAGCGCTATCAGCATAGAGTATTAATTTTCAGGGCAGGATTTGGGAAGCAAGTTTAGAAATAGGCTGAAGAGGAGAGGACCTAAAATTGAGCCCTGGGGGACACCAGAGAGGACCGGTTTGGAGTCAGAGAGAACCTCAGAGATTTTTACTGTTTGAGAACGTTGTGCCAGGTAACTTTTTACCCAGGCTCCAGGTCCCTCGGCTAGCCCAATGTTGAGCAGAAGAGAGATTAGAAGGCTATGGTGAACAGTGTCAAAGGCCTTTGTGAGGTCTATGAAAACAGCTCTGGTTAAATAACCCTTATCCAAGGCTTTGTGAGTTTCACTAGAGAAATCAAGTAGGGCCGTTGATGTACTGTGTCCTTTCCTAAATCCGTGTTGCTGAATGCAGAGTAGATCGTACTTTTGCAGGTAGTCTGATAGTTGATCCGCCACGATACGTTCAAGAGCTTTGGAGAGGGGTGGAAGTATAGATATGGGCTGATAGTTCCCTGGTGTGGATTTGTCACCCCCTTTATGCACTGGTGTGACTATAGCGGCCTTCCATGTGTTGGGGAATTGACTTTGGCACAGAGAGAGGTTGAGAATTTTGGTGAGGGGGTGGATCACTTCTTCCAAGGTGAGGGAAAGAAGTTTTAGATCAATGGTGTCACTGCTATTTCTAGATTTAGAGCAGGCCTTTTTTATGTATCTGTAGGCTTCATATGTCTTAACTATTTTAAAGTGAAATAGCGGTTTGTCTGGCGAGGTGGTTTGGGATACGAGTTTTGTAACTGACAAGTCCTGGAAGAAGTCTGGTGAGAGGACACCACTGAGGTCAGTGAAGGTTTTATTTAGGGTATCGGCCATAGTCTTAGGGTCACGGGTAGTGGAGCCATCAATGTTCATTGCCGTGGGAGAGGATTAAGACTGTTTGCCCGTAATATTACGTATATTGTCCCAGAAGGATCTCCCGTCACCCCAGGTGGTTTCTAGAGCATTCTTCAAATAGGAGCTCTTCATTTGCCTGATTTGTGAAGTGCATAGTTTGCACGCCTGTTTGTAGTTAAGTGAGTCTGTTATGCATACCCTCTTGTCCTATTGCACCTTCTCCTCTGAAAAATACTCCCCTTGTGTACCTTGCTTACCCCTGTGAGGTGCTTGTTGGTCTCTATCATGCCTCCCCCCCCCTTCCAGGATGTACATATTGAGATTACTTGGCCTCTCCTCATAGTACTTTTTTTTTTAAAACTTATTCTTTCAAACAACATGAAGTCTTGCTGTATTCTGACAATTGCAGTGATTCCCAACCTTTGAACTGCCCCAGAGAACTAAGGGTTAACTTTCCATGCAGGGCATGGAACGCTGAGCTCGAGCTCGGTTGAAGTCTCTGTCTGGAGTGTTTTAAACTCAAACCGTCAGATTCTTTACTCCGCCTCACTGAATGGTCGCTCCAGAGATTTCTCCTTCAGCTCGGTTTGAAGTCGGTTAAAGTTTTCAGTTATTCGTCTGTTTAAACCGAAAAAAGTATCTGCATAGTCGGTTCAGTCTCTGTCTGTGGTGCCGTGAGTACTAGATAGGAATTGTTCTATTATTTCTGTGTGGAACTTGTAAAAATGCGGTCGGTTCGGCTGAACCGACCATTTGATTGTGAATTTTGCTATATTTAGTGTGTGGTTACCGGTTCTTATCAGTTCTAAAAAACATGTTTTAACCATTTTTTTCCATACCCGTGACATGGTTAGGAACCAATAAGGGAGTCTTGCCTGGCGGTTGCCGAAAAAAGGGTAAGTTTGGTTAGGTTGGCCATGTCTGAGAAACCCAAGAAAAAACAGGGCCCACTGGGTTTCAACACTGCAGTGAGTGTGGGGAGGTCTTTGCCAAGGCCGATCCCCACACCACCTGTGTTTATAGTCTGGGGTTTGACCACCTCGATTCAGACTGCCAAATATGTAAACATTTTCCCAAATCTACCCTTGAGAAGAGATTAGGTAGACTGAGGGAAAAGGAGGCCGAGAAGTCCACTGACCCGGATGGTCAGTCCGGTTCGGTTTTGACCGAACCAGAAGGAATGCCGTCTGACCAGGGCGATGCTTCGCCAGACGAAAGGAAACTGATTCGAGGGATTGGTTCTGACAAAAGGAGCGCCAAAGATAAATCGACCGATTCGGATCCAGAGGTTCATGTTCCGACTGCCGAAGAGATAGCCAGGGTGATTCAGATTGTGGAATCGCTCCATCCAGTTCCGACCGATCCGGCTCCTTCTGGTAGGGGTTCGGTTCAGTTGGTTCCCCCAGTTCAAGAGTATACCCTTGAAGAATTTTATGAACCGGAGTTTGAAGAGGAAGTGGAATTTGAGGTTTTATGATGCAAGTGAAGGTCTGGATGTGCCTGTGGAACCGGACATCTCCCTAGACAGACCATCAGGTGTTTCCCCTCCTAGGCTTTCTGAGTCCCCTTCCCATTTTATGTTTTACAAGAAAGTGGCTGAAACCCTCCAGCTTCCTATGGAGGAGGCTGTGGAAGATCAAGAAGAGCCTGATTATGTAGAGATGATGGATATCCCAGAGTCCAGGAGACTGTCTATTCCCCTCCATAAATCTTTTGGGAAACAGACACAAAAAATCTTAAAGTCTCCTAACACTATACCTCCTGTGCATAAAAGAATGGACAAGAGGTATACACTCTCAGGCTCAGACACGGAGTTCTTATATCAGCAATGCAGCCATGTTGGGGTAGTGCAGGCTGCTGCCTGTGACAAGGCAAATATTCCCTTGGATTCACACCCCCCTGACACGGACTCCAGGAAGATTGATGCCATGGCAAAGAAACAGTACATGGCATCTTCTTTGGGACTCAGGCAGACGAATTACATGGCCTATACAGCCAGGTACCAGAAGTTCGGGTGGGACACTATACTGGCACTGACTAAACAGGCCTTCCCCTAGCTAGCCAAGGAGCTGGAGGCGGTGGCTGCAGATGGGACTGAGGCATCTAAAGTGCAATTTCATGCTGCTGTGGACTCTAATGATGTTTCATCAAGAGTTATGGCTATATCTGTGGCTCTTTGGAGGATGACTTGGCTTAGATGTACTAGCCTCTTGCAGGACACCCAGGCTAAGGCTGTGGATTTTCCTGTAGTGGGTAATTCTCTGTTTGGGGAGCAGACAGAGAATTACATGAAGAAGATGGACAAGTACAGGACCAGTTACAGGAATGCTCAGGCCAAGGAAAGGCAGGCAACTCCTCAAAGGCAGCAGTATAGGGGCAGGGGCAGGCCTTTTCAAAGGCCTTTTTACCAAGCACAGGCCTCTTCTTCCTTTTTGCGGAGGGGTTCTTCAGAAGGAGAGGCAGAAGGGGGATGAGCAAGCCTGCATCCACCCCTCAGCCTAAAGCCCCTGCCAAGCAGACACCCTGATGGGTCTGCCCAAGTTGACTGTCCTATTCCAGTAGGGGGCAGGCTGGCTTAATTTGTCCAGGACTGGACATCTATTACAACAGACAAGTGGGTCCTGGAAGTAGTAAGCCAGGGACTGGTTCTCAGCTTCAAAAAATTTCCAAAGATGAGAGCCAGATCTTTTCCACCTGCAAATCTTTCAGAAACCCTTGCCCTAGAGGCAGAGGTTTCTTCTCTCCTAGCTTTAAGAGCTATAGAGAGAGTACCTACCCTACACCGGGGCAAAGGACTGTACTCCCGGTACTTCCTGACTCCCCAAAAGACAGGAGAGTGGCAACCCATCCTAGACCTCAGATATCTGAACAAACATCTTTTAAGACCAAAATTCAAGATGGTAACTCTGGGAATAATCCTTCTCTCTCTAAGGCCAGGGGACTGGTTAGCCTCCCTGGACCTCAAAGATGCCTACTTTCACATTCCCATCAGGTGCTCCCACAGAAAGTACCTCAGGTTCGAGTTGCCCTCAGGCCACTATCAGTTCAGAGCAATGCCCTTTGGCCTAACCTCAGCTCCAAGGGTTTTCACAAAGTGCCTGGCAGTAGTAGTTGCCTTTCTAACAAGGCAAAAGATTTCCATATTTCCTTATCTGGATGATTGGCTATTATGGGTCAGTCTCCAGACCAAGTCAAGTCTCACCTGCAAGTGACCAAGCAACTGCTCACTTCCCTAGGATTTCTTCTCAACCTTCCCAGGTCAGTTCTCGAACCAGTCCAGCTCCTTACCTTTATAGGGGCAGAACTGGACACACTCAGAGCAAGAGCCTTTCTTCCTCTAGAAAGGGCGAGGGCTCTTATGGAACTAGCTTCTTCCTTCAGCCTTCAGGTATCTCGACCAGCAAGGCATTTCCTCCAGCTCTTGGGCCACATGGCAGCTTCAACAGCAGTGGTCCAAGGGGGCAAGATTCCAGATGAGGGATATTCAGTTCCACCTGAGAGCTTACTGGTCTCAGAGAAAGGACTCCCTTACCAAACTGATTCCAGTGACTCCGACCTTGATCCAGGCCCTCCAATGGTGGCAGGATCAGGACAATTTAAGGCAAGGTGTTCCTTTTGTTGCTCAGCCTTGTTCAGTGGTCCTTACCACGGACGCTTCTCTTCTGGGCTGGGGAGCCCACCTGGTGTCCCTCACTGCCCAGGGCCTGTGGTCCTCCCAAGAGTCCCTTCTCCACATCAGTCTACTAGAGCTCAGGGCAGTTTTTCTAGCTCTAAAAGCATTCTCACAGTCAGTTCGGAACAAGGTGGTTCAAGTCAGAACAGACAACACTACCACCATATGGTACATCAACAAGCAGGGGAGGCACTCGGTCCACGGCCTTGTGCACAGAAGCCATGAAGTTGTGGTCCCTGGCTTATTCTCTGCAAGCCTCTCTTGTAGCAGTTCACCTTCCAGGCAAGGACAGTGTGCTAGCAGATGCACTGAGCAGGATTTCCCAGGGCCATCACGAATGGTCCCTGGACCCTCAGGTGTTGAAAGTGATTTTTTCAAGGTGGGGCACTCCAGAGATAGATCTCTTTGCAGTCCCAGACAATCACCAACTCCCTCTCTTTTGTTGCAAACCTCCAGTCTTGGGCTCAGCCCCCCTGGATGCCATGATTCTGAATTGGGAAGGGACATTTCTGTATGCCTTTCCCCCCTTCCCACTCCTGTTCAAAGTTTTAGTCAAAATAAGGTCTCAACCTTGCAAGGTGATTCTGGTTGCTCCAGATTGGGCCAGACAGCCCTGGTATCCCTGTTGCTGTCCCTAGCAGTCCATCTTCCCCTGTCTCTTCCCCGGAATTACAACCTATTAACATCCTCTCAGGGGAGGATTTGGTACCCCAGTCTTCAGTCCCTCAATCTCAAGGCATGGCTCTTGAAGAGTTAGAGTTTGCAGATCTGCATCTTTCCCAAGGGGTTCTGGACATCCTCAGGGCTTCTCGAAAGCCCTCCACCAGAAAGACTTACAACTCCAAATGGAAAAGATTCAGCATTTGGTGTTCTAAGAAGAATATTTCTCCAGACACTGCTAACTTGCCTACGGTTCTGGATTACATGGTCCATCTTAATGGCCTAGGCCTCAGACCAGCTACTCTCAAGGTACACTTGTCAGCTGTTTCTGCATTTTTGTCTGTGGGGAAGCCTTCCTCACTATCTTCCCATCCTGTGTTCTGTAAATTTTTTTAAAGGATTGTTTCACACCAGTCCCCCTTTTAGAGACCCTGCCCCTGCCTGGGATTTGAATGTTTGCATTGCTCAGCTTATGCAACCCCCCCTTTCTATGTCTTCAGCAGAGCTTAAGTACTTGACTTGGAAAACTGTGTTCTTGGTAGCCATTACCTCTGCCAGGCGTATCAGTGAATTGCAAGCCCTGTCAGTGGAACCTGATTTTATCTCCTTTCATAGGGATAAAGTGGTCCTTAGAACCAATAGAAGGTTCTTGCCCAAAGTGGTTTCAGACTTCTATTTAAACCAGTCTATGTCTCTCCCTGTTTTCTTCACTGATCATTCTTCCTCAGGAGAGAGGAGGCTACACAGTTTAGATGTCAAAAGAGCCCTTAGTTACTACATAGAGCGTACCAAGGGTCACAGGTTTGACTCCCTCCAGTTGTTCCTCACTTATGGAGAAGTGGGAAAGGGCAAACCTGCCACCAAAAGATCTATTGCCAGGTGAATTGTGTCTTGTATACAGTTCTGCTATGAAAAACTGGGAAAAACTCCACCCTCAGGCCTGAGGGCTCATTCCACAAGAGGTACAGCTGCTTCCCTGGCTGCGGCCAGGGATATTCCTCTCCTAGAAATTTGTCAAGCAGCCACCTGGAAAACAGTCCATACCTTTACCAAGCATTACTCCTGGATATCCAGGCTAGGAGTGATGCTCGGTTTGGCACAGCAGTACTTCAGAGCCTATTCCCAAAGTAGGTTCTGTCCCTCCTCCTTGGAGGTACTGCTTGGTAGTCTGCAATTGTCAGAATACAGCAAGACTTCATGTTGTTTGAAGAAAAAATTACTCACCTTAGTAATTATATTTCTTCTAATGGAGTCTTGCTGTATTCTGACCTCCCTCGCTGCCTCCCCTCTCAGAACCTGTTTTTGGGACGTGGGTGGGCAGGTGCAGTGTTGCACCCCAGGGATGTATTTGCTGACACCCTCCTCCCTTTTGTTTGGGTGCTTATTTATTACTGTTATTTTTTGAGTACAATGGGTTTTGTTTTTGGGTTTCCTGACTTGAGTCTTCCTTGGGGATCCAAAACTTTTCAGCCAGTTGGCTAGTAGAATTTTTACAATTTCCCCATAGAATTTTTAGTTTAGTTGGGCTCGTAAGAGTTTGACTGTTTAAGTTCAAAACACTCCAGACAGAGACTTCAACCAAGCTCAAGCTCAGCGTTCCATGCCCTGCATGGAAAGTTAACCCTTAGTTCTCTGGGGCAGTTCAAAGGTTGAGAATCACTGCAATTGTCAGAGAACAGCAAGACTCCATTAGAAGAAATATAATTACTAAGGTGAGTAATTTTTTCTTTTGTTCCTTCTCCTATTCCCACAACTGAGCCCTCTGTCGGAACTCCAAGCACCCACACTCCACTATTTGGGCCGTGGTGTCTGCTCCTACAGTACACCACTACGATTCACTCTAGAGGCCCGGTTAACCCCCCAGGTGGGGCGAAGGAGGAGACCTCCTTTACCTCCTCCGATCCTTAGGAGTGTGGAAGTACAGCGGAGTCTGCCCTCGTCTCCAATCGTGGATGTGTGGTGCAGCCAGTTGTGGGTGCCATTTTCCGTTGTTCTTGTGTCCTTCCCCTGTTGATGCCGGCGCTCATGGAGGGCCAATGGGACAAGAGTGCGCTGGAACGCAGCTCCGCCCAGGGCCCTCGGCCAACGTCAGCCCCTCCCATTCTCCACTGCTGCCCTGACTATACACAGGTTCACCTGGGAGATAGCAGTTGAGCAGCGGGGCATGCATGCAGCCATCCCCAGAGAGGGAGAGCCGCCGGTGGGCACTCAGTCCCTCTCTGCACCCCCCGCTGACCCCCGGCAACCCAAGTCCATCACCGAATCGGGTCGCTGGTGTGGCGCGAGGTGTGACGTCCAGCGCCTCAACCCTGTGCACCACTGGGCCAGCTCCTCATAGGACTTTTGATACAACTCCTGCACCGTTTTAATTGCCCTTGTCTGGACAGCCTCTGCTGTTTTTGTCCTTCCTGAGATGTGGTCTCCGGAACTGGACACAGTACTCCAGGTGGATTCTCATGAAGAATCGAAACAGAGGCAACACAATCTGTCTTCTTCTGCTAGTGAGTCCCCTTCCTATGCACCACAGCATGCTGCTGGAACTGCCTACTGCCTTGTTGCACTCAAATCAAAAGAAATGCCACGACTTTCCCAGCTCAGAACGGTGCTCACTGTTGTTCGAGCAGCCAGTTCAAGAGTTAAAAGTACAGAAACAGATTTGCAGTGGCACAAGGGACCAAATGACTTAAGGTACCAGTGATAGCTGGTGCAAAATCAGTTTATTCACCTCAAGATTATCAGAAGGTCCAACAGTACAAAGCTCCTTCTTGGTCACCCTAGCGCCTCGACTCCTCATAAGTCTTCAAAGGAATGTGACCAAGTAAGGGGATACATCGTTAAATGCAGATACAGAGCTCATTAAAAATTCATTCAAGCTCATCAGTCAAGCAAAGTATAATAACACATATGTTTATAAAGTGCATTTAAAAGATATAAAAAATGTGTTAAAATGCATTTAAAAGAATGTGAATCCAAGCTACTAGATAGACTACTCCATAGTTAACAGTGTCTCTAACATTTTTATAACATTTTTGTTTCTGACATTTCTCATTTAATGACTACTGTGGACTCATGCTGCTTGCTAGCGCTCAAGTAATCAAAAGAGGAACAAAGGGAGGAGGAGGAAGGAGTATGTGAGTGGAGGTCATAGGTTCCAGTCCCAGATGGGTTCAAGGCAACTAGCTAATATATTTTTATGGAAACGTAATGTCTTTTGAGTAGTGGTCTGAGATCAATTACCAGACTGGGAAATTCATGGCACCTCTGCTGTGGAACTGAGACCATCCAAGTAGCTCAGACCCAAGGTAGAAATGAAAAGCAAACAAAAAGGCAAGATTGACACCACTGAAAATAGTAACAATTTATGTGCAATAACTAATTATCTTTTCTTTCACTGTCATTGAATCCCTTTGGTTTTGCACAATCTAACTTATAGATCTATATGCTCTCTTTTTCAAGTAGCATGTTGGGTCTGTCTTCACCAAACTTAGTAGTGGTATCCATTCCAAGCCAATAAACTGAACGCTGTCTCATTTTGATTGGTGATGTTTGCTGAAATGCAACCCCACTGATGTGTCAAGTTTATTATTGATGATGGACCGTATGTGTTCTTGTAGCCAGTGTTTCAACGGACGAACAGTCTTACCCACATATAGAAGTATGCAACTACACCAAAGCCCATACACGACATAGCTGGTGTCACATGTTAAAAGTTGTCTGGTTTCAGTTTTCTTATCTGCATGATTAGGATGTTGAAACCACTTCCCTGCAGTACTGTACTTACAGATATTGCATCTGGCACATTTAAAGAAACCATTGGTTCAAACCCCAGGAAATCTTACTGTATTCTGACAAGTGCTGTATGGCCTCACCATAGGACTGACCCAGAACCAAAATGGTTATTAGAACCTACGCTAATGATGGAATGTTAGGCTTGAGCTCGGTTTTCAAATCACTATCCCTGGTTGCACATCCTGCAACCTTCAGATTCTTACGAAGCATGCAGAAACTAAAAATAGTAAGCTAACTTAAGTAATCCTAAATACCCTGAGTAGGGTAGGAAAACACCTTCAAGTAATAAAGGGCATTACTAAGACTCAAGTCAACAGACGCCCAAGAAACTATTAGGTACCCACAGGTTTCCATCATCAGTAACAGGCAGTGTGCAATGCCCTGTAGGTCCTAGCAGGGGAGGAAGGGTGGGAGCTCAGATTACAGTAAGATTCCCTTAGAAGAAATAAAAAGATTACTATGGCACGTAATGTTCTAGGAGCGTGGATATGTTGTTCATCCACACTGTCTGGCATTGTCCCTTTCCCCTTTAAATCTTGCCGGAAGTCTTCAAACTGGCTCCTCCCACCCACCCGGGTGGTAAATACCTCGGCTCCGCCCCATGACGCCAGATCTTCCTTTCTGCTGGAAGATACAGGTTCCCTCGTGCTTTTTTGCAGCGATTGAGGTCCTGGAGTCTAATCGACGGTTTTCACCGCATCTTCTCGCTTTGAAACTCGTAAGAGTATACAACTCGGATCCGAACTTTTCGGACATGGATGACAAGTCGTCCCCCGGGTTTCGCCGGTGTCCTTGTGGACAAAAAATGTCGCGAACCGAGCCCCACCTCTTGTGCATTTATTGCCTCGGTACCGTGCATGATACCTCGCAATGCACTATTTGCTCTGCCTTCCATTCCACCGTTCTGGAGAGCCGTCAGGCGCGCCTGAAGCTGGGGAGACCGGAGCTTCGCAATCCACCAGTGAAATCGAAGGAGGCCAGGTGGGCGGTTTCCGCGACTGCGGGATCCGCCGAGCAGCTCGAGCAGATGGCGGCCTTCAAGGAAGAAGCTGCCCAAGCTTCGGCCAACCGAAGCTTCTTCGTGCCGCTCAACTTGGGCTCCACCTTCACAGGATCCTTTCGCGATTTGTGCCAGTCTCTCCCTACTAAGGGTGAGGCGCCCTCAGGCTCGCACTCCTCCCGATCCAAAAAGAAGGATCCAAAACCATCTTCTTCTAGCCGAAGAAGACGCTACTGGGACCGAGAGCAGTCCGACTTCCAGGAGCAAGGGGTCTCGACTACGGTCGAGATCGCCTCCTCAGCTGCCGGTTTTTCAGACCTACCGTCTGGACAAGGCACTGAAGTCGAGGACACGGCTGAACCGACCGAGATTTCTGTTGACCCGATCGAGCCGTTGTCACCGACACCTGTCGATGACTTCCTGGAGAGAATGCCTATTCTCTCTTTCCCCAACGAGGAAACCCGTCCCGCGGGTATCCCGATCGAGGGCCAGGAGCCTGAACCTCGGTTTTCACCGAGTCCGACTTCCCCGACTGACAGAGCCGACGCCGTTGGACTCGATCGAGGAGTAAGTCCTCTTCGGTCGGTAGACCCAAGAAAGGACACAAACACTCCTGGAAGAGGAGGCGCCGCCACCGTTTCTCATCCTCCTCTGATGAGGAGAGGCTTCGAGGGAAACTCCGTCGATGCTATGAGGATCTTATGTGGCAGCAACTTCTGCTAACAGGCCAGAAGCCGGCTACCCCGGCGGTTCCGGCTATCACTTGGCCTCAGCCTCTTTGGCCGACACAGACTTCTTCGGCTTCTAGGGCTCCGGTCCCTTCGGTGGCCCCCGTGTGCCTTTCGGCTCGGCCAGCCACAGGCTCCCCACCAATTTTGGTGGAACCTCCACCAAAACAGCCCCTGGTAGGGGTTCCCTCTAAGGAGGACCGACAGTCTTGGTCTCTCACAGACTATCGATTACGGTCACCCTGGATCGCCCTAGCGTGCTCGAGGAGATTTAGGCGAAGCCTTGTATCTGGACCTCCGATCTGGATATCACCGGCCTTCATTCTCATGATGAGTCGTCGGTGTCAGGCTTGGAAGAAGGGCCTTCCTCCTTCCAGGGCATCCTTCGACTCATTTCAGAGTCCACAGGAATGCCTTTGCAGCCTATACAGAAAAAGGCAGAATATCCCCTCGCGGATATTCTTAAGAGGGGGGATACCCCGATGGAGGCCTTTCCAGTGGCCGGAGCCATAGTTGGCCCGGCTCTGGAACTCTGGCAGCGTCCAGCCTCCTGCCCGGCTCCATGTGCCTACATGGCCCGCAAGTACGCAGTGCCCACAGGGTCCTTGGTGGGGTTTACTGAGCATCCCTCGGTGGAAAGCCTTGTGACTGCCTCAGTATTCAGGCGGATGGGCAGCTCTGCAGATACTGACCGCCCTCTGGACAAGGAGTCCAAACTTATGGACCACTCAGCCCGGAAGGTCTACACGGCATCATCCTTGGGCCTTCGTCAGGCAAGCTCAGCAGTGATCATGGCACACTTCTCTCATGCCCTTTTGGGGTCGCTGGATGAAGTTCTTCCTCACCTCCCAGCAGACATGCAGACCACGGTCAAGCAGGTCTGGGACCAAGGCCGGGCTGTTGCCAAACAACAGTTCCAGACAGCTCTGGACATTGGTGATTCCTGTGCCCATTCACTAGTGGCAGTGGTAGCCTCTTGCCGCAGGGCTTGGCTGAGGTTATCCTCCTTTCCCGTGGATACTCAACACAAGCTAGCTGATGTGCCCCTCCTTGGCACCGACCTGTTCGGTCCGGGAGTGGCAGGTCATCTTCAGCGCATTAAGCAGTCCAATGCCACCTTAGATGCCACCTCTGCTAAGGGTTCTTCAGGCAAGAACCAGCAGAAGCGCAAGAAGAAGCCTTTTCGGCATTCTTCCCCTGCGGTCAGACAGTCCTCCTTCCAGGGAGGTCAGCAACAGCAGCAGGCTCAAGCTTGGCGCCCTAGGCCCAAGCAAGGTCCCCAGCAGGCACGCAAAGGAGGCCGAGGTGCTGGTCCAGGTGCCTCCTCCTCCTCTAAGCCTGCACAGTGACGGGTCGGGGTGGCCTCCCCCACACCCGTCACGCCAGTTCTGGGTCCTCCTGTGGGGGGCCGGCTCCGCCACTTCCTTTCCGCCTAGTCCAGTATCACTTCGGACAGGTTGGTTCTGGAAGTGGTCGGGCAGGGTCTGCCCCTAGAGTTCGAGAAGCAGTAACCTCCCAGCCGAGCCTGTGCCCCACGGAGAAAGGATCTCAGTTGGCACCCAGTGCCACCGGGAAGCACATTGCGTAACTCCTCCTCAAAGAGGCGGTTGCCCCGGTGCCGGATCCTTCTTCAGACCCAGACTTCGTCTCCAGGTACTTCCTGGTGCCCAAGCGGATGGGGGGTTGGTGCCCCATTCTTGATCTCCACGACCCGAATCGGTATCTCAGGTCTCGCACCTTCCGGATGGTAACTCTGAACCAGATCATACCATCCCTGGAGCGAAACATGTGGTTCTGTACACTGGATCTTCAGGATGCTTTTTACCATGTCCCAATCCATCCATCCCATCAGCGGTTCCTCCACTTCAGGGTCGAAGGGACCCTGTACGAGTTCAGAGCCATGCCATTCGGCCTGTCATCAGCCCCAAGGGTCTTCACCAAATGCATTGCAGTGGTGGCAGCCCATCTGTGGCGTCAAGGGGTCTGTATTTACCCCTATCTAGATGACTGGCTCCTGGTGGGTTCCTCCCTTCAGGAGGTGGAGAGGTCCAGGGACCTGACCCTCCGAACCTGCTCTCACTTGGGCCTTCTGATCAACGAGGCCAAATCAGAACTCATACCATCTCAGGTGATGGGCTTCATCGGGGGCAGAGCTCGACTCTTGTCAAGCCAGAGCTCGGCTCCCAGCGGACAGGGTGGAGGTTCTCTCCTCCTTTGCCCAATCATTTCTGGTTGGGCACTTGCGCCCTGCCCGGGACTTCCTGCGCCTCCTGAGTTACATGGCGGCGTGCACCTCAGTGGTCCATTGGGCCAGAATGCACATGCGCCCCTTTCAATGGGAGCTGGCTGCCCAGTGGTTTGAGCGTCAGGGTCTTTTTCGACCAGCTGATCACAGTCACCCAGAGGATGTGGGATGCTCTCCAATGGTGGACCGTCCCGAGTCATTTGCAGGAAGGAGTCCCGTTTGTCTGCCCCAAGCTGACAGTCGTCCTTACGACCGACGCCTCTCTCATGGGCTGGGGAGCCCACATGGGGGACAACAGAGTCCACGGGTTCCGGACCCCCGAGGAGTCCCGATGCCACATCAACCTGCTGGAGCTCAGAGCAGTCAGACTGGCCCTGTCAGCTTTCGCTCCTCAGCTCCGGGGTCAAGTGGTTCAAGTCCAGACGGACAATACCACGACCATGTACTACCTCAACAAACAGGGCGGCATGCACTCCCGTCTGCTCTGCAAGGAGGCGCTCTGGATCTGGACCTTCGTCAGCTGGCTGGAGGCAGATCTCCTAGCCATCCATGTGGCAGGAGTTGTGAACCAACTGGCGGATGCTCTCAGCTGCATAGGCCAGACATCCCACGAGTGGTCTCTCCATCCAGAGGTAGCTTACGACCTGTTCTCCCATTGGGGCAAACCGTTGGTTGACCTGTTTGCCTCCAGGGAGAACACCAATCTGAGGCTGTACCATGCCCGCCCACCTCAGCAGGGTTCGCTGCAGGGGGATGCCTTCTCGAGGCCGTGGACCCGAGACCTCTTCTATGCCTTCCCTTCATTTCCCTTGATCCACAAGGTGTTACTCAAGGTGAGGAGGGACAAGGCGAAGGTGATTCTGGTAGCCCCAGATTGGCCACGCCAGTTCTGGTATCCAGATCTCCTCAGCCTCAGCTGCAGGGCCCCGGAGTGGCTGTGTACACGCCCGGACCTGATATCGCTGAACCAGGGGAAGGTCTTCCACTCGGACCTTCAATCTCTGCACCTCACAGCCTGGTTACTGAGCGGCTAGAGTTCCAGGCTTTGGGTCTATCTGAGGATGTCTACACCATGGTGGCAGCATCTCGAAAAGAATCGACCAGAAAATGTTATGCCTTCAAATGGAAAAGATTTTCCATTTGGTGTCAAGGAAAAAGCCTGGACCCCTTATCCTGCTCCATGGCTAACATTCTAGACTACCTTTGGTCCCTCTCCAAAGGGGGTCTTCGGTCATCGACCCTTAGGGTGCACCTGGCAGCCATCTCTGCTTACCGGGCGCAGGCCGGTTAGCCGACTTTGTCTCAGGAGACAGTGATTGGGCACTTTTTCAAAGGCCTGGATCACATATCCCCTCCGGTGCGTGAACCTCCACCTCCATGGGATCTTTTGCTGGTTTTGGCAAAGCTCATGGGCAAGCCATTCGAACCCATGCACAAGTGTGAGCTCTCGCACTTGTCGTGGAAGACTGCCTTCTCAGTGGCTATCACGTCAGCCAGAAGGACAGGGAGCTCAGGCGCTTCAGTGGACTCCCTTATCTGGTCTTTCACGGGACAAAGTTGTCCTCGCCCACCAAATTCCTTCCGAAGGTGGTGTCAGAGTTTCACCTCAACCAGGTGTTGACTCTGCCGGTATACTACCCTAACTACACCTCGGATGCCGAGTACAGGCTCCATACTCTGGACCTCAGGCGTGCGCTCTCCTACTAAAGGAGAGGACGGCGGAAATTCGGGGAGAGGTTCGCCAGCTGTTTTTCACCTATGCTGAAGCCGCTCCTGGCAGACCTGCAGCTAAATGGACTATTGCAAGATGGATTACATCATGCATAAGTCTGTGTTATGAATTGGCGGGCAAGGAGCCTCCCAAAGGGATAAGGGCTCATTCTACCCGCCATACTGCTGCCTCGGTGGTTGCTTCCAGGGACATCCCTATCCAGGAAATCTGTCGGGCTGCTACCTGGAAGTCAGCAAACACCTTTATTACCCATTACCACATCAACCTAGAGTCACGCCGTGATGCTGGTTTTGGGGCCTCGGTTCTCCAATCTCTGTTTCCTAAGTAGGGGGTGTGCGCCTTGCCTCCCTCCTCCCGGAGAACTGTAGGAGTCTGCCAGACAGTGTGGATGAACAACATATCCATGCTCCTAGAATAACAGGTTACTCACCTGTAACAGTAGTTCTAGGAGTGGTATATGTTGTTCATCCATACGCACCCACCCGACCTCCCCGGCTTAAGGCGCACAACCTGGCTTCCAGCGGGTTAGATCTGGCATCATTGGGCGGAGCCGAGGTATTTACCACCCGGGTGGGTGGGAGGATCAAGCTTGAAGACTTCCGGCAAGATTTAAAGGGGAAAGGGACAATGCCAGACAGTGTGGATGAACAACATATACCACTCCTAGAACTACTGTTACAGGTGAGTAACCTGTTCTTTTCTTTAAACCCCAGGAAATCTTACTGTATTCTGACAACTGCAGACTACCCAAGCAGTGCCACTGGAGGTGGGCAGAGGACCTGTTTAGGAAACAAGTTCTGTGAAACTGCTGTGCCAAACCTGGCATCACTCCTGGCCTGGGTAACATAAAAACATAGATGTTGATGGCAGATAAGGAATGCAAGGCCCATCCAGTCTGCCCATTTCTTTTTCTGCCTTATGAATGTGCCATCGGCCTTTGCTCTGTCAATGGCCTATCTATTCATACTCATCTGTATTGCTCCCTTATACCTATCCCATGCCTGTTTGAAGCCCTGCACTGTATTCATATCTACCACTTCCTGAAGTAGGCCGTTCCATGCATCCACCCTTTCTGTGAAAAAGAACTTCCTCACATTACCCCTTAATCAACCTCCCTCTAATCTGTTGTGTCCTCTTATCCTGCTATTTTTCTTATATTGAAACATGTTAGACTCTTTCACCTTGTTAATGCCCTTAAGGTGTTTGAATGTTTCGATCATATCCCTCCTTTGCTCTAGGGTATACATATTGAGCTCCGTTAATCTGTCCTCATATGTTTTCTGATGCAGTCCCTGCACCATTTTGGTTGCCCTTCTCTGGACTGCCTCAATTTGGTTAATGTCCTTGTGAAGGTGTGGCCTCCAGTACTGCATGCAGCACTCCAGATGGGGCCTAACCAGTGTCTTGTAAAGAGGGATTATAACCTCCCTCTTCCAACTTGTGATACCTATACTAATACACCCCGACATCCCTCTAGCCTTACCTACTGCTTTAATGGTCTTCTTGGATGATTTCAGGTCATCGGTGATGATGACGCCCAAGTCTCTTTCTTCCCTTGTGACTGCCAGCAACTCCCCTACCAGCCTATAGGTGGCTTCAGGGTTTATCTTCCCTATGTGCATGATCTTACACTTCTTTGCATTAAACTCCAGTTGCCACTCTTCTGACCATTTTGCTAGTTTATCCAGATCTCCTCTCATTCTGCCCACCCCATCTGGATCATCTACTCTGTTGCAGGTCTTGGTGTCATCTGCAAACAGACAAACCTCACCATCCAGTCCATCTGCAATGTCACTGATGAAGAGGACTGGCCCCAGGACTGATCCCTGAGGTACCCCACTTGTAACTTGCATCTCTTCTGACTGTATACCATTTAAAATCCACTCTCTGTTTTCTGCCCATCAACCAGTTTGCCACCCAGTTGACCAAACAATAATGCTTCGTGAATGTGTGAACTGTTTTCCATGTAGTTACTTTACAGATTTCCCATAGAGGAATATCTGTTGAAGCTGCTATAGACACAGCTGTCCCCCTTGTAGAATACAGTAAGATTCCCTTAGAAGAAACAAGATTACTGTTTTAAGTAATGTTTTCTTCTGTGTGGCAGCCAGGTTTGCCCAGTTGTAGGTGCAATGGGTTTAAGTCTGCTTTGTACCAGCATGTCTTTTAGATTGCTGGCCCTGCTAAAATATACTTGAGGTTTTGGTCCCACTGTCTAATCACTTAATAGAACATGACAGTTTCTGTGGATAATATGTCTTATGCTTCCTGCCTTGTGATTGAATTCTGTAATGAAAGTGCAGGATTGTGTGTGGGATGTAGTGGGTTTGTCCTGTAACAAAGAGTTCCTGTCACATACGAGTGCTTTCAGTTTTTGACTTTGTAGTAAGTTGCTGTCATAACCCCCGCACTTAAATCTCTCCATAAGTTCATTTACTTGTTCTTCGAACATTTGTTCTGAACTACAGTTCTGTCTTATCCTTAACATTTGGCTATAAGGAATGGAGTCTTTTAAGTGTTGGGGATGAGCGCTCTTCGTATGAAGCACAGAATTTGTAGCAGTGTGTTTCCTATAACATTGTGTAATAGCTGTGCCATTCTCAGTGTCTGCTTTCAATGTTAGAACTAAAAAATTAATTGTAGTGCTATTCATTTCAAAGATGAGTTTGATATTCAAATTGTTGTCATTAAGCCATTCCATGAATACTTGCACTGCCGTGGTGTTGCCTTGCCAAATACATAGCACATCATCAACAAAGCGGTACCAATGATTGATATGTGCTATGTATGGATTTAAATCTGGATTGAACACAATTTGTTAGTTCCCAGTGACCGAGAAACAAGTTTGCATAACTCGGTGCCATGGCGGCACCCATGGCAGTGCCACAATTCTGTAAATAGAATTGTTCTTTGAACTTGAAATAATTATGTGTGAGGATAAACTCCAACGCTTCAATAATGAAGTCTTTTGGAATCTCCTCCACAACATTCTGGTCCAGGAAGAACTGCACAGCAGACAGTCCCTGCTGTGTAGTATGAAGGCATAGAGGGATTCAACGTCTGTACCTAACCAACACATGTCCTTCTCCCATTTAACATTCTGAAGTTTGTTTAGGAAATCTTTTGTGTCTCTGATATAAGAATCCAATGTGAGTACACGCTGTTGGAGAAAAAAATCTATAATTTTCCCAGCATTTCATGTTAAGCACCCAAACCTCGACCTTGGCACTCAACCTCTTTCATAGTAACTTAGGATTCTTGCGTCCTACCCCTACCCCTTGCATCCCCCTTCCCCCTCTCCACCCTTCCTCCCCCCTCCCGTTGCCCCACTTCTGCTCACATCCTCCACTCCCACCCCTCTCTTACTCTTCCCAGCCCACCCTCCCACATCCCTTCCTACACCCTGTGGCCTTTTTGTCTTGACAAAGCCTGCTGGCCGATATCAATGTGCTGTATGCATTTTCCTGTGCCGGAAACTGATTAGCATAACGTGTCTCTGTTGTTTTACATTGACTGTCCATTGTGATTTTTATACCTCCTATTTACACTTTATTGTACCGTACTTTACTCTCCTGTTTAATCTGTTGTCCTTTCTACTGACGTGGAACCTTTGTAAAAGAGCTGTTAGAGCAAAGGTTTATGTAATCCGAGACTTAAATAAAAAAATTAAAATGTCAGTACCCAAAACAATGGGTCTCCCTGGTGGATTAAAGCATTTTTTATGAACCTTTGGCAGGATGTAAAAGCATGGTGTGATGGGATAATCATTCCACGTGTACTGGAATTCATTTTCTGTAATTTCCCCATTATTCAAGGCTCATGACAACAAACTGTGCAGTTCCTTTCTGAAAATACCAGTGGGGTCAAAGTTCAGTTTACTGTAGTTTACAACATCATCCAGTAAGTCTTTTGCTGTTTTGATGTAATGTTCCCTGTTCATGATGACAATGCCCCCTTTGTCAGTTGATTTAATAACAATCGGAGTATTGTTTGATAATTCTTCCAAAGCACTGAACTCTTCTGTTAATAACACTATTTTGTATATTAGAACAGAAAGCTGAACTTGGTTTAAATCTATTTTTCTTAATGTTTCTAAAGTGTACGCCAGCATAAATCAAGCCTCTGCCTCTCGATTGTGTGGGCGGATCTCCAGTATCACCCTGTTCATTCTGATTCAAAATGCTGTTCAACACATCTAAGTCATAAGCAAAATTATCAATTTCACTATAGCCATGATTACCAACTGATGTTTCCTGTGTCTCATCAGTTCCAGAGATCGTTGTTTCTTGATTTGCCACGGTCACATTTATTAAATAGTCAACATCTTCTCTTTAAGTTACTTCTTCCACACTACCTCCCATTGTTATGTCTGGGTGCTCTGAAGGTCTGGTTGCAGATGTCCTTGCTGAAAAATAAAACACTTTTAATTTAAATTTTCTAAAGATTTTAAACAAGTCTACAACAACTTTATAGTAATTAACTGTTGGGGTTGGGATAAAGCTTAGGCCTCTGGTTAACACTTCCTCTTGGTGTTTTGTGAAGTTGTGCTCAGACAGATTAATAATCTGATGTTTGTATTCTATTTCTTTTTCCCTTTGGTTCTCAAAGTTCATTCTGACAGCTCTCTTACCCCCCTCTCTTCCTGCGCCTTGTTTTCTGCCCCTATTCTGTTTTTTGGCTGCTTTTGCTTCTGCTGGACATTGGAAGGGCCAGCTGACTCTTCTTCTTGTCTCTGATTTAGAGAAGCAGATTGATCAGTGTCAATAGTATTGTTTCTGGTTCTGTCTGTAGAAAATCTGACCCTGGAACACCCCCTGCTTTAGGAACGGTTCATGCTGTTTGGTCTTTTGTTTTTGGCCAGTTAACTATGTGGCCCTTTTTGTAATCAGTGTTATTTTTAAGCAACTTCTTAGCTTTTCTATCAGTGATGGTCTTTTCGTATTTAATTAATTTTGTTTTCAGTTTTATGTCCAGGTCTTTATATTGTACTTCAAACTTAAACCCAATGACAGTGTCCTTGGCTTCCTTAAGATGTTCTAAAAGTTCTTTGTATTTAATGGTGTCACTTTTTATAAGTAGTTTTATGAAAATTTTGACACATTCAGCAGAAGCTGCTAGCCGCTCTTCTTTGTAGCAAAATTCTTCTATTCGCCAAGAAGGTGTTATTGTTATGCGTAAGCCTCTCGGGGTTTGCTCCCTACTAAGATACTCTTCAAGAGTGGAAATATTGAATGAAATATCTATTTCTTTCAAACGCAATTTTTCTGAGGTAAAGAAGGCACTTTTAAAATTATCTTCTGTCTCTGTTTGCGCTCCTGCTCCATGAATCCTTTGCCTGGCTTGTCTTCTTCTGTCCGCCAATTCCTCAATGTTCTGCCAGTTATAACTCTGTTCGTTTTGCTCTTCTGATTCGGTATTCTGAGTCTCCGGCTGGTTGCTCATTCTTTCATTCGAAAACGGAATAGAGGATTATATAAAGAGCTTTGTAAATCCTGTTTGTCAGTCCCATGCGAAGATGCAGTAGCGTGGGTGTCAGCAGCAATGGCGGCAGTTAGCAAACAAGTCAAAAGAAATGCTGCAACTTACCCAGCTCAGAACGGTGATCACTGCTGTTCAGGCAGCCAGCCCAAGAGTAAAAAGTACAGAAACAGATTTGAGGTGGCACACGGGGCCAAATGACTTAAGGTACCAATGATATCTGGTGCAAAATCAGTTTATTTGCCTCAAAATTATCAGAAGCCTTTTTTGAGAAAGAAAAGATAATTCGTTATTGCACATAAAGTGTTACTATTTTCAGTGGTGTCAATCTTGCCTTTTTGTTTGCTTTTCCTTTCTACCTTGGGTCTGAGCTTCTTGAATGGTCTCGGTTCCAGAGCAGAGTTGCCATGAATTTCCCAGTCTGGTAATTGATCTCAGATCACTACTCAAAAGACATTACATGTTTCCATAAAAATATATTAGCTGGTTGCCTTGAACCCATCTGGGACTTGAACCTATGACCTCCACTCACATACTCCTTCCCCCCCCCCCCCCCCACCGTCACTTTGTTTCTCATTTGAATACTTGAGCGCTGGCAAGCAGCATGAGTCCACAGTAGTGATTAAATGAGATATGTTAGAAGCAAAAATGTTATAAAAATGTTAGAGACATTGTTAACTATGGAGTATTCTATCTAGTAGTTTGGATTCACGTTCTTTTAAATGCACTTTATAAACATATGTGTTATTATACTTTGCTTGATTGATGAGCTCTGTATCTGCATTTAACGATGTATCCCCTTACTTGGTCACACCCCCCCTTTGAAGACTCGCGAGGAGTCGAAGCGCTAGGGTGACCGAGAAGGAGCTTTGTACTGTTGGACCTTCTGATCATTTTGAGGTGAATAAATTGATTTTGCACCAAATATCATTGGTACCCTAAGTCATTTGGTCCCGTGTGCCACCGCAAATCTGTTTCTGCCTTGTTGCACTGCCCCATCACCTTGACCAGATATGATAACCTCAGTATCTCTATCCTGCTTTGCGCCCATCAATACCCTCCCATTTTTATACACTGCCCCATGGTTTCTATGCCCTAGGTGCATTACTTTGCACTTTGTTGCATTGAAACCCAGCTGCCATACCCTCCATCACGCCTCGAGTTTTCTCAGATCTCTTTTCTATCTCTCTACACCCTCCAGAGTATCCACCCTGTTGCAGATCTTGGTGTAATCTAAAAAGAGGCATACCTTCCCTTCCAGCTCTTCTGCAGTGTCACTTAGGAAGACATTGAAGATAATTGCTCCCAACTCCGAGCCCTGAGGTACCCCAGTGGTCACTGTACCCTCATTCGTGTGAGTGACATTTACCACCTCCCTTTGTTGTCTACCTATCAACCAGTTCCTTTCCCTGTTTACCATGTTGAGTCCCACCCCTAAACTGCCCAGTTTTCTTATAAGCCTCCTATGTGGTACTATGTCAAAGGCCTTGCTGAAATCTAAATAGGCCACATCCACCGCCCCACCCTGATTTATTTCCCTAGTCACCCTGTCGAAGAAGTTGATCAGGTTTATCTAACATGACCTCCCCTGCAAGATTCCATGCTGTAGTGGATCTTGTAACCCACTGGATTTAAGATATTCCACTAGCCTTTACATTAAATATTGTTTCCATTAACTTCCCCACCACTGATGTTAAACTGATTGGCCTATAGTCACCAGGGCCTCCCCCACCCCGCTGCCGTGCTTATGGAGTGGGACTACATCTGCCCTCCTCCAGTCCTCTGGAACCACTCCTGTTTCCAGTGAGTTGTTGAATAGGACTGTCAGAAGTGCAGCCAGTAACTCCCTGAGCTCCCTCAGCACTGTTGGATGTATTCTGTCTGGCCCCATAGCCTTGTCCACTTTCAGATTTTCAGGTCCTCTCAGGACTCTTTCCTCTGTGAATGGACTTGTGTCCATCTTCCTTCCCCTCAGTGCTCCTGCTGCTTGTATGTGGTCCATCCCCCTCTTCCTCCACTGTGAAGACAGAGCAGAAGTACTGTACCTGCACAGGATATCTGCTTTTTGCTGATCCCCAGCACAATCACCCTCTGCCCTTCTTATCCTCACTATTCCCCCCGTTGTCTTCTTTTTACGGTTGTGGGCAGAATCTACAGTCGTTTTGCTTCTTTTGCTCCAAAAACAGTCGATCGTGGCATGCTTCCGTTGGAATTTTTGAAGTATCTTTTCGAAAGTCCAACAGAGCTGGGAGCACTCTGCCATGATCAACTGCTGTGGAGTAACAGCCGAAACAGCCACACTGTTTTGGCTACTACTTCCACATTCCAGAACAGGAACTGCGCATGCACCACTCATACTGCCGGTGCCATCTTGGGAAGGGCAGAATGCCATTCACCACAACTACGCATGCGCGAGTGTTGTGCATGTGTAGTTGCATTGCTGCCGCTATCTTGGAGATGGCATTCAGAGGCTCTCCTTCTCCGACATCAGAAGCTCACCACAGCTGTATCGGCTCTGGCTAGAATTTGTTGCTTATGTCACAGGTGCTGAAGGCTACACACCTGGGCATGGGGTATGTTCCTTGACAGCCACCACCCTGTCATGTCTTACTGCTTACATGTCCTTAGTGGCTACATAAGGTTAAAACCTTTACCCTCCTCCATAATATTCTACATACTAGATGAAGGCATTATCCAAGAATTAAGTAATGCAGTACTTATTTGTTTTTTGGCAGAAGTCAGTCTAAAGATGGAAGTCTTTAACATGGAGCTGATGCAGTTTCTACGAATGACTTGACAGCTGGTTTCACTTCCTGTCACTTCCAGTAGTGTATGTGTAGAAGTGGGAACATGCCATTTCTTAATCTTGATACAAAATGGTTGCCTCCAAGGGATTGAGTTAAAGGGTCTCAAAGGGACTGACTTAAAGGAATTATATTAAATATCTGTGCATTTTATAAATGACTGAAAGAAGTGTTGAAATAACATTCTTTTTGTCTTGGCTGTAGCATCTCTCATAGTATCCGGTGCCTATGACAAAACAGTATCTGTCTGGGATACCGAGGGAGCGTGTAAGAAGCTCACATTGAAGGTAAGACAATATGAAAACAAAAGAAGCTATACAAAAAAATATTTTTTTTTACTAACAATATTTGAGCAGGAAATGAACACTGAGCTGTAACTGCTTATTTCTAGATAGTTTTGGATATGGCCAGGTGCCAGAGATGGACAGAAGGGACTTAAACATCTCATCCAAAGGACGGCTCCTCCGTAGTGCAGCACCCCTTCCTCCCCCCACTGCTGCAGTACAGTGGCAGTACTGGCCCAAGTTTCTGATATGCATCTTGAACCGGCCATGACCAGTCTTCCTGCCCCGGAGGGAGTGCATCAGTCTAGTTAGTCACGGCTCCAGTGTAGTATAATTTAATAATAATAGTGGTCTAAGTACCCTGTATTTACCATCCAGAAGGACGGCACTTGTGGCCTTTGACTTGAAATGTGCAGAATTAGGCTGGCTTGGTGGCAAGGTGGCAGAAGACCTGGGTTTCATCCAGGCCAAAGCTGGCCAGTTCTCCAGTTGCATTGTGGTTACAAAGCGTACAAGCTTCAGCTCCAGTGGGAGGCAAGGGTGGGTCCTGCCATGCCAGCAACCACTTGTGGCAATTGTGATGGTCTGCAGGATGAGCTTGCATGTGTCTCAGATTTCAGCTTGACTGGGGAAAGGAGAGTAGTTAGATAATGGGAAAAAATGCATCTTTCTTGGACCAGCAGTGGTGTAAGTCCTCCCTTCAAACCACAAGATTGTTATTCTGCTCCTGTATTTATTATCTCAGAAGAGATATGGCAGAAGGTCCTTCCATGGAGTGGTAAAAGCCTCCAAATGAGACATATACCCCTTGTGGTAGCAATAGTTTGTGAGACCTTGACTTGAGACCGCTCCCAAGGACTGAAGTTGCTTTCAAACAGCATTCAAATGTAGACTTGTCTGTAGGCAACATGTTTGCCAGCAGCTGCACGTGTGTGGTACAGTTATAGTGAATTACTTCAGTGGTTATGTAGCTAGACAGTTTTAATGATCAGTGGATTTACAGGTGGTCAGTATTTTGATTTGAAATTGTGACTGCTAAGATTATGTAAATGAAGGGGTATCTTTTAAGGGGCTGAGCCCCACCTTACACTGCCACCAAACAACCAGGGGGGCTTTGGTGGCTCCTGGGTTAGGGGGTTCACAGGACTTCAAACACCTGGTGCCTGTACCATGAGAAACCTAATAATGGGCTAGCTGGCAACTTAGTACAGCCCTCTGGGAAGTTGCACCTACCCATCTCCCCTCCAAAATGACTACCTCCCCTAGTACAGTACAGTGCAATTGTTCAGACATTAACAATATCAACTTAGCATGAAACACACAGATTTATTGCAGTACCAACACCTGTAGCAGAAATGGGTTGGCACAGGTATTCTTCACTCCGTTTACACCCAGTTAAATGTCCAGGTATGCTGAGCGCAGGCTAGTGGAAACCCACTGATTAGGCAAACCCTTCCTAGGTGAGTGGCAGAAACAAATTACTGTACTTTTATCTGCAATTAACAAGGCCCAACTAGACACAACTGACTTTACTACCAACCTGCAAATCTACAACTCTAACGTCTCTAGGCCACCTGTACTGAAGCACTTACCATCTCCTGCGTGGTACCAGGATTTTTGTACTTCGCTATGGGAGCTGACTTACAGCAGTCACTGGGTACCTGGGTCGAAACGTAGCAGGCCCATTCATGACTGGCCAGTGTTTGCACACTTCAAGATATAAATGCATCCGGTAGTTTCCCCAAGCACCACAGGCCATGCAGTTGCCAAAATGGCTGTTCACCCTCTTTGGACTGAGGCATTTGTAATCTGGTTGAATCATTAAAACTTGTAAATCCAAACAGTGACTCTCCCTGTAGAAAACAAGAACACTTTTCACAGTTACTCATGGTTACCAGGGATTGCTTGCCACAGCTGCTCTCCAGACCTTGACTCAGCACCACGCTGGTTAGCTTGTATGGAGGCTTACGGGTTTCTCTGGGAATTGCATGCTAGTGCCGAATGATGTTTGAGTCTAAATTGATCTTCAGTTGTTATCTGTCACAGAGGTTGACATGTATATACTGCTCATACAACCGCTCATCCAGACACAAGGCCTAGAAATTATGTACTAAGCTCACGACTGCACCACAGTAACCATTCCCATCGATCCTGCACAGCTCTACCTGCCCCCAGCCATCTCCCTGTTATACAGAGCTTTGACTTGAGGTGCCAGTGGATCACGCCACTTGTCACCAACCTCCTTGGCACATGATAGGATACTGCTGACGCCAATACAATGTCCCCACCAGAGTTCAGCATTAGCAACCATTTTTTTTTGTTTTGTTTTGTTAATGCTTTTTCTCCCTGGCCACCAGTCTGCCTACCTCATCCATGTCCAGGCATCCTCCATGGGTCTCTGGCCATCATCTAGAGGACTCCCTAGCTCCAGTCAGGTCCCACAGCTTTACCCCTGCTGCTTGCCCCCCACAGTGGGGAAGTGGAGAGCCCCCTGCACTCCACCACCTAGACCAGATCCAGTGTCGCCATGTACCTTCAGGGCCAAGCAGATCCCCCATGAAGATGGCCACCTTGCTGCCACGACTGGTGCCCATTTTCCCATATTCTCCCCTTGTGGCGTGTATGGCGTGCAATGACACCAATAGACAGGCACGTGTACACGCTACCACATGTTCTCCTTCCCGGCGTCAGCCACAGCACGTCCCCCACTGTCTGCCGGCACCCTGCATGACCCCCAGCCATCGCTAGAGGCCACCAGGACACTGAGGCAGAACGCCCCCCCTTCCTGGGGAAGGAGAGCAGTCCTATGGATGCTTAATCCTTCTGCTCCCCTGCCAGCCCCCGGCGACCCAGGCTCGTTCCCGAACCCGGGTTGCTGGCGTGGTGCGAGGTGTGGCATCCAGTGTCTCAACCCTCAGCGCCACCGGGTCGGCCAGCAACCATTTTTGAGCCTGGGAAAGGTACGCATTGGGTATCCCTGAAGTCAAAGGACACATCAGGTGAAAGCCCCACGTAGTTCAAGCAACCCATGCCTGTAACAGTGGTACAGCAGTTAGCACAGGGGTGATCTGCAGACCTCCAGTGCAAAGGGAGGAGGGGGATAGGGATCTAGTGAATCAAATTAACAACATGACAACAAGAAGTGAGGTATTACTGCTGTGTGACTTCAGTATCTCAGACGTGGATTAGACCAAGGGGCAGGCCTCAGACAGCTAGTGGTTGACCCCACCAGAGATAGGGTGGTTCTGGACCTCGTACTAACCAATGGGGACAGAATCACAGACATCAAGGTGGAGGGGCAACTGGGATCCAGTGACCACCACATAGCGTGGTTTAGCATGGGGTCAGAGACACAGTCTAGTCACACGAGGGCAAAGGTCTTAGATTTTAGGAGGGCGGATTTCGTTAAAATGGAGAGGTGTATCAAGGAGGCCCTGGCAAGGAGGGAAATGTGAGGGGGAGTTGAGGAACAGTGGGAACACCTGAAGGGAGCCATAGAGGAGGTGACGAAACGATGCATCAAGATAGTAAACAAGGGCAAGAAAAGGAGGAAACCACTATGGTTCTCAAGAGAGGTGGCAGACAGGGTAAGGGCCAAAAGGGTAGGCTTCAGGAAATACAAGGAGACTTGAAGGGAAGAAGACAGGGAAGTATACCTAAAGAATCTAAGGGAAGCAAGGAAGGTTGTTAGGAGGACCAAGGCACAGACTGAAGAAAGATTAGTGCAGATGGTGAAGAGAGGGGACAAGACATTCTGTCAGTACATCAGCAAAAGAAGGAAACTGGGGTGGGGGATGGGTGGGGAGTATTGTAAGGCTCAAAGGAAAACAGGAGTGTAAGGAGGGGAGCTAAAAGGGTGAAATATTGAACAAATATTTTTGTTCCGTATTTTCTAAAGAGAGTCAGGGACCACAGCTGAAAATCAGATACGAAGGGGGAGTGGTAGACAGCAGTCCATTCATAGAGGAGAGAGTCTTGGAGGAGCTCACAAAGCTGAGGGTGGACAAAGCAATGGGGCCAGATGGCATGCACCCAGGTATACTAAGGGAGCTGTGAAGGGAGCTAGCAGCACCTCTGGCAGCCATGTTCACTGAGTCGCTCAGCTCAGGAGTGGTACCAGAGGACTGGAGGAGGGCACATGTAGTCCCTCTACACAAAAATGGTAGTAGAGAAGAGGCAGGTAACTATAGACCAGTCAGCGTCACTTCAGTGGTGGGTAAGATCATGGAGGCACTGCTTAAAGAAAGAATAGTGGCACACTTGGAATTGAATGGTGCCCAGGATCCGAGACAACATGGATTCACAGCAGGATGATCGTATCAAACGAATCTGATAGATTTTTTTGACTGGGTGACGAAGGAAGTAAATTGGGGGGGGGTAGTAGACGTCACCTTCTTCAATTTCAGCAAGGCCTTCGACACCGTCACACACAAAAGGCTGGTTACATAGAAATATACTTTGACAGCAGATAAGGACCACTTGGCCCACCCAGTCTGCCCATTTCAAACAACATGAAGTCTTGCTATATTACAGACATTAGCAGTTTGATCCAGCTCTAGAACTGCCCCAGGGTGAAATGGTTAAAACCATTCCAAAATAGAATTTTGGCACGAGAGCAGCTCTATCTGTGTCATTTCAAACTTGAACTGTCAGATTCTTTACTCCGCCTCAGTGAACAGTCGCTCCAGAGATTTCTCCTTCTGCTCGGTTCATTTCTCGGTTTAAAAGTGTTTTCTCTTGGATTTAACCGAGAATAGTTTTATTTTAACCGCAAAACCGCTCGTTCAAGCTCTATCTGTGGTAACCGTAAGTAAATGAAGGTTTTGTCTGTGTGGAACTTGTAGTTATCGGTTCGGTTTGAACCCGATCAGTGGGTTTAAACTCATTTAAAACTAAAGTTACTATTTTAGAGTGTGTGGTTCTTGGTTCTGGTTCTAAAAAAACGGATTTATTACGGTTTTTCCAATACTCGTGACACGGTTAGGAACCGATCAAGGGTGTTCGCCTGGCACTGCCGCTAAAGGGCAAGTTTTGGTTAGGCTTGCATTATGTCTGAGAAACCCAATGAAAACCGGGCCACTGGTTTCAACACTGTGATGTTTGTGGGGAAGTCTTTGCCAAGGCTGACCCACACACCACATGTGTTTATTGTCTGGGGTTTGACCACTCCAGTCAGACTGCCAGGTATGTAAAATTTCCTGCAGCCACCCTGGAAAAAGATTGGGCAGGCTCAGGGAACGAGAGGCCAAGTCCACTGACCGATGGCCAGCCCGGTTCGGTGCCAACCGAACCAGAGGGAGTGCCTCTGACCAGGGCTAGACTTCCTGGCAAAGAAAAGCTGGTTCTGAGGAACCAATTCCAGTAAAGAAAACAAGAAAATCAGCAGGTCTGGAGTCCAAAATTCCTTCTCCAACTGCTGCAGAGATAGCAAAAGCCATACAAATTGTCCAGTCACTGTCTCAGGGTCCGTCCGAACCACCACTATCTGGTAAAAGGTCGGTTCGTCCGGTCCCAGTGGTTCAGGATTATGATATTGAGGAATTTTATGAACCAGAGGAGGGGGAGGAGGATTATGAACGGTATGAATGTGGCTGGGAAGGTCTGGGTGTGCCCATTGAACCGGACATCTCCCCAGACAGACCTTTAGAATCTCCCCCTATGCTGTCTGAGTCCCCATCTCATTTTATGTTTTATAAAAAAGTTGCTGAAACCCTCCAGCTTCCTTTAGAAGAGGCTGTGGATGAGCAAGAGGAGCCTGATTTTGTAGAAATGATGGATATTCCAGAGTCTAGGAGATTGTCTATTCCTTTACATAAGTCTTTTAGAAACAAACAATTAAAATTTTAAAAGCTCCTAATTCTGTGCCTCCTGTAGATAAAAAGATGGACAGAAGGTATATATTGTCAGGCCCTGATACAGAATTCCTTTCAGCAATGCAGTCATGTTAGTAGTTCAGGCTGCTGCCTGTGATAAAGCTAATATTCCTTGGCTTCACATCCTCCTGACAAGGATTCCAGGAAGATTGATGCCATGGCAAAAAACAGTATATGGCAGCCTCTCTGGGACTCAGGCAAGCAAATTATATGGCTTATGTAGCTAGGTATCAGAAATCTAGATGGGATACTGTTATGCAATTGGCCAAGCAGGCCCATGGCCAGCTGGCTAGTGAACTAGAACAGGTGGCTGCTGATGGCATTGAAGCCTCTAAGGTTCAGTTTCATACTGCTGTGATGTTAATGATGTTTCCTCTAGGGTCATGGCCACATCTGTAGATTTTAGTAGGTTGGCCTGGCTCAGGTGTACTAGTTTGTCACAGGATACCCAGACTAAGGCTATGGATTTTCCTGTGGTGGGAAATTCTCTGTTTGGAGAGCAGACAGAGAATTACATGAAGAAGATGGATGTATATAGGACTACTTACAAGAGTGCCCAGGCTAAGGAGCGGCAAGCCACTCCTCAAAGGCATGCCCCCAGGGGTAGGGGTAGACTCAGGCCTCCTCTGCCTATGCTCAGAGGGGCTTCTTCAGAGGCAGGGGCAGACGAGGGGTTGGCAGACTTGCTCCCACCCCCCAGTCTAAAGCTCCTGCAAAACAGGCACCCTGATGGGGTGCCCAGGGCCGATTCTCCTGTACCAGTGGGGGGCAGGCTGGCTTACTTCAGTCAGAATTGGGCTTCTAACCTCAGACAAGTGGGTTCTGGAAGTAGTAAGCCAGGGTCTGGTTCTCAGCTTCAAAAGTTTCCCAAGTTGAGAAGCAGACTTTTCTACCTGCAAGTGCTTCAGAGACCCTCACTCTGGAAACAGAGGTCTCATCCCTGTTAGCTCTCAGAGCAGTAGAAAGGGTCCTCCCTGCATCAGGGCAGGGGTCTGTATTCAGATACTTCCTTACCCAAAAGACAGGAGCATGGCGGCCCATTTTAGATCTCAGATATCTGAACAAGCATCTTTTGAAACCAAAGTTCAAAATGGTAACTCTGGCAATGATTTTACCTTCCCTAAGGCCAGGGGCTGGCTAGCTCCCTGGACCTCAAGGATGCCTATTTCCATGTCCTAATCAGAAGATCCCATCAGTACCTCAGATTCGAACTGCCCTCAGGTCATTACCAGTTCAGAGCAATGCCCTTCGCCTTACCTCTGCTCCAAGGGTATTCACAAAGTGTCTAGCAGTGGCAGTGGCCCACTTAAGGAGGCAGAGGATTGCTGTTTTTCCTATCTAGATGACTGGCTCATTGTAGGCCAGTCCCAGAACAGGTAAAATCTCACCTGCAGGTCACCCAGCAGCTTCTCACCTCCCTGGGTTTTCTGCTAAACCTACCAAAGTCGGTTCTGGAACCAGTCCAGGTACTCACCTTTATAGGGGCAGAATTGGACACAAAGCTAGCCAGAGCCTTTCTTCCCCAGAAAGGGTAAGAATTTAGTGGCTCTGGCCTCTTCCTTCACTCTGCAGGTCTCGACCAGCAAGACACTTTCTGCAGCTCCTGGGGCACATGGCTGCATCCACAGCTGTTGTGCAGGAGCCAGATTTCAGATGAGAGACATTCAGTTTCACTTGAGAACCTTTTGGTCTCAGAGAAGAGACCCCCTTTCCAAGTTGGTCCCAGTGACTCGAACCTTGATCCTAGCTCTCCAGTGGTGGCAGGATCAGAGCAATTTAAGAGCGGGGGTCCCCTTCATTTCTCCTTCTCACGACTTGACTCTCACTACAGATGCTTCCTTCTGGGTTGGGGAGCCCACATGGCGACCTTTCCACTCAGGGAGTGTGGTCCCCAGGAATCTCTGCTCCACATCAATTTGCTGGAACTCAGAGCTGTCTTTTTAGCTCTTCAAGCTTTTTCTGCATCTGTCCACGACAAGGTGATACAAGTCAGAACAGACAACACCACAACAATGTGGTACATCAACAAACAGAGGGGGCACTCGGTCTTCGGCCTTGTGCATCGAGGCAATGAAGCTGTGGTCTCTGGCCTATTCCCTGAACACTTCCCTCATAGCAGTTCATCTCCCAGGGAAGGACAATGTCCTAGCGGATGCCCTCAGCAGGATTTCCCAGGGCCATCACGAATGGTCCCTGGATCTTCAAGTGCTGGGGATAGTTTTTGCCAGGTGGGGCATCCCTCAGATAGATCTTTTTGCAGCCCCAGACAATCACAAACTTCCTCTGTTCTGTTGCAGGCCTCCAGTGCTGGGCTCAGTTCCCTGGATGCCCTTCTTCTGGATTGGGAGGAAGTTCCTCTATGCTTTCCCCACTTTCCTCTCCTATTCAAAGTACTAGTCAAAATCAGATCTCAGCCTTGCGGGTGATTCTGATTGCCCCGGATTGGCCAGGCAGCCCTGGTACCCCTCCTTCTGTCTCTGACAGTCCATCTTCCCTGTGCCTCCCAGGAATCACAATCTGTTGACTTGTGCCCAGGAAGGGTTTGGTTTCGGACCTCAAATCCCTCAGCCTCAAGGCCTGGCTCTTGAGGAGTTAGAGTTTGCTGATTTACACCTCTCAGGGTGTTCTTGAGATCCTAAAGGCTTCCAGAAAGCCTTCCACTAGGGCTACTTATAGTTCTAAATGGAAAAGGTTTTCCATTTGGTGTGCTGGGAAAATATTTCCCAGAATCTGCTGAATTGCCCATTTTGTTAGATTACATGGTACATCTTAATTCTTGGGTCTCAGACCAGCTACCCTGAGAGTTCATTTGGCAGCTGTGTCTGCTTTTGTGTCAGCAGGAAAGTCATCCCCTTTCCTCTCATCCTGTGTTTTCCAAGTTTTTAAGGGATTACCATACTAATCCTCCCTTTCGGGAACCGGCCCTGCTTGGGACCTTAATGTTTGCATTGCCCAGTTAATGCAACCCCTTTGAACCTCTGTCTTCTGCAGAGCTTAAGTTCCTAACTTGAAAACTGTTTTTCTAGTGGCTATCACTTCTGCCAGATGCATAAGTGAATTGCAAGCCTTGTCAGTGGAGACTGACTTTATTTCTTTCCACAGGGATAAGGTAGTCCTTAGGACTAATAGGAAGTTTTGCCTAAGGTGGTTTCAGATTTCCATCTTAATCAATCTATCTCCTTCCAGTATTTTTCACTGATCACTCCTCTTCGGGTGAGAGGAGGTTGCACAGCCTGGATGTTAAGAGAGCTCTTAGTTATTATATAGAGCTGCACTAAAGGTCACAGGTTGAATCCTCCAACTTTTTTCTTACCTATGGTGAAGTTGGCAAAGGCAACCTGCCACTAAGAGATCAATAGCCAGGTGGATTGTCTCTTGTATCCAATTTTGTTATCAGAAAGTGGGCAGAGCCCCTCTGGTTTGAGGGCTCATTCTACCAGGGGTACAGCTGCGTCTCTAGCTGCTGCCAGAGATATCCCTTTATTAGAGATTTGCCAGGCTGCTACTTGGAAAACGGTACACACTTTTACCAAGCATTACTCCCTGGATGTCCAGGCCAGGAGAGATGCTCGATTTGGCACAGCTGTTCTTCAGAACCTATTCCCTAAGTAGGTTCTGCCCTCCTCCATGGAGGTACTGCTGTGTATTCTGTTAATCGTTATAATATAGCAAGACTTCATGTTGTTTGAAGAAAAATTACTCACCTTAGTAATGTTGTTTCTTCTAATGGAGTCTTATATATTATAGACCTCCCCAACCTGCCCCTCTCAGAACCTCTACTTGGTGGGGTGCGGGCAACTTAGTGTGGGCACTACTTATGTCCTGTTAGCATTTTGTCCCTTTGGGACTTTGGGGGTGTGTATGTGTACGCATGTGTGTGTTTTATTATACTTATGTTCCATTTCATATTATTAGAATGGTGTTAGTATTTCTGGTCCCCTGACTTGAGTCTTAGGTGTTGGGACCATCAATGGTTGTTATTATTTAGGTAGCCATTTGGCTAGTGTAGGTTACAGCTTCCACACAGACCTTAGTGAGTTTGGCTCGTAAAGATCTGACAGTTCAAGTTTGAAATGACACAGATAGAGCTGCTCTCGTGCCAAAATTCTATTTTGGAATGGTTTTAACCATTTCACTCCGGGGCAGTTCTAGAGCTGGATCAAACTGCTAATGTCTATAATATAGCAAGACTCCATTAGAAGAAACAACATTACTAAGGTGAGTAATTTTTTCTTCCCTACCTACTGGATAAGCTGCAGATCTTAGTTAACTAACAGCCTACTTTTCCTAACCCCCACTAGAATTGCCTTATGTTTGTCCCATGCATTCTTGAATTCTCCCACTGTTTTTGACCCCACGACCTCCTCAGGAAGGCCGTTCCATGCATCCACCACCCTCTCCATGAAAAAATACTTCCTCACATTACCTCTGAGCTGTCCCCCCTCTATCTTCAGATTGTGCCCCCTTGTTCTTGCACATTTCTTTTTCTAAAAGATGCTACCCTCTTGGACTTTGTTGATTCCCTTGAGGTACTTGAAAGTTTTTTTCATGTCCCCCCTTTCCCTCATTTCCTCAAGAGTATACATATTAAGCTCCTTTAGTCTCTCTTCATATGGCTTCTGGTACAGACCCTGCACCATTTTAGTTGCCCTCTTCTGGACTGCCTCCAAGATGGGTAGCCTGGGCATGGGGCACAAGGTGGTTAACTGGCTTAGGAACTGGCTAATGGACAGGAGGCAGAGGGTTGGGAGTAAATGGGATCCAATCCAGGGAGAGGGGGGTGACCAGCGGGGTACCTCAGGGATCAGTCCTTGGGCCAGTCTTGTTCAGTGTCTTCATTAGTGACATTGCAGAAGGACTGGAGGACCAGGTCTGCCTGCTTGCACATAACACCAAGATCTGCAACAGGGTGGACACGCCAGATGGGGTGGACATAATGAGGAGGGACCTGAGGAAGCTTGAAAATGGTTGGAGGTCTGGCAACTGAGATTCAATGCAGAGAAGTGCAAAATAATGCACCTGGGATGAGGGAACCCTGGGGAAAGCTACAGGATTGGGGGGGAGTTGCTGACGATCACCAAGGAAGAAAGGGACCTGGGGTTATCATTTCAGATGACCTAAAGGTGTCTAAGCAGAGTACAAAGGCTGCAGGGAGGGCAAGTGGCATGCTGGGGTGCATAGGCAGAGGTATCACAAGCAGAAGGTTGGAGGTAGTGATGTCATTGTATAAAACACTGGTGAGGCCGCACCTGGAGTACTGTGCGCAGTTCTGGAAGCCGCACCTTTGTAAGGACATCGACAGGGTGGAGGTGGTCCAGAGCAGGGCAACAAAGATGGTACAGGGATTGCACCAGCAAATACGAGGAGAGATTAAAGGACCTCAATATGTACTCGCTGGAAGAGAGGAGGGATCAGGGGGACATGATAGAGACATTAAAGTACCTCAAGGGCATAAACAAAGTGCAGTGGGAGACATCTTCCAATACAGAAGAAGTACAGAAATGAGGGGGCATGATGTGAAATTGGAAGGTGGTAGACTGAGGGGAAATGTAAGGAAGTTTTTCTTCACGGAGAGGGTGGTGGGCACATGGAACAGTCTGCCACAGGAGGTAGTGGGAGTGAGCACAGTGGTGGGATTTAATCATGCCTGGGACAGGCATAAGGGAACCTTTGAGGTGGGAAGAAGTGGAGTGGTGAAAAGTCATTGACCAGGTAGGGTCAAAGGATGCAAACAAGTGTAGGTCTTACAGGCAGACTAGATGGGCCTAGCAGTCCTTGCCTGCCATCAATTTCTATGTTTCTGTGTAACCAATATGTTTAAGAATCGTCTTTTTTTTTTCTTCAACAATTTTTGCCTCCTGGTCACGGTCCACGGGGCCTTTCTCCGGCATCCTGCCTGTTCCTGTCCCACCTGAAGTCCTCCAACCTGAGCCTCCTCTCTCCTCCCTCTCATCCCACAGTTGGCATCCCCAGCTTAACCCCTCTGGGGTGGGGTCGCCCCTCCTCTTGGGCGCACTTTACAGACAGACTCCAACATGTGGGTAAGAACCCAGGTGGAGGAATCTGGAAGGCCAGGCAGGGTGGTCCCGGTTGTGGACATGAGGGCAGGTGTCATCGCCTACTCCATGGACCAGGTTTTCCCTGTTCTGGTGCTCAACCCCCTTCCCTTGCGTGGCGCATGCCCTGATGCAGAGGCGCATGGCAACCCTGCCTTGCATCAGACACACTGGTTTCGTGCTGACCTACGTGCTGCAGTGCCCGCCAGTCTCCACCGAGAGCCACTGGCATGCCGGGCAATCCCCAACCCTCCCCCCAAGGAGGAGAGCACCCCACCAGGCACTCAATCCTCAACCTGCCCCTGTTGCCCCCCGGCGCCCGAGCTCACTCCCGAACCCGGGTCACTGGTGTAGCACGAGGTGTGGCATCCGGCACATCAACCCTCAGCACCACTGGGCCGGCCTAACAATCATCTTTCACAGTTGATCCCCTGCTGCACACCAGGAGCTCAGGGGGATCAGATTCCATAGAAGCTTGAAAGAGAGGGGTTACATAAACTAATATGAACTGCTATAGATTTGTAATAAATAGATGTAGGCAAACACCCAAGGCTGGTGTCCAGTCTTGGTAGCGAGTGTCCAGCCCCACCTGGGCCAGTTTTATTTTAAAACAGCCTACAACATGCTGCCAGCCAGGCCCCACCTAATGCAAGTGCGCTAGGTGGCCTGGATGGGAATGAGGAGGACAAAGAAAGACACAGTCACTTGGATGTTGGTGTCCAGCCTCCCTCTCCCCCTCACCACCCACATCAAAGGAACTCTGACACGTTGGACTTCTAGCCACTGCCATGCCCAACTGGCTGCTGCTTCTTGCAGCAGAGGGTCCCATGCATTTTGATTATCTAGAGGTCTCTGATGGTGGCAGCACTGGGAGTCAGAAGCATTTTCTGAAGGATTCTTGGTGTGGCTAAATGGGCAGAGGGGCCTAGGTAGTTCCTGAAGGAGTAAGTTACTGGAGTCACAGGTGGAAGCAAAAGTAAAAAACTCTCTAGGCCCCATCCCCACCTCACTCTGCTAGCACGCCTATTCCCACTGCTAGTGACAACATCCTCTTTTCATGTTATTCATCCTGGTTGTAGCCTGGTGAACGTACAATGCATACGATGGCATGCATTCTGCCCTGAGGCTGTATGGGCCCTGCCCGTTCCCTCATCTGCTTGCAGATGAAGGCATTGGCCATACAGCATGCAGGGGGAGGGACAGGAAGATTCCTGGATATTATGTCAGATTGTCCTGGGAACACAAAAGGCTGGGTACAACCAGAATAAAGAATACTGAAAATGAGAGTGGGGGAAGGGACTCCTAAGAGGAAATGGGAGCCCAGAACCCAGTTTTTACTGCCCACCCAAAAACTGGAACACGTTGAGTCTAACTACATGAATTAAAACAGCCTAGTCAAATGTGGGCATTATCTCTGTGAGGTGCATGGTGTCCTGGACCTTAGCATCGTTTTCAGAGATTTTTCTCTCAATGTGCTGGTCTTGAGCCATCCGCACTCCAGTGGTAGATCTTATAATTTCTGTTGAAGAGAACGGTTGCCCCTACTGATGCTCCAAACTAATTTGATAGCTATTTCCTAAAGATTTGTTGTTTTGTAACGTTTTAAGTGTATTTACCGTACATAATATATGTGTGTGCTCTCGTCTAAACTGTGTTTTAGCAGAAAAAGTGATTTTCGTCATTTATTTCAATTTCCCAATAGTTCTAGGAATCCTAGCCCAAACTGTAAAAGATGGCCTGCCCACAATAACTGTGGTGGAGTTTGTAGTTTAGATTATCAGTCCAGTGGTTCCATTTTGACATATATTGATGCGCTGCTGTGTATAGTCTGGCAGCTACGTTTATTTCGACCTATTTCTCTATAATTTTGAGCATAGTTTAATAAGCCATAGCCAGAGAGCAATAGCTATACTGTAGTAATTTGTTGACTTCTTACCCGAGACTGTTACTGCAATAATTATTTTATAATGTTCAAAGAATTTATCTTCTCCATAGAACCCCACTTACTGATCTTAGCCTGGAGGCGCTAGGACCCTGCAGGGACAAACGTTTGAAGCTGGAGGCACTATGCATGCTCACAGAGGAGGGACTGATGCCGTGCGCTCTGATAGCTTGAATAGGGCCACTGGCACCAACTGCCTCAGTTCCTTTTCTCCCACCATTGTCAGTGGGGCTTTATCAGGGGATCAAAAGAACTTTAGGTTTTGCCTACATAGGCTTCAAAGTAGTTTTTTTTTCTTTTCAGGTATGACTTATTTTTGTGATCTCTTAGGTGACATTCAGTTATTGTCCTCTGTATTTTCAGCAACTGTTCAATGACCATCATGTAAGGTAGTGGCGTACTTTTGTTGCTTCAGCAGTGAGGCTCTTTTGTACTGGCCCTCCTCTCTTAGATTATAGATCCTCCTGGCCTTCCTATTCCCTCACAGACCGGCAGCCCCTTAAGGAAACTACCCCTCGCCTATCTCCCTCCCCTTCCCTCTTCCCTCCCTGTGGAAATCCCCCTTGGGGACTCTAACATAGCAGGGGTTACCCCTCCCTCTCTCCCCTTATGTGTTTTTCTATCCCCCTTCCCACTGTATCCGTCCTCTGTATCTGCCGTCCTCTTCTGCCTTGCTCTTTCCCCCATGGCTGATCTTTCCAGCTATCAGCGCTTGCTGTTGAGGTTGCTCGATGAGCTCCATATGTCCACCTTAGGCAGTTGCAATCCTGACTGGTTGGCACATGCCTTCTTGGGCAAGTTCTGTGCGGCCAACCTGTTGGTTCCCGCCTGACCTACTCCCCTCTGGGAGGCGTCGTACCGTGCCTGGCGACATCCCTCAACCCTTGCACCAGCCCTGAGGGACGTCCGCCAGAGGTATTGCGCAACCCTTGGGTCTCCAGGAGCCCTACCTCACCCCCCTTCAGGCGTGACTCTCCTGGATACACCCTCTGTGTATAGAAGCCCAAGGCGTGACTGACCCCCTGAATCTGATTCAGCTGAGTTTGATTTTGGGGGGAGGAGAGCTTTCTCTTAGGTGCACCTCCTTTTATGTCTCTCAGCTCATCAGACCCATCATGCTGCCTATAATAGACACTTATGATCTTTGCTAGGTCAGAGCCTAGCTTTTTTGCCTGACTCGGAGGCGACAAGACAAGCCATCGCCCTCTCCGTGCGGGGCCTGGAGCTTGCAAGGCACCAAGCTAAGGGCATCTTACGATGCCAACAAGGTAGCTTCCAGGCTGGTGGGGACAGCGATCTGCGTTAGGCGGACGGCTTGACTTCATCTTTCCGGTTATCACCCCTGGCCCGCGAGTGTGCCAGCCTCCTTCCGGGAACCACCTCTTTTCCCTAAGGTGAGGCAGGAACTTCAGGGCGCCTTCCTCTCCTGCTAGGAGAACCCGCCTCACCCAGATCAGTCTCAAATCTGATAGGATTCCCTCCTCTGGTGTCTCCCCACTGGAGGCTGAGGGACTTTGTCCCTTAGGGAGGTTCTGGGTCCCCTTTGGGGGGGCTTGGTAATCACCCAACAGTGATGAATGGTGAAGATTGACACAGAGAAGATATGAAAATTACATATGTACCGTAATTCTTGATCTTTCTGTGTATCTTCACCATTCATCACTGACTCCCGCCCAGCTTCCCCTCTTAGGCCTCAGTCTCTGGGCGATCCTCCTCCCTGTTTGCTTCTCAGCTAGGACCTTGGTCCTTCTCCGGCATCTCCTGCTCCCTCTCCCCCTAGGGGTCGAGGTTTCCTGGGAAGACAGACAGGGAGGCAACCCTCTGTTGGGAGTCTCCGGCATCCCCTCTCAGTCCAGTTAGACCCTCTGTATCCTGGACCTTACTCCCCTTCTGCCAGTCTTGGCCTTGAGGTAGTATGGGGGGTACTCTGGTGACTTCCTCAGTTAATTCTCTTTCCAACCGCATCATTGCGGTCTCCCTGATGAGATTCCCCTCGGATCTCCTCTCCTCACTTCAGAGGATAAATCCTCCTCTGTAGAGCTCCTCATCTGGAGGTAACCTCTCTCTATAATGCTAAAAAAAGGCCATCCTCAGGGATATTTTCCCAAAGTGGCCTTGTTCCCACTTCAGATACCTCTTGGCAGGAGGGGGGAGACACCGACCCGTCCCTTGGCCCTCTGTGTGGGTCTCTCAAACTGCTTTCTCCTACCTCCTAGGCTTGTGCCAGTCTGTTACTTCAGCCTTATTCAGGCCCTTCTCTGGCTTGGGAGAAGATTTGGCCTGGGGCAATGCTATCCCTACTCCTTGAGCAGTCCCCTGGGCCCTGTCCTTCGGGTGTGGTGTCTCCCCTCTTCTCCATCTTTTTTTCTTCTTTCTTTTTTCTTCTTTCTACCTCCACCCTTTCTTCCCTCCCTTACTCGCCCAGAGATTGGGGTCTTACTGTCCCAATCCCTTAGGCCTCCTTCTCTTCTGTCCTCTCTCTCTGGCCTTATTCCTCCTTTTAGTTCTACATCCTTTCCTTTTTCTGTCCCTCGGGCTCCCTTGACCCACCCTCTATGTTTCTCTCTCTCTCTCTGGTATGCAGAACTGGGGCTGGGGAGGGGTTGATGTTGGTTACTGGCCAACCCGCAAGCACCACGCAAAGCATCGGCCTCAAGGGGTGGCACCGTCCCGACGTCAACTCCTCCTCTTTGAAAAAAAAAAAAAAGCTCCTGTGAGGTCCTGATCCTCCGGCCAGAACCCAACAGTGATGAATGGTGAAGATACACAGAAAGATCAAGAATTATGGGAGGTACGTAATTTTCATTTCTCCTACCCCCAGGAGTGCTTCAGGTTGATATTCAATAGGAGTATCAGGCAATGCATCATCCCCCGAGGGCCAAAGAAAAATCAACCCTTAATAAAGGGTGCTACACATTAATCATGGCTGCCCCAAAACAAAAAGTATGTGAGTAAATTAACATAGTCACCCCAGCCAGTACCCATCCAGACTCTTCCCCTTAATCAATATAACAGATGTGTGTGGGCAGGACAGTAGTGCGGTGGGTAGGTAACTGGCTGGGCAGCAGGACACAGAGGGTGGTGGTAAATGGCTGTCACTCCACAGAGGGAAGAGTGACCAGTGGGGTACCACAGGGATCAGTGCTGGGACCGGTACTATTCAATATCTTCATCAGTGACATTGCACAGGACCTAGAAGGCAGAATTTCACTGTTCGCTGATGACACAAAGCTCTGTAACAGAGTAGACACACCAGAGGGTGTAGACAGAATGAGAAGGACCTGCAGAAACTTGAAGAATGGTCAGGTTTGGCAGTTGAAATTCAATGCAAGGAAGTGCAAGATAATGCATATGGGGCACAAAACCCTGGCACAATATATCAGTTGGGGATGAGGATATAGCATGCACCAAGCAGGAAAGGGATCTTGGAGTTATCATCTCTGATGACCTCAAGGCAGGGAAACAGTGTGACAAGGCAGCAGGTAAAGCAAATAGGATGCTGGGATGCATAGGCAGGGGCATCACCAGCAGGAAAAGGGAGGTCATAATTCCACTATACAAGACACTAGTGAGGCCGCACCTGGAGTACACTGTGCAGTTCTGGAGACCTTACTTACGTAAGGACATAGACAGGGTAGAGAAGGTTCAGAGGAGGGCAACAAAGATGGTGCATGGATTGCATCACAAGTCCTATGAGGACAGGTTGAAGGCACTGAACATGTACTCCTGGAGGAGAGGAGGGAGAGAGGGCATGATAGAGACATACAAGTATCTTACAGGAGGAACAGGGTGCAGGAATGCACTATTTTAGTGAAAAGATGTTCCAGGACTAGAGGGCATGGGATGAAGTTGAGGAGGACGATTCAGAGGAAACGTGAGGAAGAATTTCTTCACAGAACGGGTGGTGGACAAGTGGAACACCCTGCCAGAGGAAGTGGTGGGGGCTGAAACAATCACGGGATTTAAGAATGCATGGGATAGACATAAAGGAATTCTGGAGGTCAGGGGTAAGGGGCAACAGACTTCCTGGAAAACATAAACTGAACTTACAAACTTAAATGGGCAGACTGGGTGGGCCATAGGCCCTTATCTGCCGACACTGTCTATGTATCTATGTAACAGATACAATACTTCCACACCAAAGGGGTCCAAACAGTCCATTGCCAGTATATTTGTCCTGTGGAAGAAATTGGAAGAGCAGCTCCATCTCATCCAGTAGCAGGTATTTGTGGAGCAGTCCAAAAAGCAATCAAGAGACTACCCAGGCCTCTTGTCTCACACTCCACGACCAAGCCACTGCTCTCCATCCTCTAAGTCTTTTGTAGAGACCTAAAAGGGGAAGAAAAAGGCAGACACACATATACATTAGGGGAACCTCCCGATGTTCACTTAATTTCTGAATCCAAACTGGGGAAATGTTCAGTACTTATTCTTGTGATCCCACTCATCAAGAAAGTGTTGGACCTTGTCAATTTCATAAAAGGAATGAGGTACTTTCAGACTTTACACGAACCACCGCAGGATAGGTAAAGAAATAATCAATCTTTCTATCCTGGAGGCCTTTCAATACAGAAATAAATGCCCACCTTCTCCTCTGTAGATGAGGAGAAAACTCCTGCTAGATGAAGAGATGATGGCCATCGCACACCAGCTCCTGCTTTGCATGGCAAGCATTAAGAATTTCCTGCCTGTCAGGGAAGTGGTGTAAGTGAAAAATAATTTGCCAGGGAGGTTGATCAGGTAGAGGACAAGGTGCTAGGGCCCGGTGCGCACGTTCAGTCTTGAGTTGGAATCTGTTAAGTTGCAGGCCCAAAAGCTTAGGGAGTGTTTCAGAACAGAATTTGAAAACACTCGCCCCTTCTTCCCCTCAGGTAAGCCCCGAATACGTAGATTCATGCATCGGTGATAATTTTCCTGGTATGCAAGCTGTTCAAGAAGGGCAGCAACCTCTTTTTCTGATTATTCAATTTTCCCTAGCACTGCAGAGTGGTGGTCTTCGAGGTCTGAGATCTGCCGTTGAACCTTGTCCAACTGCTGTGCCTGTCCAGTTGCTTGTAAAGTAAGGTGTGCTGATTTCTCTGACAGGGTATCTAATTTTGGATTAAGTTCAGCAAGAACCTGCTCAGTGACAGTCCGACCTAACACGGTCATCTTGGTGGTGGACAGCGCTATGGTCTTGGGGCCTGCAGTACATGTCTCACCCTGATGTTTCTTCCTAGACTTCGAGGCATTTCTCTGTGTTTTTGAAGCTCCATGGACCAAATATTCATCCATCCTGATGGTAATTGTTGGAATCTAGTCACAATAGGCATAGATGGCAAGTTAGAAAGCGGGATTTAATTGGATTTAATAGTCAGAAACGGAACTCACTGGGAGCACACGTCTGCTCGGCTAGCTGCTCATGGGTGCCCCCCTTTACAATTTCCAATGTTGCCGTTTTTACAGATTTTCAAATGTTATTTTTCATTTCTTATAGCATTTACATTTCTTACCCTAGGAATACTCCAATATTCCTAACTCTGTGCAGTATGCCTTTAAGTCAGACCTGCCTGGAGAAATGGAATGTCATTTTTTGTTTTTTGTCAATAACATTTTTATTTGTTTTTTGTTTCTTTTACAAAGAAACAATACATAACAAAAATGTAACCATCAAACAAGAACACATTGGAATAAATATCATGACATTGTATAATATATAACCATAACTAAAAAAAAATGTGAGCTTGAATAGTACACTAGCTATACTATCACGTTTAGTACTGAAACACAATATCAGTCATATTAGTACATAGAGAATACTGGATGGGCACCTATGCACAACTGCCACAGAGGGGTTTTGATTCACTCTGACCTCGAGAGAGAAGCCCGAGAGGTCCATGGGAATCAGAACCCTGAGGTGACAGAACACACTGGTTGTGCATAAAGTTGCTCATCCTGGATTTTTTATAGCGTGTAGTAGTATTATGTGAAATGTGTGCATTTTGTTTTTGGTTTTTCTCTCTTTTTCATAATGAAACTGACTTGTGAAGTCCCTAAAGGTTCTAGAATACTGTCTTACCGCAGAATTAAATAGTGGAAAGGAACAATGTGCCCGCATTCCAAGTGGTTCTGCTGCAGTAGTGACATCACTACTGCAGCAGAACAACATATTGATGTCACTAGTGCAGCAGAACAAGCATATTCCAGGCATGCAATGCCATGCATAACAGCATTCCAATATACACTGTACTGAAATAGTATATTAAAACGGATTTATGCAACAAAATATAAAAGTATATGTATATTAAAAGGGACAGGAAATTTGTGCTAATTGGCAGCTGTTTATAAAGTTCTTATTCTCAGAAACCATATGCATTCTCCTAAAGTATCCATATTTAACTGTACCTGAATAAAACATGATAGATAAAACTGTAGTTAGTAGTAGCCACAAACATTGGCAGCTATTTCCAGATATTTCTCAAAATTTCTGAAGAGTTTCTCTCTGCTGCCTCTACTGTGGAAATGCAGAAAGCAGGAGATATTTCTGGAAATGTCACAGAAATTTCAGGAAATAGCTGGCAGTGTCTGTGGCTGCTACTTAGTACGTTGTTGTGTTTTTATGGGTACCATTCTGTTACAGTTCACTTCATGGAATCACTTAGGTGGAGTTTTTACTATGTCATGATTTGTGTACAGAATGCTAGTTATGAGCTGCTGACCTATCAGAACCCTGTTTAGAGTTCTGTGCACAAACCATGACATAGTTAAAACTCCAAATTATTGGTTCCATGAAGAGAACTGTAACAGAATGCTGCCCATAAAAACAAGACAATGCAAAATACAGCTCTTTATATCACTTTTAATTCAGGTACAGTTAAATATGAATAATTTAGGTGAATGCATATCATTTCTGAGAATAAGAACTTCATAAACAGCTGGCAGTTAAAAATTATTTCCTGTCCTCTTTAATATTTGTCTTGGATGAAGCATGCTAATGAGGGAACATCATTGGCATGTGCCACTTTTCAAATGCTGCCCTTATCAACTGCCTGCATTCTAACCTCTCAGATTTCACTCTTTGCCTGTCAAGACTAGACGCTCAGAGATCTTCTCCTCAGCATCTCGTTCTGACATGAAAACTTATACCAAAGTATAAGTATTGCTTTATTTTTTCATTTGCTGCCTTTATCTTTTATATTTCGCTTAATGAGAGGAGCAACAATGTCACTTCCCCCATTGGGCTTAAAAGGTTACACATCTTGGACCTTGCCAGGATTCATTTTTTTGTTGCTGCTGGAGGCCACATTGGCTGCTGCTCGGCTGCGAATTCTCCTGCATCTGTTCTCTGCTAGTTTGGCCTCCGGCTGCTCCTGCTTGCCTCCAAGGCTCGTTTTTCTCTCCCGCATTCTCTCCTGGGACCCTCCCATTTTGGCTCGTCGAGCAGTCCGCTTCCTAGTTGTTTGTAACCCCTTTGCAGTGTTTTGGTTTTGTCTGACCCGACTGCAGTTCTGGACCCGAGCGGTTTCTGTTATTTATTCCTTTCTGCAGCTCAAGTCTGTTTGTGCCATATGGGTGATATTTTCACAGTTCGGCCTCTTACCTGCCTACCTGTGGTGTGCTGTTACATTCTTTCCAAGCTGACTGTTGTGCTTTGTTTCCTACTGTGGTGCAGCTCTGTTAGGACCACCCTCCCCTGTCGCCTGCCTTCTCTGGCAGCCCTGCTTCGTATGCTTTTCTCGCCGCATGCTGCAGTTTTCCATCTCCCATTCCGCCCTTCCCCACTCAGTTTTATATCCATGGCCTCTAGTCACCAACTTTACCTGTCTGCTTTCTTCCGGTTCAGGCGCTCCTGCACGGGCACTGCATCCCCTGGCAGCATCTCGACCTGGCGTCCATCGGCCGGCTCGGGTCCTTCAGCTGCTTCTCCTGCCCTGTTCCCCTCATATTCGGACCACTGTGCCACCCCTCTCCTTGTTCACGGTCCTGCCACGAGCCTGGCAGGATGCCTGAACACACTGTTTATGGCTTTCACTACAGCACTCTCACTCCTGCAGTCTGCCCTATATTATACTTCCACCCGGGTCATTCCTGCCTTGCTGAACTGCACCAGCTGCGGCTGTTCTGCCGGTATTTGGGCTAGTAGCAGCATCATAGTCTGTCTTCTCTTGTTTATTCCTGTCGATCACTCGCTCGACCACATACAAAAAAGAAAAAAAAGACTCTCTGTGGCTGTTGGATTACTTTAGTGCACAGTATGTGGATTTAGCACCTGCTCAGAGTTTCCGGGACCTCGTTTCTTGGAATATGGATGGTGTAGGGGATGGTACTGCAGATGATGGATGTATGGTACTATATTAAGTCCAGTGATTCACCACCAGCCCTTTCTCTATTCCTCGTTCAGTATGCAGCTTTGGCTTCCTTTGGCAATTCCCTCCATTCTGTTCCTTGCAAAAAAAAATTAAAAATTCCTGTGCTTTCTTTTGGGGTTTTCTCCCTATTCTGCCATCACACTCCCTACTCATATCCTTCTATTTCACCTGTATGTGTCCATGTTCATGAGTCCCATTCTTCCCTCAATTTGACCTCAGGGTTCATCTATTTCCTTTGAGGAATCAGTATACTTCTCCTCGAAACCTATGCTTCCTCGTCGAACCACTGTTCTCCTGCAGTTCTCATCCCGTACGTCTTTGCATCGTTTGGCTGACTCCGTCTGGCCTGCAGTCAATATTTCTTTTGGGCATACCTATCATGAATCCTATGCCCTTTCATCGATCTGTGGCCTTCCTGCCAAATCTATTCAGGTTCCGGGTCCTATGCTACCCCATTACCTCCCTACCATCCTTTGTCCTTTCATACCTCGCTTTCCTGTACCAGCCTCCATGGCTTCAGTCCATCATCGTACCTCATCTGTTTCCTAAATTATACCTTCCTTGTCCTAGCGCCTTTTCTAGCCATCATGGCTTCACTCCACTCTTAGCTTCACTCCTCATCATACATCGTCCACTTTTGCTCCTCAATCACTCAACCTGAGTTGCTCCTCTGATGCTCCTCCTGAGCGTACCCTCTGATTCGCATACCCTCTGGTTCCAGACATGCCTTCTTGGCCTCGTATTCTACCTCCTTTCGAAGAGCCTACTTACTCCTACTACCTTCGTACAAGTCCATTTTCAAGTTCATTCCTGTCTCCTCCTCTTCACATTCCGTACCGGCCATCAAGGATTCACTGCAGTCAAGGTCTGCAATTGATATTTCTTTTTGGGCATACCTATCATGACTCCTATGCCACCTCATCAACCCACGGCCATCCTGCTGCATGTTCGGGTTCATTACTCCAGTTATCATTCACTCATTCCTACCGCAAGGTTTATCTATTTACATTGCTTACTCAAGCATTCCCATCATTGAATTCTATGCTACTTCATCAACTACAACCTCAGGGTCTAATTGTTCACATCACATAATCAAGCATGCCTCATCAGCCTCAGTATCTGCTCACTTGCATCGTTTAATTAAGCAGTCTGCATTATCCTCGGTCTCCTCATGAGCACATCTGGATACCCCTTGCTCCTCTGACTTCTACATCTATCTACTCCCTCCCATTGTCTACTCGAGCATAACCTTCTCGGGTCCCTGCTGCATCATGCTCCTTCTTTAATCTGTGCTTCTTTGGAGTTTTTTCCCTATCCCATCATCATCCTAGCTACTCCTATCCCTCGTTAATGAACCATTCACTTTACCAACATACGTCCTCAAATCAAACGTCGTCAGCCTGGAGGGAAGGTGACCTAGGTCTTGGATCCCCAGAGGTTTCCTCCTCAAAGGGTGTTTTTCCTCTCCTCCATGCCAGTGGCCATAATATTAGTTAGAGCTAGTGCTTTCTTCGATTAGTTAGTTAGTTAGGTTCCGCTGTTGGATGGAGGAGGATGGTGGCCCCGGCTTTCCCCTCTCTCCATCAGCCCTTATCATATTCTCAGAATTCATTCATCATCCTTGCCTCTTCGAAGCTTGACATCTTTTGTGTATTCTTTTTGGGCTTCCTCCTAACCTACCATTTGTCAAGGCATTAATTCCAGCGGCACCTGTAGGGGGGAACCCTCCTCTAGGGTTCCTTGTGTCGTACCCCTACAGGGTGGTATATCCTACGGATAGAGAGGCGGAAAGCCACAAAGCAAATCCAGTTACACAAGCATCATCTCATCTCATCCAATTGAGTAAGCACATTGAACTGTTAGTTTTAGTTTAATTTATTGTTTTTCTCAGTTTCCCTCGGTTCAGGATAACCGGAGAGAAACCAGGAACTTTTAGTTTAGTTTCCGGAGTTTTGTGACTAACACGCCGTTATTTTATTTGAATTGTGTTTAAATAAATTTGTTTTAAGTAACCACTAATACCGGTTACTGAACTGATAACTTCAGTTCTAACCCCAGGAATCCACTAATATTATTACTCTTGCAGTGCTCCTTTACATCAGTACTGCCCCAGAGAGATAGAATGCTATGCTAATCATGGAATGTTTAGCTCATGCATCTATGTTCAAACTGCTCAGTGTCAACTGCCTACATTCTACCTCAGATTTCTTCTCTCTGTTGCAAAGTTCAGATGCCCTGGAGATCTCTCTCAATCAAGACATATTCCTGTAGTGCACAGAGCAAAAAAATTTAAATATTTTCGTTTTATTTTTCATTACTGCCTAGTGTCATTGCTCTTTAGTGTTTTATACCTCATAAGTTTTAAATTTAAACTTGCATATTGGTTCCTCGCAGTTCATTTGAACCGAGGGGAACCGACCTTTCCTTTTATTTAATTGGATCCTTTTTTGGGGGTTCCGGTTACTTTATTTTTTAATTTTATTTAATTTTACCTGCTTTTCCACCGAGGTTTATCGTCTTTTCTCAGCGGTTTCTCAGTTCCAGATCCGATTGGAACCAATAGTTTTTTTCACTTTATCGGTTCCTGAACTGACTGTTTCTCTATTGAAACCGACCACAAATATTTAAATTTAGTCTATTTTTTTGTCGGTTATTGGTTTCTGTTTTCTATGATGTCAGACAAGCCTAAAAAGAAACCCCCCCTGGGTTCAAGAATTGCTTGAAGTGTGCAGAGGTGTTTGCCAAGGCAGACAAGCATGATCGTTGCTTGATTTGCCTTGGGCAACAGCACTTCAGTGAAGACCATGATATTTGTAAGTCTTTCCCTGGTAAGACAGTAGAGAAACACAGGGAGAGGCTTAAAAGAAAACTAGAGGAGGGGTCCATGGGCTTTAACCAGTCCACCCCCTCTAAGACTGTGACAGTTCCTTCCAGAGCCTCTAAATCCACCCCTGATACAGGTGAGGACTCTGGCAAGAGAGGCAATCAACTGGCTGACTCCCCAGTACCTGCCAAGAAATTAAAGAAAACCAAACACACTGACATCCAGCTGAAATGCCTCTTGGGGTACCTCGGGTGCCTATTAATGCTCCTTCTCCTGCTGATTTGACACAGGCTTTAGCCTTACTCCAGGCTCTGCAGGGTTTACTACTCCCTCAGCAGTCGGTGATTACTACTGTCGAAAAAGCAACTGTTACTGCCCCTCTTTTGCCTACTGCTACAGTGGCATATGAGGAGGATGACCTGGAAGAAGAGGGAATTGAACCTGAGGTGTCAACAGAACAGGGTTTTGGCTCCCCTCCCAGACCCTTGGAGGATTTCTCTTCCCATTTTCCTTTTATCAAGAAAATGGTAGAAACCCTGGATCTCCAGACAGCTGAAGAGATCCAGGATGAAGAGGAGGCACAGTACATGGAGCGGATGGGGCTGACCGCCTCAAAGAGGCTCCTTTTGCCCATTTACAAATTCTTTAAGAAGGATGTTTTAGAAATCCTAAAGGCTCCCAATACAGTCACACCCACTGACAAAAAGTGACAAGAAGTGTCAGAAAGATCTGTTGCTGAGTTTCTTTCTAGTCACCCAGACCACCAAGGTATTGTACAGCAGGCTGCCTGTGAGAAAGCCAAAACTCCCTTATCCTCTCACCCCCTGAGAAGGATTTGAGAAGGGTGGATAGCATTGCAAAAAAATGGCATCCCTGGCAATTCGTCAAGCCAGCTACCAGGCCTATGCAGCCCTTTATCAAAAAGCTCTCTGGCAGTCAGTAGTGGACAATGCTGAGGCTAACCCCTCTTTAACAGTGTCAGAGCTGCTAGACACAGCAAAATTGGGCTTGGAGGCTTCCAAATGCCAATTTCAGATGGCAGCTGACACTAATGATACAGCTTCAAGGTGGATATCTGGTACCATTGCTCTAGAAGATTTGCCTGGCTGAAGGCTACCAACCTCACCCAAGACACCCACACTAAGGCAATGAACTTTCCTGTCGAAGGCCACTCTCTTTTTTCATGCCCAGACTGAGACATATATGAAAAAAGTAGATGAATATAAAGCTACTTTTGGGAGCAACTCGACCAGAGACAGGCCCTCTACTTCAACTTTGTCTTATTCTAGGGAAGGCAAGGGCATGTCCTCTTTTAGGAGGCCTTTCTTTCAGGTACAGGCTGTTTCCTAGCAGCAGTACCAACCACAGCAGACTGGATTTTACAGAGCTAGAGGTAGAAAGGGTTCCTGGAGAGGATCCCAATCTGCTCAGCCTCAGCAGCAAGCAAAACAGAACCCCTGACTTTTCCCTTTAAGCTGCCTCTCCACATCATGTAGGGGGCAAACTCACCCACTGTTTCCAGGAATGGTTAAAAATAACCACAGATAAGTGGGTCCTGGATATAGTGAGTCAGGCTCTCTCCCTTTGCTTCAAGTCCCTTCCTCTTCCAAGGTTGAAACATTTTGCACCAGCTCCCTTCTCAGAAAGAAAACTACTGGAGCAGGAGGTATAGGCCCTACTGCTGGCAAAAGCAGTGGAGTCTGTCCCCCACAACCAAAGAGGACAAGGGTTCTATTCCAGATATTTCCTAACAACAAAAAAGAATGGAGAGTGGCGGCCTGTACTAGAAGACCTCATACTGCTAAACAGGTACCTGGTAAAGCCCAGGTTCAAAATGGTCACAATGGATATGATTTTTCCAACTCTGCAAAAAGGGGACTGGCTAGCTTCCTTGGATCTCAAGGATGCATATTTCCATATTCCCATAAGGGAGTCACACAGAAAGTATCTCAGATTCAGACTCCCCTCAGGCCACTACCAGTTCTCAACACTTCCCTTCGGCCTTACCTCTGCACCGAGGGTCTTTACCAAGTGCATAGCAGTAGTAGTGGCACACCTCAGAAGACTGGGTGCCACAAATTTTCCTTATCTGGACGATTGGCTAATCATACGGAAATCCCACCAACAGGTGTCAGACCACCTTCAGGTAACCCAGGATATTCTGCTCTCCCTGGGATTCCTTCTCAGCACTAAAAAGTCAGTCCTGACCCCTGTGCAGGTTTATTTATTTGCTTTTGGTAACCGGCTAAGTGCACTAGGCATAGCAATGCCTATTTTCAGGCACAACCCGATTGGGTACAAACAGTTGGTAATACAGAGGGTACAGGTACAAATACAATTACCAGTGAGATAGAAATACAATTGGGACAGAAGCAACAGAGATGCAAGTGCAAGTTCAAGAATATTCAGGATACAAAATCTGAGAGATATCATCACAAACATTTTACAAAATACAGTAGAAGTGCATTTAAACATTGCTTTAAGTAGAAACACAATATAGTCAAATTGTGAGCAACCACAGGACTAAAGATCCTAAGAAGTACAAGAGTACTAGTTTAGAGAAAAGATCCATGATCGAGACCAGGGTTTCAAACAACATGAAGTCTTGCTGTATTCTGACAGTTGCAGTTAGCTCCAGCCTTTGAACTGCCCCGGAGAGTATACAGTTAGATTTCTATGCAGGGCATAGAACGTTGAGCTCAAGCTTGGGTGAAGACTCTGTCTGCAGTACTTTGAATCCAAACCGTCAAATTCTTTCCTCCGCTTCACTGAACAGTCGCTCCGGAGATTTCTCCTGTTGCTCGGTTCAAAGATGCGGCTAAAGTGTTGGTTAAAGTCTCAGTTTTCTGAATTATTTTACCGCAATTCGGTTCACTCTGTCTGCGGTACAGTAAGTACTTAGATAGTGTTTTTGGACTGTCGAAATAGTAAAAGTCCTGATCGGTTCAGCTGAACCGATCCTTTAGGTCTTTTGATTTAGTCATTTTAGTGTGTGGTTACCGGTTCTTATCGGTTTAAAAAAAAAAACAACATGTTTTTAGCGTTCTTTTCAAATACCCGTAACACGGTTAGAAACCGATAAGAGTGTCTTGCCTGGTGGTTGCCGAAAAAAGGGTAAGTTTGTTTAGGTTGGCCATGTCTGAGAAACCCAAGAGAAAAAATGGGCCCACTGGGTTTCAACACTGCAGTGAGTGTGGGGAGGTCTTTGCTAAGGCCGATCCCCACACCACCTGTGTTTACTGTCTGGGGTTTGACCACCTCGATTCAGACTGCCAAATATGTAGGAATTTTCTCAAGTCTACCCTGGATAAGAGATTAGGTAGACTTAGGGAGAAGGAGGCCGAGAAATCCGCTAACCCGGAAGGCCAGCCCGGTTCGGTTACCACCGAACCAGAGGGAGTGCCCTCTGACCAGGGTGGTACTTCCTCGGGCAAGAGGAGAGCTGATCCCGAAGGGTCAGTTCCTACAAAAAGGAAAGGAAAGGAAAAATCTGCCGGTTTGGATCCAGAACTCCATGTTTCGACCGCGCAAGAAATTGCCTGAGCGATTTGGATTGTGGAATCGCTTCATCCGATTACGACCGATCCGGTCCCGGTTGGACAGGGTTCGGTTCAGTTGGTTCCTCCAGTTCAGGATTATGCCCTTGAAGATTTTTATGAACCGGATTTTGAGAAGGGGGACTGTGAACAATGTGAGGATTATGATGATGAGTGCTTAGAAAGTCTGGATGTGCCTATAGAACCGGACATCTCCCCAGACAGACCTTCTGGTGTTTCCCCTCCTAGGCTCTCTGAGTCCCCTCCCCATTTTCTGTTATACAGGAAAGTGGCAGAAACCCTCCAGCTTCCTATAGAGGAGGCTATGCAGGACCAAGAAGAGCCTGACTTCGTTGAAATGATGGATATCCCAGAGTCTAAGAGACTGTCTATTCCCCTTCATAAGTCTTTTGGAAAGCAGACTCAAAACATTCTAAAGTCTCCTAACTGTATACCTCCTGTGGACAGAAGGATGGACAAGAGGTATACTCTGTCAGGCTCGGATACAGAGTTCCTTTACCAGCAATGCAGCCATGTTGGGGTAGTTCAGGCTGTAGCCTGTGACAGGGCAGGCATTCCTTTGGCTTCACACCCCCCAGATAAAGACTCCAGGAAGTTGGATGCCATGGCAAAGAAACAGTACATGGCATCCTCTTTGGGACTCAGGCAGGGTAATTATATGGCCTATACAGCTAGGTACCAAAAGTCCAGATGGGACACTGTACTGGCACTAGATAAGCAGGCTTCCCCCCAGCTGGTCAAGAAGCTAGAGGGGGTGGTTGCTGATGGGATCAAGGCATCAAAGGTTCAGTTTCATGCTGCTGTGGACTCCAATGATGTGTCATCAAGAGTCATGGCTACATCTGTGGCTTTTCGGAGAATGGCTTGGCTCAGATGTACTAGCCTTTCACAGGACACCTAGGCTAAGGCCATGGATTTCCCTGTGGTGGGTAATTCTTTGTTTGGGGAGCAGACAGAGAATTACATGAAGAAAATGGATGAATACAGGACCACTTACAGGAGTGCACAGGCCAAAGAAAGGCAGGCAACTTCTCAAAGGCAGCAAGCCAGGGGCAGGGGCAGGCCTTTTCACAGGCCTTTCTACCAAGCACAGGCCTCTTCTTCCTTTTCACAGAGGGGGTTCTTTAGAGGGAGAGGCAGAAGGGGGATGAGCAAGGCTGCATCCACCCCTTAGCCTAAGGCTCCTGCCAAGCAGACACCCTGAGGTGTCAACCCAGGCTGACTCCCCCATACCAGTAGGAGGCAGGCTGGCTTACTTTGTCCAGGACTGGAAGTCTGTTGCTTCAGACAAATGGGTCCTGGAAGTGGTAAGCCAGGGACTAGTCCTCAGCTTCAAAAGATTTCCAAAGCTGAGGCCCAGATCTTTTCCACCTGCAAGCATCTCCGAATCCCTTGCCTTGCAAGCAGAGGTTTCATCTCTATTGGCTCTAAGGGCCATGGAGAGGGTGCCTTACCTACACAGGGGCAAAGGTCTGTACTCCAGGTATTTCCTTACCCCAAAAAGACAGGGGAGTGGTGACCCATGCTGGATTTAAGATATCTGAACAAGCATCTGTTAAAACCAAAGCTCAAAATGGTGACTCTAGGAATAATTCTTTCCTCTCTAAAGCCAGGGGACTGGCTAGCCTCCCTGGACCTCAAGGATGCCTATTTTCACATTCTCATCAGGTGCTCCCACAGAAAGTACCTCAGGTTTTAATTGCCTTCAAGCCATTATCAGTTCAGAGCAATGCCCTTTGGCCTAACATCAGCTCCAAGGATGTTCACAAAGTGCCTGGCAGTAGTGGTGGCCTTTTTAAGAAGGAAGATTGCAGTGTTTCCATATCTGGATGACTGGCTCATTGTGGGACAGTCCCCAGACCAAGTCAAGTCAGACCTCCAAGTGACCTAGCAAGTGCTCACTTCTTTGGGGTTTCTTCTCAACTTTTCCAAGTCAGTTCTGGAACCTGTACAGCTTCTCACTTTTATAGGAGCAGAGCTGGATACAGTGAAGGCAAGAGCTTTTCTACCCATGCAGAGGGTTACAGCCATTTCAGGGCTGGCCTTCTCTTTCCGCCTTCTGGTCTCTCAACCAGCAAGGCATTTCCTTCAGCTTCTGGGTCACATGGCAGCTTCTACAGCAGTGGTCCAAGGAGCCAGGTTTCAAATGAGGGACATTCAGTTCCATCTAAGGTCCTTCTGGTCCCAAAAGAAGGATCCTCTTATCAAACTAGTTCCAGTGACTCAGACTCTGATCCAGGCACTTCAGTGGTGGCAGGATCAGCACAATCTCAGGCAAGGGGTTCCTTTCATCAGTCAGCCCCACTCTGTGCTCCTTACCACAGATGCTTCTCTGTTGGGGTGGGGAGCCCATCTTGGGGCTCTCACAGCCCAGGGACAGTGGTCCCATCAAGAGTCCCTCCTGCATATCAATCTTTGGAGCTGAGGCAGTGTTCCTGGCTCTGCAAGCCTTCTCTCAGTCAGTGCAGAACAAGGTGGTACAGGTCAGGACAGACAACACCACCACCATGTGGTACATCAACAAGCAGGGAGGCACTCGGTCCACGGCCTTGTGCATGGAAGCCGTGAAACTATGGTCTCTGGCTTACTCTCTGCAGACATCCTTAGTTGCACTCCATCTTCCTGGAAAGGACAATGTGATAGCAGATGCACTGAGCAGAATCTCCCAGGGCCATCACGAATGGTCTCTGTATCCCCTGGTGCTAGAAGTGATTTTTTCCAGGTGGGGCACTCCAGAGATAGATCTGTTTGCAGCCCCGGACAATCACCAACTTCCTCTGTTTTGTTGCAGACCTCCAGTACTAGGCTCAGTCCCTCTGGATGCTCTGGTTCTGAACTGGGAAGGGAAATTCCTGTATGCCTTCCCTCCTTTTCCTCTGTTGTTCAAAGTTCTGGTCGAAATCCTGCAAACTAATTCTGATTGCTCCTGACTGGGCCAGGCAGCCATGGTATCCCCTACTGCTATCCCTAGCAGTCCATCTTCCCCTGTCTCTCCCCAGGAAGTGCAATCTGTTAACCTCATCTCAGGGGAGGATTTGATACCCCAATCTTCGGTCCCTCAATCTCAAGGCATGGCTCTTGAAGAGTTAGAATATGCAGATTTGCATCTGTCCCAAGGGGTTCTGGACTTTCTGAAAGCCTCTCGATAGCCTGCCACCAGGAAAACTTACAACACCAAATGGAAAAGATTCAGCATTTGGTGTTCCAAGAAGCATATATCCCCAGACACTGCTGAATTGTCTACAGTTCTGGATTATATGGTTCATCTTAATGGTCTAGGCCTCAGACCAACTACTCTCAAGGTACATTTGTCAGCTGTTTCTGCTTTTCTGTCAGTGGGAAGCCTTCTTTTTCAAAGGATTGCTTCATACCAATCCTCCTTTTAGGGATCCTGCTCCTGCCTGGGATTTGAATGTCTGCATTGCTCAGCTTGTGCAACCCCCTTTTAAGCCTATATCCTCAGCAGAGCCGAAGTACTTGACTTGGAAAACTGTGTTTTTGGTTGCTGGTACCGCTACCAGACGTATCAGTGAATTGCAAGCTCTGTCAGTTGAACCGGACTTCATCTCATTCCATAGGGACAAGGTGGTCCTTAGAACTAATAGGAGGTTCCCACCCAAAGTGGTTTCTGATTTCCACTTGAACCAATCCATGTCTCCTCCTGTGTTCTTCACTGATTATGCTTCCTCAGGACAGCGAAGGTTACACAGTTTAGATGTTAAAAGAGCCCTTAGTTACTACATAGAACGTACAAAGGGTCACAGGTTTGACTCCCTCCAGTTGTTCCTCACTTATGGGGAAGTAGGTAGGGGCAAACCTGCCACCAAGAGAACTATTGCCAGGTGGATTGTGTCCTGTATCCAATTCTGTTATGAGAAACAGGGGAAAATTTCACCCTCAGGCCTGAGGGCTCATTCCACAAGAGGTACAGCTGCTTCCCTGGCTGCTGCCAGGGATATCCCTCTTTTAGAAATTTGTCAATCAGCCACCTGGAAAACAGTCCATACCTTTACCAAGCATTACTCTCTGGATATCCAGGCTCGGAGTGATGCTAGATTTAGCACAGCAGTGCTTCAGAGCCTATTCCTAAAGTAGGTTCTGTCCCTCCTCCTTGGAGGTACTGCTTGGTAGTCTGCAATTGTCAGAATACAGCAATACTTCATGTTGTTTGAAGAAAAAAATACTCACCTTAGTAACTGTGTTTCTTCTAATGGAGTCTTGCTGTATTCTGACCTCCCTTCCTGCCTCCCCTCTCAGAATCTGTTTTTGGGAAGTGGGTGGGCAGATGCAGTGTTGCACCCCAGGGGTGTCTTCAGCACACTTCCTGTTGGGTGCTTTAGTTTGGTTATTAAGCATTTGTTATGCTTTATTACCTGGTTTTTGTTTGGTTTTTGGGTTTCCTGACTTGCCTTTGGGAACCTAGACCCTTAGTTGCCAGTTGACTAGTAGAAATTTTACAATTTCCACATTCTGATAGGTCAGTGAGTTTTTAGCTCATAAGAATCTGACGGTTTGGATTCAAAGTACTACAGACAGAGTCTTCAACTGAGCTCGAGCTCAACATTCTATGCCCTGCATAGAAATTTAACCCTATACTCTCCAGGGCAGTTCAAAGGCTAGAGCTAACTGCAATTGTCAGAATACAGCATGACTCCATTAGAAGAAACACAATTACTAAGGTGAGTAATTTTTTCATATGTGCTATACTGTCGACCAGAAAGGCATGGATATAGAGGAGGGAGAAGTAGGAAATTAAGAGAGAGGAGTGGAGGTGGGAGGGGGTATAAGCACAGGAAAAGCAAGGGCAATGCTAGAAAGAGAGAAGGCAGATTCTGCAGTTCATAGGTGCAGAACTGAATACAATAGTGGGAAGAGCTTTTCTCCCTCAGGAGAGGGCAGAAAGCATTCAACTTCTGGCGGGCTCATTTGCCCTGGGTAGGCCAAAGCCAGCAAAACAGTTTCTTCAACTGTTGGGGCACATGGCTGCAGCAACAAACACAGTCATAGGTGCCAGGTTTCAGATGAGAGGTATTCAGTTCCACCTCAGAGCACAGTGGTGCCAAAGGCGAGACTCCCTCTCAAAGCCAGTACCAGTCACACAAACATTATTACAGGTCCACCAATGGTGGAGGGAACCAGAACATTTAAGGGAAGGGGTTCAGTTTCTGCAGGAGCCTCCGTCCCTGGTTCTCACAACCGATGCTTCCGTGCTTGGTTGGGGTGCTCACTTAGGGGATCACACCATCCACGGTATCTGAGAGAGTGCAGACTCACTCCTGTTTTCAGGTTTTCTCTCATCTCATACAGGGAAAGGTGGTACAAGTCAGAACAGACAATACTACAACAATGTATTACATCAACAAACAAGGAGGGACAAGGTCCACTCCTCTATATACAGAGGCAATGAAGATATGGAACCTTGCTTACTCTCTAAATACCTCTCTACAGTCAATTCATCTGCCAGGCAAGGACAACACCTTGGCAGATGCCTTGAGCAGGATAAACCAGGCCCATCATGAATGGGCATTGAACAAGCAAGTGGAATGAATGCTTTATTCAGGAGGTGGGGGACCCCAGAAATAGACATTTTTGCTTCCCACCAAAATCACCACTTACCTCTCTATTGCTGCAGGGCCCCAGTGAAGGGGACAGTTCCAATGGATGCCCTGATTCTGGACTGGACAGGTTGGTACCTCTGTGCCTTTCCTCCTTTTCCTCTGATACTCAGGGTGCTTATCAAGCTCAGGTCACAACCAGCTTTGATGATTCTGGTAGCCCCAGATTGGGCAAGACAGTCTTGGTACTCCCTGCTGCTCTCAATGTCTGTGAGCAAACTGATTCACCTCCCTCACAGGTAGAATCTACTGACTTCTTTTCAGGGGAGGGTAGTGTACCCCAGTCTCAGGTCTCTCAAGCTCAAGGTCTGGCTCTTGAGGACTTAGAATATGCAGATTGCCAATTCTCTGAAGCAGTTTTAAAAGTCCTTGAGGGTACAGGAAGCCTTCCACCAAGAAAACCTATGCCTCAAAATGGAAAAGATTTTCCATTTGGTGCAGTGACAAGGGTATAGTCCCAGCCTAGGCTGGGATCCCAACCCTTCTTGATTATTTGTCTCACCTGCACTCCCTGGTGTTGCAGCACTCAACTCTGAAGGTGTACCTGGCTTCAGTTTCAGCATACCTTTCAGCTAGGAAGGATACCTCCCTAGCATCAAACCCTATATTCAAAAGATTCTTTAAAGAGTTCTCTAATTTGTTTCCCCCCTCACAGGGAACCAGTGCCAGCATGGAACCTTAATATTTGCATTGCCCAGCTTATGCTTCTGCCCATTGAGGCTATGGCATCTGCAGAGTTTAAATTTCGTACCTGGAAGGTAGTTTTTTTGGCAGCAATCACTTCTGCCAGAAGGATAGGCGAGCTACAGGCCCTCTGTGTGGAAAAGGACTATGTTTCTTTCCACAGGGACATGGTAGCATTGAGAACCCATAGGAAGTTCTTCCCCAGGGTGGTTTCTGACTTCCATTTGAACCAGTCTATAACATTGCCAGTTTTCTTTACTGAGCACTGTAGCTCAGGTGAGCATAGGTTGCACAGCTTGGATGTAAAAAGAGCACTGAGCAATGACTCATTCCAAAGATCACAGGCAGGACAGACAATAACTGATCTTACTTTGAGAGGGCTCTTGCAGTAGGTATTCACTTGTAGGACTGACCCTCCAGGCGTCAGGACCCAACGGAAAAATTTCTAGCTAGTGGTCTCTGGCGGGGGACCACCCCCACGTCAGGTGACTGGCATCATGCGATGTCAGTATAAAGGGGTGGTCCCCCGCTCCCGCCTTCCAGTTCTTTCCCGCCATCGGCTTGTGAAAGTTCCTCGAGGTAGAGTTCAGCACTCGTCAGTTGCTCATCGGTCTAGTTTTCGAACTTTTGGACCTCGGTTTTTCTCTTTTCTCAATGTATATCGATCAATTTGCTGTGTATGTCGTCCCCAATGCCCTCTGAATCACATAAACATAAGTGCGACTCGTGTGGCTCTGAACTGCCACACAAGGACGGCCATTCCTTGTGCGTCTTCTGTCTGGGCCCAGGCCACCCTGTGGAGAAGTGCCAACACTGCCAACAATTTAACTCTGCTACCCAGAAAAGAAAGCAGCAGTCCCTTGAAGCCCATACCCTCAAGAAAAAAATGGCATCCATGGAGAAGGAGCTAAAGAAGTTAAGGCAGGTGTCCACTTCCCCTGAAGGTCACAAGGAGAAACATCGGGAGTAGGAATCGGCTTCCACGGCCACCGCGGCTCCAGCAGGAGTTGCGGCATTGAAGATAACATCCCCTCCAGGGGATCGCTCCACGACAACTGTCTTGGTGGTGTCCAAAAAGGTGTCGCTCCTCCCGTCTGACTCGCGCTCGGGCCCCTTGGGAGCCTCCAGGGAAAAGGAGGCCTCCACTCCCACTCCAGCTGCTTCTACCATGTGATCCTCTGCTAAGTTGCTCGCTTCTTCGGGAGGGCACACAGCCAAACTTTCACCAGACAAGGCCGCATCTCCAGCATGACCTTCCTCTGACAAGGAATCCGATAAGTCTGACATCGGCTCCTCCGACACCTACTCAGATTCGACCTATAAGCTGGACGTTGGCCCTACCGATGCCCACCCGGCCAAGGAGCCTGCACAGGACCCTCAAGATCGATCCGACGATCCAGGTTCTCCACAGCGCATTGCGTTGTCCTCTGAGGTCCCTGTGTCCCCTTTGATGACCCCCAGGGACTCTAATCATCCCTCCTTGGTTGTCACAGAGGAACATGACACACTGCCATCAGGGCCCCCTCCTTCGGGACCAGACACCGTGATGCCGGCTTGCCCGACACCGGTCGACATCCTCTTACCGGACGGTGTCCCTACTCCGGGCCTGACTCCCTCGGGGCCAGTCTTTCCTTTACCTGGCCCGCCAGCTGGGCCTCTGCCAGGTCCCTCTGTTCCACCAGAGCCCCTGGCTCCTGGGTATTCGACATCTCAGTACCCGGTGCTGCCATACCCGGCTCCGCAGTATACGGCGCCGCAGTACCCAATGCCGGGTTTCCCACCATTGGGTTATGGATACTCTTTTTATGGATATCCTCAGTATCCATATTCTCTTACTCCTCCTCCACCGCCCACACCTCAGCCGCCAGCAGACTTGAAGGAGACTTTAGCCTCCTGGTGTGCTGAGGCCAAGGCTCAACTCTTCAGAGAGGCAGAGAGTTGTCTACCGATGCCAGCCCCTTTACAGAATCTCCTGCGTTGGAGATGGGAGACTCCCTCCCCCTTACCGACACCAGAGGAGAGCCCTCTGGCACCCAGGGTGGGGAGGAAACGCGCCCCAGGGAATTCCGAAAAGGGGCCGTCCCTCCCCCATGTTGGGAGGAGTCTTCCTCTTCTTCGTCGGATATGTCTGACTCTGACTTAGAGTGACGCTCTGATCCTGATTACAAGCCACATACTCCAGACTGGAGCTAGACCCACAGCGTTAAAAGCTCGCTGCTCACTTGGATCTGCTCGAGACTGCTCCTACAGTGATTCCACCCTGGACAGAGCCTCACGCAGACCTTGTTTCCACTATTTGGAAACAACCTTCTGCATTAGCCCCCCTTCCGAGGAAGGCAGACCGGCTATTGCAGGCTCCCGAGGGTGTAGATTTTTTGAACCTACACCCCAAGGCAAATTTGGTCGTTATTAGCGCCGCTCACGGCCGTTCTGCTAATCCTAAACACCTCAACTCGTCCCCACCTGACAAGAAGTCACGGCTTCTAGACCAGTACAGGAAGAAGATTTATTCCTCTTCTACCCTGGTGTAACCCCTAGATGGCGCTATCCCAGGGGCTACTACCCCTGCCTGATTTGCCACTAACAGGTTGAGGGGCCTGGATCCAATGGCGGGTGCCCCCACCCAGAGGTCAGGGTTTGCAATAGTTAAACTTACTTGGTCACAGCCCTCTGAGACACTGCAACCCCCTTTCTTCCACTAGTGGCCCACACAATATATCAGAATTACCTTCACAGTATACACTTACCCCCAGGACTAGTTCCGCACTGGGACCTCCTGTGAAATAAGATACAGTGCAACAATCACAGTACAGTACTTTAACATAGACAAATACCTCAGGCAGTATAACTTTGCTGAAACAAGCAGCTCTGATTTATTTAGGGGATATAACAAGGACAGGGGGAAATCAGGTTAATTAGCTTATCACTTTACTATCTACCTATGGCTCTGTGCACAGGCCTATCCCTACCAGTTACTGTCCCTGGGTACCCAAGCCCTAGTGGCTAGTCCAAACCGTGGCAGCTGGTAGGGGCCCTTTCACACAGTGAAAAGAAAAATTAGTTTAAACAGTCAGCAGTAAAGTGATTCCATTTGGATTTAATGTGGCAATTCAACAGGGAGCGACCCTGAATTAGTACTCACGACCTCCAAACAAGATAGGGTCCTTCAACGTCAGCAGGGCTACTCTTGAGCTCCACAAGACTCTTCACACATTTATATGGTAAAAAAGAAAGTACTATACCAGGCAGGCTGCTTCTCTATCCCGATCGCAATTACTGCACAATACCCGGGAGAACACACAGCAGATTCAGTTCCTGACAGACCGAGTGCAATTCAACAATTTCTCCAGTCTTCTACAGGGTGAGCCTGGTTTCTACTCTTCAGAGATCCTTTGATTCTTTTCACAGGACGGATTCAAACACCATGAAGTCTTGCTATATTATAACATTAGCAGTCAGCCACTGCAGCTGAACTGCCCCGGAGAGGAAGGAGTTAACTCCAGAGGATCTGGAGTTCTACAGCGCGAGGGCGCTGTGCCCAAAGGTCTATCTGGCAGTTTCAAATGAAACTGTCAGATTCTTTACTCCGCTTCACTGAACAGTCGCTCCGGAGATCAGCTCCTTCAGCTCGGTTCATTCTCGATTCAAGCGAGTATTTTTCGGTCATTTGAACCGGCAAAAGTCATTATTTTTACCGCATTTCGGTTTTAAAGCTCTATCTGGTAACCTTAAGTACTAAATTTTAAGTCTGTGTGGAAAATTAATTATCGGTTCGGTTTTGAACCGATCGGTTTGTTATTTCTACATTTTAAAAGTGTACAGTGGGTTTTAGAGTGCGGTTCTGTTCTTATCGGTTCTAAAAACAGAATTATAACGCTTTTTCAAATACTGTGACACGTTAGAACCCATAAGGGTGTCTCTGCTCTGGCACTGCCATCAAAAGGCAAGTTTTGGTTAGGCTGGCATTATGTCTGAGAAACCCAAAAGAAAAACCGGGCCCACTGGGTTTCAACACTGTGATGTCTGTGGGGAGGCCTTTGCCAAGGCTAACCCACACACCACTTGTGTTTATTGTCTGGGGGCTGACCACCTCCTGTCAGACTGCCAGGTGTGTAAAAATTTCCCTGCAGCCACCCTGGAAAAGAGATTGGGCCGGCTCAGGGAACGAGAGGCCAAAAAGTCCGCTGACCCGGATGGCCAGCCCGGTCCAGTACCCACTGGACCAGAGGGAGTGCCCTCTGACCAGGGCGAGACTTCCTCGGGCCAAAGGAAGGCTGGTTCAGAGGAACCAGTCCCGAGTAAAAAGACAAGGAAATCAGTAGGTTTGGGGTCCAAAATTGTGTCTCCAACTGCTGCAGAGATAGCTAAAGCCATTCAGATTGTCCAGTCACTGTCTCAGGGATCTGTAGAACCACCAACAGTTGGTAAAAGGTTGGTTCGCTCAGTCCCAGTGGTTCAGGATTTTGAAGTTGAGGATTTTATGAACCACAGGAGGGGAGGAGGAATTTGATCAATATATGTGTGGCTGGGGGGTCTGGACGTGCCCATTGAACCGACATTTCTCCAGACAGACCTTTAGAATCTCCTCCTATTCTGTCTGAGTCCCTTCTTTCTTTATTTTTACAAAAGGTTGAGAAACCTCCAGCTTCCTTTAGAGGAGGCTGTGGATGAGCAAGAAGAGCCTGATTATGTGGAAATGATGGATATTCCAGAGTCTAGGAGGTTGTCTATTCCTTTGCATAAGTCATTTAGGAAGCAAACAACAAAGATTTTAAAAATCCTCATTCTGTCCCTCCTGTAGATAAAAATGGACAAAAGGTATACTTTGTCAGGCTCGGATACAGACTTCCTTACTGAACAGTGTAGTCATGTAGGTGTGTACAAGCTGCAGCCTGTGACAAGGCTAATATTCCTCTGGCCTCACATCCTCCTGATAAGGATTCCAGGAAGATTGATGCCATGGCGAAGAAACAGTATATGGCAGCTTCTTTGGGACTCAGGCAGGCAAATTATATGGCTTATGTGGCTAGATATCAGAAATCTAGGTGGGACACAGTGTTGCAGTTAGCCAAGCAGGCCCATGGCCAGCTGGCTAGTGAGTTGGAACAGGTGGCTGCTGATGGCATTGAAGCCTCTAAAGTTCAATTTCATACTGCTGTTGATGTTAATGATGTTTCTCTAGGGTCATGGCCACTTCTGTAGCTTTCTCAGAGGTTGGCATGGCTCAGATGCACTAATCTGTCCCAAGATACCCAGTCAAAGGCTATGGATTTTCCTGTAGTGGAAATTCTCTGTTTCGGAGCAAACAGAAAACTATATGAAAAAGATGGATGAATACAGAACTACCTACAAAAGTGCCCAGGCTAAGGAGAAGCATGCCATGCCACAAAGGCATGCTCCCAGAGGTAGGGGCAGGCCCTTTTCCAGGCCTTTTTACCAATTTCAAGCCTCCTCTGCTGTCTCGCAGAGGGGTTTCTTCAGAGGCAGGGGTAGACGAGGCACAAGTAGACCGTCCCCCTCCCCTCAGCCTAAGGCTGCTGCTAAGCAGGCACCCTGATGGGGCGCCCAGGGCCGATTCTCCTGTACCAGTGGGGGGCAGGTTGGCCTATTTCAGCCGGAACTGGCTGTCCCTAACTACGGACAGATGGGTTCTGGAGGTAAGAGGCCAGGGTCTGACTCTCAGCTTCAAACACTTTCCAAAGATGAGAGCCAGACATTTTCCACCTGCAAATCCTTCAGAGCCCTTGCTTTGGAAGCAGAGGTTTCTTCTCTTCTGGACTGCAAAGCAGTGGAAGGGTTCCTCCTTGCCATCAGGGCAAGGGGCTTTATTCAAGATACTTTCTTACCCCAAAGACAGGAGAATGGCGCCCATTCTAGATTTAAGATACCTGAACAAGCATCTGTTGAAACCAAAGTTCAAAATGTTGACTCTGGCAATGATATTGCCTTCCCTAAGCCAGGGGACTGGCTAGCTTCCTGGACCTCAAGGATGCCTATTTTCATGTTCTGATCAGGCCTTCTCACGAAAGTACCTCAGGTTCGAACTGCCCTCAGGCCACTACCAGTTCAGGGCAATGCCCGCGGCCTGACCTCTCACGCCAAGGGTATTCACAAAATGTCTCGCTGTAGTAGTGGCTCACTTAAGAAGGCAAGGGTTGTTGTGTTTCCACCTGGACGACTGGCTCATTGTGGGTCAGTCTCCAGGTCAGGTGAAACCCACTTGCAAGTCACCCAGCAGCTCACTTCCTGGGATTCCTGCTAAACTTACCAAAGTCAGTTCTGGAACCAGTTCAGGTCCTAACTTTCATAGGCGAGAATTGAACACAAGGTTAGCCAGGGCTTTTCTTCTCTCGGAAAGGGTGGACAGACTCATCGCCTGGCATCCTCCTTACCCTGCGGGTCTCTGACCAGCAAGGCATTTTCAACTCCTTGGGCACATGGCTGCTTCCACAGCTGTGTGCAGGGAGCAAGATTCCAGATGAGGGACATTCAGTTCCATTTGAGGGCCTATTGGTCTCAAAGGAAGGACCCCTTACCAAGCTGGTTCCAGTTACTCAAACTCTGATCCTAGCCTCCACTGGTGGCAGGTCCAGAGCAATTTAAGACAGGGGGTTCCCTTCATTCCCATTTCTCACTCCCTCACCCTCACCACGGATGCCTCCCTGTTAGGGTGGGGGGCTCACCTGGGCGATCTTGCCACCCAGGGGGTGTGGTCTCCTCAGGAATCTCTGCTCCACATCAATCTGTTGGAACTCAGAGCTGTCTTTTTAGCTCTTCGGGTGTTTTCAGATTCTGTCCAGAACAAAGTGGTTCAAGTCAGGACAGACAATACCACCACAATGTGGTACATCAACAAGCAAGGGGGCACTCGGTCTTCAGCCTTGTGCACCGAAGCAATGAAGTTGTGGTCTCTGGCCTACTCCCTGAACACCTCCCTGATAGCGGTTCACCTCCCAGGGAAGGACAATGTCCTCATGGACCCTCAGCAGAATTTCTCAGGGCCATCACGAATGGGCTCTGAATCCACAAGTGCTGGGGTCCGTCTTTGCCAGATGGGGCACCTCAGATAGATCTTTCGCAGCCCCAGACAACCATCAACTTCCTCTTTTCTGTTGCAGGCCTCCAGTACTGGGCTCAGTCCCTCTGGACGCCTTTCTGTTGGACTGGAAAGGGAAGTTCCTGTATGCCTTTCCCCCCTTTCCTCTTCTTTTCAGGGTACTAGTAAAAATCAGATCTCAACCTTGCAGAGTGATTCTGATTGCCCCAGATTGGGCCAGACAGCCCTGGTACCCTCTGCTTCTGTCCTTGGCAGTCCACCCTGCCCTGAGCCTGCCCAGAGTCCACGACTTACTGGCCTGTGCACAGGGGAGAGTGTGGTATCCGGACCTCAAATCCCTCCACCTCAAGGCTTGGCTCTTGAGGAGCTAGGATGTACTGACTTACACCTTCTCAAGGTGTCATGGATATTTTAAAGGCTTCAGGAAGCCTTCCACTAGGACCACTTATAATTCTAAGTGGAAGAGGTTTTCCATCTGGTGCTCTGAGAGGCAGATTATCCAGAATCTGCTGATCTTCCCATTCTTCTGGAATATTTGGTCCATCTGAATTCCCTAGGCCTTAGACCAGCTACCCTGAAGGTTCATCTGGCAGCTGTCTCTGCTTTTTGTGTCAGCAGGAAGCCTGCCTCCTTTCTTCTCACCCGTGTTCTCCAAGTTTTTAAAGGGTTACTTCATACTAACCTCTCGGGAACCAGCTCCCGCCTGGGACCTGAATATTTGCATTGCTCAGTTAATGCAACCCCCCTTTGAGTCTCTGTCTTCAGCAGAGCTCAAGTATTTAACTTGGAAAACCGTTTTCCTAGTAGCTATCACCTCTGCCAGACGCATAAGTGAGTTACAGGCCCTGTCAGTGGAAGAAGATTTTATCTCTTTCCACAGAGATAAGGTAGTCCTTAAGACTAATAGAAAGTTTTTGCCTAAGGTGGTTTCTGATTTCCACCTGAATCAATCTATCTCTCTCCCAGTATTTTCACTGAGCATTCTTCCTCAGGTGAGAGGAGACTGCACAGCTTGGATGTCAAAAGAGCCTTAAGCTACTATTTAGAAGCGCACCAGAGGTCATAGGTTCGAATCCCTCCAACTGTTTCTTACCTATGGCGAGGTTGGCAAAGGAAACCTGCCACTAAAGAGAACAATTGCAAGGTGGATTGTTTCTGTATCCAATTCTGTTATCAGAAACTGGTAGAGTACCCCCTCAGGATTGAGGGCCCCACCAGGGGTACAGCTGCGTCTCTAGCGGCTGCTAGAGACATCCCATTCTGGAGATTGTCAAGCTGCTACCTGGAAGACAGTTCACACCTTTGCAAGCATTATTCCCTGGATGTCCAGTCCAGGAGAGATGCTCGGTTTGGCACAGCTGTGCTTCAGAGCCTATTTCCTAAGTAGGTTCTGACCCTCCTCCATGGAGGTACTGCTGTGTAATCTGCTATTGTAATAATATAGCAAGACTTCATGGTGTTTGAAGAAAAAATTACCACCTTAGTAATTGCTTTTCTTCTCATGGAGTCTTGCTATATATATAACCACCTCCCTCCTGCCCCTCTCAGAACTTCTACTTGAGTAGGGTGGCTGAACTGGTGCAAGCACTGTGTCATGCCATTGTAGTTATCCCTTACCCTCTTTTCCTTTGGGTTAGGATCTGATTGCTTTCATTTAGGTTATTTATATTGCCCCTTCCTGGATTTGAGTCTTGGGGAAGGGGGTTCATATGTGCTTGTCAAGGGTGGTAAAACGAACCATAATACCATCAATTTTTGTTATTATGGCTCTGGGTGTTTCTTTGTTCTTTATATTGTTGTTATTACTACTAGTAGGTAGCCATGGGCTAGTGTAGTTTTTTCCACACAGACTTTCCGTCCTTTGATGTTAGCTTCATAAAGATCTGACAGTTTCATTTGAAACTGCCAGATAGAGCTTTGGGCACAGCGCCCTCACGCTGTAGAACTCCAGATCCTCTGGAGTTAACTCCTTCCTCTCCGGGGCAGTTCAGCTGCAGTGGCTGACTGCTAATGTTATAATATAGCAAGACTCCATGAGAAGAAAAGCAATTACTAAGGTGAGTAATTTTTTCTTCAGTCCTAACAAGCAGTTACACAAGCTGCAGACCGGAACTCTGGGCCTTACACACGTTTTTTGACTGAAACTGTGCACTGAAGGAGCACAGGGTTTCTTTCCCTTCACTCCCAGAGCTCAACTGAAACTCCAACAGACAAAACCGGGCACTTCCTTTGAGTTCCTCCCAGTTCTTGACTGGATTGGCTGTCACTCACAATAGACTGCTGCTGTTGGTCCAAAAAGGCAAAGTCTAAACTACATCTCCAGAGTCACTGCCCATACAATCCTCTTGTGGCTGGCTCAGATTATGAGTCCAAGTTCTGATTCGTCCAAGGCACCATTTTAGAGCTAGCTTACCCACACTGATTGGTCCAGTTCAGCAGTTCAAAACCAGAATGGGAACTAGGTAGACACAGTTCTGACTGCAAAGAAAGCAGGTTAGACAAACTGTAATTTCATTATTACTGTAAATGATTTCTGGCAAACAGTTACATCTTTCAGATAGGTTCCTTTGCACTCCTAGTGACTGCAAAATGGAGTGAATTGGCAGCAGCTCGAGTGGTACTCAAACAGAGAAGCACACAGTCCCCATACAAATTAATTATGTCTGCAAGCAGACAGCTCTTAAAGAGACAGTACCAGAGGCTCTAAAAACACTCACTGATAAATGGCTTAAACGCCAAACACCATTCAGGCTTGGAGCATTCAAGCAAGCTCCTGGAAGTCTTTTGGGAACCCCCATTTGCAGGGGGGTTACACTGGGTATTAGGGCCCTGAACTATGTGGCACATATGGGGGACTTCCAGAAGACCATCCTTAGTCAGGTGGAATCAAAACTGGACTTTCTTCCTGAGTCTCAGACTAAGCAGGAAGTGGCAGATCTTGTCTGTTTTGCTCATTCAGCCAGTAGGCACATGCTTCATGCCTCTTACGACGCAGTGGACTTAGCTGGAAGGAGCTCAGCTTTCGCCGTAGGCTTATGGCATCATACCTGGCTCTGTGTGTCAGGATTGGTCCCTGAAGTGCAATCCGCTATCCAGGATGCTCCCTTCAGGGGTTCGGTGCTGCTCGGGGGTGATGTCAAGGACATCATTACCGACCTGCAGGAGAAGGGCACTGTACTCAAGTCTGTAGATTCTGTGTACAGGTCCCCCTCAAGGGCAGCGGCGTCCCTTTCATAGACGAAACTGTCTAAAACCAAAACCACAGGACAAGTGGCCCAACAAGCGCCAGGCTCCTCCAGCAACCAAGCCTTCCTCTAGCAAAAAGGCCGCGGGAGCCTTGGCTGCTGCGCTGCCCCACACCTCCTGACTCCCTGCTTCTCCCATTGCCTCTGGAGGTTCCAGAGGAACCTGTAGGAGGGAGATTCTCCTTCCATCTGCTAGGCTGGTAGAGGATAACGTCAGATGCTTGGGTGCTCCAGTTGATATCAGCAGGACACTCAATCGAGTTTCTTCAGAAACTACCCTGAAGACCACCCCCACCAGTCATCTTACTCCCCACAACATCTTCCTCTGGTACTAGATGAAATGACCTCCCTTCTGTCAAAGGCAGCGATAGAACCAGTCCCCGACCATCTTCGGGGGACAGGTTACTACTCGCATTTCTTCCTGGTTCTAAAGAAGATGGGAGATGTGAGGCCTATTCTAGATCTCAGCTCCCTGAACATGTTCGTGGAGTACAAATGCTTCAGAATGCTCTCTTTATGGAGCCTTCTACCACTCCTTCGGCAGGGACAGTGGCTGTGCGCTTTGGACATGCAAGATGCCTACCTGCATATCCCCATATACCCTTCCCATTGCAAATTCCTCCATTTTTACTTTCAGGGGGACCACTACCAGTTCAAGGCCCTCCCATTTGGTATTTCCTTGGCTCCCCATGTTTTTACCAAATGCCTGTCTGTGGTAGCGGGCCACCTGCATACCCAGGGAGTACAGATATTCCTGTACCTGAACGACTGGCTCCTGGCCGCCCCATCCAATGAGGAACTCCTGCACTCTCTTTCCCTTACCCTGCAGGGTTTCACCAGCCTGGGTATCACCGTCAACCAGTCGAAGTCCCATTTGGTCCCTTGCCAACGCCTCCAGTTTATAGGGGAGATTCTGGACACAACAATCAGCAAAGCCTTTTTGCCTCTGGACAGTGTGGACACCCTCCAGACTCAAGTCCATCTTCTGTCCGGTCACAGAAAGGTCAGCACCAGGTCAGTCCTTTGCCTTCTTGGGCTCATGGTGGCTACCATTCTGACAGTTCCACACTCTCGGCTCCATATGAGAATCTCTCAGTGGGCGCTTCGGTCTCAATGGGACCAAACACTGGACAATGTGGACCAAGAGGTACTAGTTTCCAATCCCATGATCAGGGACTTACAATGGTGGATGGTGCAAGAGAATCTATGCCTGGGAGTTCACTTCAGCATCGAACCCCCCCCCCAGACGTTGACGACAGATGTGTCAGGTGAAGGCTGGGGAGCCCATCTCGGGTCTCACAGGACTCGGGGCAGCTGATCCAGGTTCAAACAAAATCTACACATAAATGTGCTTGACCTGAGAGCAGTCCTTATGCCCTTCAGGCTCTGTACTCATTTATCCTTCCTGGTCATCTTCTCATACAAACAAACAACATGTACGTAGTCTGGTATCTGAACAAGCAGGGAGGAATGCGTTCCTACCCTCTGTGCCGGGAAGCGATGAGAGTCTGGATTTGGGCAAACCAGCATCACCTTCACTTGACTGCAGTTCACGTTCTGGGAGTGGAAAACATGCTGGCAGACCAACCCAGTCGGTTCTCAGCCAGGGCCCACGAATGGGGACTGGATCAAGAAGTCATAGACAACATCTTTCTGCAATGGGGAATGCCTCACATAGACCTCTTCACGTCTCCCCAAAACGCAAAACTTCCCGCCTTCTGCTCACTCGTTCTAGGGTGAGATATTTTTGGGTGGGACGCTCTATCTCTGCTTGGAGGGACAGATTCGTTTATGCCTTCCCTCCTATTCCTTTAATTCCGAGGGTCCTGAACAAACTCAAATCAGAGGGGGCCCAAATGATCCTCATCGATGCCTTCTGACCCAGGCAAGTTTGGTTCTCTCTTCTGCAACAGTTTTCAGAGGAACCTCCACTTCCTCTTCCTCTGTCGCAACAGTTATTGACCCAGGAACAGGGGACCCTTGTTCATCCAGGTCTCAAATCCCTTCATTTGCATGCATGGCTTCTGCAGATGTAGCAAAAGCCCGCTTCGGAGTTTCTCCGCTAGTAGCAGACATCTTGGTAGAAGCCTGAAAGCCTTCCAACAGATCCACCTATGCCATGAAGTGGAAACGGTTTTCAATTTGGGCCACTTCAAAGGATTTTGAACCTTTCTCATGCCCAGCCAATAAAGTCCTGGATTGCATGCCCCATCTCTTCGATCTGGGTCTCGGCCATTCCTCATTAAAGGTCCACATGGCAGCAATTTCAGCCTACCATATTCCCTTCAGGGACAGGACTTTTGCTCAGTTGGAAGTCTCCAAGACCTTCCTCAGAGGGGTTCTCCATTTGAGACCCCCCCCATACGCATTCCTGCCTCTCCTTGGGACTTCAATTTCATCCTGGAGAAGCTTACCCTGCCTCCCTTCGAGACGGCAGCTACAGCAGATTTAAAGTACCTTTCTTGGAAGACGTTCTTCCTCTTGGCCATTACTTCTGCTCAGAGCATTTCCGAGCTTCAGGCCTTGATGTGCAAAATCCCATACTTGATTTTCCACAAGGAACGTGTGGCTTTACGCACCAACCCTAAGTTTCTCCCTAAGGTGGTGGCTGAATCTACGCTGAATCAATCCATTGAGCTACCCGCTTTCTTTATGCAACACTCCAATCAAGGGGAGTACCTCTTGCATACTTTGGATGTTCATAGACTACTGAGATACTACACCACTCTGACTAAGGATCTCAGGAAAACTGATCAGCTTTTTGTCTCTCTTTTGCTCACAAAAGAGAATGCAATGCTGTTTCTAGGCATCGCCTATCATAATGGTTGGCTCATTGTATCACTTTCTGTTACGACAAATACAACAAGACCCTGCTGGGTCAAATCAGAGGTCACTCCACCAGAGGAGTAGCTGCCTCCTTAGCTTGTTTCAAGAATGTGTCAGCGGCAGACATCTGTGCAGCCGCAACTTGAACTTCTGTCCATACCTTTATGAAACACTACAGTTTGGACATTGCCTCTTGCTGTAGAGCAGGCTTCGAGTTGGCTGTGCTTCAAGATCTTCTTTCATAAGACCCGTTCAGCCGGAGGTTCCATGCTATGGATAGTTATCCTCCTCCCGAGTGCTTTTCCTTGTTCCAGACTGCTTGGAACTCAGTCCTATATGTGAATACCTACTGCAAGAGCCCTCTCGAAGTAAGATAGTACAGTTACGTAAGAACTTACCGTAACAGTAGATCTTCAAGAGAGGCTCTTGCAGTAGGTATTGCCTTCCCGGCCTCCATCCCCCAAGCTTCTTTGGCTCCATTTCCATGGGGGGAAATATCCTCTTCTCTCTCATCTTGCCTCTTTTGGCCCTTGGCAGGAAAGAACTGGAAGATGGGCGTGGGGGACCGCCCCTTTATACTGACGTCGCATGACGCCGGTCACCTGTTGTGGGGGCGGTCCCCCGCCAGAAACTACTAGCTAGAAATTTTTCCGAGGGGTCCTGACTCCTGGCGGGTCAGTCCTATATGTGAATACCTACTGCAAGAACCTCATTTGAAGATCTACTATTACGGTAAGTTCTTGCGTAACTGTACTTTCCTCACCTATTTGGAAGTAGGTAAAGGTACTCCTGCTTCAAAAAGGACTATCTCTTGATGGACAGTCCAGTGTAATCAGTTTTGCTACTCAAAGGCAGGCAAGGTTCATCCCTCTGGTCTTAGGGCCCACTCTATAAGGGGCACAGCTGCCACTATTGCAGCTGCCCGAGAGGTACCTCAAATGGAAATATGTAAAGGAGCTACCTGGAGGTCAGTCCACACCTTCACTAAGCATTATAGCCTGGACACCCAGTCCAGGAGTGATGCTCAGATTTGTACAACATTCTTGCAGAGTCTTTCCTAAATAGATTCTGGCCCCACCTCTTTGAGGTACTGTTGCATAGTTCTGAAGAGTATTAATATTAGTGGATTTCTGGGGTTAGAAGAAAAACATTACTCACCTATAGTAATCTTGTTTCTTCCAAAGGGATCCACTAATATTATTACTCCCAAACCCATGCCTTCCCTTTCAGAATCAGTAACAAGAAAAATCCTCTCCACAGCTGATAAGATGTATAGTTGGAGTGGCATGCCACCTGCTGGTACCTTCTAGTAATGTCTTAACTAGTAGGTTCTTTTCTAAAGGCATATCTGACTTCAGAAAAAAGGGACATTTGTTTGTACTAGTCCTTTGGTTAATGTTATTTGCCCAGTTGGGCATTGTTTTTTCTATAATTATTTAAATAGTGATTCACATGTTGTTATGGCCTCTTTGCAGGCTTCTAAGAAATCTGAGGTAGAATATAGGCAGTTGACACTGAGCGGTTTGAAAATAGATGCACGCGCTAAACATTCCATGATTAGCATAGCATTCTATTCTCTCTGAGGCAGTGCTGATTTAAAGGAGTACTGCAAGAGTAATAATATTAGTGGATCCCTTTGGAAGAAATAAGATTACTACAGGTGAGTAATTTGTTCTTCTCTCTGACTCGGTTCCTGGTTCTGATCAGTTCCTGAACCAACTGCAAAGCAACTTATAATATTTAAAATCTTTTTGCAGTTTTCTTTTTCTGCATTTTTTTGAATATGTCAGAAATACCTAAGAGAAAATCCGGTTAGCCCAGTTTCAAAAATTGTTCTGAGCATGGAGAGGTGTTTGCCAAGGCAGACAAGCACACTTTATTTGTGGTCTGCCTTGGTTATGAACACCTTAAAACTGACTGTGGAATTTGCAAGACCTTTCCTGAGAAAACACTTGACAAACCATTGGAAAGGCTTACATAGAAGTTGCCTCCACCTAAGGGTCCCTCAAGCTTTGACGAGCCAACACCCTCTGTTCCTGTGGGTAAAACCACAGCACCTATACTACCTCTACCCCGATACGGATACTCAGGTCCTTGAAAAAAGGCCTTCCTGAACTGGCTGACTCCCCCATTGCATCAGTGAAAACAAAGAAAACTAATCACACAGAACCCCCTGCTGGACAGCAATTGGGGATGTCTGCTGTGACTGCAACTATGCCTTCTCCACAAGAGATTGCATAGGCCTTTAAAGTTATACAGACCTTACAGGGGATGCTCCCTGCTGGCCAGCAGGCATCTGTTCAGACCCCCAACCAAACAAACCTCTGCCCAATCTTCCTCCAAAAAGAAATGGTGGAATATGGGGAGTATGAAGAAGGTGATGAGGGGGAGTCTACTGAACCTGAAATCTCCCTTGCACATGGGTTTGGCTCACCCCCAGGGCTTCAGAGGACTATTCATCCCACTTCACATTTGTAAGAAGAATGGTGGATGCCTTAGACATAACCACCAGAGAAGTAACAGAAGATGAGAAGGAAGCAGAATATTTGGAAATGATGGGATTAACACTCACTAAAAAACTATTGCTTCTCACCCCAGGAATACTCCAATATTCCTAACTCTTCTGCAGTATGCCTCTTAGCCTGATCTGCCCAGAGATGGAACATTATGCTAATGATTGAATCATTGTCATGTGCCACTTTTCAAATGCTGCCACCATTCAACTACCTACATTGTAACCCTCAGATTTCTCTCTCTGCCTGTCAAGACTAGATACCTGGAGATCCTTTCTTCGTCATCTTGTTCTGTCATTTGAAAACTTATAAAAGCTACATAAGTATTTATTGTTTTTCATTTACTGCCTTTATTCTTTATAATTTTAAGCTAACTCATAAGTTTTTAGTGTTAAATTAAGAGTTTCCTCGGTTTCTTCCGGTTCGATATAACCGGGGGTAAACCGAGGTTTGTTTTATATTTATGGGAGTTTTTTGATTAAAAACTCCATTAGTTATATTTAATTTTATTAATTTAAACTTGTTTTTAGAACTGCTAATCCCAGTTCTTGAACCGTTAGCTTCGGTTCACTTTTAATTCGGTTCCTGATTCCGATCGGTTCTCCATCGGTTCCAGAACTGACCGCAATCGCTGTATATACTTTCATTTAAACAATATTTTAGTGGTTGCACAGTTTATAGGATTTACAGTTAGAAACTGGAAAGAAAAAACTGGTAATCCCAATTTTTAATGTTTTTTCAGTGTGGTGAATTCTATTGAGACATGAACACTTCAGCAGTGTGAAACCTGCTTTCATGTCTTGACAGAATTATTAGAAATGCCTGAATAAGGCTAAAAGAAGAAAACTGGTACCACATCAGGGTCCCTCAAGCTCTGACCAGCTGACACCCTAAATTACTGTGGGTGAAACCACAATATTATCTACTGTGACTGCTACCCCTGAGACGAGCATACAAGCAGTTTTTAAGAGGCTAGCTGAACTGGCTAACACCCTGGTTCCCTCTAAAAATCAAAACAACTAAGCACACAGAACCCCCTGCTGGACAACATTTGGGGACTTCCATGCCTGCTATAATGCCTGCCAACTCCTGCAGAAATTGCAGGCTGCTAAGATCATTCAAGCTTACAAAGGCTGTCTGATTTTAAGCAGCAGACCCCTGCAAGCAGCTGTCTCCTCTGCTCAATTTTACTATTAATGTTACAAAGAAGAATTTGTGTTTATGATGAAATCTACAAAGGGGAACCTATTAAACCTAGGTTTTCTCCTGAGTAGGAGTTTGATTTTCTCCACAGAACATGAGGATTATTCCTCACACTTCACACTTGTGAGATATGACTGGGCTGACTCCCAACAAAACCTTCATGTTCCTGAGATTAAATATATTCTTCAAGGAAGATACTTTCAAGATTTTACAAGCTCCTAAGCTCTGTCTCCCCTCTTGATAAGAAGCTGTACAAGACATACAAGCTGGATCAGGAGGGGCTGAATTTTTATCCTCCCACTCTGTCCACCGAGGGGTGGTACAAGTGATAGCCTGTGACAAGGCAAAGATACCCCTGGCATTTATCAGCTTTCTTAGCTATCAGGCAGGCAAACTTTCAAGCTTATGTTAATACAAAAGTTATTAGGGTAATCGGCCCCTGCTATAGGAGTCAAGGTCCAGACTCCTCTGTCAGATGACCTAGCTGAAACAGCTATTTTTGGTTTGGAGCCAAATATCAGTCTCAAATGTCTGCTGATTCTAAAGACTCTTACCAGGGATGGTAAATACAATGGGTAGAAGATGTTTGCTTGGCTGCAAGTCACAAACCTCATTTAGGATACCCAAACCAAGACTGTGGATTTCCCAGCCGAGGGTAACTCTCTCTTTGGAGAGGAGATCAAGGCCTAAAAAAGTGCATGAATACAATACAGTAGCAATTCTGCACAAGAAGGGGCTTCACGTTCCATTAAAACATGTGGGATGGGAGGCAGATCATTTTACAGCAGGCTTCATTGGTTACCAGGCCATGAATGCACCTCTGCATCTACAGTACCCACACCAGTGGTACTTCAGGAATTGACATGCCTTCCCATTAAAAGCAGGTTTGTCAAACCTGTTACTGTGAAGGACAGCAGACCCTGCCCTACTACAGCAAAGGGCACCACAAAGAAAATGAGGAGTGGTATCCTGTTTTAGGTACCTAACAAATCCAAAGTTTAAAGTACTTGACAGTTTTTCCTTTACCTAGATCACTGGCTGGGGGTTGTAAAATCATCCCAGCAAGTGTGAACATCTGCAACTCACCCAGGGGTTCCTGGAGTCCTTAGGTTTCTTGATACATCTAGAAAGTCTGTCCTAGGCTTGCTCAAGCACTATGGTTCATGGGAGCAGAGCTAGATACCCTGCAAGGCAGGGCCTATACCTCTGGGTAGGACGAGAGTATCCCATGGATAGCAGGCTTATCCAGCCGGAATAAACCAAATACTCCAACACAGTTTCTGCACCTACTGCACATGGCACCTGCCACTGACAGTCCTGGAATCCAGGTTACAAATGAGGGACATTTAATTTTACCTCGGGGATCACTGGGGTCAGGGTAAGGACCCCCCCTTCAAAACTAATCCTAGTAACAAGAACATTGTTACTGGCCCGCCAAGGGTGGAAAGAAGAAACCAACCTCGGGAAGGGGTCCCCTTTTCAGCAAGAGTCCCTTTCGGTTGTTCTAGCAACGGATGCATCCCTACTAGAGTGGGATTCCCATTTGGGGTTCACACTATCCAAGGCATATAGTCAAGTGCAGAGTCATTCCAGCATATAAATCTGCTGGAGCTAAGGGTAGTGTTACTGCTACAGGTCAGAGCAGACAATTCCTCCACACTGTACTACATAAATAAGCAGGGAGAGATAAGGTCAAATCCTTCCTGCACAGAGGTCATGAAAATAGGGAGTCTGGCATAATCCATGGGGCTTTCCTGACAGGTTTTTCATCTGCCAGGCAAGGATAATACATTGGCAGGTACCCTGACTCAAATCAACCAGGCTCATTACTAATGGTCCTTGAACAGTTAGGTGGTGCAAGTGATCTTTAGGAGGTGGGGCACTCCAGTGGGACATCTGTTCGTATCCCACGAGAACTGCTACTTCACTTGCCACAGTACTATTGCACAGCTGATGGAGGAATAGTCCCCCCTGGATATTCTGGCTTTGTTTTGGTCAGTGAGGCACATCTATGCTTTCTCCTCCCTTCCTCCTCCTCTTTGGTGTACAGAGCATTGCTCGGGCTCAGGTCCAAATCAGCATTAACAGTTTCCATAGCATCAGACTGAGCCAGACACCATGATACATTCTGCTATCCTCCATGTCTGTGGCTGAGTCAATGCATCTTCTTCAAGAGGCACAATATACTGCCTCCAGTAAAGGGAAGTTCCTGTACCCCAACCTCAACTCACTTGGGCCTAAGGCAGGGTTTTGAGAATCTAGAATATGCATGCTTAAATCTTTCTAAGGTGTCTTGGGCATTTTAAGGGGTTACAGAAAGCCTTCTGTTGGGAAAACCTATGTTGTAAAATGGGAAAGATTTTCTATTTGGATACCAGCACAGACTGGTGTCCCAGCTGTGCTGCACTATTTTATCTATGTGCAATCACTGGGCTTACAGTCCAGTACCTTAATAAAAAAAAAATCCACCTGTCTGCAGCATTTGCATACATGTCAGTTGGGCAGAGTATTTTTCTGGTTTTATACCCTATCTTTAGAAAGGTTCTTTAAGAGCTGGGTCCGACTGCACCCCCTCACAGGGAACCAGTGCCTGCATGGGACCTAAATGTGTGCATAACTAGGCTCATGGGTTCCCCTTTTTGAACCAATGCATTGAGCTTATTTGAAATATGTCACATTGCACAGTTTTCTTTGTCCCACTAAACAGGAGTACACCTCATCCCACAGAGACAAATTGGTCCTGAGAACAAACAGGAGGTTTATTACTAGAGTGATTCCTAAATCCCATTTGAACCAAACCATTACCTTATTTGTCTTTTTCACTGAACATTCTAGTTCTGGTGAAAGGAGACTCCATAGCATGGATGTCAAAGGAACTTCTACCTATGACGCTTGGACAGCTGGTTCTGATTAACCTACGCTTTTTAAAATATAAAAATGTATTATTGATTGTCTCTGCTGAGAAATCTGGTGCTCTTGGAATGACCTCACTCACCCCCCTTCCCCAGGTCTCGGCTAAAAGATGAAAGCCATGAGCTTATTACAGACCGGGTCTTAATCAAGGATCTCCTGTTTGTCTGAGTTAATTATAGCTGTAGTTGCTAAGAGGGAAATCATAAAACTTTTATAGCAGTTAGAGGAAGAAGAGCAGGTTATGACGTTTTAGTGCGAAGTCATAGAAGATGCTTTGATATCCTGGAAAGGGGAAGATGCTCATAAGATCAAAGAAAATCCTTTGAAGAAAATGAGTTGTGCTGAGGATTACAGAATTTAATACTTTGAAAAGACATCCTGTTTTTGTATAGATATATTTTTTTATGTATTCTGACAGGGAGGAGCTAGGTGACCTCATGCAAAGAGGTGGGCAAAGCCAGCTTTTAGAGAGTATTCTGTTTTACTTCAGAGACACACTTCTATCTAGTCTCTGACAAAGACACATCTTTGAGCACTTTAAGCAGATATTTAGAGAGAGAGACAAAATCCAAGTACTGTAGTAGGAATTTCACTGTTAAAACCTTGTTCTTTTGAAAGATCGTATTGTTCTTGTGATATTGGTTCTGTATTTTATGTTTTATATATTTTTTTATCTATTTTAGTAAAACTCTATTTTTAGAGCCTACTTGGTCTGTCTTTGGTTTCTTTTCTTTAACAAGTGGAGTATATATGGTTAAAGCAGACACTGTGCATAAGCTTGAATGGTGATACCAAACTGGAAAAAGGTAAGGGTTTAATCTGAGGTCTTTTATTAGAGTTTTTAAGGGTTCATTTTTGTACACCTGGTTAGGTGGCCATAGGCAAAGATATCTGGCCCTCCGAAGACAGTATTATCTGAGCCTGTGCATTGGGTACGCTAACAAGAGGTTTACAGTTTGAATCCCTCCCAAGACTTGAGACCAAAGGTTGATTTGAACCCACAAAAACAGACAGGAGGGTTACCCTGTTTCTGTTAACTGTTCACAAGACTGCGCTCGGAGGTTGGCACTTTGAGAGTAGAGGGCTGACCTGCTGAGTGGGTTTGTGACAAATTGGTTGGCAGTGGTGGCGTAATTTTAGTATTACAAGCTTTTATTGTTAAGTGTGTCAGCTTGAGACCATCAGCTCACTTGCAAAGAAAGAAAAAGGCAGACTTTTATTTTAAAAGGAGACAGAACTATATCACTTGGTGTACAGTCAAGTTCCTACCCGTTTTATTTTTTTTTCCTAAGGTGCAAGTCAGAGTAGCAGTAGTTAGGAAAGATGGCTTCCAACTACAGCAGGCACACTGTAGACTACTTAAGGCAGTTGTGAGGGGACAGAGGAGTCCCGTTCAAGGTGAAAGCCAGCAAGCAGAACCTCATAGATGCCCTGATAATAGCCGATACCCAGAGCAGAGAGTCACAGACCGTGACTGAAAAGGACCAAACCTCAAGTGTGGCAGGGCCAGTGGCCAGTGCAGTGTCCAGGTCCGATGAGGAAGGCAACAGGGCCACTGTCAGCAAAAGGCCACAGCAGCAGGGCAAGGTCACCAGTATCCTGGATTCAGAAGTACTCAGGCTGCAAACTGAGTTGCGCAGGATGGAGCTGGAGTTCCAGGAGAAGAGAGAACGAGAGAGATGAGAGGAAGAGCGGGAACAGTGGGAGGCAGACCATGAGGAGCATGAGCGCCAGCGAGCTGCAGAGTAGAAGAGAGATCGAGAATGCCAAGATGCAGACCATGAGGAGCAGGAGCTCCAGAGGCAACATGAACTGGAGAAGTTACGACTCTGACCAGCAGCACCAGAGCAGGTAAGTGGTTTGGGTTTAACTGGGACTACAGGACTGGGTTACAAATTGAATTACAAATTAATAGCCGAATTTAAAGAGGGGGAGGATATGGATACCTTTTTAAATTCTTTTGAAAAAGTTTGTATTCAGGCTAAAATTCCTAGAGAGTCCTGGAGCTTCCAGCTCTCCCTGCTACTTACCGGGAAAGCTCAGGATGCATTGGGTCAAATGGACAACGAGGACAGTGCTGATTACAGCAAACTTAAGAGCACTGTTAAAAAATTTGAATTAACTGCTGAATCATACAGAGCTAAATTCGTAAGCTCAGAGAAGCCCTGACATGAGCTAACAAGAGCCAGCCACAAGCAATGTCAGTTTTGAAACGTTAGTGGGAAGGAATTGAGGCAAACTTGTTGATAAAATTGAAAATGTGATTTTGTTAGAACAGTTTTATTGGGCATGCAAAGCAGAGCTAAAACCCTGGCTGGAGGACCGAGATCCCAAAACAGTGCAAGAGGCTGCTGAACCTCGGATCACTATGCCAAGAGCAGACCTGCTCTGAGAGCCTGAATGAGGCGCATGGCAGTGCAGAAAGGAAAGCGCAACTTCACGGCAGCTAAGACCAGTCAGTCTCAGGTTTCAGGAGAAAATATTTCTCTGAGAGAAGAAATGAATGTTGGTTGTGTAAAGAAACTGGGCATATTGCCAGACATTGTCCCAAAAAGGCGAGCAATAATACACAACCGGGTGCTAGAAAAGAAATGGGTTGTTTGTGTGTCCCTGGAAGCATGCCAGTGAACATGAGGGAACACATGCACCCAGTCGTGGTGAATGGTGTACAGACGCAGGGGTTAAGGGACACATGGGCATCCCTGACCTTGGTAAAGGGGGATCTGGTACAGCCTGGTAAGTTTATACCCAATAAATACGTCACTGTACAGGACTTTGCGGGTGGGGAGAAAACATTGCACCTCGCTAGTGTTCTCTTAAACTGGGGTGGAACAGGAGGAACTGTGCAACAGGTGGCTGTAGCCAAACATTAGCAGGGATGTGATCCCTGGGCAAACAATCTCCCCAACAGGGATGGTATGTGCAGTTACCCATAGCCAAGTGGCAAGGGAAATTGTAGTTCCCTGAACCCCACAGAAGCCATTGTGGAAAACACTGAGAGGCTGGTTCCCCAGCCTGTATCTCCGGAAGGAGAGACTGACAAAAAGGGGGTAGAAATTCCGCAAAGTAACCACACAGCTACAGAGGTTCCACTGAAGAGGGAAGGGTGACCCATTGTCAGAGGGTTGGGATTGACAGTGATCCTGAGTGCCCTGATGCTAGTGCTAGGGACTCTAGTTTAGCGACTGAAGGGGACCTGTCCCATGCCTTGGGAATGTGTGAGGGGTTTGCAGATGCTCAGAGAAGTGACCCTAGTTTAGAGAAGCTGAGGGCTTGGGCAGACTCAGATGGCACACAGGGAGGTGACGGCAGACATAAGGTTTATTGGGAAAATTGACTTATGTATACTCAGGCAGTACAGACAGAGGGAGGGGTGCTAGGCAGGCAGCTTGTCGTTTCCCAGGGGTATCATGAGCAGTTGCTCCAGATTGCACATGATATTCCCTTGTCTGGTCATCTGGGAATCATGTGCACAATGCAGCGGTTGGCCCAGAATTTCTGTTGGCCAAACTTCACCCAGCAGGTGAAGGAGTATTGCAGGTCTTGTCACCGGTGCCAAGAAATAGGTAAGGCGGGCAAGAAAACCTAAGCCGCCCTGATTCCATTGCCCATAGTAAAGGAGCCATTTCAGAGGGTGGGAATGGATATTGTGAGGCCTTTAAATACCCCAGCCCCTCAGGGAAGAGATTCATACTGACTGTGGTGGATTATGCCACCTGTACCCAGAGGCAGTCGCCTATCCTCAGTAAGGACAGACAAAGTGGCAGATGCCTTACTTGGGATTTTCTCCCGTGTTGGGTTTCCTCAGGAGGTTATCACCGATCGAGGGGGTTCCTTCATGTGGGACCTGATGAAATGTTTATGGGAGAAGTGTGGGGTGGTGCAGAGATGTACGACACCGTATCACCCACAAGCCAATGGGCTTGTGGAAAGATTCAGTGATACCCTAAAGTCAATGCTCTGGGCGTTTGCTGAACAACATGGGAGGGACTGGGAGAAATACCTTCCCCACCTGTTGTTTGCATACAGGGAGGTGCCCCAAGAGTTGACAGGACTTTCCCCCTTCGAACTCTTATATGGACGCCGGGTACGTGGGCCCCTAGACTTGATCCGTGAGGACTGGGAAGGCAAGCATGCCACCCAGGGAACTCCCATTGTGGATTACATCCTTGGGTTTAGGGAAAGGCTGAAGGAGCTTATGGGGACAGCCCAGAGCAATCTGGCAGCTGCCCAGCAGAAAGAAAAAGTGTGGTACGACCGCAGAGCCAGAGCTCGCTCTTACATGGTGGGTCAGGAAGTCATGGTCCTTATTCCGGTCCGGAAAGACCAGCTGCAGGCTGAATGGGCAGGACCATACAAAGTGGTTAGGAAGGTAAATGACATGAACTACATTTTGGAGTTATCTGACCAAAAACAGACAGAAAGGATGTACCATGTCAACATGATGAAGCCATATGCAAATAGGTCTGACATGGTGTTTGCAGTGTGTAGTCCTGGAGAGGGGACGGACGAAGGAGACCCCCTTCTGGACTTGCTGGAAAAAAGTAAGTGGGAGTCCTCTGTGGAGGTAGTTAAATTGTCTCCCCAGCTGACCCCGGACAAGATCCAGGAAGTAAGGGAGGTTTTAGCAGACTTTGCCCCATTGTTTGGCGTCAAGCCTGGACTAACCCCCTTAGCGACTCACAATGTGGAGACAGGGACACAGACGCCCACACGGCAGACAGAATATCGAGTGTCAGAGGCTGTCCAAAAGGACATTAGGAGGGAAGTGGAGGAAATGCTGGATTTAGGGGTAATCCAGAGATCCCACAGCCCCTGGGCCTCACCCATAGTCCTTGTGCCTAAGCCAGATGGCTCTACTCATTTCTGTGTGGACTATTGTGGACTGAATGCAGTCACGAAGTCAGACGCCCACCCGATGCCCCAGATGGATGAACTCCTGGACAGGTTGGGGGGGGGCCGACCTACCTTACGACTATCGACTTGACCAAGGGATATTGGCAGGTAGAGCTGACAGACAGAGCTAGGTAGAGGTCGGTCTTCATCACTCCAATAGGCTTATTTGAGTTTAAAGTAATGCCTTTCCGAATGAAGAACGCCCCGGCCACTTTCCAAAGGTTGGTGAACCAGGTGTTAAATGGTGCTGAGGAGTATGCCATAGCGTACCTGGATGACATTGCCATCTTTAATACCAGCTTGGAGGAACACCTATCCCACCTTAGGGAAGTGCTGGACAGGATACAGACAGCCGGGCTCACTGTCAAAGCCGGAAAGTGCCAGGTGGCCATGGGAGAAGTGGCATACCTTGGGCATGTGGTAGGCAGAGGACAGCTCCGTCCTAACCAAATAAAGATAGAGGTAATCCAGGTGTGGCTCAGACCAGAAACACAGAAGCAGGTCAGGAATTTTCTAGGGACAGCAGGATACTATAGAAAATTTGTACCTAATTACAGTGCCCTGGCTGCTGCCCTATCTAACCTGACAAAGAAAAGGATGCCCAAGAAAATTACCTGGGGCCCAGCCTGTGAGGAAGCCTTTTCCAAACTAAAGGAGGCATTGTGCAGTGCTCCTGTTTTGACAAGTCCTGACTATAGCAAAACCTTTATAGTTCAGACTGATGCCTCAGACATGGATATTGTGGCAATACTGAGTCAGACATCCAGCCAAGGGACAGATCACCCAGTAGTGTACCTGAGTAGGAAGTTACTTCCCAGGGAGCAGGCATACTCCACAGTAGAAAAAGAGTGTCTTGCCATAGTGTGGGCCCTAAAGAAATTAGAGCCATACTTATATGGGCAGCATTTTGTGGTGCAGACTGATCACAACCCCCTGGTTTGGCTGACTCAGATGGGAAAGAACAATGGTAGATTGCTAAGATGGAGTATTGCTTTGCAAGGGTATGATATGACAGTCGACATAGAACTGGGCGCAGAACCAGAACTCAGATGGTCTATCTCGCGTGTACAAGGAGTGAACTGATTTGGGAAGCTCATCCCATGCAGGGGATAGAGCCCCCAAATTCAGTCTAGGTGGGGAGGAATTGTGACACTTGGACAGCTGGTTCTGATTAACCTATGCTTTTTGAAATATAAAAATGTATTCCTGATTGTCTCTGCTGCGAAATCTGGTGCTCTTGGAATGATCTCACCCCACGCTCCCCCAGGTCTCAGCTAAAAGATGAAAGCCATGAGCTAATTACAGACCAGGCCTTAATCAAGGATCTCCTGTTTGTCTGAGTTAATTGTAGCTGTAGTTGCTAAGAGGGAAATCATAAAACTTTTATAACGGTTAGAGGAAGAAGAGCAGGTTATGACGTTTAGTGCGGAAGTCATAAAGATGCTTTGATGTCCTGGAAAGGGAAGATGCTCATAAGATCAAAGAAAATCCTGAAGAAAATGAGTTGTGCTGAGATTGCAAATTTAATACTTTGAAAAAGATATCCTGTTTTGTATAGATATATTTTTTTATGTATTCTGACAGGGAGGAGCTAGGTGACCTCATGCAAAGAGGTGGGCAAAGCCAGCTTTTAGAGAGTATTCTGTTTTACTTCAGAGACACACTTCTATCTAGACTCTGACAAAGAAACGTCTTTGAGCACTTTAAGCAGGTATTTAGAGAGAGAGAGAGAGAGAGAAAATCTAAGTACTGTAGTAGGAATTGCACTGTTAAAACCTTGTTCTTTTAAAAGATGGTATGGTTCTTGTAATATTGGTTCTGTATTTTATGTTTTATATATTTTTTATCTGTTTTAGTAAAACTCTATTTTTAGAGCCTACTTGGTCTGTCTTTGGTTTCTTTTCTTTAACAAGTGGAGTATATATGGTTAAAGCAGACACTGTGCATAAGCTTGAATGGTGATACCAAACTGGAAAAAGGTAAGGGTTTAATCTGAGGTCTTTTATTAGAGTTTTTAAGGGTTCATATTTGTACACCTAGTTAGGTGCCCGTAGGCAAAGATATCTGGCCCCCTGAAGACAGTATTATCTGAGCCTATGCATTGGGTACGCTAACAAGAGGTTCACAGTTTGAATCCCTCCAAGACTTGAGACCAAAGGTTGATTTGAACCTACAAAAACAGACAGGAGGGTTACCCTGTTTCTGTTAACTGTTCATAAGACTGCGCTCGGAGGTTGGCACTTTGGGAGTAGAGGGCTGACCTGCTGAGTGGGTTTGTGACACTATCTACTACTTGACAGCCACTGAAGCCCATAAGCAGGGCAGAAAACAGCTGTTCCTGGTCAGGGAACCAGTGCCAGCATGAGGCTTGTACATTTGTCTTGCTAAGCTCATGGGTTCCCCCTTTGAACCCATGTCTTCAGCAATACTGAACTACATTACATGGTAAATGCTACCTTTACTGGCCATCACTTCAGTTAGACCAATCAGTGATCTTTAGGCCCTATGCATTGAACAGGACTGAATCCCTTTTTCACAGGGATAAAGTGGTCCTTGAAACTAATAGGAAATTCCTTCCCAAAGTGGTTTCAGACTTCATCTAAACCAATCTATCACTCTGTTAGTGTTTTTTTACTGAGCATTCTTCTTCTGGTGAACGTAGATTGCATAGTCTTGATGTCAAGGGAGCTTTGAGTTACTACATGACAGCTACTAAGTCCCACAGGCAAGACAAGACACAGCTTTTCCTCATTTATGGGGATGTGGGAAGGGGGTAATCCAGCATCTAAGAGGTCAATTTCTCACTGGATTGTCCAGTGTATTCAGTTTTCTTATTCCACAGCGGGCAAAGAAGCCCAAGCAGGGCTCAGAGCCCACTCCACAAGGGGGGGCAGCTGCCACACTGGCAGTTGTCAAGGATGTCCCTTTCTAGATATCTGTAAAGCAGTTACCTTGAGGACAGTTCATGCATTTACCAAACATTACAGCCTGGATATGCAGGCTGGGGCTGATGCCTGGTTGGTACAGCTGTCCTGCAGAGCCTGTTTCCAAAATAGGTTCTGTGCCCGCCTCCAAAGGTACTGCTTCTTAGTCTACACAAGAGTTAGGAATATTGGAGTATTCCTGGGGTGAGAAGAAAAAGTTACTTACCACAGCAACCTTGTTTCTCCCAGGGGATACTCCAGTATTCATAACTTGCCCACTCGGCCTCCCCTATCAGAACCAGTGGCTTCTGCATTCCATGCTGTACCTTAAGTGTATGTATGCCACATTCTGGCTTTTATTGAAACCAGTTTTCAGTGTTTTTTCTCCCTTCAGGTGATTCTGACATTGGATAATGTATTGTTTCTGAGTATGTCTTGATATTTTCTTCCTCCAGTTGGAGGTTGGTTGTGAGAGTTCTAAATTACTAAATTTTAATGATTTTAAATCTTTTGGGCCTTGTCTGTACAGGCGTCCATGAAATCGGAAGTGTTAAAATGTAGGTAGTTGAATGGTAGCAGCATTTGAAAAGTGGCACATGCCAATGATTCCATCATTAACATAATGTTCTATCTCCGGGCAGATCTGGCTTAGAGGCATACTGCAGACGAGTTATGAATATTGGAGTATCCCCTTAGAGAAACAAGGTTACTATGGTAAGTAACTTTTTCTTCCTGTAAATAAGTTCTTCAAAAAAGACGTGTTTAAAATCCTCCAAACTCCTAATTCTGTCCCTCCTTTAGATAAGAGGTTGGACAAGAAATACCAGCTGGATAGGGAGGGGGCTAAGTTTGCATTCTCCCACCCTGACCACCAGAGGGTGGTACAAGCTGCTGCCTGTGACAGGGCAAACGTACCCCTGGCATCTCATCCCCCAGAGAAAGACTCCAGAAAAATAGCATGGCCAAGAAGGGATGCCTGTCGGCCTCCTTGGCCATTAGACAAGCAAATTTTCAGGCTTATGCAGCCCAATACCAAAAATCTTTGTGGCAGTCTGTCCTGGCCATGGCAAACAAAGCCAGAGCTGGTCTCTCAGCTGATTTAGCTGAGACTGCTAGGTTTGGCCTGGAGGCAGCCAAATACCAATTTGAGATAGCAGCAGACACTAGTGATACTGCTGCCAGGTGGATGGCTAACACTGTTGCACAGAGGAGGTTTGCCTGGCTGAGAGCCACAAACCTCACTCAGGATGCACTGTCCAAGGCTATGGACTTTCTTGTTGATGGTCATTCCCTCTTTGAAGATAAGACAGAGGCTTATATGAAAAATGACGAATACAAAGCCACCCACAGAAGCAATTCTGCTCAAGAAAAGGCCTCTCCCTCCACTAGGCCCTGTGGAAGGAGACAGGGGGAGATCTTTCCACAGCAGGCCTTTTTACCAGGCCATGGCTGTACCCCAGGTTCAGCAGTACCCACAGCAGGGGTACTTCAGGGGCAGAAGAGGTTCCAGGCATGGTCTCCAGGCCCAGCCACAAGCAAAACTAGTCCCCTGACATGTTTTTCCAGGCTGCCTCCCCACTACCAGTAGGGGGCCAGCTGGCTCACTATTTCCAGGCTTGGCAACAGATCACCATGAACAAGTGGGTCCTGGAAGTAGTGAGTCAGGGTTTGTCCCTAAGTTTCAAATCCCTTCCCACTTTAAGAACCAGAGTGTTCAAGCCAGCTTCCAATGCAGAAAGGAAGCTACTGGAAAAAGAGGTACAAAACCTACTGTTATCAAAGGCGGTAGAACCTGTGCCCCCACAACAGAAGGGAAAGGGATTTTATTCAAGATACTTCCTCACAACAAAGAAAAATGGGGAGTGGCCGCCTATCCTAGACCTAAGGGTACTAAACAGACATTTAATAAAGCCAAGGTTCAAAATGGTAAAACTGGCATTGATTCTGCCAACACTCCAAAGACGAGATTGGTTGGCATCTCTGACCTAAAAGATGCTTACTCCCACATCCCCATAAGGGAGTCTCACAGAAAGCACCTCAGGTTCAGACTTCCCTCAGGACATTACCAGTTCTTAACCCTGCCATTCGGTCTCACTTCTGCTCCAAGAGTGTTCACAAAGTGTTTGGCAATGGTTGTGGCACACCTACGAAGGTTAGGTGTCACAGTTTTCCCATACCTAGATGACTGGTTGATGGTAGGAAAATCATCACAACAGGTAAGGGAACATTTTCAGCTCACCCAAAAGCTCTTAGAGTCCCTGGGGTTTCTGATAAATCTCAAAAAGTCTGTCCTTCTCCTTGTACAAGTACTGCAGTTCATAGGAGCAGAACTAAATACCCAGGAGGGAAGGGCCTACCTGCCTCTGGACAGGGTAAGAAGTATTCTGCTGATTGCAGGCTCCTTCAGCCTGAACAGACCGAAAACTGCAAGAGTTTTCCTGTGCAGCTCCTGGGCCACATGGCAGCAGCCACGGGTGCAGTCCTGGGGTCCAGGTTCCAGATGAGAGACGTTCAGATCTTACTTCGAGACACAGCTCTTGCAGCAGGTTACACCATTAGGACTGAAGCCGTCAGGCGCCAGGACCCCACGGAAAAATTCTAGCTAGCTAACTACAGCGGGGACCACCCCCGACGTCGGTCCCGCCTCCGACGTCAGGCGTGGTACAAAAGGAGGCGGTCCCGCCAGATTCCCCAGTTCTTTTCCCGCCGTCGACTTAGCTACCTGACCCCTTCGGTTACCAGTCTAGCGCGGGACGTGTGAATAGTGCTTTTTTCGACAAATTTTTCAGAATTCTCTTCAAGCAAGATCTTGATGTCATCACCAACTTCTGGCACATCCATCAATGCGCTTGTGGAAAGCAGATCCCGTTCAAGGACCCCCACACGGCCCTCGTCAGTGCCTGGGCCCAGACCACCGATACCGGGCCTGTCCTTCTTGCCAAGGTTCAACAGCCGTACCGGATCCGGCGTCAGAAGGCTTTGCAGGCGTTTCTTCTGGAGGAACAACTGAAGACCATGTCCTCCAAGGGGGAAAGCTCCAAGGTCCACATGCACGCGGAGAAAAGAAGGGAGAAGGCCCCTTCCAGGTCCCCATCCAGGGGTTCGGAGTCCCGTAGCTCGGTTGAAATCTCCCCGGCTGCAGTGAGAAGCCTTCCTCTCAGGAAAAATCCGCCAGGCCTTCCTCCCCTTCCAGGGCCTTGGCGAAGTCGAGACGACACCATCACCACCGCAGTCGGGTTCCCGCTCCTCGGTACCCGGCGTCAGGTCTTCGTCGGTGCCTCACGCAGGCGCTGGAGCTCCGCCCTTAAAGGCCTGTAGCCCAGGCGCGGCTGCGACAGCCCGTCAGCCGTGTGCCCTGCTTCCCTGGGCCGCCGTCGGCCCGACCGGCGCCGGCCATTGCATCCAGCGGGCGCCGGAGGAAGGACCGGCGCCCGCCCCTCCTGAGAAGAAGAAGGCCCTGTTGCCTCGACCGACATCGGTCAGGAGCCTCTATCGGAGGAGGACCTAGAGCAGCCCGAGGACCAGACGAGGCGACCCCGGTCCCGTCGGTACTCCCCGGGAACCCTCGCCATTACCAGGAGCCCTGTGGGCCGGCGCGGGACCCGACGACTGCCCACCGGCACCCGGGCCGTCGTCAGGCCTCTCTCTAGTGGAGGTGAAGATCTGTTCACCCCTCCTGGTGGACCACCATTAGAAAGGACATGGTTCCCCCTCCCTCCTCCTCCTACTCCGGTTCCTGCCCCCTCGCCATCAGGTCGGCAGGCCGTGTTCCTCCTCCCGGAGCCTGGAGCCCCTCAGGGGAGACCTGATAAGCGGAGACCTCCGTCGAAATCCTCTTCTGGATCACCCCAGCCCCAAGAGATCCAGGAGGCATGACGATCGCCTTCAGCGGAGGACACGGGATCAGACTACTCCACCTCTAGATCCCCATCTCCACTCTCCATCCCTTCTCTGGACCCACGTGGGATGCCTAGATCTCCTCCGGATGATCCCTCGTTCCTTGATATTATAGACATATACAAGAGAACATGGGATGGGATGCTGAAGACTTAGACCCGAAAGGTACACCTCACCAAATATCTTGACAAAAGGACCCCAAGCCTGTGGTGGTACCACCCTTGGTTGACACTTCGTGGGCGTCACCAAGGCCGCGTGGAGCGTCCACACTCGCTCAGCCGAGACCCGAAAGCTGATCGCTTGTACAAGGCTCCTAAGGACGACCAGTACTTGGCGCAGCATCCTCAGGCCGATTCTCTGGTCATCACAGCCTCACATGACGGTCACAGAAGGCCACAACATTTAAAACACCCTGCCACGGACCCAGAGTCCAAACAACTGGGCGCATTGGGTAGGCGCAGCGTATGCCTTCCGCTACCTGCGCCATCAGATCATGAACTATTTAACCCACATGGTTCAGTTCCAGAGCGCTTTGTGGGAACAGGGTCTGGAAGCGGCTGAAAAGATGCCCGAAGAGTGAGCAGAAGGAGGAGATGCTTCAGCTCCTCCGTGCAGGATTCGAAGCGTGGGGACCCAAGTGCTAAGAGCAGCGTATGACTCCAGCGGACTCATCGACCCGAACAGCAGCTTCTGGCGTATGCCTCCGGAGACACTCTTGAGTTGCGGCGTCTCCGGTTTTACCCGGATGTCCAAAGAACATCTTGGGCGCTCCTTTTGAGGAAGGTATTGTTTGGTAATCCTACAGAAAGATCCTTACCAAACTCCAAGAGGCGGGAAGGCGGTAAAGGTCAGTTCAGGCCATGAACCGACCTAAGCTGGTTTCTTCGTTAGGAACCAAAGCCGTTTCGTCTTAGCGGATGCAGAGGCAACAGACCCGCTCCGCTGACCTCAGAGAGAGCTCTGGTTTTCGTAGAGGCCAGGGCAAGCACACCCATCAGCCCGAGGCCAGCGTTCTCCTAGGCAGGCCCAGCCAAGGAGTCCATCTGCGCCACAGCCTGACTCCTTTCCGGCCCCGCCCTCAGGATCAGCGGGAGTTTATAGTCGAGTCGCATTGGAACTTCCTGCGGGATGGCAGGCCATTACCACCGACAGGTGGGTTCTTCAGTTGGTCAGTCTAGGCCACTTTACCAGTACATGAGAAAGCCACCCTCGGGGCCTCCTTTGCTCTCCCGGTATCAGGGTCAGCACAAAGCCTTGATCTGGCAAGAAGTACTCGCGCTACTTCGAAAGGGAGCGATAGAGTACGTCCCAGAGAACCAGAGAGGACTAGGATACTATTCCCACTTCTTCCTGGTTCCCAAGAAAACAGGGACCTCCGTCCAATCCTGGACCTCAGCGACCTCAATGTGTCGGTCACTTACAAGAGATTCCGCATGGTGACCCTCCGGGTCTTATCCCCATGCTCAAACAGGACGCCTTTTTAGCGTCTCTAGACATGCAGGATGCCTACCTGCACATCCCTATGGCTCAGGCGCACACGGGGTTCCTGCGCTTGAGGTTTCTCGACCACCACCTTCAGTTCAGAGCCCTTCCTTTTGGACTGTCTTCCGCCCAAGGGTCTTTACCAAGTGCATGGCGGTTGTGCAGCGTCTCTGAGAGACAGGGCCACTCACGTGTTCCGATACCTGGGCGACTGGCTTCTCATGGCCGCCTCAGAGGCGTTGCTTCTTGCAATCCAGAGCACCCAGGATCTGTTCGATCCCTGGGCATTCTCATAAATTACAAGTCTCTCCTGGTACAATCGCCAGAAACTGCAGTTCATAGGAGCAGTTCCTGGACACTGTTAGGGAAGAGCCTTTCTTCCGGCCCGACAGAAGCGGGCCATCAGATCCCTCATAAGGGACCTATCATTAAGCAAGGTTGTACCTGCCAGGTCGGTCCTTTGCTTGCTCGGACACATGGCTGCGGCCATTCCTACTGTCCCTTTCGCAAGACTCCACATGCGAATTACTCAGTGGATGCTCAAAGTGCAATGGGACCAAAGGCAAGACCACTTGCAGCATCCGGTCAGACTCACGAATTCAGTGATTCAAGACTGGCAGTGGTGGCTAGCCCCAGGGTCGCTCTTATCAGATGTCCCGTTCATTGCGCCGTCCCCGGAGGTCACCCTCACCACGGACGCCTCCGGTCTTGGGTGGGGGCACACCTGGGCGAGGTAAAGTCCAGAGATACGTGGACCCAGATGGAAGCTCACCTTCACATCAGCGTGCTGGAAATAGAAGCGGTCCTCATGCCCTGCAGGCCTTTCAGTCAGTTATCCCACGTGCTCTTCTACTTCAGACAGACAACCAGCGGTGATGTCAATACCTCAACAAACAAGGGCGCACCTCTTACCCCTTTGCAGGGAGGCCAGAGAGTGTGGGATTGGGTAATCAGACACGGCGCTAATCTGATCACTGTACGCGTTCCCGGAGTGGACAACACGATTGCAGGCGGCCTGAGTGATTCTCAGGCCAGAGTCCACGAATGGGAACTTCTTCAGAGGTAGCAGAGGATCTGTTTCTTGATGGGGAACTCCAGATCTAGACTTGTTAGCCTCCCCATCCAGCATAAAACTGCCCAATTTTTGCTCGCTAGATCAGGGCCTGGTGTTTTCTGGCGAGGCACGCGTTATCCCTCTCCTGGCGAACAGATTCCTCTCGCTTTCCCTCCTTTCCGTTGATCCAGAGTTCTTCCTCAAACTGCGCGGGGAGCACGCACTAATGATCCTGGTGGCCCCATTTTGGCCCAGACAGATTTGGTTCCCCTTGTTGATTCAACTATCTCGGAACCCCGCTCCCGTTGCGCTCAGCTCCACTTACTGTCTCAGGAGAAGGGTTCCTTGTCCACCGGACCTCGTTCCTTGAACCTGCATGCTTGGCTCCTAGAGACATAGCCATTTTGCGTCACGGGGTCTCGCAAGAGGTTGCAGAAGTCCTTTCTGCAGCCAGAAAACTCGACAGCGCACGCATGCGACGTACGCCATGAAATGGTGCCGTTTTTGTGTAGTGCGAGTACGCGACCTTTCCCCTTTAGGTTGTCCTGTGGAGTAATATTAGAATATTTGCTCTCCCTCTTTCATTCGGGTCTAGCCTACTCCTCTATTAAAGTGCACCTCTGTGCCATTTTAAACACCACCTCCCGGTGGAAATCGTGCAGTGGCTCAGGTGGGCGCTCCCTCGAAATTTCTTGGGGAGTGTTACACCTAGGCCTCCTATTGAGACCCTGCTGCCTCCATGGGATTTGCTCTTTGTCCTGGAACAGCTCGCTCCCCCCTTTGAACCTGCGGCGGATGCGAGCTCGTTTTCTGTCAGTGGAAAGCGTTGTTTTTAATTGCTGTTACCTCGCAAGAAGAATTTCTGAACTTCATGCTCTCATGTGCAAAGAGCCTTATTTAGTTTTCCACGGGACAGAGTATCCCTGAGGACGAACCCTAAATTTTTGCCTAAGGTGGTTTCTTCACTCCTCTGAACCAGGATATCACCTTCGGTCTACTTCGAGCTACTCAAATAGAGGAGAGGCTCTGCTCCATACCCTGGATGTTCACCACAGCCTGAGGTTTTACCTCAACAGAACTCAGTCCTTTTCGTAGTTCTGAGCAACTTTTCATTTCCTTCTCTGAGAGAATGATGGGCCAACCCGTATCCAAACAGTCCCTTTCTGCTGGCTTGTCCAGTGTATTTCTCACTGTTATGGTATCAAACAAAGCCCTCCCGGGTACAGTCCGGGGTCATTCCACTAGAGGGTGGCTACTTCCCTGGCCAGCTCAAAATGTTTCCACTTAACTGCTATACGCTGCAATAGCACGGTTCTGTGCATACCTTTATCAGGCATTATAGCTGGACACACTCTCGGTGAAGGGCTGGTTGTGGCTTGGCGTGCTTCAGGTCTCCTGTCCTAGGTTCAGGACCTGGTATTTATCCTTTATTTTCCTCCTCCCAGATTTTCTGACAGCGTTACTGCTTGGGAATCAGTCCTAATGGTGTAACCTGCTGCAAGAGCTGTGTCTCGAAGTAAGATAGTACAGTTACGTAAGAACTTACCGTAACAGTAGATCTTCGAGAACAGCTATTGCAGCAGGTACCTTCCCGCCCACCTTCCCCCTTGGAGGAGGCATGGCTCAGTCTTTCTGAGCAGGAATTGTTATCTTTCTGTCTTCTGACGGCGAATCCTAGGTCTCCCATTTTGATGTCAGCCTGCGGCAAGAAGTCTCCGGCAGGAGAACTGGGGAATATGGCGGGACCGCCCCCTTTTGTACCACGCCTGACGTCGGAGGCGGGACCGACGTCGGGGGCGGTCCCCACTGTAGTTAGCTAGCTAGAATTTTTCCGTGGGGTCCTGGCGCCTGACAGCTTCAGTCCTAATGGTGTAACCTGCTGCAAGAGCTGTTCTCGAAGATCTACTGTTACGGTAAGTTCTTACGTAACTGTACTTTCCACCTCAGGGCACCCTGGTGTCAAAGGAGAGATCCTCTCTCAAAGCTAATTCCAGTAACAAAAACATTACTTCAGGCCCTTCAGTGGTGGAAAGAGGAAACTAACCTAAGGGAATGGGGTCCTTTTCAGCGAGAGTCCCCATCAGTGGTTCTCACAACTGATGCATCATTACTAGGGTGGGGTGCCCATACAGGGAATAACACCATCCACGACACATGGTCAAGCGCAGAGTCACTCCAGCGTCTAAATCTGTTGGCGCCCAGAGCAGTATTACTGGCACTAAAGGCTTTCACACCACTAGTGCAGGGGAGGGTGGTACAGGTCAGAACAGACAATACCACCACAATGTACTACATAAACAAGCAGGGAGGGACAAGGATTCAGTAATGAGAAGCAACACCATGTTGAGGTCAGGAGTGCCAGTGGAATGACTGAGGGGCGGGGCGACATGGTGACCTGAAATGCTGATGGGCCATTTGGCAGTATGGAGTAAGCTGCTCCTCTCCTCGTTCTCCCCATCTGATGGCAGGTTACCTGGCATTGTGAGTTAACGGGGGTTTGCTTTTGTTTCTGCTTGGAGCGGAAGCCCGACGGCGGGAGGTGGAGTCTGGTCACTGCTGCTACGGAAATACTGAAAAAGATAGAGACCAGCCAGCTGTGAGGTGGACCCGTGGGAAGTGAGTAAACCAGCTTTGTATAAGCAGATGGGCAAATGAGAAAACCCTACGGTTTAAAATTTTCTGTCCTGCAGATGGGCGTTCATGCGGATACTGGCGTCCATTTTCGGTCCCCCCCTCTTCCTTTTTCCTATGAATGCCAGTAAGTTTCCAAAGTGCCTATGAAGGGGCCCACGGCAAGGGAAACATGAAAAGGGGAAATTCTTAATATGTTGGCAACGCTGAAATAACGCTCTCGGGCTACTAAGTGGCGGTCCAAGTTTTTACTCAGAATTAGTCGAAACAGATGGGTCATGTAGCCGGTTTTATTTCGCCACTTATTTTAGGAGTCTTATGTGAATAGAAGAAAGAACAGGTGGGAAGCCAGGCCTGAACTGACCATTACACCATGCCAGGAACCAGGTACTCTTAGCAAGCCTCAAGTTGAAGAAATAACCGCCAGTGGGTCTTCACGTTACAGAGACTGAAGGAACAAAGCCATAAGTCTTCAGCTAAGTATAAAAACAACAAAAAGAAATAAATTTGCTTAAATGTGCTGAACTGATATTGAAAACATATACTGTTCCTTAATCGAAGTTGAGCTTGTGCAAATGGTCTGTATGGTCACTGATGGCAGTAATTTACTTTGTCAGCTTTTTAAACCTCATTCTGATATATTTAATCCTGTATATCACACATGTGGAATGACCAAGAAAGTCCAGGATTGAAGGAAAAAAAAGACTCTCAAAGCTATTCCATACCTCTAATGCGAAAAGTATATCTCAGAGTCAGTCCCCTAATAGCTCAGCTGACATTGAAAAGATAACAGCACTCAGAAGTAAGAAGTTTATCCATGCAAAACTCCCCTTTAAAAATTGTTGCGCTGTTGAAGGTCACAAACAAATAAAAATGCCACCAAAAGCAAACCCAGAGCCTAAAAGGGAAAGAAAAGCAAAAGGGGCCATCGAAACAGCTAAATCATCAGCAGCTTCTTCTGAAATGAAGGACTCTCGGGGGGAAGGGGGATAAAAATACAGGGTTTGGAACTCAAAGTGACCTTCTGTTAGGTTCAGAGGAGGAGCAGTTAATAGAAGATGGGGCTGAAAACTCAACACAGGGAACAGTAAAGGGACGGTTCAAGATTTGGGCCAAAATAGGGACAACCATGAAGATCCCCCAAAATGGGCCCAGAAATTGATGGAGCAGGTGAATACATTACAAGTAAGCAATAGCCTATGACAGGGTATGTGGTTATTGGGGATTAATCAACACCCCGGGTGCGTTGTGAAGCATGAGACTGCAGGCCAAGTGCCCTCACAGCATCTGGGGTGTTGATTAATCCCCAATAACCGCACACCCTGGAGTGGGTTATTGCGCTTATAACATGGGGTATGTTTAAACAATAAATAAACATCAAGAAAGGTGTTTTTGTTTCATGTTTAAACAGCGAGAAAGCTTGTGTATCCTGCCGCCTTGCAAACATATCCCTCACAAATAATGCATACTACATTGTTCTTATGCACATAGAAATGTCACACATACATTACTGATATGATCTGTGGCACTTCATGGGCATAATATTGTCTCCTACCTTGCATACCACCCTTGCTGTGCCCCCCCAACCCCCAGACAGAACACTGCAGATATCAACAAAATGTGGCTCACAATCTGTCTCTCTCTCTCTCTCTCTCTCTCTCTCTCTCTCTCGTGTGCACACATACCTCTCTCCTGGAATGCCTTCTTTGTGTCTTCACTGTTTGTGCTGCTTACAGCTTATGGGAGAAATGAGTACTGTTCTGCTTAGTGATCGCGGGCCACTGCTCCTGCACTTTCAGCCACTCATGGGAGAAAACAGTGAAAACAAAAAGAAATGCTTCAGTAGGGCGTACGAAGGGAAAAGCCATGTCTTACTTTCAAACAACATGAAGTCTTGCTGTATTCTGACAAATTGCAGTGAGGTCCAACCTTCGAACTTCCCCGGAGATGAAAGAGTTAACTTTCCATGCCAGGCATGGAACGCTGAGCTCGAGCTCGGTTGAGACTCTGTCTGTTGCTGTTTGAACTCAAACCGTCAGATTCTTTACTCCACCTCACTGAACAGTCGCTCCGGAGATTTCTCCTTTGCTCGGTCCAATTTGTCAGTTAAAGTACCGTTTTTCTCGGTTTTCGACCGAATTTAAACCGTAACCTATCGGTTCAGTCTCTGTCTGTGGTATTCGTGAGTACTAGATAGGTTTATTTTTGTTATTATTCTGTGTGGAACTTGTAAACGTGGGATCGGTTTGGTTGGAACTGATCAGGTTGTTTTAAAATCTTTATTTCTGCTTTTAGAGTGTGGTTACCGGTTCTTATCGGTTCTAAAAAACCTGGATTTTATTACGTTCTTTTCCACGACCCGTAACACGGTCAGGAACCGATAAGGGTGTCTTGCCTGGCGGATTGCCAAAAAAAGGGTAAGTTTTTGGTTAGTACTGGCCATGTCTGAGAAACCCAAAAGAAAAACCGGGTCCACTGGGTTTCAACACTGTAGTGTGTGTGGGGAAGTCTTTGCTAAGGCTGATCCCCACACCACCTGTGTTTATTGTCTGGGGTTTGACCACCTCGATTCAGACTGCCAGATTTGTAAAAATTTTCCTGCAGCTACCCTGGAAAAAAAGTTGGTAGGCTCAGGGAAAGGGAGGCAAAAAAGTCCGCTGACCCGGATGGCAAGCCCGGTTCGGTTCCAACCGAACCAGAAGGAGTGCCCTCTGACCAGGGCGAAACTTCTTTGGGCCAAAGGAGAACCGATTCCGAGGAGTCGGTTCTGGTTAAGAGAACAAGAAGGGATAAATCAGCCTGTGCGGATTCAAAAGTTCTTTCTCCGGCCGCTGATGAAATAGCCAAAGCGATAAAAATTGTTCAGTCGCTATCCCCGGTTCTGACCGAACCGGGACCATTAGGAAGGCGCTCAGTTCGGTCGGTTCCGGATTATGATTTAGAGGAATTTTATGAACCGGAGGAGGAGGAGGAGGAGGAAGGAGAGTATGAGGAAAGTGAGTGTGATTATGAAAGTCTGGATGTGCCCATTGACCCGGACATCTCCCCAGACAGACCTTCAGGAGTGTCTCCTCCTAGGCTTTCTGAGTCCCCTTCCCATTTCATGTTTTACAAGAAAGTGGCTGAAACTCTTCAGCTTCCTATGGAAGAAGCTGTGGATGACCAGGAGGAGCCTGACCATGTTGAAATGATGGATATCCCAGAGTCCAGGAGGCTGTCTATTCCCCTTCATAAGTCCTTTGGGAAACAGACAATAAAAATTTTAAAGACTCCTAATTCTATACCTCCTGTGGATAAGAGAATGGACAAGAGGTATACTCTTTCAGGCTCAGATACAGAGTTCCTTGCCCAGCAATGCAGCCATGTTGGGGTAGTGCAGGCTACAGCCTGTGATAAGGCAAATATACCCTTGGCTTCACCCCCCCCCAGATAAGGACTCCAGGAGGATTGATGCCATGGCAAAGAAACAGTACATAGCAGCATCCTTGGGACTCAGGCAGGCCAATTATATGGCCTATACAGCTAGATATCAGAAATCTAGATGGGACACTGTAATGGCCTTAGTTAAACAGGTCCCTGGTCAGCTTGCCAAGGAACTGGAGCAGGTAACTGTGGATGGTATTGAGGCATCCAAGGTGCAATTCCATGCTGCAGTGGACTCCAATGATGTTTCATCTAGAGTTATGGCTACATCAGTGGCCCTTCGTAGGATGGCTTGGCTCAGATGTACTAGCCTGTCTCAGGATACCCAGACTAAGGCCATGGATTTTCCTGTTGTGGGTAATTCTCTGTTTGGGGAGCAAACCGAGAACTACATGAAGAAAATGGATGAGTACAGGACCACCTATAGGAGTGCTCAGGCCAAGGAAAGGCAAGCCACTCCTCAGAGGCAGCATCCCAGGGGCAGGGGCAGGCCTTTTCATAGGCCTTTCTACCAAGCCCAGTCCTCCTCTTCTGCTTATGCTCATAGGGGGTTCTTTAGAGGGAGAGGTAGACAGGGTACAAGCAGGCCTGTTTCCACCCCTCAGCCTAAAGCCCCTGCCAAACAGGCACCCTGATGGGTTTGCCAGGGCCGATTCTCCACTACCAGTAGGGGGCAGGCTGGCTTATTTTGTCCAGGACTGGATGTCTTTAACATCAGACAAATAGGTCCTGGAAGTAGTAAGCCAGGGACTGGTTCTCAGCTTCAAAAAATTTCCAAATATGAGAACCAGATCCTTTCCACCTGCAAATCCTTCAGAGGCACTTGCCCTAGAGGCAGAGGTCTCTTCCCTCTTGGCTCTCAGAGTTATAGAAAGGGTTCCACCCCTACACAAAGGGAAAGGATTGTACTCCAGGTACTTCCTCACCCCCAAAAAGACAGGAGAATGGAGGCCCATCCTGGATCTCAGATATCTAAACAAGCACCTTTTAAAGCCAAAGTTCAAAATGGTGACTCTGGGAATAATTCTACCTTCTCTAAGGCCAGGGGACTGGCTAGACTCCCTGGACCTCAAGGATGCCTATTTCCATATTCTCATCAGAAGCTCCCATCGAAAATACCTCAGGTTGAGAGCTGCCCTCAGGCCACTACCAATTCAGAGCAATGCCCTTCTGACTAACCTCTGCTCAAGGGTGTTCACAAAATGCCTGGCAGTAGTAGTTGCCTTCCTAAGAAGGAAAAGGATATCCATCTTCCCATACCTGGACGACTGGCTCATAGTAGGCCAGTCCCCAGACCAAGTCAAGTTACACCTACAGATAACTCAGCAACTGCTTACTTCTCTAGGTTTCCTTCTGAATCTTTCAAAGTCAGTTCTAGAGCCTGTACAGCTCCTCACCTTCATAGGCGCAGAGCTAGATACAGTAAAGGCAAGAGCCTTCCTTCCCCTGGACAGGGCAAGGACCCTTATTTCACTGGCCTCTTCATTCACCCTCCAGGTGTCTCGACCAGCAAGGCATTTTCTACAGCTCCTGGGGCACATGGCTGCTTCTACAGCAGTGGTGCAGGGAGCAAGATTTCAGATGAGGGACATTCAGTTCCACTTGAGAGCCTTTTGGTCTCGGAAAAAGGATCCTCTGACCAAACTGATCCCAGTGACTCGAACCCGGATCCAGGCATTGCAGTGGTGGCAGGATCAGGACTATCTAAGACAGGGAGTTCCCTTTTGTCACTCAGTCTCACTCTCACTCTCTAATCCTTACTACAGATGCCTCCCTCTTGGGGTGGGGAGCTCACTTGGGAGACCTGACCACCCAACGGTTGTGGTCTCCTCAAGAATCTCTGCTTCACATCAATCTATTAGAACTCAGAGCAGTGTTTCTAGCACTTCAAGCTTTTTCCAAGTCTGTTCAGAACAAAGTGGTTCAGATCAGGACAGACAATACCACCACAATGTGGTATATCAACAAGCAAGGGGGCACTCGGTCTATGGCCTTGTGCACAGAAGCGATGAAGTTATGGTCTCTGGCCTATTCCCTGAACACCTCTCTTACAGCAGTACACCTCCCAGGCAAGGACAATATCCTGGCAGATGCTCTCAGCAGGATATCTCAGGGCCATCACGAATGGTCCCTGGATCCCCTGGTTTTGAAGGTGATCTTCTCCAGATGGGGCACCCACAGATAGATCTTTTGCAGCCCCAGACAATCCAACTTCCCTCTTTTGCTGCAGGCCCCCAGTGTTGGGCTCAGTCCCCTGGATGCCCTAGTTCTCACTGGGAAGAAGTTCCTGTATGCTTTCCCCCTTCCCTCTCCTGTTCAAGGTGTTAGTCAAAATCAGGTCTCAACCCTGCAAGGTGATTCTGATTGCTCCAGACTGGGCCAGGCAGCCCTAGTACCTCTCCTGTTGTCCTTAGCAGTCCACCTTCCCTGTTTCTTCCCAGGAATTACAACCTGTTAACCTGTGCTCAGGGAGGGTTTGGTATCCAATCTCAAATCTCTCTATCTCAAGGCCTGGCTCTTGAAGAGTTAGAGTTTGCTGATTTGCACCTCTCTCAAGGTGTTATGGATATCCTAAAGGCTTCTCGGAAGCCTTCCACCAGAAGCACTTACAACTCCAAATGGAAAAGATTCTCCATATGGTGCTCTGGGAAGCATATTTCTCCAGAATCTGCTAGCCTGCCCACAGTCTTTGACTATATGGTTCATCTTAATAGCTTGGGACTCAGACCAGCTACACTAAGAGTGCATCTGGCAGCTGTCTGTGCTTTCCTTTCAGCAGGTAAGCTTTCTTCCCTTTCAGCTCATCCTGTATTCTCTAAGTTTTTTAAGGGATTGCTTCATACCAATACGCCATTCAGGGACCCCGGCCCTGTTTGGGACCTTAATGTTTGCATTGCTCAGCTTATGCAACCCCCTTTTGAGCCTTTGTCCTCAGCAGAGCTTAAGTACTTGACTTGGAAAACTGTTTTCTTGGTGGCCATCACTTCTGCCAGGCACATAAGCGAGTTACAAGCCCTGTCAGTGGAGCCTGATTTTATCTCTTTCCATAGAGATAAGGTGGTCCTCAGGACTAACAGAAAGTTTTTACCTAAGGTGGTTTCAGACTTCCACCTTAACCAGTATATGTCTCTTCCTGTTTTCTTCACTGACCATTCCTCCTCTGATGAGAGGAGGCTGCACAGTTTAGATGTGAAAAGGGCCCTTAGCTACTACATAGAGCGTACCAAGGCTCACAGGTTTGACTCCCTTCAACTGTGTTCCTCACTTATGGTGAGGTTGGTAAGGGAAAACCTGCCACTAAGAGATCCATTGCCAGGTGGATTGTCTCTTGCATTCAATTTTGCTATGAAAAACTAGGCAGGACTCCACCCTCAGGCCTGAGGGCTCACTCTACCAGAGGTGCAGCTGCTTCCCTGCCTGCTGCCAGGGATATTCATATCTTAGAGATATGTCAAGCAGCTACCTGGAAAACAGTTCACACTTTTAACAAGCATTACTCTCTGGACATCCAGGCTAGGAGTGATGCTCGGTTTGACACAGCAGTGCTTCAGAGCCAATTTCCTAGGTAGGTTCTGTCCCTCCTCCATGGAGGTACTGCTTGGTAGTCTGCAATTTGTTAGAATACAGCAAGACTTCATGTTGTTTGAAGAAAAAATTACTCACCTTAGTAATGTTGTTTCTTCTAATGGAGTCTTGCTGTATTCTGACTCCTCCCCTCCTTCCCCTCTCAGAACCTTTGTTTTGGGATGTGGGTGGGCAGTAGCAGTGTTGGCACTCAAGTGGTGCCCCACCTTTTATTTATCACCCCCCTTTTTCTTTGGGTGAGTGGGTGTTGTGTTTGTTTCATTTTTTGGGTTTCCTGACTTGAGTCTTTGTTTTGGGACCAAAAAATCTGTTTATTATATTTAGTAGCCAATTGGCTAGTGTAGGTTTACAGCTTCCACACAGGACACTCCGTGAGTTTAGCTCGTAAAGATCTGACGGTTTGAGTTCAAACAGCAACAGACAGAGTCTCAACCGAGCTCGAGCTCAGCGTTCCATGCCTGGCATGGAAAGTTAACTCTTTCATCTCCGGGGCAGTTCGAAGGTTGGACCTCACTGCAATTTTTCAGAATACAGCAAGACTCCATTAGAAGAAACAACATTACTAAGGTGAGTAATTTTTTCTTCTCGCACTGTCTCCCTCCCAGAGGTGTGTGGCTCATGTATGGCTACATGACAGAGTGCAAAAACTACCGGACACAATCCTGCCTCCCCGCACACGAACGGTAATGTCTGCAGCAGTGATGTGTGCCACTGTCGCCACTGTATGCACCTGCATCCCAAGTGTCAAGTTTCAGTCTCCACTCGCGAAAGTGACTTCCTGACAGGGACCGGCAATGCACAGTGGGGCTACACAATAGTGACTGTTGTCCCACAGTCTGCGTTGCTTGGGGGGGGGGACAGTACATATGTGAGATCGTCCAGTTATCGGGGTCCCGTGCAGTGGGGTGTGGGTGGGGCGGAACCATGGAACAGATGTCTGGGACACAATGTGGAATTTGCGGTCTTGCTGATGGGGGGAGAGCAAGGAATGACAAGCAGTCACTTGACGGGCAATTTAGATGCTCTACATCGCTCGCTTCCTACACACTCAAAGTGTTCCTCTTTGGGCAGGGCACAGTTTCTGGAAGCACTGCTGTCTGCTCCCATGGTCAAGATCCGTGAGTGGGTGGGTTTCACAGTCTGCTCATCAACACTGTAACACAGGATGTTACAGTAAGGGACGCAGAGTGAGGAGTTTACTGACCACGCCGTTGTTCAAGATCCGTGGGGATCTCTTCGTCAGTACTACAGCACAGCACATTAAGGCAGATGGAGTTACAGGTGACAGTGCTCACTTGGTTGCCTCTTGTTTTCTTGCAATCCACACAGCGGGTCACTGGATTTTACAACAGTGCTGTTCAGGACTTTGTCACACTCACTGACAGTATAGAGTCAAGACGTGACACTTATCTCTTGGTTGATGCTTGCTTTACTGTGATCTGTGGCTGGAGTCTGTGGCTTAAACTGCACACCTCGCTAGAGCCACAAAACAGACATGGCTGATTTTTAAGTTTGTTCCGTCGGAGCAAAAAAAAAAAACAGAACCAGCTCAGCTCAGTGATTTCACCTGACACCTCCTTACATCAACTGTAAGTATATCATGCATTAATGCACGGTCAGGTGCTAGGTGTCAACCAATCATTTCAGCAGTACTACTAGCCCCATGTTATAAGATACAATAGACAAACTCCGTCAGCTTCCAGATTCTATAAAAACTCTCTCTCAAAATATTCAAAAGCTGGATGTAAACTTAAATTCAGGTCTAAACCGAAAAACTGAAATGGAAAAAAGACAATCTGAAATGGAGGACAAAATACCTCCGTTAGTCACTCAGGTTAAAGATATTGGGAAACAGCAAGAAGTACTAAGATAGAAGTTGGACGATCAAGAGAAAAGAGATAGAAGAAATAATATCTAAATTTTTGGAATTCTTCCTTTTTGGGAAACGGAACAATCTCTTGTAGATATACTTTCTGACCTTTTGGCAGTTATTTGGGGTTCTGTTAAAGAAGTACCTCTTACTGAGAGGGTACATTGGTTAGGGGGAAGGAAAGAGGTTGGTCAACAAAAATCAAGACCTGTGATTGTTAAGATGTTAAGTACAATAGGGAAGGATGCAATAATGAAAGCTTATTATGCTAAGGGCAAATTCACATGTAGAGAACAGAATGTGTATTTTAAAAATGATTTTTCCACGGCTCTCTGGGATCAAAGAAAACAATTTGGAGGGTGCAGCAGAGGCTTTGGAAGGAGGGTATCAAGGCCTATGTAATTTTCACCTCCAAGCTTAAAGTGTTGCTAACTAATCAAGTGCTGTATTATAAATCAGTATATGAAGCAATCACAGATTTAAAAATTAGATTACCTACTGTCTTTACAAATTTTGAGGAACGTAAAAATGCATTAAGTGAGATTTACCTAATAGACTATATATGTTATGTTATGTTATGCTATAGCTGAAAAGGTATGGAAGAATGAGTAAGGGGAAGCGGCAGTTAAAAGGATGGTGGGGACTAGCAGGCCATCAGCAAATCACCCCAAGATGATAGGTAAGGTGCCGAACCTATTCTTGGCACCAGTGGAGGAGGGGGAAGGGGATTGGGGTATATATGTGTTATTAATAAGGAGGTTGGTTTTAAAAAATATTCAAGGGACAGAAAATACAAATAAATAAAGATGATTGGGGTCAATGGATGTACTTGGAATGTAAATGAGATAAATTCCCCCATAAAAAGAACCAGCATTCTATCAAGGTTAAAAAAAATCAAGTCTAGTGTTTTGATGTTGCAAGAGATCTTTTTGAATGAAACAGACAGAGAGAAATTAAAAAAGAGGTGGAAAGGGAACATATGTTGAAACAACATGGAGTCTTGCTGTAGTCTGACTATATGCAGTTAGCCCCAACACTTGAACTGCTCCAGAGAGGAAAGGGTTAACTCTGTGCAGTAGCATAGAATGTTGAACTTGAGCTTGGTTTTCAAACCTCTGTCTGTGGTACATCTCAGCGTAACCATCAGATTCTTTACTCCGCCTAACTGTGAAGTCGCTCCGGAGATCTCTCCTTTGCTTCGGTTATGGTAATAATCAGTCAGTTTAAACAACCGTTTTCATTATTTTTTCGGTATCGAATCTCTGTCTACGGTACAGGTAGTGTAAGTAGGTAGATAGTGAATATTTTGGTGCAGAAATTGTTTTTCTTAGGTTTCCCATCGATCGGTCTGGTTGGGAACCAAAACAATTTATTTCTGCCTTTATCTCTGATTTTTACTTGTGGTGCCTGGTTCCTGTTGGTTTCAAAAAAACTTAATTTTTGCTAATTTTTTTCCACAACCCGTAGCACGGTTGGTAACTGATAGGGTAGTGTTACCTGGCTTGAAGGATGTTAAGGGTAACTTTTATGAAAAGGCTATGTCTGAGAAACTCAAGAAAAAAAATGGTCCCACTGGGTTTCAACACTACTGAGTGTGGGGGGAGGGTTTTACTAAAGCTAATCCCCACCTCATAAGTGTGTATTTTCTGGGGTTTGACCACCTCAAAACAGACTGCCAGATTTATAAAACTTTTTCCAAAGCCACTTTAGAAAAGAGATTAAGGCCAGCCCTGTGGCACTGAGGGTTGAGGCACTGAACGCCACACCTCGCACCGCACCGGCAACCCGGGTTCAGGAACGGACTCGGGCCACTGGGGGCCAGCAGGGGAGAGGATGGATTGAGTGTCCTAAGGACTGCTTTCCTCCCTCTGGGGTGGACTTGAGGGATGCATTGCGCTTGAGTGGCTCCTGGTGACAACCGGGGGCAACACAGGTGTGGCACAGCAATAGGGCGGAGCTCGGCAAGACGCCTGGCGTAAGTACACAGTGTGTCATTGCACTGTCGGCTCTAGGGACTACTGGAGGAAAATGGCTCGGTGTGACCGTGTGTAGCTTGATGGCCGCACTCCCACTGACCTGGAGGCATGATGAGGAGTCGCGCTGGGGGGGGGTCTAGTCCAGCTCCGGAGTGGAGAGGTAGGGGAGACCCTCCACTGGACTGGGCATGGCCGTACCAGACCCCTCGCGTATCAAGTGAGCCCAGACGTCCTCTGGGTCGGTGGGGGCTGGCGGCTGGATGCCCCCACCGGTGCGCTGCAGTAAGGCGCAAAAATAAGAGGAATATAAAAAAGAAAAGAGATTAAGTAGGCTGAAGGAAAAAGAGGCTGAGAAGTCCACTGATCCAGATGGCCAGCCCGGTTTGGTTCTGACCGGACCTGAGGAGGTGCCTTCTGACCCAGGCGATACCTCCTCGGGCAAAAGGAGATCCAATTCCAAGGGATCGGTTCTGTCTAAGAAAAGGAACAAGTCAGCCAGTTTGGATCCCACCCTGCAGAACCTAACCACTGAGGAAATTGCAAAAGCAATAAGCATAGTTCAATCGCTTCGCCTGGTTCCATCTGAACCGACACCTTCTGGTAAGCAGTTGGTTTGGATGGTTCCAACTGCATTGGATTATGATCCAGATACGTACTATGATGTGGAGTGGAAGGGAGACAGTTTCCAGAGGATGAGGATGATGTTTTTGGAGGCCTAGATGAGCCTATAGAGCCTGACATCTCCCCAGACAGGCCTTTCAATGTCTCCCCTTCCAGACTTTGAGTCCCCTTCCCACTTTTTGTTCTTCAAAAAAGTGGCTGAAACTCTCCAGCTCCCAGTTGTGGAAGCTGCTGAGGAAGCAGAGGAACCTGATTATGTAGAAATGATGGATGTCCCAGAGTCCAAGAGGCTGTCCATCCCACTTCACAAATCTTTAGGGAAAAAGACTCAAAAAATACAACAAATGCCTACTTCTATACCTCCTGTAGATAAAAAGATGGACAGGAGGTATATGTTATCAGGTTCTGGTATGGAGTTTCTTTATAACCATTGCAGCCATGTTGGGGTAGTGCAGGCTGCAGCCTGTGACAGGGCTAATATTCCTTTGGCATCACACCCCCCAGATAAGGATTCCAGGAAGGTGGATGCCATGGCCAAGAAACAATACTTGGCATCCTCCTTGGGGCTCAGACAGACTAATTATATGGCCTATGCAGCCAGGTACCAGAAGTCCAGGTGGGATACGGTTCTGGAGCTGGCTAGAAAGGCTTCCACCCAGCTGGCCAAAGAGCTGGGGGAGGTGGCTGCTGATGAAACTGAAGCATCTACGGTGCAATTTCATACTGCTGTGGACTCTAATGATGTTGCATCAAGAGTCATGGCTACATCTATCTCTCTTAGGAGATTTGCTTCACTTAGGTGTACTAGCCTCTCGTAGGATACCCAGGCTAAGGCTATGGATTTCCCTGTTTCTAGTAATTCTCTGTTTGGGGAGCAGACAGAGACTTACATGAAAAAGATGGATGAATACAGGACCACCTACAGGAGTGCAGTGGCCAAAGAAAGGCAGGCCACTCCTCAGAAGCAGCAGTCTGGGGCAGGCATTTTCAAAGGCCTTTCTACCAAGCCCAGGCTTCCTCTTCTTTTCAACAGATGGGTTTTTTCAGAGGGAGAGGGAGAAGGGGGATGAGCAGGGCTACATCCTCTTCTCAGTCTCAAGCTCTTGCCAAACAGACACCTTGATGTGTCAGACCAGGTCGCCTCCTCTATTCCAGTAGAGGGGCAGGCTGGCTTACTACTTCCAGGCCTGGAAGTCTATCACGTCAGACAAATGGGTCCTGGAAGTGGTAAGCCAGGGACTGGCTCTCAGCTTCAAAAGATTCCCCAGGTTGAGAGCCAGATCTTTTCCACCTGCAACATCTTCAGAAACAGTTGCTCTAGAGGCAGAAGTTTTCTCCCTACTAACCCTCAAAGCTGTAGAGAGGGTTAATCCACAACACAGGGGCAAAAGACTGTCCTGTATTCCAGATACTTTCTTACCCCAAAAAAGACAGGGGAGTGGTGACCCATCCTAGACCTGAGATATCTGAACAAACATATCACAAAGCCAAAATTCAGAATGGTGACTCTGAGAATAATTCTTCCCTCTCTGAGTCCAGGAGACTGGCTAGCTTCCCTGGACCGCAAGGATGTCTATTTCCATATTTATTGTTTATTGTTTATTGTTTATTGAATATAATCAGAATTACAACCCTTTGAGTCATAGACTCTTTTGCAAAGGCTCCACGTCAGTTAAAAGTAACAGTACAGAGGAAGCAAAAAACAAGGTACACATACAATAATAAGTAATAATACAAGGTCATACAGTCCTGGCTTATAAGAAATTTGAGGGTTACATCAACCGGGAACATAAGGAAGGTCCCGGGTCGGGTTAAGACAGTATACATTTTCGTAGGATCTTGGAGGACCCAGTGTATTAATATTTAAACAGAGGGGATAGGGATCCAGGGAGACATAGGAGAGAGACTAACAACAACTATCCTATAGGTACAGGATACTTACTGAGATAGGGTGTTCCCACAGAAAGTACCTCAGGTTCGAGTTGCCCTCAGGTCATTACCAGTTCATTGCTATGCCCTTGGGCCTGACTTTGGCCCCAGGGGTGTTCACAAAATGTCTTGCAGTAGTGGTAGCCTTCCTCAGAAGGCAGGGCATCTCTGTCTTTCCTTATCTAGATGACTGGCTGATTGTAGACCAGTCTTCAGACCAAGTCAAGTCCGCTCTAGAGGTTACCCAGAATCTTCTCAGTTATCTAGGGTTCCTTCTAAATTTTCCCAAGTCAGTTCTCGAACCAGTACAGCTCCTTACCTTCACAGGGATAGAGCTGGATACTATTCAGGCAAAGGCCTTCCTCCCATGCTTAAGGGTAAAGGCCCTTACAGATCTGGCTGCTTCTTTTCGACCTCTGGTGTCTCGCCCAGCCAGACATTTTCTTCAACTCCTAGGCCACGTGGCAACCTCCACTACAGTGGTTCAAGAACCAGGTTCCAGATGAGGGACATTCAGTTCCACTTAAGGTCCTTTTGGTCTCAGAAAAAAGATTCTCTCACAAAGCTGATTCCAGTGACTCAGACTCTTGTCCAGGCTCTCCAGTGGTGGTTGGATCAGGACAATCTCAGACAAGTTGTCCCATTCCTCAGTCAAGCACCCTCAGTGGTCCTGACTATGGATGCTTCTCTCCTGGGGTGGGGAGCCCATTTAGGATCCCTCACTGCACAGGGTATTTGGTCACGGCAGGAGTCTGTCCTTCATATCAGTCATCTGAAGCTCAGGGCAGTGTTTCTAGTCCTCCAGGCCTTCTCGGAATCAGTTAAAGGCGAAGTGGTGCAGGTCAGGACAGACACCACCACTAAAATGTGGTACATAAAGAAGCAAGGGGCACTCGGCCCACGGCCTTGTGCATGGAGGCCATGAAGCTATGGTCTCTAGCTTACTTCCCTCAGACTTTTCTGATAGTAGTTCATCTTCTAGGGAAGGACAATGTGCTGGCAGATGCCTTAAGCAGGATTTCTCAGGGTCACCATGAGTGGTCCCTGAACTCTCAAGTCCTTCAGATAATTTTCAAGAGATGGGTCACCCCAGAGATAGATCTCTTCACAGCTCCATACAATCATCAACTTCTCCTCTTCTGTTGCAGACCCCCAGTCCTGGGGACTGTCCCTCTAGATGTTCTTCTGTTAGATTGGCCGAACAGGTTTCTCTATGCCTGTCCTCCCTTTCCTCTGATATTCAGAGTACTGTTCAAGATCAGGTCTCAACCCTGCACAGTGATTCTGGTGGCTCCAGATTGGGCCAGGCAACCTTGGTACGCTCTGCTACTGTCTCTAGCAGTGTCAGTTCCCTTGTTTCTGCCCAGCAGGCACAACCTCCTGACCTCCTCTCAGTGGAGGATTTGATATCCCAATCTTCAGTCTCTCAGACTCAAGGCTTGGTTATTGAAGAGTTAGAATATGCAGGTCTGCATCTCTCCCAGGGCGTAGTGGATATCCTTAAGGTGTCTAGGAAAGCTTCCACCAGAAAAACGTACAGTTCCAAATGGAAAAGATTTAATATTTGGTGTTCTCAGAAAGACATACAACCAGATTCTGTGGGCATTGCCACATCTTAATGTGCTAGGCCTGCTACCCTTTAAAGTTAATTCAGCAGTTGTTTCTACCTTTTTTTCTAGAGGTAAGGGATCTTCCCTGGCATCTCATCCTTTTTATTTTTTTTTTTTTAGTTGTTTAACCAGGTATAGCACACTAAGCTAAAAGCTTTTTTACAGGAGCGACCTGGGAGCACAGGGAGGTTAAGTGACTTGCTCAGGGTCACACAGTATGCAGGTGGAAGCTGTGGGATTCAAACCCAGGTCTGGTCTGCTTGATATCACCAGATTTGCAGCTCAGAGCCTTAGACCACTGCGCTATACTGCCTCCTGTTTTCAGTAAGTTTTTCAAAGGTCTGGTTCACATTAACCCACCATTCAGGTAGCCCGCTCCGGCTTGGGACTTGAATATCTGTATTGCACAGCTTATGCAACCCCCCCCCCCTTTTGAACCTTTATCCTCTGCTGAGCTTAAGTACTTGACTTGGAAGACTATGTTCCTGGTGGCCATTACTTCTGCCCGGAGAATCAGTGAATAGCAGGACAAGAGGACACAGCATGAGATTAGAGGGAGGCCAATAAAGAGGTAATGTGAGGAAGCTCTTTTTCACAGAAAGGGTGGTGGATGCATGGAATGGCCTACCTCAGGAAGTGGTGGATACGAATACAGTGCAGGACTTCAAACAGGCATTATTCATATTACGGAATAATAAGGGAGCAATACAGATGCTTATAAATAGATAGGCCATTGACAGAGTAAAGGCCTATGGCACATTTATAAGGTAGAAAAAAATGGGCAGACTGGATGGTCCTTGCAGTCCTTATCTGCCATCAACTTCTATGTTTCTGTGTTTCTCTCTGGTGTATAGAGTGTTGCTCATGCTCAGGTCCCAGCCAGCATCACTGATCTTGATATCACCAGACTGGGTCAGGCAGCCATGGCACTCTCTGCTGCTCTCCATGTCTGCAGCCAAATCAATACACGTTCCTCGGAGACACAACCTGTTAACCTCCAATCAAGAGGGGGGTTCTGTACCCGAACCTCAGATCCCTCAGGCTCAAAGCATGGCTCTTGAGGACCTAGAGTATGCAGGCTTGCATCTCTCTGAAAGTGCTCTGGACATTTTAGGGGGTGCAGGAAGCCCTCCACCAAGAAAACCTATCTCTCAAAATGGAAGAGGTTTTCCATTTGGTGTTCCACCAAGGATGTGGTGCCAGCACAAGCAGGGGTTCCAGCTGTACTGGACTACCTTAGCCATTTGCATTCTCTGGGCCTGTAGCCCTCTACTTTAAAGGTCCATCTAGCTGCAGCATCTGCTTATATCTAAGCTGGACAGAATGTTTCTATGGCATCGAACCCTATTTTCAAGAGGTTCTTTCTATGGCATCAAACCCTATTTTCAAGAGGTTCTTTAAAGGTCTAGCCCACTTGCACTCCCCTCACAGGGAACCGGTGCCAGCCTGGGACCTAAATGTGTGTGTATAGCCAAGCTCATGGGTCCCCCCTTTGAGCTCCTGTCTTCAGCTCATTTGAAGTATGTCCCATGGAAAACAGTTTTTCTAGTGCCACTGACTTCTGCCAAAAACAGTGAGCTCCAGGCTCTCTGTATTGAACAGGACTACATTTCCTTCCACAAGAACAAAGTGGTCCTGTGAACAAACAGGAAATTTCTTCCTTAAGTGGTCTCTGATTTCCATTTGAATCAGTCCATTACCCTACCTGTCTTTTTCACTTAGCGTTCTAGCTCAGGTGAACGCAGACTACACAGTCTTGATGTCAAGAGAGCTCTTAGCTGCTACATAACTGTCACTAAAGCCTATAGACAGGACGGGAAACAGCTATTCCTAATTTATGGGGATGTGGAAAAAGGGCACCCAGCATCTAAAAGGTCCATTTCTCACTGGATAGTGCAGTGTATCCAATTCTGATACTCAAAGGCTGGGAAGGAGTCCCCAGCAGGGCTGAGGGCCCACTCCACAAGGAGTACAGCTGCTACTATAGCAGCTGCCAGGGATATCCCACTGGTGGACATTTGTAAAGCAGCCACCTGAAGAACCGTACACACCTTCATGAAACATTATAGCCTGGACACCCAGGCTAGAGGTGATTCTGGGTTTGGCACAGCAGTCTTGCAGGGTCTATTTCCAAAGTAGGTTCTGTGCCCACCTCCAAAGGTACTGCTTCTTAGTCTGTATAGAGTTAGGAATATTGGAGTATTCCTGGGTTAAGAAGAAAAAATTACTTAACCATAGTAATCTTGTTTCTTCCAGGGAATACTCCAATATTCATAACTCTCCTGCTCTGCCTCCCCTTCTAGAACCAGTGGCCTCTGCACTCTATACTGTGTAACCAGGGATAAGTGTGCCGCACTGTGGCATATCTCTTTTTAAACTGTGTTTGCATTGGTTTTTCCCCCCTTCAGGTGATTCTGACATTCAGGGGTGTTTTTGTGGTTATTCCCTCCTGTTGGAGGCTTTTTGGGTGTTAAGGTTATCTTGTTTTTATTATTATGATTATTACATAGGTTTTTTCCTTGTGGGACCTGTCTTGTCAGGCATCCATGAAATCTGAGAGGTTAGAATGTAGGCAGTTGATAAAGGCAGCATTTGAGAAGTGGCACGTGCCAATGGTGTTCCATCATTAGCATAACGTTCCATCTCCGGGCAGCTGTGACTTAAAGGCATACTGCATAGAGTTACAAATACTGGAGTATCTCCTGGAAGAAACAAGATTACTATGGTAAGTAACTTTTTCTTCTGAGTGCATGGAATAGATTAGTTGAATGGTCATGGTTGAGATGCTGTAGTTTGTATGAATCACTAGTACGCACTCAAGAAGAAAATTCATTACCATGGTGACAGTTTTATACTTTTGGGCAAAATTAAAGTATCCTCCAACAATAACGTGCTGTTCTGGGAATTCTGAAATAATGTCAAACACTGTTTTTCATAAACATACTGGAGTCTGTATTTGGAACATGTAAGTTTACTAAGTATGCTAAGCACTAACCAACGCCAGGGCATGGGATTTTAAAGAATGAATGCATGCCCTGAGTGAACTGGACGGTACAAGGCCAATGAACAAGTGGCTTTCAACACCCAGGAAGTACATTCATTTCTCAAGAACCCCATGTCCTGGAGTGGGTTATTGAGCTTATAAAATGGAAAAATATATATTTTTAAAACTTTATTCATTTTAAAAAGTAAACAAACACATGTACAGTTGTGAACTGAAGAACAGTTGGTTAACATTTTTTTATGGAAAAAGGATTTGTTTTCCTGTTGTTAGGGTGTTGCTAGGTAGAATATGTGAGTTTGGTAACAAAGACCGCATGCCTTTGAATGAATCTGGTAAGTGAATTTATTTTGAAGAAACTAGTGCCCTGTTGTGGGTTTTTACATTTAAAAAGTGGGAAGTTTTTATTTTAATGGAAAATGTTTTTATTTTCACTTAGTTAAGTTGTTGTTAGGTAGCTCAGAGTAGATTAGTTATGAACTATGTGTATAGCAGATACTGATCAATGGTCAAGTGATGTGTTGTAACCAATGAAGTTGCTAGGATTCTAAAGTCAATTTTATGAGTAAATTGATGTGCCTTCAAGCTCCCTCTTTTATGATGATTATTCCATCTTCATGGTCACTGGAGATCTTACTTCGAGAGGGTTCCTTCAGTACGTCATTACATATAGGACTGGCACCACCTGGCATCGGGCCACAGGGCAGACTTTTCTAGCAATCCCTGATGGGAGACCGCCTACCCGATGTCACGTGACCGACGTCAGCATGGCCGTATATAATGGGCAGTCCCCACACCCACCCAACAGTTCTTTCCTGCTGTCGCCTCTTGTCAGTCGCATTGCAGGCTTCCATACAGCGATCGTCATGTTAGTTCGTGCGTCGAATTTTTTTTCCTTCGCTAAATTTTTTCTTATGAATTTTACATTTGCTTAATGTCTTCACCCAAGAAGAAGTGCTCGTCCTGTGGCATGCAGATCCCTAATAAGGATAGTCATCTGAAGTGCGTGATTTGTCTGGGCCCAGAACATCCTGTCTCATCCTGCTCAGAATGCCAAACATTTAATCAGGCCACCAAAAAGCAGAGACAGCAGGCTTTGGAGGCCCACCTTCTAAAAGTCCACCTAGCTTCATTAGAGAAGCAAATGGACCGCATCAGAGAGTCCTCTTCCGAGAAATCCTCTCCCTTCAAGAAACCCACAAGGAGAAATCTCTACGAGGCAGGGAGGCGCGCGGATCAGCACAAGGCCTCGTCAGCCTAGCGAACAGAGCCACCTCTCAGCCGCCACCTAAGAAGACTTCAGAAGGTAAGTCTGAAAAATCTTCTATGGGTCAGTCAACCGTCAGCTCCTCCGAAGGCCGCACCACTACGGCCGCTAAGTCAGCCCCGGCTCCTCTGGGGACCGCCCGGCCACCAGTAAGATGGCTCCCCAGCCTTTGGGGACCCACCTGGCACCAGCCGATGTCGGCCAGGGGCTCCTCCCCCGCCCGGCTCCGTCTGGTAAGGCGTCGTCTCTTATGGCCGCTCAGGAGTGGTTCTCCTGTTCGGGCCTAACGGCACCTCACCCAACATCCAGCAGAACCAGGGGGAGAATGCCCCTCTCCCCCCCCCTCCTCCTTTGCCCATTCCTTCCCCTTCTCAGGCGGGCAACTCAGGTGAAGACAGTGTGGAACCCCTCAACATCGTAGACCATTCCTTGGGGTCAGTCCTGTGCTCCCCTGATGGGGTCACAGAGAAGGAGGCTCCTTCTCAGCCATCTGGCCTTACAGTGGAGGCTCCTCCTCCTCCTCCTCCTGCAGGTTGGATCCCTTTGGAACCAACGAATATCCCGGTCCCAATCCCACTGTCGGATCCGGTGATTCCAATTCCGATGCCAGATACTCTGACGACTCTTCCACAGCCAGGGCCCAGTGGTCTGCCCCAGCCCCCGGCTCCAGCGCCAGACCCAGTCCCACCATCGGGCCCCCTTCGTCCGGCCCCGTTGCCACCCCCTCTGATGCTGGATCCCCTTCCGGCGCCGGATCAGGCGGTGCCAATCCCGACGTCGGTCCCCCTGACGTTGGCTATCCTGACACTAGACCCCCCTGCCGATTTACACTACAGTGGGTCCGACATGGGTCCTCCCTCTGTCAGATCTGATGATGGGGATTTATACTAGACCCTGGACTGTCCCTCATTGCCCCTTTAGGTACCCTGGGGACCATTTCCCAGCTGGTTCTCCTCCTGAGTGGAGTTCCTTCGGACAGTACTACCCTAGTTAGAACCCCTACTGCCATTTTCAGGGTTACCAGGGTTACCATTACCGATCCCCACTGGTAATGCCTCCTCATCCTCCCTCCACAGCCGCAGCCTCCTCTGGCTATGCTGGACTTCAAGACCTTAATCCAGTCTTAGTGGCAGGGGGCACGCTAGGAGTTGGTGTCAGACCTGGAGACAAGACTCCCACTTCCACGCTCTCCAAGGTCCACATCCCTGAGGAGCTCTACTCCATCCACAGTACACATCTCGGGGTCAGTACGTCAGGACATTGCCCTTCCGGACATTCGTAATCTTCCTGACGAGGGGGCAGACAATGACGATGACGAGGATGCCAACAATTTGGCGGAGGATGCCTTGACGGAACAGCAAGGTTTCACCCAAGTGCCCCCCAGAGGACCCTGCCTTCTCAGATCTTCTGAGGTCCATGAAAGATTTCTTCAACTGGTAGTCAGAGGATCAAGACCCCATGAGACGGAGACTAGCCGAACACCTTGACTTAGAGTCTCTGTCTCCGGTCCCCATTCCTCCCTGGATCGGACCTCACCAGGACCTCACCTCTACGGTCTGGCAGATGCTTCATTCTCTCCCGGCTGTCCCCGGAGGGTGGAAAGAATGTACCGGGTGTCAAAGGAAGCTCCTTTTCTTAAGACGCATCCTAAGGTGGACTCTGTTGTTATTTCAGCTGCTCATGATCACTCCGCTGCACCCAAGCACATGAGCACCTCTCCTCCAGACAAAGAGTCGAGGCAGATGAACCAATTCAGCAGAAATGTTTATGCTTCAGCCACATGTGTGCTCAGATCCCTCAACTATGTGGCCCACATGCTGTCACACCAAAAGGCTACCTTAGCCAGGTTAGAGGCCCAAGTCCAGTCGATGGAAGCCTCAAGGAGGAGCTTGCCAAAGGATCTTCGCCTCTCTCGCTTCTCCTGTAGGCATGCTTTGCGAGCCACATACAACTCCATTGATTCTGTAGCTTGCGCCTTGGCAACTGCTGTCACCTTAAGGCGGCATTCCTGGCTCCGCATCTCTAGCCTCACCAACGTGGTACAGTCTGCGATTCAGGACACCCCCTTCCAGGACTCGGTGCTTTTTGGTGACGACACCAAAGACATTATTACTGATCTCCAGGACAGATGTCTAGTCCTAAGATCAGTAAGGTCCATGTACTGATTGGGCACTCAACATCAGCAACAGCCCTTTTGGAAAAGGACCTGGAAGCAGAGGAAGCAGGCCCCCGGCTCAGCGCCAGGGCAAAATCAAGGCCATGGGTTCTGCCACTCTTCCGGCCTCCAAGAACCAGAGACATTCATAAGGTCCTCCCCCCGAATGTTCTGCCACTTCCTGACTCCCTGTCCCCACTAACTCCTCAGTCTCACGACGAGGAGCAGGTGGGGGGGGGAGGTTTGCTCACCATGTGCAGGAGTGGAAGGCGATAACCTCCAACGCATGGGTCCTGCAGTTGGTGTCCGTCAGACACACTATAGAGTTTCTGGAAATTCCTCCAGATTCTCTGCCTGAAAGGTCTTCTTACTCCAGGGATCAGGCTCTTCTCATTCAAGAAGAAGTACAAAGCCTGTTACTCAAGGAAGCAATAGAGCGCGTTCCCCTCTGGCAAAGGGGCAGGGGGTTCTACTCCCATTTTTTCCTGGTTCCAAAAAAGACTGGAGACTTCAGACCCATTCTCGACTTGAGCAGACTCAATCACTTTGTCGAGTACAAAAAGTTTGGGATGCTGACGCTCCAGAGTCGTCTTCTACTCCTTATGGAGAATCATTGGTTCTGCACTCTGGACATGCAGGATGCTTACCTGCACATCCTGATCTTCCCCAGCCACCTCCGTTTCCTGCAGTTCCAATTCCAAGGGGAGCACTTCCAGTTTTGGGCACTCCCTTTTGGTCTGTCCTCAGCACTTCGGGTAGTTACCAAGTGCCTAGCGGTGGTGGTGGCCTCTTTATGCTACCAGAGTATTGCGGTTTTCCCTTACCTGGATGATTGGCTGATTTCAGCCCCTTCCAGGGACTCTCTACTGGAGGCTCTCTTCTTTACCCTGGACCTCTTTGGCAGACTGGGGATTACTGTCAGTATTCCCAAGTCATCCATGACACTGTCCCAGAGACTACAATTCAATGAGGCGGTTTTGGATACGGTCCAATGCAGAGCCTTCCTTCCTTCAGACAGGGTGGAGACCCTGATCCATCAGGTTTTGTGGGTGGCTTCATCCAGGACCATCCTGGCCCAGGAGATCCTCCGCCTTCTTGGCCTGATGGCAGCCTCCATCACTACTGTTCCCCGGCGAGGCTCCACATGAGTGTTACTCAGTGGTCCCTGCGGGTGCAGTGGGATCAACTCCTGGATGATCTGGACCATTCAGTCCTGGTGTTGTCAGCAGTTCAGAAAGAACTGCTGTGGTGGAGGGGCCACTGCAACCTTTCCTTTGGTCTTACTTTCAGGAGCCCAGCTCCTCTGGCATCCCTAACTACAGATGCATCGAACATGGGATGGGGAGCACATCTAGGGGAGCACCAAGCTCAAGGACTGTGGTCCAGCTTGGAGGAATCATTACACATCAGCGTTCTGGAGATGAGGGCGGTCTTGTACACATTACCAGCCTTCCAGACCCTCCTTCCCAAGGGATCATTGCTGGTCCAAATGGACAATATGTCGGTAGTTTGGTACCTCAACAAACAAGGAGGAACTCGCTCGTAACCCCAGTGCAGGGAGGCAATGTGAGTGTGGAACTGGGCGGTCCAGCATGATCTGGCCTTAGTGGCCGTGCATGTTCCAGGCATTCAAAATGTCCTGGTGGACAGTCTCAGCAGGTCTCAGACCCTAACTCAGGAATGGGAATTATATCAGGAAGTGGCAGAATCTCTCTTCCTAGGATGGAGGCATCCGGAAATCAACCTTTTCACCTCCCAATACAACGCAAAACTTCCCGGTTTTTGCTCGCTCGTTCCAGGGCATGGTGCTTTCTGGTGCAACGCACTGTCTCTCTCCTGGACAGGGAAATTTTTGTACGCCTTCCCTCTGTTCCCCATTCTCCAGAGAGTCCTTCTCAAGCTTCAGGCAGAGAAGGCAAGGATGATTCTCATCGCCCCTCTCTGGCCGAGACAAATTTGGCTCACACTGCTACAACAGCTATTGAGGGAACCACCGGTTCCACTCCCTGTGACCCACGACCTCTTGACTCAGGATCAAGGTCACCTTGTTCATCCAGGGCTCAGGACCCTGCATCTTCACACGTGGCTCCTGCAGACATAGTGATTTCTCGCTTCGGGATCTCCTCTTGAGTAACTCAGGCTCTTGTGGAGGCTAGAAACTCGTTCCACTTATGCCATGAAGTAGAAATGTTTTTCCATCTGGGCCACCTCCAAGAAGTGGAACCCCTTTTCTTGTTCTGCCCCACAAGTCATGGAATATCTCCTTCATCTGTCAGACTCAGGTCTGTCATATTCTTCCTTGAAGGTCCACCTTTCGGCAATTTCAGCATACCACGAGCTGGTGGATGGCAAAGCTGTGGCTCAGTTGGAGGTCTCAAAAACTTTTCTGAAAGGGATCCTCCATCTGAAACCCCCCATCCACAGCCCAACCCCACCTTGGGATTTGAACTTTGTGTTGGAGAAGCTCAGTCTTCCCCCGTTTGAACCGGCCATGAGCTGTGACTTGCGCTTCCTTTCCTGGAAGACATTATTTTTAGTTGCCATTACGTCAGCTCGAAGGATTTCAGAGCTTCACACTCTGGTTTGTAAAGAGTCTTATCTTATTTTCCACAAGAACCGGGCAGTCCTCAGGACAAATCCTAAGTTTTTAACCAAGATGGTGTCAGAAGCCACACTGAACCAATCAGTAGAGCTTCCAGTTTACTTTCTGTCCCCTTCGAACAGAGGCAAGACACTCCTGCACACCATGGATGTCCACCGGATCCTTCGATGCTACACACACCAAACCAAGGATTTCCATAGCTGTGATCAGCTTTTTGTTTCTTTTGCCCTCAGGTCAAAGGGCAAAGTGGTTTCAAAGCAGTTTCTTTCCAAATGGTTAGGCAACTGTATTTGGTATTGTTACCAAAAGTACAAGAAACCTCTGCCAGGTCCCATCAGAGGTCACGCTACTAGGGGCATGGCTGCTTCCGTTGCTTTTCTGCGGAATGTCTCTGCAGCTGATATCTGCACCGCAGCTACTTGGAGTTCTGTCCACACTTTAACTAAACACTACAGTCTGGACATTGCTTCTAGGCGGAGGGCTGGCTTCATCCTAGCTGTCTTGCAGGGCCTTCTGTCCTAGGCTGGGTCCATTCTGGTTCCCGGTTTCCATTGGAGTTATTTTCTCCTCCTCCCTTGTTTCTCTCAGTCTCTCTTTGGAGGGACTGCTTGGGACTCTGTCCTATATGTAATGACCTACTGAAGGAACCCTCTCGAAGTAAGATAGTACAGTTACGTAAGAACTTACTGTAACAGTAGATCTGCGAGAGAGGTTCCTTCAGTAGGTCATATTTTTCCCTCCCTCCTTCCCCTCATTTTATTTCTTACACAGGGACTCCAAATCCTGTTTGCTCCTGCTGTCAGGCCTCTTCCTGGCTCCAGTGGGAGAACTGGAGGGTGGGCATGGGGACCTCCCGTTATATACGGCCATGCGGACGTCGGTCACATGATGTTGGGTGGGCGGTCCCCCATCAGAGATTGCTAGAAAAGTCTGCTGTGCGGCCCAATGCCAGGTGGCACCAGTCCTATGTGTAATAAGCTACTGAAGGAACCTCTCTCGAAGATCTACTGTTACAGTAAGTTCCTACGTAACTGTACTGTACTGTATTTTTAATCGTGGACAGTGTCCTTTTCTTAATAATACAGAAACTTCTGCTTTTTCATCACAACATGTGATGAGAGCATGCACTGTTTCACCAAAACTGTCTTCAGTTTTCTGTGTTTATGTGGTGATATATCTTTGAGAAAATCTCCCCACCTTGAGCCACACCTGTGGAACTGTAAGCTGTCTGCGTGAGGATCACTTAGAAATTTTTACCAATTGGGGCCACCCACGTCAGTTTGTGTCAATGCTGCCTACATAAGTGAGCAGCCTCAATATTCCTCAGTTCTTTTCTTCCACCATCAGTAGTTCATCAGATTGCAAAGAATCAACGCTAAAACCTGCAGTCACTTTTGCTACTGTTTTTCATAATTCATTTCTTTAATTTCTTAATTCAGTGTTTACTTTATGCTGCCGTCAAAGGATAAAGAGTGCTGTGCCATCTCTGTAGCAAAGTAAAAAACTACAAGGATGACACCCATACACTGTGTGTTTGCTGCCTAGGCCTCTCCCATGATGTACACTGGTTAGGCCCCATCTGGAGTACTGCTTGCAGTACTGGAGGCCACACCTTCACAAGGACATTAACCAAATTGAGGTAGTCCAGAGAAGGGCAACCAAAATGGTGCAGGGACTGCATCAGAAAACATATGAGGGCAGATTAATGGAGCTCAATATGTATACCCTAGAGCAAAGGAGGGAGAGAGGTGATAAGATCGAAACATTCAAACACCTTAAGGGCATTAACAAGGTGAAAAAGTCTAACATGTTTCACTATAAGAAAAATAGCAGGGCAAGAGGACACAGCATGAGATTAGAGGGAGGCCAATTAAGGGGTAATGTGAGGAAGTTCTTTTTCACAGAAAGGGTGGTGGATGCATGGAATGGTCTACCTCAGGAAGTGGTGGATATGAATACAGTGCTGAGCTTCAAACAGGCATGGGATAGGCATAAGGGAGCAGTACGGATGAGTATGAATAGATAGGCCATTGACAGAGCAAAGACCAATGGCACATTTATTTATAAGGTAGAAAAAGAAATGGGCAGACTGGATGGGCCTTGCGGTCCTTATCTGCCATCAACTTCTATGTTTCTATGTCAAGAACTGTGATTTAACCAGGCCACAAGGAGACATCACCAAAAGGCTTTAGTAGCCTTTCTTAATGGTATGGAGTGTACATAGTGTTCAACAGTGTTTTCACCTGCCCACTCTGCCAGCTCCATATCGTCAACATACCGGTGCTAGCCTAAGCACTCTTCAACAGCGGAGAAAACTCTGCTGCGGATGTTGGAGACAGGAGAAATTGAAGGAAAAATCTCCAAAAGACTCTCAGAAGTATCAACCTGTTCAGTGGCTTCTTCCACCTGTTGCAGGTCTTTCCTTAAAAAGAGACAAAGGTAAGTCTGAACAGGCCTATGCTGTAGCTGCGACCTCAGGTTTTGCTGCCCATCTGACTGTCTCTGAGACATCAAGGTATGGGTCTAGCACTGGCTCTGCCACCGATAGTGGATCTTCGCCAAATCCAAGATCAGGCTTTGCCCAACTGATGGGTTTGATGTCAACCCCTGCTACAGGCTTTGTTGATGCACAGGCCACGTTACAGACCATGATTACTCTGTTCATGCAGCTCCTGCCTAAGGCTCTGCCATCAACGCCTATACTATCGGCACTTCAGGCTTGTCCATTGATGCCCGGCCTTGGGACCAGCAAGTTTGGCATCTGTCGCCTGCTCTATGCCTCCTCCATTGATGCCTTTGTCATCGATGCCAGTCCCTATAGGGAGCCTTTTCAGCCTCCCGTACCTGATGAGGGTGATGAGGAGGAGGAAGAATATAATCCTGACTCCCAGCATATGGAGGAGGGTTATGAGGAGGAAGAGGCTAATCTGCCCCTGCCTGAAGCCACTGGCTCCAGTTCTACCCTGTTGTCTTGTAGTGAGGACAGTGTGGCCTATACCCATGTTTTTTTCCTGAGAATGCCTCATTCCTGGCTCTCCTCATGCTAATGCAGTACTCTCTTAGCTTCATGGCCAAAAAGGAGGATTCCTTCAGCAGGCAGCTATGTGAGTTCCCAAAAGTTGCTACAGGGCTTACTGTGCTCATCCCTTCTATACACTCTGCTCTGGAGGATGCCACTGTAGCTGCCTGGCACCCTTTCTTCTGTACTCCGTAAGTCATATAAGCAGTATCCAGCTCCAGCCACTACAGCCTTTTACTAATCTCAACCAGAGACTGATTCTGTGGTCATTATGGCAGCTCATAACAGATCTAAAGCACCCCATGAAATGTGCTCCCTTCCTCCCCACAAGGAGTCCAGGAGACTAGATGTTATGGGCAAGAGGACCTATGCCTTGGTGTTCCTTGACCTTAGGATTGCCATCTATCAGGCTTACATGATTAAATATCAAAATAGCCTGTAGAGGTACATCTGGCTGTGACCGACAAGCTACCTGATGTACCAGCAAACATAGAGGTCTAGCAGACTGTCGTCCATGGCTGGATGCTGGAAAGTATCTTCTGTGGTCTGTCTATGATGCACCAGATGCTGTTGCCCAGGCACTACTTCTGGTTTATGGTGACTGGCTTTTCCAGTGATATACAGCAGTCAGGGCTCACTGCCCATTTCTATGGCCAGAAAATATTTGGCTACAGTATGGAAATAGCGTTTTATGAGCTGCAGTCCTTTAAAATGATGTTAAGCTCTCTCGAAGATCTTACCTCTTAGCCTTGTAGTTGTGGTAGAAGTTCCTTTCGTAGGCTGTAATCTTGTCTTGCCCATGGCCAGTCCCATGCCCTAAAGGGTGCATCCTAGCATACCTCTCTTCTCCCTTCCCCACTGAGGCCCATTCCTGGGTCACTAAGGGTGTGAGTGTTGGCTGAGTACCTGACTCCCCTAGAGCCTTCTGATTCTCTTCCAGCTCCCCAGATCCCTTCAAAAGGCCCCTGGATCTTGGTGGAGGGCTGCATCTCCCTCTTCCTGCCAAAGCAGAGGTAGTTCACCATGGACACGAGTCCTTCAAATTGTTCAGTGGGGCATGCCCTAGAGTTACTGCCTACCCCTCCAGTCAACGCCCCTCCATTGTCACCCTCCAACTCACCTGTTTGATCTTCTAAAAATCAGTCTTCACTATTGATTTTCACTTATGGGTCTTGGCCAGAGGCACTAGGACCCCATAAGATCAATGCTTTTGCCAGAGGGCCAGCCATGGCTGCAGGGCATGGTATTTGTGCAATCCCTCCATGTGGTGTCGCATGCCAGTCAATAACCATTGCCGACTTCCTTACTAACCTCAGTTCTGTTCTTCCTGCCATCACATGCACACAGTAGGAGTGCAGGATCTCAATTTACCTCATTGACACTTTTTTCTATCTGCATCACTGCTATTTTCCCTTTACTACTGTGTCGCTTGTGTTTATTTTACCATAGTGCCATAGTCTGATAAGAAATGGGCAAAATCATTGAAGAAAGTCTGATAGCCGCCTATTATGCATTGTTGCAACTGATGGCTATTGTGGAGCAGCATTAGACTTATGTGGCCTGTACTGAACCAGAGCATGACATGGATGCATGCAATGCCTGCTTCTTCATGGACTGCCGTGCCCTCAAGAACCTTGCATTGAGGTGGAGCTGTCCGATCCCCAACCTTGGAGGCAGGCCTCGCATGCATGTGTCCAAGACCAGGTCATTAGTCCTTTCCCCTGGACCTCTTCCCAGGACCTCTGCTTCCCTGGGAGCATGGACTTCACCATGCTGAGGCATTGGAGGCTCGGGTGTATAGATCCGATGAACAATCGACTCCTTCTGAGCAGTCAACTGTGAACATTCCACAGTTTATCTACCCTGAGCAGCAGACATCTCTGGTGGTGAGGCCACAGCTATATGCTTGGTCTACACTGGTGGACACCTTGACATTGTCCTCTGATGTTGCCTGTGCTATAGTCATCATTTGCTGTGAGAATGCAGCAGGTGTCACCAGGGATGACGCTTGGTCCCCTTCTGCACTGTTTGTGGTGTTAGGGGAGGGACTGCCACCAAGGCTGTTGTCCACAGTGGACACGGTGATGGAGGCAACAATGGCCATGATGTCGGTCCTGCGTCTGACTCAGGGCAAGGTGCTGCTGATGATGTCATCCCGGTGGTCATCACCAACTCTGGTGTAGGAAGATGACACCGGGCATGGCATCAAAGTTGGCAACAAGCATGGTGTCACAGGTGGTGCCAGCCATGGTAACGGGAATGACCCTCTCTCTGAGGCTGTTTTCAGTCCTAAGCCTGGTGCCGGAGGCGGCACTGACTTGGGGTTGGATAGCTGCCCGGAGATGGAGCTTTCTCCAGAGCTATTGAATGTCACAGTCACAAACCCACTCCTGAGGGTCAGGTCCACAGAGCTCACAGTGCCCACCCCTAAGTGCAATCCATGATGGAGGGGAAAACAGGGATACCCTCCTTGTGTCCTTCTAGAATGCTCGCTGAGGTCATGACTGAACACCCGCCACGAGGCTTCAGGGCTCCCTCTTTACTTTGGATAAGGGTACAATACCAGTCTCGAGTCTTGTAGCCAAATGAGAACCCTTTCTTGATTGTTACATGAGGGGTGAAGATCCAGGTGTTACAATCTCTTTGGGGTAGCCTGGTAACCCTGAGTTTGTCTTCTCCCATTGGCATGCAATAACCTGGTTCAAATCCCCACAGACTCTTCCTTGAGACTTTTGTATTCTCCCTATCTTGACCCAGATTTCCCTGTACAGACCCTTGTTCAGTTGATAGCTTATGATGACACCCCTTAGCAATAACAATTTAGTCACAGATTATTATTGAATGTCCCAGAACCACACACAATATGAAAAACAAAATGGTAATATTAAATGCACACAGAAAATAGAAACTAGAGTTAAAAAACAATGTTTCAACCTTAGGTCTTCTTCAGGAAATATCTAAAAGAGAAAAAAGCAAAGTGTTTTTTTTTTTCCTCTTTTAGATATTTCCTGAAGAAGACCTAAGGTCCAAACATCAATTTTTAACTCTATTTTCAGCATGCATTTAATATTACCATTTTGTTTTGCTTTCAGATCACATGCTAACGTAGCACCTTTTTTTTAACCAATTATTTTACCAGGTGAGACACACTAAGCTGAAAGCTTGTTTGCAGGTGCAACCTGGGAGCATGAGGAAGTTAAGTGACTTGCTCAGGGTCGCACAGTATACAAGTGGGGGCTGTGGGATTCAAACCCAGGTCTCCAGATTTGCAGCTCAGAGCCTTAAACCACTGCGCCATACTGCCTCCTCAATCTTCCCTTGTCAATCTTTACCATTCATTACTACTGGGTGTTAGCCGGAGGTGTGCACCTGTATGGGAGCCTTTTTTTTGGTGGGAGTGGGGAGGAGTCGGCGCCAATGGCGCCACCCACAAGGCCGATGCATTGCGTGGTGCACGAGGGTTGGCCATTAGGGGCCGCAGACTCCTCCTCCACCCCAGTTCTGTTTCTCTCACTGTTGAGGTTCCATCTGCTGCATGAGTTACCAGAAGTTTTCCTCTGCATCACTAGGCCTTCGCCATTTTTATGCCATTTTCTGCCTTCCCCATCCTGGTTCTGAATTCACCCGCCCTTGGAAACTGGTAAGTCCATTCCTTTTATTTCTACTGATGGTGCCAGGTCCTTTTTCAGTGAAGTTTTGTTAAATTTATTTCACATCATGTCTGGTTCAGGGGCGAAGAGAAAATCCAAAGCGGGCCGTGCCCCTATGCGTCGGTGCCCCTGTGGCCAGCATTTTTCCATTACAGACCGACATGATGTTTGCCTGTGTTGTCAGAATCCCAGCCACAATATGGACAACTGCAGCACCTGTTTTTCCATGGACCACAGCATTCTTGAGATCCATGCGTTTAAAGTCAGCAGGGCCCCGCCGACTTTCGGAGGACAGCGTCGTTCTAGAGATGCCACGCAAGATCTCTTGACCCTGCCTCCGGGTCCCCTCCTGAGTCTATACGGCCTGATAAGGAGGAAACCTCCTCAGATTCCAGTCTTGCCATCGAGGAGGTTTCTTTCGTGGTGCTGGAGGATCGTCTCGGTTCCCTGCGGAGCCGGGACGAGGGCACCACTATGGCAGTCACCTCCTCGGAGGTGCAGGCTCCCCTGGTGTTGCAGCCCATGGCTGCTGGGCCCGGCACCAGTGGACCCTCGGCACTGCCTGCTGGTGCCACTTCGGATCCTGGTGCCGTTCGCGGTGCCGGTGATTGAGGTGGCACTTCGGGCGGTGCCATGTCCTGCATCGTCGTCATTCATGGCGCCATTGGCAGATGAGCTCCCAGGGTCACTAGTCTGGCAGTTTGTGTTGTCTTCTCTTCAAAGGCAGATGACTCGCTGGCCAATCCAAAATGGTGCCCCGACTCCTCGGAGTCAGGGAGTCCTCTTGGATGTGGCACCAGGTGGCCCAGTGTTCGGCCCCTGGACTCCCCAGAGTCTGTGATCTCTACGGCCCCCCACGCCGACTCCAGTGTTGGGGATGCTGCAGTGGATAGCGGTCTCGGGGGGGGGGCTTGGGGTGGCAGTCTCGACTGTGGAGGGCCAGGGCAGCTGCCATCTCTGTTGCTGCCATGGCCTCCTTGGTGGGGACGGGGACCTCCTCTTCTGTGGCCTCCCTCATGGGGCCTGCAGTTTTGGGGGACTCCTTGTCACTGGGTTCGAGGAAGAGGGCGGCCTCTGAGTCCAAGGGGTTGAGAGGCTGGGGTGAGGTGCGGAGGCCTTCCTCCACTACTCTGCAGGGGGGTGTGGAGGAGCCGCAGTGCTGAGCTCTGCTTCTCCTTCTCCTTCTCTGAGACTTCAAGGGCACCCTTAGTGGGCAGCATTGAGGGTTGCCCTTCTAGAACCATGCAACCTCAGTTGCTCCACAGGGGAGATTCTCCCTCAGGGCTCAGCCAGGATTTTTTTTCGCATCTGCAGCATCCATTGACTGGATCAACCCCTGGATCCCCCCGCGTGGGAGTATCTACTGTGGGGTCTCAGAGCCCTGGCAGAGGCCCGGCACTTTTGGTTGGGTGCCCTTCCCCAATCCCTCTGAATACACCTCCCCCTCTCCCAGGCCGTTGTAAGCCCTACAGGACCTTTATCCTGGGAGACGTTCAGGGCCACTGTGGCCACCTTCCCTAGGTATGTTAGAGCTATGGATGAACAGGTGTTTTGCCTGTCTTCTCCACCGCAGGAGGACTCTGAACATCCAAGCTCCTCTATTTCCTCATCTGAGGAAGAGGAACATTCTGTCCGCCTTTCCTCCAATGCTGATTTCATCGAATATCAGTGATTCCTTTCAAGGTTAGTTCAGGAGCTCCACATCTCCCATGTGGTAAGACACAATATCAAGTGGGAGACTCGCTCTTCTCTCAGTGATTTCAGTACCAACCACCTGGTGGCACCTTACTGGCCTATTCCCTTCCAGAAAGTGTCTGTCTGCACCTGGCAGTCTCCAGCCTCCTTATCCTTAACCCCAGTGGACTGCAGGAGGAGGTATTGCACTCCCCAGGAGTCTCTTGGTTCTCTGCCTCACCCACCCTCGGTTCTGACGGCTTTAGACACTCCTTCTGTGCTTCAACACCTAGCACATGACCGACCACTGGATCCGGATTCTGCAGAGTTCGACCGGTGGGGAAGAAGAGTTTTCTCCTCAGCTCATGTGTTACTCTGCATCAGCTCACATCAGGCTACAACAGGCACCTGTGGTCGATGCTGGTGTAGGTCTTAGCATCCTTGCCTGATTCAGAGGCATCTAGTCAAGCCAACTGCCCTTTCTGCTCAGGGTCTGGAACTTGCAAGGCACCAAGCAAGGGCATCGTACGATGCCAATGAGGTGGCTTCCAGACTAGCAGGGATAGCGATCTGCATCAGGCGGATGGTATGGCTTCACCTGTCTAGATTGTCACCCATTGCCCGACGTAGGGTGATTTCCTCTGATTTCCAGAGGACCCGTCTTTTCTCTCTCAGGGCGAGGAAGAATCTTCAGGGGCATCTTCCTTCCACCTTAGCCAAGGGGGAAACCTCCTCGGCCTGACCAGCCTTAGGCCGTGTTGACCTAGTATGACAGAAGGGTCTCTCCCTCCTGCATCTCCCCTGCAGGAGGCTGAGGGAATCTGTTCCCTCAAGGCAGTGCCAGGTCCCCTCCGGGGGACTTGGTACTCACCCAGCAGTAATGAATGGTGAAGATTGACAAGGGAAGATATGAAAATTACGTATCTACCATAATTCTTGATCTTCTGTTGTATCTTCACCATTCATTAAGGATTCCCACCCACCTTCCCCTCTTGGTCCTCAGCTCTTGGGCACCGTCTCCACCCTGCTCGCCCTCCCCCTCATCGAGGCCAATTGGGGGCAGAGTCCCCGGTACCTCAGGACCCTCTGTTTCCTTCTCTAAAAGTCACAGAACGCGCATTCTAGGAGGGTGGTGAGTAGGGTCTTTGCCCTGGCCTAGGAGGGAACTCCCCGGGATGCACTGTGGTGTACTACTTAATTTAGCATGGATGTTTCCGTTGTTTTCATCTGCTTGAAGTGGGGACTGCATCAGTGCATTTCGTGGGAGAACTCATAGGGATTTTCCTCCTCTTTCTCGCTTCCTCTGTCTTTAGAAGTCATTCTGGACAGAGTCCTCTACTGTTTAGGAGGTTTGTCCCCTTGACTAAGCCATCAGGTGATAAACTGTAGAGGACCATGTTCCAGGACTTTCATCCCAAATGTGGAATTTGGGGGTGGGAAGAGGGGGCCAACTCCGCCATGTTTTATATTCTCCAGGACCATTTCAAATTTGAAGCTGATAGGATCCTTGCTCCTGTGTCTTCATACCTTTCAGGTTTTTTGAGGCTAAAATAAGCCAATGGTCTTCCAGCTCAACATGGCAGAGGCCCCCCTTTCTTCCCCTATATATGTTGTATCTTTCTCTCTCTTTCTTCTTTTTCCTGTGCTGCTGCCCAAGGGTTGGAGCCCTATGACCACGTAGGGGAAAAGTCCAATCCCTCTGTCCTCTGGTTGGCTTATTTCTTTTTCAGTTTAAATTCTTTCTTTTTTTCCTATCTCTTGGCTGTCTTGCCTCACCTTGGTTTTCTCTATTCCCCTTTTTTCCCTCTCTCCTCTCCAGTAGGACAGAACTGTGGTGGAGGAGGAGTCTGCGGCACCTAACGGCCAACCCTCGTGTGTCACGCAATGTGTCAGCCTCGTGGGCAGCACCATTTGGTGCTGTCTCCCACCCCAAAAAAAAAAAGCTCTCGTACAGGTGTGTGCCTCCTGTTTATACCCAGCAATAATGAATGGTGAAGATCAAGAATTACGGTAGGTATGTAATTTTCGTTTTTTGTTTTTACAGTATGAAAAATCTCACTCAGGCAGGTTTCTTAAAAACAAATTCTTTTACTAAAATAATTATACAGTTACAACTAAAAGAGTTAGAACATTTTGGTCACAGAATAACACAAATAAAAGTGGAAAATATACATGAAAAAACTCAGTATAACTGTTATCTAAAGTTCTACCTTAAGTTAGTAGCAAATTGTAATCCAGAAGAATAAGTGAAGTCTGAAAAATCCTTTCTTCCTTTTCAGCCACTGGCAGTTTGTTCTGTGTCTTATCAGGAGATTATCCAAAGTGCATTGCAATGAGCTTCTGTTTACAGGGGGCATTTATAGTCCCTCTGGCAATCTGAAATAAAACTCTTTCTGGTTTATAGCTGGTGGCCTCCTTTTTTGGCCAGCAAGTGTCTCTCTTGCTCGTTCCAGATTTTAAGGAATTATTATTTATTTCCTTATTTGGATCCCCATATCACCATTTCCTGGCACTACTAAAAAAATGTAATCAGACTGTGGTATCCTTGCTGACACCTCCTGCCTGAAACTATTTCTCTTTTTGATCTTAAGGCTTTATGACAGAGGAGATAGCTTCTCTCATCCCGAGATTTTATTACACCAATTAGCTAACCAGGGACTTCCATCCCCTTTGAAAATGTAATTTTTAGCTTCCTGGCTGGTAACTGTTTTCATGTGTCACATAGGAATGTCACATATTTTGCAAGACCTTTTCTCTTTTCCTGTGATCTTTCAGTACTCCTTTAAAAAAACAAACACATGGGCATCTTTTGTGGCATTTAACATACACAAAATCACATAAAAATATAACAGAAATATATCTGTAAATAATGACTGAAAGTTGGCTAGCTTGCCACAGTCACCACCACCGGTGAGGACTGGGGTGACCCTTGTTGGACTTGTACAACTCTACTCTCCTGTTTTGGGTCCCCCCCCCTTGGGCACCAATCAGGTCACTTCTTGGATGTAGCAGACACCCTTCAGGTGACTTTGCTAGGTCCTTCCCTCGAGTGAGGCCACCTATATAGTTCCATTGTTCAGGACAAGGCCCTGGAGACCTGGAGTCTCAACCACTTCTAGAGGTGCTGTGTTAATTCCTGGAAAAGAAGACCTCATTGATAGACCCCTATGGGTCTCTAACATGGGAATGACTCCTTGGGAACAACTGTGGATGTGGGTCGATGCCTAGATGATTGGTATAAGGAGTCAGGCACGGCCCAATCCAGACCTTTCTCTCTGATACCAACCCTGCCATGAGGCAGCACCTCGTCTCCTTCAGCATCTTCTGGTGAGGACAAATCATCTGTCCGTCTCTTATTGCTGCTGAGTACGCCCTGTACCAGTGATTCCTGGTGGAGATGATCCAGGTGCTTGACCTTGAATCCCATACAGGTGTGATGTGGTAGCCTTGCCATTGGGTCTTCTTGGATTTCCCAACAGCGATACAGTAGTCATTCCTCCTTGGCCTAGGGCCATTGAGGAGGCATCTGCAGCAGTGTGGAGGTGTCCCCTCTCCAATCCAGCCATCCCCAGGGAACCCCTCATACAGTATCGCACACCCACAGGGTCTATAGGTGAGGTACTTCACCCCTCGTTGGAGCTTACATTATTGCAGACCCTCTCGGGGCCACAGCACCTCATGTATGACTAACCTTCAGAGACGGATTTTGTTCTGATGGATGCTCTTGGGAGGTAAGCTTTTTTCTCAGCACATGCCCTAAAGTACATCGCCACACATCAGGTGCATATTGCTAATTGTAACCATCGCCTATGGTTGCAGCTGCACAGTCTGTTAGCCACACTGCCACCAAATTAGATAAGCAGGCCATTGACCTTTCTGCCCAGTGTCTGGAGGTTATAGGGCACCAGTTGAAGGCATCTTACAACACCAATGAGGTGACCTCCAGACTGGTACTAACCGCAGTCTGCATTAGGCAGATGGCATGGCTTCCCCTCTTCCAAGTGGCATCTTTGGCCCAGTACAAGGTGCTAAACTCTCACTTCCTGGGGGGCTTATTTCTTTTTCACCAGGGTCCAGTGGGAATTGTCAGAGAACCCTCCTGCTCCTGATTCGCAGGATCCACAGGAGCAAATGCCTGGTCAGACCAGTCTCAGGTCTCGTCAGACCTGTGAGGAGCCCCTTCCCTCAAATGTTCTCCCCCACACAGAGGACTGAGGGGAATCTGTTGCCCTCAGGGTGAGCCAGCTCCTCCCTCTGATAATAAGGGAAGCTTGGTACTCAGATCCATAAGTGGGAATCAGTGGTGAAGATTGATTTTTGGAAGATATGAACATTATGTACTCATCGCACTGTTGATCCTTCAGAAGATCTTCACCATTGAGTATCATACCTGCCCACCATTCCCCACTCTAGCAAAGCCCGGCCCTCTAGGCATCTCAGCCTGATAGTGCTGGCTGGCCATGTAGTGCTATGGCATCTCCCAGTTATACTCCTTTAGGAGTAGTTATATAAAGTAAAAAGGGTTCGGGACCAATTGCTTTGTTCCCACTCCCATCAAAAAACAAAAAAACCCTTTAAAGTGGGGTAAGGGTTCCTTTTAGGGCCCGCATACCAAAAACAAAAACAACAACCCACAATAAAAAAAGTGAAGGAAGCACCCTTCCTCCTTTTTCTTCCTTTTCCTACTTCTCCCTGCCCAGTGTATATCCTTCCTGTGATGTGTTCCTATTAGTTGCAAAATACACTCTATGCTTTGGGCACTATCCAGTCCGTCTTGACTTGGCAGTTGCATTGTCTGTGGAAGAGTACTGTACACTGTATTTGATAAAGTGCACTCTGTCTTACACAAGATACTGTACATCCTCTGCTGAAGGCATGGTTTAGACACCAAAACTCCAGCCATGACATCCACTTTGCTCTACAGTCCTAGAATGGATGTTCTTAATGACCGGGATACTATTGTTTAAATACACAGCAGTATCTGCATCTATGGAGTAGGGTAAGCTACTGAGCCATGAAAACATAGTTTGCTGTTGAGCTGGATGGAATGAAGTTTCTAAAAGGTGTTCTGTGTAAAAGTGGGAAAATAAAAAAGATTTGGCAAGAAAACTTAAGTCTACAGACTTGTCTTTGTTCGCTTAACAGAGTGCAACTAGACTTGCCACACAAGGACTCTGAGGTGGGGCATTGTTTTTACATCCCTGTTGTTGTAGGAGAAGCAGGTCCTTTTCTCTGGTGTGTTTTTTCCTTCTGGCAATGCCAGACTATCCTTCTGGTTGTTATGCCTTTCTTCTCTTCTGCCAGCCGGGCTGTGAGCCCACTACCCTAAGGAGTACCTGGCGAGATGAACACATCTTGATTCCTATAGTCTGTTCTACCTCACAGCTCTACATGCACCAGAGATTCCTTCCTTTCTAACCCCAGGAAATCTTACTGTATTCAGACATATGCAGTTAGCCTTTACCGTTGAACTGCCCCAGAGAATTTAGAATTAAAAGACCTATGCAAATAGTGGAACGTTGATAGGCTTGAGCTCGGTTTTCAAACTACTGTCCCTGGTACATTCTATACAACTGTCAGATTTCTTACTCCGACTGCCTAGTAAAGATGCCTCAGAGAGCTCTCCTTGAGCATCTTGAAGAAGTTTATTTTTATAGGTTTTCTAGTTACCATTTTGTTTTTATTTTCAAAGTACTGTCCTTGGTTTGCTCAGGTAAAATTAGTTAGGTTTAGGTTAATCCGGTAAGTTTTTTTCGGTTCCTCGTCAGTTTTCACAACCGAAGGGAAACCAAAGGATTTTCTACTTTTCTTCACGCAAATGTCTTATTGTTGTTATTGTGTTCCTGTTGCAGTTCTCCTTTTGCATTTTACAGAGATTTCTCTTGGTTATTTTTACGGTCGCTAAACCGACAAGAAAAGCAGAACCAAAATTGAGTTACTCTTAGGCTTAACCATCTGTTTTCTTCTTTGTGTGGAGTTACTTGAGAACCGCTTATTTAAGGATTGTTTCTAGTATGTCACAGACACCTGAAAAGAGAACGGGCCCTACTGGTTTCCAACACTGTACGGAGTGTGGTGAAACATTTGCGAAGACTGATCCTCGCCTTATGTGTGTATTCTGCTTGGGGTTTGGCCACTTACAAGCACAGTGTGAAATCTGCAAGAATTTTCTTCAGTCAATACTTGATAAATATTTGAACTGACTGAAAGAGAGGATGTCCGAAAAGGCTGCTGACACGGCTGGACAGTCGGTTCCTTCTCCCAAGGAGAAACCGAAGGAACCAGATGGAAGGCCCTCTGACAGGGGCAAAACTTCCTCCACTGCTGCCGTGGGTACTAAACGTACCACTGAACTGACCTCTGACAGGGTCACCAGTTCAAAGAAACCAAGGAAAGAAAAACACACAGTGGTGAAACTGCAACCGAAGGAGGTATTTGTTCCAACTACTGAGGAGATCGTGAATGTGATCCACATTGTCCAATTGCTGCAAACTGGTTCTGCAACCTCGGTTCAACAGCAAGTTCCTCTCCATCACCCAGTTAAAACACTGGGTGCTTCAGCTGCCACCGGTTCCCTGGAACCAGAACATTATTATAATGATGACGAGGAGGAATACTTAGAGGAACCTATTGAGCCTAATGTATCCCCTGACTAGCAAGGGTTCGATTCCCCTCCTCGCCACCCAGAGGATTTTTCCTCCCACTTTAATTTTATGAACCAAGTGGCAGACACCCTGGACCTCCTCACTCAGGAAAAAACTGAGAAAGAGGAAGAACCAGATTATATGGAAATGATGGATGTTCCAGCAATCAAAAGGCTACTGAACCCCATCCACAAGTCTTTGAAAAGACAGGTGTTAAAAATCTTGCAGACTCCTACTTCCATTCCCCCTGTGGATAAGAAGTTGGATAAGAAATACGTCTTGGCTAAACATGGGTCTAAGTTCCTGTTTGGTCAACCAAGTCATGAAGGGTTGGAGCAAGCAGTTGCCTGTGACAAAGCAGGCATACCCTTGTCATCACACCCTCCTGAGAAGGATTCCAGGAAAATGGATTCCATAGCCAAAAAGGCATACCTGGGTGCTTCTCTGTCTATTAGACAGGTCTCTTATATGGCATTTGTGGCTAGGTACCAGAAGCACCTGTGGAACTCAGTTCTGCAAATGGCCAGTAAGGCTCCCCCTAACCTGGCAGCAGACCTGAAGGAGACTGCCAAGTTTGGCATTGAGGCATCCAAGTACCAGTTTCACATGGCAGTGGATTTCAGTGATACTGCTGCCAGGCAGATGGCAACTTCAGTGTTACTGAAGAGGTTTGCATGGCTAAGAACCACTAACCTCTCCTAGGACACCCAGACAAAGGCCTTGGATTTCCCTTGTGAGCAGCACTCCTTGTTTGGAGAGAAAACAGAGGCTTACATGAAAAAGATGGATGAGTACAAGACAGCCTATAAGAGTGCGTTTGCTAAGGAGAAGGCCTCTACACCCCAAAAGCACCGAGGTAGGGGAGCTAGAGGGCCTATACTAGACCTTTTATCAAGCCCAAGCTTTCCCTGCTTACCAGCAACAACATGGGTACGGCAGGGGCAGGCGGGGTCCCAGTCATGGTGGCCCACTTCCCAGCCCAGGATACCTGCAAAACAGACCCCCTGACTGTTTTCCCAGGCTACCTCACCAGTTCCAGTCGGGGGGTAGGCTAGCTTATTACCTTCAAGCGTGGCAAGCCATCACCACAGACAATTGGGTCTTGGAGGTAATAAGCCAGGGTCTTGCTCTCAGTCCCAAAATTGAGGGCAAGACTATCCAAACCTGCAACTCCAGTAGAAAAAGCCTTACTGGAGTCAGAGGTAGCCAACTTACTGCTTGACAAAGCAGTAGAACCTGTACTCCTCCCCCCCCTTTCAGAATGGAAGGGCGCTGTACTCAAGGTATTTCCTAGTTCTAAAAAAGAATGGGGAATGGAGACCTATACTGGATCTCAGACACTTAAACAAGCACCTGACAAAGCCAGAGTTCAGAATGGTAACTCTGCCAATGATTCTACCCTCTCTCAGGCAGGGGGACTGGTTGGCGTCCTTGGGCCTCTAGGATGCTTACTTCCACATCCCCATAAGGCAATCCCATGGAAAGTATCTCAGGTTCAGAGTGCCATCGGACTACTATCAGTTCAGAATCCTACCTTTCGGTCTGACCTCCACACCAAGGGTGCTCACAAAGTGCTTGGCTATAGTGGAGGCGCACTTGAGAAGGCTAGGGGTCACAGTGTTCCCTTACCTGGATGACTGGCTAGTTGTGGGGCAGTCCCTTCAACAGATAAGGGACTTCCTAGTCCTCATACGGATACCCTGCAGTCTCTGGGGTTGCTTGTGAATCTGAAAAAGCCAGTACTGCAGCCGGTCCAGCTCCTCGAATTCATAGGAGCAGAGTTGGACGCCCTAAGAGAAAAAGCATTCCTTCCTTGGGGAAGGGTGGACAGCCTGGTGCAACTGGTAAATTCCTTCCAGTTGCACACTCCCAGACCAATAAGATGCTTCTTGCAGCTGTTAGGCCACATGGCAGCCTCTACAGCGACAGTGCTAGGGGCGAGGTTCCAAATGAGGGATATCCAGTTTCATCTCAGGTGTTACTTGACTCAAAGGAAAGACTCCCTGTCAGAGCTGGTACCAGTTACAGGGACCCTCATCCAGGTATTGCAGTAGTGGCAGGAAAGGGACAACCTCAGGGAAGGTGTGCCATTCTTGCAACAGTCTCCAACAGTAGTGTTGACCACCGATGCCTCCCTCCTAGGATGGGATACCCACCTAGGGGAACACACTGCACACGGCACGTGGCTCCAGCAGGAGTCACTCGTGCACATAAATTTGTTGGCGCTCAGGGCAGTCTTCCTAGCCCTCAAATCCTTTGCTTCTCTGGTTCAGGACAAGGTGGTCAAAGTCAGGACAGACAATATGACCACCATGTACTCACTCTTCACTCTCAGCAGTCCATCTGCAAAGGAAGGTAACATCCTGGCAGATGCCCTGAGCAAAACCACCATGAGTGGTCTCTGAACAGACAGGTGCTACAGTCTGTGTTCAGGAGATGGGGCACCCCAGAGATCGATCTCTTTGTAGCCATGGACAACCACCAACTGCCATAGTTCTGCAGCAGGCCCCCTGCAGTGGGCACAGTGCCACTGGATGCACATTTGCTTGACTGGGACGGGGAAGTTCCTGTATGCATTCCCTCCATTTCCCCTGCTGTTCATGGAGCTGAACAAGTTCAGGTCCCAGCCAGGAACAATGATCTTCATAGCTCCAGACTGGGCCAGGCAGCCCTGGTACTCGATGCTCCTGTCCATGTCAGTTTCCGAGTCAATTTGCCTTCCCAAGAGACACAACCTGCTGACATCTTCCCATGGAAGACTAGCTTCCAACCTGATTCTTAGAAACTTTTTCAAGGGTTTGCTTCATCTGCACCCCCTCAGTTTTTCTATAGCAAACTTAGCAATGATCCCCCAGTGGGCCTCAGGGCCCATTCGACTAGGGGCACAGCTGCTATAGCAGCTGCCAGAGACATTCCTTTGCTAGAAATCTGCAAAGCAGCTACCTGGAAAACTGCACACTTTCACCAGGCATGATAGCCTGAACACCCAGGCTAGAAGTGATGCCAGGTTTGGCACGGCGGTATTGCAGAGCTTGTTTCCTAAATCCGTTCTGTGCCCACCTCCAAAGGTACTGCGTGGTAGTCTGCATATTTCACAATACAGTAAGATTTCCCTGGGGTTAGAAGAAAAAATTGCTTACCATAGTAGTCTTGTTTCTTCTAAGGGAATTTTACTGTATTCAAGCTCCCACCCTACCTCCCTTACCAGAACCTGGGGGCCCTGCACTCTCCCTCCCTTCCCCGAAGTGAACTCCACTTACCATCACCCTCTATCAACGATTCCCTAACCAGTTTCTTACCCAGTTTACCACCTTTTGACCAGCTCCTATGCAACCCAGCTTGCTTAATAGTCTGTTGTGTTGAACGGTATTGAATACCTTATTGAAATCTAGTAGACCACATCCACTGCTCCACCCTGATCTAATCCCTTGATCACCCAATCAAAGAAATCTATCAGATTCATTAGACATGACCTTCTACCTGTGAATCCATGCTGTCTTGGGTCTTGTAACCCATTATTTATTTAGTTTTTGTTAACCAGGAAAGGAGGACTAGACAATTCTGTCTATTTTCAACCTCGTCCCAGGGGAGAGGGAGAAGACACAGATGCAAACTGACATACAGAACTAGATTAAGCTGTTGGTGGTGTTTTAGTGAATGAGGGCAAATTTGGCCAGGACCCCTTGGAAATCCCCCTACTCATCAGTAGAGGGACCCTTTCATTGTCTGGCTGTTTGCCAAGATGGCGGCCACCTTCCCGGCAGAGTGCGAGCCTGCACTGGATGCAGGGGAGCTGATCCCCCCACCGCATCAGACCTGCCTGAGTTTCACTTGATGGAACTATCCCAAGAGACGGACCCAATGAATACTACTCTGGCGTTGTTAACTGAACATAAGTGTATTTTGCTTTCCATGCTTGCTGAGGATGAAACTACCAGACTGTTACAATCATTTCGCTGGGAGGCTGTTTCAGCCAACTGCCAGCACCAGTACAGGACACGATAAGATTCCACTATGCCCGTAACACTCTGCCTCCTCCACAGTGGCTACTTCTTCAATGTCTCAACCACCAGATATGGCAGGTAATGTTGTGCACTTTATTCCCCTGCCTGCTTCTCAGATGGTCCCTGCTGACATGGGACCTGTGCCGGAGACTGCTTCTCCGACCCTGCCTGCTGCCTCCAAAGTACAGGGTGACCATCTAGACTAACTTTTTGGGGTCTCTCGAAGTACCAACGAGAAACATAATGCCATACTCCGGGACGCGAAGCATGACGGGGCTTCTCACACCCCAACACAGCCTTCTGCACCTGCGACTTCCGGGAAAAAAAGAAGGCGATCCACTGGATTCAATTTTTAGGGCTTCCCGCGACACTGAATCAAGGTTCTCCGCATGCCCCCGGGACCTGATGACTGATGGGGCTCCCTGGACCCCCAACACCGATGGCCACCCTCAGAACAGGCCCCCAGCACATGTTGTCCACTACTACTGCAACTGCCCTGCCTCCTCTTGACCTGAAAAATGTACAGCAGCCTTTATTGCAAGAACACAATACTACAGTACCCTCCAGGGACACTTCTTCTGTGGCCAAACTACAGAAGGCCGGGCACACTAATTCATGATCTGCAGATGCTGCCCTCATGGCAGCTGGGTGGCCATAACAAAGGATGGCTTTGCCTGGGAGCCTGCAGAGCCATACACTGCAGACACCCTTTCTTCTCAGCTTCAGGAGGTTGCTACCAGTTACTCTTCTTCAAACAACATGAAGTCTTGCTATATTATGACATATGCAGTATAACCCCAGGTTAAAACTGCTCCGGAGGGTGAAAGAGTTAACTTTCCATGCAGGGCATGAAACCTTGAGCACGAGCTCGGTTGAACACTCTGTCTGTTGTAGCTCAAACTTAAACTGTCAGATTCTTTACTCCGCCTCACTGAACAGTCGCTCCGGAGATTTCTCCTGCTGCTCGGTTCGTTTGTCGGTTAAAAAGTGTAATTCTCGGTTTATTTTACCGAAATTAACCGCAATCGGTCGGTTCAAGCTCTGTCTGTGGTATTGTAAGTAATAGATAGGCTTATTTTATTTTCTTCTGTGTGGAACTTGTAAACGTCTTTTTCGGTTCGGTTTGAACAGATCAGATGGGTTTTAAATTAACTTTCTAGCCCTTTAGAGTGCGGTTCCCGGTTCTTATCGGTTCTAAAAAAAACGGATTTTATTACAGTTTTTCCACGACCCGTGTAATACGGTTGGAACCGATAAGAGAGTCTTGCTTGGCGGATTGCCACTAACAGGCAAGTTTTGTTAGGCTGGCACTATGTCTGAGAAACCCAAAGAAAACCGGACCCACTGGGTTTCAGCACTGTGCCTCTGTGGGAAGCCTTTGCTAAGGCTGACCACACACCACCTGTTATATTGTCTGGGGTTTGACCACCTCAATGCAGACTGCCAGATTTGTAAGAATTTTCCTGCTGCCACCGTGGAAAAGAGTTGGTAGGCTCAGGAAAGGGAGGCCAAAAGTCCGCTGACCGGATGGCCAGCCGGTTGGTTCCACCCGAACCTGAGGAGTGCCCTCTGACCAGGGCGATACTTCCTCGGGCAAGCGAAGAGCCAGTTCGTGGAGCCGGTTCCAACTAAAGGGCTAGAAAGTCAGCTAGTGTGGAGCCAAAAGTTTTTCTCCAACGCTGGAGGAAATAGCTAAAGCTATTCAAATTGTGCAGTCTTTCTCGTTCATCTGAACCCACACCATCAGGGAAGCTGCTGTCTCGACGGTTCCACCGTTCAAGATTATGATTTTGAGGATTTTTATGAACCGGAGGAAGGGGAAGAGGGGTATGAGGAGAGTGAATGTGATTTTGAAAGTCTGGATGTGCCCATTGAACCGGACATCTCTCCAGACAGACCTTCAGGGTCCCCCCAAGGCTATCTGAGTCCCCTTCTCATTTTATGTTCTATAAGAAAGTTGCTGAAACTCTCCAACTCCCTGTTGAGGAAGCTGTTGATGACCAAGAAGAGCCTGATTATGTAGAAATGATGGATATTCCAGAGTCTAGGAGACTGTCTATTCCCTTGCACAAATCCTTTAGGAAACAGACAGTAAAAATTCTAAAAACTCCTCACTCTATCCTTCCTGTTGATAAAAGGATGGACAAAAGGTATACATTATCAGGCTCTGATATGGAGTTCCTCTCTCAGCAATGCAGCCATGTGGGGGTAGTGCAGGCTGCAGCCTGTGACAAGGCAAATATTCCTTTAGCCTCTCACCCTCCTGAATAGGATTCCAGGAGGATGATGCCATGGCAAAGAAACAGTACATGGCAGCATCTTTGGGACTCAGACAGGCGAATTATGGCTTATGCAGCTAGGTACCAGAAATCCAGATGGGATACTGTGCTGGCTCTAGCAAAACAGGCCCCTGACCAGCTTGCCGGGGCTGGAGCAGGTGGCTGCGGATGAGTATTGAGGCATCAAGGTGCAATTTCATGCTGCAGTAGACTCTAATGATGTTTCATCAAGAGTCATGGCTACATCTGTGTCTCTTCGCAGAATGGCCTGGCTCAGATGTACTGCCCTGTCACAGGATACCCAGTCTTAAGGCTATGGATTTTCCTGTTGTGGGCAATTCTCTGTTTGGGGAGCAGACAGAGAATTATATGAAGAAAATGGATGAGTATAGGACCACCTATAGGAGTGCACAGGCCAAAGAAAGGCAAGCCACTCCTCAAAGGCAGCATGTCAGGGGCAGGGGCAGGCCTTTTCATAGGCCTTTTTACCAAGCTCAGGCCTCCTCTTCTGCTTATGCCCAGAGGGGGTTCTTTAGAGGAAGAGGCAGAAGGGGTCTAGTAAGCCTGCTTCTACCCCTCAATCCAAAGCCCCTGCAAAACAGGCTCCCTGATGGGGTGGCCAGGGCCGATTCTCCACTACCGGTATGGGGCAGGCTGGCTTACTTTGTCCAGGACTGGAAGTCTGTAACATCAGACAAGTGGGTCCTAGAAGTAGTGTTAGGGACTGGTTCTCAGCTTCAAAAATTTCCGAAGATGAGAACCAGGTCCTTCCACCTGCAAATCCATCAGAGGCACTTGCCCTAGAAACAGAAGTTTCTTCCTCCTGGCTCTCAGAGCTGTGGAAAGGGTTCCACCCCTACACCAGGGCAAGGGTTGTACTCAGGTACTTCCTTATCCCAAAAAGACAGGAGAATGAGCCCATCCTGGATCTCAGGTATCTAAACAAGCACCTTTTAAAACCAAAGTTCAAAATGGTGACTCTGGGAATTATTTTACCCTCTCTAAGGCCAGGGGACTGGTTAGCCTCCCTAGACCTCAAGGATGCCTACTTCCATGTTCTCATCAGAAGCTCCCATTGAAAGTACCTCAGATTCAAACTGCCCTCAGGCCATTACCAGTTCAGAGCAATGCCCTTCGGCCTCACCTTGGCCCCGAGGGTGTTCACAAAATGCCTGGCAGTAGCAGTTGCCCACTTAAGAAGGCAAAAGATTCCCATCTTTCCTTATCTGGACGACTGGCTCATTGTAGGCCAGTCTCCAGACCAGGTCAAACTACACCTACAAGTAACTCAGCAACTTCTTACATCTTTAGGTTTCCTTCTCAATCTTCCAAAGTCAGTTCTGGAGCCTGTCCAGCTTCTTACCTTCCTAGGCGCAGAACTGAACACAAAAGAAGCCAGAGCCTTCCTCCCTCTGGAAAGAGCAAGGACTTTGGTCTCTCTGGCCTCTTCTTTCACCCTGCAGGTCTCTCGACCAGCAAGGCATTTTCTACAGCTCCTGGGGCACATGGCTGCCTCTACAGCAGTAGTGCAGGGAGCAAGGTTTCAGATGAGGGACATTCAGTTCCATTTGAGAGCCTTTGGTCTCAAAGGACAGATCCTCTAACCAAATTGATCCCAGGGACTCAACCCTGATCCAGGCCCTCCAGTGGTGGCAGGACCAGAGCAATTTGAGACAGGGGTTCCCTCATTCCCCAGTCTCATTCCTGACCCTTACTACAGATGCATCCCTCTTGGGGTGGGAGCTCACATGGGCGACCTTACTACCCAGGGGTTGTGGTCCCCTCAGGAATCTCTGCTCCACATCAATTTGTTGGAACTCAGAGCAGTTTTTCTAGCACTCCAGGTTTTTTCCACATCTGTTCAGAACAAGGTTCTTCAGGTCAGAACAGACAATACCACTACAATGTGGTACATCAACAAGCAAGGGGGCACTCGGTCTACGGCCTTATGCACCGAAGCAATGAAGTTGTGGTCTCTGGCTTATTCTCTGAATGCCTTCCTTACGGCAGTTCACCTCCCAGGCAAGGACAATGTCCTAGCGGATGCTCTCAGCAGGATTTCCCAGGGCCATCACGAATGGGCACTGGATCCCCTAGTACTGGAGGTAGTATTTGCCAGATGGGGCACCCCTCAGATAGTTCTCTTTGCAGCCCCAGACAATCACCAACTTCCCCTTTTTCGCTGCAGGCCCCCAGTGTTGGGCTCAGTCCCTCTGGATGCCTTCCTACTCAGTTGGGAAGGGAAGTTTCTCTATGCTTTCCCCCCTTCCCTCTTCTTTTCAAGGTGCTAGTAAAAATCAGGTCTCAACCCTGCAGGATGATCTTGATTGCTCCAGATTGGGCCAGGCAGCCCTGGTACCCACTCCTCATGTCCTTAGCAGTCCACCTTCCCCTGTGTCTTCCCAGGAATCACAACCTGTTAACCTGTGCCCAGGGGAGAGTTTGGTATCCGAACCTCAAATCTCTCAATCTCAAGGCATGGCTCTTGAAGAGTTAGAGTTTGCTGACCTACACCTTTCCCAAGGCGTATTGGAAATCTTGAAGGCCTCTAGGAAGCCTTCCACCAGGGCTACTTATAATTCAAAATGGAAAAGATTTTCCATATGGTGTGCTGGTAAGCATATTTCCCCAGAATCGGCTGACGTGCCCACGATTCTGGATTATTTAGTGCATTTGAATTCTTTGGGGCTAAGACCAGCTACCCTAAAAGTGCACTTGGCAGCTGTGTCTGTCTTTTTATCAGCAGGTAAGCCCTCTTCTTTTTCAGCTCACCCTGTGTTCTCCAAGTTTTTTAAAGGGTTGCTTCACACCAACCTCCGTTCAGGACCCTGCCCTGCTTGGGATCTTAATATTTGCATTGCCCAGCTATACCCCTTTTGAGCCATTGTCTTCAGCAGAGCTTAAGTACTTGACTTGGAAAACTGTGTTTCTGGTAGCCATCACCTCTGCCAGGCGCATAAGTGAGCTACAAGCATTGTCAGTGGAGCCTGATTTTATCTCCGTTCACAGAAATAAGGTGGTCCTCAGGACTAACTGAAAGTTTTTGCCTAAGGTGGTTTCAGACTTCCACCTTAATCAATCCATGTCTCTTCCTGTGTACTTCACTGACCATTCCTCCTCTGGCGAGAGGAGATTACACAGATAAGATGTCAAAAGAGCCCTTAGTTACTATATAGAACGTACCAAGGGTCATAGGTTTGAATCCCTCCAATTGTTCCTCACTTATGGTGAGGTTGGTAAAGGCAAACCTGCCACTAAAAGATCCGTTGCCAGGTGGATTGTCTCTTGTATCCAATTTTGCTATGAAAAACTGGGTAAGATTCCTCCCTCAGGCCTGAGGGCTCACTCTACCGGAGGTACAGCTGCGTCCCTGGCTGCTGCCAGGGACATCCCTATCCTAGAGATATGTCAAGCAGCTACCTGGAAAACAGTTCACACTTTTACTAAGCATTACTCCCTGGACATCCAGGCTAGGAGTGATGCTCGATTTGGCACAGCTGTGCTTCAGAGCCTATTTCCTAAGTAGGTTCTGTCCCTCCTCCATGGAGGTACTGCTGTGTAATCTGATATGTCATAATATAGCAAGACTTCATGTTGTTTGAAGAAAAATTACTCACCTTAGTAATGTTGTTTCTTCTAATGGAGTCTTGCTATATTATGACCTCCCCCCCCAGCCTGCCCTCTCAGAACCTCTACTTTTGGGATGTGGGTGGGCAGTGCAATGTTGGCACTTCATAGATGCCCACTTTATTTTTACCCTTTCTTAGGGTACTTAGATGTTATGTTTTATTTTTCTTTCTTGAATCCCCTGACTTGAGTCTTTATTTTGAGATCATGAACAAAAATGTGTTTTTGTAGTTAGTAGCCAGTGGCTAGTGTAGGTTTACGGCTTCCACACAGAACCTTAGTGAGTTTTGCTCATAAAGATCTGACAGTTTAAGTTTGAGCTACAACAGACAGAGTGTTCAACCGAGCTCGCACTCAAGGTTCCATGCCCTGCATGGAAAGTTAACTCTTTCACCTCCGGAGCAGTTCTAACCTGGGGTTATACTGCATATATCATAATATAGCAAGACTCCATTAGAAGAAACAACATTACTAAGGTGAGTAATTTTTTCATCTCATACAACCTGCCGGGATCATTCTTGCTCCTTTACCTTCCCTGCTCCAGACCCTACCCCATGGAGCCGACAAAGTTTACCCCAGCACCTACCTGCTGCATATAAGCCACACTCTGCACCCTCTTCCTTGCCAGGAATGGGCCCTTTTGGCCCATTTAAGATGTCTGACCTTTTCTTACTGGCCGGAGAACCCATACAGAGACATAATGTGGTGAGGATTTGCTGTAGAGGGGTCTGGACCTACCTCCGGAAAGAACTTATGTCATCCGGAAGCTATTGAAAGATTCCATTAGTTTTCTCGCAGCCAACCTGTATGCCGTGATTCATATTTCCAGAAAGGAAACATTCTATGTTAGCTTCTGTACCGCTGCTTCATTGGACCGTTTTTGGTTTAAATTTGAAAAATTGAAGTCCACAAATGTCTGGTCCCACCTTTATGGCTATCTCCCTGTCCAAACCTAAGATTAAGACCATCACTCTCTTGTTCAGAAATGAATGCATAATGATGTGAAGTACTAGCACCCCCAACCCTATTATAGATAGTGAGCAGGTATGGACAGGGGTTGGCGGGTTAAGGTGCAGTTAAGTCAGAATGCCTTAGGCATAGTTCATTTACCAGGGAACTTTTATATTGGGAGGAACAAGGGCATTTGTTTTCAGCCTGGTCAACCCAGAACGTGCCATAAGTGTGGGTCTTGTACCCATCTGAGTTCTGTTTGCTATGCTGCCCAGTGCAATGGTTGCCTGGAGTATGGTCATGTAATCACCTCTTGTCCCAATCCCAACAAATGTAACCTATGTGAAGAACAGGGACACTCCTTTTCCCATTGCCCTTGCCACAGTCATTCAGATGATCTTAACCAGGACACTTTGATTGCACAGGGACAAAGTCTAACAGCCTCTGAAGATGAAGCCCCTTGCCCCACCCCTGAGACCGGAGAGACCCAGGACTCCTTAGTTGAGTCTGCAACCCCCCCGGCTACCTCCAGAAGAGAGACAGTCAGTAACATCACCCCAGGACCCCCCATGTCTAATGACACATGGTCCAGCCCCTCTACTACCCGAAAACCTAGAACCAGATCCTGTAATTGCCCCCCTTCCCGCTTTCCCTCCTACCCCAATGGATGTAGCGGAATTCTGTACTCCTGGGTCGGAAGCGGGGCTGAAGATATGGCGGTAGACCCTAGCCAGTGAAAAAGTCTGACATCACCCTCTACAATGCCTCCTCCAATTGGGGTGACACAGAGGATGAAGGCAGAGGTTCAGACACCTCCTTTCACTCCTCTGAAGAGGATCTTTCCTCCAGGGTAGATGACCCCCTGGATGACTTATCCACAAAGAAGATACATGGTAGAACATGATCCCAAATGAACAAGGGAAGGACAGGCCCTTCTTAATTTGTCCTATCTTTGCTCCAGGGGTCTCTCTATTTACTATAAATGTTGATCATATTAAGTCTCACTGGAAAAGGTTGACAGTATTTTCCCTTCTTACTACTCTCCCAGGGGATGTTGTGTTCATACAGGATACCCACCTGAAAACTTCACATGCAATATCTGCTTCTAAGGGTTTGTGGCCATATTGCCCTTCATACTGGTCACAAGGGTTGAATACTTATGACGGGATAGGTGTCCTCTTCCGAGGTTATGAGTTTCATCTCCACAAACTTGTCGATATTTCTCCTGGTAGAGCCTTGCTCCTGGATATGCTTGTGGGCCCCCATCTCCTTAGGGAAAAATCTGCCAGGGTTCAACTGTTTTCCACAATACAGTCTTTTTTTGTGTACCTGTAACCCTCCTGCAAATGGGGGTTCCCAAAAGACTTCCAGGAGCTTGCTTGAATGCTCCAAGCCTGAATGGTGTTTGGCGTTTAAGCCATTTATCAGTGAGTGTTTTTAGAACCTCTGGTACTGTCTCTTTAAGAGCTGTCTGCTTGCAGACATAATTAGTTTGTATGGGGGACTGTGTGTTTCTTTGATTGAGTACCACTCGAGCTGCTGCCAATTCACTCATTTTGCAGTCACTAGGAGTGCAAAGGGAACCTATCTGAAAGATGTAACTGTTTGCCAGAAACCATTTAGAGTAATAATGAAATTACAGTTTGTCTAACCTGCTTTCTTTGCAGTCAGAACTGTGTCTGCCTAGTTCCCCATTCTGGTTTGAACTGCTGAACTGGACCAATCAGTGTAGATTAATGCTCTAAAATGGTGCCTTGGACGAATCAGAACTTGGACTCATAATCTGAGCCAGCCACAAGAGGATTGTATGGGCAGTGACTCTGGGAGATGTAGTTTGACTTGCGCCTTTTTGGACCAACAGCAGCAGTCTATTGTGAGTGACAGCCAATCCAGTCAAGAACTGGGAGGAACTCAAAGGAAGTGCCCGGTTTTGTCTGTTGGAGTTTCAGTTTAGCTCTGGGAGTAAAGAGGAAAGAAACCCTGTGCTCGTTCAGTGCACAGTTTTAGTCAAAAAACATGTGTAAGGTCCAGAGTTCCGGTCTGCAGCTTGTGTAACTGCTTATTAGGACTGAATCCGTCCTGTGAAGAGAATCAAAAGATATCTGAAGAGTAGAAACCAGGCTCACCCTGTAGAAGACTGGAGAAATTGTTGAATTGCACTCGGTCTGTCAGGAACTGAATCTGCTGTGTGTTCTCCCGGGTATTGTGCAGTAATTGAGATCGGGATAGAGAGGCAGCCTGCCTGGTATAGTACTTTCTTTTTGCCATATAAATGTGTGAGGAGTCTCGTGGAGCTCAAGAGTAGCCCTGCTGACATTGAAGGACCCTATCTTGTTTGGAGGTCGTGAGTACTAATTCAGGGTCGCCCCCTGTTGAATTGCCACATTAAATGCAAATGGAATAACTGTATTGCTGACTGTTTAACTAATTTTTCTTTTCCCTGTGTGAAAGGGCCCCTACTAGCTGCCACGGTTTGGACTAGCCACTAGGGCTTGGGTACCCAGGGACAGTAACTGGTAGGGATAGGCCTGTGCACAGAGCCATAGGTAAATGAGTAAAGTATAAGCTAATTAACCTGATTTCCCCTTGTCCTTGTTATATTCCCCCTAAATAAATCAGAGCTGCTTGTTTCAGCAAAGTTATACTGCCTGAGGTATTTGTCTATGTTAAAATATTGTACTGTGATTGTTGCACTGTATCTTATTTTACAGGGGGTCCCAGTGCCTGAACCAGTCCTGAGGGTAAGTGTATACTGTGAAGGTAATTCTGATATACTGTGTGGGCCACTAGTGGGAAGAAAGGGGGGTTGCAGTGTCCCAGAGGGCTGTGACCAAGTAAGTTTAACTATTGCAAACCCTGACCTCTGGGTGGAGGCACCCGCCATTGGATCCAGGCCCCTCAGCCTGTTAGTGGCAAATCAGGCAGGGGTAGTAGCCCCTGGGATAGCGCCATCTAGGGGTTACATACCTCACTTCCTATCCTATTGGGTGGAGATTTTAATTGTGGGCTGGATATAGCTGACAGCAAGGGAGTGACTTCCTGTTACTTTTTTGTGGCTCCTCCACTTCTCTTTCCACTGTGAACACTAAACAAAAGTATTTGTTCAGGATGTCTGCCTTTTTCTGGTACCCCTCTGCACTGCCCCCCCCCCAATCCCTTTTTAACCATACAATCCCTCTCTTGGCCTTCCTCTTTTCACTTACATACCTAAAAAGGGTATCCTGCATGTTCGTCCCCTGATCAATAGACCATTTCCATTGTGGGACTGGTTCTGGAGACCCTAGCAGAGTCTTCTTTTGAACCATTTGCTACCTGTAACATGCACGTCCCATCCTGAAGATGCTGTTTCTGGTGGCCATTACTTCAACACAAAGAGTGCATGAATTGTAAGCTCTGCACTCTAGAAGGCTCAGATCACTCTCAGGAACTATCCTTGTTTTCTCCCAAGGGTTGTCTCTGACTTCATACTGAATCAGGCTTTCCAGCTTCCTGTTTATTTTCCTTCCCCCACTAATAGAGGGGAACAGTTGTTGCATTCACTAGATGTCCTTAGAACAGTACATTTGTACCTGAATGGTACAAGGGATTGTAACAAATGCTCACAGCTGTTGGTGTCTTTCATCCCCAGGATGGTGGGCTCCCCAGTTTCTAAGAAGCACTTGTCCACATGACTGGCATTGTGTATTGTTTTCTGTTACCAAAAGTGCAGTAAGAATCATTCAGGTCCCATCCTTGGCCACTTCCCATGTGGCACGGCTACCTCCAAGGTTTGTTTCCACAATGTGTCAGTTGCTGACATCTGCTCTGCAGCCGCATGGAGTACTGTTCGCATGCTCACTTAATATTACAGTCTGGACATCCTCTCTCATAGACATACCAACTTTGACCTTACTGTTTTGCAAGGCCTCCTGTCATGGGGTCATTATGATCCTTTTCCAACTCCCACTGTGCTTCTTGTACTGCTTGGAAATTGTTCCATATGTGTAGCTCAATGGAGGGAAATGTACTCAATGAAGATAGTGCAGTTGCTTACCGTAACAGTAAATATTCAAGGGAATTTCCTCTACTGAGCAACAGCTCATCCTTCTTCCTTCTCTGCTTAGTTGGTTTACTGGAAGTCCTGTCTGCTCTTTCATGCTCTCCACTCTTCATCTGCCCTATTTGGCAGTTTTATTTGGTTCCATGCTGTCTCCTCTGTCCCTGGGTTTTGATTTTGGTCTTTATGGTTCCTGATGGTTTAGTGATCCTTCGAGCTTGTCTTTGACAGTGAACTGAGGAATACTGAGGCCACCCACATTATATGGGCAGCAGCCCTGGCCGGCAAATGTTTCCTAGTGGTCCTGATGCTGATGGCTTACAGTTCCATAGGTGTGCCTCAATGGTGCAGAGTCTCTCGAAGATCTGCTGTTACAGTAAGCAGCGGCACTATGTATGTCTTACCATAGATCCACCTCACACAAGTCTATTGAGATTTTGCTTTATTACTTTTTGGGGACTTTTTTTTTTTTCAGTTTTGTTACCCAGAATAGCCAAGTAGAGATGTAACATTTATTTTTCATTTGGGTCCTGTTTCTAAGCATTCCCACAGCTGGGTGGACAAAAGCACTAAGAGGTTATTAAGTGACTAGCCTAAGATCACGCAGTGAGTACTGGGCTGTAGTGGGGTTTGAACATGTGATCTTCTGGTTCTCTAGCCAGTGCTCTAACCAGTCAACAACACCGCCTTTCTGAAGTTTGAGTTCCATGCATTTTATATGAAGTCTTGCAGTATTTTTACCCAGGACAGTCTAGTTTTTATTAGCCCTCTCAGGCACTCAGTATGATGTTCTGTACAAATAAAGTGATTTTAAAATGTGTTTTGATGTCCAAGTTATAGGTTTGTTATTGTCAGAAACAAATAAATCTGTTCCTGAGTCTAGCTAGTGTTTGTTTTAAAGGGACATGAAGACTGGGTGATGGATGTTGCAGTTAGCACTGACAAGAAGTGGATTCTTTCTTCCTCCAAGGTAGGAACTAGTACATTAATCATATAGACAGAAATGCTATGTTAACTGCTTTTGCTGCTGTCAGCAGTATCAAACCTTACTACAGGAAGTACTCTTAGTGATGTATAAAAATCCGTCAAGGAGGCCAAATCCTACTTGCCTTACAGTGAAATTAAATTTTATTCTTGATCCTAATGCTCTTATTTTGCTGTTTGGGGTCAAATAACCATCTAGAACCCTCAGGCTTGCATTACGTGTTAGCACCAGACCTTCACAAATCTGATTACTCTTGCTTTTTCCACGTGTGGACAGTGATGTGTAAAAGCAGGGTAATAAAGGATGTTTTTCGTCTTGTTGTAAAAGGATGTTTTTTCGTCTTGCTGTAAGACATACGTAAAATAGATTAAAAGTGATACAGAAATACGAAGCATACATACAGTTGTGTATGTTTATTGTAACTTGGACCCGATCTCATTGAGTGCGACATTTTCAAATTCTGCCGGACATGTAGAACACATACAATGACAGAACTGAGACTAGGAACAGCCACAAGACTATAGTGGAAAGGTATGTTTGCACCTACTTCTCAAGTTTCTGATCCAATGTCAGCCAGTCAAGTGTGGACTGTTCCAGAGCATCAGAGAGCCTGTCCGTTGTTGGTGTTTTAATTGCTGTGGTGGGGAGCAGAAATGCTGCAGGCATTGCAACACCTGGTAAGGATGCCCGCCACCACTGGTAACGTTGCAGCATGCTCCGCTCCGGCGAGCCCCTGTGGGCCACCGGGAAATCCCAGCCCCCACCCTCCAAACAAAGCTTGAAATGGCTATCTTGTTAGCGCCATTGCAGGAGGCCATGATGTGGATGCACAGTGATATGCAGCAATCGAATGGGAGATCAGTTACAGTGTTCGGGGCTGTGGCTATTCAGTAAGTGTAAACACTGGCCCAAAGAGTCAGGGATTCATTCCACATTGTTCAATGTACTGAGCAACCATAAGCCTTTGTTTCCTGAACCTCTAAAAGGACAGAAAGTTAAAGGAGAATTGCGCTGAACCTGTGAGCCATTTTCCTTAGTAAAAGTGGATTTTTAAATACTGGTTCCAGTTCTGCTACTATTCCATCTCTACAGGCTGTTTAGTTATCCTGCTGGGTGTTGCTGATTTACACACTGCAGGTAAGAACTATTATAGAACTGTGTGACGTACTTTATCTCTCTTGTTCAGATCTTCCATTGCTGCTACAACGCACCCATGTTCTACTACAGAACTCTGTGGCTCAGAGGGACATAAACCACATCATACAGTTACGAAAGTGGCACTTAACCCAGAGTGTAGATCAAAAAATACTCACCGGGCTAACTAAAAAGCCTTTAGAGATGGAATAGTGACAGCATTAGAACCAGTATTTAAAAAACAGCTTCTACTGAGCAACATGATTTATATTTACCTGTAGTAGAACAAAAGTTAATGTTAAAACTGTGTTTGTGGACAACATTCTGTTCCGTTCTCTTCACAGAATCAGTAACTTGGAGTTTTGCATATGCCACTGTATGGAGTTACTAATCGGAGCACTGCTCTGGTAGGCCAACAGCTGATGGTCAGAGGTCTGAACCCATGCAGTGACAAAGTCAAAACTAGGGTGTGCAAGTAACGAATAGTATTTCCCAAATATCACAATTATTTTATTTACTCATTCGGATTACACCTGTAAGCTGGAAGCTCTTTAAGTAGGTTCCACGTCAGACATACAAGTACATTATACAGACAGGATTGGTAGACGGGTAGAATTAACAAAGTGTACATTTCGGACTAAGCACAATATACAGCTGTGTATTACTAACTTGACAAACCATTACTAAGTGCAGGCAATTTAGGAACCGATTACTAGGCTACATCATAGTTGCTAAGTGCATAACAAGTGACAGTAGGGGGTGAGAGGGACAGTTACAGTTAGATGGGATATAGAAGGGTTCAGCCCAGGGGCCTCGTCAGGTGGGTAGGGCTCCTGACTATACTAGGGATCAGTTCTCTCAGCACAAACAAATACTTTTACTTACGGAAAAAGGCGGACGGCTCTGGAGGCAGGTGGATAATGCCGGTTATCCACCATGGGGCTAAACATTGATTATCACACATATTGTGGGTGCGAGGGGAAAACTGCCAAGGGACTAAGTCCCATGTCACATCCTGCTAGTGTGGATAAGGATCTTCTTACCGGCGGGCATTCCTGTGTTTGGTCTGTGATGCGCACAGGCAGCGGGTGCAGCTGCGGAGGATGTTACTTATGCCTGGTACTTCCAGGCATTGCATTCCAATGTAGCTGCACCCGGAAGATGGCTGCAAGCTGCTGTGAATCGTGGAGCCAGTCGCAAACCAGTTCCACGTACAAAAACAGGGTGCATGTGGCAAACTCTGAGGGTGCACAAGTGAAGCCCCCCTTCCTGTACACAGGGTTTTGCCCCATGTGCACCAGTTTCCACTTCTTTAAAAATTCAACCCCTGATTCTGTCACAGTAAACATCAAAAGAACTCAGTTATACTGCTTTATAGAACAAAAACTTGAATTTCAAGTCCTTCCATTCTGTATTACTGGAGGCAAATAGATAAACACAGGAGATTTTCCTCTTATAGCTCATCTACAGCACATCACTGCCAGCTCCACCACAACCGACTACGATGTCACAAGCAAGGCATTCTGGCTTCTGATCAAGACTCTGCTTTAAGCAAAGGTAAAATGTAGGGCACAGAAGGTGCATGGATCCAGTTGCTATGCAAATGTCCTTAATAACAAAGCTCAGAATGTCTCTGAATTGAAAACGCTTTGGAATGTTTTGGAACTGAGTTCTGCTGAAACCAGCTGTCATTTTTTTGTTGATGACCAGGGCCCCACTTTAAATGCTCATGGTTAGATATTTTGCTTTGGTTGCACTGGAGTAACGTGTCTGGCACTCTCTGGAAAGGCACCTGGTCTATCACAGAGTGTTCAGACTTGGGTTTTTCGTAACACCTGATTAAGAGAATATGAGATATTTATTTGCAGTGCATTTTGACTGTATCTCAGTCTGCATATGCATATGAGTGACTAAGTTGGGCAAGCAGCATTGCAAGGAGAGAATGAAGAGTTCTCACATAACAATCACTCTACTATAAAATGGATAGAAAAATTACTGAAAGCCATGTAATTGGTGGAGAGACCGCTTCACCTGTAATGTTATCCCACACAACCTCACAGGTGAAATGAGTGTCCACAAAACAGCCTACCTATGACCATAAACTCAAAATTGATCCATTTTGTAATCGCAGTATGGCAATTCAGGGTGTATGTCGCTGGGATAACATCACTTCTTGGGTAGTCGAAGGCCCTTGGCCTTTACCCTCATGCCTCACAATGCACCCAAGGTATGATATTAGCCCAGCACGACACAGTCCTGGGGTGCCTTATTGCTCAATTTATAACCACCTTTGGAGACAGACTGTATCCTTCAATATACTAGATTCCTCTACCACTTGACATATTGGGAGATCTGGTAAGAATCGAATTACAAGTATAGATCAGGGCATTTCAACCCCTCTTCCCCCATTTCTCTCAAGTATGTTAAACAAAATGTTTAATGCCGTATTGGTCCTAGTAAGAACAATTCCAGAACAAATGGTTTGATACCTTTTATTAGACCAACAAGGATGTTACAAAAAGAACAAAGAGCTTTACCTTTTAGGCCAACAAGTCCTTCTTCAGAAGCTTAATGAGAGTTATTTAGAAAATCCCATATTATTAACACTTAGAACATGCAGAAAAAAACAAATAATTTTCATTGGTCTAAAACAGGCCTTCAGAAATAAAGTGACATAGGAGAGCTTAAATATCTAAAGAGTGATTTCAGCTGAACTAAATTAAAAGGTCAAAGGTTGTTTAAAGATAACAGCAGGCGGTACCGTGTATCAGTCTAATGCACAAAAAGAACCTTAAGATTCTCTGCTCAGTAAATTACATGTCAAGTGAAGAAAACCTCCCTAAGACACACATTTTACAAGTGAGGCCACAGTACATCATTCTGCTCAGAGCAGAACTGTTCATAATGAGCTGACCCTTGAGAAACAACTACAAGCTAAAATGCAACATATAACCAAGTAAAACAAGCATTTGTCAATGCTGAAGGTTTGCTTGCTGGCATTGGCAGTGGTAATGTAGAAGTTACAGAGCTGCGTAATAGGAATGGCAGTGAAGTACTGAACTGAAGCCAACCCCACCACCACCCTGCAGAGAGTGACAGGCATTGGGGTGTACATTTGGGTCGTCAGGCATAACGGCCTCGCCATTTCACCACACCCCACCCTGCAGACACTGACAAGTGTCACGATGTGCCTGGGGTCTTTGGCCTTATGCGCACCCATTTCATTAGGAAATGCGGTGAGATGGGTGCGATATAGGAGAATGAGGTGAACTTTGGGGCTGAAGAGTCCAAGGCATACCTCGATGCCTCTCACTGGCTGCAGGGTGTGGAATGGTATGAGCATTACAGGCAAGAATCCCAAGTCACACCCCTGATGCCTGTCATTCTCTACAGGGTTGGGCGTTATGGTTGGAAACCCTAATACCTCAGGCATTCATTGGTATTTTCACTCCAAATTTTCAATATGTTTTTTTGTGACCCCACCTCATGAACAGGGGGAATATCAGTTTGTTAGCCGAAAGCTGCTTATGCACAGCGACTACGGCATTTAGCACCACAGGTGCAAAAACATTCCGAACAGGATGTAAAAAATGACAGCTGTACTGTTCATGGGGAGGTGTAAAAAATGGCAATGTTGCAAATCTGCAGTAAAAATATTTAAAAAAATGGTGAAGTCATGAGCGTACATAGAAACTGTGCAACGCACACCCGTAATATAATTAGGTTGGGGTTATTTTACAGCAGATTGTCAACTCAGGCATTTTGGTGCCTCCGATCATGAACAGTGTCACTATGATTTTCTTTATCTGTGCCGAACAATGATTTCCCACAGCGACCATGCATCTCAGCGCTGAAAGTGTGAAAACACACTTCAGCCATGTTGTGAAAATGACAGCTGTACTGTTCATAAGGAAGTGTGAAAAATGCCACTGGTGAAAATCTGGACTGAAAATATTACAAAGTCATGAACTTACGAGTGCGTGGAAACTGCGCATTGCTCACTCGTAACACAGTCATTTTATGGACTTTTGTCACCAAATTTTCAACATAGCCATTTTAAGACCTCTGCTCATGACCAGTGTCACTGTGATTTTCTTAATCTGTTCAAACATTGTTTTACTTACAGCACTGTACCATAATGCGCTACAAGTGCGAGAACACATTTTGGGCGACATATGAAAAATGGCAGCTGTACTGTTCATAAGGAAGTGTAATAAAATGGCAATGTTGAAAATCTGGAGTGAAAATATTAAATTTGCAAACTTACGAGCATGCATAGGAACTGCGCAACGCATGCTTGTAAAACAGTCATTTTTAGGAATTTTTTCACCAAATTTTCAACATAGCCATTTTAAGACCTCTGCTCATGAACAGTGTCACTGTGATTTTCTTAATGTGTCCCATACATTGATTTTGCACATACTGCGCCATTGTGCACTACATGGGTGGAAACACATTTTGGGCAAGATGTGAAAAATGACAGCTATACTGCTCATAAGGAGGTGTGGTAAAATGGCAATGTTGAAAATCTGGAGTGAAAATATTGAAAATTCGCGAACTTACGAGTGTGCGTAGGAACTGTGCAATGCACCCTCGTAAAACAGTCATTTTTAGGAATTTTTTCACCAAATTTTCAACATAGCCATTTTAACACCTGAGCTCATGAACAGTGTCACTGTGATTTTCTTAATTTGTCCGTACATTGATCTACTTTGCGACTGCGCCATTGTGTGCTACATGGGCAGAAACACGTTTGGGTGACATGTGAAAAATGGCAGCTGTACTACTCATAGAAGGTGTGATAAAATGGCAATGTTGGAAATCTGGTGAAATTATTGAAAATTCGCGACCTTACGAGCGTGCTTAGGAACTGCGCAACGCACGCTCGTAAAACAGTCATTTTTAGGAATTTTTTCACCAAATTTTCAACATAGCCATTCTAAGACCTCTGCTCATGAACAGTGTCACTGTGATTTTCTTAATTTGTCCCATACATTGATTTCGCACACCGACTGCGCCATTCTGCGCTACATGGGCGGAAACACATTTTGGGTGAGATGTGAAAAATGACAGCTGTACTACTCATAAGAAGGTGTGGTAAAATGGCAATGTTGAAAATCTGGAGTGAAAATATTGAAATTTCGTGAACTTAAGAGCCTGCGTAGGAACTGCGCAACGCACCCTCGTAAAACAGTCATTTTTTGGAATTTTGGCACCAAATTTTCAACATGGGGTTTTTGGGACCCCTTCTCATGAATGATGTCACTGTCATGGCGGTATTCAGGCCCGAAGGGTGATTTCGCAGATCACTGCATGAAATCACCGCCGGACCCAGTAATGCCATGACAGTGACTCTGGTATGAGAAGGGTCCCAAAACCCCATGTTGAAAATTTGGTAAAAATTCAAAAAATGCCCGAGATATGCATAAAGTTGAAACCCCCTATGTAACCCATTATACAGCTTACCGGCATTTCCTCAGTTCGCGGTCAGCTTTGAGAAGTGCAGGCGTGTTGCGGTCCACGAAATCATCACGCCGGGTCCGGAGGTAAGTATGGGGTGGGGAGGTGTGGGAGGCTGGGTGCGCAGTGGGTGGGTGCAGGTTGTGGGAGGGGTTGGGAGCAGCGCTGCTGGACAGTTTTATTTTACAGGTTTAAAAAGCGTTGTGGGGCGTTTGCCACGCTGGGGTGAGCTCCCAGCGTGGCACAAGACTGAGGGGTTCAGCCGACGGGGAGTTGGGGGCACCCGCCGCCAAAGGACTACAGTGCTTGCCACGCTGGGGTGGGCTCCCAGTGTGGCACCCAACTGGGGGAGGTGGGGGCGCAGCTCAGCAATTGGGGGGGCGCAGCTCAGCCCGGCCGGGGATTGGGCACCCTGTCGGCTATACACAGTCTGGTAGCGCGTATCTTAATGAGTGGGGGGAGCTGCGGCGTGAGCAGCCGATATCTTATCGGTGCTCACTCAGCGTAACTCCCCTTTCAACTGTATGCCACTGCATTTTGGAGCGTGTCATAGACGGTTCCAAATGCATTGGCTTTCTGGGGCCGCGTCTGCCAGCCCACTGACTGAATTGGAGGAGGAGGTGACACACCTTCGAAATCTCCGATGAAGGCACTATGTTTCTTGCACATGCGTGCAAGCAAACATAAAAATAATAAAAATGATGAACCCCAAAATTACAGCATCAGAAATTATCTTTACATGGCATATAGAATGATGAAAATGATGTATACCCAAGGTGAGTAAGTGTATCACACTGAGGAAAGTACAAAAAGCTGGAAATATATTCTCAACAACCTATTATGTTAAGATCTTGTTGTAACAAGATTTTATACATGATAATATCAATTGTCAGTGTAAGTGCCAGATAAAAAGAGTGCTAGTCAGGGACCCTCAAGAAACTGAAACTATGTGGCCTGATATGTACAGATTTCAAGAAAATGTGAATGTATAATCAAAATATAATGTATGGCAAAACGCTGTTAACCTTAGGAAATCATCATTTCCTAAGGTTGTTAACCTATCGATGTGATGTAGAAATGTTGTTAACCTATCGATGCTACGTCACATCGATAGGTTAACAACAGCGATCGGTCTGCACATGTGCGCGCCTTTTTTTTACATGGGGAACTGACGGATGAACGCAGCGGTTAGGGAAGGATTGAACGGCCACGGCGGTGACTATTTTTCAAAAAGTAAGCAGCCGTTTTACTTTTTACGTGGGACCATACACTATAAAAAATAATGTATGGTCCCTCTATCGGCAACCGGTCACTGTTAACCGTCTCCAGGTTGCCATGGTGACGTAAACCTCTCGAGCTTCGCTCTCGAGGTTTACACAGTCGCCCTAGCAACCTCTTGACAGTTAACAGACCGGTTACTGATACAGGACCATACATTATCCTCTATAATACATATATAGAAACAGTCTAAGGAATCCAAACCAGATTTCTTAGGAATTACACCCCCCACCCCCGGGGGAAAGTAACTACTTAAAATAAAGTATATGTACATGAATCCTAATACACCATCCTAATAAGTACTAGGTGTAAAAACATTACAATATATACTCAAATTACAGAACTAGCATAAGGAAGTAAATATCCACTCTAATATGAGTCCAGAGTCCTAACCACAATGACAACATAATGTCATGTATCTAAACATAAGTTACCCCAATATCCCCACAATAGTCACATCCACTATACTCACATAACCACCCATCTCAAATACCCATATTAAAAAATGTATGTGCCCCACTTCATCTACCCTCACAACACACACATAAACACATTCACAAACCCACACACATAGACATACTCACACACCCTTGCACACATTCACACAATGCTAATGTGAGAGGCCAACCTGTAGATAAACAGTTAAGAGGGACTGTATAAGAGTCAAAGTCCAAGGCTCACTGAAAACCTAAAATATGTATGTCCATCTTTTGAAGTAAAGGTCCATGTATGTTTACATGTAATGTGTCATAAATCCAACATCAATGTTCAAGCCATCTTGCACCATATTAAGAAGTAACATAAGTCTGATCTCACAAGCACGTCTCTGTTGTGTACTGTTGAAATGTCCTTTCAAGACCATCACAGACATATCAGAGATTGAGTGGTTATCCTAAGAGAAGTGTTGTGCCACTGGTTTGTCAGTCGTCTTCCTATTAATATCTGCAGCCTATCCTGTAGGTAGGGAAATGAGCAGACTAGATGGGCCAAGCGGTCCTTATCTGCCGTTAAAGTCTATGTTTCTATGTCTATACCTGTGTGAATTTATTCTTTTGCAGAGCTGCCATTTCGTCTCCCCCACATACCCTGTGCGAGGACATTTCCTGCATTGAATAAGATAAACAACATTGCTTGATGTACATGTATAATTACCCAATATCCTGAATTGTCTGTTTAGTGAGGTAACCACACAGTCTGAGGTGGAAATGTGCTCACAAGTTTTACATCTGCATTTATTACAGGGTTGTGTGCCATATGATGTCATGGCACTCGGTTCAGGTTCCAGTTTTCTCCTAATAATCTGGTTGGCTAGACTGGGTGGTTGTTTAAAAGATAGTAGTGGCAGTTCTTGAAAAACACAACTAAGGGTTTCATCCTCACTGATTATGAGGTGTAGGTCCTTAATAATCTTATGCAGAAGCTCAAGGTCAGGGTGATACGTGATTGCTAAGGGTACTCTGCAGTCCTTTCATTATATTGCAGTAGGTGTTCTCTTGGTACTTGTGTAGCACATTCCACTGCCCTGTCAATTTCTCTGGGAGAGCGTCCCTGCTCAATAAAGGTGTTTTTCAGCGTAACTAAATGTATATCTCTGTCTTCCTCATTTGAACATGTATATGAACAAGTATGTTAAGGATTTTCTTTCTTATTTGAGATATTTCAATTCAATTTATTTATTGATTAGAAAAGTCAGATTTACAACCTTTGAGTCATGGACTCATTTACAAAGGCACCTCGTCACGGGGGAGTAGACAGAGTTACATAGTGTGGTTACAACAGTGAGAACGGTACAGGTGCAGAACATTAAACATAGAGTACACATAGGATACATAATAGTGTTACTTATAATAGTTACAGTCACATACAGCCCTGGACATACTTAGATAATACCTGAGAGGGTGGAGGTAGGGAATGGGGAGTGGGGTGGGAGGGAGGGAGGGGGGAGAGGATAGGCTGTCCAGAGGACATTGTCAAATCAGGGAGGCCTGACAGGAGGATCCCACAGTGGGATTAATTGGGTGCATCTACAGCAGCGTCGAAGAGATGGTTACGGAGGGCGATTTTGATGGGACCAATTTTGGCAATGTCTGTGATGCAGGGTGGGAGGGAGTTGAACCAAGCAGGGGCTCAGTAATGGAAGGACCTCTGGGCTAGTGAGGTCTTGGTTCTGGGCACCAGAAAGGTGGTCTTGACAGAGCTATGGGTGGCAACAGCCGAGGACACAAGTCATAGGGAAGCAGAGACCCCGGGGGGAGAGCCCTAGAAGAGATTTTTTGGCGAGTAGGTGGGTCTGGTAGCGCAGCCGCTCCTCAGAGGTGATCAGATTGGCGGTGGAGTAGAGCAGACAAGTGAGAGTGTGGCTAGGGGCTCTGGTCAGGAGCCTGCAGGCCTTATTGATTGAGAGCTGGATTTTAGTCAAGGCGGTATTGTCCGCCGCAGCGTAAATGGGCATGCCATAGTCCACTAGCGACAGGACGGAAGAGGTGATGGCCAGCAAGAGGGCAACTTAGGGGACGCAATCTCTATGACGGTATAGTAGGCCTATCCGAGAATTTATGGCAGAGGATAGGGCATTGATGTGGGTGTGGAAGGTGAGAGCCGAGTCGAAAGTGATGCCTAGATATTTCTAAGAGATCACTTGCTCCAGCGAGTGCAGAGTGCTGGGGAGAATGAAGGGGGGGCATTCTTGGCCTTGTTTTGGTGATGGGAGAAGAGCATTGACTTAGTCTTCTTTAGGTTAATGACAAGTCGGTGGTCAAGGAACCACTTTTCAGCTTGGTTATAGGTCTGCTGGAGGGATACCTGGAGAGAAGAGGGATCGGGGTGGGAGGCAAAGAGAATTACATCGTCGGCATAGAGGAGCATTTTTCCTTTGCAGGAGCTGAGGAGAGTGTTGAGGTAGAGGCTGAAAAGTACAGGGCCCAGAATGGAGCCCTGGGGTACCCCGGAACGAACAGGCTGGGTATTGGACAGGGAGCCGTTTATCTTCACACACTGGGGTCTAGCAGAGAGGTAGCTGGAGAACCAGGCAAGGGGACCAGTGGAAAAGCTGAGTTGGTGGAGGTAGTTGAGCAGGAGGGGGTGACAAACAGTGTCAAAAGCCTTGGAGAGGTCTATGAACACTGCGCCGGCAAGGTTGCCGGAGTCAAGAGCAGAGTGCAGGTATTGAGAGAACTCCAGGAGAGCAGTAGTGGTACTGAGTCCTGGGCAGAAACCATGTTGTTCTGGGCACATTATGTCATATTTGGCCAGGTACTCAGAGAGTTGAATAGACTATTTTTTTATAACAATAATAATAATTTTATTTTTAGAGCGCCTTTCAAAATATCAAGGTACTTTACATATCAAAACCACAACATACAATGGCAATTTCAAATATATAAAAAATTACTTCATTAAAACATCACATAATTAAAACAAACTATAAAATCATCCATACGATCAACAAAATATTTACAGACAGCTTCCATTAATCATCCAGATAAGCCAAGTGCCACAAATAAGTTTTTAAATCTTTCTTAAATACCTCCACGGAGGTGCACTCCCTTAACCGGTGTGGTAGAGAATTCCAAAGAGTGGGTGCGGCATAAGAAAATGCTCTACTACCAGAAGATTTTAAACTCACTCTTGGAATCTCTAACAACCCGTAAAGCGGCGGAAGCGATCGGCCGAGAGCAATAAGCACCAAGTTCTTTCAGATAGGTGGGACCCTGATCATGAAGGGCTTTGAAAGTCAATAAAATGACTTTGAAGGTGATCCGCCACCGTATAGGAAGCCAGTGCAGTTCACGCAGCACCAGGGTAATGTGACTGGATCTCCTTGTCCCAGTCAAAACCCGGGCTGCAGCATTCTGCACCAGCTGTAGGCAACGGATTTCAACCCCAGAAAGCCCAAAGTAAAGGGCATTGCAGTAGTCCAAGCGCGAGGACACAAAAGCGTGGACCAACATTGGTAGAGAGTCAGACGGAACAGGGTGACGCAGCCTGGCAATATTCCTAAGATGGTAAAAGGAAGTCCTGACAACGGCCGACACTTGAGATTGAAGAGTCAGCCTATCGTCTAGGACAATCCCAAGGTTGCGCACCTGTTCAGAGGTCGGAAGTGACACGCCGACAAGAAAAATTCCAGAAGGCGTGCCATCGTGCGACCTCACTATCTGACCACCCGGGTTCACCACTAACACCTCTGTCTTCTCTGAGTTCAACTTTAACCAACTAGAATCCATCCACCCTTGGATTTCTTCCAGACAGTTATTAAACACCGAGAGTGCTCCATCCTGGTCAGGTACAAAAGACAAGTATAGCTGGGTATCATCTGCATAGCAGTGAAACCTCAGCCCATACCATCTTATAATGTCTCCGAGGGGCAGCATATACATTGTGAATAACATGGGTGACAGCACTGAACCCTGAGGCACCCCACACAACAAAGGAGTTGAGCCGGAGGAATGAACCCCCGACACAACTCTTTGTGATCTCCCAGTAAGGAATGAAGTGAACCATTTTAAAACAGTTCCCGATATTCCACAGATTAGCCTCAGGCATGCTAACAACACCAGGTGATCCACAGTGTCAAAAGCTGACGAGAGATCAAGAAGAACTAGAATGGAACGTCTCTTCTGATCTCTCGCTCTCAGAAGATCATCAAGCACCCAAACCAGCGCAGTCCCGGTGCTGTGTCTTTTACGAAAATCGGATTGGAAGGATTCGTAGACATTATGGATGGTTAAATGGTCTTCCAATTGTGCTGCCACTACCTTCTCAATAACCTTCCCAATAAAGGGAAGGTTAGAGATATGTCTGTAGTTTGAAAAACAGTCTGGGTCCAGAGCAGGTTTCTTCAAGAGGGTTGTCACCACTGCCTCTTTCAGGGAGTTAGGAAACTCACCTGACTCTAAGGAGCACCGGACTATTTGCACCATAACTGGACCGATGGCCTCAAAACAACCCAAAATAAGGGGAGTTGGTCCAGGGTCCAAACTACAGCTCGTAGGCCACACACTATGGATGATCCTCATAATATCCACGACTTCCAGTCGGCAAAAGGACCTCCAAGAGAACTGAGGTATTGTGAACTTGCACTGTTCCACAACATCACCCTTAGAGATTGCCGGACGCAAGCCTGCCCTGATGTCAGCCACCTTAGTTGCAAAGAACTGCGCGAGCTCCTCGCACTCTAATTGCGAAAAAGCTTTTCGGACTTGCAGACAGGCTGGGTTGCACAGTCTGTCTACAGTCCGAAACCACTGAGCCGGTCGATTCTGTGCAACTGCAATCTCCCTGGACAGGAATTCTGCCTTCTTATGGGTGATTTAAGATTGATAGATAGAATAATGTTCCATCAATCTAAGGTGGTTGGCATCAAGGGCGGATTTGCACTAACAACGCTCTAACCTTCGCCCCTGTCTCCGCAACTCACTCAGTGTCCCATCAAACCAGGGAGACCTGGGGTGAAGGGATAGGGGGCGCTCACGAACAGGAGCAATAAGATCCAGGGCCACCGTAATGGCCGTATTATAGGCCAACACCAGTGCCTCTAGGTTACTGCTAGTCAACACGAGGGATGAGAGGTCAAGGACTGCTGCAAGGCCCTGGGAAATAATATTCCGTAATGGGCAGTACCTGACCATCTCCACAGGGGAAGGCCTTCTCAGGGGGGCGTAAAAATTGAACCTCACGGTGTGGTGGTCAGACCAGGTGACTGGTTCCACCCCCACGTCGGATGAATCAATCCCTAAGAGGAAGACTAAATCCAAAGAGTGCCCAGATTTATGTGTAGCAGTGGAAACTACCTGTGTGAGGTCCAAAGAAGACATAAGTTGGAAGAAGTAATTACCAAATTGTGAGAGTTCATCGTCGACCCAGGTGTTAAAGTCACCCAGAACCATCAATCTGGGTGACTCAAACGATATATCTACGAGGAAGTCTGCTACTTACTGTAAGAAGCATTTCCCATCTCTGGGTGGACGGTAGGTGAGAACGATTCGAATGCCTACACCTGCTACAACCGTGCACTCAAAGGATTCAGCCTCACCTACTACCACATTCGTGAGGCCCAATTTAGTCTTAAAACAGACTGCAACCCCCCCCCCCCAATCCCTGTGGTCCAATCTCGGGCGGTGTATCACCGAGTACCCAGCCGGAATCATGGCCTCCAATATGGGGCCTGAATTTTCATCCAGCCAGGTCTCGGTGATGCAAGCCAGGTCAGCTGAACTAAAAAGATCGGCTATAATAGCAGTCTTATTCCTAACAGACCTAGCATTGCATAACACCGCCCGGGTTGGACAAACCTCGGAAGCTGTCCAGCCTATCTGCCCACCAAATTCAGTAGTGCCCTTGGGTATGGGCACCAGACACGGGAAACCCCGATCTGGATTCCATTTCACCCCAGGGCACCTTCTGGACTTAGTAACCCCGATACGCTGGCCCCGCTCTTTCATCCTCTCCTGTTCATTCACCCCCACCCTCCTCACTCTCCTACGAACAATCCCCAGCACTCTGCAACGCTGGTAAATCTCGAACTGCAGGGGAGGAGTATAAAAAGGGCGGAGGGTGCGAAGAGAGGAGGAGGATGATAGCACACCACCGTGGAACCTGCAGGCCAGCACATGTTTTAGCTCAAACTAAACAATATACACCAAATATCAAACTAAACTAATCTAAAAACTATAAATGCCTAAAACAGAATTACTAACAATTAAAATCCTGAAATCCTTCAAAGCAATAATAACTTAAACAATAAACCCAACCCAACAAGACCTGCGAAACCACCCTCCTCCCCGACTGGATAGAATTCAAACCCAGAAAAACAAAATATAATAAAGTAAAATCCTCTCTCACAGGATAAAATACATATACAAATACAAATTCACCCCCCCATCCTCTCACAGCCGAGGGAAAGGGAGAATTCTGGGCGGTTTAGGGCTTTGGAGAGCGGGGGGAGGATAGAGATTGGCTGGTAGTTGTTTGGTATGGACTGATCTCCACTCTTATGAATAGGGGTGATTTCGGCTGATTTCCAACACTGGGAAACTGACCGATGCATAGAGACCAGTTTAGTAGGTCTGTAAGGGGGACTAAGATGACATCCAAGACCAGGCAGAGGATCCTGAAGTCTAGGGGGTCACAGCTGGGGTTGTTGCTACCAAGGGCTTTTAGCAGGTGCGGCCTGGCTACGGGGGGGATATAGTGTGCAGGTAGAAAGCAATGCATCAAGGCGGGGGATAGAGGTGGGGGATTGGGTCAAAAAAGTTATTTGGGAGGACAGAGCTTAGGTCAGAGAAGGTAGTATTGAGGCAATCAGCTATGCAAGTTGGGTCTGTAGTGACAGTGCCATCGATGGAGAGCTGGGACAGTGGGGGGGGGAGCGGGTCTTTCCATTAAGCTCTTTCATGCTGTCCCAGAAAGTCCGGGTGGAACCCCAAGTGGATGAGAGGGTAGTCTGATAGTGCTCTGCCTTGGCCCGTCTAATGGCCCAGGTGCACTGATTACATGCCGCGTTGTAGACTTGTCTATCAGCCAACTTGCCTAATTCAAAAGCGATGTGCCAGAGATTATCCCAATACTTACGTTTTTGGATAAGGGATGGGGAGATCCATGCGGCATTTTGTTTTTTAGTACGGATTCTGGTGTGGGGGGCGAAAAGGTCACAGGCCTTGCTGTAGGCATTAGTGAAGAGGTCTAGGGCAGAGTCAATATTAGGGGTGTGACAGATGGGGGACCAGTCCAGCTGTGCTAGATGCAATTTTAGCTTTCTGAGACCCCTGGGGCATAGGCACTGGCGCAAGGTGGCCTGGAACACAGGTTTCAGTATGGAGGATGACCAGAGACAGAGGACTGGTGAGTGATCACTAAGTGAGTCGGGGAGGATGTTGATATCCTGGATTTTATGAGGACAGTTCAATAGTGTTATGTCTAGGAGGGTGCTGGAGCCACTTGTCCGGTTGAGTCTAGTGGGCTGGGTGACTAACTGGGACATGTCCAGGGCAGCGAAGGAGTCCCTGGTATGGGAGGCAGTGGTACCAAACCAATTGAAGTTAAGGTCACCTAGGATGAGTTGCTCAGCTTTGTGTGGTAGGGAGGTGAGGTAGTTGATGAGAGACTGGACCGCTGGGTTCTGGTTCCTCGGGGTATGTAGGAGACCGTGAGGAAGAGTGGGCCCCTGGCTGGGTCAGGGGTAATTTTTAGAGTGAGGGCTTGGGCACCATAGTCAAGCTTTGGGGCAGGGAGCGCATGGCTTATAAGGGTGTCCCGCATGTAGATTGCACACCCACCGCCACGTTTACCAACTCTGTCTTCCCTGAACAGGGTGTATCCAGGGAGGGAAATAACAGAGTCAGAGGTTGTTTTGGAGAGCCAGGTCTCTACTAACGCAATAATATCGGGTTGGTGTTGTATAACCCAGCACAGGAGTGCTGCGGATTTCTTTAGAAGGCTGCATATGTTCAGTGATGCAACATGGAGACCGGCTCCATAGTGGGGTATGGGAGGGCTAGTTGGCATAGGTCCAGGGTTTGGGTGTATATTCCCAGACAGCAGTAAGAGCAGAGTGATTAATCTAATTAGGGGACGGTGGCGACAAGGACTCTTAGTGTGGTGCAGATGGGAGGTCCTGATAGTAGGGGTGCAGGGGATGGGTAAGGCATTGAGGGTAGGTATGGCAAGGAAGAGGTGGGTCCAGGATGGACCCAGGAGGGCAGAGGGAGTGGGGGTGTTGGTAGGTGGTGGATGCAGAGGGATTTGGGGTTGTCCAAGGTGGGAGGGGGCCAAGCTGTTTGGGGGTGGCTTAGGGGAGAAATGCTTGGGTGGAGGGCAGGGGCACAGGACAGGGGGGTGGTCTAAGCCAGAAGGGTAAACATGAGCAAACCTAGTAGAAGAGCGATGGTGCCCATTGTTATGTAGTAGGTAGCTGGAGGTAAAACTGAACCAGCAATGGTGTGCCAGCTATGAAATTAGCCAAAGCACAGGGCAATTTTGGTAAAACGCCTGGAAAGAGTCACTGTAATATTGCTTTACTGCGTGCGGGTGGCAATGACACTAGTTCTAAATTAGTGATATCGTTGAAAATTCTGCTAAGGCAAAGGTGCCAGCTACTGGGATGGTTTGGCTGTGACTGGGTAAATGATCTCTTGCTTGTGAGTTCATGTAAGGGGAGAATGGTTAACTTGTCTAGATACATAGACACTGATGGCAGAAGCTCTTGGCCCATCCATTTAGCCCACTCTGCCTAACTAGTCTGCCTTGCCCAGTGGTGATCCTGACCCTTTCCTTTACCATCCCCCTTTTTCTAACTAAATCCACCTGTTTGTCCCATCCCTACTTGAAGCTGTAGATTGTGTTGGTCTTTACCACTAATTCTGTGGCTTATTCCACTTATTCCCCAACTTTAATGAATTCCCTCTCCTCCTTGTGTTTGAACTCGAGAAGAATTGTTCCTTGATGTCTACTCTATCCCATGCAGGTGTTTGTATTTCAAACAACATGGAGTCTTGCTGTATTCTGACTATATGCAGTTAGCCCCAGCACTTGAACTGCTCTGGAGAGAAAAGGATTAACCCTGTGCCAAGGCATAGAAACGCTGAGCTTGAGCTCGGTTTTCAAACCTCTGTCTGTGGTACTCTGAAGTGTAACGATCAAATTTCTTTTCGTCTAATCAGAAGTTGTTCTCGAGATCCTCTCCTACGCCGGTTTAGTATTAGTTTGAAACGGTCGGTTTGTTCAACCGCTTTCTTATTTATTTATTTTTTTTGATACATATTTTTCTCCCCAGAGGCTCCGGTCGGCGTCACATTCTGACCGACCCCCCTGACCCTGACACCAACATCAGGCCATCCTCCTCAAGCCCCCACGGATTACCCCCATGGCGTGGTGGTGAGGAGCTACACAGCTAAACTCACCGGAGCAGGATCCAGATGAGGAGGCGCCATTCGGGTCTGACAGCGGTGGTCAGAAGCTCATGCTGCTCGACCTGGAGCCCGATTTTCTATTTTCCTCCTTGCAGATACTGGCGTGCAATGATGTCCAGGTACGTAGCGGGCGTCTGCCGTACTCCACCCCCTCTCTACACCACTCTGGTAGCACTCCCTGGTCGTCACCAGGGGCTGCTACAGAGCGATGGAACCCTGGATCCCTCCCTGGGTTAGGAGAGCAGTCCTCTGGATGCTCCATCCTAGCCCTGTCCTGCTAACCCCTGGCGGTCTGGGCTCTTGTCCGAACCCGGGGCGCCAGCGTAGCGCGAGGTGTGGTGTCCAATGCCACCGGGCCAGTCGCTTTCTTATTTTGTCGGTATTCTTACCTCTGTCTCGGTAACAGTAAGTGGTAGTAGTAGGTAGTGTTATTTTATGCTGAATTTGTAGAAATTGTTTTTGTCTTCAGTTCTTTTCCGGTCGGTCTGGTTCAGATTCGAAATCTATTGTTATTTGTGCTTTCTGTATATATATATTATTGTGGTTTTCCAATACTTATCGGTTCCTAAAAAAATCCAGATTTTTGTGGGATTTTTTTTAACTGACCCGTGACACGGCTGGAACCAATAAGTGTTAGTTACCTGGCTTAACACTGTGAAGGGTGACTTTTTCTTGTATTCAGCATGTCTGAGAAACACCAAAAGAAAACCGGTCCCACTGGGTTTCAGCACTGTACCGAGTGTGGGGAGGCCTTTGCTAAGGTTGATCCCCATCTCATATGTGTGTATTGTTTGGGGTTTGACCACCTCAAGGAAGACTGACAAATTTGTAAGAACTTTCCCAAAGCCACTCTTGAAAACCATTTGAGTAGGCTGAAGGAAAGGGAGGCCGAGAAGTCCGCTGACCTGGATGGCCAGCCCAGTTCAGTTGCGACCGAACCTGAAGAGGTGCCTACTGACCTGGGCAATACCTGTTCGGGCAAAAGGAGAGCCGACTCTGTGGAGTCGGTTCCGTCAAAAAGAAAAAGAAAATCAGCCGGTTCGGATCCGACACCCCATGTTCCAACCGCTGAGGAAATGGCAAAAGCGATTATTATAGTTCAATCACTTTGCCCAGTTCCGACCGAACTGACACCGGTTCAAAGGCGATCGGTTCGGTCGGAAGTAATTGCCTCAGATATTGATCCGGAGGCATACTATGAGGGCGAATGGGAGGAGGAAGAAGATTATGAAGAAGGATAGTTTGAAGGCCTAGATGAGCCAGTAGAGCCTGACATCTCCCCAGACAGGCCTTCCAATGTTTCCCCTCCCAGGCTTTCTGAGTCCCCCTCCCACTTCTTGTTTTACAAGAAGGTGGCTGAGACTCTTCAGCTTCCTATGGAAGAGGCTGATCAGGATCAGGAGGAACCTGATTATGTAGAGATGATGGATGTTCCAGAGTCAAAGAGAGTGTCTATCCCTTTGCACAAATCCTTGGGGAAACAGACACAAAAAATCATGCAGTTTCCCACATTCATTCCTCCTGTGGATAAGAGAATGGACAGGAGGTATGCCTTATCAGGTTCTGGCATGGAATTCCTTTCAGCACATTGCAGCCATGTTGGGGTAGTGCAAGCTGCAGCCTGTGACAAGGCTAATATTCCCCTGGCATCTCACCCCCCCCAGATAAGGATTCCAGGAAAGTGGATGCCATGGCAAAGAAGCAGTACTTGGCATCCTCTTTGGGGCTCAGGCACTCAAATTACATGGCATATACAGCCAGGTACCAGAAATCGATGTGGGATACGGTTCTGGAGCTGGCTAAGAATGCCCCTTCCCAGCTAGCCAAGGAGCTGGAGCAGGTGGCTGTAGATGGTATAGAGGCATTCAAGGTGCAATTTCATGCTGCTGTAGACTCGAATGATGTATATTCCAGAATCATGGCTACATCTATCTCCATGAGGAGGTTTGCTTGGCTTAGGTGTACCAATCCTTCGCAGGATACCCAGACTAAGGCCAGAGATTTTCCTGTCACTGGTAATTCTTTGTTTGGGGAGCAAACAGAGAACTGCATGAAGAAGATGGATGAATATAGGACCACTTATAGGAGTGCTGCAGCCAAAGAAAATCAGGCCACTCCTCAGAGGCAGCAATTTAGGGCTGGTGGGGCAGACCTTTTCATAGGCCTTTCTACCAAGCTCAGGCCTCCTCCTCTTCTTTCCAGCAGATGGGGTTCTTTAGGGGAAGAGGTGGGCGTGGGATGACCAGAACCCCAGCAGTCTAAGCCCCCTGCCAAACAGACACCCTGAGGTGTCGGTCAGGGTCGCCTCCCTAGTTCCAGTAGGGGCAGGTTGGTTCACTATTTCCAGGCTTGGGAGGCTATTACTTCAGACAAGTGGGTCCTGGAAGTAGTGAGCCAGGCACTTGCTCTCAGTTTTAAAAGGTTCCCCAAAATGAGAGCAAGATCATTCTGTCCTCCCTCTCCCTTGGAGACAAAGGCCTTAGAGGCAGAAGTCTCCTCTCTTCTGTTTCTGCAAGCAATAGAGAAGGTACCTCATTGTCACAGGGGGAAAAGACTATATTCCAGATACTTCTTTACCCCAAAAAAGACAGGGGAGTGGCGACCCATCCTAGATTTAAGGTACCTGAACAAACACTTAACAAAACCAAAATTCAAGATGGTGACTCTGGGAGTAATTCTTCCCTCTCTGAGAACAGGAGACTGGCTAGCCTCCCTGGATCTCAAGGATGCCTACTTCCACATACCTATCAGACATTCCCACAGAAAGTACCTCAGGTTTGAGTTGCCCTCAAGCCATTACCAATTCAGAGCTATGTCTTTCGGTCTAACATCTGCTCCAAGGGTGTTCACCAAGTGTCTAGCAGTAGTAGTGGCATTCCTCAGGAGACAGGGTATCCTTCTGTTCCCATACCTGGACAACTGGCTCATTGTGGGTCAGTCCTCAGACCAAGTCAAGTCAGCCCTTCAGGTCACTCGAAAGCTTCTAGACTCCTTGGGTTTCATTCTGAACCTAGAAAAGTCTATTCTGGAACCAGCTCAGCTCCTCGCTTTCATAGGGATGGAACTAGACACTATTCAGGCAAGGGCATTTCTCCCTCACTCAAGGGTTCAGTCCCTTGTCACTCTGGCCTCCTCTTTTCGTCCTCTAGTTTCTCGTCCAGCCAGACACTTTCTACAGTTGCTGGGTCACATGGCAGCTTCCACAGCAGTGGTCCAAGGAGCAAGGTTTCAGATGAGAGATATTCAGTTTCATCTCAGATCTTATTGGCCTCAGAAAAAAGACCCTCTCTCCAAATTGGTTCCAGTGTCTCAAACTCTAGTTCAGGCCCTCCATTGGTGGCTGGAAGAGTACAGTCTTCGACAAGGTGTCCCCTTCATCAGTCAGGCTCCTTCAGTGATCCTCACCACAGATGCCTCTCTACTGGGTTGGGGGGCTCATCTAGATCAGCTTACAGCTCAGGGAACCTGGTCTCACCAGGAATCTCTTCTACACATAAACCTTCTGGAACTCAGAGCTGTCTTTCTAGCAATCTAGACATTCTCAACTGCTGTTCAGGGAAAAGTGGTGCAGGTCAGGACAGACAGTACTACAACCATGTGGTACATCAACAAGCAGGGAGGCACTCGATCCTCGGCCTTGTGCACAGAGGCCATAAAAATATGGTCTCTAGCTTATTCCCTGATGGCTTCCCTAATGGCTATGCATCTTCCAGGGAAGGACAATATTCTAGCAGAGGTTCTCAGCAGGATTTCTCAGGGTCACCATGAATGGACCCTGAGCCCTCTAATTCTTCAGGTCATTTTCAAGAAATGGGGCACTCCAGAGATGGATCTCTTTGCAGCCCTGGACAATCACCAACTTCTTCTCTTTTGCTGCAGTTTGCCTCTTCTGGGCCCTGTCCATCAGGATGCTCTCTTGTTGAACTGGACAAGTAGGTTTCTGTATGCATTTCCTCCTTTTCCTCTGATATCCAGGGTTCTGACCAAGATCAGGTCTCAGCCTTGCAAGGTGATTCTAGTGGCTCCAGACTGGGCCACACAGCCTTGGTACCCTCTACTCTTGTCACTGTCAGTGACAATGCCTCTGTGTCTTCCCAGACAGTTCAATCTCCTCACCTCCTCACAGGGGAGGATTCTTTACCCCAACCTTCAGACTCTCAGGCTCAAAGCCTGGCTCTTGAAGAGCTAGAATATGCAAGCCTGCATCTTTCTCAATCAGTCTTGGACATTTTAAAGGTTGGCAGGAAACCTGCTAGTAGAAAGACTTATGACTCCAAGTGGAAAAGATTTGGGTTTTGGTGTTCCCAGAGGCATATCCAGCCAGAGCTGGCTGATATTGCCACTGTATTGGATTATTTGGTGCATCTTAACAGTTTAGGCCTCTGGCCTACTACTCTCAAGGTACATTTGGTAGCTGTTTCTGCCTTTCTTTCTGCTGGTAAGGGCTCTTCCCTAGCATCTTATCCAGTTTTCAAGAAATTTTTCAAGGGTCTAGTACATGTTAACCCTCCCTTTTGGGAGCCTGCCCCTTCTTGGGATCTGAATATCTGTATTGTACAGCTTATGCAGCCCCCTTTCGAACCTCTATCCTCAGCTGAGCTGAAGTACTTGACTTGGAAAATTGTATTCCTGGTAGCCATTACCTCTGCCTGGAGAATCGGTGAATTACAGGCTTTATCAGTGGAACCTGACTTCATTTCATTTCACAGGGATAAGGTGGTCCTTTGAACCAACAGAAATTTTCATCCCAAGGTGGTTTCAGATTTTCATTTGAATCAGTCTATGTCATTGCCTGTATTTTTCACTGACTATTCTTCCTCTGGAGAGAGAAGATTACGCAGTCTTGATGTAAAGAGGGCTCTTAGTTACTATGTAGAACACACTAAGGCCCATAGAAATGACTGTTCTCAGTTGTTTCTAACTTATGGAGAAGTGGGAAAGGGTAAACCTGCCACCAAGAAAACTATTGCCAGGTGGATTGTCTCCTGTATCCAGTTCTGGTATTGAAAGCTTGGGAAGGAGCCTCCCTCAGGCCTGAGGGCTCATTCTACCAGAGGTACAGCTGCTTCGGTCGCAGCAGCTAGAGATATACCCTTAGTGGAAATCTGCAAAGCAGCCAACTGGAAAACTGTTCACACATTTACCAAGCATTACTGTCTGGACATTCAGTCAAGAAGTGATGCTAGGTTTGACACAGCCGTGCTGCATGGCTTGTTCCCAAAATAGGTTATGTGACTCCCTCCTCCAAGGGGGTACTGCTTGGTAGTCTGCATATAGTCAGAATACAGCAAGACTTCATGTTGTTTGAAGAAAAAAATTACTCACCATAGTAATGGTGTTTCTTCTAATGGAGTCTTGCTGTATTCTGACCTCCCTCCCTGCCTCCCCTCCTGTAACCTATTAGTTATGGGATGTGGCTTGGCAAGCACAGTGCTGCACCCCAGAAGTGTACTTGACATGCCTTTATCTTATTAAGGCTTTTTCTGGTTTTTATTAGGAATATTTTGGTTGTTTCACTACCTGCTTAGATTCTTTTTGGGGATTCTCGACTTGAGTCTCTTGACCCTAAAAATTCTAGTTATTGCCCTTTGGCATGAACATTTTAGAAACAATTTCTATTTATTGAGTTAGTTAGTTTAGTGCTCATAAGAATCTGATGGTTACACTTCAGAGTACCACAGACAGAGGTTTGAAAACCAAGCTCGAGCTCAACGTTCTATGCCTTGGCATAGAGTTAACCCTCTTCTCTCTGGAGCAGTTCAAGTGGTGGGGCTAACTGCATATAGTCAGAATACAGCAAGACTCCATTAGAAGAAACATTACTATAGTGAGTATTTTTTTCATCTCACCCATGTCACTTCTGTCCCTTCTTTTCTTCAGGGTGACACATTACTGTCTAATGTGTCGGGCCCTGAATTGGACAGACCTAATGGAACATAAGCATTTACATGTAATACAATTTTTTCATCAGAATCTGAAGAAAAAGACTTCACCTTATATAAGTACTTTATTTGAAATTCAAACTACAAGGTCAGAACTACAGTCAGCCCAAAAAAAATAGAACTTAATATCCCCATGATGAGAACAGCTAAGGGTAGCTCTATTATAGCTGCTCAAGGAACAAAAGCCTGGAACAAGCTCACCCCCTACTTAAGATCTAAGGAAATAGCTACATGGAATAAAATCAAGGGCTGGCTGCTTCAATCCTTTGCTGAACCAAAAAGTTGTTGCTGACGGTGAATGTTAAAGCTTATGTATGTGTTCTCTTAATATGCACTTTGAATGTGTCTTTTTAAATGAAAATAAGAAAAGGATATCCTACGTATTTATATACTTGTTGAAACTGTACTGTAGTATATTTTGTATCTTGTATTTTTATATTATGTAAACATGGCACCCCATTGTAAATGAGCACTTTTGCTCAAATGGGTAATCCTATTCCTTGGAAGTTCTTTCTTTTAGGAATAAACTTTTACAAACAAAACAAACATGTTTCAAGGCCTGCAGCCTCTCCTCGTGCGTCTGATACCCAAGGTCATGCGCCATCTTATTTGCCCCGCACTTCATTGCCTCCACCTTGTTGTAGTCTTTCCTCAAGTGTGGGCTCCAGTACCTTTGCACTGTATTTCAGGTGCACCAGTGACCTGTATGGAGGGAGGATCATCACCCGCTATCTACTGTTTCAAACAACATGAAATCTTGCTGTATTCTTTCAACTGCCCTGGAGAACAAAGGGTTAACTTTTCTATGCCTTGCATAGAATGTTCATCATAAGCTCGGTTGAAGCCTCTGCCTGTTGTTATTCGAACTGCAACCGTCAGATTCTTTACTCTGCCTCACTGAACAGTCACACCGGAGATTTCTCCTGCTGCTCGGTTCAAAAGTCTGTTGAAGTATCGGTTTTTGGTCGGTTTCTTCCGAATTGTTGTTTCCGCATAGTCGGTTCAAGTCTCTGTCTGTGGTACCGTGAGTACTAGATAGGATTTTGTTCTGTTTTCTGTGTGGAACTTGTAAACTGTGGATCGATTCAGCTGAACCAATCATTTTGAGGTAAAATTTGTACTTTACTTTAGTGTGTGGTTACCGGTCCGTATCGGTTCTAAAAAAAAAACGGGTTTTAGTACTTTTTTTCCAAGACCCGTGACACGGTCAGGAACCGATAGGGGAGTCTTGCCTGGCGGATTGCCGAAAAAAGGGTAAGTTTGGTTAGGTTGGCCATGTCTGAGAAACCAAAGAAAAAAAACAGGCCCACTGGGTTTCAACACTGCAGTGTGTGTATGGAGGTCTTTGCTAAGGCTGATCCCCACACCACCTGTGTTTATTGCCTGGGGTTTGACCACCTCGATTCAGACTGCCAAATTTGCAAAACTTTTCCCAAATCTACCCTGGAAAAGAGATTAGGTAGACTGAGGGAAAGGGAGGCTGAGAAGTCTGCTGACCCGGATGGCCAGCACGGTTCGGTTCCGACCGAACCAGAAGGAGTGCCCTCTGACCAGGCGATACTGCCAGGCAAAAGGAGAGCGATTCAGGAATCGGTTCGACAAAAAGAAAGACAAATCGCCGGTTCGGATCCAGAATCTCATACTCCGACCGCCGATGAGATAGCCAAAGCGATTAGGATTATGGAATCACTTCGATCAGTTCCGACCGAACCGGCACCATTTGGCAGGGACTCGGTTCGGTCGGTTCCCCCAGTTCCGTATTATACCTTGGAAGAATTTTATGAACACGGAGTTTGAGGAGGAGAGAGAGTATGAGGATGATTATGGTGATGGTGAAAGTCTGGATGTGCCTATTGACCCGGACATCTCCCTAGACAGACCTTCAGGTGTTTCTCCTCCTAGGCTTTCTGAGTCCCCTTCACACTACATGTTCTACAGAAAGGTGGCTGATACCCTCCAGCTTCCTGTGGAGGAGGCAGTAGAGGATCAGGAAGAGCCTGATTATGTTGAGATGATGGACTTCCCCAGAGTCCCGGAGACTGTCTATTCCCCTCCACAAATCTTTTGGGAAACAGACACAAAAAATTCTTAAGTCTCCCAATTCTATACCTCCTGTGGACAGAAGAATGGACAAGAAGTACACTCTTTCAGGCTCAGATATGGAGTTCCTTTTTCAGCAATGCAGCCATGTTGGGGTTGTACAGGCTACTGCCTGTGATAAGGCAAACAAACATTCCCTTGGCATCACACACCCCCAGACAGGGACTCCAGAAAGATTGATGCCATGGCAACGAAGCAGTACATGGCAGCATCTTTGGGACTCAGGCAGGCTAACTATATGGCCTGTGCATCCAGGTACCAGAAGTCCACGTGGGACACTGTACTGGCACTGGCTAAACAGGCTCCTACCCAGCTTGCCAAGGAGCTGGAGCAGGTGGCTGCAGATGGGATTGAGGCATCAAAAGTTCAGTTTCATGCTGCTGTAGACTCCAATGATGTATCATCGAGAGTCATGGCTACATCTGTGGCTCTTCGGAGAATGGCTTGGCTCAGATGTACTAGCCTCTCACAGGATACCCAGGCTAAGACCATGGATTTTCCTGTAGTGGGTAATTCTCTGTTTGGAGAGCAGACAGAGAATTACATGAAGAAAATGGATGAATACAGGACCACTTACAGGAGTGCTCAGGCCAAAGAAAGGCAAGCAACTCCTCAAAGGCAGCAGTCCAGGGGCAGGGGCAGGCCTTTCTAAAGGCCTTTTTACCAAGCACAGGCCTCTTCTTCTTCTTTTTCGCAGAGGGGGTTCTTTAGAGGGAGAGGCAGAAGGGGGATGAGCAGGCCTGCATCCACCCCTCAGCCTAAAGCCCCTGCCAAGCAGACACCCTGATGGGTCTGCCCGGGTTGATTCTCCTATACCAGTAGGGGGCAGGCTGGCTTACTTTGTCCAGGACTGGATGTCTCTTACATCAGACAAGTGGGTCGTGGAAATAGTAAGCCAGGGACTGGTTCTCAGCTTCAAAAAATTTCCCAAGATGAGAGCCAGATCTTTTCTACCTGCAAATCTCTCAGAGATCCTTGCTCTAGAGGCAGAGGTTTCTTCTCTCCTAGCTCTCAGAGCTATAGAGAGAGTTACTACCCTACACTGGAGCAAAGGATTGTACTCCAGGTACTTCCTAACCCCCAAAAAGATAGGAGAGTGGCGACCCATCCTGGACCTAAGATATCTGAACAAGCATCTTTTAAGGCCAAAGTTCAAAATGGTAACTCTGGGAATTATCCTTCCCTCTCTAAGGCCAGGGAACTGGCTAGCCTCCCTGGACCTCAAAGATGCCTACTTTCACATTCCCATCAGGTGCTCCCACAGAAAGTACCTCAGGTTCAAGTTGCCCTCAGGCCACTAAAGCAATGCCCTTTGGCCTAACATCAGCCCCAAGGGTCTTCACAAAGTGCCTGGCAGCAGTTGTTGCCTTCCTAAGAAGACAAAAGATTTCCATTTTCCCATACTTGGATGACTGGCTCATAGTAGGTCAGTCTACAGACCAAGTCAAGTCACACCTGCAAGTGACCCAGCAGGTGCTCACTTCTTTGGGATTCCTTCTTAGCCTACCAAAGTCAGTTCTCGAACCAGTGCAACTCCTCACCTTCATAGGTGCAGAACTGGATACGATAAAAGCAAGAGCCTTCCTTCCCGTGGAAAGGGCAAGGACCCTCATGGAACTGGCCTCTTCATTCAGCCTTCAGGTGTCTCGACCAGCAAGGCATTTCCTTCAGCTACTGGGCCACATGGCAGCAGTGGTCCAGGGAGCAAGATTCCAAATGAGGGACATTCAGTTCCACTTAAGAGCTTTTTGGTCCCAAAGAAAGGATTCCCTTAGCAAACTAATTCCAGTGACTTGAACCCTGATCCAAGCCCTGCAATGGTGGCAGGATCAGGACAGTTTGAGGCAAGGGGTTCCATTTGCCACTCAGTCTCATTCAGTGGTCCTCACCACAGATGCTTCCCTGCTGGGCTGGGGAGCCCATTTGGGGGACCTTACCACCCAGGGACTGTGGTCACCTCAGGAATCTCTGCTTCACATCAATCTCTTGGAACTCAGAGCAGTGTTTCTGGCACTGCAAGCTTTTTCCAAATCTGTACAGAACAAGGTGGTTCAGGTCAGAGCAGACAACACCACCACCATGTGGTACATCAACAAGCAAGGAGGCAGTTGGTCTATGGCCTTGTGCACAGAAGCAATGAAGTTGTGGTCCCTGGCCTATTCCCCTGCAAACCTCTCTGATAGCAGTTCACCTCCCAGGGAAGGACAATGTTCTAGCAGATGCACTGAGCAGAATATCCCAGGGCCACCACGAATGGGCCCCAGATCCCCTGGTGTTGGAAGTGATTTTCTCAAGATGGGGCACTCCAGAGATAGATCTTTTTGCAGCCCCAGACAATCACCAACTTCCTCTGTTTTGTTGCAGACCCCCAGTCTTGGGCTCAGTCCCCCTGGATGCTCTGATTCTGAACTGGGAAGGGAAATTTCTGTATGCCTCTCCCCTCTTCCCTCTCCTGTTCAGAGTGTTAGTCAAGATAAGGTCACAACCATGCAAAGTGATTGTGATTGCTCCAGACTGGGCCAGGCAGCCATGGTATCCCTTGTTGCTGTCCCTAGCAGTCTATCTTCCCCTGTCTCTTCCCAGGAATTACAACCTGTTAACATCCTCTCAGGGGAGGATTTGCTACCCCGAGTCTTCAGTCTCTCAATCTCAAGGCTTGGCTCTTGAAGAGTTAGTTTGCAGATCTGCATCTTTCCCAAGGGGTTCTGGATATCCTTAAGACTTCTTGAAAGCCTTCCACCAGAAAGACTTACAACTCCAAATGGGAAAGATTCAGCATTTGGTGCTCTAAGAAGAATATTTCTCCAGACTCTGCTGAATTGCCTACAGTTCTGGATTATATGGTCCATCTTAATGGCCTAGGTCTCAGACCAGCTACCCTTAAGGTACACTTGGCAGCTGTTTCTGCTTTCCTGTCTGTAGGCAAGTCTTCCTCTCTGTCATCCCATCCTGTATTCTGTAAGTTTTTCAAGGGATTGCTTCACACCAATCTCCCCTTTAGGGACCCTGCTCCTGCTTGGGACCTTAATGTTTGCATTGTTCAGCTTATGCAACCACCTTTTGAGTCTTTGTCCTCAGCAGAGCTTAAGTACTTGACTTGGAAAACTGTGTTTTTGGTAGCCATTACTTCTGCCAGACGTATCAGTGAATTGCAAGCCCTGTCAGTGGAATCTGATTTCATCACTTTCCACAGAGATAAAGTGGTCCTTAGAACTGACAGAAAGTTCTTGCCTAAAGTGGTTTCAGATTTCCACCTCAACCAGTCTGTATCTCTCCCTGTTTTCTTCACTGATCATTCTTCTGTGGGAGAGAGGAGGCTACACAGTTTGGATGTTAAAAGAGCCCTTAGCTACTACATAGAGCGTACCAAGGGTCACAGGTTTGAATCCCTCCAGTTGTTCCTCACTTATGAAGAAGTTGGTAAGGGCAAACCTGCCACTAAGAGATCTATTGCCAGGTGGATTGTTTCTTGTATACAATTCTGCTATGAAAAACTGGGTAAAACTCCACCCTCAAGTCTAAGGGCTCATTCCACAAGAGGTACAGCTGCTTCCCTGGCTGCTGCCAGGGATATTCCTCTCTTAGAAATTTGTCAAGCAGTCACCTGGAAAACAGTCCATACTTTCACCAAGCATTACTCTCTGTATATCCAGGCTAGGAGTGATGCTCGGTTTGGCACAGCAATACTTCAGAGCCTGTTTCCAAAGAAGGTTCTGTCCCTCCTCCATGGAGGAACTGCTTAGTAGTCTGCAGTTGTCAGAATACAGCAAGACTTCATGTTGTTTGAAGAAAAAATGACTCACCTTAGTAATTATGTTTCTTCTAGTGGAGTCTTGCTGTATTCTGACCTCCCCTCCCTCTCAGAACCTAGTTTTTGGGATGTGGGTGGGCAGGAGCAGTGTTGGCACCCTAGGGGTGTCCTTTTTACACCCTCTTTTTTGTTTGGGTGGAATGTTGTTTTATGGATGTGTTTTTGTTTTTGGGTTTCCTGACTTGAGTCTTCTTTTGAGAACCAAAAACATTATATTTTGCCAGTTGGCTAGTAAAAATTTTACAGTTTCCACACAGAACACCTAGTGAGTTTTTGCTCGTAAAGATCTGACGGTTGCAGTTCGAATAACAACAGGCAGAGGCTTCAGCCGAACTCGTGATAAACATTCTGTACAAGGCATAGAAAAGTTAACCCTTTGTTCTCCGGGGCAGTTGAAAGGCAGGACCTAACTGCAATTGTCAGAATACAGCAAGACTCCACTAGAAGAAACATAATTACTAAGGTGAGTATTTTTTTCTTATCCCCTCCCTATGCATCCCAGCATTCTGTTTGCTTTGCTCACTGCCCTGTTGCAGTGTGCAGACATTTTAGGGTATTCAATATCATCACCTCTAAATCCTTTTCTTCTGTAGTGCTATCCAGCAAAAAACTCTCCATCTCATATTCCACCCTTGGGTTCCTTTTCCCATTGTACATTACACTTTTAGTGTTAAATGTTCAGCTGCCAAATCTTGGACCAGCCCTCCAACCTGCCCACGTCCACCCTTAGTTCCCTTTTGGCTTTTCCCTTCCTCCATGTCTAACAAAATACAAAATGAAGCTGGGCACACACCAGTAATGGAGATGGAAAAATAATTTATTTATCATACAACTTATAACATGACAAAAAGCTGGGCTACCATTCTTATGTATCAGCTCAGTTAGTGAGTCTTCCTCAGTGGCCCCCTGAGGAAGACTCACTAGCTGAGAAGATACATAGGAGTGTTAGCCCACCCTGAGGAAGACTCACTAGCTGAGTCGATACATAGGGATGTTAACCCTGCTTTTTGCCATGTTGTAAATGGTTTGATATATAAATAAATAAATTATTTTTACAACTCCGTTACTGGTGTGTGCCCAGCTTCATTTTTTGTTGTGGCTTTCCTCTTTCTGGCTGGTGCACCTTTGAGAAGGTTGATATGCGCTTCTTTGTCCTTTCTTCTTCCATGTCTGCCTAACTAAATTTAGTTTACAACCTGAAAACATCCAAAATCTGATATAGCTTTCAGTAAAGAAGAAATGGGCTGAGATGAAACAGCAGTATTTATTTATTTATTCGTTTTTGTTGACTGGGTAAATGCCCCAGACAAATCCTGCCTATTTTCAGGCACGACCCAGGCGAGGAGGATACAGATGAATGCTAACTGACTTTGAACAAGATTAAGCTGTTGATGGTATTTTTAGTGAATGGGGGAAATTTAGCCAGGGCACCGGAGAAGATATCGTCTTCATACAGTGCTGTACTGTACAAAGTGATTTTGGTAGCAAGGATCACCAGTCTTACTACCTTTAATGTGCTGAGACTCTCAAATCAATTGGCCCAGGGGCTCCAAATAAAAAATAAGTTAGAGAAAGAGAGTGGATAACCATATAGGGATGCCTTGTTGCCAAAGAAAGAACGGGATACTTTTCCATTACGTGTCAATGAGGACATTGGGTGGCTGTACAGTAATGTGCACCAAAGAATGACATTTTCAAACAACATGAAGTCTTGCTATATTATGACAATTGCAGTATGACCACAGGTTAGAACTGCTCCGGAGGTGAAATAGTTAACTTTCCATGCAGGCATGGAACCTTGAGCGCGACCTCGGTTAAGGAAGCTCTGTCTGCTTTCTTTCAAACCCAAACCATCAGATTCTTTACTCCGCCTCACTGAACAGTCGCTCTGGAGATTTCTCCTTTTGCTCGGTTCATTTTCGCGGTTTTAAAGTGTAAAATTACTCAGTTTTCATCTGAAATTAACCACAACCATTCGGTTCAAGCTCTGTCTGTGGTAATATAAGTAATAGGTAGTTTTACATACAAAATTCTGTGTGGAACTTGTAAAATACTTATCGATTCAGTTAGAACCGATCAGGTTGTGTTTTAAATCTCTAGTCCTTTTTTAGTGTGCAGTCCCGGTTCTTATCGGTTCTAAAAAAAACGGGTTTCATTACAGTTTTTTCCACGACCCGTGACATGGTTGGGAACCGATAGGAGAGTCTTGCTTGGCGGATTGCCATAAATGGGCAAGTTTGGTTAGGCTGGCATAATGTCTGAGAAACCCAAAAGAAAAACCGGGCCCACTGGGTTTCAACACTGTAGTGTCTGTGGGGAAGCCTTTGCCAAGGCTGACCCTCACACCACCTGTGTTTATTGCCTGGGGTTTGACCACCTCGATGCAGACTGCCAGATTTGTAAGAATTTCTCTGCTGCCACCATGGAAAAGAGAGTTGGTAGGCTCAGGGAAAGGGAGGCCAAAAAGTCTGCTGACCCGGATGGCCGGCCCGGTTCGGTGCCAACCGAACCGGAGGGAATGCCCTCTGACCAGGGCGATACTTCCTCGGGCAAACGAAGAGCTGGCTCTGAGGAGCCAGTTCCTGCAAAAAGGACTAGAAAGTCTGCTGCTGTGGAAAAAGTTCTTTCCCCAACAGCTCAAGAGATAGCTAAAGCAATCCAAATTGTCCAGTCTCTTTCCCCAGTTCCTGAACCGGCACCATCTGGGAGACGTTCGGTTCAACCGGTCCCACCGGTTCAAGATTATGATTTTGAGGAGTTTTATGAACCGTGGGAGGGGGAAGAGCAGTATGAGGAGAGTGAATATGGTCTGGAGAATCTGGATGCTCCTATTGAACTGGATACCTCTCCAGACAGACCTTTAGGGGTTTCTCCTCCAAGGCTTTCTGAGTCCCCTTCTCACTTTATGTTTTATAAAAAGGTTGCTGAAACTCTTCAGCTCCCTGTTGAGGAAGCTGTTCATGACCAGGAAGAGCCTGATTATGTAGACATGATGGATATTCCAGAATCTAAGAGATTGTCTATTCCTCTACACAAATCTTTTAGGAAGCAGACAGTAAAAGTTTTAAAAAATTCTCATTCTATACCTCCTGTAGACAAAAGAATGGACAGAAGGTATACTCTATCAGGTTCTGACACGGAATTCCTTACACAGCAATGCAGCCATGCGGGGGATTGCATGCTGCAGCCTGTGACAAGGCAAATATTCCCCTAGCTTCACACCCTCCTGAAAAGGACTCCAGGAAGATTGATGCTATGGCAAAGAAACAGTACATGGCAGCATCCTTGGGACGCTAATTATATGGCTTATGCTGCCAGATACCAGAAATCCAGATGGGATACTGTGCTGGCTCTAGTCAAACAAGTCCCTGACCAGCTTGCCAGGGAGCTGGAACAGGTGGCTATGGATGGTTTTGAGGCATCAAAGGTGCAATTTCATGTTGCGGTGGACTCTAATGATGTATCTTCAAGAGTCATGGCTACATCTGTGGCACTTCGCAGAATGGCTTGGCTCAGATGCACCACCTTGTCACAGGATACCCAGTCTAAAGCTATGGATTTTCCTGTGGTTGGCAATTCTCTGTTTGGGGAGCAAACAGAGTACATGAAGAAAATGGATGAATACAGGACCACCTATAGGAGTGCTCAGGCCAAGGAAGGCAGGCCACTCCTCAGAAGCAGCTTCCCAAGGGCAGGGGCAGGCCTTTTCATGAGGCCTTTTACGAGGCTCAGGCCTCCTCTTCCTCCTATGCCCAAGGGGTTCTTTGAGGGAGGGGCAGGCGGGGTTGAGCAGGCCTGCTTCTACCCTTCAACCCAAAGCCCCTGCCAAGCAGGCACCCTGATGGGGTAGCCGGGCGCTCTCCTCTACCTGTGGGGGCAGGCTGGCTTACTTTGTCCAGGACTGAAGTCTCTCATCAGACAAGTGGGTCCTGGAAGTAGTAAGCCAGGGACTGGTTCTCAGCTTCAAAAAATTTCCGAAGATGAGAGCCAGATCTTTTCCTCCTGCATCTCCATCAGAGGCACTCGCTTTAGAGTCAGAGGTCTCTACCCTCCTCGCTCTCAGAGCCGTGGAAAGGGTTCCACCCCTACACCAGGGCAAAGGTTTGTACTCCAGGTACTTCCTTACCCCAAAAAAGACAGGAGAATGGTGGCCCATCCTGGATCTCAGATACCTGAACAAGCACCTTTTAAAACCAAAGTTCAAAATGGTGACTCTAGGGATCATTTTACCCTCCCTAAGGCCAGGGGACTGGCTGGCGTCCCTGGACCTCAAGGATGCCTACTTCCATATTCTCATCAGAAGCTCCCATCGAAAGTACCTCAGGTTCGAGCTGCCCTCAGGCCATTACCAGTTCAGAGCAATGCCCTTTGGTCTCACCTCGGCGCCAAGGGTATTCACCAAATGCCTGGCAGTAGCTTGCCTAAGAAGGCAAAAGATTGCCATCTCTTCTTACCTGGACGATTGGCTCTTAGTAGGCCAATCCCCAGATCAGGTCAACCTACATCTTCAGATTACTCAGCAACTGCTTACTTCCCTAGGTTTCCTTCTGAATCTCCCAAAGTCAGTGCTGGAGCCTGTCCAACTCCTAACCTTCATAGGCGCAGAACTAAACACCCAGGAAGTCAGGGCCTTCCTCCCCTTAGACAGGGCAAACACCCTAGTCTCCCTGGCCTCCTCATTCACCCTGCAGGTCTCTCGACCAGCAAGGCATTTTCTGCAGCTCCTGGGACACATGGCTGCTTCCATAGCAGTAGTGCAAGGAGCAAGATTTCAGATGAGGGACATTCAGTTCCATTTGAGGGCCTTTTGGTCCCAAAGAAAGGATCCTCTTACCAAGTTGATCCCAGTAACTCAAACCCTGATCCAAGCCCTACAGTGGTGGCAGGATCAGAGCAATCTGAGACAAGGAGTTCCCTTCGTCACTCAGCCTCACTCATTAATCCTTACTACAGATGCATACCTCTTGGGGTGGGGGGCCCACATGGGCAACCTCACTACAAGGCTGTGGTCCCCCACAGGAATCTCTGCTCCACATCAACCTGTTGGAGCTCAGAGCAGTTTTCTAGCAGTTCAAGCTTTCTCCAAATCTGTTCAGAACAAAATTGTACAGGTCAGAACAGACAACACCACTACAATGTGGTACATCAACAAACAGGGGCACTCGGTCTACGACCCTTGTGCACGAAGCCATCAAGTTGTGGTCTCTGGCCTACTCCCTGAACACTTCCCTTATGGCAGTTCACCTCCCAGGCAAAGACAATGTCCTGGCAGATGCTCTCAGCAGGATCTCTCAGGGCCATCACGAGTGGTCCCTGGATCCCCTGGTTCTGGGAATGGTATTTGCCAAATGGGGCACCCGCAAATAGATCTCTTTGCAGCTCCAGACAATCATCAACTTCCTCTCTTTTGCTGCAGACCCCCAGTCTTGGGCTCAGTCCCTCTGGATGCCTTAGCCCTCAGTTGGGAAGGGAAGTTTCTCTATGCCTTTCCCCCCTTCCCTCTCCTGTTCAAAGAGCTAGTCAAAATCAGATCCCAATCCTGCAGGGTCATTCTGATTGCCCCGGATTGGGCCAGGCAACCCTGGTATCCTCTCCTCCTGTCCTTAGCAGTCCATCCTCCCCTGTGCCTTCCCAAGAATCACAGTCTGTTAACCTGTGCCCAGGGAAGGGTGTGGTACCCGAACCTCAAGTCTCTCAATCTCAAGGCCTGGTTCTTGAAGAGCTAGAGTTTGCTGGCCTACACCTCTCTCAAGGTGTAATGGATATACTCAAGGCTTCTAGGAAGCCTTCTACCAGGGCTACTTACAATTCCAAATGGAAAAGATTTTCCATGTGGTGCTTGGAAAATAATATTTCCCCAGACTCTGCTGATCTACCCACAGTTCTAGATTATATGGTCCATCTAAACACTTTGGGGCTAAGACCAGCTACCTTGAAGGTACATTTGGCAGCTGTCTCTGCCTTTGTTTCAGCAGGTAAACCCTCTCCTCTTTCATCTCACCCTGTGTTTTCCAAGTTTTTTAAAGGTTTGCTTCACACCAACCCCCCATTTAGGGACCCTACCCCTGCCTGGGACCTCAATGTTTGCATTGCTCAGCTCATGCAACCTCCCTTTGAGCCCTTGTCTTCAGCTGAGCTTAAGTTCTTGACTTGGAAAACTGTGTTTCTGGTAGCTATCACCTGCCAGATGCATAAGTGAATTACAAGCATTGTCAGTGGAGCCAGACTTTATCTCCTTTCACAGAGATAGGTAGTCCTTGGACTAATAGAAAGTTCCTGCCTAAGGTGGTTTCAGATTTCCACCTTAACCAATCTATTTCTCTCCCAGTTTACTTCACTGACCATTCCTCCTCTGGTGAGAGGCTGCACAACAGATGTGAAGAGGTAGTTACTACATTGAACGCACCAAGGGTCACAGGTTTGACTCCCTCCAACTGTTCCTCACTTATGGTGAGGTTGGAAAGGGGAAACCTGCCACTAAAAGATCCATTGCCAGGTGGATTGTCTCTTGTATCCAATTCTGTTATGAAAAGCTGGGTAAGGTTCCCCCCTCAGGCCTGAGGGCTCACTCTACCAGGGGTACAGCTGCTTTTCTGGCTGCTGCCAGAGACATCCCTATTTTAGAGCTATGTCAAGCAGCTACCTGGAAAACAGTTCACACTTTTACCAAGCATTATTCCTTGGATATCCAGGCTCGGAGTGATGCTCGGTTTGGCACAGCTGTCCTTCAGAGCCTATTCCCTAAGTAGGTTCTGTCCCTCCTCCATGGGAGTACTGCTGTGTAGTCTGCAATTGTCATAATATAGCAAGACTTCATGTTGTTTGAAGAAAAAATTACTCACCTTAGTAATGTTGTTTCTTCTAATGGAGTCTTGCTATATTATGATCTCCTCCCTGCCTGCCCCTCTCAGAACCTTGTTTTGGGCTGTGGGTGGGCAGTCCAGTGGCACTTAATAGATGCCCACCTTGTTGTTTTCACCCTCCTTTTTGGGGTGACTGGGTGTGTGTTTTTCATTTTTGGGTCTCCTGACTTGAGTCTTTGTTTTGGGACCAAAAATGTGTTCTTATGTTTAGTAGCCAGTTGGCTAGTGTAGGTTTACAGCTTCCACACAGAGCCTTAGTGAGTTTGCTCGTAAAGATCTGACGGTTTGGGTTTGAAAGAAAGCAGACAGAGCTTCCTTAACCGAGCTCGCGCTCAAGGTTCCATGCCTGCATGGAAAGTTAACTATTTCACCTCCGGAGCAGTTCTAACCTGCGGTCATACTGCAATTGTCATAATATAGCAAGACTCCATTAGAAGAAACAACATTACTAAGGTGAGTAATTATTTCTTCCAGGATAGCATACTTTGACAATAATGAGAATTGAAAATGCTTCGAAGTATAAAAATCTTTGCATTGTTGGTCTCCCTGACAGTTTAGATGCAAGTTATGTCTCAAGAAGATAAATGCCTTACTGTGCCATGGACTTCTGTAGAAGTCCTGAATTCCAGTGTGTTCTGTATCTACTGGTCGACTGATTAAATAGAGGATTGTGTTTGAGAAATCATACACAAAAATGCTATTTTTCCTGGGGCGTGGCCAGCAGCCCAGCTAGTAACAGCTTCCAACATAAGCTCTGTCTCTACTTGGCTTTCAAGGAGTATTTTGTGTTAAAAATCACTCTCCAACTGAAAACTAATTGAACAGTTTGATAGAGAATAAGGTCCTGATTACCCTGATCTGTTTCATTTGGACCTTCTGCTGGCGGATCCTGAGCTATAGGACGAACTAATAAAGCGGCACCCAGTGGAGAAGCAGCTCATCTGAGAGACGCAAAAAACGGGAATACTAAGGACACTGGCACGGGGCCTGCCAAAGATACTGTTCAGCCGACAAATGCTGCGCTATTGAAGGCCATTCAAAAACTAGATGGCAAGATGGAGGAATTTATGGCGCAGTTCAAAGTCCTGGATGCTAAAATAGGGAAATTAGAAGAGACACTCAAGCCGCGGCAAAATCTGCATCCACAGCAATGGCAACCTCTTCGGGTCTAGTGAAGGAAAATGGAGTGCTGCGTAGGTGCCTTGAAAATCTAGAAAATTTGTCCTGGGCAGCCAACATTAGAATCCTCGGTGTTCCAGAGCATGCTGAGGGGGAAGACATTTCTACATTTATTAAATCAATTCTGCAGGACTTATTGCAAAACTGTGAGGACCTCTAGATAATGCGAGCATACAGAATCACTCCACGTGGTGCCAGACAACGTCTGGCTACAGGATTATTACCTCCACGGACCCTCTTGGTTTCGCTGGGATTGATAGTGGAAAGGGACTTTATCATCACCCAGGCCAAGAAATGTGGCACAGTGGAGTGGAACAGTAACAAAATACACATCTTTCCGGACCTTAGCTATGCCACACGGCAAAGGAGGAAGGCATTCGATGGGATCTGTTCTCGCTTACGACAACTGGGGATTCAACACATGATGATCATGCCGGCAGGTCTCCGAATGTTCTATGGTGGGAAAACATATCAATTTTCCGACCCTGGAGAAGCTGGTAAACATATAGACAGAGTGTAAAAAGAATTCCAATCAAAAGATATAGAGACTGGCAGTGAGAATGAGGACAGTGATTAAGTGCTAAGTACTGTGGTTCCTTTCTTTCCTTTTTTCCAAATAGATGTGGAACTAACTGCCTATCCTCCAGGAGGGACTGGATTTCAGAGTTGGCATAAGCGTTTGTTTTATAACCCAGTTCTATGTTATAGGGATAAGTCTTGTTGTTATAATATGCCAAGCTGTGTCTCTCTGTCAAAATAATAGGCAATTAAGATGGAACACCACAGTTGTGCAGTTAACTATTGTTGAGCAGTTAAAGAATACAGTTCATTGGCTAACACGATGCTCTATTGAGAGTTTAAAATAAAAGTAGTTTAACTTGTCAATAATGAAGCTGGTAAAATGCTGAGGTTACTATAGATTGTTTAAGGGGAGTTATATCTATCTTAGTGATGGGGATATATATTTAGTAAGGTGAAACAATCTTGGATACTCCCTGCTCTTGGCAGCAATAGGCCAGTACTGGTAAAATGCTACATATACAACATTTAGTAAACCCCCTTGTACTGTACCAAGCTACAGGGGTATTTCAAAGTGTGGTACTGTAAAAATGATGAAATGCATTTTTGTAATGCTTCTGCTATTGTTGTATTCCTGCCTATATAGATATGTGCTGTGTGTTTTTATGCAGTAAAATCAAATAAACATAAATTTCAAAAAAAAAAAATGCTATTTTTCCATCAAGAGGTTTCCCTGGTAACAAGAGACCTTGAGAGTGCAGCTCGAGAGGTCTTGTTACCACAGAAACCTCGAGATGGAAAAATAGCATTGTCTGCGTATGGTTGCTCATACACAATCTTTTTTTTTTTTCCATATATATTTTGTAGCATTTTTCTCATTTTCTCCCTGTAACCCGTCCCCATACCTCGGACTTGCATGTGCATGTGGAGGCATACGCATGCCGTGTCTTGAGGTGCCCTCCCACTACGTGTCACCCCCTCCACTTACGTTGACCACCGGACCTCCACCCGGTGGCAGTGGGACTACGGGGGGGCAACCACCCTGGGAGAAGAGAGCTGCCTTCCAGCCGCTCAATCCTGCTCCCACCCCCCCATGCCGGCTCCCCAATGACCCAAGTCCATTCCTGAACCCGGGTCGCTGGCGTGGTGTGAGGTAAGGCATCCAGCACCTCAGCCCTCTGCGCCACCAGGCCGGCTACACAATCTTTTATAGTATATGGGCAACCATTATTTCCATCCAGTTTCCAAAAACAAAAAGGTCCCCCAGTACTCAAAGTACTTTACAGTACCACAGGCTGTTCCATTTTTTTCCTGTGTGGCTCACTTTCTGGACCTATTCTCACCACGGCGGCCGCTTCATTGCACACGCGCAAAGACGTTCGGGACCTCCCCCGATGAAAGAAGTGGTGCCGAGACTGAATTTGGTATAAACTCGCACAACTTTAAATGCAGCCTGTACTAGGGCTGGAGCTTAGAGTATTCCTGGACTTTCCACAGCTTTACTCCCTTCGGGTTGAATCCTGCATGCTCACTGTGGAGCCGGCACCTTTGTTACATCCTTGGGTGCCAAGATTCAAACAAGGCACAAGTGCCTCATTGGGTCAGACAAACCGTGACGCTGGGCCAGCCTAAACAAAAGGCTGCAGTCAAGTGCCAGCGGCTTGCTTTTTCTGGGACACCTTGGATTTGTCAGGGGCGGTGTGGGCGACCTCCTGAGGTGGGTCTCCCCACCTCCCAAGCATGGACTTCTCCGTATCAGAATTTAAGCAGATCGACCTTGGGGTTGAGGCACCGGCTAGTTGCTCCATGCCGGGTGGACCTCCCCCGATGAAAGAAGTGAAGCTGAGACTGAATTTTATCTTCCCGCTCACCTGCCCCATTCCCTCCTCCCATTAAAAGTGCTGTGACCCCGCCCTTAATCCCTAACTGGCCAATCACGAGGGGATACAGGCTGCTCATCAGCTTCATTTAAACTATCCAAACAAACTCTTGCCAATCACACCAGCATTACTTATGAATTATTGCTGCAAACCATTGACTTATGATTTGTCTCTTCTATTGTATCTTCTCTCAGAACCTCAGTTAATTCTGTCCCCTACTGTAATCAGTCTGCAGAACCGACGGCAATGTCCATTCAGTTTTGATGCTAGCCTGATCTAAGGTTCATGAACAAAACTAGGAGCCACATTGGCAGATAGAGAGATTTTTGTCTTGTCGTATCAGATAGAAGCTTAATGCTGGTAGTTTGGTTCTGGTTAAGTAAAGCTCACTCCTTCTGAGTGCCTCACCTGCAGACAAAGCTATTTCTTAATTGTTTGTATTCTCTTTGCTGCCTATTTCTGGTCTACATTCTCATTGCTTCTCTCAAGTTGAAGTCCTGGTTTATTGCCTCTCCTCCAAGCCGAGCCCCCCTAATAGCCATAATTGGCCATAATCTGTTCCATCTACGGAACCTGTACTAAAGGACTGACCAGGCCTATAGTACTCTAGGCTGCCTACAGCTACTCCACAGCTTCTGACTTACTATATTCATATTTGCTGCTTAATATAGCTGTAACCCTTTAGGCCACCCCCTTATTGCTACAGCCCTAGTTCCTATAAGAGCCTGATCAGCCACTGGTGCCCCCTGCCCTATAGTTGTCACTGCCTTCCCAGGGAACTACTGATATATTCCCTGCCTACCCTAAGTGGTCATGCAGGGCCTGGGACTCATGGCAGCCTTCGCCTACATAGCCCTGATCCTGGGGGCTGACCAGCTCTACTCCTGGGGTCATTGTCCCTTAGACCAGGGCGGGAACTCTAGTCAACCTCACTGCCCCTTTGAACCCTTGAGGGAGAGGACCAACATGCTACTCCTTTCCCTATATGGGGTAACCCGTAATGGAAATTGCTACAACCTTTTCTACTACTTCCACATGAGAGACAGATGGAGGTACTCCTTCTGTCCCTCTAGAATCATTGGGTACCTTGCCAGGCTCAAGCTTGCTCTGGGGGGAGACGTCAAACCTAAGCTTGGCCCCCATTCCCCTAATCTTGCTCTCAGTGACCCCACTAACCCACTCTGGGCTAAGGCCAGGGGTCTTCGGCTGGTGCACATGAACATTAGTTACGCAATTAGATCCCCCCCCCAACCCAGTAAGTGAGATCATTATCTTTGGAGATACCAAGCCCCTGTACATTGGGTGTGCCTATCTCCCACCCCAATCTGTTGCTGCTTCCCTAGAATCACTAACTCATGCCTTGGCGGAACACCCCCTGGGGGAGATGATTCTCCTTGGGGACTTCAATCAGAACTGGCTTGCCCTGGGTTGCTCCATTAATAGGAACCCTGTTCTTAACTCCAACCTGACTCAAATCATTTACCTGCCTACAAGGCATAATGTCACGTCTGGCAATCACTCCTTACTTGACTGGACCCCTTGTCTCTTGCCCAGATCGTATTATGACAGCAGGGACCATGTCAGACTCATTGAGCGACCACTCACAAATCTTCTGCACCTGGTCCAACAAGCCTCCCAAATTAGCCGCCAGGGTGAAAGAAGCCAGGAACTTCAGCAGACTCATAGCTGCGGACTTCTGCTTAGACCTACGTACCGTTGACTGGGCTCCCATCCTCACTCTCCCAACTCTGGATGAAGCGTTGGACTATTTCACCAATTCGTTTCTGTAAGCGGCTAATGTTCATGCTTCATGAAAGAAACTAAGAGTACAGGGGAAGTGCCACAAATGGCTAGGCCCTGGCCTTAAATGGAGTATGCTGCCCCGTGACAGGGCCTGGTGACTATACAAATCCTCAGGCCGCAGAGCTGGCTGGGAGAAGTACAGGGAACTGTAGAACCACTGTAAAAAATCTTCCAAACATGCTAAGTCTCAGTACCTGCATGATCTTCAGACCAGTCACCTTCGGGATCCCAAGAAATTCTGGGGCCAAATCTGCTACTCAAGGGTGCCCCCTGTGCCCAGGATGGGGCATTACTGGTTGGGGATACCCTGTCCAATGACCCCTCTGCAGTAGCAGAGGCATTCAATGCCTCCTTTTCCAACCCAGGCAGATTCCCACCCCCTATCCCTCCTGGTGTTCCCCCTCAATAACAGTACCAAGTGGGAGCATGCTCGGCCCCAGTTCCACCTGAAACTTGTCAAACCATTTGACGTACTTCCACGCCTACTAAAGATTAACCTTGATTCCTCCCCGGGACACGACCTGCTTGAACCAAGGCTGCTGAGGACCGCTGCTCCTGCCATCACCCTCCCTATCACTTGGCTCATAAACAGGTCCCTCCTTGAGGGAATAGTCCCAAATAAATGGTAAGTAGCAATCATAGTCCCCATCCATAAAAAATGACCCAGAGACAAAGTAGGGAACTATAGGCTTATCTCCATTGTCTGTCCCCTTGTGAAGGTGCAGGAGAGACTGGTCCACAACCAACTGCTTGACTACCTTGAACAGCACCTTCTCCTAGCCGACATACAACATGGCTTTAGAAAAGGCCATGGCACAGACACTGCCCTTATTCAGCTCACGTCTGATGTCCTTGACGCTATGGACCGAGGCTCCCAGATGGGAGCACTATTTGTTGACCTGTCCAAGGCCTTTGACTTGGTCAACCATAACTTTCTTCTCTCCAAACTCCACCTCCTCAGCCTGGATGGCCTCTCCCTTTTCTGGTCCGAGAGCTATCTACTCAGTCGAAGCCAAAAAGTTCTATGGAGAGGAACCCAATCCAGTATCTGACCTATGGTCTCTGGGATACCCCAGGGCCAATCCTGGGCCCCCTGCTCTTCACCCTCTTTGTCAATGACATTGAAAGGGTTTGTGGACTGAGCAATCTCATCCTTTATGCGGATGACACTGTCATCTACTGCAGTGACCCACTACCCAGGGTTATTACTGCCAAACTACAATTCAGCCTCTCAGCCCTCCGAGCCTGGTTCTCAGCCAACTGCCTAGTACTGAATGAGGAGAAAATGAAGGCCATCCTGTTTGGAACAAGACACCTCGGTATGGATAGGTGTGACCTGCTCCAGCTCTGAACTGCCCAGGGGAAGGGAACTGAGGTCCTAGACAGGATCAAATACCTTGGGATCCTCCTTGACCAGGAGCTGTCCTATAAACCTCATATTGACTCCCTTACCAAGTCTATCCACCAGAGGATTGGACTCCTGGGAAACTCTCTTTCTGACGAGGCTCGGCGAGCTATCACCAGTTGCACCCTACTCCCCATCCTCCTCTATAGGGGCCCCCAATACAGTTCCTTTGAGAAGGGGAACTGAGAAAACTCACTGTACTCTACCATAGAGTGGCATGCTTTGCCACTAACTCCCCCTTCCCCCCGGAGGCACCACTGTGAGGTCCTAGCAGACCTTCACTGGCCCACCATAAGGCATAAACTGGCCTACTCCTCCATTTCCTGACCTACAAATTCAACACTACTGGCCCTCCTCCTCATCTGCTCGGGATACTCAACCCCAGAGTACAACACCGTGACATGAAATCCTCGGCTAGCCATCCCCTTGACGTCCCACGGGTACGGACCAACCCGGGCAAGCATTCCTTCAAATACACTGCCCTGCACCTATGGAACACACTCCCAGCAAACCTGGTCGATAGGCCTTCTCTTCAAGGATTCAAGCGGGGCCTCAAAGTGTACCTTCTGGAACTTAGCCTCTGTGGCTGCAATCGCTAGTCCCCCATTCTCCGCCCATTCTTATGAATGTGTTAACCGTGGCCACTGTATTGTATTCGATGCCCACTCCAGTGATTGTGTCAACTGTAACTATCTGTATTCCAGTATTTTGTGCCATACGTAAATTCTGGACTGTCTACTATAATTATTGTCACTCCAATATACGTTACAATTTTAACCACTGTATTATTGACCACTGTATGTAATTTTCTGCTGTATGTAACTAATCTGGGTCGCCCCTGAAAAAGGGACCTCGGGTCTCGGTGGGCTTACCTGGTTACCAAAATTTAAATAAATAGTGACATCCTCAGTACAGCACAACAGCATGATGACACAGCATCTACTGCAGCACAACAAGGAGATTCCAGTAATGAATTTCCATCAGTAACTGTGTTCCACCATACACTATATGACATTTTTGTAATGGTGTTTGAAGAACTGCTGACAGCTGTTTTATGCCAAGGCTGGCAGCTCATATGAAGAAGCTCTCCTGCCTGAGGTGCTAAGTCAGCCAGTATTTAACTGTTTTCCCCTATATAATAAGATATTTACTGCACTGCTCTGATTTCTTCTGCACATAAGCTGTGCAACTGCCAAGTGCGGCATCCCCAACCCTGTAAATGAAGTTTTGATTATGCAAAGTGAGGATTGGGGCTGGGATTGGGGCTGCAGGACTGTTAACTGACTGTGAGTAATGAGCTACGTAATTTGTTCTTTCAATCAAGGTTGTTTTTGCCTTGGGCAAGGCAGGGCTCCCTTTGACCCTGTCCTCACCACCCCCACAATCTCCCACCTACCAGGACTTGCCTGTCAGCCAACAACCCCCTCAGATTACTCCCCATGGTGGGGTCAGGATGGGGAGGGTCATCCACCCCCCCCCCAAAGAAACAGCCAGCATTCAGCTTCTCAGGTCTCTGGTGGAGGAGTAGTTGGGGATTAACGCGCAGGGCGTCATGTGCACCTGCCTCACCATTTTTCCTTCTGGTTTTTTTTTTGGTCCTCAGTCCCTGCTGATGTGTGCATGTGGAGGCACACGCATGCCATGGAAGTCCCACAGCTCCTTCCCTTCCTGTGCCACGCTCAGATCCACACTGCCAACAGGCCTCCATCTGGTGGCAGTCATTTGGCAGAAACAGCACACCTCCCTCCGCAGGAGAGGAGAGCAGTCCATCAGATGCTGATCCTTTCCCCACCCTTGGCCGGCCTCCAGCAACCCACGATTGCTCCAAGCTCTGGGCCACCAGTGTGGTGGGCGGTAGCGTTACATTGCACCACCAAGCCAGCTTCATAATTTAGGGTCAAAAGGGACTTGAAGTTCATAATAAAAACAAACTGTCAGCAAAAAGGCCCAGTAGCTCATCAAGTCTGCCCTTGCCTGCCTTTCCAAATTAAGTAAACGTATTAAGCTTAGTAGGTAAGGAGAACAAGATACATGAAACACAGTACTATAACACTATAACCAGTATCCATTAGAGGAGATATACATAGCATGCTTAGATTCAAACTTACAAATGTTAATGCAAAAATAGCAACTGAACATCTGGTTCTCCCCCACCCCCTCACCTATCCCCCTTACTGTACCCAACCGCCCACCCAGAATTCTGGAGACTAACAATACAAAGTTATATGATATATAAAGAAAACAGAGTAGAGAAAACACAAAAGACAGTCCAGTTTATGAATGTTCTTAGAAAATATAACAGGGGGGAGAGTATTCAAGTAAAACCATGGCAAAGATCCTACGCTGGTGCTAGAACCTACATAAATCCTTTCTCATATACAGGGTTGTCAAGACCGTGGATCAGAAGATCATCACCCAGCACTACAGAGTCAACAAAGTGTATAGGGGTACCCAAACTTTATTATAACCCATACTTTTGTCCGCTAAGCCAGTGATAATCCACTCTGCTTGTAAAGCAAAAAGTATCTCTTTATACCTTTCGACATAACTAAGAGTAGTCTGATCACACCAGTGCCTAAGGATGACCTTTTTGGCACAGGCCAATATTAAAGCAGTGTGAGGCTTCTGGTTGCCAATTAGTCCCTCTGCATAATTCCCTAGTAAACAAATTTCTGGTGTGAAAGCCTGATCCAGGCCCAACAAGGGGTCTAGACACTGCTTTATGGTATCCTAAAAAAGCTCCACCTTGTCACAGGACCAAAAGATATGAAATGATCCTGTCACTTTCTGGCATCTAGTACCTATATCGGAGGCAAGCTTGCCCATTCTGTGCAATTTAATTGGGGTATAAAACATGTTATGCAAAAGTTAAAATTGCATAAAGCATTATCTGTCCCACTTAATATACTTATAAGTACCTTTCTAAATGTGAGTCCAATTATGGAGGTCCCTCAGGGAAGGAAGAGTCTGATCCCAGGAGTAGAAGAAGTCAGATTCCTTAGCGGATAGGGCCTCGCGCAATTGCGCATACTAAAAAGCGATAGTGTGAGAAGTGGGAGCACCTAAGGCCAAACTGAGCACTTGCTCTTCATATGTCTTTTGCCAGATGCCAGGACCGAAATATTGTAGCAACATATGAGATATTTGAAAGTATTTAAAACACATGGAAGAGGGCCAACCACATTTCTGTTGGACCTCCAAAAAGGGGGTTTATGTGATAACAGCGAAAGCCTAAAGGCGATCACCGTTATCACGAAGTCAGAGTGCAGAACATTTATTTTGGCACTCTTGACACCCCAGCGCACAGCAAAACAGTGCCAGGGACTTCTATGTTATATGCAGAGGGCTGTGCCCCCCCCGCACCCCCCTACTTAAGGATTCTTAAGTCTAGGGGTGTGCATGTCGGGGGTGTGTGTGTGTGTGTTGGCCGGGCGCAACAAAAACGCACCAGTGCCCGGACCCAAACCCAGTACACTGCCGACTAATGCCGCCAACCCACCCACCACGCTATGGGTCGCCTCCCCTCCCTGCGCACGTACGTATAGCGACATCCCATTGCTATAGTCACTGACCGCCCCCCAATCCGGCCACCCTACTCTACAATAGCCCTCGAGACATGCACTGGGGATTGGGCTGCCGTTATTGTAGGCGCCCAATCCCCAGCGCTCATATCTCGTGATACCCAAAAAGGCAAGCAGCTTGCCATTTTTCACCAAATGTTCCACTAAATACACCGCTTGGAGAGGCCAAGCAGTCCTTGTCAATACCCTGTCCGCAATGCTCAGGTTAGGATTTCCTATTAAAGGCTGCGTGATATCGTTGTGGGGGTCTAGTTTTAACAGAGAACATAGGTGTCTATAGGCCTGTAAGGGGCATCCTATGGGGTAGCCCTCAAAAGCCCAGGGAGCCTTTTGCGAGGCACATACAACAAAGCACAAAGGTCCAGCCCCAGTTGGGAACATAAAGCATGCTCAGTGTCCAACCACTGGGGAGTATAGGGTGAACCCTGTGCACCTGGCGTGTGTCAAAGCCACCAAAAAAAATGGGAACAATGTATAGCCAGATAATAAAGATAAACATTAGGGACCTTTAATCCTCCTGCCTCCCTGGGTCACATGAGTTTAGGAAGGGTTCAATGAGGAGGTTTTTTCCACCATTGAAATCTGGAAAGGAGCCTGTTAATTTGAGAAAACATGTGCTAGGCAGCACTGAACTGAGCATTATAAGACAATAACACGCAGTAGCACATTCATTTTAATTATGCTCAGACGGCCCCACAAAGACATTGGCAACAGAGAACAACAATCCAGATTGACTTGGAGTTGGATGACCACTTTGTCCACATTATAATGTTTTAATTTGAAAGGGTCAGTACTTAAATAGATCCCAAGGTATTTAAGTTTCTCCTTGGCTCAGAGGAGCCCTAAGTGTTCCACACTCACCCTCGTAGCAGCTACATTCAGAGGCACAACTTCTGTTTTGGAGCAGTTTAATTTATAGTTTGAGATGGTGCTGAATTAAGCAACAACGTCCAGAGCAGCAGGCAGCGAGACAGTAGAAGACGTCGCATGTAAAAGAATATCATCTGCATAAACTGAGAGTTTATATTGATGCAGACCCAGTGGGATGCCGTGTATCTGGGGAGACATATGAATTTTTCTGATTAAAGGTTTCAAAAAAAGATTGAACAGGAGCGTGGAAAGGGGACAACCCTGTCTCGTGCCTTGTTGCAAGGGAAAGCTGGCAGACAATACACCATTGCAGAGAATGTGTGCTGAAGGTGAGTAAAGAGCACTTTTATCCAATGGATAAATCCGGGGGAATTCCAAATCGAGGAAGCAGGTGGAACAGATAATTCCAGGAGACCCTATCAAATGCTTTCTCCACATTCAGGGAGGCCAACACCGTAGGAGTAGGGGAATCCCTGGACACGTGGATGAGATTGCAAGAGTTTCCGAAGGTGGTCAGCTGAAAGTCTCCCTGACACAAATCTCACTTGCTCTCTACTTATAAGGTGGTCCAATATTAAATTCAACCTTGTGGCTAATATTTTGGCTAAGATTTTAAAATCTACATTAATTAACGAGATTGGTCTATAGTTAGAAACAAGCAAGGGGTCCTTCCCAGGCTTTGGCAGTACAACTATAATGGCAACTGTGAGAGAGAAGTCCATTATTCCATGAGAAAAAACATAATTAAAAGTATCCAACAGGAGCAGAGCAACCATTCTCTTGAATTTTTTGTAAAAATTCAGAGAAAAAACATCTGGTCCAGGGGATTTATCTAAGACCAGGGAGTCTACAGTGGTATGGACCTCTTGCAGGGTCAAAAGGGCTTGCAATAATGCTGTCTGCTCCTCCCTTAATGAAGGTAAGGCCAAGTCTTGCAGAAAGGCTTCAAAATGGGAACATATAAAGGGGTCCTGGGGCAAGGCGTACAAGAAGATATAATACTCTTGAAATTGGGCCACAGTGTCCCAAGGGGAGGTAAAAATCTGCCCCAATTCTGACCGTACAGACAGAACAATTCTGTCAGCAATCTGGGAGCGCAAGCAAAGTGCAAGAAGTTTTCCAGCCTTCTCTCCCTTGTCAAAATATTTTGTTTTAGACCTTAGACCAGAAGATGATACTTTGACTACTGCAACGTAGTCTATGGTGCCGCTCCCAAGTCCTCCCTGACCAGATTGGACACTCCCTTTAACCCCTTCTGTCGCTTCGGTCTTGACACTCCCTCTTGGACTCATCATTGCAATCTCTATCATGCTCCTTCCTTTCCCCCCGCTTGCTAACAGGTGCCTCTCCCATTGTGCCAAACTCACCTCTAAATATTGGCTTGGCAAACTTCCTCCTTATCTCACCACTTCCCTCTCAACTCCACCTCCCTCCCTCCCACTCCTTAGATCTGCTGACTCACATTTTGGCAGTCCCCTACCGCTCCACAATCATCGGACAGTCTAGCTTTTCCTATCACTTCCCCAAAGTCTGGAACTCCCTCCCCCCTCAAATACGCCACTCCTCCTACTACTACTCCCTCAGATCTGCCTTACACAACTACCTCACCTCAAACTGCTCCTGCTTTAATCCACCTTAACTTCCTCCCATAATCCTACTCTTGTGTATTCACCCCAGATATCCCACTCCTCTAATTTTATCCCCACCTCCCCATCCCCCTTCTTCTGCTACCGATTCTTCTTTCCCTACCTCCCTCCTGCACCCCCCCACCTACCTACCTTCTCCCTCAGATTTGCCTTACACAACTACCTCACCTCAAATGCTCCTGCTTCAATCCACCTTAACTTCCTCCCATAATCCTACTCCTGTGTATTCACCCCAAATATCTCACTCCTCTAATTTTATCCCTTCTGCTACCAATTCTTCTCTCTCTCTCTCTCTCTCTCTCCCTCCTGTCCCCCCACCTCACTACCTACTGTACCTCCCTTCTGCCCGCCCACCTATTTTCTTCTCTCCCTCACCTCTCTCTTTGCCTTGTTCCCTCCCTGGCAGGGTTTTCAGCATCCTGAAGGGGTCAGTTCTTGGTATGTCACCCACCTTCCCTCCACTTCTTACCTATCCATTTACCTCACTTCTGCACCCCCCAACTACCTTGTTCTCTCCTTCACCTCTCTCTTCGCCTTGCTCCACTCCCTGGCAGGGTTCTCAGCATCCTGAAGGGGACAGCTCTTGTTATGCCTCCCACTTCCCCTTCCCTGCTTACCTAACTATCTCCTATCATCTCACTTCGAGGGGGAGCTCTTGCAGCAGGTAATACCATTAGGACTAAGGCCACCTGGCATTAGGACCCCATGAATATTTTTCTAGCTAGCAGTCTGTGGCAGGGGACCACCCCCGATGTTGGCTCCACCTGATGTCAGACGTGGTATAAAGGGGGCGGCCCCCTGGCGCCCCCTCAGTTCTTTTCTCGCCTGTCACCCAAAACATCGGATCTAATGGACGCAATAGTTGCAGTTGACTGCCTTTTTTCTCATGCATCGCACAGTACTTTTGTCCATAAAACAACCATTTTTTTGATACTTTTTTCAGTCACATTTTCATATCTTTGTCGTCTCAGCAGTGAAAATCGAACTGTGCATATAGGAAGCAGATCCCAGCGAAAAATAGCCATTCTGCCTGCCTGATCTGCCTAGGCCCAGACCACTGGCTGGATGATTGCCTGCACTGCATTTAATTTAATAAGACCAGGATTCACCACGCAAACACTTTAGAGGCCCATCTTCTCAAGCAGCAAGTAGCCGCCATGCAGAAGGCCCCATCGGGACACAGTTCATCCTGTTCCACCAAGGAGTCCCCGTCCCCACCCAAGGAGAAGAGATCGGGAAGGAAATGCCATCACCAGAAGAAGGAGAGGGCCAGATCAGAGTCCTGCCTGAAATCGCCTCATCGGGTGTCTGCTACTTCCACCACCGGCGGGAGGTCAGAATGGGTCCCCCCAGGTACCAAAGCAGCTTCTGGGGAACCTCAGAGGAAGTCGACAGACTCCACTCAGGCAAAAGGTAAGGAGTCTTCCTGCACAGGACAGCTGTCCACCCAGATCCCCTTGGCCCACCGACCTCATAAACATGGGTCGACCCGCGAGGGACAGGCATTGGCTTCAGGCAAATCCATGGTGCTCACCAACCGTAAGCCTCCTGACATGTCCGATGAGCACAAGAGAAAGGATGAATCAGAGAAACACCGGGAGATCATCAGGTACCAGACACCTCAACCACCCAAACACTGGGCATCATCTGCTTCCCAGACGACAGGGCATTCCGACTCTACATCAGATAATGAGGCATCTCCAGTGAAAGAAAGGCTGTCAGCCCCAAAGGATCGGCCCTTGGCCCCAGCAACCATTTCCCCAGACGTGGGGGTACTGGATGCCCAACAGTCTCCATCTAAAGAGCCGGACGTCAGACCACCAGACACAGCGGACCTGAGGCCCGCTGTACCCATGGACCCAGAGCCTGAGGACCCGACGCCTCCACCTTTGGACCAGATGCCCGGGCCCTCTGGAGCTCCAGATCAGATGCCCCCACAGCCAGTCGTTCCACTAGCTGAGGTGGGAGTGCTTTTTAATTCGTGGTGGCATACAGTCAAGGGGGATCTCCTCCATAGGCCCAGGGATCCATCCCCAGTATGCACACCACCCAGAGACCTAACTCCTGAGCGGCCTTTACCACTGAAGGACCGGCCACATGACAAGGAAGACAAGTGGACTCCCTGGTCCAATGGCTGCAAGAGGCACCCATCGTCCATCCCTTCATCCGGCCGCCACCTGCCATTGTCTTCAGGGGACAGTGCAGGGGACTCATCCTCTGACTATTCTTTGGAAGACAAGCTCCCCATTCCATCTCCAAATCCGGGAGACTCACTGAAGTCACCCCCCAGATGACCCATCCTTCTTGGACATCATGTGCCATATTCAGGCCCTTTATCAATGGGACACCAAGGAATTAGACCCAGAAAGGTGTAGACTGGCCAAATTCTTGGGGGCCACAGATCCCAAACCATTGGTCATCCCTCCTTTGGTGAAATCTTTTCAAGATGTGACTAAGTCCATATTGCGTCATCCGGCCACTACAACCGCAGTCCCTCGTACAGCCGATAGACTGTACAAGACACCAAAAGGGGAGCCTTTTCTGGGTGAGCACCCAAAGGCAGACTCAATGGTCCTGACAGCTGCCCATGGCAGGGCACAACAACCACACCACATGAGTGCCCAGCCATTGGAGCCAGAATCTAAGAAACTAGACCAGATGGGGCGCAAGGTGTACTCCTCGGCAACTTGCACTGTCAGGTCACTCAATTTCCTGGCCTACATGGTCACCTACCAAAAATCCCAATGGGAAAAGGCAATGGACCTGGCCAAAGTACAGCTAGATTCAGAGGGTAAGGCAGAAATCCTTGCTGTGATTCAGTCTGGCATGGATGTAGACAAGCACATCCTCAGGAGTTCTAATGACTCCGCGGATACAGCAGAAAGAGCAGCAGCCACCGGCATTTACATGCAGAGGCATGCCTGGCTCAGGGTTTCAGGCTTCCAACAGGATCTTCAGGATGCTATCCTGGATTCTCCTTTCCAAGGACCAGTCCAGTTTGGTCAGGACAAAGAAAACCTGATTACTGGACTTCAAGACTCAGGTAAAGCTGTGTCTGAAGTCCACAGGATGTACCGGTTGGAGCCACAATCCACACACTGCCATCCCTTTTGGAAAAACCAGGGACAGCAAGGAATATGCCAGACTCAACACAAGGGAGGCTTCAAGAGAAAAGGTCACCCTGTCTCTTCAGGCGCCCAGGGCCCCAAAAACCCCAAGGCACCAATACCTCCCCTGCCTACACCCTCCAACACAGCATGACTCCCTATCAACCTCCTCTCTACCACAGCATGTGCAGGGGGAGGCAGTAGGAGGGAGATTCTGCCTCTACCTATCCGGCTGGTCCAGTATAACATTGGACCAGTGGGACCTCCAGATGGTAGAGAGATACTTCCTAGAGTTCACCCAGTTTCCACCAGACAACCCACCAGTCCCCTCCCACTGCTTCCCTCCCATGCACTCCTCATGAGGGAAGAGATACAGGCTCTACTGAACAAAAAATCCATATAGGAGGTTTCCTTTGCTCAAAGGGGAAAGGGATTTTATTCCCATTTCTTCCTCATTCAACAAAGATGGGCGACCTCCATCCCATTCTGGACCTGAGTCAACTGAACAACTTTATCGAATACAAGTGGTTCAGAATGGTGACGCTGGCGAGCCTGTTACCAATGCTCCACCAAGGAGACTGGCTTTGCTCACTGGACGTGCAGGATGCCTACATGCACATCAGGCTCCTGCCATCCCACAGGAAGTACCTACGCTTCACCTTCCAAGGAGGACATTACCAGTTCAGGGTGCTGCCATTCGGCCTATCCTCAGCACCAAGGGTTTTTACTAAGTGCCTGGCAGTGGTAGCGGTGGCCCTCAGGAGAAGGGGTCACTTTGTATACCCCTACCTGGACGACTGGTTTTTTACTGCATCAACAGAGGGCCAATTGAACAGGACCTTGGAGGAGACATTCAGCCTGTTCCAGACTTTAGGCATTACCCTAAACTTGTCCAAGTCACAACCAAGGCCAGCTTAAAGGCTGCAATACATTGGAGCAGTCCTGGAGACAGTCCAAGGGAGTGCTTTTCTCCCTGCAGACAGGGCAACAAGGCTAAGGGAAGTCACTCGTAGGATACAAGACTCGGACTTGGTTCCAGCAAGAGTGGTTTTACAATTGTTGGGTCACATGGCAGCAGCTATTGTGACAGTTCCACTCTCGCATCTGAACATGAGGATTCTGCAATGGCACCTCAAGGTTCAATGGGATCAAGGTACGGACAAGCTGGAATAGCCCATTCTGATCTCCAGCGCAGTCCAACAATCCATGATCTGGTGGCTCACCCCAACCCGGTTGAGCATAGGGGTTCTGTTTCAACAATCCAGTCCACTGCAGACTCTCACCACTGACGCATCGGGACTGGGATGGGGAGCACATCTTGCTCCACATCAGACAAGGGGCTCCTGGTATCCAATAGAACAAGCTCTCCACATAAACTTTTTGGAGATGAGAGCTGTTCTATATACCCTTCAAGATTTCCAAGGGGTGCTCCTTCCTGGACCTCTACTGGTCCAGTCGGATAATACCCAGTAGTCTTCCATCTCAACAAGCAAGGGGTACACACTCGTATCCCCTATCCAGAGAAGCGATTAGAATTTGTTCCTGCGCGGTGGATCACAAACTGGACATCACAGCAGTTCATGTTCCAGGAATCCACATCCTCACAGACAGCTTAAGTCTCTCTCAGTCTCAGATCCACGAGTAGGAACTACAGCAAGAAGTCAAAAATGACCTCTTTGAAAGGTGGGGTCAGCCAGAAATGGACCTCTTTGCGTCCCACACAACGCCAAACTGCCCACTTTCTGTTCACTAGATCCAGGGCCTGGTGTTTTCTGGTGAGACACATTGTCCCTCTCTTGGACAGGGAGGTTTCTGTATGCTTTCCCTCCCTTCCCTCTACTTCAGAGGGTCCTACTCAAGTTGCCGGCAGAAGAAGCCAGGATGATACTGGTAGCGCCATTCTGGCCATGACAGATTTGGTTCCCACTGTTGCAACAGCTGGCATCGGATCTGCCAGTTCCGTTGCCCCCTCCACTCACTTGCACTCCCAAGAGTAAGGCGTTAGTCTATCCGAACCTCCAGTCCTTGCACCTGCATGCTTGGCTCCTGCGGACTTAGCCAGGGATAGGTTTGAAGTATCCTTTAGAGTGGCAGAGGTACTCGTGGCAGTGAGAAAACCATCTATCAGGGTGACCTACACCATGAAATGGAAGCATTTCTGCTTATGGGCAATTCCCTGTTCTCTGGATCCCCTGGGTTGTCCGGTGGAATCAGTGTGAGAGTATCTTCTCCAACTGTCAGATTTGGGTCTCAGGTACTCATCCATAAAGATGCATCTCTGCACTCTGTCAGCTTACCATGCATCAATAAACAGGAACACTCTGGCACAGCTGGACATCTCCAAGACCTTCCTGAGAGGTATATTGCATATGAACCCCCCCAGGAGAGACCCAGTACCGTTGTGGGATCTCCTGTTCATTTTAGAAAAGCTCACCTTGCCACCCTTTAAACCAGCCACAAGTTGTGAGCTCTGCCTTCTCTCTTGAAAGGTGTTATTTTTAGTTGCCATTACTTCAGCACGGAGGATTTCCGTGCTGCAAGCTCTGATGTGTAAAGAGCTTTATCTAGTTTTTCACAGGGACAGAGTAGCCCTGCGTACAAACCCAAGGTTTTTACCAAAGGTAGTGTCTGAGTTCACGTTGAACAAGGACATTCAACTACCAGTTTATTACCCAGAGTACTCGAACAATGGGGAGGCATTGTTACATACTCTGGATGTACATAGAATTTTACGTTACTATCTGGCTAGGACTAGATCCACCAGACAGACCAGTTGTTTGTCTCCTTTGCCCACAGGAAACTTGGAGCACCAGTCACAAAACAAACCCTAAATGGCTAATGCACTGCATCACTTTTTGCAACCGGCACCACAACAAACCCCTACCGGGACCAATGAGGGGTCATTCTGCCAGAGGGGTGGCGACATCTTTCGCTTCCCTTCAAAATGTATTTTCAGCAGACCTCTGTGCGGCCGCTACTTGGATTTCATTGCACACCTTCGTGAGGCACTACAGTCTGGACATTGCTTCCAGAAGGAGAACAGGTTTCGACTTAGCAGTCTTTCAGGGACTCCTCTCCTAATTTACCACAGTGTTTATTGTCCTCTGCCCTTTTTGATCTGTGTCTCTCCTTGGGCATTGCTTGGGACTCAGTCCTAATGGTATTACCTGCTGCAAGAGCTCCCTGTCACAGCATGTGGGAATAAACTTTATACGAGGCAAATTTACAGGTTTAAAACACAGCGCGGTGTGATATTTATTTTTCAAAAGTTCGAAAAATAATAAAAAAAAACTGCAAAGAAAATCACTACTTAACATAAGTAGTTTCTCATATAATACAGTCCTGGATCTTACAGCTCCTAAGACGCTTCTCTTCTGCATACAACAGCTTGTCTGCCTCTCTCTCTGTTCCCTCAGTGCTGAGCCACACTGGACTGAACTGAAGTGAACTCAGTGAAGAGGTTTTTATATCTTTTTGATGGGGTCACCTGACTGAGCCCTTTTCTGTTTACATGTCTGGACATGCTGTTTCATGTCTGAACATGTTGTTTCAAATCAAGGGGGATGTTCGGGGATTTCCAGGTTCAGTTAAAGGTACAGCGTATATCTTCACAGATATTGACTCTCTATACGTCTGATCCACAGTGACAAAGCACTTTTATAAAGTATACCACATTTTCATACATAGAACCTTATATAGTAACAGGTTTATAGTGTGAATTTATGAAAATACCTTAAGGAGTTCTTATAACTGTACTAATCATGAAATTATTATTGTTTTATAAGACTTCTGAATCCTTTTTATTTAAAAAGGCTTTATTAGCTGTATGTATTCCTATTTAAAACAGCCTTCATTTTTTTTTTATACACAAAATGCACTTGTGCACTTTACACAACACCTCTCTGGGTGTTTGGCATCATTCCAGGGAATGGATGGATAAAAATGGAAAAAGAATGAAAAGAGAGAACTAGTAGGAAGTTTAGAAGGGATAGTAAAGAGCTATGCTAGGTGGCTGACCTAGGGTAGGGGGGAAAAGAAGAAAAGCAAAGAGAAAAGTGTTAACTGTTGCTAGGAAATAAGGAGATAGAAAAGTGATCCATCAGTCACAGCCAAGGGTGTAGCCTAACTCTGCCACACTCCCCCTCGAAGTGAGATAGTATAGTTACATAAGAACTTACCATAACAGTAGATCTTCGAGAGGAGCTCTTGCAGCAGGTGGCTTTCCCATCCACCTGCCCCTGGGGACAACACATTACATATTCTCTTTGGGGATGGGAGAGCCTCCTCGGTTCTCCATCTATATTTTCAGCTAGGTCTCTGGCAGGAGAACTGAAATGGCACCGGGGGACCGCCCCCTTTATACCACGTCTGACGTCGGGCAAAGCCGACGTCAGGGGCGGTCCCCTGCCACAGACTGCTAGCTAGAAAATTTTTCCGTGGGAGCCTAATGCCTAGCGGCCTTAGTCCTAATGGTATTATGTGCTGCAAGAGTGCCTCTCGAAGATCTACTGTTACAGTAAGTTCTTACGTAACTGTACTTTTCTCCCCTAGTAACCTGTCTATCTACTTCCCTCCTGCCCTCCATACCTATCCTCTTCTCTCCCTCACCTCCATCTTCGCCTTGTTCCACCCCCTGGCAGGGTTCTTAGCATCCTGAATGGGCCAGTCCTTGTATGCCTCTCACCTCCCCTCTTCCCCTCTTCTATACCCTCACCTATCCCCCACCCACAGGTCTATCACCATGTACACCCCACCCCCCAGGTCGCACCGTGAGATGAGCAACTTGTTGTTCAGTGTGCCCTCCTAGTGAAACGTTTCAATAAATAAATTAACATGAGATGTTCAACCTTTTCTCCCAGCCAAATATTATAGTGCACCCTGAGGGACTCCAAGTGTTCCCGTTCAGTTTGTGGGGAATTAGCTAAGATCTGTTGTTCCACAGATCTAATCTGAGCTAAGAGAAGAGAAGTGGTATGTGAAGCTTCTTTCTTGTGTCTAGAAGCCAATCTGATTATTTCACCCCTGAGTGCACATTTGAACGCACCCCAGAGGATATCTAATTTAGGCATGGTGGGTGAGTTAAGGTCAAGAAATAACCTAGTAAAGTGCTGTAGCCACTCCACCATGGCATAGACTTTTAATAGTTGATTATTTAGGCACCACATTTTGTCTCACACCGTGGAGGAGACCAGGTTGACCTGCAGAACTACTGGGTGATGATCAGACACCACTTTGGCACTGTAATGACATAAGACAATATCCAGTAAAGATTCCTGGCCCAACAAGAAGAAATCAATTCGGGAAAAAGAATTGTGAGGGGCAGAGTGAAACGAATATTCCCTTGTTGGATATAACGCCCTCCAGGGATCAACCAGGCCTAAGGAATCCATAAGGTCTCTTAAGGCTAACTGGCTTGGGGTAAGAACTTGACCATGCCTGCTGGGCTGATCCAGTTCATCATTTAGTACAACATTCCAATGCCCAGCAAGAATCATAGGAAGGGAGGCCCATGGGGACAGTAATGGTATTAATTGGAAAAAGAAGGAAGTGTCTTCTGCATTGGGACCATAAACCGACCCCAGTACCACTTCCACATGTCCCAGCAGAGACCTCACAAATATGTATCGCCCCTGGGGATCTATAAATACATTATGGTATGACATAACCAGATCCTTTGAACAAAATCTTAAAGCTCCCAAATCCTCCCAATTCTAGTCGCTGAAGTGCAAGGAGAGGTTGGAAAGAGAAAGGATCTTCGTATAAGGGTGGAAACACCCCTCCCAGAGTAATATTAATGCAGCAAATCCCTTCCGAGTAAATGTAGGAATAAACTGTATAAAGCCACCCCCCACATCTTAAGTCCCTTACAGTAAAACCAAAAAAGGCCTCTCTCCCTTCAAACTGGTGCATGAAGCTCCTACCCACTATAGCCGATTGCTCCACTTATCCTTGCTCCCCCCTTCCCACATAACAACCTATACAAGTATTTGTAAACTACCTCCCCTAAAAACTATTATTTCGATCTACATCAGTGTGTCCCTTAATTACTGCAGAGAAAAACATGAGAAATCTAACCTGTCCAACAATGGTGTAGCAACCTAAACAAAGAAAGATTAAGTAACCTCAGTTCAGGTCTTGTCCCAAACAAGCTTAAGAATCTCCATGTAAATGTTAACACCTTAAAGTAAGCCAAATAAGAAAAGATTGTGCTGTTGGCTAATTTCCATGGTGAGCCCCCCATAGCCATCCAACTTGTTATTTAGACAGAAAATATTGAAAAGCTAAGGACCAATACACCCATGAACCCCGCAATGGGTCCTAGACAATGACATTATAGTGTATAGTGGAGTGCTATTCTGTATAGAATTCCATCCCTTTCAACATGCTGTTCTACCACAGTTCCAATGTCATGGAATGCTGTTCTACCCTACTGTGGTAGAACAGCATTCTAGAACCTCTAGAGACTGCATGAGTCAGTTTCATTTTAAAAGCAAAAGAACTCACAAAACATATTTTTCACACAATACTATACACTATAAAAAATACAGGATGAGCAACTCTATGCACAGTCAGTGTGTTTTGCCACCTCGGGATTCTGATTCCCGTGGACCTCTTGAGTTTTGCTCTCAAGGTTAGAGGGAATCAGAATCCTTCTGTGCCAGAACATACTGGTTCTGCATAGTTGCCCATCCAGTATTCTCTATATTATAAACCTCAGAGATGTTGGATAAAAGAACAATCAACCACATTAAAGATTTAGTTAAGTGCATTGAACTAAAGCACTCGCAAGAAGCTTACAGTGGTCCGCCAGCAGGGGTAACTCCAAGTCAAAGGTTCAGGCTGCTCCACCCATCGTAATATGTTTGACAAACAGAGAGAGCAGCTTCCCTGAACCAGTAGCCTGTTAGGATTGCCTGAGTCCAAGATAGTCATATAAGATGCGGCATATAATTGTTCCAAACCAGTTGCCAAGTTCGAGTCGGGATCGCTTATCGCATCTTAATGAAAAATAGCAGTGCGAGTCAGAATCCTCCATCAAGGTAGAAAACAAATCTGAACTTGGATGACTGTGGTTTCTAAGAGTGGCGCAGGTTGAAGATGCAGGGAGGTGATATGTAGACAGTCTCCCAGGGCCCGTTGATATTGCTGATAATTACCATCTGATAGCATGGCTCTTACGTGTGCAGCCACTCCATCCGGCTCCATATCACATTGGCACCCCAGTGTGTAGCGATGTCATCCTTCAGTCCAAGATACAGGCTTGAAACAAGGCTCGGCGCACCGCAGGGGAGCCACCAACAAAGGAAGAAGCAGTAGCTGAAAAAGATCCTTTTAAAGGGGAAATAGACCACCCTCTGAAGGTGAGCCAGCCAAATCAATATTCATGTACTTCCCCAACAAAAAGAAAGGAAGCTAGACAGATATATAAAGCACAGGTACTGTTGTAAGCTTCACCAGTTTTAAAAAGAGAGCAGATAGACACCTGCCATTACAACACTACAGTCCCGTGGTTCGGCCACGGATATACACTGTACACTTAAGTAGCCAGATTTAGGGGTCTAAAAGGATTAGTGTCCCCCAGTGGTCCATCCCTACTGGTGTTTGTCAGAGGTGGTACAGTACAGTATATAGAAGAACGAGGGTGATTAGTGGCACAATTGTGGATTGTCTTCCATTACAAGGATGCCCCCATACAGAATAACTGACCAAGTCTTGCAGGGTGGAAAGTAGGCTCAAGGGTAGCACAGATGCATGGACCGGGGAGACCACAAACATAAGGGTACGCTCCAAAAGAAGGAAAAATACTGCCTTTAACAATAGGTTTTAATAACCGGTGCAGTCCATAGCCCAGAGCACTTGCTGATCTTCCAGTTACCAAACAGGTGTTACTCACTGGTCTTTGAAGAGGTTGGGTAGCAACTTCTTAAGGTTTTGAGTGGCCTGCTCCACAGTCTCAAAAGAATGCCAGGTATTTTGCAGGGAGCATTTTAATTAAGATTTCAGCACTCCAGACAAGAAATTTCAGTTGAAAGATTTTTTTTACTGTGTAAAAAAAAATTCATCTGGTACAAAATTTGTACTTACAAAAAACGAAAAGCAAATGTGCACAATTTGATACACCCTGGCAACAGTATAAAGTGCTTTTCCAAATTCAGGTTCCCAGGATTAGTGCTTTCAACCTCAGCGCTTCGGGGTCTCCTACCACTTCGTCAGGAATACCCTCAGTGACTCAGGTGCAAATCATCCAATTAAGAGAGGACCCCTGTGTTTAAAGTGAACAAGGAAACTGCATTCAGCCCTTCTATCTTTAGTGAGGATGGTTCTTATTTCGAGTTTTTTAAGGTAATTCCCTATTAGTTAACCCTCCCCACTGCAGACATGAATACAGATCCTAAATTTTATGTACACCAGAGGTCACTCAAATACAGAGTTGCATAATTGAATAACATTACACCAAGAAACATATTAGAAAAAAAACACACTTATGCATACATTACGGCGCCATAATGATTTGGGACCCCCCTCATCCCCTTACATCATTTTAATATTTTTACAATCTCTGTTTTATTTTTTATTTTATTTTTCACTATTTTAATTTTTGCATGCAGAACAGTACCTAATGGAAAGAAGATCTCAGGATATTATTCAATTCAGTACCTATATGGTTTTTAATGTACAAATGGTTTCCAGTCAATGCACTCATTAAATCCATTCAGTCTTAAGGTCCTAAACTTAAATATCCATGCAGTTTCCTTTTTGTCCAATTCCTGTTCCTTACCCCCAATCTTAGAGGGGACACGATCAATTCCCATATCCTTGATGTTATGGTCCCTCACATTTTCAGCTTCCTGTAAGTGTTTTGCTATTGGATGATTTTCATCCTGCCCACGAATCGCCCTGAAGTGCTCCTGTATTCTTTCTTTAAGGAACCTGGTTGTACAGCCAATATAGGTTTTACCACCTGTGCACCACAGGACATATATTACATATTTCGTGGTGCAAGTGATAAAGCTCCCAATTTCTATTTCACGAAGTCCTAAAGGTCCAGGATTAGCAAATTTCTTTGATTTTATAGCATCCTTGCATGTGTTGCATCTACGACATGGAAAAAATCCACAAGGCTTTTTTCCAAGCCAGATGCCTTCACTTGCCTCCTTTTTGAACTCACTTCTACACAGGACGTCACGTAACCTTTTGCCCCTCTTGAACATTACCAGGGGCTCACACTCTCCCACCTTTTTCAGGTCATCATCTAAGCTTAATATATGCCAGTGTTTAACCACAATTGTTTTTACATCCATTGAAACTGGCCCATATATGGATACAAACACCAATTTGTCTTGCTTCACCTTTGGTATTTTATATTCAAGCAGGTCCCACCTCTCTATCTGATCTATTTTGTATGATGCTTGTTTTAAGATGTTTTCTTCAAAGCCCCTCTCCCTTAATCATACAAAGAGATCCTCTTTTGATCTCTGAAATTCACTATCAGTAGAACTGTTCCTTTTTAGACAGACTAACTGTCCAAAAGGCAGGTTCACTATAGTGTGTTTGGAATGGGAGCTTCGAGCACACAGGACACTATTTCCTGCCGTAGTTTTCCTATAACATCCTGTCTCCACCCTTTCTCCTGGTGTTCCTTTTAGTTTCAAATCCAAATATTCAATCTCCATACTATTACATTTGGCTGTAAATTTTAAACCAACCATATTGCTGTTCAGGTACTGTAAAAACAGTTTGACCTCTTCTTCCATTCCATCCCAAATAAAAATAAAATCATCGATAAATCTCCTACATTTAATTATTTTATCATAAACTGGATTTTTTGACTTGTCCAGGATGGCCCCCTCCTACCACCAACCCATAAACAGGTTGGCATAGGAGGGGAGCACCGAGGAACCCATCGCCATTCCGCACTGCTGCATCTAAAAAACATCTTCAAAAAGAAAAACATTGGATTCCAAAATTAAGGACAGAGATTTTATAATAAAAATTAAAAGATTTTTTTATAAATTCCACAGGATAATTCAGTCTAGATTTTTCCATAAGTTTCTTTACAGCCCTTATACCCAGATCATGACTGATCGAGATGTATAAGGCTGAGATATCCACTGTTAGCCATCTACAATTTTCAGTCCAAATAATCCCCACTCCCCAGGTCCTTCAGTACTGCCATAGTGTCCTTCACCAAGGAAGGTAATCTGCTTGCTTCTTGTTGCAGAAGACCATCCAGGTAAATTGCCAAAGACTCTATTAGAGATCCACAGCCTGATATAATCAGCCGTCCTGGCGGGTTAACACTGTCTTTATGAATTTTTGGCAAATGATAGAAGACAGGGACAAGGGGATTTTCTTTCTTTAAAAAGTCATTTTCCTGCTCTGTAATCGTCCCTGCTTCCAATTCATTCTCCAAAAATGTAAATAACTTCATCTTGATTTCAAAACATGGATTACCTGTCAATCTTTCATAAATGTTTGGGTCACTAAATTGTCTAAGGGCTTCCTCCCTATATTTTAGCTTATCCATTACAACAACATTCCCTCCCTTATCCGATGCTTTAATAATAATGTCGATAGAGGAGTGCAGTCCATTTAATGCTTGCCTTTGTTCCCCATTTAGATTATCCCAACTTTGTAAGGAGACCTGAAGGCAAGTAGGATAGGTCATCCAAAATCTAATCCCCGCTGCAATGAGTTTAGCCACCACAGGATGGAATGTGGCTCTTTTCTGATGAGTAAGAAATGGAAGACCTTGTGTGAGCCAGAGTTTGGAGCCTTCCCATAGGATTTCTGTTAGCTCTCTGGTCTTTTGTAGAACATATTGTTTATCCAGAAAGTTAAGTAGCTTGAGGATAAAGAAACGTGGTGGAGATTTTATTGGGGGCTTAGGGCGGAGAGAGTGATGTGTCCGCTCCACCACATAGATCGAATTGTTTGGCGAAGGACCAGCTAGCTTTTCTAGAAGTTTCTGGAAGAACAGTACCAGAGTGGCCCCCTCTGCTCCTTCAGGAAGTCCAAAAATTATTAGGTTATTCCTGCGGCTTCTCCCCTCAAGGTCCTCCAGTTCTTTCTCCACTTTAGCAAGTCTCTGCCACAGGGTAGCTGTGTCCAACTCAGAATGGTCCTTCCATTTTTCCAACTAAATTGCACGGGTTTCAGCATCTCTCATACGTCTGCCCAAGTCCCCAAATTCCATTCTCTTAGATTTAAGTTCTTCAGTGAGCTCTTTCAAGGAGTCTTTAAATGGTTGAAATTCAAGAAGAAAGCATTCCCCAGAGAGTGATAGGGATGCAGCCATAGTGGTAGTGGCATGGCTGGCACCTGCTCCTTGGGTCTTTGGCCTCTTGGACTGTTTATCTGGCATCTGAGGAGGATTGGGCCACGGGGGAGCCTGCCGCATCTCTTATCCGACATAGCACAAATTTGCAATCTAAAACCACAAAACATGATGTCGGGCACTCTGCAGGATAGATTCCTCACTGCTGAAGAAGTTAGGGACCACTTTGCAGGTAGTAAATTAAGCTGTAAAAGTGGAGAAGATGGGAGCACTGGATCTGAGCAGCTTCTTTGGTGAGAGCATCATGTGAGTTCCCCCTTGCCTGCCTTTCTACAGGACTATGCCTCTGATGTGTCCTCCTAACCTCCCAGCATATCTAACCTCAGTATACCCACATGCATGTCCCATCCCCTCCTGATCCCCACCATCTCAGCAGATATGACTTAATCTGTAAGTTTGTTCCACTCTGCAGCCACCCTTTTGGTAAAAACAAAAAGTAATTTCTGCATCTTTTTAGCTTTTAACCAGTCTCATGGAGTTACCCCTGTTAGAAGTCCTTTGTGTTTACTCTGTTGATACCATGGATAAATAAAAGTCTCAATCATGCCACCTCCTTTGCACCTGTCCTCCAGGATGTACATGTTCCAATCCTCCAGGAGTTCCTCGTAAGATCTTCCTGCTGTCCCAGTTCATCTTGGTAGCCCTCCTGTTCACCACATCTGATCTGTCCCTGGCCTTTCTTTTTTTTGTTTTGTTTTTTTGTTTTCATTGTTTTTAACATAACATTTTGCCCCCCCCCCAACCATCACTTGCTCCTTCTGTTTGCATCTTTTTTGCTGCCAGTGATCCCTCAGCCTCATTTGCCACTCCTCCCACTGTCACAGCTTGTGGGAATCCACATGGAGCAGAGCCTGAGTGTGCTGGCAACTGTCATTTAGACAGCTCAGTATGCGTGTCTTTTTTTCATTTCCTCCCTGCCTGAAGTAACTCCCTCCACCCCGTGGTGTGAGCAGTACCTCTGTCAGCATCACGTTATATAAACCCTGCAGTGAGAGCAAGCACCATGGCCCAACCACAGGGGGCTGCTGTGGTGATGGAACTCACTGCCGACCCTCCCCAACTGAGGCACGTTTCTACCTCATCCAGGCCTGCCTTCTGAGGCTGTGACCTGAGTCCGCTCCCGAGCTCAGGTCACTTGCATGGCAACACAGTGTGCTGCTGCCGGGGCTTCAGGACAGCCTCTGTCCCTCTTTTTCTTAAGGCGTGGGTTCCAAAATTGTACACAGTACTTCAAGAGAGGTCAACCCAGCAACCTGTAGAGGGCCTAATCACCTCCCTCCTTCTGCTAGTGATTCCCCCTGCCTGTGCATTCCAGCATTCTATTCGGCTTTCCCATCATTTTATTGCATTGAGTCGCTACCTTGAAAGCATCCATGATCACCACCCCCAGATCTTTTTCCTTCATTGTGCTGGCTACCACTCAATCATCCTGTATCCTGTTTTCATGTTTTTGGCCGCTATGTGCATGACTCTACATTTCTTTGCTTTAAATTTCAGCTGCCACACTTTCAACTGTCCCTTAGTTTTCTTCAGATCCATCTTCATGGCCCTAGCCCCCTTCTTAGAGTCCACTCTACCGAAGATCTTTATATCATCTCAGAAGAAGCATGTCTTCCCTTGAATTCCCACCTCTGTGTCACAAATGAACATATTGGGAAAAAACAGCCCCAAGACCGACCCCTGGAGCACCCTGCTAGGTACTTCCCTGATCCCTCATAACTCACTGTTCGGTACTACTTTCTGAATCCTCCCACTCGGCCATTTTTACTCACCTTGTTATTATATCCCCAATCCCCAAATCACTCAGATCTTACTTTGAGAGAGGCTCTTGCAGCAAGTTAATAACTATTACGACTAAGCCGCCAGGCACTAGGACCATGCGGAAAACTTTAGCTAGCAGTGTCGGGTGGGGGACCACCCACCCAATGTTACGTGACTGACATCAGCGTGATGCTATATAGTGAGCGGTCCCCATGCCCGCCCTCCAGTTCTTTCCTGCCGTTGACCTGCGCACGTCGGACCTCGTGGAGAATGCTGCTATTGTCGACACAATCTTGGATAAGTATTTTACTCAATTTTTTCCTCATTTAAAAATTGTATTAGTGTTTGATTTAAGATTTATTTATGTTGTCTCCAACACCTTCCGAATTGCATAAAAACAAGTGCGACTACTGCGGATCACAGCACCCTCATAAGGACAGCAATTCCTTCTGTCTCGACTGCCTGGCACCAGAGCACAAGACAGAGGACTGTGAGGCCTGCCAGAGCTTCAGTCAGGCCACATGGAAATGCTGTCAACAGGCCCTGGAAGCCCATATTTTAAAACAAAAAATGGCATCCATGGAGAAGGAGCTCCAGAAACTCAGGAGTTCCTCATAATCTCCGGAGGGACATTGCAAGAAGAAAAAGGCAAGGAGAGACATCGGGACCAGGATCGGTCTCCATCATGCCTGCGATTCCCCCCAAGGACTGCAGACACCGAGCGTCAAGAAATCCAAGATAAAAAACAGTCCCACTGCGTTTCAACACTGTATGGAGTGTGGGGAGGCCTTTGTCAAGGCTGACCCCCACCTTGTCTGTGTTTATTGTCTGGGGTTTGACCACCTCAAAACAGACTGCCAGATTTGTAAAAATGTTCCTAAGGCCATTCTGGAAAAAAGATTGAGTAGGCTAAAGGAAAGGAGACCGAGAAGTCCGCCGACCCAGATGGCCAGCCTGGTTTGGTTTGGATCGAACCTGAGGGGGTGCCCACTGACCTGGGCAAGACATCCTCGGGCAAAAGGAGAGTCGATGCCGAGGGGTCGGTTACGAAAAAAAGATGAAAAAAGTCAGCCAGTTTGGATCCGGCTCCCCATACTCCAACTGCTGAAGAAATAGCCAAGGCAATCAGTATAGTGCAATCGCTTTGCTCGGTTCAATCCAAACCTGTGCCGTCGGTTAGGTGCTCGGTTCGGTCGGATCCTACTCCATCGGATTCTGATCTGGATGCTTATTATGAAGTGGAGCGAGAGGGGGATGAAGACTTACCGGATGATGATGACATTGATTTTGAAGGTCTGGATGTGCCTATTGAACCGGACATCTCAACTGACGGACTCTCCGATGTGTCCCCTCCCAGGCTTTCTGAGTCCCCATCTCACTATTTGTTTTATAAAAAGGTGGCTGAAACTCTCCAGCTTTCTATGGTAGAAGCTGTTGAGGAAGAAAAGCCTAATTTTGTTGAAATGATGGACATCCCAGAGTCCAAGAGGTTGTCTATACCCCTCCACAAATCTTTGGGGAAACAGACAAAAAAGATTCTACAGACACCAAATTCTTTGCCTGCTGTGGACAAGAGAATGGACAGGAGGTACATGCTGTCAGGCTCGTGTACAGAGTTTTTGTACAATCGTTGCAGCTATGTTGGGGTAGTGCAGACTGCAGCCTGTGACAAGGCTAATATACCTTTGGCTTTACACCCCCCAGATAAAGACTCCAGGAAGGTGGATGCCATGGCCAAGAAACAATATTTGGCATCCTCCTTGGGACTCAGGCAGGCTAATTATATGGCCTACACAGCCAGGTACCAGAAGTCCAGGTGGGATACGGTTCTGGAACTGGCAAAACAGGCCTCCCCCCAGCTAGCCAGAGAGCTGGAGGAAGTGGCTGCTGATGGGATTGAGGCATCCAAAGTGCAATTCCATGCTGCTGTGGACTCCAATGATGTGGCATCAAGAGTCATGGCTATATCTGTGTCTCTCAGCAGATTTGCTTGGCTCAGATGCACTAACCTTTCTCAGGACACCCAGGCTAAGGCCATAGATTTCCCTGTGGTGGGTAACTCTCTGTTTGGAGAGCAGACAGAGGCTTACATGAAGAAAATGGATGAGTACAGGACCATCTACAGGAGTGCACAGACCAAAGAGAGACAAGCCACTCCTCAAAAGCAGAAGTCTAGGGCAGGGGCAGGCCTTTTCACAGGCCTTTCTACCAAGCCCGGGCCTCCTCTCCCCTTTCCACAGAGGGAGTTCTTCTGAGGGAGAGGCAGGAGGGGGATGAGCAGGGCTGCATCCTCTTCCCAGTCCAAGGCTCCTGCCAAGCAGATGCCCTGATGTGTCAGCCCGGGTCGACGCCCCAATTCCAGTAGGAGTTAGGCTGGCTTACTACTTCCAGGCCTGGAAGTCTGTTACCTCAGACAGGTGAATCCTGGAAGTAGTAAGCCAGGGACTGGCCCTCAGTTTCAAAAAGTTTCCAAAAATGAGGGTCAAGTCTTTTTCCACCTGCAAACAACTCCGAAACCATTGCTTTAGAAGCAGAGGTTTCCTCTCTGCTGGCTCTCAGAGCTGTGGAGAGAGTTCCTAATCTATTCATGGGCAATGATCTGTAATCCAGGTATTTCCTTACTCCAAAAAAGACAGGGGAGTGGCGACCCATCCTAGACTTAAGGTATTTGAACAAACACATCTTAAAACCAAAGTTCAAAATCGTGACTCTGGGAGTAATTCTTCCCTCCCTAAGGCCAGGGGATTGGTTAACAGCCCTGGACCTCAAGGATGCCTGTTTCCACATTCCTGTCAGGTGCTCCCACAGAAGGTACCTCAGGTTTGAGTTGCCTTCAGGCCATTATCAATCCAGAGCCATGCCCTTTGGCCTTACATCGGCTCCAAGAGTGTCTACAAAGTGCATTGCAGTAGTAGTGGCCTTCCTCAGAAGGAATGGGATTTCTCTCTTCCCATACCTGGATGACTGGCTAATTGTAGGTCAGTCCTCCGACCAGGTCAAGTCAGCTCTACAAGTCACTCAAGTCTTGCTCAGTTCTTTCGGATTCCTTCTCAATCTACCAAAGTCAGTTCTCAAACCAGTACAACGTCTCACTTTCATAAGGATAGAATTAGATACTGTTCAAGCAAAGGCCTTCCTCCCCTTAGCAAGGGTAAAGGCCCTTACAGATCTCACTTCCTCATTTCATCCTCTGGTCTCTCATCTAGCAAGACATTTTCTCCAGCTCCTAGGCCACATGGCAGCTTCCACTGCAGTGGTACAAGGAGCCAGGTTCCAGATGAGGGACATTCAGTTCCACCTGCCCTTTTTGTTCGGGAAGATCTAGAAATTAGGAGAGTAGAGGAAACAGTTGAATTAGGGAAAGTAGAAATTATAACAATTGAACTTTTGGGAATAAAAGGGAAAAAAGTAGGGTATCAATGTTCTATAGAGCACCAGACATGGACTTGAAAGAGACAGAAGCATTTCTGGACCACATAGGTAGTTTGGCAGAAGATACTGATGTAGTACTAGTATTGATGGGAGATTTAAATATGCCAGAAATTAAATGTGGTAAGAATCAGATAGGTAACAACATATTTTGTAGATTTCAGGAAGAACTAATGGCAGCAGGTATCCAGCAATGAATACGAGAGGCAACAAAGGGTGAGAACATACTGGATGTCATTCTTACAAATAGAAGTGATATTGTTAAACAAATTACTATTCAGCCACAAGGGGGGATGAGTGATCATAATACTATATTATTTGAGTTAGATTGGACAACTGAGTTGGCAAAAGGTAGTACAATGTAATACCTGTATAAAAAGGGTGATTATAGGGCCATGAGGTAGGTATTAATGGGTATAAATTGGGAGGACATGATTAATAATCATGATATAAAGAAATGATGGGAAATGTTCCTATAAAAACTTAATGAGATCAGAGAGAATTATATCCCACAAAGAAGAGTTTATAATAATAAAGGGAAAAAGCCCCCATGGCTAACTAGGAGCATAGTCAGACTTTGTAGAAAAAAGAAAGCCCACTTTCAGAAAATGAAAAAGGATAAGACACCAGTAAATAAGGATAGGTATAGAAAGATACTAAGGAAACTTAAGAAGGAAATAAAGCAATCTAAAAAACAGCTCAAAATGAGACTAGCAATGAGTAAGAACAGCAAAAGCTTTTGTGCCTATGTAAATAGGCAGAGAGGAGGAAGTAGTACGGTAAGCCCATTAACAGTTAATGGAGAGGTGCTGTCTGATCCACTGGAAATGGCGAACAAATTTGCCAAATGTTTTGGCTCTGCATATTAGGACCAGAGTAATAGGTTAGAAATCAGGGTGGAGAATTGTGGTAAACTTGACCCAAAGGAAATACTGTAATAACAGAAGAGAAAGTAATGAAAAAGATTATGGGACTAAAGGGGGATAAAGCTGCAGGACCTAATGAGATCCACCCTTATATGCTAAAGGAGTTGAGAAATGAGTTAGTAACAGTTATTACAGTGTTGGAACAAAGGTCACTTGCTGAGGGTGTGGTACCTGAGGAGTGAAGGAAAGCATATGCGGTGCTGATATACAAAAAGGGGGAAAGGGACCAGGCAGTGAATTATAGACCAGTGAGCCTGACATTGGTGGTGGGGAAAATAATTGAGGGTCTTATTGGCGAAGCTATAAAGGGCATCATGATAAATAAGGGGAAAGTAGATAAAAATCAACATGGTTTTGTCTCTGGTAGGTCATGTGAGACTAATCTCATTTAAATAAATGGGTGGATGAGGGAAAGAGTGTGGATATGGTATTGCTGGATTTTAGTCGAGCTTTTGATACTGTCCCCCACTGTAAGATTGTTGAGAAACTGATTAGATTGGAAATTGACTCTTGTACTGTAAAATGGGTGGATCAGTGGCTAAAAAATAGGAAGCAACATGTTAGGATCCGGGATTGTCTGTCAGAACCTCAGCGGGTGGGGAGTGGTGTCCCCCAAGGTTCGGAATTGGGACTATTACTATTTAGCGTATTTATAAGTGATTTAGATATAAGTAGTGGGAATAAGTTGGTGAAATTTGTTGATGATGTGAAAATAGGAGGGGTAGTAGATACATTTGATGATAGGTTAACATTTGGAAGAGACTAATACAAATTTTGGAATGGGCAGAAGTAAATGGAATGAACTTTGACAATGATAAATGCATTATAATGCACTTGGGAAGAAAAGTGTTCAGCAGAATTATTATATGAAGGGTATAAAACTGAAAGTATCTACATGCGAGAGAGCTCTGGGAATCTATATCCAAAGTGACTTAAAGAATAGCATACATCGTAGAAATATATCTAACAAAGCCATGTATTTAGTAAATAGTATTAGACGGGGGCTTCACTCTAGAAGTGGGGAGGTGCTGATGCCGCTGTTTAGGACTCTGGTTAGGCCCTTATTGGATTATTATTCACTTGTATGGTGTCCCTTCCTAGTGAAAGATGTTAAGATGGTGGAAAGGCCACAACGGTCCTATACAAGATTGCTATCAGGGTGTGAAGGCTTAAATTATGAGGATAGATTAGAGAGACTGGGTTTGTGGACCTTGAGCGATAGGAGAGTTAGGGGGGATCTACTGTTTCTATACAAAATTTGAAAAGTTGAGAGTATGAGGATGGAGATGGGAATGGAATTTAAGGATCAAATGTATCTGTTGAGGGGACATGATAGGCAGTTGAAGGAAACAGTATGTAGGACAGAAATAAGAAGAAATGGATTTAAATGTAGGGCAATCAAAATGTGGAACTGAGTACCCCAGGTAGCTATGAATGTTGAAAGTTTAAGTCTACACTGAATAAGCATCTTACTGAAGTTGGTGACTTGTGTTGCCGCCACTGAATTGTGGGGAAAGCTTACATGGGCTTTGCCTTCTTGACTTTCCTATTTTCCAGTATGAAATCCAGTATGAAACGTAAGGTCTTTTTTGGTCTCAGAAAAAAAGATTCTCTTACCAAATTGGTTCTAGTAACTCAGACTTTGGTCCAAGCTCTCCACAGGGTGTCCCTTTCCTCACTCAATCTCCTTCAGTGGTCCTAACCACAGATGCTTCTCTCCTAGGCTGGGGAGCCCACCTGGGAGCCCTCAAAACTCAGGGTGTTTAGTCTGCACAAGACTGTCCCCTTTATATCAATCGTCTGGAGCTCAGGGCAGTATTCCTAGCCCTTCAAGCATTCTCGGACTCAGTCAGGGACAAGCTGGTTCAGGTCAGGACAGACAACACCACCACCATGTGGTACATCAACAAGCAAGGGGGCACTCGGTCCACGGCCTTGTGCACGGAGGCCATGAAAGTTTGGTCTCTAGCCTTCTCACTTAAAACTTCTCTAATAGCAGTCCACCTTCCAGGGAAGGACAATGTGCTAGCGGATGCTCTGAGTAGAATATCCCAGGGCTATCACAAATGGGCATTGGATCCCCTTGTCCTGAAAGTAATTTTCATCAGGTGGGGCACTCCAGAGATAGATCTCTTTGCAGCCCCAGACAATCACCAACTTCCCATGTTCTGCTGCAGACCTCCATTCCTAGGGACTGTTCCTCTGGATGCTTTTATACTGGACTGGAGCAGCAAGTTCCTTTATGCCTTTCCTCCCTTTCCCCTGTTGTTCAGAGTTCTAGTCAAGATCAGGTCACAACCCTGCACAGTGATTCTCCAGATTGGGCCAGACAACCTTGGTGTCCTCTGTTGTTGTCCCTGGCAGTGTCACTCCCCCTGTGTCTTCCCAAGAGACACAATCTCCTCACCTCCTCTCAGGGGAGGCTCTGGTACCCCAATCTCCAGTCTCTCAATCTCAAGGCCTGGCTCTTGAAGAGTTTGAAAATGCAGGCCTGCATCTTTCTCAGGGAGTTTTGGACATTCTTAAGGTTTCTAGGAAACCTTCTACCAGAAAAACTTATAATTTTAAATGGAAAAGATTCAGCATTTGGTGTTCCCACAAGGATATTCTACCTGAGGCTGCAGGCATTGCTACAGTTTTGGACTATTTGGTTCACCTTAATGGCTTAGGCCTTCGGCCAGCAACTTTGAAAGTTCACTTAGCAGTTGTGTCTGCATTCCTATCAGCAGGGAAGGGCTCTTCCCTGGCATCTCATCCTGTTTTCAGTAAGTTCTTTAAAGGTCTGGGTCATATCAACCCTCCTTTTAGAGAGCCTACTCCAGCTTGGGATTTTAATATCTGCATTACTCAGCTTATGCAGCCACCCTTTGAACCTCTGGCTTCTGCTGAGCTTAAGTACTTGACTTGGAAAACTGTGTTTTTAGTAGCTATTACTTCTGCCAGGTGTATTAGTGAATAACAGGTCCTGTCAGTTGAATCTGATTTTATCTCATTTCACAGAGATAAGGTGGTCCTCTGAACTAATAGGAGGTTCTTACCCAAAGTGGTATCAGATTTTCATCTGAACTAGTCTGTCTCTCTTCCAGTATTTTTCACTGATCACTCTTCTTCAGGAGAAAGAAGATTGCACAGTTTGGATGTTAAAAGGGCACTTAGCTACTACATAGAGCATACTAAGGCACAAAGGAATGACGGCCTTCAGTTGTTTCTCACTTATGGTGAAGTGAGAAAAGGTAGGCCTGCTACTAAAAGAACTATTGCCAGTGGATTGTCTGTTGTATACAATTCTGCTATGCCAAACTAGGTAAAACACCTCCTTCAGGCCTGAGGGCCCACTCGACTGGGGTACAGCTGCTTCTCTGGCTGCTGCCAGAGATATACCCTTGTTAGAGATCTGTAAAGCAGCCACATGGAAAACAGTCCATACGTTCACCAAGCATTACTCCCTGGATATCCAGGCTAGGAGTGATGCCAGGTTTGGTACAGCAGTACTGCAGAGCCTATTCCCAAAATAGCTTCGGTAGCCCTCCTCCATGGAGGAACTGCTTGGTAGTCTGCATATTGTCAGAATACAGCAAGACTTCACGTTGTTTGAGGAAAAAAATAACTCACTTTAGTAATTGTGTTTCTTCTAATGGAGTCTTGCTGTATCCTGACCTCCCCCCGCCTCCCCTCTCAGAACCTAGATTTTGGGATTTGGGCTGACAGGTACAGTGTTGCACCTCAGGGGTGTACCCTTATACCCCCCCCTTTCCGAGGTGAGGTATTTTGCTCTTCTGTTTGAATTTATCTATATATATATTCATGTATGTGTTCACTACCTGTTTTTCTTAGGTTCTCGACTTGAGTCTTGTGGACCCAAGTTATTGTCTTTTGGCTTATAGTTTTACAATTTCCACATTAAAGGTGTAGTTAGTTAGTTAGTTGCTCATAAGAATCTGACGGTTACACTCTGAAGCACCACAGACAGAGGTTTGAAAACCGAGGTCGAGCTCAACGTTCTATGCTTCTGCATAGAGTTAATCCTATACTCTCTGGGGCAGTTCATGTGGTGGGGCTAATTGCACATTGTCAGAATACAGCAAGACTCCATTAGAAAAACCACAATTACTAAGGTGAGTAATTTTTTCTTATTCAATACGTCTACCTTATGGTGATCTTCCTCCACACAACCCTATCCTTAGTTTTCAGCTAAACTATTCCCCCTCCTGCCATCATATTTTCACTTATATACCTCAAAAAAGTTTTATCCCCTTTTTTTTTTTTACTGAGTTTGCAATATTTTCAATGAAGGATTCATAAATCAAGATCGCAATCACCCCTCTTCACAAGGAAAGCAGGAAGCTCAACATTCGATAGCTTCAAAAGTTTTTTTATTCTGCCATACCAAAGGCAGTGGTACTCCATTGAGCGCCACACCTTACATTTCACCCGATGAAATGGGCTTCTTCAGAGGTTATACAGATTCAAAAAAACAGGTGCATTTAAAAAAGGAATTCCACAAATAGCATTTTACTGCCTTTATGTGACATCACCATCTTACATCATTTATTTTCATTCTCTACCTGTTGTGTAAGGCATGTGAATTTAAATATAAAACACAAGTACTGCTGCATATTGCTTCCACTGAGGGTTCAATAGCCAGTGCAGACAGTAGCGGGGACAAAGGGCACCCCCTGTCGGGTTAACCTTCCCAGTTCAAATACCCAAGAAAGCTTTCCAGTCACCAGCACGCTGGTCCGGGGTGCCTGATAGAATAGTTTAACTATATTAATAAACTGTTCCCCTAAACCAAAAGCCTCCAGTATTTTAAACATGTACCTCCATTCTATTCTATTCTATTGAAGGCTTTTACAGCATCTAGGGAGAATACACAAGCCCCCCGCCCAGATGCTTTGCACCCCATTGAAGGACACCCAACAATCTATGCACATTGTGAACCGAGTGATGTCCTTTGACAATCCATATCTGGTCCGCACCTATCAAGTCAGGGAGGATTTCCTCTAATCTCTGGGCCAGTACCTTAGCTTAGATTTTAATGTCCCAATTCAACAAGGAGATCGGTCTATAAGCCATGCTGTCAGTGACATCCTTCCCAGCCTTCAGGATCACCATAATGATCGCTAGCCCACAAGATCGTGGAGGTTCCCCCTCCTCTACAGCGTCCTGAAACATGTCAAGCATATCTTGCCACATCCTGTCCTCAAGTGCCCTGTAGTATTCCACAGGAAGGCCATCAGGTCCTGCCACCTTAGTAGCCGTGAGGCCTGCTGCTGCTCCCTGTAACTCAGCCAGGGATAGCGTGGCACCCAACCAATTGATCTGCTCTGTGGTGGGGGTTTGGGAGGTTCAGGGTGCCCAAGAACTGAGACATACGCATGTCTGGGCATTCACTGGTATAGAGTTTCCAATGAAACTGCACAAACTCTTCCCTAATTTCCACCCCTTTACCTGTGTTCCTACTTGTCTGTGTCTTAATGGACGCCACTATATTAGATTTCCTCTTCCCCTGCGCCAGCCTGGCCAAGAGTGGGCTCAGCTTGTTTCCCCACTCATAAAATCTCTGCTGGGAGTACAGAAGTGAAACCTCCGCTCCTCTCCTAAGTTCCTTGTTGACCACTTCCCTCGCCTCCCTGAAAGCATAGAGTTTATCCTCCAACAGGTCCTGAAATGTTTGGATAATTTTCAAGGTTTAACCTTTTGTTTCAGTTCCTGGAATTTTTCCTTATGCTACCTTTGTTTAGCCGCTATATAGGCAGTTATTATCCCCCTCTTGAAGGCTTTCTCCGTGTCCCAAAAACTGGCTTTGTCAGGGGCAGTGTCCTTGTTGGTCTCCCTGTATATGGACCAGTTTTCTCTTAGATATTCATTGAATTGTTCATTTTGGAGCATGTAAGTTGGGAATCTCCAACCCTTCACCCCATTTGAGAAGAGGGCATCTGCAGCGTCACTAGGACCCTGGCGTGGTCCGAGACCAGGATGAGACCGATCTGTGTGTCGAGGACCCTAGTGTACCAACCTCTTGGAATGAAGATTTAGTCAAGGCTTGACCATGTCTTTTGGGGGTTCGAATAGAACGTGTACTCCCTTGCACCCAGGTTATTCTCCCTCCAAGCATCCAGAAGGTTCATCTCATTTAAACTCGTCCCTCCAGTGAGCTACTGCTGGCTCTAACCTCGTGTTCCCCCTGGATCTGTCCAGTAGGGCATCCATGGCACAGTTAAAATCCCCTGCCAGTATAAGATGCAGGAAATTCTGGGTCTGGAGGATGGACAACATTTGATCAAAAAAGGCAGGATCTTGCACTGCTGGTGCATAGACGTTCCCCATTATTTTACCTCTAACAAAAACATATATTCTCCCACTTGGGAGTCCCAGAAGACCCCTTCTTCAATAAAGTTAAGATATTTATGGATTAAAATCGCAGCTCCTCTCTTATGTCTCTTATAGGATGTTGAATAACAGCAGCCCACCCAGTCTTGTGCTAGCTTATCATGTTCAGATGCAGTTAGATGCGTCTCCTCTAACGTTGCTATTTGAATTCTGCTCCTTTTTAGGATGGCAAGGATTTTCTTGTGCTACACCAGAGAAGAGACACCCTGGACATTCCAGGAGCATATCGTGATTTTTCCAGCCATCAAACAATGCTAGGGAGGGTCGGGAGGAGGGCTATGCCTTTCCAACCACAAATCCCAACCCATCCCTTTCGGAGCTCCTCTCCAGTGACACCTCCCACCACAAGAAACAGAGCCTCTCATTACTCTACTCAAAAAGGTATTGTGTGTAATAGCAAACATAGTATCAGAACCATCTAACACTTTAAACAAGAACAACGTAAACCAAACATGCAATATGCTACTAACAGTGTACATTATAATCAACAAAAAAACAAGAAATACCCTTCCTCTCAAACCCTCTTAACCCCCTGAACAAATCTGATTAGTCTGGAACAGACACAGGGCCACCCTCTGCTCCACAGCTCCCAGCCCAGGGAGTAGAATAGTCTCACCAAGGAGACCAAGCTAGTCTAGTAGTTTATAGACAGTAAGTGTCCCACCCACCCTCCCTCTCTCACCCACTCCCCAACTCACACTTCCCACATATATTCTTCTTTTAGTCATTGTGTGATCAGTTGAAAGCTCAAAACAGATTATACATCCTACATGGAGTCTACAGCCTCACACCCTTTCGATACCTGTAGCGCTTGGTCCCCCGAGACTCTATATTTCCCTGCTCTTTTATCCAGTATAGTTTTCCTTCCCTTGGTAGTTCAGTTGCTTGTTATCTGGCCAAACTGGAATTTATTTATGTTATTTAAGGCAGCAATCCACAAATCAGCAGCTTTATGTGGGAGATAACCAATAGGCTGTTCTTCCCATGGGGCGTATCAGAATTGGGGTCATATTCCTGGAAATCATTCTGGACTCCACAGAAGTACAGCCCACCAAACACCCGAAATATGTCTCACATTCTGCGTAGCTGTTAAAGCGCGGTTTCCCCCTAGTATGCCCCTCTTTGATCCTGCAATCAAGTTCATTAGTCTCCTACTATTATTACACAAATTTATGTTCTAACTTTTAACCCCCTCTGCTGCCCCCCCCCAAGACCCATTCTGCAGAGTGTGCAGGCAGCAAACCTTTATAGCCTTGCTGCCCTATCTCAGTGAGGAGACAGCATTAAACATGGTGATTAACCTGAGGAATAAAATGATATAGCTCATTTAAGTCTCACATGCATGAGAATTATTGTCAGAAACGACTGCTCACAACTCGGGCGGTTTGTATAATGAGCATCCAGCAATACTCGACCTGAAAGTCATGTTTAAGGCTGCTCGCTGGATGGTCTCGGCAACGACTGCTGAAAATCACCTCGCAGCAGATAACCTGCCGCCGCTGTACATCCGGGAATTCCATCATGTCAGTCAAGAGGCGGGAATAAGGAAACCACAGGGTAGACATTCAGTATGTTTCAATGAAATACAACAAACATAAAGTACAAAGGAGCCTCATACCAGAGCCCCCATGTGTGAAACTTATAAGAGACTCTTGACAGCTGCATCAGTGTTCATAGATAAAATTAGAGTATTCCAAAGCTTAACTTAATTTAGGCAGTAAACTCTTCTGCACGCAAGCCTCCTTTGCCTTGTTCACTTCAGAGAATGAGTAGGTACCCCCTCTAAGCCATATTATTAGGTTCGCAGGGAACCGAAAATGAAAATCCACCTATTGTTGTCATAGAGCATCCATTAGGGGACCAAATACTCTGCGCTTCTCCTGGACCCTTTTCGAAAAATCCTGGAAGATGAATACTTTATGCTCCCGATACCTCAGGTCCCCAGATTTTCTATATGCTGTGAGAAGTTTTTGTTTATCAGGATAGTTGTGTGGCTTTTAAATGATTTGTCTTGTGGGAGCATCATCTGGTGGCCGAGGGGCCAGTGCTTTGTGAGCCCTGTCAGTTTTAAGGTGGTTTTTAGCAAGATTCAGGTTAAGCACTTGCAGAATCCATTTTTCTACAAACTGTACTGTGTCTGATCCCTCTACCCCTTCCGGGATCCCCCTAGTCTTTAAATTATTCCTTCACTGAAAGTTCTCCTGGGTGCCCACATTGTCTCTCAGGTCTGATAGCTCTTTTTCCAGTGCTGCAATTTTGCTTTGGAGGTTGTTTGTAATATCCTCGACGTTCGAGACCTGTGTTTCTAGTTCCGTGATATGGGCTCCCTGGTTTTCCATCATTGGCGCCAACTTGTCAAGACGTGAGGTAACCGCTTCCAATTTGGGCAATAAAACATCCAGCACCTGCTCAGAAATTGTGCGAGCCAGAGCCGCATGGTCCTTGTCGGGTCCCACCATTTCCTCAGCAGCTGCACTGCTAGGTCCCGGTGGCTGCTTGTTTCGACTTGCTTTGAAGCAACTTTGGGCTTTTGATGAATTCGTGGACAGAAATTCGTCCATACTCATATTGTCTTTTAAACTGCAACATTTTCTACCTGTTTTTGCTCAAATTGACCCACGACAATCCAAATTCTCAGGAGTGTAGAACAGGAGCCGATGCAGACACATCTATACAGCTATCTCAAATGCACACACTCCGGATGGGCTCCTTTCTGAGAATAAAAAAGCTTTACAGTCATGCAGCATGTTTTATCCTTAATGTAAATGTCCACACCCACTATTGCCATCTTATCTGTGAGCTGGGATAGCTTCCTTCAGATCTAAGAATACAATATTTTGTCAGTTTATTTGCCTCGAAGATCAAAAATAGGCTGGTCTCATCCTCAATGATTAGTTTTCTACCCAAACATAATTCTGTTTATAACTTAAGATCTCATGCTCTCAAAAATTCACTTTTACCTTTCATAAAATCTGCTTTGGGTCAAAAGTCATTCTGTTTTCAGGTTGTAAAGATATGGAACTGTATTCCTCCCGATGTTAAGCGAAGTGTGTTTCTCTTGTTTTTTTCCAATGACATTTTAGATTGCATCAATCTAATGTTGCAATGTGTAAATGTTTTAATTGACCTGCACATACATATGTTCTGCATGTCTTTTTGTATTCTTGGCACTGCTGCCCCAAGTTGCCTATGAAAATGGGCTGCTAGCACATTGGGCATGTTTGATCGTCAATAAGATCAAACATTGTCAGCCATATGCCTGATGGGCCACTAAAGGCAGACACCCTTATTTATGTGTCTCGAGCTCGGATATTAGTAAACATCTGCTGAGCTCCATCTCTGATGCCTCAGGTGCTGCAGCCAGGGCATCATCTTCTAGCATTTGCTTAAGACACTGCTCCAGATTGCAGGTTTTGCCCCAGATATGCAACTGCCAGTCCTGAATGCCCATTTTGTCAGGATACAGAACTCTTTGGAAATGACTTCTTGCATGACTATGGCTCCTTTTGTAACTGCTCTCACGTCTGGCCTCCCCATGGTCAGGAATGAGGTTATACACCCCAGAAGCTGCAACGGCAGCAGCTGTTCATAGGGCCCTCCCCAAAACCCTAAAGAACAGCAGGTGAGGAGGTCATCCACTATCCCCCCTACTTCTGACTCCCTACCCCCTCTACTGAATCACCCATGAGGACCTGGGGGGCAGGATCTCTCTGTTCAAACAACATGAAGTCTTGCTGTATTCTGACCTATGCAGTTAGGTCCTGCTTTTCAAGTGCCCTGGAGAACAAAGAGTTAAACTTTCCATGGCCAGCATGGAATGTTCACCGCGAGCTCGGTTGAAGCCCCTGTCTGCTGTTGTTTAAACTCCAACCGTCAGATTCCTTACTCCGCCTCACTGAACAGTCGCTCCGGAGATTCCTCCTTTGCTCGGTTCAAAAAAAGTCAGTTAAAATGTCATTTTTTGCTCGGTTTCTACCGAATTGCTGCTACCGATCTGTCGGTTTAAGTCTCTGTCAATGGTACCGTGAGTACTAGATAGGTTTTCTATATAGTTTCTGTGTGGAACTTGTAAATTGTGGATCGGTTTGGCTGAACCGATCAGTTTCAGGTAAAAAAGTTTGTGTATTTACTTAGAGTGTGGTAACTGGTCCGTATCGGTTCTAAAAAAAACAGATTTTTATTAGGTTTTTTTCCAAGACCCGTGACATGGTCAGGAACCGATAGGGGAGTCTTGCCTGGCAGATTGCCGACAAAAGGGTAAGTTTTGGTTAGGATTGGCCATGTTTGAGACACCCAAGAAAGAAACCGGGCCCACTGGGTTTCAACACTGCAGTGTGTGTGTGGGGAAGTCTTTGCTAAGGCTGATCCCCACACCACCTGTGATTATTGTCTGGGGTTTGACCACCTCGATTCAGACTGCCAAATTTGTAAGAATTTTCCCAAATCTACCCTGGAAAAGAGATTAGGTAGACTGAGGGAAAGGGAGGCTGAGAAGTCTGCTGACCCGGATGGCCAGCCCGGTTCGATTCCGACCGAACCAGAAGGAGTGCCCTCTGACCAGGGCGATACTTCTTCGGGCAAAAGGAGAGCCAATTCTGAGGAGTCAGTTCCGGTAAAAAGGAAAAGAAAAGATAAATCGTCCGGTTCGGACCCGGAAATTCATACTCCGATCTCCAATTAGATAGCCAAGGCGATAAGAATAGTGCAATTGCTTACTTCGGTTCCGGCCGAACCAGCACCATCTGGCAGGGGTTCGGTTGGTTCCCCCGGTTCCGGGTTACACCTTGGAAGAATTTTATGAACCGGATGAGGAGGAGGGAGAGTATGAGGATGATGATGGTGATTATGAAAGTCTGGATGTGCCTATTGACCCGGACATCTCCCCAGACAGACTTTCAGGTGTTTCTCCTTCTAGGCTTTCTGAGTCCCCTTCTCACTTTATGTTTTACAAAAAAGTGGCTGAAACCCTCCAGTTTCCTATGGAAGGAGTAGTAGAGGATCAGGAGGAGCCTGATTTTGTTGAAATGATGGACATCCCAGAGTCCAGGAGACAGTCTATTCCCCTCCACAAATCCTTTGGGAAACAGACACATAAAATTCTTAAGACTCCTAATTCCATACCTCCTGTGGACAGATGAATGGACAAGAGGTATACTCTTTCAGGCTCAGACACGGAGTTCCTTTCCCAGCAATGCAGCCATGTTGGGGTAGTGCAGGCTGCTGCCTGTGATAAGGCAAATATCCCCTTGGCATCACACCCCCCAGATAAGGACTCCAGGATGATTGATGCCATGGCAAAGAAACAGTACATGGCAGTATCTTTGGGACTCAGGCAGGCTAACTATATGGCTTACACAGCTAGATACCAGACGTCCAGGTGGGACACTGTGCTGGCTCTGGCTAAACAGGCCCCTGACCAGCTTGCCAAGGAGCTGGAGCAGGTGGCTGCAGATGGGATTGAGGCATCCAAAGTGCAATTTCATGCTGCTGTGGACTCCAATGATGTTTCATCAAGAGTCATGGCTACATCTATGACTCTTCGGAGGATGGCTTGGCTCAGATGTACTAGCCTATCACAGGATACCCAGGCTAAGGCCATGGATTTCCCTGTTATTGGTAATTCTCTGTTTGGGGAGCAGACAGAGAACTACATGAAAAAGATGGACGAGTACAGGACCACTTACAGGAGTGTTCAGGCCAAAGAAAGGCAAGCTACTCCTCAAAGGCAGCAGTCCAGGGGCAGGGGCAGGCCTTTCCAAAGGCCATTTTACCAAGCTTAGGCCTCCTCTTCTTATTCTCAGAGGGTATTCTTTAGAGGGAGCGGCAGATGGGGGATGAGCAGGCCTGCATCCACCCCTCAGCCTAAAGCCCCTGCCAAGCAGACACCCTGATGGGTCTGCCCGGGCCGATTCTCCAATACCAGTAGGGAGCAGGCTGGCTTACTTTGTCCAGGACTGGAAGTCTCTGACATCAGACAAGTGGGTCCTGGAAGTAGTAAGCCAGGGACTGGTTCTCAGCTTCAAAAATTTCCCAAGATGAGAACCAGATCCTTTCCACCTGCAAATCCATCAGAGACCCTTGCCTTAGAGGCAGAGGTTTCTTCCCTCCTAGCTCTCAGAGCTATAGAGAGGGTTCCCACCCTACACAAGAGCAAAGGATTGTACTCCAGGTACTTCCTAACCCCCAAAAAGACAGGAGAATGGCGGCCCATCCCAGACCTAAGATATCTGAACAAACACCTTTTAAAACCAAAGTTCAAAATGGTGACTGTGGGAATAATCCTTCCCTTTCTAAGGCTAGGGGACTGGCTAGCCTCCCTAGACCTCAAAGATGCCTATTTTCACATTCCCATCAGGTGCTCCCACAGAAAGTACGTCAGTTTCGAGTTGCCCTCAGGCCACTATCAATTCAGAGCAATGCCCTTTGGCCTAACATCAGCCCCAAGGGTTTTCACAAAGTGCCTGGCAGTAGTGGTTGCTTTCCTAAGGAGAAAAAAGATCTCCATTTTCCCATACTTGGACGACTGGCTCATAATAGGTCAGTCTCCAGACCAAGTCAAGTCACATTTGCAAATAACTCAGCAAGTGCTCACTTCCATAGGATTCCTTCTCAACCTTCCAAAGTCAGTTCTCGAACCAGTACAGCTCCTCACCTTCATGGGGCAGAGCTGGATACAATAAGGGCAAGAGCCTTCCTTCCCCTGGACAGGTCAAGGACCCTTATGGAACTGGCCTTTTCATTCACCCTACAGGTGTCTCGACCAGCAAGGCATTTCCATCAGCTTCTGGGCCACATGGCAGCTTCCACAGTAGTGGTCCAGGGAGCAAGATTCCAGATGAGGGGCATTCAGTTCCACTTAAAAGCCTTCTGGTCCCAAAGAAAGGATTCCCTTACCAAACTAGTCCCAGTGACTCGAACCCTGATCCAGGCCTTGCAATGGTGGCAGGATCAGGCCAATTTGAGACAAGGAGTTCCTTTTGTCACTCAGTCTCATTCAGTGATACTCACCACAGATGCTTCCCTGCTGGGCTTGGGAGCCCATCTGGGGGATCTTATCACCCAAGGGCTGTGGTCACCTCAGGAATCTCTACTTCACATCAATCTCTTGGAACTCAGAGCAGTGTTTCTGGCACTGCAAGCCTTTTCCAAATCTGCACAGAACAAGGTGGTCCAGGTCAGAACAGACAACACCACCACCATGTGGTACATCAACAAGCAGGGAGGCACTCGGTCTACGTCCTTGTGCACAGAAGCAATGAAGTTGTGGTCCCTGGCCTATTCCCTGCAAACCTCTTGGATAGCAGTTCACCTCCCAGGGAAGGACAATGTCCTAGCAGATGCTCTGAGCAGAATATCCCAGGGCCATCACGAATGGACCCTAGATCCCCTAGTTTTGAAAGTGATTTTCTCGAGATGGGGCACTCCACAGATAGATCTTTTTGCAGCCCCAGACAGTCACCAACTTCCTCTCTTTTGTTGCAGACCCCCAGTCTTGGGCTCAGTCCCCCTGGATGCTCTGATCCTGAATTGGGAAGGGAAATTTCTATATGCTTTTCCCCCCTTTCCTCTCCTGTTCAAAGTGTTAGTCAAGATAAGTTCACAACCATGCAAAGTGATTCTGATTGCTCCAGACTGGGCCAGACAGCCCTGGTACCCTGTTGCTGTCCTTAGCAGTCCACCTTCCCCTGTCTCTTCCCAGGAATTACAACCTGTTGACATCCTCTCAGGAGGATTTGGTACCCGAACCTTCGGTCTCTCAATCTCAAGGCATGGCTCTTGAAGAGTTAGAGTTTGCTGACCTGCATCTTTCGAAGGGTTCTGGATATCCTTAAGGCTTCTCGAAAGCCTTCCACCAGAAAGACTTACAATTCCAAATGGAAAGGTTCACTATTTGGTGTTCTAAGAAATATTTCTCCAGATTCTGCTGGGTTGCCTACGGTTCTGGACTATATGGTCCATCTCAATGGCCTAGGCCTTAGGCCAGCTACACTTAAGGTGCATTTGGCAGCTGTTTCTGCTTTCCTGTCAGTAGGCAAGCCTTCCCTCTGTCAGCCCATCCTGTGTTTTGTAAGTTCTTCAAGGGATTGTTGCACACCAATCCCCCCCTTTAGGGACCCTGCTCCTGCTTGGGACCTTAATGTTTGCATTGCTCAGCTTATGCAACCCTCTTTGAGCCTTTGTCTTCTGCAGAGCTTAAGTACTTGGCTTGGAAAACTGTATTTTTGGTGGCCATTACCTCTGCCAGGCATATCAGTGAATTGCAAGCCCTGTCAGTGGAACCTGATTTCATCTCTTTCCATAGAGATAAAGTGGTCCTAAGAACTGACAGGAAGTTTTTGCCTAAAGTGGTTTCAGATTTCCATCTCAACCAGTCTATCTCTCTCCCTGGTTTCTTCACTGACCATTCCTCCTCTGGAGAGAGGAGGCTGCACAGCTTAGATGTTAAAAGGGCCCTCAGCTACTACATAGAGCGCACCAAGGGTCACAGGTTTGAGTCCCTCCAGTTGTTCCTCACATATGGAGAGGTTGGTAAGGGCAAACCTACCACTAAGAGATCTATTGCTAGGTGGATTGTTTCTTGTATACAATTTTGCTATGAAAAACTGGGTAGAACTCCACCCTCAGGCCTGAGGGCTCACTCTACTAGAGGTACAGCTGCTTCCCTGGCTGCTGCCAGGGATATTCCTATCTTCAAAATCTGTCAAGCAGCCACCTGGAAAACAGTCCATACATTCACCAAGCATTGCTCTCTGGATATCCAGGCTAGGAGTGATGCTCGGTTTGGCACAGCAGTACTTCAGAGCCTGTTTCCAAAGTAGGTTCTGTCCCTCCTCCATGGAGGTACTGCTTGGTAGTCTGCATATGTCAGAATACAGCAAGACTTCATGTTGTTTGAAGAAAAAATTACTCACGTTAGTAATGTGTCTTCTAATGGAGTCTTGCTGTATTCTGACCTCCCCCCTGCCTCCCCTCTCTGAACCTAGTTTTTGGGATGTGGGTGGGCAGGAGCAGTGTTGGCACCCTAGGGGTGTCCCTTTTTCACCCTCCTTTATTTTGGGTGAGTGTTGTGTTATGGGATGTGTTTTGTTTTTTTGGGTTTCCTGACTTGAGTCTTTGCTTTGAAACCAAAAAACCCTTTTATATAAATTTAGTTGCCAGTTGGCTAGTTTTGAGTTTTACAGTTTCCACACAGAACTTCTAGTGAGTATTGCTCATAAAGATCTGACGGCTGGAGTTTAAACAACAGCAGACAGGGGCTTCAACCGAGCTCACGGTGAACATTCCATGCTGGCCATGGAAAGTTTAACTCTTTGTTCTCCGGGGCAGTTGAAAGGCAGGACCTAACTGCATAGGTCAGAATACAGCAAGACTCCCATTAGAAGAAACAACATTACTAAGGTGAGTAATTTCTTCTTCCTGTCTCACTGGCATACCTACCTGCACATGACAGGTCATGCCTCAGGCAGTTCCTCAGGTTTCACTTGGAAGGACATTTCCAATTCCAGGGTTGCCCTTTGAGTTGTCCTTGCACCACGTATCTTTGTCATCTGCTTTGCAGTGGGGGTTCCAGCGCTGCAGTGGGAGGTGCTCAGTGTCTTCCCATGCCTGGATGACTGGCTTCTGATGGGAGCATCAGTGGTCAGAGTGCAGTACACTTTGCAACACCCCTGACAACTGCTGAAACGTCCTGGGGGGGGGCTGGAGAATGTGGAACAATCTCTTCTGGTTCATTATCAGAGGCTCCAGGACATGAGGATTACTAACACAGCCCACACAAAGGTCTCCCCCCTCACCCCCCAAGGACAGCGCCTCAGTCTCTGTGGCCCAAATGCCTTAGTAGGACACAGCAACCAGGTTTTAGCCCACATCAAGCTGTGCCTGCTGGGTCTCAAGACAGGCTCCATCTCGTTGCTCCTCTGGCTGACCTGCATACAAAGATGCCTCAGTGGTTACTACATGCTCAGTGGTCTCAGGCCTTGCAGTCACAGTTTATTTATTCGTTTTGTTAACCCGGTGAACCCACTGGGCTCAATGGTCCCTTTTTCAAGGATGACCCGGAATCAGCCGCTAGACCATCTGATTGCTGTTTGCCATACAGTGGTAAGGCATGCCCTGCTGTGGTCTCAGAACAAGGATCACCTGCTTGTGGGGGTTTTCTTTTTTACTAGTCCCAGTTGCAGGTGATCCGTACCATGGCTGCCTCCATCCTGGGGTGGGGTGCCCACTTCGGTCCTCATTGGCCCCAGGGATCCTGGTCTCTGCTGGAATGAGGCCTTCACATTAATGTACTAAGGTTGGCTCTATACAGACTGCAGGCCCTGGCCATTCAGGTTCAGTGGACAGCTGTTCTGATTCAAGTCAAACAGTGTGAGGTATATTACCTTGGCAAACAGGGGAGCACACACATCTACTCTCTGTGCCAAGACTCAGTGATGGTGTAGGAATGGGTGGCGGCCCACTGAATCTCGCTCTGTACTGTCTATGTTGCATGCTTACTAAATGTTGTGGCAAACAGCCTCAGCCCATCTGTGGCTCAGCCCCACGAGTGGGTGCTCATTCAGACTATGGCTAACTGTTTGATGTGTGAGGAAGGCCAGAGTTGAGCTCTCCTTTTTTTGCATCCTCACATAATGCCCCTTTTTTGACTCGCTTGCTCCAGCGCATAGACATTCCTTGCACAACGTGTTGTCTCTCTGCTTGATAGGGGGATTGCTCTAGTCCTTTCCACCTCTGCACCTGAATCAGTGGGTCCTGACCAAGGGTCATGGTTCACAACACCTTTATTGATTGGCTCCAAGCTTTTTCAATTCATTACAAAATTAAAATACTATATATAATGTATTTCAATAAAACATTGTGCCAGAGTTTAGGCTTCAGTAGATTCTACATACATGTCTGGATAAAAACAAAGACCACTTATATCATGAAGTAACAGAGTTAATTATAAGAAATAAGAGAAACTGGATGACTCAGTGAGTTGGTAGCGGGTTAAGGAGCCTTTCACCTCTTGGTCACTGGTTCAAATCCAGCTCAGGTCGGTAGTGATTGAAAACCATTATCACCTGAAGGTTGTTCAGTGGCCTGTGTGAAATGAGTTGTGGTGGTCTCAGTCCACTTTCCCAGTGGGCAGGTATCCACATCACAAAAAACACCACCATTGGCACTAGCTGGCTCTCTTGTTGGCAGTCTCACATGAGAGGCCAAGGACTGAATGAGCATGAAGTCTGACCTCTTACCTATATGGTGGTCCCTCCATGACAGCACTGAGGCACAGTGATTGCCCATGTTGAATCTGTCATGTGGCTAAACAGAGAGCTTCGGTTTTCAGGGCTGTCAATCTGGCACATGTCACAAGCACTAAATTCACACACAGAAGAAAAAAAAGGCAATATGTTCTGTCTCTGATCTGTCAAACAATTATTTTGGGGAATATACCAATGGTTGTTTTACAGACTGTTTTCTCATTTTTAAGACCACTCTCCTTTCCTTACAGATTATGTTTCCCACTGGCTAAGGATAATCTTTTTACAGATCTTCAATGAAACATTCAAGAAATGTTTCTTGATGTTATTTAAGAAAACAGTCACATTCTGTTGTACAATGGACACTTGAAATAAATGTGGGGCATAGTTTCTTCATGACTAGAATTACAAAAACATGTAAGGTTTGTATTTTGACTCTCATGCCCTGAGTATCTGAGTTCATTCTTTTTGAAGGGATAGCTCTATTCTGATTTTGGTTAATAAATGACGCTTACATGGTAAAAGAGGGAAAGAGAAATAGGGCTCATAACCAGGCCATATTTTATATTTGGCAAACCCTGGACATAGCCTACAGTTGCTAATATCCAGTAAATCTTGCTTTATATATTGCTGGAAGATTTTATTATAAACATAGGGTTTCTAAAAAAAAATTATTCACCACAGTAATTGTTTCTTCTAACCCCAGGAATCCCTCACTGTGTTTACACTGTATGGGCTCGATTCTCAAGGAGCCCTAAGACTGACGTAAGCTGCTGCCAAAGGCAGCTTGCATCAAAGCCCAGTGCGCCAGGGACCCTGCACCTGATTCTCTATCAGGTAGGGTCCCGGCGGCAAAGTCCCATGGCTTGTGGTAACCATGGCTGGGTGTCAAACAGACGGCGCAAAGGCCAGTCTGGTGGCGCTGAGGGTTGTGGTGCTGGAGCGCCACCTCGCTCCACACGGTGACCCGGAGTTCGAGGCGAGCCGGGCCGCCGAAGGTCGGCAGGGAGGGAGAAGATTGAGCGTCCGGAGGACAGCTCTCTTCTCCTGGCAGGGGTCCTGCTCGGCACTTGACCGGCCTCTAGCGGAAGCTTGAGGCTTGGCAAGCGTAGAGCTGATGCTCGGGGGGAGGGAGTGGCGACGTCAGGCAGTGATGCCTTGACGTTGGGCATGCGACACTATCCGCAAGAAAAGGGAAAACACCTCTCCGAGCTCCAGGTAGATGGAGCCCCGAGGCAGACTCCTGATTGCTCCCACCTGCCTGGTCCTGGGGTCTCCCGAAGAAAGTTGCTTGTCGGGGTGTTCCGGCCCACCTCGTCCCCGCCCGGGGGGATTATCCGCAGCTCCATGGGGGATGGACTGCAGGATCAAGTAGGTGGAGGAGTGGGGGCAAGTCCTTAATTAGGGCTCCCAAAGAAGCGGTGCTCGGAGAGCGTTGGAGGGATGAATTGCAATTTAAAAAAAAACCAAAACCAGATGGCGCACCTGGAGTGTGTGCTGCAAGCAGCTGTGCGCCACTCTAGGCCCTGGTGGTGTAGCGGTCCCCCTTCCCTGATCCCTGATGTTGCTCATATTATTAAATTATAATATTACCCCTGCCCTGGTGGTCTAGCGGTCCCCCTTCCCTGATCCCCGATGTTGCTCATATTATTAAATTATAATATTACCCCTGCCCTGGTGGTCTAGCGGTCCCCCTTCCCTGATCCCCGATGTTCCTCATATTATTAAATTATAATATTACCCCTGCCCTGGTGGTCTAGCGGTCCCTCTTCCCTGATCCCCGATGTTACTCATATTATTAAATTATAATATTACCCCTGCCCTGGTGGTCTAGCGACCCCTCGCCCCGATCCCCAATGTTACCCATGTTATTAAATTTTAATAGTACCCCTGCCCTGGTGGTGTAGTGGTCCCCCCTTCCCGATGTTGCTCGCATTATTAAATTATAATAGTATCCCTGCCCTGGTGGACTAGCGGTCCACCTCCCCGATCCCAGATGTTGCCCATATTGTTAAATTATAATAGTACCCCTGCCTGGTGATGTAGCAGTCCCCTCTTTCTGATACTACCCATATTATTAAATTATAATAGTATCCCTGCCCTGATGGACTAGCAGTCCCCCCTCCCCAATCACCGATGTTGCCCGTATTGTTATAGTACCCCTGCCCTGGTGGACTAGCAGTCCCCGATCACCAATGTTGCCCATTAATTGTTTGACAGATCAAAGACAGAATGATGTTGCCCATACTAATAATGCTTAAAATATCCCCCTGCCCTGTTGGGATAGTGGTCTCCCAACCCCTACCCAGCAGGTAGTGCCCACCAACCCGTTTCCCCCCCCATCCCAAATCAGAACCGGCGACCAGTACAGCCTGCCTCACACCCCCGCAACTGGCCGCCAGCTGAACTGTCAATGAGCACATACTGGTGAGCAAAAGTTGCGCAGCCCTGATCAGAAGATAGTTTTTCTCTTACAGTATTAAAATAGTACTTGGAACCAGTTGGCACAATGTAGATATTTATTAAAATTGATGTTTAAACATTTCTGTAATTGTTATAAGCATATATTTATCCTTATAAATGATTTTGATAAATGTAACAGATGGCACAATCTTTAATAATATTAGTAAACCTCCTACAGGTCTACTATGACTTAAATATTTTATGGCAGGTGAATGAATTTGGGAATAACTATTTAACATAATGTTCTCAGTGACCCAGGTTTCTTGAAAGCAGATTATCTGATGCTAATTTATAAAATCCAACCAGTCCTTATCAGATAGTTTTTCCCATATCCCAAATTCCAAGAAAGGATTTTTATAATATTTGTATCACCACATCTCAGAACTTACAATGTTACTATAAGTGACGGGCTCTACGTATTATCATCTTCCAAAGGAGATACAGTAGTTGGTTTGATATGCATTTACAGATTGAGCATTTCTGCTGAGAGCTATTTTTGGCAAAGTCACTCATTTAGATCTGTAAAAAAAATATCCCGATGATCCAGTTTAGTATGCTATTGTAGACTTTAATTAGCCAAATCCTTATCTGTTACCCCGATGTGTACCTGTCTGTTGTTACCATCCCTTCTAAAATGCAAGACTTTTTCCATCCCTTAATGGCCTACTTTAATTGATAATGTGTTTGAGAGCATGAAACATACTGCCAACATCAGAGAATATTGATTTTTCAGTTCATAATATTTACATTCCAAAGACGGGCAAAATTATTGGATCAGATTCACATTTTGAAGCTTTCCAAATTGGAAGACTATTCAGATAGTCCTAATTAAAAGTCTTCATGTCATTTTGAACAAGTCTAATCAAATTCTCTTGGGACACCATTATAGTCCCTTTATTTTTTTTAAACTTCTCTTTATTGAACAGCATGAAGTGTACATTTCTGGTACAACATACATAAATGAACATATCTGTCATTTCTTCCTAAATACGTATTTCTTAAAACTTAAATTTTTTCTGGGCATATGATTGAATGTTAATGTTCAAAGGAATAAAACAAATACCTGCCAAGAGACTGTAAAACTAACACTATAAGTAAAAATTGCAACAACAAAATTAAACTAATGCCCCATCCCCCCGGCCTCTCTATCCAATCACCATTTTCAAGGTAGACATTTAATGTCTAAAATTAATAGGCCATCCCTACCACCACCACCACCACCCGCGGATGAATTAAACATCTGTGTTCAGATATCTACATAGGGAAGTTAATAGCTTTTAATAACCTTAATCATAATTCTTCACAGGCATCACGTTCAAAACAAGATAAGCACCATACATTCATTATAATACAAAAAGTTGGTCTCAGCCCCCTGTTTTACCAAATAAAATAAAAAGGAGAACACATAGAGTCTAATGTTTGTTGTCATCTATCATTGTCCATTATAGTTGGTACATACATCTCCCACCTGGTCCATCTGTTAATATATTGGAACTTTCTACGTTGTAGTGAATAAGTAATCCGTTCCATCTCTTGTATTTGAGCTATGATTTCAATCCAATCCCCGACTCCAGGGGGGTCTGGCCAAAGCCATCGCCTGGTGAGTGCCTTTAATGCACAAATATTTAACCTCTTTACCCTTCAGTTCCACCAGCTCGAGGCCTAGTATCAGATGTTCTGGTCCAGTACTATTATGCCCTCAAACAGCTTAGTTAAATGCCCTGTTACCTTCCTCCAATAAGGACCAATCTGAGGGCAGTGCCAAAAAATATGGGACTGGATGGCCCCGGTTTCACCACAGTCCCTCCAAACAGACCGCTGATTTACTAAGGCCTAATTTAGCTTGAACTATCGGGACCAGGAAATACCTTATCTGGATTCTCCACAAGAACTCCTACCATGTTGGGGAGGAAGTTGCTGCCCAGGCGGACTGCCAACCCTTCTCCCAGTTTGTTTAAATAGTTCCGGAAGGGAGACATCAGGCTCCTGTAAAAAAAGTAAAATGTCATCAGCATATAAGCTTAATTTATGTTCTATCCCCCCCCCCAGCTCCACTCCCTGAATTTTAGGATTTAGACATATGGCCTGCGCCAGGGGTTCTATAAAGATAGCAAACAAAAGAGGGGAGAGGGTCAACCTTGCCTGGTCTCCCTCTCCAATCTGAAAGGTGGTCCAACATGTCCGTTATGCTGGACATACCCTGTAGGGGAGGTACAGAGTTTTATTTATTTATTTATTTATTGAATTCTCAGATTACAACCTTTGAGCTACAAGCTCATTTACAAAAGTTCCACATCAGAAAAAATAGCAGACATACAGTAGTTGACACAGAAAAGCAAAGAATAATACTTTCAACAACGGCAACACACAGTAAAGATCATTGGGAAGGGGTAAAGACTTTGTAGACAGACAAGGATAGATCAGCAGGAGCGGTGGCCGGGGAGAGTGGGGGGAGGGAGGAGGTGGGAAGGAATTAAAATGTGAGGAGGTGGTGGAGGTGGTAGACAAGCAAGGAGTATCCCCAGGATAGGGGAACACCACATCTGGGAGAGGGGTAGGGGGGCTCCAAGCGTGGAGAGGAGTGGAGCCCGGGGGACAGGAGGCAAGATCCGGGAAGGGCAGGAGTCTGATGGCCAGGGGGAGGGAGGTGGAGGGAGGGAGAGGGGGGAAGCAAGTTAGGATCTCATGAAGTGAAAGTAGTTGGGGTAGTCAGTGTATTTAAGCTGGAAGGTTGGTCAGTTAGGACCGGTGCATTGCCCAAGTGAGGAAAGGTGTAACCTAAGTGCAGATTTGAACTGGTCGATTCTGCTAATTGTGGCTAGTTCTGTTGGAAGAGAGAAGAGCCATAGTGGGGCCCGGTATTCAAAGGAACGCTGAGCTTGGGTAGTGCGACGGTAGGGGATCTTGATTGAGATTTTATTGGATGTCCTTGTGGTCCTAGTTGGAGCAGTCTGGTGGATGAGGGAGCTGGGCCCAGGGGGCAGTAGGCCCAGGGCTGCTTTTTTGGCAGTGATGCAAGTTTGATAGCGGGCCCTATCAGACAGATTTAGCCAACCGGTTTCCTGGTAGAGGTGGCAGGTATGAGTCAGACGAGGGGCACTCAGTGCGAGTCGGCAGGCTTTGTTGAGCATAGTGGCGAGTCGCCTCAGCGTGATGTCCGAGGCTGCACAGTAGATGGCAAGACCATAGTCAGTGGTTGAGAAGACTGAACTAGTTATGAAGAGCTGGAGGGCTTTGGGAGTGAGGCAGCTGTGGTGCTTGTAAAGCAGGCCAAGCTTCTTGTTAGCTGCAGTGGCCACCTGGTCAATGTCGTTCTGAAAGAACTCCTAAAACTGAAGGTGGACAAAGCAATGGGGGCTGATGGGATTCATCCCAGAATTCTAAAAGAACTAAGGGTAGAACTAGTGACACCACTGACTACACTCTTTAACAAATCATGGGAAGATGGGGTGGTACCTGAGGACTGGAGGAGGTCAGATGTGATTCCCCTTCAAAGTGGGAGCAGGGCAAAAGCAGGAAACTACAGACCTGTTAGTTTAACCTCAGTGATAGGGAAAATGATGGAATCACTTCTGGAGGAAAGAATTGTCCAGTACCTAGAGGCCAGAGGGACACAGGACCCAAGGCAGCATGGATTCACAGCGGGAAGGTCATGTCAGACTAATCTAATAGATTTCTTTGACTGGGTGACCAAAGTAGTAGATCAGGGAGGGGCTGTGGACATGGCCTACCTAGACTTTAGCAAGGCATTTAACTCAGTCCCACATAAAGATTAATATACAAGCTAGCCAGCCTGGGAGTGGGTCCCAAGATGATAGCCTGGGTAAGGATGGCTGGAGAATAGGACACAGAGGTAATAGTAAATGGAGTCCACTCTGAAAAGGGGGTTACTAGTGGGGTACCGCGGGTTCAGTATTAGGACCGGTCCTCTTCAATGTCTTTATAAGCAACATTGCAGAGGGACTGAAGGAAAAGTATGTCTCTTGCAGATGACACAAAGATCTGCAACAGAGTTGATGCACAAGGTGGGGTGGAAAGGATGAGAAGGCACTTGGCAAGGTTAGAGGGATGGTCAAATGTATGGCAGCTTAGATTCAATGCTAAGAGTGCAAGGTAATGCACCTGGGAAACAAAACCCAGGGAAGAGTACACAATGGGGGTGAGATACTAACAACAACAAAAAATGGAAAGGACCTGCGGTAGTCATATCAGATGACTTAAAGGTGGGCAAGCAATGTGAGAGGGCAGTAAGGAGGGTTGGAGGGATACTGGGATGCATAGGAGAGGCATCACCAGTAGAAAACAGGAAGTTGTTATCCCTCTGTACAGACAGCTGGTGAGACCCCATCTGGAGTACTGTATGCAGTTCTGGAGACCCAATCTCCTGCAAGGACATAGACAAGATGGAAGCTGTCCAGAGGAGGGCAACTAAAATGGTGCAGGGTCTGCACCAGAAGACATATGAAGAGAGACTAAAGGAGCTTAATATGTATAGCCTCGAGGAAAGGAGGGAGAGGGGGACATGATAGAAACTTTCAAGTACCTCAAGGGAATCAACAAAGTCCAAGAGGGTAGCATCTTTCAAAAAAAGAGGTGTGCAAGAACAAGGGGGCACAATTTGAAGATAGAGGGGAAGCGGCTCAGAGGTAATGTAAGGAAGTATTTTTTCACAGAGAGGGTTGTGGATGCATGGAACGGCCTTCCCGAGGAGGTTGTGGAGTCAAAAACAGTGGTTGAATTCAAGCATGCATGGGACAGTCATAAGGCAATTCTAGGGGGTGGAGGTAGAAAGAAGTAGGCTGCTGTTTAACTAGGATCTGCAGCTTATCCATTAGATAGGGAAATGGGCAGACTGGGTGGGCCAAGCGGTCCTTATCTGCTGTCAAATTCTATGTTTCTATATGAGAGGGAGCTGTCAATGGTGAGGCCCAGGTATTTGAAATTGGAGACCATTTCAGTGGTGTTCTTATGTAGATTCAGAATGTTGAGGGTTGCTGCCTTATGGCGGCTGTGCGCTGAGGCAAAGAGCATGGTCTTCGTCCTTTTTGGTTGACTATGAGTTTAGCTTTGTTAAACCAGTCTTCAGTGTTGTTGAAGTCCTGTTGGAGACGTTGTTCCAGAATGGTGGGGTCAGGATGACTGAAGTTAATCACCGCATCGTCAGCGTAGAGAAGGATTTGTTGTTGGCAGGCTAGTGGTAGGTTATTTAGAAAGGGGCTAAAGAGGAGAGGGCCAAGGATGGAGCCTTGGGGGACTCCAAGGGACACTTGAAGGGGGTCAGAGAGGGGTCATTGTTTATTTTTACCTGCTGAACACGCCCTGAGAGGTAGCTCCGGAACCTGCACAGGGTGTCAGAGGAGAGTCCTATAGCCTCTAGTTGTGCCAAGAGGAGGTCATGGTTGACCGTATCAAAGGCCTTGGTGAGGTCGATGAAGGTTGCTCCCACCAAGTGCCCCTGATTGAAGGCACTATGAATGTAGCTCGTGAACTCAAGAAGTGCAGTGGTTGTACTGTGGCGTTGCCAGAAGCCGTGCTGCTGCTGGCATTGAAGTTGGTATTTTTCGAGGTGAGCTGTCAGCTGGTCGTAGACTATTCGCTCAAGGGCTTTTGAGATAGGTGGGAGGATTGAAATTGGGCGGTAGTTGCCGTGGTCTGACTTACTACCAGTTTTGTGGACAGGGGTTACTATGGCAGCTTTCCATAGGCTTGGGAAGGTACCTGTGGAGAGGGAAAGATTCACGATTGAGGTTAGTAGGGTTAGCAATTCATCAAGGGTAAGAGAGACTAATTTTAGGTCAAGACCCTCGGAGCTGTGCCTGGATTTCCTAAGGACTTTGATGAGATATTTTTACATCTATTTTAGATAAGACTCTGAGGTAAAGGGGGCTTGGTGTGTTTTGGGGGACTTTAGGGGGGTGGGCTGGGTGGATCCGACTTGGTCTCGGAAACGGGGAGCACTGGACTGAGGTCAGTGAAGGCTTTGTTAAAGATGTCTGCGATGGATCTGAGGTCTTGTATGAGAGATCCATTGTGGCTCAGCAGAGTGGGTACCATGGTGTCACTCTTCCAGATGATAGCATTAATGTTATCCCAGAAACGGTGGCTGCCACCCCAGGAGGAATTAAGTTCGCAACTGTGGTAGTTAGCTTTAGCCAGGCGGATTGCCACTGTGCATTTATTCTGCGCAGCCTTGTACTTTTGCAGGTCCTGGCCAGAGAGAGTATGGTTGTACTTGTGCCATAGGTTGTCCCTGGAACGCATCTGGGCTAGGAGGGAGGGTTATCCAAGTTTCCAGTAGCCACTAATTTCTCTTTTGGTTAAGGGCAAATAGATCACAGGCAGAGTTGAAGATTTCTATGAATTTCCTCAGTGCAGTGTTAATGTCCTTAGCTGTTAGGATGGTGCCCAGTTCAGTTGCAGGAGGTACTGCTTGAAGGTCTAGCATGCCCTTCTTTAATAAGTAGGGTCATTATCAGCTTTGAAGTTTTTGGCCTTGTTGGACCAGGCTAGAATGATGGGTGAATGGTCACTTAGGGAATCAGGGAGCACTTTCAGCCCAGAGATGCGATCAGGGTGGTTAGTTAGAACCCAGTCCAACAAGGTACTAGTACCTGTCCTGTAGTTTGTACTGGTAGGTAGTTCCACTAGCTGGAGGAAGTTGATAGAGGAGACTGCATCCTTGTAGGTGGCGGAGTCCTGAGACAGTCAATTGATGTTGAAGTCCCCCAGTACTATGACTTCATGGCTAGAGCGGATTTCTGCCAGATGCTCATGTAAGACCCTAAAACCCTTGGTTGCTTCCTTAGGGGGTAGGTAGGCTGTGATTAGAGTGAGGCCCTTGCCCTGGGAACCAAGTGTTAGGTGCACAGAGAGTATCTGAGTGTTTTTGCCCATACGTAAATGTGGTAGCAACCCCCTGCAAGTGATCTTTTATATAGATTATACAGGCCCCACCTCTCTTCCCTAGCTGATCATGGCGGAAGGGGGTGTACCCTTGGAGTTGGACTTGGCTGTCCTTGGTTCTGGGAGTAAGCCAGGTTTCAGTTAAGGCCAATATATCTGGGTCGTGTTGTGAGTCCCAAGCTTGTAGGTCGAGTTTAGGCAGCAGACTGCAAATATTGATGGAGGCTATGGTAATCAAGGTACTTTTCCTGGGTTGCTCGGAGATAGAAAAGCCCGGGCCAGGGTTAGGATGAATGTTGCCCGAGAGCATTAAGAGAAGCCAGGATACTCGGATTGTAAGTAGTTTGAGTTGCTTGAATGAACGGGGTGGCAGTCGATGAGATTGATGTGTGTTACTAGTGTTGTAGGTAAAAGAGGTAGATAGGTGAGATAGGTGGTGGGATAGGGTATTGGTAGGCAGCGATATGCTGACCCAGAGGCCTAACACAGAAGAAAGTCTCATTGGTATATATATGGCCCCTGTAGTAGTGTTAGGAATCCCATCCCTATAAGTAGGAAGAGGCCCCAGAGATGTTCTACCCCAGGAATACTGCAAGGCAGTATGAAGTAGTAGGAAGGTAGTGAGAGATTTTATGAGCCAGTTTATATGAGGTGGCATTGCCGGCTTTTTTGCATCAGGCATTCCTGGGTGGTGAGGGTAGACAATTGGTAGATTAGTAGCTGGTACAGATTCCCCCGGTGTGACTGGGCAAATCGGAGGACAATACACCTAGCGAGACAAGAGACTGTTGGACTTTAAGGGGTAGTGCCAGCTATGGAAGGGTTAAGATAGGCAGGAGATCAGTGGAGAGGAGTGGTCAAGAACAGAGTGAGAGGAGCAAGAGCGTAGTTAAAGGAGGCCTGGACAGGGAAAATATTTAGCACAATTATCGGTACACCGAGCAGGCTGAGGAGCCCAAAAAGTCCTATAGAAAGTCAATGGAAAAGGCGCTCCAATCAGTGGCGACACTGAGAGGAGCCCAGCCAATCAGGAATCATCCGAAAGTATTTTCGCCAAAGGGAAGATAAGGACAGACATAAAGGCCTCTGCTATGTCTGTCATTAGGGTGTGTTGTTGCTTAGTAGTGGGGTGAGTTATTTTAGTGATTGTGACATTCGCTGTTTGACATTGACATAACCTACTAGTGAGCAAATGGAAAGCTCAGGGGCTGCTCTTATGATATTGCTGTTTTAGATAGAGCAAATGTTGCTCCACTTGATAGTCTAAAATTGAATTAAGTTCTTATTCTTTTGTAATCTTTTCTCCCGATGGGCCTTGTACTGAATTTTTTGTTTTGTTTCCAATTCAGTTATCTGTGCTTTTAACTGATTTTGTACCTCCCTTAATTTTTTATGGTGTGCAGATAAGGCTGTAAGTTTGCCCCTAACTACCACTTTAATTGTGTCCTATAGAATTGTAGGGGACACATCGGGGGTATCATTGGTTGCCAGGGTTTCTTGTATTATCTCTTTTACCAAGGTTTGCACTGCTTCCTCTTGCAGTAAGGATAAACTGAGATGCCATAAATAATTTTTCTTTGCCTGCCCCAAGCTCAACTGCAAATAAAGGGGGGCACGGTCTGATAAAAAGATGATCTCCAATGTCCACCCACCCCAAATAGGAAGTGTATTCTTTAGGTGTAAAAAAGTAATCTATCCGAGGGTACACCTTATGTACAGAGGAATAAAAGGAATAATCCCTGTCCTGACCATGCATATGTCTTCATGTATCAGTGTACCCCAATTTCCACAAAAGTTACTGACTCTGGAAGCCACCCTACAGTCCACTCGCAGTACCCCTGAGGTGGAATCCAGATACTCATTAACAGCTAGATTCAATGCACCTCCTATAAGTAAGGTGCCTTCCGACCATTCCGTGATTCATCAAGAGGTTTCAATAGAAACCATTGTCGGAACCGGGGGAGCATATAGGGAGGCAATAGTTAGCAAGTTTCCATTATGCACCCCCTTAAGGAGTACATAACATCCCTCTGGGTCTATCTGGGTCCCCCTAACCTCGAAGGGGACCCACTCTGGCACAAGTATTGCTGTACCTCGACGGCGTCCCCCTCATTATGTCGAGGCAAAAACGCGGGAGAAGCCAAATTTGGCTAATTTCTCATGTTCTACGTTAGATAGATGTGTTTCCTGTAGGAGGTAAAAATCCACCCCATATTTCTTAAGGAACAATAATATTTTTTTCCTTTTAACGGGGTTAGTGAGACCATGAACATTAAAGGAAATAAAAGAGGTAAAGGTACTAGCCATAATCTATACACAGTATTATACCCTGTTTTCTCAAACTTCCCTTGGTGCCTTGAGGGTAACAGTACAGCGGCTTTCGGGGGCAAAGAGGGACAGACCCGAAGCATCCAACTTGAAACTAATAACAACCATTTTAAGCAACATGTAACAGTGGACTATAAAACAACACAACGGAATATTTATATATAATGTACTTCCAAGGTGGAAGACCAAGGAAATCCTGGCCTTTAATCCCATCCTTTGCACCCTGATGGCAGTGCAAATAGGTTAAGAGGGCGGGATAGAAGAGGTTTTTATGCCTCAGGAATAGAGGCCCTCTTCCTAAGTCCCCACACAATCCGGGGAACTCACAATTAACAATGGAATAGCCTCCAGAACAGAGAGCTGACACTGGCAAAAATTAAGTGTGGAGAAAATACAGCCCTCCTCTCTGCGCCCCCCCCCACCCTGAGGGTATTAATAAATGACAGGAATGGGGGACAAAGAGAATCCCCCCGGCCCATCCATAGATAAAATATAGGGGGCCCACAGATAGGAGACGCCCCCGGAAACTGGTGGGGGGAGAGCCCCCAAGCACACCACCAGCATTAACCCCGTGATCATTTCGGCCTAGAGACTTAAGCTGATGTAGCTAGCACACTTTGGGAAGCCTCAAAAGTCTCCGCGCAAGCGGATGCCACCCATTCATTGGTTCTCCATGTCCTCCAACGCCCACTCCCGCAGACCCTCACCCAACCCAAGGCCCCCCATCCCACCACCAACTTATGAAATTTGGTAAACAGATAACTTGTATTCTAAAAGAGAATCACTCATTGTTACTTCCTCCCCACCAACAAAAGCCACAGCAGTATCTACAGTACTTACCTAAACAATTTTAAGTAATTTGTATATATGTAATACTCATACTTTCCATTTACCCAGTTGCGTCCAGTGGGCCCCCTCAGGGGTCCAAGGAGAGGGGAGCAAGCCTCTCAATCCCGTATCCTAACAATTACAATATTTGAAAGTTAGAAGTTCTCCCTTCTCTTGGGGGCCACTCATAGTCCTCGGGCCGACAGGCAATAGTTGGTATGATATACTCTATGGCCCAAGTCAGTAAGAGGGGAGAATAATAGCCATTACTCCAAAAGTCTCCAATGGCAGCAGGCAAAAAGCCAGTGGAGAGAGTCCCCAGGAGCCAGAATCTCTACTAAAAAAGATAATCCAGAACCCCATAAGTACTCGCTGTGGCACAGGAGAAGGAGTTAGCATTCTCCGAGCTGTAGGCAAAAAAGATCAGTCCTCCATAAGAGACAAATCCTTCTCAGAAATGCCGGGAAGTTTCTTGATCAGATCACGGCTGTACCATATGGCATGTGAGGAGGTCGACATTGTGAGCAGTTTGGATCTACGGGCAGAACCGTCTGCCACTTCTGGTCTGGGTCCTTCTGTTTCTGAGGAGCTGCTTTGGTCAGAGCTAGGACACTGAAACCTCTTTTCTGAAGAGCCTCCAGAGCTGCCTGTGGTGTGTCATAAATGTCTGTTCCCTCCTTCCAAAATACATGGAGCCAAGCCAGGTAAGGTGTCTGTATCCGAATCTGGTTACTGCAGAGGATCTTCATCAACTCACTGTATTCAAGTCACTGGTTTTGAATGTCTGGTGGGTAATCCTGGTCAAAAAATAAATGAGAATCAAGATATTTCACCTCTTCCTTCTGCCAGGCTCGGAGCAGGGCATCTACTTTGGTGCGGTAACTGTTAAATTTTATTATTGAGCAGGGCCGGGTGGCAGCATCTTTTGGTTTTGGTATGAGAGCTCTATGGGCACGCTCTACTCTCAGATTGTAGCCCTGGTGTAGGTCTAAAACATCCTTTAGTAGGTCGGTAACAAAGTCCACCATAGAGCCTGTTTCTGCCTCCTCTTTTAGGCCATATAGGCGTATGATATCCAGCCTTAAGCAGCTTTCTAAGTCCAAGCATTTCTGCTCCATGTCAGTTGCATGCTGACAGAGGGCCTGGGCCATTCAGCCTAGATCTGCAGTTCTCAACTGGTGAGGCACACCTCCCTAGGGAGGCGCGAGCTGCTTTCAGGGGAGGCGTGGAGGCTCGGGTGAAATACATGCAGACATGCAGCCAAAACATAAACGTAGCCGCGGTACTCAAAAGCGCAGATTCTCCGGACCTGAGCCATCCCGTCAGTCACATCTTCTCCCCCTTCCCGCTGCTTTAAACAGGGCTGCAGATACTTTAATTGTGTCCAGGCACTTACCCCCTGCAGGCAAGATAACTGATGAGGTGCAAATAGCACCTTGAAGACCCGGCACCAACTTCCTCGTCGCAGTGCCCAGACAGAATAGGAGCAGCAGAGCTATAGGGGCTAGGAAGGCTTGCAAGCCAACCAATAAGGAGCAGGAGAAGCTATGCACTGCACCAATGAGGATGAATGCGTACACCAGCCAATCAGAAGGGAGGTACAGTGCAGCCAATCATGTGCCACAATTTTCCAGCCAATGACTGCCGGGCTGCATCAACCACTCATGCAATGTTGCTGAGGAGTTCCGGTACTAAAGCAGCATGCCCGATGTGAGTTTTACTTATTTTTGCTGGATAGGACCTGCTACGCAAAATGACCGATTTTAGAATTCTCCTGGACCCACCGCATACTGCCACTGCCAGACCCGTGAAGCCACCTCTCTCAGTGATCATCTGCGATCATCTGCGCTACCTCGATCTCGGACTTCCTAGTCGCCACGTGGAACGTGTGAGTGCAGACCACCGATCATGTTTTGCTGAAGGGGCTGGTAAGGATGGGTTTGTTTTGCTGACAACCAGGGGGGTTTCTGCAGAAGAGGCTGAGAGGCTGGGGTTCTCACATTTGGTGGAAATAAAAGCACAACAGTTTGTTGTATTTGAATTGCCGTTTTCTTGTGTGATGAGCGCTACTTTTTTGGAGAGAGGTTATAAGGGAAGGACTGCTAAGTTAATCTGGCAAAAAGAATGTTTTTTGACAACCCCCCTCCCCCGCCATTGTGGACAGACTATATTAAGGATCTTCACAGAGCTGTGATTCTTACTCATTTATCTGTATTTGAGGGAGGGGGTCTGGTTGAAATGCCACAAAATGAACTTATGTGATGGTGATGGGACAGGACTGCAATGATGGACCTGCATCTTGGGGGTAGAGGCAGTGGGGACTATTAAATACTTATATTTTATGGGGTTTATGGATCAGAAGATGTGCAGTTGTTTCTGTGATTGCTTTTGGAGTGATGGAGGGGGGTCTTTGGCACTTGAGGGGGCTTGCATAACAATTGTGATTTTGTTTTCTGAGTGAAGGGTCTGCTGGTGTAGCGGTGGCCCATATGTATAATGGCTCTGTGGTGCTAAAAATGGTGCCCTATTTTTTTGGGGGATGCTGGTCTATCTTGGGGGATGAGGGACTTCTTAGAGTGTCCTCGACCCATCAAGACCCTTTGCTGCAAAAGCATTATGTGCCTTAATTGTGTGTGCTGGGGATCATGTGGTACTGACTTTGAGTGAAGGGTCTGCTGTGTGGCATTGGCCCATACGTATAATGGCTCTGTGTGGTGCTAAAAATGGTGCCCTATATTTTTGTGGGCGCTGTTCTATCTTGGGGGATGAGGAGCCCTCAACCTGTCCAAGACCCTTCGCTGCAAAAGTATTATTTACCTTACCTGTGTGTGCTGTGGGGCTCAAATTGTTTGTGGGTTATTGGAATGTTGGGGCTGCATATTTGGGTGGAGTGGGAGGCTTTGAAGCAAAGGGCTCATATATTTTCCCAAAGGATAGGTCTGACAATGCTGGAACTAACAGATAAGAAAATCATAAGTATGAAGTAGTTTCTACTATGCCCCCCAAAAAAACTATGCCTTGGCTTGGGGGTCTTGCCTGTGTGGTGGACGGTGTGGGGTGAAGGCTGCATCCAAATAACTTTACATAGGGTGCATCAACCCAAAATAGGCTCAATGAAGATGTGGGGGTCTCTTGGTATTCACATCAGGGCCCTGCTGTGAAGTCACCCAGCTACCTTGTTGAGGTAGACCTCCCATCAGCCTGGTTCCTGCTTTACACTGCATCTGCCTCAAGAGTCTCTGACTCAAAGGTCTTTCCGAATGTTTCTCAATAAACAAAATAGGCTCAATGGAGGAGTGGGGGTCTCTTGGTATTCACCTCAGGGCCCTGCTGTGAAGTCACCCAGCTACCACGTTGAGGTAGACTGCCCATTAGCTGGGTCCCTACTCTAAACTGCATCTGCCTCTGTGCACAGACGAGCACTCAATCCACATCTGCATGCCCTTGGATCTAAACCACTCATTTCCCAAGGCTCTTTGCATACGAATTTGTGCTAGGATTGGCTGAGGTGCACCTCAACCCTTTTGTCACTGCATAAGTGTTTATGTGCACTTAAAATGAGACATTGAGCTGACTGCACAGTTACAGTACACTCTCTCTGTGGGTCCCTTGCTGTGCAGATCAGGATGCAAGCCGACAAGAGTTGCCATGTTGAGGTCAATGAAGGTGAATGGAATCTGTGGTGTGGTGTGCTGGTCTGGCTTGAGCTGGAGGAGTGAAACACAGGACTGCCTAGCTTGGGAACGGTGAGTGAAGCAGTGTTGGCCTGGCATGCAAAAGTAACAAATGGGAATGTTTGGTTCTGGATAGAAATGGATTCTGAATCATTCTTTAAAAATCTCATTGCTGGGTTTTTGGTCTCATGGATGCACAGTGAAACTATCGTAGGGAGCAGTGTTTTTATTTGTTGGTCTGTTTATGATGCTCGTCTTCTTTCCAAATTACTGCTTCTGCTGGTGCTGTTAAAATGATGTGGGCCAGAACTACAATGCCACTGCCCTTGTGCACACAAGCATAATTATTTGCTATAGCTATAGCCATTATTAACAGGTCAATATGGATGTTGCCTTTTGTTTTAAGCAAAAAATGTTAGTAGGGATATGTTGCAGACTGCAACCTGTAGGAACATGTCCAGTAATTCTTGTGACTGTTGACATGCAGTTTGGGGTGCTGCGTTTTCTGTAATCATTATTTTCCTCTTTTTGGAATGCCCAATTGTTGTTGGACATGCAAGTATGTGCATGTCCAGGATGATTTTGGTTACATTGTTTGACAATTTCCAACATTGGTGTATCGTAGACAATGGATCGCTTTCTGGTGACTGGAAGAAAACGCGTGCATGGAGAAGTAGCTGTTGCTGAAGCCAACGAAGGAGCTGCAGGCCCTCAAGCAAAGCGCAAGGCCAGATGGTATGATGATGAATACTTGAAGATGGGATTCACCTGGACTGGGACCAGTGAAGCACCTCGGCCACAGTGTGTGGTATGTGCTGACGTTCTGGCACAAGACAGCATGCGACCCTGCAAGCTTCGATGGCATTTGGAGACAAAGCATCCCAGTCTAGTTTCCAAACCTCTGGAATTCTTTCATCGAAAGCTACAAGAACTGAGGGGCCAAAAGAAACTGGTGGAAAGGCATGGCACTGTGCCTAGCAAAGCTGTGGAAGCCTCGTATTGTGTGGCATTACGAATTGCCAAAGCAGGAAAACCGCACAACATTGGTGAGCAATTACTTCTTCCTGCTGCAAAAGAAATGTGTTCAATAATGCTGGGAGACAAAGCAGCAGCACAACTAGATGTCATCCCCCTCTCCAATGACACAGTTTGCTGGCGCATTGAGGAGTTGTCTGTTGATGTCAAGAAACAGATACTGGACTCTGTTCGGCAAAGTCCATACTTTGCATTACAAACTGATGAGTCCACTGACATTGCCCATGCTGCACAGCTCCTTGTCTATGTCCGTTATGCCATGGAGACTGAAGTCTTGGAAGAATTCCTGTTTTGCCAACCGCTGCCTGCACGAGCAACTGGGGAGGAGCTGTTCCACATGCTTAATACATTCATTACAGAGGAAGGTCTTGCCTGGAGCCGATGTGTGAGAATTTGTAGTGATGGAGCACGGGCAATGACTGGCAGACACAGTGGCATGGTGGCAAGGTTGCAAGCAGTGGCTCCTAGTGCTGTGTGGAATCACTGCATGATCCACAGGGAAGCACTAGCAGCCAAGAGAATGCCAGCTGATCTTCAGAAAGTCTTGGCAGATGCTGTGAAAGTAGTGAACTTTATCAAGGCACAGCCAGTAAATGCAAGACTCTTTGCTGTGCTGTGTGAGGAGATGGGAGCAAACCACAAACAACTACTGCTGCCAACAGAGGTCCATTGGCTGTCCAGGGGAAAAGTACTAACACGTTTCTTTGAATTGCGTGATGAAGTGCGTATTTTCCTTGCTGACTGTGGCTCTGCACTTGTGGAAAATTTCCACGCTTCACGATGGCTTGCATTGCTGGCATATTTAGCGGATGTTTTTGACAGACTGAACACACTCAATGCCTCACTTCAAGGTCAGGACACCAACATGTTCATTGTAAGGGACAGGATTGAGGCATTTTGTCAGAAACTACAATTATGGTCTTCAAGACTGCAGCAGGGATTGGTTTCCTCCTTCCCCACACTGGAGGATTTCCTGCAGGAAAATGAGCTTTCCATTGACAGTGTCCAGATGCCAATTTCAGAACATTTAAGTGGACTGCAGGAAAAGCTCTGTGAGTACTTCCCTGAATACCAGCAGGAGGAGTGTAACCAGTGGGTGAGGAATCCGTTCATTTTTAAACCGAGGTCTGTGGACAACCTGTCATTAAGAGAGCAGGAAAGCCTTATAGATCTGGCTACAGACCCAGCACTGAAGGTCTGTTTTGGACAGTTGCCACTGGCTAGGTTTTGGCTGTCACTGGGATGTGAATTTCCAGAATTAAAACAACGAGAGCTTAAAGTCTTACTGCCTTTTGCTTCAACCTATCTCTGTGAGTCTGGGTTCTCTGCACTGGCTGGCATAAAGACAAAGTATAGGTCCCTCAGGGTTGAAGATGACTTGCGCCTATCTCGACAGTGCAGCCAATAATCCAGCAACTGACTGCCAAAAGCAGGCTCACAGGCTCCCTTCAGCTGACTGATTTTAAAAACGTTCAGATGCTGGATTTGGTGGTGGGGTGCCTTTTAATGACTGCGAAAAACAGGCTTACAGGCTGTCTTCAGCTGACTGACTTAAACAGCACTGGATGTACAGCACATTTTTATCAGTTGACTTTATTGCTGCTTTGCATGGTATCTGTGGTGCAGTGGTAAACTGCCTTTCAGTTGACTTTTAATTACTCATTTGCACAGTATTTATAATGCACAGTGCTTCACTTTGTAAATAAAACACTATTCACAGTATATTTTGCATGTTTCGTGATTGCGCATGAAATCGCGCATGAAATTCCATATCCTTTTGAGTGTATGCTACTGTGCTTGAGACATGGGGAGGCCCAGGCTTGTCCAAAGTGATATAGGGGAGGCTCAACCTGAGAAGGTCTGAGAACCCCTGGCCTAGATGCATCACTCCATCTTCTGTCTGTGAGAGTTGGTCCTCTGCCTCCTGCACCCTCTGCTCCACTTGCGTTAATTTTTGATTTAATTGTTTGAATTCTATTTTTTCAGCTTGCATCTCCCACAGTTCTTTCAGAATGGTGTCAAATCTCTGCCTTGATAAGTGTTCGGCCTCCTCATCGGTATCGTAGGCAGGCCCGGCATCCGCCGCACGGAGGTGGCCGGCTATGCGAGTTGGGGAGTTATGCTTGGATCTGCCATCATCTTTCTCACTTCTGTGCTGGGGGGACCAGTTTCTGGGGCCCCTCTCTCTTTGCAAACCCCCTCCAGACATTGGGATTGTTTTTAAATGCAAGTCTTCTGTAAAAATTGAGTTTTTTAAACAGGGCGAGGATGACACTACTCAGTTAGCTGCTTATCTGGTCCATGGTGGAACTGGAAGTCTATATAGTCCCTTATTAAAGATCTGAAATGCAGGCCTTGATTTGTGACCTCCTCTTTTTGTAGTGTTTCACAGGGACAGGTGGGCTTTGCATACTTACATCACATTTTTGCTTAAGGTAATGTCTGATTTCAGGTTGTCTCAGTGCACTGATTTCTCCTTGCTCTTCCCTTCCTCTCAGAACTTGAATGAGATGCTGTTGCTCTCTTTGGATGTGCACAGGATCCTTCAGTACTGCCTGGACCATACCAAGGACTGTGCCAAGTCATCTCATCCTCTTTGTTTCTTTTGACCCTCACAACAGGGGAACACCTGTCTCTGAACAAAGCCTCTCCAACTGGATCTCCTCCTGCTTCTTGTTTTGCTACAAGCAGGCAGGACAGGTCTTGCCAGGTGCAGTCACAGGTCACGCCACATGGTATGATGGCCTTGTTTGCCTGTTTTCCATCTATTTCAGCTGCTGACATTTGCAGGGCGGCTTCCTGGCCCATGAGCCACACTTTTTCTAAGGCTTACAGTTTAGGTATGACCTCCTGTAGGAGGGCAGGATTTGGCCTTGCTGTTTCACAAGGCCTGCTCCCCTGACAGGTTTGTCTGCTGTTTTTACTAGCCCCTGGTTGGGGTAGGTACTGCTTGGCAACCACCCAATGGATTATGGGTCTATGGAGATAACCTCGAAGAAAATAGGTTTGTTACTTGCCAGTAACACTAGATCTTTGAGAGGATCTCCATATTTATACATTTTCTCACCACTGTCCACCTGGTTTGGCAGACCCTTTTTCTTCTGGCCTCTTGGCATGGCTCTGCATGTTTTTTTTTGTCATATGTAGCAGTGCTGCAAGTGGCTGCGTGGTGACCAGTGTTTGCTTTGCTTTTCCTGCCTTTCTATACATGATTGGTGGGGGAGACCCCAGTCCTGATGCTGGTGAATGTTTAGAACTGTGTTCAGTGATGACAGGAAACTGAAGTGGTTGGAGCCCGCCCACATTATATAAGTGATGCTCTGTGCCAGTGACATCCATGTAGGCACACTGATGTGGGAGGCCGCATCCTGCAAAAGATTCCCGGGAGCTCCTGATGCTGATGGCGTAGAGTCCAATGTATTATGAGTCTTTGGAGTTACTCTAGAGGCTCTACTGTTACTGGTATTTAAGAAACCTTTTTTTTTATAGCAGTGAAATGCAGGGATCTAACTGGAGTATTTTTTTTTCATGTTTCAGGACAGTGGTATGAGACTATGGAACATTGAGCAGTCTGATCACATCCGTGCAGTGATAGAAACCCGAAGAGTTATGGGCCTGCAAATTGTTCAGGTATCTGCTGCTGTCTACTTAAAAAAAAATATCCCTCTGTTCACTGCTTGTAAAAGGAAATTTGATGTCTTGCAGAAATTAGTGGATATCCATTATAAGTAAGTACTAGCAAACCAGCTCAAGGGTTTTTTTTATTTCATATTTTTATCCTGGGATGTCCAGACATACCCCTCTGTACCTCCTACCCTTTGGTTCTTGCTCCAGCATAACTGGTGGACCCCAGTGCCTCCTTCAGCTACCACCACCAGAACATCCCAGTGGCTTTGCACCCCCACAGTGGGTCTTCCTCCCCAAGATCCAGTGTGGTGGTGGAGAATCACAAAGGCTGCCAGTTGGCTATGGTTGCATAGAGGAGACGAGGGAATCATTCTTCTCTGAGCCAGGCATGCTAAAGCCTGGGGGGGGGGGGTGTACACACTGCAGTTTAAATCTAATCGAATGATTCTCAGTGCTGGCTCCATAAGTTAGGAGTCCGTAAGCTGGGGATATGGATGAATGCCACTTGAAACAGTTACAGGTAAGCACAGTAACCTTTTTTAATTGATGATTGTAAGTGTTCCATTTGTGGGAAAAGATAAAAATTTTAAATAGAGAAGTAAAAAAAAACTTCGGCAGCAACTAGTTCTACACCACATTGGTGGCTAATTAGTTACATGTTTAGAGCGTCTATTGTGTGTCTAATAATGGAAAAGTATCTTGCATATGCTTATTTTTCTTTGTTCTTTACAACAGTGCGAAGAATGCCAAAAGCCTTTCTCTATATCACAACTGGGGGACGCAGAAGTTATTACCACATGTGTTTTTTGTCGCTTGGCCTCCCCATCTCGAAACATACTGCCATCTCCTCCTGTTCACTGTCATTAACAGTACTCGGAATAAACTGCATCTGTGCTACAAGACTGTCTAGTGACATTCGTATGAACTGAAAGAACAAGCTCACTTTTCACTCCAGGGAAAAAGTATATGCATAACTATTACATATTGCAAGATGTAGTATCACTATATTATAAGTACTAACATCTATGCTTTATTATTTCCTGTTAAATATATTAAAAATATGGCAGAAGTATGTGTCTAACAGTGTGTATTCATTTACTGCCACACATTGGCAGATTTCCAATTCAAGAAGCCAGCACCTGGAACTGTCCAATGGATGTTAATTGCACCATGTGCATTGTCCCCCATGCCTTGCACCCTTCTCCTTCCAACTATCAGGTCTTTCTTATCTGCTGAAGAGATGAGTCTCCTCTGTTCACACTCCAAGTTATTTCTGCTCTGGTTTGTTGTGTGATCTGCATACCAGTTTAGTTCTGGATTGGAAGCAGCAAAGAATTGTTGACAGATGTCATTAGACATAAATGATACTGCCATTAAGTCTCTTGTTAATGCCATTTTTACTAGGAGAAATGCATACTTGAAGACAACTGGTCTCTGTTGGTTTGCATGATAAACTGATTATGAGGAACCTGACCCTGTGGATCCATATGAATCAGAGGAGAACAACCTTCGGTGCAGTTCCTGATGAATCAGAAACAGGTGACACAAGGTGCTCCCTCCACATTTCTCCTCCAGAGGATACTTTGTACAACCAAGCCTTCATTGGAATGATGGCTAAGAATGTAATGTTCCTCTACAGGACTTGAACGCCAAGGTGGATTCCGAATTCCTTGATATTTGGAAGAAGACTTCATCAGACAAGGTTAAGATACCAGTTAATGCAGCCTTTTTGACCCTGGTGTCAGATTTTGCAGGAGATAAGCCTGAAGTTATAACATCACTAACACAGATATGTAGAAAATTAGTTTATTTCTCCCTTGTAATAGTACAAAGACAGGCGCAATAAGATAAAATCTTGCCATTCGGTACACAGAGACAGTCATACACCGGTGTGGAAGCTGTATGCAACCGAGGATCCCAAAGGGGCTTGGCTGTGTACTAAGATTATATAATGCAAATAAGAGACGTCTGGTTACCAGAGTAACAAGATTACAGATGTCAGTGTGTCTCTGTACTCAGTGTACCATTGGTCAAAACATGGGCTTCTATACCCAGGACCACTACCTTTTGTATCAGTTATAGGTATTTGCTGAGAAACGACCATAGAAGAACAGTAGGGTTTTTCTCATAAAATCTGCTAAATAAGCATGCTGACTTCGGGACATAGGTGGTGCTGTAGACCACAGAATATAATTTAATTATATAATCATGTCAAGTTAGGCTGCTAATCTCACAGCTGTTAGATGTCCTTCTAGGACAATAATACACATTTCTGGCTAAGTCATTAGGCATTTGGCTGAGCAGGAGATTTCCTGACTAGGCCCCAATTGTAGAACAACATATCAGTACATTAGTGATCATTAGTGCATAATGCATGATAATACATTCTCCCTTGTCTGTCATGGTAGTAGTGAGTGTCCTCATATGGGACAGCAGGGCAGGCTGGTCTAACACTGGCCAAAATGGTGCAGAAGGAGCTCCTTCAGATGCGGTGTAGCTGTTATGTAAAAATGCTATCTGTTATGTCCCAGGTCACTCCTGTGAAAGGAGAGTACTTTCTAGTGAGCCAACCCAGTTAACATAATAAATCAAATCAAATGCAGGTGTTAGCCTTGGACAAGAAAAGTGTGCAGATCTGCTATCCCCAATGAAGGCCATGAATGTCTCGTGTTGCCCCCAAATAGAACTGATTTCTGAGGCAGCTGCTGAAATATTTCTCCCTCTATGCCCACACTTCTAGCAAAGTGTCTCATAAATTGAAAACCTGGGGGGGGGGAGATGTTCCACAGCCTCCCTAGCCTTTCATTACACTACTTATTTTGGATGCTTGGTCAGGTACCAACATCCACTATGGTCTCTCATAAGGCATTTCATTGGTAAACTATAATGCAGACAAGGAGACATTTTCCCACAACATACACAATAGTTCAGATACTTCAAAACAATAGCTCTTGTTAGCTATAGACGCTAATATCACTGCTGGCAAGGACATGGCTTTAGGAATGGTTACTTGTAGACATGCCTGGCTGAACGACCCCAATATCTCTCTCAAGAGCTGCAACAGAAGGTGACTGACCTTCCCTTTGAGGATTAAACCTTGTTTGAGCTTTGAGTTTAGTTTTGCTTGCTTATAAATGCCACTGGAGTGAAGGCAACTGTTAAATTCCTTATGGGATTTGAAGGGACTGAGGAAAATACCTTTTACCCCGGCAGAGGCAGTCCACTGTTTTATGGGCAACTGCTTCACCAGCAAGGGCACTAACATCCTTTGACCAAGCCCTATCCTAATAACTGTTGTAAAGTCCACACACCCGATCCTCCACTTTTACTGTCCCTGACCAATCGTGAGGAATGTAAGTCTGATTTGTTAAGTGCATCCATTCAAGTTACTCCAGACCTTTCCTTTAAAAGAAGAACTGTAGTCTTAAAATTACTGTTGTTTAAATAACCTGATATCAGCCAGCCCACTGGCGCAGGGGCAGGACGCCGACCCGTGATGCCGGCAACCTGGGTTCAGGAATGGACCTGGGTTGTTGGAGGGCTGGCCAGGGGAAGAAGGGCTGAGTGTCCGATGACGGCTCTCCTTCTCCAGGGGGGAGGGTGGTGGAGCACTCGGTGTTACGGTGACACCTGGCAGAGGCTGGGTGTCCTCAAACCGATGCCAACTCGTTGGAGGGGCAGGGCGGAAGCTGGCCATCATTGCGTCATCCGCGCCTATACAGAAGGGGAATCTAGCTGCCTCCGCTCCATGATGCCTGCACCCTCTGCTCCCAGGCCGACTCTCTGACCCACTCCGGAGCTTGTGGCACTATAGGGGCCGGTGCCATGACTCCACCCTGGGGGGTAAGCCAGTGGGTATAAGGGGGAGATGCAGCTAATGTGGGATGAGGGAGCATGAGGGTCCGTGACCAGGTGGAAGTCCGGCGGAGATGCAGCAAAAATCAAAATAACCTGACATCAGTAGAAGACTTTGTCATACATGTTTTAAGAAATCAACGTACAGGGTTGGAAAGGTAGCAAGAAAGTTTGTATGAAACCTGGAGCACAATGGCAGACATATTCCCAGGCTGCCACCAACATTGTGCTAAATGAGACCAATAACTTCAAGTGACTGTGGTGTGGTTATTCTCCTCCTACTACTCTTAGGTGGCAGCCTGGGAATATGTCTGTTCAGGAAGCACTGGGTGGGAAGGAAAGGAGGGGTGTGGTGCTTTATGTGAGGGAAAGCATAAAAGCCACAGAGATGTGGAATACAGTGGGAGGTAGAGGTACTGTGGGTCACCCTGGAGACGGGGAATGGAGTTAGTCTTCACACTGGCGTGATCTACAGACCTCCAGCACAGGGGGAGGAATTAGATAAAAGATACTGGTGGAAATCATTGGCAAGATGGCAGAAAAGGGAGAGGTGCTGCTGGTGGGGGACTTCAGTCTGGTGGACGTGGACTGGAGCCTCCCAGCAGCGGCTTCACCTAGAAGCAGGGACATCCTGGACTCTCTGCAGGGGGCATTCCTCAGGCAACTTGTCAGTGAACCCACTCATTATGGGATAATACTGGACCTGGTACTCACTAACAGGAACAGTGTTGCAGACGTCAAGCTGGGAGGCCACTTGTGGACCAGTGATCACTGTACTTTGTAGTTCAATATGAGGATGGCTGCAGAATTGAAACCACATAAGGGTTAGGGTCCTGGACTTAGGAGGGTGATTTTAAAAAGATGGGTGAATGCCTCAGGGGTGGTCTAACTGGTGGGTGACCTGGCAGAGGTGGAGGAACAGTGGGTGAAGATAAAAGGGAGCATGGTAAAGGCAACAAACCCTCTGCATCAAACAAGTGAGCAAACTCAATAGGTAAAAGAGACCACTGTGGTTCTCAAAAGAGGTGGCTGAAAAGGTAAAAGCTAAAAGGGTAGCATTCGGAAGGTATAAGGAGACAGAGGGAGGAGGATAGGGAGGTGTATCAGGGAAAACAGAGGGAAGCAGGAAAAGCAGTAAGGAGTGTAAAGGTATAAACTGAACAAAGAATAGCCCAGGAGGTAACAAAAGGGGACAAGACCTTTTTAGGGATGTAAGTGAAAAGAGGAAGATTGGGGTGGGATTGTAAGGTTAAAAATGGATGGGGGGACTGTGCAGAGGGGGACCAGGAAAAGGTAGACAACCTGAACAAATTCTTTTGTTCAGTGTTCACAGAGGAAGAAGGGAAGCAGTCATAAAAAAAGTAACAGAAGCTTTGGAGGGAGGGGGTGGAAACTAGTCCTTTTTTGGAAGCGAGAGTCCTGACATGACATGCTTACGTGAAGGTGAACAAAGCAATGGAGCCAGATGGGGTGCATCCAGTGGTACTGAGGGAGATCAGAGAATTACTGGCTGCACCTCTGACAGTTCTGTTTAACAGCTCACTGGAAACAGGAGTGGTCCCGGTGGACTGAAGGAGGGTGGCTATAGTCCCAGTATGTAAAAGTGGTAGCAGGGAGGAGGCTGGCAATTATTGGTCCGTCAGCCTGACATTGGTGGTGGGAAAGTTAATGGAATCACTGCTGAAGGAAAGGATTTTGGAGTATCTTGAAATCCAGTGGGTTACAGGACCCAAGGCAGCATAGTTTCACAGGGGGAGGTCATGTCAAATGAATCTGATAGATTTCTTTAACTGGGTGACACAGGAACTAGATCAAGGTGGAGCGGTGGACGTGGCCTACCTAGATTTCAGTAAGACATCCAACACTGTTTCACATCAGAGACTAGTAAATAAGCTGGGTAGCTTAGAAGTGGGTCCAAAGGTGGTAAACTGGATAAGAAATTGGTTAGGGGATACATGACAGTGGGTGGTGGTAAACGGAGTTCACTCCAAGGAAGGGAGGGTGACCATTGAGGTGCCTCAGAGATCAGTGCTGGGACTGGTCTTCTTTAAAGGGGGAACTGTCAGCATTCCACTGGCAAAAACACGGGACCTATAGATTCCGATTAGGTAAATCGCACTGGCGGTAAATGTTTAAAATATCTTTCAAAGCTGTTACTTGTATTTATCTGGTTGATCCTGTGACCCTCCATCTGTATTTCATTCCAGCGAGTGCTCCCTTTGATGGCACGGTTGATGGCTAAGCCACGGGGATTTATGGACAGCACAGCTATTAGAAAATATTAAAAGATATACAGCGCTTGTCTGTGCTTCAAGCTCCGGTACCAATCGACTGAGGAAAGCGCTTTCCTCGGTCGATCAGTACTGGAGCTAGAAGTGCAAACATGCGTTGTATATCGAGTATTTTCTGATAGCTGTACTGTCACATGGGAGTCCCATGCAGCTTAGCTCATCAGTTGCGTCATCAAAGGGCTTGCTGTGGGGGACTCTGGAATAGTAAAGTCGGGCAGAGGGTTGCAGGATCAACCAGATAAATTACAAATAACAGCTTTGAAAGATATTTTTAAAAATTACTGCCAGTATGATTTACCTAATGGAGACACATAGGTCCCATGTTTTTGCCAAAACTTGAGGAATGGTCAAGGGTATGGCAGCTGGGTTTCAGTACAAAAAAATGCAAAACAATGCTGTTAGGGCACAGAAACCCAGGGTCAGAGTACAAACTGGGGGAGTGGTACTGACAACCAGCAAGCAGGAAGGAGACCTGGAAGTAATCATATCGCATGACATAAAGGTGGCAAGGCAGTAGGGAGGGCAAGTGTGATGCTGGGGTACACAGGGAGGGGTATCACCAGCAGAAAGAGGGAATTGGTGTTGCCTCTGTATAGACTTCTGGAAAGACCCCACCTAGAGTATTGTGTCCAGTTCTGGAGACCACATCTCTGGAAGGACATGGAGAGAGTGGAGGTGGTCCATAGGAGGGCAACTTAAATGGTGTAAGGTCTGCATCAAAAATCCAATGAGGAGAAACTAAAGGACCTCAGTATGTACACCTTGGAACAGAGGAGGGAGTGGGGAGATATGATAGAGACCTTTAAATACCTCACAGTGGTAAATAAAGTACAGGTGGGGAGCATTTTGCAGAAGAAAAAGTGCTCAAGGACAAGGGGGACATGCTATGAAGCTAGAGGGGGTAGATTCAGGAGAGATATGATGAAGTACTTCACAGAAAGAGTGCTGGATTCCTGGAACAGCCATCCAGTGGAGGTGATGGGGTGAAAACAGTGGTGGGGTTCAAGAATGCATGGGATAGGCACAAAGGGATCATAGTGGGGAAGGAAGAAAGAGCTGTAGATCAGGCACCATCTGTGGTAACAGTGTAGGCAGGGAGAAATGGGCAGACTGGATGGGCCAAGTAGTCCTTATCTGCCATCAAAGTCTGTGTTTCTATGTCACCATGTATGGAGATGTATTAGCTACAGTATTTAATTTCCCCATTTATGTTTGCTAAGCCTAACACACATTGATGCTGATGATAAATACTGAAGTTAGTTGTAGACTTAGAAAACTTAGCAGGGGGCATTAAATATAACATCCAATATTTCTCTATACAAAGGGTCATGTGAAACAAGAGGCACTACTGAGTAGGCATAGGCGGACCGACCCGTGGAAAATCAGAACCCCCCCCCCCGATCCAATGCAGTCCAACGGACCTGGATCAGTAAGAGTCAAGTGCTTATTAGTACCGAGTCCGGACCCATCAGTCACATCCCTTTTAAAAAGCATTTTTTTTACCTTTTGTGCAGCGCTTCTCTCTGCCTCATCTAGTGGGCGCTTCAGAGCCCATCTGTCACATGATTGCAACACAGTCTTGTCATGTGGCTGGGGGGGCCGGGACAGCACAGCAAGCAATGTGGGAGCGAGGGGCGAGCCGGTGCAATGGCTCGAATGAACGCGCCAGCCCAGGACCACAGAAGGGTGTAGAACTCAATTGGCTATATCTAACCTGACCGACAGGCTAGGCAGCCTATAGGCGAATTGGAGACTGCCTGTTAGTCCTGGCTATTGGCTGATGTGGTGGGTGGAGCTGTTAGTCTCCTTGGCTTGGCATCAGTTGGAAGAGGCACCATTACAGCTCAAAATGTCAGCGAGAACGGATGTTTGCCTCTGACTGTCCCAGTCTAGCACATGTTCTGTTCTTCATGTTTCTACTAAGGCATACAGTTATCTTTTGTGTGCACTGTGCTTGTGTTTTTTTATGCAACATTTTCTCAGTCTCATTCTTGGCTAATAAAAAATTAGGGAATAAGGAAAAAGCTAAAGGAGGGACTGCTGCATAAGTGTGAAGTGGGTGGGAGGAAGGGAGAGAAGATCGTGGGTAGGGCGGGGGGACATCTGCAAAGCTCCTTGTGGGGACCAGAGTCTAGATGTAAATATAAATATATATATATATATATATATATTTAATATCACAAAAGGTGAAAAAAAAATATATTCAGTATTCATCACTCAGGGTGTTTTTTGGTTTGACTCAGTTGGTGACTGAATTTGTGTGGAGGTTAGAGAGACTTACTGAACAAATAGACTGTCTAAAAAAATCTACACAGCTAAATAACAATTTTGAATTAAATCAATTAATTACACAGCTTACAGGAAGTATTTACTATTTTTCACAGTAAAGGAATAAGAAAAGAGACTACAAGATATAAAGAAAAGGTAAAAGCTGCATGTATTTTATGAACCTGAAATAAAACAAATACCTAGTAGTAGCTACAGTGGGAGGTGGTGTGTGGCCGTTAGAGCAAGCATGCCCTGGCCCCTGAGAGAGCAGAGGTACTTGGGAACAACTGAGGTCTAAATAAAAACCAAAACTACATTTAGGGAAAAGCATTTTTGTGTGTAATAAAAAAAATTAAACCTAGCTACTGTGGTGGAAGGGGGAGTGTGGCTGCGAGGCAGAGCCTGTACTGAGTGGCCACTGGAACTTGGGAACAAGTGAGAGGACTAAATAAAAAGAAAACACAAATCATTTTTGTGTGTAATAAAAAAAAACATAGTTAATGTGGTGGAAGGGGGAGTGTGACTAGCTGTGAGGCCGAGCTTGTACTGAGTGGGCAGAGGAACTTGGGAACAACTGAGAGGACTACATATATCTGCAGTATTGCAACAGTCGAGAAATATTTCCTTGTGTGTAATAAAAAACACAACTAGCTACTGTGGTGGAAGGGGGAGTGTGGCTGTGAGGCCGAGCCTGTACTGACTGAGTGGGCAGAGAAGCTTGGGAACAACTGAGAGGACTAAAAAAGAAAATATCTTCAGGAAAAAAAAACATTTTTTCTGCGCCATTTAAAAAAATAAACCTAGCTATTGTGGTGGAAGGGGGACACTGGCTGTGAGGCCGAGCCTGTACTAGTAGGCTGAGGAACTTGGGGAACAACTGAGAGGTCTAAATAAAATAGAGGATAATGGCTGGGGATCGGGTGATAACCGTGCTGTAATCACCTCGAGTGGTTGCTAGGGCACTGCGCTCTCGAGGTTTACTGTAGCACTAGCAACCATGAGAGGCGATTTCAGCATGGTTGTCACCTGATCCCCAGCCATCATCTTTTATAGTGTATGGTCAAAAAAACACTGTTTGCACTCTATGTGTGAGAATTATGGAACTCTGGTGCATTCTTTTTTGTTATGCCACTGTTTGGAAGTTCCGAAGTGTGGTTAACAACTTTTAAAATTCCAAACAGTGCATAACAAAGTTGCTGCTGATAATGGTGGTTAATAGGCACTTACCATACATTATAAGAAAATATCTACAGGAAAAAAACAAAACATTTTTTCTAGGATCGTGGATATGTTGTTCCCTTTCCCCTTTAAGGATCACTGGAAGTCTTCAAGCTGGCTCCTCCCACCCACCAGGGTGGTATAACGGTCAGCTCCGCCCCATGACACCAAATCTTTCTTTCTGCTGGAAGATTCAGGTTGCCTCCTTTGTGCTCCTGCATGTTGTAGGCCCTGACTTCAAAACCTTTGGTTATTCTGAAATTTCGTCTAGTTCGCATTAGCGATCGCGAGTACTTACCTTTGATTAATGGAAGACAAGTCTTCCCCTTGATCTCGTTGGTGTTCCTGCAGCCAGAAAATGTCACACACTGATCCCCACACCGTGTGCATCTATTGCCTCGGTGTCGACCATGACACCTCGAAATGTGATTTTTGTCTCGCATTTCACCCTAACATCCTCGACGACCGTCTCGCACACCTGAAGTTGAGAAGGCCAGAAAAATGGAACCCTCCAGTGAAATCAAAGGAGGCTCGGGTGGTTTCCGCAGCCGCAGGATCCGCCGAGCAATTGGAATGCATGCAAGCCTTCGAGGAGGAAGTGGCTTGGGACATGGAATCTTCCTCTTGAAGCTTCTTCGTTCCGCTCAACCTGGGCTCCACCTTGTTGTGTTCCTTCCGAGAGCTGTGCCAATCTCTCCCAACTAAGGGGGAAGGTCCTGCGGGCACGCACTCCTCTTGGTCCCGAAAGTGGGAAAAGGACCCGGGATAGTCTTCGTCTTGACGAAGACATTCTTGGAATCGGGAGAGATCTCAGTCTCAGGAACCAGCAGTCTCAACTTTGGCCGAAATTGCCTCTTCGGCCGCTGGCTTCTCAGCTTTGCCGTCTGGCCAGTCGACCGAAGTGTTGATCGACAAGGTTGAAATTGTCATCGGCCCAATCGACCCATTGTCACCGACTCTGGTCGACAATTCTCTTGATCGGGCTCCAGTTCTTTCTTTCCCTGACGAGGAGACCCAGCCCACTGGGAATCCCATCGAGGAATTGGTCCCCGACCCTGGGAAATCACCGGTCCCGCCAGTGTCTCCCAAGCGACCGAGTCAGCCTGTCCGATCTTGATCAAGGTCCAGGACCCCCTTGACCAAAAGGCCGAGGAAGAGCCACAAGTGCTCTAAAAAGAGGTGATGCCATCGGTCGTCCTCGTCCTCCTCCTCGGATGAGGAGAGGCTCCGGCGGAAACTCCGGCGCTACAAGGACCTCATGTGGAAACAACTGATTTTGACCGGGCACAAGCCTACCCCGGCCATTACTTGACTTTCGCCTCCCAGGCTGAAGCCGATTCCTTCGGAGCCATTGTCAGTTCCCCACTCATGTCGGGCGGAATTCGTTTTGCCTAACCGTCTCTCCACCTATAGTGGTGGGACCACGCCCAAGCCGCCTGTGGGAGGGGCCCTTCTAAGGAAGATAGACCAGACACCAGGCTTCCCGCCTTTCGATCACCATCACCCCGGACCGCCTCGTGGTCGGCAGACCTGGCGGTCAACCGTTGTATCCAGATTCCTCGTATTCGGATGTGACCGGCCTACATTCTCATCCTGGGGATGAAGAATCAGCCGGTGGGTTAGAGACAGAGGAAGATCCTTCGTCCTTTCAGGGCATTCTTCAGCTCATCTCTGAGTCTACAGGGATGCCCCTGGAACCAATCCAGAAGAAGGCAGAGTACCCTCTCACGGACATCCTCAAGAGAGGGGATACCCCAACGGAGGCTTTTTCTGTGGCTGAGGCCTGCCTCCTGTCCAGCTCTGTCTGCCCACATGGCCCGCAAGTATGCCGTGCCCATGGGGTCCCTTGCGGGGTTCACAGAGCACCCTTTGGCCGAGAGCTTGGTGACCACCTCTGTGTTCTGGCATACTGGCAGTTCTGCCGACACTGACCGACCTCCCGAAAAAGAATCCAGACTCGTGGATCATTCGGCCCGGAAGGTCTATGCAGCCTCCTCTTTAGGCCTTCGTCAGGCATGTTCGGCCGTCATCATGGCACACTTCTCCCATGCCCTCTTGGGGTCTTTGGATGAAGTCTTCCCACACCTCCCTGCAGACATGCAGACCACGGTCAAGCAGGTCCGGGATCAGGGCTGGGCTGTTGCCAAACAGCAGCTTGAGACAGCCCTGGATATTGGGGATTCCTATGCCCGCTCAATGGCTACTGCAGTTGCCTCTCATCGCAGGGCTTGGCTGAGACTCTCCTCCTTTCCGGCGGATACTCAGCACAAACTAGCTGATGTGCCTTTATTGGGAACTGACCTTTTCGGCACAGGTGTGACTGGCCACCTTCAGCGTATTGAGCAGTCCAATGCCACCTTGGACGCTACTTCTGCTAAGGGTTCTTCAGGCAAGAAACAGCAGAAGAAGCCTTTTTAGCACTCTTCCTCTGCGGCACAGCAACCCTCCTTTCAAGGAGGGCAGCAGCAACAGCAGCTGCAGGCTCAAGCTTGGTGCCCCCGGCCCAAGCCCGGGCCCTCCCAGGCCCATAAAGGAGGCCGAGGTTCAGGTCCTGGATCCTCCTCCTCCAAGTTTGCTCAATGATGAGGCAGGGGCTGCCTCCCCCTCTCCCGTCATGCCAGCTCTGGGTCCTCCCATGGGGGGCCAGCTCCACCACTTCCTTTCCGCTTGGTCCACTATCACTATGGACAGGTGGGTTCTTGAGGTGGTCGGTCAGGGACTGCCTCTGGAATTCAAGCAGTACCCTACAAGCCAAGACAAGCCCCTCGGGAGGAAAGAGTATCCATCCAAACTCAGTCGGCTCTCCGAGATGACATTGCTCAGCTCCTTCTCAAGGAGGCAGTAGATCCAGTGATGGATCCTCCAGCAGACCCAGGCTTTGTCTCCAGGTACTTCCTGGTGCCCAAGCGGATGGGGGGGCTGGCGCCCCATTCTAGATCTGCATGACCTGAATCAGTATCTCAGGTCACACACCTTTCAGATGGTCACTCTGTCCCAGAGCATACCATCCTTGGAGCAAAACATGTGGTTCTGTTCACTGGATCTGCAGGATGCATTCTTTCATGTCCCAATCCGTCCGTCTCATTAGCGGTTCCTCCGCTTCAGAGCCGAAGGGACCCTGTATGAATTCCGAGCCATGCCGTTCAGCCTGTCATCGGCCCCACGGGTCTTCACCAAATGCACTGCAGTGGTGGCAGCCCATCTAAGGCATTGGGGGGGTCAGGATTTATCCCTACCTCGACGATTGGCTCTTAGCAGGCCCCACCCAACATGAGGTAGAGAGGTCCAGGGACCTGGCCCTCCAGACCTGCTCCCAACTCGGCCTCCTGATCAACGAGGCCAAATCGGAACTCGTGTGTTCCCAGGTGATGTGTTTCATTGGGGCAGAGCTCGACTCTCGTCAAGCCAGAGCTTGGCTCCTGGCGGACAGGGTGGAAGTTCTCTCCTCCTTTGCACAGTAATTTCTGGTTGGGCAATTGTGCTCTGCCCGGGACTTTCTGTGCCTTCTGGGTTACATGGCTGCGTGCACCTTAGTGGTCCATTGGGCCTGGCTGCACATGTGCCCCCTCCAATGAGAGATGGCCGCCCAGTGAACTCAGCACCACAGTCATTTCAACCAGCCAATCACTGTAACCCAGAAGATGTGGGACGCTTTCCAGTGGTGGACCGCTCCAGACGGATTGCAGGAAGGGATCCCATTTGTCCACCCTGAGCCAATGGCCATCCTTATGACCAGTGCCTCTCTCATGGGCTGGGGAGCCCACATGGGGGACAACAGGGCCCATGGGTTCTGGACCCCCGAGGGGTCCCGATACCACATCAACCTGTTGGAGCTCAGAGCAGTCAGACTGGCACTGTCAGCTTTTGCTCCTCAGCCCGGGGTCAAGTGGTTCAAGTCCAGATGGACAATACCATGACCATGCATTACCTCAACAAACAGGGTAGCACGCACTCCCGTCTGCTTTGCAGAGAGGTGCTCCGCATCTGGACCCTCATCAGCCATTTGGAGGCGGATCTCCTAGCCATCCATGTGGCAGGAGCATCAAACAATCTGGTGGATGCTCTCAGCTGCTTAGGCGAGACATCCCACGAGTGGTCTCTCCATCCAGAGGTAGCTTACAGCCTGTTCTCCCACTGGGGCAAACCGATGGTGGACCTGTTTGCCTCCAGGGAAAACACCAAGCTGAGGCTGTTTCATGCCTGCCCCCTAAGCAGGACTCGCTGCAGGGGGATGCCTTCTCGAGGCTGTCGAACCCAGGCCTCCTCTTTGCCTTCCCTCCATTTCCCTTGATCCACAGTGTGGTCCTCAAGGTGAGGAGGGACAAGGCGAAGGTGATTCTGGTAGCCCCAGACTGGCCGCACCAGTTCTGGTATCCAGATCTCCTCAGCCTCAGCTGCAGGCACCCGGAGCTGCTTCCAGTACGCCCAGACCTGATATCTCTCAATCAGGGGAAGGTATACCATCTGGACCTTCAATCCCTGCACCTCACAGCCTGGTTCCTGAGCTGCTAGAGTTCCAGGCTTTGGGTCTTTCCAAGGATGTCCTCACCATGGTGGAGGCATCCAGAAAGGAATCGACCAGGAAATGTTATGCCTTCAAATGGAAAAGGTTTTCCATTTGGTGTCAGGGCAAGGGCCTGGACCCTCTGTCCTGTCCAGTGACTAACATTCTTGACTACCTTTCTCTCTGTCCAAAGGGGGTCTTCGGTCATCGACCCTTAGGGTGCACCTGGCCGCCATCTCTGCTTACTGGGCACAGGCCAGTCAGCTGACTTTGGCATAGGAGACAGTGGTTGGGCGCTTTTTCCAAGGCCTGTATCACATATCTCCTCTGATGCGTGAACCTCCACCTCCGTGGGACTTACTGCTGGTACTGACAAAGCTCATTGGCAAGCCATTCGAACCAATGCACAAGTGTGCTTTGTCACACTTGTGGAAGATGGTCTTCCTGGTGGCTATCACATCTGCCAGAAGGACAGGGGAGCTCCAGGTGCTTTCAGTGGACTCCCCTTAACTGGTCTTCCATAGGGACAAGATTGTCCTATGCCCCCACCCAAAATTCCTTCCGAAGGTGGTGTCAGAGTTTCACCTTAACCAGGTGTTAACTCTGCCAGTGTACTACCCTAATTACACCTCGGAGGCTGAGTACAGGCTCCATACTTTGGACCCAAGACGTGCTCTCTCCTATTATAAGGAAAGGACGGTGGAAATTCGGGGAGAGGTTCACCAGCTGTTTGTCACCTACGCTGAAGCCACTTCTGGCAGACCTGCAGCAAATCAGACTATTGCAAGGTGGATTACATCTTGCATCAGTCTGTGTTATGAGTTGGCAGGCATAGAGCCTCCCAGAGGGATAAGAGCTCATTCTACCCACCATACCGCTGCATCGGTGGCTGCTTCCAGGGACATCCCTATCCAGGAAATCTTTCGGGCTGCTACCTGAAAGTCAGCAAACACCTTCATTACCCATTACCACATCGATCTTGAGTCATGCCAGGATGCTGGTTTTGAGGCCTCAGTTCTCCAATCTCTGTTTCCTAAGTAGGGGGTGTGCACATTGCCTCCTTCCTCCCAGAGAACTGCTAAGAGTCTGCCAAAGAGTGTGGATGAACAACATATCCACGATCCTAGAAGAACAGGTTACTCACCTGTAACAGTAGTTCTAGAGTGGTATATGTTGTTCATCCACACAGACCCACCCGACCTCCCCAGCTGCGGATGCACAACACCTGGCTTTCAGCGGGCTAAGTTCAAACAACATGAAGTCTTGCTGTATTGTGACATATGCAGTTAGCCCCAGCACTTGAACTGCTCTGGAGAGGAAAGAGTTAATTTCTATGCAAGGCATAGAACGTCGAGCTCGAGCTCGGATTTCAGACCTCTGTCTGTGGTGCCTCAGAGTGTAACTGTCAGATTCTTTACTCTGCCTAACTGTGAAGTCGCTCTGGAGATTGCACCTTCTCTTCGGTTCGGTAAAGTTTCACAACACGTCAGTTTTTCAAATGATTTGTTTATTTTCAGTTTCGAGCCTCTGTCTATGGTACAGTAAGTAGTGTAGATAGGTAGTGAACCGTAATTTCTGTTTTTTCTCTGTGGAAATTTTAAACTTCGGTTCTTTTGTGGTTGGTCCGGTTGGGAACCAACCCTTTGTGTTTAAATTTGTTTTCTGGGATTATAGTAGTGGTGTGCCGGTTCTTATTGGTTTAAAAAAAAACTAACTTTTTTCGGTTTCTTTCCACAACCCGTGACACGGTCGGTAACCGATAGGGGTGTATTACCTGGCAAAACAAAGCTGTAAAGGGTAATTTTTTCTAGCCTGGCCATGTCTGAGAAACCCAAGAATAAAAATGGTCCCACTGGGTTTCAACACTGTACAGAGAGTGGGGAGGCCTTTGCTAAGGCTGACCCCCATCTCGTCTGTGTTTATTGTCTGGGGTTTGACCACCTTAAAACAGACTGCCAAATCTGCAAAAATTTTCCTAAGGCCACCCTGGAAAAAAGATTGGGTAGGCTAAAGGAAAAGGAGGCTGAGAAGTCCGCTGACCCAGATGGCCAGCCCGGTTCGGTTCTGACCAAACCTGAGGAGGTGGCCACTGACCTGGGCGAGACGTCCTCGGGCCAAAGGAGAGCCGACCCTGAGGGTTCGGTTCCATCGACACCCTGATGTGTCAGTCCAGGTCGACTCCCCAACTCCAGTAGGATGCAGGCTGACTTACCACTTCCAGGCCTGGAAGTCTGTTACCTCAGACAGGTGGGTCCTGGAGGTAGTAAGCCAAGGACTGGCCCTCGGTTTCAAGAAGTTTCCAAAAATGAGGGTCAGATCTTTTCCACTTGCAAATGTCTCCGAAACCACTGCTCTAGAAGCAGAGGTTTCCTCTCTGCTGGCTCTCAGAGCCATGGAGAGAGTTCCTACTCTACACAGGGGCAAGGGTCTGTACTCCAGATATTTCCTTACCCCAAAAAAGACAGGGGAGTGGTGACCCATCCTAGACTTAAGGTATCTGAACAAATACATCTTAAAACCAAAGTTCAGAATGGTGACTCTGGGATTAATTCTTCCCTCTCTGAGGCCAGGAGATTGGTTAGCATCCCTGGACCTCAAGAATGCCTCTTTCCACATTCCTATCAGGTGCTCCCACAGAAAGTACCTCAGGTTCGAGTTGCCTTCAGGCCATTATCAGTTCAGAGCCATGCCTTTCGGCTTAACAGTGGCTCCAAGAGTGTTTACCAAGTGCCTTGCAGTAGTAGTGGCCTTCCTCAGAAGGCAGGAGATCTCTTTGTTCCCATTCCTGGACAACTGGCTCATTGTAGGACAGTCTCCCGACCAGGTCAGGTCAGCTCTTCAAGTCACTCAAGATTTGCTCAGTTCTCTGGGTTTTCTTCTCAGTCTGCCAAAGTCGGTTCTCGAACCAGTACAACTCCTCACTTTCATAGGGATAGAGTTGGATACTGTTCAAGCAAAAGCCTTCCTCCCATTAGCAAGGATAAAGGCCCTTACAGATCTTGCTTCCTCTTTTCATCCTCTGGTCTCTCACCCAGCAAGACATTTTCTTCAACTCCTAGACCACATGGCAGCTTCCACTGCAGTGGTACAAGGAGCCAGGTTCCAAATGAGGGACATTCAGTTTCACCTAAGGTCTTTTTGGTCTCAGAAAAAAAGATTCTCTCACCAAATAGGTTCCAGTGACTCAGACTCTGATCCAAGCTCTCCAGTGGTGGCTGGATCAGGACAATCTCAGACAAGGTGTCCCATTCCTCAGTCAGTCTCATTCAGTGGTACTGACGACAGATGCTTCCCTCCTGGGCTGGGGAGCCGACCTAGGACCTCTCACAGCACAGGGTGTTTGGTCTCCACAAGAGTCTCTCCTTCATATCAATCTTCTGGAACTCAGGGCAGTATTCCTATCCCTTCAGGCTTTCTGGAACTCAGTAAGGGACAAGGTGGTTCAGGTCAAGACAGACGACACCACCATCACCATGTGGTACATCAACAAGCAATGGAGCACTCGGTCTACAGCCTTGTGCACGGAGGCCATGAATCTTTATGGTCTCTGACCTACTCCTTGCAAACCTCCCTAATAGCAGTCCACCTCCCAGGGAAGGACAGTGTGTTAGCAGATGCTCTGAGCAGAATCTCCCAGGGCCATCACGAATGGACCTTGGATCCCCTCATACTGAAAGTAATCTTCACCAGGTGGGGCACTCCAGAGATAGATCTCTTCGCAGCCCCAGATGGTCACCAACTTCCCCTCTTCTGCTTGCAGACCCCCAGTCCTAGGGACTGTTCCCCTGGATGCCCTGATATTGGATTGGGAAGGCAAGTTCCTTTCCTCCCTTTCCCCTATTGTTCAGGGTTCTAGTCAAGATCAGGTCAGAACCCTGCACAGTGATTCTACTGGCTCTAGACTGGGCCAGACAACCTTGGTATCCTTTGTTGCTGTCACAGGCCTGCATCTTTCTCAGGGAGTTTTGGACATCCTTAAGGTTTCTCGGAAACCCTCTACCAGAAAAACTTATAATTCCAAATGGAAAAGACTCAGCATTTGGTGTTCCCATAAGGATATTCTACCAGATGCTGCTAGCATTGCTACACTTTTGGATTACCTAGTTCACCTCAACGGCTTACATAGAAACATAGAAACATAGAAGTTGACGGCAGATAAGGACCGCAAGGCCCATCCAGTCTGCCCATTAGGCTTAGGCCTTAGGCCAGACACTTTAAAAGTTCATCTAGCAGCTGTCTCTGCATTCCTGTCAGCAGGGAAGGGCTCTTCTCTGGCTTCTCACCCTGTCTTTGCTAAGTTCTTTAAAGGTCTGGTTCATATCAACCCTCCTTTTAGAGAGCCTATTCCGGATTGGGATCTCAATATCTGCATTGCTCAGCTTATGCAGCCACCCTTTGAACCTCTGGCTTCGGCCGAGCTTAAGTACCTGACCTGGAAAACTGTGTTTCTGGTAGCTATCACTTCTGCCAGGTGAATTAGTGAATTACAGGCCCTGTCAGTTGAACCTGATTTTATCTCATTCCATAGAGATAAGGTGATCCTCAGAACCAATAGGAGGTTCTTACCCAAAGTGGTCTCAGATTTTCATCTGAACCAGTCCATGTCTCTTCCTCTGTTTTTCACTGATCATTCTTCTTCAGGAGAAAGAAGATTACATAGTTTGGATGTTGAGAGGGCACTTATCTACTACATTGAGCATACTAAGGCACATAGGGATGACTATCTTCAATTGTTTCTCACTTATGGTGAAGTGGGGAAAGGTAGGCCTGCTACTAAGAGAACTAGTGCCAGGTGGATTGTCTCTTGTATACAATTCTGCTATGACAAACTAGGCAAAACACCTCCCTCAGGCCTGAGGGCCCACTCGACTAGGGGTACAGCTGCTTCTCTGGCTACTGCCAGAGATATAGCCTTGATAGAGATCTGCAAAGCAGCCACCTGGAAAACAGTCCATACTTTCACCAAGCATTACTCTCTGGATATCCAGGCTAGGAGTGATGCTAGGTTTGGTACAGTTGTACTGCAGAACCTATTCCCAAAATAGGTTTGGTACCCTCCTCCATGGAGGTACTGCTTGGTAGTCTGCATATGTCAGAATACAGCAAGACTTCATGTTTGAAAAAAAATTACTCACCTTAGTAACTGTGTTTCTTCTAATGGAGTCTGGTATGGGGAAACGTATGGCACAAACAACACTGCACAGCATAACTGGTAAAAGACCAGTTGTTTGGACTTCGTCAGGTAGCAGTAGTGGTTCTTCCACAATGCTGTCCAAACAGACAGGAAAGGTCAAAACTACCTTAAAACTAAAGGAGTAGTCAGCACCACAAGGAGTGGCGAGCCAAGATATGGTACATATGTGTACCGTAGTACCAGTACAAATTTAAATGAAACAGAGGGGGAGAAATCTATCTCTGATGAGAGTAATGATTATAAAATGGAGGATGTAGACAAGGAGGGAGGAAAGCAGAATCAAATGGAAAGCCAGAATGAGGTAGAGGTGGCAGTTGCACAGACGCAGGATGAATGGAATGATTTGGACTTGGATGAGATGGGCAGTTTGGGCACAAACAGTGTGGTGCAGGTGCAGGAGAAACCCGATGAGAGGGCAGTGCATTCAGATTTAAGTTCTGTTACTCGCCTGCAGGAGCTGATGGATGATGATAATGGTGAAACACAAAAAGACCATGATGAGCAGCTTCCCAGTGTTGAGAAAGAACAACACAGTGGAAGTGACAAAGGAGGACAATATAGTATGGCTGGTAATAAAACAAAAAAGGTGACATCTTATGTGTGGTCTTACTTTTCTGTGGCTACCAATAATGAGTTACAAGCAGTTTGCTCTATATGTAAAAAGACCATCAGCAGAGGGAGCCAAAAAGGTGCTTTGGGTACCTCAGCATTAAAAAGACATTTAGAGAGATGTCTCCCATTATGTCATAAGTGTGATTTTTTTGGTAAGAGAGAAAGAAGACAACATGCAGGCCGGGTTAAGTCAGACTACACCTGCTGCACCTGTTATATCAAGTGATAGCAGTGGCCCTGCTGCTTCAGTTGTACTGTCAACTCCTTCTCAGTCTTCTAGAATAACTACTAGAAACAGTCCTCTTTTGCCCTTCTCATCATCCAGCAATCCTAATGTTGGCCATCTGAAAACTTCAACTGCTAGAAAACAGCTCACGATTTCAGAGACAATTGAACGTAAAGCTAAGTACTATAATAGTCATCCTGAGGCAACCGCTATAACAAAACTAATTTCAGAGATGATAGCACTGGACTTACAGCCTTGCAGAATTGTGGAGCATGTAGGATTCAAAAGGCTTTTGAATCACCTGTCACCACGATACAATGTTCCATCCAGGAAATATTTCTCGACTTTTGCAATATTGCAGATGTATGATTTAGTAAGGGCTAAACTGAAAAATGCTTTAAAAGATGTAGTTGCTGGGGTTGTCCATCTGACTACTAACGTATGGACAAGCTGTCAGCCAGAACCATTTATGTCACTGACTCTGCATTGGGTATCGTTTACTCCCTGTAGTGACACTGACAATTCCCCTCTGAAACTGGCTTCCCTTCGCAGTCAGTATATTCCACAGGATCACACATCTTCCAACATCTTGGATGAACCCAACAGAGAGATACAGTATTGGCTTACATCACAAGGGCTTTCTGTAGGTTTTATTGTGGCTGTCAATGGTTCAAACATAAAGAAAGCATTGTCTGATGGGAGCTTTGTCCACATTCGATATTTTGCACACTGCCTAAATTTGATTGTGCATACATTTATGGAAGAGGACAGAGATATAAAGGCTCTCACATATGTGGCAAAAAGAATATGCACACATTTCGGCCACTCCTGCAAAGCACACCAATGCCTTCAGGCCATACAAGAAGAACATGGGCTGCCTCCTAAAACATTCATCCAGAATGTTGCAATGAGGTGGAACTCTACTTTTACATGTTCCAATGATTGCTGGAGCAAAAAAAGCTGCAAGACAGTATACACTAGAGAACAGCATAGGGGATGCTGATGTGTAATCCTCAGCAGTGGGCTGTTTTAGAACTTCTCATCAAGATATTGCAATCCTTTGAGGAAATCACTAGGGAAGTGAGTTCCAACAGTGCCACACTCAGCCAAATAATCCCATTAATAAAGATTCTTAGATTCAAACAACATGAAGTCTTGCTGTATTCTGACATATGCAGTTAGGTCCTGCCTTTCAACTGCCCTGGAGAACAAAGAGTTAAACTTTCCATGGCCAGCATGGAATGTTCACCATGACCTCGGTTGAAGCCCCCTGTCTGCTGTTGTTTAAACTGCAACCATCAGATTCTTTACTCCGCCTCACTGAACAGTCACTCCGGAGATTTCTCCTGTTGCTCGGTTCAAAAAAGTCGGTTGAAGTGTCATTTTTTCGGTCGGTTTCTACCAAATTGCTGTTACTGCTTAGTCGGTTTAAGTCTCTGTCTGTGGTACCGTGAGTACTAGATAGGTTTTTTGTTTAGTTTCTGTGTGGAACTTGTAAATTGTGGATCAGTTCGGCTGAACCGATCAGTTTGAGGTAAAAAGGCTTGTGCTTGATTTAGAGTGTGGTAACCGGTCCGTATTGGTTCTAAAAAAAAATGGATTTTATTACGTTTGTTTCCAAGACCCGTGACACGATCAGGAACCGATAGAGGAGTCTTGCCTAGCGGATTGCCAAAAAAAGGGTAAGTTTTGGATAGGATTGGCCATGTCTGAGAAACCCAAGAAAAAAAACGGGCCCACTGGGGTTCAGCACTGCAGTGTGTGTGGGGAAGTCTTTGCCAAGGCTGATCCCCACACCACCTGTGTTTATTGTCTGGGGTTTGACCACCTTGATTCAGACTGCCAAATTTGCAAGAATTTTCCCAAATCTACCCTGGAAAAGAGATTAGGTAGACTGAGGGAAAGGAAGACCGAGAAGTCCGCTGACTCGGATAGCCAGCCCGGTTCGGTTCCGACCGAACCAGAAGGAGTGCCCTCTGACCAGGGCGATACTTCTTCGGGCAAAAGGAGAGCCGATTCTGAGGAGTCGGTTCTGGTGAAAAGAAAGAGAAAAGATAAATCGTCCAGTTCAGACCCAGAAATTCATACTCCGACCACCGATGAGATGGCCAAGGCGATAAGGATAGTGCAGTCGCTTAGTTCGGTTCCGACCGAACCGGCACCATCTGGCAGGGGTTCAGTTCGGTCGGTCCCCCCGGTTCCAGATTATACTTTGGAAGAATTTTATGAACCAGAGGAGGAGGAAGGAGAGTATGAGGATGATTATGGTGATTATGAAAGTCTGGATGTGCCTATTGACCCAGACATCTCCCCAGACAGACCTTCAGGTGCTTCTCCTCCTAGGCTTTCTGAGTCTCCTTCTCACTATATGTTTTACAAAAAAGTGGCTGAGACCCTCCACCTTCCTGTGGAGGAAGCAGTAGAGGATCAGGAGCAGCCTGATTATGTTGAGATGATGGACATCCTAGAGTCCAAGAGACTGTCTATTCCCCTCCACAAATCCTTTGGGAAACAGACACATAAAATTCTTAAGTCTCCTAATTCTATACCTCCTGTGGACAGACGAATGGACAAGAGCTACACTCTCTCAGGCTCAGACATGGAGTTCCTTTTCCAGCAATGCAGCCATGTTGGGGTAGTGCAGGCTGCTGCCTGTGATAAGGCAAATATCCCCTTGGCATCACACCCCCCAGACAAGGACTCCAGGAAGATTTATGCCATGGCAAAGAAACAATACATGGCAGCATCTTTGGGACTTGGGCAGGCTAACTATATGGCCTATACAGCTAGATACCAGAAGTCCAGGTGGGACACTGTGCTGGCTCTGGCTAAACAGGCCCCTGACTAGCTTGCCAAGGAGCTGGAGCAGGTGGCTGCAGATGGAATTGAGGCATCTAAAGTACAGTGTCATGGTGCTGTGGACTCCAATGATGTTTCATCAAGAGTCATGGCTACACCTGTGGCTCTTCGGAGGATGGCTTGGCTCAGATGTACTAGCCTCTCATACGATACCCAGGCTAAGGCCATGGATTTTCCTGTAATTGGTAATTCTCTGTTTGGGGAGTAGACAGAGAACTACATGAAAAAGATGGATGAGTACAGGACCACTTACAGGAGTGCTCAGGCCAAAGAAAGGCAAGCAACTCCTCAAAGGCAGCAGTCCAGGGGCAGGCCTTTCCAAAGGCCTTTTTACCAAGCTCAGGCCTCCTCTTCTTTTTCACAGAGGGGGTTCGTTAGAGGGAGAGGCAGACGGGGAATGAGCAGGCCTGCATCCATCCCTCAGCCTAAAGCCCCTGCCAAGCAGACACCCTGATAGGTCTGCCCTGGCCGATTCTTCCATACCAGTACAGGGCAGGCTGGCTTACTTTGTCCAGGACTAGAATTCTCTAACATCAGACAAGTGGGTCCTGGAAGTAGTAAGCCAGGGACTGGTCCTCAGCTTCAAAAAATTTCCCAAGATGAGAACCAGATCCTTTCCACCTGCGAATCTCTCAGAGACCCTTGCCCTAGAGGCAGAGGTTTCTTCTCTCCTAGCTCTCAGAGCTATAGAGAGGGTTCCCACCCTTCACAAGGGCAAAGAATTGTACTCCAGGTACTTCCTAACCCCTAAAAAGACAGGAGAATGGCGGCCCATCCTGGACGTAAGATATCTGAACAAACATCTTTTAAAGCCAAAGTTCAAAATGGTGACTCTGGGAATTGTCCTTCCCTCTGCAAGGCCAGGGGACTGGCTAGCCTCCCTGGACCTCAAAGATGCCTACTTTCACATTCCCATCAGGTGCTCCCACAGAAAGTACCTCAGGTTCAAGTTGCCCTCAGGCCACTATCAATTCAGAGCAATGCCCTTTGGCCTAACATCAGCCCCAAGGGTTTTCACAAAGTGCCTGGCAGTAGTGGTTGCTTTTCTAAGGAGAAAAAAGATCTCCATCTTCCCATACTTGGACGACTGGCTCATAGTAGGTCAGTCTCCAGACCAGGTCAAGTCACATTTGCAAGTGACCCAGCAAGTGCTCACTTCCTTAGGATTCCTTCTCAACCTTCCAAAGTCAGTTCTCTAACCAGTACAGCTCCTCACCTTCATAGGTGCAGAGCTGGATACAGTAAAGACAAGAGCCTTCCTTCCCCTGGAAAGGGCAAGGACCCTCATGGAACTGGCCTCTTCATTCACCCTTCAGGTGTCCCGACCAGCAAGGCATTTCCTTCAGCTTCTGGGCCACATGGCCGCTTCCACAGCAGTGGTCCAAGGGGCAAGATTCCAGATGAGGGACATTCAGTTCCACTTAAGAGCCTTCTGGTCCCAAAGAAAGGATTCCCTTACCAAACTAGTCCCAGTGACTCAAATCCTAATCCAAGCCTTGCAATGGTGGCAGGATCAGGACAATTTGAAACAAGGGGTTCCTTTTGTCACTCAGTCTCATTCAGTGATACTCACCACAGATGCTTCCCTGCTGGGCTGGGGAGCCCATTTGGGGGATCTTACCACCCAAGGACTGTGGTCACCTCAGGAATCACTGCTTCACATCAATCTCTTGGAACTCAGAGCAATGTTTCTGGCACTGCAAGCTTTTTCCAAATCTGTACAGAACAAGGTGGTACAGGTCAGAACAGACAACATCACCACCATGTGGTACATCAACAAGCAAGGAGGCACTCGGTCTATGGCCTTGTGCACAGAAGCAATGAAGTTGTGGTCCCTGGTCTATTCCCTGCAAACCTCTCTGATAGCAGTTCACCTCCCAGGGAAGGACAATGTCCTAGCAGATGCACCGAGCAGAATATCTCAGGGCCATCACGCATGGGCCCTAGATCCTCCAGTTTCGAAAGTGATTTTCTTGAGATGGGGCACTCCAGAGATAGATCTTTTTGCAGCCCCAGACAATCACCAACTTCCTCTCTTTTGTTGCAGACCCCCAGTCTTGGGCTCAGTCCCCCTGGATGCTCTGATTCTGAACTGGGAAGGGAAATTTCTGTTTGCTTTTCCCCCCTGCCCTCTCCTGTTCAAAGTGTTAGTCAAGATAAGGTCACAACCATGCAAAGTGATTCTGATTGCTCCAGACTGGGCCAGACAGCCCTGGTATCCCCTTTTGCTGTCCCTAGCAGTCCACCTTCCCCTGTCTCTTCCCAGGAATTACAACCTGTTGACATCCTCTCAGGGGAGGCTTTGGTACCTGAATCTTCAGTCTCTCAATCTCAAGGCTTGGCTCTTGAAGAGTTAGAGTTTGCAGATCTGCATCTTTCCCAAGGGGTTCTGGATATTCTTAAGGCTTCCCGAAAGCCTTCCACCAGAAAGACTTATAACTCCAAATAGAAAAGATTCAGCATTTGGTGTTCTAAGAAGAATATTTCTCCAGACTCTGCTGAGTTGCCTACGGTTCTGGACTACATGGTCCATCTTAATGGCCTAGGCCTCAGACCAGCTACCCTTAAATTACACTTGGCAGCTGTTTCTGCTTTCTTGTCAGTAGGCAAGCCTTCCTCTCTGTCATCCCATCCTGTGTTTTGTAAATTTTTCAATGGATTGCTTCACACCAATCCCCCCTTTAGGGATCCTGCTCCTGCTTGGGACCTTAATGTTTGCATTGCTCAGCTTATGCAACCCCCCCTTTGAGCCTTTGTCCTCAGCAGAGCTTAAGTACATGACTTGGAAAACTGTGTTTTTGGTAGCCATTACTTCTGCCAGGTGTATCAGTGAAGTGCAAGCCCTGTCAGTGGAATCTGATTTCATCTCTTTCCATAGAGATAAAGTGGTCCTAAGAACTAACGGAAAGTTCTTACCTAAAGTGGTTTCAGATTTCCACCTCAACCAGTCTATATCTCTCCCTGTTTTCTTCACTGACCATTCCTCCTCTGGAGAGAGGAGGCTACACAGCTTGGATGTTAAAAGAGCCCTTAGCTACTACATAGAGCGTACCAAGGGTCACAGGTTTGAATCCCTCCAGTTGTTCCTTACGTGTGGAGAAGTTGGTAAGGACAAATCTGCCACTAAGAGATCTGTTGCCAGGTGGATGGTTTCTTGTATATAATTCTGCTATGAAAAACTAGGTAGAACTCCACCCTCAGGCCTGAGGGCTCATTCCACTAGAGGTACAGCTGCTTCCCTGGGATATTCCTCTCTTAGAAATTTGTCAAGCAGCCACCTGGAAAACAGTCCATACTTTCACTAAGTGTTACTCTCTGGATATCCAGGCTAGGAGTGATGCTCGGTTTGGCACAGCAGTACTTCAGAGCCTTTTCCCAAAGTAGGTTCTGTCCCTCCTCCATGGAGGTACTGCTTGGTAGTCTGCATATGTCAGAATATAGCAAGACTTCATGTTGTTTTAAGAAGAAATTACTCACCTTAGTAATGTTATTTCTTCTAATGGAGTCTTGCTGTATTCTGACTCCCCCAGCCTCCCCTCTCAGAACCTAGATGTTGGAATGGGTGGCAGGAGCAGTGTTGAACTCTAGGTGTCCTTTTTCACCCTCTTTTAGTTTGGGTGAGTGGTTGTGTTTTGGATGTGTTTTGTTTTTGGGTTTCCTGACTTGAGTCATCCTTTTGAAACCAAAAACCCTTTTATATAGATATAGTTGCCAGGTGGTTAGTATGATTTTTACAGTTTCCACATAGAACTTCTAGTGAGTATTGTTTGTAAAGATCTGACAGTTGCAGTTTAAACAGCAGCAGACAGGGGCTTCAACCGTGATCGTGGTGAACATTCCATGCTGGCCATGGAAAGTTTAACTCTTTGTTCTCCAGGGCAGTTGAAAGGCAGGACCTAACTGCATATGTCAGAATACAGCAAGACTCAATTAGAAGAAACAACATTACTAAGGTGAGTAATTTTTTCTTTCTGCTGAATGCAGTCAGGGATGAGTTGGAAGGTTCAAGAAACCAGTTTCAGATGGGAGAGAGTCTAGTGCAACTGAGAGACTTGCCACCCAGCATAAAAAAAAAATAGTACATAGAATGATTAAAAAAAGTTTAGAGATGATGAAAAACTTTGCATTTCTCACGGCAGAGCATTACGTTATTGCAACAATACTAGACCCACGGTACAAGATGAAACACCTCTCACATTATGACCCAAATGTGTTCCAAAACTGCAGAGAGAAAATCATTCAAGAAGTAGATTTGCTTTTGAAAAAAAAAAAACTTGACAACAGATGCAGCCCCCTCATTCATTCCTCCTGCACCTTCATAGCTCTCTCTTCTCAGTCACGCTACAAAATAGCTGCTGCCATTTATTCTACACCCAGCAGTTATCTTTGGTGTCACTTGCATGCTGTCTTCCTTGAAAAATCAGCCCTTCCTTCTCCATTTGTCACTGCTTCTGCCCAGGCCATGGTTGACTGTTATTTAGCAGAAAAGGGTATTGAATGGAATGAAGATCCCATTAAGTACTGGCAAAGCAAGAAGCCTGTATGGCCTGCACTTGTGCAGGTAGCCTTGAAGTACATGGTCTGTCCCCCAACCAGTGTATTTTCTGAGTGACTCTAGCTGCGTAGGAAATGAGGTAACAGATACATCTAGGCTACTACCAGAAAATGTTGATAAGTTAACATTCTTAAAAATAAACCTTCCATTGACCGGTTACACCTACGACCCGGAGGCAGCAAATACATTTCACAGTGACCTCAAAAATGACTACTTGGAAGAGTAGAAAGATCACAGTTTTTCAGACAAATAAATCAACACTCAAGTAAGCCCATATGTGGCCTACACAATTTTTATACCTGATGGCGCAGTGTTTTCAGTATGTCTTAACAGACTTTGCTAATTTTTGAATTGCTTGAACCTGATGGCACACTTTTCACAGCATGTTCTTGTGGACGTGTGTAATTTGACTGCCTGAACCTGATGGCACACTTTTTGCAGCATGTCCTCATGGACTTCTGTAATTTTTGGACTGCCTGCAGTTGAAGACTGATGGCACAATGTTTTAAGTATGTCCTAATTTCTGGATTGCCTGAACATGATGACACATTTTTTTCAGTATGTACTAATGGACTTGTCTAATTTTTGGATTACCTGAATGTAGGTCTCTTCCCACTCAGTACAGGCTCAACCTCACAGCCACACTCCCCTGTCCACCACAGTAGCTAGGTCTCTGGATTCCTCAGGACATGCAGTTTTTGTAGGGGTCCCCTAAATGTGTCATCAATTTGGGTTGGTGGGTGGAGGGGACCCCATGCCATAGAAAATAACTGCATGACTCTCAGTGGAGCAGAGAAGGAACTGGTGCAACAATAACAGACTGATATCTGTTAGGGGGAAGTAGGCTGCTGGTTAACTAAAATCTGCAGCTTTTCCAATCGGTAGGGAAATGGGCAGACTGGGTGGGCCAAGTGGTCCTTATCTGCCGTCAAATTCTATGTTTCTATGATATGTGCATTGTATAGTGTATACTACTAAATGGGATTCCTCCTCTGAGGCCAGACAGGTCAGTTTACAGTTGCTGCATTAGTACTACTGACTCTGAGACAGAAAACAGAGGTTAACTGCATGACTGCCACATTCAATTGACCAGCACATCAGTGCTATAAACTCACAGTTTTCATATCCTAAAATGCTTACAATTATATGTGTGAGTGTTACAGATCTCAGTGTCATTTTATGCAATTATATAGCAGATTTGCAGTGTTCCCCACATTTTACAAAAGGTTCTGATTTAAATCAGGACTAATCAGAACTTATCAAGACTTTGGCCTGGATCCTGATCCTGATAATAAGGGTCAGGACCTTTTCAGGTCCGCCCATCCCTACTATTGAGGCACAGTCTAAGAAGGTTATTGCACTCATTCAATGCAGTGTTAGCATTAAGGGTGTGCAGCAGGCCGGGGCACAGTTTTAGCCTGGTTAGGTATTCCCCTGCTTGACTGGATGGCCTAGAACTGGGTCTCACCCAGTTCAATCTGATTTTGTTCCAATTTAGCAATCAAGTATAGAATTATTGTAACACCCTGTCCCTTACTCCTTCCCTATTTCATACTTCAACTCCCCAACTGATTTTTGGGCATACCCCCCTTACTATTACAAATTTAAATATTAAGGGACACAACAGTGGATGCTCCCATCATCTGCCCTCTTGCATCTGTGAGGGGAGAGGATTCCATATCAGTACTGCCAATACATTAAAATAATGGGTCCAGTAATCAGGGTGCACAGCAGTGTGTGCCCTCAATCCTCTGTTATCCTTTGTTTTCTATTAGCTGTTCTGCCCAATGCCCCATTAATGGAATAATACCCACCTGCAATGAAATATCAGTGGTGGGATTCATACGTGGGTCTCCCAGTTCATAGATGCTCATCTTAGGGGGATCCACTTAAGTTGGGTGAGATCAGGTAGCACTAATTGGGTAGAAATGAAGCCACTGATATTCTGACCATCTCTATGCCATCAGAAGATGTGTTATTTCTGAACAACACTACCCTCAAGATGGTATTCTCAGCATCTAATTCCATCAAGGGATGCAGTGTTTCTTAACATCTAATGCCATCAGTTTGGTGTTTTGAACATTCAACACCATTAAGATGGTATTTTTAACATCTGATACCATCATCACATCTTCTACAGCAACAAGTATGTCTGCAGCAACTCAAATTTATGGGACTTCAGGAGAAAGACAATAACATGCAGAATCCTGGGCCATCTACCATGCCTTAAAATCATGATGCGACAAGTCTTTCAGGAACAAGACCCTCACTATTTGATTGATTGAATTTTGTTGACCCAGTAAGCCCACTGGGCCTAGAAGTCCCTTTTTCAAGGGTGACCGGGGGAGGGGGGAATACAGATGGTAAGCAACTGAAATTGAACCAGATTAAGCTGTTGGTGGTATTTTTAGTGAATGGGAGAAATTTGGCCAGGACACCGGGGAAATTCCCCTACTCTTTTTCGATAAGTGCCAAGGGATCTTTAGCATCCACCTGAACTACCACCAATCCAGGCAGATGGGACCTCAGTTTAACATCTCATCCGAAAGACGGCACCTCAGAAGTGCAGCACCCCCTCATGCTGCACTACAGTGTCAGTATTGGGATATTAACTCAAGTGCCAGATGTGGGAACTGAACCCACAGCCCTCTGATCTCCCGGCCTCAGAGGCAAATGTGCTACCTACTGAGCCACTGACACTGTATTTATTTATTTCGTTTTTGTTGACCGGGTAAGTGCACTAGAAAATTCTGCCTATTTTCAGGCACAACCCGGGGGAACAGGATACAGATGAATACCAACTGACTTTGAACCAGATTAAGCTGTTGGTGGTATTTTAGTGAATGGCTGCAAATATCTACACCAGATCAGACCATTGAGGGACAGAATGCCAGCATGCATCACTTCCCTACCACCACCACAGACCAGGTGAAAACAAATGTTTGTCAATGACTGCAAGCCCTCGCCAAATAAACTCCCTAGCTAACATCTCATTTTTGGCAAGAGACTAAAAGGGCTGGGAGTGAGATTTTACCTGGGGGGAAGGGGCTGCGGGTTTCTCGAGTGGCTAATGTGTATGCATGTTTTGATAAGAGGTGTATAAACAATCATCATCTGGACTGGTCACATGCCAAGCTGAAATGAGACTGTTGTACCGAGAGTATCGGCTGAAAGAAACTGTTCAAAGAACATACCTTTCCAGCACCCTCCCCCACCAGAGGAGGCAAAAGATTGTTAGCATTGTTATGCTTTTCTAATGAGAGTACAGTGGTACAAATGCATTTTGAAGAGAATGTTGCCTCCTTACTTGTTAATTGCTTATTCTATTCAAGTTTGTTGCTTAAAATAAAACACATTGAATGGTATAGTGTGGGTTTCTTGTCAGAAACTTTGATATTGTGGGATTTATATCCCAAGTGTGGTGCTGGTCCCAATTTGCACTTTGTGTGGCAAAAACATTTTTGTATTACTGTTTACTGTAGTATAGTAGTGTATCACATTAATTGTGCTTACTTCCAGGGTGACACTTTCTGTAACTACAAATTCCAGTATCCCCGTCGGCTGACATCACAGCAGGACTACAATGCTGGGGGATTCAGTAGTTTGCAGTCCATATTAGAGGTTTTATAAGCTTCAGTCAGGTGTGTGTTGGTCCCACTGTTCTCCCAGGGCTAAGTACAGTCGTCTGTGACTGTACCTAACCCCAGGAAGACAGCGGAACCAGCAAACAAAATATCCGTGCTTGTAAACTCTAACATGTACTGCAGACTATTGAATATCCCAGTGCTGCAACCCTGCTCTGATGTCGTCTGCAGGGGATTCTGGGATTTGTAGTTACAGAAAATGTCAGCCTGAAAGTAAGCAAAATTAATCTGTTACAATCTCTATACTCTACACTACTATACTTTGTATACACTGTGACACTTTGGCCAATCTTCGTTGGCCCACATTGGTCGCCCGCCTTCAACACCCCTTGCTTGTCCAGGCCTACAAGCTTCTCAAACCCCACAGTCCGCCAAGCATTGCTGGGACCATAACCCTCAAACACAACCCAAGGAACCTAAGGACCTCAGATAGAATGCTATTAGAAGTCCCTAGGGTAAGGACAAACGCTGGCGGAAGATCCTTTTCCTCTCAAACAGCCTGCCAATGGAACAAGCTCCCTCCCCAGGTCCAGGCCTCCTCCTCACTCATGAACTTCCGCACCAGGCTTAAGTCCCATCTGCTGACCTCAGCGCATGCCACTGTCATGGCACTTAAAGCTCTAAGGTACTCTCCTCTCCAACTCCTGTCTCTAGCTAACCTCCTACTACCTGCCTTATACAGACTGCTTGCCAGAGGCCACGTGTAACCCCTGAATAAACTATATGCAAAGTACTACCAATTGCTTATATGTCATGATGATAACCATGCCTGTACCCATGCCTGCATCCACTGCTTTTCTTTTACCGTGCCTGTAAGCCATGCCTGTATCCACTGCTTTTCTTTTACCATGCCTGTAACCATGCCTGTATCCACTATTTTTCTTTACTGTAACCACCTCATGCTGTAACTCACAATGCCTCAAATGTTCCTTATGTCCTTGTTCATTCTTATAACTTGTATTGTTATCCCGGTCGCCCCTGAAAAAGGGACCTTCGGGGCTCAGTGTGCCTACCCAGTCACCAAAATTTAATAAATAAATAAATACTGCAGTAAACAACAAGTAAAAAAAATGTTTTTTACACACAAATTGCAAACCGGGACCAGCCCCACACTTGGGTGTGGGGCTCTTAGTGCTATCTGTTCCCCTTTAAGGGAGGTGCGCACATGCAGTCCATACATTTGATACAACGTTTTGACAGAAAAAGAAAGGACTAAATTGCCTTACAGGCTATAGAGAAGGGGAGGGTAGGAAGGAGTAATTATAGCAGACTGTATGTGTGCCCTGACTGTACAGTTCAGAGGAGCACAGGGAGAGGCAGAATGAGAACCAAGCGGCAAGCTGCATTAGCTCCCCCAGCCCAGGCAAAGCCCCACCCCTGACACATCTGTCTATGTCACTGTGGAACCACTGGCAGTAGGAGGGGGGCCTCTCTTATTACACTCAACCATGGGAAAGGGCTACCACAGAGAAGTGAGTTTTTGGATGTAATATATTAGAGAGGGCTTAACCATTTGATTTGTACAGTTTTCAAAGTTAAGCAAATTCAGAGTTGTAGCTCATTTACTGAACAGAAACTCCTACTGGAATTGAAGGTGAGGAAGTTATTACAGTTAAATACTATGGAGAGGGTTCCTGTTTCTCAGCTGGGAAATGGCTTCTGCTCCAGGTACTTTCTCACTCTAAAGAAAAATGGGGAGTGGTGACCCATTCTGGACCTAAGGCTGCTGAGAAAACATCTGAAAACGGAGTTCAGCTGCCTGCCCCTCTTTTTTTCATATACGTTAGCCTTGAATCTTGAGCACAAGCACAAATGGTGCTGATAGTGATATGCTGTGGGTCTTCTCTCCACTCTCTCACTGTACCAGTCAGTTTGCGCGAACCCAATGTTTCATCATTCCACCTGTCATTCAGACTCTGCCTCCTCTCCACATCACAACATACTGCTCTGCTCACCACCTGTCCCTTTCCCTGCTCTCCAATCTGCCGTGCTCCATTCTGGGTTCATGCAAACCCTCCTAGGTGCTCCACTCTACTTCATACTAACACAAAAAAACCCTCCTGACTTCAGTAGGGCTCTGCAGCAACACCATGCTCCAAGACTCCTTCTGGGTTCTAAAATCTGGCTTGCATAGTTAAAAAAAAAAAAAAACACTTGCCAGAGGTTGCAAATTCTAGATTTTCTTTTTTAGCCAAATTATTGACTTTTTAGTCCAATATCAAGGGGGCACATATTGTACGTTACACCAGTACATGTTCCTCTGCATGGTAATGTCCTTCTATGGCTCTGTCAGTGCAACTGGAATCTCTCTCTGTACACCGGGAGAGCCTCTAAATTTGGTCCTGACCCCATTCAGTCAAACTGCACAGAGTAGTGGTTTGGTGACTGTGGGTCAAAGCAGACCCAACATCCACACTACTGCAGATTTTGGTGTCATCTGCAAAGAGGAATACCATACCTTCTCTTTCAGCTGTTCCGCAATGTCACTTATAAAGACATTAAGAGCCCTGAGGCCCCTCCCTTGTCAATCTCCCCTCCTCTGAGTGAGTGCTGTTTACCCCCACCCTCAGCGGCCTATCTAGCAACCAATTTCATATCCAGGTTACTACCTTGTGATCTACCCCCAAACTGCCCAGTTTCCTTATGAACTTCCTATGTGGTATGGTATTGAAGGCCTTGCTGAATTCTAAGGTCCTGTATACACTGGTAGTCCCTTTTTAAAAATGTTCTAAACTCACCACAGAAATCTGTCTACACATGTATATTTCTTCAGAACCGTGTTTAAACATGGACACACTGCATCCACACTGTAGCCCTGTAACGGTTTAAGAAACCCAGTGCCAGCACAGTCTCAAGCACGGATCAGTGCTCCTTGAGGAGAAACACAGATTGATCTCCCACTCACACTACCAGCTAAACCATGATAGGTTTGAAACTATGTTTAAACCCAATTTTAAGACTAGATCCCTTGCAGGGTTTAAACACGGTTTAAACACAGTTTCAAACTGTGTTCATTGTGGATGTGAACCATGTTTGGGCTTGTTAAAACATTTTAAGGGACTTAAAACATTATAACAAGACAGTGTGTACAGAGCCTATGTAGGCCATGTCCACTGTCCCACCCTGATCTATTTCCCTTGTCATGCAGTCAAAGAAATCAATCAGGTTTGTCTGACCTTCCCTCCATGAATACTTGCTACCTCAGATCTTGTAACTCAATGGATTCAAGATACTCCATAAGCCTTTCCTTTAAAAGTGTTTCCATTAACATCCCCACCATTGACATCAGACTGACTGGCCTATAGTTGCCAGCCTCCTCCCTGCTGGCGTTTTTATGAAGCGAGACTACATCTTTCCCTCCTCCAGTCCTCTAGAACTACGCCTTATTTCCAGTGAGCTGTTGAATAGGGCTTTCAGAGGTGCATCTAGATGTGCATCCAGTACCTCCCTGGACTCCCTCAGCACCTTGGGTGTACCCCGTCTGGCCCCATAGCCTTACCACTTTCAGATTCACAAGTTCTTTCAGGATTCTTTCCTCCGTGAGTGGACTTGGGTCTACCCCAGTGTTCCTGCAGCTTTTATGTGGTCCATCTTCCTATCTTTCACTGTAAAGACTGAACTGAAGTATCTGTTTAGGATATCAGATTTTCCTGATCCTCCTCTGCACAGTCTTCTGCTTTTCTTATGGTCACAATCCCTTCCCTTGTCTTCCTCTTTTCACACGTACACCCCAAAATGTTTTTTCCCCTTAGTTACCACTTTAGCTATCCGTTCCTCAGTTTGTGCCTATGCAGCCCACACTGCCTTCCCTGCTTTCCTCTGCCTTTCCTGGTGCACCTCCCTATCCTCTTCCTTCTGTGTCTCTTTGTACCTCCTTTATGCTACCCTTTTAGCCTTTACCTTTGCAGTCACTTCCCTTGAGAACCATAGTTGTCTCTTTTTCCTCCTGTTCTTGCTCATTTCTTTCATGCAGACATTTATTGCCTTCACTATGCCCTCCCTTAATTTGGCACACTGTTCCTCCACCCCATTCAGGCAATCCCACCGCTAGGTCGTCTGTGAGTCATTTCACCCATTTTTATGTTGCTTGCACGCATGTGCAAGAAACTTAGTGCCATCATCTGAGATTTCGGAGGTGTGTCACCTCCTCCTCCAATTCAGTCAGTGTGTTTGGAGCGGCCTGTAAGCCAATGCATTCTGGAGCTGTCTATGATGAGCTCAAAATGCAGTGGCATACAGATGAAAGGAGCTATGCTTCAGTGAGCACCGATAAGATATCGGCTGCTCCGCCTCCCACGAACACCCGCAGGCATGCGCCTCATCCCGCATGCACTGTATAGCCGGCGGGGTGCCCAATCCCCATCGGCTGAGCCGCGTCCCCAGTAGTAAGTGTAACGCTGTGGCCACCCAGCGTGGCAGCGGTCCATTGGCCAGGGGTGCCCAATCCCCGTCGGCTGAATACCCCCGTCCTTGTGCCACGCTGAGGACCACCCCAAGCGTGGCAGCAAATCGCCATGACGGAGGTGCCCAATCACCCGTCGGCTGAACGCCCCCAACATCCTTGTACCATCATGAGCCCACTCCAGCGTGGCAAGCGATCCCGACGTCTTTTTTTAAAAAAAAAACCTGTAAAACAAAACTGTCCCTTGTTGGCGTCTCCCAACTCCTCCACAGCCGCACCCACACTGCACACCAGCCTCCCACCCCCCCACCCCATACTTACCTCCAGACCTCGGTGATCTTGGGTGGACCGGGACACGTCTGCACTCTTCAAAAGCCGACCCGCGAACTGAGGAAATGCCGGTAAGCTGTATAATGGGCTAGATAGGGGGGTTTCAACTTTGTTGCATATCTCAGGCATTTTTGGGAATTTTTGCAGCAAATTTTCAACATGGGGTTTTTGGGATCCCTTCTCATGAGTGATGTCACTGTCATGGCGTTATTCGGGCCCGAAGGGTGATTTCGCGTTCAAGTTTATTGCAGGAAAACTCCATTGAGCAAGCTCATTCACAAGGAGGTCCTGTGACATAAACACTTAGGCCTGGATATTCAAAAGGGTTGCGCCATGCGCAACAGGGTTGTGCATGCGCAAGTCCAAAATGCACCATTCTGCGATATTCAGCAGGAGGCAGTTACGCCACTGGCATCAGGTTGCGCAAGAGAGCAATGCAAATGAATGCATGCTCAACAGGAGGGGGAGGATCCATGCATAACCTGCGCAACCCGATATTCAGTCGGGTTGTGCAGAGATTAATATCGCAACCCAACCTGCGCCTGCACAACCTTGAGCCCAAAAACAGCAAGTTGAGGCCACCCACAGGTGAGCTGCTGCATTGCAGGCGCAACACAGCAGCTGCCACCCTGGCTGGCCCCAACTCTTTCCTGTGCCCTCCACCCAGCCCGATCAGCGGGCATGGTGTTCCTGACTCCCCCACACACATCTCCCACAGCCCGATCGCGGGCGGTACAGGTACATGTAACACCCCCCCTATCCGAAACCCGATCGCGGGCATAGCGTGTATGAACCCCAGTGCCCGATCGCGGGCAGAATGTAACCCCCAACCCAAATATCTCCTGGTGGTCAGTGGACCGTAAAGCCCGATCGCGGGCAGAATCATCACAACCCCCAAACATCTCCCTGGTGTCTGAGTGTCCCCACCACAAAAGCCCCTCCACCCGCTCCCCCACAGCGGTGACAGCATCCACCGCCTGCCGCCCGCGCCACCGACTGACTGTCGGTGGGGCTGCAGCCATTGGTGCAGAGCTACGGCCAATGGGCGCAGCCCATGCCGTCCATGACAGTCAGATTTGTGAATGGTTCATTCACCGTCTGGACTGTCATGCTCGTGATAGGCTGCAACCCGTGGCGCAACTCTGCACCGCTGGCGTACCGCCCGGGCTGATCGGCGGCGAGCGACGAGCGGAAAGGATGCTGTAGCCCGCGCCCGGCTGCGGGGGCGGTGGAGGGGCTTCGTGAGGACTGGGCACCGAGAAATGACTGAAGGGCTGCCGCATGACTCGGCACTGACCACCAAAATATTGGGTTGAGAACCCCAGTCTGCCAGCGATAAAGAGACCTGCGTTATGCTCGCGACCAGCGCAAAATGCGTCGGGGTATTTTTATCACCTGTAATACTCGCAATAGAACTGCGTGTCGTCGATCCCCGGCGGCCTTGCCTGGCAGGGTGGCCAGGCGCCAAGTCCTCGAGGATGGCGCACCTACTCTAAATGGCATGCAAATGGGGCCATAAATAGATGCAAATGGCCCCCTGCGCCTGCATAATTGTGGCCCCATTGCATGTCACCTTTTGAATATCGGAAATTTCGCATGGCGCAATGGTACTTATGCCACTGCAAGTTTAATGCTCATCTCTGGCAACTGCGGTGGCGCAAGTTCACTGCGCCATCTTGCCGAAGTGCTGTGGCTGGGGAGTGATATTCAAAGAAGTTGCGCAAGGCAAGCTCAGCTGATATCACCCGACCACACCCTCTTGCAACTATTTTGAGCAGCGCGGAGGCTTGCGCCTCAGAATGGCGCAGTTTGAATATCCAGGCCTTAAAGTACAAACACAGATAGGTAATAACAGTATATACATGAAATGCACGTTACATGATACAGGCTGGATATACATACAAGGGTACCACATAGGGTGACCGCAGGTGGTAAACATTGATATGAGACAGGGAAGTGACTTACAGGTTGCATACTGATAAATGAAACATGATGACTGGTGTGTGCAATACATATACAGTATTTTGGCAGCTAGAACAAACAACAGTCTACAACTGATATGGGGGAGGAGTGATTTGATAGAGTAGCAGTGGAGCGTAAGCAAAGATAAAGCCAGGAGTAGAAGGGCAAGGGAAAGCAGTTAATATGACAAATCAATTATACCTTACCAATGGATAAATATGGCACACATGGGGAAGGAAGAGACTTAATGACAGTCACTGTGCAGTCACTGCGCAAAATCACCCTTTGGGCCTGAATAACGCTATGACAGTGATATCATTCATGAGAAAGGGTCCCAAAAACCCCATGTTGAAAATTTGGTGCCAAAATTCCAAAAAATGACTGTTTTACGAGCGTCCGTTGCGCAGTTCCTACGCAGCCTCATAAGTTCACGAAATTTCAATATTTTCACTCCAGATTTCCAACATTGCCATTTTGCCACACCTTCTTATAAACAGTGCAGCTGTCATTTTTCACATCTCACCCAAAATGTGTTTCCGCCCATGTAGCGCACAATGGCGCAGTCGGTGTCTTGAAATCAATGTCTGGGATAAATTAAGAAAATCACAGTGACACTGTTCATGAGCAAGGTCTTAAAATGACTATGTTGAAAATTTGGTGAAAAATTCCAAAAATGACTGTTTTTTTCTGGCGTCGTTGTGGATCTCCATTCGCTAATAGTTTCCAAATTTCAATATTTTCCTCCAGATTTTCAACATTGCCATTTTACCACACCTTCTTATGAGTAGTATAGCTGTCATTTTACATCTCACCCAAAGCGTGTTTCGCCCAGGTAGCACACAATGGCGCAGTCGGTGTGCGAAATCAATGTCTGGGACAAATTAAGAAAATCACAGTGACACTGTTCATGAGCAGAGGTCTTAAAATGGCTACGTTGAAAATTTGGTGAAAAAATTCCTTCAGATGTTCTGCAATATTACTAATGAAGACATTGAACAGAACTGCCCCAGGACCGATCCCTGCAGCACCCACTGGTCGCCCCTCTCCTAGACTGCATACCATTTACCACCACTCTCTGCCTCCTGTCTTTTAGCCAGTTTCTAACCCAATTTACCACCCTTTCCCCCATGTCCAGCCTACCCAGCTAGTTTATCAGCCTCCTATATGGGATGGTGTCAAAGGCTTTGCTGAAATCAAGGTAAGCGTTGTCCACTGCCCCACCCTGATTCACTTCCTTTGTCACCCAGTCAAATAAATCAACCAGATTTATCTGACATGATGTCCCCACTGTGAATCCATCTCGTCTATGGTCCTAGGTTCCGATGGCATCTAGATGCCCCACTATCCTTTCTTTAAGCAATGTCTCCATGATCTTCCCCACTACTGAGGTGAGGCTGAATGGCTTGATTTCCTGCCTCCTCCCTGCTGCGGACTTGTGTAGAGGGACCCATGTCCCTCCTCCAATTCCTCATTTTGAATGACTCGGTGAACATGGCTGCCAGAGGTACTGCTATCTCCTTAGTGGTTCTATTAGTATCCTTGGGCGTATGCCATCTGGTTCCATTGTTCTATCTTCAATTTAGTGAGCTCCTGCAGGACTGTTTGCCTTTGAATGGACTATTGTCCACCTCTTCACCCCCTTGGCAACTGCTGTACTGCTGTGGCCCTTGCCCCTCCCACTCTTCTGTGAATACTGAACGGAAAGACACAGTGGATGTCTTGGGAGGAAGGCATGAAACTGTCACTTCCAAATACCTAAACAGCACATACAAGCAAGCAACATTCGGCATTGACAAATGCTTGTTTAAATCTGTCCTCCTGAAGCCCAGGACCCTCGTCTATGTGTGGTTTGCCTCTGCTGCCATCCTTATGTTAAACCACACTGTACAGTGATCGCTGTTCCCCATGTGGCATTCCCCCTTCATGTCTGCAGTACTGCCCCAGTTTGTGAGCACTAGGTCCAGTATTGCCCCATCGTGAGTGGGCTCCCTGACTAGTTGCCTGAGAAATGCCCCCTGCAGAGAGTCTAGGATGCCTCTGCTTCTGGCTGAAACCATGGCTGGGAGGCTTTAATCTACATCTGGCAGATCAAAGTCACCCACCAGTAGTACCTCTCTTTTTTCTGCTGTTGTGCTGATGGCTTCCCCCAGTGACTTCTCAAGTTCCTGCCCCTGTACTGGAAGTCTGTATATCACCCCACTGCAAATAGTATAACCCACAGTTCCTCCAGACCCTCCTTCCTTCTCCTGCTTGCCTTGCATTTCCATCAACTTGATACCCTCCCTGACATACAGCACAACTCCTCCTCCCTTCCTCCCCTTTCTATCCTTCCTGAACTGAGTGTAGCCTGGTATGGCCATGTCCCAGTCAATGTACCTGCGCACCATGCCTCAGTAATGACCACAATATCCATATCTGCCTCCACTGTGATGGCCTCTATGTTTGGGATGTTATTTCCAAGACTCCTTGCATTTGCACACATGGCCCTCCACACCATGCTTCAACTCTGCCTGCAACCCTTCTTTCATTCCTTGTGCCCCTTCTCATTTTACCCTGCCTTTTTGCAACTTTTGTTCCTGTCTCCCTTGTCCTCTCTGCTTTTCCCATTAACCTGTTCCCTGGGAAATGTTCTTCCCATTGAGCCTCCCATCCTACTGCTTCAGTCTTTGTGGGGAAAGCAGTTTATGCCTCCCTTTGTCTCCACCACCCTCCTCTGCTAGTTTAAATGTTCAGCAAGGTGACATTTACACCACCCACTAAGGACTGTGGTTCCCCTCCCAGATGGATGCAGGCTATCACCTCTGTATAGGTCCACATCCGTCCAGGTTGGTCCGCAGTCCCCAATGTAGCCAAACCCCTCTTATCTACACCATTCCTTCAACTATGAGTTTATGTTCTTGGTGCAGAGTACCCTATCCTTCCCTCAGACACAGACAGGCAGTACTTTGTCAAAGCCACCATACATGCTACTTGCTTTAGGCCTTCACCAGTTCTCTGAACTGTCCCTGCACAATCCCAACCACATCTCTTGCTAGGTCATTAGTCCCCAAGTGGACAATGACATGCAGCCCCCCCCCCACCCTGCCACCCAAACGATCCTTAGGATTCACTGCCCATCCCTTTGAGCTGTGGCACCAGATTGACACCCTACCTCCTTCTCTGCCCCCTTCCTGTTCTCTAATCTAACCCCCTAACAATTGAGTCCCCCACCAGCAGCTGCTTCATCCTCTGCTGGGGTCCTCTACCTCCCACCTTGGGGCCTCCCATATGGACGACCCCCCCTTCCTCCCTTGCCACTACTTCAGTATCCACCTTCTGGCAGTCCTGTCCCACCAGAACAGTAAAGGAATTTTGTAGTGGCAGAAGCTGAGGAACATGCCCCTGACTCATCATCTCCACCCTCCTGGAGCACACCAAAGTCCAGCTGGCCCTTCTTCTCCTAGGCAGCCTCTGGGGTAATCGGTCCAGAACAAAGAAAATGGGGGGGCACACTCAGTTAAAGAAGCAGTCACAACTTCCAACAGTTGCTTGTTTCAAAGTTTTTCTTATAAATTTAATTTAGGCATAGTTTCTCAACTTTTGCCTAGTCATAACAGGCTTCTTCAGGAGAAATCACCATTTGACCTGAAGATAAACATACAAAATTTGATAAGTAACTGCCCAAGCCTTATTTAAATCATATACTGGTTAAAAAAACAACAACAAAAAAAACACAGAGACAGCCTAACAAGGCAAGAAAGAACAGCATTGAATAGCCTACGGGGTGACAATAACATCATTATTAAGCCTGTAGATAAATCGTTGTACTACAGTAAAGGATTATATCCATTACCAAACAATGTGTCTAAAATTGTTAAGGGACAAGAGGAATTACAAATTACTTGAGGGGGATCCTACAGTAAGCCTTAAGAAAGAACTGATTCAGTTAATTGATTATATGTTCCTGTCCAATCATCTCAAAAATTGGAAAGGAGGAGTTCTTAGTACAAAAATTTCTGAGAACTTTTTTTTATACAATCCCCAAGATTCATAATCTTAATGATCCCCAGGATGTCCCATAGTCTCAGGGATAGTTTATCTATTCAAGCCAGTAATAAGACAGCAATATTTCCTGGGGAAGAACAAACGGCCACAGGTGGGAGCTGCTAGGAGCCGAAGACAACAATGGCGCTATTTTACCCTAGATTTGCTGAACTTTGCACAGTATTGACTGCATTCTGAGTATTTTTGCCACAAACATACCCTGAACTGCTCCCCTCTGCTACTGGGTTCACTTTTCGGCTGTTTGAGGGGTTCTGGAGGTGGACCATACAGTGAGCCGAATTCTGTGGGGGTGGGGCTCACCAGACTACAAAGCCCGTGACACCCATGAGCGCAAGCGCCATAACACGAGTGGACTGAGTGGCGCTCCACTCGGGAGGAAAGCTGATTGTAGATTTTAGTTAATCCCATACTTTTTTATATTAAGAACAAACATGTGACTAGCAATATTGATGGGAAAGTGGTTTTTACTGGGTTTCTGTTTAGTGAATTCCCAGTTTACGCTTAAAGAAAATGATGGTGTAACTAAGAGTTCAGTTCATATGACACTATGGGGACATAATCATCAGAGGGAGAGTAATATGGTGAAAAGGTGTAACCAATTCAGTAATGAGAGAAACATAGAAACACAGAAGTTGACGGCAGATAAGGACCGCAAGGTCCATCCAGTCTGCCCAGAAAGCTGGTCACCAGACACTTTATTAGTACGCAGAATGATTTTGCAACTTGATTTGGAATAAAAGGTTTTATTTTAAAATGCTGGGCTAGCCATGATCAGCAGCAGTGTTAGTTCAAGACTGTTTTGCTTGTTTTTAATTTTCATTGTTATTCAAATTTATTTTGTTTTCTGTTATTTAGTTTTAGATTTGCAGCAGTTCAGTGAGGGAAACTAAGTGACCTGGCTAGTTTAGGCAGCATCTCGGGGTAGTTAGGTGTTAACTTGAACAGGAAGTCACAAGTCATAAGCTGAATTTTGATTTTGATTAAAAACTGTAAGTGCCCCAGCGACTGTTCAATTGCGCTGGAGCCTATTCTGCTTTAGTCGTACAGTGGTGTTCTTCTGCCCAATCTTGCTCCCTGCCACCTGAGCATTTGGATTCCTTCCTGGACTTTGCTGGTTAGCTGGCTGAGGATGAGGGGAGTGAGGAGATCCAGATTGCGGGAGGAGTTCCAGAGGAATACTGGAGGAAAGTACAGTTATGTGAGAACTTACCATAACAGTAGATCTTCGAGAGAGGCTCTTGCATTTGGTACTAACCAGTAGGACTAAGCCGGCAGGTGCCATGACCCCATGGAAAAATCTTTTAGTTAGTAGTCTGTGGCGGGGACTGCCACTACATCTGCTGACCGACGTGTGTGTGTGTCAGATAAAAGGGGCGGTCCTCCACCCGCCCTCCAGATCTCCTGCCGGAGGCCCATAGGGCATGAAAGGAGAAGAGGAAATGCCCCCTAAAATAGAGAAAAGAAGAAACTTGGGGGGGAGGGAGGGAAAGCAGTACCTACTGCAGGAGCCTCTCTCAAAGATCTACTGTTATGGTAAGTTCTTACGTAACTGTACTATCTTACTTCAAGAGGGCTCTTGCAGTAGGTACTAGCCAGTAGGACTGAGTCCCAAGCAGTACTGGACAAGGAATAAACCAGGGAGGAGGAAAGCCAAATCTGTCCACAGAAAAAGACGACAGAAAGAGAAAGAGATTCATGAGAGGAATCCCTGCAAAACTGCCTGTCCAGATCCCGCTCTGTGGCGGGAGGCAACATCCAAGCTGTAATGCTTGGTGAATGTGTGAGCAGAAGTCCAGGTAGCTGCAGCACAAATTTCAGAGGCTGAGCCATTCTTGAAGCAGGCAGCAGAGGCCACCATGTCCCTGGTAGAATGGCCCTTCACCTAACCTGGAAGGGTCTTGTACTTGTTGTAGCAAAAGGTGATACAATTGGCCAACCATTTTGAATGGCGTTGCTTGGAAACAGCAAGACCCTCCTTCTTAGGAGCAAAGGGGATGAACAGCTGTTCTGTCTTCCTATAGTCCTTGATTCTGTTGGTATAATACCATAAGAGCCTATGGACATCCAAGGTGTGAAGGAGATGCTCCCCTTGGTTGGAGTATTCCAGGAAGAAAACCGGAAGCTCAATGGACTGATTGAGCGTGGATTCAGCCACCACTTTAGGAAGGAATTTAGGATTTGTCCTCATGGCTACCCAATCCCTATGAAAAATAAGATAGGGGATGTGGCACATAAGCACCCGAAGCTCGGAAATTCTCCGAGCAGAGGTGATAGACAATAAGAACAAGGTCTTCCAAGACAGGAAACACAACTCGGCCTCTGCTGCCAGCTCAAAGGGAGGTAGCATGTTTTTCTAGAATTAAATTCTGATCCCACAGAGGGGCCGGGTTGCGGATGGGGAGTTTCAAATGAAGCACCCCTCTGAGGAAGGTCTTGGAGACCTCAAGCTAAGCCACCGATTTATCTCCCACGGGTAGATGATAGGCGGAGATGGCTGACAAGTGGACCTTGAGTGATGAATAACTGAAACCAAGATTGAAAAGATGTCTGAGATAATCCAGGACCCTGGCTACCAGGCAGCAAAAGGATTCCAGAGACCGGAAGTCTGCCCAAATAGAAAATTGCTTCCACTTCGTGGCATAGGTGGACCTGGTGGAAAGCTTTCTGGCCTCCACCAGGATATGAGCTACCTCCGGAGATACTCCGGAGTGGGCAGCCGCTACGTCTGTAGGAGCCAGGTATGAAGGTGGAGGGATTTGAGGGCTGGGTGTACCAGAGTCTCCTGATCCTGGGTCAGCAGGTCCTGGGAGAGCGGAAGAGAAAGCGGAGGCTCTTCCAAAAACTGATGCAGAAGAAAGAACCAGACTTGCCTCGGCCAGAAGGGAGCGATGATAATCATGCGTGCCCCTTTCGCCCGAAGCTTGTGTAGCACTCTCGGGATCAGCAGGATTGGAGGGAAGGCATAAACAAATCTGCCCCTTCAAGACAGAGACAGCACATCCTGCCAAAAACCATCTCGCCCTGGAGTGAGCGAGCATAAAGCGGGAAGTTTGGCGTTGCTGGGGGATGCGAAAAGATCTATATGAGGCATGCCCCAGTGCATGAACACGTCGTTCACTATGGCTGTTTTAGCTCCCACTCGTGGGCTCTCACTGACAAGCTGCTGAGGGCATCTGCCAGGGAGTTCTGGACTCCTGGCATGTGGAGCGCTGTCAGGTGGATATTGTACTGAGAGGCCCAATACCACACCCTCATGGCTTCCCAGCACAGAGGATAGGAACGGGTCCCGCTTGTTGAGATACCAGACAACGGGCATGTTTGTCTGATAAGACCATGAGGGGCCCGGGAGGGATGAGGGTCTGAAAATCCCGAAGGGCATAAAGCACCGCCCTCATCTCGAGCACATTGATGCGTAGCCGAGCCTCAACCGGGGACCAACTCCCCTGAGTCCTGTGAGGCCCGAAATGAGCCCCCCATCCCAGCCCTGAGGAATGAAGCATATGTCTACAGGCGGATCTGGCTGAATGGACGAGGTCATCTAGCTCTTGTTTGGTTGAGGAATCTGGTAGGGAATCTATTTTGGAGGACAACTGACCCAAGATAGACTTCTGGTAATCCCCCATATCAGCCACATAATTGAGTGCTCTCATGCCGAGAGTGGAGGAAGAGAAGAGCTTCTTGCCAAATTGGTCCATAACCTTAGACTCTCAGTCCAGGGGAGTGGAGCAAAGGTGCTTCGGGTTCGTGGACCTGTCGTGAGCAGTGTTAATGACCACCGAATCCACCTTAGGCTGGAGGCTAAGAAAGTCTTTGCCTTCCAGCGACTGGTACAACCTGTCTGCCTTGCGTACCATGGTGGCCAAGGAGGATGGCTGCTTCCAAATGGTCGTGACTAAGTCTTCATGTGGCTCGATCCATGGAGGGATGAGCATGGTAGAGGCTTGGGCTAGGTCCAAGTGCCCTGCCAACCTCTGACGTTGGATATCTTGCTCCACCGTCTTCCACTCGTAAGCTTCCTGGATCTTCTTTAATAACTCCAGAAAAGAAGTATCCTCTGGAAGGGATTTGGGAGAATCCTTCAGTTTAGGCATCTCTGGAGTATGTGTGTCCTCCCTGGAACCTGAAGGGTAGTAGTCCCCTTCAGAGTCTGAAGACTCATGTGAACTAGAAGAGTCCACAGGAGGGAGAGGAAGTTCCACAGACTTGGAAGCATCCCAGGGTCGAATATACTCCCTGGGGCATGCACCTTCCAAAGACCCTGATCCAGGCTCAGGGACTGGCAGAGGCAGCTCAACCAGTGGATATCTGGGAGCCGGCGAAGGACCCGGCGTTGGCTGATGTTTGTCCAGCTCAGATGTTAGCTGGGACTTAGCCTCAGCCCACCAGGTGGAGAGAACCACTTTGAGGTTCACCTGAGGGGGAGGTTGAGTAGACGGGGGTAACCCAGGTAGCCACAGCACTGGTAACCATAGCCCAACGGTGGGTATCCAGGACTGGGATAGACCAGTGGTGGGTATTGAGGCATCTGGTACTGCTGCACTGGATAACCTGGCGTTGGCAAATGCGGCATCGGGTAGGATGGCGTCGGGTGACCCGTCGGTCCTGTGGGGGGGCCTGACTGGGGGCGATGGGTTAGGTGTCGGCCTGAGGGGTGGCAGGGGTGGAAGAGATGGCTCGGAAGGAGGGACCGGCAAATTCATCCCGGTTGGCCCTGACGGCAGACCTGTAGGCTGGCCGTCGGGCACAGGCGTTCCAGAGGGTAACAGCAGAGTAGCTGGTATCAGATCCATGGTCGGAAGGATTGGCCCCTGACAGCAGAGGCGTCTCTGGTTCCTGATCCCCCATAGGGGAATGAGGAGCTGACTCCAAAGGAGGAGGAGACAGAGAAGCCTCCGACGGCAGCTGGTCTGTCGTCAGCTGCAGCGATGCACTAACATCGGGCGCGGTCTCAGGACCTGATGAAGGATCGCTGGCTGGGCACTCATCAGAAGGGCTGACGGGTGGCTTATCAGCCTTGTCTGGGTGGGAAACGACAGAGCCTGAGCCCCGACTTACCAGACCCACCCACACCGCTGGGCCATGAAGCATGAGCCTGAGCGAGAGTAGAGGCCTCCTTTGCCCCAGAGGCTCCCATCAGGCTCTATCACCAGTCCAACAGAGGGGCTGATGTGCGCTTGGACACTACCAAGGCAGCCGTCGAACGATCCCCCGGAGGGACAGTTACCTGCTGAAGTGCGACTCCAGCCAGAGTCGACGGGGCTATGGAAAAGGAGTCTCGGTCCCTGTGCTTCTCCTTGTCCCGTTTCTTTTTGTGGTGCCCTTCAGGAGAGTCCGACGCCTGTCTGAGTTTTTTCAATTCTTTTTCCATGGAGGCTATCTTCTTTTTTAGGTTATGGGCTTCCAGGGCCTGCTGCCTTCTCTTACGGATGGTAGAATTGAGCTTCTGGCAGTGGGTGCACTCTGCCACATGGTGGTCCGGGCCTAGGCAGAAGAGGCACAGGGCATGGCTATCCTTATGCCGTAGTTGGGATCCGCATGAGTTGCACTGATTTTTATGCGATTCGGAGGGTGTCTGGGATGACATGCACAGCCGGTAAAACGAACTTGACAAAGCAAGAAAAACACTTTACAGCAAATTTTTGAGAAAAAAGGAGCAAATACTCATCCAAGATGGCGATGCTAAGTGCTGATCTTTCACGAGGTGACCTGTATGGAGCTGATGGCAACAAAGAACTGGAGGGCGGGTAGGGGACCGCCCCTTTTATCTGACGCATGCTGACGTTGGTCAGCTGACTTAGGGGCGGTCCCCACCAGAGACTGCTAGCTAGAAGATTTTTTCATGGGGTTCTGGCACCTGCTGGCTCAGTCCTACTGGTTAGTATGTACTGCAAGAGCCCTCTCGAAGTAAGATCTATTGAATTGGGGGTTGCTGACCCAGAACATCGACAAGGAGTTGTGGTACCAGGACTCTGACTGGAATAATATCGGCCTGTTTCTTTGGATTGCACGACTTTGGTGCAGTAAGCCCCTGAGGTAGGGGACTCTCTTGAACTTGGGCTCCGAGGGTTGGTGCGAGGAGGTTTCTGTCTTGCCTGTCTGGTGGGGTGGTTTAACCGGGGGTGCTGAGGCCGCACAGGAGATCCTGCATCTGGTCTGCCGGAGGGCAGACATAGCAGCGGCGGATTCTCCTTGATAGCCTGGTGGGACGGCCTAGACCTGGACATCGTAGTGTCAGTCTCTGCGTACTAGGGTGACTGCCTACTGGACTGAGTGTTGGGGGAGCCTCTTTTAGTACTAACTTCAGACAGAGTTATATCAAAAGTATTTTCGGGAAGATCTTTTCCAGCCGAGAACAGGACTTTGTTGAGGGACATTTCCAAAGCCACAAACCAGTCAGACTTTCCTTTGGATTCCACTGAAATAAGTTCTGATCCATTTTCTGAAGAGGTGGGAGTTCTATAGGCTTATAGACTGATTTGAGAGTTTAAATTACTATCTCTCTTATTCTGCTCGTTTTTATGCTGCCATAAGTTTCTACCTTATGTTCACCTCTCTGCTGCTTTTTGCTTTTTCTGTTTTATATTTATTATGGATTCAGAGCTTAATTTAAGCCACTGGGTTCCTCCTGGCCTACCCCTCACTGTGTAAGAGACAGTGTGTGGGGCTATCATTTGCTGGTTTCCTTCCCCCACTCTGAGAGAGAGAGTGGAGGATCAAACTATTCTGGACCATTTATGCAGAGTGGTGGGAGCACTCTGTTCCTCCAGAATTCAAATTGTTTTAATCAGATTTATAATTGTTATATGTTTATTTATTTATTGTTTGGTTAATTTATTATTTTGAGTATATTATTAGTTTTTAGGTGTGAGTGATCTGACGTATCGGTGGTCTAGATGTGCTGGCAGGTTCCTCTCCCGGTCGTGCACTACTCACCCTCTGAACTTTGGGACCTCCACCCCTTTAACCTCCTCCATTGCAGGCTGCAGTATATCAACATTGCCGAGCACTAGGAATTGCTCACAGGGGGTGGGGCTGGGTCGGGGGCCCCGAACATCAGTGGAAGAGTGAACGGTGTGCTCATATCGGGGGAGTGAGGTCCAGGAGACGCCCTGGGGTGAAATGGATTCCGAAATGTGGGTCTCCATGCCTGGTCTCCTTACCCATGGGTTCCAATGTTTTTGGGCCGATAGCTCGGGTGGCACCGGAATCTCGTCCGACTCGAGCGGTGTTATGCAATGCTAGGTCTATTAAGAACAAGATGGCAATAATTGCTGATCTTGTTGGGACAGCAGACCTGGCATGCATCACCAAGACCTGGTTGGACGATAATGCTGACCCCATATTGAAGGCTGCTGTTCCAGCCGGGTTCTTGGTGATATACCGCTCAAGATCGGACCACAGGGGCAGGGTGTTGCCATTTGTTTTAAGACTGAATTTGGCCTTGTAGGTGTGCCAGTTGAGGAATCCAGCTCATTTGAGTGTACTGTTGTTGCAGGTGTAGGTTGTAAAATCATACTCATCTACCATCCACCTGGGGTGAGAAACAGTTCCTACAGGAAGTAGCAGACTTCATGTTCGACATTTCTTTTGAGTCACCCAGGTTGATAGTCCTGGGTGACTTTAACGCCTGGGTCGACGATGAACTCTCACAATTCGGTCAGGACTCCTCCAGCTGATGGCATCGCTGGGCTTTACACAGGTTGTTGCCTCTGCAACTCATAAGTTTGGTCACTCACTTGACTTGGTCTTCCTCCTGGGGATCGAAACCTCCAATTTGGTGGTGGAACTAGTAGGATGGTTAGATCATCACACTATCAGGGTCAGTTACCAGGTGCCTCCTTATAGGCCTGCCCCTGTGGAGATGATCAGATACCGCTCTTTGTGGGATGTGAGCCCTGATGGCCTACTGGTGGTATTAGACCTATCGGGATTTCCAGGGGCAAGCAAGAGCCCAGAGAGCCTAGTTCAGGCCTATAATAAAGCAGTTACTGAGGTCCTGGACTCTATTGCTCCAGTCTGTGTTCGTCCTCTCTCTCTCCGCCCTCTGTCTCCATGGTTTGACAGGACCTTGAGGGAGTTACGATGAGTAGGACGAAGGTTAGAGCACTGCTGGCGGAAATCTGCCCTGGATGCTGACCACCTTAGATTGATAGAACATTATCAAATCTATCAATCAGCAGTCACCCGTAAGAAGGTAGAGTTCCTGTCCAGGGAGATTGCTGCCACTCAGAATCGACTAGCTCAGCACTTTCGAATCGGGGACAGGTTGTGCAACCCAACTTATCTGCAGGTTCGAAGAGCCTTTTCACAAACTGAGTGTGATGAGCTTGCTCATTTCTTTATGAATAAGGTGACCAGCATCGGGGCTGAGATCCTGCCGGCTCACTCTATGGGAGCTGACGGTGGTCGGTGCCCAGTCACTCCTCTTCGGTTTGCCTGGAGCTCTTTTGACCAGCTGGAAATTGTGGATGTCGTGTGGATTGCCCAGGGTATGCACCCGATGTGTTGTTGGACCCGGACCCAACTCCCCTGATTATGGGGTGTTCTGACATCATTGGCCCTGTCCTCGCGAAGATAGTTTGGTGTGCCCTAGAGTTGAGTGGGTTTACAAGCTCCCTGAAGGAGATGGTGGTGACACCACTCCTGAAGAAAGCTGTTCTGGACCCAAGCTGCTTTGCTAACTACTGAACTATCTCAAACCTTCCCTTTGAAGGGAAGGTGATTGAGAAAGTTGTTGTGCTACAGTTGGAGAACCACCTTACCATCCACAGTATCTATGAATCTCTCCAGTCTGGTTTTCATAAGAGGCATAGTACCGAGACTGCTCTGGTTCAGATGCTCAATGATCTCCTGATGGTGAGGGATCAGAAGCACCACTCCATCTTGGTACTTCTTGATCTCTCCTCAGCCTTTGACACCGTGGACCACGGGGTGCTTCTCGGCACCTAAGGCTCATCTGTGGCCTGTCTGGAACAGTTCTCAGATGGTTTCAATCTTTCCTCACTGGCAGATCTCAGAGGGTGGTGTCGAGAATTTTTTCCTCTGGCCCATTCTCTCTGCCATGTGGGGTCCCTCAGGGGTCGGTGTTGTCCCCCATGTTGTTCACGGTGTATATGCTGCCCCTCAGAGACATTGTAAGATGGTATGGGCTGAGGTTTCATAGCTACGCTGATGATACCCAGCGCTACCTGTCTTTTGCACCCAACCAGGATAGTGCGTGCTCGATCTTTAATAACTGCCTTGCAGAAATCCAGGACTGGATGAAATCCAGCTGGTTGAAATTGAACTCTGGAAAGACTGAGGTGTTGGTGGTGGATCCAGGTCACCGGACAGAGGGATTGGTGGCTGGACAGCCTTTTGGACTCCATCTCAGAGGTGTCCAGCTGCCTTCCTCTGAACGAGTGTCAAACCTGGGGGTGGTCTTTGATGACGGGTTGACACTGTGTTCGTAGGTGTTGGCAGTTTTCAACTCCTCATTTTACTATCTCAGGAACATCGCCAGGATTAAGCACGTTGTTCCATCCGGCGACCTTCCAATGCTGATCCATGCCTTTGTGACCTCGCGCTTGGACTACTGTAACTCCCTGTACTTAGGGCTACTGGGCGTAGATATCCACCGCTTGCAGCTAGTGCAGAATGCTACAGTGCAGTTGTTGATGCAGACTCCTCATTCGGGTCACATCACACTGGTGATGCACGAACTGCACTGGCTGCTGAGTCAGTGGTGGATCAGCTTCAAGGTCGGGCTTCTGACTTTTAAGGCCCTGCACAGACAGGGCCTGGGCTATCTGCAAGAGCTTCTGCTGTCTTACTGCCTCAGATGACTGCTCCGCTCAGCTGACGAGGGGTTGTTAGAGATTCCCAGAGTATGTCTTAAAACATCAGGGGCCCATGCTTTTATGTATGCCGCCCCGACCCTGTGGAATTCTCTACCTTATCAGATACGTGAGTGCACAACTGTGGAGAGTTTATCAGACAGTTATTTATTTACCTAATCTGCTGTATGCGAATTTTATGTTTTTATTGCATTTTATCTGTTCTTAAAGCTGTATAGCACCTTAGTTGTAGAAAGGCGCTTTAAAAATAAAATAATTATTATTATTTATTATTAATCTCACTTGTAGCACAAAGTGGAGTCATTGAATCTAACCCAGGACCAAGGGAGAATATAGGTATTTCAATAACTCACAAGAATGTAAGAAGTTTAGTGAATAAAGTAGATGAGTGTAGGACCTGGGCATTGGAGGCAAAGCAATATATATTGGCAATCTCAGAGGTGTGGTTACAAGAGGGAATAGGAAATCAAGAAATACAAATAGTAGGGTACAGTCTTGAAAGAACGGACAAGGGCAGAAGGGGGAAGGGGTAATGTTATACATTAAAAACAGTTTAGGCCCCTATCGGCTCATTTTAACAGAAAGCACTAAGGGGATTGTTTGCTTAATGATAGAACTTTTAACAGTCAAATAAATAGTGGGAGTGTTTTATGCCCCCCCCCCAAAAAAAAACTACATATTTTGATACTCTGGCCGATATATTAACAGACAAAATAAAAGACTATAGAGTTATATTAACAGGGGACTTTAATGCAAATTGGCAGCAACCAAGAGGCATAAAATTGAAAAATAGCTGTGAAGCCCTAGGTCTGGATCAGATAATTCAATCTCCAACTAGATTTTTAAATAACAAAAATCAAGGTTCTGTATTGGATTTATTCTTTGTTTCCCAGGACTTGATAGTTAATAGTTGGAAAATGTTACCCCTAAACCTAGGTGATCATAATCCAGTAAGATGTAGCTTGCTTATTCAATATCCCCAAAACCCCCAAATAAATACTTCTTGGACAAAGGATTTAAAAAAGTTTGGAGGAGAAGCATTTAGAAATAGTCTAAGGAATTTCAGTTGGAACAGAGTGTTTTTAATTCCGGACATTAACTTAGCAGTGTACGAATTTATAGATTCCTTAATGACAATAATACAACTACATGCACCTAAAGTGTTAAGAAAAAATCGGGAATGTGAATTGCCATGGTTAACAGACAAGTTAAAAACCTTAATACGAATACAAGACCGAGTTTGGAAAAAAGCTCAAAGAACTAAAATAGCTGAGGACTGGGATAGGTATACATTTTGGAGGCATAAATGTAAAAGGAAAGTGAAACAAGCAAAAAAGTGCTATCACTTAAATAAATTAAACAATGCGAAGGATCCCAAGAAGTGCTGGAGGTGTGTCTCAGAATTAAAAAAAAAACAGTTAAAACAAATAACTTGGTCAATCTATTAGAGGGAAACACCTTAATGGAAGATCCAAAAGAGGAGGCTAATAAATTTATTATCTATTTTTCAGACCTCCCTGATTTAAAAATACCTAAACCTAACTTAAAGACAGCAGAAATCTCAGCAGCCAAAATAATTGAGTAAAGAGATAACAGAAAGACAGAGTTAACAAGTGATATTGGGGATAGGGGGAGTAGAGGAGGTGGAGGGAACCGTGGAGGCGATTTGGGTCACCTTGATAACAAGGGGGGGCAAGAGAGTAAAAATAGGAGTGGTGTATAGACCCCCTGCCCTGGCGGAGGAGCTGGAGGACAGTCTGGTGGCAGATGTTAGGAGACACTGCAGACTGAGCAGAGGAACGGTGGTGGTGGTGTTGGGGGACTTAAACATGCCAGGAACAGACTGGGAGACTACGACATCCTCTGTGACCAGGGAACAGAGGTTGTTGGATGTCTTTCAAGACACGTTCCTAACTCAGCAGGTGAGGGAACCGACCAGGGAGGCACGGGTACTGGATGTGGTCCTGGCAGACAGTGACCAGATTGGGGGCCTGGAGGTAAGGGACCCATTGGCAGGAGTGACCATGCCACGGTCTGGTTCTGCCTGGACCTAGGAGGGTAGAAGGCTGCACAAAGGCGGAGTAACCCGACTTCAGAGTGATTTTAAGAAATGGAAAGGCTCATACAAGGAGCACTTGGATGGGATTGGGTCAGACATGGAGCGCTGATAGTAGGTGGGAAATCATCAGGAGAGAGGGTGCAGGATGCTACCAGCACCTGTGCAAGAGTAAGACAAAATGTGGTAGGGCCCAAAAACCCTGTTGGTGGACCAGGGAGGTCCAGGAGGTGGTGCGGGGAGCGAAAGCAGCCTATAAGCAATTCAAGTGCTCAAGGGTGAAAGGGATCGAGGGAGTGCAGGCTGATGGCTAGAAGGGCCACTAGAGTGGTGAGCGGCTAAGGCAAGGAAGGACAGAACCTGGCCAGGAAATTAGGAGAGGAACAAGGGATTCTTTAGATACATTGGGGAAAGAAGAAGGGTGAAGGGCAGATTAGCAGGATTAAATCAGGGGAGATGGGCACAAGACCGGGGGACAGGCTGAGGTACTAAATGAGTACTTCACTCCAGTTTTCACCAGGGAAAATGGGGTGCTGCATCATACATGGGAGGAGACAGAGATACTGAGGGAGGGGGACCCTTACCGATCGGCAGGTCTGGGAGAGGGGAGGCATCACTGGCAGGTGGGGGGAGGGCTAAGCAGGGAGAAGAGGTACGGAGAGTGGAAATCACAGCAGAGAGAGTGAAGCCCTCAGCTCCCTTAAGACGGAGAAAGCACCGGGGCCAGATAAATTACATCCCAGAGTGCTGAAGGAACTTGCAGATGTCCTGACGAAACCCCTGGCAGAGCTTTTCACCATCTCTCTGAGGACAGGGTGGGTGCCCCAAGACTGGAAGGTGGCGCATATAGTGCCTATCCACAGGGAGGTGGCAGGGGAACTACAGGCCTGTCAGCCTGACATCGGTGGTGGGAAAGGTGATGGAGGGCATTGTCAAGGAGAGGCTGGGGGACCTGGATAAGTCAGGGTGCCTGGACGATAGACAGCATGGATTCATCCGGGAAATCGTGTCAGACAAACCTGGTGGAGTTCTATGACTGGGTGACAAGTGCCTTGGACCTGGGTAGACCAGTGGATGTCCTCTTTCTAGACTTCAGCAAGGCATTTGACTCTGTTCTCACATGGGCCTGTTGGATAAGCTGGGAGAAATGGGGGTGGGAACCAGATGATCAGATGGATAGGAATTGGCTCAGGACCGGACCCAGCGTGGTGAGTTAGTGGGATAGTCTCATCCCCAAGGAGGGTCATTAGTGGGGTCCCACAGGGATCAGTCCTTGGGCCTCTTCTGTTCAACGCCTACGTATCTGACATAAGGACAGGAATCAGGAGTGAGATGAGTCTCTTTGCAGATGACTCGAAACAGGGTGGTGGTGGATGGGGAGGAGGGAGGGTGGCCTGCAGGGACCTGGAGGCTCTGGAAAGATGGTCTAGAAAGTGGAAGCTGAGGTTCAATGCAGGGAAATGCAAGGTACTCCACCTGGGGCAGAAACCCAGGCCAGAGTGTACACACAGGGGGGATGCTACAAGTCTCGATGGCTGACAGGGACCTGGGGGGGTGGTGGTGGTGGATGTCAAGATGAACAACTCAGACTTGTGGGAGGGCAGCAGCCAAGGCCAACAGGATGCTGGGATGCATGCTAGGGATCACCTCCAGAAGGAGGGAAGTGATACTCCCTCTGTATAACTTCTTGGTGAGGCCGCACTTTGAGTACTGCGTGCAGTTTTGGAGCCACACTTAAGAGGGACATTAACCTCCTGGAGAGGGTCAGAGGAGGCAACCAAAATGATTTGGGGCTTGGGGACAGGACCTATGAGGAGAGGCTCAAAGAGCTAAATATGTACACATTGGAAGAGAGAAGGACAGAGGGACATGATAGAGGTCTTCAGGTACATGAAGAGGTAAATGGGGAGGAACAGTCAGGGTGCTTCGAAGGAAGGAGGAAGGGGCCACTAGATGGCATGGGTGGAAGCTGGAGGGGGGAAGATTCAGGGGAGAAAGGAGGAGGTGCTACTTCACTGAGAGGGTGGTAGAACCATGGAATGCACTGCCTAGGGGGCTGGTGGAGGCAGAGACAGTGGAGGGGTTCAAGAGGGGGTGGGACAGGTACAGGGGAAGGGTTCTGGAAGCAAAATCGAATGCAGCAAGAATATCCGGAACTGGAAAGGGAGAAGCCAGAGAAGGCGAGGGGGACAGCAAGGTCAGCACCCAGGGTGGGGGCTGACCAAATGAGCAGACACGAAAGACCGTTAGGCCTATTCTGCTGGCATTTTAGTATGTTAGTATATTGTACCTCACTTTAGGTTTTTAAACTTAACAACGAAGGAAGCTGAAAAAGAGCTGCAAAAACTAAATGTCTCTAAGGCAGGGGATTGGATGGTTTAGAGGCCAGGTTTTTGAAAATAGAGGCAGATATACTGTACTTACTCCTATTATAACTTATCTATTTAACTGGAGCCTATGCAGTGCAACAGTTCCTGAGATATGGAAGATGAGAAAAATAATTCCCATCTTCAAGGGAGGTGGTAGTACCAGTCCCTCTAATTACAGCCAATAGCCTTGCTCCCTATCCTGTCTAAGGTCTTGGAAAAAAAAGAGTACATTATCAGCTCATTCAGTACCTGGAACAAAACCAGATACTGACAGAGTATCAACATGGCTTCAGGGCAGGGAGGTCCACAGACACCACCTTAGTAGACTTCAATAACTTAGTAGCAACTTCCCTAAATCAGGGGAGGAGCACTGGGCCGGTGTTCATGGACCTTAGCAAGACATTCAACCTGGTACAACATAAAGGCCTAGTAGAGAAACTGAGTGAGGTGGGGGTTCAGGAAGAGCCACTAAATTGGTTTCAGTCATATCTGGCTGACCGCAAACAATGTGTGTCCTGTGGGGCTGCTGTTTCTGGCCTGGTAGAGACCAACAGAGGCTTCCTCCAGGGCTCAGTATTGGGCCCACTGATGTTTAATATATATGTAAACATTCTGTCAGCAATAATAAAACATAGTGGGATAAGATTATATGCAGATGACACAGTGTTAGTGACGTCTGCAGATGATCACAAGGGCCTGGAACAGCAGCTACAGATGGATTTGATGCTTATGGAAACATGGATGAGAAACTCTGGCTTGCTTCTTAACACAAAAAGAAAAACAATGCATGGTGTTTTCTGTCAGTTACACCCATGTAAGAAAGCCTGAGTTGAGGCTTCAATTCATGGATGGAACCTACATTAAAAATGTCTCAAACTATAAATACTTGGGAGTTACAGTGGACACCAGATTAACATATGCTGATCATATTTTACAGCAAGTAAAAAAAGTAAGCCAGAGATTGGGGACATTGAGAAGGGTATCTGGATCTCTTACAGTAGAAGTAAGAAAAAACTGATACAACAATTGTTAATACCAGTCTTAACATATGGTTCCATTGTATATATGAATTCTACCCAGATAGCTTTAGACAGATTGGATCAAATATATTATAGGTTGGGGAAATTCTTCACAAAAAGTACTCAAGGCACACACCATTGCGACATACAGTATATAGCAAGCTTGGGTGGCTCAAACCAGAAGAACGAAGAGCTTACCAGTGGTTAATATTCTGTGATAAGCTCATATATTTAATGGAAAAACATCCCTTAGCTCATTTGGTAGAAATAGAACCTCACTCTAAACAGCTGACCAACCTCAGAGTCACCTCCCAGAAAGTCCCCTTGATTAAATCATGCAATAGATTAGGAGACATTACCCTACAAAATAGTTTAGCCAGGCACTGGAATAACCTTCCATATGAATTGAAATCAGTAACCAGTTTACCTGTTTTTAAGGTATCTTTGTATAGTTACCTCAGCTCAACCTGTTCCTGTTTTAAATAGATTATAATAATTTATGTCTTGTTGGGATGTGATGTTTCTTCTTGTTTGTTTATGTACAGTATTTGTAAATTTGTACCACAGGACATTGTTAGAAATGGTGGTAAACCCCTAACAATTTGTATCCTGAATAAAAATAAAATTTTAATCAATCAGTATTAAATTACATTATATAATGGGGTATGAAAATCCTGTAACCTCTTTGGTCAAAACACATCACATGACCATGGTATATCCTGTAATAACCCACAGTTGAGAAATGGCATTTATAAAAAACATACTTAAACACATTCAAAATTTATTTTACACATGGGTCCATTGTATAATCACAATAAGGCACTCCAGGGTGTGGGTTATTGGGGGATTTACCCACTTCTTGTGTGGTTAAGTCACTCGGCTGCGCCTCATGACACACCACACAAGGCGTGGGTAAATTCCCCAATAACCCACACCCTGTCATGCCTTATTGCTTAATCAATTACCATTTACAACTGCTAGTAGAACATATTCTGATTTACGTAAGAGATACTCCACATTTCTTACAAACACCAAGAGGTACCCATCTTCCAGACTTAGGACAGCAGGAGCATCTTTTGGTTACATTAGATGTACCAGATTTATATACATGAGTTCCCCATGATGAGGAAGTAGAAGCAATGGGTCACCTTTTGGACACTCCGTGGCAGAACAAGCATCCACAGACATCGGTACTACAGATATTAGCAGGGTTTATACTTTCAAAAATTACTTTAGATTTGAAAGTAACTTCTATGAGAAAAGCTGTGGGACAGTCATGGGATATACCATGTCCCCAATTTATGCTAATATATGCATATTTTCAAGACAACATATTTTGAATCCTGTTAACAATCCTTTCCATCAACACATACTGTTGTATAGAAGATACATTGATTACTTGTTTATAGTCTGGAAAGGCACCACAGAACAACTCAGCTCATTTCATCAATATCTGAATGGTTACAGTTTGAATCTGAAATTCACACTAACCAGCAGCCCAGACAGTGTTCCTGATCTGGATGTCCTAGTTAAACTTACTGACCAGGATTTGGTATTGCTATGTATCGAAAGGATATAGCAAGAAATGCAGTTTTGCATATAAAAGGCTATGATTCAATACATCTCCAAGACAGTATAACCTATATAACCTATTCACAATTTTTGAGGATTTGAAGAAATTAAAGTAGGGACAGTGATTTTAAGAAAGAATTGGATGAGGAAAGTAGAAGATTTCAGCAGCGGGGATATGGAAGGCAGATTTTTCAGAAGGCCAAAAATCACATACAAGGAATTACACAGGGCAAGCTCTGAGAGGAAGCAAGCATTCTAAAGCAGAAAAAAGGATTGTGTTTTTGACCAAATTTAATCACAAGATAAGTGCAATCAGACACATATTGCACTCCAGTTGGCATATCTTTAGAGATTTTCCATTGAACAAGGTAAATTTGATAGGCCACCACCAGTGGCAATAAAGCAAGTATCGACAAACTAGTGCATACTGATCATCCCTAGGGGAAGAAAAAAGAAAATAAACAATTGCTTTTGGGACCCCTTAGTTCAGGGATGACTCCTTGTGGATGCTTCTTCCACATGTGGACATACGAGTAAAAAGGCAGTTTACAGGCATCCATTTACCAGTAAAGAATATCCAATTAAACAGCACATAACATGTGAAACATCAGGTGTCATTTATGTCTTACAGTGTCCTTGTGACCGAATATATATTGGTAAGACCACTTGCCAGCTTAAAGAGCAGCTCTCTTATTACAATAAAAAGCTTACAAACACTAGATTTATACCAGTTATGTTTTCACTTCATTGTTTTCTAGTTATTTATTTCTTTTACTATTCCCCTTTTGTTAGTCTACAAAGTATTATAGATAATGCAGCAATTGTTTCACTGAGTCTTTCAAAATGTATCTGACTGTCCCCTGCTAACCACACAATTGCTGTTTGTGATATCACAGTCCGTTGTCATGATGAGCACTATGATGTCATAAACAAAGGCACTGTGAGGTTAACAGGGGAGAGGCAAATGTTTTCAACTGTTTTCTATACAGAACTTTTAAATGGACTACCAAGGCATGCTGTAAATCTTAGAAAGGAACATTGAAAATGAAAAGAAAATGTATTCTCTAGTAAATTGTAACAGCTGAAACATCTTATTTATAAAAGCACATGTGGAGTGCAGAGTAAATCTTAGAAAGGAATACTTGAAAATGAAAACAAAATGTATTCTCTAGTAAATCGTAGCAGCTGAAACATCTTATTTATAAAAGTACAAGTGAAGTGCAGAGTTGCTCTTTAAGGTTAGAATACAGGAACACAAGAGCAATATCTGGAATAATCTACCAACACCAGTAGCAGAACACTTCAATACAACTGGCCACACAGGAGCTTCCTGAAATTTGGAGGCCTGGAAGCAGTCCAGTCTTCCATTCGAGGTGACGATTACAATAAATTATTGGAATATGCTGAAATGCACTGGATTGTTGAGATGGGGGTATTAGACACCCAAATAGAAATGAATAAAGAGGACAAATGAAATGTTTGTCACTAACAAAACAAGTGAATTTTATTTATATAAACTGGTGCAATAACTTGTAGCATCACAGCTGGTATTGGATTCAAAAATTATGCAGAATTTGGGGTCAGAAAAAATAATTTCAGTAGGGTTTAATAAAAACAATATTTCTTTGGGCTTAGACTCTTGCTATGTATAAATTTGTTCTTTAATTTGTATAAGAAATCCTCTACAAAACATTATCTTTTAACAGACCATCCGGATATTTCTGTCTTAGGTGCTTTTTCAGATGGTTAGTGAAGACATTAAGTGGCATTTGGGGTAAGTCAGCAAACTCAAATGAAAAATAGCAACATTTGGGAATTTGGGCTCTGACAACTCCTTTGCACTATCCCTCCATTTGCATGAGGGTCTCATTTTGTAAATGTCATGTTAATACTACCTTATAATGTATAAATAATTTATGGTAGCACACAGAGCTTACTACTGAGACTGCTTTGTTTAAAAACCTTATGAGTTCCTATAGTGGTCCATGAAAAAACATATATATAACCATTAGCATTTGATAATCGCAAGTGTGGTAGCGGATCTAATCTCCTACATACAGTATATATGCTCAATATCAGGTTGTTTAGCAGATTTGACTAGTTGTTACAATTTTGTGTATTTCTTTTGTTAATGCCAATAAAACAGCATGAAACTGTGAGCCCTTTTCACCTAGCTGCATCCCCAGTGCTGGTACTGTTTAAAGAGCAACTCTGCACTTCAGCACTTGCTTTCATAAATAAGATGTTTCAGCTGTCACAGTTTACCAGAGAATACAATTTTTCATCTTTAATGTTCCTTTCCAAGATTTACAGCACATCTTGGCAGTCAGTCTAAAATGTCTGTATAGAAACATTTGAAAACATTTATTTCAAACAACTTGAAGTCTTGCTGTATTCTGACTATATGCAGATAGCCCCAGCACTTGAACTGCTCTGGAGAGTAAAGGGTTAACTCTATGCCAAGGCATAGAACATTGAGCTTGAGCTCGGTTTTCAAACCTCTGTCTGTGGTACTCTGAAGTCTAACCATCGGATTTCTTACTCCACCTAACTGTGAAGTTGCTCCGGAGATCCCTCCTGCGCTTCGGTTCGGTAAAAGTTTGAATTGGTCATTTTTTTCAACCGCAGTTCATAAATTTATCAGTATTCTTTCTGGTATTTATCGGTTCCTAAAAAATCATTTTTTTTGTGGGATTTTTCTAACTGACCCATGACACGGTTGGAACCGATATGTTTTAGTTACCTGGCTTGCAAGCTGAGAAGGGTGACTTTTTTTCTGCTATTCGTTAAGTCTGAGAAACGCAGAAAGAAAACCTGTCTCACTGGGTTTCAGCACTATACCGAGTGTGGGGAGGCTTCTGCTAAGGCTACTCCCCATCTCGTATGTGTTTATTGTCTGGGGTTTGATCACCTCAAGGTAAACTGCCAGATTTGTAAGAACTTTCCTAAGGCCACTCTTGAAAAATGTTTGAGTAGGCTGAAGGAAAGGGAGGCCGAGAAGTCCATTGACCCGGATGGCCAGCCCGGTTTGGTTACATACCGAACCTGAAGAGGTACTTACGACAGGCGATGCCTCTTGGGCAAGGAGAGCCGACCCTCTTGAGGTCGGTTCCATCAAAGAGAAAAAGAAAATCAGCCGGTTCGGATCAAACATCTCATGTTCCGACTGCTGAGGAAATAGTGAAAGCAACCTCTATAGTGCAATCGTTTGCCCGGTTCCGACCAAACTGACATTGGTTCAAAGGTGATCGGTTCAGTCAGAAGTTTTTGCCTCAGATATTAATCCAGAGGCATACTATGAGGGCGATTGGGAGGCGGAAGAAGAAGATGAAGAAGGAGAGTTTGAAGGCCTAGATGAGCCAGTAGATCCTGACATCTCCCCAGACAGACCTTCCAGTGTTTCCCCTCCCAGGCTTTCTGAGTCCCCCTTCCACTTCTTGTTCTACAAGAAGGTGGCTGAGACTCTTCAGCTTCCTATGGAAGAGGCTGATCAGGATCAGGAGGAACCTGATTATGTGGAAAGGATGGATGTTCCAAAGTCAAAGACAGTGTCTATCCCTTTGCACAAATCCCTGGGGAAACAGACACAGAAAATCATGCAATTTCCCACATCCATTCCTCCTGTCGACAAAAGAATGGACAGGAGGTATGCTTTATCAGACCCTGGCACGGAATTCCTGTCAGCACATTGCAGTCATGTTGGGGTAGTGCAAGCTGCAGCCTGTGACAAGGCTAATATTCCCTGGCATCTCACCCCTCAGATAAGGATTCCAGGAAAATGGATGCCATGGCTAAGAAAGAGTATTTGGCATCCTCTTTGGGGCTCAGGCAATCAAGTTACATGGCATATACAGCCAGGTACCAGAAGTCTATGTGGGATACGGTTCTGGAGCTGGCTAAGAATGCCCCTTCCCAGCTAGCCAAGGAGCTGAAGCAAGTGGCTATAGATGGTATAGAGACATCCAAAGTGCAATTTCATGCTGCTGTGGACTTGAATGAAGTTAATTCTAGAGTCATGGCTACATTGATCTCCATGAGGAGGTTGCTTGGCTTAGATGTACCAGTCTTTCGCAGGATACCCAGACTAAGGCCATGGATTTCCCTGTAACTGGTAATTCTCTGTTTGGTGAGCAGAGAGCTACATGAAGAAGATGGATGAATATAGGACCACCTATAGGAGTGCTGCAGCCAAGGGAAAGCAGGCCACCTCAGAAGCAGCAATTCAGGGCTGGCAGGGGGAGCCTTTTCACAGGCCTTTCTACCAAGCTCAGGCCTCCTCCTCTTCTTTCCAGCAGAGGGGGTTCTTTAGGGGAAGATGCAGGCGTGGGATGACCAGGACCCCATCATCCATGCAGTCTAAGCCCCCTGCCAAACAGACACCCTGAGGTGTCGGTCAGGGTCACCTCCCCAGTTCCAGTAGGGGGCAGGTTGGCTCACTACTCCCAGGCCTGGGAGTCTATTACTTCCGACAAATTGGTTCTGGAAGTAGTGAGCCAGGGACTTGCTCTTAGTTTCAAAAGGATCCCAAAAATGAGAGCAAGGTCCTTCAGTCTTCCCTCTCCCTTGGAGACAAATGCCTTAGAGGTAGAAGTCTCCTCTCTTTTGAAAGCAGTAGAGAAGGTACCTCATTGTCATAGGGGAAAAGGACTGTACTCCAGATACTTCCTTACCCCAAAAAAGTCAGGGGAGTGGTGACCCATCCTAGATTTAAGGTACCTGAAGAAACATTTAACAAAACCAAAATTCAAGATGGTGACTCTGGGAGTAATTCTTCCCTCTGTGAGACCATAAGACTGGCTAGCCTCTCTGGATCTCAAGGATGCCTACTTCCACATACCTATCAGACATTCCCACAGAAAGTACCTCAGGTTCGAGCTGCCCTCAGGCCATTACCAATTCAGAGCTGTGCCTTTCAGCCTAACATCTGCTCCAAGGGTGTTCACCAAGTGTCTCGCAGTAGTGGTGGCATTCTTCAGGAGAGAGGGTATCCTCCTGTTCTCACACCTGGACGACTGGCTCATTGTAGGCCAGTCCTCAGGCCAAGTCAACTCAGCCCTAGAGGTCACTCAAAAACTTCTAGACTCCTTGGGTTTTATTCTGAGCTTAGAAATGTCTGTTCTGGAACCAGCCCAGATCCTCACTTTCATAGGGGTGGAACTAGACACTATTCAGGCAAGAGCATTTCTCTCTCTCTCTCTCTCAAGGGTTAATTCCCTTGTCACTCTGGCTTCCTCTTTTCATCCTCTAGTTTCCCATCCAGCCAGACACTTTCTACAGTTGCTGGGTCACATGGCAGCATCCACAGCAATGGTCCAGGGAGCAAGGTTTCAGATGAGAGATATTCAGTTTCATCTCAGATCTTACTGGTCTCAGAAAAGAGACCCTCTCTCCAAATTGATTCCTGTGTCTCAAACCCTAGTTCAAGCCCTCCAGTGGTAGCTGGAGGAGTATGATGTTTGACAAGATGTCCCCTTTATCAGTCAGGCTCCTTCAGTGATTCTCATCACAGATGCCTGTTTACTGGGGTGAGGGGCTCACCTGGATCAGCTTACAGCTCAGGGAACCTTGTCTCACCAGGAGCCTCTTCTACACATAAACCTTCTCGAACCAAGAGCTGTCTTTCTAGCACTTCAGACATTCTCAACTGCTGTTCAGGAGAAAGTGGTGCAGATCAGGACAGACAGTACTACAACCATGTGGTACATCAACAGTCAGGGAGGCACTCTGTCCCCGGCCTTGTGCGCAGAGGCCATGAGAATATGGTCTCTAGCTTATTCCCTTCAGGCTTCCCTGGTTGCTGTGCATCTCCCAGGAAAGGACAACATTCTAACAGATACTCTCAGCAGAATTTCACAGGGTCACTACGAATGGACCCTGAACCCTCTAATTCTTCAGGTCATTTTCAAGAGGTGGGGCACTCCAGGGATAGATCTCTTTGCAGCCCTGGACAATCACCAACTTCCTTCTTTTTGCTCCAGACCACCTCTTCTGGGCCCTGTCCCTCAGGATGCTCTCTTGTTGGATTGGACAAGCAGGTTTCTCTATGCATTTCCTCCTTTTCCTCTGATATTCAGGGTCTTGATCAAGATCAGGTCTCAGCCCTGCAGGGTGATTCTAGTGGCTCCTGGCTGGGCCAGACAGCCTTGGTACCCTCTTCTCTTGTCGGTGACAATGCCTCTGTGTCTTCCCAGACAGTTCAATCTCCTTACCTCCTCTCAGGGGAGGATTCTTTACCCCAGCCTTCAGACTCTCAGGCTCAAAGCCTGGTTCTTGAAGAGCTAGAATATGCAAGCCTGCATCTTTCTCAATCAGTCTTGGACATTTTAAAGGTTAGCAGGAAGCCTGCTACTAGAAAGACTTACAACTCCAAATGGAAAAGATTTGGAGTTTGGTGTTCCCAGAAGCATGTCTTGCCAAAGCTGGCTGATATTACTACTGTATTGGACTATTTGGTACATCTTAACAGTTTAGGCCTCCGGCCTACTACTCTCAAGGTACATTTGACAGCTGTGTCTGCCTTCCTTTCTGCTGGTTAGGGCTCTTACCTGGCTTCTCATCCGGTTTTCAAGAAAATTTTCAAGGGTCTGGTACATGTTAATTCTCCCTTTCGGGTGCCTACCCCTTCTTGGGACCTGAATATCTGTATCGCACAACTTATGCACCTCCCTTTTGAGCTTCTATCCTCAGCTGAGCTAAAGTACTTGATTTGGAAAACTGTATTACTGGTAGCCATTACCTCTGCCAGGAGAATCAGTGAATTACAGGCTTTATCAGTGGAACCTGACTACATTTCATTTCACAGGGATAAGGTGGTCCTTCGAGCCAACAGAAAGTTTCTTCCCAAGGTGGAATCAGACTTTCACCTGAATCAGTCTGTGTCATTGCCTGTATTTTTCACTGACCATTCTTCTTCTGGGGAGAGAAGATTACACAGTCTTGATGTAAAGAGGGCTCTTAGTTACTATGTGGAACACACTAAGGCCCATAGAAATGGCTGTTCTCAGTTGTTTCTCACTTGTGGGGAAGTGGGAAAGGGCAACCCTGCCACCAAGAGAACTATTGCTAGGTGGATTGTCTCCTGTATCCAGTTCTGCTATTCAAAGTTGGGGAAAGAGCCTCCCTCAGGCCTGAGGGCTCACTCCACCAGAGGTACAGCTGCTTCGGTCGCAGCAGCTAAAGACATACCATTAGTGGAAATCTGTAAAGCAGCCACCTGGAAAACTGTTCACACTTTTACCAAGCATTACTCTCTGGACATTCAGTCAAGAAGTGATGCTAGGTTTGGCACGGCTTTGCTGCAGATCTTGTTCCCAAAATAGGTTCTGTGACTCCCTCGTCCAAGGGGGTACTGCTTGGTAGTCTGCATATAGTCAGAATACAGCAAGACTTCATGTTGTTTGAAGAAAAAATTACTCACCATAGTAATGTTGTTTCTTCTAATGGAGTCTTGCTGTATACTGACCTCCCTCCCTCCCTGCCTCCCCTCCTGGAACCCAGTAGTTTTGGGATGTTGTCTGGCAGGTACAGTGTTGCACCCCAGAGGTGTACTTGACATGCCTTATCTTATTAAGGTTTTTCTGGTTTTTACTATAAATGCTTTGATTGTTTTCACTACCTGCTTAGATTCTTTTTGGGGTTCTCAGCTTGAGTCTTTTGACCCTAAAAATCTGTTTGGTGCCTTTTGGCATAAAAAGTTTAGAAACCATGTCTAACTATTGAGTTAGTTTAGTGCTCGTAAGAATCTGATGGTTAGACTTTAGAGTACCACAGACAGAGGTTTGAAAACAGAGCTTGAGCTCAACATTCTATGCCTTGGCACAGAGTTAACCCTTTACTCTCTGGAGCAGTTCAAGTGCTGGGGCTAACTGCATATAGTCAGAATACAGCAAGACTCCATTAGAAGAAACAACATTACTATGGTGTGTAATTTTTTCCTCTCCCCTGTTAACCTCACAATGCCTTTGTTTATGGCATCATTGTGCTCACCAGGACTACAGGCTGTGATGTCACAAACAGCAATTGTGTGGGTAGCAGGGGGGAGTCAGACACATTTTAAAGCACTCAGTGAAATAATTGTTGCATTATCTGCAATATTTAGTAGACCAACAGCTGGGGAAGTTAAAAAAACATAAATAACTAGAAAACAATAAAGTTAAAACATAACTGGTATAACTTTAGTGTTCTTAAGCTTTTTCTTCTAATAGAGAGCTGCTCTTTAAGAATTCCACTGCCGCGGCCCCAAGCATCATGAATTCTTAGTAAGTGGTTGCATATGGTTGCTTAGCAACCCTGGCACTGGAAACAGCACCACATACATTGAACAAATGTCATACATTATGACGTCATCAACGTAGGGCTGCAGTAGTGAATTTAAGCAGCTCAGTAAGCACATAGCGCTCTCCCTGCCTACATATTTTTGAAACACCTTTTAGGTAAGAATAGTTTTTTAACACCCTTATCTTTTATATAAAAGGATAAATATCTGTTGGCGAGTTTGCACCAAGTAAATCAGTAACCAGGATTTTAAAAGGGTAATTTTTTTCCATAAGTACTTTGTCATTTTTCTCCCCTTAGTCCCACTCCCACGCATCCCTGATGTGATGCACGCATGTGGAGGTACACGTATACGCACACCCTATGGGATGCCCCACCCTACCGGTTGCTCCGTTGCTGCTTGTGCCTATCACCGGACCTCCATCTGGTGACTGCGGGACTACAGGCGACCCCCTTTCTGGGAGAGGAGAGCCACTGCTCAATCGTGCTCCCCCCTCCGTGCTGGCACCCTGGTGACCTGAGGTCATTCCTGAACCCAGGTCACTGGTATAGTGTGAGGTATGGCGTCCAGTGCCTCAGACCTCAGCACCACCAGGCTGGCTATGTTAAAGTGTTATTAAGGGTATAGCTGAACATTATAACCAGATACAATGGTGGTGACTTGTTGAAAGAACAGTACCAGTTTATGAAAGGGCTGCAAATCTGCAATTTACTGCCTACAAAATTCACAGAAGATTGCAGAAAATAATAGTTAATACTCTGTCTATAGTAGTGCATTGAAATAATTATGGTCTGTCTTGAACATTGAGAGTGGAAAGCAGCACTGTTTCAAAGTCCATCTCTCCTCCAGTCCACTGCCTGTGTCAAATGTAATCCCAGCTTATGGCCCACCATTCAACTACCCACTTGCTCTGGCCAGGCTGCACCTACTTCCCCCCAACTTGTCCTTTGTCCAGGATCCCCTGACTACCACTCCCCCACCTGCCCTCTGTCCAGTTCACCCACACTACCTCCTCCCGGTCCCCTATCCACTTCCTCTGCCCCCCACTTCTCCCCTCCACCTGCCCTCTGTACACACCTCGTCTAGCCCATTTTCTGACCTCTTCCTCCTCCTCCCCTCCCACTCCCCCTCCACCTACCTGCACTTGCCAACCCCCAACTTGTCTCTCTGCACTTAACTTCTCTCAGATGGCTGCACATTGCGTACCTCCACTGGGAAACTGACACTGCTACCAGCTGCTTCATTCATGTCTTGACTTGTGCAAACCGTACATGTATTTGCTACCCCTTCCTATGTAAGTTCTATGTTAGTAGTACAACCCCAGTGTCAATTTGTCTGCTGTAATTATGCTGTTGCAACAAAATGTATCTTCTTAAAAGTTGACGAGGATCCTTTGTAAACGAGCTCTTAGCTCAAAGGTTTGTAATTCCGAGTTCCCAATAAAATAAATAAATAAATAAAATAAAGTGATAAAATGAGAAGTAATTTCATTTTAAGTTGGTTTTCACATTAAAAACATCTAGTGGTGGTTACAAACATTTTGCTCACAACATAAAAAGTATTGGTTGGGCTGCAAGTTAATTGGTGGTGTTTTTTGTAGCCTATATCTAGACAAGTAAACATCACTTTTATGATGCCATTTTAGAAGAACCAGAATAATACATACACATTGGACGTGAGGTGTATGGCATTTTGTAGCCCTGCTATTGTAACCCCATTTAAACGTTTTGGTATGAATGAGAATTTTGGCCTTATACCATTAAAAAGGAACATGCAAGGCAAATATAGCATATTAAATACAATGGGCTGGATATTCAAACTGTGCCCAAAAAGTGCGCAATAGCAGGAGCAAGCACAAGTCCATTGCGCCCATGCGCAATAGATGCAATATTCAAAAAGAGCAAGCCAAACTGCGCCAACAGCTAACGTCTGAATATCACACAACCTGCGCCATAGCGCAACTAGGGAGGGGAAGCTGAGCAGATAAGATGCGCTATGGCGCAACAAGGGATGTCCAGCTGAGCAGCCCAGAGGTGCCATAGTGCAAGCAGGGAGCCCCCCAGCAGCAGAGCAATGTAACAGCACAACCAGGGAGGTAGGGGCCCACCACCCATGCCACAGATGGGCACAGGAACACACAGCAGAACAGACCTTGCCCCCACACCCCAAGCACAGCACAACTGGGGGAGAGCTGGAATATCCACCGGCACATGGGGACAAGCAAACAACGCACAGCTGGGCCATGGTGCCCCAGCACACCCACCGGCAAGCTGAGACTGCCACACAAGGAGGGTGGGCCACCCCTTGCCACACCAGCCCCCCCCAGTGCACAGCACACCCTGCACTGTGACCCCCAGACACCCCCATGAGCAGTGACCACCACTGCAGGAAACCCTATCCATACCACCACCGCCACTATTACACTGCAACCTCGTGTACCACAGAACCATACAAGCCAGCCCCACCATGAGCACCCAGCAGTGGGTGGCAGCACACTGCAATGCAACAATGGCAGACACAGTGCCAACACACACAATCCCCCTCAGGCACAGCTGAGAGACCGACCATTCATCGGCACAAGAGGTACCCCACATGGGAAAGGGCGTGCCCCTGACACCACCACCATTGATACAGCATCCTGCACAGTAGACAAGTGACACATCCTGACCCACCACTAGCCACAACAGCCAGCACAGACACCCGCAGTGGTGCGTGGAAGCATGCATCACACCGGATGTAACACAGTGCAGGGGCAAACACACACCCATACCCAAGGGGACAATAACACAGGGACGCAGTAGTGTGGCAACCAAGCCCCCAGTGTGGGCCCATGAAAACAGAGCACACACAGCCTGCAGTTCTCCATGGCACAGGAGTGACACCCACCTTGTGCAGGCACTGTGGACCCGTACGCCACCACCATATGCCTGGAGCACAAGTCACAGACAGTGGTGCACAGCCCCTGCAACACACACAAGCCACAGCATGGAGGTGGGACAACAACTGCGTAGGCCACAGTGTCACCTGAGGCAAACATGCACCACACCAGTGACAGGAGGCAACCCGGCATTGTAACAGGTACAGTGGATGACCTGCATGGTCAGCCACCACTGACATGGCAGCAGACCTTGCAGGCCACAGACATGCAAGGATGTCAGCTGCACAGACCAAGGTTGGGTTGACAGGGGCACAATGGACACAGAGCATGCACCGTGGACAACTGCACACAGCCATCCAATGCACAGGGAACAACACACACACCACAGACACCGACTGATAGCTACTCCCACATCATAGACACTTCCCCACGCACATACACGCATACCCATGACTGCACCACCCCAGATGCCATGCACACCACTGCAGCTGAGCACCTACAGCCAGCTGCAAATCAGAGACCATCACAGTATTCATATCAAAATATTTATATTGCAACATATAAAACAAAACTATATACAGAACTATGTACATATGGGGAGGGAAAGAAACAAGGTGGGGGTGGGTAAGAGAGGGGTGAATATGGGAGAGGGAAGACGGGGTGTGAGAGTGGGTCAAAGGGGGAAGGTGTTAGTCGGCGCATGGGGACATCAATGGCCAGCCTGGTCCTCCTCCTCTTGGCGCTGTTGTCTGGCCCTCCTCCTCCTCCTGTTGGTGCATGTCCCTCAAGATCTGCAGGGACTCCCTCACCACCTGCAGCAGCTCTTGAATAGTCTGCTGTGTCTGCAAGAGTCACCAGTTACCTAGGATGAGGGATCAGAGTCAATAGGTGCGGCTGTCCATCCCCCTGCAGCCCACCAATTGTGCATGGCATACAGCCATGTGCCATGCCCCTGTGATGGTGTGCGCCCACCCACAGTGACCGTGTCCACAAGACCTGCCCATCCAGGCAGCAACAGCCATGTGGACCACTGCACATACCCACCGCCCATGTCCTGCACAGCACCACTAAGGCCTTACAGTAACGTGGCTATGCGGTGTGCAGGCAGTGCCACAGCCATGTGCCCAGTGCACACATGGACCACCACTGACGCACTCCCAGACATGCAGTGCCACTAGACAGTGCTGACTGTCACAAGTCGCGTGCATGGCAGTAGTGTCCATGGATGGTGGCCATGCCCTGCTTCCCACCCTGTTACACAGCATGCAATAGTTATCATGGTGTCATGGCACTCACCCTCATCGGGCCAGTGATGTTGGCGGTGCTGGTCCCCAACTCTCCTGAGTGCTGCATCCTCCTCCCTCTGCTGCTGTTCCCCCAGCCACCGCTGCTCGTCCATGCCTGTGGGGGAAACAAGGAGAGAAAAACATCAATACAATCCCAAACCAAAGTCCCCTGTCCCAATGTGTGTGCCCACCCACCCAGCCAGACCCACCACCCCATACCCTGTAAACACCGCCACAGCCAACCCTAGACTATCCCTCCCCTATGTGCTGGACACATATGACAGTGTTACCCATATGGAAAATACAAATGTGTAGACGTATCACCCACCTGGATGAGGCACCATGCCTCTCCTGGCACGCGACCGCAGACGGGCAAGTAGCTCTGGCTCCCTCCTCCTGAGGTCCTCATAACGGTGCCTGCACTGCTCTGCGGTCCTCCTCCTTCCAGTGGCATCAACAAGGTCAGTGGCCACCTCCTGCCAGACCTGGGTCCTGGCCCTGTCCAGTGGCTCCTCCCCAAACAGACCCCCATGGTGCGGCTCCACAAGGGCCACAAGGTTGGCCAAGTCAATGGCAGTCCACTGTGGGGCTCTCCTGTGTGCCATCCCAAACAGTATAGTAGGCAATATGGCACACTGCAGCACGGTATCCCACGTGGAAATGCTGCACGGTACAGCACCGCCATTCCCTATCGCGCTGCTACCGAACAGAGCGATGGGGTGCAGCCATGCCAGACGCATGGTGCCAAGGGGGCAAAGGTCGGGCACAGGGTCAAGGTTCTCTGGCGCAAGGCCACACACAGCGCCATCGGACGACTATGCATCTAGCGTGATTTGTTGCCTGTGTGCCTGCACCACAGTGGACTATCGCGCAGTTGTGCCATTGTGCCTATGAAGGCCCATTGCCACAGCACCATGTAGTGACCCTTGCTATAGCGCCACTGGCACGATGGTGGCCATGCTCTACATTCCCTACCGTGCACAGCATGTCATCAGCGCGGCAGACACTTGCGTAAGCTACCTGGGCATGCGCAGTGAGGTGTACTACGCATGACTCAGAACTGCACCATTGGCTCAGCACGTTCAACACAATTGCGCAAAAGCGCAACGGCGCAATATTCAGCCGTCATATGTTAATCATCCGATCAGCCATTCAATGGCACAGCAGCGCAATTTGCATCTAATTAAAGTTGCTCCTCACCTAATTTGCATGGATTGCGCTATATAGGTGCGACAATGTTCTGCAGTGGCCATATTCGGTTACTGCTGTTTATTGGTGAGTTGCATGCTGTGTGGGAGTCTGGACTGTGGTATCAGGGACATGCTTTGTACTGCACAGACACAGGTAACCACTGTCATCCATACAGGCTGCATAATGACCGAGCGAGGTATGGGTGAGGAGGACAATGATGGTGGGTGGAAGAGGAGGCCCAATTTCACAAAGGCCAAGATGGAGGCACTCTTCGAGGCCTACCTTGATCAGGAGCCACTGCTCAGTGGACGGTGGGGCACCCCTCAGGCCTGTGCTGCTGCATGGGAGGAGGTGGCATGTGCCGTCAACCAGCACGGCAGCCACCAGCGCTCCGTGCAGGAGTGTAAGAAGAAGATGGGTACTGACAGGAGGAGGGTGAAGGAGAAGGTGGCTGCCATCAGGGCGGCACATGCTGCAACAGGTGAGGGGCCAGCTGGAGGTGGTGCAGCTCACACCGGCAGAGGACAGGCTTGCTGCAAGCATCCACCGCAGTGCTATAGAGGGAGTTCCAGGAGGTGGCTTCCAGACGGGTGGTGGCCCATCACTGCATGGTAAGTCATGGCCTGTCTATGGGGGGCAGGGTAGGTCACACGCAGTAACGTGACTTTTCTGTCTGTTACAGATCCTTCGCATCTGCAGGAGTCAGCGGTGGAGGGCCTCTCCACTGTGGACAGTCATCTGGAGTTGGAGGAGGGACCATCCACCTCCACAGGTGTATGTCGAGTATTGCAACAGTGTGGCCGCCTGGCTGTCCACACTGATGTCATTGAGACAGGTGTGGGGGAAGCCCTTCCTGTGTTTCAGCATTCTGGCATCCAAGGATGCCAGCATGGTGTGGCTGTGGCTGTGGCTGGGGTGGAGACCTGCACCAATGATGAAGACATGACTGTCATGGGCAGTGACATGTGTGTGCCATGGAATGGACACACAGCAAGTCAGCTCATGCCCATGGACCTGGCTGGTGCCGACGTGTGGGCCAGCATGTCAGCACAGTCCCAGGCTGCGCCTGTCAGCACCAGTGGGGCAGCATCGGTGGCTGGTCAGGACAGTGGGACTGTTGTGGCCACAGCGGCGGAACAACTGATTCCTTGGGCACAGCAGGCGGAGGGGCGGCAGCAGCAGTTGCCCACCGGGACTGGGGGTCCAGGGTTCAGCGGTGGCGTCCATGCACCACCTGTGGACTTGCCCATACCTGGTCCAGTGAGCAGCACCCACCCTCAAGGGGTGCTGAACATCAGGCCCTTGCATACCCTGAGGGACGGGATGCCGAGGTGGCAGATGACCTCTTTGACGAGCACACCCGCCTACTACAGGCATCGGTCCAGCAGCAGATGCGGGTTGCAACATCCATGGAGGCACTGTGCTGGCTCTGGAGTGGGCCGAGGAGCAACGCAACAGGGACACCGATAGGATCCTGTCACGGATTGACCATTTGCGGGAGGATGTGACCGCTGCCATTGACAGGCATGCACAGGCGTTCATTGCTGTCAGGGCCACAATGGGCACACAGTCAGGTGCCCATGCATCGCTCACACCACGCAGTTCACTATCCACTCCCTATTCCCGGCATCGTGCGACACCCACCCTGTCGATGCCGGGTTCAGCTGTGGGCATCCCGAGTACTCCTGGTGCAAGAATGTTCGGTGTGCTGCAGACCCTTGTGTGGGCAAGGTCGCATTCGCACAGTGGAACCCCTGGTGGGCCATCGGTGACACCCCATGAGGCCTGTGGTCAGCCTGCCAGTGCTGCTGGGTCTCGGCGGGGCCACCCATGCATCCGAGGCAGACGTGGCACTGTGCCGCAAGACTGACCTGTCTCCCAGTGCGGGCACTGTCTGGTGTTGCCCTGTGTGCATTGTGTGTTTCGGTGGGCAGTGCAAGGGTGGGTGCCTGGCCCTGCACACAGACACACAGTCCACCTGCACACCCTCCCAGCTGCTGTCCACAGGTACGTGTGCATGATGATGCCTGCATTGCGCTGTACACCAAAGTGCGATGGTGCCCAGCATCTGACACACGCACATGGACAGTCACTGGATGTGGTAGCCTGTGGACATGTGGGTTGCTAGTGTTTGCGTTCCGGCTCTGCTTTGCACCCCTGTCCACATTTTGTGCCTATTGTGTGTGCGTGTGTGTGTGTCCATCCATGTGGTGTGTTACTGTTCACCCCTCCCTGGTTGTGTGTGTGTGCTTCTGTGCCCTGCCACATCCCTTGCCAGCATGCACCCCTGGTGTGTTTCCATGTGTGTCTGTGGGTTGTGCTCTAGCCACTGGTGGTTGCACATGGCACCATGACTTACCTGTGTTGGCTGAAGTGCTCCTCTGTGATGGTGTCCTGGTGCAGCTGTGCCAGCCGGATCAGTCAGGGGTCCCATCGGCCAAGGGGGGGCTGCCCATCCCCATCATCACCGGCGTCACCGGCGTCCCCATCGCTGTCCCCCTCTTTGACCTGTACAGCTATCCCACAGTCATTGGCCATGTTGTGCAGGATGCAACAGGCCAGGAGTATCCCACAGGCCTTTGAGGGGCTATACTGTACGGCACCACCAGAGGTGTTCAGGCAACAGAAACGCACCTTCAGCATCCCGAACACCCCCTCAATGACATTGTGTGTGGTGGCATGTGCCTCATTGTAGCATTGCTACGATGGGGTCGTGGGCCACCGGTAGGGTGTGAGCAGCCAGGGACGGAATGGGTATCTACTGTCACCTGTGTGAAGATCGTGGAGGTTAGTGTCGTGTTCAGCTTCAGACTGCCCCAAGCCCTGTGGGCCACACCCATGGCACCTCTGGCCATACCCCCCCATGCCCACGATATGTCAATTCTATTTACATACTCGCCCACTAGATGACCTCGTGGGATGTCCCCACTCGAACTGGTGGCACAGTGCCGACTGGTGCCAGATGTAGAATCATGTGCTCCACCAGGGTGTGGCACAGACATTGATGATCGCCCACTGGCACCATACACCACCTGGCAGTTGACACTGGAATATCCCTTGCGGTTCATGTAGGTGGCACCCTTGGGGCCAGGTGGTGTGCGTATGGCCACATGGGTGCAGTCTATCGCCCCTAGCATGCCAGGCATACGTGCTACCCTGTGGAACTCCTGTATGTTTGCTGTGCGCTCCGCCGCAGTGCTGGGGAAATGGATGTACTCCGCAGCATGTGGCAGCAGTGCGCTGAGGAATTGGGTGAGGATGCGTGACGTGGCCGACTGTGTTATGCCTGTGGTGTCCCCTGTTGGTCTCTGGAAGGTACCCGTGGCAAGCAGGCATATGCAGGCTGTTACCTTTGTCTCCATTGACAGAGCATGACTTCGTCGTGTGGGTGCCTGCATCACATCACTGCACAGCTCACAGAGCCACCTCAGTATTGCCCTGTTCAGGCGGTACCGACCCACAATCTCGATATCTGTATACAGCTCAAAGCTGGTGCGGGCTCGGTACTGCCTGTCGTGGGCATACCGCCGACAGGCCCTTCCACGGCCACGTCACCCTGCCGCATGCCTTCTCATCCCCCTCATTACGGCATTCATGTGGAAGGTGGCACTGGCCATGTCCCTGGCTTGCGTTCGCCCCCAGCAGCTGTTGCTTTGTTCCCCCCACTGTCCTGACTGCTAGTTCCCCTGCACCAGGTACACCTACTGGCCTCTGCTTTGTGTGGCACCACACACCTTCCCCTGCCCCTCTTCTGTGGTGTGGTTTCCCTGGCCTGCCCTCTTTTGTGCTGCTTTCCTGTGCCTGTCTCTCCCCCTGCCTCATGTGGCTTCCCTGTAGCGTTCTTGCACCTCTTCCTTGCTCCTTTTTATTTTGGCTCATTTCTGCTATAGCGCAACTTCCGCTTGCTCCACTGTTGCGCATTGCGCAAGTCTTTGAACATCGCACTGTGCTCTTTATGCATGGTTCCTCCCCCTTCGGTTACGCATGCCTTCATTATCATTGCGCTGTTGCTCAGTATGTTTTCAGTGGTGCAACTGACTCCTGCTGAATATCACAGAATGGCATATTTTCTGACTTGCGCTGGCACAACCCTATTGCGCATGGCGTAACCCTTTTGAATATCCAGCCCAATGAGTGCTTATTGGGACATCTGTTTAATAATCATCATGAGCCACTATTTATTGTTGTCATTACTTTTTTTAGAGCAGGTTGTGACAACCCTCCTCTCCCTCTAGGCTGAAATAGCTTTTAGAGAGGTGTGTGTCCTCGGGTATTCGCTGCCACCAGCCGGACTTTCCTTCCGGCACCTCTTTCAAGTGTACAAACTTGAATAATCAAATGTGCAATTGCACAAGTTAAAGTCTGGTAGTGTGTCTCTTTCGGGTGGTGGATGCTACACAGAGTTTACCTCAGCCAGTGGACAATCAAATCTTACCTTAGAAAAATGACATCAGAGTCTTTTACATAACAGATGTTTTTACATGTGTTTACATTAGTGTTTTTACATGTGTTTACATTAGTGTTTTTACATAACAGATGTGTTTTACATAACAGATGTTACATAACAGAATGTTTTTACATAACAACTGTTGAGCAAATAAATAGCTTTTACTTAACAGAAAGTGCAATGAGCATTTACAGGATATGTATTTACAACACAAGTGAATAACACTCATACAGAAAAAGTAAACAAATGTTTTTACATAACAGATGGCAAAAGAAGAAGGCTATTACTGAAATATGCTATCACTAAACTTACCCTTCCCTGTCCTTACAAGAGACACTGGAACCGGTTCTAACTGCCAGCTCCCACGGTCACAGCTACAAGGGTAGGCTCCAAGCTTATGTTTCACCTCCCAACTTCCAAAGGCAAGAGAGAGTTCTCTGTCTTACAGAAGCTTATATACTCTATGGAGACTAGGTAATTCCTATTCTCCCCTTAAATGCACCAACTAACTAACATGTATGTATTTAATTGTCCCAATCAGAGTGAACACTTATTGGTGACCAATTATATTCCCTTTTCACCTTAAGTTTATATTTGAATGATCCAATCCATTCCAACTGCCCTGTGTCCGTGTCTGCAGGTCTGTGTGTGTCTGGAGATGTCCATTCGAAATTTATGACCCAGCTCTTATTTAGCAGCTAGGAATTCCACAAGCTGGATGCTGCTGGAGGATTTCAGCCTCAGTGTATTTTTTTCCACACTGCTAAAAAATAAGGCACCTACAGAATCCAAACCATTAACTCTTTCCTTCCCATTTCTGTCACACAGGTCATGGGGACAGCATAAAAATTTAAAAACAGAGCAAGCATCACTGAGTAAAGCATTTGGGCATTGAGGTAAAATCAATTTCAAACAGGATTTAAAATACTTCCAGCACTGGTGGCAGGTGTGTGGTGAAAAGAGAAACATGTTTACTGTATTTATATTTGTTCAACATTGCTTCTAACCCCAGTAATACTCAGGTATTCCTAACTTTATGCAGTGTCCATTTAAGACAGAACTGCCCATAGAGATGGAACATGCAAATGACGGAATCTTTTGCATGAGCCACGTTTTCAAATGCTGCCTTCTACTAACTGCCTTAGTTCTAAACCCCTCAGATTTCTCTCTCCACCTGTCAAGACTAGAAGCTCGGAGATCCTCTCCTCATCATCTTGTTCTGACATGAGAAAATTTATAAACTATATGTAAGTATTCTTTACATTTTATTTGTTGCCTTTTACTTTTTGTAATTTTAACTTAAACCATAGTTTTAGTGTTGAAATTGTAAGTTTTCTCGGTTTCTCTCGGTTCGGTATAACCGGGGGTAAACCAAGGTTTATTTTATATTTATCGGAGTTTTCTGACTGAAAAACTCAGTTTTAATTTTATTAAATTTAACTTGTTCTAAGAACCACTAATACCGGTTCCTTAACCGATAGCCTCGGTTCACTTTTACCTTGGTTCCCAATCGGTTCCTCATCAGTTCCAGAACCGACCGCTGTGACACTTGGCCAGCTGGTTATGATTGTTGGATGATATTTGTCATATAAAAATATGGTGTGTGATTGTCACAGTGCTTCCATGAGTGCCCCCCCAGGTTTCAGTTACAGTCAAGTGACCTAAAACCAAGAGGTAATTAAAAGACTAGAGAGACTTAATTAGAGCTGACCCAGCTACCAGGATATAGAGTTCATAAACTTTTATGACGTCTTAGAGGAAAAAACATGTTATATTACTATGGTGTTAAAAGTCATAAAATCCTTTGATTTGCCCTGGAAAACAGGAACTGCTCAAGATCAGAGAAAATGTTAACTAAGGAGTCATATTTAGGAAATGAGTTTTTGCTGATGTCACCTTATTTAATATACCTCCTGCTAGGACATCCTGTTTGTATATTTTTTTATATTCTAAAAGGAGGAGCTAGATGACATCCTAGAAGGGGTGTGTGAGAGACACAGTTTAACCTAGGACTTGTGCCTGATCTTAGTGACATTTCTTTTGGGGCTCTTAAGAAACAAGATCTAACTTAAGCACTGTAAAGAGGTAATACATCAGATAGAAAAAGTCTAACTGTGTGTTGGTAGGCGTTTGTCTATAGTTTTCTTTTCTTTTAAGTGATTGCATGCTTTGTGATATATTGTTCTGTATTTACATTTTACTTATTTTTATCCATTTTTAAGTAAACCTTTTATTCCAAAGACTGCCTGGGTGTGTCTTCGAAGTTCTTTTTGCATATGACATATAGAGGGTTCAGATTGACAAAAACTGTTCAGAGCTTGATGGTGTTACCAAACTGAGAAAAGGTAAAAAATATACCAAAGGTCTTCTATAGAGTTTTAAGGGTTCATTTTGGATACCTGGTTAGGTGCTCTTAGCCGAAAGATATCTGGCATCCCCTTGAAGAGCAGATGATCTGAACCTGTACATTTGGGTACGCTAGCAAAAGGTTCACCATTTGAATCCCCCCAGAACTTGAGACTAAAGGTGATTCAGACCCACAAGCGGACAGGAGGGTTACCCTGTCTGTTACCTCTTCACATTATTGCGCTCGGAGGTTGGCACTGTGGGAGCAGAGGGCCTGACCTGCTGAGGGTGTTTGTGACAACCGCAACCACTAAATAAACTTTAAATGAAAACATTTTTTAGCGGGTGCAACTCTTATCGGTTTTACATTGAGAATGTCAGAAAAACCAAGAAGAAAAACTGGTGATCCCAGTTTCAAACCATGTATTGAGTGTGGTGAAATTTTACTAAAGCAAACATTCTTTTTATTTTGCCTGCCTGGGCATGAACATTTAAAAGCAGAGTGAAATCTGCAATACATGTCCTGAGAAAACTTCTGAAAAATGCCTGGATAAGGCTTAATAGAAAACTATCACCACCTAAGGGTCTGACCAGCTGACACCTTAAATTACTGTGGGTAAAACCACAACTATGGGAGGGCTTTCCCGATGTTCAATGTGGGGAATAGCTCCTCCCACATTCTCTACTTAAGCCCTCCTCTAACACACCTCCCTTGCTTAGAGAGTGTCTTTTCCCCCTGGGCTCCTGTGTGGCTTGTGTGGCTGCTCCCTCATCTTCACTGCTGCTGTGGTTTGTTTTCTCCCTCCCTTCTCCCATCCTGTGTCTGGCGTTTGTTTTCCCCGCCTATGTCTTGGTCCCCTCCGCCTCTTCTCCTACCATGTTCATTACTGGGGTCTCTCTCTCTTCCTCTCTTTCTTTTTCCTGCATCTTGCTTCTTTTTTGGGCTTTCCTTGCACCTAGCGCTAGCGCTGCCTCCTCATTTCCCTGTCCTATGCACTACCTGTTGAGCTATTTCCCTTTCTGGCTCCAACCTAGTTCCCCATTGGTGATTCTGTCACCATCACTCCTGCTTCTTGACTCGTCTGCAAGCGTCCCTACCTTGGACATTCCACGCACTTATATTGCTGTATTACCCCGAGCTTCTCTGCATCTTTGGAGCTCATGGCCCTGATGCTAGCCTGGACTGCCTGCTTGCCTGGCTTCTTCTGTATCTTCCTGGACACTCTCTCTCTTCACTTAACCCACAGCAGTGCTATGACTCTCCTCTCAAGTGCCCACAGCTGCCTGTAAGTACATATATATATTTTACTCAACTTTTCAACCACATTTTGCATCTTGCTCAGCATCTCCCTACAGTGTGGAAACCCTACCACCTTTACCTGTACCAATTAAAATGTTTTTTATTTGCCTGATACTGCAACTGCGGGTGTCTGTGGGACATGAAGGACATAGTTATTAGGGCACTCGTCTCATAGATGCATGCTGCAATTTTTTAACTGGTCAATACCTGTACCTCGGGTTCAATACCTCCTATAGGTCACTCACTAATACGTGTTTTTCATACCGTTTGCTCTGTTTCCTAATTCTTACCATTCTCCTGCAATTCAGACACACTGCTTCTCCGTCGGGGGTATGGCTGCTACTTGATAAGTGGATGCCTGCAATTCATTACAATACTTCACACCCATGGTAGCCACCTAGATCATGCAGTCTCCTTCCGGAAGCCCTTCCAGCATCAACAACCAATTTGGTCATACAACTCTGAAAGCATATTTCATATTTCCATATCCAACCTCCACAGGATATTTGCAACCTTCTCCCCACAATACATTCCAGAGCTTCTACCCATTTTCTCCTTTGTCTGCCTATATAAAACCCGTCTTTTTATATAGTGTCATCCTGTCCATCAATTCTACTATACCTAATACTTCATCTACTATTTCTTTTACTGGTTTATATCTGCTTCGTCACTTCTTTACTCTCTCTACAGCAGTGTCATGCGTTGGCCAGCCCATACTAGCAGTATTCAGGACTCCGTCCCTAACTCGCACTTTCTGTGGTGCTGACAGAATGTAGGCCTCCCCTGTCTACCGGGGATGAGATTCCATTTCAACCACTACCACCAAGGATGGGCACCATCTCTACATTCCACTGAGTCATACCATACCTTCTCTGCCTCATACCAATTGCCGCATCCCTGTGGGAATGGAACTACCTCCTACTTACCATCTCGACATCCTCCATTCCTAACTCTGCTGGACAGCATCAAGTGAAGGTTAGCGTGCCCTGACTACCAGGGATGGCAGCCATGTCTACACTCTACTTAGTCATACCATACCTTCTCTACCTCATACCAGTTGCCGCTTCCCTTCGGGAATGGAACTACATCCTACTTACCAACTCAACATCCTCCACCCCAACTCTGCTTGGCAGCACTGAGTGCAAGTTAGTTCGCCCCAACTACCAGGGGTGGGAGCTATGTCTCCAGTCTACAGACTTATACCATACCTTCCCTACCTTATGACAGTGCCGCTTCCTTTCGGGAAGGGAACTATTCCTTTCTGCATACCCTCATTATTTTACTTATGCTGCTTCAGGTCACCACCATTCATCTGCTGTCCTTGACAGTTGCCTGAGTCTCCAGTCTGCTGCTTCATCTTCTATATCCTCAGCCTGATACCTGGCTGCCACTCTCTTCAGGAATGGGACTTCGCCTGACTTGTTTCTCCATCTTATCTCATCTGCAGCCTAGACTCTTCGTCCCATCTGCTGACTTCCATGGCCGGGAGCCTGACTCTGTCATGGACTGTCTCCACTGTTTACATCTACACCGATGTGGATTTCCATTTCCATTCAGGAACGGAACTTCCTCAACCATGTTCTCTCATCATTCTACATTCACTAGCTGAATCCAGCCCCAATCATCTTGCCTCTAACATCCCGTCTGGACGCATGTCCTTCAATTCCATTGCTTCACATGTGTTTTTTTTCACCTGCTACCCGATGCCACAACCCTTCTGGACTTGGACCTCCTACTTCTGCCTGCAACTTCGGACGTGGAACCTGGAACTCTTCAATTTATTTGCCTCCATCCTGCCAGTTTGCCACTTCCCTTCAATCACAGGACTCTTCTGCTTTGAATGACTCCACTCGCCATCCTGCTCTTCCATAGACCTTCGTACTCCAGCCCCTTTGGCCTCCTTTCCCTCATCATATGGATCCTGCTGGCTTGTTCAGTCCCTCTTTCACTCCAGGTCGACTGCCTCATGGACTTCTTTGCTGCAGGTCCCCAGTCCAGCTGCAGTACAAACTTGTTTTCTTTTGAAGATTTGGGACCTCGTCCTTAATCACTCCAGTGCCTTCCATCATTTTCTCTAGTCGTTTCCAGCCTTCGTCAGATGTGGGACTCCTGTTGCTCATGGTGCTTGGCTTGGCTCCTTGGCCTTCTGTGGATCATCCTCTGATGCTTTGCTTCAGCTTTCCTGCAATTCACTGCTGTTTGCCGTGGAACTGACCCAGTCCTCTACCTTCCTGCTCTGGATGTCATCCGGCTTCACCAAGCCCATAGATTCCTCTGCTTACTCCTTCAGCTCTTCAGGATCCACTCTGGACTTCCTTCTCATTTTGAATGGTTGCCTTCTCATCTTCACCTTACTGGCTCGGGGCTTTGTGCTGTTTGCTCTGGCTCTTTTGGATCTTGTATCCTATCTCTGACCAGTACTCTTACCCAGTCATCTGCTCTTCCATATGATCCATCCCCTGCTTCTCCTCCAACCCAACTATCAGTACCCTTCCACTACTCATTGGGTCATTAATTCATTACTCTGGAGTAATAATACTGCCAGCAAACATTCATTGGTTCACATGCCCCATAGACTTGCGTTATCATAGAGTCTCATACTTCCCATTCAATTCTTCACAATCATTCATGGAATCCCATTCACCTGAACAATAGGAAGCTCTCCTCCATCTCTAGTGGATACACCCTCCGATCCCTGTCCATCCAATCACCATGACTTCCCTGTATGCCTCGTCTCACTGGCTATCCTCATACATGGAAAGGACTTAAATCATTCTGTTATACTCAGACTTTGTAATCAACATCGCTTCTACAGATTCTACAATCACAAGATGACCCATTCAACTATGGACATCATCCATTTTACCTTCTGCAGCCTCTTATTTCAACGTTGACTCTGATGACCAAGTTACTTGACTCCTACTTCCCAACAGTCATTGCTAGTTTTAGGAATTGCACAGATATCTTCCAGAATATTCATCGTGGGTTCTCCACAGCTAGCTGATTACTGACTCCACACCATCCAAACCTCGATTTCACTCCCGGACATCGCTATTCCTTATACCATTATCTGTACCTTTTCACCTAGTACCTTCAGCCAGGTCAACCGCCCCCCAGCAGACCCTTCAGCCTCTTCTTCTTGAAGTACTTTCATTAATCTCTACAGTAAAGACCATCACTGAGAAGTGGCTCTCCTGAATTCTAACTGGCAATCAGTAACAGCCAAGACAAATTCGCCAACTCAGCCTTGCATCCCAATCAGTATCAATCAGCTGTAGCACTAAAATCCTATGACACCCTGCACTAATCGATCTCACTACCAATGCAGCCTACAGACTCTTCCTCTCATCCACCCCAAGCTTCTCTTGAGTACTTCAGCATCAGATTACCTGCAGATTTACCCATCTCTGCCACCACTTTACATCTCCTAAATGATCACACCACAGGAATACCCACACTTACTTCAGGCAGCGTACCAGCAGAGGATTTGAGTATAAAGTCACGAACATCATGACCAAAGAAGCCATCCATTCCTTATTCTGAATTTCCAATCTTTCCTCATATATATTAGGCTACCATCTGAATGGCTATGCAAATCTTCCTCTAGTGCTTTACCAATCACTTACGGCATTACTCTCATCAGGCACTCAAAATCTCCTCTACTCATTTTACTCTGGGATGCTTACGTAGTGACTTATCGCTCACTAATCAATTCTTACCTCCAGACTACCTCAAATATCAAACCTTATATGAATTGGATCAGTCACTCATAACTTTACAAATCATCACAACTCCCACAGTGTACTGCCTGGTCCTATATCGATCAAATCTTGCTCTCCTGACTCATTATGTCCCTACAGTTCCTTTGGCTATGCATCCTTTGTCACCTCGGACACATGGACTACATTAGCCCTTCTTTAACTAGATCTGCTTCACACATAGGATTCTACCATCCCTACGGAAAAGATGTACCCTTCATCCTCAGGATCATCATTCAGTCTGTATCATCCTTGGATCGAGAATGAACCATCATCTCCACGGCAGTCAGACTCTTCTACTATTTCTACTCTATGGACGTTTCCTTAGTGACTCCTTGTTCAGTACAGATTTCCTAGCCTCCAGACCATACCCTTACATTCAAACCTTCACAAGTTTGATCATTCACCAATGACTTCTTCTACCATTGCATTTCCACCATTCCCAGGTTAGTGCCTTATCGATCCGGTCATGGTCCCTCCAGTGGCAGAGGAAGAGAAAGATGGGCCCCAGTGCACGTTGCAATTTTAGGCCCCACCCCATACCGGTGCCTCAACCCCCCAGCTGGGCCCCCCCCGATATTTTTTTACCTGTTTACTTACGGTTACACACCCTTCACCCACCTCCCTCAAATATCAGTCACAGTGCAGTGATTCCTATTTCCTGAATCCTTCTGTCCAATTTTAATCCCCCCCAGCCAGGCAACAGAAGCAGAACATGAATAAACAAATTAAAAATAATCCCGAAGGGTGAGGGTCCCAATCCCAATTCCCATTCATCAACTAATGCTGCTGCAGCGCAGTTAGCCTGCGTGCGAGGAGTACCGACAAGTCACTCATCTCAAGTCACACACAAGTGCTGCTGAAGGGAGTCAGAAGGAACCGGGTCAACTCAGCCAGGTAGCCAGATGAACTTTATTGAAGCTAGTAGTGACTCACTCACTCAGTCTCCGCAGAGACCGTCACCGGACTAAAGTTAGAAACAGTAAACACAACAGCCACTAAGGCCAGGCATTATATTGGGGCTAGGGATTAAGTTCAAGCAGCATCCTGGACCTGATCCATTATTCTACCGCCTCCTCACCTCCAGGCTCCAGCAGCTCTAGCCAGCTCCCAGACTAGTCCCGGACAGTCCCAGCCTCTACACAACAACACTAACACTGTCTAATAGCATCGATTCGCGATCGCTGGCTGCCACCTGCCAGCGTGGTCGGTCCACCTTTTTTTTTTAACATACTTTTCTTTTTTTACTTGTTATTATTGTTTGTGGGGGGCAGGGGGCACTGCTGCTGCGTGCACAGCGCACGACGGCAACACATCCCTCCAGTTAACTCCCACAACTCTCTGTGGTCAGTGCTGCCATCTGCAGTCGGGGCGGTGGTGGCAGCAAGCTTGACAGGCTTGTCACTGTGTGAGTGACAGAGTCACACTGTCGTGCAGCAGCTGAGTGAGTCAGTCACACAGACAGACCTGTCAAAAAAGACAACGCGAATAAATGCGAGTCACGATACGAATTGCTGATTGATTCTTACTATGGGCCCCCTATGTGGGACGGGCCCCTGTGCCACTGCACCGGCTGCACTGGCTATTCCTCCGCCACTGGGTCCCTCTGCCCATTACATACTTGCAATTCCGTTGGACAAGCATCATTCATCATCTTGGAAACTTGGACTTCCTTCATCCTCCTTCACCAGATTTACTTCGTACTTAGGATTCTATCACTCATTCAGAACAGAGCTACTCTTCAACCTCAGGATTATCATGTGATCAGCATCATCCATGGATTGAGGATGGATTATCATCTCTCCAAGCAACTCACCAACCTCAAATTAGCTATGGTTACTAGAACCTAGGTTCTTCTCCATTTAGTATGCCTAGAGGATGGGCAGACCTCCAGCTATGGGTCCTCAGAGGCTTCCTCCACCTGGGGGTTTCTCCTCTCCTTAGTGCCAGGGGGGTTATACTCCCCGTGAGTTGGAGGAGGTATCTTTTTGGGCCTTCTATTCCCTACAAATTACTACCTACATACCTACTACTCAAGGGTGGGAATAGAGTAAAGCCACAAAAAGTACTACAAGTTACACAAGCACTACATACCCCATCTCTCCCTATTGCTATTCCACAAACTTTGAATGGGAGGGCTTGCCCGAGGTTCAATGTGGGGAATAGCTCCTCCCACAACCTCTACTTAAGCCCTCCTCTAACATACCTCCCTTGCTTAGGGAGTGTTTCTTCGCCCACCACCATCCCTTCCTCCTCCTCCTTCTCCAGCACTCTTCTCACCCTTGTTCATGGGCCTTCTATTCCCTACAAATTACTTACATACTAACATACTAAAATGCCAGCAGTATAGGCCTAATGGTCTTTCGTGTCTGCTCGTTTGGTCAGCCCCCACCCTGGGAGCTGATCTTGCTGCCCCTCTCATCCTCTCTGGCTTCTCCCTTCCCAGTCCCGGATATTCCCACTGCACAGGACTTTGCATCCAGAACCCTTCCCCTGTACCTGTCCCACCCCCTCTTGAGCCCCTCCACAGTCTCTGCCTCCACCAGCACCCTGGGCAGTGCATTCCATGGCTCCACCACCCTCTCGGTGAAGTAGCACCTCCTCCTTTCTCTCCTGAATCTCCCCCCAGCTTCCACCCATGCCCTCTAGTTGCCCCTCCTTCCTTCAGAACACCTTGACTGCTTCTCATCTATTTAACCCCTTCATGTACTTGAAGACCTCTATCATGTCCCCCCAGTCCCTTCTCTCTTCCAATGTGTACATATTTAGCTCTTGAGCCTCTCCCATAGGTCTTGTCCCCAAGCCCAGATCATTTTAGTTGCCCTCCTGGACCCTCTCCAGGAGTTCAATGTCCCTCTTTAAGTGTGGCCTCCAAAACTGCACGCAGTACTCAATGTGCGGCCTCACCAAGCAGTTATACAGGGGGAGTATCACTTCCCTTCCTCTGGAGGTGATCCCCCTAGCGATGCATCCCAGCATCCTGTTGGCCTTGGCCGCTGCCCTCCTACAAGTCTCAGAGTTGTTCATCTTGACATCCACCACCAGCCCCAGGTCCCTCTCAGCCATTGAGACCTATAACATTTCCCCCCCAGAGTGTACTCTTAGCCCGGGTTTCTGACTCCCAGATGCAGTACCTTGCATTTCCCTGCATTAAACCTCAGCTTCCACTTTCTAGGCCACCTTTCCAGAGCCTCCAGGTCTCCTTGTAGGGCCACCCTCCCCTCCTCCCCATCCACCACTGCCCCCAGTTTTGAGTCATCCGCAAAGATACTCATCTCACTCCTGCTACCCTTCCTTATGTCAGAGACATAGGCATTGAACAGGAGGGGCCCAAGGACTGATCCCTGAGGGACCTCACTAATGACCCTCCTTGGGGATGAGACTATCCCGCCAACCATGACCCTCTGGGTCCGGTCCTGGAGCCAACTGCCTATTCATCTGATCATCTGGTTCCCCACCCCCATTTCTCCCAGCTTATTCAACAGGCCCCCATGAAGAAGAGAGTCAAACGTCCTGCTGAAGTCAAGATAGAGGACGTCCACCGGTCTACCCAGGTCCAAGGCTCTCGTCACCCAGTCATAGAACTCCATAAGGTTTGTCTGACATGATTTCCCTGGGATGATTCCATGCTGTCTATCATCCAGGCACCCTGACTTTTCCAGGTCCCCCCATAGCCTCTCCTTGACAATGCCCTCCATCACCTTGCCCACCAACGATGTCAGGCTGACAGGGCTGTAGTTCCCTGCCACCTCCCTTGATCCCCCCTTGTAGATAGGCACTATATGCACCACCTTCCAATACTAGGGCACCCACCCTGTCCTCAGAGAGATGCTGAAAAGCTCCACCAGGGGTTTCACCAGGACATCCACCAGTTCCTTCAGCACTCTAGGATGTAATTTATCTGGTCCCGGTGCTTTCTCCATCTTAAGGGACCTGAGAGCTTCCCTCACTCTCTCTGCTGTGATTTCCACCTCAGCTACCTCATCCCCCTGCCTTGCCTTCCCTCCTCCTGCCAGTGATGACCCATCCTCTCCTCAAACCCGATGATCGGCAAGGGTCCCCCCCTCAGTTTTACCATCTCCTCCCATGTATGATGCAGCCCCCCCCATTTTCCTTGGTGAAAACTGAGGAGAAGTACTCATTTAGTACCTCAGCCTGCTCCCCCAGATCTTGTGCCTATCCCTCCCCGTTTTAATCCTGCTAATCTGCACCTTCACCCTTCATTTTTCCCCAATGTATCTAAAGAGCCCCTTGTTCCCTCTCCTAATTTCCCTGGCCAGGTTCTGCTCCTTCCTTGCCTTAGCCACCCTCACCACCCTAGTGACCCTTCTGGCCATCAGCTCGTACTCCGCTCTATTCCTTTCACTCCTTGCGCACTTGAAATGCCTTTAAGTCACCTCCTTTCCCCTCACCACCTCCTGAACCTCCCTGGTCCACCAGCAGGGTTTACAGGCCCTACCACATTTTCGTCTTACTCTTGCACAGGTGCTGGTAGCATCCTGCAACCCCCTCCTGATGATTTCCCACCTACTATCAGCGTCCATGTCTGGCCCAATCCCATCTCAAGGGTGGGAATAGAGTAAAGCCACAAAAAGTACTACAAGTTACACAAGCACTATATACCCCATCTCTCCCTATTGCTATTCCACAAACATTGAACTACTGTAACTGCTGCCCCTGAGACGAGTATACAAGCAGTTCCTAAGAGGCTTGCTGAACCGGCTGACTCCCTCGTTCCCTCAAAGAAATCAAAGAAAACTAAGCACACAGAACCCCCTGCAGGACAGCATTTGGGGACTTCTGTGCCTGCTATAAAGCCTGCCAACTCCTGCAGAAATTGCATAGGCCTTTAACGTCATCCAGGCTTAAAAGGGCTGTCTGCCTCTCACCAGCAGACCCCTGCAAAACAGTCTGTCTCCTCTGCTCAGTTTTCCTATTATTTAAGAGGAAGAATAGGGTTATGATGAAATGGAGGAAGGGGAATGTATTGAACCTGAGGTTTCCCCTGAACAGGAGTTTGGCTCTCCCCACAGAGCATTTGAGGATTATTCCTCACATTTCACATTTGTGAGAAATGATTGGGCTGACACCCACTAAAAAGCTTCTCCTTTCTGTGAATAAATTCGTCAAGAAAGATACTTTAAAGATTTTACAAACTCCAAGCTCTGTTCCCCCTCAAGATAAGAGGCTGGATAAGAAATATTAGCTGGACAGGGAGGTAGCTGAATTTTTATTCTCCCATCCTGTCCACCAAGGAGTGGTACAAGTGACAGCCTGTGACAAGGCAAAGATACCCCCGACATCCCACCCTCCTAACAAGGATTCCTGGAAAATTGACAACATGTCAAAAAAGGGATATTTATCAGCTTCCTTGGCTATCAGGCAGGCAAACTTTCAAGCCCATGCTGCTCAATACCGAAAGTCACTATGCCAGTCTGTCCTTGCTGTGGCAGTCAAGGCCCAGACTCCTCTGTCAGATGATCTAGCTGAAACAGCTAAATCTGGTTTGGGAGCAGCCAAATACGAGTTTAAATGGCTGCTGACTCTAATGACACTGCTGACAGATGGATGGCAAATACAGTGGTTCAGAGGTGGTTTGCCTGGCTGCGAGTCACAAACCTCACTTGGAATACCCAAACCAAGGCTATGAATTTCCCAGTCAAGGGTAATTCCCTCTTTGGAGAAAAGATAAAGACTTACATGAAAAAGGTGGATGAATACAAAACCACCTACAGTAGCAATTCTGCAAAAGAAAGGGCTTCTCCGTCCACTAAAACATATGGAAGGAGGGCAGAGGCAGATCATTTAACAGCAAGCCTTTTTTATCAGACAATGGCTGCGTCTCAGTATCAGCAGTACCCACAGCAGGGTTACTTCAGGGACAGGGGTATAAGGGGTTCCAGGCATGGTTCCCAGTCCCAGGCCCAGCCTCAAACAAAGCAGACACCCTGATGTGTCTCCCCAGGCCACCTCCCCACTACCTGTGGGAGGCAGGCTGACTCACTTTTTCCAGTCTTGGCGAAAAGAAAAATCACCACAGACAAGTGGTCCTGGATGTAGTGAGTCAGGGATTTTCTCTGAGTTCAAATTCCTTCCAGCATTAAAAACAAAAGGTTTTAAATCGTCTACAAATGTAGAGGGAAAACTCCTGGAAAAAGAGGTTCAAAACCTGTTACTGTCAAAGGCAATGGAGCCTGTCCTAGTACAGCAAGAGGTACCACAAAGAAAATGGGGAGTGGCGACCTATCTTAGACTTCAGGGTACTAAACAAGCACTTAACAAAGCCAAAGTTCAAAATGGGAACTTTGTCACTGATTCTGCCAACACTCCAAAAAGAGGAATGGTTGGCATCACTGGACTTAAAGGACGTTTATTTCCACAGAAAAAAGTACCTCAGGTTCAGATTCTCTTCAGGTCACTATCAGTTTTCAACCCTGCCTTTCGGTCTCACTTCAGCTCCAAGAGTGTTCACAAAGTGCTTGGCAGTGGTTGTGGCACACCTTCGAAGACAAGATGTCACAGTTTTCCCATACCTAGATGACTGGCTGGTGGTTGGAAAATCACCCGAGCAAGTGAGTGAGCATCTGTAACTCACTCAGGGGCTCCTGGAGTCTCTAGGCTTCCTGATAAATCTAAAACAAGTCTGCCCTTCAGCCTGCTCAGGCACTACAGTTCATAGGAGCAGAGCTAGATACCTTGCAAAGCAGGGCCTACCTACCTCTCGGCAGGGCAACAAGTATTCCACTGATAGTGGGCTCATTCAGTCTGAGCAAACCAAAAACTGCAAGACAGTTTCTTCAGCTACCGGCCACATGGCACCTGCCACTGGCATAGTCCTGGAATCCAGGTTACAGATGAGGGACATTCAATTTCACCTCAGGGTACACTGGTGTCAGAGAAAGGATCCTCTCTCAAAACTAATTCTAGCAACAAAAAAATTGTTACAGGCCCTCCAATGGTGGAAAGAGGAAACCAACCTAAGGGAAGGGGGTTTCTTTTCAGCAAGAGCCCCCATCAATTGTTCTGACAACAGATGCATCTCTACTAGGGTGGAGCACCAATCTGGGGGTTCACACCACCCAAGGCACATGGGCAAGTGCAGAGTCACTCCTGCACATAAACCTGCTGGAGCTAAGAACAGTGTTACTGGCACTAAAGGCTTTCACACAACTTGAACAGGGGAAGGTGGTACAGGTCATAAAAGACAATATCAGCGCAATGTACTACATAAACAAGCAGGGAGGGACAAGGCCAAACCCTCCCTGCATAGAAGCCATGAAAATATGGAGTCTAGCATGCTGCATGGCCCCTGCAAGCTATTTATCTGCCAGGCAAGGACAATACCTTGGCAGATTCTCTGACTCAAATCAACCAGGCCCATCACGAATGGGCCTTGCAACAGTCAGGTGGTGCAAGTAATCTTCAAGAGGTGGGCACCCCATAGGTAGACTTGTTCGAGTCCCACCAGAACCACCACCTGCCACAGTACTATGGCAGACCACCAGATCCAGGAACAATCCCCCTGGATGCTTTGACTCTGAATTGGTCAGGGAAGCACCTGTATGCTTTTTCTTCCTTCTCTTTGGTGTACAGAGCATTGCTCGAGCTCAGGTCCCAGTCAGCATCAATGATCTTGATAGCACTAGGCTGGGCCAGGCAGCCATGGTACTCTGATACTCTGCTACTCTCCATGTCTGTAGCCAAACCAATACACCTTTCTCGGAGGCAGAGTCTACTAACCTCCAACCAGGGGAGGCTCCTGTACCCAAACCTCAGGTCACTCAGGCTCGAGGCATGGCTCTTGAGGGCCTAGAATATGCAGGCTTGTGTCTTTCTGAAAGTGTCTTGGACATTTTAAAGAGTTACAGGAAGCCCTCCACTAAGGAAATATATGCTTCAAAATGGAAAAGGTTTTCTATTTGGTGTTCATCCAGGGAGCTGTTAATAGCACATGCTGGGGTCCCAGCTGTGCTCGACTCTCTTACCTATTTACATTCATTGGGCTTGCAGTCCAGCACTCTCAAGGTCCACCTAGCTGTAGCATCTGCTTGCATATCAGTGGGACAGAATGTTTCAGTGGCTTCAGATCCTATCTTCAAAAGGTTCTTTAAGGGCCTAGCCCATTTGCACCCCCCCCCAGGGAACCGGTGCCAGCATGGGACCTAAATCTTTGCGTAGCTAAGCGCATGGGGCCTCCCTTCGAGCCCATGTCTTCAGCTCATTTGAAATATGTCACAGGGAAAACAGTTTTCCTAGTGGCAATGACTTCTGCAAGAAGAATCGGTGAGCTCCAGGCTCTCTGCATTGAACAGGACTACATTTCATTCCACAGGGGCAAGGTGGTCCTGAGAACGAACAGGAAATTTAAAGTGGTCTCTGATTTCCACTTGAACCAAACCATTACCCTACCTGTCTTTTTCACTGAGCACTCTACTTCTGGTGAAAAGAGACTCCACAGACTGGATGTCAAGAGAGCTCTTAGCTACTGTATGACAGCTACTAAGGAACATAGCCAGGACAGAAAACAGCTGTTCCTTACCTATGGGGATGTGGGAAAGGGTAATCCAGCATCAAAAAGGTCCATTTCGCGGTGACGTCAGGAAATCAATGGCTGCTTAGCTCTGAGCTCCGGACCAACCTTAACAAAATCAAAATTCATCGACTGAATAGAAGCATGCATTCACCAGCCAAAGCAACCAGATCTAAAACCATAAACCCTAGGAATACTGAAACACCAGTTTCAAGGCTTTGGGAGCTTCTAACTAGAGAGAAAACCAGCGGCCCGTTTGCCTAGGAGGCTGCGAAGGAAAGCTTGTCCCCCGAGCCCCAGACCGACATGGCAGATAAGGATCTGATAGCTACGATCCTGCAAACAGCTCGAACAGTAGAAAAAATAGACAAAACACTCACAGAAATAAAAGCAGATATCAATAATGTGGAGCATCACACCAACCAGCTGGAACTCAGCCTAACTACTGTCACTGAACAAATGGATCGACAAGATCAACTTATTCTATATCTCTTGGCCAGGGAAAGAGAACTGAACCATAAAATCGATGACCTGGAGGGCCGTAGTAGGAGACAAAACATTAGGATATATGGAATTCCTGAGGGTGCCGAAGATAAAGCCCCGAATGTTGTCTCCTTCTTACAGGCAGTCCTCAGAGAAGCATTGGGGCTCCCGCAGGATTTCGACTTAAGTATAGACAGAGCCCATCGCTCACTAGCCCCCAAACCGTCTAATGCAGGTGCCCGGTCTCGATCCTTTGTAGTCAGGTTAACCTACTACGCGACGAAGGAGGAACTGCTTAACAGGGGCTGGAAAGCGAAAGATATCACTTATCAACAAAATCGCATCTCCCTGGATAACGATTATACCATATAAGTACAAGAAAAAAGGAAAAAATTGTGGCCCATCATCAAACAACTGAGGAGCAGAGGTCAAAAAGCACAAATCTTGTATCCGGCTCGCCTCCGAGTAGAAATAGATCGAGGCCCAGAATTTTTGAAGATTTACTAACTGCACAAACATACCTGCAAAATATGGGGATTTCTCTCCCTATACTGTACAAAGATCAAATGTAGAAGGAGCTGCTTCGTTCAGCGTGGTCTGTGGCACAGAGAGGCAATAAACGTAAGGGCACACAGCAGTTCAACCCGCAGACTAACCTCTGAGTGGACTTAACAGCGATCCTGAAGCCATTCAACTCCCCCACAATTCAACAAAACCGCACTGCAGAGGAAAACGAGAATGAGGGAAATACAACTGTGGAGGACCAATCTACATCCGAGGCAAACCACGCTGGCACCATATGGACAATAATGAAGGCGGACTTGCAAAGATACTGCTACCTGTGAGTCTCTTGTGCCTGGAGATTCGAGAGGTCGCTGGACTGGCCCAGGATGTTTTCCTGATCGCGACCCATCTTCTCCTAACTAAGCTGTTGAGAACTGGCTGCTGACTTTTTCAGAACTGCCCTCTTGGCTTCAGGGTGCATTCATGGTCGGTATACTGCTCTCAGGGGCGAGGGGGAGGGGGGTTGGAGTGCTGCCTCATGCACCGGACCCCTCGGAGGTTCGTGCGGGTACATCCAGGGCCTGGGCTGCATCCTCCCCTGAGATTATATGATTCTACTTTCTGTTCATGTATTTCAAGGTATACTTACCACTACTGGCTTGATGCCTCTCTGGACATGGACAGCATTCTGTTATTTTTTAAGCTCCCATGCGTTCAAGGTTTCTATCAAGGGTTATAGATTGTATTCATTATTAGTCATAATGTTGTTTTGCTATGGCTTGGCTCGGGACTGAGTCTGGGCTCTCTATTTTTACATGGAGAACCGTGGGTAAATTCGGCCCTCGAGTCTCCGATAAGCAGACTCTGGGGGATTTCCCAGACGATGCAGCTTAGAGACGGGCCTTTGATGGCTACTCGGAAAGCCAGGCTGGCTATCCTCATCTTGAACCCAGCCCAATTAGAGTTCATATAATAAAAGGTTGAAATAATGATAGGGGAAACCCTTTCCTTTTGTTTCCACCTTAAAAAGGGGTCGTTCTGCTTATGGGAAAGGCAGTATAAACCAACCAGGCTCACTATCCTGACATAGACTTATCTCTGGAGAATACAAGAGATATTTTCTAGAGTATAAAAGTACCCAGTACATCTGACGGGTACTAGGCACATAAGAAGAGTGCACCCCAGGCACCAAACTTGGCCCTTATGTAACCCCTAGATGGCACTATCCCAGGGGCTACTACCCCTGCCTGATTTGCCACTAACAGGTTGAGGGGCCTGGATCCAATGGCGGGTGCCTCCACCCAGAGGTCAGGGTTTGCAATAGTTAAACTAACTTGGTCACAGCCCTCTGGGACACTGCAACCCCCCTTTCTTCCCACTAGTGGCCCACACAATATATCAGAATTACCTTCACAGTATACACTTACCCCCAGGTCTGGTTCCGGCACTGGGACCTCCTGTGAAATGAGATACAGTGCAACAATCACATACAGTACTTTAACATAGACAAATACCTCAGGCAGTATAACTTTGCTGAAACAAGCAGCTCTGATTTATTTAGGGGATATAACAAGGACAGGGAAATCAGGTTAATTAGCTTATCACTCTAATAATCTACCTATGGCTCTGTGCACAGGCCTATCCCTATCAGTTACTGTCCTCTAGGTACCCAAGCCCTAGTGGCTAGTCCAAACCGTGGCAGCTGGTAGGGCCCTTTCACACAGAGAAAAGGAGAATTAAACAGTCAGCAGTACAGTAATTCCATTTGGATTTAATGTGGCAATTCAACAGGGAGCAACCCTGAATTAGTACTCACGACCTCCAAATAAGATAGGGTCCTTCAATGTCAGCAGGGCTCACTTGAGGTACACAAACCTCTTCACACATCCATATAAAAGAAAGCACTATACAGGCAGGCTGCATCTGTATCCCGATCGCAATTACTGCACATACCCAGGAGAACACACAGCAGATTCAGTTCCTGACAGACCGAGTGCAATTTTCAGCAATTCTTCCAGTCTTCTACAGGGTGAGCCTGGTTTCTACTCTTCAGAGATCCTTTGATTCTTTTCACAGGACGGATTCAGTCCTAACAAGCTGTTACACAAGCTGCAGACCGAAACTCTGGGCCTTACACACGTTTTTTGACTAAAACTGCACACTGAAAAAGCACAGGGCTACTTCCTTCTTCACTGCCAAAGCTCAACTGAAACTCCAACCGATAAAACCGGGCACTTCCTTTGAGTTCCTCCCAGTTCTTGACTGGATTGGCTGTCACTCACAATAGACTGCTGCTGTTGGTCCAAAAAGGCACTGAAGTCTAAACTACATCTCCCAGAGTCACTGCCCATACAATCCTCTTGTGGCTGGCTCAGATTATGAGTCCAAGTTCTGATTCGTCCAAGGCACCATTTTAGAGCTAGCTTACCCCACACTGATTGGTCCAGTTCAGCAGTTCAAAACTAGAATGGGAACTAGCAGACACAGTTCTGACTGCAAAGAAAGCAGGTTAGACAAACTGTAATTTCATTATTACTCTAAATAATTTCTGGCAAACAGTTACATCTTTCAGATAGGTTCCTTTGCACTCCTAGTGACTGCAAAAATGAAGTGAATTGGCAGCAGCTTGGTGGTACTCAATCAAAGAAACACACAGTCCCCCATACAAACTAATTATGTCTGCAAGCAGACAGCTCTTAAGAGACAGTACCAGAGGTTCTAAAAACACTCACTGATAAATGGCTTAAATGCCAAACACCATTCAGGCTTGGAGCATTCAAGCAAGCTCCTGGAAGTCTTTTGGGAACCCCCATTTGCAGGGGGGTTACACTTAGACCTTGGAAGCCGGACCACCAGTAGATTAAGACATATTCTAAATACTATGTAAATAGTTTGTTTTGAACTTAGATCAATACCCAGATAACTGTTTATCAGTTTGTTGTGCATTTATATATATCAATTTGAGTCTGCCTGCCTGCTAGTCAATACTGAAGTGAAACTTAAGCCAAAGAAAAGTGCTTAGACCTATATAAGGCTCAGAAAGGGACCATGCCTTCTGTAAGTGCAAAGGTTTTAACATATAATGTCAATGGCCTTAATAGTCCAATCAAGCGAAAAAGAGTGCTTAAGTTCCTTAGTGAGCAACATGGCCATTTTATCTTCCTGCAGGAGATGCACATTGCCCCCCCCCCATGAAGCCACTAAGCTTAAAAGTAGGGCCTACCCTAGAATCTATCGTGCCTCATTGGAAAGGGGGAAAAAAAGGGGAGTAGCACTATTAGTTTCGGACTCCATTTCATTCGAAGAGGAGTCTCTGGTGGCTGACCCGGGAGCAAGATTCGTCATCGTCATAGGCAGAATCCAAGATGTTTATGTAACGTTAACTAACGTAGACGCCCCCTTGGCTCCTCTTTTGCCTTTTACTCAGAACTCATTAAGATGATCCTTGAGAAAACTAAAGGAACATTACTTCTGGGAGGTGACTGGAACCTCACTCTGAACAGACACTTGGACACCACATCCCTAATCCCCACACAGAGTACCAGGACTGCCAAATTCTTCCTTAGGCTTCAAGGAGAAGTAGGTTTAAAAGACATTTGGAGGGAAAAATATCCCCAAGCAAGAGATTACACATACTATTCCCCTAGGTATAAAATGTACTCAAGGATAGACATGTTCTTCACACATGTCAGAGACCTCTCCAGCTTTGATCACCTTCAGGTGGGATCTGCAGTCCACTCAGACCATCAATCTTTATTCCTGGATTGGGATCTCAACCTCCCAAGAAGGAGATCCCAGTGGAGACTAAATACCTCCCTTCTGAGAAACAAAGACACCTTAAAAAAACTCTCAGAGGTTGTGGCCCAGACATTATCCCATAACTCCGAGAAAGATACTCCCCCTCCCAGATAATCTGGGATACAATTAAAACTATGATGAGGGGGAAGCTAACTGCTATGGGGACATATAAACAAAAGGAAAGGAAAGCACAACTAGAACAACTAAATTCACATCTTAGAGATTTAGAATCGCAGCAAAAATTAAGATGGACAAAACAAGTAGATAACCAAATTAAAGACACCAAAACCCGGCGGCATAGGCTCCACCTCCAAGAGGTAGAAAAATCACTCTGCTATCTTCGACAATCCTATTATGAAGGGGGGTACGGGCTGCTAAAATGCTCATTTTTAAGCTCAGAGATAGGCCAAGGCCACCATCGCAAAGATAAGGCATCCTAAAATGGGGGCCTTAACTTATAAACAAGACCAAGTTATGGATGCATTTGTGAGATATTACAAGCAACTTTATCAGCCCCAGCAGGAGTTCTCTATAGCAGAGAAAGTTCATTTCCTTGAATCCTTAAACCTGCCGACCCTCACCCAGGACCAACAAGCTGCCCTGGCCACCCCCCATAAAACTAACAGAGTTGGATCAGGCAATTACAAGATTGAAACCTGGAAAATGTCTTGGTCCAGACGGATTCAGCGGGGACATTTACAAAAAACTTAGAAGGGATCTCGCCCCCCCCCACCTACTTCAGGTCTTTAATGAGATCTGAGCGAGAGAAGTGGCACCTCCGTCATGGGATTATGCCAATATTTCAGTAATACACAAGCCAGGCAAGGACCCTCTGAATGCAGCTCGTACAGACCCATTTCGCTCCTTAACGTCGACTACAAGATCTTTACTTATATTCTGGCTATCAGATTAAACACCTTTCTTCCATACCAAATAGACAAAGACCAAACAGGTTTCATTACTGGCCGTCCAGCCCCAGACAGTATTAGACGTACTATCAACATCATAAATAAAATCTCCATTGATAAAACCTTGACTTGCCTGATGAGTCTCGACGCCAAAAAGGCGTTTGATAAGGTGTCATGGCCCTTCCTATTTGTTATGCTAGAACATTTTGGCATCCCCCAGATCATGATAGATGCCCTTAAGAGCCTATATGCAGCTCCACAAGCCTTTGTCAGGCTAAACGGGAACATATCAGGTAGGTTCTTGCTCGGCCGTGAGACTAGGCAGGGATGCCCCCTTTCTCCCCTATTGTTCGCCCTATATATTGAACCATTAGCATCAGCCATACGAGGAAATCCGGAAGTGGAGGGCATCAAGATCAGAGACACCGAACATAAGATTTCATTATATGCGGACGATGTCCTGCTTTATGTCACAAACCCCGACAAGTCAATCCCAAAAATCTGGACTCTACTAGAAGAATTCGGCCTACATGCAGGTTACTCATTAAATAAAGAGAAAACAGAAATTCTGAAATTCTTCTACAACCCCTCCCCAGACGTAACTAAGATATTACCGCTTAAGTGGAATAAACAGAAAATCAAATATCTCGGAATACAACTCACAAAACACCTAGGGGGACTGTTCACTGCAAATTATGGCCCACTCCAGACCCAACTTACTCAAGACTTAGCTAAATGGCAGCTCCTCAATTTACCACTCTACTCTAAAATTCAATCTATTACCCTAAACATCCTCCCCAGGTTTTTATATCTCTCCCAATATTTGTCCCAAAGAAACACTTCAAAGAATGGCAAAAGCTGATCGGGAAATTTATCTGGCATCCGGGTAGTAACCTAGGGTGAGGATGGCACTGCTACAGGCAGACAAGATTGATGGCAGGAGGATGGTCCCTAATTTAGAAGATTACTGCATGGCCGCCTACCTAAAGAGTGCTCTACTGTGGACCACTGGGACATACGAGGCCCACTGGAGAGACATGGAGATTATTATGACTATGGGCCCTCCCCTTGGAGCAAGGATCGCAGATGCCTCCTCGCAAGAGGACAGTGCCCACCATGGCAGTTGAAGGCACCATAAAATGATCCATAGATTATGGAAAATATGACTTATTTAAGTAGATCTGGCCACTACATTGGTTCGCCTGGTCGCAACACTTCCTCCCAGCCAAGATGGACCACTCTTTTAGAAGGTGGGCTAGACTAGGATTCACTAACCTAGGGCAAATGATCTCTGGAGACTCAATACTAGACTTTCACACCATCAAGCAAACATACCATTTAAGAAACCAGGATCATTATTGCTACCTACAGATCAGAACACATATATATTCATTTAAAAATTTACAGGAATTGAAACCCCAAATACAGAACCTCTTGGAGGTAATAAAATCTATACAAGGGGGAACCCTCAGGAAGGGCCACATTTCAGCTCTCTATAGAGCTGTGAGACAACTTCGCCCAAGAGGATCGCTTCGAGTCAAAACTAAATGGGAACAGGAAACGGGGCTAATAATAACAGAAGAAGAATGGAGGGCAACATTCCAGGCAGTAAATAAAACTACCCTCTCACCTAATTGGCGAGAATTCACCTGGAAAATGAGGGTGAGATTCTTCTACATGCCTGAAAGTCAGAGTAGGTGGGACACAGGAGTAGCCTCGCATTGCTGGAGGGGATGTGGTGCCCAAGTGGCACACTACTCCCATATCTTTTGGGAGTGTGGAGCTCTACGCCCTTTCTGGCAGTGAGTTTCCAGAATATTAGAAAGGATATTCTCCTGCACCACACAATTAACAATAAGGAATTTAATTTTGGGGATACCTCCCGGGGAGGTAAAGGGAGCTGATAGCATGTACCTCTGGGGTGTGTTGTTGGCGGCGACCCATAAATCAATCACCAAAAAGTGGCTTTCTCCCGATGCACCTGATCTACCTCAATGGTATTCCATTATAAAAGAAATAAGGGAAATGGAAGAACTAACACACAAGATAAATACCAAGATGAATAGTTATATCTGTAAATGGACCAGGTGGAACCTAGCAATGGGACCTTAAGTTGATTCTGAGGAATAGGAAAGAAGGAGGAAAAGTTAAAAGAAAAAAAAAGGGGGGGTAAAAAAGAAGAGGGAAAAAGTACTGCTGTCATGGGTGGGGCTTGCGGGAAGGGAACTCAAATTTATGCTGGAGAGTGAAATGAGTTAAAGTCTGGAAATTAAGCTTCTTTATCTCCAATGATTTACAGTGTTTATGAAATGTGTCAAAATGCACATTATGTATGGCTTCTGATGGTATGCAGACTCTGGAGTTTCAATAAACTTGAATTTAAAAAGAAAAGGTCAGTTTCTCACTGGAGACTATAGTGTATCCAGTTTTGTTACTCTAAGCCTGGGAAAGGGCCCTCAATAGGGTTGAGAGCCCATTCCACAAGGGGCACAGCTGCTACCATAGCAGCTGTTGGGGATGTTCCCCCGGTGGACATCTGTAAAGCAGCTACCTGAAAAATAGTACACACTTTTACAAAGCATTACAGTCTGGATATTCTCTCCAGGGGTGATGCCAGGTTCAGCACAGCAGTCTTGCAAAGTCTGTTCCCAAAATAAGGTTCTGTTCCAACCTCCAAAGGTACTGCTTAGCAGTCTGCATAAAGTTCGAAATAACTGAGTATTACTGGTGTTAGAAGAAAAATTTCTTACCATAGTAATCTTGTTTCTTCTCAGTGATACTCAGGTATTCATAACTTCCCATCCTGCCTCCCCCTTCTGGAACCTTTAGCCTCTGCACTCCTGAATACTGTGCTCTCAGGGGTATAAATGCCACTACTGTCACATATGTTGTGACTGTGTTCACTATTGTTGTCCCCCCCCTTTTCAGGTGATTCTGACATACAGGGGTATTCTTTCATATGTTATGCCCTCCAGTTGGAGGCCTTTTTGGGTGTTAAGGGAGTTCCCACTATAATTATTATTATGATTATGATTAATATTATTATTATTATTATGCTTAGTCCTCGTGGGCCTGTCTTTCCAGGCTTCCAGGAAATCTGAGGGTTTTAGAACTAAGGCAGTTAGTAGAAGGCAGCATTTGAAAAAGTGGCTCATGTAAAAGATTCCATCATTTGCGTATGTTCCATCTCTCCGGGCACTTCTGTCTTAAAGGGACACTGTATAAAGTTATGAATACCTGAGTATCACTGGGAAGTAAGATTACTATGGTAAGTAATTTTTATTTCTAGGTTGTTCATTGAATGAATAATTGACTTAGTCATGAAAACAAGCAACATGGTATTTAAAGTTGTTGTAGAACAGCTGTAAGTAATATGCATGATATATGAAAAAAGAAAAAAAAACTTTGGCAGTTGCTTATCAAATTTTGTATGTTTATTATCAAGTCAAAAGGGAATTTCTCCTGAAGAAATCTGTTTTGACTAATTGAAATGTTGAGGAACTACACCTAAATTAAATTTATAATAAAAAAACATTCAAAGAAGCAACTATTGGAAGTCCTGCTTCTTTAACTGAATGCCCCCACCCCCGCCAACACAAGCATCGGGTGGCAGCAAGGCTATACAGTATACATTAATTATTTCCCATGGATTTCCTGGGACTGTACAGGAACCTTCTTTGTCAACCTCTGGGGTAATGGCAGTAGACACGTTGGCCCCTCAGTGGGGAAAGAGGTGCTCTGGATCCTAGTCAGCTCAGCCCAGTGTCCTCCTCCCTCAACCCAGATAGGTGCCTGCTGATGGAGCAGCACCTCAATCTCCAGAATGTCTCCCGGAAGACTGCAGCTCCGCATCCATTGCACCACACCTTTCCCATAATTGACTTTATGTATTGCTCCCTACTCTACCAACTGTACCTTGCCCCTATTGCCCGCTTCCTGTGTTTGTTTGTATTTTTCCCACCTGCACCTTCTATCAGTATTTACTTTATCACTCTACCCCAGAGAAGATGTTTCTTGTTTTCCCCTTTTCCCCTTGCTTTTCCCCTTTTACTTTCTTGGTAACATCACTCTCTACCCCAGTGCCTCTTAACTTCTTACTTTTTAATTAACACTCCCCTTTTTGCCCTTATTGGAGAGTTTCTGCACCCTACCCTAGATAAAGTGTCTTCCCCTGTTCCCACCTGTAGCAGCTACCTGCTTATTACTTTCCCCACAGATACACCCCATTCCTCCACCTGCAGTTCCTTATACTGGTAACAATAAGTTAACAGGTACCCCACCTTATCGTGTCAGTCTGGCAGAGCCCCCCTGCATGTGTATGCCTGCCATTGCCTGCTGATGATTGACGGCACCTAAGACACTAGTAATATTATGTTCCACTCTCGCTCTGTTCCACTCATGCTCTGAGATACCAGCATTATAGGACAGGCTAGGAGGGTTCCTTAAATCCTGATCCTCAAGACTTCCTGACTACCTGCTATTGGCTAATGTTTCCCTCATGACTGTGGGGTATACCCCCTGTACAATGACACCAACACAGTGACCTACATCGCTGTCGACGAAATCGACAGCTCACTGATAGGTCACTGTGTTGGTGTGCCTGAGACAGAGGCACACTGTCTCCCGGTCCTGCACCCCCTCCCCGAATCAACTCAGAGTTGATTATAAAAAGTATGGGGAGTGCAGGGGGGCAGAGCCTCCCTCATGGGGGGTTCGGGGGTGAAGCCCCCCGATAGAAACAAGGACTAGAAGATATTCAGGAATTATGTCGACCACAAGTTGCGGTCGACATAATTTCCATCGCGGTGATGCCAGTCGACAAAAGTGTTATCGAACCGGCATCATAGAGCCTGATTGTGGCAGTCTCACCTGAGTTTCTCCAACCCCTGATTCAACACGTGCTTCCCTGTTTGGAAAAAGAAACAGTAACCTCAGGTTAGAAGGAGGTGTGGAGCAACAATGGGGAATCATCAAAACTGCCATCACAGAGGCAACAAGCCTTTGTGTGAAGCAAATAAACAAATCAAAACGAAAGAAAATCCACTATGGTTCTCAAAAGAGGTGGCTGTGAAAGTCAGGAAGAAAAAAGATAGCATTCCGGAAGTATAAGGAAACACAGAAGGAGCAGGACAGAGAGCTGTACCAGTTAAGGCAGAAGGGAGCAGGGAGGGAAGTCAGAATAGCAAAGGCCCAAACTGAGGAAAAGATAGCCAACTCAGTTAAGAAGGGGGATAAAACCTTTTATAGGTACATCAGCGAGCGTAGAAAGACAAAGGGAGGGATAGTGAGGCTGAATAGAATGAACGGTGGGTGGGCAGAGGGGGACAGTGAAAAAGCAGGGATACTGAATGAATATTTCTGCTCAGTATTCACAAAAGAGGAGGGGAAGTGCCTAATCCAATTAACAGAAGCACTCTTGATAGGGGTTGACCCCAGTCCTTTCACAGAAGAAAGGGTTCTGCAAGAACTCCTAAAACTGAAGGTGGACAAAGCAATGGGTCCTGATGGAATTCACCCCAGAATTCTAAAAGAATTAAGGGAGGAACTAGTGAAACCACTGGCTACTCTTTTAATAAATCATGGGAGGATGGTGTGGTACCCGAGGACTGGAGGAAGGCAGACGTGATTCCCTTCACAAAAGTGGGACCAAGACAGAGGCAGAAACTACAGACCTGTCAGTCTGACCTCTGTGGTAGGGAAAGTGATGGAGTCACTTCTGGAGGAAAGAATAGTTGAGTACCTAGAAGCCAGTGGAGCACAGGACCCAAGGCAGCATGGATTCAAAGCGGAAGGGCATGTCAGACAATCTAATAGATTTCTTTGACTGGGACCAAAGTAGTAGACCAGGGAGGGGCTGTGGACATGGCCTACCTAGACTTTAGCAAGGCATTTGACACAGTCCCACACAAAAGATTAATAGTCAAATTAACCAGCCTGGAGTGGGACCCAGGGTGGTAGCCTAAAACATTGGCTGCACAACAGGATACAGAAGGTAATTGTAAATGGAGTCCACTCTGAAGAAAGAGATTACTAGTGGGGTACCACAGGGTTCAGATTGGGTCCAGTCCTTTTAATGTCTTCATCAGTGACATTGCAGAGGGACTGGAAGGAAAGTATGCCTTTGCAGATGACACAAAGATCTGCAACAGGGTTGGATACACAAGGAGGCGTGGAAAGGATGAAAAGGGACTGGCAAGGTTGGAGGAATGGTCAGAAGTATGGCAGCTAGATTCAATGCAAAGAAGTGCAAAATAATGCACCTGGCAAACAAGAACCCAGGGAAGAATACACAATGGGTGGGAGGTAGCAACAACAACAAAAGGAAAGGGACCTGGGGTAATCATATCAGATGACCTTAAGGTTAGCAAGCTATGTGGAGAAGGCAGTAGGGAGGGCTGGGGCTACTGGGATGTATAGGGAGAGCATCGGCAGCAGAAAACAGGAAGTTGTTATCCCTCTGTACAGACAGTTGGTGAGACCCCATCTGGAGTACTGTGTCCAGTTCTGGAGATCCCATCTCCGCAAGAACATAGACAGGATAGAGATAGTCCAGAGGAGGGCAACTAAAATGGTGCAGGGTCTGCAAGAGAAGCCGTATGAGGAGAGACTAAAGGAGCTTAATATGTATACCCTCGAGGAAAGAAGGGAGAGGGGGGACATGATAGAAACTTTTAAGTACCTCAGTGGAATCAACAAAGTCCAAGAGAGTAGCATCTTTCAGAAAAAGAGACTTGCAAGAACAAGGGGACACAATTTAAAGATAGAAGGAGGGCGGTTCTCAGGCAATATGAGGAAGTATTATTTCACAGAGAGGGTAGTGGATGCATGCAACAGCCTTCCTGAGGAGGTTGTGGGGTCTAAAACTGTGGGAGAATTCAAGAATGCATGGGACAGACATAAGGCAATTCTTGTGGGGGGGTAGGAAGAAATAGGCTGTTGGTTAACTGGGATCTACGGCCTATCCTGTAGGTAGGGAAATGGGCAGACTAGATGGGCCAAGCGGTCCTTATCTGCCATCAAAGTCTATGTTTCTATGTTTCTATGTAGTTACATTCAGTTCTCACAGCCCATTTCTAAAACCTGCTGCTGGCTGGAAAGCACACCAAAACTCCTGCTCTAAGATTTTTAAGTCCTGCTCCCCAGGACTTCCTGCCTACTCGCTACTGGGTGGTGTGACCCTGGTAGTCCTGTCCGAGTTTCTCTGACCCCTGATTCTGCATGAGCTTCCCTGTTTGGAAAAAGTAATGGTAATATCAAGTTAGTTATAGTCAGTGCTTATAGACCTTTTCTAAAGCCTGCTCCCGGTTGGAAAGCATGCCAGAACTCCTGCTCTGAGATTTTTAAGTCCTGCTCCCGAGGACTTCATGCCTACCTTCTACAGGCTGATGTCCCCCTCATGACCCTGGTAGTTCCATGTAAGGCATCACTGAGAGATAAGGAGTACTCTAAGGTGCTACTCCTTAAGGGAAATTCCTGGTTGCCTTATTGCACAAAGAGGATCTCATTAAAATGGGTGTAACCTTTAGGCACCAATATCAGTCCTGATGTTAACCTTTTGGGGCCAATATCAGTCCTTCTGTTGTGCAAAAGAAGAAAAGATGTTGATGCTGAAGTTGCCGAGAGCTCTGTTAACATATGTTGAGGGAAAGATGCTGGTAGGAGATATGCCTACTATTGTTTCAGGGAGTCCCCAGTCTGGGATGTGAAACTGAGATACTGCCTTTAGCAGAGGACCTGGGGAGATTGCCAGCTTCTGCCAGAGAGCGGGCAGAGGTATTGTACCTGCTGCCGTGCTGATACCCAGCACACTGGTGAGAGTAAGAGTCTGGTCAGGGGGAGGCACCCAGAGAAGGGGAGGTTTTGGTCAGTCATGTCTGAGCTAAAGTCAGCGATGCTGCCTCCTGCATATCTGCTGACATGACATCAAAGCATCACTTGTATATGTGAAAATAAGTATAGGGCAAGATGGGGGATCTGCTCAGTTCAGAATGCAGAGTAGAGAGGCTCTGACCTGAGATATAACCTGACCCACTAGTGAATTGTAAGGAATAACCAGAGTCATGGGCTCCATAAAAGAGTATGAAGAGTACAGCCTTAGGAAAGGGACCCTGAGGTTCTGACTTACAACCACTATCAGAATCTAGCCTATCTTAGTAGTGCTGACAAGTAGAGTGTTTCGTGGACCATGTTCCCAACAGTTTAACTGTAAATATGTTAGTAAATGTGAAAACACTGACTGTCTTTAAAGTGTTTATTTCTGCACCCATGGATCACTTCAGGAGTGGTCTCTGGTGAGCAGACAACAACAACAACATATACCTGGACATGGAGGTACCCCTGGGACTCTTCTACACACCTGGGATCTGCCTGGTACTCAGAGAGGGTTATCACAGGGCATCAGCCCTTGGTTAAGGGGGAGGATAGGATGTTCAGCACCCCTGCAACTGAAGGGTTTCTTAGGACTGCCTGACACCTAGTTCTAGAGTGGAGAACCCAGAGGAAGATGAGAGGGTGTGTGCATTTTGAAATATATAGTACTTTTATCTAATCTGTTGACGTTCTACGATGACAATGAATTCACTTCATAATACACTTTAAAACTGCTCTTATCATTTTTAAAATTATTCATGGAAGTGCACCACATTATCTTTCTGAACTTATTCAGTTCTACTGCCTCACAAAACCTTTTCATCCCTCTTTGATGCTCATCTTAAAGTTGCTACTATGGAACTTAACATAGGCAGAGGAAGGTCTTTTTACTGTGCTATGCCTGCAGTCTGGCACTTACTCCCTACCGATATCCATTTTCTGGAGATTCTCCCTCTCTTTTCATCTCAACTAAAAGTTTATTTTTTCCATTGCCTCTGAGACATAACCACATCGTTCTTATTCTCATAGTTGTATCTTCATTCATCTGTTTATTTAGTGCTCACTTTACCTGTAATTCATTTGCTCACTACTTTTGTAAGTGTTTGGGGCTACTTTCGTACAACGGACACAATATAATTTTATATCAGTATCACAATATCAATTTTCTGGACTGAAGGAATCAAGGGGGGCTTGCTTTGTTTACTGCGCCTCTGTTCCACTTGTGGGGCCCCTATCTATCAATCAGAAGGGTTGTCAGGTGGGGGTAGGGCTTACCTACACCATTTCTAGACTTCTGGTTCTAACCCCAGGAATCACTCATTATGATTAAACTGATGCAGTCAGCCTCCTGCAAAGTAAGTAAAAGTAAGTAAGTAAAAAGTAAGTAAAGTAAGTAAAACTTTCTTTTTTAAGCGCCTTTCAAAACCAAAGCGCTGTAAAAACAAATTAAAACCAAACAATTAAATAAACATTCATAAACATTGTATTGCGGTAGCTTCAAATAGCTCTGTTTTGGAGTCTATCGGTGTCCTTGTAATACCAAGACCAGATACAGACTAACAGGCATGCTAGCCATCTGTAACTGGTCTCCATATGTCACGGCAGTATATTGGCTCCAAACCGGAGCTGTTTAAAAATCAAGCACTATAACAAGCATATGGAGACACCCCAGCTGCTCCCCGCCTGCCACGTCATCCTGGGGACAGCCGCGGCTGCTTGTGGGTGCTATGGAAGGGGCGTTTGAACTTAAAATGCCGGTGGGGAGGGCACAGGATCAATTAGAGATGAATTTAAATAAAATACTCAGCAGTGAGTGGCAAATTTATTAACATCTATACATCTGCTAATCGGGCCCTGCTTCACACGGAGGTGGGGCCTAATGAGACATGGATGTTTCCCTTTAATCTCTTCAATTCCCAAAGGCCTTAGCATCTTCTAGGAGCCTTCTCCTCCAAACTTGACTTCCTTAATGTCTGAGTTTCACTACACTCTCCTGACATACTCTGCATTTCTGAATCTTGGCTTTCCTCCAGGATTGCTGACTTTAGCCTGTCCCTTTTTGATTTTCACCTCTTCAGGCAGAAGTGTGGCAAATGTGGTGGTGGTGTGGCCCTCTATATCCACAGGAATCTCTCCTGTACTACTGTTCTCAGGGAGTATGTACCCTTCTCCCATAAATTTCTCCTTGCCAGGCTTTTCTTCCCCTACTGTACCCATCTTCATTGGGGTTTTTGATGCTTGACCTAAAATTTCACCCTCCTCTCTGGCGACTCTCTCTCTGCTATTACCGCACACTCCTCCTCAAGTGAACTCATCCTCCATTGGGACTTTAACATTAATTCGCTCTTCCAGGCCTCCAGGCTGACCTTCCTCAGGATTCAGTTCCTTAATATTTCCCGGCTCATTACTGACCCCACCCAGCTCAATCCTCGCTTCCCCAACCACACCCTTCGGGACTGGATTCTCTCCTCTCCTCTCCTTTCCTCTCACACACTCTACATTGTTGCAGCAGGCATTCTGCCAGATGCCTTCGGTGACCACTGTATGATGATCTGTGTCAGGAAAGTCCGGCATCCTCCCTCCTCCCTCAAGTACATCTGCTCTAGGTCCCTCTGATCACTTAATATCAATGCTCTCCTGAGCGACCATGCTGCAGCTGATTGGACAGCAATCCTCTCTGCCCCTGACATTGATGTGGCCCTCTTTCCAGTCTGTTCCATGTCAAATGTTCCTTCGTCTGGGACAAGCAAGCCCTCTCAGAAAGCCCAGGATTACATTTTCCTACCACCCCTGGATTACTTTTGAATGAACAGATCAGTGTAAGTCCCATGACTCTGGATGGACCCCGTTACAAATTATCTCACTCAATCTCTGATCTCTTCTACAAGCCGCTTAGAAAATCTTGTACAAAGACTGTTAGTGCTGCCAAATCCCTCTATTTTAAGGCTAACCCCCAGAGCAACCTTAACTCCCCAGCCACATTTTGGAAGGTGATTCACTCCCTTTTGACCCCACCCAGTCTGCTCCCTCAGTTCTCATGGTTAATGGTTTAACTGCCTATGACCTTTCCTCTGTACCTGCTCATTTCCAATAGTTTTTCACAACCTGTGCTCTCTCTCCTCCCCCCCGCCTCCTAGCTCCTCTCCTCCCCCCACTCCACCCTCCTCTCTGCGCCCCTCGTGGGTTTTCATTTTCCCCCAGTTACTACTCAGGAAACCCTGCTAGCCCTTTCCTCTCTCACCTTGTCTCAATCTAGCCCTGACGGGATGGATCCTAAACTTCACCTTTCTGCTCCTGCCACTGCCTCTCCCCTTACTCACCTCCTCAACCTCTCCTTCTCCCTCTGTACTGTTCTACAGTCCTGGAAGATTGCCAGAGTTCTGCCTCTTTATACAGGGGTGACCCCTCCTCCCCTGGCAACTTCCATCCTATCTCCCTCCTACCCTTTCTTGTAAAGCTGCAAGAGAAACTTGTATACTCTAGGCTTGCTGACTTCCTGTATTCACTCAAGTTCCTCTCCCATTTCCAGTCTCATTTCTAGAAGCACCACTCTACGGTCTCCTCCCTGCTGCATGTCACTGACTCCATCTTCACTGGACTGGATCAGGGGCCTAGCACAGTGGCCATTTTCATTGATCTGGCAAAAGCCTTTGACTTGGTAGCCCATCCACTCCTCCTGGACCAGCTGAGCTCTGCTGGCCTCTCACTTCCTGCTGTTGAATGGTTCCATTCCTACCTCATGGGCCGTCAACAGTTGGTACAGGTAGGAAGCATCCTGTCACCTCTCCTACCGATCCAGGCTGGGGTCCCACATGGCTCCATCCTGGGTCCCATCCTCTTCTCCATTTTCCTGAACGACCTCCCCTCTGCCTGTGCCAATTCGTATATTCACATGTATGCAGATGACACACAGTTATCTACATCTCTTGCCCTTTGACTGTAGCAGTGGAAGTCTTGCTCCAGCAAGATTTTCACAAATGTTCTGTGCCGGCAGCCAACTCTGGGTCAACACTAAAACAACAGTGTTCATGACGTTTGGCACCAGCCAGAAATTGACTAGGCTGACCCCCCTTCCTGTCTCCTCCACCCTGGATGACTGTGTCCTTGAAGTTGTTGCTTCCTTCAAGTATTTCCGTGTGTAGCTAGATAGTAAGCTTGACTTCTCTGCCCACATTGATGTCGTCCACTCCAAGCTTTGTCACAAACTCAGTGCCTTGCACCACATTTTCTGGCCACATCGATGCCATCCACTCCAAGCTCTGCCACAAACTCAGTGCCTTGCACCACATTTTCTGCCCACATCAATGCCATCCACTCCAAGCCTTGCCACAAACTCAGTGCCTTGCACCACATTTTCTGGCCACATCGATGCCATTCATGCCAAGCTCTGACACAAACTCAGTGCCTTGCACCACATTTTCTGGCCACATTGATGCCATCCACTCCAAGCTCTGCCACAAACTCAGTGCCTTGCACCACGTTTTCTGGCCACATCAATACCATCCATGCCAAGCTCTGCCACAAACTCAGTGCCTTGCACCACATTTTCTGGCCACATCGATGCCATCCACTCCAAGCTCCACCCCAAAGTCAGTGCCTTGTACTGTAACAAAGACTGCTTGTCTCCTTGGGTCCAATGGGAGCTTGTTACCAAAATGGTGCTTCCAGTTTTTGACTATGCAAATGTGGTCTGCGGCACTGCTTACTCTTCTTTCCTTGCCAAACTGGACACCCTCTGCAATGCCTTGTGTTTCTTTGCTACTAACCTCCCTCCTCATACTCACCACTGTTCCTTTTACTCTTTCCTATCCATTCTCCCCCTATTCTCACATTGACAGTCCCACTGCACCTCATTCACCTCCAAATTCTGGTTTTGGACCCTTTCTTCTTACCTGTCATCACTCCTCTCTCCCCATTCCCTCTGCCTCATACTCCCTCCGCTCCAGGGATCCTTGCACCTTCTCCTTCCCCACCCTCACTCCTCTGCTGGGTAGTCAGCCTTCTCCTATTGCCTTCCATCCCTCTGGAATCTTCCCCCTCCTGCTCTTGTCATTCCTCTTGCTGATCCTTCCCTATTGGAGCCTCTACCATCCCTGTTGTTGAGCATCCTCCTGAGTTCTACCTCAACCTGTATCAAGCTGCTTCCCTTTCTTCATCTCCACTGACATTAACTCTGCCTATTTTGATCTCTTTATTGTACATCAAAGCCATTCATTGTGCCTTTGTTTAGCTCTGGTTACTTTTTCTGTGCACTTGTATCTTGTTAAATTGTACTTTATTTTGTATCAGTCATTAATACTGTGTATGCTTTTATTATTGTATTTCCTGTTCCCTCTTCCCCAGATCGCACCTGGAAATGAGCCATGGCTTAATGTGCCTTTCCCACTTACCAATTTTCAAATAAATAATATAAAAATAAAATGTATTGTATTTATCATATTCCTTTTCCAGTTTGAAGACTATCGTATCTCCTCTTCAGCTAGTGTTCTTTATCGAGAACAGCCCCAGGTTAGAAAGTCTATCCTTATAGTTTAAATCCTTCACATCACCTACTATTTTTGTTGATCTCTGAAGTCTTTCTAGCCTATTTCTAACTATATGGAATCACTGACTCCCTGAGGAAGTGCAGTAACTGCACAAAAATGTTTAGAATGTTGGTCCTCTGATCACACAATTGATTTTTGGCTGCTTTGTTTTTTACTTAATAAATCATACATAATTTTTGCAAACCTAATGAGTTCTTGAGTTGTTAGCAAAGGGTGTACGCCAGTTTCTAACCCCAGTAATACTCAGGTATTCATAACTCTTGCAGTGTCCCTTTAAGACAGAACTGCCTGGAGAGATGGAACATATGCAAATGATGGACTCTTTTGCATAAGCCACTTTTTCAAATGCTGCCTTCTACTAACTGCCTTAGTTCTAAACCAGGGTTTTAAATATTCTGACGTGAGAAAACTTAACAAATATACATGAGTATTCTTTACATTTCATTTGCTGCCTTTTACTTTTTTGTAATTTTAAGTTAAACTGTAGTTTTAATGTTTAAATTGTAAGTTTTCTCGGTTTCTCCCGGTTCAGTATAACCGGGGGTAAACCAAGGTTCATTTTATATTTATCAGAGTTTTCTGACTAAGAAAGCTCTGTTAGTTATGTTTCATTTTATTAACTTAACTTGTTTTATGAACTGCTAATACCAGTTCCGGAACCGATAGCCTTGGTTCACTTTTAACTCAGTTCCCGGTTTCCGATCAGTTCCTCATCGGTTCCGGAACCGACAGCAACCACTAAATAAACTTTTATTTTAAAACATTTTTTAGGAGTTGCAACTTTGATCGGTTTTACATTGAGAATGTTAGAAAAACACTAAATACCATGTATTGAGTGTGGTGAAATTTTGCTAAGATATAAACATTAAAAGCAGAGTGAAATCTGCATACATGTCTTGACAAAACTATTGAAAAATGCCTGAATAAGGCTAAAGAGAAAACTACCACCTAAGGGTCCCTCAAGCTCTGGCCAGCTGACACCCTAAATTACTGTGGGTGAAACCACAACAACTACTGTAACTGCTACCCCTGAGACGAGTATACAAGCAGTTCCTAAGAGGCTTGCTGAACTGGCTGACTCCTTGGTTCCCTCAAAGAAATCAAAGAAAACTAAGCACACAGACTATGGTGGTTATGATGAAATGGAGGAAAGGGACCCTATTGAACCTGAGGTTTCCCCTGAGCAGGAATGTGGCTCTCCCCACAGAACATTTGAGGTTTATTCCTCACACTTCACATTTCTGAGAACATCATCACCAGTGAAGTAATTGAGGATGAGGAGAAAGCTGAATACTTGGAAATGATGGGGCTGACACCAACTAAAAAGCTTCTCCTTCCTGTAAGTAAATTCTGCAAGGTGACACTTTAAAGATTTTACAGACTCCAAGCTCTGTTCCCACTCTTGATAAGAGGCTGGGTAAGAAATATCAGCTGGACAGGTAGGGAGCTTAAATTTTATTCTCCCACCCTGTCCCCCAGGGAGTGGTACAAGTGGCAGCCTGTGACAAGGCAAAGCTACTCCTGCCATCCCATCCTCCTGACAAGGATTCCAAGAAAATTGACAACATAGCCAAAACAAACTTTCAAGCCTATGCTGCTCATACCAAAAGTCACTACAGCAGTCTGTCCTTGCTATGGCAGTCAAAGCCCAGATTACTATGTCCGATGATCTAGCTGAAACAACTAAATTTGGTTTGGAAGCAGCCAAATACCAGTTTCAAATGGCTGCTGACTCTAATGACACTGATGCCAAATGGATGGCAAATACAATGGTACAGTGGAGGTTTGCCTGGCTGTGAGCCACAGACCTCACTCAGGATACCCAAACCAAGGCTATGGATTTCCCAGTGGAGGGTAATTCCCTCTTTGGAAAAAAGGTAGCGGCTTACATAAAAATAGTGGATAAATACAAAACCACCTTCAGAAGCAATTCTGCAAAAGAAAGGGGTTCCCCATCCACTAAAATCTATGGGAGGGGAGGCAGAGGCAGATCATTTGATAGCAAGCCTTTTTATCAGGCCATGGCTCTGCCTCAGTATCAGCAGTACCCACAGCCGGAGTACTTCAAGGACAGGGGCATGAGGGGTTCCAGGTGTGGTTCCCAGTCCCAGGCTCAGCCTCAAAAAAATTGGACACCTGACTTGTCTCTTCAGGCCACCTCCCCACTACCTGTGGGAGGAAGGCTGACTCACTTTTTCCGGTCTTGGCAAAAAATCACCACAGACAGGTAGTCCTGGATGCAATGAGTCAGGGATTGTCTCTGGGTTTCAGATTCCTTACAGCATTAAAAACAAAAGTTTTCAAACCATCTACAAATGTAGAGAGAAAACTCCTGGTCAAAGAAGTTTAAAACCTGTTACTGTCAACAGTGGAGCCTTGTAACGAGCATGACCACGCGTTACAGTCAACCTACCCCAAAATAAATAGTAAAATAGAGGAACTTATCACCCCAGGAATACTCCAATATTCTTAATTCTTCTTCTGCAGTGTGCCTTTAAGCCAGATCTGCTCGGAGATGAAACGTTGTGCTAATGACAGAATCATTGGCTCGTGCCACTTTTTCAAATGCTGCCACTTATCAACTGCCTACATTCTAACCCTCAGATTTCTCTCTCCGCCTGTCAAGACAATACGCTCGGAGATTTTCTCCATAAAACACTTCGAAAATAAACATAAGTATACTACTTTTATTTTATTGTCAACTGCTGCCCTTATTTCTTGTTTATTTTATTAACCGTTAGTTTTTTTAGTTAAATAATTTTGTTTTCTCTGTTTCTCACGGTTTGGTATAACCTGTGAGAAACTGAGGACTTTTTTTAGCCTTAGCAGGTTTTTCCCCCTTACTTTAGTGTTTTTGCGTAAATAAAACTTATTTTAAATATCTTTGCGTAACCGCTTTTATCGGTTACCGAACCGATAACACCGGTTCCAGTCCTATCAGTTCCCGGTTTGTTTGGTTTTCTGATCGGTTCCTGAACCCACCGCAACCAATAAATTTATTTAAAAAATACTTTAGTTTTATTGTGGTTGCTGTTTTTGTGTGTTTTTTGAAGATGTCAGAAAAACCAAAGAAAAAGACCAGTGAACCCGGTTTCAAAAACTGCACAGAGTGTGGAGAGGTCTTTGCCAATGCAGATAAACACAGTTCTTGTGTTATCTGCCTTGGCTATGATCATTTAAATACAGACTGTGAGGTCTGTAAAACCTTTCCTGAAAAGACACATGAAAAACATCTGGAAAGGCTGAAGAAAAAAGTGCCTCCACCTAAGGGTCCCCCTGGCTCTGACCAGCCGATACCCTCTGGGGCTGTGGGTGTAACCACAGATCCCCGTACTTCTACCCCAATACGGGTACAAAAAGAACAGCTGAACCGGCTAGCTCTCTGGTTCCAGCTAAAAAGACTAAAAGACTAAGCACACTGAACCCACTGCTGGTCAGCCTAAGGGGACTTCTGTGGTACCGCCTGCCATGCCTTCTCCTCCTGAAATAGCACAAGCATTTAAAATTTTACAAGCCTTTCAAGGTCTGCTGCCTGCTGATCTGCAGCTCCCAGTCCAGATCCCTGCTGATGCTAACCAATCTTTCCCTCTGGGGGAGGATTATGGTGAGGACAAGGAGGATGGAGAGCCTATAGAGCCTGAAGTCTCCCCTGAGCAGGAGTTTAGCTCTCCTCCCAGGTCTTCTGAAGACTATTCTTCACATTTTTCCTTTGTTAGGAAAACTGTTGATGCGTTGGACATCTCAACCACAGAAGTGATAGAAGGTGAGGAGGGAGCTGAGTACCTTGAAATGATGGACTTAACACTCACCAAAAAGTTGTTACTCCCTATAAATAAATTATTTGAAAGGGATGCACTCAAGCTGCTCCAGACACTGGAATCTGTCCCACCTTTAGATAAAAGGCTGGATAAAAAATATCAGCTTGACAGAGATTGGACTGAGTTTCTGTATTCACACCCTGACCACCAGGGGTTGGTGCAAGCTGCAGCCTATGATAAGGCAAATGTCCCTCTGGCTTCTCACCACCCAGAGAAGGACTTGTGTAAAATTGACAGCATGGCCAAAATGGGCTACTTATCAGCCTCTTTGGCCATCAGGCAGGCTAACTTTCAGGCCTATTTGGCCCAATATCAGAAAACTCTTTGGCAGTCTGTGTTGGCCATGACTGATAAAGCCCCAGCTAGCCTATCATCAGACTTGGCTGAAACTGCTAGATTTGGCAAGGAAGCTGCCAAATACTAGTTTCAAATGGCAACAGACTCCAATGACACTGCTGCCAGGTGGATGGCCAATACAATAGCTCAAAGGAGGTTTGCCTGGTTAAGAGCCACAAACCTCACACAGGACACCCAAAACAAAGCTCTGGACTTCCCAGTGGAGGATAATTCCCTTTTTGGGATCCATAGAGAGTCCTACATGAAGAAGGTCAATGAATACAAGGCCACTTACAGGAGTAATTCAGCCAAAGAAAAGGCCTCCCCATCCACAAGGCCTTACAGTAGGGGGAGGTGGGGCAGACAATTTCACTCCAGGCCTTTTATCAGGTCATGGCCATATCCCAGGTACCTCAGCACCCCCACCAAGAGTATTTGAGAGGTAGGGGCAGGAGGGGTGCCAAGCGTGGCTCCCACTCTCAGCCCCAAGCCAAGCAAGACCCCTGGCTCGTTCTCCCAGGCCACCTCCCCTGACTATGTTGAAATGATGGATGTCCCAGAGTCAAATAGAGTGTCTATCCCTTTACATAAATCTCTGGGGGAAACAGACACAAACAATTCTGCAGTTTACAACATCTGTACCTCCTGTGGATAAAAGGATGGACAGGAGGTATACCTTGTCAGGTCCTGGAATGGAATTCTTCACAAATCATTGCAGCCATGTTGGGGTAGTGCAAGCTGCAGCCTGTGACAAGGCTAACATTCCCTTGGCATCTCACCCCCCCAGATAAGGATTTCAGGAAAGTGGATGCCATGGCCAAGAAACAGTACTTGGCATCCTCTTTGGGACTCATGCAAGCTAACTACATGGCATATACAGCCAGATACCAGAAATCTATGTGGGATACAGTTCTGGAGCTGGTTAAGAATGCCCCTCCCCAGCTGGCCAAAAAGCTGGAGCAGGTGGCTGTAAATGGTATAGAGGCATCCAGAGTTCAATTTCATGCTGCTGTGGACTCGAATGATGTGCATTCCAGGGTCATGGCTACATCTGTCTCCAGGAGGAGATTTGCTTGGCTCAGATGTACCAGTCTGTCACAGGATATGCAGACTAAGGCCATGGATTTTCCTGTTACTGGTAACTGTCTGTTTGGGGAGCAGACAGAGACTTAGATGAAAAAGATGGATGAGTACAGGACCACCTACAGGAGTGCTGCAGCCAAAGAGTAGCAGGCCACTCCTTAGAAGCAGCAATCTAGGGCTGACAGGGCCAGGCCTTTCTACCAAGCCCAGGCCTTCTCTTCTTTCCAGCAGAGGGGGTTCTTTAGGGGAAGAGGCAGAAGGGGGGAGCGACCAGGACTCCATACTCCACTCAATCCAAGCCCCTGCAAAACAGACACCCTGAGGTGTGAGTCAGGGTCACCTCCTCAGTTCTAGTAGGGTGCAGGCTGGCTCACTATTTCCAGGCTTGGAAGTCTATCACATCAGACAAATGGGTCCTGGAAGTAGTGAGCCAGGGACTTGCTCTCAATTTCAAAAAGTTCCAAAAAATAGAGCAAAGTCCTTCTGTCCTCCCTCTCCCTTGGAGACAAAGGTCTTAGAAGCAGAGGTCTCCTCTCTACTACTTCTGCAAGCAGTAGAAAAGGTACCTCATTGTCACAGGGGAAAAGGACTGTATTCCAGATACCTCCTTACCCCCAAAAAGATAGGGGAGTGGCAACCCATCCTAGATCTAAGATACCTAAACAAATACTAAAGCCAAAATTCAAAATAGTGACTCTGGGAATAATTCTTCCCTCTCTGAGACCAGGAGACTGGCTAGCCTCCCTGGATCCGAAGGATGCCTATTTCCACATACCTATCAAACATTCCCACAGAAAGAACCTCAGGTTTGAGTTGTCCTCGGGTCATTACCAGATCAGAGCAATGCCTTTCGGCCGAACATCTGCTCCAAGGATGTTCACCAAGTGTCTGGCAGTAGTGGTGGCCATTCTCAGGAGACAAGGCATATTGCTGTTCCCCTATCTGGATGACTGACTTATAGTGGGTCAGTCTTCAGACCAAGTCAAGTCAGCTCTAGAGGTCACTCAAAAGCTTCTGGACTCTTCAGGATTCATTCTGAACCTAGAAAAGTCTGTTCTGGAACCAGCCCAGCTTCTCACATTTATAGGGGTGGAAATGGACACAGTCCAGGCAAAGGCATTTCTTCCTCTTCAAGGGTACAATCCCTCATCACCCTGGCTTCTTCTTTTCGTCCACTAGTGTCTCGACCAGCCAAGCACTTCTTACAGTTGCTAGGCCACATGGCAGATTCCACTGCAGTAGTGCAAAGGGCAAGATTTCAAATGAGAGATATTCAGTTTCATCTAAGATCTTTCTGGTCTCAAAAAACATACCCTCTCTCCAAGTTAGTTTCAGTGTCTCAAACTCTGGTTCAGGCTGGAGGAGGACACTCTAAGGCAAGGTGTCCCTTTCCTCAGTCAGGCTTCTACAGTGATTCTCACCATGGATGCCTCCCTACTGCTCAGGGAACATGGTCTCATCAGGAGTCTCTTCTGCACATAAACCTTCTCGAACTCAGGGCTGTCTTTCTAGTGTAACCTCCTACAAATCGGGGTTCCCGAAAAGTCTTCCTTGAGCTTGCCTAAATGCTCACTGCCAGGCTGCTGTCCTGCGTTTTAGCAGTTTAAATGTGATTGCCAGAGAGTGTCTGTATAGCCTCTGTGTACTGTCTCTTTAACAGCTGCCTGGATTGCAGTCATAAGTAATCTGAGAGGGAGTTCTGTTGAAAGATGTAACTATTTGCTAAAAATCATTTAGACTGATAATGATAATGTAGTTTGTCTAACCTGCCTTCTTTACAGCAAGGACTGTCTTGTTTATCCCCACCATTTGGCCTGGGACTGCAAATTGGACCAATCAGTTCTGGTGGGACCTAAAATGGAGCCGGACTACAGGAGCTGTCTGGAGTCAAAATCTGTAGGAATTGTAGTTTTGGGCTTTTGGTGCCTTTTTGCACCTGAAGGGGGAGCTTTTGTTGTGACTGACAGACAGATCAGCCAACCGAAACTTTTGGATTCTGGGGAAAGTCCCAGGCTTGCTGACAGTTGTCAGATCTAAGTTGGAAGCTGAAGAAGCAACAGCTTGAGACAGTCAAGCAGCCGTCTGAGTAGTTTCACGTGGGAGAACTGTGGAAAGGCCTGAGTTATGGCCTGCATGTCTGCCTGCTGTACCCGAGAAGGAGAGAAGAGAATTATTTCGGACTAAATCCAAGTTTGTGAGAACGAAGTAAGCCACTGATTTTTTACCAGGCTCATACCTGAAGAAGACCAAAGATTTTGCTGAATGCGATCAGCCTGTCAGGATTTCCAGCTGCTTTTGAATCCCTGGTTTGTGCAGAGACTTTGCAATCATGACAGGAGAGCGGTTTGCCTGATACAGTAGAATTTCCTTACATGTAAATGTGCTTTGTATTGAAAGTGGGTCATGATTTGGTTCCCCACTGTGTGACCTGTGTTGTGCTTGCTGGTACTGTAGAATCCTTTACATGTAAATGGGGGGATCAAGGGAGGTGGCAGGGAACTACAGGCCTGTCAGCCCGACATCGGTGGTGGGCAAGGTGATGGAGGGCATTGTCAAGGAGAGGCTGGGGAGGTCCTGGAAAAGTCAGGATGCCTGGACGATAGACAGCATGGATTCATCCCAGGGAAATCGTGTCAGACAAACCTTGTGGAGTTCTATGACTGGGTGACGTGTGCCTTGGACCTGGGTAGACCAGTGGACGTCCTCTTTCTAGACTTCAGCAAGGCATTTGACTCTGTTCCTCACGAGGGCCTGTTGGATAAGCTGGGAGAAATGGGGGTGGGGAACCAGATGATCAGATGGATAGACAATTGGCTCCAGGACCGGACCCAGAGAGTCGTAGTTGGCGGGATAGCCTCATCCCCAAGGAGGGTCATTAGTGAGGTCCCACAGGGATCAGTCCTTGGGCCCCTCCTGTTCAACACCTACGTCTCTGACATAAGGACAGGTATCAGGAGTGAGATGAGTCTCTTTGCGGATGACTCAAAACTGGGGGTGGTGGTGGATGGGGAGGAGGGGAGGTGGTCTCGAGGGGACCTGGAGGCTCTGGAAAGATGGTCTAGAAAGTGGAAGCTGAGGTTCAATGCAGGGAAATGCAAGGTATTGCACCCGGGGGCCAGAAACCTGGGCCAAGTGTACACACTGGGGGGGGGAATGCTACAAGTCTCGATGGCCGAGAGGGACCTGGGGGTGGTGGCGGATGTCAAGATGAACAACTTGGAGACTTGTAGGAGGGCAGCAGCCAAGGCCAACAGGATGCTGGGATGCATTGCTAGGGGGATCACCTCCAGAAGGAGGGAAGTGATACTCCCTCTGTATAACTGCTTAGTGAGGCCACACCTCGAGTACTGCATGCAGTTTTGGAGGCCACACTTAAAGAGGGACATTAAACTCCTGGAGAGGGTCCAGAGGAGGGCAACCAAAGTGATTTGGGGCTTGGGGGACAGAACCTATGGGGAGAGGCTCGAAGAGCTAAATATGTACACATTGGAAGAGAGAAGGGACTGGGGGACATGATAGAGGTCTTCAGGTACATGAATGGGGTAAATAGGGGAGGAGCAGTCAGGGTGCTTTGAAGGAAGGAGGAGGGGGCAACTAGAGGGCATGGGTGGAAGCTGGAGGGGGGAAGATTCAGGGGAGAAAGGTGGAGCTGCTACTTCACTGAGAGAGAGTGGTGGAGCCATGGAATGCGCTGCCCAGGGGGCTGGTGGAGGCACAGACAGTGGAGGGGATCAAGAGGGGGTGGGACAGGTACAGGGGAAGGGTTCTGGAAGCAAAATCCAGTGCAGCAAGAATATCCGGAACTGGGAAGGGAGAAGCCAGAGAAGGCGAGGGGGGCAGCAAGGTCAGCTTCCTGGGGAAGGACTGACCAAACAAGCAGACACGGAAGACCATTAGGCCTATTCTGCTGGCATTTTAGTATGTTAGTATGTAAATGTGCTGTGTATTGAAAGTGGGTTGTGATTTGGTTCCCCACTGTGTAAACTGTGTTCTGCTTGCTGGTACCATAGAATCCTTTACATGTAAATGTGCTGTGTATTGAAAGTAGGTCGTGATTTGGTTCCCCACTGTGTGAACTGTGTTCTGCTTGCTGGAAGCTTTATCCAGCCTAACCGGACTGAATCTGTGTTCATCTTCATTCGGCCTGGGCCATGCCATGCTGGCCATGCCAGACTACCCCACTGCACAGAGAAAGCCACTGACGAGAGACCTGCCTGGGGATCAGCCCCCTGCTCCATGCTTGAACAGGAACGAAGCCTCGGCGAATCGTGTGGGCTCTGCTTATGCTGGCACTCCAGATCAACCACCTGCTGTCTCGATTTCCGTCCTGCCTGTGTCCAGTCTTGGGTATCATGAGTAAATATCAGGGTAGCTCCCTGCAACAACAGCTTAATCTAAGTGTGTTATCTGATTGTCTTGTTGTTTCTTTTTCTTCAGAACTGAGCCCTCTGGCCCCGGATTACAAATAGTGTGTACTGTGCATGTTGTCTTTTCCATCACAGGGCCCCAACCAGCTGCAACGCCGGCCAATGGTCCTGGCTAGCCCATCTCCTCTCCACCTGGGTATTCAGAGTGTGTGACTGTTTATGGACCCTAAGGTGCATGCATAACTGTTTGATTGATACAGCCTTTAAGCAAATTAACCTGATTATGCTCCTCCCTTGTTCAAGTCCCTTAAATAACCACGACTGTGGTTCCAGTTTGTGCAAGAATACTGTACTGCTGTTATTTTCTGTGTATAACCTTGTTTTACAGGGGGTCCCCAGGGTTGGGCCAGAGGAAAGCACTGGTGGTAAGTGCAAACAGTGTGGGTACTTGTGTGGTGTATCAGGGGTATTGTGAAAGTGATTATTGTGTATTGTTCCGGCCACTAGTAAGGAAAGAGGGGGGTTACAGTGTCCCAGAGGGCTGTGCCCAGGTTAGCCTGACCACTACCAACCCTGACCTCCGGGTGGAGGAACCCATTTCAGAACTCTGGCCCCTTAACCTGCTACTAGCCAAGCAAGCAGGGGAAGTAGCCCTTGGGATAGCGCCACCTAGGGATTACACTAGCACTTCAGACATTCTCAAACACAATTCAGGGGAAAGTGGTGCAGATCAGGACAAACACCACCACAACCATGTGGTACATCAACAAGCAGGGGGGCACTCGGTCCTCGGCCTTGTGCATAGAAGCCATGAAAATATTGTCATTAGCTTATTCCCTTCAAGCTTCCCTGATAGTTTTGCATCTCCCTGGGAAGGACAACATACTGGCAGATGCTCTCAGCAGGATTTCTCAAGGTTACCACGAATGGGCCCTGAATCCTCTGGTTCTTCAGGTCATTTTCAAAAGGTGGGGCACTCCAGAGATAGACCTCTTTGCAGCCCCAGACAATCACCAACTTCCTCTATTCTGCTGCAGGCCCCTCTTCTGGGGTCTGTTCCTCAAGATGCTCTCCTATTGAATTGGACAAGCAAGTTTCTGTATGCTTTTCCTCCTTTTCCTCTGATATTCAGAGTTCTGGTCAAGATCAGATCTCAGCCTTGCACAGTGATTCTAGTGGCTCCAGAATGAGCCAGACAGCCATGGTACCCCCTACTATTGTCAATGTCAGTGACAATACCACTTTGTCTTTCCATATAGTACAATCTCCTCACCTCTTCCCAGGGGAGGATACTGTATCGCAACCTTCAGAGTCTCAGACTCAAAGCTTGACTCTTGAGGAGCTAGAATATGCACACCTGCACCTTTCCCAATCAGTCTTGGACATTCTTAAGGTTAGTAGAAAACCTTCTACTAGAAAAACTTGCAATTCCAAATGGAAGCGATTTGGCTTCTGGTATTCTCAGAGGCATATTCAGCCAGATTTAGCTGACATTGCCACTGCTTTGGACTATTTGGCGTATCTTAACAGTTAGGCCTCAGGCCTACCACTCTCAAAGTACATTTGGTAGCCATCTTTGCCTTCCTTTCAGCTGGGAAGGGCTCTTCCCTAGCCTCTCATCCAGTTTTCTATAATTTTTTCAAAGGTCTGGTTCATACCAATCCTCCTTTTAGGGAGCCTACTCCTGTTTGGGATCTGAATATCTGTATTGCACAGCTTATGCAGACCCCCTTTGAACCATTATCTTCAGCTGAGCTAAAATACTTGACTTGGAAAACTATGTTCCTGGTAGCCAGTACCTCTACCAGGAGAATCAGTGAATTACAGGCTTTATCAGTGGAATCTGACTTCATTTCATTTCACAGGGATAAGGTGGTCCTTCGAACCAACAGAAAGTTCCTTCCCAAGGTGGTGTCAGACTTTTATTTGAATCAGTCTATGTAATTGCCTGTATTTTTCACTGATCATTCTTCCTCTGGGGAGAGAAGACTACACAGTCTTGATGTAAAGAGGGCCCTTAGTTGTTATGTAGAACACACTAAGGCCCATAGAAATTACTGTTCTCAGCTGTTTCTCACTTATGGAGAAGTGGAAAAAGGTAAACCTGCTACTAAGAGAACTGTTGCTAGGTGGATTGTCTCCTGTATCCAGTTTGGCTATTCAAAGTTGAGGAAAGAGCCACCCTCAGGCCTGAGGGCTCACTCCATCAGAGGTACAGTTGCTTTGGTCACAGCAGTTAGAGACATACTCTTAGTGGAAATCTGTAAAGCAGCCACCTGGAAAACTGTTCACACATTTACCAAGCATTACTCTCTTGACATCCAGTCAAGAAGTGATGCTAGGTTTGGCACAGCAGTGCTGCAGGGCCTGTTCCCAAAATAGGTTCTGCAACTCCCTCCTCCAGGGGGGTACTGCTTGGTAGTCTGCATATAGTCAGAATACAGCAAGACTTCATGTTCTTTGAAGAACAAAATGACTCACCATAGTAATGTTGTTTCTTCTAATGGAGTCTTGCTGTATTCTGACCTCCCTTCCTCCCTCCCTGCCTCCCCTCCTAGAATCTAATTGTTTTGGGATGTGGTCTGGCAGACGCAGTGCTGCACCCCAGAGGTGTACCTTGGTTACCTCTTCTTTAGCTTGAGGTCTTTATGGTTACTATTTAAGAAGATATTGTTTTTGTTTCACTACCTACTTGGATTCTTTTTGGGGTTCTCGACTTGAGTCTTTTGGACCCTAAAAATATGTTTATTGCCCTTCGGCAAACAATTAAAAAAAATACATTTCTAAATTGTTGGTTAGTTAACATAATGCTCTTAAGAATCTGATGGTTACACTGAGGAGTACCAGGGACAGAGGTTTGAAAACCGAGCTCAAGCTCAACGTTCTATGCCCTGGCATAAAGTTAACCCTTTACTCTCCGTAGCGATTCAAGTGCTGGAGCTAACTGCATATAGTCAGAATACAGCAAGACTCCGTTAGAAGAAACAGCATTACTATTGTGAGTAATTATACAATGGCAAGAAAATTTCCTGGTCTCTGATTGGTCAATCTTGGGCTGGACCCGTGATGTTATCCCAGTACAACATCACAGGTCTAGTCTCAGAGCACAACCTCACAGTACTGATTTGGCTGATGAGCTAGATTACCTCTTTTTTTGCATCTCCTCTTAAGAAACAAAAATATTTTTCCACACTAAAAAACCTTCTTTAAAATTATTATTTCATTTTATATATAAAAATGAGCCATTGTATAATAGCAATAATGCCCTCCAGGGTGTGTGTCGGTTGAGATAACATCACGCCTCAGTTGTTGGACGCACTCGGCCTACGGCCTCATGCCCAACCACCTGAGGCGTGATGTTATCCCAGCACGACAAACACCCTGTTGGGCATTATTGCTTAATTATTTCATATGGACTATGGTACCCAGTTATGGAGTCCATATTTGAGGAAGGATGTGGTGGTGTTGGAGAAAGTACAGCATAGGGCCACAAATTTAATACAAGATATAAAAAAATAAACCTTACAAAGAAAGATTAACTGAATTAGGGCTTTGGGGGGAGGGCACTGTGGAGCCCAAGCAATGTGGACGTATCTTAATAGAGCGCCGCTTATCCTCTATAAATTCTCTTCTTAAAACTTAACTTTCCAGGAGGAGTGCCATTCTAAACACATTAAAAAAGTGTGTAGCGGGCGCTGCTGAGCAGCTTATTGGAAGCAACAAATACACAGAGCTCTGGCTAGATTACACTAACTTTGTTTTATTTTATTTTATAAACTGGTATTACCACTCGGTTTTAATCTTCTCAGGATTGCTAATACTCCAAGGACATAATAATGGGCAAAAATTGCAGAAATGCAGCTGCAACACTGGACTTTTTCGCTCCCAAGAAGTCTACACAGCCACGAGCTGAGAGGCCTGCTGAACAGGTGGAAGCAGGCAGATTCGATGTGGATGGGGCCTCTCTTGGCACTATTCAGGCTACCTTAAACCAACTGGTGAAGTCCGACAGGATATAGATAAAAATTGGACGCTTAACACCCAGAGTTTGCGCTCAGAAACTAGAATGGACAATTCGAGGATACTGTGCAAAAGACTGAGGGTCTGTGCTGCGGGCCTGTGAAGCAACTACTAAACTAATTAAGGAGAATGGATTGCTTCGTCAATGGTTGGAACTGGTTGAGAACCAGGCCCATGAGAGGAACCTTCATGTGTTGGGGCTCTCGGAACAAGCTGAAGGGGATGATTGTCTAATGTTTATCCGAGCCCTAATGCCCTCTATCTTGGGATTAGGCAAAGAGGATCCCCCGATATCTATTGAACGAGTCTATCAGATCCCCCCCCGTAGACCCATGGCTAACTCGCAGGCCCCGAGAACTGTGCTCATTGTATGCCAAAATGTGGGAGACCGTGACAGAGTTCTGAAAGTGGCTCGCCGACAGAGATCTCTGCAATATGGATTGGATCGCTTAAGCATCTTCCCAGACCTTTCGTACAGTACTAGGCAGAGAAGGAGAGCATTTGATGGCGTTCGAGGTCATTTGAGACAGATGGGAATACCACATCAGCTCTTGTTTCCTGCAAGATTGTGGCTCGTGTGGAGAGAGAAAATGTACCGGTTTAATGAACCTTGTGATGCGGATACATTTCTTCAATTGGTGGACAGGGAACTGGAACCTGTGGCTGACGAAGAGTTGTCCTCAGAGGAGGGAGGGAGACTGAGTTTCTACTATAGATTCTTGGGTACTGTAAGTTAAGTGGGAACTGGGGTTTGGGGCATGGCTTTCTATTAAAAATTAGATCTGATATGCTGGCTAACTGGACTGTCTTGCCTGAGACTCTTTGGGACTTGCTATTTTATCCAGTTAAAGATGGGCTACCAACTGGGGGATACTGGTTTCCCTAACATTAAGTTCTGTTATTATGTTAGCTTAAGAATGTCTCTATATGTATGTTACATGATGCATGTATTTATTTTTTTTTTATTTAGTTGTTTAACCAGGTATAGCACACTAAGCTGAAAGCTTTTTTACAGTAGCGACCTGGGAGCACAAGGAGGTTAAGTGACTTGCTCAGGGTCACACAGTATGCTAGTGAAAGCTGTGGGATTCAAACCCAGGTCTGGTCTGCTGGATGTCACCAAATTTGCAGCTCAGAGCCTTAGACCACTGCGCTATACTGCCCCCTGCATGTTCTTCTTAGACGTACATGCCAGAGTATAAGAAAGGATGTTTCAACTATTTTCTAAAATGAGGAGTGGGTTTACTTAATGGGAATTGAGAAGGTACTTGTCAGAGCTCTGTTTTTTCTTTTAACTGTAGACGAAACACTGGGAGCACTGCAAGACTGGATTCTAGTCTTGCAGGGAGGTGCTCGTGGACACTTCTATTTAAGCTGCAAGTTACAGGACTACCTTTATAATTGCAATATGGTAGTGTTGTTATTTCCCCCTTGAAGTAACAAACGGGGAGAGTACTTATCCATGTGTGTACTTGTAACTTCTATATCTCATAATGTTGCATTATTCACCTATGTAACATTGTTTTGTGACTCTGCTTACAAAATCAATACAAAAATATTACACAAAAAAAGTGTGTAAACATCTCCTATCTGCAATGGGCAATCCAAAAAGAGATAAAATGGCCGCAGAAAGACCTAAACTTAAAACTACTCCTGGTGCTCCAACAATGCAATCGCTGCAAGGCCGCGACCATGATGGCTCTGAATCTAGGGAAGAGACTTTACAATTGCTTGGACATAAAATCAACCGACTGATTACCTGGGTTGCTGGACTGGCTGACAAGTTCGATAGTCTAACAAATAGAGTGTCTGGCATTGAAACAAAACTGGAATCTGTTACCCTAGCTTCCTCTGAGACAACTTCAACCCCCGGACCCCTGCCTTTTAGCAAATGACAGGTGGTATGCTGTTGAAGCTGACAGCAGTACCTGGTGGGGACTGGGTTCGGGGAGGATTAGGTTACTCGGCACAGGGGGCCTAGGTTTGGCTACTCTGCACAGGGGCACCCAAGTAAATCCGAACACAGGAAGCAATAACTGTAATGTCCAGAACCAGGAATGGGATTCTACAGTGTGGCTTTTATTCACATCCAAGCTGAACAAACAATGCATAGACAGACCCCCATGGGGCTACATTCCTGGTAATGCAGATTAGAGACAACAGAACACTTCTTCACTATTTCCAGCCCTCAGGCTCTGAACCCACCAGGCACACAGCCCGGACTTGCACGCAGCTTTGGGTACACAGCCTGACTTGTACACTACTTGGGTTTTCCCCACTGGCCCGGCTCTCCCGCTGGCCACTTGATCTGCAGTCCATTTTGGGAAATGAACCAGTTTTCCTGTTGTGGCTCCCCAAACCACCTTAGAGCCTTCGACTCCTAGAGGGAATTTTCCTTCCAATCCCATGTCTGGGTACTTCCCTCATCACTGGCCAAGTGCATGAGGCAAAGTAGAAATCCACAGAGTAAATCCGTAGAGGTGGACCTGGTTACTAAAGATGGGGGGTCTCCCACTTCCAGCTCCCATAATCCATACCCGGCCATTTCTCTGGAAACTAAACAACTCTTTTACTGAAAGCTTGGCAATGTAGATTACTGGGTAGACGTATGTCACATCTCTAAATGTCTTGACTTCCCATAAGTGCTGGACTTGAACATACTTTTACTTTTGACTAAGCCTATTACTCTAGGCCTCCCACTATTTCAGTAGTCCAATTCCCACTATCACACAAGTCCCAGGGTTAAAACATGGGCCCTTTAGAAAGAGCAGAAACTCACCCTCCGGTTGCAGGTGCCCCACAGGTGATTCACAAATCTTCTTGTTTCCCAAAGACTCTTGAACAAATAAGGCAGCTTCTCCACTAGCAGAAAAACCAGGGGTTTGCCCCTGGAATATGCAGGCTAAACTTTCCTGCCCCACCCAAATCAGCAGTCTCCACCACTTTAAAACTAGCTTCTGTGTCTCTCTTTAGGTGGAAACACACACCTTTTTCCTAAATGTAGCCCTATGTCAGGGCTGAGGCTCCAAGAGCCTAACACAGAGCTGCTGTGCTCCTACCACAACAAGCTCCAAACTCCAACTGACCTACAGACTACTGTTCAAACCTCCCAACATTTTATTGCAACTCCCTGCTGCAGATTCCATTGTGGCTCATGCAGCTGCGACAGTTCTATGGTGATGTCATCCCTCAGTCTCAGCTGAGACTGAGAACAGAGTGAGACAGTGTGAAATCCATTTAACTGGAGTTTCACAAGCTGCCTTCCCTGCCTACCACTAGGTCTTACTGGGATTCTAGTAACCCCGGGTAACAAGGGGGATTACACAACCAAAAGAGCTGACACCTCAATGGGGGTGGTAGCAACGATAATAAAAGAAAATGTACATCTTAAAACCAAACTGGAGAGCCTTGAAAATCAGGCTCGAGCTACCAACCTCCATCTTCTTGGCTTGCCGGAATGGGTCGAGGGGGACCATTTACTTTTATTTACACAGGAGTGGATGATTCAGCGACTTGGCGACAAGGTGACCCCCATGGTCCAAAGATTCCAAAAGGTATATCTGGTAACATAGCGGGGGACGTCCATATAACCCAGAGGCTCTGCATGGTAGTGGTGACTGATGCAGTAGGCTCCCGGAATCTGCTACTCACAACGGCCAGATGTAAACCAGTGCTCCTGTGTAATGGCCAGTTGGTGCTGATGTTTCCGAACACTGGGTATGCTACCTGACAAAAATGAAAGAAATTAGACAGAGCTAGGGTGATGTTCCATGAAATTGGGATACCACATGGCATGGCGTTCCCGGCAAGACCGAGAATCGCACATTGAGGTAAAGTTTCCCTTTATTCGGCTTTATGGAGTGGGAATAGTTTAATTAAGTGGGCCATGTGGCCTAGCTCTGTTTAAAACTTATGATGGGAGTTACTATATCCTATATTGTTAAAGGTTAAGGTTCCTAATTTGTGTCTAGTTCATTTCACTGTACTATATCCTATTATTTACTAATGTGTACCTAGGTGCCCTAATTTTAGGAGTTTACCAACATTAACAGCTTGCATATCTCTTTTGGAGAGTTAAACAAACTGTTCCTGTAATTTGTTATACAGTATTCTAACCCAATGTATTCTTCTATATTCATAACTGTATGCAGTCTGTCTCCTAAGTAGAACTGCCCGGGGAGAAATGGAACTATATGCAAATGATAGAACCTATCATTGCTCGAGACACATATTCAAACTGCTGCCCTCATCTACCGTAATGTTCCATCAACGTCTCAGATTACTCACTCTGCCTGACAAGTCAGACGCCTGGAGATCTTCCTCTCGACTGTTCTTGCTGATTCCAGTTTAAATACGTATAATTTAGTCTATATTTGAGCTGCTGCCTTCATTTATTGTTTAATTTAGTTCGAATTACTTTTTAAAGTTAAATTTATTTAGTTTAGCGGTAAAATTGTATTTTTTTTTTCGGTTCTTCACGGTTCGGGATAACCGCTGAGGAACCGGAGCTTTCTTAGTAATAGCGGCGCTTTTCGCCATAGTTTAAGTGTTATCTTATATTGTATTTCATATATTTTCCGTGTTTTAAACTTCTATTTTGAAACCGAGCAATTGGTTCTTTTGAACCGATACTCCGGTTTCCGTGAACCGCTGACCCGGTTGGATTCTAGAAATTATCAGTTCTTTCTCGGATTCTTAACCAGTTCCTGAACCGACCCCAAAAACAAAACGTTAGCTTGAATACTAATAAGCGGTTATTGGCTTTTCTCTTGGAAATGGAATTACAAGAAAAACCAAAGAAAAAGACTGTTCCCCTAGGTTTTAAAAATTGTACTAAGTGTGGGGAAACGTTTGCTAAAGCTGACAAACACGATTTATGTTTAGTCTGCTTGGGACCTGATCATTTTTCAGCAGACTGTGCTATATCTAAATCATTTCCTCCAAAAACTATTGAGAAAAGAATGGAAAGGCTGAGAAAAAAGTGGACAGTGGGCCATCAGGCTCTAACCAGCCATCAAAAACTGCGAGTGAACCCGCTTTATCCACTGTTACCACCCCTGATAAGGGTGTTTCAGGCACTTTGAAAAGGGGGAGTGGTCCAGCTGACTCTCCGGCCCCCTCCAAGAAATCCAAGAAAACTAAACACTTAGAACCCCAGGCTCCTGCACCTAAAGGGGTTTCTACTGTGTCTCACAACCTGCCATCTGGAGAGGAGATAGCTCAGACTATGAACGTTTTACAGGCTTTACAGAGGATCCTGCCTGTTCAGCCTGCTCCTCCAAAGGCTCCTGCCCCAGCTCCTGTTCCTCAACCACAGGAACCTGAGTATGAAGACTATGGTGAGATGGATCCTGAACAGGATGAGCCCATAGAGCCTGAAATCTCACCTGAGCAGGAGTTCGGTTCTCCTCCTCGACTTGAGGATTTTTCATCTCACTTTTCTTTTGTGAGAAAAATAGTGGATGCCTTGGATTTGGCTACCACTGAAGTGGCTGATGATGAAGAGGAGGCCGAATACTTAGAGATCATGGGTTTAACACCCACAAAAAAGGTATATCTGCCAATTAATAAGTCCTTTAAAAAAGACTTGTTAAAGATTTTACAGACTCTTAACTCTGTTCCCCCTATAGATAGGAAGTATGATAAGAAATATCAGACAGGGAAGGAGCAGAGTTCTAATACTCCCATCCTGATCACCAAGGCATAATCCAACAGGCAGCCTGTGAAAAGGCGAGGGTCCCTCTCTCTTCCCACCCTCCTGAGAAGGACTCCGGAAAAATAGACAGTATGTCTAAGAAAGGTTATTTAGCTGCTTCCTTAGGTGTGAGGCAGGCTAATTACCAGGCATATGCAGCACAGTATCAGAAAATACTGTGGCAGTCAGTACTGGCTATGTCAGAGAAGGCCCCCTAGCCCCTCTCTGACGACCTAGCAGAGACAGCTAGATTTGGTCTGGAAGCTGCTAAATATCAGTTCCAGATGGCAGCTGATGCTTATGATAATGCTGCCAGGTAGATGGCTCTGTCAGTGGCCCTTTGAAGACTGGCATGGCTTGGGGCCACTAATCTCACCCAGGATACCCAGACAAAAGCCATGGATTTTCCTGTGGAGAACAACTCCCTGTTTGGTAAACACACTGAGGATTACATAAAAAGGTGGATGAATACAAGGCCACCTACAAGACAGGCCTACCCTTTCCAATAGGCCATATGGGAGGGGAGGCAGGGGAAGGTCCCCTTATGGGAGGCCTTTCTATCAGGGCCGAACTGCTTTTCAGCAACAGCCCTACCCACAGCAGACTGGGTATTTTAGATCTAGGGGCAGGAGGAGTTCCAGAAGGGGCTCCCAATCTGGACAGTCTCAGTCACCCCCAAAACAAAACTCCTGACCAGTTCATCCAGGTAGCCTCCCCAGTGCCAGTAGGGGGCAGGCTGACTTACTTCCTCCAGAATTGGGTTTCCATCACGACAGACAAGTGGGTTCTGGAGGTGGTAAGTCAGGGTTTGTCCCTATGCTTCAAATCCCTTCCCCCTCTGAAATCGAAAGTCTTCAAATCAGCTTCCCTCACGGATGACAAACTCTTGCAAAAAGAGGTGCAGAAATTGATCCACATGAAAGCAGTGGAACCTGTACCAGCGCTTCTCAGAGGAAGGGGTTTCTATTCCCGTTACTTTCTAACCAACAAGAAAAATGAGGACTAGCGACCCATTCTGGATCTCAGATCTCTCAACAAATTTCTAGTGAAACCAAGATTCAAGACGGTCACCTTGTTGTCCATACCAGCAGTTATCCAGCAAGGAGATTGGTTGGCATCTCTAGATTTAAAAGATGCCTATTTTCACATCCCAATCAGGCAGTCTCACAGAAAATATCTCAGGTTCAGGCTCCTTTCAGGCAATTATCAGTTCACTTCCCTTCCCTTTGGCCTAACTGCAGCCCCAAGGGTATTCACAAAGTGCCTAGCTGTAGTAGTGGTACATCTAAGGAGGTCTAGTATCCAAGTCTTCCCTTATCTGCATGACTGGCTGGTTGTGGGAAAATCCCCACAACAGGTCTCAGAGCACTTGCAATCAGCAGTGCATCTCCTGCAATCCTTGAGATTCCTGATAAATTAGGATAAGTCTGTTCTTAACCCTGTTCAGATGCTTCAATTCATAGGAGCAGAGCTGGATACTATTCAGGGAAAAGCTTTCCTCCCTCAGGACAGGTTGCAAAGTATTTTCGACCTGGCTGCCTCTTTCAAACTAAACCAGCCATGCCCAGCAAGACACTATCTGCAGATTCTGGGTCATATAGCTGCAGCAACAAGTAATGTTTTAGGGGCAGGATACAGAATGAGGGACTTGCAGTCTCATCTCAGGTCCCATTGGTCACAGAGAAGGGACAAAATGTCAGAACTCATCCCAGTAACAGAGGCTGTTATTCAAGCCTTACAGTGGTGGAAAAATTCAGACAACCTAAGGCAAGAGGTCCCTTTCCAAAAGGAGAACCCTTCCTTTGTTCTCACAACAGATGCTTCTCTATTGGGATGGGGTGCCCACATGGGGGAACACACCATCCATGGGACTTGGTCCGAGGCAGAATCCTTTCTGCACATAAATCTCTTAGTGCTCCGAGCTGTACTTCTAGCTCTAAAGGCCTTTGCTCACTTGGTGCCAGGCAAGGTGGTACAGGTCAGGACAGACAATACCACAATGTACTACATAAACAAGCAGGGAGGTACAAGATCAGATCCTCTGTGCTCAGAGGCCATGACACTGTGTGATCTTGCATACTCTCTAAAAGCAACTCTGCAAGTGGTCCATGTTCCAGAGAAGGACAACATTCTGGCAGATGCCCTCAGCAGAATCAGTCAGGGCCACCACGAGTGGTCACTGGACACACAAGTGGCAAATTCAGAATTCAGAAGGTGGGGTATCCCAGCAGTGGACCTCTGTGCCTCTCAACAGAACCACAAACTACCACTATTTTGTTACAGGCCTCCAGCCAGGGGCACAATCCCAGTGGATGCCATGGTACTGGATTGGTCAGGGAGAAACCTGTATGCTTTCCCCCCTTATCTCTCATTCTAAGAGTCCTGATCAAGCTCAGGTCCCAGTCTGCCTCAATGATCCTCATCGCCCCAGACTAGCCCAGACAACAATGGTACCCTCTCCTGTTATCCATGTTGGTATCCAGACCGATACATCTTCCTCGGAGGCACAACCTGTTGATCTCCCACCAAGGGAAAATAGGGTATCCCAGCCTCAACTCCCTCTGTCTCAAGGCTTGGCTCTTGAAGACATAGAATTTGCAAACCTGAATCTCTCCCAAGCAGTTTTACACATACTTAAGGGATATAGGAAACTCTCCACTAAGAAAACCTATTCAGCCAAATGGAAAAGGTTTCTCTCTTGGTGCACCCTGCACAGCATTGAACCTGCTTCAGCAGGAATTTCAACTCTCCTTGAGTATCATACTTTCTTGCATGATCAGGGCATTAAGCATACTTCTCTAAGAGTTCACTTGGCAGCTATCTCTGCTCACATTTCAGTGGGAAAAACCACCTCTATAGCATCTGATCCTATTTTTAAAAAGTTTTTCAAAGGTCTGTGTCACACATACCCACCCATTAGAGAACCTGTCCCTGGGTGGAACTTGAACATTTGTATTGCTCAACTCATGAGGTCACCTTTTGAACCTATGTCCTCTGCTCACCTCCAGTATGTCACATGGAAAACTGTATTTTTAGCGGCTATGACTTCTGCTAGAAGGATAAGTGATCTCCAGAGCCTATCTGTAGAAAATGACTATTTGTCTTTTCACAATGACAAAGTGGTACTCAGAACAAATAGAAAATTTCTCCCCAAGGTGGTGTCAGATTTTCATTTGAACCAATCTATTACACTACCAGTGTTTTTCACTGAGCATTCTACCTCAGGTGAGTGCAGAATCCACAATCTTGATGTAAAGAGAGCTCTGAGCTATTACATATCTCACACTAAAGATCACAGGCAGGATAAAGAACAGTTATTCCTTACATATGGGGATGTGAAAAAAGGTACACTAGCTACCAAGACATCAGTCAGTCGCTGGATAGTTAGTTGCATACAGTTCTGCTATCAAAAAGCAGGCAGACAGGTCCATACCTCTCAACCTTTTGTCCCTCAAATGTGGAACATTGCCTCTCAAAATGTGGAACAAATGAGCAAAATGTGGAACACTTAATCAAATCTTTGCCTAGGAGGCTCAGAACACTGTTAAAATGTTTGCATTTATGTTCAGAAAGTCTGTTATTAATTGAAAAATATATTTGTTGCATCATTTACTATAGATTTTTGCTTTAAAATGTTAACACTGAATGTGGAACAAGTTCTCACAGTGTGTAACAGGGAGGAAGCTTTTGTGAGGTAAAATGAGGAACGTTCCTCATAATGTGGTACAGTTCAGAGGTATGGACAGGTCCCATCAGGACTTAGGGCCCACTCAACTAGGGGAACAGCTGCTTCCATAGCAGCTTCAAGGGATGCCCCCCTACTGGACATATGCAAAGCTGCCACGTGGAGGACAGCGCATACTTTCACTAAGCATTACAGCCTGGACGTACTTTTCAGATGTGATGCCAGACTTGGAATAGCACTCCTGCAAAGCCTCTTTCCTAAGTAGGTTCTCTGCCCACCTCCAAAGGTACTGCTTAAAAGTCTGCATACAGTTATGAATATAGAAGAATACATGGGGTTAGAAGAAAAAATTACTCACCTTAGTAATCTTATTTCTTCCAGTGTATTCTTCTATATTCATAACTCTCCCACCCTGCCTCCCGTACCAGAACTAGAGTCTCAGCATGCCTACTGATGTTATCTTGGATTTCCATAAGCATATACACACTGTTACAGTACATTTTAACTTTGGTAGGATTTTTCTTCTTCTTTGGTTACCTGAGTTTCCAGGATAAAAAACTTATCTGTTTGGGTTGTAGTTAAATAGCCACTAGGGGCATATTTGGCTTATGGGAGTTAATTACTTCATGTATTTATAGGTAGTTTTAGATAGGTACATAGTATAACTGCCTTGTAGGCTGTTTTCGAAATCTGAGACGTTGATGGAACATTACAGTAGATGAGGGCAGCAGTCTGAATGTGTGTCTCGAGCAATGATAGGTTCTATCATTTGCATATAGTTCCATTTCTCTCCGGGCAGTTCTACTTAGGAGGCAGACTGCATGGAGTTATGAGTATAGAAGAATACACTGGAAGAAATAAGACTACTAAGGTGAGTATTTTTTTCTTTCTTACATTTAGGGAGATAGTGTGGACTCTATGGACTCTGTTATGCAGTTTATGCACTTATTGTGCCTTCATCTATCCCTCTGACATGGTGCTAACCTTCAGCCCCTAGGGGAATGAAGGATAAAGAACTGGATTATTGACTTAGGCATATTTATATATATATGTATATATACTGTATATATATATATATATATATATATATATATATATACCATGTAGCTCTTGGGCTTGTATTCGCAGCTATGTGGATTATTTTACTTGGGTTTATATATTATTTGTAACCCCCTATGACGTATATTTTAATTTTGGATTGATAAATTGTGGATAGTAAGAGGAGTAGTGCCCTCATGGTTTTATAATCTATGTAGGTTAAATCTAAAATTAGTGACCTTGACTATGTGTCTATTATATATTAATAAACATAAAGTAAAAAAAATGAATTAGGGCTTTATAGTCTGGAAAACAGACACAAGAGAGGTGACCTTCTTATGATGTATAGAATAATAAACGATAGAAAATTACAATCAGAAATGGGTTTAGAACTACAAAAGAACCCATGGGACTCAGATGTCACAATTATCAGATCAAACTTGATCTGTGCAAAAACAATGAAAGATTAAATACATATACGCAGAGGGTAGGAAGGACCTAGAACACACTTATTTATTTATTTGTTCATTAAATTTTGTTAACCGGGTAAGCCCACTGGGCCCCGAGGGTCCCTTTTTCAGGGGCGACACGGAGTTAGTTACATAAAGCAAGGCAATACAATACAGGTAGTACAGTACAGGACATAGCATACAGGATTACAGTGACAGTATACAGTTTTCACAGCAGACAGCAGTTATATACAGCAAATTTACAAAGTTCAACAGTAGTAGCTGAAAGACTAGTGGCAAGAGTTTGCGCACCAAGCCACAGGGTGCGAGTTAGCTAGCCTTCAGGACAAGAGCAGTGACTATGGCTCAGGAGGTGCGTGCACAGCCCCTTCAGGAATATCACTAGGGAGGGGGCTTCCTGTAAGTGTGCAGGGAAATTGTTCCACTGTACAGGGGCACTATGGGCAAAGGATTTACTGCCTGCTACAGAGTGGATGGACCCTGGTCGATTCCAGGAGTTTTTCGCCCGAAGTGCGGAGTGGTCTGCTAGACCGCTTTTGAGCAAGTAGCCCAGTTAGCCCATTTGGAGGGTTAACATCAAGAAGCTTATATGTCCAGCTTAATAGAGGGTACTGAAGCCTGTGGCTTAGGGTAGGCCAGCTGAGTGAGGCAAGGACATCACAGTGGTGGATCCTTGGATGAGCTTTCGTGGCAAATCATACAATTTTATGGTACAGAGTTTGAAGTCTACAATGGTCGTGTTTTGCTAAGCCTAGTAGGGTTGGGGAGGCATAGGTAAGGGTTGGGAGGAGGATACTCTTTGCGATCACCAATCGGGTTTCAGGTATCATGTTAATGCTTAGACGGTAGAGCAAACCCAGTTTTTGGTGTATATTTTTTGTTACTAGATTGACATGTTGTTTTAGTGTAAGCCCCTGATCTAGTGTAAGTCCCAGGTATCTGAAGGATTGGACCACCTCAATAGTGGAACCAGATACAGTCAGTAGTGGGAGGAGGTGGGCCTGGGAAGGACCCAGGGATTTTGGTCCGAACAGAAGAGCTTTGGTCTTATTTGGGTTAAGGACCAGATGGTTTTCGACTAGCCAAGCTTCAGCCATGGCAAATTCTGACTGGAGCAGGGTCCCTAGGTTGTGCAAGTGCGACGCAGTTCTATAGAGTACCGCATCATCAGCGTACTGAACCATGGAGCTACTCCCACAGTGGAAACGGAGGTCGTTGACAAAAAGGGAGAACAAGAGTGGGCCCAGGATAGAACCTTGTGGGACCCCTTCATTTAGAGGCAGTGCTCCGGATGTTGCACCTCTCCACTTGACCTGTTGAGTACAGCCAGACAGGTAGTTGTGGAACCAGTTCAGGAAGTGTTGGTCAAGTCCAAGTTTACTCAATTTTGTTAGCAGGAGGGGGTGATCTACCAGGTCAAAGGCCTTGGTAAGGTCAATGAAGACTGCTCCTGTGGGGGTGCCTTCGTCCAAAGCTGCGAGGACGTCAGAGGTGAACCTGATGAGGGCAGTATCAGTCCCATGTTTTTGTCGGAAACCATGTTGTGAGGGAGCCAGAAGTTGGTTTCTTTCCAGGTAATCCCTGAGTTGGGAGTACATCAGCTACTCCTGGATCTTTGCAAGGGAGCAGAGGATAGAGACAGGTCTATAGTGACCTATTGTTTCCCTAGCTCCGCCCTTGTGGAGTGGTACCACAGGAGCCTGTTTCCATATTTTGGGGATTACTCCATCCTGTAGTGATCTGTTTATAAGCCAGGTGACTGGTAAGACAATAGCATGGGCAGCAGCCTTAAGCAGTCTTGGGTCCAGTCCATCTGGCCCCGAGGAACCAGTGGGTTTTAAGGATAGTAGGAGTACAATACTTCTTTGACTTGCACAGTCCTAAGGTAGAAGTGGGGAGTTGGAAGATCCTGGGTTTCAGTGACCGGGGTCCCTGGTTATGGTGTGGCGGATTAGTTCTGTATGAGCCCAGGTCAGTGAAGAAGCTATTAAAGGCAGCAACTGCCTCGCCTTCACCTGTTAAGGTTTGACCGGAGCAGGTTATATTGCCCTAGGGAGATTTATTTTGGTCTTTTATCAGGGAATTGATGCTGGACCAGAAGGACCGGGTCTGTCAAGGATCACCGCTGGAGGGTTTTAATGTAGACCCTTTTAGCTGTTTTAGAAGCTTTTTTGCACTGATTGCTCAGAGACCTGTAATCAGTTAGGTCTTCTGAGCTGGCAGAGCACCTTGCCTTTTTCCAGGCCTTGTCTCTGCCTATCATTAGGAATTTCAATTCCCATGTGATCCATCTGTGGCACTGACCTTTAGAGCATCTTTTCCTTACTGGAGCATGGAGATTGACCACAGTAGAGAATGTACACTGGAAGAACTGAGCGGCTTCCTCCACACTGTCTAGCCATCTGATTGGCATCCAATCAGCATTTCTCAAACAACACTGGAAGGCCTCAGGAGAGAAGCTGGAGAAGTCCCTAGCTACTGTGAGTCTAGGGGGAATCCTAGTGAGCCTGTTTTTCCAGATGCAAAAGGTGGGAGAATGGTCGCTCAGGGCATTCAACATTACTCCAGCCACCTGGATGTTCGCCGGTTTTGAGGCTAGGATCCAGTCAAGTGTGGAGTGGTTCCCTGCTTTTAGGTTTTGCCTGGTAAATTCAGTGATGACCTGGGTCAGGTTTGCTTCAAGGAGCGAGGCAGTGGACTTGCTCAGTGGCTGATCCCCACCTAAGGTTGAAATCCCCTAGGATCAGTAGCTGTGCTGGAGCAGCCCCTGCAAGGGCATATGTAAAGTCCTGAAGTGCTGAGTTGCCACCATTGGGAGGGTTGTATATGCAGCCTATGGTTAGGTGTTTTGCACAGTCCAGGACAATTTTGATCAATAGAGATTCGAGAACTAAAGAGCTTGGCAGGAGGATGGGGACAGGGAAGCCTCCAGCAAGGAAGATACGTAGATGAGGACCCACCCCCCTTTTTTTATCCTCTCTGTCTTTATGGAAGGTGTCGTAATTGGCAAGCTCCACTTCATGGGGGAGGATATGAGGCTTAAGTCATGATTCAGAGATGGCAAGCACATCTGGCCTGTACATCTCGACCCAGGATTGTACCTCATGCATCTTAGGTCGCGGGCTGCAGACATTCATATGGGCTACTCTCAGGCCCTTGGCATTATGCCATATTAGGTCACTGGGGGACCCTAGGGTTGAGTTGGCAAGTTAGGGTCCTGGGTTGGGATGGACATCGCCTGAGTGCATTAACAACAACAAGGCAATCAGGTTGAGGACCCTCTGCTGGATAAGAGGTGAAAGATTTGTTCACTTATCGGTCAACCCTGCAAAGATGACGTAGCATGCTCCCTTATTTATTATTATTTTTTTTATAATTTCTTTTGTTAACCGGGTAAACATATGAGCCAAGGCCCTTTTTCACATGCGACCCGAGACTGTAAAACAGTCACAAGATGTTATACAAAAAGATGACTTTTACATTCACTTAATACAAAAAATACAAATACATGACATATTAGACAATCAATATAATACAATTATTTAAAATAGCAGTGACATTTCAAGCTACTCAACAAATGATGCTTCAATTTCTTGTTGAATAAATTCTGACTACTCAAAGTTCTAAATTCAATAGGAAGATCATTCCAATATTTTGGTGCTTGGATAGAAAAACCTTGAGCACCCATTTTAGTTTTAGTGATTTTCAAATTTAAACAAGTAAGAAAATTTGATCTCAAATTTCTCGAAGCTTCCCTTACAGATATCAGAGAATACAAGGGGGAGAGATTTTTTTATCTCAATACATTATCCGTTTTACAACAAAGAGAGTAAATGGAACTTAAATTTGGTGGTAGAAACCCTGATACTTGATATAAAGTACAATGATGTGCATTATAAGGCAATCTATAAACAAATCTACAAATACTGTGAAATGAGCTAGCACGTGCAACAGGAGCAGAGAGTCCATTGTCAGTGTTGCAGGGCAGGATTTAAGGTGCGGGAGATGACAGTCCTGCGCACATCTAAGTAAGCTGGGGTAGTGACAGGCACTCATTTGTGCATCTACCCAGGCAGTTGCGGTGACGTAGAGGATAAACATGGCAGTAACCCTGTAAGGGGCTTGGTTTGGGTTTAGCCATGTGTTCCAGGGATCCTGGTGTCGTGGCTATGCTGCTTCTGTAAGAGGCATGGTGCTCTAAGTCAATGATCCCTTAGTAGTGGCACTAATATGTGTTTTTTCAGTGTGTGGTAGTACTTGCCCTCAGGCAGTGTTAGAGAATGCAGGGGGGGCGCTTTCGAGAGTTGCTCTCTGGTGACGTTCCTGGTTTGTGAAGCGAATACCCCTTAGAACATTAGGCTATCTAACACGGTGTGAATGGACTTATTCCACAGGTATCAACTTGTTCCTGGGGAGCCTTAGTTTTATACCTTCATGGAGGCCAAGGAAACCTCTTTTCCTCGCTCTGAAACTGGCACTGGCTACACCAGACCGGAGTCCCAGAGTGTGCAGTCTGAGCTGAGCTGCACAACTATAGGCCCGTGGCCAGGGCTGAAAGTAAGTGTTTGAAATACTTTTGAACTTATGCCGCAGGACGGGGGACATGCAGGCCAGCGAACGGCGGCCTCTGGTGGTGGCAGCTGATAAGCTGCAAATGGTGAAATGAGCTGATAGCTAAAACGTGTGCATGATCTCGCGTGATCTTGCCTATATAGCTCAAAGTCCACCAAGAGTTGTGGTGGGGGCGATGGGACAAGCAGTGTGTACTCGCAGCATGGAGACTCATCAGCTGTTTTGCTATTTCTTTTGTTTGTTGTTCCGTACCTGCTTGTACTTGTAGGAGTGAGGGCACCTCGACGCTGGCCCTCACGACTGTCCACCGGGGGGGTCCGTCCTTGAATTCTGCCCAGAGGAGGTGCATTGCTTTCGCTTGTAGGAGGGAAGGCACCTTGATGCTGGCCCTCATGACCGTCCACCCATGGGGGGGGTCCGTCCTTGAATTCTACCCAGAGGAGGTGCACTGCTTTTTGCTTTTGTAGGAGGAGGGCACTCAACGCTGGCCTCTCAATCATGGCCCACCTGGGGGAGAATTGCCTCACTGCTGAAATAATAAAATGTACAAATATAAACACATTTAAAACTAAACTTGATAAACACCTCCTTAGTAATGGGAATCTCTGACCCATCTATACAGGTAGACAGACTAGATGGGCAAATCGCCTTCTTCTGTCTATGTACCAGTATGAATACCAGTATGAAAGTATTTACAAAGGTACCATTTAAAGTGATATCATGCAGTACTGTATACAGTTGTCATGTATCGAGCTTGATATAGTATATATTTAATAGTGTATATGGTAAAGTGTTACTATAATTACTAGTTTTATCATAGACTTGGCGCAGACACCAAGTTTTGCAGGCAGGGGAGAGATGTAAGCCCCCTGTGGGGGCTTACCTTAATTGACCCATGTTTCTCCAGTTCTCTCCCAGGTTGCCTCCTGGTGTCTGCCCACTCCCACAATTACCACCGCCACCTCCCCAATCCTCTGGTGCTCCCAATACCCCCAGATAGCCCCAATACTTTATTTTAGCCCATTTTGAGCTTAAAAGTTGATCCGTGATCCGCCACTGTTTTCTCTTGCACTGTGGTGCATGGCGGCAATCGCGCATGTGTGGGAGTCCTTTGATCTCCTAATCATCGTGTTGTGGTAAAGCGTGGTGTATTTCCACGGTCCAAGTGCCCCTCCTTAGCTAAATGGGGACCAGAGACCAGAATGAGGTGAGAAGCCTCACTACTTTTTAAATAAAGAGTTTGTCTTGGGACTGTGTTTGAGGCTTATGAATATTAAACAGCCTCATGAATATTAATGAGACAGCTGCTTGCCAACTGTATTTTGGCGGCAGCGTAGGGTTGCCACCTGTCAGGTTTTTTACCTGGTGGTCAGGTTTTCAGGGTCCCTATCAGGTAATCCGGTTCCGCTCTGTGCGGGTCAGGTTTTTGAGCCATTTTGAGTGCTCATATACTTTTGAACCAAATGTTGTCATATTACTCATTGCTTCAGCTACATGTAAAAAATCCAGATTAAAGATTACAAAGAGCAAGTAGCACTAAATAAATGTTCGTAAAGTAAAGATAAAAAGGCTGTTTATAGTTGAAAAACACTCGTCTTTAATGCAATTAATACTAGTCTTTACTGATTTATATAACACATCTGGTGCAAATAAAGACATAAGTACGCAAAAAGATAAAAACACCTTAGCGCCTCAACTCACACGAGTCTTCAAAGACCCCTTTGAGACTCGCAGTGTGGAATCGCTAGGGTGTTTTTGTCTTTGCAGTGCTCGGTCTTTGCACCAGATGTGACATATAAATCAGTAAAGACTAGTATTAACTGCATTAAAGTTTGAGTGTTTTTTCAACTATAAACGCTCTTTTTAGTCTTTACTTTTACGTAACATTTATTTGGTGCTACTTGCTCTTTTGCGCTCTCTAACTCTGGATTTGTTCGTTTGTGGGGATGGCTGCCCTGTGGAGAGCTGCATGGTTACCTTTGGATTTCTGTTCGCGGTGTACATTTGGACTTTGCTTTCAGCTACATGTCCAGGTTACAAACAAGTTCTGTTGTCAATGCAGCCTTTTGTTTGTGAATGCAGTCACCCTGGGAGATGTAAAGTATGGCTATTAACACCATTAGCACGTACTTAACCTAATCTTTCCACTGCATCTTAAAGTAGCACAGCAGCACAGCTGCCCCCACCTTTTGTAACAGTAACAGAGCCAGTTGTCCTCCTCTTTCATTTGCTGGTAAACATTTTCATCGCTAACAGAATTTAGGCAATTTTAAATGTTTTGAATTATTTTTTCCTCAAGAAAAAAGTATGGTCACTTCTTAGGCTTTGAAACAGTACTGTGGACAAGAACAGGAAATGGAGGCAGAAAAAAATATAACGTATGTATACTGTTGTATGCTATTTACAGTTATTTCCCTCGTCTCCCCCACGATCATATCTGTAAATGAGATTTCTTTTACCTCTGTATGTTTATCTGGTTAACCAATGTCAATAAATCAATACATACATAAGTAAATAAATAACTAGGAAGAACCTAGGAAAGTAACTTTAACAGGTGTAGTACAGTAACCTAACATTTTTATTTAGCTGCTGCTTTAAGTGTTGCCTTTTATTGGAAGAACAGTGCATGATGAGACATGAAAAGGGGTGGGGCTAGGGGTGGAGCTTAGGATCCGGGTTTTGCCTCATCCAAAGGCGGCAACCCTATGGCAGAGACTGGAACACAAATGTCAATAAATGGTGAAGAGTGGGCTCAATTGAAAGGGCACAGTTGGGGCTACATGTCTGTGGGAAAATCATAAATAAATAAATTGTTTACACTGGCTGCACCAGACTGCTAAAGTGGGGAAATGTATAGACTGCAAGGGAACTGGGATATGTTATCAGTCATTTTGGCAGCATTTCGACCAATCGGGATCCAGAATTGGACACTCGGGAGTGTCCTAATGATTTCTGGGGGATAAAACAGGGACAATGTTTGGGCGCCCCAAATCTGACCAGTTAAAGGACTGGGACTGTGAATTACAGCTTTGGTAGCAAATCAGATTTGAGGACTTTGCCATTTATTTAAGAGGGATTGTTTGAACTGGAGTCAGTGTGGAGAGTCCTGCTCGAGCCGCCGAGAGAGAAGGAACCTGTATGGTTCCACTGCCGAACAGCAGGAGAATCGGCCTGATTGAAGTCCTGTGGGACTTAAAACTGACAAAAAGCAGAATCAGAAGAAGCATCTTCAGTAACTCAGGCTGAGTTCAGAGACTTTGGTGCTGCAAGAGTGGTTTTGCCTAAGAAAAGGGCAATTACAGAGCCTGTGAGAAAATTGCTCGAGCTAAGGGCTCCAGTGCCATTTGGAGCCTGTGGATGTTGCGTTTGTCTCCTGCCACGTTCAGAAGACCTGTTGCTAGTTGTTCCTGTTTGTTTCTGAATTAAGTTAAGTCAGACTGCAAGCTGCAAGCTGAGTGAGAGTTCTGAACTGTATCTAAAGTTGAACTTCATGCACTGGGCCTGTGCCAGCTACAGCCCTAGAGACTGTTACTGTACCAGATCCAACATCTGCACGGTGAGAGACCAGCCTTGGAGAGTCAGCCCCTGCGGAGAAGCACGTTGGAGGTTGTGGACATCTACAGGGAAAGGCCGTGAAGTGCAGGTGAGTCATGTTGGCCCCCATCCCCACCAGAATCCTGGAAAGTCAGAAGGTCCATGGTGTCACCAGTCATCTCTTCAGTCTGTCTGGGTGCAGTGAGTGCAATCAGGGTAGCCCCCTGCAACAACCAAATAACTGTTCTGTGTTATCTGATTTGCCTTATAATTCCTTGGTGGGTTCAATTGTGGCTACAGACCGTCCAGACTGGGATTACAAATAGTCTGTTTCTTGAAAGTATTTTATCTATCTAATAACGCCCTTCTCTCCATCAAGGGCCCCAACCAGCTGCAAAGCTGGCCAACTCGTGGCAATGCCTCAGGCCTGCTACCTACTCCACTCTGGGTACCCAGCAGCTGATTAAACTGATTAGTTCAGGGACTAATGTGATAAATAATAAATGCTATCTGTTTAAATACAGCGCTGCAATAATTAAGCTAAATCCTCACCCTTCCCTTGTTCAAGTCCCCTGAATAAATCAGATTTACTGTTTGATGCTAATTTGGGCTGTGAGCATATTATCACTCAGTGTCCAGTTACTGGGTCATTCAAAGGGGTACTGTGAAACTGCAGTGTTACTGCTAAAACTGTTCTTTTGCAGGGGACACAGGGGTTATCCTAGAAGTCCAGGGCCTGTTGGTAAGTGTAAAGCTGGTGAGCATATTATTAGCACCAGCCATTAAATGTGGTATTGCAGGAAAAGTACATTGCTTATTTTCAGTCTGTGTGTTGGGCCACTAGCTGGGGTTGTGGGTAGGTATAGCTTCCCAGAGGGCTGCACTAGTTTGGAAATTTACCCACATAAAGGAGAAATGTAAGTGTCCCAAATCACCCACCCCTGCAAGCCTTACCCCCCGATTAGGGGTTTCGCAAATAGAGCTCCCTGTTCTGTCCATTTCAACTTACTCTATTTAATTTTTGAAAAGTCCGGTGTTCACCAAAATGGTGCATGCTCTGTAGCTCCATTTTGTGACAAAGTGCGGCGCCACATCACTCGGCTCCAGTACAAGTGTATTGGAGCCGAGCGGTCTGGCACTGCACTTTGACACGAAATGGAGCTACAGAGCATGCACCATTTTAGCAAACGCTGGACTTTTCAAAAATTAAATAAAGTAAGTTGAAATTGACAGAACAGGGAGCTCTATTTGCAAAACCCCTAATCGGGGATAAGGCTTACAGGGATGGGTGATTTGGGACAATTATAGTTCTCCTCTAATTATTACTCTGGGTGGAGGCACCATAATTCGAACCCAGGTCCCTCAACCTGCAGTCAGGGCAGCAGGCAAGGAGTAGTAGCCCTTGGTATAACGGCACCAGGGTTACATCTGCACTTCAGCATTACTTTCAGAAATAAGGTGTTTTATGTATTACAATTTACTAGAGAATACATGTTTTCATTTTTGATGTTCCTTTCCAAGGTGTAAAGCACATCTTAGTGGTCTATCTAAAAAGTCTGTGTAAAAAGCATTTGTCTCTCTCCTGTTAACATCACAATACCTTTGTTTATGACTTCATAGTGCTCTCCATGGCAGCAGACTGTGATGTCACAAAACAATTGTGTGGTTAGCAGGGGACAGTGTCAGATACATTTTGAAAGACTCTGTGAAGTAAGTGCTGTATTACCTACAGTATTTAGTATAGACCAATAGCAGGGGAAAGTAAAAAAAAATAGAAAACAATCAATTTAAAACAAAACTGGTGTACATCTAGTGTTTTTAAACTTATTATTGTATTAGAGTGTTGCCCTTCAAGACTCTTGCTAAAGTAAAAGAATAACCTTAAATGGAGATCATTCCCAATAGAGTTAACCCCGTTATGGAACAATTGTTCCATGTAAAAAAAGCGAATCAAAAATAGCAATAATCAATATCGCGAATGCATTACGGCGAACTGAAAAATAGCGTCTGTAAATAATGGCTTACCTATTTTCGGCTACTGCAATAAAAGCGCACCATCTGAATAAATCTTTTGGTTCCAAATAATTGGTAACAAACTTTGTATACTGTATGTACTACGATCGTGTATTTCCTGTTACCCACAATGCAACGGCTTTCATTTTAAAGGGGAACTGCTATTTTACACAGCATTCCATGGAGACAGGTGGTGAGAGATTGAGATGGATACATTTGAAATGGTCGTTAGCCAGAAAGGTAAGCCACTGGCAATACATGCTGGCTTCTTGTATAGAAAAGACAAAGAAAGGGGTTAAAAGATTTATTGGCACTGTGCAGTTGGTCCCAAATTCTCCTGTCTTGCTCGTATGCACACGGTAGGGAACTCAGTTGTTTCTGTACTGAAACAGCATACTCACACACCTGATGCTGCAGAAGTAGGTGCTCGCAAAATCATGGCCAGTGTCTGAGAACGAGCCCGGTCAAGCATGGAGACCACGTCACAGGTGGTCGTGCAATGCACAACCACAGCCCCTGAGTCAGTAACTGGGCGTTTACCAGGAGTGCCACTGATGAAAAGAACTATACAGCGGATCAGACAGGTGGAGCATGGCTGTCCTGTCACTCCTGCTTCTGTTCAAGAACTGGATATCCCCCCTAGAATTTCAAACTTCTTGTTCAGGAGAAAAATTTCTCCTATATGACAGTGGCAAGGAAAAGGATCGCTTCCTTTTATTTGCCACAGAAGGTAATATTAAAATGCTACAGGAGTGCAGCCATTGGATGTTAGATGGCACTTTTAAATCGTGCCCTTTGTTATTTCAACAGCTGTACATTATTCATTGCCTTAAATCAGGAGAAGTTGTAACAGCAGTGTATGTTCTTATGTCCACAAGAAGTTCCGCAGCATACTGTAGGCTATATGAATTACTACAAGCAATGTGGCCAAACTTGAATCCCGGAGTATGCTATAATGGACTTTGAAAGGGCTGCATGGCTTGCATTTAGTGCTTGTTTTCCTAATGCAGAGATACGTGGCTGTTTTTTCCATTTTGCTCAGGCACTTTGGAGGAGGATACAGAAGCTCCCACTAGTGCTGGAGAAGTACACAGAAGATCCAGATTTTGCCCTACCACTTCGCATGTTGTTGTCTTTGGCTTTTGTTCCAACAGAAGATGTTGTTTCAACATTTGAGGAGTTGAATAGGTGGGAGTTTTTCTGTATTAATGCTAGTCTGATAACGCCACTAATTGAGTACTTTGAAAGTACATGGATCGGACAACGAAGGGGCAGGACTGGTAGAAGAAGTGCTTTATTCCCCCCACACCAGTGGAATTGTTCCGTGGCAACTACACAGGGAATGGCTCGTATAAATAATGCTGTGGAGGGTTGGCATCAGTGGTTTAACAGCCGTCTAGGTGCTTGTCACCCAACCATTTGGAGATTCATTCTGTGCCTGAAAGAAGAACAACGGCTGACTGAGATGAGGCTGGAACAAATGGTTTCAGGAGCAAGTACAAGTTCCAGAAAAAAGAAATACAAAAACAGGGACGAAAGAGTCATTTCTATTGTGAAGGAATATTCTCATCGAAGCAGATACGAATATCTGCGAGGCCTTGCATACAATTTTCAGTTCCAGGTCTAACTGAAAGCAAAGGAGGCTGTTTTACAATTAGTGCACTATCGGTGGAGGATTAAATAAAGCAAACCAAGTCATCAAGACTTGTTTTTTTTTAAACGCTAGATGCCGCTGTTTTGACGTGGGGGAGTAAAGCACCTCTTACACCAGTGCTGACCTTATGTGTTGTTTTGCTGACCAATGATACTTCCTAGGCTGCTGACAGGTGAGACAGTCATTTGGGAGAGTCGCTATAATAGTGCTGCTGCATACATGTTGTTTGGTGAGAGTCGCTATTATAGTGGAGAGTCGCTACCCTACTGCTGCTTCCTGGTTGTTCACCTGCTGTGCTGTGCTCGCATTAGTCATTTGGGAGAGTCGCTATAATAGTGCTGCTACATAGGTGTTGTTTGGTGAGAGTCGCTATTATAGTGGAGAGTCGCTACCCTAGTAGTGCTTCCTGGTTGTTCACCTGCTGTGCTGTGCTCGTATTAGTCGCTATTTATGCCTGCTCGCTATTATTACTGTCGCTGTATTATTACTTCGCTGATTTGCCTTCACTGTTATTGCAGTTGCGTTTTTAGAGTAGCTATTATCATGGGTTACCTGGAACAATCACATACTTAGTTTGAAGGCAACGGACTCGGATACTACAGCATGGGAAAAAAAAAACATATAAGAAATGTCTCTGATTTGATAGATGCATGAATCAAAGCCCTGTATGCATTTGACTCCTTCAAATAACTGTGTGGTCTACACAGATTACAATTCAGATTGGGAATATGATTCAGAAAGCTTATCAGAGGCCAGATATTCTGTAGCCACTACCCCCGATGTTTCTGGAGCAGATGATATTGTGGGTACCTCCCATATTGCTTTACCCGAAAATGTCTCATTCAACCCCCAGGAAATCTTACTGTATTCTGACAATTGCAGTATGGTCTCTCCATAGCACTGCCCCAGAGCCGAAATGGTTAATAGAACCTATGCTAATGATTGAGTGTTAGGCTCAAGCTCGGTTTTCAAATCACTGTTCCTGGTTGCACTTCCTGCAACCGTCAGATTCTTTACTCCGCTTGCCTCTGCAAGACGTCTCCAGAGAGCTCTCCTTCACTTCATCTGAAGAAGTTATTTTTCTTGGTTTAAATTGTAGTCCATTTTATTTTCCTTGATTTTTCAAGCACTGTCCTTGGTTCACAGGTAGAATTAGTTAGATAGTGTTAGTTTGGTAAGTTTTATCAGTTCCTCTCCTGTTCTCCCTAACCGGGAAGGAACCGATGCTTTGATTTGGTTTGATTTTATTTAATTTTGGTACCGTCCGGTAAGGAGGTTTAGTTATTTTAAACTTTTGAGAAAATTTACCAAGGTAATTCTTGGTTCACTTCGGTTCTAATCAACTGATAAATGTTACAGCCTAAGAAACAAACGGGTCCCAGAGGTTTCCAACATTGTACAGAGTGTGGGGAACTGTTCGCTAAAGCAGATCCTCATTTAATTTGTGTTATTTGTTTGGGGTTTGACCACCTCAAGGAGGACTGTAAAATTTGTAAAAATGTCCCGCAGTCGACACTTGATAGGTGACTTAAATGACTGCAGGAGAAAATGTCTGAGAAAACCACTGAACCGGTAGCAGACACTCATAAGGAATCGGGGAACCAGCCCTCTGATATGGGTGACTCCTCATCTACTAAAAAGAGATCTGCCGAATTTGCCACTGACCCAGCACATTCAGGCAAAAGAAAAAAGAAAGAAAAACACACAGCGGTTGAACCGCAACCAAAGGCATCGGTTCCAACCCTTGAGGAGATAACGAACGCGATTTGCATAATTCAGTCCTTGCAGGCCAGTCCGGTCCCGGTTGAAAAAATTACAGTGTTTGGCTACTGCAGGCTCTGCTTTGGTTCCTGGTTCATGGGAACCTGAAGTGGAGGTTTGTGCACAGGAATATTATGAAGAGGATGACGATGATGATGAAGAAGACTATGGGGAGCCTATTGAACCAGATATCTCCCCAGATCCTCACAGACCTGACTCCCCTGATAAGGGAACTGAGGATTATACATCTCATTTTCAGTTCATTAGGCAGGTGTCTCTGTCTTGGCCTTTCCCACTCAAGAATCCACTGATGAGGAGGAAGAACAAGATTACATAGAGATGATGGATGTGCCAACCTCTAAAAGGGTTTTGTTGCCCATCCATAAATCCCTAAAGAAACAGGTCCTGAAAGTACTGCATACCCCCATTTCCATTCCACCCCTAGAAAGAAAAGTGGATAAGAAGTACTGGGTGGCTAAAGGTGGACACCCTAGCCATGAAGGGGTGGTGTAGGCTGTGATAAGGCTGGCATTCTTTTAGCTTCACATCCTCCTGATAAAAGGCTCTAGAAGGATAGATTCAATTGCCAAAAAACAGTACCTAGGGTCTTCTCTTGCAATAAATCAGGCATCTTATGTGGCCTATGTTGTAAGGTATCAGAGGACTTTGTGGAACACTGTGGTAGAAATCACAAAGTCAGTGCTAGCCCCTATGGCAGCGGATTTGGAGGAAGCGGCAAAAAGGGGCATAGAGGCATCTAAAGTGCAATTTCGTATGGCAGTAGGCAGTAACGATACCGCTGCCAGACATATGGCCTCTTCCATATCTCTAAGAAGGTTTGCCTGGCTCAGGACAACTAACCTGACTCAGAACACCCAGTCCAAAGCAATGGACTTTCCATGTGAGCCTCTGTCTCTGTTTGTTGAGCAGACAGAGGCTTACATGAAGAAAATGGATGAGTACAAAACAGCCTATCAAAGTGCTGCTGCTAAGGAGAAGCCCTCTACACCCCATAAGCAGCAAGCCAGGGGTCCCAGAGGCAGGCCTTGTAGGCCATTCTTTCAGCCCCAAGCTTACCCCCAGTACCAGCAGCAGAAGGGCTGCTTTAGAGACAGGGACAGAAGGGGTGGTAACCAGATAGCCCCTAGCACTCAGCCAGCTTTCCAACCTAATCAGACACCCTGAGAGAACTGCTCAGGTCACCTCCCTGGTACCAGTAGGAGGCAGGTTGGCCCACTACCTCCAGGAATGGAAATCCATTACTACAGACAAGTGGGTCCTGGAGGTAGAGGGCCAAGGTCTGGCCCTCAGTTTCAAATTAAAAACAAGGCTGAGGGCAAACGTTTTTCAGCCTTCCTCCCCAGCAGAAACCCTGTTACTTGAGAAGGGAGTATTAAATCTATCCCTAGGAGCAATAGAGCCAGTTCCCCTGCAGCAGAGGGGGGGAAAAGCCTCTATTCAAGGTACTTCCTCACTATTAAGAAAACAGGGGAGTGGCAACCCATATTGGATCTCAGACATCTGAACAAGCATTTACGGAAACCAAAATTCAAAATGGTCACTCTGTCTACAATTCTGCCCATTTTAAAGCAAGGGGATTGGTTTGCATCCCTAGATCTCAAGGATGCATACTTCCACATCCCACTGAGGCAGTCACGCAGAAAATTTCTCAGGTTCAAACTGCCCTCAGGCCATTACCAGTTCAAGGCAATGCCTTTCAGTCTCACTTCTGCTCCAAGGGTGTTCACAAAATGTCTGGCTGTAGTTGTGGCACACCTAAAAAGACAAGGAATGGCAATATTTTCCCTACCTAGATGACTGGTTAATCGTAGGGCAAACTCCTCAACAGGTCAGACAGTCCCTAGTACTCACACAGTATCTTCTGCAGTCCCTAGGATTGTTAATAAATCAGAAAAACTCGGTGCTGCAACCAGTGCAGCTCCTAGAATTCATAGGGGCTCAATTGGATTCAGTGAAAGGAAAAGCTTTTCTTCCGCAGGAAAGGGCAAGCAACTTGGTACAGTTGGCAAGCTCTTTCAAACCTTGCAACCTCAGGCCTGCCAGGCACTTCCTACAGTTGTTGGACCACATGGCAGCATCAACAACTACAGTGCTAGGAGCAAGGTTTCAGATGAGAAATATTCAATATCATCTAAGACAATACTGGCTCCAAAAGAAAGATTCACTGTCAAAGCTGGTGTTAGTAACCCAAACTTTCGTGTAGGCTCTGCAGTGGTGGCTAGAAGAAGAGAACCTCAGGCAGGGAGTTCCCTTCCTACAAGTACAACCCTCCAGAGTACTTACCACAGATGCATCCCTCCTAGGGTGGGGAGCACATCTAGAGGAGAATACTGTCCATGGTCCGTGGTCAAAGCAAGAGTCTGTGCTTCACATCAATCTGCTGGAACGCAGGGCAGTTTTGTTAGCATTGCAGGCATTTGCCAGTATGCTTCAGGGGAATGTGGTACAGGTCAGAACAGACAACACAACCACAATGTACTACATCAACAAACAATGAGGCACAAGGTCCACTCCTTTATGCACAGAGGTCATGAAGATATGGACCCTGGCTTATTCACTAAATATCCAGTTGTCAGCTATTCATCTGCCAAGCAAAGACAATGTCTTGGCAGATGCGCTAAGCAGATTACATCAGAGCCACCGTGAACAGTCAGGTACTACAAGTGGTATTCAAAAGGTGGAGGATCCCAGAGATAGACCTCTTCACCTCAACAGACAATCAGCAACTTCCAAGATATTGTTGCAGGCCACCAGTGACAGGTTCAATGCCACTGGATGCACTAGTTCTGGACTGGACAGGGAAGTTCCCTCCATTTCCCTTGTTACTAATGGTTCTGACCAAGCTCAGATCCCAGTCTGCCACACTAATTTTTTTTTTTTAAACTTTCTTTTTATTGTTTTCACAATAGGCAGTATCATAGTGTACAATCATCTGTCAAGTATCAATATTGAGTTACCAGATACATCCAATGTAAAATTAGGATACTTAGAGCCTAGACAGTTTGGATTCAGGACGAGGGGGATAGAACTAAATAAGGTATTTATACGACTATGGTAACTAAAATAAGCTACAGCAAACTAAGGCCTTTGGGGGCAAATGCATAATGTTCAGAGTCCATAAATGTTAACTCGACATCCCGTGCTGATGTGTCCCCCATTCCTTAAATAAGGTGCTCCTAAAATGAATAGTACTGTTAATATAAAGCTCCAGCAATATTTCAATAAACGTTTTTAGCTACAGGAAAAACATATGAATCATGCTTTACAACTTAGAAAAAACAGTAATAGAAACTCGAGTTCTGATATAGTGAGAATCAAGTTCCAAAATTTGTAATAACCAGTCAAGTCCCAGCATCTGAGTCTGAGTCACTGATAATTTGATCTTCGGATGATTTAAACTCCCGAACAATTAATTCCACTTTTTTACCTACTTCCAGCGGATCGGTGTATTGATAGGTTTTACCACCGTAATAGATGCGTAGTCGGGCCGGCATCAGGAGGGAATGTGAAACTCCTAGGACTCGGAGTCGAGCTTGCACTGCGTCAAATTTCTTCCTCTGGGTGCGCATAGCAAAGGAGAGGTCTGGGAAGAGATGGACTGTAGACACATCATAATCTAGTCCACCTGAGGATCTCGCCGATTGCAAGAGACGATCCCTGACAAGGGAACTAGCTGTAACCAGCAGAACCACTCTTGGTGCCTCGCCACATGGCCCTATAGCATGGGGTGTAATCCGGAAGGCTTTAAAGAACTGCCCCTCCAGGGTATCCTGTGGAATGTGAAGCACTGCAGGTAACCAGGCTTGTAGAAAAGAAATGAGATCCTCCTCTTCGCTGCCATCTGGAAGCCCAATTACTCGAAATACGACACCCTGTTTGAGTTCTCCAATGCCTCTAACCTATAGCGAAGTTGGGCGTTTTCTTGTACAAGTTTGGAAGTTGTTGTTAGGGCTTGAGCAGCCATTTTTTCTGCAGTCTCAGCTGTTTTATTGACCACCTCTAGTTTTGCATCTTGCTCTGCAAAGCGCTGGATGATCGACTCTATCTTAGAGTCGATCGCTTGCATAGAGGCCTGTAACACTCTCCAAGGGGGCTCTCCACTGGCGATAGTCGTTAGGGAGTTTGCGGCCTGTTCAACTGCTGCTGCTGCATTTTTAGGTCCACCTCCTGTAGCTTTCTGGTTACGACCCATGATCATTTTTGGTATCCCACAACTCCGGATAACTCGAGCTGTCCACTGCTGCAATCAGATTCAGTATTAACCCACAGCAAATTATGATTTTTAGCAAATAAAGCTTAGTAATATGCAGAGCTGCACTTAAGTGTGGTTTTCCAGTTTGCTGCTCCACAGCACCCCCCCCCAGGCCACAATGATTCTAATTGTTCCAGTTTGGGCCAAGCAACCTTGGTACTCTATGGCACTGGATCTATCAATAGCCAAGCCGGTCAGCCTCCCCAGGAAGCACATCCTATTGACCTCATCCCAGGGCAGAATCCTGTATCCGACCTGCAGTCCCTCAGGCTCAAGGCCTGGCTCTTGAGGACCTAGAGTATGCCAACTGGCATCTTTCAGAAAGTGTCATGGCGGTCCTCAGGGTTTCTAGAAAACCCTCTACCAGAAAGATTTATTCTTCCAAATGGAAAAGATTTTCTATTTGGTGTTAGAATAAAAACCTGAACCATAATCAGGCAGGATTGCCTGTGGTTTTGGATTACCTTATCCACCTTCACTCTCTGGGCTTAATGCTATCCACATTGAAGGTACATTTGGCTGCAATTTCTGCTTACTTGTCAGCAGGTAAGACATCTTCCCTGGCATCTAACCCTGTGTTTAGGAGTTCCTTTAAGGGGCTGATGCATTTGCACCCACCTCACAGAATTCCCACTCCAGTATGGGATCTTAATATTTGCATAGCACAGCTTAAGCAACCACCATTTGAACCATTGGCATCAGCTGATCTCAAGTATGTGACTTGAAAGACTGTGTTCCTGGTTGCCATTACCTCTGCCAGGAGGATCAGTGAACTCCAGGCTTTGTCCATGGAGCCTAATTATGTGGCATTCCATAGGGACAAAGTGGTCCTTAGGACAAATAAGTTCTTTCCAAAGGTGGTTTCAGATTTTCACATTAATCAATCCATCACACTTCCAGTCTTCTTTACTGACCATCCTATTTCAGGTGAACACAGACTGTATAGCTTGGATGTTAAAAGAGCTATCAGCTACTACCTGGAACACACAAAAAGTCATAGAGGGGATACAACCCAACTCTTTTTGACTTATGGGAATGTAGGGAGAGGCAAACCTGCCACTAAGAGATCCATAGCAAGATGGATTGTGGCATGTATCCAGTTCGGTTATGGCAAAATGGGCAAACAGCCCCCTCAGGGGCTCAGGGCCCATTCTACAAGGAGGACAGCTGCATCTATAGCAGCTCTTAGAGATATTCCTTTATTGGAAATCTGTAAAGCAGCTACCTGGAAAACAGTCCACACATTCACTAAGCATTATTGTTTGGATACCCAGGCCAGGAGCGATGTATGGTTTGGCATAGCAGTTTTACAGAGCCTGCTTCCTAAATAGGTCCTCTGCCCACCTCCAAAGACACTGCTTGGGTAGTCTGCAATTGTCAGAATACAGTAAGATTTCCTGGGGTTTGAAGAAAACCTTACTTACCACAGTAATCTTGTTTTTTCTTCTAAGGGAATCGCTCTTTATTCTGAGCTCCCACCCTTCCTCCCCTGCTAGGACCTACAGTATGCTGCACATTGCCTGTTACTCATGTTGGAAACCTATGGGTGCCTATTAGTTTCTTGGGCATCTGTTGACTTGAGTCTTAGTAATGCCCTTTGTTATTTGAAGGTGTTTTCCTACCCTAGTCAGGGTATTGAGATTAGTTAAGTTAGCTTAGTATTTTTAGCTTCTGCATGTTTCGTAAGAATCTGACGGTTGCAGGAAGTGCAGCCAGGGACAGTGATTTGAAAAACGAGCTCGAGCCTAACATTCCATCATTAGCATAGGTTCTAGTAACCATTTCGGCTCCGGGGCAGTCCTATGGTGAGACCATATTGCAATTGTTAGAATACAGTAAGATTCCCTTAAAAGAAACAAGATTACTATGGTAAGTATTGTTTTCTTCCAGGCCTTTGTGAGGAAAATGGCCAGGAAGCTGAACATTACCCTCCAGGACTCTTGAATCCAAAGGGGAGTTCCAATTCATGGATATAAAAAATAAGACCTCCACTGGGAGAGACTGTTTACCTGTAACAGAAGATTTTCAAGCTGTAGCTAAACTGGTCTGGAATGAACCCTCACATATATCGGCAAGGAATAAAAGAGTTGATAGGAGGTAGGCTGTTACCAAGTACTTTCAGCTTGCAGTTGAAAGCTTAATTCTCATGGCTGTAGCAGATAAGTCCAGATCCACCCTTTTTGGCTAGCCCTCCTAAAGAAGAGGTCACAAGATGCATTCTCTCGAAACAGGGTGTATTGTAATGCCTCCCTGACATTTGGCAGGCTACCTACTTGAGGTATTCTGCCAAGAACTAGCACACCCTGCCTCTTGTGGGCAAACTACCTGAGGAGGAAAGAAAAATTAATCAGCTCATCACAGCAATGTTGTTGCTTCTCACTGATCCCTCACTATGCTTACACTTGGCATCTAGCGCCCGACTGATACACAAGGAGACAGAATCTGTTATTTTTGTTATTTGTACTTTATTCAGGAATCATACAAATTATGCCAACTTCCACAGGTCAACAAACAGTACTTACAGTAAAAAACATCTTGTTTGTGTGGAACAGTAATCTCATGTGTTACACTCGTATTTTCTTCCCTCATTTTTTAACACTATTTTTGTATTTTTTTTATAAAACACTAACAGGGCAGAAAAAAAATCCCAAATTAGGAAAAATAAAACCCTTATAACCACTATACCTGGGAGGCGTATCTTTTCATTTACTGTACAGTTTTCAAATAATGAAGTTTTTTGGTCTCCTTTTTGGTGTGTGTGTGTTGTGGTGGTGGGGGGGTGGTAATGTACCAACCCAAGTACTAGCTCCCATTTCTTTCATACATACTCATCCTGCTGGTCCTGTCCTACTCCTTCTGCTCCTTCCATGTCCTGTGCAATCTCTCAGGCAGCATTCCATTATGTCCATCTTTCTACATACTTTTCCTTCTTATCTTGCACCTGATAAGTTACACCTTCCTTCTAATCCCATGTATTCTTCTATATTCATAACTGTATGCAGTCTGCTTCCTAAGTAGAACTGCCTGGAGAGAAATGAAACTATATGCAAATGATAGACCCTATCATTGCTCGAGACACATATTCAAACTTCTGCCCTCATATACTGTAACGTTCCATCAATGTCTCAGATTTCTCTCTCCGCCTGACAAGTCAGACACCTGGAGATCTTCCTCTCAACTGTTCATGCTGATTCCAGTTTACACAAGTATAATTTTGTCTATATTTGAGCTGTTGCCCTCATTTATTTTTTAATTTAGTTCTAATTACTTTTTAAAGTTAAATTGATTTAGTTTAGAGGTAAAATTTTATTTTTTTCTCGGTTCCTCATGGTTCGGGATAACCACTGAGGAACTGGGGCTTTCTTAGTAATATTGGCACTTTTCGCCATAGTTTAAGTGTTATTTTTATTATATTTTTCTGTGTTTAAATTTCTATTTTGAAACTGAGCAGTCGGCTCTTCTGAACCAATACTCTGGTTTCCGTGAACCACTGACTCGGTTCAATTCTAAAAATTATCAGTTCTTTCTCGGATCCTTAACCGGTTCCTGAACCAACAAAAAAAAACCCAAAAACGTTAGTTTGAATACTAATAAGCGGTTATTGTTTTTTCTCCTGGAAATGGAATTACAAGAAAAACCAAAGAAAAAGACTGATCCCCCAGGTTTTAAAAATTGTACTAAGTGTGGGGAAATGTTTGCAAAAGCTGACAAACACGATTTATGTTTAGTCTGCTTGGGACCTGATCATTTTTCACCAGACTGTGCCATATGTAAATCCTTTCCTCTAAAAACTATTGAGAAAGGAATGGAAAGGCTGAGGAAAAAAGTGGACAGTGGTCTCTCAGGCTCTAACCGGCCATCAAAAACTACTTGTGAAACCGCTACATCCACTGTTACCACCCCTGATAAGGGTGTTTCTAGCACTTTGGAAATGGGGAGTGGTCCGGCTGACTCTCCGGCCCCCTCCAAGAAATCCAAGAAAACCAAACACTTAGAACCCCAGGCTTCTGCACCTCAAAGGGTTTCTACTGTGTCTCACAGCCTACCATCTGCAGAGGAGATAGCTCAGGCTATGAAAGTTTTGCAGACTTTACAAGGGATCCTGCCTGTTCAACCTGCTCCTCCAAAGGCTCCTGCCCCAGCTCCTGTTCCTGAACCACAGGAACCTGAATATGAAGACTATGGTTAGATGGATCCTGAACAGGATGAGCCCATAGAGCCTGAAATCTCACCTGAACAGGAGTTCGGTTCTCCTCCTCGACCTGCGTATGTTTCATCTCACTTTTCTTTTGTGAGAAAAATAGTGGATGCCTTGGATTTGGCTACCACCGAAGTGGTCGATGATGATGATGAGGAGGCCGAATACCTAGAGATCATGGGTTTAACACCCACAAAAAAGGTATATCTGTCAATTAACAAGTTCTTTAAAAAAGACTTGTTAAAGATTTTACAGACTCCTAACTTTTTAACAAATCTACAATCCAATTAGCGGCCTCCGAGCTCCCGAGGTGCCAAATTATTAATTGTAACAACGTTCTACAATGTTACCGGCTACTCGCGTAGAGAAATAACTGCTTCCATCACTGGGAATACATTAATAAATATGCTTTTATTTATAAAAAGTTTTTGGTAGCACCCCACCAACTCACACCATCAACCGTCAACGTTTCAAGCCCACTTGCTCTTTATCAAGACAATGGCCCCCTCTATTGTTAAGCTTAAATAGTGCATTACCTTAATTACTATAGTTACAACACATTTTTACCTTATATAATGGCAAAGACACTCATTAAAACTTACATCACACCAATTCTTCTATTTAAATATCTACTCATACATACAATATGAATCATCTAAACTATGCTTAAAGTTAACTACACATTATACTATACTATAAAATCTAACCATCTATATTATTGCACTAACTAAAAGCCCTATAATTATCATCATTGGCACAGTACAAAAACATTTAATCATCACTGCAAGGGGGAGTAGAACCTACTCATCTTGTATTTTACATGTGATATTTTACATATAACATTACAAAATGTATGCATCCTTATATTAGCAAAAGCATCAATCATTAGCAAATTCATTGGCTATAAAATGCAGCTCTGATATTTAATCTGCATACACGTTCCCCCCCCAAAAAAAAATTAAATAAATGGAGGGGGAGCTGGACCTGGTCAAATTATAATTCGCTCATAATATACATGTGTCTTTGTATTGACATAAATATTGAGGGATTTTTGAAATATAATGTAATGTCTTTACGCAGACAACAATTTTTTAATGACATCATAACTTTTTTGCCCATGGATATACTATAAAAACCATAAATAATTGCCAGGAAGCAAATCTAATGATTCCATAATACAAATTTCACTATTTACTTATTCGGGAAGGGTAGCAAAATCAGCATTTTGAGGATATCACAGCTTTTTGAACTCATTTTGCCAGCAAAGGTGCTAGCTGAAAATGTCCATTTAGACCCAGTACTTCATTAGCCCTTAATTTAAACTGCCAAAAGGTTTCTTTACTGAGCAATCAGTTATCCAAATCTCTACCATGCATATCCATTGCCACATGTTCTATGCCACAGAATCTAAAAAATTACCATTACCATGTTTTTTAATATGTACCGCTAGTGCATTTTCTGTCATTCCCAGTCTTATATGCCTCAGATGTTCCACAATGCGTTTCTTAATTTTTGTTTCGTTTTACCTACATAGAAACTATTGCAAACACATTTAGCCAAATATACTACTTGCTCCATACTACAGGTTATAAAGTCATGAATTTTGAATTTGACTCTGTCACTGATAAAAATGATGCAGCACAGTATCAGAAAATACTGTGGCGTTCAGTACTGGCTGTGTCAGAGAAGGCCCCCTCACCCCTCTCTGACAACCTGGCAGAGACAGCTAGATTTGGTATGGAAACTGCTAAATATCAGTTCCAGATGGCGGCTGATGCTAACAATAATGTTGCCAGGTGGATGGCTCTGTCAGTGGCCCTATGAAGACTGGCATGGCTTAGGGCCACTAATCTCACCCAGGATACCCAGACAAAAGCCATGGATTTTCCTGTGGAGAACAACTCCCTGTTTGGCAAGCACACTGAGGATTACATGAAAAAGGTGGATGAATCCAAGGCCAGCTACAAGAGTAAGTCCTCCAGAGACAGGCCTACCCCTTCCTATAGGCCATACGGGAGGGGAGGCAGGGGAAGGTCCCCTTATGGGAGGCCTTTCTATCAGGGCCGAGCTGCTTTTCAGCAACAGCCCTACCCACAGCAGACTGGGTATTTTAGATATAGGGGCAGGAGGGGTTCCAGAAGGGGCTCCCAATCTGTCCAGGCTTAGTCACCCCCAAAACAAAACCCTTGACCAGTTCATCCAGGTCACCTCCCCAGTGCCAGTAGGGGGCAGGCTGACTTACTTCCTCCAGAATTGGGTTTCCATTGCCACAGACAAGTGGGTTCTGGAGGTGGTAAATCAGGGTTTGGCCCTATGCTTTAAATCCCTTCCACCTCTGAAATCGAGGGTCTTCAAGCCAGCTTCCCTCATGGAGGGCAAACTTTTGCAAAAGAGATGCAGAAATTGATCTACATGAAAGCAATGGAACCTGTACCAGTGCATCTCAGAGGAAGGGGTATTTATTACCGTTACTTTCTAACCAAAAAGAAAAATGGGGACTGGCAACCCATTCTGGATCTCAGATCTCTCAACAAATTTCTAGTGAAACAAAGATTCAAGATGGTCACCATGTTGTCCATACTACTAGTTATCCAGCAAGGAGATTGGTTAGCTTCTCTAGATTTAAAAGATGCCTATTTTCACATCCCAGTAAGGCAATCTCACAGAACATATCTCAGGTTCAGACTCCTTTCAGGTCATTATCAGTTCACATCCTTTCCCTTCAGCCTAACTTCAGCCCCAAGGGTATTCACAAAGTGCCTAGCTGTAGTAGTGGCACACCTAAGGAAGTCTGGCATCCTAGTCTTCCCTTATCTGGACGACTGGCAGGTTGTGGGAAAATCCCCACAACAGGTCTCTGAGTACTTGTAATCAGCGGTGCATCTCCTGCAAACCTTGGGATTCCTGATAAATCAGGAAAAGTCTGTTCTTCCCCCTGTTCAGGTGCTTCAATTAATAGCAGCAGAGCTGGATACTATCCAGGGAAAAGCTTTCCTCCTTCAGGACAGGGTGCAAAGTATTTTCGACCTAGCTGCCTCTTTCAAACTAAACCAGCCATGCCTAGCAAGGCACTTTCTGCAGATTCTGGGTCATATAGCTGCAGCAACAGGTACAGTTTCAGGGGCAAGATACAGAATGAGAGACTTGCAGTCTCATCTCAGGTCCCATTGGTCACAGAGAAGGGACAAAATGTCAAAACTCATCCCAGTAACAGAGGCTGTTATTCAAGCCTTACAGTGGTGGAAAAATTCAGATAACTTAAGGCAAGGGGTCCCTTTCCAAAAGGAGAATCCTTCCTCTGTTCTCACAAAAGATGCTTCTCTACTGGGATGGGGCACCCACATGGGGAAACACACCATCCATGGGACTTGGTCTGAGGCAGAATCCCTTCTGCACATAAATCTCTTAGAGCTCCGAGCTGTACTTCTAGCTCTAAGGGCCTTTGTTCACTTGGTGCCAGGCAGGGTGGTACAGGTCAGGACAGACAATACCACAACAATGTACTATATAAACAAGCAGGGAGGTACAAAATCAGATCCTCTGTGCTCAGAGGCCATGAAACTGTGGGATCTTGCATACTCTCTAAAAGTAACTCTGCAAGCAGTCCATGTCCCAGGGAAGGACATTCTGGCAGATGCCCTCAGCAGAATCAGTCAGGGCCACCACGAGTGGTCATTGGACACACAAGTGGCAAATTCAATATTCAGAAGGTGGGATACCCCAGAAGTGGACTTCTTTGCCTGTCCAGAGAACCACAAACTAACACTGTTTTGTTGCAGGCCTCCAGCCAGGGGCACAATCCCAGTGGATGCCATGGTACTGGATTGGTCAGGGAGAAGCCTGTATGCTTTCCCTCCCTTCCCTCTCATTCTCAGAGTCCTGATCAAGCTCAGGTCCCAGTCTGCCTCAATGATCCTCATTGCCCCAGACTGGCCCAGACAACATTGGTACCCTCTCCCATTATCCATGCTGGTATCTAGACCGATACATCCTCCTCGGAGGCACAACCTGTTAACCTTCCACCAAGGGAAAATAGGGTATCCAGCCTCAGCTCTCTCTGTCTCAAGGCTTGGCTCTTGAAGACATAAAATTTGCAAACCTGAATCTCTCCCAAGCAGTTTTACACATACTTAAGGGATATAGGAAACCCTCCACTAAGAAAACCTATTCAGCCAAATGGAAAAGGTTTCTCTCTTGGTGCACCCTGCAAGCATCGAACCTGCTTCAGCAGGAATTTCAACTCTCCTTGAGTACCTTACTTTCTTACATGATCAGGGCCTTAAGCATACATCCCTAAGAGTCCACTTGGCAGCTATCTCTGCTCACATTTCAGTGGGAAAAGCTACCGCCATAGCATCTGATCCTATTTTTAAGAAGTCTTTCAAGGGTCTGTGTCCCACATACCCACCCATTAGGGAACCTGTCCCTGGGTGGGACTTGAACATTTGTATTGCTGAACTTATGAGGCCACCTTTTGAACCTATGTCCTCAGCTCACCTACAGCATGTCACATGGAAAACTGTATTTTTAGTGGCTATGACTTCTGCTAGAAGGATAAGTGAGCTTCAGGCCCTATCTGTAGAAAAGGACTATTTGTCTTTTCATAATGACAAAGTGGTACTCAGAATGAATTGAAAATTTCTCCCAAAGGTGGTGTCAGATTTTCATTTAAACCAATCTGTTACACTACCAGTGTTTTTCACTGAGCATTCTACTTCAGGTGAGCGTAGATTCCACAGTCTTGATGTAAAGAGAGCTCTTAGCTATTACTGTACATATCTCACACTAAAGATCACAGGCAGGATAAACAACAGTTATTGCTTACCTTTGGGGATGTGAAAAAAAGAACACCAGCTACCAAGAGATCAATCTCTCGCTGCATACAGTTCTGCTATCAAAAAGCAGGCAGACAGGTCCCATCAGGACTTAGGGACCATTCAACTAGGGGAATAGCTGCTTCCATAGCAGCTTCAAGGAATGTCCCCCTACTGGACATATGCAAAGGTGCCACATGGAGGACAGTACATACTTGTACTATGCATTACAGTCTGGACATTGTGATCGCAAATTCTCTCACTGTAAGTATTACCTGAGCAACCACTCCCGTCGTCACGGGGCCAAAACCACACCACTGGGTTTTGTCTTAACGTCGCTTTATTTGATCAAATATCTCACACATGCATGTGGGACTTCTACAATGGAGAAGTTCCCTGATTACAATTTACAGTAGCTTTTATAGCTAGATTTTGCACTTCTTTATCTTAAAAATACCAACATTTCAGTATAAGCCAATCATAAGACAGCATAACAAGTTTTCAGCAATGTAAAATAAAACATGCAATTCATTTTTTCCCCATTACCGCTTGATACATATGCCTGGGTCAAGCTGGACCTGAGAGAGACAATGAGTTTCACTCACACCATAGCAACGTACAGCTTATCTTCAATGCCACTACGTGCTCTTATCTTTATATTTTGTCCAAGCCCGCCATGCAGGCTGGTACAACCAGTTCTGCCTCAGTTTATCTAGCTTGTTTTTTTACAAATGTACTTCAAGTAACCTCAGTACAAATTCTATAACCCTTAAAAGAACAAAACATGAACCAGAAATGTTTACTACATTCATTATTACTTTGTTACAGCATGGCTTTTTGAGCAAGCATAGCTTCAAGGCATTTAATAGCAAATATAGCTTTAGGATATATAAAATTCTCACACTATCCCCTTTTGATACTCGTATCAACTAACCGATCCCTTTTATTTTTTTTAGCTTTATATTTTGGTCACAATCTGGCTCATTTTGTAATGGAAACACCCCTCCAGTTTACAAACTTTGTTTAAGGTAAGGGTGGGTATGCCCCGTGACACCCATTGTGTTGGGCAGGTACTGTAGGAGAAGCTTGATTAGACAGCTGTAGCCAGAGTGCCAATATGACCACTTACAAGTACTGTCACCCAATGGAGAAGAGTAGCACCCCAGTCACCAACTACGCTGTAAGCCATGACCATGGGTCCTATATTTATGTGTAGCAAGCTTAGAAAATGCAAGGCTGAATTGTGCATATCTCGCCACGGCCTCATTTTATGCTTTAGTTATTTTTTTTTCTCATTGTATAGAATTTTACAATTAACCCTTTTAAGTCTTACACTATATATTAAGTGACATAGTGGTATTTTCCACTTGCAGCCTTTTGCTACTAGATATACTAATTTACATGTTGGCATCATTTAGTCATTTACTAACCATTTTACCTTTTACTAGCCCTTAGCAATTTACACTAGCCATTTTACACCTTTTATTTCTCAGTTTTATGGTTAGCCAACTACACATTGTTGATAAAAGTTTGGTCACTGATTACTAAAACCTTGGCCACTGACCACTGTTAATAATTTTCACCCTGAAGATAGGAGGCCCTGAGGACCTCAACATTCACAAAAATTGAACATAAATGTAAAGATATTAGTAAATAACTGAAGGTTACAAAAAAACAAAAAAAACTAAAACATTTCTACTTTTAGACTGTTAGACTAGGTGACTAGGTATGATTTAAAACTGGTTGCCAGCATACAGATAGTCGAGGATTTATAAAAGCATCCTGTTTTGGAGTTGGCACAGGGTGGTTACAGACGGAACACAATCGTGGGTTTGTAAAACATAATGCAAATTGAGGATGTCAACACCACAATTGAAAATATGTGAAAAATACTAACATGTGACACACATATAACACAATATAACATGACAATTTGTTGATGAAAAAGAGTTCATGGAATTCACTTTGTGAGAGTGAATAAGGTAGATGCTACCTTGTGTTGAGGTGGCACACCCTGGGAGCTTGATTGAAAATCTGTTGATAATGTCTCTTGATAGATAAGTCCTTATAAAACATAACAGTCCATGAAATTAACAGTTCATAAGTTCATATAAGTATCCACAGGTTGATGTAGTTACAGTACAGATGAAATGTCATTTGCAGAATGGTGGTACCCCACAAGGCATATGGGGCAATGCAGACAGTAATTTAAAAACAAAACACCAGCATAGTAGAAAAGTCAGTGTTCATTTGTGGCTAGCTGCTGGATGGCTGAGTAGTTAGACACACTGGCTAGGGTGCATTGAGTTCTTTTAATGGAATAGCCACACACACACTGGCATGGCATTTGTTTTGTCGTAGTTGATTACACCCTTGCATAAAGATTACCAGTCCATAAAAAGGTAACAATTGACAATAAACCATTAAGAACACAGTCCATAACAGAGCAATAGGGTTGTGAAAAGTACCAGCATGTTTGGAACAAGCAGCAGCTAAGAAAATAGATGTATTGCTTGAAGGTCAATTGATAGTTAGAATCTCTCGCTGAGTTGGGGAGTGCCTTCCCAGACTTAACTTCATAGTAAGCAGAAACATAACAGCTTGATTGCAGAGTCTGAACTGACTGGACCTTCTTCAGTTGATTTAAGTTCTACAAATAGGTGTGATTTTGCTGAAACTATTACACTTGCAGAGGTAAATAATAACTCGATCATGCAATAGTCCTTATTAGGAACCAGTCAGGCACAAAGATGGTGATAACATCAAAACTGTGGCAGTTGTTTTCTTTGTTAAGAAAAAAGATGAAGGTCTTGGCAACTTAGATGAAAGTATTACTTCTGATGAATTTGGAGATCTTATGTTGTGCCACACCTTGGAAACCTGTAAACTTGCAAAGTGTGTTGAACACTGAATTAAAACACATAAATAACAATCTTTTAAACCAATAACTTTTGTTTTGTAAAGAGTGGTGTGACAGAGCCTAAATTCTTGCAATTTAGAAAGAGAAAATAAAAATTGGACATTAACCGCACACCTGGGGTGCAGGCCAAGGTTCAATTATGCCATTTTGACCATCTTGTAAATCATGACAGTGTTATGGTTACCTCCTGCTTTAAATTAGAAGCAGTTATGACAGTGATGAACATTATTTCCCTGTCTGTTGCAAGCAAGGCCTGACTGAGACCTGAGTTATAAAATCTTGTAATGTACAATACATAGATACATAGATACATGAGACAGTGTCAGCAGATAAGGGCCTATGGCCCATCCAGTCCACCATTTGAGCCCAGCAAGTCCAGCCTGTTTTCCCAAGTCTGTTTTCCCTACCCCTGACCTCCAGAACTCCTTCATGTCCACCCCATGCACCCTCAAACCTGTGGACTGCCTCAGCCCCCCACCACTTCCTCTGGCAGGGTGTTCCACTTGTCCACCACCTGTTCTGTGAAGAAATTCTTTTCATGTTTCCTCTGGGGTAGTCCTCCCTCCAGCTTCATCCCTTGATCTCTAGTCCTGGAACATCTTTTTCACTTAAAATAGTGTTTTCCTGCACTCTGTTTCTCCCTGTAAGATACTTGTATGTCTCTTATCATATCCTCTCTCCTTCTTCTCCTCCAGGGAGTACATGTTCAGTTCCTTCAACTTCTTTCATAGGATTTGTGATGCAATCTATTTCTGCACCCTTCTCACCCCTTTGTACTCCTTTGAGACCCATTACCCCCCTCTTCCTCAGTAAACGACCAAGAAACACCTGTTCAACATGTCAGCTCCACTGTTGTCATTCTCCACACGACTCCCATCCTCCCCTTTAGTCTCACTATCCCTCCCTTGTCTTTTTTTTCTTTTACTTTATGTACCTGTAAAAGGTTTTGTCCCTTTAACTACTGATTTTGCAATGTTTTTTCTGTCTGAGCTTTGCTTCCCTTCCTGACTCTTCCTGCCCTTTGTTTATCCTGGTACTTCTCTCTCATCCCCTTCTGCCTGTGTCTTTTTGTATTGCCTGAATGCTATCTTTTGGCTTTCACTTTTTTTTTTTTTGCTAACCTGCTAATGCAGTTATCATAGCTTCAAACATATTGTTCATAACAATATGCCTTTTACACAATGCAATTGGTGATACAACATATGTATGTTGGCCTATGCCAATTTAATAACAGTGCCTATTGCACCTGTGACAAGTGAAAAGGTCTACCTTTTTACCCTGTATAGTGAAATACTCAAAGTACATGAGGTGTAAGGCTTGAAGCATAGGTTTGGAGTATAATCTAAATTTTGCATATTATAATTGTTAAAATTAAAATGACAAAACCTGCATAGAGTACACTCATTCTTCAGGGGTACCTGTGAGCAATAAGACAGGCGGATCATTAATTTTACTTTTTGGTTTTGCTTTGGAACATATTGTAGGTGGGTCAGCAATGCTGGTCCAGTATTTAGGTTTGGTTATGAGCATTAAAACGTTATATATGTGGGAACACTTTTCTGAATACACACATGATACAGTGTAGCAAGATGTATATCAAAACGTTATAACATAAACATGAACATAAGCATGTTTTGTAATAGGAACAATTTCAGTATTGAGCATAATACTTAATGCATAAAATACATTTTAAACAACTACATATAGACTGTAAACTTAGCTTAGAGTCCAGAAATGTTAAGAGTACTATGAATTTACTGGTTGAAAAAAATGCATTCATTGCTGTAAAGGCAATGACAAAAGTTGTTTTCGATTTGTTTTAACAGGATAAGAAAAGCTGAAAAGACAATCAAAAGAATGGTGTGTGTGGACATACATACTGACTTTACCCTCCAGCGTAACTGATTACTTGCTGAAATGAAACCTGTACCAATAATAGGTGTAGTTGCTGTTTGCACTAGAAAAAACAAGAAGAGGCTTGGAGCTGGGTTATGCTGTTCCCAAATACCTTGGGTTTTTTTTTTTTTTTAAACCTGTAAATAAGAAACGGTTATTGGCAAATATACATTTTCTTTATTTACCCTTTGAGTAGAGTGATGTACCTTTGCAAACCTTGCAACCTTTGTGGGTACTACACTGGAAGGACATAGAAGGTAGCCATCTCCTCCCCCCAACTCCTACTGGTGGAAGAGACAGCCTGAATACTGTAGCAATAAAAGGTTAGCTGTGGATGGTGACATGATCCCCACTTACTACACTTTAAATTATAACAAGATAATATTACAATTAGTTTAGTAAGTTTCATACCTACTATAAAGATGGGAACTTCTTTTCTCTAGAAGAAGAGAAGAAACACAAACAACAAAACAAACACACACCAGTTTAAAAATAAAACAAGATTATTTCATAGGATAAAAGAAACCAAAGCGTCCCTGGGTTCCCTTATCCTAAGCATGACAAAATGTCAGCTGAATTTATAAAAAAATCCATATTGATGGTAATACCGTACGTACGTATCTCTAGAATGCATTTCAAAAAGACAAAAAAATGATTACACCATGGTCACACATAAAAACAAAAGCCATTGTTTTTAACTGTAGATGGTAAACTCTCAAAAACAGCCATAATAGTCCTTTTTTCAAAATCGTACTATATATATATATAATAAAAATATGGGGAGATGATGAATAATCCTCCCCTTCCAGCTGGAGTATTGCCTGTGTTGGCTGCAAGTCAGAAGCAGTGAGATAAGAAGAAAAGTTTGTTCCTCTTCACTTAGAATACTAGTTTTGCAATAAAAAGTCAAATTACATGGTTCACTCTTGGTGTGCTTTCATGAAAACATACATTTTGTGTGAAAAGTTGTGCTTTAGGTATGGAATACACATCAAGTTTGAACTGGTAGTAACATAAAATGTTGAAACACAAGAAGGTCAAATAACGTGCAAAAGGTCACAGTGTGCATGCAAGGGTCGTTCAAACCCAGTTATTTATTTTTTTAGTGTCCTTGAACACTACTGATATTAAATATCTTTACAATAAAACTGCTGGCCAAGACAGTGCACACACATACACATACACAAAAAGAAATACTTAACACAAAATAAGACTGACATTGTTTCACACCAATTTGCTGAGGTAATGCCCATAGTTTCATTAGAAAACTGTACATTTTTTAGATATATGTGCTGCCTCCCCCTGTCTTGTAACAATGACAATTTTTAAATCAACACATTTATACATATCACCATGCCAAATCTTTCCAGAACAAAACACTTTTTTAAACACATTCTAACTCCTTTCAACACCTTTAAAACACAACACAACGTACCATCTGTAAGTGAACACATCTTGTATAACATGGTTACACCTTTTGGCACCTAGCCAAAATATGGCACCCTGCCATTTTGCAAAAAGGTTCTGGTTATAACTAGAAGTATGATAAAGCCATTTATAGCTGTTAACACATTACATCTTCACCTAGCAGTGGCTTGGCACATTGCTTGCAAACTACAAATCTTTCTGCACATTGCAATCTATGACGTCATATCTCTTCACCTTCAACACTACCTGCTTCACCCAACAACTACATACAAAGTTCTTCACTGACCCTATCTAGGCAGCACAAATGTTCCATTAAAAATAAAACCAATTAAAACAGTCAGATATGAGGCAAAGAAGCTTCCTCTTTCTTTTTACTGTAACATGTTATGCACTGAAGGCAGTCAATCCTGTCTCACAACCTTGACAACAGAACATAATTACAGAACACAAATATAAACTAGAAAATATGCACAAGAAAGAACATTACCTTGTTTAGTATATGTATTACAGAAATAAAACAGACAGACATAAAACAACTTTGAATAAAAATTCAGACTTACCGATTGCCAAGGTTTTTTCTTCTTCTTTTCCAATACACAAGTCTGAGTAAGAAAACTGACTGCAGGACCTTCATGATAATTTCCAAACACTGCAGTTATTAACCTTTCAAAGATTTTCTTTTGGCCATTTTAGTAACCTGCCAAACCAAGTCTTTTCCAGAGCTCTGGTTTGCATTTTAAAACAAACAAAAAAATCTCTAACAGTACTAGGTTGAGATCCATGTAGAGGTCCTGAGTACTTAGGTTTGGGACCAAATGTTTCAGCCTCTATAGGAGGCAAGGGAACTTGAAATTAATACAAAAACTTGAAACTATACAGATAGGCAACATGGGGGTAGGATTTTCAAATCATCCTGTCTGTAGTCACCTACTGTGTGTACATCCACAGTAGTTTATTTTTCTTTCTCTAGATGTTGCTTATCTAACGTTACTTAATCAGCCGCTGCTTTTCTCCAAAAGCAGCCTGAACTAAAAGCCATCATTGGCTCTAACAGTATATACTTGCAGCAAGCACAAATTACAAGTACAAAGGCAGTGCAGTTGCCCTTGTAATTTGTTTAGTCAAACTTTCAAACATACATTTGCGGTCCAGATAATACTAACTCTGGACCCAGCTATTTTTTTCCCTTGTTTCCCATATTATCTAGGCCTGTCCTTTATAGTGCACTTTCGCTCCAAGGTATTCTTGTACTTACAGTGATGATGAGTGTCGCGCAGCCTCCTGTACGCCACGGCCCCTGATGGGGTTCCACAAAAATGTCCTTCTTTTTGTCCAAGGGAAACAACCCAATCATGAGGTGACACGGACCGAAGAACTCATCCTGCCGACTACGCCAAAACTGTGATCGCAAATTCTCTCACTGTAAGTATTACCTGAGCAACCACTCCCGTCATCACGGGGCAAAAACCACACCACTGGGTTTTGTCTTAACGTCGCTTTATTTGATCAAATATCTCACACATGCATGTGGGACTTCTACAATGGAGAAGTTCCCTGATTACAATTTACAGTAGCTTTTTATAAGCTAGATTTTGCACTTCTTATCTTGAAAAATACCAACATTTCAGTATAAGCCAATCATAAGACAGCATAACAAGTTTTCAGCAATGTAAAATAAAACATGCAATTCATTTTTTCCCATTACTGCTTGATACATATGCCTGGGTCAAGCTGACCTGAGAGAGACAATGAGTTTCACTCACACCATAGCAACGTACAGCTTATCTTCAATGCCACTACGTGCTCTTATCTTTATATTTTGTCCAAGCCTGCCATGCAGGCTGGTACAACCAGTTCTGCTCAGTTTTATCTAGCTTTCTGTTTTTTACAAATGTACTTCAAGTAACCTCAGTACAAATTCTATAACCCTTAAAAGAACAAAACATGAACTCAGAAATGTCTACTACATTCATTATTACTTTGTTACAGCATGGCTTTTAAAGCAAGCATAGCTTCAAGGCATTTAATAGCAAATATAGCTTTAGGATATATAAAATTCCCTCACAACATACTGTCCAGAAGTGATGCCAGATTTGGAACAGCAGTCCTGCAGAGCCTCTTTCCTAAGTAGGTTCTCTGCCCACCTCCAAAGGTACTGCTTTGAAGTCTGCATACAGTTATGAATATAGAAGAATACATGGGGTTAGAAGAAAAAATTACTCACCTTAGTAATCTTATTTCTTCCAGTGTATTCTTCTATATTCATAACTCTCCCACCCTACCTCCCCTACTAGAACCAGAGCCTCAGCATGCCTACTGATGTTATCTTGGATTTCTGTGAGCATGTACACACTATTAAAGTACATTTTAACTTTGGTAGCACTTTTTCTTCTTTGGTTATCTGAGTTTCCAGGATAGAACTTCTCTGTTTGGGTTGTAGTTTAATAGCCACTAGGGGGCATATTTGGTTTACCGGAGTTAGTTCCTTTATGTTTTTATAGGTAGTCTTAGATAGGTATATAGTATTTCTGCCTTGTAGGCTGTTATTGAAATCTGAGACGTTGATGGAACGTTACAGTATATGAGGGCAGCAGTCTGAATATGTGTCTCGAGCAATGATAGGTTCTATCATTTGCATATAGTTCCATTTCTCTCCAGGCTGTTCTGTTTACCAGGCAGACTGCATACAGTTATGAATACAGAAAAATACACTGGAAGAAATATGATTACTAAGATGAGTAATTTTTTCTTGTCTGCTACAGCATCTCTTCCACTACATCCTGTTTCTGTTCACTGCTAGCTGGTTCCACCTGGAGCCATTTCCTAGTAATGCCTTTACCTATGGTGGCTATGAATATATACCACATATAAAGTGAGCTAGCCCCCTTTATATTCGATGGGGGGAGTTCTGGTGATAGTTCCTGGAATTGTATGGGGGTCAAGATACTAAAGAGGGCCGCCGGAACATCAGTGTGAGTTGTGAGGGCTGTCACTTAGCAACGAGCCTTCCCCACTGGCGAGTCCCTTTGAGAAGCCTCAGTTTTTGGTTTCAACGGACCTTGCCCAACCAGGACTGTCACGGACCACCCACCCGTCCTATAGTGAGCCAATCAGAAGGGTGGAATAGTATGGGTACCAACTTGGAACTGTCCCTGGGTTCTATTTTAATTTCAATTGGACCAGACTTCTAGAGCAGCACTTAAAGCACTGCCAGAGCATCAGTTTGAGTTGTGAAGGCTGTCACTTAGCAACGAGTCTTCCCCACCAGTGTGCCCTGAAAGAAGCCTCAGTTTTTGGTTTAAATGCAACATTGAAAAGCATTTAAACTAGACAAGGGTGTGGCAGAAGGAAGCAGGGTGACATAAACTGTCTCCCCCAAACTGTAGTAGTCAATAGGGAAGAAAATCCCCACTGATACCTAATAACACTAAGAACAATATGGTAGAAATAAAGAAGGATGGGAATGAAGGCAGAGGGGAGAAGGAGAGCAGGCAAAAGGGAAGGAGGGGGGCTGACAGGAAGGGTGGCAACAGTATTTGGAAGGCCATGTGTGCAAATGCTAGAAGTCTGGGTAAGTGATCCCAGGTCTGGTGGCCATGATGGCAGAGGCTGACCTGGACACTGTCGCCATTACCGAGTCATGGTGCAATGAGAACTATGACAGGGATATGGTACCATGTTATTCTTCTGTTCAGGAAAGACAGAGTGGGAAAGAACAGGGGAAGGGGTGGTTCTTTATGTGAGGGATAACATTAAAGCAACAGATATACAGGGAATACAGGGAGTGGCTGAGGTATTGTGGGTCAGTCTGGAGATGGAGAATGGAAAGGCTGTTTGCACTGGAGTAATCTACAGACCTCCGGCACAAGGCAGGAGACGGATAAAGCTCTGATGCAAGACATCCAAAAGATGGCAAATAAAGGGGAGGTGCTGCTGGTGGGGGACTTCAGTCTGCCAGATACTGATTGGAGCATCCCAGCTGCTGCTTCTGCTAAGAGCAGGGACATCTTGGACTCTCTGCAGGGGGTGTTCCTCAAGCAACTAGCAGGAAAACCCACTTATGGGGGAACAATATTGGACCTTGTATTCACCAACAGTGACAGCGTTGCTGACATCACAGTGGGTGCCCACCTGGGGAACAGTGATCACCGTATGTACATGCACTGTGGTTCAATATAAGAACTGTGGCTGAATTGAATTACATAACGGTGAGGGTCCTGGTCTTCAGGAGAGCTAACTTTAAAAGGATGAGGGAATCCCTCAGGGATGCCCTGGTGGGGTGTGGGGGATTCGGGTGGGATAGAGGAACAGTGAGTAAAGCTAAAAGGAGCCATAGTCCAGGCAACAAACCTCTAGATTAGACAGTAAAACAGAGCTGCTCAGGGAAAGCAAAGGTGCTCCAGTGACAGTAAATAATCACTAGAAAAATACAGTCATGGCACTCACGCTTAGTAAAGAAGGTTCAACAGTCACAATGTAAGGTGCAGCCGCTGTTTGTATGACTTTTATTCCATTGTTTAAAACATTCCAAAGTGTCCAAGTGCAAAAACGCAGAATACATACAGCCACAGTGGGGGAGCAGCCACAAACACCTAATGTTTCACCAGAATCGGCTTTTTCAGAGGTAATGCCCTCTAGAGATAGAGACCTTTTATACCACAAAAATGGTCACATGTTCCAATTCAAAAACCATTTAAAGCTCCATTGCTATTATTTGTTTTATTTATTTGCTTTTGGTAACCAGGTAAGAGAACTAGACAGAACTGCCTATTTTCAGGCATGACCCGGGAGAGTACAAATCAAGGATCAGGTAAAAACTAATACATATACAGTGTTGTACAATAGGAGATTCCAAACAGTTATACAGAGGTGCAAGTTACATAGTATATAGAGGAGGTACATGTCACACAGTACAATAGGAACAAAACAGACAAAAATACACAATTTACTGTTAATAATGTACAAAACATGACAGTGCTGTTGGTAAGTCAGCAAGAAGACAATTCGCAGGCAGAGACAGGGAACAAAGTGCGTAGCTGCAGCTGAGGAAGAGTGGGGATGGGAGGAATCAAGAGGCCACTGGGAAATTTAAGTGTAGGACAATGGTAGATTGGCATGACTCGTGAAGCTAGGGACATTTGCATACGTCAAGGGAGGCAGGGTAGTTGGAGAGGCACTTCTTGAAAGTGGGGTGGGATTTGAAGTGCCTAAGATCAAGTGGGATAGAGTTCCAGAATTTGGGGGCATAGAAGGAGAAGGCAAGTTCACCCATCCTGGTAGAGCATTTTGGGACAGATAACAGAGCTAAAGACATGGAACAGAGAGAACGAGGGCAGTCCATGGGGGTGAGCATAGCAGCAAGTGTGGTGGGGATAGAAGAACGAATAATGTTGTCAGTCAGACAACCTAATGAATGAGCCCGATGCGAGGAAGGAGACAACAAGTGGAGGTCAGACTAGAGAGTACAGTGGTGCTTAAGACGAGGAGCAGATAGCGCATATCTACAGACGTTGTAAGCAACGTCCCACATTTGCAAGATGCCTGTGCCATAGTGAAGACAGGCAGAATGTAGTAGAGTCCAGGGAGGAGAAGGCCTTGGGTGACAGAGATCCTGGCAGCAGGGATCAGAAATTGACAGACTCAGTAAGCCAGTCCAGTTTTAGCATTGACTGATTTGCCGACAGCTTTGACATGCAGAGAGAAGTTAAGAGATGGATCCAGCATGACCCCTAGGTATTTGTAGGACTGAGTTACTTCCACAAGGGAGCGATCAAGACAAGAAACCTGGAGAGATGGAGTTGAAGCAACAGATTTCCTTTGTTTTTTTTTCCATTCTATTTTCACCCCCTAGCACCAGAACTCTCTCCGGCCACTACACTCGCCATCTCGCTCTACCGCCCGCTCTGCTCCCTGCCATCTTCAAAGTTGTTACGATTTCTCCTTGGGCCCGGGGCTGCTATGACCCAGGGAGACTGAAGGGGCAGTGGCAGGGAGCCAGCACTGGGCGTGTGGCGGGGCACTGGAAGGGCCGTCGCCTTCCCGGGGCTGAGAGGGGTTTTCTACTTTAAGTCCCCGAAAGCCCTCCCCCCGTCCCATCCCCCCAGAGTGTGGGCACCTCATGCAGGGCACATGGCAACCCTGCCTGTGTGGAGCCACGTGAGGTAATGCGGTGGTCCAGCACTGCTGCAGCACCCTGACCACCAGGGGCTGCTGGAATGCCGGATGACCTCATGCCCTCCCCCCAGAACAGGAGAGCAACACAGCGGGCGCTCAATCCTCTCCCTTCCCTGCCGACCCCCAGCACCTGAGCTTGCTCCTGAACTCAGGTCGTCAGCGTGGCGCAAGGTGTAGCGTCCAGCACCTCAATCCTCAGCGCCACCGGGCCCGCTACCATATTTCCTTTGTGACCCAAAGAGCATAGCTTGGGTCTTGGCAGCATTTGGCACCAGGAGTTGGGACGTAAGCCAAATTGGGTACGATGAAGATCAGAGGAGAGGTCGGAGTTAATTTCATGAATAGAGCTGGAGGAGACATAGAGAACCAAATCATCGGCGTAGAGTAAGGAGAGACTGTGGGAGGGCACAGAAGGTAGGTTATTGACGAACAAAGAAAAGAGCAGGGGCCCAAGTATGGAACCTTGTGGGATGCCCAAACGAAGCAGGGCAGGGGCAGAGAGAACTTATTGACAGGAGACAGACTCCACAGATAGCTAGCAAACCAGGTAAGTGTGGATTAGGAGGCACCAATAGAGCCTAGTTGATGCAGGAGTAGGTTGTGGTTAACCGAGTCAAACGCCTTTGACATGTCAATAAAAACAGCCTCAGTAAGCTGGCCTTAGTCCATAGCAGATTTGATGTCACTGCTGAATTGTACTAGGGCTGTCGTCGTGCTGTGGTTTGAACTAAAGCCATGCTGAAAAGGAGATTGCAGGTTAAAGTTGGCAATGAATTTAGACACCTGGCGATGGATAAGCTTCTCCACGAGTTTACTGAGGGTCAGCAGGAGTGCAATAGGACAGTAATTTGTTAGATTTTTTGGATCACCCTTTTTGAAGGCTGGGATAACCCTGGCATTTTTACAGGAGAGGGGCACAGTACCCGAGCTAATGGAGAGGTTGAAAAATCACATGATGGGGGTGGCAAGAAGAGACGAGCCTAATTTGAGAATTCTGGGTTCAAACAACATGGAGTCTTGCTGTATTCTGACTATATGCAGTTAGCCCCAGCACTTGAACTGCTCTGGAGAGGAAAGAATTAACTCTATGCAGAGGCATAGAATGTTGAGCTCGAGCTCTGTTTTCAAACCTCTGTCTCTGGTACATCTCAGTGTAACCGTCAGATTCTTTACTCCACCTAACTGTGAAGTCATCCAGAGAACTCTCCTTTGCTTCGGTTTGGTAAAGTTAAAAAAGCATTCAGTTGTTCAACCAATTTATTATTTTTCAGTATCAAGTCTCTATCACTGTCAGGTAGTGTTGTAGATAGGTAGTGATTTGTTTATTGATTTATTTTGTGGAAATTGTGATTTTCTTTGGTTTCCGGTCCAGTGGATCCGGTTGGAAACCAACCCATTGTTTGTTTGTGAATTTTTCTGGGATTAGTAGTGGTGTCCGGTTATCAGTTTCAAAAAAACAGACTTTATCCATTTTTTACACAGCCCATGACACAGTTGGTAACCGAAAGGGAACATTACCTGGCGTGAAGCTGTAAAGGGTTAATAGTTGTAGTATGGCTATGTCTGAGAAACCCAAGAAAAAAAAATGGTCCCACTGGGTTTCAACACTGTATTGAGTGTGGGGAGGCCTTTGCCAAGGCTGACCCCCACCTCATCTGTGTTTATTGTCTGGGGTTTGACCACCTCAAAACAGACTGCCAAATTGTAAAAATTTTCCCAAAGCCACTCTGGAAAAAAAGTTGAGTAGGCTGAAGGAAAAGGAGGCCGAGAAGTCTGCTGATCCGGATGGCCAGCCCGGTTTGGTTTCGGCCGAACCTGAGGAAGTGCTCACTGACCTGGGCGATACCTCCTCGGGCAAAAGGAGATCCGACTCTGAGTGGTCAGTTCTGGCTAAGAGGAAAAAGAAGTTGGCTGGTTCAGATCCAGTACCGCATACTCCAACCACTGACGAAATAGCCAAAGTGATCAGTATTGTTCAGTCGCTTTGCCCAGTTCCGTCCGAACTGTCATTGAGGGTTCTTACATCAGATTACGATCCGGATGCATTTTATGATGTAGAATGGGAAGGAGACGAACAGTACCCTGGAGATGAAAAAGATGATAATGACTTTGGAGGTCTGGATGTGCCCATTGAACCGGACGTCTCCCTAGACAGGCCTTCTGATGTCTCCCCTCCCAGGCTTTCTGAGTCCCCTTCCCACTTTTTGTTGTACAAAAAAGTGGCTGAAACTCTCCAGCTCCCTGTGGTGGAAGCTGCTGAGGAGGAAGAAGAGCCTGATTTTGTAGAAATGATGGACGTCCCAGAGTCCAAGAGATTGTCTATCCCTCTTCATAAATCTTTAGGGAAACAGACAAAAAAGATTTTATAAGTGCATAACTCATTACCTCCTGTGGATAACAGAATGGACAGGAGATATATGTTATCAGGTTCGGGTACAGAGTTTTTGTATAACCATTGCAGCCATGTTGGGGTAGTGCTGGCTGCAGCCTGTGACAGGGCTAGTATTCCTTTGGCTTCACACCCCCCAGATAAAGACTCTAGGAAAGTGGATGCCATGGCCAAGAAACAATATTTGGCATCCTCTTTGGGACTCAGGAAGGCTAATTATATGGCCTACACAGCCAGGTACCAGAAGTCCAGGTGGGATACGGTTCTGGAACTGGCTAAAAAGGCCTCCCCCCAGCTGGCCAAAGAGCTGGAGGAGGTGGCTGCTGATGGAATTGAGGCATCCAAAGTACAATTCCATGCTGCTGTGGACTTGAATGATGTGGCATCAAGAGTCATGGCTACATCTGTGTCTCTCAGGAGATTTGCTGGGCTCAGGTGTACTAGCCTTTCTCAGGATACCCTGGCAGAAGACACCAGGAGGAAGGAGTGCTGTGTGACTGGACTTCTCTACTGGGACTAAAGAAGTAGAACTCTTGTACTTGGACCTTTAATTTAGGGTAAAAAAACAAACTAACAAACAAAACAAAAAAAATATAGTGTGTTTGTCTGAGTTAACTGAACTGAATGGTTATCTGAACAGTTATCTAGGTGTAAATCTCAGGTGATTGAAAGGACTTGATAGCTGTGCAGTTTAAATTACTTGTAGAAAGATTTTCTAAGTACGGGGAGTGACAGCTAGAAGGAAACTAAATTTAAAGAGTGTCTTAGAAAGATTCTGTTAGTAGCTTGGCAGAAGACACCAGGAGGAAGGAGTGCTGTGTATTGCCCACCCTCCCAGCCAAAGCTAGTTCTACTTTTATAGGCACAGGATTTGACTGACAACAGGAACTTCCTGTTTGGGAGCAGGAAGTGAGTGATCACAGAGCCACCAAAGACCCACCATCCTAGAAGGGCAAGAGTAGCTCTTTGGCCCCCTCTAACTGCTGGAGGCCTGCCTCTGAGCAAGTAAGGGATCTACTGAGAAATATAGGATATTCTTGTCACAGAACAGGACAATGAGGAGCTTAAAGGGCACAGAGGCAGAAAGTAAGTATAGAGAGAAGAGAAAGAAAAAAAAAACAGAGGAAAGAGTAAGGGTTCCAAACAACAGTTAAGGGGCCAGAAATAAGACATGATGGGAGTGGTGCAGTGCAGTGGCTGTGGAGCAGCAGTCTTCTGGGAGATGTTCTAGAGGATGCAGTGTTGTCCCATCTGTAGGCACCTCTCTGGGTTGAGGGAGGAGGTTGCTGATCTCCAGGCTGAGTTGGCCAGGATTTGTGAGACCTCCTCCTCCATCCAGGGACCACCAGTGCCACTGCTGTTGCCTCAGAGGTTACCAAGAAAGAAGAGTGGTTGGACCACAGTGGGCTCAGGGAGGGTGAGGGTGGTGGAACAGAGGCGCATCCCTCCAGCTGTACCTCTCCACAATTCCTATGCCATTCTGGCAAAGTGTGGTTCCTCTATGGAGGCACCTGCAGTGGAGACCAAGGAGGATGCTGGGAACCTCCACAAAGGAGACCCACAGGAGGGTGGAAAGGGACTCACAGGAAGAAAACAACTCCTGGTGGGGGACTCATTGTTAGGAAGGTAGAACTGGGGAGGAAGGGAGGAGGTAAGGTGCCTGCCTGGTGTCATGGCTTAGAGGGACAGGGACGAATCCTCAGGATTGCGGAGCAGCTGCACAGGGAGGGAGCTGGATGTCATAGTCCACCTAGGGACAAATGACCTGGCAAAGAAAGGGATTAAGAGCAGTGCAGGAAGAGTTTGTGGAATTGGGAGGGGCCTTAGACAAGTAGCACATAACGGTAACCTTCCTAGGAGATGCTGCCCATCTATGGCGAGGGAGAGACTAGGTGTTCTGCACCATGGTATTCAATCAGTGGTTGAAAACTGGCAGAGCTCAGGGATTTGGCTTCATTGGAGACTGAGGGTCCACCTGGAGTGATGCAAGTCTATACTGGCATGATGGGCTGCATCTGTCCAGGAGGGGAACCAGGATCCTAGGTGATAGGTTTAAATGCTTCATTGGCAAGCATTTAAACTAGCCAAGGGGAGGCACTGGAAGGAGCAGGGAAATCCTAGCCCCAAAAAAATCATGGTAGTAAGTATGGTAAACACCAACATAGAGGTGGCAATAGGGAGAAGGACAGGGGTAAATGGGGAAAGTGACAAAGGCAAGAAGGACAGGGATGGGGCAAAAAGGAGTAAGGCCATCAGGAAATGGAGGGTAATGAGTACCAATGCCCGTAGTCTGGGCAACAAGCTCCCTGAGCTAGTGGCCTTGATAGAAGAGGGATGCCTGGATATCGTAGCAGTCACAGAAACATGGTACACAGAGAATCATGACTGGGATGTTAACATACCAGGGTACATAACCTGCAGGAGAGACAGGCAGGAGAGAAGAGGGGGAGGAGTAGCTCTCTATGTAAAGGAAGGGATAAAAGCAACTGAACAAAACAGTAAACATTGAGGAGAGGAGGCATTGTGGATCACCTTGGAGACTGGAAAGGGCACCACAATCCGCGCAGGGGTTGTGTACAGACCCCCATGTCAGGGGGAGGGAATGGACAATGATATGATAGAAGGCATTCTTAGGATGGCAGAGAAAGGGGAGATACTGTTGATGGGAGACCTGAATATGCCAGATGTTAACTGGAACACATTTGCTGCAGCCACATCCAAGAGCAGGGCCATTCTCAATGCCCTACAGGTGGCAGGCCTCAGACAACTAGTTTCCAGAACCCACTCATGAGGGAGCAATCTTAGACCTCATACTCTCAAATGGGGCAGTGAGAGGATCTCAGATCTAGAAGTGGGTTGCCATCTGGGAACAAGTGACCATCAAACAGTGTGGTTCACTTTAAACTCAGCTACAGAGTCAAGCCATACAAAAGTGAGGGTACTGGACTTCAGGAGGGCTGACTTTGGCAAGATGGGAGAGTGCCTCAGAAATGCACTAGCAAACAGGCTAGAAGGAGGGGTGGAGCAACAATGGGGAATCATCAAAACTACCATCACAGAGGCAACAAGCCTTTGTGTGAAGCAAAGAAACAAATCAAAATGAAAGCAAAAGCCACTATGGTTTTCAAGAGATGGCTGGGAAAGTCAGGGAGAAAAAGATAGCATTCAGGAAGTATAAGGAAACACAGAAGGAGCAGGACAGAGAGCTGTACCAGTTATGGCAGAAGGAAGCAGGGAGGGAAGTCAGAATAGCAAAGGCCCAAACTGAGGAAAAGATAGTCAACTCGGTTAAGAAGGGGGATAAAACCTTTATAGGTACATCAGAGAGCGTAGAAAGACAAAGGGAGGGATAGTGAGGCTGAATAGAATGAATGGTGGGTGGGCAGAGGGGGACAGTGAAAAAGCAGGGATACTGAACGAATATTTCTGCTCAGTATTCACAAAAGAGGAGGGGGAAGTGCCTAATCCAATTAACAGAAGCACTCTTGATAGGGGGGTCAATCCCAGCCCTTTCACAGAAGAAAGGGTTCTGCAAGAACTCCTAAAACTGAAGGTGGACAAAGCAATGGGGCCTGATGGAATTCACCCCAGAATTCTGAAAGAATTAAGGGGGCAACTAGTGAAACCACTGACTACTCTTTTTAATAAATCATGGGAGGAGGATGTACCCGAGGACTGGAGGAAGGCGGATATGATTCCCCTTCACAAAAGTGGGTCCAAGACAGAGGCAGGAAACTACAGACCTGTCAGTTTGACCTCTGTGGTAGGGAAAGTGATGGAGTCACTTCTGAAGGAAAGAATTGTTGAGTACCTTGAGGCCAGTGGGGCACAGGACCCAAGACAGCATGGGTTCACAGCGGGAAGGTCATGTCAGACAAATCTAATAGATTTCTTTGACTGGGTGACCAAAGTAGTAGACCAGGGAGGGGCTGTGGACATGGCCTACCTAGACTTTAGCAAGGCATTTGACACAGTCCCACACAAAGATTAATAGTCAAATTAACCAGCCTGGGAGGGTCCCAGGGTGGTAGCCTGGGCAAAACATTGGCTGGACAACAGGACACAGAAGGTAATTGTAAATGGAGTCCACTCTGAAGAAAGAGGGGTTACTAGTGGGGTACTGCAGGGTTCAGTACTGGGTCCAGTCCTTTTTAATGTCTTTGTAAGTGACATTGCAGAGGGACTGGAAGGAAAATTCTGCCTCTTTGCAGATGACACAAAGATCTGCAACAGGATTGATAAACAAGGAGGTGTGGAAAGGATGAGAAGGGACTTGGCAAGGTTGGAGGAATGGTCAGAAGTATGGTAGCTAGGATTCAGTGCAAAGAAGTGCAAAATAATGTACCTGGGAAACAAGAACCCAGGAGAAGATTACACAATGGGGGGGAGGTAGTAACAACAACAAAAAAGGAAAGGGACCTGGGGGTAATCATATCAGATGACCTTAAGGTTAGCAAGCAATGTGAGAAGGCAGTAGGGAGGGTGGGGGATACTGGGATGCATAGGGAGAGGCATCACCAGCAGAAAACAGGAAGTTGTTATCCTCCTACAGACAGTTGGTGAGACCCCATCTGGAGTACTGCGTCCAGTTCTGGAGACCCCATCTCCGCAAGGACATAGACAGGATAGAGGCAGTCCAGAGGAGGGCAACTAAAATGGTGCAGGGTCTGCAAGAGAAGCCAGACGAGGAGAGACTAAAGGAGCTTAATATGTATACCCTTGAGGAAAGAACGGAGAGGGGGGACATGATAGAAACTTTTAAATACCTCAGTGGAATCAGCAAAGTCCAAGAGGGTAGCATCTTTCAGAAAAAGAGACGTGCAAGAACAAGGGGACACAATTTAAAGATGGGAGGGCGGTTCCGGGGCAATGTGAGGAAGTATTTTTTCACAGAGAGGGTAGTGGATGCATGGAACAGCCTTCCTGAGGAGGTTGTGGGGTCTAAAACAGTGGGAGAATTCAAGAATGCATGGGACAGACATAAGGCAGTTCTTGTGGGGGGTAGGAAGAAATAGGCTGTTGGTTAACTAGAATCTGTGGCCTATCCGGTAGGTAGGGAAATGGGCAGACTAGGTGGGCCAAGAGGTCCTTACCTGCCGTCAAAGTCTATGTTTCTATGTTTCTTACCCATGCTAAGGCCATGGATTTTCCTGTGGTGGGTAATTCTGTTTGGGGAGCAGACAGAGGCTTACATGAAGAAAATGGATGAATATAGGACCACCTACAGGAGTGCACAGGCCAAGGAAAGGCAAGCCACTCCTCAAGCAGCAGTCTAGGGGCAGTGGCAGGTGTTTTCACAGGCCTTTTTACCAAGCCCAGGCCTCCTCTCCCTTCCCACAGAGGGGGTTCTTCCGAGGGAGAGGCAGGACGGGGATGAGCAGGGCTGCATCCTCTTCCCAGTCCAAAGCTCCTGCCAAACAGACACCCCGATGTATCAGTTCAGGCCGCCTCCCCTATACCAGTAGGGGGCAGACTGGCTTACTACTTCCAGGCCTGGAAGTCTGTTACTTCAGACAAGTGGGTCCTGGAGGTAGTAAGCCAGGGACTGGCTCTCAGTTTCAAAAGATTTCCAAAAATGAGAGTCAGGTCTTTTCCTCCTATATCACCATCAGAGACCATTGCCCTAGAGGCAGAGGTTTCATCCCTGCTAGTTCGCAAAGCTGTGGAAAAAGTTCCTCCACAACACGGGGCAAAGGGCTGTACTCCAGTTACTTTCTTACCCCAAAAAAGGGGAGTGGCGACCCATCCTAGACTTAAGCTATCAGAACAAACACATCACAAAACCAAAATTCAAAATGGTGACTCGGGGAATAATTCTTCCCTCTCTAAGGCCAGGGGATTAGTTAGCATCCCTGAACCTAAAGAATGCCTATTGTCACATTCCTATCAGGCGCTCCCACAGAAAGTACCTCAGGTTTGAGCTGCCCTCAGGCCACTATCAGTTCTAAGCCATGCCCTTCGGCCTAACATCAGCTTCAAGGGTGTTTACAAAGTGCCTTGCAGTAGTAGTAGCCTTCAGAAGGCAGGGTATCTCCATCTTCTCTTATCTGGGTGACTGGCTCATTGTAGGTCAGTCCTCCGACCAGGTCAAGTCAGCTCTGGAAATCTCTCAGAAGCTGCTCAGTTCCCAGGTGTTCCTCCTCAATCTTCCCAAGTCAATTCTTGAACCAGTGCAACTCATTTTTACAGGAGTAGAGTTAGATACTGTCCAGGCAAAGGCCTTCCTCCCACTAGCAAGGGTAAAGGCCCTTACAGATCTCACCTCCTCTTTTTGTCCTCTGGTCTCTCGTCCTGCAAAACATTTATTTCAGCTCCTAGGCCACATGGCAGCTTCCATAGCAGTGGTACAAGGAACCAGGTTTTGGATGAGGGACCTTCAGTTTCACCTAAGGTCGTTTTGGTCTCAGAAAAAGGACTCTCTCACCAAACTGATTCCAGTGACTCAGACTCTGGTCCAGGCTCTCCAGTGGTGGCTGGATCAGGACAATCTCAGACAGGGTGTCCTATTCCTCAGTCAAGCTCCCTCAGTGGTGCTAACCACAGATGCTTCTCTCCTAGGTTGGGGAGCCCACTTGGGGGACCTCACGGCTCAGGGTGTTTGGTCCCAACAGGAGTCCCTCCTTCATATCAATCTCTTGGAACTCAGGCAGTGTTCCTAGCCCTTCAGGCTTTCTCAGAGTTAGTTAAAGACAAAGTGGTGCAAGTCAGAATGGACAACACAACCACAATGTGGTACATCAACAAGCAAGGGGCACTCGGTCCACAGCCTTGTGCACAGAAGCCATGAAACTGTGGTCCCTAGCCTACTGTCTTCAGGCTTCACTGATAGCAGTCCACCTTCCAGGGAAGGACAATGTCTGCATTGCTCAGCTTATACAGCCTCCCTTTGAGCCTCTCGCTTTGGCCGAGCTTAAGTACCTGACCTGGAAAACTGTGTTCTGGTAGCTATCACTTCTGTCAGGTGGATTAGTGAACTTCGGGCCCTGTCAGTTGAACCTGACTTCATCTCTTTCCATAGAGATAAGTTGGTCCTTAGGACAAATCGAATGTTTTTACCTAAAGTGGTATCAGATTTTCATCTGAACTAATCTATGTCTCTACCTGTGTTTTTCACTGATCATTCTTCTTCAGGAAAAATAAGATTACACAATTTAGATGTAAAAAGGGCACTTAGCTATTACATAGCACATACTAAGGCACACAGAAATGATTGTCTTCAACTCTTCCTCACTTATGGGGAAGTGGAAAAGGTAAACATGCTACTAAAAGAACTATTGCAAGGTGGATTGTCTCTTGTATACAATTCTGCTATGCCAAATTGGACAAAGAACCTCCTTCAGGCCTGAGGGCCCAATTGACTAGGGGTACAGCTGTTTCTCTGGCTGCGGCCAGAGATATTTCTTTGGTAGAAATCTGTAAGGCAGCCACCTGGAAGACAGTCCATACATTCATCATGCATTACTCTCTGGACATCCAGGCTAGGAGTGATGCTAGGTTTGGTACAGCAGTACTGCAGAGCCTATTCCCAAAGTAAGGTTCTGTGTCCCCTCCTCCTGGGGTGAACTGCTTGGTAGTCTGCATATAGTCAGAATATAGCAAGACTTCATGTTGTTTGAAGAAAAAATTACTCACCTTAGTAATGTTGTTTCTTCTAATGGATTATTGCTGTATTCTAACCTTCCTCCCTGCCTCCCATCTCAGAACCTAGTTTTTGGGAAGTGGTCTGGAAGGTACAGTGTTGCACCTCAGGGGTGTACCTTGTACCTCCCCTCTTCAGGGTGGGGTGGTTGTTTTATTATTGTTGCTTTACTTATACATTTTTTCACTACCTTTTTTCTTGGGTTCTCGACTTGGGTCTTCTGGACCCGAGTTTGTTGCCTTTTGGCCTAAAAGTTTCACAATTTCCAACTCTATAGATAGTTAGTTTGCTCATAAGAATCTGATGCTTACACTGAGATGTACCAAAGACATAGGTTTGAAAATCGAGCTCAAGCTCAACGTTCTAGCCTCTGCATAGAGTTAACCCTTTCCTCTCCAGAGCAGTTCAAGTGCTGGGGCTAACTGCATATAGTCAGACTACAGTAAGACTCCATTAGAAGAAACAACATTATTATGGTGAGTAATTTTTTCATCCAGTCCATCAGGGCCTGCGCTGCCGTGGTGAGACATCATGTTAAGAGCTCGTTGGACATCCAGCCTGGAGACCGGGTGGAGAATCAGGGAAGGATGGGATGGGAAAAGGTCAGGGAGGAGGTGTGGCGAGGGGGGGACTGTCAGCATCTAAACTAGGGAGGGCGGTAATGAGTGAGCTGAGAGCATTAGCTATGGTATTAGGGCTGTTACAGGAGATGTTATTTATTAGAAAGTCATGGAGGGTTTGGGACATGGAGCATCCCATTTTGTGGTTTATTTGTGCCGAGTACCTTTTTGGGTTACTAGAGATGGTGTGAAGAAGGCCTCTGTAGTAATTGCTTTTGGCAGTCCGTAGTGCTTTCTTACAAGAGTTACGAAGGGAGCAATATGTGATGAGGTCAGAGAGCAGGGAGATTTTCCATCTGGTCCAGAGATTGTTCCGTGCTTTAAGCATACGTAGAAGAGGACTAGTTAACCATTTGGTAGGCAGGCCCCGTACCCTGTGCCTGATGGAAGGAATGTGCTTGGACTGCAAGGAATGCAGAGAGTTGGTAAAGTATTCCACAGCCAAGTCAATGTTGTTTGTCACAAATATGGGGGACCGGTCGACATGCTGAAGATCCCCTAGAAAAGCTGAGGTGGGACTTCCTGTGACGTCACTGAGATGAGCGCACGCTGACTCGGAGAGCTCCTCTGCCACCCCTACTAATAATTTAATTAATCTTTGCCAATCGTTGCTCATCGTTCGATTTCTGGGGATCCCTGAATTGCATAATATGGCAGGGAAACTGTCAAGGACGAGGAATGCCAAATTTTTGCCCTCACAAGGCAAACTGAGCAATTAAACATTGGCGAAGCGCTAGAGGCCTGAGTTGGCCTACCTCCACAGCGGCACCTAGCTTCAGAGTCCTCAGTTGAGATAGAGGGTGGAGAGCAAGAGACCCAAAATGGCACGGCCCTCACTCTGCAGCAAATCCTTAGCACAGCAACAAAAATTGACACGGCTCTCACTGACCTGAAGAAAGATATCCACAATCTAGATCAAAAAGTCTTGGCTAATGCCAGGAGGGTCACAGAGCTAACTGAAGCCCAGGATGCCACGGATCGGCTACTACTCTTCCTTCTCCAAAGGGACCATGAAACCCAGAGCAAGTTAGAAGTACCTAGAAAATAGGTCTCGTTGGAACAACTTTCGGATACATGGGGTACCAGAGGGAGTGGAAGAGGGATACCCCACAGCAGTAGATTTCATGCAACACTTACTCCGGGCTACCCTTTAGATCCCCCCGGACTTAAATATGGACATAGACTGAGCACATTGATCCCTGGTTGCAAAACCCTCGGTTCCAGCAGCAAGACCCCACTCATTTATCATTCGAATGGTGCATTTTCAAACTAGAGAATGGATCCTGAGGGAAGCCTGGAGACAAAAGGAACTGAAATACAGAGATGCTCCCATCTATTTTGATCAAGATTTCTCTTTGATGCTTCAAGCGGAGAGGCTGCATTTGACAGGAGTCATAAAAGAGCTCAAAGTTAAAAAAGACATCAGGGCACAGCTGCTTTTCCCTGCCAGATTGCGACTGCACGTTGACTCGGGAATCAAGACCTTTGCATCGCTCTTGGAGGCTTCCCCTACACTGAAGGAATTGGGCATCACCCTTCCAGACATGGAAATGAAGATTCTGGAGAAAAAGTTAAAGATGGGGTCGTGGAATGTGGCAAATAGAAGTGCAGTGAAGAGAAAAGATCCATCGGGGAGTTTACCGTGCATGGCCTCCTCAGACATTGCCAAAATGCTGCAACTGGTCGACCGTCAAGGTATGAGCAGAAAGCAAGGTGGCCCACATGCTCAATCACCCGCAAGGTGAACACAGACTAACACTCACTTTGAAATAAAGGTACTGTTTTGATTCCATACCAAATACGGATGTAGGCTGCATAATGGGCTGAATTTGAGTTGCAGTTCTAAAGACAGAGGGCAAAATTCTGTTTAATTTCTTTGCCTGTTTACTGTAGTAATAGTGCTGTACCAGTGATGTGGAAAAGTTAACTGGTGGAGAAATCGTAGGACCTTTTGATAATAAATTTAAAGATTGTTAAACGCTGAGATATGTAATAATGGAGGGAAGAGAGAGGAGGACAAATGTTTGGCTCTCATGGAAAGATTAAAGGTAACACACTTTACCTCCTTCAAAGTATTAAAGTATCGTAACCTTGGGAGCTAAGGTACCACAGTACTATAAAATAAGGGGAGGGTGGGACAGTGGACTATGGGTAGCAGTAAAAGATGCAGGGGTAATCGGAGCTCAGAGCAAAGAAAAGCAGGTGGGGATCTGAATAAATTTAAGCAGTCAGGAAACAAATTAGATCTTAAAGTAAAAGGTAAGATGATGGGAGGGGGGATTGGAGAAACTAAATAAAAACATTACACCCATGACAAAGGTGATACTTTTGGAAGGGAAGGGAGGAGAAACCAACCTTAGGTTAGCTCATGACAAGGCAGTGACACATATATAATAAGAAAAGGCTGGGTAAGTAAGAAATGGTAAGGGAGAGGGTATGGGAGAAGGACAGAAAAAGGGAAGGGACAGATATTACCCCACACAAGCAAAACACCATCTGGGGAACACCACTACCCAAACATAGATACTGCCAATTGGAAACCAGCAGTTACCTAGAACTATAGGGGATGATGAGCGGAATGATATCGAGGCTGACAGAGAAGTGGGGGATGAAGTTACCAGATAACAGGAATAGAATGAGTAAAAACATAGCGACCTAGGAGCAGGGGAAGGGAAAATAAGTTACCCAAAAAATCATGAACAATTGGCAAAGCCATGGTAGAATACTAAGTGAACATGGGGGGGGAGACTTTCAGAGAGTTGGGGTCTGATCAGTGATGTCATTTTTTTTCTCTCGTGAGGGTAATCCTAGCAGCGAGTGATTGCCAGTGAGCACCCTGTGTAATCCACCATACGGAGGGAGTAAAGTTTTGTTATACCGCCAAAGTTTGTGGCAGGACATCCCTAGGAAGTCAATCTGTTGTACTTTGTTACATTTCAAATGACATATAAAGTTAAGAGTCACATGTTTGTGACAATGTTTTTGCAATGTTTTAACACTGTTTTGATTTTTAATGGTGTCTATTTTAATGTCTCTTTAAGATATAAGGGTCAAACAAAAGTATATGGTGCTATAAGTTATAAGCAGGATAGGGTATATAAAAACCTCAATGTTACTTGGACAATAAGAATTCAGATTCATGGGGGCAATTATAGAATGGAAAAATGACTCATTTAAACATTATAACCTATAATGTGAAAGGTATTAATTCACCAATCAAACGTACTAAGCTTCTGACAGAATTGAAACACATGGGTAGTGATATTGCCTTTCTCCAAGAAACCCACCTTTCCCACCTGGTGCACATGAAACTCAGACGCATGTGGGTGGGACAGGTGGAGGTGGCTTCACATTATTCAGCTAAAAAAGCTGGAGTAGCTATATTATTTAAGAAGAACAGCCCATTCCAGGTACAAGAGGTGGGAAGGGGCCTACAAGACAGATTTTTGAGGGTTACAGGCAGGATACAGGGAAAAGAAATCTTACACTTAGTGAATATATATGCACCCAATGTGGGAGCGGAGAAGTTTTTTCAAGAGGTTTTCCTCAAGATTGCAAGCTTAGCGGTGGGTCGATTAATCATGGGAGGTGACTTCAATGCTGTGATGTGTCCAGCAATGGACTGCTCTTCCGGTCAGACCCTGACAAACATGGCAGCCACTAAAAAGTTAAGACCATTGGTGCAGGAATGGTATTTGATGGATGCATGGAGAAGCCTTAATAAAAAAGAAAAGGATTACATCTATTTCTCATCTGCACAGAGCTCCTACTCTTGCATCGACATGTTTTTCACTCACAAGACAAATATAGGGAACTGTGTAGATACATGTATACATCCATCTACAATATCAGATCATGCTCCCCTTTCAATCAAGATGGCTTGGGGTCAAGAAAGGAAGAAAACAGTATGGAGACTAAATGTCTCTCTGCTGAATGATAAAAACTTTGTCCAGCAGATAGATCTGGCCTTTCAGAACCTTAAGACAGATTCCCTGATGACAGGATGTTCCTCTTTAACGTGGTGGGATACGATGAAAGCAGTGATCAGAGGGTGAATAATAAGTTATGCAGCAGGGAGAAACAAAATGCTAAATAGAAAGAGAACAAATCTGAAAGCAGTGATTGGGGAGATAGAATTAAGACACAAAAAGAATCCCAGGGATAAAAATTTATGGAAGGAACTAGTGGCTGCTAGGGAGGAATTGCAAAAACTGGAGACTAGGGTGGCAGAGGGTATACTGCGTTTCTCCAACCAGAAATATTTTGAAGGGGGACTTAAAGCTGCAAAGTTATGTGCTCTGAGGCTCGGAAAGGCACAGGCAAATAGATATGTACAATGCATTAAAAGTAAGCAAAATGATAAGGAGGTTTGGAGGAAAGTGCAGGATATAGCACTGCAATTTATGCAATACTGTAAAAAATTGTACTCAGAAGATAAGCCTCCCCAAGATGTAGAAAACAAGGCCAAGTTATTTTTGAAGAGACTAGGTCTACCTAAGCTGACCCTGGAGGCTCAGCAAGCACTCTCTACGCCAGTGACGGAGCAAGAAGTGATCACTGTAATAACTCAGCTACTGGTAGGTAACTCCCCAGGCCCTGATGGGTACTCTGTGGGATTTTATAAGCAGTTTAAAAAAAATTGCTGCGTGTCCTAGTCAAAGTGATGAATGTGGCTTTGCAGGAAAATAAACTCCCCCACTCATGGACTGATGCCCTGATCGCAGTGATTCCCAAACCGGGAAAGCCAGACTATTTATGTGAGTCATATAGACCAATCTCCCTGTTAAATCAGGACTTTAAATTACTGACAAATGTCCTAGCTATGAGGTTACAGAACCATATAGAGGGCTTGGTGCACCCCAATCAGACGGGATTTATCCCGCATAGACACATCTCAGATAATATCAGAAGATTACTGAATGTTATCACAAACCAACAGAGTACAAAAACAACTCACACAGCCCTTTTTTTAGATGCGGAAAAGGCTTTTGACTGCCTCAACTGGGTTTACATGAAAGAAAACTTACTACAAATGGGGATTGGTGGGAATTTCTTGAGCTGGATCTTGCTAGCATACCAGAACCCCACAGCAAGAGTCCGAGTCAATGGAACCCTGTCAGACTCCTTTCACTCAGAAAGAGGTACAAGGCAGGGATGCCCAATATCCCCTCTATTGTTCGCCTTAAGCATAGAACCGTTTGTACAAGCTATTGGGATAAACAAAACCGTTGAGGGTATACGGGTGGGGGAAGTCATTAATAAAGTCTTAATGTATGCAGATGATACATTGATATACCTGAACAATCCTGAGGTGTCACTTCCAGTACTCACAGACCTGTTGGGATCATTTGGCGAAATCTCAGGGTTTAAAGTAAACCAAAATAAATCAGAAACGCTGTTTATAAAAGACAAGAAAAAAAAACACTAGTGCACCCCAATGTACCCTTTGTCTGGGTAAAAGATAAAATTAGATATCTAGGTATATGAATTACCACCAGGATTTCAAAATTATATGAGCTCAACTATGGGGAACTAAAAAGACAAGTCTTTGCAGACATAAATCGATGGAATAGAGGGTATAAGTGAGGTTGGAACTTAATGAAACAAAATGCACACCCACAGATTCCCTTAGAAACCCTCCCCAAGCTAGCCCTGACAACAGACCTCGGTAAGATCATCAACTGTTGGACCAAGCACTCGACAGGGGTATGGATCCAAGTTAGACAGATGTGGGAAATGCTTAAACCAGTTTGGGCACGCATACCCCTCAGATACTTACCTAACTTTCCTGCTACTGGAGGAGACCATTGCTTCAGAAGATGGGAAGGTAGAGGGTTGAAATACCTGACACAATTTATGCAAGGCAACATCCTCAAGAGTTCTGAGAATTTGCAACAGGAATTTCTTCTTCCTAAAGCACAGTTCTTTAAATATTTGCAGTGTAAGCATTATATTACCAAGGAGGTGGGAGTGCTGAATTTAGCTAATTTGACAATACAGCTCCTAGACATGATACACTATAGAAGCTTAACAGGAGACTCAAAAGGATTCATAGCGGCTCTGTACAGGGCATTGCAGGGAGAGGGAGGATTTCCAGTGGTACAAACTATTATACAAAAATGGTAGGAGGAGATGACAGTAGAGTTGACAGAAAGAGAGTGGAATAGAATTTGGATGGGAATATGGAAAACAACAAGCTCCCCGGTGTGGAGGGAACACAGGTAGAAATTGATTTCCAGATTTTTTATTACACCTGAAATCTCTGTGCACTATTCCAGGGGTGCCACGAATCATTGCTGGAGGCAATATGGGGAAAGGGGGAACCATGTGCACATATTCTGGACATGTCTATATATTGCGGGCTTTTGGGGAGAAATATCAAAAGTGATACAAGACATCTTCCAGATACAAGATTCACTCTCAGCGGTTAATTTGCTCCTTGGCCTTCCACGAGGGGGATTAAATTCGAGTAACCAAAAATAACTCTTTCAGGTCTTGATCGCAGCTGCCTCCAAAGTAATTACACAGAATTGGCTTACAACACAACCACTAACTCTAAGTCAATGGAGGCGCAATGTAGAACATATTAAAAAAATGGAGGGGAAAACTGCCCGTCTGCGACTAAGTATAGATAAGTTTAACTCACACTGGCTCCTCTACTTTGACTATATTGAGAATACTGAGGGTATATCAGTATTGGAGCAGCAACTAAACCCCTGGTAAACAGTGTCAGGGTTTTTGCCCTTCTATTTTTCTGACTCCCCATCGGAACCAACAAATGGCTACAGAGGGGGAGCAGTTATATGCACAAATGAGACCTGAGGTGCAGGTTTGGATACCTAGGTATTGTAAAGAATGAACTTCTTGACCCTGACAATGATAGGAGATTAACTGATAAAGAATAAGAATATAAAATAGGAAAGAGACACACAGAACACCAGTTATTTGTTAGTTACTTTTTATTTATGAAGATAATCCTCAGTAATAATAGATTTCATGTTGTATATAAATGAAAAATGCATGAAGATTGGATACTGGCTTCCATAAGATGTATAACCTGGATATATGTTATGAGGAAAGACCTGAATATATGGAGCAGCCCCCTTCGGAGCTGACACTATGGGGGAAATGCTCTTGTATGGAATGATCTTCAGTCCTTTCAATAAGCCTTTCTCCACCTAGGACATAAAAAGGGAATATCTGTTATTATCTGTAATGTAATCAACTATGTAATAGAAATTTCATAACTGTATAAATGTATGAGTTACATATTTGCTTTTGAATGGATAAATACCATTCATTAAGTTAAAAAAAAAAAAGCTGAGGTGTCGAGGGCAGAGAAGTCAGACATGGAGATGATTTTTGGGTGGGTGGGAGGGCTGGCATCCCAGACACAGGTGACTGGTGAATGGTCGTTAATGGAGTCCGGTAGCACAGTCACAGAAGAGATGTCCCTAAAGTGCTTACTAAACTGCAATACAAAATTCTTAATAACATAGTGATTTCATAAATACACACACCACACACCTAGAGTGCAAAATTGCAAAATATTTTACAGTTATGTAATGCATTATTTGTACTTTTTTATATCTAGTATCTTTTATACACAATACTTAATTTTTACTTTACATTACATAATCAGCATTTAATCAAAGCATAATCCATGTATGGACTATAGTGGCCTGGGAGCCAGTGGTCTGGGGAGCCACACTGGGGGGGGGGGAGTCAAGTAAACAGGGCAACAGTTAGCATTTGTAAATTTTCTATCCTATAGAGGAGAAATTCATTTATTTCAGTTTCTATACAATACATGGTCCTAGCTTTTTTATATTTCTTGTTTCTTCTTTAAGTTCCAAACCCTGTAGCAACTTTTGGATATAGACAATGAGGTAGAGTGAAATAAAGATAGAGAAGCCAGCTGGCCTGTTTAAATCCAAGATTATGTGGAGGTGTCGGATATATACTTCCATTGAACAAAACTGTACTTTGGCACAATGTCCTGTCTCTTTATGTATGGCCTAGGGAGAAAAAAAAGACCAGACGCACATTAAGGCCCAGATATTCAAACTGCGCCCAAAACGTGTGCAATAGCAGGAGCAAGCGCAAGTCTATTGCGCCCATGTGCAAGAGATGCAATATTCAAAAAAGGAGCAGGCCAAATTGCGCCTACAGCCAACGACTGAATATCGCACCACCTGCGCCATAGCGTAACTAGGGAGGGGAAGCTGAGCAGATCTGATGTGCCATAGCGCAACAAGGGATGTTCAGCTGAGCAGTCCAGAGGTGCCATAGCGCAACCAGGGAGCCCCCCAGTTGCACAGCAATGTAACTGCACAATCAGGGAGTTAGGGGCCCACCACCCATGCCACAGATGGGCACAGGAACACACAGCAGAACAGACATTGTCCCCCCACACCCCAAGCACAGCACAACCGGGGGAGGGTTGGAATAGCCACTGGTCCATGGAGACAAGCAACCAACCCACAGCCTGGCCATGGTGCCCCATCACACCTACCGGCAAGCTGTGACTGGCACACAAGGAGGGCAGACCACCCTGTGCCACACCATCCCCCCCAGTGCACAGCACACCCTGCACCATGACTCCCAGACACCCTCCCATGAGCAGTGACCACCACTGCAGGAAACCCCATGCATGCCACCACCCCCACTGTGTCAATGCAACCCTGTGCACCACAGAACCATGCAAGCCAGCCCCACCATGAGCACCCATCAGCAGGTTGCAGCATACGGCAATGCAACAATGGCAGACACAGTGCCACCATGCACAGTTCCCCGAGGTACTGCTGAGAGCCGACCATGCATTGGCACAAGAGGTACCCCATATGGGACGGTCGTGTCCTTGACACCACCACCAGTGGTACAGCGCCCGCACAGTATTCCAGTGACACACCCCAGCCCACCACTGGCCACAACAGCCAGCACAGACACCCACAGTGGTGTGAAGCATGCACCACACGGATGCCACACAGGGTATGGACAGACACCCACCCATAGCCCAAGGGCACAACAACACAGGGACACAGTGGTGGGCACCAAGCCCCATTGTGGGCCCATGTAAGCCGTGTACACACAACCCGCAGTCCACCATGGCACTGGAGTGCCAGCCACCCTGCGCAGGCACCGTGGACCCGTACACCACCAGTAGTCACCCGGAGCACAAGCCACAGACAGTGGGACACATCCCCTGCAACACACACAAGCCACAGCATGGAGGTGGGACAATGACTGTGTCGCCCACAGTGCCATCTGAGCCAGGCATGCACCACACCAGTGACATAGGCAACCCAGCAAAGTGACAGGTACAGTGTCCGCCCTGCAGGGAATGCCACCACTGACATGCCAGCGGACCGTGCAGGTCATAGACAGGCATGTGTGTTGGCTGCACAGGCCATGGACGGGCCGATGGGTGCACCATGGACACAGAGCACGCACCATGGACCACTGCACACAGTCATCCAGTGCACAGGGAAGAACACACACAACACAGACACTGACTGATATCTACCCCCACACCATAGTCATCTCCACACGAACACACACACATACCCATGACTGCACCACCCCGATGCCATGCACACCACTGCAGCTGAGCACCTATAGCCCGCTGCAAATCAGAGACCACCACGGTATTCATATAAAATTCAAATGTATTGTAAAAATATAAAACTGAACTATGTACAATAATAAAAACTATTTACAAGCTTGGGGTGGGGACACAAACATGGTGGGGGTGGGCAGGGGAAGGGTGGACAAATGGGATGGTATAGGAGGGGTGAGGGTGGGTCCAGAGGAGCAGGGGAAGTCAGGGACCAAAGGACCATCTTCATGTCTGCCGCTGCCCTGGCTCTGGGAGCGCCTGCCTCTGTGGTGCCGCAGCACCCCCATCGCGTCGAGCCTCCTCAGGATCACCACGGACTCGCAGGCCAGATTAAGGAGCTCCCTCAAGGTGTCCCTTATTTCCCGGAGATGTCTCATACCTAGGACAAGGGAGCACAGTCAATAGGTGTGAATGCACAACCCCATACAGCCCGCCCACTGTGCATGGCATATGGCCATGGGACATACCACTGTAATGGTGTGTGACCACCCGCAGTGATCACGTCCACAGGACCTGCCCACCCAGGCGCATACAGCCATGCGGAACACTGCACACACCCACCGGCCAAGTCACGCACAGCACCACCATGGCCGTTTAGTGACATCGCTATGTGGTGCAAAGGCAGTGGCACAGCCATGCAACTGGTGCACACATGGACCACCAGTGATGCACACCCAGACATGCATTGCCACTGGACAGTGTTGACTGAAACAAGTGGCGTGCATGGCAGTGATGTCGATGAATGGTGGCCATGCCCCGCTGCCCACCCTGTCACACAGCATGCAATACTAACCATGGAGGTCTGGCACTCACCCTCATCATGCCGGTCAGGTGGCTGTTGATGGTCCTCGGCCCACCTGGCTGCGGTTTCCTCACCCCTCTGCTGCTCTTCCCGCACCCTGCGGATTTCGTCCGGGCCTGTGGGGGAAAAAAAGGAGAGAAGAACATCAGTACATTCCCGAAGCAAAGTCCCCCTGCCCCAAGGTGTGTGCCCTCCCACCCAGCCAGACCCACCCACCCCACACCCTGTGAACACCGGCCACGGCCAACCCCATATGGTCCCTCCCTATGTGCTGGACACATTCAACACTGTGACTCATATGGATGATAAAAGTGTGTTGACGGAACCCCTACCTGGATGTGGCACCGTGCCCCTCCTGGCATGTGCCTGCAGTCGGGCCAGTAGCTCCAGCTCCCTCCTACGCAGGTCACCATAGCGGTGCCTGCACTGCTCAGCCGAACGCCCCCATCCTGTTGTCTCATCCAGGGCAGTGGCCACCTCCTGCCACACCTGGGTCCTTGCCCTGTCCAGGGGGCCTCCCCAAAGAGAGGCCCATGGTGTGGCTCAACTAGGGCCACCAGATTGGCCAGCTTAATAGCCGTCCATTGAGCAGCTCATCTACATGCCATTCCAACAGCTATAGTAGGCAATATGGTGCTCTGCAGCGCGGCTCCCCATGTGCAGAGGCTGTGCAGTACAGCACTGCCATTCTCTATCGTGCTGTTACCGAACAGCACGATAGAGGTGCACCTATGCCTGATGCATGGCGCCAAGGGGGCAAAAGTTGGGCACAGGGTCAAGGGTCTCTGGAGCAAGGCCACGCACAGCACCATCGGATGACAATGCGTGTAGCATGATTGGCTGCCTGTGTGCCAGCACCATAGCGGACTACCGGGCAGTTGGGCCATTGCGCCTATGAAGGCCCAGTGCCACAGCACCATGTAGTGACCATTGCTATAGCACCACTGGCACAATGGTGGCCATGCCCTGCATTGCCTATTGCACACAGCACGTCATCAGCACGGCAGACACCTGCGTCAGCAACCCGGGCATGCGCAGTGAGGTGTACTACGCATGCCACAGAACTGCGCCATTGGCTCAGCACATTTAACACAATTGCAACAGCGCGATATTCAGCCATTTTATGCAAATTATCTAATCAGCCATTCAATGGCGCAGCACTGCAATTTGCATCTAATTAAAGTTGCTCCTCGCCTCATTTGCATGGATTGCGCTATAAAGGTGCGACAATGTGCTGCAGTGGCCATAGTCGGTTACTGCAGTTTATTGGTGAGTAGCATGCTGTTTGGGAGTGTGGACTGTGGATTCAGGGACATGCATGGGACTGCACAGTCACAGGTAACAACTGCCATTCTTACAGGCTACATAATGACCGAGAAAGTTGTTGGAGAGGAGGAAAACAGTGGTGGAAGGAGGAGGAGGCCGAATTTTACAAAGGCCGAAACCGAGGCCCTTTTTGAAGCCTACCTGGGTCAGGAGCCACTGCTCAGTGGATGGCGGGGAACCCCTCAGGCCCGTGCTGCTGTATGGGAGGAGGTGGCACATGCCGTAAACCTGCATGGCAGCCACCAGCACTCCGTGCAGGAGTGTAAGAAGAAGATGGGCATGGACAGGAGGAGGGTAAAGGAGAAGGTGGCTGCCATCAGGGGCGGCACATGCTGCAACAGGTGGGGGACAGCCGGAGGTGGTACAGCTCACCCCAGCGGAGGACAGGCTTGCTGGAAGCATGCAGCGAAGTGCCATAGAGGGTGTTCCAGGTGGTGGCTTCCAGACGGGTGGTGGCCCATCACTGCATGATAAGTCATGGTCTGTCTGGGGGGGGGCAGGGTAGGTCACACGCAGTAATGTAACTTTGCTTTCCCTTACAGATCCTGAGCATCTGCATGGGTCAGTGGTGGTGGTCCTGTCCACTGTGGACAGTTGGATGGAGTCAGAGGTGGGGACCATCCACCTCCACAGGTATATGTGGATCATTACGACAGTGGGGCTGCCTGGCTGTCCACACTGATGTCGTTGTGACAGGTGTGGAGGAAGCCCTGCCTGTGTCCCAGCATGCTGGCATCCAGGGATGCCAGCACACTGTGGCTGTGGCCGGGGCAGAGTCCAGCACCAGTGATGATGACACGACCGTCCTGGGCAGTGACACATGTGTGCCACAGGATGGACACACAGCAGGGCAATTCACGCCCATGGCTGTGGGTGGTGGCGCCATGGAGGCCTGCGTGTCAGCACAGTCCCAGGCTGTGCCTGTCAGCACCAGTGGGGCAGCACTGGTGTCTGTTCAGGACAGTGGGACTGTTGTGGCCACTGTGGCGGCACCACTGAGCCCTGGGGTGCGGCAGCCAGAGGGGCAGCATCAGCAGTCACCCACTGGGCTTGGGGATACAGGGTTCAGCGGTGGCATCTGTGCACCGCCTGTGGACATGCCCAGACCTGGTCCTGGTGTGCAGCACCCACCCTCAAGGGGTGCTGAACATCAGAGCCTTGCACACCCTGAGGGACAGGATGCCGAGGAGGCTGATGACCTCTTGGACGAGCACACCCGCCTACTGCGAGCATCAGTCCAGCAGCAGATGCGGCTTCTGACGTCCGTGGATGCACTGCGTGAGGCTCTGGAGTGGGCAGAGGAGCATCACAGCAGGGACACCGAATAGATCCTGGCACGGATGGACCGTTTGAGGGAGGATGTGACCGCTGCCATTGACAGGCATGCATTGCTGTCATGGCCACAATGGGCACACAGTCAGGTGCCCATGCGTCGCGGACCCCACGCAGTGCACTATCCACCCCCATTCCCGGCGTCGTGCAACTTCCACCCTGTCGAGGCTGGGTTCAGCTGTGGGCATCCCGAGCACTCCTGGTGCAGGCATGTTCGGTGTGCTGCAGACCCCTGCACGGGCACGGTCGCATTCACGCAGTAGAACCCCTGGGGGACCATCGGTGCCACCCCATGAGGCCAGTGGTCAGCCTGCCAGTGCTGGCGGGTCTCGGCGGGGCCGCCCATGCATCCGTGGTGGCTGTGGCACTGTGTCACATGACTGACCTGTCTCCCAGCGCAGCTACTGTCTGGTGCTGCCCTGTGTGCATTGTGTGTGTCAGTGAGCAGTGCACAGGTGGGTATCCGGCCCTGCATGCGGACACGCAGTCCACCTGCACACCCTCCCAGAAGCTGTCCGCAGTTGCGTGTGCATGATGATGCCTGCATTGTGCTGTACACCAATGTTCAATGGTGCTCAGCATCTGACACACGCACATGGACAGGCAGTGGGCGTGGTGGCCTGTGGACATGTGTGTTGCTAGGGTGTGCGTTCTGGGTCGGTGTGCCTTCTGCCTTCTGTGCACATTTGTGGCATTGTGTGTGTGCGTGTGTGTGTGTCCTTCGGCGTGGCATGTTAATCCTCACCCATCCCTGGCTGTGTGTGCCTCTGTGCCCTGCCACTTCCCTTGACAACATGCACCCCCGGTGTGTGTCTCTGCGTGTTTGTGGGTTGTGCCTTGGCCACTGGTGGTTGCGCATGGCCCCATGACTTACCTGGGTTGGCTGAAGTGCTCCTCCGTGATGGTGTCCCAGTGCAGCTGTGCCAGCTGGAGCAGTCGGGGGATCCCGTCGGCCAAGGGGGGGCTGCCCATCACCATCGTCACTGGCGTCCCCATCGTCCCCATCGCTGTCCCCTTCTTCGACCTGTATGGCTATCCCACATTTGTTGGCCATGTTGTGCAGGATGCAACAGGCCAGGAATATCCTGCAGGCCTTTGAGGGGCTGTACTGTAGGGCACCGCCAGAGGTGTCCAGGCAACAGAAACATGCCTTCAGCATCCCGAACACCCGCTCGATGACATTACGTGTGGTGGCATGTGCCTCATTGTAGCGTTGCTGCGATGGGGTCAGCGGCCGGTAGGGTGTGAGCAGCCAGGGACGGAGTGGGTATCCACTGTCACCTGTGTGTGGAGGGTGGAGGTTAGTTTGGTGATCAGCATCGCCCTGCCCCAGGCCATGTAGGCCACTACCCATGCCACCTCTGGCCATGCCCCCCCCAGGCCCTATGATTGTCCATGTGGTTTGCATACTCACCCACTAGGTGGCCAGTGGGGATGTCCCCACTCTTGAATCTGTGGCACAGTGCTGACTGGTGCCAGATGAAAGAATCATGTGCTCCCCCAGGGTGTGTGGCACAGACATTGATGATGCACCCTCTGGCATCGCACACCACCTGGCAGTTGATGCTGGCATAGCCCTTGCGATTTATGTATGTGGCCCCCTCATGGCCAGGTGGTGTGCGGATGGCCACATGGGTGCAGTCTATTGCCCCTAGCATGCCAGGCATACATGCTACCCTGTGGAACTCCTGTATGTTTGCTGTCGCTCCACGCTGTGCTGGGAAATGGATGTACTCCTCAGCATGTGGCAGCAGTGCGCTGAGGAATTGGGTGAGGTGGCGTGAGCGTGGCCAGCTGGGTTATGCCTGTGGTGTCCCCAGTTGGTCTCTGAAGGTACCTGTGGTGAGCAAGCACATGCAGGCTGTTACCTTGGTCTCCACTGACAGGGCATGGCTCCATCGTGTGGGTGCCTGCATCACATCACTGCACAGCTCACAGAGCCGCCTCAGAATTGCCCTGTTCAGGCGGTACTGGCCCACAATCTTAGTATCTGTGTACAGCTCAAAGCTGGTGCGGGCTCGGTACTGCCTGTTGGGGGCATACTGCCGACGGGCCCTTCCACGGCCACGCCCCCCCTGCTGCCCGCCTTCTCACCCCCTTCATCACGGCCTCCATGTGGAAGGTGGCACTGGCCATGTCCCTGGCTTGCGTTCACCCCCCCTGGCAGCTGTTACTGTATTCCCCCCGCTGCCCTGGCTGCTACCTCCCCTGCACCGGGTACACCTGCCTGTGCTGGCCTCTGTGCTATGTGGCTCCCACACCTTCCCTGTGCCTGGCTGTTCACTGTGACCTCTCCCTGGCCTGCCCTGTTTGTGTCACCTGCCCTGTCTGTCTGCCTCTGCCTCATGTGGCTTCCCTGTAGCGTTCTTGCGCCTCTTCCTTGCTCCTTTTTATTTTGGCTCATCTCCGCTATGGCGCAACTTCCGCTTGCTCCACTGTTGCGTATTGTGCAAGTCTTTCAATATCACACTGCGCCATTTATGCATGGTTCCTCCCCCTTCGGTTGCACATGCCTTCATTATCATTGCGCTGTTGCTCAGCATGATTTTGGGGGCGCAACTGCCTCCTGCTGAATATCGCAGAATGGCACAATTTCGGACTTGCGCAGGCGCAACCCTATTGCGCATGGCTCAACTCTTTTGAATATCTGGGGTGCACCCCAAGGTCCTTAAAGAACTAAGAGAGGTGGTGGCTGAACCTCTGGCTGTCCTGTTTAGCCAATCACTGGAAACAGGGGAGGTACCCAAAGACTGGAGGACAGCAGATGGTCCCCTTATACAAAAGTGGGAACAAAGAGGAAGCAGGGAACTACAGACCAGTCAGCCTCACCTCGGTAGTGGGGAATATCATGGAAGCACTACTGAAGGAGAGATTGGTGGAACATCTGGTTGTCAATGGACTACAGGACCCAAGGCAGCATGGTTTCACCAGGGGGAGGTCATGTCAGACCAACCTCGTTGAATTTTTGGACTGGGTGACTAGGGAGGTGGATCAGGGGAGGGCAGTGGACATGGCCTATCTGGACTTCAGCAAGGCCTTTGACACTGTGCCACATAGAAGACTATTACACAAACTGGGGAATATGGGTGTGGGCAGGACAGTAGTGTGTGGGTAGGTAACTGGCTGGGTGGCAGGACACAGAGGGTGGTGGTAAATGGCTGTCACTCCACAGAGGGAAGAGTGACCAGTGGGGTACCACAGGGATCAGTGCTGGGACCGGTCCTATTCAACATCTTCATCAGTGACATTGCGCAGGATCTAGAAGGCAGAATTTCACTGTTCGCTGATGACACAAAGCTCTGTAACAGAGTAGACACACCAGAGGGTGTAGACAGAATGTGAAGCGACCTGCAGAAACTTGAAGAATGGTCAAGGGTTTGGCAGTTGAAATTTAATGCAAAGAAGTGCAAGATAATGCATATGGGGCACAAAAACCCTGGCACAATATATCAGTTGGGGGGTGAGGATATAGCATGTACCAAGCAGGAAAGGGATCTTGGGGTTGTCATCTCTGATGACCTCAAGGTAGGGAAACAGTGTGACAAGGCAGCACGTAAAGCAAATAGGATGCTGGGATGTATAGGCAGGGGCATCACCAGCATGAAAAGTGAGGTCATAATTCCGCTATACAAGACACTAGTGAGGCCCCACCTGGAGTACAGTGTACAGTTCTGGAGACCATACCTACGTAAGGACATAGACAGGTTAGAGAAGGTTCAGAGGAGGGCAACAAAGATGGTGCATGGATTGCATCACAAGTCCTATGAAGACAGGTTGAAGGAACTGAACATGTACTCCCTGGAGGAGAGGAGGGAGAGGGGATATGATAGAGACATACAAGTATCTTACAGGGAGGAACAGGGTGCAGGAAAACACTATTTTTAAGCGAAAAAGATGTTCCAGGACTAGAGGGCATGGGATGAAGTTGAGGGAGGAGCGATTCAGAGGAAACATGAGAAAGAATTTCTTCACAGAACGGGTGGTGGACAAGTGGAACATCCTGTCAGAGGAAGTGGTGGGGGCTGAAACAATCACGGGATTTAAGAATGCATGGGATTGACATAAAGGAATTCTAGAGGTCAGGGGTAAGGGGCAACAGACTTCTAGGAAAACAAACTGAACTTACAAGCTCAAATGGGCAGACTGGGTGGGCCATAGGCCCTTATCTGCCGACACTGTCTATGTATCTATGTATCTATGTATCTGGGCCAAAGTGTCTAAATTTACATTCTAGGGCAGAAAAAAATCCTTTCAATAAAGATTTTAGTTATCAGAGAGAAAGGGTTCCAACTCAAAATGATCATTTAGTCCCTTTTCTGTGATGCTTTCCCCCATAGTATATATCCAATAGTTTTCTTGTTTACTAAGCATATTCTCCCTATCACCTCCCCTCGCTCCAAGACAGACTTGATCTTCCTGGACATAAAGTCTCCACCACTCATTCACACTACTGGGAGTATGCCCAGAGGCGCTAGGACCCAGCGGGAGCAAACTTTTTCAGGAGGGCCAGTGCCAAGATGGAGCTGCGAAGAAGCGGCAGCACGAGCCTGGCACGTGCGGTAAAGTGTATCTCGGTGTTGACCCTCCAACTGCCTCAGTTCCTTTTTTCCCACCGTCGAGTGCGCTTCAGTGACAACATCACTCGCCCACTGGGAGTCAAACTTCAAACTAGCAGCTTAGTTTTCAGTTTTATTATTTTGTATTTTATCACAATAAGTACTGATTATATTTTACTTGTACAAGAAAGAAGTCTTGAGCCTTCCATTGACAGAGTTGACCATGAGTGGGGCAGATGACAGGAGGGAGACTTCATGTGAAAGCTGTTCGGTCAGCTAGGCTGGGTCTGGTCCGCCGCCCTCTCTGGAGGTGGGGTCCGACAACGGATGGTCCAGTGCTCAGGGGGATGGGTGGTCCCCTCGAAAGCACAAAAGGAAACGGTCCCATTCATGGCACCATTTGACCTCGAGTTTTTCCTCAGCCCATCGGTCGAAGAAGAAATGGGATCACTCGAGGTCGCCCTATGGTACGTCTATGCATAGATGGTTGGTTGCCAGGGCCAGGGGACAGTCTCCGCTTCTCTCTGAGTCACCGGTTTCTGTCTCTGGTAGCTGGCCTCCTCGACACCGGAGCTTCTCTCCACCTATTGGAGGGGCTTCCAATGAGCAGTTTCACCATTGGGCCGCGCTTATGGAGCAGTGGGCTTGGAGGTTGTCCGACTGCCTGAACTGGCCAGTCTGTCACCAGGGCATTCGGGCCTGTCGGTTTCGAAATGGCAGGCAGGGCGGTTAGGACTTCCTAGTCATGTGGTGACTCCTTTGGTGCCGTCAGCTCCATGCTCCGGTGTCTATCCCCCTCACATGGCTGCAGCGCAGGGGTCCACCCCGATGCCTTTATCTCCTGCCATTTTTTCTTCCTTTACCTTCAAATCACAGTTTTCAGACTTCTGCGATGGTGCCTTCAGCTGCAGTGCCGACTTTTCCGGTGCTGAGTTCCTTTGCGGTGCCGTGGGTGGTGTCGGCACCATCTGTGGCACCGCATACCCTGTTGGTGCTGTCTTCAGTGCTGGGGCTGGCATTGGTGCCATATACAGTACCGCTCTATCCGTTGGCACCTTTTTCAGTGCCAGGAGTGGCGTCGGTGCCATGTGCAGTGTCGCACTCCCTATTGGCGCCATGCATGACGCCGTTTTCTGTGTCAGTGCTGTCTCTGTTCTTGGCGCCGTTCTCTTCAGGGGCGCCAGGGATATGTACGGCACTGTCTAGTTTTCAGAAGTTTTCGACTCCATCTTTCTCCTTCTCTCCTTCCTCCTAGTTTTCATCCCATTCCTGTCTATACAGTCCCCCCTGGACTATCAGGAGATGATTTTGAGCCTGATCCGGATCTTCGGCTGGGTGATGATGTTGATGCTGATTCTGCCCTGCAGGCAGGGATCAGTCCTCCTACTCTTTCTCTCCAGTCCACAGAAATCGATCCTGGGAAGCTTCTGCATCTCCAATATCGACATGTTCCCTATGCATTTAACTTCTCCGGTACAACCTTCTTTCGAGACTCTTTCCCAGATGGAGTGGGAGAATCCGGCGCTTATTCCTTCTGTGGCCAAGTCCACAGACAGGAAATATGCCCCTCACAAGGATCGGCCCATATTGGCCTCACAAGCCTTTGCTGATGCCATTGTGGTCCTGGCAGAGAATGATAAGGCTGTCCTCCCTCAGGAATCTACAGCCCATCCTATAAACAAAGAATCTCGCAAGATAGACACCTTGAGTAAGAGAGTCTTTGCTGCCTCTGCCCTGGGCGTGCACATTGCCAGCTACCAGGGCTATTTTTCTCAATATGAGTATGTTCTTTGGCATTCACTCAAAGCAATGGTAGAAGCTCGGCCCGAGTCGGAGGTTGACTCAGAACTACTACAGACCATAACTAGAGGTATCTAGTCCAGTAACTAACAAATTAAAGCTGCAATGAACGCTTTTGACACTGCTTCCCAGGCGGCAGCGGCTGGCATTTGCACCCATCGCCACTCCTGGCTGCGTACTTCAGGCTTTATGAATGATGCCCAACAGAAAGTCATGGCCTTATCTTTTGACAGTAAGTTTCTGTTTGGGCCTCAGGTGAAACAAGCACTAGAGGCCACACTGAAGACTAGGTCTACCAGCTAGACTTCCGCTCGCTCCCTCTCGAGGAGGTGGGAACAAGCGTCAGTTTCACAACCATTAGTCCTTTCGTGCAAAGGCAGAGGAGGTTTAAACAGAAACCAAACCTCTCTGCCGCAAAAGAAAATGCAGCAGAAGGCACAAGGCCCAAAAGTGCCCAGTGCTACCTTCTGAGATTCCAGCCAAGGTCCCACCTCAGCTGCCCAGGGGGAAACTCTTCCTCAACAGTGAGAGGATGTCTGACTCAGTTCTACGACCAGTGGAAATCTATAACATCAGACAAATGGGTCCTCAGGATAATCTGCGAGGGGTACTCTCTCAATCTGTCAGAAACCCCTCCAGATCATCCTCCCACGTGACAGCCCAGGCTGTCTGCGGCACAGTCAGACCTTCTTGTTTCCAAGGTACAAGGCCTTCTGAACAACAGGGCAGTAGAAGTAGTTCTGCTGGATCAATGAAACACAGGTTTCTACTCCCATTACTTTCTGGTTCCAAAGAAAACTTGCGGCTTGCACCCTATTCTGGATCTCAGAAAGTTAAACAAATTCTTGCACAAGGAAAAGTTCAAGATGATATCACTCAGTACCCTGCTGTCTTTGATTCATCAACACGAGTGACTAGCCTCCTTGGTCATGCAGGATGCCTACCAGCACATTCTCATACACCCAAATCACCACAAATACCTAAGGTACGTGGCGTTGGGTCAACACTGTTAATTCAGAGTCCTGCCCTTTGGGCTGTCCTTTGTGCCTCAAGTTTTTACAAAGTGTTGTGCAGTTCTCGCAGCACATTTAAGGAAAATCAGAATCCAAGTAATCCCATATATGGACGACTGGCTTCTAGCAAGCCCCTCCAGGAAAGAGGCTCTAGAGGCCATGGCCATGGCTTCAGACTTCCTCAAGTCCATGGGAGTCCTGCTGAACCCCAAAAAGTCATAGTTGCAGCCCTCCCAGAAGCTCCTTTTCATAGGAACCCTTCTGGACATTTCCTGTGCAAAAGCTTTTCTTCCGGAGGACAGAAGGAGCGATATCTTACAGATGGCCTGCTTCATCAGAGAACACAGCTCAGTGCAAGCTCTCTCAATGTAATGAATGCTGGGTCTCATGGCATCCCCAGTGTTCACTGTACCTTTGGCAAGTCTCCATATGAGAACCTCTTAGTGAATGCTCAATACTCAGTGGTCACCAACCACTCACCCTCAGTTCTTTTTCATCAAGGTGATGGAACCTCTGAAGAGGTAACTCACCTGGTGGTCTCAGGAGGACAACCTTCTGGAAGGATATCCCTTCACCCCTCTGGATCATCAGATCTCCATTACCATGGATGCATCCCTGATGGGTTGACGAGCTCACTGACAGGATCTCCACACCCAGGGTATGTGGACTCAGGACAAGTCTCAACTTCACATAAACATCCTGGAAATGAGAGTCATCCTCTATGCAGTCCAAGCTTTGAAGGACATACTCTGTCACAAGAACATTCTCCTTCAAATGGACAACAAGGCAGTGATGTATTACATCAACAAACAGGGCAGTGCACACACTTACCCATTATGCAGGGAAGCAATGAGATTGTGTGAATGTTGCCTGGAGCACAAGGCTCTGATTCAGGCAGTTTACCTGCCAGGAGTACAGAATGAGCTGGCAGACCATCTTAGCAGAACAGAGTCAGATCCTCACGAGTGGTCTCTTGAGTTAACCATCGTTCAGTCACTCTTCGAAGAGTGGGGAACTCTGGACCTGGACCTTTTTGTGTCCCCACTCAATGCAAAACTGCCTCTCTTCTGCTCCAGAAATCCAGAACCTGGTGTTTTTTTGTCAGGATACATTCAGGCTGCAGTGGACAAAATGCTTTCTATACACATTTCATCCTCTTCCCCTGATTCAGAGGGTGCTGCTCAAACTGGAGGCACACAAGGGCTGAATGATTCTCATTCCCTGTTCTGGCCTCGTCAGATCTGGTTTCCCCTTATCAATAGACTATCGGAAACCTCTCCGAAACCGCTTCCCCTTCAGATGAACCTTCTGACCCAGGGCCCTGTAGTCCACCCCAATCTGAGGTCTCTTCACTTCTATGCTTAACTCCTGAGGAGATAGAGGTGACTAGGTTTAATGTTTCTCATAGGGTTTCGGATATTCTTTTGGCTGTACACAAGCCAGCCACCAGAAAGAACTACACAGCTGAATGGAAGCGTTTCTCTAACTGGTGTGCAAAATCCTCTTGAAATCCTTTTTCTTGCCCACTGAGTAAAGTGTTGGAGTATTTGTTAGACCTCTCAAACACAGGTCTGCAATATTTCACAGTCAAAGTTCATCTTTGTGCAATTTCGGCATATCATGAACCAGTACTGTCCATGTCACTGGCTCAGCTGCCTGTAGTTAAGATGTTTCTTAAAGGGATTCTGCATACTAAACCTATTAGATGTCCATTTGTAGCCTGGGACATTAACCTTGTGCTAGACATGCTTACTCGTAAACCTTTTGTGCCTCTAGCTACTTGCAAGTTGAAGTTCCTCACTTGGAAGACGGCCTTCCTGGTGGCCATTACTTCTGCTCGTAGGGTATTGGAAATACACGCCTTGATCACAGACCCCCCCCATACTGTATTTCACAAGGACAAAGAAGTTCTTAGGACTCATCCTAGGTTCCTGCCTAAGGTTGTTTCAGAATTCAATCTAAATCCTTCCTACCTACTTTGCGAACTTCCAGAATGAAGGAGAGCATACCCTTCATTCCCTAGATGTAAAAAGAGCCTTGCGGTTCTATCTAGATAGGCTCAACAACTGTTTGTTTCCTTCAGCACGACCTGGCTGGGTCAACCTGTTGCTATCAGATGCATTTCACCATGGTTGGTGGCATGCCTTTGCCATTGCTATTCCATGGCACAGGTCAAGCAGGAAGGCAGAGTGTACGCTCACTCTACCAGAGCAGTTGCGGCATCTCTGGCAGAAATTCGTAATGTCCCCATTGCAGATATTTGCAATGCGGCTACCTGGAGCTCCGTGCATACGTTTGTAAAGCACTATGCCTTGGATGTCCATGCCAGACGACATCAGTCGTTTGGCAGGAGAATCCTTAACAGACTTCTGTCCAAAAAAGTGAGCTCCTCTCTCTCCTGCCACCTGTCTCAGGGGATTAATTAGCTCGGTACTCTCCCATTCGTGTGAATGAGTGGTGGAGACTTTATGTCCAGGAAGATATGGAAATTATGTACCTACTGTAATTCTTGATCTTCTTGGACGAAGTCTCCACCACTCATTCACACACTCACCCACCATCCCCCAAGCTCACTTCTCTGTTTCTAGTCTTCACTCCCTCAATGGCTGGGCTATGAAGACTTTGTTGTTGACTCTTCTTACACAGGTCATTCGGACTATCTTATGTCCGTTTTTTAGGTTAGTCCTTTCTAGGTTAGTTACGCTGCACCTCCTCAGAAAAAAAGGTACTGAGGCGGTTGGAGGGTTGACGCCGAGATAGTCTTTACCGCACGCGTCGGGCTCACAATACCGCTTCCTCGTGGCTCCATCTCAGTGCTTGCCCTCCTAAAAATGTTTGCTCCCACTGGGTCCTAGTGCCTCTGGCATACTCCCATTAGTGTGAATGAGTGGTGGAGACTGCGTCTAAGAAGATCAAGAATTACGGTAGGTATGTAATTTCCATTTCTAGCCCAGTAAATTTTATTTTGTGGTTCAACACTCTAGGTGTGTGGTGTGTGCATTTTATGAAATCATTATGTTATTAAGAATTGTGTATTGCACTTTAGTAAGCACTTTAGGGACAATAATAGCAATGGGGCTTTAAATGGTTTTTGAATTGGAACATGTGACCATTTTTGTGCTATAAAAAGGTCTCTACCCCTAGAGGGCATTACCTCTGAACAAGCCGATTCCAGTGAAACATTAGGTGTTTGTGGCTGCTCCCGCACTGTGGCTGTATGTATTCTGCATTTTTGCACTTGGACACTTTGGAATGTTTTAAACAATGGAATAAAAGTCATATAAATGGCATTTGCACCCTACATCATGACTGCTGAACCTTCTTTACTAAGGGTGAGTGCTGTGACTGTATTTTTCTAGAAACTTCTACATTAGACAAGTTAGTAAAAATAAGAGGGAAAAGAGACCACTACTGTTCTCAAGAGGTGGCTAATAAGGTAAGGTAAAAAAATTGGCATTCACGAGATGTAAGGATTCACAGAAGGAGAAGGACAGGGAGGTGTATCAGGAGAAGCAGAGGGAGACTGGGAAAGTTGTCAGGTGTGCAAAAGCACAAATGGAGGAGAAAATAATTGCACAGGCAGTAAAAAGAGGTACAAGACATTTTTTAGGTATATATGCAAAAGGAGAAAGACTGGGGGGGGACAGTAAGATTAAAGGAGGAAGGGGGGAGTGTGTAGAAGGGGATCAAGAAAAAAGCTGATGTCCTGAACAAATAATTTTGTTCAGAATTCACAGTGGAAGGGGAAGGTGAGGAACTACAGATGAAAGACAGGAGCATCAAAGGATGGGAGATGGACACCAGTCCTTTTACAGTGGAGAGAGTTATGAAGGAACTCACAAATCTGAAAGTGAACAAGGCAATGGGACCTGGTGGGATTCATCCCAGGATAATTAAGGAGCTCAGGGAGGTGCTGACTGCACCTCTGATTAATCCTGTTCAACCACTCACTGGAGACGGAAGTGGCCCTGGAGGACTGGAGAAGGGCAGATGTAGTCCCACTACACAAAGGTGGTAGCAGGGAGGAGGCTGGCAATTGCAGGCCACTCAACCTGACTTTGGTGGTGGGAAAATTAGTGGAATCACTACTGAAGGAAAGGATTGCGGAATACCTTGAAACGGAGTTTACAGAACCCAAGGCAACAGGGATTCAAAATAGGGAGATCATGTCAAACAACTTTGATAGATTTCTTTGACTGGGTGCCAGGAAATTAGATCAGGGTGGCGCCATGGATGTGGCCTACCTAGAGTTCAGTAAGGCCTTTGACACTGTTCCATATAGAAGACTCATAAAAAAGCTGAACAGCCTAGGAGGGATCTAAGAAAACTTGTGGAGTGGTCAAAAGTGTGGCAACTAAGATTCAATGTGAAGACGTGCAAGATCATGCACTTAGGACAGAAACCCAGGGGTAGAGTACATGATTGGGGGAGTGGTACTGACAACCACCAAGCAGGAAAGAAACCTAGAGGTAATAATTTCTGATGACCTAAAAGTGGTCAAACAGTTTGATAAGGGAGTGGGGCAAGCTAATGGGATGCTAGGGTGCATAGGGAGAGGTATCACCAATAAAAAGAGGGAGATAGTTATACCGCTGTATAAAACATTGGTGAGACCTCACCTAGAGTACTGTGTTCAGTTCTGGAGACCACATCTCCGAAAGGGCATAGACAGAATACAGGCAGTCCAGAGGAAGGCAACTAAAATGGTGTTGAGCTTGCATCAAAAGCCCTGTGAGGAGAGGTTAAAGGACCTCAATATGTATACCCTGTAGGAAAGGAGGGAGGGAGAGGGGGGATATCATAAAGACTTTCAAATACCTCACGGGTATAAATAGGGTCCAAGAGGGAAGCATTTTTAAAAAAAAAAGATGCTCAAGAACAAGGGGTCAGCCGGCCCAGTGGTGCTGAGGGTTGAGACACTGGACACCACACCTCACAAGACACAGAAGCAAGCTTGGGGCACCAGGGGTCAGGCGGGGAAGAGAAGGTTCGAGTGTCTGATGACAGCTCACCTTCTTCAGGGAGTGAAGGGTTGAAGGCTCCAGCAATAGTGTGCCTCCCAGCGGTGGCTATAGGGTACTGAGCCAAAAGCCTTCCACATACAGGGTAGCAGGCCACAACGGACATTGGAGTGGCATGCACAGCAGCGTGTGCACCTCCCCAAGATAGCACTGCACGTCCACACTTGCCATCAGGGGAGCAACCTTGCAGAACAAAGGAAAAGCCCTGGCTCCTGGTTAGACAACGTCAACCCAGTACCATGCCCATCATCGGATTCTGCCCTGCTGAGTTCCGATGCCTGCCAACTCACCTCTGCCCTCAGGTAATTAGATTGTATGGGAAGCACCAAGGAGCTGAAGATGTCCTCGCCACAGGGGGTGCAAGCCAAGGAGTTGCTTGATGGCATGATGTGGGTGGATTGGAAGTCTAGGGTCCCAAGGCTGGGAGGATCTCGGATTGGGTGTGAACAGCTGGGTGACTAAGGGAGTGCCAGAAGCCAATGACTGGAGGGAAAAAGAAGCTATAAAAAAAAGAACAACGGGTCATGTTATGAAGCTGAAGGGGGTACATTCAGGGGAAACGTGAGAAAGTATTTCTTTACAGAAAGAGTGGTGGATGCCTGGAACAGCCTCCCAGTGGAGGTGATCACAGTTAAAACTGTAATGGGATTCAAGAACACACTGGATAGGCATAGGGGTATCTTATTGCATTGAAATGGGAGGATTAAACCAGAAATCAAGTAGGATCTGAGGTGTTACAGTAGGTAGGGATAATGGGCAGACTAGGTGGGTGAAGCAGTCCTCATCTGCCAACAATCTCTGTGTAATCTACGTAGAGCCCTTACCTGCTGACAATTTCTGTGTAATCTATGTGGGGCCCTTACCTGTATTATGATATTTGTTTAAAACGTTGCAAGTGCCAGATGTGTAAAAAATGTGTGTGTGAGTAGCCTGTGTCTCCCCTCAGCATCTTTGGCATACTGCAGAAGTTGTGTGATCTCACTGGCCTTTATCTTTGGGGTTATAAAAAAAAAATCTAGATTTTGTTTTCCAGCCATATTCCTGCCAGCTGGGTGACGAAATTTTAAAGGAACCTTTCCAAGTTTGTGTCCATTGCTTAGTGGTTAGGCTAAAGTCTGCCTCGTCCTGCCATCTGGCTGTAAGATATGCCACAGCAGTTTGTCGAGTTTGTGTTAAAAATGGATAGATCCTAGAGACAGCACCCTTTTGACCTGCTCTCTCAAGTAGGAGTCCAAGAGAGAGGTCCCCATACATATCTCTGTCTTCCCCACTCACTAATCTGGGTTGTGTTTAAATATAGTTCCTCAACTGGAAATAAAATATGTCAGTGGGCAACCATCCACATTCTCCCTTACACTCCTCAAATGTCTTCACTTCTGTTTCCAGTAACATCTTGTCTGGGAAGCCGAGTACCCTTCTCACCTGCTTAAGAAACTATGGGTCTGTTCTTTATAGTAGGAATGCCTCATCCCATGCCAACTATCTGTGTCTCCAAATCTGTCCCTTGAGCTGGGGGTCCAGCAGTGCCCTTTCCAAGGCTTCGAATGTAACTTCTAGGTCATCATATGAATCACTCTCTATTCCTACGTGCCATCAGATCACATAATAGTGATGCCGAGGGTCCATCTTTAGAGACCTCACCCTCAATATCTTTCCAGTGTGCCCAGGGCATTCTCACAGAAATGCTCCTCTAAGTTATACAGCTACCCAATAATCCCCTAGAGCCAGTACTGCCCATTCCCACATGCCTTTTTGGCTAAAAGCAAAGTATTTTGAACTTGCATTCTCTTACATCAGGAGGGAGGGAAGTGGGGGTTACAGACAGCTGCCAGAATTTGATGGGAGGGATGTGTGGGACTCCACAGTGTGCGCACCCATCCACATGTGCATGCTAATGTGCGTGCTCCAACAGTTGGAGAAAAAAGGGAGAAAATGGGAAATGGTTGGCATGGGTTACATGAAACCCTGCCCGCCTACCTCAGTCCTACACCGTCGCCTGGCCTCCGGCCCAATCTGGATGTGGTTCTCTGGCTGGGGGGGAGGATGGCCCTCCCTTTCCCAGCCCCGCCATGGGGAGCAATCCATGGGGGATTCTGGGTCTGAGATACGGGAGGGGGAGGCAAGACACCGGATGAGAGGAGGCGGGGACACGGTCTATAGCCCGACCATGCCAACCAATGAGGTAAAAAGTTATATGGAAAAAAAGGGAAAGCAGGTAACACACAAAAGTCCTAGTAGAGAGTGTAAGTGGGAAAGGAGCAGGTAAATGTAAGGGACAGTAGGGGCAAGCTACATTTAGAAGCAGAAGGGAGTGAAATCAGATTAGCAGATATGGGATTGGTGCAGTGCAGTGGTTGTGGAGCCGCAGTATTCCAGGACACGTTCTGGAGACTGAAGTGCTGCCCATCTGCATGCACCTCTCTGAGTTGAGGGTGGAAGTCGCTGGTCTCCATGCCAATCTGGCTAGGATCCAGAGGATCTCTTGCCCCATCCAGGGTCACTGAATCTGCTGCCATTGCCTCAGAGGTTGCCTAGGCAGAAGAGGGCTGACTGGACCTCGGTGAGCTCTGGGAGGTTGGGGGTGGCAGCTTTGGGGCACACTCCTCTACCTATGCCATTACAGGATTCTTTCCCTGTTCTGTTGGGACTGGACTGCCAAGAGTGGGCACCCAAAATTGTGGCAAGGGAGGATATTGGGGTCCTCTGAAGGGAAGACCCCAAGGTGGGAGATAGAGGACCCCAGCAGAGAAGAAAGAAGCTTTGGTGGAGGGAGTCAGCTGTGTTGGGGATAGATTTGGAAGCAGGAAAAGGTGGGGGGAGAGGGAGGTTATGTATCTACCTGCTGCATCAGCTCAGAGGGATGGACAGCGGATCCTAAGGATCACTAAGGTAGTAGGGCGGGGGGGTAACTGGATGTTACTGTCACGTAGGACTAATAGCCTGGCAAGGAGAGGCAGGGTGGTACAGGGAAAGTTCAAAGAACTGTGGAGGGGTCCAAGGTAGTAGTACGAAGGCATTCGGCCGAGGTGCTACCTGTCTACAGCCCAGGGAGGATTAGTACTCCGTACCAGGAGCCAAATAGTTGGTTGAAGGAATGGTGCAGGGAGAAGGGGTTTGGCTTCATTGCGGACTGAGGGCTAACCTGGAAGGATATGGGTCTATACAGAGGTGATGGCCTGCATCCTTCGGGGAAGGGAAGCGCAGTTCTCAGTGAAAAATTTAAATTTTACTTTGATGAGCATTTAAATCAGCCAAGGGGGGAGGTAGTATTACCAAGGGAAGCATGAACTGCGCCCCCAGAGACTGAAGCAACAGGAAAAAGAGCCCAAGGGGAAGAAGGAGTTGAAGAAGTTGAAGGAGGCACTGACACAGTAGGGGATAAGGGGGACAAGAACAGAAGATGTGAAGAGGTGTTGAGAAGGCCAGGCACAGTGAGGGTAGCAAGGGGAAAGGGCTGAAGGGAACTTTAAGTGGTAGCAAACGTAGGAAGGGGGCAAGAGAGTTGCAGGCAGGGTGACAGTGAAGTGTAGAGAGCCATGTGTGCCAACACATGGGATCTAGGAAACAAAATTCTGGCCCCAGAAGCCCTTGTGGTGGAGGCAGACCTGGATCTTGTGTCCGTAACTGAGTCATGGTGCACTGAGAACCACGACTGGGACGTGGTCATACAAGGCTACACTCAGTTCAGACAGGCTAGGGAGGGGAGGAAGGGTGGTGCTGTATGTGAGGGAGGGTATCAGACTGATGGAAGTGCAAGGGAACCTAGGGGTAAAAGATGGGTTGGAGGTGCAAAAAAGGGGGAAGTGCTTTTGGTTGGGGACTTCGATATGCCAGATATAGATTGGAGCCTCCCAGCTGTAGGCTCAGCTAGAAGTAGGGTCATCCTAGAGAGGGCGTTTCTCTGGCAACTACTTAAAGAGCCTACTCAAGATGAGGCAATACTGAATCTGGTGCTCACAAAGAGGGATAGTGTTGCTGATGTCAAGGTGGAATCTCACATGGAGACCAGCAATCACTGTACAGTATGGTTTAACATGAAGGTGGTGGCAGGGACAAACCACATAAAAATGAGAGCCGTGGACTTCAGGAGGGTGGATTAAAAAAAATGCATGAATATCTCAAAGAGAACCCAGCGTGGGGGGTTGGGGGTTGCCAGGTTGTGGTGGAGAAAATAAAGGAAGGCATAGTGAAAACAACAAACTTCTGTGCAAAGTGATCCAAACAGAAGGAAAAAGAGATCACCATGGTTCAAGGGCAGTGGCTGCAAAGTTAAAGTCTAAAGGTGTGGCATTCAGGAGGTACAAGGAGACGCAGAGGAAAGAGGATTGGGTGGTGTATGATGTAAAGCAGTGGGAAGCAGGAAAGGCTGTGAGTGATGCAAAAGTGCAAAGAGAGCAAAGAATAGCCAAAGGGGTGGCTAAAGTGGACAAGACTTTCTTCAGATACATAAGCGAAAGGAAGAGGACAGGGGGAAGGATTGTGAGAATAAGAAGGGCAGTGGGAGGCTGCACAGAGGAGGATTAGGAAAAAACATATATCCTGAACAGGTACTTCTGCTTAGTCTTCACAGTGGAGGAGAGGATGGACTACACAGAAGCAACAGGAACATTATGGGGGGAAAGTCCATCCACAGAGGAAAGAGTCCTGAGAGGACTTGCAGATGTGAAACTGGATATGTAGTAGCAGTAGTAGTAATTTTATTCCAGTAACATGAATGAGGCAATTCCCATTGAGTTTACACTCATTTACATGAGATGTCCTTTTATATAATGTTGGTCACAGGGGAGGAAGATACAATAGGTTATTACACAAACTAATACATATCTATCACAATATAAATGCATGTCCTCTAATATAACTTAGCAGTGTAAAATTATATACATACATTTATAAAAAGGACATTTACAATTCTGAGTAAAGCAATTCATACAGCCCAGCAAGATTCAACCAATATGAAGTCTGTGACAACATGTCTGTGGTGAAGAAGCTTGTAAATCAAACCACTCCTTAATTTTAAGCCACAATAGTTAATCATTTTGTGATCTTCACTTTTTGGGAATACTGTTCCAAGCCTAAGGACTCAAGTGGTGAAAGGAGGAACGGGCAATGTTAATTCTTTTGACAAGAACTTCAAATTCAACACTGTTAGGTGATCTCAAACCAACCCTGGAATTTTTTTTAATTTACACTATTGTACAAATAACTGGGAACTTGCTATCTATAAAATGTGTACATCAAACCAGCTATGTGTAGCTGATCTTGGCCTCAAATGTAGCCAGTTTAGTTCTTTATGTAGAGAACAATGATGAGTGCAGCATGGTGCATCGAGGACAAACCTGGCAGAACGGTTATATAATGTATTAACTTTGGCGACGCCCCCCACAAAACATCACCATAGTCAGAGACTGGAATAACCATAAAGTTAACCACTTAGAGTCTAGATTGTAATAGTAGCTCTTATTGTATACAAAGACACCCAATTTTTGTCCTAAACTTCTAGTCAAAGTATTGATAGGTGTATTCCATTTACACTGACTAACCAGATCCCTACATATTTACACATTTCAACCTGTGGTAGATTATTTCCTTCACCAGCAGCTATGCTCAACATGTCACCATCATCTCATTTCTTGTTTCTCTGTTTGAATAGGACACAGATATGGGGCCAGACTGGATACATCAAAGGAGGATGATGAGGGAGCTCAGGGAGATACTAGCTGCTCCTCTGACATCCCTACTTAACAACTTGCTGGAAACAGGAATGGTTCTAGGGGACAGGAGGTGGGCAGGTGTAGTCCCGCTCCATAAGAGTAGCAGAAGGGAGGAGGCTGGCAACTATAGGCTGGTCAGACTAACAGCAATGATGGGAAAGTTAATGTAAACTCTGTTTAAAGAAAGGCTATTGAAGTATTTTGAATCTAGTGGGTTACAAAACCCAAGGCAGCATGGATTCATGGGAGAGAGGTCATGTCAGGTGAACCTGATCAATATCTTCGACTGGGTGAGGCTTATAAGGAAACTGGGCAGTATGGGAGTGGGACCCAAGGCAGTAAACTAGGCAAGGAACTGGTTGATACATAGGTGACAGAGGGCAGTGATAAATGGCATTCATTCTAATGAGGGGATAATGACCAGCAGGGTACTGCAGGGCTCAGTACTGGGACCAGTCCTCTTCAATGTCTTCATAAGCAACATTGCAGAAGAGCTGGAAGGGAAGATATGCCTCTTTGCAGATGACACAAAAATCTGCAATAGGGTATATACTCCGGAGGAGATGGAGAAAATGGGTATAGACCACATAAACTTATGGAGTGGTTGAGGGTATGGCAGCTAGGGTTCAATGCAAAACAAGTGCATAATCATGCACCTAGGGCACAGAAACTCAGGGGTGGTGTATAAAATGGGTAGGGGGTAGTTCTGACAGTCGCAAAGCAGGAAAGAGACCCTGGGATTATCACATCTGATGACCTCAACATGGCGGGGCAGTGCAACAAGGAAGTAGGCAGAGTCAGTGGGATTTGGGGTGCATAGGGAGGGAAATCACCAGCAGTAGGAGAGCGGTGATGTTGCCACTGTATCGACTGTTGGTGAGACCCCACCAGGAGTACTGTGTCTAGTTCTGGAGACCACATCTCAGGAAGGACACAAACAGGGTACAGGCTGCTAAAATGGTGCAGGGTTGCTTCAAAACACCTATGAGGCCGGCCCATCAGTGCAGTGGTTGTATTTCCGTTTGCGATGCCAGCGACCCGGGTTCAGGAATGGACTCGGGTGCTGGAAGGCCGTCCAGGGAGAGAAGGCTGAAGCGTCAGACAACTGCTCGCCACCTCTTGGGGGGAGGGCAGGGACACGACCCAGCGATTGCTAACCCCTGGCGGAGGTGGGGAGGGTTCGGCAATACACAGGGTCCCACAATTCAACAGGGTGTGGTGAATGTCGGCGTAAGCCTGATGTTAGTGGCACGCCATGTCCCTGGGGAGCAAACGGGAAAGATCCCGAGGCCGACCGGATGATGGTCACCAGCTCCTGCTGCCGCAAGACCCCGGGCAGTGCAAGAACCACCCTAGCAGCACCCGGGGCAAGTATGGCGCTAGCCGCCCTCCTGGTGCCTTCCCTCTTGAAGGAGGGGGACACACCCGGTGAAGGGTTACATCTGGGGGTTACCCGGGTGGGGCTGCAATACAGGGTGATGAGGTGGCTGTACCGCAAGCAGTGGCACGGAGGGCATAAGGGTCTGAAGGAGAGGCCAGCCCAGAGCTGGGGGAGCAAAAAAAAAAAACACACCTACGAGGAGGTTGAGGGATCTCAGTATGTACACCTTGTAAAAGAGGAGGGAGATAGGGGACATGATAGAGACCTATAAGTACCTCATGAGGGTGAACAAGGTAGAGGAGGGGAGTATGTTCCAGAAAGGAAGGTGCATCAGAGCAAGAGCGCATGCAATGAAGCTAGAAGTGAGGATAAAATTTAGGAGGTATGTGAGGAAGTACTTTTTCACTGAAAGAGTAGTGATGGACACCTGTCTACCAGTCTACCAGTGGAGGTGGTGGGAGAGAAAACAGTGGTGAGCTTCAAGCATACATGGGATGGACACAAAGGAATCTTAGCAGAAAAGCAGTGGGGCGTAGCCGGGGATCAGGTAGGGTCTATGGTAGCGGCATAGGCAGGGACAAACTGGGCAGACTAGGTGGGCCAAGTGGTCCTTATCTGCTGACAGATTCTATGTTTTCCATGTACTGGCATTTTTCTACATCCAATCTACAAACTAGAATGACATTTAGAGCTCTTTTGTGGCATGAAATCTGGCATGCATGTACAAGAACACTGCCCTGAGCTTTTAGACACAACTCAAAGCACAAACTGTGATAATTCATTAATGTGACACTATATGTATATACTATAAATCTGCAGTACATGGTTCAGTGTTGTGTATGGAAATTCATACACTTTAAGGTGCTGTAATCGGACAATAGCTAGGTCATTACTGTGATAAAAAAGCATAGAATCCATTAAGATTGTGTCTGTTAAGATTCTTCACACTTATCTGCACTGCAGATTCCTTATAAACAAAGATATCAGGAAAGACTGAAAATACCCCAAGTGAACTGTTTGTCAAAAGATAAAACTAAAACTGTTCGAATTCACTGAAGCTAGGTTGGGTTTAAACTTGTGAAGGGGGGAGGGCTGGGTCTTGAGGCTGTTGCTGGCAGGCACTTCAATGGAGGACTTGACCTTCTCCCCCCAGCAGGGAGAAGGGGTGCTCAACTGGGGCACTGACAGTACGCAAGGGAGCGGGAGCTTGCAGTTAACTGAGGGATCTCGGGCTGAGGGGATGGCAAGGGCAAGGGGTAGGGATGGAGGGCAGTCCTGATTAACACCAGGAGCATGGGAAACAAGATGCCTGAGCATCAGGCAATGCTAACTGAAGGGAATGTGGATGTGGCAGCAGTCACTGAAACTTGGGCCACTCCTCGGCACGACTGGGACCTAAACCTGATGGGGTACACTGTGTTCAGGAAGGACAGGGCTGTGGGCAGGGGAGGTGGGGTGGCACTCATCATTTGGAATGGTGTCAATATATGCAGGGTGGAGGGGGCCAAGGGAAGCATAGAGTTGTTATGGGTTACCTTGCAGGCACCTGGGGGAATGAGGGTCAACCTGGGGGTGGTCTATGGGCTGCCCATGCAGGTTGAAGAACTCGAGGAGGGCCTGGTGGCAAATCTAAGAGATCACTGCGGTCAGGGTGAGGGTAGAACTGTGGTGCTGGGTGACCTTAACATGCTGGGGGGTTGATTGGGCCACTATGGCATCTTCATCGACTAGGGAGCAGTGCTTGCTGGACATCTTCCAGGATGCATTCCTATCTCAGCTGGTAGTTGACCCAATGAGGGATGGCAGCATCCTGGATGTGGTGCTGTCGGACTACGATATGTTTAGGAACCTAGTTGTAGGGGACCCACTGGCGGGGAGTGATCATGCCATGGTTTGGTTTTCCTTAGACGGGGGAGTATGATACAATATCCAAAAAGGTAACCAGGGTGGTGAGATCGGCCAAGGCGAGGATGGAGCAGAGGTTGGCATAGGGGATCAGAAGCGGGGAAAAGCGTTCTTTAGGTATATCAGGGAAAGGAGGAACGTGAAGGGGCAGATTATCAGACTGAGGTCAATGAGTGGGTGGGCCAAGGAGGCCAGAGAGCAGGCACAGTTACTAAATGAATACTTTGTCTCAGTCTTCACAAGAGATGATGGAGGGCCAACACCATACGGAAGGAGGCGGGCTAGAAATGAGGAAGTGGGGAAGCTCTCTCACACTGAAATTCCTGTTGGTAGGGTGAGGGAGGACCTTAAGTCCCTGAAAACAGATAAGGCACTGGATCCTGATGGCCTTCATCCCAGGATGCTGAAGGAAATGGCAGATGTCCTTGCAGCACCTCTGGTGAACCTTTTTAACTCCTCCCTTCAGACAGGTTGGGTGCCTCAGGATTGGAGGATAGCCCATGTTGTGCCTATCCACAAAAGTGGCCCACAGAAGGAGCCGGGTAACTACAGGCCTGTCAGTCTGACGTCAGTTATGGGCAAGATGATGGAGGCCATCTTGAAAGAGAGGCTGAAGGTGTTTCTGGAGACACGGGGCTATCTGGATGACCACCAACATGGCTTCATTCAGGGCAGATCATGTCAGACTAACCTTGTGGAATTCTATGATTAGGTGACAAAGGCGCTGGACCAGGGAAAGTCAGTGGATGTCCTCTTTCTGGACTTCAGCAAGGCGTTTGACTTGGTGCCGCACTCAGGTTTGCTGGACAACCTGGGAATGGGGGTGGGGGAGGAAGGATGGTTAGGTGAATAGGGAACTGGCTGACTGGGCGATTTCAGAGGGTGGTGGTTGGGGGGAGGTACCATCACCTAGGAGAGTCATTAGCGGGGTCCCACAAGGCTCAGTGTTGGCCCACTCCTGTTTAATGCTTACATCTCAGACATCAGGGACAGTATCAGGAGTGAGATGAGTCTCTTTGCTGATGACTCGAAGGTGGGGGCGGTGGTGGACTGGGAGGAGGGTAGAAGAGCCCTACGGGGGATCTGAAGACTCTGGAGGGTGGTCACGCACTTGGAAACTGAAGTTTAATGCCAAGAAATGCAGTGTTCTCCACTTGGGGCTCAAGAACCCTGATCATGAGTACTTTTTGGGGGGGCAGAAACTGCAGGTTTCGGGGGGGAGGATCTTGGGGTGGTCGTGGATGCCAAAATGAATAACTCTAAGCAGTGTAGGAGGGCTGCAGCTAAAGCAAATAAAATGCTTGGGTGCACTGCCAGGGGGACAACCTTGAGGAGACAGGAGCTACTTCTCCTTCTGTATAACTGCCTGGTTAGACTGCACCTCGAGTACTGTGTGCAGTTTTGGTGTCCGTACTTGAAAAAGGGCATAGCACTTCTGGAGAGGGTCCAGAAGAGGGTGACCAGGATGATACAGGGTATGGGAGGAAGATCCTATGCGGAGAGACTTGATGAACTGAACATGTACTTCCTGGAGGAGAGGAGGGACAAGGGGGATATGATCGAAGTCTTTAAATATCTAAAGGGGATGAACAGGGTCAGCCTAAATAGGGTTTTCCAACTGAGTAAGGAAGGAAGGAAGGGACCGACAGGGGGCATTCCATGTGGCTGGTTGGTGGGAGGCTCAGGGGGAGACCAGGAGATGCTGCTTTAACGAAAGGGTGGTGGCGAACCCATTGAATGCACTGCCTGCAGAACTGGTGGCTGTTGATACAGTGGAGGTATTCAAGAGGGGCTGGGACAGGTATAAGGGTAAGGTAAAGCAGAGGAATGCCAGATCTGAAGGTGTAACTTTGATGGGGGATGGGGTCGGGGGGAATTACGGTGGAGGGGCAGCTACGGTATCCTGATTGGGTGCTGACTTTCGAGCAGACTCGATAGATCTTTAGGCCTACTCTACTGTCATTTTAGTATGTTAGTATGAACTACTAGGAATGTATCCCACTCATGTAGCTATTATCTAAATCACATTAAATGTTTTTATCCTTATCCTGTTGTTCGCTGTTCTTGTGTTTATTTGACCACAGGTCAAGACAGAATCAGAAACAAGGTAAATCAATTAAACCAAACATGTAATACATGGTTAGGTATTTTTTCCCTGTAGCCAGTCAGCAGGTTCTGAAAGTTGTAATACCATTGTCCTGATGTCATGATTCCATACACTGTTGATCTGACATCAGAACGATGGTATTACAGATTAGAATTTTATGTATGCTCATGGGCAAGTCAGCTCATATGGGTGGGAATGAGAGTAATCTGAAAGTACTGTTACAGCACGTTTCTGTCACTGTTTAAAATGGGCATTTGAAATGGTGACAGGAACCACGGAATCTAACAAGCTAGAAAGAGTGCTGTGTGAGGTGAATCTGAGAGCAGTTAGTGTGCGAGCAGGCTGGCGAGGCAGCGAGCAGTTAGTGTGCGAGCAGGCTGGTGAGGCTCATGCCTTGCCACCAAAGGATCCCAATGAGTAATGTTAAAAGCTAGCACTTTAACGCATCTGTCCCTCGAGAAACATAATAGGTCCTAGCGTTTTCGCGATTTTTCTGCCGCCCAGCCGCTTCCGCCGCCACCAGCATGATGACGAGATGCCAGTGAGAGGGTGGTGCGCCCATTATATATAATGGGCGGCAGTTTGTTGATTTTTACATAGTGTTTACTTGGCAATGAGCACCGCCAATTAACAAGGGCCTTGTTAGTTGACCGGGCACACGCTTATTGCCAAGTGCCACTATATAATTTAAAATCAATAGAAAAGCTGCCACCCATGATATATAATGAGCAGCCTCGCCGCCTCACTGGCATCTTGTCATCATGCTAGTGAGCGCTGGGCGGAGTTGGGGCGGCAGAAAAAAATTGGGAAGTCCTTGGGACATGATTTTTATATTTTTATGAGGGACAGATCTTTTTAAGTGCTGAAAACTTTTTGGACATATTAACTTCATTGGGATCCTCTGACGGCAAGGCACCGATGGGTATGGTGCAGGGGGCTGACTCCATTACCTTGGTGAGTCTCTTTAAATCACACAAAATATTTTTATTCTTATCCTGTTGTGTCCTTTTTCTAACCCCAGTAATACTCAGGTATTCATAACTTTATGCAGTCAGCCTTCTAAGTAGAACTGCCCAGAGAGAATTTGGAACATATGCAAATGATGAAATCTTCTGCATAAGCCAGTTTTCAAATGCTGCCTTATACTACCTGCCTTAGTTCTAACCCCTCGGATTTCTCTCTCTGCCTGTCAAGACTAGATGCTCAGAAATTCTCTCTTCATCATCTTTTGTTCTGACGTGAGAAACCTTATAACATACTATAGGTATTCTTTACATTTCATTTGCTCTCCTTTACTTTTTGTTATTTTAGGTAATCCCATAGTTTTAGTGTTTAAATTGTAAGTTTTCTCAGTTTCTCCCGGTTTGGTATAACTGGGGGTAAACCGAGGTTTATTTTCTATTTATCGGAGTTTTCTGACTAAAAAACTCTATTAGTTAGGTTTAATTTTATTAAATTCACTTGTTTTAAGAACCACTAACATCGGTTCCTGAACCAATAGCCTTGGTTCATTTTATCTTGGTTCCTGGCTCCTGCAACGGTTCCGGAACCGACCGCAACTGCTAAATAAACTTAAATTAAAATATTAATTTTTTTAGCGATTGCAAATGTTATTGGTTTTACATTAAAAATGTTGTAAAAAGAAACTGGTGATCCCAGTTTCAAACCTTGTATTCAGTGTGGTGAAATTTTTATAAGTCAAACATTCTCTCGTTTGCCTATCTGGACATGAACATTTAAAAGCAGAGTGAAATCTGCATTGCATGTCCTGAAAAAAAAATACTGAAATGCCTGGATAAGGCTAAAAAAAAAAAACTATCGCCACCTAAGGGTCCCTCCAGCTCAAACCAGCTGACACCCTACGTTACTTTGGGTGACTCCATGACAAATACTGTAACTGCTACCCTGAGATGGGCATATAAGCATTTTTTAACAGGCTTGTTGAACCAGCTGACTCCCTGGTTCCCTCAGTGAAACTGAAGAAAACTAAGCACACAACCCCCTGCTGACAGCATTTGGGGGACTTCTGTGCCAGCTATAAAGCTTGCCAACTCCTTCAGAAATTTCAGGCTGGTTCTGATTGGGGAAGTATTTGCCAAAACAGGTAAGCACAGTTGTGTATTGCTTCCCTTGGCTATGATCACCTAAATGAATGTTGTGAAATTTGTAAACTTTACCAGGGGGAAAAGTGCGGAGAAATGCCTGGAATGGCTAAAGAAAACACTTTCAGGCTTACGAGGGCTGTCTGTCTCTCAGCAGCAGACCTCTGCAAAGCAGGCTTCCTAATATTTAAAATGAAGAATATGTAATTATTATGAAATGGAGGAAAACCTATTGAATCTGAGGTTTCCTCTGCATGTGAGTTTGTCTCTCCCCACAGAACATCTGAGGATTATTCCTCATTTTTCACATTGGTGAGAAAGATTGGGCTGACACCCACTGAAAGCTTCCCATTCCTGTGAATAAATTCTTCAGGGAAGATACTTTAAAGATTTTACAAACTCCAAGCTCTGTTCCCCCTCTGGATAAGAAGATGTATAAGACATTTCAGCTGGACAGGGAGGGAACTGAAATTTATTCCCCCACCGTGTCCACCAAGGAGTGGTTAAAGTGATAGCCTGTGACAAGGCAAAGATACCCCTGGCATCCTATCCTCTTAACAAGGATTCCAGGAAAAATTGACAACATGGCTTAAAAAGATATATTATCAGGTGCCTTTATTTATTTATTTGCTTTTGTTAACCAGGTAAGCACACTAGACAGCAAGGTGCCTATTTTCAGGAGTGACCCGGGAGAGTTATAGGGTATCCATGAACACAAGATATAGGGTAGGGGTTACATGCAGGAGCCATGGGTTACATACAGGAGCCTCGTGCTCCAACAGTGGGTAATACACTAGAGGTTACATACCGGAGCGACATGCTCCACCATAGGGTAATACAGTGATAACATCAAATAACAATTAGGAATGTGCAGCAAGAACAACACAAGCAGGAGCAAAACATCTAAATTGTTAGGAGTAGACGCTTGTAGTGAGAAAGAGGACTTGGTGCTAGGCCAGGTTAGGATAATGATTAAGAGCGATAACGCCACTCCACCTGGGGCAGTAAGTGCCTAAGGAGGGTAATCAGCAGAGGAGATAGCGCTAGGAGAACTGCACACTGGGGAGGTGCCTGGTTTATGGTTAACACAGGCAGGTGGATGCGGTTTTTAGGAAGTTCCATAGGGAAGATTTGAAGCAAGGGTGGGGGGGGGCATGAACACGAGCAGGAAGGGAGTTCCACAATTTTGGCACATGGACAGTGAATGCGCGATCACCTGTGAGGGTGTGGGTCTTGGGGACCAGGCAGGCCTGAGTTGCACATGATCTGAGGTTGTAGGCAGGGGAGGCGTGTTTTAGGGGAAGGGTGAGCAAGGCGGGAGTGGACATTCTAACTATATTGTCGATGAAGTTACCAAGGATGTAGGTCCGGAGTTTTTCTGAGGGAAGCCACTCCAATCTGGAATAGAGCTCACAGCGTGAGGTGGGGGGCCGAGAGTGCGAAGCGGCATATGTTGTTGTAGGTGGTGTCCCATTTGGCAAGGCTAGAGGTCGGGACAGGGGCAAAGGCAACAAGCCCATAGGAGAGTGTGGGAAGGAGAATCCCCCTAGCTATAGCAAGCCGGGCTGCAGGGGTGAGGCAGTCTTTAGCTCTGTAGGCTAGGCCAAGCTTGCCATTCATTGCTTTACAAATGTTCCGAATGTGCGAGGAGAGATCCAGTTGGGGATTGAGGGTGACACCTAGGTATCTAACAGAGTCAGTGTTCGGAAGAAGGGAGTCACTCGACCCATGGATTTTTAGGGGGGTCGTGCAGGAGGAGGTTTTGGCCATGAAGCCAAAGAGCATGGCCTGCATTTTCTTCAGGTTCACTGTGAGTTTGTGTCCATCAAGCCAGTTCCTGATAAGAGAGAAATCAGAGTTGAGCTGGGAGTTGATGGTGGTGATGTTCTGTGAGCTGGCGAGGATGACTAGGTCATCACCGTAAAGAGTTAGGTGCCCATTGGTAGTGGTGGAGGGCAAATCATTAATGAACAGGGAGAACAGGATGGGTTCAAGGATGGATCCTTGGGGCACCCTGCTGTTCACTGGGGAGAGGGTTGAAAGGGTTTGATTAAATAGGTGTATTGCTGCCTACTCCCTAGGCAACTGGCGAACCAGTCAAGGGCATGGAGGGAGAATTCGTGAGACTGCAGGGTTGAGAGGAGGAGGGGATGGTCCACCCGATCAAAGGCCTTAGATAGATCAACGAAGATGGCCCTGGTCAATTTGCCTTGGTCAGTCGTGGACCAGATCTTGGTGGTAACCACAGCTAGGGCGGTCAATGTGCTGTGCCCTTTTCTGAAACCGTGCTGGGTAGGGGATAGAACATCGTGTCTCTGGAGGTAGTGGGAGAGTTGCAAAGCAACCGCCTTTTCGAGGAGCTTGCTGGCAACGGATAGTATAGCAATGGGGCGATAATTAGTGACATCTTTTGGGTTGCCATGTTTAAGGACAGGGACGACCTTAGCAACCTTCCATATGTCAGGGAGGATCCCTGAGAAAGTGAAGTGTTGAAGATGTGAGCGAACGGTCAGGTGAGGAGAGGAGCCCCCAGGCTAAGTAGCTTCGGCTCTAGGTTGTCGTGGCCAGCTCTCATATGGTGGAAGAGGCTGGCAAGGAGTTTCTGGGTCTCACCAACAGTGATTCATTTAAGGTAGAAGGGGGGGCGGGGGGATGCTCTCAGAGGTTTTGGGGCAGAGGGTAGGGAGGGAGTGCGAGCTGGCAGGTCTGAGAACATGCGGTTGAAAGAAGTGGCAATGGTTAGGGGGTTGTTACAGTTGGTACCCCCGATGAGCATATCAGTGAGTTGTTCCTTGGCCGACCCTCCGACAAGGTTTTTCATGTTTATCCAGAAGCGCCGGGGGTTATTTGCCGAGGCAAGCAGGGCAGCTCTGCAGTACTCACTTTTTGCGGCACGTATGGCTTTCTTACAGTAGTTTCTTAGTTGGTGATACTCCAGGAGGTCGTCGTTATTGCGAGAGAGCCTTTACCCAGCTTTTGTCATGCTGCTTCATGAGGGAGAGAAGGTCACTACGGAGCCACTTCATAGCTGTGCCTCTAACTCTCCTCTTGGAAAAGGGTGCGTGCCTATTTTGCAGTGGGACAAATACTGCAAGGAAATGGTCTAGGGCTGCAACAGGGTCATTAGCAGCAGTGATTCTGGACGAGTGAACCCCCTGTAGGTCTTCGAGGTAGTTGTTAATTAAAAATTTAGAGTAGTCCCTCATCAGGAGCACTCGACTGGGGACTTTGGGAGAGCTAGAGCCCCATATGCAGTAGGTTGGGGAGTGGTCGGAGATGGCATCAGGGAGTATCCCTGAGTGGATGATTTTGTCGAGTCGGTTGCTCATCACCCAGTCAATGGGTGTCCCAGAGTCTCCACGGGGGGAGGGCCTAGTGGGTTCAGTGATGACCTGACTGAGAGCAAGGCCAGAGAGCAGCGGCTCAAACTGCTTATTATTGGGCCCCAGCCAGTTGAGGTTTAGGTCCCCTAGGATGAGGAGCTCGTTTGAGTCAACCCTGTCCCTAAGTTGCTCAAGCAGGGAGGAGAGCCCTAGTATGCCTCCCTTCGGAGGGTTATAGGCGCAGACGAGATGCACTTTTTTTGTATTCCCTAGGAGAAGGAGGGTGTGGAGGAACTCACAGGGTTGGGGGGTCGGGGGTGAGTATGCAACTTTGGACACATTTAGGTGCACCTTATAATAAAGGAGCACGCCCCCACTGCGCTTACTACCTGCCCTATCACACCGGGCAAGGCTGTAGCCTGGGAGGGAGCAGGCAGAGTCAGGGGTGCTGGGCTTGAGCCAAGTTTCAGTGACGCCCAAGATGTCAGCTTATAGAGGGCTACCCAAGCTGTTAGTTCCACAAGGTTCTGGAGGATGCTGTGGATGTTAAGGTGTGCTATTTTTAGACCTTTGGCTGCACACCACGCTGTGGGGGGTGTGCAGGGGGCCAGAGTGGCAAGGCGACCCAGACAGCTGGCTGAGGGACCAGTCCATGCATGAGGGGCCATGTCCCTGGGTCACTGGCTGGCCAATGAGCATATATAGCAGGGGAAAGGTCCCAATGGCGGGAGAGAACCGGGCAGTGGGTGGCCGCTGCTGACGGATGAGGAGGCTAATTAGGGAGCAGCAGCTGGGCAGGCGGAGGAAAACCAGGAGCTCACCTAGGAGCGTTGATTGGTTTCACACCCAGGGGAGCCAGGGGGGGGTTTGGACCTTCCAGCAGGATGGGAGACACGGCGAGAACTGGAGGCTGGCTGAGAGAAGCAGGCAGGGCTGGGTGAGGGAGAGGGAGGGGGACTTGAGGGGGCTCGCAGTGGTATAACAGGGAGACAGGAATCAACAGGGATGGATTAGCAAGAATTAACTGTAGAGGCGAATAGAGGAAGTAGAAATGCCCCTAGTGGTAGGACAGTATAGTCTGCCAATGGCAAAGTGGGCTAATAGGTTTTCGCTCACGTGACCTCTGCTATAAATTGGAGTGACAACCATGGGTGGTGGTGGGGGTGGTGGGGCAGCCGGCGCAGCCGGCGGGGCCAGCACTTCGAATAGCAGCAGCAGCAGCTCGCAAGGCAGAGCGCAAGGCCAAGGCCGGCAGAGCGAGGCAGAACGGCTGGGCCAGGCATGCTGGCGATGCAGGAGCTGTACAGGTACTGCAGTAGTAAAAGTTCATTTCCGGTGCAGTAAAGTTAATTTTGGGACCAAGCAGGATAAATAACGTCCGGAGAGCTGGAGTCGCTGGAGTCGCAGTCCACAAGTCAAAATTACCTGGCGTGGTGTGAATTTTGTCGGAGCTTCGGGGGTCAGAGCTTCGCGGGATGGGGGTAGGGCAGGCAGCCCTCACAACCTCTTTCTTCAGGAGGTAGGCACCCTAAGGGAGAAAAAGCTGGGGTGAGCACTTATAGCTGTAGACAAAGAGGGGAAAAGAATAGGAGCAGGGATATGAGTGGTGGACGTGGGAGGAGGGGGGAAGAGCAGATTAAGGGAGGCAGAGGATAAGGAGTCAGCCCTGTAGGAGTGGCTGTATCTACACAGTAAGTTAGAATATGCTTTAATTGTTACAGGTCCTTTACGAGGCTATAAGGAGAACACAGATTGGCACAATGGTTATACAGATTAACTATCTCTAGTTGTGACACTTGGATGGGGATATCAGAACAAAATTGGCTGGTGCAACACTACACAGTTGGTTAAAATGTGCTTGAACTGTTACAAGTCCTTTACGAGGCTATAAGGAGAACACAGATTGGCACAATGGTAATACAAATTAACGTTGGCACTTGTATAGGGTTATCTGAACAAAATGGCTCGTGCAACAACGTCGAGGCAACCACAGGCATTCAGGGGGCTACTATAGTGGCTATACAAAATGGCTGGTGCTACATAAGGCAATCACAGGCATGATAAAGGCTATTAAAGCGACCACAGGCATTCCAAAATGGCGAGATCGAATATTATTTTAAAAAGTCATGAGATGGCTAAGTCAATAATCTAAGGCAACCAACTGCTTTAAATTAAATGTCTTTTAAACGCTCGGCATAAATTAAGGTAACAGCCAGAGCTGCCGGAAAGCACGTACCAACAGGCCCTTAAATTAAGGCAACAGTACAAACTGGCTTGCAGATCGAGACAAAACACAGAATTAAATAAACTGTCTTCATTCATGCGCCGACCGAAAGGCACCAAGATTCCAGCACTTCGTAGAGCAGCAGCAGCTTGCAAGGCAGAGCGCAAGGCCAAGGCCGGCAGAGCGAGGCAGAACGGCTGTGCCAGGCATGCTGGTGACGCAGCAGCTGTACAGGTACTGCAGTAGCAGAAGTTAATTTCGGCTGCAGTAAAGTTAATTTTGGGTCCAAGCAGGATAAGTAACGTCCAGAGAGCTGGAGTCGCACTCCACAAGTCAAAATTACCTGGCGTGGTGTGAATTTTTGTCGGAGCCTGGGGGTCAGAACTTTGGGGGTGAGGTAGGAGGGCCCAAGCAGACAGCCCTCGAGACCTCTTCCTTCAGGAGGTAGGCACCCTGGCATGGTGTGAATTTTGTTGGAGCTTCAGGGGTCAGAGCTTCAGGGCTGGGGGGTGAGGGAGGGCCCGAGCAGGCAGCCCTCGCGACCTCTTCCTTCAGGAGGTAGGCACCTGGCATGGTGTGAATTTTGTCGAGCCTGGGGTCAGAGCCTGGGGTGGGGGTAGGGGAGGGCATGAGCAGGCAGCCCTCGCAACCTCTTCCTTCAGGAGGTAGGCACCCTGGCATGGTGTGAATTTTGTTGGAGCTTCGGGGTCAGAGCTTTGGGGCTGGGGGTAGGGAGGCCCAAGCAGGCAGCCTCGTGACCTCTTCCTTCAGGAGGTAGGCACCCTGGCATGGTGTGAATTTTGTTGGAGCCTGGGGTCAGAGCTTGGGGTAGGGGGCCTGAGCAGGCAGCCCTCGCAACCTCTTCTTTCAGGAGGTAGGCACCTTGACGTGGTGTGAATTTTGTCAGAACTCGGGGTCAGAGCTGGGGGTGAGGGTGGAGGCCCGGCAGGCAGCCTCGAGACCTCTTCCTTCAGGAGGTAGGCACCCTGGCGTAGTGAATTTTGTGTCGGAGCTGGGGTCAGAGCTTTGGGGGTGGGGTAGGGAGGCCCAAGCAGGCAGCCCTGAGACCTCTTCCTCAGGAGGTAGGTACCTCTGGCGTGTGAATTTTGTCGGAGCTTTGGGGTCAGAGCTGGGGTGGGGGTAGGGAGGGCCCAAGCAGGCAGCCCTCGCGACCTCTTCCTTCAGGAGGTAGGCATCCTGGTGTGGTGTGAATTTTGTCGGAGCTTGGGGGTAGGGGAGGCCTGAGCAGGCAGCCCTCACGACCTCTTCCTTCAGGGAGGTAGGCACCCTGGCGTGGTGTGAATATTGTCGGAGCTTCAGGAGTCAGAGCTGGGGTGGGGGTAGGGAGGGCCCAGCAGGCAGCCCTCGCGACCTCTTCCTTCAGGAGGTAGGCACCCTGGTGTGGTGTGAATTTTGTCGGAGCTGGGGTCAGAGCTGGGGTGGGGTAGGGAGGGCCCAAGCAGGCAGCCCTCGCGACCTCTTCCTTCAGAAGGTAGGCACCCTGGCATGGTGTGAATATTGTTGAGCTTCAGGGTCAGAGCTGGGGGTGGGGGTAGGGGGGCTGAGCAGGCAGCCCTCACAACCTCTTCCTTCAGGAGGTAGGCACCCTGGTGTGGTGTGAATTTTGTTGGAGCTCGGGGTCAGAGCTTGGGGGTGGGGTAGGGGAGGCCGAGCAGGCAGCCCTGCGTGACCTCTTCCTTCAGGAGGTAGGCACCTGGCGTGGTGTGAATTTGTCAGAACTTCGGGGTCAGAGCTTCAGGGGGTTGGGGTAGGGGAGGGCCCAAGCAGGCAGCCCTCGCGACCTCTTCCTTCAGGAGGTAGGCACCCTGGCATGGTGTGAATATTGTCGGAGCTTCAGTAGTCAGAACTTCGAGGGGTGAGAGTAGGGGAGGGCTCAAGCAGGCAGCCCTCACGACCTCTTCCTTTAGGAGGTAGGCACCCTGGTGTGGTGTGAATTTTGTCAGAGCTTCGGGGGTCAGAGCTTCAGTGGATGGGGTAGGGGAGAGCCCGAGCAGGCAGCCCTCGCAACCTCTTCCTTCAGGAGGTAGGCATCCTGGCGTGGTGTGAATTTTGTCGGAGCTTCGGGAGTCAGAGCTTGGGGTGGGGGTAGGGAGGGCCTGAGCAGGCAACCTCGCGACCTCTTCTTTCAGGAGGTAGGCACCCTGGCGTGGTGTGAATTTTGTCAGAACTTCAGGGTCAGAGCTTCAGGGGTGGGGGTAGGGAGGGCCAGCAGGCAGCCTCGAGACCTCTTCCTTCAGGAGGTAGGCACCCTGGGTGGTGTGAATTTTGTCAGAGCTTGGGGTCAGAGCTTTGGGGTGGGGGGGGGAGGGCCGGGCAGGCAGCCCTCGTGGCCTCTTCCTTCAGGAGGTAGGCACCTGGCGTGGTGTGAATTTTGTCGGAGCTTGGGGGTCAGAGCTTTGGGGGGTGGCGGTGGGATGGCCTGAGCAGGCAGCCCTAGCGACCTCTTCCTTCAGGAGGTAGGCACCTGGCGTGGTGTGAATTTTGTCAGAGCTTGAGGTTGGGGTAGGGAGGCCCGAGCAGGCAGCCCTCGCGACCTCTTCCTTCAGGAGGTAGGCACCCTGGCGTGGTGTGAATATTGTTGGAGCTTCAGGAGTCAGAGCTTCGCGGGGTGGGGGTAGGGGAGGGCCTGAGCAGGCAGCCCTCGCAACCTTAGGTGGGTACACATTTCAAGTCTATGTCAATACCGAAGTCACTGTGGTAGTCGGCCCCTGCTATGTCAGCCAAGGCCCAGACTCCCCATCAGGTGATCTAGCTGAAACAGCTAAATTTGGTTTGAGAGCACCAAAATAACAGTTCAAGTGGCTTCTGCCAGATGGATGGCAAGGAGGTTTGCCTGGCTGCGAGTCACAGACCTCAGGATACCCAAACCAAGGTTATAGACTTTCCAGTCGAGGGTAATTCCTCTTTGGAGAAAGATAAAGGCTTACATGAAAAAGGTGGATATATACACCACAGCAAGCCCCCTTTGTTTCTATCAGGCTGGGGCTGCGCCTCAGTATCAGCAGTATCCACAGCAGGGGTATTTCGGGCACCACAGACAAGTGGTCCTGGATTTAGCGAGTCAGGGATTGTCTTTGAGCTCAAATTCCTTCCACTAAAAACAGTGGAAAAAGGATTAGAAAGGTTGCAAAAGAGACCAAATAACGGCACTTCAGGCTCTAACCAGCCAACACCCTCCAAATCTGCATGTGAAACTGCTGTCTCTCACTTACATACCCCTGAGAAGGGTGATTCAGGTTAAAAAAAAGGGGGGGCCTGCTCCAGCTGTCTCTCTGGTCCCCTTCACAAAAACCAAAAATACACAGCATGTCGAAGCCCAGGAAAAACCTAAAGGGGTTCTTGGCATCACTGTATTTAAATTATTTCCACACTCCCATAAGGGAGTCTCTCAGAAAGTACTTCAGGTTCAGACTCTCATCAGGTCACTCTCTGGGAGTGTACACAGTGGTTGGAGCACCTTCAAAGATAAGGTGTCACAGTTTCCCCATATCTAGATGACTGGCTGGTGGTTATAGAATCACTCCGGCAAGTGAGTCTTCAACTCACCTAGGGTCTCCTGGACTCTGTAGGGGCCTTGATAAATCTAAAGAAAGTCTGACCTTTAGCCTGCTCAAGCACTCATTCGGGCTGAATGAACCAAAAATCGCAAGACAGTTTTCTTCAGCTACTGGCCACATGGCACCTGCCACTGGCACAGTCTTGGAAACCAGGTTACAGACCAGAGCCATTCAATGTCACGTCATGGCTCAATGGTGTCAGAGACAGGACCCACTATTAAAACGAATTCTAGTAACAAGGACATTGTTACAGGCCTCCAATGGAGGAAAACGGAATCAATCTAAGGGAGGGGCTTCTTCTTTTTCAGCAAGAGCCCCTATCAGTTGTCTGACAACAGATGCATCCCTACTAGAGTGGGGTGCCCATCTGGGGGTTCACACCACCCAAGGCACATGGTCAAGTGCAGATTCACTCCTGCACATAACCTGCAGGGACTAAGAGTAGTGTTACTGCACTAAAGGTCTTCACACAACTACTACAAAGGTGGTATAGGTCAGAACAGAAAAAACACCACAATGTATTACATCCACAAGTAGGGAGGGACAAGGTTAAGCCCTCCCTGCTCAGGACTTACGAAAATATGGAGTCTAGCATGCTGCATGGGTCCCTGCAGGATGTTCATTTGCCAGGCAGGGACACTACCTTGGCAGATACCTTGACTCAGATCAACCAGTCCCATCAGGAATGGGTCTTGAATAGTCAGGTGGTGCAAGTTATCTTCAGGAGGTGGGGCATACCAAGGGTAGACTTGTTCACATCCCACCACAACCACCACCTGCCACAGTACTAAGACAATCAGATCCAGGACCAATCCCCCGGATTCTCTGGTTCTGAGTTGGCCAGGGAAGCACATGTTCGCTTTCCTTCCTTCCCTCTAGCATACAATGCATTTCTTAAGCTCAGGTCCCAGCCAGCATCAATGGTCTTGATAATGCCAGACTGGGCCAGGCAGACATGCTACTCTCCATGTCTGGTTCCAAACCAATACAACTTTTCTCAGAGGCACAACCTGCTAACCTCCAACTGGCAGGCTTCTGTGCCCAAACCTTGGGTCACCCAGGCTCAAGGTATGTCTCTTGAGTGCCTACTGTACAATATGCAGCCTTGCATCTTTTTCACAGTGTCTAGACATTGTATGTGGTTACAGGAAGCCCTCCATTAGGAAACTGTACACTTCAGAAGGGAAAAGGTTTACTATTGGTGTTCAACCAGAAAAGGGTTTCCAGCACATGCTGGGATCAAGCAGTGCTTGACTAACTTACCTATTTATATTCACTGGATTTGCAGTCCAGCATCCTCAAGGTCCACCTGGTTGCAGCATCTGCTTGCATATTAGTTGAACAAAATGTTCTAATGGCTTCAGATCCTAGCCTCAAAGAGGCTCTTTTAGGGCCTGGCACATATCAGCACAGGATGGTGTTCCAGCTGCACTGGACTATTTTATCTATTTGCTTTCACTGGACTTGCAGACCAGTACCTTAAAGGTCCACCTGGTCCCAGCATCTATTTACTTCTCAGTTAGAAAGAATGTTTTTTCAAGCCTCAGACCCTATCTTCAAAGGAATATTTAAAGGTCTGGTCCATTTAAACCCCCTCACAGGGAACCGGTGCAAGCATGGAACCTAGATGTGTGCATAGTTAGGCTCATGGGTCCCCCCTTTTTTGAGCCTATGTTTTCAACTTATTTGAAATATTGGGGTAATGATTTCTATCACAAGAATCAATGAGATCAAGTCTCACTGCATTGAACAGGACATTCCATTCCACGGAGACAACATTATTCTGGGAACAAACAAGGAGTTTCTCCTTTAAATGACTTCTGATTTCCATTTGAATCAAACCATTGTAAATAAATACACAGATACATACATACATAGACAGTGTCAGCAAATAAGGGTCTACAGTCCACCCAGTCTGCCCATCTTATCTATCTTTTTCACTGAACACTTTAGTTCTGGTGAAAAGAGTCTTTATGGTCTGGATGTCAAAGGAGCTTTTAGCTGTTACTTGACAACCACTAAAGTCCATAGGCATGACAGAAAACAGCTTTTCCTGACCTATGAGAATGTGGGAAAGGGCAACCCAGCTTCAAAAAGATTAATTTCTCGCTGGTTAGTACAGCATTTTCAGTTTTTGTTATTCTAAGGCTGGAAAGGAGCCCCCAACAGCATTGAGGGCCCATTCCACAAGGGGCACAGCTGCTACCATAGCAGCTGTCGGGGATGTTCCCCTGGTGGATATCTGTATAGCAGCTATCTGGAAAACAGTACACACCTTTACAAAGCATTACAGTGTGAATATTCTCTCCAGGGGTGATGCCAGGTTAGGCACAGCAGTCCTGCAAAGTCTGTTCACAAAATAAGGTTCTGTGCCCACCTCCAAAGGTACTGCTTAGTAATCTGCATAAAGTTATGAATACCTGAGTATTACTGGGGTTAGAAGAAAAAATTACCACAGTAATCTTGTTTCTTCCAAGTGATACTCAGGTATTCATAATTTGCCCACCCTACCTCCCCTTCTGGAACCTTTAGCCTCTGCACTCCTGAATACTGAGCTCCCAGGGGTATAAATGCCATTTCTGGCACATGTGTTGTGATTGTGTTCACTATTGTTGTCCCACTCTCCTTTTTCAGGTGATTTGGACATTCAAGGGTATCCTTTCATATGTTATGCCCTCCAGATGGAGGCCCCCTTTCTTGGGTGTTAAAGAAGCTCCATTATTATTATTGTAACCCCTAGATGGCGCTATCCCAAGGGCTACAACCCCTGCCTGCTGAGCTACCAACAGGTTGAGGGGCCTGAGTTCTGAAACGGGTGCCTCCACCCAGAGGTCAGGGTTGGTAGTGGTCAGACTAGCCTGGACACAGCCCTCTGGGACACTGTAACCCCCCTCAGTTCCTACTAGTGGCCCACACAACACACAATAATTATTTTCACAATACCCCTGATATGCTTTGCATGTATCTACACAGTTTGAACTTACCACCAGGGTTGGTTTCTCCAGTTCAACTCTAGGGACCCCCTGTAAATTAAGGTTAGACAGCACACATGCCAGCAGTACAATACTTTGATCACAAACTAAACCACAGTCTGGTTGAATTGCAGAAAAAGAGTAGATCTGATTTATTCAGGGGGGTTTGAACAAGGGGGGGTAATCAGGTTAATTAGCTTAAATACTCTATGGTTCACAATACTGTGCATGCACTCAGAGTTCCTACGACAGTCACACTCTCTGGGTACCCAGGTGAAGGGGAGATGGGCTAGCCAGGACCGTTGCCCAGGGTAGGCCGGCATTGCAGCTGGTAGGGGCCCTGTGATGGAAAAAACACACCCTGCACAACACAATATTTGTAATCCAGAGCCAGAGGGCTTGGTTCATGGAGAAAAAGATAATAAGACAATCAGGTGACACACTTTTGATTTAGCTATCTGTTGCAGGGAGCTACCCTGGATATTACTCACGGTACCCAAGACTGGACACAGGATGGACGAAATTGAGACAGCAGATGAACTCTCTGGAGTGCCAGGAGAAGCAAGGCCCACATGATCCGCCGAGGCGTCGTTTCGGTTCAGGCGTGGAAAAGGAAGAATGCTCCCCAGGCAGGTCTCTCGTCGATGGCTCTTCTCTGTGCAGCAGGGTAGTCTGGCAAGGCCCTCGTGGCAAGGCCTGGCCACATGGAATCAACTGCGGATTCAGTCCATTTGTGCAGGCTACAGTTTTTTTAGCAAACAGCCCACAGTTCACACAGTGGGGAAATACAGCACAACCCACTGTATTCAAACAGCACATCTATATGTAACAGCAAGCAGCACACAGTTTGCACAGCGGAGAAATACAGCATAACCCATTGTATTCAAACAGCACATTTATATGTAACAGCAAGCAGCACACAGTTCGCACAGTGGAGAAATACAGCACAACCCACTGTATTCAAACAGCACATTTATATGTAACAGCAAGCAGCACACAGTTTGCACAGTGGAGAAATACAGCACGACCCACTGTATTCAAACAGCGCAATTATATGTAACACACAGTGGGGAAATACAGCACGACCCACTGTATTCAAACAGTACATTTATATGTAACAGCAAGCAGCACACAGTTCGCACAGTGGAGAAATACAGCATGACCCACTGTATTCAAACAGCACATTTATATGTAACAGAAAGCAGCACACAGTTCGCACAGTGGAGAAATACAGCACAACCCACTGTATTCAAACAGCACATTTATATGTAACAGCAAGCAGCACACAGTTTGCACAGTGGAGAAATACAGCACGACCCACTGTATTCAAACAGCGCATTTATATGTAACACACAGTGGGGAAATACAGCACGACCCACTGTATTCAAACAGCACATTTATATGTAACAGCAAGCAGCACACAGTTCGCACAGTGGAGAAATACAGCATGACCCACTGTACTCAAACAGCACATTTATATGTAACAGGTTCTACAATATCAGGCACACTGCTCCCCGGTCCCAATCGAAAACTCACTGCTCTAACTGGGAGCTCAGAAGTAGCTGGAGTTCCTGACAGGCCAATCGCTTTCAGCAAAATCTTCGGTCCTCCACAGGTTGAGCCTGGTCCCACTTCAGTGGCTTCTTCGTTCTCATCAGATCGGATTTAGTCCAAAAAATAATTCTCTTCTCCCTCTCAGGGCAGATAACAGGCAAGCAGGCCAGAAGTCAGGCCTTCCACTGTTCTCCCACGTGAACTACTGCGCAAATGGCTGCTCGAACTCTCCATCTGTTGCTCTCTCAGCTTCCAACTAAGATCTCGCTTGCCAGAAGACATCTCAGGGGATTTCCCTTAGATCCAAAAAGGTTTGATTGTTCAGTTCTGCTGTCAGTCACAACATGCTTCCCCTGTTGGTGCCAAAAGGTGCCAAGAGTCCAAAACTACAATTTCCAGAGTCTGGCTCTACATATCCGCTTCAGTTGCAGGCTCCATTTTAGAGTCCCAAAATACTGATTGGTCCAGTTTGGCAGTCTGGGACTGAAATGGTGGAGCTAAACTGAACAGTCCTTGCTGCAAAGAAGGCAGGTTAGAACAAACTACATTATCATCACTACTAAATGATTACCAGTAATTAGTTACATCTTTCAGCAGGGCTCCCTCTGCACAATTAGTGAAGGCAGAAATGGAGCGATTATTCAGCAGCCCCGGGCGGGACTCGAGCAGGGAAACACTCAGACCCCCCATTCAGACTAATTATATCTGCTATCAGGCAGCACTTAAAGAGACAGTACATGGAGGCTTTAAAGGCGCTCACTGGCAACAACATTTAAATGGCTATAGCGCCAAACACCAACCTGGCAGCGAACACTTAGGCAAGCTCTAGGAAGACTTTTCGCGAACCCCCATTTGTAGGAGGGGGGTTATACCCTTCCCTGCTTGGAGAAAACTTGGCGTCCGCATCAAGTCAGTACCATCACAATAATTGCAGTTGCACATTATACTATACATCTATACCCTTAACAGGTTAGGCCTGTGACTTTTAAAGCATCAGTCACATACACATTCTTTGCATTTCACAGTACAATATCCATTCTGAATTACATTATGCATATGTCACACAGGTAATTTACACATTACTATACTGAATTCAGGTAATAACTTCCTGTACATTGAACCATGTGAGAGGGGGCCCTTCCCTATCAGCTAACCTGGGGCTAGACGAGGCAGGGGCACCATACCTAGAGGGCAGGACAATCAACCGGGAATTGGTACTTAGACTTAGTTTGGGCAGTGAGCTCCGTGATACATACACCCCCTTATGGACCACATTGAGAGACAAATCTACTGGCCTCCTAGGGGAATCATAACTGCAGCATACAATTGGTTTGATGGCTCGGCCAGTCTTCCTGGAGGGAACAATCACAGTCTCTGCACTTTCAGTTTCAGTCTGGGGGCTTTCATCACCTGAGAGGGGTGCTTCTGCCTGGATAGGGGGGTTCACACTTGGGGCACTGTCAGCCTCTGGCTCTGTAAATTCTGGTTCTATCACACTTTGCTCACTTGGAAGGCAGTCTGGCACTGGAAGGGAATTGTCATCTCACTCAAAGTGTTCTTCAGGTTCTGGCATGTCACTAGTCTGACTCAGATCATCTGCCTCTTCCTCAGGTAAATCACCCAGTTCCACCATACAAAGTGACTCAGTATTATCAGACATGACACTGCACACTTCATTCTCAGGGAGCATTGGCTCCAAGGATGAAGCTGGGGGGTTAGGCAGTCCAGAAGGTCCGGCTTCATCCCCACAACTGATCATGGGGTTACCTTGAAACAGCTGACTCAGTTCATAAGAGGGGTAATAAGCATAGTTGCACTCACACTCATCAGAGGTGGACTGACAGTCAGTATCATTCGGGGCTTGCTGTGGAGAAAATCTTAAGTCTGTGACCACTGGGGTAGGTTGACTCTGTCTTTGTCTGGCAGCAGCCTGAGTCACCGGTCCAGAGGGAACAATCTCAGGGGGTTCAGCCTCAATCATGACTTGACCAGTAGGCAGTAGATGGTTATGGTACATGGTCTTGACAGCTTTTGAATCATTTTCAGGCCGCACTTTGTACACGGGCAAGTCATCCAACTTGCCTACTACTATATGAGGAAGATGGTGCCATTGATCGGCAATTTTATGTTTACCATGCAGTCCCAAAATTTCGCAACAATACATGGTCTCCAGTTCGAAGCTCTTGAGCCTTTACCTTTTTATCATGTCTTTCTTTATTGGCTAAGTTTCTCTTTGCAGCCATTGTCTGGGCTAGTTGATATGCATGATTCAATTGGGCCTTCAGTTTTTGTACATATTGTAGATAATTTTCAGCTCGAACCCCATCGGAAGAGACCCCGAAACAAGCATCAACTGGCAGCCGAGCCGCCCTCCCAAACATGAGGCGGTAGGGAGAGAACCCGGTAGCATCATTTCTTGTACAATTATAGGCGTGAACCAAGGTGCTAATCTGCTGGCTCCATTTATGCTTGCCTTTTGGGTGAACAGTGCCCAGCATGTCCAGCAGGATGCGATTAAAGCATTCTGCGGGTGATAAGGGATGGTTCTTGACTTTCTCACCCCCCATAGGGAGAGCATTTCTTTGATTAAGCGACTCTTAAAGTCTCTACCTTGATCAGAATGAATTCCCTGGGGGGCCCCGTAGTGGACGAAGACATTTTCCAGTAGCACCTTGGCCACAGTGGACGTCTTCTGATCTTTGGTGGGGAAGGCTTGGGCATACCGGGCATACCTTGTAAAATGGTCTGTGACCACCAACACATTACCAATGTTTCGCTGATCAGGCTCCAAACTCAAAAAGTCTATGCAAACTAATTCCATGGGTGTGTTGGTGGTAATGTTGACAAGTGGGGGCAGCTCTCTGGGGCAGGGCCTTTCTCTGCAGGCAGCGACTACAAGTCCTTACATGATACTCCACATCGGCCCCCATCTTAGGCCAGTAGAATTGAGATTGCTCTAGGTCAAGGGTTCGGTTGATACCAAGGTGGCCCATATGATTATGGAGGGACCTCAGCACCAAGTCTCTGAAAGCTGTGGGCAAGACTAATTGTTGTTTGTCTACTTGGCCTCCCCTATCTACTGTCTCTCTATACAGCAACTGATTAATCAGCTTTAATTTAGGGCCTTCTTTGAACAGTAAAGCAGTTCTCAAATCGGAGGAACGCAATTTCGACACATCTTTCCCTGCACGGAGGGCATCAAGGGCTGGCTGAATCATAGGGTCTTGGGACTGAGCCTACTGAATGCTGTCATTGTCGAACTGAGGTAGTGCACTAATGTCTAGCACCGAAAAGTGACAGTATGCAGCTGGCATGCATGTGTCAGAAGGGCCCAAGCAATCCACTAAGCAGTCCGCTGTGTCCGCAGACATCTGTTCATCTTTATCAAACTTTTGGCATAAAGCTCAGATGTCAGGCTCAGACAGCCTGACTCAATCACTCTTGGATGTGGGCCTTCGGGATAGGGCATCAGCATTGATGTGATTCAGGCCTGACCTGTATTCAACAGCATAATTATAGGTGGACAATGCAGAAAGCTATCGATGCCCGGTGGCGTCTAACGTGGCTGAAGTCTGTACGTAGGTCAACGGGTTATTGTCAGTTTTCACCAGTATCTTAGCCCCATATTGATATCCATGGAATTGGTCAGTGATTGCCCACTTTAACGCCAGGAACTCCAGTTTATGCACAGGATAGTTTTTCTCGGATGGGGTCAGACTTCTACTAGCAAAGGCCACCGGTCTCAAACCATTCTCATGTTCTTGATACAGCACAGCCCCCAAACCTTGTAGGCTAGCATCGGTATGTAACACATAGGGTTTAGTAGGGTCAGCATAGGCGAGGATGGGAGCATGGGTGAACTGATACATTATTTCATGGAAAGCAGCTTCACAGTCGGGTGTCCAGTGGGACCCAAAAAGTTCACCCAGGCGGAAGTATACTTTCTGTGCCAGAGAAGGCCCCTTTATTGTATTTATGGTTCGTGGGAGGGTATCCCTGGGTAAGATTCAGGAGTGGGCGAATCACCCTGGAGTAGTCCTTTATAAACCACCGGTAGTAGCCACAGAATCCTAGGAAGCGCTGTAATTCTTTCAGATTGTGGGGCTGGGGCCAGGTGGTCAAGGCCTTGACTTTACTAGGATCAGTCTCTATCCCATCTGTGGATACTGTATGCCCCACATACTTCACAGATATCTGAAAAAAATGGCATTTGTCGATGGACAGTTTAAGGCCGAAGTCCTCCAGTCGGTCTAACACTTTAAACAGTCATCTCTCGTGCTCCTCCAATGAACTTCCGAACACAATAACATCGTCCAAGTACACCAGGCACTCCAACAAATTCATATGCCCCACTGCACATTCCATCAATCGCTGAAAAGTGGCCGGAGCACCCGCTATCCCATGGGGCATCCTCATAAACTCATAGAACCCTAGTGGACAGATGAAGGCTGTTTTCTCAGTCTTCCAGGGCCATGGGGATCTGGTAGTACCCACTGCGAAGATCCAACACCGAGAACCACTTGCTCTCATTCACAGTCCAAAGCATCTTGTATACGGGGCATGGTGTACTGATCTGGGATGGTCCACCGGTTAAGGGTTCGATAATCCACACACATTCTTACTGTCCCATTCTTTTTCCGCACCACCACAATAGGCGAAGCATAGGGGCTTCTGGATTCTTGTATCACACCAGCCACAAGCATCTCCTGTAGGTGTCTTCTCACATCGTCTATATCTGTGGGAGCCATGCGCCGAGACCTTTCACGTAATGGGCGTTCATCGTGCAGGTGTATGTGATGCTCCGCTCACTGGACACATCCCACATCCCACTCCTTCAATGAAAACACTTGGTCTTTCTGGGCAAGTTTCTTGCTGATTTTAGTCTTCCATTCAGCTGGCAATGGGGAGTCACCAAAGTCAAACAAGTCAAAGGTCACTCTATCAGTCGCTCCAGAGTGCTTGCTACTGGGTAACACTGCAGTGTCTGTGCAGTGTACAGTAGCTAAGGTGCGACCTCTGTTCACCCGAATCTCCCGATCTGACACATTGTGGACCTGGATCATCACTCGTCGTGCATAGGCATGAGCACGAGCAGGCAAGATGCTGGGCCTGACCAACAATCCTTCTGGCATTTTTCCATCGCCTGGAGCATCCAGCATTAGTATCCTATTCTTGACATCTTTCCGTAAGCGGACCTCCCCTTGTAGAGTACACTGGGCATTGGGGGCTAGCACCAGCAACTCAGGATCCTTCTTCCATACAACCCTGACCGACTCATCCTGATCCACCTCCTTGGCATTCTGCCACAACTCATAAGCCTTCTTAATCAACGTGGGGATTCTCAGGGCCCTACCAGTCCAGTGCCACTGTCTCTCGTAGCATAATTGTGCCAGTCTCCCAAACATATGAGTGTTGGTCCCAATTAGTAGGGGAACCCCATCATACAGTCCAGTAGGAGAACATACCAAAGCCAAGGTCTCTACTTGTTCCGCTACTCCAGCCACCAAAGTAGAGAAAGACAGCCAGATCCAAATATACCCAGAGTACGGATACGACTTCTCGCTCAACCCCCAGACATGTAGACCTTCCAAGGGCTGCAAGGTCACATTAGGCAGGAGCTTCCGATACCAATCTTGAAATATTATAGTCACTTGAGAACCACTGTCAAGCACAGCCCTGGTGGACACTCCATTCACCTTTACTGTTGTCTTCATGGATGGACCCACCACCTTGGACCAGTCCAGAGGGACGGCAGCAGAGGCCTGGACAGACGATTTAGCAACAGAGAAATCTGAGTTAGGGTTTCTTGGATCCTCACTGTGGTCATTTCGTGCACCCCTTGACCACTGATTCATTTTCCGAAGCTCTCCTTGAAGCCGGCTCACCACTTTCTCCAAGTCCTTCTGAGACCAGCATTCCCTCTTCATATGGCCATCTTTTCCACAGTTGTGACAAATGATAAACTCCTGGGTTACCCTTAGAGAGAACATTGCCTGAGGAACTGAAGTATTAGCAAGGGATCGGGGTCCAATGTCTGCCGGCATCAGTGAGAGGGGTGCAACGTGTCTCAATAGTTCCTTTAGGGTGGTGGTCAATTCTTTGATTTCAGCCTGGGAGCTATCCTTGTTATAGGATTCCTGAGGGTGCACCCCCCAACCCCATGGCAGTCACAGCCTGAGCGGAATCAGAATCTGGTTCCATGGGGGAAATCCTTGCCAGGGCAACTCTCGGACCGCCTTCAGTAGTTTGTCTTTCCAAAACTGGGCCCAAGGCGGGAAGGCCTTCGCCTTCTCAGAGTGCTCACTAGGTGCCAACCATTGTCCCGAACCTCACTTGGCCGATCACTCTTGGTCACTCGTGCAGTAGTAGCAGCTATTGGTGCAATTTCCCCATGGAGTTGTATTTGCTCAACCCTCTGAATTTCTCTCATTAGCTCATCATAGGAGGGTGGCAATTTCAGTTGGTTGGCCAGGTGCAACTGAAGCAACAACAATTCCTGAAAACGAGGCAGATTTAAGGATACAGTCCAGCCTGGTTTGATCTAATTCAGTTGCTGGCAAACTACCCTTTCTGAGGCACTCTTGCAGCAGCTTTTCAAGCCATGGTACTTACACAGACGACAACTCCCCTAGGTACTGATGGGCGTTTCTTACCCTCCACCACAGGTCCTCATCTGAATCTGAGCTCCCATACACATTCTCCAATGCCTCAAGATAGTTCTGTGCAGTTGCTTCAAGTTTATTAGCCCGTTTGGCACAGATGGTACCCAGGGCAAGTCCTCGGAGGCTCTCACTCAACCTCTTTTGCTTCTCTGCTTCCGAGCATCGCCATTCAAGTACTAGAGAGGCAACATAGTCTATCCAGGTCTCCCAGTCATCCTCCAGGGGTGGGGAGGGTGCCCGAGAAGATTCTCAACCTTCGGTAAGAGTCGTGGCTAATGGCAGGTACAGACATAGGGGCCAGCATTGGCATGGGCACAGAAGGTGGGGGCAATAATAGGTGCTGGAGGGGGAGGAGGTGTTGGTGAAGGGACACCCCCAGGTGACAGGAATAGTTGCTTAAAGTCCTCTATGGTTTTCTCTTCCTCCAGCAACAACTTAGCCAATTTCTCCTCAAAAGTCTCAGATAATGGGGAAGCTCATCCTCCCCAGGGTCTTTACTGTCTCTAGTTATCATTCTCCAGGCGACTGGGGCCCCTTCTGGGGGCAATAGTCTGTGGCACTTTGGAACTGTCCACTGGATCACTACACTCTACTAGGGCCATGAACGTTTGGGAGGTCAAGTCCGACTGTCGCCCCACCACCACAGCGATTGTTAGACATTCAACTTTGGAAAGTACTCCTTCTACAGCATCTTTACCAATGTTCAGGGGACTATCCAATACAAGCAGGGCATTGTTGGGGGTCGATCTGTTGCCCAGTACACCACCCCACCAACTGGTGTACAGCCACTTCTGTAGGGGTAGCCATTTATTTTTAACAATAATTTGTCATTTTTGGCCATTAGGGGATGCCAACCCCAGTTGTGCCTCCAAGATGTACCCCTAAATGGCGCTATCCCAAGGGCTACAACCCTTGCCTGCTGAGCTACCAACAGGTTGAGGGGCCTGAGTTCTGAAACAGGTGTCTCCACCCAGAAGTCAGGGTTGGCAGTGGTCAGACTAGCCTGGGCACAGCCCTCTGGGACAATGTAACCCCCCCTCGGTTTCTACTAGTGGCCCACACAACACACAATAATTATTTTCACAATACCCCTGATATGCTTTGCACGTATCTACACAGTTTGAATTTGCCACCAGGGTTGGTTTCTCCAGTTCAACTCTGGGGACCCCCTGTAAAACAAGGTTAGACAGCACACATGCCAGCAGTACAATACTTCGAGCACAAACTAAACCACAGTCTGGTTGAATTGCAGAAAAAGAGTAGATCTGATTTGTTCGCGGGGGTTTGAACAAGGGCAGGGGTAATCAGGTTAATTAGCTTAAATACTCTATGGTTCACAATACTGTGCATGCACTCAGAGTCCCTATGACAGTCACACTCTCTGGGTATCCAGGTGAAGGGGAGATGGGCTAGCCAGGACCGTTGCCCGAGGTAGGCCGGCGTTGCAGCTGGTAGGGGCCCTGTGATGGAAAAAACACACCCTGCACAACACAATATTTGTAATATGGAGCCGGAGGGCTCGGTTTGTGGAGAAAAAGATAACAAGACAATCAGGTGACACACTTTTGATTTAGCTATCTGTTGCAGGGAACTACCCTGGATATTACTCATGGTATCCAAGACAGGACACAGAATGGACAAAATTGAGACAGCAGATGAACTCTCTGGAGTGCCAGGAGTAGCAGGGCCCACATGATCTGCCGAGGCGTCGTTTCGGTTCAGGCGTGGAAAAGGGAGAATGCTCCCCAGGCAGGTCTCTCGTCGATGGCTCTTCTCTGTGTAGCAGGGCAGTCTGGCAAGGCCCCTGTGGCAAGGCCTGGCCACATGGAATCAACTGCAGATTCAGTCCGTTTGTGCAGGCTACAGCTTTTTTAGCAAACAGCCCACAGTTCACACAGTGGGGAAATACAGCACGACCCACTGTATTCAAACAGCACATTTATTTGTAACAGCAAGCAGCACACAGTTCGCACAGCGGAGAAATACAGCACGACACACTGTATTCAAACAGCACATTTATATGTAACAGGTTCTACAGTACCAGGCACACTGCTCCCCAGTCCCAATCGCAAAAGTCACTACTCTAACTGGGAGCTCAGAAATAGTTGGAGTTCCTGACAGGCCGATCGCTTTCAGCAAAATCTTCGGTCCTCCACAGGCTGAGCCTGGTCCCACTTCAGTGGCTTCTTCATTCTCACCAGATCAGATTTAGTCAGAAAAATAATTATCTACTCCTTCTCAGAGCAGATAACAGGAAAGCAGGCCAGAAGTCAGGCCTTCCACTGTTCTCCCACACGAACTACTGCGCAAACGGCTGCTCAAACTCTCTGAGCTGTTGCTTTCTCAGCTTCTAACTTAGATCTGGCTTGCCAGCAGACAGCTCAGGGGATTTCCCTTAGATCCAAACAGGTTCGATTGGCCGGTTCTGCTGTCAGTCACAGCATGCTCCCCCTGTTGGTGCAAAAAGGCGCCAACAGTCCAAAACTACAATTCCCAGAGTCTGGCTCCACATATCCCCTTCAATTGCAGGCTCCATTTTAGAGTCCCAAAATACTGATTGGTCCAATTCGGCAGTCTGGGACCAAAATGGTGGAGCTAAACTGAACAGTCCTTGCTGCAAAGAAGGCAGGTTAGAACAAACTACATTATCATCACTACTCTAAATAATTACCAGCAATCAGTTACATCTTTCAGCAGGACTCCCTCTGCACAATTAGCGATGGCAGAAACGGAGCAATTATTCAGCAGCACAGGTGGGACTCGAGCAGAGAAACACTCAAACCCCCCATTCAGACTAATTATATCTGCAATCAGGCAGCACTTAAAGAGACAGTACATGGAGACTTTGAAGGCGCTCACTGGCAACAACATTTAAACAGCTATAGCGCCGAACACCAACTGGGCAGCAAGCATTTAGGCAAGCTCTAGGAAGACTTTTCAGGAACCCCCATTTGTGGGGGGGGGGTTACATTATGATTCATAGTGTGTTGTTATTATTATTATTATTATTATTATTGTAATTATCATCATTACACTTAATCCCCATGGGCCTGTCTTTCCAGGCTTCCAGGAAATCTGAGGGGTTAGAACTAAGGCAGTTAGACTTCCGGTGACTTCACCCCGAGATGGCGGCTTAGCTCCCGGGCTCTGTGCTCCCTCTGATATTAATCCCCGCTAATTATCACTACTTTCAGAGACAAAACAGCAAATCGATCTCGGGGAGATAAATTAATACCCTAGCATGGATACCTCGAACCAATTCGCGATCCTACCACTGGAATCGGCGGAATTTGAAAATGAAGCATCAGACTCGGCCACCTCCATTTCCTCACAGCATGGCCTATGCACATCTACCACCTCCAGACGGGGCGATCGCTCCAAGCATAGCAGCAAGCAGAACAAAACTCAAACTTCCACAACCACAGCGCTCTCAATGGACTGCAAGCTGGATAAAATTATTGCAGAACTATCTGACATAAAGACGGAGGTCAGATCATTTAAGGAACAATTACTGAAATCAAGTCCGATATTCAGAACCTAGAAACAAGGGTCACCGCTGTAGACCAGCAGCAGACTTTGATCGCATTACAGATTACACAATTGAAATCTCAATTGAGATAAACAACCCAAGTATGTAGGCACATCGTGGAAAGACAGGAAGACAGCGAGAATAGACAGCGACGGAACAACCTCAGAATATACTCAGTTCCAGAGGGGGCAGAAGGCAAGGATATAGGGGAATTCATAGACACCCTCCTTTGCACAGCAATTGTCTTAGATGCGGACTTTGTAATGGATATTGAACGTGTCCACAGGGCCCTAGACCCCAAACCTACTTCACCCACAGCACGCCCCCGCTCCATCATCATACGCTTTCTCAGATATACAGCTAAAGAATATATTTAAAAAAAAGCCTGGGCACAGAGGAAGGTCTTTTATGGAGCTACGCAGATCTTTTTAGACAACGATTAAGCCCCATACACCACGCGAAAGAGAAGGGAATACATCCCAGTATTTCAGGTTTTCCGTCAGAATAAATGCAAATTTCAAACCCCATACCCTGCTCAGTTAATGGTGCAATTTCCAGAGGGCCAGAGCACTTATCACTCAGCTATCGAGGCTTTGACTGACTTACAAAAACGTGGCCTGATGATTCTACCAGGTGCCTTCCCATCCAACACCACATGCGATGATCCACGGGCACTTCAGCAATCTGCTCAGGACATACAGGGTGATCAGATGCAACAGAATTTGGATCTTCACGGAAGAGCCACTTCACGAGGCCTGCAAGGGTTCTGAGGCCTGTTGACTGAATGCTCAGAAAGGATGGATTGGACTGGGTGAGTCTTTCTGCTTTGGAAGGGGGGAGTGGACCGACCCTGCCTGGGGCCCTGCGGACAACCCACAATTATCTCAGGGAAACACAGATGGGAGTTTCTCTGGCCTGGCCTGGGGGAGGACCTGTTGTAGCCATTAGTGCTTCGGCACAATTGTGATGGGAGCTGGGTGGGGGGCCACCCAAGGCTGCTCCAGAGTCTGAAGGAAAGCATTGTTAAAATTACCTTTAAGGATCTGGGCACGATTGAACTCAGAATTGGGCGGGTTCCCCGAACCAGACACTGGTGGAGAGATCTTAAAGAAAGTACTAGAAAATGCTCTGTGACGGAGTAATTAATTTGGAATAAAGAGAGGAGGCGAAGTGAGGTGAGGTCCGGCGATTTTGACACAGGCAGAGGCTCGGGCCTGTCCACGGGACCCCTGGACTTTAGAACTCCTCCAACCAGAAATCAAAATGGGGTGAATGGGATCTCGCTCTGTCGATTGTGGCTGGTCTGGAGAACCGCCAGAAAGCAAATTAAGGGCTGGATGGCCTATGTCCAGAAACATACATGAAGGGGATTGGGTGTGGCCGGGGTCGTTCCCCACCTGTGCTCATTACTTCCCCAATTGAGGAACCAGTTCTAGGGGATCCCTCCCAGGTCTGGCTGGCAAACAAAGAAATCATATGATCCTCAGGAGTAGATCAACAATATCTGTGCAGAACTTTCTCCTAGTAATTGAGTACTAACTGAGGTCTAGGTCTGCTGCAGGGGCCTCGGGGGGGGGTAGGGTGCCAACCGGTCTGTGGCTCCGCCCTGGCTGAGAGACCACCTGGATTACGAAACCCTGATGACTGGATTATACTTTAGGCCTAGTTTTTCTTTTGGGAGGCTGATTAAATCAGGATGGACATGAACTCATTGGTTTATATATTTGCTAGAAGTCCAGTAGTTCCCGAAGACATCACACGGAGGACTGGCCTTTCTGACTTTATTTGGACAGCATGTTGGGTTATTTACTGCCCATGCCATTTATTTTTACCTAATGTTTAATGGAATTTATAAGGAATAAACCAGGCTGTGGAAATAGGTTTGAGGCATATTGATTAGCATACATTTAGATACATAGGGATTTAAAACCATGTATATTCTGCAAAACAGAGCAAATGCATGAGAGATTTGGCACCCTCGAGGCGACACACCTTATATACCACCTAACTCCCTTCCCCAATGGTTTCTTTTTTCCTCTTTTCCAAGTTTTCACGTTTATTATTTTGGGTTTATACTACCCAGAGGGAACCCCCATGCGGAGACCTTCCACAATGTCCCCTCGACATCCTAATAGGATGCAAAACATAGGAAGGCCCATGATAGCCACCTATGACTTGGAAGTCACACTTTTACATAGTTACAGGTTAGTAGAAGTTATAAGTTATCCCACACCAGCTCCCCAGTTGGGACTGGCCAGAGGAAGTAAAATGTTAAAACCAGGATGGAAGAATCACCGCAGACAAGAGATTCAGATGATACTCCTCAGACAGGGCCTATGGAGGAAGCATGGGTCATTATACAACACTTACCACTTATATGAGTAGCTCATTCAGAGTGCTCTCGCACAATGTCAATGGCTTGTCTGGTCCAGTTAAGAGATATAAAATTATTAAAGCACTTAAGCAATTTAAAGCAGAAGTTCTACTACTACAGGAAACTCACCTTACGTCCAGTGAGCACCAAAAGTTACTCAAGTTTGGATTTAAACACATTTTTGATTCAGCCTATCAAAAGGGCAGATGCAGGGGGGTGGTAACTCTGATTACTAAAAATTCAGGAATGGACATCAAAGACTATTACTCAGACCCAGAAGGCAGGTTGGTATTAATGAGAGGTGTCCCCAGGGGACAACAGTATACGATTGCAAATATTTATATCCCCCCAGGTAGTGATGCCTCTTCAATCCAATTACTAATGGATAAAATCCCGGAGTTCAAGCAGGGGATGTTAATCCTTGGAGAAGATTATAAGGGGACTATAATAAAGGGAGGCAGTATAGCGCAGTGGTTTAAGGCTCTGAGCTGCAAACCTGGAGACCTGGGTTTGAATCCCACAGCCCCCACTTGTATACTGTATGACCCTGAGCAAGTCACTTAACTTCCCTGTGCTCCCAGGTTGCACCTGTAAACAAGCTTTCAGCTTAGTATGTCTCACCTGGTAAAACAAAAAAAGTAAAAAAAAAAAAAAATTGTCTGTTTGACCCATCCCGAGACACTTCAGCTCTAAGACCCCCCCACTCAGACATCCGGCCAACGTCATTGGAGAAAGTTGATTCGGGAACTAGGTCTGGTGGACTCTTAGCGTCATTTACACCCCACAACTAGGAAATTTAGCTTCTATTCACACGCTCATAGACATTATTCCCGACTGGATTATTTTTGTGTATCAAAGGAACATATAGATCAGGTAGTGAAATCCGAGATCCATAATATAAGTTTATCAGATCATGCCCCACTTACCCTAGACCTATATTCCCAGGTGGAGAGGAAAAACACTTATTGGAGACTTAATAATTCACTTTTACAAGATCCAGAGTGTAAAGAATTGATAAAGAATAAAATATCGGAGATCTTAGCAGATAATTCCTCCCCTCAGACATCTCCCCAGTTGCTATGGGATACTTTGAAAGTGGTTTTACGAGGCCACATTATCACCTATGTAACCCAAAAGAAACGCAAAATGGAAAGGGACTGAAAACAATTACAGGAAACCCTAGGTTTTCTACAGTCAGCACACATGCAAGGAGATGATTCCTTGCTAGACCAGATCTCTGCCACCCAACATTCAATACAATGCCTCCTGACAGCCAAAACAGAACAAGCCCTACTATGGCTCCAACAACGTTATTACGAGGGAGGTTCAAGGACGAGCAAAATCTTAGCCCACCGGCTTAGGAAACGGATTCAGCAAACCACAATTACAAACATTAGAGACCCCCTTACAGGACAACGATGCAACACCTCGATAACCATACTCTCCGCCTTTAAAAAATATTATACTAAATTATATACAGCAGACCTCTCGGCTAGTGAAAGGGAGATAGATGCCTTTTTTGCCAATCTTAAACTCCCACAGCTTACAGAGACACAGAAATTGTCTCTGACCCGCCCAATTACTACCACAGAAACAAAAACAGTCATCACAACCCTTAAAAAAGTAAGAGCCCCGGCCCAGACGGATATGGCGCGGAATTTTATAAAATGGCTTGGGACTGGATTAAGGAACCACTAACTGAAGCCATGAGAGAAAGCCACTCTAGGGAAAAATACCCCCTCTCTTGGTCCCAAGCTACGATCTCAGTTCTTCTTAAACCACAAAAACCTACTCACCTATGCGACTCATATAGACCGATCTCCATCTAAACCAAGATTCTAAGAAATATGCCAGCTTACTGGCACATCGGATGGATGAAGTAATGCCATCATTGATTCATAGAGACCAATCTGAATGCATCCCAACATGACAAACCGCAGATAACATCAAAAGAACCCTTTTCCTAATAGAGCACGCTCATAGTTCCCACGACCCCTTGTAGATTCTAGGTTTTGATGCACAAAAGCCATTCGATAGGGTTCCGTGGACTTACCTTGAGAAGGCTCTTTTAAAGGCAGGCTTCCCTATTGAATTTATTAATAATATCACAGGTATTTACTCGGACCCACAGGCAGTGGTAAAGGTCAATGGCTCATGTTCTGAGAGATTTTCTCTGTCCCGAGGTACAAGGCAAGGCTCCCCCTCCCCATATTTATTTGTCTTGTATGTTGAGCCATTGGCACAATATCTTAGACAATTAGAGGGGTTGAAGGGATATCGGATAGGCCCCACAGAGCATAAAGTGGCATTATATGCCGACAATTTATTATTATACATCACAGACCTGGAGAAGTCCCTTCCGAATGTAGTGCAGGCCCTGACCCTGATAGAGAAGATAGCAGGCTATAAACTTAATACTCAAAAGACAGAGACATTATGCTTAGGGACAAGAATTTCAGCTTTACTACAGACCAGATATAATTTTAACAGGAACAATAAACCATTAAAATACCTAGGCATTAATATACCAGGAGACCCAAGGCAGACCTTCTCGTTGAATTATAATAACTCCTTCAATCAAATTAAAACAGACATACAAACCTGGACCCACCTCCCATTATCTTTAATTAACAGAATACAAGTTGTCCAAATGAATATCCTGCCCCGGGTGTTATACCTAATGCAATCAATACCCCAAAGATTTACAAAAATAGAAGAAAAGAGATGGAATAGACTAATTTCAAGTTTTATTTGGCAGGAAGGCAGACCACGTATTTCATTTACCAGATTACAGGCCCCCAAGGAGCGAGGTGGACTGGCTCTGCCCAGCTTCTCTGGTTACGTGCTGGCAACCCAGCTCGCACATATGAGGGAGTGGCTGAACCCTGGGGACTTGGGACCACAATGGAGACAGATAGAACAATTCCTTATGACACAGACTCTAGATAAGACTTCTATATACTAACCACCGCCATTCGGTCTGAGAAACCAGGAAATTTCATTTTACACCCGGAGTTATTTGAAAAGTTGGGTTTCCTATCTGAGGCTCCCTGAGAATAAATTTGGTGCTCGCTGGATAGGAATGCCCTGGAAGAATATGGAATTTGGACCAACAGGGATGGATCAGGGATTCAGGAACTGGGAGGATAGGGGCCTGAGACATACATATCAATTTTACTTAAATGGTCAATTCAAGACATTCCCACAACTGCAGGTGGAGTTTTCCCTCCCTACCCAGGACTGGTTCAGGTACTGCCAGATCCACCACTTCCACGAGACATCGGTGGGCCTAGTGGTGGAACCAAATGAGGTCTCACCCCTGCTTATCCTCCTATTGGTGATATCTGAAGAACAGAATCCCAGACATATGATATCCAGATTATATCAGGCCCATAGATTAAATTATAAACATGACCTGATAAAAATACAGAAGACTTGGGAGGCAGAACTTGGGGTTCAATTATCAGAAAAAGAATGGTTATGGATATGGAGGCGCCAACACAGAACTACAAACTCATATATGTGACGCCAATTTGGCTGGCAGGTGGTTTCACAATACTTTTGCACACCTTTAATTACAGCAAGGTTTCTCCCAGGACAGGATGCTTCCTGTTGGCGGAGGTGTGGCTGTATAGAAGCCAATCACACTCATATTTTTTGGAGTTGTAATAAGCTGACACAGTTCTGGCGTGGAGTAGAACAGGTCCTGGAGAGTATAACCCCAGAGTTTGTCCCTCTAACTCCAACTCTATCCCTCCTGCAGCACTCCCCCCCCCCCGATTTCAAACAAAAATCTAAAATATATTTAATTTCTATACTATGTGTAGCTGCGAAAAAGGTCATTACTAAAAATAAATAGGGGATATGACATGGCCCGACTGAAGATATCATATTTATCTTCACGAGAGGCCAGTGATATCATGATATCTCACGAGTGGCGAAGCCACGAGTGAGATATCTTGATGTCACTGGCCTCGAGTGAAGATAAATATGATATCTTCAGTCGCGCCATGTCATATTCGGTTTATACAACGTATGCTTTGCCCCTGCCCCAACACAACTCACTACGTGCCCCTCTCAATGCAATGGGTGACATAAAGGTGATGGCCCTAGCAATACAACCCCCCTTTACAGAAACGCTGCCAAAACAGCAGATGTCATTTATTGCTTAAGAAATATTTAGTGGATTATGCTATTTATGGTTAGTTTTAAGAAGCATTATCTGGTTTATCATGCCATGCCCCCACACACACACACAGGGCTCCACATGCTTCCCCAACATAATAGATTATATAGGGTTTTTAAATATCTGGTTGATCCTGTCAGTTTAAAGTTAGTAAAATATCTGGTTGATCCTGCTTTTATTTGGGGAAAAAGTAGCGTTTATATGGTTATCTGGTTGATCCTGCCACTCAGAGCACTTTCACTTTCACTAGAAGTGTAAGCGTGACGGCGCTATGAAGACTGGCGATTGTAGTTTAGTAAATATTTTTAGAATGTGCCCAGACTTCAGTAAATTAGAATTTGTCTGTATTTTTTGGCAACAGACGCTCGCAGTTCATTTTACTCTTGAAAAGCCGCCGGCTCGGTCAATGCTGCACTCTGTGTGCAGTTTGAAGCTTTTTAACAAGGAACTACAAGAAATACAGAGCAAATTCTAATTTACTGACGTCTGAGCACATTCTAAACAATATTTACTAAACTACAAATCGCCAGTCTTCATAGCGCTCGGTCACGCTACACTTCTAGTGAAAGTGAAAGTGCTCTGAGTGGCAGGATCAACCAGATAAGTTTCGATATGACGATAGGAACGTGGAGATAACATATGACGTATAGGAACATGAAGATAACAATGTTATCTTCATGGCCCATGTCAGATATGATGATTTATACTCATTTATCTGACAACATACATTGTATAAATATATATATATATATATATATATATATCTGTGTATATATATATATATATATATATGTATTTTTTCCTCAATCCGAAGTCTTGCCAGATCTACAATGCTATTTCTAAGCCTAATGTGGTGGCCATCTTTTTATTGTGAGAAAAAAAATTTAAACACTTATAAAATACTCACATTTTGCTAGCACTTAAGAATTTTACCTCCAAATAAAACTTGAAGATGCCTGGAATATTTTACAGTGAAAAAAAAACGGGGGGGTCTCATTTTTTGCCCAGTTTTGTTGCACTGCTGCTTAAAAACAAACATAAACTATACAAAATATTATATGGGCAACCATCCACAACAAAGCTGATGTTTCCATCTTGGGGTAAGATGACATCACAGAGACCTCTCAAGCTTCTCTCTTGAGGCCTATGATATCATCTTACCACTTGATGGAAACCAGTCTTGTTGCATGTGGTTGCCCATACATTATTCTCTATTTATTATACAAAACTAGAAAAGAATGTTTATTCTTAGAATAACCACTAGTATCTTCTGACCATTTCCAAAAAGAATCTTATATAATATTCTTACAATGCCTGAAGCTACATTTTGAAAGATGTAACATTTGAACAGTTAATACAGTTCTTCTGTGTTGCTACATGAATATACCAGTGCATGTCAATGTAATACGTCAAAAATGGCAGGACATTAAAAATGCAGTGAACCACTTTGATATGAAATATTTTATATTTTTTATATCAATATATAGCCCCTGTAGTGATACATTAACAATATAGCTACTTAGAGGACTCCAAGCTTTCATTAAAAAAAAGTTAAGTCTCTAGCCCTAACAGCTCCAAAGTTATCACATTTTAAAGAAAATAACTTTTGCAAAGTCTAAATCTGGAATCACTGAGGCTAGACACTTAAGTTTTTTTAAATGAAAGCTTGGAGTCCAGCTGTCAAGAAATGGTGTAGTTATTATATAAAGAATAATGGATATGCAGTTGTGTGTTACGGATTTTTTTACACACCTGAGGAGGGTGATGACCCATAAATCTTGAGAGCGAAGCTCAAGAGGTTTATAAGGTCATCACACACTGAGGGTGTGTAAAAAAAAAATCCATAAAAACAGTTGTATATCCTTTATTTTTTATAATTACTGGTGCAAGGAGTTCTGTCAGTCTCTCACACATCATTCTTCAAAGTGATTGACTTTAGTGTCAATAAATAAGTGGCAAAGTGTAAAAAAGCAATCCCTTGTTCAAAGTGTTGAACCACGCTTAAGTCACAGTGTAGTAAGTCAGGCACAGTCCCTCTGGTGATTGCGTTGGGTCGGACTCGTGGTTTCCCAAAGCCAATGCACAGCCGTATCAACCAGATACATTTTTCAAATTGTAAAGACAGAATCAACCAGATTAATTCTAAACAAAAAAATTATAATAACTTGAACAAAGAGACTTACCATAGGGGAAAGTATCGATTGCTATAGCTGCTCATCGCTAAGCGACAAATGGAGCTTCCATGTTTGCAGAACTGTTCAGCCCTCCCAAACACAGAATAGGAGCCAATGAGGCCTCCAGAACTGTGCTATGATTGTGACTGACAGGAGAGTTAAAATAAAATGCTGTAATAACTGGGTAACCCGGTTATTACAGTGTTTGAAACAATGATCCAGACCATGCACTAAAGGGGGTCAGCAGTAATTATATCATTATGATATAACAGTAGTAATTATGTTCTTGATATAGAAACAGGCATTTCTCTCTCTCTCTCTCTATACCTATATATATAATACTGGCACGGTAGCGGCAGTATAGTTAGGGTTGAGTGCAAACTTCTATGTTAAAACCAATTTATTGAACTTTAATAACGTTGGAACCATTCAATGCATTAGCATGAAATTTGGCATGCATAATCTCTATGGAAAGGTCTCTTAACATGGCAAATGTCATCTGAATCTGCTGTGTGGTTTCTGAGATACAGAGTGTCAAAAATCCCTACATTTATCAGTTTTGTGCCACTTCTTTGTCCACCTGTATCTCATAGAAACATTTAACTTGATGGCAGATAAGGACCACCTGGCCCAACTAGTCTGCCCATTTCCCTACCTACTTACTGAATAAGCTCCAGATCCTATTTGATCTGCGGCCTATCTCTTCCTTCCTACCACTAGTTTTGCCTTCTGCCTGTCCCATACATTCTTGAATTCAGTAACTGTTTTTGGCCCCACAACCTCCTGCGGGAGGCTGTTCCATGCATCCACCACCCTTTCTGTGAATAAATACTTCCTCACATTGCCGCTGGGTCTTCCCCAACTCTAGCCTCATATTGTGATCCCTTGTTCTTGCACATCTTCTATTTTGAAAGATACTGCCTTCTTGAACTCTGTTGATCCCCTTGAGGTATTTGAATGTCTCTATCATATTCCACCTCTCTTTCCATTTCTCCAGAGTATACATACTGAGTTCTCTCAATCTCTCCTCCTACGGTTTCTGGAGTAGCCCCTGCACCATTTATGTTGCCCTTCTCTGGACTGCCTCCACCCTGTCAATGTCCTTTCAGAAATGAGGTCTCCAGAACTGCACACAGTACTCTAGATAAGGCCTCACTAACTGCCTGGACAGTGGCATCACCACCTCCTGTTTTCTATTGGTGATACCTCTCCCTATGTGCCCCAGCATTCCACTGGCTTTCCTTACTGCCTTCTCACATTGACTAACTACTTTTAGATAATCTGTTATGACTACCCCAGGTCCCTTTCCATTTTGGTTGTTGTTAGTACCCCCATTGTGTATTCCTCCCCTGGGTTTTTCTTCCCCAAGTGCACGATTATGCATTTCTCGGGATTGAATCTGAGCTGCCATACTTTTGACCACTCCTCCAACTTGCCTAAGCCTCTCCTCAGTTGCCCCTCCCCCCGAAGTGTCAATCCTATTACAGATATTGGTGTCATCTGCAAAGAGGCATACGTTTCCTTTAAGTTCATCTGCAATATCACTTATAAAGACATTAAAGAGGACCAGCCCCAGCACTGAACCCTGTGGCACCCCACTGGTTACCCCCCCTTTCTTCAGACTGAACTCCGTTTAGCACCACCCTCTGAGTCCTGTTGCTAAGTCAATTTCTGACCCAGTTTACCACCTTGGGACCTACAGTACTCCTAGACTGCTCAACTTGTTTACTAACCTCTTGTGCGGGACTGTGTCAAGTGCCTTGCTAAAATCTAGACAGGCCATGTCCACCGGCCCTCCTTGATCTACCACCCTTGTCACCCAGTCAAAAAAAATCTATCAGATTCGTTTGACACAACCTTCCTGTTGTGAATCCATGTTGCCTTGGGTGTTATGCCCCGCTGGCCTCTAGATATTCTACAGTCCTTTCCTTTAACAGTGATTTCATCATCTTTCCCACCACTGAGGTCAAACTGACCATTTTATAGTTACCTGCTTCTATCTTGCTCCCACTCTTGTGAAGGGGTATCACATTCGCCCCCTTCCGGTACTACTCCCTCCTCCAATAATTTATTGAATGAGCTGTCAGTGGTGACAGTATCACCTCTCTGAACTCTTTTAGTTTTCTCGGATGTATCCCTTCTGGCCCTATTGTCTTATTCACCTTCAGTTTCAAGAGTTCCTTTAGGACTCTCTCCCCTGAGAATGGACTGGTGTCCACCCCTCTTTCCTGTGTCTGTCTGCTTGCTAATATTGGTCCATCCCCCTCCCATTCTTTTGTGAATACAGAGCAAAGGTATCCACTCAGTATCTCAGTCTTCTCCAGGTCAACCTCCACCCACTCCTCCGCTCCTTTATTAAGCCTCACTATACCTCCCAGAAACTGTTCTAGGCTGTGGTCTGAAATTTCAGGGTACAAAGCCTTTGCTTCACGGATGTGCCTTTTGAAGGTTTGGTGAGAAAATATTAACCCATTCAAAAGTTGAAGTGCCAGAGATGTCAAGGGGCAGTGCACTTACCTAGAGGGGTGCATGGTGTGAGAATGCACGCTGTGCCATGGTAGTGCAGCATCTGGGCACTTGGAAAATTTGAGTAGCAGATCTTCTGGTTTGTCTGGTATTCATAGGCAGTGTTAGGTTCTGCACCCCTGTTGGAAGCAGATTTAATGTGACTTTTTTGGCAAGAAGGCAGGATTGATACCTGATTCTCTTATTCAGTTGAAGCCAGCCAGCCCAAGCATAAAGTTCACAGGTGTGTGTGAGTCTTGGTGCATTTGACAGTAGGCAGCAGGCTTTGTTTAAGACAACTGAGATCCGTTGGAGCACCATGTTGGTAGCAGAACTGTATATGGCCAGCCCATAGTCTATGAGGGAGACAACTGAGCTGGTGATTGCCAGGTTTAAAGCTTCATGGGTTAGACAATGCCTGTGGCAGTAGAGGATCCTGATTCTGGTATTAATAGCTCTTGCAGGGACATCGATATGCTGGGAGAAGGACAGGGAGGAGTCAAGTGTAACCCCCAGGTATTTGAAATGTGAGATGAGCTCCAGTGTGTCACCGCTGTCATTCCTTATTGCCAGGGGGTAGCTTTTTAGCTTGCTTTGGGCTATGGAGTAGAGCATGGTCTTTGTTTTTTTATAGTTCATGACCAGTCTTTGCTCTTTAAACCAGTTTCCTGCAGATTCAAAGCCATTTTGGAGATCAGTTTCAAGGAGTTCATGGCGCAGGTTGCTGGTACAAATCACCACATCGTCAGCATATAGGAGCATGTGGCAATGGCAGGAGGCTGGGAGATTATTTAAGAAACATTGAACAGCCGGCCCGGTGGCACTGAGGGTTGAGCCACTGGACGCCACACCTCGCACCGTGCTGGTGACCCAGGTTCAGAAGCGAGCCCGGGGCATCAGGGGGGAGATAGGATTGAGCGTCTGAAGGACTGCTCTCCTATCCCGGGGTGGGATCCAGGGTACCACCACTCTGTAGCATCCCCTGGTGATGACCAAAGGCACTACTAGAGATGGTGGTAAGTAGAAGAGTGCAGCCGATGTAGATGCGCATGCGCCAGACATCATTGCACGTTGCACTCCCGGGGCTCAAGAGAACTCAGGAAAAATGGCAGCACAGACTGCGGCAGCTTGATGGCCACTACTACCACCAGCTGGTGATGCCTGGATAGGCGTGTGCCGGTATTGGATCCTTGCTGGGTGCGGGGGCAATCTGGGTACCCCTCTCGCAGGTATAGTTGCATATGGAAGCTGGGCGTGCAACTCTGGGGTCAGTGGTAGAGGTTGGAAGCGGTGACTGGATTCACAAGGCAGGTCAGTGGCTGCAAGAGAGCAAAAAAAAGGGATATGATAAAAAAAAAAAAAAAAAGATATTGAACAGCAACGGTCCCAGAATGGGCCCTTGCGGTACACTAGATAAGACAGGTCGGCTGTCTGATAGCACTTCCCCAATCCTGACTTACTGGGAGCGGCAGCTCAAGTAACTCCTAACCAGTTCATAGTTTCAGGTACGAGTCCAATGTCAGATAGCTGCTTGAGGAGGAACGCATGATGAACCGTATCAGATGCCTTTGATAGGTCAATGAAGGCTGCCCCTACAAGGTGGCCTTGGTCTAAGGTGTTAAGGATGAATTCGGTAAATTCGAGTAGGGCTGTGATGGTATTGTGGCCACCCCAGAACCCAGGTTGCTCTGGGCATAGAATTTGGTATTGATTAAAGTATTCCACCATCTGGTCAGCCACAATCCACTTGAGAGCCTTGGAGAATGGTGGGAGTATGGAAATTGCTCTGTAGTTATCATGTAAGGACCTGTCCCCACTTTTGTGTACATGGATTACTGTAGCAGACTTCCATCTTTGGGGGAATTGGGAGTGGAAGAGGGATAGGTTAAGTATTCTGATCAGTGGTCCAAGTATTTCATCCAGTGCTAAATGAACAAATTTGAGGTCCAAAGAGTCCCCACTGTGCCTAGATTTTCCAAGGACCTTTTCAAGGTATTTCCTAGCATCTGCTTCAGAGACCATTTTGAAGCGGAATAGCGGCTGGTTAGGTGGCAGTGCAGGTGACCTTGTATTGTCACTTAGGCTGGGGGTACTGAAGAAGTCCCTGGGGGGCACACTACTGAGGTCAGTGAAAGCATGATTCAGTGAGTTGGCAATAAGCAAAGGGTTCAAGGTTGGAACCCCTCAACAGTAAGCATAGCAGGAGGAGTTTGGGAGTCTTTCCCTGTGATGTCTTTAAGATTGGCCCAGAAAGACTTGCTGCTGTTCCATGAGTTAGAGAGGGCTTCTTTGTAGTATGTACTTTTTGTATGGTGGATAGCTTTCGCACAGTCATTGCAGGCCTTTTTATATCGTTGAATGTTTGCTGTAGTCCCCTGTGCGCGCGCTATTTGCCAGATATGATCTCTTAAGGCAAGAAAATCTGCTTCATGTCCTCAAAAAAGTTTGCTCAGTTATCATTACCCTGCCTTATTTTCAATGACTGCATGTGGTAGTTGTTTAATCCGAAATATAAAGATAGTTCAACACTTCTAAGTTTCAAAAAATGGGACTGTAAGTTATACTATAAAAACTATCATGTGGGTAACATAGTGTCCATGTTGTCAAAGGTGCTGTTTTAAGAAATACAGTAAATTTACAATTTCAATTCCTCAGTCTTCTATTTAGGTGTTCTAGTTTGCAACATTTAATCATTTGTTCTTAATTCACACCTGTGGGTCATTACCCACCCTCCAACGTAGGACACCATTATATCACAAACAATACGGTTTCACAGTTTAGCTGTATCATGCATATATTGGTTTTCCTAGACTACCTTTGTTGCACAGCTAAGAAGGCCTATAAGCCAGCCCACCACTGCAGTGGTAGCGCTACCGCTCACAACACCAGTGACCCGGGTTCGAGAGCGAGCCTGGGAAGTCAGAGGGCTGGCAGGGGTGAAAACTTGAGTGCCCAAGGACTGCTCACCTTCTCCGGCGGGGGGGGATGTGGCTTGGTGCTTGACTGCTCTCTGGCAGAGACCTGAGGTGCAGCAAGTGCCCGGCCAAAGGAAGTGGGGGGTGGGATGGATGTTGGCTGGGCTCCACCTTGACGTCAGGGCACATGTCACGCCAGTGAAAAATGGGAAAAAATGTCCCACTGTGCTCCAGAAAGATGGAGCACAAGCCCAGATCCCTAATGCCCCCTGCCTGTCCCACCAGTAGTCCTGATGAAGTGCAAATGCTTGAGTGTACGCGCCCCCACCTCGTCCCTGCCTGGAGGGAAACCAAGGCTACATGGGGGGCCTACCGTGGGCTCCAGGCAGCAAGGAGCAGGGACAGAGGCCAGGTATCTCCTGAGGGGGCAGAGCGCAGGAGGCAAGGGAGGGAGCAAAAATAGAAAGTAAAAAAAAAAAAAAAGAAGGCCTATAAGCAACAGATAGGTAACAAGAAATCCCTTAGTTGTCCTTTAACAGTGATTTCATCATCTTTCCCACTACTGAGGTCAAACTGACTGATCTATAGTTACCTACTTCTATCTTGCTCCCACTCTTGTGAAGGGGTATCACATTCGCCCTCCTCCAGTACTACTCTCTCCTCCAATAATTTGTTGAATGGGCTGTCAGTGGTGACAGTATAACCTCTCTGAACTCTTTTAGTTTTCTCGGATGTATCCCTTCTGGCCCCATTGTCTTATCCACCTTCAGTTTCAAGAGTTCCTTTAGGACTCTCTCCTCTGTGAATGGACTGGTGTCCACCCCTCTTTCCTGTGTATGTCTGTTTGCTAAGATCAGTCCATCCTCCTCCCATTCTTTTGTGAATACAGAGCAAAAGTATCCATTCAGTATCTCAGTCTTCTCCAGGTCCACCTCCGCCTAGTCCTCCCTTCCTTTACTAAGCCTCACTATACCCCCCAGCAGCTGTTCTAGGTTGTGGTCTGAAATTTCAGGGTAGAAAGCCTTTGCCTCATGGATGTACCTTTTGAAGGTTTGGTGAAAAAATATTATTCCATTCAAAAGTTATTAAATTTTCAATTTTCCCATTGTTTCCTACGGTAAAAGTTAGATGTTCCGCGCATGAAAATACTTTTGTTTTCGCAGGAGGTACAGTATTTTTACATGTAGGGTCACATAGAGCCTAGTTTGTTTTCACAGAGCTCTGTTGTGTTCACAGGAGCTACTGTCATTTCACATGTAGAGTCACATAGAGCCTACTGTATTTTCACAGAGCTCTGTTGTGTCCGCCGTCTTGTTTTCCCTTTAGCGAGAGATACAAAATAAAGAAAAGCTGTAAACATGAATGTAACAGAAAAAACAAACATCAGAACTCAGCTAAATGGAACCCGTTTTGCTACACTCTGATGTTTGTTTTTTACAACTGTGGCCAGAAACACCTTTTCTGAGCACCCAAAATCCCGGGTGTTGAGGGTAGCGAGAGGACCGCTTCTGCTGCATTCTCTGAATGAGAACAGTGGGGATTTTCTTGAATTCTGCAGAAGCTGGAACTCATGCTGCTGGCTGCAGGTTCAAGTACAAGCCTCAGTTTCCCTGGTGTCTAGTGGTACCTCCCTACCGCTGATCACTGTCCGCTATCCCTGGTCTCTAGTAGCACCCCCCCCTCCATATCTTCCCCTGGTGTCTAGTGACACCCTCCCCCACCCTCTGATTCCCATTGTATTTTTTTAATTGATCAATTTATATAATTTGACACCAGGATGCCCAACCCCCAGTGTCAGATCCCCCCGCACTGCCTTGTATTTTTTGCCGACATCGGGGGGACCAATCCCTGTGTTAGTACTAAAAGCCCCCCAGCAGTGTGGGATACTGGGGAGCCCACTCCCAGTGTCCCCAAATAGTTATTTATTTTTTATCCGAAAAGAAGAAAACTGCCCCATCTTTTTTTTTGTTTAACCTGAAAAAAAGAAAATGGTCCCTTGTTGTCCCTGCTGCCCCACTCTCCCATCCTGACCCTCCTACTGAGCACATCCCTTCCCCCCACTTTACCCTATACTTACCTCTGGAGGTCATACACTGTCATCTTCTGTGGACCGGGACAGGATCGCTGTCTTCTATGAAGTGGATATTTCATGTTTGAAATAGGACACCATTATATCACAAACAATAGGGTTTCATAGTTTAGCTGTATCATGCATATATTGATTTTCCTAGACTACCTTTGTTGCACAACTAAGAAGGCTTATAAACAGGTGCAGCAGCGCAGCAGTAGCACAACCGCTCACAACACCGGTTACTCATGTTTGAGAACGAGCCTGGGAAGTTAGAGGGCCGGCAGGGGGGAGAAGGCTTGAGTATCTGAGAACTGCTTTCCTTCTCCAGGGAGGGAGGGGGGATGCGGCTCGCTGCTTGACTGCTCTCTGGTGGAGGCCTGAGGTGTAGCAAGTACCTGGCCATGGGAAGGAGGGGGGCATGATGAACGTCGGCGGGGCTCCACCTTGACATCAAGGCACACGTCACACCCGTGAAAAATGGGAAAAAATGGCCCACTGTGCTCCAGGAAGACAGAGCACCAGCCCAGATCCCTAATGCCCCCTGTCTGTCCCACCAGTAGTCCAGATGAAGTGCAAATGCTCGGGATGTATATGCCCCCACCTCGTCCCCGCCTGGGGGGAACCAAGGCTACATAGGGGGGCCTACCAAGGGCTCCAGGCAGTAAGGAACAGCGACAGAGGCCAGGCATCTCCAGAGGGCGGAGTGCAGGAGGCAAGGGAGGGAACAAAAATAGAAAGTAAAAAAAAAAAAAAGAAGGCCTATAAGCAACAGATAGGTTACAAACAAATCACTTAGTTGTACTTCATTTTTTAAATTTTGGCAGTCTTCACAGACTCAATTCATGAGTAACAAGGACACCATCATAGCAATATGACATTACATAAGTATGATACACCACATATTTGTACAAAAGGGCTATGTGATGAGGGGCTATCACATATATAATTTATTTTCATGAGTTCCTAGTGACCTCAGGTAACCTCAAGAGTGGTGGAGTGTAGCAGAGCCATGAGTGGTTTAACCAAGGTCACTGGGAACGAGTGACAATAAATCACGTATATGACAGCCCCCATCTCATATTCGATTAATGCAATGGGAAAGGAGTTTGATGGTGGTTTTCCTAATTGTTTTTTAGTTTGAGTTTTGTTCCGTATAAAATTAGAGGGATTATTTTATGTGTTCATGCTCGACTGGGGTGGTTTCTATGGTCAGTATCTGTGTTGCTGTGGAGCCAACATGCCAACGTTGAGAGTGAGGTTTTTATTGGTTGCTTTCAAGTATATGGGCGGTCCCAAGAGTTTTAAAAAGATGGTGGTTCTCTATCTCACTTAGCGAGAGTTGGAGACAGCCCTTTTGCTGTCAGTTTTATAAGAGTAAATAATTTATTTGGTAGACCCTGCCTTCAATTTCCACTTCGGGACGTGTGCTACAGAACAGAGAAGCGAGCCGATGCAGTGTGTGACTGACAAGTGGGAGACGATAAGAACAGAGAAGAGAGCCTGTGTGGAGAAAAGCAGGGATGGTTGTGGAGCAGAGTGCATTTTTTTGTCAGGTAAGTGGCTGGTTGTGGGGTCTTGCTGCTGCTGTCAGAGACAGATTTCTTTTTTAAAACAACTGTTTTGGCCGCTGCAGGAGACAGGAGTGGGACATGCACTCGTAAGGAAGAGAACAGGCCAGCCCACCAGGGTGGGAAAAAGGAGAATGAAAAACAAAGAAAAGTTAAGCAGAAGAGAACAAACATGGATTGGGATTTATGGTAGGGAGAGTGGGATTAAATGATTATGTGATGGATAGGGTTGCTGAGGGGATGGTGAGGATTAAGCAGTGAGTAACAGTGAAAGTATAGGCAGACTATGTAGTGCCGGCTGGTCAACGATAGATAACATTATGGTGTTAAATAAACGGTGGTTGATTGATGTTAGGGTATTAAATAACTCTCAGAACCACCGCTTATTTAACACCAGTCTGAATAAATGGATTTATTTAACAACTTTGGAGCCTACGCCTATTGCATAAATATGCACTCCCAAGAACAATGGAATATTTATGTACAAACAAAGAGAATATATTCATAAATGTTTTATGCAGAGTAAAAGGGATGTTAATCTGAAATGCCCTGTAGGGATGGAGCCAAGAATGGACAGCAAAAGACAGAGGAACTCGTCAGTTGGAACACTTTTCTATCAAGCGGTCCACTGGACCACCAGGGATATAGGACCTTCTAATTTTATACATATGCCCGCGATTGGGCTGCGAGCAGTCCACTGGACCACCAGGGATATAGGACCTTCTAATTTTATATATATGCCCGCGATCGGGCTGCCAGCGGTCCACTGGACCACCAGGGATATTGGACGTTTCTTTTCATACATATGCCCACGATCAGGCAGTGGGACACTTTGCCGCTTGTGCAGGGGGAGTTGGTCCCCGACGGCTGCAGCCTGGCAGGGTGCCAGGCGCCAAATCGCATGGGGATAGAGAGCACCTGCATGCAGAAATGGGAGCCATAATGACATGCAAATGGCCCCATTTGCCTGCCATGCATTATGGACACATTTGCATGTGCACCTTTGAATATCGAGGTTGATGCAACTAGCTCAAAGGCAGTTGCGCTAGCGCATCCCCCTGCCCCTCTCTGGCCACTTGCGCTGGTGCAGTGCCACTGCACCATGCACAATGCAGGTGGCCACAGAGCGATATTCAACAGTGCTGAGCCATGGCGCAGCACCGTTAAATATCACCCTGTCAGCGCCCTGGCACATCCCAGTTGCGCTGCGCCCAGGCTTGTGCCACTGCCTGGTGCAGTCTGAATATCCCACCCAATGTTTCCAGCAATTTAAAACAAGATTATACAAATACTGCCCGCAGAAGCAGTAACTAAACTCAAAATAGCCAAGGGTTACATTTAAACCTAAAATTCTAAAACTAAGTGATGGCTATAAAACACAGTTCAGGAAGGCTTGATTATACAGGAAGGCCTTGAGGCGGGCCTTGAATACCTCAACAGAAGGGGCCTCCCTAACAGCTGGAGCAAACGAATTCCACAGGACGGGGGAGGTGACACTGAATGCTCTGTCACCTGTTGTTTTTAACCTCATCCTGGAATCGCAAGGAGGCCCCTAGTGGAGAAGCGGAGGGAGCGGACCGAGACAGCAGGTGTAAGAAGGTCCTTCAGGTAACCAGGGCCCAGGCCATGTAGGGCCTTACAGGTGAGTAAACCCACCTTGAAGAGGACCCTCTACCTAACTGGCAGCCAGTGCAGTTGACGCAACACCGGAGTGATATGACAATACTTAGGCTGTCCTCTCAACAGCCTAGCTGCTGCATGCTGCACCAGCTGCAGTTGGCGCAGGGTACCCCCAGAGACCCCGAGATAGAGCGCATTACAGTAGTCTAGCCTGGATGTCACAAAGGCATGCACCAAGGTGGGGAGGTCTAGCGGAGGAACTAGGGGCTTTATCCTGATGATATTCCTCAGATGGTAAAAACTGGTACAGACAATAGATGCCACCTGAGACTCAAGTGTCAATCTGCTGTCAAGAATAACGCCCAGATTGAGTACCCTAGAGGAGGTCTTCAATGGTACAGAGCCAAGAAAAAGCCCTGTCTCTGTACTAGAGGCCAACCTATCATGCCCTCTGTTTGACTCTATGACCAGTACCTCCATCTTATCGGGGTTCAGTCGCAACCAGCTGGAGGCCATCCAGTCATTGATCTCAGCGAGGCAGCTGTTAAGCACTTCCACTGCACAAGATGTTCCAGGGGCAAAGGAAAGATACAGCTGGGTATCATCAGCATAGCAATGAAAACCCAGACTGTACTTCCTAATGAGCTCTCCCACGGGCAGCATATATACGGCAAACAACATCAGTGACAAAACCGAACCCTGGGGAACTCCGCACAACAGGAGGCCAGAGGAGGAGGAGGAGAAATTCCCTATCACTACTCGCTGCCTCCTGTTCAATAGAAAAGATTCAAACCAGCAGATAACAGTGCCAGCGAGTCCGCAGAATTCCCTTAGGCGGTCCAGTAACACTCAGTGGTCATCCGTATCAAATGCTAAAGAGAGAGATCGAGGAGAACAAGAATTGTCCCCTCCCCTTGATCTCTAGCCCTAAGTAGGTCATTATGCACCTGAACTAGCGCAGTTTCAGCACACAAGTGAGCAGTGCGACGCCGCACACTAACACGAGATGGCATCGTGCAGCACCCACCATGTTGCCTGCCGGCAGAGTTTACGAGTGTTGGAGTGAGTAAGTGCAAACACTTAATTTTTTATTTTGATTGTCAAAAGCTAAGTCGGGCAATCAGGTTTCAGGGGGGTGGGGAGCTTTACTTAAGTACTGTTCTCCTTTAACTCATGTTGCTAACATTTCTCTCTCCCCCCAGCAGTACTACTCTTCCTCACTTTAGGATAGTGAATATTGTGACGTAGACAGCCACGTTCTGAGTGCTGTATCATTTTTATTTCTTAAACTAACGGAAATGTGGTATTGAAGTGCCTGTTAAAAATGCCAGTGCCCTTGGAATAACCTCACTCGCGCCCCCCCCCCCCGTTTCAGCTGAAGGATGGCTGCCATGATAAAAATGCTGAGGCAGCATGTGAGATTATACACAAACAGATTTTAGAGATAATGTGTTACATGGCAAAGCCTGAAGCTAATTATAGGGTTAAGAAGCTTGAGTTCAGCATATCCATTTTATGACGCTTCCAGAGGAAAAAAAGCAGGTTGTGATGTATTAGTGCGAGATCATAAATGCTTTGGTGTCTGTGTGACAGAGGATACTGTTCAAAAATCAAAGAGATGTCATTTGACACACATGAGTTATGCTGAGGATTGCAGAATGTAATACCTTGAAAATACATCCCGTGGCTTTATAAGATATATATTTTTTTAATATAATCTGACAGAGGAGGAGCTAGCTGACCTCATCAAAAAGGGGTTGGCCAATACAGTTGTTTAAGGAATAATTCTCTTTTACAGAGACACACACATTTTTACCTAGACTCTGACCAAGCAAGATCGGTGAGCACTTAAGCAAGTATTTAGAGATTGAGTACTGAAGTAGGAATTTGCACTGTTTAAACCTTGTTTCTTTTGAAAGATTTGTATGTCTTTTGATATAAGAGTTCTGTATTTTGTGTTTCACATATTTTTAACTATTTTAGTAAAATTCTTTTTAGAACTTACTTGGTCTGCCTTTGACTTCTTTTTTTTATTTGTAAGGAAAGTACATGGTTATAGCAGACAATAGACGTAAGCTTGAATGGTGGTACCAAACTGGAAAGAGACGTGTTAAATCTGAAGTCTTTATTAAAGTTTTAAAGGGTTTGTCTCTGTACACCTGGTTAGGTGCCTGTAGGCAAAGATATCTGGCCCCCCGAAGACAGATATAGCTGAGCCTGTGCATTGGATATGCTAACAAGAGGTTAACAGTTTGAATCCCTCCAGAACTGAGACCAAAGGTTGATCTGAACTCACAAAAACAGACAAGAGGGTTACCTTGTCTGTTACACTGTTCACAAGACTGCGCTCAGAGGTTGGCACTTTGGGAGTAGAGGGCTGACCTGCTAAGTGGGTTTGTGACAGATTGGTTGGCAGCGGTGGCATAATTTTGGTATCACAAGCTTTTATTGTTCTATTTCAGCTGAGAACATAAGCTCTCTTGCAAAGAAAGAAAAAGACAGAGTTTATTTTAAAAAGGAAACAGAACTATATATCACTTGGCGTACAGTCCAGTTCCTACCCATTTTTTTTTTTCTAAAGTGCAAGTCAGAGTAGCAGTAGTGAGGGAAGAAGAAGATGGCTTCCGACTACAGCAGGCACACTGTAGATTACTTGAAGCAGTTGTGCAGGGAGAGGGGAGTCCTGTTCGAGGTGACAGCCAAAAAGCAGAACCTCATAGAGGCCCAGATGGTAGCAGATACCCAGAGCAGTGAGTCACCGACCGTGACTGAAAAGGACAGCAGGGCCACTGTCAGTGAAGGGCCACAGCAGTAGGGAATGGCCACCAGTATGCTGAATCCAGAGGTACTCAAACTGCAAATTGAGTTGCGCAGGATGGAACTAGAGGCAGAGCAAGAACAGAGGGAGGCAGACCGTGAGAAGCATGAGCGCCAGCAAGCTGCAGAAGAGAAAGCAGAGCGAGAATGCAGAGAGGCAGAGCGACAACAGAGGGAGGCAGACCATGAGGAGCGTGAGCGCCAGCGAGATGCAGAGGAGAGGAGAGAATGAGAATGCCCAGATGCAGACCGTGAGGAGCAGGAGTGCCAGAGGCAACACGAACTGGAGAAGATACGACTCCGACCAGCAGCACCGGAGCAGGTAAGTGGCTTGGGTTTAACTGGGACTGCAGGACTGGGTTACAAATTGAACTCCAAATTAATAGCTGAGTTTAAGGAAGGGGGGACATGGGCGCCTTTTTAAATTCTTTAAAAAAAGTTTGTATTCAGGCTAAACTTCCTAGAGAGTCCTGGAGCTTCCAGCTATCCCCGCTACTTACCGGGAGAGCTCGGGATGCATTGGGTCAAATGGACAATGAAGACAGCAATGATTACAGAAAGCTAAAAGGTGCACTGTTTAAAAAGTATGAATTAACTGCTGAAACATACAGAGCTAAATTCCGTAAGCTCAGAAGAGGCCCTGATATGAGCTATGAGGAGCTAGCCATGAAACAATATCAGTTTTTAAAATGTTGGTGGGAAGGAATTGAGGCAAATTCTGTTGATAAAATTGAAAATGTGATTTTATTAGAACAGATTTATTGGGCTTGCCCAGCAGAGCTAAAAACCTGGCTAGAGGACCGAGATCCAAAAACAGTGCAAGAGGCTGCTGAACTCTCGGACCACTATGCCAAGAGCAGACCTGCTCTGAGAGTGAATGGGGCGGGCGTGGCAGCGCAGAAAGGGAAAAGCACACCTTCAGGGCAGCTAAAACCCTCACTGCCTCCACCGAAACCAGTTAGCCCCAGGTTTCAACAAAAAGATTTCTCTGAAGTAAGAAATGCCTGTTGGTTGTGTAAGGAAACTGGGCATATTGCCAGACAGTGCCCCAAAAAGGCGAGCCATAATACACAACAGGGTGCTGGAAAAGAAGTGGCTTGTTTGTGCATCCCTGGGAGCATGCCAGTGAACATGAGGGAACACATGCACCAAGACATGGTAAATGGTGTACAGACGCAGGGGTTAAGGGACACAGGGGCATCCCTGACATTGGTAAAGGGGGATCTGGTACAGCCTGGTCAGCTTATACCCAATAAATACGTAACTGTACACGGGTTTACTGGTGAAGAGAAAACATTGCCACTCGCTAGTGTTCTCCTGGACTGGGGTGAAACAGGGGGAACTGTGCAACAGGTGGCTGTAGCCAACACATTAGCTGTGGATGTGATCCTGGGTAACAATCTCCAGCAGGGGATGGTATGTGCAGTTACCCGTAGCCAAGCGGCAAGGGAAAACAGTAGTTCCTGAACCCCACAGAAACCAGTGTGAAAACCACTGAGAGGCTGGTTCCCCAGCCTGTGTCTCCAGATGGGGAGACTGATAAAAAGGGGGTAGAAATTTCCCCGGTAGCTGGTGACCACACAGCTACAGAGGGTTACTCCGAAGAGGGAGGGGTGACCCCTTGTCAGAGGGTTAGGACTGACAGTGACCCTGAGGGCCCTGACACTAGTGCTAGGGACCCTAGTTTAGCGACTGAAGGGGACCTGTTCCATGCCTTGGGACTATGTGAGGGGTTTGCAGCTGCTCAAAGGGGTGACTCTAGTTTAGAGAAGCTGAGGGCTTGGGCAGACTTGGAGGGCACCCAGGGAGGTGACGGTAAACATAAGGTTTATTGGGAAAATGGACATATGTACACACAGGTAGTACAGAGGGAAGGAGGAATGCTAGGTAGGCAGCTTGTCGTTCCTCAGGGATATCGTGAGCAGCTGCTCAAGGTTGCCCATGATATTCCCTTTTCTGGTCATCTGGGAATCGCGTGCACAACGCAGTGGTTAGCCTAGAATTTCTACTGACCTAACTTCACCCAGCAGGCGAAGGGTATTGCAGGTCGTGTCACCGGTGCCAAGAAATAGGGAAGGCGGGCAAGAAAACCCTAGCCGCCCTGATCCCTTGCCCATAGTGGAGGAGCCATTCAGAGGGTGGGAATTGATATTGTGGGGCCTTTAAATACCCAGCTCCTCAGGAAGAGATTCATCCTGACTGTGGTGGATTATGCCACCCGGTACCCAAGGCAGTTGCCCTATCCTCACTGAGGACAGACAAAGTGGCAGATGCCTTACTTGGATTTTCTCCCGTGTTGGGTTTCCGCAGGAGGTAATCACCGATCAAGGGGGTTCCTTCATGTTGGACCTGATGAAATGTTTATGGGAGAAGTGTGGGGTGGTGCAGAGATACATGACACCGTATCACCCACAAGCCAATGGACTTGTGGAACAATTCAATGGTACCCTGAAGTCAATGCTCCGGGCATTTACTGAACAGCATGGGAGGGACTGGGAGAAATACATTCCCCACCTGTTGTTTGCATACAGGGAGGTGCCCCAAGAGTCGACAGGATTTTCCCCCTATGAACTCTTGTATGGACGCCGGGTATGTGGGCTCCTAGACTTGATCCGGAAGGACTGGGAAGGCAAGCACGCCACCCAGGGAACTCCCATTGTAGATTATGTCCTTAGGTTTAGGGAAAGGCTGAAGGAGCTTATGGGGATAGCCCAGAGCAACCTAGCAGCTGCCCAACAGAAACAAAAAGTATGGTACGACCGCAGAGCCAGAGCTCGCTCATACATGGTGGGTCAGGAAGTCATGGTCCTTATTCTGGTCCGGAAAGACAAGCTGCAAGCTGAGTTGGCAGGACCGTACAAAGTGGTTAGAAAGGTAAATGACATGAACTACATTTTGGAGTTACCTGACAGAAGACAGACAGAAAGGATGTACCAAGTCAACATGATGAAGCCATATGCAAATAGGACTGACATGGTGTTTGCAGTGTGTAGTCATGGGGAGGGGACGGACGAAGGAGACCCCCTTCTGGATTTGCTGGAAGAGAGTAAGCAGGAGTCCTCTGTGGAGGCAGTAAAATTGTCTCCCCAGCTGGCCCCGGACCAGATCCAGAAAGTGAGGGAGGTTTTGGCAGACTTTGCCCCCTTGTTTAGCGCCAAGCCTGAACTAACCCCCTTAGCAACACACGACGTGGAGACAGGGACACAGACGCCCATACGGTGGACAGCATATTGGGTGTTAGAGGCTGTCCAAAATGACATTAGGAGGGAAATGGAGGAGATGCTGGATTTATGGATAATCCAGAGATCCCACAGCCCCTGGGCCTCATCCGTAGTCCTTGTGCCCAAGCCAGATGACTCAACTCGTTTCTGTGTGGACTATCGTGGACTGAATGCAGTCACAAAGTCCGACGCCCACCCGATGCCCTGGAAGGACGAACTCCTGGACAAGTTGGGAGGGGCGACCTACCTTACGACTACTGACCTGACCAAGGGATATTGGCAGGTAGAATTGACAGACAAAGCTAGGGAAGAGGTCAGCCTTTATCACTCCGATAGGCTTATTTGAGTTAAAAGTAATGCCTTTCGGAATGAAGAACTCTCCGGCCACTTTCCAAAGGTTGGTGAACTAGGTGTTAAATGGTGCTGAGGAGTACATCGTGGCATACCTGGATGACACTGTCATCTTTAGTACCAGCTGGGAGGAACACCTATCCCACCTTAGGGAAGTGCTGGGCAGGATACAGAGGGCCGGGCTCACTGTCAAAGCCGAGAAGTGCCAGGTGGCCATGGGGGAAGTGGCATACCTTAGGCATGTGGTAGGCCGGGGACAGCTCCGTCCTAATCAAATAAAGATAGAGGTGATCCAGGCGTGGCCCAGACCAGAAACCCAGAAGCAGGTCAGGAGCTTTCTAGGGACAGCAGGGTACTACAGGAAATTTGTACCCAATTACAGTGCCCTGGCTGCTCCCCTATCTGACCTGACAAAGAAAAAAATGCCAAAGAAAATTACCTGGGGCCCAGCCTGTGAGGAAGCGTTTACCAGACTGAAGGAGGCACTGTGCAATGCTCCTGTTTTGACAAGTCCAGACTATAGCAACACCTTTATAGTTCAGACGGATGCCTCAGACGTGGGTATTGGGGCAGTACTGAGTCAGACGTCCAGCCAAGGGACAGATCACCCAGTTGTGTACCTGAGCAGGAAGCTGCTCCCCAGGGAGCAAGCATACTCTATGGTGGAAAAAGAATGTCTTGCCATAGTGTGGGCCTTAAAGAAATTAGAGCCATACTTGTATGGGCAGCATTTTGTGGTGCAGACTGACCACAATCCTCTGGTTTGGCTGATGCAGATGGGGAAGTACAATGGGAGACTGCTAAGATGGAGTCTTGCTTTACAAGGGTATGATCTAAAAATTGTATATAGGGCTGGAGCGAATAATCAAAACTCAGATGGACTATCTAGGGTCTATGAGGAGTGAACTGATTTGGGAAGCTCATTCCATGTAGGGAATAGATCCCCCAAATTCAGTCTAGGTGGGGAGGAGTGTGACGTAGACAGCCATATTCTGAGTGCTGTATCATTTTTATTTCTTAAAATAACGGAAATGTGGTATTGAAGTGCCTGTTAAAAATGCCAGTGCCCTTGGAATAACCTCACTCGCCCCGGTTTCCGCTGAAGGATGGATGCCATGAGAAAAATGCTGAGACAGCATGTGAGATTATACACAAACAGATTTTAGAACAATGTGTTATGTGGAAAAGCCTGAAGCTAATTATAGGGTTAAGAAGCTTGAGTTCAGCATATCCATTTTATGACGCTTCCAGAGGAAGAAAAGCAGGTTGTGATGTATTAGTGCGAGATCATAAATGCTTTGGTGTCTGTGTGACAGAGGATACTCTTTAAATATCACAGAGATGTCATTTGACACACGAGTTATGCTGAGGATTGCAGAATGTAATACCTTGAAAATACATCCCGTGGCTGTATAAGAAATATATTTTTTAAATATAATCTGACAGAGGAGGAGCTAGCTGACCTCACCAAAAAGGGGTTGGCCAATACAGTTGTTTAAGGAATAATTCTGTTTTACAGAGACACACACATTTTTACCTAGACTCTGACCAAGCAAGATCGGTGAGCACTTAAGCAAGTATTTAGAGATTAAGTACTGAAGTAGGAATTTGCACTGTTTAAACCTTGTTTCTTTTAAAAGATTTGTATGTCTTTTGATATAAGAGTTCTGTATTTTGTGTTTCACATATTTTTAACTATTTTAGTAAAATTCTTTTTAGAACTTACTTGGTCTGCCTTTGACTTCTTTTTTTTATTTGTAAGGAAAGTACATGGTTATAGCAGACAATAGACGTAAGCTTGAATGGTGGTACCAAACTGGAAAGAGAAGCATTAAATCTGAGGTCTTTATTAAAGTTTTAAAGGGTTCATCTCTGTACACCTGGTTAGGTGCCCGTAGGCAAAGATATCTGGCCCCCCAAAGACAGTTATATCTGAGCCTGTGCATTGGGTATGCTAACAAGAGGTTAACAGTATGAATCCCTTCAGAACTGAGATCAAAGGTTGATCTGAACTCACAAAAACAGACAAGAGGGTTACCTTGTCTGTTACACTGTTCACAAGACTGCGCTCAGAGGTTGGCACTTTGGGAGTAGAGGGCCTGACCTGCTGAGTGGGTTTGTGACAAATACAACTAAAGACCCCACATTCGGAACACAGCGGGATTACTGAAGCTTTCCACATTTAATACACCAGATAGTGTTGCACCAGGTGAATATACTTTATAAAATATTTTGGAGCAAAACTTTTGTGTACTTTTATGCACTTAAGTGTTGCACCTAGTTGCATTAGAACACTTTTAAAAATTACAGTATGCATGAGTTTTTCAGTCTAGCACATGTAGAGTATCTTTCCAACACATTCACACAGTAGTACCGTGGCTTAGTTGGTTAAAGCACCTGTCTAGGGCATGGGGTCATAAAGTGGCCGAGAAAAACAGTGCGGCAATAAATGCCACAGTCAACACAGAGTGCCCTGAAATGGGGTCGGAAAAAACACAGATCGGAACAAAACAGAATGTCCCATTCAAATTAATTGGATTTTCTTTTTTTTTTTTGCACAGGGCTTTGCACCCTGCACCCCCAGACTTTAAATAACAAACTTGGGGAGGGGGGTGGACTTCAGGAACTGGGAGAAACTCAAGAGAGGGGAAAAAGTGTATTTTCAACAAAAAAAAAAAAAAAGCAAAAAGTAGTAAGGCCAGGAGACCTGGGAGGAACCAAAACATAATCCCAGGTCTCTAATTCTGCCATGTGCTGGTGCCTTAGCAACTCCACCACAGAAGCAGCTTAACCAGGTACCACACACACAGTGACTTGATCCCTTCAGAATGTAAGCATAGAGCGATGGGTAGCAGTAATTCCCTACTGCCACTATACCTATCGCTCTAAACCCTTTAGCGCTTTACACAGCGCAGTTATTGCTGCACTGTTTTTGTAGCATGGTACGGACCCGGTACCCCTGTCTAGTAAACCCCACGTGAACTGCTTGTAAAAACATGACTTGCTAGAAATGTTACCAGCTTATGTAAAACTCAAATCACATTAATATTTCTCATCTTATGCTCACCTGCTAAAGTTTCAGAAGATAATGTATGGGCATCCATACATGACAAGGCTGATGTTTCCATCTTGGGGTGAGATGACATCATAGAGATCTCTTGAGTGTCACTCTTGATGTCTGTGATGTTATCTCATCAATCGATGGAAACACAGCCTTGCTGTGTATGGATGCCCATACATTATTCAGTATATCTACTAGCTAATTTACTTGACACTGTCACAGACCTAGTGTATTAACATTACTGTCATTTTATGTGAATCTCAACAATTTTTTTTTATCACATCTTTATTTTCCTTGCACCCACTGTGGCATATACTGGTGGGGGCATCCAGTCACACCCAAGGGGAGAGCAGCAGGCTCACTCGCATGATGAGGGGGTCCAGCACGGCCATGGCTTGCCCGCTAGAAGGCTCCCCCCATCCCTGCCAGACCGGCCGAACCCACCCCCACACGATTCCACGACAGTCCTCCCCACTAGGCAGGCGCAGCCATCGGGCTACACCGCTGGCCTTTCTTTCAGCCCAATGGGGCCCGGACGTGCAGTGATGTCTGTGCACAGGCGTGCGGATGTCCACCGCCTCCCCCCACCTCCACCTCTGCTAAACACCACTCACCTGCAGTGCCTCCGGGGCGTCCCCAGGGACCGTCAAAGCACGGTGTAGTTCCCACCCTTTCCCCAGGACTAGGAAAGCTGTCTTCAGATGCTCGATTCTAGTCCTCCCCTGCCGACCCCCGATGACCCGGGGTCACTCCTGAATCTGGGTCGCCGGCGTGGAACGAGGTGTGGTGTCCAGCACCTCAACCCGCAGTGCCACTGGGGTGGGCTGAATCTCAACTATTTTGAAGATGTTTGGCTACCAAAAAGATAGATTCACACTAGCAGTGCAACATTTAACTTTCCACACATTTTGTTTTCATGCTTTCCTGCAATTTGTGGTCAGTAGCCCACACATATCTCTCATGGGTGCAGTGGTAGTGTTACTGCTCATGACACTGGGGACCCAAGTTTGTGAATGAGCTTGAACCACTGGGGACCAGAGCAGGAAGAAGTACTGAGCATCCCTCAGGACAGCTCTCCTTTGGGGTGACTGAGTATATGTGTGTCCCACACTGCAATCACTACCTAGTGGAGACTGGGTGGTATCACTGCCAAGACCAGCACAACAGGGATGGGACACCATTATATCACTTGCCTTGGCATGTATGTGCGCATGACTACAGGCTGGCTCCCTTCAGGGTGAAAATGAAGTGAAAAAACGCTAGTCAACTAGAGGAGACGTCAGCCCCCACACAGGGTCTCGACTTCCAACCTGACACCCTACCCACCACTTTAGTGGTCCTGGAGTAATGGTGGCCCAGTAAGCCCAGGAGAATATAGATGATGCGGCTTTTGAGTGTGTATGGGGGTCCAGAGGTAGTTAGCCTGCATGGCCTGTTGGATATTTAGATTAAAAAACAAAGCAAACCTCTCAATCGTTTCCTTAAAATATGGGATACTTACACTTTATGATTAAATGCATTACACCAGCACTCTCAACAGGTTGGAAAATGTAGAACACTGGTTCTGAAATTATGAGACCTACCATCAGATCATAACCAACTAGACATACAAGCTCAGGACACTGGAAACTGATGTTTTATATGTAGAAATATTAGTTTTGATGTAGCATGAAGTATTCGGAATATATCTGCTTTAAAATCTGAGTTTACAATATTATGTAGCAGTCACAGAACCTTCTATATGGAACATCATCACCTTTTCTGCGGGACGCAGCAGTTTTGCGAGATAAAGTGAGGGACCTCCTTCTCGTAATTAAAGATAGTTGAGAAAAAGACTGTGGCTCAATATAACCATAAGTTTCGGTTCGAGTCTCACTTTTGCAAAACATTTTGAATACACAGCAGCTATAACTGCATGCTGTTTCTTTCTATATGCGGCAGCCTGTACCCCTGTAGTTACATAGACTACATTCGTTTGTTAGTGCTTGCTTCCCAGCGGGGCTGCGAAACCTGAAGGGTCTCATTTTTGTTTCTTAAAAACCAAAGACGTCTGGCTTGGCAAACCATCAGCTGGCCCCTTGGCAGTATACAATACATTTTAAATATAAAAAGTATTTATTTTACTTATATATTTTTCGAACAGTTTCACCGATGCTGGTAAAGAGACCCTATTCGCTCTGGTCTCTCCAGTGCTCCAGTTAGTTTTGTTCGTTTATGGCACGCAACTATACTGACAGCTTCACATTAACTTTAAACATTAAAATAAGCGACTACAGCCAAAGTCACAGTGGAATTACTGACGCTTTCGGCGTTTAATGCACCAAATAGTGTTGCATCAGATGTAGTTTAGAAAATATTTGGGCGCTGGAAATGTGCTTAGTTTCATGCACTTAACTACCACATCTAATTACTTCACACAAAAAACGAGTTTTACAGCATAGCAGATGTATACCATCTTTCCTAAGTTTTTTCACAGTGGCGCCGTGGCTTAGTTGGTTAAAGCGCCTGTCTAGTAAACAGGAGATCCTGGGTTCGAATCCCAGCGGTGCCTAAATTTTTTTTCCTACCCCTCTCCGTTTTCCTTTGACTCTATTTTTAAATCTTTAGACCAATACCCGATGGTGTTTATTTATGATATTTAGGCGGGGTATATGCTTTAGTACCGTACAAGTAAATAAACTGCACGTCTTTAAGGTTACCTTTTAACTCTGCTATAGTTCAATTAATACGATTTTTGTTTAGCGTGCATACTATATTTTTGCAAATTATACCAGCGTTTCTGCATTTTGTGATGGTTACAGAGGGGACATGAATTATATCCAAGAGAAATTACTTTGAACACGGCTTTACAAATGAACAGCGAAACTGTTTCCGGTGCAGTCCTACCAGCTGCATTACTGGCCACAGGCCGTTAGGAGCCACTATCGCTGCAAACGATTTTTACTGCATGGTGGCATACTCAGTCGTGCAGCGCTGCATTTAAACACATTCACAGTGAGTTTCAGTGGCATATAATCTCGCTCATATGTGCACGTCACTGTTGACAGAAACAGCAGGTAAAGGTATACTAAAGGGGATAAGGCAGCCATAATCAGGAATTAAATGTTGTGCACTGAGCTGCGCGGCTCCATACTGCTGCCTTCCTACTTCCACCACCTTTCCTGTCCAGGGACTTAGTTGATGACTGACGTCTTCACGCAGGACTGAATATTTTAGCATCTTTCCCATCCAGGGCCTTAGTTGTTGACTTTCTGTACATTATCATGCATGACTAAATTTTGTTAAGCACATACAGGGGAACTGCAGTATTTAAGCAATAAGCCATAATAGGGTGTATGTTATGGTGGGATAATGGCCCACCTCGGGTGGGTTGAAGCACGAGGTGAAGTCACATGCTTCCACCCACCCGAAAAGGGCTGTTAGCCCACCATAATGTACCCCCTAAAGTGCCTTATTGCATTTATGAAACGGGTCCTTTTTAGTAAATTGGATGTATTTTTTTCCCATACATATTTTATGCCCCATATCTTTCCCTATTTTTCACCCTTCCCTGTTCTCAGCTGCATGTACACATGTGGAGGCATGTGCATGCTGCAGCTCGAGACACCCTCCCGTGACTTGCCACTCCTTCCCTCTGTAATCACTGGACCCCAGTGGCATGGGACTACAGAGATCGTGACCACCCTGAGGGAGGAGAGCTGCCCCACAGCTGATCAATCCTGCTCTCACCCGACCCCCCAATTGGATGTATTTTTTAAACATATTTTTCTTGAACTATTTTCAGCTGGGCCCCTGTGCTGTGATTATGGCCCAGCTGGAAGTACCTCTTGGCCAATCAGCCAGCATTCTTTCTACCCATTTCATAATAGTGTATGAGAATAACTAAATTCTACTGTAAGATCTGATATATTGGTTTCTGGTCTGACTGCCCCCTAAAAATGTAATATCATATAAGATCAAATCTCCAGTTTTCTGTGTAACCCCCAGGTGGCGCTATCCCAAGGGCTACTACCCCTGCCTGTTTGACTATGGACAGGTTGAGGGGCCTAGGTCCTATGGCGGGTGCTTCCACCCAGACGTCAGGGTTTTTAGTGGTTAGACTAACTTGGTCACAGCCCCCTGGGACACTGAGACCCCCTTTTATCCCCTCTAGTGGCTCACACAGTACACCGGAGTTACAGCCCCAATACCCCACGTTTACACACTGTTCACTCATATAGATACCACTTACCCTCGAGACTGATTCAGCAGCACGTCTCTGAGGACCCCCTGTAAAGTAAGGTTAATCAACATACACAGCAAAACACAATACTGTTTCCATAAGTACCACCACCACAGACAGTATATAGTATAACAACAACAAATCTGATTTATTTAGGGGACAGTAACACGGGAGGGGGAAATCAGGTTAATTAGTGGCATTAAATTACAATACTGTGCACACATAGAGGGTCTGAAAAGTCACACTCTGGGTACCCAGGGTGGGGGGGAGGGGCTAGCCAGGTCCATTGCCCGAGGTTGGCCGGCAAGTGCAGATGGATAGGGCCCTGTAAAAGAAAATATATGCACAACACCAAATTGTAATCTGGAGCCGGAGGGCTCAGTCCATGAAACAGTGAAACAACAAGAATCAGATGACACACTTGTGATTGAAAACAAGCTGCAGGGGAATACCCTGATTTGTACTCACAACACCCAAGCTGAGGATCGGATGGAGAATGTCCCTCTGGATTGCCAGAAGAGCAGGGCATGAGGACAAGGTCCTTGTGACTGGACCCCACTGCAGTTGATAGCAAATGAATGCAGTTCAAATTAAGCTGGGGTTTACTTCCAGCTTCAGCACACAATTCACTGTACAGGAGATTTGAAATAGCAATTCCCCACAAGCACTACGCACATTTATATGTAAAAGGAAAGTACTATACCAGGCAGGCTGCTCCTCGATCCTGATCGCAATTACTGCAAAATACCCGGGAGCACACACAGTAGCTTCAGTTCCTGACAGACCGAGCGCGATTCAGCAATTTCTCCAGTCTTCTACAGGGTGAGCCTGGTTTCCACACTTCTAGTGCTTCTTTCTCCTCACAACTTCCAGTTCAGTCCAAACTGGCACTCACAAGGCTGCAGACTGAAACTCAGGGACCTCACCACCGCGCTTCCCTTGTGAAACTACTCCCCATGAAGCACACAGCTCCTTCTCTCTTCACTGCCACAACTGATCTGATCTTTCCAGTCACAGAGCAGGGCATTTTCTTTAGCTCCACACTATTCTGTTGGCTGATTCAGCTGTCACTCACAATAAGACTCCCTCTGTTGGTAGAAAAAGGCGCCAAGGTCAAAACTACATTTCCCAGAGTCACTGCCCATACGATCCCCTTGTGGCTGGCTCAAATTAAGAGTCCAAGTTCTGATTCATCCACAGGCTCCATTTTAGGGTTCCATTAACCCAACTAGCCCAGCACAGCACTTTAGGTCCAAAATGGAGAGGTAACACACACAGAGTCCCAGCTGCAATAAAGGCAGGTTAGACAAACTACAATTTTGCTAATGCTTTAAACGATTACAGGCAAATAGTTACAGCTTTCAGATGGGCTCCCTTTGCACCTTCAGCGACCACAAAATGGAGCAATTACTCCGAAGTTCGGGTGGGATTCAAGCATTAAATACATAGTCCCCCCATAAGAACCAATTAAGTCTGCAAGCAGACAGCTCTTAAAGAGACAGTACGTGGAGGCTCAAATAGCACTCACTTGCAACCACAGTTAAGCAGCTCAGACGCCAAACACCACCCAGGCTTGGAGCATTCAGGCAAGCTCCTGGAAGACTTTTGGGAACCCCCATTTGCAGGGGGGTTACACCATTCCCGGTCTGGAAAAACTTGGCGTCCGCGTCAAGTAAGTACCTCCGTAAGTTTCAATACAACCATATATATTTACATCAGTATCACATTAGGCTTATACATGTAATTAGTCAATATATCACTTTACTAGAAACACATTTCTGAAACTTTTCAGTACATCAGTTTTTCACAGTATTATACACACGTTCTACCATAAATCAGGTTATTACCTCCTGCACATGAAGCCTGAAGAGAGGGGGCCCTTCCCTATCAGCTACCTTGGGGCTGGATGGGGCAGGGGCACCGTACCTAGAGGGCAACACAAGTAACTTGGAGTTAGCACTGATGTTCAGTTTGGGCAATGAGCTCAGGGACACATACATTCCTTTATGGACAACATTAAGAGGCAAGTCCACAGGCCTCCCAAGGGGATCATAACTGAGGTGCACCACAGGCTTTACAGCTCGACCAGTCTTTCTAGGGGGAACAATTACAGTCTCTGTGCACTCTGAGCCTCATTTTCAGCATTGTCCTCACTTGTCAGGGGAGTCTTCATTGGGATAGAGAGGCTAGAACTTGGGGCACTTTCAGCTCCAGGAGTTACAATCTCTGAGTCCACAACACTTGGCTCACATAGAGAGCTTTCGGACACTGGCAGTGGACTGTCAGGGCACTCAGAATACTCTTCTTGTTCTGGTATATCACCAGTCTGTGCCAGTCCATCATTTTCCTCCTCTGAAAGCTCAAACAGTTTAACCATACACAATGATTCCATATCACCTGACTTGATGCTTTGCACTTCACTTTCTGGGAGCATTGGCTCCAGGGACAAAGCTGGGGGCTTAGACAATCCAGAAGGCCCAGCTTCATCTCCAGGATTGACTAGGGGGATTGCCCTGAAACAATTGACTCAGTTCATAAGAAGGGTAGTATTCAAAGCCACACTCATTTTCCTCTGACATGGACTGACAGCCATGTTCAACTGGGACTTGTGGAGGGGAACACTTTAACTCAGCTTCTGTAGGTGCAGACTTTCTTGATTTTTTCTTAGCAGCAGCTCTAGTCACTGGTCCAGAGGGGGCATTTCCTGTGGGCTCAGACTCAATCAAGATTTGTCCAATGGGCAGTAAATGATTTCTATGCATTGTTTTAATATCTTTTGAATTGTTCTCAGGCCTTACTTTGTACACAGGCAGATCATCTAGTTTGCCCACTACAATGTGAGGGAGATGGTGCCATCTGTCAGCAACCTTATGCTTGCCATGCAGTCCCAGATTTCTTAACAATACCCGATCTCCCTCCTGGAGTTCCTGTGCTTTCACCTTTTTATTATACCTTTCTTTGTTGGCCCGATTTCTTTTGGCAGCCATGGTTTGAGCCAGTTGGTACGCATGATTTAGCTGGGCCTTTAACTTTTGCACATACTGTAAATAGTTGTCAGCTCGAACCCCATCAGGAAAAACTCCAAAACATACATCTACCAGCAGTCGAGCTTCTCTTCCAAACATCAGGTGGTAGGGGGAGAACCCAGTGGCATCACTTTTGGTGCAGTCGTAGGCATGTACCAGGATGCTAATTTGTTGGCTCTATCTAGGCTTGTCCTTTGGGTGGAGGGTGCCTAGCATATCTTGCAAAGTGCGGTTGAAACGTTCAGGCTGTGGGTCCCCCTGGGGGTGGTAGGGGGTGGTTCTGGACTTTCGTACTCCCCACAGAGAAAGCATCTCTTTGATCAGACGACTCTCAAAGTTTCTCCCTTTATCAGAATGGATTCTTTGTGGAGCCCCATAGTGAACAAAAAAGTTTTCTACAAGTACTTTTGCCACAGTGGATGCCTTCTGGTCCTTAATGGGGGAAAGCTTGGGCATATCTCGTAAAATGGTCAGTGACCACCAACACATTACTAATGTTTCTTTGATCTGACTCCAAACTCAGAAAATCAATACAGACCAACTCCATGGGTGCACTGGTGGTGATGTTAACAAGGGGGGAAGCCCTCTGGGGCAAAGCTTTCCTCTGTAAGCAGCGACTACAAGTTTGAATGTGTTGCTCAACATCAGCCCCCATCTTAGGCCAATAGAATCTGGATATCACCAAGTCAAGTGTTCTGTCTATACCAAGGTGCCCCATGTGGTTCTGTAAGGACCTCAGTACTGAGTCTCGAAAGGCAGTGGGCAGCACTAGTTGTTGTTTGTCTACTTGTCCCCCTCTGTCTACTGTTTCTCTATATAACAGTATATTGATCAGTTTCAACTTAGGACCTTCCTTGTATAACAATGCAGTTCTCAGATCAGTGGAGAGTAATTTGGACACATCTTTCCCTGCATAGAGGGCTTCTAAAGCTGATTTGATCATGGGATCTCGGGATTGAGCCCTCTGAATACTGTCATTGTCCAGCTGAGCAGTTCAATGTCTATTGCAGAAAAGTGGCAATAAGCAGCAGGTATGCAGTTCTCAGAGGGTCCCAAACAATCCACCATACAGTCCACTGCATCCGTGGACATTTGTTCCTCCCTGTCAAACCTCTGGCAGAGTGCTCAAATATCAGGTTCTGACAGTCTGACCCAGTCATTCCAGGGAACAGGCCTCCGGGAGAGAGCATCAGCATCTATGTGGTTCAGGCCTGCTCTGTATTCAACAGCATTGTCGTATGTAGATAATGCAGAAAGCCACCTATGGCCATTGGCATCCAACTTAGCTGAAGTCTGCACATAGGTCAAAGGATTATTGCCAGTTTTTACTAGTATCTTAGCCCCATACAAGTACTCGTGGATCTGGTCAACAATAGCCAACTTCAAAGCTAGGCACTCTAACTTATGTACAGGATAGTTCTTTTCGGATGGGGTCAGGCTTCTACTGGCTAAGGCCACTGGTCTCAGGCCATTATCATGCTCTTGGTACAATACAGCCCCCAAGCCTTGCAGGCTAGCATCAGTGTGCAAGACATAGGGCTTCGCTGGATCTGCATAGGCAAGGACAGGAGCGTGGGTAAGTTGATATATAATCTCATGAAAAGCAGCTTCACGCTCAGGTGTCCATCTGGCTCCAAATACTTCATTGGGACGGAAATACACTATCTCAGGCTCAGAAGAAACTGACCTCTTGTATTTTTTGTGGGTAGGAGGGTAACCTTAAGTAAGATTAAGTAAAGGACGGATCACTCTTGAATAGTCCTTGATGAAATGGCGATAGTAGCCACAGAATCCCAGGAATATTTGCAGTTCTTTTAGATTGTGGGGCTGTGGCCAGGTGGTCAAGGCCTCAACTTTACTTGGGTCGGTCTCTCTTCCTTCGGAGGAGACTATGTGTTCCACATACTTTACTGATGTTTGGAAGAATTGACATTTATTGATGGACAGTTTTAAGCCAAAGTCTTCCAGTCGGTCAACACCTTGAACAATCTGCTCTCATGTTCCTCCAGTGAGCTGCCAAACACAATAACATCATCCAGGTACACCAGGCACTCTAATAAGTTCATGTCCCCCACTGCATGCTCCATTAGTCATTGAAAAGTGGCTGGGGCACCTGAAATCCCTTGAGCCATCCTCATGAATTCATAGAAGCCAAGTGGACAGATAAAGGCTGTCTTCTCATGGTCTTCTGGGGCCATCAGGGTCTGGTAGTACCCACTGCGAAGATCCAGCACGGAGAGCCACTTGCTACCATTCAGGCAGTCTAAAGCATCCTGGATGCAGGGCATTGCATACTGATCAGGGATAGTCCGACGGTTCAAGGTGCAATAATCCACACACATCCTTACTGTCCCATTCTTTTTTCTCACTACCACAATAGGTGAAGCATATGGGCTTCTGGATTCTTGTATTACACCAACAGCAAGCATCTCTTGCAGATGCCATCTCACATCATCTATGTCAGCAGGTGCCAGGCATCGAGACCTCTCACGAAATGGCCTTTCATCATGCAGCCGGATGTGGTGCTCAGCTCTGCACACATCCTATGTCCCATTCTTTGAAAGAAACACCTGGTCTCTGGGCAAACTTTCTACTGATTCTCATCTTCCATTCGGCTGGCAATGAAGTGCAAAATCAAACAAGTCGAAATCACTCTGTCATTCTCCCCAAACACTTGTTACTAGGCAACACTGCAGTATCCGCACAATGCACATTAGCCAGGGTGCAACCTCTATTTACTCGAATCTCTCTCTATCAGACACATTATGAACTTGGACCATTACCCGTCTGGCAGAAGCATGGGCTCTGGCAGGCAAAATACTTGGCTTGACCAGCAGTCCCTCTGGCAATTTCCCATTGCCGGGAGCACCCAGCATGAGGATTTTATCCTTGACATCCTTTCTGATACAGATCTCTCCCTGTAAGGTACTCTGGGCATTTGGTGCCAGGATCAGAGACTCAGGATCCTTTTTCCAGACAATTCCAACCGGTTCCTCTGGTTCCACTTTGTCAGCATCTCTCTGGGCATCATAGGTCTTCTTGATCAATGCGAGAATTCTTAAGCTCTACCAGTCTATGACCCTGTTTCTCATAACACAACTGCGCCAACCATCCAAACATATGCGCATTCGTCCCAATTAGTAGTGGAACCCCATCATACAGTCCAGTAGGGGAACAAACTAAGGCCAGGGTCTCTACTTGCTCTGCCACTCCAACCACGGAGGTGGGGAAAGGCAGCCAAATTCGGATATACCCGGAGTAGGGGTTGGCCTTCTCTCTTAACCCCCATACATGCAGTCCTTTCAATGGTTGTAATGGTATGTCTGATAAATGCTTTTGATACCAATTCTGGAACATAATTGTCACTTGGGAGCCACTGTCTACTACAGCTCTTGTAGACACTCCATTCACCTTTACAGTGGTCTCCATGGAGGGACCCACTATTTTGGACCGGTCTGGAGAGGCGGTAGCGGGGGCCAGGGCAACTGACCTTGCCACAAAGGGATGTGAGTTAGCATTTTTGGGACCCTCACTGGGATCATTTTGTGCACCTCTTAACCATTGATTAGTTCTCCGAAGCTCTCCTTGTAGCCTATATACAACTTTGTCTGTGTCTTTTGGGGACCGGCATTCTCTCTTCATGTGCCCATCCTTCCCACAATTACAGCAAAACATACTTTCTGGAGTTTGAGCTGGCCGAGGCGTCACACTGGGAGCCAGGACGGGGGTACTACTAACTGGACACCTTGGTACCATCTCTGTCTTCGGCATGATAAGCATTTGGAGGTATCTCATCAATTTCCCCACTTCCATGGTCAAGACATCAAGTTTTGAGCTGTTGTCAGCAGGAGATGCCTGGGTGGGTACCCCCCCCCCCCACAGCAGATGCAGTCTGATATAGGTCAGGGCCTGTACTTGCAGGCGTGGCCTTCATAAAGAGACTGTTTTTGAATTCCCTGATCTCTCTCAGCAGTTCACCCCATGGTGGCACACCCTCATTGGTCTCCACTTCACAAGGACCTTCCGATGTTGTGATCACTTAGGCTGTGCTCACCCCAGAATTAGAATCCCCCTCCTCATCTTCAACCTCCCAAAGTTCTTTTGTTAAGTCACAATAATCCGGTGGCTTACCCCTTCTGTCTGGGAGCCTTAATTGAAGGAGCTGCAATTTAGAATGCTTTGCATGCTGTAGTAGGTGCTCCAACCTTACACGGTTTAAGTCACTGGCGGCTACCCCACCTTTTCGGTAAGCCTTCTGCAGAGCTCTTTCCAGACAAGTAACATATGCAGAAAAACTTTCCCCTGGCCACTGTTTTGTACCTTGAAATTTCCACATCAAGCTCTTTCCTGACTCAATGCTCCCAAAATTGACTTCAAGCACAGACAGAAACATAGAAACATAGAATTTGACGTCAGATAAGGACCGCTTGGCCCACCCAGTCTGCCCATTTCCCTACCTGACTGATAAGCTGCAGATTCTAGTTAATCAACAGCTTACTTCCTCCTACCCCCCAATAGAATTGCTTAATGCCAGTCCCATGCATTCTTGAATTCTCCCAACCTGACTCCACAACCTCCTCAGGAAGGCTGTTCCATGCATCCTTCAACATGCGACTTCAACATGCCAGATACAGATTGGTCAATACCAGCAGGAACATCTGCCAGAACTAGACTCATAGTGGATTCCCTGCAGGGGGAGGGCCTCAAACAACTGGTACAGCAACCCACAAGAGACAGGGCTATCCTAGATCTAGTACTGACTAACAAAGAAGGGATCACAGATCTCCAGGTAGAAGGTCACCTGGGGGCCAGTGACCATCACATGGTATGGTTCAATTTGGCTACTACATCTAAATCATCCCATTCCAAGGCAAAAATATGGGACTTCAGAGGAGCTGACTTTGATAAGATGGCCAACAGAGTTAAGCTAGCCCTGGCAAAAAGAAACACAGGTGAGGAGGTACAGGCAAAGTGGGCAAGCATTAGGATACAATACTTGAAGCAACATCCCATTGTGTTAGACAGAAAAGGAAGTGCAAAGAAGAAGAAACCACTTTGGTTCTCAAATATAGTAGCGAAAAGGTCAGAGCCAAAAGGCTGGCCTTCAGAAAATATAAGGAACACACCGGGATGAAGATAGGAGGCATACAAACTGCCTAAGGGAAGCAGGTAAGGCAGTAAGGCAGGCAAAGTCCCAAACTGAGGAAACACTAGCACGAACAGTAAAGAAGGTGACAAGACTTTTATAGATACATTAGTGAAAGGAGAAAGTCCAGAGGGGTATTGCTAAGCTTAATGGAGAAAAGGGAGCATGTGAGGAGGAGGACCTGTAAAGGCATCTATCCTAAATAGATACTTTTGCTCAGTATTTACTGAAGAGAAGGTGGGCAGGGCCCACAGCTCAGCATCATGGACACAGGGGGGAGGTGAGCACCACTCCCTTCACAAAGAAAGGGTCCTACAAGAGCTGCTAAGCTCAGGTGGATAAGGCAATGGGACCTGATGGCATACATCCCAGGGTACTTAAGGAGCTAAGGAGGAACTAGCAGAGCCATTAGCAGAATTGTTTAGTGAGTCTCTGAGCACAGGAGAGGTCCCAGAAGACTGGAGAAAGGCTCATGTGATCCCACCCACAAGAGTGGTAGCAGGGAGAGGCGGGGAACTACAGACCAGTCAGTCTCTTACCTCAGTAGTGGGCAAGATTATGGAGGCACTCCTTAAGGAAAGGATAGTGCAACACCTGGAATCCATGGGGCACAGGATCCAAGACAGCATGGGTTTACAAAGGAAGGTCCTGTCAAACTAATCTCATAGATTTCTTTGACTGGGTAACCAGAGTGGTGGACCAAGGGGAGCAGTTGATGTCGCCTACCTTGACTTCAGCAAGCTTTTGACACTGTTCCACATGAGAAGATTGATAAATAAGCTAGGTAGGCTCAGGGTGGCGGAAGTTGGTCAACTGGGTGGCAAACTGGTTGACTGGCAGAAAACAGAGAGTGGTGGTAAATGGTATACAGTCAGAAGAGATGCAAGTCACAAGTGGGGTACTCAGGGATCAGTCCTGGGCCAGTCCTATTCAACATCTTCATTAGTGACCTAGCAGATGGACTAGAGGGTAAGGCTTGTCTGTTTGCAGATGACACCAAGATCTGCAACAGAGTAGATGATCCAGATGGGTGGGCAGAATGAGAAGAGATCTGGATAAACTAGCAGAATGGTCAGAAGAGTGGCAACTGGGATTTAATGCAAAGAAGTGCAAAATCATGCACATAGGGAAGAGAAACCCTGAAGCCACTTATAGGCTGGGAGGGGAGTTGCTAGCAGTCACAAAGGAAGAAAGAGACTTGGGCATCATCATCACTGATGACCTAAAATCATCCAAGCAGACCTCTAAAGCAGTAGGTAAGGCTAGGGGGGTGTTAGGGTGTATTAGTAGGGGTATCACAAGTCGTAAGAGGGAGTAATAATCCCTCTGTACAAGACATTGGTTAGGCCCCATCTGGAGTACTGCATGCAGTTGGAGGCCACACCTTCACAAGGACATTAACCAAATGAGGCAGTCCAGAGAAGGGCAACCAAATGGCAGGGACTGAATCAGAAGACATATAAGGACAGATTAACGGAGCTCAATATGTATACCCTTGAGCAAAGGAGGGAGAGAGGTGATATGATCGAGACATTTAAACACCTTAAGGGCATAAACAAGGTGAAAGAGTCTAACATGTTTAAATATAAGAAAATAGCAGGACAGAGAGGACACAGCATGAGATTAGAGGGAGGCCGATTAAGGGGAATGTGAGAAATTCTTTTCACAGAAAGGGTGGTAGATGCATGGAATGAATACCACAAGAAGTGGTGGCTATGAATACAGTGCAGGGCTTCAAACAGGCATGGGATAGGCATAAGGGAGCAATACAAATGACTATGAATAGATAGGTCACTGACAGAGCAAAGGCCGATGGTACATTTATAAGGTAGAAAAAGAAATGGGCAGACTGGATGGGCCTTGCGGTCCTTATCTGCCGTCAACTTCTATGTTTCTATGTTTCTATGTTTCTATCCACAACCCTCTCTGTGAAAAAATACTTTCTAACATTATCTCTGAGCCGTCCCCCCTTTATCTTCAAATTGTGCCCCTTTGTTCTTGCACATCTCTTCTTCTGAAAGATACTACCCTCTTGTACCTTGTTAATTCCCTTGAGATACTTGAAAGTTTCTATCATGTCCCCCCTCTCCTCCTTTCCTCAGGGAATAAATATTAGCTGCTTTAGTCTCTCCTCATTATGTCTTCTGGTGCATACCTTGCACCATTTTGGTTGCCCTCCTCTGAACAGCCTCCACTCTGTCTATGTCTTTCTTGGAGATGGGGTCTCCAGGATTGCCGCAGTACTCCGATGGGGTCTCACTAACTGTCTTTAGGAAGGATAACAACTTCTGTTTTCTACTGTTGATGCCTCTCCCTGTGCATCCCAGTATCCCCCAGCCCTCCTTACTGGCTTCTCACGTGCTTGCCCACCTTTAGGTCATCTGATATAATTACTCCTAGGTCTTTTCGATTTTTGTTGTTATTAACTCACCCCCATTGTGTACTCTTTCCTGGGTTTTGTTTCCCAGATGCATTACCTTGCACTTCTTTGCATGAATCTGAGCTGCCACGTATTTGACCATTCCTCCAACCTTGCCAAGTCCCTTTTCATTCTTTCCACCCCACCTTGTGTATCAACCCTGTTGCAGATCTTTGTGTCATCTGCAAAGAGGCATACCTTTCCTTCCAGGTGCTCTCCAATGTAACTTATTAAGATATTAAAGAGGACCGGTCCCAGTACCGAACCCTGCAGTACCCCACTCGTTACCCTCCTTTCTTCACTGTGGACTCCATTTACTATTACCTTTTGTGTCCTGTTGTCCAGCCAGTTTTTTATCCAGGCTACCACATTGGGACCCACTCCAAGGCTGGGTAACTTGTATATTAATCTTTTGTGTGAGACTGTGTCGAATGCCTTGCTAAAATCTAGGTAGGCCACATCCATAGTCCCTCCCTGGTCTACTACTTTGGTCACCCAGTCAAAGAAATCTATTAGATTCGTCTGACATGACCTTCCTGCTGTGAAACCATGCTGTCTTGGGTCCTGTGCTCCACTGGCCTCTAGGTACTCAACAGTTCTTTCCTTCAGAAGTGATTCCATCATTTTCCCTACTACTGAAGTCAAACTAACTGGTCTGTAGTTTCCTGCCTCTGCCCTGCTCCCACTTTTGTGAAGTGGAATCACATTTGCCCTCCTCCAGTCTTCAGGTACCACTCCATCCTCCCATGATTTGTTAAAGAGAGTAGTCAGTGGTGTTACTAGTTCTACCCTTAGTTCTTTTAGTATTCTTGGGTGACTCCCATCAGGCCCCATTGCTTTGTCCACCCTCAGTTTCAAGAGTTCTTCAAAACCTTTTCTTCTGTGAATGGACTGGTATTGACCCCCCTATTCAGAGTTTCTCCCTTGTTTGGTTTAGGCACCTCCCCCTCCTCATCTGTTGTGAATACTGAGCAGAAATATTCATTCAGTATCCCTGCTTTTTCACTGTCACCCTCTGCCCACATTCCCTCCCTTTTATTAAGTCTCTGTATCCCTCCCTTGGTCTTTCTTTGATCCCTAATGTACCTATAAAAAGTTTTATCTCCCTTCTTAACAGAGTTGGCTATCTTTTCCTCAGTTTGTGCCTTTGCTATTCTGACTGCCTTCCCTGCCTCCTTCTGCTTTAACTGATAAAGTTCTCTGTCCTGCTCCTTCTGTGTTTCCTTATATTTCCTGAATGCTATCCTTTTCTCCTTAACCATCCCTGCCACCTCTTTTGAGAACCATAGTGTTTTTTTCCTTCATTTTGTTTTATTGATTTGCTTCATACAAAGGCTTGTTGCCTCTGCGATGGCTGTTTTGATTATTCCCCATTGTTCCTCCATCCCTCCTTCTTGCCCATTTGCTAGTGCTTTTCTAAGGCACTCTCTCATTTTCCCAATTTCAGTCTTCCTAAAGTCCAATACTCTTGTTTTTGTATGGTTTGACTCTATGGCTGTGTTTATTGTGAACTACACTGTTTGGTGGTCACTTGTTCCCAGATGGCTACCCACTTCTAAATCTGAGATCCATTCTCCTTCCCCAGTTGAGAGTACCAGGTCTAAGATTGCTCCCTCCCGAGTGGGTTCCAGCATTAGCTGTCTGAGGCATGCCCTCTGTAGGGCATCAAGAATGACCCTGCTCTTGGATGTGCCTGCAGCAAAGGTACTCCAGTTAACATATAGCATATTCAGGTCCCCATCAACAATATCTCCCTTTTTCTGCCATTTTAGGATGCTTTCTATCATTTCTTGTCCATTTCTTCCCCTGAGATGGGGACTGTACACACCCCCATGCGGATTGTGGTACCATTTCCTGTCTCCAGGGTGACCCATAGTGACTCATCAACTTCCTGTTTACTCTTTAGTTCTGTTGCTTTAATCCCTTCCCTCATATAGAGAGCTGCTCCTCCTCCTCTTTTACCCACCCTGTTCCTCCTGTAGACTGTGTATCCTGGTATGTTGACTTCCCACTCATGGTTCTCTGTGTACCATGTTTCAGTGACTGCCACAATATCCAGGCATCCCTCTTCCATTAAGGCCACTAGTTCAGGGCTTGTTGCACAGACTACGGGCATTGGTACTCATCACCTTCCATTTATTTTTTATGGCCTTACCCCTTTTAGCCCCATCCCTGTCCTTAATACCTTTTTCTGCATTTATCCCTATCCTGCTCCCTACTAACTTCTATGCCTTGGTGTTTACCTCTCTAACTACTGCGCTTTGCGGTGGGAGGCTGGGATTTCCCTGCTCCTTTTCAGTGCCTCCCCCCTTGGCTAGTTTAAATGCTTGCCAATGAAGCATTTAAACCTGTCACCTAGGATCCTGGATCCCCCCGGACAGATGCAGACCATCACGCTAGTATAAGCCTGCATCCCTCCAGGTGGCTCCCCAGTCCCCAATGAAGCCAAAACCCTGAGCTCCACACCAGTTTTTCAACCATTCATTGAATCCCATGGTGCGGAATACCCTAGCATCATCCTTGCCATAGACAGGCAGCACCTCTGAGAAGGTTACCATACATGCTACTTGTCTAAGGCCCCTCCCCAACTCCACAAACTCCTCTTGCACCGCTCTGATCCCATTTACAGCCAGGTCATTTGTCCCTAGGTGGACAATGACATCCAGCTCCCTCTCACGTGCAGCTGCTTCCGCAATCCTGAGGATTCGCTTCCTGTCCCTCCAAGCTGTGCGCCAGGCAGGCACCTTACCTCCCTATCCCTTCCTCCCCCGTCTACCCCCCTAATGACTGGTCCCCACCAGGAGTTGTTTCCTTCCTGTGGGTCTCATGCCACCCTCCTGTGGGTCTCCTTTGTGGAAGTTCCCAGCATCCTCCTTGGTCTCCATTGCAGGTGCCTCCATAGAGGAACCACTCTTTGCCAGAACAGCATATGAAATGTGGAGAGCTACAGCTGGAGGGATACACCTCTGTTCCACCACACTCTCCCTCCCTGAGCCCACCTTGGTCCAACCGCTCCTCTTTCTTGGCAACCTCTGAGGTAACAGTGGTGGCCCTGGTGGTCCCTGGGTGGGGGAAGAGGCTTCACGAATCCTAGCCAGGTCAGCCTGGAGACGGGCAACCTCCTCCCTCAGACCAGAGAAGTGCCTGCAAACAGGGCAGCATCGCAGCCTCCAGAATGTCTCCCGGAACAGTGCTGCTCCACAGCCATTGCACTGCACCTCTCCCATCTTGACTTATTTTGTGTCCCCTCTCCTGTTGCTTTGTATGCTTATTGTCTCCTCCCTCTATGTATTTTTACTCTAGGTACTTCTGGGCAGATGCATCAGGATTTGTGGACCTCCAAAATTTAATGGCCTCTAGGGCAGGACCCCTCAGACTTTCTATGATTCTTTTTTGTTTCTCAGCCTCCACACACTGCCATTCAGGTATCGAGGGGCAACACAATCTATCCAGATGTCCCAATCATCCTCCCCCTTGGGGATGGGGAGAGTGCCAGAGAAGATCCTCAACCTTCAGTAAGAGTCGTGACTAATGGCAGGTGCAGAAATAGGAGCCTGCATTGGTTCAGCCACCATAACAGGTACTGGAGCAGGAGAGGGTGTTGGGGGAGGAACACCCCCAGGTGGCAAGAATAGTTTCTTCAAGTCCTCCACAGTTTTCCCCTTCCTCCAGCAACAATTTAGCAAATTTCTCCTCAAAAGTTTCAGATAGTGGGGGGGGGCTCATTCTCCCCCGGGTCTCTACTGGCCTTAATTATCACACTCCAGGCAGTGAGGGCTCCCTCTGGGGTAATAGTCTGTGGCACTTTGGAGCTATCTATGGAGTCCTTATACTCTACTAGGGCCACGAAAGTGTGGGTGAGCAGATCAGCATGTCGACCCACACCACAGGGTTTTGTAAACCTTCTATCTTGGAAAGTACTCCCTGTACAGTGTCCGTATTGATACCCAGGGGGATGTCCAGGATAAGCATAGCATTTTGGGGGTCGATCTCCTCCCCAGTACACCACTCCACCAACCGGTGCACAACCACTTCTGTCGGGGTACCCATTTTTTTATTTTTTAACAGTGGTTCGTAAATGTGGCCACTAGAGGACACAAAATCCCAGCAGTGAGCCTCCAAGATGTAACCCCCAGGTGGCGCTATCCCAAGGTCTACTACCCCTGTCTGTTTGACTACAGACAGGTTGAGGGGCCTAGGTCCTATGGCAGGTGCCTCCACCCAGAGGTCCGGGTTTGTAGTGGATAGATTAACTTGGTCACAGCCCTCTGGGACACTGAGACCCCCTTGTATCCCCTCTAGTGGCTCACACAGTACACCGGAGTTACAGCCCCAATACCTCACGTTTACACACTGTTCACTCATATAGATACCACTTACCCTCGAGACTGATTCAGCAGCACGTCTCTGAGGACCCCCTGTAAAGTAAGGTTAATCAACATACACAGCAAAACACAATACTGTTTCCATAAGTACCACCACCACAGACAGTATATAGTATAACAACAACAAATCTGATTTATTTAGGGGACAGTAACACGGGAGGGGGAAATCAGGTTAATTAGTAGCATTAAATCACAGTACTGTGCACACATACAGGGTCTGAAAAGTCACACTCTGGGTACCCAGGTTGGGGGTTGCTAGCCAGGTCCGTTGCCTGGGGTTGGCCGGCAGGTGCAGATGGATAGGGCCCTGTAGAAGAAAATATATGCACAACACCCAATTGTAATCCGGAGGCGGAGGGCTCAGTCCATGAAACAGTGAAACAACAAGAATTAGATGACTCACTTGTGATTGAAAAACAAGCTGCAGGGGAATACCCTGATTTGTACTCACAACACCCAAGCTGAGGATCGGATGGAGAATGTCCCTCTGGATTGCCAGAAGAGCAGGGCATGAGGACAAGGTCCTTGTAACTGGACCCCACTGCAGTTGATAGCAAACGAATGTAGTTCAAATTAAGCTGGGGTTTACTTCCAGCTTCAGCACACAATTCACTGTACGGGGGGTTTGAAATAGCGATTCCCCACAAGCACTACGCACATTTATATGTAAAAGGAAAGTACTATACCAGGCAGGCTGCTCCTCGATCCTGATCGCAATTACTACAAAATACCTGGGAGGACACACAGCAGCTTCAGTTCCTGACAGACCGAGCGCGATTCAGCAATTTCTCCAGTCTTCTACAGGGTGAGCCTGGTTTCCACACTTCTAGTGCTTCTTTCTCTTCACAACTCGATTCAGTCAAACTGGCACTCACAAAGGCTACAGACCGAAACTCAGGGCCTCACGCGCTTCCCGATGCGAAACTATACACATGAAGCACAGCTCCTTCTCTCTTCACTGCCACAACTGATCTGATCTTTCCAGTCACAAAGCAGGGCATTTTCTTTAGCTCCACACTATTCTGTTGGCTGATTCAGCTGTCACTCACAATAAGACTCCCTCTGTTGGTAGAAAAAGGCGTCAAGGTCAAAACTACATTTCCCAGAGTCACTGCCCATACAATCCCCTTGCTGGCTCAAATTAAGAGTCCAAGTTCTGATTCGTCCACAGGCTCCATTTTAGGGCTTCCTTAACAAAATTGATCCAGCACAGCAGTTTAGGTCCAAAATGGAGGGGTAACACACACACAGAGTCCCAGCTGCAATAAAGGCAGGTTAGACAAACTACAATTTTGCTAATGCTTTAAATGATTACAGGCAAACAGTTACAGCTTTCAGATGGGCTCCCTTTGCACCTTCAGCGACCGCAAAATGGAGCGATTACTCCACCAGCTCGGGTGGGATTCAAGCATTAAATACACAGTCCCCCCATACAAAATAATTACGTCTGCAAGCAGACAGCTCTTAAAGAGACAGTACGTGGAGGCTCAAATAGCACTCACTTGCAACCATAGTTAAGCAGCTCAGACGTCGAACACCACCCAGGCTTGGAGCATTCAGGCAAGCTCCTGGAAGACTTTTGGGAACCCCCATTTGCAGGGGGGTTACATCTGACTTATGCCAGTATCTTAAATTACAAATCATGAATGACACCCTAGGGGTGTGCTGCAGATTGAGTAACAGACATAGACTGGTCGGGTATTGGCTGAGTGTAGTGCTGTAGTATCAACTCATCCTACTCCTCAAAATATCCTACCCTCGTCAACTGAACAGGCGTATTATAGTGTCTTATTCAAATCCTACTCCTCAGAATATCATACCTTCATAGTATCATCATACTCATATGCTACCCTCATCAAATGTGCACACGTATTATGGTGTAGTATCAAAATCATACTGCTCAGAATATGCTAACCTCATGCGCAGGTGAGTACACTGAGGTTAGGACAATTTGAGGTTGTTTTTTTTTTTGTTTTGTTTTTTTGTGCCCCTAAACGGCTTTGAAGAAGTTACAGCAGTCTCTGGATCTTCATGTCTTTCTTTCTGTCTCTGTCTGGATCGCCCCTTATTTATAGAGTACTGAAGTTATTTACCAACACCCAACACCAAAGGAGAAAAATAATTAGAATGGCTAGGTCCCTCGGTATTCTGAGACGGGCTCCCAGATCTACAGGGATTTCTGTATTTTACAGGAATTTGGAACCCATGCACAGGGAAATTCTTCCCGCAGACTAGCATTGGTTATACCTCCCCAACCCCACCCCCAGATCTCACCGGGAGACGAGCAACTTGTTGTTCAGTGTGCCTTCCTGGTGAAACATTTCAATAAGTAAAAATAAAATAAATAAATACGGGAACATGATGGAATCACTTCTGAAGGAAAGAATTGACGAGTATCTAGAGGCCAGAGGGGCATAGGACCCTAGGCAGCATGGATTCACAGCGGGAAGGTCATGCCAGACGAATCTGATAGATTTCTTTGACTGGGTGACCAAAGTAGTAGATCAGGGAGGGGCTGTGGACATGGCCTACCTAGACTTTAGCAAGGCATTTGACACAGTCCCACACAAAAGATTAATATACAAGTTAGCCAGCCTGGGAGTGGGTCCCAAGATGACAGCCTGGGTAAAGAATTGGCTGGAGAATAGGACACAGAGAGTAATAGTAAATGGAGTCCACTCAGAAGAAAGGAGGGTTACTAGTGGGGTACCACAGGGTTCAGTATTAGGACCGGTCCTCTTCAATGTCTTTATAAGCGACATTGCAGAAGGACTGGAAGGAAAAGTATGTCTTTTTGCAGATGACACAAAGATCTGCAACAGAGTTGATGCACAGGGTGGGGTGGAAAGGATGAGAAGGGACTTGGCAAGGTTAGAGGAATGGTCAAATGTATGGCAGCTTAGATTCAGTGCTAAGAAGTGCAAGGTAATGCACCTGGGAAACAAAAGCCAGGGGAAGAGTACACAATGGGGGGTGAGATACTAACAACAACAAAAATGGAAAGGGACCTGGTGGTAGTCATATCAGATGACCAGGGGTCAACCTTAACTTTTTTTTGTACTAGCCAGCCGGACAAGTTGATTAAAAATTGCACTAGCCCGCAGATAGTTGCACTAGCCCACAGTAATAATGGTCAGTTTTGATTGGTTATACAGGGAAAATGCAAGCCAAGAAATACTCTGATTATTGCATATTTATCCTGCTCCCACATTGCTTCCTGCCCCAGCAAAAAAAAAAAAGACTGCAGTCCAATCACACATAGTGTGTACCCCCATTGTTTTTTTACCATGTGCCCCTTGCTTCCTCTTTCTTCACCCCCCCTCCCTGCTAAACCAGAAAATACCATAATAGCAAATGTTCAATCAGGCAGTTCTAGCTCTGCACTCAAAATAGCCAACATCATCATGCACGTCACCACAGTCCCACCCTGACCTGCAGGGCAATGTACAGAATCGGGCAGAGAGATGTACTCTCATTCCTCACCCTGTGATTAACCGGAACTGCACTTCTGGAAGTTTTCTTACACTGTGAAGTGAGCCAGGGGAAGTTCTAGGATTTCTTTGGAGAGAGTTAAATAAACACAGGGGGCTTGGGATGTAATAAACTTTGACATATCTGTTTATATATACCAGGCACACAAATAGTGATTTAACATGCTTTGCCCTAACAAAAACAGATTTTTCATAAGTGTCCTTTCATCAGTCAAAGGGGAGCAGTATACAGGCATGATGCTGTACTACCTCTCTTTCTATATATTTATTTATTTATTTATTAGAACATCAGTTTAACAACCTTTGAGCCAGAAGCTCATTTACAAAGGTACCTCGTCACAGTGAGGACAAAACAGTGCAAGAAACAAACATTAAGGCAGACAAAAAATCTGAGTACATTTAGGAATCAGCAAAAAAATACATATAGGATGATCTGTGCACACCAGGAATACCTATGTTTAACCTTTCAAATTATGTATTTTACTAAGGTTTTGCTTCGTACCATACATGCTCCAAAGCATTGTTTTTAGGATGAAATGACATGCTAGGTGGTATAAGGGTGGGACTGCATGGATGGCATTGGCTGGTGTGATCCATTAAGAGGAGCTGTGAACCCTACACCAGTCAGTAATGGCAGCTATGGGTCTATGAATGGGCACTTCAGAGCCTAGTCTGCAGTGGTGTCCAGAGAAAGTATAGAGTTGACAGACCACCTGGCTGGGCAGACAGTGTATACATCATAGCATTCTGTCACTGCAGTGTTGGATACAGGCACTCAAAAGGTTGGAACATGAGGCACACTGGTCTTAATATTGTGGGACAAATCAAAGACAAGTTCAGCAAATTGGAAGCTAGTGACTTAACACTCTACCCTTGATCACAGCATGCACACTAGCCGAATGTCCTAACAATTGAGTGATAAGGACTCACATTGAGTCTTTTGTTGGATCCCCCTCTTGAACTGCCAGATAATTGCAGCTCTTAATGAGCTGCTGATTACACCAGGCCACCTGGAACACTGAGGGAGAGTAGCATGAGGACTAAAGCCTGCTAAAGTAGGGACTTCTTCAACTTCATTAACAGCCATGAGAAACCTGCACTAGTCAAAACAGACAAGTAGAGGGTTAGCTACACTAGCCCTGGACAATTTGCACTAGGTTCAGGGCTAGTAAAACAATGTTAAGGTCGAACCCTGCAGATGACCTAAAGGTGGGCAAGCAATGTGAGAGGGCAGCAAGGAGGGCTGGGGGGATACTGGGATGCATAGGGAGAGGCATCACCAGTAGAAAACAGGAAGTTATTATCCCTCTGTACAGACAGCTGGTGAGACCCCTTCTGGAGTACTGTGTGCAGTTCTGGAGACCCAATCGCAAAAGACATGAACAGGATGGAAGCTGTCCAGAGGAGGGGAACTAAAATGGTGCAAGGTCTGCACGGAAGACATATGAAGAGAGACGAAAGGAGCTTAATATGTATAGCCTCGAGGAAAGGAGGGAGAGGGGGGACATGATAGAAACGTTCAAGTACCTCAAGGGAATCAACAAAGTCCAAGAGGGTAACATCTTTCAAAAAAAGAGGTGTGCAAGAACAAGAGGGCACAATTTGAAGATAGAGGGGTGGCTCAGAGGTAATTTAAGGAAGTATTTTTTCACAGAGAGGGTTGTGGATGCATGGAACGGCCTTCCGGAGGAGGTTGTGGAGTCAAAATCAGTGGTGGAATTCAAGCATGCATGGGACAGTCATAAGGCAATTCTAGGGGGGGGGTAGGAAGAAGTAGGCTGCTGGTTAACTAGGATCTGCAGCTTATCCAGTAGGTAGGGAAATGGGCAGACTGGGTGGGCCAAGTGGTCCTTATCTGCCGTCAAATTCTATGTTTCTATGTAACATACAGCATAAATTAGGCTTCCATAGGGAACAATATAATCTATTAATTTATTTATTTATGTCAAAAGTTTCACCAGGAAAGACATACTGAGCTGGTAACAGCTTGTTTCCAAATGTGTCCTTGGGGGAGAGGGTAGAGGAGGGTCATGAATAACAGTTAGAAAAGTATTTACATAGCAGGTAAAAAATATAACTAAGCATCATATAACAACATCAAAAGGCATGTAAGTAAAATATGTACATTGACATGGATAATCTATGGGAAAATTGCCCTGAAATTACAAGGAAAATGGCAAATCAGTCTGAGAGCACTGCTGAGAAAGGCTCTCTTGCAGGTGAAGCTGCAAACATTCTGTTTGGGTCTAAATTTGTTTGTACAGCTGATCTTGTCTGTGCGAGTTTATTATGGGCAAAGCAACTGACAGTTGAAAGTAATAAAACATCTTGATCTTCCTGGACATAAAGTCTCCACCACTCATTCACACACACACAGTAGAATCGAAGAGCATTAGGACCCAGGAGCAAACATTTTCAGAGGCGCCACTGAGATGGAGCCGCGAGGAAGCAGCACCGTGAGCCATGCACTTGCAGTATTGATCATCTTGGCGTCAACCTCCAACCGCCTCAGTTCTTTTTTTCCCACCGTCGAGTGCGCTTCGGTGATGACATCGCTCGCCTGCCGGGAGTCAAACTTAAAACTAGCAGCTTAGTTTTCAGTTTTCTTATTTTGTAATTATCACGATCAGTACCGATTATATTTTAATAAATTTCTTACTTGTACAAAAGATAAGTCTTCAGCCCTCTATTGATGGAGCGGACCATGAGTGGGGCAGGTGACAGTAGGGAGACTTCATTTGAAAGCTGTTCAGGCATCTGGGCCAGGTCTGGTCCGATGCCCTCTCCGGGGGAAGGGGGGGAGTCCGACAATGGATGGTCCAGTGCTTGGGGGGGATGGGCAGTCCCCTCAAAAGCACAAAAAGAAACGGTCCCATTCATGGCACCGTTCGACCTCGAGTTCTTCTTCGGCCCACTGGTCGAAGAAGAAACAGCATCACTTGAGGTTGCCCTCTGGTACATCTGTGCATAGATGGTCAGTTGTTAGGGTCAGGGGCCAGTCTCTGCTTCTTTGGGAGTCATCGGTTTCTGTCTCTGGTAGCCGGCCTCTTCGACATCGGAGTTTCTCTCCGCCTCTTGGAGGGTCTTCCAATGAGCAGTTTCACCATTGGGCCGCTGTTATGGAGCAGTGGGCTCGGAGGTTGTCCCGACTGCCTAAACCGGTCAGTCTGTCACTGGGGCCTTTGGGCCCGTCAGTTTTGCAACAGCAGGCAGGGCGGTTAGGACTTCCTAGTCGCGCGGTGCCTTCTTCGGTGCCGTCGACTCTGCGCTCTGGTGTCTATCCCACTCACATGGCTGCAGTGCAGGGGTCCACACCGAAGCCTTTATCTCCTGCCATTTTTCATCCTTTAACTTCAAATCACAGTTCTCAGACTTCTGTGATGGTGCCGTCATCTGCGGTGCCTGCTTCTCCAGCACCAAGGTCCTTCGCAGAGCTGCGGATGGTGTCGGCACGTCTGCGGTGCCGCATAGCCTGTCGGCTCCATCCTTGGCACTGGGGCTGGCGTCAGCGCAATGTGCAATGCTGTGCTACCCATTGGTGCCTTCGGTGCTGGGAGTGGTGTTAGTGCTGTGTGCGGTGTCGTGCTCCCTGTCGGCAATATGCGCGATGCTGTTTGCTATGTCGGCGCCCTTTCTGTTCTCGGCTCCATTCTCCTTTCATCTAGTTTTCAGAGATTTTCAACTCAGATTCTTTCTCCTTCTCTTCCTCCTCCTGGTTTTCATTCCATTTCTGTTTATACAGTGAGCCCGATCCAGATCTTCGGGTGGGTGATGACATTGATGCCGATTCTGCCCTGGGGGCAGGGATCAATCCTCCTGCAGAGCCTGTTGTTGAGGACCTTTCTCTGCTCAAGAATTTAAATTCTACTCTTTCTCTCCAGTCCATGGAAATAGATCATGGGAAGCTTCTGCGTTTCCAATATCTACATGTTCCGGAAATCCCTATGGATTTAACCCTTCCGGTACAGCCCTCTTTCGAGACTCTTTCCCAGATGGTGTGGAAGAGTCCGGCGCTTATTCCTTCTGTGGCCAAGTCCATAGACAGGAAATATGCCCCCCTCCCACAAGGATCGTCCCATATTGGCCTCACAAGCCTTTGCTGATGCCATTGTGGTCCTGGCAGAGAATGATAAGGCTGTCCTCCTTCAGGAATCTACAGCCTGTCCTATAAACAAAGAATCTCATGAGATAGACACCTTGGGTAAGAGAGTCTTTGCTGCCTCAACCCTGGGCATATGCATTGCCAGCTACCAGGGCTATTTTTCTCAATACGAGTATGTTTTTTGGCATTCACTCAAAGCAACGGTAGAAGCTCTGCCCGACTCTGAGGTTAACTCAGAGTTATTACAGACCATAACTAGAGATATTGAGTCCAATAACCAACAAATTAAAGCCGCGATGGATGCTTTTGATACTGCTTCCTGAGCGGCGGCGGCTTGCATTTGCACCTGTCGCCACTCTTGGCTACGTACTTTGGGCTTCATGAATGATGCCCAACAGAAAATCATGGCCTTACCTTTCGACGGTATGTATCTGTTTGGGCCTCAGGTGGAACAAGCACTAGAGGCCACACAGAAGACTAGGTGTGCCATTTAGACAGCTAGACCCCCGGCCGTTCCCTCTCGATGAGGCAGGAACAACTGCCAGTTTCACAACCATCAGTCCTTTCGTGGCAAAGGCAGAGGAGGTTTTAACAGAAATCAGACCCCTCAGCCGCAAAAGAAAATGCAACAAAAGGCACAAGGTCCAAAAGTGCCCAGTGCCACCTTCTGAGTTTCTGGCCAAAGTCCCACCTCAGCTACCCAAGGGGGACTCTTCCTCGACAGTGGAAGGACGTCTGAGTTCTACAACCAGTGGAAGGCTATAACATCAGACAAATGGGTCCTCAGGATAATCCGCGAGGGGTACTCTCTCAATCTGTCGGAAACCCCTTCGGATCATGCTCCCAAGTGACCTCGGCACATCGAGTTTTTACAAAGTGTTGTGCAGTTCTCGCGATGCATCTAAGGAAAATCAGAATCCAAGTATTCCCATATCTGGATGACTGGCTTCTAGCAAGCCCCTCCAGGAAAGAGACTCTGGAGGCCGTGGCCATGGCTTCAGACTTCCTCACATCCATGGGAGTTCTACTGAACCTCAAGAAGTCACAGTTGCAGTCCTCCCAGAAGCTCCTCTTCATAGGAACCCTTCTGGACACTTCCTGTGTGAAAGCTTTTCTTCTGAAGGACAGAAGGAGCAATATCTTACAGATGGCCGAATCATCAGATAACACAGCTCGGTACAAGCTCTCGTGATGCAATGGATGCAGGGCCTCATGGCATCCTCGGTGTTCACTGTACCTTTGGCTCATCTTCACATGAGAACCACTCAGTGGATGCTCAGTACTCAGTGGTCCCCAACCACTCACCCTCAGTCCTTTCTCATCAAGGTGATGGAACCTCTGAAGAGGTCACTCATCTGGTGGTCTCAGGAGGTGGACAACCTTCTGAAAGGATATGCCTCCGCTCCTCTAGATCATTAGATTTCCATTACCATGGACACGTCCCTGATGGGTTGGGGAGCTCACTGCCGGGATCTCCACGCCTAGGATACGTGGACTCAGGACGAGTCTCAACTTCTCATAAATGTCCTGGAAATGAGAGCCGTCCTCTATGCAGTCCAAGCTTTGAAGGACATACTCTGTCACAAGAACATTCTCCTTCAAATGGACAACAAGGCAGTGATGTACTACATCAACAAACAGGGCGGTGCACACTCTTACCCATTATGCAGGGAAGCAATGAGAGTGTGGGAATGGTGCCTGGAACACAAGGCTCTAATTAAGGCAGTTTACCTGCCAGGGGTACAAAACGAGCTGGCCGACTGTCTCAGCAGAACGGAGGCAGATCCTCACGAGTGGTCTCTCGACTTAACCGTTGTTCAGTCACTCTTCAAAGAGTGGGGAACTCCAGACCTGGACCTTTTTGCGTCCCCACTCAATGCAAAACTGCCTCTCTTCTGCTCCAGAAATCCAGGACCTGGTGTTTTTTGTCAGGATGCATTCAGGCTGCAGTGGGCAAAATGCTTTCTATACGCATTTCCTCCTCTTCCTCTAATTCAGAGGGTACTGCTCAAACTGGAGGCTCAGTGGGGCAGAATGATTCTCATTGCCCCACTATGGCCTCCTCGGATCTGGTTTCCTCTAATCAACAGACTAACAGAAACTTCCCCAAAACCACTTCCCCTTCAGATGAACATTCTGACCCAGGGTCCTGTGGTGCATCCCAACCTGAAGTCGCTTCACCTTCACGCTTGGCTCCTGAGGAGATAGAGGTGAATAGGTTTAATGTTTCTTGTAGAGTTTCGGATATTCTTTTGGCTGCGCGCAAGCCGTCCACCAGAAAAACCTACACTGCTAAATGGAAGCGTTTCTCTATCTGGTGTGCAAAATCCTCTTGGAATCCTTTTTCCTGCCCACCGAATAAAGTCTTGGAGTATCTCTTAGATCTCTCAAACACAGGTCTGCAATACTCCACGGTCGAAGTTCATCTTTGTGCCCTTTCGGCATATCGTGAGCCAGTACTCCCCATGTTGCTGGCTCAGCTGCCCGTAGTTAAGAGATTTCTTAAAGGGATTCTGCATACTAGACCTCCTATTAGACATCCAGTTGCAGCCTGCGACATTAACCTTGTGCTAGACATGCTCACTCGTAAACCTTTCGAGCAGCCTCTAGCTACTTGCGAGTTGAAATTCCTTACTTGGAAAATGGCCTTCCTGTTGGCCATTACTTCCACTCATAGGGTTTCTGAAATACATGCCTTGATCACAGACCACCCGTATACTGTATTTCACAAAGACAAAGTAGTTCTTAGGACTCATCCTAAGTTCCTGCCTAAGATTGTCTCAGAATTCCATCTGAATCAACTTTTAGGCCTTCCAAACTACTTTGCAAACTTCCAAAATGAAGGAGAGCATACTCTTCATTCCTTAGACGTAAAAAAAGCCTTGCGGTTCTATCTCGATACAATGAAGGAAATCCGCAAGGCTCAACAACTGTCTGTTTCCTTCAGCATGACCCGGGTTGGTCAACCAATTGCTATCAGGAGCATTTCAGTGTGACTGTTGGCATGCTTTCGCCACTGCTATTCTATGGCACAGGTCAAGCTGGAGGGCCGAGTGTACCCTCACTCTACCAGAGCAGTCGCGGCATCTCTGGCTGAAATCTGTAACGTCCCATTGCGGATATTTGCAATGCGGCTACCTGGAGCTCCGTGCATAAGTTTGTTAAGCACTATGCCTTGGATGTCCATGCCGGACGACATCAGTCATTTGGCAGGACAATTTTTAAGAGACTTCTGTCCTAGAAAGTGAGCTCCTTTCTCTCCTGCTGCCCATCTCAGGGGAGATTATTTAGCTTGGTACTCTCCCATCAGTGTGAATGAGTGGTGGAGACTTCATGTCCAGGAAAATATGGAAATTACGTACGTAACGTAATTCTTGATCTTTTTGGACGAAGTCTCCACCACTCATTCACATGCCCACCCACCATCCCCTGAGCTCACTCCTCTGTTTCTGGTCTTCAGTCCCTCAATGGCTGGGCTGTGAAGACTTTGTTGTTGACCCTTCTTACATGGGTCATTCGGACTATCTTATGTCTGTTTTTTAGGTTAGTCCTCTCTAGGTTAGTTACGCTGCACCTCCTCAGAAAAAAAAGGTACTGAGGCAGTTGGAGGTTGATGCCGATATGGTCTGTACCACACGTGCCTGGCTCATGGTGCCACTTCCTCGCAGCTCCATCTCGGTGCCGCCCTCCTGAAAATGTTTGCTCCCACTGGGTCCTAGCGCCTCAGGCGTACTCCCATCAATGTGAATGAGTGGTGGAGACTTCGTCCAAGAAGATCAAGAATTACGGTAGGTATGTAATTTCCATTTTTGTTGTTAGCTTCAGTGGTCGGCTAGTCTCTCTGCCTGCAATTAACTTACATAGTCATTGTTATTACCTGAGGTTATATATCTCTGTGGCAGTGGTCACAATCTCAAGAAAATTAAAACATCCATGTTCCTACATCTGCATGCTGACCCTGTCTTCAGCTGGGGGCTGTAACTCTGTCGTGTGTGTGTGTGTAGTTAATGTATAGGCTGAACTTCTTACTTAAACAAATTTTGCTGCCTGGATTTAGTTACTGACCCTCAAAAAATTAAAATGGCTAGGTCGGACCCGTAGCGTTCTGAGAAAGGCTGAATGTACCTTTTAGGCTTCAAACATTGTGTTTGAATCTAGTTTTGTTTGTACAATCAAAGCCGCTTAGGTGGGACACCTCCATGGAGGCAGAGGGTGTCCTGTTTATGCGGCTGTCTCTTTAAAACGAAGTTAATGTTGGACGGGTCATAATGCTGTAAGATGTTCAGCACAACAGGTATAAAGGAAATTGACAAGCACACCATAAATGTGTGCTAATAAAGATTTATTGATTACAGTTGTTTCCTTTTTTTGCTTTAACATTAAGCATGTTATACTGTGTAGTACAATCAATTTCATTCAGTGATTTTGCTTTTAGGGCGCATTATAGCGAGGTATACTCCTACTTCATATTCATAATCACTGGGAGAGCCAAAGCAGTTAAAATTAAACCCTCACTTGTAAATAAATCAGTGTCTGGGAACAGCTTGAGCAAAATGTCCACTAATTCCGAGTAAGTGCTAGCAGAAGTGCTTGCAGATGCAGCAGCGCTACAAGCTTGATGTAGCGCAGCCATCGGAATAGTTTGTGTGGGTGAGCACTACAGTTGTCAACCAGGAGAAAGATATTTCGTCGTGTGCAGCGCAGTTCACTTTCCCAGCTCATGAGTCACTCCTGAAAAATAACTGGAAGTCATCCATGCATTTGATGAATGGACGTAGGTGACTGGTAGAACATTCACGTCCTTGGGCAGCCATCTCAGTCACCTACTTTTTCCAGTCACCAACTTTCTTTTTTTTTGGTTCCAGAGGCAATGGTGCAACATAAAACAGAAGTTCTGTCCTTTGCCTTCTTTCCCCCGGTAAGGTCCATATCTTTCATAGCATGCCCACGATCTGGGTAACCACGATAGAATAGCTCAGTTTCGTCTGCAATGAATATGTTGTCAGGGGTGTAGGAACTCAGAAGCCCAGGGAGGATTTCATTTAGCCAGTTTTGGGATACAGCCGAGTCTGCATACTGTTTTTCTCCATGTTCCTTTTTGAATACGATCTGGTGCCTTGCTTTCCAACCGGACAGCCAACCATCACTAGGCTCAAATTCATTGTGGCTCATCTGAGCAGCCAGATCTTGAGCCTTGGCTTTTAACATCAGCCCAGACACACGGACACCTTTATCTAGTGCCTGTTGAAACCATAGGAATGGGGAGTCTGCGACGCTACTGTCTTTACCTCCCCTTTTCCTTTGGGGGTTCGAGCTGGCTCTCCATTCAGTGAGAACAGCATCTCTATTCTTGATTATGTGTCCTGCATGGCTCTTAGAAATTCAGAACTGAGCCGCTACAGTTAGCAACGATGCTGTGGGGTTCTGAAGTGCTTCAAGCACTTTTACCCTGTCAGCCAGAGGCAGTTCATTTTTGGGCTGCTGAGACATAATGGAACCAAAACAAAAAAGCAAACAGCCAACAAACAGCCAAAGTCAAGATCAGCACTTTTAATCATTTTTAACACCTTCATTGGGTGTTAATTGGTCACAAGCTGTTTGGTATTAGCTGCCAGCCATCTCACTGAAGTGACTTTTTCAAAATTCAGTGTGCCCACAAAACAAAGTTAATTAAGGGAGACTGAGTAGGACCAAATCTGTTCCCAATAAGGTGTCCCACTTAAGCAGCCATCCTGTTTTAAGCGCATCCCATTTAGCTGGCTTGGACTGTATTGCAAAACTCCTTGGGCAGGACTCACTAAAGGGATGTGTCCAGCGCATCCGAGATGCACAGGGGCATCCCCAACATGCACCCAAAGGTGATTATAGCAGGGGGGCTGATGCGCTGGCGATACTGCCAGTAACGATATGCGGCAAATCTGGAGGGGCTGTGAAGGGGGCGTGCCCGTGCATACCGGGCGCAACCCCATTCACAGCCCTATTCTGTGGCGCATCCCCGGAGCAAGTCCGGGGATGCACAGCAGAAAGATAAGTCTAGAAATACTAGATGTAAGCAGGTGGCCACCCACAGGCCAGCTGCCATACTGCAGGCAGCAGCATGGCAGCCTGCCCACCCTGGCAGTCCAGTGTGTCCACCCCACCCCAAGCCCCCAAAAACAGCTGCTCTTGGTGGTGGTATGAAGGAATTCACCCCTCCAAGACCCCGTAACCTGCTGCATCTTGCGGCACTATGTGGCAGCATGAACCCCCCCCAAGCTCCCGGTAAATACCGCTCCTTGTGGCAGCATCAGAAGTGCCTGAAATTCCCCCTCCCTGCCCCACGCCCCTGTGAATGCCGCACTCTGTGGCACATGGCCCGATGTTGAAAGGCCCACCTGGCACCCAGCCACCTCTCCCCCACCCAGCATGGTCCCACCGTCGGCGGGCAGCTCAACCCACCCGCATACCACCACGGCTGCCCGCCCGACAGAGCTGTCTGAGACGACAGCTGCTGCTACCAAAGCCATTGGTGGACCAGTGGGCTTGGGTAATAGCTTATATCAGTCTCGGACAGCTCTGTCAGCAGGCAGCCATGGTGGTATCTTGCGGGTGAGTTGAGCTGCCGCCCGATGGTGGGACCGTGCTGGGGTGGGGGAGGGTGGGTGAGAAGGTGCCGGGTGGGTCTTCGACATCGGCTGAGTGCCAAAGAGGACGGCATTCACGGGTGTGGGGCAGGGATTTGAGGCACCTTGGATGCCACCGCAAAGAGCGGCATTTACTAGGAGCTGGGGGGAGGTTCATGCTGCCAGATAGCGCCACAAGAAGTGGCATTTAACGGGGACTTGGGGTGGGGGGCATGCTTGTGCGACGGCCATTGTGAGCGACATTTCACCAGGATGGGGTCAGGCCAGGGAAGGGTGGGGGAGTCCACAGTTCGGCGCATTCCACCGGGGCATCCCTGTAGGCGCTATGCAAATGGGGCCATAATGGCATGCTAATGGACTCATTGTGCCATGCATGCCTAATGGCCTTATTCACATGCCCCTGGCTATGACTCGCGTTTTTGGACGCAAGGCATCCTGAAAAGGGTTCACTGCCTGACATGGGGAATGCGCTGGCGCAGCCTGGGATGCCTCGGCGCATCCTGGGCGGGGCACACCAGTGCTATTCACAGAGGGGATGCGCCGGGGCATCTCCCTGTGCCTCCTCTGTGAATCGCCCATTTTGCACTCAGTGCATCACCCCTGTGCCGAGGCAGCCGAGATGCACTGGGTGCATCTTCTTTGTGAATCCTGCCCCTTGTCTGTGCTCATTTAGTACAGGCAAAGCAACTATCTGACAGGCTAGCTGAAAGTGGCTAAACATATTTTTTGTCACTTTCAGCTGTCGGGTAGTTTGTCTTCCTCTAGTTAAACACTTGCCTCTTCTGATCCCTGCAGCCTTTTCCCCACCTCCAACATTCCAATACTTTCTGTAGGTCTCTACACTGCAGTTCTGTCAACATCAATGGCAGTTTCCTGTGGGGCTGATCAACAAAGGTGGTCAGGATGTGCTTGAATCGAGCAAATCCTGGCTGCAGCACTGCCACCACCCATGCCCATCCACACCAGACAGCATCCTTAGTCCCCGGTCTCGTTTCCACTACTGCAGAGCCATGTGGAGAGGCAGAGGTGGGTGGAGTGGTCCAGACAACAGGCATCCAATCAGATGCCTATGTCAGTCCACAACTGAATCCTCTGCTGCGAAGGGGGAGAGCATGCTGCCGTATCCCCGAGGAAAATTAAAACAGCTTGTAAGAAATACATGGTGTCAGATTACGTGACCTGGTGGGATAGTCTGAGCAGTAGGATAGTGGTGAGCAGCATAGGGAGAATTTGTTAGCCTATCTGTGCATTTGGAGTGATCGTTATTGTCAGATACCCAACTGTCACACACAAATGGCATTAGCTGTACGGTTTGTGGAGCTGTCAGAAACTGACAAAGCACTTCGGAAAATGATCAGCTCCTCTTTCCTAATTTCTGTCCTTAATATAATGATAGTGGTAGGCATCAGAGAGTCAGGTCTCAGGAATAATAGTACTGGGCACCATAGATAGTGACCTCTGCCTCCAGCTTCAGTCTTTGTCTGTGGTGCTCGTGCCATTACTCCCTCATACTCCTGCTATCACTATATCAGTCAGTGACTGTGATCCCTGCACATAAAGGTGTGCAAGTGCTGAACTTGCTACCTGATCAGCAGCATTGGAGGACCTGAGCTATTTATTTTACATGCCAATGGGCTTTACTTAGTGGGGTTGTTCACTACCTGCGTGATCAAGAGCTGGCTACACAAGCTTGTTTACTTGCTGCCTAATTTGGTGACTTACAGGTTCATTGCAGGCCCTGCATCTCGGGGGGGGGCGCTGATTGCAGTCTACTTTTGTTTGCATTCATTTTATAGTGTTGCTATACCTTTTCATTTACATTCATTTTTTAGTGTTGCTATACCTTTTCGTTTACATTCTTTTTTTAGTGTTGCTGTACATTTTGTTTGCATTCATTTTTAACTGTGCTATGCATTTGTTTTTTCATTAATTTTTTAGTTGCAATATACTTTTTGTTTGCATTCAGTTTTTTACTTGCACTGCACGTTTGTGTTTATATTCATTACTGGCGTGCTATACATTTTGTTTGCAGTCATTGTTTTCTTTCCCACTATAACTTTGGTAGCATTCATTTTTTTACATACGCTTTACTGTTTTGGGTTTGCATTTGATTTTTGTTCAGTTTTGATGCTTTCTTTTTGTTTGCACTTAATATATCTTTTTTTACATTATTTTTGGCAGTCATACTTTAACATTGGTTTTGTTGTTTTACATTTTTTGTTTACATTCAGTTTTTGTTGCTGCTTTACTTTTTTGTTTCTGTTTTGTACTTCAGGGGCATCGTACATGGTGTGTTGGAGATCCAGCTGGGACACTAATGAGGCAAATAATTTGCTTAGGACACACTGTCAGCAAGTACTAACTAGGGTTCACTGCTGCAAACTGCAAAGGGAGGGTGGACTGGGATGAATGTCCGCTGCTGTAAGAACCACTCAGCTGTGCTGTGTGCTCCTTCAATTCTGTACCAGGATCAAACACATTCAGAGTAGCTCTAACCACCAAAGAACAAGTCATGGATAATTTTTTGTGTTTGTGCGTGCATATTTTATTGCAAACAAGTCAAAGGTGTCATTAATTACTGAAGAGCAACAACCTTTGTAAGTGTTTTTTATAACTAATGGCAGTTTGAGTGGTTTGCAATAAAATATGCACATACAAGCACACAAAAAGGATTTGTGACCTGTTCTATGGTGGTTAGTGCTGCCCTGAATGTGTTTATACTGCTGGGATGTATGCCTGATGGGATTCTTTATAAGGGGACCATACCCCTGCCAACTAAGCACATGTTCTTGCCTCCATATATCCACTCATGAACGTAACAAACTAGTAAATACTCAACAGAAGAATGAAAATTTTCCTGTTTTGAGTAGCACACCCTTCCACTGTCCCCTTTACTCCAACTTCTTATTACCCTATCACTAAGTTTTCTTCATCTGGCAATGTAGTCCTGCCCCACTCCTACACACACACACACACACACACACACACACACTCGACTCCCTCTTTACCGGCACCTTCCCTCTTACTTTCTGCATCTCTGACCCTGCTCTTTGTCTTTGCTCATGCCCAGACATTTGCCTTATTTTTTATTTATTTTTATTGTTTATTTATTCTAGGATTACAAGTACCTTTGAGCCAAGGCTCTTTTACAAAGGTTCCACATCAGAAATAACAAACAACAAGGAAGCAACAGTGAAATAACAGTAAAGAATTCATGTACAACAGTGCTATTGAAAGGGGTCAATTATAGGAAGAGTAAGGTGTAGAGGATGAGGAGGAGAAGTGTAGGTCATTAACAGAGGCAGCTATAGTAAAATGGTGAACACAGCTAGGACATATGTGCCCACAAGGAATGGGTAGGGTCAGGTGCCCGGGGGTGGCAGAGAAACAGGGATGACAGGAGAGGGGGAGGATGAAGATACAGCCGGAGACATTTGTCGAAAAATAAAAGGGAAGGAGTGATAGAAGAGAAAAAGGGGGCAGGGTGAGGAGGGGAAATAGGTGCTGTAATGGGGCAAGGAGAGACTAATGAGGTGGTATGAAGACCTGAGATTTGAAGTGGCACCTCAGGAGCTGGGGGGAGGGTGACTGGGGGGCCTGGGGTTAAGCGGTATATAAGTTAGGATTAAAGCTGTCTAGGTCATCAGCTAGGAGAGGCAGTCACAGGAGATAGAGGCAATGAGATGGGCCCAGAGCCTGGTTTTGAACAGACATAGTGTTGAGGCAGAGGAGATGGTGTGGCTGAGACCATTCATCCATAGAGGAGCCCTATAGGCGAAGGAGCATTGGTCCTGCATAGTTCAACAGCGAGGAACTTGTAGAATCTGGGTTGTCGAGCTCCTGGTGTTCTGTTAGTTGGTGTTTTAATGTAACAAGGCAGTAACACCGGGGGGGGGGTGAGGCCAAGGTTGATTTTTCCCGCCATAGCACATGTGAGATACTTTATACGGTTGGAGAGTTGGAGCCGTCCGGATTGTTCATAAAGGGCACAGGTGTGGGTAAGGCGGTGGGCACCAGTTGTGAGTAGGTATGCTTTGTTAAGTGCAGTTGTTATAGGTCGGAGGGCGGACGTCATGGCGGATCCATAGATAATGAGGCCATAATCAATAATTGACACCACAGAGCTCTGGACGGCAATCTTCAGGGCCTCTGGGGTGAGGTGCTGCCTGTGCTTGTAGAGTAATCCAAGGCGTGTGTTGGCAGCTTTAGCCATGCTGTCAGTGTGAGCCGATAGGAGATTAAGCAAGCAGAATCCCTAGGTATTTGAATGAGTAAACTGGTTCAAGGACAGTCCCCTGCTGGGTGGAGATGGCAAGGGGGTGTTGCTTGTAACGGTTATGTGAACTGCAGAATAGCAATGACCTGGTTTTCTTGTGATTGAGAACTAGTTTATGATTGGAGAACCATGTTTCAACGGCACTGAATCCGAATTGGAGGCTGTGTTGTAGTGGTGAAAGGTCCTTGTGCATAGAAAAGACAACAGCATCATCCATATACAGGATGATTTGTTCCGTGCAGGATTGTGGTAGGGAGTTTAAAAAGAGGCTGAAAAGGAGAGGGCCCTGTATAGACCCCTGAGGGACTCCGGAGCGGACAGACAAGAGGTAGCATTGGCAATTTTTACACTTTGAGAGCAGTTGTCAAGGTAGCTTCTGAACCAGCAGGCTGAGTCCGGTGCGAGGCCAGCAAGGAGTAGTTGGTCATACAGCAGCCGATGATGGACTGTGTCAAATGCCTTCGGGAGGTCGATGAAGACAGCCCCAGTAAGAAGACCTTTATCAAGAGAACTATGCACTGCACCAGTAAAGTCAAGCAGGGCAGTGGTGGTACTATGCCCTTTTCTAAAACCGTGCTGTTGTGTGCACAGAATATTATATTTGTCCAAATAATCAGTGAGCTGGTCCACAACAATATGCTCTAGGGCCTTGGATAGTGGTGGCAATATGAAGATCAGGCGGTAGTTAGAGTGGCAGGTCTTATCCCCACTTTTGTGGACCAGGGTCACAGTGGCAGTTTTCCATATTTCAGGGAATGTACTGGTGTGGAGAGAGAGGTTAAGAATTTTAGTTAGGGGACTGAGGACCTCGTCAAGTGTAAGTGATAGCAGCTTAAAGCAGCAGTGCAATGAAAAAATTATTGTAAATAAAGAAAACTAAGATGACAGTAAAGTAGTAAAAGCACAAAGTTCATGGTTAGTGGTCCCTGGTAATCCAATAAAGCCACCTGACACCAGATGTTGCTTTAAATCAGTTGCAATTTATTAATACTTAAATAAGCCTTAACAATTTTACCTCTAACATGATCAAATCTAAACAGTTGATGGCTTATTACCACCAGGGCAACATGTGTTCAGAGGGAATGAAGCAACATTCCTCAGTCCTCTGGGTGACCCAAGTATCTATGGCAGCCATGTTGGCTACTTCTCTTGGACACACTGAACAGGACATCTAGGTCCTGTATTTATATTCAACTGTTTACATCAAAATGCATAGTGGAAATTTCCGAAATGTTACAGCAAATTTTAGCCTAGACACTACGTCATTTAGTAAATCATGAGACTCGGGTTTAAAAGTTTAGTGGTCATAAGATACATGTGACACTTTGCCGAGACATGTGGTCATTCTTAGATGGAAAAACAAGTAGTTAGGGGATTTTATATTTATCAAAAATAACTTGCTTAAGAGACAGAAAACAAAAAAAAGGGGGGGAATTCACTTCATTTTAAATTACCTGCTGACAAAGTAGGTTTTTACTAGACAGTGGCCAAAACAAGGATATAATTGTTCCTTATCAACTCTCTGTTACACATTTTTTAACACAAGCTGCATTTTTTTAGCCATAACCTAGGGTTATAGAAAAACATGTTTTTGTATAAAATATCTCTGTTTAAGTAAAGAAAACTAATTTTGCTTTTAAAACATTAGGCTCTTTACCTACTTTTTTACACTTATTTAAAGGGCATTAACACCTTTTGAACCCAGGCACGCACACATGTGTGGTGGCATTATGCAGCCATCTGCTAGCTGCTTGCAACTTTCACTAGCCCCTTTACTAGCCACTGCAAGCCTTTTACACCTTTTCTATGTTCTTAATATTTTGGTTAGCCAACTATAAATAAACGTTGTTTATTGATAAACTTGTGTAGAACCTTGGCCACTATCATTTTCAACATTATTCCAAAAAGCTAATTTTCTGTTATGGTTATTAAAAATATTGGCAGAACTGTTGATTTGGGTTTTCTGGATGCTTCCTATGCTGTGTACTGCACATTTGCATTTTTGTCTAGACTCTTAACTTCCTCGGGTCCTCAGTATTATTTCTATGCAAAAATGAGGCGGCCATCTTTTTTTCTTGAGAAATAATTACGTTAGAATGTTCATAAATTTTTTAAATGATAACAAAAACTGAAAATTTCACCACCAAAATAAACTGGAAGACATCTGGCATCACTTAGGAAGAAAAAAAGTTGAGGTCAAATTTTAACCCATTTTCGTTGCACTGCTGCTTTAAGGTCCAGGGTGTCACTGCTGATTCTGGAAGTGGAAATGGCTGAGGTGATGTGGCAGCAAGCTTCATTCATCTTAATCTCCCTGAAGTAAAAATTAGGGTGGTTTGACAGAATGCAGGGGGTGTTAGAGGGGATGTGACTGACTGTGAAGAAATCAGGTGGTAGAACAGTACTGAGGTCAGTAAAAGCCGTGTTAAAGGTATTTGCAATGACCATGGGATCAAGGGTAGTGGACCCTTCAACAATTAGCATGGCTGGAGGGGACTTTGATTGTTTCCCAGTAATGTCCTTGATATTATCCCAGAAAGCACGACCATTTCCCCAGGTGTTGGTGAGGACGTCCTTATAATATGAGCTTTTCATGAGACAAATGGATTTTGTGCAGGCATTACGGGCATGTTTGTATTTTTGGATGTCAGATTGTTTGCCTGTGGCTTTAGCCACTGCCCACAGGTGGTCCCTAGATTTCAGCTGGTAAAGGAGCTCCGCAGTTATCCAAGAGTTACAGAGGGCTTTTGTTTTCCATTTTTTTGAAGGAGTGAAGAGGTCACAGGCCTTATTGAAGGTGGTGATGAAGTAGCTGAGGGCTAGGTTAACATCAATCACCTTGTAGATGGGCAGCCAGTTTTGCAAGAATAGGTACTATTTGAGATGGGTAAGTTGACCATGGGGGAGGACTCTGCTGGTAATGATTATAGGGGGTGGCTTTAGAAATTTATTAGACCATTCACATATAACCAGGGAGTGGTCACTGAGAGAGTCTGGGAGAACGGAAGTACGAGAGATCCTGGTAGGGTAATTGGTGAGAACCCAGTCCAGCAGGGTACTGGTGCTAGTTTTGTAATTTATCCGAGTTGGTGTGGTGACCAATTGTGAGAGGTTGGCAGCTGCAAGGGCATCCTTATGAATGTAGACATCAGATGCGAGCCAGTTTATATTGAAATCACTAAGCAGAATGTGTTCAGAGCCAGGAGGTTGGAAGCTGATGAAGTTAAGAACTTCTTTGATAGCCGGCCCGGTGGCGCTGAGGGTTGAGGTGCTGGACGCCACACCTCGCACCACGCCAGCGACCCGGGTTCAGGAACGAGCCAGGGACGCCGGGGGTCAGCGGGGGGGGAGAGATTGAGCGTCCGCCTACTGCTCTCTCTTCCCAGGGGTGGGCATGGGAAGTGTTTTGCTCCTGTAGCGACCTCTGACGGTGGCTGGAGATCGCCAGTGTAGCAACGCGGCTCAATGCCTGGGGGCGGAGCCACGGCAATACGTAGCCTTGCTAGCCAGGCTCCGCAGGAGGGGGGGAATGGAGAAAATTACAGAAAAAGCCTCCTACCAGCCGGAAGATGACGGTGGCCTGGGTGGACCCTCCCACATCCCAAATACCAGCCAAGACGCGCCCAGAATCTCTCTCAGGGTGACCCGATGACTTACAGATAGGCCCTTCATACTCAGGAGGTAGCCGCTGGGGGAAAGCGGAATCAGCCCCAGAGATGGTACCGGGGGTCGGATCTGCCAGGGGTCGATCGGAGGGGGGGAGAGATCAGGGGAGATGTGAGGGTTCAGGTTGGGAGTAGGGTGAGATCCGAGCTGGGCACTCCTAAAGGATGCTGGGGGGGTAGGTGAATAAAGAAAGTTAAAAAAAAAATAATAACTTCTTTGATGCCAAGACCTTGATCTCGAGGTGGAATATATACAGAGGCAATGGTGAGGGCTTTTTGATTGGGACCTAGAAGAATTTTAATGGGTAGAAGCTGGGCCGAGGAGGCAGGGATGGGGGTTGGAACAAGGTACCCTAGGAGATTATCCTTAATGTAGATGGCACAGCCCTCTCCCCTTTTAGAGACACGGTCCAGTCTGAAAACATTTGAACCCTGTAAGCCGCAACAGTTCTCAAACTTTGTCATAGTGAGCCTCCCCTAATCCATGGAAAAGATCTTGAGCCTCCCCCAAAATACTGAAATATTTTTGGGCCTCCCCACAGAAAAATACCCTACTTTTCACAGTACATGAGGAATAAATTGAAACCTCTGCATAGCTGGCTCTCACGTTATTGAGCTTATTGTAATCCCCCCCAAACAGAACAACCTACTTGCTCCAATATTTTGACTCTCAAGCCATTGTTACCCCTTACTGCCATACTTTCATAGGTCAGACTGCTTTTTCTGTTTCCATTCAAATAGCCTTCCTGCTGACCTCTGCCTCACCCTCTCACCCTGCTCTTACAACTTCGGGATCATTTTGCTCCCTCCTGCTCTTATTCCTAGTACCTGTATGGTTAACTCTTGTATTTGGACAGTTCTGCTGCCAGTGTATTTGATCAATTGTTCCTCGCATTGTTAGTTTATTGTTCTTAATTTATTTGCATGTTTATTCATTTTGTATTGCTTGAGTGTTTTGCAGTTACATTCTGAATTGTATTGTCTCACTACCCTTCCCTGGGTGCACCTGAAATAAGCCATGGCTCAGTGTACAGTACCTTCCCTGGTCACAGACTTGTGAATAAATACATAAATTCACCTACTATTATCCTCTTTCAGTTTGCCTTATCCCTTTCACACAAAATCTATAAAGTTCAACACTGAAATATAATACTTTTTCAAGTTTTGCTTGAGCCTCCCCTGGAACAGGTTGGGGCCTCCCCAGGGAGGCTGGCCTCACCATTTGAGAACCCCTGCTGTAAGGTAATTGCCAGATCAGGATTTTTTGGTGTCAGCCATGTTTCAACTACAGCAAGGATGTCAGGATTATGTTGGCTGATAAAGGCTTGGTGTGCATTAAGCTTTGGTAGCAGGCTGCAGATGTTAATGGTTGCGATGGTGAGGGCCCCTGCCTTTTTCAGAAGGCTTGAACAGCCCAGGCCAGGGTTCGGATGGACGTTGCCCGAGATCAGTAGGAGAAGCAGGAGGAACTTCATTGAACAGAGGCGTATGTCCAGTAATGATAATTTGTGTTTGCTTTTAGCGTATGAGCAGTAGGTAGAGTCCATATGACAGCCCTGATGATATGCAATGTAGTACAGTAGGGATAGGCTGGCATTAAGACCAATCTTAGTGGCGTTAAGAAGCCGCCAGATATTGCCAAGTGGAGACCCATGGGGAGGACTGGTCGAGAAGTGGAGCGTTCCCAAGGTGCTGTTGTTAATTAAGTAGATAGTGGGTACTGGGTGGGGTGGCAGGTGCCTGGGAGAGAGAGAGAACAAGGGAGGAAGGACAAGGAGGGAGAGAAGGGGAAGGAGCAGGTGGGGGAGGGAACTCACAGCTGATGTAGGGCCAAAGAAAAGGAAAAAGAAACAGGCAGGGAGAGGTAGTGAAAAGAGAGCTGAGAGTGAGTAGGAACGGTGAGGATGGGGTATGTGAGGAGCTGGGGAGAGAGAGCAGTGTAGGCTGGAGCTAGGCGGGACAGAAGGGAAGGGAAGAGAAAAGGCAAGCAAGTGTTGTAGGCCAATAGGAGGGACCAGCGGACAGTCAAGGGTGGAATATGAGGAAGAGGGGTGGAGCTAGAGCGTATTTAACTAAGGTAGGAGGAGGGATGGGGGGAGGAAACTTCACAGGAGTTCAGTCAACTTTAAACAGTAAAACATTTCCCCAAAACAAAATCCACAAATTTCCAAATTAGAAGCAGTACAATATAAGCATTTCCCCAAAACAGAATTTCCCAATTTGAGTCAGTACATTTGAAATAATCCTGGGTGAAAATTTCGGCAAAATAGGATTTAGTAGGGAGGCAGTACAAGGAAGGTATATAGCAAGTAAAGCAACTGTGTCTTTAAGAGGGTAGACTTTTTTAAATGATAGAACAAGATCCCTCTAGTGGCAGATCTGTATAACCTGCTAATGGAAAACAGAAAACAGTCATTTTAAGTAAAAGGAGCAATTGTGGCATCAGGAAGAATTAGCCAAGGGAAAAGCCACTCGAGATGCAGCAACAGAGGGCAGTATCCAATCAGGATGTGGCTGTGGAACGCGCCAAAAACTGAACCTGATGGCTGAGTCCTGTCGTATCTTTGCAGGGTAGAGGAGCTTTCTTCCAGGCAGACCAGCTGAGCAGCGCAGGTGGAAGCTTAGTTAGAGCCGACCAACTGGGCAAGGCTTCGGGAGACAGCAGAGATGGTATTCATTCTGGAGGCAGCACCCAATTTGGGCCTGCACTTTGCAGGGTAGAGTAGCTTTCTTCCAGGCAGACCAGCTGAGCAGCACAGATGGAGGCTTAGTTAGAGCCAACCAACCAGGCAAGGCTTCGGGAGGCAGCAGAGATAGCATTCGTGCTAGAGGCAGCACCCAATTTGGGCCTGCACTGAAACATTTCTTAGTGTTTTTTTTTTTTTAAACTCAGCTTTATTCATACATTGATTCTTACAGTCAGACAATACAGAGTGACAATTTTGAAGCACATTGCACTGTTATGGACATACAACCATAAACATTTCTTAATTTGTTCTATTCTTAGTAGTGCTGTTATCCTTTATTAACATACATGTAGAGCTTAGCCGTATGCTGAACAAGGTTTAACACTGTTTAAAAACATTTTTTATTATAATACCAATAAGGCACTTCCAGGGATTATGTTAATGGTCAGTTAATCACCCTCTAGGGGCATGTGCCACTCGGCTACACCTCATGCCACAGTACACCCCTAGAAGGTGATTAACAGACCATTGACATAACCCTTGGTCATGCCTTATTGTTTAAATCAAGCACCTAAATTCTCAAATTTTATCCTGCATAATAAACATATACTCTTTAAGACTAGAGTCTGTAAACAAATACTAATGGCTTTCATTTATGTAAGCCACCCCTCTCGGGGCTGGCTTACTATGCCATACTCTCCCTTTAGCTAGGTTCCTGTTTGGGCATCCTGTGTTCTGCCCCTCCGGGGGGGCAGAGTGTTGCTCCGTCCCCGGGTTTAAAAGAGGGAGGGTTCCCTGTAAGTGGGAAGCCAGTGGGCTGTATGTAGGGCAAGTCGGGCTGGGGTCTTAAACCTCTGGCCCAGGAAGTACCAGCTGTGCTAGTGTCGATGGCTATGTGGGTTTTCCTTTTGGAAGGGTGTCGGGAGAGTGGCGACCATTGGGGACTGAGGTTTCTGGGAGCTCACCAATCAAAGGACAGCACCTGGAGGTAAACCCATCCTGGCTGGGTTCGGGAGGTCTAGTGCTCCAAAGAAATAGAAAGGTATGGCAGTGGGGTTGTTGTAGTGGTGGCAGGGCCTCTTGGAGGTGGCAGCTCTAAGGAGGTCAGTTCCCCCATGTGGCACACTGTTGCAGGCAAGTTGGATGGGTGCATTCTGGGATTTGCTTTATCGGGCCTGCCGTGCCCATGTCTGGGATAGGACCCGTGTTAGACTCATAAGGAACGCAGGGGAGAGTGTAAGCAAAGAAATGGAGCCGTGTCGTACATTCTGTAGTTTAAGTTAGCATCCCGGTGTCGTTGGAAAGAGGGTTACAAACTGGTGGTTCACAGGCAAAGTTTTTCAGGGTGGCCATGGTATGGGTTTAAGGTGGCACCCTCAGTATCAGTTATTTCGGAGTGAGCGGTATGGCACTCCCTAGGTACTGGTTTTGGACATGTTTTTCGTACCCTCTAAGGTCCTGAGCTTTGTTTTGGCTCTGAGTATCTACGTGGAGTCTAAGCCTGGTCTAATCTTTTAGGCCTGTTTTATAAGCACTTGTGTCAGCCTGGCACTGTTTAGTACCTTCCATTTCATGCCCTATGCCTGTTCTGTCTCCTGGCTCCATGGAGCTGTGCACTCACTTTATTTATTTATTAATTTTTAAAATGAGAAACAAAATTAGATTTCTTTGTTTTCTTATTTCGTGTGTACTGGTATTATTGAATGAACTAACTGATTTCCTTCCTCCAAAGAAGCCATTTCCAGCTTTGTTCCCCTGGATGGGCCTAAAGCTTGCAGCAAATGGCGAGCTGAAGCCCATGGGAGTGTTTACAGTCTGCCCTATGCTACTAGAACTGCAATCGAGGTAAGACCTTGTTTCTCTTGTGATTTGCTGGCCTTACCTTTTTCAATCAATCAATCAAATTCTTTATTTATCTAGGCCAAGGGTTCTCAAATGGTGAGGCCAGCCTCCCTGGGGAGGCCCCAACCTGTTCCAAGGGAGGCTCAAGCAAGTCTGAAAAAGTACTGTATTTAAATTTTGAGTTTTATATATTTTGTGTGAAGAGATGATGCAAACTGAAAGAGGATAATAGTAGGTGAATTTAATGTATTTATTTACTAATAGGTGACAAGGGAAAGTGAATGAAAGGCTCATTTCAGGTGTACCCAGGGAAGGGTAGGGAGTGAATATATTTCAAAAGTCAACTGTAAAACAATCAAGAAATACACAATAAACAATAGTGCAAACAAATATGAACAATAAACTAATAATGAGTGGTGATAATTGATCAATTTTTTGCCTGATGGCATACCAGCCCAAATACAAAGTTGAGCACAGAAGCACTAAGAGCAATAGCAGGAAGGGCAAAGTAATCCCTGAGAAGTTGCTTAGGAGCAGGGAAGGATGGGGAGAGAAGTGAAGTATGTAGGAAGGTTATTTTATATAGAGAGGAAACAGAGAAACAGAGAAGTAGTCTGACCCATGAAGAGTACTGCAACAAAGGGGTAACAATGGTTCAAAAATTAAAATAGCAGAAATCGTAGGTTGGCCTGGGGGTGGGGTTACAATAAGCTGAATAATATTTGTTTATTTTGTTATTCAGATAACACCTTTGATCAGAAGCTCTTTTCAAAGGTTCTACGTCAGTATAAGACAAAGAAGTGAATGTGAGCCAAGTACTCAAAGGGTTTCAATTTATTCATGGTGTATCAAGAAAGTACAGTATGTTATTTTTCTTTGGGAGGCCCAAGATTATTTGAATTTTGAGGGAGGCTCAAAATCTTTTCCATAGATTCAGGAGGCTCACTGTGACAAAGTCTGAGAACTACTGATCTAGGCGAACACCATTGAGCAAGCTCATTTATAAGGTGGACCTGCATTACACAAGTCAAGTAACAATGCATTTATATACAGACAAATAGACAGTAGATGCAAGAGTACAACAGTACAGGTAGGTTTGCAATAGACAGGATAAGTAAAAATACATTTGGGTTCAGGTAAAAGACAGTTGGTAAGGGTATACATAACAATAGGGTAGCAAGTCAGTAAAAATTTATACCAGCTACAACAACAAACATGGTTTAGTATTCCTGCAAGGTAAAGGCATTATAGTCCAGCGAAGAGATTAGTTGAAGTGGATGCTACAAGCGAAGAGACATACATAGTCAGTTTAAAAAGACCCAGGCATATCAAGGGGGAGACATGTGTTGTGAGAAGTGGGCAGCCAGTGGGAGGGGTCTGGAACTGGGATAATACTAGGAGCGAAGGAATGAGATGCTGTGGGTATACAAGGAATAGGTGGGTGAGGGAGGGTGAGATTTAGGGCGGTAGATAAGTAGGTGGTTCAGGGGCAAGTTATTCACTGCTACAAAAAGGAAGGATGATGGGAAAAGCAGGGAGGATGTGGAAGGGGGGTGTAATTAAGCTAGGATCATTGGAAGCAGTTGCAGGCTTCTGTAATGTATTTTGAGTATAAGGTCTTAAACACAGTGAGACTAACATGAGTCCTCAGTTTCAATGATTTCTGTTGCACATTCCAGAGCTAGCATCGTTGGAAGCAGTTGCAGGCTTCTGTAATGTATTTTGAGTATAAGGACTTAAACACAGTAATACTAACAGGAGTCCTCAGTTTCAGTGATTTCTGTAGCACATTCTAGAGTGACGGTAGAACGAATCCTATGGCAGCTCTCCCAAAACACGTTAGGACTTTGGGCACTTTCAGGAAATCAGTGAACAGCTTCTTAGGGCATAGGTTCCAGGCATATTGAGAGTCAGGCAATCAACAATGTACTGTGGAAGTTTGCCAGTGATAGCTCTGTATGTCCAGAGAGCTGCATTTTTATTTTGTCTGTAGTGTAGAGAGGTCCAACCTATGGCTGCATATAAAGAGCAGTGATGGGTGGAGAAGGGGAGACCAGTGATGAAGCACAGGGCTCTGTGGTAAAGTATGTCCAATTTAAAGAGGTATGAAGTAGCACATTGGCTGTATATAAAGTCGGCGTAATCAATTAGGGAAGGGAACGTAGACTGAACTAGCTGTCTCTCGGCCTCTGTAGTTAGTAGGCGGTTTAACCTGAAGAAGAGACCTAGTCTCTGCCTCAGTTTTTTTAACAAATCCTCCAGGTGGTCTGCAAAGGAGAGTTTGAAATCTAGCCAAACCCCCAGGTATTTGAATTTCGGCACAAATTCCAGGGTTTCTCTTAGGAGGGTGGTGGAGCAGGGTAGGCTGCATGGTTAATAGGTGAAAATAGAATCGCCTTTGTCTTTTTGGCGTTAAGTAGCAATTTTTTACTAAAGAGCTGGTATTGAAGTATGTTGAAGTCAGCTTGCAGGTCGCTACAGGCAGTTTCAGGAGTTGTACGGCTTAGGTAGATCACTGTATCATCTGCGAACAGATGAATTTTCACCTCATTGATGCCTGAGTCTATATTGTTGATGTAGATGGCAAATACGAGAGGCCTCAGGATGGATCCCTGCGGGACACCTCTTTTTAACAGATTTGAGAGGGAGAGTTCACCTTCGGCCTTGACCTGTTGGTGCCTATCAGAAAGGTATTTGTGGAACCAACGCAAGGAAGTAGAATCTAGACTAATAGCTTTTAATGAAAAAAGAAGGAGGCTGTGGTCGACAGTGTCTAAGGCCTTACTTAGGTCTAGAAAAATGGCACAGACAAATTTTTTGTTCTCTAGCTCGTGCTGCCAGTCATTTGTCACCTTGGCCAGGGCCGTGATTGTACTATGTTCAGTTCTGAAACCAGATTGCATTGGGTTTAGCAGGTTAGTATCATGTATGAAAGATTTCAGCTGGGCATTCACAATTTTTTCCAGAAGTTTTGATAGTACCGGGAGAAGGGAGATGGGTCAGTAGTTGTTTAGATCACAGGGGTCTCCGGATTTAAACAACGGAATAACATATGCGGTCTTTCACAGTTTGGGGAGGGTCCCTTGAGAAAGGGACAAGTAAAATTTATGCGTAATAGGTACGGCCAAGACATGATAGGCAATCTTTAGGTAGTATGGATCGAAGGTGTCAGCGCCAGTACTTTTTCTGGTGTCCAACTGGAGGAGGAGATCTTCGACCTCTTTTAGTGAGGCAGGAGAGAATGAAAAGACTGCATCTGAGGGACTAGATTCTGAAGGTTGCGTGGTAAGCTGGGAGCGTAGATTGCATGCAGGTGAGTTATCAAAAGCTAGCCCTGCAGTAGCAAAGTGATTGCTGAAGGCTTGTAGTATCTCTTTATTGTTGTTGACAGTTATATTGTCAGAAATAATTTTTGAGGGGAGAGTGTTTCCTGTGGTATTACCAGAAAGTTCTTTTATTGTGGACCAGAACTTGGTAGGGCAGTTGGAGGCAGTGTCTAGTTCAGAGCAACAGAAGTTGGACTTGTTTTCCCGAATTAACTTTGTACAGTGGTTTCTGGCTGTTCTGAAAAGATGCCAGTCTTCGGCTTTGTGGGATTTGTGTGCTAGCTTCCAGAGCTTGTCTCTTTTTAGTAGTGCTGCCTTGATGTCTGCTGTAAATCAACGGCACTTTCTAGCCTTTATGTCGGTTTTGACTAAGGGTGCGTGGGTGTTAAGAGCACGGGATACAATTTTGTGGAAAATGGCATATGCTGTTTCTACTGATTTGGCTAAATAAAAGGTCTGCCAAAGTAGGGAGGCTTTCAGGTCATTGATATATGCAAGTGGGTCAAAGTTCCGGTTTGATCTTTTGGTAGAGAAGGTTTTCAGACTTTACCACCCCCCCTCCCCCCAAGTTACCATCAGAACCCCTAGACGAATTGGAGGCAAAAGGGGTGTTACGTTTAGAACCCTATGTTTGAGTCATTGTAGTCCGTTTTGAGTCAGAATTCACCAACCAAACTGTTGGGTAACCAACCTATCAAAGTGAACAGAAGTGGCCATCTGTTCTCTGAAGATTTTTTTTGTACAACCAGAATGTTCTGATCCATTAACAAGTATGTGGGAGCCCGTGAGGCAAGGGGGGGAGGGAAGAGAGCAAGTGAGAAAAATTAAGTGTTGACTTGACTCCTATCCCTTTACCAGTGAACCCCAGCTATGTTCTCTCTCCGCCAGGGGGCATATTAATAACCAGTATTGGGCATTTTTTAGTCCTCCTGACCCATCACCTGCAATGCCCCTCATCCCTTTGTGTTGTATATGTCCCAAACATGCCACAGCTCACTGAACTTCTCTAGAGAGAGGTGCAGCATGTCGGTGATGTGCTCCATTGCATGGAGCTCCCTCACTCGAGCTCGCCATTTCTCAAGTGTTGGTATTGTCCGAGTGAGGCAATGAGATGATATCCCCTTCATAACTGCCAGACAGAAAGTCCTAAAAAGTATTTGTTGGGGTGAGCATCCTATACCAGGGATTTTCTTTCCTAAGGACAAGTGCTCGAAGGTGTGGGGGATACCCATTCCCCAAATGCTCTCTAATGTTCCATGTATCTGGGGCCAGAACTGCCACAGGCGGAGGTGTTCCCAAAAGATATGGTGGTGTAGTCTCACCTGTCCACGGTTTCACCAGCACAGCTCAGACCCTCCAGGCTGAAAGTGTTTGGTGAGTGTAGGAGTGTAGAAGTACCTAATGAGGCACTTCCATCTAAATTCCCACCTTGCAGGGGATGAGGTGGTGCGCCAACCAATTTTCCACATGTAATCCCATTCTTCCTCCTTCACCCTCTGAAATTCAGGGTGGTCTGGGCCCTGTAACATCCTGTAGGCCATGGCAGTGTTACCAAATCAGCCTACAAGCTTAGCAGCCCAATACAAAAACTGCTCGAACCTTGTGGGATCCCTGTTAATTATAGTTAACCTCCCCTGTGTCTGTATGTAATGGCAGACCTGCAGTAAACGATAAAAGTCCTGCCGTGGAAGGTTAAATTGTTGCTTTATGTCTGTAAAGGAGAGGCAGGACCCATTGTTCAAAAATTGTTTGAATCTTACTAGGGAGGTATGATTCCAGCACTTGAAGCCTACATCTCGAACTGGAGGAGGGAAGTCTGGATCCTCTATTATTGCTGTTTGCAGTCCAATTTCATTGGGCATTCCAGAAATCTTACTAGCCCTTAGTAATGCTCTGAGGGTATGTCTTGTAAGAGGGTTACCAACGGACACAAGCAGAACTGGGGTTATTCAAACATGGGGCACTGTAAACAATGGACCGGAAGAATGGCTTCCTTCTCCAGGTCCAGCCATCCCAGGTCTGGGGTTTATTTGACCCAAGTCACAATGGGGGATAGTTGTGTGACTATGTAATATAGGTGCATATCCAGCATTGCCAGCCCTCCATGCTCTCTAGGCAGGGTAAGCAGTCTTTTCCCGACCAGGTGTCGATACCTGCAAAAATAAATGACTTGATGGTCTTCTGTAGTTTTTTCCAGAAGGTCTCTGGAACCTTTACAGGCAGGTCTTAGAACAGGAAGAGGTACCTGGGCAGAACATTAATTTTGATCGTAGTCACTCGGCCCACCACCCCTGGGGGGAGATTCCACCAGGCAATGTCCACTCTTACCTCACACTCCAGTTTTCCATAGTTTAGGCTAAAGAGCGAGCTGAGTCTAGCTGAGAGCCATATGCCTAGGTATCACACAACTCCAGTAGATGCCTATTGAAAGGGGAAATGCTCCTGTAAGTGGGAGGGGACAGTACCATGCATTCGGAGTGCTTCTGATTTAGAGAAATTAATCATGTATCCCAGTATCCTGCCATACGAGTCCAGCTCATTGAGCAGTTCTGGCACAGAGTCTTGGGGATGAGTAAGGAAGAACAGGGAATCATCTGCATATAATGATACCTTATGTTCCCTATCCTGGCCCCTCACTCCCCTGATCCTGGGGTTTGCATGGACTGCCCACACTAGTGGTGCTATACACAGGGCAAAAAGCAGCTGAGACAGCGGGCATCCCTGCCTGGTACCCCTGGTTAGAAAAAATTTGTTTGATACCAACCCTTTGACCCTGACTGTGGCATGAGAGGAGGCATAGAGCTCCCATACACTTGTAAGGAACATACCCCTAGTCCCATCTCCTCCAGAGTCCTGTACAAAAATCCCCAGTTCACCAAGTGAAATGCCTTCTCAGCATCCATAAAAATTGCCAGCGCCAGCTCCTTCCCTTGTTGAGCTCTGATCAATAAGTTAAGCAAATGTCTGATGTTGTCGTGTATCCACCTGCCATTAAAGAAACCTGTTTAATCCGGGTTACCCACAGAGGTCACACAGCCCTGTAGACGGAGTGCCGGAACAGATGAAAATATATTTAAGTCTGTGTTCAGGAGTTAGATAGGGTGGTAGGAACCACACAGCATCCCATTCGTACCTGGTTTTGGGATCACAGTAATTTGAGCATACTGCCATGAGGGTGGGGCTTTTCCCCCTCCTGTACCCCTTGACAAATCCCTAATAGTACTGGAGCTAGCTTGTCTTGAAATTTCTTATAAAATTCAGCCCCAGTTCTGTTTGGGCTAGTAGCCTTGCCAGCTTTTAGCCTTGCTATTGCCCCTTGAATCTCTTGGAGTGAGAGGGAAGCTGAAATGACTTCTCTTTGCATTTCTGAGAGTCTCTGTAACTTGACCCTGTGGAATACTCATCTAGTCTATCTTGCAAGTCAGTGATGGATTCTTGCTTGTACAATTCCTATAAAACCCTACAAAATGCTGTAAGATTAAGAATGGGTCAATATTGCATTGTCTTGAGTCAGGTCTACAGATGCATAGCACAGTTTGGCAGGCCGCCTCCCTGCAAAGCTGCCAGGCTAAAAGGCATTCTGTTTGCTGTCCAGCTTCATAAAATATTTGATTTGAATACCTCAGCTTCTGTTCTATCTTAGTCTGTAGGAGCTGGTTGAGTTGCGCTCGGCATCTTTCCAGCTGCTCCTTGACACTGGTATCCAGTGTGATTTTGTGTTTGGCCTCAAGGTTGAACAACCTTTCCTCAAGCACCACCTGCTCCCTAAGCTCTTCTTTTTTCCATCTAGAGGCATAGCTTATGATATGGACCTTGAGGACTACCTTAAGATAATCACACCAAGCCACCCCCGAGGGGTGTCCTCTGGGGTTCATAGCTTCATAATTTCTGACTTCTACCTCAATCATTTGCTTAAAGTCATCCTGGTTAAGGAGAAAGACATTCAGCCGCTAGGTGCTAGATCTTGCCTTCAGGGTGATCAGCAGTTCCAGACTCACTGGGGCATGGTCTGAGAGAGCAATAGGCTGTATATCACGCTGTTCAGCTGCATGAACCCACTCTGAGGAAAGCAAGAAAAAATCTATATGGAAGTAGACCTGATGTGGATGAGACCAAAAAGTATAATCTCTGGTCTTAAGGTGTATTTGCCTCCATACCTCTACCAGACCCAGTTCCTGGGACAGTCTTCTGATGCACTGACCTGCTTTGGTCTGCATTGAAGTACTACCACCGGACCTATCCTGCTGGGGCTTAATCACCCTGTTGAAGTCTCCCCCTATCAGGTATAATGTACAAGGGTCAGGGACATAGGTCAGTAGTATTTCTTTAAGAAATGCAACATTTGGGCCATCCTGGTGGCACTAGAGGTTGAGGCGCTGGTCACTACATCTCATGCCACGACTGCGACCTGAGTTCGGGAATGAGCCCAGGCCATCGGGGCTCGGCAGGAGCAAGAGAAGATCAAGCATCCAGAGGACTGCTCTCCTCTTTTGGGGGAGGGAGGTGTGCCATTCCACTCGCTGACTGCCTTCTGGTGACGCCGGAGGGCAGTACGGGTTGGGAAGGCACGCTGGCATCCTTACCATTGGTGGGGGAGGGAGGGCCGGGAGAAAATGGAAAATGGAGCCAGCAGGCTCCGCAGTGACTCCCAGCACCCTGACGGCCCGAAGTCTGGATTTCAATCTGGGGGGTGGGGATAAAGGCGGCACCCCTTCACCCCAGCCCTGTCATGGGGGGGACCCATGGGGAATTAAGAGGGTGTCAAGTTGGGAAAGCGTTGTTATGCAGGGCTCAGGGAGCAAAACCACCTAAATAGAAAAAAAAAGAAATGACACATTTTGCCTCGCCGAATTTGGTGCATAAACATTAAATGTCATACACAGGGCAGGTATGTCTTTAATGCACACGTAACTACCTTCCAGGTCTGCCCTCACCTGTTAAACCTCAAAAGGGCAGTTTTTGTGTATTAGAATAGCTACTCCCCATTTGTGGGGGTGAGCTGTGTAGGATGCTGCATAGACCTGCCCCACCCAGGCTCACTTCATAGTAGCCTGCTCAGCTTCATTCAAGTGAGTCTCTTGCAGGAAAGCCGCCATGGTTCCCCAATACCGATGTTCCTGTAGGAGATGGGTCCTCTTTATACGTAGGGCTATTTATACCTTTCACATTGTCTGTTACCACCCTTCCCTCCATTACAACTGTACTCGACCCCCTCCCCCATCATCCCAGCTGGACTAACAGTCAAGAAAGCAACAAGAACATTAGTAACTGTAAAACTGTGAATGGGGACATGTTCCCAGGCCATTGGACTTCCAACGGTATTAAAGTAAAGCTCGGTTTCTGCCTGGATATTGTTATCCAGCAGGGCTGCCTCTGTGGACATGGTCTGCCACAGCGCAATACACATTGTGTTTGTTGAGCCATTCATTCACTGTACCCCTTCAGTGACTCTATAACCGCCTGCTCAGTAGTTGTTTAACCAAGACCTTCCTTCCTGGACCTCAGGGACAAAGTATGTCCAAGACAGGGGAATACGTCCACTGTCTAAAGGGATCAATCCGCTTTGATAGGACCCTTCCCCTGTCCATCCACTGAATTCAGGTCACCTCGGCCTTACTCCCTCCACCTGGGGTAGATGAACTCTGGATTCTGGTCCTCCCCCTCCCCCCCATATATATAGTTTTTTTAACAGGGGAGCTGCACCCCGGGCCCCCCCAACTTCCTGGCAGGTTTACATCCTCGGAGCCCTCGTGCTCCAGCCAGGTTCTCTGTAGGTGTTCCTAATGGTCTAGACAGAGCGGAGGACCCTGCTTCCATGCACTCCCACAGAAGCAAAAGGCAACACCCTGCAGCTTGCCAGTTATTGTTTCCGGGGTTAGGGTGACACACAGGAGCCCATGAGGAACCCAGCCCCCTTTGCCCATCAGAGGCAATGTTCTGCAGTTCACCCTTGTTCATACCCCTGGGAGGGGTGACCCACCTTAGTCCAGTATACCTGGGCCGAACTGGTCACCCAGTTCACACCCAGCAGGACACCCTTCTGTCTTTCAAAAAGTGACTTGTCACCCCAAGGGCCCAGGCTTCTTTACCTATGACCCCTGTACGGATGAGCCCCCACAGGTGTCCTCTCTCCTGTCTCAACCAACAGAACATCTAGTGATAACGCTTAGTCAGAGTTCCGTATGACCCGGGAGATCTTAGCTACATCCCAACGTCCCATCTGGTTACATAGAACCATTGAATACCTGCTAATTGTTGAATTTTCACTTGTGCTATGAAATCTGTCTCTGTCTGTTATCTCTGTACTACTCTGACGTGGAGCCTTTGTAAAGGAGTCTCTGACTCAAAGGTTTTAATTCTGATATGTTCAATAAATAAATAAATCTTTATTTAGCCAAGGGCACACCACTGGGCCCTGATAAGTCCATTAACAGGTATTTTGTACAGAATGGCATCAGTAAGATGCTTCATTGAGAGTTATTCCCTGTAATTATATGTATAACTACCTAAAGGAGAAGAAGAGCTCCCAAGAAATGTGTCTATGTTTGAAGGCTACTGTCCCCCACCCCCGCCAGGTCCCTCAAGCAAACCTCCATCAGAGCAAACAAAACCCTACTGTGGGTGTCTTAAAACTCCCCAATTTAGCTATTCCACCTAGCCTCCACACACATTTAAAAGTGGGCTTGTAGAGTATACCGTCTGCCCCCAAAGGGGACCAGCAGCCATCCCATATGTGCCTCTTTCTGAAAATCTTTTGTAAAGCCCATTCCAACAGTGGGCATGTCAGTCTGTTGCTCATGGGGTGGGGGTTGGGGGGACTTGCCCGCCATGGTTCCATTGCGAACAGCTTCCGTCATGCGTTGCATCACCCCGTCAAAGAGGTTCCCTGCCTTACTAGTGTTTTAACCATATGGTGTAATGTCAAATCGTCCTACTCCTCAGACTATTCTACCTTCATCAGCTGCACATGCACATTTCTGTCACACATGCATAGTTGAGAACTCAGAAGGTAGCATAGTTTCAGGGTCTTTTCACCTCAGTAATCTGCTTCGTAGATGTGAGAATTGCATAGAAACACAGAAGTTGTTGGCATATAAGGACCACTTGGCCCATCTAATCTGCCTTAAATTCCCTACCTGTAGTGTCACGAAAGACCCTACTTGCACTACAGCTTACACTTCCTTCTTGCTTCTAAGATTCCCTTGCGTCTATCCCATGCATTCTTAAGTCCTGTGACCATTCTAGCCCCCACCACTTCCTCTGGGAGGCTGTTCCAAACGCCCACTACCTTCTCTGTGAAGAAGTATTTCCTCATGTTTCCTCTCCCTCCCCCCGCATCATATTTTGACCCCCTTGTCCCTGAGCATCTTTTCCTTTGTAAAATGTTCCCTTTCTGTACCTTGTTTATTCCTGTGAGGCACTTGAATGTCTATCATATCCCCCTGTTCCCTCCTGTCTTCTAGGGAGTACAGATTTAAATCATTAAGCCTTTCTTTGTAGAGCTTAAGATGCAAGCCCTCTACCATTTTGGTTGCCCTCCTTTGCGCTGCCTCCACCCTATCTATGTCCTTTCAGAAATGGGACCTCCTGAACTGTACACAGTACTCGAGGTGGGGTCTCACCAGCAGTCTATACAGGGGTATTATTACCTCCTTCTTTATAATTTATAATTAACTAATTTATAATCATTGTGTGGCAGGCAGAAAGTTTTGCAGCTGCCACAATTCTGTGAACCAGTTTTTAACTTTTAGAGTAATGGAGGAATTATAGTTTGTAAATAAACAATTAAATACGCTTACAAAATAAAAACAAATCACTGTGTCCTGTTGGATCTTTTATAGCCAGTGTTCTTCCTCGTGTTTTTCAGATAAGTTTAAAAACAGTGGGCTCGCAGGCACTTAAAGTTTACTAAAAATGCTGAAATAATACATATATACATTAGAATAATAAGTGCATTTTGTTAATAATATATTGGCAATTTGGCATTTGTTGCTCTTTTCCCCCTTTCCAACACAGAACCATGGAACCGATCTCCATTTCAATGGAAGCACAGTACCTAACAGAGTTTAGCATGCAGAGACAGAATGTGTATGAGGTAAAGTAAACTGTTGTTTTATTTAGGAATCCAAGGGAAAAATCCCCAACTGTTATCTTTCAAGAACACTAGTATGTCTATAATATGACTTTTTAACAATAATACAAAAATTAAGTCTATGTTGCTCACCTGATGAGCAGACAAAGTAGTATGTGTGCTTAACGTTGCCTCCCTGTCTACGGTGTTTACAATGCACAACAGATTTTGTTACATACTTGTAATAATGATGCATTAAAATGTATGCATTCTTGAGGCTGTGTGTCATGGGTAGATGTACAGTAATGGAATAAGGTGTATTAGAGGAGATAGAAAGATATTTTTACAGTTAATAGTGTAAGATTTTATATAGTGCTTCACAGCCCACTAGCCTAGGGCAGTGATAGCCTCTCTCTGTAAAAATGTTAAACTGGAATGCACGTGTTTAGCGAAGGGAAGGGATCGTAACAGTGGCTGAACCACTGGCCAGGAGATCTCTTTCTACTTCCCGGTATGCCTGCTTCACCCCTGTGCTCCCACGTCTTGCGATGTGTGCCCAGAGAGGGCACTGGGACGTGCCCCATGCTAGTCTATGGAGCTAATTTTCAGACAGTTTTTATAGAAATTAGTAAACCTTTCAATATAAATGAAAGCCACCTCTCAACTGGGTCCCTATTGGTTGGTGGTGGCTTCATTCTGTCGAGTTTTCTAATTTCTATAAAAACATCGAAAATCAGCTCCATAGACTAGTGTAGGCGCGTCCCAGTGCTCTTCCTGGGCATATGTCTGAGACATGGGAACGTATGGAGTGGAGCAGGCATACCGTGGTGAAAGGGATCTCTGCTGGCCGCAGTTCAGCCACTATTAGGATCCTTCGGCTCCTAAACATGTGCATTACAGTTTAACATTTTACACAAAAGCTATCACCCCAGGCTAGCGGTCTATGAAGCCCAAAATCTGTAGAAAAATGCACTACCATCTTCCTGTCCATGCCAGCTATGTATTCTGATGTGATCTGATGATTTTTTTGATAAATAAATAATCTAGTTTTGAGGTGCCTTCAGATCTACATCGAGTTTCACTCTCCTCACCAGCTGCTGCTCTTGATTTTCATATTTCTAAGACATTCTATGACATCACAAACTCCCATTCCATGCTATTTATCTGAATGGCCTGGAATGGTGTTATTGATTTCACAGATTTGAAAAGCTTTGCCTGTGGTTCAGTGGGCTGAAGCAACCAGCCACGCCCCCTGCCTGAGCTATTTAAGGCAGGCTCTCCAGCCCTAAATTCCCTACCTATAGTGCCATAGAAGCATTTTTTCTTTGTTGCAGCTGGAGGCCCTACCCCTCACTCCCTTTCTTCAGCGTTTGTCCCCTTGTGCTTTAGACCCTGCTTGGTTTGTGCTGGACTTCTGTTTGTGCTAGCTTCTGCTTGGTTTGTGCTTCTCCTCCTCTCCTAGTTCAGTATGTTGCTTCTCCTCCAGCTGCAGTCTGTGCTTCTCTCTCTGTTGTTTGTGTCTTCTCCCTTCTGCTCTACTGCTTAGATTTCCTTTTGTTTTACTTCTTTTGGGGCTTTTCTAGTTTTATGACCTCCTGTGTCCCAACTGTTTGTGAGTGCTTTCCAAGCTTACATACTTCTGTTCCTTACAGTTAGCATTCCCCATTTACTTTTATCGTGCTTTGGCAATCCCTCAGTTTACCTGCATTTGTTATCTGTGTGCCTTCTGAGTTCCACTTGCTGTTTCCCTGCCTGTAGCAGCCTCTCTGTGTATATCTATCTTAATTATTTCACCTGGCTCCTCTCAGTGCCTGACTCCACACAGCAGTTACAACTCCCTGCTTTTTAATTTTAAAATAGTTTCTGTACTCCTCATTTACCCCTGCTTGTGATATGCAGGCTTGTGATATAAATACGTAAAGATATCACCATTCTGGTTTGTCCAATTTCATTCAATTGTTTGCTGCTACTTGTTGACCTATGTGGAGGTCTCAAAATACATTTCTATACTCCTTTTGGGGTTGTTCTTTGTTCTAGTACTGGAAATCTGCATTTCACAATAATTTTGGCACTTACGACTTTGAACAGTAACGACAAAATCTGTTTCACCACAATAATTTGGCTTCCCTCGTGGCACTGGTTGGTTTGCATCCCTCATTTACTATGCCACATTCCAGGAAGGAAAAAAAAGTGTGAACTAAATGTGGGTCTTTATACGCTGTGTAACCTAAGTGTGGGTCTTCAAATATGTTGTGAACTAAGTGAGGGTCTTCAAATACGTTGTGACCTAAGTGTGGGTCTTCAAATATGTTGTGAACTAAATGAGGATCTTCAAATACTTTGTGAACTAAGTGAGTCTTCAAATACGTTGTGAACTACGTGTGGGTCTTCAAATACGCTGTGCAACCTACTGTTTGTGTGTTTGTGTGTGTGTGTGTGTGTGTGTGTGTGTGTGTGTGTGTGTGTGTGTGTGTGTGTCCTGTGTACGCTACACCTGACTTGTGACTTGTTGCCTTTCAAAGTGCTTTCCATACTGGATGCATGCCAAGGTCTTCAAATACGCTGTGCTGCTACAGATACTACACAGACATGTTTTGTTGCATTGTATAACGTAGTTATTCTACAAGGGGATATTTTAGGTTTTTATATGCAATTGTGTTTTTAAGTTCTGTCTGCATAACCATATTTATAATTTTAGGTCTATTAATTTTTCTATCAGAAGACCCTTTAAATGACACGTGTTTTTGGTATGTAGTCTCTCAGCTTACGTGCATATTTAATATCTAACAGTTTTGCATTATGTTGGTTTTATTATGTACACATGTACGCCTTTAACTGTTTTCTGAAAATTAATAAACAGGTGAAACCAAAAAAAATACACTGTGCAACCTTTGTGTGGGTCCCATGTATGCTATACCTGACTTGTCACCTGTTGCCTTTCAAAATGCTTTCTATACTGGATGCATGCCAACCACACCCATACATTACTATACCTTAGGGCTGCCTTGCATTCAGTGGTCTCGCTCTGCACCCACAAAGACCCCATCTTGAGTATGTGAAACTCAGGGTGGGGTCCTTCTCATTTGGCCCATAGTTGGAATGTCCTCACTCTGGGTGGAGCTTTAGCCATGCAGACGTATCAGCTGCACCTCATGATGTAGAATTTTGTATAATTTTTTTTTATTAATTTTTAAAATGTTCAACAAAGACATTACACAGTGACATACAAACAAATGCATCTCATAGTTCATTATTATTGCATTCTGAAATTCCTCAACATTATTTCTTTCTTCTCATTTAATTCCTCTCATTTATGATTACTTTTACAGTTTCCTTAGCTAGTATATCCCCTTAGTGGAGCAATGAGGCATGGGAGAGTCCAGGACTCCTTCTAAATCTAACTCTACTCCAGGCTACGGCGTAGGATGGTCTCCTCTTCACCACTTAGTGATGTCAGGAAGGGGGCCCATTCCCTGTAAAAGGCATCCTCCCTATTACTAAGCATCAGTGACAATCTTTCTAGTGCCAAATTCTGTATCACCAATTGGCGCCATTGTTGGGTGGTGGGAACCACATGATTAACCCAAGTATTCCGAATACAATGTCTGGCCTTCACCATCATTACTCTAATTCACCGTGGTAATGGCTCCCATTCATCTGTCTCTCCCGGGGACATACCAAACAATCCTGTGATAGGATCCATTTGAATGGGGAACCCCGCCATCTGTGTTATTTCTTCATAAATTTTACTCCAAAAGGCCCTCAAAACCCTACAATTCCAAAAAGAATGCATATATGTCCCTCTTTCCTTCCCACATCTACCACAGAGAGGGGAGACGGAGGGGTGTGCCCTATGTACCATGGTCGGTGGATAATACGCTCTGTGCAGAAATTTATAAAAGGCTTCCTTAAACTTATTGCATATTGAGAGGCCCATATGGCCCACCAACACTTGCCGCCAACTGTCCTCTGAAATTTGGCTCCCCAAATCCTTTTCCCATAGTTGTTTAACCCTCTGTGTATAATCTGGGCATACTTCCCTTCCCACCTTTACCACCTTCCCAATAAATCCCTTAGGGTCATGCTGCGCCCTATGTATCACCATCTCTACTGGCCCCCACCAGTGTGATTCTCCCCCTCCCCTCTCTGTTTTCGACAGGAATGCCCGAAGTTGCAAATATCTCAACGTTTGTTGCCCTTGGAGGCCCAATCTCTGTGTAACATCCCCCAACGTACTCAGTATATCATTACAGACCAGATTACCCAAACATTTAGCTCCCCTTCTTTCCCATTCCCTAAACCCTCCATCCTCTAATCCTGGTAAAAAAAAGGGTTTCCCTCTATTGGCAATAATAATGTTTCCCCTTTGGTAATCCCCCTAGATTTTCTGAGAAGGTTCCATGCCTCCAATACTGATTTTACTAAAGGGTTGCGACCCCCCCGGGCAGCATAGGCCTATACGCCTTTACTATGTAAGTAAGCAGATAAGCGTTCCGGGCATCCCCCTTGTTCCAACGTAACCCAGCTTGCCACTGCAGGACAGTATACCCAGTCAGCAATATAGCGTTGCTGAATGGCCAGATAGTAATTTGTTATGTCGGGAAAATTTAGGCCTCCTCTGGTTGTCTCTGCCTTAAGCCTCTGCAGACGGATGTCGGCCTCTGCCCCCTCCATATAAACTGAGTAGTTAGCTTCTCTACCTTAACAATGCCCCTTCTAACAATGTGCATCAGGATCATTTGCATGGGGTACAAAATCCTCGATAGGATATTCATTTTCAATAGATTAATCCGCCCCAACCAAGATATGGGTAACTGCAACCACCTCCTCAAATCCGCCTCTACTATTTTGATGAGTGGCATGTAATTCAATCCATATAGTGACCCAATTGTCCTACCCACTTTAATACCCAAATAGGTAATATATGTCTCCCGACCCTGTATTCCCCATTGCTTAGCTGCTTCCTCCAGATTAGGGAAACAAAACATTTCAGATTTATTTAAGTTAATTTTGTACCCAGAGAAAGTGGGGAACTTCTCTATCAATTCTAATAGTAGTGGCATAGACCTCGGAGGGTCTCTAATAAATAAGAGCATATCATCTGCATATAGGGTGGCCTTATGCTCAACCTCCCCCTCCCCCAAAATACCCCGAATCCCCTGACTTTGCCTTATTACAGCAGCTAAGGGTTCCAGTGCCAGAGCAAACAATAATGGTGACAGCAGGCACCCCTGCCGAGTACCCCTCTCTAAAATAAATGGTGCAGTAGGTATCCCATTAACTAAAACTCATGCTCTAGGGGCTTGGTACATAGCTTTAATCCACCTGACGTATGATCCACCCAGACCAAACCGGACCAACACCTCAAAGAGGTATTCCCATTCCACCCTATCAAAAGCTTTTTCCGCATCCATAAATATAACATAGGTTTACTCTGGCTCTTGCCCCGCCCTGCAAACTACCTTCAGCAATCTGCGCATATTATGATAGGATAGTCTCCCTTTTATAAATCCAGTCTGGTCTGGGTGAACCAATGCAGGCAAATAATCCTTGAGCCGCATCGCCAGGACCGTGGCCAAGATTTTAAGATTGCAATTTAGTAGCGAAATTGGTCTGTATGAAGCACATTCTGATGATTCCTTACCCGGCTTAGGGACCAGACATATCATGGCATCATAACAAGTGTTCGGTATCCGCAAATGTTCCTCCCCCTTATCCCCTTGGAACACCTCACATAGCGTATCCGCTAACTGATCCACTAGTGCTCTATAAAATTCCAATGGAAATCTGTCTGGCCCACTTGCCTTACCTTTTTGCATTTTACCGATAGCCTTTAGAATCTCTTCTTTTGTTATAGGCTGGTTTAAACGGTCCCTTTAATTCACCGTAAGCCTGGGTAGTTCTATCTTATCTAAAAATTCCTGCATCCACTGCCCCCACCCTTACATTCTGCTTTGTAAAGCCGGGTATAGAACTTCTGAAAACAGGCCCTCACTTCCCCTGCCTCCCTATGCACCCTACCCTCCTTATCCTTAATCCCCATTATCCTAGTGGGGCATTTACCCCCCTCATAAGTCTAACCATAAGCGGGCCCAGTTTATTAGACCACTCAAACATCTGGCGTTTAGCATAGAACCATGATTTTCTGGCTTCCCCTCACACCAAGGAATTCAATGCTTCCCTTGCAGTCTTTAGCAACCGTTCTACTGCACCTCCCTCTCCTCGGGCCACACGCCTTTCCAGTTCTTTGAGCTGCTTCTCCAGTCCCTGTCTCTTTTCTTGCTTCTCTTTTTTAACCTTGGCCATATAGGCTATTATGGAACCTCGCAAGAAGGCCTTCCCAGCATCCCAAAAAATAGCTCGGGACACCTCTGACCCTTGATTAGTTTGTTTATAAAAGCGCCATTGTTTCGTCAAGTATTCCCTAAATTCCTTCTTGGAAAGCATATATGTAGGGAATTTCCACTGTGGTGGTGTGTCCCTTTTCCCTTGCATCCTGATCTTCCCTATCACCATAGCGTGGTCCAAGATGTGGATCGGGCTATGTAATACATCTACAAGCCTGTCATTCCATTCTCGAGGGACCAGGATATAATCATTTCTTGTCCATGTCCCGTGAGGGTTCAAGAAAAACGTGTATTCCCTGGCTCCTAGGTTTACCATTCTCCAACTATCTACCAATTCAAGATCCAACATGCCCAGCCGCCACTGATTTAATGCCTCTGACCTTCTCCCTTTCCCCTCTGAATGATCCATAACCGGATCTAACACACTATTCAGGTCTTCCTCCCGTACAAGACCAGGGAACTGTCCCCTAATAAGCAGATCCAAGAGTCCTGGGAAAAACTGCAGTTCATATGTAGCAGGTGCATATACATTACCAAATGTAATTTGTTCCCCATACAGCTGCCCCACCACAAAGATGTATCTATCCTCCCTATGGTCTTTCACAATTCTTTTAACCTCAAATGGCAGACTCTTATGCAATAGGACAGCTACCCCTCATTTCCGCGAAGAGTAGGAAGCAGCAAAACACTTACCCACCCAACCTCGAGCAAGTTTGGCATGCTCCACGTCCAACAGGTGGGTCTCCTGTAATAGTGCTACTTGCGTACCCCGTTTCCTGAGCGCTGTTAAAAGCACTGTGTGCTTAATTGGGTTTGTAACCCCTTGCACATTCCAGGAGACCACCGTCAATTCTTGTTTACTACCCATAGTCAATTACCTCCTTTTCCCTTGCATAAGAATCAGCCATCAGATCCCCCCATGCCTCATAATACCTTGCTCCACCATACCACTCCAAATTCAACATGAGATGCATACAACAACATACAGAAGGAATAACAATAAAACAACAAAATAACATGAACAGTATATCCTCCCCAACTGATTGAAAGTTAACAACTTCCCTTAGGACCTTGCTTCTCCCCCCCCCCCAGCTTCTGCTCCCCACGTTGAAGCATATCCCTACTAAATCCTTTATCACTTTGAATTATCATTGCACCATACCCCCCACCCCTCCTCGATGACACTAGTTGCAATCTCAGCATAAGTGTCAAATAACCCATTAATGATATCGATGCCCCGCTGCTCCTGCCACAGCCGACAACTATTTTCATTTCTTTATACGTATAAAAAGAGACTTACCAAGCTATGTCGACAGAACAAGCTTAAACCTCAACTAGAACTTAAATGTCCCCCTGTGTAGCCTCGCCCTCCATTAATGCCCAAGAGTATGTGGTAGGAGCACTCCCCTTCTGAGCTTCAGATCACTCTGAGACCCCCAGAGAAACATACTGGATTGTATCCTGACCTTACTCCCCATTCCTAAAACAGTCCCCAACCCTGTCGAGCCCTCCACCTTTTCCCCGCATCATTTATCAGCAGCATGTCTCTCTCCCAGGAAGCTTCATATACAGCGAGTCTTGAGGCTGTGAGAAAGGGGTAGGCAGCACCATAAACATACGCATTAAGCCCCCCCCCAACGATATCACAAACAAACCATCCTTCCCCACTTGGAGGCTGTCCAGCTTTTAGGTCCAAAACTTCAGAGGATCTATACAGTCCCGAGCATTCTCCACCTATATGCACGATCCTCCTCAGGAGAAAATCAGTCGAATCATCCATCACTCTGTATCTCCAGGCTTACTGCTCGACATGGACTCTCATCTGAAAAGGCCCCAGAACATATCTCCAGAACTCTGAGCACACCAGGAACCCCCGCATTCCTCCATCTCACAGGACAAGGCAACACGAACGGGGAGACATTCAGAACATTAATGTTGCAACGGCAACCAACACCCAGTCCAACAAATTAGCAAGCCATCTCAGTACTATCAATTGCTCAGTTTCTTTTGCAGGTCAGCCACAAAGAGTTCCGCTTTATTGAGCTCCCAGAAGGAGTACGTCGCCCCCTCGTATCTGATCTTTAGTACTGCAGGGTAAATCATAAAATTCTCGATCTTGAGATTTCTCAATTGAGCCATGAGCAGGTTGAAAACTTTCCTCTTCTGAAGGAGCCGTAGGGAGTAGTCCTGTGAAATGAATATGCGTGCCCCTTCATACTCCAGCACCCCCTTACCTCTATACACTCTAAGAATCGCTTCTCTATCCTGGAAGGAATGGAATCGAACAATTATTTGCCGTGGGGGGCTGGTCTCCCGATGGTCGTGGCATCACGGCTCGATAAGCCCTTTCTAACTTGAAGCGGCCATTTTTTGGTTGTATTCCCAAGAGCTCCGAAAGGATCTGGGCACAAAGGCCCATTATATCCCCCTTCTCCGCACCTTCTGGCAAGCCTCTGAGGCGCAAGTTGAGACGCAGATAATAATTTTCTTGGTAGTCCATGGCATCTTTTAATTCTTCTAGCTCCTTCTATAACCGTACAACTTGCCTTGGGGTCTCCACGGTCTCATCTTCCAAGCATGAAATACGCTCCTCAGCCTCCTCTATCCTGCTAGAGTGCGCGGTCTGCTGTTCCAGCACTTCTTGTAGTTTAAGATTGATTTTTCCTTCTAATTTTAACAATCTGGGCTCCAGCGCAGCAATCATCTGGCCTGTAACTTCCCAGCCTAATGCACCGATCTCGGCTGCCGATAATGATATTTTGCCCACGCTTTCGCCCGACGTGGAGGCCATGGGAACCGCCGTCTTCTTTCCCGATTTAACAGCAATCCATTGACTTTTCCCAGTATCGGGCACGAGATAATCCTCCATAACACTTTCCTGAGCAGATTGCTGCCACTGTAATATTAAGAGGTCAGCTTTTCCACCCTAATTTTAACTTTTAGTCTGCCGTTTGCATGGAGCAGTGTGGTGGCACATTTATCTTGCTAGCTGTTCATCAGCACCCCCCGATGTAGAATTTAAGACTTCAGCTGCGAAGGGTGGGGCACTAAAGAGCACATTTCTCGGTGCAATGCAAAATGGCCAAGACACTCCCTTACCTGAAGAGGAGTTCCTCCATAGTAGCTGTCAATTTTTTTCTTCACCCCATCCCAAGGAAGGGAAGGGATTGTATTTTGCCCCTGAGTGGGCTAGCCACCCAATCTCTTCCTCTTCTTGATCTCAGATGCCGTCACCGCACTTCCTTGTTTTGTGATGTCACTATAGGACTAGCAGAGGGACATGCTCCATGCAAGCCTATGGAGCATGGTTTTAAAAGTTCATGTTACTTGAATACTGGCTCCAATTTGTACTAAAAATTGGGTTAAAAGAAAAAAAATTACTTTTAAAACCACGCTCCATAGGCTTGCATGGAGCACATCCTTGCGTTAGCCCTATAGTGACATGATAAAACGAGGAAACATGGTGATGGCATCCGAGATCAGGAAGTGGAAGGGATTGAGTGGCTAGCCCCCTTGGGGGAAAAATATGATCCCTTCACTTCCTTAAGGGGATGAAGAAAAAAATGTGTGACTACAACGAAGGAACTCCTCTTAAGGCAAAGGAGCCTCCTGGTCATTTTGCTGGCACAGAACAAAATATGGGAAAGGTGTTTCTTTAAGCCCAAAGGAGTTCTTTTAGCTTGCCGAATGGGTTCGGTGACACCTTCTAAGCTATTCTCCCTACAACCGCCTCAGGTTCACCTAGGTCTATTCTTAGGCTCATGTAGGCCGGCTGAGCACCTTCAACGGTTGTTGCTCTCTTCATCCTACCTTGGGTACAGTCCTCCCAAGTGGGAGTACCCTGTTGCTGCAGAGTGCACTCTCAGCCCTTCAAGGCATTCCCATTAGAGGTACAGAGCGAGAGCCTTTCTCCAAATCTGAATATTTTCCACTTCCCCTGAACTGGGTCTCTAAATTGCAGTAGCTAAGCCAGCACTAAATATATCCCAAGCCTGGGTGAAAGGAGACCTAGGCCTTGGATCCCCAGAGATGTTCTCCTCATAGGGTTTTTTCTCTCACCTCCGGCCAAAGGTCATAATAACTAGTTAGTCTATATAGCAGTAGATTCTTAGGTCCTTAGGTTCTGCTGTTGGGTGGAGTTGGACGGTGGCTCTCCTTTTGCGTGGCATGGTAGGTCTCTTTTGCCATTTCCTCTCTCCTCAGGAAGTTATGCCCTTCTGCTCAGCTTTCACCCCTATCAGCTTAGCCTGCGTCTGTCTATGCTCGTCTCTGGTGGCTGTCATCCCTCCAGTTGTTGTCAATCATGCTCTCTGGCTTTAGTGAGCAATGTTTTCTGCTTAACACTCTTTTGAGGGTTCCTTCCTAAGGTACCTTTGGCCAAGGGAATCCTTCCTGCAGCACCTGTAGGGGTGGAACCCTCCTCCTGGGTGTCTTGCCTTCGGTACCCCTACAGGGTGGTATTCCGAGGCAAATGACCACAAAGATTTATCAGCAACTTGCACAAGCAAGGCAGGGTAGGCAGTATAGTGCAGTGGTTTAAGGCTCTGAGCTGCAAATCTGGAGACCTGGGTTTGAATCCCACAGCCCCCACTTGCATACTGTGTGACCCTGAGCAAGTCACTTAACTTCCCTGTGCTCCCAGGTCACACCTGTAAACAAGCTTTCAGCTTAGTGTGCTACTCCTGGTTATACAATTGGAAAAAAGCATAACATTAAACTAAGTTGCATAAGCCCATTGAAATAATGTTCAGGTAGTATGAAAAGACAGAGCACCAACTGCTGAGGAGAGAGTAGCTCAGGGTAGTTAAAAAGGCAACAACATTAGTTTGTTAATCAAAAACAAATCACAATACTGGGTAGACAATAAAAGAACAACTGGGGACATCTAGAGGTGTAAGAACTGTTTCCTATCACCGTTAAACAACAGTTGGCAAAATGTAGTGAGCAGAGATAGCAGTTCATGCACGAATCAGTGCACTGAGTGGAATATTAGAACAGTTAAATGTGAGTACAAAAAAAAATATATATATTTTTTTATTTATTTCAAAAGTTTCACCAGGAAAGGCATACTGAGCTTGTAGCAGCTAGTTTCCACATGCATCCGCGGGGGAGTATGCAGTACATGAAATGCAAATAAAAACACATAATGTAAGATGCAGTAGTAATCTCAGTCTGGCAGTAGTAATAAAAATAAAGTGAAATAAAAAATACATACAATAAAGTGAAAATGAATAACAGTGCTCAGTCACAATTACCGGCAGAACACGTGGGACTAAATAAAGATGAAATATAGTGAACATTATAATGTATAAGACACACGTGCTACACAGTACAAGGTGCAGTGCCAGATAGTAGCAGATTACCACCACCAAGACTGCTAAGGTGCAAGCTAACAAAGCTAGAGCATTAGATAGGCTCGGCTTCAGGTTACCATACAGAGTAACTGATTAGGAGCAGCAGCCGCTGGTGGGGGTGAAGGGGGTAGGGAGTTCCTCACAGATGTGGTTGGAGACACAGGATAGGAGTTGCTCATAGCTGGGCGGGGGAGAGACAATGGGGACATCAACAACAAATGAGGAAGGAAATAAAGAGGTAGGGGATCAGCAACAGCTGCAGGAGGGGGTGAAGAAGTTATGAAGAAGGGATTTGACGGAAATGGAGGATGAGTGGATAGACAGGGGGAGGGAGGACCAGTGCTTAGGAAATTTATATGAGAAGCAGCTTGGCCCATGTAAGTTTTCCTTGGGGAGGAGGGGCAGAGGGAATGGTGAGCAGTGTGTTCCAGAGAAGGTAGGAGGAAGGAGCAGGGAAAGAAAGGCAGGTAGAGAGAGAGAGAGAGAGACAAACCAGAATTTGGAACTGGAGTTGGCACATAATATGAGGTATCTAGCATCAGGGAAAGGGAGGAGCAGTGGTACATACTTGGAGGGGCAGTCCAAGGCAAAGCAGCAGAAAGAATGGAAGAGGGGATCCAGTCTGGCAAGAATGGACTTTGGAAAGGCGTTGTAAACAAGGTTGCTGTAGTCGAAGATAGGAAGGATCATCTTTGTGACTAGCTCCCTATGAGCAAGGCAAGGAATACTGGCTTACTATACAGTGCGCCCTGTTTGGGATAAAACTTGTGGTGAATAAAATAAATGTGTGCCAGAAAGTCAAGGTGTTGGTCTAGCCAAACCCCAAGGCACTTAAAAGAGTGGACATTAAGAAGCATAGTACCATTAAAGGTGTGGAAGGCAGGGAAGGAAGAGAATCTGGCAAGCCTCTACCAGGAGCCAAACATCATGGAGATGGCTTTCTTGACATTGAGGGACAGGAGCTTTAAATGACTACAACCCTGAATGCTGTCAAAATCCTGTTGGAGATGGACAGCAAGGTCAGGAGCAAAGGAGACAGAAGCAATGAACGCAGAGGAACAGGCAGACGGTGGGGGTGTCATTGAGAATGGGGCCCAGGACAGAACCTTGGTTGACACCTGAGCAGAAAGGGAGAGGAGGAGAAACAATGTTTCCGATACGGACAGCTTGAAACCTGCTCTCGAGGTAGAAATGAAACCAGCTGATTGAGAAGGCAGAGAGCCCCGCTGCCTTAAGCTTATCCAGGAGAAGGTGATGTGACATTGTGTTTAAGGCTTCAGCCAAGTCAACAGAGATGGCTGAGGTAACCTGGCTCTGGTCCTTACCAGACAGGACGGCATCAATGAGCTGGAGGAGGAAGGTACTGTACATGTGGAGTGGGACTTCCTGAAACCAGACTGGAAGGGGGTGAAAAGGGAGGAAGAGTTGAGGAATGAGGTGAGTTGTGAGAGGACAAGATGTTCCTGGAGCTTGGGCAGTGTGAGTAGGAGTGACATGGGACAAAAGTTGGCAGGAGAGAAGGATCATCTACTTCAGGGAGTGGGATCAAAGTAGCCTGCTTCCAGGCACTGGGGACTGAGATAGAGGAGAAGAAAGGATTAAGGAAGAGGGAAATAGGGAAGGCTATGGCAGAAGCAGAGAGAAACAGAATTTTGAGGTCCAGGCCATCTGGGCTCATACCCTTGTAGGGGTTAAGAGCTAGAAGAACCTTAGGGGAGGCTAAGGGAGTGGTAGAAGAGAAGGAGAAGAGTGTAAGGGAAGAGGGAAGGGAAGGAGAGGTAAGAAGCAGGTGGTGAAGAAAGAGTTGAAAGAAGCAGCAACGGCAGTGGGGCAGTGACGTGGGAGTTGCTAACCTTGAGGACGGGTGAAGGATATCAGGTTAGGGGAAAGAAAAGGGAGTGGAAAACTTTCTAGAACTTAGAGGGGTGATTAAGGTTGTTCTGGAGTATGGATGTGAAGTAATCAGATTTTTTAAGCCTGGTGGCTTTTGTATGAGCATTGTGAAGGGTTTGATAGTTTAACAGGGTGGCAGGGGAACCAGTAGTCTTATAGGACTGCAAGGCAAGATCACAGGCTCTAAGATATGCCAGTAGTTCAACAGAGATCCAGGGAATGTGAAAACTTAGAACCCCGATTTCCTTAGGGGATCATGATAATCCCAGACTGCCATAAATTTATTATGGAAGGAGTCACAGGCTGAATTCATATTGGTGACTGTGGAGATGTGGGACCAATTGGTAGCCAACAGGTCAGTGTCGGTAGCTGACAGGTCAGCATGTAGTGAGGATAAATCCAGCAACCTGAAGGACAGTAGGAGGATGATTTTAGGGGGGCTTTGGGGAGATGGATCGTACGCACACAGTAGACCGTATGAGGGTCACTGAGTGCATCTGGGAGGATACCTGCATCCACTATATTGTGGGGGTGAGAGAAGAGTACCCAGTCTTGTAAAATGTAGTTTGAGGATTTATAATTTAGACGGGTGAGGTCCGAAATTGGTTGGGCTAGCTGAAGGGATTTAACATTCAGGCTGTGTGTACACAGAGGCGGAGAGCCACTTAGTGTTAAAATCCACAAGTATTGGCTGGCCTGTCAGTGCACTGGTAGCGGTACTGCTCACAATGCCGGTGACCTGGGTTCAGGAATGAGCCTGAATTGATAGAGGGCTAGTGGTCAGTGGGGTGAGGGGTGGCTGAGCATCCCAGTGGACACTTGCCTTCTCAGAGGAGGGAGGGAGGGCTCTCTCACCTGCAGCTCTGAGGGGGAGGGAGCACTAGGAGGAAAATACTAGCATCGTGCAGGATGAGGCAATGCTAGTTCTGTCGGGTCCCCATTGTACTGACCGTCCACCCACCTCCAGCACCCAAGTTGTTTAGGGGAGCCTGACCCACTGCCCACACCCCACCTCAGAGGGGGAAGTCCAAGGTAATGAAGGACTGGGGTAAGTGGCAGAGAAGGTGCGGATGAGGCTGGGAGGCCAGGACTATGCAGATGGGGGAAGCTGCAGAGGAAGGAACAAAAAAAAAATCTCAAAGTATCAACAACTCACCAGAGAAGGAGTGGGATCAGATGGAGAAGAGGAGTTCAATGACTGAAGTAGAGGATAGGCCAGGGCAGCAGTAGACTCCTGCAATGAGAAGTGGGTCTGTGTGAGGGAGGGAGGGAGAGTTTAACAAGGATCAGCTCATACTGTAGGTGGAGGATGAAGTGACAGCACAAACACAGATTAAATGCTGGACAAGAGGTAGAGTGCAACACCTCTGCCTCTCCTGTGGTGATCCTGCATGGCAATAGAATAACATAGTACTGACACTGCAGAGTCTTGCATCACATGGTAGAGTCAGAGCTCTCAGATGATGAAAACATCAGGCTGAAGGTTGACCATGATGGGCTGCAACAGATCCAGCTTGAGAAGGAATGTGCAGATGTTAAGGTGGGCAACCTGCAGTACTTTGTAAAGCTATATAGGTGAGGTAGGGAGGACCAGGATTAAGCTTACTGTTCCCTGCCACCAGAAGTAGCAAGTGTGCAAGAAGCTTAATGGAGTCTTAGAGCTGCTTAGAGGGAGGGGTGGAAGGTGGCAGACAGCTTCCAAGTGGAGTCAAGGAGCAGGTAAAAGGCAGCACTCAAGGTGCCAGGGATAGTAGGGAAGGGACGAGGATGGGCAGGTTGGGGAGGGAGAGGAGTGAAGGAAGTAGGAGAGAAGAATGGGACAGTGGAGGGAGGAAGGGAAGTGAGATAGGGTAGGATAGCTAGGATGTGGAACAACATGTTGGATGAATCTCACAGCGTGGGAAGCACCAGGTGCAAGAGGAGGACCAGTCTGACTAGATAGGGAGTCAAAAGAGAGTGAAAGCCTAACCCAGAAGGGAAGACTTGCGACTTTACCTGAATAGGAATGAAGTCTGTATAAACCACTAGGGGGTTCCGGGTTTTACCCAGATACTGTAGGGTGGAAGTCTAGCTGAACAATTTAGGAGGGATGCAGGCTTCATGCAGATAGGATGGAACCACAATAATAAATGAAGGGGGGATGCAGGCATCACTCAGATAGGGTGGAAAACACAGTAATAATTTTGGGGAGGATGCATGCTTTGTCCAGAATGGACGGAGCCAGTCTGAACAAATTAGTGAGTTGCATGCTGCACCCATAAGGGGAAGGAGCCTAAATTGTGCAGAAGAGATGGGAATGCTGGATAACCACTAAATAGGTAGAAGAGGGCAGCATCACAGCAGGTGGGAGTGGTACAGTAGTAATAGCCCCTGCAAGCAGTGTATGGTAGAGAACCCTGGCTAGATAGCAGTGATAGCTAGCAGTTCCAGTTCCTGATAAAAGCAATGGATACAATACATGGTAGCCCCTGGTAAGCAGGATAAGGTGAGCAAACTAGGCGCCAGTTAGAGGCAGTGAGCAATAGGTAGCTGCAGATCCCTACCTAGTAGAGTAAGCAACAAATTACAGGTAACAGTAACACTTATACTGCTGGCCCGGTGGTGCTGAGGGTTGAGGCGGTGGACACCACACCTCGTGCTACGCCGGCGACCTGGGTTTGAGAATGAACACGGGTCATCCGGGATGGGAAAGGATCAAGTGTCCTATGGACTACTGTCCTTTCCTGGGGAGAGGAGTTAGCAAAAGCCGCTACGCTGGGGCTTCCGCAGCGATCGGCAGTTGCAGCAAGAGGGTGGAGCTGAGGCGGACGTCTTTCAGGTGTGTGCAGAAGTGTGCACACACCGAGCTGAATGTCATTGCACATCCGAGCTCTGAGGGGAAACCTACACCAGAAACCCCCCTTCAGCTCTGGTAGGCAATGGTGGGGCCAGGGACCACCCCCTCACATCCAACGCCAAGTGCGACGGCTGCTTCTAGTGCTCCCTCCACCCCTGGATGCCTGACCAGATTTCCAGAAAGGTTGTCCAGGGAGGAAGGATGATCCTGACCCAGGGGGCTTAATTCCGGGGGACCAGGTACTGGGTGACTGGCAGTGGAGCATGGGGAACCAGATGGTAGGGCTGAGCCTACGGCTGGACGGGATGGCAGTGCATCAAGAGCCCACACTGGAGAGAGTCTGGAATTGAGGTGATAAAGAAAGTCTACAAAAAAAACTAAACAGTAATACTTATACAATTGCAGGGTGGAAGCTGAGTATAGTCTCCCTCTGGCGACTTTCCTTAAGGACCTCCACTTCTGCTGTTCCACGCACGCTGGAACCACGTACAGATGCAGGGGTTAAGATGAGAGCTAAGTGCACTGATTGGCGGCAGATAGAAAGTCTTTTAAAAGCGGCTCCTATTGCTTTCAGGAACAGGTGACCAGCAATTGGGCAGAATGTCAGTGGAGTCACAGGAACAGGGTGGGGCTTAGTCAGAGTTGAAGTAGCAAGTAGAGTTTATTTTCTCAGAAGAAGCCAGAAGGGGAAGGAAGGAAACATATTCAATTCAGTGCTTTAGAGTAACTGGTAATTGCTATTTTTCTTTTAAACTTAGATTGTGGGCTTTTAGTGACACTATACTTTCGTTGTTGTCTTTACTTATAATTGTTTTTGGGCTGTTGAAAATTTAAAACATAGTGGTGGTGTAATTCTGTGCTGTCTTTAATTGCTGCAAATTTTATCTTGGCTTGTCTGACTGCCCTGTAGTTGGGTGAAGGGTGTTAATTGTCTGGCCTCTGACCTCAGCTACGTGATAACTGGAGGTGGGGCTTAGTCAGAGTTGAAGTAGTAAGTAGAGTTTATTTTCTCAGAAGAAGCCAGAAGGGAAGGAAGGAAACATATTCAATTCAGTGCTTTAGAGTAACTGGTAATTGCTATTTTTCTTTTAAACTTAGATTGTGGGCTTTTAGTGACACTATACTTTCGTTGTTGTCTTTACTTATAATTGTTTTTGGGCTGTTGAAAATTTAAAACATAGTGGTGGTGTAATTCTGTGCTGTCTTTAATTGCTGCAAATTTTATCTTGGCTTGTCTGACTGCCCTGTAGTTGGGTGAAGGGTGTTAATTGTCTGGCCTCTGACCTCAGCTACGTGATAACTGGAGGTGGGGCTTAGTCAGAGTTGAAGTAGCAAGTAGAGTTTATTTTCCCAGAAGAAGCCAGAAGGGGAAGGAAGGAAACATATTCAATTCAGTGCTTTAGAGTAACTGGTAATTGCTATTTTTCTTTTAAACTTAGATTGTGGGCTTTTAGTGACACTATACTTTCGTTGTTGACTTTACTTATAATTGTTTTTGGGCTGTTGAAAATTTAAAACATAGTGGTGGTGTAATTCTGTGCTGTCTTTAATTGCTGCAAATTTTATCTTGGCTTGTCTGACTGCCCTGTAGTTGGGTGAAGGGTGTTAATTGTCTGGCCTCTGACCTCAGCTACGTGATAACTGGAGGTGGGGCTTAGTCAGAGTTGAAGTAGCAAGTAGAGTTTATTTTCTCAGAAGAAGCCAGAAGGGGAAGGAAGGAAACATATTCAATTCAGTGCTTTAGAGTAACTGGTAATTGTTATTTTTCTTTTAAATTTAGATTGTGGGCTTTTAGTGACACTATACTTTCGTTGTTGTCTTTACTTATAATTGTTTTTGGGCTGTTGAAAATTTAAAACATAGTGGTGGTGTAATTCTGTGCTGTCTTTAATTGCTGCACATTTTATCTTGGCTTGTCTGACTGCCCTATAGTTGGGTGAAGGTGTTAATTGTCTGGCCTCTGACCTCAGCTACATGATAACTGGAGGTGGGGCTTAGTCAGAGTTGAAGTAGCAAGTAGAGTTTATTTTCTCAGAAGAAGCCAGAAGGAAGGAAGGAAACATATTCAATTCAGTGCTTTAGAGTAACTGGTAGTACTATTTTTCTTTAAACTTAGATTGTGGGCTTAGTGACACTATACTTTCGTTGTTGTCTTTACTTATAATTGTTTTGGGCTGTTGAAAATTTAAAACATAGTGGTGGTGTAATTCTGTGCTGTCTTTAATTGCTGCAAATTTTCGCCCTCCTCCCTTCCCCAACTCTTAATTATATGCCCTGTTAAATCTGATTGACAGGAGCTAAACACAGGGCGGATATTCAAAGGTTGCGCCATGCTAATAGGGTTCTTGTCATGCAAGTCCAAAAGTGCGCCATTCTCGCATATATTCAGCAGGAGGCAGTTGCGCCACCGAAAACATGCTGAGCAACAGCGCAATGCAAATGAAGGCATGTGCAACTGAAGGGGGTGGATCCATGCATAAAGAGCGCAATGCGATATTCAAAGACTTGCGCAATGCGCAAGAGCGGAACAGCCTGAAGTTGCGCCCCAGCGGAAATGAGCCAACAAAAAAAGGCTCAAGGAAGAGGCGCAAGAACGCTACAGGGATGCCAAGTGGGGAGAGAGAGAGAGACAGACAGTGACAGGCCAGGGCAGGCAAGGGAAGCAGTGTGGGCCATAGGCTGCAGAGGCCAGCGGGGGGTGCCCGGTGCAGTGGAAGTAGCAGTCAGGACAGCGGGGTAGCAGAGCAACATCAGCGGGGGTCACAAGCCAGGGAGATGGACAGTGGCAGCTTCCACATGGAAGCTGTAATGAGGGGGGTGAGAATGCAAGCTGCAGGGGGACGTGGCCGTGGAAGGGCCCGTCGGCAGTACGCCCCCAACAGGCAGTACCGTGCCCACATCAGCTTTGAGCTGTACACAGATGTAGAGATCGTGGGCCGGTACCACCTGAACAGGGCAATACTGAGGCGGCTCTGTGAGCTGTGCAGTGATGTGATGCAGGCACCCTCACGACGGAGTCACGCTCTGTCAGTGGAGACCAAGGTGACAGCCTGCATGTGCCTGCTCACCACAGGCACCTTCCAGAAGGCGACAGGGACACCACAGGCATCACACAGTCGGCCACGTCACGCATCCTCACCCAATTCCTCAGCACTGCTGCCACATGCTGGGAGCACATCCATTTCCCAGCATCGCTGACGGAAGCGTACAGCAAACATGCAGGAGTTCCACAGGGTAGCACGTATGCCTGGGCGTGCTGAGGACATAGACTGCCCATGTGGCCGTCGCCACGCCACCTGGCCAGATGGACGCATATGGGAACAGAAGGGCTTCTCAGTGTTAACTGCCAGGTGGTGTGTGATGCCACTGGGCGTATAATCAATGTCTGTGCCACACACACCTGGCGGGCACGCGATGCCTTCATGGCATCAGTCCGCACTGTGTCATCGATTCGAGTGGGGACATCCCCAGGACATCTAGTGGGTGAAATGCGCATGTGGAAATGCAAACTCGGGGCAAGGGTAGAATGCCACAGGTGCCATGGTAGTGGCACACAGGGATAGGGCAATATGGACCTGAACATGATACTGATCTCCACTATCTCCCACACAGGTGACAGCGGATACCCTCCGTCCCTGGCTGCTCACACCGGCAGCGCCTATGACCCCATCACAGCAAGCTATAATGAGGCACATGCTGCCACACGCAACATCATTGAGCGGGTGTTTGGGATGCTCAAGGCACGCTTCGATGCCTAGACACCTCGGCGGTGCCCTACAGTACAGCCCCTCAAAGGCCTGTGGGATATTCCTGGCCTGTTGTATCCTGCAATATGGCCAAAGACTGTGGGATAGCCCTACAGGTTGAAGAGAGGGACAGCGATAGGGGCGCCAGCAGCGCGGTGTTGATGGTGATGAGCAGCCCCCAGGCGGCGGGACTCCCAACTGATCCGGCAGGCCCAGCTGCACCGAACACCATCACAGAGGAGCATTACATGACACAGGTAAGTCAGGGGCCATGTGCAACCAACACTGTCTAGGCGCAAACCACAGGCACACAGGGTAACACACCAGGGTGGCAATGGCAAGAGAGTGGAAGGGTCCAGGCACACAAACACACCATCAGGAGGGTGAACAGTCATAGGACACACACACACACACCAGGCACAAAGCGTACATGGGCAGGTGCACAGCAGAGCAGAACAGACATGGCAAACACAGATCCACCACCACCCCACCACCTGTACTGTCCAAGTACGTGTGTCAGATGCTGGGCACCCTTGCACCTTGGTGTACAGTACAATGCAGGCATCATCATGCACACGCACCTGTGGACAGCAGTCGGGAGGGTGTGCAGGTGGTCTGTGTGATCGGGCGGTAGAGCACCCACCAGTGCACCGCCCACCATGACACACATTGCACACAGGCAGCACCAGACAGGGCCCGCACTGGGAGACAGGTCAGTCATGTTGCACTGTTCCACGGCCACAGCGGATGCGTGGGCGCGCGCCGTGACCCAACAGCACTGGCAGGCTGAGCAGGGGCCACATGGGGGCACTGATGGACCACCAGGGGTCCCACTGCGCGAACGCGACCTTGTCTGCACAGGGGTCTGCAGCATGCCGAACATACCTGCACCAGGGGTGCTCGGGATGCCCACAGCAGAACCCGGCGTTGACAGGCTTGGTGTTGCACGACGCCGGAAACGGGGAGTGGAGAGCGTACTGTGTGGGATGCGTGGTACAGGAGCACCTGCTTGTGTGCCCAATGCAGCCACGACAGTGACCAATGCCTGGGTCTGCCTGTCAATGGCGGCGGTCACATCCATCCGCATTTGGACCATCTCTGCACGGTCCAGAGCACACTCCCTGCTGTGCCGCTCCACAGCCACACAGTGCCTCCACGGATGTTGCAACCTGCCTTTGCTGCTGTACTGATTCCCGCAGCAGGCGGGTGTGCTCTTCAAATGGGTACTCTGCCACAATGGCATCCTGTCCCCCAGGGTATAGAAGGTCCTGATGCTCAACACCCCTTGAGGGTGGACGCTGTTCACCAGGACCAAGAATGGGCATATCAAAGGGCGGCGGGCATGTGCCACCGCTGGACACTGTATCCCCAGACCTGGTGGGTGACTGCTGCTGCTGCCCCTTCAACCGCTGTGCCCCAGGGACCACTCGTTCCACTGCTGTGGCCGCAACAGTGCCAGACACCTGCACAGCCACCGGTGCTGCCCCACTGGTGCTGACAGGCACAGCCTGGGACTGTGCCGACATGCTGGCACACACGTTGGAACCAGCTAGGCCCAGGGGCATGTGCTGGCCTGCTGTGTGTCCGTCATGGGACACACACATGTCACTGACCATTGCAGTCCTTGCATCATCAATGGTGCAGGTACGTGCTACAGCCGCAGTCAAAGAGTGCTGGCATGCTTGCATGCCAGACTGCTGAGACACAGGCTGTGCACCCCCCACACCCGACTCACCGACACCAGTGTTGGCAGCCCAGCGTGCATGCTGGTGCAGTGCATGCTGGCTGGTGACAGAGGTGGATGGACCCTCTTCCATGTCCAGCAGGTCTTCCTCACTGCCTAGACCCACCACCACCGTCCCCTGAAGATGAACAGGATCTGTAACAGAAAGAGAGGACATGTGAGTGCATGTGAACAACCTTCACCCCCTCCCAACACCACCACCATGTCATACTGTGCAGTGATGGGCTTCCACCTGTCTGGAATCCACCTCCTGGCACGCCCTCAATAGCACTCCACTGCATTGATGCAGCCAGTCGGTCCTCAGCCGGGGTCAGCTCCACCACCGCTGGCTGGCCCCCGCCAGTGCCAGCACGTGCCGCCCTGAAGGCTGCCACCTTCTCCTTCACCCTTCTGCGGTCTGTCCCCATCTTCTTTTTGCATTCCTGCACGGAGTGCTGGTGGCCTCCATGCAGGTTCACTGCCCGAGCTACCCCCTCCCATGCAGCCACACGGGCCTGAGGGGTGCCCCGCCGTCCACTCAGTAGTGGCTCCTCCTCCTCAGGTAGGCCTGGAAGAGGGCCTCTGTCTCCGCCGTGGTGAAGTTGGGCCTCCTCCTCCGCCCACCATCCTCACCCTCACCTTGGCTCTGCTCAGTCATGGCGATCTGTATGGGTGGAAGTGGACACCTGTCACTGTGCAGTCTACAGCGTTATCCCATGACCATTGTCCAGAACATCACTGAGCATGCAACCCACCTCTCATCTGCAGTAACCGAATCATGGCGCAGCAGATATCGCACATTTATAGCACAATGCATGCAAATTAGAGTGGAGCAACTGTAATGAGATGCAAATCGCGCCACTGTGCCTTTGAATGGCTGATCAGATGATTTGCATGTGTTGGCTGAATATCGCGCCGTTGCGCTTTGCGCAATACGGTTGAGCCGGCTGAGCCAATGGCGCAGATCTGTGACTGTGTGGTACACTGCATTGCGCATGCCCAGGTAGCTTATGCAGGCGTCTGCCGTGCTGATGACGTGCTGTGCGCGATCGGCAATTCAGGACATGGCCACCATTGTGCCAGTGGCGCTACAGCACTGGGAACCAAATGGCGCTGTGGCACAACTGCGCAATAGTCCACTGTGGCACTGGCACACAGGTGACTGTTCGCGCAGGACATGTAGATGTCCGATGGCGCTGTGCGTGGCCTTGCGCCTCTGAACCCTGACCTTGTGCCCGACCTTTGCCTCCTGGCGCTGTACATCTGGCATGTGTACAGCTCTATCGCGCTGTTCGGTGACAGCGCAATAGGGAATGGCAGCACTGTACCAACAGCGCGATAGGGAATGGTGGCGATGTACTGCGCAGCACTTCCACGTGGGGTTGCTGCGCTGCAGAGCACCATATTGTCTACTATAGCATTAGAGATGGCACGCAGGAGAGCCCCTCAGTGGGATGCCCTTGAGCTGGCCAACCTTGTGACCACTGTGGAGCCACACTATGGCACACTCTTTGGTGAGGTGCCACTGGACAGGACCAGGACCCAGGTCTGGGAAGAGGTGGCCACTGACTTGGACGTGGCCACTGGCCACAGGAGAACGGCCGAACAGTGCAGGCACTGGTATGGGGACCTGAGACGGAGGGAGCCGGAGCTACTGGCACGTCTGCAGTCACGTGCCAGGAGGGGCGTGGTACCTCGTCCAGGTGGGTGATACGTCTACACACTTGTATGGTCCATATGGGTAACACTGTCTCATGTGTCCAGCACATAGGGGAGGGATGGTCTGGGGTTGGCTGTGGCGGTGTTTACAGGGTATGGGATGGGTGGGTCTGGCTGGGTGGGTGGGCACACACATTGAGGCGGGGGGAATATGCTTGGGTTTCTACTGATGTGTTTCTCTCCTTTTGTCTCCCACAGGCGTGGCCGAGCAGAGGAGGAATTTGGAGCAGCAGTGGAGGTGGTGGCTGCAGGACGGATCGTGGCGGTGGGAACAACCCTGCGCCAGCAGCATCCCAATGAGGGTGAATGCCATGACACCATGATTGCTATTACATGCTGTGTGACAGGGTGGGAGGCAGGGCATGGCCACCATCCATGGACACCGCTGCCATGCACGCGACATGTGACAGTCAGCACTGTCCAGTGCCACTGCATGTCTGGGAGTGCATCAATGGTGGTCCATGCGTGAACTGGGCACATGGCTGTGGCACTGCCTGCTCACCGCATAGCCATGTTACTGTACAGCTTTGGTTGTGCTGTGCTGGACATGGGCGGTGGGTGTGTGCAGTGATACACATGGCTGTTGCTGCCTGGTTGGGCATGTCTTGTGGACACGGTCACTGTGGGTGGGCGCACACCATCACAGGAGCGTGGCACACGGCTGTCTGCCATGCATACTGGGTGGGCTGTAGGGGGATGGACAGTCACACCCATTGACTCTGATCCCTTGTCCTAGGTGTGCGGATACTCCTGCAAATGCAGCGGTCCATCCAGGACCTTGTGTGGGTGGCGCAAGAGTCCCTTGCCATCTTGCGGGATCTGCAGCAGCATGGCGTGAGGAGGAGAAGGCGACCCAGACAACAGCCCCAGGCAGCAGAGGACCAGGCTGGCCGCCAGTGAAGCGAGACAACCTCCCCCCTTTGACCAACCCTCACACCCCGCCTTCCCTCTCCCATATGTTCACCCCTGCCCCTTACCCACCCCCACCTTGTTCCTGTCCCTCCACCCCACATTTGTACATAATTGTAAATAGTTGTTGTTGTTATATTTTTATAATACAGTTATTTTGATATGAATACTGTGGTGCTCAGTTGCAGTGGTTTGCATGGCATCTGGGGTGGTTCAGTAATGGGTATGTGTGTGTGTGTGCATGGGGAAGTGTCTCTGGTGTGGGAGTGGCCATCAGTCGGTATTTGTGGTGTGTGTGTTGTTCCCTGTGCATTGCATTACTGTGTGCAGTGGTCCATGGTGCCTGCTCTGTGTCCATTGTGTCCCTGTCAACCCATCCTTGGCCTGTGCAGCTGACACCCTTGCATGTCTGTGGCCTGCGAGGTCTGCTGCCTTGTCAGTGGTGGCTGTCCCTGCAGGTCATCCACTGTGACCATCACCATGCTGGGTTGCCTCCTGTCAATGGTGTGGTGCATGTTTGCCTCAGGTGACACTATGGCCTCTGCAGTTGCTGTCCCACCTCCATGCTGCGGCTTGTGTGTATTGCAGGGGCTGTGCACCACTGTCTGTGATTTGTGCTCCAGGCATCTGCTGGTGGCGTACAGGGCCACAGTTCATGCACAGGGTGGGTGTCACCCCTGTGCCATGAGTGACTGCAGGCTGTGTGTGCACAGTTTTCATGGGCCCACACTGGAGGATTGGCTGCCACACTACTGCGTCCCTGTGTTAGTGTTCCCATGGGTATGGGTATGTGTTTGCCCCTGCACTGTGTTGCATCCAGTGTGCTGCATGCTTCCACACACCACTGTGGGTGTCTGTGCAGGCTGCTGTGGCTCATGGTGGGTCTGGCTTGTATGGTTCTGTGGTACACGAGGTTGCAGTGTGGCAGTGGGGGGGTGATGGTATGCATGGGGATTCCTGCAGTGGTGGTCACTGCTCATGGGGGGTGTCTTGGGGTCACGGTGCAGGGTGTGCTGTGCATGGGGGCTGCTGTGCCATGGGGTGAGTCCGTCCTCCTTGTGTGGCAGTCTCAGCTTGCGGTGGGTGTGCTGGGGCACCATGGCCCAGCTGTGCTTTGTTTGCTTGTCCCCATGGTCCGATGCTGTTCCATCCCTCCCCAGTTATGCTGTGCTTGGGGTGTGGGGTACATTGTTGGTTCTGCAGTGTGTCCCTGTGCCCATCTGTGGCATGGGTGGTGGGCCCCTGCCTACCTCCCTGGTTGTGCAGTTCCATTGCTCTGTTGCTGGGGGCTCCTGCTTTCGCTATGGCACCTCGGGCTGCTCAGCTGGGCAGCCCTTGTTGCGCCATAGCGCATCGTCTCTGCTCAGCTTCCCCTTCCTGGTTGCGCTATAGCGCAGGTTGTGCGATATTCAGACGCTGGCTTGTTGCACAATTTGGCTTGCTCCATGTTTGAATATCGCATCTATTGCGCATGTGCGTAAGTGACTTGCGCTTGCTCCTGCTGTTGCGCACTTTTTGGGCGCAGTTTGAATATCCAGCCCAGGGTATAGTAAGGGTTGTGAAGTAGGAGGGGCATAGGGGGGAAGAAGCCCACCCTCAGCACGACAAGTGTTTTGATTCATTTATTTATTTATTGGTTTCTTTTTCTTTAAAAAAAAAAAAATCTGAGGATCAGTGGCAGGATTTTTAGGACAGTAAATTAATAAAAAGGGAACTAGGAGAGCTTCAGTAGCAGACAAGTAGTGGAATTGCAGTATAATGTGGGGAGTGGTGCAATGCAGTGGCTGTGGGACGCCATATTCAGGCAGACCTTCTGGACACTGAGATGCTGCCCTATCTGCATGCATCTCTCTGGACTGCGGGAGGAGGTAGCCAGACTCAGAGCAGAAGTAAACTGGGTCAGGAGTACCATCACCCATATCCAGGGACCACCCAGTCCAATGCAACTGCCTCAAAGGATGCCGAGAACAAGGAGCACTTGGATGACAGTGGGCTCAGGGAGGGTTAGAGCGGTCAGGTAGAGGCACATCCCAGATCCTATTCCGCTCAAGAACTCATATGCCACACTGACAAATGAGGACAACCAAATAGAGGTACCCAGAGAAGTGGAAGGAAAGGATGTGGAGGTTAGCCAAGGAAGTGATCTCAGCGGGGAAAACAGTGGACCCCAGAGGAGGAGGAAGCGAATCCTGGTGGGGGACTCCATCATAAGAGGGATCCAGCTAGGAACACAGGAGGGGGATGACAGGAAGGTGAGGTGCCTACCAGGTGCCATGGCATGGAGGGATGGAAGGAAGATCCTGGGGATCACTGGGAAGGCAAGACGGGAGGGTGAGCTGGATGTCATTATCCACCTAGGTACTAATGACCTGGCAAATGGGGGAGCCAAAGGAAGTTCAGGAAGAGTTTAGGAAACTGGGAGGGTCTCAAGCAAGTAGCTACTTCTGTCACTTTCCCAGAAGTACTACTGTGAGAGGCAGGGAGAGCATGGAGTGCATGCACAGGAACTTTAACTCATGGTTGAAGAACTGGTGCTGTGAGGAAGGGTTTGGATTCATTGGTGACTGGGGATCCACCTGGAGGGATGGAGGTTTGTTCAAGCCTGACGGCCTGCATCCATCCTGGAGGGAATCCAAGCACTCAATGATAAGTTTAAATGCTACATTGACAAGCATTTAAACTAGCAAAGGGGGGTGGCAGGCCAGCAAGGAGGGTACCTACTTGCTCACCCCCCACAGCTAGCAGTGGAACCAGTGAACCAGAGGAGAGGCTATCTCTGCAAAGCAGTGTGCAAAAGATGGAGATTAGTGCCCAAGAGGTGGATAAGCAGAAAAGGGGCAAAATTCAGCAGAAGGGCAGACAGCAAGGAGAACCAGGGATAAATGACAACCAAGGAAGGGGCTGGAGTAGAACAGTGAAACAGTCTAGGGAGGTCAAATCATGGAAAGCCATGTGTGCAAATGCCAGGAGCCTTAGCAACAAGATGGAAGATCTGGAGGCTGTCATGGTGCAGTCAGACCTGGACATTGTGGCCATCACTGAAACCTGGTGTAATGATAACCACGACTGGGAGATGGCCATACCTGGCTACAACATATTCAGAAGAGACAGAGCAGGCAGGAAGGGAGGAGGTGGCACTGTATGAAAAATGACATAAGAGCCACAGAGATCCAGGAGGAACAAAATGGGGAGAGATACTGTGGGTTAAGCTGGAAAGGAAAATGGGGACAGCCATCTGCACAGGTGTGGTCTATAGACCACCAGCCCAGGAGGAAGAAACAGATAGGGAGCTGATGCTAGCCATCCAAAGGATGGCAGACAAGGGTGAGGTAGTACTGGTTGGAGACTTCAATATTCCAGACGTGGACTGGAGCATCCCAGCAGCAGCATCAACTAGGAGCAGATTTATCCTGGACTCCCTTCAGGGTGCCTTCCTCAAGCAACTGGTCATGGAACCAACTCGGCAGAAGGCAATACTGGACCTTGTGCTCACAAACAGGGACAGTGTGATGGGGGTAACAGTGGGGGAGCACCTGAGAAACAGTGGCCACCAGTCATTGTGGTTTGAAATCACAGAAAGAGCAGAACCAAACCACACAAAAACACATATCCTGGATTTTAGGGGGGCAGACTTTGGGAAAATGGGGAGATACTTAAAAGAGGCATTAAGGGGAATGGGACAGGAATCAGGGGTTGAGGAACAGTGGGCAGTATTTAAAATGGGGATTACAAGAACAACAGAATTATGCATTAAGCAGGTTAGCAAGAGGAAAAGGAAGAGGAGACCATTATGGTTTTCCAAAGAGGTAGCAAAGAAAGTGAAAGCCAAAAGATTGCTTTCAGGCAATACAAAAGACACAGGCAGAAGGAGATAGGAGAAATACCAGGAGAAGCAAAGGGAGGCAGGGAGGTCAGTAAGGAAGCCAAAGCTCAGACAGAAGAGCACATTGCAAAATCAGTGGGTAGGGGACAAAACCTTTACAGGTACATAAGTGAAAAAGAAAGGCAAAGGGAGGGATAGTGAGACTGAAGGGGAGGATGGGGCTGTGTGGAGGATGGCGACAGTAAAGCTGACATATTGAACAGGCATTTCTGCTCAGTCTTTACTGAGGAAGAGGAGGTAATGGGTCTGAACGGAGTACAAGGGGTGAGAATGGTGCAGAAATGGACACAAGTCCCTTTACACGAGAAAGGGTCCTGAAGGAACTGGAAGTAATCAGAGTTGATAAAGCAATGGGCCCAGATGCGGTGCACCCCAGGGTCCTTAAAGAACTAAGAGAGGTGGTGGCTGAACCTTTGGCTATCCTGTTTAGCCGATCACTGGAAACAGGGGAGGTACCCAAAGACTGGAGGACAGCAGATGTAGTCCCCTTATACAAAAGTGGGAACAAAGAGGAAGCAGGAACTACAGACCAGTCAGCCTTACCTCGGTAGTGGGAAGATCATGGAAGCACTACTGAAGGAGAGATTGGTGGAACATCTGGTTGTCAATGGACTACAGGACCCAAGGCAGCATGGTTTCACCAGGGGAGGTCATGTCAGACCAACCTCGTTGAATTTTTTGACTGGGTGACTAGGAAGGTGGATCAGGGGAGGGCAGTGGACATGGCCTATCTGGACTTCAGCAAGGCCTTTGACACTGTGCCACATAGAAAACTATTACACAAACTGGGGAATATGGGTGTGGGCAGGACAGTAGTGTGGTGGGTAGGTAACTGGCTGGGTGGCAGGACACAGAGGGTGGTGGTAAATGGCTGTCACTCCACAGAGGGAAGAGTGACCAGTGGGGTACCACAGGGATCAGTGCTGGGACCGGTCCTATTCAACATCTTCATCAATGACATTGTGCAGGACCTAGAAGGCAGAATTTCACTGTTCGCTGATGACACAAAGCTCTGTAACAGAGTAGACACACCAGAGGGTGTAGACAGAATGAGAAGCGACCTGCAGAAACTTGAAGAATAGTCAGGGGTTTGGCAGTTGAAATTCAATGCAAAGAAGTGCAAGATAATGCATATGGGGCACAAAAACCCTGGCACAATATATCAGTTGGGGGGTGAGGATATAGCATGCACCAAGCAGGAAAGGGTCTTGGGGTTATCATCTCTGATGACCTCAAGGTAGGGAAACAGTGTGACAAGGCAGCAGGTAAAGCAAAATAGGATGCTGGGATGTATAGGCAGGGGCATCACCAGCAGGAAAAGGGAGGTCATAATTCCACTATACAAGACACTAGTGAGGCCCCACCTGGAGTATAGTGTACAGTTCTGGAGACCATACCTACGTAAGGACATAGACAAGGCAGAGAAGGTTCAGAGGAGGGCAACAAAGGTGATGCATGGATTGCATCACAAGTCCTATGAAGACAGGTTGAAGGAACTGAACATGTACTCCCTGGAGGAGAGAAGGGAGAGAGGGGATATGATAGAGACATACAAGTATCTTACAGGGAGGAACAGAGTGCAGGAAAACACTATTTTTAAGCGAAAAAGATGTTCCAGGACTAGAGGGCATGGGATGAAGTTGGAGGGAGGACGATTCAGAGGAAACATGAGAAAGAATTTCTTCACAGAATGGATGGTGGACAAGTGGAACACCCTGCCAGAGGAAGTGGTGGGGGCTGAAACAATCACAGGATTTAAGAATGCATGGGATAGAGATAAAGGAATTCTGGAGGTCAGGGGTAAGGGGCAACAGACTTCTAGAAAAACAAACTGAACTTACAAGCTCAAATGGGCAGACTGGGTGGGCCATAGGCTCTTATCTGCCGACACTGTCTATGTATCTATGTATCTATGTAACAGGCTGACTCATGGCCCCCAGCTAATGAGATGGCATCCTCCCCTTGACAACTGCTTGGTGGCTGAAGCTGGCTGCAGTACTCATTGGCTTGGTCCCTCCTCCTACAGGAGTGCAAAAAGTGCTGACGGGTAGCAGACCTAAAGTTTTTTTCAAAAGCAGCTCATGCTAGGCCTGCCCGTTGGTGCTAAAGGTTGAGGTGTTTAACACCACACCTCACACCACGCTGGCGACCCGCGTTCGTGAGTTGACCGGGGTGGGGGGGAAGAGTCAGACTGAGCAGCCACAAGGAGCTCTCCTCTCTGGGGAGGGATGTGGGGTTTCCCTGGCTCTTGGCTACCACCCAGTGGAGGCTAGATAGCAATGCCAAACCACAAGGGGAACCTGGCACTAGACTAGGAGGGTGGAAGGAGCCATCACCAGAGCCACGGAGTGCATGAGCCCCTCTCTGCGCATGAACGACCACGATCTGATGTCCCATGAATTGGGGGGGGTGGCAAAAACTACAACATCAATGTCTTCCCCATTGCCAAGTAAGGTGAGGCGGCAACGGGGGAGCAAAAAGCAACAGAAAAAAAAGCAGGTCATGCTATTTTCAGGGACAGGTAGTTGCCGATCCGGCAAAATGCAGAGAGAGAGTCACAGGAACAGATTCACTGATGGCCCCCTGGGAAGAACCATTTTCATAGTCTCACGACGTGCACGGAGGGGAAGACACGCTTTCTTTCAATATAGTGCACCAAGGTTTTGGAGAAGTATTTTGTGGATAATGCCTATGTGGCAGGAGAAATTAAGGTGATGATCTAGATAACCCTCAAATAGTTAAATGAGGAAACTCCCTCTTGAGGCAGGGAATCCAAAGTGTTCTGTCTCCTTGAATCACCGAGTCGGAGGGCAGAGCTGACAGGTTTCCTTTTTTTTTAGAAACTTTGTGTTTATTCATTTTCATAATGAACAAGCACATGCAATCTTCGATTTGAGGTATAGAATACAACACTTACATATGATTATGTTAGGTAATACTTAGCCCTGCATTCACTGTTACAACACTGGGGAAAAAACTGTACAAAGGTCTGATTGAATATTATATCTTAAGCTATTGCAGCAAGGCAATGAACGATCGGTCTAAAAATGAATATTTAAAAGTCCAGATAATCCCTTCTATAAAGATGGGCTTTTTGTCTATGACTGAGCCCTGGAGTCCATGATAATACTATAAGCAGAGAACTACTCTCTTTTGTGAGGTATAGATACATCCTCACATTTCTCCCAATATTCCATAACATGGCTCTTATTTAAACAAATGAAAATGATGGACAATCCCCTGGTCCGTTCCTGGACTGTGTTGAAGCTGCTGAGATTCATCTGCTCTGTGAGTACCTGAGACATTTGTGTGAAAAAGCCTGGGGCACCTGCATTCCTGTGGTGAGTTTTCTCTGATAAAGGGACTCTGTCACCAAGACTGTTTTCTGTTTAAAAGTGTCTGCTTACTATGGGGTCCAGAGAGAGACTTACCAAGTATAGAACTTTTAGTTTGTGTCTGATTTAAAAGTGTCTGCTATTAAGGGGGTCTAGTGAAGAGACATGGCCATTTACAGAACTTTTAACTTCATGTCACCTCAGTAGGTGAATAATGTCATATGTTTTTTTTTGTTTTGTTACCAGTCTTTTTTGCTCTGGTCACGGTCTGCGGAGCCTCTCTCAGGCACCCTGCTTGTTCCTGCCCAGTCTGAAGTCCTCTCGACCCTGAGCCTCCTCTCTCCTCCCCCTACTCCCACAGCCAGTACCCCCAGCTTAACCCCTCTGGGGTGGGGCCACCCCTCCTCTTTGAGCACTCTTCAAAGTCAGACCCTGGCTGCGGGCGAGGCCCGGGCAGAGGAATTGAGAGGCCGAGTGAGATGGATCCAGCAGTGGGCATGGGGTCAGGATCCATCACCTACCCATGAGGCTGGTTTTCCATTTTTAGTGCGTTCTCCCACCCCCTGGTTGTGAACACCTCTGGCGCCATGCTGCAGCAAACCCTGCTGGCGTCAGCCACACAACTTTGTGCTGCCTGCGTACTGCAGTGCCCCCGATCTCCACCAGGAGCCGCTGGTACACCGGACAATCCCTAGCCCTCCCCCGGGAGAGGAGAGCTGTCCGTCAGATGCTCAATCCTCTCCCTCCCCTGCCGACTCCCATTGGCCCGGGCTCGCTCCCAAACCCGGTTCGTTGACGTGGTGCAAGGTGTGGCATCCAGCACCTCAACCCTCAGCGCCACCGGGTCATACAGTATGTTAAATGTGAAAGACATTTCAAGATAGCAGCTACAAGTTTTCTGTGAGGGTGTTATTAACCAGATGGATGGCCGAGTATAAATTTGGAAGCAAAAGGTGGGAGACCCCCCATCTGGAGTAACCATGTTTACCTCTCCGGGTTCAGTTTAGGCACCTTTGTTTTCTCTCAGTGCATTTGGCCAGTGCCTGAAGAAAATACTTTACCCAGATGTGGGTTGGATTCTCTGTGAGCCTGTATATACTCTTTGGTAGTCAAGGGTGCCGCTAAAAATTCGGTTCACTGTGTGTGTTCTCTGTACCTCAGTAATCTGCATTACCAGTGGGAGTAGCCCTGTGGGAGTCCATCTTCGCTTTGTGATTATTCTCTGTGCATGTGAATAAAAGCCACACTCCAACCTGATTTGGACAGTACTATTATTGCTTCCCCTGTCTCTGGATTTACTTGGGTGCCCCTGACCAAAAGTACAAACCTAGCTTAATTGTGAGCAAACGTTTTCTCCCAAGGACCCAGGTTGATGGCCATGGTAAATGGTCCCCCAGGTGTGAGCCAGGTAGTTGCTACACTTGGTTTGCCTGTCTGAAGATGACAGGCTCCGAAGTAGATGTATTGATAACAAAACTGTTCATAGTGACACTCCCATCCCTCTCGTTGGTGCCATGTATGAGAGGAGCAGCCCTGCTAGTTGAACAAGGGGGGCCAGTGGGGGTGGGTTACAAAATGGAGGCACTGCTGGGATATGTGTTTGAATTTGGGAGAGAACAAGAGATGTTTGCTCAAGTTGTGGCTAGGGTTTTGTCTGTCTGGCAGTTGGTAGCCCAAAAAATCAGAAGCTTTGCACATAAGGATTTGCCCAGAGTAGTACCATCTGTATGCACCGCTGTGTGCCTGCTGTTCATGCTGCTGTGATTGTGCCAACATTTACCAAGGAGCAATAAAGCCAGATTGTATGCCCCTTGTCCTGCATTAAAAATAGAACATTTGCCAGCTTCAGTTTTCAAGTTGTGACAGGAAACAGTATTGAGAACTGTAGGAAACAGAGAGACAATTGTGCTCTGAAAGTTTCAAATGCTTGCTGTCTGAACTGGGGGAGTCGCTAGAAAAATAGCCATGAAAAATGGTTCAAAATGGTACTCTCACCATGGAGTTACAGTTGAAAAGAAAAAAAGTTTGTTTTGCAGTTTAAATTGTATCTGCTCGACGATCGCCGTGGAAGAGAAGAGCACGAGAAGAGAGAGAGAGAGGCTAATTTGCATGGCATCATGTGATTGGTGAGACTGCAATCAATCCCGCCCCCTAGCCAGCTTCAGAGTGCTGCCCAGTGTTCGAGAGGGAGAATGCGAGTGGTGTACAAGCTGGCTAGCCAGAAGGATCGTCACAGTGACTGTAAATGTTCTAAAAGTTAAAACAACAGACTTTCTGTGCTAAATCAGGCTCAACCCATATTCCTATCGACTGGGGAGAAAGCGCGGTGTTCGTAGGGACAGTCGGTGGGGTTGCCAGCCCATTTCAACCAAGAGGCCTTCCATGATCAGCTGTAGGCTGAGAATTTCCATCGCAAAGCCAGCTACCGATTCAGTGAGTACCATTCAGCAAAACTGAGCTCAAACTGTGTGTGGTTTTTCTAAAGCCATCTGGATCTGTGTGTGAACAGTATGATTGTTTTTGCAAAGAAGGACTGTGTAAAGTAATTAAACCCAAGCAAGATTTCTGAGCAATAGACTGTGAGCATGTATTATGGATTCAACAACAGTGTAATTTTCTGAGCAACCAGAGAGACTGTGAGTTGTATGAGAGGCTGCAACAAACAGGCAATCCTGTTCAAGAAATACTGTGGCTTTAGTGACTTTAAGCAAATAAAAGTGATTGAAAGCTAATGGTAAAGTCCTAGAAAATCATATAGACGTGCTGAGGAAGAAAAGCAGTGCAGTCTGTGCAGTTTGAGTAAAATGTATCAGTATGCAGTAAATTGGATGTGCAGTGGCTTGAGTCAGATGCAGACTGTTGAAGAGCCAGGAGTGCTGCTGCCGCCATTACAGGGTGGGGCAGTAATGTAAACACAGCAGCAGGGAGCCATTTTGTGAGACTGTTCCAAGTAGTGTGAACTCAGTAAAGACAGTGAACTTTTGTGTGTTTTTCTACAGTTATGGCTTTGGGACCATCCCACTACCGGGATCATGCCCGGGCTATGATAGTTGAAGAGGTTACCAAGCTGAAAGAAATAGAGAAATGTTTCTACGGTGGAAGTTTGCCTCCAAATGTTGCAATTCCAGGATACCCTATGAGAGTATACATAATGTACCTCAAGGCTAGAAGGGACATTTTCATGATTCCTCACTGTTCAGGATACTTAGAGAAGCAAGGTCTAACTAGTGCACCTAAGATTCATTTGACTCTCACATGGACAAAGCTTCAAGATCCTGCAAGTAGTAGCACACAGCACCAGGTTGAACTTGTTGGGGGAGGCCCAGCACAGTGTGGCACAAAGAAAGAAGGTGTAGATGTACTGGCAGAGTCCTCGCGATGTCTCCACACCTGTGTTGCAGATGGACAGTGCAGAGGGAGAATCAGTGGATCCATAGAGAGAGAGTCCTAGTCCTAGCCTCATTGGAGAAGATGAGATTTGAGAAACCCTAGATGGGAAGTGTCTACCTCCGTGCCCAGTGAAGAGTGGACTGTCTCGGGAGTGAGGATGACTGCTCACTCCTGGGCCCAGGTCCTAAGTGAGGAAGAGGAAGGAGCTATGCATCTTTACTTTGAAGGTCCTAGTCCACAGCTTCAGGCCCTTTCCTCGGAGGAACCAGAAGAAGAAGTTAGTGACTCCACAGCCCTGCCCCCAGAAGGAGGGGTCAGGGACAAGTTCTGTGTAGCTTTGAGTATGCAACACTGGCAGAACCAGGACTGGCCGCCCCCAAGCCAGGCCGGGGGTCACAGATTGATGAAGAGTAATAAAGAGGAAAGACTGGTTCATAGGGAGGCAGATGAGATCTACGGAATGTCCTTTCCTACCTTTCCTTGGAGAGTCTGGGAGGAGATTGAGAAAAACAGGAGAGCCTGGCTAGTGGAAGAGGCAAACAAAGACCTGCATCCAGGTGCAACTCGATATGTCAGAGACAAAGTGATACAAGACAAACTCAAGTTTTGGAAGTTGGACAGGACACTGTTCATAGACACTGTACATTATGTGGACGAACAGGGAAATGAGACCTTCCTTAATGTGAATTATGAGCGCCCAGACGGGATAATAATTCTTGCACCTGCCCCATTGTGGTACTACCCTCAATGTAACCAGCATCCTGTGAATGTGCCCATGCGTACCAAGTGGAAAGCAGAGTAGTGGTAGCCAGTGCTGTTATCCAGCTGTTGCCCTATCCATGTTGTTCCACCAGTCTGGTATTCCAGGATCCAAAGGTGCATCCAGATCCGTCAACCTTGCAGTGTGCCTTCCAGTTCCGTCACCTGGCCTTCCTAGATGACATAAGCCCAGCTATTTCCTGATTCATCACCTGGGATTTCAGATGGCATCAGTCCAACTGTTTTTTTCCTGTTCCAAGGTTCCATCTCCTAGACGACATCAGCTCAAGAGGACATCAGCTCAGCAGTTTCCAGATGTCCATCCTATCATTTCCAGAAGATTTCCGCTCAGCTGTATCCAAAAAAATGCTGCCAGGGAGAGTCTTCGGCTGGAGATCCAGGTGCTGTTCCATTTTTCATTCTACAAAGGACTGGTAAGTCCAGAGTTTTCTTACCTTATTGACATTGCAATACACATCCTACACCTGGCAGACTTCAGACTGTTGAACTGTCCACAAAGACTCTCCCATTTGGGACTACAGTACTTCAAGAACTGTGCTTCACTGGGTTACGGCCCAGGAGAGACTCGTTCATGGACCTTGCCTTTGGGCACTGTTTGTCACTAATTGGGACATTTAGTGCCTTTCATCCCCAAAAGATGTATTGTACATAATGTTGATGTTTTCTACCGTTTTCTACAAAAATATTTTTGGGGATTCTCCAGTGTTTTGATGGTAAGGGTTATAGTTGTGCACTGTGTTTACAGATTTGGGGTATGTTTTTGTCTTTTCTCTTTCAGGTGGATCCTGATGAAGATAGAAGAGAAGACAAGAAGAGGATTGGAGGGACTCATCGGAGTTCCTCTGTGCTTTAAATTATTTTTTAAAGTACTGTGTAGTTGTTAACATGTGTTAACCTTTTTTCTTCCACAGGTGTAATTGTGGAGGAGTGTGGGAGTGTAATGCTTGTGTATAGTGTTAGCTCCGGGGGTGTTGGTTTGCAGGTGTCCAGGGATGGGGGGAGGTTCCACTGTTTTGGGTAGGTTTGTTTCTGGTTAGATAGGTTTTCCCTAGAGGGCTAAGGGGATAGGCAGGCTGTGGTCCTGACCTGCAGTAGGGGCCGCAGTTCTGGTCTATTAGGGCTATGCTCTGGACAGTTCTTCCAGGGTCACTGGTTTCCATAGTAAAATAGTGTAGGGGCTGATGCATTAGCCAATGGCCTCTGGGCCCTTATTGTTGCCTGCCTGTGCCTGGCACATTGTAGGAGAGGGCTTCATCACCCCTCTCCATAGGTAGCACATAGGGTAGGATGGTTGGGTGCTGGGTAGGTAATCGCTGGGGACAGCCATTTTTCTGGCCGAGGGTGGGTGTAACCCCCTTGTTCCCAGGGGTTACTAGAATCCTACTTAGAATCAGTGGCAGGCATGGAGAGGCAGCTAGTGAAATGCCAGTTAAATGGATTTCACAGTGTCCCACTCTGTTCTTCAGTCTCAACTGAGCTGGAGTGATGATGTCACTTTAGAATTATTGCAGCAGCATAATCCACAATGGAATGCTAGCTGGGGAGAGTGAGATAAAATGTTGAGTTAGAGTCAATAGTCTGTAGAGTGGAGAGTCAGGAGGAGGTTGCAGTAGGCAACTCTTCAGTTTTATCTCTGACATAGAGCTACCACTGTAGTTTGGGTAGTTTGTTCTCACCCTAGAAGAAGAACATGGAAGACAGAGAGTGAAGTAGTAGAGACAGTTCCAAGAAGGTTTTCCAGTGCCCCATCGCTGGAGGGATGGGGTGGGGGGATTCCAGGATTCAGGGGCAGTCCCCTGGTCCATGCCCGGACTGTGTTGAAGCTGCCTGAGATTCATCTGCTCTGTGAGTACCTGAGATGTGAGTGAAAAAGCCTGGGGCACCTGCATTCCTGTGGTGAGTTTTCTCTGATAAAGGGACTCTGTCACCAAGACTGTTTTCTGTTTAAAAGTATCTGCCTACTATGGGGTCCAGAGAGAGACTTGCCAAGTACAGAACTTTTAATTTGTGTCTGATTTAAACGTGCCTGCTAATATGGGGGTCTAGTGAAGAGACATTGCCATTTATAGAACTTTTAACTTCATGTCACCTCAGTAGGTGAATAATGTAGTATGTTAAATGTGAAAGATATTTCAAGATAACATCTACAAATTTTCTATGAGGGTTGTTAGTAACCAGATGAATGGCCGAGTATAAATTTGGAAGCAAAAGGTGGGAGACCCCCCCCCAATCTGGAGTAACCATGTTTACCTCTCCAGGTTCAGTTTGGGCACCTTTGTTTTCTCTCGGTGCATTTGGCCAGTGCCTGAAAAAAATACATTACCCAGACATGGGTTGGATTCTCTGTGAGCATGTATGTGCTCTTTGGTAGTTGAGGGTGCCACCAGAAATTCCTGATGAAATATGGGAAAGTCTCCTAGTACTGGCCGAGTGTGCCTAATCAAGGGAAGTGTACCAGTTCTGGCGATGTGTGCCAGTCTCCATTCAGAACCAGAGAGTGTTCGCTGTTTCCATTTCAGAACCTGAGGGTTCACTGTGTGTGTTCTCTGTACCTCAGTAATCTGTATTACCAGTGGGAGTAGCCCTGTGGGGGTCCATCTTCACTTTGTGATTATTCTCTGTGTATGTGAATAAAATCCACACTCTAGAATCCCAACCTGGTTTGGACAGTACTGTTAGTGCTTCCACTGTGTCTGGATTCACTTGGGTGCCCCTGGCTAGAATTACAAACCTAGCATAACTGTGAGCAAACGTTTTCTCCCAGGGACCCAGGTTGATGGCCATGGTAAATAGTCCCCCCCAGGTGTGAGCCAGGTAGTTGCCACACTTGGTTTGCCTATCTGAGGATGACGGGCTCTGAAGTAGATGTATGGGTAAACAAAACTGTTCGTAGTGACAACCCCTATCCCTCTCATTGGCACCATGTGTGAGAGGATCAGCCATACTAGTTGAACAAGGGGGGGGGCGGTGGGGGTGGGTTACAGTAGAAACATCAATGTTACTGTAAACCTCATTAGTAATAGATCACTATCCATTGCCTGCCATCTCAAACCCATTCAAACCAGCTCCCAAAACAGATATAGAAAAAAACTGGTATAGTATACACAGTAAGGCCATAGTTCAGGTCCCTGGGTCTTCGTCCTCGAAACCTGCCAACTGTCATGGAGCAGCAAAGTCCTGATGAATACTATTCAGCTTCTGACTAGCATCAGCAGGGCCACTGTAGATAAAAGTTTTTCCTGCATATAGAATTTTGAGCCTGGTGGCGGCACTCTCTGAAAAAAGTGGTACCCATGCTCGTCTGCACATTTTAGAAATGACCCCTGTGACAGAAATGGGAAGGAAGGAGTTAATGGTTTGGATTCTCCAGCTGGCATTTTTTTTAGCAGTCTGAAAAAAAAACCACACACACAGGCTAGGATTCCACTGTCCACTAGCATCTAGATAAGAGCTGGGCCATAAATATCAGAGACGGGGACCAAGGAAGTGGACACATCCACACAGACTCACAGTTTAAAGGGATTGGTTCACTCAAATATAAACTTAAGGTTAAACAGGAATATAATTGGTCACTGATAAGTGTTCAATCTAATTGGGACAATTAAATACATACACGATAGATGGTTGGTGCATTCAAAGGGGGAATGGGAATTGTCTATCCTCAAGAGAGAATATAAGATGCTGAAAGACAGTGAGAAGGGAGTTTATCTTGGAGTTGAAGGAAGAAACTGTCCAAGAGACTAAGCTTGGCCCTACCCTTCTAGCTATGCCCATGGGAGCTGGCAGATAGCATAGGGTCAGTGTGTCTGGAAGAATAGCGAAGGGTAAGATTGATTCTAGCATTTCTCAGTAATAGCCTTTTACTATTTTGTCATCTGTTATTAAAAACAACAAATTACTCACCTGTAGTAATGTTGTTTCTTCCCAGGGATCCACTAATATTATTATTCTTTGCAGTGCCCTTTAAGGTGCGCACTGCCCCAGAGCCAAATAGAATGCTATGCTAATTATGGAATGTTTAGCTCGTGCATTCATTTTCAAACTGCCCTATTCTAACTGCCTGGCTTCTACCTCAGATTTATGTGAAGCCTACAAAGATGCCATAGTAAATATATAATAAAACGAATCATTTCAAATTAGTGGCCAACAGGGCCATAAAAAGTAGTAATAGGCCAAGCAATGGCCGAGAAAAACATGAAGAATGAGTCCTCTTTTCTGAGCCAGATTCACCCTTAGAAAAGAACGTAGTAGTTAAGTAGTAGGGAATGTGCCAGCAAATGACATACCCATCAAACTGAGAGACATCTCAGCTGTACAGAGTATTTTTCTGAGATTTTAAGGGGAGGACTAGGGGCGGGGAGTAATAATATTAGTGGATCCCTAGGAAGAAACAACATTACTACATGTGAGTAATTTTTTCTTCTAATCCCAGGAGTCCACTAATATTATTACTCTTTGCAGACTACGTAGCAGTACCACTAGGAGGTGGACAGAATCTATTTAGGAAAAAAACTCTGCAAAACAGCCCTTCCAAAATTGGCATCACTCCTGGCCTGTGTATCCAGGCTGTAATGCTTAGTAAAGGTGTGGACTTTACAGGTAGCTGCTTTACAAATTTCCTGAAGAGGAACATCTCTGCCAGCTGCAACGGTGGCAGCTGTGCCCCTTGTGGAATGTGCCCTAAAACCTGAAGGAGGGGCCTTACCCACCTTTGTGTAGCAAAATTGAATACATTGGACTATCCATCGAGACATAGTCCTCTTTGAAGCAGGAGATCCCTTACCTACTTCTCCATAGGTAAGGAACAACAGTTGTCTGTCCTGCCTATGATCCTTAGTGTTGGCTATATAATAGCTCAATGCTCTCTTCACATCCAGACTATGCAGCCTACGCTCACCAGAACTGGTGTGTGCTGTAAAAAAACACTGGTAAGGTAATAGACTGATTTAGATGAAAGTCAGAAACTACTTTGGGAAGGAATTTTCTGTTAGTTCTTAACACTACCTTATCATTGTGGAAAGAAATATAGTCCTGTTCCATACAAAGCTCCTAGCAGAGGTAAGTACCACAAGGGAAAACTACCTTCCAGGTAAGGTATTTTAGCTCTGCAGTAGCCACTGGTTCAAATGGCGGGAGCAAAAGCTGGGCAACACAAATGTTGAGGTTCCAAGCTGGCACTGGTTCCCTATGTGGGGGAAACAGGTGTAAAAGGCCCTTGAAGAACCTTCTAAATATAGGGTTCGAGGCTATTGATACTCCTTTCCCTACAAAGAGGTAGGCTGAAAGTGAAGCAAGATGAACTTTTAGGGGTGAATGTTGCAATTCTAGAGAATGCAGATGGGACAAATAATCTAGGATGATTGGAATGCCAGCCTGTGCTGGGGTTAGACCCTTTCCTGTGCACCAAATGGAAACATTTTTCCATTTTGAAACATACGTTTTCTTAGTAGAAAGCTTTCTATAACCTCTAAGGACTTCTAAAACTGTTTGAGAGTATTGGGAGTCTGGATACTCTAAGTCCTCAAGAGCCAAGCTTTGAGTCTGAGAGACATGAGACTGGGGTATACAACTCTGCCTTGGAAGAAAGTCAGCAGGTTGTACCTCTGAGGGAGGTAGATCGGTTTGTCCACTGACATTGAGAGTAACAGGGAGTACCCAGGCTGACTTGGCCAGTCTGGTACTGTCAGAATCATCGAGGCTGGTTGTGACCTGAGCTTGATGAGTACTCTGAGAATCAAGAGAAAAGGAGGAAAGGTGTAAAGGTATTTTCCTGTTCATTCGAAGATCAGGGCATCCACTGGGACAGTTCCCTTCACTGGGGCCCTGCAGCAATAAAGGGGTAAATGGTGATCCTGGTGTGAAGCAAAAAGGTCTAGCTCTACAGTTCCCCACTGCCTGAATAGAACTTGCACTACTTGGCTGTTCAGTGACCATTCGTGATGGGCCTGGTTTATCCTGCTAAAGGCATCTGCCAGTGTATTGCCTTTCCCTGGCAGATGAATTGCTTGTAGTGAGGCATTTATGGAGTAAATGAGACTCCATATTTTCATTGCCTCTTTACATAGTGGAGTGGATCTTGTCCCTCCCTGTTTGTTGATATAGTACATTGTAGTGGTATTGTCTGTTCTGACCTGAACCACTTTTCCCTTTATAAGATGAACGAAAGCCTGAATGGCCAAGTACACTGCTCTTAACTCTAAGAGATTTATGTGCAGGAGTGACTCTGCAGCACTCCAAGACCCATGAACTGTGTGATCCCCCAGGTAGGCGCCCCACCCTAGAAGGAAGGCATCTGTTGTGAGTATCAAGGACAGGGGTTCCAGTAGGAAAGGAACACCTTCCTTTAGGTTGTCAGGATCTTTCCACCACTGTAAGGCCTGTAGAAGAGTTTTTGTTACAGGGATTAGTTTTGAAAGTGGATCTCGTCTCTGGGACCAATGGGCCCTGAGGTGAAACTGAATGTCCCTCATTTGAAATCTGGCACCCATGACTATGCCTGTTGCGGCAGCCCTGTGCCCTAGCAGCTGTAAAAATTGAGTTGCTGGTTTTGGCTTGCCTAGGACAAATGAGATTGCTAGAAGCTGGATAGCCTGTACTCTTTCCAAAGGAAGGAGGGCCTTTCCCAGAATTGTATTGAGTTCTGCTCTTATGAACTGCAATACTTGGACTGGGTTGAGAACTGACTTCTTTAGATTTAAAAGAAATCCCAGGGAGGAGAGAGCACTTTGAGCTAGCAGTAAATGTGCTGACACTTGTTGGGATTTTCCCACAATCAGCCAGTCGTCCACATAAGGAAAAACTGTGACACCCAGTTTTCTGAGATGTGCCACTACTACTGCTATGCACTTTGTGAACACTCTTGGTGCAGAGGTAAGGCCGAAAGGAAGTGTTGAGAACTGGTAGTGGCCTGAGGGGAGAGTGAACCTGAGATACCTTCTGTGTGATTCTCTGACAGGGATGTGAAAATAAGCATTTTTAAGATCCAGAGAGGCCAACCAGTCCCCTTTTTGTAACGTTGGCAGAATTATTGACATGGTTGCCATTTTGAATTCGGGTTTGACCAAATACTTGTTTAAACATCTGAGGTCTAGTACAGTATAGGCCGCCACTCTCCAGTCATTTTTGTTGTTAGGAAGTATCTGGAATAAAACCCTTGCCCTCTTTGATTGAATGGAACAGGCTCGTCTGCTTTTATCAATAGTAAGTTTTTACTTCCTGCTCCAGCAATTTTCCCTCTGATGGAGGAAATGATGCAAAGCGTTTTACTCTTAGAGGGGGAAGGGACTTGAAACAAAGGGAGAGACCCTGACCCACTATTTCCAGGACCCACTTGTCTGATGTTATTTTTGACCAGTCCTGGAAATAGTGGGAAAGGCTGCCCCCTACTGAATGTGGAGAGGCAACCCGAAGGGAAGAGTCAGGGATTCTGCTTTTGCTGTTGCTGAGGTTGGGCAGAATGGGACCCTCTGCGAGAGCCTCTTCTGCCCCTAGCCCTGTAGAAATCCATCTGCTGGGGTAGGTAGTGTGTCTGCGGAGCAGCTTGCACTTGAAAGAAAGGTCTTCTAAATGTAGACCTGCCTCTGCCTCCCCTAGAATAAGAAGTGGAGGGAGAAGGTTTGTCTCTGGTGGAATTACTTCTGAAAGTAGCCTTGTATTCATCTATTTTCATCATGTAGGCTTCAGTTTGTGCACCAAGAAGGGAATGGCCCTCAACTGGGAGATCCATTGCTTTGTTTTGAGTGTCCTGGGTGAGGTTAGTAGCTCTCAGCCAGGCAAAACTTCTCATGACTATAGTGCCAGCCAAGCAATCTGGCCGCAGTGTCATTTGTGTCTGCTGCCATCTGGAATTGGTATTTGGAAGCCTCCAAACCCAATATGGCTGTTTCTAGTAAATCAGAAACAGTGAGAGAGGGATTTGCCTCTGCATTAGCCACCACAGACTGCCATAAAGCCTTTTAGTAGAGAGCAGCATAGGCCTGATAAGAGGCCTGCCTGATAACAAGGGATGCTGAGAGGTACCCCCTCTTAGCCATACTGTCCACCTTTCTGGAATCTTTTTCAGGTGGGTGAGAAGACAAGGGGGGTTTGGCCTTCTCGTAGGCTGCCTGCTGCACAATGCCCTGATGATCTGGGTGGCTGAATAAAAAGTCAGCACCAGATCTCTCCAGTTGGTACTTTTTGTCACATTTTTTATCAATGGGGTGACAGTCTGAGGAGCTTTTAAAATTTCCAGAATGTCTTTTCTGAAAAATGTGTAAAGAGGAAGCAGGATTCGTGCTGAGGGTGTTAACCCCATTAGTTCCATGTATTGAACCTCTTCTTCATCCTGTACCTCCTCAATTGGCTGGAGGTCTAGTGTTTCCACCATTTTTTTGATAAAAGAAAAATCCTCTGAAGGCCTAGGAGGGGAACCAAAATCTTGCTCAGGTGACACCTCAGGCTCTATTCCTTCCTCCTCATCCTCATAAGGCAGTAATGAAAAAATAAGACAAAATACTTCAGTTCTTTTGTTCTTATGCACAATTTAGACTATCTTGATAGAGAGAGATCTCCAGGGCATCTGAATTTTGCAGCGGAGACAGAAAATCTGAGGTAGAATCCAAGCAGTTAGAATAGGGCAGTTTGAAAATGAATGCATGAGCTAAACATTCCATAATTAGCATAGCATTCTATTTGGCTCCGGGGCAGTGCTGACCTTAAAGGGCACTGCAAAGAGTAATAATATTAGTGGATTCCTGGGGTTAGAAACATTTGTTTACTTTTCCTGTAACAGTGTTATTCTCTTGTGTTGAATATAGATATCCTGTAATGCTCCTTTTCACTTTCTATTAAGTAAAAAGCTATTTATTTACTCAACAGTTGTGACTGTGATGTCATTTTTTCTAAGGTGACACATGGCTTCCACTGGCTAAGGTAAACTCTGTTTAGCATCCGCCATCCGATAGAGACACACTACCAGGCTTTGATCTGTGCAATTGCACATTTGACTTACCCAGTTTTGTAAACGTGGGAGGTCGGCACTGGGTGAACCCAGCTGGTGGCAGTGAATACCAGAGGACAGACTCCTCTCTAAAAACTGTTCCAGCCCAGAGAGAGAGGTGGGTTGTCACGACCCCTTTCCTTGTTTTTGCTGTAAACAAATGGACCCCTTTAAGTCAAAAACAAGGAGTCATTTATGGCCTCTGCCCCCCCCCCACTTCAAGTGAGGACGTGATTATGGATTTGCATCAGTTGTACAGTGGGAGCCATAGACGCATAATACTGTTAAACAGTAATCAACTGTACTGTAAGTAAAAGCTTTTTTTTTTTACATGTGCTTTCTTAATGTTGTCAAAACCATTCCACTCATTTTGTACTCTCCCCCTGGATTTCTGTGCCCCAAGTGCATTATTTTACATTTTTGTGTTGAAACCTAGCTGCCAAACCCTTGACCACTGTTCAGGTCCTCTCAGGTCTCAGCTCGTACTTTTCTTTTTTTTGTGTTATTTCTTTTATACCTACATGCTCCACAGCAGCCACTCCTTCGGGCTTGCCAAGGCTGACCCTCAACCCATCCATCTTCCGAGTCTCCACCTCACATCGCAGCCAGCCCCCAGGGTAACCTGGCATAACACTTCGCTGAATGGATCCCTCTCCTCCGAGGGGGAAAACACCAGCCGGGGGAGGCAGACCAGCACAATACTTGGCCCCTGGGGTGCTACTGAGATGGAGAGCTCGGTAGGACCTGTATGACCTCAGAGAGAGAGAGAGAGAGAGCAGGCAGCTGTCATCCAGCTGCCGTGTAGCGGTATTTCCGCTTTTCTAGCTGATCCCTCTTGCGTGTGTCAGCAGTGCTCCTGGGCTTCACCAGAGGCCGCTGTGGCGCAATGACAACCTGCTACCCACCCCAGGAGAGGAGAGCAGTCCTATGGATGCTTGATCCTCTCCTGCCCCTGCCAGCCCCCGACATCCCGAGTCCGTTCCTGAACCCGGGTCCCTGGCGTGAGCCGAGGTAAGGTGCCAGCGCCTCAACCCTCTGCGCCACCAGGCTGGCATCTGCTCGTACTTTTCCATCCTGCTGCAGATCTTGGTATCATCATGCAGAGTCAAACCTTCCCTTCTTGCTCCTTTGCAATTTCTCTTATAAAAGACATTAAAGAGGACCAGGTCCGACATCGATCCCCGAGGTATCCCCTCTTATCACCCTCCCTTCCTTGGAGTGAACTCCATTTACTACCAGCCTCTGTCCCCTTTCCCCTAACCAATTTCTTGCCCAGTTAACAATCTTTTTACCCAGCTTGCTCAATAGTCTCTCATGTGGAATGGTGTCAAAAGCCTTACTGAATCCAGATAGGCCATATCCACTGCTCCTCTTTTTTTTTTTGTATACTTTATTTCTTCACGCCAGAACCAGGGCATCCTTACAGAGTGCCCACACGACTCTGCCTCTACTCCCAGTCTGAAACCCACACATCTATCTCCTTCCCGATCCATGGCAGGTTCAGGCTCCCCCGGATCACCCCCCGCCTGGCCTGTCTGAGAATTAGAGGGACCTACCGTGGGCTTGGGATGCTCACAGAAGACTTTGATGTATTGGGTCCGACAGCGGGATGTGAGCAGGTCCCTGGGGCCTCCTTCATCTCCACTGGTCACCAGATGGGTTTTCTCATGAATAATTGCCCCTCAGAGTTCCAGACATGCAATGACGTCTAATGGTGCAGCGTGCCAACGTCTGCCGGAACTTCGACCCTTGTAGCTGCATCACTGCTCATTCCTGCACTGCCCCTGAATGATGCCAGAGGCTGCCCAGGAGCAGCAAGTACCCTGGATCCCTCCCTGGGTAGGGAAAGCAGTACTTTGGATACTCGATACCTTCCCTTCCCTGCTGACCCCCAATGGCCCAGGCTTTTGTTCCCGAACCCGGGTCGCTGGCGTGGCATTAGGTGTGGCATCTATTGTTATTAAGTAGTTGCTGACGGAGCTTGTGTCTGAATGGGTCCAATTTTGATTCGATGGTGATATCCCTGTGCAGAGATTTGAACCAGACTGGAGCTCTGTACACAAAAGAACGCTGATACAGAGTTGTGTGACATCTAGGAACATTGAAGACATTGAAGAATGCTAGGAGAGACATTATCCCTATCATTTTCCTGTAAAAGTTGAGGAACTTGCTGTGTCAGTTTATCTAGCAGCTCCGGATCGCGAAGGAGACCAGGGTACAGTCTCCAAAAGGTTAATCAGGAAGATTTACCTAAAGAAAGCAACACAATGAGTGGAGCATGGTAAGAAAAATGAATGGGGCCATGTTTCACCTCTGAGACAGTTCCCAAATGCGCCATAGAAATACTTAGATAATCCAACCTTGGATGTCTCCCGTGCCTGGGGAATTAATGGGTATACTCCCGAAAATTAGGATTCAAAAAACACCAGGTATCTACCAGCCCGTGAGATCGTAACATCCTACTGAGGTACTGGTTAGCTGGAGAAAAATGAAAGGCCTTGGGAATAGAAGCATCCAAATCTGGATTCATAGTAAAGCTTAAGTCCTCACCCTAAATCACTTGACCCTGTATATGGTCCAGTAGAACAGTAAAAAAATGAAGAAAGGGTATGCACAGTTGTGCCTGGGGGAAAATACGTATTTACTAAAACCTCTGCTTCCTCAAATGGTTCTGGGAATGAGGAACAGCTGGACAACAATGGGCTCAGGGAGGGTTAGGGCAGTGAAACGTAGGCACATCCCAAATCACATACCACTACGAAACTCCTATGCTGCATGGCAGGGCAGGACTGCCACACACAGGCACTCAAAGTAGTGACTGGGATGGATATTGCAGTCCACCATGGTGGAGACCCCAAGGGGAAGGGTGGCAGAGGACCCCAGAGGAGGAGGAGGAAACAAATCTTAGTGGGGGATTTGATAGTAAGGGGGTACAGTTGGAGACAGGTAGGGAGGAGGAGAGGGTGGCAAGGTTCCTTCCCAGTGCCACGGCTCATAGGAATGGAAGGAGGATCCTGAAGATCACTGGGGAGGCAGGTAGGGATGGAGAGTTAGATGTTATTGTCCACCTGGGGACAAATGACTTGGCTGGGGAGAGGCCAGATGCAGTTCAGGAGGAGTTCAGGAAATTGGGGAGGGGTCTAAGGCAAGTAACACAGTCTGATACTTTCTTGGAGGTGATACCTGTCCATGACAAAGGGGATGACAGGAGGCTCCAATCCAGGGACCTCAACTTATGGTTGAGGAAATGGTGCATAGAAAATGATTCGGATTCGCTGGGGACTGGGGCTCCACCTGGAGGGATGGAGGCCTGTACAGGGGCGACAGCCTGCATCTCTTCAGGAGGGGGACTGAGATTCTTAGTGAACAATTTAAATGCTATACATTAGTAAGCATTTAAACTAGCAAAGGGAGGGAAGCAGAATAAGGCAGAAAGACATAGTCTGCCCCCCCATGATTACAGGGTCAGCAGTGGGAATTCCAAGGGTGACAAGTTCCACAGGGAGCAAACACAAATAGAAAATCAGGAGGAGGAGGGAAGGGGAAGAGGAAAGATAATAGTGGAGGAAAAGCGGGGGGGGGGCAAAAAGGCAAGAAGGGAGACAGCAGTATAAAATGGAGAGCCATGTGTGTAAATGCTCGAAGTGTGGGTAACAAGATGGCGCAGATGAAAAAATTACTCACCTTAGTAATTGTGTTTCTTCTAATGGAGTCGTGCTGTATTCTGACATATGCAGTATGCCCTAGCACTGCAGCTGCTCCAGAGAGGAATGGGTTAAATTCTATACAGGGCATAGAATCTTGAGCTCGAGCTCGGTTTTCAAACCTCTATCTGTGGTGACTCAGAGTGCAACCGTCAGATTCTTACTAGCAAACTAACTACACCCCTGGTGTGGAAACTGTAAAACATAAGTCAACAGGCAACAACTGGGTCCCATAAGACTCAAGTCAAGAACCCAAGAAACACATACACAGGTAGTGGACAAAATATCTAGATATAATATGAAACAACCGAAACAACAAAACCCCACCCTGAAAAGGAGGAAGGATACAAGTACACCCCTGAGGTGCAACACTGTACCTGCCAGCCCACTTCCCAAAAACCAGGTTCTGAGAGGGGAGGCAGGGGGGAGGGCAGAATACAGCAAGACTCCATTAGAAGAAACACAATTACTAAGGTGAGTAATTTTTTTCTTCAAACAACATGAAGTCTTGCTGTATTCTGACATATGCAGACTACCAAGCAGTTCCTCCATGGAGGAGGGTACCGAACCTATTTTGGGAATAGGCTCTGCAGTACTTCTGTACCAAACCTAGCATCAGTCCTAGCCTGGATATCAGGAGATTAACGCTTGGTGAATGTATGGACTGTTTTCCAGTTGGCTGCCTTGCAAATCTCTAATAAGGGAATATCCCTTGCAGCAGCCAAGAAGCAGCTGTACCCCTAGTCGAGTGATCCCTCAGGCCAGAAGGAGGTGTTTTTACCTAGCTTGTCATAACAGAATTGCTTACAACAGACAATCCACCTGGCAATAGTTATTTTAGTAGCAAGCCTACCTTTTCCCACCACCATAAGTGAGAAATAACTGAAGACAGTCATTCCTGTGTGCTTTAGTATGTCCAATGTAGTAGCTAAGTGATCTTTTAACATCCAGGCTGTGTAATCTTCTTTCTCCAGAAGAAGAATGATCAGTGAAAAACAGGAAGAGACATAGATTGGTTCAAGTGAAAATCTGAGACCGCTTTAGGCAACAACCTCCTATTGGTTCTGAAGACCACCTTATCGCTATGAAATTAAATAAAGTCAGGTTCAACTGACAAGGCCTGTAATTCACTAATTCACCTTGCAGAAGTGATAGCTACCAGAAATACAGTTTTCCAGGTCAAGTACTTAAGCTCAGCCAAAGCCAGAGGTTCAAAGGGTGGCTAAATAAGCTGAGCAATGCAGACATTCAGATGCCAAGCAGGGGTAGGTTCCCGAAAAGGAGGGTTGACATGAACCAGACATTTAAATAACTTACCAAAAACAGGGTGAGATGCCAGGGAAGAGACCTTCCCAGCGGACAGAAATGCAGACACAGCTGCTAAATGAACCTTTAATGTAGTTGACCTGAGGTCTAAGCCATTAAGTTGAACTGGGTAATCCAAAACTGTGGCAATGCCAGCAGCATCTGGCAAACTATCCTCCTGGGAACACCAAATGCTGAATCTTTTCCATTTGTAATTATAAGTTTTTCTGGTAGAGGGTTTCCGAGAAACCTTGAGGATATCCAAAACTCCCTGTGAAAGATGCAGGCCTGCGTACTCCAACTCTTCAAGAGCCAGGCCTTGAGATTGGAAGACTGGAGGTTGGGGTACCAGATTCTCCCCTGAGATGAGGTTAACAGATTGTGTCTCTTGAGACGAGACAGAGGAAATGAGACTGCTAGGGACAACAACAGAGGATATCAGGGTTGTCTGGCCCAGTCCGGTGCCACCAGAGTCACTGTGCAGGATTGTGACCTGATCTTGACTAGAACCCTGAACAGCAGGGGAAAGGGGAGGAAGGCATAAAGGAACTTGCCTTTCCAATCCAATAACAGAGCATCCAGGGGAACAGTTCCCAGAACTGGAGGTCTGCAGCAGAACAGAGGAAGTTGGTGATTGTCTGGGGCTGCGAAGAGATCTATCTCTGGAGTGCCCCATCTGGTAAAGACTTTCAGAACAAGAGGATTCAGGGTCCATTAGTGATGACCCTGGGAGATTCTGCTCAGGGCATCTGCTAGCACATTGTCCTTCCCTTGGAGGTGGACTGCTATTAGGGAAGCTTGAAGGGAGTAGGCCAGAGACCATACTTTAATGGCCTCTGTGCAAAAGGTTGTAGACTGAGTGCCTCCTTGCTTGTTGATGTACCACATGGTGGTGGTATTGTCAGTCCTGACCTGAATTACCTTGCCCCTCACTGAATCTGAGAAGGCTCGGAGGGCCAGTAATACCGCCCTGAGTTCCAGAAGATTGATATGAAGAAGAGACTCTTGTGGAGACCAAACCGACCAGGACAGAAGCATCTGTGGTAAGAACCACTGTTGGAGTTTGGTTCAGAAATAGGACACCTTGCCTGAGATTGTCCTGATCCAGCCACCACTGGAGGGCTTGGACCAGAGTGTGAGACACTGGAATCAGCTTGGTAAGAGAATCTTTCTTTTGACACCAGAAAGACCTTAGATGGAACTGAATGTCCTTCATTTGAAATCTGGCTCCTTGCACCACTGCAGTGGAAGCTGCCATGTGGCCTAGGAGCTGTAGAAAATGTCTTGCTGGGTGAAAAACCAAAGGGTGGAAGGAGGAAGCTAGATCTGTAAGAGTCTTCACCCTTGCCAGTGGAAGGAAAGCCTCTGCCTAAACAGTATCTAACTCTATACCTATGAAGCTGAGGAGTTGCACTGGCTTGAGAACTGACTTTGGCAGATTGAGAAGGAATCCTAGAGAACTGAGCAGATCCTGGGTGACTTGTAGAGCTTACTTGACCTGGTCAGAAGACTGTCCTACAATAAGCCAGTCGTCCAGATATGGGAACAGAGAGATCCCCTGCCTTCTGAGGAAAGCCACTGCTACTACTGCAAGGCACTCTGTAAACACTCTTGGAGCTGATGTTAGGCCCAAAGGCATGGCTCTGAACTGGTAATGGCCTGAAGGCAACTCGAACCTGACATACTTTCTGTGGGAGCACCTGATAGGAATATGGAAATAGGCATCCTTGAGGTCCAGGGATGCTAGCCAATCCCCTCGCCTTAGAGAGGGAAGAATTACTCACAGAGTCACCATTTTGAACTTTGGTTTTAAAATGTTTGTTCAAATACCTTAAGTCTAAGATGGGTCGCCACTCCCCTGTCTTTTATGGGGTAAGGAAGTATTTGGAGTACAGATCTTTGCCCCTGTGAATAGTAGGGACTCTATCCATGGCTCTGAGAGCCAGCAGAGAGAAAACCTCTGCTTCTAGAGCAATGGTTTCAGAGATGTTTGCAGGTGGAAAGGACCTGACCCTCATTTCTGGAAACTTTTTGAAACTGAGGGCCAATTCCTGGCTTACTACTTCCAGGACCCACTTGTCTGAGGCAACAGACTTCCAGGCCTGGAAGTAGTAAGCCAGCCTGCCTCCTACTGGAATTGGGGAGTCGACCTGGGCTGACACATCAGGGTGTCTGCTTGGCAGGAGCCTTGGACTGGGAAGAGCATGCAGTCCTGCTCATCCCCCTTCTGCCTCTCCCTCGGAAGAACCCCTCTGGGGAACGGGAGAAGAGGCCTGGGCTTGGTAGAAAGGCCTATGGAAAGGCCTGCCCCTGCCCCTAGACTGCTGCTTCTGAGGAGTGGCTTGCCTTTCTTTGGCCTGTGCACTCCTGTAGGTGGTCCTGTACTCATCCATTTTCTTCATGCAAGCCTCTGTCTGCTCCTCAAACAGAGAGTTACCCATCACAGGAAAATCCATGACCTTAGCCTGGGTGTCCTGAGAAAGGCTAGTGCATCTGAGCCAAGCAAATCTCCTGAGAGACACAGATGTAGCCATGACTCTTGATGCTACATCATTGGAGTCCACAGCAGCATGAAATTGCACTTTGGATGCCTCAATCCCATCAGCAGCCACCTCCTCCAGCTTTTTGGGCTAGCTTGGGGGAAGCCTTTTTAGCCTGTTCCAGAACCATATACCACCTAGACTTCTGGTACCTAGCTGCACAGACCATATAATTCACCTGTCTGAGTCCCAAGGAGGATGCCAAATATTGTTTTTTGGCCACGGCATCCACCTTCCTGGAGTCTTTATCTGGGGGGTGTGAAGCCAAAGGTATGTTAGCCCTGTCACAGGCTATAGCCTGCACTACCCCAGCATGGCTGCAATGGTTGAACAAAAACTCCGTACCTGAGCCTGACAGCATATACCTCCTGTCCATTCTCTTATCCACAGTAGGTAAAGAGCTTGGTGTCTGTAAGATCTTTTTTGTCTGTTTCCCCAATGACTTATGGAGGGGAATAGACAACCTTTTGGACTCTGGGATGTCCATCATTTCCACAAAATCAGGCTCTTCTTCCTCCTCAACAGACTCAACCATAGGGAGCTGGAGGGTTTCAGCCACCTTTCTGTAAAACAAATAGTGAGATGGGGGCTCAGAAAGCCTTGGAGGGGAGACATTAGAGGGTCTGTCTGGGGAGATGTCCGGTTCAATGGACACATCCAGACCTCCCAAATCATAGCCATCATCATCATCCTCCGGTAGTTCTTCATCTCCCTCCCACTCCAATTCATAATAGACATCCGGATCGTAATCTGATGGAGTCAGATCAGACTGAGCTGAGCGCCTAACCGGTGGTGCCGGATCGGACGGAACCAGGTGAAGCGATTGAACAATGCTAATCGCCGTGGCTATTTCCTCAGTGGTTGGAGTAACAGGTGCTGGATCAGAACCATCTGACTTCTTGTGCTTTTTTTGAGGAACCGACCCCTCAGGATCGGCTCTCCGTTTGCCCGAGGACGTCTCGCCCAGATCAGTAGGCACCTCCTCAAGTTCAGTCAGAACTGAACTGGGCTTGCCATCTGGGTCAGCGGACTTCGCAGCTGCCGTATCCTTAAGCCTACTCAACCTTTTTTCCAGAGTGGCTTTTGGAATGTTTTTGCAGATTTGGCAGTCTGTTTTGAGGTGGTCAAACCCTAGACAATAAACACAGATGAGGTGGGGGTTGGCCTTAGCATCGGTGTCCCCACACTCTGTACAGTGTTGAAACCCAGTAGGACCGTTTTTTTTCGTGTGGTTCTCAGACATGGCCAGGCTAACCAAATTACCCTTAACAGCTTTCAGCCAGGTAATACACCCCTATCGGTTACTAACCGTGTTATGGGTTGTGGAAAGAAAACGAATTTTTTTTTTTTTGAAACCGATAGGAACCGGCACACCACTAAATCTCAGAAATTACACAACAAAATACAATGGTCGGTTCCCAACCGGACCGACTGATAAGGAACTGAAGTTTACAATTTTCACACCAATAGAATTCCACTACCTTATCTATACTACTTACTGTACCGTAGACAGAGGCTCAAAAACCGAAAGAAAACAAATCGGTTGAAAAACCGACGCAATTCAAACTTTTACTAAACCGAAGCAAAGGGGAAATCTCCAGAGCGACCTCACAGTTAGACAGAGTAAAGAATCTGACGGTTGCACTCTGAATCACCACAGACAGAGGTTTGAAAACTGAGCTCGAGCTCAAGATTCTATGCCCTGCATAGAATTTAACCCATTCCTCTCCGGAGCAGCTGCAGTGCTGCTGGGGCATACTGCATATGTCAGAATACAGCAAGACTTCATGTTGTTTGAAACATAGATACATAGATGTTGCCAACAGATAAGGGCCTTGTGGCTCATTGAGTCTTCCCTATCCCTCTTTCTAATGCTTAAGGTACCCTAGATGCTACGACAAGCCCCCAATCCTAGCTTAGTAATTCCCATGTGCCTATCTCACACATTCTTGAATCCCTGAACTGTGGCCACCCCCACCACTTCCTGGGGAAGACTGTTCCGTCTCCCCACAACCTTTTCAATGAAGTAGAATTTCCTCAAGTTCCCCCTGACTTTTCCCCCTTTTAGTCTCATGCTGTGCCCCCTTGTTCTGCTAGTTCCCTTCATGTGCAAGATGCTTCCCTCTGGCACCCTGTTGATCTCCTTCAGATACTTGAAGGTCTCTATTATGTCCCTCCTCTCTCTTCTTTCCTCCAAGGAGTACATATTGAGAGCTCTGAGTCTCTCCTCATACGACTTATGCTGCATCCCAGACACCATTTTTGTGCCCTCCTCTGTACCGTCTCCATCTTGTCTATATCTTTTTGGAGATGGGGCCTCCAGAACCGAACACAGTACTCCAGATGAGGCCTTACTAGGGAGTTGTACAATTATACCACCACTTCCCTCCTTCCATTTGTTATACCCCTTCCTATGCACCCTAATATTCTGTTTGCCTTTTTGACTGCTTTGTCACACTGTTTAGATCACTTTGAGGTTGTCTTCTATGACTACCCCATATCCCTTTCCTGTTTGGTGGCCTCCATTGTTACCCCGTCTAGTTCATACTCGATCCTACGATTCCCTCTCCCCAGGTGCATAATCCTGCACTTTTTTGCATTGAAACCCAACTGCCATTTCTTGGACCAGTTTTCTAGCCTCTTCAGATCTCTCATTTTTTCTATACCTTCCTGTGTATCTACCCTGTTACATAGCTTTGTATCATCCACGAACAGGCTACATGGCCACATGGTGGCCTCTAGGCAGACCTAGGGGCCACCATGGCAGCAGGAGACCTGGACATAGCAGCAATTACAGAGACCTGGTGCAATGAAAACAAGGACTGGGAGGTAGCCATACCAGGGTATGTGCTATTCAGGAGGGACAGGGTAGGTAAAAAGGGAGGAGGGGTGGTTCTTTACGTGAGGCAGAACATAAAGGCCACGGAACTACAAGGGGGACAGAGTAAGGTGGAGGTACTGTGGGTCACCCTGGAGACAGGAACTGCTATTAGGATAAGGGTAATCTACAGACCTGCAGCACAGGGGGAGGAGGGAGATTGGGATATGACTGAAGAAATCCAAGGGATGGCTAACAAGGGCAAGGTACTGTTAGTGGGGGGACTTCAATCTACTAGGTTTGGATTTGAGCCTACGTGCTACAGGTTCAGTTAGAAGTAAGGAAATCCTAGACTGCCTGCAGGGGGCGTTCCTCAGGCAACTAGTTAAAGAACCCACTTGTGAGGGGGGTGTACTGGACTTGATACTGTCAAGCAGTGACAGTGTCGCTGATGTCACAGTGGGAAGCCACCTGGGGACCAATAATCATCATACGGTGTGGTTCAGCATAAGGACTTGGCCAGAACCAAACCACACTAAAACGATGGTCCTGGACTTCAGGAGGGCCAGTTTCAAGAAAATGGGAGAGTGCCTCAAGGAAGTCATAGCAGGAATAGGGAATAAGGGTGGGATATAGGAAAACTGGGCAAAAATAAAGAAGGCCATTAGAAGGCAACAAACCTCTGTGTCAGGCAGGTTAAAAAGAGCAAGAAAAGAAAGCTATGACATTCCAAGGAAGTAACAGACAAGGTAAAGGAAAATAAGCAGGCATTCATAAGGTACAAGATGACACAAAAGGAAGAGGATAGGGAGGGTTATCAGGAGACACAAAGGGAGGAAGGGAAGGCAGTTAGGAGAGCTAAAGCACAAATGGAGGAAAACATTGCCAAATCAGCAAAAAAGGAGGATAAAACATTCTTCAGGTACAAAAGTGAAAAGAAAAGCAAGGCAGGGATAGTAAGACTAAATGCAGAGGGGTGAGGAAGAGGACCAGAAGAAAGCTGAAATACTAAATAAGTACTTTTGTTCAGTATTCACAAAGGAAGGGGCAAGTGATGGGCCACAGACTGTGGAGATGGGCATCAAGGGAAGGGTGGTGGACATTAGCCCCTTTAGGAGGAGCGAGTCCTCAGGGAACTAGCTGAACAAAAAGTAGACGAGGCAATGGGGTCGGACAGCGTTCACTCTAGGATACAGAAGGAACTAAAGAAGGAACTGTCCGCGCCTCTGATGGTCCTGTTCAATCTATCAATGGATATGAGGGAAGTTCTGGGGGATTGGATATGAGGGAAGTTCTGGGGGATTGGAGGAGGGCAGATTGGGTCCCACTACACAAAAGTGGAGATAGGGAGGAGGCAGGAAACTATTGACCGGTAAGCCTGACTTTGGTGGTGGGCAAGGTTATGGAAACACTAGTTAAAGAAAGGATTGGGGAATACCTTAAAACCAGTGGATTACAGGATCCGAGGCAGCATGGGTTCACAGGGGGAAGATATAGCCAAACAAACCTGATAGAGTTTTTTGGCTGGATTACCAGGGAGGTGGATCAGGTAGAGAAGAGGCGGATGTGGCCTGTCTGGATTTCAGTAAGGCCTTCGACACCACTCCACACAGAAGACTGGTAAATAAGCTAGGCAGCCTGGGAGTAGGTCCAAAGCTAGTAAAATGGGTATGAAGTTGGCTAAGTAACAGAACTCAGAGGGTAGTGGTAAATGGAGTTCATTCAGAGGAAGGTAAGGTAATGAGTGGGGTGCCTCAGGGGTCAATACTGGGACCGGTCCTCTTCAATGTCTTTATTAGTGACATCGTAAAGGGGCTGGAAGGAAGGGTATGCCTGTTTGTGGATGGCACAAAAATCTGCAACAGAGTGGATACACGGTTGGGGGGAGAAAAAAATGTAGGAAGATCTAAAAAAGCTAGAAGGCTGGTCAAGGTCTGGCAACTGAGCTACAACACAAAAAAATTTCAAATTATTAACATGGGGCACAGAAACTCAAAGGCAACATATAATTTGGGGGGTCGAGTTGTTAACAACTACAAAACAGGAAAGGGATCTGGGGATCATCGTATCTGATGACTGGAAGGTAGCAAGGCAGTGGGAAAGGCTAGTAGGATGCCAGGATGCAAAGGGAGGAGTGTCACCAGCAGAAAAAGGGAGGCAGTGTTGTTACCCCTGTATAGATCAATGGTGAGGCTGCACCTGGAGTACTGTGTCACAGCTACCCCATTTCTTTACTGAAAATCTAAAAGGAAAGATTCTGGTGTTATATATTAAATAGATAATACAAACTTAGAAAAAAAGACAATACATCTAACAGAAGGTTACTAAACCTCAGAATAGCAGCAAAAGAATAAGCAGATAAAGTAAGGTACAAATGACAAAGCAGAAAAATATTGCCCACAGATCTATCTGGGGAAAGTCCAGGACATACTTTTCCAAAGGTACCATCTTTGGATACTGGACAATTAATTTAAATCCCTATTGTATATAGTCAACAATTACTCTCTGACTGATGTTTTCTAAGTCTAGCTTAGTAGCCCATTTTTGCTGTAATGCCAGTTGACAGTACAACTGCAGAATACAGAATTTAAAAATTGTGAGTCAAACAATTAAGAGTGCCAGGAGGAAGGAGGTGGTGCTGCCATTGTATTGCTCACTGGTGAGGCCCCACCTGGAGTACTGTATCCAGTTCTGGAGACCACTCCTCCGCAAGGACAAGGTGGATGTGGTACAGATGAGGGCAACCATGAAACAATGCAGCCCCCACCCCCACCCCCACCCCCACCCGGAGAACCATTACAAGCAGTCCTCTCCTTGGATGCTGAAAAAGCCTTTAATCGGCTAGACTGGAATTTTTTGGATTACACCTTGGGGCATTTCAGCTTTGGGAAGAAATTCAGGGGTTGGGTAAGCAATCTTTATACTAATCCCAGAGCTAGGATCTGTGCCAATGGGGTGATATCCTCATACTTTCCAATCAGCAGAGGTACAAGACAAGGCTGCCCTCTCTCCCCTCTTTTATCTACTTTAAGCCTCAAACCTCTGGCTGCCTGTATTAGACAGGGGAAACCTTCCAGGGAATTAAAGTTCAGGACATGGAGATTAGGGTTTCCATGTACACGGATGATACCCTTCTGTATATCTCAGATCCAGTTAATGCCCTACCCAAAATCCTGGGACTCCTCTAGGAGTTTGGAGAACTCTTGGTATAAAATCAAGCCCAGAAATTCTCCCCATGGGAGTACCCCCCCCCTCTAGATCATTGCTGCCCAACCTATCTGAGCTCAACTGGTCTAAAACTGGGTTCAGATAGATAGGGGGTTGGATCCCAACAGACATTACTAAATTGTATCAGGTGAATTATCTGAAGATATCACAAGAGAGCAGAGTGGACTGTAACCGCTGGAAAGAGCTCCCTCTCTCCTTGGCGGGTAGAATTGAGGTGGCCCATATGAATATCCTCCCCAGATTATTATTTATCTTTTCCTCTATCCCACTCAGGCCCCCCTAGGGCTTACTGGAATGGGCTGAGAAAGGCTCTGTTCAAATTTATTTGATCTGGGAAGAAACCTAGAGTTAGGTGGAAGGTAATGACATCACCTAAGCAAAAAGGTGGGATGGGGGTCCCTGACCTACAAGTTTATTTTTGGGCGGCTTAGATGAGAGGACTCCTCTCTGTTATGTCAAGTGTACCGCCTCGCTGGGTAGAAATTGAATTGGCCTCTGCTCTGCTGAAACACATGGCTGATATGGTGTTTCTGGATTTGCCAAGACTTAAAAAACTTTCTTTTCGCAATTTCCTCACAGAAATATCTGGGATGGCATGGCGAGAAGCCTGAGTAACTCTACACTTTCCGCTTGAACTGAGCTGTTCAACCACAATACTCAGCTGCCTGGACTTACCACCTCTCACCTGGGACCATGCATATAGCCGCTGGGCCAGACAGGGGCTATGCAACCTGGGGCACTGCTTCTTGGGAGCCCATTTCAGATCATTCCAGCAACTACAGGCAGAATTGAACTTACGACAGTTTGACTTCTATAGGTACTTCCAACTATGGCATTATCTCTCCTCTATAAATTTTGATCCCTCCTCAGCACGTCAGACTAATCCACTCCAACAGACCTTTATTTTCTTGCTAAACCCCAAGGCTCAACAGTGTATTATCTCCTCACTGGTACAAGCCATGGGCAATATCAAAGATGATCACCTCATAGCCCTTAGGGAGAAATGGCTGTTGGAATGGGAAATCTCATTGCCAGAGGAAGACTGGCTAAAGGTTTGTGGGGGGGGGGTCCACGAGACCACTGCCTCCCTAATGTGGAGAGAATTTCGGTGGAAAATAATTCATTTTTTCAGACCCCCAGTCATCTTGAAACATTTAGGCACTCACACATCAGACCTTTCTTGGAGAAACTGCCAGCTGCAGGGCACCTACTTTCACATATTTTGGGACTGCAGAGTGTTGGAAGACTTTTGGAAAAGGGTGCACTCAGAAGTAGAGAGTATGCTCAACACCCCCCTTCCCTGAGACCCTCAATTTTGGTTATTTGGACTCCCTTCGGATCCACTAAAATCCAGAGCACTTAATTATCTCTTTTATATCTGTGTAGCAGCAGCTCTAAAATGTACAACATCTTGCTGGCTTTTCCCTAAACCCCCACACCAGATTTATGATATATAATTGGTCTCAAAATCTTAGAAAAGAAATCCCTTACCGCTAAACTGAGATTGTCTATGGATAAATTTAAAGGGAAATGGTTGCCTTTTTTTTTTTCATTATATTGCAGATAAGGAACAGAAATCCACCTTGGAGGTTATAGCAAAGTATGTTAGTTAAGCATTCAAGGGATAGTTGTTGCCTCCTTTAAGCTACGGCCCTCAGGAGGGCTCCCTCGTCTCCCCCGCTGATCCTGGACGGGATACAGCTCCCTACTTGAACTCCTTCTTGGATTTCTTCCCTCTTCTGGATGACATCGCACCCCTTTCCCCTTCAATATTTCACCTAATCTGCTCCCCCTCTCCCCTTCTTTTTCATCCCCTCTCCATTTCTTGTCTTTTCTCATTTCTATGTCCTTGCTATCAGCTAAACAGGGCATTTCTGTTCATTATCTAGGGATTTATGGACGGAATATTTTCTTCTTATTGTGTAATTAATTGCCCTCATATCAACCTGAGTTTGTAGTGCCAGACAATCTTCTGATGTTATTTATTAATTTTTCTCTGACCCTCTCATATCTGTATATGTTGTATGTCATGTTTGTTCATATCATAAAAGCTTAATAAACTTTTATTTAAAAAAAAAACTGCAGGTGGAGGGTCTATTTCAGAGAAAAGGCACAAAAAGGGGGGAAATTTAGGAGATGTAAGGAAATACTTCATGGAAAGGGTCGTGGATGACTGAAACAGCCTGCCTGAGGAGGTAGTGGGGGCAAAAACTGTGGGGAGTTTCAAGCATACATGGGATAGGCACAGGGGCATGTGGGGTATAGGAAGGGGGAGAGAGGATACCAGTGACCAAATAGGGTCAGTGGTGTCAGAATAGGTAGGGAAAAGATGCAGACTATGGGGACCTACCAGTTATTTTCTGTCAAAGAGATCTATGTTTGTATGTTTCAGTATTGTACCTCTGCCAACCAGAGCGAAGCATTCTGAACACAGGTTCCCACATGTTAAATGTTAGAATAAAGGTTCCTGCTAATTTTTTGTTACTAAAAAAGGAAAGAGTAGGGCAATTTCTCCAGTGTCCTGACCAAATTTCCCACATTCACTAAACTACTACCAACAACTTAATCTGGTTCAGTCTCAGTTGGTTTTCATTTCTGTCCCCCTGACAGTAGGCAGCATTTTCTAGCCCTCCTTTCCTGGTCAACAAAAACTAAAATAAATAAATGAGTAACAGTTAGTGGTGGGCAAGGCAGAGCAGGCTCAAGCCTAGTGCCTGGCTTGGCTCAGCTGGATCTTTATATGACACTGAAAGCCAAGGTCAAGTCAAGCAGTTATGCTCACAGTAAGCAGTATTGTCAACCTAAGCAGTTAGTGTAGTGTCTGAAACCTTCAACTCCTATGTAGAGAACATCCTGCAGTAGTCAGGGCTCAGCTTGTGCTGTGGCTCAGAGAGTCAAGTCAAGCCAAACCCCTGGCTCAGCTATGGCTTGGCTCTAGGTGAAAAGTTCCTGTCTTGCTCACCTATAGTGACAGTGGGTTATAAAAGGGTTGTGACAGAGTAGGGGTTACTCTGGGTGCTGGGGCGGGGGCTGTGAGAATGTTGAAAATTATAGTTGTCCATCCTTGTCGATATACGGGACAATGTTGCACATGTGATCCTTCATGTCCTGCCACCTTAAAACATTACAAAGTAAGGCTTCAGCTACAGCCAGCAGGAATAATTATGTGTATATGTGTGTGTGTGTGTGTGTGTGTGTGTGTGTGTGTGGCTGTGGTCAATGAAATTAAAGGCAGTGGCCTATGTACGCCCCCCCAAACAAAAGACACACAGAGCTATAGCTAGGCAGGCTGACTGCGAGGGTTGAGGGCCTCATTCATCCTGCAGCATGCAACCGATTCCATCTGCCACCCCCCCCCCAACATCTCGGTGGCCTGCTACAGCTAGGCAGGTACAGTCAATGGAGTTCCTCCAGCAAAGCAGTGTTAAAACACATGTTATTGTTGTTTAATTATTGTCAGCAGACCAGTTTTGATTGTTTATGCTTCACTTGTCTGTGCCCAGGATTGTTGTAAATTATGCATGTTACCTTAAGTGATGAACTTGCTTGTGCTGCAATGTCTCTGCTGGCTGTTTTGTACTTGAACTGCTAAAACTGAGGAGTTTGCTGTGATTATTTTGCTGAACTGTGGAGTTTGCTGTGCTTTGCTTGACTCGCCATTTCTCCCTCCCTCCCCTTTGTCTGGGGTCTGTTTCCCACCCTGACCCTTGGAGATCCTTTGTTTGGAATGTGTGACCCCTTAAGCCCCTTACTAACGTATTTCCTTTCCTTTTAGGCTAACTGTGAGGGGTGAGTGCCTCAGTTTGTCCCATGGCATGCACCTGACTCCATCTGCCGCCCCCTGACCTCTCAGTGGCCTGCTACAGCTAGGCAGGTTCAGGCAATGGAGATCCTCCAGCAGATCAGTGTTGCCTGCCACCACTTATGTGGAGGCTGTCCCACCCACCCAGGGTGGGCATTTGATTTATAGCTGACCCCTATCATGTGACCCATGCAAGCAGAGGATATCTCCTCAAATTCCCATTAGCCCATTATACACATCCACCACTGGGTCACTAGAGAGCCCCTTATGTGGAGCAACATTTTACCTCATCCTCCTCAAATCTCTAACATAACTAAGCTGTCATAATTCTTCACCACACATCCTATTCCCATAGCACTCTGCTACTGTCACTTCACCTTGTCTCTTTACTCCCTCTCTCCCTCACTTCCTTCCTGGTGCCAGCTTCGAACCTGGCCTCTGTTGGTTAGCATCCCACTTTAGGCATACACTCTAACCTCTGCGCTACTCAGTCCATCAGGATACACCCTCTCTCTACTTCTGATATTCCCTTCACACCCAGTGGCCGCCGGTGGTATTACAGCACATAGTAGCTACTAGCCACATTACTCACTACTACTGAGCCTGTCTATAACAACATCAGCAAACGTTACGGTATACTACCTACTCTACTGGACGCAGCTCTAGCAATGACAATACCTAGCTGGGCATAACGCCCTGTGACACATCAAGTGACCTGAAATACCCACCATGCTAGCCTTATTTCTCCTTGTGCTTGCATGTCATCCCTGCCTGACACAGCGCACAGAGCACCTACCTCCACCGTCCCCTCGCCTGACATCCTCCGGCATGTTGCCACCCAACAACTCCTCCTCCCCCTCTGGGATCCTGCTACCACGACCCTGGCATTTACCTTCATATCCCCGCAAAAACTAGCCATGCAGACACTCTCACTCACCCTTGCATCCTGCCTCTACCTCAGACCTAAGTATCCCAACCCACTGTCGTCCAAAATCATCACCAGGAAAGAGCTTAGGTTCCTCAGGCTTCATCTGAAAAAACAAAATCATCATACTACTCTTGCTATGCTCAGGAAATGTAAAAGTAAACCCAGCCCCCCCCTCCCCAATTTTCTCTCCACTGGCCCTCACATCACCCCTGGACCTGAAATTTATGCTGATCGATGTATGTAGCCTACTAACAAAAACTGATCTAAAGCATGGGTATTCCACACTAATCCTGATATATTAGTTGCCACTGAAACCTGGTTAGAAGATGGTACCACAGACCAGCAGATTATGCTCCCCTTCTATAACACGTTACCAACGGGGGGAGGGGGGAATTACCATTTACTTTAATTCTAAATACCCTGCCTCTGAATTCCTCTCACTGTCCAAACCAAGAGCATTCGAGTGTTTGGCATTAAGACTGTCACTTCCCTCATCAGAGGCAATTAACATCATCAGCTGCTACAGACCACCAGCAGGTGGAGTAGAACTCATTCCTACACTAAGGAGCATTACTGAATCCAACCTCAATGAATCCATCATATTTGGTGACCTGAATTTGGATTGTCTGTCACCCAGAGCAAACTCCCTAAAGGACATGTGTGATGAGTTAGGTATTACACAGTTCATCACTGAACCTTTATTATTTATCTATTTTTTTAACCAGGTATAGCACACTAAGCTGAAAGCTTTTTTACAGGAGCGACCTGGAAGCACAAGGAGGTTAAGTGACTTGCTCAGGGTCACACAGTATGCAAGTGGAAGCTGCGGGATTCAAACCCAGGTCTAGCCTGCTGGATGTCACCAAATTTGCAGCTTAGAGCCTTAGACCACTGCGCTATACTGCCTCCTATGCAAGAATTAACCAAAAAAATGACAAGAGCATCACCCTAGACCTGATTCTCACAAATAGACCTCACAATATATTACACACAGCCATCTTCCACAATGACTTAAGTGACCACAACATTGTAATCTGCACAAGAACCCAAGAGAGACATCCCTCCTCCTCCAAATTCATCACAAAGTGTAGCTTCCGAAAATTTTACCTGGAAGGTTATCTGGCCGACCTTAGGCATATTAACTGGCAAAGCCTTTATCTGGCCAAATCAGTAGATGAGGCCATTGACACCCTAAACAGCAAACTAACAACCCGAGCAAACAAATATGCCCCAATGGTAAAATGTAGAGTAAAAAAGGCCTCACACCCCTGGTTTACCACTGAACTGAAGGTAGCCCTAGTCCAACGGGACAATCTTTGGGCACTAGCAAGACAGACCAAGGCCCCTGCTGACTGGACAGTGTTCAGAACTTCGAGAAATGCTTGTACAAAACTAATCAGAGCAGCCAAGTCCAAATATTATGTGGACTCCCTTGAAGATACCAAAGGTAACGTGGCCAAAATTTGGCAGGTACTCAAAACTGTCGAGGGCCATCCCCAGTAAAATCACCACCAATGGTATCGGTCTCTGATCAAGGCACCATTTTAGAAAAGCTAAATGTGCACTTCACGACAGCGGGCCTAGCGTTGGATTCCTTTCTGGCTGCCAGGCTCATTGACAGTCCTGTACCAATGGCTACCCCCCCCCGACCCAAATGTTCACAACTCCTTTGGCCTCACCCCAGTAACGTACAAGCAAGTTTAGGACCTTTTAAAAACAGAACAACCAAAAATCACGACACTCACTCTTTGAAAAAGCCTTTCTCTAAGGTGAAACATCAGTGTTTATCTTTTTGTGCTCTCCCTGACCCACAAGAGTCGGCTGTTTGACTGGCAACAATAAATGGAGGTTAGAGTCCTTTCTGAAGCAACCACCCGACTCCATGTTATCTTTGTGCAAGGATGAGTGCCGTGATGTTTTGATTGTTCTGATATTGAAGTATCACATAGCACCACCACCCACCCTGATCCGTCTCTTTCTGTCTAAAAGATCTTTTAAAAACTCTGGATACAAAGAATGGTGCTGGTGGGGGTGGCATCAAGGCCTCATTCCTAAAACTAGGTTACCATCACTCAACCGCCCGTATACTGCATATTTTTTACTTGTCACTCTCCAGTGTAGTGGTTCCCTCATGTTGGAAAACAGCTTTCATACTACCACTGTTCAAATTACAGGCCAATTTCCATCCTCCCAGTCCTGTCAAAACTGCTAGAAAAACTAGTCAACACACAGTTAAAAGAATATCTTGAAAGTGCAAACCTATTCAACCCCCTGCAGTCAGGGTTCTGACCCAACCATAGCAGTTTCAGCTTTGATAAAAGTGACAGATGACTGTTTCACTGCCATTGATAATAAACACCCAACAGGTGCCATATTTTTAGATCTGAGTAAAGCCTTTGACACGGTTGACCACAATCTCCTGCTCATTAAACTAGAAGAGCATGGCATGAACAACTGCACTATTGACTGGTTTGCCAGTTACCAATCAATTAGGCATCAACACATTAAAGCCGACAGACTTCTATCCCCCTTTACCACTAGCAAGAGGGGTCCCCCAAGGTTCTATTCTTGGACTGTTGCTGTTTTTATTTACATTAACACCCTGGCTAACAACATCCATAACTCCAAACTACACTTTTTCTTGGATGATATAGTGCTTTACACTTCTATGCCCTACTTACAGTAGCAGATGTGGGTAATGATTTGCAGGCAGACTTTAACCAGCTGCAGCGTAATCTCCTAAACTCCTATTAAATGCCAAAAAAAAAAAACCAAGACCATGTATTTCCTCCCTCACTCCAGTATATCACTGTGCAACCATCACAACCCTATCAGGAGACATCGAGGTTATGTATACATTTAAGTATCTAGGCATTTGGCTGGACTGCAAATTGTCCTTTGCTGCCCAGTAGAATCTCTATGTAAAAAAACTGAACATAAGATGGGGGTTCTTCTTTTGGAACAAATCCCTATTCCCTGAGGACATCAGGAAAAGATTAATACAAGCCACCTTCCTTCCGCTTATCAACTATGCGGATATTATCTACAATAGCAGCGCAGCGTCAAGCCTGCACAGTTTTGACATTCAATACCACTGCGCCCTGCACTTCATAACTAAAGCATCTTATAAAACACACAATTGCTGTGCCCTCTATTCGGCAGTGGGAAGGCCTTCCCTCGCAACAAGAAGGGTGTTCCACACTGACACTTGGGTCTTGAAAAGTCTGCTGAATAAACTTCCACCCTACATAATCTCACTCCTTCATAGGTCCCACAACTGCTATTCATTGTGTAAAAACAACTACATTCTACTTGACATTCCCAGAATCCCCACACATCTTGTCAGGGCCTATATTAGCTATGCCTTCCCAGCCACATGGAACAAATTAAAAGCCTCTCTCAAGCTCACAGAACTAGTCACTGTTAACTCCTTTAAATCCTTGTTCAACAATTTTTTCAAGGAAACCTGCCATTGCAGCAGTGGGTAGGTCAATACGCACTGACTGACCCGTTGTCAGCACTTATCACCCCTCCATCAGCCAACTATAAACACCTAACCACTCCCGATCTTTCCCACCTTTCCCAGCACCCTGTCCTATGACTCCCTTTTGCTTAGATTTACCCCCATAATGAGTTACTGGTCATTGCTACCCCCCCGGTCCTGTTCTGCCCAACTAAAGCATGGCTCAACCTCTTGTCTCATCATCATATCCCAATGTACCTGTCCCCTATTGTCTTAATGTAGATACCCCTTGTCCTCCCAGAGTTGCCTGTTACTGACATCCTCTCTACAGTTATTATGTCAAAATATTGTACGGAAATTACTTGTCTCTTGCTTTGCACTTTCAATTGTATTATATTGCCTATGTATTGCATTTGTCAAAAATAACCTGTCTTATTATGTACATTCCATGTATTATACTGTCCATGCACTGCATCTGTCCCACCAGGACCTCCTTGTAAATGAGCGTGCTCAATGGAGTTTTCCTGCAAATAAACTTGAATTTGAAGATCTACGGTCACCTATGGCCTCCCAAACTTTTACTCTTTAAATTTGTTTTTTTTAAACAATCTTTTCTGAAAAGTTCACACAGTTAACAAAAGTCCAGTTCAGTGGCATAGTAGTCTGGACATCCACCTGGTTACCAAGATTCACTTGCGATCCCCGGAATTTCATGTCAGAGCTGGCTGGAGGTCAGGAGTATCACCAATGTGAGGCGTGTGACTCCTGGGGAGAAAGGGTGTGACCACCTGCTGTTTGCACATCCCCTGTCAGCTGATTAATGGTGGCACTGGCATAGACAGTGAAAGCAGTCACATGCCCAACATCCTATCTGGGGTCTATAAAAAGATAAAACGGAGTACGTTGACTTAAAAACATACCACCACACTGCATTGTGTGCAAAAAATCCTTTATTAGTAGTCCGTGTCTGAAAAAACATTAAAACCAGGCTCCAGCAGAGACAACCAACTGATGTATTTCATGTTCCTCAGAGTGCTTTCTCAAAGGCAGAGGTGCTATGGCAGTAATGAAAATTTAAAGAGTCAATCTTCAAGTGACAGTGACCCACTTAGTTAAATTTACAACAGGAAACTATATGTAACACATAACTAAGAAAATATATGCAAACAATCACACAGTCTAATACAGCTAAAACCCCACAATAGAAAAGTGTAATAAGACCTTAAGTCCAATCTTAATTCAAAAAGTGTATATTGCTACTATACTGGGAGGTCATGCTCCAGGTCAATTTGAAAAAAAAAATGTTACATAAAGAGTCCCTGCTTGCAGATAGTTAATATAGGTGATAAAGAGCATCTGTAAATAAAACAATGGTCTTCAACAGTGGTACTCAAGCACCTCTATATTACGTAAGTGCTTCTAACTTCTGCCGATTTAATCCTCATAGAATCTGGTAATTCAAAGACAGGAAACCAGGCTGTGAATAGAAAAGGAAAAAAGTTGAGTACAGACAGAACTAGCTTTTTTTTTTTTTCAGAAAAGGAGTCAAATCTCTTCCACAATTTAATCCTGGCCATTAATGCACCCCTAGGGTATATATCCAATGCGCGTCTCTCTGTAAAACCTTGAGATCAAAGTTCCCTCCACCCGTACTGTGTGGGTGCATCTTATCACTGCTTGTGAACAGGAACTTATAGTTGCCCTCCCCCATGGATGCATTTATATGGGCTGCCATAGCATAAGCAAGATTTCCATTAGAAATAGCATGGCAGTGTTTCCCAACCCTGAGACAGAACTTCTTGGTTGTTTTTCCAACATGACAACACCCGCAATTACACATGGCTAAATATATGACACCAGTGGTGTCACATGTGATGAGGTCCTTAATGTCTATAGTTCTGCCATTCTTTGGGTTAACAAACTCCTTAAAGTGGTGCACTGCCTCGCAATACATGCGTTGTTTGCATGCAAAGCAGCCACTCCTCATCAGGGTTAGCCAGGAGGTCTGGGACCTCCATCTTTCACATATTAACTATGTACAATGCGGTCTTTAAGAGTAACCACACTCTGGTATGCAATTCTGGGGGTTGTCTTACATAGTTCTCCAAAGCTGCATCCCCCCTCAACACTGGCCAGTGTTTTTATGATGTTCTCAACCAGTTTGAGTGGGCTGAAAAAGTTGTGACAAAATTAATTCTAGGGTAATTTTCTTTAGAATTTCTTTCTGCAAACAATAGTTCTGCCCTATTCTGTTCCTGTGCAACTCTCTTCTTGTTCTGTGCTCTGTACAGAATAGCCTCTCAGATGTGTGGCATATGACTCCTGGGGAGAAAGGACGTGATCACCCGCTGTTTGCACACCCCATGCCAGCTGATTAAGGAGTGGCAGTGGCATAGACAGTGAAAACAGTCACTCGCCCAACATCCTGTCTGGGGGTTTGGCATTTCACAGAGGTGAGATGTATGACTCCTGGGGAGAAAGGATGTGGGCCACTCAGTGTTTTCAACCCCCCCAACAGCTGACCAAAGAGAGGCGTTAACAAAAAGCAGTTGTACACCCAACATCCTGGCTGCAAGAAACTGTTGCCTCCAGTGGTGGCACTTTCACTAATGAGTGATACTCCTCCCCATCTGTCAAATCAAGGAAGAGGGTATTTTTTTTTAAATTAGCAGCAATGTGGAATAAATAGGAAAAAATAAGGAATGGGGTACTTATTTTCAAAAAATGCAGATGAACATGGGTACCACTTTATATTCTGAGTGCCACTATCGGGCTATTGCCCATCCTTCTCTACTCGACCAGCTGGTTGGAGTTGGACTCTTTGGTCTTGTTGTCATCTGGTTCTGCTCCTAACTGTCTTGCAGGGCTCTATTAGTTAGTGTTTCAGAAATCCACCCCCCCCAGTAGATTAGTAGTTTCTGGAGATTCACTATAATGTCTGTTTTGTGTACATCCTCCCATATGAGGACAATACAGAGATCTTCAACAGTTGTCCTTCTGCTTATGAATAGGAAGCTGATATCCAGTGTGACTCTGACAGTGTTGAACAGTAGTTCTGATCCACCCAATGTAAATGCGCAAAAAAAAGATATCTATAATCTTTATAGCAGACAGAAGTTGGCCAGAGTCCCTATCACTCCAGTCTTCAAGACTGTGGATGTCTAATCTTCGAAGGATGTTCCTTTCTTTAAATACCTTGACACTTGACAATTAATTAATTGCAGCCAGTGCCCTATGGATAAATGTCCCATAATAGAATAAGCAAGTGTAACTGACCTCTACAGGTCCTAGCCGATGTGTCCAAATCATAAAAAAAGGATATTCCAAAGCCACCAAGAGCACTGTATTAAACGAATCTGAACCTGCGTTCCCTCTGTGCCATATAACGTGCTGACTAAAATAAGACCTGGGTCTATTTTGCCAGTTCCTGACAACTAGAATTTAGGATGAACCTCATTCCAGTGCTATGAGCCCAATACTGCCTAGATTTATAAACCCTTTCCTATCAGTTTTCTACTATATATACAGTAGATCTATATTTTATTGTATATCTTGAATATAGGTCATGCCTGGAGAGTTACTGAGAATTGTATAGTTTGATAACTTTCTTACTTTTACTTCTTAATTAATTTATGCTTTGTATTGTACTGTATGTTTTACCTAAGAAGGTCTGTAATTGCATCCCTCTGATAGCCCTGCCTGTGTAATATGAATTTGTCTGTGTATATATGAAACTGTTTTTCTGCTCTGCCCATGAGCATGTCTCAATGGTGTTTTGCCTGATTAAATAAAGATTGATTACCACTGGTGATGCCTAGGCTGCCCTGCAACTCCACCTCAGTCAAACCTCAAGGTCTATCCCTCCCATAGCAAGATTGCCAGATTTACTGGCATCTAGGAACCCAAACAGTCCATCCATATCTAACAGCTTGAAAACCATATAGTCCAGGAAACAGACAGCATTTTACACGCAGCAAACACAGTTTTCGCCATTATTTTTTCTCAGATCACACTGCTGAAATCACGTGAACCACACTGAATGAGAAAGAATGGTGACATTCTACAACCTTTGGCAAGGAGACAGTAATTCGCTGTCTATAAATTTGATTTTAAACAGAAATTGCAACAAGGAACATTAGTATAACTTTTAACAATTGTTTGTAATGAATGGACAGGAGCCCAGTATATTTGGACCTTCTTTTAACAGATATTCAAAGGGTTTAATTTGGTTTATTCCTGTTGCTGACAGAAATTTCCCCCCCCACACAGGTTATTAAAGTTTGTATAAATCCTGAATTGAAAAAAAAAGAAGGGAACCAGCCAATTAAAGGGAGATCTGCTTAAATGGCAGACACAGTATATGTACCCGTAAATTCCGTCCTCACAGTCAGAATAATTTGCAATAGCCTGCTGTCTGTTTCTCAGGGTCGCAGGCTTTTCCACATAGCTTCCCACTTCATGGTGACTGGAAAATCTATACTGGTGGTGGCTGAGGATGAAACATAGCCTTACAGAGAAAACCAGTGCAAACAGTATGTCTGGATCCCCTAGTTTACTCTTAATGCATTGAAAGCCTTGGGGCACATCCGTGAAGCATAGGCAATGTCCAGGAACATCATCATCAAAATGTGTATTGTATTAACAAGTTATGTTATTACAATTTAAATACATCAAACATTACATTCATAAATATTTGCACTTGTACTTACATGAAATATACAAAAACTTTAAAATATCATATTGCACTGTATTCATATACCTTTTGTTAGGGAACCTTGTCTAAATTAACATCCACTCCTGTTTACTCTAGCATATTGCTTGTTAACACAATTCATTCTTAAAAATTCACTTGTGTTCTTTTTACTCTTCATTTTTCCTTCATCATTGTAATTATCTAAATTGATTTTATAGCTGTTTTCTGCTTCATATTTCTTTTCTTTTTTGTGCATTCAGTCTTTTTCAATCATATGCAACCTTTGTAGATCAATGATCTTTAGGAATGATATAACTAGTTCTAGAGTTTTTGTTGATTCTTTATTTAACAAGTTCACTGTCAGTACTTGGGGGTTACCTTCCATTTATCCCAAGATTGGCCACAATATTTTTGTTCTTTCCTTTTGATAGAGGGGACATACTAATAATAGATGGACCATATAATCTGTTTCTAAATTACACTTACATTTTCCATTGGAATCTATGGTTTTATTATATGTTTTAGTCTCTCACTTTTATGATATTCAAATTGATATCTAAGAATTACATTTCTTCTATATGGGTTTTTAATTTTATTTAAATATTTTTCTTGTCTGAAGATTTGTTTGTTGGTGGCTAACCATTTACTGATTGTGTACTCTGCACACCTTTCCAGATCCTTCTGTTGGAATATATCGCTTATCCTAGTTTTTATATCTTTTATTAATTTCTTCCTGAAGTTTTCTATATGTATCGGATATGGATGATATAAGTACATATGGCTTAATCAACTTTTCCAGTATTTTTATTATTGGAAATCTATATTTTTTGCCATAATAAGATAAAGCCTCATCCAGGCATTGTGGTAATCAGAGGTTTATCACCCTGCATACTTTAAAGAAATATAAAATTATTCTTTCTTGCACCAAGCATTCTATCGAAGCTTATCCCAATTCAGCTCTTATTAGTGCTGCAGGAGACCCTGGTGGTAATCCCATAATGTTCCTGTAGAATGCATTTGTGGTCTTCTCTACTGTACCATTTATTCTCTGTCCCCAAATTTCTGTCCCATATAATATCTGTGACCTTATTTTGGCATTTATTACTTTTATTGCTCCTTTTTCTGAGCTACCTCCGAATTTATAATAGAAACTCATTGTGGCTGGTAAGAATTTCAACTTCTTTGATATGTTTATTCCAGGATAGATTTTCATTCATGTTAATGCCTAGGTATTTAAAATCTTTTACTTGTTCTAACGTGCAAGTATCAAGTATTATGTTATATTTTTTCCCTCTCTTGTTTCCAGACAACATAGTTTTAGTCTTGTCTACATTAATTATGAATTGAGCGTTGTTCATTCTGATCAAAAGGTTTGAAACAAAAGCTCCCTACAGGTGTCTCCTGTTATGCTTCCCTCCACTGGCAGTATTGGGGTGAATCATTATTTGTCAAGGTCACCTTAGGGCATGCTAAGACTCTACTCATTGGCTGCCTATGTAATCCCCCTAAATTGTCCTTCCAAGCCCTTGAGGTGCTCCCCAAGGAACTGGCTGAACTCCCTGCTCCTGAAACAATAATACTGGGTGACTTCAACCTGAACTGGGCTTCTGACACAGAGCAAGCACTAAAGGCAACCCTTCTGGATGCCCGCCTGTCCCAAATCATCACGGTGCCCACTAGGCACAATGCAAAAACTGGAAACCACACCACCCTTGACTGGGTCCTGGTATCCAACTCATTCAGTGTCCAGGTTGCCGGGGCATTAGCTGATGCCCTGAGTGATCACTCCCCAATTTTCTGTGTATGGAAAAACCACCCACCTAAAGTCTCCCCAAGACTACTTACAGCCAGGGACTTCTCCAAGTTCTCTGTAGCCACCTTCTGAAGGCACTTATATGACCAAGACTGGATCCCCTCTAAAGCTCCTCCCCTCTGTTGATGAGGCCCTGGAAATTCTTCCAGCATGCCTTCACCTCTGCGGCCAATCTGTTTGCCCCTATCAGAAAGCTTAGGGTAAAGGGGAATAATTACAAATGGATCATCTCTGAGTTAAAACGGCTGATGATCCAGCGTGACAAAGCCTGGCAAAAGCACAAGTCCTTCAGTCTCACTTCAGATTGGTCTAGCTACAGAGCACTACAAAACCAATGTAAAAAAATGATCAATCAGGCTAAATGGGAGTAAGTTAAATCCCTTCAGCAGGCAAACCTAACAGATTTGTAGGTAACTGGCAACAGTTCTGGGAGTGAAAGTTCTTTAAATTTGATGGACTGCATCTGACTAAGGAGGGAGTCAGTGCATTGGGGCAGAAGTTTGACGTCTTTGCAGAATATTTAAACTAGCAAATGGGGAGATGGGTGCAGCACCCCATATGTCGAATGGGAAGAACACCCCTCCCCCCTCAGCTAGTGGTCAAACAGGGATTCAACATGTTTGCCGTTCATTTGCATCACCAGGTAAGAAAAAAGGTCTGTCTCCCCATACGACGCACAGGGGAAATGCCAAACCTCACCCAACAACTAACACACTGAAATCTGGCCAATAGACAATCATGTACACAAATGTTCACAGCCTGGGAAATAAGATCCCAGACCTGCAGGCAATAATGTCAGAGGCTAAATTGGACATAGTAGCAATTAGTGAGACATGGTTTACCAGTAACCACACTTGGGAGACTTCAGTACCTGGCTAGGTACTGTTCAGAAGAGACGTGCAAAAAGGAGGGGGGTGGAGTGGCCCTGTATGTCAATGAAAATATCAAAGCTACAGAAATTCAGAATACACATAAGGAGCCAGAAGAACTGTGGGTCACCCTGGAAACAGGAAATGGGACAGCCATAAGAACTGGGGTTGTCTACAGGCCCCAGACCAGGGGAGGACATAGACACATTACTGTTAGAAGATATACAAAACATGACAGCTAAAGGGGAGGTTCTGATAATGGGAGACTTCAACATGCTGGATACAGATTGATCAATACCAGCAGGAACATCTGCCAGAACTAGACACATGGTGGATTCCCTGCAGGGGGAGGGCCTCAAACAACTTGTACAACAACCCACAAGAGACAGGGCTATCCTAGATCTAGTACTGACTAACAGGGAAGGGATCACAGATCTCCAGGTAGAAGGTCACCTGGGGGCCAGTGACCATCACATGGTATGGTTCAATTTGGCCACTACATCTAAATCATCCCATTCCAAGGCAAAAATATAGAACTTCACAGGAGCTGACTTTGATAAGATGGCCAACAGAGTTAAGCTAGCCCTGGCAAAAAGAAACACATGTGAGGGGGTACAGGCAAAGTGGGCAAGCATTAAGGATGCAACACTAAAAGCAACATTCCATTGTGTTAGACAGAAAAGGAAGTGCAAAAGAAGAAGGAAACCACTTTGGTTCTCAAATACAGTAGCAGAAAAGGTCAGAGCCAAAAGGCTGGCCTTCAGGAAATATAAGGGAACACAGCAGGATGAAGATAGGGAGGCATACCAAACTGCCCTAAGGGAAGCAGAGAAGGCAGTAAGGCAGGCAAAGTCCCAAACTGAGGAAACACTACAGAACAGTAAAAGAAGGTGACAAGACTTTCTATAGATACATTAGTGAAAGGAGAAAGTCCAGAGAGGGTATTGCTAAGCTCAAAGGAGAAAAGGGGGCATGTGAGGAGAGGACCCTGTAAAAGCATCTATCCTAAATAGATATTTTTGCTCAGTATTTACTGAAGAGAAGGTAGGGCAGGGCCCACAGCTCAGCACCATGGACACAGGGGGAGGGAGGTGGGCACTACTCCTTTCACAAAAGAAAGGGTCCTACAAGAGCTTGCTAAGCTCAGGGTGGAAAAGGCAATGGGACCTGATGGCATACATTCCAGGGTACTTAAGGAGTTAAGGGTGGAACTAGCAGAGCCATTAGCAGAACTGTTAAGTGAGTCTCTGAGCACAGGAGATGTCCCAGAAGACTGGAGAAGGGCTCATGTGATCCCGCTCCACAAGAGTGGTAGCAGGGAGGAAGCAGGGAACTACAGACCAGTCAGTCTTACGCAGTAGTGGGCAAGATTATGGAGGCACTCCTTAAGGAAAGGATAGTGCAACACGTGGAATCCTTAGGGGCACAGGATCCAGGACAGCATGGGTTTACAAAAGGAAGGTCCTGTCAAACTAATCTTATAGATTTCTTTGACTGGGTAACCAGAGTGGTGGACCAAGGGGGAGCAGTTGATGTCGCCTACCTTGACTTCAGCAAAGCTTTCGACACTGTTCGACATAGAAGATTGATAAATAAGCTGGGTAGGCTTGGGGTGGGTCAGAAGTTGGTCAGCTAGGTGGCAAACTGGTTGACGTGCAGAAAACAGAGAGTGGTGGTAAATGGCATACAGTCAGAAGAGATACAAGTCACAAGTGAGGTACCTCAGGGATCAGTCCTGGTGCCAGTCCTCTTCAATATCTTCATTAGTGACATTGCAGATGGACTAGAGGGTAAGGCTTGTCTGTTTGCAGATGACACCAAGATCTGCAACAGAGTAGATGATCCAGATGGGGTGGGCAGAATGAGAAAAGATCTGAATAAACTAGCAAAATGGTCAGAAGAGTGGCAACTGGGATTTAATGCAAAGAAGTGCAAGGTCATGCACATAGGGAAGAGAAACCCTGAAACCACCTATAGGTTGGGAGGGGAGTTGCTGGCAGTCACAAAGAAAGCAAGAGACTTAAGCATCATCATCACCAATGACCTGAACTCATCCAAGCAGACCTCTAAAGCAGTAGGTAAGGCTAGGGGGATGTTAGGGTGTATTAGTAGAGGTATCACAAGTCGTTATAGGGCAGGTAATAATCCCTCTTTACAAGACACTGGTTAGACCCCATCTGGAGTACTGCATGCAGTACTGGAGGCCACACCTTCACAAGGACAGTAACCAAATTGAGGCAGTCCAGAGAAGGGCAACCAAAATGGTGCAGGGACTGCATCAGAAGACATATGAGGACAGATTAACTGAGCTCAATATGTATACCGTTGAGTAAAGGAGGGAGAGAGAGGTGATATGATCGAGACATTCAAACACCTTAAGGGCATTAACAAGGTGAAAGAGTCTAACATGTTTAAATATAAGAAAAATAGCAGGACAAGAGGACACAGCATGAGATTAGAGGGAGTCCGATTAAGGGGGAATGTGAGGAAATTATTTTTCACAGAAAGGGTTGTGGATGTATGGAATGGCCTACCTCAGGAAGTGGTGGCTATGAATACAGTGCAGGGCTTCAAACAGGCATGGGATAGGCATAAGGGAGCAATACAGATGAGTATGAATAGATAGGCCACTGACAGAGCAAAGGCCGATGGCACATTTATAAGGTAGAAAAAGAAATGGGCAGACTGGATGGGCCTTGCGGTCCTTATCTGCCATCAGTTTCTATGACCCAAAATCCTTTTGGTCTCAACTCAGCTGCCTACTGAAAGTTAACAACAAACCCACCCAGGGTCCTATCACTCATGAGGGTCAAACCTTCAGTGATGCCCAGGAAGTGGCTAACATTTTTAACAAGTTCTTCACAGACCTAGAAAAATACAAAACCAACCTCTTCTCCCCATCCTCTGGACAAGGGGGCCCTGATAAACAGATACATCTGCACCCTGAATTTCACCTAAAGCTAATACAGCCCCGGGGTGTGCTACCCTTACTGAAGTCTGTTAAGGCCAAAGGCTCCACAGGCTCAGACGGCCTTGACCCGCATCTCCTAAGAGCTGCGGGCCCAAGCTTTTAGCCCTCCCAGTAACATGGATTATAAACATATCCCTCCTAGGAGTAGTCCCCACTAAGTGGAAGGAAGCCTGTGTTATACCTATCCACAAGGAAGGCCCCAAGGAGCTGGTCAAAAATCATAGGCCTATCTCCCTCCTGTGCCCTCTGGCTAAAATCCGGGAGAGACTAATCTATGTTCAGCTCTGTGACTATCTGGAGGCCAACCAACTGCTTGCCATTTCTCAACATGGATTCAGACAAAAGCATTGGACCAACACTGCCCTCATCAAATTCTCTATGGATGTTCTCAAGGCCTTTGACAACAGCAAACCTACTGAGGCGGTATTTATTGATCTAACTAAGGCTTTTGACCTGGTGGACCACGCTCTGCTTCTTGCTAAGCTGAAGAGCCTTGGTCTGGATCAGCACTCCCTTCTCTGGCTCACCAATTACCTGGCTGACCACACCCAGCAGGTGAGGTAGAGGGGGTCCTTGTCTGAGAAGTGCTCCATTAAGGAAGGGGTGCCCCAAGGTTCAATCATGGGCCACCTACTATTCTCACTATTCGTGAATTACCTCAGCAGTAACTGTGGGAACAGTTCGATTGTCCAATATGCAGATGATGCGGTGATCTATAGAACTGCATCCAATGTAACTGACCTGGCTAGTCATCTTTAAGAAGACTTCTGAACACTAGAAATGTGGCTCTGGGCGAATCTGCTACTACTTAACACCTCTAAAACAAAAGCCATGTTGTTTGGTTCCAGGTCACTCGGCACAGACAGAAGCTCTCTCCTGGCCCTCACTTCCTCTTCTGGCACTGGAATTGAGGTGGTAAGCCAATTCAAATACCTTGGCCTGGTACTGGACCAGTGTTTCTCCATGAAGCCCCATGTGGATATGCTCAAGTCAACCCATCAGAAACCGGGACTTCTATATAGACCGAGTCTGCAAATAATTCCAGAAACAAGAATAACTATAGCCAACAGTGTCCTACTCCACAACTTTACATATGCCACTCCTATCCTGCACCCGATGCCTAAACATGAGTTTAACAGGATGGAGGCACTATATAATAAGATCACCCGCTTCGCAGCCAAGTCCCACCCCAGAAGACCTCACAGTGATGTGCAAGCGTCCCTAAATTGTGCTTCACTTGACCATCGGCTCCAATACCAACTCCTGTGCCATGCTTTCAAACTACTGCATGACCCTCATCTAAGAGTCTTGCCTGCCTCCTTAAACCCAAAAGGACTGGCAGGGTGCTCAGGAGCTCCAGCAGATATTTACTGATGGTTCCCAGGGCAAGGACAACTGCAGGTAGCAGATCCTTTGCCCACTCCGCACCCCTGCTATGGAATAAGCTCCCTGCTGCCCTGCAATCAGCCAACTCACTGGTCTCTTTCTGCACTGGGCTCCGAGGTCACCTGTTAAACAGTAGCAAGTGCACCTAAAAGTGAGACTGGGCAGAACAAGAGTGGTGCAGTGACAATAGTTACTTCTAACTGCTCTGAATTCTCATGCAGGGCTCTACCCCACTTGAGTGCTTCAAACATGTGTCTCTTACTATTGCTTTGCAATAACTGCCCTGTACTAAATTACCCCTTAAATGGTATAGTCCTTATGTGTCTTGTCCTGTCTGACTTAAATTGTCTACCAATGAATGTATTTTTGAATGATCTCCAGGGTTCCCCACTGTCTGAAAATATAGGGTGGTGGCAGTGATAAGCGGGTCAAAAGGTGTGTTATTTTTCTGGAACTGCTATATGCACTGTGCATGTGCATAAGTGGATTTTGAGTAAAATATAGTGAGCTGGTATCGAAACAGAGGTAGTAGTGCAATAAAGGATAGCAGTAAAAGACAATTTTTGAAGGATTTTATAAAATAAATCAGTAACGGATAATATAGAGTAGGCACAAAAAATATATGGTAGTGGTAAAAAATAGTGAGTGGTGGTAAAAAAATATAGGGTGGTGGCCCACCGCACTAAAACAATGAATGGGGAACACTGATATATATATATATATATATATATATATATATATATATATATACATATATATATTACGGTGGCACAGTAGTGCCACTGTAGAATTAGTTGAGGAGCCATTTACATATTAAACCCAAAATTTTGCACCTAAATAACTTTACAACTGTTTGATGGTTGCCTGAAATTTGGAATACGATCAAGACCCAAACACCTTAGGATCTGCCAAGTTTTGTACTGGTGGATACGGCTCGGGAGTTATTAAGCATGATCTCTGTGTTGCTTTTCTGGAATTCTCAGTCACGCCATAGGTCGACGGTTTATGTGGATCGCCTGAAATCTTCAGGGAACATGCGGCCAGGGCTCCAATGTGCCTTTTGAAGATTGCGCCAAAAATATTAAACGGTTCAAAAGTTATTCAAAAAACAATTTCCCATTATAAGTCAATGGGAAAAGTTAACAGAAAGTTCAACAGTGTCGCAAATGCACTTTTTACTGTCGCAAATGGCCCTTTTACTGTCGCAAATCCACCATTTTGTTTTCAGTTAGTGATCAGAAAAATGCTTGGCATTTAAAATTGAGACCCTCTAGCAATCTAATTCTTTTTGAATTCACTTAGTCGGGCCCTGAGGATGCTAGCCATGTCTTTATTTTGGGGTAAAACACCCCAGAAATATGTTTTTCAGATTTCTGGAAAAAGTACTTTCGCAAAGTATTGTCGCACTCACGAAAGTGTCGCAAATTTTTGCGAAAGCTTTCACAAATCACGACACTACTTTGCGACACTATGCCCCAAATGACAGTAATTCTTTGGCACCCCGCTGCAAAAGAACGGTTTGGAGTTTTGGGCTGAAATTTGGAGGGAACGCAGCCCACATCTCACATATGTGCCTTTCAGTGTTTCATTGAAAAAATATTACACGGCGGCAAAGTTACTGTACTCCAAAGTTGACACTTTTTCCCATAGGATAACATTACGGCGTACGACGCATTGCAGCAATCGTTTGGCGCCCTGCTGCAAAATAACAGTTTGGTCTTTTGGGCTGAAATTTGCAGGGAACACAGCCAACATCCCATAGATGTGCCTTTCAGTGGTTTGGAGAAAAAATACTACAGGGAGGCAAAGTTACGGCAGTCCGAGCTTCTGTTTTTTTCCCATAGGATAACATTATGGCGTTCGCCGTGCCTTTCAGGGCCCGTATCTTGAAAATGGTGCGAGATACGGACTTTTTGTCGAAAAACTTCTTAGCCCTCTTACAGGGGCTAAGCACAAAACTAGCCAGGAAAGTGATAATTCATATGACTTTTCAATTTTTTTTCTATGTCGTACGGTTACTGAGATATAAGCAATTTACTATTCCAAGTCCTCATTTTTGTGTTCCGAGAGTCATTATTTTGCATACATTCTTTGTACTCACTGTCTTTCTCTATACAGCTTTTGGGAAAACCAGCCTGTGTGCTTACATTACTGTTACCATTACCGTTTCTGCTTGCGGTTCCGTACCTGTTTCACTTGCTGTTCACGTTTACGCCACCATGTGCGTTACCCTTTGCGTTTTCATTTGCAGTTGCGTTTGCATTGTTTTTAACATTTCTATCTACAGTACTGTTTCTCTTTCTGTTTCGCTTTGCGTCACCATGCGCATTACGATTTGCGTTTGCGGGCACAATGTTACTATGTGACAAGACATCACGTGGTGGGAAGCGCTCCCGCCACTGCATTACGTCGGGCCTCGTGTCTCCCGCCGCATTACGTTCACTATTTCTCATTATCATTCTCAAAAAGAAGGGAAATTAGAGGCAAAAAAACTCAGTTTAATGCATCGGTTAGGGTTGTTCCACAGTGACAAGGCGAGAAATTCGATGTTAGGGTTGAAACCCCCTTTGCCCTCAGCCCACCCCGCAACTGGAATCGGGTGTGCATTGAGGTCATCGGTCCTAACTGTCATGCCATTCTCCTATTCCTCAGCTTCTTTCCAAATGTGATGGGGTGACAGTTAGGGCTAACGACTCCCAATGCGCACTCCCGATTCCAGTTGGGGGTGGGTTGAGGGGGTGTAAAGGGGTTTCAACCCTAACATCAAATTTCTCGCTTTTGTCACTGTGGAACAACCCTAACTGATGCATTAAATGGAGTTTTTGCCTCATATATATATATATATATATATATATATATATATATATATATATATATGACATGGCCTGAGTGAAGATATTATATTTATCTTCATGAGAGGCCAATGATATCATGATGTTGAAGGATTTTATGAAATAAATCAGTAATGGATAAAAAATATAGGGTGAGCACAAAAAAATATATCGTAGTGGTTAAAAATATTGAGTAGTGGTAAAAGAATATAGGGTGGTGGCCCACCATGCTAAAACAATGAATGGGGAACACTGATCTCTGCTTACTGTATGCACTGTCTTATGCTTACATGCCACTGAAAAAGGGACCTGACCCACTGAGCTTACCCAGTTAACAAAATTGAATAAATAAATAAAAATAAATAATCTTTTTGCTCCTGAAATACTTGTTGATATTAGAACGATATCATCTGCAAAGGCCAGATAAGTACAATTTTGCCCTCCTATTTTGGGCACGTGATATTCTGGTTTATATAATTTAGCCAAGATTCTGTTGGTAATAGATTAAAATAATATTGGCGACAGCATGCACCCTTGCTTTACCCCTTTATTACCTTCAAATTCTTCTGTATATCCCCCCCATTATTATATCTTATTTTGAATAAATTATATGTGTAGAGGGTTCTTATTATATTTAGTGTTATTGTCTCTATTCCTATTTCCTCTAGGCATGCCCACAAAACATTTCTATTAATACTGTTGAATGCCATTTTCAGATCTATATATGTACAAAATAACTTCTGTGTTTTGATAATGGCATATTTATATACTAGATTACTCAGTACAAAGCATTGATCAGTTGTTGAATGTTTTTCTATAAACCCTGCTTGAGCTTCTGAAATTAAATTGTTTTCACTTATCCAGTCTAACAATCTGTTGTTCAGAATTCTTGTAAATATTTTCTGTGTATTATCCAGCAGGCTTATAGGTCTATAACTGGCCGGGTCCTTTTTCTCTCCTTTTTTAGAAATGGGAACTATGATTTGGTCCAGGTTTTGGGGATTTTACCTGATTTCCCTATATAATTAAACAATGTTTCCAAATAGGTCTAAATGATTAATTATAACATCTAATGGTATTCCGTTTGATTCCGGAGCCTTGAGTCTTTTAAATCTTTTAATTAAATTGTATATTTTCCTTTCATCTATTTTCAGTTTGAGTGGGACCCATTCATTAGTTGTTTGTTCTTGTACTTTTATAATGTCCTTATCATGAAATATGCCCTTGTAGTGTTGTGTCCATTCATGAGGTTCTGTAAATGCCTCTGTATCTCCTCTTTTCTCCTAAACTTTTTGCCACTATTGTCCAAAACTGTCTTGTATCTTTTTCATGGATCGTTTTCTCTAGTTGTTTCCATAACTCCTGTCTATGCTGTTCCTTGTTCTTCTTGATTATTTTATTGATCTCACTTCTAATTTTATTCATTTCCTTTCTATTTTCCATGGTTGAACATTTTTTTGTTCTCCTTGATTGTATGCTCAATTTTTTTTGGCCTCAGCACATTCTTCTTGAACCATATTGCCCCTTGCTTCTTTGTAGGCAATGTCCAGGAACATAAAGATTTGCTCATTGTTGTATGCAAATGACCTGCTAGCCCTTGCTGCCCTTAGGATGGTATCTCATTCTCCTGTAGCAGACTGAGTCACCCGAATAGTGTGTGGCAAGTCTTAGGCACGTTGATATTTGAAGGGTGATTCCGTATGCTTTAGTGATTTCAAAGGCACTGTACCCAGTGAGTGCAGCTATCCACTGAGTTAGGAAACACAGAAACATAGAAGTTGATGGCAGATAAGAACCGCAAGGCCCATTCAGTCTGCCCATTTTTTCTACCTTATGAATCTGCCATAGGTCTTTACTCTGTCAATGGCCTATTTATTCATACTCATCTGTATTGCTCCCTTATGCCTATCCCATGCTTGTTTGAAGCCCTGTACTGTATTCATATCAACCAATTCCTGAAGTAGGCTGTTCCAAACATCTTCCACCCTTTCTGTGAAAAACAACTTCCTCACATTACCCCTTAATTGGCCTCCCTCTGATCTCATGCTGTGTCCTCTTGGCCTGCTAGTTTTCTTATACTGAAACATGTTAGACTCTTTTACCTTGTTAAGGCCCTTAACATGTTTGAATGTTTCAATCATATCACCTTTCTCCCTCCTTTGTTCTAGAGTATACATATTGAGCTCCATTAATCTGTCCTCATATGTTTTCTGATGTAGTCCCTGCATCATTTTGGTTGCCCTTCTCTAGACTGCCTCCATTTTGTTAACTCATTGGGTCCAGTAGACACCATATGGTGTCGGAACCAGTCATTGCTGAACCTGACCCAAAATGGACACCTGGACTCAATGATACCCTTGTGCAGGTGCAGCCTCCAATACTGCACACAGTTCTCCAGATGGGGTCTAACCAGTGTCTTGTAAAGAGGGATTATTACCTCCCTCTTACGACTTGCGATGCCCCTACTAATACACCCCAACATCTCTCTAGCCTTACCTACTGCTTTAGAGGCCTGCTTGGATGATTTCAGGTCAACTGTGATGATGATGCCCAAGTCTTTTTCTTCCCTTGTGATTGCCAGCAACTCCCCTCCCAACCTATAGGTAGCATCAGGATTTCTCTTCCATATGTGCATCATCTTGCACTTCTTTGTGTTAAATCCCAGTTGCCACTCTTCAGACCATTTTGCCAGTTTTTCCAACTCTCTTCTCATTCTGCCCACCCCATCTGGATCATCTACTCTGCTGCAGATCTTGGTGTTATCTGCAAACAGGCAAACCTTACCCTCCAGTCCATATGCAATGTCACTGATGAAGATATTGAAGAGGACTGGCCCCAGGACTGATCCCTGAGGTACACCACTTGTGACTTGCATCTCTTCTGACTGTATACAGTTTACCACCACTCTGTTTTCTGCCTGCCACCCAGTTGACCAACTTCTGACCCACCCCAAGCCTACCCAGCTTATTAATCAATCTTATATGTGGAACAGTATCGAAAGCGTTGCTGAAATTAAGGTAGGCGACATCAGCTTCACCCCCTTAGTCCACATCTCTGGTTACCTAGTCAAATAAATCGATGAAATTAGTTTGTCAGGATCTTCCTGTTGTAAATCCATGCTGTCTCGAATCCTGTGCTCCTGTGGATTCCAGGTGTTGCACTACCCTTTTCTTAAGAAGTGCCATCCGTAATCTTGCTCACTACTGAGGTAGGACTGACTGGTCTGTAGTTCCCTGCCTCATCCCTGCTGCCACTCTTGTGGAGTGAGAATCATGAGCCCTTCTCCAGTCTTCTAGGATCTCTTCTGTGCCCAGAGACTCACTAAACAATTCTGCTAATGACTCTGCTAGTTGCACCCTTAGCTCCTTTAGTACCCTGTGATGTATACCGTCAGGTCCCATTGCTCTGTCCACCGAACTTAGTGAGCTATTTTAGGACCCTTTGCTTTGTGAAGGGACTTGTGCACACCTCCCTCCCCCCATGTCTATGGTGCTGAGCTGTGGGCCCTGCCCTACCTTTTCCTCAGTAAATACTGAGCAGAAGTATCTGTTTAGGATAGATGCTTTTCCTCGGTCCTCCTCCACATACTCCCCTTACCCCTTTGATTTTAGCAATACCCCCTCTGGACTTTCTCCTTTCACTAATCTATCTATAGAATGTCTTGTCCACTACTTTTACTATTTGTGCTTGTGTTTCCATGGTTTGGGCCTTAGCCTGTTTTACTGCCTTCCCTGCTTCCCTTAGGGAAGTTTGGAATGCCTCCCTATCTTCGTCACGCTGTGTTCCCTTATATTTCCTGAAGGCCAAACTTTTGGCTTTGACCTTTTCTGCTACTTTTTTTTTCTTTAAATTGTATTTTATCCCATCTCTCCAAGCTCTGCTTCATCAGGAACACCAATGGAGTCTGACCCCGCTTCTGCTACTTTACCTGGACCCGATCCCCCATGGAGCCACAGATCTCCCCACCCCGGGTGGGGACAAGGTGGGGCTGCAACACACCTCGAACACTTGTAGTCTTGTTGGGATCTGGTTGGTCTGACAGGTGCAAGCTATGAGGGATCTGCTCTGGTGTTCTGTCTTCTCAGAGCCTGGAGAGCATTTTCCCTTGTTCTGTGGGAGTGGCCAGCACTCTGATGTCAAGGCGACACCACCAACGTCCACTACTTCGCAACCCTCTCTGTATTCTCTGCACCTGCCATGCCTCTGGCTTCTGCCAGAGGCCAGTCAAGTGCCAAGCCTGTATCCTCCCTCCTGGAAGAAGAGAGCTATCCTCCAGACACTCAATCCTCTCCCTCCCCACAGCTCAGCATCATGGACACAGGGGGGAAGGAGGTGAGCACTACTCCCTTCACAAAAGAAAGGGTCCTACAAGAGCTTGCTAAGCTCAGGGTGGATAAGGCAATGGGACCTGATGGCATACATCCCAGGGTACTTAAGGAGCTAAAGGAGGAACTAGCAGAGCCGTTAGCAGAATTGTTTAGTGAGTCTCTGAGCACAGGAGAGGTCCCAGAAGACTGGAGAAGGGCTCATGTGATCCCACTCCACAAGAGTGGTAGCAGGGAGGAGGCGGGGAACTACAGACCGGTCAGTCTTACCTCAGTAGTGGGCAAGATTATGGAGGCACTCCTTAAGGAAAGGATAGTGCAACACCTGGAATCCATAGGGGCACAGGATCCAAGACAGCATGGGTTTACAAAGGAAGGTCCTGTCAAACTAATCTCATAGATTTCTTTGACTGGGTAACCAGAGTGGTGGACCAAGGGGAGCAGTTGATGTCGCCTACCTTGACTTCAGCAAAGCTTTTGACACTGTTCCACATAGAAGATTGATAAATAAGCTAGGTAGGCTCGGGGTGGGTCGAAGTTGGTCAACTGGGTGGCAAACTGGTTGACTGGCAGAAAACAGAGAGTGGTGGTAAATGGTATACAGTCAGAAGAGATGCAAGTCACAAGTGGGGTACCTCAGGGATCAGTCCTGGGGCCAGTCCTATTCAACATCTTCATTAGTGACCTCGCAGATGGACTAGAGGGTAAGGCTTGTCTGTTTGCAGATGACACCAAGATCTGCAACAGAGTAGATGATCCAGATGGGGTGGGCAGAATGAGAAGAGATCTGGATAAACTAGCAGAATGGTCAGAAGAGTGGCAACTGGGATTTAATGCAAAGAAGTGCAAAATCATGCACATAGGGAAGAGAAACCCTGAAGCCACTTATAGGCTGGGAGGGAGTTGCTAGCAGTCACAAAGGAAGAAAGAGACTTGGGCATCATCATCACTGATGACCTAAAATCATCAAGCAGACCTCTAAAGCAGTAGGTAAGGCTAGGGGTGTTAGGGTGTATTAGTAGGGTATCACAAGTCGTAAGAGGAGGTAATAATCCCTCTGTACAAGACATTGGTTAGGCCCCATCTGGAGTACTGCGTGCAGTATTGGAGGCCACACCTTCACAAGGACATTAACCAAATTGAGGCAGTCCAGAGAAGGGCAACCAAAATGGTGCAGGGACTGCATCAGAAGACATATGAGGACAGATTAACAGAGCTCAATATAGCTACCTTGAGCAAAGGAGGAGAGAGGTGATATGATCGAGACATGTAAACACCTTAAGGGCATAAACAAGGTGAAAGAGTCTAACATGTTTAAATATAAGAAAAATAGCAGGACAAGAGGACACAGCATGAGATTAGGGGAGGCCGATTAAGGGGAATGTGAGGAAATTCTTTTTCACAGAAAGGGTGGTAGATGCATGGAATGGCTTACCACAAGAAGTGGTGGCTATGAATACAGTGCAGGGCTTCAAACAGGCATGGGATAGGCATAAGGGAGCAATACAAATGACTATGAATAGATAGGTCACTGACAGAGCAAAGGCCGATGGCACATTTATAAGGTAGAAAAAGAAATGGGCAGACTGGATGGGCCTTGCGGTCCTTATCTGCCGTCAACTTCTATGTTTCTATGTTTCTATGTTCCTCCCCACCGATCCCCGGTGACCCAGGCTCATTCCTGAACCCGGCTCACCAGTGTGGTGTGAGGTGTGGCATCCAGCGCCTCAACCCTCAGTGCAATCGGGCCTTCTGCTACTGTTTTTGAGAACCAAAGTGGTTTCCTCCTTCTTTTGCTGTTGCTTTTCTCTCTAACACAATGGGATGTTGCTTCAAGTATTGTATCCTTAATGCTTGCCCACTTGGCCTGTATCCCCTCACTTGTATTTCTTCTTGCCAGGCTAGCTTAAGAAGTCCCATATTTTTGCCTTGGAATGGGATGATTTAGTTCTAGTGGCCAAATTGAACCATACCATGTGATGGTCACTGGCCCCAGGTGACCTTCTACCTGCAGATCTGTTATCCTTTCCATGTCAGTACTAGATCCAGGATAGCCCTGTCTCTTGTGTTTGTTATAGAAACTGTTTGAGGCCCTCCCCCTGCAGGGAATCCACTATGTGTCTAGTTTTGGCGGATGTTCCTGCTGGTATTGACCAATCTGTATCTGGCATGTTGAAGTCTCCCATTAGTAGAACCTCCCCTTTAGCTGTCATGTTTTGTATATCTTCTAACAGTAATGTGTCTGTATCCTCCCTCTGGTCTGAAGGCCTGTAGACAATCTTGGTTTGTATGGTTGTCCCATTTCCTGTTTCCAGGGTGACCCACAGTTTGGCTCCTTATGTGTATTTTGAATTTCTGTAGCTTAGATATTTTCATCAACATAAATGGCCACTCCCCCCCCCCCCTTTTTATTTGCACCTCGGTCTCCTCTGAAAAGTAAATAGCTGGGTTCTTAAGTCTCCCAAATGTGGTTAATGGTGAACCATGTCTCACTAATGGCTACTATGTCCAGTTTAGCCTCATCATTGTTGCTTCCAGGTCTAGGATCTCGTTTCCCAGACTGCGGGCATTTGTGTACATGATTTTCCACTGGCCTGATTTCGGTGCATTAGTTGTAGGGCGAGGTCCGGCTTTTCCCCCTGTGCATTGTATGGGGAACCAGACCTTTTTCCTTACCTGGTAATGAAAATAAACTACAAACGTGATAAACTCCTGTTTGATCAATAGCTAAGGAAACTACTTATGTCCTCTCAGTCCCTTCAGCGAGGCTGAGAATCTTAATACTGACTGCTCAGACTGCATTTTCAAGTTGTTCTGTGCAGCTTTTCAGAGCTGTTTGTTCTTTTACAGTTGCGGCTGCCTCTGCTAGAGCCGTGCCTGGTGTCACCTCCAAGCCCTCCACTGTCTCACCCATGGATTTGATTTTGGTTTCCACCATCACCGTTCTTTGAGTGGAGGAGTTCAGTTTCTAGTTGATTTGCTGCATGCTTCTGGTGAGGGCATTCACCAAGATCTGCAGTAATTCTAGTGATGCAGAGGAAGAGCTGGCCTGCAAGGTGCTGAGATCCGTGTGGTCAGGCCTCTTGAAAGTCACACCACACTGCTGGAAAAAGTCTTGTTTTGCTCCTTTCGGTCAGATTTGTTGTCAGTTTTGGTAGCGAACTGTTTATTCACACATTCTCTGAACTAATCGGCGCGGAAAGCAATACAACTAAGGTAAAATACTATCTCCTTGAGAATTAAAGGCTTCAACTCATGAGCTCAAAAAGTTGCTGCTTCTAGCTAGGCTGCTTGCTGCCCCAACCCCCGTTAGTGCCATTCACGCTATACTGCCTTCCAAACTAAATGCTCTGAACAAGTATAAATCTTACTTACCCATCTCTGCTCGTTAGACCATCCTCAAAATGGCACTCCTTATTTTCAGCTATGGTGACATGACCGGTGGCTCTGCCCCAAGTCCACTCCTGCCCATCTGGACAAGTTTTATAATTTATTCTGTCTTCTTGCTCTCAGCTATCCAATCCGTAATCATCACTGGTCCTTTTACTCCTTTGCTGGTCAGTCCTTCTTCTACTGACTTCCTTTTCTGTCAACAACCTCCTTCATACTATTTACTATTTTACATCACCCTTCTCCCTCTCCTACCTGCTAATGTCTGTAATCCCTATCCCTCTTTCTCACCCTCCCATTTCTCACCTTCCCATGCTACCTTCTTTTCTCTCCCCCTTTTTCCTTGTAGCCCTGCATTATATTATCATTTTGAAACTTATGCTCCGTGTCCCACTGATATTGTAGCTGTTTTATTTGGAAGGCAGTGCCTGAAGTTTGATGCAACAGAGCAACTAACCACTCCCCCCACTCGGGCCATAAAGGCCGCACCTCCCACTTGCTTCCTTGAGTGTTTTTTCATTGCCGGCTGGAGGCACCGTCGCATCTGGTCACTGGACTGCCGTGTTCATGCCCTTGCTCATTCTCTCTTTGCTCTGCTGCTCTTACAAACCTTTTTTTCTTCTCCACTGATCTGGTTCTTGCCTCTGGCCACTGCTCCTGGCTGCTCCTTTCTCCTGTTCCTTTTCTGTCTGCTCCCCTGTCCTGTTCATTCCCCCCATCCTTTCTCCCTCCTGTTTTGCCACCACCCCCTTTCCTTTCTGTTTTTCCACTCCCTGCTTCTCCTCTTCATTGTACTCACCTGTGGCTGGGTGCTCTCTCTCTCCTGTTCCTGCCCCTTCCCTGTTGCTGTTCATCTCCCCCTCCGTGTTCCCTGCTCACCCTGCAGCTTGTCTGTCTCTGTCTGCCACCACCTGCATCTCTCCCCTGCCTTCCTTTTCTCTCGTATCATCCCCCATGTCTTTTGGGCGTTTGTCCTTACTGCTGACCATCTCTCTGCTTCAGCGGACCTGCTGGTATCCACTGCTTGGCCCGAAAGCTCGGTCCTCCTTCTCTTGTCCATTCCAGTCGGTTTCCATGTTGGCCTCCCACTGCCAGTTTCAGCTTTCAATTGCTCCTCTTACCTCTCTGGATGCTTCTTTGTCTATGGCAGCTACCGGTAGTGGCAAATTCCACCTTGCTATGGGCTCTCCTTGTCTGGTTGGTGCTCTATCCAGGGTTGGCATTCCCTACCATGTTCCAGACTGTGCCATCTCTCTGCTGCCTCTCTGCCTTCAGCCTCCTGCATTGCTCTGGTTTGTTCTGTCTCTTCTCCTCCTGCTCCTTTGCTGTGTGCTCTTATTGAGATTTCCTTCCCTACTATAGTATTTCATTATTCATCCAATTACTATTTTCCTACTCTTTCATGCCGGACTTCTATGTATTTGATATCTTTATAATTCAACCACTCTTTAATTGCCCTGACCAAGGTCTGCTACAGCTGCTGGCATTTAATCACTTATTTTATCTTCCACCCAATCTGTGGTAGGCCAGCCCAGCTTCCAGCTGCTCTTCTTTATTCAGTTATTTCATTTTACTATTTCAGTTCATGTTTTGGTCTCATGGTGCCTTGCTTGTAGCATCTCTGTTTTTCCCATTGTGGGGAACTGCACAGTTGGGATGGGCACTGTAGCTCCAAGAGTAGGACCATATCTGGTATGTTCCTGTCATTTGTCAGTCGCTAACCTGTCCAGCCTTCCAATGTCACTCCTTACCGACTGTATAGCCCTCCTACAGCTTGACACAACCCTCCTACTACTGCTCGCCCACAGTACTATCAGCACTTGTGCATACCAGCCTTCATGGCATTACTGCATTCGGCAAAACATGCCTCTTCTTTCTCAAACCTCACTTCTTCACTCACCAGCCTTACAGCTTCTTCCTACCTCACCGTCAGCGGCAGGCTTCACCCAACCATCGTTATCGCTCTCCCACTCATACTGTTTAAATCACTCTTAATTTGGTTCTCAATGGACCTGGCTGGCATGCACTCCTCATTACAATTGCTATCTGCCTTACCTAAACCCACGTCAGGGTCTGCATTGCTCAGTCTGACCTATGTGAAGGGTTCATCATCATGATCGAATATCCCACATGTCCTACAGGTGGGTCCCATGCTACTGTCAACCTTACTGTCTCTCCAACCTGGAGACATGCCATTCGTGTCCATTACTTCCTTAGCTCAGGGCTAGCCTGCAGCCAACAGTCTCACTTTGCACCCACGAAATCCACATCTAGAGCATGAGAAACTCGAAGTGGGGTCCTTCTCATCTGGCCCATAGTGAGAATGTCTTTGCTCCGGGTGGACCTTCAGTTGCCAGCCATCTTAGTGACACCTCTGCATGTAGAATTTATGACTTCAGCTGCAAGGGGTGGGGCTCTCACCAGCAGGGCCCCTTTAGCAGCCTGAGTGGGTTCGGAGGCACCCTTTCAGCTAGCCTCCTCCTCCAGTGGCACATATCTCTCTCTCTCGCTGTGGGCTCCTTCCTAAGCTAACTTTAGGCAAGGGAATCATTTCTGCAGCACCTCTGGGGTGGAACCCTCCTCTAGGGTCCCTTGCCATTGTACTCCTACAGGGTTGTATATTCCGTGGATAGAGAGGCGAACAGCCAAAGATAGTCCAAGTTGCACAAGCATAACACCATACTCAGCTGCATAAGTCCATCAAAATTACTGTATATTATTACATTAGTTATGTTCTCTATGAGACTACCATACTGTTTGTATTATCTTAATTATTTGTATATTTGTACTGTCCTTTGTAATCCCCTATATCTAGGTCATACCTAGAAATGGGCATTGACTCAGTGTCCTTTCCTGGACAGCAATTTTAAATATATTAAATTGTAAATATAGGGTGCAGCTGGTAGTCGTCAATGTGTGGGATAAGGAGAAACAAAATTAGGTTAATCGCCTCCAGCAGTACCTCTGCCAGACACCTTTCGGTATTGCTCAGAGAGCATCACTTTCTAGCCACCCACCCTCAGAAGAGTGTCCTCATGAAGCCCTCTGCACTCTTGCTAACTTCTGCTATCCAGGACTCTGGGCATGTCCCCATATCACCAAACTGCCCAGGTGGAGGTTGCAGATCCAGGATGGGCTCGAGACTCATCATGAAAAAAAGGATGGGGACAGGAATGACTGGCCTGGGGTGGGCGACAGACATGCCAGGGAAAAATGAATAAGGGCATGGCAGAGTTAACTCAACGGAGTGTGGTGTGCTTCCATCTGGGAGACACAGGTAGGAGTACTGAAATTAGTCTCTGTGTTGGGACAGTAAAGTCTGGGGACACAAGCTAGATGTGCCATTCTGATTCAGTGCCATGGGCCAGTGGAGCCTGAAGACACAAGTTATGGGTGCCGAACTTACTTCCTGCCCAGGTGTAGACTAGGGCCAAGGTGCTGCTCTGAAGGCAATATTTTCAGATACCAAGTGAGGGTTGCAGTGACCTTGGGGGATCAGTGCCTCTTCTGGTGGTTAAGAGGTGGTCAGTGGGTGTCTTGGGTAAACACTCAATGCGTTGCCCCCCCACCCCCGCCTCACTGCCATGGACAAGGATGCTAAAGCAGAGATCTGAGTAGTGAGTAGGTGAACGTAAGAGGGAAAAAAATACCTGTTGCATCCATGATGCCTCTGCATTACTCCACAGTTACTCATCCCTTCCATGCTCCCAAGCTTTCCCGACACTAGTAGGAAGCCAGAGGGTTGTGAGTCATGTCAGGTTTCACACAACAGACTTTCTCCACAGAATGTTGGTGTGATGGGCCTAACTATCAGGCAGAGTTAAGTGTAGCGTCCGCTGAGGCCAACAAGCAGGTTGCATCACATAGTTGTTGGAAGAACAATCATATGATTTGGTCATGTAGGGTAAGAGAAAGGAAAAAAAAAGCCAAAAGCAAGGCAAGTGTATTCTGTTTCTAGGACACCCAATCCCGGAGGCTCTGAGTGTTTTACACAGACAAGTGAACAAACAGCATTACAAGAAGTACAGTTCCATGTCATAATAGTGATCGCAAAAAGCGATCGCTATTATGGCGAGTGTATATCACTGAAAAGCAATTCAGCAATATACACTTACAGGTGACCCGACATCCAGAACACTAAAAAGTGTTTTGGGAGGGGGGCTGCACCCCCACCCCCCCTTGCAGGGGGCTCTGACCCCACATACCCCTGAAATTAGATTTTCAACTCCAGGGGGGTGCATGTCGGGGAGGGGACAAGATCCGGATTCAGTGCATAAATTATGTCCCACACTTGCAGGAGCTGCAAAATTTCCATGCCCCTTGCCCCAGCCCCGAACCCAGTACCTGCTACACCAGAGCTAGCCACCCACACCACCACAATATATGGCTAGCTCGGTGGCAGCAGGAACACCAGTCCCCAAAAACCCCTTCTCTGTCCCTCCCCTTCCCCTTGCTATCTCTCCCCTTCCAGTCTCCCTTCCTTACGCTCATGTTTACATAGGGTCGCTACCCTTGCAGGGTAACCCATAGGGAAAGTGCTGAATATGAGTCGCCATTTTGACGGTCGCTTATATTCAGTTGCTATTCTTACTGGATACCAGGAAGAACAGATACAAGTGTAATATAATTAGGCAAAAATGCAGGCAGTTAAAAGCAGAGGATACAAGAGAGGCAAGAGGTAAGTATAGAGAAAAAGTTAGAAGCCATAAGAAATTAATGAACATCTGGGCCACCCGATGGCCAAACCAGTAGAGCATTGCTCTCCCATGCAGGCAGCCCTAATTCAGGAACAAGCTCGAGTTGCTGTCCGGGTAGCCTAAGGGTGGGAAAGCAATGCTGTCTGGATGCGAGTCTTCAGGAGAGGGGTGCTAGGATGGCTTCTCCCTCCTGGCCATGTCACAGGGGGCTACCCATGGGAAATTGTGGCACATCTGGGAGAAATTGATGGCCAGTTGGGGACTGCAAGCCACCTGCACCACAGACCCAGAAAGGTAAAATGCTTTATTTAAAAAAAAAGACAGGAAAAACATTTTGCAACATGAAACAATTGGGAATTTAGAAGAATTTTATAGGTATGTAAATGATAAATGAAAGACTAAAAATACTGTATGCCCATTTAATGTAGATTGGGAAAATTATAAAAGAAAGCCAAAAAAGGGATGCAGAGCAGCTAAACAGATACTTTTGATTCATTTATGGTGAGAATGACAGGTCAGGAAATGCCATCAGGGTGACAAGGAATGATGGGGAAACAGATAAAATAGAAGCATAGAAATAAATACCTATTATGCGGTTCCAGAGCTCTGGGTGCTGCTTAGACTAAGGGTAATGAAATCTGACAGATGTGATCAACTAGCAGATTTTTTTACCTGGGGGGAATTTGAGGTAACGAGGTACCCAATGCACAGTAAAACTGAAGAGTAATTAAAGTTGAAATAAAGCTTGGGCTGTGATATAAGGGCACCTGTTATGTGGTTCTGGTTTTCTGGGTGCTGCTTAGGCTGTGAGTAGCGAAGTCTGACAGATGTGATCAGCTATCGGATTTTGTTACCTGGGGAGATTTTGAGGTAATAGGTATCATTATGCACAGTAACACTGAAAAAAATAATTAAAACAAGTGTAACCTCCCCATATGTGGGGGCTTACCTTTAGCCCATAGCTCCTGTTCTGCTATCCTCCATGGTGCCTCCAAATGTGTGCCGTTTTTTTTTCTTGTTTCCCCCCAGTTTTGCTGTGCCCATTATGCCCCAGAAAAGCCAGTGTGCTAAATTTAGCCCAGTGGGGCTCCAAGTTTCAGCCATGCTGCCCTGCTACTTATTTTTGGCACCCCCAGTGCCATGGAGATTGCGCATGTGCAATGCAGTGCCTTTGATTTCCCGACTGCTTAATTTGTGGTCGAGCAGGAGAGAGCTCGGGCGGTCACAGTGTCCCCATCTTCTAAGTGGGTCCCAGTGACCATGGTAAGGGCCATGATAACCCATTTCAATAAATAAAATAAAGAGAACCACGAAGTATTTAAGACTGGTGCTCATGAATATTCATGAGCTAGAGCCCCGATTGCATAAATGTTCATGAGGGTGCTTCTGCCCTCGGGGAAGCAGTTTTTGGCAACTGCTGAAAAATCAAATAAATAAAATCATGTAATTACTGTGTGTGGAATGTTGGCTTGAAATCCTGGCTGCACCAGAATATGTTGGGATTCAAAGAGACAGCCTGTCTGCTGCAATTGGTGGGTTTAAAATACTGGCAGCAGTGACAGGCAAAAGGACCGAAATAAGTACAAAAAGCTGGGCAGCGTCTACAAGGATACACCAATAGCTATTAGACTGTGGGGCATTTGGGCAAATATAATAATTATTCTGGATGCACCAGAACTTTATTTAGGGACTGTGTCAATTCTGCTTAAGGGACTGTGTGTTTAGCAGCCATTACAGAGCAGGAACAGCCAATCGGAAAGCTAGGATTCATAAGCCAGGACTTATTTATTTTTTATTTATTTATTTATTTAAACAGCAGTTTGGAAAACCTTTGAGCCATAGGCTCATTTACAAAGGTACCTTGTCACAGTAAGACAAACCAAAATACACAGTATAGCAGTACAACACATAAGTATAACAGTAAAATTAAGACATAGATACAAACAAGCTGGTACAGGTAGGATGGATGCAAACAATACCAGAGTTATGTCGTCCTTAGCAGCTTAGTAATAAGCTTTGTCATAAGTATTGAGTACAGCTTTGACTAGTGGCAGTTACAGCATCGGGTGTTAATAAGGTGGTTATGATAGGAAGTTTTGAAGCACGATATAGTTGGAGCTTCGGAGATGGAGGGCAGTGTGTTGAACCGAGGGGCCTAAAGCTGAAGACTCTTTGGCCGTGAGAGGTCCTAGCTCTAGGGATAACAAGAGAGGTTTTCCCAGAGGTCAGTATGAACTAGTGGGACAGAGCGCGTATGGTGGTGGTCAATCGGTGGGGAAAGCCCAAGGAGGGTCTTTTTTGTAAGGGTACAGGTAAGATATTTGAGGCGCTCGTCAAGATCAAGTACCAGCGCTTTAGCATACAGTAGACAGGTGTGTGTCATCCTAGGTGCTCCAGTAATTAACCTGCAGGCCTTATTCAGAGTAGTGTGAATTTTATGGAGTGCGGTCTGATCAACAGCACCATACACCGGCAGTCCATAGTCCACTAGGGACAGGATAGAGGAGGTGACTGCGAGTCGAAGAGCCTCCGGGGGGAGGCAGTGTTTATACCGATGTAAGATGCCCAATCGGATATTAGTGGCAGTGGCTAGGGCAGCGATGTGTCCATGGAAGGAGAGGGAGGGGTCAAAATGGATCCCTAGGTATTTATAGGAGCAAACTTGTTCGAGTGGGAATGAGGACCCAGAGTGAATGAGGAGTTTGAAGTTGCAGGACTTGTTTTGGGGATGAGTGAAGAACATGGTTTTTGGTTTTTTAAGATTTATCACCAATCTATGTTCCTTGAACCAGCCCTCGGCTTCGGTGAAGGACTTCTGCAGCGAGTCCTGGAGGGCAGTAGGGTTATGACTTGAGGCAAAGATGACTGCATCATCAGCGTACAATAGAATGTTCCCCGAGCAAGAGCGTGGAAGGGTGTTAAGGTAAAGGGAGAATAGTAAGGGGCCCAGAATGGAGCCCTGGGGAACCCCAGAAAAGATGGGACAGATGTCTGAGTAAGTCCCATTAATTTTTACACGCCTGTGAGCGGTCAGACAGATAACTGGTGCACCAGGAGATAGGGCCCAGCAGCAAAACCAGAGAGACTAAGGGCATCAAGAAGGAGGGGTGGGAGACAGTGTCAAAAGCTTTGAGAGGTCAATGAAGACAGCACCAGCCAGAGAACCAGTGTCTAAGGAGGAGGGAGAAAGTTGGAGAACTCTAGGAGGGCTGTGTTGGTACTGTGGCCTGCCGGAAGCCATGCTGCTCAGGACAAAGGACATTGTAGGTGGAGAGGTAGTCAGAGATTTGAGAGGCCACCACTTTTTCCAAGGCCTTGGAGAGAGGAGAGAATGGAGATCGGTCGATAGTTTCCAGCCACAGTCCTATCACCACCTTTAAAGATAGGGGTGACAGTGGCGACTTTCCAGGCAGTTGGAACCTTCCCCAGGCAAAGAGAGTGGTTGATGAGGCATGTGATCGGGGTAAGGACTGTGTCTAAGACCAGCCATAGGATACACGGATCCAGGGTGTCACTGCCTGTACTATTACTCTTGAGGGCAGTGACAAGGTGCGGCCTAAGTTCTTGGGCAGAAACACGGCGGAGGAGAAAATAAGGGCGAGAAAGATTTACGGCAGGTGCTGGGGGAGGAGGGTCAAAAAAATTTGTAGGGAGGATAGGGCTAAGGTCAGTGAATGAGGTGTTGAGGTGGTTGGCTATGAGGGCTGGGTCTGAGGAGATCACACCATTAATGTTGATCTGGTGGGTGGGGGAGTGTGCACTCCCATTTAACTGTTTAATGTTATCCCAGAAGGTTCTGGGATTCCCCATGAGGCAGTGGTGAAGACCGATAGTGCTCAGACTTGGCCTTTCTGATGGCCGAGTGCACTTGTTTCGGGCGGCAGCATATAACCGCCTGTCATTGGGCCGGCCAGTCTCAATGGCACGGTGCCATAGGTTGTCCCTATGTTTGAGCTGGTGGATCAAAGCTGGGGTTACCTAGGGGCATTCTTCCTTTTAGAACGGCAGGTCAACACTGGGGCAAAGATATCACAGGCATTATTAAAAGTTTGGGTAAAGAAGGAGAGCTGTGTCGATGTCAGGAGTTGCCTGTATAGGAGACCAGTCAATTTGGGACAGAAGTTCCTTAGGTTTATCAGTCCACCAGGTATTAGACGCCGCCGCATGTGGACTGTGCTATGGTTTGGGGACTGAGGTTGACCAGTGGAATAGAATGGGGAGTGATCGCTGAGAGAGTCTGGGAGGACTTGTACATTGGGGATCCGATTAGGGCGGTTGGTGAGTACCACATCAAGCAGGGTACTGGAGCCTCTCTTGGGGTTAGTCCTGGTAGGGTGGGTAACTAGTTGTGTTAGGTCTATTTCAGAAAAGGAGTCTCGGGTAGAGGAGGAGGAGGAGCTGAGCCAGTTGACATTTAAGTCACCCACCAGAATTTGATCAGCGGAAGGAGGTAGAGAGATAAGGTATTCTGTAAGAGAGGCAATGGCCTGCGTTTGGTCCCTGGGGGGGCACGTATGCAGTAGTCAGATAAAGGGGTCCCTTTAAAGGGTCAGGGGTTAGTTTCAGCGTAAGCGCCTGGGCCCTGGAGTCAAGGATGGGAGTGGGCAGGGCTAGTACAGGGAGATTCCTTGACATAAATAGCGCAGCCGCTGCCCCTCTCCCAACACGGTCGGACGGAAAAGGGTGAAACCAGGAAGGAGATTAGGAGTCAGGGAGGATTTTGACAGCCAAGTCTCAACCAGGGTGATGACATCAGGGTTAATTGATGTGACCAGGCATTGTAGTGAGTCAAACTTTTTAGGAGGCTACAGATATTCATGGAGACCATGCATACCTGTGGTGCGAGTTGGGGAGCTCCTGGGAACCGGGCCAGGGTTTGATGAATGTTCCTGACAGGAGTAGTAGCATGACTAACACCCTGGCTGGGAGATGGTGAGAGGTTTTCCCACGATTGACATGAGAGGAGGGAGGGAGGAGGGAGGCTAAGGAGCAGGGGTGGGCAGGGAGGTCAGGAGGGAAAGCAAGAATAAGAAGACACCCAGATGTGCCTGAGGTGAAGAAAGCTAGGGGAGGGCAGGGGATGGGGACACACAGAGGTCCCAAGGGGCAGGAGAGGAGGTTCAGGAGCAAGGGAGGGAGGGTGCCAGGGCACAGTGTGGACTAGCAGATGGGTAAGTGGGTAAGTGCACTGCTAGTGGGGAGAGGCACAGGCAGAGCATGAGGCAGTGCCAATACATTGTGGCAAGATCCCAGGGAAGTAGTGCTGTACAGGTAGGAGTAGGAAGTAGTGAGGGGCATAGGTCCCTCTAGTGGCCAACAGGTATAACCTGCAAATGGGAAAGTGGGGAGATAGGTTCTGGGCAACAGGACGTGATATCACCGGATGTGATGTCACGGGGTGGATCCTTAAATTGACAGCCGCCCCTGGGTGGGAGGGGGTGTGGGGGGCGGGGCAGACGGCGCAAAGCGCCGTCGGGCTAGCACCCCTCTGCAGGCGTCCAGACGAAGAGAAGAGGCTCTCTTTACCTCGAAAGTTATCAGGCTGGAGATTTGGCTTCCTCAGCTACTCAGGTGAGCTGCTTGTGTTGCTTCAGTTGCTTGATTGTCCCGAGTGCCTAGCTTGGGAGCTGCCTCGAAAGTTATCAGGCTGGAGATTTGGCTTCCTCAGCTACTCAGGTGAGCTGCTTGTGCTTCAGTTGCTTGATTGTCCCGAGTGCCTAGCTTGGGGGGAGCTGCCTATGTTGTGGAGAAAACAAAGCCTCTCATTACTATGCAGCGGGAGAATATGTTGTGACTTACACAAAGGAGCTCCACTCTAAGCAAACAGGGCTATTCCAAAATGAGGTCACACTAGGACCCAGCTAACCTAATGCCTTCAGTAACAAGCACAATTAGCTCCAAATACCACCATATTAAACAAGTCTGATCTATATTAGCTGCTTGGTATATCTGGCTTTAAGATGAAATCAGCAAGGCAACTCTAGAAAAGCCAGTGAGTCCCTAGCTTTACACTTCAGCAATTAGTAGCACAAAGAGAATCAAATAACAAGCCCACCCAGTGGTGAACAGGAACAAAGTTCATAAAATATAAGTGTTCATCAGGTAGCACCCCTCTGCAGGCATCCAGATGAAGAGAAGAGGCTCTCTTTACCTCGAAAGTTATCAGGCTGGAGATTTGGCTTCCTCAGCTACTCAGGTGAGCTGCTTGTGCTTCAGTTGATTGATTGTCCCGAGTGCCTAGCTTGGGGAGCTGCCTCGAAAGTTATCAGGCTGGAGATTTGGCTTCCTCAGCTACTCAGGTGAGCTGCTTGTGCTTCAGTTGCTTGATTGTCCCGAGTGCCTAGCTTGGGGGGGGAGCTGCCTGGGGATTTCGCCAAAGCTCATGGGAAACTTCCAAGTGCTTGTGGGGAAACTGCAGGGACTTAATTCAAGCACCAAAACAGCAAACCAACTGTGCATCGAGGAGGCTTAATGAATAATTAATTTTTGTAACTGACAAGCCTTCAAGCCAATCAGAGCTAATGGACCCAATAGCTTCAGCCAATAGGGAGCATCAGGACAGCCCCATAAAAGAAAGTGTTCTCTGGAGATTTCCAGATTCGAGCGGGAGGCCCCCACGGGGTGGGGGCTTAGGACCCCATCAGTGGAACTGAGCCTGGTGATCCAGTGTAAGCCCCATCACTCAGGACATTTTTTTTGTCTTCTTTGCCAGCAAAGTTAAATTAGTTTAGTTAAAGCAGAATCTGCTAGCCTGGGGGTTGCCAGAAGAATGTCCTCCAGGTGCTACCCCTCCCTTCCACATTTGGGAAAAATGTGGACCTGCAACTTGATGTCAAGCTAGCTGTGAGAGAACTAAAGACTTCAGGAGCCTTTGATGATTGAGATCGATTCCATGAGGAGCCTGAGTGAGTAATCTTGTATCCCCCATTGCAAGGAAAAGAGAAAGCTTATTGGGGCTGCCAATGCCCTAGAGACTGGTCACTGTTTGGAACTGTTCATTTGGTCTGCACCCTGCATCTGCTGTGCTTAATACTTGCCCAGCGCAAGTGGACCCAGATAAGTTAAGGGGCCCGCAGTAGTCCAGATTAGATATATAAATGTGCCCAGATCATAAATGTGCTGGATGTTCAGAAAATAATAAATGGGTAAAAATAAATGTAACCAGCCACTCTACAGTGCACTCAGCCTTCAGAATGCACCCCCACAAACCTTTACAGAAACTGTACATAGTTCAAGTGGTTAATGGTTTTCAAGTCAAGTTTAGAATTTTCTTAATTTAGCTAGGCAACGTACAGCTGCACCGTCCATCAGGCCTGCACCTTTAACTGGACTTTGGTTACTGGGTACCCAGATTTAAGGTTGGGATTGCAGGGCCTCATGCCAAATGTTGGGGACTGGTACAAGTGTGGGCAAAAGAAATGTTTATTGTCATCTGATTTTATGTAGTTTAGCTAGATAGCTAGGGCTCTGGTCATCTTAGTTGGCATAACGTGTGATTACATTTTGGTTTAAAAATTTTACATATCCACCCAGCTGGAAGGTTTCACCAACACAAACCAAAACTTCTAATTCAATGTAAATATTGCATTGCATAACCTCTGCTCCCCCCCTCCATTCTTAAGCCCTGCCTCCCTGTAAATAAATTGTTCATTGCTGTTTTTTTTTGCAGATTCCTGTGTCATGAGCATATTATTAGGATTAAGTCTCTAAATGGTAAAAGGTATTAACATGTAGGGAAATGTTTACTGGGGCATGTCTGCAGTGTTTATGGTTACAGTGGGTTGGTACAGCATCCTGGGGGTTGTACCAAGTTAGAGTTTGCCCACTTAAAGCTAAACTTTGGGTGGAGGCACCGTGTCAATGTTACATCTTGAAAAATAACCAGTTTAAAACCTTATACAGGCCCACAATGCAGGGCTAGTAGCCCTTGGAGTAGCGCCACCTAGGGGTTACACAAAGTTGAAGTAAAGCTTGTGCTGTGATGTAAGGGCACTTAATATGTGGTTGCCGTGTTTTGGGTGCTGCTGCTTAGAATGAGTGTAGCCAAATTTGACAGATGCATGCGATCCACTATCATGGGTGCACAGTAAAGCTGAAAAAGTAATTAATAAACAATGTTGAAATAAGGTTTCTGCAGTGATGTAAGGGCACCTATCATTCTGGTGTACTGGGTGCCGCTTAGGCTGAGTGTAATGAAATCTGACAGATATGATCAGCTATTAGATTTTGCTACCTGGGGGAATTTCAAGGTAATGAGGTACCCAATGCACAGTAAAACTGAAAAGTAATTAAAACAAGGTTGAAATACAGTTTATGCAGTGATCCAAGGGCATCTATTATGTGGTTCCGCTTGTTTTGGGTGCTGCTTAGGATGTTGGTAGTGAATCCTGACTAATGTGATCAGCTATTAAATTTTGCAGCTGGGGGAAAGTTTGTGGCAATGTGTGTAAAATTGAAAATTAAAGGGGAAGTCTCCCATAGTTTCACTCCAATATTTTCCCAACTCCTTATGTGTAACTGTTGTGTGCCTCCTCCAGTTGCCAACAGTCCCATTGCTGTCCAAATCTAGATTATAAATAAAAATATACAGCCCCCAGAAGTTATCAATGTGTTTGTCCTCCATGTTACCATCAATGTTGCTGGAGGATGATGTAATCAGAGCAACAGATGATGGTGCTGCACTAAATACAGTTCCACCAGTAACCCAAACCCATAATATTTGGTTCCCCACTTGAGTAATGGAGGAACCCTTTAAGTGTTGTGCACATCCTGAAGTGCAGGTCTGATAGGGACTAGGACTATGTAAGTGTGATGCAGCACTGATCTGAGGTATATACAGTATTCATGTAAGGAAGTGCCTGTATGTGTTGTGTTGCCTTTTCTGTTAGCAAAAACAGTTTACCCAATAAATAACTCTGGGTGCAACAAGAGTTTTAAGTGGTATTATACAGTTGTTGTATTGTGTTCGGTATGTGTTCGTATCCTCTGTTTTGATTGACACCAGCAGTGAGAAACAAACTTGAAAATATGCCCCTTTCCCTTTGTAACTAGGCAGTCCGTGATTGGAAGGCTGCTGCAAGGCAGTAAAGAGTTCAGCTATAACAAGGAATAGGTTACCAGGAAAGTATCAGCTGCAGCATATTGAAGAAGGGTAATCTAGTGGTTAAAGCACAGGCACAAGCACTGGGAGACTCTGGTTCAAATCCTACTAGAGTCCCTTATTCTCTAACCCGTAACAAGTTCCCCTAACCTCCTTGGGAACTGTGATGGCCCCTCAGGTCCATGAGTTTAAAAGTTCCCCCATTACCATTATAAATCATTAGCAGTGATGCGAGAGCTACAGCACTTCACTTTGAAGGTACTGAGGACAAGCTGTGGTGCCCCCCCACACTTTGTAATGCCAGCATTTGAAGTAGGATGTCCCTCACAAATCAGATGCTACACTTCAGCTGCTGTAGGTAAAGAAACTAATCAGTCTCAATGTTTGTAGTACTCTGTATGTGCTTAGCTCACTCCTGCCATGTCATGTGCATTCTGTGTCTTGGTATTTCCAGTCAGAAACTCAGATTTCAGGAGCATTTGAAATGTAGATCGAAACACTTTATAAAGTAAGTGATCTAGCTCTCCACTTTCAGGCTGCTGAAAGGGTGTAGGTATCATTTGTGCAAAGGAGGAATTCAGTCTTGTGTGATCATGTGGGGAAACTGCCTAGACCCACCCTAATCTTCTCAAGGGTGTTCACCTGGTTAAATACAGATTGACTGATCTCCACAAAATGTTACAATGGTCTCACACAGATACACGAGCTGTACAAAGGAACAGATTTTGTTTCCTGTGAATGAAATACTATTAGATGTATTATTTGCTCTACACATACAGTATTAAGGCTAAAAGTACTACTCCCTTTGTGAGTTGCATGACAGAACTTTCTTAAGCCATTGCAAACTTAATCTAAAATCAGGATAGACAGCATTGATACCCTTATGTTTTCTTCTGCACTGTTGCTGCAGTGACATCAAGGAATGGGTGAGGCTGTATTACAAGTCACTAATTTGCATGTAAATGGAGGCTTGCTTGACACTTTACTACCCTGTGTCAGAGCCTCAGGCTCTAGATATGTGTTGCAACAGAAGAAATGACTTATTTTTTTATTGACATATGTACCGTACCTGATATAATGCACAATAAATACATCGGACGTATCCAAATCAGAAATATTCAGGAGTCTTCTCCTTTAAACAAAGCTGACATAGACCATTTGCTGTGCTGTAAGGGCACCTGTTATGTGGTTCTGTGTGTTCTGGGTGCTGCTTAGGCTGAGGGTAGCAAAATCTGATAGATGCGATCAGCTGTCAGATTTCCAATGCACAGTAAAACTGAGAAGTAAATTTAAAAAGTTGAAATAAAGCTTGTGCAGTGACATAATGACACCTTTTATGTGGTTCCCCTTGTTCTGGGTGCTGCTTAGGCTGAGGCTTAGGAAGCACAGAAGGAGCAAGACAGAGAACTGTACCAGTTAAAGCAGAAGGAAGCAGGGAAGGCAGTCAGAATAGCAAAGGCCCAAGTTGAAGAAAAGATAGCCAACTCAGTTACGAAGGGGGATAACACCTTTTATAGGTACATTAGGGAGTGAATAAAGGCCAAGGGAGGGATAATGAGGCTTAATAAAGGGAAGGGGGAGGTAGAGGGCGACAGTGAAAAAGAAGGGATACTGAACGAATACTCATGCTCAGTATTCACAAAAGAAGAGGCGGGGGAAGTACCTAAACCAAACAATAGAAGTGCTCTGGATGGTGGGGTCAATATCAGTCCTGAAACAACTCCTGAAACTGAAGGTGGACAAAGAACGGGACCTGACAGGATTTACTCTAGAATTCTAAAAGAACTAAGGGAAGAACTAGTGGCATGACTGACTGTGATGCTTGGCCAGCTGGTTATGATTATTGTATGCTATTTGTAATATAAAAATAGTAGGCGATTGTCTCACATAAGACAGCCTGTGCTTATGGGTGCCCTCCCCCAGGTTTCAGTGACTCTACAATGACAAGTGACTGGAAACCAGGAGGTAATTAAAAGACCAGAGAGACTTAATTAAGGGTCTCTTGTTTTTCTGTCTTAATTAGAATTGACCCAGCTGGCAGGATATAGGGCTCGTAAAGTTTTATGATTCGTATAGGAAGAACATTGATACCACCATGGTGCTAAAAGTTGTAAAACCCTCCGATATGCCTTGGGAACAGGACCCATAAAAGATCAAAGAGAAAAATGCTTAATTAAGGAGTCATATTTAGGAAGCGGAATTTTTGCTGATGTTACACTATTTAATATACCTCTTGATAGGACATCATGTTTGTATTTTTTTTTTATATTCTAAAAGGAGGAGCTAGATGACTCACCAATTGGTGGGGAGATGGAGTTGAAATATATCCTTGTAACTGGGGAATATAAGGGACTTCCGGTGATGTTACCAAAATGTGAGAGGCAGTGATCTATTGCTGCCTCACTTTGATGACAAAAATTAATCCTACCTAACAAAGAAATTTTTTGAGGGGAAACAACTGGACCTGCTTCAGAGTATGCCACTGAAAGGAAATAAAGAAATACATTTAAAACAGGGTCCATCAGTAGCGAAAATGAAACAATTAAAGCTGAGGGTGAGTATAGAGAACTTCGTGGCCTGCACTCCCAGACAACACACAGTATCAGAATCCTCATCCGACTCGATGGAAGATGACAGCCTGCATTTTAGAAAAACTAGCCATACTCTAAAACAAATTCTCTGATCAGTTCAAAAGATTGAATCTTCAGTGACTGATCTCAGGCAAGAGCTACAGAATATGAACAAAAATGTCACGGAGAACACGGCAAAAATATCAGAGGTGGGGGAGACCCAAGATATGTCAAATCAGCTCTTGTTGTATCTATTGAAATGGGATCAAATCTCATGTACCAGAATGGTAGATATAGAAAATAGGGCGAGGAGGAACATTTTTGGGCTGCATGGCATACCAGAGGGAACAGAGGAAGGCTTCCCATCTCTGATTGACTTCACGCAGCTAATCCTTTGGACCACACTCTCACTTTCATCTGACTTCCATTATGAAATGGATAGGGCTCATAGATCACTGGGCCCGAGGCCAACCAACCCATCTGCCAGACCGCGCTCAATTATAGTGCGCATGGTATATTACCAGGCCAAGGACTATATACTTCAAGAGGCATGGCGACGAAAGGAAATCAAATATAATGGCACACAGATATTCTTTAAACAATGATTTTCTCTTTTTTTTTTTTCTTTCTTCATGATTGTTTATCCTCCTGTGGCCACCTTAAACTGTCCCCCCCCCTTTAGACTCACATCCCTACTGTTGGGGAATCCGGCCACTGTCTGTCTCAACCGGGACCGCTGACACCCAATAACCCCTGCAGCTTACCCCCCACAGCAGAGTGGCAGGGAGCCAGCTAACTCCCTACCCTAATGGATCCAGTTCGGGTGCCAGCGCCCAGCAAACACTCGCAGATGGCCATCAAGCTGCAGTTGGTGCCACCTTTTTCCTTGTTCTATTCCCCTGAGTCAGAGGGTGTGCAATAACACCAGCGGGCGTGAGCACGCATGCGTCCGCATGTGTCCCCATCCAGGCATCTCACCCTAACTCTGCCCCAGTGTACGGCATGTGTCCTCAACCCCAGCCTCCACTAGGGGGCAGTCGGACGCGACTGTTGTGGTCCTCCCTCCCCAGAGAGGAAGAGCTGTCCTCCAGAGGCTCAAGATCCCTCTCCTCCTGCCTCCCTGGTGACCCTGAGTCTCGCCCAAACCCAGGCTCCAGAATGGTGCAGCATGCCCGCGCCTCAGCCCTCAGCGCCCACTGGATGGTTTTTCTCCCTCTTTACAAGCAGAGATGCAAAGGGTTAGGAGAACTATTAAAGAGAAAATGGGACTTAAAGTACAGCTAAATTTCCCAGTGAAGTTGAAGATTCATACCACAGATGGAATTAAGATGTTCTCGTTGTTGGTTGAAGCAGCACCATTACTGAGAAGTTGGAAAATTCAGATACCCGACTTGGAGATGGAGGAATTGGAATGAAAGATACAAGGGGAATCCTGGAACTGGGCTGGAGGGAAAACCGAAAGGGACATGCCGGGAGCATTTCCGAAAGGACTGGCCAAAGACTTGAATTGCTTGCTGCGCCACACGGGGATGCGAGGGGTAGACACCAGAGATCTGAGTACTGAGGCAGAAAAGAGCAATGGAGGAAATGATAACCATCGAAGGGATCCAGCAAGACGAAAGAAACAGTAAGACTGTCTAATAGCTCTGTAAGCAATTGCAGAGTGATGGGCCGTAGTCTGAAACTATGTAATCTGAAGCCGAAATACCAGTGAAGAACTATGAATGGGGGGATAAATAAGATGGGCAATTTGGGGACTATGTGATTGAAATGGAATAAATACCAGTTGAAGGGAGGGATAAAAGAATTAAAAGAGCTGGAGAAGTTGTTTTTTTTAAAATGGTAGATAGATGTGAACAGCTCTAACAATGATCGATTTGAAGAGCCAACCTCCTGAAGTAATGTCAGCTTAGAATATGGGTATGGAGCCCACTGGAAATGGAAAGTCAAGGGGGAGGAAGGGGGTAATATGGTTTCATTTAAATGGAAGCTTGTCACACGAGGTGACTAAACTTTGAACCTGACTGGGAAAACATTCCCTGTACAGAATATATCCCAAGAGAGGGATATCAGGCCTAAACAGGCCACTACACAGAGGCAGGAGAGTTACCACGCTGACTCACTAACCATTTGGGGTAGACATTTAATCTAGGAAGTACTACGGGTGATGCTAGTAAAGGAGGGCAGGATGGGGGGAAGGGTGGAAGGTGGTTACCCTTAATGCTTGGAGCCTTGGAAGTAAAACTGCAGAGTTACAGGTGCTCATGGCAGAGGGAGAGGTGGACATTGCAGCCATCACAGAAACATGGGCCACCCAATACAATGACTAGGACCTGTCTGTACCAGATTACAGGTTATTTCGTAAGGACAGGGTGACTGGGAAAGGAGGGGGTGTGGCACTATACAAAATGCTGGGTTGTATTGCAAGGGGTATATCCTCGAGGAGGGAGGAGGTGATTCTGCTACTGTATAGGTCATTAGTTAGACCACACCTGGAGTACTGCATGCAGTACTGGCGCCCGTATCTGAAGAGGGACATTAAGTTACTGGAGGGGGTGCAACACAGGGCGACAAAGATGATCAAGGGGCTGGGGGACTTATCATGCGAGAGGAGGCTGAGGGAGTTGAACATGTAAAATGAAAAAAGGGAAAATGAGAGAGTGCCTTAGAAGAGCACTAGCAAATGGGCAAGAGGGAGGGGTGGAGGAACAATGGGGAATAATCACAACAGCCATCACAGAGGCAACAAGCCTTTGCGTGAAGCAAATCAATAAAACAAAAAGAAGGAAAAACCACTATGGTTCTCAAAAGAGGTGGCAGGAACGGTTAAGGAGAAAAGGATAGCATTCAGGAAATATAAGAAAACACAGAAGGAGCAGGACAGAGAACTTTATCAGATAAAGCAGAAGGAGGCAGGGAAGACAGTCAGAATAGCAAAGGCACAAACTGAGGAAAAGATAGCCAACTCTGTTAAGAAGGGGGGATAAAACTTTTTATAGGTACATTAGCGAGCGAAGAAAGACCAAGGGAGGAATACAGAGACTTAATAAAGGGGAGGGAATATGGGCAGAAGGTGACAGTGAAAAAGCAGGGATGCTGAATGAATATTTCTGCTCAGTGTTCACAACAGATGAGGAGGGGGAGGTGTGTAAACCAAACAAGGGGGAAACTCTGAATAGGGGGGGTCGATACCAGTCCATTCACAGAAGAAAGGGTTTTGAAAGAACTCTTGAAACTGAGGGTGGACAAAGCAATGAGGCCTGATGGGATTCACCCAAGAATACTAAAAGAACTAAGGGTAGAACTAGTAACACCACTGACTACTCTGTTTAACAAATTATGGGAGGATGGAGTGGTATCTGAAGACTGGAGGAGAGCAAAATGTGATTCCACTTCACAAAAGTGGGAGCAGGGCAGAGGCAGTAAACTAAAGACCAGTTAGTTTGACTTCAATGGTAGGGAAAATGATGGAATCACTTCTGAAGGAAAGAATTGTTGAGTACCTAGAGGCCAGTGGGGCACAGGACCCAAGGCAGCATGGTTTCACAGCAGGAAGGTCATGTCAGATGAACCTAATAGATTTCTTTGACTGGGTGACAAAGTAGTAGACCAGGGAGGGGCTGTGGATATGGCCTACCTAGACTTGTAGGGCATTCGACACAGTCTCACAAAAAGATTAATATAAGTTAGCCAGCCTTGGAGTGGGTCCCAAGGTGGTAGCCTGATAAAAACTGGCTGGACAACAGGACGAAAAAGGTAATAGTAAACGGAGTCCACAGTGAAGAAAGAAGGGAATCAGCAGGGTACCGTGAGGGTTCGGTGCACTGGCACCGTCCTCTTTAATATCTTTATAAGTGACATTGGAGAGCACCAGGAAGGAAAGGTATGCCTCTTTGCAGATGACACAAAGATCTGCAACAGGGTTGATACACAAGCTGGGGTGGAAAGAATGAAAAGGGACTTGGCAAGGCTGGAGAAATGGTCAAATATGTGGCAACTCACATTCAATGCAAAGAAGTGCAAGGTATTGCATCTGGGAAACAAAAACCCAGGGGAAGAGTACACAATGGAGGGTGAGTTAATAACAACAACAAAAAATTGAAAGAGACCTAGCAGTAATTATATCAGATGATCTAAAGGTGGGCAAGCAATGTGAGAAGGCAGTAAGGAGGCATGGGGGGATACTGGGATGCATAGGGAGAGGCATCAACAGTAGAAAACAGGAAATTGTTATCCCTCTCTACAGACAGTTAGTGAGACCCCATCTGGAGTACTGTGTGCAATTCTGGAGACCCCAACTCCATAAAGACATAGGCAGAGTGGAGGCTGTTCAGAGGAGGGCAACCAAAATGGTGCAAGGTCTGCACCAGAAGACATACGAGGAGAGATTAAAGCAGCTTAATATGTATACCCTTGAGGAAAGGAGGGAGAGGGGGGGACATGATAGAAACTTTCAAGTATCTCAAGGGAATTAACAAGGTACACTAGGGTAGTATCTTTCAGAAGAAGAGATGTGCAAGAACACGGGGGCACAATTTGAAGATAGAGGGGGGATGGCTCAGAGGTAATGTTAGAAAGTATTTTTTCACAGAGAGAGTTGTGGATGCATGGAACAGCCTTCCTGAGAAGGTTGTGGAGTCAGGAACAGTGGGAGAATTCAAGAATGCATGGGACAGGCATAAGGCAATTCTAATGGAGTGAGGAGAGTAAGCTGTTGATTAACTAGAATCTGCAGCTTATCCATCAGGAGGAAATGGCAGACTGGGTTGTGCTGGGTCCTTATCTTGCCAGCCAAATTCTATGTTTCTATGTCTGTACTGCTCAAGGAGAGGAGGGACAGGGGGGACATGATTGAAACCTTTAAGTACATGAAAGAAATAAACAAGACAGGTACAGAGGGGCTGTTCAAAGTAAGGGAGGGGAGGAACACCAGAGGCCATGATATGAGACTGGAGGGGGGAAGGTTCAGGAGGGAGATGAGGAGACACTTTTTACAGAGAGGGTGGTGACTGGGTGGAATGCATGACCTGCAGAAGTGGTATCCAGTAGAACAGTGGACTGCTTCAAAAGGGGATGGGACAGGACAAGGGGGAGGGTCAATGAAGGGGAAGGGTGGAAGGGGGGGCAGCTGCAGAATAATGGGTGCTAGCTGCACATTTGAGCAGACTTGATAGACCTCTAGGCCTTTATCTGCTGGCAAATTTTCGTATGTTCGTAGGAAGAATGCACATTTTGCCAGTTTTACTCCTGTTGGAGTGTCTTTCTCTTCCTGTGGTTTTGGGGGATAAAATAGTTAACCATGTTGGTACATTGTTATTACTTGTTTGTAAAAAGTTATTTTTATAAATGTTTCGAAAAGGTTGCACTTAAATGTACAAGGATAATGGAGAGAGTGATGGATTTAAAGAAAGGAATACTGAAATGTAGGAGGGAAATATCTAGAAGGTTTCTGAGACAGGAGATGGTTGTTTTAAGAGAGGAAATGTTAAAAGAAGGAGCTTATGAGAAAGGCGAGGAGAGAGTTGAGGGAAATGTGGAGGGGGAAGAAACGGGGGAACAAAGAACATCATAATGGGGGATATTAAAATTATTTCATATAATGTAAAGGGCATACATTCTCCAGTTAAAAGAATAAGATTGAGGGGGGCGCTGTGGAGCCCGAACAAGATGGACGCTTAAGCTTAGAGAAGGGAACCAAAGGCCAGTAAATCAACAGAAATATTCGGCTTACGAGTGTAGAAGCTTTACTGAAATTTAAAAAAGTGTGTTGGAATCCTCCGCGAATAAAAATGGGGAATCCCCATAAAGATTGCTCACAGACAGACAGAGCAAAAAGTAAAGGAGCTTCGGGAGGGCCTAGTATGAGGCTGACATCAAGTAATCCAGTACCCGAGGGAATCCGGTGAAGAGACGTTGCAATCTCTGAGAGTTAAAATATCCCGACTTATCCAGTCTGTAGCAGGACTATCGGAAAAGTTTGACACCCTCACTAATCGAGTTGTGTGTTTGGAATCAACTATGGACTCGATTAAAATAGCAACAGCTGACTCTACAAAGCGATCGGATGCTGCAATGGGTATGGGGCAAATTTACTAAAAGAAAATACCCACCTTAGATCGTGGATAGAAATGCTAGAAAACCATGCACGGGCAACAAACATACGATTGATGGGGATGCCAGAGAATTTTGAAGGTGACCATCTGCCTCTTTTCCTTACGGAATGGTTCCAGCAGCAGTTGGGCGAGACAGGGAGGCTTAAACCGATCCCTATTCAGAAGGCCTATCGTGTGATGCCTTGTGGTCGCAGAGATGACGGAGAGACCCCTTGCACCATTACAGTAGTTTTAGATGGGGTTGGAACAAGGGACTACCTTCTTGCCCTTGCAAGAAAAAAGAGAAAGCTGCTCCAAGATGAACAAGAGGTTCGTCTCTATCCAGATCTGAGTTACGCTACACAGCAAAAGAAGAGGAACTTTGATGGGGTGAAAGCAATCTTGAGGGAGGCAGGTATTCCACATGGCATTCTGTTTCCTGCGAGGCTCCGGATCGTTCACAAAGGGAAGATCTACATCTTTAACAACCCAGCAGATGCCCTTAAGTGGTCTCAGAAAAAATGTCCCAACACGCAGACAGAAGGATGATGAAGAGGATCTCGAGTCAGAGAAGGAAGAATCCTGAAGAAAGAGACTTTATATTGGTTGAGATTTAAAATGCTGGTCTGCATGGTAAGGGAGCAGTGGGTATTTAGTCTGACCCCAGGTAAGTGAGTACTGCTTAACGATGTGAGAATTCAGTTCACTTTGGTTTCTGGGGCGACTACCCATTTGATCCCTGTGACAGACTAATGTTTTTGGGTTTTAATTTTGTCTTTCTGGCACAAAATGACTATTTCAGTGTAGCTCTTGCTTATTTTGGAATTCTTAAACTGATGCTTGGAAAAGTTTATTATTTTAAAATGCTAGCGATGTTCCCACTCTAATGCCTTAACTGGGAGTAGTTACATAAATGTAACTCAATCAGTGATAAGCATGTTTGATTTTCTCTTCCCCTAGGGGAAGGGGGATTATCCTGTGAAAATCTATTTTGAGTTGGACTTGGACTATATACATGCTGTTCTTGGACTCTAATTAAACAGCACTATCGAATTAAAACTTAAGTGTGCTTATAGTTTTACCCTCCAAAGATGTATCTAAGTCGTAAGGATAATCAAATTATTGTATTAAGAGGAGTGGCGACCTCATATGTAATGAAGAGTGTATATCCTTTACTTTGAAGTAACAATTGTGTGTTTATAATATACAATAATAAACATAAAGTTCAAAATAAAAAACAAAGAACAAGATTATTGGGCGAACTGAGACGGCTGGGGGAGGATATCATTTTTTTTTTTTTTTTTTTTTTTTTTTAGAAACGCACCTGACAGGGACAGAACATACCAAATTAAGAAGGAGCTGGGTAGGTAGGGTGGAATCGGCAGCATCCCCGAATCCTAGAAAAGCAGGGGTAGCGATATTAATTAAAAATGAGTTACCTTTCCAAATAAAATCAGTGGAAACAGTAATAAAAGGGTGATTTGTAAGGATTACAGGAGAATTAAGAGGGTCACTAATGCATCTGGTAAATGTTTACACACCTAATCAGAACCCAGAGGAATTTCTAAATAAAGTTCTGCATAAGATAGCTGGATACGAAGAGGGACAAATAATATTGGGAGGGGATTTAAACACAGTCAAAAATACTTACATGGCTAGATCATCAGGAACTACAGCAACGAATACTCAAGTAACAAAGATTTTAAACAGCCTAACAAAAGAACAGGGGTTGGGAGACATATGGAAGAGCCAACACATGAAGGAGAGAGATCTCACTTTTGATTCCCCAGCCCACAAATCATATTCCAGGACTGATGCTTTTTACACTCAAAAGCAATATTTATATAGGATATCCAGGTCCCAAATAGGTAATTTTATCTTGTCAGACCATGCTCCAGCCTCGATCCAACTGAAAACAGAACAGGAAGAAAGACAATCATTATGGAGACTAAATGTCTCTCTATTAAATAGCAAAATGCTGAAAAAAGAGATGGGGGAGATCATAGAAGAGGTAGTTAGACTGAATAGATTACAAGGGTGTTCGAACCTTCTTATCTAGGAAGCTGAATAGATTACAAGGGTGTTCGAACCTTCTTATCTAGGAAGCTGAATAGATTACAAGGGTGTTCAACCTTCTTATCTAGGAAGCTGAATAGATTACAAGGGTGTTCGAACCTTCTTATCTAGGAAGCTGAATAGATTACAAGGGTGTTCGAACCTTCTTATCTAGGAAGCTGAATAGATTACAAGGGTGTTCGAACCTTCTTATCTAGGAAGCTGAATAGATTACAAGGGTGTTCGAACCTTCTTATCTAGGAAGCTGAATAGATTACAAGGGTGTTCGAACCTTCTTATCTAGGAAGCTGAATAGATTACAAGGGTGTTCGAACCTTCTTATCTAGGAAGCTGAATAGATTACAAGGGTGTTCGAACCTTCTTATCTAGGAAGCTGAATAGATTACAAGGGTGTTCGAACCTTCTTATCTAGGAAGCTGAATAGATTACAAGGGTGTTCAACCTTCTTATCTAGGGAAGCTGAATAGATTACAAGGGTGTTCGAACCTTCTTATCTAGGAAGTTGAATAGATTACAAGGGTGTTCTAACCTTCTTATCTAGGAAGCTGAATAGATTACAAGGGTGTTCAACCTTCTTATCTAGGAAGCTGAATAGATTACAAGGGTGTTCGAACCTTCTTATCTGGAAGCTGAATAGATTACAAAGGTGTTCGAACCTTCTTATCTAGGAAGCTGAATAGGATTACAAGAGTGTTCGAACCTTCTTATCTAGGAAGCTGAATAGATTACAAGGGTGTTCGAACCTTCTTATCTAGGAAGCTGAATAGATTACAAGGGTGTTCGAACCTACTTATCTAGGAAGCTGAATAGATTACAAGGGTGTTCGAACCTACTTATCTAGGAAGCTGAATAGATTACAAGAGTGTTCGAACCTTCTTATCTAGGAAGCTGAATAGATTACAAGGGTGTTCGAACCTACTTATCTGAGGAAGCTGAATAGATTACAAGGGTGTTGAACCTTCTTATCTAGGAAGCTGAATAGATTACAAGGGTGTCTGAACCTACTTATCTAGGAAGCTGAATAGATTACAAGGGTGTTCGAACCTTCTTATCTAGGAAGCTGAATAGATTACAAGGGTGTTCGAACCTTCTTATCTAGGAAGCTGAATAGATTACAAGGGTGTTCGAACCTTCTTATCTAGGAAGCTGTTAATGCAGTAATCCGCGGGAACTAATTAGTCATGCAACGGGTCTAAGAAAAATGAAAAATAAAAAGTGGGAGGAGTTAATGAAAAGATAAAAGAACTGGAGAAAGTACATAAACAGAAGCCACAAAATTCTAAAATATACAAGGAACTACTAAAAGTTGAGAAGACCCACACAACATTGAAAATGAGGGAATAGAGGGTAAATTAAGGTTTATAAACCACAAATATCAAGAAATGGGTGGGAAGGCAACAAAATTATTAGCATATAGATTAAAGAAACAGTAGTTTTTTTTTTATTTAGTTGTTTAACCAGGAGTAGCACAATAAGCTGAAAGCTTTTTTTACAGGTGCAACCTGGGAGCACAGGGAAGTTAAGTGACTTGCTCAGGGTCACAAAGTATGCAAGTGGAAGCTGTGGGATTCAAACCCAGGTCTGGTCTGCTGGATGTCACCAGATTTGCAGCTCAGAGCCTTAAACCACTGCACTATACTGCCTCCCAATTTGGCTCTTAAGCAATGGAAAGCAAATATAACAATGATAAAGGCTTAAGAATTTATTACTGCAAAAATAAGGTTGCAAGTAGACATGTTTAATTCACAATGCTGCCCCTTCTTCACATACATAGAGGAGGTAGAGAGGAAAGGAGTAATGGTCCAAATGCTAGGATTGGGGGGGGGTGGAGAGCAGAGATGCTGAAGAGTAATAACACCCAGAATTTGATAAGCCAAAACATTCTGTAAGGTGCTAGATCTAGGAAATGAAATTACTCTTAGGATTAAGTATGGTATTGTCTTAGAGATCCTGTATATTTATAGTTATTTAATTGGAGTGCAACAATAAAGAAACTTGTACAGAGTTATTAAAAAAGTTTATTGGGGGTAAGGGGGGAATATAAAATAAGCAATATTACATAGATTATTAGAACAGAAAATAAAGTCAGAGGAAATGATATGGTCCCATTTAAGTTAATAGTGGTGAAGAAAGTAGATGAGAAAAGGAGGCTTCAGTGGTCATGGACTTGGTTTACTTGTGAAAAGAAAAGAGAGAAATGTTGATTAATAATGAAATTAACATACAAGATACAGTATCATTTTAGTTAAGCTGGAATTAGTATGGAACTTACATTAATTATGAGCAAGGGGGCTCTAAAGAGTTAATGAAGAAATCTACCCTGGAAATGTTAAAATGTGAAGCCAAAACAACTCGGTAAGTTTTCTGTTTATGGACCACTGTAATACTTGGAAAAAGTGAATGAAAATTTGTGGAATTATTGCTTAATAAAATATAAGTTAAAAAAAAGTAACTGGGAAATATGACATATTTCATCTGGGGACTCTTAAGACACAGTTCTCTACATTTCAAAGCACTTACAGAGGAAATAGATACAAAAAGTCTAAATGTATTGTGGTATGAGTTTTTGTTTTGTATTTTTCCTTGTTTTCTTTTAAGTGATTGTATGCTTTTTGATATATTGTTCTGTGTTTACATTTTTCATATTTTTATCATCTTTTAGTAAATTACCTTTTATTTGAAAGACTGCCTGGGTGTCCTCCAAGTTCTTTTTGAAAGTGATGTATACAGGGTTAAGACTGACAAAAACTGTTCAAAAGCTTGATGGTGTTACTAAACTGGGAAAAGGTAAGAATATACAGTACCTAAGGTCTCTAATAGAGTTTTAAGGGTTCATTTTGGAAGCCTGGCTTGGTGCCCCTGGTGAAAGATTGTACTGCAATCCCCAAAGAGGGTACATATCTGAGCCTGTACATTGGGCATGCTAGCATAAGGTTCACAGTTTGAATCTCCCAGAACTTGAAACTAAAGGTGATTTGGACCCACAAGCAGACAGGAGGGTTACCCTGTCTGTTACCTGTTCACACTGTTGCGCTCGGAGGTTGGCACTGTGGGAGCAGTGGGCCTGACATGCTGAGTGCGTTTGTGACACTGACTACCCTTTTTAACAAATCATGGGAGGATGGTGTGGTACCTGAGGACTGGAGGGTGGATGGATGTGATTCCCCTTCACAAAAGTGGGGCAAGAAAAGGCAGGAAACTACAGATCTGTTAGTTGGACCTCAGTGGTAGGTAAAATGATGGAATCACTTCTGAAGGAAAGAACTGTTGGGTCCCTAGAGGCCAGTGGGGCACAGGACACAAGGCAGCATGGATTCACAGTGGGAAAGTCATTTCAGATGAATCTAATCGATTTTTTTGACTAGGTGACCAAAGTAGTAGACCAGGGAGGGGCTGTGGACATGGGCTACCTAGACTTTAGCAAGGCATTTGACATAGTCCCACACAAAAGATTAATAAACAAGTTAGACAGCCTGGGAGTGGGTCCCAGGGTTGTTGTCTGGGTAAAACATTGTCTGGACAACAGGACGCAGAGGTTAATAGTAAATGGAGTCCACTCCGAAGAAAGAGGGGATACTAGTGGGGTACTGCAGGGTTCAGTACTGGGACCGGTATTCTTTAATGTCTTTATAGGTGACATCACAGAGGGACTGGAAGGGAAAGTATGCCTCTTTGCAGACGACACAAAGATCTTTAACAGAGTTGATACATGGGGGGAGGAGAGATAAGAAGGGACTTGGCAAGGTTGGAGGAATGGTCAAAAAAATGGCAGCTTAGATTCAATACAAAGAAGTGCAAAGTAATGTGCCTGGGAAACAAAAACCCAGGGGAAGGGTACAAAATGTGGGGGGAGGTACTAACAATAAAAATAGAAAAGGACCTGGCGGTAGTCATATCAGATTACCTAAAGGTAGACAAGCAATGTGAGAAGGCAGTAAGGAGGGCTGGGGGGATACTGGGATGCACAGGGAGAGGCATCGCCAGTAGAAAACAGGAAGTTGCTATCCCTCTGTACAGACAGTTGGTGAGACTCCCTCTGGAATAATGCGTGCAGTTCTGGAGACCCAATCTCTGCAAGGAAATAGACAGGATAGAGGCAGTCCAAAGGAGGACAACTAAAATGGTGCAGGGTCTGCACCAGAAGTCATATGAAGAGAGATTAAAGGAGCTTAATATGTATACCCTTGAGGAAAGGAGGGAGAGGGGGGACATGATAGAAATTTTTAAGTACCTTAAGGGAATCAACAAAGTCCAAGAGGGTAGCATCTTTCAGAAAAAGAGATGTGCAAGAACAAGGGAGCACAATTTGAAGATGGAGGGGGGATGGCTCTGTGAGGAAGTATTTTTGTCATGGAGAGGTTGGTGAATGCATGGAATGGCATTCCTAAGGAGGTTGTGAGGTCAAAAACAGTGGGGGAATTATGCATGGGACAGACATAAAGCAATTCTAGTGGGGGGTAGAAGGTAGTAGGCTGTTGGTTAACTAGGATCTGCAGCTTATCCAATAGGTAGGGAAATGGGCAGATTGGGTGGGCCATGTGGTTCTTACCTGCTGTCAAAGTCTATGTTTCTATGTAGGGTAGCAAAATGTGACAGATCCGATCAGTTATCAGAGTCTGCTGAGGAGGGGGGTTCAAGGTAATGGGGTGAGCAATGCACAGTAAAAGTGAAAACTTTAGTAATTAAAACAACATTGAAATAAAGTTTGTGCAGTGATGTAAGGTCAGCTATTACTGAACGTGGTTCCTGTGTTCTGGGTGCTGCCGAGGCTGAGAGCAGTGGAATCTGACAGATGCAATCAGTTGTCAGATTGTGCTACCTGGGGGGTATACTGAGGTAATGGGAAACCTAATGTACAGTAATACTGAAACGTAATTATAAAGTACTTAATACAAAGTAAAAATAAAGATTCTGAAGTAATGTAAGTGCAAAAGGTTTGTCATGTGGTTGGGTGCTGTTACATTGAAGGTAGCACAATCTGATGGACATTGTTCCTGGGGTCCACCTCACTGGTGGCAGTCGACTAAGATGCAAAATCTGAGTGTCATCCTTGATGACGGTTTGACACTTGAAGCTCAGGTGTCTGCCATCATCCTGAGTGGTTTCAATCACCTAAGGAATGTCGCCCGGATTAAACCCTTAATCCTGCCAGAAGACCTGCCTTCACTGATACATGCTTTTGTCACTTCCAGGCTTGATTACTGTAATGCTCTATACTTCAGGGTGAATGGAGGCAACCTCCGCTGGCTGCAGCTGGTGCAGAATGCTGCAGTCAGGTTGTTGATGGGCCATTCGAGGTCTGCTCACATAACACCAGTTTTGTGCGAACAGCACTGGCTGACAGTTAGGTGAAGGATTGTCTTCAAGATGGCTTGCTCGCCTATAAGGCCCTACACGGATTGGGTCTGGGCTACCTGTGTGACCTCCTGACACTTGCTCACCCAGTGCATTCCCTACAGTCATCTGCAGAGGGGTACTTAGTGGTCCCTAGGGCACAACTCAAAACATCTGGAGTGATCATGAGCTGAGTTTTATTATTGTATATATGAAATGTTTTAAATTAATCTGACCCTGATAATAATGTGCATTAAGTATTTATCCTAATCAATGTAATGTACCCAGACCCCCCATGATTGGGTGCTTAAGAAAAAAGTATTTGTCAATGCCAGATGTTTTCTGCTGGTACTGATGTTGTACTAGGTCTAGGAACAGATCCCTGTGCTGGAAGACTAATATGGGCTGGGCTTGGGATGGGATGGCATGGGGAGGGGCAGGTATTGTAGGGCAGCAACAGACTGTCATTAAAATCAGAAATTACATGCACAAGGCTGAAACTGATCTAGATAGTGGGGGAAAGTTGAATAACAATTTTTGCACTAACCACTGAGCCACTTAACTTCACTTTTTAATTGCTGTGATACACACACACGCTGACTAATACATATACACATATATGCATATATATTCCAGTGAGTATAACATAGCAGTGCACCATCTATACACACTTACAGATCATTCAATGGCCTACGCAGCCAATATTCTAATTGCTGTGATACACACACGCTGACTAATACATATACACATATAAATATTCCAGTGAGTATAACATAGCAGTGCACCATCTACACATGTTTGCAGATTATTCAATAGCCTACGCAGCCAGTATGATGTTATGCTTGTGCAACTGTGCTACTTGGTTTGGCTGCTCACGCTCTCTATTCCAGAGGAATTAGAACCCTCGAAGAGGGTTCCATCCCTAGAGTTGCCACATGGTGATTCCCTTGGCTAAAAGTACCTTAGGAAGCATCCCCAAAAAGAAATACAATAGTATGAAAGCACGTTAGCAAACAAAAGCTAAATAAATAAAAACATAAAAATCATCCACCTCCATCCGACAGTGGAACCTACCTATAGGAACTAGGGAACACTAACTACGGCTAACAGTTACAACCTGAGGCACAGAGGAGAGAAAAAAACCCTTTGAGAAGGAAATCTCTGGGGATCCAGGGCCTAGGTCGCCTTCCCTCCAGGCTTGGGATGTTTGTTTAGTTATGGCTCTGTTGCTGCAATTTAGAAACCCAATGAAAGGGGGTAGAATATTCCAATTTGGAGGAAAGCTCTTGCTCTATCCCTGTAACGGGAACACCGTGGAAAGTTGGGAGAGTGCTCCGCAACATCGGGGGCAACCAAGGTGAGCGGAGGAGAGCAACGACTCCTGAGGCACTCACCTGGCCTACTCATCCTAAAAACAAACCAGGTGAACCAGAGGCAGTTGTGGGGAGAATGCGGTAGGTGCCTCGCTAGTAGAATACTAGAGCCAAAAGAGATTGCTGTAGCACCCTTCACAGCTAGTCTTAAATTCTACACCAGGAGCATTCTTCGAGGCTGGCACAGCTAACACCAGGCCCGGAGTGAGGAAATTCCCAGCTATTGGCCAGGTGTGACAGATCCTGCCCCGAGTCAGGCACACTCAAGATGCGGACTTTATAGGTGCAGGGCAAGATTATTGGCTGCAGGAAGTCCTGCTCCATGGAATGGTTATGGCTGACATGCCTCAGAAAACTACTGAGGAGGAGCTGAATGAAGCGTTGAGTGCTGGGACCCTCGCGTAGGTCAGACATGGCAGTAACAAGCGATGAGCAAATGAATTGCGTAAGCAATGAGATGACCTGCACGTAGGTCAGTATTCAGAGTAAACAAATGGTCGGACTTGCATGGAGGTCGAAGGAGCAGCAAATATGAATAGCAGGGCAAGCCAGCCACGTATTTAAGGAAGACAATGAAAGGTGACAAATACTGTGAGGATTTTGGTGGCGGAGGCAGGAATAGAACATCAGGTAAGTATGCCACACGGGGCCACAGCTCCCCCAACACCTCCAGGTCCCTCGCCATAGGGAAAACAAGAAAGAGATGGAAGGCACCGTGACCCACATGGAGATATTAAACTAGTTTACAGCATCAGCGGTAGCTTAGCTGACCTCCAGAGTATAATAGGAGTGTACAAACATAAGAGAGCGACATCAGTATTGAGTAACTATGAGTTATGGAGTAGCAATTCAAATGAATATAGACTGGAGGGAGGCAACGCTCTGAAAGCAGCAATTTGGCTAGGCAGTGCAGTGAAAACAGCAGCAATGAGGTATGTGGTATGAGTTCAGGAAGCAGGATTGAACTGCATGGGCTAGGGTTCAGAGTGAGCCTGAACCAGCTGAAAATTAAGGTGCACAGCATGAGAGCAGCAGCAAGGAAGCAGCTTGAGCTGACATTTCCTCACCCTACCCCCCACCCCTCTACCTTTCACCCCTTTCCCCACCTACCACACTACTCCTCGTGACAAAGCCACCTGGCTGCTACTACTACTCCAACCGTACCTAATGTTCTACCTCCTTTTCCCCTATTTTAACCTACAGTACTGTGTTGCAAAAGTAACTGAGCATATACTATCAATTATACACAATGTTGTTTCACTCATTTTCTGTAAAAGTTATTGTTATCCTCTGTCTGTCTTATTTTTATGCCCCCCCACCCACTTTGATGTGGAACCACTGTAAATGAGCTGTCTGTGCTCAAAGGTACTTGTAATCGGAGAATGAATGAATAAATACATAAATAAATAGATACTGATTGCAGTTGCATTGTGAGTAAATGGGAGCAAGTAGCGTGAGCTCTGGATTAGCAAAATACAAGGGCACAGATATTCAGACTGTGCCCGGCAATGGTGCAAGCGTGGGCGCAGCGCATCCAGAATGCGCCGGGGCCAGCACCAGGTGATATTCAATGGTGATACGCTATGGCACAGCACCATTGAATATGGCATGGACTGTGCATGGCGCAGTGGCACTGTGCCGGCGCAAGGCACAGAGTGGGAACACCGGGATGCGCCAGCGCAAACACAGTGGTGCTGGGCACAGCACCCGCGATATTCAGAGGAGGGCATATAAATGAAGCCATAATATATGCATGGCACAGCCGGGGCAATTAGCATGTCATTATGGCCCCATTTGCATGCCTTGCGCAGGGCAGCCCGGCGAATTGCACCTGGCTTCCTGCACAACATGATGTGTGGACCAAAGGGGTCCCTGGGCATCCCCTGCCCTGTAGCCGCGATTGCAGGTATTCATTATGTAAAACACAATCCCTGGTGGTCTAGTGGTACCCCCTTCCTCCCGTTGCTGTGATCGCCATGAAATTGTAATCATTACAGTCCCTGGTAGTCTAGTGGTACCCCCGCCCCTAGCCCCAGTCACCAGTAAAGTCTGTAAATACATTCCTTGGTGATCCAGTGGCACCCCATCCTCCCACCCACACAGGACCCCTTGCCCACCCGCTCCCTCCATCGCGTGGCGGCTGCAACCCGCCCAAGACACCCACCAAACGACAGCTTACAGTATACTGTTAGCCCATTGGTCCACACTGTGGACCAGTGGATAGAGAGTATACTGTACTAGACAGTCACAAATATGTGAATGACTTCTTTCACATATTTGTGACTGTCTAGTACAGTATGCAATTGTAATTACTACAGTCTCTGGTAGTCTAGTGGTACCCCCCCTTCCTGTGGGAGGCCAGGATTTGTTCCTCCTTTTCACGAGCTCAGCTTTGAGTCCCCCTATACGGCACAATGCAGGGTTGTGCCAGCATATGCCCTGCACATCCCAGGCTGAATATCGGGATGTGCCGCATATGCATGGGCACACCCCCTGCATTTGCACTGCATACATTACCATTGTGCCTCGGCGCATTGGGAATTGTGCTGCACCTGGCAGCCTTTTGAATATCCCACCGGGGCGCAGTACGGGGTTGCGCCAGTGCAACTCTGTTGCGCCATGCCAACTCCTTTGAATATCCAGGCCAAGGAGTTTAAAAAACAGAAACCCCCTAAAAGAAAGCAAAACAAAAGACACACAAATACAGAAGAACAGGGAACAAGCAACACAAAGAAGCACACAGCCAGAGACAAACAATACGAACCAAAAGCAGGAGAGCAAAAACAAGCAGAGCCAAAAGACAGTGGGGGGGAAGGCCCCAGCAGGCTGCAAAGGACAGACCGACAGAGCCTCCAGATGCAAAGAAAAAGTGCTTGAGAGAGAGGCTCAGAGGAACCGCTTATATAGCACAGGAAGGGGGAGTGGCTGGCTGCTTGCCCATTGAGCTACAGGCATAGTCTTCCAAAAAGAAAAGACATCAAGGGACCGTTTTCTTCTTTTCAGGCTCTGAGGGACATCAGAGGGTGGGGAGTTGCCACTAGACACCTCAGTTAAATAAGCAATGACATGCGGAAGGCTGAAACTGATTTAGATAGCGGGGAAATGAAGACTAGCACTTTTTGCACTAACCAGAGAGCCACCTAACTGCACTTTCTAATTGTTGTGATACACACACAGACTGATACAAATACACACATATGCATATATATTACAGTATAACATAGCAATGCACTGTCTGCACACATAAGAGCATTCACACACACAGAGCCTTGTATGGGGTATTCCATTCGAACATCGAAATGTCAACGTCGACTCCCTGACAAGAAACCCTAGCGTCGACGGACTTTTCGTCCACGGGAAGATTTTTCGTCAATGGGGGTTAGCACCTATCTCCACTGTCTGTATGACATGGAGTTAGATATTTAAAGTAGGGGGGATGTGGGGGCACAGCCCCATGAGGGTGCGGGAGGTTCAGTGGATGTGACCTATCTGAACTTCAGAAAGGCCTTTGACACCATCCTCCATAGAAGGCTGATTAACAAACTGCACAGCCTGGGGTGGATCCTAAAATAGTCCTGTGGGTGGAGAAATGGCTGAATGGCAGGAGTCAGAGGGTTGTGGTAAACAGGGAGTGCTCTGGAGAGGTGACAAGTAGGGTGCTGCAGGGGTTGGGGTTGGTGCCTGTCCTCTTCAATGTCTTTGTTGGGGACATTGCAGAGGGACTGATGGGGAAGGCATTTCTCTTCGCTGAGGATACAAAGGTATGTAATAGGGTGGACATGCCAGGGGGTGTTGAAAGAATAATGGAAGACCTTAAAAAACTGGAGAGCTGGCCCAGTGGCACTGAGGGTTGAGTTGCTGGATGCCACTCATGCTACACCGGCGACCTGGGTTCGGGAGCGAGCCCGGGTCATCAAAGGTCGGTTGAGGGAAGAGGGAGCAGGATTGAGCAGCCACAAGGCAGCTCTCCTCTCCCAGGAAGAGACCCTGTCACCCTCTGCAGTCCAACTGCCTCACAGTGGAGGCCTGAGGGTAGTACAGACAGGCAGGTGGCAAGCAGAGGGAGGGCGCTGTGGAACCACAGCATGCGTGTGCCTCCACAGGCGCATGCATGGCTGCAGCACGGGGAGTTGGGCGAAAGCAGGGGCATAAACATAATAAAAAAACTGGAGAAATTATTTGAAGAATGGCAGTTGGGATTCAATACAAAGAAGTGCAGTATCATGCAGATAGGGCACCAGAACCCAGGGGCAAAGTACAAGCTATGTGGGGAGGTACTGACAGTCACAAAGCAGGAAAGGGACTTGGGAGTTATCATCTTGCAGGACCTAACAGAAACTAGGCAGTGTGATAAGGTGGCTGGAAAGGCTAGCCAGATGATTGGATGCACAGTGAGGGGTATTAGGAGTATAAAAAGGAAGGTTATCTTGCTCCTCTGTAAGACACTCAGGAGATCGCACCTGGAATACTGCATCTAGTTCTAGAGGCCCTGTCTGAGAAAATACATAGACAAGGTGGAGGCGGTGCAGTGGAGGGCAACTACAATGGCTCAGGGCATTTGGATAAGACCTATGAGGAAAGACTAGCCAAGTCAATATTTATTCCATTTGGGTAAAGCATTTAAACCATTTTAAATATTGGTGAATTTTTACAGGATATGCCAGTTGAGATTCGATATATGATATATCGAATCTTAACTGGCATACCCTGTAAAATATCACTTACAGTGTGGTCATGCTTTTACCCATTATTTCTAATGAATTTGCACAATGCAGATCTGCTGAGAGGCAGTTTCAATGTGGTCTTCCTTTTAAACATTTTTACAATGTGGTTTCCTAGAATATTCCTACCGATTGCTATATATTTAGCCTGGATAGTTCACAAAAGATGTGGCATCTTATTTTCAGTTGGGTTCTACATCTACAGAATATTACGCTGCATTGCGTAAAATCAGAACACGCTGAAAACAATATTTTACATCTGGACTAGGCTGCCCTGAATAAATATATTATAAAAATGGTAAAATCATAACCCCACTGAAAACAAGATATTGCATCTAATGTGGGACATCCTGAGTAAATATAGTACAAAACTGTATAAAATGAAGATCCCTTGAGAATGAGATGTAGCATCTCCCCGTGCTATCTAGGATACAAAATATAGGCTAAGAAATATTTCAAGGAAATCTACTGTAAACAGAACTTCACTGTGTTTCACATAACCAAGACTGACATAAACAGTTTCTTTATTGTTTTATAATACATTAGATTGCAGTATTTATTTCAAATGTTGTGACCATGAGGATGGTGTGTATAGTATGTGTGTGTTTTTTCTGTAGCTCAATATAATCATTTTTTCCCAAAAAGCATAGTAAAAGGAGCAACAAATTATACCATTCTTTATTTGTCTTACGGGTTAAAATAGCAGCTGTCTTCTGCCATACTAACATGTTTTCTATGTACTGCTGGCTGTGCTATGCACTTAGATTTGAAACCAGAAAAGGTGGCTGTTTTTAGGGCTAAAAGTTTCATAATGTGTTTCCCCTCTAAAGCCCAATACTGTACAATTATTTTTTTTTTCAAAATGCACAGTAAAATTAGTAACAAAAGATAACAGTTCTTTACAGATGTCTTCTGCTATAGCAAATTATATCTGAGACAGTTCTTCTCTGATAGTGTCTTAAGAGATTAAAAAACAGTGTAAATCTTTTTAGGAGATCCCTTGCTGGGAAAGAGTGACATTTAGGAGGTATGAATCTTTCTTGAAAGAGAATATCTGCCCAACTGAAACTAGTAGCAAGAAAATGTTTAAATACTAAGGGCTGGATATTCAAAAGGGTTGCGCCATGCGCAATAGGGTTGCACCTGCGCAAGTCCGAAATTGCGCCATCCTGCCATATTCAGCAGGAGGCAGTTGCGCCCCCCAAGTCAAGCTGAGCAACAGCGCAATGCAAATGAATGCATGCTGAACCAGAGGGGGAGGAACCATGCATAAACTGCACAGCCCGATATTCAGTGGGCTGTGCAGAGTTGTGCAGGCGCAACCCCCAACCTGCGCCTGCAACACATGAGCCAAAGGAGGAAATGAGGGCCACCCACAGGTGAGCTGCCGCATTGCAGGGCGCAACACAGCAGCTGCCACCTGTGGGTGGCCCTCAACCTACTCCCTGTGCCCCCTGCAGCCCAATCATGTGGAATATAGTAACCCTCCCGACTGGGCCCGATCGCGAAAGACATATGTCGTAAAATAACCCCAACTGGCCCAATCAAGGGCATATGTATAAAACAACCCCCACCCCTGACTGGCCCGGATCGCGGGCAAAAGTGAAAATAAAACCCACCCTCCACCAGCCCGATCGCAGCACCAAAGTGTCCAACCCTCCAAGACCATATCCCTCGTGGTCCAGTGGACCTCGAAGCCGATCGGGCAGCAAAGTCGTCCAACCGCCCCCAAGAACATATCCCTGGTGGTCCAGTGGACCGCTAAGTCCGATCCACGGCACCAAAGTGTTTAAACTTCCCCAGACCATATCCCTAGTGATCTGGTGTCCCCACCCCACCCACCTCTGAAGCCCCACCACCCGCTCCCCGGCAGCTGGTGGTGGCAGCATCCATTCGCCTGCCAGTAGCGCAACTCCTTTGAATATCGCCCCGGCCACACCCCAGCGCAACTATTTTGTGCAGCGCAAGGGCTTGCGCCACAGAATAGCGCAGTTTGAATATCCAGCCCTAAGTATATAAATGTGCAAGTTGTTGCATTTTGAAGGGGTACACTAATCTCCAGTTTAAAAGGCAACCAATATTAAACAGGTTGTTTCAGTTTCCATTGCCGAAATGCTGAGGAGGAAGGGAGCAGGCAGGCTAGGAGCACATGATGAGATCAGCTGTGCTTGCTGAAAGAGCCGATTTATGAATGTGTCTGTGGGCACATTATTTTGAAGTCCATGCACTTTCATGCCTGAATAGTGTCATGATCAGGCTTGCTGATTATTATAAAATGGGCATTATTTAAAAGTGAAATGACAACTTGCCATGGGGCAGAACGTGTCACCTGACCATTCATTAATGCCCCAGTAGACCAACAGTTGGCATGCCTATTGTAAAAAGCTTTCTTTTGCTTTTTAAAATCAGCTAGCTCATTTTATAAGTGCAATAACCCACTCCAATCCATGAGGGTATCAGGGCATTAATGTACTTCCCAACTGGTTGAAGTTACTCAGGCAAGCCCTTGTGCCTCACAACACACCTGGGGCATGCATTAATGCCCCCATACACCCATGGTCTGTCATGGGTTATAGCGTACTTGGGCAAGCCTCTTGTAGATTCTCCTGCATTAGACCACTGTGACACACCTCTCAAAACACTACTCATAGCAAAATGTTCAACTTGTGCTAGCACACTTGGCAAACGTAATAAAAATGACTTTACTTGGTAAGTAGCTAATACAATTCTCACAATGGCCCCTATGCACTGTTGGAGCAGGGGTATGAAGAATCTGCATGTACCCTGCCCATGTAGCTGTGCACCACAGACAGGTGTGCAGTGGCAGAATTCATGACCGGTGACCACCTGTCCACAACCCTGCTCCTCCCTGGCATGCAGGACTCCTCAGGGCAGCCAGGGGGCAGGGACCAGGCTGGGCATCCAATCAGATGCTCGGACTGGGACACAGAGTGGATCCCCTATGCGGTAGGGCACGTGTTGGCCGTGCACCTCGTGGAGGACCTATGGCTGGCAGCTGAGGCAGTGAGTGGAGGGCAATGCTGCCAGCCCTCCTATGATGTAGCCCCCGAGTGGGTCGCTGTGACTGGGTGGGGCGGGTCTGTTGGAGGCTGGGGGCACTGTACCCCACAACATGTCTGGGTGGCCCAGGGTGGGGGTTGACCTGTGGTGCCATTTGTGAGGGGGGGCAACGTCCATGGGCTGGTGCCTGTGTGATGGGAGGGGCACCAGGTGGCTGCTGCACACCAATGTGTGCTGGGTGGTGTCGACAGCCATGGGGTGGTCCAGCAGTAGTGGTACCATTGGCAGTGTGGGCCAAATGCCCTGTCCAGGCAGCAACTGTGTGCATGGGTGCATAGGGGGCTTACGGCAGGGTTCTCCCTGTTGTACTCTGCACCCTCCTCCCCACCCCCACGGCCAGCAATACGCGGCGGCCAGCACTGTGTGCCGTTGTGCATGGCATGTAGTGCTGGCCTGCCCCTTGCACTCCCCGGCGCATTGCCCTTCATGGGGCCAGAGGATCAGGTGCATAGGTGCTGCGCCCCCCACTTTGGTGCATCCCGCATGGGGGGAGCACAATGGGTGTGGAGTGGCTACACCCATTAGTGCATAGGGGCCAATGTGATAGATGTGCACCTAATTTTCATGTTTCAGCTAAATACACTATCCTTTTTTACTGGGTTTAAAACTTGTAACATTCTTTGTCATTTGCAATCCACCTCTGAGAGCAGTTTTCATTATGAGCTGTTGCTCATTTAGGCATATTTTGTATACTGATCAAATGAAAATGATGTTTTAAATTGTTCATCAGTGTGTACTATCAGGTGTTAAATTGAAAATGTTTAGGAAGCAGAACTGTACAACTGTAGGAGGTGGAACTGCCATCTCTAGGAGGTGGAACTCTCCAATAGTATTCAATGGGGAAAGGTGTCGGGGGGGGGGGAACGAGTTTCTGCCCATTTTAACCTCTGTGTACTACTATGTTTTAAAGCATTGTGCAGTTCAAAATCCTTACCTTGAAGAACTGCCAATGTGTTTTACGTCAGCAGTAAGACACAACAGGGTGTGAGTTAGACACTTTAACACATGGCTAGGAGGCGTAGTGAGGCACGAGGCCACCAGCCGAGTGCGTCCAGCCTCCTAGCCATGTGTTAAAGTGTCTAACACACAGACCCTGGAGTGGCTTACTGTGCTTATGAACTGGGCATCTACATTTTAGATACATATAGAAATTAAAATTATTAGGATTAAGAAAACAGTTTTTTTTTTTTTTTTATCATATTTTAAATAAAATAGTTCCTCCGCCTGGATGTGTTTTTGTTTTTACTTGAATTTTGTCCTACTGTGACCTCTATAGTTGGCATTGTTTTCCTCAGACAGATGGACACACAGGTGGTGCGATAGTAACTGTGAGAAGGGAACATCTGAAGGCACAGAAGTAAAGGAGGATGGTAATTTTTTCTCCTTGAAATAATACAGGCTGGGGGGGCACGCTTGATGAAAGTGAGCGTATGATGCAGCATGGTTGCAACTGTGTAGAAATAAATGAAGCTGTACTGCTGTGAAAAATTATAATTGAACAGCAGAAGTTAGAAAACTGATGTGTGTTCTTGTTGGGGGGGATTTGTACTTTGCGTGGTGCCTGTAGCTTATGAGTCAGTCAGGTGATCGAACAGATGGGTGGGTTATGAGATGGACAGGTAAAACAGAACGGGAATAGTTCTCGGTGGCTTTAGAAGAACACATTTCAGCACTAAAATGTGTCGCAACAAACTGAGGTGGGTTTTTTAAGACTTGGGGACTGTGGCACAGATGACAGAGACCTGCTTACTTTGCTGTCGCTAGTGGATAAAAATAATGGCTGCCATTTCAATTTTGAAAGTTCTAAGCTGGTACCATCACTCATATCAATGCCCAGCTGAACTTATTCCCGTGTGTCAGGCATTTTATCTCATGCTCAATGTCCAATTAAATTGCTTACATTGTGCCACCCATTCCATAAATCACTCTAATCTATCAGATTATGCTACCGGGTTGGAAAATTTGATGGTAGCATAATTTGATCTGATAATACCACATACACTATCTGATTATGCTGCCGCCTAAGAAATTCTGAAGTAGCGTGATGTGATGTTACATCGAGCCGTCCAAGTTGCGGACGGTTGAGCCTACCACCCTGTCCATTTTTTCACCATTATCCCCTTAAACCACTACATTACATCGGAGTTATCTGATATTATGAACTGGATAAAAAATTGGAGAAAGCCAATTAGCCGAGAGGCATTTGAAGCCGTGATGATATCGGGCTACATCATCGTGGCTTCAAAAAGCCTTTGGCCATCAGCCTCCTCACAACAAATACAGCCGCACTGAAGTAACGCTTCCTAGCATCAGCTCCTCACACGCTGCCACTTGTACTTTCAAAAGCAGCGTGCTCAATGCAACAGAATATACCACTGCAAACGGCTGCCCCAGTCTACAACATACTTATACAAATAAACCGCTGCCGACACTGGTACACAATTGGAGCATGTCCCAACACTAGACCCCAAATACACACTCTATGTAACCTCTGACAACTGTAACCCCTGTGCACTGCAGACTGCAACCACTCCTCCTAACGGCAAACCAAAACTGCTGCTTATGGTCCGAGCCCCGTTTAAAACCAGTAAACAAAGCAAGCAAAAAAGACAGAACCAGGGTGACTCAGCAGAAACAGCCCTCCACGAGCATTTTACATGTTCTGTTGCTGTCCCCTTTCAACAGCTACTCTAGGTACTTCCCCACTAGCACAACTAAAACAACAGACATGTCTACCTGCATTCCTCCCATTCAGATCGCGATGCTCAGCAGACAGGAATTTTACCCCAAAATAAATAAATAAATCCACACAAATCTTCACAGAGTCCCACATCAGTCCAGGCGGTCAAAAAAAAAAAAAAACACATTTCAAAACTCGGAGAAGTGCTGGCAGAGTGCAACAGAGTTCCACAAACTCTGCCTACAGCAGCGCCACCTGCTGTTCAGAGCCCATCAGGAACTATTTTCTGAAAACATATCCTTCCAACACCCAATAAAATACATTTTTAAAAGGTTTTAAAAATGTATTTCTTTAATTTTTTCTGCAAAAACTTTAAAGCCAGCTCATAATAACAATAATGCACTCCAGGGTGTGGTATATCATAGGATATTGTCACTTTTTTTTTTTTTTTTTTATTTATTATGCTTTTTGCCCCTTGCTCTGCAGCTATCAGCCACTTTCCTTGCTCCTACCTTACCCTCCAATTGCCACCGTCCTCCACTGTCACCGATGCTCCCTTGCTTCCCCCCCAGGGAGGGGGCCGTGGCACTGCTGTCTGCCCGTCTACGACAGGGAAAGGTGCCAGCTACCCGGCATTGCCTCCCTGGCCAGACGTACACGGATGTCAATGCACTGAAGTGCAGATGTCTGCCGGCTCCACCCCCTTGTAAATGCCTGCACCCTGCTGAACACTCAGCCTCTGCTGGGTGTCACTGCAATGCAGTGCATGTCCCTCACCCGCCCCGAAGGAAAGAGAGCTGTCACAGGATGCCCAATGCTTCCTTTCCCCAACCAGCTCCTGGTGGCCCGAGTCCGTTCCCGAACCTGGGTCACCAGCGTGGTGCAAGGTGTGGCGTCCAGCGCCTCAACCCTCAGCACCACTGGGCCAATCATCATCACTTCTCAGGTTGTTGGATGCACTCGGCCTGTGGCCTTGTGTCCAACCACCTGAGGCGTGATGATATCCCATTATACACCACACCCTGTCGTGCATTACTGCTTAATTATACCATGGACATAAAAAGATACGAGAAATCCTATTGTGATTGGCCGGCTGGCACCTTTCTGCCATGGTAAATCCTGTGATATACCCACAGCAAAGGTACCAGCCAGCCGCATAATTTTAAAATCCCTTTGAGCCCCCAAAACACGCCACAAAGTCGCCATATTGCCCTCCCGCTAAAAGCAGAATTCACCCCCTCCCGCATCAAGCATTAAAATGACGAGAAAATCGTGAACTTTGAAACACCCATACACCTTCAAACTAAACAATATTTCAGCCCAATCAGAGGAAACACAGACTACTGCTAAAAATTAAATGTAACCCCAAGGTGGCGCTATCCCAAGGGCTACTAACCCTGCCTGCTTGGCTACCAACAGGTTAAGGGGCCTGAGTTCTGAAATGGGTATCTCCACCCAAAGGTCAGGGTTGGTTTTGGTCAAGCTAACCAAGCCACAGCGCTCTGGGACACTGTGACCCCCACTCTTTTCCCACTAGTGGTCCACACAATACAGAGTATGCTCCTTCCCAACACCCCAGATATGCTTTGTACATACACTTATATTTGGCACTTACCCCCAGGACTGGTTCCTTCAGCTTGACTCTGGGGAATCCTGCAAAACAAGGGGATGCAGTACAACAGCAACAATGCAATACCTTCAACATAAACTGACACCACAGTCAATTTAAATTGCAGAAAAAAAAACCAGATCTGATTTATTCAGGGGACTATAACAAGGACGGGGATAATCAGGTTAATTTGCTTAATCACACTACGAATCACGCTGCAGTGCATGCAATCAGAGTCCCATTCAGTCACACTCTCTGAGTACCCAGAATAGGGGAAAAGGCTAGCCAGGACTGTTGCCTGGGGTAGGCTGGCATCGCAGCTGGTTGGGTCCCTGTGATGGAAAAAGAACATGCACACACACAATTTGTAATCCGAAGCTGGAGGGCTCAGTTCATGGAAAAGGAACAACACAAGAATCAGATGACACACTTTTGATTAAGAAAGGTTGCAGGGAGCTACCCTGATTATTACTCACGGTACCCAGGCTGAACACAGGAGGGCTGATGGATGGACGTTCTGGATTGCCAGAGGAAGCAGGGCCCACACGAGTTGCTTCGGCGTTGTTCCTGTTCAGGCAAGGAGCAGGGGACTGATCCCCTGGCAGGTCCCTCGTCGATGGATCTTCTCTGTGCCGCAGGGTAGGGAGAAGGCCCACGTGGCAGGACCTATCTACACTGGGCAACAACGGATTCAGTCCAAAATTAGCGAGGAACAGCTTCCAGCAACTAACACACAGTTTAGAACAAGGGGGATTAGATCGCAATCCCCATCCAGCATATAGCACATTCATATGTACAAGCCAGCAGCACACAGCCAAACTGAATCGCGCTTCTCTTTCAGTTCACAGTACAGTTATATACCAAAATTCTATCTGTACCAAGCTAAATGCTCCCCAGTCACGATCGCAAGTCTCTGCACACACTGGGAGCTCAGAAGTAACTGAAATTCCTGACAGACCAATTGCATTCAGCAAAATCCTCGGTCTTCTACAAGTTAAGCCTGGTCCCAAGTCAGCAGCTTGCTTTGTTGTCACAGAATTCAGAATTGTCTGACAAAAGTCCTCTTCTCTCTCTCTCTCAGGGCAGAAATCAGGCTAGCAGGCCAGAAATCAGGCCTTCCACGATTCTCCCACGAACTACTGCGCAACACAGCCGCTCAAACTATGTGAGCTCCTTCTCTCTCAGCTTCCAACTCAAATCTGGCTTGCCAGCAGACAGCTCAGGGGATTTTTCTTAGCTCCAAAAGGTTCGGTTGGGCAGTTTAGCTGTCAATCACAGTAAGCGCTCCCCCCTGTGTTGCAAAAAGGCGCCAACAGTCTAAAACTATAAATCCCAACTGGTAGTCCATACAGTCCCATTTCAGCAGGCTCCATTTTAAGAGTCCCCACTTACTGATTGGTCCAATTCGGCAGTTCAGGACCAAAATGGTGGAGTTAAATAGAAACAGTCCATGCTGCAAGAAGGCAGGTTAGAACAACTACATTATTATTACTACTCTAGCAAATGTGCGGCAAATAATTACATCTTTCAGCAGTGCTCCCTTTGTACAATTAGCGATGGCAGAAACGGAGCGATTATTCAGCAGCCCGAGCGGGGCTTGAGCATAGAAACACACAGACCCCCCCCCCCATTTAAGCTAATTATGACTGCAAGCAGGCAGCCCTTAAAGAGACAGTACATGGAGGCTTTAAAAGCACTCACTGGCAATCACATTTAAATGGCTTAGGCACCGAACACCAACCAGGCAGTGAGCAATTAGGCAAGCTCTTGGAAGACTTTTTGGGAACCCCCATTTGTAGGGGGGTTACATAAACATACCTCTAAAACTGAATACAGCCCAAAGTGACACTGTGGCTTTCCGTTTTCAAACCATAACGTTCACTAACCCCCCAGTTTCACCCTCCATTATCCCCATACTCCAGTGATGTGACCCCGATAATCAAAGCACATACACTGACTTCCTCATTTAAAAAAAACTTCTGCAACCTATCGCACACTGTCACAGCTGTTAGCAACTCACTATGTCACAAAATTGCACCCGAAACAACCACGGAGATGGAGATGCTGTGCCAATCCTCCAGTTTCACCCCGAGTACCATCAACTCTGCACTCCACTCCTGTAAATCCCGATAATTGTAGTACACACCGATTCCCTCATTAAAAAAAACTCCTCCAACCTATGGGACACTATCAGAACTGATAGCAGCTCACTAACTCACAAATTTCTACCCACAAGAAGCACAGCCCGTGAACACTCACACCACACTCTGTCATACTTCCTTACCAGTTAGAGTTTTGCCCAAAGTGGACCCCCAAATAAAAACACACCACATTGTTTTTTGGTATAAAAAAGCCTGCAGCTCTTTTTACTTAATCCAAAAATGTTGCCATTACATGGAATACTTCACATTCAATATAGTAGAATATGTATATTACATTCAACAGATATGTACATTACAGTATAGTGTATCTATATACATACATCACATCCTATTTCAGTATATAAGCACATCAAGTATCCCATCCCATAAGACCCCTTAGACAGCCACAATTCATGTATTGCTGAAACCCCGGCTCCTTCATCCACTTATTTGAGGGGAACTCTGGCCCTTTAGTCCAACAGACCCGTCGAGGGCTGTGCCTTCCCTCCGGACAGTTCCCCTCTCCATCCTCCCTGAATTTAGGGCCTCTTAGACCCTTGACAAGGAGCATGCCCATTCAGTGCCACACTCCCCGTCTCAGAATCTTGGCTCCCAGTGTTTCGGTACACGCCTGTGTTCCTTCCTCCTCAGATCTCTGAAGCATACCCGTCCTAGGATCGTGCCTCTCCCCGGTGACACCCAATCGCAGCTTTTCTTCTTATGTTTGGAGCCTCACTTACACAGGATCAGCCATGAATTACCGCCTCTTATTCTTTCTATATCAGCTCTCATCTGGTGTACTCTTAGAGCTGCGACAGTGCTCTTGCCGCGGCCTGGCAGCTTAGGGCAGGAGGGTGCGAAAACTTCATGTTGAGGAACAGTTCCAAGAGGGCGAAATCCCCCAGGACCGCTCCTTACGAACCCTGCCATGCTTCTCCTTGCTAGAGCCGGCAGGGCCAGCCCTCTCGGAGGAGCTCCTCTGATAGGGCCGCTTGCCTGGGGTGGGCCGCCTCTTCCCAGATGGTGGGTGGCCCTCATTGCCCCACCCTCTTGGGGGCCATCGGCAACTCGCATCCCCGGTGAGAGGCCGGTGGGGCCATTGCCCAAAGCGGACCCCCAAATAAAAACACACATTGTTTTTTGGGATAAAAAAGGTTGCTGCTCCTTTTACTTACTCAAAAAATGTTGGCATTACATGGAATACTTCACATTCAATACAGCAGAATATGTCTATTACATTCGACAGACATGTACATTCATTACAATATATCTATATACATATATCACATTCTATTTATATATATATATATATATATATATATATATATATATATATATATATATATATATATACATACACACACACACACACACACACGACAAGTATCCCATCCCTTAAGACCCCTTGGGCAACCACAATTCATGTATTGCTGAAACCTCGGCTCCTTCATCCGCTTATTTGAGGGGAACTCTGGCCCTTTAGTCCAACAGACCCGTCGACAGCCGTGCCTTCTCTCCGGACAGTTCCTCTCCCCATCTTCCCTGAATTCAGGGCCTCCTAGACCCCTGACGAGGAGCATGCCCATCCAGGGCCGCACTCCTCATCTTGGAATCTTGGCTCCCAGCATTTCGGTGCATGCCCCGCCTGGGTTCCTTCTTCCCCAGATCTCTGAAGCATACCCATCCTAGGGTCGTGCCTCTCCCCGGTGACACCCAATCGCAGCTTCTCTTCTTATGTCTGGACCCTCACTTACACAGGGTCAGCCATGAATTACCGTCTCTTATTCTTTCTATATCAGCTCTCATCTGGTGTACTCTTAGAGCTACGACAGTGCTCTTGCCGCAGCCTGGCAGCTTAGGGCGGGAGGGTGGGAAAACTTACATGTTGAGGAGTGGTTCCAAGAGGGCTAAATCTCCTTGAACCGCCTCTAAGAACCCTGCCATGCCCTCCTGTTAGAGTCGGGCAGGGCCAGCCTCTCTGAGGAGCTCCTCTGATAGGCCGCTTTCCTGGGTGGGCCGCCTCACACACACACACACACACACACACACACACACACACACACACACACCAAGTATCCCATCCTGTAAGACCCCTTGGGCAACCACAATTCATGTATTGCTGAAACCCCGGCTCCTTCATCTGCTTATTTGAGGGGAACTCTGGCCCTTTAGTCCAACAGACCCGTCAAGGGCCGTGCCTTCTCTCCGGACAGTTCCCCTTCCCATTTTCCCTGAATTTAGGGCCTCCTAGACCCCTGACGAGGAGCATGCCTGTCCAGGGCTGCACTCCCAGTCTCAGAAACTTGGCTCCCAGCATTTTGATGCATGCCCCACCTGGGTGCCTTCCTCCCCAGATCTCTGAAGCATACCCATCCTAGGGTCATGCCTCTCCCCAGTGACACCCAATCACAGCTTCTCTTATGTCCGAAGCCTCACTTACACAGGGTCAGCCATGAATTACCGCCACTTACATACGGTGCCAACATGTATCTCCCACTAATGCCCAAGGGATCTTACTTTTTCCAAATAATACTGTCTCACAGAAATCATTGAGGGTATTGTTAAAAATGTAATTTCCAATGTCTGACAGATGAACCCGTCCCGGCTATACAGGTCCTTATCCATCTTGGTGATAAGGAAATGCCTGATAACCTCCACACCAAGTGAGGCTGCGAAATGGGACACCTCCCCATTCACTGACCTGCATGCTTTGTCCATGGCTCCCGCCTTTCGCTCATCACGCCACTGCTGGCACGGTATGATTCTGGTCCATGCCAGAATGGTGCAAGGCAACATTTGTTTTAGGCAGGCCAATCCCCTTTTAATTTCCCCAATTAATCTAGGTGCTCCCAGGGTGACCAAGTCGTTCCCTCTCAAGTGAATAACCAGCGTGACCGGTGGTTGATGATGTAGGCCCAATCTGAAAATCGTTTCACATAATGCCCCCCACTTCATCCCCCCCTTTTCCAGCCCATTGAATCACAGCTTGACTTCTTGGAATGTCCAGCTGTCTTGTGTAAGGCCGTTTTTTTCGCTCTAGTATAGGCCTCCCTCACGTGTGAATGACCCACGATCCATTTCCGAGGGGTTGTCGCAGCCATGCCTGTAAGACAAACCAGAAACATGTGAGTATTTTACCACTTTTTTGAGCTTCAGTTTCTACTTGTGCTGGGTTCCCAGCGTCACTCCCCAAGGTGTTGTGCTGGGGCCTAATGTACCCCATATACGTTTTTGATGCCCATCTGCTGACCCCTTTGATCTGTTCTTCTTTTAACCCACACCTGGCTGCCTCAGTGGCTGCTCCAATTCTGAATGTGTGTTGTATGAGGTAGGATTTACACCCGCCATCTATAAACCTTTCCGTAGAACAGCTGTGATCTGCCGCCTCGTGACTGCTTTCCCATCCCCATGTACAAATAAATGCCCCGGCCCTGTTGGACGTCCTGCCACATACTCCTTCATTGACAACCATGGGAAAATGTTCCCTGGGGGGGGCCATAAACAGTGTAATAGTGGTGGGGGGCCGCACTGGTTTGTCTTTGATTTTTGAAGCTGAAGACACAGTCTGTCTTGCAAAATGGCGAAATCACTGAACTGGAGATTGCTGTTCTGACCCGATGAGTTAGACTGCGGTACCAACTGAGACACCCGGAAGGCCCCGAAGAATGCACAAATGTAGAAGGCCCTGAACAGCTTGGTTTCATAGCCTGAGCTGCAAGTGACTGCCAGTGCTTTCAGGAGGCTGGACAGTTCGGCTAGTCCTATGGGCTTTCTTGTGTCCACCTTTTTCCCTGTAAGTCTCGCCAAGCCTTGTACCATTTTCTTTGTAATGAAACTGTTGGTTGGGCCAGGGGAACCCTCGGACTTGTGCAGAAATGCGATGCCTGCCACTTGGAGGTGTATATCCGCCAGAGATTTTCCCAGGCTTTCTAAGTGGAGGACGTAGCTTTGAACTTGTCTTTGGGTATTGGGCAGTTCCACACTTACCTTGTGACCACAGAATTCCTGAAAACACTCATAGCTACCTACATACTTCCTCCATGTCGAGGCAGCCACAGTGAGCTGTACCAGTTGCTGCAGTCTTGGCTCCCAAGTCTCCAGACTGCTTCCGGTATCTGTGTGGGGAGCGGGTCCACCCACAGGGCTAGCCGCCTGAGGTGCTCGAGCTGAAATCGAGACAGGGCATCAGCTATAACATTTTCTTTTCCTGGCAAATGACGTGCCTTGAAAGAGATTTTGTACTGTAGGCAGCATAACACAAAGACCCCGCAGAACCTTCATCACCTCTTCTGATCAAGACGTCTGCGAGTTCAATATGTCTGCTACCGCCCTGTTGTCCATGTGAAACAGCACTTTTTTATTCTCAATTTTGTGCCCCCACACCCTTACGACTACCATGATAGGAAACAATTCGAGCAAGGTGATGTTTTTTGTGAGCCCCTTCGATACCCACTCCTGTGGCCAGTGCTCTACAAACCATGCCCCTTGCCAGAATTCCCCAAAGCCAATACCACCCGATGCATCGGTCTCCATGTGCAGATCCAATAGTTGGTCTGCCGGGGTCTGCCAGATGGTGATACCATTAAAATCTGGCAGAAAGAGTTCCCATACCTGCAGGTCAGCTTTTATGCCCTGCATCAGTCTGTGGTGATATGGTTTTAGAGCCCCCCCAGTGGCTGATGCCATCTGCCTGAGGAATGGCCTGCTTGGGAAGATTGCACGGCATGCAAAATTCAAGTGGCCTATAACAGATTGCAGCTGTTGTAGGGTCACCTTCTTTGCTCTTCCCATCTCACCTACCAGCTTGCTCAAAAGTGACATCTTGTATTGTGGTAGCCGAGAAACCATGGCCTCTGAGTCTATTTCTATGCCCAGGTAGGAGAGGCCCCGCTACCTGCCTCTCCTAGGTAGCGGGGCCCTCCGTTTTTTCCTGCGCTAGCGGAACATCGAAATACCCCATGAGTGAGGTGAAACCCCGCAGCGTATCCGCACATGTGGTTCCTCCCGGGACCCGCAAATAGGAAATCGTCCAGATAATGTACTATATGTGTGTTCTGTGTGTGCCTTCTGGTGGCCCACTCCAAGAAGGTTGAGAATGCTTCGAAGGCTGCACAACTTACAAAGCACCCCACGGGCATTGCATTGTCCATGTACCATTGACCTCTAAATTTAAAACCCAGTAGATCCTGATCACTCGGATATACTGGTAACAGGTGGAAAGCTGATTTGATGTCGCTTTTTCCCATCATTGCCCCGTGACCCAGCTCTTGAATGGGGCGCAGTGCTGCATCAAAAGTTGTGTACTGCACTGTGCAATCTTCTGGGTTGATGAAGTCGTTCACTGAATTACCTTTCGGGTAGGACAGGTGATGAATCAGCCTGTATTCCCCTTCTGCCTTCTTGGGGACCAGCTCCAATGGGGATACCCTGAGGTTGTGAACTGGGGGTAATCGAATGGTCCCGCCACCCTGCCTGCCTCTACTTCCTTGGCGATTTTACTCTCTAGGATATTGGGAAGTAAGTTTTCAGACTTGAGGTTGCGAGCTGTGGTTTCCACCCTTGACCCCTTGTATGGTATCCTAAAACCATGGTTGAAACCGTCATGTAGGTATTTTGCTATTGTTCTGTCCGGGTAGCAGGCAAGCCAGGGGTCCATCTGGTCTAACTGTATTGGTGAATTAGATAAACTTCCCAGACCCCTTTCCTTCATTGCTTGGTTTCTTGGAGGATTGTCGGATGCATTCTGAAACCTTGTGCTCCCCTCTGCATTGTTTGCAGATATGCCCGTATTTACAAAAGGAACAAAAACATTTCCCTTTGTTGTAGTCGTAACATGCCTTCCTCCCTGCCCCCTTCTTCTGTTCTTTCTTGTACTCTTCCCCGTTTGTCTGGGAATAACGTGACCACTATCCATGTAGGTTACCATATTGAGATGTCCACGCGTCATATAGCGGACCCAGAGGTCTATGTGAGTGTTTTCCCATTTGAGATTGGGTTGCCTAGATAACTTTAGACAAAATTGCTCATCGTATTTTAGCCACGCATATCCATCAAAGGACAAATGTGAGAATTTTATGGTATCCCTGTATTTAAGTAGAGCAATTAGCTTATCTGGGTGCTTCATCCCGTAAACTGACATAAATATGTCAAATGCCGCAGCCCAATTCTCAAATGTGAAAGGCACCTTCGGCCGCCGTGGCCTCTCTTGTTTATTCTTTTTCTCATCATTCACTTCTGCGATCTCCCTATGTAATAACGAGAACATGTCTATAAATTCCCCTTTCCAAATTTTTTCCCCTGACAGTGTCTTATAAGTGGTCCCCCAATGGGTCTTCCACCCCGGCATATGCCCAACTCTCCGGTGCTGTTTTTGCGCTCGTTAAAATGTCACCCGCTGTAGTATTGGGAGCGGTTCCCATTTGAGAGGCAGCAGTTTCCGGTGCTTCTAAGCCTGCCGTCAAACTTTCTTTGTTGGCTGGAGGACGTTGTATTGTAGAGAGCACAGCACCTGTCCATACCTGAACTGCCACTCCTTGTGCACTACACCCCCCTTCTGCAGCACCTTGGAAACCAATGGACTAGGGAGGCTGAGCCAACAATGCCTCGACACCTGTGGTGATCTGCTGTCTACCCCCTAGGTGACCTGATGGGGCTTTCTCCGCCCCTACCCTGGTGGGCTCTGTACCCCTTTGTGCCATTCCTCCTTGTCTGTCTATTGGGACCTGGTATCCTACCATGGTGGGCTCGGCCCACTGGCGTGTCCTAAACCCATAGCTATCTATTGGCCCCTGCACCTTGCATCCCGCTAGACACTGAGAGGTACCCTCACCTGGCTTATTGGGCCAGAAATGCCTGAGACCCTGTGTTGGGAGCTGGTCATACCCCCATGCTGGTTTCTTGGGAGACTAGGAGTGAAGGGGCCCCAAGGATTCATCACTGCCCAAGAGGCAGGCATATTGCCTGGCCCCCCCAGTACATAAATGGCCACATGAAGGGGTTATGCTTTCATATTTGGTGCCATGGCATTGCTGGCACCGAATTGTCCCCTGAAGCCCCTTACCGCCCTACCTGGCTGCTTACCTTTTTTCCCCGCTGATCTCCCTGCATTTTTTCAAAATCTGTCTGCTGACGAAAGCCCCCCATCCTGTCTCCCATGCGCCTGGCCCTTTTCTGTTCCCATTATCTTACCTTTGTAGCCTTAGCCATATCTTCCAGGTTTTTTCTCCATTTTTTATACTTTGCCTCTTCTGTTGCAGATTCCATTGGCAGCCGCTCCCAGCTCTCACTGGATTGCTCATCCTCGCTATCAGAATCAGATCACACCAATTCTACTGACACATCACTGTCCTGATTTCCCTCATACTCACCAACCTGTGACTGGACCATTGTTGCCACCAGGGGCTTCTCCATTTCTTCATTCGCTGCCCTGGGCTGGACCGCAGATGTGTTCTCCTCGACTCTGCTCCGTTTCTTCTCCATACGCTTTCTGCCCGCCTCTGCCACCGGTTGCGCCTTACACTTTCTCTGCCTGCCTTGCCCCTTTTTATTACCAGATTTTTTCTGAGCCATGGATTCCAATAATTGTGCCGACGGCTGGCTACGCCTGGGCTGATGCCCCTCCTCCTCAGCCGATCCCTGAGGCCTGTGTTCTGCTATGGTGGGAGGGTCTGCCTCTGGCAGCTGTTGCCCACCTGGATGAGCAACCAGTAATTCTGGTTCCAGCCTAGATATGGCCGCCAGCCAATCCGACCCCCCAATGTCTTCTAGGCATTGCAGGACCTCGCGTAATGCTTGGTCCTGCTCTTGTGCTGGGGCAGCCTATTCCACAGATTGTGTCTGGCTTCCTAGCCCTGAAAGGTCTTGACCGGAACCCTGTGCCGGTGCAGAAATTTGGGGGGCCTGGCTGTCCAGAACCTGACTATTCTGTGATTCGGCCATTTTCAGCTATTGATCGTAAGGGGCAAAGCGGTGCTAAGCGAGGCGATACCTATTGAGACAAAAACATATTTGTTATTCCTAGCCACGTTCCACATGCCCTCTACCAGTTAGCCATTTAACTGACTGTACCAGTCCGTAACCTACAACCACGAACTTAATGTGCGAGGGAAGGGAGGGAAAGAGAAAAGACCCTGGTTTTGCATGCCCATGTAGGGGTCTAAATGGGGGGGAGCCCCCTTGCATTGGCCCAGCTGATGCAGTGCCGCTAGTAACCGTCCAAGCCCAAGACGGACTGCACAGCCCGGGGATCCCTTTTCTTGGTCTATGAAAATTTTGCGGAAAAAAAAAAATTAAAAAAAATTGGGGGAGGGCAACTGGGGGAACACGTGCATAAGGGGGGCATTATCTTTTAGTAAATAGAAATTGAACATGCTCCCTACCTCTTGCTCTATATCCTGGATCCTGAACTAAAACTACCAACAGCTTAATCAGGAATAAAATATAGTTAAATACCAATAGCCCCCCTTCCCCACCTCAGAAAAAGGGAGGGGTGCTTGGCCCGGTGGAATTACCAGGTCAGAAGCATGCAAAAACAACCAACACTCCCTCCTAAATCTATCCATCGAATACAGCGGGATACAAAACATGCCTAGAGGGATAAAATACATAAAAAGGGGAAAGAAAACCGAATATAAAGATCGTGCCAAAAACACTGCAAAAGAAACAAAAGGGATGAAAACTCGACAAAAAACAGCCCAAACTGGGGGTGAAGGGCTAACTGGGGGGCGGGACAGGAAAGAAAGGAAAGATTTCTGGGTGGAAGGATGCCAGAAGGGGCAGAGGGGAGAAACAAAACGGAACCCTGAAAAGAACAATAGCAACAATTTCTTAATTGTTTTAAATCATAATAGAGCCATACATAGTTTCTCAATATAAAGATTACATTTTTATTGTTATTACGTTCAAGCTAAAAAAAAAAAAAAAAAAAAACTTGGTGGAAAATTGTAAACAGGAAAAAGATCTTGGAAACAAAGGACTAAAGGGGGGCAGGGAACAAAACAAATTCTGGAGGCAGGGGTGGAAAAGACAAAGACCTACTGGAGAGCATGGGGCTACAAAGCGACAGAATTCTAAAACGGAAGGCCTGGGACTGGTTGAAGCACATGAGCCGATAAGAAGACCGCGACAGGATTCCTGTTTTAAAAATTTTATTACGCGTATAAATAGCCAAGAGCTGAAAACATTTAAGGACAAATATCACCGATACCGGAATGAGGATAATAAAGAGGTAAAGGAGGGCCACGAGGCTAGGCAGACGGCCAGGCTGCACGCCGAGGGGGGGGGAGGCGCGGCCTGGCGAACCGAGCAGAAAGCGCAAGGAGGCCGCTGAGCACTGGCTTCCCGAAGGGGGGAAGCGGAAAAAGCAAAAAAGGGGCCTAGACCGATGCCAATGGTGCCAGATGAAGTAGATCGACACCCAAAATGGCCTTTACTTATGTACAAAACCAAAGGCTGATTTTTCAGCTGAGGACGGAGATAAAATTTGAAAGACCTAAAATTAGCAGGGCTCGCATGCTCCAGCTACAGGAACTAAGCGCAAAGGCGTAGATATGAGAGCAACATGGAGGCACCGCGAGGGCAGACAAGGGCCGCGAGCCTGAAGGCATGTGAGGACAAAGGACTAGAACTGGAGAGAGTTGCGGGGGACCACGAGGGGGGTGAAAACAGGGCCGGGGAAACATGCCCGCGGCCGGGAAAGCGGGAAAACTGAGAAATGCTAGGAGGATGGGGGAGAGGAAAGGCAGTGCCCAGGGAGTACAAAAGGGCACCAGAGAGAAGAAGGAGAGGGGCGACCAAACGGAGGAGCCACGTGGCCAAATAGGCACAGGGGAGCCTGCGGACCAGCAAACAGGGAAGGAAAACAAGCTGGCTGGGGGGTGGTGGACGGCGAACAGGAGGCGAGGAGAAGGAGCGTGACAAGAACAGCCAGGCGGCAAAACTGGCAGGGCGAGAAGAGTTGAGGGAGCCAAGGCAGGGGATGCGATAAAGGGGACAGAGAGGAAGCTTGCTTGAAGGAAGGAGAGTCGGAAGGCGCAATAGAGTGTGGCAAGGAAGAGCCTGCCGGGGAAAAGCAAACGGGGGAATGCCAAATGAACTTACCCTGAGAGGAAAAACTGAAGACCGAGAACTGCGGGACGCTACAAGAAAACAAAAACTTTGTGTTGAGGAGCGGTTCCAAGAGGGCGAAATCCCCCAGGACTGCTCCTTAAGAACCCTGCCATGCCTCTCCTTGCTGGAGCCGGCAGGGCCAGCCCTCTCTGAGGAGCTCCTCGGATAGGGCCGCTAGCCTGGGGGGGGGGGCACCTCTTCCCAGATGGTGGGCGGCCCTCGTTGCCCCACCCTCTTGGGGGCCGTTGGCAACTCGCGCCCCAAAGAGGCTGGTGGGGTCATTCCCTTCTTTTTAATTAGAGGGAGACCAAAAGCACAAAACAGAGTTGCAAAAGAGTTATGATGGACATAACATGCAGCATTGCATTGTCTGAACCGATCACCTCAGTATCTCCCTAGCAACACAGCACTACTTTATGAGGCGGAGTAATAAATTTGTTAAAGATAATTATTTAAAATACAAACAAGTCTTTCTTTTTTTTGTAGTAATTAAAAAGAGGCATGGTATAACGGCAATAACTCACTGGGGGTTATCGGGGATTACCACGGCCTCATGAGGAGCAAACCACGCCAGCTGTGGTAAATCCCCTCATAACCCACACCCCCAACCCACTACCGCTGAGCACCAGACCCCCCTTGAGAGGCCCGTTCCAGTCTCAGACCCGTCCACTTCCGAACCGTTGCAGGGCAACAGCGCGAGCTTCAGTCGTCGTACAGCTCCTGAACTTGACACCGTGTGTCAGTTTCATTAGTTAACGGAATAATTGTTACTGACATTCTGGACCAAATAGGCACGTTTGTGAGGTCGGTCCTAAAGTTCACATTAAAATGCTTTGTGTGTATCTTCTCTGTTTACTTTGTATTGCTGTAAATGGGAGGACGACTAAGTATACCCCAGAGGAAATACAGAGCCTGGTAAACCGTCACAACTTTTGGAGAGCGAGAACGAATCCGCCGGCAGCTAACATGCTCAAACTGGTAAAATTAGTGTCACATTTTTTAATTTGGCTTTTTTTTTTAACGTTGCTTTATCTATTCGCTGTTGAAGATTTATAAACCGAGTGTTTCGAATAATTGTATTCAATGACAAATGCTACCAATACTCCCGCTAATTTGATAAGACTTTTAGTATTTAAATGTAGCCTCTAACGCTCAAAACGTATGTTAATCTATGACTGTAAGTGCGTTAGAAAACTAATCACATTTAAGTATTTCAGTTACACAAAAAATTCACTTTGGCCATTTAAATTTCATTATGCATGTACTGATGTGTTGCGTGGTACGTGATGGGATGGTCTGTAGTTAAGCGCCGCATTCGACCCAGATATTGCTTTGCCGTGCTTCTGTAAATGAAGGGGGTCCCCTGCTGCATACTGGCGCAGTGGCATTTTTAAAGGTTTGTGGCGGTGTTTACTGTCACCGAAAACAACCTGTTATCCGAGCGCTAAGCGCGTCCCTAACCGAAGGCAGAGTGGTTGTACTGCTGCTGCCCACCATTACCCATGACATGCGGGGCCGCAGTAATGGAAGTATCCGGGGCCCTCTCCTCCTGCGGAGCTGGCATTACCTCTGTCATTAGCTGGTTTGGGAAACGGGGGCCCATTCCAAGTGACTTGTCCGGGGCCCCAGGATTCATAGCTGCAGCCCTGCTGACATGTTGTAGCTCTCTAGTGGTCCAGTGGTGTCCACACACCCCGCTAGCTTTGTACATATGCGCTTACCATGTCCTGGTGGTCTAGTGTCTCTCCCCCCTACCCATCATCATCTGCCTCTCTGTTCGAGTCACATATCCCTGGTAGTCTAGTGGTCCCACCCCCTTCCCACCAGGTGTGCGAAATGATCGTCTGGTGTTCTTTTTTAACCTGGGATTAGACCCTGTGCCGTATTAAAATAAAAGTGTGCTATTTATATCACAAACCATATACGTTTGTTTTGTTCTTCCTTTTTGCACTGAGCAAAGTTTTTTTTGAGATAAATATAATATGTGGACATTTTGACTTGACGCTCTGACTACTCTAGGAAGTGGCTCTATTTTGTGTGTGAAGTCTAGTGATCCCCCTAACTTCTCGATCTGTTCCTCCATTCCAGTCCTATGCATGCCTGATAGCCAGTTGGTACCCCCCTTAACCTGTCCCTCTGTTCCAGTCCTATATGTCCCAGGTAGTCTAATGGTCCCCTTCCCCCGACCTGTCCCCCCCAGTTCTGTAAAACATGTCTCTGGTGCCCAGTCTTCATCCTGAACAGTCCCATACCCCCATCCAACCTGCTGCCTGCTCACATCCCACCCTGCACCCCCACTGTGAGCGTCCAGCATTCACTGACAACAGAATACTGTAATCGCCACAGCTTCCTTTCACCCTCTCCATGGCCAGCCGCTGTATGAGCTGTCGGTGCGTGCGTACCGTACCAGTTTTTCAAAGCCATGAAGGTGAGAGGAGGGCTGTGTTGATCACCATACTCTGGTGTCAGGGAATGCTGAACACCGGGTTGAAGGTGGGGATGCAGTGGGGTGAGATGTGAGTGTGTGGGTAGAATGAGGAGTATGGGTATGTGAACCCTGCAACACGAGCAGACTTGTTAGACCAAATGATCTTCTTCTGCTGGCTTCTTCGTATATTTGTATGGGGCTGATCACAGAGGGCACTGGACATCAGGGACGTTTTTCACAAGACTGGACAGACAGATCGTGGGGGTGGGGTCCACTAGACTACTAGAAATATATGACAACTGGAACATAGGAACAGATCAGATGCTACGGGGACCACTAGACTGCCAGGGATGTACTGTACAGGACTGAAATGGAGGGGCAGATTTGGGGTGGGGTACCGCTAGATTACCTACGATAAGACAGGAACGGAGGGCCCACCGGTGCAGCGGTTGGATTTCCGCTTGCGACACCAGCGACCGGGTTGAGAGCGAGCCTGGGAAGCTGGAGGGCTTGTCGGGAGGGCGTCCCAGGACAGCTGCGTCCTCTCGAGGGGGAGGGGTACCAGAGCTCGGCTCTTGTCTGGCCCTGGGTGGAGACCAGAGGTACAGCAAGCCCGATGCTCCAACAGAGGGGCCAACGTGCCAGACGTCAGCGCTTCAGCGCCTTGACGTCTGGGGACCTGGCACGTCAAGAGAACATCAGGAAAAATCTTGCAGCTTCCCAGTAGGCGGAGCAGCCGGGCCCCGACCTTCAGTGCCCCCTACCTGCCGGAGACAGCGTGCCTGACAGAAGAAACACAGAGAAGCATCTGGGTGTAAGAACATTATCATCCTGTACCACTGGGGGTACAACCACGGCTCCATGGGGTCGGACTGCACCGTGTCACCAGGTAGAGCGAGGGCTGATAAGGCCGTAGGTGTCTCCTGAAGAGAGGGAGAGCTGCGAGGAGGGGGAGAATAAAGAAAGTTAAAAAAAAAAAAAAAACTGGAACAGAGGGACTGATCGGGGGTGGGAGGACCACTAGACCACCACGGTGTGGTAAACGCATGTGTACAGGGCAGTGGGGGGGATGAACCACTGGACCACCCCACCAAAGACTGTATCAAATAGATGTAAGAGGGTATCTGGGGATGTATGGGAAACCACTGGACCACCAGGGACTGTACCAAATAGTTACTTGATTATGATTGAAGTCGGGCACCGGTCTTGTATTGTTGTACTATCTGCTGTTTTGCTCACGACTCTGGGCTGTCTAGGCCCTCTGCTATGGTATGTTACTCAGTTCTTTACCTTACAATGTATTATATGTACTGATTGATGTTCCTGTATCTGTACTTGTGATGTTGTACTCTGTCTACCGACGAAGAGCCTTTGCAAAAGGGTCTTTGACTCAAAAGGTGTAATTCTGATTTTATCAATAAATATACTGGGTGATTGGGGGAGGGACCACTAGATCATTAGGACTATCTTTTTTTTTTTACTATGAAAGGGGTGTTAAGGGACTGCTGCACTGCATGCAGATTGCCCCTTAGCACCTTGCATTCACAGTGAACTCATTTGCATGCTGGGGCTGAATATTGCCCACAGGCAATCTGTCGTTATCCCTTTTCGGACAGTGAAATTCCTGAGGGCTGTATGCGGCCCTCTGATACAGGTTAGGCAGCTCAAATTCACTTAGCGCTGTGCCGACACGGACTGATATGCAGTTGGAAATTGGTACTCTGGCGAGCACTGACCATCTATATATTGCCGGGGGGTGCAAACGCAGCACAAATGGCTGTACTATGTGTGCCCCATTTTTTTCACTATTCGGGCCAACATCTGTTATTTTTATTCCCACATAATGAAGTTTAGTTACATAATTCCACTGAACTACTGAGTTTTAAAGCAGTAGTGCATTGAAAATTTTTAATTTTTTTGCATGTGTGATTATAATTTAGTAACATGGTGCTTGAAGTCAGTTTTAAATTACTGTAAGGGTTTCCTTTGGTTCTCTTATTTTATAATTTGCGTGGTATGTTTGTTCTCTTCATGTGACTTGCCAGCAAGTACATTAATTCACGCAAATTAATTAAAGTTTTTATTATACTATTAAAAAACAATAAAGAACTGAAGGAATTCCACATAGTAACCTACAACGGACTTCAAGTGGCATGTTACTAAACTAAAATCACAGATGACCCCAAAATTGCAACTTATCCTTGCACTGCTGCTTTAAGAGATTGCTATTAAGATGTAAATACAGTCGTACTGACTGTCTTGTTTAGCTGAAGATTGTCCATAAATGTAGGACTAAGGACCCCCTTAGTTATTAAGCATACCATTACGCAACCTATCTGGCAGTTCTGTAGGGCAGGTAGTTGCATGCATTGTGCTGAACCAGCAGTAATAATCTGGCATAAACCAAAAGGCCACCTTTTAAATGAAAAAAATAACTAAATAAAATTCAGGGGTGTTGGTGTGAATATCCCCAGTCTTGACCCAACCAGCTGATGTGTTTTTTTTTTTTTTATGGGTGATCTGTCTCCACCCTTTATCCTTCCATTCTCTCCTCGCCCCCATTTTAGAGTTCTCTTGAGTTGAACACTAAAATAGTAGCGTAGTAGTCTGTTGATTTAATACCATTCAGTATTCATGGACATCTTAACAGCAGGGTCCTTAGCCCTCCACTTATGCCAGTTGTTCCATTTTCACAATTCCTGGGATCAGTCCATCTAAAGGTTCAGAATTTCTTAAAAAATAAAACCCCAAAAGTTCCCTAAAGTCTTCATTATATAAATTAAACTATAATGTAGTTCAGCTGCACAGTGATTGTGGTGTTGCTCACTGGGGGCATGGGTTTATGTCAGCATGTTTTTGTAAGTAGTAAGGCACTACAGGGTGTAGGATGTTATGTGATAAACACACACCCAGGTGTGTTGTGAGGTAAAAGGCATTTACATGTGAGTGCCTTCAGCACCTAGAAGTGCAATCATCACATAAACAACCCACATTCATTTTTTTTTTCACTATGTATTTATGCGCCCTACTTACTTCCCTTCTCCACTCTCTGACATCCTCTACTGTAGGCTTCCTGTTCCCACCGAGATCTGCCCCTACAGCACCCTTGATTCCACACTATCTTATCCCCAGTATACCCCCCAGGTAGGGGTGAGGAGGAACGTCCCCCATGCTCACCTCCTCAAACCAGCAGACTTGTGTTCTGTGGAATCAGTGCAGCGGAGTCTGTCCGATGAGCCAGGAGACCTCTCAGTGAGGTGTCGTCGCCTAGGAGAAGACAAGGTTTTTTTCCATGTTTTTTCTCCCCAGACGTCAGCGTGCAGTGAGGGGCTATGAGCTAGGAGGCACGCTGAGACATGCCTCCCACTCCACCCCTCTGCCGGCGCCTTACCCAGTGCCCTTATTGCTTCTCCACCTACCGCACCTTCCATCTGGGCTTCACCAGATGGCGGTATTGCAGCGGGAGCCTGCAGTTCACCACCCCCCTCCCGGAGAGGGAGAGCGGCCGTTGGGCGCTGTATCCTTCTCCTCCCCAGTCGACCCCCAGCAATCCATGCTCACTCCCGAACCCGGGCTGCCGGCATGGTGCATGGTAAGGTGTCCAGCACCTCAGCCCTCAGTGCCACCAGGCCAACAACCCACATTCTCAAGTCTCTCTTTGTGCTTATAAAATGGGTACATTGAGGAAAAAAAAAAGGCCACAAAACAAGTGTTCAAAGTAACCCAAGGAATCCCTCACTATTACTATGTTTACATGAGTTACATAGAAACATAGAATTTGATGGCAGATAAGGACCGCTTGGCCCACCCAGTCTGCCTTTTTCCCTACCTAATGGATAAGCTGCAGATCCTAGTTAACCAGCAGCCTACTTCTTTCTACCCCCACCCCCTAGAATTGCCTTATGGCTGTCCCATGCATGTTTGAATTCAACCACTGTTTCTGACTTCACAACCTCCTCCGGAAGGCCGTTCCATGCATCCACAACCCTCTCTGCGAAAAAATACTTACTTACATTACCTCTGAGCCGCCCCCCCATCTTCAAATTGTGCCCCATTGTTCTTGCACACCTCTTTTTTTGAAAGATGCTACTCTCTTGGACTTTGTTGATTCCCTTGAGGTACTTGAAAGTTTCTATCATGTCCCCCCTCTCCCTCCTTTCCTCGAGGCTATACATATTAAGCTCCTTTAGTCTCTCTTCATATGTCTTCTGGTGCAGACCCTGCACCATTTTAGTTGTTTCTCTGGACAGCTTCCATCTTGTCTATGTCCTTGTGGAGATTGGGTCTTCAGAACTGCACACAGTATTCCAGATGGGGTCTCATCAGCTGTCTGTACAGAGGATAACAACTTCCTGTTTTCTACTGGTGATGCCTCTCCCTGTGCATTCCAGTATCCCCCCAGCCCTCCTTACTGCCCTCTCACATTGCTTGCCCACCTTTAAGTCATCTGATATGACTACCCCCAGGTCCCTTTCCATTTTTGTTGTTGTTAGTATCTCACCCCCCATTGTGTACTCTTCCCCTGGGTTTTTGTTTCCCAGGAGTTGGTGATCAATTATTTAGTCTTCAATTCTAGGTAATCAAATACCAACTCCATTCACATTTACAAGAAGGGCATCCATCAGTGTACCCAGAAAAGAACGGGGTTACATGTAGGATAGTATTCGATTACAAGGTAACTGATTATCATGTAATAGATTTTACCCTGCATGTAAACTGGGTATAAGTTTACTGAGCCTGCACACCAGATCAGTTCCATTTCCGATCACATCTACATACAATTTTAAAACTGAAGTCCCTGGAATCAGTGCACTTATTTGGTGCACTTTGATCAGTTCCCGGATTGATCCTTCTGCCTTCGATGCGGTCATTTACATGTGGGCTTGCAATCAGTTACAAAGCACCTGAATACCTTATAACTGATTCCGAGCCTGCATGTAGATAGAGTACAGGCTTAAAGAGCTACTGATGCCATAATGAAAACTTAAAAAAAAAAAAAAAAAAACATGATTATTATGTACAGTTATACTTTTATTCCATTCATATATGCCTTAGATTTCTTCTCCACATTATTTATTACATTGGACATTTGCACGAATATGTGATCTTTATCCCTTAGAGTTCCTTTATAGTCTATCTGCCTCTATAGCTGATGCCCTACTTCAAGTCATAATCCTCTGTTGTGACATCACAGTCAGTTGCCATGAGAGTAACTGATGTCACAAGCAGTGCATTATGACCACAGGAAGGGAGAAAGCAACAGGAATAGATACAACTCTTCAGGAGCAAAGATGCTACTTTCATGCAAGTGGCCACAGTAATGAGTAATGGGGCGGAGAAATACAGACCTAATGTGAAAAACAAACTAAACTGTGTCTAAATATTTTGTTTTGTTGAAGTTCTCCTGAAGGTGTCAGCTGCTGTTTAACTAATGCAGTTCGCTTGCAAGGTTGAGCTGCCCCACAGAAAGTGAAATTTATGTAAATTATGGAACTTGGATCTCTGTTCAAATGAATGCCTCGCAGTGGCGCTGTGTTCTGCTGGCTAACGCCAGATTTATTTCTCCACCTGTTAGAGCTAGTCACCCCAAAAAGCTCACTTCAGCTATTCCAATTTTGCTTTCTCTCTCTCTTCTAAAGCTGGCCTCTGGGCTCATCACTGATGGGATGTCCTTCCTGGTACCACATGAACAGCAGGATACAGAGCTCTGCAGGGTGTGAATAACCTCTCCTCAGCTTCCTGTAGCCACCAGTTTCTTCCTGCCTTTCTAAGAGGCAGGCACTTTGCAGGGGCTCTGTCACTGGAGTGACAGAGCTGAAGACTTCAAGCTGTAAGTGTGGAAACCATTTTCTTGGCAGTAGGGATTACCCTAGAGAGCAGGAATTTTTTCAATCATAATTCTTTTAAGCTCTCTTCATTGTCAGGGGATTCCAGTCTCAGCCTTGTACGCTGAACGGACTGGCTTCCCTCATCCTTCCCACATTTTAGAAGGGGAATAGCAGTGCTGCATTCTCTCTCCTAAAGCTGGGCTCTGGGCTCATCACTTCTGGGAGGTCCTTCCTGGAACCACATGACAGGCAGGATGTATACAGGCTTCTGCAGGAAGGTGGTATCCTCCCACTCATTTCCTTTAGATGTCAGTTTACTTCCTGCCTGTCTAGTGGTAGGAGCTCTGCAGGACCTCTGTCACAGGAGTGACAGACCTGAAGATCGGTGAGTCTACTTCTTTTTTATTCTCTGCCTTCGGACTGCTGATTAGCGCTCCTGAGCGCTAGCGCAGGGACCCCAGTCTCAGCCTCGCAAGCTGTACAGACAGGCTCCCTGCTCTCCCTCACCATGCGCAGCCATCTTCCTGCACTTGAGCCCCCCCCCCCAATGGAGCGTCGTGGAGGCAGTTACAGTGTGCTTGGGGCCAATGGAGCAGAATTAGTCCCCAGGCATTGCCTGAAGCAGCAGCTGCCATGTCGATGAGCACAAGAAGGATTCAGCTGATCAGGCGCCCGGAGCTTCTCTCCCGTCAACAGTTACAGGACGCTCAGGCCGTCGAGGCGCCTGCCTGTCGGAGAGCTGCACTGTCACATTAGTCTCTCTGATGCTGGAAAATTAGGGCGGGAACAGTAGCGCTACAGAGGTAGGCCATTTAGAGGGGCAAATGGAGCAGACCATTCATCTACTTGTCAACGAGCATTATTTGCTCAGCTTGTCGATGGATCTTGGGGGGGAACCAAGGCTTAAACAGCAGACAGGAAAGCACCAATGCCTTAAAGGGGACTGCACAAGCATAGTTCTTCACAGCAATATCAAACAAAGCCTTAATGGGTCAGGATAGCACTAAGCTTAGTTTGCAAGGCAATAAAAATATTTTTCTTTCAAATTCCTTATCAGAGTACCATGGCCTCAACTAAGGACAGATCCCCAGGGGCAGAAAGTGCCACAAGTGCAGAACACCCATGCTGGCCACATTCGCAGGATCTTTGTGTGTCAAATGCGACAGTGCAACCTCTCCAGCTCGGGATGAGGCAGACGAAGCATCTGCCTTAGAATCTCAGGATCCGCGAGACCAGCTCAGGGGTCGGGGACAGTCCCCCACCTTAGAGGGGTGTCGCCACTCAGCTGGGGCCCTAGCCCCAGATCTAATAGAGAAACTGAGTAGAGCCTTCACCATCAACCCCTCATGTTTCGACGTCCTTCAGCAGGCTCTGGAGCCCAGGACCCATAGGAAAGACACACAAAAGCGCACTCCCTCCCCATCCTCAGATGAGGACTCTTCCCCACACCTCACAGCACGACAGGAGGAGGAAGAGACCCAGATCCAGGAGTACTTCCAGATCCAGGGACGCAGCTCATGGGAAGCGCAGGCGAGATACGTCACCCACAGGGTCTGACTTTGCATCCTTAGAAGAGGGGGAACTCCCAAACTCTAATTCCAACTCGGACTTCTCACCAGCCAGAAACTTCGATTTGGAAGACCTAGAATTTTTCATTAAAAAGGTGTCAAGAGGAGATCCACTTGAGCTCTCCTTCTCCAGAGACAAGCAAGCAAAGACAACACTCTGGCTAGTGTCAGCTTCGAAGCCAGTGATGGCTTTTCCCCTCCCTCTGGCCCTAGAGGACCTCTTAAAGGCAGAATGGCAGGGACCCAAGCATTCTTTCACCGTCCCTTGCCACCTAACCAAACTCCTGAAATTTGACAAGAAGCCTTCAGAGAAATGGCTCGAATGTCCTAGGATAGACCCTTTCATCTCAAACCTCACAAAAAAGATGGTTATCCCAGCAGAAGGAGGAGCCTCCCTGCGGGACCCGGTGAATAGGAAAGTGGACACTTCTCTAAAGAAAGCCTTTCAGTCCACCGCAACCTCCCTCAAGGCAGCTATGGCTAACCTCTGTTCGACTAGAGCTGTGCTCTCCTGGGCCACTGATCTGGCATTCCAACTCACTGATTAGCCAGAGAAGAACCAACCCATTTTACAGCATTTACAGCTCATGGGGCTAGTTTCGGCCTATACGGCTGACGTATCTGAGGAGGCAGTCAGGTGTGCAGCAAGGGCTGTGTTTTAGCAGACCTCAGCTAGATGCAACTTATGGTTGCAAGCTTGGCAGGCAGATGCCTCCTCGAAGATGCATTTGGTAAATGTCCCTTATGAAGGAGGCCTTCTCTTCGGCTCAGCTCTAAAGGAGGCAGTCCAGGAATCTGGAGAAATGGCGAAAGTGTGAATGCCACAAGCCCAAGGAAGGAACAAGCCCTGGGCCTCAGGATCCAGACAGAATTTTCATGCCCAAAATTATTCCAGGAGTCAGAACAAGTCTGCTCCAGGCAGACGATCCTGGTTCAACTCGCACAACCAGCACAGCTTCCGAGGTGGCAGGGGAGGCGCCCGAGATACCGAGGGCAACTCCAGAAAAATCACAGTGAGGACTCACGGACCCATCCTTGCATTGGGGGGCAGGCTTTCCAGCTTTTTGAGGAATGGGTCCACACCACCATGGACAAGTGGGTGTTTGACGTAATCCACAAGGGTTACTTCGAGTTCGACTCCTGCCCCCCCACCCCACATAGTGCCCTCACCAGTCTCAAGCAACCCAGTAAAACGAGCGGTGACCCTGCAAGCGATTACAGATCTCATACAGGCAGCAGCGATCAAACAAGTCCCCACTCCAGAAAGGAAGAGAGGGGTTTACTCTCTATTCTTCATAGTGCCAAAATGCTCAGGGGGCTTCCGGCCAGTGTTGGATCTCAAGTTTCTAAATGGCTTTGTTTGTCACAGAACATTCAAGATGAAGACCCTGTCCTCCGTCATCCGAGAAATCCATCGGGGACATTTTGGCCTCAGTAGAGTTACAAGATGCCTATCTGCACATTCCCATCTGGAAAGCACACCGTCAGTTTCTAAGATTCAAAGTGGAAGGTCATCATTTTCAGTTCACGATGCTGCCCTTCGGCCTGTCCACAGCTCCCAGAGTCTTCTCCAAAGTCCTAGTGACAGTGATCGCTTGCCTCTGAATGCAAGGGATCCAGCTCTTCCCATACCTGGATGACATTCTCATCAAAGCCCCAGGGTACAATCAAGCAATTCCGGCAGTGACAGAGGTCACCCAGTGCCTTTTCCTCTCGGGTTCATAATCAACCTAAAGAAGAGCTTTCTGCAACCGTCTTAGTCTCAGAGACATCTGGGGGTGAATAGCAACATGATCCAAAACAAAGTTTTCCCCACAGAGTCGAAATTCAAAGAACTGAGGGCCCTCATCTTCAAATTCCATGCAGCCCAATCTCTGCCATCCCGCTCCTTCATGCAACTCTTAGGGACGATGGTCTCTCTCTGGCAGACTCAGTCCCCTGGGCATTAGTCCACATGCGACCTCCCCAGTCAGGTCTCCTCCAGCAGTGGTTCCAGTTGAGGGGCACAATGGACCAGAGGATTCAAGTATCTTGCCATGTGAAGGAATCCCTGATATGGTGGACTCAGCAGAACAACATCATGAGGGGTCTCAGTCTGGGACACCCCCTCCAGATCAGAGTCACCACCAATGCCAGTCTCTGGGGCTGGGGGGGGAGCGCATTTGGAATGGCTCTCGACACAGGGCAAGTGGTCTCTGGTGTAATCACTCTACAGCATCAATGTACTGGAGATGCGGGCAGTCTGCCTGGCACTGCAGCAGTTCAAGATGCAACTTTTCCACTGGGACATCCTCATACTCATGGACAATCGAACGACAATGGCATACATCAACCGCCAAGGAGGCACAAAGAGCTCTCGGGTGCTGCGAGAGGCTCTTCTTCTCTTTCAGTGGGAGGAAGGCAACCTGGGAAGTCTAAGGGTGGTATACATCCTGGGCCAGGAAAATATCACAGCAGATTGGCCAAGTCGAAAGGACATCCTACCAGGGGAATAGGAGCTCAGGAACAGCGCTTTCCAGCTCACCATGGTGCGGTGGGGCCACCTGCAGGTAGATCTCTTTTTGCCTGCTGAAAAAATTGCAAAGGTACAAGGTTCTGCTCTCTCGGCAAGGATGAGAAGGCCATAGCACAGGATGCCTTCTCCATCAGCTGGGGTCAGTTCGATCTCCTGTATGCCTTGCCTCCAGTTCCGATCTTATCAAGGGTACTGCACAATATTGCCGAAGAGCAAGCAGAAGTGATTCTGGTTTGCCCACGCTGGCCCCGCAGACTGTGGTTTCCCCAATTAGTCCAAATGTCTCTTCAGTCTCCCATAGTGTTCCAAGTAAGCCCAGATCTACTACATCAGGGACTGGTGCTGCACCCAAGTCCTCACAATCTGTCCCTCTCAGCGTGGAGATTGAGCAGGAAACTCTATGGGAGTTAGGTTTCTCTGCACCTGTCATAGAAATGATGATTCAATCCAGGCGGGCCTCCTCCTCCAGGGTTTATTATAGGATCTGGAGAAAATTCCTGTTCTGGTTACGAGACACCTCTTTACTGGATGACACTGTGTCTCTACCTACCATACTTCAGTTCCTTCAGGAGGGTTTCGACAAGGGCCTCCAACCGGCCACCTTAAGAGTCCAGGTATCTGGTTTAGGGGCGCTCCTGTTAGCAGACTCGGGTGAATCTTTAGGAGCTCTTCCTCATGTTCAATTTCTGAGAGCAGCAACCTTGAAGCGTCCTCCAATAAAACCTATAGTACCTCCCTGGAGGCTCAACCTAGTACTCAAAGCACTCACCAAACCACCTTTCGAGCCCTTAAAGGAGGCATCCTTACTTCATCTGTTTCAAAATGTGAGGCACCTTGGCTTTGGATAAGGCGCCATACAAATACATTTTATTTATTATTATTGTTATTATCATCTCACTGTGAAGGCCGTTTTTCTCATTGCAATCACCTCAGCCCGACTCATCAGAGAGATAGGAGTCCTGTCATCCAAAGAACCTTACACCATATTTCATCAAGACTCTGTAGTAATGTGGACAGATCCGGCCTTTTTACCTAAGGTGATGTCTCATTTTCACTCCAACCAAGTCTTGAACGTTCCCTCATTCTGTCCTAATCTCCAGAATGAGAAAGAGAGAGAATTTCACACACTTGATCCATGGAGAACACTCAAAATTTACATCAAGAAATCTGACTCAGTCCGTAAGACTTCAAGTCTATTCATTCTTACTTCAGGCCCGAACATGGGTAAGAAGGCATCAAAGGACTCTATTGCTAGGTGGATTCATTCCACCATCACCATGGCCTACCAGAAGGCCGGGATCGACCTGCTGGGACCAGTGCGAGCACACTCAACCCGAGCAATAGCTGCGTCCTGGGCGGACTTCAGAGAGGCTTCCCCGGCAGACTTATGTAGAGCAGCCACATGGTCATCCATCCATATTTTCGCAAAATTTTACAAGTTGGATGTCGTCACCTCGGCAGAGGCATCCTTTGACCGCAGGGTCCTCCAGGTAGTGGTGGACCTATAAGGGACTATGAACTTTCTTCCCACCCAGGAAGTGGAGGGATGTACTGCTTTAGTATATCCCAGAAGTGATGAGCCCGGAGACCAGCTTTAGGAGAGAGAAATAGAAATTTAAATACCTGTAAATTTTCTTTCTCCGACTGCTGGTCTCCGGACTCCATCCCTCCCAGAATCAATCAATCAATCAATCAAATCTTTATTTATCCAGGTGAACATCGTTGAGCAAGGCTCATTTGCAAGATGGACCTGGTAAGGTCAAGGTTCAATTTACGTGAAATATAGCATTCAGAACATTTACAAATAGAAGAATACAAAAATGTGAGTTATACAACAGATCCCAATAATATAACAATCAGATTATACACCAAATTGTGAAGACAGAAATAAAACAATAAATCAGATATTGAACACATAATTTGACATGTTAGGAAAAACAAGGATATATTACATATGTACACGATTTAGAAGGTTCATAAGGTAGCCAGCTCACTAGGATGGGTACTAGGGGGACAAAGGAGTGTTTGTGGCTGTGAAGTGGCAGGATTGGTACCCTGCAGTAATGGTCAGGGGTAGGGAACCGGGTGGGGAGGGGAGGAATCGTAAGAGTTGGTGCAATAAGAGGATCCAGAGTAGGTATAGGAGGAAGAGGAGAGGGTTAGGCGAGAGGTATGAGCTGGGAGCATTAGGGAGATTTAAGTATTAAGGGTATAGGGAGCTGAAAAGGCACTGGATAGTGAGCTATAGGGTAGTTTCACAGTAGGTGCTGGTGAGCTTGTCTTGTGTATCTAAATATGGAGGGTTAAACTAGTGTTGATGGAAGCAGCTACATTTTTCTTTGAAAATCCTATTGTATAGGTATTTGAAGGCTGAAATAGATATAAGCTTCTTCACTTTCAATGTCTTCTGCATTGTGTTCCATAAAGTGGATAACATAGCTAACTGCTTATCTACCATGTCGAGAGTGGAATTTAGGCACCTTGAGGGTAATAAGGTTCATACTTCTTAATGCATAACTATTTGATGTGGCTTGTAGAAACAGTCAGAGATATATTTTGGAAGCTGCTGCGATATTGCTCTGTAGGTCCATAATATTGCATTTCTATCTCTTCTGGCTTGAAGCGACGTCCATCCACTGCAGAGTAGAGCAGACAGTGGTGAGTGCTGTAGGGTAGGTCTGTGATGAACCTCAAGGCTCTGTGATATAGTGTATCTATCTTGTTCAGACATACAGTAGGGCAGCGACTGTATAAGAAGTCAGCATAATCTAGTATTGAGAGGAAAGTGGCCTGGACCATCTTCTTTTTTGAATCACTTGTAAGGAAGTGCCTTATTCTGTAGTAAAGTCCAAGTCTTTGTCTGAGTTTTTTTAACAGTTCTTCCAAATGTTCTAGGTAGTCTAACCTATTATCTAACCATACCCCCAGGTATTTGAATTTTGTGACATAGTCTAGGTTTTCACCAAGGGCAGTGGATAATTTTGGAAGGTTGAGAGGGATAGTGTATCCTGACTGCACCTGAGGGGAGAAAAACATTGCCTTGGTTTTTTTTGCATTCAATAATAGTTTCTTTCCCAGCAGTTGATATTGCAGCAGGTCGAATTCTGCTTGTAGATCTTTGCAGGCTGTAATAGGTGAAGAGTGACTGACATACAGTACTGTATCATCAGCAAACAGGTGTACAGTGGCTTTGGAAAGTTTTAAGTCGATGTTGTTGATATATATTGCAAATAGGATAGGGCCAAGGATCGATCCTTGTGGTACTCCTCTTTGAAGTGGTCTGAGTGGGGATATATCACCTTCGGCCTTCACCTGCTGAGTTCTTCCTGAAAGATAATTATGAAACCATCTAATGGAATTGGTGTCAAGCCCAACTGACCTTAGTGATGAGAGGAGCAGGTGGTCAGTCAAGTATCAAAGGCCTTACTTAGGTCTAAGAAAACAGCACTAACACAAATTTTTTTTTTTTATCCAATTCAAGTTGCCAGTCATTGGTGACTTTTGCAAAACTGTGATGGTACTGTGATTTGTTCTGAAACCAGATTGTGCTGGATTTAGAAGTTGTTAGCTTCTAGGTACTCCCTTAACTGAGTGCTCACAATTTTTCAAGTAGTTTGGACAGTACCGGAGAATGGAGATTGGTCTGTAGTTATTGAGGTCTGTGGGATCCCGGATTTCAATAGTGGAATAACTTGAGCGGTTTTCCAGATTGACGGGATACCTCCTGACTGTAATGAGAGGTTGAACAGCGCGCCACCGTACTGCTATAACATGTATGGCAATTTTATGAAGTAGGGGTCAAGGGAGTCGGCACCTGCACTTTTTGTATCCAACTGTAATATTAGTTCTTCAACTTGTTTCAGTGTGGTTGGTGTGAAGGAGAAAGTGGAATCAGTCACTTTTACATCAGAGTTCTTAATCCCTAGTTGCAATCTCAGAAGGTTGGCAGGAGAGGAGTCAAATGCTAGCCCAGCAGTAGTAAAGTGATTATTAAAGCTTCCAGTACTTCTGTTCTGTCAATGATGGTTCTATTTCCACTATGTACTTTTCTGGGAGTAGGTTGCTTGTGACATTGCCAGTTATATCTTTATGGTATTCAAAATTTGGCAGGGGTTATGGTATGATGAATCTAGTTCAACCATATAGTATGCAGCCTTTGTGTCTCGACTTTCTTGGTGCAGAGATTCCTAGCTTTTCTGAACTGCTCCCAGTCAGTGGCTAACTTGGTTTTCGAGCCTTCTTCCAAAGTTTATCCCTGTTGAGCAGGTTGGATTTAGATCTGAATTGAACCAACGACAAGTTTTATTTTTGATCTGAAGTTTAGAAACTGGTGCATGGGTGTTTAGAGCACTTGTAATGATATCATTTAGAATACCATGTGCAATCTCCGTAGTGGTCGCTAAATAGAACTCTTGCCATCTTATGGAGTGTTTGATATCATCCAGGTATGCATTGATGTTGAATTTCTTTTTCGATCTCCTCAGCATGAATTTTGTTGGGGATGAAGGCTTACATGCTGTTCTAATTGCTGCAATAGTACAATGGTCACTGATGTCATTGAACAGTACTCCAATATGTGAGAAGAGGTGAGGTTTACTCACTAATAATGTCCAGTAGTGTATTGTTTTTAGGGTTCTTTTTGTTTATTCTAGTAGGTTCATTTATAAGTTGTGTAAGCCCATGCATATCACAGAATGATGATAGTGGTGCAGCTGTCTTAGAAAGCCAGTTTAGATTAAGGTCGCCTATGATTATGGTTTCTTCATTTCCTGCTGAGATCAAGTCCCCCAAGTGGGATAGAATCTTCAGGCCAGCTGAGGGAGGCCGTAACAGCCGATCAATTGTAGCAAGATAGTGTTGGAGAGAGCTATTCTGAGGGATAGGCACTCAAATTCTTTTGTCATGGAAGACGAGTCAAGACAAGTTGCAGGTAGGTTGGCCTTTACATAGATTACTACCCCACCTCTCTTGAATGCCTATCAGCTCTGAATGTTTGATAGTCAAGTAAGTTAATGTCTCTGTCAGCTGTATCGGGCCTAAGCCATGACTCGGATACCACCAAAATGTCAGGTAGTGTATGGCTAACCCAGGCTTGGAGCAATGTGATTTTTTTTTATGTAGGCTACATACATTAATATGTAGAAGGCTTAGCCCTTTAATCTTTACTAATTCTGAAGGTGCAGAGATATTCATAGGTGGCCCAGGGTTAAGTTCCACGTTCCCAGAGCAAATTAGTACTAGCAGTAGTATTTTCATGGTTGCCGCCAGGGATAGGGTATAGAATCTAGTAGATGCATTTTTTATTGTGTGTTTTTTTTTTTTTTTTTTATTTTGTTGGGATCTTAAATGCCATCCGGCCTCAGTCCTTCGGCCTCTTATAATAGAAAAGATTAATACTTTGACTGAAATAAGTGTGGACTGTATATCTAAATGCAGTTGATAATAGTCACCAAACAGATGTACAGCTGACTGTGTCCCTCCATAGTAGCTGTTGAGTGTGTAAGATCGTAATAGTGGGATGTCATAGAAACATATCCAGTCTCCTGCTATATGATTGCAGCAGGAGGAGAACAATACCGTATCATTTGGATGTCTGCATCTTTTACTGAATTCCCAGTATTATAAATAATACAAAAAGGCACAAGGGAAAGTTCCCCATTATGAGGTGACCAGATGTTCTATCTTGCAAATTACACGCAGTAACTGTTTGTTGCGTTGGCAGTGTTGCTATGTGATTGCACAGACTAAATGTCAGCACTACAGATCCACTATCTGCGATCAGCAATGGATGTGTGTCATGCTATAGGTCGGCAATTTGCAGCAGGCGTGGTTTTAGATTTTTTGCGGGAAAGTGACTACTTAAGAAAGACCACAAGAGGGGAAGAGGCGGGTGGGCTAAAGTTGCTGACTTTGCCGTACCTTGAATCGCAGGGTCTCTCGGCTCTATGGAGCTCGGTGCCTGCTGGAGGTGCCGCCCACTTCGCTGGCGTCTGTCCTCGCGCTCAGTGAGGCGCTCAGCGAGGTCTTCCTCTGGGGAGACAATAGAAGCACAGCTGGATTTAAATCTTTTTCGGCTCTGGCGTAGGCAGAGCAACAGAAGAACCAGTGAAATTAGCAAGTGAAAGGCCAGGGGGAGGGGGCTAAGGCGCGGCGTCTGGCTACCAGCAATCTCGGCACGGAAGGCTGTAATCACTTCGTCCCACTTCACACCTGTCACGTTTCCCACCCACAATTACAGTGCTCAGCTCTTTTTGATAATTTCTACACAATCAATGCCCCAACAAACATTTCCGAATAAAAAATAAGTCTTTTAGCAGTAGGAAGCCAGGAACAACGAGGACCAATCGGAAAAAAGCCTCAGAAGAGCAGCAAAGCTTTCCGATTGGTTGCTGACTGCTGTACCTTAGTTGCAGGGTCTCTCCGGCTCTTTGGAGCTCGGGCGCCGGCTGGAGGTGCGTCAGCTCGCTGGAGAATGCGAGATCAGCCTCCAGCCACAAGTTACACTAACCTTTCTTTGTTTGTTCCAAGTTCTGTGTTTTCTCAGAAGACAAAGGCTATAGAAGTACTGACGTCTGGAGGAAATGAGTGGGAGGGTACCACCTTCCTGCATAAGTCTGTATACCTCCTGCCTGTCACGTGGTTCCAGGAAGGACCTCCCAGAAGTGATGAGCCTAGAGATCAGCAGTCAGGGAAAAAAAGTTTACAAGTATTTAAATTTCTATTTTCTCTCTCCTAAGCTGGTCTCCGGGCTTCATAACGTCTGGGCTCCACCTCCTGATGACGTCAACAGGCAGGATCCAAAGTCGTGCAGCAGAGAGGGTAAGGAGCCTTCCCTTTCCGATTGGTGCCAGTTTACTTCCTGCCTCGTTGAAAGAAGGCAGCGTGCAGCAGGAGCCCCGCCACCATTGGCAGGGCTGAAGAGAAAGTAAGTGCTTTGTTTTATTGGGTTACTCACGAATCGGAACATTCCGACTACGATTCTAGTGATGGGATTCTAGTCTCAGCCACGTAAGCTGTACAGACTGGCCCCACCACGCAACAGCACCTCTCAACCCATTTCTTTCCAGTGCTCCGGCCAGCGACCTAACGGCCTTAATTGCCGCCAGCCCAGAAGTGTCTACGAGCAACTAGTGGTCTCTGGACACTTCTGACCGCACGTCGCGGCTTATTGAGCAATTCTCGGGTGGCTAGCGGTCCCGAAAGCCTCAGACCGCTCATCGCACCTGCCAGAACTCCAGAGAGCGCGATTCTAAGTGTGGGAAGCCAGGCAAAGCGGATTTCAGTGCGGGAAGCCCCCTCCTGAGCTCTCCAGTCTGCTCCTCGCCCCTGTCCAGTGAGAGGGCGATAGGAGATTGTATCAAAGGGCTAAAGCATTACACAGCTTGGACATTACACTCGCCAGAGGATTCCCCCCAACTGAGGATAGGGGGACAAGACATAAGGCTAAAGCAGTAGTCAGAAAAGCCCCCAACATGAGGATCGAGGGTTGACAATTATAGTACTTGACCAGTGCACTTTGAGGAGTACAATAATGGCCTCAGAGAAATCCAGCAGGGGAAGAAAATGTCAGCGCTGTAAATCCCCTCTCTTGATCACTTTTGCTGGCTCTCTCTGCCTTACCTGTGAAAAGGCAGCGGCCGCTAGCGGGGAAGGCTCAGCGGATGCAACCTCTCTCTCTCTCAGCACAGGCAAATACCCAAGACAGGTTGGACCGGACGGCTCCTTCCAGGTCGGAGCGAGCTCAGTCTTCAGTCACAGAGAGATCTGAATGACTGGCTGACTCCAGGGGACCAACAGCGTCGGAGGCACTCCCACCTTAGACCCCGAACTGATAGACAGGCTGAATAGGGCCTTTGCACTGGACCCTTTTTCCTTCGACTGGCAGCCTTCAGGATCGCCGGACAGGAGACCCCACAAAAAGGCTAAAAGAAAAAGGACACCCTCCCCATCTTCCTCTGACGAGGGGGGCTATCCTAGCATCGTGAGAAGAGGAAGAGGAGGAGGAGGAAGAAGAAGTTGTCCAGAGATGGGGGCAGATCGTCAGATGAGGATGGTCTCCCTTCCTCTTGCAGGCGGAAGAAAGGGTCTCGTGCCCGAAGTGGTCCCACGGGCATACTCAAGGGCAAACGCCACAGGGATTATCCCCCAGAATCCTCGGTCACTAGTTCCTCCACCGAGGAGGGGGAGATAGTGGACTCCTCATCAGACTCTGACTCCCCATCCAGAAATTTTGACATGGAGGACCTAGACTTTTTCATCAAAAAAGTCATTTCCGAGATTCACCTAGACTCCTCTGCCCCATCACCTCCCAACCAAAACGGACTTTTCACTTGGCTTCTGCCTCAAGACTGGCGACAGCCTTCCCGATACCTCCCGCTATTGAGGATCTACTCAATGAAGAATGGCAAGGTCCAGAACTTGCCTATCCGGTTCCCCGACGAATCACCAAACTTCTGAAGTTTGACAAGAAACGGTCCGAAAAGTGGCTAGACTGCCCGAGAATCGACTCCTTAATTTCTAGCCTCACCAAGAAAACTGTCATACCAGCCGAACGAGGGGCTTCGCTAAGGGACCCAGTAGACAGAAAGGTGGACTCCTCCCTCAAAAAGCCTTTCAAGCATCGGCACTTCCTCAAAGGTGGCCGCAGAGAACCTATTCTCCAAAGCCACCCTCTCATGGGCGCCAGAATTGGCTTTCAGCTAGCGGAAGACCCGGACAAGAACTCCCACTATCCATCAGCTGCAATTAATGGGTTTGGCCTTGGCCTATGCAGCGGATGTGTCGGAGAAGGTGGTCAGGTGTGCAGCGCGGACCATGTTTTATCAAACCTTGGCTCGCCGCAACCTATGGCTTAGGGCATGGTAAGCAGACGCATCCTCAAAGAGCCATTTGGAGAATGCACCCTACGAAGGTAACCTCCTGTTCTGCTTGGCGCTGAAGGAGGCAGTGAAGGAATCCGGGGAAACAATGAAGGTGCATATACCCCAGTCCAGGAGTAGGGCCAAAGTGTGGTCTTCGGGTCCAAGGTGCAATTTTCGTGACGGAACCTACAACAAGGGACAGAACTCCAGCTTTTCAGGGAAGGGAACAAGGTTCTCCAGGAACCAACGGAATTTTAGAGGGAGCAGTTCCGGCAGAGGTGGAGGCTCCAGAGACACCGGAAATAGCAACAAAAAGTCACAATGAGACCACGCGGGCCCATCCTCAAGTAGGGGCAGACTTTCAGAGTTTTTCGAGGAATGGGCCCGAACCACGTTGGACAGATGGGTATTAGACATTATCAGCAAAGGTTACCTAATAGAGTTCGAGTCCAAGCCCCCATTACCTCACGTGGTGCCCTCTCCACTCTCAAACAACCTGTCCAAAAGAGAAGCGACGTGGCAGGCTATTACAGACCTTCTGCTAGAAGGGGCTATCATACGGGTCCCCCGCCCCCCACGAGATCAATCGGGGGGTATACTTTTTTTCCTCGTACCCAAGTGCACAGGAGGCCACAGACCTGTCTTAGACCTCAAATTCCTAAATCTTTTTGTGCGTAACAGACCATTCAAGATGGAAACCCTGTCATCAATTGTCAGAGAGGTGCTCCAAGGAGATTTTTTGGCATCCATCGACTTGCAGGATGCCTACCTCCACATTCCTATCCACAACCTGCATAGGCAATATCTGAGATTCAAGGTAGGGACCCATCACTTCCATTTCAAAACTCTTCCTTTCGGCCTTTCCTTGGCCCCAAGAACCTTCTCGAAGGTGCTAGTAGCAATGGTAGCTTACCTTTGGAACAGAGGGATCCAGCTCTTCCCTTATCTGGACGATGTCCTCATCAAAGCTCTGCATCAGAGCCAAGCAGTCCAGGCTGTGAAGGAAGTGGTACAGTGTCTCATGGCGCACGGCTTTGTCATCAGTCGGAAGAAGAGTTCTCTATCTCCGAGCCAGACCCTGAAACACTTGGGAGCAGTTTTCAACATGAGGGACAACAAGGTATTTCCCCCAGAGTCGAAATTCAGGGACCTGATGAAGCTCATCAACAAGTTCTAAAGCTCCACTCATCAGCCGGCGCACATATTTATGCAGCTGATCGGGACATTGGTATCACTGACAGACTCAGTCCCATGGGCTATAGCTCACATGCGTCCTATTCAAGCTCATCTGGTCAGGCTATGGTGCCAGTCCAGCCACAATCGGCACCAACTCATCCCCATCCCTCAACAAATAAAAACCTATCTCGCATGGTGGTCTCGGAGGGACAATGTCATGAGGGGCCGGAAGCTAGGCCATCCGCTCCAAACAAGAATTACAACGGATGCAAGCCTCAGAGGGTGGGGGGCTCACCTGGATCGGATGTCGTCCCAGGGCAAGTGGTTCCTGATGGAATCGAGACACAGCATAAACATCCTAGAGATGAGAGCAGTCCGGCTAGCCCTAGTACACTTCCGTCAGCATGTATACAACAGGGATGTATTAATTCTGACGGACAATTGAACGACTATGGCCTATATCAACCATCAAGGCGGCACAAAAAGTTTGAAAATGCTCCGGGAGTCCCTTCTCCTCTTCCAGTGGGCAGAAAAACACCTGGCGAGTATAAGGGCCGTGTACATACCAGGACAGGAAAATGTCACAGCAGACTGGCTAAGTCACCAAGACATCCTCCCAGGAGAATGGGAACTGAAGGATTCTGCATTTCAACTACTAACAGAGAAGTGGGGCAATCCTCAGGTAGATCAGTTTGCATGTTGACAAAACGCCAAGACACAACAGTTCTGCTCTCTGGCAAGGGACAATCTAGCACTGGCTCAGGACACCTTCTCCCTAAACTGGGGTTGCCTCGGCCTCCTGTATGCATTTCCTCCAATTCCGCTGTTATCCAGGGTCCTACACAAGGTGGCCAGGGACAGGGCGGAGATGATTCTAGTATGCCCCAGGTTGCCTCGCCACCCTTGGTTCCCACTACTAATTCAGCTGTCAGAGGCATCACCCTTTATTTTCCAGCTAAGCTCAGACCTCCTCCATCAAGGTCCGGTGATGCACCCCAGTCTGACCAATCTGTCCCTCTCAGCTTGGAGATTGAGCGGGAAACTTTCAAGGAGCTGGGCTACACCGCTCCAGTCATCGAAATGATGATAAACTCTAGACGCCCCATCTCCTCTAGAGTATATTATAGAATCTGGTGAAAATTCCTGTTCTGGCTACAATCTAAAACTTTACAGGACCATCCAATATCCCTTCCGATCCTTTTGCAGTTTCTGCAGGAGGGTTTTGACAAAGGCCTGCAGCCAGCCACCTTACGCATTCAAGTATCTGCATTAGGGGCACTCTTGTTGGCAGACTCTGGAGACTCTCTAGGGTCTCACCCTCATGTCAGGAGGTTTCTAAGAGCAGCTACCTTAAGATGCCCCCCAATCGGGCCTACCGTTCCTCCTTGGTGACTGAATCTGGTTCTCAAGGTCCTAACAAAAGCACCCTTCAAGCCTCTGAAACAGGCCTCTATCCTGCATCTTACAATGAAAGTGGTCTTCCTGGTAGCTATCACATCAGCCAGGAGAATCAGCGAACCGGAGGCGCTGTCAACCAAAGAGACCTACACTGTTTTTCATCAGGACTCTGTGGTACTCCGGACGGATCCAGGGTTTCTACCGAAGGTTATGTCTACCTTCCATTGTAACCAGGAACTAATCCTCCCTTCCTTCTGTCCTCATCCCAAGAATGAAAAAGAAAGAGAATTTCATACTCTAGATCCGAGGAGAGCACTCAGATTGTATATTAAGAGGACGGACTCTATCCGTAAAACTTCAAGCCTGTTTGTTTTAACTGCAGGCCAAAATGTGGGTAAAAAGGCTTCTAGACTCTATAACTAGATGGATTAGATCAGTAATCACTATAGCATATGATCAGGTGGGAGTAGTCCTGCCTGGCCCAGTGAGAGCTCATTCCACCAGGGCAATGGCCATCTCATGGGCAAACTTCAGAGAAGCATCCCCAGCAGACTTATGCAGAGCTGCCACTTAGTCATCCATCCACACATTCACAAAGTTCTACAAACTGAATGTGATGTCCTCTGCAGACTCTTCCTTTGGCCGCCGAGTGCTCCAGGTGGTGGTGGACACATAAGAGCAATACACATTCTTCCCTCCCGGCACTCTAGAGATGCACTGCTTTTGAATATCCCAGACGTTATGAAGCCCAGAGACCAGTTTAGGAGAGAGAAATCGAAATTTGGGTACCTGTAAATTTTCTTTCTCCAATGGCTGGTCTCCGGGCTTCGGAATCCCTCCCAGAATGTATATAGTTGATTTACCTCAGGGCCACTTAGACCTTAACTGTTGTTTTTGGCCCCCGAGCCAGTTATGCCATAAATGTTGTGTTTCTCTTTCCAAGTTCTTGTAGTACTGCCTCAGAGGAAATGCTTGAAGAATGACTGGCAGCAGTCTGAAGGGGAGGGCTCCTTACCCTCTCTGCTGCACGACTTTGGATCCTGCCTGTTGACATCATCAGGAGGTGGAGCCCAGATGTTATGAAGCCCAGAGACCAGCCGTCAGAGAAAGAAAATTTACAGGTACCCAAATTTCGATTTTTTCAGCCCCCCTCCCCAATCAGAAGATTGAGTGAAAGGTAAGATTAGTTGACGGTTGGTTTTGCTGGGTGAATTTTTACTTTCTTTGGGGGCATTTTCATTCCTGGGGCATTCTACTGCGCAGCTGAAGAGCCATTCCTCCTCCCAGCTGCCAACAGCCACTTCAGCCCAGGCCATCGACGGTGCTCCTTGTCGATGAGCTACAACATCTCTGCTTGTTGACGAGCTCACAGTTTACTGCAAGAAAAGTAAAGAAGTTGATCCACAAGCATTTGTTCTGCTGATGAGCACTTCCAGAGCTCAGCTGGCAGCTTGGCTGGCCACGAGAATAGTGCACTTAGACCGTTGATGGGCTTCACAGGTACCTTGTTAGTCGATGGAGGGCTCCTTTCAGGTGGCAACATTAAGAAAAGCATGCAAGCTTTACCTAGTCAATGGAGGCCCTCCAGCGCTCCTAGGCCATTTCTGTCCATGTGCTCAGAATCCAGCACCCTCTGCAGGCTTGTACCTTGGGGACCCCCTTCCCACATAACTCTGTTAACAACCCCACATAACTCGGCTGGCAACCAGAGGAGGCTTGCAAATCTCCTTCCAGCAGTCAAGTAGAAGATTCATAGATTAAGGGAGTACTTGAATAGGGGGACCCTAGTTCCTACACCCAGCATCAGGGGCACCACACTTATCAGAATGTCTTCTGACAAGCCCTCCAGGGGCAGAAAATGCCACAAATGCAGATCCCTCTGCTGACTACCTTTGCAGGCTCTCTCTGCTTAAACTGAAAAAACAGCAGCCGCAAGGTTAGAAGACACCACGGAGACATCCATTCCAGAGTCCTAGGAGGAACGGCACCCAGCTGTGGGGTTGGAGAAGGCCTCAGCCTTGGGGGGGGGGGGGCCATAATCCATCGTCCAGATCTCTGGCACCAGATCTTATAGAAAAGTTAAACAGGGCTTATGTGCTCAACCATCATGCTTTGATATCCTGCCACAATCCCTGAAACGATGGTCCCACAAGATGTCCACCCGGAAGTGAACTCCCTCTCCATTCTCGGATGAGGAGGAGCAACCTAATATTTTGTCACGACAAAGGAGAAAGAGGACCTGATCTAGGAGCAGGTCCTGGGACATCCACAAGGGGAAATGCTGATGAGGCAGGTCCCCTGCCCCCTCTGAGGCCAACACCTTCTCTCCAGAAGAGGGGGGATTTCCCATATGACTCCTCAGATTCGGACACTTCACCATCCAGAAACTTTGACTTGGATGACCTCGACTTCTACATTAAACAGGTGATGGAAGAGATTCACCTGGGTCCTTTGCCAGCCCTGAAGCAGCCCAAACCAACTTTCAGATTCGTCTTTCTCCAAACCAGCCACAGCATTGCCTATCTCTCCAGCTATAGAGGACTTACTAAAAGAAGAGTGGCAAGGGCCACAACACGCCTATCTGATCCCACGCCACCTCGCCAGGTTGCTAAATTTCGACAAGAAGCATACAGAGAAATAACTAGACTGTCCCAGTATCGACCCACTAATCTGTAATCTCACCAAGAAGACCGTTATCCCAGCAGAAGGCAGGGCCTCTCTGCGGGACCCTGTGGATAGGAATGTGGATGCTGTGACATTCTGCCATCTACTTATTATTATGTTGCATAATATTTGTAATATAAATATGATGTTATGTGAATGTTTGCTTAGGGGATAGCAGCTAGCAGTTGTAGGGGCCTGACCTTCTGACCCCTAACACAATAACTGCAAAAACAGATGACTAGTTTCCTTCTCTGAGACATAGAGCTTCCTTCCAAAATGCCAGGTTCAAACAACATGAAGTCTTGCTATATTATGACAATTGCAGTTTGTCCCACCTTTAGAACTGCTCCGGAGGTGAAAGAGTTAACTTCCATGCCAGGCATGGAGCTTAGAGCGCGAGCTCGGTTAGAGAAGCTCTGTCTGGATAATTTCAAACTGAAACTGTCAGATTCTTTACTCCGCCTCACTGAACAGTCGCTCCGGAGATTTCTCCTACTGCTTGGTTCATTTCTCGGTTTAAACAGTATTTTCTTGGTTAAATTCAACCGCGAGTATTATTATTTTAACCGCAAACCGATCGGTTCAAGCTCTGTCTGTGGTATTGTAAGTAATAAACAGGTTTATTTCTGTGTGGAACTTGTAAATGTTTATCGGTTCGGTTCGAACCGATCAGGTTGATTTAAAACTTTAAAAATCAAGCATTTAAAAGCTTTTAGAGTGCGGTTCCCAGTTCTTATCGGTTCTAAAAAAAACAGATTTCATTACGTTTTTTCCACGACCCGTGACACGGTTGGGAACCGATAAGGGTGTCTTGCCTGGCACTGCCGTTAAAAGGGCAAGTTTTTTGGTTAGGCTGGCATCATGTCTGAGAAACGCAAAAGAAAAACCGGGCCCACTGGGTTTCAACACTGTAGTGTCTGTGGGGAAGCCTTTGCCAAGGCTGACCCACACACCACATGTGTATATTGTCTGGGGTTTGACCACCTCAATTCAGACTGCCAGATTTGTAAGGATTTCTCTGCAGCCACCCTGGATAAGAGAGTTGGCAGGCTCAGGGCGAGAGGCCAAAAGTCCGCTGACCCGGATGGCCAGCCCGGTTCGGTGCCAACCGAACCGGAGGGAATGCCCTCTGACCAGGGCGAGACTTCCTCGGGCAAACGTAAAGCTGACTCTGAGGAGCCAGTTCCAGCAAAGAAAACCAGAAAATCAGCAGGTGTGGAGTCTAAAATCCCTTCTCCAACTGCTGCAGAGATAGCAAAAGCTATACAAATTGTCCAGTCATTTTCTCCGGTTCCGTCCGAACCACCACTGTCTGGCAAAAGGTCGGTTCGGCTGGTTCCACCGGTTCAAGAATATGATATAGAAGAGTTTTATGAACCAGAGGAGGGGGAGGATGATTATGAACAGTGTGAATGTGACTTTGAGAGTCTGGATGTGCCCATTGAACCGGACAGCTCCCCAGACAGATCTTTAGAATCTCCCCCTACACTTTGAGTCCCCTTCTCACTTTCTGTTTTATAAAAAGGTTGCTGAAACCCTCCAGCTCCCATTGGAGGAAGCTGTGGATGAGCAAGAGGAACCTGATTTTTGTGGCAATGATGGATATCCCAGAGTCTAGGAGATTGTCTATCCCCTCACATAAATCATTTAGGAAACAAACAATAAAAATTTTAAAAGCTCCTAATTCTGTGCCTCCTGTGGACAAGAAGATGGACAGGAGGTACACTTTGTCAGGTCCTGATACAGAATTCCTTTCACAGCAATGCAGTCATGTTGGAGTAGTTCAGGCTGCAGCATGTGATAAGGCTAATATTCCCCTGGCCTCACATCCTCCTGACAAGGACTCCAGGAAGATTGATGCCATGGCTAAAAAACAATACATGGCAGCGTCCCTGGGACTCAGACAAGCAAATTACATGGCTTATGTGGCAAGATACCAAAATCTAGATGGGACACTGTCATGGCTTTGGCCAAACAGGCCCTGACCAGCTTGCTAAGGAGCTGGAGCAGGTGGCTGCTGATGGTATTGAGGCATCCAGGGTGCAATTCCATGCTGCTGTGTGGATTCTAATGATGTATCCTCTAGAGTCATGGCTACATCTGTGGCTTTCGTGGGTTGGCTGGCTCAGGTGTACTAAGTGTCACAGGATACCCAGACTAAGGCTATGGATTTTCTCTGGTAGGAAATTCTCTGTTTGGGGAGCAGACAGAGAATTACATGAAGAAAATGGATGAATATAGGACAACTTATAGGAGTGCATTAAGCCAAGGAGTGGCAAGCCACCCTCAGAGGCAGACCCCCAGGGTAGAGGTAGGCCTTTCACAGGCCTTTTTACCAAACCCAGGCCTCCTCTGCTTTTGCTCAGAGGAGGTTCTTCAGAGGGAGAGGCAGACGGGGTGCAAGCAGGTCTGCTCCCACCCCTCAGCCTAAAGCCCCTGCCAAACAGGCACCCTGATGGGGTGCCCAGGGCCGGTTCTCCATTACCTGTAGGGGGCAGGTTGGCTTACTTCGTTCAGGACTTGGAGTCTCTAACATCAGACAAGTGGGTCCTGGAAGTAGTAAGCCTGGGTCTGGTTCTCAGCTTCAAAAATTTTCCAAAGATGAGAATCAGATCTTTTCCACCTGCAGACCCTCTAGAGACCTTTGCCTTAGAAACAGAAGTCTCAACCCTCCTGGCTCTCAGAGCTGTAGAAAGGGTTTCTCCCTACACCAGGGCAAGGGTCTGTACCCAGGTACTCCTTACCCCAAAAGACAGGAGAATGGCGGCCCATTTTGGACCTAAGATATCTGAACAAGCACCTTTTGAAACCAAAATTCAAAATGGTGACTCTGGCAATGATTTTACCTTCTCTAAGGCCAGGGGACTGGCTAGCTTCCCTGGACCTCAAGGATGCCTATTTCCATGTTCTCATCAGAAGCTCCCACCAAAAGTACCTCCGATTCGAACTGCCCTCAGGCCATTACCAGTTCAGAGCAATGCCCTTCGGCCTTACCTCTGCCCCAAGGGTATTCACAAAATGTCTAGCAGTGGCAGTTGCTCATTTAAGAAGGCAAAAGATTGCCATCTTTCCCTACCTAGACGACTGGCTCATTGTAGGTCAGTCTCCAGACCAGGTCAAATCAAACCTGCAAGTTACCAAGCAGCTGCTCACCTCTCTGGGTTTTCTTCTCTATCTTCCAAAGTCAGTTCTGGAACCTGTCCAGGTACTCACCTTTATAGGTGCAGAATTGGACACAAAGCAGGCCAGAGCCTTCCTGCCCCTAGAAAGGGTAAGGAACCTAGTGGCCCTGGCCTCCTCCTTCACTCTGCAGGTCTCTACGACCAGCAAGGCACTTCTTACAGCTACTAGGACATTGGCTGCTTCCACAGCTGTGAGTGCAAGGAGCAAGGTTTCAGATGAGGGACATTCAGTTTCACTTGAGAGCCTTTTGGTCTCAAAGAAAAGATCCCCTTTCCAAGTTGATCCCAGTGACTCGAACCCTGATCCAGGCCCTTCAGTGGTGGCAGGATCTGAGCAATTTGAGACTAGGGGTCCCCTTCATCCCTCTATCTCACTGCTTGACCCTTACTACAGATGCGTCCCTTCTGGGATGGGGAGCTCACATGGGCGACCTCTCCACCCAGGGAGTGTGGTCCCCTCAAGAATCTCTGCTCCACATCAATTTGCTGGAACTCAGAGCTATTTTTCTAGCACTTCAGGTGTTTTCTGCATCTGTTCAGAACAAAGTGGTACAAGTCAGAACAGACAACACCACTACAATGTGGTACATCAGCAAACAAGGGGCACCGGTCTCGACCTTGTGCACGAGGCAATGAAGTTGTGGTCTCTGGCTTATTCCTGAACACTTCCCTCATAGCAGTTCACCTCCCAGGAAAGGACAATGTCCTGGCAGATGCTCTCAGCAGGATTTCCCAGGGCCATCACGAATGGTCACTGGATCCCCGAGTACTGGGGATAGTTTTTGCCAGATGGGGCACCCCTCAGATAGATCTTTTCACAACCCCAGACAATCACCAACTTCCACTGTTTTGTTGCAGGCCCCCAGTAATGGGCTCAGTCCCCCTGGATGCCTTTCTCCTAAATTGGGAAGGGAAGTTTCTATATGCCTTTCCCCCCTTCCCTCTCCTATTCAAGGTGCTAGTCAAAATCAGATCCCAGCCTTGCAGGATGATTCTGATTGCTCCAGATTGGGCCAGGCAGCCCTGGTACCCACTCCTTCTGTCTTTAGCAGTCCATCTTCCCCTGTGTCTCCCCAGGAATCACAACCTGTTAACCTGTGCCCAGGGGAGAGTTTGGTATCCGAATCTCAAATCCCTCAACCTCAAGGCCTGGCTCTTGAGGAGTTAGAATTTGCTGACCTACACCTTTCTCAAGGTGTTCTTGAAATCCTGAAGGCTTCTAGGAAGCCTTCCACTAGGGCTACTTATAACTCTAAGTGGAAAATGTTTTCCATCTGGTGTTCTGGGAAACATATTTCCCCGGAATCTGCTGACTTGCCCATTGTTTTGGACTATATGGTCCATCTTAATTCTTTGGGTCCGAGACCAGCTACCCTGAAAGTACATTTGGCAGCTGTCTCTGCTTTTATTTCAGCAGGAAAGCCCTCCTCTCTTTCCGCTCACCCTGTATTTTCCAAGTTTTTCAAAGGATTACTTCATACTAATCCATCTTTCAGGGACCGGCCCTGCCTGGATCTTAATGTTTGCATTGCTCAGTTGATGCAACCCCTTTGAACCTCTGTCTTCTGCAGAGCTTAAGTATTTGACTTGGAAAACTGTTTTTCTAGTAGCTATCACTTCTGCCAGGCATAAGTGAGTTACAAGCTTTGTCAGTAGAGACTGACTTTATTTCCTTCCACAGGGATAAGGTAGTCCTTAGGACTAACAGGAAGGTTTTGCCTAAGGTGGTTTCAGATTTCCATCTTAATCAATCTATCTCCCTTCCAGTGTTCTTCACTGACCATTCCTCCTCTGGTGAGAGGAGGTTGCACAGCTTAGATGTTAAGAGGGCCCTAAGTTACTATATAGAGCGTACCAAGGGTCACAGGTTCGAATCCGTCCAACTTTTTCTCACTTATGGTGAGGTTGGGAAAGGGAAACCTGCCACTAAGAGATCCATTGCCAGGTGGATTGTCTCTTGTATCCAATTTTGTTATCAAAAACTGGGAAAAGTTCCCCCTTCAGGCCTGAGGGCTCACTCTACCAGAGGTACAGCTGCGTCTCTAGCTGCTGCCAGAGACATCCCTATCTTAGAGATATGTCAAGCAGCTACTTAGAAAACGGTACACACTTTCACCAAGCATTACTCCCTGGATGTCCAGGCCAGGAGGGACGCTCAGTTTGGCACAGCCGTGCTTCAGAGCCTATTCCCTAAGTAGGTTCTGGCCCTCCTCCATGGAGGTACTGCTGTGTAGCCTGCAATTGTCATAATATAGCAAGACTTCATGTTGTTTGAAGAAAAAAATTACTCACCTTAGTAATGTTGTTTCTTCTAATGGAGTCTTGCTATATTATGACCCCCAAGCCTGCCCCTCTCAGAACTTCTACTTGGGTATGGGGTGGGCAGTCCAGTGTGGGCACTTGTTTATGCCGATTTTATGTTTTCCACCCCTTCGTTTTGGGGTGTTGTGTTTTATTTTCTATCTTATCTTATCTTATTTTTCTGGTCCCCTGACTTGAGTCTTGGTGTTGGGACCAGGAATATGTGTTAATATTTAAGTAGCCAGTTGGCTAGTGTAGGTTCTAGCTTCCACACAGAACCTCAGTGAGTTTTGCGCATAAAGATCTGACAGTTTCAGTTTGAAATTATCCAGACAGAGCTTCTCTAACCGAGCTCGTGCTCTAAGCTCCATGCCTGGCATGGAAGTTAACTTTCACCTCTGGAGCAGTTCTAATGGTGGGACAAACTGCAATTGTCATAATATAGCAAGACTCCATTAGAAGAAACAACATTACTAAGGTGAGTAATTTTTTCTTTTAACACATCGTAAAATATTCCTACTTTGATCTGCTGGGGCAAGGGATGCATTTTATAGCCCTTGAAGGAAGGGGGACATTTTTTTTATTTTATTTATTAAACTCTAGGATGAGAATTACCTTTGAGCAAGAACAGCTCATTTACAAAGGTTCCATGTCTTAATGGAGGGTAAACATACATACAAAGGTCAACAAAGTTACACACTATTTAAGCACAGAGCAGGCTGAGGTTTAACTGTTACAATAATACATAGGGAGAGACAACAATGAATAGGTTCAAGGCAGGTTTCCAGGTCAAAATTAATAGGAAGAGCACTGGAGGTATGAGGACAGTTGAGGAGACCAGGAAGAGTAGGCAGGCTGGAGGGCCATTGTCGGGGGGGGGGGGCAAAGTTGATAGCAGTAAATGGGACCGGAGTCCATTAAGTGCCCATTGATGGGTGAGGGTTACAGGAGGTGGAAGGGGATAAGAGAATGCAGTTAGGTGGGTCAGCAGGAACCACACAATTAGTTGCGGAAGAGCGATTGCTGGCCAGCTACAACTGATGTGGATGGGGAGGTGGTCCCTTTAGGAGAAGCAGTCGCAGTGGCTGGTAGAGGTGAGGTGCTGCCAAAGTTGCTGTTTGAAGGTGCCAAGTTTAGAAGTTGTAAGGATTTCTTTGAGTGCATTGTGCCACTGAGGTGCCCTGTAAGCAAACGATCTCTGACCCATGGTAGCCCGACATCTGGGGACTTGGAAGGTTATCTAACACTTTGGGTATGCTGGGAGCTGCAGTGGGCATTTAGATTTTCAACACCTGGCGGCGTGAGACTAAGGAGCACCTTTTTGGTTAACAGGCATGTCTGGTATTGGATCCTGCTGAGGAGTGGAAGCCACCCAACCTGGGCGTACATGTCCCAGGTGTGTGTTAGATGGGCAGCACCATTTGGAGTCTGCAGGCTTTATTGAGTGCCACAGATATCCTGCGGACAGCAGTGGGGGAAGCAGAGCTGTAATGGACAGACTGTAGTCGATGGTGGTGACAGAGGTATGAATAGCCAGCCTAAGGGCATCTGCAGTCATGCAGTGCTTGTGCCTGTGGAGCAGGCCGATCCGAATGTTAACAGCCTTTGTGACATTGTCAATGTGTCCTGAGTAGGAGAGGGAACTATCCAATGTGATGCCAAGATATTTAAACTGCTTGACCTGTTCAAGTGTAACACCCGTGCTCGTGCAGTTCAAGATGTTGAGGGACTGAGAGTTATGCCTACTACGTGCATTGCAGAATGTCATAACCTTTATTTTGCTGTAGTGCAGGACCAATTTGTAAGTGCTAAACCATTCTTCAACATGCTCCAAGTCACGCTGTAGCTGATACTCAAGGTGCTTAGTGTTGTGCTGACTGGTATAGAGGACAGCGTCCTCCATGTAGAGTAGTACTTTCTGATGGCAGACACTAGGAAGGTTGTTCAGGAAAAGACTAAAGAGTAGAGGTCCCAAGATGGACCCCTGTGGTACTCCTGATAGGACCAACGTTTTTTCCCAGGTGACACTGACAGTCCTAACTTGCTGTACCCTTCCCTCCAGGTGACTTGCGAACCAGAGTAGTGCACCATTCAAGAACCCAGTAGAGGACAGTTGCCTGAGTAGGAGTGGGTGGTTGATGGTGTCGAAGACTTTCGTTAGATCGATGAACACCGCACCCACACAGTTTCCTTGGTTGATGTGTGGCGTGGATGAAGCCCGAGAATTCCAGTAGGGCATTGGTGGTGCTGTGCCCTTTTCTAAAATCGTGCTGTTGTGGGCAGTGGATTTCATATTTTTCCAGGTATTCAACTAGCTGGTCCGATACTATACGTTCTAATGCTTTAGGTAAAGGGGGGAGGATGGAGATAGGTCTGTAGTTGGTGTGCAGTGCCCTACCTCCACTTTTGTGTACAGGTGTTATTGTTGCCTGTTTCCTTATTAAGGGGAACTGAGCCAATCTTAGAGAAAGGTTGAAGATCTTTGTCAGGGGCTCAAGGGTTTCATCTAGGACTAGTACGACCAACTTTAGGTCGAGTGAATCACCACTGTGTCCTGTTTTGCAGATGGCCTTGTGAATGTAGGTTCTGGGCAGGTGCATTGGAACCTCTTTGAAGTAGAACTGCGGGACTGTGCGTTCATGGGAAGCTGTGTCCTTGGGAAGTAGGGGTGGAGGGAGTGTTAAAAAAAAATCAGGTGGTAGGACATTGCCCAGATCTGAGAACGCATTGTCGAAGGTTTTGGAAATGATACCAAGGTCTAGCATGGGTATTCCATTGATGTACATATAAATAAAAATAAATAAATTATCGACATCAGTTTACAACCTTTGAGCCAGAGGCTCGTTTCCAAAGGTACCTCGTCACAAAGAGGACAAATACAGTACAACATTTAGTTACATCATTGCAGTTACAGCTTTTACATCATTGTGGTTACAGTTTTGGTAGATATATGCAGTTATTTCTTTGTTACAATATGAGTGTTACAAGTTTGGTATTCACACGCTATTACAGTTATTTGGGTACAGATTGAGAGATAAAGCATACATTGGTAATGCAGACAAGTAGTCTTGAGCAGAGACTGCTAGAGGTAAATAATACAGGGGGCTATGGGACATGGTTGGTGATAAGTTTGGGTGAGGAGCCACTCAGAGAGTTTTGTAAGGGCACAGTGAGCTAGATCACCTACAGACAAGCACAGCTACCCATGTTAAATAGCTGACTCCGAAGCGCGGTTTTGAAGTGGGAGATTGTAGGGGAATCGGAGATGGAGGTGGAGAGAGTATTGTACCAGGAGGGAGCTCTGTAACAGAAGGACCTTTGACCATGTGTAGTCCTGGTCCTAGGGACTAGCAGGGTGGCCTTGGAGGAGGTACGAGTTTGGACTAAGGGTTGTGCAAGGTGGATAGAGGCTGTCAGTCTGGGCGGGGATAGTCCAAGGAGTGGTTTTTTTTCGTTATGAGGCAGGTTTGGTATCTGAGCCGTTCGTCCAGGTTAAGCAGCCTAGCCACGTCATATAGCTGGCAGGTATGGGTAAGCCTAGGGGCTCCTGTAATTAACTTACAGGCCTTATTCAAGGTGAGTCGGATTTTATTGAGGGTGGTCGTGTCCGCGGCACTATAGACTGGCAGGCCATAGTCCACAAGGAACAGTATTGAGGAGGTGACTGCTAGTCTGAGGGCATCGGGGGGGCAGTGCTTGTAGCGGTAAAGGATACCTAGCTGCGCATTTGTAGCTGAGGCTAGAGCATCAGTGTGGTCGTGGAATGTGAGGGCTGAGTCAGAGGAGACCCCGAGGTACTTGTACAAGCGGACTTGATTGAGAGGATGCTTGGAGCCAGGGAGGATGTGGAGTGGGAAATTACTGGATTTGTTTTGGGGATGGGCAAAGAGCATATTTTTTTTTTTTTTTTTTTTAGATTGATTACAAGTCTTTGCTCTTTGAACCAGGCTTCAGCATCATTAAAGGCTAGTTGCAAGGTGTCTTGAAGGGAGAGGGGGTTTCGGGAGATCACGTGATGTGTCTGGCGGGATAGCAGCGAGTCCTTCAGGCTCCTACCCCACCTCCGTTATTTTCACTATTTTACAGTATTAAAAAACGCAGTTCGCGGTCCCTTTTTCCCTATCAGCTTTATTAACTGACCAGGGAAGCATTTGAGGAGGTTTGACGCCGCCGCGAGCGAGCGAGCATTACCCTGAAATGGATTCCAAGATGAAGGTGGCTATGCCCAAACGTACCCCGCCGGTCTCCCCGGAAAAGCAAGCCAAGAAGGCAAAGCAGCAGACCCAGTCCTCCTCAGCTAAACAACTAATGGCTCTCTCACTTCTACTCCTTTGTCGGAAGAAGCGATTTCTGGAGATACATCCTTTGAAAAGGCTGTGAGTTAACTCTCGAGCTAAAGAGCCTCCGTGGGAAAGTATCTAATGTAAGACAACGGGTCTCAGACAATGAAGCCCGTACTTTTCACTGGAGTCCTGGCGGGATAAAACGGATCCTGAATTGTTCAAACTGAGGCAGCAAGTAATTAAATTGCAACAAAAAACAGAAGACCTAGAAGGCCGCTGTAGGCTGAATAACTTTTTAATCCATGGCCTGCCAGAAGGAGAAGAGGGCCCTTCCTCCATTGCCTTTATTCAAGCTCTGCTCATGAAGATCGTAGGCCCTTCTCCACATAATCCCACATATATTATTGAAAGGGCTCACAGATCGTTGAGACCAAGACCCGAGCCCGCAGCTCCCCCCAGACCCATAATTACCAGGATGCTTAACTACCTGGAACGTCGGCACATACTGACAAAAGTGAAAGAAATGCAATCCATCTCCTGGGAGGGGAAGAAGTTACGTATAACCCAGGACCTCCCGCTAGAAACCCGCCAACGAAGAGCCACTTTTCACCCTGTTGTTTCTAAGTTGATAGCTGCAGGTATTAAATTTAGGATGGCTTACCCTGCTCGCTTACAGGTCTCATTAGAGGGAAAATGGCATACATATGAGGCAGTCTCCCAGGCCCAGGAAGATCTAGCCCAGATGCTACCCTCTCTGTTTAAAGTTACCTGAAGCAATGTTACCAAAGGAACTAATGAACCTTTTAACTGTACACAGTGCCTTAAATTGTGATGTGTAAAGTTGCTGGTGGTAAACCGTTTACTAGCCTTTCGCTTTACCGAATATGCTGACTTTGCTTACTTGTTGTTGAAAGAGGTGCCCTGCTTCAAGCTGTTTCTTGTTGTTTGCCTGGTCCTTCTGGATGGATCTGAGCCCCGAGGAACTGCTGGCCAGTGTTGGTCTTGATGCTGGCGGGTCCCAAGTGGAATTCCAGGCGGGACTCTATAATGGACGGTCTGCGTTTTCTTGGGTCCCATAAGCATGATGCACCGCATTATCGGTCTTCTGCAAATTCGGCCCCCTAGGAATCACTACCTGCATAATAAAAGGCCTATTCTTGCTATCTGGTCGCACCTATGCAAGTCTACTTTGTGCTCACGGCAAATAATAACCTTGTGGGGCTGAATTCTTACAATAGAACTATGGACCATTAAATCACTGCATGGGCTGGAAAAGATTAATAAATCAAAGCTGATGAGGGGGGAGGGACGAGTGTGGTGTAAAATGAAAGATAAATAACAAAGAGAGAATTATATCAATCCCCCTTTCCTCCTGTCCCTTTCCCTTCTCCCCTCCCTTTTTTTTTTTTTTCTTCTTTCTCTAGGTTTCAGAATGGACTTCATGGTGGGTATGGGGGTGGGGGCTGGGGTCTGGAAACGGAGCTGACCATGCCTAACCGCACGTACTGGAAAATAGGGGGGATTCTCCTAGCTTACCTCATAGGAAGTAATAGCATTCTGTTTGTGATGAGAATAGCTATACAATCACCTAAAATGTATTATGGGAGAGATCTCAAGGTGATGCAGCATCGGATTAACTTTAATTTCAACTTAACTTCCTGGATGTTTTCAACTCTTTCTATGGGGGGGAAGTATGCTAGGGTGTTTAAGGAAGAAGTAGTAGGATCAAACACTGGTAGTTTTCTGTCTCGGGGTTTAGGGTTGGTATGTTGACTGTATATAGTTTTTTGTGGGTAAAAGTTAGAGGGTGGTGGGGTAAATACCTGCGAGTAATAATAGGAGAGGTTACAACTATAGTTTCTGAAGGGTTTTACGGGGTTGGGTGTTTCCACTCTCTCTGCTATCTACTGTTTAACCTTAAATTTGAAATCTACTCAAGTAATACCTCATGGGAGAGTTATAGTTATGGGGAGGGAGCTGTGGTGCATATCCTAAAAGTTACCAGAGTAGAAGTAATAGGGAGGTTTTATAGCAAATGGCATCTAACCTCATCAAGTTTGTTACATGGAATGTAAGAGGAGCCCGCAAGCCCATCAAGAAACTACAAATACTAAAGCATCTAAATTACTTGCAAGCAAGGGTCTCCTTTATTCAGGAGACTCATTTGCTTCCGAGTGAGGCTATTAATCTACGTAGAAGAGGTATTGGACAAGTGTTTGCCTTGGGCGGATCATCTAATGCGGGGGGAACAGCGATCCTCATACACCGTTCAGTAGCCTTCCAATCTAAAAATATTATTGTAGATCCTGCAGGTAGATATATATTACTAAATGGTATTTTGGATCATACTGAGGTAGTATTGGGTAGCATTTATGGTCCTGTGGGGGGGGAGATCCAGTATTCTTTATAACTTTATTAGATAAGTTACAAGCATTTATGTCCTTACCTAATAATACTGAGGGGGGGGATTGGAATCTGCCTCTTATGCAGGACCTGGATAGATCTAACCCCCTGTTTAAACCTTTTTCTGTCGCTCAAAAGGCACTCTCAGACTTTATGGATTCACTCGGTTTATGCGATCCATGGCGTTTACAAAATCCAGTAGCTCGTGGCTTTACCTTTCACTCTACGGTTCATTCTACGTGGTCCAGGCTTGACTACATTTTATTTAGTAACATTCTCTTGCAGGGCACGAGCGATACGGGCATAGAATCTATAGTTATGTCAGATCATGCACCAGCCTGGGTGGTTACAATGCTTGATGCTAGTTTTCGTAGAGATCCCCTCTGGAGGCTGAATAACCAGCTTCTTAAGGAGGACTATGTTATTACTAGAATATCGAATATGATTCAATCCTTCTTTGACTGTAACCATGGCTCGGTCGCACAAGCTGATTACGAATGGTGTGCGTTGAAGTGCTGCCTGAGAGGTGAATTCATTCATCTGGCCTCTACACGCAAGAAAAAGAATGAGGCTAAAGTCTCAGCACTCCTTGCTCAAATTAAAACATTGGAGCAATCCCTTTCTGCTACATCCGCACCGGATACTTTAGAAGCCCTCTTGTCCCTAAGAAATCAATACTCTCTTTTACTTCAGGAAAAAGCGGAGTTTGCTCTTTCTGAGAACTCGGGCAAGGTATGTAGAGTATGGGGAAAAGGCTAGCCATCTTTTGGCTTTGAGGTTAAGGAAATTGGAGTCCTCCAGGTTAATAAATTCAATTGAGGATCCCAATGGGGAAGTCAAAACTAGACCTAGGGAAGTAGTCTCGGTACTCAGGCTTTTTTTCTCTTCACTTTATAATAAAGCTACCCCCTCACCCCCTTTAGATGAGATGCTTAGCTATTTAGCGACCATTCCTTTGCCCTCGATTAAACCTGATCAACAATTATTGTTGATCTCTCCTATCTCCATTCATGAGATACTGATAGCAATTAATGATCTGACCCCGGATAAGGCCCCCGGGCCTGATGGCCTTTCCCCGAATTTTTACAAACAATTTGCCAAAGATCTGGCACCCAGTCTACTCCGTTTGTACCAATATTTGCTTTCTGGAAATATACAAGACCCACGCTTTAGAGGCTCTTATTATCCTCCTTCTCAAACCAGGTAAACCTGCATACCTTCCATCGAGCTACCGTCCTATTTCATTACTAAATTGCGATATCAAGATTTTAGCCAAAATTCTGGCCAAGAGAATTGAGCAGTGTATGGATCCTTAGTTGAACAAATTGGCTTTGTTGCCAATAGATCTTCAACCGATCATCATCGTAAACTACAATACCTCATTAATACAGCCAAATCATCCTCACCCCAATGATCTTAGTATCCTGGACGCAGAAAAAAGGCTCGACAGGGTTGACTGGACCTTTCTTTGGGCCACGCTGCAAACTATGGGTTTCTTTGTTTATAAAATGGGTGCAGGCACTATACGCTCTCGCCTGGAGCTAGATTGTATTGCAATGGGATCTTATCGGACTTTTTTCCTCTCACATCAGGTACGCGACAAGGTTGCCCCCTTTCACCTTTTTTATTCAATTTATATCTCGAGCCCCTCCTTAGATGTCTAAATTCATCTCCGCTTATAACAGGTATTCCCATGGTCAATAGCATTACGAAAATCTCAGTTTTTGCTGACGATCTGCTCCTACACCTCTCAAACCCAGTCCTTTCACTAAAAGCGGCATTGGACATAATTGAGGATTTTAGTAAATATTATAATTATAAACTCAATATTAATAAAACTGAAATTTTCCCTCTTAACCATCTTACTTATAGTTCATGTTTTGCTAATTTTGGGATGAAGTGGACTACACGTTCCATCAAGTATTTAGGGATTCACATTACTCTAATTGTCCCTGTCGTGAAACTGAACCTAGAGGATCTATGGCGAGATATCCAACAAGATCTGACTAGATGGTCTAAGCTTCCACTATCGCTGTGGGGTAGAATTAGTATTATTAAAATGAATGTGTTGCCCAGAATTTTCTATCCCCTAAATATGTTGAATGTATGGATACCAATGTCTTATTTTCAGAGCATCCACTCAGGAATAAATTCTTTTATTTGGAATAATAAATCTGTTAGAAAGTCCTATAATAAATTATCCCAGCCAAAAGATTTCGGGGGACTTCGTCTTCCTAACTTTTTTTACTATTATTGGGCTTCACACTTGAATAAATGTGGGAAATGGTTATCTTCACCTGACTCCTTGGCTTATCAAGGATATAAACCACTGTGGTTGCAGGCCGAACAAGACCTCATGAATAGTCATAATATCGACCCAAGAGCCCTCTTTTTTTACATACCTGGTAAAAATATTCCTACAACATTCCGCTCTTTACCTCTCGGGATCTCCCTTAGGGTTGTTTCTCAGCTGTTTAAGTACTTTAAGATTTCCCCAACTCTGGATTTCTCTCAACCCATCTGTTTAAATCCAAATCTTCGGATAGACAACTCTATGATAACTGGAAATTGGTTACCATCCCTTTCCGGTTGTAATGTGAGTGATTTTTATTCGTCAAATCGTATCTTAGACACAGATGAGATCTTAAAAAAATTTAAATGGCCAACAGCGATGGTCTTCAAGGCCTTTCAGCTGAGGCACCTTTTGAGTAAAAGATTTGGGTGCAAAGTTGAAGCTTCCTATCTCACCGATTTCTTCCATCAAATCTCTATAACAGTCAATAAACCGCACAGTATTTCTAGGTTGTATAACTTATTGCATATGTTTCCAGTGACCCCATCAGTACCGCCCAAATATCTGCAAAGCTTATATCCGGACGGAGTTATTAACTGGCAGAGTATATGGAGAGACTTACATACTTATACTCAAGACAGGTACAGGATTACACAATACTGTATATTGAATAACCTTTATTATACTCGTTAAACTGGCGCAGATGAAGCGTATATCTTCACCAATATGCTCAGGTGTAATAAAGAGGAGGGTTCTGTGATACATATTTTCTGGTCATGTGCATCAGTATCCCTCTATGGAAACAAATAGAAATTTCTCTTGATCCATTATTAGGTTACAAGGCTTCTTCTCCCTAAAACTTGTATTCTGGGCGACTATTCCGAAATTCAAGTGAAGGAAAAGAGATTTCATTTGGCATTAATATCAATGGCGGTCAAAAACTAGTACTTAGACATTGGAAAGATCAGACTGTGTTAACTTATAGGAATGGCTACATGAGATCTCCTTGCAAGCCGTGTGGGAGAATTTGATAGCTCAGGTGAACCGCCGTTTACCTTCCTTCACTAAAAATGGGGCAAGTTATATGCCCTGTACCTCAAATGATACCTGGGTGTATGATGGGTCTGGAGCTCCTCCGTGTTTTCCTTTTCCCTTTTTGTATTTATGTCTGAATATATTTATGCCATTGTTGTTTCTGGTTTCCTCATCCGGTCAACTTTTCTGCGCCTAGTCTGGTAATAAGAATACACGCCTAGGTGGGGCCGATTCTTAGTTTTCTTAGTAGTCTCATTTCCCATGATGCCGACCCAACATGTACTGCTTCTTTATTTAATTAGTTAGCTTAGCTGTGCGAATAGGAATTAATATGCACCACAGCTTAGGAGGGAGGTGATGGGGAGGTTAATTTTGTTATATTGAGCTCCAATAATCCTTGATTGATGGGTTGTAAAGTTTTGTTTTCTGTCATTATCTCTGGATATAATATGTAGTCTGGTATAATGGTGTTACTTCAGTACCGTAGATCTTGTATACTGTCACGAATCGTTAATTAATAAAATACATTAAATAAAAAAAAATAAATAAAAAAAGAGATGGGGTTTCGGTGGGTGGCGAAGATGACGGCATCTTCTGCATATAGCAGGATTTTACCAGTGCATGCTTTGGGCATGGTGTTGAGGTAGAGTGAGAAAAGAAGAGGACCAAGGATGGAACCCTGGGGGACACCTGATCGGATAGGATATGTATTGGAAAGGGTCCCATTAATTTTAACACGCTGAGAGCGGTCAGACAAGTAGCTGGAGCACCAGGAGACCGGGCCGGTGGCAAAGCCGGTGCGGCTGAGGGCATCCAGCAGGAGGGGGGTGGGAGACAGTGTCGAAAGCCTTTGAGAGGTCAATAAACACTGCCCTCGCTAGCGAGCCAGAGTCCAGGGAGGAATGAAGAAAATTTGAAAACTCAATAAAGGCAGTGCTGGTACTGTGATCTGCACGGAAACCGTGTTGTTCATGGCAGAGGATGTTGTATTTGGTCAGGTAATCTGTAATTTGGGTAGCCACCAGTTTTTCTAGGGCTTTGGAGAGGGGTGGGAGGATGGAGATTGGCCGGTAACTCCCGGCTGTGGACCTGTCACCTCCTTTGTGTATGGGCGTAACTGTGGCAGTTTTCCAGGCTGAGGGGAATTGCCCCAGGCAGAGGGACTTATTGAGCAAGCCAGTTAGTGAGGCAAGGACCTGATCCAGAACCCGGCGGAGGATACTGGGGTCCAGGGAGTCACTGCCAGTATTATTGCTCTTTAGAGCTTTAAGCAGGTGTTGCCTGACCTCTTGGTGAGTTACCCTGCGTAAGTGGAAACTAGGATATTGAATGACTGGGGCAGGTAGGGAGGCAGGAGGGTCAAAGAAGTCTCTAGGGAGGACCAAACTAAGGTCTGTTGAGGAAGCTGGCTATGCGGGCAGGGTCAGTGGAGATAGAGCCTTCAATGGTGATCTGAGAGGGGGGTGGGGAGCGCACGCTTCCATTTAGTTGTTTAATGTTGTCCCAGAAAGTTCTCGCACTCCCACAGGAGGAGGTAAGCGCGGCCTCATAGTGATCGGCTTTTGCTTTCCTGATGGCCCATGTGCATTTGTTTCTTGCGGCATTGTAAGCCTGTCTGTCCGCCGAACGGCCTGTTTCGGAGGCCAGGTGCCAAAGATTATCCCTGTGTTTGAGCAGTTGTAGCAGGGATGGGGTAACCCAGGGGGCATTACGAACTTTGGTTCGGACTGCTGTAATGGGTGCGAAAATGTCACAGGCTTTGTTGAAGGTTTGGGAGAAGAAGGTAAGGGCAGCATCTATATCAGGGGCATGGTGTATGGGAGACCAGTTAATTTGGGCAAGAAGTTGCTTAAGGCCTTTTAGTCCACCTGGTCTGAGGCGCCGACGTAGAGTGGGAAGGGCCGTGGGTTTGGGTGTGGGGGTCGCCCAACGGAAAAGGATAGGGGAGTGGTCACTAAGAGAGTCAGGAAGGACCTGGGTATCATGGATTTGTTGAGGGCGGTTGGTGATGACCACATCTAGCAGGGTGCTGGTACCTTTCTTTGTGTTAGCTCTGGTGGGATGGGAAACTAGTTGGGACATGTCTATGGCTGCGAAAGAGTCACGGGTGGTGTCGGCGGATGAGCTGAGCCAATTTACATTCAGGTCACCCACAAGGATTTGGTCAGCTGTGTGAGGTAGAGTTGAGAGATAATCAGTTAGCGAAACCAGTGCCAGAGTTTGGTTTTTTAGGTGGGAATGTAGGCAGTGGTGAGATAGAGGGGACCCCTGGAGGGGTCAGGGGTCAGTTTGAGGGTTAGGGCCTGTGCCCCGTGTGTGAGAACAGGGGCGGGGAGTGTCTGTCCAGTGAGAGAGTCCCTGGTGTATATCGCACAGCCCCCCCACCCCCTTCTACCTACATGATCCTCCCGGTAGAGGGATTACCCTGGAATGGAGACAAAGGAGTCTGGAGTGGATTTTGATAGCCAGGTTTCCACCAGCGTAATGACATCTGGTCTGTGCAATGTGACCCAACATTGGAGGGAATCAAATTTTTTCAGCAGGCTGCATATATTCATAGATGCTATGCAGAGCCCGGGTGACCTTGTAGGTGGGCTAGAGTGGGCTGGGCCAGGGTTCGGATGTATATTGCCTGTCAGGAGAAGTAGTATAACCACAGCCCTGGCCAGGGGACGGTAGAGGGTGAGCTTGCGATAAGTATGTCGTGGAGAGGAGGGGTGCTTCTGGGCACAGGGGGTGGGCAGGGTTTTCCAGGCTGTGAAAGTGAGGATAAGTCTCCAGTGTGCACCTGAGGAAGCAGTAGGGAGATGACTGGGGGGAGAGTGTTGGAAGCTGGGGCAGATGATGAGAGTAGGGTGGGACTGTACTAGCTCCAGAACAATAGCAGGATCAGGTGCCAGTGTGCCTGGGGGGGGTATCAGGTAGGTGGGACAGTGGTGTCAGGGTAAGGATGAGAGGGAGGCATTTTAGTAGGAGGTGGGCTAACATATTGCTAGCAGTGGGGAACAATGAAGGGGTGGCCATCCCAGTACCACTGAAAAGAGAGTTATAAGGGAAAAGAGGAGACAAAGCAAGAATAAGGGGCTATACTAAAGTTACTAAAATTAAATAAAACAAACGGGCTAGCCTAGCCTAGGGCTTTGCGTCTGCTGGAGTGTGTGCATTATATCAAACTAAGGAAAGGGTGGTGGACCAGTACCACTAAAAAGGAGCATTGAAAGTTGAGAGAGCAAACAGACACACTAAGTTGGGCTTTCTGTTTCCTAGAAACTAAAGTAAAGGGTAGAACAGAACCAGAAGCGAACTAGCTGCCTAAAGAAAATGGCAGTAAGGAGGAAGAAGGCTTAACAAGGGGGCTAAATAAGCAAAAAGGGAGAGGCTAAACTTGTTGCCCAGAAAGTATAGGGCAAATTGTAATTACCTGCTTGATTAGTGCACTGCCACTGCATACATCAGAAAATAAGAAAGGAGGACAGTAGCTAGCACTGAGCAGCAATAAAGGAGGAGGCTTTCTGTGTTGTTTACCAACTGGCAGAAAGTAAAAGGGCAGGCTGGTCTGCGTGTGCAACTAATTGCCCCCATTGCCCAAATATAAAGGAAATAAATAAAAACAGAACCTGGAGTAAAAGGAGAAGCCAACAGCAATTATAGTTGGGCTTTGCTTGTTCTCGTGTTCGTTGACAACTAACTTGTCACCTGGCAGAAAGTAAAATGGCACAAGTGACTGCTAGTGTAACTACTTACTTGCCCAAATAAATAAATAAATAATAACTAAAAGAACAGGACAAGTAAATTAAAAGGAAAGGAGAAGTCAGGAGCAAGACTAGTTGGTGCCTGGTGGGCATTGTTTTTTGCCACCGAGCAGGAAGTAAAAGGGCAGAAGAAAGACACATGTACCTAACTGCCCGAATAAATAAAAACTGAGGACTAAGAACTGCCAGTAGTCGGCTACCTGAGGGAACAACGGGCAGGCAGCCTTAGGAAGGTCGGTGTGTGCTCAGCTGTATCTTTCTTGGCCACCACAGGGAAAGTAAAGAGAAGTAATAGTAGTACAGTAATTAAAAACTTAAGTCAAGAAAAACAAGATGTGCCAAGGGAAAGAGAGAATCCACACATTGCACTGTTGGGCTGGCCGTGTGTGTGTGTGTTAATTCTGTGCACATTTGTACAACAGTTGCAAGTGAGCAAGAAGGAAAATAATTAAGAAGACAAAAAAAGTGTAAGGTCTTAAAGGTCCGGATTGTTAAGACAAAAGAATAAAGAGGGTGTGACTTGACCTGTGACCTGCTGGACCTCACCTGACTGATAGTTGAATAGTGGAAGTGTGGTACTACTGTCAGTTATTTAGGTTTCTTGTCCCTCATTGTCCCCCGGCTAGTCTTGAGTGTCTCAGTGTGCTTAACTGACTGCCTTCCCTAAGTTCCCTTGTTTGCACAATCACAACTTTCAAGACATTTCAAATAAAGAGCTACAGTATATTGAAAAGGCTAAGCAAATAGCATCTCATTTATACTACTACTACTAGTGTGTCTTGTTTACGACTCGGCCTGGATTGACCCCACCCTGGCACCTAAGAAACTCGCATACCACACTGACTGGTAAAACATTATTTTATTTACTTTATTTATGACTTTGATAACCGGGTAGGTGCACTGATCCCAGGGACCGTTTTCAGGAACGACCCAGGCCACATACAGTGGCACAGGGTTAAATAGTACAGTACATAACGGCACACAATATACAGGTAGTGAAATACATAAGTCAGGTTACATATGCATTATATATATATATATATATATATATATATATATATATATATATATATATAATCTGTGTGTGTGTATATATATACACACACATAATGTCTAGTAGCAGCAGGATAGCATAGCCCGCAATCAAGTATAATATTGCAGTGATTGGAAAGAAATGAGGGGGAAAAGAGGGGGGGAGATTAGGAAGGAGAAGTGAGCATTTAAGCAAGATGGACTACCCAGGGAAACGGCGGCAGAAGGAATTTGCCCGGAGCCACAGTTTGAGGTGGGATTTAAACTCACTGTGTGTGTTGGTGGAGTGGCGTTCAGCAGGCAGTCTATTCCACAGTGTAAGGGCCACTGCTGACAATGTTCTGCTACCCATATTTGTGGCTACCCTGGGAATGGTTGGGGGGTGCTATTTGTGCGGAGGCAGCGGTGGAGAAGTTTGAGTCGTGAGGAGAGCTGCAAGGGGGGATTCCTGACCAGTACGGGTAACAGTATCCACCAGGCAGCAGAGGGCGAGGTCGAAGCGGCCTTGCAGCAGGAGCCATCCAAGGTAATCATAGTGGACGCAGTGGTGGGTCGAAAAAAGGGCAAGTAAGGCAAATCGACAGGCACTGTTGTAGGCAGTGATGAGCTTGGTCCTAGTGGTAATGGATGTCCTGATGTAGATAAAGGAACAATAGTCCAGGATTGGGAGTAGATTACCCTGGACAATGGCTAGTCTAGCCTTAGGGGTGAGAGATTGCTGGAATCTGTAAGTTGCACCTAGTTTCCGGTGGAATCAGCAAACTAGGGAATTGACATGCTCGGAGAAGGTGAAGGAGGGGTCCAGTAAGACTCCTAGACGTTTCAAAATATTGATGTCCTCTAGGACAAGGCCATCAGGAGAGACAATATTTAGGGGAGAGTGAGTACTGGATTTGGCAAGGAAAGGCTTTGATCCGAACAACATGGATTTTGTTTTGTTTTTAGCATTTACCAGGAGGAGATTTTTATAAACCAATTGTGTGGTACAGCATAGTTTTGAGTGAGGACCAATGAAATGGTGGCAGTGGATTTGTTGCTGTAGAAGAGTACAAGGTCATTGGCATAGAGGAGACAGATTGACAACTGAGACTGTCCGAGGGAAGTGAGTTAATAAACAAGAAGAATAGGAGGGGGCCCAGAATAGAGCCCTGGGGGACCATTGTGGAGATAGGCTGGGTAGGGGAGCAAGCCTGGCTGATACAGACGAATTGGGAGCTGCCAGTGAGATGGCTACGGAGCCAATTTGTTACCTCTAGTGAACAGCCCAGGTAAGTTAGCTTGGAGTGGAAGAGGGCATGGTTTACCACATCGAAGGCCTTGGACAGGTCAACGAAGACTGCACCGGTGGCTTCACCAATATCCATATTCATGAGGATGTGGTCGGTCAGAAGTGCTGGGGCAGTGGTGGTGGAATGGTTCCTGTGGAAACCATGCTGTTGGCTACACAGGAGGTTGTATTTGCCTATGGGCTCAGCAAGCTAATTGTGGATGGCCTTCTCAAGCAATTTGCTGAGATGTGAGAGAATAGAGATCGGTCGATAGTTGTCGGTGGATTGTGGATCACCGGCTTTAAATATGGGGATCACCTTAGTGGTCTTCCAGGGATCGGGCATGGAGGAGGTGCAAAGAGCTAGATTAAAGATGAAGGTGAGAGGCTCAGTGATGGCTGGCAAGATCATCCTGAGGAAGACAGGTGACCGGCCATCGGCTCCAGGGGAGCCAGGCTTTGGAAGGCTTTTGAGGAGCTTGGTGGTGTCTGTGCCAGAGAGCTTTGAAGTGGAAGGAGGGGATTTGGGTGTTGGTGGTAGGGCAGGCAGAGGAAGGTGACATGATTTGCTATTGGGCTGAGCTGCTGGGTTGACTATTTGGGATTTTGTTGAAGTACATAGATAGGTCGGTGAATTTACTGTTGAAAGCACTGGACACTTCCAGGAGGTCAATAACCAGGCCATCAGGGTGTTCAGGTGCAGGGCGGTCTTGTTGGAGTGGGGTTTTAGAAGGGAGCCAATTGATTCCCAGAATTTCCTGGAGTCTCCAAAGTTGGTCTTTTGTAGACTGCGGTAGTGAGTCTGTTTAAGGGATTCAGCAAGATGCTTACATTGGTCCCTCTGATGCCTGTAGGCATCCCAGTGTACAGGGGAAGGGGATGCTTTGTAAGTGGACCAAGTGCGATCCTTGTCCTTCATCAGGGTTAGGAGATCATTGGTGACCCGGTGCGAGCAGCCACCTCTGACTCATCTAGTGGTGATGGGAAAGAACCTGTCCTGTAGAGTGCGTAGGGACTGTGTGAAAAGGGTCACTGCTGAGTTGACATCATCAAGAGAGTAGAGAGCAGACCAGTCCAAAGACCATGTCTACTCAGGAAGATTGGGGGTGCTGGGTTTGCGGAAATTTCAGAAGGATAGGTTTTTGGGAGGGGGGCGCTTGTATTTGGATGACCAGATGAGATAGATTGGGGAGTGGTTGCTAATAGAGTCGGCCATGGTGCCTACATGCAGCACATGGTCTTCCCTGTTTGTGAGCATCCAGTCCAGGAGTGTCTGAGTGGACGTTCATGAGTTAAGTTTGGTGGGAAGTGTAATAGTCTGGACCAGGTTGTGTAATTTTTAGCTGGGAAATGTAGTCAGATTGGTGGCTGCTCAGCCAGTTTAAATTGAAATCTCCTAGAAGGATGGAGTCCCTATGTGGGGTAAGGAGCTCAGTCCCAAGAGGAAACTGTTTAGACCCGCAGTTCTGGTGGTGGGGGGCTCGTAGCAGTAGCCCATGTATAGTTTCTTACATGATCCCAGGGTCAGTTCTGCAAGGAGCCATTCACTTGGTGAGGTGGGGTCGGATCAGAGGACAATATTGGCTGTGAGGGGTTGTCTGAAAAACAGAGCGACATCACCTCCTTTTTTTTTTTTTTTTTGGCCGGCCGATCGAGACATAATGGGGAGTAGCCAGGTAGTTGATAGTTGTTTGCGGTGTGATGTGGCTTTAGCCAGGTTTCAGTAAGTTCCAGCATGTGGGGCTTGTGTAGGGTGACCCATGCCTCCAGCTCAGGGAACTTGGAGGGTAGACTATAGATGTTGATGTGTACAATTCTTAGACCAGGGGTATTTGTCCAAATGCTTGAGCATGGGTTAATGTTGGAATTTGGTGGGCCAGGGTTGCATTCAATATCACTGACAAGGAGGAGGAGGGATAGAGGGAGTAAATAAGAGCTGAAGAGAATAGTGGGAAACCAGGAGAGGGAGGTCAGGTAGTGGCCAAGAAGGTGGCATTCCAGGTTAGAGAGAAAAAAGAGGGATGGGTCCAAGAGAGGACATATTCAATTATGGAAGTGTGGAGGGATGTGGCAGGAGGGAGTGGGTGGCAGATGGGAAGGCAAGGTGCTCTTGGTCGCAGGTGAGCACAATAGCGCAGAAATTGGACAGTGCCAGAAAAGTTGTTAGAGAGGCAGCCAGTATAGTGAACAGTAGCAGATACATTTTGGCACGAGAGTGGTGACAAAGGAGAAAGTAAAGGGGTATGAATTGATTGAGAACTGACTGAAGTGTGGGACAGTTGAGAGGTGGGAGGTGCTGGGTGGAGTGGAAGGTAGGGCTGGAGAAGGGTGTGTGATCAGGAGCTAAAGAACACACTGTAGACAAGGGGTGATGCCAGAAAGGGGTCCTGGAAGAGGGAAAAGGACTGTCGCTGGAGGAGAGGGAACTGTAGCTTTAAGTAGAGGAAGGTCTAGGCAAGAGCCAATGGTAGCAGGCTGAGGAAGAGTGGTTAGAGAGTATTTAATCAATGGAGAGAGTGGGAAGGGGTGGGGGGGGCTGAAAAATTCAGTGCAGAGAGAGCCGTGGATCTGGGCTGCTCCGTGCTGTTGCCTGTAGCTGGTGCTCAAGGGCAGGTGGCGGCAGGCTCCTTCTCACTGTGGAGGCGGGCACGTTTCTTGAAAGAGGCGACTGCGGGAATGGCGGCCCTAGCCCGACTGGCTAAACATGGAATGCCAAAGTGGATGCCTGAGGGAGAAGGGACAGACAGGGAGATTAGATATTCTCTATGAGCTATGGGAGGATTAGCAAAATTAGCAATTGTAAGAGGAGCTGTGCACTACAATTACCAAGTAAATGGTGGGGGCGGATCACAGACTACCAGCAGGCGCCAACAGGATTAAGCAGCGGGGGAAGGGGAAAGAAAGAAATAAAAAATTGAAACAAGATTTTGGTTCAAGTTGGGGCGGGTAAAACATCAACAGGATGCCAGCACAGGGCACCTTGCAAAATTAATTCAAGTAAGTACAGATTAGCACAGTGAGTACAAAGCATCCTTGAAAACTCTATGCAACAGCGGACAAATGCTAGGCAGGTCTCATAAGACAGTGCAACAAGAAAACAGGCAGTCTCACTGAAAGCAGCTACTGATGGAGCCCAATTCATTTTGTAAGTAGGAACTGCTGCTAGTGTAAGCTGTGGAGGGCAGTAGTTATACAGAGAAACAGGCTAAATTAATTCAGAATACTGGAAATACAATTTACAGGCGGCAGAGTCCGATTTTAAGTTGCTGGAAGTGCCAGGCAAAAAAGGGCCAATTGAGGAGCTCTAGCGACTGCAGCAGCCAATGAGAGCTGGTTCCTGGAAAGGCGCCGATCATTTGAAAGGCCGAAAAATGCAATGCAGAGAGAGACGCGGGTCTGGGCTGCTCCGTGCTGTTACCTGCAGCTGGTGCTCAAGGGCAGGTGGCGGCAGGCTCCTTCTCACCGTGGAGGTGGGCACGTTTCTTGAAAGAGGCGACTGCGGGAATGGCGGCCCTAGCCCAACTGGCTAAACTTGGAATGCCAAAGTGGATGCCTGCAGCTGGTGCACAAGGGTGGGTGGTGGCAAGCTCCTTCTCGCCATGGAGGTGGGCATGTTTCTTGAAAAAGGCAACTGCGGGAATATATCATTGGGAGAAAATAAAATAAGTGCAACAATATGCAAACGAGGAGTGGTAAACAGCAGACTCTTTTTTTTTCTCTCTGGTCCGTAGTCTCACGAGTACCAGCAGCAGCCTCTAGCAGTAACAAGACACCACCTGAAACAGAAACGCAGTCCACCTCAGATAAGCATAATACCAATGAAAATGAGCCTATATCTGTGTTGGGATATAACTGCTGATCAGTGTGTTGAATTAAGCAATGAGGCCTTAACTCGCATCTCATTACCTCCCTGAACAGCTGCGAGTATTGCTGGCTGTTGCTACACTAAATGCAAGCAGCTTTGTATATGAAATATATGTATTGTGTGCTTAGACTGTGGTAAAGTGTGTATGATACCTGCCCTTTGTTGGAGCCCTGCACTATCTGAAAGCAGGAAGAGGGTGTAGTTCAGTCTGGGTACTGAAAGTACAACTCGTTGAGCACATGAGACATTTCTTTCTGCTGGCACTCCAGCCTGTTGTTGCAACCTCATACACTATTTGGGGAATATATTGCCAGTTCTTGATGATTTTAGAAGCTACAGCTTCACAAACTGTTCCGTGACCCCGCAGTTTGGTTCCAGGTCACATGACTACTATTTTAGCTTGCACTGCAGTGACGCGCGTGAAGACACGCACATTTTGCGTGTTCTGCGGCTTCTGGGGATAACTGAGCAGCAAGGACACAAGGCAGGAAGTAAGTATGAGTATCATATTATCAGGAAGAAAAACTAAAGGCATTAGGAAGTTTACTTATTATTGGAAACTATAGGCCTAGTAGTGCCAAAGCCTGCCAGTTTATTTAATTAAAACTAACAAGCTGGAGCATTTACAAACAACACTATAGGTGTACTTATAATCTGCCATTTGTTTATATGAGATTGGATCAAACCCTGCAACCTAACAGGAAGTAACCTTAGACATTTTGTACAGTATTCTGGATAGACACTAATTATATATATCACTAAGTAAAAAATGTCTGAACCAACAAATAAGAAAGACACAATCATCACCTTGGATGGGGAAATTGGGATTAAATATAGCATTTGTAATATGTATTTTATAACAAGTAACAACATTCCATTGGAACAGCAATTCAACTGTGTTAAATGTTTAACTAATTTGGACTTACAAACAGAAATAAATTTATTTAGTAACAGATTACATACCCTTGAGACAAGTCAAAAGGATATGCTACAACGTTTTGACATGTCGCAAAATATACAATCCTCAGCACGGAGTACACCTACTACTGACTTATGCGATGAGTCCAACACTTCCCCTTGTACTACCTTAAAGAATCCCTGCCAACAAGGACCTCAGAACTTCATCCATCACCAAATTAATAGTTCAATACCTCACCATGTAGGAACCTCAAAAAATGGGAAGGGGACCTTGATGATGAAGATTCTGAGGCATGTCCAGATTGGACGACAGTCTCAACCAGGGCACCAAAGAAGGGAAGGAAAGCAGAATGATTCCTTATTCCGACCTCAAATAGATTTAGCATTTTTCAGATAGAAAATGAGGATGACAATCCAAATATTGAGGAGATGATCTCAAATACACTAGACAGTACCCCAGCGTTTATTCCAAGCGGAACTAATGACACACTACTGAACAACTTGAGTGAAGAGCCTAATAATGTTACTGAACCACAAAACCATACACGCCACACAATAGAATCTGATCAACATATGGACACAATAATTAAACATGATAATATCAAACCTAATATTTTTGTACTTGGGGACTCTATCATCAAGCATCTTGATAGGGCGATTTGTAATCCAGATAAGGAATTTAGAACTTGCTCTAGCTTCCGTGGGGCTAAGGTTGCCGAAATAACTGCAATGGCTAGAGATATCTTACAAAATGCAGGGAAAATCCGCTGCTAATCATTCATGCAGGCACGAATGATATTGGCCAAAGAAATTTAAATAAACTAAAACAAGATTATGTGGCCCTATGTAACACCTTAATTGATTTGGGTTGTACCCCATGCTTTTCGGAAATCCTCCCAGTTCCAAGAGCAACACCAGCTAAAACACGAAGTATAAAACAACTAAATGAATGGTTCAGAAAATGGTGTTTCAAACAAAATATAACTTGTCTGATCCACTGGGAACAATTTTCTGACAGGAATGCTTTGTTCTGCTGGGATGGACTCCATCTAAGCTGACGGGGTAGTACCCTTTTGGGGAGATCCCTTTTGAACTTCATTGATAATTATTTAAACTAACTGCAAGGGGGGAGAAGGGGAATGAGCACTCTTCTCTAATGACCAAAGTTACTGAAAAGCATGACACAAATTGCAAAATCCTTATGCTAAATGCTAGAAGTTTGAATAATAATAATAAATTGCCCGAATTGGAAGCTAAAGCTCAGATTTTGAATCTTGGAATCATTGCAGTTTTTGAGACGTGGTGAGATAACAGCTCCACATGGATTCAGAATATCCCCAATTACAAAGTGTATTACAAAAATAGGGAAAAAGGGAGGTGGGGTCTGTTTGTATTTCCATAACAATATTGATTCGCATCAACTTATGCAGGAAAATGATAATGAAAGTATATGGGTAAACATCAGATTTAAGGGTCACTGTACATTACTAATTGGTAATGGTTATAGGCCACCTGCAGCAGATCATAGCTATAATATATCCCTATTTAATTGTAACCCCTAGATGGCGCTATCCCAGGGGCTACTACCCCTGCCTGATTTGCCACTAACAGGTTGAGGGGCCTGGATCCAATGGCGGGTGCCTCCACCCAGAGGTCAGGGTTTGCAATAGTTAAACTTGCTTGGTCACAGCCCTCTGGGACACTGCAACCCCCCTTTCCTCCCACTAGTGGCCCACATAATATATCAGAATTACCTTCACAGTATACACTTACCCCCAGGGCTAGTTCAGGCACTGGGACCTCCTGTAAAATAAGATACAGTGCAACAATCACAGTACAGTACTTTAACATAGACAAATACCTCGGGAAGTATAACTTTGCTGAAACAAGCAGCTCTGATTTATTTAGGGGGATATAACAAGGACGGGGGAAATCAGGTTAATTAGCTTATCACTTTTCTATCTACCTATGGCTCTGTGCACAGGCCTATCCCTACCAGTTACTGTTCCTGGGTACCCAAGCCCTAGTGGCTAGTCCAAACCGTGGCAGCTGGTAGGGGCCCTTTCACACAGTGAAAAGAAAAATTAGTTTAAACAGTCAGCAGTACAATGATTCCATTTGGATTTAATGTGGCAATTCAACAGGGAGCGACCCTGAATTAGTACTCACGACCTCCAAACAAGATAGGGTCCTTCAACGTCAGCAGGGCTACTCTTGAGCTCCACGAGACTCTTTACACTTTATATGGTAAAAAGAAAGTACTATACCAGGCAGGCTGCTTCTTCTATCCCGATCGCAATTACTGCACAATACCTGGGAGAACACAGCAGATTCAGTTCCTGACAGACCGAGTGCAATTCAACAATTTCTCCAGTCTTCTACAGGGTGAGCCTGGTTTCTACTCTTCAGAGATCCTTTGATTCTTTTCACAGGACGGATTCAGTCCTAACAAGCAGTTACAAAGCTGCAGACCGGAACTCTGGGCCTTACACACGCTTTTTGACTGAAACTGTGCACTGAAGGAGCACAGGGTTTCTTTCCCTTCACTGCCAGATCTAAACTGAAACTCCAACAGACAAAACTGGGCACTTCCTTTGAGTTCCTCCCAGTTCTTGACTGGATTGGCTGTCACTCACAATAGACTGCTCCTGTTGGTCCAAAAAGGTCAAGTCTAAACTACATCTCCCAGAGTCACTGCCCATACAATCTTCTTGTGGCTGGCCCAGATTATGAGTCCAAGTTCTGATTCGGTCCAAGGCACCATTTTAGAGCTAGCTTACCCCACACTGATTGGTCCAGTTCAGCAGTTCAAAACCAGAATGGGGAACTAGGCAGACACAGTTCTGACTGCAAAGAAAGCAGGTTAGACAAACTGTAATTTCATTATTACTCTAAAAGATTTCTGGCAAACAGTTACATCTTTCAGATAGGTTCCCTTTGCACTCCTAGTGACTGCAAAAATTGAGTGAATTGGCAGCAGCTCGAGTGGTACTCAATCAAAGAAACACACAGTCCCCCATACAAACTAACTATGTCTGCAAGCAGACAGCTCTTAAAGAGACAGTACCAGAGGTTCTAAAAACACTCACTGATAAATGGCTTAAATGCCAAACACCATTCAGGCTTGGAGCATTCGAGCAAGCTCCTGGAAGTCTTTTGGGAACCCCCATTTGCAGGGGGGTTACATAATGAACAAGCTGACATGACCAATAAAGGAAATACTATCATTTTAGCCGATTTTAATAATACTCCAGGAATAAACTGGAATATCCTAAAAGAGTCTGGTGAAATAGAAAATATTTTCATTAACATGTTAATTAATAGTGGTTTGGAACAATTAATAAAACAGCCTCTCCATGGTAATAATATTTTAGACCTACTTATGACCAGTAATGAACAAATCGTAACAAATATTGAAATCACTGAACCATTAGGGAACAGTGATCATAATTCTGTCTTGTTTAGCATTCCAATAAAAATAATTAAAAATACAACTTCAGCAAGACTAATAAACTATGGCAAAGCAAACTATGTACAAATAAACAATTTAAATAACATTGAATGGGGTACAGTACTCAAACGTTTTAACAGTTGAAGCAGCTTGGAAATATATAAAACAAACCATATTAGACTTGGAATCTAAGTTTGTTCCCACTAGAAAGAAATATAATAGGAAAGGTAAAATTCACCTTTGGTACTCTGTCAATACATAAATTAATAAAAACAAAAAAAAATTATTTAAGAAAATAAATATCCCAGTCCATCAAACACTAAACAATATAAACAATCGGTTAACAGTTTAAAGAAAGCAATAAAGAATGCAAAATATAGATTGGAATTCAAATTAGCACACTCAAAAAAAATAAGACAAAAGCCTTACATTCATATTTGAAAGGTAAAAATCAGACAGTTAAAACAATAGGTCCTATTAATAAAAATGGGTCATTAATTATAAATGAGCAGGAAATAGCAAACAGCCTAAACAACTATTTCTGTTCAGTATTTAATAAAACGTCAAGTACACATATCATATTCCTGAATTAGACCCTAAACCTATAAAACAAACACATACAATAACGTGTGAAGACGTTTTATCAGCCCTATTTACTATAAAAAAACAAAAACAAAAAAAAAGAAGAAATTCCAGTCCTGGACCAGATCACAATCATCCAAGATTTTTAAGTAATACTGCCACAACCATTTCCATACCCGTAACTATTCTATTCAACAAATTATTATCTGATAAGCAAATACCATCTGATTGGCACAAAGCTATTGTTATTCCAATATTTAAGAAGGGAAATGAGGCAGAGGTCGGAAATTATCGTCCTATAAGCTTGACCTTGGTGTTCTGTAAATTAATGGAGAAAATCACAAAGAAACTCTTTGAAAGTGAAAACAGCTTGATATTACTGACAAAACACAACATGGATTTAGAACAGGATATTCATGTACCACCAACTTAATTTAATTTTGCAATCATCTTGGTAAAGAAATTGATTTGGGGACACCAAAGGACGTGACATTATTAGACTACAGCAAGGCCTTTGATCTTGTACCACATCAAAAATTGCTTAACAAACTTAGTAAATTTGGCTTTTCAACGTGGCTAATAGATTGGGTCAGAGAATGGTTAGCTGATAGAACACAACAGGTCAAAGTAAATGGCTATGTATCTAGTCTTGGAAGGCTGACCTGAGGGGTATCTCGGGTCAGTTTTGGGCCTACTTTTATTTAATATTTTCATTTCAGATATGACCATAAGTGAAAATAATATCCTCTACAAGTTTGCAGAAGACACAAAATTAAGTGGTAAAGTGGATAGTGAAGAAAACACAAAATCAATCACCATCAGTCTGCTGCAGATTGAGAAATGGGCTAGTGAGAATGGCATGTCATTTAGTGTTGCTAAATGCAAGATAATGCATTTTGGTACAAAAAAAAACATGTATAGACTTCTACCTTAATAACCGGCTAATTTCTAAATCAACTTGTGAGAGAGAGTTAGGTATTATGATCAATAACAAATTAACATCATCTGACCACTGTATAAAAATCTGCAAACAGGAAAATGGCCTGTTAAACAGAGTAAGGAGGACATTTGTCTCTAGGAACGAACAATGCCTTATCTCACTCTATAGGTGCTACATTCGGCCTCAGTTGGACTATGGTACACCCTTCTGGAATCCACACCAAAACGGTGATATAGCAATGTTGAAAAGGGTTCAGATGAGGGCCTAAAATGATGTCAAAGCTAACAAATATAGATGGTGCTAGTAGACTAAAAAAAAAAAACAGGCCTATTCCCACTCCAGTTAAGAAGATGCAGAGGTGATATACTACTCCTGCACAAAATTCTGAAAGATAATGTTATGATAAGCATTTTAGACATAAAATTAACTGATAGACGTGTTGTGGGTAGATCTCACAACAAAATCTTAGATGTAACATGGGCCAATACATCTAAAAGAGATCATTCTCTCTCCTAAGCCACTTGTCGACGGTGGCCTGCTCTGCTAATACAGAGGCTTATAGCACAGTTTTCAGTGATTGGGGGCTCAAAAACAGCACCGGAGTGCTTAATTAGGACGCATTCCCCCACAAAGGGCAGTTCTGAGTGTTTTCCCATCAATGGCTGGCGCTTTGGTTTTCTCAGCCACCCGTCGACGATGGCCTGCTTCACTAATACAGCCGCTCATCGACGTTCACTCTCTCTCCTGTCGACGAGTGCAACAGTACAGGAGGAGCGCTATTCAGAGCAAACCAAAGAGCAGGCGTCTCTCCTGGGGACAGATCTCGTGTCCAGAGCAATAAAAACAACAGCACCAGAGTGCTTATTCATATATTCCCTTGACAATGGCAGTCCCTGGGTGGTTTCTGTCGATGGCGGCCATTCTGGTTTCCTCAGCCGCTCATCAACGATGGGACTGCACTGCTCACTCAGCCACTTGTGGACATTCAGCGTATTCTTATCAACGAGTGCCGCAGTGCATTAAGAGCACTACTTGGGATCAATGGCTCGATGTGGGGCAGCCCCCACCCCCGAACAACATTAAGGGACAAGATGGTTTTCAATCAAAGAAAAGGGAGCTCAGTATCTTGCCCTTAAAGGGCCAGCAGCTATTTCAGGCAACTTCAACAGGAAACCTCCAGGGGGAAGGGGTACACTTTAAAAAAGGGGAGTAGGACCATTAGGAGTATGGTCTCAGACAATCCTTCCAGGGACGCACAGGGGGATTCATCCCCACTTCTAATGGCTTTCATAGGGTTGCTGGGCCTAATTTGGGAGACGGCAGCATCTGCACATGTCGAGTACTCTCAGGGAGGAAGCCCCTTCCTCGGCTCGGTCCAATAGCCAACAGACGGACAGATCTTAGTGAGCAGCACCCACCAGATATGACAGAGCAGCGGCATTAGAGACCCAGCAGCCCATAGTCCCATCTCTGGCCCCAGACCTCCGGGTAAAATAGGGCATCTGCTGTGGACCCTGCATGCTTCACATGCATTAGGGGTCACTAGATGGCAGACCCCACATGAAGGCATAAGGAGGAGGACCCCATCCCATCCTCATCTGAAGAGCAACAGTTGTTCTCACATCATTATGGTCTCAAAGTAGATTTAGGGGCGCTAATAAGGGAGACTGTCGCAGAGAGCGTTCTCCGGACTCCTTAGACTTTAGCTCATCTCCCCCTGATGAGGGGAAGCTAGGGGGCTCATCATCATTGGACTCAGACGACTCGTCCAGAATCTCTGATCTGGAGGGCCTAATATTTTTCATAACCCGAATCGTAGTCTGGATTTACCTTGGTTCTTCCCCGGGGCTCCCACCCAGCTAAAACAGGCTTTCACCTGGCAGCTGCCACCAAATCTAGCTGCAGCCTCCCTCTCCCTTCTGGCATCAAGGACTTGCGATAGGAGGAATGGCAAGGTCCAGATCGCACCTATGCAGTGGCCTGGGGGCCATTTAAGCTTTTCAAGTTGTGAAGAAACAATCTGTAAAGGGGTTATACTGCTCCATAACAGACCCAGGGGATAGGAAAGTGGACACTGATCTCAACTAGACCTTAAAAGCCTCAGCTATGTCTTATGGTGGCAACCACCAATCTTTCTTTGGCCAGAGCCACTCTGTTCGGGGCCCTGGATTTGGCCTTCTCAATTCACTATGGACCCAGGGAAGAAAATGCTACTTTTCACAAGCTGCAATTAATGGTATTGGCTTAGGATTACGCTGTATCGGTATAGGAGGCGGTGGTCAGGAGCACCACTCTGACCATGTCTTATCAAACCTTGGCTGGACGCAGCCTCTGGCTTTGGACCTGGAAAGTAGTCGCCTCTGAGACAAGCCAGTTGGTTAACGCACCCTATGAAGGTATTATCCTGGTGGTTCCGCCCTTAAAGAGGCAGCAAAGGAATCCAGGGAGCTGGCAAAGGTGCTCACAACACCATCAAAAGGCAGAGGCCAATCTTGGTCCTCTGCCCCAGACGCATTATTCATTACCAAGATTTCAGTAAGGGTCAAAACCAACTAATCATGGAAAGAACATACTATCCAGGCCCAGCCTCGAGTAGGAGGCAGACATTCAAAAATTTTCTCGAGGAAGAGCTGCAAACCAAGCCGGTCAGAGGGGTCCTAGATATTATTAGCAAGGGTTACCTAATACAAGCCCCCCTACCTCATGTGGTGCCCTTCCCTGTCTATGGCAACCCATATAAAAGACAGGCGACCCACTACCTTAAGTGGTGCACTCCCCCATGTATGGCAACCCATATAAATGACAGGCGACAATACCGGCCATGATAGACCTTAGGCAAGCAGAGACTGTTTTCCCCCTCAGAGATCCAGTGGGGAGGTGTCTCCCTATTCTCCATTGTGCCAAATTGCACAGGGGGATTCAGGCCAGTCCTGGGCCTCAGATTCCTGAATAGATTTGTCCACAGCAGACCCTTCTAGGTGGAAACCTTGTTATCAATCATCAGGGTGTCGAAAAAGGGGGATTTTCCAGCATCCCTTGGCCTGCAAGCTGCCTATTTACATATTCTCATTCAGGAACTACACAGACACTATCTCAGGTTCAAAGTGGGGAAGCAGTACTTCAAGTTCCAAACTCTGCCATTCGGGTTTTCCTCTGACCCACAAAAATTATTAAAGGTTCCAGTAGCAGTCATAGTCCACAGAGACCCATCAGCCCAACCAAGCAAGGTCTTTTTCCCTGGAAGCTAAATTTTTAGGGCTCTGACAAAGCTCATCGAGGAGTTTTTCACATAGTCCCTCAGCCGCCTGCGTATTTCTTTCAGGCAGCCAATAGGGACAGATTAATCTCTCCCTCCAGCGAGGGTTTCGGAGAACAGAGGTCATGAAGGGTCGCACGTTGGGCATTCACGCCAAATCTGAATCGTGACCAGTGCAAGCCTCAGGAGCTTGGGGGGGCTCACCTACATTAGCTGTCCACCTAAGGCAGATAATCGCTGTTAGAAACAAGGTGCAGCATAAACGTTCTCGAGATGAGAGCACTGTGCCTTGCTCTGAGGCCTCTGAACAGCAATTCCTCAATTAGGATGGACTGATTCCAACTGACAGTCTGACAAAGTGGGCATACATCAACCATCAGGGTGGCACAAGAAGCTCAAAATGCTGAGAGTCTCCCCTCTTCTCTTTAGTGGGACGAGCACTACTGTGTCCATGCTCTTCTCCCACCACCAAAATTAAGCAAGAAATAACACCCTCCTTATCCTCCCGAGCACCCAACACCCGCTCGAGCAGGTGAACACCTATAAATATCTTGGAGTTACCTTTGACACTACCCTCATTTTTCACACCCACATTAATTCCCTCGCCTCTGCCACCAACACCCGTATCGGCCTCCTCTACCGCCACAAGGACTGCCTCCCACCTGATGCCCTCCGTCTGGCCATCACATCCTCTATACTGTCCCTAGTTGATTATGGCCTGCCAGTATATGGAGCCGCGGACCACACAGCACTCAATAAAATCCGACTCGCTCTGAATAAGGCCTGCAGACTACTGACCAGTGCCCCCAGGCTCACCCATACATGTCATCTTTACTCCTCTGCTAAACTCCTCAACCTGGATGAATGTCTCCATTACCAAACTTGCCTCCTAGCTAAGAAAATTCTGCCGGACTCCGGGTATCTGTCGCCTCCAACTCACAACCCCCCTGCTTCCAATCAAGCAGCACAGACAAGGCCACCATACAGGTACCCAGAACAAGGTCCTCCCAAGCTCAGAGATCCTTTTGCTACAGGGCCCCTTCCTGGTTTAACGCTCTACCAGGAACAATCACTAACACTCCCAACATTGCCACATTTAAATCTGCCCTACGGGCACACCTATTTAACACCCGTAGCTGTTCCTGCCACTAACAGCACCTTCACCAAGGACATGTCTACATCGCCCACTGGGCTATACACACCGACAAAATCCGCTGGATTGCCTCCACCCTCATCCCACATGGTCCCCTTCCCGTTGCCAGACGCACACACTTTGATACTACCGTGCATGAAATGCAACAACTGTGAGTAAAATGAAACAATGGCGTTATTAACTGCTGGATATGAAACGTAACAACTATGTATGAAAAGTAACAATATCAATATCAGATTGAAATGTAACTGTCAAATTCAGATGTGTTTTACCTGTGTAAACCTGTATGCTAATCTCGCTGTAATACTGTCTCACTGTTTGTCCTCTCTGTGACGCGGTACTTTTGTAAATGAGCCTCTGGCTCAAAGGTTTTAAAGCCGACTGTATAAATAAATAAATAATTGTGTATTCCTGGACAGGAAAATGACACAGCAGACTGGCTCAGTCGCAAGGTTCTTCTTCCAGAGGAATGGGAGCTGAAGGACTGTGCCTTCCACATCCGAAAAGAACAGTGGAGCAATCCTCAGACAGATCTTTTGCCTGCGGGCGGAATTCCAAGGTACAGCAGTTCTGCTCCCTGGCCAGGGACGAACCAGCAGTGGCTCAGGACACCTTTTCCCTAGACTGGGATCAGTTCGGTATCCTGTATGCCTTCCTCCAATACCGCTTCTATCAAGACTCCTCCACAAAGTGGCTCTGGACAGGGCAGTCATGATTCTAGTCTGTCCCTTACAGCCCTTCCGAACATGGTTTCCGACTATCGGTATCTGTCGAGGCAACCACCTCTAGCCCTTAAATTCAGCCCGGACCTTCTCCATCAAGGTCAGGTTCTATATCTCAAGTTGAACAACTTGTCGCTCTAGGCATGGAGATTAAGCAGGAAAACTGTCAAGGAGTTAAGCTACACAGCTCCTGTTATGATGGAAAGGATGTGGAACTCATGACTCTCTTCTTCCTCTAAAGGGTACAGTATTATAGAATTTGAGGAAAATTCTGGTTCTGGCTTCATACCAAACTTGTACATGACTATCCACTATAATTGCCTGTACGACTGCAGTTCCATTTCAGATGGATGGACAAAGGACTGCAACCAGCCACCTTACAAGTTCAGGTTTGCGCACTGGGGGCACTCTTGGTGATGGATTAAGGGGAATCGTTAGGCCCATATCCCCATGTCTGAAAGTTTATAAAGACATCAACAGTAAAATACCCTCCAGTCAAGCCAATGGCTCCATCTCTGAGTCTTAATCTGGTTCTCAAGGCTGTGACCAAGTCTCCTTTGCAGCCTGTTAAGGAGACATCCCTCATGCATCTCAAAATGAAGGTCGCCTTTTTTCTCATAGCTTGTCAAAAAGCTAGGTGAATCAGTGACATGGGAGCATTGAGAGCTGTACACTCTTTCATCGGGCTCGAAGTTATGTCTCCCTTACATTATAACCAAGGGTTCTTTCTTGTTTTCCTTCTGCCCACTCCCAAAAAGCAATCAGAAAAGGGAATTTTATCCACTAGACCCAAGAAGAGTGATGAAAATGTATATTAAAGGGGAAGTCTCCCATAGTTCCACACCAATATTTTCCCAACTTCTTTTGTGTAACTATTGTGTGCCTCCTCCAGTTGCCAGCAGTCTTATTGCTGTCCAGATCTAGATTATAAATAAAAATATACAGCCCCCAGAAGTTATCAATGTGTTTGTCCTCCATTTTACCATCAATGTTGCTGGAGGGTGATGTCATCAGAGCAACAGATAATGGTGCTGCACTAAATGCAGTTCCACCAGTAGACCAAACCCACAATGTCTGGTTCCCCACTTGAGTAATGGAGGAACCCTTTAAGTACTGTGCACATCCTGAAGTGCAAGTCTAATAGGGACTAGGACCATGTGAGTGTGATGCAGCACTGATTTGAGGTGTGTGTGTGTGTGTGTGTGTATATATATAAATAAAAAATATAGTATTCATATAAGGAAGTGCCTGTATGTGTTGTGTTACTGTTTCTGTTAGCAAAACAGTTTACCCAATAAATGACTCTGGGTACAACAAGAGTCTTAAGTGGTATTATGCAGCTGTTGTATTATGGTGTGTGTGTGTGTGTTAACATTCTCTGTTTTGAATGACACCAGCAGTGAGAAACAATCTTGCAAATAGGTCCCCTTCCCTTTTTAACTAGGCAGTCAGTGATTGGATAGCTGCTGTAAGGCAATAAAGAATTCAGCTATGACAAGGATTACGTTACCAGGAAAGCACAGGCATAAGCACTGGGGTACTCTGGTTCAAATCCTACTAGAGTCCCTTACTCTCTAATCCTTAAGAAGTTCCCCTAACCTCCTTAGAAACTATGATGGCCCCACAGGTCCATGACTTTAAAAGTGCCCCAATTCCCATTATAAATCATTAGCAGTGATGTGAGACCTACAGCACTTCACTTTCAAGGTACTAAGGATAAGCTGTGGCAGCCCCCGCTTTGTAATGCCAGCATTTGAAGTAGGATGTCCCTCACAAATCGGATCCTATACCTCAGCTGTTGTGGGTAAAGAAACTAATCGGTCTCTGTTTGTAGTATTTGCTTAGCTCACTCCTCCCATGTCATATGCATTCTGTGTCTTGGTATTTCCAGTCAGAAACTCAGATTTAAGGAGCATTTGAAATGTAAAACAATACACTTTATAAAGTAAATGATCTAGCTCTCCACTTTCAGGCTGCTGAAAGGGGATGTGTATAAGTCAGTCTTGTGTGATCCTTTGGTAAACTGCCCAGGCTCATCTTGTAACAAATCGTCTTAAGGGTGCTCACCTGGTTCAATACAGAGTGACCGATTGACTGCTCGATTGATTGGTTGATTGACTGATTCAGTCTACTGCTTTCCACAACATGTTACAACTGTCTCACAGAGAGAAATGAGCAATACAGAGAAACAGCTTTTGTTTCCTGTGAATGAAATACTATTGGATGTATTATTTGCTCTACACATACAGTATTAAGGCTAAAAGTACTACTCCTTGTGTGAGCTGCATGACAGAACTGCCTTAAGCTATTGCAAACTTAAAACTATAATCAGGCTAGACAGCATTGATACCCTTATGTTTTGTTCTGCACTGTTGCTGCAGTGACATCAATGATTGGGAGGGGCTGTATTATAAGTGACTGATTTGCATGTAAATGGAGGCTTGCTTGACCTTTTACTACCTTGTGTCAGAGCCTCAAACTCTAGATATGTGTTGCAACAGAAGAAATGGCTGATCTCTTATTGACATATGTACAGTACTTGATGTAATGTATAATAAATACATCAGATATATCCAAATCATACATATACAGGAGTCTTCTCTTTTAACTAAGAGCCAGAATTATGGGTAACAGGGATTCAAAAGGCTCTATAGCCAGATGGATTCTATCCGTCATCTCCGCGGCATATGATCAGGCCGGAGTATCTTGCCTGGCCCAGTGAGAGCCCATTCCACATGAGCTAGGGCCCCTTCGGGGGCATACTTCACAGAAGCATCTCCAGCAGCCTTATGCATAGGGGCCACTTGGTCATCCAGTCACATATTTACAAATTTTTATAGTCTGGATGTTAGGACCTTTATCTTTCTGCTTAGTGTTAAATTTAGGAAAACCGTGTGATTATACTCCTTTCTGAAATTCTGTGTACGTGCCAGCTCTTCCCACAAGCTGCAGCACTCTCTAATGTTATGACTTGTTACATTGAGTACTTACGTGCATTATTTGTGTTTATTTGTATTATTTATCTGTATTGTACATACTTCTGTATGTACTATAATACCTGGCCTGGATTTCGGGGTGGGTCAGAAGTTGGTCAACTGGGTGGCAAACTGGTTGACTGGCAGAAAACAGAGAGTGGTGGTAAATGGTATACAGTCAGAAGAGATGCAAGTCACAAGTGGGGTACCTCAGGGATCAGTCCTAGGGCCAGTCCTATTCAACATCTTCATTAGTGACCTGCAGATGGACTAGAGGGTAAGGCTTGTCTGTTTGCAGATGACACCAAGATCTGCAACAGAGTAGATGATCCAGATGGGGTGGGCAGAATGAGAAGAGATCTGGATAAACTAGCAGAATGGTCAGAAGAGTGGCAACTGGGATTTAATGCAAAGAAGTGCAAAATCATGCACATAGGAGAGAGAAACCCTGAAGCCACTTATAGGCTGGGAGGAGTTGCTAGCAGTCACAAAGGAAGAAAAGAGACTTGGGCATCATCATCACTGATGACCTAAAATCATCCAAGCAGACCTCTAAAGCAGTAGGTAAGACTAGGGGTGTTAGGGTGTATTAGTAGGGTATCACAAGTCGTAAGAGGGAGGTAATAATCCTCTGTACAAGACATTGGTTAGGCCCCATCTGGAGTACTCAGTGCAGTATTGGAGGCCACACCTTCACAAGGACATTAACCAAATTGAGGCAGTCCAGAGAAGGGCAACAAAATGGTGCAGGGACTGCATCAGAAGACATATGAGGACAGATTAACGGAGCTCAATATGTATACCCTTGAGCAAAGGAGGAGAGAGGTGATATGATCGAGACATTTAAACACCTTAAGGGCATAAACAAGGTGAAAGAGTCTAACATGTTTAAATATAAGAAAAATAGCAGGACAAGAGGACACAGCATGAGATTAGAGGGAGGCCGATTAAGGGGGAATGTGAGGAAATTCTTTTTCACAGAAAGGGTGGTAGATGCATGGAATGGCTTACCACAAGAAGTGGTGGCTATGAATACAGTGCAGGGCTTCAAACAGGCATGGGATAGGCATAAGGGAGCAATACAAATGACTATGAATAGATAGGTCACTGACAGAGCAAAGGCCGATGGCACACTTATAAGGTAGAAAAAGAAATGGGCAGACTGGATGGGCCTTGCGGTCCTTATCTGCCGTCAACTTCTATGTTTCTATGTTTAACCGGGTCCATCTTGTAAATGAGCTTGCTCAACGATGTCCGCCTGGATAAATAAAGATTCTGACTGATTGAAAACAAGTTTGTTAATTTTAACTACAAGCCAAAATTATTGAGAACAGGGATTCAAAAGGCTCTATGGCCAGATGGATTCTATCCGTTATCTCTGCGGCTTATGATTAGGCTGGAGTATCTTGCTTGGCCCAGTGAGAGCCCATTCCACCAGAGCTAGGGCCCATTCGGGGGCGTACTTCACAGAAGCATCTCCAGCAGCCCTATGCATAGGGGCCACTTGGTCATCCAGTCACATATTTACAAATTTTTATAGTCTGGATGTGATGTCCCCCACGGAGGCATCCTTGGGCCGCCGAGCGCTTCAGGCGGTGGGGGGACCCCTAAGGGCACTTGACATTCTTCCTACCTGGGACATCTGGGGATGTACTGCTTTTGTATATCCTATGAGTAAGGAAGCCCGGAGACCAGCTTAGGAGAAAGAAATCAAAATTTAAATACCTGTAAATTTTCTTTCTCCAACGGCTGGTCTCTGGGCTTTGGATTCCCTCCCTGAATGTATATAGCTGGCTGGCCTCACGGCCATATAGGTCTTAAAATTCTTGTTTTTTGTTTCCAAGTCCTTGTAGTATTGCCACATTCAGAATGCTTTGGGAAGAACTGAGGGAGACAGGAAGTGGAGGGCTGGATGTCCCCTACTGCAGAGGTCTGATTCCTGCCTTCCTATCAGCATCAGGAGGTACAGCCCATGAGTAAGGAAGCCTGGAGACCAGCCGTCAGAGAAAGAAAATTTACAGGTATTTAAATTTCAATTTTCTACAACGTTAGAGTGGCTAAACTCTGGAATACCCTCCCTCAGGACTTAAATTGATTTGGACAATCCAAATTCCTTTAAAAAAAAAAAAAAAAAAAATTGGACGAATGACTCATGTCAACTATGTAATTGGAAATAAATGGCCCGCAATGGCGGGGGACAATCACGATGGGCCTACGACCTTCTTTTGTCCTACCAAACCTAAGTAAACTGAAAGTTCACATCCACTCCCTAAGAGACACACATTAGTGCTCGATGAGCAGGATGAGAGGCCAGAGAGGTCAAATGGAGATAAGAAATATGATCAGGAGAAAAGGGCCAGATTGTTTCAAAGGTATTAGTTAACCATTTGTAAGTGGCTGAGATATGATTATAAAAAAAAAACAAAAAACTGATGTATTGCACAGTGTGTGAAAAATATCCAACTATTGCAATACCAGCCTTTTCAAAGAAACCTAATGTTTTTTGCCACTGGCTCAAGTAATTTTCGGATTGAGCCACTATGTGCTCCTGACAAGTCCAATCCACATGTGCTGTGCATGAATCAACATATTGCGGACAGTGGTCAGCGTGCAGTACATTTTTTTTTTATATCACTGAGTCACCATTGTATCAAGCATTTAGGCAATTGGATGAGGGCACTAAGGTCAAGATGCGACGCCTGTTTAACACAGCATACTCCCTGCCAAAATCTACACCCTTTCTCAGACATGGAGTGGCTCTGGGAACTGCAGAAAAAAAAGGATAACACTTGGTTCTTTTTTTTTTGTTTATACTCACAGTGTTGGTCTCCACTCTTTGGAGACACATGCAGTCTATCCCACTTTTAGCCTCCCGATTCTGCCCCCAAAGGTCCCCATCGAGGATGCGGGTTTATACTCTCAGGTGGGTACAGGGCGGGCAGTGCGCCTGATAGTCTTGCTGTGTCAGACCACTGGGGACGCTGAAGCTGTGGGCAATCAAAGTCACTGCTGGGTCTCTGTCTCCCTAGGAGACCAACACCGTTTTTTCCTCCTTTTCTCCCCTTGGCTGGTGCTCATCCCGTGACTTCAAGGCACTAAGCGCCGACGTCCACCATCTGCCGGGCGCCTTGAAGTCCGGACTTGCAGTACCTCCGCCTGGGTCAGGCAAACTGGGAGCCTTGGCCCACCCCTCCACCCGGAGAATGCGAGCAGTCATGGGACGCTCAAGTCTTTCTCCCCCAAGCTGGCCCTCCAATGACCCGAGTCTGCTTCCGAACCCAGGTTGCCGGCATTGCAAGTGGAAATCCAACCGCTGCACCAACGGGCCGACTACACTTGGTTCTAATTATACCAGTGATAAGCGAGCCAGGGACTTTTGTGGTGCTATATCAGCAGTTATATCCCGAACCCAGATGCAGACTCTTACTGAATGTTAAATATGTGACAGTTCTTGCTGACAGTAGTACAGATTCTAGTATAACTGTGGGGGAAAATGTTTTCCTATGGTTTGTTGACCCAAACTCAAAACAGGTGCGTACATTGCTTATCCAGGCTGTGCCACTGGAACATGCACATGCAGAAGGTGTATTTCACGCAATAACGACTGCACTAGAGTCAGTAAATCTTCCCCTAAGTAACCTACAAAATGTTAACAATCAAGGGCCGCTCCTTATTTCAGCAAATTTTGATGGGGCCAGTGTCATGATGGGCAAAAGAGGAGGAACCATAGTAAAGTTGCAGGAACACTGTCTTCAAATAATTGTGATGCACTGCGTTGCCCATAAGTTAGAGCTGGCAGTTCTCGATGTGTTTTTAAAAAAAAAAAAAAAAAAAATCCATTTGTATCAAAGCTTGAAAGTACTGTCAAGGGAATATTTAAGTTTTACCATTATAGTCCCAAAACAAGCATTTGTCAATGCCGAATGTTTGCTTGCTGGTATTAGCAGTGGAAGTGTAGGAGTTAGATAGATGCAGTATAGAAATGGCAGTGATGTATTGAACTGACGCCAACTCCACCCCCACCCTGCAGAGATGAACAGGCATTGGGGTGTGCCTTTGGGTCATCGCCCATAACGGTCATGACATTTCATCTCACCCTACCCTGCAGACACTGACATGTGTCGAGGTGTGCCTTGGGGTGTTTGGGCTTTACACTCACCTCATTCCATAAGGAAATGCACTGAAATGGGTGCAGTATAGGAGAATGGTGTGAACTCTGGGGCCAAAGAGTCCAAGGTGCACCTTGATGCTTGTCACTGGCTTTAGGTGGTGGAATGGTGGAGTATTTACTGTCACAATCCCAAGTCACACCCCTAATGCCTGTCAGTCCCTCACAGGGTAGTGTCGGAAAAACCCTAATGCCCTAGGCTTGGTATTTTTACCCAAGTTTTCAACATGGGCTTTTGTGACCCCCACCACATGAACAGTGACACTATCAGTTTGTTAGCCGGAAGGTGATTTTGCACAGTGACTGCGCCATTTGGCACCACAGGTGCGATAACGCGTTTTGAACACAATGTAAAAAATGACAGCTGTACTGTTCATGAGGAGGTGTAAAAAAATGGTAATGCTGAAAATCTGGAGTGAAAATATAAAAAAAACTGGTGAAGTCACAAGCGTATATAGAAACTGTGCAACGCACACCCATAACGCAATTATTGTGGGGATGTTTTGCACCACATTTTCAATATAGGCATTTTGGGACCTCCACTCATGAACAGTGTTACTGTGATTTTCTTAATCTGACCCGAACACTGATTTCCCACAGTGACCGCGCTATTCTGCGCCGGAAGTGTGAAAACAGATTTCGGCCAGAATGTGAAAAATGTCAGCTTTACTGTTCATAAGGATGTGTGGAAAAACGCCAATGTTGAAAATCTGGAATGACAATATTACAAATTTGTGAAGTTACAAGGGTGTGTAGAAACTGTGCAGTGCACGCTCGTAATAGTCATTTTATTTATTTATTTAAGAGTTTTACCCAGAAGGCATACTGAGCGGAGAACCACTCGAGTCCAGATGCGTCCTGGGGGAAGAGGAGCAAGATAGAAAAGACATATAATTATACAAGTTTACAAATAGTATAAGTGACATAGATCCTGTATATACAGATTACAAAGCTCCCATGACTGTGAACCCCGAGGTAACTGGGCATAAGCAACATTAATATAAACATTCGGCACATTTGACATGCATATCACTACACAAAGGTTATTAAAGAACTAGGAGTGGCGACAACAACGGGACTACCTGGATTAGTTACAACCTAATCCCTTATACAAGGCTAGCAGTATATAGAGTGCATAATTGCATGGGTTCTGTAGAATGAGAGGCTAAAGATGGTGTAAAGCGGGGTCTCCGACCCCTTGCTGGTGCTAGATGCATGCACATGTGGAGGAGAAATGAGCCTTTAGGAGGTGGTTGAGGTGCTGAGTGTGTGTGGTAAGTCTAATGTCGGCAGGAAATGCATTCCAAAGTTTGGGCATGCGGTATTTGAAAGCAGCTTGACCTTTAGATGAGCCCATGAATGGGACATGAAAAAGCCTGGAATCAGCGCTCCTGAGGGAGTACGCTGACAGTGATTTGGATTGAGAGGGCGGATTTGAGATAGGGGGCAAGGGACTGAGTCCAGTATTTCGCTGTGGTCCTGGCACAGTGTACTTGCCTGCAGTCCTGGAGTGAGGGCAGGTCTAGGGACCTGTAGAGGTCGCAGTGGTGAGTCCTGGGGGCAGTCCAGGATGAAGCGACAAAAGGAATGGAAGAGTGTGTCAAGACTGGTTAGGGAGGATATGGGAGCAGCACCGTAGACTACGTTGCTATAGTCAAGTAACTGGAGGATCATCTTCTGAACAGTTTCCTTCCGGGTAGACAGAGGCATACAGTCCTTGTTGTGATATAAGGCGCCAAGTTTAGGATGCAGTTTCTTATGAATCGAATCAATGTGAGTGGAGAAATCAAGGTGCTGGTCGAGCCAGACACCTAAGTATCTGAAGGAGGTGCAAGCCTCCAAGGGAGTCCTGTCAATGGTGAGGAAGGTTTGGGGGGGGGGGGGAGATGGGAGAGTCTTTGACGTGAGCCGAAGGTTAGACAGACTGTTTTCTTAGTATTCAGAAACAGCTGGTTGGAGCAGAACCAGTGCTGGATAGCATTGAAGTCCTGCTGGAGTATAGAGGCCACTTCAGTGGGGGAGGGGCCTGTTGCATACAGTACGGTGTCGTCGGCGTACATGTGAATGGATGTGCGTGGGCAGGCCAACGGAAGATCACTCAGGAAAATGGAGAAAAGTAATGGGCCCAGGACCGAGCCTTGGGGGACACCAGTAGTGACCGGGAGATGGTTAGAGGTGTGTGGGCCAGTTTTTACTGATTGATATCTGCCTGCCAGGTATGAATAAAACCAGCTCGTGGCAGATCCAGAGCGTCTGGCACTCGTAAGTTTGGATAGTAGCAGGGAGTGGGAGACTATGTCGAAGGCCTTAGCTAGGTCAATGAAAATGGCTGAGGTGGTGAGCCATTTATCCATGCCAGTGAAGATGGAGTCCGTGAGCCTTAGTAGGGAGGTAATGGTTTGAGTGCGACTACCGAATTCCAGACTGGTATGGGGTGAAGGAGGATGAGTCAAGAAAGGAGGAGAGTTGGGTGAGTACAAGGGTGTTCCTGTAGTTTGGCCAGGATGGGGAGAAGGGAGATGGGGTGGTAGTTCCCGCGAGGAGGGATCGTCCCCTTTGGGGAGGGGATGACTACGGCATGCTTCCAGTCAGATGGGATATCAGCTAGCGTAAAAGAGAGCTTGAAGAGGGCAGCCAGTGGGGTGATGATGGCTGGGGCCGACAGGTGTAGCATTTTGGCGTCCAGTCCAGTGGGGCATTTGCCTTTGCTGGGATTGAGTGCCCACAGTGCTTTTTAGCACTTCAGCCGGGGAGACCTGCCGAATTGAGAAGCTGGAGGTTAGGGAGGTGGGTGGCGTTAGCAGGGTTGTGCTCATGGGGGGCTGTGGGAGAGCTGATAGGAGAGAGGTCGCGCAGCTAGAGAAGAAGGCATTGAAAATGGAGGCCACTATCCCAAGGTTCCGAGGACAGTAGAGCCTTGAATGTTTAGGGTCGGGGTGGGTGGCTGCCGGGGAGGAGAGATTTGATTGTTTTCCAGAATTTCTTCGGGTAATTGAGGTTTGAGTTGAAAGCTGACTTGAAGTAATTTGTTTTGGCTGCCTGCCATAAAAGTTTGGTGCAGGAGTTACGGAGTGCCCAGTAAAGTTGGAGTGTCACCTGGGTGCCAGTTGCCTTGTACGTTTTTCATGCCTGGTCCCTGGCGTGGAATTGGTCAATGATAGAAGCAGAGACCCAGGAGAGGTGGGCACCCCTAACCCTTGTCCTGAGGGGTGCATGGAAGTCCCACACTGTGAGGAAACTGGACTTGAAAAGTTAAAGGGCAGTGTCGATGGATGATGCCTTAGGGATGAAGAACCAGTCAACGTGTGCCAGGTTATTTAAGACGGCCGCTAGATCTAGAGATTTATACGATCTAGTGAGCAGCGTCCTTGGGGGAGGTGCTTTGGACCTGTATATTTTCCTTACCATGTAGAGCATGTGGTGGTCACTTAGGGAGTCGGGAAGCAGACCAGCTTCAGTTATCCAATGGGGGTGTGAGGTAAGGGCCCAGTCCAAGAGGGAATGATTCTGCATTTGTGATTTAGGTGGGTGGGTTGGGAAATTTGCTAGGTGAGGTTTAGAGCATTTATTTTGCTATCTAGCTTGGAGCTGCCATTGGCAAGCCATATGAAGCTGAAATTCCTGAGGATATGTAGCTCGCCTGCCAATGTGGATGACTTTAGTGTGTCCAGATGGTCAAAGACGATGGGCAGGGTGGTGTCTGGGGCACAGTAGGAGCCAGCTACATACACAGTGGCAGAGTGTGGGAGTGATAGTTTGATTAGCAAGGGGTCTATAGCCTGCGAAGGTAAGGATAGCTGGACGGGTAAACTGGAACATGGAGGAGATATACATGGAATACCTCTGCTGCTTTTTTTTTTGCCCTGGCGATCATGTCTAATGAGCGAGTTGCCAGGGATAGTTAATTCAGCATCCATGTGGTGGGGCTTCAGCCAGGTCTCGGAGATGCTCAGTACATCTGGGCATATTGATGGTACGAATGGTTGCAGAGCAGTTATTTGGTTTAGGATGCTACAGGTGTTGAGGTGCAGTACTTTAAGACCTCTGGGTAGAGTAATTGGTGCGGTGGGGCTGGGAGGGCGAGGTACTGGGTTTGGTTCAATGTCCCCTGCCAGTAGGAGTAGAAGCACTATAAGCTGTTTAGTTTTGATCTAGGTCCATTGGGGCTTCCAGATGGCATGGAGTTCCTGGGGGGTTGCAGAGTGTCGCTTAAAGCGAAGATGTGTAATACTGTTAACCCAGTGTGAAAGGAGGGCAGTAGAATGGAAGCACCAAGAACCCATTTGTACAAGGGGCAATGGTGCAGCTGCCCTGTGGTTAAGGTTGTATGATGGGACGGGGGAACTGGACTGGAATAGACAGTAGGGGGATTTGACTGCAATTGTGGGTAGATAGCAGGAGGGAGGCTAGGGGTATAAGCAGGCAAATTAAGGAAAATCAATCAATCAAATCTTTATTTATTCAGGCGATCATCATTGAGCAAGGCTCATTTACAAGATGGACCTGATAAGGTCAAGGTTTGAGTTGATGCACAGCAATTACATCACATACTTATGAGACAGTTATACATACAGAAAAAAGGAAAATGTTATTTATAGCACAATAATATACAGAGAATTCACATGTTAAAGCTTTGGCTAAGAGAAAGTTAAACTAACATCTACAATATGTACAGTACATATATATCTCAATGAGGATCACGACAGTCACTCACATAATGAGTACAAGGATGCTGAAGGGAATATTGGGTGTCATATACTGGTGGTGTCTGACTGGAAGGAATATGCCATATGTGATTGGAATATGGTTTTGTGGGATGACTATTCTATCTCTAGCGATAGCAGCTGCATTTCTCTGTGAAGAAGGCTGTACAGTGCTGCTTGAAGGATGTAAATGGAATGATAATGGACAGTTTAAGGGATTTTTGTAGGGTGTTCCATGCTATGGCTAGAGAATAGCTGATTGCTGCCCTCCCCTATTTTGGTGTTGACTTTGGGCAATTTGAGCAGGATGATATTGTTGCTTCTTAGGGCATAGGAGCTAGGAGTGGTCAGGTTGAAGCAGTCCAGGATATAGCTTGGGAGTTTTTTTGATAAAGCTCTATAGATCCATAGAGCTGCATTTCTGCTCCTCCTGACATGAAGGGAAACCCATCCAGTTGCATCATAGAGAGAACAATGGTGAGTATTATATGGCAGGTCTGTAATGAACCTTATTGCTCTATGATATAAGGTATCCAACTTTTGAAGGTAGGGAGTGGGGCAGTGACTATAGAGGAAGTCTGCATAGTCAATGACTGATAGAAAGATGGCCTGGACTAATCTCATCTTTGAATCTCTATTAAGGAAGGGTTTTAATATGTAGAGGAGGCCAAGCCTTGGGCGAAGCTTTTTCAGCAGTTGTTCTAGATGCTGAGTAAAGTCAAGTCTGTTGTCAATCCACACACCTAGGTATTTGAACTTTTCAACATACTCCAGATTTTCTCCAAGTATAGTGCATAGCCGGGGGAGATTGATTGAAGAGGATGTGTTGGTGGAGTTTTGGGTTGTGAACATCATTGCTTTGGTTTTCTTTGCATTTTAGCAGAAGCTTTTCTAGAAGCTGATGTTGTAACAGGAGAATTCTGCTTGTAGGATTTCGTGAGCAACTTTAAGCGAAGGGTTGTTAACATACAGTACAGTGTCATCAACAAAGAGATGTACCGAGGACTTGGTAAGGGTTGAATCAATTTTTATATAAATGGCAAAAGGATAGGACCCAGAATAGAGCCTTGGGGACTCCTCTTGACAGTGGTCTTAATGGGGATAGGTCACCTTCAGCTTTACCTGCTGTGATCTACCAGAGAGTAGCATCTGAACCACTTAAGGGAGGATGGATCTAGCCAATGGAGTGTAGGGATGAGAGTAGCAGTTCATGGTCCACAGTGTGAATGCTTTGCTCAGGTCCAGGAATACTGCACAGACATTGTTCTTTTATCCAATTTGGTTTGCCAATCATTGGTGACCTTGGCTAATGCAGTGATAATGCTATGTTTGGCCTGAATCCAGATTGAGCTGGATTTAATAGATTAGCATTGTCCAGATATTCCCTTAACTGAATACTCACTAATTTCTCCAGCATCTTGGATACACAGGTAGGATGGAAATGGGCCTGTAGTTATTAAGATCCATAGGGTCCCCTGATTTTAGAAGGGGACCACTTGGGCTGTCTTCCACAGTGTGGGAATGGAGCCAGAGTTTAGGAAAGGTTAAAGAGGTGAGTTAGGGGACTGCAAGCACATGACACCAATCTTTAGAAAGAATGGGTCCAGAAGATCTGCTCCTGCACTTTTTGGTATCCAGATGCCATAATAGATCCTCGACTTGTTTCAACAGTATAGGTTTGAAGCTAAGAGGAGTCAACTCTTTGATCACCAGTATAGTGGAGCTACTTGATCCCTTAATAGGTTAGCTGGGGAGGAGTCAAAGGCAAGGCCAGCTGTTGTGAAGTGGTTGTTGAATGCATCCAGGATTTCCATTGTGCCAGTAATAGGGCCATAGTTACTGTGTAATTGGGTTGGAAGGGGGTTGTTAACATCCTGGCCCATCATACCCTTGATGGTGCCCCAAAATCTAGCAGTATTATGGTAGGAGGAGTCGAGCTCGGCCAGGTAGTAGGCTGCCTTTGCATTCCTAACTTTCCTGGTGCATTTATTCCTGGCTTTCCTAAAGATCATCCAGTCCATGATATTTTTAGTTTTTCTTGCTACTTTCCAAAGTTTATCTCTCTCCAGCAGTGCAGCTTTGAGGTCAGCTGAAAACCATCGACAGGATTTGTTTTTTATTCGGATACTAGAGATTGGGGCATGGGTGTTAAGGGCATTTATTATAATGCTATTTAGCACCTGCTGAGCTTTTTCTACAGAATGTGCAAGATAGAACTTTTGCCAGTGTGGAGAGTAGGCTAGATCAAGCAGATATCCTTCAATATTGGTGTTTTTCTTGGATCTCCTCATGAGGAATTTAGCAGGATCTGTTTTAATGCTGTTGGATCTTACCCCTGCGATGGGGCAGTGATCACTTGCGTCGCATGGGAGCACTCCAGCATGTGTGAATAGATGTGGTTTACTCACTAGCATGATGTCAAGTAAAGTACTATTACTACTATTCCTTGCATTTAATCTTGTTGGTTCATTAATTAACTATGTGAGCCCATAGGTGTCACAGAATGATACCAGAGGTATAGCTGCCTGGATGAGCCAGTTGAAATTCAGGTCTCCTATGATAATGACTTCTTCAGTACAGGACTTGACCAGGTTTCCCAGGTGGGATAAGAGCTTGTGTTCAGCGGGGGAGGGGGGGGTCTGTAGCATCCAATTAAATGGAAAGCTGCTGTATTGGGGAGAGAGACTTTTAAGGATAGACACTCAAATTCCTTGGGTATAGATGTTGCAGCAGTACAGGATACAACTAAACCAGCTTTTACATATATGGCTACTCCGCCTCCCCTTGTTTGGCGATCAGTTCTGAATAGCTGGTAGGTAGGTTAACTTCCCTGTCCATCGTGGTGGTCTTGAGCCATGTCTGTTATCACATGAAAGTCTGGCAAGGTATGGGCAACCCAGGCTTGTAGCAATGTAAATTTTTTCAACAGACTGCATACATTAATATGCAGGAACCTGAGGCCTTTAGTTGAGGTTAGGTCTGATGGAGAGGTGATACTTTCAAGAGGTCCAGGGTTGATTTCCATATTACCAATACAGAGCAATAGGAAGATCAGTAATTTCATAAGGGCTGCCAGTGATAGGGAGAGGGGGCTGTCTTTGGTCCTCCTTTTTTTGTTCCATTGCCACTCTTTGTTTTGGGTGCTCCCTGTGGATTTAAGGTAGTATGTCGGGATACCAATTAGCAGATTGACGACTAGGTTTAGTGGGGATCTATATACCCAGCAGTGGGGCCTTAGCCGAGACATATAGGGGTGGAAGAACAATGGGGAATAATAAAAACTGCCATCACAGAGGTAACGAGCCTTTGTGTGAAGCAAATAAACAAAACAAGATGATGTAGGAAACCACTATGGTTCTCAAAGGAAGTGGCAGTGAAGGTTCAAGAGAAAAAGGAAGCATTCAGGAAGTACAAGGAATCACAGAAGGAGCAGGACAGAGAACTGTATCAGTTAAAGCAAAAGGAAGCTGGGAAGGCAGTCAGAACAGCAAAGGCCCAAACCGAGGAAAAGATAGCCAACCCAGTTAAGAAGGATGATAAACATTTTATAGGTACATCAGGAGCAAAGGAAGACCAAGGGAGGGATAGTGAGACTTAATAAAGGGTGGCAGGGTGGGCAGAGGGAGACTGTGAAAGGCAGAGATACTAAACAAATATTTTTGCTCAGTATTTACAAAGGAAGAGGGGGTACATAAAACAAACAGTAGTAACACGCTGGATACAGAAGTTGATACCGGCCCATTTACAAGAAGAAAGGGTTCTGAAAGAACTCTTAAAACTGAAGGTGGACAAAGCAATGGGGCCCTGATGATTCATCCCAGAATTCTAAAAGAACTAAGGGTAGAACTAGTGACACCACTGACTATACTTTTAACAAATCATGGGAGGATGGGGTGGTGCCGGAGGACTGGAGGAGGGCAGATGTGATTCCCTTCACAAAAGTGGGAGCAAGGCAGAAGCAGGAAACTATAGACCTGTTAGTTTAACCTCAGTGATAGGAAAATGATGGAATCACTTAAAGGAAAGAATTGTCGAGTATCTAGAGGCCAGAGGGCACAGGACCCTAGCAGCATGGATTCACAGCGGGAAGGTCATGCCAGACGAATCTGATAGATTTCTTTGACTGGGTGACCAAAGTAGTAGATCAGGGAGGGCTGTGGACATGGTCTACCTAGACTTTAGCAAGGCATTTGACACAGTCCCACACAAAAGATTAATATACAAGTTAGCCAGCCTGGGTGTGGGTCCCAAGATGACAGCCTGGGTAAAGAATTGGCTGGAGAACAGGACACAGAGAGTAATAGTAAATGGAGTCCACTCAGAAGAAAGGAGGGTTACTAGTGGGACACAGAGGTTCAGTATTAGATCGTCCTCTTCAATGTCTTTATAATCGGCATTACTGAGAGGACTGGAAGGAAAAGTATGTCTCTTTGCAGATGACCCTAAGATCTGCAACAGAGTTGATGCACAGGGTGGGTGGAAAGGATGAGAAGGACTTGGCAAGGTTAGAGGAATGGTCAAATGTATGGCAGCTTAGATTCAATGCTAAGAAGTGCAAGGTAAATGCACTTGGGAAAACAAAACCCAGGGAAGAGTACATAATGGGGGTGAGATACTAACAACAACAAAATGGAGAGGGACCTGGGGTAGTCATATCAGATGACCTAAAGATGGGCAAGGCAATGAGAGGGCAGCAAGGAGGGCTGGGGGATACTGGGATGCATAGGAGAGGCATCACCAGTAGAAAACAGGAAGTTATTATCCTCTGTACAGACAGCTGGTGAGATCCCATCTGAGTACTGTGTGCAGTTCTGGAGACCTAATCTCCAAAGACATAGACAGGATGGAAGCTGTCCAGAGGAGGGCACTAAAATGGTGCAGGGTCTGCACCAGAAGACATATGAAGAGAGACTAAGAGCTTAATAGTATAGCCTCAAGGAAAGGAGGGAGAGGGGACATGATATAAACTTCAAGCACCTCAAGGGAATCAACAAAGTCCAAGAGGGTAGCATCTTTCAAAAAAGAGGTGAGCAAGAACAAGAGGGCACAATTTGAAGATAGAGGGGGGCGCTCAGAGGTAATTTAAGAAGTATTTTTCAGAGAGGGTTGTGGATGCATGGAACGGCCTTCGGAGGAGGTTGTGGAGTCAAAATCAGTGGTGGAATTCAAGCATGCATGGGATAGTCATAAGGCAGTTCTGGTGGGTGGGGGTAGGAAGAAGTAGGCTGCTGGTTAACTGGGATCTGCAGCTTATCCAGTAGTAGGGAAATGGGCAGACTGGGTTGGCCAAGCGGTCCTTATCTGCTGTCAAATTCTGTGTTTCTATATATGTGGTGATATGTGTAACTTTATGGTGATTGTACCACTGTAGTCGATGCAGCAATGGCAAGGCATATGTGAGGGTTTGGGTGTCAGCCACGGGGGATGTTCCAGAGAAACTAGTCGGGTTGACCACTTTAGATTGTATAATAGGGTCATCTTCATTGTGGAACCCTATGGCTGATAGTGACAGGAGTATCAGTAGCAAGCTCCCCATTCTGAGGGGGATATTGATAGTTGGCAATAGGGAGTAGCGAAGTTGCTGATTGGTTGGATCAGCAAGCTGGTGTGACTCTCTGCTGGTTTAGAGAAAGTGCTGTGGGCGGGAAGAGATTGCGGAAGATGCCTATAAATAAACACAAGAAGGGGAAGGCGGGTGGGCAAAATTTTGCGCGCTTTTCCCAACTGCTCCCTCGCTGTTCCTCCCGCCCTTGTGGTTCCCAAGTTCGGCTAGGTGCCGCCGACATTGCTGGCGGAGCGAAGCTCCCCAGTTTCAGTTGGTTGCTGTGGGCTGAAGGAAGCAGGCTGGAGAGAGACAGAGGAGGGTGCAGCAATTAATAAAGGCAGTAGCAAGCCTTTTTCTGAGCATCACTGACCAAATCTGCACTACAAGGACTGTGGGGGGGGGGGGTCCTGTGGCGCCTCAGCGTCTGGCCCACCTTACATATTCAGACAAGGAGCTGCAATTACTTTAAAGAGCAGTAAAACGGTAGTTTCCCCATACAATACAATAGTGGATAACAGCACTTTTTTGATGATTTACACACATAAAACTAGAAGTAGAGTGGCGCCTCAGCGTCTGGCCCACTGCTACTAACAGAGTCCAGCAGAATTCAACAGAATCAACAGCAGTTGCCCTCTATAGATGTCTCACCAGAGTGGAAGCAGCTCTTCTGGGAAACTTGCAGTAAAACACCAGGGAAGAGTAAAGACAAAAGAAAACAAATTTTCAAGTCCCACACAGATTTCAGCAATGCAAACTGAGCCAGTGAAGTTAATGGGGCAGGAGAGCCAATTGGCTGCTGTGCCTGGTGGAGCGCCGCCATCGATTGGTTGCACCTTTCCCAACTGCTCCTCGCTGTTCCTCCCGCCTTGTGGTTCTAAGTTCGCCAGGCCGCCCGGCCATGGAGCGGGCCCCGCGCCAGCTGGTTGATGGGCTGATGGAAGCAGGCGATTGGCTGCGCCTTTCCCAACTGCTCCCTCGCTGTTCCTCCCGGCTTTGTGGTTCCCAAGTTCGGCTAGGTGCCGAAAAATTAGGTGGAAAACTAGGTGGAAAAATATAAAGGCAGCATACTGCTTGTTGGTTATATGCAGTCGGGAGCTGGGTGTAGCAGCCACTAGAGGTGACAGCAGATAATCTGCTAATGGGAGAGTGGGCTGATAGGCTATGTCAGTCATGTGATGAACACAATATTAGTCTTTGCTCACCAAGGGTGGTGGTGGGGCAGCCGGCGCACCCGGCGGGGCCAAACATACACAGTTACAATCACTGGCGCTCCGATCGCGATCTGCACACCATACCTGTGACTGAGCTCTCTTGAATGGTGTGGACAGCAGCGGTGCTCCAGCTAGGGGGAGGGCTGGCTGAGATGGCCCTCGCGACCCAGGGCTGCCTGAGGAGAAGAAAGAGAGGGGTGAATTTATAAGGCAGGAGGAGGAGCAGATGTTGTATTCTGAAACAGGGAGAGGCAACTACAGTCTGATTTCCTGGCACCATGTTAGGTAATACTTAATTCGGTTTCAGAGCTGCAGCTCACAGAGTACTAGCAATAGTATCTCCGGTAGCAAGTTAGCACTACAATGCAGCACGAGAGCTGCTCCGGGAGTTTGGTGCCTGTCCACACTAAATCGGATTTGTTTGTAATCTCACAACACTAATACAAGATAGTAATTAATAGAAACACTCTGGATAGTGGGGTCAATCCCAGTCCTTTCACTGAAGAAAGGGTTCTGAAAGAACTCCTAAAACTGAAGGTGGACAAAGCAATGGGGTCTGATGGAATTCACCCCAGAATTCTAAAAGAATTAAGGGGAGAACTAGTGAAACCACTGACTACCCTTTTTAACAAATCATGGGGGGATGGTGTGGTACCCGAGGACTGGAGGAAGGCGGATGTGATTCCCCTTCACAAAAGTCGGACCAAGACAGAGGCAGGAAACTACAGACCTGTCAGTTTGACCTCTGTGGTAGGGAAAGTGATGAACTACTCTGGAAGGAAAGAATTGTTGAGTACCTAGAGGGCAGTAAGCACAGGACCCAAGGCAGCATGGGTTCACAGTGGGAAGGTCATATCAGACGAATCTAATTGATTTCTTTGATTGGGTGACCAAAGTAGTAGACCAGGGAGGGGCTGTGGACATGGCCTACCTAGACTTTAGCAAGGCATTTGACACAGTCCCACACAAAAGATTAATAGTCAAATTAACCAGCCTGGGAGTGGGTCCCAGGGTGGTAGCCTGGGTAAAACATTGGCTGGACAACAGGACACAGAAGGTAGTTGTAAATGGAGTCCACTCTAAAGAAAGAGGGGTTACTAGTGGGTACCTGAGGTTCAGTGCTGGGTCCAGTCCTTTTAATGTCTTTATAAGTGACATTGCAGAGGGACTGGAAGGAAAAGTATGCCTCTTTGCAGATGACACAAAGATCTGCAACAGGGTTGATACACAAGGAGGCGTGGAAAGGATGAGAAGGGACTTAGCAAGGTTGGAGGAATGGTCGGAAGTATGGCAGCTAGGATTCAGTGCAAAGAAATGCAAAATAATGCACCTGGGAAACAAAAACCCTGGGGAAGATTACACAATGGTGGGGGAGGTAGTAACAACAACAAAAAAGGAAAGGGACCTGGGGGTAATCATATCAGATAACCTTAAGGTTAACAAGCAATGTGAGAAGGCAGTAGGGAGGGCTGGGGGTATACTGGGATGCATAGGGAGAGGCATCACCAGCACAAAACAGGAAGTTGTTATCCTTCTGTACAAACAGTTGGTGAGCTCCCATCTGGAGTACTGCATCCAGTTCTGGAGACCCCATCTCCGCAAGGACATAGACAGGATGGAGGCAGTCCAGAGGAGGGCAATTAAAATGGTGCAGGGTCTGCAAGAGAAGCCATACGAGGAGAGATTAAAGGAGCTTAATTTGTATACCCTTGAGGAAAGGAGGGAGAGGGGGGACATGATAAAAACTTTTAAGTACCTCAGTGGAATCAACAAACCCCAAGAGGGTAGCATCTTTTAGAAAAGAGACGGGCAAGAACAAGGGGACACGATTTAAAGATAGAGGGGGGACGGTTCAGGGGCAATGTGAGGAAGTATTTTTTCACAGAGAGGGTAGTAGATGCATGGAACAGCCTTCCTGAGGAGGTTGTGGGATCTAAAACTGTGGGATAATTCAAGAATGCATGGGACAGACATAAGGCAACTCTTGTGGGGTGTAGGAAGAAATAGGCTGTTGGTTAACTAGGATCTGCGGCTTATCCTTTAGGTAGGGAAATGGGCAGACTAGGTGGGCCAAGCGGTCCTTATCTGCCGTCAAAGTCTATGTTTCTGTGTTTGTAATAGCAGGAACTTCGGTGCACCCTCGATTGGCTCCTTAAAATACTTAAATTCCCTCTGCTTGTAATTAAATACACATATAAATAAAGGTAGGCTGTAATATTAAATATAATCTCCTGTACTGTAGTCGCATGCCAGGGTGCTTAAAGGGCCAGTAGCCTAGACAGCCGGTTAAGGCTTCCACTAAACTTGCAGAAAAGTTCTTAACCCTCCACAATTCTCTTAGAGTTGCTATTAAAACAAGTTCAAACTCTGTAGACTTTTAGAAAAAGGCATGAGCAAAAACTATCAGCATAGCTCAGCAGACTAATAACGTGGAAGTCCTTTTTGAAAATTGGCGCCAAACAGCAAGTCCCAATGTTCAAACACATGCAGCTGCAATCACTGGCGCTCCGATCACGATCTGCACACTGTACCTGTGACTGAGCTCTCTTGAACGGTAGGGATGGCAGCGGTGCTCCGGCTAGGGGGAGGGCTAGCTGAGATGGCCCTCGTGACCCAGGGCTGTCTGTGACTGAGCTCTCCTGAGCGGTAGGGATGGCAGCGGTGCTCCAGCTAGGGGGAGGGCTGGCTAAGATGGCCCTCGTGACCCAGGCCTGCCTGTGACTGAGCTCTCCTGAATGGTAGGGATGGCAGTGGTGCTCCGGCCAGGGGGAGGGCCGGCTGAGATGGCCCTTGCAACCCAGGGCTGCCTGTGACTGAGCTCTCTTGAATGGTGGGGAGGGCTGGCTGAGATGGCCCTCATGACCCAGGGCTACCTGTGACTGAGCTTTCCTCAATGGTAGGGATGGCAGTGGTGCTCCGGCTAGGGGGAGGGCTGGCTGAGATGGCCCTTGCAACCCAGGGCTGCCTGTGACTGAGCTCTCTTGAATGGTAGGGATGGCAGTGGTGCTCCGGGTAGGGGGAGGGCTGGCTGAGATGGCCCTTGCAACCCAGGGCTGCCTCAGGAAAAAAGAGAGAGGGGTGAATTTATAAGGCAGCAGCAGGAGGAGGAGGAGCAGACATCGTATTCTGAAACAGGGAGAGGCTTCTATAGTCTGATTGCCTGGCACCTTGTGAGGTAATAATTAATTCGGTTTCAGAGTTGCAGCTCACAGAAATTAGCTTTTTGTACTAGTAATAGTAACTCCGAGGCTTCTGCAGTCTGATTTTATCAATTTAAGAGTTTTACCAGGAAGGCATACTAAGCGGAATACTGCTAGATTCCAGATGCGTTCTGGGGGGAATGTCGAAGGGATATATTCGGTATTCTACAATGGCAAGAAAGAATCCTGGCTTCTGATTGGTCAGTTGGCCATCACAGCAGTGATGTTATCCTGGCATAACATCCCTGATGTTCACAGGTCTAGTGCCATCGTTATGGAACAGCCCTTTTTTGCATCTCCTCTTAAGAAACAAAAATATTTTTCCACTCTAATAAAAACATTCTTTAAAATTATTTTTTTATTTTATATATAACAACAAGCCATTGTATAATAGGAATAATGCCCTCCAGTGTGGGTGTTATGCTGATAACATCCTTCTTGGGTGTTGACGCCTTGGCCGCTTAGCTCGACCTGAATCCTACCTGAGTAGGATTTATCTCAGCATAACACCCACCCTGTCCGGCATTATTTATTTATTTATTTATTTCAAGTATAGGATTACAAGTTACCTTAGAGCCCAGGGCTCTTTTACAAAGGTTCCACGTCAAGACATTGGTATCACATAAGATAAACATTTGTTTCACATAAAAGGTTACAAGGACACATGTTGCATGGGAGAGACAGGGTGTGGGTAGTAAAGAAAGGGGTAGTAGGATGAAAGGGGGGCAGAGTATAGGAGGTCAGGAGGAGGAGAGAGGAGAGGCGAGGGTAAGGAAGGGAATAAGAAATGGGGGGAGTGGTGGGTGACAGGCAGCCAGACTGGTGGCATTGTCAAGATTCAGAAGTGCAGGTGGGGCAGAGGCCTACTAGGGCAAGTGCATTGGGCAAGGAGCTCGGTAGGGCAAGCAGTACATGAACAGTGTTGCATTGATTAATCGTGGCAGTCGCAGGTGCTGGAAGCTACCAGGGTGTTTCGGAGCCTGGATTTGAATGCCCCTAGCCCGCTGGTAGTGATAATATCATAGGCAAGTCCGCTTAAACCAAGTGGGTGCCCTATAAGCGAATGATCGCTGGGCTGGGCGTTGTGCAGCAGCGGGGATGCGAAATAGTTGTGGCTTTGATCCCCTGGTGATTCTGTAGCTAGTTTTTGGTTGAAGGAGTGAGCAGACTCCAGGAGGGGCAATTTCTAACTGAATTTTCTTTGCAACCACACAGGTTTGGTACTGGATTCTATTTTCAAGTTGAAGCCAGTTTGTGAGTAGAGTTCGCAGGTGTGTGTGAGCCGCTTCGCCCCAGTGATGAGTCGACAGGCCTTGTTGAGGGTGGTGGTCATCCTTCTGAGTGTCGAGGTAGTAACAGTGCCATAGATGACAAGACCATAGTCAGTCTGGCAGATGATAGAGCTTTGAACAGCGGCATTGAGGGCCTCTTTAGTCAGGTGCCGTCGTATCCGGTAGAGTAAACCCAACCTGGTGTTCACTGTTTTTGTGACATTTGTTATGTGGGTTCCAAAGGACAGGTGGGGGTCTAAGGTGATTCCAAGGTATTTGAAGGAGACAACCTGCTCCAGGGAGTTCCCGAGGCAGGTTGGAGATGTTTGTGTCTGTTTTGGTGGCTGGTGAAAATCAAGGTCTTGTTTTTTTTTTTTCTGGTTAAGGTTTAACTTGTGTTCTTTGAACCAGTTTTCAACTGAAGTGAAACCATGTTGAAGGGTTTGTTGCAGGTGGCTTGGGTCATGATGGGAGGCAAGAATCACAGCGTCATCTGCATAGAGTATAACTTGCTGAGGGGTGGAGTCGGGGAGAGAGTTGAGGTACAGGCTGAAAAGCAGTGGGCCCAGGATGGAGCCTCGGGGGACACCAGACCATACCTCTTTAGTGTCGGAGAACACGCCCGCTGTTTTTACACATTGGGTCCTGTTGTCAAGATAGCTATTGAACCATGCCACCGATTCCGCAGAGAGCCGAATGTTTAGTAGCTGATGAAGCAGGAGGCGATGGTGGACAGTGTCAAATGCCTTAGACAGGTCTAAGAATATAGCTCCGGTTAGGAGACCATGGTCAAGGGATATACACAAGGATTATAAAGTACACATACAGCAATATATACGAGGATTATATAGTACAAGAACACTCTATGTAACTTAATTGCCAGGAAGCAGTGGTACACTGGGTACAATAGATGTGGGAAGAGCAGAGAGAAATGACCTACTAACATGTCTAGAGGAACTACAGTCTGAGCTATGTAAAGAAGAGAGTATTAAACACATGAAGGTCCTCATGCCGAGATCACTAGAAGAACATATATGGTATTAAGAATCAGCTACAGGCCAATTTCTCCAGATACTTGACTACGTGCCTAGGTCTAGGAGGTCGTAACTATGTGCTATAGTGCAATAGAAATTATGGGTGGGGGGGCAGGATATATGGTATCTTGGCAGGGCAGCCAGCATGTGCAGGTGGGGGAGAAAAACATCTTGAGGAGATGGTTGCGCTACTGAGTGCTGTCTGTGTGTCTAATGTCAGCTGGCAGGGAATTCCATAGTTTAGGCATCCAGTAATTGAAGGCAACTTGGCCTTTGGCTGTGGACTTATGGGGACATACAGAGGCCAGGAGTCAGTGTTCCTGAGAGAATATGCGGAGGGGGTTGAACTGAGAGGGCAGATCCCAGGTAGGGGGAAGGGACTGTGCCCAGACATTCGCAGTTGTCCTGGCACAGTGGACCATTCTCTGATCCTGGAGCGTGGGTAGGTCTAGGGACTGGTAGAGATCGCAGTGATGCATGGGGCGGGTGGTGGGGGAGTCCATGGCAAAACGGCAGAAGGAATGGAAGAGGGGGTTGGATCTTGCTAAGGTGGATTCTAGGGCGGCGCTTGTAAATCACATCGCCATGGTCTATTAAAGGGAGGACTATTGCAGGATTGCTCTTTGCGGGTTTCCAGCGGGATGCAGCCCTGTTATGATATATGGCATTAGCTTGGGGGTGAAGTTTCTTGTGGATTGAATCGATGTGAGCTGAGAAGTCGAGGTGCTGGTCGAGCCAGACCCCAAGGTACCGGAAGGAGGTGCAGGCCTCCAAAGGAGTCCCATCAATGGTATGGAAAGTGGGGGTGGCGGGGAGTCGAGAGTCTCTGTCTAGTGCCGAAGGTTAGGGAGATAGTTTTCTTGGGGTTTAGAAAGAGCTGGTTTGAGCGAAACCAGAACTGAACAGCATTGAAGTCTGGAGGCCACTACTGTAGGGGAGAGATGTGATGCATGCAGTGCAGTGTCATCAGCGTACATGTGGATGGATGAGTGCAGGCATACCGAGGGTAGATCGTTCAGGAAAATGGAGAACAGGATTGGGCCGAGGATCAAGCCTTAGGGGACCCCAGTAGTTTTCGGGGAGGGGGCAGAAGTATGATGACCAATTCCTACAGATTGCGACCTGATGGCTAGGTAGGATTGGAACCAGTTGGTGGTACTGTAGTTCCCGAGAGGCCTGCATGGGAGAGTTTGCATAGTAGGAGGGGGTTGGAGACAGTGTTAAATGCCTTGGCAAGGTTGATGAAAATAGCTGAGGTGATATGCCTGTGATTCATGACCGCAAGGACGGTGTCGGTGAGCCGTAGAAGGGAGGTGATGGTGGAATGCGTCTTCCTAGAACCAGATTGGTAAGGTGTGACGAAGGAGGAGGATTCAAGAAAGGAGGAGAGTTGGGTGAGTACAAGGTGCTCCTGAAGTTTGACTAGGATGGGGAGTGGGGAGATAGGGCCGTAGTTACCCAGTGAGGAGGGGCATGACAGTGGCACGTTTCCAGTCGGATGGGACTGCAGAAAGTGAGAAAGAAAGATTGAAGAGAGTGGCCAGTGGGGTGGCGATGGCAGGGGCAGATAGGTGAAGCATTCTGGGGTCCAGACCCAAAAAAGGCATGAGCAAAAACGATTAGCTCAGCTCAGCCAACTAATAATGTGGAAGTTCTTTTTGAAAATTGGTGCCGAACAGCAAGTTCCGTTGTTCAAACACACGCAGTTGCAATCACTGGTGCTCCGATCGCGATCTGCACACTGTACCTGTGGCTGAGCTCTCCTGAACAGTAGGGATGGCACCCCTGCTCTGGCTAGGGGGAAGGCTGGATGCGATGGCTCTCGCGACCCAGGGCTGCCTGTGACTGAGCTCTCCTGAACGGTAGGGATGGCAGTGGTGCTCCAGCTAGGGGGAGGGCTGGCTGAGATGGCCCTCATGACCCAGGGCTGCTTGTCATTGAGTTCTCCTGAACGGTAGGGATGACAGCGGTGCTCCAGCTAGGGAGAGGGCTGACTGAGATGGCCCTCGTGACCAGGGGCCCTTAATAAACAGATTTTTCAGCTACAAAAACATACATGGCGTAATTCTACTTTTGACCACTAGGGTAGGCACTCCCCTATGTTCACTGAGCCAGCAGTGAACAGGCTTAGGCAGTTTTGGTGCCAAAATACATTTTTTGCACATAGGCAGTGGCAGCCATTTTAGAGAGTCTCCACGCATACAAAAATGGGTGGGGGTCCATGCTGGTTTGGCTCATGGCATAAAACATAATCCCAGTGGTGAGCCTCCATGTGTAACCCCAGCGTGGCGCTATCCCCAGTGTTACACCCCTGCAGCACTACCCTGGACATAGGCTGAGGGGGGTTGGGTTCGCTAGTTAATAACATTTTTTAAAACCTTTGCGCAGTGCCTCCACTCAGGGTGCTTTACGTGAGTGAGATGGTACTGAGTGTAGCCCCCTGAGCTGCTAACACCACCCACGATGACCATTTACCTTCCCCAGACATGCCCCAATACACGGTTCCCAACATTTTAACATTTTGAATTAAAGGCTCTCTCTAATAATATGCTCACACAGAATTTCAAACAACAAATAAGATTTTATTTGGGGGAATAAAGGAGTTAGGAAACGGGGAGGTTGATTAAAGGTTACCTTATCCTATTTACATGTGTACCGAGGTTATTTGGTTTTGCTGGTGAACCCTCTAGCTGGGTGGCTACAGACTAATAGAAAGACACAAATCACACTTTACCACTCTACTTAAGACATACAGAGCCCTGGGTATCTAGCTGCTGACAAATCAGATGTTAAACATAATTATTAATATTCCCACACTGGTACTGTCCCAGATACAGCAGAAACCCTGCAATCTCATACCATACTGGAATCCCAGATACCACAGTCCAAGATGTTGCAGGCCTGGTGTGAGCTGCAGCTGGTCGAGGTGGCTGGCTATTGATCTGAGGATGGGGCAACTTGGAAACAGATTCTTGTAAAGCTGCAGATTACTATTTACAACCACAGCAGGGATTGCCCTGCATGTTAGCAGACATGGCAGGGGTTGCCCTGCACTTGCAGACTTCCGAACATTCCAGGACAAACTATGTGGATCTTACATCCAGAACATTCAGTACAATATTTGAAAGTCCCATCCAGTGCAATGAAAGTAATACTTTTGTCAAGCATCCTATATTCAGTTTAAACAAGATCACATCCAGTACTTTTATATACCAAGAAGGCATCCATTCAGTATAGACAGACAGCAACGCTTTTATCAAGCATCTAGAAAGTTAGCTACATGGAGTCACATCCAGTACTTTATATACCAAATACCATTATTCAGAGGCAAAGTCTCATCCAGCACATCTAGAGCTTTCTACACTTGTGGCAAGCACTCTCAGATGAAATTCTGGTAAGGCCCAGGTAAATTCTTCTTCAGAACACTCAAACACAGTATGCTCTAGGGCATCCTGTCCTATGAAGTGGCAGACGCGGATTGGCAGACACAGAGGCAGGACTGTAACCCATAGCTACACAACAAATTACAGCACATTTATATGATTCACCAGCCAAGTATCTTGCTGCTCCTGCGATTTAGCCATTTGGGCCACAAACAAGATTCATCCATCCATCTAGTTGAACTAGGCAGTCTCTTATGGGGTTAGTAGCCCAGATTGAGAACTTCAAAACTTTAGACTTAACAGCACATATCTGTTAGTGGGGCTTGAGGCCCCCAAGGTTACTAGCTTAGCTTCTTCCTTGTACCGGGGGGTACAAGGGGACTTACTCAGGTCCTCCATGGGTTTCATCCACAATCAAAGGCATCCTGAAGACTTCTTCAGCTCTCTCACTGCTGAGGTACTCAGTCATTGTTCTCACCACTGCATGATGTCATCTGGCCTGGTCTGGTCAGCACTCACCACTGCTGGACATCTGATGTTCGTTCCACATCTTTCCCCGACATGGGAGGGATGGCTAGCCTCTGGAGGACATAACTGGCAACCTCCAGACTAGCTGTTGCAGGAACTACAATTACATTTAAGTGGTAACTTTAGTTCAAGAAGATAATAAATGCCCCCTAATAGCTGAAGGGGCTTGGAATAAGTGTCCCAGGCCTGGTGGCATGGCTGCGGCCTGAGCCCCACCCCTGTGGGGGGGGCTCCCGCCAGGCTGGAGCCTGCTGTCCTCCTCTCACTCTGGCAGATCTCTCTCTCTCTCTCTCTCTCTCTCTCCCCCCAAACTGGCAACTTTGTCTCTTACAGGGCTCCTAGCTTGACTCCTGATTGGCAGCAGAGATGGGGTGACTGGTCTCTAAGTGGCTGAGGGACCTGTCAATCAGAACACTCGAGGCACAATTCGGTTGTGGAATTGGCACCTAAAATAATGTCCCTATAGGTCCCCATAAGAACTTGAGTGCTTTCCCATGAGGTACAGTGAATGTCCCACAAGTCCTGTCTTTCTATTTCTGGCATTCCAATTGGCTGTGTTGCTGGCAATGGCTGCTTAACCCACTGTCCCTTAAAGCAGATTAGATACAGTCCTGAACAATGTCCTGGTGTAGCCAGAAGAAAAAAATTACTCACCTTAGTAATTGTGTTTCTTCTAATGGAGTCTTGCTGTATTCTAACTTATTGTAGTTAGCCCCAGCACTTGAACTGCTCCGGAGAGCAAAGAGTTAAATTCTATGCAGGGCATATAACACTGAGCTGGAGCTCAGTTCAAACCTATGTCTGCTGCACTTTGAAGTGTAACCGTCAGATTCTTACAAGCCAATACTAACTAACTAACCCCACTATGTGGAAATTGTAAAATTTTTACTAGCCAAATGGCAACCAGATATTTTGGATCCCCCAAAAGACTCAAGTCAAGAAATCCAAAATCAAAACCAGGTGGTGAACAACTTATGACTATTAAAATTAAAGAAACATAACCCACTCCCCCTCTCTAAAAAGAGGGAGTGCCCAAATGCACCCCTTGGGTGCAACACTGCACCTGCCAGCCCACTTCACAAAAACCAGGTTCTCAGAGGGGAGGCAGGGAGGGAGGTCAGAATACAGCAGGACTCCATTACAAGAAACACAGTTACTAAGGTGAGTAATTTTTTTTCTTCAAACAACATGAAGTCTTGCTGTATTCTTACTTATTGCAGACTACCAAGCAGTACCTCCATGGAGGAGGGATTCAAGCATATTTTGGGAATAGGCTCTGCAGTACTGCTGTACCAAACCGAGCATCACTCCTAGCCTGGATATCCAGAGAGTAATGCTTGGTGAATGTGTGGACTGTTTTCCAGGTGGCTGCTTTGCATATCTCTAGTAAAGGAATATCCCTGGCAGCAGCCAGGGAAGCAGCTGTACCTCTAGTCAAATGAGCCCTCAGGCCTGAGGGTAGTATTTTGCCTAGCTTCTCAAATCAGAATTGTATACAAGAGACAATCCACCTGGCAATAGTTCTCTTAGTGACAGGTTTTCCCTTACCCACTTCCCCATAAGTGAGAAACAACTGGAGGGAGGCAAACCTGTGTGCCTTAGTATGCTCAATGTAGTAACTAAGGGCCCTTCTATTTATTTATTTATTTATTTAAAGTCTAGGAATTACAACCCTTTGAGTCTGAGACTCATTTGCAAAGGCTCCACATCTTACATAAATGGATTAGGATACAGTATAACATAGAATATACAATATAGACAACATTACTGGAACAGAAAATGACAGTAGCCTACCGAGGTGAAAAAAATAGAATAAACACAATCAATGGAATGACAGCAATTGTGAAGTAATGATGCATTAACATTTAAAGTTTCATCTGCAGTCACAGTGGGAGTTTGACAATATGTGATTAAGTAATTCATGTTTGTAAGGCCCAAGCCTGGGAATTGTTAAGACAGAGTCAGGGATTGAGTTCATCCAGAGTGGTGACCTGTAGCAAAAGGACCTTTGACCAGCAGTGGTCTTTACAAAGGGGACATGGAAAGTGGCGGTATCAGAGTGTCTAGTGGAGCGAGCCGGTAGGTTCTTTTGGAGGAGCATAAGACAGCCTGGGGGGGCTAGGCCCAACTGAATTTTTTTGGCCAGTAGGCAGGTCTGATAAACTAGTCTCCCCTGAAAGTTTAGCCATGATGAGCGCAGGTAGAGGTCACAGGTGTGCGTAAGACAATCACATCCTATGGCCAATCTGCAAGCTTTGTTTAGGGCATGTTTAATGCTGGACAGAGCTGTGTCAGAGGCGGCCTCGTAGATAATTATGCCGTAGTCTACCAGTGAGAGGATGGAGCTGGAGATAGCTAAGCGAAGAGCCTCCGGAGGTAGACAGGGCCTAAGCCTGTAGAGGGAGACCGATTCTTTTGTTAATTTCAGTGCAGGTTGATGCGATATGCTCACGACAGGTGAGGGCAGAGTCTAGAATAACCCGTAGGTATTTAAAATTAGAAACAGGTTCCAGCTTGGTGCCCATCACATTGTGTATAGCTAACTTTGTAGTGCTGTGCTTATGTTGTGGGTGGGCGAATAGCATGACTTTTGTCTTTTTTGTGTTGAGTACAAGCTTGTGTGAGGAAAACCAAGCTTCAGTTTGAGTGAAAGAGTCCTGCAAGGATTCTTGAAATAGAGCGGGGTCAGTGTGACGACTGAAGATCACCGCGTCATCAGCATAAAGGAGAAGATGCCCAGAGGTGGCCTGAGGTAATGAGTTCAGGTAAAGTGAGAAAAGGAGCGGACCGAGGATAGATCCTTGAGGGACACCCGATCGGACTGGAAGGTTTGCGGCGAGGGTGTTTCTTATCACCTGCTGAGTGCGGCCAGAGAGATAACTGGAGAATCAGCTAGTAGTTTCTTTGGAGACGCCGACAGAGAGGAGGGGGTTCATGAGCATGGTGTGATTGACGGTGTCAAATGCCTTGGAGAGATCAACAAAGACTGCACCAGTCAGATCTCCCTGGTCAAGAGCGTCATGAACAAAGGAGGTGAGTTCTAGGAGGGCAGTGGTGGTACTGTGACCTTTCCTGGAACCGTGTTGTTGTTGGCAGATTAGGTGTTTTGTATCTAGATAGTAAGTTGATCAGCCACTATTCTAACATCCAAACTGTGTAATATTCTCTTTCCTGAAGAAGAATGATCAGTGAAGAATACAGGGAGAGACATGGATTGGTTCCAGTGAAAATCTGAAACCACTTTAGGTAAGAACCTCCTATTGGTTCTAAGGACCATCTTGTCTGTATGGAATGAGATAAACATCAGGCTCCACTGACAGAGTTTGTAATTCACTGATACATCTGGCAGAGGTAATAGCTACCAGGAACACAGTTTTCCAAGTGAAATACTTAAGCTCTACTGAATAGAAAGGCACAAATGGGGGTTGCATAAGCTGAGCAATGCAAACATTAAGGTCCCAAGCAGGGGTAGGATCCCTAAAGGGAGAATTGGTATGAAGCAATCCCTTGAAAAATTTACAGAAAACAGGATGAGATGCCGGTGAGGAAGGCTTTCCCACTGACAGAAAAGCAGAAACAGCTGACAAATGTACTTTGAGGGTAGCTGGTCTGAGACTTGACCATTAAAATGAACCACGTAATCCAGAACTGTAGACAAGTCAGCAGTATCTGGAAATACATGTTTCTTAGAACACCAAATGCTGAATCTTTTCCATTTGGAATTATAAGTTTTTCTGGTAGCAGGTTTTCGAGAGGCTTTGAGAATGTCCAGAACCCCTCGAGACACATGCAAATTTGCATACTCTAACTCTTCAAGAGCCATACCTTGAGATTGAGAGACCGAAGGTTGGGATACCAGATCCTCCCAAGAGGAGGTTAATAGATTGTGATTTCTGGGAAGACATAAGGGAAGATGGACTGCTAGGGACAGCAGCAGGGGATACCAAGGCTGCCTGGCCCAATCTGGAGCAAACAGGATCACTTTGCAAGATTGTGACCTTATCTTTACCAGGACCTTGAACAGTAGAGGAAATGGGGAAAGGCATACAGAAATTTCCCCTCCCAATTTAGAATCTGAGCATCCAGAGGGACTGAGCCCGAGACTGGGGGTCTGCAACAGAAGAGAGGAAGTTGGTGATTGTCTGGGGCTGCTAAGAGATCATCTCTGGAGTGCCCCATCTTGAAATAAATCACTTTTAACACTACGGGATCCAGGGACCATTCGTGATGGCCCTGGGAAATCCTGCTCGATGCATCTGCTAGCACATTGTCCTTTCCTGGGAGGTGGACTGCTACCAGAGAGGCCTGTAGGGCAAGTCTGGGACTATATTTTCAAGTTTTCCGTGCACAAGGCCGTAAACCGAGCTCCTCCCTGCTTGTCGATATACCACATGGTGGTGTTGTCTGTCCTGACCTGAACCACCTTGTACTGTACTGATTGTGAGAAGGCTTACAGGGCCAATTAAACCGCCCTGAGCTCCAGAAGGTTGATGTGAAGAAGAGACTCCTGAGTGGACCACACTCCCTGGGCTGTGAGAGTCCCCAAGTGAGCTCCCCACCCCAGGAGAGAGGCATCTGTGGTTGGAACTACAGAATGAGACTGAGTAATGAATGGGACCTCTCTCCTGAGATTGTCCTGATCCTGCCACCATTGAAGAGCCTGGATCAGAGTCTGAGTCACTGGAACCAGTTTGGTCAGAGTTTCTTTTTTCTGAAAGCAAAAATTCCTCCAATGAAACTGACTGCCTCTCATCTGAAATCTGGCCCCCTGGACCACTGCAGTGGAAGCTGCCATGTGGCCCAGAAGCTGAAGAAAGTGTCTTGCTGGTCGAGAAACCAGAAGGTGGAAGGAAGAAGCCAGCTCCATGATGGCCTTCACCCTTACCAAAGGGAGAAATGCTCTTGCTTTGACAGTGTCTAGTTCTACCCTAATGAAAGTCAACAGTTGTACTGGCTCGAGAACTGATTTGGGAAGATTGAGAAGGAAACCTAGAGAAGTGAGCACTTGCTGGGTCACTTTTAGATCTGACTTGACTTGGTCTGGAGACTGACCCACTATGAGCCAGTCGTCCAGGTATGGGAATATGGAGATATTTTTTTCTCCTTAGGAAAGCCACTACTACTGCTAGGCATTTTGTGAACACCCTTGGAGCTGATGTTAGGCTGAAAGGCATTGCTTTGAACTGGTAATGGCCTGAAGGCAGTTCGAACCTGAGGTACTTTCCTTGGAAGCACCTGATGGGAATGTGAAAGTAGGCCTCCTTTAGCTCCAGGAAGACTAGTCAATCCTCTGGCCTTAGAGAGGGAAGAATTATTCCCAGAGTCACCATTTTGAACTTTGGCTTTAACAAATGTTTGTTTAGGTCTCTTAAGTCTAGGATGGGCCGCCACTCCCCTGTTTTTTTTCAGGGTACGGAAGTACCTGGAGTACAGACCCTTCCCCTGTGTATTGTAGGAACTCTCTCTATGGCCCTTAAGGCCAGAAGAGATTAAACCTCTGCCTCTAGGGCAATGGTTTCGGAGATGTTTGCAGGTGGAAAAGATCTGGCTTTCAGCTTTGGGAATTCTTTGAAGCTGAGAGCCAGTCCCTGGCCTACTACCTCCAGGACCCACTTGTCTGAGGTAACAGACTTCCAGTCCTGGAAATAGTAAGCCAGCCTGCCTCCTACAGGAATGGGGGAGTCGACCCGGGATGACACCTCAGGGTGTCTGCTTGGCAGGAGCCTTAGGCTGAGAGGTGGATGCAGCCCTGCTCATCCCCATTCTGCATCTCCCTCTGAAGGACCGCCTCTGAGAAAAAGGAGAGGAGGCCTGTGCTTGGTAGAAAGGCCTATGAAAAAGTCTGCCCCTGCTCCTAGCTTGCTGCCTTTGAGGAGCTGCCTGCCTTTCCTTGGCCTGTGCATTCCTATAGGCGGTCCTGTATTCGTCCATTTTTTTTCATACAATTCTCTGTCTGCTCCCCAAACAGAGAATTATTAACCACAGGAAAGTCCATAGCCTTAGCCTGGGTATCCTGAGAAAAGCTAGTACACCTGAACCAAGCTAGTCTCCGAAGAGACACAGATGTAGCCATGACTCTAGATGAAACATCATTGCAGTGTACAGCAGCATGAAATTGAATCTTCGATGCCTCAGTCCCATCAGCAGCCACCTTCTCCAGCTCCTTGGCAAGCTGGGGAGGGGCCTGCTTAGCCAGTGCCAGTACAGTGTCCCACCTGGACTTCTGGTACCTGGCTGTATAGGCCATGTAATTAGTCTGCCCGAGTCCCTAAGAGGATGCCATGTACTGCTTCTTTGCCATGGCATCCAATTTCCTGGAGTCTTTATCTGGGGTGTGTGAAGCCAAGGGAATGTTAGCCTTATCACAGGCTGCAGCCTGCACGACCCCAACATGGCTGCACTGCTGGTACAAGTACTCCATACCTGAGCCTGACAGCATGTACCTCTTGTCCATCCGTCTGTCCATGGGAGGTAATGAATTTGGAGTTTTTAACAGCTTTTGTGTCTGTTTCCCAAAAGACTTGTGAAGGGGAATAGACAACCTTTTAGACTCTGGGATGTCCATCATCTCCGCAAAGTCGGGCTCCTCTTGTTCCACAACAGCTTCCTCCATAGGGAGCTGGAGGGTTTCTGCCACTTTCCTGTAGAACATAAAGTGGGAAGGGACTCAGAAAGCCTGGGAGGGGAAACACCAGAAGGCCTGTCTGGGGAGATGTCCAGTTCGATAGGCTCATCCAGACCTTCTATTCCAGCATCATCATCATCACCTTCATCATCATAATCCTCATCCTCCTCCCAGTTTGGTTCATAAAAATCTTCGAGGGTATAATCTTGAACTGGAGGAACCGACCGGACCGAATGTCTGCCAGAAGGCGCCGGATCAGTCGGTACCGAACTAAGCGATTCCATTATGCGAATCGCTCTGGCAATTTCCTCGGTGGTCGGATGATGTGGTCCTTGATCCGAACCGGCCAATTTGTCTTGTCTTTTCTTTTTCCTTTTGATGGACCCGATCCCTCAGAATCGTGTCTCCTTTTGCCTAAAGGAGTCTCGCCCTGGTCAGAGGACACTTCTTCTGGTTCAGTCGGAACCGAACCGGGCTAGCCATCTGGGTCAGCGGACTTCTCGGCCTCCTTTTCCCTAAGCCTGCCCAACCTTTGTCCAGGGTGGCTTTAGGGAAATTATTACAAATTTGGCAGTCTGACTCTAGGTGACTAAAACCCAGACAGTAAACACAAGTGGTGTGGAGGTCAGCCTTAGCAAAGTCCTCCCCACACTCACTGCAGTGCTGAAACCCAGTGGGCCAATTTTTTTTCTTGGGTTTCTCAGACAAAGGCATAAGTAAACCCTTACCCTTTTTATGGCTACCGCTAGGCAAGACACCCTTATCGGTTTCTAACTGTGTTACGGGTATTTGAAAAAAAACGAAAAACACGTTTTGTTAATTTCTACTGTCAACATATTTCTAAGGACTGATGCATGATGATAACCATGGCTGTAACCTGCTGACACACCTGAAACTACTCTGTAACCCAAATCTTTCTCTGTATGAAAATATTTATTGTTATCCCGGGTCGCCCCTGAAAAAGGGACCTTTGGGGCTCAGTGGGCCTACCCGGTCACCAAATTTTTAAATAAATAAAACCAGTAAGGACCGGTACCTCACACTAAATTCCTGTAAGAGAAAAAACAATTACCAAACCAGAACCGGTTCAGCCGAACCGGTCACACAATTCACTTTACAATGTCCACACACTTTTTCTAACCAAGTCCACTACCTATGCACTTACTGCACCACAGACAGGGATCTGAACCGAAAAACCAATACAAAAACATCGGTAAACCGACAATTTTTAAACCGACCAAACCGATAGCGAAGGAGAAATCTCCAGAGCGACTGTTCAGTTAGGCGGAGTAAAGAATCTGATGGTTACACTTCAGAGTGCAGCAGACAAGAGGTTTGAACCGACCTCAAGCTCAACATTCTATGCCCTGCATAGAATTTAACTCTTTCCTCTCTGGAGCAGTTCAAGTGCTGGGGCTAACTGCAATAAGTCAGAATACAGCAAAACTTCATGTTGTTTGAAAGAAGTAATTATTTGCCCCAAATGCCCCACAGTTCTGTAGCTTAAAGGCTGTACTTGCAGTCACTGCACAGATGAAGAATGTGGCTCCGTTACTTTTCCTGTCGTTGCTGCGCTTAACAAGCTCCGCCTGCAGCAGCTGACAGACTGACACACAAGAGTCCCAATTGCTGGTAAATCCAGGGAAAATAATTTATTCTTGAGTTGGACACTTTCCCCCCACATAAACAGTAAATCCCCACTTGCAGCAAGCAGTTTTCAACATTTAAAACATTGGTTTCCTTTACTTTTCGGCCGAAGCCGAATATAGCTACCCTGGAGGCAGCCAGACTCACTGTTGTTTAATATTCAGATGACTGGGGCCCTGCATTTGCTTTCTTGCCCTGAACCCCAGTCAGACTCTTTCAAAATGCACAGGAGCATTTCTCCAGCAGGCTGTCTGTGGTCACCGGGTCCCAGTTAGGTGGAAGGGATCCTGGGACCCATGGCACAGTCCCTGAGGCGACCGCAAAACGAGCGGTTTGGTTGGGGGCATAAATTGTGTCATCACAAGTCCCACTGCCCTGCAGGCAGCACCTTTTAATGCGCCACTTGCGAGTGGCATTTTTAAAGCCCCCCGAGACATCTGGGCAGGCAAACGGAGGGGCAAGCAAGACCTGGGGAGCGAGAAAAATTAGGAGGCCAAACTGGGAGAGGTCCGGGAGACAGCGGGAGGAGGACAGAAGGACAGGGCTACGGTAAGCCCAAGCAGGCGGTTTTTGGAACCCCCATTTGCAAGGTGGTCACACATGTGTAAAACATTACTTAGCTTGGATAACCCTACCCCAATTATTGTTTTTTTTTTTTAGTATCTTACCCATTTTTTGGGGTTTTGTGTGTAGTTCGTAGCTTCTGCGATTTAAAGACTGGTTAAATGAGGTTATTTAAATAATCAATTGTAGTGACTTTTGCACACTCGTATTTTTTTCTGTCTTTTTACAAAAATGTTCGATGGCATAGTGTTATTGATTGGGTAATGGATGATTAGTGTAACCCCTAGGTGGTGCTATCTCAAGGGCTACTACCCCTGCCTGCGCAGCTAGTAGCGGGTTAAAGGGCCTGAGTTCTGAAACAGGTGCCTTCACCCGGAGGTCAGGGTTGGTAGTGGTCAAACTAACCTGGGCACAGCCCTCCGGGACACTGTAACCCCCCTCTTTCCCTTCTAGTGGCCTGAGCAATATGCGATAATTACTTTCACAGTACCCCTAGTACACCATACCAGTACCCACACTGTTTGCACTTACCACCAGGGCTGGTTCCTCTGGCTCAACCCTGGGGACCCCCTGTAGAACAAGGTTATGCACAGTAAATAGCAACAGTACAGTACTCTTGGCACAAACTGAAACCACAGTCAGGTTAAATGCAGCAAAAAAAGGTCGGATCTGATTTATTCAGGGGACTTGAACAAGGAAGGGGCGCAATCAGGTTGATTAAAAGCTATATTAAATCAAACGGTTATGCACACACTTTGGGTACCTAGGTAGGAAAATGACAGGCTAGCCGGGAATGTTGCAGCTGGTTGGGGCCCTGTGATGGAAGAAAGCAACGTGCACAACACACACTACTTGTAAGCCGGGGGCTCAGTTTGTGAAAGAAAAAGCAACAAGACAATCGGATGACAACACTTTCGATTTAGCTGTTGTTGCAGGGAGCTACCCTGATGTTTACTCACGATACCCAATACTGGAAACGGGCAGGATGAAATCGGGACTGCAGGTTGTTGAGCTGGAGTGCCAGGAGAAGCGGGGCCCACACGAATCACCGAGGCGTTGTTCCTGTTCAGGTGTTGAGTAGGGGGCTGATCCCCAGGCAGGTCTCTCATCGATGGCGTTCTCTGTGCAGTGGGTAGTCTGGCTGGGCCAGTGTGGCAAGGCCCAGGCCCAATCGAGATGATTTTGGATTCAGTCCATGGGGCTGGATGCGGCTTCCAGCAAGCAGAATACAGTTCAAACCACAGTGGCGAACCAAATCGCGACTCACTAGCAGCACACAGCACATTTACATCTAAGGAAATTTCACTGTACCAGGCAGAAGGCTCTCCGGTCGCAGTTACAGAGTCTCTGCACAATCTGGGAGATCAGAGGTGGCTAGAAGTCCAGACAGGATGATCACATTCAGAAAACCTTCAGTCTTCTTCAGGTAGGAGCCTGGTCACAATTCAGTGGCTTACTTCGCTCTCCAAGTTCGGATTCAGTCTGAAAAAGGCACAATTTCCCTCTCAGGGACAGCAGGCAAGCATGCAGGCCAAAAGTCAGGCCTTTCCACAATTCTCCCGCTCTAATCCACTATGGATTGCTGCTTGAACTGCTTTGAGCTGTTACATCTTCACTTCCCAACTTGGATCTAACTGAAACTGCAAGCAGTGTGGGACTTCCCCAAGATCCAAAAGGTTGGATTGGCTGATCTGTCTGTCAGTCATAACAAGGGCTCCCCCTCCAGGTTATTTTAGGTGCAAAAAGCCCAAAACTACAATTCCCACAAGTTTTGACCCCACCATGTCCCTGTAGGCAGGCTCCATTTTAGAGTCCCAAATGTACTGGTTGGCCCATTTCAGCAGTCCAGGACCAAGATGATGGAAACAAACATTAACTATCCATGCTGCAAAGAAGGTGGGTTAGAACAAACTGCAATATTAGTACTACTCTAACAAATGATCAGCAAACAAGCACATCTTCTAACAGAGCTCCCTTTTAGATTAATTATTACTGCAATCCAGGCAGCTCTTAGAGACAGTACACAGAGGCTATATAGGCACTCTCTGGCAATCGCATTTAAACTGCAAAAATGCAGGGCACCAGCCTGGCAGTGAGCATTTAGACAAGCTCAAGGAAGACTTTTCTGAAACCCCCATTTGTAGGGGGTTACATTAGTAATTGTGATGTCATTCATAATGAAAATGTATATTTATTGGTATGATTGTAAATGTTATTCAGTCTTTAAGAAAGGGTCATGGAGACTAGAAACACGTCTGGCTGTTCATTTTTTTTTTTTTTTTGTTTTGTTTTTAATTTCTCTTTCTCCCCTCCTACGTCCCTGCCAGAGCTGCCCCTTCAGGAGTCGCCAATGAAACCTATCCCTGCCATCAACTCACCTGCTGCTCGGGGCCCCTCATCTTGCCACAGATTGCCTCCCCTGGTGGTGTTCGGGGTGGGGCGAAACCCTTGTACCTTAATTTCTTCTCCGGTCCCTGAGACAGCGGCAGTCGGTGGCAATCAGGACTGGGTTGATTGCTCCATCTACCCGGCTCTGGAGGTGATTTTCCTCTTCTTCGTAGGACGTTGCTGGCCATGACATCAACAGCGCCCGGCGTCTAGCGTGCTCCCCCCTCAATGATGCAGCCCCTGGAGGTGACTGGTTCACAGGCTTCCGCCCATGACCTGTCAAACCCCCAAGGTGCCGACGAGCTGTAATGTCCCCAGCCTCCGCCAGAGGTCACCACTCGCCGAAGTGGATCCCCCACCCTTCCCCCAGAGAAGGTGAGCTGGTGGTGGATGCTCAGCCCCCCCCCCGGGCCAACCCCCGGTGACCCGAGTCCGCTCCCGAACCCGGGTTGCCGGCATGGTGCGGCTGTTCTTTGTTTTAATAAATGTTTTTAGTAATACTGCAGCTTCAGCTTTATTTCTGGATGTGGTGAGTGCCTGGTTATGTTGTTTTTGAAACAACACATATTCCATGTCACAAAATATACCATGAAAGATGCACCTTTTAATCCTTTACTAGACCTTATGGAAGGGGAGGCAAGGGCAGGCAAGTCCACACCAGGCCTTTTTATCAGGCCATGGCCATACCCCAAGTTCAACAATACCCACAGCAAGGGTACAGCAGGGCCAGAAGGGGTTCCAGGCGTGGCTCCCAAGCTCAGCCTCAAGCAAAGCAAGATCCCTGACGTGCATTCCCAGGCTGCTTCCCCACTACCAGTAAGGGCAGATTGACTTACTATTTCCAGGCTTGGAAACGGATCACCACAGACAAGTGGATCCTGGAAGTAGTGAGTCAGGGTTTGTCCCTAAGCTTCAAATCCCATCCTACTTTATGAACTAGAGTGTTCAAGCCAGCTTCCAACGCAGAAAGAAAGCTGCTGGAAAAGGAGGTACAGAACCTGTCGTTGTTAAAGGCAGGGGAACCTGTGCCCCTACAACAAAGGGGAAAGGGTTTTTATTCAAGATACTTCCTCACAATAAAGAAAGTCGGGGACTGGATGCCTATACTGATCTATGCACCCCCAAAACCTCAATAGCTAAGCACTGTACTTTCCTCTAGTCACCTCCTTGCCCTACTTTTGTTGTATCTAGTCCTTATCCCCTTACTTTGCCTTATTTTCCTATCCTATCCTATCCTCCCTCCCTTTTATTGCATCCCAACCCCATTCATTTCCTGACTCTCCTATATCCATCTAATACGGCTAGTATAATGGTACTTGTTCTTATAATATCTCACCCCATTCAAACACCATGAAGTCTTGCTATAATTAGGACTTATTGCAGTTAGCCCCTGGCTCTGAACTGCCCCGGAGAGGAAACAGTTAACTCCAGAGAGATCTGGAGTTCCACAGCGCGAGGGCGCTGTTCAAAGCTCTATCTGGCCAGTTTCAAATGAAACTGCCAGATTCTTTACTCCGCTTTCACTGAACAGTCGCTCCGGAGATCAGCTCCTTCAGCTCGGTTCATTTCGCGGTTCAAGCGAGTTTATTGGTTCATTTGAACCGGCAAAAGTGTCTATTTTACGCATTTTGGGTCAAAGCTCTATCTGTAAACCGTAAGTACTAGTGTTTAAGTCTGTGTGGAAATTCATTATCGGTTCAGTCTGAACCGATCGGTTCTTAAAATAACAATTTATTCATTGAATGGGCTTTTAGAAGTGCGGTTCCCGGTTCTCATCGGTTCTAAAAAAAACCTAGCATTATCTGGGTTTTTTCAAATACCCGTGACACGGTTAGGAACCGATAAGGGTGTCTTGCCTGGCACAGCCATTTAAAGAGCAAGTTTTTTGTTAAGCTGGCATTATGTCTGAGAAACCCAAAAGAAAAACCGGGCCCACTGGGTTTCAACACTGTGATGTCTGTGGGGAAGCCTTTGCCAAGGCTGACCCACAGACCACTTGTGTCTATTGTCTGGGGGCTGACCACCTCCTGTCAGACTGCCAGGTGTGTAAAAATTTCCCTGCAGCCACCCTGGAAAAGAGATTGGGCCAGCTCAGGGAACGAGAGGCCAAAAAGTCCGCTGACCCGGATGGCCAGCCCGGTCCAGCACCCACTGGACCAGAGGGAGTGCCCTCTGACCAGGGCGAGACTTCCTCGGGCAAAAGAAAGGCTGATTCAGAGGAACCAGTCCCAGTAAAAAAGACAAAGAAATCAGCAGGTCTGGAGTCCAAAATTGTCTCTCCAACTGCTGCAGAGATAGCAAAAGCCATACAGATTGTTCAGTCTTTGTCTCAGGGACTTGTCAAACCCCCTTTAGTTGGGAAAAGGGTGGCTCATTCAGGTCCAGTGGTTCAGGATTATGATGTTGAGGATTTTTATGAACCACAGGAGGGGGAGGAGGAATTTGATCAGTGCATTTGTGACTGGGAAGGTCTGGACATGCCCATTGAGCCGGACATTTCTCCAGACAGACCCTTTGAATCTCCCCCTTTGCTGTCTGAGTCCCCTTCTCATTTTAGGTTTTATAAAAAGGTGGCAGAAACCCTCCAGCTCCCTTTAGAGGAGGCTGTGGATGAGCAAGAGGAGCCTGATTATGTAGAAATGATGGATATTCCAGAGTCTAGAAGGTTGTCTATTCCTTTGCATAAGTCATTTAGGAAGCAAACAACGAAGATTTTAAAAAATCCTCATTCTGTCCCTCCTGTAGATAAAAAAATGGACAGAAGGTATACTTTATCAGGCCCTGATACAGACTTCCTCACTGACCAGTGTAGTCATGTAGGTGTTGTTCAAGCTGCAGCCTGTGACAAGGCTAATATTCCCCTGGCCTCACATCCTCCTGATAAGGATTCCAGGAAGATTGATGCCATGGCGAAAAAACAATATATGGCAGCTTCGTTGGGACTCAGACAGGCTAATTATATGGCTTATGTGGCTAGATATCAGAAATCTAGATGGGACACTATATTGCAGTTGGCCAAGCAGACTCAGGGCCAGCTGGCTAGTGAGTTGGAACAAGTGGCAGCTGATGGCATTGAAGCCTCTAAAGTTCAATTTCATACTGCTGTTGATGTTAATGATGTTTCCTCTAGGGTCATGGCCACTTCTGTAGCTCTCCGTAGGTTGGCATGGCTCAGATGCACTAATCTGTCCCAAGATACTCCGTCAAAGGCTATAGATTTTCTGGTGGTAGGAAATTCTCTGTTTGGGGATCAAACAGAAAATTACATGAAAAAGATGGATGAATACAGAACTACCTACAAAGTGCCCAAGCTAAGGAGGCATGCCACTCCACAGAGCATGCCCCAGGGGTAGGGCAGGCCTTACCACAGGCCTTTTTATCAAGTTCAGGCCTCTTCAGCCTTTGCACAGAGGGTTTTTTTCAGAGGCAGAGGTAGACGGGGCACAGGCAGACCCTCTCCCTCTCCTCAGCCTAAAGCTGCTGCCAAGCAGGCACCCTGATGGGGTGTCCAGGGCTGATTCTGTGCAGTGGGGGGCAGGTTGGCTTATTTCAGCCAGAACTGGTTGTCCCTAACCCGGACAAATGGGTTCTGGAGGTGGTAAGCCAAGGTCTGGTTCTCAGCTTCAAGCAGTTCCCAAAGATGAGAGCCAGACATTTTCCTCCTGCAAATCCTTCAGAAGCCTTGCTTTGGAAGCAGAGGTTTCTTCTCTTCTAGACTGCAAAGCAGTGGAAAGGTTCCTCCTTGCCATCAGGGCAAGGGGCTGTACTCGGATACTTCCTTACCCCAAAAGACAGGAGAATGGCGGCCCATCCTAGATTTAAGGTTCCTGAACAAGCATCTTTTGAAACCAAAGTTCAAAATGTTAACTCTGGCAATGATTTTGCCTTCCCTAAGGCCAGGGACTGGCTAGCTTCCCTGGACCTCAAGGATGCCTATTTTCATATCTTGATCAGGCCTTCTCACCGAAAGTACCTCAGGTTCGAACTGCCCTCTGGCCACTACCAGTTCAGAGCAATGCCCTTGACCTCACTTCTGCTCAAGGGTTTCACAAAATGTCTCGCTGTGGTAGTGGCTCATTTAAAGAAGGCAAGGGGTTGCTGTGTTTCCCTACCTGGACGACTGGCTCATAGTGGGTCAGTCTACAGATCAGGTAAAATCCCACTTGCAAGTCACCCAGCAGCTTCTCACTTCTCTGGGATTCCTGCTGAATTTTCCAAAGTCAGTTCTGGAACCAGTTCAGGTACTAACTTTCATAGGTGCAGAGTTGAACACAAAGTCAGCCAGGGCATTTCTTCCCTCGGAAAGAGTGGACAGAATCTTTGCCCTGGCATCCTCCTTTACCCTGGGGTCTCTCGACCAGCAAGGCACTTTCTGCAACTCCTAGGGCACATGGCTGCTTCCACAGCTGTCGTGCAGGGAGCAAGATTTCAGATGAGGGACATCCAGTTCCACTTGAGGTCCTACTGGTCTCAAAGGAAGGACCCCCTTACCAAATTAGTCCCAATGACCAAAACCCTGATCCTAGCCCTTCAGTGGTGGCAGGATCAAAGCAATCTAACTCAGGGGGTTCCCTTCTTACCCGTTCTTCATTCCCTCACCCTCACCACGGATGCCTCCCTGTTAGGGTGGGGGGCTCACTTGGGCGACCTTTCCACTCAGGGAGTGTGGTCCCCTCAGGAATCTCTGCTCCACATCAATCTTTTGGAACTCAGAGCTGTTCTCTTAGCTCTCCAGGCTTTTTCAGCTACTGTCCAGAACAAGGTAGTTCAAGTCAGGACAGACAACACCACAACAATGTGGTACATCAACAAGCAAGGGGGCACTCTGTCTTCAGCCTTGTACACCGAAGCAATGAAGTTGTGGTCTCTGGCTTATTCCCTGAACACCTCCCTGATAGCGGTTCACCTCCCAGGGAAGGACAATGTCCTGGCGGATGCCCTCAGCAGGATTTCTCAGGGCCATCACGAATGGGCCCTGAATCCTCTGGTGCTGGGGACAGTCTTTGCCAGATGGGGCACCCCTCAGATAGATCTTTTCGCAGCCCCAGACAACCACCAACTTCCTCTGTTTTGTTGCAGGCCTCCAGTGCTGGGATCAGTCCCCCTGGACGCCTTTCAGTTGGATTGGAAAGGGAAGTTCCTGTGCCCTTCCTCTCCTCTTCAGGGTACTAGTAAAAATCAGAACTCAGCCCTGCAAAGTGATTCTGATTGCTCCAGACTGGGCCAGGCAGCCCTGGTACCCTCTTCTCCTGTCCCTGACATTCCACCCTCCCCTGACCTTGCCCAGGACCCACGACCTGCTGACCTGTGCACAGGGGAGAGTGTGGTATCCGGACCTCAATTCCCTCCACCTCAAGGCCTGGTTCTTGAGGAGCTAGAATTGCTGATTTACACCTTTCTCAAGGTGTCGTCTGGATATTTTGAAGGCTTCTAGGAAGCCTTCCACTAGAGCCACTTACAGACTCCAAGTGGAAGAGGTTTTCCTTTTGGTGTTCTGAGAAGCAAATTGTACCAGAATCTGCTGACTTGGCCATTTTATTGGACTATTTGGTCCATCTAAATTCCCTAGGCCTCAAACCAGCTACTTTGAAGGTTCATCTAGCAGCTGTTTCTGTTTTTGTTTCTGCAGGGAAACCTGTTTCCCTCTCCTCTCACCCTGTGTTTTCCAAGTTTTTTAAGGGGTTACTTCACACTAACCCTCCCTTTCAGGAACCAGCTCCGGCTTGGGATCTGAATGTTTGCATTGCTCAGCTAATGCAATCCCCTTTGAGCCTCTGTCTTGGCAGATCTCAAGTTTTAACTGGAAGACTGTCTTTCTAGTGGCTATCACTTCTGCTAGGCGTATAAGTGAATTACAAGCCTTGTCAGTGGAAAAGGATTTTATTTCTTTTCACAGAGATAAAGTAGTCCTCAGGACTAACAGAAAGTTTTTACCTAAAGTGGTTTCAGATTTTCATCTCAACCAATCCATCTCTCTTCCAGTATTTTTCACTGAGCACTCTTCCTCAGGGGAGAGGAGACTGCACAGTTTGGACGTCAAAAGAGCTCTAAGCTACTATTTGGAACGCACCAAGGGTCATAGGTTTGAATCCCTCCAACTCTTCCTTACCTATGGAGAAGTGGGCAAAGGGAGACCTGCCACTAAGAGGACAATCGCAAGGTGGATTGTCTCTTGTATCCAGTTCTGTTACCAAAAACTAGGTAGAGAACCTCCCTCAGGACTGAGGGCTCATTCCATCAGGGGTACAGCTGCATCTCTAGCGGCTGCTAGAGATATTCCCATTTTGGAAATTTGCCAAGCTGCTACCTGGAAGACAGTCCACACCTTCACCAAGCATTATTCCTGGGCGTCCAGTCCAGGAGAGATCTCGTTTTGGCACAGGCTGTGCTTGAGAGCCTATTCCCTAGTAGGTTCTGGCCCTCCTCCATGGAGGTACTGCTGTATAATCTGCAATAAGTCCTAATTATAGCAAGACTTCATGGTGTTTGAAGAAAAAATTACTCACCTTAGTAATTGCTTTTCTTCTCATGGAGTCTTGCTATATTAGGACAACCCCCACCCCTCTCAGAATTCCTACTTTGGTACGGGGTTGGCAAATTAGTGCAAGCACTGTGTCATGCCATTTTAGTCTCTCTAGTTTCCCCCCTCCTTGTTTCATTTGGGTTAGGGAACTAGGTAATTCTATTTTTGTTAAGTGGTAGATGGTCCCTCTCTGGACTTGAGTCTTTTGGGGAGAGGGGGCCTATTAGTGCTTGTCAGGGGTGATCCTAACAACAATAGGTAATATTGTTTTTATTCTGTGATTATTGTTGTGTTTTGTTGTTTTACTACTGGTAGGTAGCCAATGGCTAGTGTAGAGCTTTTCCACACAGACTTGCTATGTTAGTTTAGCTTCGTAAAGAACCTGGCAGTTTCATTTGAAACTGGCCAGATAGAGCTTTGAACAGCGCCCTCGCGCTGTGGAACTCCAGATCTCTCTGGAGTTAACTGTTTCCTCTCCGGGGCAGTTAAGAGCCAGGGGCTAACTGCAATAAGTCCTAATATAGCAAGACTCCATGAGAAGAAAAGCAATTACTAAGGTGAGTAATTTTTTCTTTTCGCTTCCTGAATTGCTGCCAAATTAATTTATTTACTGTATTTGCTCTCTTATCTTTCTAGGTTATACATTATTGTTGAATCAATTGTACTTATTGTTTTTTTCCTGTTTGCACTGTATTGTTATTGTCTAAGCTTTTACTGTTTAAGATTGTTCTGTCTTTGTTGAACAAATGTTTTGTTTCTGTAAACTCCCAGGTCATGCCTGAAAATAGTTATTGCTATGGCTAGTGCACCTTACCCGGTCAACAAAAAATAAATAAAATAAATAAATCCTAGACCTAAGGGTGCTAAACAGGTACTTACTAAAGCCAAGTTTCAAAATGGTAACCTTGTCATTGATTCTGTCAGCTCTACAAAAAGGAAATTGGCTGGCATCTCTGGACCTAAAAGATGCTTACTTCCACATCCCCCGTAAGGAAGTCTCACAGAAAGTACCTCAGGTTCAGACTCCCTTCAAGTCCTTACTAGTTTTAAACCCTGCCATTCTGTCTCATTTCACTTCCAAAAGTGTTCGCAAAGTGCCTGGCAGTGGTTGTGGCACGTGTGCGAAGGCAACGTTTTACAGTTTTCCCCCTATCTGGATGACTAGTTGGTGGTGGGAAAATCACCACAAGTAGAAAAACATCTGCAGCTCACCCTTGGACTTATGGAGTTGCTGGGGTTCCTGGTAAATCTTAAAAAGTCAGTCCTTCTCCCTGTACAAGTGCTGCAGTTCATAGGAGCAGAATTAAATACCCAGGAGGGGCAGGGCTTACCTACCTCTGGACAGGGTAAAAGTATTCTACAGGTGGCAGGTTACTTCAGCCTGAACAAACCAGAATCTGCAAGACAGTTTCTACAATTACTGGGCCACGTGTCAGCCACCACTAGCACAGTTCTGGCTTCCAGGTTCCAGATGAGAGACATCCAGTTCCACCTAAGGGTTCATTGGTGTCAAAGAAAGGATCCTCTTTTAGAGCCGGTTCCAGTAACAAAAATGTTACATCTAACCCCAGTAATACTCAGGTATTTGTAACTCTTGCAACGACCCTTTAGGATGGAGCTGCCCAGAAAGATGGAACATATGCAAAAGATTCCATCTTTTGCATGTGCCACTTTTTCAAATGCTGCCTTCTACTAACTGCCTTAGTTCTAAACCCCTCGGATTTCTCTCTCTCTCCACCTGTCAAGACTAGATGCACGGAGATCCTCTCCTCATCATCTTGTTCTGACATGAGAAAACTTATATATGTATTCTTTACATTTAATTTGCTGCCTTTTACTTTTTGTAATTTTAAGTTAAACCGTAGTTTTAGTGTTTAAATTGTAAGTTTTCTTGGTGTGTCTCGGTTCAGTATAACCAGAGTTTTCTGACTGAATAACTCCTTTAGTTATGTTTCATTTTATTAAATTTAGCCTGTTTTAAGAACCACTAATACTGGTTGCTGAACCGATAGCCCTGGTTCACTTTTACCTCGGTTCCCGGCTTCCGATCAGTTCTGGAACCAAAAGCAACTGCTAAATAAACTTTAAATGAAAATTTTTTTTTAGCAGTTGCAACTTTTATCAGTTTTATATTGAGAATGTCAGAAAAACCGAGAAGAAAAACTGGTGCTCTCTGGCAAATGAGCTGTAAAGGGTAAGTTTTCTAGCCTGGCCATGTCTGAGAAACTCAAGAAAAAAGTGGTCCCACTGGGCTTCAACACTGTGGTGAGTGTGGGGATGCCTTTTCTAAGGCAGACCCTCGCATCACTTGTGTTTATTGTCTGGAGTTTGACCACCTCGATTCAGACTGCCAAATTTGTGAGAATTTTCCAAAGGCCACCCTGGGAAAAAGGCTGGATAGGCTGAAGGAAAAGGAGGCCAAGAAGTCTGCTAATCCGTATAGCCAGTCCAGTTCGGTTCCTACCAAACCAGATGGGGTGCCCACTGACCTGGACGATATGTCCTCTGGCAAGAGGAGATCCGACTCTGAGGGGCCGGTTCCGTCGAAACGCTAAAGGAAATCTGCCGGTTTGGATCCAGAACCACAAACTCCAACCGCAGAAGAAATAGCCAGCGCGATAAACATAATGCAATCGCTCCGGTCGGTTCTGCCTGATCTGGCGCCGCTCGGTAGGCGCTCGGGTTGGTTGGTTCCCCTGGTTCCGTATGAATGTTATGAACCGGAGGGGGACGGGGAGGAAGAACATCATGATGATGACGACGACGACGACTACAGTTATGAAGGTCTGGATGTGCCCATTGAACCGGACATCTCCCCAGACAGGCCTTCCAATGTTTTCCCCTCCCAGGCTTTCTGAGTCGTAATCCCACTATTTGTTCTACAAGAAAGTGGCAGATACCTTCCAGCTTCCCTTGGTTGAAGCTGTTGAGGAACAAGAGGAGCCTGATTTTGTGGAGATGATGGACATCTCAGAGTCCAAGAGGTTGTCTATTCCCCTCCATAAATCCTTGGGGAAATGGACACAGAAAATTATTCAAACTCCAAACTCTTTACCTCCTGTGGATAAAAGAATGGGCAGACGGTATATGCTTTCAGGCTCAGGTACAGAGTTCTTGTTCCACCAGTGCAGCCATGTTGGGGGTAATGCCAGCTACAGCCTGTGACAAGGCTAACATACCCTTGGCTTCCCACCCCAAAGATAAAGACTCTAGGAAGGTTGATAGGTTGATGCTATGGCCAAAAAACAGTACTTTGTATCCTCCTTGGGACTCAGGCAGGCTAATTATATGGCCTACACAGTCAGATACCAGAAGTCTAGATGGGATACTGTTCTGAAGCTGGCTAAACAGGCCTCCCCCAGCTAGCCAAGGAGCTGGAGGAGGTGGCTGCTGATGGGATTGAGGCATCCAAAATGCAATTCCATGCTGCTCTGGACTTGAATGATGTGGCATCACGAGTCATGGCTACATCTGTGTCTCTTAGGAGGTTTGCTTGGCTCACATGTACTAGCCTCTCACAGGACACTCTGGCTAAGGCCATGGATTTCCCTGTGGTGGGTAATTCTCAGTTTGGAGAGCAGACAGAGAATTGCGTGAAGAAAATGGATGATTATTGGACCACCTACAGGAGTGCACAGGCCAAAGAAAGGCAGACAACTCCTCAGAAGCAGCAGTCTAGGGGCAGGCCCTTTCACAAGCCTTTCTACCAAGCTCACGCCTCTTCTTCTTTTCCACAGAGGGGGTTCTTCAAAGGGAGAGGTAGGAGGAGGAGGATGAGCAGGGCGGCATCCTCCTCCCAGCCCAAGGCTCCTGCCAAGCAGACACCCTGATGTGTCAGCCCGGGTTGACTCCCCAGTCCCAGTAGCAGGCAGGCTGGCTTACTACTTCCAGGCTTGGAAGTCTGTTATCTCAGACAAGTGGGTCCTGGAAGTAGTAAGCCAGGGACTGGCACTCAGTTTCACAAAGTTACCAAAAGTGAGGGCCAGATTCTTTCCACCTGCAAACCTTTCCGAGACCATTGCTCTAGAAGCAGAGGTTTCCCCTCTGCTAGCCCTCAGGGCTGTAGAAAGAGTTCCTACTCAGCACAGGGGCAAAGGTCTATATTCCAAAAACGTCCTTACCCCAGAAAAGACAGGGGAGTGGCGACCCATCCTAGACCTAAGGTATCTAAACAAGTACATCTTAAAACCAAAGTTCAAAATTGTGACTCTGGGAGTAATTCTTCCCTCTCTAAGGCCAGGGGATTGGCTAGCTTCCCTGGACCTCAAGAATGCCTACTTTCACATCCCAATCAGGTGCTCTCACAGAAAGTACTTCAGGTTCGAGTTGCCTTCAGGCCATTATCAGTTCAGAGCAATGCCCTTTGGCCTAACATCAGCTCCAAGAGTGTTCACAAAGTGCCTAGCAGTAGTAGTGGCCTTCCTCAGGAGGCAAGAGATTTCCATATTCTCATACCTGGATGACTGGCTCATTGTGAGGCAGTCTCCAGACCGGGTCAAGTCAGCCCTACAAGTAACTCAACAGCTGCTCACTTCTCTAGGTTTTCTTCTCAATCTGTCAAAGTCTGTTCTCGAACCAGTACAACTCCTCACCTTTATAGGGATAGAGTTGGATACTGTGCAGACAAAGGCCTTTCTCCACTTGGCAAGGGTGAGGGCCCTTACAGATCTTGCTTCCTTTTTCCGCCCTCTGGTGTCTTGACCAGCAAGACATTTTCTTCAGCTCATGGGCCACATGGCAGCATCCATTGCGGTGGTACAGGGAGCCAGATTTCAAATGAGGGACATTCAGTTTCACCTGAGGTTCTTTTGGTACCAGAAAAAAGATCCCCTAACCAAATTGATTCCAGTGACTCAGACTCTGGTCCAAGCTGTCCAGTGGTGGTTGGATCAGGACAATCTCAGGCAAGGTGTCCCGTTCATCAGCCAGACTCATTCAGTGGTACTAACCACAGATGCCTATCTCCTGGGCTGGGGAGCCCACCTGGGAGCTCTTACAGCACAAGGTGTCTGGTCTCCTCAGGAGTCTCTCCTTCCTAACAATCTCCTAGAACTCAGGGCAGTATTCCTGGCCCACCAAGCTTTCTCAGACTCGGTGAGGAACAAATTGGTTCAGGTCAGGACAGACAGCACCACCACTATGTGGTACATCAACAAGCAGGGAGGCACTCAGTCTATGACCTTGTGCATGGAAGCCATGAAGATATGGTCTCTAGCTTATGCCCTGCAAGCATCCCTAGTGGCAGTCCATCTACCAGGGAAGGACAATGTGCTAGCAGATGCCCTGAGCACAGTCTCTCAGGGCCACCATGAATGGGCCCTGGATTCCTTCATACGGAAAGTAATCTTTTCCAGGTGGGGCACTCCAGAGATGGATCTCTTTGCAGCCCCAGACAATCACCAACTTTCTCTCTTCTGTTGCAGGCCTTCAGTCCTGGGTACAGTCCCCCTGGATGCTCTGGTTCTGGATTGGGAGGGCAAATTCCTTTACGCCTTCCCTCCCTTTCCCCTGTTATTCAAGGTCCTGGTCAAGATCAGGTTGCAACTTTGAGGGGTTATCCTGATTGCTCCAGACTGGGCCAGATAGCCTTGGTATCCTCTGTTACTGTCCCTAGCAGTCCATCTCCCCCGTCTTTTCCCAAGAGGCACAATCTGCTAACTTCCTCTCAGGGGAGAATCTGGTACCCCAGTCTCCAGTCTCTCAACCTCAAGGCCTGGGGGTGTTGGATATTCTTAAGGCCTCTCGAAAACCTGCCACCAGAAAAACGTATAATTCCAAATGGAAGAGATTCAGCATTTGGTGTTCCCATAATAAGGGTATCTTACCAGATGCTGCTGATCTTGCTACAGTTCTGGATTACATGGTTCATCTTAATGGCCTAGGCCTCAGGCCAGCCACTTTAAAAGTTCATTTAGCAGCTGTATCTGCATTTCTGTCAGCAGGGAACAACTCTTCCCTGGCATCTCACCCTGTCTTTTATAAGTTCTTTTAAAGGCCTGGTTCATATCAACCCTCCCTTTAGGGACCCCACTCCTGCTTGGGATCTCAATGTTTGCATTGCTCAGCTCATGTAACCTCCTTTCGAGCCTCTGGCTTTCGCCAGACTCAAGTATTTGACCTGGAAGACTGCGTTCCTGGTAGCTATCACTTCGGCCAGGTGTATTAGTGAATTGCAGGCCCTGTCAGTGAAGCCAGATTTTATCTCATTCCATAGAGATAAGATGGTTCTCAGAACCAACAGGAGGTTCCTTCCCAAGGTGGTCTCAGATTTTCATCTGAACCAGTCCATGTCTCTCCCTGTGTTCTTCACTGATCACCCTTCTTGAGGGGCAAGACAATTGCACAGTTTAGATGTTAAGAGGGCACTTAGTTATTACATTGAGCATACTAAGGCACACAGGAGTGAGTGTCTTCAGTTGTTCCTCACTTTACGGTGAAGTGGGGCAGGGTAGACCTGCCACTAAAAGAACTATTGCCAGGTGGATTGTCTCCTGTATACAGTTTTGCTGTACTGAGCTAGGTAAAATACCTCCCTCAGGCCTGAGGGCTCACTCGACTAGGGGTACAGGTGCTTCCCTGGCTGCTTCCCTGGCTGCTGCCAGGGATATACCTTTACTAGAGATATGCAAAGCAGCCACCTGGAGAACTGACAATACTTTCACCAAGCATTACTCTCTGGATATCCAGGCTAGGAGTGATGCTCAGCTTGGAACAGCAGTACTGCAAAGCCTATTCCCAAAATAGATTCGGTACCCCCCTCCATGGCGGTACTGCTTGGTAGTCTGCATATGTCTGAATACAGCAAGACTTCATGTTGTTTGAAGAAAAAATTACTCACCTTAGAAAACTGTGTTTCTTCTAATGGAGTCTTGCTGTACTCTGACCTCCCCTCCCAGAACCTGTATTTTGGGAAGTGGGCTGGCAGGTACAGTGTTGCACCTCAGGGGTGTACTTGGCACCCCTCCTTTTTAGAAGGGGGGGGTTGGTTATTGTTATTCTTTTACTTACAGTTATATATTGGTTCACTACCTGTTTTTTTTTTTTTGTCTTGAGTTCTCGACTTGAGTCTTTGGGGGACCCAACCTGTTGCTATATGTGCTTTACATTTCCACTGTAGGAGTGTAGTTAGTTAGTAGTAGCTCATAAGAATCTGACGGTTACACTCTGAAGCACTACAGACAGAGGTTTGAAACCAAGCTCAAGCCCACCGTTATATGCTTCCTGCATAGAGGTAACTCTTTCCTCTCCGGGGCAGTTCAAGTGCTGTGGCTAACTGCATATGTCAGAATACAGCAAGACTCCATTAGAAGAAACACAATTACTAAGGTGAATATTTTTATTTATTTATTTATATATATATATATTTTTTTTTTTTTACTGTAGGTGAAACCACAACTACTACTACTGCAACTTCTACCCCTGAGACAGGTATACAAGCAGTTCCTAAGAGGCTTGCTGAACCGGCTAACTCCCTGGTTCCCTCAAAGAAATCAAAGAAAACAGAACCCCCTGCTGGACAACATTCGGGGACTTCTGTGCCTGCTATAATTCCTGCCAACTCCTGAAGAAATTGCACAGGCCTTTAAGGTAATTCAGACATACAAGGGCTGTCTGTCTCTCAACAACAGACTCCTGCAAAGCAGTCTGTCTCTTCTGCTCAGTCTTCCTATTATTTAAGAGGAAGAATATGGTTGAGGTTTCCCCTAATCAGGAATTTGGCTCTCCTCACAGAGCATCTGAGAGAATGGTGGATGCTTTAGACATCCCCACTAAAGAGCTTTTCCTTCCTGTAAATAAATTCTTCAAGAAAGATACTTTAAAGATTTTACAACCTCCAAGCTCTGTTCCCCCTCTTGATAAGAAGCTGGATAAGAAATATCAGCTGGACAGGGATGGAGCTGAATTTTCATTCACCCACCCTGTTCACCAGGGAGTGTCGTCGTCGTCATAATCGCCATCATCATCATCATCACCACCACCACCACCACCACCACCACCACCATCCTCATCATCATCAATCATCTCTTTATTCTAACCCCAGTAGTATTCAGGTATTCATAACTTCTGCAGAGTCCCTGTAAGACTGAACTGCCCAGAGAGATGGAATGCTATGCAAATGATGGAATCCTTGCATGTGCTATTTTTCAAATGCTGCCTTGAACTAACTGCCCTAGTTCAGTATACACCTCCTGTGGTGAAACCCCTACAGCGACATGCATCGCTGCCGACAACAGTGCCATGTTGCTGTAGGGGATGCATCTGGGGCTGGGCAATGCCTTCCCCCATCCTGCACCCCCTCCCAAACCAACTTCGACTCAGAGTTGGTATCTGTAGTAACTGGGGGTGCAGGTTGCAGAGTCCCCCGCATGCAGGGTTTGGGGCGAAGCACCCCCCCAAAGAAATAACAGTCCCTGCTGTCCACGGCTCCCTGCTAACTGCAAATCGCAATTGACTGGGAGCCTGGCGCTGTGATGCCGGTCGACAGGTTAGTTGTCGACTCAGCATCATTGATCCCCCTGGTTTTAAACCCTCAGATTTCACTCTCTGCCTGTCAAGACCAGAATCTCGGAGATCCTCTCCTCGTCTTCTTGTCCTGACACAATAAAACGTATAAAAATACATAGGTTTATTTATCCTTTTTTTTTTGTTACCTTTAGCTAGTGTTTTTGTTTTACTAAACCATTGTTTTAGTGTTAAAGTAATTACTTCTCAGTTTCTCCCAGTGCGGTTTAACCAGTGGGGAACCAGGGCTTTTCTTAGAGATTTTCAGAGTTTCTTGACATGTAAAATTTAAGTTTTCTATTTAAAGGGGACAGGAAATAGCTGCATTAATTAGCAGCTGTTAGTAATGTTACTACTAACAGAAATGAAAGATCTGCCTCCAAATGAGCCATATTGAACTGTACCTGAATAAACACAGATGTGAAAAATTGTGTTTTCAGTAGTTTCCTTTTTATGGACAACATTCTGCACAGTTCCGTTCACGGAACCAGTAATTTGGAGTTTTTACTATGTCATGGTTTCAGTACAGAATGTTAAACATGACCTATTGTCCTATCAGAACCATGTTTAGAGTTCTGTGCTCAAACCATGACATAGTTAAAACTCCAGATCACTAGTTCCATGAAGAGATCTGTAACAGAATGCTGCCCATAAAAACAAAACAATGCAAAATGCAGTTTGCCATATCACTTTTTATGCAGGTACAGTTGCGTATAGATAATTAAGGCTTATGGATATAATTTCTACAACTGGGAATGTCATAAACAGCTGCAGATTAGAAATCATTTCCTGTCCTCTTTAAATTGTGAACTACTAATCCTGGTTCTTGAACCGTTAACTCTGGTTCATTTCTCGGTTCGGTTCCTGGTTCTGAAAGTTTTTTCTCGATTGAGGAACCCACTGCAAGCGCTAAATAAGGTTTTAAAATCCTTCTTATATAGTGTTTTTTTTTTGTTTGTTTATTTTTTTCTCCCTCTACTTTCAGAATGTCTGAAAAACCAAAAAGAACTGGTGAACCAGGTTTCAAACCTTATATTGACTATGGTGAGATTTTTGACAAAGCAGACAAGCATAATCTTTTTATCGTCTATTTGGATTTTGAACATGTAAAAACAGACTGATATTTGTAAAACTTTTCCGGAAAAAACAGTGGAAAAGCACATTGAAAGGCTCAAGAAAAAGATGTCTGTTTCCAAGGGTCCTCGAGCTTTGACCAGCTGACACCTTCTGTTCCTGTGGGTGAAACCACTTTGACTTCATCATCTGTAACTGCCACCTCTGAGACAGGTACACAAGCAGTTCCAAAGAGGCTTGCTAAACTGGCTGACTCTCCGGTTCCCTCAAAAAAACATAAAAGGACAAAACACACAGAACCCCCAACTGAGAAGCAATTGGGGACTTCTGTGTCTGCAGTAAAAATGCCAAGTGCAGATGAGATTGCATAGGCCTTTTGTGTTATCCAGGCTTTACAAGGGATGTGACTGCTCCTTTGCCTCAGACTCCAACCAAACAGACTGGCTGTTCTTCTCAGTCTTCTCTTTATGAGCAAGAAGACTATCTGGATTTTGATGTGGAGGATGAAGGGGACCCCACTGAACTAGAGGTTTCCTCTGAACAAGAATTTGGCTCTCCAAGGGCATCAGAGGATTTTTCCTGTAATTTTACCTTTATAAGAAGGATGGTGGATGCATTAGACAATCCCACAAATGAAGTTATTGAGGATGAAAAAGAAGAGGAATACATGGAACTGATGGGGTTAACACCCACTATAAAGCTGTTTCTTTCCATTAACAAATTCTTTAAAAAAAAAAAAAAATGCCTTAAAAATACTGCATACACCAAATACTGCTCCACCTCTGGATAAGAGGTTGGATAAAAAGTATCAGTTAGAAAGGCAGGGTGCTGAATTTTTGTTCTGTCACCCTGACCATCAGGGGGTGGTGCAAGTGGTAGCTTGTGACAAGGCAAGGGTTCCACTAGCCTCCCATCCCCCTCACATCGGAGCAGGAAAAGCGTCAGCTGCCAATGGCCCCAACGTGAACTCCAAGGCCTCCTTCACCGGATCCTTCCCCTCCGTCCGGCCCCAAGGACCCGACTCCGGGCAAGTGACCAGATCCTTTATCTGATCCTCAGCCCTGGGAATTTTCCAGGCCAACGTATTTCTCCAGACCAGTAGACATTCTGCTTTCAGCCATCAGTTCTCTGAGTGACCAAGATTCCTCGGACTCGGACAGTGATATGGCCCACTCCGACTCCGATCTGGAAACCCCTACACTAGAAGACACCAAACCTAAAGAGTTTCCAAAATCCCCTCCAGAGGACCCCTCCTTCTTGGAGCTCCTGAGGAAGATTCAAGCAGTCTGTGATTGGTGCACCGTTGCCAGGATCCGCAAAGACAGAGATTGGCAGCCCACCTTGATTTGGCAGACTCTTCTACAAACCTCATTCCACCCTGTATATAGCTGCATGAGGACTTAGTAACCACTATCTGAAAACAGCCTTCTTCACTGGCCCCAGTGGCAAGAAAAGCAAATGGGCTTTATCAATCTCCAGATGACAGGGATTTTCTTAGTCTCCACCCCAAAGCAGGCTCTATGGTCATCAGTGCAGCCCATGACCAGTCCGCAAAACTGAAACACCTTCGTCCCCCCCCCCCCGATTAAAGTATCCAAAATTCTGGACCAGTATGGCCAGAAGATTTATTATTCTTCTACCTTGGGTATTTGGGCACTTAATTATGTCACCCACATAGGAGACTATCAAAAATCTGTCCTAGATCAGTTAGAGTCCAAATATAGACTCTCTTCAGGACTCCTCTATAAAAGAAGAGATGGCAGATCTGGTTAGGTCAGCTAGATCTGCATGCTGACATATGTTACATGCCATCTGTGATGCAGTGGATGCTGCAGGTAGGGGCTCGGCAACAGCCATTAGTCTGAGACATCACGCGTGGCTTCGGATTTCAGGCCTGACATCTGAGGTCCAGACAGCCATACAGGATTCTCCATTCAGAGGGTTGGTCCTTTTTGGCAGAGATGTCAAGGACATTATTACTGACCTCCAAGATAAAGGGTAAGGCACTACGTTCTGTACAGTTAATGTACAAACCCCCACAGAAACCGAAATGGGCATTTCGGAGACAACAATGTTGCCAACAAAGACAAAATCAGAACCAACGTCAAAACAAACACTGGGCAACTTCCGCCGGTAGGGCCCCCTGGCTAAGTCTCACAAAGCCTCAGGAGCTGCAGCCTCAGCCTTGCTCTCTGCCTTATGACTCCTTTACCCTCCCGCCTCCACTGATCAGCACCCCAGAGGAGCCAGTAGAGGGAAGGTTCTCCCATCATCTTCCGGAATGGGAGAAAATCGCAACAGACTAATGGGTGCTTCAACTGGTGGCAAAAGGCCACACAGTAGAATTCATAGACAGACCTCCGACAGAACCTACAGGTCACTCATTCTACCCACCCCACCACTTACCCTTGGTAATGTCTTTATGTCTTTATAAGTAACATTGCGGGGTACTGGAGGGGAAGGTATGTCTCTTTGCAGATAACACAAAGATCTGCAACAGGGTTGATAGGCAAGGCGGGGTGGAAAGGATGAAAAGGGACTTGGCAAGGTTGGAGGAATGGTCAAATGTATGGCAGCTTAGAGTCAATGCAAAGAAGTGCAAAGTAATGCACCTGGGAAATAAAAACCCAGGGCAAGAGTACACAATGGGGGTGAGATACTGACAGCAACAAAAATGGAAAGGGACCTGGGGGTAGTCATATCAGATGACCTAAAGGTGGGCCAGCAATGTGAGAAGGCAGTAAGAAGGGCTGGAGGGATACTGGGATGTATAGGGAGAGGCATCACCAGTAGAAAACAGGAAGTTGTTGGCCCTCTGTACAGACAGTTGGTAAGACCACATCTGGAGTACTGTGTACAGTTCTGGAGACCCCATCTCTGCAAAGACACAGACAGGATGGAGGCTGTCCAGAGGAGGGCAACCAAAATGGTGCAAGGTCTGCACCAGAAGACATATGAAGAAAGACTAAAGGAGCTTAAGATGTATAGCCTCAAGGAAAGGAGGGAGAGGGGGACATGGTAGAAACTTTCAAATACCTCAAGGGAATCAACAAAGTCCAAGAGGGTAGCATCTTTCAAAAAAAGAGATGTGCAAGAACAAGGGGACACAATTTGAAGATAGAGGGGGGATGGCTCAGAGGTAATGTGAGGAAGTATTTCTTCACAGAGAGGGTTGTAGATGCATGGAACAGCCTTACTGAGGAGGTCGTAGAGTCAAAAACAGTGGAGAATTCAAGAATGCATGGGACAGACATAAGGCAATTCTAGTGGGGGGGAAGTAGGCTGTTCGTTAACTAGGATCTGCAGCTTATCCATGAGGTAAGGAAATGGGCACACTAGGTGGGCCAAGCGGTCCTTATCTGCTGTCAAATTCTATGTTTTTTTGTTAAGAGAGGAAATAACATCCCTGCTGGAAGAGGCAGCAATAAAACCAGTTCCTGCAAAACATCTAGGGAAAGGTTACTACTATCATTTCTTCCTGGTTCCCAAGAAGACAGGTGACCTCAGACCAGTCCTAGATCTGAGCTCTCTGAACCTCTTTGTGCAATACAAGAGGTTCAGAATGCTGTCTCTTCCCAGCCTACTTCCTCTCTTACAGAAGGATCAGTGGCTGTGGGTCCTGGATATGCAGGATGCTTACTTGCACATCTCAATCTGCCCACAACACCGCAAATTCCACCGATTTTTGCTTTCAGGGGGAACATTTCCTGTTCAAAGCACTACTCTTTGGCCTTTCCTCAGCTCCCAGGGTATTCACAAAATGCCTAGTGGTGGTGGCAGCTTTCCTGCGCGGAAAAGGGTCCGAGTTTTCCCATACCTGGACGATTGGCTGATCTCAGCCCCATCCAGGGAGGCCCTAGACTCAGCTCTGCATCTTACCCTGGACACCTTCCAACGAGTGGGTACAATGGTCAACTATGCCAAATCCCACCTGGTCCCTGCCCTGCAGCTCCAATTTATTGGGACAGCTTTGGATACTATCCATGGCAAGGCTTTCCTGCCACAAGGTAGTAGAGTAACATTACAGCATCAGGCACGCCTGGTGGCCTTTCAGAAGAAAATCTCAGCCAGAACGATTCTTTGGCTGCTAGGGCTCATGGCAGTGGCCATCCCTTTGGTCCCCTTAGCCAAACTGCACATGAGCATCTCTCAGTGGACCCTCAGCGTGCAGTGGGATCAGAGATCAGATGATCTGGATCACGAGATCCTAGTCTTGGATCCAATGGCACAGGATCTTTTGTGGTGACAAAACCAGGACAACCTCTCGGAGAGGGTTCCATTTTGCTTAGACAACCCCTCTAAACATTGACAGTGGATACTTCAGGCTTGGGATGGGGGGCACGCCTGGGACCACACAGAACACAGGGTATTTGGTCCCATGTCGAACAGTCTCTTCACATCGGCATACTTGAGATGAGAGCTGTGCTGAATGCCCTTGAGGCCTTCCAACATCTAATTTTCCCAGGTCATCTTATGATTCAGACAGACAGACATGTGTATAGTATGATACATAAACAAAGCGGAACCTGCTCTTAGCCCCTTTGCCGCTAAGCAATGAGAGTGTGGTACTGGGGAGCCAACCACGACTTACATTTGATGGCAGTTTATGTGCCAGGCATTCAAAACATCCTGGCAGATACACTCAGCTGCACGCAAGCCAGAGCACACGCATGGGAGCTCAGTCGGTGGTAAATGACATCTTCGCAAGGTGGGGAAGACCTCTCAAATAGATCTGTTCGCCTCCCCACTCAATGCAAAACTACCAACCTTCTGCTCGCTCACTCCAGGGCGTGTGTTTTCTGGTGAGACGCTGTGTCTGTTTGCTGGAGGGGGAGGTTCGTGTGCGCTTTCCCTCTGCTCCCATTCATTCAGAGAGTGCTAATGAAACTCCAGGCAGAAAGAGCATGGATGATTCTCATTGCTTCCTTCTGGCCGAGACAAATATGGTTCAAACAACATGAAATCTTGCTGTATTCTGACATATGCAGTATGCCCCAGCACTGCAACTACTCAGGAGAGGAATGGGTTAAATTCTATGCAAGGCATAGAATCTTGAGCTCAAGCTTGGTTTTCAAACCTCTGTCTGTGGTGCTTCAGAGTGCAACCGTCAGATTCTTTACTCCGCCTAACTGTGAAGTCGCTCCAGAGATTTCTCCTTCGCTTTGGTTTGGTAAAAGTTTGAATTGCATTGTTTGTTTTTTTCAACCGATTTTTTTATTTTTTTTATTTTCGGTTTTCGAGCCTCTATCTACGGTACAGTAAGTAGTGTAGATAAGGTAGTGGATTTGCCCATTGAACTAGACAACTCCCCAGACAGACTCTCTGATGTCTCCCCTCCAAGTCTTTCTGAATCCCCATCTCACTATTTGTTTTAGAGAAAGGTGACTGAAACCCTCCAGCTCCCTATGGTTGAAGCTGTTGAGGAAGAAGAGCCTGATTTTGTGGAGGTGATGGACATCCCAGAGTCCAAAAGGTTGTCTATTCTCCTCCATAAATCCCTTGGGAAACAGACAAAAAAGATCTTACAGACACCAAGCTGTTTGCCTCCTGTGGATGAAAGAATGGAAAGGAGGTATATGCTTTCAGGCTCAGGTACAGAGTTTTTGTTCAACCATTGCAGCCATGTTGGGGTAGTGCAGGCTGCTGCCTGTGACAGGGCTATCATACCTTTGTCTTCACAGTCCCCAGATAAAGACTCCAGGAAGGTGGATGCCACGGCCAAAAAATAATATTTGGCATCCTCTTTGGGACTCAGAAAGGCAAATTATATGGCCTATGCAGCTAGGTACTGGACGTCCAGGTGGGAAAGAGTTCTGGAAGTGGCTAAAAAGGCTTTCCCCCCAGCTAGCCAAAGAGCTGGAGGAGGTGGCTGCTGATGGGATTGAAGCATCCAAAGTGCAGTTTCATGCTGTTGTGTGTGGACTCCAGTGATGTAGCATCAATAGTCATGGCTACATCTGTGTGTCTCAGGAGATTTGCTTGGCTCAGATGCACTAGCCTTTATCAGGACACCCAGGCTAAGGCCATGGATTTTCTTGTGGTGGGTTGAGCAGACAGAGACTTGCATGAAGAAAATGGATGAGTACAGGACCACCTACAGGAGCGCACAGGCCAAAGAAAGGCAAGCCACTCAGAAGCAGCAGTCTATTGGCGGAGGCAGGCCTTTCCATAGGCCTTTCTACCAAGCCGAGGCCTCTTCTCCCTTTCCTTAGAGGGGGTTCTTCTGAGGGAGAGGCAGGAGGGGGATAAGTAGAACTGCATCCTCTTCCCAGCCCAAGGCTCCTGCCAAGCAGACACCCTGATGTGTCAGCCCGGGTCGACTCCCCAATACTAGTAGGAGGCAGGCTGGCCTACTACTTCCAGGCCTGGAAGTCTGTTACCTCAAACAAGTGGGTCCTGGAAGTAGTAAGCTGGTGACTGGCCCTCAAGTTTCAAAAAATTTCCAAAAAATGAGTGTCAGGTCCTTCCCACCTGCAAACATCCCCGAAACCATTACTCTAGAAGCAGAGGTTTCCTTTCTGCTGGCTCTCAGAGCTGTGGAGAGAGTTCCTACTATTCACTGGGGTAAAGGTCTGTACTCCAGATATTTCCTTAACCCAAAAAAAGACAGGGGAGTGGCGACCCATCCTAGACTTGAGATATCTGAACAAACACATTTTAAAACCAAAGTTTAAAATGGTGACGCTGGGAGTAATTCTTCCCTCTCTAAGGCCAAGGGATTGCTTAGCATCCCTCTACCGCAAGGATGCCTATTTCCAAATTCCTATCAAGCCAGTACAACTCCTCACCTTCATAGATATAGAGTTAGATACTGTTCAGGCAAAGGCCTTCCTTCCACTGGCAAGGGTGAAGGCTCTTACAGATCTATTTTCCGCTTTTTGCCTTCTGGTTTCTTGCCCAGCAAGACATTTTCTTCAGCTCCAAGGCCACATGGCAACTTCTGCTGCAGTGGTGCAAGGAATCAGATTCCAGATGAGGGACATTAAGTTACATTTAAGGTCTTTTTCATCTCAAAAGAAAGACTGCCTTACCAAGCTGATTCACTGTCTCAGACTTTGGTCCAAGCCCTCCATGGTGGCTGGTTCTGGACAATCTCAGACAAGGTGTCCCATTTGTAAATCAAACACCTACAGTTGTTCTTACCATAGATACGTCTCTTCTGTGCTGGGGAGCCCACCTGGGAGCCCTCACAGCACAGGGGGTTTGGTCTCCACATGAGTCTCTCCTTCATATCAATCTTCTGGAACTAAGGGCGGTATTCTTGGCCCTCCAAGCTTTCTCGGACTCAGTGAGGGATAATGTGGTTCAGGTCAGAACAGACAATACCACCATGTGGTACATCAACAAGCAAGGAGGCACTCTGTCTACGGCCTTGTGCACAGAGGCCATGAAAGTATGGTCTCTGGCTTACTCCCTTCAAGCTTCCCTAATAGCAATCCACCTCCCAGGGAAGGACAATGTGCTATCAGATGCCCTAAGCAGAATCTCCCAGGGCCATCACGAATGGACCCTGAATCCTCTTGTTCTGAAAGTCATCTTCACAAGATGGGGCACTCCAGAGATAGATCTCTATGCAGCCCGATACAATCTCCAGCTTCCCCTGTTCTGCTGCAGACCTCCAGTTCTGGGGACTGCTCCCCTGGATGCTCTGATATTGGATTGGAAAGGCAAGTTCCTTTATGCCTTCTCTCTCCCCCCCTTTCCCCTGCTGTTCAGGGTTCTAGTCAAGATCAGGTCACAACCCTGCACAGTGTTTCTAGTGGCACCGGATTGGGCCAGACAACCCTGGTACCCCCCTGCTGTTATCCCTAGCAGTCTAATTTCCCCTGTCTCTTCCCAAGAGACAAAATCTGTTAACCTCCTCTCAGGTGAGAATCTGGTACCCCAACCTCCAGTCTCTCAATCTCAAGGCCTGGCTCTTGAAGAGTTAGAGTACGCAGGCTTGCATTTTTCTCGGGGAGTTTTGGATATCCTCAAGGTTTCTCAGAAACCCTCTACCAGGAAAACTTATAATTCCAAATGGAAAAGATTCTGCATTTGGTGTTCCCAGAAGGATATTTTGCCAGATGCTGCTGGCATTGCTACAGTTTTGGATTACCTGGTTCACCTTAATGGCTTAGGCCTCAGGCCAGCTACATTAAAGGTTCACTTAGCTGCTGTGTCTGCATTTCTGTTAGCAGGGAAGGTCTCTTCCCTGGCATCTCACCCTGTTTTTGGTAAGTTCTTTAAAGTCTGGTTCATGTTAACCCTCCTTTTTAGGGAACTTGCCTCTGCTTGAGATCTGAATGTCTGCATTGCTCAGCTTATGCAGCCACACTTCGAACCTCTGGCTTTGGCTGAGCTGAAGTACTTGACCTGGAAAATTGTGTTTCTGGTAGCTATCACTTCTGCCAGGTGTATTAGTGAATTACTGACCTTGTCAGTTAAACCTGACTTTATCTCATTTCATAGAGATAAGGTGGTCCTCAGAACCAATAAGAGGTTCCTTCCTAAAGTGGTCTCAGATTTTCACTTGACCCAATCTATGTCTCTTCCTGTGTTTTTCACTGATCATTCTTCTTTCAGAGAAAGAAGATTACACAGTCTGGATGTTAAAAGGGCACTTAGCTACTACATTGAATATACTAAGGCTCACAGGAATGACTGTCTTTGATTGTTTCTCACTTATGGTGAAGTGGGAAAAGGTAGGCCTGCTACTAAAAGAACTGTTGCCAGGTGACTTGTCTCTTGTATACAATTCTGTTATGATAAGCTAGGTAAAATACCTCCTTCTGGCCTGAGGGCTCACTCAACTAGGGGTACAGCTGCTTCTCTGGCTGCTGCCAGGGATATTCCCTTGTTAGAGATCCGCAAGGCAGCCACCTGGAAAACAGTCCATACATTCACCAAGCATTATTCTCTGGATATCCAGGCTAGGAATGATGCTAGGTTTGGTACAGCAGTACTGCAGAGCCTATTCCTAAAATATGTTTGGTACCCTCCTCCATGTAGGTACTGCTTGGTGGTCTGCATATGTCAGAATACAGCAAGACTTCATGTTGTTTGAAGAAAAAATTACTCAACTTAGTAATTGTTTCTTCTGATGGAGTCTTGCTGTATTCTGACCTCCCGCCTCCCCTCTCAGAACCTTGTTTTGGGAGAGTGGGCTGGCAGGTACAGTATTGCACCTCAGGGGTGTACTTGTACCGCTCCACTTCAGGGTGGTGTTTTTGTTGTTTAATATTATATCTATATATTTGTTCACTACCTGTGTGTGTGTTTTCTTGGGTTCTCGACTTGAGTCTTATGGGACCCAGTTGTCTTGGCTTATGTTATTACAGTTTCCACACCAGTGATGTAGTTAGTTTGCTCGTAAGAATCTGATGGTTGCACTCTGAAGCACCACAGAGTTTTGAAAACCGACCTCGAGCTCAAGATTCTATGTCCCGCATAGAATTTAACCTATTCCTCTCCAGTGCAGTTGCAGTGATTGGGCATACTGCATATGTCAGAATACAGCAAGACTCCATTAGAAGAAGCACAATTACTAAGGTGAGTAATTTTTTCCTCTCTCTACTGCGACAACTGTCAGTGGAACCACCCTTTCCTTTGCTGGTCTCTCAAGAGCTCTTAACACAGGAACAGGGGACCCTGGTACATCCAGGTCTTAAGTCCCTTCATCTGCACACATGGCACCTACTGACATAGCTGCTGCTCGTTTTGGGGTTCCCCAGAGGGTAGCATAAATTCTGGTGGAGGTCAGAAAGCCCTCCACCAGAGCCACATATGCCATGAAATGGAAATGTTTTTCTTTCTGGGCAGACTCGAAAGGGATAGAACCTTTCTCCTGTTCAGTCATGATGGTCTTAGATTACATACTGCATCTGTATGACTTGGGCCTTAGTTACTCGACTCTAAAAGTACACTTATCAGCCATTTCTGCCTATCACATTCCTGTGGGACAGAAGATTTTGGCCCATTTGGAGGTATACAAAACTTTCCTGAAAGGGATCCTCCATGTGAAACCACAAATATGGAGTCCTGCTCCTCCCTGGGACCTGAATTTCATACTAGAGAAACTCCCTCTGCCCCCTTCAAACAACATGAAGTCTTGCTGTATTCTGGCAAGTTGCAGTTAGCTCCAGCTCTTGAACTGCCCCGGAGAGTAAAGGGTTAAAATTCTATGCCAGGCAAAGAACGTTGGGCTCAAGCTCGGTTGAAAACTCTGTCTGTGTCCTTTTGAAACCCAACCGTCAGATTCTTTACTCCGCCTCACTGAACAGTCGCTCCGGAGATTTCTCCTTCTGCTCGGTTCTATCGCGGTTAAGTTTTGGTTTTAGTCCGATTTTTGTTCTGTTTTTCAGTTCGAGACTCTGTCTGTGGTACCGTAAGTACTTAGATTAGTAGCTGTTGTGTGGAAATTGTAAAATGTTTCCGATCAGTTCGGCTGAACCGATCTTGTAGCAAGATCTTAAAAAAATAAAAAGTTAGTGTGTGGTTCAAACAACATGAAGTCTTGCTGTATTTTGACTATTGCAGTTAGCCCCAGCATAGAAAGTTAACCCTTTGTTCTCTGGGGCAGTTTAAAGGCTGGAGCTAACTGCAACAGTCAGAATACAGCAAGACTCAATTAGAAGAAACATAATTACTAAGGTGAGTAATTTTTTCTTACCGGTCCATATCGATTTAAAAAAAAAACGTAATTTTAGCATTTTTTTCCATCACCCATGACACGGTGAGAAACCGATAGGGGAGTCTTGCCAGGCAGTTGCCATATAAAGGGTAAGTTGGTTAGGTTGGCCATGTGTGAGAAACCCAAGAAAAAAAACCGGCCCACTGGGGTTCAACACTGCAGTGTATGTGGGGAGGTGTTTGCTAAGGCTGATCCTCACACCACCTGTGTTTACTGTCTGGGGTTTGACCACCTCAATTCAGACTGCCAGATTTGTAAGAATTTCCCTAAGTCTACCCTGGAGAAAAGGTTAAGTAGACTTGGGGATGAGGAGGCCGAGAAATCCGCTGACCTGGAAGGCCAGCCCGGTTCGGTTCCTACCGAACCAGGAGGAGTGCCCACTGAATAGGGCGATACTTCTTCGGGCAAGAGGAGAGCCAGTCCTGAGGGATTGGTTCCTACAGAAAGAAAACGAAAGGATAAATCGGCCAGTTCGATTTCCAGAGCTGTATGTTCTGACTGCTAAAGAAATAGCCAAAGTGATTCAGATTGTGGAATCGCTTCATCTTATCTGGCGACCGATCCGGCGCCTTCTGGCAGGGGTTCGGTTCAGTTGGTTCCCCCGGTTCAGGATTATTCCCCTGAAGATTTTTACAAACCAGAGTTTGATGAGGAGGGGGATTTTGAAGAGGATAATTACGACGGTGAAAGTCTGGATGTGCCTGTGGAAACAGACATCTCCCCAGACAGACCTTCTGGTGTTTCCCCTCCTAGGCTTTCTGAGTCCCCTCCCCACTTTCTGTTCTACAGAAAAGTGGCTCAACCCCTCCAGCTTCCCATTGAGGAGGCTGTAGAGGCTCAAGAGGAGCCTGACTACATAGAGATGATGGACATCCCAGAGTCTAAGAAACTGTCTATTCCCCTTCATAGGTAATTTGAGAAACTGATACAAAAAATTCTTAGGTCTCCCAACTCTGTACCTCCTGTTGACAAGAGAATGGACAAGAGGTACACCTTGTCAGGCTCGGATACAGAATTTCTTTACCAACAATGCAGCCATGTTGGAGTAGTGCAGGCTGCTGCCTGTGACAAGGCAAACATCCCCTTGGCTTCACACCCCCCAGACAAAGATTCCAGGAAGATAGATGCCATGGCAAAGAAACAGGACTTGGCATCATCTTTGGGACTCAGGCAGGCTAATTATATGGCCTATACAGCCAGGTACCAGACGTCCAGGTGGGACACTGTACTGGCACTGGCTAAACAGGCCTCCCCCCAGCTAGCCAAGGAGCTGGAGGGGGTGGCTGCTGATGGGATTGAGGAATCTAAAGTTCAGTTTCATGCTGCTGTGGACTCCAATGATGTGTCATCAAAAGTCATGGCTACATCTGTGGCTCTTCGGAGAATGGCTTGGTTCAGATGTACTAGCCTTTTGCAGGACACCCAGGCTAAGGCCATGGATTTCTCTGTAGTGGGCAATTCTCTGGGGAGCAGACAGAGAATTACTTGAAGAAAATGGATGAGTACAGGACCACTTATAGGGGTGCACAGGCCAAGGAGAGGTAGGCAACTCCTTGGAGGCAGCAAGCTAGGGGCAGGGAAGGCCTTTTCACAGGCCTTTCTACCAGGTGCAGGCCTCCTCTTCCTTTTCTCAGAGGGGGTCCTTCAGAGGGAGAGGCAGAAGGGGGATGAGCAGGGCTGCATCCACCCCTCAGCCTAAGGCTCCTGACAAGCAGACACCCTGTGTCAGCCTGGGTCGACTCCCCCATTCCAGTAGGAGGTAGGCTGGCTTACTTTGTCCAGGACTGGATGTCTGTTACCTCAGACAAGTGGGTCCTGGAGGTTGTAACCCAAGGGCTGGTTCTCAGTTTCAAAAGTTTTCCAAAACTGTGACCCAGATCCTTTCCACCTGCAAATACTTCAGAAACCGTTGCTCTATAGGTAGAGGTTTTGTCTCTACTGGCTTTAAAGGCCGTAGAGAGAGTTCCTACTCCATACGGGACAAAGGTCTGTACTCCAGGTACTTACTTACCCCAAAAAAGACAGGGGAGTGGCGACCCATCCTAGTTCTAAGATACCTAAACAAGCACCTAATAAAGCCAAAATTCAAAATGGTGACTCTGGGAACAGTTCCTCTCTGAGGCCAGGAGACTGGCTAGCCTCCCTGGACCTCAAGGATGCCTGTTTTCACATTCCCATCAGGTGCTCCCACAGAAAGTACCTCAGGTTGGAATTGCCTCAAGCCATTATCAGTTCAGAGCAATGCCCTTCGGTCTAACTTCAGCTCCAAGGGTGTTTACAAAGTGCCTAGCAGTAGTGCTGGCCTTTTTAAGAAGAAAAATGATTTCTATTTTTCCATACCTGGACAACTGGCTTCTTGTGGGCCAATCTCCAGACCAAGTCAGGGCTGCAAGTCACCCAGCAAGTTCTCACTTCCCTGGGGTTCCTTCTCAATCTTCCCAAGTCAGTCCTCGAATCAGTACAGCTCCTCCCTTTCATAGGAGCAGAACTGGACACCCTCAAATCAAGAGCCTTTCTTCCTTTGGAAAGGGCAAAAGCCATCTCTCAGCTGGCCTCTTCCTTTCTCACTCAGGTTTCTCGACCAGCAAGACATTTTCTGCAGCTTTTGGGCCACATGGCAGCTTCCACAGCAGTGGTCCAAAGGGCCAGGTTTCAGATGAGGGACATTCAGTTCCATCTGAGAACTTTTTGGTCCCAATGGAAAGATCCTCTTACCAAGCTAGTTCCTGTTACTCAGACCTTAATTCAGGCCCTTCAGTGGTGGCAGGACTTGAGCAATCTGAGGCAAGGTGTTCCATTTGTCTCTCAGACTCACTCTGTGGTTCTCACCACAGATGCTTACCCCTTTTGGGGTGGGGAACCCATCTGGGGGCTCTCACGGCCCAGGGACTGTGGTTCCCTCAGGAATCCCTTCTTCACATCAACCTTCTGGAGTTCAGGGTAGTACTTCTTGCCCCACAAGCTTTCTCTCAGTCAGTACAGAACAAGCTGGTTCAGGTCAGGATGGACAACACTACCACCATGTGGTATATCAACAAGCAGGGAGGCACTCAGTCCACGGAGGCCATGAAAGTATGGTCCGTGGCATATTCCCTGAAGACCTCTGTAATAGCGGCCCATCTCCCAGGAAAGGATAATGTGATAGCAGATGCATTGAGCAGGATTTCCCAGGGCCATCACGAATGGTCTCTGGACCCTTTGGTGTTGAAGGTGATTTTCTCAAGGTGGGGCACTCTGGAGATGGATCTCTTTGCAGCCCCAGACAATCACCAACTTCCTCTGTTCTGTTGCAAACCCTCAGTCTTGGGTTCAGTCCCTCTGGATGCTCTGATTTTTAACTGGGAAGGGAAGTTTCTCTATACCTTCCCTCATTTTCCTCTATTGTTCAAGGTTCTAGTCAAGGTAAGGTCACAACCATGCAAAGTGATTCTGATTGCTCCAGACTGGGCCAGGCAGCCTTGGTACCCCCTGTTGCTGTCCTTAGCAGTCCATCTTCCCCTGTCTCTTCCCAGGAATTACAATCTGCTAACCTCCTCTCAGGGGAGGATTTGTTACCCCAATCTCCAGTCACTCAATCTCAAGGCATGGCTCTTGAAGAGTTATGTATGGAGATTTACATCTGTCCAAAGGGGTTCTGGATATCCTCAAGGCTTCTCAAAAGCCTGCCACCAGAAAAACCTACAACTCCAAATGGAAAAGGTTCAGTATTTGGTGTTCCAAGAAGCACATTTCTCCAGACACCGCTGAGTTGTCCACAGTTTTGGATTACATGCTTTACCTTAATAGCCTAGGCCTCAAATCAGCTACTCTCAAAGTGCATTTCAAACACCATGAAGTCTTGCTATATTATAACAATAGCAGTCAGCCACTGCAGCTGAACTGCCCCGGAGAGGAAGGAGTTAACTCCAGAAGATCTGGAGTTCTACAGCGCGAGGGCGCTGTGCCCAAAGCTCTATCTGGCAGTTTCAAATGAAACTGTCAGATTCTTTACTCCGCTTCACTGAACAGTCGCTCCAGAGATCAGCTCCTTCAGCTCGGTTCATTCTCGGTTCAAGAGAGTAGTTTTCGGTTCATTTGAACTGGCAAAAGTCAGTATTTTTACCGCATTTCGGTTCTAAAGCTCTATCTGGTAACCGTAAGTACAAAAATTCAAGTCTGTGTGGAAAATTAATTATCGGTTCGGTTTTGAACCGATTGCTTGGTTTTTTCTGCCTTTTAAAACTGTACTGTGGGTTTTAGAGTGCGGTTCCCGGTTCTTATCGGTTCTAAAAAAACCGAAATTATTACGTCTTTTTCAAATACCCGTAACACGGTTAGGAACCGATAAGGGTGTCTTGCCTGGCACTGCCATCAAAAGGGCAAGTTTTTGGTTAGGCTGGCATTATGTCTGAGAAACCCAAAAGAAAAACCGGGCCCACTGGGTTTCGACACTGTGATGTCTGTGGGGACGCCTTTGCCAAGGCTGACCCACACACCACTTGTGTCTATTGTCTGGGGGCTGACCACCTCCTGTCAGACTGCCAGGTGTGTAAAAATTTCCCTGCAGCCACCCTGGAGAAGAGATTGGGCGGCTCAGGAACGAGAGGCAAAAATCCGCTGACCCGATGGCCAGCCCGGTTCAGTACCCACTGGACAGAGGGAGTGCCCTCTGACCAGGGCGAGACTTCTGGGTAAAGGAAGACTGGTTCAGAGGAACCAGTCCCAAGTAAAAAGACAAAGAAATCAGGAGGTTTGGAGTCCAGAATTGTGTCTCCAACTGCTGCAGAGATAGCTAAAGCCATTCAGATTGTCCAGTCACTGTCTCAGGGATCTGTAGAACCACCAACAGTTGGTAAAAGGTTGGTTCGTTCAGTCCCAGTGGTTCAGGATTTTGAAGTTGAGGATTTTTATGAACCACAGGAGGGGGAGGAGGAATTTGATCAATATATGTGTGGCTGGGAGGGTCTGGGTGCCCATTGAACCGGGCATTTCTCCAGACGGACCTTTAGAATCTCCCCTACTCTGTCTGAGTCCCTTCTTTCTTTATTTTTTACAAAAGGTTGCAGAAACCCTCCAGCTTCCTTTAGAGGAGGCTGTGGATGACAAGAGGAGCCTGATTATGTGGAAATGATGGATATTCCAGAGTCTAGGAGGTTGTCTATTCCTTTGCATAAGTCATTTAGGAAGCAAACAACAAAGATTTTAAAAATCCTCATTCTGTCCCTCCTGTAGATAAAAAATGGACAGAAGGTATACTTTGTCAGGCTCGGATACAGACTTCCTTATTGAGCAGTGTAGTCATGTAGGTGTGGTACAAGCTGCAGCCTGTGACAAGGCTAATATTCCTCTGGCCTCACATCCTCCTGACAAGGATTCTAGGAAGATTGATGCCATGGCGAAGAAACAGTATATGGCAGCTTCTTTGGGACTCAGGCAGGCAAATTATATGGCTTATGGCTAGATATCAGAAATCTAGGTGGGACACAGTATTGCAGTTAGCCAAGCAGGCCCATGGCCAGCTGGCTAGTGAGTTGGAACAGGTGGCTGCTGATGGCATTGAAGCCTCTAAAGTTCAATTTCATACTGCTGTTGATGTTAATGATGTTTCCTCCAGGGTCATGGCCACTTCTGTAGCTTTCCGTAGGTTGGCATGGCTCAGATGCACTAATCTGTCCCAAGATACTCAGTCAAAGGCTATGGATTTTCCTGTAGTGGGAAATTCTCTGTTTGGGGACAAACAGAAAATTATATGAAAAGATGGATGAATACAGAACTACCTACAAAAGTGCCCAGGCTAAGGAGAAGCATGCCATGCCACAAAGGCATGCTCCCAGAGGTAGGGCAGACCCTTTTCAGGCCTTTTACCAATTTCAAGCCTCCTCTGCTGTCTCGCAGAGGGTTTCTTCAGAGGCAGGGCAGACGGGCGCAAGGAGACTGCCCTCCCTCAGCCTAAGGCTGCTGCTAAGCAGGCACCTGATGGGGTGCCAGGGCCGATTCTCCTGTACCAGTGGGGGCAGGTTGGCCTATTTCAGCCAGAGCTGGCAGTCCCTAACTCGGACAGATGGGTTCTGGAGGTAATAGGCCAGGGTCTGGTTCTCAGCTTCAAATATTTTCCAAAGATGAGAGCCAGGCATTTCCCACCTGCAAATCCTCCAGAAGCCCTTGCTTTGGAAGCAGAGGTTTCTTCTCTTCTGGTCTGCAAAGCAGTGGAAAGGGTTCCTCTTGCCATCAGGGCAAGGGGCTTTATTCAAGATACTTTCTTACCCCAAAAGACAGGAGAATGGCCCATTCTGGATTTAAGATACTTGAACAAGCATCTGTTGAAACCAAAGTTCAAAATGTTAACTCTGGCAATGATATTGCCTTCCCTAAGCCAGGGACTGGCTAGCTTCCCTGGACCTCAAGGATGCCTATTTTCATGTTCTAATCAGGCCTTCCCACGAAAGTACCTCAGGTTGAACTGCCTCAGGCCACTACCAGTTCAGGGCAATGCCCTTCGGCCTTACCTCTGCACCAAGGGTATTCACAAAATGTCTCGCTGTAGTAGTGGCTCATTTAAGAAGGCAAGGGGTTGCTGTGTTTCCCTACCTGGACGACTGGCTCATTGTGGGTCAGTCTCCAGGTCAGGTGAAATCCCACTTGCAAGTCACCCAGCAGCTTCTCACTTCTCTGGGATTCCTGCTAAACTTACCAAAGTCAGTTCTGGAACCAGTTCAGGCCCTAACTTTCATAGGCGCAGAATTGAACACAAGGTTAGCCAGGGCCTTTCTTCCCTCGGAAAGGGTGGACAGACTCATCGCCTGGCATCCTCCTTTACCTCTGGGTCTCTCGACCAGCAAGGCATTTTCTGCAACTCCTCGGGCACATGGCTGCTTCCACAGCTGTTGTGCAGGGAGCAAGATTCCAGATGAGGACATTCAGTTCCATTTGAGGGCCTATTGGTCTCAGAGGAAGGACCCCTACCAATTGGTCCCAGTTATCAAACCCTGATCCTGGCCTTACACTGGTGGCAGGATCAAAGCAATCTGAAACAAGGGGTTCCCTTCATTCCCTTTCTCCCTCCCTCACCCTCACCATGGATGCCTCCCTGTTAGGGTGGGGGGCTCACCTGGGCGACCTTACCACTCAGGGAGTGTGGTCTCCTCAGGAATCTCTGCTCCACATCAATCTTCTGGAACTCAGAGCTGTCTTTTTAGCTCTTCGGTCTTTTCAGATTCTGTCCAGAACAAAGTGGTTCAAGTCAGGACAGACAATACCACCACAATGTGGTACATCAACAAGCAAGGGGGCACTGGTCTTCAGCCTTGTGCACCGAAGCAATGAAGTTGTGGTCTCTGGCTTATTCCCTGAACACCTCCCTGATAGCGGTTCATCTCCCAGGGAAGGATAATGTGCTGGCGGACGCCCTCAGCAGAATTTCTCGGGGCCATCACGAATGGGCTCTGAATCCACAAGTACTGGGGTCTGTCTTTGCCAGTTGGGGCACTCCTCAGATAGATCTTTTCGAGGCCCCAGACAACCACCAACTTCCTCTTTTTTGCTGCAGGCCTCCAGTACTGGGCTCAGTCCCTCTGGATGCCTTTCTGTTGGATTGGAAAGGGAAGTTCCTGTATGCCTTCCCCTTCCTCTCCTTTTCAGGGTACTAGTGAAAATCAGATCTCAACCTTGCAGAGTGATTCTGATTGCCCAGATTGGGCCAGACAGCCCTGGTACCCTCTGCTCCTGTCCCTGGCAGTCCACCCTGCCCTGAGCCTGCCCAGAGTTCACGACTTACTGGCCTGTGCACAGGGAGAGTGTGGTATCCGGACCTCAAGTCCCTCCACCTCAAGGCTTGGCTCTTGAGGAGCTAGAATTTGCTGATTTACACCTTTCTCAAGGTGTTATGGATATTTTAAAGGCTTCAAGGAAGCCTTCCACTAGGGCCACTTATAATTCTAAGTGGAAGAGGTTTTCCATCTGGTGCTCTGAGAGGCAGATTACCCCAGAATCTGCTGATCTTCCCATTCTTTTGGACTATTTGGTCCATCTGAATTCCTTAGGCCTTAGACCAGCTACCCTGAAGGTTCATCTGGCAGCTGTCTCTGCTTTTGTGTCAGCAGGAAGCCTGCCTCCTTTCTTCTCACCCTGTGTTCTCCAAGTTTTTAAAGGGTTACTTCACACTAACCCTCCCTTTCGGGAACCAGCTCCCGCCTGGGACCTGAATATTTGCATTGCTCAGTTAATGCAACCCCCCTTTGAGCCTCTGTCTTCAGCAGAACTCAAGTATTTAACTTGGAAAACCGTTTTTCTAGTAGCTATCACCTCTGCCAGACGCATAAGTGAGTTACAGGCCCTGTCAGTGGAAGAAGATTTTATCTCTTTCCACAGAGATAAGGTAGTCCTTAGGACTAATAGAAAGTTTTTGCCTAAGGTGGTTTCTGATTTCCACCTGAATCAATCTATCTCCTCCCAGTATTTTCACTGAGCATTCTTCCTCAGGTGAGAGGAGACTGCACAGCTTGGATGTCAAAAGGCATTAAGTTACTATCTAGAGGGCACCAGAGGTCATAGGTTCAATTCCTCCAACTGTTTCTTACCTATGGCGAGGTTGGCAAGGAAACCTGCCACTAAGAGAACAATTGCAAGGTGGATTGTCTCTTGTATCCAATTTTGTTATCAGAAACTGGGTAGAGTACCCCTCAGGATTGAGGACCCACTCCAGGAGTGGGTAGCTGCTCTCTAGCGGCTGCTAGAGACATTCTATTCTGGAGATTTGTCAAGCTGCTACCTGGAAGATGGTTCACACCTTTACTAAGCATTATTCCTGGATGTCCAGTCCAGGAGATGCTCGGTTCGGCACAGCTGTGCTTCAGAGCCTATTTCCTAAGTAGGTTCTGACCCTCCTCCATGGAGGTACTGCTGTGTATCTGCTATTGTTATAATATAGCAAGACTTCATGGTGTTTGAAGAAAAATTACTCACCTTAGTAATTGCTTTTCTTCTCATGGAGTCTTGCTATATTATAACCACCCTCCCTCCTGCCCCTCTCAGAACTCCTACTTGGGTAGAGGTGGCAAATTGGTGCAAGCACTGTGTCATGCCATTTTAGTTTTCCCCTAACCCTGTTTTCCTTTGGGTTAGGGATCTAGATTGTTCATTTAGGTTATTTTTTATTGCCCCCTTCTTGGACTTGAGTCTTGGGGGGAAAGGGGGTTCATATGTGCTTGTCAAGGGTGGTAAAACGAACCATAATACCATCAACCTTTGTTATTATGGTTCTGGGTGTTTCTTTGTTGTTTATATTGTTGTTATTACTACTAGTAGGTAGCCATAGGCTAGTGTAGTTTTCCACACAGACTTTTTCCGTCTGTTGATGTTGGTTTCGTAAAGATCTGACAGTTTCATTTGAAACTGCCAGATAGAGCTTTGGGCACAGCGCCCTCGCGCTGTAGAACTCCAGATCTTCTGGAGTTAACTCCTTCCTCTCCGGGGCAGTTCGGCTGCAGTGGCTGACTGCTATTGTTATAATATAGCAAGACTCCATGAGAAGAAAAGCAATTACTAAGGTGAGTAATTTTTTCTTATCAGCTATCTCTGTTTTTCTGTCAGTGGGGAAGGCTTCATCTCTGTCATTTCACCCTGTATTCAGAAAAATTTTCAAAGGGTTGCTTCATACCAATCCCCCTTTTAGGGATCCTGCTCCTGCCTGGGATTTGAATGTTTGCATTGCGCAACTTATGCAACCCCCATTTGAGCCTATGTCCTCAGCAGAGCTCAAGTACTTGACTTGGAAAACTGTGTTTTTGGTTGCTGTTACTTCTGCCAGACGTTGCAGTGAATTGCAAGCCCTGTCAGTGGAGCCTGACTTCAATTCTTTCCATAGAGATAAGGTGGTCCTTGGAACCAATAGAAGGTTCCTACCTAAAGTGGTTTCTGATTTCCGCTTAAACCAATCTGTCTCTTCCTGTGTTCTTCACTGATCACACCTTCTCAGGGGAAAGGAGGCTACACAGTTTAGATGTTAAAAGGGCCCTTAGTTACTACATAGAGCGTACACAGGGTCACAGGTTTGACTCCCTCCAGTTGTTCCTCACTTATGGGGACGTAGATAAGGGAAAACCTGCCACCAAGAGAACCATTGCCAGGTGCATTGTGTCCTGTATTCAATTTTATTTATTTATTTATTTATTGAATTTTGATGACCAGGTAGGCCCACTGGGCCCCGGAGGTCCCTTTTTCAGGGGCGACCTGGGAAATAACAGTACATGAAATAGAAGACAGTGATTCATATACAGGGTATACAGTATACTTCAGTTTACAAATCCATGAGACAGAGCAGTCTTTTCAATGAGTTGTATATGTCTAACTAATAGTCTGTTGTTCATTTGTTCATGCTTTAGAAACATACAAAGGAATGAGACAGTACTGTAAATTCATTAGGTAACATACATCTAAGAGTCATAGGATAGGTTCTGTGACGTGAGGAGGAGTAAGTGCTAACTGTTCAGGGGGTAGAGATTTAAGTAGGGTAGAGAGAGCTGACACAGGGTCGTCGTTGTAGTGTCAGGTACCATAACATAGGCATTTACTCATTGACAGCAGGTGGGTCTTGAGTCTTGTGTGGAAGCACGTACCAATGGGTTTCTGCACCTCAAAGGGAGGTTGTTCCACAGGGAGGGGCAGCATGTGAAGGACTTGCAGCCTGCCTTAGTCCTGACCTTTGGGACCTCTAGTAGCGTTTGGCCTGAGGACCTGAGGTTACGCATATTTCTCTTTACTGTTAGGAGTCCGTCGAGGCTCGGGGGAGGCATAGGGCTGATTAGCTTTTTCGCCAGACAGAGTACAGGGTACCTGAGGCAAGCTTCAAAGGATGGCCAGTTGAGCCTCACTAGGGCCTCGCAGTGGTGCCTCCTTGAATGGGATAAGGAGGCAAAGCGGACCACCTTATTGTATAGTGTCTGTAGTTTACCGTACTCCAGTTTAGCGACCCCCTGAAGGACCGGGGCAGCATATGTTAGTGTTGGGAATAGGACACTAGAAGCTATTGCAGTCCTAGCTTCGGGGGTCGGCTGTTCCTTGAGCCGATACAGTAATCCGAGTTTGGTATGGATTACTTTGGTAACTTGGTCTACATGTTGTTTGAAAGTGAGACCTTGGTCGAGGGTAAGGCCAAGGTACTTTGTTGAGGAGACTACTTCCAGTTTGCTGCCCTCCAGGGACATAATCTGGAGTAGTTGTGATGTGTCTTGTCCAAGGGTTCTAGGGCCAAACAACATGGCTTTGGTTTTATTGGTATTTAGGACCATTTTGTTCTTGGTGAGCCATTCCTCCATGATGCGGATATCCTTTTGGAGGGATGGGCCTAGGTCGTCCAGGTTGTCTGAGGCTTTGTAAATAACAGCATCATCCGCATATTGGATTGCATTGCTGTTCCCACAGTGGTTGTGCAGTTCATTTACAAACAGTGAGAACATTAGGGGCCCTAGTATAGACCCTTGTGGGACACCCTCCTTTAGGGACTGTGTCTTGAAGAGTTTTTCCTGCCACCTGACCCTTTGTGTGTGACCAGAGAGGTAGCTTTCCACCCATTTGAGGGTATGGGTGTCCAGGCCTATGTGGAGGAGTTTGTGGAGTAGAAGTCTGTGATCCACCAGGTCGAAGGCCTTGGAAAGGTCTATGAAAACCGCACCTATGTTGGATCCAGAGTCAATTTCTCTAAGTACATCAGTAGAGAACTTAGTTAAGGCAGTATCAGTCCGTGTTTGGCTCTAAAGCCATGTTACGACGGGGACATCAGCATGTGTCTCAAGGTATTCCTAAGTTGGGTATATACTAGTTTCTCCTGGATTTTTGCCAGGGTACACAGCAGGGAGATAGGCCTGTAGTTCTCAATTGGTTCCACAGGCCCGCCCTTGTGTATTGGGACCACATGAGCCTGCTTCCACAGCTCTGGGACATATCCTTCTAGTGAGGACCTGTTGATGAGCCAGATAAGCGGTCGTGCAAGTGCAATTTTGCTATGAAAAACGGGGAAAAACTGCACCCTCAGGCCTGAGGGCTCATTCCACTAGAGGTACAGCTGCATATCTGGCTGCAGCTAGGGATATCCCCTTGTTAGAAGTCTGTCAAGCAGCCACCTGGAAAACAGTTCAGTTCATACCTTCACCAAGCATAACTCTCTGGATATCCAGGCTAGGAGTGATGCTAGGATGGGCGCAGCAGTACTTCAGAGCCTATTCCCAAAGTAGGTTCTGTCCCTCCTCCTTGGAGGTACTGCTTGGTAGTCTGCAACTTGTCAGAATACAGCACGACTTCATATTGTTTGAAGAAAAAATTACTCACCTTAGTAATTGTGTTTCTTCTAATGGAGTCTTGCTGTGTTCTGACCGCCCTCCCTGCCTCCCCTCTCAGAACCTGTTTTTGGGAAGTGGGTGGGCAGGTGCAGTGTTGCACCCCCAGGGGTGTCTTTAGCCCACTCCTGTCGTGTTGGGTGCTTTGTGTTGTTTAATTAAGAATTTTTAGTTCTTATTGCCTGATTTTTTGTTCTTTGGGTTTCCTGACTTGAGTCTTTTAGGGAATCCAAAGTCTGTCTTGCCAGTTGGCTACTAGGAGTTTACAATTTCCACATTATATAGTCAGTGAGTTTTAGCTCATAAGAATCTGACAGCTGGGTTTCAAAAAGACACAGAGTTTTCAACCGAGCTTGAGCCCAACATTTTATGCCTGACATAGAATTTTAACCCTTCACTCTCCAGGGCAGTTCAAGAGTTGGAGCTAACTGCAACTTATCAGAATACAGCAAGACTCTATTAGAAGAAACACAGTTACTAAGGTGAGTAATTTTTTTCTTTCGAGCTAGCAGCGAGTTTGGACATGCGCTGTCTCTCTTGGAAAGCGCTTTTTCTAGTAGCCATCACTTTAGCTGTGTGTAAGGTTCCTTACTTGATTTTCCACAGAGATTGGGTGGCTCTGCAGACCAGTCCTAAGGTCTTACCCAAGGTGGTATCAGAATCCACCTTGAATCAGCACTGGACATGCCAGTGTACTATCCGGAGCACTCCAGTAGGGGTGAAGCACTTCTGCACACTCTTGATGTACATAGAATTCTTAGGTGCTATACAGATCACACAAAGTCTATCTGTAAGACTGACCAGTTGTTTGTTTCCTTTGCGCCCAAAAGAGAGGGTGCAGCTGTTTCTAAACAGTGTTTGTCCAAATGGTTGGCAAACTGCATTACTTTCTGTTATCAGAAGTACAACAAAACCTTTCAGGGTCAGGTTAAAGGACATTAATTTATTCATTACAAATTGGGTTTACAACCTTTGAGTCAGAGACTCATTTACAAAGACACCTCATCGCAGGGGTGGGGGGGGGGCAGACATCAAGACAGTTATTACGGTGCAGATTAAAACAGAGGATAACATTTCAAGTGCAGTAAAAGGAACATTTAATTTACACTTAGGTTACATAATGTAGTAGTTTGTATGTTACTTAGGTTACATAATGTTACAAAATTGTGAGTTACACTCATGGATATAGTAGGTCCTCAGAGAAGACAGTGAGTTACATCCCTTTTTGGACCTAGTAGGGAAGGGGTAGGTCTGGGGGAAGGAGAGGCTGTCCAATGGACGTTGTCAAGCCAGGGGGCAAGATGGGTGGGAACCACAGGTTACAACAGGGGGTTAGTTGCACCTACAACAGCGGGTATTAAAGATATGGTTCCGAAGGGCTGTTTTGAAGGAGCCAATGTTTGGCAAGTTGGAGATGCAGCTAGGGAGGGAGTTGAACCAGGTGGGAGCTCGGTAGAGGAAGGATCTCTGGGCAAGAGAGATCTTGGTTCTGGGTACCTTGAAAGTGGCCTTAACAGAGCTACGGGTGGTGACGGACGAGATGGCTGCTGTAGGGAGGTGGAGACCCGGGGGAGAGTCCTAGCAGAGATTTCTTAGCGAGAAGGCAGGTCTGGCAGAGCAGTCGCCCCTCAAAGTTGAGAAGATTGGTGGTAGTATAGGGAAGGCAGGTGTGAGTACGGCTGGGGGCACCAGTCAGGAGCCTACAGGCCTTACTGATGGAGAGTTGGATTTTGGAGAGGGCAGGGCAGTATTGTCAGCTGCAGCGTAGATGGGCAAGCCATAGCCCACGAGGGACAAGACATAGGAGGTGATGGCCAGCCTGAGGGCAACCTGAGGCAGGCAGTCCCTGTGCTGGTATAGTAGGCCAATCCGAGAGTTAATGGTGGCTGACAGGGCATTAATGTGGGTGTGGAAGGAGAGGGCAGTATCGAACATGATGCCTAGGTACTTGTATATGGTCACTTGTTCTAGCGGGTGCAGAGTGCTGGGGATAATCAAGAGGGGGGTATTTTTAGCTTTATTTTGGTGGTGGGAAAAGAGCATTGATTTGGTTTTCTTTAGGTTAATGACCAGTCTGCGGTCTCCAAACCACCTTTTGGCTTGGTTGGAAGCTTGCTGGAGGGATAATTGGAGGGAGGTGGGATTGGGATGTGAGGCAATGAGGAATGCATCGTCTGCGTAGAGGAGCATTTTACCGGTACATGAGGTGGGGAGGGTATTGAGGTAGAGACTAAATAGTATTGGACCCAGGATGGAGCCCTGAGGGACCCCGGAGTGAACGGGAAGAGTGCTGAAGAGGGGGCCACTGATATTGACGCACTGGGATCTAGCAGAGAGGTAGCTAGAGAACCAGGAAATGGGACCACCAGAGAAGCCAAGTTGGTGGAGAGAGTCGAGTAGAAGGGGATGACAGACTATGTCAAAGGACTTGGAGAGGTCAATGAACACTGCTCCTGCAAGGCTGCCAGAGTTGAGAGCAGCATGCAGGTGTTGGGAGAATTCCAGGAGAGCCATGATTGTACTTTATCCTGGGCGGAAACCGTGCTGCTCTGGGCACATAATGTCATACTTGGTTAGGTATTCAGAGAGCTGGATCGACACCACTTTTTCAAGGGCTTTATAGAGTGGGGGGGGATGGAGATGGGCTGGTAATTGTTGGGGGTGGATCGGTCCCCACTCTTATGTATGGGTGTGATTTCAGCAGTTTTCCAAGCACTTGGGAACTGACCCAGGCATAGAGGCTGGTTTAGAAGGTCAGTTAGGGGGACTAGGACTTCGTCCAAGACCATACGAAAGATCCTGGAGTCGAGGGATCACTGCTGAGGTTATTGCTGCCTAAGACTTTTAGCAGGTGCAGCCTGGCTTCTTAGGGGGTAGGGTGCGCAGGTAGAATGGTGGGCGATGCAGGACCGGAGGGAGAGAGGTGGGGATTGGGTCAAAGAAGCTGCTGGGGAGGGCCGAGCTTAGGTCAGAGAAGGCAGTGTTAAGGCAATCTGCTATGAGGAGTGGATCTGTGGAGGGGGTGCCATTGATGGAGAGCTGAGATGGTTGTGGGGGGAGCGGGACTTCCCATTTAGCTCTTTCATATTATCCCAGAAGGTCCGGGCTGACCCCCAAGTGGAAGTGAGGGTGGTCTGGTAGTGCTCTGCCTTGGACCGCCTAATGGCCCAAGTGCACTTATTGCGTTCTGCGTTGTAGCCTGTCTGTCAAATGCCTTTCCAGATTCTACAGCAATGCGCAAGAGATTATCTCTGTTTTTGAGTCTCTGGAGGAGGGGTGGGGTGATCCATGGGGCATTGCATTTTTTGGAGCAGATCCTGGTTGGGGGTGAAAAGGTCACAAACCTTACAGAAGGCATTTGTGAAGTGGTCAAGAGCTGAGTCAATGTCAGGGGTGCGCTGGATAGGGGACCAGTCTAGCTGGGCTTGGTATTGTTTTAATTTTCTGAGGCCTCCGGGGCGTAAACGGCGGTGTAGAGTGGCCTGGGACACTGGCTTCTGAGTGGAGGATGACCAGAGGACTGGGGAGTGATCACTAAGAGAGTTGAGGAGGACAGTGACATCCCAGATTTTGTAGGGGTAGTTAGATATAACAACATCTAGGAGAGTGCTGGTGCCAGTAGAGTGGTTGAATCTGGTGGGCTGGGTGACTAACTGGGACATATCCAGGGCAACAAAGGAGTCTCTTATATGGGAGGCAGTGGAGGCAAGCCAGTTAACATTGAGATCACCTAGGATGACTTGCTCCACTTTGTGAGGGAGGGATGTCAATGAGGCACTGGACCGCTTGGTTTTGATTCCTCGGGGGTACGTAGGAGACTGTGAGGAAGAGAGGGCCTCGGTCGGGGTCAGGTGTGATTTTTAAGGTGAGGGCTTGGGCTCCATAATCAAGTTTAGGAGCTGGGAGTGCCTGACTTATAAGGGAGTCCTGTACAAGTAGTGCACAACTACCACCGCGTTTGCCTACTCAGTCTTCCCTGTAGATGGTATATCCAGGGAGAGTGATAGCGGAGTCAGGTGGATTTGGAGAGCCAAGTCTCTACCAGTGCAGTTATGTCAGGTTGATGTTGAACGACCCAGCACTGGAGGGCAGCAGATCTCTTTAGGAGACTGCAAATGTTTAAGGATGCAAAGTGGAGACCAGTTGCAGTACACAGTTTAGAAGGGCTGGAAGCAATAGTCCTGGGTTTGGGTGTACATTACCAGATGATAATAATAATAGCAGCAGTGTAATTATTCTGGTTAGTGGCCAGTGGCGATGGAAAGCCTTGGGTCGACACCCAGCTGAGGACTTTAGAATCAGGATGCATGGGACAGATGGTGGGAAGGGTGGGAATGGCAGGGGAGAGCTGGATCCAGGTCAGGCCTTGAAGGGTGGAGGGAGTGGGGGTGTTGGCAGGGTGGGGGTGTTGGGGGTCACGGGTGTGCCAAGGGTGTGGGGGAGGGCTGAGTCACTGTGGGGTAGTCTGGGGATGAGGTGCCTAGTGTAAAGGAAAGGTGCTCCAGTCTGTGTGAGGTCTGGACCAAGAGGGTGAAGGAGAGCAGACTTAGTAATGGAGTGTAGGTACCCATAGCAGCTGAGCAGTAAAGGAAGAGTGCCAGGAACAGTAGAGAGTAAGGAGATGTAGAGCAGCTTTGGAATGGTTGGGGGAAAAACCACTTTAGTGGGCGAAAAGACTATAAGCTGCAATTGGGGGAAAAAATCAGTATCAATCAGTAGAAGAGGGAGGGGCAAAGACAGATGAATAGTGATAGACTGACCACACGATAAGTGAAATGAGACAGGAACTATATTGTGTTGGATTGGGTAAGTGTGCTTATAACTGGGCCCTCTAGTGGCTAAAGGATATAATATGCTAATGGAAAAGTCAAAAAAAAAAAAAGGCAGGGAGGTTCTGAGGTAAGTGTTTTTTTTTGGGGGGGGGCACTGCAGCAGCCTCAATGGGATACCGAGGTCAAGGGTGCAGCCCACAGACTTTCAGCTCTAAGAGAAGGGGCACAGCGCTCAGGGCAGATAACAAAATCACAGTACCTTAAGACTGCTCTCAAAACTTAAATCAACTCTTAATAAATCTCTACATTAGACTAAACATCACTTAAAGTGAGAAATCAAGAACATGTCAAGCAGAGGTCAGTCCTACCATTAATTTCTTGGCAGCAGTTCCTAGAAGACTTCTGGATTGCTGCACAAAGTGTGAGAAACGCTGGCAAACAGGGGCAAGTGATATTCCTCCAGGAGTAGATGCCAAAATTCAGGGGTTCAATCCGTACCTTGCTTGGAGGGTGAGTGTTGGGCAGCTTCTCTTTGTTCTGCTTACCAAATTGCAGAATGCAGTTTGTTTGAGAGGAGAGAGAGCCCAAAAGGACAGAGTTGTCCCCTTGCTCGGAGGGTGAGCGTCGGGCAGCTTCTCTTTGTTCTGCTTACCAAACTGCAGAATGAGAGGAGAGAGCCCAAAAGGGTAGAGTTGTCCCCTGACCAACCAGAGGCATGGTTGCTTCTGCTGCTTGTTTCAGCCACAGACATTTGCGCAGCTGCAACTTGGAGTTCTGTCCATACCTTTACCAAGCATTACAGTCTGGACATTGCCTCTAGGTGCAGAGTGGGCTTTGGCCTTGCTGTCCTATAGGGACTCCTTTTGTGAGTACCTTAGAGTTGTTGGGGAAACTCTTTCCTACATCCTATGTCTCAAACTTGTCTCAGGTCACTGCTTGGGACTCAGTCCTATATGTGAGTACATACTGCAAGAGCCCTCTCCAAGTAAGATATTACAGTTACGTAAGAACTTACCATAACAGTAGATATTTGAGAGAGGCTCTTCAAACAAAATGAAGTCTTGCTGTATTCTGACATTATGCAGTTAACCCCAGTACTTGAACTGCCCCAGAGAGGAAAGGGTTAACTATGCAGTAGCATAGAACGTTGAGCTCGAACTCGGTTTTCAAACCTCTGTCTCTGGTACTTCTCAGTGTAACCGTCATATTCTTTACTCCGCCTAACTGTGAAGTCGCTCTGGAGAGTTCTCCTTCGGTTTGGTTCGGTAAAGTCTCAAATAAGCATTCGGTTGTTCAACCGATTTATTATATTTTCAGTATCAAGTTTTTGTCTAGATAGTGTTGTAGATAGGTAGTGATATTATTTACTGTGGAAATTGATTTTTTTTTCGGTTTCTGATAGGTTGGTCCGGTTGGAAACCGACCTTTTGTTTGTGTTTGAATTTTCTGGGATTTAGTAATGGTGTTCTGGTTCCTATTGGTTTAAAAAAAAAAAAAAAAAACTGACTTTTTTTTTTTTTTCCACAGCCCATAACACATTGGTAACCGATAGGGGAGTATTACCTGGTTTGAAAGCTGTAAAGGGCAATTTTAGTGTGGCCATGTCTGAGAAACCCAAGAAAAAAAAACTGTTCCACTGGGTTTTAACACTACTGAGTGTGGGGAGGCATTTGCCAAGGCTGACCCCCACCTCATTTGTGTTTATTGTCTGGGGTTTGACCACCTCAAAACAGACTGCCAAATTTGCAAGAATTTTCTCAAAGCCACTCTGGAATAAAGGTTGAGTAGGCTAAAGGAAAAGGAGGTCGAGAAGACCGCTGACCTGGATGGCCAACCCGATTTGGTTGCAGTCGAATCTGAGGAGATGCCCACTGACCTGGGCGATACCGCCTCGGGCAAAAGGAGATCCGAGTCAGAGGGGTCAGTTCCGGCAAAAAGGAGAAGGAAGTCAGCTGGTTCAGATCCAGCACCACATACTCCAACTGCTGATGAAATAGCCAAAGCGATCAGTACAGTTCAGTCACTTCACCTGGTTCTGTCCGAACCAGCACCACTGGTTAGGCGATCGGTTCGGTCAGATCTGACTCCATCGGATTACGATCCGGATGCTTACTGTGATGTGGAGTGTTAGGGAGATGTAGAGTAGATGATGATGATGATGATGATGATGATGATGATGATGATGATGATGATGATTTTGAAGGCCTGGCTGTGCCCATTGAACTGGACATCTCCCCAGACAGGCCTTCCAATGCCCCCCCCCCACCATTATTTGTTTTACAAGAAAGTGGCTGAAACCCTCCAGGTCCCAATGGTAGAAGCTGCTGAGAAGGAAGAATAGCCTGACTTTAAGATGGTGGACATTCCAGAGTCCAAAAGATTGTTTATCCCTCTTCATAAATCCTTGGGGAAACAGACAAAAAAGCTATTACAAACACCTAACTCCTTACCTCCTGTAGATAAGATAATGGACAGGAGGTATATGTTATCAGGCTCAGTTACAGAGTTTTTATATAGTCATTGCAGCCATGTTGGAGTAGTGCAGGCTGCAGCCTGTGACAGGGCTAATATTCCTTTGGCTTCACCCCCCACCCCGACAATGACTCCAGGAAGGAGGATGCCATGGCCAAAAAACAATATTTGGCATCCTCCTTGGAACTCAGGCAGGCTAATTATATGGCCTACACAGCCAGGTACCAGACGTCCAGGTGGGATACGGTTCTGGAACTGGCTAAACAGACCTTCCCCCAGCTGGCTGAAGAGCTGGAAGAGGTGGCTGCTGATTGAATTGAGGCATCCAAGGTACAGTTCCATGCTGGTGTGGACTCCAGTGATGTGCAATCAAGAGTCATGGCTACATTTGTGTCTCTTAGGAGATTTGCTTAGCTCAGATGCACCAGCCTTTCCCAGGACACCCAGGCTAAGGACATGGATTTCCCTGTGGTGGGTAACTCTCTGTTTGGGGAGCAGACAGAGGCTTACATGAAGAAAATGGATGAGTATAGGACCACCGACAGGAGTGCACAGGCCAAAGAATGGCAAGCCACTCCTCAGAAGCAGCAGTTTAGGGGCAGGGGCAGGCCCATTCACATGCCTTTTTACCAAGCCCAGGTTTCCTCTTTTTTTTTTTTTTTACTATTCTCTTTAATCATCCTTCTAGTCTGAACTCTCTCGGGCCACTCCGCTCACCAGAGCCGCTTTACCGCCCACTGTGACCCCCGCCTTCTTCAAGGACATTACTGTCATCCCGAGCCGGAGAGGGTAGAGCCCGGGGTGACTGATGGGCAGAGGCAGGGATCCAGTGTTGGGCGTGTGGCAGATGGCACTGTGAGGGCCGTCGCCTATTCGACAGGAGGGGATTTTCTTGTTTTTGTCTCATGAGTTCCCCCTTCCCCCCTCGAGCGTAGGGTGCTCTGACGCCATGGCGCACTGCAGCCGTGCCAGTGTCGGCCACACTTGACTCCTGGCTCTTGGTCTGCGTCCTGTATAGCCTCCGATCACCATCGGAGGCTGCCAGGATGCCGGACAACCAAAAGCCCTTCCCCCCCCGGGAGAGAAGAGTAGTTCATCAGAGACTCAGTCCTCTCCCTCCCCATGCTGACCCCCTGGCGCTCGAGTCTGTTCCCGAACCCGGGTCACCGGCGTGGCGCAAGGTGCGGCGTCCAGTGCCTCAACCCTCAGCAGCACCACCGGGCCGGCTAGGTTTCCTCTTCTTTTCCACAGAGGGGGTTCTTTCAAGGGAGAGGTAGGTGGGAGATGAGCAGGGCTGCATCCTCTTCCCAGTCCAAGGTTCCTGCCAAATAGACACCCTAATGTGTTAGCCCGGGTCAGCTCCCCTATTCCAGTAGGAGGCAGGCAGGCTGGCTTACTACTTCTGGGCCTGGAAGGCTGTTACCTCAGACAAGTGGGTCCTGAAGGTAGTAAACCAGGGACTGGCCCTCAGTTTCAAAAGGTTTACAAAAATAAGGGTCAGGTCCATTCCACCTGCAACCATCCCAGAAACCATTGCTCTAGAAGCAGAGGTGTCTTCTCTACTGGCCCTCAGAGCTGTAGAGAAAGTTCCTACTCAGCACAGGGGCAAAGGTCTGTACTCCAGACATTTCCTTACCCCGAAAAAGACAGTGGAGTGATGACCCATCCTAGACTTAAGGTATTTGAACGAACACATCTCAAAACCAAAATTCAAAATGGTGACTCTGGGAATAATTCTTCCCTCTCTAAGGCCAGGGGATTGGCTAGCATCCCTGGACCTCAGGGATGCCTATTTCCAGATTCCTGTCAGGTGCTCCCACAGAAAGTACCTCAGGTTCGCATTACCTTCAGGTCATTATCAGTTCAGGGCCATGCCCTTCGGCCTAACATCAGCTCCAAGGGTGTTTACAAAGTGCTTTGCAGTAGTAGTAGTAGCCTTCCTCAGAAGGCAGGGTATTTCCATCTTCCCTTATCTGGACAACTGGCTCATAGTAGGTTAGTCCCCCGACAAGGTCAAGTCAGCTCTTCAAATCACTCAGAACTTGCTCAGTTCCCTGGGGTTCCTCCTCAATCTTACAAAGTCAGTTCTCAAACCAGTACAACTCCTGACTTTCATAGGAATAGAGTTTAGATACTGTTCAGGCAAAGACCTTTCTCCCACTAGCAAGGGTAAAGGCCCTTATTGATCTCGCTTCCTCATTTCGACCTCTGGTCTCTCGTCCAGCAAGACACTTTCTTCAACTCCTAGGCCACATGGCAGCTTCCACTGCAGTGGTACAAGGAGCCAGGTTTCAGATGAGGGACATTCAGTTCCACCTAAGGTCCTTTTGGTCTCAGAAAAAAGACTGTCTCACCAAATTGGTTCCAGTGACTCAGACTCTGGTCCAAGCTGTCCAGTGGTGGCTGGATCAGGACAATCTTAGGCAAGGTGTCCCATTCATCAGTCAAGCTCCCTCAGTGGTCCTCACCACAGATGCTTCTCTCCTAGGCTGTGGATCCCATTTGGGAGCCCTCACAGCTCAGGGTGTTTGGTCTCCACAAGAGTCTTTCCTTGATATCAATCTCCTGGATCTCAGGGCAGTATTCCTAGCCCTTCAGGCTTTCTGTGACTCAGTCAGAGACAAGGTTGTGCAGGTCAGGACAGACACCACCACCACAATGTGGTACATCAGCAAGCAAGGGGGCACTCGGTCCACGGTCTTGTGCACAGAGGCCATGAAATAGTGGTCTCTAGCCTACTCCCTTCAGGCTTCCCTGACAGCAGTTAATCTCCCAGGGAAGGACAATGTGTTAGCAAATGCTTTGAACAGAGTCTCTTTGGGCCATCACAAATGGTCCCTGGATCCTCTTATCCTGAAAGTAATCTTCAGCAGATGGGGCACTCCTGAGATAGATCTCTTTGCAGCCCCGGACAATCACCAACTTCCCCTGTTCTGCTGCAGACCTCCAGTCCTAGGGACTGTTCCTCCGGATGCTGTCATATTAGATTGGAAGGGCAGGTTTCTCTATACCTTTCCTTCCTTTCCCCCTGTTGTTCAGAGTTCTAGTCGAGATCAGGTCTCAACCCTGTACAGTGATGCTGGTGGCTCCAGACTGGGCCAGACAGCCTTGGTCCCCTATGCTATTGGCCCTGGCTGTGTCACTCCCCTGTCTCTTCCCAAGAGACAATCTCCTAACTTCCTCTCGGGAGAATTTGGTACCCCAATCTCCAGTCCCTCAATCTCAAGGCCTGGCTCTTGAAGAGTTAGAATATGCAGCTTTGCATCTTTCTCAGGGAGTTTTGGATATTCTCAAGCTCTCCAGGAAACCTTCTACCAGGAAAACGTGTAATTCCAAATGGAAAATATTCAGCATTTGGTGTTCTCAGAAGGGCATTATGCCAGATTCTGCAGACATTGCTACAACCGTTTTTTTGTTTGCTCAGAAGAAGCCAGAAGTGGAAGGAAACATATTCATTTCTGTGCTTTACAGTAACTGGTAATTGCTATTGTTGTTATTAAACTTAGATTGTGGGCTTTTAGTGACACTAATTTTTTTGCTGTCTTTACTTAGAATTGCTGTCGGGCTGTTGAAAATTTAAAACGTAGTGGTGGTGTATTTCTTTGCTGTTTTTTAGTTGCTGCAAATTTTTGCCCCCCCCTTCCCCCTCCCCAACTCTTAATTGTATGCCCTGTTAAATCTGATTGACAGCAGCTAAACACAGGGGATAGGAGGGGCATAAGGGGAAGAAGCCCACCCTCAGCATGACAAGTGTTTTGACTCATTTATTTATTTATTTTTTAAAGAAAAGTATCTGAGGATCAGTGGCAGGATTTTTAGGACAGTAAATTAATAAAAAGGGAACTAGGAGAGCTTCAGTAACAGACAAGTAGTGGAATAGCAGTATAATTGCAGTATAATGTGGGGAGTGGTGCAATGCAGTAGCTGCGGGGCAGCCATATTCAGGCAGACCTTCTGGACAGTGAGGTGCTCCCCTATCTGCATGCATCTCTCTGGACTGCGGGATGAGGTAGCCAGACTCAAAGCGGAGGTAAACTGGGTCAGGAGTACCATCACCCCTATCCAGAGACCACCCAGTCCAATGCCGCTGCCTCAAAGGATGCAGAGAACGAGGAGCACTTGGATGACAGTGGGCTCAGGGCGGGTTAAGATGGTCAGGCAGAGGCACATCCCAGATCCTATTCCACTCAAGAACTCATATGCCACACTGGCAAATGGGGGCAACCAAATAGAGGTACCCAGAGAAGTGGGAGGAAAGGATGTGGAGGTTAGCCAAGGAGATGACCTCAGCGGGGAGAGCAGTGGACCCCAGAGGAGGAGGAAGCAAATCCTGGTGGGGGACTCCATCATAAGAGGGATCCAGCTAGGAACACAGGAGAGGGAGGGGAAGGACAGGGAGGTGAGGTGCCTACCAGGTGCCACGGCATGGAGGGATGGAAGGAAGATCCTGGGGATCGCTGGGAAGGCAAGACGGGAGGGTGAGCTGGATGTCATTATCCACCTAGGTACTAATGACCTGGCAAATAGGGAGCCAAAGGAAGTTCAGGAAGAGTTTAGGAAATTGGGGAGGGGTCTCAAGCAAGTAGCTACTTCTGTCACCTTCTCAGAAGTAGTACCTGCGAGAGGCATGGGAGAGCATAGGGGTGCATGCACCAGGAACTTTAACTCATGGTTGAAGAACTGGTGCTGTGAGGAAGGGTTTGGATTCATTGGTGACTGGGGACCCACCTGGAGGGATGGAGGTCTGTTCAAGCCTGACAGCCTGCATCCATCCTGGAGGGAATCAAGCACTCAATGATAAGTTAAATGCTACATTGACAAGCATTTAAACTAGCCAAGGTGGGTGGCAGGCCAGCAAGGAGGTACCCACTTGCTCACCCCCCACAGCTAGCAGTGGAACCAGTGAACTGGAGGAGTGGATATCTCAACAAAGCAGTGTGCAAAAGATGGAGATTAGCACCCAAGAGGTGGATAGGCAGAAAAGGGGCCAAAATCAGCAGAAGGGCAGACAGCAAGGAGAACCAGGGATAAAGGACAACCAGGGAAGGGGCTGGAATAGAACAGCTAAACAGTCTAGGGAGGTCAAATCATGGAAATCCATGTGTGCCAGTGCCAGGAGCCTTAGCAACAAGATGGAAGATCTGGAGGCTGTCGTGGTGCAGTCAGACCTGGACATTGTGGCCATCACAGAAACCTGGTATTATGATAACCATGACTGGGAGATGGCCATTCCTGGCTACAACATATTTCCGAAGAGACCGGGCAGGTAGGAAGGGAGGAGGAGTAGCACTGTATGTGAAAAATGACATAAGGGCCCACAGAGATCCAAGAGGAACAAAATGGGTGAGAAGATACTGTGGGTTAAGCTGGAAAGGAAAATGGGTCCAGCCATCCGCACAGGTGTGGTCTATAGACCACCAGCCCAGGAGGAAGAAACAGGGAGCTGATGCTAGCCATCCAAAGGATGGCAGACAAGGGTGAGGTAGTACTGGTTGGAGACTTCAATATTCCAGACATGGACTGGAGCATCCCAGCAGCAGCAGCAGCATCAACTAGGAGCAGATTTATCCTGGACTCCCCTTCAGGGTGCCTTCCTCAAGCAACTGGTCATGGAACCAACTCGGCAGAAGGCAATACTGGACCTTGTGCTCACAAACAGGGACAGTGTGATGGGGTAACAGTGGGGGAGCACCTGGGGAACTGTGACCACCAGTCATTGTGGTTTGAAATCACAGAAGGAGCACAACCAAACCACACAAAAACACATATCCTGGATTTTAAGGGGGCAGACTTTGGGAAAATGGGGAGATACTTGAAAGAGGCATTAAGGGGAATGGGGCAGGAATCGAGTTGAGGAACAGTGGGCAGTATTTAAAATGGGGATTACAAGAGCAACAGAATAAAGCATTAAGTAGGTTAGCAAGAGGAAAAGGAAGAGGTGGCCATTATGGATTTCCAAAGGGGTAGCAAAGAAAGTGAAAGTCAAAAAGATTGCATTCAGGCAATACAAAAAGACACAGGCAGAAGGGGGGATAGGGAGAAGTACCAGGAGAAGCAAAGGGAGGCAGGGAGGTCAGCAAGGGAAGCCAAAGCTCAGACAGAAGAGCACATTGCAAAATCGGTGGGAAGAGGGGACAAAACCTTTTACAGGTACATAAGTGAAAAAAGAAAGGCAAAAGGAGGGATAGTGAGACTGAAGGGGGAGGATGGGGGCTGCGTGGAGGATGACAACAGTAAAGCTGACATACTGAACAGGTATTTCTGCTCAGTCTTTACTGAGGAAGAGGAGGGTAATGAGTTTGAAGGGGAGTACAAGGGGTGAGAATGGTGCAGAAATGGACACAAGTCCCTTTACACGAGAAAGGGTCCTGAAGGAACTGAAAGTAATAAGAGTTGATAAAGCAATGGGGCCAGATGGGGTGCACCCCAAGGTCCTTAAAGAACTCAGAGAGGTGGTGGCTGAACCTCTGGCTATCCTGTTTAGCCGATCACTGGAAACTGGGGAGGTACCCAAAAACTGGAGGACAGCAGATGTAGTCCCCTTATACAAAAGTGGGAACAAAGAGGAAGCAGGGAACTACAGACCAGTCAACCTCACCTCGGTAGTGGGGAAGATCATGGAAGCACTACTGAAGGAGAGATTGGTGGAACATCTGGTTGTCAATGGACTGCAGGATCCAAGGCAGCATGGTTTCACCAGGGGGAGGTCATGTCAGACCAACCTCGTTGAATTTTTTGACTGGGTGACTAGGGAGGTGGATCAGGGGAGGGCAGTGGACATGGCCTATCTGGACTTCAGCAAGACCTTTGACACTGTGCCACATAGAAGACTATTACACAAACTAGGGAATATGGGTGTGGGCAGGAAAGTAGTGTGGTGGGTAGGTAACTGGCTGGGCGGCAGGACACAGAGGGTGGTGGTAAATGGCTGTCACTCCACAGAGGGAAGAGTGACCAGTGGGGTACCACAGGGATCAGTGCTGGGACCGGTCCTATTCAACATCTTCATCAGTGACATTGCGCAGGACCTAGAAGGCAGAATTTCACTGTTCGCTGATGACAGGAAGCTCTGTAACAGAGTAGACACACCAGAGGGATTAGACAGAATGAGAAGGGACCTGCAGAAACTTGAATGGTCAGGGGTTTGGCAGTTGAAATTCAATGCAAAGAAGTACAAAATAATGCATATGGGGCACAAAAACCCTGGCACAGTATATCAGTTGGGGGGGATGAGGATATTGCATGCACCAAGCAGGAAAGGGATCTTGGGGTTATCATCTCTGATGACCTCAAGGTAGGGAAACAGTGTGACAAGGCAGCAGGTAAAAAATAGGATGCTGGGATGCATAGGCGGGCATCACCAGCAGGAAAAGGGAGGTCATGATTCCACTATATAAGACACTAGTGAGGCTCCACCTGAGTACAGTGTATGTTCTGGAGACCTTACCTACGTAAGGACATAGACAGGGTAGAGAAGGTTCAGAGGAGGGCAACAAAGATGGTACATGGATTGCATCACAAGTCCTATGAGGACAGGTTGAAGGAATTGAATATGTACTGGAGGAGAGGAAGGAGAGAGGGGACATGATAGAGACATACAAGTATCTTACAGGGAGGAACAGGGTGCAAGAATACACTATTTTTAAGCAAAAAAGATATTCTGGGACTAGAGGGCATGGGATGAAGTTGGAGGGAGGACAATTCAGAGGAAGTGTGAGGAAGAATTTCTTCACAGAACGGGTGGTGGACAAGTGGAACACCCTGCCTGAGGAAGTGGTGGGGGCTGAAACAATCATGGGATTTAAGAATGCATGGGATAGACATAAAGGAATTCTGGAGGGCAGGGGTAAGGGGCAACAGAGTTCTAGGAAAACATAAACTGAAGTTACAAACTCAAATGGGAAGACTAGGTGGGCCATAGGCCCTTATCTGCCGACACTGTCTATGTATCTATGTAACCTTAGATTATCTGGTTCACCTTAATGGCCTGGGTCCTAGGCCTGCAACTTTGAAGGTTCACCTAGCAGCTGTGTCTGCGTTCCTTTTAGCAGGGAAGGGCTCCTTCCTGGCATCTCATCCTGTTTTCAGTACGTTCTTCAAAGGTCTGGTTCATATCAGTCCTCCCTTTAAACAGCCTATCCCGGCTTGGGATCTGAATATCTGCATTGCTCAGTTTATGCAGCCACCCTTTGAACCTTTGGCTGAGCTTAAGTACTTGACCTGGAAAACTGTGTTCCTGGTAGCTATCACTTCTGCCACACGGATTAGTAAATTACAGGCCCTGTCAGTTGAACTTGACTTGATCTCTTTCCAGAGATAAGGTGGTCCTGAGAACAAATAGGAGGTTCTTACCCAAAGTGGTATCAGATTTTCCTCTGAACCAATTTATGTCTCTACCTGTGTTTTTCACTGATCATTCTTCTTCAGGAGAAAGAAGATTACACAGTTTGGATGTTAAAAGGGCACTTAGCTACTACATAGAGCATACTGAGGCACACAGGAATGACTGTCTTCAATTATTTCTCACTTATGGTGAAGTGGGAAAAGGTAAGCCTGCTACTAAAAGAACTATTGCCAGTTGAATTGTCTCTTGTATACAGTTCTGCTATGACAAGTTGGGCAAAGCACCCCCCTCAGGCCTGAGGGCCCACTTGACTAGGGGTACAGCTGCTTCTCTGGCTGTGGCCAGAGATACACCCTTGGTAGAAATCTGTAAAGCAGCCACCTGGAAAACAGTCCATACATTCACCAAGCATTACTCTCTGGATATCCAGGCTAGGAGTGATGCTAGGTTTGGTACAGCAGTACTGCAGACCCTGTTCCCAAAGTAGGTTCTGTATTCCCTCCTCCCGGGGGGGGACTGCTTGGTAGTCTGCATATTGTCAGAATACAGCAAGACTTCATGTTGTTTGAAGAAAAAACTTACTCACCATAATAATGTTGTTTCTTCTGATGGCGTCTTGCTGTATTCTGACCTCCTTCCCTGCCTCCCTTCAGAACGTTGTTTTTGGGAAGTGGGCTGGCAGGTACAGTGTTACACCTCAGGGGTGTACCTTGTACCCTCCCTCTTAAGGGTGGGGTAGTTGCTTTATTGCTGTTGTTTTATGTTTGTATCGTTTTTTCACTACCTTTTTTTCTTGGGTTCTCGGCTTGAGTCTTTTGGACCCAAGTTGTTGCCTTTTGACTTAAAGTTAAACAATTTCCATACTGTAGTAGTTAGTTTGCTCATAAGAATCTGACAGTTACACTGAGAAGTACCAGAGACAGAGGTTTGAAAACAGAGTTCGAGCTCAACGTTCTGTGCTACTGCATAGAGTTAACGCTTTCCTCTCCTGAGCAGTTCAAGTGCTGGGGCTAACTGCATATTGTTAGAATATAGCAAGACTCCATTAGAAGAAACAACATTACTATGGTGAGTAATTTTTTTTTTGCAGTAGGTACTGCTTTCCCTAACCCAACTTCCCTGAGTTTTCTTTTGTGGTTTTTCATACTAGACATGATTAGGCTCCAGAAACCCTCTCCTTTTCTCCTGTCGCACCTTTTTAGGTCTCTGGTGGGAGAACTGGATGGCGGGCATGGGGACCGCTCCTTATATAGGGTCATGCTGATGTCCGTATCGTGACGGGGGGGGGGGTTCCCCGCCAGACACTGTTAGCTAGAATTTTTCCATGTGGTCCTAGCGCCGGGCGGCCTAGTCCTGTATGTGAGTACCTACTGCAAGAGCCGCTCTAGAAGGTCTACTGTTACAGCGAGTTCTTACGAAACTGTACTTTCCTGACTTATGGAGATGTGGGAAAGAGTAACTCAGCATCTAAATGATCCATTTCTCGCTGGATAGTACAGTGTATCCAGGTTTGCTATTCTAAAGCGGGAAGGAAACCCCCAACAGGGTTGAGGGCCTATTCCACAAGGGGCACAGCTGCTATCTTAGCAGCTGCCAGATATGTTCCATTAGTGGACATCTGTAAAGCAGCTACCTGGAAAACAGTACACACCTTTACAAAGCATTACAGTTTGGACAGTCTGTCCAGGAGTGGTGCCTGGTTTGGCCCAGCAGTCCTGCAGAGTCTATTTCCAAAGTAGGTTATGTGCCCACCTCCAAAGGTACTGCTTTGTAGTCTACGTAAGTTATGAATACATGAGTATTACTGGGGTTAGAAGAAAAAATTGCTTACCATAGTAATCTTGTTTCTTCCCAGTGATTCTCAGGTATTCATAATTTCCCAACCTGTCTCCCCTTCAAGAACCAGTAGCCTCTGCATTATTGGGAATGTTTTTCTGACCTACTATATAGGTGCCATAATCGGGCATTATTGTTTGTGAATCGGGTTGTTATTGTTTTAATTCCCTTTCGGTGATTTCTGATATTCAGGGGTGTTGTTGCATTTTATGACCCCCAGTTTTGGCTCCAAGGAAATCTGAGGGTTTAGAACCAGGGCAGTTAGTTCAAGGCAGCATTTGAAAACAAGCCATCATTTGCATAGCATTCCATCTCTCTGGGCAGTTCAGTCTTAAAGGGACACTGCAGAAGTTATGAATACCTGAGTACCACTTGAAAGAAACAAGATTACTATGGTAATTTTTTCTTGTTGAGCTTTCAGAAAGCCATTCACAAATATACATAATCAGCACAGTATACAATGAAATACATTAACAGTTAAAAGGGTCACTTTACACCTTTACAAAATACATGTCAAATTAATAGCAATCTTAATTAAGCGCTGCTAAAATCCAGCATTATACATGCCTCCTCCTTACCCTGGTCAATATTTCATGATGAGAAATGCAATACCACAGGAGTCCTTTAGCATCAGTAACCATAGCAGTTGGCTGGCTAGGTAAAGCTGCCCTGGAGATATGCCTTTAAGAGAATTATAAGGAGCGAGGGCATCAGCCAATCAAAACACAGGAGGGGAGTGTGCTGAGTGGGAGCAGCCCGAAGGGCTTCAGAATCTTTTCTCCACTGACCGAGTAACATTGCCCCAGAGGTGTCTCTCAACTTTCCTTGTTGAAAGCCTCTAATTCACTTATCTTGGTAAAGTTTTCCTCACAAACTTAAAAGTTTAGTGTACTGAGTGTGATTTTACTATATTTTTTAGCAGTTGTTTCTTTTTCACGCATCCGCGTTAGTTTTTTACCACAGCTGTGTGTATTTAGCATTTTCGAACAACATGAAGTCTTGCTGTATTCTGACAATTGCAGTGATTCCCAACCTTTGAACTGCCCCGGAGAACTAAGGGTTAACTTTCCATGCAGGGCATGCAACGCTGAGCTCGAGCTCGGTTGAAGTCTCTGTCTGGAGTGTTTTGAACTTAAACCATCAGATTCTTTACTCCGCCTCACTGAACAGTCGTTCCGGAGATTTCTCCTTCAGCTTGGTTCGAAGTCTGTTAAAGTTTTCAGTTTTTTGTCTGTTTAAACCGAAAAAAAGTATCCGCATAGTCGGTTCAGTCTCTGTGGTGCCGTGAGTACTAGATAGGAATTGTTCTATTTTTCTGTGTGAAACTTTTAAAAGTGCGGTCGGTTCGGCTGAACCAACCATTTGATTGTGAATTGTGTTATACTTAGAGTGTGGTTACCAGTTCTTATCTGTTCAAAAAAAAAAAAAAACATGTTTTTAACCATTTTTTTCCAATACCCGAGACACGGTTAGGAACCGATAAGGGAGTCTTGCCTGGCGGTTGCCGAAAAAAGGGTACGTTTGGTTAGGTTGGCCATGTCTGAGAAACTCAAGAAAAAAAGGGCCCACTGGGTTTCAACACTGCAGTGAGGTGGGGAGGTCTTTGCCAAGGCCGATTCCCCACACCACCTGTGTTTATTGTCTGGGGTTTGACCACCTCGATTCAGACTGCCAAATATGTAAAGATATTCCCAAATCTACCCTTGAGAAGATATTAGGTAGACTGAGGGAAAAGGAGGCCGAGAAGTCCGCTGACCCAGATGGTCAGCCCAGTTCGATTTCGACCAAACCAGAAGCCCTCTGACCAGGGCGATACTTCGGGCAAAAGGAGAGCCGATTCTGAGGGATTGGTTCCGACAAAAAGCGCAAAGATAAATCAACCAGTTTGGATCCAGAGGTTCATGTTCCGACCGCCGAAGAGATAACCAGGGCGATTCAGATTGTGGAATCGCTCCGTCTGGTTCTGACCGATCCGGCTCCTTCTGGCAGGAGTTCGGTTTGGTTGGTTCCCCTGGTTCAAGAGTACACCTTTGAAGATTTTTATGAACTGGAGTTTGAAGAGGAAGGGGAATTTGAGGCTTATGAAGTAAGTGAAGGTCTGGATGTGCCTGTGGAACTGGACATCTCCCCAGACAGACCATCAGGTGTTTCCCCTCCTAGGCTTTCTGAGTCCCCTTCCTACTTTATGTTTTACAGAAAAGTGGCTGAAACCTCCAACTTCCTATGGAGGAGGCTGTGAAGATCAAGAAGAGCCTGATTATGTAGAGATGATGGATATCCCAGAGTTAGGAGACTGTCTATTCCTCCATAAATCTTTTGGGAAACAGACACAAAAAATCTTAGTCTCCTAACACTATACCTCCTGTGGATAGAAGAATGGACAAGAGGTATACACTTTCAGGCTCAGACACTGAGTTCTTATATCAGCAATGCAGCCATGTTGGGGTAGTGCAGGCTGCTGCCTGTGACAAGGCAAATATTCCCTTGGCTTCACACCCCCCCTGACAAGGACTCCAGGAAGATTGATGCCATGGCAAAGAAGCAGTACATGGCATCTTCTTTGGGACTCAAGCAGGCGAATTACATGGCTGATACAGCCAGGTATCAGAAGTCCAGGTGGGACACCGTACTGGCACTGGCTAAACAGACCTCCCCCCAGCTAGCCAAAGGAGCTGGAGGGGGTGGCTGCAGATGGGATTGAGGCATCTAAGGTTCAGTTTCATGCTCCTGTGGACTCTAATGATGTTTCATCAAGAGTCATGGCTACGTCTGTGGCTCTTCGGAGGATGGCTTGGCTCAGATGTACTAGCCTCTCGCAGGACACCCAGACTAAGACCATGGATTTACCTGTAGTGGGTAATTCTCTGTTTGGGGAGCAGACTGAGAATTACGTGAAGAAAATGGACGAGTACAGGACCACTTACAGGAGCGCTCAGGCCAAGGAAAGGCAGGCAGCTCCTCAAAGGCAGCAGTCTGGGGGCAGGGGCAGGCCTTTTCAAAGGCCTTTTTACCAAGCACAGGCCTCTTCTTACTTTTCACAGATAGGGTTCTTCAGAGGGAGAGGCAGAAGGGGGATGAGCAGGCCTGCATCCACCCCTCAGCCTAAAGCCCCTGCCAAGCAGACACCCTGATGGGTCTGCCCGGGTCGACACTCCTATTCCAGTAGGGGGCAGGCTGGCTTACTTTGTCCAGGACTGGCTGTCTATTACATCAGACAAGTGGGTCCTGGAAGTAGTAAGCCAGGGACTGGTTCTCAGCTTCAAAAAATTTCCAAAGATGAGAGCCAGATCTTTTCCACCTGCAAATCTTTCGGAAACCCTTGACCTAGAGGCAGAGGTTTCTTCTCTCCTAGCTTTAAGAGCTATAGAGAGAGTACTTACCCTACACTAGGGCAAAGGACTGTACTCCAGGTACTTCCTGACTCCAAAAAGACAGGGGAGTAGTGACCCATCCTGGACCTAAGATATCTGAACAAACATCTTTTAAAGCCAAAGTTCAAGATGATAACTCTGGGAATAATCCTTCCCTCTCTAAGGCCAGGGGACTGGCTAGGCTCCCTGGACCTCAAAGATGCCTACTTTCACATTCCCATCAGGTGCTCCCACAGAAAGTACCTCTGGTTCGAGTTGCCCTCAGGCCAGTATCAGTTCAGAGCAATGCCCTTTGGCCTAACCTCAGCCCCAAGGGTTTTCACAAAGTGCCTGGCAGTAGTAGTTGCCTTTCTAAGAAGGCGAAAGATTTCCATATTTCCTTATCTGGATGATTGGCTAATAGTGTGTGTCAGTCTCCAGACCAAGTGAAGTCTCACCTGCAAGTGACCCAGCAAGTGCTCACTTCCCTAGGATTTCTCCTCAACCTTCCCAAGTCAGTTCTCGAACCAGTCCTGCTCCTTACCTTTATAGGGGCAGAACTGGATACACTCAGAGCAAGAGCCTTTCTTCCTTTAGAAAGGGCAAGGGCTCTTATGAAACTAGCTTCTTCCTTCAGCCTTCAGATATCTCGACCAGCAAGGCATTTCCTCCAGCTCTTGGGCCACATGGCAGCTTCAACAGCAGTGGTCCATGGGGCAAGATTCCAGATGAGGGATATTCAGTTCCACCTGAGAGCTTACTGGTCTCAGAGAAAGGACTCCTTTACCAAACTGATTCCAGTGACTCTGACCTTGATCCAGGCCCTCCAGTGGTGGCAGGATCAGGACAATTTAAAGCAAGGTGTTCCTTTTGTTGCTCAGCCTTGTTCAGTGGTCCTTACCATGGATGCCTCTCTTCTGGGCTGGGGTGCCCACATGGGGTCCCTTACTGCCCAGGGCCTGTGGTCCCCCAAAGAATCCCTTCTCCACATCAGTCTTCTAGAGCTCAGGGCAGTTTTTCTGGCCCTAAAAGCATTCTCACAGTCAGTTCAGAACAAGGTGGTTCAAGTCAGAACAGATAATACTACCACCATGTGGTACATCAACAAGCAGGGAGGCACTCAGTCCACTGCCTTGTGCACAGAAGCCATGAAGTTGTGGTCCCTGGCTTATTCCCTGCAAGCCTCTCTTGTAGCAGTTCACCTTCAAGGCAAGGACAATGTGCTAGCAGATGCACTGAGCAGGATTTCCCAGGGCCATCACGAATGGTCCATGGACCCTCAGGTGTTGAAAGTGATTTTTTCAAGGTGGGGCACTCCAGAGATAGATCTCTTTGCAGCCCCAGACAATCACCAACTCCCTGTCTTTTGTTGCAGACCTCCAGTCCTGGGCTCAGTCCCTCTGGACGCCCTGATCCTGAATTGAGAGGGGAAGTTTCTGTATGCCTTTTCCCCCTTCCCACTCCTGTTCAAAGTTTTGGTAAAAGTAAGGTCTCAACCATGCAAGGTGATTCTGATTGCTCCAGATTGGGCCAGACAGCACTGGTAACCCCTCTTGCTGTCCCTAGCAGTCCATCTTCCCCTGTCTCTTCCCAGGAATTACAACCTGTTAACATCCTCTCAGGGAAGGATTTGGTACCCCAATCTTCAGTCCCTCAATCTCAAAGCATGGGTCTTGAAGAGTTAGAGTTTGTAGATCTGCATCTTTCCCAAGGGGTTCTGGATATCCTCAAGGCTTCTCAGAAGCCCTCCACCAGAAAGACTTACAACTCCAAATGGAAAAGATTCAGCATTTGGTGTTCTAAGAAGCATATTTCTCCAGACACTGCTGAATTGCCTATGGTTCTGGATTATATGGTCCATCTTAATGGCCTAGGCCTCAGACCAGCTACTCTCAAGGTACACTTGTCAGCTGTTTCTGCATTTTTGTCTGTGGGGAAGCCTTCCTCACTATCTTCCCATCCTGTGTTCTGTAAATTTTTTAAAGGATTGTTTCACATCAATCTCCCTTTTAGAGATCCTGCCCCTGCCTGGGATTTGAATGTTCACATTGCTCAACTTATGCAACCCCCTTTGAGCCTATGTCTTCAGCAGAGCTTAAGTACTTGACTTGGAAAACTGTGTTCTTGGTAGCCATTACCTCTGCCAGGCATATCAGTGAATTGCAAGCCCTGTCAGTGGAATCTGATTTTATCTCCTTTCATAGGGATAAAGTGGTTGTTAGAACCAATAGAAGGTTCTTGCCCAAAGTGGTTTCAGACTTCTACTTAAACCAGTCTATGTCTCTCCCTGTTTTCTTCACTGATCATTCTTCCTCAGGAGAGAGGAGGCTACACAGTTTAGATGTCAAGAGAGCCCTTAGTTACTACATGGAGTGCACCAAGGGTCACAGGTTTGAATCCCTCCAGTTGTTCCTCACTTATGGAGAAGTGGCAAAGGGCACATCTGCTACCAAAAGTTCTGTTGCCAGGTGGATTGTGTCTTGTATACAATTCTGCTATGAAAAACTGGGAAAAACTCCACCCTCAGGGCTCATTCCACAAGAGGTAGAGCTGCTTCCCTGGCTGCGGCCAGGGATATCCCTCTTCTAGAAATTTGTCAAGCAGCCACCTGGAAAACTGTCCATACCTTTACCAAGCATTACTCTCTGGATATCCAGGCTAGGAGTGATGCTCGGTTTGGCACAGCAATACTTCAGAGCCTATTCCCAAAGTAGGTTCTGTCCCTCCTCCTTGGACTGCTTGGTAGTCTGCAATTGTCAGAATACAGCAAGACTTCAAGTTTGAAAAAAAAATTACTCGCCTTAAGTAATTATATTTCTTTTAATGGAGTCTTGCTATATTCTGATCTCCCTCCCTGCCTCCCCTCTCAGAACCTGTTTTTGGGAAGTGGGTGGGCAGGTGCAGTGTTGCATCCCAGGGGTGTATTTGCTTGCATCCTCCTCCCTTTTTGTTTGGGTGCTTATTTATTATTGTTGTTTTTGAATACATTGGGTTTTGGTCTTGGGTTTCCTAACTTGAGTCTTCCTTGGGAATCCAAAACTTTTCAGCCAGTTGGCTAGTAGAATTTTACAATTTCACATAGAATTTTTAGTTTGGTTGGGCTCGTAAGAATCTGACGGTTTAAGTTCAAAACACTCCAGACAGAGATTTCAACCGAGCTCGAGCTCAGCGTTCCATGCCCTGCATGGAAAGTTAACGCTTCGTTCTCCGGGGCAGTTCAAAGGTTGGGAATCACTGCAGTTGTCAGAATACAGCAAGACTCCATTAGAAGAAATATAATTACTAAGGTGAGTATTTTTTTCATTTCTACCGCATTTGCTTATTTTGTATTCCTTTTTTACCGCAAGTGTGTATTTTCGATGGTGCGTCACTGTTTTTGATGCAACCTGTCTAATTTTTGTTTTTGCCTGTTTCTTACCTCAGAACTTCTGGGTCCCTGCCACAAGGTAACTGTTGGTCTTTCAGGTTTTGACAGTTACTCTGGGTTCTCTGTGGATCGGCTTGTCAGAGATTCCCATATCTAAAGAGAAATCTGGACTACATAAGGTGTCACAGGTCTGGCTTAGCATTTTCAGCAACCTGTGCTTCAGTTGCTTTTGAAAAATAAATAAAAGAAAGTGTATCTGCTGTCACAGGACTGGCTTAACAGCATTTTCAGCTACCTATGCCTCAGTTGTTTTTGGTCCAGATCTGTTGGTTCTCATTGCACAAATGTGGTCAGAAACAGAGCAAAGAGACCTAAATAATATATATGGCTGAGGAAAAATCAAAGTCCGATGAATGGCTATCTAATTTGAAAAAAAATATATATATAGCCATCTGCGCAGGATCTCCCATCCATGCAGAACATGGCAAAAGCATAGCATGTCTTTCAGAACCTGCATAAAATGGTATCTGTGTTTACAGGGGCTGCTAAACACTCTTCCACAGTTCTCTTTCCAGAAACTGTGAGGGTAATGCAGACAATAATGAGTATTTTATGATGCCCCTGACATGAATTTGGAGGGCCTAGAACCCTGTGTGTCCACTGACCCTCTTTTTGGAACTTCCTCTGCTAACCAGAAGGATCCTTCCTGTATTCTTACATTTATCCAAAACATGCTAGTCACCCTGGACCTCCCTACTCAGTAGTCCATCCACACTGACGATAAAGATTATAGGGAGATGAAACGTCTCCCACCTCCTAAAAGACTGGTCGTGCCTATCTATAATGAAAAATTAGAAATAGTATGAAACTGCTTCAAACCCCCAATTCTGTGGCAAGGGTTGACAAACGGGCTGAAAAAATAAATAAATATATATATATCAGTTGTCTAAAAACAGTGCTGAGTGCCTGTCCGTACATCCCAGCCATGAGTGTATAGTGCGGCAGGCAGCTTGCGAGAAAGCCGGGTTCTCCTTGTCCTCCTTACCCAGGCAAGGACTCCAGAAAGATAGATTTCACAGCACACCACAGCTGCTTGTGAAATGTTTTCCTACATGGCTTTCATGGCCAAATATCAGAAAGCACTTTGGAATTCTGTCCTGGCTAATGCCTGCAAGGGATTGGATGCAGTGGTACAGGAGCTGGTGGATACAGCAAAATCTGCCCTGAAAGCTATGTAGTTCCAATTCCACATGGCAGATGACAGCAAGGATGCCACCTCCAGAGCCATGACCCATACCATCTCTGTCTGATGCGCTTTGCCTGGTCCCAGACATCCAGTCTAATGCCATGGACTTTCCTAGTGATCAAATCATATTGTTTGATTCCAGAACAACTGACTACAACAGGGTCTTTTTGCTAAACCTAAGCTTCCTGCCCCGTGGAAATTCCATCCAAGCGCAGTAGTGGCATTGTTTTTTCCCCCCAGGCCTTACATTCCGTACCCCTAGTCTGACTTCTGTCAGTACGGGCATGCTTTCAGAGAGGGGGCAGAAGGGCCCAAAGAGGGCCACCTCTATGCAACCAGCAGCTTCACAGTCTAAGCCCTGAGGCAGACCTCAAGTGCACTCAGGTGTCTAAGCCTCTACCCCAACACAGGTATTTTGGTTGGAGTTGGAGGTAAAAACGTTCTAGCTCTGTGAGTGGTGGAGGGGGTTCCGGCCTATGAAAAGGGGCAAGGGCCTGTACTCCAGGTACTTTCTGACACACAAGAAAACTGTGGAGTGGCACCCTATCTTGCTGTTAAAACCCAAATTCAAGATGGTCACCCTGTTTACTAGTCATACAGTCCTTACAGCAGGGAGATTGGCTAGCCTCCCTGGACCTAAAGGACCCCAATATACCTATATGGAGGTCTTACAGGCAGTTTCTCAGGTTTAAACTCCCTGTGGGCTCATTGCGGCCCTTCTGCCTATCCTCAGCTCCAAGAGTCTTTACAAAGTGCTTGGCAGTGGTAACAGCACACCTCAGGAAGCTGGGTGTCGCTGTCTACACCAATTTTGCCAATCGGCCTATAGTGCCAAAGTCTCCTTATCAGGTCAGGGAATATTTTTCCCTTATAGGTGTAAACCCCCCCTCCTTACAAATGGGGGTTCCCGAAAAGTGTTCCTTGAGCTTGCCTCAGTGCTCACTGCCAGGCTGGTGTCCTGCATTTTAGCAGTTTAAATGTATTGCCAGAGAGTGCCTGTATAGCCTCTGTGTACTGTCTCTTTAAGAGCTGCCTGGATTGTAGTCATAATTAATCTGGGAGGGGGCTGGGTGTTTCTATGCTCGAGTCCCGCCTGGGCTGCTAAATCATCGCTCCATTCTGCCATCGCTATTAGCGCAGAGGGAGCTCTGTTAAAAGATGTACTTGTTTGCTGATCATTTATTAGAATAGTAATAATATTGCAGTTTGTCTAACCTGCCTTCTTTGCAGCATGAACATTTCTGTTTATCTCCACCATTTTGGTCCTGGACTGCTGAAATGGGACAGTCAGTACCTTTGGGGGCTCTAAAATGGAGCCTGTCCCCAGGGGCTTTGTGGGAGCAAAATTCTGTAGGAATTGTAGTTTTGGGCTTTTGACACCTAAATGAACCTGGAGGGGAAGCCCTTGTTGTGACTGACAGAGGAATCAGCCAATCGGATGTAACCCCTAGATAGCGTTATCCCAAGGGCTACTACCTCTGCCTGCTTGGATAGTAGCTGGTTAAAGGGCCTGGGTAATGAAACGGGTGCCTTCACCTGGAGGTCAGGGTTGTTAGTGGTCAAGCTGGGCACAGCCCTCTGGGACACTGTAACCCCCCCTCTTTCCCTTCTAGTGGCCTGAACTATATACAATAATTACTTTCACAATGACCCTTATTCACCAGGCAATTACCCACACTGTTTGCACTTACCACCAGGGCTGTTTCCTCTAGCTTGACCCTGGGGACCCCCTGTAAAACAAGGTTAAACACAGCAAATAGCAACAGTACAATACTTTTGGCACAAACTGGAACCACAGTCAGGTTAAATGCAAACAAAGATAAATCTGATTTATTCAGGGGACTTGAACAAGGTGGGGGGGCGTAATCAGGTTGATTTGCTTAAAACTTATATTAATCAGACAGTTATGCAGAGAATGATGAAGAGGAATGAGAGCCCTGTGTTGGGGTTGCTTGTACCTGCCAAACTCCTGAGAGAAGTGATGAGATTGAGGTGCAGCAAATGAGAGAACTGATTAAAGAATTGACAGAGTTGAGAGTCAGTCAACAAGCTGAGGTGGCCAGAGACACTAACCTCTATTGGGCACCTCCTGAGTCAAGGAACGAGGTCCCACCTGGTGGAGTGGGGGTGCACATCGTCTCCTCAGAAACCCAGACTGAGAGTAACCTACTGGAAGAAGTATGAGAATTGAGAGCCCTGGTGAGGGACCTACCACGAGCCACACAAACCTCCAAACTTGGTGGAAGTCCAGAGGATCAAGAACGCAAGTCACAAGTCAAAGAAGGGCCATGAGTTGCCCAATGTACTCAAGCAAGGAGATGGCCCGCAACCACTCAGACTCTAGAGAACCTAATTTTTGCTACCACTGTGGGGAGGACAGGCACACCCAGTTCACCTGTCGCTCACTGGAGAACTTGAGAAAGGTTACTATTAGGCTACTAGCCTGGCTGTGACGGAGCAATAACCGGCCTCAAGGTGAAGCTGCTCGGAAGAGTTATTCATCCAAGGCCGCTGCCAAGTTGACATCCAAGTCTGCATCGCCTGAGTGGTCCAAGGTGGTGGGTCCCTCAATGGAGACTACAGTGAAGGTGAACGGTATAGCCACCCAGGCCGTGCTTGACAGTGGGTCTCAAGTGACCATAGTGTTCCAAGACTGGTATCAAAAGCATCTGCCGGATGTGCCTCTACAACCCTTGGAAAGTTTACATGTGTGGGGGTTGAGCGAGAAGTCGCATCCGTATTCAGGATATATTCGGATCTGGCTGTCTTTCCCTACCTCAGTGGCTGGAGTAGATGAACAAGTCAAGACACTTGCCTTAGTGTGTCCTCCTACTGGACTGTATGATGGGGTTCCTGTATTAACTGGGACAAATACCCACATGTTTGGGAGACTGGCACAACTCTGTCATGAGAAGCAAGGGCAATGGACTGGGTGGGCCCTAAGAATTATGGCTATGATCAAAAGGGCCTAGGATTTGCAACGGAAATCCGAGGAAGTAGACCAGGATGAACCTGTAGGGATCACTTGGAAGAAGGATCCTGAATCTCTGGTGCCCAATGCCCAGTGTACCATTCACGGGAAGGTTCGTCTCCAGAAAGATGTCAAGAACAAAATATTAATGTTGGATGCTCCAGGCGATGGAAAGTTGCCAGAGGGATTGTTGGTCAAACCCAGCATCTTGCCTGCCCGTGCCCACACCTGTGCATGATGAGTGATAGTTCAGATTCAGAATGTGTCAGATCAGGAGAGTCGGGTGAACAGAGGGTGCACCCTAGCTACAGTACACTGCACAGACACTGCTGTATTTTCCAGCAACAAGTACGCTGGCGAAAAGGAGAGCGTGACCCCGGACTTATTTGACTTTGGTGATTCCCCATTGCCAGTTGAATGGAAGGCTAGAATTGGCAAGAAACTCACCCAGAGAGACCAAGTGTTTTCATTAAAAGAATGGGATGTAGGGTGTGTCCAGGGTGCAGAGCATCACATACACCTGCATGATGACCGGCCATTTCGAGAGAGGTCCCGACACCTCGCCCCAGCTGACACAGATGATGTGAGGAGACACCTGCAGGAAATGCTCACTGCTGGCGTGATACAAGAATCAAGGAGCCCATATGCCTCTCCCATTGTGGTTGTGCATAAGAATGGATCTGTGAGGATGTGTGTTGATTATCGAACCCTGAACAGGCAGACCATCCCAGATCAATACACCATGCCCCGTATACAAGATGTCTGGATTGCTTGAATGGGAGCAAATGGTTCTCGGTTTTGGATCTTCGCAGCAGATATTACCAGATTCTGATGGCCCCGATGGACCATGAGAAAACAGCCTTCATTTGTCCTTTGGGGTTCTACGAATTCCTGAGAATGCCGCAGGGGATTTTGGGCACCCCAGACACCTTTCAGCGACTGATGGTATGTGTGATCGGAGATAATGAACTTGCAGGAATGTCTAGTGTACCTAGATGATGTCATTGTGTTTGAACGCACATTAGAAGAGCATGAGGGCTGACTGTTTAAAGTGCTGGACCGATTGGAAGACTTCAGCCTCAAGCTGTCCATAGACAAGTGCCAGTGTTCATCAAACCTCTGTGAAGTATGTGGGGCACATAGTATCTGCAGAAGGGATAGAGACTGATCACAGTAAGGTTGAGTCATTGACTACTTGGCCCCAGCCCCATAACTTGAAAGAACTACAGTGTTTTCTGGGGTTCTGTGGCTACTACCGCAGGTTCATAAAAGATTATTGAAAGGTGATTCGCCCGCTCCTGAATCTCACCCAGGGTTCCCCCCCCCCCACCAACTGTAAATACAAGAAAGGGGCTGTCAAAGAACCAGAGAGAGTGTACTTCCACACAGGTGAACCTTTTGGGCCCCGCTGGATACCCAAATGTTGAAGCAGCCTTCCACGAAGTCATATACCAGCTCATTCACGCCCCCATCCTCACCTATGCTGACCCTACCAGACCCTATGTGCTACATACGGATGCTAGTCTGCAGGGCCTAGGAGCTGTGCTGTATCAAGACCATGAGGATGGTTTGAGACCAGTAGCGTTTGCCAGCAGGAGCTTGACCCCGTCAGAGTGAAACTATTCTGTGCACAAGCTGGAGTTCCTTGCCCTAAAATGGGTCATCGTTGACTAGTTTCATGAGTACCTCTATAGGGCAAAGACATTGGTGAAGACCGACAATAACCCATTAACCGATGTACAGACTTCAACTAAGTTAGACACCACTGGGCACCGGTGGTTTTCCGCCTTGTCAACCTTTGATTATGCAGTTGAGTAAAATGTATACAGGGTTTTAAATAATTGATTAGCAGTTTTTTTGTTGGGACGATACTAACTGTACAGAAAGTATTTATATAGATTTTCTAGAAGTGCTATGTTTGTTAAACACAGTGAGGCAAGAGCTATACATTTTTGCTAAGATTTAGCACTTTTATGAGCAAAACGCTAATCAATTTTTAGAGTTAAATAAATCCCTGGTATAGACTGGGACTTAACCATATTGATGCTGACACCCTGTCACGAAGGCCAGCTTCCAAGAGTGATTGAGTCAGGCTTTCTGAACCTAACATCTGAGTGTTGTGCCAAAAGTTTGACAGAGATGAACAGATGTCTGCGGACACAGTGGACTGTCTAGTAGATTGCTTGGGCCCTCCTGATACATGCATACCGGCTGCCTATTGCCATTTATCTGCTCTAGATATTAGTGCACTACCTCAACTTGACAATGACAGTATTCAGTGGGCTCAGTCACAAGAGCCTATGATTCAACCTGCACTTGTTGCCCTACGTGTGGGGAAAGATGTGTCTGAGTTGCGATCCCCTGACTTGCGAACTGCCCCTGTTGTTTAAAGAAGGCCCCAGGTTGAAGTTACTCAATCAGTTGTTATATAGAGAGAGAGAGAGAGAGTGGATCATAGTGGTCAAGTAGACAAGCAACAATTGGTCCTGCCCACGGCTTTTAAACACTTGGTACTGAGGTCCCTCCACAATCACATGGGGCACCTCGGTATTAACAGGAATCTCGATCTGGTACGATCTCGATTCTACTGGCCCAAAATGGGGGCCGATGTTGAGCACCATGTAAAGACCTGTAGTCGTGGCCTCCAGAGAAAAGCCCTGCCTCAGAGGGCTGCCCCCCTTGTCAATATCACTACCAGCTCTCCCATGGAGCTGGTCTGCATAGATGCTTTGTGTTTAGAACCTGATCAACGGAGTATTGGCAATGTGTTAGTGGTTACGGCTCATTTCACAAGGTATGCACAAGCTTTTCGAACTAAAGATCAAAAGGCCTGTACCGTAGCCAATGTGCTAGTGGAAATATTCTTCGTCCACTATGGTGCCCCCCAGTGGATCACTCTGACCAAAGCAGAGACTTTGAATGGCTAGTCAAAGAAATACTGTCTCTGGGGTGTGTAGGGTGTCTGAGGTCAAGAACCCGCTCCTATCACCTGCAGGGGGACCCTCAACCAGAACGTTTTAACCACTCAAAACTCAAAGGGATTGAAGGCCGTTCTTCTGGAAATCGCATTCCTGCTAACATCTTAGTTGGTGATTCTGTAGTCTCTGACAGACCTTCTATCCTTGATTCTTTTATTAATCATTTTGGCACTGCTGGTCTAGCCTTCGACTCTTCCCCCGCTTGCTCGCTCCGTCAGCAACTTGCTGACGATACTCAAGATAAACCTATCTGTAGCTCATCTTTCTCATTCCAGCCCACAACCCTGAAAGAAGTTGAAGACCTCCTCCTTCAGTTAGACTCAAAAAAAAAAAAAAAAAAAAAAAAAAAAAAAGGTGCTGGAGTCGACCTGATGGACCCCTACTTCTTAAAGGTCAGATATCATGTCCTAGCAGTTCCAATTACACATCGCTTTAATCTGTCTTTGTCTCAGGGTGAACTTCTGCCCATTTGGAAGTCTGCCCTTGTGGTCCCATTGTTTAAATCATGTGATCCCAGGGATCTTAATAATTACAGGCCAATCTCATTACTTCCAACTCTGTCCAAGTTGTTAGAGAATACAGTGAGTGTCCAGCTACGAAATTACCTGGACTCGGGGGGGAAAATCTGCTTAATCCTCTACAGTCTGGCTTCAGAGCACAGCATAGCATAATATCTGCTCTTGCTAAAGTGACCAGTGACTGGCAAACAGAGTTGAACAATAGGAATTTTATCTGTGTGGTGTTCCTGGACCTAAGTAAGGCATTTGACATTGTGGGCCACAACCTGCTTCTTTCATCCATTTGGAATTTGGACCTAGATGCCCTTTCCTTAAAATGGTTCACAAACTATCTCTCTGGCCGATTTCAGCAAGTAAATGTTGAGGGAGAAGTCTCTCCTTTAAAACCTTTGACAAGGAGCATACCTCAAGGTTCCATCCTGGGACCCTTGCTTTTTGCTATCTATATTAATAAAATCGACGATAATATCAGTGAAGCTAAGGTGATCTATGTCAGCAACCCTTCCCTTGATGCTGCACAGAAAACCCTTCAAAGTGAATTCAACCTGCTGCAACTACAGTTACTTAACCAGAAGTTACTTCTTAATGCCAAAAAACTAAAGCATTCCTCCTCTCACCTCTTGCTCATGCTTCTAATCCTGCATTTGATGGAACACTTCCACTTATCACCACCATCCTTGGGGAGCAGCTGGACTATGTAACAAAATTCAAATACTTGGGAGTTTGGTTAGACAACAAACTCTCATTCACTGACCATATATAAATTTTTTTTTATACTTTATTTTTATTCAGTTTTCCATTGTGTAATTCACACAATATAAATACATTCGAGTAATAGCAATCTCAAATAGCATGAATATTAACAATACAAAGATAGGATTCTTGTACTATTACTGTAGTGACTTCATATGGAGGGATCTCAATTTTCACATTTATGTAAATATCAAATTAAGCTCAAGAAGAGACCATTGCAACAGACTCATGGACTAGAATCGATAATGGGTATCTAATAATTACCTAGGTGTGTAAACACCCTCTAACACATCTAGTGTTTTATGAGTCCATGAAGGACCGAAGATTTTTGCATCTTGTAAATATTTGACTACATTAAGAGAGAATTAGCTCCTAAAAAGCCCTTACAAAACTATTATATTTCAAAAGGCATCCCCTCTTAGAGTTTTTTAAACAAAAGCTACTAATTAATACTTAACCTGCTATTATTGTAACGAGGCACTTAATCTGCCGACATGGGGGTGGAACCAGTTGCTTGGTCTGACCACTACACCGTGAGGTTTCAATTTTTGCACCCCCCTTAGAAGGCCATCCCCTGTGGAGATGGTCAGGTACTGCCCATTACGGAATGTTACTTCACAAGGCCTAGCGGCGGTCCTTGACCTATCATCCCCCATGTTGGTGAGCAGTAATTCAGAGGCACTGGTGTTAGCCTACAATGAGGCCATCATGGCTGCCCTGGATTCTGTCGCTCCTGCTCGTGAGTGCCCCCTATCCCTTCACCCCAGGGCCCCTTGGTTTGATGGGACTCTGAGGGAGAGGAGACAAGGCAAAGGTTAGAGCGTTGTTGGCGAAGTACCACTTTAGCTTAATTACTTAGATTGATAGAACACTATGCTAGCTATCAATCTACAGTCACCCATAAGAAGGCAGAATTCCTGTCCAGGGAGATTGCAGTTGCTCAGAATAGACCGGCTCAGCTGTTTCGAACTGTAGATAGACTGTGCAACCCAGCCTGTCTGCAAGTTCGGAAAGCCTTTTCGCAAATAGAATCGATGAACTTGCTCGATACTATGAGTGGCTGACATCAGGGCGGACTTGTGTCCGACAACCTCTAAGGGTGATGTGGTAGGAGTGTGCAAGAACACAGTGCCTCGATTCTCTTGGAGTTCCTTTTGTCGACCTGAGTTCGTGGATATTATGAGGATCATCCATAGTGTGCGCCCCACAAGCTGTGGCTTGGACCCTGGACCGACTACCCTAATTTTGGGTTGTGTTGATATCATTGGTCCAGTTCTGGTGCAAATAGGCTGGTGCTCCTTGGAGTCAGGTGAGTTTCCTAGCTCCCTGAAAGAAGCGGTGGTGACACCTCTCTTGAAGAAAGCTTCCTTGGAACCAGACTGTTTTTCAAACTACAGACCTATCTCTAACCTTCCCTTTATTGGGAAGGTTATTGAAAAGGTTGTAGCTGCCCAATTGGATGACCATTTAACCATCCATAGTATCTACGAATCCTTCCAGTCTGGTTCCCGTAAAAGACATAGCGCCGAGACTGCGCTGGTTTGAGTGCTTAATGATCTTCTGAGGGCGAGGGATCAAAAGAGACGTTCCATTTTGGTTCTCCTTGATCTCTCTTCAGCTTTCGACACTGTGGATCACGTGGTGTTGTTAGCATGCCTGAGGCAAATCTGTGGAATGTCGGGAACCGTTCTTCAATGGTTCACCTCATTCCTTACTGGGAGATCACAAAGAGTTGTGTCGGGGAATTTTTCCTCCGGCTCAGTTTCTTTGTTGTGTGGAGTGCCTCAGGGTTCTGTGCTGTCACCCATGTTATTTGCAGTGTATATGCTGCCCCTCGGAAACATTATAAGACGTATGGGCTGAGGTTTCACTGCTATGCAGATGATACCCAGCTATACCTGTCTTTTGCACCCGACCAGGATGGAGCTCTCTCGGTGTTTAACAACTGTCTGGGAAATCCAAGACTGGATGGATTCTAGTTGGTTAAAGTTGAACTCTGAGAAGACTGAGGTTTGGTGGTGGACCGGGTGGTCAGATTGAGGGTCGCATATTGGGCGCGCCTTCTGGAATTTTTCTTGGTGGCGTGTCACTACGACCTCTGAGCAGATCTTGCGCAGCCTTGGAGATCCTTGACAATAGGCTGACTTTTCAATCTCAGGTGTCGGCCGTCGTCAGGACTTCCTTTACCATCTTAGGAATATTGCCAGGGTTAAGCACCTTGTTCCGTCTGACTCCTTGCCAATGTTGGTCCACGCCTTTGTGTCCTCGCGCCTAGACTACTGCAACGCCCTTTACTTTGGACTTTCTGGGGTTGAAATCCGCTGCCTACAGCTGGTGCAGGACTGCGGCAGCCCGGGTTTTGACTGGGACAAGTAGGTCCTGTCATATTGCCCCGGTGCTGCGCGAACTGCACTGGCTTCCTATACGGTGGCGGATCACCTTTAAAGTCATTTTATTGACTTTTAAAGCCCTTCGCGATCAGGGTCCGTCCTATCTGAAAGACCTACTGGTCCCTTACTGCCCTGGCCGATCGCTCCGCTCGGCCGACATGGGGTTGTTGGAGATTCCAAGAGTGAGTTTAAAATCTTCAGGCAGCAGAGCATTTTCTCATGCTGCACCCACTCTTTGGAATTCTCTACCATGCCGGTTACGGGAGTGCACCTCCGTGGAGATTTTTAAGAAAGAACTGAAATCATATTTATGGAGAATGGCCTTCTTGGATAGTTAAGTTAATTGTAATATGATTGGAATTTTATTGTAATTTATTATGTTTTTATGATGTATTTTTGTGTTTTGATGTTTTGTATTGAAATTTGAGTTTATGATTTTAACTTGTTCGGAGCCTTGATTTATTGAAAAGCGCTATATGAATAAAATTATTATTATTAATCATTTTAAGATAATTATAATTCTCTATGGCCTAATATGCCAGAATAGTGCCTGTAATGTACAATCAAGTAGCTAAAATTGAGCAGGCAGGGGATATTGTTTAACCAGGAAATGCACACTAAGCTGAAACTTGTTTCCAGGTGCGACCTGGGAGCACAAAGTGACCTGCTCAGGGTCATATAGTATACAAGTGGGTGGGGGCTGTGGGATTCAAACCCAGGCCTCCAGGTTTGCAGCTCAGAGCCCTAAACCTCTGCGCTATACTGCCTCCTGGACTGTTATATAGCTCAAAGACATCAGAACTGGTAGACATAAAGAACGTAAGACATTTTATCCCGAGGGTTACCATGCCTCCCAGCCCTACAACAATTAAATTTTAGAACATCTAGCTTCAACAATGTCTACTTGGCTATTAATTTTAAAGTACAGCATAGAGATTAAGAGACTTTCAGTCCTCCTCATTTTCATCTTCCGAAGACCTAGAACGATGCATATGTAACCCCTAGATGGCGCTATCCCAGGGGCTACTACCCCTGCCTGATTTGCCACTAACAGGTTGAGGGGCCTGGATCCAATGGCGGGTGCCTCCACCCAGAGGTCAGGGTTTGCAATAGTTAAACTAACTTGGTCACAGCCCTCTGGGACACTGCAACCCCCCTTTCTTCCCACTAGTGGCCCACACAATATATCAGAATTACCTTCACAGTATACACTTACCCCAGGTCTGGTTCCGGCACTGGGACCTCCTGTGAAATGAGATACAGTGCAACAATCACAGTACAGTACTTTAACATAGACAAATACCTCAGGCAGTATATCTTTGCTGAAACAAGCAGCTCTGATTTATTTAGGGGATATAACAAGGACAGGAAATCAGGTTAATTAGCTTATCACTCTAATAATCTACCTATGGCTCTGTGCACAGGCCTATCCCTATCAGTTACTGTCCCTGGGTACCCAAGCCCTAGTGGCTAGTCCAAACGTGGCAGCTGGTAGGGCCTTTCACACAGAGAAAAGGAGAATTAAACAGTCAGCAGTACAGTAATTCCATTTGGATTTAATGTGGCAATTCAACAGGGAGCGACCCTGAATTAGTACTCACGACCTCCAAATAAGATAGGATCCTTCAATGTCAGCAGGGCTCACTGAGGTACACAAACCTCTTCACACATCCATATTAAAGAAAGCACTATACCAGGCAGGCTGCATCTGTATCCCGATCGCAATTACTGCACAATACCGGAAAACACACAGCAGATTCAGTTCCTGACAGACAGAGTGCAATTTTCAGCAATTCCTCCAGTCTTCTACAGGTGAGCCTGGTTTCTACTCTTCAGAGATCCTTTGATTCTTTTCACAGGACAGATTCAGTCCTAACAAGCTGTTACACAAGCTGCAGACCGGAACTCTGGGCCTTACACGTTTTGACTAAAACTGCACACTGAAAAGCACAGGGCTCCTTCCTCTTCACTGCCAAAGCTCAACTGAAACTCCAACCGACAAAACGGACACTTCCTTTGAGTTCCTCCCAGTTCTTGACTGGATTGGCTGTCACACAATAGACTGCTGCTGTTGGTCCAAAAGGCACTGAAGTCTAAACTACATCTCCCAGAGTCACTGCCCATACAATCCTCTTGTGGCTGGCTCAGATTATGAGTCCAAGTTCTGATTCGTCCAAGGCACCATTTTAGAACTAGCTTACCCCACACTGATTGGTCCAGTTCAGCAGTTCAAAACTAGAATGGGGAACTAGCAGACACAGTTCTGACTGCAAAGAAAGCAGGTTAGACAAACTGTAATTTCATTATTACTCTAAATAATTTCTGGCAAACAGTTACATCTTTCAGATAGGTTCCCTTGCACTCCTAGTGACTGCAAAAATGAAGTGAATTGGCAGCAGCTTGAGTGGTACTCAATCAAAGAAACACACAGTCCCCCATACAAACTAATTATGCCTGCAAGCAGATAGCTCTTAAAGAGACAGTACCAGAGGTTCTAAAAACACTCACTGATAAAGGGCTTAAATGCCAAACACCATTCAGGCTTGGAGCATTCAAGCAAGCTCCTGGAAGTCTTTTGGGAACCCCCATTTGCAGGGGGGTTACACATAAAGTCTTGCTTAATAGTCCTTGCCCGCTTCTGTCGGGTCAGAAAAAATATAGGTCTTACCGGCATAGAAAAGTCTGTCGGGCCGGTAGTTGTAAAGAGTGATTGATCCCCAATGCTCTAAGTCCTGCACGAACCACATGGAAGCTTTTGCGCCTCTGCCTCGTGGCATGGCTTAAGTCCGGGAAGAGATAAATTCGCTCTCCTGCCTCAAGTTTCAAAGGCTTCAAGGATCTGGCTGCATCTAAAACAGTGTCCCGAATGTGAGCGCCCGCTGTAACAATCATGATGGTTCGAGGTGTCTCAACGGCTGGTTTCCTCCGTGGGTTTAGGCGATAGGTTTTGATAAGCTGACCATGTAAGTCCAAGTTTAATTGATTTAGTAGTAGATCCGTGACAAATTCCTGCAGTGCTTTACCCTCCTGATCTTCCGGGACCCCCAGCAATCGCAAGTTGCTAGCCCACGTGTTGTTCTCCAGTATTTCTAGCCGGAGTTGCATGGTCTTATTTTCGGTCAGGAGCCCTGCCACTGATGTGTTAGCTGCGTCTTCCGCAGTCTTAGCATCTGCAGCCACAACACTGATAGGGGATTCCATCACAGTGAATCTGGTGCCCAAGCCGTCTACTTTCCTGTCCAAGTCTCTAATTGCTTGTAGTACTGCATTAATGGAGGGTTCCGGAGTCTTGGTTGCCTCAGCTGCTAGGCTGCTGCCATGTGGCGTCTCTGTGTGTGCTCTTGCCTTATTTGGGTCCTGCTGGGTTGTTTGACGAGTTTTACCCATTTTGTCGGGCAGAAGTTCTTTCCCAGTCTTGCTACAGGTTTCAGTTTCCCACTTTACCAGAAAGAATAACATTTTTCTGTTTTGCCTTTTTTGTAGTTTAGAGGAGCTCCTGTTTAATGCGTCTGCCCTGTTTGGTTGTTGGCCACGCTCCTTCATTCACTGACCATATTGATGAGTTGTTAAAGAAACTTAGGCAGAGACTTGGTCTCCTCTTTAGGATAAACAACCTACTTACTAGAGATGCCAAGCCGAGGTTGGTCCAAACCACCTTTCTTTCTTTACTTGACTATGCAGATATCTTATATGGCCAGAGTACTGCTGCTGCCCTTGCAAAACTTGACACACTTTATCACCGTGCCTTAAGATTCGTTACAGGTCTACCATACTCCACCCATCACTGCTCACTGTATACAGCAGTAGGATGGACATCCCTCAGCTGTAGACGAAAGAGGAATGCTGCATTTTGGACTTATAAAGCGATTATAGGAATGCTGCCTCAGTACATCTCCCATCTGCCTCCCGATATGTACTCTTGGCAAGTGTGCCTTGAGAAGCGCCTCCTTCATTGCTCTGTATGTATATAAGGCAAAATCACGTTTTGGCAGAGCAGCCATAAGCTATGTACTACTTCAGATGTGGAATAAATTACAAAGGACCCTGAAACTAATCCATCCTATCTCCCTTTCTACCTTCAAATCTCTTTATCTAAGCCATAACGAGGACCCATGCACCTGCTTTACTTGATGCCGTTATTTCTATAACCCTGGCCAGATGAGTCCTGCCTCTACAGTTATACTGTGTCTGACATTTATAATTCGGGGCCCCCCCTTTGCCTTCCCCTATCCGCTGCCCCTGCTCTCGCCTCTTTATTTACCTGTCATCCTCCTACCCCACCCCCCCAGTCTCTCTCCTTCTCCCATGGAATCCTTTTGTTGGCTGAACCTAGATCCCTTGATTCTACAGTGGTTCACATATTAACAATGTGTGTTTCTTTTCTTCATTCAACCCCCCTTTGTCTGTATCCTAGATTGTACCCTTACTCTGTTGTTATTACCTACTCACAAATTTCATCTAGAGTAGCCTTCTAACCCTTATCCCTACTCTGGACCTTTATTTACAGTGTATGTCGGGCATCCTTACCTGCTGTTCCCATCGACTGTTGTATCTATTCATGAATAATTTCACATATACTTGTATGCTGTTATCAGTTGAGTTCCCTATTTCAGACTCCAACTGTTCTTCATCACTGTATATGCCTTTGATGTTATCACTGTATATATTTTTTTATCTATACTTTATTTTATTCCTGCCTGTATATTGTTCATTGTATCTTTGACCTGTCTCACCCTGTATACCTCAGGTCCACCTCGAAAATGAGTTATGCTCAACGTTGATCGCCTGGTTAAATAAAGATTTTGATTGATTGATTGATTGAACCACACCCTTCTAGACATGCTGGGCACCCTCCATCCAAAAGACAAGCATAAATGGAGCCAGCAGATTAGCACCTTTGTACACGCATACAGTTGCACCAAAAATGACGCTACTGGTCTCCCCCCCCCCCCCAACCGTCTGCTGTTCGGGAGGGAGGCCCGACTGCCAGTTGATGTCTGCTTTGGGGTCTCTCCAGGCAGGGTCTGGGCCGAAAACTACCTGCAGTATGTACAGAAACTGAAAGCTCAATTGAACCATGCATATTAACTGGCCCAGACAATGGCCGCCAAGAGAAATCTCACCAACAGAGAGGCACGATAAGAAAGTAAAGGCTCAAGAGCTACGGCCCAGAGACCGTGTGTTACGCAATTTGGGACTACATGGCAAGCACAAAATTGCTGATAGGTGGCACCATCTTCCTCATGTAGTAGTTGTAGTAGTTGGAAAGTTGGATGATCTACCAGTGTACAAGGTACACCCAGAGAATAACTCCAAAGCTGTCAAGACCATGCACCGTAACCACTTGCTGCCTTTTGGCCAAGTTATTATTGAAGCTGAGCCAGCAGACATTACCTCCCCTGGGCTGGTGCCTTGTGCTGCTGCAAAAAAGAAACAAAGTCAACCTACCTCAGTGGTTACAGATTTAAGGTTTCCCCCACAGCAGGCCCAGAATGATAGTGACTGTCAGTCCACCTCTGATGATAGTGAGTGTGACAATGTCCATTACTCCTCCTATGAATTTAGTCAGCTGTTTCCGGGTAACCCTATGGCTAATTGTGGGGATGAAGCTGGGCCTTCTGGACTGCCTAACCCCCCAGCTTCGTCCTTGGAGCACATGCTCCCTGAAAATGAAGTGCAAAGTATTACGTCTGAGACTATGGACTCCGTGGCCCAGATATTCAAAAGGGTTGCGCCATGCGCAATAGGGTTGCTACCAGCCCAAGTCCAAAAATGCGCCATTCTGCTATATTCAGCGGGAGGCAGTTGCGCCCCCCCCAAATCACGCTGAGCAACAGCGCAATGATAATGAATGTATGCGCAACTGAAGGGGGAGGAACCATGCATAAATGGCACAGTGCGATATTCAACATGCGCAATAGGGGAGCAAGCAGAAGTTGCGCCATAGCGGAAATGAGCCAAAATGAAAAGGAACAAGGGAGAGGTGCAAGAATGCTACAGGGAAGCCCCAAGTTGCTGAACTATAGCCAGCCACACAGGCAAAACACACACACACACACACGGCAGCACAGTGAAAGGGCACCTAGAACCCACAGGCTCAGGGGAAGGTGTGGGGAACCACAGTGCAGAAGGGGGAAGTGCCACACAGCAGTGAAGCCAGCACAGTTAGGTGTTCCCAGTGCAGGGGAAGTAGCAGCCAGGACAGTGGGGGGAACACAGAAACAGCTGCCGGGGGGGTGAACACAAGCCAGGGACATGACCAGTGCCACCATCCAGATGGAGGCAGTAATGAGGGGGTGAGAAGGGCCGGGCAGCGGGCGCGGCAGTGGAAGGGCCTGTCAGTGGCATGCCCCCAGCAGGCAGTACCGAGCCCGCACCAACTCCGAACTGTATAGTGATACTGAGATCGTGGGCCGGTACCGCCTGAATCGGGCAATTCTGAGGCGGCTCTGTGAGCTGTGCAGTGATGTGATGCAGGCATCCACACGACGGAGCCATGCTCTGTCAGTGGAGACTAAAGTGACAGCTTGCATGTGCTTACTTGCCACGGGTACCTTCCAGAGACCAACAGAGGACACCACAGGCATAACCCAGTCGGCTGCGTCACGCCACCTCACCCAATTCCTCAGCGCACTGCTGCCACATGCTGCGGAGTACATCCATTTCCCCAGCACACCGGCGGAGCGTACAGCAAACATACAGGAGTTCCACGGGGTAGCATGAATGCCTGGCGTGCTAGGGGCAATAGACTGCACCCATGTGGCCATCCGCACACCACCTGGCCCCGAGGGGGCCACATAAATGAATCGCAAGGGCTATGTTAGCATCAACTGCCAGGTGGTGTGCGATGCCAGGGGGTGCATAATCAATGCCTGTGCCACGCACCCTGAGGGGAGCACACAATGCCTTCATCTGGCACCAGTCGGCACTGTGCCACAGATTCGAGAGTGGGGACATCCCACTGGTCACCTGGGGTGAGTATGCAAACCATCACGGACAAACATAGGGCTTGGGAGGGCATGGTCAGAGGTGACATGGGTAGTGGCCTACATGGCCTGGGGCAGGGCGATGCTGATCACCAAACTAACCTCCACCCTCTCACACACAGGTGACAGTGGATACCCACCCGTCTCTGGCTGCTCACACCATACCGGTGGCCCGCGACCCCATCGCAAGGCAACGCATAATGAGGCACACGCCACCACACGTAATGTCATCGAGCGGGTGTTCGGGATGCTGAAGGCACATTTCCATTGCCTGGACACCTCCGGCGGTGCCCTACAGTACAGCCCCTCAAAGGCCTGCGAGCTATTCCTGGCCTGTTGCATCCTGCACAACATGGCCAACGAATGTGGGATAGCCGTACAGGTTGAAGAGGGGGACAGCAAAGGGGGCGATGAGGCCGTCGGTGACAGTGGTGATGGGCAGCCCCCCTTGGGCGACGGGACCTCCGACTGCTCCGGCTGGCATTGCTGCACCGGGACACCATCATGGATGAGCACTTCAGCCAACCCAGGTAAGTCATGGGGCCATGTGCAACCACCAGTGGCTAAGGCACAACCCACAAACACGCATGAACACACACCATGGGTGCATGCCATCAAGGGAAGTGGCCGGGCATGGAACCACACACACCACCAGGGATGGGTGAGGTCTAACATGGCACGCAGACAGACAGACACACACACACACACACACACACACACACACACACACACACACACACACAATGCACCAGACATGCACAAAGGGTAGGAGGCACACCGACCCAGAATGCCACCCCTAGCCACACACATGTCCACAGACCACCACGCCCACTGCCTGTCATTGTGCGTGTGTCAGATGCTGGGCACCATTGCACATTGGTGTACAGCGCAATGCAGGCATCATCATGCAGATGCAACTGCGGACAGCAGCCGGGAGGGTGTGCAGATGGACTGTGTGTCTGCGTGCAGGGCCGGGTACCCACCCATGCATTGCCCGCTGAATGACACAATGCACACAGGGCAGCATCAGACAGTAGCCGTGTTGGAAGACAGGTCAGTCACGCGCCACAATGCCCCGGCCACCACGGATGCGTGGGTGGCCCCGCCGAGACCTGCCAGCACTGACAGGCTGACCACTGGCCTCATGGGGTGGCACCGATGGTCCCCCAGGGGTTCCACTGCGTGAACGCGACCGTGCTCGCGCAGGGGTCTGCAGCACACCGAACATGCCTGCGCCAGGCGTGCTCGGGATGCCCACAGCTGAACCCGGTGTCGACAAGGAGGGTGTCGCACGACGCCGGGAACGGGGGGTGTACATTGCACTGCGTGGTATCTGCGCCGCATGGGCAAATAACTGTGTGCACCCTGTGGCCATGGCAGCTGTGATTGTATGTGTCAGCCTGTCAATGGCAGCGGTCACATCCTCCCGCATCTGGTCCATCCCTGCCAGGAGCAGAGCGGTTTCTCTGCTACGACGCTCCTCTCCAGAGCAGCACTCAGTGCATCCACCGCCGTCACAAGCCATATCTGCTGATTGACTGACGCTTGCAGTATGCGGGTGTGCTCATCCAAGAGGTCATCTGCCTGATCGGCATTCTGTCTCTCAGGGTGTGCACGGCCCTGATGCTCAGCACTCCTTGAGGGTGGGCGCTGCACACCAAGACCAGGCCTGGGTATGTCCACTGATGCTGCCCCCTGACACTGTACCCCCAAGCCCATTGGCCGACTGCTGATGCTGCCACTCCGGCTGCCGCTCCCCAGGGCTCACTGGTGCCGCTGCAGTGGCCGCAACAGTCCCACTGTCCTGTACACACACCAGTGCTGCCCCACCAGTGCTGACAGGCACAGGCTGGGACTGTGATGACACGCAGGCCTCCACGGCGGCACTACCCACAGCCATGGCCGCGATGTTACCTGCTGTGTGGCCATCCTGTGGCACACACGTGCCACTGCCCATGACGTTAGTGACATCATCATCGGTGACGGACCCGGCACCAGCCCGAGTCACAGCATGCTGGCATCCATGGATGCTGGCACTATGGGACATGGGCAGGGCCTTCTCCGCACCTGCTCCAACATCATCAGTCTGGGCATCCAGGCGGGTCCACTGTTGCACTGAGCCGTGTATTCCTGTGGAGGTGGATGGGCCCTCCTCCATCTCCATCTGACTGGCCTCAGTGGAGAGGCCCACCACCGCTGACCCATGCAGATGCTCAGGAGCTGTAAGGGAAAACAAAGTCACGTCACTGCATGTGACCTACCCTGTCTCTCTCCCCCCCCCCCAACAGACAGACCATCACCTACCATGCAGTGATGGGCTACCACCCGTCTGGAATCCACCACCCGGAACACACTCAATGGTGCAACGCTGCATGCTGCCAGCAACCCTCTCCTCCTGTGGGGTCAGGAGTAGCACCTCCGGCTGTCCCCAATCTGTCGCAGATCATGCTGCCCTGATGGCAGCTACCTTCTCCTTAATCCTCCTCCTGTCTGTGCCCATCTTCTTCTTGCACTCCTGCATGGAGCGCTGGTGGCTGCCATGCAGGTTCAAAGCACGCGCCACCTCCTCCCATGCAGCAGCACGGGCCTGTGGTGTTCCCTGGCGTCCGCTGAGAAGTGGCTCCTGGTCCAGGTAGGCTTCGAATAGGGCATCCGTCTCGGCCTTTGTGAAATTTGGCCTCCTCCTCCCACAACTCTGTTCCTCTTCCTCCACAACTCGCTCGGTCATGATTCAGCCTATGAGAATGACAGGTGTTACCTGTGACCGTGCAGTCCTGTGCATGTCCCAAAATCCACAGTCCACACTCCCAAACAGCATGCATCTCACCAATAGACTGCAGTAACCAACTATGGCCAGTGCAGCCCAATGTCGCACTTTTATAGCACGACCCATGCAAATGAGGCGAGGCGCATCTTTAAGTGGATGCAAATGCAGTGACTGCGCCATTGAATGGCTGATTAGCTGATTTGCATATGACGGCTGAATATCGCGCTTTGTGCAATTGTGTTGAACATGCTGAGCCAAGGGCGCAGTTCTGTGACATGCGCAGTACACACCCAACTGCGCATGCCCGGGTTGATGACGCAGGCGGCTGCCATGCTGCTGACTTGCTGTGCACGGGAGGCAGTGCAGGGCACGGCCACCATTGTGCCAGTGGTGCCACAGCGCTGTTCACCTATATGGCGCTGTGGCACTGGGGCATCATAGGCGCACTGGGGCAGCAGCGCGGTAGGCGGGTACAGGAGGTGGCACACAGGCACCCAATCGCGCTACACGCATTGGGTTCCAATCGCACTGTGGCTGTCCGTGCGCCAGAGACCCTTCACCGTGTGCCCGACCTTTGCCCCCTAGGCGCCATGTGTCTGGCATGGGTGCACCACTATCGTGCTGTTCAGTGACAGCACACTAGGGAATGGCAGTGCTGTACCATGCAGCATCTGCATGTGGTGGAACAGCGCTGCAGAATGCCATTTTGACTCTACCGAGCAATAGAGATGGCGCGGAGGAGAGCTGCCCAGTGGAGCCATGTAGAAATGGCAAACTTGGTTGCCATTGTGGAGTCACTTGTTGGCCCACTGTTTGGTGAGGCACCCCTGGACAGGACTCAGGTGTGGCAGGAGGTGGCCGACGCCCTGGAGGAGGCCACAGGAATGGGGCGGACGGCAGAGCAGTGCCGCCACAGATATGGGGACCTGAGGCGGAGGGACCCAGACCTGCTTGCCTGCCTGCGGGCACGTGCCAGGAGTGGCATGGTGCCACAGCCAGGTAGGTGCAACATTCATACACTTTTTTATCTTCCATATGGGTATCACGGTTGCATGTGTCCAGAACATTGGGGGGGGGTACCGTCCGGTGTTGGCTGTGGTGGTGTTATCAGGGTGTGGGGTGGGTGGGTCTGGCTGTGTGGGACTGCACACACATGGGGGCAGGGGGACTTTGCTACAGGATTGTACTGATGTTCCTGTCTCCATGTTTGCACCTTAGGCCCAGACGAGCGATGGCTGGTGAGGGAGAGGAGGCGCCAGTGGGAGGACCGTCAGTCCAGGAGGGGAGAAGGTCCACAGAGGCAGAGGGACCAGCCTGATGATGGGGAGTGCCTTACATCCATGATTGCTATTGCATGCTGTTTAACAGGGCGGGCAGCGGGGCATGGCCACCATCCATTGACACCACTGCCATGCACGCAACCTGTTACAGTCAGCACTGTCCAGTGGCACTGCATGTCTGAGAGTGCGTCAATGGTGGTCCATGCATGCACCGAGTACCTGGCTGTGCCACTGCCTTCGCACCACGTAGCCTTGTCACTGAACAGCCACGGTGGTGCTGTGCAGGACTTGGCCGGTGGGTGTGTGCAGTGGTCCACATGGCTGTATGCGCCTGGGTGGGCAGGTCTTGTGGACGCGATCACTGTGGGTGGTCACACACCATCACAGAGGCATGTCCCATGGCCGTATGCCATGCACAGTGGGTGGGCTGCATGGGGCAGTGAATTCACACCTATTGACTCTGCTCCCTTGTCCTAGGTGGACAGCAGTTGCAAGCCATCAAAAGAACGTTGCAGGAGATACTGCAGGTGGCCAGGGCCTCCCTTGAACTTTTAGAGAGGACTGACCATGTGGGAGTCAGATGGCGGCATGGCGGGAGGAGCAGCCAGAGCGGGGAGCAAGGCTCCTGATGAGCGTCCTACTGCCCCTGATTTTCCTTACTACCGAACCCACCCTCACACCCCTCCTTCCCTCTACCATTTGTTCACCCCTGCCCCTTACCCACCCCCACCTTGTTTGTGGCCCTCCCCCCAAACTTTTGTATATATCTGTAAATAGTTTTGTACAATACATTTGCTTTGATATACCTAATGTGTTGATCTTTGTTTTGCAGCGGGCTATAGGTGCTCAGCTGCAGTGATGTGCATGGTGTCAGGGGTGGTGCAGTCATGTGCGTGTGTGTGTGTCCGTGATGAGGTGACTATGGTGTGGGAGTGGCTATCAGTCACTCTCTGTGGTGTGTGTGTTGTTCCCTGTGCACTGGATGACTTTGTGCAGTGGTCCATGGTGCATGCTCTGTGTCCATGGTGCACCTGTCAGCCCGTCCATGGCCTGTGCAGCCGACACCCTTGCATGTCTGTGACCTGCACGGTCCGCTGGCATGTCAGTGGTGGCTATCCATGCAGGACAGCCACTGTACCTGTCACAGTGCCGGGTTGCCTCCTGTCACTGGTGTGGTGCATGTCTGCCTCAGGTGACACTGTGGCCTCTGCTGTTGTTGTCCCACCTCCATGCTGTGGCTTGTTTGTGTTGCAGGGGATGTGCACCACTGTCTGTCACTTGTGCTCCAGGCAAATGCTGGTGGCGTATAACTCCACAGTGCCTGCGCAGGGTGGCTGGCACTCCTGTGCCATGGAGGAGTGATGGCCGTGTGTACAGTTTCCATGGCCACATGCTGGAGGCTTGGTTGCCCCGCTACTGTGTCCCTGTGTAAGTGTGCCCTTGGGTATGGGTGGGTGTTTGTCTATGCACTGTGTTGCATCCTGTGTGGTGCATGCTTCCATGCGCCACTGTGGGTGTCTGCGCTGGCTGTTGTGGCCAGTGCTGGGTCAGGGTGTGTCCTTGGGAAGGTGTACAGGGTGCTATACCACTGGTGGTGGGTTCTGGGGCATGCCCTGTCACGTGTGGGGTACCTCGTGTGCCGACGCATGGTCGGCCTCTCAGCAGTACCTTGGGGGGGGGGGATGTGGGTGGTGGCACTGGTGTATGCAGTCATTGCATCGCTGTGTGCTGCCATCCACTGATGGGTGCTCGTGGTGAGGCTGCCTTGCATGGTTCTGTAGTGCACAGGGTTGCATTGTCACAGTGGGGGTGGTGGCATGCATGGGGTATCCTGCACTGGTGGACGCTGCTCCTGGGCAGGGTGTCTGGGGGTCATGGTGCAGGGTGTGCTCTGCATTGGTGGGATGGTGTGGCATGGAGTGGTCGGCCCTCCTTGTGTGCCGGTCACAGCTTGCCAGGGGGTGTGATGGGGCACTGTGGCCCGGCTGTGGGTTGGTTGCTGGTCTCTATGGGCCAGTGGTTATTCCAGCCCTCCCCCAGTTGTGCAGTGCATGGGGTGTGGGAGGACGATGTCTGTTCTGCTGTGTGTTCCTCTGCCCATCTGTGGCTTGGGTGGTGGGCCTCTGCATCCCTGGTTGTGCTGTTCCATTGCTGCCTTGCTGCTGGGGGCGTCCCTGGTTGCGCTATGGCGCATCTGGACTGCTCAGCTGAACATCCCTTGTTGTGCTATGGCGCATCAGATCTGCTCAGCTTCACCTCCCTAGTTGCGCTGTGGCGTAGGTGGTGCGATATTCAGTCGTCGGCTGTAGGCGCATCTTGGCCAGCGCAGTTTTTGAATATTGAGCCTCTTGCGCATGGGCGCAATGGACTTGCGCTTGCTCCTGCTGTTGCGCACTTTTTGGGCGCAGTTTGAATATCTGGGCCTCTGTGTTTTGTGGAACTATGTGACTTGCCCGAAGAAGGGGCTTGTGGTCTGAGTCTCTCTGGTGATGCACCAGAACTTGAAGAACAATATGAGAGTGCTGACAGCCCCCCCTTCAGTGCCACAAAACCTAATTGTGCCAGAACTTTCTCAAAATGAGCCAGCTGGGCCCTCGTCGGAAGACAGTAGTGAGCCAAGTTTTGTGGAAACAGAGCCTACATAGCAAGGAGCTGACAGTGCTCCCGGTTTGGACATTCCCATCCGTGCAGAGGCACCCCTCACAAGTGATGAAAGCTCCAAGACTAGTGCTGAAAATACAGAAACTGTGGTTGTTCCCCCAGAAAGACTGGCCGAGCTGTCAAGCCAGTATTGCGCTTCAATTATTATTCTCCCGGGAAGCGAGTGGATTTGCCTCTCAATGTGGTTCACAAAGGCATTTATGTTTCTCAGAGCTCATTACCCAAACTGAGCTTAAGAGCCAGTTCCAGGTTGATTGTTCTTCCTTCTCAGTATGGTGCTCATGCCCCATCCAGACACAAGTTAGCTGATAGGGAATGGCCCCTCCTACATTGTTTACTGTGCAAGAAGTTATTACATGAATCAGTATAGTGATGTTCAAAGTATGTTAATCATAGTGAAATCAGTATTATCTGTATGAAACATGCATAAGTATTGTCAGTATAGATATAGTATTGTGACGTATGTTGGACTTCAGGGGGGCAGACTTTGTGGGCATGGGAAATATTCTCAAGGATCACTTGAAGGGGGTTACATCAATGACAAATGTGGAAAAGAGATGGGAGGTCATAAAACGGGGACTTCATGAGGTAGTCAGGACCTGCACTAAGGTGAAATGTAAGGGAGCAAGGTCACATAAACTATGCTGGTGGTCCAGTGAGGTTCAGGTAGCGGTCAGAGAAAAGAAGGCGGCCTATAAAAAATATAAAACAACAAGAGGGGCTAGGGAAAAGGAAATGCATCATCTTGCATCTAGAAAAGTCACCTGGATGGTGAGGGGGGCAAAGTCCAGTAAAGAGCAGCGGCTGGCACAGGGGATACATGGAGGGAAAAAGGGGTTCTTCTGGTACATTTGGGGAGCAGAGAAAAACTAAGGGCCATCTCGGCAGATTGAGATCAGAAGGAGGGTGGGTGGAAGAGGTGAGGGACCAGGCAGTGGTATTAAATGAGTACTTTGCTTCTGTGTTCACTAGGGAGGGGGATGGGATATTTACAAAGCAAGGCACGATGGGGATAGAAGCGGTAGTGAGTGGGATCAGGGGAGCAACAGAAATGGAGCAAGAAGGAGGGAGCAGTACCCCAGGAGTGTAACATCAGGATAAGGATAAAAAGACCAGTAAAGTGGAGGGTACGGATGATGCTATCTCCACTGAAAGGGTGTAGTTAGCCCTCAAGGCCCTAAAGAAAGATAAATCTCCTGGGCTGGATGGCATTCATCCGAGAGTACTGTGGGACTTGGCGGACATACTGGCTGTACCCCTGGCGGAGCTCTTCAACAGGTCACTTGAGACAGGGAGGGTACCTAGGGATTGGCGAGAGGCTCATGTGGTGCCAGTCCATAAAGGGGGGTCGAGGGAAGTACCAGGTAACTATAGGCCCATCAGTTTGACCTTGGTGGTGGGAAAATTAATGGAGGGTATACTAAAGGAATGATTGGGGGTGTACTTGGAGGAGGTGGGAGGTCTGGATAGTCGGCAACATGGGTTTGTGCCAGGTCGATCATGTCAAACCAGTCTTGTGGAGTTCTACGAATGGGTAACATCAGAGCTGGACAGGTGAAAGTCTGTGGATGTATTATTCTTGGACTTCAGCGAGGTGTTTGACTCTGTCCCCCACAATGGTCTGGTGGAGAAACTGATGGGGGTTGGGAGTAGGCCCTTTGAGGGTCAGATGGATTGAAAACTGGCTAGCTGGACGCACCCAGAGAGTAGTGGTCGGTGGGGAGCTCTCGAACCCTAGAGAGGTTGGTAGTGGGGTACCACATGAGGCTCGGTCCTGGGTCCAATCCTTTTAATGCATACATATGGGACATCAGGAGGGTATAGGGTGTGAAATGAGGTTCTTGTTGATGGACTCCAAGATGGGAGCAGTAGTTGAGGGAAGAGGGAGGTTGGCCCTGCAAGGACCTGGACACCCTGGAAAGCTGGGCTCACACATGGAAATTAAATTTCAATATCACCAAATGCAAGGTGTTACATCTTGGGTGGGGAAACCCTAAACACAGGTATACCCTGGGAGGGGAGGTGCCGGAAGCCTCAACAGGGGAAAAAGACCTAGAGGTCATGGTGGATGCATGTATGAATAACTCTGAGCAGTGCAGGAGAGCGGCTAGCAAAGCAAACAGGATGTGGGGATGCATCGTAAGGGGATCACCTCTAGGAGCAGGGAAGTGATTCTGCCGCTGTACAATGGACTGGTTAGACCACACCTTGAGTATTGTGTACAGTATTGGAGACCACACTTGAAGAGGGACATACAGCTCCTGCAGGGGGTACAGAGGAGGGCAACTAAGATGATACGAGGACTAGGGGATTTGACGTATGAGGACAGACTTGAGGAGCTCTGCCTGTTTTCATTGGAGGAGAGGAGAGACAGGGGGGACATGATTGAGGTCTTTAATGATTAGATGTGGAAACTTATTTTAAATTAATTATGACCTGGAACTTCATTGAAAATGAGCTTTGCTCAATTGAATGTATCCTTTTATTCATTGTGAATAATAAAACGATTTACTACTACTTCAAGTACCTCAAGGGAATAAATAGGGTAAACATGGAAGAGATCTTTAGACTAAAGCAGGAAGGTAACACCAGAGGGCATGGTTTAAAGTTTGAAGGTGGAAGGGTGAGGGGGGGAAAGAGGAGGAGGTTTTTCACTGAGAGGGTGGTGGACCCTTGGAATGTGCTGCCTGGCGAGCTGGTTCAGAGATCCACAGTGGAGGGCTTCAAGAGAGGGTGGGACAGATACAGAAAATGGATGTGTCAGATGATGGCCTGGCCCAGGAGGATGGGGATGGATGATAGGGGTTTCTGGAACACAAGGGGGGGGGGCCTCGGCACCCAACTAGGGATCTGAGGTTTGAGCAGACTCGATAGACCATAAGGCCTAATCTGCTGGCAATTAGTATGTTAGTATGTATACAGTAATGTGACAAGTTTATGTTAACTGATATATCAGATAGTATTTACGTAGCATGCTAATGTCATATATTCTCGTTTATATTGCATTTGCAATCGTGTGATGGTACAGACTTGATGCGGATGCCAAGTTTTCTCCAGGCAGGGAAGGATATAACCCCCCTACAAATGGGGGTTCCCAAAAAGTCTTCCTTGAGCTTGCCTAAATGCTCACTGCCAGGCTGGTGTCCTGCGTTTTAGCAGTTTAAATGTATTGCCAGAGAGTGCCTGTATAGCCTCTGTGTACTGTCTCTTTAAGAGCTGTCTGGATTACAGTCATAATTAATCTGGGAGGGGGCTGGGTGTTTCCGTGCTCGAGTTCCGCCCGGGCTGCTAAATCATCGCTCCATTCTGCCATCGCTATTAGTGCTGCGGGAGCTCTGTTAAAAGATGTACTTGTTTGCTGATCATTTATTAGAATAGTAATAATATTGCAGTTTGTCTAACCTGCCTTCTTTGCAGCATGGACATTTCTGTTCATCTCTACCATCTTGGTACTGGACTGCTGAAATGGGCCAATCAGTAGCTTCCGGGACTCTAAAATGGAGCCTGTCCCCAGGGGCTTTGTGGGAGCAAAACTCTATAGGGAATTGTAGTTTTGGGCTTTTGGCGCCTAAATGAACCTGGAGGGGGAGCCCTTGTTGTGACTGGCAGAGTAATCAGCCAGCCAAACCTTTTGGATTCTAGGGAAAGTCCCAGACTGCTTGCAGTTTCAGTTCAGATCTAAGTTGGGAAGTGAAGGAGTAAAAGCTCGAGATAGTAGAGCAGCAATCCTGCATGGATTTGCGTGGGAGAACTGTGAAAGAGCTGAGTTTTGGCCTACCTTTCTGCATGCTGTCCCTGAGAGGGAGAAGAGAGATTATTTGGACTGAATCAGAGTTACATAGAAACATAGAAACATAGAAGTTGACGGCAGATAAGGACCGCAAGGCCCATCCAGTCTGCCCATTTCTTTTTCTACCTTATAAATGTGCCATCGGCCTTTGCTCTGTCAGTGACCTATCTATTCATAGTCATTTGTATTGCTCCCTTATGCCTATCCCATGCCTGTTTGAAGCCTGCACTGTATTCATAGCCACCACTTCTTGTGGTAAGCTATTCCATGCATCTACCACCCTTTCTGTGAAAAGAATTTCTCACATTCCCCTTAATCGGCCTCCCTCTAATCTCATGCTGTGTCCTCTTGTCCTGCTATTTTCTTATATTTAAACATGTTAGACTCTTTCACCTTGTTTATGCCCTTAAGGTGTTTAAATGTCTCGATCATATCACCTCTCTCCTCCTTTGCTCAAGGGTATACATATTGAGCTCCGTTAATCTGTCCTCATATGTCTTCTGATGCAGTCCCTGCACATTTTGGTTGCCCTTCTCTGGACTGCCTCAATTTGGATTATGTCCTTGTGAAGGTGTGGCCTCCAATACTGCCGCAGTACTCCAGATGGGGCCCTAACCAATGTCTTGTACAGAGGATTATTACCTCCCTCACGACTTGTGATACCCCTACTAATACACCCTAACACCCCCTAGCCTTACCTACTGCTTTAGAGGGTCTGCTTGGATGATTTTAGGTCATCAGTGATGATGATGCCCAAGTCTCTTTCTTCCTTTGTGACTGCTAGCAACTCCCTCCCAGCCTATAAGTGGCTTCAGGGTTTCTCTTCCCTATGTGCATGATTTTGCACTTCTTTGCATTATCAGTTGCCACTCTTCTGACCATTCTGCTAGTTTATCCAGATCTCTTCTCATTCTGTCCACCCATCTGGATCATCTACTCTGTTGCAGATCTTGGTGTCATCTGCAAACAGACAAGCCTTACCCTCTAGTCCATCTCGAGGGTCACTAATGAAGATGTTGAATAGGACTGGCCCCAGGACTGATCTAAGTACCCACTTGTGACTTGCATCTCTTCTGACTGTATACCATTTACCACCACTCTCTGTTTTCTGCCAGTCAACCAGTTTGCCACCCAGTTGACCAACTTCTGACCACCCGAGCCTACCTAGCTTATTTATCAATCTTCTATGTGGAACAGTGTCAAAAGCTTTGCTGAAGTCAAGGTAGGCGACATCAACTGCTCCCCTTGGTCCACCACTCTGGTTACCCAGTCAAAGAAATCTATGAGATTAGTTTGACAGGACCTTCCTTTGTAAACCCATGCTGTCTTGGATCCTGTGCCCTATAGTTCCAGGTGTTGCACTATCCTTTCCTTAAGGAGTGCCTCCATAATCTTCCCACTACTGAGGTAAGACTGACTGGTCTGTAGTTCCCGCCTCCTCCCTGCTACCACTCTTGTGGGCGGGATCACATAAACCCTTCTCCAGTCTTCTGGGACCTCTCCTGTGCTCAGAGACTCACTAAACAATTCTGCTAATGGCTCTGCTAGTTCCTCCTTTAGCTCCTTAAGTACCCTGGGATGTATGCCATCAGGTCCCATTGCCTTATCCACCCTGAGCTTAGCAAGCTCTTGTAGGACCCTTTCTTTTGTGAAGGGAGTAGTGCTCACCTCCCTCCCCCCTGTGTCCATGATGCTGAGCTGTGGGCCCTGCCCTACCTTCTCTTCAGTAAATACTGAGCAAAAGTATCTATTTAGGATAGATGCCTTTACAGGGTCCTCCTCCTCCACATGCTCCCTTTTCTCCATTAAGCTTAGCAATACCCCTCTGGACTTTCTCCTTTCACTAATGTATCTATAGAAAGTCTTGTCACCTTCTTTTACTATTCGTGCTAGTGTTTCCTCAGTTTGGGACTTTGCCTGCCTTACTGCCTTACCTGCTTCCCTTAGGGCAGTTTGGTATGCCTCCTATCTTCATCCCGCTGTGTTCCCTTATATTTTCTGAAGGCCAGCCTTTTGGCTCTGACCTTTTCTGCTACTGTATTTGAGAACCAAAGTGGTTTCCTTCTTCTTTTGCACTTCCTTTTCTGTCTAACACAATGGGATGTTGCTTCAAGTATTGTATCCTTAATGCTTGCCCACTTTGCCTGTACCTCCTCACCTGTGTTTCTTTTTGCCAGGGCTAGCTTAACTCTGTTGGCCATCTTATCAAAGTCAGCTCCTCTGAAGTCCCATATTTTTGCCTTGGAATGGGATGATTTAGATGTAGTAGCCAAATTGAACCATACCATGTGATGGTCACTGGACCCCAGGTGACCTTCTACCTGGAGATCTGTGATCCCTTCTTTGTTAGTCAGTACTAGATCTAGGATAGCCCTGTCTCTTGTGGGTTGCTGTACCAGTTGTTTGAGGCCCTCCCCCTGCAGGGAATCCACTATGAGTCTAGTTCTGGCAGATGTTCCTGCTGGTATTGACCAATCTATATCTGGCATGTTGAAGTCTCCCATTATCAGAACCTCCCTTTAGCTGTCATGTTTTGTATATCTTCTAACAGTAATGTGTCTATGTCCTCCCTCTGGTCTGGGGGCCTGTAGACAACCCCAGTTCTTATGGCTGTCCCATTTCCTGTTTCAGGGTGACCCACAGTTCTTCTGGCTCCTTATGTGTATTCTGAATTTCTGTAGCTTTGATATTTTCATTAACATACAGGGCCCTCCTCCCCCTTTTTCCTCGGTCTCTTCTGAACAATACATAGCCAGGTACTGAAGTCTCCCAAGTGTGGTTACTGGTAAACCACGTCTCACTAATTGCTACTATGTCCAGTTTAGCCTCTGACATTATTGCCTGCAGGTCTGGGATCTTATTTCCCAGGCTGTGAGCATTGTGTACATGATTTTCCATTGGCCAGATTTTGGTGTGTTAGTTGTTGGGTGAAGTTTGGCATTACCCTGTGCATCGTATGGGGAGACAAACCTTTTTCTTACCTGGTGATGCAAATGAATGGCAAACCGCTGAATTCCTGTTTGACCACTAGCTGAGGGGAGGGGTGTTCTTCCCATTCGGCGTATGGGGTGCTGCACCCTCTCCCCATTGCTAGTTAAATATTCTGCAAAAGGCGTCAAACTTCTGCCCCAATGCACTGACTCCCTCTTTGAGTCAGATGCAGTCCATCAAATTTAAGAACTTTCGCTCCCAGAACTGTTGCCAGTTCCCTACAAATCTGTGTCCTTTTTCCTGGCACCAGTCCTTGAGCCACGTGTTTAGCTCCCTATCTCTCCTTCTCTGACCTTCCGTCCATCTGTTCCCTTCTCCCAGACTGGCAGGATCTCAGAGAAGGAGATGCGGGCTAAATAGATGATAGTTTGTCCCCAGCTTAGTCAGGTGTTCCTTGGTCTCCACAACTGACCGGCTGGCGAGATCATTAGTCCCTATTGAGAACGATTTAATGCCACTGAACTGTGACCAGGCTTGAAACCTGAAGAAGTCCAAAGATTTGCTGAATGCGTTCGGCCTGTCAGGACTTCCAGCCACCTCTGAACTCCCAGTTTGTGCAGAGACTCTGTAATTGTGACTGGATAGCAATCTGCCCTCCCCAGCTGGGCAAGGAGCTGGAGCAGGTGGCTGTGGATGGTATTGAGGCATCCAAAGTGCAATTACATGTTGCTCTGGACTCCAATGATGTGCATTCCAGGGTCATGGCTACATCTGTCTCCATGAGGAGATTTGCTTGGCTCAGATGTACCAGTTTATCACAGGATACCCAGACTAAGGCTATGGATTTTCCTGTAACTGGTAATTCTCTGTTTGGGGAGCACTGATAATCCTGATAGCCTTAGACTGGGCCAGGCAGCTTGGTACTTGATACTGGTGACTCTGGCATTGACCAGCCTGGTTTGCCTCCCCAGGAGGTACGACCTGCTGACCTCCTCCCAAGGGAGTATCATATATCCCAGCTAGGGTTCCCCTGAAGGCTTGGCTCTTGCAGAGTTAGAATGTGCTAGTCTGCAACTCTCTGACTCGGTCCAGGATATCCTAAAGGGTTCCAGAAAACCAAACACTAGGAAAACATACTCTTCCAAATGGAAAAGGTTCACCTTATGATGGACTCAGTCAGGTGTAGAATTTCACTCTTATTAGATTATTTTTCTCATTTGGATTCTCTAGGCTTTAAGCCCTCTACTTTGAGGGTGCACTTGGCAGCAGTTTCTGCTTGTCAGCAAGTAAACCTTCTTCTTTGGCTGCTGACCCTATAAACAACTTTTTAAGGGCTTACTTCATTTACACCCTCCCCCCCCCAATAGGGAGCCTTCCCCTTAATGGGATCTCAATATATGCATAGTACAGTTAATGCAACCCCCCTTTGAACCTATGTTCTCAGCAGAGTTAAAGTCTGTGACATGGAAAACTGTGTTTCAAACAACATGAAGTCTTGCTATATTATGACATATGCAGTTTGTCCCAGCTTTAGAACTGCTCCGGAGGTGAAAGAGTTAAAGTCCATGCCAGGCATGGAACTTAGAGCTCGAGCTCGGTTGAAAACTCTATCTGTTGTTCTTCAAACTTAAACTGTCAGATTCTTTACTCCGCCTCACTGAACAGTCGCTCCGGAGATTCCCCTTCTGCTCGGTTCATTTTGTCGGTTAAAGTATAAAAGTTTTCGTTTTTTTAACCGAAATTAAACCGCAACCGGTCAGTTCAAGCTCTATCTGTGGTATTGTAAGTACTAGATAGGTTTTACATTTCTTTTCTGTGTGGAACTTGTAAACATTTTCATCAGTTCGGTTGAACCGATCAAGTTACTTCTATTACATTACAGTCTTTTAGAAGTGCGGTTCCCGGTTCTTATCTGTTCTAAAAAAAAAAAACGGGTTAATTACGTTTTTTTCCACGACCCGTGACACGGTTGGGAACCAATAAGGGAATCTTGCTTGGCAGATTGCCGTTAAATGGGCAAGTTTTTGGTTAGGCTGGCACTATGTCTGAGAAACCCAAAAGAAAAACCGGGCCCACTGGGTTTCAGCACTGTGTTGTACGTGGGGAAGCCTTTGCCAAGGCTGACCCTCACACCACATGTGTTTATTGTCTGGGGTCTGACCACATCAATTCAGACTGCCAGATTTGCAAGGGTTTTCCTGCAGCTACCCTGGATAAGAGAGTTGGTAGACTCAGGGAATGGAAGGTCAGAAAGTCCGCTGACCCGGATGGCCAGCCCGGTTCGGTTTCAACCGAACCGGAGGGAGTGCCCTCTGACCAGGGCGATACTTCCTCGGGCAAAACTAGAGCCGACTCTGAGGAGTCGGTTCCAACAAAGAAATCTAGAAAATCAGCTGGTGTGGAGTCAAAACTTCCCTCTCCAACCGCTGAAGAAATAGCTAAAGCAATAAAAATTGTTCAGTCACTCTTCCGGTTCCGACCGAACCGGCATCATCAGGTAAGCGCTCGGTTCGGTCGGTTCCTCCGGTTCAAGAGTATTATGTAGAGGAATTTTATGAACCAGAGGAGGGGGAAGAGGAGTATGAGGAGAGTGAATGTGGTTTTGAAAGTCTGGATGTGCCCATTGAACCGGACATCTCTCCAGACAGACCTTCAGGAGTGTCTCCCCCTTGGCTTTCTGAGTCCCCTTCTCATTTCATGTTTTATAAAAAGTGGCTGAAACCCTCCAGCTCCCTATGGAGGAAGCTGTGGATGATCAGAGCCTGATTTTGTAGAAGAGACCGTCTATTCCTCTGCATAAATCTTTTTGGAAATAGTAAAGATTTTAAAAGCTCCTCACACCATACCTCCTGTTGATAAAAGAATGGACAAAAGGTATGCATTATCAGGCCCTGATACGGAGTTCCTTACTCAACAATGCAACCATGTGGGGGTGGTGCAGGCTGCAGCCCGTGACAAGGCAAATGTTCCCTTAGCCTCTCACCCCCCTGACAAGGACTCCTGAAAGATAGATGCCATGGCAAAGAAACAGTACATGGCAGCTTCCTTAGGACTCAGACAGGCTAATTATATGGCTTATGTTGCTAGATATCAAAATCCAGATGGGATACTGTTTTAGCTCTAGCAAAGCAGGTTCCTGGCCAGCTGGCAAAGAGCTGGAGCAGGTGGCCGCTGATGGTATTGAGGCATCAAGGTGCAATTCCATGCTGCAGTGGACTCTAATGATGTATCATCCAGAGTCATGGCTACATCTGTGGCTCTTCGTAGAATGCCTTGGCTCAGATGTACTAGCCTGTCACAGGATACCCAGACTAAGGCCATGGATTTCCCTGTTGTGGGCAACTCTCTGTTTGGGGAGCAAACAGAGAATTACATGAAGAAAATGGATGAATATAGGACCCACCTATAGGAGTGCACAGGCCAAGGAAAGGCAGGTCACTCCCCAAAGGCAGCCTCCCAGGGGCTGGGGTAGGCCTTTTTACCAAGCCCAGGCTTCCTCTTCAGCTTTTGCACAGAAGGGGTTCTTTAGAGGGAGAGGCAGACGGGGTGCAGGCAGGCCTGCTTCCACCCCTCGACCTAAACCCCTGCCAAACAGGCACCCTGATGAGGTGCCAGGGCCGATTCTCACACCCTGTGGGGCAGGCTGGCTTACTTTGTCCAGGACTGGGAGTCTCTAACGTCAGACAAGTGGGTCCTGGAAGTAGTAAGCCAGGGACTGGTTCTCAGCTTCAAAAATTTCCAAAGATGAAGTCAGATCCTTCCACCTGCAAATCCTTCAGAAGCTCTTGCCCTGGAGCAGAAGTCTCTACCCTCCTGGCTCTCAGAGCTGTGGAAAGGGTTCCACCCTACACCAAGGCAAGGGTTGTACTCCAGGTACTTCCTTACCCCAAAAAGACAGGAGAATGGCGCCCATCCTGGATCTCAGGTATCTAAACAAGCACCTTTAAAACCAAAATTCAAAATGGTGACTCTGGGAATTATTTTACCTCTCTTTAAGGCCAGGGGACTGGCTGAGTGTCCCTGGACCTCAAGGATGCCTATTTTCATGTTCTCATCAGAAGCTCCCATCGAAAGTACCTCAGATTCGAACTGCCCTCAGGTCATTACCAGTTCAGAGCAATGCCCTTCGGCCTTACATCTGCCCCAAGGGTATTCACAAAATGCCTGGCAGTAGCAGTTGCCCACTTAAGAAGGCAAAAAATTGCCATCTTTCCTTACTTGGACGACTGGCTCATAGTAGGCCAGTCCCCAGACCAAGTCAGGTTACACCTTCAAGTAACTCAGCAACTGCTAACTTCTCTAGGTTTCCTTCTCAATCTTCCAAAGTCAGTCCTAGAGCCTGTCCAGCTTCTCACCTTCATAGGTGCATAACTGAACACAAAAGAAGCCAGAGCCTTCCTTCCTCTGGAAAGGGCAAGTACGCTGATTTCTCTGGCTTCTTCCTTCACCCTGCAGGTCTCTCGACCACCAAGGCACTTTCTACAGCTCCTGGGACACATGGCTGCTTCGACAGCAGTAGTGCAGGGAGCCAGATTTCAGATGAGGGACATCAGTTCCATTTGAGAGCCTTTTGGTCTCAAAGAAAGGACCCTCTAACCAAATTAATTCCAGTGACTCGAACCCTGATCCAGGCCCTTCAGTGGTGGCAGGACCAGGGCAATTTGAGACGGGGGTCCCTTTACCCCTCAGTCTCACTCCTTAATCCTTACTACAGATGCATCCCTATTGGTGTGGGGAGCTCACATGGGCGACCTCACCACCCAGGGATTGTGGTCCCCTCAGGAATCTCTGCTCCACATCAATCTGTTGGAACTCAGAGCAGTTTTTCTAACACTTCTAGCTTTTTCCAAATCTGTTCAGAACAAGGTTATTCAAGTCAGAACAGACAATACCACCACAATGTGGTACATCAACAAGCAAGGGGGCACTCGGTCTACGGCCTTGTGCACTAAAGCAATGAAGTTGTGGTCTCTGGCTTACTCCCTGAACACCTCCCTTGTAGCAGTTCACCTCCCAGGCAAGGACAATGTCCTGGCAGATGCTCTCAGCAGGATTTTCCAAGGCCATCACGAATGGGCTATGGATCCCCTAGTTCTGGAGGTGGTATTTGCCAGATGGGGCACACCCCAGATAGATCTTTTTGCAGCCCCAGACAATCACCAGCTTTCCTTTTTTTTGTTGTAGGCCCCCAGTGTTGGGCTCAGTCCCCCTGGATGCCTTCCTTCTCAGTTGGGAAGGGAAGTTTCTCTATGCCTTTCCACCCTTCCCTCTCCTGTTCAAAGTGCTAGTCAAAATCAGGTCTCAATCCTGCAAGATGATTCTGATTGCTCCAGACTGGGCCAGACAGCCCTGGTACCCACTCCTTATGTCCTTAGTAGTCCACCTTCCCCTGTGTCTTCCCAGGAATCACAATCTGTTATCCTGTGCTCAGGGAAGGGTTTGGTACTAGTCAATGGGGGAGGCACTGACAAGCAGCAGAAAATCCTAGCCTCTCCCTACAAAACAGGGTACTAAATGAGAAAAAGACCAAGGTAGAGCGGTCAGTGGGGATGCTGCAACAGAAGGTAAGGCCATCAAAAATGGAGAGCAATGAGTACCAATGCCCGTGAGTCTAGGTAACAAGCTTCCTGAATTAGTGGCCTTGATGGAGGAGGAACATCTGGATATCGTGGCAGTCACAGAAACATGGTACACACAAAACCATGACTGGGACGTAAACATACCAGGATACACTATCTACAGGAGGGACAGGGAGGGTAAAGAGGGGAGGAGTAGTTCTTTACATAAGGGAAGGAATAAAAGCAACAGAACAAAAGGGTAAGCAGGGAGGAGAAGAAAGCACTGTGGGTAAATTTGGAGACAGGCAATGGCACCACAATCCGCTGGGGTTGTATACAGACCCCTTCTCAGGGAGGAAGTGGACAAGGAAATGATAGAAAGTATACTTAGAATGGCAGAAAAAGGGAGATATTGCTGATGGGTGATCTGAATATGCCAGATGTTAACTGGAGCGCAGTTGCAGCTGCCACTTGAAAAGTGCAGTTATTCTAGATGCCTACAGGGGGCATGCCTTAGACAACTAGTACTGGAGCCCACTCGAGAGGGAGCAATATTAGACTTGATACTCTCAAATGGAGATGGAGAGAGGATCACAGATGTAGAAGTGGGTAGCCATCTGGGAACTAGCGACCATCGAACAGTATGGTTCACAATAAACACAGCAATAGAGTCAAGCCATACAAAGACAAAAGTACTGGACTTTAGGAGGGCTGACTTTGCCAAAATGGGTGAGTGCCTAAGGAATGCACTAGCAAATGGGCGGGAAGGAGGGTGGAAGAACAATGGGAATAATAAAACTGCCATCACAGAGGTATCGAGCCTTGTGTGAAGCAAATAAACAAAACAAGACGATGTAAGAAACCACTATGGTTCTCAAAGGAAGTGGCAGTGAAGGTTCAAGAGAAAAGAAAGCATTCAGGAAGTACAAGGAATCGCAGCAGGAGCAGGACAGAGAACTGTATCAGTTAAAGCAAAAGGAGGCTGGGAAGGCAGTCAGAACAGCAAAGGCCCAAACTGAGGAAAAGATAGCCAACTCAGTTAAGAGGAATAAAACCTTTTATAGGTACATCAGGGAGAAAGGAAGACCAAGGGAGGGATAGTGAGGCTTAATAAAGGGGAGGAGGGTGGGCAGAGGAGAATGTGAAAAGGCAGAGATACTAAACAAATATTTTTGCTCAGTATTTACAAAGGAAGGGGAGGTACATAAAACAAACAGTAGTAACACTCTGGATACAGAAGTTGATACCACCCATTTACAGAAGAAGGGTTCTGAAGAACTCTTAAAACTGAAGGTGGACAAAGCAATGGGGCCTGATGGGATTCATCCCAGAATTCTAAAAGAACTAAGGGTAGAACTAGTGACACCACTGACTACCCTCTTTAACAAATCATGGGAGGATGGGGTGGTACCGAGGACTGGAGGAGGGCAGATGTGATTCCCCTTCACAAAAGTGGGAGCAAGGCAGAAGCAGGAAACTATAGACCTGTTAGTTTAACCTCAGTGATAGGAAAATGATGGAATCACTTCTAAAGGAAAGAACTGTTCCGTATCTGGAGGCCAGAAGGGCACAGGGACCCTAGGCAGCATGGATTCACAGCGGGAAGGTCATGCCAGACGAATCTGATAGATTTCTTTGACTGGGTGACCAAAGTAGTAGATCAGGGAGGGCTGTGGACATGGCCTACCTGAGACTTTAGCAAGGCATTTGACACAGTCCACACAAAGATTAATATACAAGTTAGCCAGCCTGGGAGTGGGTCCCAAGATGACAGCCTGGGTAAAAATTGGCTGGAGAATAAGACACAGAGGTAATAGTAAATGGAGTCCACTCAGAAGAAAGGGGTTACTAGCGGGGTACATGAGGGTTCAAGTATTAGGACCAGTCTTCTTCAATGTCTTTATAAGCGACATTGCAGAAGGACTGGAAGGAAAAATATGTCTCTTTGCAGATGACACTAAGATCTGCAACAGAGTTGATGACAGGGTGGTGGAAAGGATGAGAAGGGACTTGGCAAGGTTAGAGGAATGGTCAAATGTATGGCAGCTTAGATTCAATGCTAAGAGTGCAAGGTAATGCACCTGGGAAACAAAACCCAGGGAAGAGTACACAATGGGAGGTGAGATACTAACAACAACAAAAATGGAAAGGGACCTGGGGGTAGTCATATCAGATGACCTAAAGGTGGGCAAGCAATGTGAGAAGGCAGCAAGGAGGGCTGGGGGATACTGGGATGCATAGGAGAGGCATCATCAGTAGAAAACAGGAAGTTATTATCCTCTGTACAGACAGCTGGTGAGACCCCATCTGGAGTACTGTGTGCAGTTCTGGAGACCAATCTCCATAAAGACATAGACAGGATGGAAGCTGTCAGAGGAGGGCAACTAAAATGGTGCAGGGTCTGCACGGAGGACATATGAAGAGAGAGACTTAAGAGCTTAATATGTATAGCCTCGAGGAAAGGAGGAGAGGGGGACATGATTAGAAACTTTCAAGTACCTCAAGGGAATCAACAAAGTGCAAGAGGTAGCATCTTTCAAAAAAGAGGTGTGCAAGAACAAGAGGCACAATTTGAAGATAGAGGCGGCTCAGAGGTAATTTAAGAGATAGTTTTCTCAGAGAGGGTTGTGGATGCATGGAATGGCCTTCCGGAGGAAGGTTGTGGAGTCAAAATCAGTGGTGGAATTCAAGCATGCATGGGATAGTCATAAAGCAATTCTGGGGGGTGGGGTAGGAAGAAGTAGGCTGCTGGTTAACTAGGATCTGCAGCTTATCCAGTAGGTAGGAAATGGGCAGACTGGATGGGCCAAGCGGTCCTTATCTGCCGTCACATTATCTATGTTTCTATGTACCGAACCTCAAATCTCTCAATCTCAAGGCCTGGCTCTTGAAGAGTTAGAGTTGCTGACCTACACCTTTCCCAAGGTGTATTGGATATTCTGAAGGCTTCTAGGAAGCCTTCCACCAGAGCTACTTATAATTCCAAATGGAAGAGATTTTCCATATGGTGCTCTGGGAAGCATATTTCTCCAGAATCTGCTGACTTACCCATAGTCCTGGATTATATGGTTCATTTAAATACTTTAGGGCTGAGACCAGCTACCCTAAAAGTGCACTTGGCAACCGTGTCTGCTTTCTTGTCAGCAGGTAAGCCCTCTTCTCTTTCAGCTCATCCTGTATTCTCCAAGTTTTTCAAAGGGTTGCTTCACACCAACCCCCCATTCAGGGATCCTTCCCCTGCCTGGGATCTTAATATTTGCACTGCCCAGCTTATGCAACCCCCTTTTGAGCCCTTGTCTTCAGCAGAGCTCAAGTACTTGACTTGGAAAACTGTGTTTTTGGTAGCCATCACTTCTGCCAGGCACATAAGTGAGTTACAAGCATTGTCAGTGGAGTCTGATTTTATCTCCTTTCACAGAGGTAAGGTAGTCCTCAGGACTAACTGAAAGTTCTTGCCTAAGGTGGTCTCAGATTTCCACCTTAATCAATCTGTATCTCTCCCTGTGTACTTCCCTGACCATTCCTCTTCTGGTGAAAGGAGATTGCACAGTTTAGATGTCAAAAGATCCCTTAGCTACTACATAGATCGTACCAAAGGTCACAGGTTTAACTCCCTCCAGCTGTTCCTCACTTATGGTGAGGTTGGCAAAGGGAAACCTGCCACTAAAAGATCCATTGCCAGGTGGATCATCTCTTGTATCCAATTCTGCTATGAAAAACTGGGTAAAGTTCCTCCCTCAGGCCTGAGGGCTCACTCCACCAGAGGTACAGCTGCGTCTCTGGCTGCTGCCAGGGACATCCCTATCTAGAGATATGTCAAGCAGCTACCTGGAAAATGGTGCACACTTTTACTAAGCATTACTCCTGGACATCCAGGCTGGGAGTGATGCTCGTTTTAAGCATGGCTGTGCTTTCAGAGCCTATTTCCTAAGTAGGTTCTGTCCCTCCTCCATGGAGGTACTGTTGTGTAGTCTGCATATGTCATAATATAGCAAGACTTCATGTTGTCTGAAGAAAAAATTACTCACCTTAGTAATGTTGTTTCTTCTAATGGAGTCTTGCTATATTATGACCTCCCCCCCCCTGCCCCCCTCTCAGAACCTTACTCTTAGGGATGTGGGTGGGCAGGGCAGCGTTGCACTTTTTAGATGCCCACCTTGTTTTTCATCCCTCTTTTTGGGGTGATCTTTGTTGTGTTTGTCATTTTTTGGGTCTTCTGACTTGAGTCTTCATTGTGGCACCAAAAAATGTGTTTGTTTAATTAAGTAGCCAGTTGGCTAGTGTAGGTTTTCAGCTTCCACACAGAGTCTTAGTGAGTTTTTGCTCGTAAAGATCTGACAGTTTAAGTTTGAAGAACAACAGATAGTTTTCAACCGAGCTCGAGCTCTAAGTTCCATGCCTGGCATGGACTTTAACTCTTTCACCTCCGGAGCAGTTCTAAGGCTGGGACAAACTGCATATGTCATAATATAGCAAGACTCCATTAGACGAAACAACATTACTAAGGTGAGTAATTTTTTCTTTTAGTAGCCATCAATTCAGCAAGATGTATCGGTGAACTACAGGCCTTATCTGTGGAACCTAACTATACCTCCTTTCATAATGATAAAGGGGTTCTCAGAACAAATAGGTTCCTCCCTAAAGTGGTCTCAGAGTTTCACCTTAACCAGTCTATAAACTTGCCTATCTTTTTCACTGATCACTGTAGTTCTAGAGAACGTAGACTGCATAGCCTAGATGTAAAGAGGGCTATTGGGTATTATCTGGATTTGACCAGAGGCCATAGGGTTAACAGTAGCCAGTTGTTCCTTACCTATGGAGAAGTGTGCAGGGGTAACCCTGCCACTAAAAGGACCATTGCAAGATGGATAGTGTCTTGTATTCAGTTTTGTTGTCAGAAACTAGGGAGGGATCCCCTTGTAGGCCTCAGGGTTCACTCTACCAGGGGCGCACTTGCCACTATAGCAGCTGCAAGAGACATTTCCTTGTCAGAAATCTGTACAACAGCTACCTGGCAAACTGTACACACATTTACCAAGCATTACAGCCTGGATGTACAGGCAAGAAGTGATGCCAGGTTTGGAACAGCAGTACTGAAGAGCCTCTTTCCTAAGTTGGTTCTGTGCCCTCCTCCAAGGGAACTGCTTGGTAGTTTGCATATGTCAGAATACATTAGGACTTCTTGTTGTTTGAAAAAAAAAATTACCACAGTAATGTTGTTTCTTCTAAAGGAGTCCTAATGTAGTCTGACCTCCCACCCTGCCACCCCTGCCAGAAACTGTGGTCTCTGCACTCCAGCTGATGCACTTCAAACATCATGAAGTCTTGCTGTATTCTGACATATGCAGTTAGGTCCTGCCTTTCAACTGCCCAAGAGAACAAAGAGTTAAACTTTCCATGACCAGCATAGAATGTTCACCACAAGCTCGGTTAAAGCCCCTGTCTGCTGTTGTTTAACTGCAACCGTCAGAGTCTTTACTCCGCCTCACCGAACAGTCGCTCCGGAGATTTCTCCTGCTGCTCGGTTCAAAAAGTCAGTTGAAGTGTCAGTTTTTGGTCAGTTTCTACCGAATTGCTGTTACCGCTTAGTCAGTTCAAGTCTCTGTTTGTGGTACCGTGAGCACTAGATAGGTTTTTTGTTCTGTTTCTGTGTGGAACTTGTAAATTGTGGATTGGTTCGGCTGAACCGATCAGTTTGAGGTTAAAAAGCTTGTGCTTACTTTAGTGTGTGGTAACCGGTCTGTATCGGTTCTAAAAAAAAAAAAAAAAACGGATTTAATTATGGTTTTTTCCAAGACCTGTGACACGGTCAGGAACTGATAGGGGAGTCTTGCCTGGCGGATTGCCAAAAAAAGGGCACGTTTTTGGATAGGATTGACCATGTCTGAGAAACCCAAGAAAAAAAAACGGGCCCACTGTCTTTCAACACTGCAGTGTGTGTGGGGAAGTCTTTGCCAAGGCTGATCCCCACACCACCTGTGTTTGTCTGGGGTTTGACCACCTCGATCCAGACTGCCAAATTTGCAAGAATTTTCCCAAATCTACCTTGGAAAAGAGATTAGGTAGACTGAGGGAAAGGGATGCAGAGAAGTCCGCTGACCCGGATGGCCAGCCCGGTTCGGTTCCGACCGAACCAGGAGGAGTGCCCTCTGACCAGGGCGATACTTTGGGCAAAAGGAGAGCCGATTCTGAGGAATCGGTTCCAATAAAAAGAAAAAGAAAAGACAAATCGACCGGTTCGAACCCAGAATTTGATACTCCGACCGCTGATGAGATAGCCAGGGCGATAAGGATTGTGCAATCGCTTAGTTCGGTTCCGACTGAATTGGCACCATCTGGCAGGGGCTCGGTTCGGTTGGTTCCCCAAGTTCCGGATTATACTTTGGAAGAATTTTATGAACCGGAAGAGGAGGAGGAGGGAGAGTATGAGGATGATTATGGTGATAGTGAAAGTCTGGATGTGCTTATTGACCCGGACATCTCCCCAGACAGACCTTCAGGTGTTTCTCCTCCTAGGCTTTCTGAGTCCCCTTCACACTACATGTTTTACAAAAAAGTGTCTGAGACCCTCCAGCTTCCTGTGGAGGAAGCAGTAGAGGATCAGGAAGAGCCTGATTATGTTGAGATGATGGACATCCCAGAGTCCAGGAGACTGTCTGTTACCTGCCACAAATCCTTTGGGAAACAGACACATAAAATTCTTAAGTCTCCTAATTCTGTACCTCCTGTGGACAGACGAATGGACAAGAGGTACACTCTCTCAGGCTCAGACACGGAGTTCCTCTTTCAGCAATGCAGCCGTGTTGGAGTTGTGCAGGCTGCTGCCTGTGATAAGGCAAATATTCCCTTGGCATCACACCCCCCAGGCAAGGACTCCAGGAAGATTGATGCCATGGCAAAGAAACAATACATGGCAGCATCTTTGGGACTCGGGCAGGCTAACTATATGGCCTATACAGCCAGATACCAGAAGTCCAGGTGGGACATTGTGCTGGCTCTGGCTAAACAGGCCCCCAACCAGCTTGCCAAGGAGCTGGAGCAGGTGGCTGCAGATGGAATTGAGGCATCGAAAGTACAGTTTCATGCTGCTGTAGACTCCAATGATGTATCATCAAGAGTCATGGCTACATCTGTGGCTCTTCGGAGGATGGCTTGGCTCAGATGTACTAGCCTCTCACAAGATACCCAGGCTAAGGCCATGGATTTTCCTGTAATTGGTAATTCTCTGTTTGGGGATCAGACAGAGAATTACATGAAAAAGATGGATGAGTACAGGACCAATTACAGGTGTGCTCAGGCCAAAGAAAGGCAAGCAACTCCTCAAAGGCAGCAGTCCAGGGGCAGGGGCAGGCCTTTCCAAAGGCCTTTTTACCAAGCTCAGGCCTCCTTTTCTTCCTTTTCACAGAGGGGGTTCTTTAGAGGGAGAGGCAGAAGGGGGATGAGCAGGCCTGCATCCACCCCTCAGCCTAAAGCCCCTGCCAAACAGACACCCTGGTGGGTCTGCCCGGGCCAATTCTCCCATACCAGTAGGGGGCAGGCTGGCTTACTTTGTCCAGGACTGGAAGTCTTTAACATCAGACAAGTGGGTCCTGGAAGTAGTAAGCCAGGGACTGGTTCTCTGCTTCAAAAAATTTCCCAAGATGAGAACCAGATCTTTTCCACCTGCTAATCTCTCAGAGACCCTTGCCCTAGAGGCAGAGGTTTCTTCTCTCCTAGCTCTCAGAGCTATAGAGAGGGTTCCCACCCTACACAGGGGCAAAGGATTGTACTCCAGGTACTTCCTAACCCCCAAAAAGACAGGAGAATGGCGGCCCATCCTGGACCTAAGATATCTGAACAAACATCTTTTGAAGCCAAAGTTCAAAATGGTAACTCTGGGAATTATCCTTCCCTCTCTAAGGCCAGGGGACTGGCTAGCCTTCCTGGACCTCAAAGATGCCTACTTTCACATTCCCATCAGGTGCTCCCACAGAAAGTACCTCAGGTTCGAGTTGCCCTCAGGCCACTGTCAATTCAGAGCAATGCCCTTTGGCCTAACATCAGCCCCAAGGGTTTTCACAAAGTGCCTGGCAGTAGTAGTTGCTTTCCTAAGAAGAAAAAAGATCTCCATCTTCCCATACTTGGACGACTGGCTCATAGCAGATCAGTCTCCAGATCAAGTCAAGTTACATCTGCAAGTGACCCAGCAAGTGCTCACTTCCTTAAGATTCCTTCTCAGCCTCCCAAAGTCAGTTCTCGAACCAGTACAGCTCCTCACCATCATAGGTGAAGAACTGGATACAGTAAAGGCAAGAGCCTTCCTTCCCCTGGAAAGGGCAAGGACCCTTATGGAACTGGCCTCTTCATTCACCCTTCAGGTGTCTCGACCAGCAAGGCATTTCCTTCAGCTACTGGGCCACATGGCAGCTTCCACAGCAGTGGTCCAGGGAGCAAGATTCCAAATGAGGGACATTCAGTTCCATTTAAGAGCCTTTTGGTCCCAAAGAAAGGATTCCCTTACCAAACTAATCCCAGTGACTCGAACCCTGATACAAGCCTTGCAGTGGTGGCAGGATCAGGACAATTTGAGACAAGGGGTTCCATTTGTCACAGATGTTTCCCTGCTGGGCTGGGAGCCCATTTGGGGGATCTTACCACCCAAGGACTGTGGTCACCTCAGGAATCTCTGCTTCACATCAATCTCTTGGAACTCAGAGCAGTGTTTCTGGCACTGCAAGCCTTTTCCAAATCTGTACAGAATAAGGTGGTTCAGGTTAGAACAGACACCACCACCACCACCACCATGTGGTACATCAACAAGCAAGGAGGCACTCGGTCTACGGCCTTGTGCACAGAAGCAATGAAGTTGTGGTCCCTGGCCTATTCCCTGCAAACCTCTCTGATAGCAGTTCACCTCCCAGGGAAGGACAATGTCCTAGCAGATGCACTGAACAGAATATCCCAGGGCCATCACGAATGGGCCCTAGATCCTCTAGTTTTGAAAGTGATTTTCTCGAGATGGGGCACACCAGAGATGGATGTTTTTGCTGCCCCAGACAATCACCAACTTCCTCTCTTTTGTTGCAGACCCCCGGTCTTGGGCTCAGTCCCCCTGGATGCTCTGATTCTGAACTGGGAAGGGAAATTTCGGTATGCTTTTCCCCCCTTCCCTCTCCTGTTCAAAGTGTTAGTCAAGATAAGGTCACAACCATGCAAAGTGATTCTGATTGCTCCAGACTGGGCCAGGCAGCCATAGTATCCCTTGTTGCTGTCCCTAGCAGTCCATCTTCCCCTGTCTCTTCCCAGGAATTACAACCTGTTGACATCCTCTCAGGGGTGGATTTAGTACCCGAATCTTCAGTCTCTCAATCTCAAGGCTTGACTCTTGAAGAGTTAGTTTTCAGATCTGCATCTTTCCCAAGGGGTTCTGGATATCCTTAAGGCTTCTCGAAAGCCTTCCACCAGGAAGATTTACAACTCCAAATGGAAGAGATTCAGCATTTGGTGTTCTAAGAAGAATATTTCTCCAGATTCTGCTGAATTGCCTACGGTTCTGGATTATATGGTCCATTTTAATGGCCTAGGCCTCAGACCAGCTACCCTTAAAGTACACTTGGCAGCTGTTTCTGCTTTCTTGTTAGTAGGCAAGTCTTCCTCTCTATCATCCCATCCTGTATTTTGTAAGTTTTTCAAGGGATTGCTTCACACCAATCCCCCCTTTAGGGATCCTGCTCCTCCTTGCGACCTTAATGTTTACATTACTCAGCTTATGCAACCTCCCTTTGAGTCTTTGTCCTCAACAGAGCTTAAGTACTTGACTTAGAAAACTGTGTTTTTGGCAGCCATTACTTCTGCCAGACGTATCCGTGAATTGCAAGCCCTGTTGGTGGAATCTGATTTCATCTCTTTTCACAGAGATAAAGTGGTCCTTAGAACTAACAGAAAGTTCTTACCTAAAGTGGTTTCGGATTTCCACCTCAACCAGTCTATATCTCTCCCTGTTTTCTTCACTGACCATTCCTTCTCGGGAGAGAGGAGGTTGCACAGCTTGGACGTTAAGAGCCCTTAGCTACATAGGCGTACCAAGGGTCACGGTTTGAATCCTCCAGTTGTTCCTTACTTATAGAAGTTGGTAAGGACAAACCTGCCACTAAGAGATCTATTGCCAGGTGGATTGTTTCTTGTATACAGTTCTGCTATGAAAAACTGGGTAGAACTCCACCCTCAGGCCTGAGGGCTCATTCCACTAGAGGTACAGCTGCTTCCCTGGCTGCTGCCAGGGATATTCTTCTCTTAGAAATTTGTCAAGCAGCCACCTGGAAAACAGTCCATACTTTCACCAAGCATTACTCTCTGGATATCCAGGCTAGCAGTGATGCTCGGTTTGGCACAGCAATACTTCAGAGCCTGTTTCCAAAGTAGGTTCTGTCCCTCCTCCATGGAGGTACTGTTTGGTAGTCTGCATATGTGAAATACAGCAAGACTTCATGTTGTTTGAAGAAAAAATTACTCACCTTAGTAATGTTGATCTTACTTCGAGACACAGCTCTTGCAGCAGGTTACACCATTAGGACTGAAGCCGGCAGGCGTCAGGACCCCACGGAAAAATTCTAGCTAGCTATCTTCAAGCGGGGACACCCCTACGTCTGTCCCGCCCCGACATCAGGCGCCAGTACATGAAGGCGGTCCATCAGACCCCAGTTCTTTCCTTCATCGACTTGCTATCTGTCTCGACCCTTTGGTTCGGCTTCTAGCGTGCGACGTGTGGTAAAGTGTGTTCCTACGGGAAATTCGTTCTCTTCGTTCAGTTTTTTCTCTGATGCCCTCTCTGACCTCCGGTCACTCCTCAAAGTGCGCCTGTGGGAAGCAGATCCCATTCAAGGATCTGCACTTGGCCTGTGTCCGGTGCCTAGGCCCAGACCACAACACCCGGTCCTGCACCTTTTGCCAGGGTTTCAACAGCAGAACCCGGATCCGTCGCCAGAAGGCCCTACAGGCATTCCTGCTCGAGGAACAACTCAAGAGGATTCTTCGAAGAAGGCCCGCAAGCATGCTGAGAAGCATAGAGAGAAGGCCCCTTCCAGGTCGCCTTCTAGGGCCTCCGACTCATGCAGCTCCGGCTCCAGGTCCGACCGCTCTCCTTCCCGGGCCAGCTCTCAGCCTTCCCTCGCTGCGGTGAGAAAGTCTTCAGGCTCCTCTTCTCAGGCCAAGACTTCCAGGCCTTCCTCGTCCTCCAAGGCCCTGGCTAAGTCGGGGGATTGTCACCATCACCACAAGTCGGGTTCCCACCATTCTGAACCCGACGTCAGGTCCGCTTCCTTGCCTCCTCCTCCCCAACGGAAGACCAAGGAGCTCACTTCACTTAAGAGGCCATTGGACCCGACGCCGGTTCGCCTGACGTCCGCCTCTCGCCACAGGTCCCCAGAGCCGTCGTCTGTCAGAAGATCATCGCTGGCCAAGCCAGCTCATCACCGGACGCCGGTAGGGGGACCGACGCCCGCTCCAATCGAGAAGAGGACCCCGACGCCTCCGACCGACGTCGGTCAGGAGACCATCACTGAGGAGGAGTTGACTCAGCCCGAGGACCAGACGGGTGACCCCGGTCCTGTTGAGACTCCCAGGGAACCCTCTCCGCAACCCAAGCCCCCTGTGGAGCCGACGCCGGGACCCGACGACCGACCACCGGCGCCCAGTCCGTCGTCGGGCCTTTCCTTTTCAGAGGTGAAGGAGCTTTTCACTTACTGGTGGGATACCATCAAAAAGGACATGGTCCCCACTCCACCTCCGCTTCCACCTCCTCCTCCTCCTCCTCCTCCCACACCGGTTACTCCTCTGGTTCCTGCACCCCCTTCTCCATCTGGGTCTGCAGGCAGTTACCTCCTCCCCAGGAGCCTAGGACCCCTCCAAGGGGGAGACCAGACAAAAGGAGACCTCCGTCCAGATCCTCTTCTAGGTCACCCAGCCCTAAGAGACCCAGAAGACGCCACCGTTCGCCTTCGACGGAGGACACGGGATCAGAGTTTTCAACATCCAGATCCCCATCTCCTCTCTCCATCCCTTCTCTGGACCCATGTGAGCTTCCAAAGTCTCCTCTGGATGACCCTTCATTCTCTGATATAATGAGACACATCCAAGAGAACATGGGATGGGATGCGGAAGAGTTAGACCCCGAAAGGCTACGACTTGCGAAGTATCTTCGGCAGAAGGACCCCAAGTCTGTGGTGGTGCCACCCTTGGTAGACACTTTTGTGGATGTTACCAAGGCAGCGTGGAAGCGTCCACATTCACTCCTGGCGATGCCGAAGAAAGCTGACCGCCTGTACAAGGCTCCAAGGGAAGACCAGTACTTGGCTTAGCATCCTCAGGCCGACTCTCTGGTCATAACAGCCTCGCATGACCGGTCCCAGAGACCGCAACATTTGAGCACCCTGCCACCGGACCCAGAGTCCAAGCAGCTGGATGCCATGGGTAGGCGCACATATGCTTCCGCTACCTGCGCCATCAGATCCCTGAATTATTTGACCCACATGGTGCAGTTCCAAAATGCCCTGTGGGAGCAGGATCTGGATGCGGCTGAGAAATTGCCAGAAGGTGAGCAGAAGGAGGAGATGTTGCAGCTCCTCCGTACGGGTTCGGACGTGGGAACCCAGGTGCTACGAGCCGCGTACGACTCCGCGGACTCCTCGGCCCGAGCAGCCGCTTCAGGCGTATGCCTCCGGAGGCACTCTTGGCTCCATGTCTCCGGTTTTAACCCGGACATCCAGAAAAACATCATGGAAGCCCCATTCGAGGGAGAAGTTTTTATTTGGTAAACCCTCCGAGAAGATAATTACCAAACTCCAAGAGGTCGGGAAGGCGGTGAGGTCGGTTCAGGCCATGTACCGACCCAAGCTTAGTTCCTTTCGTAGGAACCAAAGCCGATTTCGTGGACGGACGCAGAGACAACAGTCCTGCCCCGTTCCACAACAGAGGGGCTCCGGTTTCCACAGAGCCCAGGGAAAACAGCCCACAGGTCGAGGCCAGCGCACTCCGAAGCCAGCCCAGCCAGCGGGCCCCTCAGCTGCCACAGCCTGACTCCTTTCCGGCCCCCGCCCCTCAGGATTAATGGGATTTAATGGTCGGGGGTCACATTGAGAATTTCCTGCCAGGATGGCAGTCTATAACCACCGACAGGTGGGTTCTCCAGATGGTCGGAAGAGGCCACTTTATAGAATTCGCGGAAAAGCCACCCTCGAGGCCTCCTCTGCTCTCCTGATACTCGGGTCAGCACAAGTCATTGATCAGACAAGACGTACTCACACTCCTGCAAAAGGGAGCGATAGAGTACGTCCCAGAGAACCAGAGAGGACATGGATACTATTCCCACTTCTTCCAGGTTCCAAAGAAGACAGGGGACCTCTGTCCGATTCTGGACCTCAGCGACCTCAATTTGGTCGGTCGCCTACAAAAGATTCCGCATGGTAACTCTTCCGGGTCTTATTCCCATGCTGAAGCAGGATGCCTTTTTAGCGTCTCTAGATATGCAGGATGCTTACCTGCACATCCCTATAGCTCAAGCGCACAAGAGGTTCCTGCGCTTCGAGTTTCTCGGCTATCATCTTCAGTTCCGAGCCCTTCCATTCGGGCTGTCATCGGCACCCAGGGTCTTTACCAAATGCATGGTAGTCGTGGTAGCGTCTCTAAGGAGACAGGGCCATTATGTGTTCCCGTACCTGGACGATTGGCTTCTCATGGCCACCTCCAGAGAGGCGTCGTTACGGGCGATCCAGAGTACCCAGGACCTGTTTCGATCTCTGGGTATCCTAATCAACCACGAGAAGTCTCTCCTGGTACCGTCGCAGAAGCTGCAGTTCATAGGCGCAGTACTGGACACCGTTCAGGGAAGAGCATTTCTTCCAGATGACAGAGCGGAGCGCATCAGATCCCTCATCAGGGATTTTTCGTTGAATACCGTCCCAGCCAGGTCGGTCCTTCGCCTGCTCGGACACATGGCTGCGGCCATTCCGACTGTCCCTTTCGCAAGGCTTCACATGCGGGTAACTCAGTGGATGATCAAGGTGCAATGGGACCAAAGGCAAGACCACATGCAGCATCCGGTCAGAATCACGAACGCTGTGATTCGAGACTGGCAATGGTGGCTAGACCCAGGGACACTCTCTATGGGCGTCCCGTTTATAGCGCCGTCCCCGGAGGTAATCCTCACCATAGACGCCTCAGGACTAGGGTGGGGAGCACACCTGGACGGGGTGAAGTCCCAGGGAACGTGGACCCCTCAGGAGGCTCACCTCCATATCAACGTCCTAGAGATGAGGGCGGTCCTTTATGCCCTGCAGGCATTTCAGTCAGAGATCCCGCTGAGTACTCTCCTGCTTCAGACAGACAACACGGGCGTGATGTATTACCTCAACAAACAAGGAGGCGCACACTCTTACCCCCTTTGCAGGGAGGCCATGAGGGTATGGGATTGGGTAATCCGACACGGCGCGAACCTGATGACAGTACATGTTCCCGGGATGGACAACACAATTACAGATGGCCTGAGTCGCTCCCAGGCCAGAGTCCACGAATGGGAACTTCTTCAGGAGGTAGCAGAGGATCTGTTTCTTCGATGGGGAACTCCAGAGTTGGACTTGTTCGCTTCCCCATCCAACGCAATACTGCCCAATTTTTGCTCGCTAGATCCAGGGCCTGGTGTTTTCTGGCGAGACAACGTTGTCCCTCTCAAATGCGGACAGATTCCTCTACGTTTTCCCTCCCTTCCCGTTGATCCAGAGAGTTCTTCTCAAACTGCGCAGGGAGCATGCAACGATGATCCTGGTGGCCCCTTTCTGGCCCAGACAGATCTGGTTCCCTTTGCTAATACAGCTATCCTGGGAACCTCCGCTCCCGTTGCCATTCAGCTCCCATCTCTTGTCTCAGGAGGAGGGTTCACTGGTCCACCCGGACTTACGCTCATTGAACCTGCATGCATGGCTCCTAGAGACATAGCCATTTTGCGACACGGGGTCTCGCAAGAGGTTGCGGAAGTTCTTTCTGCAGCCAGAAAGCCGTCAACGCATGCGACGTACGCCATGAAATGGCGCCGTTTTTGTCTATGGTCGCAAACACGCGGTTTTTCCCCTTTAGGTTGTCGCGGTGTTAGAGTACCTGCTCTCCCTTTTCCATTCGGGTCTTGCCTACTCCTCTATTAAGGTGCACCTCTGTGCCATTTCAGCTTATCACCTCCCGGTGGGTCAGCGCACAGTAGCACAATTAGATGCCTGTCGAGAATTCTTGAGAGGGGTGTTACATCTTAGGCCACCCATTAAGGACCCAGTGCCTCCATGGGATTTGTTCTTTGTCCTGGAGCAACTCACGCTCCCCCTTTGAACCTGTCACGGATTGCAAGCTGCATTTTCTGTCGTGGAAAACGTTGTTTTTGGTTGCTGTTACGTCAGCGAGAAGAGTTTCTGAGCTTCATGCTCTTATGTGTAAGGAGCCTTATTTAATTTTCCACCGGGACAGAGTATCCCTGAGGACGAATCCTAAATTCTTGCCTAAGGTGGTTTCCACACTCACTCTCAACCAGGATATTGACCTGCCAGTCTACTTCCCTAATTATTCTAACAGAGGAGAGGCGCTGCTCCACACCCTGGATGTTCACCACAGCTTAAGGTACTACCTGAGCAGAACTAAGCAGCTTCGTATAAATCGGAGCAACTTTTCATTTCCTTTACTGAAAGGATGATGGGCCAACCAGTATCCAAACAGTCCCTGTCTCGCTGGCTTGTCCAGTGCATCTCATACTGTTATGATATCAAACAAAAGCCCCTCCCGGGATCAGTCCGGGGCCATTCCACCAGAGGAGTGGCCACCTCCTTTGCAGCACTTCGAAACGTCTCCACTTCTGCCATTTGTGCTGCAGCCACTTGGAGCTCTGTACATACCTTTGTCAGGCATTATAGCCTAGACATCGCTTCACGGCGAAGAGCTGGCTTTGGCCTGGCTGTGCTACAGGGTCTCCTGTCCTAGATTCAGGACCTGGAATGAACTTTCTAGTTTCCTCCTCCCAGAGTGTTTGCAAGCACAACTGCGTGGGAATCAGTCCTAATGGTGTAACCTGCTGCAAGAGCTGTGTCTCGAAGTAAGATAGTACAGTTACGTAAGAACTTACCGTAACAGTAGATCTTCGAGAACAGCTCTTGCTAAAGCTCTCCCCCACCTTCCCCCTTGGAGGAGGCATGGCTTAAGCCCTTTTGTCTTCTGGCGGTGGATCCTCGGTCTCCCATTTGATGTCAGCCTCGGGCGGAAGTCTCCGCGGAGAACTGGGGAATCTGGCGGACCGCCTTTATATACTACGCTTCGACGCCGGGGCGGACCGACGTCAAGTGTCCTCATGAAGATAGTTAGCTAGAATTTTTCAGGGTCCTGACGCCTGCCGGCTTCAGTTCTAATGGTGTAACCTGCTGCATGAGCTGTTCTCGAAGATCTACTGTTACGGTAAGTTTTTACGTAACTGTACTTTTCTTCTAATGGAGTCTTGCTGTATTCTGACCTCTCCCCCGCCTCCCCCCTCAGAACCTAGATTTTGGGATGTGGGTGGGCAGGAGCAGTGTTGGCACCCTAGGGGTGTCCTTTTTACACCCTCTTTTTGGCTTGGGTGAGAGGTTGTGTTTTGGATTGTTTTTGTTTTTGGGTTTCCTGACTTGAGTCTTCCTTTGAAACCAAAAAACATTTTATATATATATATTTGCCAGTTGGCTAGTAAGAATTTTACAGTGTCCACACAGAACATCTAGTGCGTCTTTGCTCGTAAAGATTTGATGGTTGCAGTTTAAACAACAGCAGACAGGGGCTTCAACCGAGCTTGAGGTGAACATTCCATGCTGGTCATGGAAAGTTTAACTCTTTGTTCTCTGGGGCAGTTGAAAGGCAGGACCTAACTGCATATGTCAGAATACAGCAAGACTCCATTAGAAAAAACAACATTACTAAGGTGAGTAATTTTCTCTTGTTACAATACTTAGAAGTTTGTTTTTTTCTCTAAATGGGCTTCTGTGACTTTTATATTTAACCCATGTTGGGGTGGTAGGTTTTTAGGTAAAGTTTCCACTTAAATGCTATAGTATTTGCTATGGTTTTTCAAATCTTTTATAGCTTTCTGGGGTTGTTCGTAAGAATCTGACAGTTGAATAGAATGTACCAGGGGACAGTGGTTTGAAATGGAGCGCATGCCTACTTAGAATGTAGACTTTAACTCTTTCCTCTCCGGGGCAGCAGAACATGAAGGTCTTGCTGCATATGTCAAAATACATTAGAACTCTTTTAGAAGAAACAACATTACTGTGGTGAGTAATTGTTTCTTCCTTACCACATAAAAAAATGGGGAGTGGTGGCCTAGATTAGACTTCAAGGTACTAAGCAGGCATCTGACAAAGCCAAAGTTAAAAATGGAGACTTTGGAGTGCTGGCAGAATCAATGCCAAAGAGGGGACTGGTTGGCATCAATGGACCTAAAAGGCACCTATTTCCACATCCTCATAAGGGAGTCTCACAGAAAATACCTCGGGTTCGGACTCCCATCGGGTCACTACCAGTTTTCAGTCCTGCCTTTGGGTCTCACTTCAGCTCCAAGAGTGTTCACAAAGTGCTTGGCAGTGGTTCTGGCATACCTTCAAAGACAAGGTGTCACAGTTTTCCCATACCTAGACGACTGGCTGGTGGTTGGAAAATCACCCCAGCAAGTGGGGGAACATCTGCAACTTGCTCAGCGGCTCCTGGAGTCTCTAGGGTTCCTGATAAATCTAAAATAAGTCTGTTCTTTAGCCTACTCAGATGCAGTTCGTAGGAACAGAGCTAAATACCCTGCAAGGCAGGGCCTACATGCCTCTGGACAGGGCAAAAAGTATTCTACTGTTAGCAGTCTTGTTCAGCCTGAACAAACCAAAAACTGCAAGACAGTTTCTTTAGCTACTGGGCTACATGGCAGCTGCCACTGGCACAGTCCTTGAATCCAGGTTCCAGATGAGGGACATTCAATTTCTCCTCGGGGCACAATGGTGTCAGAGAAAGGATCCTCTCTCAAAACTAATCCCAGTAACAAAAAACATTGTTATAGGCTCCCCAATGGTGGACAGAGGAAACCAACCTAAGGGAAGGGGTTCCTATTTCCACAAGAGTCCCCATCAGTTGTCCTGACAACAGATGCATCTCTACTAGGTTGGGCGCCCATCTGGGGGTTCACTCCACCCAAGGCACATAGTCCAGTGCAGAGTCACTCCTGCACATAAACCTGCTTGAGCTAAGAGCAGTATTACTGACACTAAAGGCTTTCACACAACTAGTACAGGGAAAGGTGGTACAGGTCAGAACAGGCAATACCACCACAATGTACTAGATAAACAAGCAGGGAAGGACAAGGTCAAGCCCTCCTTGCACTGAAGTAATGAAAATATGCAGTCTAGCATACTCCATGGGGGTTTCCCTGCAGGCTATTCTTAATTTGCCAGGCAAGGACAATACCTTGGCAGATACCCTGAATCAAATCAACCAGGTGCATCATGAATGGGCCATGAACAGTCAGGTGGTGCAAGTGATCTTCAGGAGGTGGGGTACCTCAGAGGTAGACTTGTTCATGTCCCACCAGAACCACCACCTGCCACAGTACTGTTGCAGACCACCACATCAGGGAACAATCGTCCTGGATGCTCTGGCTCTGAATTGGCCAGGGAAGCACCTGTATGCTTTTCCTTTCTTCCCTCTGGTGTGCAGAGCACTGCTCAAGCTCAGGTCCCAGTCAGCATCAATGATCTTGATAGCACCAGACTGGGCCAGCCAGCCATGGTACTCTCTGCTATTCTCCATGTCTGTGGCTGAAACCGTACACCTTCCTTGGAGGTAACCTCCAACCAGGGGAGGCTCCTGTACGCGAACCTCAAGTCACTCAGGCTCAAAGCATGGCTCTTGAGATCCTAGAATATGCAGGCCTACATATTTCTGGAAGTGTCTTGGACATTTTAAGGGGTTACAGGAAGCCCTCCTTATAGGAAGCCCTCCACTAAGAAAACCTATGCTGCAAAATGGAGAAGATTTTCTATTTCTAACCCCAGTAATGCTCAGTATATTCATAACTTTTGCAGTAAGCCTGAGGGGTTGGACTGCACGGAGAGATGGAACACAGGCAAATGATGGAACACTTTGTACGTGACCATCTTTCAAACACTGCCTCTACTAACTGCCTGTGTTCTAATCTCTTCAGATTTTTCTCTCCGCCTGAAAAGTCTGAGCGCTCGGAGTCCTGTTCGTCCACCATCTCCTGCATGAAGAAAACATCAAATACTGACCATAAGTATATATTTGTTTTCATTTACTGCTTCTACTAGTTGTTTTGTATAGTTAATCTTATTTACATTAAAATTATTGTTTTTCTCTGTACCTCTCGGTTCAGAATAACCATAGGGGGATAGATTTGTTTAAAATTGGGGTTCTCTGACTAAAGAACCACCTTTATTTGTTTTGAAAGAGTTAAATTCATTACTTTTTGTAACTGATAAATCTTGGTTACTGAACCGCTATTCCGGGTCCGTTTTAGCAAACAGTCTGGTTCCATCGGTTCCTCTTCAGTTCGTGAACGATTTTTTATATATATATATATATATATATATATATATATATATAAACACACATATGTATATAATTTATGTGTGTGTATATATAATTTATGTGTGCGTGTATATGTATGTATGTATGTGTGTGTGTGTGTGTGTATATATATATATATATATATATATATATATATATATATATATATATATATATATATATATAATGAATGAAGGTTTTTCTTTAGTGCTTGCTATTTTTTTGGATTATGTGGGGGAAAAAAAAAAAAGAAAACCAGTGAGCCCGGTTTCAAAAACTACTCAATGTGGAGAGTTGTTTGCAAAGGCAAACACACACTTTGTGTAGTTTGTCTGGGCTTTGATCATTTAAGAGGAATGTGAAGTGTGTAAAACATTCCCTGAAGAAGACCATTGAGAAATGCCTTGAAAGGCTAAGAAAGAAAATTCCAAGGGGTCCCTCTGGCTCTGACCAGCTGATACCACAAGATATTGTGGCTGAACCCACACTTTCTTCTGTTCCTGCCCCTGAGATGGGCACAAAGGGAACAAAAAGAGCTACTGAACTGGCTGACTCCCTGGTTCCTGCTAAAAAAGGCAAAAAATTGAAACACACAGAACCCTCACTTGTCAAGCTGGGGACTTCTGTGACTGCTCTGCCTGTACCTATGGCCCAAGAGATTGTTCAGGCCTTTAAAATCATTCAGTCCTTGCACACAGTAGTTCCTCCTCAACAGCCTCCTGCCCCCCCCCCCGGGTCCCCATGTTGGCAGTAATGTGCATCCTCTCCCCCAAGGAGGGAATACTTTTGGTGGTGGTGATGACGATGACGATGATCATGATCATGATCATGATCCAATAGAACCAGAAGTGTCCCCTGAACAGGACTTTGGTTCTCCTCCAAGGATGTCTCAGGATTTTTCATCCCATTTCAGTTTTGTAAGGAGGATGGCAGATGCCCTTGACATCTCCACCACTGAACAAATCGAAGATGAGGAGGAGGTGGAGTACGTAGAGATGATGGAATTAACACCCACAAAGGCTCTCCTCCTTCCTGCCTATGAATTATTTAAAAAGGATGCACTAAAGATTTTACAGGCACCAAATTCCACCCCTCCTATAGACAGGAGGATGGACAAGAAGTTCCAGCTGGTAAGGGAGGGAGGGAGTTGATTTTCTTTTCTCCCAACCCGACCACCAGGGGTCATACAGCAGACTGCCTGTGACAAGGCTAGGGTCCCTCTGTCCTCACATCCTCCAGATAAGGATTCTAGAAAAATAGAGAGTATGGTCAAACAAGGGTACCTGTCAGCCTCTCTGGCTATGCGTCGGGCTACCTTCCAGGCATATGCTGCCCAGTACCAAAAATCCCTGTGGCAGTCAGTCCTGGCCATGTCCCAGAAAGCCCCCTCGCTCTTGTCAGATGACCTGGCTGAAACTGCCAGGTTTGGGTTAGAGGCAGCCAAGTACCAGTTCCAAATGGCTGCTGACACTGATACTGCAGCCAGATGGATGGCAAACACAGTGGCACAGAGGTGGTTTTCTTGGCTTAGGGCGACAAACCTTACTCAGGATACACGATCAAAGGTTTTGGATTTTCCCGTAGAGGGAAACTCTCTTTGGGGAGTCCACTGTAGCATACATGAAGAAGGTGGATGAATATAAGGCCTCTTACAGAAGCAACTCTGCTAAGGAGAGAGCTTCTCCATCCACCAGGCCTTATGGAAAGGGAGGCAGGGGCAGGTCCTATTACACCAGGCCCTTCTTCCAACCAGTGTCATTACCCCAGTACCAGCAGTACCCGCAGCAGGGTTACTTCAGGTGCAGGGGCAGAAGGGGCTAGAGGCGAGGGGTCTCATACTCTGCCTCAGCCACAAACCAAACAGACCCCAGGAACCACAGGCCGCCTCCTCTTACCTGTCAGAGGCAGACTTCCCCACTTCCTCCAAACTTGGCTGAAAATCACCACAGACAAGTGGGTGGTGGGGCAGGGTCTGTCTCTGGAATTCAAGTCCTTTCCTCGTCAAAAATCCAGAGGTTTCAGCTCTCCCTCCCTAGCAGAAAAGATGCTCTTGGAGGCAGAGGTTCGGAACCTGCTATAGTTAAAAGCAGTGGAACCAGTTCCAAAATCTTAAAGGGGAAAGGGCTTCTATTCCAGATACTTCTTGACCACAAAGAAAAGTGGGGAGTGGTGGCCTATACTGGATCTAAGAGCTCTAAACAAGTTCTTAAAAAAAAAAACAAGGTTCAAGATGGTAACTCTGGCTCTGATTCTGCCAACACTTCAAAAAGAAGACTGGTTGGCATCACTGGACTTGAAAGAGTCTCACATAAAAGGGTCTCACAGAAAATACCTCTGATTCAGACTCCTTCAGGTCACTACCAGTTTTCAGCCCTGCCTTTTGGCCTTTCTTCGGCCCCAAGGGTATGCACAAAGTGCCTGCCAGCTGTAGTGGCACATCTTCGCAGACAGTGAATATCTGTTTTCCCTTACCTAAACAACTGGTTGGTTGTGTGAAAATCTCCCCTGCAGGTGCAGCAAGATCTGAAGGTCAGTCAGGATCTCCTGGAGTCCCTGGGATTCCTGATCAATCAGAATAAGTCAGTTTTCACTCCTACACAAGTGTTGCAGTTCATAGGAGCAGAAATCAACACCCTACAGGCCAAGGCATATCTGCCTCTGGAAAGGGTAAAAACATTCAGCTAATTCAAACTCTTTCAAGCTGCACAACTTAAAAACTGCAAGACAGTTTCTCCAGTTACTAGGCCACATGGCGGTTCCACAGGCACAGTGCTGGGTGCAAGATTCCACATGAGGGACACTCAGTTTCATCTCAGGTCTCACTGGTGTCAAAGAAAAGATTCCTTCTCAAAGCTTATCCCAGTAACAAAGTCACTGCTACAGGCCCTCTTCTGGTGGAAGGAGGAATCCAACTTAAGGCAAGGAGTTTCTTTTCAGAAAGAGAATCCTTCAGTGGTTCTCACAACAGATGCATCCTTCTTAGGCTGAGGCGCCTATACAGGGGATCACACAACCCAGGACACTTGGTCAGCCACAGAGTCCCCTTCAGCACATAAATCTATTGGAACTCAGGGCAGTTATGCTGGCTCTAAAAACTTTTTCTCACCTAGTCCAGGGCAGGGCACTGATTTCAACATCAGCCTGCAGGCTTATCTCTGGTGCTCATCGTCTCACTCATACATGTGACCTGTATTCCTGATCTGGCTGGCTTCAACTTTCAAATCACAGAAAATACCAAACCTGCATTATGGCAAAGAAAGTAACCATGGGCCTCACTCCGCCGAGAGTCTAAGCACTGCTTAGTTCTAGACTAAAGCCACGTAACACCAGGGCCTCTGAATACCAGCTCCTTCAGGTTCCCCGCCGCCGTCGCACCTCTCAGGGCCAAAGATCCTTTGCCTTCAGAGCGCCTAGCTGGTTAAATGCGTTCAATCCTGACATCTCTTCCACTACCACCCTTGGCTCATTCAAACATAAACTCCACCTCCACCTTGCTAACTCTAGTTCCTGTGAATGCTACCTATAATCTACTCAGCCCTCTCGTTTTTGTTCCCTCCAACTATCACCTACCACATCTCCACCCCCTCCTTTTCCTCTGTTACTTTATTTCTTCTTTCTTTTCACCACTCCTCACTCTCCCCCCTTTACCCCCCCCGCCTCTTCTGAGCCCTCAGTGATCTTTTTCTTTTTGTTGACTAGTTTCAGCCTGCTCCCAGTTGATGACCATGTCCTTTGGCTGCAATTCCTGCCCTCTCCAACTTCGCTCCTCACGTTTATCTTCATCTTCCACCCTCCCTCCTACTTATCCCTCTGTTACTCTGTGTTCCTATGTATACATTCTACTTATTCTAGTTATTGTATTGATCTACCATTGTAACCTAATATGCCGAATTATTTATTGTTTTGTTCCTCTTTCTGTAACTTGTATTGTATTTGTTCTCTGACGCGGAACCTTTGTAAAAGAGCTTGGCTCAAAGATACTTGTAATCCTAGTTGTAATAAAATAAAAAAAGGTGTTACAGGTCAGAACAGACAATACCACCACAATGTATTACATAAACAAGCAGGGAGGCACAAGGCCGGGCCTTATCTGCACAGAAGCCATAAAGATTTGGACTCTGGCCTACTCATTGAAAGTATCTCTGCAGGCAGTTCATTTATCAGGGAAGGACAGTACCCTGGCAGATGCATTGAGTCGAATAAGTCAGGCCCATCATGAATGGACCCTAAACAGACAGGTGGTACAGGTTATTTTCAGAAGGTGGGGCATTCCAGAGATCGACTTGTTCGTATCCCACCAGAACCACCACCTGCCACAGTATTGTTGCAGACAACCAGATCAGGGAACCTTTTCTCTGGATGCTCTGAGTCTGGATTGGTCAGGGAGGTTTCTCTATGCTTTCCCTCTGATTTACAGAGTACTGGTCAAGCTCAGATCCCATATAGCATCACTGATCTTGATCACTCCAGACTGGCCAAGGCAGCCAAGGTACTGTCTTTTTTGCAAATCCAATACATCTCCCTCGGAGGTACAACCTTTTGACCTCCAACCTGAATCTCAAGTCCCTCATTCTCAAAGGTTGGCTCTTGAGGACTTGGAATACGCTGACCTAAAACTTTCTGAACCTGTCTTAAGTATTCTAAGAGGTTACAGAAAACCTTCTACTACAAAGAACTATTTCATATTGGATTTCATACTGGAAAATAGGAAAGTTGAGAAGGCTAAGCCCATATAGACTTTCTCCATTATTTAGTGGTGATAACTAGAGTTACTAACTTCAGTAAGATGCTTATCCAATCTTTCCTTAAACATACCCACGCTATCGGCTTCCACCACTTCCTGAGGTAATCCATTCCACATCCTCATTGACCTACATCTAAAACCATTTCTTCTTATTTCTGTCCTACTTAATGTTTCCTTCAACTGACTGTTGTGCCCCCTCAACTGATATGGTTTATCTTTAAATTCCATTCCCATCTCCAAAAACATACTTTTGTCTCTTAGTATTTTGTATAAACTCAATAAATCCCCCCTAACTGTCCTATCCCTCAACCACCACAAACCTAGTTTTTCCAATCTATCCTCTTAATTCAAACCCACACATCCTGGTACCAGTCTTGTAAAAGACCTCTGCGGCCTTTCAACCAACTTCACGTCCTTTATCAGGGAGGGACTCCATACAGTGGAACCATAGTCCAATATAGGCCTAATCAGTGTTTTAAACAACAGCATCAGTACCTCCCTACCTCTAGAATGAAATCCCCTTCTTATGCTAGTCACCAAAAACATGTCTCTATTAGACATATTTCTACAATGTATGCTGCTTTTTAAATCATTCTGGATATAAACACCCAGATCTTTCTCGCATACTGTTGTTTTCAGATGTAAACCCTTCATATAATAATCCTGATGCGCATTTAGCCTTCTTAAATGTATTTTAATGCATTTTTCTTTATTAAACTCCATACCATTACTCTTGGCCCATTCCAAAATTTTTTATTAAATCCCTACCAAATGTTAACCTGTCATCAAAGGTATCCACTACCCCCCCAATTTGACATCATCTGCGAATTTCACCATCTTATTTGTACCATCAATATTTAAGTTACCTATAAAAATACTAAATAACAGAGGTCCCAACACTGACCCCTGGGGAACTCCACTCCCCACTTTCTGCAGTTTCGGCAAGCAACCCCTAATTCTTACTCGTTGTTTCCTATTTTTTAACTACTGATTTACCCATTTAAAAATATAGAGATCAATTCCTAATCTGATCAATTCCTAATCTGATCAATTTTTCAATTATCTTAGTATCTATTCTTCCAAATGGAAGAGAGTCTCTATCTGGTGTTCGGGCAAGACTCTGGTACTAGCCCAAGCTGGCTTGTCAGAGATATTGTATTTTCTCACCCATTTACACTTTCTGAGTCTACGACCCAGCTATTTGAGGGTTCACCTTGCAGCAGTGACTGCTTACCTTTCTGCTGGGAAAAAGGTAACATTGGCTTCTAACATTTTTTTTAAAAGGTTCTTTAAGGGCCTGGATTACTTGCATCCCCTTCACAAGTCACCAGTGCCAGTTTGGGACCTGAATGTGTCTATAGCTAAGCTGATGTCTGCTCCCTTTGAGCCCATGGCCACAGGTCATCTGAAATATGTCACTTAGAAAACAGTTTTTCTAGTGGCAATGACTTCTGCAAGAAGAATCAGTGAGCTTCAGGCTCTCTGTATTGATCAGGACTATCTATCCTTTCATAGGGATAAAGTAGTCCTCAGAACAAGCAGGAAATTTCTCCCCAAGGTGGTCTCTAATTTCCACTTAAATCAATCTGTCACTTTTCCTGTCTTTTTCACTGAGCATACCACTTCTGGTGAAAGAAGGCTGCGCAGTTTCTACGTGAAGAGGGCCCTTAGTTATTACATGACAGCCAGTAAGGACCTTAGCCAGGATAGAAAGCAATTGTTTCTGACCTGTGGGGATGTGGGAAAAGGTAATCCAGCCTCAGAAAGATCCATTTCTCACTGGATAGTCCAGTGCATCTAATTCTGTTACACTAATGCTGGTAGGGAGCCCCCATTAGGATTGAGGGCTTAGTCTACAAGAGGGACATCTGCTACTTTAGCAGCTGCCATGGACGTCCCATTACTGGATATATGTAAAGCAGCTACCTGGAAAACAGTACACACTTTACAAAGCACTACAATCTGGATATTTTATCCAGGAGTGATGCTAGGTTTGGCACAGCAGTCCTGCAAAGTCTGTTTCCAAAATAGAGTCCTGTGCCCACCTCCAGGGGTACTGCTTGGTAGTCTGCATAAAGTTCTGAATGTACTGAGCATTACTGGGGTTAGAAGAAAAAAATACTTACCATAGTAATTATGCTTCTTCCCAGTAATGCTCAGATATTCATAACTTCGCTCTCTACCTCTCCTTCCAGAACTTCAGCCTCTGCACTCCGCATGCTGGTGCCACCATGTCATTATACACCCTTGGAGTGAAATTTTCTCCTCTGTACCTGTATTAGTTAGGTGAACAGAGTTCATTGTGTTTATTTTTTTGGTATTTTTCTGGCATGTTGTTCTGACTTTACTTAATTGTTTGTCCCTCCAGTTGGAGGCCTATTTTTTAGTAAATCCACATTGTTTGGTAAACCCAATTTTAATAACTTTTTAGTATTGCATTATCCTGGGCCTTCTTTTCAGGCTCCTTTATAAAATCTGAAGAGGTTAGAACACAGGCAGTTAGTAGAAGCAGTGTTTGAAAGATGTTCACGTGCAAAGTGTTCCATCATTTGCATGTGTTCCATCTCTCTGGGCAGTCCAACCCCTCAGGCTTACTGCATAAAGTTAGGAATATCTGAGCATCACTGGGAAGAAACATAATTACTATGGTAAGTAATTTTTTCTTGGTGTTTATCCAGAGTAGTGATACCAGCACAGGCTGGTGTTCCAGCTGTGCTGGACTATCTTACCTATTTGCATTCACCGGGCTTGCAGTCCAGTACCTCAAAGGTCCACCTTGCTGCAGCATCTGCTTGCATTTCAGATGGACAGAATGTTTCTCTGGCCTCAGACCCTATCTTCAAAAAGTTCTTTAAGGGCCTGGCCCATTTGCATCCTTTCACATTGAACTGGTGCCAGCATGATACCTAAATGTGTGTATAGCTAGGCTCATGGGTCCCCTTTTGAGCCTTTGTTTTGAGCTCATTTGAAATATGTCCTATGAAAAACTGTTTTCCTTGTGGTAATGACTTCTGCCAGAAGAGTCGGTGAGTTCCAGACTCTCTGCATTGAACAGGACATTTCTTTCCACAGAGACAAAGTGGTCCTAAGAACAAACAGGAAGTTTCTTCCTAAAGTGTGTGACAGGAAGCTCCTGCCACTCTTGAGGACCGGCCTTTTCTTAAATCTGTTGCAACAGTTCTATTTCTTAGCCTAATCTATCCTTTAGAATTTCTAGTCCATAAGGTTGGCCACCTATGGGCACCCCATTCCCTTTCTAACCCCAGGAATCACTCATTATGATTAAACTTAATGCAGTCAGCCTCCTGTGTTGAACTGCCCAGAGAAATGGAATTTTATGCAAATTATGGAATTCTCAAGTGGCTCATGCCACTTTCAAACTGCTGCCCTAGCAACTGCTGCACTCTGAGTGCTTCAGATTCTTTACTCCGCCTGCCTAGTAAGGACGTGCCGGAGAGCTCTCCTTGAACTGTCTTCAGAATAAAGTTTATCTGTGGATAAGTACTCATTTTAGTTTAAATTTAAAATTGCTGCCTTAGAAACATTGTTTAGTATAGTTTATTATTGTAGTTTTTTGTCTCTATTCGCGATTCCCTCACGGTTCCTTGGAACCAAGGGTTCTGCGTCTGTTTGGGAGGTTTTTACCTCAATTTACTTTATTTTATATATTTAGCGATCGGTTCCTTGAACCGCTTTATATTTTGTTAAATTACTGTATTTATCGGTTCCCTTTTCATTCAGGAACCGAATAGCGATCGGTTCCAGGAACCGCTAGCGGTTGTTATTTTAAAGATCCTCCAGTTCCGAGATGCTTTAAATAATGGTTTATTGTAAGTAATATTTTTGTCTATCAATGTCAGAGGTCCATTTAGATAAACTTAAAAAAGTACAGGACCCACGGGTTTTAAATGTTGTGAGTCTTATGGGCAGCTTATAGCAAAAGCAGATAGACACTCTCTGTGTATTTCTTGTTTGGGTACAAGTCATATATTTGCCAGTTATGATATTTGTAAGACCTTTTGCCCTGAAACATTAAAGAAAAGGTCAAAAAAATTAGAAGATATGGCTTCTGCTTCTGCTGCTGGTATGGATAATTCTGCTTCCTCCTCTTCCCATAAAAAGGATGGAGGTAAAGCCAAGGATCCTGACAAGTATTCAGATAAATCTGAACAAGGTAAAACGAAAAGGGCTTTGGAAACAAGCTCTGAACCTGTTCCATTAAAGAAAAAGTGTAAAGAAAAACATGTCGCTGCGCCTCCAGCTGAGAAGGCTAAGGGACTCCCAGCAGACAAGCATATTATGCCCTCGGCTGAGGACATTGCTAAGGCACTTCAAGTGCTACAAGCCCTACAGGGTGCAATCTCAGTTCTTACACCAACTGCACCGGTTCCTCTTATAGTCCTAGCATGGCAAGAGCTGCTGCAAGTGTTTGGGGAGGAGGAGGAGGAGGATGACTTGCAGGGGGAACATATAGATCCAGAGGTCTCCCCTGAGCAAGAATTTGGGTCCCCTCCTAAGGGTCCTGAGGAATACTCCTACCACTATGCTTTTGTTAAGAGCATGGTGGAAACCCTGAACCTTCTTCTTCAGGAAACAGAAGAGGATATGGAGGAGCCAGATTTCCTGGAGATGATGGGGTTAACCCCAACAAAACGTCTGCTTCTGCCCATGCATAAATCTTTAAAAAAGGCTGCAGTGCAGATTTAAAAAATAAATAAATAAATAAATAAATAATTCCAACCTCTATCCCTTGTGTGGATAAGAAAGCTGACAAGAAATATCAGCTGGACCGAACTACAGCTGATTTTCTGTTTACTCATCCTGATCCTGAGGGAGTAGTACAAGCTGCTGCCTGTGACAAGGCCAGGATCCCCTTGGCTACCCATCCACCAGACACAGATTCAAGAAAAATGGATGCTATGGGAAAGAAAGGGTACATGGCTGCCTCTTTATTAGTTAGGCAAGCCAATTACATGGCATATTCAGTGCAGTACCAAAAAGCTCTATGGAACACTGTTCTAGCTTTGGCTGATACTATCCAGTGTGAAGTGGCTGTAGACTTACAGGATACTGCAAGGGCTGCACTTGATGCTACCAAGTACCAATTTCATACGGCAGTGGATGCCAATGATACTGCATCCAGGTTAATGGCTTTGTCTGTTTTACTCAGGAGGTTTGCGTGGCTTAGTCACCAACCTGACTTTAGATACCCAGGCCAAAGCAATAGATTTCCCCCTGGAGAACAATTCATTGTTTGGGGATAGAACAGAGGCATACATGAAGAAGGTGTCGGAATATAAATCCACCTAGCGGAGAAATTCCAAGGATAGGCTCTCCACCTCTTATAGACCCCAGAGTAGGGGAGGTAGGGGTTTTTACCCCAAACCCTTCTTTCAGGCTCAGGCCTCTCAGCCTCAGCAGCAGGCCAGAGGTTCTTTTCGAGGAAGGGGCAGGAGAGCCATGAGAAGAATGGCTCCTGCACCACAGGTTCAGGCACAGCCCACACAAAACCCCTGATGGGCTAGTGCATGTCACATACCCTATTGCAGGACCACCAGTAGGTGGCAGACTGCCTCATTACCTTCACGCTTGACATTCCATCACCACAGACAAGTGGGTGTTGGAGGTAGTGAGCCAGGGCCTGGTACTCAGTTTCAAATCATTTCCAAAGCTGAGAACAAGAACCTTTGCTCCAACAACAGCTGCAGACAGAATTCTGCTGCAGGCAGAGGTAAAGCATCTGCTAGCAATCAAAGCAGTAGAGGTAGTGCCTCTAACAAGCAGAGGCAAAGGTTTTTCATTCCAGGTACTTCATAATAAGGAAGAAAAACAGGGATTGGCAACCTGTTTTGGATCTAAGACTTCTGAACAAGGACATCTTGAACCAAGGTTCAAAATGGTCACTCTTGCAATAATCATTCCCTTATTGCAAAAGGGGAGACTGGCTAGCCTCCCTAGATCTAAGGGATGCTTATTTTCATATTCCCATCAGACCATCTCACAGAAAATTCTTGAGATTTAGACTAGCTTCAGGCCACTGCCAATTTGCAGCTCTCCCTTTTGGACTAACTTCGGCACCAAGGGTTTTTACAAAGTGCCTATCAGTGGTGGTAGAGTTTCTGAGAAAACATGGTGTAACAGTCTTTCCCTACCCGGACGACTGGTTAATAGTAGGACAGTCTATGCAGCATGCAGTGCAGTCACTGGCACTAGCAAAATCTACTCTGGAGTCCCTGGGATTTCTGATAAACGAAGAGAAATCCCAGCAGGTACCAGTTCAGGTGCTGGAGTTTATTGGAGCAGAACTAAACACCAGACAGGGCAGAGCCCTCCTGCTACAAGACAGGGTGGCAAGCATTCTGCAGATTGCAAAATCCTTTGTGTCCGGGAGACCCAAATCAGCCAGAGAATTTCTCAGGCTACTGGGCCGCATGGCATCTGCCACTGCAGTGGTAATGGGCTACAGGTTTCAATATGACAGAGATTCAGATCTTACTTCGAGAAACAGCTCTTGCAGTAGGTTACAATATTAGGACTGAAGCCAGCAGGCGCCAGGACCCCACGGAAATTTTCTAGCTAGCAGTATTCAATGGTCCCCCAGAATCCCCAGTTCTTTTCCTGCCATCGACTCGCCAGCATTGGCTTCTCGGTCTTTACCTAGCGCACGACGACTTAGAACTTCAAGAGTTTCTCCAAACTGATGTCCTCTCCAACTCCTTCACTCGAGGGACACCTTTCCAAGTGTGCCGCGGAAAACTGATCCCTTTTAAGGATCTTCTTTCCTCCTGTGTGCGGTGCTTAGGCCCGGACCACGACACCAAGGCCTGCACTTTCTGCCAAGGGTTCAACAGCCGCACCAGGATCCGCCATCAGAAGGCACTTGAGGCTTACCTGCTGGAAGAAAGACTTGGTAGGATGGACCAAGAACCTTCCTCCAGGGGCGATTCTTCTTCTTCCAAGGCCCATAAACACTGGGAGAAAGCAAGGTCCAGATCCCTGAACCGGGCCTCGGACTCCTGTAGCTCAGGCTCCACTAGGTCGGACCACTCTCCCTCCAGGGCTCATTCTCAGCCCCCTCCAGTCAAAGTCCGAGCCTCAGGCGGCTCTTCGACTCTTCAGCCCATCAAGACTTCAAGGCCTTCGGCTTCCTCTACTCCCTCTCGGGCCTCTTCCAAGTCTTCAGAACGCCACAAGTCTTCCTCATCGACCCGACATCGGGACTCCGACTCCAGGTTGGTCTTCCAGCCTCCCAGAGGTCTGGATCCACCACCCAGCAAGACTAAGGACCTGACGTCCCTAAAGTGGACGTCGGACCAGACGTCGGCCAAGCATACAAAGTCGGCCAGACATTCGCTGGAGCCGCGGACACCAGCCAGGCACCAGATGCCCGCCGGGCGTTCACCAGACCTGAAGACGTCGGCCAAGCGACCGACCTCAGTCTCTCATTCACCGGAGCAGAAGACTGGCCCCCAGTCACCGGTGGACACCGGTCACAGGGACTCTATGGAGGAGGACACGACACTGCCCAAAGACCAGGTGGGTAACACTGAGGATGTCGGGCTTCCGAGGGAACCTTCCCCCACCCCGGAGATACCCACGGACCCGACGCCTGACCCCGGTGACAGACTACCGGCACCAGGCCCGTCGTCGGGCATGAACCTGCAAGAAGGAAAGAACCTCTTTACTTTCTGGTGGGACACCATCCGAAAGGATGTGGTCCCTGTAAAACCTCCTCCACCTCCTCCTCCTCCTACTCCTTCACCTCCTACACCCCCTCCTCCACCACAGGGGCCAGCAGGATGACCACCAACCTCTAAGGAGCAGACTCCACCTCCCAGGGGTAGATCCAAGGATCAGAGAAGGCCTCCCTCAAGATCTCCCAGCCCCAAGCGACCCAGACGTCGGCAGTATACTCCGTCAGGGGAGGATTCCAAATTGGATACCTCGGATTACTCCAGATCTCCTTCACCACTCAGCATTTCATTACCTGACCCACATGACCTGCCCAGGTATCCTCCGGATGATCCCTCTTTCTCTGAGATCATAAGGCACATCCAGGACAACATGGGATGGGACGCTGAAGACCTCAACCCCAAAAGACAGCACCTTGCCCATTATCTTTGGCAGAAAGACCCAAAGCCTGTGGTAGTGCCACCCTTGGTGGACACCTTTGCAGTCGTCACCAAGGCTGCATGGAAGCGTCCACACTCCACTCCTGCGGTGCCGAAGAAAGCTGACCGCCTGTACAAGGCCCCAAAAGAGGACCAGTACTTGGCGCAACAACCTCTGGCAGACTCCCCGGTCATTACGGCCTCACATGACCGGTCCCAAAGACCGCAACACATGAGCACACAGCCACTGGACCAGGAATCCAAACTATTGGATGCCCTGGGGAGACGCATGTATGCAGCTGCTACATGCTCCATCAGGTCCCTGAACTATCTAACCCACATGGTACAGTTTCAGAACGCCATATGGGAACAGGGCCAGGACCTGGTCGATAAGCTTTCGGATGGCGATCAGAAGGCGGAGCTCCTAAACCTTCTCTGCACAGGGTCTGATGTGGGTACCCAAGTACTACAAGCCGCATATGATTCTACGGACTCGTCCGCCAGAGGTGCAGCTTCAGGCGTATGTCTCCAGCGACACACTTGGCTCCGTGTCTCCAGCTTCACCCCGGACGTACAGAAGAACATTCTTGACATCCCCTACAACGGCGATGTACACTTTGATGAACCCTCGCAGAAGGTTATCACCAAACTCCAGGACGCTGGGGAGGCAGTCAGGTCTGTACAGGCCATGTACAGATCCAGGCCCGGTTCCTTTCGTAGGAACCAGAGCCGTTTTCGCAGCCAGCAACAAAGGCAGCAGCCACATTCCGGCCAGCAACAAAGAGGCACCTTTCAGCAGAAAGCCCAGGCTAAGTCATCCCCAGGCAGAGCCCAACGCTACATTAAACCGGCCCAGCCTGCAGGGACCAGTGCTGCCACAGCATGACTCCTTAACGGCCCCCGGCCCTCCTTTGGATCAACGGGCACAAAAGGTCTGGGTTGCATCGCTCACCACTTTTTAGGGTGGCAGTCGATTACCACCGACCAGTGGGTTCTCCAATTGGTCAAGAAAGGTCACTTTGTAGAATTTCTCGACCACCCACCAGCAAGACCTCCCCTGCTTTCCCGTTACTCGGGTCAGCACGCTCTACTCATACAGCAGGAGGTGCTCATGCTCCTAGGAAAAGAAGCGATAGAGCACATACCATGGAACCAGAGGAGTGCAGGGTATTATACTCTCTTCTTTCTGGTTCCCAAGAAAACAGGGGGACCTCCATCCGATACTGGACCTCAGCGACCTCAACGAGTCGGTCCTGTACAAACGCTTCTACATGGTGACCCTCCCAGGTCTGATTCCCATGCTCAGGCAGGGCGCCTTTCTAGCGTCCTTGGACATGCAGGACGCTTACCTGCATATACCCATTGCTGAAGCGCACAGGAAGTTTCTGCGCTTCGAGTTCCAGGGCCACCATTATCAGTTCCAAGCCCTCCACTTCGGACTGTCATCGGCACTTCAGGTATTCACGAAGTGTATGGCGGTCGTATCGGCGACTCTGAGGAGACAAGGCCACTACGTGTTCCCCTACCTGGATGACTGGCTTCTCATGGCGCCCCTCTCAGGAGGCCTTGATGTCCACCATCCATTATACTCGGTCTCTGTTCGAGACGCTGGGCATCATGATCAATCAAGAGAAGTCACGCCTGGTTCCATCACAGACTCTGCAGTTTATAGGCGCAGTTCTGGACACCGTCCAAGGGAAAGCTTTTCTTTCCCAGGACAGAGTGGAACACATCAGATCCCTCATCAGGGACATTTCGGCAAAGAAGACCGTTCCTGCCAGATTGGTCCTTTGCCTGCTCGGACACATGGCTGCGGCCATTGCAACAGTCCCACTTGCTCGTCTCCACATGCGAGTCACCCAGTGGATGTTACGGGTCCAATGGGATCAAAAGCAAGACCATCTGCAGCTCCCAATCCAGATCATGAAGACCGTAATCCGGGATTGGCAATGGTGGCTAGATCCAAAGAATTTATCGGCAGGGGTCCCCTTCATTGTGTCGTCTCCAATTGTGACACACTTCACAGATGCCTCAGGGCTTGGATGGGGAGCACACCTCGATGGTGTCTGGTATCGGGGCCTGTGGACAGCCCAAGAGACTCATCTCCACATAAATATTCTGGAAATGAGAGCAGTTCTTTACGCCCTGCAGGTCTTCCAGTCGGAGATTCCACCAAGTACCCTTCTGCTACAGACAGTTCTGCGGTGATGTATTACCTCAACAAACAAGGAGGCACCCATTTCTACCCGCTTTGCAGGGAGGCCATGAGGGTGTGGGATTGGGCTTTGCAACACGGCGCAAACCTCATTGCTGTTCATGTCCCAGGAGTGGACAACGTCATTGCAGACGGCCTGAGCCACTCTCAGACCACAGTCCATGAGTGGGAACTACTCCAGGAGGTAGTAGAGGATCTGTTTCACAGATGGGGTACACCAGAGTTGGACCTTTTCACGTCCTCATGCAACGCAGAACTGACCAATTTTTGCTCGCTAGATCCAGGGCTTGGTGTTTTCTGGCGAGACGCATTGTCCCTCTCCTGGGCGGGCAGATTCGTCTATGCCTTTCGCCTCTTTCCGTTGATCCAGAGGTTTTTTCTGAAACTTTGCAGAGAGCAAGCGACGCTGATACTCATCACGCCGTTCTGGCCAAGGCAGATCTGGTTCCCTCTATTACATCAGCTATCCCAGGAACCTCCGGTGCCTCTGCCAATCAGCTCTCACTTGTTGTCTCAGGAGGAGGAGGGCTCCTTGGTCCATCTGGACCTTCGTTCGCTGAGCCTGCATGCTTGGCTCCTAGAAACATAGCCATTTTGCGACATGGGGTCTCGCAAGAGGTAGCTGACGTTCTGGTGGCCGCGAGAAAACCGGCCACTCATGCTACTTATGCCATGAAATGGTGCCATTTTTGCCTATGAGCTCAAGCACGGGGGGGGGTTCGCCTCTAGACTGTCCAGAAAAGTCAGTCTTGGACTACCTCCTGTCTCTTTCTCAGACAGGCTTGGCCTACTCCTCGATCAAAGTACACCTCTGTGCCATCTTTGCCTTTCATTGTCCTATAGGCCAACACATCATATCCTAGTTGGTCATGGCACGAGCCCTCCTGAGAGGTATTCTCCACCTTAGACCTCCGATTAAGGATCCGATTCCGCCATGAGATCTACCCTTTGTCCTGGAGCAGCTTACGCCGCCACCCTTTGAACCAGCCGCGGATTGCAAGCTATGTCTTCTTACTTGGAAGATGATGTTTTTAGTTGCCGTTACCTCGGCCAGAAGAATTTCTGAACTTCATGCACTCATGTGCAAAGAGCCTTATTTGGTTTTTCACCAAGACAGGGTATTCCTATGGACTAATCTCAAGTTTCTGTCTAAGGTGGTCTCAGCTCTCTCCCTTAATCAGGACATTGATCTACCAGTGTACTTCCCTAAATATTCAAATCGAGGAGAGTCCCTGTTGCACACCCTAGATGTGCATAGGTGTCTTCAGTACTACCTGACCAGAACCAAACACCACCGAAACTCAGACCAGCTTTTTGTCTCCGTTGCCCACAGGATGATGGGAGCTCCTGTTTTCAAACAGTCGCTATCCAGGTGGCTCATTCAGTGTATTATGTTCTGTTACCAGAAGCGCAACAAACCCTTACTGGGCGCGGTCAAGGGTCATTACACAAGGGGGGGGTGGCTACCTCCTTTGCGGTCCTAAAGAATGTGTCCACCTCGGCCATCTGTGCTGCAGTTACTTGAAGCTCCATGCATACTTTCATCAGGCATTATAGCCTGGATATTGCATCGAGGGGAAGAGTAGGTTTTGATCTAGCAGTCCTTCAAGGACTTGTGTCCTAGGCTTTGGTTCCATTAAGAATTTCTACCTTCCCTCCTCCCAATGGTGTGGGATTAACATTATTGCTTGGGAATCAGTCCTAATGGTGTAACCTGCTGCAAGAGCTGTTTCTCGAAGTAAGATAGTACAGTTACGTAAGAAATTACCGTAACAGTAGATCTTCGAGAACAGCTCTTTCAGCAGGTACTTTCCCTCCCACCATCCCCCGCTGGAGGTAGATTCTAGTTCCAACATCCTTCTCCTAGGATCAGGTGTTCTCAGCATCTCTCTGACTACCATTTGATGGCAGATCCTCAGTCTCCTCTTCTGATGTCATCCAGTGGCCGGGAGTCCCCAGCAGGAGAACTGCGGATTCTGGGGGACCGCCCCCTTATGTACTATGCCTGACGTTGGGGGCGGGACCGACATCGGGGGCGGTCCCCACTGAATACTGCTAGCTAGAAAATTTCCGTGGAGTCCTGGCACCTGCCGGCTTCAGTCCTAATGGTGTAACCTGCTGCAAGATCTGTTCTTGAAGATCTACTGTTACGGTAAGTTCTTACGTAATTGTACTTTCCATCTCAGACAGTATTGTTCTCAAAGGACGGATCCTATGTCCAAACTGGTTCCAGTCACAAAAAGCTTAGTCCAGGCTTTACAATGGTGGCTGGACGAGCACAACCTCAGGGTGGGTGTACCATTTATACGGGAACAACCATCAGTAATCCTCACAACAGATGCCTCTCTGCTAGGTTGGGGGGCACACGTTAGAACACACAAGAAGTGGCACATGGTTCCCCTATGAGTCTCTGTTGCACATAAATCTCTTGGCGCTCAGGGCTGTTTACCTGGCTCTAAAAACATTTGCTCCTTATCTACAAAACAAGGTGGTGCAAGTCAGAACAGACAACACCACGACCATGTATTACATCAGCAAGCAAGGAGGTACCAGGTCAGATCTGCTGTGCACAGAAGCAATGAGACTGTGGTCCCTGGTATATTCCATGGGAGTATCCATGTCAGCCATACACCTTCCAGGGAAAGACAATGTGCTGGCAGACTCTCTAAGCAGGATAAGTATAGACCACCACGAGTGGTGCCTGAATACCCAGGTACTCAGTACAATTTTCAGAAAATGGGGCATTCCAGAGGTGGATCTCTTTGCCGACGCAGAAAACCACCAACTTCCAATGTACTGTTGCAGGCCTCCTCTAAGGGGCACAATTCCCCTGGACACCATGGCCCTGGATTGGACAGGAAAGTTCCTGTACGCATTCCCTCCCTTCCTTTGATCTTCAGGACCCTACTGAAATTGAGGTCCCAACCAACAAAAATGATACTGGTGGCTCTGGATTGGGCGAGACAGCACTGGTACTCTCTTCTACTGTCTCTGTCAGTGGTTTCCCCAATCCACCTGCCCAGGAGGCACAACCTGTTAACCTCCTCTCATGGCAGGATCCTGTACCCCAATCTCAAATCACCGAGGTTCAAGGCGTGGCTCTTGAGGACTTAGAATTTGCTAACCTAAATCTATCAGAGCAGGTGCTGACAGTGCTTAGGGGTTCCAGGAAGACTTCTACTAAGAAAACACATTCCTCTAAGTGGAAAAGATGTACTATATGGTGTACAGGTAAGGGTGTGAGCCCTTTCAGGGCTGATTTGGCTATTCTTCTGGATTACCTTACACATTTACATTCCTTAGGTCTGAAGCCTTCCACCCCCAAGGTCCAGTTATCTTCAGTCTCTGCTTACCTGTCAATTGGTAAGGAGAGATCTGTGGCCTCTCATCCAGTATTTAAAAAATATTTTAAAGGCCTTAATATTCTACACCCTCCCCTAAGGGAACTGGTTCAGGCCTGGAATCTAAATGTTTGCATTGCTAAACTCATGGATGCACCGTTCGAATCTACAGTATGGCAACCGCAGATTTGAAGTATGTCACTTGGAAAACTGTTTTCCTTGTTGCCATTACTTCAGCCAGAAGGATCAGTGAATTACAAGCCCTGTGCACAGATGTGGACTACATCTCATTCCACAGGGACAAGGTGGTCCTTTTGACTAATAGAAAATTCTTCCCAAGGTGGTATCTGATTTTTCACTTGAATCAGTCTATCACTCTACCTGTCTTCTTTAGAGACAACTCCAGTTCTCCAGAAAGGAGACTCCATTCCCTTGATGTCAAAAGGGCACTCAGCCACTACATTGACAGAACCAAGTCCCCCACAGGACAAGTCAATCACAGCTCTTTCTCACATATGGTGAAGTTGGTAAGGGCAGAGCTGCAACAAAACATGCAATTGCTCGCTGGACAGTGGCATGTATACAGTTTTGTTATAGTAAGGTGGGTAAACAGGTACCTCTGGGCCTGAGAGCACCCTCCACCTGGGGCACGGCTGCTTCAGTAGCAGCTTCAAGAGAAATTCCACTACTGGAAATCTGTAAAGCAGCTACATGGAAAACAGTACACACCTTCACAAAGCATTACAGCCTGGACTTGCAATCCAGAGGTGATGCTAGATTTGGTAGAGCAGTACTGCAGAGCCTGTTTCCAAAATAGGTTCTCTGCCCAACCTCCAAAGGTACTGCTTGGTAGTCTGCATTAAGTTTAATCATAATGAGTGATTCCTGGGGTTAGAGGAAAAAATTACTCACCATAGTAATCTTGTTTCTTTAAAGGGATCACTCATTATGATTAAAGACCCTCCATACCTCCCCTGCTAGAACCTATAGAAGTCGCTCTGCATCCCTGCATTGTGGTATTTTCTTTTCTGGTATATTGGTTAAGGTAGAGACTCACTTTGTTTAACCAGTTGGTGTCCAAGTGGTCTTAAAGTTTCTTAGGTTTGTAGGTTAAGGATGTTTTTGACCCGAAAGGGCAAAAATGTTATTTTAATGTTGTTAATTTTTAGCTAGTGGGTCTTTTACCCAGTTAGGCTCCTTAAGAATCTGAAACACTCAAAGTGCAGCAGTTGCCAGGGCAGCAGTTCGAAAGTGGCATGAGCCACTTGAGAATTCCATGATTTGCATAAAATTCCATTTCTCCGGGCAGTTCAACACTGGAGACTGACTGCATTAAGTTTAATCATAATGAGTGATTCCTTTGAAGAAACAAGATTACTATGGTGAGTATTTTTTTCTTCTTGACTATGCTATAGTGTCCTCTTTAATTTTCTTTTCCCCTCTCAGGTCCTTGTACAGGGAGGTTATTGTGGTGACCTCCAAGTGTTTTTAAAATGGGTTGTGTTTATTGTTGTTGGATTTAGTATGTAATAGCATTATGTTATAAAATACCTTGATGTTATATACCTTATGTTTATGAAACCTGTAAATGCTGAAAATACCATGGTGCTAGATGTTTTTGATAATGGTAAAAAGTACTAGGTGACTATTATAGAAATTAAGTTAGTTGTGCTGTTTAAAATGCATGGAAATTGCTGTAAACTGAACAAGTCTAAATGTCATGGTGATTTGCATATGTCCCATGATGCATTGCATGATGGAAGTATGTATGATGTTGTATTTCTTTGAAACTTGATTTGTTGCCAGTGCCCTTTGGGGTAACCCTTCTTTCAGTGATTCTGTATTGAGGTTCTTTGTCTATAGCTTGTTTGTTTTTTTTTTTGTTTTTGGGCCCGCACTACCCAAGCAAATGGGGCCTGCATAGGGGTGGAGGCTAAATCTGAACTGGTGAGTTAGATTAAAAATCAGTGTCAGTAGGTGCTGGCTAAGTGCAGAGAAAGGACATACATAGTCTGTTGCTGCAAACTGATGTATTAAAGAAGAAATATGCCATTGCAGAAGGTTATTTCTTGTATTTTGGATAAACATTATACCAAGATTGTGTATTGAACCTGAAGTTTGGTGTCTGGTCCATCTGTTATCCCACAACCCCTCTACAAAGTAGTTTCCATCGAACCAAACCATTATCTTACCTGTCTTTTTCACTGAACACTCTAGTTCTGGTGAAAGAAAACTCCATAGTCTGAACTTCAAAAGAGCTCTTAGTTACTACCTGACAGCCACTAAAGTCTGTGGGCAGGACAGAAAACAGCTGTTCCTGACCAGTGAGGATGTGGAAAAAAGTAATTTAGCATCAGAAAGGTCCATTTCTCGCTGGATGGTACAGTGTAACCAGTTTTATTACTTTAAGGCTGGAAAGGAGCTCCCAACAGGGTTGAGGGCCCATTCCACAAAGGGGCATAGCAGCTGCCAGGGATGTTCCCCTGGTAGACATCTGTAAAGCAGCTACCTGGAAAACAGTACACACATTTACAAAGCATTGCATTCTGGACATTCATACCAGAGGTGATGCCAGGTTTGGCACAGCAGTCCTGTAGAATGTGTTTCCAAAGTAGATTTTGTGCCCACCTTCAAAGATACTGCTATTTAGTCTGCAAGAGTTATGAATACCTGAGAATTACTGGAGTTAGAAGAAAAAATTACTCACCGTAGTAATACTATTTCAAACAACATGAAGTCTTGCTGTATTCTGACTATTGCAGTTAGGTCCTGCCTTTCAACTGCCCCGGAGAACAAAGAGTTAACTTTCCATGGCCAGCATGGAACATTCAGCGCGAGCTCTGTTGAAGCCCCTGTCTGCTGTTGTTTAAACTCCAACCGTTAGATTCTTTACTCCGCCTCACTGAACAGTCACTCCAGAGATTTCTCCTTTGCTCGGTTCAAAAAAGTCGGTTAAAGTGTTGTTTTTTCACTCGGTTTCTACCGAATGTCTGCTACTGAACCTGTTGGTTTAAGTCTCTGTCTGTGGTACCGTGAGTACTAGATAGGTTTTGCATTTCGTCTCTGTGTGGAACTTGTAAATACTGGATCGGTTCGGTTTGAACCGATCAGATTGGTTTTAAAAAAGTTTTGAAATTATTAGAGTGTGGTAACCGGTCCGTATCGGTTCTAAAAAAAACGGATTTAATTACGTTTTTTTTCCAAGACCCGTAACACGGTCAGGAACCGATAGGGGTGTCTTGCCTGGCAGATTGCCGAAAAAAGGGTAAGTTTTGGATAGGATTGGCCATGTCTGAGAAACCCAAGAAAAAAAACGGGCCCACTGGGTTTCAACACTGTAGTGTGTGTGGGGAAGCCTTTGCTAAGGCTGATCCTCACACCACCTGTGTTTATTGTCTGGGGTTTGACCACCTCGATTCAGACTGCCAAATTTGTAAAAGTTTTCCCAAAGCTACCCTGGATAAGAGAGTAGGTAGACTGAGGGAAAGGGAGGCCGAGAAGTCCGCTGACCCAGATGGCCAGCCCAGTTCGGTTCCGACCGAACCAGAAGGAGTGCCCTCTGACCAGGGCAAAAGGAGAGCCGATTCTGAGGAGTCTGTTCCGGTTAAAAGAAAGAGAAGAGAAAAATCATCCTGTTCAGATCCACAAATTCTTTCTCAAACTGCTGATGAACTAGCCAAAGCGATAAGGATAGTTCAGTCGCTAACTTCGGTTCCGGCTGAACCGGCACCATCTGGCAGGGTATCGGTTCGTTCGGTTCCCCCGGTTCCGGATTATACTTTAGAAGAATTTTATGAACTGAAGGAGGATGAGGGAGAGTATGAGGATAAGGATGATGATGGTGATTATGAAAGTCTGGATGTGCCTATTGACCCGGACATCTCCCCAGATAGACCTTCAGGTGTTTCTCCTCCTAGGCTTTCTGAGTCCCCTTCCCACTTTGTTTTACAAGAAAGTGGCTGAAACCCTCCAGCTTCCAATGGAAGAAGCAGTAGAGGATCAGGAGGAGCCTGATTTTTGTTGAGATGATGGACATCCCAGAGTCCAGGAGATTGTCTGTTCCCCTCCATAAATCTTTTGGGAAACAGACATTTAAAATTCTAAAGACTCCTAATTCCATACCTCCTGTGGACAGACGAATGGACAAGAGGTATACCCTTTCAGGCTCGGACACGGATTTCCTTTCCCAGCAATGCAGCCATGTTGGGGAAGTGCAGGCTGCTGCCTGCGATAAGGCAGATATTCCCTTGGCATCACACCCGCCAGATAAGGACTCCAGGTGGATTGATGCCATGGCAAAGAAGCAGTACATGGCAGCATCTTTGGGACTCAGGCAGGCTAACTATATGGCCTACACAGCTAGATACCAGAAGTCCAGGTGGGACACTGTGCTGGCTCTGGCTAAACAGGCCCCTGACCGGCTTGCCAAGGAGCTGGAGCAGGTGGCTACGGTTGGGACTGAGGCATCCAAGGTGCAATTTCATGCTGCTGTGGACTCCAGTGATGTTTCATCTAGAGTCATGGCTACATCTGTGGCCCTTCAGAGGATGGCTTGGCTCAGATGTACTAGCCTATCACAGGATACCCAGGCTAAGGCCATGGATTTCCCTGTCATTGGTAATTCTCTGTTTGGGGAGCAGACCGAGAACTACATGAAAAAGATGGACGAGTACAGGACCACCTACAGGAGTGCTCAGGCCAAAGAAAGGCAAGCCACTCCTCAAAGACAGCATTCCAGGGGCAGGGGCAGGGCAGGCCCTTTCAAAGGCCTTTTTACCAAGCCCAGGCCTCCTCTTCTGCTTATGCTCAGAGGGGGTTCTTCAGAGGGAGAGGCAGACTGGGAATGAGCAGGCCTGCTTCCACCCCTCAGCCTAAAACCCCTGCCAAGCAGACACCCTGATGGGTCTGCCCGGGCCGATTCTCCAATACCTTTAGGGGGCAGGCTGGCTTACTTTTGTCCAGGACTGGGAGTCTCTGACATCAGACAAGTGGGTCCTGGAAGTAGTAAGCCAGGGACTGGTTCTCAGCTTCAGAAAATTTCCCAAGATGAGAACCAGATCCTTTCCACCTGCAAATCCATCAGAGACCCTTGCCCTAGAGGCAGAGGTTTCTTCTCTCCTGGCTCTCAGAGCCATAGAAAGGGTTCCTGCCCTACACAGGGGCAAAGGATTGTACTCCAGGCACTTCCTAACCCCCCAAAAAACAGGAGAATGGCGGCCCATCCTGGATTTACTGTAAGATATCTGAACAAGCACCTTTTAAAACCAAAATTCAAAATGGTGACTCTGGGAATAATTCTGCCCTCTCTAGGGCCAGGGGACTGGTTAGCCTTTCTGGACTTCAAAGATGCCTATTTTCACATTCCCATCAGGTGCTCCCACAGAAAGTACCTCAGGTTCGAGTTGCCCTCAGGCCACTATCAATTCAGAGCAATGCCCTTTGGCCTAACATCAGCCCCAAGAGTGTTCACAAAGTGCCTGGCAGTAGTGGTTGCTTTCCTAAGGAGAAAAAAGATCTCCATCTTTCCATACTTGGACGACTGGCTCATAGTGGGTCAGTCTCCAGACCAAGTCAAGTCACATCTGCAAATAACTCAGCAAGTGCTCACTTCCTTAGGATTCCTCCTCAACCTTCCATAGTCAGTTCTCGAGCCAGTACAGCTCCTCCCCTTTATAGGGGCAGAGCTGGATACAATAAGGGCCAGAGCCTTCCTTCCCCTGGACAGGGCAAGGGCCTTTATAGAACTGGCCTCTTCATTCACCCTTCTGGTGTCTCGACCAGCAAGGCATTTCCTGCAGCTCCTGGGCCACATGGCAGCCTCTACAGCAGTGGTCCAGGGGGCAAGATTCCAGATGAGGGACATTCAGTTCCACTTGGGAGCCTTCTGGTCCCAAAAAAAGGATTCCCTTACCAAACTAGTCCCAGTGACTCGAACCCTGATCCAGGCTTTACAATGGTGGCAGGATCAGGACAATTTGAAGCAGGGAGTTCCTTTTGTCACTCAGTCTCATTCAGTGATACTCATCACAGATGCCTCCCTGCTGGGCTGGGGAGCCCACTTGGGGGATCTTAGCACCCAAGGGCTGTGGTCACCTCAATAATCTCTGCTTCACATCAATCTCTTGGAACTCAGTGCAGTGTTTCTGGCACTGCAAGCCTTTTCCAAATCTGTACAGAACAAGGTGGTCCAGATCAGAACAGACAATACCACCACAATGTGGTACATCAACAAGCAAGGAGGCACTCGGTCTACGGCCTTATGCACAGAAGCAATGAAGTTGTGGTCTCTAGCCTATTCTCTGCAAACCTCTCTGATAGCAGTTCGCCTCCCAGGGAAGGACAATGTCCTAGCAGATGCTCTCAGCAGGAAATCCCAGGGCCATCACGAATGGACCCTAGATCCCCTGGTTTTGAAAGTGATTTTCTCGAGATGGGGCACTCCACAGATAGATCTTTTTGCAGCCCCAGACAATCACCAACTTCCTCTCTTTTGCTGCAGACCCCTTGTCTTGGGCTCAGTCCCCCTGGATGCTCTGATTCTGAATTGGGAAGGGAAATTCCTGTATGCTTCCCCCTCTTCCCTCTCCTGTTCAAAGTGTTCGTCAAGATCAGGTCTCAACCATGCAAAGTGATTCTGATTGCTCCAGACTGGGCCATACAGCCTTGGTACCCACTGTCGCTGTCCTTAGCAGTCCACCTTCCCCTGTCTCTTCCCAGGAATTACAACCTGTTGACATCCTCTCAGGGGAGGATTTGGTATTCGAACCTCAGATCTCTCAATCTCAAGGCATGGCTCTTGAAGAGTTAGTTTGCTGATCTACACCTTTCTCAAGGGGTTCTGGATATCTTTAAGGCTTCTTGAAAGCCTTCCACCAGAAAGACTTACAACTCCAAATGGAAAAGGTTCATTATTTGGTGCTCTAATAAGCATATTTCTCCAGAATCTGCTGGGTTGCCTACAGTCCTGGACTATATGGTTCATCTTAATGGCTTGGGACTTAGGCCAGCTACACTTAAAGCGCATCTGGCAGCTCTCTCGGCCTTCTTGTCAGTAGGCAAGTCTTCTTTGTCAGCCCATCCTGTGTTTTGTAAGTTCTTCAAGGGATTGCTGCACACCAATCCCCCCTTTAGGGACCCTGCTCCTGCTTGGGACCTTAATGTTTGCATTGCTCAGCTTACGCAACCACCCTTTGAGCCTTTGTCCTCTGCAGAGCTTAAGTACTTGACTTGGAAAACTGTGTTTTTGGTAGCCGTTACCTCTGCCAGGTGTATCAGTGAATTGCAAGCCCTGTCAGTGGAGCCTGATTTCATCTCTTTCCATAGAGATAAAGTGGTCCTAAGAACTAACAGGAAGTTTTTGCCTAAGGTGGTTTCAGATTTCCACCTTAATCAGTCTATGTCTCTCCCTGTTTTCTTCACTGACCATTCCTCCTCTGGAGAGGAGGCTGCACAGCTTGATGTTAAATGGGCCTCAGCTACTACATAGAACGACTAAGGGTCACAGGTTTGAGTCCCTCCAGTTGTTCCTCACATATGGAGAGGTCGAAGGGCAAACTGCACTAAAGATCTATTGCCAGGTGGATTGTCTCTTGTATACAATTCTGCTATGAAAACTGGGTAGAACCCCACCCTCAGGCCTGAGGGCTTACTCTACTAGAGGTACAGCTGCTTCCCTGGCTGCTGCCAGGGATATTCCTATCTTAGAAATTTGTCAAGCAGCCACCTGGAAAACAGTCCATACATTCACCAAGCATTACTCTCTGGATATCCAGGCTAGGAGTGATGCTCAGTTGGGCACAGCAGTAATTCAGAGCCTATTCCCAAAGTAGGTTCTGTCCCTCCTCCATGGAGGTACTGCTTGGTAGTCTGCAATAGTCAGAATACAACAAGACTTCATGTTTGAAGAAAAAATTACTCACCTTAGTAATGTTGTTTCTTCTAATGGAGTCTTGCTGTATTCTGACCTTCCCCCGCCTCCCCTCTCAGAACCTGGTTTTTGGGATGTGGGTGAGCAGGAGCAGTGTTGGCACCCTAGAGGTGCCCCTTTTTCACCCTCCTTTATTTTGGGTGTGTCTTGTGTTTTTTGGGTTTCCTGACTTGAGTCTTTGCTTTGAAACCAAAAAACCCTTTTTTAATAAATTTAGTTGCCAGTTGGCTAGTGTGAGTTTTACAGTTTCCACACAGAACTTCTAGTGAGTATTGCTCGTAAAGATCTGATGGTTGGAGTTTAAACATCAGCAGACAGGGGCTTCAACCGAGCTCGTGCTGAACGTTCCATGCTGGCCATGGAAATTTAACTCTCTGTTCTCTGGGGCAGTTGAAAGGCAGGACCTAACTGCAATAGTCAGAATACAGCAAGACTCCATTAGAAGAAACAACATTAGTAAGGTCAGTAATTTTTTCTTCTTCCTAGTGATACTCTGGTATTCAGAACTTCCCGCCCTACCTCCCCTTATAGAACTAGCAGCCTCTGCACTCCCAAAAACACTGTGTTCCCAGGGGTATCTGTGCCATGCTCTGGCACATATGTTGTGATTGTGTTCAGTATTGTTGTTCCAACTTTTCAGGTGATTCTGACTTTCAGGGGGTATTCTTTCCAGCTGGAGGCCTTTTTGGGTGTTAAGGGAGTTCATACAATAATAATTGTTATGATTAATATTGTTGTTGTTATTATTATTATTACACATATTGCTCGTGGGCCTGTCTTTCCAGGCTTCCAGGAAATCTGAGGGGTTTAGAACTAAGGCAGTTAGTAGAAGGCAGCATTTGAAAAAGTGGCACATGCAAAAGATTCCATCATTTGCATATGTTCCATCTCTCCGGGCAGCTCTATCTTACAGGGTCACTACAAGAGTTCTTAATATCGAGTATTACTGGGAAGAAATAATATTACTACGGTGAGTAATTGTTTCTTCTGGCCTTCCAGTGGTGGAAAGACAAAGCCAACCTCAGGTAAGGGGTTCCCTCTCAGAAAGAGTCTCCATCAGTCATTCTCACAACAGATGCATCACTACTAGGGTGGGGTACCCATCTAGGGTACCACACTACTCACAGCACTTGGTCCAGTGCAGAGTCACTCCAGCATATAAACCTATTGGAGCTCAAAGCAGTGTTCCTAGCACTCCAAGCCTTCACAACACTGGTTCAGGGAAGGGTTGTACAGGTCAGAACAGACAATACCACCACGATCTACTACATAAACAAGCAGAGAGGAACAAGGTCAGAACCTCTCTGAACAGAAGCTGTGAGAATCTGGACACTGGCCTACTCCATAGGAGTTTCCCTTCAGGCCATTCATCTGCCAGGCAAGGACAATACCCTGGCAGGTGCTCTGAGTCCGATCAACCAGGCCCATCATGAATGGACCATGAACAGACAGGTGGTGAAGGTGATTTTTAGGAGGTGAGGCACTCCAAAGATAGATCTCTGCATCCCATGAAAGTCACCACCTGCCACAGTATTGTTGCAGACCCCCAGCTCAGGGAACAGTACCCCTGGATGTTCTGGTTCTGGACTGGTCAGAGAAGTACCTGTATACATTCCCACCATTCCCTCTGGTGTACAGAATGCTACTCAAGCTCAAATCCCAGCCAGCTTCAGTGATCTTGATAGCTCCAGACTGGGCCAGGCAGCTGTGGTACTCTCTGCTGCTCTCCAAGTCTGTAGCGGAGCCAATACACCTTCCTCAGAGGCACAACCTGTTAACCTCCAATCGGGCAGTCTCCTGTACCTAAACCTCAAGTCCCTCAGACTCGAGGCATGACTCTTGAGAACCTAGAGTATGCAGGCTTGCATCTCTCTGCAAGTGTTCTAGATATTTTAATGGGGTACAGGAAACCTTCCATGAAGAAAACCTATGCCTCTAAATGGAAAAAGTCGTCTGTCTGGTGCTCCACCAGTGATGTAGTGCCATCTTAGGCAGAGGTTCCAGCTGTTCTGGATTACCACACTTATTTGAATTCACTGGGCCTGCAGCCCACTACTTTAAAGGTTCACTTAGCTTCAATGTCCACTTACACTTCAGCTGGAAAGAATGCCTCTATGGCATGAAACCCTATCTTCAAAAACTTCTTTAGGATGGGCCCCCTGACCCTTCTCAAAGAAGTTTTTGAAGATAGGGTTTGATGCCATAGAAGGTGCCCGACTGCAACACTGATGACCCAGGTTTGGGAATGGACTTGGATGTCAGAGGGCTGGCCGGGGGGAGAAGGATTGTGCGTCCTTTGGACTACTGTCCTTCTCCGGGGAGGGGGTAGAGTGTCTGGTACCATGCGACCCCTGGCGGAGGCTGGGGAACCTTTATGGTGAACACCACTTAGGGTGGGGGGCCGGGGTAGATGCTGGCCATCATTGCACATCCCCACCCCCAACTAGCACCCAGATATGCTGCTCCCAATGAATGATGTTGGCGCCGGGCCCCGCTTCAAGGTCAGGACCCCCTCTTCTCCCTAACTGATAGAAATACCCGCCGGGAAGCCAGCGGCCCTGCCTCGGGGGGGGGGGGTGACCCAAAGTGTGGGCTGGAGGAGGCAGTTCGCCAACAAAGGCAGATATGGCGGGGACGGTGCCGCATGGATACCAGTCAGGGCCCAAAAAACTTTAAGGGTCTAGCTGACTTGCAGTCTCCTCACAAGGAACCGGTGCCAGCCTGGAATCTAAACGTGTATATCGCCAAGCTCATAGGTTCCCCTTTTGAACCCATGTCTTCAGCTCCCATGAAATATGTCACATGGAAAACGGTTTTCCTAGTGACAATTACTTCTGCTAGAAGGATCAGTGAGCTCCAGGCTTTGTGCGTGGAGCAGGTCTACATTTCATTCCACAGGGACAAAGTGGTCCTGTGAACAAACAGAAAATTTCTTCCAAAGGTGGTTTTGAATTTTCACTTGAACCAGTCCATTGCTTTATCTGTCTTCTTTACTAAGCATTCAGGCTCTGCGTAATGTAGACTGCGTAGTCTTGATGTCAAGAGAGAGCTCTTAGCTATTACAGGACAGTTACCAAGACCCACAGACAGGACAGAAAACAGCTGATGTTAGTTCGAGAGGGCTCTTGCAGTAGATAATTACTTGTAGGACTGTGCGAGTCTCTGATGGGGGACCGCCCGCCTGACATCAAGTGACAGACATCATTGTGACACCATATAGTGGGTGGTCCCCTCGTCCACCCTCCAGTTCTTTCCCGCTGTTGACCTGTGCACGTCAAACCAACTGAAGCTCATCACAGCAGTTCGAACGCCTAATTCAGATGAGTATCCATTTTTTCTGTTACAATATTTTCCCAATAATCATGTATGTCATACTTTTCTTCCACAGAATCGCATAAGAATAAGTGCGGTTCTTGCAGCATCCAGCTACCGCATAAGGCCCAGCATACCCTTTGCCTCTTCTGCTTGGGGCCAGATCGCATTGTCAAGGAGTGTGATTCCTGCACCCAGTTCAACCAGGCCACACCAACAGTCACTCGAAGCCCATCTCCTGAAACTAAAAATGGCTTTGATGGAAAAGGAGCTGAAGGAATTAAAAAGCACCTCTTCGGCAACTGACCCACATAAGAAGAAAAAGAGGGACAAGGAACAACATCAGGACCAGAGCAGTCACCCCCCCCCCCAAAGCCGCCCAGGGACTCTTTGGCGGAGGGTCATCCCTCTTCCTCCAGGAAGATGTGCGCCGCGGCCAAGCCTGCACTCCTGCTGAAAGAGCAAGCTTTGGCCACCCCGCTGCCACTGGTTACGGTGATGGCAGGTTCCTCGGATCCATCCGAGGCTACTGCCGTACTTGGCCCCCATCACAACCTTGGGCTCTAAGTCACCAGGCATGGCCGATAAGCTGTTCATCGTACCCTCCAATGAGTGCCCAGCTCATGTTGGTAAGTTGGGGGTGTCTCTGACTCCACGACCGAGGTTGATAAGCCAATCGTCGCCCCCTCCGACAACTGCATGACCATTTCGCATTCGTCAGGTTCTGACGACACGTAGCGGGATTTCAGCTCCATCCCAGCTGGAGGGCCAGGGTCACCACGGGATTCTATTCATGAAGAACCCCTGTCTCCTCTTCCATCAGAGATTCCTCCATTGTCACCGGACCCGCAGGTCCCAACTGAAGAAGACCTAGCATCAGGTATACCTATCAACGGAGCCGCCAAAGGCCTAACAGTAGCTTTGCTGACCCTACTCCTCCTCAGTGCCCGCAGGGTCCTTTGCTCATTGCACCAGGGCCACAAGCGGGCCATCCTCTGTTGGGGACCCCATCAGGTTTCCCACCTTCAGGACTTCTGCCTTTGGGCCTTTTGCTGGGTTTCCTCCTGTCAGGGCTCCCAGCAGGCCTATCTTTATGCTTTCCGTCTTCAAGGCCACCATCTGGCTGCCCTCCATCAGCTCCACTGTCAGGCTGCCCTCCGTCAGGGCTGCCCTCAGGTTACCCTCCATCAGGGCTACCATCTGGCTTCTCCTTGTCGGTGGCACCATCTGGTTTTCTGCTGTCAGGCTATCCTCCATCAGGCCTGATGCCGGACCCTTTTCTATCGGGTTATTACTACCCAAGTTATCCTGGTTATCATCCATCTTCGTATCAGACACCAGATTATCCTCACCATTATCCAACCATGAACTTCGCATGGCGCCAGGTCTGGTTCATCCTCTGCCCCCCACCTCCTGCTACTCCACCTCCTTCTGCTCAACCACAGGTGGATTTTAGGGAGATTTTGAAGTCTTAGTGGTCTGAGACAAAATCTCAATTAGTCTCAGAGTTGGACAGCAGGCACCTGTAACCTTTGGAAGCAGGCTACCCAGTTCCTACCCCTAGGGAGTCCTCTCTGGTCATTCCTCGAAAATCGACGTCAGGCCTTATGACAGTCCTCACAGAAGTCCTGACATCAGAGGTGACTCTCAGACAAGGATCCTGCTCTTCCAGACAAGGATCTGGAGGATTTGGACAATTCCAAAGCACATTCCGATTCCTCTTCTAATGGTTCGGGATTTGAGATGTCTCCTCCTGAAGTGCCAGTTCCCAGAGAGTCTCCCAAATCCCCACCTGAAGATCCCTCCTTTGTGGACCTCCTCAGACAAATGGCGGAGGCACAAGGATGGAAGTCAGATGCTCTTGACCCAAAAAGGCAGAGGTTGGAGGAGCATCTGGACTTCCCAGAGACAAGTCTGGTGCTTACACCCCCATGGCTGGAACCACATGAGGATTTATTCTCGACCATCTGGCAGAGATTCTCCTCTATCTTGGCTATGACTAAGAAAGCTGACCAGGTTTACAGGACTCCAGAAGACAAGGACCACCTCAGTGTACACCCTAAGACTGATTTGGTGGTCATCACTATGGCCCATGACAGGTCTGCTGAGCCCAAGCACATCAGTACCTTCCCTCCTGACAAGGAGTCTGGACAGCTGGACCAGTTCGGGAGGAAATTTTATTCCTCTTCTAGACTAACTATCCTTGCTGTGAACTAGAAATCCCCGTTCCGCCAGCTCGAGACCATAGTTGAGGTCCTTCCGGACTCTGAAACAAAATCCACCTTGGTGAATAGTCAGATCTGTTAAGGTGGTGGGACGCTATTCACTACCTGCCACCTATGATGCAGTGGACTCCTCTGCTAGAGTTATGGCCATGACAGTAAGCCTTCGTAGATGCTCTTGGCTAAGAGTATCAGGTCTAGCCCCTGATATGCAATTGGCTATCCAAGATGCCCTTTTCGGAGGCTTTGTCCTGTTCGACGGAGATGCCCAGGACATTATTACAAGCCTGTGTAACCGCTCCTACAAATGGGGGTTCCCGAAAAGTCTTCCTTGAGCTTGCCTAAATACTCACTGCCAGGCTGGTGTTCTGCATTTTAGCAGTTTAAATGTATTGCCAGAGACTGTCTGTATAGCCTCTGGCCCAGATATTCAAAAGGGTTGCGCCATGCGCAGTAGGGTTGCGCCTGCTCAAGTCCGAACTTGCTCCATTCTGCGATATTCAGCAGGAGGCAGTTGCGCCACAGAAAACATGCTGAACAACAGCGCAATGCAAATGAATGCATGCTGAACTGGAGGGGGAGGAACCATGCATAAACTGCACAGCCCGATATTCAGCAGGGCTGTGCTGAGTTATGCAGGCGCAACTCCCAACCCGCGCCTGTACAACTTTGAGCCAAAAAAAAAGACTTAAGTCGAGGGCCACCACAGGTGAGCTGCTGCATTGAGGGCGAACACAGCAGCTGCCACCTGTGGCTGGCCCCCCAACCCAGTCCCTGTGCCCTCCGCAGCCCGATCGCTGGCATAGTTTAATCCCCCCACCAGCCCGATCGGGGCAGCAGGTGGCTCCCGAACGTATCCCTGATGGTCCAGTGGACCATAAATCCCGATCGCGGGCAGTGGTTGTTTAATAAACCCCCTCCTCCCGAATTCATCCCTGGTGGTCCAGTGGACGAAAAGCCCGATCGTGGGCGGTAGATGTGTAATAAACCCCCTCCGAATTCATCCCTGGTGGTCCAGTGGCACATCCGATCACGGGATGTAAATGTTGAACAACCCCGAACATAGCCCTGGTGGCTGGTGCCCCCACCCACCCACCCACCCGCGAAGCCCACCACCTCACTCCCCCAGCGGCGGTGGGCGGCAGCGTCACCGCCTGCTGCCCGCTGCCCACCGACTGACTACTCCGGTAGGGCTGCACGCCCATTGGTGCAGAGCAAGAGCTAATGGACATGTAGCCCATATCCGTACACGACAGTCCAGATTTGTGAATGAATACATTCATTCATACACAAACTGACTGTCTTGTATAGGTAGGGCTGCACGTCCATTGGCTCTTGCTCTGCACCACTGGGCGTGCAGCCCTACTGGGCAGTCAGTCGGCGGGCGCGGGCGCAGGCGGTGGGATCCTGACAGCCGCGGGGGAGCGGGTGGGTGGGGGACACTAGCCACCAGGGCTATGTTCGGGGTTGTTCAACATTTACATCCCGCGATCGATGTGCCACTGGACCACCAGGAATGAATTCGAGGGGGGTTTATTACACATCTACTGCCCGCGATGGCTTTTCGTCCACTGGACCACCAGGGATGAATTCGGGAGGGGGTTTATTACATCTACTGCCCGCGATCGGGCTTTTCGGTCCACTGGACCACCAGGGATACGCTGGGGGAGGGCCACATTGCTGCCCGCGATCGGGCTGGTGGGGTTAAACCATGCCCGCGATCGGGCCAGTGGGGATTCTACACTGCTCGCCCATGATCGGGGCTACAGGGCGCCGGTCCTCGACGGCCGCTGCCTGGCAGGCGCCAGGCTAAAGTCCTCGGGATCGGCGCACCTGCATGCTAGTGGCATGCAAATGGGGCCATAATCAGATGCAAATGGCCCCCCCTGCACCTTGCATGAATTATGGTCCCATTTGCAAGTCACCTTTTGAATATGGGGATTTTGTGCATGGCGCAATGGTACTTGCGCCACCTCAAGTTGAATGCTCCAGTCTGACAACTTGCGGTGGCGCAAGTTCCACTGCGCCATGCACAGTGGCTGTGGCCATGGGGTGATATTCAAAGGAGTTGCTCAAGGGCGCAACTCCTTTGAATATCGCTCTGGACACACCCCTGCGCAACTATTTTGTGCAGCGCAAGGGCTTGCGCCACAAAATAGCACAGTTTGAATATCCGGCCCTCTGTGTACTATTTCTTTAAGAGCTGCCTGGATTGCAGTCATAATTAATCTGAGGGGGATCTCTGTTACAAGATGTACTTGTTTGCTAATCATTTGTTAGAGTACTAATAATATTGCAGTTTGTTGTAACCTGCCTTCTTTGCAGCATGGACAGTTCTGTTTGTTTCTGTCATCTTGGTCCTGGACTGCAGAATGGGCCAATCAGTAAATTTGGGACTCTAAAATGGAGCCCGCCTACAGGGGCTTGGTGGGGCTCAAACTTGCAGGAATCGTAGTTTTGGGCTTTTGGCGCCTAAAATAACGTGGAGGGGGTGCCCTTGTTGTGACTGACAAACAAATCAGCCAACCGAACCTTTTGCATCTTGGGGAAAGTCCCACACTGCTTGCAGTTTCAGTTAGATCTGAGTTGGGAAGTGAAGAAGTAACAGCTCGAGATAGTTCGAGCAGCAATCCATAGTGGATTCGCGTGGGATAACTGTGGAAAGGCCTGAGTTTGGCCTGCATGCCTGCCTGCTGTTCCAGAGAGGGAACTTCTGCTTTTTTTGGACTGAATCCGAATTTGGAGAGCGAATTACACCACAGAATTGTGACCAGGCTTTAACCTGAAGAAGACCGAAGATTTGCTGAATGCGATTGGCCTGTCAGGACTTCCAGCTAACTCTGAACTCCCGGATTGTGCAGAGACCCTGTAATTGCGACCGGAGAGCCATTTGCCTGGTACAGTGGAATTTCCTTACATGGGAATGTGCTGTGCGCTTATAGTGGGTCGTGATTTGGTTCCCCACTGTGTGTCTGAACTGTGTTTTGCTTGCTGGAGGCTGTATCCAGCTCCATGGACTGAATCTGTATCCATTTCCAGTTGCCTGGGCCCTGCTACACTGGCCCAGCCCGAATACCTGCTATGCAGAGAAAGTCATCGATGAGAGACCGGCCTGGGGATCAGCCCCCTGCTCAGCGCTTTGAACAGGAACTACGCCTCAGTGATTCAAGTAGGCCATGCTTCTCCAGGCACTCCAGCTCAACAGCCTGCAGTCTCAATTTCATCCTGCCTGTATCCAGTATTGGGTATCATGAGTAAACATCAGGGTAGCTCCCTGCAACAACAGCAAAATCTAAAAGTGTTGTCATCTGATTGTCTTGTTGCTTTTTCTTTCACGAACTGAGCCCTCTGGCTCTGGATTACAAATAGTGTGTGTTATGCATGTTGCTTTCTTCCATCACAGGGCCCCAACCAGCTGCATTGTTCCTGGCTAGCCCCCTGTTTTCCTACCTAGGTACCCAGAGTGTGTGACTGTGTAGGGACTCTGAACTGCATGCATAACTGTCTTGATTAATATAGCTTTTAAGCAAAATTCCGCTCTGGACCAATTCATCCACATCTTAAATGAATCCTGTAACATTCACGCTCCTCTCAAAAAGCACAAAGTTAAACCTCTCTGCAACCCGTGGCTATCAGGTGCCCTCCTAAAGAAACTAAAACTCAGGGACCACCTTTGGGAACTAGCTAGATCCACCGGTAAGCAAGTTGACATCCAAAACTACAAACATGCACGGAATGATTGCACTAAATCCATATGACAACAGAAATCAGACTACTACAAGAAAGCCCTCACTGACACATGGGGAAATGGGAGAGATGTCTGGAACAACATAAAAGATGTCACTGGGAAGCAGTCCAAATCACCGCTGACCATGCTCAAGGTCAACGGGATTACCACACTGGACCATAAAATCATTGCTGCTGACACTTTCAACAGTGCATTCACTGGTGCCATCCACAGCTTTCTGGACAATGGACTACTAACTGGAGCAATCTATATTGACCTGACCAAGGCATTTGATACTGTCCACCATCGCCTCCTGCTTGACCAACTACAGAACTCTGGGCTCTCCACTGACTCTGTTGCTTGGTTTAAAAGTTACCTTGAAAACAGGATGTGCCCTCCGATACTAAACCAGTCCGCTCTGGTGTTCCCCAGGGCTCTATCCTGGGCCCACTACTTTTCAGCTTGTTCCTCAACACACTCCCAGACTCCTGTTCTCAACAAGTCGTACTTTACGCTGATGACACGGTCATCCTAGCCTCCCATCAGGACCTGAACCACCTGCAAATAAACCTTCAGCAGGGTTTCACCACGGTTGAGAACTGTTTCATAAAGCATAAACTAATCCTTAACCAGAAAAAAAACAAGACCGTGATCTTCAGCAGCTTCCATAATAAACATAAGCATCTCCACCTCGCCATCAACACCAGTCAAGGTGGCACACTGGAACAGGTCCAAACCTTCAAATATCTTGGGATCACCCTTGACTCTCACCTCTCCTGCGCTGCCCACATTAATAATGTTGCCAAAGCTGCGAACTCCAGACTGGGCCTGCTTTTTCACCACAGGAGACACTTAACCCCTGAGGCCCTGGCAGCTGCCATCCAGAGCTCCATCATTTCCTCTGTAGACTATGGCCTTGTCATCTACGGCTCCACCACAGCTGCTGCACTCAGACGTGTAACTATCACCCTCAACAAGGCCAGTCAACTCATCACTGGCACTCATCGTCTTACACACACTTGTGACCTTTACACTTAAACCAGTTGGCTGCAGCTTGACAATCAAATAAAATACCAAACCTGTGTGGTTGCAAATAAAATCTTAATGGGTATTGCACCACCTGGAGTCTGTGCCCTCCTACAACCTAAAAACAGCAGTCATAACACCAGGGGATCTAAGCCACAGCTGTTTCAAATTCCTCGCTGCCGCACAACACAAGGTCAAAGATCTTTTGCTTACAGGGCCCCACTTTGACTTAATGGTCTTGCTAGTGACACCACCCCTACCACCTTGCTCGGTGCCTTCAGATCCAGGCTCCACCACTCAATCTCATTGCCTCCAGCACCTGTGACTGCCCTGACTAGACAACAGTCCTCCCACCACCTGTGTCTACCTTGAGGGGCCACTGCCTCCTTCACACGTTGCCTACACCTGGCCCCTTTCTTATGCACTTTTCTCCTGACAATCCCCCCTTGTCCCTACCCCCCACACCCTCCTACCTCTTCCCTCGTGACCCCCTGACCTCCTGCTACCCCCCCTTAGTTTTTCCCTCTTCTTCTGATCACTAGTTCCTTACTTAGTTTATGTGCTGCTAATGGCTGTCTTTGAAGCAACCTTAATGTTTATACTGCCTTTCATGTTGTCTGCTATAACCTATGATGTGGAACCTTTGTAAAAGAGCCTTGGCTCAAAGGTATTTGTAATCCTAGACCAAATAAATAAAAATAAATAAATAAAATCAACCTGATTATGCCCCTCCCTCGTTCAAGTCCCATGAATAAATCTGATTTAACTTTGTTTGCATTTAACCTGACTGTGGTTCCAGTTTGTGCCAAAAGTATTGTACTGTCGCTGTTTGCTGTGCTTAACCTTGTTTTACAGGGGATCCCCAGGGTCAAGCTAGAGGAACCAACCCTGGTGGTAAGTGTAAACAGTGTGGGTAATTGCCTGGTGAATAAGGGTCATTGTGAAAGTAATTATTGTTTCAAACAACATGAAGTCTTGCTATATTATGACAATTGCAGTTTGTCCCACCATTAGAACTGCTCCGGAGGTGAAAGAGTTAACTCCCATTCTAAGAATGGAACTTAGAGCACGAGCTCGGTTAGAGAAGCTCTGTCTGGGTTATTTCAAACCCAAACTGTCAGATTCTTTACTCCGCCTCACTGAACAGTCGCTCCGGAGATTTCTCCTACTGCTCGTTCATTTCTCAGTTTAAATAGTGTTTTCTGGTTCAAATCAACCGAGAATATTATTATTTTAACCGCAAAACCGATCGGTTCAAGCTCTGTCTGTGGTATCGGGCAATTTCAGTTTAATTTCTGTGTGGAACTTGTAAATGTTATCGGTTTCGGTTTTGAACCGATCAGCTTGCTTTAAAACTTGAAGTTACAAATATTAGAGGTTTTAGAGTGTGGTTCCGTTCTTATCGGTTCTAAAAAAAGCGGAATTCATTACGGTTTTCCAAGACCCGTGACACGGTTAGGGTTTCCGATAAGTGTCTTGCCTGGCACTGCCGTTAAAAGGCAAGTTTTTGGTTAGGCTGGCATTATGTCTGAGAAACCCAAAAGAAAAACCGGCCCACTGGTTTCAACATCTAGGATGCTTGTGGGAAGTCTTTGCCAAGGCTGACCCACACACCACATGTGTATATTGTCTGGGGTTTGACCACCTCAATTCAGACTGCCAGATTTGTAAAATTTCCCTGCAGCCACCCTGGATAAGAGAGTTGGCAGGCTCAGGGAACGAGGCCAAAAGTCCGCTGACCCGATGAGCAGCCCGGTTCGGTGCCAACCGAACTGGAGGGAGTGCCCTCTGACCAGGCGCAGACTTCTCGGCAACGCAGCTGGCTCGGATGAGCCAGTTCCAGTAAAGAAAACAAGAAAATCAGCAGGTGTGGAGCCCAAAATTCCTTCTCCAACTGCTGCAGAGATAGCAAGAGCTATTCAGATTGTCCAGTCACTTTCTCCGTCTCGCTCCAACCGCCACTGTCTGGTAAAAGTCGGTTCGGCCGGTTCCACCGGTTCAGGAATATGATGTTGAGGAGTTTTATGAACCAGAGGAGGGGGAGGATGATTATGAACAGTATGAATGTGACTTGGAGGGTCTGGGTGTGCCCATTGAACTGGACATCTCCCCAGACAAACCTTTAGAATCTCCCCCTATGCTTTCTGAGTCCCCCTCTCACTTTATGTTTTACAAAAACGTTGCTAAAACCCTCCCGCTCCCATTGGAGGAAGCTGTGGATGAGCAAGAGGAACCTGATTTTGTAGAAATTATGGATATACCAGAGTCTAGGAGATTGTCTATTCCTTTGCATAAATCATTTAGGAAACAAACAATAAAAATTTTAAAAACTCTTAGTTCTGTGCCTCCTGTGGATAAAAAGATGGACAGGAGGTACACACTGTCAGGTCCTGACACAGAATTCCTCTCACAGCAATGCAGTCATGTTGAGGTGGTTCAGGCTGCAGCCTGTGATAAAGCTAATATTCCCCTGGCTTCACATCCTCCTGACAAGGATTCCAGGAAGATTGATGTCATGGCTAAAAAACAATACATGGTAGCGTCCTTGGGACTCAGGCAAGCAAGTTACATGGCTTATGTAGCAAGGTATCAAAAATCTAGATGGGACACTGTCATGGCTTTGGCCAAACAGGCCTCTGGCCAGCTTGCTAATGAGCTGGAACAGGTGGCTGCTGATGGCATTGAGGCATCAAGGTGCAGTTTCATGCTGCTGTGGATTTTAATGATGTATCCTCTAGAGTCATGGCTACGTCTGTAGCTTTTGTAGGTTGGCCTGGCTCAGGTGTACTAGCTTGTCACAGGATACCCAGACTAAGGCTATGGATTTTCCTGTGGTGGGAAATTCTCTGTTTGGGGAGCAGACAGAGAATTATGTGAAGAAAATGGATGAATATAGGACTACCTATAAGAGTGCCGAAGCCAAGGAGCGGCAAGCCACTCCTTAGAGGCAGACCCCCAGGGGTAGGGGTAGGCCTTTTCACAGGCCTTTTTACCAAACCCAGGCCTCCTCTGCTTATGCTCAGAGGGGCTTCTTCAGAGGCAGAGTCAGACGGGGTGTGGGCAGGCCTGCTCCCACCTCTCAGCCTAAAGCACCTGCCAAACAGACACCCTGATGGGGTGCCCAGGGCTGATTCTCCTTTACCCGAGGGGCAGGTTGGCTTACTTCATTCAGAACTGGGTGTCTCTAACTTCAGACAAGTGGGTCCTGGAAGTAGTAAGCCAGGGTCTGGTTCTCAGCTTCAAAAGTTCCCAAAGATGAGAATCAGATCTTTCCCACCTGCAAACTCTTTAGAGACCTTTACTCTAGAAACAGAAGTCTCAACCCTCCTGGCTCTCAGAGCTGTAGAAAGGGTTTCTCCCCTACACCAGGGCAAGGGTCTGTACTCCAGATATTTCCTTACCCCAAAAAAGACAGGAGAATGGCGGCCCATTTTAGACCTCAGATATCTGAACAAACACCTTTTGAAACCAATGTTCAGAATGGTAACTCTGGCAATGATTTTACCCTCTCTAAGGCCAGGGGACTGGCTAGCCTTCCTGGACCTCAAGGATGCCTATTTTCACGTCCTAATCAGAAGCTCCCACCAAAAGTACCTCAGATTCGAACTTCCCTCAGGTCACTACCAGTTCAGAGCAATGCCCTTCGGCCTCACCTCTGCCCCAAGGGTATTCACAAAATGTCTGGCAGTAGCAGTTGCTCATTTAAGGAGGCAAAGGATTGCTGTCTTTCCTTATCTGGACGACTGGCTCATTGTAGGCCAGTCCCCAGAACAGGTAAATCTCACCTGCAAGTTACCCAGCAGCTGCTCACCTCCCGGCTTCTGCTAAATCTTCCAAAGTCAGTTCTGGAACCAATTCAGGTGCTCACCTTCATAGGTGCAGAATTGGACACAAAGCAGGCCAGAGCCTTCCTACCCTTAGAGAGGGTAAGGAACTTGGTGGCTCTGGCCTCCTCCTTCACTCTGCAGGTCTCTTGACCAGCAAGACACTTTTTGCAGCTCCTGGGGCACATGGCTGCGTCCACAGCCGTAGTTCAAGGAGCAAGATTTCAGATGAGGGACATTCAGTTTCACTTGAGAGCCTTTTGGTCTCAGAAAAGAGACCCCCTTTCCAAGTTGCTCCCAGTGACCCGAACCCTGATCCAGGCCCTCCAGTGGTGGCAGGATCAGAGCAATTTAAGACTGGGGGTCCCCTTCATTCCTCTGTCTCACTCCTTGACCCTCACTACAGATGCTTCCCTCCTGGGGTGGGGAGTCCACATGGGCGATCTCTCCACCAAGGGAGTGTGGTCCCCCCAGGAATCTCTGCTCCACATCAATTTGCTGGAACTCAGAGCTGTCTTTTAGCACTTCAGTGTTTTCGTCTGTTCAGAACAAAGTGGTACAAGTCAGAACAGACAACACCACAACAATGTGGTACATCAACAAGCAAGGGGCACTCGGTCTTCGCCTTGTGCACCGAGGCAATGAAGTTGTGGTCTCTGGCCTATTCCTGAACACTTCCTCATAGCAGTTCATCTTCCAGGAAAGGACAATGTCCTAGCAGATGCTCTCAGGATTTCCCAGGGCCATCACGAATGGTCTCTGGATCCTCAAGTACTGGGATAGTTTTTGCCAGATGGGGCACCCTCAGATAGATCTTTTGCAGCCCCAGACAATCACCCAACTTCCACTTTTCTGTTGCAGGCCCCAGTGTTGTGCTCAGTCCCTGGATGCCTTTCTCCTAGATTGGGAAGGAAGTTTTATGCCTTCCCCTTCCTCTCCTATTCAAGGTGCTAGTCAAAATCAGATCCCAGCCTTGCAGGGTGATTCTGATTGCCCCAGATTGGGCCAGGCAGCCCTGGTACCCACTCCTTTTGTCCCCAACAGTCCATCTTCCCCTGTGTCTCCCCAGGAATCACAACCTGTTAACCTGTGCCCAGGGGAGAGTTTGGTATCCGAACCTCAAATCCCTCAACCTCAAGACCTGGCTCTTGAGGAGTTAGAATTTGCTGACCCACACCTTTCTCAGGGTGTTCTTGAAATCCTAAAGGCTTCTAGGAAGCCTTCCACTAGGGCTACTTATAATTCTAAGTGGAAAAGGTTTTCCATTTGGTGTGCTGGGAAACATATTTCCCCGGAATCTGCTGATTTGCCCATTGTTTTGGACTATATGGTCCATCTTAATTCTTTGGGCCTGAGACCAGCTACCCTGGAAGTACATTTGGCAGCTGTCTCTGCTTTTTGTTTCAGCAGGAAAGCCCTCCTCTCTTTCCGCTCACCCTGTATTTTCCAAGTTTTTAAGGGATACTTCATACTAATCCACCTTTTAAGGATCCGGCCCCTGCCTGGGACCTTAATGTTTGCATTGCCCAGTTAATGCAACCCCCTTTTGAACCTCTGTCTTCTGCAGAGCTTAAGTACTTAACTTGGAAAACTGTTTTCCTAGTGGCTATCACTTCTGCCAGGCGCATAAGTGAGTTGCAAGCCTTGTCAGTAGAAACTGACTTTATTTCTTTCCACAGGGATAAGGTAGTCCTCAGGACTAACAGGAAGTTTTTGCCTAAGGTGGTTTCAGATTTCCATCTTAACCAATCTGTCTCCCTTCCAGTGTTTTTCACTGAACATTCTTCCTCTGGTGAGAGGAGATTGCACAGTTTAGATGTTAAGAGGGCCCTAAGTTACTATATAGAACATACCAAGGGTCACAGGTTCGAATCCCTCCAACTTTTTCTCACTTACGGTGAGGTCGGAAAAGGGAGACCTGCCACTAAGAGATCAGTTGCCAGGTGGATTGTCTCTTGTATCCAATTTTGTTATCAGAAACTGGGGAGAGTTCCCCCCTCTGGCCTGAGGGCTCATTCTACCAGAGGTACAGCCGCGTCTCTAGCTGCTGCCAGAGACATCCCTATCTTAGAGATATGTCAAGCTGCTACCTGGAAAACGGTGCACACTTTCACCAAGCATTACTCCCTGGATGTCCAGGCCAGGAGAGATGCTCGGTTTGGCACAGCTGTGCTTCAGAGCCTATTCCCTAAGTAGGTTCTGTCCCTCCTCCATGGAGGTACTGCTGTGTAGTTTGCAATTGTCATAATATAGCAAGACTTCATGTTGTTTGAAGAAAAAATTACTCACCTTAGTAATGTTGTTTCTTCTAATGGAGTCTTGCTATATTATGACCTCCCCCCCAGCCTGCCCCTCTCAGAACTTCTACTTGGGTATGGGGTGGGCAGCCTAGTGTGGGCACTAGTTATGCCCATTATATGTTTTCCACCCCTTCTTGGGGTTTTTGGGGTGTGGTGTTTTTATTTTATATTATATTATTACTTCTGGTCCCCTGACTTGAGTCTTTGTGTTGGGACCAGCAATAGGTGTTAATGTTTAGGTAGCCAGTTGGCTAGTGTAGGTTACAGCTTCCACACAGACCTTAGTGAGTTTTTGCTCGAAAAGATCTGACAGTTTGGGTTTGAAATAACCCAGACAGAGCTTCTCTAACCGAGCTTGTGCTCTAAGTTCCATTCTTAGAATGGGAGTTAACTCTTTCACCTCCGGAGCAGTTCTAATGGTGGGACAAACTGCAATTGTCATAATATAGCAAGACTCCATTAGAAGAAACATTACTAAGGTGAGTAATTTTTTCATATTGTTCAGGCCACTAGAAGGGAAAGAGGGGGTTTACAGTGTCCTGGAGGGCTGTGCTCAGGTTAGCTTGACCACTAACAACCCTAACCTCTGGGTGGAGGCACCGGTTTCATTACCCAGGCCCCTTAACCTGCTGCTAGCCAAGCAGGCAGGGGTAGTAGCCCTTGGGAGAATGCCACCTAGGGGTTACACCTGCAAGATAAAGGCACTGCACTTCAGTCAGTACCCACCATGTATCATCTGGAACCTCAGCCAAAACGTCCCTTTCATCGTCAAAAATAGATGCCAGATGAAAGCACAGCAGGCACCTAAGCACAGTTCAAATGCAGGACTCCCAATACAGCCATCACCCTTCCAGTCAAGACTCAGCTTCAGGAATGTTCCTTCCTAACACCCCCTCCTATTCCTGACTTGCTGACTACCGACTCTGCTCCACGTCCATCGGAGGAACAGGTGGGCGGAAGGTTCATAAGGCATCTGGGAGACTGAGAGCCCATCATGTGTGACTCCTGGGTGCTTCAGTTAATAAGACTTGGTCACACTCTTGAATTTCAAGAACCCCCCCCCCCCAAAAAAAAACAATCCTCTGGGTTTTTCCCACTACCAAAGGGCACACATTTCCCAGCTATGGGAGAAGATCATGGCTCTTCTTTGAAAAGAAGCAATAGAGTCTGTGCCAGCAAACCACATCGGGAAGGGATTCAACTCCCACTTCTTTCTGGTACCCCAAAATACGGGGGATCTACCCCCCCAGTTCTAGACCTCAGTACCCTAAACCTCTTCATAGAATACAAGAGGTTTCAGATGCTGATGCTACAAAGCCTGCTACCTTTTCTTTCCAAAGGACAATGGTTTTGTGCCCTGGACATGCAGGATGCATACCTGCACATTCCAATATTCCATCCTCATCGCCGATTCCTCAGGTTTTCTTTCCAAGGGGAGCATTACCAGTTCAAAGCTCTCTCTCCTTTGGCCTGTCCTCAGCACCGTGGGTATTTACCAAGCCTAGCGGTTGTGGCAGGAGCCTTGAGGAGTCAGGGGTGCTATGTCTTCCCTTACCTGGACGACTGGCTTCTTGCAGCTCCGTCAAGGGAGGGGTTGAAGGCTTCCCTATCAACTACCTTGCACCTCTTTGAGCAATTGGGTATTATTATCAGTTATCCCTAATCCCAGTTTGAGGATCTTGACCTTCACAGCAGACACTCCGCACAAGCTGGCAGATATCCCATTCCTAGGCACCGACCTGTTTGGGCCCCGGTGTGTAGGGCCACCTCCAGCATACTGAGAATGCCACCTTGGACTCTGTGATGTCCACCCAGAAGGATACAAAGGGCTCCAGGCAGCAGAAATGCAAGCCCTTTCTGTCCTCCAGTCCTATGGCAAAACCAGCCCAGCACCACACTGGCCAGCAGGCCCAAGTCCGTGGCCTCAGTGGTCCGTAAGCACAGAGGGAAGGGACCTGGTGGCTCCTTAACCAGGTCCTCCTCCTCCAGGCCTGCCCAGTGATGGGATGAGGGGTGCCACCCTGATGCCCATCACACCTCCCCTGGGTCCTCCTGTGGGGGTCCGGCTCCGCCACTTCCTTTCTACCTGGTCCATTGTCACCAAGGACAGGTGGGTGCTAGATGTGGTCTGTCAGGGTCTACCTCTGGAATTCGAGCAGTACCCTCCAAGCCAAGCCCGCACCCTACGGGAGTACTTGATATCCACAGACACTCTATCAGTTCTTCGAGATGACATTGCCCAGCTCCTCCACAAGGAGGTCGTAGCCAGAGTAGCAGATCCTCCAGAACACCCAGGGTTTGTCTCCAGGTGTTTCCTGGTTCAAAAGCGGACAGGGGCTGGCGCTCCATTCTAGATTACGATCTGAACCAATTCCTCAGGTCTCGCACCTTCAGGATGGTAACTCTGTTCCAGATCATACTGTCTCTTGAGCAACACATGTGGTTCTGCTCCCTGGATCTCCAGGACACGTTCTTTCACATCCCAATCCGTCCGTCCCATTGACAAGTTCCTCCGCTTTCACACCGAGGGAACCCTCTACGAGTTCTGGGCCATGCCATTTGGACTCTCCTCGGCCCCCATGGTCTTCACTAAATGCATAGCAGTGGTGGCAGCTTCCCTGAGGCACCGAGGGGTTCGGGTGTACGGTGTACCCCTACCTGGATGACTGAATGATTGCAGGTTCCTCCAGACAGGAGGTGGAGCGGTCCAGGGACCTGGCACTCCAGATCTGCACCTCCCTTGGCCTCTTAGTCAACGAGGCCAAGTTGGAACTTGTGTCTTTGCTGGTGATCAGCTTTACTGGGGCAGAGCTCGACTGTTGCCGAACCACAGCCCAGTTCCCAGCAGACAGGGCAGAGGTTCTCTCCTCATTTGCCTGATAATTTCAGTTGGGCACTTGCGCCCTGCCTTGGACTTCCTGCACCTTCTGGGTTACATGGCGGCCTGCACTAGCATGGTTTGTTGGGCCCATTGGAATATGTACTACCTACAATGGGAGCTGGCCAGCTAGTGGTCTCAGCGCATAGGTCACTTCGATCAGCTGGTCACTGTGACCCAGAGGATGTGGGACACCTTCTAGTGGTGTCTAGTCTCAGAGCATCTGCAGGAAGGAATCCCTTTTGTCCACTCAGAGCTGACAGTCATCCTGATGACCGGCACCTCTCTCACAGGTTGTGGTGCCCTTCTGGAGGAACACAGTGTCCACGGGCTCTGGACCTCCGAGGAGTCCCAATGCCACATCAACCTGCTGGCACTGAGGAGGCAGAGCTCCTAGACATTCATGTAGCAGAAGCATCCGGTCAGCTGGCAGATGCCCTCAGCTGGGTGGGTGAGGCATATCACGAGTGGTCTCTCCATCCGGAGGTAGTTCACAGTCTGTTCTCCCAGTGAGGCACCCCTCAGGTGGACCTGTTTGCCTCCATGGAGAATACAAAGCTGAGTCTGTTCTGTGCTCCCTTCCCTCAGCAGGGCTCGCTGCAGGAGGATGCCTTCTTGAGGCCATGGACCCCAGGCCTCTTCTGTGCCTTCCTTCCACTTCCCTTGATCCACAAATTGCTGCTCAAGGTCATGAGGGACAAAGCGCAGGTGATCCTGGTGGCTTCAGACTAACCCTGCCAGTTTTGGTACCTCGGTCTTCTCAGGCTCAGCAACAGGCTCCTGCTTCATCTTCCAATAAGCCCAGAGCTGCTCTCCATCAGTCAGGGGTAGGTACTCCACCCAGACCTTCAATTCCTGCACCTGACAGCCTGGTTCTTGAGCGGCTAGAGTTACAGGCTTTGGGTCTCTCCAAAGATGTCCTCACTGTAGTGGAGGCATCTAGAAAGGAATTGACCAGGAAATGCTATGCCTTCAAATGGAAGTGATTCTCCATTTGGTCTCAGGGCAAGGGGCTGGACCCCTTGTCCTGTCTGGTGACCAACATTTTGGAGTACCTATGGTCCCTCTCCAAAGGGGGACTTCGGTCAACAACCCTTAAGGTGCACCTGGCAGCCATCTCTGCTTACCAGGTGCAGGCTGGTCAGCAGTTGGTGGTACAGGAGAAACATAGAAACATAGAATTTGACGGCAGATAAGGACCGCTTGGCCCACATAGTCTGCCTGTTTTCCTACCTAACAGATAAGCTGCAGATCCTAGTTAACCAACAGCTTACTTCTTCCTACCCCCCACTAGGACTGCCTTATGTCTGTCTCATGCATTCTTGAATTCTCCCACTGTTCTTGACTCCACGACCTCCTCAGGGAGGCTGTTCCATATATCCACAACCCTCTCTGTGAAAAAATACTTCCTCACATTACCTCTGAGCCGTCCCCCCTCTATCTTCAAATTGTGCCCCCTTGTTCTTGCACATCTCTTTTTCTGAAAGATGCTACCCTCTTGGACTTTGTTAATTCCCTTGAGGTACTTGAAAGTTTCTATCATGTCCTCTCTCTCTCTTCTTTCCTCAAGGGTATACAGATTAAGCTCCTTTAGTCTTTCTTCGTATGGCTTCTGGTGCAGACCCTGCACCATTTTGGTTGCCCTCCTCTGGACAGCCTCCACTCTGTCTATGTCTTTGCGGAGATGGGGTCTCCAGAGCTGCACACAGTACTCCAGATGGGGTCTCACCAACTGTCTGTACAGAGGGATAACAACTTCCTGTTTTCTACTATTGATGCCTCTTCCTGTGCATCCCAGTATCCCCCCAGCCTTCCTTACTGCCTTCTCACATTGCTTGCCCACCTTTAGGTCATCTGATATAATTACCCCCAGGTCCCTTTCCATTTTCACTGTTGTCAATATCTCACCACCCATTGTGTACTCTTCCCCTGGGTTTTTGGTTTCCATGTGCATTACCTTGCACTTCTTTGCATTGAATCTGAGCTGGGATATATTTGACCATTCCTCCAACCTTGCCAAGTCCCTTCTCATCCTTTCCACTCCATCTTGTGTATCAACCCTGTTGCAGATCTTCATGTCGTCTGCAAAGAGACCTACTTTTCCTTCCAGTTCCTCTGAAATGTCACTTATAAAGACATTAAAATGGACTGGTCCCAGTACTGAACCCTGCGGTACCCCGCTAGTAACCCTCCTTTCTTCACTGTGTACTCCATTTACTACTACCCTTTGCATCCTGTTGTCCAGCCAATTTTTTATCCAGGCTACCACCTTGGGACCCACTCCAAGGCTGGCTAACTTGTGTATTAATCTTTTGTGTGGGACTGTATCAAATGCCTTGCTAAAATCTAGGTAGGCCATGTCCACAGCCCCTCCCTGGTCTACTACTTTGGTCACCCAGTCAAAGAAATCTATTAGATTCGTCTGACATGAAACTTCCCATCGTGAATCCATGCTGCCTTGGGTCCTCTGCCCCACTGGCCTCTAGGTACTCAACAGTTCTTTCCTTCAGAAGTGATTCCATCATTTTCCCTACGACTGAGGTCAAACTAACAGGTCTGTAGTTTCCTGCTTCTGTCCTGCTCCCACTTTTATTAAGAGGAATCACATCTGCCCTCCTCCAGTCCTCAGGTACCACCCCATCCTCCCATGATTTGTTAAAGAGAGTAGTCAGCGGTGTCACTAGTTCTACCCTTAGTTCTTTTAGAATTCTTGGGTGAATCCCATCAGGCCCCATTGCTTTGTCCACATTCAATTTTATTAGTTCTTTCAGAACCCTTTCTTCTGTAAATGGACTGGTATCGACCCCCATCTTCAGAGTGTTTCTCTTGTTTGGTTTAGGTACCTCCCCCTCCTCTTCCTTTGTGAATACTGAGTAAAAATATTCATTCAGTATCCCTGCTTTTTCACTGTCACCCTCTACCCACATTCCCTCCCCTTTGTTAAGCCTCAGTATCCCTCCTTTGGTCTTTCTTCACTCCCTAATGTACCTATAAAAGGTCTTATCCCCCTTCTTAACAGAATTGGCTATCCTTTCCTCGGTTTAGGCCTTTGCTATTCTGACTGCCTTCCCAGCCTCTTTCTGCTTTAACTGATAAAGTTCTCTGTCCTGTTCCTTCTGTGTTTCCTTATATTTCCTGAATGCTATCCTTTTCTCCTTAACCTTCCCTGCTACCTCTTTTGAGAACCATAGCAGTTTTTTCCTTCGTTGTGTTTTGTTGATTTGCTTTACACAAAGGCTTGTTGCCTCTGTGATGGCTGTTTTGATTACTCCCCATTGTTCCTCCACCCCTCCTTCTTGCCTGTTTGCTAGTGCTTTTCTGAGGCACTCTCTCATTTTCCCAAAGTCAGCCCTCCTAAAGTCCAATACTCTTGCTTTTGTATAAGCTTGATTGTATGGCTGTTTATCGTGAACCACACTGTTTGATGATCGCTTGTTCCCAGATGGCTACCCACTTCTAAATCTGAGATTTTTTCTCCGTCCCCATTTGAGAGTACCAGGTCTAAGATTGCTCCCTTCCGAGTGGGTTCCAATACTAGCTGTCTGAGGCATGCCCCCTGTTTGGCATCAAGAATGACCCTGCTCTTGGATGTGCCTGCAGCAAAGGTGCTCCAGTTAACATCTGGCATATTCAGGTCCCCCATCAGCAATATCTCCCCTTTTTCTGCCATTCTAAGGAAGCCTTCTGTCATTTTCTTGTCCATTCCCTCCCACTGAGATGGGGGTCTCTATACAACCCCCATGCGGATAGTGGTGCCATTTCCTATCTCCAGGGTGACCAAGAGTGCCTCATCTGCTCCCTGTTTATTCTTTAGTTCTGTTGCTTTGATCCCTTCCTTTACATAGAGAGCTACTCCTCCTCCTCCTCCTCTTTTACCCTCCCTGTCCCTCCTGAAGATTGTGTATCCTGGTATGTTGACATCCCAGTCATGGTTCTCTGTGTACCATGTTTCTGTGACTGACACAATATCCAGGCAACCCTCTTCCATCAAGGCCACTAGTTCAGGCAGCTTGTTACACAGACTACGGGCATTGGTACTCATCATCCTCCACTTTTGATAGCCTTACCCTTTTAGCCCCATTTCTGTCCTTACTGCCTTTTTTTTTTTTTATTTACCTCTGTCCTGCTCCCTAATAACTTCTCTAACTTGGTGTTTACCTCACTAATTACCGTGTTTTGTGGGGGAAGGCTGGGATTTCCCTGCTTCTTTTCAGTGCCTCCCCTCTTGGCTAGTTTAAATGCTTGCCAGTGAAGCATTTAAACCTCTCACCTAGAATCTTGGTTCCCCCCTGGACAGATGCAAACCATCGCACCAGTATAGGTCTGCATCCCTCCAGGTGGCTCCCCAGTCCCCAATGAAGCCAAAACCCTGAGCTCCACACCAGTTTTTCAACCACTCATTGAATTCCCTGGTGAGGAGTGCCCTAGCATCACCCTTGCCATAGACAGGCAGCACCTCCGAGAAGGTTACTGTATGCGCTACTTGTCTAAGGCCCCTCCCCAACTCTACAGACTCCTCTTGCACTGCTCTGATCCCATTCCTAGCCAGGTCATTTGTCCCTAGGTGGACAGTGACATCCAGCTCCCTCCCTCGTGCAGCTCCTCCCACGATCCTGAGGATTCACTTCCTGTCCCTCCAAGCCGTGGTGCCAGGAAGGCACCTTACCTCCCTCTCCCCTTCCTCCCCCATTTCTACCCCCTAATGATTGAGTCCCCTACCAGGAGTTGTTTCCTTCCCCTGTGGGGTCCCATTCCACCCTCCTGTGGGTCTCCTTTGTGAAGATTCCCAGCATCCTCCTTGGTCTCCACTGCAGGTGCCTCCATAGAGGAACCACTATCCACCAGAAGAGCGAATGAATTGTGGAGAGGTACAGCTGGAGGGATGCAACTCTGTTCCACCACCCTCTCCCTCCCTGAGCCCACCCTGGTCCAGCCTCTTCCCTTTCTTGGCAACCTCTGAGGTAGAGGCATTGGCCCTGGTGGTCCCTGGGTTGGGGAGAAGGTGGTCTGGCACTTTTTCAAAGGCTTGATCACATTTCCCCTCTGGTGCATGAACCACCACCACTGTGGGATTTGTTGCTGATTTTGGCAAAGTTCATGGACAAGCCATTCGAACTGATGCACAGGTGTGACATGTCTCACCTGTCGTGGAAGACTGTCTTCTTGGTGGCTGTTATGTCAGCCAGAAGGATCGGTGAGCTCCAGGCACTCTCGGTGGAGTCTCCTTGCCTAGTCTTCCACAGGGACAGGGTTGCCCTGTGCCTTAACCCGAAGTTCCTTCCGAAGGTTGTGTCGGAGTTTCACCTGAATCAGGGGATGACTCCTCTGGTGTTCTTCCCGAATCACACCTCGGAGACCGAACACGTAAGTGCTCGATTATTACAAAGAGCGCACAGCTGGAGTTCGGGGCTAGGTTCACCAGCTGTTTGTCAGCTATGCTGAAGCCGCACCTGGCAGACCTACAGCTAAGCGGACACTTGGCAGGGTGGATCACATCCTGCAATGATCTCTGCTGTAGGTTGGCGGGTAGAGAGCCTCCCGGAGGGCTAAAGGCTCATTCCACCCACCATACCGCTGAGTCGGTGACTGCTTCTAGGGATGTCCCTTTCCAGGAAGTCTGCAGGGCTGCTACCTGGAAGTCAGCACACACCTTCATTTCCCATTACCACATTGACTTCGAGTCACTCTAGGATGCTGGTTTTAGGGCCTCAGTTCTCCAATCTGTGTTTTCTAAGTAGGGGGTGTGTGCCTTGCCTCCCTCCCTCCTCCCAGAGAACTGCTAGGAGTCTGCCAGATAGTGTGGATAGAACAACATATCCACGTCCCTGGAAACACAGGTTACTCACCTGTAACAGTAGTTCTAGGAGTGGTATATGTCGTCTTCTGATGTGGAACCTTTGTAAAAGAGCCAAGGCTCAAAGGTATTTGTAATCCTAGACTTGATAAATAAATAAAAATAAATGTTGCTCATCCACACGGACCCACCTGACCTACCCAGGCTCAGGCACACACTCTGCTTTCAGCAGGCAAGATCTGGTGTCATGGGGTGGAGCCAAGGGTTATACCACCTGGGTGGGTAGCAGGAGTCAGCTTGAAGACTTTCTGGCAACTCTTAAGATAAAGGACACTGCCAGATAGTGTGGATGAACAACATATACCACTCCTAGAACTACTGTTACAGGTGAGTAACCTGTGTTTTATGACTCTGGGTTCGGCTGAGCAATATGACCCATTATTTTCTTCATTTGACCCTTAGTTTTTAAACCCAGTGGGTCAATGTCCCACATAAATAAATATCTGAAATGAACCCTGCATATCTCAGGGCAGAATAACCTTTCCAAACCTCAAATCACTGCTCCTCGAGGCTTGGTTCTTGAGGAGTTCTCTGATTTTCAATTTTCAGATGAGGTCCTCGAGTTCCTAAGGGTTTCAAGGAAGCCTACTACCAGAAAGACATGTGCTTCTACGTGGAAAAGGTTTTCTCTGTGGTGTGCTCTTAATCAACTCAATCTCTTGCAGGCAGATCTGCCATACTCTTGGTATCAGAGGTGGATTCAGAGCTAATTAGACTTGTGGTCCCATAACAGCTCGCCCATATTTAGTCATAGCCCATAATTCCTGATGTTACCAAGTGCTTGTCTAAGCTGCTTTTAAATTCTGCCATGGACTTGCTGGCCACTACCTCGAGTGGTAGCTCATTCCAAATTTTAGTTACCCTGATGCTAAACCAAAATTTCCTCTCTTTTGACTGATGAGTTGAGCCCTTTAATTGGACTGGGTGTGCTCTAGTGTTGTAGACCCGAGTCCTCAGTTCTAACCCCAGTTGTTCCTATAATTCATCATCAGACAGTGCAATGTACACTAGGCACATATCACCCCTAAGTCTATGATACTCCAGGGAGTATAGGCCTAGAGACTGAAGCCTCTGCTGATAACTCAGCCCCTTTAATCCACTCATGTGCTTTGTAACTCTCCTTTGTACACTCTCCAGTGCTCTGTTTTCAGATTTACCGCCCAGTGACCAGAGTTGGGCGCAGTATTCCACATGTGGGCTGACCAGAGCTGTATTAAGGGGCATCATGACTTACCTATCGCTGCACTTTATATTTTTAACGCAATATAACAAACTGTTAGCTTTCTTTATTACCTGATTACAATGGGACTTGAAACTGAGGTCATCACTAATCAGTATGCCCAGGTCCCTTTCATCTTGTACCGATTTGAGCTCCACCCAATTTAGTATATACTTGTACTGACCATTGTTTTTCCCCATGTGCATTACCCTGCACTTATCCAGATTAAAGGTGGATTGCTTCACTATTGCCTACTGTTCCATTTCTCTCAAGGCTGTTTGCAGAATTAAGGCTTCACCCTGTGAATTTATAATGGACCCTATTTTAGTGTTTTTCACAGCAAAGTTCAGCTTTGGTGCACATAAGTTGCTCAGTCTGGATGTTAAGAGGGTACCTGGTTACTAACTAGACTGCACTAAGGACCTCTGGTCTTCCCACTCACAGCTGTTCCTCACATATGTTGAAGTGGTCAAGGGCAAGCCAGCTTCTTAGAGGGCCATTGCTCTCTGGATAGTTTATTGTATCCAGTTCTTTTTTTTTTTAACTTAATTTTTATTATTTTTCCATATTCCATTTCAAATTACAATAAGCTTCATTACATCAAGATATAGGAAAGACATACATCTGTGTTAAAATGAATACTGTGATAACCAGACATCATGTTAGCCAAGATTGTTATCCATACCATCCTTGTTGCTCTTTATAATCATAAATTTTCCAACTTATTATACTGTTTTGATTTTGTTTTTGTATGCTGGACCGAATAGTGGAAACTGTTCCAATAGAGCGTTTACCCAATGATCTTCTCATCTTTTCTGCACTGGGAAATACTCTCATTCTTCATCGCTTTCCTCCTATCCAACTGCTCTTGGCAATCTTTCAATCAGTCTGTTCTAATAAACTAATATGTGATTAAAAACACCAAGCTTATTGTCCTGTGTCTTTCCTATTTTCAGTCTTTTCCTTCTACATTTACATTAATATAGTCTGTACATAAACAGATCTAATCATTTTAACAACCAAACAGAAGAGAAAAAAGGGGGAGAGGAAGGAGAAAGGTGATGAGTTTCCCTGACCAGAATTTGGGGAATTAATGCAAACTTGATGTTGTTCAAAAAATATGTATCTAAAAAGCAGCTTAACTATTAACAAAGAAAACTCAGATAAAATAGTAAAAAATAAAATGGGGTCTTGCAGGCTGGCAGTGGGTACTTCAAAGGTTTCCCCTTTGTCTCATTAGGTCCAGCAACCTATTGAGCCGGTCTTAATACAAATTGATCTAGTACTGGAGTGCCTTTTTTAGCTTCTACGTATTTGTAGAAAGGGAATCACCTTGAATTAAATTGGTCTGTTCTGAGTCTGAGTGTGGCCGTGAGAGCCTCCATATTTTTGATATTGATTACATTTGTCCACCATCCAGAGTAAGAGATCTTATCCAGGGAGAGCCATTTTTGCGTAATAGTCTTGGAGGCTGCTGCTATTAGTATACAGAATAAATATCTTTGGCCTTTTGTTTTAACTCCAAGGGGGTGAGCCGCAGTATCACATGTGGAAACTCTGGTAAGTTTTCCAGTTGTAGAATTTCTTTGATAGCGTTAGTGATCTCTGCCCAAAAGTCCCTAAGCTTGGAGCAGCTCCAAAATATATGGAACTGAGAGCCTATATCTGAACAGCCCCTCCAACATCTATTAGTTTGGGAGGCTCCATATTTTGACGAAATATCTGGGGTGATAAAATATCTTGTTGAGACTTTCCACCTGTACTCCCTCAATACAGGAGAATTGGTTGTTTTATGTATTCCCTGCCAGATAAGAGACCATTCCTTGTCTGATATTTGGCTTTCGTATTCAGCTTGCCACTTATTTTCAGCCGCTTGGATGTGTAGAACACCTGAACCTTCTTGTAAGGTTTGTTGTATGTATGTAATAAGTTTCCTGGTGTCTTCCATGTAGCTTTTTTGGTACATATATCTCAGTGGTGGAGCTGGGTCATTTTGTATGGCACCAATCCCAACTGTGCTAGTTATGAAGTGTCTGCACTGCAGATATCTAAAAAATGATTTGTGCGAAAGCCCAAATTCTTCTTGAAGAAGTGCACATGTTTTGACCCCCTCACTGTTAACCATTTGATGTAGATATCTGAGCCCCTTGTCTGACCATCTGCTCCAGCAAAGATCTTTGTGCGTTGCTGGGAACTGCGGTAAATATTTCAGAGGGATGTATTTCCATGTGGGGGAAAAGATATCCCACCACTGTCTGACTCTAAGCCAAATCTTGAGGGTGTTTCTTGTCCAAGTGTTATTTAGGATTTTCAGGTATGAGGACCTGATTGTCCAGGGTAAAAACTGTATGGGGATCCAGGGGTGTGCCTTCTCCTCCAACATGTACCAACCACCCCTTTGCTCGGGTTTTAACATTTTTAAAACTGCTGTTGTTTGTGCGGCCAAATAATATTTTAGAAGGTCGGGAACACCCAGTCCTCCCCTGTTTTTAGCCTCAGTTAAAATGCCCCATTTCTTACGTGGACGACGCCCTGCCCATATAAATTTGGATAATTTCCTTCTAAGTTCTCACCATTCGTCTCCATCTATAAGTATAGGAAGAGTTGAAAATAAAAATAGGAACCTAGGTAAGATGTTCATCTTAATAGCCTGCACTCTATTCATGAAACTAATAGGTAAATTTTGCCATCTCTGTAAATCTTCATAAACTTTTTCTTTTAGTGCCTGGTTATTAAAATGGTGTGGTTTGGTTAGGTCTGTTGGTATTGATACTCCTAAATATTTGACTTTATCCTTGACCCATCTGAAAGGTAGGAGACTTTGTAAATTCTTATGTGGGGGTCCATCTAGACTCAGGATTTCTGTTTTTTCAATATTCACTTTGAAGCCCGAAATCTGACCGAATCTGTTCAATAATTGGAGCAGTTCAGGGACTGAGGTTTCTGGTTCTTTTATATGTAGTACTGTGTCATCAGCGTATAGTGAAATTTTATTTTCAGTGTTGTTTATTATTATCCCCTTTATGTTTGGATTTTCACGAATAGCCTGTGCAAATGGTTCCATGGTTAGGGCGAACAGTAATGGGGACAGTGGGCATCCCTGTCTTGTTCCTCTATTTATGGTGAAGAATTCTGAATTTATTCCATTCACTCTGACTCGAGCTGTTGGGTTCTGGTAGCATAGGTTTACCCATTTAAGGAAGTTGCCCCCCACCCCCATCTTGGACATTACTTCTCCATATACACCCAGTTCACCCTGTCAAATGCCTTTTCAGCATCCAAGAATATTGTCATTGGGTTTGTCTTAGAGGGGTGTTTATGTGTGACAATGTTCAGGAGTTTCCTGACATTATCTTGGAGGTGCCTGTGTGGTATAAAGCCTGTTTCTTCAGGGTGAACTAGGAGCTCTATGTATTGTTGTAACCTTGTTGCTAGTATGCAGGTTAAGATTTTTAGGTCCTGGTTGAGTAGTGAGATGGGTCTAAAGGATGAGCACAGAGATCTGGGTTTTCCAGACTTTGGGATAACCGTAACCAGTGCCTCCTGCCATGACTTAGGGAGCGTAGCCTCTTCTAGGCTCATATTATAAATGTGCTTTAGTTAGGGGATTAGGATTTTACTTAACTTCTTGCACCATTCAGCTGGCAGCCCGTCTGTTCCTGGTGTTTTTCCAGTCGGGAGGTCTCTAATGGCTCTCAGGACCTCCTGTTCCTTAATTGGGCCAGAGAGCGCTTCCTGCACCTTTATAGGGAGAGTTGGCAACTTAATAGAGTTTAAAAGCTTAGAGTTTCTGATCTGACTCCTCCTTCCGTTCTGCTTTTCGTGTATAATTCCTTATAAAATGCCCTAAACTGGGAGGCAATCTCTACTGGTTTAACCCATCACTTTTCAGGGTTTGATCTATCCCTAATAACTGAGATGTTCCTTTCGGCTTGCCTCTTTTGGAGACGAATGGCGAGAAGTCTCAGGGCTTTTCCCCCATTTCATGGTATTTTTGATTGGTGTATCTAAGGAGACCCTCTGCTTTTTTGTTCCCTAGTGCTTGCAGTTCAGATCGGACTTGATTTAGATCTTTAAGCGTTTGTTTTGATCCTGTGCCTTTCTTATGTTTGGTCTCTAGGTCTGCTAGTTTGTCTCTAAGGGTTTTTTCTGCGGTTTTTGCCGGTTTTTTCTCAGCTGAGGCGTAGCTAATTATTTGCCCCCTTACCACAGCTTTTAGAGTGTCCCACCATAATGTCGGGGAGCAGTCTTCCTTAGGGGAGTCTTTCTCCAGATTTTTAATTGCCTTGTCTATAAGCGCTGTGAAAGGCTTCTCATTTAGTAAGGAGACATTAAGTCTCCACAAGGGTGTTTTATTCTCCTGACCTATGTTAAGGTTAAGCTAGACTGGGCTATGGTGAGATAGGGTGATAGGATGCATTTTTGAATGCTCAAATAAGCGCAGATCAGTTTTATGTGTGAGGAAAAAGTCTATGCATGAGTAAGAACTTTGTGCTCCAGGAAAAAAGGTGTAGTCCCTTTCTCCCCCATGTTGCGCTCTCCATATAGCTATCATACCAAATTCCGATATTAAAGCCCTGAGTTTTTTACTTGCTGCCTTGTTAGTGTTTGAATTACCAGATGAACAGTCTAGCTGCGATGAGTGCGCCGTATTAAAATCCCCTCCGATTAACATCTGGCCCTGGGGCAAGTCAGCTAGTTTATTAAAAACCTCTCTCAGAAATCCTTCTTTGCCCACGTTGGGGGCATATATATTTACTAAATGCAGAGTTTTATTATGCATCGTACAAGTTGCCCTGATAAATCTACCCTGGAACCCCTCTTCTGTAGATTGTATCTTTAAGGGGCTATTACGTATAAAAAGTATTGCTACCCCTGCCTTTTTATTGGTAGGATGTGATGATGATGATACTACTTGATTCACCCATCTCCTCCTGAGTTTGGAGTGTTCTAACTGAGAGAGGTGTGTCCCTTGTAAGAACGCTATATTACATCTTAGGTGTTGGAGTTCAGTTAGTAATCTAGTCTGTTTAATTGGGGAATTGACCCCTTTCACATTATAGGAGATAACCTTCAGTGAGGCCATGTCTCATTGAAAAGTTTGTCTGCTGTAAACCCTTGTTCCCATTTACCTTTCCCCGTTGGTTTCCGTCCAGCCTGCAAGACCCTCACATTAAAACTTAAAATTGTTAAAACATTTCAATTTAGAAATTTAACTGTAAGCTTAGTACCTACTTTCGGTACTTTTTTAACAACAAACTTTAAAACTATATACACAACAGTGTTAGTTTCATTTTTCTTGACTTCCATGCGAAGCCCACAGAAATACTGTGGGGGGTCAACTTGACCCTGTCAGTGCCCCTTTAATTGGGGCAAGAGGTGTAGATGGACTCCCGTCTGGGAGACCCCTCACACACATTTTAACCCGTCACTTCAGGATCTAACCGAAGCTATGAATTCGATTCCAAATATCCCTCTTCAGTTTCCCCTCCCCCGCCCCTTTTACTTTTTTTAGTATATCTTTATCTCTCAGTTGTACTATATCTTTTCTTAGTCATCTTGCTGTGATACAATCCATATTTGTTTCGACTCCTTTGGGGCTCTACTGTGGTGGTTACCCTTTCTATGTGGCGTTGCCCTTAAAGCGGCTCTCTTGGCCGAGAGAGATTAGTGGGCTGAGACTACAAGTTATCTGCCTCCGGGGGTATTTTCATACTGCCCTGTTTTTTTCCTCCACAGATCTTTTACCTAGGACACTCTCCAAGGGTTGCACTATACCCATAGTAAAGGATTTCCCCCTATCTCCTATGGTCTTTAATTTCCGAGCATTCTTTACACCTTGTGCTCTCTTCCCCAGCATCTGATACTTCTATGGTAATGTGCCTACCTTTTCTATATATGTCCCGCGAAGGGAAAGGACCAGGGGAGCCAAAGGGACAGTTTTGGCTCTATACGCTTCTGACTCGTCTACACCCCCTTGTGCCCCTATGTCTCCTCCCCTCCCCCACTCCCCCCCCCCACCGAGACCTCACCCGATCACTCCATGTGTCTTCATCGAACTCTCCTAATGTGGTGTATCCCAGTATCGGGATCAGGTCTTTCTTGCCTCTTTAAGCTGGTCCGATTGGCTGCTCTTAGAAGGGCACTTTCCCTTGCATTCTCTTCCCCTATCCTCTTTTCCCCATCCTTTAAAATCCTTTGCCCTATATTCTGGAGTTTTCAAACTAATTCTTTATCCTGTTTTGCCTTTGTTTCTTCTCTTTCTCCCCCAAGCTACTGTATTAACACGTTTCCCCATCATGCTCCATCTTCTGAGAATTTCTAACTCGATACCTATCGAGGGGGCCCATGGCTTCTGATACTGCATCTCTTTAACCTCTCCTTTTGTAGGCTTTCTGACTCATTTCTCATATCTACCCACACACTAAGATGTAACTTCGTCATACGGGTACGCGTATCCCCTGAGGTGCATTTCTTTCCCCTTCAGCTATATAGCCCATCTTGCCTTAAGGAGTTTTCACATTCTGACCAAGGATGCATCTCCGACCTTAAATATATGGTCTTGTGCAGTGGCTTCTCATATTCATTCCCTTGCCCCCCACCTCTTTTCTGGAACATACATCCATCACAGTTTAATGTCAGCCATATAAATGTCTGTAAGTTGAAAAGGCAAACTGTTTTTCAGCATACGAGTCCTTCACAATCCCTCTCATCCCCTTTATTCCCCACGTAAGGATCCTTCGAGCCTGTCTAGTCCTTTGGTTGTTGGATCCACCATGACCGATGCTTTAGGCCTTTCCACCACCCCTTCGACAGTTTCATCCCTTGGTCGATTGATTTAGTTGTCCATCTTCCTGCAATCTTACTTTGGCTTTCATGATCAGATCTCGAATATCCGAGGAAGTCTCCTGCGGGTACGATCCTGGGGCTGCCCTTTTCCTGCCTCTGGGGTTGGGGACTTTGGACCACATTTCTGACTTAAGGCTGCTTTCTAACTTTTGCATCTCCAGATCGGGGAGGGGTATTTCCAGATTTTGAAGAACTTGCGCCACTTCCACCAGGCTGAGAAAGATTTTTGCGCCCATGTCTAGGTGAATTTTGATCCTAGCTGGAAACAGCTGTGCTTTGATCCCTTTTTTTTTTGTTTAAGGTCTCTGATAACCCCTTTAACCACTTGCTGCTCTGACTGCAAGGCCGACGAAAAATCTTGGTCAAAGAAAATAGGCACCTCTTTGTATTTGAGGTCTTTATGCCTCCATGCCTCTTGCAAAATGCAGTCTTTGCTTTGGAAAAAGACCATACGGACTATAAGAGAGTGTGGCTTGGCTTTTGGGTCTTGGGGTTTTACAACGAGTGATTTATGTGCTCGGTCAATGGCCAGCTTAATGTCCTAGGATAGGGACAACACCGACCGCAGTACATTCTGCACGAAGTCAGCTGTTGAGGGGAATCCCTCTTCAGCGTCCTCTGGGACTCCATGGATTCTAAAATTGTTTCTGCGGGACCTATTCTCTAGATCCTCCATCCGACGCTGAATCTCTCTATCTCTCTGGAGCAGCAGCAGAACTAATCTGTCTAGTCATTCCTAGGCGTCTGAAACAGTGGTGAGATTCGTGGCATTGAGTGTCACTTTTTTATTTAGTGTTTGTACATCTTTTTTTTTTTTTTAAGATCTGCCAAAGATGAATCGATTCTTGTAACTGTTGAGAGGATCTGTTGAAGGGTCTTGTACATGATTTCAGGGTCTATTTTTCCCATCGTGTCCATTTCCCCTGAAGATTCTGATTCCGTGTGTCTACGAGTAGTCTGGGCTGCAAACCCCTCCATGTCTTCGTCGAGCACTAGCTGTTTAAATTTCACTGAACTGCTTAACGTCTTGGAGTTTCTGTTGCGCTGTTATTTTCCTGCCACCTTCTGCAGTTTAGGGAGTCGATATTCAGAAATTTCAGAATTTTATTTTTAGCGAGAGTTTTAGTTTTGGATTCGGCGGGAGAAGAGCTACGAGGTTTAGCTTGCAGCCATCCCAGTGATGTCATCAGAAGTCTATTGTATCCAGTTCTGCTACAAAAAAGCTGGCAAGCTGTCACCACAGGGCCTGAGGACACACTCTGAATGGCACTGCTGCCTCTGTGGTAGCTGCAAGGGAGGTTACTTTGCTAGAAATTGGTAAAGCAGCTACCTGGAAAACTGTACACACCTTTACAAAGCCCTGTTGTCTGGATGTATAATCCAGAAGGGTTGCCATGTTTGGCATCATACCTCTTAACCTTTTGTCCCCCTGATGTGGAACATTGCCTCTCAAGATGTGGAACATTGCCTCTCAAAATGTGGAACAAATGAGCAAAATGTGGAACACTTAATCAAATCTTTGCCCAAGAAGCTCAGAACGCTGTTAAAATGTTTGCATTTATGTTTAGAAAGTCTGTTGAGTAATATATTTTTGCATCATTTCCTGTAGATTTCTGCTTTAAAATGTTAATACTGAATGTGGGACAAGTCATCACAGTGTGGAACAGGGAGCTTTTGTGAAGTAAAATGAGGAACATTCCTCGTAATGTGTTACAGTTGAGAGGTATGTTTGGCATTGCTGTCTTGCAGAACCTTTTCCCTAAATAGGTTGTGTACCCTGCCTCCCAAGGTACTGCTTTATAGTTTGCATTAGTAAGCATAGTGATGGATTCTTGGGGTTGGAAGGAAAAATTGCTTACCATAGAAAAATTGTTTCTTCCAAGGGACCCCTCACTATGCTTAACTTTCCCCCCTTGCCTCTCTTTCCAGAACCTGGAAAAAGTTCTCCAAGAATCGGTGTTGTTTAGTTCTCCATTGCTTCAACATTACTTATTGTTTGGTCTACAGTCCGCTTGGTGTGGTTCTGTTTTAGTCTGCCACAACTTGGCCTAAAGGGCCAACCCTTGATTACTTTTTGGTAGTTTTTGATGCAGGTATAGTTAGTGTTAGATTAGTGACATTCGTGGCTATTGTTCTATTGGCTCTCAAAATAAATCTGATGGAGAGTAGAATGCAACACCACCACAAGGCAGAGATCTGAAAATGCGCTCTAAGTTCCATTATTTACATATATTCCACAGTCTCTGGGGCAGCTCAACCTTCCAGGCTGCTTGCATCAGTAAGAATACAGAGGAATCCCTAGGAAGAAACAATATTACTATGGTATTTTTGTTGTTATACAAGCATGGTAGTGTCACTATATTAGGGTTGAGTTAGCACTTTAGTGTTAAATCCTGATTTTGAGTTATAGGTGAGGGAACTCCCTAACTTTGTACCCCCTCAACCGATTTGTCACAAAAATGTCAGCTTTTAGAGATCCTGGCACAAGCTCCATGCCTGCTAAATTTCAGGCACATCAGTTGAATGGGGACTGAAGGTGCAAAAATCAGGATTTAATATTAAAGTACTAACTCAACCGTAATATACTGACACTACTGTGCCTGTATAATATACAGTATTCCCTAGATGAAGTTCTACTTTTCAGTTTGTGACAACACAGTGCTATATTTTCCACCGCAACTGATTTTACAAATAGGTAATTATAAACTCTGCTACAGCATGAGATTCAAATGTTGGGATAGTACACAATGTCAGTTTTCCTGATACCAGCAGTGCTTTTGCTGGATGTGTATGAAGGTGAGTTTTTACACACAGTGGGATGAACAAAATACACCGTACTTGACTATTGTGTTATTACCTCTGTAGTAATAAGCGCTGTATGCTTGAATAAAGTACTCATTTTATATGACCAAATTGTTGAAATAATCACCTAATGTTTTCTAATAGGAATGGCATGATGAACTTGCAAGTCTTGCTCAGGAATGGGCTGATGCATGTGTATTTGAACATGGACAACCTCAAAAATCAAGCTACCCTTACAGTCATATTGGGCAGAACCTATACTCATTCCAGAGCACGAATCCTGCTCAGCTTAATTCTGTAAGTAATTCTTTTCAGCTCTGTTGTGTACCCAGATAGGAATGTTTGGCAGTTCTTCCATCATTTATATATAAAATGTAGAGTCCATATTTTCAGAACATTTACACATGTACAGTAGCCTAGTTTCTCCAAGAAATATTAAAACAGTTGTGGCAGAAAAATGCCTGCCGTGAAGTTTCAAGAATATCAGCTGAGTTTGTCTTCACAGCTAAAGCTCTGCCAAAAAAGGTGTTTTAAAATTTGTTGCAGCAGCCAGATTGAATATGTATTATATTTGAAAATATATTAGAGAATCATGCCCTAGAAGTTTAAAATACCATATTTCATCAAATTGTAGCCGTGGCTTTCATAAAATTCTCTTGTTTTTGGCAGTGACTATGGTTCGAGAATGGCTTATCTTACAAATTAGATTGTTGGACCATTATTCTGTCTATCAATCTGCAATCTCCCATAAGAAGGCAGAATTCCTGTCCAGGGAGATTGCAGTGGCCAGGAATCGACCGGCTCAGCTTTTCCGAACTGTGGACAGGCTGTGCAACCCAGCCTGTCATCAAGTTCGGAAAGCGTTTCGCAATTAGAGTGTGAGGAGCTCGTTTATTCTTTTGCTAATAAGGTGGCTGACATCAGGATGGATTTGCGCTCGTGGCTTCTAAGGGGATGCTGCTGAACAGCTTGAGTTCACAGTACCTCAGTCTTCCTGGTGTTCCTTCAGCAGACCAGATTTTGTGGATGTCATGAGGATTATCCATGGTGTGCGCCCTATGAGCTGTAGTTTGGATCCTGGACCGACTTCCCTAATATTGGGTTGTTGTGATATCATCGGCCCAATCCTTGTGCAAATAGTCTGGTGTTCCTTGGAATCAGGTGAGTTTCCTAGCTCCTTGAAAGAGGCGGTGGTGACACCCCTCTTAAAAAAAAAAAGCTACCTTGGACCCAAACTGTTTCACGAACTACAGACCTATCTCAAACCTTCCCTTTATTGGGAAGGTGATTGAGAAAGTAGTGACATCCCAACGGAGAACCATTTAACCATCCATGGCATCTACGAACCCTTCCAATCGAGTTTTCGTAAAAGACACAGCACTGAGACTGCGCTGGTTCGGGTGCTTAATGGTCTCTTGAGGGAGAGAGACCAGAAGAGATGTTCTATCTTAGTTCTTCTTGATCTCTCGTCAGCTTTTGACACTGTGGATCACGTGGTGTTGTTAGCATGCCTGAGGCAGATTTGTGGAATATCGGGAACCGTTCTTTGATGGTTCACCTCATTCCTCACCGGGAGATCACAAAGGGTTGTATCGGGGCTCTTTTCCTCCGGCCCTGTACCTTTGTTATGTGGGGTGCCTCAGGGCTCTGTGCTGTCTCTCATGTTATTTGCAGTGTATATGCTGCCTCTCGGAGACATTATAAGACTGTATGAGCTGAGGTTTCATTGCTATGCAGATGATACCCAGCTATACCTGTCTTTTGCTCCTGACCAGGATAGAGCTACCTCAGTGTTTAACAGCTGTCTGAGAGAAATCCAGGGCTGGATGGATACTAGTTGGCTGAAGTTGAACGCTGAAAAGACGGAGGTTTTGGTGGTGGACCCGGGATGTCAGATAGAGGGGTCGCCTGTTTCTGCACCGTCAGGAATTTTTCTTGGGGGTGTGTCACTTCCGACCTCTGAACAGGTGCGTAATCTAGGGGTTATTGTGGATGACAGGCTGACACTGCATTCGCAGGTGTCAGCGGTCGTCAAGACTTCCTTTTACCATCTTAGGAATATTGCTAGAGTGAAACACCGTGTTCCGTCTGACATGTTACCTATGTTGGTCCATGCCTTTGTGTCCTCTCGTCTGGACTACTGCAACTCCCTGTATTTTGGGCTTTCTGGGGTTGAAATCCGACGCCTTCAGCTAGTGCAGAACGCGGCAGCCCGGGTTTTGACGGGAACCAGTAGGTCTTGTCATATTACCCCGGTGCTGCGCGAACTGCACTGGCTTCCTGTTCGGTGGCAGATCACCTTCAAAGTCTGTTTACTGACTTTCAAAGCCCTACACTATCAGGGTCCAGCTTATCTGAAAGATCTTCTTGTATCTTACTGCCCTGGCCGATTGCTCCGCTCAGCCGACGAGGGGTTGCTAGAGGTTCCGAGAGTGTGTTTAAATTCATCTGGCTGTAGAGCCTTTTCTTATGCAGCTCCCACTCTCTGGAATTCTCACCCCGTCGGTTACGGCAGTGCACCTCCCTGGGGGAATTTAAGAGCGGCCTTAAAACCCATTTGTATCACATGGCTTTTTTATAGTATTATGTGATCTATTTATAAAATTGTGATTTTATGAGTGTTTTAAATTGTATTATAATGATGATTATATTGGATTTTATTTCTTGTTATGCTTGTACAGCGCTTTGAAATTTGAAAGGCGCTTTAAAAATTATTATCATTATTATTAAATATAAGGAACTCCTGGTACAGTGATATTACCGGTAATTGGCTCACCAGTTGTTAAACTGTCATTCATTGTGACAGCTGTTAAAGGGACACATTCAGCCTGTTTTTCTTCATATAATTTCTAGTTGAAACTTACATTTTATTATTTCTTACCTTCTCTAAAATTCATTGATGTTGCTGTTTGTTTTGTCTGTCTCCTTGTTTAGTAGAACTGAAATGCATGATAAGGTGCATTTATAAACAACCTTGTTTTGTTTACAGTCCGGGATCTGTTCTTACTGAATACCTCCTCAACATGAGAAACACGTCTAAGCAGTGCAGTCACTCATGAGGCAGTAGCCTCCTAAACTCCCACTGCATCATGTGTGGCTAGACTGTATTGTCGGTGTTCCCAAGTCCAGGAAAGATGCAGTTGGAGCTGATCAAGCAATGTAAACAAACGTGTGTTGGTGTGGTAATACCAGTATGGTGGGCAGTCTGTTTTTCACTTTTTTAATGAAAAAAATAATCAGAATCAAACTACCAGCTACATCAACAATCTTTACAGAATGTTGGCAATCATAAAATGTGTTTCTTAAACTAGGGACACTTTGAGACCTAAGGGGATTGACAGTGCATCTATAAGAAGTTGCTAAGTCATACTGACTTTTACCTTCACCTGCTCATAAGTGGTGTTAGTCTGTCATGCTTTCAACTTGCAGACAGCTCACAGTCACTGCCAAGAGAAAGTGTTGCAATTAGGATTTTAAACTGCCCATTATTAATCAGGCAGAAAAGGAGGGAAATCATCCTGTTGCTCAATCTCTTAAGAAGAATGAAAAACAAGTAAGGGACTGGCAAAAAGATAAAGCCAAACTCGAGGCTGTAGTACAGCATGCAGAAGTCTCTTAATCCAACCGCAGGTGCTGACACATACAGATACATAGAGGTTGTTGGTAGAAGTTTGCCCTATACCTCTTCCTAATGTTTAAGGTACCCTAGATGCTACAAGTCCCCCCCTTTCACCCTAGCTTGATAAATCCCATATGCCAATCCCACACATTTGTGAATCCCTGAACCATGGCCGACCACTTCCTGGGGGAGACTGTTCTATCTCTCCACCACCCTTTCAATGAAGTACAATTTCTTCAAGTTCCCTCTATGTTCTCCCCCCCCCCCTTTTTAGTCTCATCATCATTATCAAATTTTTATTGTATATGACTAGAGAGCCTTCACAAATAAACATCAGTCATCAGTTTCCCATATTACATATACGACACACATATATGACACATATAGAACAATAATAAATTAAATACTAATATAATATTTAAAATGACTACCCCTATAAATACACATTACGTTCCAGTACTAGGTAAAAAATTATTATCTTGTTAAACTATTTCATTTGTGCTATACAGATTCTACTTATCTTATTAATTGACCATAGGTACTTAGCTAATCTTTCCACAAACCACGCAACATTAGTATGAAATAATATATTCATTGATATTGATTTATCTATCTGAAATGTATCACTTGTAAAAGGGGCCCAAGCAGTATTTTCTTTGATTAATATACTATGTACAGTCCCATAGTATATGAATTAATTTTTCCTCACCTCCTCTGCTACAGTCAGTCCCCGGATAGGAGACCTTCTTTTTTATATCGATAAGATAACATATTGCTTTCACACTGCTCAAATTTATAATTTGACATTAAAGATCTTAATTTTGGGTCTGTCAATATTTCCAAGTATGGTTTAAACCCAAAATGATAATTATTCTCAGAAGACCATTTTGAATAGCGTGAATTTTTTATCAACTGTAGATACAAGCAATTCCAATTTGCAGTTATTCTTTTTGTAACATACTTTTTATATTCAAACAACATGAAGTCTTGCTATTGTAACCCCCCTGCAAATGGGGGTTCCCAAAAGACTTCCAGGAGCTTGCTTGAATGCTCCAAGCCTGAATGGTGTTTGGCATTTAAGCCATTTATCAGTGAGTGTTTTTAGAGCCTCTGGTACTGTCTCTTTAAGAGCTGTCTGCTTGCAGACATAATTAGTTTGCATGGGGGGACTGTGTGCTTCTCTGAGTACCACTCGAGCTGCTGCCAATTCACTTCATTTTTGCAGTCACTAGAGTGCAAAGGGAACCTATCTGAAAGATGTAACTGTTTGCCAGAAATTATTTAGAGTAATAATGAAATGACAGTTTGTCTAACCTGCTTTCTTTGCAGTCAGAACTGTGTCTGCTAGTTCCCATTCTAGTTTTGAACTGCTGAACTGGACCAATCAGTGTGGGGTAAGCTAGCTCTAAAATGGTGCCTTGGACGAATCAGAACTTGACTCATAATCTGAGCCAGCCACAAGAGGATTGTATGGGCAGTGACTCTGGGAGATGTAGTTTAGACTTCAGTGCCTTTTGGACCAACAGCAGCAGTCTATTGTGAGTGACAGCCAATCCAGTCAAGAACTGGGAGGAACTCAAAGGAAGTGCCCGTTTTGTCGGTTGGAGTTTCAGTTGAGCTTTGGCAGTGAAGAAGGAAGGAGCCCTGTGCTTTTTCAGTGTGCAGTTTTAGTCAAAAGCATGTGTAAGGCCCCAGAGTTCAGGTCTGCAGCTTGTTAGGACTGATCGTCCTGTAGAAAAGAATCAAAGGATCTCTGAAGAGTAGAAACCAGGCTCACCCTGTAGAAGACTGGAGGAATTGCTTGAAAATTACTCTCGGTCTGTCAGTGAACTGAATCTGCTGTGTGTTCTCCCGGTATTGTGCAGTAATATGCATCGGATACAGATGCAGCCTGCCTGGTATAGTGCTTTCTTTTATATGGATGTGTGAAGAGGTTTGTGTACCTCAAGTGAGCCCTGCTGACATTGAAGGACCCTATCTTATTTGGAGGTCGTGAGTACTAATTCAGGTCGCTCCCTGTTGAATTGCCACATTAAATCCAAATGGAATTACTGTACTGCTGACTGTTTAATTCTCCTTTTCTCTCTGTGAAAGGGCCCTACCAGCTGCCACGGTTTGGACTAGCCACTAGGCTTGGGTACCTAGGACAGTAACTGATAGGGATAGGCCTGTGCACAGAGCCATAGGTAGATTATTAAAGTGATAAGCTAATTGAACCTGATTTCCCTGTCCTTGTTATATCCCCTAAATAAATCAGAGCTGCTTGTTTCAGCAAAGTTATACTGCCTGAGGTATTTGTTCATGTTAAAGTACTGTACTGTGATTGTTGCACTGTATCTCATTTCACAGGAGGTCCCAGTGCCGGAACCAGACCTGGGGGTAAGTGTATACTGTGAAGGTAAGTCTGATATATTGTGTGGGCCACTAGTGGGAAGAAAGGGGGGTTGCAGTGTCCCAGAGGGCTGTGACCAAGTTAGTTTAACTATTGCAAACCCTGACCTCTGGGTGGAGGCACCCGCCATTGGATCCAGGCCCCTCAACCTGTTAGTGGCAAATCAGGCAGGGGTAGTAGCCCCTGGGATAGCGCCATCTAGGGGTTACACTATATTATGACAATTGCAGTTTGTCCCACCATTAGAACTGCTCCGGAGGTGAAATAGTTAACTCCATTCCATGAATGGAACTTAGAGCACGAGCTCTAAAGAGAAGCTCTGTCTGTGTAGTTTCAAACCTGAACTGTCAGATTCTTTACTCCGCCTCACTGAACAGTCGCTCCGGAGATTTCTCCTACTGCTCTGTTCATTTCTCGGTTTAAACAGCATTTTCTCGGTTCGATTCAACTGAGAATAGTTTTATTTTAACCGCAAAACCGATCGGTTCAGGCTCTGAAGCTCTGTCTGTGGTATCGTAAGTAATTCATATTTTAATTCTGTGTGGAACTTGTAAGTTTTATCGGTTCGGTTTTGAACCGATTAGCTTGGTTTAAAGCTTAAAGTTTTAAAACTTGAGATTTTAGAGTGCGGTTCCCGGTTCTTATCGGTTCTAAAAAAAACTGATTTCATTACGTTTTTTTCCAATACCCGCGACACGGTTAGGAACCGATAAGGGTGTCTTGCCTGGCACTGCCGTTTAAAGGGCAAGTTTTTCTGGTTAGGCTGGCATTATGTCTGAGAAGCCCAAAGAAAACCGGGTCCATTGGTTTCAACACTGTGATGTCTGTGGGAAGTCTTTGCCAAGGCTGACCCACACCACATGTGTTTATTGTCTGGGGTTTGACCACCTCCAGTCAGACTGCCAGATTTGTAAGAATTTCCTGCAGCCACCCTGGAAAGAGATTGGGCAGGCTCAGGAGCGAGAAGCCAAAAAGTCCGCTGACCGGATGGCCAGCCGGTTCGTTGCCAACCGAACCGGAGGGAGTGCCCTCTGACCAGGGCGAGACTTCCTCGGGCAAACGAAAAGCTGGCTCGGATGAACCAGTTCCAGTAAAGAGAACAAGAAAGTCAGCAGGTTTGGAGCCCAAAATTCTTACTCCAACTGCTGCAGCGATAGCAGGAGCTATTCAGATTGTCCAGTCACTTTCTCCGGTCCCGTCCGAACCGCCACTATCTGGTAAAAGGTCAGTTCGGTTGGTTTCATCGGTTCAGGAATATGATGTTGAGGAGTTTTATGAACCAGAGGAGGGGGAGGATGATTATGAACAGTATGAATGTGACTTGGAGGGTCTGGGTGTGCCCATTGAACCGGACATCTCCCCAGATAGACCTTTAGAATCTCCCCCTATGCTTTCTGAGTCCCCCTCTCATTTTATGTTTTACAAAAAAGTTGCTGAAACCCTCCAGCTTCCTTTGGAGGAAGCTGTGGATGAGCAAGAGGCCTGATTTTGTGAAATGATGGATATACCAGAGTCTGAGATTGTCTATTCCTTTGCATAAGTCATTTAGAAACAAACAATAAAAATCTTAAAACTCCTAATTCTGTGCCTCCTGTGGATAAAAAGATGGACAGAAGGTCACACTGTCAGGTCCTGATACAGAATTCCTTTCTCAGCAATGCAGTCATGTTGGGGTAGTTCAGGCTGCAGCCTGTGATAAAGCAATATTCCCCTGGCTTCACATCCTCCTGACAAGGATTCCAGGAAGATTGATGCCATGGCAAAAAAACAGTACATGGCAGCATCCTTGGGACTCAGGCAAGCAAATTATATGGCTTATGTAGCAAGGTTTCAGAACTCTAGATGGGATACTGTTATGGAATTAGCCAAACAAGCCCCTGGCCAGCTTGCTAGTGAGCTGGAGCAGGTGGCTACCCGATAACATTGAGGCTTCTAAGGTGCAGTTTCATGCTGCTGTGGATTTTAATGATGTTTCCTCTAGAGTCATGGCCACATCTGTAGCTTTTTGTAGGTTGGCCTGGCTCAGGTGTACTAGCCTGTCACAGGATACCCAGACTAAGGCTATGGATTTCCCTGTGGTGGGAAATTCTCTGTTTGGGGAGCAGACAGAGAATTATATGAAAAAGATGGATGAATATAGGACTACCTATAAAAGTGCCCAAGCCAAGGAGTGGCAAGCCACTCCCCAGAGGCTACCCCAGGGGTGAGGTGAGGCCTTCCACAGGCCTTTTACCAAACCCAGGCCTCCTCTGCTTATGCTCAGAGGGGGTTCTTCAGAGAGCAGAGGCAGGCAGGCGTGGGCAGGCCTGCCCACCCCTCAGCCTAAAGCACCTGCCAAGCAGGCACCCTGATGGGGTGCCCAGGGCCAGTCTCCTTTACCAGTAGGGGGCAGGTTGGCTTACTTCAGTCAGAACTGGGTGTCTTTAACTTCAGACAAGTGGGTTCTGGAAGTAGTAAGCCAGGGTCTGGTTCTCAGCTTCAAAAAGTTCCCAAAGATGAGAATCAGGCCTTTTTTACCTGCAAGCTCTTTAGAGACCTTTACCCTAGAAGCAGAGGTCTCAACCCTGTTAGCTCTCAGAGCGGTAGAAAGGGTTCCTCCCCTACACCAGGGCAAGGGTCTGTACTCCAGATACTTCCTTGCCCCAAAAAAGACAGGAGAATGGCGGCCCATTTTAGACCTCAGATATCTGAACAAGCATCTTTTGAAACCAATGTTCAGAATGGTAACTCTGGCAATGATTTTACCCTCTCTAAGGCCAGGGGACTGGCTAGCTTCCCTGGATCTCAAGGATGCCTATTTTCACGTCCTAATCAGAAGCTCCCACCGAAAGTACCTCGGATTCGAACTGCCCTCAGGTCATTACCAGTTCAGAGCAATGCCCTTGGGCCTTACCTCTACCCCAAGGGTATTCACAAAATGTCTAGCAGTAGCAGTGGCTCACTTGAGGAGGCAAAGGATCGCTGTTTTCCCTATCTGACGACTGGCTCATTGTAGGCCAGTCCCCAGAACAGGTAAAATCTCACCTGCAAGTCACCCAGCAGCTTCTCACCTCCCTGGGCTTCCTGCTAAATCTACAAAGTCGGTTCTGGAACCAGTTCAGGTACTCACCTTCATAGGTGCAGAATTGGACACAAATCTGGCCAGAGCTTTTCTTCCCTTAGAAAGGGTAAGGAACTTCGTGGCTCTGGCCTCCTCCTTCACTCTGCAGGTCTCTCGACCAGCAAGACACTTTTTGCAGCTCCTGGGGCACATGGCTGCATCCACAGCTGTAGTGCAGGGAGCAAGATTTCAGATGACACATTCAGTTTCACTTGAGAGCCTATTGGTCTCAGAGAAGAGACCCCCTTTCCAAGTTGGTCCCAGTGACCCAGACACCGATCCAGGCCCTCCAGTGGTGGCAGGATCAGAGCAATGTAAGACTGGGGTCCCTTCATTTCCCTTTCTCACACTTTGACCCTCACTACGGATGCTTCCCTCCTGGGGTGGGGGCCCACATAGGCGACCCCTCCACTCAGGGAGTGTGGTCCCCAGGAATCTCTGCTCCACATCAATTTGCTGGAACTCAGAGCTGTCTTTTTAGCACTTCAAGCGTTTTCTGCTTCTGTCCAGAACAAAGTGGTACAAGTCAGAACAGACAATACCACAACAATGTGGTACATCAACAAGCAGGGGGGCACTCGGTCTTCGGCCTTGTGCACCGAGGCAATGAAGTTGTGGTCTCTGGCCTATTCCCTGAACACTTCACTCACGGCAGTTCACCTTCCAGGAAAGGACAATGTCCTAGCAGATGCTCTCAGCAGGATTTCTCAGGGCCATCACGAATGGTCTCTGGATCCTCAAGTACTGGGGATAGTCTTTGCCAGATGGGGCACCCCTCAGATAGATCTTTTGCAGCCCCAGACAATCACCAACTTCCACTGTTCTGCTGCAGGCCCCAGTGTTGGGCTCGTCCCTGGGCCTCCCTTCTTCTGGATTGGGAAGGGAAGTTTCTTTATGCTTTTCCCCCCTTCCCTCTCCTATTCAAGGTGTTAGTAAAAATCAGATCCCAGCCTTGCAGGGTGATTCTGATTGCCCCAGATTGGCCAGGCAGCCCTGGTACCCACTCCTTCTGTCCCTGACAGTCCATCTCCCCTGTCTCCCCAGGAATCACAACCTATTAACCTGTGCCCAGGGAGAGTTTGGTATCCGAACCTCAAATCCCTCAACCTCAAGGCTTGGCTCTTGAGTTGGAATTTCTGACCTGCACCTCTCAGGGTGTTCCTAAATCCTAAAGGCTTCTAGGAAGCCTTCCACTAAACTACTTATAATTCTAAGTGAAAAGGTTCTCCATTTGGTGTTCTGGAGCTATATTTCCCCAGAATCTGCTGATTTGCCCATTGTGTTAGATTACATGGTCCATCTTAATTCTTTGGGCCTGAGACCAGCTACCCTGAGAGTTCATTTGGCAGCTGTCTCTGCCTTTGTTTCAGCAGGAAAGCCATCCTCTCTTTCTGCTCACCCTGTGTTTTCCAAGTTTTTTAAGGGATTACTTCATACTAATCCACCTTTTCGGGATCCGGCCCCTGTCTGGGACCTTAATGTTTGCATTGCCCAGTTAATGCAACCCCCTTTTTGAACCTCTGTTTTCTACAGAGCTTAAGTATCTAACTTGGAAAACTGTTTTCCTAGTGGCTATCACTTCTGCTAGACGCATAAGTGAGTTGCAAGCCTTGTCAGTAGAAACTGACTTTATTTCTTTCCACAGGGATAAGGTAGTCCTCAGGACTAACAGGAAGTTTTGCCTAAGGTGGTTTCAGATTTCCATCTTAACCAATCTATCTCCTTCAGTGTTTTTCACTGAACATTCCTCTTCTGGTGAGAGGAGATTGCACAGTTTGGATGTTAAGGGCCCTTAGTTACTATATAGAACGTACCAAGGGTCACAGGTTCAATCCACCCAACTTTTTCTCACTTATGGTGAGGTTGGGAGAGGAAACCTGCCACTAAGAGATCAATTGCCAGGTGGATTGTCTCTTGTATCCAATTTGTTATCAGAAACTGGGCAGAGATCCCCCCTCTGGCTTGAGGGGCTCATTCTACAGAGGGTACAGCAGCGTCTCTAGCTGCTGCCAGAGACATCCCTATATTGGAGATATGTCAAGCTGCTACCTGGAAAGCAGTTCACACTTTCACCAAGCATTACTCCCTGGATGTCCAGGCCAGGAGAGATGCTCGGTTTGGCACAGCTGTGCTTCAGAGCCTATTCCCTAAGTAGGTTCTGTCCCTCCTCCATGGAGGTACTGCTGTGTAGTCTGCAACTGTCATAATATAGCAAGACTTCATGTTGTTTGAAGAAAAAATTACTCACCTTAGTAATGTTGTTTCTTCTAATGGAGTCTTGCTATATTATGACCTCCCCCCCAGCCTGCCCCTCTCAGAACTTCTACTTGGGTATGGGGTGGGCAGCCTAGTGTGGGCACTATTTTATGCCCCTTTTTATGTGTTTTCACCCCTTCTTGGGGTTTGGGGTGTGGTGTTTTTCATTTTTCCTTATATTTCTCTCATATTGTTAAATTATACTATTAATTCTGGTCCCCTGACTTGAGTCTTTTGTTTTGGGACCAGCAATGGGTGTTAGTATTTAGGTAGCCAGTTGGCTAGTGTAGGTTACAGCTTCCACACAGACCTTAGTGAGTTTTTGCTCGTAAAGATCTGACAGTTCAGGTTTGAAACTACACAGACAGAGCTTCTCTTTAGAGCTCGTGCTCTAAGTTCCATTCATGGAATGGAGTTAACTATTTCCCCTCCGGAGCAGTTCTAATGGTGGGACAAACTGCAATTGTCATAATATAGCAAGACTCCATTAGAAGAAACAACATTACTAAGGTGAGTAATTTTTACTTTTGTACTAAGCATGATCCCTCCTTCTACTGCCTGTTTAAAGATTAATCATTTTGTTTGTTAGCAATATATTCAGAACTCTAGTGTACCAGTAACCATTTTGATAACCTAGATCGTACCATGTTTCTTTTTCTTTCAATGCCACATTTGCTAATGTAAAATTTTTTTGTCTAGATACTCTGATTCAATAATTAACTTTTCTAGTTTCTATCAAAGCTTCAGTATGCACAATTCCTAATTCTGAACGTAAATATGCTGATGGACAAGAATGTCCTACTTTTAAAATTGTACGAAGGAATTTATATAATGGGGACATTAATCTGTTATCTCTGTTCCATATAGAAGTTTGGAATCAAATTTAGTTCTAATTACTTGTATTAGTGGTTTTATTGTCATGCCTCCATATTTTATATTAAAGTGTATCAGTCCTGCCACAGTCCTTTTTAATTTCCCTAAAAGCATTTCAATTTGTTGTGTCCAATTACAGATCTTATCTGTGTCATTCTTCACCATTCATCACTGTTGGGTACTCAGCCAGAGGTCAGGACCCCGCGGGAGCCCTTTTTTTTTTTGGTGGGCCGACACACCATCAGCGCTGCCCTCGAGGCCAGCCTTTTGCGTAGCATTCGTGAGTTAACCGTTAGGCTCGTTGACTCACCTGCCCAGACAGTTCTTTGTCTCCCACCATAGAGGTCACCTCGTGGGACGCTGAGAAGTAACACTTGAGACCTGCTCCGCAGTTTCTCGACTCCGTGATTTCAATCCTTTGGTGCCGAAGTCCGTCGCTTCCTCCTGCTGGTTCTGTTTTGCCATACTCGACGTCGCCTGTTAAGATCTTTCCATTTTTGTATGTTTCTGCGATGTCGAGTCTGTTTTTGGTGTTCAAACACCATGAAGTCTTGCTATATTATAACAATAGCAGTCAGCCACTGCAGCTGAACTGCCTCGGAGAGGAAGGAGTTAACTCCAGAAGATCTGGAGTTCTACAGCGCGAGGGCGCTGTGCCCAAAGCTCTATCTGGCAGTTTCAAATGAAACTGTCAGATTCTTTACTCCGCTTCACTGAACAGTCGCTCCGGAGATCAGCTCCTTCAGCTCGGTTCATTCTCGGTTCAAGCGAGTATTTTTCGGTTCATTTGAACCGGCAAAAGTTATTATTTTTACCACATTTCGGTTTTAAAGCTCTATCTGGTAACCGTAAGTACTAAAATTTAAGTCTGTGTGGAAAATTAATTATCGGTTCGGTTTTGAACCGATCGGTTGTTTTTTCTGCATTTTAAAAGTGTACAGTGGGTTTTAGAGTGCAGTTCCCGGTTCTTATCGGTTCTAAAAAAGCGGAATTATAACGTTTTCAAATACCGTGACACGGTTAGGAACCGATAAGGGTGTCTTGCCTGGCACTGCCATCAAAAGGGGAAGTTTTGGTTAGGCTGGCATTATGTCTGAGAAACCCAAAAGAAAAACCGGGCCCACTGGGGTTCAACACTGTGATGTCTGTGGGGACGCCTTTGCCAAGGCTGACCCACACACCACTTGTGTTTATTGTCTGGGGGCTGACCACCTCCTGTCAGACTGCCAGGTGTGTAAAAATTTCCCTGCAGCCACCCTGGAGAAGAGATTGGGCCGGCTCAGGGAACGAGAGGCCAAAAAGTCCGCTGACCCGGATGGCCAGCCCGGTCCAGTACCCACTGGACCAGAGGGAGTGCCCTCTGACCAGGGCGAGACTTCCTCGGGCAAAAGGAAGGCTGGTTCAGAGGAACCAGTCCCAAGTAAAAAGACAAGGAAATCAGTAGGTCTGGAGTCCAAAATTGTGTCTCCAACTGCTGCAGAGATAGCTAAGCCATTCAGATTGTCCAGTCACTGTCTCAGGGATCTGTAGAACCACCAACAGCTGGTAAAAGGTTGGTTCGTTCAGTCCCAGTGGTTCAGGATTTTGAAGTTGAGGATTTTATGAACCACAGGGGAGGGGAGGAGGAATTTGATCAATATATGTGTGGCTGGGGTCTGACGTGCCCATTGAACCGGACATTTCTCCAGACAGACCTTTAGAATCTCCTCCTATTCTGTCTTGAGTCCCTTCTTTCTTTATTTTTACAAAAGGTTGCAGAAACCCTCCAGCTTCCTTTGAGGAGGCTGTGGATGAGCAAGAGGAGCCTGATTATGTGGAAATGATGGATATTCCAGAGTCTAGGAGGTTGTCTATTCCTTTGCATAAGTCATTTAGAAGCAAACAACAAAGATTTTAAAAATCCTCATTCTGTCCCTCCTGTAGATAAAAAATGGACAGAAGGTATACTTTGTCAGGCTCGGATACAGACTTCCTTACTGAGCAGTGTAGTCATGTAGGTGTGGTACAAGCTGCAGCCTGTGACAAGGCTAATATTCCTCTGGCCTCACATCCTCCTGATAAGGATTCCAGGAAGATTGATGCCATGGCGAAGAAACAGTATATGGCAGCTTCTTTGGGACTCAGGCAGGCAAATTATATGGCTTATGTAGCTAGATATCAGAAATCTAGGTGGGACACAGTATTGCAGTTAGCCAAGCAGGCCCATGGCCAGCTGGCTAGTGAGTTGGAACAGGTGGCTGCTAATAGCATTGAAGCCTCTAAAGTTCAATTTCATACTGCTGTTGACGTTAATGATGTTTCTTCTAGGGTCATGGCCACTTCTGTAGCTTCCTGTAGGTTGGCATGGCTCAGATGCACTAATCTGTCCCAAGATACCCAGTCAAAGGCTATGGATTTTCCTGTAGTGGGAAATTCTCTTTTTGGGGAGCAAACAGAAAACTATATGAAAAAGATGGATGAATACAGAACTACCTACAAAACTGCCCAGGCTAAGGAGAAGCATGCCATGCCACAAAGGCATGCTCCCAGAGGTAGGGGCAGGCCCTTTTCAGGCCTTTTACCAATTTCAAGCCTCCTCTGCTGTCTGAGAGGGTTTCCTTCAGAGCAGGGGAGTAGGCGTGGCACAAGTAGACCGTCCCTCCTCAGCCTAAGGCTGCTGCTAAGCAGGCACCCTGATGGAGTGTCCAGGGCCATTCTCCTGTACCAGTGGGGCAGGTTGGCCTATTTCAGCTGGAACTGGCTGTCCCTAACTTCTGGACAGATGGGTTCTGAGGTAACAGGCTAGGGTCTGGTTCTCAGCTTCAAACACTTTCCAAAGATGAAGCCAGGCATTTTCCACCTGCAAATCCTTCAGAAGCCCTTGCTTTGGAAGCAGAGTTTCTGCCCTGCTGGACTGCAAAGCAGTGGAAAGGCTTCCTCCTTGCCATCAGGGCAAGGGGCTTTATTCAAGATACTTTCTTACCCCAAAAGACAGGAGAATGGCGGCCTATTCTAGATCTAAGATACCTGAACAAGCATCTGTTGAAACCAAAGTTCAAAATGTTGACTCTGGCAATGATATTGCCTTCCCTAAGGCCAGGGGACTGGCTAGCTTCCCTGGACTTCAAGGATGCCGATTTTCATGTTCTGATCAGGCTTCTCACCGAAAGTACTCAGGTTCCGAACTGCCCTCAGGCCACTACCAGTTCAGGGCAATGCCCTTCGGCCTTACCTCTGCGCCAAGGTATTCACAAATGTCTCGCTGTAGTGGTGGCTCACTTAAGAAGGCAAAGGATTGCTGTGTTTCCCTACCTGGACGACTGGCTCATTGCGGGTCAGTCTCCAGGTCAGGTAAATCCCACTTGCAAGTCACCCAGCAGCTTCTCACTTCCTGGGATTCCTGCTAAACTTACCAAAGTCAGGTTCTGGAACCAGTTCAGGTCCTAACTTTCATAGGTGCAGAATTGAACACAAGGTTAGCCAGGGCTTTTCTTCCTCGGAAAGGGTGGACAGACTCATCGCCCTGGCATCCTCCTTTACCCTCGGGTCTCTCGACCAGCAAGGCATTTTCTGCAACTCCTCGGGCACATGTCTGCTTCCACAGCTGTCGTGCAGGGCAAGATTCAGATGAGGGACATTCAGTTCCATTTGAGGCCTATTGGTCTCAAAGGAAGGACCCCTACCAAGTTGGTCCCAGTTACTCAAACTCTGATCCTAGCCCTCCACTGGTGGCAGGTCCAGAACAATTTAAGACAGGGGTTCCCTTCATTCCCATTTCTCACTCCCTCACCCTCACCACGGATGCCTCCCTGGTGGGGTGGGGGCTCACCTGGCGACCTTGCCACTCCAGGGGTATGGTCTCCTCAGAGTCTCTGCTCACATCAGTCTTTTGGAACTCAGAGCTGTCTTTTTTAGTTCTTGGTGTTTCAGATTCTGTCCAGAACAAAGTGGTTCAAGTCAGGACAGACAATACCACCACAATGTGGTACATCAACAAGCAAGGGGCACTCGGTCTTCCAGCCTTGTGCACGAAGCAATGAAGTTGTGGTCTCTGGCTTCTCCCTGAACCTCCCTGATAGCAGTTCATCTCCCAGGGAAGGACAATGTCCTGGCGGGGCCCTCTCAGCAGAATTTCTCAGGGCCATCACAGAATGGGCTCTGAATCCCACAAGTGCTGGGGTCTGTCTTTGCCAGATGGGGCACTCCTCAGATAGATCTTTCGCATGCCCCAGACAACCACCAACTTCCTCTTTTCTGTTGCAGGCCTCCAGTTCTGGGCTCAGTCCTCTGGGCCTTTCTGTTAGGACTGGAAGGGAAGTTCCTGTATGCCTTTCCCCTTTCCTCTCCTTTTCAGGGTACTAGTAAAAATCAGATCTCAACCTTGCAGAGTGATTCTGATTGCCCCAGATTGGGCCAGACAGCCCTGGTACCTGTGCTCCTGTGTGGCAGTCCACCCTGCCCTGAGCCTGCCCAGAGTCCCACGACTTACTGGCCTGTGCACAGGGGAAGTGTAGTATCGGACCTCAAATCCCTCCACCTCAAGGCTTGGCTCTTGAGGGCTAGAATTGGCTGACTTACACCTTTCTCAAGGTGTCATGGATATTTTAAAGGCTTCAAGAAGCCTTCACTAGAGCCACTTATAATTCTAAGTGGAAGAGGTTTTCCATCTGGTGCTCTGAGAGGCAGATTATCCCAGAATCTGCTGATCTTCCCATTCTACTGGACTATTTGGTCCATCCCAGATTCCTAGGCCTTAGACCAGCTACCTGAAGGTTCATCTGGCAGCTGTCTCTGCCTTTGTGTCAGCAGGAAGCCTGCCTCCCTTTCTTCTCACGGTGTTCTCAAGTTTTTTAAAGGGTTACTTCTACTAACCCTCCTTTTTCGGGAACCAGCTCATGGGACCTGAATATTTGCATTGCTCAGTTAATACAACCCCTTTAGAGCCTCTGTCTTCTGCAGGGCTCAAGTATTTAACGGAAAACCGTTTTCCTAGTAGCTATCACCTCTGCCAGCGCAAAGTGAGCTACAGGCCCTGTCAGTGGAAGAAGATTTTATCTCTTTCCACAGAGATAAGGTAGTCCTTAGGACTAGCCAAAGTTTTGCCTAGGTGGTTTCTGATTTCCTGAATCAATCTATCTCTCCCAGTATTTTCACTGAGCATTCTTCCTCAGGTGAGAGGAGACTGCACAGCTTGGATGTCAAAAGAGCCTTAAGCTACTATTTAGGCGCACCAGAGGTCATAGGTTGAATCCTCCAACTCTTTCTTACCTATGGTAGTGAAGGAAACCTGCCACTAAAGAGAACAATTGCAAGGTGGATTGTTTCTTGTATCAATTCTGTTATCCAGAAACTGGGTGAATACCCCCCTCAGGATTGAGGGCCCACTCCTGAGGGTACAGCTGCGTCTCTAGCGGCTGCTAGAGACATCCCATTCTGGAGATTTGTCCAGCTGCTACCTGGAAGACAGTTCACACCTTTGCAAAGCATTATTCCCTGGATGTCCAGTCAGGAGAGATGCTCAGGTTTGACACAACTGTGCTCAGGCCTATTCCTAAGTAGGTTTCTGACCCTCCTCCCTGGAGGTACTGCTGTGTAATCTGCTATTGTTATAATATAGCAAGACTTCATGGTGTTTGAAGAAAAAATTACTCACCTTAGTAATTGCTTTTCTTCTCATGGAGTCTTGCTATGTCCTAACCACCTCCCTGCCCCTCTCAGAACTTTTACTTGGGTAGGGGTGGCGAATTGGTGCAAGCACTGTGTCATGCCATTGTAGTTTTTCCCTTACCCTCTTTTCCTTTGGGTTAGGGATCTAGATTGTTTCATTTAGGTTATTTATATTGCCCCTTCCTGGACTTGAGTCTTTGGGGAAGGGGTTCATATATTGCTTGTCAAGGGTGGTAAACAGAACCATAATACCATCAATTTTTGTTATTATGGCTCTGAGTGTTTCTTTGTTCTTTATATTGTTGTTATTACTACTAGTAGGTAGCCATGGGCTAGTGTTAGTTTTTTTCCACACAGACCTCCGTCCTTTGATGTTAGCTTCGTAGATCTGACAGTTTCATTTGAAACTGCCAGATGAAACTTTGAACTGGCGCCCTCGCTGTAGAACTCAGATCTTCTGGGTTAACTCCTTCCTCTCCGGGCAGTTCAGCTGCAGTGGCGGACTGTTATTGTTATAATATAGCAAGACTCCATGAGAAGAAAAGAAATTACTAAGGTGGTAATTTTTCTTTTTTTTTCCCGTAGGTCATGTCTCGATGGAGGGCAAAAACCTCCAGAATGAGCCCCATTTCATGCAGCCAGTGCCATGCGGCGAAAATATTAATCACCAACCAGCGCGACCGTTGTCTTTTTGTGTCTTGGCCGGCTTCATGACGTAGTTGATGTAGCGCCTGTTTCTCCATGGACTGCGGGTCATCAAGCAATGCGTGTGGAAAGTAGGCGAGCTCCACTAACTTTTCGAAGTCGGGCGATGCACTCGTTGGGCAAACCACGCTGTCTCGGCCTTTCTATGGACGAGGAGGAGAAGCCTCAGCTACTAGTAGCCTAGCCATTGCCGAGGCTCCTTCCACGGAGGAGGTCTGCCCGCTCCTTTGGAGGTGGGCGGGAGGTGCCGCTATGCGATCGCCCCCGAGGTGAAGAGCTCCCCGGTGTCAGACCAGCAGTTACTGAGCCCTGAGTCGGCACTGTCCTCCGGCCGTTGTAGGCCTCTCGCGTTAGTGGCACCATGGGCCTAGCCAGACGTCGTTGGCACTGACGTAAACGCCCACGGTAAGCTTCTGTCAAACCCGTTCACGTACCCGATCTGACTAGCCTTTATTGCTGTGGGGTTGATGCGGCGCTGTCTTTGTCTATGTCTCCTTGGCACCCGTCATGGCGCCAGGGTTGAGCCGCAGCCGCCATGTCCTCGTTACTTGGCACCATGGGGCTGTCAGTTCCATGATCTGTCGCTTCTGCCTCGGCGCTGTTGCCCCGCCGTGGAACTGGGAGGTGGGTCCTCAGCGCCATTGCTGGCACCGTGGAACCAGGCGGGCGCGTCCTTCAGCGCCCGCTGGGGCTTTCATGGCGCCATCTTCATCCTCGGCTACTCTCTGGCGTGAGGCCGGATGGCGCCGTGGCTGATCCCGACTCTGGAGCTCCTGTTCGGACTGGGCCGTGCCCCTATGGATTCTGCTAGAGTAGTGCTGTGGGGGGGCACTGGCACTGGCCCAGGCATGACTTTGGTCTCTGGCACCCCCTTTGGCAAAGATGGCAGTGGGCGCCCTCCTACGGTCTGGCACAGGGCCTCGGCCTCTACCTCCTCGGAGGCAGAGGCGGGGTCTGTCTGACTCTTTGGGGTTGACTGTTAGAGTGGGCAGCCCAGTAATATCCTCGACAAGCCGGAGTCAGCCCCCTTCTGAGGTGGGGTCAGTGGCTACCGAGACTGGGGTCAGAGGTGCTGACCAGCGGGCAGTGGTGCAGGCCACTATTGCTCTGCAGCCCGGTCTTGGTGGGTTCACTGACCCCTAAGTAGTGGTACCCCCATCTGTGGTCTGCCTGGATCGCCCAACTTTGGGGCCGATCACAGCACCTATGAGAGGGAAGGGTGCTGTGCACTGGATAGCTCCTTCAGGTGCTGCCCAGAGCTGCCAGCTACCTAGACTGGCTCTCTCGAGGAGGAGGGCTCTTTCGGACTCCGAGGGGTCGAGGGGCGTGGGGTCTACATGGCGGCCTTTTTTGGGGGTCCACCCGGGCTCTGGGAGAATCTGTAGTGCGGATCTCTGCTCTTTCTCCTCGGTTTGTTTGAGAGAGCCCCATTCTTTTGAGGTAGGGGACCGTCCTTCTGGACCTGTACAGCCCCGGTTGCTTCACAGGAGGGATTCTTCTGGGCACAGCCAAGGCAGTACCGAAATGGTTGTTCAGCTGTCTGCTGTGGGGTCTTCTGGGGCACCTTCTTCCGTGGGTGCTCCCGGTCTGCTCCTTAGCCCAGGCGGAGGTCAGCCGACATCTCTTCTCGGCTCTGTCCCCATTCCTCTGCCACATTCTCCTGCGCTCCCAGGCATCCTTGGTCCTAGCGGGCCTCTCTCCTGGGAACAGTTCAGAGCGGTGGCTGCACGGTTTCCAGCTTACGTTAGGGCGATGGACAGTCAGGTTTTTCAACCTCCCACTGAGCAGCCGGCCTCTAAACAGCTGGTGCCCTCCATCTCCTCATCCCCCTCTTCTGGGGGAGAAGAAACTTCTGTCCACATCTCTCCAGCTGCTGATCTCGCTGAGTATCAGCGCTTCTTCGTGAGGATGTTGGAGGACTTGCACCTCACCCCGCCACTGTTAGCAATCCTGAGCACTTGGCGCACGCTTTTCTGGGTGATTTTGGCGAGGCCACCCTTGTGGTGCCGCCCTGGCCTGCTCCCTTTCAGGAGGCGTCGTTGCATTCCTGGCAGAGGCCCTTCTCTGGAATTCCTGCCCCATGGGATCTCAGCCAGAGGTATTGCGCCCCCCCCGGAGTCTCCAGGTTCCATGCCTCATCCACAGTCCGAATTGACACAGTTGGATACTCCTGATGGGCTTTGCGCCCTTCACCGTGACTGGACCCCAGATCAAGACTCCTTGGATTTTGACTTCTGGGGTAGGAGGACTTTCTACTCGGCACGGTTATTGCTTTCCATTTCTTCACATCAGGCCCACTATGCAGCCTATGACAGGTTCTTGTGATCCAGGCTAGCTCAACTCCCAGCCTCATTGCCTGATACAGAGCAAACCAGACAAGTCATTGCACTCTCTGCGCGTGGCCTGGAGCTAGCAAGGCACCAAGCGAGGGCATCCTATGATGCCAACGAGGTAGCTACCAGGGTCGTATGGACCGCGATCTGCACTAGGCAGATGGCAAGGCTGCGTCTTTCCCGGTTGTCACCCTTGGCCCGGCGTAGGATGATTAACTCTGCTCACCTGAGAACCTATCTCTTCTCCTGTAGAGCGAGACAGCGCTTTGTCGGGGCAACTTCCTCCTCTCTTCGGGGGGACCCCATCTCACTCTCCCCACACTCGGGCCTCTCCAGGCCCTGAAGATTCTCCCTCTTAGTGTGTCACCCACTGAGAGCAAAGGGACTTTGTTCCTTAGGGTGTAAAAGAAAACCTGTAAAAGAAAAACCCCTTCGGGGGGGGGGTTCGGCACTCACCCAACAGTGATGAACGGTGAAGATTGACACAGATAAGATATGAAAATTATGTACCTACCATAATTATGATCTTTCTGTGTATATTCACCATTAACATCAAAGTCCCACCCTCCATCCCCCTGGGGCCTCAGTTTCTGGCTTCCCCTCCCTCTCTGTGCCCATCCCTTCCCCCTCTCTTTTCTTGTCAGGAGTGGGGTAAAACAGGGATACACAGGGGGATAATGTTCCGAGGAAAGAGGACAGCATGGGGGCACTCCTTTTCCAGTGCTTTGGCTCCACCCCGTGGGGTGGGAGTTGACAGTTACCCTCCAGTCTCTCCTCCTCCTTGTTTCCATCCAACTTATTTCTCCTTGTTTATTACAAAAAAAAAAAAAATAAAAAAAGTGTTCCTTTTTTCATCAATAATCTTTCCTCGAGACGGTGTTAATTCTCTGTACCCTGTCCTTCTTCCAGAATAGCCGACTCTGCTTATCTGGAGTGTTTTGCCAGCCATTCTGTGCCTTGAATTCTTGCAGTTCCTATGTAATCTGGAGATGGACCAGAGTCTGGGATGTTTAACTCCCCCCTCTCCTCCTAAATTCTTTACCCACCCTGTCTCTCTCTTCCATTTCCAGAGATTGGGGCCCCTCCCAATCCCTTTAGTTTCCAACTTTTTCTTCCTCTTCTGTCCTCTCAGTTGTTATTTCTCCTTTTAGTTTATATATCTTTTCCTTTTTCTGTCCCTGGACTTCCTTGTCCCACCCTCACTTCCTTCCTCTTACCTCTCAGCGACTCAGAACTGGCGGGCAGGCAAGCGTCGGCCAGCCTAGAGCCAACTTCGTGGACGCCACACAGTCGTCGGCTCACCTACCTAAAAAAAAAAAAAAAAAAGCTCACGGGATCCTGACCTCTGGCCGAGTACCCAACAGTGATGAATGGTGAAAATGCAGAGAAAGATCATAATTACAGTAGGTACGTAATTTTCATTTCTCCTGAAATAGGACGCCTAAGTAGATGTAGCTTGTTACCACCTCTAATTTTTCTATTCCCACTTTCAACCAACATGAAATCATGCTGTATTCTGACTATATGCAGTTCGCCCCAGTACTTGAACTGCTCAGAGAGTAGAGGGTCAACTCTATGCCTAAGCATAGAATGTTGAGCTCAAGCTCGGTTTTCAAACCTCTGTATCTGGTACTCGTCAGTGTAACCATCAGATTCTTTACTCCGCTGAACTGTAAAGTCGCTCCGGAGATCTCTCCTTCGCTTCAGTTTGGTAAAAGTTTGAATCGGTCGTTATTCAACTGCTTTCTTATTTTATTTGGTATTCTGATCTCTGTCTATGGTACAGTAAGTGTAGCTAGTAGGTAGCTTATAGTGTTTTTGTTAGAACTTGTTTTTTCCTTCAGTTTTCTCCCGGTCGGTCCGGTTGGGAACCAAAATAAATTCTTTACTGTTAATTCTTATCATTATTGTGGTTTCTGGTACTTATCGGTTCTAAAAAAAAAAAAAAATCCTTTTTTCGGGGGTCCGATAAGTGTGTTACTTGGCTTAAGCAGCTGTTAAGGTAACTGCATAAATAAGGCATGTCAGACAAACTCAATAATAAACTGGTCCACTGAGTTTCAGCACTGTTCAGTGCGGGGATGCCTTTGTAAGGCCGATCCCACCTCATCTGTGTTTACTGTCTGGGGTCTGACCACCTCAAAGAAGACTGCCAAATATGCAAAAACTTTCCCAAAGCCACTTTGGAAAAACATTAGAGTAGGCTGAAGGAAAGGGAGGTTACGAAGTTCACTGACCCGGATGGCCAGCCCGGTTCGGTTGCGACCGAACCTAAGGAGGTGCCCACTGACCTGGGCAATATCTCTCCGGGCAAAAGGAGAGTCAACTCTGGGGAGTCGGTTACATCAAAAAAATGCAAGTCAGCCGGTTCAGATCTGACACCTCATGTTCCGATCGCTGAAGATATTGCGAAAGCAATTTCAATAGTCCATTCGCTTTGCCCGGTCCCGACCGAACCGACACCGGTTCAAAGATGATCGATTCAGTCGGACATAGCTGCTTCTGAAACAGATCCTGAAGCATTCTGTGAAGGTGATTGGGAGGAGGAAGAAGATGATTATGAAGGTGAGTTTGAAGACCTAGATGAGCCAGTAGAGCCGGACATCTCCCCAGAAAAGTCTTCCACTGTTCCTCCTCCCAGGCTTTGAGTCCCCCTCTCATTTCTTGTTTTACAAGAAAGTAGCTCAGACTCTTCAGCATCCGATGGAAGAGGCTGATCAGGATCAGGAGCCTGATTATGTGGAAATGATGGATGTCCCAGAGTCAAATAAAGTGTCTATCCCTTTGTATAAATCCCTGGGGAAACGGACACAGAAAATTATGCAGTTTTCCACATCCATCCCTCCTGTGGATAAAAGAATGGACAGGAGGTATGCTTTGTCAGGTCCTGGGATGGAATTCCTGTTATCTCATTGCAGCCATGTTGGTATAGTGCAAGCTGCAGCCTGTGACACGGCTAACATTCCCCTGGCATCTCACCCCGGCCCCAAGACAAGGATTCCAGGAAAGTGGATGCCATGGCAAAGAAACCGTACTTGGCATCTTCTTTGTGACTCAGGCAATCATATTACATGGAATATTCAGCCAGATACCAGAAGTCTATGTGGAATACGGTTCTGAAGCTGGTTAAGAATGCCCCTCCCCAGCTAGCCAAGGAGCTGGAACAGGTGGTTATAGATGGTATTGAGGCATCCAAAGTGCAATTTCATGCTGCTGTGGACTTGAATGAAGTACATTCCAGGGTCATGACTACATCTATCTCCATGAGGAGATTTGCGTGGCTTAGGTGTACCAGTCTGTCACAGGATTCCCAGACTAAGGCCATGGATTTTCCTTGAACTGGTAATTCTCTGTTTGGGGAGCAAACCGAGGCTTACATGAAGAAAATGGACAAGTACAGGACCACCTACAGGAGTGCTACAGCCAAAGAAAGGTAGGCCACTCCTCAGAAGCAGCAATTCAGGGCTGGCAGGGGCAGGCCCTTTCACGTGCCTTTTTACCAAGCCCAGGCCGCCTCTTCTTTCCAGCAGAGGGGGGTTCTTTAGGGGAAGAGGCAGACGAGGGATGACCAGGACCCCATCATCCTCTCAGTCCAAGCCCCCTGCCAAAGAAACGCCCTGCGGTTTCAGTCAGAGTCGCCTCCCCAGTTCCAGTAGGGGGCAGGCTGGCTCACTGCTTCCTGGCCTGGAAGTCTATAACTTCAGACAAATGGGTTCTGGAAGTAGTGAGCCAGGGACCTGCTCTCAGTTTTAAAAGGTTCCCAAAAATGAGGGCAAAGTCTTTCAGTCCTCCTTCTCCCTTGGAGACAGAGGCCTTAGAGGCAGAAGTCTCCTGTCTGCTGTTTCTTCAGGTAGTAGAGAAGGTACCAATTTGTCACAGGAGAAAAGGACTGTATTCCAGACACTTTCTTACCCGGAAAAGACAGGGGAGTGGTGACCCATCCTAGATCTAAGATACCTGAACAAACGCATACTAAAGCCAGAGTTCAAGATGGTGACTCTGGGAATAATTCTTCCCTCTCTGAAACCAGGAGACTAGCTAGCCTCTCTGGATCTCAAGGATGCCTACTTCCACATACCTATCAGACGTTCCCACAGAAAGTACCTCAGGTTCGAGTTGCACTCACGTCACTACCAATTCAGAACAGTGCCTTTCGGCTTAACATCTGCTCCAAGGGTGTTCACCAAGTGTCTAGCAGTAGTGGTGGCATTCCTCAGGGGACAGGGTATCCTTCTGTTTCCATACCTGGATGACTGGCTCATCGTGGGTCAGTTCTCAGACCAAGTCAAGTCTGCTCTAGAGGTCACTCAAAAACTTCTAGACTCCTTAGGATTCATTCTGAACCTAGAAAAGTATTTTCTGGAACCATCCCAGCTTCTCACTTTTATAGGGGTGAAGCTAGACACCGTTCAGGCAAGGGCTTTTCTCCCTCTACCAAGGGTTCAGTCCCTCATCACTCTGGCTTCTTCTTTTCATTCTCTAGTGTCTCATCCAGCCAGACACTTTCTGCAGTTGCTAGGCCACATGGCAGCCTCCACTGCAGTGGTGTAAAGGGCAAGATTTCAAATGAGAAACATTCAGTTTCATCTCAGATCTTTCTAGTCTCAGAAAAAAGACCCTCTCTCCAAATTGGTTCCAGTGTCTCAAACTCTGGTTCAGGTTCTCCAGTGGTGGCTGGAGGAGGACAATCTATGACAAGGGGTCCCTTTCCTCAGTCAGGCTCCTTCAGTGATTCTCACCACAGATGCGCCTCTACTGGGATGGGGAGCCCACCTGGACCAGCTTACTGCCCAGGGAACCTGGTCTCATCGGGAGTCTCTTCTGCATATAAACCTTCTCGAACTCAGAGCTGTCTTTTTAGCACTTCAGACATTCTCAAACATTATTCGGGGGGAAAGTGGTGCAGATCAGGACAGACAGTATCACAACCATGTGGTATATCAACAAGCAGGGAGGCACTCTGTCCTCGGCCTTGTGCACAGAAGCCATGAAAATATGGTCTCCAGCTTATTCCCTTCAGGCTTCCCTGATAGCTGTGCATCTCCAGGGAAAGACAGCATACTAGCAGATGCTCTCAACAGGATTTCTCAAGGGCACCACGAATGGACCCTGAATCCCCTAATTCTTCAGGTAATGTTCAAGAGGTGGGGCACTCCAGAAATCTCTTTGCAGCCTCAGGCAATCGCCAACTTCCTCTGTTTTGCTGCAGACCCCCTCTTCTGGGATCCGTCCCTCAGAATGTTGTCTTATTGAACTGGACAAGCAGGTTTCTGTATGCTTTTCCTCCGTTTCCTGTGATATTCAGGGTCCTGATCAAGATCGGATACCAGCCTTGCAAAGTGATTCTGGTGGCTCCAGACTGGGCCAGACAACCATGATACCTCCTTCTATTGTCAATGTCAGTGACAATACCACTGTGTCTTCATAGACAGTACAATCTCCTCACCTCTTCACAGGGGAAGATACTGTATCCCAACCTTCAGCCTCTCAGACTCAAAGCCTGGCTCTTGAAAAGCTAGAATATGCAAGCCTGCAACTTTCCCAATAAGTCTTGAACATTCTAAAGGTTAGTAGAAAACCTTCTACTAGAAAAACTTGTAATTCCAAATGGAAGAGATTTGGTTTTTGTTGTTCTCAGAGGCATATTCAGCCAGATTCAGCCGATATTGCAACTGCTTTGGACTATTTGGTGCATCTTAATAGCTTAGGCCTCCGGCCTACTACTCTCAAGGTACATTTGACAGCTATATCTGCCTTCTTATTGACTGGGAAGGGCTCTTCCCTAGCCTTTCATCCAGTTTTTAAGAAATTCTTCAAAGGTCTGGTTCATATTAACCCCCCTTTTAGGGAACCTACTCCTGTTTGGGACATGAATATCTGTATTGCACAGGTTATGCAGCCCCCTTTTGAACCATTATCTTCAGCTAAGCTGAAATACTTGACTTGGAAAACTGTATTCCTGGTGCCATTACCTCTACCAGGAGAATCAGTGAATTACAGGCCTTATCAGTGGAACCTGATTTCATTTAATTTCACAAGGATAAGGTGGTCCTTCGAACCAACAGAAAGTTCCTTCCCAAGGTGGTATCAGACTTTCACTTGAATCAGTCTGTGTCATTGCCTGTATTTTTCACTGACCATTCTTCCTCTGGGGAGAGAAAACTACACAGTCTTGATGTAAAAAGGGCCATTAGTTACTATACAGAACACACTAAGGCCCACAGAAATGACTGTTCACAGCTGTTTCTTACTTATGAGGAAGTAGGAAAAGGTAAACCTGCTACCAAGAGGACTATAGCCAGGTGGATTGTCTCCTGTATTCAGTTCTGCAATTCAAAGTTTGTGAAGGAACCTCCTTCAGGCCTGGGGGCTCACTCCACCAGAGGTACAGCCGCTTCGGTCGCAGCAGCTAGAGATATACCCTTAGTGCAAATTTGGAAAGCAGCCACCTGGAAAACTGTTCACACATTTATCAAGCATTACTCTCTTGACATTCAGTCAAGAAGTGATGCTAGGTTTGGCACAGCAATGCTGCAGAGCTTGTTCCCAAAATAGGTTCTGTAACTCCCTCCTCCAATGGAATACTGCTTGGTAGTCTGCATATAGTTAGAATATAGCAATACTCCATGTTTGAAGAAAAAATACTCACCATTGTAATGTTTCTTCTAATGGAGTCTTACTGTATTCTGACCTCCCTCCCTGACTCGCCTCCTGGAACCTAGTTGTTTTGGGATGTGGTGTGGCAGGCACAGTGCTGCACCTCAGAGGTGTACTTGGCATACCTCTTCTTGTCTGAGGTTTTTATTGAATATATATTTGTTGTTTTCACTACCTACTTGGATTCTTTTGGGGGGTTTCTCAACTTTGAGTCTTTTACACCCACAAAACAACATGTTCAAACAACATGAAGTCTTGCTGTATTCTGATATATGTGGTTAGCCTCAGCACTTGAACTGCCTTGGAGAGGAAAGAGTTAACTCTATGCATGAGCACAGAACATTGAGCTCGAGCTCAGTTCAAACCTCTGTCTGCAGCACTTCAAAGTGTAACCTGCAGATTCTTTACTCCGCCTAACTGAACAGTCGCTCTGGAGATTGTTCCTTCACTTGTTCGGTTCGGTAAAATCAGTCGGTTTAAATACCGTTTTTTCGCTTTATTTCTTTTGGTTTCAAATCCCTGTCTGTGGTACAGTAAGTGTTATAGGTAGTGGACTTAGTTTTATTATGGTAATTTCTGTGGAAATTGTAAAAACTTGTCGATCGGGATGGTTTTGGAACCGACAGTGTTAGCTTTATTTTATTTCCTTATTTTCTAGTGTGAGGTACCAGTTCCTATCAGTTTAATAAAAATAAAAAAGGAATTTTAAACGTTTTTTTCTACGACCCATAACATGGTTAGTAACCGATTTGGGGGGGGGGTGTTACCTGGCTTTTAAGCTATAAAGGGTAAGTTGTTAACCTGCCCATGTCTGAGAAACCCAAGAAAAAAACTGGGCCCACTGAGTTTCAACACTGTAGTGAGTGTGGGGATGCCTTTGCTAAGGCAAACCCTCACACCACCTGTGTTTATTGTCTGGGGTTTGAACACCCTGATTCGGACTGCCAAATCTGCAAGAATTTTCCGAAGGCCACCCTGGATAAGAGATTGGGTAGGCTTAGGGAAAAGGAGGCAGAGACGTCCGCTAATCCGGATGGCCAGCCCGGTTCAGTTCCGCCTGAACCTGAGGGAGTGTCCACTGACATGGGCGATACTTCCTCGGGCAAAAGGAGAGCCGATGCTGAGGGGTCGGTTCAGTCAAAGAAAGAGAGGACATTGTCCGTTTCGGATCCAGAACTGCAATGTTCAACTGCCAAAGAGATAGCCAGGGCAATAAGCATTGTAGAATCACTTCATCCGGTTCTGGTAGGCGCTTGGTTCAGTTGATTTCCCCCGGTTCCGGAATATTGTCAGGATGAGTTTTATGAACCGGGATGGGAAGGGGATGACGATGATGATGGTGTAGAAGGTCTGGATAAGCCCATTGAACCAGACATCTCCCCAAACAGGCCTTCTAATGTTTCCCCTCCTAGGCTTTCTGAGTCCCCATCCCACTATTTGTCTTACAAAAAAGTAGCAGAGATCCTCCACCTCCCTCTGGTTGAACCTGTTGAGGAACAAGAGGAGCCTGATTTTGTAGAAATGATGGACATCCCAGAGTCCAAAAGGCTGTCTTTCAAACAACATGAAGCCTTGCTGTATTCTGACAATTGCAGTGATTCCCAACCTTTGAACTGCCCCGTTGAACTAAGGGTTAACTTTCCATGCAGGGCATGGAACGCTGAGCTCGAGCTCGGTTGAAATCTATTTCTGGAGTGTTTTAAACTCAAACCGTCAGATTCCTTACTCTGCCTCACTGAATGGTCACTCCAAAGATTTCTCCTTCCGCTCGGTTTGAAGTCGGTTAAAGTTTTCAGTTTTTCGTTGGTTTAAACCGAAACAAAGTATCCGCATAGTCGGTTCAGTCTCTGTCTGTGATGCCGTGAGTACTAGATAGGAATTGTTCTATTATTTCTGTGTGGAACTTGTAAAAGTGCGGTCGGTTCGATGGAACCAACCATTTGATTGTGACTTTTGCTATATTTAGTGTGTGGTTACCGGTTCTTATCGGTTCTAAACCGTTTTTTTCCCATACGCGTGACACGGTTAGGAACCGATAAGGGAGTCTTGCATGGCAGTTGCTGAAAAAAAGGTAAGTTTGGTTAGGTTGGCCATAGCTGAGAAACCCAAGAAAAAAACCTTGCCGACTGGGTTTCAACGGTGCAGTGAGTGTGGGGAGGTCTTTGCCAAGGCCGATCCCCACACCACCTGTGTTTATTGTCTGGGGTTTGACCACCTTGATTCAGACTGCCAAATATGTAAAAATTTTCCCAACTCTACCCTTGAGAAGAGATTAGGTAGACTGAGGGAAAAGGAGGCCGAGAAGTCCGCTGACCCGGATGGCCTGCCCGGTTCGGTTTCGACCGAACCAGAAGAAGTGCCCCCTGACCAGGGCGATACTACTTCGGGCAAAAGGAGAGCTGATTCTGAGGGATCGATTCTGACAAAAAGGAAGCGCAAAGATAAATCGACCGGTTCGGATCCAGAGGTTCATGTTCCGACCGCCGAAGAGATAGCCAGGGCGATTCAGATTGTGGAATCGCTCCGTCCGGTTCCGATCGATCCGGCTCCTTCTGGCAGGGGTTCGGTTCAGTTGGTTCCCCCGGTTCAAGAGTATACCCTTGAAGAGTTTTATGAACTGGAGTTTGAAGAGGAAGGGGAATTTGAGGATTATGATGCAAGTGAAGGTCTGGATGTGCCTGTGGAACCGGACATCTCCCCAGAGAGACCATCAGGTGTTTCCCCTTCTAGGCTTTCTGAGTCCCCTTCCCATTTTATGTTTTACAGGAAAGTGGCTGAAACCCCTCCAGCTTCCTATGGAAGAGGCTGTGGAAGATCAAGAAGAGCCTAATTATGTAGAGACGATGGATATCCCAGAGTCCAGGAGACTGTCTGTTCCCCTCCATAAATCTTTTGGGAAACGGACACAAAAAATCTTTGTCTCCGAACACTATACCTCCTGTGGATAAAAGAATGGACAAGACGTATACACTCTCAGGTTCAGACACGGAGTTCTTATATCAGCAATGAAGCAATGTTGGGGTAGTGCAGGCTGCTGCCTGTGACAAGGCAAATATTCCCTTGGTTTCACACACCCCTGACAAGGACTCCAGGAAGATTGATGCCATGGCAAAGAAGCAGTACATGGCGTCTTCTTTGGGACTCAGGCAGACGAATTACATGACCTATACAGCCAGGTACCAGAAGTCCAGGTGGGACACTGTACCGGCACTGGCTAAACAGGCCTCCCCCCAGCTAGCCAAGGAGCTGGAGGCGGTGGCTGCAGATGGGATTGAGGCATCTAAAGTGCAATTTCATGCTGCTGTGGACTCTAATGATGTTTCATCAAGAGTTATGGCTACATCTGTGGCTCTTCGGAGGATGGCTTGGCTCGGATGTACTGGCCTCTCGCAGGACACCCAGGCTTAGGTTATGGATTTTCCTGTAGTGGGTAATTCTCTGTTTGGGGAGCAGACCAAGAATTACATGAAGAAGATGGACTACAGGACCACTTACAGGAGTGCTCAGGCCAAGGAAAGACAGGCAACTCCTCAAAGGCAGCAGTCTAGGGGCAAGGGCAGGCCTTTTCAAAGGCCTTTTTACCAAGCACAGGTCTCTTGTTCCTTTTCGCAGAGGGGGTTCTTCAGAGGGAGAGGCAGAAGGGGGATGAGCAGGCCTGCATCCACCCCTCATCCTAAAGCCTCTGCCAAGCAGACACCCTAATGGGTCTGCCCGGGTCGACTCTCCTATTCCAGTAGGGGGCAGGCTGGCTTACTTTGTCCAGGACTGGACATCTATTACAACAGACAAGTGAGTCCTGGAAGTAGTAAGCCAGGGACTGGTTCTCAGCTTCAAAAAATTTTCCAAAGATGAGGGCCAGATCTTTTCCACCTGCAAATCTTTCGTAAACCCTTGCCCTAGAGGCAGAGGTTTCTTCTCTCCTAGCTTTAAGAGCTATAGAGAGAGTACCTACCCTACACTGGGGCAAAGGACTGTACTCCAGGTACTTCCTTGCCCCAAAAAAGACAGGGGAGTGGCGACCTATCCTACATCTAAGATACCTGAACAAACATCTTTTAAAACCAAAGTTCAAGATGGTAACTCTGGGAATAATCTGTCCCTCTCTAAGGCCAGGGGACTGGTTAGCCTCCCTGGACCTCAAAGATGCCTACTTTCACATTCCCATCAGGTGCTCCCACAGAAAGTACCTCAGGTTCGAGTTGCTCTCAGGCCACTATCAGTTCAGAGCAATGCCCTTTGGCCTAACCTCAGCTCCAAGAGTTTTCACAAAGTGCCTGGCAGTAGTAGTTGCCTTTCTAAGAAGGCAAAAGATTTCCACATTTCCTTATCTGGACGATTAGCTATTTGTGGGTCAGTCTCCAGACCAAGTCAAGTCTCACCTGCAAGTGACCCAGCAAGTGCTCACTTCCCTAGGATTTCTTCTCAGCCTTCCCAAATCAGTTCTCGAACCAGTCCAGCTCCTTACCTTTATAGGGGCAGAACTGGACACACTCAGAGCAAGAGTCTTTCTTCCTCTAGAAAGGGTAAGGGCTCTTATGGAACTAGCTTCTTCCTTCAGCCTTCAGGTATCTCGACCAGCAAGGCATTTCCTCCAGCTCTTGGGCCACATGGCAGCTTCAACAGCAGTGGTCCAAGGGGCAAGATTCCAGATGAGGGATATTCAGTTCCACCTGAGAGCTTACTGGTCTCAGAGAAAGGACTCCCTTACCAAACTGATTCCAGTGACTCTGACCTTGATCCAGGCCCTCCAGTGGTGGCAGGATCAGGACAGTTTAAGGCAAGGTGTTCCTTTTGTTGATCAGCCTTGTTCAGTGGTCCTTACCACGGATGCTTCTCTTCTGGGCTGGGAGCCCACCTGGCATCCCTCACTGCCCAGGCCCTGTGGTCCCCCCAAGAATCCCTTCTCCACATCAATCTTCTAGAGCTCAGGGCAGTTTTTCTAGCTCTAAAAGTGTTCTCACAGTCAGTTCAGAACAAGGTGGTTCAAGTCAGAACAGACAACACTACCACCATGTGGTACATCAACAAGTAGGGAGGCACTCGGTCCACGGCATTGTGCACAGAAGCCATGAAGTTGTGGTCCCTGGCTTATTCCCTGCAAGCCTCTCTTGTAGCAGTTCACCTTCCAGGCAAGGACAATGTGCTAGCAGATGCACTGAGCAGGATTTCTCAGGGCCATCACAAATGGTCCCTGGACCCTCAGGTTTTGAAAGTGATTTTTTCAAGGTGGAGCACTCCAGAAATAGATCTCTTTGCAGCCCCAGACAATCACCAACTCCCCCTCTCTTTTTTTGCAGACTTCCAGTCTTGGGCTCAGCCCCCATGGATGCCCTGATTCTGAATTGGGAAGGGAAATTTCTGTATGCCTTTCCCCCCTTTCCACTCCTGTTCAAAGTTTTAGTCAAAATAAGGTCTCAACCTTGCAAGGTGATTCTGGTTGCTCCAGATTGGGCCAGACAGCCCTGGTACCCCTTGTTGCTGTCCCTAGCAGTCCATCTTCCCCTATCTCTTCCCAGGAATTACAACCTGTTAACATCCTCTCAGGGGAGGATTTGGTACCCCAATCTTCAGTCCCTCAATCTCAAGGCATGGCTCTTGAAGAGTTAGAGTTTGCAGATCTGCATCTTTTCCAAGGGGTTCTGGACATCCTCAGAGCTTCTCGAAACCCTCCACCAGAAAGACTTACAACTCCAAATGGAAAGATTCAGTATTTGGTGTTCTAAGAAGAATATTTCTCCAGACACTGCTGAATTGCTTACGGTTCTGGATTATATGGTCCATCTTAATGGCCTAGGCCTCAGACCAGCTACTCTCAAGGTACACTTATCAGCTGTTTATGCATTTTTGTCTGTGGGGAAGCCTTCCTCACTATCTTCCCATTCTGTGTTCTGTAAATTTTTTAAAGGATTGTTTCACACCAATCCCCCTTTTAGAGACCCTGCCCCTGCCTGGGATTTGAATGTTTGCATTGCTCAGCTTATGCAACTAACCCTTTGAGCCTATGTCTTCAGCAAAGCTTAAGTACTTGACTTAGAAAACTGTGTTCTTGGTAGCTATCACCTCTGCCAGGCGTATCAGTGAATTGCAAGCCCTGTCAGTGGAACCTGATTTTATCTCCTTTCATAGGGATAAAGTGGTCCTTAGAACCAATAGAAGATTCTTGCCCAAAGTGGTTTCAGACTTCCATTTGAACCAGTCTGTGTCTCTCTCTGTTTGCTTCACTGATCATTCTTCCTCAGGAGAGAAGAGGCTATACAGTTTAGATGTCAAAAGAGCCCGTAGTTACTACATAGAGCGTACCAAGGGTCACAGGTTTGACTCCCTCCAGTTGTTCCTCACTTATGGAGAAGTGGGAAAGGGCAAACCTGCCACCAAAAAATCTATTGCCAGGTGGTTTGTGTCTTATATACAATTCTGCTATGAAAAACTGGGAAAAACTCCACCCTCAGGCCTGAGGGCTCATTCCACAAGAGGTACAGCTGCTTCCCTGGCTGCGGCCAGGATATTCTCTCCTAGAAATTTGTCAAGCAGCCACCTGGAAACCGTCCACACCTTTACAAGCATTACTCCTGGATATCCAGGCTAGGAGTGATGCTCGGTTCATCACAGCAGTACTTCAGAGCCTATTTCAAAGTAGGTTCTGACCTCCTCCTTGAGGTACTGCTTGGTAGTTCGTAATTGTCAGAATACAGCAAGACTTCATGTTGTTTGAAGAAAAAATTACTCATCTTAGTAATTATATTTCTTCTAATGGAATCTTGCTGTATTCTGACCTCCCTCCCTGCCTCCCCTCTCAGAACCTGTTTTTGGGAAGTGGGTGGGCAGGTGCAGTGTTGCACCCCAGGGGTGTATTTGCTGGCACCCTCCTCCCTTTTGTTTGGGTGCTTATTTATTATTGTTATTTTTTTTAAGTACACTGGGTTTAGTTTTTGGGTTTCCTGACTTGAGTCTTCCTTGGAAATCCAAAACTTTACAGCCAGTTGGCTAGTAGAATTTTTACAATTTCCAGATATAATTTTTAGCTTAGTTGGGCTAGTAAGAATCTGAGGGTTTGAGTTTAAAACACTCCAAACAGAGACTTCAACCGAGCTTGAGCTCAGCATTCCATGCTCTGCATGGAAAGTTAACCCTTAGTTCTCCGGGCAGTTCAAAGGTTGGGAATCACTGCAATTGTCAGAATACAGCAAGACTCCATTAGAAGAAATATAATCACTAAGGTGAATAATTTTTTCTCACTGCCTAGTGTAATTGTTTTAGTTTTTTTTTACCTCATAGTTTTACATTTTAGTTTTGCTTATTGGTTCCTCGTGGTTCCTGTGAACCGAGGGATAACCGATCCTTTTTATGTTTGCTTGCACGCATGTGGAAGAAACTTAGTGCCATCATCCGAGTTTTCGGAGGTGTGGCAGCCCTCTTCTAATTCAGTCAGTGTGTTTGCAGGCGTGGCCGCAGTTCTCCAGTGCCTGCTGGAGCTGTTTATGACAGCAGTCCAAAATGCAGTGGCATACAGTTGAAAGGGGGAGCTATGCTTCAGTGAGCAGCGATAAAATATCGCCTGCTCATGTGCGCTCCCCCTACACACACACACACACAGCGCACGATACCGCGTGCTCGCCTCCACTGTATAGCACCCCCAAACAGAGTTCTATGCCACGCCTGGTGCCCACCCCAGCGTAGACTACATATGTAGCCGACTGGGGTGGCCAATCCCCATCGGCTCCACTCTCCCACCCCAGAAACAGGGTGCCACGCTGGAGCCCACCCAGCGTGGCAACAGATGCTTCGCCAGCGGGGTGCCCAATCCTCTGTCGGCTCCACGCCCCAAACAGTTGTCCTTGTGCCACGCTAGAGCCCACCCCAGCGTGGCAAATGTCCCATGTCGTCTCCTCCTTTGTTTAAAAAAAAAAAAAAAAAAAAAACCCTGAAACAGAAAAACGGTCCCTTGCTGTCTCTGCCCCCACCCGCGCCCACCTACGCGTACCCTGCCTCCCCACACCCCTCACCCCATACTTACCTCTGGACTCCTAGCGGACGATCGTCGTGGTGGATCAGGAACACGCCTGCACTCTTCAAAGCCGACCACGAATTCAGGAAATGCCGGTAAGCTGTATAATGGGATAGATAGGGTTTTTTCAACTTTGCTGCATATCTTAGGCATTGTTTGGAATTTTTGCACCAAATTTTCAACATGGGGTTTTTGGGACCCCTTCTCATGAATGCTCTCACTGTCATGGCGTGAATCAGGCCCGAAGGGTGATTTTGCAGTCACTGCACGAAATTGCCTTTTGGGACCAAGTAACGAAATGACACTGCCACTGTTCATAAGTTGGGCTCTCAAAAAGCCTATGTTGAAAATTTGGTGGAAAAATTCCTAAAAATGACTGTTTTACGAGCATGCGTTTGCGCAGTTCCTACGCACGCTCGTAAGTTCGCGAATTATCAATATTTTCACTCCAGATTTTCAAAATTGCCATTTTACCATACCTCCTTATGAGCAGTACAGCTGTCATTTTTCACATCTTGCCCAAAACGTGTTTCAGCCCATGTAGCGCACAATGGCGCAGTCGGTGTGTGAAATCAATGTATGGGACACATTAAGAAAATCACAGTGACACTGTTCATGAGCAGAGGTCTTAAAATGGCTATGTTGAAAATTTGGTGAAAAAATTCCAAAATGACTCTTTACGAGCGTGGATTGCAGCAGTTCCTACGCACGTCGAAGTGTGCGATTTTCAATATTTTCACTCCAGATTTTCAACATTGCTATTTTATTACACTTCCTTATGAACAGTACAGCTGCCATTTTTCACATCGCTCAAAATGTGTTTCTGCACATGTAGCGCATAATGGTGCAGTCAGTGTGCAAAAGCAATGTTTGGGACAGATTAGTAAATCACAGTTACACTGTTCATGATCGAGGTCCCAAAATGCCTGTGTTGACAATCTGCTGTAAAAAATCCCCAAACTAATTACATTACGGGTGTGCGTTGCACAGTTTCTATGCACGCTCGTGACTTCAGTTTTTAGTATTTTTACTGCAGATTTGCAACATTGCCATTTTTTACACCTCCCCATGAACAGTACAGCTGTCATTTTTCACATCCTGTTCGGAATGTGTTTTTGCACCTGTGGTGCTAAATGCCGTAGTTGCTGTGCATAAGCAGCTTTCGGCTAACAAACTGATATTGCCACTGTTCATGAGATGGAGGGTCACAAAAAAACCATGTTGAAAATTTGGAGTGAAAATACCAATGAATGCCTGAGGTGTTAGGGTTTCCAACCATAACGCCCCACCCTGTAGAGAATGACAGGCATCAGGGGTGTGACTTGGGATTCTTGTCTGTAATGCTCATACCATTCCACACCCTACAGCCAGTGAAGAGGCATCGAGGTATGCCTTGGACTCTTCGGCCCCAAAGTTCACCCCATTCTCCTATACCGCACCCATCTCACCGTATTTCCTGATGGAATGGGGTGCGCATAAGGGCCAAAGACCCCAAAGCACACCGTGACACTTGTCAGTGTCTGCAGGGTAGGGTGTGGTGAAATGGCGTGGCCGTTACACCTGACGACCCAAAGGCACACCCCAATGCCTGTCACTGCCTGCAGGGTGGTGGTGGTGGGGTTGACTTCAGTTCAGTACTTCACCGCCATTCCTATTATGCAGCTCTGTAACTTCTACACTAGCAGTGCCAATGCCAGCAAGCAAACATTCGGCATTGACAAATGCTTCTTTCTTTTGAATCAGAACCTTTTTCTAAGGGTTCCAGTTACTTTTTTCTTTGTTAAATTTAACCGCAGTTGAACTGAGGTTATTCGGTTCCCTCAGCAGTTTTCTCGGTTCCGGAGCCGATCGGAACTGCTAGTTTTTGGACTTTATTGGTTACTGAACCGACTGCTACTCTTTTTGGAACTGACCACAAATATTTAAATTCTGTTTTTTGTCGGTTCCCGGTTCCTGTTTTCTTAAAATGTCAGATGAGCCAAAAAAGAAAACAGGACCTCCTGGTTTTAAGAATTGCCTGAAGTGTGCAGAGGTGTTTGCCAAGGCAGACAAACATGACCTATGTTTTATCTGTTTTGGCCAACAGCATTTTTCTGAAAATTGTGAAATTTGTAAGTCTTTCCCTGACAAGATGGTGGAAAAACATAGGGAGAGTCTTAAAAGAAGATTGGAGGAGGGGTCCATGGGCTCTAACCAGTCCACCCCCTCTAAAACTGTGGCTATTCCTTCCCGAGCCTCCAAAACCACCCCTGATATGGGTGAGAGCTCTGGCAAGAGAGGCAATGAACCGGCTGACTCCCTGGTGCCTGCCAAAAAAATTAAAGAAAACAAATAATACTGAAACCCCGGCTGAAATGCCTCAAAGGGTCCCTCTGGTGCCTGTTCCTGCTCCTTCGCCTGATGATTTATCTCAGGCTCTAGCCTTACTTCAGGTGCTGCAGGGTTTACTGCCCCCTCAGCTGCCTATGGTAACTCCTCCTGAGAAGGGTTACTGTTTCTGCACCTCTTTTACCCACTGACACAGTGGATTCTGGGGAGGATGGACATGATGAGGAGGGTATTGAACCCGAGGTCTCACCTGAACAAGATTTTGCCTCTCTGACGAGACCCACAGAGGATTTTTCTTCCCATTTTTCTTTTGTTAAGAAAATGATAGAGACCCTGGATCTGCAAACAGCAGAAGAGATCCAGGATGAAGAGGAGGCACACTATGTGGAGCTCATGGGGTTGATACCCACCAAAAGGCTCCTTTTACCCTTGTACAAATTCTTTAAAAAGGATGTACTGGAAATTCTTAAGTTTCCCAACACTGTTGCACCCACTGACAATAAGTGTGACAAGAAATACCAACTTGAAAGGTCAGGAGCTGAGTTCCTGTTTACTCATCCTGACCACCAGGGTATTGTTCAGCAGGCTGCCTGTGAAAGGCTAAAACTCTGTTGTCCTCTCATCCTCAGAAGGATTCGAGGAAAATAGATGGTATGGCAAAAAAGGGTACCTTTTAGCATCCCTGTCTGTTTGCCAAGCCAGCTATCAGGCCTATTCAGCCCTCTATCAGAAGGCTGTTTGGCAGTCAATTGTAGATACTGTTGAGGATAACCCCTCTTTGACAGTGTCAGAGCCTCTAGACACTGCAAGACTGGGTTTGGAGGCTTCCAAGTACCAGTTTCAAATGGCAGCTGACACAAATGACATAGCTGCTAGATGGATGGCAGATACCATAGCCCTAATGAGGTTTGCCTGAATGAGTGCCACTAATCTCACCCAGGACACCCGCAGTAAGGCTATGGATTTCCTAATCGAGGGTCATTCTCTTTTTGGTGCCCAGACTGAGGCATACATGAAGAAAGTAGACGAGTACAAAGCTACTTTCAGGAACAATTCTACTAGAGAGAGAGCCTCTCCTTCCATGTTGTCCTATGCTAGGGGAGGCAAGGGTAGGTCCTGTTTTAGGAGGCCTTTCTTTCAGGTGCAGGCTGTCCCCCAACAGCAGTACCAGCCACAGCAGGGTAGCTTTTATAGAGCCAGAAGGGGTTCCAGGAGAGGATCCCAATCTGCACAGCCACAGCAGCAAACAAAACAAAATCACTGACTTTTCCCCTTAGGCTGCCTCTCCATCTCCTGTAGGGGGCAGACTAACTCATTTTCAGGAATGGTTGAAAATAACCACAGACAAGTGGGTTCTGGAAATAGTGAGTCAGGGTCTGTCCCTGTGTTTCAAGTCCCTTCCTCCTCCAAGATCAAAGCTATTCACACCTGCTTCTATAACAAAAATAAAACTACTGGAGCAGGAGGTACAGGCTTTACTGCTGGCAAGAGCAGTGGAGCCTGTTCCTCTCAACCAAAGGGGGCAAAGGTTTTACTCAAGATACCTCCTAACAACAAAAAAGAATGGAGAGTGGCAGCCTATATTAGACCTCAGACTACTAAACAAGGACCTGATAAAACTCGGGTTCAAGATGGTCACACTGGCCATGATTTTGCCAACTCTGCAAAAAGGAAACTGGCTAGCCTCCTTAGACCTCAAGGATGCATATTTCCATATTCCCACAAGGAAGTCGTGCAGAAAGTATCTCAGATTCAGACTCCCATCAAGCCACTACCAGTTCTCAACACTTCCCTTCGGCCTCACCTCTGCGCCAAGGGTTTTTACCAAGTGCATGGCAGTAGTAGTGGCACACCCAAGAAGGTTAGGTATCACAGTTTTTCCTTATCTGGATGATTGGCTAATCGTGGGAAAATCTCACCAGCAGGTGTCAGAGCACCTTAAGGTAACCCAGGATGTGATGCTGTCCCTGGGATTCCTCCTCAACATCAAAAAGTTAGTCCTGACCCCATGCAAGTTCTGCAATTCACAGGTGCAGAACTAAACACTGTAGTAGGAAGGGCTTTTCTCCCATGGGACAGGGCAGAAAGCATTCAGCTTTTGGCAGGCTTATTTGCCCTGGGCAGGCCAAGGCCAGCAAGGCAGTTCCTACAACTGTTTGGGCACATGGCTTCAGCAACAAGCACAGTCATAGGTGCTAGGTTTCAGATGAGGGATGTTTAGGTCCACCTGAGAGCACACTGGTGCCAACGGCAGAACTCCTTGTCAAAGCCAGTACCAGTCACAAAGGTGTTACTACAGGCACTCCAATGGTGGATAGAGCTGGAAAATTTAAGAGAAGGGGTACCATTCATGCAGGAGCATCCTTCACTGGTTCTCACAACAGATGCTTCAAACAACATGAAGTCTTGATGTATTCTGACATATGCAGTTGGCCCTAGCACTTGAACTGCCCCGGAGAGGAAAGAGTTAACTCTATGCCAGAGCATAGAACATTGGACTCGAGCTCGGTTCAGACCTCTGTCTGCAGCACTTCAAAGTGTAACCATCAGATTCTTTACTCCTCTTAACCGAACAGTCGCTCCGGAGATTGCTCCTTCACTTGCTCAGTTCGGTAAAGTCAGTCGGTTTAGATACCGTTCTTTTGCTTATTTTCTTTCGGCTTCAAATCCCTGTCTGTGGGTACAGTAAGTGTTATGGGTAGTGAACTTAGTTTTATTTGTAAAAATTTTGTGGAAATTTTAAAATCTTGTTGATTGGTCCGGTTTTGAACCGATTGTGTTAAGTTTGTTTTATTTCTAAATTTTTTAGTGTGAGGTACCGGTCCCTATCGGTTTAAAAAAAAAAACAGGATTTTAAACGTTTTTTTCCATGACCTGTAACACGGTTGGTAACCGATAGGGGAGTCTTACCTGGCTTTTAAGCTATAAAGGGGTAAATTGTTAATCTGGCCATGTCTGAGAAACATAAGAAAGAATCAGGGCCCACTGGATTTCAACACTGTAGTGAGTGTGGGGATGCCTTTGCTAAGGCAGACCCTCACACCACCTGTGTTTATTGTTTGGGGTTTGACCACCTTGATTCAGACTTCCAAATCTGCAAGAATTTTCCGAAGGCCAACCTGGATGAGAGATTGGGTAGGCTTAAAGAAAAGGAGTCCGAGAAGTCCGTTAATCCAGATGGCCAGCCCGGTTTGGTTCCGACCGAACCTGAGGGAGTGCCGACTGACCTGAGCGATACTTCCTCGGGCAAAAGGAGAGCCGATCCTGAGGGGTTGGTTCTGTCAAAGAAAAAGAGGAAATCGGCCAGTTTGGATCCAGAATCGCAATGTCCAACTGCTGAAGAGATAGCCAGGGCAATAAGCATTGTAGAATTGCTCTGTCCGGTTCCGTCCGATCCGATGCCTCTCAGTAGGCTCTCGGTTCGGTCGGTTCCCCCGGTTCCGGAATATTGTCCAGATGGGTATTATGAACCGGATTTGGAGGGGGAAGAAGGGTACGACAACGATGATGATGGTGTGGAAGGTCTGGATGAGTCCATTGAACCAGACATCTCCCCAGACAGGCCTTCTAATGTTTCCCCTCCCAGGCTTTCTAAGTCCCCATCCCACTATTTGTTTTACAGAAAAGTGGCAGAGACCCTCCAGCTCCCTCTGGTTGAAGCTGTTGAGGAACAAGAGGAGCCTGATTTTGTAAAAATGATGGACATCCCAGAGTCCAAAAGGCTGTCTATTCCCCTCCATAAATCTCTTGGGAAACTGACTCAAAACATTCTCCAAACACCAAATTCATTACCTCCTGTGGATAAGAGAATGGACAGGAGGTATATGCTGTCAGGCTCAGGTACAGAGTTCTTGTTCCAACAGTGCAGCCATATTGGGGTCGTGCAGGCTGCCGCCTGTGAGAAGGCTAATATACCTTTGACTTCACACCCCCCAGATAAAGACTCTAGGAAGGTGGATGCTATGGCCAAAAAACAGTACTTGGCATCCTCCTTGGGACTCAGGCAGGCAAATGATATGGTCTACACAGCTAGATACCAGAAGTCCAGATGGGATACTGCTCTGGAACTGGCTAAACAGGCTCTCCCCCCACCCCCAGCTGTCCAAGGAGCTGGAGGAGGTGGCTGCTGATGGGATTGAGGCATCTAAGATCCAGTTTCATGTTGCTGTGGACTCAAATGATGTGTCATGAGTCATGGCTACATCTGTGTCTCTTCGGAGATCTGCTTGACTCAGATGTACTAGCCTCTCACAGGATACTCAGGCTAAGGCCATGGATTTCCCTGTAGTGGGTAATTCTCTGTTTGGGGAGCAGACAGAGAATTACATGAAAAAGATGGATGAATACAGGACCACCTACAGGCGTGCACAGGCCAAGGAAAGGCAGGCAACTTCTCAGAAGCAGCAGTCTAGGGGCAGGCCCTTTCACAGGCCTTTCTACCAGGCACAGGCTTCCTCTCCTTTTCCTTAGAGGGTGTTCTTCTGAGGGAGAGGCAGAAGGGAGATGAGCAGGGCTGCATCCTCCTCCCAGGCTAAGGCTTCTGCCAAGCAGACAGCCTGATGTGTCAGCCCGGGTCGACTCCCCTATTCCAGTAGGAGGCAGGCTGGCTTACTACTTCCAGCCCTGGAAGTCTGTTACCTCAGACAAGTGGGTCCTGGAGGTAGTAAGCCAGGGACTAGCCCTCGGCTTCAAAAAATTTCCAAAACTGAGGGTCAGGTCTTTTCCACTTGCAAACATCTCCGAAACCATTGCCCTAGAGGCAGAGGTTTCCTCTCTGCTGGCTCTCAGAGCCATAGAAAGAGTTCCTTACCCCAAAAAAGACAGGAGAGTGGCAGCCCATCCTAGAACTAAGATACTTAAACAAGCACCTAGTCAAGCCAAAATTCAGAATGGTGACTCTGGGAGTAATTATTCCCTCTCTGAGGCCAGGGGATTGGTTAGCCTCCCTGGACCTCAAGGATGCCTACTTTCACATTCCCATCAGGTGCCCCCACAGAAAGTTCCTCAGGCTCAAATTGCCTTCAGGCCATTATCAGTTCAGAGCAATGCCCTTTGGACTAACATCCGCTCCAAGGGTGTTCACAAAATGCCTAGCAGTAGTAGTGGCCTTTCTCAGGAGACAAAACATCTCAATTTTTCCATACCTGGACAACTGGCTCATTGTGGGGCAGTCTTCAGACCAAGTCGAGTAAGACCTGCAAGTGACACAACAATTGCTCACTTCCCTGGGATTCCTCCTCAATCTACCAAAGTCAGTTCTTGAACCAGTGCAACTCCTGACCTTCATAGGGATAGAGTTGGATACTCAATCAATCAATCAATCAAAATCTTTATTTAGTCAGGCGAACATCATTGAGCGTAGCTCATTTACAAGATGGACCTGAGTGGTCATACAAATTAGAGTACAAGTATTTTTACATAGACAAGAAAAACATGAACAACAGTCCAATGACATAGAATGAGAGTTTACAACAATTTACATATATACAATGTACAGTAAAATCACTTAACCTGTAGGAAAAGGAGAGAATAGATATAGCAGGCATAGTATACAAATAATAAGCCTATATGGCTTTTATAAGAGATTACAGCTGACTGGATAATAGAAGGGAACTAACATAATGGAATACGAAGGGGGGATGTAGGTTGGATGGGAGATTAGGCCTTATGAAAGCAATTGCAGAACTCTGGAAATATGGTGGAGAATAATCTTTTGAAGGATGATAAGGGTAAGAGGGTATTGAGATTCATAGATTTTTGGAGTGAGTTCCAAGTAACTGCAAGGGAGTAGCTGATAGCGGCCCTCCCAAACCGGGTACAGGCACTGGGGACCTTTAACATGATGAGTTTACTGATCCTTAGGGTGTATGGCCTAGAAGTAATTCGGGTAAAACAGTCTGTGTTATAGGAGGGGAGTTTGCCTGATAAAGCTTTGAAGATCCAGATTCCAGCATTCCTATTTCTTCTGTGTTGTAGTGATGTCCAATTAACTGCCATATAAAGAGAGCAATGATGGGTGCTAGAGGGAAGGTCAGTAATAAATCTGATGGATCTATGATACAGGGTGTCCAGCTTATTTAAGAGGGAGAGTGAGCAATGGCCATAGAGAAAGTCAGCATAGTCAATGAGGGATAGGAATGATGCCTGGATTAATCTTTGTTTGGAGTCTCTGGTAAGGTAGTGTTTTATCCTGTAAAATAGGCCAAGCCTTTGTCTCAACTTTTAGTAGCTCTTCAATATGGACAGAGTAGTCAAGCTTATTATCAATCCAGACTCCAAGATATTTGAACTTGTCCACAAATTCCAGCTTCTCCAAGTAAGGTGAATAATTGTAGGGTGGTGGGTGATGGGGTAATGGCAGAGCAACTCTTTGTGGCAAAAAGCATAGCTTTTGTTTTTTTGGCATTTAGAAGTAGTTTTTTTTTTTCCAATAGATTGTGTTGCAGGATGGAGAATTCTGATTGTAACAGCTTACAGGCTTTAGGTAATGAGGGATTACTGACATATAATACAGTATCATCAGCAAACAGATGAATGTTAGATTGAGAGAGGTTGGCATCGATATTATTAATATAAATGGCAAAGAGGATAGGGCCAAGAATAGAGCTCTATGGTACACCTCTTAGCAGTGGTTTTAAGGTGGATAGGTAATTTTCATTTTTACTAATTGTGACCTATCAGATAGATAGCACTTAAACCAGCTGAGTGAGAGAGAATCCAGGCCTAGAGAGCTAAGGGAGGTGAGTAATGATTCATGATCCACTGTGTCAAATGCTTTACTCAAGTCCAGGAACACAGCACAGATACAGTTTTTCTTGTCCAAGGCAATCTGCCAGTCATTAGTTACTTTGGCTAGGGCAGAGATGGTGCTATGCCTTGATCTAAATCCCGATTGTGCTGGATTTAGGAGGTTGTTTTTATCCAGATAGGCCCTTAACTGTGAGTTTACTAATTTTTCAAGCATCTTGGATAGTACCGGTAGGATGGAAATGGGCCTGTAATTGTTGAGGTCCGTGGGATCACCAGATTTAAGTAGTGGAACTACTTGAGCTGTTTTCCAAGTGGAGGGAATGGATCCAGTAGCTAGGGAAAGATTGAAGAGATGAGTGAGGGGGGCAGATAAGGCGTGTGATGCTATTTTAAGGAAGTAGGGATCCAGGGAGTCTGTACCTGCACTCTTAGAAGTATCTAAATTAGATAGGAGGTCTTCTACTTCTTTCAAGGATATTGGGTTGAAGGAGAATGTTGAAGTAGCCTTTTGTCCCACAGTGGATTGAAGGTTCAAAGATGATCTCAAGAGACTTGCAGGTGAGGAGTCAAATGCTAGGCTAGCTGTGGTGAAGTGGTCATTGAAGGTGTTTAGGATTTCTTGCTTGCCCGTAATTTCTGTGTCATTTAGTAGCAGTTTGGAGGTTAAGGCAGGGGTAGAGTTTTTGCCCAGAATTCCCTTTATAGTACCCCACAGTCTGGATGGGTTATTGTAGGAAGCATCTAATTCAGCTCTATAATAGGCAGCTTTGGCAATTTTTTGTACATGAATTTCTTGCTTTTCTGAATTGAAGCCAGTCTCTGGTATCCTTTGTTTTTCTTGCCTTTTTCCAAAGTTTGTCTCTGTCCAGGCAAAGGCTTTTCTTCCTCTGGCAAGGGCAAAGGCCCTTACAGACCTTGCTTCTTCTTTCCACCTTCTGGTGTGTTGACCAGCAAGACATTTTTTTCAGCTCCTGGGTCACATGGCAGCTTCCACTGCGGTGGTACAGGGAGCCAGATTTCAGATGAGGGACATTCAGTTCCATCTGAGGTTCTTTTGGTCTCAGAAAAATGATCCTCTAACCAAATTGATTCCAGTGACTGAGACTCTGATTCAAGCTCTCCAATGGTGGCTGGATCAGGACAATCTCAGGCAAGCAGTCTCGTTCATCAGTCAGACTCATTCAGTGGTGCTAACCACAGACGCTTCTCTCCTGGGCTGGGAGCTCACTTAGGTGCCCTCACAGCACAAGGGGTGTGGTCCTCTCAGGAGTCTCTACTCCATATCAATGTTCTGGAATTCAGGGCAGTATTCCTGGATCTCCAAGCTTTCTCGGACTCAGTAAAGAACAAGGTGGTTCAGGACGGACAATACCACCACCATGTGGTACATCAACAAGTAGGGACAACTCGGTCTACGGCGTTGAGAACGGAAGACATGAAAATTTGGTCCCTGACTTATGCCCTGCAAGCATCTCTTGTAGCAGTCCATCTGCCAGGGAAGGACAATGTGCTGGCAGATGCCCTGAGCAGGATCTCTAAGGGCCATCACGAATGGGCCCTGGACCCCTTTGTTTTGAAAGTAGTCTTCTCCAGGTGGGGCACTCCAGAGATGGATCTCTTTGCAGCCCCAGACAATCATCAACTTCCCCTCTTCTGTTGCAGGCCTCCAGTCATGGGCAATGTTCCCCTGGATGCTCTGGTTCTGGATTGGGTGGGGGCAAATTCCTTTATGCCTTTCCGCTGTTATTCAAGATTCTGGTCAAGATCAGGTCACAACCGTGCAAGGTGAGCCTGATTGCACCAGACTGGGCCAGATAGCCCTGGTATCCCCTGTTGATGTCCCCAGCAGTCCATCTTCCCCTATCTCTTCCCAAGAGGCACAACCTGTTAACCTTCTCTCAGGGGAGAATCTGGTACCCCAATCTTCAGTCTCTCAACCTCAAGGCTTGGCTCTTGAAGAGTAGAGTAGGCAAATCTGCACCTGTCTCGGGGTTCTGGTTATTCTTAAAGCTTCTCAAAAACCTGTCACCAGAAAAGCTTAGAATTCTAAATGGAAGAGATTCAGCATTTGGTGCTCCAATAAGGATGTCTTACCAGACGCTGCTGATCTGGCTACTGTTCTGGATTATATGTGTAACCCTCCCTACAAATGGGAGTTCCCGAAAAGTCTTCCTTGAGCTTGTCTAAATGCTCACTGCCAGGCTGGTGTCCTGCGTTTTAGCAGTTTAAATGCGATTGCCAAAGAGTGTCTGTATAGCCTCTGTGTACTGTCTCTTTAAGAGCTGCCCGGATTGCAGTCATAAGTAATCTGAGAGGGAGCTCTGTTGAAAGATGTAACTATTTGCTGAAAATCATTTAGAGTGATAATGATAATATAGTTTGTCTAACCTGCCTTCTTTGCAGCAAGGACTGTTTTGTTTATCTCCACTATCTTGGTCCTGGACAGCGAATTGGACCAATCAGTTCTGGTGGGACCTAAAATGAGCCAGGCTACAGGAGCTGTCTGGAGTAAAAATCAGTAGGAATTGTAGTTTTGGGCTTTTTGGCGCCTTTTTGCACCTGAAGGGGGAGCCTTTGTTGTGACTGACTGACAGACAGATCAGCCAACTGAACCTTTTGGATTCTGGGGAAAGTCCCCAGCTTGCTGGCAGTTGAGCCAGGTCTCAGTTGGGAGTTGAAGAAGCAATAGCTTGAGAGAGTCAAGCAGCCGTCTGAGTAGTTTCACGCAGGAGAACTGTGGAAAGGCCTGAGTTGTGGCCTGCATGTCTGCCTGCTGCCTCTGAGAGGGAGAGAAGAGAATTATTTCGGACTAAATCCAAGTTTGTGAGAATGAAGTAAGCCACTGATTTTTTACCAGGCTCATACCTGGAGAAGACCAAAGATTTTGCTGAATATGATCGGCCTGTCAGGATTTCCAGCTGTTTTTGAATCCCCGGTTTGTGCAGCTACTTTGCAATCATGACCGGAGAGCGGTTTGCCTGGTGCAGTAGAATTTCCTTGCATGTATATGTGCTGTGTATTGAAAGTGGGTCGTGATTTGGTTCCCCACTGTGTGAACTGTGTTCTCCTTACTAGTACCGTAGAATCCTTTACACGTAAATGTGCTGTGTATTGAAAGTGGGTCGTGATTTGGTTCCCCACTGTGTGAACTGTGTTCTGCTTGCTGGAAGCTTTATCCAGCCTAATCAGACTGAATCCGCATTCATCTCCGTTCAGCCTGGGCCATGCCATGCTCGCCCTGTCAGACTACCGCACTGCACAGAGAAAGCCACCGACGAGAGATCTGCCTGGGGATTAACCCCCTGCTCCATGCTTGAACAGGAATGACGCCTTGGCGATTCGTGTGGGCCCTGCTTCTCCTGGCACTCCAGATTAACCACATGCTGTCTCAGTTTTCGTCCAGCCTGTGTCCAGTCTTGGATATCGTGAGTAATCATCAGGGTAGCTCCCTGCAACAACCGCCTAATCTAAAAGTGTGTCATCCGATTGTCTTGTTTTCTTTTCACGAACTGAGCCCTCCGGCTCCGGATTACAAGTAGTGTGTGTTGTTCATGTTGTTTTCATCCATCACAGGGCCCCAACCAGCTGCAGCATTCCTGGCTAGCCCACCATTCTCCATCTGGGCACCCAGAGTGTATGACTGTTTATGGACCCTGAAGTGCATGCATAACTGTTTGATTGATACAGCCTTTAAGCAAATCAGGGGTTTTGTCTATGGGGCTGCACCGCAGGTCGTAAGTGCTGGAAGAGCCTGCCCTCCCCTGGACCTGACTCGGGGATTGCCCCCCACCCCCCCGGACTGCCGTAGGTACGCATTCAAAGGGCACAGGAGCAGCGCCAGGCTCTTACACAAGGCGTGTTGTTTTGGCGCCAAACCCCATTTTGAAACCTGGATTTGAACAAAGGACCTTGAGATCCCAAAACCTCACACGTGCCTTAAGAGTCGGCGCAGCACTGAAGATAGTTTTTTTTTTTCCATGTATTTCTCTGCTGCATATATGTACAGTTCTTTGTGTTTAATCAAGTTGCCTTAAGAGTATTTCAGTTAATGTGATCCTACAGCTGCCTGTACTGTAAATCAATCAAGTAGTCCTTAAGAGTAATTTCCACAGTTAGAGATATACTACAGTTACCTTACTTGAAATAACTCAAGCTTCCTTAAGAATTAACTAATAGATAGGGTAGATCTACAGTTGCCTTACTTGAAGTTAATCTAGTCTCCTTAAGAATAATTGCATAGCCAGTGAAATCCTACAGTCGCTTTTATATTTTACAAAAAATAAGCACTTTAGCACTTGATTATTTCCCGTAGCATTTGCCTGTCTGAGCGCAATGTACTGCAGCCTACAACTGCAGGGAACAGATTTGTACTGATTCGGCTCCCATTTTAAAAACTGCAAGCAGAATCGCTTTTTGACCATCAGATAATGCAGCAACCCTAAAAATCTTGAGTAACCTTATATTTTGTCCTTACCTTCGCCCCGCCTCTGAATCCAACATTTATAATCTCCCCTCTCCCTTTCTCCTCAGTTTCAGGGGTTTCGTCTACGGAGCTGCACTGTGGGTCGTGAGGGCTGGAAGAGCCTGTCCTCCCCTTGACCTGACTCAGGGATCGCCCCCCAACCCCCCGGACTGCCGTAGGTACGCATTCAAAGGGCACAGGAGCAGCGCCAAGCTCTTACACAAGGCGTGTTGTTTGGCCCCACCGGCGCTGTGCCCGCTTCCCCACCACTCCCACCACCACCCTTGGTCGGCTCTTCATTTTATACACTTAGTCACGTGTGGTGCAGAACCAGTTAGCTCACTTTTCCACCAGCAGGTTATATTCCTTGAACACTAGGGGGATCCTGCCTACCAACACTTATCTCCCTTCCTTCATCCCATGCACAAACATGTGCCTAGTAGTACTCTGGATATTTGCTTTACTTCTCATGATCCTATCCCCCCCCAGCAAAGAACCTCTCCAGCACCACTGTAAGTGGACACCTGACAGAATCTCCGCCTCCTTGGGCACATCACCCCATTGCTCATAGCCCAACCATCTTTTTACCGCTCTCCACTAACGTACCTCACACGCTGGACCACCCCACTGCCCCCCTCACCCACCACCGACGCCCAACACCCTACCCCTATACAGTGTGGTAGGTGGTCCCTCTCTATCCTAGCCATACCTGCCCTCAACTCCCTACCCATCCCCTGCACTGCCCCCCGACATCCTTGAATCTGCACAAGCGCCACTACCACAACCGCCGTAGTCCCTTTCTCTGTCTCATCACCTTACTCCTCATGCTCTCTGGGAATGTCCACCCTAACCCTGGACCGGGACCTGCTACCCCACCATCGCCCCCTACTGGACATGGCCTCCGCATTGCCTCTATGAATATCTGCAGTCTCCCAGGGAAGACTGCTGCACTCCAGTGTTGGGTCTCACAGCACACGCCCGACATTCTTGCAGTAGTGGAGACTTGGCTCTCTCAGTCAACTCCAGACTCTGCTGTCTCCTGCCCAGGCTTCACCCTCTTCAGAGAAGATCGTGTGGGTAAGCGTGGCGGCGGGTGTGCAGTCTACGTGCGTGACTCCCTCCTGGGTCACGGTCTACCTAAACCCAAACTCGACCATGGGGCCCAAGCCATCACCCTAAAAATCACCCCACACCCGGGCCGTGGCCCACTTTACCTCACAACCACCTACATACCCCCATGGACACAAAGTTTAGCTATCCGCTCTCTCACTGACTATCTCTCCACCCTGCCACATAAGGCTGAACAGCTTGTACTAGGAGACCTCAACATCAACTGGCTTGGCTCCACTTCATCACACATTAAGGACAACTTCACAGCCCTTGACCTATCCCAACTGGTCACTCAGCCCACCAGATTTAACCAATCTAGTGGGACCAGCTCCCTCCTAGATATAGTACTCTCAAACCGACCACACAAAATCAAGTCTGTTAACATCCTAGCAGACTCCCTTAGTGACCACTCACCAATTCTGTGTTTCTGGTCCTCCCCCACACTCAATCCTGCATACAGTGCCACCCCCCGTCGCCACTTTCACCCTGGGGGCCTTAATAATCTAAAGCTGTACCTTGCCCGGCTCGACTGGTCCCCGATCTCCCTCGCAACAGATATAGATACTGCTCTAGCCTTCCTCACCAGTGCCTTCTGCAAGGCCTGTGACATCTTTGCCCCTGTCACCAACACTCGCTCCAAGGGGCCAAATGCTGCCTGGATTTCCCCCTCTCTGATCCAGCAACTGAAGCAGCGGATAACCTATGGCACACTGCAGTTGAGTCCGCAGGACAGCGGACAGGCGGCTTATAAAGCCACAACCGATGCACCTGGGCCATAAGACAAGCCAAGGCCAGCTACTATCAAACCACCTTGACCTCATCCTGGGGCTCTGCCTGAGCTTTCTGGGATAACATAAAGGAGCTTAATGGGAAGACCCGCTCTCCCCCCAACCCCAGATGGTTATTAACAGCACAATTAATACTGACCAACCACGTATTGCGGACTGCCTCAACACAACATTTTCTGACCTAAGTGCAGTTCTTCCTGCCCACGTCTTTGACCCTATCCTTACATCCAACCACCCAGCTATTTCCCAACCCCCATTTCTCTTCAGGACCATCTCTCCCCATGGCACCAAACCACTCCTCCTAAAAGCCCTCTCCTCCCACAATCTGAGCGGTGACCCCCTTGACTCCAGGATACTCCGCCTAACACTTGATGCCATGTTAGCCCCCATCGCGGATCTTCTTAACCGATCCCTATGCCTTGGCCAATTCCCAAGCGCATGGAAATTGGCTGAAATTACCCCATCCATAAAAATGGAGACCGCACATTACCAAATAATTACAGACCTGTCTCCATCCTCTCTTCCCACAAAGCCCTGGAGAAAACAGTATCCACCCAACTCGTGGATCCCCTATCTAAATACAGCATACTATGCCAAGAGCAGCATGGTTTCCACCCTGGTCACAGCACCTCTACAGCCCTTTTGGAGTTCTCCCACCAAATACACTCTGCTGGGGAGATCGCTGGGGCAGTGTTCATTGACCTATGTAAGGCCCTTGACACTGTGTGTCACCCACTAATTCTTGACTCCCTTCGTCAGCTGGGACTCTTATCTGGCCCACTGGCCTGGTTCTCCAGCTACCTCCGGCATAGATCCCAACGGGCCAAATTAAATGGTATCCTATCAACAGCCCTACCTGTACGCTCTGGGGTCCCTCAAGACTCCATCCTGGGCCCAACATTGTTCAGTCTCTTTCTAAACCCCCTCCTCGGCTCCTGCACAGGCAAAATGCTTCTATACGCCATCAATGCAGTCCTCGTCACCTCACACCCTGACCCACTCACACTCCAGAGCTCCCTGCAATTCACCTTCAGCCAAGCTGAAAAGTGGTTCCTCGACCATCGTCTGGTTCTGAACCTCAAGAAGATGAAATCTATGATTTTTTTCACACCGCCAAAGCAACTCCAGAAATGCTCCCCTTCACATCCATCCCCAGTACTCTCTACCCCCTTGAGCAGGTATCAACATACAAATACCTGGGCATCACCTTCGACTCGGCTTTCTCCTTCCATGCCCATCTTAACGCTTTGTTCTTGGCCATGAATGTCCAGATTGGACTCCTCTACCGCCACAAAGGTGCCTCCTGGAGTTTGCCCTGCGACTGGCTATCACTTCGTCCATTCTGTCATTGGTTGATTATGGACTTCCTACCTATGCAGCTGCCGACCCCACTGCCCTCACCAAAGTCCAGACCTCTATCAACAAAGCCTGTAGGCTCCTGACCGGTGCCCACAGCAGAACTCACACACGCCAGCTCTACTCCACCTCAACATACTCACATTTGAAGAATGCCTGCAATACCACACCTGTATACTGGCAAAAAAGACTCTACTTGGGCTTTGCCCACCAGGTATCACTACACCCCTTCAATGGGCCTCACATTCGGTCATCACCCACAATACTACCAAAGCCACCTTCCAGGTGCCTAGAGCTAGGACCTCACTCGACCAAAGGTCTTTTCACTACAGAGCACCTTCCTGGTATAACTCCCTCCCCACGCACATTACAAACATCCCCAAAATCAGCCCCTTCAAAATAGCCCTACGCAAACACCTCACTGACACTCGGAGCTGTAAATGTCCATTATAGTGCTTTCCTAGAGCACCCTCTGAACCAATCTGTCTCTTTAGTACTACGTATGTACTAGCTTACTTAGAATTGCTTGTTGTCTGTACACCACGCACCGTACCCTGCATGCGCCACTGGAACACTAAACAGCTTAGTTTTATTTGTTCTACTGTATCTCGCCTATTTTGGTCACTGACATGCCTTGCTTTGTATACTCCTTTGTATCTCACCTGTATTGTTCTCCAATGTCTTCCCTCACAAATATGTTGTCCCCCCTCCCTGTGACGAGGTACCTTTGTAAATGAGTCTTTGACTCAAAGGTTTGTAAATCTGATTTATGAATTAAATAAATTAAAAAATAAATTAATTAACCTGATTATGCCTCTCCCTTGTTCAAGTCCCTTAAACAAATCAGATCTAACTCTTTTTTTGCATTTACCCTGACTATGGTTCCAGTTTGTGCAAGAGTACTGTACTGCTGTTATTTGCTGTGTATAACCTTGTTTTACAGGGGGTCCCCAGGGTCAGGCCAGAGGAAAGCCCTGGTGGTAAGTGCAAACAGTGTGGGTACTTGTGTGGTGTATCGGGTTATTGCGAAAGTGATTATTGTGTATTGTTCCAGCCACTAGTAAGGAAAGAGGGGGTTACAGTGTCCCGGAGGGCTGTGCCCAGGTTAGCTTGACCACTACCAACCCTGACCTCTGGGTGGAAGCACCCGTTTCAGAACTCAGGCCCCTTAACCTGCTACTAGCCAAGCAGGCAAGGGTAGTAGCCCTTGGGATAGTGCCACCTAGGGGTTACATATGGTTCATCTCAATGGCCTAGGTCTCAGGCCAGCCACTCTGAAAGTGCACTAAGCAGCTGTCTCTGCATTTCTATCAGTGGGGAAAGCTTCCTCCCTGGCATCTTACCCTGTTTTCTGTAGGTTCTTTAAAGGTTTGCTTCATACCAACCCTCCTTTTAAGGACCCTACTCCTGCCTGAGATCTTACTGTTTGCATTGCTCAGGGTATGCAACCCCCTTTTGAGCCACTGGCTTCAGCAGAACTTAAGTATTTGACTTGGAAAACTGTGTTCCTGGTAACCATCACGTCTGCCAGGCATATTAGTGAGTTACAAGCTATGTCAGTAGAGACTGATTTTATCTCATTCCATAGAGATAAGGTGGTCCTTAGAACCAGTAGGAGGTTCTTACCAAGGTGGTTTCAAATTTTCATCTGAACCTATCCATGTCTCTTCCTGTGTTCTTCACTGATCATTCTTCTTCAGGAGAAAGAAGATTACACAGTTTGGATGTTAAGAGGGCACTTAGCTACTACATTGAGCATACTAAGGCACTTAGGTTTGTTCTCAGTTGTTTCTCACTTATGGAGAAGTGGGAAAGGGTAAACCTGCTACTAAGAGAACTATTGCCAGGTGGATTGTCTCTTGCATACAATTCTGCTATGAAAAGCTAGGCAAAATACCCCCTCAGGCCTGAGGGCTCATTTGACTAGGGTACAGCTGCTTCTCTGGCTGCTGCCAGACATATACTTTTATTAGAAATATGCAAAGCAGCCACCTGGAAAACAGTCCATACATTCACCAAGCATTACTCCATAGATATCCAGGCTAGGAGTGATGCTAGGTTTGGTACAGCAATAATGCAGAGCCTATTCAAAGGGGAGATATTGCTGATGGGTGATCTGAATGTGCCAGATGTTAACTGGAGTGCAGTTGCAGCAGTCACTTCTAAGATTGGGGTTATTCTAGATGCCCTACAGGGGGCATGCCTTAGACAACTAGTATTGGAACCCACTCAAGAGGGAGCAATCTTAGACCTGGTTCTCTCAAATGGAGATGGAGAGAGGATCACAGGTGTAGAAGTGGGTAGCCATCTGGGAACTAGCGACCATCGAACAGTATGGTTCACAATAAACACAGCAATAGAGTCAAGCATACAAAGGCAAAAGTACTGGACCTCAGGAGGGCTGACTTTGCCAAAATGGGTGAGTGCCTAAGGAATGCACTAGCAAATGGACAAGAAGGAGGGGTGGAAGAACAATGGGGAATAATAAAAACTGCCATCACAGAGGTAACAAGCCTTTGTGTGAAACAAATAAACAAAACAAAACGATGTAAGAAACCACTATGGTTCTCAAAGGAGGTGGTAGTGAAGGTTCAAGAGAAAAAGAAAGCATTCAGGAAGTACAAGGAATCTCAGAAGGAGCAGGACAGAGAATTGTATCAGTTAAAGCAAAGGGAAGCTGGGAAGGCAGTCAGAACAGCAAAGGCCCGAACCGAGGAAAAGATAGCCAACTCAGTTAAGAAGGGGGATAAAACCTTTTATAGGTACATCAGGGAGCGAAGGAAGACCAAAGGAGGGATAGTGAGGCTTAATAAAGGGGAAGGGAGGTGGGCAGAGGGTGACTGTGAAAAGGCAGAGATACTAAACAAATATTTTTGCTCAGTATTTACAAATGAAGAGGGGGAGGTACCTAAAACAAACAGTAGTAACACTCTGGATACAGAAGTTGATACCAGGCCATTTACAGAAGCACGTGTTTTGAAAGAACTCTTAAAACTGAAGGTGGACAAAGCAATGGGCCTGATGGGATTCATCCCAGAATTCTAAAAGAACTAAGGGTAGAACTAGTGACACCACTGACTACCCTCTTTAACAAATCATGGGAGGATGGGGTGACACGAGGACTGGAGGGCACTGGACCCTAGGCAGCATGGATTCACAGCGGAAGGTCATGCCAGACAAATCTGATAGATTTCTTTGACTGGGTGACCAAAGTAGTAGATCAGGGAGGGGCTGTGGACACGGCCTACCTAGACTTTAGCAAAGCATTTGACACAGTCCCACACAAAAGATTAATATACAAGTTAGCCAGCCTGGGAGGGTCCCAAAATGATAGCCTGGGTAAAGAATTGGCTGGAGAATAGGACACAGAGGGTAATAGTAAATGGAGTCCACTTTGAAGAAAGGGGTTACTAGTGGGTACCGAGGGTTCAGTATTAGGACCGTCCTCTCTCAGTGTCTTTATGTTTACATTGCAGAGGGACTGAAGGAAAAGTATGTCTCTTGCAGATGACACAAAGATCTGCAACAGAGTTGTTGCACAAGGTGGGGTGGAAAGGATGAGAAGGGACTTGGCAAGGTTAGAGGAATGGTCAGATGTATGGCAGCTTAGATTCAATGCTAAGAAGTGCAGGTAATGCACCTGGGAAACAAAACCCAGGGGAAGAGTACACAATGGGTGGTGAGATACTAACAACAACGAAAATGGAAAGGGACCTGGGAGTAGTCATATTAGATGACCTAAAGGTGGGCAAGCAATGTGAGAGGGCAGTAAGGAGGGCTGGGGGGATACTGGGATGCATAGGGAGAGGCATCACCAGTAGAAAACAGGAAGTTGTCATCCCTCTGTACAGACAGCTGGTGAGACCCCATCTGGAGTACTTACTGCGTGCAGTTTTGGAGACCCAGTCTCTGCAAGGACATAGACAGGATGGAAGCTGTCTAGAGGAGGGCAACCAAAATGGTGCAGGGTCTGCACCAGAAGACATATGAAGAGAGACTAAAGGAGCTTAATATGTATAGCCTCGAGGAAAGGAGGGAGGGGGGACATGATAGAAACTTTCAAGTACCTCAAGGGAATCAACAAAGTCCAAGAGGGTAGCATCTTTCAGAAAAAGAGGTGTGCAAGAACAAGGGGACACAATTTGAAAATACATGGGGGGAGGCTCAGAGGTAATGTAAGGAAGTATTTTTTCACAGAGAGGGTTGTGGATGTATGGAACGGCCTTCCGGAGGAGGTTGTGGAGTCAAAAGCAGTGGTGGAATTCAAGCATGCATGGGACAGTCATAAGACAATTCTAGGGGGTTGGGGTAGAAAGAAGTAGGCTGCTGGTTAACTAGGATCTGCAGCTTATCCATTAGGTAGGGAAATGGGCAGATTGGGTGGGCCCAAGCAGTCCTTATCTGCCGTCAAATTCTATGTTTCTATGTTTCTGTTCCCAAAATAGGTTTGGTCCCTCCTCCATGGAGGTACTGTTTGATAGTCTGCATAATGTCAGAATACAGAAAGACTTCATGTTGTTTGAAGAAAAGATTGCTCACCTTAGTAATTGTGTTTCTTCTGATGGAATCTTGCTGTATTCTGACCTCCCTCCCTGCCTTTCCTCTCAGAACCTGGTTTTTGGAAGTGGGCTGGCAGGTACAGTGTTGCACCTCAGGGGTGTACTTGGCACTCCTCCTTTCTAGAAAGGGGGACTGGGTTATGCTTTTGTTGTTTTTGTAGTTATATGTTGGCTCACTACCTGGTTATTATTTTGGGGTTCTCGACTTGTCTTTTGGGGACCCAAAAAATTGTTGCCTGTTGGCTTTTTTATTTACAATTTCCACTTAGGAGGTGTAGTTATTTATTATTGGGTCATAAGAATCTGATGGTTACACTTTGAAGTGCTGCAGATAGAGGTTTCAATCGCGCTCTAGCCCAACGTTCTATGCTCTGGCATAGAGTTAACTCTTTCTTCTCTGGGGCAGTTCAAGTGCTGGGGCTAACTGCATATGTCAGAATACAGCAAGACTCCATTAGAAGAAACAGAATTACTAAGGTGAGTAATTTTTTCTTCCCTGTTAGGATGGAGTGCTCAGTTAGGGGAGCACACCATTCATGATACCTGAAGAGTGCAGAATCACTCCTGCACATAAACTTGCTGGAGTTAAGAGCGGTTTGCTTGGCCCTTCAGACTTTCTCTCATCTAATACAGGGAAAGGTGGTACGAGTCAGAACAGACAACACCTCAACAATGTTTTACATCAACAAGCAAGGAGGGACAAGGTCCATTCCACTGTGTACTGAGGCAATGAAGATATGGAGCCTTGCTTACTCCTTAAATGCTTCTGTACAGTCAATTCATCTGCCTGGCAAGGACAGTACCCTGGCAGATGCCTTGAGCAGGATAAACCAGGCCCATCAGGAATGGGCACTGAATAAGCAAGTGGTGAATGCTTTATTCAGGAGGTGGGGACCCCAGAAATAGATATTTTTGCTTCCCACCACAATCACCACTTACCTCTCTATTGTTGCAGGGCCCCAGTGAAGGGGACAGTTCCCATGGATGCCCTGATTCTGGGTTGGACAGGGAGGCATATACATGCCTTTCCCCCATTTCCCCTGATACTCAGGGTGCTCATCAAGCTCAGGTCCCAGCCAGCTTCAGTGATTCTGGTAGCCCCAGACTGGGCCAGACAGCCTTGGTACTCCCTCCTGCTTTCTATGTCGGTGAGCAAGCCAGTTCACCTCCCACAAAGGTACAACCTGCTGACCTCCTTTCAGTGAAGGATAGTGTACCCTAGTGTCGGGTCTCCCAAGTTTAAGACTTGGCTTTTGAGGATTAGAATATGCAGATTGGCAATTCTCTGAAGGAGTATTTGAGGCCCTTAGAGGCTATAGGAAACCTTGCACTAAGAAAACCTATTTATTTATTTATTGAGATAATCAGAAAGACCTTTGAGTCAGAGATTCATTTACAAAGGTTCCACGTCATACATGAAGGTACAGGGACAATATTTGTTAAAGATTACAGAACATTACATTACATGACAGGCATTAGATTACATAGTTGTTCAGTAAGTGGGTTTCATTCAAGGATAGCAGAGGATTCAGTACTTTAGCATAGCCATAAAGTTGCAGGAGTCTCTGTAGTAGGCTTATAGTCATCGGTGGAATTTGGGTAAGGGGACCAGTGGTAATTAGTTTAATGAGAGAGAAGTCATCACACGGGGGAGGTTGTCATGGGCAATCTCATAGGTTGGAGGCTAGAAGGTGTTCCCTCAGTCTGGTTTTAAAGGGGCCAAGCCTTATTTCATTGGCTATTTGGCTTGGGAGCGAGTTTGTCCAGGAAGGGGCTTGGTAGCAGAAAGTTCTTTGGAATTGGGTTGTCCTACAGTGGGGTACCCATAGTAGAGACTTGTCTGAGTTGTGGGTGACTCTGAATGGCGCTGCTGGGGGGATAATTCTGGAGAGAGTAGGGGGCGCGAGACCTAGAACCAACTTTTTGGCCATAAGGCAAGTGTGATACCTGATTCTGCTGTCTAGGTTTAGCCAATTTGTGGTACTGTAGAGGGAGCAGGTGTGAGTGAAATGATCGCATCCGAGGATGAGGCAGCAGGCTTTGTTTAGAACAAGCCAGAGTCTGTTGAGTGAGGAGGTGGGTGCAGCACTGTAAATGAGAATACTGTAGTCCAGAAGGGAGAGGACGGAGGAATTGACAGTAAGCCGTAGAGTCTCGGGAGTGAGGCAATGTTTGTACCGATAAAGTACGCCTAATCTAGAGTCAAGGGCAGCAGATAGATGTAGAATATGTTGATTATAGTTGAGGGCTGGGTCTAGTGTGATCCCTAGATATTTAAAGGTGGTCACTTGATCAAGAGTGGTTTGATTGGCAGTGAGAAATTGGGGGCAGAGGTTCTTATAGGGGTTCCGTGGATGTGAGACGATCATGACTTTTGTCTTTTTGTAGTTGATTATTAATCACTGGGCAGTGAACCAATGTTCTGCCTCTTGGAATGAGTGTTGGAGTGTTTTGATGGAGTTTAAGGGGGTCGGGATCTGAGGTGTACAGAACGGCATCATCCATGTAAAGGAGCAGGCTGCTGGAGCAGGCCAACGGGAAGGAGTTTAGATAGAGTGGAAAGCAGAGGGCCAAGAATGGAGCCCTGTGGAACACCAGAGTGGACAGGGAGGGTGGGGGGACAGGACGGCGCCTACCTTGACCCGTTGTGTTCTATCTGCCAGATAGTTGTCGAACCAGCTTAAGGCATCATCTGAAAAGCCACTGGAGAATAGTGTGTTCAGTAAGAGGGTGTGGTTTACGGTATCAAAAGCTTTAAAGAGGTCCACGAAGATGGCACCTGTGATGTGTCCTTTGTCAAAGGCGGAGTGGACATGCGAGGTGAATTCGAGGAGGGCGATAGTGGTACTATGTCCCTTTCGGAAGCCATGTTGCTGGCTGCAAAGGAGGTTATATTTTGTAAGGTGGTCAGTGATTTGGTTGGCGACAATACGCTCTAAAGCTTTAGATGGGAAGAATAGAGCTAGGGCAGCAGTTAGTGGAGGTGCGGTCCCCACACTTATAGATGGGGGTGATGGAAGCTGATTTCCAGCGGGAGGGGAATTTCCCTCGACAGAGGGACCGGTTGAGAATGTGAGTGAGCGGGTTTAGGACTTCCGGTAGAGTGAGGCGAAGAAGTCACATGTGTAGGGAATGGCTACTATAGTGAGAGTGGCTTAGGGCTTTGGCTAGGTAGGGTTTGGTAGCCTCAGGGGTAGGAATGCGCAGATAAAAAGGTGGAGCAGGGGGAGGAGTGGGGTGTGTTCGGTCAGGCAGGGGGTCGAAGAAATTAGGGGGGAGAACATGGTTGAGATTAGTGAAAGCGGAGTTTAGGGCTGAGGCTATACTGCGGGGATCCGAGGAAAGGTTACCGTTTATTACCATTTGGTCCGGGGGTTGGTTTGAGACTTTACCACAGAGTTCCTTAATATTGTTCCAAAATTTGCACCAGTCTCCCCAGGTGGATGTTAAGGACGCTTTGTAGTAATCTGCTTTGGCAGTGCGTATAGTCCTTGTGCACTGGTTATGGGCCTCCCTATACTGTTGCCTGTCAACTGACTGATGAGTTTCATTGGCAAGATGCCAAAGGGAGTCACGCTGATGTAGTAGGACCAGGAGGTGGTTGGAGAACCAAGGGGCGTGGTTACCTTTGGACATTCTCTTGGTAAGGGGGCGAATTTATCACAGATAGCATTGAAGGTGTTGATAAATAGATCAAGCGCACAATCCTGGTCGAGGGTGTTCGTGAGGGGTGTCCAGTCCCAGTATCTGAGGTGGGCCTCGAGTTGAGAGAGTTTACCAGGGCCAAGTTTGCGATGTAAGGTAATTTTAGGGGGGATTTGGGAGGCAAAGTAGGACCAGGTGCAGAGTACAGGAGAATGGTCACTTAGTGCGTTGGAAAGTACCAAGGTGTTGATTATTTTATGGGGGTGGTTTGTGAAAACCAGATCCAGGAGGGAGAAAGTCCCCATGTGGGTGTTTACCCGGGTGGGGACGGTGACAACCTGAGTGAGATCAAGTGCTGCAGCATCATCAATGTATGTGGCGGCTGTCTTAGCTAACCAATTTATGTTGAAATCCCCATAACTATTTTTTCATGATGTGGGGGTAGGGTGGTAAGATAGGATAAGATGTCCTGGAAAGCTTGTTTCTGGTCCCTGGGGGGGATGTAGACATTGGTGAGTAGGAGAGGGGAAGTTGACCTGCCTAGGGTTAATTTTAGAGTGAGGGCCTGTGCCCTCGATGTTAGTTGAGGCGGAGGGAGTAATTGGCCTGAAAACGAGTCCTTTAGGTAGAGAGCGCAACCGCTCCCTCGCTTACTCACCCTATCAGAGCAGAAGAGGAGATAACTGGGGAGGTTAACAGCTGAGTCTGGGACAGAGGGGGAGAGCCAGGTTTCACCCAGTGCTATGATGTCTGGGTGGTGTTGAAGTATCCACCCCTGAAAGGAGTCCCATTTTTTTTGTAGGCTGCAGATGTTAATTGAGGCAATGCGCAACCCACTGGCTGGAGGAGGGTAGGACAGGGGAGCAGTCTGAGGGCCAGGGTTGGGGTGGACATTGCCCGTAAGGAGTAGTAGAAGGACGAGGGACCTGAGGTGGTTGTTTCTGGTTTGTGTCTTTAGTCGGCGACATTTTCGTGACGTGAGCCCGTGGTGGGTTGGAAAATGGGTGTCGGGAGTTTCAGGGTATGGGGGCTGACAGGAGGAGGAGAAAGTGGGGAAGGGAAAGGGTGGGTGGGGGGTCATCTCATGTTGCCAAAAGAAGGAGGGGCTACAGAGAGTCATGTGCCCAAGGAGATGCCAACTGTGAGAGCGGGTGAGGGTGAGGAAGATTATGGTAATGTTTTTTGTGCTGGGGTGGGTGATTGCAGAGGGGTGCCTGCCTTCCCTTGTACACGCTTCCTGCTCAGGTGTAATCTGGAGGGGGGTAGCAAGGTTGAGTGTGCCAGTCAGTCTGTAGGTGGAAGGTGATAGTATTGTTCCACATCCCATGAAAGGGAGAGGGGAGTGGGACAGTAAGGAGAGCAGGAGGGTAATGGTAAAGAAGGTGGTCAGGAGCATGGTGTGGCTGAAGAGATGTGTTGTTGCTTTAATGTTTGGGAACAAGAGCATCAAAGAGTATAGAACCTCTAGTGGTGGGCAGGTGTAACCTGCAGATGAGAAAACATGCTGATTGGTTAAAATCCTTTAGGGGTGTGGTCTTGCGCGCTATATAGTTGCAAGTCCACCAAGGGTGGTGGGGGTGGCAGGGATAACACAAGAGTGATCCTCCTCATGTGCAGCTCAGTGAAAGCTTCTACCTGTTTCAGTGTTTTGGTTCCGGGGGGCAGGAGAGGGCTACTCCAGTAGTCCCTCTTGACCTTCGGGTGGCTTGGCTGGCTGTGGAAGAAACCGGGAGTAGGTGAGTCAGTATATACTGTTGCCGCATCTTTTGTTTAGTGGGCGAGGGTCTAGGGCCCACGGCAAGCTGCAAGTTAAGCCCACTTGGTGAGATTTATTTTACTCGCAGAGAGATTACTATAGTCCAGCCGGAGAGAGCACCACATTTTGATTTGGTACAGGGAAACGGCTGTAAATTTAATTTAGGTAACCAACTGGGAGCTAAATTTATACACACAAGCAGAACAGCTGTAACTTTGCTTCAAGGTAGCCAGCTGGGGGCTCACAGTACAGGTTTGCAGTGGGAAAACAGCTCAACAATAAAAAATAAATAAGTATAGCGGCTGTAAATTAGGCTTAAGGTAACAAACTGGACACAGGTCAAAATGCAGTAATTAGGGAGAAAGGTTGAGAAACTTAATTTAAGGTAACCAACTGTGAGCTCAAATATTGTAGGAGAGCAGAGAAAAATACAGAGCAAAATAAACTATCTCCACATGTGTGGGGACTAAAAAGGCAGTGCATCTAAGTTCTGTAGGCGGAATTAAAGCATTTTTTTTAAAAAGGTGAAATGGCACCAAACATACAGAGAGATCCTCCTCATGCGCAGCTCAGTGAAAGCTTCACCTGTTTCAGCATTTTGGTTCGGGGGGGGGGGGCGCTACTCCAGTAGTCCTTCTTGACCTCCAGCCATACCTCTCAATCTCCTGCCTCATAAAAAAATCAGGGACACAACTTCAAAATAGGTGATATGCACTCAGGAAGCAGGTAGAATAAGGTGCTTAGTGTACAATGCATTTTACAAAGAAGAACAAATCTGTAGCATTAATGTTTGACATTATTTTTTGCTTACGATCCCCACTGTTTAGCTAAGGAAACACACATTTTTGGAGGGACAGTGTAAAATTTTGAGGCAAAATCAGGGATGTCCCTGAAATTCAGTGACAGTTGAGAGGTATGCCTCCGCCACCTCCGGGCGGCTTGGCTGGCTGATTAAGCATTTTGGTTTGGGGGGGGCAGGGAGGCTACTCCAGTAGTCCCTCGCAACCTTCGGGCAGCTTGGCTGGCTGTTTCAGCGCTTTTGGTTCAGAGGGGCGGGGGGGCTACTCCAGTAGTCCCTCTCGACCACTGGGCAGCTGCCTATTTCAGTGTTTTGGTTTTGGGGTGGGGAGGGCTACTCCAGTAGTCCCTGCGCCCTCCGGGGCGGCTTGGCTGGCTGTTTCAGTGTTTTGGTTTGGGGGCGGGGGAAGGCTACTCCAGTAGTCCCTCTCGACCTCCGGGCGGCTTGGCTGGCTGTTTCAGCATTTTGGTTCCGTGGGGGAGGGCTACCCCAGTAGTCCTTCGTGACCTCCGGTGACCTCCGGGCGGCTTGGCTGGCTGTATGTCTTGAAATGGAAAAGATTTTCCATATGGAGCAGAGATAAGGATATAATCCCAGCTCAAGTTGGCAACCCAACCCTACTAGACTACTTGACCTACCTGCATTCCCAAGGGTTGCAGCACTCGGCTCTAAAGGTGCACCTGGCTTCAATGTCAGCATACCTTTCAGCTGGAAAGGGTACCTCCCTTGCATCAAATCCCATCTTCAGAAGGTTCTTTACATGACTCTATCATTTGTTTCCCCCTCACAGGGAACTAGTGCCAACATGGGACCTTAACATTTGCATTGTCCAGCTTGCGCTTCCGCCCTTTGAGCCTATGGTATCTGCAGAGCTTAAATTTATTACTTGGAAGGTAGTCTTTCTGGTAGCAATCACTTCTGCCAGGAGGATATGTGAGCTGCAGGTTCTTTGTGTGGAAAAAGACTACGTCTCCTTTCACAGGGACAAGGTAGTATTGAGAACTAATAGGAAGTTCCTCCCTAAGGTGGTCCCTGACTTCCGTTTGAACCAGTCTATTACCTTGCCAGTTTTCTGTACTGAACACTCTCACTCAGGAGAGCGTAGATTGCACAGCCTGGATATAAAAAGGGCTTTGAGTTATTGCATGACTCGTACGCAGGACCATAGCCAGGACAGGCAACAGCTGTTTCTCACCTATGGGGAGGTAGGTAAGGGGACGCCTCAAAGAGAACTACTTCTCCTTGGATAGTTTGGTGTATTCAGTTTTGTTACTCAAATGCAGGCAAGATACCACCCTGTGGTCTTAGGGTTCATTCTACAAGGGGCACAGCTGCCACTATTGCAACAGCCGGGGGGATACCTTTGACGGAAATCTGCAAAGCGGCTACCTGGAGGTTAATCCACACCTTCACTAAGCATTATAGCCTAGACACCCAGTCCAGGAGTGATGCTAGATTTAGCACAGCAGTTCTGCAGAGTCTTCTTCCTAAATAGATTCTTGCCCACCTCATGGAGGTACTACTGCATAGTCTGCAAGAGTAATAATAATAGTGGATTCCTGGGGTTAGAAGAAAAATTTACTCGCCTGTAGTAATCTTGTTTCTTACAAAGGGATCCACTGATATTACTCCCCGCCTCACCTCTCCTATAGAATCAGTAAATTGGAAAATACTCTCCACAGCTGATTATACAGTGCCTTCAGAAAGTATTCACCCCCCCTTGGATTTTCACATTTTGTGATGTTGCAAACTCAAATTAAAATACATTTATATGGGATTTTTATGTCACGTATCCACACAAATTACTCTATAATGTCAAAATGGAATGAAACTTCTGGAATTTTTTGTACATGTAATTTAAAATAAAAACCTGAAATGTCTTGAATTGATAAGTATTGACCCCCTTTGCTATGACACTCCAAATTGAGCTGAAGTGCATCCAATTTCCTTCTGAGATCACTCTAAAACTTGAATGGAGTCCACACGTGGTCAGTTCAAATGGTTGACATGATTTCAGAGGAAATACACCTGTCTATATAAGGTCCCACTGTTGACCGTGCATGTCAGAGCAGAAACTCTACCATGAAGACCAAGGAGCTGTCCGTAGAACTCCATGATAGAATTGTGAGGAGGCATAGATCTGGGGAGGGGTATAAAAACATTTCTAGGGTGTTGAAAGTTCCCAGGAGCACAGTCATGTCCATCATTAGGAAATGGAAAGATTACGGAACCCCCCAGATTCTTCCTAGAGCAGGCCGTCCTCCCAAACTGAGCAACCGGGCAAGAAGGACCTTGGTCAGGGAAGTGACCAAGAACCCAATGACCACCCTGACAGAACTACAGAGTTCCATGGCTGAGATGGGAGAACCTGTCCAGAGGACAACAATCTGCAGTACTTCACAGATGTAGCCTCTATGGGAGAGTGTCTAGACGGAAGCCACTCCTGAGAAAAGGCCACATAATAGCTTGCCTGGAGTTTGCAAGAAGGCACGTGGCAGACTCTGAGACCATGTGGCAAAAGATTCACTGGTCTGATTAAACAAAAATTGAACTCTTTGGCCTGAATGCAAAGCGCTATGCCTGGCGCAAACCCAACACAGCTCATCACCCATGTAACACCATCCCTACCATGAAGCATGGTGGTGGCAGCATCATGTTATGGGAATGCTTTTCAGCAGCAGGGACTGGGGCACTTGTCAGGATAGAGGGAACAATGAATGGAGCCAAATACAGGCACATCCTTGAGGAGAACCTGCATCAGTCTGCAATAGACCTTGGACTGGGGCGAAGATTTACGTTCCAACAGGACAGCAACCCCAAGCATACAGCCAAAGCAACACTGGAGTGGCTTCAGAACAAGAAGGTGAATGTCCTTGAGTGGCCTAGCCAAAGCCCAGACTTGAATCCCATTGAGAATCTGTGGAAAGATTTAAAGATTGCGGTTCACCGACGCTCTCCATCCAACTTGACAGAGCTTGAGCAAATCTGCAAGGAAGAATGGGCGAAAATCCCCAAATCCAGATGTGCAAAGCTGATACAGACATACTCAAGAAGATTCAAAGCTGTAATTGCTGCCAAAGGCGCTTCTACAAAGTATTGACTCGGGGGTGAATACTTAAGTAAACAAGATATTTCAGTTTTTAATGTTTCATAAATTTTTGTTACACAAAAATATTTTGCCCCTTTAAATTGTTGAGTATGCTGTGTGAATCAAGGGGGGAAAAGTCATTTCAATGCATTAAAAATTCTGGTAGTAACACAACAAAATGTGACAAAATCCAAGGGGGTGAATACTTTCTGAAGGCACTGTATGCATACTTGGAGTGGTATGCCATCTACTGGCACTTCTCAGTACTGTTTTATAGTTTGTACGCTCTTTTTCTTAGGTACATCTGACTTTAAAAAAAAAAGGGATATTTCTTTGTTTTAGTCTTCTGGTTAATGTTTACTAGTTGCCCCAGTTGGGGTGCATTTTTTCTCAGTGTTTGTTTTATTTATATGTTATTATGGCCTCTTTGCAGGCTTATAAGAAATCTGTGGTTAGAATGTAGGCAGTTACACTGGACAGTTTGAAATTGGATGCACGAGCTAAAGATTCCATCATTAGCATAGCATTCCATTTGGCTCTGGGGCAGTGCTGACTTAAAGGAGCACTGCAAGAGTAATAATATTAGTGGATCCCTTTGGAAGAAACAAGATTACTACAAGCGAGTAATTTTTTTTTCCTGCCCCTCTCCTCATCCTGATTGGGTGGTTTGTAAACCACACCCAGCCTCACCTTTCTCACACTTTTGGACCTTAACTGAACCCATTATGCCTCCATCTCCCCTTCCTCTGACTCCTCCCTCATTCAAATTATTCCCTTCCTGATATAAACTACCATCCCTCCCTTCCTCACTTCCTGACTACCCTATCCATCCTGTATAGTTTATATCCAGGGATTGCAAAGTCCCAGTCATGGTGTGATGTTGCCCAAGTTGCGGTTACTACAGCTATGTCCACCCTTCTGTCTGCTAAAAGTGCCTGCAGGTCACCTATCTTGTTTCCAACACTCCGCACATTCAGAGACACCAACCTCCACCTAGAGTACGACCTTCCTTCTCTTCCCTCTATTCTTCTATTCACATTTATTCCCTCTGTGCGCACCCCTCCACGTGCCCTTGTTGTGTGTTCCTCACCTCCTCCACCTTTTGCTAACTATGTTCTTGTCCCTTCCGCCTCCTCCCTCCAGACCTCTTCCATCACTGTGGGGAAAGGAGGTTCACTGACCACCTCCTCTCAGAGTCTGTGGGCCTGCATTTCCGCTGCCTCCCCCTTAGTAGTTTAAGTGTAGTGGTTATGTATTCCCCCAGTTTGTCCCAGAGTGCCCTCAAACCCTCCCTACTGACGTGTAGCCTGTCTGTATTGCATGTTGCAATGATCAGCAGTGCATGTTGCAGGCGTTCTAAACTGTTTGGCTGGCAGGCTAAGCAGGTCACAGTCCAGGTTGCTTGAGTGGGAACTGCTGACATCAGTGGTCATCGACCTGTTTGAAAATGGGGTCAGCCAGAGTTGGACTTATTTGCATCCCAACACAATGCAGAACTGCTGCGTTTTTGCTCACTCACTCCAGGGACTGGAGTTTTCTGGTGAGATATGTTGTCCCTCTCCTTGAAAGGGAGGTTTTTGTATGCCTTCTGTCCCTTTCTGCTCATTCAGAGGGTACTGTTCTTGCTTGAGATGGAAGGACAACTCAAATACTCATTGTGTTCCCCTATGGCTTTGGGAGATATGGTATCCCCTTCTGCAACAGCTGGCAGTAGAACCTCCAGTACCTCTACCCTTGTGCAAAGGTCTGCTGTCACAGGAACAGTGAACCCTGGTCTATCTAGATCTGAAGTCTCAACATCTGCAAGCATGGCTCCTGAAGACATAATTGTCTGTACTGCCCATACATAATTTGTAACTGTTCAGCCATCCGTTAATTGTTTAATCTCTGTTTTCTTAACCCTGTGTAACCCCCCACCCCGGGTGCACGTGAGATGAGCAACTTGTTGTTCAGTGTGCCCTCCTGGTGAATCATTTCAATGAATAAATAAATCGCCATAGCTTGCTCTGGGGTATCACAGAAAGTGGCTGATGTTCTTGTGGCTGCCAGAAAACTGTCCCCCAGACATGGTTATTCTATGAAATGGAAGTGGTTTGCTTTGTGCACTGTTTCACATAGATTGGATCCCTTTACCTGCCCAGTCAATCAGGTTCTAAAATGCTTACTGTCCTTATCGGATTCAGAGAAGAGCAACAGAAAGGGGGGCTCCACATGCAACGTGCTGCAGACAATGAAAGTACAAAGTGGGAATGAAGCAGCTGAGCACCGTCCACAGATGTAATCCAAATAATTCACTCTGGAACTGGATTATAGCAACAAAGTTTCAAACAACATGAAGTCTTGCCATATTATGACAATTGCAGTTTGTCCCACCATTAGAACTGCCCCGGAGGTGAAATAGTTAAATTCCATGCCAGGCATGGAACTTGGAGCGCGAGCTCGGTTAGAGAAGCTCTGTCTGTGTAATTTCAAACTGAAACTGTCAGATTCTTTACTCCGCCTCACTGAACAGTCGCTCCGGAGATTTCTCCTACTGCTCGGTTCATTTCTCGGTTTAAACAGTGTTTTCTCGGTTAAATTCAACCGCGAGTATTATTATTTTAACCGTAAACCGATCGGTTCAAGCTCTGTCTGTGGTATTGTAAGTAATAGGCAGGTTTATTTCTGTGTGGAACTTATAAATGTTTATCGGTTCGGTTTGAACTGATCAGGTTGTTTTAAAACTTTAAAAATCAAGCATTTAAAAGCTTTTAGAGTGCGGTTCCCGGTTCTTATCGGTTCTAAAAAAACCGGATTTCATTACGTTTTTTTCCACGACCCGTGACACGGTTGGGAACCGATAAGGGTGTCTTGCCTGGCACTGCCGTTAAAAGGGCAAGTTTTTTGGTTAGGCTGGCATTATGTCTGAGAAACCCAAAAGAAAAACCGGGCCCACTGGGTTTCAACATCGTGGTGTTCGTGGGGAAGCTTCTTGCCAAGGCTGACCCACACACCACATGTGTATATTGTCTGGGGTTTGACCACCAATTCAGACTGCCAGATTTGTAAGAATTTCCTGCAGCCACCCTGGATAAGAGGTTGGCAGGCTCAGGGGCGAGAGGCAAAAAAGTCCGCTGACCGGATGGCCAGCCCGGTTCGTGCCAACCGAACGAGGGAGTGCCCTCTGACCAGGGCGAGACTGGCAACGAAGCTGACTCTGAGGAGCCAGTTCCAGCAAAGAAAATTCAGGAAATCAGCAGGGTGGAGTCTAAAATTCCTTCTCCAACTGCTGCAGAGATAGCAAGAGCTATACAAATTGTCCAGTCACTTTCTCCGGTTCCGTCCGAACCGCCACTGTCTGGTAAAAGGTCGGTTCGGCCGGTTCCACCGGTTCAAGAATATGATTTAGAAGAGTTTTATGAACCAGAGGAGGGGGAGGATGATTATGAACAGTATGAATGTGACTTTGAGAGTCTGGGTGTGCCCATTGAACCGGACATCTCCCCAGACAGACCTTTAGAATCTCCCCCTACGCTTTCTGAGTCCCCTTCTCACTTTGTTTTATAAAAAGGTTGCTGAAACCCTCCAGCTCCCATTGGAGGAAGCTGTGGATGAGCAAGAGGAACCTGATTTTGTAGAAATGATGGATATCCCAGAGTCTAGGAGATTGTCTATCCCCTTACATAAGTCATTTAGGAAACAAACAATAAAAATGTTAAAAGCTCCTAATTCTGTGCCTCCTGTGGACAAGATGGACAGGAGGTATACTTTGTCAGGTCCTGATACAGAATTCCTGTCACAGCAATGCAGTCATGTTGGAGTAGTTCAGGCTGCAGCCTGTGATAAGGCTAATATTCCCTTGGCTTCACATTCTCCTGACATGGATTCCAGGAAGATTGATGCCATGGCTAAAAAACAATACATGGCAGCGTCCTTGGGACTCAGGCAAGCAAATTACATGGCTTATGTGGCAAGATACCAAAAATCTAGATGGGACACTGTCATGGCTTTGGCCAAACAGGCCCCTGGCCAGCTTGCTAAGGAGCTGGAACAGGTGGCTGCTGATGGTATTGAGGCATCCAAGGTGCAGTTCCATGCTGCTGTGGATTTTAATGATGTATCCTCTAGAGTCATGGCTACATCTGTGGCTTTTCGTAGGTTGGCTTGGCTCAGGTGTACTAGCTTGTCACAGGATACCCAGACTAAGGCTATGGATTTTCCTGGTAGGAAATTCTCTGTTTGGGGAGCAGACAGAGAATTATATGAAGAAAATGGATGAATATAGGACAACCTATAAGAGTGCTCAGGCCAAGGAGCGGCAAGCCACTCCTCAGAGGCAGACCCCAGGGGTAGAGGTAGGCCTTTTCACAGGCCTTTTTACCAAACCCAGGCCTCCTCTGCTTATGCTCAGAGGGGGTTCTTCAGAGGGAGAGGCAGACGGGGTGCAAGCAGGCCTGCTCCCACCCCTCAGCCTAAAGCCCCTGCCAAACAGGCAGCCTGATGGGGTGCCCAGGGCTGATTCTCCTTTACCTGTAGGGGGCAGGTTGGCTTACTTCGTTCAGAACTGGGAGTCTCTAACATCAGACAAGTGGGTCCTGGAAGTAGTAAGCCGGGGTCTGGTTCTCAGCTTCAAAAATTTCCAAAGATGAGAATCAGATTTTTTCCACCTGCAAACCCTCTAGAGACCTTTGCCTTAGAAACAGAAGTCTCAACCCTCCTGGCTTTCAGAGCTGTAGAAAGGGTTTCTCCCCTACACCAGGGCAAGGGTCTGTACTCCAGGTACTTCCTTACCCCAAAAAAGACAGGAGAATGGCGGCCCATCTTGGACCTAAGATATCTAAACAAGCACCTTTTGAAACCAAAATTCAAAATGGTGATGCTGGCAATGATTTTACCTTCTCTAAGGCCAGGGGACTGGCTAGCTTCCCTGGACCTCAAGGATGCCTATTTCCATGTTCTCATCAGAAGCTCCCACCGAAAGTACCTCAGATTCGAACTGCCCTCAGGCCATTACCAGTTCAGAGCAATGCCCTTCGGCCTTACCTCTGCCCCAAGGGTATTCACAAAATGTCTAGCAGTAGCAGTTGCTCATTTAAGAAGGCAAAAGATTGCCATCTTTCCCTACCTAGACGACTGGCTCATTGTAGGTCAGTCTCCAGACCAGGTCAAATCACACCTGCAAGTTACCCAGCAGCTGCTCACCTCTGAGTTTTCTTCTCAACCTTCCAAAGTCAGTTCTGGAACCTGTCCAGGTACTCACCTTTATAGGTGCAGAATTGGACACAAAGCAGGCCAGAGCCTTCCTGCCCCTAGAAAGGGTAAGGAACCTAGTGGCCCTGGCCTCCTCCTTCACCCTGCAGGTCTCTCGACCAGCAAGGCACTTCTTACAGCTACTAGGACACATGGCTGCTTCCACAGCTGTAGTGCAAGGAGCAAGGTTTCAGATGAGGGACATTCAGTTTCATTTGAGAGCCTTCTGGTCCCAAAGGAAAGATCCCCTTTCCAAGTTGATCCCAGTGACTCGAACCCTGATCCAGGCCCTTCAGTGGTGGCAGGATCAGAGCAATTTGAGACTAGGGGTCCCTTCATCCCCTATCTCACCCTTGACCCTTACTACAGATGCATCCCTTCTGGGTTGGGAGCTCACATGGGCGACCTCTCCACCCAGGGAGTGTGGTCCCCTCAGGAATCTCTGCTCCACATCAATTTGCTGGAACTCAGAGCTGTTTTTCTAGCACTTCAGGTGTTTTCTGCATCTGTTCAGAACAAAGTGGTACAAGTCAGAACAGACAACACCACTACAATGTGGTACATCAACAAACAAGGGGGCACTCGGTCTTCGGCCTTGTGCACCGAGGCAATGAAGTTGTGGTCTCTGGCTTATTCCCTGAACACTTCCCTCATAGCAGTTCACCTCTCAGGAAAGGACAATGTCCTGGCAGATGCTCTCAGCAGGATTTCCCAGGGCCATCACGAATGGTCTCTGGATCCCCAAGTACTGGGATAGTTTTTGCCAGATGGGGCACCCTCAGATAGATCTTTCGCAGCCCCAGACAATCACCAACTTCCACTGTTTTGTTGCAGGCCCCAGTGATGGGCTCAGTCCCCTGGATGCCTTTCTCCTAGATTGGGAAGGAAGTTTCTATCGACTTTCCCCTTCCTCTCCTATTCAAGGTGCTAGTCAAAATCAGATCCCAGCCTTGCAGGATGATTCTGATTGCTCCAGATTGGGCCAGGCAGCCCTGGTACCACTCCTTCTGTCTTTAGCAGTCCATCTTCCCTGTGTCTCCCCAGGAATCACAACCTGTTAACCTGTGCCCAGGGAGAGTTTGGTATCCAATCTCAAATCCCTCAACCTCAAGGCCTGGCTCTTGAGGAGTTAGAATTTCTGACCTACACCTTTCTCAAGGTGTTCTTGAAACTTGAAGGCTTCTAGGAAGCCTTCCACTAGGCTACTTATAACTCTAAATGGAAAAGGTTTTCCATCTGGTGTTCTGGGAGACATATTTCCGGAATCTGCTGACTTGCCCATTGTTTTGGACTATATGGTCCATCTTAATTCTTTTGGGTCTGAGACCAGCTACCCTGAAAGTACATTTGGCAGCTGTCTCTGCCTTTATTTCAGCAGAAAGCCCTCTCTTTCCGCTCACCCTGTATTTTCAAGTTTTTAAAGGATTACTTCATACTAATCCACCTTTCAGGGACCGGCCCCTGCCTGGGATCTTAATGTTTGCATTGCTTAGTTGATGCAACCCCGCTTGAACCTCTGTCTTCTGCAGAGCTTAAGTACTTGACTTGGAAAACTGTTTTCCTAGTAGCTATCACTTCTGCCAGGCGCATAAGTAAGTTACAAGCTTTGTCAGTAGAGACTGACTTTATTTCCTTCCACAGGGATAAGGTAGTCCTTAGGACTAACAGGAAGTTTTTGCCTAAGGTAGTTTCAGATTTCCATCTTAATCAATCTATCTCCCTTCCAGTGTTCTTCACTGACCATTCCTCCTCTGGTGAGAGGAGGTTGCACAGTTTAGATGTTAAGAGGGCCCTAAGTTACTATATAGAGCATCACGGTCACAGGTTCGAATCCTCCAACTTTTTCTCACTTATGGTGAGGTTGGGAAAGGGAAACCTGCCACTAAGAGATCCATTGCCAGGTGGGATTGTCTCTTGTATTCAATTTTGTTATCAAAAACTGGGGAAAGTTCCCCCTTCAGGCCTGAGGGCTCACTCTACCAGAGGTACAGCTGCGTCTCTAGCTGCTGCCAGAGACATCCCTATCTTAGAGATATGTCAAGCAGCTACTTGGAAAATGGTACACACTTTCACCAAGCATTACTCCCTGGATGTCCAGGCCAGGAGGGATGCTTGGTTTGGCACAGCCGTGCTTCAGAGCCTATTCCCTAAGTAGGTTCTGTCCCTCCTCCATGGAGGTACTGCTGTGTAGTCTGCAATTGTCATAATATAGCAAGACTTCATGTTGTTTGAAGAAAAAATTACTCACCTTAGTAATGTTGTTTCTTCTAATGGAGTCTTGCTATATTATGACCTCCCCCCCAGCCTGCCCCTCTCAGAACTTCTACTTGGGTATGGGGTGGGCTGTCCAGTGTGGGCACTTGTTTATGCCCATTTTATGTTTTTTCCACCCCCTTTTTTCTTGGGGGTTTTTGAGGTGTTGTGTTTTGTTTTACCTTTTCTTATCTTATCTTATCTTATCTTATTTTCTGGCCCCTGACTTGAGTCTTTGTGTTGGGACCAGGAATATGTGTTAATATTTAGGTAGCCAGTTGGCTAGTGTAGGTTACAGCTTCCACACAGAACCTTAGTGAGTTTTGCTTGTAAAGATCTGACAGTTTCAGTTTGAAATTACACAGACAGAGCTTCTCTAACCGAGCTCGAGCTCCAAGTTCCATGCCTGGCATGGAATTTAACTATTTCACCTCTGGGGCAGTTCTAATGGTGGGACAAACTGCAATTGTCATAATATAGCAAGACTCCATTAGAAGAAACAACATTACTAAGGTGAGTAATTTTTTCTTATTGCCCAGATAACAAAAGCAAAAACCAAAGCAAAACAAGGTGCCACATCGTTATGACTCCACATCAAGCCAGGTTCTGCTTCACATGCATGCTTCTTCGTCCCTGAAGAAGTGTGCATGCTTGAAACCGTTGGGCCTTGTAAGTGTGGAGTCACGCACTTATGTGGCACCTTGTTATGCTTTGGTCTTTGCTTTTGTTATTTGGGCAGTAAACTTCATTGCTATAATCCAGTTCTGGAGTGAATTATTTGGATTACATCAGTGGACAGTGCTCAGCTGCTTCATTTGCACTTATCAGATTCAGGCCTGCAGTATTCCTCAGTCAGGGTGCACTTGGCTACTATATCAGCCTTCCATGTGCCTGTGGATGGCTGTACGGTTACTCAGCTGGAGGTGGCCCGTACATTTTTGAGAGGCATTTATATATATATATATATATATATATATATATATATATATATATATCCTCCCATTTGAAACCCAGTCGTGGCCTGGGATATGAATATTATTTTGTAAAAGCTGACTTTGGCTCCTTTTGAACTAGCCACAAGTTGTAACTTATGCTTTCATTTGAAAAGCATTCTTTTTAGTTGCAATGACATCTGCCCGAATGATTTCAGAGCTACATGAGCCTCCTTATTTGATTTTCCACAAAGATGGTGTCTTTGCATACTAATCCCAAGTTTCTACCAAAGGTGGTGTCTGAGTTTATTTTAAATCAAATCATCAACCTACCAGTGTATTATCCAGAGCAAGCCAATCCAGGGGAACCTTTGCTCCATACCCCTGATGTACAGTACATAGAGTAGTCAAATATTGTACTATACACATTGTACAAAGAACTACAGAAAGTCCATGTAGCTTTTTGTTTCATTTGCCCTGGTAAACTGGGTGCCCCAGTTTCTAAACAGTGTTTGTCCAAATGGCTAGCACACTGTATTATGTTCTGTTACAGGAAATATGGTAAGGAACTTTCTGGTGTTGTTCGTGATCATTCCGCAAGAGGTATGGCCACTTCCTGAGCTTATTTTTGGAATGTTTCCACTGCAGACATTTGTGTAGCTGCCACACGGAGTACTGTCAGTGTCTTCACCAAGCATTACAGCCTGTACATTGTCGTAGATGAGCTGAGTTTGGCCTAGCTGCCCTACAAGGCCTACGATCACAGGCTTATAGGCTCCGTCTGTCCAGATTGTTAGCTTTTGGTACGGCTTGGGACTCATTGCAAAGGTGTGGCCTGATGAAGAAAATATCCTCAAAGAAGATAGAACAGTTACATAACTTTCCACAACAGTAGATCTTCGAGAGAATCTCTCATCGGGTCATGTTATTCCACCCTCCTTCCTCCTCAGGTTAACGACAACTGATTATTGTCTTGCTGCTTCCACTGGTGTCTTTTCCAGCACTCAGTCTCACCTGGTAAGTGGAGTGCTGGGGTCTCTCTTGGTTCCCTAGAGGGAGGTCCTCCGAGCGTGATCTCTGGTTGGGAACTGAAGAGAGGTGGGTCTGCCCACGTTTAATGTATATGCGGGCACATGACATCATCGTGAGCGGCCCCTGGCTTGCAAAGTTTCTGTGTGGTCCCAGCGGTGATGTGAGTATAGTTCTAAAAGTGTGGCATGATGAAAGAGTTTCTCTTGAAGATCTACTGTTATAGTAAGTTCTTACATAACAGTTCTGTCTTCTTCTTCCCACTGGAGGTCTTCTTCTGCAGAGGAGTGATTATATTTTACTCACCTAATATCAGAAAGGATGAGTACATTACTCTTGAGTTCTAAAGTTATCTGGAACACTGACTGCAGCCGTGACAAGAAACACTGGGTTCTGAACATCCCAAGGAAAAGAAGTAGACTGGAGACAGCTATTTTAAGCCTGGCAGCCTTAAATGCTCCTATTGAGACTCCTGCATATAGAAAGCTGATTCCTTGAGGGGGACAGTTGGGTGCTGTACAAAGCCATAGATGGTAAAAGTATACTAATTATTGCAGTACAAAGTTGTACTGGGACCTTGAGGGGCTGAGTTTGGACATATGCACAGTTGTAGGAGGGAATGGGTCTGTATGTCATTGGGGCATGTCTCCAGTGATGGTTTGGTGAGGTATTGCCTGAAAGTTATAGAGTAGGTGTTATAGGTAGTAAGGGTAAAAGTGAGCTCTGAGGAGAGCAGAGGACTGGACAGCCACCTAGGCAGGCTGATGGTAGTTAGCAGAGCATCAACCCATGGAAGACCTGGAGTACTCCTAGCTACAGATGCAGAAAGCAGTACGAAGGTGAAGCATACTGGGCCCTGGAGGGGCAAGGCAGGATGGAATACCGAAGTGGAAGGACATCAGCAAGACCCAAAGAACAGGAAAGCAGGATGCAAAGCACGGCCACAGCTAGAGACCACCAGAGTCCTGGCAAGCAGGGTAAGGTGGGCCAGACCCAAAAGGCACCGCTGACAGGGGACTGAGCAGGTGAGTCTCAGCTGGGAGGAGCTCAGAGCAGGAGGGAGCCAGCCCAGCATGCACCCCAACACTGCAGAAACAGAATAGGTGGGAAGGAGAAAGCAGAAGGCAGAAACAGGCAGAAGGAACCTCCTGGATGGAGCTAAAGTGAGTGCACAGTCACAGCTGAGCACCCACAGCCAGGACCACACCAGGGACAACCCAGAGCAGCACCAGAACCCCGTGCACCTGGAGTAAAGGACAGGAAGGACCATGGCAAGATCACTGAAAACTGGCCTGATTGAGCAAGTAGTTGGACAAAAAGCTGAGGAGTCACAAGTGGGGGCAAGGAGCTGCAGCCATGAAGACAGAGGAAGGAGGAGGAGGGTGGGCAGGAGCAAGCAGCAAGCAAATAAACGGACATCCTGAGGACATGTGGGGCATGCATGCTTATAGAGCGCTTGGTTGGGGGCATGGCGAGTGTGGCTGCTGCTCCGCTGAATGCATCTATTAGGGTTGAAACGAAATGCAAGTCCTACAAAGTAGGAAAATGAAATACTAGGATTCAGAGTCTCTGGAACCTTGGCGACTGGTGTGGTGTTCCTCAGCATTTGAATGATTATGAGATGCAGAGGTGGTGCTATCCTAATATCGGCACTGTCTTGCCATACAAAATAAATTATGCAGCAGTGCTTGCAGTGTCGGTGTCGCCAACCCTGTGCTGTACGAGCAGGAAGACTGCAACACCAGTTTGTCATGGTTTCAGAGAATTTGAACACTAATTTTTAATTTCTCTACTTGGCATGGTTTGCATTTCAACCCTAGTGAATGCATTAATATAGTTATTTGCAATTTTTCAAACATGAAGTCTTGCTGTATTCTGACATATGCAGTTTGCCCCAGCACTTCAACTGCTCCGGAGAGGAAAGAGTTAACTCTATGCCAGAGCATAGAATGTTGGGCTCGAACTTGGTTCAAACCTCTGTCAGCTGCACTTCAAAGTGTAACCATAATATCCTTTACTCCGCCTAACTGAACAGTCACTCCGGAGATCTCTCCTTTGCTTGTCGTTTCGGTCTCAGTAAAACATCGGTTTTGAACCGTATTTGTCTATATTTTTTCAGTTCAGATCCCTGTCTGCAGTACAGTAAGTGTTGTAGGTAGTGGACTTTAGTTTAGTTACTGTTTAATTTCTGTACTTTGAGTGGAAATTGTAAAGTTTGTCAGTCTGTCTGGTTTGGAACTGATTGTTTTGTTTGATTTTTGTTTTTAATTTCTTAGTGTGAGGTACCGGTCCCTATTGGTTTCACAAAAACGTATTTTTAGACGTCTTTTTCCACAGCCCATAACACGGCTGGTAACTGATAGGGGGATCTTGCCTGGTTTTTAAGCTGCTAAAGGGTAAGTGTTAGGATGGCTACATCTGAGAAACCCAAGAGAAAAACTGGGCCCACTGGGTTTCAACATTGTAGTGAGTGTGGAGATGCCTTTGCTGAGGCAGATCCTCACACCACCTGTGTTTACTGTCTGGGGTTTGACCACCTTGATTCAGACTGCCAAATTTGTAAGAATTTCCCAAAGGCCACCCTGGATAAGAGATTGGGTAGGCTTAGGGAAAAGGAGGCCGAGAAGTCCGCTGATCCAGATGGCCAGCTCGGTTCAGTTCCGACCGAACCTGAGGGAGTGCCCACTGACCTGGGCGACACTTCCTCGGGCAAAAGGAGAGCCGATCCTGAGGGGTCAGTCCATCTAAGAAAAAGAGAAAATCATCCGGTTCAGATCCAGAACTGCAACGTCCAACCGCCGAGGAGATAGCCAGAGTGATAAGTACTGTGGAATCGTTCTGACCGGTTCCATCTGATCCGGCACCTCCCAGTAGGCGCTCAGTTTGGTCGGTTCCTCTGGTTCCAGAATATTGTCCAGATGAATATTATGAACCAGATTTGGAAGGGGAGGAAGGTTACGATGATGATGATGATGATGATGTGGAAGGTCTGGATGAGCCCATTGAACTGGGCATCTCCCCAGACAGACCTTCTAATGTTTCTCTTTCTAGGCTTTCTGAGTCCCCTTCCCACTATTTGTTCTACAAAAAAGTGGCAGAGACCCTCCAGCTTCCTCTGGTTGAAGCTGTTGAGGAACAAGAGGAGTCTGACTATGTAGAAATGATGGACATCCCAGAGTCCAAAAGACTGTCTATTCCTCTCCATAAATCTTTTGGGAAAGAGACACAAAAAATTCTCCACACACCAAATTCATTACCTCCTGTGGACAAGAGAATGGACAGGAGGTATATGCTGTCAGGCTCAGGTACAGAGTACTTGTTCCAACAATGCAGCCATGTTGGAGTTATTCAGGCTGCAGCCTGTGACAAGGCTAATATACCTTTGGCTTCACCCCCCCCCCCCAAATAAAGACTCTAGGAAGGTGGATGCTTTGGCCAAAAAACAGTACTTGGCATCCTCTTTGGGACTCAGGCAGGCAAACTATATGGCTTACACAGCCAGATACCAGAAATCCAGATGGGATACTGTTCTGGAACTGGCTAAACAGGCTTCCCCCCAGCTAGCCAAAGAGCTGGAGGAGGTGGCCGCCGATGGGATTGAGGCATCTAAAGTCCAATTTCATGCTGCTGTGGACTCGAATGATATGTCATCACGAGTCTTGGCTACATCTGTGTCTCTTCGGAGATTTGCTTGGCTCAGGTGTACTAGCCTCTCACAAGACACCCAGGCTAAGGCCATGGATTTCCCTGTGGTGGGTAATTCTTTGTTTGGGGAGCCGACAGAGAATTACATGAAAAGATGGACGAATACAGGACCACCTACAGGAGTGCACAGGCCAAGGAAAGGCAGGCAACTGCTCAGAAGCAGCAGTCTAGGGGCAGGCCTTTTCACAGGCCTTTCTACCAGACACAGACCTCCTCTCCTTTTCCTCAGAGGGGGTTCTTCAGAGGGAGAGTCAGTAGGAGGATGAGCAGGTCTGCATCCTTCTCCCAGTGTAAGGCTCCTGCCAAGCAGACACCCTGATGTGTCAGCCCGGGTTGACTCCCATTTTCCAGTAGGAGGCAGGCTGGCTTACTACTTCCAGGCTTAGAAGTCCGTTACCTCAGACAAGTGGGTCCTGGAGTTAGTAAGCCAGGGACTGGCCCTCAGCTTCAAAAAATTTCCGAAGCTGAAGGTCAGATCTTTTCCACCTGCAAACATCTCCAAAACCATTGCCCTAGAGGCAGAGGTTTCCTCTCTGCTGGCTCTCAGAGCCATAGAGAGAGAGTTCCTACTCCACACAGGGGCAAGGGTCTGTACTCCAGATACTTTCTTACCCCAAAAAAGACAGGAGAGTGGCAGCCCATCCTAGACCTAAGATACTTAAACAAGCACCTAGTCAAGCCAAAATTCAGAATGGTGACTCTGGGAGTAATTCTTCCCTCTCTGAGGCCAGGGGATTGGTTAGCCTCCCTTGACCTCAAGGATGCCTACTTTCACATTCCCATCAGGTGCTTCCACAGAAAGTACCTCGGGTTTGAATTGCCTTCAGGCCATTATCAGTTCACAGCAATGCCCTTCGGATTAACATCAGCACCAAGGGTGTTCACAAAATGTCTAGCAGTAGTAGTGGCCTTTCTAAGGAGACAAAACATTTCCATTTTTCCATACCTGGACGACTGGCTCATTGTGGGGCAGTCTGCAGACCAAGTCAATTAAAACCTGCAAGTGACACAACAATTGTTCACTTCTCTGGGATTCCTCCTCAATCTTCCAAAGTCAGTTCTCGAACCAGTGCAACTACTGACCTTCATAGGCATAGAGTTCGACACTGTCCAAGCAAAAGCTTTTCTTCCTCTGGCAAGGGTAAAGGCCTGACTTCTTCTTTCCACCTTCTGGTGTCTTGACCAGCAAGGCATTTTCTTCAGCTTCTGGGCCACATGGCAGCTTCCACAGCAGTGGTTCAGGGAGCCAGATTTCAGATGAGGGACATTCATTTCTATCTGAGGTCATTTTGGTCTCAGAAAAAAGATCCTCTGACCAAGCTGATTCCAGTGACTCAGACTCTGATCCAAGCTCTCCGGTGGTGGTTGGATCAGGACAACCTCAGGCAAGGAGTCCCATTCATCGCCCAGACTCATTCTGTGGTATTAAACACAGATGCTTCTCTTTTGGGATGGGGAGCTCACTTGGGAGCCCTCACAGCACTGGGATTGTGGTCCCCTCAGGAGTCTCTTCTTCATATAAATCTTCTGGAGCTCAGGGCAGTGTACCTGGCTCTACAAACTTTCTCAGACTCAGTAGAAAACAAGGTGGTTCAGGTCAGGACAGACAACAGCACCACCACCATGTGGTACATCAACAAGGAGGGAGGCACTTGGTCTAATGCCTTGTGCACGGAAGCCATGAAATTATGGTGTCCGGCTTATTCGCTGCAGACATCTCTGGTAGCAGTCCACCTTCCAGGGAAGGACAATGTGCTAGCAGATGCTCTGAGCAGAATATCTCAGGGCCATCACGAATAATGTTGAATGTAATTTTCTCAAGATGGGGCACTCCAGAGATAGATCTCTTTGCAGCCCCAGAAAATCATCAACTCCCTCTCTTCTGTTGCAGACCCCCAGTCGTAAGCTTAGTACCCCTGGATGCTCTAGTTCTGGATTGAGAAGGGAAATTCCTGTGTGCCTTTCCCCCTTTTCTCTGTTGTTCAAGGTTCTGGTCAAAATAAGGTTACAGTCATGCAAAGTGATCCTGATTGAACCAGACTGGGCTAGGTAGCCTTGGTATCCTCTATCGCTGTCCCTAGCAGTCCATCTTCCTCTATGTCTTCTCAAGAAACACAATCTGTTAACCTCCTCTCAGGGGAGGATATGGTACCCCAACCTTCGGTCTCTCAACCTCAAGGCGTGGCTCTTGAAGAGTTAGAATATGCAAGTCTGCATCTGTCCCAGGGGGTTCTGGATATTCTCAAAGCCTCTCGAAAACCTGCCACCAGAAAAACTTAAAATTCCAAATGGAAAAGATTCAGCATTTGGTGTTCCAATAGGGATGTCTCACCAGATACTGCTGATTTGGCTATAGTTCTGGATTATATGGTACATCTTAATGGCTTAGGCCTCAGGACAGCTACTCTGAAAGTATACTTGGCAGCTGTCTCTGCATTCCTGTCAGTGGGGAAGGCTTCCTATCTGGCATCTCACCCTGTTTTCTGCAAGTTCTTTAAAGGTTTTCTCCATACCAACCCTCCCTTTAAGGACCCTACTCCTGCTTGGGATCTTAATGCTTGCATTGCTCAGCTTATGCAACCCCCTTTTGAGCCTTTGGCCTCAGAAGAACTTAAATACTTGACTTGGAAAACTGTGTTCCTGGTTGCTATCACTTCTGCCAGGTGTATCAGTGAATTACAAGCTCTCAGTGGAGCCTGATTTTATCTCATTCCATAGAGATAAAGTGGTCCTTAGAACCAACAGGAGGTTCTTACCCAAGGTGGTTTCAGATTTTCATCTGAACCAGTCCATGTCTCTTCCTGTGTTCTTCACTGATCATTCTTCTTCAGGAGAGAGGAGATTACACAGTTTGGGTGTTAAGAGGGCACTTAGCTACTACATTGAGCACACAAAGGCACTTAGGCTTGACTGTCCTCAGTTGTTTCTCACTTACGGTGAAGTGGGAAAGGGTAAACCTGCTAGTAAGAGAACTATTGCCAGGTGGATTGTCTCTTGTATAGAATTCTGCTATGAAAAGCTAGGCAAAATACTCCCCTCATGCCTCTGGGCTTATTCGACTAGAGGTACAGCTGCTCCTCTGGCTGCTGCCAGAGATATACCCTTACTAGAAATATGCAAAGCAGCCGCCTGGAAAACAGTCCATACATTCACCAAGCTTTACTCTCTGGATATCCAGGCTAGGAGTGATGCTCGGTTTGGCACAGCAGTATTGCAGATCCTATTCCCAAAATAGGTTTGATACCCTCCTCCTTGGAGGTACTGCTTGGTAGTCTGCATATGTCAGAATACAGCAAGACTTCATGTTGTTTGAAGAAAAAATTACTCACCTTAGTAATTGTGTTTCTTCTAATGGAGTCTTGTTGTATTCTGACCTCCCTCCCTGCCTCCCCTCTCAGAACCTGGTTTTTGGGAAGTGGGCTGGCAGGTACAGTGTTGCATCTCAGGGGTGTTCTTGGCACTCCCCCTTTTAGAAAGGGGGAGTTGGTTCTGTTTATGTTGTTTTTTGTAGTTATGTTGTTCACTACCTGGTTATTGTTTTGGGGTTCTTGATTTGAGTCTTTTGGGACCCCAAAAAATTGGTTGCCTGTTGGCTAGTTTATTTATAGTTTCCACCTAGGAGGTGTAGTTAGTTAGTATTAGCTCGTAAGAATCTGATGGTTACACTTTGAAGTGCAGCAAACAGAGGTTTGAACCAAGCTCAAGCCCAATGTTCTGTGCTCTGGCATAGAGTTAACTTTTTCCCCTCTCTGGAGCAGTTCAAGTGCTGTGGCTAACTTCATACATTATGTCAGAATACAGCAAGACTCCATTAGAAGAAATACAATTACTAAGGTGTGTAATTTTTTCTTATGTTCTAAAACTGCATGATAATTTAATGGAAGACTTCAGAACTCAGCCCAGCAGCAGAGACAGAAGTCGGGGATTGCCAGAGCCTGGAAGAGGCCCTGAAGCAGCCCGCTCCCCTCAGAACTCAGCCCAGCAGCAGAGACTGAAATCGGGGATTGCCAGAGCCTGGAAGAGGCCCTGAAGCAGCCCGCTCCCCTCAGAACTCAGCCCAGCAGCAGAGACTGAAATCGGGGATTGCCAGAGCCTGGAAGAGGTAAAGTGTCCTGCACTACAGCCTGACTGTTGTGAGGCACTCATCCTATCTCTAAGCAACTGCTAGTATCAAACCTGGTACCCTTCTCTCTAAATTCTACTGACTATCCTCTGAGCCAATGAACCAGGCCAACAACTTCCTCTATTTTTATGCTCTTAACCATACATCACTCCCTCCTGCCCAGATTTAAAAAATTGGCCCTGTCTACACTATGTCCCTGAGCTGTGTTCAAACCCAGTACCCCTGCAGTCAGAGTCAGCTGCTCTACCTCTGCACCACAGTGCCTACCTACTTTATTACTACTTTCTAAGCCTCTTAATCACTTACCTACCCAATCTGCCAAAAATAAGTTTACCTCTTCTTCCTGCTGCCTTGCAGGATTTGAACCCTGCACCCTTGTTTCCAAAGTCCACAGTTCCACCACTCACCTAGAACACCTGCATATTTTTACTGCAGGATTTCATAACTATGAAGAACACACTAACCCTGTGACACAACTAAAGTGTTATCTAAGTGCTTCTACAAACCTGAACCCAACTCCCTGCTGCTACAGCCACTAGTCTAGCTCTCTCCTATTACCCTGATCAAGACTTGAACCTGGTACTCTATGCATTTCAGGCACATACACTACCACCACACCATAGCAGCAACTAGACTCAGAGGTGATCTCTCACTACTATCTCCCTCTTTCATCCCAGTCCCCCATTCTTTCCTCACTTCAGCTCCACCAGCCTTCCCAACTATGCACATGCATCCCTGCTCGCCAGTCTCTCTCTCCTCCTCCTCCCTTTGCCTTCCACATACCCTAGTGTCCCTATTAACCCTCAGCCTCACTACTCCAGTGTTCCTACCTCCTGTCCTCCCCTCCTCCTTACCACTGCTCCTACCCTCCCTCCTCCTCTACACATCCCATATGCTCCACTCCACCTCACCCCTTCCAGACATCACCTGTCCTCCCCCACAGCCCCTTGCACTTTGATCACTCAGGCCTTCTCTGCCTGTGCTACCCTACCCACCCCTTGTGCAACCAAACCCCATTCCTTATTCTATCGCTCCCGTGAAACTCTCCATCTGCCTCCCTCTGACCAGAGCACTTCTCCTCCTTCTACTCCTAACAGGGAACATACATCCCAACCCAGGCCCTGCCCCCTCCCATCCACCCACTCAGCCCACTGGTCTTCAAGTAGCCTCCATGAACATATGCAGCCTGCTGAAGAAATCTGACGCCCTACAGTGCTGGGCCTTGGCTCACCAACCAGACATCATAGCCCTGGTTGAAACCTGGCTGTCCAAATCAACTCCTGACTCATTTGTCTCCCTCCCAGGCTATACCTTATACCGGGAGGACCGAGTAGGCAAACGAGGGGGAGGCTGTGCAATCTACACCAGGGACACAATACCTGGACACGCACTCCCCACCCCTGCCCTCATAAATGGGGCCCAGGCCCTTACCCTCAGACTCACCCCAGACCCCTCTAGGAGCCCTCTCTATCTCACCACAGCCTACGTTCCCCCAAAGAACCAGCACCCAGCCCTGATATCTTTAACGGACTACCTGGCCACCCTCCACCATAAGGCAGAACAAATCCTAGTGGGGGACCTTAATGTAAATTGGCTCGGCACCTCCTCATCCACCACCAGAGACTCATTTGCCGCCCAAGATCGGACACAACTCGTCACCCAGCCCACGAGACTTAACCCTAAGAGTGGTACCAGCACCCTGCTGGATGTTATTATAACTAACCGACTTCATAAAATCCAAAACATCCAGGTCCTCCCAGACTCCCTGAGTGACCACTCCCTATCCTATTCCACTGGGTAGCCCCAATCCCAAACCCAAAGCCCAGACCACCCTCCGCAGGGCCTCCGCCTGGTGGGCTGAAGAAACTTAAGGCACTCCTCACCCAGATAGACTGGTCCCCATTCAGCAGGCAACCAACATTGATACTGCCCTCACCTTTTTCACTCACACCCTCAACATGGCCTGTGATCTCTTTGCACCCGTAACCAAAACCCGGTCCAAAAAACAGAACGCACCCTGGGTTAGCCCGGCCCTCCTACAATTACTTAGAAACCGGGATAACCTCTGGCACCTTGCCACTGAAACAAGTCGTCTGTCTGATAGGCAAGCATACAATGCAGCCCAAAATAAATGCTCATGGGCCATCAGGAAAGCCAAGGCAGACCATAACCAGGCCTCCCTTACCTCCTCCTGGGGCTCAGCCCGAACCTTCTGGGATAATATTAAGCAACTCAATGGTAAAGCTTGCTCCCCTGCCCCATCTGGCTCACTAGAAATGGCACAACCTCCACCGAGCCTGCCACCATAGCTAACTGGTTCAACACCACTTTCACTGACCTTAGCTCAGTCCTCCTAGTAATTTCTTTGACCCTCCCCAGCCAAACTCCCCTGTCCTCCAGCACCCCAGCTTCCTCCACGAAGATTTCCACCCAGGAAGCCAGACCCATCCTAATCAAAGCTCTCAATGGCAACAATCCTGGCAGTGACTCACTGGACCCCAGCATCCTCAGGCTGGTGCTAGATGAAGTCCTGCACCTCTCACAAGCCTAATTAACCAGTCACTCTGCCTGGGACAATTCCTCACAGCTTGGAAAACAGCCATTATCACACCTATTCATAAAGGAGGCGACAGGTCATCGGCCAACAACTACCAGCCAATCTCCATCCTCCCTCCCCTCTCTAAAGCCCTGGAGAAAGTGGTGGCCATTCAAATCACTGATTATCTGGCTAAGCATTACATCTTATGCCCAGAGCAACATGGCTTCCGTGCGGGTCACAGTACCAGCACTGCCCTTATTGAATTCTCCAACTTCCTACACTCCTCCTTGGATACCAGCTCCCTAGCTGGTGCAGTGTTCATTGACCTCTCAAAGGCTTCGACACTGTCTCCCATCCACTGCTGCTGAATGCACTCTGCCTCACTGGTCTCTGGCTGGCCCCTGGCATGTGTGCTAGCTATCTTGACACTCGATCCCAGTGTGTCAAGATTAATAACACCTCCAATACTCCAGCCCATTCTCTCTGGGGTCCCCAAGGCTCCATCCTGGGCCCCTTCTCTTCTCGCTGTATCTGAACACCCTGCCCAGTGCATGCTCTGGCAAAATTCTGCTGTATGCAGATGACGCTGTCCTTTTTGCCACCCACCGTAATCCCATCTCCCTACAGGACTCCCTACAGCAGTCTTTCAACAGTGCCGAGGCTTGGTTTAAGGAGCGCAGACTCGTCATCAATCTTAACAAAACCAAAACTATGCTCTTTTCACACCCCCAAAACAAAGCTAGCAACCACCCACTCTATATCCTTCCAAGCACCAACCAACCACTGGAACAAGTCTGCTCCTACAAATACCTTGGGGTTACCTTCGATTCAGCCCTCACATTTCACAACCACATCGACGCCCTAACATCCGCCACCAACACACGGCTTGGCATCCTATTCCGCCAAAACCTGCCTTCCCCAAATGCTCTCCGGCTAGCTGTTACATCGTGACGTTCTGTCCCTTGTAGACTATGGTCTACCAGTATACGTGTGCTGCCGACACCACTGCACTCAACAAATTCACCTAACCCTGAATAAAGCGTGCAGATTGATTACTGGTGCCCCAGGCTCACACACACACCTGTCAGCTATATGTCGATTCTAACCTGCTTACCCTGGATGAAAAACGGCTCCGATACTGGTCCTGTCTCCTCACCAAAATAACCCTACTGGGCTCTCCCCTCTGGGAGTAGCAGCATCCATCCACCAGAGCCCCTCCCACCATTGCAACACGGTCTTCCTACAAGACCACTCTAAAGGTCCCCAGAACAAGAACCAGCCGTGGCCAGAGGTCCTTCAGCTAGAGCCCCAACCTGGTTTAACTCTCTCCCTGCCACCATCACCAATGCCATCACCATCTCCACATTCAAAACCACACTTCAGAACCACATCTTCAGCACTTGTAACTGCTCCTGTCTCTGAACATAGCCTCCACCTCTTTTTTCTCTTGACAGTGCCCCCCGGGCAGCTCTCCACCCAACCATCCCCTCCACCACTTCCCTGTACACCATGCCTAGGTTTAACCTGGCCAGTGCCAGCTGTTTCAATGTTTACCTACCAGAATGCTCACTTGATACCGACTTGTGTAATACCTGTTATCAATTACATGTACCCTGTACCCAACTGTATTTGTCTGACCACAGTGTGACGTAACCTCTGGTGAATGCCTATTGATTTTTTGCAAATCTTTGCTAATAACGAAAGCGCAATGTATGTCTTTATGTGACGAAGTACCTTTGGAAACGAGCCTCTGGCTCAAAGGTTGTAAACTGATTCTTAAAATAAATAAATAAATAAATAAAATAAATTTGACTGGAAAATAAGCTCATACAGCAACCATGTATTTATTTATTTTAACTTAATGGTTTCTGTGTAACAGGTGGAGATTCGAACCAATGGAGCAATTGATGCATGGTGGTCTGAAGAAGAGCTGTATGATTTCACCACTGGTGCTTGCTCTGGCGTATGTGGACATTACACTCAGGTAATGTAATTGTAAAGTTTATTCAGTTGTGTAATGTTTTTGCTTGTTTTATAGTTATCCTAACAATGAAACATTGTTCACAGCCATACACTGCATCACTGTGGCTGAAGCCATCGCCCGGAAACTGCCCAATCTGATTCAATCAAACTGCAACTATGTGATCACTGCTGCTGCTCAGTTGTGATTCTAACTCCAGTAATACTCAGGTATTCCTAACTGATGCAGTGTTCCTTTAAGCCAGAACTGCCCGGAGAGGATAGCACACGTTCAAATAATGGAACTCTTTGCATGTGACAACTATTCAAATGCTGCCTTGAACTATAACTGCCTTAGTTCTAAACCCCCTCAAATTTCACACTCTGCCTGTCACGTCTAGTCGCCGAGTTCCTCTCCTCAACTTTATGAAGAAGCTTATAAATATATATATATAAATATCTTTTTTCTTTCATTTGCTGCCTTTTACTCCTTTAGTTTTTTAACTAAACCCTAGTTTTAGTGTTAATTTGGGTATTTTTGTCGGTTCCTCCCGGTTCGGGTATAACCGGTGGGGAACCAAGATATTCTCACCCCAGGAATTCTTTAGCATCTGTTGACAGATGCAGTATGCCAGCTGGGTTCAGCTGCCCCAGAGAGGAGGAGTCAATGCAAATAAGGAAGGCATTGGCCAATTAGGATACAGTTATAGTAGAGTGCTGCCTGCAGTCAGCCTGCGGGACCTCAGAACTTTTTCTCAGTTAATTTAGTTTAATTAAAATTTAAACCTTTTAGTTTTGTAACCGCTTCATCGAGTAGGGAACTGATAACCTCATGTGGCGGAGTTAGGCGTGTGACTGATGGACCACTTTTCTATCTCCTTATTTCTAACTCCAGGTATTCTTCTATATTCCTAACTCTCTGCAGTCAGCCTCCTAAGTAGAGCTGCCCAGAGAAATGTAACTATATGCAAATAATAGAACTATCATTGGCTCGTGACACATATTCAAAGTGCTGCCCTTATCTGCTGCAGTGTTCCGTCAACATATCAGATTTCTTTCTCCGCCTGACAAGTCAAGATGCCCAGGAGACTTCCCAAATCAGTCGATCTTCCCCTTGTCATTCTTCACCGTTCACTACTGTTGGGTGTAAGCTGGAGGCATGCACCGGCCACAGGAACTTTTTTTGGGGGGGTCGGCACCGATGGCGCCGCCCATGTGGCTAATGCACCAGTGCAGAGCATGTGGGTTGGCTGTTAGGCGCCGCTAACTCCCCCTCCATCCCAGTTCTGTTTCTCTTGCCATGAAGGTCACACCTGCTGCACGAATCAGAGCTTCGAAAAGTACGCCATTAGGCCTTCACCTTCTGTTGATGCCTGTGGTTACACCTTCCTTCATCCCGACACCATTGTAATCTGGTAAGACCATTCCTCTCTTTTTTGTCAGCGGCATCAGGATCTTTTACTAAAGTTGTGTTTTGTTTCGCGTTATGTCCAGTTCTGGGGCAAAACGTAAATCCAAAGTGGGCCGTGCCCCCATGCGTCAATGCCCTTATGGCCGGTACTTTTCTGTTTTGGACCGGCATGATGTTTGTCTGCAGTGCCTGGGATCTAACCACGATATGAACCACTGTGATGCCTGCTTCTCCATGGACCGCCATATTCTGGAAATCTACATGTTCAAAATCGGCAGGGCCCTAACGATTTTCAGAGGGCAACGTCGCTCGTGGGTCACAAAGGCCAGGACTCTTCTTGACCCTTCCTCCCGGTCCGCTCCCAGGTCTGTACGGCCTGGTGAGGAGGAGGCCTCCTCCAGTTCTAGCCTTTCCAAGGAGGAGGAGGCCTGTTTTATGACGCTGGAGGAGCGACACGGTTTCCTGCAGAGCCGCCTTGCTAGCAGTCACCTCTATGGAGGTGCAGGCTTCCCTATTGTCATGACCCACAGCTGCTGGGCCTGGCACTGGTGGACTCTTGGTGCTACCTTCTGCCGCTGTCCAGGATCCTGGTGCCATTTGTGATGTCCGTGATCTGGACGGCGCCGCTGCCAGGAGCTCCCCCGGGGTCACTAGCCTGGAAGTCTGCCTTGTCGCCTCCTCTCCAGAGGGGGATGACTCAGAGACGTATCCGGACTGGCAGCCAGACTCTTCAGAATTGGGGAGTCCCTTGGGACATGGTACCAGGCGGCTCAGTGCCCCTATCCCCAAGTCCCTGGAGCCTGCTGTCAGGGATGGTGGCTGGGGAGCTCAGGGTGGGGTATCCTCCACTGGGGAGGCTCAGGCAGCTGCCATTCCTGATGCTACCATGGCCCTTCGGGGGGGGGATTGGGACCCCCTCTTCTGTGGCCTCCTTTGGGGGGCCTGTGGGATTGGGGGACCCCACTATGCTGGGGTCGAGGAAGAGGGCTGCCTCTGAGTCTGAGGGGTTGAATGGCTGGGTTGAGGTGCGGCTGACCCCTTCCACTACCCTGCTGGGGTGAGAAGGAGTCGCAGAGCTGAACCCCACCTTTCCCTCATGGTCTCAGAGGTACCCTTAATTGGCAGCATGGAGGATTGCCCTTCTGGACGTATGCAACCCCAGGCACATCACAAGGGAGACTTCCCCTCAGGGCTGTTCCAGAGTTTGCCATCTCAAGTTCAACTGCACAGCCGGTGTGGCCTCAGGATCCCCTCTCCTCCCGTTCAGTGGGACCAGTCTCTGGGTCTCACGGCCCGGCAGAGCCAGGCACTCTCAGTTTGGTGCCCATATCCCATCCCTCTGCAGACTCCTCCCTCTCCCAGGCCATGTGGGTCCTGTGGGTCCCGTAACTTGGGAGATGTTCAGAGCTACTGCAGCGGCCTTTCCCACTTCGGTCAGGCCCATGGATGAACTGGTCTTTAGCCTGTCTCCCCTATCGCAGAAGTCCTCTGGACACTCAAGCTCCTCTTCTTCCTCATCTCCCTCTTCTGAGGGAGAGGAACACTCTGTCCACCTGTCCTTCGATGCTGATTTCGCTGAATATCAGTGGTTTCTTTCGAGGCTGGCACAGGAGCTTCACATCTTCCATGTTTTGAGGAGCAATACCAAGCGGGAGACGCGCTCATTTCTCAGTGAGTTCCGCGCTCACCACCTGGTGGTGTCCTCCAGCCCGTTCCTTTCCAGGAAGCATCTATCTGCACCTGGCAGTCTCCAGCTGCCCCTTCTGCAGCCCTGGCAGACTGCAGGAGACAGTATTGCACCCCCCAGGAGTCTCTAGGTTCCCTGTCTCACCCTCCTTTGGGTCTGACATCCCTAGAGACTCCCTCTGGGCCTCAGTGCCTGGCACACGACTGACCCTTGGATCTGGATTCCACAGAGTTCAACCGGTGGGGATGAAGAGTTTTCTCTTCACCCATGTGTTGATGTGTATAGTTTCTCATCGGGCGCACCACGCTGCTTATAACAGGCACCTGTGGTCGATGTAAGCTCAGGTGCTAGCATCTTTTGCCTGATACGGAGCAATCTAGATAGGCCATTGCCCCCTCTGCTCAGGGTCTGGAGCTTTCAAGGCACCAGGCAAGGGCATCTTACTATGCCAGTGAGGTGGCATTCAGACTAGCAGGGACAGCGATCTGCATTAGTCGGGGGCAGCTGATTTCTCACTGCACGCTACCACGCTATGGAGAAGTTGGGGGAGCAGGCTCTGTTTGAAGCTATTTCCACACTCGTAAAAGGTATGCCACCTATGTCGTGACTTACAGAGCTTACCAGTCTGTCTTGTGTATGTATCAGCTGGCAAGCTGTCTCAGGCATTCTTCTGTTTCCCCAGCAGGATTCCCGGTGATGGCGGTCGGATTGGAGGAACAAGAGGAGCCCTTCAGAAAGGCTTGAGCCTGTGTTTGAAGCGGGTTTGCCAAAGTGCCATGACCAAGGAGGTGCTGGAGTACACTAGAGCATACTGGAGATGTGGATGACAGATAGGAGAGATACAAATAGAATTTAGATGCAGACAAGTGTGGAAGAGGCATATTCTTTGCTTACCATAATCCTACATGAACTCTGAAAAAAGAGAAAATATCTCTTTTCTGTCTTTTTGTGTTTTTACTCTCTGGGCTTGCCTAATGTATTATTTGTGTATCTCCTAATGGTTCTGGGAGTTTCAAACAACATGAAGTCTTGCTGTATTCTGACTATATCCAGTTGGCTCCAACACTTGAACTGCTCCGGAGAGGAAAGAGTTAACTCTGTGCAGGAGCATAGAACGTTGAGCTCGAGCTCGGTTTTCAAACCTCTGTCTCTAGTACTCTGTGGTGTAACCATCAGATTTCTTACTCCGCCTATCTGTGGAGTCGCTCCGGAGATCCCTCCTGCGCTTCGGTTCGGTTCTAGTTTGAATCGTCGTTTTTTTTTCAAACGCAATCCTCATCCTGTCTGTATTCTTACCTTTGTCTCGGTAACAGTAAGTGGTAGTACTTGCAAAGAAAGAAAAAGGCAGTGATTTATTTTTAAAAAGGAGACAGAACTGTATTACTTGGCGTACAGTCAAGTTCCTACCCGTTTTATTTTTTTTTTCTAAAGTGCAAGTCAGAGTAGCCATAGTTAGGGAAGAAGATGGCTTCCAACTACAGCGGGTATGCAGTAGACTACTTAAAGCAGTTGTGCAGGGACAGAGGAGTCCCGTTCAAGGTGAAAGCCACCAAGCAGAACCTTGTGTATGCCCAGAGCACCAAGTCACAGACAGTGACTGTAAGGGACCAACCCTTGAATGTGGAAGGGCTAGCGGCCAGTGCGGTGGCCAGATCCAATGGAGAGGGCAGCATTGCCACTGTCAGTGAAGGGCCACAGCAGCAGGGAAAGGTCACCAGTATCCTGCAGCCAGAAGTACTCAGGCTGCAGATTAAGTTGCGCTGAATGGAGCTGGAGTTCCAGGAGAAGAGAGAGTGAGAACAGCGAGAGGCGAAACGAGAGAGATGAGAGGCAGAGCGGGAACAGCGGGAGGGTGTGCGTGAGGAGCATGAGCACCAGCGAGCTGCTGAGGAGAACAGGGAACAAGAACAGAGGGAGGCAGAGCGAGAACAGTGAATCACTGACCGTGAGGAGCGTGAGCGCCAGAGGCAACACGAACTGGAGAAGCTATGACTCCAACCAGCGGCACCAAAGCAAGTAAGTGGATTGGGTTTAACTGGGACTGCAGGACTGGGTTACAAATTGAATTCCAAATTGATAGCCGAATTTAAAGAGGGGGAGGATATGGATGCCTTTTTTTAATTCTTTTGAAAAAGTTTGTATTCAGGCTAAAATTCCTAAGGAGTCCTGGAGCGACCAGCTATCCCCGCTTCTTACCGGGAAAGCTCGGGATGCACTGGGTCAAATGGACAATGAGGACAGTGATGATTACAGCAAACTTAAAGCTGCACTGTTAAAGAAATATTGAATTAACTGCTGAGCTAAATTCCGTAAGCTCAGGAGAAGCCCTGACATGAGCTACGAGGAGCTAGCCATGAAACAACATCAGTTTTTAAAACGTTGGTAGGAAGGAATTGAAGCAAACTCTGTTGATAAAATTGAAAATGTGATTCTGTTAGAACAGTTTTTCTGGGCATGCCCAGCAGATCTGAAAACCTGGCTGGAGGTCCGAGATCTCAAAACAGTGCAAGAGTCTGCTGAACTCTCGGACCACTATGCCAAGAGCAGACCTGCTCTGAGAGCGAATGGGGCTGGCATGGCGGTGCAGAATGGGAAAAGCGCACCTTCAAGGCAGCTAAAACCCTCACTGCCTCCACCGAAACCAGTTAGCCCCATGCTTCAGAGAAAAGATTTCTCGAGAAAAGAAATGAATGTTGGTTGTGTAAAGAAACTAGATATATTGCCAGACTGTGTCCCAAACGGATGAGCAGTAATACACAAGGTGGTGCTAGGAAGGAAGTAGGTTGTTTTTGTGTCCCTGGAAGCATGCCTGTGAACATGAGGGAACACATGCACCCAGTCATGGTGAATGGTGTACAGACGCAAGGGTTAAGGGACACAGGGGCATCCCTGACATTGGTAAAAGGGGATCTGGTACAGCCTGGTCAGCTTATACCCAATAAATACATCACTGTACAAGGGTTCACTGGTGAAGAGAAAACATTGCCACTGGCCAGTGTTCTCCTGGACCGGGGTGAAACAGGGGGGACTGTGCAACAGGTGGCTGTAGCCAAAATCTTAGCAGTGGATGTGATTCTGGGCAACAATCTAAAACGGGATGGTGTGTGCAATTACCCGAAGCCAGTGGCAAGGGAAAATTGTAGATCTTATCTGTGTCAATCTTCACCATTCATCACAGATGGGTATCTGCTGGAGGACAGGAGCCTTTTTTTTTTTTTTTTTTTTTAAGGGTAGGGGCGGGCCGACACCATCGGCGCCGACGCACTGTGGCGCTTGAGGGTTGGCTGTTAGGCTGTGTCTGCAGTTCTTAGTCTCCTGCCGTAGAGGTCACCTCGTGTGGAAGCTGAAGAGATTTGAGGCCTGCTTCGCAGTGTTCTATCGTTACGCAGTATATCGTGCCGAAGTCAGTCGGTGATTTCTGTCGGTTCTGTGTTGCTTTACTCTATGTCGCCCGGTAAGATCTTTCCATTATTATTCTTTTTTGCGACGTCGAGTCTGTTTTTGGTGTTTTTTTTCCCCCCATAGGTCATGTCTCGGTCGGAGGGCAAGAAATCTTCCAAGACGGGTCGGCCCCCCATGCGACGGTGCTCATGCGGCCGAAAATTCTCCGACACCGACCAGCACGACCGGTGTCTCTCGTGTCTTGGCCTGCTTCACAACATGGATTCTTGCAACGCCTGCTTCTCCATGGACCGGATCCCTAACAATGCTGAAAGTGGGGCTTAGCCCACTTTGGGAGTCGGATGCACTTGTCTGGCCAAGCCACGCCTCTTGGCCTTTCCTCCGGGTCCTCTCCCAGTTCTATATGGACCGAGGAGGAGGGAGCCTCGGCTACTTGTAGCCTAGCTCTTGCTGAGGCTTCTTCCGTGGCACAGGAGGCCCATCCCGCTCCTTCCTGGGAGCGGGCGGGAGACGCTGCCATGGCAGTCGCCCCTTCGGGGGTGAAGGCTGGCCTGGGTCAGCGCCATCCTCGATGCCATTGGCCGGCGCCATCTGAGGCCTCGCTGCCATTCGTGGCACCGTAGGCCCTGATGGGGCCGTCGTCGGCACCGACTTGTGCGGCGCCGTGATCGCTGTCGGAGCTGTTCACGACGCCGACACTGCTAGCGGCGCCGTGAGATCTACTATGACGCTGTCCTTCTCCATGTCTTGCCTCAACACTGAGGTTGAGCACGGCGTCACGTCCTCGAGGCTCGGTGCTGTGGGGCCCTCGTTTTCCTCAGTCGGCGCCATCTTCGGTGCAAGCGGCACTGGGGAGTTGGGCAGCGCCGTGCTCAGCACCGTGTCTGCCTTTGGTGCCGTCCTCGGGGCCGCCTCTGCCCTCAGCGCCGCTTGCGGTGCTGGGAAGCCGGGTGGCGCCGTCGGCGGTGCCGATGGTGCTGCTGGGGCTGTCGTTGGCACCGTCTCTGTCTTCGGCGCTGTGGGACCAGATGGTGCCGTGACTGGTCCTGACTCTGGATCTCTGGCTCGAGCTGAGGCCGCGCCTCCCTCAGATTCCGCTCGCGGGGCTGCGGGAGGCACTGGCACCAACTCAGGCACAGCTGTGGTCTCTGGGCCTGGTGGTAAGGATGGCACTGCCCACCCTCCCATGGTTTGGCACGGGGCCTCCGACTCTACCTCCTCAGAGACGGAGTCGAGCTCTGAGTCAGACATGCAGTCTGACCCCTCGGGGTTGGCTGTTGAGGTGGGCAGCATGGTAGTCTCTTCGACCAGTCAGAGTCAGCCCCCTTCTGAGGCGAGGTCAGTGGCTACCGAGACTAGGGTCAGGGGTGCTGACCAGCAGACAGTGGTGCAGACCACCATAGCTCTGCAGCCTGGTCTTGGCGGTTTCACTGACCCCTCAGTTGTGGTATCCCTGCAGTGGTGTGCCTTGATCGCCCAACTTTGGGGCCGATCAGAGCACCTGCGGGGAGGGTACTGCACCCTGGATAACCCCTTCGGGGGCTGCCCAGAGATGCCAGCTACCTAAGCTGGCCCTCTCGAGGAGGAGGGCTCTTTCAGACTCCGAGGGGTCGAGGGATGTGGGGTCGGCGCGTCGGCCTTTTTCTGGGGTCCACCCAGGCCCTGGGAGAAGCCGTAGCATGGATCTCCGCTCTTCCTCCTTGGTCTCTTTGAGAGAGTCCCATTATTTTGAGGTAGGGGACCATCCTTCTGGACCTATACGGCCCCGGTCGCCTCACAGGGGGGGATTCTTTCGGGCGCAGCCAAGGCAGGACCGATGTGGTTGTTTAGTTGTCAGCTGTGGGGTCTTCTGGGGCACCTTCTTCCGTGGGTGCCCACGGTCTGCTCCTTAGCCCAGGCGGAGGTCAGCCGACATCTCTTCTTGGCTCTGTCCCCATCCCTCTGCCACACTCTCCTGCACTCCCAGGCATCCTCGGTCCTAGCGGGCCTCTCACCTGGGAGCAGTTCAGAGCGGTGGCTGCTCGGTTCCCTGCTTACGTTAGGGCAATGGACAGCCAGGTTTTTCAACCTCCTCCCGTGCAGCCACCCACTGAACAGACTGTGACCTCTAGCTCCTCGCCCCTCTCTTCAGGGGGAGAGAAACAGGAACCCTCTGTCCACATCTCTCCGGCTGCTGATCTCTGTGAGCATCAGCGATTCCTCGTGAGGATGTTGGAGGATTTGCACTTACTCCTTCCACTATTAGCAATCCTGAACACTCGGCGCACGCCTTTCTAGGTGATTTTTGGCGAGGCCACCCCTGTGGTGCTGCCCTGGCCGGCTCCCTTTAGGGAGGCATCATTGCGTTCCTGGCAGAGGCCCTTCTCCGGAGTTCCTACCCCAAGGGATCTCAGCCAGAGGTATTGCGCACCCCCGGAGTCTCCAGGTTCCATGCCTCATCCACAGTCTGGATTGATACAGTTGGATACTCCTGATGGGCTTCGAGCACTTCACCGTGACCGGCCCCCAGATCAAGACTCCTTGGATTTTGATTTCTGGGGTAGGAGGACTTTCTACTCGGCACGGTTACTTCTCTCTATCTCTGCACATCAGGCCCACTATGCAGCCTACGACAGGTTCTTGTGGTCCAGGCTAGGTCAGCGCCTAGCCTCATTGTCTGACACGGAGCAAACCAGACAAGCCATTGCACTCTCTGTGCTTGGCCTGGAGCTAGCAAGACACCAAGCGAGGGCATCCTCTGATGCCAACGAGGTAGCTACCAGGGTCGTAGGGTCAGCGATCTGCACTAGGCGGACGGCATGACTATGTCTTTCCTGGTTGTCACCCTTGGCCCGGCGTAGGGTGATTAACTCCGCCCACCGGGGAACCTACCTCTTCTCCCAAAGAGTGAGACGGCGCTTGTCGGGGCAACTTCCTTCCCCCTCTGGGGACTCCGTCTCTCTCCCACTCGGGCCTCTCCAGGCCCTGAAGGGTTCCCTTAGTGTGTCACCCACTGAGGGCTAAGGGACCTTGTCCCTAAGGTGTAAAAGCCACCTTCGGTGGGGCTCGGTACTTACCCATCTGTGATGAATGGTGAAGATTGACACAGATAAGATATGAAAATTATGTACCTACCATAATTATGATCTTTCGGTGTATCTTCACCATTCATCACAACCCCACCCTCCATCTCCCTGGGGCCTCAGTCTCTGGGTCCCCCTTCCTCTCTGTGACTCCCCCTCTCCTCCTTAGGAGTGGGATAAAATAGGAACACACAGGGGAGTATTTTTCCAGGAAGAGTGGATAGCTCGAGCGGCACTCCTTCTCCAGTACCTTGTCTCCACCCCTGTGGGGTGGGAGTTGGTAGTTGCCCTCCTTCTCTCCTCCTTCCTATTTCCATCCAACCTATTTCTCCTAAAAAAAAAAAACAACACAACTTTTTTCACCAAAAATCTTTCCTTGAGAGGGTGCTGAATCCCTGTATCCTGTCCTACTTCCAGAATAGCCGACTCTGCTTATCTGGAGTGTTTGCCAGTTATTCCGTGCCTTGAATTCTGGCAGAAAGCTTTGCTACTCATTGCAGTTCCTATACAATCTGGAGACGGACCAGGGTCCGGGATATCGTATCCTTCAAACAACATGAAGTCTTGCTATATTATGACATATGCAGTTTGTCCCAGCCTTAGAACTGCTCCGGAGGTGAAAGAGTTAACTTCCATGCCAGGCATGGAATCTTGAGCGCGAGCTCGGTTGGAAAAACTCTGTCTGTTGATCTTCAAACGGAAACTGTCAGATTCTTTACTCCGGCTCACTGAACAGTCGCTCCGGAGATTCCTCCTACTGCTCGGTTCATTTCTCGGCTAAGAAAGTGTTGTTCTCGGTTTGTTTAAACCTCAATTATATTTATTTTAACCGCAAACCGGTCGGTTCAAGCTCTGTCTGTGGTATCGTAAGTAATAGATAGGTTTTACATTCTCTGTGTGGAACTTGCAAACTTTGTTATCGGTTCGGTTTGAACCAATCAGGTTGTTGTTAAAACTTATTCAATTACATTTAGAGTGCGGTTCCCGGTTCTTATCGGTTCTAAAAAAAATCGGATTTCATTACGGTTTTTTCCACGACCCGTGACACGGTTGGGAACCGATAAGGGTGTCTTGCTTGGCGATTTGCCGGAAAAGGGCAAGTTTTTGGTTAGGCTGGCATTATGTCTGAAACCCAAAAGAAAACCGGGCCACTGGGTTTCAGCACTGTATGTGTCTGTGGGAAGCTTTGCCAAGGCTGACCCACACCACATGTGTTTATTGTCTGGGGTTTGACCACCTCAATGCAGACTGCCAGATTTGCAAGAATTTCCCTGCAGCTACCCTGGATAAGAGAGTTGGTAGGCTCAGGGAACGAGAGGCCAAAAAGTCCGCTGACCCGGATGGCCAGCCTGTTTCGGTGCCAACCGAACCGGAAGGAGTGCCCTCTGACCAGGGCGAGACTTCCTCGGGCAAAGGAAGAGCTGACTCGGAGGAGCCAGTTCCAGCAAAGAGGACTAGAAAATCAGCAGGTGTGGAGCCAAAATTGCCTTCTCCAACCGCTGCAGAGATAGCCAAAGCGATCCAAATTGTCCAGTCGCTTCCTCGTTCCGTCCGAACCGCCACTATCAGGTAAACGGTTTGTTCGGTCGGGTTCCACCGGTTCGAATATGATATAGAGGAATTTTATGAACCGGAGGAGGGAGGTGGATTATGAAGAGTGTGAATGTATTTTGAAAGTCTGGATGTGCCCATTGAACCAGACATCTCCCCAGACAGACCTTCAGGAGTGTCTCCCCCTAGGCTTTCTGAGTCCCCTTCTCATTTTCTGTTTTATAAAAAAGTTGCTGAAACCCTCCAGCTCCCTTTTGGAAGAAGCTGTGGATGAACAGGAGGAGCCTGACTATGTGGAAGTGATGGATATCCCAGAGTCCAGGAGATTGTCTATTCCTTTACATAAATCCTTTAGGAAGCAGACAATAAAAATTTTAAAAGCTCCTAATTCTTTACCTCCTGTGGATAAAAAGATGGACAGGAGGTACACTTTGTCAGGCCCTGATATGGAGTTCCTTTCACAACAATGCAGCCATGTTGGGGTAGTGCAGGCTGCAGCCTGTGATAAGGCAAATATTCCCTTGGCTTCACACCCCCTTGACAAGGACTCCAGGAGGATTGATGCCATGGCAAAGAAACAATACATGGCAGCATCCTTGGGACTCAGACAGGCAAATTATATGGCCTATGTTGCAAGATACCAGAAATCCAGATGGGATACTGTTATGGCTTTAGCGAAACAGGTCCCTGGCCAGCTTGCCAAGGAGCTGGAACAGGTGGCTGTTGATGGTGTTGAGGCATCCAAGGTGCAATTCCATGCTGCAGTGGACTCTAATGATGTATCTTCAAGAGTCATGGCTACATCTGTGGCTTTTCGTAGAATGGCTTGGCTCAGGTGTACTAGCCTGTCACAGGATACCCAGGCTAAGGCCATGGATTTTCCTGTTGTGGGTAATTCTGTTTGGGAGCAGACAGAGAATTACATGAAGAAAATGGATGAGTATGAGGACCACTTATAGGAGTGCACAGGCCAGGAGAGGCAAGCCACTACTCAGAGGCAGCCTTCCAGGGGCAGGGGTAGGCCTTTTCACAGGCCTTTTTAGCAAGCCCAGGCCTCCTCTTCAGCTTATGCCCAGAGGGGTTCTTCAGAGGGAGAAGCAGACTGGGTACGAGCAGGCCTGCTCCCACCCCTCACCCTAAAGCCCCTGCCAAACAGGCAGCCTGATGGGATGCCCAGGGCCGATTCTCCATTACCTGTAGGGGGCAGGCTGGCTTACTTCGTCCAGGACTGGGAGTCTTTAACATCAGACAAGTGGGTCCTGGAAGTAGTAAGCCAGGGACTGGTTCTCAGCTTCAAAAAATTTCCAAAGATGAGAACCAGATCTTTTCCACCTGCAAATCCATTAGAGGCTCTTGCTTTGGAAACAGAAGTCTCAACCCTCCTGGCTCTCAGAGCTGTGGAAAGGGTTCTCCCTACACCAGGGCAAAGGACTGTACTCCAGGTACTTCCTTGCACCAAAAAAGACAGGAGAATGGCGGCCCATCCTGGATCTAAGATACCTAAACAAGCACCTTTTAAAACCAAAATTCAAAATGGTGACTCTGGGAATTATTTTACCCTCCCTAAGGCCAGGGGACTGGCTAGCGTCCCTGGACCTCAAGGATGCCTACTTCCATGTTCTCATCAGAAGCTCCCACCGAAAGTACCTCAGATTCGAACTGCCCTCAGGCCATTACCAGTTCAGTGCAATGCCCTTCGGCCTTACCTCTGCCCCAAGGGTATTCACAAAATGCCTGGCAGTAGCAGTTGCTCACTTAAGAAGGCAAAAGATCGCCATCTTTCCTTACCTGGGCGACTGGCTCATAGTGGGTCAGTCTCCAGACCAAGTCAAGTCACACCTTCAGGTTACCCAGCAGCTGCTTACATCTCTAGGTTTTCTTCTCAATCTCCCAAAGTCAGTTCTAGAGCCTGTTCAGCTACTCACCTTCATAGGCGCAGAACTGGATACAAAGCAGGCCAGAGCTTTCCTTCCTCTAGAAAGAGTAAAGACCCTGGTGGCTCTGGCCTCCTCCTTCACTCTGCAGGTCTCTCATCAGCAAGGCACTCTACAGCTCCTAGGGCACATGGCTGCTTCCACAGCTGTAGTGCAAGGAGCAAGATTTCAGATGAGGGACATTCAGTTCCATTTGAGAGCCTTCTGGTCTCAAAGGAGAGATCCCCAACCAAATTCATCCCAGTAACTCGAACCCTGATCCAGGCCCTGCAGTGGTGGCAGGATCAGAGCAATCTGAGACAGGGGGTTCCTTTCATCCCTCAATCTCACTCCTTAACCCTTACTACAGATGCGTCCCTCTTGGGATGGGGAGCTCACATGGGCGACCTCACCACCCAGGGATTGTGGTCCCTCAGGAATCTCTTGCTCCACATCAATCTGTTGGAACTCAGAGCTGTTTTTCTAGCACTTCAGGTTTTTCTGCATCTGTTCAGAACAAAGTGGTACAGGTCAGAACAGACAACACCACTACAATGTGGTACATCAAGCTAAGGCACTGTCTTCAGCCTTGTGCACCGAGGCAATGAAGTTGTGGTCTCTGGCTTATTCCCTGAACACCTCCCATAGCAGTTCACCTCCCAGGCAAGGACAATGTCCTGGCAGATGCTCTCAGCAGGATTTCCAGGGCATCACGAATGGTCACTGGATCCCCTAGTACTGGGGTTAGTATTTGCCAGGTGGGGCACCCCTCAGATAGATCTTTTTGCAGCCCCAGACAATCACCAACTTCCGCTTTTTTGTTGCAGGCCCCCAGTGTTGGGCTCAGTCCCTCTGGATGCCTTCCTTCTCGATTGGGAAGGGAAGTTCCTTTATGCCTTCCCCTTCCTCTCTTGTTCAAGGTGCTAGTCAAAATCAGATCTCAACCTTGCAAGATGATTCTGATTGCTCCAGATTGGGCCAGACAGCCCTGGTATACACTCCTTCTGTCCTTAGCAGTCCATCTTCCCCTGTGTCTCCCCAGGAACCACAATTTGTTAACCTGTGCCCAGGGGAGAGTTTGGTATCCGAATCTCAAATCCCTCAACCTCAAGGCCTGGTTCTTGAGGAGTTAGAGTTTGCTGACCTACACCTTTCTCAAGGTGTACTCGAAATCTTGAAAGCTTCTAAGAAGCCTTCCACCAGGGCTACTTATAATTCTAAATGGAAAAGGTTTTCCATATGGTGCTCTGGGAAGCATATTTCCCCAGAATCTGCTGATTTGCCCACAGTCTTGGACTATATGGTCCATCTAAATACTTTGGGGCTGAGGCCAGCTACCCTGAAAGTGCATTTGGCAGCTGTCTCTGCTTTTATTTCAGCAGGAAAGCCCTCTTCTCTTTCTGCTCACCCTGTATTCTCCAAGTTTTTCAAGGGATTGCTTCACACCAACCCTCCATTCAGGGACCCTGCTCCTGCCTGGGATCTTAATGTTTGCATTGCTCAGCTGATGCAACCCCTTTGAACCTTTGTCTTCAGCAGAGCTTAAGTACTTGACTTGGAAAACTGTGTTTCTAGTAGCCATCACTTCTGCCAGGCGCATAAGTGAATTGCAAAGCTTTGTCAGTGGAGCCTGATTTTATCTCCTTTCACAGAGATAAGGTAGTCCTCAGGACTAACAGGAAGTTCTTGCCTAAGGTGGTTTCAGATTTCCACCTTAATCAATCTATATCTCTTCCAGTGTACTTCACTGACCATTCCTCCTCTGTGCAGCCTCCTCTCGCCAATTTAGATGTGAAGAGAGAACTTAGTTACTACAAAGAGCGTACCAAGGGTCACAGGTTTGACTCCCTCCAACTGTTCCTCACTTATGGTGAGGTTGGGAAAGGGAAACCTGCCACTAAAAGATCCATTGCCAGGTGGATTGTCTCTTGTATCCAATTTTGCTATCAAAAACTGGGTAAGGTTCCCCCTTCAGGCCTGAGGGCTCACTCTACCAGAGGTACAGCTGCATCCCTAGCTGGGGCCAGGGACATCCCTATCTTAGAGATATGTCAAGCAGCTACTTGGAAAACAGTACACACTTTCACCAAGCATTACTCCCTGGACATCCAGGCTAGGAGGGATGCTCGGTTTGGCACAGCTGTGCTTCAGAGCCTATTTCCTCAGTAGGTTCTGTCCCTCCTCCTTGGAGGTACTGCTGTGTAGTCTGCATATGTCATAATATAGCAAGACTTCATGTTGTTTGAAGAAAAAATTACTCACCTTAGTAATGTTGTTTCTTCTAATGGAGTCTTGCTATATTATGACCCCCCCCCGCCTGCCCCTCTCAGAACCTCTGCTCTTGGGATGTGGGTGGGCAGTGCAGTGTTGGCACTTAATGATGCCCACCTTGTGTTTTTCACCCCTCCTTTTTGGGGTGTTTGGGTGTTGTATTTTATTTTATTTTCTGGGTCCCCTGACTTGAGTCTTGGTTTTGGGACCAGAGAAATGTGTTAATATTTTAGTAGCCAGTTGGCTAGTGTAGGTTTACAGCTTCCACACAGAACCTTAGTGAGTTTTGCTCGTAAAGATCTGACAGTTTCAGTTTGAAGATCAACAGACAGAGTTTTTTCAACCGAGCTTGCGCTCAAGATTCCATGCCTGGCATGGAAGTTAACTCTTTCACCTCCGGAGCAGTTCTAAGGCTGGGACAAACTGCATATGTCATAATATACAAGACTCCATTAGAAGAAACAACATTACTAAGGTGAGTAATTTTTCTTCTCCTCTCCCTCTCTCCTAAATTCTTTACCCACCCTACCCCCTTCTTCTGCTTCCAGAGATTGGGGCCCTCCCAATCCCTTTAGTTTCTAACCTTTTCTTTTCAGTCCTCTAAGTCGTTATTTCTCCTTTTAGTTCATACATCTTTTCTTTTCTGTCCCTTGGACTCTCTTGTCCCACCCTCCACTCCCTTTCTCTTACCTCTCTGGCGACTCAGAACTGGCAGGCAGGCGGAGTTGACACAGCCTGGCAGCCAACCCTTGGCCTCACGGTGCGTCAGCCTTGAGGGCGGCGCCGATGGTGTGTCGACTCCGCCTACCCTTTAAAAAAAAAAAAAAAAAAGGCTCCCGCGGGGTCCTGACCTCCAGCAGATACCCATCTGTGATGAATGGTGAAGATGCACAGAAAGATCATAATTACAGCAGGTACGTAATTTTCATTTCCCTGAACTCCACAGAAGCCACTGTGGAAACCACTGAGAGGTTGATTTCCCCAGCCTGTGTCTCCAGATGGGGAGATTAATGAAAAGGGGGTAGAAATTTCCCCAGTAGCAAGTAACCACACAGCTACAGAAGGTTACTCCGAGGAGGGAGGGGTGACACATTGTCAGAGGGTTGGGATTGACAGTGATCCTGAGTGCCCTGACACTAGTGCTAGGGACCCTAGTTTAGTGACTGAAGGGGACCTGTCCCATGTCTTGGGAATGTGTGAGGGGTTTGCAGCTCTTCAGAGAAATTACCCTAGTCTAGAGAAGCTGAGGGCTTGGGCAGACTCTGACGGAGCACAGGGAGGTGACTGCAGACATAAGGTTTATTGGGGAAAATGGACTTATGTATACTCAGGCAGTACAGACAGAGGGAGGGGTGCTAAGCAGGCAGCTTGTCGCTCCCCAGGGGTATCGTAAGCAGCTGCTCAAGACTGCACATGATATTCCCTTGTCTGGCCATCTGGGGATCGCGCGCACTACGCAGCAGTTGGCCCAGAATTTCTATTGGCCTAATTTCACCCAGCAGGTGAAGGAGTATTGCTGGTCTTGTCACCGGTGCCAAGAAATAGGGAAGACAGGCAAGAAAACCCAAGCCGCTCTGATTCCATTGCCCATAGTAGAGGAGCCATTCCAGAGGGTGGGAATGGATATTGTGGGGCCTTTAAATACCCCCAGCTCCTCCGGGAAGAGAGTCTTCTAACCCCAGCAATGCTCAGACCATTCATAACTTTGTGCAGTCAGCCTGGTGGGATGGACTGCCCGGAGAGATGGAACACATGCAAATGATGGAATTCTTTGCACGTGAGCATCTTTCAAATACTGACTCTACCAACTGTAGTGTTCTAAGCCCTTCAGATTTTTCTCTCCGCCTGAAAGTCTGATCACTCGGAGTCCGTCACCCTCTTTCGAGTGAAGAAGAAAGAAAAAATCAAAAACCATAAGTATTTTTAGTTTCTTTTACTGCCTCTATTAATTGTTAGTTTACATTTAGTTTATTATCATTTAAATTGTTGTTTTCTCGGTTCCTTGCGGTTCGGCATAACCGTGAGGGATCCGAGTTAGTTTAACTTTATTTCGGTTCTCTAACTAAAGAACCTGGTTATTATCGTTAAGTTTTGGTCCTAAAAAACTTTACTTGTAACCGCTTTTTATCGGTTACAGAACCACTGAACCGGTTCATATTTCATCTCCTCTCTCGGTTCCAGCGGTTCCGGAACCGACCGCAAAAAAAAAAAAAAAAGGAAAACCTTTTTCAGCTGTTTAAATAACCGCATTAGCATTTGGCATTTAGCGGTTGAGGTTTTTCACTTTATCTTTCACCATGACTGAGAAACCTAAGAAGAGAACCGGGGAGCCTGGTTTTAAAAACTGTTAAAAGTGTGGAGATGTGTTTGCCAAGGCAGACAAGCACACCTTATGTGTAGCTTGTCTGGGTTTTGAACATTTGGACCAGGAATGTGAGATATGTAAAACATTCCCAGAGGAAACTGTTGAAAAGCACCTTGAGAAGCTTAATAAAAAGTTTCCTAGGGGTCCCTCAGGCTCTGACCAGATGACACCCCAGTCTGTTGTGGTCGAATTAACAAGTGCTTCTACCCCTGCCCCGATACGGGCGAAAAAGGGGCCAAAAGAGGGAAAGAACTGGCTGACTCTACGGTTCCCTTAAAGAAATTAAAGAAGCTCAAGCATGCAGAACCCTCTCCTGCTAAACCAGGGAGTTCTGCGCAGCAGCCTGTAATGCCTTCAGCTCAGGACATAGCCCAGGCATTTAAAATTAATCAGGCTCTGCAGAGCATCATCCCTCAGCCTCCTGCCCCTTCCCAGGGCCCCCAGGTTGCTGCTACTATGTTTCCCCCTGCTCCGGAGCAACACTATTTTGAAGAGGATGATGAGCCTTATGAGGAGGACGAACCTATTCCCCCAGAGGTGTCCCCTGAGCAGGAATTTGGCTTGCCTCCCAGAGTGTCTGAGGATTTTTCCTCCCATTTTTCTTTCGTAAGGAAAATGTCAGATGCTCTGGATATTGCCACAACAAAACAAGTGGAAGATGAGGAGGAGGAGGAGATTGAGTACCTCAGTATGATGGGTTTAACACCCACAAAGGCCCTCCTCCTCCCAGTATATAAATTCTTTAAGAAGGATGCTATGAAGCTCCTGCAGACCCCAAATTCTATTCCTCCAATTGACAAGCGAATAGATAAAAAATACCAGCTGGACAGGGAGGGAGCTGACTTCCTCTTCTCCCACCCTGATCATCAAGGGGTAATACAGCAAGCTGCCTGTGATAAGGCTGAAGTCCCTCTGTCCTCACACCCACCGGACAAGGACTTCAGAAAATTGGACAGTATGGCCAAAAAGGGCTACTTGTCAGCCTCGTTGGCCATGAGACAGGCTACTTTTCAAGCTTATGCTGCCCAGTATCAGAAATCCCTGTGGCAGTTGGTACTGGCAATGTCCATGAAGGCCACCTCACCCTTGTCGGATGACCTGGCAGAAACTGCCAGGTTTGGGCTAGAGGCCGCCAAGTACCAGTTCAAAATGGCTGCTGATCTAAATGACACTGCAGCCAGATGGATGGCTAATACAGTGGCTCAGAGGAGGTTTGCTTGGCTTAGGGCCACAAACCTCAGTCAGGATACCCAGTCAAAGGCCCTGGATTCCCATTAGAAGGAAATGCGCTTTTCAAACAACATGAAGTCTTGCTATATTATGACTATTGCAGTTTGTGCCACCATTAGAACTGCTCCGGAGGTGAAAGAGTTAACTTCCATGCCAGGCATGGAACTTGGAGCGCGAGCTCGGTTAGAAAAGCTCTGTCTGGATGATTTCAAACTGAAACTGTTAGATTCTTTACTCCGCCTCACTGAACAGTCGCTCCGGAGATTCCTCCTACTGCTCGGTTAATTTCTTGGTTTAAAACAGTTTTTCTCCGTTAAATTCAACCACGATTATTATTATTTTAACCGCAAACCGATCGGTTCAAGCTCGCTCTGTGGTATTGTAAGTAATAGACAGGTTTATTTCTGTGTGGAACTTATAAATGTTTATCGGTTCGGTTCGAACCGATCAGGTTGTTTTAAAACTTTATTCTCGAGCATTTAAAAGCTTTTAGAGTGCGGTTCCTGGTTCTTATTGGTTCTAAAAAAAAAAAACAGATTTTATTACGTTTTTTTTCCACGACCCGTGACACAGTTGGGAACCGATAAGGGTGTCTTGCCTGGCACTGCCGGAAAAAGGGCAAGTTTTTAGTTAGGCTGGCATTATGTCTGAGAAACCCAAAAGGAAAACCGGACCCACTGGGTTTCAGCACTGTGGCCTCTGTGGGGAAGCCTTTGCCAAGGCTGACCCGCACACCATTTGTGTATATTGTCTGGGGTTTGACCACCTCAATGCAGACTGCCAGATTTGTAAGAATTTTCCTGCTGCCACTGTGGAAAAAAGAGTTGGTAGGGTCAGGGAAAGGAGGCCAAAAGTCCGCTGACCCGATGGCCAGCCCGTTCGGTTCCAACCGAACCTGAGGGAGTGCCCTCGACCAGGCGATGCTTCCCGGGCAAACGAAGAGCCAGCTCTGAGGAGCCAGTTCCAACTAAAAGGCTAGAAGGTCAGCTAGTTTGGGCCAAAAGTTCTTTTCTCCAACCGCTGAGGAAATAGCCAAAGCTATCCAAATTGTCCAGTCTCTTTTCCCCAGTTCCGTCCGAACCTGCACCATTGGGCAAGCACCTGTCTGGTGGTTCCCTGTTCAAGATTATGATTTTGAAGATTTTATGAACCAGGGAGGGGAGGAGGGGTACGAGGAGAGTGAGTGTGATTTTGACAGTCTGAATGTGCCCATTGAACCGACATCTCTCCAGACAGACCCTCAGGAGTATCCTCCCAGGCTATCTGAGTCCTTCTCATTTTTGTTTTACAAGAAAGTTGCTTGATACTCTGCAACTCCCTGTTGAGAAGCTGTTGATGATCAAGAAGAGCCTGATTTTGTGGAAATGATGGATATTCCAGAGTCTAGGAGACTGTCTATTCCCTTGCATAAATCTTTAGGAAACAGACAGTAAAAATTCTGAAAACTCCTCATTCTGTCCTCCCTGTGGATAAAAGGATGGACAAGAGGTATGCTTTATCAGGCTCTGATACAGAGTTCCTATCTCAGCAGTGCAGCCATGTGGGGGTAGTGCAGGCTGCAGCCTGTGACAAGGCTAATATTCCTCTAGCCTCTGGATGCCTTCCTTCTCACTTGGGAAGGGAAGTTTCTCTTTGCTTCCCCCTTCCCCCTTCTTTTCAAAGTGCTAGTCAGAATCAGATCTCAATCCTGCGAGATGATCCTGATTGCTCCAGATTGGGCCAGGCAGCTCTGGTACCCATTCCTCATGTCCTTAGCAGTCCACCCTCCCCTATGCCTTCCCAGGAATCACAGCCTGTTAACCTGTGCCATGGGGAGAGTTTGGTATCCGAACCTCAAATCTCTCAATCTCAAGGCTTGGCTCTTGAGGAGTTAGTTTGCTGACCTACACCTTTCTCAGGGTGTATTGGATATCTTGAAGGCCTCTAGGAAGCCTTCCACGAGGGCTACCTATAATTCGAAATGGAAGAGATTTTCCATATGGTGTGCTGGTAAACATATTTCCCCAGAATCTGCTGGTGTGCCCACGATCCTGGATTATTTGGTGCATTTGGATTCCTTGGGGCTGAAGCCAGCTACCCTAAAGGTGCACTTGGCAGCTGTGTCTGTCTGTCTTTTTGTCAGCAGGTAAGCCCTCTTCTTTATCAGCTCACCCTGTGTTCTCCAAGTGTTTTAAGGAGTTGCTTCACACCAATCCCCCGTTCAGGGATCCTGCCCCTGCTTGGGATCTTAATATTTGCATCGCTCAGCTTATGCAACCCCCTTTTGAGCCATTGTCTTCAGCAGAGCTGAAGTACTTGACTTGGAAAACTGTGTTTCTGGTAGCCATCACCTCTGCCAGGCGCATAAGTGAGCTACAAGCCTTGTCAGTGGAGCCTGATTTTATCTCTTTTCATAGAGATAAGATAGTCCTCAGGCCTAACAGGAAGTTTTTGCCTAAGGTGGTTTCAGACTTTCACCTTAATCAATCCATTTCTCTTCCTGTGTACTTCACTGACCATTCCTCCTCTGGTGAGAGGAGATTGCACAGTTTAGATGTCAAAAGAGCCCTTAGCTACTATATAGAACGTACCAAGGGTCACAGGTTCGAAACCCTCCAGTTGTTCCTCACTTATGGTGAGGTTGGTAGAGGGAAACCTGCCACTAAAAGATCCATTGCCAGGTGGATTGTCTCTTGTATCCAATTTTGCTATGAAAAACTAGGTAAGGTTCCTCCCTCAGGCCTGAGGGCTCACTCTACCAGAGGTACAGGTGCGTCTCTGGTTGCTGCCAGGGACATTCCTATCCCAGAGATATGTCAAGAAGCTACCTGGAAAACAGTTCACACTTTTACTAAGCATTACTCCTGGATATCCAGGCTAGGAGTGATGCTCGATTGGCACAGCTGTGCTTCAGAGCCTATTTCCCAAGTAGGTTCTGTCCCTTCTCCATGGAGGTACTGCTGAAGTCTGCATATGTCATAATATAGCAAGACTTCATGTTGTTTGAAGAAAAATTACTCACCTTAGTAATGTTGTTTCTTCTAATGGAGTCTTCTATTATGACATCCCCCCCAGCCTGCCCCTCTCAGAACCTCTGTTTTTGGGAGGTGGGTGGGCAATGCAATGTTGGCACTTCTTTGATGCCCACTTATTTCACCCTTCTAGGGTGCTTAGGTGTTATGCTTAAGTTTCTTCTTGAATCCCCCGACTTGAGTCTTTGTTTTGGGATCAAGATCAAAAAAGTGTTTTTGTAGTTAGTAGCCAACGGCTAATGTAGGTTTACAGCTTCCACACAGAACCTTAGTGAGTTTTTGCTCATAAAGATCTGACAGTTTAAGTTTGAGCTTCAACAGACAGAGTGTTCAACCGAGCTCGCGCTCAAGATTCCATGCTCTGCATGGAAGTTAACTCTTTCACCTCTGGAGCAGTTCTAACCTGGGGTTATACTGCATATGTCATAATATAGCAAGACTCCATTAGAAGAAACAACATTACTAAGGTGAGTAATTTTTTCTTCGCATCCCACCAGAACCACCAGTTGCCTCAGTATTGTTGCAGGCCACCAGCCCAAGGCACAATCCCTCTGGACGCCCTGGTACTGGATTGGTCGGGCAAGTTTCTCTATGCCTTTCCCTCTAGTTTTCAGGGTACTGCTGAAGCTCAGATCCCTCTCAGCTTCTCTGATATTGATTGCTCCAGATTGGCCCAGGCAGCCATGGTACTCTCTTCTGCTCTCCATGGCAGTGAGCAGGCCAATAAGCTTGCCTCTCAGGCACAATCTTCTAACCTCCAATCAGGGAACATTGTTGTTCCCAAATCTCAAGTCTCTCCACCTCAAGGCATGGCTCTTGAGGAGTTACGGTATGCAGGCTTGAACCTTTCTGAAGCTGTATTAAACATCTTGAAAGGTTATAGGAAGCTTTCCAGTAAGAAAACGTATTCTGCTAAGTGGAAAAGATTCTCTTTCTGGTGTTCTGGTAGAAATTTCACCCCAAATGATGCAGGAGTCTCAGTGGTGTTGGATCATCTGACTCATTTACATTCACAAGGTCTGCAACCCAGTTCTTTAAGAGTTCACCTTGCAGCAGTATCTGCATACCTGTCTGCTAGGACAAAGGTGTCTGTAGCATCAGATCCCATTTTCAAAAGATTTTTCAAAGGCCTGATGCATTTGCATCCTCCTCACAGGGCACCAGTGCCCGCTTGGGGTCTTAATGTATGTATAGCCAGATTGATGCGGGCTCCTTTTGAGCCCATGGCTACAGCCCATTTAAAGTATGTTACCTGGAAAACAGTTTTCCTGGTAGCAATTACCTCAGCAAGAAGAATCAGTAAGCTTCAGGCTCTCTGTGTTGAGCAGGACTACATTTCCTTCCATAGGGATAAAGTAGTCCTCAGAACAAACAGACAATTCCTTCCCAGAGTGGTTTCAGATTGCCATCTGAACCAATCAATCACTCTGCCTGTCTTCTTCACAGACCATACAAGCTCTGGTGAAAGAAGGCTTCACAGTCTGGATGTGAAAGAGCTCTCAGCTACTACATGACAGCTACTAAAGGCCATAGGCAAGACAAGAAACAACTTTTCCTTACATATGAGGATGTTGGAATGGGCAAGCCAGCCTCAAAAAGATCCATTTCTCAGTGGATTGTCCAGTGTATTCAATTCTGCTACGCTAAAGTGGGTAGAGAGTCCCCAGCTGGGCTGAGGGCTCATTCAACAAGAGGAACAGCTGCCACTATTGCAGCTGCTAGGAAGGTGCCATTGTTGGACATTTGTAAAGCAGCTACTTGGAAATCAGTACACACCTTACAAAGCATTATAATTTAGATATTTTGTCCAGAAGTGATGCCAAGTTTGGCACAGCAGTCCTGCAAAGTCTGTTTCAAAATAAGTTCTGTGCCCACCACCTAGGTACTGCTTGTAGTTCTGCTATCAATATGAATGGTCTGAGCATTACTGAAGAAGAAAAAATTACTTACCATAGTAATCTTCTTTCTTCCCAGTGATGCTCAGACATTCATAACTCCCTCCCATCCTCCCTTCCAGAACTTCAGCCTCTGCATTCTGCATGCTAGTGCCACATAGCCATACCCTTCTGGGTACACTTCTCTATGCTAGACAGATTTTAACAGAGTTTTCTGTCTCTCTTAATAGTTTTTCTCACTGTATGGTGAACACCATTATTATATATAGATATAGTCCCTCCCTTGGAGGTTTTTTGAAGTAAGTTGTTTTATTAGGCTAATCCTAAAAAATGTTTTAATTAATTAGTTGTCAGATTTTTCCTTGTTGCCTGACTTCCAGGCTTCTTACAAATCTGAAGGGCTTAGAACACTACAGTTGGTAGAGGCAGTATTTGAAAGATGCTCCCGTGCTAAGAATTCTAACATTTGCATGTGTTCCATCTCTCCGGGCAGTCCATCCCACCAGGCTGACTGCACAAAGTTATGAATGTCTGAGCATCACTGGGAAGAAAAAAGATTACTATGATAAGTAATTTTTTCTTCCTGACTGTGGTGGATTATGCCACTCGGTACCCAGAGGCAGTCGCCCTATCCTCACTGAGGACAGATAAAGTGGCAGATGCCTTATTTGGGATTTTCTCCCGAGCTGGATTTCCACAGGAGGTTATCACCAATCTAGGGGGTTCCTTCATGTCGGATCTGATGAAATGTTTATGGGAGAAGTGTGGGGTGGTGCATAGAGGCACGACACCATATCACCCACAAGCCAGTGGGCTTGTGGAAAGATTCAGTGGTACTCTGAATTCAATGCTCCAGGCATTTGCTGGACAGCATGGGAGGGACTGGGAGAAATACCTTCCCCACCTGTTTGCATACAGGGAAGTGCCCCAAGAGTTGACAGGATTTTCCCCCTTCAAACTCTTATATGGACGCTGGGTACATGGGCCCCTAGACATGATGTGGGAGGACTTGGAAGGCAAGCATGCCACCCAGGGAACTCCCATAACGGATTACGTCCTTAAGCTTAGGGGAGGCTGAAGGAGCTTATGGGGACAGCCCAGAGCAACCTGGCAGCTGCCTAACAGAAACAAAAAGTGTGGTAAGACCGCAGAGCCAGAGCTCGCTTGTACATGGTGGGTCAGGAAGTCATGGTCCTTATTCCAGTCCGGAAAGACGAGCTGCAGGCTCAGTGGGCAGGACCATACAAAGTGGTTAGGAAAGTAAATGACGTGAACTATATTATAGAGTTACCTGACCGAAGACAGACAGACTGAAAGGATATACCGTGTCAGTATGATGAAGCCATATGCAAACAGGGCTGACATGGTGTTTGCAGTGTGTAGTCTTGGGGAGGGGACAGACGAAGGAGACCCCCTTCTGGACTTGCTGGAAGAAAGTAAGTGGGAGTCCTCTGTGGAGGCAGTTAAATTGTCTCCCCAGCTGACCCTGGACAAGATCCAGGAAGTAAGGGAGGTTTTAGCAGACTTTGCCCCATTGTTTAGCACCAAGCCTGGACTGACCCCCTTAGCAACTCATGATGTGGAGACAGGGACACAGACGCCCATACGGCGGACAGCATATCTGGTGTCAGAGGCTACCAAAAGGACATTAGGAGGGAAGTGGTGGAGATGCTGGATTTAGGGGTAATCCAGAGATCCCAGAGCCCCTGGGCCTCACCAGTAGTCCATGTGCCCAAGCCAGATGACTCTACTCATTTCTGTTTGGACTTTCGTGGATTGAATGCAGTCACAAACTCAGACGCCCACCCGATGCCCTGGATGGACGAACTCCTGGACAGTTTGGGAGGGGCGACCTACCTTATGACCATTGACCTGACCAAGAGGTATTGGCAGGTAGAATTAACGGACAGAGCTAGGGAGAGGTCGGCCTTCATCACTCTGATAAGCTTATTTGAATTTAAAGTAATGCCTTTTGGAACGAAGAACGCCCCGGCCACTTTCCAAAGGTTGGTGAATCAGGTGTTAAATGGTGCTGAGGAGTACGCCGTGGCGTACCTGGATGACATTGCCATCTTTAGTACCAGCTGGGAGGAATCTGTCCCACCTTAGGGAAGTGCTGGGTAGGATAGAGGGCCGTGCTCACTGTCAAAGCCGGGAAGTGCCAGGTGGCCATGTGAGAAGTGGCATACTTTGGGCATGTGGTAGGCTGAAGACGGCTCCATCCTAACCAAATGAAAATAGAGGTAATCCAGGCATGGCCCAGACCAGAAATGCAGGAGCAGGTCAGGAGTTTTCTTGGGACAGCAGGGTACTATAGAAAATTTGTACCCAATTACAGTGCCCTGGCTGCTCCCCTGTCTGACCTGGTAAAGAAAAGGATGCCAAAGAAAATTACCTGGGGACCAGCCAGTGAAGAAGCCTTTACCAGTTTAAAGGAGGCACTGTGCAATGCTCCTGTTTTGACAAGTCCTGACTACAGCAAACCCTTTATAGTTCAGACTGACGCCTCAGACGTGGGTATTGGGGCAGTACAGAGTCAGACATCCAGCCAAGGGAAAGGTCACCCTGTAGTGTATCTGAGTAAAAAGTTACTTCCCAGGGAGCAGGCATTCTCCGCTGTGGAAAAGGAGTGTCTTGCCATAGTCTGGGCCCTAAAGAAGTTAGAACCATACTTATATGGGCAGAATTTTGTGGTACAGACTGACCACAGCCCCCTGGTTTGGCTGATACAGATGGGAAAGAACAATGGTAGATTACTAAGATGGAGTCTTGCTTTACAAGGGTATGACATGACAATTCTGCATAGGGCTGGAGTCAAAAATCAGAACTCAGATGGTTTGTCTCGTGTCCATGAGAGGTGAACTGATTTAGGAAGCTCATCCCATGCAGGAGATAGAGCCCCCAAATTCAGTCTAGGTGTGGAGGAATTGTGACACTTGGACAGCTGGTTCTGATTAATCTATGTTTTTTGGAATATAAAAAAAATGTAGTGTGATTGCCTGTCATGAGAAATGCTGTGCCTGGGTAACCAACCCCCCCACCCTAAGTTTCAGTTCTAACAGGACAGGATATATGTTAAACAGCAGATCTCTGTGATGAGATTAACTCCTAAGAACTTGCATTTTATAGCCTTATTTAGGACATAGGTTGTTTGTAGCTAAGCCCTGAAATATCCATTCAAACAACATGAAGTCTTGCTATATTATGACAATTGCAGTTTGTCCCACCATTAGAACTGCCCCGGAGGTGAAATAGTTAAATTCCATGCCAGGCATGGAACTTGGAGCACGAGCTCGGTTAGAGAAGCTCTGTCTGTGTAGTTTCAAACTGAAACTGTCAGATTCTTTACTCCGCCTCACTGAACAGTCGCTCCGGAGATTTCTCCTACTGCTCGGTTCATTTCTCGGTTTAAACAGTGTTTTCTCAGTTAAATTCAACCACGAGTATTATTATTTTAACCACAAACTGATCGGTTCAAGCTCTGTCTGTGATATTGTAAGTAATAGACAGGTTTATTTCTGTGTGGAACTTGTAAATGTTTATCGGTTCGGTTTGAACCGATCAGGTTGTTTTTAAAACTTTAAAAATCAAGCATCTAAAAGCTTTTAGAGTGCGGTTCCCATTTCTTATCGGTTCCAAAAAAACCAGATTTCATTACGGTTTTTTCCACGACCCGTGACACGGTTGGGAACCGATAAGGGTGTCTTGCCTGGCACTGCCATTAAAAGGGCAAGTTTTTGGTTAGGCTGGCATTATGTCTGAGAAACCCAAAAGAAAAACCGGGCCCACTGGGCTTCAACACTGTGGTGTCTGTAGGGAAGCCTTTGCCAAGGCTGACCCACACACCACATGTGTATATTGTCTGGGGTTTGACCACCTCAATTCAGACTGCCAGATTTGTAAGAATTTCCCTGCAGCCACCCTGGCTAAGAGAGTTGGCAGGCTCAGGGAACGAGAGGCCAAAAAGTCCGCTGACCCAGATGGCCAGCCCGGTTCGGTGCCAACCGAACCGGAGGGAGTGCCCTCTGACCAGGGCGAGACTTCCTCGGGCAAACGTAAAGCTGACTCTGAGGAGCCAGTTCCAGCAAAGAAAACTAGGAAATCAGCAGGTGTGGAGTCTAAAATTCCTTCTCCAACTGCTGCAGAGATAGCAAGAGCTATACAAATTGTCCAGTCACTTTCTCCGGTTCCGTCCGAACCACCACTGTCTGGGAAAAGGTCGGTTCGGCCGGTTCCACCGGTTCAAGAATATGATGTAGAAGAGTTTTACGAACCAGAGGAGGGGGAGGATGATTATGAACAGTATGAATGTGACTTTGAGAGTCTGGGTGTGCCCATTGAACCGGACATCTCCCCAGACAGACCTTTAGAATCTCCCCCTACACTTTCTGAGTCCCCTTCTCACTTTATGTTTTATAAAAAGGTTGCTGAAACCCTCCAGCTCCCATTGGAGGAAGCTGTGGATGAGCAAGAGGAACCTGATTTTGTAGAAATGATGGATATCCCAGAGTCTAGGAGTTGTCTATCCCTTACATAAGTCATTTAGAAACAAACAATAAAAATTTTAAAGCTCTAATTCTGTGCCTCCTGTGGACAAGAAGATGGACAGGAGGTACACTTTGTCAGGTCCTGATACAGAATTCCTGTCACAGCAATGCAGTCATGTTGGAGTAGTTCAGGCTGCAGCCTGTGATAAGGCTAATATTCCCTTGGCTTCACATCCTCCTGACAAGGATTCCACGAAGATTGATGCCATGGCTAAAAAACAATACATGGCAGCGTCCATGGGACTCAGGCAAGCAAATTACATGGCTTATGTGGCAAGATACCAAAAATCTAGATGGGACACTGTCATGGCTTTGGCTAAACAGGCCCCTGGCCAGCTTGCTAAGGAGCTGGAACAGGTGGCTGCTGATGGTACTGAGGCATCCAAGGTGCAGTTCCATGCTGCTGTGGATTTTAATGATGTATCCTCTAGAGTCATGGCTACATCTATGGCTTTTCGTAGGTTGGCTTGGCTCAGGTGTACTAGCTTGTCACAGGATACCCAGACTAAGGCTATGGATTTTCCTGTGGTAGGAAATTCTCTGTTTGGGGAATAGACAGAGAATTATATGAAGAAAATGGATGAATATAGGACAACCTATAAGAGTGCTCAGGCCAAGGAGCGGCAAGCCACTCCTCAGAGGCAGACCCCCAGGGGTAGAGGTAGGCCTTTTCACAGGCCTTTTTACCAAACCCAGGCCTCCTCTGCTTATGCTCAGAGGGGGTTCTTCAGAGGGAGAGGCAGACGGGGTGCAAGCAGGCCTGCTCCCACCCCTCAGCCTAAAGCCCCTGCCAAACAGGCACCTGATGGGGTGCCCAGGCCGATTCTCCATTACCTGTAGGGGGCAGGTTGGCTTACTTCGTTCAGAACTGGGAGTCCCTAACATCAGACAAGTGGGTCCTGGAAGTAGTAAGCCGGGGTCTGGTTCTCAGCTTCAAAAAATTTCCAAAGATGTGAATCAGATCTTTTCCACCTGCAAACCCTCTAGAGACCTTTGCCTTAGAAACAGAAGTCTCAACCCTCCTGGCTCTCAGAGCTGTAGAAAGGGTTTCTCCCCTACACCAGGGCAAGGGTCTGTACACCAGGTACTTCCTTACCCCAAAAAAGACAGGAGAATGGCGGCCCATCTTGGACCTAAGATATCTAAACAAGCACCTTTTGAAACCAAAATTCAAAATGGTGACCCTGGCAATGATTTTACCTTCTCTAAGGCCAGGGGACTTGCTAGCTTCCTGGACCTCAAGGATGCCTATTTCCATGTTCTCATCAGAAGCTCCCACCGAAAGTACCTCAGATTCGAACTGCCCTCAGGCCATTACCAGTTCAGAGCAATGCCCTTCGGCCTTACCTCTGCCCCAAGGGTATTCACAAAATGTCTAGCAGTAGCAGTTGCTCATTTAAGAAGGCAAAAGATTGCCATCTTTCCCTGCCTAGACGACTGGCTCATTGTAGGTCAGTCTCCAGACCAGGTCAAATCACACCTGCAAGTTACCCAGCAGCTGCTCACCTCTCTGGGTTTTCTTCTCCACCTTCCAAAGTCAGTTCTGGAACCTGTCGAGGTGCTCACCTTTATAGGTGCAGAATTGGACACAAAGCAGGCCAGAGCCTTCCTGCCCCTAGAAAGGGTAAGGAACCTAGTGGCCCTGGCCTTCTCCTTCACCCTGCAGGTCTCTCGACCAGCAAGGCACTTCTTACAGCTACTAGGACACATGGCTGCTTCCACAGCTGTAGTGCAAGGAGCAAGGTTTCAGATGAGGGACATTCAGTTTCATTTGAGAGCCTTCTGGTCCCAAAGGAAAGATCCCCTTTCCAAGCTGATCCCAGTGACTCGAACCCTGATCCAGGCCCTTCAGTGGTGGCAGGATCAGAGCAATTTGAGACTAGGGGTCCCCTTCATCCCTCTATCTCACTCCTTGACCCTTACTACAGATGCGTCCCTTCTGGGTTGGGGAGCTCACATGGACGACCTCTCCACCCAGGGAGTGTGGTCCCCTCAGGAATCTCTGCTCCACATCAATTTGCTGGAACTCAGAGCTGTTTTTCTAGTACTTCAGGTGTTTTCTGCATTTGTTCAGAACAAAGTGGTACAAGTCAGAACAGACAACACCACTACAATGTGGTACATCAACAAACAAGGGGGCACTCTGTCTTCGGCCTTGTGCACCGAGGCAATGAAGTTGTGGTCTCTGGCTTATTCCCTGAACACTTCCCTCATAGCAGTTCACCTCCCAGGAAAGGACAGTGTCCTGGCAGATGCTCTCAGCAGGATTTCCCAGGGCCATCACGAATGGTCTCTGGATCCCCAAGTACTGGGGATAGTTTTTGCCAGATGGGGCACCCCTCAGATAGATCTTTTCGCAGCCCCAGACAATCACCAACTTCCACTGTTTTGTTGCAGGCCCCCAGTGATGGGCTCAGTCCCCCTGGATGCCTTTCTCCTAGATTGGGAAGGGAAGTTTCTATACGCCTTTCCCCCCTTCCCTCTCCTATTCAAGGTGCTAGTCAAAATCAGATCCCAGCCTTGCAGGATGATTCTGATTGCTCCAGATTGGGCCAGACAGCCCTGGTACCCACTCCTTCTGTCTTTAGCAGTCCATCTTCCCCTGTGTCTCCCCAGGAATCACAACCTGTTAACCTGTGCCCAGGGGAGAGTTTGGTATCCGAATCTCAAATCCCTCAACCTCAAGGCCTGGCTCTTGAGGAGTTAGAATTTGCTGACCTACACCTTGCTCAAGGTGTTCTTGAAATCCTGAAGGCTTCTAGGAAGCCTTCCACTAGGGCTACTTATAACTCTAAATGGAAAAGGTTTTCCATCTGGTGTTCTGGAAACATATTTCCCGAATCTGCTGACTTGCCCATTGTTTTGGACTATATGGTCCATCTTAATTCTTTGGGTCTGAGACCAGCTACCCTGAAAGTACATTTGGCAGCTGTCTCTGCCTTTATTTCAGCAGGAAAGCCCTCCTCTCTTTCCGCTCACCCTGTATTCTCCAAGTTTTTAAAGGATTACTTCATACTAATCCACCTTTCAGGGACCCGGCCCCTGCCTGGGATCTTAATGTTTGCATTGCTCAGTTGATGCAACCCCCCTTTGAACCTCTGTCTTCTGCAGAGCTTAAGTACTTGACTTAGAAAACTGTTTTCCTAGTAGCTATCACGTCTGCCAGGCGCATAAGTGAGTTACAAGCTTTGTCAGTAGAGACTGACTTTATTTCCTTCCACAGGGATAAGGTAGTCCTTAGGACTAACAGGAAGTTTTTGCCTAAGGTAGTTTCAGATTTCCATCTTAATCAATCTGTCTTCCTTCCAGTGTTCTTCACTGACCATTCCTCCTCTGGTGAGAGGAGGTTGCACAGTTTAGATGTTAAGAGGGCCCTAAGTTACTATATAGAGCGTACCAAGGGTCACAGGTTCGAATCCCTCCAACTTTTTCTCACTTATGGTGAGGTTGGGAAAGGGAAACCTGCCACTAAGAGATTCATTGCCAGGTGGATTGTCTCTTGTATCCAATTTTGTTATCAAAAACTGGGAAAGTTCCCCTTCAGGCCTGAGGGCTCACTCTACCAGAGGTACAGCTGCGTCTCTAGCTGCTGCCAGAGACATCCCTATCTTAGAGATATGTCAAGCAGCTACTTGGAAAACGGTACACACTTTCACCAAGCATTACTCCCTGGATGTCCAGGCCAGGAGGGATGCTCGGTTTGGCACAGCCGTGCTTCAGAACCTATTCCCTAAGTAGGTTCTGTCCCTCCTCCATGGAGGTACTGCTGTGTAGTCTGCAATTGTCATAATATAGCAAGACTTCATGTTGTTTGAAGAAAAAATTACTCACCTTAGTAATGTTGTTTCTTCTAATGGAGTCTTGCTATATTATGACCTCCCCCAAGCCTGCCCCTCTCAGAACTTCTACTTGGGTATGGGGTGGGCTGTCCAGTGTGGGCACTTGGTTATGCCATTTTATATTTTTCCACCCTTTTTCTTGGGGTTTTTGGGGTGTTGTGTTTTGTTTTACCTTATCTTATCTTATTTTCTGGCCCCTGACTTGAGTCTTTGTGTTGGGACCAGGAATATGTGTTATATTTAGGTAGCCAGTTGGCTAGTGTAGGTTACAGCTTCCACACAGAACCTTAGTGAGTTTTTGCTCGTAAAGATCTGACAGTTTCAGTTTGAAACTACACAGACAGAGCTACTCTAACCGAGCTCGCGCTCCAAGTTCCATGCCTGGCATGGAATTTAACTATTTCACCTCTGGGGCAGTTCTAATGGTGGGACAAACTGAAATTGTCATAATATAGCAAGACTCCATTAGAAGAAACAACATTACTAAGGTGAGTAATTTTTTCTTTTATGGCATCCTCAGGAAGGTCAGTTAATTGCAGCTGGTGTCAAAAGAATATTACACCTCGGTGAGAACTGGCAGAGAGAGAGAGAGAGTCATAAAAAAGTTCTTTCATGTCTCTGCAAAGAGCATGATGTGCTCATCGATGAAAGAAAGAAATTGGAAAATTACAGACTTGATTGGGAAGTCACATGGGGAAACAAAGTTTTGCTGATGTCGCCTATTAAATTTACCTTCTGAATGATGAGACATCCTGGATGTATAATTTTTAATAAACGGAGGAGGAGCTGGGTGACATCATAGAGGAGGAAGGGTCAGAGACAGTTTTTTAACTATGCTGTGACTGACCTTGACACACACGTTTGGACTCTAAAAATGCAACATCAGCACTGGAAGGAGACAAGAATACATTAGATTAGACAAATCTAAGGGTACTGTGGTAGGAGATTTTGTTTGTATTTAAAACCTTATTATTTTAAGTGATTGTATGTTTTTTTGATATATGGTTCTATATTTACATTTTACATTTTACATTTTTATCTATTTTTAAGTAAACATCTCATTTTTAGAGAATACTTGGTGTGTCTTTGAAATTCTTTATTTGACAAGTGAAGCATGTATGTTTAAAGTTGACACTGTGCAAAGCTATTGGTAATATCAAACTGGGAAAAGGTAAGAGTTTATTCTGAGGTCTTTTATAGAGTTTTAAGGGTTCATTTTGTACACCTGGTAAGGTGCCCGTAGGCGGAAGATATCTGCCCCCCCCCCAAGAGCAGAATTATCTGAGCCTGTACATTGGGTACGCTAACAAGTGGTCCACAGTTTGAATCCCTCCAGAACTTGAGACCAAAGGTTGATTCGAACCCACAAAACGGACAAGAGGGTTACTCTGTTCTGTTCCTGTTCATAAGACAGCGCTCGGAGGTTGGTACTGTGGGAGCAGAGGGCATGACCTGTGGAGTGGGTTTGTGACAGTAGGTAGTGTGATTTTTGTGTTAATTTGAAGAAATTATTTTTGTTTTCGATTCTTTTCCGATCGGTCCGGTTTAGAACCAAAATCAATTGTAATTGGTATTTATTAATGTTTTTTTTGTGGTTTCCGGTACTTATCAGTTCCTATAAAAATACAATTTGTGGGATTTTTTTTAACCAACCCATGACACAGTTGGAACCGATAAGTTTTTCAGTTGCCTGGTTTAATGCTGTATTGGGTGACTTTTTGAAAATATTAGGAATGTCTGAAAAACCCAAAAAGAAAACCGGTCCCACTGGGTTTCAGCACTGTACTGAGTGTAAGGAGGCCTTTGCTAAGGCCGATCCTCACCTCGTCTGTGTATATTGTCTGCGGTTTGACCACCTCAGAGAAGACTGCCAGATCTGTAACAGCTTTCCCAAAGCCACTCTTGAAAAACGTTTGAGTAGGGAGAGGGAGGTCAAGAAGTTCGCCGACCCGGACGGCCGGGTTTGGCTGCGACTGAACCTCAGGAGGTGCCCACTGACCTGGGCAATATCTCTTCGGGCAAGATGATAGCAGACTCTGCGGAGTCGGTTCCTACTAAGAGAAAAAGGAAATCCGCCAGTTTGGATCCAAGAACTCATGTTCCGACCGCTGAGGAGATAGCGAAGGCGATTTCTGTCGTGCAGTCGCTTTGCCCGGTTCCGACCGAACCGACATCGGTTGAAATGCGATTGGTTCGGTCGGAAGTTAGTACCTCAGAAATTTACCCAGAGGCATATTATGAGGGCGATTGTGAGGAGGAGGAAGAAGAAGACGAAGAAGGAGAGTTTGCAGGCCTAGATGAGCCAGTAGAGCCTGACATTTCCCCAGACAGGCATTCCAGTGTTTCCCCTCCGAGGCTTTCTGAATCCTCCTCCCACTTCTTGTTTTACAAGAAGGTGGCTGAGACTCTTCAGCTTCCTATGGAGGAAGCTGACCAGGATCAGGAGGAACCTGATTATATGGAAATGATGGATGTTCCAGAGTTGAAGAGAGTGCTTGGCCCTGTGCATAAATCTCTGGGGAAACAGACACAGAAAATAATGCAGTTTCCTACTTCCATTCCTCCTGTGGATAAAAAAATGGACAGGAGGTATGCTCTATCAGGTCCTGGTATGTAATTCCTTATAGCACACTGCAGCCATGTTGGGGTAGTGCAAGCTGCAGCCTGTGACAAGGCTAATATTCCCCTGGTATCTCACCCTTCAGATAAGGATTCCAGGAAAGTGGATGCCATGGCCAAGAAACAGTACTTGGCATCCTCTTTGGGGGCTCAAGCAATCAAAACTATATGGCATATACAGCCAGGTACCAGAAATCGATGTGGGATACGGTTCTGGAGTTGGCTAGGAATGCCCCTCCCCAGCTAGCCAAGGAGCTGGAGCAGGTGGCTGTAAATGGTATAGAGGCATCCAAAGTTCAATTTCATGCTGATGTGGACTTGAATGATGTCCATTCTAGAGTCATGGCTACATATGTCTCCATGAGGAGGTTGGCTTGGCTTAGGTGTATCAGTCTTTCACAGGATACCCAGACTAAGGCCATGGATTTTCCTGTAACTGGCATTTCTCTCTTTGGTGAGCAAACGGAGAACTACATGAAGAAAACGGATGAATATAGGACCACCTACAGGAGTGCTACAGCTAAAGAAAAGCAGACTACTCCTTAGAGGCAGCAATTTAGGGGAAGGGGCAGGCCCTTTCATAGGCCTTTCTACCAAGCTCAGGCTCCCTCCTCCTCTTTCCAACAGAGGGGGTTCTTTAGGGGAAGAGGCAGGCGTGGGATGACTAGGACCCTACCATCCACGCAGTCTAATCCCCCTGCCAAGCAGACACCCTGAGGTGTCAGTCAGGGTTCCTCACCAGCTCTAGTAGGGGGCAGGCTGGCTCACTGCTCCCAGGCTTGGGAGTCTATTACTTCAGACAAATGGGTCCTGGAAGTAGTGAGCCAGGGACTTGTTCTCAGTTTCAGAAGGTTCCCAAAAATGAGAGCAAGATCCTTCAGTCCTCCCTCTCCCTTGGAGACAAAGGCCTTAGAGGCAGATGTCTCCTCTCTACTTCTTCTTCAGGCAGTAGAGCAGGTACCTACTTGTCACAGGAGAAAGGGACTGTATTCCAGATACTTCCTCACCCCAAAGACGACACGGGAGTGGCGACCCATCCTAGATTTAAGATACCTGAACAGACATTTAGCAAAACCAAAATTCAAGATGTTGACTCTGGGGGTAAGTCTTCTCTCTCTGAGACCAGGAGACTGGCTAACCTCTCTGGATCTCAAGGATGCCTGTTTCCACATACCTATCAGACATTCCCACAGAAAGTACTTCAGGTTCGAGTTGCCCTCAGGTCATTATCAATTCAGAGCCATGGCTTTCGGCCTAACATCTGCTCCAAGGGTGTTCACCAAGTGTCTCGCAGTGGTGGTGGCATTCCTCAGGAGGCAGGGCATCATTCTCTTCCCATACCTAGATGACTGGCTAGTGGTAGGCCAGTCCTTAGACCAAGTCAAGTCAGTAGTAGATGTCAATCAAAAGCTTCTCGACTCCTTGGGTTTCATTCTGAACCTAGAAAAGTCTGTCTTGGAACCAGCCCAGACCCTCGCGTTCACGGGGGGGGGGAGGGGGGATTGACACTATTCTGGCAAAAGCATGTCTCCCTCTCTCAAGTGTTCAGTCCCTTGTCACTCTGACTTCCTATTTTCATCCTCTAGTTTCTCATCCAGCCAGACACTTTCTACAGTTCTGGTTAACATGGCAGCTTCCACAGCAGTGGTCCAGGGAGCAGGGTTTCAGATGAGAGATATTCAGTTTCATCTCAGATCTTATTGGTCTCAGAAAAAGGACCCTCTCTCCAAATTGGTTCCTGTGTCCCAGACCCTAGTTCAGGCCCTTCAGTGGTGACTGGAGGAGTACAGTCTTCAACAAGGTGTCCCCTTTATCAGTCAGGCTCCTTCAGTTATTCTCACCACAGATGCCTCTTTTGCTGGGGTGGGGGCTCACCTAGATCAGCTTACAGCTCAGGGAACCTGGTTTCACCAGGAGTCCCTTCTTCATATAAACCTTCTCGAACTAAGAGCTGTCTTTCTGGCACTTCAGACAACTGCTGTTCAGGGGAAGGTGGTGCAGATGAGAACAGACAATACCACAACCGTGTGGTACATCAACAAGCAGGGAGGCACTCAATCCTCGGCCTTGTGCACAGAGGCCATGAAGGTATGGTCTCTAGCTTATTCCTTTCAGGCTTCCCTGATGGCCGTGCATCCCCTAGGGAAGGACAACATTCTAGCAGATGCTCTCAGCAGGATTTCCCAGGGTCACCACGAATGCACCCTGAACCCTCTAGTTCTTCAGGTCATTTTCATAGTTCTTCAGGTCATTTTCAGGAGATGGGGCACTCCAGAGATGGATCTCTTTGCAGCCCCGGACAATCATCAACTTTCTCTTTTTTGTTGCAGACTACCTCTTCTGGGCCCCGTCCCTCAGGATGCTCTCTTGCTGAACTGGACAAGCAGGTTTCTGTATGCATTTCCTCCCTTTTCTCTGATATTCAGGGTCTTGATCAAGATCAGATCTCAACCTTGCAAGGTGATTCTGGTGGCTCCAGATTGGGCCAGACAGCCTTGGTACCCTCTACTGTTGTCACTGTCAGGAACAATGCCCTTGTGTCTACCCAGGCAGTTCAATCTCCTCACCTCCTCTCGGGGGAGGATTCTGTATCCCAACCTTCAGACTCTCCGGCTCAAAGCCTGACTCTTGAAGTGCTAGAATATGCAATATTGCATCTTTCTCAATCAGTCTTGGATACTTTAAAGGTCAGCAGGAAACCTGCTACTAGAAAGACTTACAACTCCAAATAGAAAAGATTTAGGTTTTGGTGTTCCCAAAAGCATGTTAAGCCAGAGCTGGCTGATATTGCCTCTGTTTTGGACTATGTGGTGCATCTTAATGGTTTAGGTCTCCGGCCTACCACTCTCATGGTACATTTGGCAGCTGTCTGCCTTTCTTTCTGCTGGGAAAGGCTCTTCCGTAGCTTCTCATCCAGTTTTCTAGAAATTTTTCAAGGGCCTACTACACGTTAACCCTCCCTTTCGGGAGCCTACCCCTTCTTGGGACCTGAATATCTGTATTGCACAGCTTATGCAGCCCTATTTTGAGCCTCTATCCTCAGCTGAACTAAAGTATTTGACTTGGAAAACTGTATTCCTGGTAGCCATTGCCTCTGCCAGGAGAATCAGTGAATTACAGGCTTTATCAGTGGAACCTGACTTCATTTCATTTCGCAGGGATAAGGTGGTCCTTCGAAACAAAGTTTCTTCCCAAGGTGGTATCAGACTTACATTTGAATCAGTCTGTCATTGTCTGTATTTTTCACTGACCAGTCTTCCTCTGGGGAGAGAAGATTACACAGTCTTGATGTAACGAGGGCTCTTAGTTACTATGTGGAGCATACTAAGGGACATAGGAATGGCTGATCTTATCTGTGTCAATCTTCACCATTCATCACCTTTGGGTTCTGGCCAGAGGTCACGACCCTGCGGGCGCTTTTTTTGGGGGGGGATGGGCGGAGTCAACGCACCATCGGCGCCGCCCTCGAGGCCGAAGCGCTGTGTTGCTCTTGCGGGTTGGCCGTTATGTGTTGTCGACTCTGCCCTCCCTCCAGTTCTTCGTCTTCTGCCATCGAGGTCACACCTCGTGGGTAGCTGAGAAACTTTTGAGAGGCCTGCTGCTTTTCAAGAAGCCTTTAACTCAGTGTCACAGTTCGTCGACTCTGATTCTGTTTTCCTGCCTGTACAGTTTCATTTCACTCGACGTCGCCTGATAAGATTGTTCCTTATTTTATTTTGCGACGTCTGGTCTTGTTTAGTGTTCTTTTTCCATAGGTCATGTCTCGGTCGGGGGGCAAGAAAACATTGAAGATGGGACGGCCCCCCCATGCGTCGGTTCCCATTCCGCCATAAGTATTCTGTCACCGACCAACATGACCGTTGCCTCGCGTGTCTTGACCCGCTACAAAACATGGATTCGTGCGACGCCTGCTTCTTCTTGGACTGTCATGTCATCAAACAACGCGTGTGGAAAGTTGGACGAGCTCCTCTGACTTTTGGGGATGGGCTCACACTCTTCGGGCCAAGCCGCGTTCTCTCGGCCTTTCCTCTGGGTCCCCTCCCGGTTCTATACAGACCAAGGAGGAGGGAGCTTCTGCTTCAAACAAGATGAAGTCTTGCTGTATTCTGACAATTGCAGTGATTCCCAACCTTTGAACTGCCCCGGAGAACAAAGAGTTAACTTTCTATGCAGGGCATAGAATGCTGAGCTCGAGCTCGGTTGAAGGCTCTGTCTGGAGTGTTTTGAACTTAAACTATCAGATTCTTTACTCCGCCTCATTGAACAGTCGCTCCAGAGATTTCTCCTTCAGCTCGGTTCGAAAGTCGGTTAAAGTTTTCAGTTTTGGTCATTTTTTCAACCGAAAAAAGTATCCGCATAGTCGGTTCAGTCTCTGTCTATGGTGCCGTGAGTACTAGATAGGAATTGTTCTGTTTTTCTGTGTGGAACTTGTAAAAGTGCGGCTTGGTTCGGTTGAACCGGCCATTTGTTAGTGAATTTGTGTGCTTACTTAGTGAGTGGAATCGCTCCGTCCGGTTCTGACTGATCCGGCTTTTTCTGGCAGGGGTTCCGTTTGGTTGGTTCCCCCAGTTCAAGATTATGCCCTTGAAGATTTTTATGAACCGGAATTTGAGGATGATGGTGATGTAAGTGAGGGTCTGGATGTGCCTATGGAACCGGACATCTCCCAGACAGACCTTCAGGTGTTTCACCTCCTAGGCTTTCTGAGTCCCCTTCTCACTTCATGTTTTACAGAAAGGTGGCTGAAACCCTCCAACTTTCTATGGAAGAGGCTGTGGAAAATCAAGAGGAGCCTGACTAGATGGACATCCCAGAGTCCAGGAGACTGTCTATTCCCCATCATAAATCTTTTGGGAAACGGACACAAAAAATCTTAGTCTCCTAACACTATACCTCCTGTGGATAGAAGAATGGACAAGAGGTATGCACTTTCAGACTCAGATACGGAGTTCTTATATCAGCAGTGCAGCCATGTTGGGGTAGTGCAGGCAGCTGTCTGTGACAAGGCAAATATTCCCTTGGCTTCACACACACCCCTGGACAAGGACTCCAGGAAGACTGATGCCATGGCAAAGAAGCAGTACGTGGCATCTTCTTTGGGACTCAGGCAGGCGAATTACATGGCCTATACAGCCAGGTACCAGAAGTCCAGGTGGGACACTGTACTGGCACTGGCTAAACAGGCCTCCCTCCAGCTAGCCAAGGAGCTGGAGGCGGTGGCTGCAGATGGGATTGAGGCATCTAAAGTTCAGTTTCGTGCTGCTGTGGACTCTAATGATGTGTCATCAAGAGTCATGGCAACATCTGTGGCTCTTCGGAGGATGGCTTGGCTCAGATGTACTAGCCTCTCACAGGACACCCAGGCTAAGGCCATGGATTTTCCTGGAGTGGGTAATTCTCTGTTTGGGGAGCAGACCGAGAATTGCATGAAGAAAATGGATGAGTACAGGACCACTTACAGGAGTGCTCAGGCCAAGGAAAGGCAGGCAACTCCTCAAAGGCAGCAGTCTAGGGGCAGGGGCAGGCCTTTTCAAAGGCCTTTCTACCAAGCACAGGCCTGTTCTTCCTTTTCTCAGAGGGAGAGGCAGAAGGGGGATGAGCAGGGCTGCATCCACTCCTCAGCTTAAAGCCCCTGCCAAGCAGACACCCCGATGGGCCTGCCCGGGTTGACTCTCCTATTCCAGTAGGGGGCAGGCTGGCTTACTTTGTCCAGGACTGGATGTCTATTACATCAGACAAGTGGGTCCTGGAAGTAGTAAGCCAGGGACTGGTTCTCGGCTTCAAAAAATTTCCAAAGATGAGAGCCAGATCTTTTCCACTTGCAAATCTCTCAGAAACCCTTGCCCTAGAGGCAGAGGTTTCTTCTCTCCTAGCTTTAAAAGCTATAGAGAGAGAGTACCTACCCTACACTGGGGCAAAGGACTGTACTCCAGGTACTTCCTGATCCCCAAAAAGACAGGGGAGTGGCGACCCATCCTAGACCTAAGATAGCCAAACAAACATCTTTTAAAACCAAAGTTCAAGATGGTAACTCTGGGAATAATCCTTCCCTCTCTAAGGCCAGGGGACTGGCTAGCCTCCCTGGACCTCAAAGATGCCAACTTTCACATTCCCATCAGGTGCTCCCACAGAAAGTACCTCAGGTTCGAGTTGCCCTCAGGCCACTATCAATTCAGAGCAATGCCCTTTGGCCTAACTTCAGCCCCAAGGGTTTTCACAAAGTGCCTGGCAGTAGTAGTTGTCTTTCTAAGAAGGCAAAAGATTTCCATTTTTCCTTATCTGGATGATTGGCTAATAGTGGGTCAGTCTCCAGGCCAAGTCAAGTCTCACCCACAAGTGACCCAGCAAGCGCTCATTTCTCTAGGATTTCTTCTCAACCTTCCCAAGTCAGTTCTCGAACCAGTCCAGCTTTTACCTTTATAGAGGCAGAACTGGACACACTCGGAGCAAGAGCCTTTCTTCCTCTAGAAAGGGCAAGGGTTCTTATGGAACTAGCTTCTCCCTTCAGCCTTCAGGTATCTCGACCAGCAGGGCATTTCCTCCAGCTCTTGGGCCACATGGCAGCTTCAACAGCAGTGGTCCAAGGGACAAGATTCCAGATGAGGGATATTCAGTTCCACCTGAGAGCTTTTTGGTCTCAGAAGAAGGATTCCCTTACCATACGAACATACGAAATTTGCCAGCAGATAAAGGCCTAGAGGTCTATCAAGTCTGCTCAAATGTGCAACTAGCACCCCTTATTCTGCAGCTGCCCCTCCCTTCCACCCTTCCCCTTCATTAACCCTCCCCCTTGTCCTGTCCCATCCCCTTTTGAAGCAGTCCACTGTTCTACTGCATACCACTTCTGCAGGTAACGCCTTCCACCCAGCCACCACCCTCTCTGTAAAAAAGCGTCTCCTCATCTCCCTCCTGAACCTTCCTCCCTCCAGTCTCATATCATGGCCCCTGGTGGCCCTCCCCTCCCTTACTTTGAACAGCCCCTCTGTACCCATCTTGTTTATTCCTTTCATGTATTTAAAGGTTTCAGTCATGTCACCCCTGTCCCTCCTCTCCTCCAGTGAGTACATGTTCAACTCCTTCAACCTCCTCTCGTATGATAAGTCCCCCAGTCCCTTGATCATCTTTGTCACCCTCGCTGTACCCCTCCAGTAACTTAATGTCCTCTTCAGATCGGGCGCCAGTACTGCGCAGTACTCCAGGTGTGGTCTAACTAATGACCTATACAGTGGCAGAATCACCTCCTCCCTCCTCGAGGATATACCCTTGCAATACAACCCAGCATTTGTTGGCCTTTGCAGCTGCCTTCCTACATTGTGCTGAGTTGTTCATTGACCCTGTAATGAGCACACCCAGATCCTTCTCCTCCTCTGTCTGGGCTAGCTGCACTCCCCAGCTGGTAACTCCTCCTTGGGTTCTTCATCCTAAAATGCAGCACCTTGCACGTTTGGTATTAAACCCCAGTTGCCACGTGTCTGACCAGGTTTCAAGCTTTGCCAGATCATTCTGCAACCCCTGCCATCCCCTAGGTCATCCACCACCGCGCCTACCTTGGTATCATCAGCAAACAGACTGATCTTGCTCTTGATGTCCCATGATATGTCTGCAATGAATATCCCAAACAACACTGGTCCCAACACCGAGCCCTGTGGAACACCGCTCGTCACTGCCCTTGGGTGTGAGAGCTCCCCACCCACCACCACCCTCTGTTGCCTTCCCTGAAGCCAGTTCCCTACCCAGCTCACCAGCTTTGCACCCGCCCCTGTGCCTACTAACTTCCTTCCCAGCCTTCCATGCGGCACCGAGTCGAATGCCTTACTGAAGTCCAGATGCAGGACATCCACTGCATGGCCCCTGTCCAGTTGCCTAGTTACCCAGTCATAGAACTCGACCAGGTTGGTTTGGCAGGATCTGCCACGTATGAAGCCATGCTGTCTGCTGTCCTGTAGTCCTTTGGCCTCTAGGCCAACCTGATCCCAGTGACTCTGACCTTGATCCAAGCCCTCCAGTGGTGACAGGATCAGGACAATTTAAGACAAGGTGTTCCTTTTGTTGCTCAGCCTTGTTCAGTGGTCCTTACCACGGGTGCTTCTCTCTTGGGCTGGGGAGCCCACCTGGGGTCCCTTACTGCCCAGGGGCTGTGGTCCCCCCAAGAATCCCTTCTCCACATCAATCTTCTAGAGCTCAGGGCAGTTTTTCTGGCTGTAAAAGTGTTCTCTCAGTCAGTACAGAACAAGGTGGTTCAAGTCAGAACAGACAACACCACCACCATGTGGTACATCAACAAGCAGCGAGGCACTCGGTCCATGGCCTTGTGCACGGCAGCCATGAAGTTGTGGTCCCTGGCTTATTCCCTGCAAACCTCTCTGGTAGCAGTTCACCTGCCAGGCAAAGACAATGTGCTAGCAGATACACTGAGCAGGATTTTTCAGTGCCATCACGAATGGTCCCTGGACCCTCAGGTGTTGAAAGTGATTTTTTTCAAGGTGGGGCACTCCAGAGATAGATCTCTTTGCAGCCCCAGACAATCACCAACTTGCTCTCTTTTGTTGCAGACCTCCAGTCCTGGGCTCAGTCCCTCTGGACACCCTGATCCTGAATTGGGAGGGGACGTTTCTGTATGCCTTTCCCCCTTCCCACTCCTGTTCAGAGTTTTGGTAAAAATAAGGTCTCAACGATGCAAGGTGATTCTGATTGCTCCAGACTGGGCCAGACAGCCCTGGTACCCCCTGTTGCTGTCCCTAGCAGTCCATCTTACCTTGTCTCTTCCAAGGAATTACAACCTGTTAACATTCTCTCAGGGAAGGATTTGGTACCCCAATCTTCACTCTCAATCTCAAAGCATGGCTCTTGAAGAGTTAGAGTTTGCAGATCTGCATCTTTCCCAAGGGGTTCTGGATAGCCTCAAGGCTTCTCGGAAGCCCTCCACCAGAAAGACTTAAAACTCCAAATGGAAAAGATTCAGCATTTGGTGTTATAAGAAGCATATTTCTCCAGACACTGCTGAATTGCCTACGGTTCTGGATTATATGGTCCATCTTAATGGCCTAGGCCTCAGACCAGCTACTCTCAAGGTTCACTTGTCAGCTGTTTCTGTGTTTTTGTCTGTGGGGAAGCCTTCCTCACCATCTTCTCATCCTGTGTTCTGTAAATTTTTTAAAGGATTGCTTCACACCAATCCTCCTTTTAGAGACCCTGCCCCTGCCTGGGATTTGAATGTTTGCATTGCTCAACTTATGCACCCCCCTTGAGCCTATGTCTTCAGCAGAGCTTAAGTACTTGACTTGGAAAACTGTGTTCCTGGTAGCCATTACCTCTGCCAGGCGTATCAGTGAATTGCAAGCCCTGTCAGTGGAACCTGATTTTATCTCATTTCACAGGGATAAAGTGGTCCTTGGAACCAGTAGAAGGTTCTTGCCCAAAGTGGTTTCAGACTTCCATTTAAACCAGTCTGTCTCTCTCCCTGTTTTCTTCACTGATCGTTCTTCCTCAGGAAAGGGGAGGCTACACAGTTTAGATGTCAAAAGAGCCCGTAGTTACTACATAGAGCGTACCAAGGGTCACAGGTTTGATTCCCTCTAGTTGTTCCTCACTTATGGAAAAGTGGGAAAGGGCAAACATGCCACCAAAAGATCTGTTGCCAAGTGGATTGTGTCTTGTATACAATTCTGCTATGAAAAACACCACCTTCAGGCCTGAGGGCTCATTCCACAAGAGGTACAGCTGCTTCCCTGGCTGCTGCCAGGGATATTCCTCTCTTAGAAATTTGTCAAGCAGCGACTTGGAAAACAGTCCATACCTTTACCAAGCATTACTCTCTGGATATCCAGACTAGGAGTGATGCTCGGTTTGGTACAGCAGTACTTCAGAGCCTATTCCCAAAGTAGGTTCTGTCCCTCCTCCTTGGAGGTACTGCTTGGTAGTCGGCAGTTGTCAGAATACAGCAAGACTTCATGTTGTTTGAAGAAAAAATTACTCGCCTTAGTAATTATATTTGTTCTAATGGAGTCTTGCTGTATTCTGACCTCCCTCCCTGCCTCCCCTCTCAGAACCTGTTTTTGGGAAGTGGGTGGGCAGGTGCAGTGTTGCACCCCAGGGGTGTAGTTGCTGGCACCCTCCTCCTTTTTGTTTGGGTGCTTATTTATTATTAGTTTTAGTACATTGGGTTTTGTTTTTGGGTTTCCTGACTTGAGTCTTCCTTGGGAATCCAAAACTTTTTTCAGCCAGTTGGCTAGTAAGAATTTTTACAATTTCCACATGGAATTTTTAGTTTAGTTGGGCTCGTCAGAATCTGACAGTTTAAGTTCAAAACACTCCAGACAGAGATTTCAACTGAGCTCGAGCTCAGCATTCTATGCCCTGCATAGAAAGTTAACTCTTTGTTCTCCGGGGCAGTTCAAAGGTTGGGAATCACTGCAATTGTCAGAATACGGCAATACTCCATTAGAAGAAATATAATTACTAAGGTGAGTAATTTTTTCCTCTTGTAGCCTCGCCGTTGCAGAAGCCACTTCCACAGTGCAGGAGGCCCAGTCTGTTCCCCTTGGGGGATGGGCTGGCGGCACCGCCTTGGCAGTCACCCCTTCGGGGGCGAAGGCTGCCCCGGTGTCATACTCTTGGCTCGGAGGGCCTGGGTCGGCGCCGTCCTCGATGCCGTCTGTTGGCACTGTCTTGGGCCTTGGTGCCATTCCCAGTGCCGTGGGCCCTGAAAGTGTTGTCGTCAGCGCCGGTCCATTGCTTGGCACTGTTGCTGCTGTCAGCTCCGTTTTCGGCACCGATGGTGCTGGCTGCACCGTGGGAGGCTCTATGGCACCATCCTTTGTTGTTTCTTTCCACTTCGCCGCTTGCGGCACCGTGTCCAGCTCTGGAGTTGCTTTCGGCGCCGAGTGAGGATACAGCACCTTGGGGGATTCGGGCACTGTCAGAACGATGCCACTCCTGGCGTCATGGTTTGGGATGGCGGTGTGGGGGTTTCTGACTTCGGTGCCGATCGTGCAGTCAGAGCCATCACTGGCACCGTCTCTGGCCTCGGCGCTGCTTGCAGCGCCGTGGGCCAGGACAGTGCTGTGACAGGCCCCGACTCTGATCCTGCTGCCGTCATCGGCGCTGTGTCTTCTTCCCACACCGTTCGAGGTGCAGCTGAGGGCCACCGCGCCAACTCTGGTGCAGTTACTCGGTCTGGTGCCCCTCTTAGTCAGGATGGCAGCGGGTGTCCACACACCGTTTGGCACAGAATTTCGGTCTCCACCTCCTTGGAGGGGGAATCGGATTCTGAGTCAGACAGGCAGTCTGACTCTTTGGAGTTGGGTGCCCACGTGGACACCTTGGTAGTGTCCTCGACAGGCCAGAACCAGCCCCCTTCTGAGGAGATGACAGTTGCTTCTGGGATCAGGGTCAGGGGTGCTGACCAGCAGGCAGTGGTGCAGGCCACCATTGCTCTGCATTCTGGTCTCGGTGGGTTTTCTGACCCCTCAGTAGTGGTACCCCCTCAGGTGGAGTGCCTGGATTGCCCAACTTTGGGGCCTATCAGAGCACCCACAGGAGGGAAGGCGAGGGTGCTGCTCCCTGGATAGCCCCCCTCGGGATCCATTCAGGGCTGTCAGCTGCCTAGGCTGGCTGTCTCGAGGAGAAGGGCACTTTCGAATTCTGAAGGGTCGAGGGGTATGGGGTCCGTGCGGCAGTCTTTTTCTAGAGCCCATCCGGGCTCTGGGAGAAGTCGTAGAGCGGAGCGCCACCCTTCCCTTTTGGTTTCCTCAAGAGGGCTCCATTCTTTGGATGTAGGGAACCGTCCTTCTGGGCTTTCATGGCCCCGGTCACCTCACAGGGGGGGATTCTTCAGGGTGCAGCCTAGGCAGTTCCAGTTTGGTTGACCAGCTGTTGGCTGTGGAGTTTTCTGGGGCTCCTTCTTTCCTTAGGGCTCCTGGTGTGCCCCCTAGCCCAGGCGGAGGACAGCCAATTCCTGTTGTCGGCTCTGTCCCTTCTCCTCTGCCACATTCTTTTGTGCTCCCAGGTATTCTTGGTCCTAACGGTCCTCTCTCCTGGGAGCAGTTCAGAGCGGTGGCTGCTCAGTTTTCCTCTTATGTTAGGGCTATGGACAGACGGGTTTTTTTAACCTCCCCCTGAGCAGCCAGCTTCTGAACTCTTGAGGTGCTCTGACTCCTCATCCCCCTCTTCTGGGGGAGAGGAGCAGTCTGTCCACATCTCCCCAGCTGCTGATCTCGCAGAGTATCAGCGATTCCTCGTAAGGATGTTGGAGGACCTGCACATCACCCACCCACTCAACACAATCCAGAGCACTTGACGCATGCCTTCCCAGGCGATATCAATGCGGACACCCTTGTGGTACCCCCCCCAGCCTGCTCCCTTTTGGGAGGAATCATTGCGTTCCTGGCAGAGACCCTTTTCCAGAGTCTCAGCCCCTTGGGATCTCTGCTAGTGGTATTGTGCTCCCCCCCACCGGAGTCTCCAGGTTCCATGCCTCATCCTCAGTAAGGATTGACGCAGCTGGACACTCCTGATGGGCTTCGCGCCCTTAACCGTGACCGGCCCTGAGATCAAGATTCTATGGATTTTGACTTCTGGGGGAGGAGCAGGGATCGACAAATCCCATAGCCCGACGTCCCAGGCTTCAATTTTTTGCTATGGGACAATCATTTCACAGTATTTGGTTGTCCCACGGACAACCAGATCAATGATGTCACTACAAACTAAAGAGTCACCCAGACAAAGGCCTTGGATTTTCCTGTGGTCCAGAATTCTCTCTTTGGGGAACAACTGAAGCGTATATGAGGAAAATGGACAAATATAGAACCTCGTATAGGAGTGCTGCAGCCAAGGAAAAGGCTGCCACGCCTCAGAAACAGCAAGGTAGGGGAGGCAGGGACAGACCTTACCAGAGACCCTTCTGTCAGATCCAGGCTTTCCCTGTCTATCAGCAACAGAGTGGATATTTTAGAGGAAGGGGCAGGAGAGGTGCCACTCGTTCCAGCAGGAGAGGTGCCACTCATTCCAGCCCAGCTCCCCAAACCAGGACATCAGCTAAGCAGGCTCCCTGAAGAGCCATAGGTCACCTCTCTGGTTCCAGTAGGGGGCTGGCTTGCTCACTACCTCCAAAACTGGCAGTCTATAACATCAGACAAATGGTTCCTGTATGTAGTGGGCAAAGGACTTGCTCTAAATTTCAAACAATTTCCCAGGTTGAGAGCAAGGCTGTTCAAGTCTGCCTGTCAAGCAGAAATCTCCTTACTGGAAACAGAAGTTACACCCCTCCTTCAGAACAGGGTAATGGAATCTGTCCCTCCGTCCCAGAGCAGGATAGGGCTGTATTCAAGGTACTTCCTGACCTTGAAGAAAAATGTGGATTGGCAACCCATTTTGGATTTAAGATTCCTGAACAAACCTCTAACAAAACCAAAATTCAGGATGCTCACTCTGGCCATGATACTGCCCACTCTCAGGCAAGGAGGCTGGTTAGCATCCATAGACCTCAAGGATGCTTATTTCCATGTTCCTGTCACACAGAAAATACCTAAGGTTCAGACTGCCATCAGGACACTACCAGTTCAGGTGCCTGCCCTTTGGCCTGACTTCAGCTCCCAGAGTGTTTGCAAAATGCCTGGCAGTGGTGGTGGCACATCTCGGGCGTTTAAGGATTTCAGTATTCCCTTACCTGGATGACTGGCTATTGGTAGGCCATTTTCAACAGCAGGTGGTAGATGCCTTAGTAGTCACTCGGAGCACTCTTCGCTCACTGGGCTTCTCAATAAATATCAAAAAGTCAGTTCTGAAGTCAGTCCAGCTCCTGCAGTTCATAGGGGTGGAACTGGATACAGTGTTGGGAAGAGCAAGACTTCCACCAGACTGGGTGGATAGCCTAGTGCAGTTAGTGGATTCTTTCAAGCTCCGCTCTCCAAAGCTAGCCAGGTACTTTCTGCGGTTGTTGGGACACATGGCAGCCTCAACAGCCGTAGTACCAGGGGCAAGGTTTCAGATGAGGGACATTCAGGTCCATCTGAAGTCTTTTTGGTCCTAGAGCAGAGATTCTTTGTCCAAACTGATTCCAGTAACCTCCACACTACTTCAAGCTCTGCAGCGGTGGCAGGAAAAGGACAACCTCAGAGAGGGTGTTCCATTTCTCCAAGAAAATCCCACAGTGGTACTCACCATAGATGCATCCCTCTTGGGATGGGGTGCGCATCTTGGGGAGCATACAGCTAATGGCACATGGTCTCCTCAAGAGTCCCTACTTCACATAAATCTGTTGTAACTCAGAGTGGTGCTGCTGGCTCTCCAGTCCATTTCTTCCATGATTCAGGGGAAGGTGTTGCAGGTCAGGACAGACAACACCACAACAATGTTTTACATCAACAAGTAGGGTGGCACAAGGTCCATTCTGCTGTGTACAGAAGTCATGAAGATTTGGAATCTGGCCTACTCCCTGGAGGTAACTCTGTCAGCAGTTCACCTTCCTTGGAAGGACAGTGTTCTGGCGGACTCTCTCAGCAGGATCGACCAGAACCACCATGAGTGGTCACTGAATCACCGAGTCCTCAAAGGCATCTTCAGGCAGTGGGGCACTCCAAAGATGGATCTGTTTGCAGCCCGAGACAATCAGTTGCCTCAGTATTGCTGCAGGCCTCCAGTTCTGGGCGCAGTTCCAGTGGATGCACTCCTACTGAACTGGTCAGGGAAATTCCTGTATGCCTTCCCTCCATTTCCCTTGTTGCTCAAGGTACTGACCAAACTCAGGGACCAGTCAGCAGTAATGATCCTGCTAGCCCCAGACTGGGCCAGGCAACCTTGGTACTCGATACTGGTGACCCTGGCATCGACTAGCTTGATTTGCCTCCCCAAGAGGTACGCTCTGTTGACCTCCTCACAGGGGAGGATCATATATCCCAGCTTGGGGTCCCTCAGACTGAAGGCCTGGCTCTTGCAGAGTTAGAGTATGCTAGATTGAAGCTCTCTGACTCTGTTCTGGATATTCTAAAGGTTTCCAGAAAACCCGCTACTAGGAAAACCTATTCTTCCAAATGGAAGATGTTCACTATATGGTGCAGTCAGGCAGGTGTGGAGCCACAAGGGGTGGGCATTCCACTCGTACTAGATTATTTAGCTCATCTGCAATCTCTAGGTCTTAGGCCTTCTACTTTGTGGATGCATTCGGCAACAGTTTCTGCTTATTTGTCAGCAGGGAAATCTTCTTCCTTAGCCTCTGATCCTATATTTAAATGATTCTTTAAGGGGCTACTACATTTATACCCCCCCTCATAGGAAGTCTACCCCTTCATGGGATCTAAATGTATGCATAGCAGAGTTGATGCAACCCCCTTCGAACCTATGTTTTCAGCAAAGCTAAAAGTATGTGACATGGAAAACTGTTTTTAGTAGCCATCACTTCAGCAAAACGTGTCCGTGAACTACAGACCTTATCTGTGGAGCCTAACTATATCTCTTTTCATAATGATAAAGTTGTTCTCAGAACAAATAGGAAGTTCCTCCCTAAAGTGGTCTCAGAATTTCACCTTAACCAGTCCATGAACTTGCCTGTCTTTTTAACTGAACGCTCTAGTTCAGGGGAGTGTAGGCTGCATAGCCTAGCTGTAAGGAGGGCTATTAGCTACTATTTGGCTCTGACCAGAGGCCATATACAATAAAAAAATAAACATATACCCCCTACACACAGAAACTATTAACATAGGTTTGTTATATAGATCTCCCACAGTCCCCTTGGATGAAGTACAATTGTTAGATTGTATTAATACAATTGGTAATATTAAAAACAGTGTCGTCCTTGGAGACTTTAATCTCCCTGGTATTAACTGGAATACACTCCAGACTAAGACTACCACTGAGTCACATTATTTAGAAACATTTATGTTAGCCAAGATGAACCAGTTGGTTACATCTAATATACTAGAGACAAGCATATTCTAGACTTGGTTCTAAGTAACCTAACTGAAAACATAAATGACTGCAAGGTCCTCCCTTCCTTGGGGTCTAGTGACCATTCCATGGTAAATTTTTCCTTTGGAACAAGGTTGGGTAATATAAAAGGCAAGACAATTAAATACAATTATAATAAAGCAGATTATGTTAGTATGAAATGTTCCCTAAATGCATGGAAGTGGGAAGAGGAATTTTTGGATAAACCATTACATCTTATGTGGGACCACCTTGTGTACAAGGTGTCTTCCTTAACCCTGTTAGTTAAGAGCCAGGTGGGTATAAATAAAATCTTGCCTGAATGGATGACCCCACTGGTGCGGAAATTGATTAAAAAGGAAAATAAAGCATTTAAAAGGGCAAAGAAATCTGGCAGTAGTATATGCTGGGATTCTTATAAAATGCTTCTTAAACAATCAGAAAGTATTTATAATGCAAAATAAACATACAAATTGAGTCTTGTAAAAAAGGTCCAGGATAATTATAAATCCTTTTATACTTACGTTAATAACAGTATAGTGCAGTGGTTGGGAGGTAGTATAGTGCAATGTTTTAAGGCTCTGAGCTGCAAATCTGGTGACATCCAGCAGAGCAGACCTGGGTTTGAATCCCACAGCTTCCACTTGTATACTGTGACCCTGAGCAAGTCACTTAACTTCCCTGTGCTCCCAGGTCGCTCCTGTTAAAAAGCTTTCAGCTTAGTGTGCTACTTCTGGTTAAACAACTAAATAAATAAAATAACAAGAGGGGTATAAGTCGATCTATCGGACCTTTACATGGAACTGATGGCAGTATGGTTATTGACCAGTTTCAATTAGCTCAACATTATAATAGCTTTTTTACATCCGTATTTAATAACAAAACTTACCCTAAGTTAGCTCACCTGGATTCAGTACCAGATATTGGTTTATGGATCGCAAGGGAAGAGGTTCTAAATAGGCTCCAGAAAATAAATCAAAATAAATCCTAGGGCCCGGATGGGCTGCACCCAAGAATACTTAAGAAGATGGCAGAAATTCTGGCCGGTCCAGTCACAGCTATTTACCAAAGATCACTGGATGAGGGTCTAGTCCTGGGTGCTTGCAAACAGGCATTGGTCGTGCCTACTAATAAGAAGGGGAGTAGGCATGAGGTGTCAAACCATAGGCCTATTAGCCTGACATCAGTTTTGGGTAAAATCCTAGAAGGTATTATTAAAGATCACAATAATCTGTACCTTAATACAACAGAAAAAAACCAACCCGGTGCAGCATGGCTTTACAAGGGGAAGATCATGCCAGACTAACCTCCTTGAGTTTTACGGTAGGGTTAGTAAGGCACTGGACCAAAAGCATTCAGTGGATGTGACATGCCTGGATTTTTCTAAAGCTTTTGATAAGGTACCACATGGTGAACTTATTGATGCTTTAATTGAACATGGAATAGGGGGTAAAGTAACTAGATGGATAGATGCATGGCTTGACACACGGATACAATCAGTTAGTGTAAGTGGTACGTGTTCCACTTGGGCAGAGGTGACCAGCAGGGTGCCACAGGGCTCCGTTTTGGGGCCTTGTTTATTTAATACGTATATTGCCTCAATGAAGACGGAGACTGGAGCGTGGGTATCTAAATTCGCAGATGATACCAGGGTAGGTAGCATAGTTGATAGTCTAGAAGATGTATCAAATCTTCAGAGAGCATTGGGAGACCTGGAAAAGTGGGCATTGGATAAAAAAATGACTTTTAATAGTGACAAATGTTGTGTTGTGCATTTTGGGAGATCAAACGGTAATATGACATACTCACTTGGAGGACAGACACTAAATACAGTGGAGTAACAAAGCGATCTGGGTATTATGATAACAAAAGACTTATCCTTTGACACATTGTAACCAGGCCATCAAGAAATCCAGTGGTATTCTACACTATATCTTTAAACACATAAAGTATAGAAACATGGAAGTCTTGTTGCCCTTGTGTACCTCCTTGGTGAGACCACATTTGGACTACTGTGCCCAGTTTTGGTCTCCTGGAGCGAAAACTGAAATCGATGCACTTGAGAGAGTACAGCGTAGGGCTTCTCGTAATATAGTGGAGGCAAAAGGACAGGACTGTCAAACCAGGCTAAACACTTTGGGCCTCTATTCATTGGAATATAGACGGCTAAGGGGGGGATATGTGTTTGATTTTTAAATCCCTTACAGATCCTGGTTTATGGGAACTCTTGGGGCTAAATTTTAGGAAGTTAACATATAGCACAAGGGCTCATCCCCTCCAATTAGAAGCGGAATGTCCAAGATTAAAAGAGGAAATCCTGGCTTACGTTGAGAATAACCAATATTTGGAATGTGCTTCCATTGGAGGTAGTGGCTAGTGATAGCATGAATACATTTGAGTAGATTAGACAATTATCTCACTGAGCATAATATAGTGGGATACTCTTGATATGGTGAGCAAAAGGACTTTTGTCTGTTATAGCTCTGTTCTTACCTATGAGACCAGAGGCCATGTACAATAACCAGTTGTTCCTTACCTGTGGTGAAGTAGGCAGTGGCAAACCTGCCACTTAAGGGACCATTGCAAGATGGATAGTGTCATGAATTCAGTTCTATCAGAAATTAGGGAAGGACCCTCCTGTGGGCCTCAGGGCTCATTCTACCAGGGGCACAGCTGCCACTGTAGCAGCTGCAAGAGATATTGCTTTGTCAGAAATTTGTAAAGCAGCTACCTGGAAAACTGTACACATATTTACCAAGCATTACAGCCTGGATGTTGCAGGCAAGAAGTGATGACAAGTCTGGAACAGCAGTATTGCAGAGCTTCTTTCCTTAGTAGGTTCTGTGCCCTCCTGCAAGGGAACTGCTTGGTAGTCTGCATATGTCAGAACACATTAGGACTTCTTGTAGTTTGAAGAAAAAATTACTTAACACAGTAATGTTGTTTCTTCTAAAGGAGTCCTAATGTATTCTGACCCCCCTCTCTGCCAGAACCTTGGGTGTCTGCACTCCAGCTCATAAACTGTTGTTGTTTTACCTGGAAGTTATTTTATCTCTAGTGGGCATCTGTCTTTTAAGGGAAGTTTCTATATAAATGCTATAAGCATTTTCAGTCGTTTTTCAGTATATTATTAGCTTTCTTGGGTTGCTCATAAGAATCTGACGGTTGAATAGAATGTACCAGGGGACAGTGATTTGAAACCAAGCGTGTGCCCACTTAGAATGTAGGCTTTAACTCTTTCCTCTCCAGGGCAGTACAACAAGAAGGTCTTACTGTGTATGTCAGAATACATTACGACTCCTATAGAAGAAACAACATTACTGTGGTAAGTCATTTCTTTTTTTCTAGCCGTGGGATTAAAATTATGGAGGCTTTTATTTAAACTTGCATTTTATCATGCAGCAATGGCCACTTGTCTTTGAGGTTGGCTAGTAACTGATGATACAGGATAGTCATAGATTTTCATACAACCAGGAAGAGTGTGTATGGACCAGCTGATGTAATAAATGTAATCTTTTTAACAGTTCATACTGCAGTGCTCCCTCACTATAAAGAACCCCTCTATAACAAACTCCCTCTTCTAGTGAATACCTTTGATGGCTCCCATTGTTACTAAAAGAGACATATTAATGCCTTACTACCGTGAATACCTAGCTATAGTGAACACCTCAACTGGATCCAGAGTTGTTCACTATAGAGAGGGAGCACTGTATGTGGGCAGCATGTTGGAACAATTTGCAAATCACAAGTGAAGTCTGTAACTTGGAAACTTGGTTTTGGAATGCTGAGTTGGCAGGAAATTAAAGCCATATTAGTTTGCATGTACTGGCAAATCTAGGCATGGGGCACGCCACAAGGTAAAGAGAGGCAATCATGAACAGGAGTTCCAGTTGTATATTGGAAACCCCAGGGAGCTCCTTAACTGCAGTTTACATAGCCAAATTTAAGTAGCACTAAAATATGTCTTAACCGTGTGCAACTGGCTGCAGAGAACCAAGCTCAAATGTAAAATGCCCAATAAAATTATTATATTGTATAATAGCATTACATGCTAAAGTAGAGAAAGTTACCAATTTGCGAGAGAAAATGTGCATGTTTTAAATATGAAAATATTGTAATAACTGATGTTTTCATTTTTTTTTTACTTGAAGAACTATTTTACCCAGTTAAGGTAGAAAGGATCGGGTAGCCTGGTGGCAGTGAAGGTTGAGGCACTGGATGCTACACCTTGTGCTATGCCAGCGACCCGGGTTTGCAAATGGATCTGGGTCATCAGGGGTTGGCAGGGGAGGAAGAGGATCGAGCATTCAGAGGACTGCTTTCCTCTCTCAGGTGGCTTGTTGGGGGCACCTGGTGCAGCAGCGGCCTTTAATGGAGACCTGGGGGAGCACAGATGTCAGGCTGCAGAAATGGGGCGGGACATGGGCAGTCTCCAGCAGCATGAGTGCCATGCAGCATGCCATTGCATACAGCATTCTGAAGGGAGAAAAACAAGAAAACAACCCTGCCTGGTGGTAGGCGATGGTGGGGATCAGTGGTGGAGTCCCATGCCCAGTGCGGGGCTCTACCAAGCCACGCTCCTAGTCACCCTCCTCCTTTCTGGTCGTTCCACTAGATTTGCAGATAGAGTATCAGAGGAGTTGATGGTCCCACCTGGGGGGCCGGGGACTCAGGGGGTCGTGTGACTGGATGGGAATTGGGGGAGGGGGGCGCACCAGTGAGCACAGGATTCGGGGGCTTCAGGCAGGCAGCAGAGCTCCAGACCGAGAATCCCCACCTGAGAGAGGCTGCCAGGAAGGAGCATAAAACAAAGTATACAAAAAGCTAGAAAGGATCACCTAAAGTAGGTTACCAATAGGCTTCCCCCTCCACGCCTAAAAACAAACATGCACACACACACACACACACACACACACACACACACTCACACTCACACTCACACTCACACTCTGTCTCCTTGGGCATCTTCTCTATCCCTGAAATTACAGTACTACTCAGAGCACAAAGAAACCAAAGGCAGCACTAAGTAAGGGGAAAAAAAGACTGCATCAAGTCTTTGTAGAACCTTGTAGAGTTCTATGAGTGGGTGACATCAGCACTTGACAGGAGGAGACCAGTGAATGTACTATTCCTGGACTTCAGCAATGCATTTGATTCTGTCCCTCACATTGGCCTATGGGAGAAGCTGGGGGGGAGGCCCATTGACGGTTAGGTGGATTGGAAATTGGCTTTCAAGTCGCACTCAGCTGGTAGTGGTCAGAGGGGAGGTCTCGTCTCCTAGGGAGGTCATAAGTGGGGTCCCACAGGGATCAGTTCTGGGGCCGCTCCTCTCTAATGCCTACATCTCTGATATCAGAGAAAGTATCAGGTGCGAAATGAGTCTCTTTGCAGATGACTCTAAGCTGGGGTAGTGGTGGAGGGGGAGGAGGGGAGATTGGGCCTACAAGGGGACCTGGATACTCTGGATAGGAGGTCCTGCATCTGGAAATTGAAATTTAACTCCTCCAAGTGCAAGATGCTACACCCAGGGCGGGAAAACCCCAACTATGTATACACCCTGGGAGGGGGGGGAGATGAGTTGCAGGGCAAACAGACCTGGGAGTCTTTGTGGATGTTAACATGAATAATTCAGAACAGTGCAGGAGGGCTGTGGTCAGGGCAAATAGGATGCTGGGATGCATCACTAGGGGATTACCTCAAGGAACAAGGAGGTGATTTTGCCACATACAACAACCTGGTTAGACCACATCTTGAGTACTGTGTACAGTTCTGGAGGTCGCACCTAAGGAGGGACATCCAATTCCTGGACAGGGTTCAGAGGAGAGCAACCAGAACGATCCGGGGCCTGGGGATATGACATATGAGGAACAGCTAGGGGAGCTCAACCTATTCTCACATGAGGAGAAGAGGGACCGGGGGAGACATGATTGGGGTCTTCAGTACCTCACGGTAGTAAATAAGGTAAGCGAAGATAGGATCTTTCAGCTGAAGGAGGGTAGAATCATCAGAGGACACAGTTGGAAGAATGAGGGTGGGAGGATTAGGGGGGGAAAGGAGGAGTAGGCACTTCACCGAGAGACTGGTGGAACCGTGGAATGCACTGCCTGGGGAGCTGGTAAAAGCAGCTACAGTGGAGGGGTTCAAGAGAGGGTGGGACAAGTATAGGCAAGGGGAGAAGCAAAGGGTGGTTTGCCCAGGGGGGAGTGGGACTAGGGGATGGAGTAACAGTGGAAGAAGCCAGATAGAGGGCTACGGTACCCAATCAGGGTGCTGAAGTACAAGCAGACTTGACAGACCAATAGGCCTACTCTGTTGGCATCTAGTATGTTAGTATGTCAAGTCATCCAGTGCAAGAGTAAAAGCCCATATGACAGCACTATAACCCTAGCGCTTTGCATCATACAGACTTTTACTCTTTTGCACTGAATGGCTTGATTCTGTAAGTATTTTTTTTAATTCCCTTACTGTATTTGAAGTGCTGCCATATGTTTCTTCTAGCTTCATACTTACTATAAGTAGATGCTCATTACCATGAGTGCTGGTTTACTTGTGTGTTTTTTTTACACTGAGCACAAATTGCCTTCCCATTGTCAGCCTGACTCCAACTCTCACTGGTCCCAGAGGTGGGCAACGGGAAACACTCCTGGGATGCAGTGGCAGATCCAGCTTCTCTTGGTTACCAGGGCACTGGGTGGGCACAACTGGCAGCCAGAGCACATATAGCAGAAAGCTTAATTACAGGGTCAAAACACAAGTTTGGTGCTCCAGTACCCCAATCCCCTCTGCAGTCAAATTTACATTTAACAGTTACTGTATCTCATTACTCATAAATTCCTAGAACTGTATCGGTGTAGCCGGCATTTTGTAAAAGGGGGAACTGACCATCGGGAAATCACACTGCAAATACCACGATACACTGACACAACTTTGCCCCTTCCTGTAGTGTGTCCATATGTATGGAGACTGAATACTCTCCATATCTACCATGCCCAGCACCATTTTTACAAAATTAGCCTAAATGCCATGTGTGATCATGGTACTGCAGCACCGAACTGTGTTATGACCCTGTAATCACACTTCCCTGTAGTAGTTCTTTAAAGAGCTACATCTTTGAAGCTTCTCATTTTGTACACACAGACCCCTTGTGTGAATTAGAGTTGCCCTTTGCCTGCTGGCCTCTTATCCCTGGGCCTTGCTGAGGCTCAAAATACTCAGCAAACCACACCATTAATTAAGCTTCTCCCCCTACTCCCAGTGGGTGCCCAGCTACCTCCCATGGGCTGGTGCCCCATAGATTTCCCCCACAGGCAGAGCCAGGAGCAGAAGTTAGGCCATCCCCACCCCTCGACCCAGAAGAAGCAGGACCATCCCCCCAAACCAGAAGAAGCGGGCCTATCTGCCATGTTTCCCCTGCTGCCCTGAGCCAGAAGCTGTAGTGCCACCTCCAGCCAGGAGAAATGGGCCCCCCACCCCGAGCCAGAAGAAGCAACTCGGGGAAGATGACCCTGCTTCTCCAGGCTCAGGGAGATGATGGCCCTTCTTCTCCTGGATTGGAGGGTGGGATGGCCCTGTCTCTCCTGGCTAGGGGGGGTATATGTGGTTGGCTTCTTTTGGCTCAGTCACCACCTCCTCCAAGCCACAGAAGCAGGTCTGTCTCCCCGAGCCAGAAGAAGCAGGACCATCATGCCCGCATGTCAGAAAAAATAGGGAAAGTCCCATTTCTAGGGACATGGATGATATGTTCATCCACACTGTCTGGCAGGTATCCTTCCCACTTTAAATCTTGCTGGAAGGTCTTCAAGCTGGCTCCTCCCACCCACCCGGGTGGTAAAACTCTCGGCTCCGCCCCAAGACGCCAGATCTTCCTTACCGCTTGGAAGCTCAGGTTCCCTCCTTAACGCTCTGCTTATAAGACTGGTTCCTAATTCTTTGATTGTTCGAATTTAAACGTTTTTTGCTTAAAAGACTTCGGTCTTCTCTCCCTTGCGGCTGCGATGGACAAATCGACTCCCGGTTTCTGGAGATGCCCTTGCAGGCAGAAGATGTCTCGGACGGATCCGCACTCCACGTGCGTCTACTGCTTGGGCCTTGAGCACGACCTGCAGGCCTGCGACCTGTGCTCTTCTTTTTCGGCCTACATCCTCGAGACCGTGCTGCCGTTTACATCTGGGCGTCCCAAGAGCGTTTTCCTCCGGTGAAGTCAAAAGAGGCCCGGTCGGTTTCTCGGCGGTGGGCTCGGCGGATCAGCTCGAGCAGATGATTGCCCTCGAAGAGGAGGCGGCGTGGGCCGCTTCTACCTCGGCTGCGGCATTTGTCCCGCTCTCTCTCGGTGCCTCTTATTCAGCTTCTTTTAAGGAGCTTTGTCTGACCCTCTCTACCAAAGGTGAGGGACCAACTTCTGCTGGACCGTTTTCTCGGTCAAAAAAGAGCAAGGGTAAGTCCCACCGTCGACACTCTTGGGAGCGGGAAAGATCCCTCTCCCCAAGTTGTCGGCCGTCAACTTCGGTCGACCGTTTGGCTTCGGCCACTGGTCTCACGGTGTCCCCGTCAAGCCAGTTGACCGAGACTCCCGTCGACGCGGTCGAGATTTTTCTTGACCCGTTGGACGGGTTGTCGGCAGGAGAAGCTGAAAATCCCCTCTCCCCGGTTCCCCCGGTGGGAGTTGACGACCCCGCTGGCTTGTCTGTGCCTCGGTTCCGGAGCCTTGGTTGAACCCTCGAACCGAGGGGGTGCGGTTCCCCGCGACACCTCCCCCCGCCCCTCGGGAAAGCCGAGGTTCTCGGTCTCGGACTTCTTGGCGTCCAGCCGATCCCACCGTCATAGGCAGTCTCGGTCTCGGCACGCGGCAAGCCTCCGCTCGTCCTCTTCCTCCTCCTCAGACGAGGGGAGGCTTCGACGTAAGTTGCGTCGACGATATGAGGACATCATGTGGCAACAGCTTCTTCTGACCAGGAACAAGCCGACGCCGTCGCCTTCCCCGACCATTAAGTGGCTGTCACTGGAGCGGCCGAAACAACCCCTCGTTTTATCCGAGGAGCCTGTTCCCAGGCCGGTTGTTCGGCCAAAACCAGCTGCCCCACCGATTCCGGTGGAACCTCCGCCTCCACAGCCGTTATTTGGGGCTCCGACCAAGAATTCTCGGTCGGCTCAGGGACTGCCCGATAGGCTGTCTGTCACCCTCACTCCCGATCGACCTCGGCAGGTGGAGGGTGGCTCAGGCCCGAGGCAGCTCTTTGAGGACTCTTCCAAGTCCGAAGACGATTCCTCCCTTTTCTCCAAGCAAATGGACTTGGAGTCCTCAGGGGACAGTCGGTGGACGATAGTTCATTCCTTCCTGGGATTGCTTGGCTCATCTCGGAGTCCACTGGGATGAAGCTCGAACCCGTTTCTACGCGGGCCAGGTATCCCCTCACGGAGATTCTGGACCGAGGGGATTCCCCTACGGAGGCCTTTCCGGTGGCCGAGGCCATAGTGGGCCCGTCCTTGGAGCTCTGGCAGCGTCCTGCTTCCTGCCCTGCGCCTTCGGCCAGGATGGCCAGGAAGTATGCGGTCCCTACCGGTTCCTTGTCCGGTTTTTCGGAACACCCCTCGGCCAAGGGGTTAGTTACCGATGCATGCTGGGAACGCTAGGGACGTGGACAAACCTCTCGACAAGGAGTCCAAGAAATTGGACTATGCCGGGCGAAAAGTCTATGCTGCGTCCTCCCTCGGCCTTCGCCAGGCCAGTTCGGCCATCCTTATGGCACATTTCTCTCACGCCCTGTTGGGCTCCCTGGACGAGGTCGTCCCTCATCTTCCCGCGGATCTGCAGACCACGGTTAGGCAGGTGCGGGACCAGGGCAGGGCAGTGGCCAAACAGCAGCTTCAGACTGCTTTGGACATTGGGGACTCATGTGCCAGGTCTGTGGCGGCCGCAGTGGCTATGCGTCGTCGGGCTTGGCTGAGGATATCCACCTTCACTTCGGATACCCAGCACAAGTTGGCGGATGTCCCCTTCTTGGGGATCGACCTCTTCGGCCCTGGGGTGGAAGGTCACCTGCTGAGGATCGAGAAGTCCAATGCTACCTTGGACTCTGTCTCATCCGCTCAGAAGGATAAAGGCCGCAAGCTGCAGCCTAAGCCCTTTCGTCCCTCTGCGCCCGTGGCACGTCTGGCCCAGCAACGTCAGGGCCAGCAGGCACAAGCTTGGCATCCCAAGCCCAAGCCGTCGGCTTCCTCCAACAAGAAGCAGGGAGGTAAAGGCCCAGGAGGTCCCTCCTCCAAGCCTGCCCAGTGACGGGTTGAGGGGTGTCGCCCCCAACCCCGTCACCTCACCCCAGGTTCCCCCCGTGGGGGACGGCTCCGTCACTTCCTTTCCGCCTGGTCCGTTATTACCACGAACAGGTGGGTGTTGGAGGTGGTGGGAAAAGGCCTGCCCTTGGAATTCAAGCAGGCCCCGCCCTTCAGAGCCGTCGCACCTCGGGGGGCATCGGGATCCGCAGCCTCACTGTCGGCTCGCCGAGCCAACATCGCTCTCTTCCTCCAAAAGGAGGTGATCAGGGAGGTGGCGGACCCTCCCTCAGACCCGGGGTTTGTGTCCAGGTACTTCCTGGTTCCGAAACGGACGGGGGGCTGGCGCCCCATTCTCAACCTACACGACCTAAACAAGTTCCTAAGGTCTCGAACCTTCAGGATGGTCACTCTGGCTCAGATAATACCATCCCTGGAACCTGGCGTGTGGTTCTGCTCTCTGGACCTGCAGGACACGTTCTTTCACGTCCCTATCCATCCGTCACATCAGAGGTTCCTTCGCTTTCGAGCGGAGGGATCCCTTTTCGAGTTCCGAGCCATGCCCTTCGGCCTGTCTCCAGCTCCCAGGGTCTTCACCAAATGCATAGCAGTGGTGACAGCTTTCTTCTTGGCGCTGGGGTCTGGGTGTGCCTTACCTGGACGATTGGCTGATGGCAGCCCCTCAGACAGGAGGTGGAGCGGTCAGAGATCTGGCCCTCAGGTTTGCTCTCAAATCGGCCTTCTTATCAACGAGGCCAAGTCGGAACTCGAGCTGAAGCAGGTGATTCTGTTCATCGGGGCAGAGCTCGACTCTCTTCGAGCCAGAGCATGGCTCCCGGCAGACAGGGCCGAGGTTCTTTCCTCCTTTGCCCAATCATTTCTGGTTGGGCAATCGCACCCTGCCCGGGACTTCCTGCGCCTCCTGGGTCTCATGGCGGCCTGCACCAGCGTGGTCCGTTGGGCACGCTGGCACATGCGCCCTCTTCAGTGGGGACTGGCCAGCCAGTGGTCACAACGCTGTGATCCATTGGACCAGCTAGTGACGGTGACCCAGGGGATGTGGAACGCTCTCCGGTGGTGGACCGTTCCAGTTCATCTGCAGGAGGGCATCCCGTTTGTCCGCCCCGAGCCGACGGTCTCTCTATCGACTGATGCCTCTCTGATGGGTTGGGTGCCCATCTGGGGGAACACCGGGCGCACGGCCTCTGGTCCCCGCGGGAGTCCCGATGCCACATCAACCTGCTGGAGCTCCGAGCGGTCCGCCTAGCTCTCACCGCCTTCGCTCCGTTTCTCCGGGGTCAAGTGGTCCGAGTCCAGACGGACAATACCACGACCATGTACTATCTAAACCGCCAGGGCGGGACGCGCTCCATGCTTCTATGCAAGGAAGCTCTCCGCATTTGGTCACTCGTGTGCAGCCTGGAGGTGGATTTCCTAGCCATTCATGTGGCAGGAGCCTCCAACACCCTGGCCGATGCCCTAAGCCAGATAGGGACTGCATCCCACGAGTGGTCTCTCCTGCCAGAGGTAGGACAAGATCTGTTCTCCCATTGGGGCACACCTCAGGTGGACCTGTTTGCCTCCAAGGAGAACGCGAAGCTGAGGCTGTTCCATGCCCACCCCCCCTCAGCAGGGCTCGCTGCAGGGGGATGCCTTCTCGAGGCCGTGGACCCCTGGCCTCTTCTACGCCTTCCCCCCATTTCCCTTGATACACAAGGTGCTTCTCAAAGCAAGGAGGGACAAGGCGCAGCTGATTGTGATAGCCCCAGACTGGCCCCGCCAGTTCTGGTACCCTGATCTCCTCAGCCTCAGCTCCAGGCTCCCGAGGCAGCTTCCAGCTCGCCCGGACCTGCTCTCAGTCAATCAGGGGAAGGTGTTCCATCCGGACCTTCAATCCCTGCACCTGACGGCCTGGTTCCTGAGCGGCTAGAGTTCCAGGCCTTGGGTCTTTCTGACGAGGTCCTCAATGTAGTTGAGGCATCCTGTAAGGAGTCGACCAGGAAATGCTATGCCTTCAAATGGAAGAGGTTTTCCATTTGGTGTCAGGGCAAGGGCTTGGACCCTTCCTCCTGTTCCTTGGCTAGCATCTTGGACTATTTATGGTCCCTTTCTCGTCAAGGGTTTAGGTCGATGACCCTTAAGGTGCATCTGGCAGCCATCTCTGCTTACCGGGCGCGGGCCGGGGAGCAGTCGGCGGCGCAGGAGAAGGTGGTTTGGCGCTTTTTCAAAGGCCTTGACCACATTTCCCCTCCGGTGCGAGAACCTCCACCTCTGTGGGATCTACTGCTGGTACTGGCAAAGCTCATGGGCAAGCCATTTGAACCAATGCACAGGTGTGAACTCTCTCACCTGTCGTGGAAGACCGCCTTCTTGGTGGCTATCACGTCAGCCAGAAGGATGGGAGAGCTCCAGGCGCTCTGTATCGAGTCTCCTTACCTGGTCTTCCACAGGGACAAGGTTGTCCTGCGCCCCCACCCAAAATTCCTTCCGAAGTTGGTGTCGGAGTTTCACCTTAACCAGGTGTTGACTCTGCCGGTGTTCTACCCCAATCACACCTCGGAGGCCGAATACAGGCTCCATACTTTGGACCCTAGAAGGGCGCTTGCTTATTATAAGGAGCGCACGGCTGAAATTCGGGGAGAGGTTCGCCAGCTGTTTGTCACCTATGCTGAAGCCGCACCTGGCAGACCTGCAGCCAAGCGGACGATAAGCAGGTGGGTCACCTCCTGCATAGATCTCTGCTATAAGTTGGCGGGCATGGAGCCTCCCAGAGGGATAAGAGCTCATTCTACCCGCCATGCTGCTGCATCGGTGGCTGCTTCCAGGGACGTCCCTATCCAGGAAATCTGCAGGGCTTCTACCTGGAAGTCAGCACACACCTTCATCACCCATTACCACATCGACCTTGAGTCACGCCGGGATGCTGGTTTTGGGGCCTCGGTTCTCCAGTCTTTATTCCCTAAGTAGGGGGTGTGCGCCTTGCCTCCCTCCTCCCGGAGAACTGCTAGGAGTCTGCCAGACAGTGTGGATGAACAACATATCCATGTACCTAGAAATACAGGTTACTCACCTGTAACAGGAGTTCTAGGAATGGTATATGTTGTTCATCCTACATCGCTACGACCTCCGGCTTTGGCGTACAACCTGAGCTTCCAGCGGGCCAGATCTGGCGTCATGGGGCGGAGCCGAGTTTTACCACCCGGTGGGTGGGAGGAGCCAGCTTGAAGACCTTCCGGCAAGATTTAAAGCGGCAAGGATACCTGCCAGACAGTGTGGATGAACAACATATACCATTCCTAGAACTCCTGTTACAGGTGAGTAACCTGTATATACCTCCCACCCACCCACAACAGAAAAAGCAGGACCATACCCACCCCCCTGCCCCCGAGCCAAACAAAGCAGGGCCTTTCACCAAGCCAGGAGAACCAGTCATTCCTCACCCACGAGCCAGGTGAAGCAGGGACATCCCCCCACTGCAGAAAAAGTAGGGTCATGCAATCCATCCTGCTCCTTTTCAGCAGCTGATCTACATCACCACCACCTCCCAAACTGGCCCCCAATATCACCCAGTGGCAGTAAGATACTGTGTGTTCTCTCTCTTTCTTGAGTTCCATCCCCTCACCTCCCCTTCCCTCCCAACAGAGTCATTTTCAGTAAACGCAGCAATTACCTTAAGGCACAAGTAGACTCATCAGGACCCTCTGCTGGTTGTTGAACTTTGTTCTGCAGGCAGACATCTTCTCTTTTGGTCCTCCTTGTCTTGTTGTTGCTGGCTTGGACAAACTCAGGAGCTTAGGCTGGGCTCTAGGTATTACAGAGTGTGAATGCAAAGCCTATGCAACTGCTGTAGCTGTGGCTGGCTGGTGGGCAGGGTGGCTTGGCCAGCTAGCAGTAGTGGCTAGCAGGCTACTGGGGTTGACTGCTACTCCTCTCTCACTCCTATAACTGTTACCATATATACTGTTGGTATCACGTCAGATCCATGCATGCATTTCAGCGCAAGCATTTCAGCATGAGAAATGCCACGGAAAAACAATAGCGCTAACAAAACTCAATGCACTACCATTTTCAGTGCATTGCATCCCCGAAGCTCACAGTTCAGTAAATAAAGTTGTATGGAATGTAATTTGTACAACTGGTGCAGCTTTTCAGTTTCATGCAGCCATCCCCATCTAAATCAAGATTATGCCATGCAGAAAAGCTAGTTTGATGCAACTTTCAGTATTGGAGCAGAATGTCCGAAGCAGGTTGCTGACGTGCACTGAAAAAAGACCAATTCTCGGGAGCGATCCAAAATCCTGATCTGATCCAACTCCCTGCACCATCACTGCTAACTTTCCAGTTCAATACAGCAATCTTCATTTTAAGACAGGTTGTACCATACATAAAGTTTAAAAAAAAAAAAAAAAAAGAACCAAGAGCTTTCTGTATTGAGGCAGAGTAGAAATTTGGAGAAAATTTCAGACAGGCACTGAAGAAAGTCCATGTGATGGGAGTAATCCAAAATGTTCCAAACTATTTATTTTATTTTTTATTTAGTTTTTGTTTACCAGGTAAGGTGTCGTAGCCACAAAATATGACTATTTTCAGACATGACCTGGGAGGTTACAATACAAAATTGGCAGACAAAACAAATAACAGGTATGGTTCAGAGGTAATCAACCTTACAAGGAAAAATCTAGTTCCTGTCTGCAGCACTTAGTTTTTTGTTTCGTCTCTCTTAGTTCTCTCTCTCCCAGTAAGCTGTGATTCAGTGCTCCACTTCATCTTTGCTCACTCGTCAGGACTGCCTGGACTCAGTCGTGTCGCTTGGATTGCCCTTGACTCTGGCTCTGCACAGTGAACAGATCTGCACAGCAGTTGACCAACTGTCGTCCACCATGGGAAAGTTTAAGCACCTGTTGAGGGATGAGAGGAGAGCCCCCGGGGGTTCGGTTCGCCAGCCCGAGGAAGAAAGAATATGCTGTACTGGAGATAAGAGTGCGAGTGGGCAGGTGGAGGTGCGCTGGCAAAAAGAGCGCTTCCTCGAGTGGCAGCACATGGCCAACAGTCTTCTTCCTGGCTCTTCCTGTGCAGTACTGTGGACACTCCTCATTTCCTTCCTCTTGCAGAGGCGTGCTGAAAACGACACTGAATTTATCGTTCCCACTCAGTTCACTAGCTCATACTGTCACGCCTGTTTCCAGGCTCTGACAGCAGTCTCTCTCAGGCGATTGTGGAATGTGGGAGTGCAATGGCAGGATGAAACAAAAACAGGATCACCTTAATTTTGTTATACAGTCAGCGAAAAACACTAATGTGTGTGTGTGTGTGTGTGTGTGTGGGGGGGGGAATACTGTGATGGACAAAACGTAATGTTTCCCGTAAAAGCATGTTAAGTGCTCAAAACCCAGTTTTGGGTGTTATAGGGCATATGCTGAAGAGCATAGGATCCTGGGGAGGGAAGTTTAATGGCTTGAGGAAGATTAGTGCCCACTTGCAAGGTGCTGAGGGGTCCTTCCAACAGAGGGTGGGTGAACTGTGCTTGGGGGCGGTACTACTTTCACCAGAGGATGGTTGAACTCTGCTTGGGGGGGCAGCCAGAGACCAGCAGTGGGGGGGGAGAGCCTGAAGCCAGTACTGAGAGGTGAGGGAACTAGGAAGAAAGAAGCCGAGGGAGGGTGCAAGAGCATTGTGTCTGCAGGCTTTACCTGGGGTGGGGACATGGATAGTACTTGGGGAGCATTCTGGCTATAAGACTCCGGGAGCATTCTGACATAGCTGGGAGCAAACTCGGGAGTTTACTGCCATGGCTGGGGAAGGGGGTTCATGAGCCTGGGGGCAGTATGGGTGCACAAAAGCAAGAAATAAGATCACCAACCACCAGACAGATCCAAAGTTTGTCTCTGAGGGAGCACACATGCATGAATCCGGTTGAGCCACGTAAGGAGAGGGGTGAGCACTTACTTGGCACACTGTTTGCTTGTGTGTCAGTTTTGTGCATTTTTTCGCAACAAACAAACTTTGTATCAGTTTGGTGGATGGTGCCCTTATTTCTTGGTTTTTTGGATTTACTGGTGAGAGGCACATCAGCTTCATGTTTTCCTGCAATATGGGTGCACTCAGGAATCTGAGGCAGAGTTTGAGAAGCCTGTGGTCAGGGACGGGTCTGAAGCCTGCCACCATTGCTGGGTGAAAGGGGGGCCAAGAAGCCAGAGGCTATGATTGGTGTGCAGGGCAGGCAGTATGCCATGAGTGGGGGATTCAGGAGCCTGACTCCTTCAAAATATCGTAACCACATTATAACCAATTATTAAATTTATCACATTTGTTATCTACAAGAGGAGGCAATAAGTGTTGGCAATCAGGCCCCTGTTAATTGTGTTATTCTAGATGTTATCCCTATCATATTTTTAAAATGCATGAATTAAGTAAGGGAAGAAACTGTATGAGAGCACTGTGGCCATCAAGGACGGGGGGGGGGGGGGTGTGGTGGTGTAGGAGGTGGAACCAAACTAGAAATCTTCTGTTACTATTCAATATTAGCTAAAATATTCTGATCTTTTACTACAAAGTTATTTGGACTATATCCACTCCACTTTAGCCTTAATGACTACCAAAAAGCAGACCAGTTAGTGTTGGTGTTCATTCCAACTCTAGGATTCAAAACTTCCATAAAAATATCCACTTCATTCAAACAACATGAAGTCTTGCTGTATTCTGACTATATGCAGTTAGCCACAGCACTTGAACTGCTCTGGAGAGGAAAGAGTTAACTCTATGCAGAAGAATAGAATGTTGAGCTCGAGCTCGGTTTTCAAACCTCTGTCTCTGGTACTCTGCAGTGTAACAGTCAGATTCTTTACTCCGCCTGTGAAGTCGCTCCGGAGATCTCTCCTGCGCTTCGGTTCAGTTCTAGTTTGAATCATCATTTTTTTCAACTGCAATTCTTCCTTCCGTATTCTTACCTCTGTCTCGGTAACAGTAAGTGGTAGTAGTAGGTAGTGTGATATTTTTTTGTGTGTGTTAAATTCACCAGAAATTGTTTCCATTTTCGGTTCTTTTCCGGTCGGTCTGGTTTAGAACTGAACTGAATTGTAATTGTTTTTTTATTTGTGTGTATATTATGGTTTCCAGTACTTATCAGTTTCTAAAAAAATCTGTTTTTTCTGATATTTTTTTTTTTTAACCGACCCATGACACGGAACCGATAAGTTTTTCAGTTGCCTGGCTTAATGCTGTATAGGGTGACTTTTTTGAAATATTAGGCACGTCTGAGTAACCCAGAAAGAAAACCGGTCCCATTGAGTTTCAGCACTGTACCGAGCGTAAGGAGGCCTTTGCTAAGGCTGACCCTCACCTCGTCTATGTATATTGTCTGTGGTTTGACCATCTCAAAGAAGACTTCCAGATTCGTAAGAACTTTCCCAAGGCCACTCTTGAAAAACGTTTGAGTAGGCTGAGGGGAGAGGAAGGCAGAGAAATTCGCTGACCCAGATGGCCAGCCGATTCTGTTCCGACCGAACCTGAGGAGGTGCCCAGTGACCTAGGCGATACCTCTTCGGGCAAGAGGAGAGCCGATTCTGCAGAGTCGGTTCCTACTAAGAGAAAAAAGAAATCAGCTGGTTTGGATCCAAAAACCCATGTTCCGACCACTGAAGAGGTAGCGAAAGCAATTTCCATTGTACAGTCGCTTTGCCTGGTTCCGACCGAACTGACATCGGTTGAAATGCGATCGGTTCGGTCAGAAGGTGCCTCAGAAATTTACCCAGAGGCATATTATGAGGGTGACTGGGAGGAGGAACATGACGAAGAAGGAGAGTTTGCAGGCCTAGATGAACCAGTAGAGCCTGACATCTCCCCAGACAGGCCTTCCAGTGTTTTCCCCTCCCAGGCTTTCTGAGTCCCCTTCCCACTTCTTGTTTTAGAAGAAGGTGGCTGAGACTCTTCAGCTTCCTATGGAGGAAGCTGATCAGGAGGAACCTGATTATATGGAAATGATGGCTCTCCCAGAGTCAAGGAGAGTGTCTATCCCTCTGCATAAATCCCTGGGGAAACAGACACAGAAAATGATGCAATTTCCTACTTCCATCCCTCCTGTGGATAAAAAAAAATGGACAGGAGGTATGCCCTATCAGGTCCTGGTATGGAATTCCTTACAGCACATTCCAGCCATGTTGGGGTAGTGCAAGCTGCAGTCTGTGACGAGGCTAACGTTCCTCTGGCATCTCACCCCTCGGATAAGGATTCCTGGAAAGTGGATGCCATGGCCAAGAAACAATACTTGGCATCCTCTTTGGGGCTCGGGCAATCAAATTACATGGCATATACAGCCAGGTACCAGAAATTGATGTGGGATACGGTCCTGGAGTTGGCTAGGAATGCCCCTCCCCAGCTAGCCAAGGAGCTGGAGCAGGTGGCTGTAAATGGTATAGAGGCATCCAGAGTTCAGTTTCGTGCTGCTGTGGACTCAAATGATGTCCATTCTAGAGTCATGGCTACATCTATCTCCATGAGGAGACTTGCTTGGCTTAGATGTACCAGTCTTTCACAGGATACCCAGACTAAGGCCATGGATTTCCCTGTCACTGGTAATTCTCTGTTTGGTGAGCAAACACAGAACTACATGAAGAAAATGGACGAATATAGGACCACCTACAGGAGTGCTACAGCTAAAGAAAAGCAGACCACTCCTCAGAGGCAGCTATGTAGGGGTAGGGACAGGCCTTTTCATAGGCCTTTTTACCAAGCTCAGGCCTCTTCCTCTTCTTTCCAACAAAGGGGGTTCTTTAGGGGAAGGGGCAGGTGTGTGATGACTAGGACCCCATCATCTACACAGTCTAAGCCCCCTGCCAAGCAGTCACCCTGAGGTGTCAGTCAGGGTCGCCTCCCCAATTCCAGTAGGGGGCATGCTGGCTCACTACTCCTAGGCTTGGTTCAAGATGGTGACTCTGGGAGTAATTCTTCCCTCTCTGAGACCAAGAGACTGTCTAGCCTCTCTGGATCTCAAGGATGCCTACTTCCACATACCTATCGGACATTCCCACAGAAAGTACCTCAGGTTCGAGTTGCCTCCTGGTAATTACAAGTTCAGAGCTATGCCTTTCGGCCTAACACCTGCTCCAAGGGTGTTCACCAAGTGCCTTGCAGAAGTGGTGGCATTCCTCAGGAGATAGGGTATTCTTCTGTTCCCATACCTGGATGATTGGCTCCTAGTAGGCCAGTTCTCAGACCAAGTCAAGTCAGCCTTAGCGATCACTCAAAGACTTCTAGAATCCTTGGGCTTCATTCTGAACCTAGAAAAGTCGGTTCTGGAACCAGCTCAGCTTCTCACCTTCATAAGGGGTGGAAATGGACACTATTTAGGCAAGGGTATTTCTCCCTCTGTCAAGGGTTCAATCCCGTGTCACTCTGGCTTCCTCTTTTTGTCCTCTAGTTTCTCATCCAGCCAGACACTTTCACAGTTACTGGGCTACATGGCAGCATCCACAGCTGTGGTCCAGGGAGCAAGGTTTCAGATGAGAGACATTCAGTTTAATCTCGGATCCTGTTGGTCTCAGAAAAGAGACCCTCTCTTCAAATTGGTTCCAGTGTCTCAGACTCTAGTTGAGGCTCTCCAGTGGTGGCTGGAGGAGGACAGTATTCGACAAGGTGTTCCATTTGTCCATCGGACTACTTCAGTGACTCTCACCACGGATGCCTGTCTGCTAGGTTGGGGGGCTCACCTAAATCAGCTTATGGCTCAGGGAACCTGGTCTCACCAGGAGTCCCTTCTACATATAAATCTTATTGAATTGAGAGCTGTCTTTCTAGCACTTCAGACATTCTCAACTGCTGTTCAAGGGAAAGTAGTGCAGATCAGGACAGACAATACCACAACCATGTGGTACATCAACAAGTAGGGAGGCACTCTGTCCTCGGCTTTCTGCACAGAGGCCATGAAGATATGGTCTCTGGCTTATTCCCTTCAGGCTTCTCTGATGGCTGTGCATCTTTCAGGGAAGGATAACATTTTTGCAGATGCTCTCCGCAGGATTTCTTAGGGTCATCACGAGTGGACCCTGAATCCTCTCATTCTTCAGGTCATTTTCAAGAGGTGGGGTACTCCAGAGATAGATCTCTTTGCAGCCCTGGACAATCACCAACTTTCTCTCTTTTGTTGCAGGCCTCCTCTTCTGGGACCTGTCCATCACGATGCTCTGTTGTTGAATTGGACAAGCAGGTTCCTGTATGCATTTCCGCCTTTTTCCTCTGATATTCAGGGTCCTGATCAAGATCAGGTCTCAGCCTTGCAGGGTGATTCTAGTGGCTCCAGACCGGGCCAGACAACCTTGGTATCCTCTTCAGTTGTCCGTATCAGTAACAATGCCGCTGTGTCTTCCCAGACAATTCAATCTTCTTACCTCCTCTCAGGGGAGGAGACTTTACCCCAATCTTCAGACTCTCAGGCTCAAGGCCTGGCTCTTGAAGAGCTAGAATATGCAAGCCTACACCTTTCTCAATCTTGGACATTTAAAAGTTAACAGAAAACCTGCTACCAGAAAGACCTACAACTCCAAATGGAAAATATTTGAGTTTTGGTGTTCCCAGAAACGGGTTCAGCCAGAATTGGCTGATATTGCCACTGTAGTTGACTGTCTGGTGCATCTTAATAGTTTAGGCCTCCGGCCTACTACTCTCAAGGTACATTTAGCAGCTGTGTCTGCCTTTCTTTCTACTGGTAAGGGCGCTTCCCTAGCTTCTCATCCAGTTTTCAAGAAGTTTTTCAAAGGTTTGGTGCATGTTAATCCTCCCTTTAGGGAGCCTACCCCTTCTTGGGATCTGAATATCTGTATAGTACAGCTTATGCAGCCCCGTTTTGAGCCTTTATCTTCAGCAGAGCTGAAATGCTTGACTTGGAAAACTGTATTCCTGGTAGCCATTACCTCTATCAGGAGAATCAGTGAATTACAGGCTTTATCAGTGGAACCTGCTTTCATTTCATTTCACAGGGATAAGGTGGTCCTTCGAACCAACAGAAGGTTTCTTCCCAAGGTGGCATCAGACTTTCATCTGAATCAGTCTGTGTCATTGCTTGTATTTTTCACTGACCATTCTTCCTCTGGGGAGAGAAGATTACATAGTCTTGATATAAAGAGGGCTCTTAGCTACTATGTGGAGCATACTAAGACCCATAGGAACTGCTGTTCTCAGTTGTTTCTCACCTATGGAGAAGTGAGAAAGGGCAAACCAGCCACCAAGAGAACTGTTGCCAGGTGGATTGTCTCCTGTATCCAGTTCTGTTATTCAAAGCTTGGGAAGGAACCTCCCTCAGGCCTGAGGGCTCATTCGACCAGAAGTACAGCTGCTTCGTTCGCAGCAGCTAGAGATGTACCTTTAGTGGAAATCTGTAAAGCAGCCACCTGGAAAACTGTTCACACATTTACCAAGCATTATTCTCTGGACATTCAGTCTAGAAGTGATGCTAGGTTTGGCACAGCTGTGCCGCAAAGCCTGTTCCCAAAATAGGTTATGCGACTCCCTCCTCCAAGGGGGTACTGCTTGGTAGTCTGCATATAGTCAGAATACAGCAAGACTTCATGTTGTTTAAAGAAAAAAAATACTCACCATAGTAATGTTGTTTCTTCAAATGGAGTCTTGCTGTATTCTGACCTCCCTCCCTGTCTCCTCTCCTGGAACCTAGTAGTTTTGGGATGTGGGTGAGCAGGCACAGTGCTGCACCCCAGAGATGTACTCGACATGCCCTTTATCTTATTAAGGGTTTTGTTATGAATGTTTTTGTTTGTTTCACTATCTACTTATTTTCTTTTTGAGGTTCTTGACTTGAGTGTTTTGACCCTAAAAAATCTTATTGCCTTTTCGCACAAACATTTTAGAAACAGTTTCTACCTGTTGAATTAGTTAGTTTAGTGCTCATAAGAATTTGACGGTTACACTGCAGAGTACCAGAGACAGAGGTTTGAAAACTGAGCTCGAACTCAACGTTCTATGCTTCTGCATAGAGTTAACTCTTTCCTCTCTGGAGCAGTTCAAGTGCTGGGGCTAAATGCATATAGTCAGAATACAGCAAGACTCCATTAGAAGAAACAACATTACTGTGGTGAGTAATTTTTTTCTTTCAGCACAGTCCAATTTTTTGCCGTATAAAACACTACCTCTGTCAGATGGCAGTACAAGTTCCCAAAACCTAAGTGATGCGCCATTATGTCCTACCAGTCCATCCAGTCCAACAGTTACTCTTATGCCTACTGCAACCAGGGATGGTCCCTTGTAGCTTTTATTCTGTTTGTAGTCATACCAGTAAAAAATAGGAATTCTAACACCCTCATAATGGAAGGAAATTTGACATAAAACAGTATATAACGTGCATTTCACAAGGTTATTTACATCTTAAAATATCCTTGCGACTAACTATATGTAGAATAGACCAGAAGAAATTTAAAGGTAAGAATATAGGAACACAAAAGTGACATAAGAAATTATGATATCCGGTAGCTACAGCATTCCAGATATGACGTACTCAGGTTTTGGGGACTTTCAGTCTGTGGTCAACTGTATCTCTAATTAGCATTCTAAAACTAAAATCCTCAACCAGTACTCAGTTACTAATTTAAGTACTCAATAAGCATTCATTTGCGCAAATTGAGTTTTTGTTGAGTGCTGGTTTAGTTCAAGTGCTCAACACCTAGCACGCAACTAAATTTATCATTTCAATACATTTTTAGTTGATGCTCAGTCTGCTATGGGTGAAGCATTGGTGAATGCTCAACCACACATTTTTGTATGAGATGGTAGGTCCTTTTATCAGGCACAGGTTGTCCCACAGTTGTAGCCATACCCACAGCCGGCTGGGTATTTCAGAACCAGAAGTAGAAGGGGCTCCGGAAGAGGCTCCCAGACTACCCAGGCTCAGCCCCAGGTAAAACAAAACCCCTGACTTGTTAGTCAAGGCAGCCTTTCCACTACCAGTAGGGGGCAAACTGACTTACTTTTTCCAGGCCTGCAATTCCATCATCACAGACAAGTGGATCCTGGAAGTAGTAAATCTGGGTTTGTCCCTGAGCTTCAAGTCTTTTCTTCCCCTAAAATCAAGGGTTTTCAAACTAGCTTCTCTCACAGAGGGAAAAACTCTTGGAAAAAGAGGTTCAAAGCTTACTCCAGATGAAAGCAGTGGAGTGTGTACCAAGCCATCAGAAAGGAAGAGGCTTTTACTCAAGGTATTTCCTCACCAAAAAGAAAAATGGGGAGTGGCGGCCTATTCAAACCCCAGGAAATCTTACTTTATTCTGATTTATGCAGTGTAGTCTCACCATAGGACTGCCTCTGAGCCAAAATAGTTAATAGAACCTATGCAAATGATGGAATGCTAGGCTTGAGCTCAATTTTCAAACCACTATCACTGGTAAACAGTTCTAAACCGTCAGATTCTTTATTCTGCTTGCCTCAGTAAGATGTCCCTGGAAAGCTCTCCTTTTATCGCTTGACATTTTTCTTGGTTTTACCTAGTAAAAAGTTGTTTTATTTGGTATTTAGAGCACTGTCCTTGGTTTTCAGGTAGAATTTGTTTAGATTTTAGTGTTGGAGGGGGAAGTTAACTGTTTTTCCTATTGGTTGTTACCCGAGAGGAAACCGGGATCCCCTGTGGTTTTTCCCCTTATATTTCCTTTAGTTTGTTACCCGATTTAAACTGTATTATACTGACTCATGTACAGTTGTTTATTTGATTAATTTTTTAACCGGGGTAACTCCTGGTTTTCTAACGGTTAGCATTGTGACGCTTGGCCAGCTGGTTATGATTATTTTATGCTATTTGTAATCTAAAAATATAATATGTGATTGTCTCACATAAGACAGCTTGTGCTTCATGGGTGCCCCCCCCCCCCACAGGTTCAATGATGTAACTGGCAGGAGATCTTTGTAATGTAATTAACTTCCTTGAGAAATTGCATTTTATGGTCATCTGCCAGAGGATGAGCATAATAAACTTTTATGATTTCTTAAGAGGAAGACTATTTGATACCAACATGGTTTTAAAAGTTGTATACCCTTTGGTGTCCTTGGGAAAGCAGGAACTGGTGGATCAAAGACTCATAATTTGGGACATGAGTTTTTGCTGGTGTCACCTTATTTAATATACCTTCTGATAGGACATCATGTTTGTATTTTTTTTTTATATTCTAAAAGGAGGAGCTAGATGACTCACCAAGGGGGTGGGGAGATGGAGTTGAAATGTATCTTTGTAACTGAGGAATATGACATATCATTTTGGGACTCAAGAAAGGCAGATCTTTGAATCTAACTTTGAAGGCACTTACAGAGGAAATACATTAGATAGAAAAAGTCTAAAATGTATGGTGGTGGGAGTTTGTAGTTTTCTTTGCTTTTTGTTTTACGTGATTGTATGCTCTTTGATATGTTGTTCTGTGTTAACATTTTTCATATTTTTATCCATTTTTAGTAAATATATTATTTTCAAAATACTGCCTGGGTGTGTCTTCCAAGTTCTTTTTGCCTGTGATGTATAGAGGGTTAAGACTGACAAAAACTGTTCAAAAGCTTGATGGTGTTACTAAATTGGGAAAAGATAAGAATATACCTAAGGTCTTTCATAGAGTTTTAAGGGTTCATTTTGGAAGCCTGGCTTGGTGCTCCTGGCGAAAGATTGTACCACAATCCCCGAAGAGGGTACGTATCTGAGCCTGTACATTGGGTACGCTAGCATAAGGTTCACAGCTTGAATCCCCCCAGAACTTGAGACTAAAGGTGATTTGGACCCACAAGCAGACAGGAAGGTTACCCTGTCTGTTACCTGTTCACACTGTTGCACTCTGAGGTTGGCACTGTGGGAGCAGGGGGCCTGACCTGCTGAGTGCATGTGTGACAGATTTGGTTGACAGTGGTGTGAAAAAATTTGGTAACACAAGCTTTAACTGTTCAGTGTCTCAGCTTATTCTAACCCCAGTAATGCTCGGGTAATTCATAACTTTATGCAGTAAGCCTTCTAAGCAGAACTGCCCGGAGAGATGGAACATATGCAAATGATGGAAACTTTTGCATGAGCCACTTTTCAAATGCTGCATTCTACTAACTGCCTTTGCTCTAAACCCCTCAGATTTCTCTCTCTGCCTGGCAAGACCAGATGCTCGGAGATGCTCTCTTCATCATCTTATTCTGACGTGAGAAAACTTATAAAATATATATAAGTATTCTTTACATTTTATTTGCTGCTACTTTTTGTAATTTTAAAGTAAACTCATAGTGTTAGTGTTTAAATTGTACGTTTTCTTGGTTTCTCCCAGTTTGGTATAACGGGGGGTGTTATTTTACATTTATCAGAGTTTTCTGACTAAAAAACTCAGTTAGTTATGTTTAATTTTATTTCATTTAGCTTGTTTTAAGAACCACCAATACCGGTTCCTGAACCGATAGCCTTGGTTCATTTACTTTGGTTTCTGGTTCCTGATCGGTTCCTCATCAGTTCCAGAACCGACCGCAAACGTTAAATAAAGTTTAAATCAATACATGTTTTAGCGGTTACAACTTTTATCAGTTTTATATGGAAAACATCAGAAAAACCGAGAAAGAAAACTGGTGATCCCAGTTTTGAATCATGTGTTGAGAGTGGTGATATTTTGCTTAGGCAAACAGTCTTTGTTTGCCTCTCTGGGCATGTACATTTCCAAGCAGAGTGAAATCTGCATTTCATGTCCTGAGAAAACTATTGAAAAATACCTGGATAAGGCTAAAGCAAAAATGTTATCACCACCTAAGGGTCCCTCTAGCTCTGACCAGCAAACACCCTAAATTACTGTAGCTGAAACCACAACAATTATTGTAACTGCTACCCGTGAGATGGGTATACAAGCAGTTCCTAAAAGACTTGCTGAACTGGCTGACTCCCTGGTTCTCTCAAAGAAATCAAACACAGAACCTCCTGCTGGACAGCATCTGGGGACTTCTGTGCCTGCTATAAAGCCTAACAACTCCTGCAGAAATTGTAAAACTTTCAAGGACAAAATGTGGAAAATGCCTGGAATGGCTAAAAACAAACAAAAAAAAACAAACTTTTAGGCTTGCAAGGGCTGTCTGTTCTCAGCAGCAGACCCCTGCAAAGCAGTCTGTCTCCTCTGCTTAGTCTTCCTATTATTAAGAGGAAGAATGTGTGTTTATGATTAAATAGAAGAAACAGGAACCTATTAAACTGAGGTTTTCCCTGAAGAGGAGTTGGGCTATTCCCACAGAGCATTTGAGGATTATTCCTCATTTTTCATATTGCGAGAAATGATTGTGCTGACACCCACTAAAAAGCTTCTCCTTCCTGTGAATAGATTCTTCAGGAAATATATTTTAAAGATTCTACAAATTCCAAGTTCTGTCTTCCCCTCTTGAAAAGAGGCTAGATAAGAAATATCAACTGGACAGGGAAGGAGCTGAATTTTTAATCTCCTACCCTGTCCACCAAAGAGTAGTACAAGTGACAGCCTGTAACAAGGCAAAGATACTCCTGGCATCCCATCCTCCTAACAAGGATTCCAGCAAAAACTGACAACATGGCTTTCAAGCCTTTGATGCTCAACACCAAAAGTCACTATGGCAGTCTGTCCTTGCTATGGCAGTCAAGGCTCAGACTTCCCTGTCAGATGATCTAGCTGAAACAGTTACGTTTGGTTTGGGAGCAGCCAAATACCAGTCAAATGGCTGCTGACTTTATGACACTGCTGCCAGATGGATGGCAAATACAGTGGCTCAGAGGAGGTTTGCCTGGCTGAGAGTCACAAACCTTATTCAAGATACCCAAACCAAGACTGTGTATTTTTCAGTCGATGGTAATTCCCTCTTGGAGGAAAGATAAAGGCTTATAAGACAAAGGTGGATGAATACAAAACCACCTATAGTAGCAATTCTGCAAAAGAAAACTTCCCCTCCACTAAAACATATGGAAGGGGAGGCTGAGACGGACAATTTCACACCAAGCCTATCTTTTATCAAGCCAGAATGTGCCTCAGTATCAGCAGTACCCACAGCAGGGGTACTTCAAGCACCACAGTGAGTTAAGGATTGTCTCAGAGTTCAAATCCCTTCCAACAGTTAAAAAAAAAAAAAAAAGAGGGTTTTTAAACCATCTACAGATGTAATGATAAAATTTGTGGAAAAAGAGGTTCAAAACATGTTATTGTCAGACAGTGGAGCCTGTCCTAGTACAGCAAAAGGTACCACAAAGAAAATGGGAGTGCTGGTCTGTCTTAGACTTCAGGGTACTAGACAGGCATTTTAACAAGGCCAAAGTTCAAAATGATAACTTTGTCACTGATTCTGCCAACGCTCCAGACAAGGGAATGGTTGGCATCACTGGACTTAAATGGTGCTTATTTCCACACCCCCATAAGGGAGTTTCACAGAAAGTACCTCAAGTCCATACTCCCCAAGAGTGTGCACAAAGTGCTTGGCAGGGGTTGTGGCACAGTTTTCCCATACCTACATGACTGGCTGGGGGTTGTAAAAATCAGCCCAGCAAGTGTGAGCATCTGCAACTCACCCAGGGTCTCCTAGAGTCCCTGATGAATCTAAAGAAGTTCTGTCCTTCAGCCTGCTTAGGCAGTACGGTTCATAGGAGCAAAGCTAGATACCTTGCAAGGCAGGGCCTATTTGCCTCTCGGCAGGGCAATATGTATTCCACTGATAGTTGGTTCATTCAGCCTGAACAAACTATAAGCTAAAAGACAGTTTCCTCAGCTACTGGCCTCATTACACCTGCCACTGGCATAGTTCTGGAATCCAAGTTATAGATGAGGGACATTCAGTTTCATCTCTGGGTTCACTGGGAGAAAGGTCCCTCTTTCAAAACTAATTCTGGTAACTGAAAACATTGTTGAAACAACATGAAGTCTTGCTGCATTCTGACAAATGCAGTTAGCCCCAGCCTTTAAACTGCCCCGGAGAACAAAGGGTTAACTTGCTATGCAGAGCATAGAATGCTGAGTTCGAGCTCGGTTGGTGTCTCTGTCTGGAGCCCTTTGAAATCCAACCGTCAGATTCTTTACTGCGCCTCACTGAACAGTCGCTCCGGAGATTTCTCCCGCAGCTCTGTTCGAAAGTCGGTTAAAGTGTCAGTTAAGTGTCGGTTTTTAACCGAAATTTATTTCCGCATAGTCTGTTCAGTCTCTGTCTGTGGTGCCGTGAGTACTAGATAGGTTTTGTGCTGATTTTCTGTGTGGAACTTATAAAAGTGTAGATCGGTTCGGCTGAACCGATCATTTGTTATTACTTGTATCTTTCTTTAGTGTATGGTTACCGGTCCTTTTCGGTTCTTAAAAAAAACATGTTTTTGTACGTTTTTTTTTTCCCAATACCCGTGACATGGTTAGGAACCAATAAGGGAGTCTTGCCTGGCGGTTGCCATAAAAAGGGTAAGTTTGTTAGGTTGGCCATGTCTGAGAAACCCAAGAAAAAAAACGGGCCCACTAGGTTTCAACACTGCAGTGAGTGTGGGGAGGGCTTTGCCAAGGCCGATCCCCACACTACCTGTGTTATCATCTGGAGTTTGAACACCTCCATACAGACTGCCAAATATGTTATCGTTTTCCCAAATCTACCCTTGAAAAGAGATTAGGTAGACTGAGGGGAAAAGGAGGCCGAGAAATCCGCTGACCCGGATGGCCAGCCCGGTTCGGTTCCGACCGAACCAGAAGGAGTGCCCTCTGACCAGGGCGATACTTCTTCGGGCAAAAGGAGAGCCAATCCTGAAATCGACCAGTTCGGATCCAGAAGTTCATGTTCCGACCGACGAGGAAATAGCCAGAGCGATTCGGATTGTGGAATCGCTTCACCCAGTTCCAACCAATCCAGCACCTTTTGGCAGGGGTTCGGTTCGGTCGGTTCCCCCGGTTCACGATTATACCCCTGAAGAATTTTAAGAACTGGAGTTGGAGGAGGAGGAGGAGGAGGAGGAGATTTCCCCAGACAGACCTTCGGGTGTATCCCCTCCTAGGCTTTCTGAGTCTCCTTCCCTCTTTATGTTTTACAGAAAGGTGGCTGAAACCCTTCAGCTTCCTATGGAGGATCAAGAGGAGCCTGATTATGTGGAAATGATGGACATCCAGAGTCTAGGAGACTGACTATTCCCCTTCACAAATCTTTTGGGAAGCAGACACAAAAAATCCTGAAGTCTCCCAATTCTGTACCTCCTGTTGATAGAAAAATGGACAAGAGGTATACGCTATCAGGCTTAGGTACGGAGTTTTTATACCAGCAATGCAGCCATGTTGGGGTTGTTTAGGCTGCTGCCTGTGATAAGGAAAACATTCCCTTGGCTTCACACCCCCCAGACAAAGACTCCAGGAAGATTGATGCCATGGCAAAAAAACAGTACATGGCATCTTCCTTGGGACTCAGGCAGGTGAATTATGTGGCCTATACAGCCAGGTACCAGAAGTCCAGGTGGGACACTGTACTGGCACTGGCTAAACAGGCTTTCCTCCCCTCAGCTAGCCAAGGAGCTGGAGGAGGTGGCTGCAGATGGGATTGAGGCATCAAAAGTACAGTTTCATGCTGCTGTGGACTCCAGTGATGTCATCAAGAGCCATGGCTACATCTGTGGCTCTTCGGAGAATGGCTTGGCTCAGATGTACTGGCCTCTCGCAGGATACCCAGGCTAAGGCCATGGATTTTCCTGTAGTGGGTAATTCTCTGTTTGGGGAGCAGACAGAGAATTACATGAAGAAAATGGACGAGTACAGGACCACTTACAGGAGTACTCAGGCCAAGGAGAGGCAGGCAGCTCCTCAAAGGCAGCAGTCTAGGGGCAGGTTCAGGCCTTTTCGTAGGCCTTTCTACCAAGCACAGGCCTCTTCTCCCTTTTCACATAGGGGGTTCTTCATAGGGAGAGGCAGAAGGGGGATGAGCAGGGCTGCATCCACTCCTCAGCCTAAGGCCCCTGCCAAGCAGACATCCTGATGGGTCTGCCCAGGTTGACTCTCCTATTCCAGTAGGGGGCAGACTGGCTTACTTCATCCAGGACTGGAAGTCTGTTACCTTAGACAAGTGGGTCCTGGAAGTAGTAAGCCAGGGACTGGTTCTCAGCTTCAAAAAATTTCCGAAGATGAGAGCCAGATCTTTTCCACCTGCAGATCTCTCAGAAACCCTTGCCCTAGAGGCAGAGGTTTCGTGTCTTCTGGCTTTAAGAGCCATAGAGAGAGTGCCTATCCTACACTGGGGCAAAGGTCTGTACTCCAGGTACTTCCTTACCCCAAAAAAGACAGGGGAGTGGCGACCCATCCTAAACCTAAGATACCTGAACAAACATCTTTTAAAACCAAGGTTCAAGACGGTAACTCTGGGAGCAATTCTTCCCTCTCTAAGGCCAGGGGACAGGCACCTGAAAGATGCCTATTTTCACATTCCTATCAGGTGCTCCCACAGAAAGTACCTCAGGTTCGAGTTGGCCTCAGGCCACTATCACTTCAGAGCAGTGCCCTTTGGTCTAACATCAGCACCAAGGGTTTTCACAAAGTGCCTGGCAGTAGTAGTTGCTTTTCTAAGGAGGCAAAAGATTTCCATTTTTCCATATCTGGGCGATAGGCTAATAGTGGGCCAGTCTCCAGACCAAGTCAAGTCGGACGTGCAAGTGACCCAGGAAGTGCTTACTTCTCTAGGATTTCTTCTCAATCTTCCCAAGTCAGTTCTCGAGCCAGTCCAGCTTCTTACCTTTTTAGGGGCAGAGCTGGATACGGTCAAAGCAAGAGCCTTTCTTTCCCTGGACAGGGCAAGAGCTCTTATAGAACTAGCTTCTTCCTTCAGCCTTCAGGTGTCTCGACCAGCAAGGCATTTCCTCCAGCTCTTGGGCCACATGGCAGCTTCTACAGCAGTGGTCCAAGTGGCAAGATTCCAGATGAGGGACATTCAGTTCCATCTGAGGGCCTTTTGGTCCCAAAAGAAGAACTCCCTTACCAAACTGATTCCAGTGAGTCGGACCTTGATCCAAGCCCTTCAATGGTGGCAGGATCAGGACAATTTAAGGCAAGGGGTCCCATTTGCCACTCAGTCTCATTCAGTGGTCCTTACCACAGATGCTTCCCTTCTGGGCTGGGGAGCCCATCTGGGGGCCCTCACTGCCCATGGACTGCGGTCCCCTCAGGAGTCCCTTCTCCATATCAGTCTCCTAGAGCTCAGGGCAATTCTTCTGGCCCTGCAAGCTTTCTCTCAGTCAGTGCAGAACAAGGTGGTTCAAGTCAGAACAGACAGCACCACCACCATGTGATACATCAACAAGCAGGGAGGCACTTGGTCTACGGCCTTGTGCCTAGAAGCCATGAAGTTGTGGTTCCTGGCTTATTCCCTGCAAACCTCTCTGATAGCAGTTCGTCTTCCGGGGAAGGACAATGTGCTAGCAGATGCACTGAGCAGGATCTCACAGGGCCATCACGAAGGGTCCCTGGACCCTCTGGTATTGAAGGTGATTTTTTTCAAGGTGGGGCACTCCAGAGATAGATCTTTTTGCAGCCCCAGACAATCACCAACTTCCTCTCTTTTGTTGCAGACCCCCAGTCTTGGGCTCAGTCCCCCTGGATGCTCTGATTCTGAACTGTGAAGGGAAATTTCTGTATGCCTTCCCTCTTCTGTTCAAAGTTTTAGTCAAGATAAGGTCACAGCCTTGCAAAGTGATTCTGATTGCTCCAGACTGGGCCAGATAGCCTTGGTACCCCCTGTTGCTGTCCCTAGCAGTCCATCTTCCCCTGTCTCTTCCCAGAAATTACAGCCTGTTAACTTCTTCTTAGGGGAGGATTTGGTACTGCAATCTTCAGTCTCTCAATCTCAAGGCATGGCTCTTGAAGAGTTAGAGTTTGCAGATTTGCATCTGTCTCAGGGGGTTCTGGACATTCTCAAAGCTTCTCAAAAGTCTTCCACCAGAAAGACTTATAACTCCAAATGGAAGAGATTCAGCATTTGGTGTTCCAAGAAGCATATTTCCCCAGTTACTGCTGAATTGCCTACAGTTCTGGATTATATGGTCCATCTTAATGGCCTAGGCCTCAGACCAGTTACTCTCAAGGTTCGCTTGTCAGCTGTTTCTGCTTTTCTGTCAGTGGGGAAGTCTTCCTCACTATCTTCTCATCCTGTGTTCTGTACATTTTTTAAAGGATTACTTCATTCCAATCCTCCCTTTAGAGATCCTGCCCCTGCCTGGGATTTAAATATTTGCATTGCTCAACCTCCCTTCGAACATGTGTCCTTAGCAGAGCTTAAGTACTTGACTTGAAAAACTGTGTTTTTAGTGGCCATTACCTCTGCCAGACGTATCAGTGAATTGCAAGCCTTGTCAGTGGAACCTGATTTTATCTCCTTTCACAGGGATAAAGTGGTCCTTAGAACCAATAGGAGGTTCTTGCCCAAAGTGGTTTCAGATTTCCATTTGAATCAGTCTCTCTCCCCGTTTTCTTCGCTGATGATTCTTCCTTAGGGGAGAGGAGGCTACACAGTTTAGATGTTAAAAGAGCCCTTAGCTACTACATAGAGCATACCAAGGGTCACAGGTTTGATTCCCTCCAGTTGTTCCTCACTTATGGGGAAGTGGGAAAGGGCAAACCTGCTACCAAAAGAACTACTGCCAGGTGAATTGTGTCTTGTATACAATTCTGCTGAGAAACTGGGAAAGATTCCACCCTCAGGCCTGAGGGCTCACTGCTAAGAGGTACAGCTGCTTCCTGGCTGTTGCCAGGGACATCCCCTCTTAGAGAAATTTGTCAAGCAGCCACCTGGAAAACAGTTCATACCCAGCACCAAGCATTACTCCTGGATATCCAGGCTAGGAGTGATGCTCGGTTTGCTAAGTAGCATACTTCAGAGCCTATTCCCAAAGTAAGTTCTGTTCCTCCTCCATGGAGGTACTCACAGAAGTCTGCATTTGTCAGAATACAGCAAGGCTTTATGTTGTTTGAAGAAAAAATTACTCACCTTAGTAATTATGTTTCTTCTAATGGAGTCTTGCTGTATTCTGACCTCCCCCCGCCTCCCCCCCTCAGAAGCTGGTTTTGGGAAGTGGGTGGGGAGGCGAAGTGTTGCACCTCAGGGGTGCTCCTTTTACACCCTCTTCTTTTTGTTTGGGTGTTTTATTATTATTCTTATTTGGATTGGTTTTTGGGTTTTGGATTTCCTGACTCAAGTCTCCCTTTGGGACTCCAAAACGTTTGTTGCCAGTTGGCTAGTAAAATCTTACAATTTCCACATAGGATAGTTAGTGAGTTTTTGCTCGTAAGAATCTGACTGTTGGATTTCAAAGGGCTCCAGACAGAGACACCAACCGAGCTCGAGCTCTGCATTCTATGCTCTGCATAGAAAGTTAACCCTTTGTTCTCCGGGGCAGTTTAAAGGCTGGGGCTAACTGCCTTTATCCAGAATACAACCAAGACTCCAGTCGAAGAATCATGCTGGTGTAAGGTGAGTAATTTTTTCTTACAGGTCACCATGGGTGGAAGCATCTAAACCAACCTGAGGAAAGGGGTCTCTTTTTCAGTAAGAGTCCCCATCAGTTGGTCGGTTCAACAGATGCATCTCTACTAGTGTGGGGCTCCCATCTGGGGGGGGTCACCCCATTTCAGCGCAGAGTCACTTATGCACGTAAACCTGCTGGAGCCAAGATTAGTGTTACTGGCACTAAAGGCTTTCACACAGCCAGTACAGGGAAGGTGGTACAGGTCATAACAGACAATACCACCACAATATATTACACAAACAAGCAGGGATGGATAAGGTGAAGCCCTCTCTGCACAAGACTCATGATAATATGGAGTCAGTCTAGGATGCTCCAGTGGGGGGGTCTCACAGGTTATTCATCTGCCAGGTAAGGACACTCACTTTTGCAGATACCCATCAAATCAGCTAGTCCCATCATGAATGGGACTTGGACAGTCAGGTGGTGCAAGTAATCTTTAGGAGGTGGGGCACCCCAGAGGTAGACTTGTTTGTGTCCCACCAGAACCACCACCTGCCATTGTAGTATGGCAGACCACCAGATATGGGAACAATCCCTCTGGATGCTCTGGCTCTGGATTAGTCAGGGAAGCACCTACATGCTCTTCCTTCTTTCTTCTGGTGTACAGAGTATTTCTTAAGCTCAGGTGCCAGTCAGCATCAGTGCTTTTGATAGCACCAGACTGGGCCAGACAGCCATGGTACTGTCTGCTACTCTCCATGTCTGGGTCTGAACCAATACACCTTCTTTGGTGGCACAATCTGCTAACCTCCAACCAAGGGAGGCTCCTGTACCCAAAACATAGGCTTGAGGCATGGCTCTTGAGGGCCTACAATATGTAGGCTTGTATTTTTCTGAAAATGTCTTGGACATTTTAAGTGATTACAGGAGTCCCTCATTTAAGAAAATCTATGCTTCAAATGGAAAGGTTTTTTCTATTTGATATTCAGCTAGGAACTGGTACCAGCACATGCTGGGGTCCCAGCTGTGCTTGATTATTTTCCTATTTACAGTCATTGGATTTGCAGTCCAGTACCCTTAAGGTCCATCTAGCTGTAGCATCAGCCTGCATATCAGCTAGACAAAATGTTTCAAGTCGCTCCAGATCCCATCTCCAAAAGGCTCTTTACCCATAACATACAGGTTGGTGTCCCAGCTGTGCTGGACTATCTTACCTATTGCATTTACTGAGCTTACAGTCCAGTAGCTTAAAAGCATATACTTGCATTTCAGTGGACAGAATGCTTCTCTGTTGCTCTGGCCTTAGGCCCTATCTTCAGAAGGTTCTTTAAAGGCCTGTCCCACTTGCACACTTCCTCACTGGGAACCGGTGCCAGCATGGTACCTAAATGTGTGTATGGTTAGGCTCGTGGGTTCCCCTTTTGAGCCTGTGTTTTCAGTTTATTTGAGATATGTCACATGAAAATTGTTTTTTTCCTTAATGGTAATGACTTCTGTCAGAGAAATCAGTGAGTTCCAGTTTCACTGCATTGAAGATGACTACATTTCATTCCACAGAGACAAAGTGGACCTGAAAACAAACAGGAAGTTTCTTCCTAAAATGGTTTTTAATTTCGATTTGAACCAAACCATTACCTTACTTGTTTTTTCACTGAACACTTTGGTTCAAATGAAAGGAGTCTTCATAGTTTGGACATCAAAGAGCTCTTAGATACTACTTGACAGCCACTACAGTCCATAGGCAGGATAGGAAACCGCTGTTCAAACAACATGAAGTCTTGCTATATTATGACAATTGCAGTTTGTCCCACCATTAGAACTGCTCCGGAGGTGAAATAGTTAACTCCATTCCATGAATGGAACTTAGAGCACGAGCTCTAAAGAGAAGCTCTGTCTGTGTAGTTTCAAACCTGAACTGTCAGATTCTTTACTCCGTCTCACTGAACAGTCGCTCTGGAGATTTCTCCTACTGCTCGGGTTCATTTCTCGGTTTAAATAGTGTTTTCTTGGTTCTGATTCAACCAAGTTAAATAGTTTTATTTTAACCGCAAAAACCGTTCAGTTCCAAGCTCTGTCTGTGGTATCGTAAGTAATTTCATATTTTAATTCTTGTGGAACTTGTAGTTTTCTCGGTTCGTTTTGGAACCGATCAGCGGGTTAAGCTTTTTAAAGTTTTAAATTGAGGTTTTAGTGTCTCAAGTTCTGTCGGTTCTAAAAAAACGGATTTCATTACGCTTTTTCTCAATACTCCGTGACACGGTTAGGAACCGATAAGGGTGTCTTGCCTGGCACTACCGTTTAAAGGGCAAGTTTTCTGGTTAGGCTGAGATTATGTCTGGAGAAAACCCAAAGAAAACCTGGCCCACTGGGTTTCAACACTGTGATGTCTGTGGGGAAGTTCTTTGCTACAGGCTGGACCCACACACCATTTGTGTTTATTGTCTGGGTTTGACCACCCAGTCAGACTGCCAGATTTTGGAGGATTTCCTGCAGCCACCCTGGAAAGATTGGCAGGCTCAGGGAACGGAGGCAAAAGTCCGCTGGCCGGATGGCCAGCCCGGTTCGTGCCAGCCGGACCCGGAGGGAGTGCCTCTGACCAGGGCGACTTTCTCGGGCAAACGTAAAGTTGGCTCGGATGAACCAGTTCCAGTAAAGAGACAGAAAGTCAGCAGGTTGGAGCCCAAAGTTTACCCAACTTGCTGCAGAGATAAGAGCTATTCAGATTGTCCAGTCACTTTCTCCGGTCCCATCCGAACCGCCACTATCTGGTAAAGGTCGGTTCTGTCGGTTCCATCAGTTCAGGGATATGATGTTGAGGAGTTTTATGAACCAGAGGAGGGGAGGATGATTATGAACAGTATGAATGTGACCTGAGGGTCTGGGTGCCTATTGAACCGGACATCTCCCCAGACAGACCTTCGAATCTCCCGATGCTTTTTGAGTCCTCTCTATTTTATGTTTTATAAAAAGTTGTTGAACTTCTCCAGCCTTTGGAGTGCTGCTTGTGATGAGCAAGAGGAGCCTGATTTTGTAGAAATGATGGATATACAGAGTCTATGAGATTGCCTATTGCTTTGCATGTCTATTTAGGAAACAAACACTAAAAATCTTAAAACTCCTAATTTGTGCCTCCTGTAGATAAAAGATGGACAGAAGGTACACACTGTCAGGTCTCTGATAGAATTCTTTTCAGCAATGCAGTCATGTTGGGTAGTTCAGGCTCAGCCTGTGATAAAGCCTTTATTCCCCTGGTTTCCACATCCTCTTGACAAGGATTCTAGGAAGATTGATGCCATACAAAAACAGCACATGGCAGCATCCTTGACCAGGCAAAGTAAATTATATGGCTTATGTAATAGTATCAGAAATCTAGATGGGATACTGTTATGGAATTATCTAAACAGCCCTGGCCAGCTTGGTAGTGAGCTGAGCAGGTGGCTGGCGATATTGAGGTTTTAAGGTGCAGTTTACATGCTGTGGATTTTTAATGATGTTTCCTCTCAGAGTCATGGCCACATCTGTAGTCAGAGGCTGGCCTGGCTCAGGTGTGACATCTGTCACAGGATACCCAGACTAAGGCTATGGATTTTCCCAGTGGGAAAATTTTGTTTGGGAGCAGACAGAGAATTATATGAACAAGACGTATGAATATAGGACTACCTATAAAAGTGCTCAAGCCAAGGAGCGGGCAGCCACTCCCAGAGGCACACCCCGGGTAGGGGTAGGCGCTTCCACAGGCTCTTACTAAACCCAGGCCTCCTCTGCTTATGCTCAGAGGGGTTCTTCAGAGTAGAGGCAGGCGGGCATGGGCAGGCCTGCCCCACCCCTCAGCCTAAAGCATCTGCTGGCTATACCCTGATGGGTTGCCCAGGCCGGTTCTCCTTACCAGTAGGGCAGGTTGGCTTACCAGTCAGAACTGTGTCTTAACTTCCAGACAAGTGGGTTCTGGAAGTAGTGTCAGGGTCTGTTCTCAGCTCAAAAGTTCCCAAAGATGAGAATCAGGCTTTTTACCTGCAAGCTCTTAGAGACCCTACTCTAGAGCAGAGGTCCAACCCTGTTAGCTCTCAGAGCTGTAGAAAGTGTTCTCCCCACACCAGGGCAAGGGTCTGTACCCAGATACTTCCTCACCCCAAAAGACAGGAGAATGGCGTCCTTTTGAACCTCAGATATCTGAATAAGATCTTTTGAACCAAAGTTCAGAATGGTAACTTGGCAATGATTTTACCCTCTCTAAGGCCAGGGATCGCTAGCTCCTGACCTCAAGGATGCTTATTTTCACGCCCTAATCAGTAGCTCCCACCGAAGTACCTCTGATTCGAACTGCCCTCAGGTCATTACCAGTTCAGGAGCACGCCCTCTCGCCTTACTCTCCCGCCCCTGGGCGGTATTCACAAAATGTCTGGTAGCAGTGGCTCACTTATGAGGCAAAGGATTGCTGTTTTTCCTCGTCTTGACGACTGGCTCATTGTAGGCCAGTCCCCAGAACAGGTAAATCTCACCCGTAAGTCACCCAGCAGCTCATTTCCCTGGGCTTCCTGCTAATCTACTAAAGTCGGTTCTGGAACCAGTTCAGGTACTCACCTTTATAGGGCAGAATTGACACAACTTGTCGAGCTTTTCTTCCTTTAGAAAGGGTAAGGAACTTGTGGCTCTGGCCTCCTCCTTCACTCTGCAGGTCTCTCTGACCAGCAAGACACTTTTGCAGCTCCTGGGGACATGACTGCGCTCCACAGCTGTAGTGCAGGGAGCAAGATTCTGAGACATTCAGTTTCACTTGAGGCCTATTGGTCCCAGAGAAAGAGCATCTCTTCCAAGTTGGGTCCCAGTGACCCGAACCTTTGATCCAGGCTCCTCCAGTGGTGGCAGTGATCAGAGCAATTTAAGACTGGGGTCCCCTTCATTCCCCTTTCACTCTCTTGACCCTCACTCATGGATGCTTCCTCCTGGGGTGGGGAGTCCACATGGCCACCTTCCACCAGGGGAGTGTGGTCCTGAGAATCTCTGCTCCACATCAATTTGCTGGAACTTCAGAGCTGTCTTTTTAGCACTTCAAGCTGCTTTGCTTCTGTCCAGAACAAAGTGGTACAAGTGTGAACACAATACCACAACAATGGGTACATCAACAAATGAGGGCACTTTGTCTTCGGCCTTGTGCACCAGGCATGAAGTTGTGTTCTTGGCCTATTCTCTTGAACATTTCACTCATAGCAGTTCACCTTCCAGGAAAGGACAATGTCCTAGCAGATGTTTCAGCAGGATTTCCCAGGCCATCAGTATGGTCTCTGGATCCCTGGCACTGGGGATAGTCTTTGCCAGATGGGGACCCTCTGATAGATCTTTTGCAGCCCCAGGCAATCACCAACTTCCACTGTTCTGTTGCAGGTTCTCTCATGTTGGGCTCAGTCCCCTGACGCTTTCTCCTGGATTGGGAAGGAAGTTTCTTTATGCTTTTCCCCTTCCCTCTCCTATTCAAGGTGTTAGTAAAAATCAGATCCCAGCCTTGCAGGGTGATTCTGATTGCCCAGATTGGGCCAGGCAGCCTGGTACTCTACCTTCTGTCCCTGACAGTCCATTCCCCTGTGTCTCCCCAGGAATCACAATATATTAATCTTTGCCCAGGGGAGAGTTTGGTATCCAACCCTAGATCCTCAAATTCCTCAAGGCTTGGCTCTTTGAGAGTTAGAATTTGCTGACCTACAACTCTCTCAGGGTGTTCTTGAAATCCTAAAGGCTTTGTGGTGCCTTCTACTAGGGCTAATTTATAATCTCTAAGTGAAAAGGGGTTCTCCATTTGGTGTTCTGGGAAGCATTTCAGGAGGCTGATTTGCCCATTCTGTTAGATTACATGGTCCATCTTAATTCTTGGCCTGAGACCAGCTACAATTTGAGAGTTCATTTGGTGCTGTCTCTTGCTTTCTTTTGTTTCAGCAGAAAGCCATCCTCTCTCTTTCCGCTCACCCTCTGTATTTTCTAAGTTTTTTAAGGGATTACTTCATACTAATCCACACCTTTTTCGATCCAGCTCACGGGACCTTGGGGCTGCTTGCATTGCCCAGCTAATGCAACCCCTTTGAACCTCTGTTTCTGCAGAGCTGTATCAACTTGAAAACTATTTTAGTGGCTATCACTCTGCTAGACGATAAGTGAGTTGTGCCCTGTCAGTAGAAACTGACTTTATTTCTTTCCATAGGATAAGGTAGTCCTCAGGACCACAGGAAGTTTTTGCCTAAGGTGGTTCTTTCTCCATCTAATCTATCTCCTTTCTGTGTTTTTCACGAACATTCCTCTGCTAGAGGAGATTGCACAGTTTGACGTTAAGAGGGCCCCATTTACTATAGAACGTACTAAGGGTCACAGGTTCAACTACCAACTTTTTCTCACTTATGTGAGGTTGTAAAAGGAACCCGCCACCAGATCAATTGCTGGTGGATTGTCTTGTATCCAATTTTGTTATCAGAACTGCATCCCTCTGGCTTGAGGGCTCATTCTACCGAGAGTGCTGCTCTAGCTGCTGCCAGAATATCCTATATTGGAGATGTCAGGCTGTTACTTGAAACGGTGGTTAACACTTCTCACCAAGCATTACTCCTGATGTCCAGGCCAGGAGAGATGCTCGGTTTTGGCACAGCTGTGCCTGTTTGCCCCTAAGTAGGTTCTGTCCCTCCTCCATGGAGGTACTGCTGTAGTTGTATCGTCATAATATAGCAAGATTTATGTTGTTTGAAGAAAAATTACTCACCTTAGTAATGTTGTTTTCTAATGAGTCTTGCTAGCATGACCTCCCCCAGCCTGCCACTTCAGAACTTCTACTTGGGTATGGGTGGTAGCCTAGTTGGGCACTATTTTATGTTCTTTTGTGTTTTCACCTTCTTGGGGGTTTGGGGTGTGGTGTTTATTTTTCCTTATATTTCTCTCATATTGTTAATTATATTATTAATTCTGGTCCCCTGACCTGAGTCTTTTGTGTTGGGACCAGCAATGGTGTTAATATTTAGGTAGCCAATTGCTAGTGTAGGTTACAGCTTCCACAGACCTTAGTGAGTTTTTGTCAGAAGATCTGACAGTTCAGGTTTGAACCACAGACAGAGTTTCTTAGAGTCATGCTCTAAGTTCCATTCATGGAATGGAGTTAACCATTTCACTCCTGAGCAGTTCTAATGGTGGGACAAACTGCAATTGTCATAATATAGCAAGATTCCATTAGAAGAAACAAATATTACTAAGGTGAAGTAATTTTTTCTTCCGACTCTAAGGAAATGTGGGAAAGGGAACCCAGCACAAAAGGTAAATTTTTGCTGGATAGTATGCATTTTTTTTCTGTTACCCATGTTGAGAAAGGAGCCCCTCAACAGGTTGGAGGGCTCATTCTACAGGGCACAGCTGCTACCATAGCAGCTGTGGGGGATGTTCAAACAACATGAAGTCTTGCTATATTATGGTTGTGCAGTAGCTTCTGATCTGGCACTAGAACTGCCTTATGAAATGGTTACTTACCATTCAAAATAGAACTTGAGCACTTGAGCCTAAGCAGCTAGCTCTATCTGTGTAATTTCAAACCTGAACTGTCAGATCTTACCGAGACACAGCTCTTGCAGGTTACACCATTAGGAACCGGGCTTGTGCCAGGACCTACCTAGAAAAATTCTAGCTAGCTAACTATAGCGGGACCGCTCGACGCCGGTCCCGCCCGGGCGCCAGGCGGTACAAAAGGGGCGCAACCCGCCCAGATTCCCCAGTTCTTTTTCCCCATTGCCGACTTAGCTACCTGACCCCTTCGGGTTACCAGTCTAGCTTTTACGATGAATAGTTCTCTTTTTTTCGAAAATCTTCAGAACCTTTCAAGCAAGATCTTGATGTCATCACCAACTTCGGGGCCATCCTTTAGGTGCGCTTTGTGAAAGCAGATCCGCTCATGACTTCCCACACGGCTGCGTGTCTGTGCCTAGGCCCAGACCACGATACCTCCGGCCTGTCCTTCTGCCATGGGTTCAACAGCTGCATCTCGGATCCGCAAGTGTCAGAGGGCTTTGTAGGCGTTTCTTCTGGAGGAACAACTGGAAGACCATGTCCTCCAAGGGGAAAGCTCCAGGGTCCACAAGCACGCCGGAGAAGAGAAGGAGAAGGCCCTTCCAGGTCCCTTCTAGGGGTTCGAGTCCGTATTCTGGTTCGAAATCTCCTGCTGCAATCAAGAAACCTTCATCTCAGGAGAAATCACAGGCCTTCCTCCCTTCCAGGGCCTTGGCGAAGTCCGGGGAACGACACCATCACCACCGCAAGTCGGGTTCCCCGCCTCGGCACCGACGCCAGGTCTTCGCTGGTGCCTCCACGCGAAGACGCTTGGAGCTCACGCCTTAAAAAGGCCTCTGTAGCCCAGACGCCGGCTCGACAGCTGTCAGCCATGCGCCTTCCTGGAGTTGCCGCGTTTCGTCCCGGCCTCATCGACGCCGCCATTACATCCAGCGGACGCCGGGGACCGACGCCCGCCCCTCCTGAAAAAGAAGAAGGTCTTGTTGAGCCCGGACCGACATCGGTCAGGAGCCTCATCGGAGGAGGACCTAGAGCAGCCCGAGGACCAGACGGGCGACTCCGGTCCCAGAGGTACTCCCAGGATCCTCGCCATTACCTGAGCCCCTGTGGAGCCGACGCTGACCCGACGACCGCCCACCGGCACCCGGGCCGCCGTCGGCTCCCCTAGTGGAGGTGAAAGATCTGTTCACCTACCGGTGGTCTATTATAAAGACATGGTTCCCCTCCTCCTCCTGGCTCCTCCTCCTCCATCTCTGTTCCCTGCCCCTCGCCCTTGGGGTCGGTAGGCCGTGTTCGGTTCCTCCCCGGGAGCTTTGAACTTCTCCCAGGGGAGACTCTGATAAACGGAGACCTCCGTCAATTCCTCTTCTGGATCACCCAGCCCCAAGAGATCCAGGAGACGCCGGCGCTCGCTTTCAATCGAGGACACGTGGATCGTGACTACTCCACCTCTAGATCCCCATCTCCACTTCTCCATCCCTTCTCCGACCCACGTGAGATGCCTAGAGATCTGTTCGATGATCCCTCGCTCTTGATATTAATGAGACATATACAAGAGAACATGATGGGATGCTGAAGACTTAGACCTCGGAAGAGGCGTACTGGCTAAATATCTTCTTCTTGGCAAAAGGAATCCAAGCCTGTGGTGGTACCACCCTTGCCGATACCTCGTGGACGCCACTAAGGCTGCGTGTGGAAGCTGCCCACACCTCGGCTCTCCCGGTGAGATCAAGAAAGCTGATCGCTTGTAATAAGGCTCCCAAGGACTCCACCAGTACTTGACGCAGCATCCTCAGGCCGATCCTCTGGTCATCACAGTTTCACATGACCGGGTCACAGTAGGCACAACATTTGAGCACCCTGCCACCGGACCCAGAGTCCAAACAACTGGACGCATGGTATGCATGCATCGATAAGCTTCCGCTACTCATGCGCCATCAGAACTTGAATCATATTTAACCCACATGGTTCAGTTCCAGAACGCTTAGGGAACAGGGTCTGGAAGCGCTGAAAAGATGCCTGAAGGTGAGCAGAAGTGAGGAGATGCTTCAGCCTCCGCACGGTTCAGACGGGGACCCAGCAGCAGAGCCAGGAGGACTCGCTGACCCATCGGCCTCGAGCAGCAGCTTCTGGCGCTTGCCTCGAGACACTCTTGGTTGCGCATCTCCGGGTTTTTAACCTCTCGGACGTCTGCAAGAACATCTTGACGCCTTTGAGGGAGAAGTATTTTGGTAATCCCAGAAAGATCCTACTAAACCCAAGAGGCTGGAGCGGCGTCGGTTCAGGCCATGTACTACCTGCTTGGTTCCTCAGAACCAGTTGTGTGGACGAGGCAGACCCACGGTTGCACCCCAGAGGGGTTTGTTTGAGATTCCAGGGCAACACCTCACAGCTGAGGCTAGCGTTTAGGGTGGTTCAGCCAGGGTTGATTCTCGCTTACAGTTTGACTCTTTCCTCAGGATCAACGGAGTTTATATCGGGGTCGATTGTGAACTTCCTGCCGGGATGGCAGGCCACACCTGCTAGGTGGGTTCTTCAGTTGGTCAGTCTAGGCCACTTTATAGAATTCCCAGGAAAGCCACCGAGGCCTCCTTTGCTCTCCCGCATCAGGGTCAGCACAAAGCCTTTGATCTGGCAAGAAGTACTGCTTATTACGAAAAGGGAGCGATGAGCACGGTCCCAGAGAACCAGAGAGGACTAGATACTATTCCAGTTCTTCCTGGTTCCAAGAAAAGCTCAGTGGGACCTCCGTCCATCTGACCTCAGGACCCTAATGTGTCGGTCACTACAAGAGATTCCGGCATGGTGACCCTTCCGGTCTTATCCTCCATGCTCAAACAGGACGCCTTTTTAGCTGCCTCTAGACATGCAGTGATGCCTACCTGCACATCCCTATGGCCTCAGGCGACAGGAGGTTCCCGCGCCGAAGTTTCGACCTCACCACCTTCAGTTCCGAGCCCTTCCTTCGACTGTCTTCCCGTGACCGTGAGGGTCTTACCAAGTGCATGGTAGTCTGGCAGCTGCCTCTGAGGAGACAGGCCACTTCACGTGTTCCTGCATCTGACGATCTGGCTTCTGTGGCTGGCCCAGAGAGACGCTAGCTTGCATCAAGAGCAATTCCAGGGATCTGTTCCAGTCCTCCCTAAGTATCCTCATAAATTACGAGAAGTCTCTCCTGGTACTGGCCGCAGAAACTGCAGTTCATAGGAGCAGTTCTGGACACTGTTCGGGAAGAGCCTTTCTTCCGGCCGGCTGGTAGAGCGGAGCTTAATCAGACCCTCATAAGGGACCCATCACTTCAAGGTTGTACCTGCCAGGTCGGTCCTTTGTTTGCTCGGACACATGGCTGCGGCCATTCCTACTGTCCCTTCGCAAGACCCACATGACACCAGTGGATGCCTCAAAGTGCATTGGACCAAAGGCAAGCAAGACCACTTGCAGCATCTGGTCAGACTCACTAATTCAGTGATTCAAGACTGGCAGTGGTGGTTTGCCCCAGGTCGCTTTCTCATCAGGCGTCCTGTCATTGTGCCGCCCCCGAGGTCACCTCACCACAGACGCTTCCGGTCTTGGGTGGGGGACATTCTGGACGGGTGAAGTCCCAGGGTATCGTGACCCAGATGGAAGCTCACCACATCAACGTGTTGGAAATGAGAGCGGTCCTCTATGCCCTGCAGGCTAGTCAGTTATCCCACCATGTACTCTTCTTCTACTTCAGACAGACAACATCAAGGTGATGTATTACCTGGAATTAAACAAGGAGGCGACACTTTACCCCTTGCGGGAAGCCATGAGAGGTGGGATTGGGCAATCGAGACGGCGCGAATCTGATCACTGTGCACGCTCTCCGGTGGGACAACACGTTGCAGACGGCCTGAGTCGCTCAGGCCAGAGTCCACGAATGGAACCCTTCTCAAGAGGTAGCAGAGGATCTGTTTCTTCGATGGGGAACCCAGATCTAGACTTGTTCGCCTCCCAGCCAACGCAAAACTGCCCAATTTTTGCCTCGCTAGATCCAGGGCCTGGTGTTTCTGGCTGAGACGCTGCTATCCCTCTCGGCCAACAGACTCTTACGCTTCCCCCTCCTTTTCCTGCTGCTCGAGAGAGTTCTTCTCAAACCGCGCAGGGAGCACGCATAATGATCCTAGTGGACCTATTTTGGCTGTAGACAGATTTGGTCTCTTGTTGATTCAACTATCTCGGAACCCCGCCTCCTGCTGTCACCAGCTCCCACTTACTGTCTCAGGAGAAGGGTTCACTTGTCCACCCGACCTACGCTCCTTGAACCTGCATGCTTGGCTCCTAGAGACATAGCCATTTTGCCACGGGTCTCGTAAGAGGTTGCAGAAGTCCTTTCTGTAGCCAGAAAGCCGGCAACGCATGCGACGTGACGCCATGAAATGGTGTCATTGTGCATGGCTCCGAGCACGAGCTTTCCCTTAGGGTTGTCCTGTGGAGTAATATTAGAATATTTGCTTCCTCTTCATTCGGTCAGCCCACTCTCTATTAAAGTGCACCTCTGTGCTATTTCGGGCTTACCACCTCCGTGGAACTCGCACAGTGGCCTTAGTGTGATCGCCTCTGAATTTCTTAGGGAGTGTTGCACCTAGGGCCTCCTATTAGAGACCCCAGGCCTCCATGGATTTGTTTTTTTGTCCTTTGAACAGCCTCACGCTCCTTTGAACCTGTCAGCTGGATTGCAGAAGCCATACGTTTATCGTGGAAAACGTTGTTTTTAGTTGCTGTTACCGCAAGAAGAATTTTGAACTTCACGCCTCATGTGCAAAGAGCCTTATTTAGTTTTCCACCGACAGAGTATCCCTGAGGATGAAACCCAAATTTCTGCCTAAGGTGGTTCTTCACTCACTCTGAACTAGGATATCGACCTTCCGGTCTACTTCCTAACTACTCTAATAGAGGAGAGGCTCTGCTCTACCCTGGATGTTCATCGCAGCCTGAGGTTTTACCTCAACAGAACTCGGCCTTTCGTAGTTTTGAGCAGCAGTTTTCATTTCTTCTCAGAGAATGATGCCAATCAGTATCCAAATAGTCCTTTCTCGCTGGCTTGTCCAGTGTATTTCTCTACTGTTATGGTATCAAACAAAGCCCCTCCGGTACAGTCCGGGGTCATTCCACCAGAGGGTGGCTACTTCCTTCGCAGCGCTAAAAATGTTTCCACTTGCTGTATGCGCTGCAAGCCACTTGGAGCCTCAGTATACCTTTATCAGTCATTATAGTTTTGACACGCCCGGCTTAAGGGCTGGCTTTTGGTTTGGCTGCGCTTCAGGGTCTCCTCGTCCTAGGTTCAGGACCTGGTTTTATCCTTTATTTCCTCCTCCCGGATTTTCTGACAGCGTTATTGCTTGGGGGAATCAGTCCTACGAGGGTTTCTGCTGCAAGAGCAGTGTGTCTCGAAGTAAGAGGAAAAGTTACGTAAGAAATCCTACTGTAACAGTAGACTGGTATCAGCTTCTTGCAGCAGGTACCTTCCCGCCTCTACCTTCCCTGAGTAGCATGGTCAGTTTTTTCTGAGCAGAATTGTTATCTTTCTGTCTTCTGACGGCGAATCCTAGGTCTCCCATTTTGATGTCAGCCTGCGGCAAGAAGTCTCCGGCTGGAGAACTGGGGAATCTGGCGGGACCGCCCCCTTTTGTACCACGCCTGACGTCGGAGGCGGGACCGAGGCGTCGGGCTGTCCTTACTTGTAGTTAGCTGGCTAGAATTTTTCCGGGTCCTGGCGCCCATGCTTCGGTCCTAATGGTGTAACCTGCTGCAAGAGCTGTTCTCAAGATCTACTGTTACGGTAAGTTCACGTAACTGTACTATTCTTTACTCGCCCAGTGAACAGTCGCCCGAGATTTCTCCTACTGCTCGGTTCATTTCTCGTTTAAACAGTGTTTCTCGGTCCGATTCAACCGAGAATAGTTTATTTAACCGCAAAACCGTTTGTTCAAGCTCTGTCTGTGGTAATCAGTAATTAAAGGTTTTGTCTGTGTGGAACTTGTAAGTTTATCAGTTCGGTCTTGAACTGATCTAGCTGGGTTTAAAACTCATTAATTTTAAGTTGAACATTTTAGAGTGTGGTCCCGGTTCTTATCGGTTCTAAAAAAAAAACGGATTTATTTATGTTTTTCCAATACCCGTGACACGGTTAGGAACCGATAAGGGTGTCTTGCCTGGCACTGCCGTTTAAAGGGCAAGTTTTCTGGTTAGGCTGGCATTATGTCTGAGAAACCCAAAGAAAAACTGGCCCACTGGGTTTCAACACTGTGATGTCTGTGGGGAAGTCTTTGCCAAGGCTGACCCACACACCACATGTGTCTATTGTCTGGGGTTTGACCACCTTCAGTCAGTCTGCCAGATATGTAAGAATTTCCGCAGCCACCCTGAAAAGAGATTGGGCAGGCTCAGGAACAGAGGCCAAAAGTCCGGCTGACCCAGATGACAGCCCGGTTCGTGCCAACCGAACTGAGGGAGTGCCCCTGACCAGGCGAGACTTCTCGGGCAAAGAAAAGCTGGTTCTGATGAACCAGTTCCAGTAAAGAAAACAAGAAAGTCAGCAGGTTTGAGTCCAAAACCTTCTCCAACTGCTGCAGAGATAGCAAAAGCCATACAAATTGTCCAGATCACTGTTCAGTTCCTAGTCCGGCCGCCACTCATCTGGCAAAGGTCGGTTCGTCCGTTCCAGTGGTTCAGGAATATGATGTTGAGGAGTTTTATGAACCAGAGGAGGGGAGGATGATTATGAACAGTATGAATGTGGCTGGAAGGTCTGGGTGTCCATTGAACCGGACATTTCCCCAGACAGACCTTTAGAATCTCCCCCTATGCTATCTGAGTCCCCATCTCATTTTATGTTTTACAAAAAAGTGGCTGAAACCCTCCAGCTTCCCTTGGAAGAAGCTGTGGATGAGCAAGAGGAGCCTGATTTTGTAGAAATGATGGATATTCCAGAGTCTAGGAGATTGCTTCCTAAAAGACTTATGCAAAGGAATAGACAAACAATAAAAATTTTAAAAGCTCCTAATTCTGTGCCTCCTGTAGATAAAAAGATGGACAGAAGGTACACATTGTCAGGTCCTGATACAGAATTCCTTTCTCAGCAATGCAGTCATGTTGGGGTAGTTCAGGCTGCAGCCTGTGATAAAGCTAATATTCCCTGGCTTCACATCCTCCTGACAAGGATTCCAGGAAGATTGATGCCATGGCGAAAAAAACAGTATATGGCAGCTCTCTGGGACTCAGGCAAGCAAATTATATGGCTTATGTAGCTAGGTATCAGAAATCTAGATGGGATACTGTTATGGAATTAGCCAAGCAAGCCCATGGCCAGCTGGCTAGCTGAACTAGAACAGGTGGCTGCTGATGGCATTGAGGCTTCTAAGGTACAGTTTCATGCTGCTGTGGATGTTAATGATGTTTCCTCTAGGGTCATGGCCACATCTGTAGTCAGAGGTTGGCCTGGCTCAGGTGTACTAGCCTGTCACAGGATACCCAGACTAAGGCTATGGATTTTCCTGTGGTGGGAAATTCTCTGTTTGGGGAGCAGACAGAGAACTACATGAAAAGATGGATGAATATGGGACTACTTACAAAAGTGCCCAAGCTAAGGAGCTGCAAGCCACTCCCCAGAGGCATACCCCCAGGGGTAGGGGTAGGCTCTTTCACAGGCCTTTTATCAGACTCAGGCCTCCTCTGCCTATGCTCAGAGGGCTTCTTCAGAGGCAGAGGCAGACGAGGGTGGGCAGGCCTGCTCCCACCCTCAGCCTAAAAGCACCTGCTAAGCAGGCACCCTGATGGGGTGCCCAGGGCCGATCTCCTTTGCCGGTAGGGGCAGGCTGGCTTACTTCAGTCAGAACTGGGCTTTTAACCTCAGACAAGTGGGTTCTGGAAGTAGTAAGCCAGGGTCTGGTTCTCAGCTTCAAAAGTTTCCAAGTTGAGAACCAGATTTTTCTACCTGCAAGTGCTTCAGAGACCCTTGCTCTGAAATAGAGGTCTCAACCCTGTTGGCTCTCAGAGCAGTGGAAAGGGTTCCTCCTGCACCAGGGCAGGGGTCTGTATTCTAGATACTTCTTACCCCAAAAAGACAGGAGAATGGCGGCCCATATTAGACCTCAGATATCTGAACAAGCATCTTTGAAACCAAAGTTCAAAATGGTAACTCTGGCAATGATTTTACCCTCCCTAAGGCCGGGGACTGGTTAGCCTCCTGGACCTCAAGGATGCCTATTTCCACGTCCTAATCAGAAGCTCCCACAACAGTACTCAGATTCTAACTACCCTCAGGTCATTACCAGTTCAGAGCAATGCCTTCGGCCTCACCTCTGCCCCAAGGGTATTCACAAAGTGTCTGGCAGTGGCAGTGGCTCACTTAAGGAGGCAAAGGATTGCTGTTTTTCCTATCTAGACGATTGGCTCATTGTAGGCCAGTCCCCAGAACAGGTAAAATCTCACCTGCAAGTCACCCAGCAGCTTCTCACCTCCCTGGGCTTTTCTGCTAAATCTGCCAAAGTCGGTTCTGGAACCAGTCCAGGTACTCACCTTTATAGGGGCAGAGTTGGACACAAAGCTGGCCAGAGCTTTTCTTCCCTTAGAAAGGGTGACGACTTTAGTGGCTCTGGCCTCCTCCTTCACTCTGCAGGTCTCGACCAGCAAGACACTTTCTGCAGCTCCTGGGGCACATGGCTGCATCCACAGCTGTTGTGCAGGGAGCAAGATTTCAGATGAGACATTGTTTCACTTGAGAACCTATTGGTCTCAGAGGAGAGACCCCTTCCAAGTTGGTCCCAGTGATCAACCTTGATCCAGGCCTCCAGTGGTGGCAGGATCAGAGCAATTTAAGATTGGGGTCCCTTCATTACCCTGCTCACAATTTGACTCTCACTACAGATGCTTCCCTTCTGGGTTGGGGAGCCCACATGGGCGACCTTTCCACTCAGGGAGTGTGGTCCCCCCAGGAATCTCTGCTCCACATCAATTTGCTGGAACTCAGAGCTGTCTTTTTAGCCCTTCAAGCATTTTCTGCATCTGTCCACAACAAGGTGATACAAGTCAGAACAGACAACACCACAACAATGTGGTACAGCAACAAACAGGGGGGCACTCTGTCTTCGGCCTTGTGCACCGAGGCAATGAAGTTGTGGTCTCTGGCCTATTCCCTGAACACTTCCCTCATAGCAGTTCATCTTCCAGGGAAGGACAATGTCCTAGCAGATGCTCTCAGCAGGATTTCCAGGCCATCACGAATGGTCCCTGGATCCTCAAGTGCTGGGGATAGTCTTTGCCAGATGGGGCACCCTCAGATAGATCTTTTGCAGCCCCAGACAATCACCAACTTCCTCTGTTCTGTTGCAGACCTCCAGTGTTGGGCTCAGTCCCCTGGATGCCCTTCTCCTGGATTAGTGGGAAGTTTCTTATGCTCCTCCTATTCAAAGTATTAGTCAAAATCAGATCTCAGCCTTGCAGGGTGATTCTGATTGCCCCGGATTGGGCCAGGCAGCCCTGGTACCCACTCCTTCTGTCACTGACAATCTATCTTCCCTTTGCCTCCCAGGAATGACAACCTATTAACTTGTGCCCAGGGAAGGGTTTGGTATCCGGACCTCAAATCCTCAACCTCAAGGCCTGGCTCTTGAGGAGTTAGAGTTTCTGATTTACACCTCTCTCAGGGTGTTCTTGAAATCCTAAAGGCTTCCAGAAAGCCTTCCACTAGGGCTACTATAGTTCTAAATGGAAAGGTTTTCCATTTGGTGTGCTGGGAAAAATATTTCCCCAGAATCTGCTGATTTGCCCATTGTATTAGATTACATGGTCCATCTTAATTCCTTGGGTCTCAGACCAGCTACCCTGAGAGTCCATTTGGCAGCTGTATCTGCTTTTGTTTCAGCAGGAAAGTCATCCCCTCTTTCCACTCACCCTGTGTTTTCCAAGTTTTTTAAGGGATTACTCCATACTAATCCACCCTTTCGGGAACCGGCCCCTGCCTGGGACCTTAATGTTTGTATTGCCCAGTTAATGCAACCCCCTTTTGAACCTCTGTTTTCTGCAGAGCTTAAGTATCTAACTTGGAAAACTGTTTTCTGGTGGCTATCAGTTCTGCTAGACGATAAGTGAGTTGCAAGCCTTGTCAGTAGAAACTGACTTTATTTCTTTCCACAGGGATAAGGTAGTCCTTAGGACTAATAGGAAGTTTTACCTAAGGTGGTTTCAGATTTCCATCTTAACCAATCTATCTCCTTCCAGTATTTTCACTGATCACTCCTCTTCTGGTGAGAGGAGGTTGCACAGCCTGGATGTTAAGAGAGCTCTTAGTTACTATATAGAGCGTACCAAAGGTCACAGGTTCAATCCTCCAACTTTTCCTTACCTATGGTGAAGTTGGGAAAGGCAAACCTGCCACTAAGAGATCAATTGCCAGGTGGATTGTCTCTTGTATCCAATTTGTTATCAGAAACTGGGCAGAGATCCCCCCTCTGGCTTGAGGGCTCACTCTACCAGGGGTGCAGCTGCGTCTCTAGCTGCTGCCAGAGACATCCCTATATTAGAGATATGCCAGGCTGCTACTTGGAAAACGGTACACACTTTCATCAAGCATTACTCCCTGGATGTCCAGGCCAGGAGAGATGCTCTGTTTGGCACAGCTGTTCTTCAGAGCCTATTCGCTAAGTAGGTTCTGTCCCTCCTCCATGGAGGTACTGCTGTGTAGTCTGCTACTGTCATAATATATGAGACTTCATGTTGTTTGAAGAAAAAATTACTCACCTTAGTAATGTTGTTTCTTCTAATGGAGTCTTGCTATATTATGACCTCCCACCAGCCTGCCCCTCTCAGAACTTCTACTTGGGTGGGGTGCGGGTACTAGTGTGGCACTTTTTGTGCCCTTTAACGTTCTCCTCCTTTTGGGGTTTGGGGTGTGTTTATTATACTGTTCTTTTATTCTCATGTTGTTAGAATTGTATTAGTAGTTCTGGTCCCCTGACTTGAGTCTTGGGTGTTGGGACCAGCAATGGTTGTTAGTATTTAGGTAGCCATTTGGCTAGTGTAGGTTACAGCTTCCACACAGACCTTAGTGAGTTTTTGCTCGTAAAGATCTGACAGTTCAGGTTTGAAATTACACAGATAGAGCTGCTTCTTAGACCTTGTGCTCAAAGTTCTATTTTGGAATGGTATTAACCATTTCACCTCCGGAGCAGTTCTAGTGCTGGATCAAACTGCTACTGTCATAATATAGCAAGACTCCATTAGAAGAAACAACATTACTAAGGTGAGTAATTTTTCTTCCTATGGTGGACATCTGTAAAGCAACTACCTGAAGAACAGTACACACCTTTATGAAGCACTATAACCTGGATGTTAAATCCAGGGGTGATGCTAGGTTTGGCACAGCAGTCCTGCAGAGTCTGTTTCAAAATAAAGTTCTGTGCCCGTCCAATGGTACTGCTTTGTAGCCTGCATAAATTTATGAATTACCTGAGTATTACTGGAGTTAGAAGAAAAATTACCATATATATATATATATATATATATATATGTGTATATATATATATATATATATATATATATTATCTGCTTTCTTCCCAGTGATACTCAGTTATTCATAACTTCCCACCCTGCCTCCCCTTCCAGAACTTTTTAGCCTCTGCACTCCTATATACTGTGCTCTCAGGGGTATAAATGCAATTTCTGGCACATATGTTATGATTGTTATTCCCCCTTGTCAGGTTATTCTGACATCCAGGGGTATTCTTTCATATGTTAAGCCCTCCTGTTGGAGGCCTTTTCTGGGACGCTTGTGTGTGGCCTGCCTGAGCTATGAACATATAAATTCGGAATGTAATATATGGAAAACATTCCTGGAGAAAACTGTTGAAACTGTTGTTTAACTGGTGTTAAAGGAGTTTGTACTATAATTATTATTTTTATTATTATTATTATGTTCAATATTGTTATCATTGTTACACTGGTCTTTGTGGGCCTGTCTTTCTAGGCTTCTAGGAAATCTGGGGGTTTAGAGCAAAGGCAGTTTTCATGACAACCAAATCTATCGGCTTCGCTCTCGAGGTTTATTTGTTTGTCATGACAACTCTCAAATGAACAACAGTGTTGTTGTTCACTGTTTTCATATGTTCTGCTGCAGTAGTGATGTCACTACTGCAGCAGAACCACTTGGAATGCTGGCACTTTGTTGCTTTCTTCTATTTAATTCTGTGGTGACAGTATTCTAGAACCTCTAGAGACTTCACAAGTCAGTTTTATTATGATAAAGAGAAAAAAAAATCACAATGCATACATTTCACGTAATATATAGGATAGTGTATGGCCGCCCATACACAGCATAGAAGATTGTGTATGAGCAGTCATACACAACCAGGATATTCTTGTATCAAGAGTTTTCCTTGGTAAGAGATGACCTCGAGAGCACACCTTCATGCCTTACTGCTTACATATCAACCAGCTCCAGTAAGGTGCAAAGGTAAAAAAAAAAATCTTGTACAATTAAACCTCACTGTTAACTCTCTCTCTCTCTCGTTCCAGTTTGTTTACCGCTTTTATTATCTGCCTTGCTGAAGTACGGGAGCCACTAACACCATACTGTCTCCCCCACCTAAGCCAGCTAACCTGCAGGATTGACGGCTCCAGTAATAAATACTGCAAATGTAAATAAATTAATGAAAAACTTAGGAAAAAAAAAATACAGACAGAAGCTTCCCATGAATCAGTGTGTACCTCAGATTCTACATACTAACACAGAACTATTTTTTCTAGGGACATGGATATGTTGTTCATCCACACTCTCTGGCAGGTTCCTTGCCACTTTAAATCTTGCCGGAAGGTCTTCAAGCTGGCTCCTCCCACCCACTCGGGTGGTAAAACTCTCGGCTCCGCCTCATGACGCCAGATCTTCCTTACTGCTTGGAAGCTCAGGTTCCCTCCTTAATGCTCTGCGTATAGACTGGATCCTAATTCTTTGGTTCGCCTGAAACTAATTCTTAAGTTTTCAAGACTTCGGTCTGATTACTCCCTCATGGCTGCGATGGACAAATCGACTCCTGGATTTCGGCGGTGCCCATGTGGGCAGAAAATGTCCAGGATGGATCCGCACTCCATGTGCGTCTACTGCCTCAGCCTAGATCATGACCCGCAGGCCTGCGAGTTATGCCGTTCATTTTGGCCAACATCCTGGAAGACCCGCTGCCGGTTACAGCTTGAGTGCCCCGAGAAGTGCTACCCGCCGGTGAAGTCCAAGTAGGCCCGTTGGGCAGTGTCCGCGGCAGCTGGCTCAGCTGAGCAACTCGAGCAGGTAATCGCCCTCGAGGAGGAGGCGGCCCAGGCCGCATCTTCATCTTCCTTGGTCGCGGTATTTATCCCGCTCTCTCTGGGATCCTCCTACACAGCTTCTTTTAAGGAGCTTTGCCAATCCCTTTCCACGAAGGGAGAGGGGCCATCGGGGCACTCTTCTCGGTCCAAAAAGAAGGACTCGAAAGGTAAGTCCCACCATTGGTGTTCGTGGGACTGGGAGAGGTCCCCTTCCCCGGACAGTTGACACTCTACTTCGGTCGAGGTTGCGGCTAAGACCGCTGGCTTCACGGTGTCCCCATCGGGTCAGCCAGCTGAGACACCCATTGACACGGTCGAGATTTTTCTCGACCCATCAGACGGGCTGTCGATTGGTGAAGCTGACAACCCTTCTTCACCGGTTCCCCCAGTGGAGACCGAGGACTTGCCTGCGCCTCCAGTGCGGAGTCCCGGTCAAGGCTCCTGAGCTGAGGAGAGCGGGTGTCCCCTGCCCTTCCCAGACCCGCCCTGGAAACACCGAGGGTCTCGGTCTCGGACCTCGTCTCGGTCCAGCCGATCCCACCGACATCGGCATTCTCGGTCTTTGCACCAAAGTAAGCGGTGGCGCCGCTTGTCCTAGTCTTTCTCCTCAGAAGAGGAGAGGCTTCGGCGCAAATTGCGTTGACGCTACGAGGACCTAATGTGGCAGCAGTTACTTCTGTCTGGAAACAAGCTGACGCCATTGCCTTCCCCGGCCATCAAGTGGCTGTCACCCGAACAGCCGAAACAACCCCTTGCTGTAGTTGAGGTGCCCAAGCCTGGGCCGGTTGTTCGGCCGAAGCCAGCTGCCCCACTGATTGTGGTGGAACCTCCGCCTCCGCAACCGAAATCGGGGGCGCCGACCAAGGACTCTCGGTCGGGTCAGGGTCTGCCCCACAGGTTATCGGTCACCCTCACTCCCGACCATCCTCGGAGGGTGGAGGGTGGCTCAGGCCCCAGGCAGCTCTTCTGGACTCCTCGGAGTCCGACGACGACTCCTCCCTGTTTTCCAGGCCCCTTGACCTGGAGTCCTCCGGGGGCAGTCGAGGGACGAGAGCCCATCGTCTTTTATGGGTCTGCTTCGGCTCATCTCGGAGTCCACTGGGATGCAGCTCGAGCCCGTATCCAAGCGGGCCAAGTACCTCCTGACGGAGATACTGGACTGAGGGGATTCACCCACGGAGGCCTTTCCGGTGGCTGAAGCCATTGTTGGCCCAGCCTTGGAGCTTTGGCAGTGGCCAGCTTCCTGTCCTGCACCTTCGGCCAGGATGGCCAGGAAGTATGCAGTCCTTACCGGCTCTTTGTCCGTTTTTTTGGAGCACACCTCTGCGCAGAGATTGGTCACTGATAGCATTTTCCGGCGTTCCGGGAATGCTAGGGATGTGGATAAGCCCCCTGACAAGGAGTCCAAAAAGATGGACTATGCCGGGCGCATGGTGCATGCTGCGTCCTCCCTTGGCCTCCGCCAGGCCAGCTTGGCCATGCTGATGGCACACTTCTCCCACGCCCTCATGGGCTCCCTGGATGAGGTGAACCCTCATCTCCCGGCCGACCTGCAGACCACGGTCAAGCAGGTGCGGGACCAGGGAAGGGTGGTGGCAAAACAGCAGCTCCAAATGGCTCTGGACATTGGAGACTCCTGTGCCACGTCAGTTGCGGCTGCAGTGGCCATGTGCCGCAGAACATGGCTGAGGATATCCACCTTCACGGCGGATACCCAGCATAAACTGGCAGATGTCCCCTTCCTGGGGACTGATCCGTTCGGCCCTGGAGTGGAAGGCCACCTCCAGCAGATCGAAAAGTCCAATGCTACCCTGGACTCTGTCACCTCTGCCCAGAAGGACAAGGGCTGTCGTCAACAACATAAGTCCTTTCACCCTTCTGCGCCTGCGGCACGTCCAGCCCAACAGCACCAGCATCAGGGCCAGCAGGCTCGTGCTTGGCATCCCAAAGCCAAGCCTGCAGCTTCCTCTAACAGGAAGCAGGGAGGAAAAGGCCCAGGAGGTCCCTTGGCCGGTCCCTCCTCCAAGCCTGCCCAGTGACGGGTTGAGGGGTGTCGCCCCCAGCCTCGTCCCCCCCCCTGGGTTCCTCCCGTGGGGGGACAGCTCCGCCACTTCCTTTCCGCCTGGTCTATTATCACTATGGACCCCTGGGTGTTGGAGGTGGTAGGAAAGGCCTGCCCCTGGAGTTGAGCAGGCCCGCCCTTCCGGCCGTCGCCCCTCGGGGGCTACGGGGTCCGCAGCCTTTCTGTCGGCTCGCCGACAGACATCGACACTGCTCTCGAAAAGAGGCTGATGGAAGGTGGCGGATCCTCCACCAGACCCGGGGTTTGTGTCCAGGTACTTCCTGGTCCCGAAACGGACGGGGGGCTGGCGCCCCATTCTAGACCTGCACGACCTGAACAGGTTCCTAAGATCTCAAACCTTCAGGATGGTCACTCTGGCTCAGATCATTCCATCCTTGGAACGAGGCATGTGGTTCTGCTCTCTGGACCTCCAGGACGTGTTCTTTCATGTCCCAATCCGTCCGTCCTACCAGAGATTCCTCCGCTTAAGGGCAGAGAGATCCCTCTAAGAGTTCCGGGCCATGCCCTTTGGCCTTTCCCTAGCTCCCAGGGTCTTCACCAAATGCATGGCAGTGGTGACAGCATTCCTGCGGCACCGAAGGGTCCGGGTGTACCCCTACCTGGATGACTGGCTGATTGCAGCCTCCTCCAGAATGGAGGTGGAGTGGTCCAGAGATCTGGCCCTCCAGGTTTGCTCTCAGGTTGGCCTCCTCATCAACGAGGCCAAGTTGGAACTCGTGCCAAAGCAGGTGATACAATTCATCGGGGCAGAGCTTGACTCTCTTCGAGCCAGAGCATGGCTCCCGGTGGACAGGGCCGAGGTTCTTTCCTCCTTTGCCCAATCATTTCAGGTTGGGCAATTGCGCCCTGCCCGGGACTTCCTGCGCCTCCTGGGCCTCATGGCGGCCTGCACCAGCATGGTCCGTTAGTACATGTGTCCCTTCAATGGGGCTGGCCAGCCAATGGTCACAGCACTCCGATCCCTTGGATTAGCTAGTGACAGGACCCAGGGATGTGGAATGCCCTCCAGTGGTGGACCGTTCCAGCACATCTGCAAGAGGGCATCCGTTCGTCCGCCCGAGCCGATCGGCTCTCTATCGACCGATGCCTCTGATAGGTTGGGGTGCCCATCTGGGGAGCACAGAGCTCGGCCTCTGGTCCCTCGGGAGTCCGATGTCACATCAACCTGCTGGAGCTTCAGGCGGTTCGTCTAGCCCTCACCGTCTTCACTCAGTTTCTGCGGGGTCAAGTGGTCCAGGTCCAGACGGACAATACCACGACCATGTACTACCTAAACAGCCAGGGCAGGATGCTCCATGTCTCTGTGCAGGGAAGCTCTCCGCATTTGGTCACTCATGCGCAGCCTGGAGGAGGATCTCCTTGCCATCCATGTGGCAGGAGCCTCCAACATTCTGGCCGATGCCCTAAGCCAGATAGGGGCTGCGTCCCATGAGTGGTCTCTCCTGCCAGAGGTAGTACAAGATCTGTTCTCCCACTGGGGCATGCCTCAGGTGGACCTGTTTGCCTCCAGGGAGAATGCGAAGCTGAGACTGTTTCATGCCCGCCTCCCTCAGCAGGGCTCGCTGCAGGGGGATGCCTTCTTGAGGCCATGGACCCCGGGCCTCTTCTACGCCTTTCTCCCATTTCCCTTGATCCACAAGGTGCTTCTCAAGGCGAGGAAGGACAAGGTGCAGGTGATTCTGGTAGCTCCAGACTGGCCCCGCCAGTTCTGGTATCCAGATCTCCTCAGTCTCAGCTCCAGGCTCCCGAGGCGGCTCCCAGCCCGCCCAGACCTGATCTCAGTCAATCAGGGGAAGGTATTCCATCCGGACCTTCAATCCCTGCACCTGGTGGCCTGGTTCCTGAGCGGCTAGAGTTCCAGGCCTTGGGTCTTTCCGATGAGGTCCTCAACGTTGTTGAGGCGTCCCGTAAGGAGTCGACCAGGAAATGCTATGCCTTCAAATAGAAGAGATTCTCCATTTGGTGTCAGGGCAAGGGCTTGGACCCTTCCTTCTGTTCCTTGGCAAGCATTCTGGACTACCTGTGGTCCCTTTCTCAGCAAGGGCTTCGGTCGACGACCCTTAAGGTGCACCTGGCAGCCATCTCTGCTTACCGGGCGCGGGCCGGGAAGCAGTCGGTGGCTCAGGAGAAGGTGGTAGGGTGCTTTTTCAAAGGTCTTGATCACATATCCCCTCCAGTGCGAGAACCTCCACCTCCATGGGATCTACTGCTGGTATTGGCTAAGCTCATGGGCAAGCCATTCAAACCGATGCACATATGTGACATCTCTCACCTGTCGTGGAAGACCGCCTTCTTGGTTGCTATCACATCAGCCAGAAGGACGGGAGAGCTCCAGGTGCTTTCCATCGAGTCTCCTTATCTGGTCTTCCACAGGGACAAGGTTGTCCTGCGCCGCCACCCGAAATTCCTTCTGAAGGTGGTGTCGGAGTTTCACCTTAACCAGGTGTTGACTCTGCCGGTGTTCTACCCCAATCACACCTCGGAGGCCGAATATAGGCTCCATACTTTGGACCCTAGACGAGCGCTCGCTTACTTCAAGGAGCGGACGGCTGAAGTTCAGAGAGAGGTTCGCCAGCTGTTTGTCACCTACGCTGAAGCCGCACCTGGCAGACCTGCAGCCAAGTGGACGATAGGTAGGTGGGTCACCTCCTGCATAGATCTCTGCTATAGAATGGCGGGCATGGAGCATCCCAGAGGGATAAGAGCTCATTCTACCCGCCATACCGCTGCATCGGTGGCTGCTTCCAGGAAATCTGCAGGGCTGCTACCTGGAAGTCAGCACACACCTTCATCACCCACTACCACATCGACGTTGAGTCACGCCGGGTTGCTGGTTTTGGGGCCTCAGTTCTCCAGTCTTTATTTCCTAAGTAGGGGGTGTGCGCCTTGCCTCCCTCCTCCTGGAGAACTGCTAGGAGTCTGCCAGACAGTGTGGATGAACAACATATCCATGTCCCTAGAAATACAGGTTACTCACCTGTAACAGGAGTTCTAGGAATGGTATATGTTGTTCATCCACTATCCATCCTAGCTTCCCGGCCAGGCACAACCTGGCTTCCAGCGAGCTAGATCTGGTGTCATGGGGTGGGCCGAGTTTTACCACCCGGTGGGTGGGAGGAGCCAGCTTGAAGACCTTCCGCAAGATTTAAAGCGGCAAGGAACCTGCCAGACAGTGTGGATGAACAACATATACCATTCCTAGAATTCCTGTTACAGGTGAGTAACCTGTATATCTGGCACAACAACAAATACAAAAATATTTGAAATGCAGAAAGCTCTTTTCCTATTTTTCCTCACAAAAACTAAAGGCGACATTGTATGATCATGATAAACCACTCCAGGGTGTGGGTTATGCTGGATTTACCATGGCTGACCTGGTTTGACCACTCAGCTTGTGAGCTCATGGCCAAACCACACCAGCCGTGGGTAATCCAGCATAACTCACACCCTGTCATGGTTTATTGCTTAATTGTGAAATGGATAGTAAGAATGCTGAAACCTGATTGGCTGAAAGCTGCTTTCAGCTGAGCCATTATCCCAGCACAACAGCCCGGCTGAAAGAAGCGCCAGGCAATCAGGATTCAGCACTCATCTGCAGGGCAATCCACTTAAGTCCTAGCCTGATCTGTACTGGCATCTTCTGTGGCTGTTTTCTTGAAGCCCTGGTCATACTCCTAATGTCAAGCGCAGCTTGAACAGCATCTGATTCATCATGAATCAGCTGTTCATTAGCGGCGGCTGTTTTCTCAACAGATGGGTTTCACAAAACTGAGCACTAAGCAAAATCACTTACCACCTCTGTGTCCTTACACTCTCTTTCACGCTGACACACTCGCTGTACCACTAGCTTACAACCGCCACACACGCCAAGATCCTGTAACTGCTGATCTCCTACTTGTGCTGATCAGTTTTGCTACCGCACAAATATGTAACCCCTCAACAGCGTTACTGTTCCTCAGTACTGTGACCAGTTCTAGTGACCAAGTTCCCAAATGATGGGAAACTAGCTGGTGTGCCACTGCTCCATTCTTGCTTGAAAGGAGCATTGTTTCTGCACTGTTGGCGCCACCTTCTGCCGATACACCAGCACTGCATCAGCTGTATGGACTACTTTTTTAAAACATTAACTATTTTTCTTTAAAATCCTATAATTGAAGAAAAACTAATTTCTAAAGTAATGGAACCATTTATAATCGCTGTAAGGCACTCCAGAGTGTGTGTTACGGTGGGCTAACAGCCCTTTTATTTATTTATTTAAGCGTTTTACCAGGCAGGCATACTGAGCAGGGTACCGCTCGATTCCAGATGTGCCTGGGGGGGAGAAATACAGTAAAATACAAACAGCAAATACAAACAAATGTACAGTTAAGTAACAGTAGAAATACAATGGAGTAAATGTAGAATATGTACACTTAATTTGCCCTGAGGAAGAAAGACAATAATGCAACATGTATCGACGATCGCAGCGGGACAGTTTTGCAGAACTACTAGCTACTAGCTGAAGGGCCTGAATGCACAGCAGTATTTGCATGTCTGAGTTGTAAGATAGCAAACATTGTGTAAAGGCAGAGATAGGGATCTGTGAAATGCGAGTGTGAAGTAGAGCTGCACAATAAAATTGAACAGAAATTGGCGATGGGCACAATTCTAGGTCCTCAGTAGTGCAAGTTGCATGAGCAAGTAGTGGAGAAGTGCATCTTGAGGAGGGAGCTGAGATGTAGTCTGCTGGAGGTGTGCCTAATGACAACCGGCAATGAGTTCCATATTTTGGCATACGGTATTTAAAGGCAGCCTGGCCAGTGGCGGTGGACATGTGAGGACGTGGAGTAGCCAGGAATCAATGTTTCTGAGTGAGTACCTGGCAGGGGAAAGGCTGCTAGGGCGGCTGCAAGGTAAGAGGGAGGGACTGTGCCAAAATTTCACTGTGGTCCTAGCACAGTGGATCAGTCTCCCGATCGTGGAGGAGGGAGGTCTAAAGACCGTATAGGTCACAGTGATGGGTTGTGGGTGGGGGAGTCTAGGGCAAACGACAGAAAGAGTGGAAGAGAGGATCAAGTCTGGCTAGGGAGGACTTGGGAGCTGCACTATAGACTATGTCCCCATAGTCCAGTATTTGGAGGATCATTTTTTGGACAATTGCTGAGCGCGTTGGCAGGGGGATGCAACTTCTGTTGCGGTATAAAGCACCCATCGTGGGGTGCAGTTTCTTGTGGATAGCATTGATATGCCCCGAAAAGTCAAGGTGCTGTTCAAGCCAGACCCCAAGATATCTGAAGGATGTACACGCCTCCGGGGAGCCATCAAGGGTGTGGAAGATAGGGGAGGTGGGAAGTCAGGAGAGTTTTGCCCTTGTGCTGAATGTGAGGGAGACAGTTTTCTTAGGATTTAGAAAGAGTTGATTAAAGTGAAACCATAGTTGGACATTGTTAAAGTCCTGCTGAAGTCTGGTTGCTAATTCAGAGGAGGATGAACCTGAGGCATACAGTACTGTATCGTCTGCATATATGTGAATGGAAGTATGTGGGCAGGCAGAAGGCAGATCATTTAGGAAGATGGAGAACAACATTGGGCCAAGGACTGAGCCTTGGGGGACCCCTGTAGTGACAGGATGGGAGGTGGAGGTGAAAGAGCCAATTCGGACTGATTGGGACCTGCCTGCCAGGTATGAACGGAACCAGCTGGTGGCAGATCCTGCTAGACTGGCGAGGAAGCTTGGACAGTAGCAGGGTGTGAGAGACCATATTGAAGGCCTTAGCAAGGTCGACGAAGATAGGCGAGGTGATTCCCGATTATCCATTCCCGTGAAGATGGAGTCAGTGAGTCTTAGGAGAGGTAATGGTGGAGTGCAGTTCCTAAAACCAGACTGGTATGGAGTGAAGAAGGAGATGGAGTCGAGAAAGGAGGAGGCTGAGAGAGGATGAGGCGCTCCTGGATTTTGGCTACGGATGTGAAGAAGAGATAGGGCGTTAGTTGCAGGGAGGAGGGATCGCCACCTTTATGGAGGGGGATGACTGTAGCATGTTTCCAAGTAGATGGGATTGAACCATGTGTGAAGGAGAGGTTAAAGAGAGTGGCCAATGGGCTGGCAATTGCTGGGGCAGATAAGTGGAGCATTCTGGAGTCAAGACCCGAGGGACATTTACCTTTGGAGGGATTGAGTGACCATAGGGCTTTTATTACCTCTGATGGAGTAACTAGGGGAAAGGAGAAGTTAGGGGATGGAAGTGTTACTGGGGTAGAAGTGGATGGCTGCATGGGGTGGAACGCAAGCAAGGACAAGAGAGCGGACGCCCAGCTTGTGAAAAATGAGTTAAGCTCAGTGGCCACAGAGCTCGGTGCAGTGACAATGTTGCTTGCTATGTTGAGGGCTGGTATAGGGGGTTGGGCTGGTGGAGAGAAGAGAGATTTAATTGACTTCCAAAACTTTGCTGGGTGATTGAAGTTAGTGTGGAAGGACGCCTTAAAGTAATTAGTTTTGGCCTGATGGATAAGCCTCGTGCAGGCATTCCGCAGTGAGCGGTAGTGTTGTAGTGCCACTTGAGAACCTGATACCTTTTAGGTTTTCCAGGCTTGGTTCCTGACTCGAACTTGATCTGTGAGATCGGCAGTCACCTAGGGCAAGTGGGCACCCCTTACTCTGGACCTTCTGAGTGGCGCATAGTAGTCCCAGATAGCAAGGAGTCTGGACTTGAAGAATTCAAGGTCATCGACGATCGAGGGTGCTCGTGGGATGTAGGGCCAATCAACATTATTCAGGTCAGTTAGGAGTGCTGTCAGGTCCAGGGATTTATAGGACCTGTGAGTAGAGTACGGGGGGGGGCTGAGCTTTGGGTCTGAATTTTTCCGCACCATATAACTCATGTGGTGATCACTAAGAGTCCAGTAGGAGACCAGCATAGAGTATACAATGGGGGTGGGAGGTCAGGGCCCAATCCAGTAGTGTATGGTTTTTGGATTTGTGCTTCAGGCGAGTGGGTTCTGTTATTTGCTGGGATAGGTTCAGTGCATTCACTTGGCTTCGTATTTTGGAGCTAGCACTGGAGAGCCAGTTCAGGTTGAAATCACCAAGTATATGTAGCTGTCCACCTGCCGCAAGGGATTTTAGAGTGCCCAAGTGGTCCAGGACATCGGGCAGCAGGGTATCCGGGGAGCAGTAGGATCCTGCTACGTAAAGGGGAATTGTGTGAGGTAGTGAAATTTTAATTAACAGGGAGTATATAGTCAGCATGGGCACGGAAAGCCTGATTGGGGTAAACTGGAGCCTGGAGGAGATGAACATGGCAGTGCCCCCACCCCTCTTTTTACTCTGACGGTCCTGCAGAATGAAGGAGTAGCAAGAGACCGAGAACTCTACTTCCAGATTATGGGGCTTCAGCTAGGTTTCAGTACTGATTAGGATATCGGGGCACAGAGAAAGGACACTTGGTTATAGTGCCGTGAGTTTGTTCAGGATGCTGCATATATTTAGGTGTGCTATTTTGAAACCCCTTGGTAAGTGGAGAGTAGGGGGAGGGAGGGAGGTGTCCAGTGTGGGGGGTGGTTGGACCAGTGTTTCGCTCAACATCCCCGGCTAGGAGGGAGAAGCAGTAGGGTCAATAGCCATTTTATAGCCCATTGTGACTTGCGGTGGGCAGGGGGTTGCTGAGGTGTACTCGAGGCATGTGAGGAGTTGATTGGAGGGGAGACTTTAGGGCCATCAACCCCACATGAAAGGGGGGAGGATGGCAGCTTCAAGTTCACAGTCATACATGTGATATGGAAGGGGCTACCCAAAGGAGGAGGTTGTGTGATAGGGCTGCATGGCAATAATGGTGTCCATTATTAGGGAGTTAGGTTGCTGTTGCTGTTCTGGGTAGGAGGAGGGTGGGAGGGATGATGTAGATATGAGTAGGCAGACTGTTACTAGAGAGAGAGAGGCATCATGGTAAACTGAGTTTAGGCAGCAGCAGCTGCAAGAGCGGCCACTAGTGTGGGGGAGTATAAACTGCAAAGGCAAAAGTGGGCTAATTGGTTCTAGCAGTCATGAGGGACAACCTATATAGCTGACAACTCACCAAGGGTGGTGGTGGGGGGTGTCGAAGACTCACTCACAGAGCGCACAACAAGCTGGTGCTCTGCCTTGGCCAGCAGCGCAGTACCTGGGGAGATTCTGCGTTGTGCTTGGAGGAGGGCAGGAGATCCTGTTGGCCCTTGTGACCACCGGAGGAGCTGGGGACAGCTGGGGAGAGAAGAAATGGTCTGGATTAAATAAGGTAGGGAGAAGGAGGAGCTGCCTAGAATTAATATGCAGCAGGAGGCTTCCTAGCTCGAGTTACCTCGGTTTGTGAAATGAAAATTAGGTTCTAAAAATCCGAATTAAACCTTGGTAAAATGTGGCACCTGAATTCAAATTAAATTAGAGGAGCTTTGCACTTAAGGCATCCAGTTAATACAACGTACCACAGTAGTACGGGGGAAAGCAGTAGGCTGGGTAGAGAACTTAATGTGTGTGCAATAAAATAGTAAAGGGACTTAGAGCTGCAATTAGCCTCACTAGCACCATGTTTTTTTAAGGTGTACTAGACCCTAAATGCTGTCCTCAAACAATGGTTAAATAAATACAGGATGCAGTGCAAAACTTAGTAACAAATAACACAAACGCATAAACCCCAATAAAGGTTCGCTTCTATCACAGTGCTGGCAACAAGTCTTTTACAGCAGAAAATAAAGATCTTCTTAAAGTTCCCTCCAGCTTTGCATAAACACTGCACAATTGTGGTGGAAGGTAGTCAAAATAAAACTATCTGTGAGGCTCTGCCGATAGTAAATCTAGGGTCTTTGTTTGAAAAAAGGTGCCTAAATTCCACTCACTCACAGAGCGCACAACAAGCTGGTGCTCTGCCTTGGCCATCAGCTCAGTACTTGGGGAGGTTCTGCGTTCTGCTTGGGGAGCGAGGAGATCCTGTTGGCCTCGCGACCAGCCGGAGGAGCTGGGGACAGCTGGGGAGATTCTGCATTGTGCTCGGGAGGGCAGGAGATCCTGTTGGCTCTGCGACCACTGGAGGAGCTGGTGACAGCTGGGGAGATTCTGCATTGTGCCTGGGGCAGGAGATCCTGTTGGCCCTCGCGACCACCAGAGGAGCTGGGGACAGTCACAGAACACACAAGCTGGTGCTCTGCCTTGGCCAGCAGCTCAGTACCTGGGAGGTTCTCGTTGTACTCTGAGGAGGCAGGAGATCCTGTTGGCCCTCGTGACCACCGGAGGACCCGAGTGGTCGAAGTACTCGGCTTTGCCCCGTACTTCAGCCCACCCAAGGCGGGCTGTTATCCTACCATAACACACCCCCTGTTGTGCCTTATTGCTTATATTTTGTCTATCCTTTTTTTTTTTTTTCAGAATAAATGTATTACTACTTCTATTTGAAAATATAGCTTTTGTTTAATTATGGTAGAATGCTTATAGCAATTACGGCTGGGAAAACTGGACCTAAAAAGGAAGCAAAGAGTATGTATGTTGAGATGGGGTGGGCTAGAGTTGGCTTGTAAGGACTTGAAGTAGGATGGAGAGGGTGTGAAAGACAGGCTAAATGCAAATACAAACATAAGAAGTATGGTCAAGGAGCAGATAATTTCAGAGCAGAAAAGAGGAGGTACAGATGAGTGGGGAAAGCTAGTCCAGCTCTGGTGTGTCTGTGGAAGAAGGCGGCTGATAGGCATAGGAGACTGTAGGAGGGTAGGAGAAGAAAAGAGGACACAAAAGGAGGGAGTTGAGATTAGCAGGAGAGGGAACCAAATCAGAATTTGGAGATGAAGGATACAAAGTAGCAGTGGTGTGTGCACTCTCATGCAAGGGGAGAAAGGGGGGAGAAAGAGAAAGAAGAGGAAGAAAAAAAACTGTGTATTTGAGGAGGACCATCTAGGACAAAGGAAGAAGAAGCAGTGGAAATCTGTATAGCTATGCATGAATTCACATTAGTAAAAGAAAAGGTTGCTCCCTTCTTAACTTGGTTTCTTCTAGTGGACTTCATCCATAGCCAGATGCTGCCCATCTTTCTTCCCCTGTATGTGGTATTTGGATATAATGTATAATGCAAAATATTAGCAAATCTTATATTCCGCGCTCTCTAGGTAGCGGCGTATATCTGCATCAATTTATATTGGCGTATTTGGCTTTAAATCTGCCCTAAGTCTGCTCTCAGACACCATTTGATGTTAGATGCTGTTAGATACAGTACAGTATGATTTGATCACTGACTGCATCACAAAAGAGACATGAACGTCGTTTAACTCTCGTTCAACTCTTGCTGGTGATTCTAACAATGAGGATAGGAATAACGATGATAGGATTTGAGTGGATGGTCAGTGCAGTATGTGTGCGGGGGGGGGGTCGTATGAATGAAGTAGGTGTTGGTAAATAAAGATGGTGGTAATACAAATAGCGAGCAGAGGTAACAAATGGGTGAGGTTACTACAAGGGGTAATGTGAGCAGGGGATACTAATGGGGTACAGAAGTATGAATGAGCAAATGGGGTTATGGTAAACGACTGATGGAGCCGCTGAAAGGAACCATGTGGACAGGACATTTATAGATGGCAGGACAAGGAGGTTAAGGAAAGGACAAGGTACAGTAGTTACTCACACACAGTGGAGAAAATGTCAATGGTGATGTGGGTAATGGTACTGCAACTGATTAATAATTCCTATTGCAAGTATTTTTTTGCTTAAAATAAATATCAGCTGTCTTTATACAGTATGTCCATGCTTTACTTCAGTTCCGCGGATATAGCTAATATTTTTTGACAGCGAAATTAAGCAGTTTCACAGTAGTAGATACGTTGATCTACTTGCAGGATGATCTCCCCTTTAGTGGGAAAGATCTGAAGGTTGGAGGTAACCACATATGCGGTATAGTGGTGACCATGTGACTGCAGTTTGAATGTGATTGGACAGTTTCTGAGTGCTGGCTCCTCAAGCCTGAATGATGCAGTGTGTTGGGCAATGGATGAATACCACTAGAAAAACAGTTACAGGTGACTAATCTTTTTGTGCTATATGTCCTTTATATAAGACTCCCATTTTATATAGTCTTCTATCTTCCAGGTGGCTTGGGCAACAACACAATATGTTGGTTGTGGATATCTGAGTGGCACAGAATGTCCTAGAAAGTTTACTTATGTTGTTTGCAACTATGGTCCACCGTAAGTATATTAACACAAGCTTGAATACTATTTATAATTATTTATAAATAGGCTTAAAAATTTGATTGTGGGTGCTGGCTTGGTGCAATGGAAGCACTACCGTCCACCACGTTGGCGTCCAAGGATTGGGAGTGATCTTGGGTTGCTGGTGATGTTGGGAAAAGATTGAACACTCGATAGGCTGCTTTCCTCTCCTGGGGTGGGTGGATTGCTGGCTCTGTTAAATGACTGCCACCAGGTGGAAGCCTGGTGGTAGTACGGGCAAGGGTGTAGGCAGACATACTCACTGTACACATTTGTGTACAGTGATCTTCCTGGACTAAAAATCTTCATTCATTCACACTAATGGGACTACCCCAGAGGCGCCAGGACCCAGCGGGAGCCAAAAATCTTCAGGAGGGCCGGGGCCAAGGTGTGACCGTGCATGTGTGGTACTGCCAGGCTGGCTCACGCCTGTATGGGCTATCTTGGTGTCGATCCTCCAGCTGCCTCAGTTCCTTTTCTCCCACCATAGAGTGCACTTAATTGATGACGTCACTCGCCCATTGGGAGTCAAACTTCTTGTCTATACGACAGCAGCTTTTAGTCATTCAGTTCATTAATTTTAAATGCTTTTCTAACCACCAGTAATACTCAGGTAGTCATAACTTCTGCAGTGTCCCTTAAGACTGAGCTGCCGGAGAGATGGAATGCTATGCAAATGATGGAATCTTTGCATGTGCTATTTTCAAACACTGCCACTAACCAACTGCCGTGGTTCTAAACCCTCAATTTCCCTCTCCACCCGTCAAGACCACAAGCCTTTAGTTTCTCTCCTCCTCATCTAGTCAGGCACGTTAACATGTCATAAAATACATAAGTATTTTTATTATTTTCTTATATTGCCTCTAACTAGTGTTATTAGTTATAAAACCATTGTTTTAGTTTTAAATTCTTTGTTTCTCAGTTTCTCCTGGTTGGTATAACTGATGGGAACGGGCTTTCTTTAGTGTTTTCAGAGTTCTCCGACTAAGGAACTCTGTTAGTTTTATTTAAATTTAAAATTTTTATATTCAAACAACATGAAGTCTTGCTGTATTCTGACTATCTGCAGTTAGCTCCTGCCTTTAAACTGCCCTGGAGAACAAAGGGTTAACTTTCTATGCAGTGCATAGAATGTTGAGCTCGAGCTCGGTTGAGGTCTCTGTCTGCAGCCCTTTGAAACCCAACCGTCAGATTCTTTACTCCGCCTCACTGAACAGTCGCTCTGGAGATTTCTCCTTCAGCTCGGTTCAAAAGTCGGTCAAAGTGTCGGTTTAAGCGAAATTAGTCTGAATTTAATCCGTATAGTCGGTTCAGGCTCTGTCTGCGGTACCGAGTACTAGATAGTAGTTTCTGATTATTGTGTGGAAATTGTAAGTTTGTTAGATTGGTTCGGCTGAACCGATCCCTTAAATTGATTTTCTGTACTTTATTTTAGTGTGTGGTTACCGGTCCTTATCGGTTCTAACAAAAAAACATATTTTAGACGTTTTTTTTCTAACACCCATGACACGGTTAGGAACCAATAAGGGAGTCTTGCCTGGTGGTTGCCGAAAAAAGGGTAAGTTTGAGTAGGTTGGCCATGTCTGAGAAACCCAAGAAAAAAACCGGGCCCACTGGGTTTCAACACTGCAGTGAGTGTGGGAAAGTCTTTGCCAAGGCCGACCCCCAAACCACCTGTGTTTATTGTCTGGGGTTTGAACACCTTCGATACAGACTGCCAAATTTGTAAAAATTTTCCTAACACTACCTTAGAAAAGAGATTAGGTAGACTTAGGGAAAAGGAAGCCGAAAAGTCCGCTGACCCGGATTGCCAGCCCGGTTCAGTTCCGACCGAACCAGAAGGAGTGCCCTCTGACCAGGGCGATACTTCTTCGGGCAAGAGGAGAGCCAATCCTGAGGGATCGGTTCCTACAAAAAGGAAAACAAAAGACAAGTCAGCCGGTTCAGATCCAGAGGTTCATGTTCCGGCCGCTGATGATTGCCCGAGGATTGATTGTTGAATCGCTTCGCCGGGTTCCACGAACCTCCGCCTCCATTAGCTAGGGGCTCAATTGTCGGTTCACTGGTTCAGGAGTATGCCCTGAAGATTTTATGAACGGAATTTGAGGAGGAGGGATTTTGAACAAGATGATGACTGTGATGGAGCAGAAAGTCTGGATGTGCCCATTGAACCGACATCTATGAGTCCCCTCCCACTATTTGTTTTACAGGAAAGTGACATCTCTTCAGCTTCCTATGGAGGAAGCTACAGAGGATCAAGAGGAACCTGATTGTGTAGAGATGCTGGACATCCCAGAGTCCAGGAGGCTGTCTATTCCCTTGCACAAATCTTTTGGGAAACAGACTCAAAAAATGTTAAAGTCTCGTAATTCTGTACCTCCTGTTGATAGAAGGATGGGTAGAGGTACACCTTATCAGGCTCAGACACAGAGTTTTCTGCCAACAATGCAGCCATGTTGGGTCGTGCAGCCTGCAGCCTGTGACAGGGCTAATGTCCCCTTGGCTTCACACCCCCCAGATAAAGACTCCAGGAGGATGGATGCCTTGGCAAAGAAGCAGTACATGGCATCCTCTTTGGGACTCAGGCAGGCTAATTTTATGGCCTATACAGCCAGGTACCAAAAGTCCAGGTGGAACACTGTACTAGCACTGGCTAAACAGGCCTCCCCCCAGCTTGCCAAGTAGCTGGAGGAGGTGGCTGCGGATGGGATTGAGGCATCTAAGGTACAGTTCCATGCTGCTGTGGACTCCAACGATGTGTCAAGAGTCATGGCTACATCTGTTGCTCTTCGGAGAATGGCTTGGCTCAGATGTACTAGCCTCTCACAGGACACCCAGGCTAAGGCCATGTATTTCTCTGTGGAAGGTAATTCTCTGTTTGGGGAGCAGACAGAGAATTGCATGAAGAAAATGGAGGAATATAGGACCACTTATAGGAGTGCACAGGCCAAGGAGAGGCAGGCAACTCCTCAAAGGCAGCATTCTAGGGGCAGGGGCAGGCCTCTTCATAGGCCTTTCTACCAAGCACAGGCCTCTTCTCCCTTTTCACAGAGGGGGTTCTTCAGAGGGAGAGGCAGAAGGGGGATGAGCAGGGCTGCATCCACTCCTCAACCTAAGGCCCCTGCCAAGCAGACACCCTGATGGGTCTGCCCAGGTTGACTCTCCTATCCCTGTAGGGGGCAGGCTGGCTTACTTTGTCCAGGACTGGGTGTCTGTTACTTCAGACAAGTGGGTCCTGGAAGTGGTAAGCCAGGGACTAGTTCTCAGCTTCAAAAAATTTCCGAAGATGAGAGCCAGATCTTTTCCACCTGCAAGTCTCTCTGAAACCCTTACCCTAGAGGCAGAGGTTTCATCTCTTCTGGCCCTAGGAGCCATAGAGAGAGTTGCTACCCTACACTGGGGCAAAGGTCTGTAGTCCAGGTACTTCCTTACCCCCAAAAAAGGCAGGGTAGTGGCGACCCATCCTAGATCTAAGATACCTGAACAAACACCTTTTAAAACCAAGGTTCAAGATGGTGACTCTGGGAATAATTCTTCCCTCTCTAAGGCCAGGGGACTGGCTAATCTCCCTGGACCTCAAAGATGCCTACTTTCACATTCCCATCAGGTGCTCCCACAGTAAGTAGCTCAGGTTCAAGTTGCCCTCAGGCCATTATCAGTTCAAAGCAATGCCCTTCGACCTAACATCAGCTCCAAGGGTTTTTACGAAGTGCCTGGCAGTAGTAGTGGCCTTTTTAAGAAGGCAGATTTCCATCTTTCCATATCAGGATGACTGGCTCATAGTGGGTCAGTCTCCAGACCAAGTCAAGTCAGAACTGCAAGTGACCCAACAAGTGCTATCTTCCCTGGGGTTTCCTTCTCAACCTTCCCAAGTCAGTCCTCAAACCATTGCAGCTCCTTACCTTTATAGGGGCAGAGCTAGATGCTTTCAAAGCAAGAGCCTTTCTTCCCCTTGAAAGGGCAAGAGTTCTTGTGGAACTGCCTTCTTCCTTCAGCCTTCAAGTGTCTCGACCAGCAAGGAACTTCCTTCAGCTCTTGGGCCGCATGGCAGCTTCTACAGTAGTGGTCCAAGGGGCAAGATTTCAGATTAGGGACATTCAGTTCCATCTGAGGCTTTTGGTCCCAAAGAAGGACCCTCTTACCAAACTGATTCCAGTGACTCGGACACTGATCCAGGCCTCAATGGTGGCAGGATCAGGACAATTTAAGGCAAGGGTCCCATTTGTCACCCAGTCTCATTCGGTGGTCCTTACCACGGATGCTTCCCTATTGGGGTGGGGAGCTCATCTGGGAGCTCTCACAGCCCAGGGACTGTGGTCCCCTCAGGAGTCCCTTCTTCATATCAATCTTCTGGAACTCAGGGCAGTTTTTCTGGCCCTGCAAGCCTTTTCTCAGACTGCGCAGAACAAGGTGGTTCAGGTCAGAACAGATAATACTACAACCATGTGGTACATCAACAGGCAGGGAGGCACTCGGTCTATGACCTTCTGCACGGAAGCCATGAAATTGTGGTCACAGGCTTATTCTTTGCAGACCTCTCTGATGGCAGTCCACCTTCCAGGAAAGGACAATGTGCTGGCAGATGCACTGAGCAGGATCTCCCAGGGCCATCACAAATGGTCCCTGGACCCCCTGGTGTTAAAAGTGATTTTTTCAAAGTGGGGCACTCCAGAGATGGATCTCTTTGCAGCCCCAGACAATCATCAACTTCCTCTGTTTTGTTGCAGACCCCCAGTCTTGGTCTCAGTCCCTCTGGATGCTCGGATTCTGAACTGGGAAGGTACATTTCTGTATGCCTTCCCTCCCTTTCCTCTTCTGTTCAAAGTTCTAGTCAAAATAAAGTCACAACCTTGCAAGGTGATCCTGATTGCTCCAGACTGGGCCAGACAGCCTTGGTACCCCTGTTGCTGTCTCTAGCAGTCCATCTTCCGTCTCTTTCCAGGAATTACAGCCTGTTAACCTCCTCTCAGGGAGGATTTGGTACCCAATTTTCGATCTTTCAATCTCAAGACATGGCTCTTGAAGAGTTAGAGTATGCAGATTTGCATCTGCCTCAGGAGGTTCTGGATATTCTCAAAGCTTCTCAAAAACCCTCCACCAGAAAGACTTATAACTCCAAATGGAAGAGATTCAGCATTTGGTATTCCAAGAAGCATATTTCCCCAGACACTGCTGAATTGCCTACAGTTCTGGATTATATGGTCCATCTTAATGGCCTAGGCCTCAGACCAGCTACTCTCAAGGTACACTTGACAGCTGTTTCTGCTTTTTCTGTCAGTGAGGAAGTCTTCCTCACTATCATCTCATCCTGTGTTCTGTAAATTTTCAAGGGATTGCTTCATAGCAATCCTCCTTCAAGGATCCTGCCCCTGCCTGGGACTTGCATGTTTGCATTGCTCAACTGATGCAACCTCCTTTGAGCCTATGTCCTCAGCAGAGCTTAAGTACTTGACTTGGAAAACTGCGTTTTTAGTAGCCATTACCTCTGTCAGATGTATCGGTGAACTGCAAGCCGTGTCAGTGGAACCTGATTTTATCTCTTTCCATAGAGATAAGGTGGTCCTTAGAACCAATAGGAGTTTCTTGCCCAAAGTGGTTTGACTTCCCCCTTGAATCAGTCCGTGTCTTTCCCTGTCTTCTTCACTAATCATTCTTCCTCAGGAGAGAGGATGCTGCACAGTCTGAATGTTAAAAGAGCCCTTAGCTGCTACATAGAGCGTACCAAGGGTCACAGGTTTGATTCCCTCCAGTTATTCCTCACTTATGAAGAAGTGGGAAAGGGAAAACCTGCCACCAAGAGAACTATTGCCAGGTGGATTGTGTCTTGTATACAATTCTGCTATGAGAAACTGGGAAAGATTCCACCCTCGGGCCTGAGAGCTCAATCTACAAGAGGTACAGCTGCTTCCCCTGTCTGCTGCCAGGGATATCCCTCTCAGAAATTTGTCAAGCAGCCACCTGGAAAACAGTCCATACCTTTACCAAGCATTACTCTCTGGATATCCAGGCTAGGAGTGATGCTCGGTTTGGCACAGCAGTACTTCAGAGCCTATTCCCAAAGTAGGTTCTGTCCCTCCTCCATGGAGGTACTGCTTGGTAGTCTGCAGATAGTCAGAATACAGCAAGACTTCATGTTGTTTGAAGAAAAAATTACTCACCTTAGTAATTGTGTTTCTTCTAATGGAGTCTTGCTGTATTCTGACCTCCGTCCCTGCCTCCCTCTCAGAACCTGGTTTTGGGAAGTGGGTGGGCAGATGCAGTGTTGCACCCCAGAGGTGCTTCTGGCACACCTCCTTTTATTTGGGTGTTTTATTGTAGTGTTATCCTCTTTGGATTGTTTTTAGTTTTGGGTTTCCAGACTTGAGTCTTCCTGGGAATCCAAAACTCTTTTCAGTTGGCTTGTTAAAAGTGTTACAGTTTCCACATAGTATAGTTAGTGAGTTTTTGCTCATAAGAATCTGACGGTTGGGTTTCAAAGGGCTGCAGACAGAGACCTCAACCAGAGCTCGAGCTCAGCATTCTGCACTGCATAGAAAGTTAACCCTTTGTTCTCCGGGGCAGTTTAAAGGCTGGAGCTAACTGCAGAGAGTCCGAATACAGCAAGATTCCATTAGAAGAAACACAATTACTTAGGTGAGTAATTTTTTTATTTTAGTTTGAACCACTAATCCCGGTTCGGAAACCGCAAACTCCAGTTCGGTTTCTCGGTTCGGTTTTGGTTCCAGTAAGTTTTTCTTGGTTCAGGAACCGACCGCTAACGCTAAATAAAGTTTTGACACCTTTCTTATTTAGCAGTTATTTACTAATTCTGTTTTTTCTCTCAGAATGTCTGAAAAACTGAAAAGAAGAGCCAGTGAACCTGGTTTTAAACCGTGTACTGATTGTGGTAAGATTTTGCTAAAGCTGACAAGCACACCCTTTGTGTGGTCTGTCTGGGTTTTGAACATTTAAAAACAGACTGTGAAATTTGGAAAAACTTTCCAGAAAAAATGTGGAAAAGCCCTAGAAAGGGAAAGAAAAGATGTCTGTTTCAAGGGGTCTCTCTGGCTCTGATGGCTGACACCCTCTATGCCTGTGGGTGAAACAACATCAGTTTCAGCTACTGTAACTACCACCTATGAGGCAACGTATTCAAGCAGTTTCAAAGAGGCTTGCTGAACTGGTTGATTCTCCAGTTTCCTCTAAAAGTCTAAAATGACTAAACACACAGAACCCCCCGCTGATCAGCTTTTGGGGACTTTTGCCTGCAATAAAAATGCCATGTGCAGAAGAGATTGCACAGGCTTTCCGTATGATCCAGGCTTTACAAGGGCTGACTACTTCTTTGCCTCAGATACCAGCCAGACAGCTTGGCTCTTCTTCTTAGTCTTCTGTTTATGAGCAAGAAGAGTATTTAGATGTTGAAGAGGAGTAGGAAGGGGACCCCATTGAGCCAGAGGTTTCCCCTGAACAAGAGTTTGGTTCCCCTCCTAGGGCATCAGAGGATTGTTCCTCTCACTTCACTTTTATAAGAAAAATGTTGAATGCCTTAGACATCCCCACAAGTGAAGTCATTGAGATTACACTCTGAAGTGCCACAGACAGAGGTTTGAAACCGAGCTCGAGCTCAACATTCTGTGCCTGGCATAGAAATTAACTCTTTCCTCTCAGGGCAGTTCAAGTGCTGGGGCTAACTGCATATGTCAGAATACAGCAAGACTCCATTAGAAGAAACACAATTACTAAGGTGAGTAATTTTTTCTTCTCCCTTACAGTCTTTCTAAAGTTTAGTAATTTAAATTGTACCGACATGGGTATAGTCGGTTGTTTTTATTTTTAAAAGATTGTAACCTGGCTAACTCTTGGTTCTTTGATCGGTTAGCGTAACCAAAAACAAAACAAAAAAAGAATTGCTTTAGTTAGTCACTCTGTTTTTGATTTTGGGTTATGTCACAGAAAACCAAAATGAGAACAGGACTCGCAGGTTTCCAGCACTGCACTGAGTGCGTGGAATTTTTTGCCAGAGCTGGTCCTCACTTAATCTGTTTATTTTGTCTTGTGTTTGAACACCTAGAAACAGACTGTGAGATCTGCAGTAATTTCCCACAGTCTACCATCGAAAGACGTTTAAGGAGACTGAAGGAAAGGATGGCTGAACAACCGGTTCCTCCTCCGTCTGAACCGGAGGAGCTGCCCTGTGAAAGGGGCGATAGTTCCTCCACCAAAAAATGTACCGCTGAAAAGGCTGCTGAACCAGCCATAACACTTAAGAAAAATATAAAAGAAAAGCACCAGGAACTGCAACCGAAGAAAGCTGCGGTTCCTTCTGCAGAGGAGATCGCTAACATGATTAGAATTATTCAGTCTTTTCAGACTCCAGTTCCGGTTGGCAAGCAACCGTTACCGGTCACAGTTCAAACTCCCAGTTCGAATCAGGCTCCCAGTTTAACAGACCTTGGTGGGGATCGGTTTGAAGACGAGGACTATGAGGAGAAGGATTTTGGGGAACCCATTGATCCTGACATTTCCCCTGATGAGATTCCCCTGATTAGGGAACAGAGGATTTTACATCCTATTTTTCTTTCATGAAACAAGTGGCTCAGACTCTCGACCTCCCAACACAGGAATCTACTGAGGATGAGGAGGAAGAGGACTATAAAGAAATGATGGATGTGCCAGCATCAAAAAAGATTTCTGATGCCAGTCCATAAGTCACTGAAAAAACAGACCATGAAATTGTTGCAGACACCCACTTCAAACAACATGAAGTCTTGCTGTATTCTGACTGTTGCAGGTAGACCCAGCCTTTGAACTGCCCTGGAGAACAAAGGGTTAACTTTCTATGCAGAGCATAGAATGCTGACTCGAGCTCGGTTGATGTCTCTGTCTGGAGCCCTTTGAAATCCAACTGTCAGATTCTTTACTCCGCCTCACTGAACAGTCGCTCCGGAGATTTCTCCTGCACAGTCGCTCAGAGATTTCTCCTACAGCTTCGGTTCGAAAGTTGGTTAAAGTGTCAGTTAAGTGTCGGTTCTAAACTGAAATTTATTTCCGATAGTCGAGTTCGGGTCTCTGTCTGTGGTGCCGTGAGTACTAGATAGGTTTTGTTCTGATTTTCTGTGTGGAACTTATAAAAGTGTTAGATCGGTTCGCTGAACCGATCATTTATAGTGAATCCTTGTATTTTCTTTAGTGTGTGGTTACGGTCCTTATCAGTTCTAAAAAAAAGTGTTTTGTATGCTTTTCCCAATACCTGCGTGATACGGTTAGGAACCGATAAGGAGTCTTGCTTGGCGTTGCCATAAAAGGATAAGTTGGTTAGGTTGGCCATGTCTGAGAAACCCTAGAAAAAAAATGGGCCCGCTGTGTTTCAGCACTGCAGTGTGTGTGGGGAAGTCTTTGCCAAGGCTGATCCCCACACCACCTGTGTTTATTGTCTGGGGTTTGAACACCTCGATACAGACTGCCAAATATGTAAAACTTTTCCCACATCTACCCTTGAAAAGAGATTAGGTAGACTGAGGGAAAAGGAGGCCGAGAAGTCCGCTGACCCAGAAGGCCACCCTGATTCAGTTCCAACCGAACCGGAAGGAGTGCCCTCTGACCAGGCTGATACTTCCGGGCAAAGGAGAAGCCAATCCTGAGGATTGGTTCCCGACAAAAAGCGCATAAAGAAATCGACCGGTTCGGATCCAGAAGTTCATGTTCCGACCGCTGAGGAAATAGCGAGAGCGATTCGGATTGTGGAATCGCTTCGCCCGGTTCCGACCGATCTGGCACTTTTTGGCAGGGGTTCCGTTCGGTCGGTTCCCCAGTTCAGGATTATACCCTGGAGATTTTTATGAACCGGAGTTTGAGGAGGAGGGAGTTTGAGGAGGAGGGAGTTTGAGGAGGAGGGAGTTTGAGGAGGAGGAGAGTTTGAAGATGATGATGGTGATGGTGAAAGTCTGGATGTGCCTGTGGAACGGACATCTCCCCAGACAGACATTCGGTTGTATCCCCTCTAGGCTTTCTGGTCCCTTCCCTCTTTATGTTTTACAGAAGGTGGCTGAAACCCTCCAGCTTCCTATGGAAGAGGCAATGGAGGATCCCAGAGTCCAGGAGACTGTCTATTCCCTTCACAAATCTTTTGGGAAGCAGACACAAAAAATCCTAAAGTCTCCCAATTCTATACCTCCTGTTGATAGAAGAATGGACAAGAGGTATACACTATCAGGCTCAGATACGGAGTTTTATACTAGCAATGCAGCCATGTTAGTAGTGCAGGCTGCTGCCTGTGATAAGGCAAACATTCTCTTGGCTTCACACCCCCCAGACAAAGACTCCAGGAAGATTGATGCCATGGCAAAAAAAACAGTACATGGCATCTTCCTTGGGAGTCAGGCAGGCAAATTATATGGCCTATACAGCCAGGTACCAGAAGTCCAGGTGGGACACTGTACTGGCACTGGCTAAACAGGCCTCCCCCCAGCTAGCCAAGGAGATGGAGGAGGTGGCTGCAGATGGGATTGAGGCATCAAAAGTACAGTTTCATGCTGCTGTGGACTCCAATGATGTGTCATCAAGAGTCATGCCTACATCTGTGGCTCTTCGGAGAATGGCTTGGCTCAGATGTACTAGCCTCTCACAGGATACCCAGGCTAAGGCCATGGATTTTCCTGTAGTGGGTAATTCTCTGTTTGGGGAGCAGACAGAGAATTACATGAAGAGAATGGATGAGTACAGGACCACTTGTAGGAGTGCTCAGGCCAAGGAGAGGCAGGCAGCTCCTCAAAGGCAGCAGTCTAGGGGCAGGGGCAAGCCTTTTCTTAGGCCTTTTTACCAAGCACAGGCCTCTTCTCCCTTTTCACAGAGGGGGATCTTCAGAGGGAGAGGCAGAAGGGGGATGAGCAGGACTGCGTCCACTCCTCAGCCTAAGGCCCCTGCCAAGCAGACACCCTGATGGGTCTGCCTGGGTCGACTCTCCTATTCCAGTAGGGGGCAGGCTGGCTTACTTTGTCCAGGACTGGATGTCTATTACCTCAGACAAGTGGGTCCTGGAAGTAGTAAGCCAGGGACTGGTTCTCAGCTTCAAAAAATTTCCGAAGATGAGAGCCAGATCTTTTCCACCTGCAGGTCTCTCAGAAACCCTTGTCCTAGAGGCAGAGGTTTCATCTCTTCTGGCTTTAAGGACCATAGAGAGAGTGCCTACCCTACACTGGGGCAAAGGTCTATACTCCAGGTACTTTCTTACCCCAAAAAAGACAGGGGAGTGGCGACCCATCCTAGACCTAAGATACCTGAACAAACATCTTTTAAAACCAAAGTTCAAGATGGTAACTGGGAATAATTCTTCCCTTTCTAAGGCCAGGGGACTAGCTAGCTTCCCTGGACCTCAAAGATACCTATTTTCACATTCCCATCAGGTGCTCCCACAGAAAGTACCTCAGGTATGAGTTGCCCTCAGGCCACTATCAGTTCAAAGCAATGCCCTTTGGTCTAACATCAGCCCAAGGGTTTTCACAAAGTGCCTGGCAGTAGTAGTTGCCTTTCTAAGGAGGCAAGAGATTTCCATTTTTCCATATCTGGACGATTGGCTAATAGTGGGCCAGTCTCCAGACCAAGTCATGTCACACCTGCAAGTGACCCAGCAAGTGCTCACTTCTCTTGGATTTCCTCTTAACCTTCCCAAGTCAGTTCTCAAGCCAGTGCAGCTCCTTACCTTTATGGGGCAGACCTGGATACTGTCAAAGCAAGAGCCTTTCTTCCCTTGGAAAGGGCAAGAGTTCTTATAGAACTGGCTTCTGCCTTCAGCCTTCAGGTGTCTTGACCAGCAAGGCATTTCCTCCAGCTCTTGGGCCGCTTGGCAGCTTCTACAGCAGTGGTCCAAGGGGCAAGATTCCAGATGAGGGATATTCAGTTCCATCTGAGGGCTTTTTGGTCCCAGAGGAAGGATTCCCTTGCCAAACTGATTCAGTGACTCTGACCTGATCCAAGCCCTTCAGTGGTGGCAGGATCAGGACAATTTAAAGCAAGGGTCCCATTTGCCCTCAGTCTCATTCAGTGGTCCTTACCACCGATGCTTCCCTTCTGGGCTGGGAGCCCATCTGGGGGCCTCACTGCCAGGGACTGTGGTCCCTCAGGAATCCTTCTTCATATCGGTCTCCTAGAACTCGGGCATTTTTTCTGGCCCTGCAAGCTTTCTGTCAGTCAGTGCAGAACAAGGTGGTTCAAGTCAGAACAGACAACACCACCACCATGTGTACATCAACAAGCAGGAGGCACTCGGTCTACTGACCCGTGTGCACAGAAACCATAAGTTGTGGTCCCTGGCTTATTCCTGCAAACCTCTCTGATAGCAATTCACCTTCCAGGGAAGGACAATGTGCTAGCAGATGCACTGAGCAGGATCTCACAGGGCCATCATGAATGGTCCCTGGACCATCTGGTATTGAAGGTGACTTTTTCAGCGTGGGGCACTCAAGAGATAGATCTCTTTGCAGCCCCAGAGAATCACCAACTTCCTCTCTTTTGTTGCAGACCCCCAATCTTGGGCTCAGTCTTCCTGGATGCTCTGATTCTGAACTGGGAAGGAAAATTTCTGTATGCCTTCCCTCCTTTCCCTCTTCTGTTCAAAGTTTTAGTCAAGATAAGGTCACAGTCTTGCAAAGTGATTCTGATTGCTCCAGACTGGGCCAGACAGCCTTGGTACCCCCTGTTGCTGTCCCTAGCAGTCCATCTTCCACTGTCTCTTCCCAGAAATTACAACCTGTTAACCTCCTCTCAGTGGAGGATTTGGTACCCCAATCTTCAGTCTCTTAATCTCAAGGCATGGCCCTTGTAGAGTTAGAGTTTGCAGATTTGCATCTGTCTCAGGGGGTACTGGATATTCTCAAAGCTTCTCGAAAGGCCTCCACCAGAAAGACTTATAACTCCAAATGGAAGAGATTCAGCATTTGGTATTCCAAGAAGCATATTTCTCCAGACACTGCTGAATTGCCTACAGTTCTGGATTATATGGTCCATCTTAATGGCCTATGCCTCAGACCAGCTACTCTAAAGGTACACTTGTCAGCTGTTTCTGCTTTTCTGTCAGTGGGGGAGTCTTCCTCACTGTCCTCTCATCCTGTGTTCTGTAAATTTTTTAAAGGATTGCTTCATACCAATCCTCCCTTTAGAGACCCTGCCCCTGCCTGGGATTTAAATGTTTGCATTGCTCAACTTATGCAACCTCCCTTTGAACCTATGTCCTCGGCAGAGCTTAAGTACTTGACTTGGAAAACTGTGTTTTTAGTAGCCATTACCTCTGCCAGATGTATCAGTGAATTGCAAACCCTGTCAGTGGAACCTGATTTTATCGCCTTTCATAGGGATAAAGTGGTCCTTAGAAACAATAGGAGGTTCTTGCCCAAAGTGGTTTCAGATTTCCACTTGAATCAGTCTGTCTCTCCCTGTTTTCTTCACTGATCATTCTTCCTCAGGAGAGAGGAGGCTACACAGTTTAGATATTAAGAGCCCTTAGCTACTACATAGAGCGTACCAAGGGTCACAGGTTTGATTCCCTCCAGTTGTTCCTCACTTATGGAGAAGTGGGAAAGGGCAAACCTGCCACCAAGAGAACTATTGCCAGATGGATTGTGTCTTGCATACAATTCTACTATGAGCAACTGGGAAAGATTCCACCGTCAGGCCTGAGGGATCACTCTATAAGAGGTACAGCTGCTTCCCTGGCTGCTGCCAGGGATATCCCTCTGTTAGAAATTTGTCAAGCAGCCACCTGGAAAACAGTCCATACCTTTACCAAGCATTACTCTCTGGATATCCAGGCTAGGAGTGATGCTCAGTTTAACACAGCAATACTTCAGAGCCTATTCCCAAAGTAGGTTCTGTCCCTCCTCCATGGAGGTACTGCTTGTAGCCTGCAATAGTCAGAATACAGCAAGACTTCATGTTGTTTGAAGAAAAAATTACTCACCTTAGTAATTGTGTTTCTTCTAATGGAGTCTTGCTGTATTCTGACCTCCCTTCCTGCCTCCCCTTTCAGAACCTGGTTTTGGGAAGTGGGTGGGCAGGTGCAGTGTTGCACCTCAGGGGTGCTCATTTTACACCCTCTTCTTTTTTGTTTGGGTGTTTGTTTTATTATTATTATGGATTGGTTTTGGGTTTGGGTTTCCTGATTTGAGTCTTCCTTTGGGAATCCAAAACTTTTGTTGCCAGTTGGCTAGTAAAATTTTATAATTTCCACATAGGATAGTTTATTTTATTTTATTTGAGATATTCAGAAAGACCTTTGAGTCAAAGACTCATTTACAAAGTTCCACATCATACATAAAGTACAGAGAAACAAAAACATGTTTTACAGGTTGTTAGCACATGACAAAGATCATACACAGTAATGATGGTTTATTTTTAAATTTTTTTTTACACATGGTGACACATTTGTTTCAGAGTGTGAGCTTAACTTAACACGAGAGTCGCACAGCCATAGAGGAGCAGAGAGTTAGTGAGTTTTTGCTCGTAAGAATCTGACGGTTGGATTTCAAAGGGCTCCAGACAAAGTCATCAACCGAGCTAGAGCTCAGCATTCTATGCTCTGCATAGAAAGTTAACCCTTTGTTCTCCGGGGCAGTTTAAAGTCTGGGGCTAACTGCAATAGTCAGAATACAGCAAGACTCCATTAGAAGAAACATAATTACTAAGGTGAGTAATTTTTAATTCTGTGCCTCTTATAGATAAGAAGGCAGACAAAAAGTATTGGGTGGCCAGGACTGGTGCTGGATTTCTTTTTTTTTTTCTTTTCAAATTTAAATTGATTCAGTTTTTCCCAGAAATATACATACAAAATAAAACTACACAAGACAGTAATGTACCACAATACAATAAAAATACAAGGCATGAAACTAAAACAACAAACCCCATTCCCCAGACCCCCTCCCCAAGGCATCACTCTGTCCAGTACTGTAAAAACAATGGAGAGTTACAGGCTATGGAAAGTGTGCATAGACTCCATCTATCCTTGTACCACTTGGTGCGTTAATGGAGACTTACTACCATTTTTCCACCCGAGATTGGACAACAGTTCTTGATGCCATTCTGTATAAGAGATGACAAAAGCATCCTTCCAGTCATGGAGAATCAGGGCTTTGAGGGAGAGAGCAATCATTGACATATGAAATCTATGCTACTTGACACTGACTCCGGTAAAATCGGCCAGAAGACAAACTTCCAGGGTGAATAAAGTATCCAACCCCAGTAAGGGGTCTGCCCTCTGTTTAATGTTCTCCCAGAGTGCAGCAATCAGGGGACATTCCCAAAAAATATGAAGCAGGCTACCCTCCACTTGGTTACAGTGGCTGCAAATTGGGGAAGAGAGTTTGCCCATCTTATGTAACTTGACCGGAGTCAGATACATGTTCTGTAATATCAAGAACTGCATAAATCGCAGCCTGTCTTGAGTGATATGTGAGTGACAGGACCTCCATATCTGATCCCAGCTTAGGGTCCTTTGGGGGAATTTATCCAGTCAGTAAGGGGAAGAACCATCTATAAGAGGGAAGACCAGGTCATAAAGAGAGGCATATATATATATATATATATATATATATATATAAAAGAGAAACCGAGTGAGGCTGCAGGGCCAATTCTGTTAAAGGGGAGAAAAACATTGCCTTCCCTCTGTGTTCTCCCAGTGACAACTGTTTGGTAACCAAGAGATGTCGAATCTGGTTGAATTTGAAAAAGCCTCCTGGACCTGATAGGAACTTCAGCATCATGTCTTTCACTGAAAGATAAGAATCACCAGATGCTAAATCTTGGGGGTTCTGTCCAATAAGTGAGGGGAGCCACTCCTCTGACAGAGGAGCACCCCCTATTCGGAGATTAGGATTCCACAGTATAGGTTGCACTGGGTCCCTGAGGGGGTTATACTTTAGGACAGAACATGACTGAAGATGTTCCCTCAGCAAGGTGGCAATGGGAGAGCTGAGCAGTTGAGTGGGGAGGTCTTTCACACGGGTATGCAGAATAGCCTCTCGGGAGATACCACATAAGTCAAGCAACTCCTGCTCTATAGAGAGCGAGGATGAGACATACGGGAAAGAATGAAGGGCCTCCACTGGACGTACCCACCTAAGGTATTTGCTTAAATGACTGGCCCAATAATACAGGCCAAAATGAGGGAGACGCAGACCCCCCTTCCCTTTTGGAGCTGCCAACTTGTGGTATGCCCGCTGAGAAGGTTTACTGCACCAGAGGAAGCCCGATACCATACCATGCACCTTCTTAAACCAGGAGAGAGGTAGCCACAAATTTAGCATACTCTGAGGGTAAAATGTGTGTGGCAAGATGTTCATTTTAATCAAACGAATTCTCCCCCAAAGAGACAGAGGCATATCCATATAACGGGGCAAAGTCTTGTTGCACTATAGACACCAGGGGGTCCAGATTAAGCAATCTCAGCTTGGCATCACCTCTCGTCAGGGTTATACCTAGATATTTGAGGCTGTTTGGGGACCATTGTATGCCAGTATGGCTTATCAGTGCACTATGAGTTCTGTTATTCAGAAGGAAGACCACAGTTTTATCCAGATTAACTTGTAGTTGGAAACTACACTGTAGGCCAAAATAGTCTCCATGGCTGCAGTTATGGAAGAAGAGGGCTGAGTAATGTGCAACAAGATATTGTCCGCATAGGCCGATACCTTCAGTACCTGAGAGCCAACTGTGATACCATGGACATTTGGATTGCTCCTGAGTGTCCATAACAGAGGTTCCAGGTATAAATTAAATAAAAGAGGGGACAGGGGGCACCTTTGCCGGGTACCTGATTCTAAGGGGAAGGAGGTGGAGATCACCCCATTGCAGTATATCTTGGCACTAGGCTTGGTGTATAAAGTTCTGACCCATCGAATATACTGATGGGAGATACCAAACTTCACTAATACTCAAAACATAAATTCCTATTCCACTCTGTTGAACACCTTCTCCGCATCCAGGGAGACCAAGATCGCAGGGTATTCAAAATCCCTGGATACGGAGAAAACATGCGTCAGTTTTCGTAAGTGATCTTGGGACATTCTGCCTACCATAAAGCCGACTTGTTCGGGTCCAATCAAGACAGGAGGACTGTAGATAGTCTATCACTAATAATTTTGGCTATTATCTTAATATCGTTATTGATAAGGACATGGGTCTATAGCTTGTGACTTGATCGTCAGGTTTACCAGGCTTATGCAGAACAATTATTAGGGTGTCTAGAATGCGGGATCCGAGGGTTTTTGATGAGATGAAAGAAAAGAACCTGTATAACCATGGGGCTAACTGGTCTTGGAATTTCTTATCAGAGTTCGGGAGAACACATCCGAGCCTGGAGTCTTGTCCATTGGGAGTGCACAGATGGTTGCTCTGATTTCTGTCTCTGTGATGGGGACTATCAAAATGCTTTCTCTGCTTCTCTCAAAGATGGCAGGGGAAGGGAGTCTAAATATGCCTCTATCTCTTGGGGGTTGGAGGGGTTGCTGTAGTACTGTACAGATCCCGGTAGTAGCGTTCAAATTCAGAAACTGTCCTCCTCAGGGTGACTTTAATTGAGTCATCAGTGGACGACTTGATAGCCTTGACTAATCTGGCAGTCTCTTGCTGTTTGATCCTTGATGCCAGCAGGCATCCAGCCTTTTCTCCCTGGTCTATATAAACTGAGCGGGTCTTGAGAATGGTGTATTCTGCCTTTTCTCTCAGCAGCTCATTGTAGGTTTCACAGAGTTTTAAAAGTGACGTTTTGGTGTTCTCATGTCCAGAATGGGGGAGAGCGCACTCTAACTGCCTAATTTGTGTCAGTAATTTGGAAAGTTGGTCTTCCCTCCTCTTCTTCTTTCTATGAGAGGCTATGCTAATGAGCTCCCCCCCCCCCGAGATGACATTTCAACGCCCCCTACTCCATATCTGGTTTGCCTATGATGTGCAAGTTATCCGTCGTGAAGTCTTGTGATGGATTGGGCTAACCTATTTACTGTCTCAGGGTCCTTCAGAAACTGGTTGTTTGGCTTCCATATGGTGTCTTTCTGCTGGTAAGGGCGAGAGACAACAGATACCAAACTGGAGAATGAACAGAAATGACTCTTGCTTCTATCCTAGCATCTCGGACTCCTGACAAGGAACCCTAACTCAGTAAAATATAATCAATTCTAGAGGAGGAACCGTGAACTGGGGAGTGGAAAGTGTCCTCTCTGGAGGACGGATTAAGAGTCTTCCAGGGGTCACACAAGTCCAAGTGGTCTACCAGCTCCCTGAGAGACCGCTGAGCCGGTGACAATCCTTGGGATCTGAGAGATGTTCTGTCCAGGTCTGGTGTGAAGGGGAGATTCCAGTCTCCACCCAAGAATATCGGAAGGTTAGTGAAGGGGGTTAGAATCCTAAGCAGCTCAGAGATAAATTGTGGTGAGTCCACATTGGGACCATAAAGGCACCCAATTATCAGTTCCACCTGGTCCACAGTACCTCTGAGCACCAGATACCGGCCGTTGGGGTCCTGAATTAGCTGCAGGCATGTAAAGGCCAGCCGGCGAACTATAAAAATAGCAATGGCCCCACTCATGGGTTAGACCCTGCTGAGAAAGCCGACTAATATTCTGTCTCCGGAGGAGCCCCGATTCAGAGCCTAGTAAATGAGTCTCCTGCAGACACGTAATATCGGCTTTAAGGTTACCCAGATGCTTTAGAATCTGGTAATGTTTTGTCTTGTTTCTGGCCCCCCCTTACATTCCATGAGACAAGCTTTACCTGTCCAGCCATGTGTCTACATTGGTTGCAGTGCACTTGTAAACAGCCAATAGTATACCTTGGTGATACTTGGTATTCCACAGTAAAAGTGATGTCTTCTGCCCCCCACCTTTCCTGTAAACCCCCATACCATACCCCGATCCCACCAGCCTCCCTCCCCCATGAATACCGCAGAGCCAAAGCAATCAACTCAGGACATGAACCCCTCCCCTACTACTCCCTGTAACAACACATCAAAAGAGATAGCAAAGTGATCCATAGACATGAAACAGACCCCTCATTACCATATCCCAACAATAAGTAACCTGCCCACGATGTACAGGCTTACCAAGCTACTCTCCACCCCGTCTCGCCCTATTGTTAGCAAAATAATTGACCAAGACCAGCAAACTACCTAAACACATTCAGATAACTTGCACCAGTAAACAGATTTAACCTACTACTGAAAAACAGGAAAAAAGGAGGACTGCACTCTCCTACTGTCCATTTTGTGTATTGCAGCGCTATTCCTCGGTAGCTGTAGTTAAGTTAAATAGACATCCATACTATGAAGGAAATATATGCCGCATTATGGAGAATGCCCCCTCTTAAATAAGGAAATCAAAGAAAATAAAAGGGACCCAAAGCTTCATGGCAACTAGACTGAACTAAAAATAAAACGTAAAAGTGCCTGGGTTGGCGAACATCAAATAGGAAGTGCTGCTGTTATACATTGCATCAAACTAGAGTTGAGGCAGAAAAATCAAGACATTAACTTGCATGTAACACCTCCCGATTTGGAGGTCAGAAGCTGGGAAATAGTCTGAGGAAGTCTGCGATACGGTCAAGAAACCGTCCCAAATAACAGTGTGGGCAGACAAATAGAGCATCTCAAACGAGCAAGAGGATTCTCATTAAGGGGCATGATGAGGCATGAACAGGGATGTCACTATGGACAGGATTAAAGTCGGTCTTCAACGTGTCACACTGAGGAGAAGGTATTTAGAAACCAAATGAAAAACGTCCGATAACCTAGTGCAGTCCAGAAACAATTTGTGAGTAGTTACCACAGGGGGATATTGGAATACAGAAAAGCTGAGCATAAACCCTTTGCACAGGGATAGGTTGGTTACCAGATGGTGCTGAGGGTATTCAGCTGGGTTTAAAGGGGCTCAGGAGGGGCCAACTTGAGATTCTTCTCCGCTACTACTGAGTCTTCAAAACTCCTCCATTGGCCTTGTAGGTGGATTTGCAGTGTAGCGGGATACACCATACGAAATTTCACCCCAGCTGGGATTAATTTTGATACGATCGGGTGGAATGCTGTGCACCGCTGGCCTACTGTGGCGGGGAGATCCTGGGCTATATGTATCTTATGGTCCCCCCATTTCACCTCTTGCAGCTCTTTTATTTTTCAGCAGAAGGTGCTGCCATTCTTGGAAATTTAAAAACTTGAATAGCAGAGGATGAGGTGGTGCGTCAGGTGGGGGCAGTGGCCTTAGTGCTCTATGGGTCCACTCAGTACAGTAAGCAGGGCCGAATGGAGAGGACCACGCTTCTACACCAATATTTGCACAAACAGCACCGCGATTAGCCCCTTCCTCCTTTTCAGGCAACTGATTAATACGGCATTGTTAGTGCCGGCTTGCCCTCAAGCTCATCCACCTTGGCTTCCAGTCACGCAATCTGCTGTCTTATAATGGCAAATTCTGGATCCACCGTCCCGTCTTGCTCTCAGGAACTTGATGTACCTCGCTGTCTTCGGTGCACTGGAAGATATCTTCAAGCGCAGTGGCCATGGGTTTAATTTCGAGATAAAGTTTACTTCATCTCTAAAGGACGAAATTCTTCCAGAAGGCACTGAAGAGTTAGAAGGTTCGAGTCCGATGTAGCATTAGTTGTTTTGCCAGAGACAGGATTACGTCCAGATTTCTTGCTTTGCTTCTCCCGGCGAGGAGGGGTGTGTTGGCAAGAGCTGAGCGCATCTCAGCTTTCATTTCTTACCCAAAGCATGCCAAAACTAGATTTCCAGCTGCCAACAAGTAAGTAGGAATCCTGAGCAAAAGAACTTTCAATTTAAAATGTTCAGTTAGGTGGTTTATATCCAAATAGGCACTAAAAGGGTGTTACTCAGTCCACCTCATCACATGACCCCCTCTGGTGCTGGATTTCTTTTCGGGCACCCCAGTCATGAAGGCGTGGTACAGGCTGCAGCTTGTGACAAAGCTGGCATCCCCCTAGCCTCTCACCCTCCAGATAAAGACTCTAGGAGGGTGGGTTATATTCTAAAAAGGTGTACCTAGGGTCTTCCCTGGCTATTAGGCAATCTTCATGTATGTCCTATATAGCAGGTATCAAAAGAACCTTTGGTCTACTGTGTTAGAGATTGCCAAAGCAGCGCCTTCTCCCATGGCTACTGACCTGGAGGAGGCTGCAAAAAGGGGAACTGAGGCTGCTAAAACACAGTTTAGGATGGCAGCGGACTCCAGTGACACTGCATCTAGGCAAATGGCATCAGCAGTGTCACTTAGGAGGTTTGCCTGGCTCAGAACCACCAGTCTGACGCAGGACACACAAACTTAAGCCATGGATTTCCCCTGTGGCCCTATGTCTTTGTTTGGCGAACAAACAGAGGCATATATGAAAAAAATGGATGAGTACAAGAGTGCAGCAGCAAAAGAGAGAGCTTCTACCCCTCAGAAATACTGGGTCAGAGGTGACAGGGACAGAGCTCAGTATAGGCCTTTTTCCAGCCTCATGCCTTTCCCCAGTACTAACAAACAGGATACTTTAGGGGCAGAGGCAGAGGGGGTAGTGGTTGTACTAGCCCCAGTGTCCAGCCAGCAGCCCAGATGAAGCAGACACCCTGAAGTGTCTGTTTGGGTCAACTCCCCAGTTCCAGTAGGGGGTAGGCTGGCCCCTACCTCCAGGAGTGGGAAAATATCACCACATACTACTAGGTCCTGGAGGTAGTGGGCCAGGGGCTTGTCATCAGCTTCAAGTTAATGCCAAAGTTGAGGTCAAGAGTCTTCAAACCTTCTTCCCCATCAGAAACAGCCTTGTTAGAAGAGGAGGTTGCAAGCCTTCTTTTACAAAGGGCAGTAGAGCCATTTCCCTCAGACCAGAGGGGAAAGGGCATATACTCAAGGTACTTCCTCACAATAAAGAAAATGGGAGTGGCGACTCATTCTGAATCTCAGACACTTGAACAAACATTTGTCAAAGCTAAAATTCAAGATGGTTACTCTGGCTACTATACTACCTATCCTAAGGCAGGGAGACTGGCTAGCATCCCTGGACCTAAAGGATGCTTACTTTCATATCCCAATAAGAGGATCACACAGGAAGTACCTCAGGTTCAGATTATCATCATCTGCTCCAAGGGTGTTCACAAAATGTCTGGCTGTGGTTGTGGCAATCCTAAGGCGACAAGGTGTTGGTGTTCCCTACCTGAATGACTGGCTGATAGTAGGCCAGTCACATCAACAAGTAATCGAGGCATTGTCACTCACACAAGATACCCTACACTCTCTGGGGTTCTTGGTAAATCAGAAAAGTCTGTTATGGAACCAGTTTAGCTGCTCAGATTCATAGGAGCGAACTAGACACAAAAAGGGAAAGGCTTTCTTCCCGCAGGACAGAGTGGACAGCCTTGTCCAGGTAGCCAGTTCCTTCAACCTACATGTCCCAAGGCCAGCAAGGCACTTCCTGCAACTACTAGGCCATATGGCAGCATCCACAACAACTGTGTCAGGAGCCACGTTCCAAAAGAGGGACATTCAGTTCCACCTGAGAGCTCATTGGCTTCATAAAGGAGCTCTCTTTCAGAGCTAGTGCCTGTCACAATGACCTTCTCCGAGCCCTGCAGTGGTGGCAAGAGCAGGTCAATCTCAGGCAAGGGGTGCCATTCTCTCAGCAAGCCCTTTCACTGATACTGACTATAGATGCATCCCTCCTAGGATGGGAAGCACATCTAGGGGATCGTACAGCACAGGGTATGTGGACAAAACAGGAATCACTCCTGCATATCAGTCTGTTGGAGCTCAGCACAGTTCTCCTGGGTCTCCACTCATTCGCCAGTCAAGTAGAGGGCAAGGTGGTCCAGGTCAGAACAGACAATACAACCACCATGTACTACATAAACAAACAAGGTGGTACAAGGTCAACTCCTCTCTGCACAGAGGCGATGAAGATTTGGTCCTTGGCATATTCCCCAGAGGTTTCCCTCTCAGCTGTCCATCTCCAAGGAAAGTAAAATGTTTTGGCAGATGCTCTCAGCAGAATCGACCAGAACCACGAGTGGTCATTGAACAGGCAAGTCCTGGAGGCCATATTCAGGAGATGGGGCACTCCGGAAGTGGACCTGTTCACAGATCAACAACCATCAGCTGCCACAGTTTTGCTGCAGACCCCCATCAAGGGAACAATCCCTCCAGGTGCACTTCTGCTGGACCAGACAAGGAGGTTCCTGTATGCATTTCCTCCCTTCCCTCTGCTGTTAAGGGTGCTGAACAAACTCAGAGCCCAGCTAGCAACAATGATTCTCATTGTCCCAGACTGGGTCAGACAACCTTGGTACTCCATGATTCTGTCAATGCCAGTAACCAGGCCAGTCAGTCTTCCCAGGAGGCACAACCTGCTGTCATCCTCACAGGGCAGGATCATGTACCCCAGCCTGCAGTCCCTCCGGCTCGAAGCTTGGCTCTTGAGGACTTTAGAGTGTGCAGATCTGCATCTGTCAGAAGGGGTTATGGAAGTCCTGAGAGTATCCAGAAAGCCTTCCAGTAAGAGAACCTATTTTTCCAAATGGAAGAGATTTCTCTTTGGTGTCAGGGCAAGGTATGGACTATACCCAGGCCAACCTGTCTATAGTCCGGGACTATACTGCCCATGTACATTCTACCTGCCTAAGGTCCTCTACCATGAAAGTGCACCTGGCAGCTGTCTCAGCCTATTTATCTGCAGGTAAGACCTCTTGCCTAGCTTCAACTCACTGTTTAAAATGTCTTTAAGGGGTTGCTGCACCCCACACAGGGAACCAACCCCATGAAGGACTTGAATGTTTGCATTGCCCAGCTCATGCAGCCTCCCTTCGAACCCATGTCTTTGGCAGACCTCAAGTATGTGACTTAGAAAACAACATTTCTGATAGCCATAACCTCTGCCAGAAGGATCAGTGAGCTTCAGGGATTATCTACAGAACCTGGGCACATAGCTGTCCACAGGGATAAGGTAGTAATTAGGACTAACAGAAAATTCCTGTCCAAGGTGGTATTAGAATTCTACCTCAACCAGTCTATTACATTACCTGTCTTTTTTTACTGATCATTCCACCTCAGGTGAACGCAAGCTGTATAGCCTGAATTTAAAGAAGGCAATCAGCTACTACCTGGACCACACAAAAGGTCACAGGCAGGATCAAACCCAGCTTTTCCTTATCAGTCGGAACATGGGGAAAGGACAACCAGCCACAAAGAGATCTACTGCACAGTAGATTGTAGCCTGTATTCAGTTTTGCTACAATAATATGGGTAAGCAGCCACCTGCAGGCCTCATGGCCCATTCAACCAGGGGTACAACAGCTTCTTTAGCAGCTGCTAGAGACATTCCCCTAGTAGACATCTGTAAGGCAGCTACCTGGAAAACAGTCCACATATTCACCAAGCATTATTGTTTGGACTTTCAGACCAGAGGGGATGCTGGGTTTGGTACAGCAGTCCTGCAAAGCCAGTTTCCTAAACAGGTTGTAGGCACACCTTTAAAGGTACTGCTTGGTTAGTCTGCTTAAGTCAGAATACAGTAACATTTCCTGGGGCTTGAAGAAATAATTACTCACCATAGTAATCGTGTTTCTTCTAAGGGAATCTTACTGTATTCTGAGCTCCCTCCTTTCCTCCACTACTATAAACCTATGGTCGCTGCACTCCAGCTGTAATAGGAATGTTGCAAACCTGTGTTTGGTGTTTTTTCTTTTGGGCATCTGCGACTTGAGTCTTAAGTGGTACCACATTGAACCTTTTCAAGGGGGAAATTTATAATTGATATTAGGGAGAACTATTGTTAGTATTAGCATAGTTAGATAGTTCTGGTGCATGCTTCGTAAGAATCTGATGGTTAGAACTCTTTACCAGGGACAGTGGTTTGAAAACTGGGCTCGAGCCTAGCATTCTATCATTTGTATAGGTTCCATTAACCATTTCGACTCCAGGGCAATCCTATAGTGAGACCATACTGCATAAGTCAGAATACAGTAACATTCCCTTAGAAGAAACAAGATTACTATGGTAAGTAATTTTTTTTCTCAAACAACATGAAGTCTTGCTGTATTCTAACATTATGCAGTTAGCCCTAGCACTGGAACTGCTCTGGAGAGGAAAAAGTTAACTCTATGCCAGAGCATAGAACGTTGAGCTCGAGCTCAGTTCAAACCTATGTCTGCTGCACTTTGAAGTGTAACCGTCAGATTCTTTACTCCGCCTAACTGAACAGTCGCTCTGGAAATTTCTCCTTCGCTACACGGTTTGGTCCGGTCTAAAACGTCGGTTTTACCGATAAGTTTATTTTTCAATTCATATCCGTGTCTGTGGTACAGTAAGTGCATAGGTAGTGGACTTAATTAGAGAGATTGTGTGGAAATTGTAAAAAAGTACTTTTCAACCGGTTCGGCTGATCTGATTGCCTGTAATTTTGATTTAAGTGTGTGTATTTGTTTTTTCTTGTAGGATTTTAGTGTGAGGTACCGGTCCTTATCGGTTCTAAAAAAAAAAAAAAAAAAGTGTTTCATCGTTTGTTTTTTTCAAACACCCATAACACGATTAGGAACCGATAAGGGGGTCTTGCCTGGCGGTTGCCGAGAAAAGGGTAAGTGATAGTATGGCTTTGTCTGAGAAACCCAAGCGAAAAACTGGGCCCAGTGGGTTTCAACACTGTAGTGCGTGTGGGGAGGGCTTTGCTAAGGCCGATCCCCACACCACCTGTGTTTACTATCTGGGTTTTGACCACCTGGAGTCAGACTGCCAAATTTGTAAAATTCCCTAAAGCCACCCTGGACTAAAGATTGGGCAGGCTTAGGTAGAAGGAGGCCGAGAAGTCCACTGACCCGGATGGCCAGCCTGGTTTGGTTCCGACCGAACCTGAGGGAGTGCCCACTGACCTGGGCGAGACTCCCTCGGGCAAATGGAGAGCCAATCCTGAGGGGTCGGTTCCAACAAAAAGAAAAACAAAAGATAAATTGGCCAGTCCGGATCCAGAACCACATCATCTAACCGAAAAGAAATTGCCCAGGTGATTAGCATAGTTGAATCGCTGTGTCCGGGTTCTGACTGATCCGATGCCTTTGGGCAGGCGTTGGGTTCGGTCGGTTCCTCCGGTTCAGGATTATTCCCCTGAAGACTTTTATGAAGCGGATTTGGAGGGGGTGATGATGATTATGATGATGACGATGATGGTAAGAAAGGTCTGGATGAGTCCATAGAACCGGACATCTCCCCAGACAGGCCTTCTGGTGTTTCCCCTCCTAGGCTCTCTGAGTCCCCTTCACACTTTCTGTTTTACAGGAAAGTGTCAGAAACCCTCCAGCTCCCTTTGGAAGAAGCTGTTGAGGAGCCAGAGGAGCCTGACTATGTGGAGATGATGGACATCCGTGAGTTCAAGAGGTTGTCTAGTCCCCTTCACAAATCCTTTGGGAAACAGACACATAAGCTGCTTAAGACTCCAAATTCTTTACCTCCTGTAGACAGAAAAATGGACAAGAGGTACATGTTGTCGGGCTCAGGTACGGAGTACTTGTACCAGCAATGCAGCCATGTTGGGGTTGTGCAGGCTGCAGCCTGTGATAAGGCTAACATACTCTTGGCTTCACACACCCCCAGATAAAGACTCCAGGAAGCTGGATGCCATGGCAAAGAAACAATACATGGCATCTTCTTTGGGACTCAGGCAGGCTAATTACATGGCCTACATAGCCAGGTACCAGAAGTCCAGATGGGACACCGTACTGGAACTGGCTAAACATGCCTCCCCCCAACTTGCCAAGGAGCTGGAGGAGGTGGCTGCTGATGGGATTGAGGCATCAAAAATCAAATTTCATGCTGCTGTGGACTCCAATGATGTGTCAAGAGTCATGGCTACATCTGTGGCCCTTCTGAGACTAGCTTGGCTCAGATGTACTAGCCTATCACAGGAGACCCAGGCTAAGACTATGGATTTCCCTGTTGTCAATAATTCTGTGTTTGGGGAGCAGTCAGAATTATATGAAAAAGATGGATGAGTACAGGACCACCTATAGGAGTGCACAGGCCAAGGAAAGGCAGGCAAGTCCTCAGACACAGCGAGCTAGGGGCAGTGGCAGGCCTTTTCACAGGCCTTTTTACCAGGCACAGGCCTCTTCTCCTTTTTCCCAGAGGGGGTTTTTCAGAGGGAGAGGCAGAAGGGGGGTGAGCAGGGCTGCATCCACCTCTCAGCCTAAGGCTCATGCCAAGCAGACACCCTGATGTGTCAGCCTGGGTCGACTCCCCAATCCCTATAGGAGGCAGGCTGGCTTACTACTCCCAGGACTGAAAGTCTGTTACCTCAGACAAGTGGGTCCTGCAAGTAGTAAGCCAGGGACTGGCCCTCAGCTTCAAAGAAGTTCCTATGCTGAGGGTCAGGTCCTTTCACCTGCAAACATCTCCAAAACCATTGCCCTAGAGGCAGAGGTTTCATCTGTGCTGGCTGTCAGAGCCATAGAGAAAGTTTGTACACTTCACAGGGGTAGAGATATGTATTCCAGGTACTTCCTTACCCCGAAAAAGACAGGGGAGTGGCCGCCAATCCTAGACTTACGATATCTAAACAAGCATCTACTAAAGTCAAAATTCCAAATGGTGACTCTGGGAAAAATTCTCCCCTCTCTAAGGCCAGGGGACTGGCTAGCCTCTCTGGACCTAAAGGATGCCTACTTTTACATTCTCATCTGGTGCTCCCACAGAAAGTACCTCAGGTTCAAACTGCCTTCAGGCCATTACCGGTTCAAAGCAATGCCCTTCGGCCTAACATCTGCTCCAAGAGTATTCACAAAATGCCTAGCAGTAGTAGTGGCCTTTCTAAGGAGACAAAACATCTTCATGTTCCCATACCTGGATGACTGGCTCATAGTGGGTCAGTCTCCAGACCAAGTCAAATCAGATTTACAAGTGACCCAACAAGTGCTCACTTCTCTAGGATTCCTACTCAGTCTTCCCAAGTCAGTCCTCAAGCCAGTACAACTTTTGACCTTCATAGGGGTAGAACTGGATACTGCCAAAGCAAGAGCATTTCTCCCCTTGCTAAGGGTAAGAGCCATTATAGAGCTGGCTTCCTCTTTCCACCTTCTGGTGTCTCGACCAGCAAGGCATTTTCTTCAACTTCTGGGCCACATGGCAGCTTCCACTGCAGTGGTCCAAGGGGCCAGATTTCAGATGAGGGACATCCAGTTTCACTTGAGGACTTTTTGGTCTCAGAAAAAAGATCCTCAAACCAAACTTATTCCAGTGACTCAGACCCTGATCCAAGCTCTGCAATGGTGGCAGGATCAGGACAATCTCAGGCAAGGAGTCCCATTCATTAGTCAATCTCATTCTGTGGTTCTAACCACGGATGCTTCTCTACTGGGGTGGGGAGCTCACCTGGGAGCTCTCACAGCTCAGGGAGTGTGGTCCATTCAGGAGTCTCTTCTCCACATCAGTCTTCTGGAGCTCAGGGCAGCGTATCTGGCTTTGCAAGCTTTTTCGGAATCGGTACAGAACAAGGTGGTTCAGGTCAGAACAGACACCACCACCACCATGTGGTACATCAACAAGCAGGGAGGCACTTGGTCTACGGCCTTGTGTATGGAAGCCATGAAATTATGGTCCCAGGCTTATTCTCTATAGACCTCTTTGGTAGCAGTCCACCTCCCAGGGAAGGACAATGTGCTAGCAGATGCATTGAGCAGGATTTCCCAGGGCCATCACAAATGGTCCCTGGATCCCTTAGTGTTAAAGGCAATATTTTCAAGGTGGGGCACTCCAGAGATGGATCTCTTTGAAGCCCCAGACAACCACCAACTTCCTCTCTTCTTTTGCAGACCCCCGGTCTTGGGTTCAGTTCCTCTGGATGCTCTGATTCTGGATTGGGAAGGGAAATTTCTGTATGCCTTCCCTCCTTTTTCTCTACTGTTCAAGATCCTGGTCAAGATAAGGTCACCATCTTGCAAAGTGATCCTGATTGCTCCAGATTGGGCCAGGCAGCCTTGGTATCCGCTGTTGCTATCCCTAGCAGTCCATCTTCCCTTATCTCTTCCCAGGAATCACAACCTGTTAACCTTCTCTCAGGGGAGGATCTGGTATCCCAACCTTCAGTCTCTCAATCTCAAGGCATGGCTCTTGAAGAGTTGGAATATTTAGATTTGCATCTGTTTCAAGGGGTTCTGGACATTCTCAAAGCTTCTCGGAAGCCTGCCACCAGAAAAATTTAAAACTCCAAATGGAAAAGGTTCACCACCTGGTGTTCCAATAAGCATATATCCCCAGATACTGCTGATTTGTCTACCGTTCTGGATTACATGGTTCATCTTAATGGCCTAGGCCTCAGACCAGCTACCCTTAAAGTACACTTGTCAGCTGTTTCTGCTTTTTTGTCAGTGGGAAAGCCCTTCTCACTGGCATCTCATCCTGTTTTCTGAAAATTTTTCAAGGGATTGCTTCATACCAGTCCCCCCTTTAAGGATCCTTCTCATGCTTGGGACCTTAATGTTTGCATAGCTCAGCTCATGATACTCCCTTTTGAGCCTTTGTCTTCAGCAGAGCTTAAGTACTTGACTTGGAAAACTGTGTTCCTGGTAGCTATTACCTCTGCCAGACGTATCAGTGAATTGCAAGCCCTGTCAGTGGAATCTGATTTTATCTCCTTTCATAGGGATAAAGTGGTCCTTAGAACCAATAGAAGGTTCTTGCCCAAAGTGGTTTCAGATTTTCATCTGAACCAATCCATGTCTCTTCCTGTGTTCTTCACTGTTCATTCTTCTTCAGGAGAGAGAAGATTACACAGTTTGGATATTAAAAGGGCTCTTAGCTACTACATTGAGTGTACTAAGGCACTCAGGTTTGACTCCCTCCAGTTGTTCCTCACTTATGGTGAAGTGGGAAAAGAAAAACCTGCTACTGAGAGAACTATTGCCAGATGGATTGTCTCTTGTATACAATTCTGCTATAAAAAGCTAGGCAAAATACCTCTCTCAGGCCTGAGGGCTCATTCGACTGGCGGCACAGCTGCTTCTCTGGCTGCTGCCAGAGATATACCCTTATCAGAGATATGCAAAGCAGCCACCTGGAAAACAATCCATACATTCACCAAGCATTACTCCCTGGATATCCAGGCTAGGAGTGATGCTCGGTTTGGCACAGCGGTACTGCAGAACCTATTCCCAAAATAGGTTTGATTCCCTCCTCCATGGAGGTACTGCTTGGTAGTCTGTATAATGTCAGAATACAGCAAGACCTCATGTTGTTTGAAGAAAAAATTACTCACCTTAGTAATTGTGTTTCTTCTAATGGAGTCTTGCTGTATTCTGACCTCCCTCCCTCCCTGCCTCCCCTCTCAGAACCTGGTTTTTGGAAAGTGGGATGGTAGGCGCAGTGTTGTACCTCAGTGGTGTACTTGGCACTCCCCCTTTTTAGCTAGGGGAAGCGGGTTATTGTTATAGTTTGGTTATTATTTTGTTCACTACCTAGTTTTTGTTTTGGATTTCTCGACTTGAGTCTTTTGGGGATCCAAAATATTTGGTTACCTTTTTGGCTAGTAAAATTTTTACAATTTCCACATAGTAGGGTTAGTTAGTATTAGCTCATAAGAATCTGACAGTTACACTTCAAAGTGCAGCAGACAGAGGTTTGAACCGAGCTCGAGCTCAACGTTCTATGCTCTGGCATAGAGTTAACTCTTTCCCCTCCGGAGCGGTTCAAATGCTGGGGCTAACTGCATAATGTCAGAATACAGCAAGACTCCATTAGAAGAAACACAGTTACTAAGATGAATAATTTTTTCTTCTGGTTGCAGTTACTTCTGCTAGAAGAATCAGTGAACTACACACCTTGTGTGTTGAGAAGGACTGCCTTGGGGGCGGGGGGCGCTGTGGAGCCCGAGCTGAAAGGCAGCAACCTGGATTAGCTCTGTACGGATAGCTTCAAAATAGATTAAAATCTGCTATTTTAAGGTACAAACTCGAGAAACCAAACTAACGGGAACATCAAGGAATCCTATCAAGTTAAGATGGGGAACCCCAGAAAAGATAGAGGCGGTGGTACAAGTGCCAAATCCACTGGAACTTCACAGGTGGTGCGTCATGGGACAGACAGAGCAGGCCGCTTCCACGGGAACCTGAAGAGACTATGACATCTATCGAGACTAAGTTACAGAGATTAATTACATCTGTCACCGATTTAAGCTCTAAAATGGACACCTTTGCTACTCTGGTTACCCTGGTGGAGAATACAATGGCAGGGATACAGGTAGAGATGGAGATCTGAGCTAAGGCAGATTCTGCAGCGGCAGCATGCGCTTCTGGTGAAAGAAAATCACCACTTGAGAGCCAGGCTTGAAACTTTAGAAAACCAAGCCGTTCATCGCATGTCCGAATTTTGGGTTTACCGGAAGGGATAGAGGGAGACCACCCTCTTATGTTTCTGCGCGAATGGCTGGACTCGAAATTAATGGTAGAAGGCCAGAGTTTAAATATTACACTGCAGAAGGCCTATCGGATTACTCCAAAACGATATCGTGAGGATTCGGAGAACCCCAGGACACTTCTTCTAATCACGGATGGAGTCGGTTCGAGGGATAGAATCCTGCGTCTCGCTAAACAAGCAAGTCCAATAATACAGGACGATCGGAACATTTTCTTGTTTCCTGATTTGAGCTACGCTACACGTATTAGGAGGAAGAAGTTTGATGGGGTTAGAAAGTTGTTACGTGAAGCTTCAATAATCCACTCGATGGTCTTCCCTGCCAGATTGCGAATTGTATACGAGGATAAGGTATGGGCCTTCTCTGACCCTATCGAAGCTGGGAAATGGGCCTCTAGATTTGCTTCAGCCCGAGACCGCCGTCGTGGATCTGAAGAGGTTGATTCAGACGCAGAAGACTGAACTTTTAAAAACTGTAACGTATTAAAGTGAACTCCTCTAAGTTTGGCTTTATCCTGATAATGAAGGCATGAAAGTAGAATGTTTCCACCAAGCCCAATGTTAAAAAATTGGGATTTGTTTTTCCTTTATTCAAAAGCTCAGTGGTTGGTGGGTTTTGTTTCTTAAATAAGAAATATAAAGAGTTTGGATGTGTAAATTTTGAATATTACTTGTTAAAGAAGCTGTTTCAATGAAGGTATTAAGAGGTTGCTGCCTGAGGTATAAACCCATTTTTAATTTTAAACCTTTAGATTATTCAGTATGACACCAAATGCCCCTGGAACTGGGGCTGTGGACTTTCTTTTGGACTTAAGCTCTTTGGATTTAGTCATACTGCTCCTAGGCTCATCACACAGCTTAATCTTGTTTGTGATATAAAGTTATGTTATTTCTTTAGCTAACCCTCTATGTGGTATGAATATATCGGGGATGCATTTAATCCTAAATATTAAGGGGAAATGTGTCTGTTTCTCTAGATGGAGATCTAACATTGTGAATTGGTCTGTCCCAGATATGGACTTACTGTATGTATGTATACATATAAAACAATAAAAATAAAGTATAAAAAAAAAGAGAGAGAAGGACTGCCTTTCCTTCCATAACGACAAAGTGGTGCCAAGAACAAATAAGAGAGTCCTCCCCAAGGTGGTTTCCGATTTTCACTTAAACCAATCCATTACATTGCCAGTTTACTTCACTGAACATACTAGTTCAGGTGAGCGCAGACTCCATAGTCTGGATGTCACAGGGGCATTGAGCTGCTATATGACCCACACCAGGGATCATAGACAGGACAAGCAACAGCTATTCCTTACCTATGGGGATATAGGTAAAGGCACCCCATCTTCTAAAAGGTCAATCCCTTGCTGGATAGTCCAGTGCATTCAGTTTTGCTATTCAAAAATTGGCAAGGAACCCCCCCAGCAGGGCTGAGGGCTCATTCCACTAGGGGCATAGCTGCTACTATAGCAGCATCCAGAGATGTTCCATTAGTGGAAATCTGTAAAACAGCTACTTAGGGGACAGTACACACATTTACTAAACACTACAATTTGGACATACAGTCCAGAAGTGATGCCAAATTTGGCATAGCAGTCCTGCAGAGCCTCTTTCCTAAGTAGGTTCTCTGCCCACCTCCAAATGTACTGCTTTGAAGTCTGCAAAGAGTTAGGAATATAGAAGTATACCTGGGGTTAGAAGAGAAAACTTTCTCACCTTAGTAACCCTGTTTCTTCCAAGCTATTCTTCTACATTCATAACTCTCCCACACTGCCTCCCCTTCCAGAACCAGAGCCTCTGCACTCCTGATCGAGTTTTCTAATAGTAAGTCCCAAACAGTGGCATAAATATTTTTAACCCCTAGTGAGAATTATTTAACTCCATTCTTTTTCCAGGTGATTCTGGCATTCGGGGGGGGGGGGGAGGTAGGATTATAACGATATTAACCACTTAGGCCGCCAACAGAATTAGAAAGTATAGAAATTCTGGACTGATATATCAGTCCGAGGCCCTGCAGCAGTTAAAATGTTTCATGGTGTCCTGTACTGCTTAAGTTGTGTTACATTAGATAATTATATTAGTTGGTCTTAGTATAGGTTGCCTTGTAGGCTCCTTAGAAATCTGATACATTGATGGAATGTTGCAGCTGATAAGGGCAGCAGTTTGAATATGTGTCATGAGCCAATGATAGTTCTGTCATTTGCATATAGTTCCATTTTGTCCAGGCAGCTCTGCTTAGGAGGTTGACTGCAGAGAATTATGAATATAGAAGAACACATTGGAGGAAACAAGATTACTAAGGCGAGTATTTTTTTCTTAGCTGCCATAACTTCTGCTCAAAGGATTTCAGAGCTGCTGGTTCTCATGTGGGAGCCTCCTTATTTGATTTTCCACAGAGTCAGGGTGTCTTTGCTTACTGACCCTAAGTTTTTACCAAAGGTGGTGTCTGAGTTTGCACTAAATCAAACCATCCGCCTGCCAGTTTTTTATCCAGAGCATGCCAGTGCAGGGGAAGCATTGCTCCATACGTTAGATGTGCATAAAATACTCAGATACTATACACACCATATTAAGGACTGCAGGAAACCCTCTCAGTTGTTTGTTTCTTTCACCGCTGGGAAAGAGTACATACCATTTCTACAAAGTGTCTGTCCAAATGGTTGGTCAACTGTATTACTTTTTGTTACAGGAAGTATGGTAAGGAACTTCCTGGGGTTATTTGTGGCCATTTAACCAGAGGCATAACCACTTCTGTTTCCTGTTTCAGAAGGGTATTAGCTGCAGAGTTCAAACAACATGAAGTCTTGCTGTATTTTGACATATGCAGTGGTCCCCTACCTTTGAACTGCCCCAGAGAACAGAGAGTTAACTTTCTATGCAGAGCATAGAATGTTGAGCTCGAGCTCGGTTGCAGTCTCTGTCTGGAGTGTTTCAAACTCAAACCATCGGATTCTTTACTCTGCCTCACTGTGAACGGTCGCTCCGGAGATTTCTCCTTCAGCTTTGTTTGAAAGTCGGTTAAAGTCTCAGTTTTCGTCGGTTTTTAAACCGAAAAAGTTATCTGCATAGTCGGTTCAGTCTCTGTCTGTGGTGCCGTGAGTACTAGATATGAATTGTTCTGTTTTCTGTGTGGAACTTGTAAAAGTGCAGGTCGATCATATGATAGTGAAATTTTGTGTTTTACTTAGTGTGTGGTTACCGGTTCTTATCGGTTCTAAAAAACGTGTTTTACTACGGCTTTTTCCAATACCCGTGACATGGTTAGGAACCGATAAGGGTGTCTTGCCTGGCGGTTGCCATTAAAAGGGTAAGTTGGTTAGGTTGGCCATGTCTGAGAAACCCAAGATAAAAAAGGGGCCTGCTGGGTTTCAACACTGCAGTGAGTGTGGGGAGGTCTTTGCTAAGGCCGATCCCCACACCTCCTGTGTTTATTGTCTGGGGTTTGACCACCTCGATTCAGACTGCAAAATATGTAAAAATTTTCCTAAATCTACCCTTGAGAAGAGATTAGGTAGACTGAGGGAAAAGGAGGCCGAGAAGTCTGCTGACCCAGATGGCCAGCCCGGTTCAGTTCCGACCGAACCAGAAGGAGTGCCCTCTGACCAGGCGCGTACTTCTTCGGGCAAAGGAGAGCCAATTCCGAGGAATGGTTCCTACAAAAAGAAAGCGCAAAGAAAAATCATCCGGTTCGGATCCAGAGGTTCATGTTCCAACCGCCGAAGAGATAGCCAAAGCGATTCGGATTGTGGAATCGCTTCGCCCGGTTCCTACCGATCCGGCACCTTCTAGCAGGGGTTCGGTTCGAATGGTTCCCCTGGTTCAAGATTATACCCTTGAAGATTTTTATGAACCGGAATTTGAAGAGGAAGGAGAATTTGAGGATGATGATGGTGAAAGTCAGGGTCTGGATGTGCCTGTGGAACCGGACATCTCCCCAGATAGACCTTCAGGTGTTTCCCCTCCTAGGCTTTCTGAATCCCCTTCTCACTTTATGTTCTACAGAAAGGTGGCCGAAACCCTCCAGCTTCCTATGGAGGAGGCATTGGAGGATCAAGAGGTGCCTGGTTATGTAGAAATGATGGACATCCCAGAGTCCAGGAGACTGTCTATTCCCCTCCACAAATCCTTTGGGAAGCAGACACAAAAAATTCTAAAGTCTCCTAACACTATATCTCCTGTGGATAGAAGGATGGACAGGAGGTATACACTTTCAGGCTCAGACACGGAGTTCTTATACCAGCAATGCAGCCATGTTGGAGTAGTGCAGGCTGCTGCCTGTGACGAGGCAAATATTCCCTTGGCTTCAAACAACATGAAGTCTTGCTGTATTCTGACTATTGCAGTTAGGTTCTGCCTTTCAACTGCCCCAGAGAACAAAGGGTTAACTTTTCTATGCCTTGCATACAACGTTCATCACGAGCTCGGTTGAAGCCCCTGTCTGTTGTTTTCAAACTGCAACCGTCAGATTCTTTACTCTGCCTCACTGAACAGTCGCTCTGGAGATTTCTCCTGTTGCTCGGTTCAAAATTCGGTTGAAGTGTCGGTTTTCGGTCGGTTTCTACCGAATTGTTGTTTCCGCATAGTCGGTTCAAGTCTCTGTCTGTGGTACCGTGAGTACTAGATAGGTTTTCGTTCTGTTTTCTGTGTGGAACTTGTAAACTGTGGATCGGTTCTGCTGAACTGATCATTTTGAGGTAAAACTTGTGCTTTACTTTAGTGTGTGGTTACCGGTCCGTATCGGTTCTAAAAAAAAAAAAAACGGGTTTTAAGTACATTTTTTTCCAAGACCCGTGACACGGTCAGGAACTGATAGGGGAGTCTTGCCTGGCGGATTGCTGAAAAAAGGGTAAGTTTTGGTTATGTTGGTCATGTCTGAGAAACCCCAAAAAAAAAACTGGCCCACTGGGTTTCAACACTGCAGTGTGTGCGGGGAGGTCTTTGCTAAGGCTGATCCCCACACCACCCGTGTTTATTGTCTGGGGTTTGACCACCTCGATTCAGACTGCCAAATATGCAAGAATTTTTCCAAATCTACCCTGGAAAAGAGATTAGGTAGACTGAGGGAAAGGGAGGCCGAGAAGTCTGCTGACCCGGATGGCCAGCCTTTTTTGGTTCCAACCAAACAAGAAGGAGTGCCCTCTGACCAGGGCGATACTTCGGGCAAAAGGAGAGCTGATTCCGAGGAATCAGTTCCAAGAAAAAGAAAAGACAAATCGACCGGTACGGACCCAGAATCTCATACTCCGACCGCCGATGAGATAGCCAAAGCGATTAGGATTATGGAATCGCTTCGATCGGTTCCGACTGAATCGGCACCATCTGGCAGGGGCTCGGTTCGGTTGGTTCCCCCGGTTCCAGATTATACCTTGGAAGAATTTTATGAACCGGAGTTTGAGGAGGAGGGAGAGTATGAGGATGATTATGGTGATGGTGAAAGTCTGGATGTGCATATTTTCCCGGACATCTCCCCAGACAGACCTTCAGGTGTTTCTCCTCCTAGGCTTTCTGAGTCCCCTTCACACTACATGTTCTACAGAAAGGTGGCTGATACCCTCCAGCTTCCTGTGGAGGAGGCAGTAGAGGATCAGGAAGAGCCTGATTATGTTGAGATGATGGACATCCCAGAGTCTAGGAGACTGTCTATTCCCCTCCACAAATCTTTTGGGAAACAGACACAAACAATTCTTAAGTCTCCTAATTCTATACCTCCTGTGGACAGAAGAATGGACAAGAGGTATACTCTCTCAGGCTCAGACATGGAGTTCCTTTTTCAGCAATGCAGCCATGTTGGGGTTGTACAGGCTGCTGCCTGTGATAAGGCAAACATTCCCTTGGCATCACACCCCCAGACAAGGACTCCAGGAAGACTGATGCCATGGCAAAGAAACAATACATGGCAGCATCTTTGGGACTCAGGCAGGCTAATTATATGGCCTATGCAGCCAGGTACCAGAAGTCCAGGTGGGACACTGTACTGGCACTGGCTAAACAGGCTCCCGCCCAGCTTGCCAAGGAGCTGGACCAGGTGGCTGTAGATGGGATTGAGGCATTGAAAGTACAGTTTCATGCTGCTGTGTACTCCAGTGATGTATCATCAAGAGTTATGGCTACATCTGTGGCTCTTTGGAGAATGGCTTGGCTCAGATGTACTAGCCTCTCACAGGATACCCAGGCTAAGGCCATGGATTTTCCTGTAGTTGGTAATTCTCTGTTTGGGGAGCAGACAGAGGATTACATGAAGAAAATGGACAAATACAGGACCACTTACAGCAGTGCTCAGGCCAAAGAAAGGCAAGCAGCTCCTCAAAGGCAGCAGTCCAGGGGCAGGGGCAGGCCTTTCCAAAGGCCTTTTTAACAAGCCCAGACCTCCTCCTCTTCTTCGTTTTCACAGAGGGGGTTCTTTAGAGGGAGAGGCAGAAGGGGGATGAGCAGGCCTGCATCCACCCCTCAGCCTAAAGCCCCTGCCAAGCAGACACCCTGATGGGTCTGCCTGGGTCGATTCTCTTATACCAGTAGGGGGCAGGCTGGCTTACTTTGTCCAGGACCGGATGTCTCTTACATCAAACAAGTGGGTCCTGGAAGTAGTAAGCCAGGGACTGGTTCTCAGCTTCAAAAAATTTCCCAAGATGAGAGCCAGATCTTTTCCACCTGCAAATCTCTCAGAGACTCTTGCCTTAGAGGCAGAGGTTTCTTCTTTCCTAGCTCTCAGAGCTATAGAGAGAGTTCCCACCCTACACAGGGGCAAAGGATTATACTCCAGGTACTTCCTAACCCCCCAAAAGACAGGAGAGTGGCGACCCATCCTGGACCTAAGATATCTGAACAAACCTCTTTAAAAGCCAAAGTAAAAAATGGTGAGACTGGGAATTATCCTTCCCTTTCTAAGACCAGGGGACTAGCTAGCCTCCCTGGACCTCAAACATGCCTACTTTCACATTCCCATCAGGTGCTCCCACAGAAAGTACCTCAGGTTCGAGTTGCCCTTAGGACACTATCAGTTCAGAGCAATGCCCTTTGCCCTAACATCAGCCCCAAGGGTTTTCACAAAGTGCCTGGCAGTAGTTGTTGCCTTCCTAAGAAGACAAAAGATTTCCATTTTCCCATAATTGGATGACTGGCTCATTGTAGGTCAGTCTCCAGGCCAAGTCAAGTCACATCTGCAAGTGACCCAGCAAGTGCTCACTTCTTTAGGATTCCTTCTCAACCTACCAAAGTCAGTTCTCGAACCAGTGCAGCTCCTCACCTTCATAGGTGCAGAACTGGATACGGTAAAGGCAAGAGCCTTCGGGGAAGGACCCTTATGGAACTGGCCTCTTCATTCAGCCTTCAGGTGTCTCGACCAGCAAGGCATTTCCTTCAGCTACTGGGCCACATGGCAGCTTCCATAGCAGTGGTCCGGGGCAAGATTCCAAATGAGGGACATTCAGTTCCACTTAAGAGCTTTTTGGTCCCAAAGAAAGGATTCCCTTACCAAACTAATCCCAGTGACTCGAACCCTGATCCAAGCCTTGCAATGGTGGCAAGATCAGGACAATTTGAGACAAGGGGTTCCATTTGTCACTCAGTGATCCTCACCACAGATGCTTCCCTGCTGGGCTGGGGTGCCCATTTGGGAGACCTTACCACCCAGGGACTGTGGTCCCCTCCGGAATCTCTGCTTCACATCAATCTCTTGGAACTCAGAGCAGTGTTTCGGGCACTGCAGGCTTTTTTCAAATCTGTACAGAACAAGGTGGTTCAGGTCAGAACAGACAACACCACCACCATGTGGTACATCAACATGCAAGGAGGCACTTGGTCTACGGCCTTTTGCACAGAAGCAATGAAGTTGTGGTCCCTGGCCTATTCCCTGCAAACCTCTCTGATAGCAGTTCACCTCCCAGGGAAGGACAATGTCCTAGCAGATGCACTGAGCAGAATATCCCAGGGCCATCATGAATGGACCCTAGATCCTCTGGTGTTGAAAGTGATTTTCTCAAGATGGGGCACTCAGAGATAGATCTTTTTGCAGCCCCAGACAATCACCAACTTCCTCTGTTTTGTTGCAGACCCCCAGTCTCAGTCCCCCTGGATGCTCTGATTCTGAACTGGGAAGGGACATTTCTGTGTGCTTTTCCCCCCCTTCCCTCTCCTGTTCAGAGTGTTAGTCAAGATAAGGTCACAACAATGCAAAGTGATTCTGATTGCTCCAGAGCGGGCCAGACAGCCATGGTATCCCTTGTTGCTGTCCCTAACAGTCCATCTTCCCCTGTCTCTTCCCAGGAATTACATACAACCTGATAACATCCTCCCAGGGGAGGATTTGGTACCCGAATCTTCAGTCTCTCAATCTCAAGGCATGGCTCTTGAAGAGTTAGAGTTGCAGATCTGCATCTTTCCCAAGGGTTCTGGATATCCTTAAGGCTTCTGAAAGCCTTCCACCAGAAAGACTTACAACTCCAAATGGAAAAGATTCAGCATTTGGTGTTCTAAGAAGAATATTTCTCAGACTCTGCTGAATTGCCTACGGTTCTGGATTATATGGTCCATCTTAATGGCCTAGGTCTCAGACCAGCTACCCTCAAGGTACACTTGGCAGCTGTTTCTGCTTTCCTGTCTGTAGGCAAGTCTTCCTCTCTGTCATCCCATCCTGTATTCTGTAAGTTTTTCAAGGGATTGCTTCACACCAATCCCCCCTTTAGGCATCCTGCTCCTGATTGGGACCTTAATGTTTGCATTGCTCAGCTTATGCAACCCCCTTTTGAGCCTTTGTCCTCAGCAGAGCTTAAGTACTTGACTTGGAGAACTGTGTTTTTGGTAGTCATCACTTCTGCTAGACGTATGAGTGAATTGCAAGCCCTGTCAGTGGAATCTGATTTCATCTCTTTTCACAGAGATAAAGTGGTCCTTAGAACTAACAGAAAGTTCTTGCCTAAAGTGGTTTCAGATTTCCACCTCAACCAGTCTATATCTCTCCTGTTTTCTTCACTGATCATTCCTCCTTGGGAGAGGAGGCTACAGTTTGGATGTTAAAGAGCCCTTAGCTACTACATAAGTGTACCAAGGGTCACAGGTTTGAATCCCTCAGTTGTTCCTCACTTATGGAGAAGTTGGTAGAGGCAAACCTGCCACTAAGAGATCTATTGCCAGGTGGATTCTTTCTTGTATACAATTCTGCTATGAAAAACTAGGTAGAACTCCACCCTCAGGCCTGAGGGCTCATTCCACAAGAGGTACAGCTGCTGCCAGGGATATTTCTCTCTTAGAAATTTGTCAAGCAGCCACCTGGAAAACAGTCCATACTTTCACCAAGCATTACTCTCTGGATATCCCGGCTAAGAGTGATGCTCGGTTTGGCACAGCAGTACTTCAGAGCCTATTTCCAAAGTAGATTCTGTCCCTCCTCCATGGAGGTACTGCTTGGTAGTCTGCAATAGTCAGAATACAGCAAGACTTCATGTTGTTTGAAGAAAAAATTACTCACCTTAGTAATTATGTTTCTTCTAGTGGAGTCTTGCTGTATTCTGACCTCCCGCCTCCTCCAGAAGCTAGTTTTTGGGATGTGGGTGGGCAGTAGCAGTGTTGGCACCTAGGGTGTCCATTTACACCCTCTTTTTGTTTGGGTGGAATGTTGTTTTTGGATGTATTTTTGTTTTGGGTTTCCTGACTTGAGTCTTCCTTTGAGAACCAAAAACATTATATATTTCCAGTTGGCTAGTAAACTAGTAAAAATTTTACAGTTTCCACACAGAACACCTAGTGAGTTTTTGCTCGTAAAGATCTGACGGTTGCAGTTTGAACAACAACAGACAGGGGCTTCAACCGAGCTCGTGATGAATGTTCTATGCAAGGCATAGAAAAGTTAACCCTTTGTTCTCCGGGGTAGTTGAAAGGCAGGACCTAACTACAATAGTCAGAATACAGCAAGACTCCACTAGAAGAAACATAATTACTAAGATGAGTAATTTTTTCTTCACACCCCCCGGACAAGGACTCCAGGAAGATTGATGCCATGACAAAGAAACAGTACATGGCATCTTCTCTGGGACTCAGGCAGGCGAATTATATGGCCTATACAGCCAGGTACCAGAAGTCCAGGTGGGACACTGTACTGGCACTGGCTAAACAGGCCTCCCCCCAGCTAGCCAAGGAGCTGGAGGAGGTAGCTGCAGATGGGACTGAGGCATCAAAAGTACAGTTTCATGCTGCTGTGGACTCCAATGATGTGTCATCAAGAGTCATGTCTACATCTGTGGCTCTTCGGAGAATGGCTTGGCTCAGATGTACTAGCATCTCACAGGATACTCAGGCTAAGGCCATGGATTTTCCTGTAGTGGGTAATTTTCTGTTTGGGGAGCAGACAGAGAATTACATGAAGGAAATGGATGAGTACAGGACCACTTACAGGAGTGCTCAGGCCAAGGAAAGGCAGGCAACTCCTCAGAGGCAGCAGTCTAGGGGCAGAGGCAGGCCTTTTCATAGGCCTTTTACCAACAGGCCTCCTCTTCCTTTTTAGCAGAGGGGTTCTTCAGAGGGAGAGGCAGAAGGGGGATGAGCAGGGCTACATCCACTCCTCAGCCTAAGGCCCCTGCCAAGCAGACACCCTGATGTGTCTGCTGGGGTCGACTCTCCTATTCCAGTAGGGGGCAGGCTGGCTTACTTTGTCCAGGTCTGGAGGTCTGTTACATCAGACAAGTGGGTCCTGGAAGTAGTAAGCCAGGGACTGGTTCTTAGCTTCAAAAAATGTCCAAAGATGAGAGCCAGATCTTTTCCACCTGCAAGTCTCTCAGAAACCCTTGCCCTAGAGGCAGAGGTTTCATTTCTACTGGCCTTAAGAGCCATAGAGAGAGTTCCTACCCTACATTGGGGCAAAGGTCTGTACTCCAGGTACTTCCTTACCCCCAAAAAAACAGGGGAGTGGCAACACATCCTAGACCTAAGATACCTGAACAAACATCTTTTAAAACCAAAGTTCAAGATGGTAACTCTGGGAATAATTCTTCCCTTTCTAAGGCCAGGGGACTGGCTAGCCTCCCTGGACCTCAAAGATGCCTATTTTCACATTCCCATCGGGTGCTCCCACAGAAAGTACCTCAGGTTCGAGTTGCCCTCAGGCCATTATCAGTTCAAAGGAATGCCCTTTGGTATAACATCAGCCCCAAGGGTTTTCACAAAGTGCTTGCCAGTAGTTGTCGTCTTTCTAAGAAGGCAAAAGATTTCCATTTTTCCATATCTAGACGACTGGCTCATAGTGGCCAGTCTCCAGACCAAGTCAAGTCAGCCCTGCAAGTGACTCAGCAAGTGCTCACTTCCCTGGGATTTCTTTTCAACCTCCCCAAGTCAGTTCTCGAACCGGTGTAGCTCCTTACCTTTATAGGGGCAGAGCTGGATACTGTCAAAGCAAGATCCTTTCTTCCTCTGGAAAGGGCAAGAGTTCTTATAGAACTAGCTTCTTCCTTCAGCCTTTAGGTGTCTCGACCAGCAAGGCATTTCCTTCAGCTCTTGGGCCACATGGCAGCTTCTACAGCAGTGGTCCAAGGGGCAAGATTCCAGATGAGGGATATTTAGTTCCATCTGAGGGCCTTTTGGTCCCAAAGGAAGGATTCTCTTACCAAACTGATTCCTGTGACTCGGACCCTGATCCAAGCCCTTTAATGGTGGCAGGATCAGGACAACTTAAGGCCAGGGGTCCCATTTGCCACTCAGTCTCATTCAGTGGTCCTTACCACAGATGCTTCTCTTCCGGGCTGGGGAGCCCATCTGGGGGCCCTCACTGCACAGGGACTGTGGTCCCCTCAGGAATACCTTCTCCATATCAATCTCCTAGAACTCAGGGCAGTTTTTCTGGCCCTGAAAGCTTTCTCTCAGTCAGTGCAGAACAGGGTGGTTCAAGTCAGAACAGACAACACCACCACCATGTGGTACATCAACAAGCAGGGAGGCACTCGGTCTATGGCTTTGTGCACAGAAGCCATGAAGTTGTGGTCCCTGGCTTATTCCCTGCAGGCCTCTCTGATAGCAGTTCACCTTCCAGGGAAGGACAGTGTGCTAGCAGATGCACTGAACAGGATTCTCAGGGCCATCACAGATGGTCCCTGGACCCATGGTGTTGAAGTGATTTTTCAAGATGGGGCACTCAGAGATAGATCTCTTTGCAGCCCCAGACAATCACAACTTCCTCTCTTTTGTTGCAGACCCCCAGTCTTGGGCTCAGTCTCCTGGATGCTCTGATTCTAGATTGGGAAGGGAAATTTCTGTATGCCTTCCTCTCTTCCCTCCTGTTCAAGGTTCTAGTCAGATAAGGTCTCAACCTTGCAAAGTGATTCTAATTGCTCCAGATTGGGCCAGACAGCCTTGGTACCCCCTCTTGTTGTCCTTAACAGTCCATCTTCCCCTGTCTCTACCCAGGAATTACAACCTGTTAACATCGTCTCGGGGGAGGATTTGATACCCCAATCTTCAGTCTCTCAATCTCAAGGCATGGCTCTTGAAGAGTTAGAGTTTGCAGACTTGCATCTTTCTCAGGAGGTTCTGGATATTCTCAAAGCTGCTCGAAAGCCTTCCACCAGAAAGACTTATAACTCCAAATGGAAAAGATTCAGCATTTGGTGTTCCAAGAAGCATATTCCTCCAGACACTGCTGAATTGCCTACGGTTCTGGATTATATGGTGCATCTTAATGGCCTAGGCCTCAGACCAGCTACTCTTAAGGTACACTTGTCAGCTGTTTCTGCTTTTCTGTCAGTGGGAAAGTCTTCCTCACTATCATCTCATCCTGTGTTCTGTACATTTTTTAAATGATTGCTTTACACCAGTCCTCCCTTTAGAGACCCTGCCCCTTCCTGGGATTTGAATGTTTGCATTGCTCAGCTTATGCAACCTCTTTTTGAGCCTATGTCCTCAGCAGAGCTTAAGTACTTGACTTGGAAAACTGTGTTCTTGGTAGCCATTACCTCTGCCAGGCGTATCAGTGAATTGCAGGCCCTGTCAGTTGAACCTGATGTTATCTCCTTTCACAGGGATAAAGTGGTCCTTAGAACCAATAGAAGGTTCTTGCTCAAAGTGGTTTCAGACTTCCACTTGAATCAGTCTATGTCTCTCCCTGTTTTCTTCACTGATCATTCTTCCTCAGGTGAGAGGAGGCTGCACCGTTTAGATGTTAAAAGAGCCCTTAGTTACTACATAGAGCATACCAAGGGTCACAGGTTTGACTCCCTCCAGTTGTTCCTCACTTATGGAGAAGTGGGAAAGGGCAAACCTGCCACTAAGATCACTATTGCCAGGTGGATTGTATCTTGTATACAATTCTGCTATGAAAAACTGGGAAAGATTCTTCCCTCAGGCCTGAGGGCTTACTGCACCAGAGGTACAGCTGCTTCCCTGGCTGCTGCCAGGGATATTCCTCTCTTAGAAATTTGTCAAGCAGCCACCTGGAAAACAGTCCATACCTTTGCCAAGCATTACTCTCTGGATATCCAGGCTAGGAGTGATGCTCGGTTTGTACAGCAATTACTTCAGAGCCTATTCCCAAAGTAGGTTCTGTCCCTCTTCCTTGAGGTACTGCTTGGTAGTCTGCATTGTCAGAATACAGCAAGACTTCATGTTGTTTGAAGAAAAAATTACTCACCTTAGTAATTGTGTTTCTTCTATTGAGTCTTGCTGTATTCTGACTCCTCCTGCCTCCACTCTCAGAACCTGTTTTGGGAAGTGGGTAGGCAGGTGCAGTGTTGCACCCAAGGGGTGCTCCTTGTTTACACCCTCTCCTTTTGTTTGGGTGTTGATTTGTTACTGTTATTTGTATTAGATTGGTTTTTGGGTTTCTTGACTTGGTCTTCCTTTGGGAATCCAAAACTTTTTACTGCCAGTTGGCTAGTAGGAATTTTACAATTTCCACATAGAATTTTTAGTTCGTGGGCTCATAAGAATGTGACAGTTTGATCTTGAAACACTACAGACAGAGACTCCAACCGAGCTCGAGCTCAGCATTCTATGATCTGCATAGATAGTTAACTCTTTGTTCTCAGGGGCGGTTCAAAGGTAGGGGATCACTGCATATGTCAGAATACAGCAAGACTCCGATAGAAGAAATACAATTACTAAGGTGAGTAATTTTTTCATCTGTGCCACTGCTATTTGGAGTACTGTCCTCACTTTCACAAAGCACTACAGTCTGGACATTGCCTCTAGAAGGAGGGCCAGCATTTGCCCGGCTGTGCTTCATGGCCACCTGTGTTAGATCTTTAGCTTCCAGTCACACAGACTGTCTGTCAGTTCTGCTTAGGACTTGTTCCATAGGCATGACCTGATGCAAGATATATCCTCAAAGAAGACAGAGCCAACAGTTACATAAGAACTTACCTTAATAGTAAATCTTTAAGAGAATCTCTTGCATCAGGTTATACTGACCCTACCTCTGTCTCCCTTGGGCTCAGAGCTTCTTTGCTCTGGTCTTTTTCTCCAGGATGTTGTTTCAGCCTTTTCAAACAATTGGACACTCCATCTCTCTCTCCTTGGTTCCCTAGAGGTATGCCTAGAGAGTCTGGTCTCTGGCGGGGAACTGAGGAGGGAGCAGAGCCACCCACGCTTATATACTGTAGGATGTTGGTGTCTGACATCATCATGGGTGGCCCTGTAAGACTGCTAGAAAATTGTTTCCATGTGATCCTAGCACCTGGTGGCTTTAAGTTCTATAGGTGTGACCTGATGCAAGATATTCTCACGAAGATCTACTGTTACAGTAAGTTCTTATGTAACTGTTCTGTTCATAGAGCAGTTGACATAAATAACATCATTTTTAGGGTCATCATGTCCCAGGCAGTGTCCTTCACCTGACTTAGAACTACAGACTGACCCCAGAACACTCAAAGAAAAGCCATGGACATTCCCTGTGAGGGAAGTTCATTGTTTGGTGACAAAACAGAGGCTTACATGAAAAAGATGGATGAGTACAAATTCCAAAACCACCTACAAGAACAATACTGAAAAGAAAGGGCCTCCATTTCCTTCAGGCCTTATGGAAGGGGTTGGGGATACTACCCTCGTGCTTATATTTCCTACAGGTACCCTCCATAGAGAGACTACTGTAGGAGCAGGGGTAAAAGCTGCACCGGGCATGCAGATGCAACACCAGCCCCTAAACCCCAGGCAAAGCAAAATTCCTGACATGTCTGCTCAGGTCACCCATCCATTGCCAGACAGTCTCACTATTTCCCGGAAGGGACAAAACTCACCTCAGACAAATGGATCCTGGAAGTAGTGAGTCAGGGTTGTCCCCGCAGTTGAGAAAATTCCCCAAACTACAGAACCCAAAGATTTTCCAGCCTCACACCCCTGCAGACAAAATTCTTTTGGAGATTGATTTGAAGACATTTTGCAAGCAGATGCAGTGGAAAGAGTACCTGCCTCACAGTGGGTGAAGGGACTTTAGTCCAGATGCTACTTGATCCACAAGAACAATTTCTAGCCAGAGCTGATATGGCTGTGGCGAGCTTGCAGAGCTCCAAAGAGTGAATGCACCAACTGGCAGTGACGTAACTGCGCATGCACGGCATTCATGCATGTGTTGTTGTGGTGAATTGCATTTTGCTATTCATAAGATAGTGGCACCTGCTAAACTGCACATGGGCACGAGGTGCACATGTGCAGTTCTTGCCCTGGAATGTGGAAGCAGCAGCTGAAATAGTGCAGCTGTTACTCCGTAAGGACCAGTTGTGACAAAACTGTTGCAAGCTGCATTGGACTTTCAGAAGGATACTTCCAAAGTCCATCAGAAATGCTACAATTGGCATTTTAGGCAACAAATACATAAAACAGCTAGGCTACCCAGCTGTAAGAATGGGGAGTGGTGACCTATTTTAGACTTGAGATTTATGAACAAGCTCTTTAAGAGGGAAACATTCAACATGGTAACACTGGACTCTGTGATTTCATCTCTCCAAAGAGGAAAAAGGTTGGGGTCACTGGATCTGAAAGACACCTACTTTTGTATACCAGTCAGGCCATGTCACAGAAGATAGCCTGGATTAAGGTTAGGGAACCAGCAGTACCAGTTCACAGCCCTTCCCTCCAGCCTCACTGCAGCTCTAAGAATGTTCACAAAGTGCCTAGCTGTGATGGCAGCACATTTAAGAAGGAAGGGATGATCTTCCCCTTGTCAGTCTTCACCATTCATTACTGCTGTGTGTAAGCGAAGGTGTACACCTGTATGGGAGCCTTTTTTGGGGGGGTCGTGCTGCTTACAAGGCTGACACATTGCGTGGCGCAGGTGGGTTGGCTGTTTGGCAGCGTAGACTCCTCCTCTTCACCAGTTCTGTTTATCCCACTTTTGTGGTTGTTCCAGAGTTTTACCACTGTGTCATGAGGCCTTTGCCAATTTTGATGCTCTTCCTGCTTCTCCGACTCCATCACGGTTCTGAATATCGCTCGACGCCATTGGAAACCGGTAAGCCCATTCCTGTTATTTCTTACTGACAGCACTGGATCCTTTTTCTGTGAGTTTTGTTAAATTTCTTTCCACATCATGCCTGGTTTGGGGGCTAAGGAAAAATCCAAAACAGGCCATGCCCCATGCATCGGTGCCCCTGTGGTCATCATTTTTCTGTAACAGACCGACATGATGTTTGTCTGCGTTGCCTGGGTTCCAACTATGATATGGACAGCTGTGATGCCTGTTTCTCCATGGACTGCCGTGTTCTTGAGATTGTGCATTTAAAGTCGGCAGGGCCCCGCTGACTTTTGGAGGACGGTGTCGTTCTAGGGATGCCATGACGAGATCTCTTGACCCTGCCTCCAGGTCCTCTCCTGGATCTATACAGCCCAGTGAGAAGCTAACCTCCTCGGATTACAGCTTTGCCATCAAGGAGGTTTCTTCTGCAGTGCCGGAGGAACATCTCAGTTTCCTGCAGAGCTGGGTCAAGAGCACTGCTATGGCAGTCACCTCTTTGGAGGTGCAGGCTCCCCCGGTGTTATGGCCCATGGCTGCTGGGCCCAACACCTTTGGACCCTCAGCACTGCCTGCTGGTACCATTTTGGATCCCTGTGTTTTTCGCTGTGCCGATGATCAGACTGGCACCACGGGTGGTGCCGTGTCCTGCAGCAGCGCCATTCATGGTGCCATTGGTAGGAGAGCTCCCGGGGTCACTAGTCTGGTGGTATGTTTGGTCTCCTCTTCTTCAGCGGCAGATGACTGGCACCCGACTTGTCTGGGTCACGGAGTCCTCTTGGACGTGGCACCAGGCAGCCCAGTGTTCACTTCCTGGGCCCCCCCTCGAGTCTGTGGTCTCTGCTGTCCCCCATGCTGACTGCGGTGTTGGGGGCCTTGTGATGGATAGCAGTTCTGGGGGACCTGGTGTGGCGATCTCCACTTCGGGAGCTGGGGCAGCTACCATCTCTGGTGCTGCCCTGGCTTCCTTGGTGGGGATGGGAACCACCTCTTCTGTGGTCTCTCTTGGGGGACCTGCAGAATTGGGGAACTCCTTAGCTCTGGGTTCCAGGAACAGGGCGGTCTGAGTCCGAGGGGTTGAGAGGCAGGGTTGAGGTGCAGAGGCCTTCTTGCACTACCCTGTGGGGGTTGGGAGGAGCCAGAGTGCTGAGCCCCACTTCTCCTCCTCTGAGACTTAAGAGGCGACCTTAGTGGGTAGCACTGAGGGTTGCCCTTCTGAACTCATGCAGCTTCAGTTGCAGCACAGGAGAGATTCTTCCTCAGGGCTCAGCTAGGATTTGTTTTCCCATTTGCAGCATCAACTGACTGGATTGACCCCTGGATCCCCTCCGTGTGGGAGTATCTACTGTGTAGTCTCAGACCCCTGGCCGAGGCCGGGCACTTTCGGTGAGGTGCTCTTCCCCAATCCCTCTGCAGACACCTTCACCTCTCTCAGGCCCTATAGGACCCTTAACCTGGGAGACATTCAGGGCCACTGCAGCGGCCTTCCCTAGGTATGTTAGAGCCATGGACGAGCAGGTCTTTTGCCTGTTTCCTCCGCTGCAGGAGGACTCTGAACATCCAAGCTCCTCTACTTCCTTGGTTTCCTCATCTGAGGAACAGGAACATTCTGTCCACCTTTCTTCCAATGCTGATTTCACCGACTATCAGCGATTCCTCTTGAGGTTAGTTCAGGAGCTCCACATTTCCCATTTGGTAAGATGCAATACTGAGTGGGAGATGCGCTCTTTTTTGGGGGAGTTTAGTGCTAACCACCTAGTGGTACCTTCCTGGCCTATTCCCTTCCAGGAAGCATCAGTCCGCACCTGGCAGTCACCAGCCACCTCATCCCCAGCCCCAGCGAACTGCAGGAGGAGGGTTTTGCACTCCACAGGAGTGTCTCGGTTCTCTGCCTCACCCACCTTTGGGGCTGACTGCTTTAGATACTCCTTCTGGGCTTCAACACCCGGCACACGACCAACCACTGGATCCAGATTCTGCTGAGTTTAACCGGTGGGGAAGAAGAGTTCTAACCCCAGTAATACTCAGCTATCCATAACTTCTGCAGTGTCCCTTTAAGACAGAACTGCTGGGAGCGATGGAATGCTATGCAAATGATGGAATCTTTGCACATGCTTTCTGAGTTGTCATATGGCAACCCTGCTGCACCCCATCTCCTCTGCACAGCGAGTGACTGCTCTTGGTAGGTGTGACTGTTCCCCTCCTTTAACCTACACCTTAGTCCCCTGAGCTGACATAAAGCAGCCCCACTGTGCCCCTCTCTCCTAGAATCCCCTCCCCTATTGGTCCCCCCTCCACAGACATGTCTGGGGCCACCTCCCACTTGTGGCTTTTCAGCCTTGCCGCCCCCTGCTGTCACCCGAAAACCACTTATCACATCCCCTCACCATTCCCATCCCCTTTCCCCTGTGACCTTTCAGCCCTACATCATTCTCACCACCTAACCGGTGCCCCCTTCACCTCCCCAGATCCCACCCTTAGCACTCCCCTGCCACTATTTTGTCCCCTTATTTGACAAAGCCTCTCCCTGAGGTAGCTTACCATTTCCTTAAGTTTCCCATCCACTTGAGAGGGCTTTTCCTTCTCTCTCTCTCTCTCTCTCTCTCTCTCCTAAGTTCACCACTGCTTTCATATTTTCTATGCTGATGCTGTACTAATCCCTGGTACTAGAAATTACTTTGTAATACTATAACCTAATGTATGTTCTCCACCTAGCCTGATTGTGTGATGTCATATGTCTGTTGTCTGTTAACCTGACGTGGAACCTTTGTAAAAGAGCCTATGCTCAAAGGTCTTTTTTCCGAATCCTTAAATAAAAAAATTAGCTTTGTGTTCTCTATTTGGGCTTTGAACATTTTCAAAACAGACTGTGATATTTGTAAAACTTTTCTGCAAAAAACAGTGGAAAAGCACCTTGAAAGGCTCAAGAAAAAGATGTCTTTCCAAGGGTCTCTCGAGCTCTGACCAGCCGACACCCTCTGTTCCTGTGGGTGAAACCACTTTGATCTCAATATCTGTTACTGCCACCCCTGAGATGGGTACACAAGCAGTTCTCTCATTCTTTTTTTTTTTCCCCCAACTTTATTTTCCTCCTGTCGCGGCTAGGGGGAACTCTCTCAGGCATCCTCTCCCTGTACCTGCCCGCTTGAGATCCGCTGTAGGTCTATGCCCCTTCTCTCTCCAACCCTCCTGTTGCCAGCACCCCTGGTTTAACCTGCCCAGGAAGGGTAGCCCGACCACTTACTTGGGCTCCTTGAAAGACACTCTGGTACGGGAGGGGGCGGGCTGAGGAGTGATGAGGGCCGGCCCCAGACAGATCTAGCGCTGGGCATGGAGGAGACATGCCGTCGCCTATCCCCACTTGCCAGGTTTTTCTATTTTCTTCCCCACCTTCCCATGCGTGTGCACCTCCCGATGCTTGGCGCAGGGCAACCCTGCTCGCGCGCCTGTAACGTGCTTGCCCGCAGCATTCAGCAACCTGGTCTCCACCAGGTGTCACCAGAGCTCCGGACGAACCCAAGCCCTCCCCCCAGGACAGGAGAGCAGCCAGCTGGGTGCTCTATCAGATCCCTCCCCTGCCGACCCCTGGCACCCGAGTTCACTCCCGAACTCGGGTCACTGGCGTGGTGCGAGGTGTGGTGTCCAGTGCCTCAACCCTCAGCGCCACTGGGCCGGCCAGCAGTTCTCTCATCCTGACCACCAGGGTGTAGTGCAAGTGGCAGCCTGCAACAAGGTAAGGATCCACTAGCCTCCCATCTGTCAGACAAGAACTCAAAGAAAACTGACAGTATGGCAAAAATGGTTACCTTTCGGCCTCTTTAGCTGTCAGGCAGGCCAATTTCCAGGCCTATGCCACACAATTAATCCACCACCTAGTGTCTCCCGTGGTTCCCTTTTATGTAGCTTTAGTGGGACTTGAACACAACCTTCAAATCAGTTAATATCAATGTCGGGGGAGTAGGCAGTCGGAAAATGAATTACTTTGTAAAAAAAAAAGTTCCACTCAACCGCCAACTCTCTTGAAGAAACCACTCCAATTTAGAAAAATTATTTTTTATGGTGTGGTTCTTTTTATTTTAAATAAGTAACGTTTCGGAATAATAAAATTCCTTCTTCAGACATTGAGCCTTTAAACCATTCCAGAACATGAAATGTAGAATCTTATTCTATAATAATAAATGGATAAGAGAGAGTTATATTACTTAATTTCAAATAAATGTGGAAAAATATATTTTAACATCATAATGACTTGGAAAATAAATTCAGATTTCAAGAAGGGGGAACTAACCTTCATAAATAAATATTATATCTTGGATCCTGCTATTTGGCGGCACATTAGTGAGAGTTTCTGTATTTATCTTCACTTTATATAATGTAACTTGTTGCGATTCTGTAACAAAAATAGAAGGTTCATATCCATTAATGTAAAATGTTTTAAAACTCCAGGTTGTAATATTTAATCAATTGTAGAAATTACCTCAGGATATGTAACCATGCTATCAAATGTTACACAACTTTTCGGTTTTTGAATGCTCCGTTAATCCTGGTTGCCTTGCCTGTCAAGACAAAGTGGAGGCCATTCGTATATGTCTATTATCGGTTAAAATTATATAAAACAAAGAAATTCTTATGAGGATGACTATACCTTATTAGCGTTGTCATTTGTCGTTATGCATTCGCATCAAGAAACTTGTATTTAAATCCACTCCAAGAGCGCTACGGCTTCTCAAAATTTCAAAATACCCACTGCCATTTAGCAGGACGCTAGAGATGTTTGTTACATTGAGTTTCTTCTTACTAGAAGTAGAGGAAGGGGCCGGGCCAGAGGGTGTCAGCATGCAAAAAGCGTCTTGGTGTCACAATGTGACATCACCCTAGGTGGCCCGGTTCAAAAGAAAACCACTTATGTTAAAGAAAACAACTAGTGGTCCCCCTTCAGTTTTAACACCACTTATCTGTAGTTTCAAATCGGGTTGGTGAAGCAGAATTAGATATGAAAACATGAAAACATTAAATGAAAAAAATTGCAAACAGAATAAATGCGTATATGGGAGGGGGGGAGGAAGAGGGAGAAGAGAAGGAGGGAAGGAAAGGAAAAGGGACAAACCAGATCAAAGGAGTGCAAAAGTCACAACAGATTTACATTTGGAGTAGTACTGTGATGTAAATACTAGGAGTAAATAACTTAATTGTATTTCCTAGAATGAATGTAAATATGAAAATGTATCAGTTCATTTTAAAGTTGTTTTTCAATTAAAAGTGGTCCAAATAAGATTGTCATTAAATCCACATTTCTTTTTGTGAGTCTTTAATGTGAAAATCCACCAGGCTTCTCTTTTCAGGAGTATAGATTCTCGATTACCTCCTCTCTTTAGCGGGTGTACTAATTCAAGTCCAAAATATTTAAGTGATGCAATTTGATGATTATAGTCCAAGAAATGTCTTGCAAAAGGTGATCTCAAGTCCCCACGTCTAATACAGCTCTTATGTTCACTAATTCGTTGCTTGAGCGGTCTTGTGGTTTTTCCAATGTAGTATAAAGAACATGGACAAACAATACTGTACACTACGTGATCAGAATTACATGTAATGAAACTCCTTATGTCATGTTTCTTATCTGTAGAAGTATTTTTAATATATTTGGTCTTAATTCCATTATTACAATGGACACAATTCCCGCATGTAAAAAAAATAATTTCAAATCATGTTTTAACCATGTATAAATAGGTTGTTCTGGTTTCCAGTGTTGAGTTCTTACTAGTTTGTTTTTCAGTGTTGTTGTTTTCTTAGCTATTACTATTGTTTTTTGAGAAAAAATGTGAGTTCCAGTTTGTGTCTTCTAAAATATTCCAATTTTTATTAATAGTGTTTTTGATCTTACCAAAATATTCAGAGAATTATGTAGACATGACAATTGTATCTGTTGTTGTTGTTGTAATAGTATCTTTATCTTGCAATAAGTCTTCTCTTTGTTTCAAATCACATTTAGTTTTTGCCTTAGTGAGTGATTCAGTGGTGTACCCTCGTTCTTTAAATCTCTCTGTCAGTTCTGTAATGTTTGTTTCATGTCTGTTATTGGTCCCACTATTTCTTTTGGTGCGTAGCATCTGACCATATGGAATGCTTTCCTTTAAATTTCGTGGATGGAAACTTTTAGCATGTAGTAGCATATTTTTAGGTGTGTCTTTTCAATATAAATCTGTAATAATTTTTCCATCTTCTTTAATAAGCATAATGTCTAAAAATGCTACTTGTTGTTTATCATAAATAAGTGTAAATGATAAATTTGGAGTTATTTCTTCAAGATATTTATGAAATTGTTTCAGTTCATGTTCATTTCCTCTCCAAATAATCAAGATGTCATCAATAAAACATTTATAGAGTAAAAGATTGGTACAGTAGTTATTCATTTCTGATTGTATATATTTTTCTTCAAACACAGCCATATATAAATTTGCATAAGTTGGTGCTAGTGTCACCCCCATTGCTGTTCCTGTTTTTTGATGTACCAAAACGGAATTGGTTTTATGTGTCACCCTAAAGTAACGTTAACAAACTAGAGATATGGCTACTTTCTCAGAAATTGGTAAATCCACTGAAATTAGATCCACAGCCATAATTATAAATCAAGATGAGGCTGATAGGATTATGGGCTTGGTGAAAAGTAGGAGACGGATAGAAAATGTGGAACAACAAGAAATACCTAAAGCTTCTATAAGAAAATTGGAAAATGTGAAAGAACGAGAAGTTCGATTAGACTGGCACGCAGTAACTTTGTTAGAATACATGAAACAAAAAAGGATTCTGAGAGGACTCAGAGTCCTAGTTGAATCACATTTGGGTTTCTCCCCTGAGGGCTTCCAACAAAAATGGGATGGTATTCGAACCAAATGCTCATTTGACTTCATGCTTTTACTTATTGAAATGTTAACTAGTGAACAATCTAAAGTTTTGGAAGAAATACAAGCTTTAGAAAAAACAATAAGAGAAACAGTACCTGGGGTCTCAGGCAACATCTGCTGACTATTATAATAAAATATCTCTGGTTGCTACCTGACATGGTACTCGTGTACCTATATTATGACTATTGTGATCTATCTATTACCAAGTGTGCCGTAATTTGCTCCTGTTTTTCTTCGTTTTTGCCTTATTTAGTTTTATTTTGTTCGTTTTTGTTTTTTGTTTTAATTTATATATGGGCTATAACGTGATAGTGGCTATAACGTGATAATGGCAGTTGGAATGGTATAGAACGGCTTTTTGTCTTCTCGTTTGTTTTTACAGTGCGCTGCCTGTGCAGCTTGATTTGGAGATCCCCGCTAGTGCTTTCTTGCTCGGTGAAAGCAGTGACTTTTATTTTTTCTTTGAATTCCTTCACTGAACTTCACTGAATCTCCTCGTTTAAACAGGCTATTTCGGGAGTTGAGGAGCGAGGAGCTGTGAGGAGTTTGCGGGACGAGGTGGACTGAAGCAGAGATACGAGGATCTTCTCCGGTCAAGGGGAGTTGAAGAGAGGGCACTGCCTGCCTTAAGGACAGCCTGGGTGGAAAGCTGAAATATGGAAAGCTGTTTTGGCTGATTTTTTTGATTTTTGATCTATATCCTGGACTTTGGACACGAGTTTGGCTTTGAAGTCATGTACTGGGCGTGCTTAGCTGGTTGGAACCCTGGATTTTTACCTGAGTAAGTACCAGTTAGCGACAGGGTGGGCCCTGCTCCAGTGGTCGATCGCCAGCTGAATTTGCAGCTCCACAGGGGGTCACGGTAGTTGCTCAGTCAGGGAGCTGACTAGGGTATCGTGATTCCCCTAGATTCGTGGGTTTGGCTACGGTGTGGCCATTACCTGGGTATCGTGGTGGGGCTGTAAATATTTCAGGCTGTGCTTGGATTTGGAGTTGGAGGGGCCCTGGTCTGTTGCTGGCTGCTACTTCAGAGTTTTCAACTGGCTTTGATTCGTTTGAAGGTTCCTGTGGTCTCCTTATTTTAAGGCCAAGCAACACCCTGGACTCTCCCCTTCTCTGGATTCTTTCTATGGCTCCCATTTTATGGAGAACTGATATGTTGGATTATTCTGCTTCACTCAGGATCTAAGGCCTGAACTCTCTTGTGTGGTTTCCCTCGGTGGTGAGAGGACCTGGGTGTCCATATATTTTATTTTTACTTATTCATTTTATTTATCTTATCAAGATAAATAAAATCTTGAGCCTGTTGTTTTTGATTTTTATGGATGATTCCCGCCTGTGATCAAATTTGACTCTTTCCCAGTGACTCCTTTTCTTTTTGAGTTGGGCAGCAAGGTGGTGAGAGGACCTTGTGTCCATTTATTTTATTTCCCCATCTCCAGGTCATGAGAGGACTGGCGGTGGGGAGATAGGTTATATGTTAAGTGGGAATTGTTTGTTTTGAAATATTCTGCAGTGAGAGTGCTGAATTATTTGTTTTGAAATATTTTGGTTATATTCTACAGTGAGAGTGTAGAAATATATATATATATTTTCTTTTTCCTTTTAAAGAGCCCTCCGGTGGTGAGAGAGCTGGGGGTGATTTTATTTTATCTCTCTTCTCCCTGGTCATGAGAGGACTGGGAGGGAGGGGGAAGGGTTGTGTTATTATATATTGTAGTTTTGAAGTTGTTTGATTTTATTTTATTTATATATTTTTATTTTATTTTCGCTGGGATTGTCTTGACTTTCTTCAAGGTGGGGTTGGAAAGTTGTTGATTTAGTTTAGACTATTTATTTTATTAGATTTATTTTGGGGTTTACTTGAAGTTTTAGTGTTATTTTTAGTAGTTTTTGTAACGGCCTATTACCCCCACGGTGGTGTGCTATGCATCCTCCTTGCTCTGCGCCCTCCGCCCTTTTTATCCTCCACCTCTTCATCATGATATTTATCAATGTTGTAGAGCATTGGGAATTGCTCGAAGGAGAGGGAGGAGGGCTGCGAACCAGGGAGGATGGACGAGGGGGGTTTTCATGTCTGGGTTGTTAGATCTAGAAGGCGCCCTGGGGCAAAATGGAACCCAGATCGTGGTTTACCATGTCTGGTGCCCATACCCAAGGGCACTACGGAATTAAGTAGGCAGATGAGCTTGGCGGCCTCCAAGGTTCGTTCAGCTCGGGTGGTGCTATGCAATGCTAGGTCCATCAGAAACAAGACTGGCATCATAGCTGATCTTGTTAGTTGCGGACTTGGCTTGCATCACCGAGACCTGGCTGGATGAAAACCCAGGCCCCACGTTGGAAGCTATGACTCCAGCCGGGTATTCGGTGATACACCGCCCGAGATTGGACCGCAGGGTTGGGGGGGGGGTTGCAGTCTGTTTTAAGACAGAATTGGGCCTCGTGAGTGTGGTTACGGGGGAGGCTGAGTCATTTGAGTGCACAGTGGTAGCGGGTGTTGGCGTTTGAATCGTACTCATCTATCGTCCACCAGGAGATGGGAAGCGGTTCTTATAGGAAGTGCAGACTTCATCGTTGACATCGTTTGAGTCGCCCAGATTGATGGTTCTGGGTGACTTCCAGCGCCTGGGTCGACGATGAACTCTCTGGTTAGTAATCACTTCTCAATTAATGATTTCTTTGGGTTTACACAGGTGGTTTCCACGCTACTCATAAATCTGGGCACTCTTTGGACTTAGTCTTTCTCCTTGGGATTGATGCTTTCAATTTGGGGTGGAACCAGTCATTTGGTTGGACCACTACACGGTGAGGTTCAATTTTAGTTCCCCCCTGAGAAGGCCTACCCTGGTGGAGATGGCGAGATACTGCCCTTTATGGGATATTACACCCCAGGGCCTTGCGGCGGTTCTTGACCTCTCGTTCCCTGTGTTGGCGAGCAGTAGTCCAGAGACCTTGGTGACAGCCTATAATAAGGCTGTTACATTGGCTCTGGATACTATTGCTCCTGTTCGTGTATGCCCCCTTTCCCTTCGGCCCCAAGGCTCTGGTTTGATGGGACGCTGAGGAGATGCGGAGACAGGGGCAAGATTAGAACGCTGCCATGAGATCCGCCTTCGATGCCAACCACCTTAGATTGATGGACTATTATTCTGTCTGTCAATCTGCAGTCTCCCATAAGAAGGCAGAATTCCTGTCAAGGGAGATTGCAGTAGCCAGGAATCGACCGGCTCAGCTTTTTCGAACTGTGGACAGGCTGTGCAACCCAGCCTGTCTACAAGTTCGGAAGGCTTTTTCACAATTAGAGTGCGAGGAGCACACTCGATTCTTTGTTAATAAGGTGGCCGACATCAGGACGGATCTGCATCCAGCAGCTTCTAAGGGGGATGCTGTTGGACAGCATGAGTTCACAGTACCTCAATCTTCTTGGTGTTCCTTCAGCAGACCTGATTTCATGGATGTCATGAGGATTATCCATGGTGTGCGCCCTACAAGCTGTAGTTTGGATCCTGGACCGACTTCCCTAATACTGGGTTGTTGCGACATCATCGGTCCAATCCTTGAGCAAACAGTCTGGTGCTCCTTGGAATCGGGTGAGTTCCCTAGCTCCCTGAAAGAGGCGGTGGTGACACCCCTTTTGAAGAAAGCTACGTTGGACCCTGACTGTTTCACAAACTACAGACCCATCTCAAACCTACCCTTTATTGGGAAAGTGATTGAGAAGGTAGTGGCATCCCAATTGGAGAACCATTTAACCATCCATGGCATCTACGAACCCTTCCAATCAGGTTTTCGTAAAAGACATAGCACTGAGACTGCGCTGGTTCGGGTGCTTAATGATCTCTTGAGGCGAGAGACCAGAAGAGACGTTCTATTCTAGTTCTTCTTGATCTCTCATCAGCCTTTGACACCATGGATCACGTGGTGTTGCTAGCACGCCTGAGGCAGATCTGTGGAATATCAGGAACCGTCCTTCGATGGTTCACCTCATTCCTCACTGGGAGATCACAAAGAGTTGTGTCGGGGCTTTTTTCCTCTGGCCCAACATCTTTGTTATGTGGGGTGTCTCAGGGTTCTGTGCTGTCTCCCATATTATTTGCGGTGTATATGCTGCCCTTTGGAGACATTATAAGACTGTATAAGCTGAGGTTTCATTGCTATGCAGATGATACCCAGCTATACCTGTCTTTTGCTCCTGACCAGGATAGAGCTCTCTCAGTGTTTAACAACTGTCTGAAAGAAATCCAGAGTTGGATGGATTCTAGTTGGCTGAAGTTGAACGCAGAAAAGACCGAGGTTTTGGTGGTGGACCCGGGTTGTCGGATAGAGGGTGCCTGTTGTTGCACCTCAGGAATTTTCTTGGGGTGTCCTTCCGACCTCTGAATGGGTGCGTAACCTAGGGGTTATCTTGGATGACAGGCTGACACTGCATTCGCAGGTGTCAGCAGTCATCAAGACTTCCTTTTACCATCTTAGGAATATCGCTAGAGTGAAACACCTTGTTCTGTCTGACATGCTACCTATGTTGGTCCACGCCTTTGTGTCCTCTCGTCTGGACTACTGCAACTCCCTGTATTTTGGGCTTTCTGAGGTTGAAATCCGACGCCTTCACCTAGTGCAGAATGTGGCAGCCCGGGTTTTGACGGGAACCAGCAGGTCCTGGGTTTACCCCGTGTTGCGAAACTGCACTGGCTCCCTCTGTTCGGTGTATGATCACCTTTAAAGTCTGTTTATTGACTTTTAAAAGCCCTACGATACCAGGGTCCAGCTCATCTGAAAGATCTTCTAGTGTCTTACTGCCCTGGCCGATCGCTCCGCTCGGCCGACGAGGGGTTGCTAGAGATTCCGAGAGTGAGTCTAAATTCTTCTGGTTGTAGAGCTTTTTCCTACGCTGCCCCCACTCTCTGGAATTTTCTACCCCGTCGGTTACGGCAGTGCACCTCCCTTGGGGAATTTAAGAATGGCCTAAAAACTCATTTGTACCAAATTGCTTTTTTATAGTATCATATGAATTGTTGTTAAAATTGTGGTTTTATGAATGTTTTATAGTGTGTTATAATACTTGGTCTTCTTTTTACTATATGTTTTGTACAGCACTTTGAAAATTTGAAAGGCGCTTTAAAAATAAAATTATTATTATTATTACCACCAGTGAATGCCTGTAACACTGGTTGCTTTTTTAATATAAGTGTTATGTACTGTACTGTTTTTGTTTGCTGTGATGTATTGCTCTCTTGACGAGGTGCCTTTGTAAATGAGTCTATGACTCAAAGGTTTGTAAACCGATGATCTAATAAATAAAATAAACAAACAATAGAAGTGACTCAAGTAAAAATTCTGTTCGAACAAATTGAAAAATCTTTACAAGAATATGACAGTTATATTAAATCTATAAAGTTAAAGAAATTTAAAAGGGATATTGAAGACTACAAAAATGGTAAAATATATTCTTGGAAGAAATCCGAATACCAAACTAATATACATGATTTGGAAAACACAGGGACATCTTAAGCCACATCTGATTCAGATACATCAGAAACGAGATATAACAGAGGAAGTAGAACCAGAAGACCATACTATGGATGATATAGAATAAATAACTATTATTGTAGACCTAGTCAGAACCGCTTTACACCTTATAGGGAACAGTGATATTATAATGAAAGAGATTCTTATGATGGATCTAGATTTGAACCTTGGCAGAAAGAATCTTTTAGAGGGTTTTTTTGGAAAGATATAGACATGCCAGGTCCTTCAAATCTAAGACCCAAAGAGAAAGATACAGGAGGTGGAGAAAAGATAGGAGACAGAAGGGACAGGGGGAGAGAAAGAGAAAAAGATCAAGGAAGAAAAAATACACAATACGAGATCCAGAATCAACTAAATTCAGTTGTATACAACTTATCTGACCAAAATCTCATTACTACTGAACTTCAAATTCTTAATAAAGGTTTGTCATTCAGTATTACTCCAAAGTTAAATCCATTTGAACTGAAATTAGATCTTGAAAATTTTTTTTAGGAAAATTCGTTTAAAAAACCTTTTTGGTTTAAAAGATGAAGATACATCTAATAAAGAAGACCAAGAAAAAAGATATTTAAAAAAAAAAAAAAAAGCTGTAGGATCTAAATCGGAGTTGGACCCAGTAAGTTTTACACAACCACATATATCGACATATATAGAAATAGTGAACAGTGAAATAGAAAAATTAATGAAAGAAAATGAAAAGAAAATCCCAAAATATATTCTAAACAAAGAAGAAAATGCTGCATTAGAAGATTTGGCAAGAGATCCAAATATAATAATAGAGCCGGCTGATAAAGGAAGGGCTATTGTAATTCAGAATTTAAAAGATTATCAGGAAGAATGTTTACAAAAATTAAATGATATATCTACATATGAGGAAGTTCCTAGAATCCCATTTAACTTATTACAACAACAAATTAAAGATATTTTACAAGAAGCCACAGATAGAGGCATCATAGAGACATGGTTACAGGAAGCACTAGTTACAAAATATCCCACAATACCCGTGTTTTACTGTCTACCTAAAATACACAAGGATCCAAAAAAAACTCCTGAAAGACCTATGATTTCCGGAATTGGATCCATCACAGAGTCACTTTCGATCTATGTTGATTACTGTTGTAAAATACTGATACCAGAAATGTGGTTCAAACAACATGAAGTCTTGCTATATTATAGACATTAGCAGTTTGATCCAGCTCTAGAACTGCCCCGGAGTGAAATGGTTAAAACCATTCCAAAATAGAATTTTGGCACGAGAGCAGCTCTATCTGTGTCATTTCAAACTTGAACTGTCAGATTCTTTACTCCGCCTCAGTGAACAGTCGCTCCGGAGATTTCTCCTTCTGCTCGGTTCATTTCTCGGTTTAAAAAGTGTTTTCTCAGTTGGATTTAACTGAGAATAGTTTTATTTTAACTGCAAAACCGTTCGGTTCAAGCTCTATCTGTGGTAACCGTAAGTAAATGAAGGTTTTGTCTGTGTGGAACTTGTAAGTTATCGGTTCGGTTTTGAACCGATCAGTGGGTTTAAAACTCATTTAAAACTAAAAGTTACTATTTTAGAGTGCGGTTCCCGGTTCTTATCGGTTCTAAAAAAAACGGATTTATTACGTTTTCCAATACCAATGACACGGTAAGGAACCGATAAAGGTGTCTTACCTGGCACTGCCGTTAAAGGCAAGTTTTGGTTAGGCTGGCATTATGTCTGAGAAACCAAAAGAAAACCGGGCCCACTGGGTTTCAACACTGTGATGTTTGTGGGAAGTCTTTGCCAAGGCTGACCACACACCATATTTTTGTCTGGGTTTGACCACCTCCAGTCAGACTGCCAGGTATGTAAGAATTTCCCTGCAGCCACCCTGGAAAAAGATTGGGCAGGCTCAGGGAGCAGAGAGGCAAAAGTCCGCTGACCGGATGGCCAGCCGGTTCGGTGCCAGCCGAACCAGAGAATGCCCTCTGACCAGAGCCAGACTTCCTCGGGCAAAAAAAGCTGGTTCTGAGGAACCAATTCCAGTAAGAAAACAAGAAAATCAGCAGGTCTGGAGTCCAAATTCCTTCTCAGCTGCTGCAGAGATAGCAAAAGCCATACAAATTGTCCAGTCACTGTCTCAGGGTCCTCCAACCACCACTATCTGGTAAAAGGTCGGTTCGTCCGTCCCAGTGGTTCAGGATTATGATATTGAGGAATTTTATGAACCAGAGGAGGGAGGAGGATTATGAACAGTATGAATGTGGCTGGGAAGGTCTGGGTGTGCCCATTGAACGGACATCTCCCCAGACAGACCTTTAGGATCTCCCCTATGCTGTCTGAGTCCCCATCTCATTTTATGTTTTATAAAAGTTGCTGAAACCCTCCAGCTTCCTTTAGAAGAGGCTGTGGATGAGCAAGAGGAGCCTGATTTTGTAGAAATGATGGATATTCCAGAGTCTAGAGATTGTCTATTCCTTTACATAAGTCTTTTAGGAAACAAACAATTAAAATTTTAAAAGCTCCTAATTCTGTGCCTCCTGTAGATAAAAGATGGACAGAAGGTATACATTGTCAGGCCCTGATACAGAATTCCTTTCTCAACAATGCAGTCATGTTGGGGTAGTTCAGGCTGCTGCCTGTGATAAAGCTAATATTCCTTGGCTTCACATCCTCTGACAAAGTTCCAGGAAGATTGATGCCATGGCAAAAAACAGTATATGGCAGCCTCTCTAGGACTCAGGCAAGCAAATTATATGGCTTATGTAGCTAGGTATCAGAAATCTAGATGGGATACTGTTATGCAATTGGCCAAGCAGGCCCATGGCCAGCTGGCTAGTGAACTAGAACAGGTGGCTGCTGATGGCATTGAAGCCTCTAAGGTTCAGTTTCATGCTGCTGTGGATGTTAATGATGTTTCCTCTAGGGTCATGGCCACATCTGTAGCTTTTCGTAGGTTGGCCTGGCTCAGGTGTACTAGTTTGTCACAGGATACCCAGACTAAGGCTATGGATTTTCCTGTGGTGGGAAATTCTCTGTTTGGAGAGCAGACAGAGAATTACATGAAGAAGATGGATGAATATAGGACTACTTACAGAGTGCCCAGGCTAAGCGGCAAGCCACTCCTCAAAGGCATACCCCAGGGTAGGGGTAGGCCTTTACAGGCCTTTCTACCAGACTCAGGCCTCCTCTGCCTATGCTCAGAGGGCTTCTTCAGAGGCAGGGGCAGACGAGGGGTGGGCAGATCTGCTCCACCCCCAGCCTAAAGCTCCTGCAAAACAGGCACCCTGATGGGGTGCCCAGGGCCGGTCTCCTCCTGTACCAGTGGGGGCAGGCTGGCTTACTTCAGTCAGAATTGGGCTTCTTTAACCTCAGACAAGTGGGTTCTGGAAGTAATAAGCCAGGGTCTGGTTCTCAGCTTCAAAGTTTCCCAAGTTGAGAAGCAGACTTTTCTACTACAGTGCTTCAGAGACCCTCGCTCTGAAAACAGAGGTCTCATCCCTGTTAGCTCTCAGAGCAGTAGAAGGGTTCCTCCCTGCATCAGGGCAGGGTCTGTATTCAGATACTTCCTTACTCCAAAAGACAGGAGAATGGCGGCCCATCTTAGATCTCAGATATCTGAACAAGCATCTTTTGAAACCAAAGTTCAAATGGTAACTCTGGCAATGATTTTCCTTCCCTAAGGCCAGGGGACTGGCTAGTCTCCCTGGACCTCAAGGATGCCTATTTCCATGTCCTAATCAGAAGATCCCATCGAAAGTACCTCAGATTGAACTGCCCTCAGGTCATTACCAGTTCAGAGCAATGCCCTTCGGCCTTACCTCTGCTCCAAGGGTATTCACAGTGTCTAGCAGTGGCAGTGGCCACTTAAGGAGGCAGAGGATTGCTGTTTTCCCTATCTAGACGACTGGCTCATTGTAGGCCAGTCCCCAGAACAGGTAAATCTCACCTGCAGGTCACCCCGCAGCTTCACCTCCTGGGTTTTCTGCTAAACCTACCAAAGTCGGTTCTGGAACCAGTCCAGGTACTCACCTTTATAGGGGCAGAATTGGACACAAAGCTAGCCAGAGCCTTTCTTCCCCCAGAAAGGGTAAGGAATTTAGTGGCTCTGGCCTCTTCCTTCACTCTGCAGGTCTCTCGACCAGCAAGACACTTTCTGCAGCTCCTGGGGCACATGGCTGCATCCACAGCTGTTGTGCAGGGAGCCAGATTTCAGATGAGAGACATTCAGTTTCACTTGAGAACCTTTTGGTCTCAGAGAAGAGACCCCCTTTCCAAGTTGGTCCCAGTGACTCGAACCTTGATCCTAGCTCTCCGGTGGTGGCAGGATCAGAGCAATTAAAGCGGGGTCCCCTTCATTTCCCTCTCACGACTTGACTCTCACTACAGATGCTTCCCTTCTGGGTTGGGAGCCCACATGGGCGACCTTTCCACTCAGGAGTTTGGTCCCCAGGAATCTCTGCTCCACATCAATTTGCTGGAACTCAGAGCTGTCTTTTAGCTCTTCAAGCTTTTCTGCACCTGTCCACGACAAGGTGATACAAGTCAGAACAGACAACACCACAACAATGTGGTACATCAACAAACAGGGGGCACTCGGTCTTGACCTTGTGCACCGAGGCAATGAAGTTGTGGTCTCTGGCCTATTCCTGAACACTTCCCTCATAGCAGTTCATCTTCCAGGGAAGGACAATGTCCTAGCGGATGCCCTCAGCAGGATTTCCCAGGCCCATCACGAATGGTCCCTGGATCCTCAAGTGCTGAGGATAGTTTTTGCCAGGTGGGGCATCCCTCAGATAGATCTTTTGCAGCCCCAGACAATCACAAACTTCCTCTGTTCTGTTTCAGGCTTCCAGTGCTGGGCTCAGTTCCCTGGATGCCTTCTTCTGGATTGGGAGGAGAAGTTCCTATGCTTTCCCCTTTCCTCTCCTATTCAAAGTACTAGTCAAAATCAGATCTCAGCCTTGCAGGGTGATTCTGATTGCCCCGGATTGGGCCAGGCACCCCTGGTACCCACTCCTTCTGTCTCTGACAGTCCATCTTCCCCTGTGCCTCCCCAGGAATCACAATCTGTTGATTTGTGCCCAGGGAAGGGTTTGGTATCCGGACCTCAAATCCCTCAACCTCAAGGCTTGGCTCTTGAGGAGTTAGAATGCTGATTTACACCTCTCTCAGGGTGTTCTTGAGATCCTAAAGGCTTCCAGAAAGCCTTCCACTAGGGCTACTTATAGTTCTAAATGGAAAAGGTTTTCCATTTGGTGTGCTGGGAAAAATATTTCCCCAGAATCTGCTGAATTGCCCATTTGTTAGATTACATGGTACATCTTAATTCCTTGGGTCTCAGACCAGCTACCCTGAGAGTTCATTTGGCAGCTGTGTCTGCTTTTGTGTCAGCAGGAAAGTCATCCCTCTTTCCTCTCATCCTGTGTTTTCCAAGTTTTTAGGATTACTCCATACTAATCCTCCCTTTCAGGAACCGGCCCTGCTTCGGACCTTAATGTTGCATTGCCCAGTTAATGCAACCCCTTTCTGAACCTCTGTCTTCTTAAGGCTTAAGTACCTAACTTGGAAAACTGTTTTCTAGTGGCTATCACTTCTGCCAGACGCATAAATGAATTGCAAGCCTTGTCAGTGAGACTGACTTTATTTCTTTCCACAGGGATAAGGTAGTCCTTAGGACTAATAGGAAGTTTTTGCCTAAGGTGGTTTCGGTTTCCATCTTAATCAATCTATCTCCTTCCAGTATTTTCACTGATCACTCCTCTTGGGTGAGAGGAGGTTGCACACCTGGATGTTAAGAGAGCTCTTAGTTATTATATAGAGCGTACCAAAGGTCACAGGTTGAATCCCTCCAACTTTTCCTTACCTATGGTGAAGTTGGGAAAGGCAAACCTGCCACTAAGAGATCAATAGCCAGGTGGATTGTCTCTTGTATCCAATTTTGTTATCAGAAAGTGGGCAGAGCCCCCCAGTTTGGAGGTCATTCTACCAGGGGTACAGCTGCGTCTCTAGCTGCTGCCAGAGATATCCCTTTATTAGAGATTTGCCAGGCTGCTACTTGGAAAGCGGTACACACTTTTACCAAAGCATTACTCCTGGATGTCCAGGCCAGGAGAGATGCTCGGTTTAGCCAGCTGTTCTTCAGAGCCTATTCCTAAGTAGGTTCTGCCTCCTCCATGGAGGTACTGCTGTGTATTCTGCTAATGTCTATAATATAGCAAGACTTCATGTTGTTTGAAGAAAAATTACTCACCTTAGTAATGTTGTTTCTTCTAATGGAGTCTTGTTATATTATAGACCTCCCCAACCTGCCCTCTCAGAACCTCTACTTGGTGGGTGCGGGCAACTAAGTGTGGGCACTACTTATGTCCTGTTAGCATTTTGTCCCCTTTGGGACTTTGGGGTGTGTATGTGTACGTGTGTGTGTGTTTATTATACTTATGTTCCATTTTCATATTATTAGAATGGTGTTAGTATTTCTGGTCCCCTGACTTGAGTCTTGGGTGTTGGGACCATCAATGGTTGTTATTATTTAGGTAGCCATTTGGCTAGTGTAGGTTACAGCTTCCACACAGACCTTAGTGAGTTTGGCTCGTGAAGATCTGACAGTTCAAGTCTGAAATGACACAGATAGAGCTGCTCTCATGCCAAAATTCTATTTTGGAATGGTTTTAACCATTTCACTCTGGGGCAGTTCTAGAGCTGGATCAAACTGCTAATGTCTATAATATAGCATGACTCCATTAGAAGAAACAACATTACTAAGGTGAGTAATTTTTTCTTGTTTCTTAAAGATACAAAACACTGTTTACAAATACTGGATACTTTGAACCAAGAAAAGAATGATTTGGAGGACACTCTTGTAACAATGGATGTTAAAAGTTTGTATACTTGTATACCACATGATGGAGGAATTGAAGCTTTGAAATATTTTTTTGGAAAAGAAATATACACCACACACTGAATTTATTTTAAAGGTAACAGAAATAGTTCTCAAAAATAACTATTTTGCATTTGAAAATAAGTATTTTCTTCAAAAACAGGAACAGCAGTGGGGGTGACGCTAGCACCAACTTATGCAAATTTATATATGGCTCTATTGAAGAAAAGTATATATACAATCAGAAATGAATAACTATCGTACCAATCTTTTACTCTATAAACATTTTATTTATTTATTTATGTTTATTTATTTATTTACAAGATTTACCAGGAAGGCATACTGAGCAACATGCTCGATTCCAGATGCGACCTGGGGGCCGAGGCCCAATACATAACAGAGAGTTTGTTCATTACAATACAGTATTAGAATACAGAAAAGCTTACTCCTGGCAACTATAAGTCAGGAAGTTTACAGACAGGGATAGATATACAATTGCAAATACGACTGTACAACGACATTATTGTAGTAATCTGTTGGATTAGCAGGAGCAGCTGGAGGAGAAATGTGCCTTGAGTAGTAGGTTACGATGATAGGGATTTTGTGCGTGTCTTATGGGGGCAGGTAGGGTGTTCCAGATCTGTGGGATTCTGTAGTTAAAAGCTGCCTGGCCTTTGGTAGTGGGCATAAACTGGACGTGGAGCAGCCCAGGGTCCGTGCCTCTGAGGGAGTACGCAGGAGAAGGTTGTTGGGAGAGGGTAGAAGCCAGGGAGGGAGGAGAGGGACCAATATTTGGCAGCAAACCTAGTGCAGTTTATTAATCTACGATCATGGAGGAATGGCAGGGTTAGGGAGCTGTATAATGTGCAGTGGTGTGTGGATTGTGGGCAGTCGAGGATGAAGCGACAGAAGGAGTGGAACAGGGTGTCTGGGCTGGTCAGGGTGGACGCGGGTGCGATAGTGTATACTATGTTGCCATAGTCGAGTACGGGAAGTCTAATTTCAAACAACATAAAGTCTTGCTGTATTCTGACATGCAGTTAGGTCCTGCCTTTCAGCTGCCCCAGAGAACAAAGAGTTAAACTTTCCATGGCCAGCATGGAATGTTCACCACGAGCTCGGTTGAAGCCCCTGTCTGCTGTTGTTTAAACTCCAACCGTCAGATTCTTTACTCCGCCTCACTGAACAGTCGCTCCAGAGATTTCTCCTTTGCTCAGTTCAAAAAAGTCGGTTAAAGTGTCGTTTTTCGCTCGGTTTCTTCCGAATTGCTGCTACCGAATCTGTCTAAGTCTCTGTCTGTGGTACCGTGAGTACTAGATAGGTTTTGCATTTAGTTTCTGTGTGGAACTTGTAAATTGCGGATCGGTTCGGCTGAACCGATCAGTTCAGGTAAAAAAAAGGTTGCGAATTTACTTAGAGTGCGGTAACCGGTCCATATTGGTTCTAAAAAAAAAAACGGATTTTTATTATGTTTTTTTCCAGGACCCGTAACACGGTCAGGAACCGATAGGGGAGTCTTGCCTGGCGGATTGCCGAAAAAAGGGTAAGTTTTGGATAGGATTAGCCATGTCTGAGAAACCCAAGGAAAAACCAGGCCCACTGGGTTTTAACACTGCAGTGTGGGGGGAAGTCTTTGTTAAGGCTGATCCCCACACCACCTGTGTTTATTGTCTGGGGTTTGACCACCTCGATTCAGACTGCCAAATTTGTAAGAATTTTCCCAAAGCTACCCTGGAAAAGAGATTAGGTAGATTGAGGGAAAGGGAAGTCGAGAAGTCCACTGACCCGGATGGCCAGCCCCGTTCGGTTCTGACCGAACCAGAAGGAGTGCCCTCTGACCAGGGCGATACTTCTTCAGGCAAAAGGAGAGCTGATTCTGAGGAGTCTGTTCTGGTTAAAAGAAAAAGGAAAGATAAATTGTCTTGTTCGGATCCAAAAATTCATGCTCCGACCGCTGATGAGATAGCCAAGGCGATAAGAATAGTGCAGTAAGCTCACTCGGTTCCGCCGAACGGTACCATCTGGCAGGTGTTCGGTTCGGTTGGTTCCCCCGGTTTCGGATTACACCTTTAGAAGAATTTTATGAACCAGATGAGGAGGAGGGACAGTATGAGGAAGATGATGGTGATTATGAAAGTCTGGATGTGCCTATTGACCTGGACATCTCCCCAGACAGACCTTCAGGTGTTTCTCCTCCTAGGCTTTCTGAGTCCCCTTCCCACTTTGTTTTACAAAAAAGTGGCTGAAACTCTCAGCTTCCTATGGAAGAAGCAGTAGAGGATCGGAGGAGCCTGATTTTGTTGAAATGATGGACATCCCAGAGTTCAGGAGACTGTCTATTCCCCTCCATAAATCTTTTGGGAAACAGACAAATAAAATTCTTAAGACTCCTAACTCCATACCTCCTGTGGACAGACGAATGGACAAGAGGTACACTCTTTCAGACTCACACATGGAGTTCCTTTCTCAGCAATGCCAGCCATGTTGGGGTAGTGCAGGCTGCTGCCTGTGATAAGGCAAATATCCCTAGGCATCCCCCCAGATAAGGACTCCAGGAGGATTGATGCCATGGCAAAGAAACAGTACATGGCAGCACCTTTGGGATGCAGGCAGGCTAACTATATGTCCTACACAGCTAGATACCAGAAGTCCAGATGGGACACTGTGCTGGCTCTGGCTAAACAGGCCCCTGACCAGCTTGCCAAGGAGCTGGAGCAGGTGGCTGCAGATGGGATTGAGGCATCCAAGGTGCAATTTCATGCTGCTGAGGACGCCAATGATGTTTCATCAAGAGTCATGGCTACATCTGTGGCTCTTCGGAGGATGGCTTGGCTCAGATGTACTAGCCTATCACAGGATACCCAGGCTAAGGCCATGGATTTCCCTGTTATTGGTAATTCTCTGTTTGGGGAGCAGACAGAGAACTACATGAAAAAGATGGACGAGTACAGGCCAAAGAAAGGCAAGCCACTCCTCAAAGGCAGCAGTCTAGGGGCAGGGGCAGGCCTTTCAAATCTGCCTTTTACCAAGCTCAGGCCTCCTCTTCTTATGCTCAGAGGGGGTTCTTCAGAGGCAGAGGCAGATGGGGAATGAGCAGGCCTGCATCCACCCCTCAGCCTAAAGCCCCTGCCAAGCAGACACCCTGATGAGTCTGCCCGGGCCGATTCTCCAGTACCTGTAGGGGGCAGGCTGGCTTACTTTGTCCAGGACTGGAAGTCTCTGACATCAGACAAGTGGGTCTTGGAAGTAGTAAGCCAGGGACTGGTTCTCCGTTTCCAAAAAATTTCCCAAGATGAGAACCAGATCCTTTCCACCTGCAAATCCATCAGAGACCCTTGCCTTGGAGGCAGAGGTTTCTCCCCTCCTGGCTCTCAGAGCCATAGAGAGGGTTCCCACCCTACACAAGGGCAAAGGATTGTACTCCATGTACTTCCTAACCCCCAAAAAGACAGGAGAATGGTGGCCCATCCTGGACCTAAGATATCTGAACAAACACCTTTTAAAACCAAAGTTAAAAATGGTGACTCTGGGAATAATCCTTCCCTCTCTAAGGCCAGGGGACTGGCTAGCCTCCCTGGACCTCAAAGATGCCTATTTTCACATTCCCATCAGGTGCTCCCACAGAAAGTGCCTTAGGTTCGAGTTGCTCTCAGGCCACTGTCAATTCAGAGCAATGCCCTTTGGCCTAACATCAGCCCCAAAGGTTTTCACAAAGTGCCTGGCAGTAGTGGTTGCTTTCCTAAGGAGAAAAAAGATCTCCATCTTCCCATACTTGGACGACTGGCTCATAGTGGGTCAGTCTCCAGACCAAGTGAAGTCACATTTGCAAATAACTCAGCAAGTGCTCACTTCCTTAGGATTCCTCCTCAACCTTCCAAAGTCAGTTCTCGAGCCAGTACAGCTCCTCACCTTCATAGGGGCGGAGCTGGATACAGTAAGGACAAGAGCTTTAATTCCCCTGGACAGGGCAAGGACTCTTATGGAACTGGCCTCTTCATTCACCCTACAGGTGTCTCGACCAGCAAGGCATTTCCTTCAGCTTCTGGGCCACATGGCAGCTTCCACAGCAGTGGTCCAGGGAGCAGGGAGCAAGATTCCAGATGAGGGACATTCAGTTCCACTTAAAAGCCTTCTGGTCCCAAAGAATGGATTCCCTTACCAAACTAGTCCCAGTGACTCGAACCCTGATCCAGGCTTTGCAATGGTGGCAGGATCAGGACAATTTGAGACAAGGAGTTCCTTTTGTCACTCAGTCTTATTCAGTGATACTCACCACAGATGCTTCCCTGCTGAGCTGGGGAGCCCACCTGGGGGATCTTACCACCCAAGGTCTGTGGTCACCTCAGGAATCCCTGCTTCACATCAGTCTCTTGGAACTCAGAGCAGTGTTTCTGGCATTGCAAGCCTTTTCCATATCTGTACAGAACAAGGTGGTCCAGATCAGAACAGACACCACCACCACCACGTGATACATCAACAAGCAAGGAGGCACTCGATCTACAGCCTTGTGCACAGAAGCAATTAAATTGTGGTCCCTGGCATATTCCCTGCAAACCTCTCTGATAGCAGTTCACCTCCCAGGGAAGGACAGTTTCCTAGCAGATGCTCTCAGCAGGATATCCCAGGGCCATCACGAATGGACCCTAGATCCCCTAGTTTTGAAAGTGATTTTCTCAAGATGGGGCACTCCACAGATAGATCTTTTTGCAACCCCAGACAATCACCAGCTTCCTCTCTTTTGTTGCAGACCCCCAGTCTTGGGCTCAGTCCCCCTGGATGCTCTGATCCTGTATTGGGAAGGGAAATTTCTGTATGCTTTTCCCCCCTTCCCTCTCCTGTTCAAGGTGTTAGTCAAGATAAGGTCACAACCACGCAAAGTGATTCTGATTGCTCCAGACTTGGCCAGACAGCCCTGGTACCCCCTGTTGCTGTCCTTAGCAGTCCACCTTCCCCTGTCTCTTCCCAGGAATTACAACCTATTGACATCCTCTCGGGAGGATTTGGTACCCGAACCTCAGGTCTCTCAGTCTCAAGGCATGGCTCTTGAAGGGTTAGTTTGCTGATCTGCATCTTTCCCAAGGGGTTCTGGATATCCTTAAGGCTTCTCGAAAGCCTTCCGCCAGAAAGACTTACAACTCCAAATGGAAAAGTTTCACTATTTGGTGTTCTAATATGAATATTTTCTGCTGGGTTGCCTACGGTTCTGGACTATATGGTCCATCTCAATGGCCTAGGCCTTAGGCCAGCTACACTTAAAGTGCATTTGGCAGCTGTTTCTGCCTTCCTGTCAGTAGGCAAGCCCTCTCCTCTGTCAGCCCATCTTGTGTTTTGTAAGTTCTTCAAGGGATTGCTGCACACCAATCCCCCCTTTAGGAACCCTGCTTCTGCTTGGGACCTTAATGTTTGCATTGCTCAGCTTATGCAACCACCCTTTGAGCCTTTGTCCTCTGCAGAGCTTAAGTACTTGACTTGGAAAACTGTGTTTTTGGTAGCCATTACCTCTGCCAGGCGTATCAGTGAATTGCAAGCCCTGTTAGTGGAGCCTGAATTCATCTCTTTCCATAGAGATAAAGTGGTCCTAAGAACTAACAGGAAGTTTTTACCTAAGGTGGTTTCAGATTTCCACCTTAACCAGTGTATGTCTCTCCCTGTTTTCTTCACTGACCATTCCTCCTCTGGAGAGAGGAGGCTGCACAGCTTGGATGTTAAAAGGTCCCTCAGCTACTACATAGAGCGCACCAATGGTCACAGGTTTGAGTCCCTCCAATTGTTCCTCACATATGGAGAGGTTGGTAAGGGCAAACCTGCCACTAAGAGATCTATTGCCAGGTGGATTGTTTCTTGTGTACAATTCTGCTATGAAAAACTGGGTAGAACTCCAGCCTCAGGCCTGAGGGCTCACTCTACTAGAGGTACAGCTGCTTCCCTGGCTGCTGCCAGGGATATTCCTATCTTAGAAATTTGTCAAACAGCCACCTGGAAAACAGTCCATACCTTCACCAAGCATTACTCTCTGGATATCCAGGCTAAGAGCGATGCTCGGTTTGGCACAGCAGTACTTCAGAGCCTTTTCCCAAAGTAGGTTCTGTCCCTCCTCCATGGAGGTACTGCTTGGTAGTCTGCATATGTCCGAATACAGCAAGACTTCATGTTGTTTGAAGAAAAAATTACTCACCTTAGTAATTTTGTTTCTTCTAATGAAGTCTTGCTGTATTCTGACCTCCCCCCCCGCCTCCCCTCTCAGAACCTGGTTTTTGGGATGTGGGTGAGCAGAAGCAGTGTTGGCACCCTAGAGGTGTCCCTTTTTCACCCTCCTTTATTTTGGGTGAGTGTTGTGTTTTGGGATGTGTTTTGTTTTTTGGGTTTCCTGACTTGAGTCTTTGCTTTGAAACCAAAAAACCCTTTTATATAAATTTAGTTGCCAGTTGGCTAGTGTGAGTTTTACAGTTTCCACACAGAACTTCTAGTGAGTATTGCTCATAAAGATCTGACGGTTGGACTTTAAACAGCAGCAGACACGGGCTTCAACCGAGCTCGCGATGAACATTCCATGCTGGCCATGGAAAGTTTAACTCTTTGTTCTCTGGGGCAGTTGAAAGGCAGGACCTAACTGCAATAGTCAGAATACAGCAAGACTCCATTAGAAGAAACAACATTACTAAGGTGAGTAATTTTTTCTTTTTGGACAATGGCGTGCCTCATTTGTGTGGGGAGGCAATTTTTGTTTCAGTATAGTGCACCCAGTTTGGGGAGCAGCCTCTTATGTAGGGAGTCAATGTGAGAGGTAAAATCTAGGTGCTGGTCAAGCCAGATGCCTAGATATCTGTAGTTAGTGCATTGCTCCAGGGGTGACCCTTCCAGGGTTTTGAACGGGGGGCAGGGGGTTTGGCGGGAGAGTCTTTGTTGGGAGCCAAACTTAAGCGACAGTTTTTTTAGGGTTTAGAAATAACTGGTTTGACCTAAACCAGTTCTGGATGGCAGAGAAATCCTCCTGTAGGACAGATGCCACACTGCTTGTTGAGGGGCCTGAGGCGTACAAGACTGTGTCCGCATACATTTGGATGGAAGAATGGGAGCATGCAGAGGGGAGGTCATTTAGAAAAATGGAGAAGAGTAGTGGCCCTAGGACTGATCCTTGGGGGACACCAGATGTGACTGGTAGGGGGTTTGAGGTGTGTGAGGCAAGTCTGACCGCTTGTTTTCTGCCCACTAGGTACTCTTGGAACCACTCTATGGCTGGGTATGAGAGCCCTGCGTCAGTAAGTTTGGAGATTAGTAGGGAATGAGAGACTGTATCGAAGGCCTTAGCTAGGTCAATAAAAATGGCCGAGGTGATATGTCCTTTGTCGATACCGGTGAGAATGTCACCAGTGACTCGTAGTAGGGAGGTGATGGTTGAGTGGATTTTGAGGAAACCAGATTGGAAAGGCGTGAAAAAGGAGGAGGCTTCCAAGTACGGAGTCAGTTGGGACAGGACAAGTCGCTCCTGGAGTTTGGCCAGGATAGGGAGTAGGGAGATGGGTCTATAATTGCCTGGGGAGGAGGGGTCACCACCTTTTGGAAGGGGTATGACGGTGGCCATTTTCCATGCCGTTGGTAACTTGCTCAGCGAGAAAGAGAGGTTGAGAAGGGTGGCAAGAGGAGTGGCTATGGCAGGGGCTGACAGGAATAGCATCTTGGCATCCAGGGACGTCGGGCATTTGCCTTTGTTTGGGTTTAGTGCCCATAGGGAGTGGAGTACTTCTGCTGGAGAAACTAGATGGAATGAGAATGGCAGGACTGGGGGGGCCATATGAGGGGGTTGGGGGCGGTGGAGGGGGGCCGGGATTTGCTTGTACTGGAGGGAGGATAGAAGGTTGTCTGTACAGCTGGAGAGATGGGTGTTAAAAGCTTCAGCTACGCAGATGGGGTCGGAGATGAGGGTGCCCTGAGCTAATAGTGTAGGGGGGGGAGAGCAGGGAGTTGAGTGATTTCCAGAAATCCGTCGGGTGGTTAAAGTTTTTACTAAAGGCTGATAGGCAGTAGCTCTTTTTGGCTTGGCAGATGATGTTTGTGCATGCATTTTGAAGTGATCTGTAGGTAGTAAGGGAGGCCTGAGTGCCCAGTTTCTTATATGCTTTCCAGGCATGGTCCCTGGAGTGGCATTTTCTGATTGTCAGCCGTGATCCATGGGAGATGAGTCCTCTAACTCTCTTTGTTCGCAGGGGAGCGTGTTTGTCCCATACTTTTAGGAATCTGGTTTTAAATGCATCAAAGGCTGTGTCAATGGAGGATGCCTCCGGGATGCAGGACCAGTTTACACATCCCAGGTCCACCAGGAGAGATGCTAGGTCTAGGGAGTTATAGGACCTGGTGCGCAGCGTCTTGGGGGGGCAGTGGGGCTATGTACCTTCCTGATCAGGTAAATCATGTGATGATCACTTAAGGAATCTGGAAGCAGGCCTGCGCTCAGAATCCTATGTGGGTGCGAGGTGAGAGCCCAGTCCAGTAGGGAGTGTTTCTTTGGCTTGTGGTCAAGTCTGGTGGGCTCTGTTATGAGTTGAGTGAGGTTCAGGGCCTTTATTTTGGTCTTCAGGTGGGCTTTATCGGTAACTAACCAATTGGAGTTATAATCACCGGTGGCATGGAGCTCACCACCTACAGCTAGGGACTGTAAAGTGATTAGATGGGAGAGGTTATCATCAGTGGGTGTGCAGGGACAGCATGAGCCTGCCACGTAAACAGGGGTGGTATATGGGAATGATAGTTTAATGAGTATCGAGTCGATGTTGGCTGGGAGAGAGGGGATATCCACAATAGTGAACTGACGACTGTTGGAGATGTACATTGCCATACCTCCACCTCTCTTATTGCCTCGCCTGTCATGCCTGATGATTGTGTACCCTGGTATGGAGACTTCAGCATCGGTATGATGTGGTTTTAGCCAGGTTTCTGAGATGATCAGGATGTCAGGGTGCTGAGTTAGGGCTATTGGTTGTAATAGCGAGATTTTTGATAACAGGTTGCAGGTATTTAGGTGTAGTATATGTAGGCCTTTGGGGAGAGAGAAAGGGGTGTGGGTATGTGTTGTGTTTGGGCCTGGGTTGGCCTCTATTGCCCCTGACAGGAGCAGGAGTAGGGCAAAGAGATGCTTTGTTTTTGTCCTGGGATAGTTTATGCATGAGATAGGGTTGCTGCTAGGAGAGGAAACAGATGGGTGACGGAGGGCTGAGGTGTGTAAAACCGAGAGCCCCAGATGAAATGAAGGTGGCAGGATAGTGGCACTGATATACCCATAGTGGACGTGAGCCAAGTCTTGCGCAGGCGTGTGTGAGGAGGCAGCATAGTATGGTTGAGGGGGCAGGGCCAGCAGGGGTTCCCTATTTGGGAGGTTGGCTGTGGGCAAGGTGGTTTGAGATGCCATTAAGAGGAGAAGGAAGGTAGTGAGAAGCAACATCCTGGTCAGGTATGTTATTTGGCTGAGATAATAGGTTGGTGCCCTCTGGTGGTGGCAGCTGATAAGCTGCAAATGGGAAAGTAGGCTGATGGGTGTACTGAGTCATGTGACATCAGCCTGTAAAAGGAGGAGCTCACAAGGGTGGTGGTGGTGAGCCGGCGCGGAGCGCCGGCGGGGCAGAAGCACACAAGCACTGAAAGCAGTGGAAGCACTGTGTTTGCTTTAAAATGCAGTCAGTGGTTTGAAAATGGCGCCAGAACTGCACTATACCTCCATTTCTCTCTGCGTACCTGGGTGGTTCGGGGGGGGGGGTTCCGTGGACGAGAGCTGCAGGGGAGGGCTGGGCATCTTTCCTGGGGGCCCTCACGACCCATGTCCCAGTGTCTGTTGAGAAAAAGAGGGGTTTTATAAGCTGCACAGTAGGAGGAGTATTTGCACCCTTGGAGGTAAGAGAATCATACAATTGGTTCAGGGGTTGCGACTGTGAATCTTTACTATTTGGGGAGATAGATCGTTTTTCTTTGAACTGCATTTGCCAGGTAGCGGGGGCGCTGGGGGCCCTAATGACTGCATGGTTAATGGCCTCAGCAACCCTAAGAACTGGTGTGGTCGCGCTGTTGATTGCTTTTGTTTGCGAAGGGCAAGTAGCTATGCTGGAGCAGTGAGGTGCGTGGCCTGCTTGGTAGTGAGAGCTGCTGTTTTACAAATTGAGCTTGGGCTTTCTACAAAGTAAAACTGCGTGTAATTAGCATGGAGTCAGCTTTTGCTTGTTTTCTGGGGGCTGTCGAGAGCTGCAGTGTGTCCAGAAACTCTACTATCTGGGCAATTCTCTTCACACAAACAGAGCAGGTAAAATGTTTTTGAGAGCAGCTAAAAATAGCTTACGCTCATTTCCGGGGAACTCTCGAGAGCCGCAGTGTGGCCAAAGTACTACTATGTGGGCAATTTCTCCTCACAAACAGAGCAGGTAAATGTCTTTCAGTACAGCTAAAATAGACATCTTGATTATTTGGAGAGGAAATGAACATGAACTGAAACAATTTCATAAATATCTTGAAGAAATAACTCCAAATTTATCATTTACACTTATTTATGATAAACAAGTAGCATTTTTAGACATTATGCTTATTAAAGAAGATAGAAAAATTATTACAGATTTATATCGAAAAGACATAGCTAAAAATACGCTACTACATGCTAAAAGTTTCCATCCACGAAATTTAAAGGAAAGCATTCCATATAGTCAGATGCTACACACCAAAAAAAATAGTGGGACCAATAACATACGTGAAACAAACATTACAGAACTGACGGAGAGGATTTAAAGAACGAGGGTACACCACTGAATCACTCACTAAGGCAAAAACTAAATGTGATTTGAAACAGAGAAGACTTATTGCAAGATAAAAATACTATTACAACAACAGATACAATTGGTATGTCTACACAATTCTCCAAATATTTTGGTAAGATCAAAAATATTATTAATAAAAATTGGAATATTTTAGAAGCCACTGAAACTGGAACTCACATATTTTCTCAAACAGATAGTAACAGCTAAGAAAACACTGAAAAACAAACTAGTAAGAACTCAGCATTGGAAACCAGAACAACCTATTTATACATGGTTAAAACATGCTTTGAAAGGATTTTTTACATGCGGGAATTGTGTCCATTGTAATAATGGAATTAAGACCAAATATATTAAAAATACTTCTACAGATAAGACACATGACATAAGAAGTTTCTTCAGATGTAATTCTGATCAGGTGGTGTACAGTATTGTTTGTCCATGTTCTTTAGACTACATTAGAAAAAACACAAGACCTCTCAAACAACGAATTAGTCAACATAAGAGCTGTATTAGACATGGGGACTTGAGATCACCTTTTGCAAGACATTTCTTGGAATATAATCATCAAATTGCATCACTTAAATATTTTGGACTTGAATTAGTAAACTCGCTAAAGAGAGGAGGTAATCGAGAATCTATACTCCTGTAAAGAGAAGCCTGGTGGATTTTCACATTAAAGACTCACAAAAAGAAATATGGACTTAATGAAAATCTTATTTGGACCACTTTTAATTGAAAAACAACTTTAAAATGAACTGATACATTTTCATTTTTACATTCATTCCAGGAAATACAATTGAGTTATTTAGTCCTAGTATTTACATCACAGTACTACTCCAAATGTAAATCTGTTGAGATTTTTGCACTCCTTTGATCTGGTTTGTCCCTTTTCCTTTCCTTCCCTCCTCCTCTTCTCCCTCCCCCATATACACATTTATTCTGTTTGCAATTTTTTCATTTAATGTTTTCATGTTTTCATATCTAATTCTGCTTCACCAACCCAATTTTAAACTACAGATAAGTGGTGTTAAAACTGAAGGGGGACCACTAGTTGTTTTCTTTAACATAAGTGGTTTTCTTTTGAACCGGGCCACCTAGGGTGATGTCACATTGTGACACCAAGATGCTTTTTGCATGCTGACACCCTCTGGCCCGGCCCCTTCCTCTACTTCTAGTAAGAAGAAACTCAATGTAACAAACACCTCTGGCATCCTGCTAAATGGCGGTGGGTATTTTGAAATTTTGAGAAGCCATAGCGCTCTTGGAGTGGATTTAAATGCAAGTTTCTCGATGCGAATGCATAACGACAAGTGACAGAACGCTAATAAAGTATATTCATCCTCATAAGAATTTCTTTGTTTTGTATCCTTTTAACCGATAATAGACATATACGAATGGCCTCCACTTTGTCTTGACAGGTGAGGCAACCAGGATTAACGGAGCATTCAGAAAATGAAAAGTTGTGTAATATTTGATAGCATGGTTACATATCCTGAGGTAATTTCTACAATTGATTAAATATTACAACCTGGAGTTGTAAAAAAATTTACATTATTGGATATGAACCTTCTATTTTTGTTACAGAATCGCAACAAGTTATATTTTGTGAAGTGAAGATAAATATAGAAACTCTCACTAATGTGCCGCCAAATAACAGGATCCAATATATAATATTTATTTATGAAGGTTAGTTCCCCCTTCTTGAAATCTGAATTTATTTTCTAAGTCATTATGATGTTAAAATATATTTTTCCACATTTATTTGAAATTAATTAATATAACTCTCTCTTATCCATTTATTATTATAGAATAAGATTCCACACTTCATGTTCTGGAATGATTTAAAGGCTCGATGTCTGAAGAAGGAATTTTATCATTCCAAAATGTTACTTATTTAAAATAAAAGGAGTCACACCATAAAAAATAATTTTTCTAAATTGAGTGGTTTCTTCAAGAGAGTTGGAGCTTGAGTGGGACTTTTTTGACAAATTATGCCACACAATACCAGAAATCTCTCTGGCAGTCAGCCATTGCTATGTTAGATAAGGAGCTGACCTAGCTGAAATAGTTAGATTTGGTCTGGAAGCAGCCAAATTTCAATTTCAAATGGTTGCTGATTCGAATAACACAGCTGCCAGGTGGATGGCAAACACTTTGGCTCAGAGTAGGTTTGCTTGGTTAAGAGCCATAAATCTTACCAGAATACACAGACCAAGGCATTAGATTTCCCATTACAGGAAAATTCCCTCTTTGGGCAAAAGACAGAGGCTTGCATGAAAAAGGTGGATGAATATAAGGTCACCTACAGAAGCAACTTTGCAAAAGAGAAAGCTTCCCCATCCACTAGACTCTGTGGAAGGGGAGGCAGGGGTAGATCATTTCAAAGCAGGCCATTTTTCCAGGACATGGCTACAACCCCATTACCAACAGTATCCACAGTAGGGATACTGCAGAGGTAGGGGCAGAAGGGGTTCCAGGCATGGTTCCCAATCCCGAGCTCAGCCCCAAGCAAAGCAGGCACCTTGACGTGTCTGTACAGGCCGCCTCCCTGCTGCCTGTAGGAGGCAGACTGGCTCACTTTTCACATCTCTGGGAAAACATCACGACAGACAAGTTGGTCCTGGAAGTAGTGAGCCAGGGACTGTCTCTAACTTTCAGATCCCTTCCACCCTTAAGAAGTTGAGTTTTCAAGCCATTCTCAAATGGTAGAGAGAAAACTCCTGGAAGCAGAGGGTCAAAAATTGCTTCTGTCTCAAACAGTGGAACCAGTGCCAACCAACTTAAAAGGAAAGGGATTTTATTCAAGATACTTTCTTATCACAAAGAAAAAATGGGGAGTGGCGGCCCATCTTAGACCTCAGAGTCTTAAACAGATACCTAACAAAACCAAAGTTCAAAATGGTAACTTTGGCACTGATCTTGCCAACTCTCCAAAACGGAGGCTGGTTGACTTCACTGGACCTACAAGATGCCTATCTCCTCATCCGCATAAGGGAATCTCACAGAAAACACCTCAGGTTCAGACTCACTTCAGGTCACTATCACTTCTCAGCCCTACCATTTAGTCTCACTTAAGAACCATGGGTGTTCACGAAGTGCTTGGCAGTGGTAGTGGCACACCTTCGAAAGCAGGGCGTCGCAGTTTTCCCATACCTAGATGACTGGTTAGTGGTAAGGAAATCACCCCAGCATGTCAGGGAGCAGCTGCAACTCACTCAGGAGCGATTTGGAGTCTCTAGGATTCCTGATAAATCTAAAAAGTCATTCCTTCAGCCTGCTCGGGTAATGCAGTTCATAGGAACCAAGTTAAATACCCTGCAGGGCAGGGCATACCTGCCCCTGGATGGGGTAAGGAGCATCCAACAGTTAGCAGGTTCATTCATCCTGAACAAATCAAAAACTGCAAGTCAGTTTCTTCAGCTGTTGGGCCACATGGTAGCTGCCACTGGCACTGTACTGGGATCCAGATTCCAGATGAAGGCCATCCAGTTCACCTCAGAGCTCACTGGTGCCAGAAAAGGGACACTTTCAAAATTGATTCCAGTAACGGGAACTCTGTTACACGCTCTTGAATGGTGGAAAGAGGAAAACAATCTGAGAGAAGAGGTTCCTTTCCAACAGGAGCCTCCAACAGTAATTCTCACAATGGATGCATCACTGCTGGAGTGGGGTGCCCATCTGGGAGATCACACTGCCCAAGGCACATGGTCAAGTGCAGAATCACTCCTGTACACAAACCTGCTGGAGCTCAGAGCAGTATTGTTGGCACTGAAGGCCTTCACGCCTCTGTTACAGGGAAAGGTGATACAGATCAGAACAGACAATGCCACCACCGTGTACTACATAAACACGCAGGGAGGGACAAGGTCAAGTCCCCTCTGCACAGAAACCATGCAAATATGAGGTCTGGCATACTCCTTGGGAGCTTCCCTACAGGCCTTTCATCTGCCTGGCAAGGACAATACCTTGGCAGATGCCTTGAGTCAGATCAATCAGGCCCATCACGAATGGACTCTGAACAGGCAAGTGATGCATGTAGTTTTCAGGAGGTGGGGCACTCCAGAGGTAGACTTATTCGCATCCCACCAGAACCACCACCTGCCAAAATATTGTTGCAGACCACCTGCGAGGGGGAACAGTCCCCTTGGATGCTGTAACTCTGGATTGGTCAGGGAAACATCGGTATACTTTTCCTCCCTTCCCCTTGGTGTACGTGGTTTTGCTCAAGCTCAGTTCCCAGTCAGCATCCATGATCTTGATAGCTCCAGATTGGCCCAGGCAACCATTTTACTCTCTTCTGCTCTCCATATATGTGGCTGGACCGATATACCTTCCCAGGAGGCACACCCTGTTAACCGCCAATCAGGGGAGGCTCCTGTACCTGAACCTCAAATCCCTCTGGCTTGAGGCCTAGCTCTTGAGGACCTAGAATATGTACGACTAAACCTTTCTGAGGGTGTCCTAGACATTTTGAGGGGTTACAGGAAGACATCCACTAAGAAAAATTATGCTGCAAAATGGAAAAGGTTTTCTATTTGGTGTTCCACCCAGAATATTGTGCCAACACAGGCTGGGGTACCAGCCATGCTGGATTACAGTATCTTACTTATTTACAGTCTTTGGGCCTTCAGCCCAGTACCCGGAAGGTACATTTGGCTGCAGCATCTGCTTACATTTCAACTAGACATAGAATTTTTCTAGCCTCAGACCCTATCTTTAAGAGGTTATTTAAGGGCCTTTCCCATTTGTACCCCTCTCACAGGGTACCAGTGCCAGCATGGGACATCAATGTGTGTATAGCCAAACTCATGGGATCCCCTTTCGAGCCCATGTCTTCAGCTCATCTAAAATATGCCACATAGAAAACAGTTATCAAACAACATGAAGTCTTGCTATATTATGACATATGCAGTATAACCCCAGGTTAGAACTGCTCCGGAGGTGAAAGAGTTAACTTCCATGCAGGGCATGGAATCTTGAGCGCGAGCTCGGTTGAACACTCTGTCTGTTGAAGCTCAAACTTAAACTGTCAGATTCTTTACCCTACCACTGAACAGTCGCTCCGAGATCCTCCCTGCTGCTCGGTTCGCTTGTCAGTTTTAAAGTGTAATTCTCGGTTTATTTTACCGAAATTTAACCGCAATCGTCGGTTCAAGCTCTGTCTGTGGTATTGTAAGTAATAGATAGACTTATTTATTTTCTTCTGTGTGGAAATTGCAAACGTCTTTTTCGGTTCGGTTTGAACCGATCAGAGGGGTTTTAAAATTACCTTCTAGTCCTTTAGAGTGTGGTTCCCGGTTCTTATTGGTTCTAAAAAAAAAACTGATTTTATTACGTTTTTTTCCACGACCCGTGACATGGTTGGGAACCGATTAAGAGAGTCTTGCTTGGTGGATTGCCATTAACGGGCAAGTTTTGGTTAGGCTGGCACTATGTCTGAGAAACCCAAAAGAAAAACCGGACCCACTGGGTTTCAGCACTGTGGCCTCTGTGGGGAAGCCTTTGCTAAGGCTGACCCACACACCACTTGTGTTTATTGTCTGGGGTTTGACCGCCTCAATGCAGACTGCCAGATTTGTAAGAATTTTCCTGCTGCCACCGTGGAAAAAAGAGTTGGTAGGCTCAGGGAAAGGGAGGCCAAAAAGTCCGCTGACCCGGATGGCAAGCCCGGTTCGGTTCCAACCGAACCTGAGGGAGTGCCCTCTGACCAGGGCGATGCTTCCTCGGGCAAACAAAGAGCCAGCTCTGAGGAGCCGGTTCCAACTAAAAGGGCTAGAGGGTCAGCTAGTTTGGTATCCAGTCTCTTTCCCCAATCCCGTCCGAACCGGCACCATTAGGGAAGCGCCCGGTTCGGTCGGTTCCCTCAGTTCAAGATTTTGATTTTGAAGATTTTTATGAACCGGGGGAAGGGGAGGAGGGGTACGAGGAGAGTGAGTGTGATCTTGACAGTCTGGATGTGCCCATTGAACCGGACATCTCTCCAGACAGACCCTCAGGAGTATCCCCTCCCAGGCTATCTGAGTCCCCTTCTCATTTTTTGTTTTACAAGAAAGTTGCTGACACTCTGCAACTCCCTGTTGAGGAAGCTGTTGATGATCAAGAAGAGCCTGATTTTGTGGAAATGATGGATATTCCAGAGTCTAGGAGACTGTCTATTCCCTTGCATAAATCTTTTAGGAAACAGACAGAAAAATTCTGAAAACTCCTCATTCTATCCTCCCTGTGGATAAAAGGATGGACAAGAGGTATGCTTTATCAGGCTCTGATACGGAGTTCCTATCCCAGCAGTGCAGCCATGTGGGGGTAGTGCAGGCTGCAGCCTGTGACAAGGCTAATATTCCTCTAGCCTCTCACCCTCCTGAAAAGGATTCCAGGAGGATGGATGCCATGGCAAAAAGCAGTACATGGCAGCATCTTTGGGACTCAGACAGGCAAATTATATGGGCCTACGCAGCTAGGTACCAGAAATCCAGGTGGGATTCTGTCCTGGCCCTAGCAAAACAGGCCCCTGACCAGCTTGCCAGGGAGCTGGAGCAGGTGGCTGCGGATGGTATTGAGGCATCCAAGGTGCAGTTTCATGCTGCTGTAGACTCTAATGATGTTTCATCAACAGTTATGGTTACATCTGTGTCTCTTCGCAGAATGGCCTGGCTCAGATATACTGCCCTGTCACAGGATACCCAGTCTAAGGCTATGGATTTTCCTGTTGTGGGAAATTCTCTGTTTGGGGAGCAGACAGAGAATTATATGAAGAAATTGGATGAGTATAGGACCACCTATAGGAGTGCACAGGCCAAAGAAAGGCAAGTCACTCCTCAAAGGCAGCATGTCGGGGCAGGCCTTTTCATAGGCCATTTTACCAAGCCCAGGCCTCCTCTTCTGCTTATGCCCAGAGGGGGTTCTTTAGAGGAAGGGGCAGAAGGGGCTGTAGTAAGCCTGCTTCTACCCCTCAACCCAAAGCCCCTGCAAAACAGGCTCCCTGATGGGTGGCAGCCAGGCCGATTCTCCACTACCGGTAGGGGCAGGCTACTTACTTTGTCCAGGACTGGAAGTCTTTAACATCAGACAAGTGGGTCCTGGAAGTAGTAAGCCAGGACTGGTTCTCAGCTTCAAATTCCAAGATGAGAGCCAGGTCTTTTCCACCTACAAACCCATCAGAGGCACTTGCCCTGGAAGCAGAAGTTTCTTCCCTCCTGGCTCTCAGAGCTGTGGAAAGGGTTCTACCCATACACCAGGGCAAAGGGTTGTACTCCAGGTACTTCCTTACCCCAAAAAAGACAGGAGAATGGCGGCCCATTCTGGATCTCAGGTATCTAAACAAGCACCTTTTAAAACCAAAGTTCAAAATGGTGACCCTGGGGATTATTTTACCCTCTCTAAGGCCAGGGGACTGGCTAGCCTCCCTGGACCTCAAGGATGCCTACTTCCATGTTCTCATCAGAAGCTCCCATCGAAAGTACCTCAGATTCGAACTGCCCTCAGGCCATTACCAGTTCAGAGCAATGCCCTCGGCCTCACCTCGCCCCAAGGGTGTTCACAAATGCCTGTCAGTAGAGTTGCTCATTTAAGAAGGCAAAAGATTGCCATCTTTCCTTATCTGGACGACTGGCTCATTGTAGGCCAGTCTCCAGAACAGGTCAAACTACATTTACAAGTAACCCAGCAGCAGTTCTGGAGCCTGTCCAGCTTCTCACCTTTATAGGCGCAGAACTGAACACAAAAGAAGCCAGAGCCTTCCTTCCTCTGGAAAGAGCAAGGGCCCTGGTGTCTCTGGCCTTCTCTTTCACCCTGCAGGTCTCTCGACCAGCAAGGCATTTTCTACAGCTCCTGGGGCACATGGCTGCTTCTACAGCAGTGATGCAGGGAGCGAGATTTCAGATGAGGGACATTTGGTTCCATTTGAGAGCCTTTTGGTCTCAAAGGACAGATCCCCTAACCAAATTGATTCCAGTGACTCAAACCCTGATCCAGGCCCTTCAGTGGTGGCAGGATCAGAACAATCTAAAACAGGGGGTTCCCTTCACTCCCCAGTCTCATTCCTTGACCCTTACTACAGATGCATCCCTCTTGGGGTGGGGAGCTCACATGGGCGACCTTTCCACCCAAGGGCTGTGGTCCCCTCAGGAATCTCTGCTCCACATCAATTTGCTGGAGCTCAGAGCAGTTTTTCTAGCACTCCAGGTTTTTTCCACATCTGTCCAGAACAAGGTGGTTCAGGTCAGAACAGACAATACCACTACAATGTGGTACATCAACAAGCAAGGGGGCACTCGGTCTACGGCCTTGTGCAATCAAGCAATGAAGTTGTGGTCTCTGGCTTATTCTCTGAACGCCTCCCTTACGGCAGTTCACCTCCCAGGCAAGGACAATGTCCTAGCGGATGCTCTCAGCAGGATTTCCCAGGGCCATCACGAATGGGCACTGGATCCTCTAGTACTGGAGGTAATATTTGCCAGATGGGGCACTCTACAAATAGATCTCTTTGCAGCCCCAGACAATCACCAACTTCCCCTTTTTTGCTGCAGGCCCCCAGTGTTGGGCTCAGTCCCTCTGGATGCCTTCCTCCTCAGTTGGGAATGGAAGTTTCTCTATGCTTTTCCCCTTCCCCCTTCTTTTCAAAGTGTTAGTCAGAATCAGATCTCAGTCCTGCAAGATGATCCTGATTGCTCCAGATTGGGCCAGGCAGCCCTGGTACCCACTCCTCATGTCCTTAGCAGTCCACCCTCCCCTATGTCTTCCCAGGAATCACAACCTGTTAACCTGTGCCCAGGGGAGAGTTTGGTATCCGAACCTCAAATCTCTCAATCTCAAGGCTTGGCTCTTGAAGAGTTAGAGTTTGCTGACCTACACCTTTCTCAAGGTGTATTGGATATCTTGAAGGCCTCTAGGAAGCCTTCCACCAGGGCTACCTATAATTCAAAATGGAAGAGATTTTCCATATGGTGTGCTGGTAAACATATTTCCCAGAATCTGCTGGTGTGCCTACGATCCTGGATTATTTGGTGCATTTGAATTCCTTGGGGCTGAGACCAGCTACCCTAAAAGTGCACTTGGCAGCTGTTTCTGTCTTTGTCAGCAGGTAAGCCCTCTTCTTTATCAGCTCACCCTGTGTTCTCCAAGTTTTTTAAAGGGTTGCTTCACACCAATCCCCTGTTCAGGTCCCCTGCCCCTGCTTGGGATCTTAATATTTGCATCGCTCAGCTTATGCAACCCCCTTTTTGAGCCATTGTCTTCAGCAGAGCTTAAGTACTTTACTTGGAAAACTGTGTTTCAAACACCATGAAGTCTTGCTATATTATAACAATAGCAGTCAGCCACTGCAGCTGAACTGCCCCGGGGAGGAAGGAGTTAACTCCAGAAGATCTGGAGTTCTACAGCGCGAGGGCGCTGTGCCCAAAGCTCTATCTGGCAGTTTCAAATGAAACTGTCAGATTCTTTACTCCGCTTCACTGAACAGTCGCTCCGGAGATCAGCTCCTTCAGCTCGGTTCATTCTCGGTTCAAGCGAGTATTTTTCGGTTCATTTGAACCGGCAAAAGTTATTATTTTTACTGCATTTCGGTTTTAAAGCTCTATCTGGTAACCGTAAGTACTAAAATTTAACTCTGTGTGGAAAATTAATTATCGGTTCGGTTTTGAACCGATCGGTTGTTTTTTTCTGCATTTTAAAAGTGTACAGTGGGTTTTAGAGTGCGGTTCCCGGTTCTTATCGGTTCTAAAAAAAACGGAATTATAGCGGTTTCAAATACCGTGACACAGTTAGGAACCGATAAGGGTGTCTTGCCTGGCACTGCCATCAAAGGGCAAGTTTTGGTTAGGCTGGCATTATGTCTGAGAAACCCAAAGAAAAACCGGGCCCACTGGGTTTCAACACTGTGATGTCTCGTGGGGACGCCTTTGCCAAGGCTGACCCACACACCACTTGTGTTTATTGTCTGGGGCTGACCACCTCCTGTCAGACTGCCAGGTGTGTAAAATTCTCCTGCAGCCACCCTGGAGAAGAGATTGGCCTGGCTCAGGAACAGAGGCCAAAAGTCAGCTGACCCGGATGGCCAGCCCGGTCCAGTACCCACTGGACCAGAGGGAGTGCCCTCTGACCAGGGCAGACTTCCTCGGCAAAGGAAGGCTGGTTCAGAGGAACCAGTCCCAAGTAAAAGACAAGGAAATCAGTAGGTCTGGGTCCAAAATTGTGTCTCCAACTGCTGCAGAGATAGCTAAAGCCATTCAGATTGTCCAGTCACTGTCTCAGGGATCTGTAGAACCACCAACAGCTGGTAAAGGTTGGTTCGTTCAGTCCCAGTGGTTCAGGATTTTGAAGTTGAGGGTTTTTTATGAACCACAGGAGGGGGAGGAGGAATTTGATCAATATATGTGTGGCTGGGGGGGGTCTGGACGTGCCCATTGAACCGGACATTTCTCCAGACAGACCTTTAGAATCTCCTCCTATTCTGTCTTGAGTCCCCTTCTTTCTTTATTTTTTACAAAAAGGTTGCAGAAACCCTCCAGCTTCCTTTAGAGGAGGCTGTGGATGAGCAAGAGGAGCCTGATTATGTGGAAATGATGGATATTCCAGAGTCTAGGAGGTTGTCTATTCCTTTGCATAAGTCATTTAGGAAGCAAACAACAAAGATTTTAAAAAATCCTCATTCTGTCCCTCCTGTAGATAAAAAAATGGACAGAAGGTATACTTTGTCAGGCTCGGATACAGACTTCCTTACTGAGCAGTGTAGTCATGTAGGTGTGGTACAAGCTGCAGCCTGTGACAAGGCTAATATTCCTCTGGCCTCACATCCTCCTGATAAGGATTCCAGGAAGATTGATGCCATGGCAAGAAACAGTATATGGCAGCTTCTTTGGGACTCAGGCAGGCAAATTATATGGCTTATGTAGCTAGATATCAGAAATCTAGGTGGGACACAGTATTGCAGTAGTTAGCCAAGCAGGCCCATGGCCAGCTGGCTAGTGAGTTGGAACAGGTGGCTGCTGATGATATTGAAGCCTCTAAAGTTCAATTTCATACTGCTGTTGACGTTAATGATGTTTCTTCTAGGGTCATGGCCACTTCTGTAGCTTCCGTGAGGTTGGCATGGCTCAGATGCACTAATCTGTCCCAAGATACCCAGTCAAAGGCTATGGATTTTCCTGTAGTGGAAATTCTCTTTTGGGAGCAAACAGAAAACTATATGAAAAGATGGATGAATACAGAACTACCTACAAAAGTGCCCAGGCTAAGGAGAAGCATGCCATGCCACAAAGGCATGCTCCCAGAGGTAGGGGCAGGCCCTTTTCCAGGCCTTTTTACCAATTTCAAGCCTCCTCTGCTGTCTCGCAGAGGGGTTTCTTCAGAGGCAGGGGTAGACGTGGCACAAGTAGACCGTCCCCCTTCCCTCAGCCTAAGGCTGCTGCTAAGCAGGCACCCTGATGGGGTGTCCAGGGCCGATTCTCCTGTACCAGTGGGGGGCAGGTTGGCCTATTTCAGCCGGAACTGGCTGTCCCTAACTACGGACAGATGGGTTCTGGAGGTAATAGGCCAGGGTCTGGTTCTCAGCTTCAAACACTTTCCAAAGATGAGAGCCAGGCATTTTCCACCTGCAAATCCTTCAGAGCCCTTGCTTTGGAAGCAGAGGTTTCTGCTCTGCTGGACTGCAAAGCAGTGGAAAGGGTTCCTCCTTGCCATCAGGGCAAGGGGCTTTATTCAAGATACTTTCTTACCCCAAAAAAGACAGGAGAATGGCGGCCCATTCTGGATTTAAGATACTTGAACAAGCATCTGTTGAAACCAAAGTTCAAAATGTTGACTCTGGCAATGATATTGCCTTCCCTAAGGCCAGGGGACTGGCTAGCTTCCCTGGACCTCAAGGATGCCTATTTTCATGTTCTGATCAGGCCTTCTCACCGAAAGTACCTCAGGTTCGAACTGCCCTCAGGCCACTACCAGTTCAGGGCAATGCCCTTCGGCCTTACCTCTGCGCCAAGGGTATTCACAAAATGTCTCGCTGTAGTAGTGGCTCACTTAAGAAGGCAAGGGGTTGCTGTGTTTCCCTACCTGGACGACTGGCTCATTGTGGGTCAGTCTCCAGGTCAGGTGAAATCCCACTTGCAAGTCACCCAGCAGCTTCTCACTTCCCTGGGATTCCTGCTAAACTTACCAAAGTCAGTTCTGGAACCAGTTCAGGTCCTAACTTTCATAGGCGCAGAATTGAACACAAGGTTAGCCAGGGCTTTTCTTCCTCGGAAAGGGTGGACAGACTCATCGCCCTGGCATCCTCCTTTACCCGCGGGGTCTCTCGACCAGCAAGGCATTTTCTGCAACCTCGGGCACATGGCTGCTTCCACAGCTGTCGTGCAGGAGCAAGATTCCAGATGAGGGACATTCAGTTCCATTTGAGGGCCTATTGGTCTCAAAGGAAGGACCCTTACCAAGTTGGTCCCAGTTACTCAAACTTTGATCCTAGCCCTCCACTGGTGGCAGGTCCAGAGCAATTTAAGACAGGGGGTTCCCTTCATTCCCATTTCTTACTCCCTCACCCTCACTACGGATGCCTCCCTGTTAGGGTGGGGGGCTTACCTGGGTGACCTTGCCACTCAGGGGGTATGGTCTCCTCAGGAGTCTCTGCTCCACATCAGTCTTTTGGAACTCAGAGCTGTCTTTTTAGCTCTTGGGTGTTTTCAGATTCTGTCCAGAACAAAGTGGTTCAAGTCAGGACAGACAATACCACCACAATATGGTACATCAACAAGCAAGGGGCACTCGGTCTTCAGCCTTGTGCACTGAAGCAATGAAGTTGTGGTCTCTGGCTTACTCCTGAACACCTCCTGATAGCGGTTCATCTCCCAGGAAGGACAATGTCCTGGCGGACGCCCTCAGCAGAATTTCTCAGGGCCATCACGAATGGGCTCTGAATCCACAGTGCTGGGGTCTGTCTTTGCCAGATGGGGCTCCTCAGATAGATCTTTTCGCAGCCCCAGACAACCACCAACTTCCTCTTTTCTGTTGCAGGCCTCCAGTTCTGGGCTCAGTCCTCTGGACGCCTTTCTGTTGGACTGGAAAGGGAAGTTCCTGTATGCCTTTCCCCCCTTTCCTCTCCTTTTCAGGGTACTAGTAAAAATCAGATCTCAACCTTGCAGAGTGATTCTGATTGCCCCAGATTGGGCCAGACAGCCCTGGTACCCTGTGCTCCTGTCCTTGGCAGTCCACCCTGCCCTGAGCCTGCCCAGAGTCCACGACTTACTGGCCTGTGCACAGGGGAGAGTGTGGTATCCGGACCTCAAATCCCTCCACCTCAAGGCTTGGCTCTTGAGGAGCTAGAATTTGCTGACTTACACCTTTCTCAAGGTGTCATGGATATTTAAAGGCTTCAAGGAAGCCTTCCACTAGGGCCACTTATAATTCTAAGTGGAAGAGGTTTTCCATCTGGTGCTCTGAGAGGCAGATTATCCCAGAATCTGCTGATCTTCCCATTCTACTGGACTATTTGGTCCATCTGAATTCCCTAGGCCTTAGACCAGCTACCCTGAAGGTTCATCTGGCAGCTGTCTCTGCTTTTGTGTCAGCAGGGAAGCCTGCCTCCCTTTCTTCTCACCCGGTGTTCTCCAAGTTTTTTAAAGGGTTACTTCATACTAACCCTCCTGGGAACCAGCTCCGCCTGGGACCTGAATATTTGCATTGCTCAGTTAATGCAACCCCTTTGAGCCTCTGTCTTCTGCAGAGCTCAAGTATTTAACTTGAAAACTGTTTTCCTAGTAGCTATCACCTCTGCCAGACGCATAAGTGAGCTACAGGCCTGTCAGTGGAAGAAGATTTTATCTCTTTCCACAGAGATAAGGTAGTCCTTAGGACTAATAGAAAGTTTTGCCTAAGGTGGTTTCTGATTTCCACCTGAATCAATCTATCTCTCTCCCAGTATTTTCACTGAGCATTCTTCCTCAGGTGAGAGGAGACTGCACAGCTTGGATGTCAAAGAGCCTTAAGCTACTATTTAGAGCGCACCAGAGGTCATAGGTTGAATCCTCCAACTCTTTCTTACCTATGGCGAGGTTGGCAAAGGAAACCTGCCACTAAGAGAACAATTGCAAGGTGGATTGTTTCTTGTATCCAATTCTGTTATCAGAAACTGGGAGAGTACCCCCTCAGGATTGAGGCCCACTCCACCAGGGGTACAGCTGCGTCTCTAGCGGCTGCTAGAGACATCCCATTCTGGAGATTTGTCAAGCTGCTACCTGGAAGACAGTTCACACCTTTACCAAGCATTATTCCCTGGATGTCAGTCCAGGAGAGATGCTCGGTTTGGCACAGCTGTACTTCAGAGCCTATTTCTAAGTAGGTTCTGACCCTCCTCCTGGAGGTACTGCTGTGTAATCTGCTATTGTTATAATATAGCAAGACTTCATGGTGTTTGAAGAAAAAATTACTCACCTTAGTAATTGCTTTTCTTCTCATGGAGTCTTGCTATATTATAACCACCCTCCCTCCTGCCCCTCTCAGAACTTCTACTTGGGTAGGGGTGGTGAATTGGTGCAAGCACTGTGTCATGCCATTGTAGTTTTTCCCTTACCCTCTTTTCCTTTGGGTTAGGGATCTAGATTGTTTCATTTAGGTTATTTATATTGCCCCCTTCCTGGACTTGAGTCTTTGGTGGAAGGGGGTTCATATGTGTATGTCAGGTGGTAAAACGAACCATAATACCATCAATTTTGTTATTATGGCTCTAAGTGTTTCTTTGTTCTTTATATTGTTGTTATTACTACTAGTAGGTAGCCATGGGCTAGTGTAGTTTTTCACACAGACTTTCCGTCCTTTGATGTTAGCCTAGAAGATCTGACAGTTTCATTTGAAACTGCCAGATAGAGTTTGGACAGGCCTTGCAGAAATCAGATCTTCTGGAGTTAACTCTGCTCCTTCCGGGCAGTTCAGCTGCAGTGGCTGACTGCTATTGTTATAATATAGCAAGACTCCATGAGAAGAAAAGCAATTACTAAGGTGAGTAATTTTTTCTTCTGGTAGCCATCACCTCTGCCAGGTGCATAAGTGAGCTACAAGCCTTGTCAGTGGAGCCTGATTTTATCTCCTTTCATAGAGATAAGGTGGTCCTCAGGACTAACAGGAAGTTTTTGCCTAAGGTGGTTTCAGACTTTCACCTTAATCAATCCATGTCTCTTCCTGTGTACTTCATTGATCATTCCTCCTCTGGTGAGAGGAGATTGCACAGTTTAGATGTCAAAAGAGCCCTTAGTTACTATATAGAACGTACCAAGGGTCACAGGTTCGAATCCCTCCAATTGTTCCTCACTTATGGTGAGGTTGGTAAAGGGAAACCTGCCACTAAAAGATCCATTGCCAGGTGGATTGTCTCTTATATCCAATTATGTTACGAAAAACTGGGTAAGGTTCCTCCCTCAGGCCTGAGGGCTCACTCTACCAGAGGTACAGCTGTGTCTCTGGCTGCTGCCAGGGACATTCCTATCCTAGAGATATGTCAAGCAGCTACCTGGAAAACAGTTCACACTTTTACTAAGCATTACTCCTTGGATATCCAGGCTAGGAGTGATGCTCGGTTTGGCTCAGCTGTGCTTCAGAGCCTATTTCCCAAGTAGGTTCTGTCCCTCCTCCATGGAGGTACTGCTGTGTAGTCTGTATATAAATATAATATAGCAAGACTTCATGTTGTTTGAAGAAAAATTACTCACCTTAGTAATGTTGTTTCTTCTAATGGAGTCTTGCTATATTATGACCTCCCCAGCCTGCCCCTCTCAGAACCTCTGTTTTTGGGATGTGGGTGGCAGTGCAATGTTGGCATTTCTTTGATGCCCACTTTATTTTACCCTTCTAGGTGCCTAGGTGTTATGTTTAAATTTTCCTTCTTGAATCCCCCGACTTGAGTCTTTGTTTTGGGATCAAGAACAAAAATATGTTTTTGTAGTTAGTAGCCAGTGGCTAGTGTAGGTTTACGGCTTCCACACAGAACCTTAGTGAGTTTTTGCTCGTAAAGATCTGACAGTTTAAGTTTGAGCTTCAAAAGACAGTGTGTTCAACCGAGCTCGTGCTCAAGATTCCACGCCCTGCATGGAAGTTAACTCTTTCACCTCCGGAGCAGTTCTAACCTGGGGTTATACTGCATATGTCATAATATAGCAAGACTCCATTAGAAGAAACAACATTACTAAGGTGAGTAATTTTTTCTTCCTGGTGGCAATGACTTCAGCTAGAAGGATCAATGGGCTCCAGGCTCTTTGCATAGATCAGGACTACATCTTCTTCCACAAGGACAAAGTGGTCCTGAGAACATACAGGAAATTTCTCCCTAAAGGCGTTTCTGATTTCCTCTTGAACCAAACCATTACTCTACCTGTCTTTTTCACTGAGTACTCCACTTCTGGTAAAAGGAGTTTGGATGTTAAGAGAGCTCTTAGTTACTACATGTCAGACACTAAGGACTGTAGGCAGGACAGAAAACAGCTGTTCCTGACTTATGGGGATGTGGGAAAGGGTAAACCGGCATCTAAAAGGTCCATTTCTCACTGGATAGTACAGTGCATTCCGTTTTGTTACTCTAAAGCTGGAAGGGAACTCTCAACAGGGTTGAGAGCACATTCCACAAGGGCCACAGCTGCTACCTTAGCTGCCAGAAATGTTCCATTAGTGGACATCTGTAAAGCAGCTACCTGGAAAACAGTATACACCTTTACAAAGCATTACAGTTTGGACATCCTGTCCAGGAGTGATGCCAGGTTCGGCACAGCAGTCCTGCAGAGTCTGTTTCCAAAGTAGGTTCTGTGCCCACTTCCAAAGGTACTGCTTCGTAGTCTACAGTAGTTATGAATACCAGAGTATTACTGGGGTTAGAAGAAAAAATTACTCACCATAATAGTCTTGTTTCTTCTCAGTGATACTCGGGTATTCATAAGTACCTACTCTGCCTCCCCTTCCAGAACCAGTAGCCTCTGCATTCCTGGGAATGGTTTTCTGACCTACTACATAAGTGCCACAATCTGGCACTATTGTTTGTGAATTGTGTTCTTCTTTTTCTTCCCCTTCAGGTGATTTCTGACATTCAGGGGTGTTGTTGCATTTTATGACCCCAGTTTTGGGGCTTTTGTACTCCTCTTGGGGGCTTTTGGGTGTTATTTTATTACTCCTTATAATTACAATCATTAAGGTTCATATATATATGTGTGTGTGTGTGTGTGTGTGTGTGTGTGTGTGTGTGTGTGTATATATATATATATATATATATATATATATATATATATATATATATATATATATGCGTGGTTTTTGAGGCCTGTCTTTCCAGGCTGCAAGGAAATATGAGGGTTTAGAACCAGGGCAGTTAGTTCAAGGCAGCATTTGAAAAATAGCATGCACAAAGATTCCATCATTTGCATAGCATTCCATCTCTCCGGGCAGTTCAATCTTAAAGGAACACTGCAGAAGTTATGAATACCTGATTATCACTGGGAAGAAACAAGATTACTATGGTAAGAAAGTTTTTCATCTCGACTGCCGATGAGGTCAAATAACTAATGTTGCAGGGGTCCTGGCATGTTTTTCCAGCTTAGTGAGTGCCGGTGACCAGAAATGTTGTAGCTCAAAAGGGGCCATCAAAGAACAAGAGAAAGTGTACTTCTGCACAGGTGAACATTTTGGGCCCCGCTGGACACCCGCATGTGAAGCAGCCTTTCACAAAGTCGTATACCAGCTCACCCATGCCCCCATCCTCGCCTATGCTGACCCCACCAAGCCCTGTGTGCTGCATATGGACGCCAGTCTTCAGGGTCTAGGAGTTGTGCTGTATCAAGCCCATGAGGATGGTTTGAGACCAGTGGCCTTTGCCAGTAGGCGCTTGACCCCATTCAGCGTGAAACTACCCTGTGCACAAGCTGGAGTTCCTTGAGCTGAAATGGGCCATTGTCGACCAGTTTCATAAATACCTTTATGGGGCAAAGATATTGGTGAAGACTGACAATAACCCGTTAACCTATGTACAAACTTCAGCTAAGTTAGACGCCACTGGGCACTGGTGGCTTTCCACCTTATCAGCCTATGATTATGCTGTTTAATACGGGCCAGGACTGAACCATATTGATGCTGACGCCTTGTCATGAAGGTCAGTTTCCAAGAGTGATTGAGTCAGGCTGTCTGAACCTGACATCCGAGCCTTGTGCCAAAAATTTGACTGAGATGAACAGATTTCTGCGGACGCAGTGGACTGTTTAGTAGATTATCTTCCTTGAGCTTGTCTAAATGCTCACTGCCAGGCTGGTGTCCTGCGTTTTTGCAGTTTAAATATGATTGTCGGAGAGTGCCTATATAGCCTCTGTGTACTGTCTCTTTAAGAGCTGCCTGGATTGCAGTCATAATTAATCTAAAAGGGAGCTCTGTTAGAAGATATGCTTGTTTGCTGATCATTTTGTAGAGTAGTAATAATATTGTAGTTTGTTCTAACCTGCCTTCTTTGCAGCATGGACAGTTCGGTTTGTTTCCATCATCTTGGTCCTGGACTGCTGAAATGGGCCAATCAATACATTTGGGACTCTAAAATGGAGCCTGCCTACAGGGGCTTGGTGGGGTCCAAACTTGTAGGAATTGTAATTTTTGTCTTTTTGCACCTAAAGTAACCTGGAGGGAGAGCCGTAGTTGTGACTGACAGATCAGCCAACCGAACCTTTTGGATCTTGGGGAAGTCCCAAACTGCTTGCAGTTTCAGTTAGATCTAAGTTGGCAAGTGAAGAAGTAACAGCTCGAGGTAGTTCGAGCAGCAATCCATAGTGGATTCACACAGGAGAACTGTGGAAAGGCCTGAGTTTTGGCCTGCATGTCTGCCTGCTGTCCCTGAGGGGAACTTGTGCCTTTTTTGCACTGAATCCAAACTTGGCGAGCGAAGTAAGTAACTGAATTGTGACCAGGCTCCTACCTGAAGAAGATCGAAGATTTGCTGAATGCGCTCTGCTTGTCTGGACTTCCAGCCACCTCTGAACTCCCGGATTGTGCAGAGACTCTGTAATTGCAACCGGAGAGCCTTTTGCCTGGTACAGTGGAATTTCCTTACATGTGAATGTGCTGTGTGCTGTTTGTGGGTTGCAATTTGGTGCCCCACTGTGGTTTGAACTGTATTCTGCTTGCTGGAAGCTGCATCTAGCCCCACGGACTGAATCCAAAATCATCTCCATTGGGCCTGGGCCTTGCCACACTGGCCCAGCCCTACTACCCGCTGTACAGAGAATGCCATCGACGAGAGACCTGCCTGGGGATCATCCCCCTGCTCAACACTTGAACAGGAATTACGTCCCGGTGATTCGTGTGGGCCCCACTTCTCCGGGCACTCCAGCTCAACAACCTGCAGTCTCGATTTCGTCCTGCCTGTTTCCAGTATTGGGTATCATGAGTAAACATCAGGGTAGCTCCCTGCAACAACAGCTAAATCTAAAGTGTTGTCATCTGAGTGTCTTGTTGCTTTTTCTTTCACGAACTGAGCCCCCCTGCCCCGACTCCAGATTACAAGTAGTGTGTGTTCTGCATGCTGCTTTCTTCCATCACAGGGCCCCAACCAGCTGCAATGTTCCTGGCTAGCCCACCATTTCCCTACCTGGGTACCCAGAGTGTGTGACTGTGTGGGGACTTAAAGTGCATGCATAACTGTTTGATTAATATAGCCTTTAAGCCAATCAACCTGATTACGCCCCTTCCTTGTTCAAGTCCCCTGAATAAATCAGATCTGACTTTTTTTGCTGCATTTAACCTGACTGTGGTTCCAGTTTGTGACAAGAGTACTGTACTGTTGCTATTTACTGTGCATAACCTTGTTTTACAGGGGGTCCCCAGGGTCGAGCCAGAAGAACCAGCCCTGGTGGTAAGTACAAACAGTGTGGGTACTGGTATGGTGTACAAGGGGTACTGTGAAAGTGATTATTTTATATTGCTCAGGCCACTAGAAAGGGAAGTGGGGGTTACAGTGTCCCGGAGGGCAGTGCCCAGGTTAGTTTGACCACTACTAACCCTGACCTCCAGGTGGAGGCACCCGTTTCAGAACTCAAGCCCCTTAACCTGCTACTAGCTGCGCAGGCAGAGGTAGTAGCCCTTGGGATAGTACCACCTAGGGGTTGCAAATGCAATCAGGGCAGCACCTTGCAACAGTGGGTTAAATCATCTGTGGTACCATCTAAGTGTTTTACTTTATTTGGATTACTAAGAACTGAGCCCTCTGGCTCGGGATTACAAATAATTGGGTTCTTTGCATGATCAAGTGCTTTTTTTTTCCATCAAAGGGCCCCAGCATCAGCTGCAGCACTGGCCACCCCTGGGCAAAGCTTCAGGCTAGCTTGTTGAACATTTTGGGTACCCAGTGTAATTGAACTACATGGTTGGGACTTAAAGTGCATGCATGAACAGCCTGAATTAAATCAGAATAGTAATCGTTTACTTAGATTTTAGCCCCTCCCTTGTTCACGTCCCCCTTAATAAATCTGATTCATAGTTTTAATGTTAATCTGGTTTGTGAGCATATTATTACCTGGTCTAAAGTTCTTGAATGTACTGCAAAGCATATTGAAAGTGCATGTTCATATTGTTGAGACTGTCTTTTGCAAGGGGTTACAGGGCTCGAACCAGAAACCCAGACCCTGTTGGCAAGTGGGCTAACCATGAGCATATTATTAATGGTCAAACTGTTTGGTATGTTAATTGTTGATCACTGCAATTGTCCATTTTTTTTTTTTTTTGCGAAAGTCACTAGGCCGAATTGTGGGTGGTATTAGCTTCCCAGAGGGCTGTACCTATTGTAGTTACCCACGTAGTTTCTCTGGTTGGAGGCACCATAGTTATAGCACTACTCCTGGTAGGGGACCCCCCCATACTAGGTAGTTACAAACCCAGGCCCCTTAACCTGTTATTAGGGATACAGGCAGGGGTAGTAGCCCTTGGTATAGTACCCCCTAGGGGGTTACATAAATTTCACATTGCTGTAAATGCAAACAACACTGCATCCAGGTTGTTGGCCATATCAGGGTCTTTGAAGAGGTTTGTCTTACCCAAAATGCACAATTAAAGGCCATGGATTTTCCTTTGGAAAACGGTTCCTTTTTTGGTGACAAGACTGAGGCACACATGAAAAAGGTGGAAGAGTACAAAACCACGTTTAGAAGCAATTCCATAAGAGAAAGAGCCTCCAGTTCTTTTAGAGCCACAGGAAGGGGAGGTAGGGGTATGGGTATTTATCCCAGAGCTTATGCCTTATTCCAGAGCTTATGCCCAAGTGTCCATGCCTGTAGATTATACTCAGGCTAGGGGCTATTATAGGGGCAGACTGATTCAACCCCAGCTGTCAGACCTAAGCACAGACAGAACCTCTGACTGCCCAAAACATGCCGCCACCCTTCTTCCAGTTGTGGGCAAGCTGGCTCACTACCTTAAGGATTGGAAAAACATAACCATAAACAAGTGGGTTCTTTAGGTAGCGAGCCAGTGTCTCTGTTTTCAGTTCAAGCAGTTCCCAAAAATTCAGGCCCACAGAGTTTTAAGCCCTGTAGAGACAGTTCTGCTGGAATTGGAGATAAAAAAGCTTCCACAAGCAGGAGCAATAGAGCCAGTCCTTCTCTTCCAAAGGGGGAAGGGCATGTACTCCAGATACTTCCTGTCTAAAAAGGAGAATGGGGAATGGTGGCCAATCCTAGACCTCAGATTTCTGAACAAACACTTGGCAAAGTCCAAGTTCAAAATGGTACATAGATACATAGACATAGACAGGGTAGAGAAGGTTCAGAGGAGGGCAACAAAGATGGTGCATGGATTGCATCACAAGTCCTATGAAGACAGGTTGAAGGAACGACACCCCTGAGAGAGAGAGGACATGATAGAGGACACGTTACAGGGAGAAGAAGACACAATTTTTTGCGAGAAGACGTTCCAGAGACCAGAGGCCGCGGGATGAAGCTGAGGAGGATTATTCAGAAACATGAGGAAGACCCTTCTCTTGCATCTGGTGGTGATGCGGAATGACCCGCCAGAGTGCGGGTGGGGCTGAAACATCACAGGAGCTTAATCGCATGGGATAGACATAAAGATTCCTGAGGTCAGGCAGGCAACAGACTTCTGCAAGATAAAACTGGACTCCATGTTATCGGCAGACTGGACTATAGGTTCTCATCTTGCCAACACTGTTCATGTATCTATGTAGATAGTGTCGGCAGATAAGGGCCTACAGCCCACCCAGTCTGCCCATTTGAGCTAGTAAGTTTACTTTATGTTTTTCTAGAAGTCTGTTGCCCCTTAACCCTGACCTCCAGAATTCCTTTATGTCTATCCCATGCATTCTTAAATCCCTTGATTGTTTCAGCCCCCGCCACTTCCTGTGGCAGGGTGTTCCACTTGTCCACCACCTGTTCTGTGAAGAAATTCTTCCTCACGTTTCCTCTGAATTATCTTCCCTGCAACTCCATTCCATGCCCTTTAGTCCTGGAACATCTTTTTCGCTTAAAAATAGTGTCTTCCTGCACCCTGTTCCTCACTATAAGATACTTGTATGTCTCTATCATATCCCCTCTCTCCCTCCTCTCCTCCAGGGAGTACATATTCAATTCCTTCAACCTGTCCTCATAAGACTTGTGATGCAATCCATGTACCATCTTTGTTGCCCTCCTCTGAACCTTCTGTACCCTGTAACCATAAACAAGTGAGTTCTGGAGGTAGTGAGCCAGTGTCTCTGTTTTCAGTTAAAGCATTTCCCAAAAATTGCCATTGTTATCCCTTCTCTAAGGAAAGGAAACTGTCTCGCATCTCTGGATCTAAAAGATGCCTATTTTCACGTCTCAGTCAGGCCTTGCCACAGAAAGTGCTTAAACTTCACTCTGCCCATAAGGCACTACCAATTCACAGCACTCCCCTTCGGGCTCACCTCTGCTCCAAGAGTATTCACAAAGTGTCTAGCAGTGGTGGCAGCCTATCTCAGGAGGAAAGAAATCATAGTATTCCCTTACCTGGAAGACTGGCTAGTCCTAGGGGAATCATACCAACAGGTAAAGGACTCCATCAGGGTCACCCAAAGCAGTTTGAAATCTTTGGGCTTCCTCATCAGTATTCCGAAGTCTCAGGTGGAACTAGTTCAGTCACTGGAATTCATTGGAGCAGAACTGGATACTGTCCAGGCAAGGCATTCCTCACTCAAGAGAGGGTAACAGACTTACTGACCCTAGCAAACCCCTTTGTCGTGGGTCAGCCCAGGACCACAAGGCAGTTCCTGGCATTACTGGGACACATGGCATCAACTACTGCAGTATTGTCAGGGGCCATGTTTCAGATGAAGGACATTCAGTACCACTTGAGGTTCCATTGGCCCCAAAGAATGGATTCTCTTCAAAGCTCATGCCCAGTAACAAGAGCTCTGATCCTGGCTTTGCAGTGGTGGAAAGAAAGGGTCAGTCTCAAGCAAGGCATCCCTTTTCAGCAACAGCATCACACTGTGGTAATAACAACAGATGCCTCCCTCCTAGGGTGGGGTGCACACACAGGCAACTTCACAATCAGTGGCACATGGTCCCCTCAGGAATCCAAGTTGCATGTTAACCTCTTAGAGCTGAGAGCAGTCCTTCTTGCCCTAAAGGCCTTTGCTCCTCAGTTGAGGGGTCAGTCAGTACAGGTCAGGACAGATAATATAACCACCATGTAGTACATCAACAAACAAGGGGGTACAAGATCCTCAAGGATGTGCACAGAAGGCATGAAAATCTGGTCCTTAGCATATTTATTTTATTTAAAATTCTGGAAACCGGGAAAGGCACACTAAGCTGAGACTTTTTTTCCAGGTGTGACCCGGGGATGGGGCAAACAATACAAGGAGATATATACAAACAGTGTATACATGCAAGTGCTAAGATTGGTTCAGCGAGACTGGGTACAAGGCAATTTCATAACTTGTTTTGAAACACAAATTATTACATCCAGTATAGAGATAAGCCTAAGAAAAAACTCGTACATGGTTAACAATTAGTTTGACTGTTTTAGCAACAAGAATATTCCCTGGAGGTGCATTTCTAACCCCAGTAATACTCAGGTATTCATAACCTTCTGCAGTAAGTCTTCTAGGTAGGACTGCCCGGAGAGAATAGAACACATGCAAATGATGGAATTCTTTGCATGCGAGAACTTTTCAAATGCTGCCCCTACTAACTGCCAGTGTTCAAAACCTCCTCAGATTTTTCTCTCCGCCTGAAAAGTCTGGTCGCTCAGAGTACCTGCTCATCTAACTTTCATCTGCATGAAGAAAACTTCAAATATATATATATATATATATATATATTTCTATGTGTGGTACATAGCTCAGTGCTTGTGATATGTACAACTGATGATCATGTTTGGTGCTTAAATACATTAGAGCTAGGACAGAACTTAGGACAGTACTTGAAGGATGTAGAGACCGGATGATATGGTTAGTGCTTACATACATTAGCATTGGATATGAGCATAGGACAGTGGTTGAGTACATAGGAACTGGATTGGATATGATTGGTGCTTAGATGCTGTGAACTGAATGACCTATAGCAGCTGTTAAAAAAGTTGATGTTTTGACCTTTCGCTGTATCCCACCTTGGTCAAATGCTTAGCTGAGGGTGGAATGGAATGCCCTGCCAGGTGAGATATGAGTGCTGGAGTAGAAGGCAGGGGAGGATGGAGGGCTATTAAGACTCGCTCTAAGCAGAGCGGGCGTTACCTGGGGGCTTAAAAAGGAGATGGGGAAGAGCTGTCTCTCCCCCCCCCCCCCCCCCATAGAACTACAGGCTAAAGCCTTTCAATACTATGTGTGGTACATAGCTCAATGCTTGTGATACATACAACTGAGGATCATGGTTGATGCTTAAATACATTAGAGTTAGGACAGAACTTAGATCTGTGCTTGCAGGATGTAGAGACTGGATGATATGGTTAGTGCTTAGATACATTAGCATTGGATATGAACATAGGACAGTGGTTGAGTACATAGGAACTGTGTTGGATATGATTGGTGCTTAGATGTTGTGAACTGAATGAGCTATAGTAGCTGTTAGAACTTGATGTTTTGACCTTTCTCTGTATCCCACCTTGGCCGAGTGCTTAGTTGAGGGTGGAATGGAAGGCTCAAAAAAGAAAAGTAGTTGCTAGATGATTACCTCCTCCAACTCCGGAGAGTGTGGCCAGCAACGTGCAGGAGACGAAAAAAACCCTTGGGGGAAACCTGCGAGAACCCATGGCTACTGACCTGCCCATCCTCTAAGCATACTAAAGGAGAGTAATCCTAATACATTAAAGGAATAAGTCATGGAATAATCCACATCTCGAGACTTGATTTGAAGAGTAGATCTTGAGGTGATTGATAGTAAAACCTTGACGTGAGGTACTGATGAAAAGTGTCCATGTAGAAAGCTAGTAGCATGTCTGGTAAGCGAATCCTAGTCTAACATCCATAGGTGCATAGGTTGAGTATGTTCCATAAGGCATGTTCGGTCAATCGATGGGGGCGGCACCACATCCTTGGAATGGCTGGAGAAAACTGAAGTGGACAATCCTGGAATTTAAATGAGAAGAATCGTTTCAGGGAATTGGTATGTTAGGCAAAAAACTAAGGCTCTTTAGGGAGGCAGAAGATAACCACTGTCCTGTTAATCTTGACCTGTATGAAACAGATGCAGGATCCTCAGCTGAGAGGATCTGAGGCAGTCAGCAGCTGAGATAATTGCGTGCTCAGATGAGCAAGAAAACAAAGAATCCGTCAGAGGATGGCAGCAACAGAACGATGCTAAACCCCCCACATGGGTTAGCATAAGAGGCTGGACCTCCGCTTAGGTCAGCCAGAGGTATGGATAGGGAATGAAAATCGAGCTAGCCTCCACGTAGGCTAGCATGACTGGGTGAACCTCCACATAGGTCAGCCTAAGGAATGGTAAAGATGGTGTATAGTGAGCTAGGCCTCCATGTAGGCTAGCAAGACGGGCAGACTTATCCTGAGAGGGCTAAAGTGTCGGAACCTCCGTGCAGGTCCGTCCGGGAAATTGGGGAACTGTAGTTGTCACATGGGCTGGTCCACTGTTGAATAAGGATGGCTGGAGGAAAGAATCTGTAGATCGAATCCGAGGAAGCAGTTACCTGATCACATTTGGATTATCACGTACAGAGGATGTCCAGTCCTAGATCTGCAGGGCGAATGCTTGAAACAAATAAATATCCTGGCTGTCGAAGGGCTGTTGGTAACAAAGGAGAAAAGTGGTGTATCCCTGGAATGAAGCTGCATTGTAGAGATCACTGCACTAGCCGGAAACTTGCAGAGCAGGGGAATCATGACTATATGGAATGGAGAGCCCGTGGGAATGGCCGAGGAGTATAGTTCTGATGGGTGGTACAGGGATAAATCCATGGAACAAACTGGTGGAAATACTACAAATCAAGTAGGTCCTAGGGCTCAGGTAGTCAGGCTGCGCAGGCAAAAAGTAACAAGTACAGCAGGCAGGTAAACTGGAGAAAATGGACAGGCAGCAGTATTCTGGAGAACAAACATGAGGAGACATATTACCTGCCAAAGGGGGTACATTGCAAAGGGGCATCATGATGATTAACCATGAAAACTAGTGGATAGCTGTAGAGATCCTCTGCTGCAGACAGGAGCATTGGGGCTGCCGAGGAATCAAGCAGGGGACACTTTGCGAACAGCCTGTGGAGAGGTCAGCACACGGGAAAGTAGCAAGGGGAAGGTGGCATCCTCAGAATTCAGCGTGAAGGGACTTCAGACTGGGCAATATTGCTGCTTGGGATCCAGGTGAATGGGCCAAGGAAGGACGGCTCAAGGGGTGCCATTGCTGACACTGGAAGTAAGACAATTCGTAGGGTGCTAGGCTGTGCCCACAGACTTGACTGAGACACTATACAATCAGAGGAGTGTTGGAGCCATCTAGTGGTTAAATGCCTGAAGCGAGGATAAAATGACAGGCAGGGAATATGCATAAGGACAATGCTAGGCTAAATATAGAAGCTAGGTAGCCAAAGCTGTAATAAATTTAAATAGCTGGTAGGAACAGTGTCCGCAATATGCGAGCCCTGTAGTGATCTGAGCAGTCTCAGGGAACAGCAACTGAAATGAGAAAATCCAGAAGGGGAGAATTCCTCACGAGAGTACTGCAGGCAGGCAGGACTGAATACGATGCAGGGCTCTGATGGTCAAGCAGATATGGAGCGGAGAACGGGATCCATTGAAGACAATCGTTCAGGCGGTGCACAGCCGCAGCGATAGGAATGGCAGGACTGTGTTACAAAAAGGTAGTCTGCTGGTGGCTGAGTATTTAAAAATTCTAACCTTAGTAATGCTCGAGTATTCGTAACTTTATGCAGTCATCCTTGCAATTAGAACTGCCCAGAGAGAATTTGGAACATATGCAAATGATGGAATCTTTTGCATGAGCCACTGTTCATATGCTGCCTTATACTAACTAACTGCCTTTGTTCTCAACCCCTCAGATTTCTCTCTCTGTCTGTCAGGTCTAGGTACTCAGAGATCCTCTCCTCATCTTTTGTACTAAAGTAAGAAACCTTATAAAATATTATAAGTATTCTTTATATTTCATTTGCTACCTTTTACTTTTTGTTATTTAGGTAAACCCATAGATCCTACTTCAAGAGGGCTGTTGCAGTAGGTAATTACATATAGGACTGAAGCCGGCAGGTGGCAGGACCCCACAGAAATATTTCTAGCTAGCAGTCTCTGGCGGGGGACCACCCCCACGTCAGGTGACCGATGTCATGAGATGTCGGTATAAAGGGGCAGTCCCCCACGCCTGCCTTCCTGTTCTTTCCCACCGTTAGCTCGCGAAAGTCCCTCGTGGTTAAGTTCCACTGCTTCGTAAGTCGCTCATCGGTAGTTTTACCGCCATTTTTTCTTCGATTTCTCTTGATTTGTGTCAGGTTTTGTGCAGTATATGTCATCCCCTACTCCCTCCAAGCACAAAAATAAGTGCAACTCGTGCGGCACCCAACTCCCGCACAAGGACGGACACTCCCAGTGCCTCTTCTGTCTGGGCCTGGATCACCCCGTGGAGAAGTGCCAGCATTGCATGAAATTCATCGGCGCCACCCACAGAGGTCCAGACTCAAGCAAACTCTCCACATAAACGTGCTTGAGCTAAGGGCCATGCTGTATGCTCTACAAGCTCTGTATCTGCTTCCCGGTCATCTGGCTGTCCAGACTGACAACATGTGCATAGTGTGGTACATCAGCAAACAGGGAGAAACTTGTTCCTACTCTCTTTGCAGGGAAGCGATGCAGGTTTGGGATTGAGTAGTCCTTCACAACCTTCACCTCATGGCGGTTCATGTTCCGTGGGTCGAGAACACGTTGGCAGACCACCTCAACTGGTTGTCCGCCCAAGCTCATGAATGGGAACTGGATCAAGGAGTAGTAGACAATGTCTTCCCACACTGGGGAACCCCTCAGGTAGACCTGTTTGCCTCTCCTCTCAATGCAAAACTTCCCATCTTCTGCTCACTCATTCCAGGGCGTGGAGTTTGTTTGAGAGACGCTGTGTCTCTAGACTGGAAGGGCAGATTCGTTTATGCCTCTCCCCCCCCCCCCCCCGATCCGGTTGATTCCGAGGGTCTTACACAAACTCAGTTCAGAAGGAGCTTGCATGATCCTCATCTCTCCTTTCTGGCCCAGGCAAGTTTGGTTCTCTTTTCTGCAACAGTATTCATAGAAACATAGAAACATAGAAGTTGACGGCAGATAAGGACCGCAAGGCCCATCCAGTCTGCCCATTTCCTTTTCTACCTTATAAATGTACCATCGGCCTTTGCTCTGTCAGTGACCTATCTATTCATAGTCATTTGTATTGCTCCTTATGCCTATCCCATGCCTGTTTGAAGCCCTGCACTGTATTCATAGCCACCACTTCTTGTGGTAAGCCATTCCATGCATCTACCACCTTTCTGTGAAAAGAATTTCCTCACATTCCCCTTAATCGGCCTCCCTCTAATCTCATGCTGTGTCCTCTTGTCCTGCTATTTTTCTTATATTTAAACATGTTAGACCTTTCACCTTGTTTATGCCCTTAAGGTGTTTAAATGTCTCGATCATATCACCTCTCTCCTCCTTTGCTCAAGGGTATACATATTGAGCTCCGTTAATCTGTCCTTATATGTCTTCTGATGCAGTCCCTGCACCATTTTGCTGCCCTTCTCTGACTGCCTCAATTTGGTTAATGTCCTTGTGAAGGTGTGGCTTCCAATACTGCACGCAGTACTCCAGATGGGGCCTAACCAATGTCTTGTACAGAGGGATTATTACCTCCCTCTACGACTTGTGATACCCCTACTAATACACCCTAACACCCCCTAGCCTTACCTACTGCTTTAGAGGTCTGCTTGGATGATTTTAGGTCATCAGTGATGATGATGCCCAAGTCTCTTTCTTCCTTTGTGACTGCTAGCAACTCCTCCCAGCCTATAAGTGGCTTCAGGGTTTCTCTTCCCTATGTGCATGATTTTGCACTTCTTTGCATTAAATCCAGTTGCCACTCTTCTGACCATTCTGCTAGTTTATCCAGATCTCTTCTCATTCTGCCCACCCCATCTGGATCATCTACTCTGTTGCAGATCTTGGTGTCATCTGCAAACAGACAAGCCTTACCTCTAGTCCATCTGGAGGTCACTAATGAAGATGTTGAATAGGACTGGCCCCAGGACTGATCCCTGAGGTACCCCACTTGTGACTTGCATCTCTTCTGACTGTATACCATTTACCACCACTCTCTGTTTTCTGCCAGTCAACCAGTTTGCCACCCAGTTGACCAACTTCTGACCCACCCCGAGCCTACCTAGCTTATTTATCAATCTTCATGTGGAACAGTGTCAAAAGCTTTGCTGAAGTCAAGGTAGGCGACATCAACTGCTCCCCTTGGTCCACCACTCTGGTTACCAGTCAAAGAAATCTATGAGATTAGTTTGACAGGACCTTCCTTTGTAAACCCATGCTGTCTTGGATCCTGTGCCCCTATGGATTCCAGGTGTTGCACTATCCTTTCCTTAAGGAGTGCCTCCATAATCTTGCCCACTACTGAGGTAAGACTGACCGGTCTGTAGTTCCCCGCCTCCCCCTGCTACCACTCTTGTGGAGGATCACATGAGCCTTTCTCCAGTCTTCTGGGACCTCTCCTGTGCTCAGAGACTCACTAAACAATTCTGCTAATGGCTCTGCTAGTTCCTCCTTTAGCTCCTTAAGTACCCTGGGATGTATGCCATCAGGTCCCATTGCTTATCCACCCTGAGCTTAGCAAGCTCTTGTAGGACCCTTTCTTTGTGAAGGGAGTAGTGCTCACCTCCCTCCCCTGTGTCCATGATGTTGAGCTGTGGGCCCTGCCCTACCTTCTCTTCAGTAAATACTGAGCAAAAGTATCTATTTAGGATAGATGCCTTTCAGGGTCCTCCTCCTCACATGCCCTTTTCTCCATTAAGCTTAGCAATACCCCTCTGGACTTTCTCCTTTCACTAATGTATCTATAGAAAGTCTTGTCACCTTCTTTTACTGTTCGTGCTAGTGTTTCCTCAGTTTGGGACTTTGCCTGCCTTACTGCCTTACCTGCTTCCCTTAGGGCAGTTTGGTATGCCTCCCTATCTTCATCCCGCTGTGTTCCTTATATTTTCTGAAGGCCAGCCTTTGGCTCTGACCTTTTCTGCTACTATATTTGAGAACCAAAGTGGTTTCCTTCTTCTTTGCACTTCCTTTTCTGTCTAACACAATGGGATGTTGCTTCAAGTATTGTATCCTTAATGCTTGCCCACTTTGCCTGTACCTCCTCACCTGTGTTTCTTTTTCCAGGGCTAGCTTAACTCTGTTGGCCATCTTATCAAAGTCAGCTCCTCTAAAGTCCCATATTTTTGCCTTGGAATGGGATGATTTAGATGTAGTAGCCAAATTGAACCATACCATGTGATGGTCACTGGCCCCAGGTGACCTTCTACCTGGAGATCTGTGATCCCTTCTTTGTTAGTCAGTACTAGATCTAGGATAGCCCTGTCTCTTGTGGGGTTGCTGTACCAGTTGTTTGAGGCCCTCCCCTGCAGGGAATCCACTATGAGTCTAGTTCTGGCAGATGTTCCTGCTGGTATTGACCAATCTGTATCTGGCATGTTGAAGTCTCCCATTATCAGAACCTCCCCTTTAGCTGTCATGTTTTGTATATCTTCTAACAGTAATGTGTCTATGTCCTCCTCTGGTCTGGGGCCTGTAGACAACCCCAGTTCTTATGGCTGTCCCATTACCTGTTTCCAGGTGACCCACAGTTCTTCTGGCTCCTTATGTGTATTCAGAGGAACCTCCACTTCCTCTTCCTCTAGCGCAGCTCTTGTTGACCCAGGATCAGGGGACCATGGTCCATCCAGGACTCAGATCCCTTCAGCTGCATGCGTGGCTCGGCTGAGATTCTAGTGGAGGCGAGAAAGCCTTCCACTCGTTCCACCTATTTGGGCCTCTTCTAGAGATTTCGAGCCATTCTCCTGCCCTGTCAGGAGGCTGCTGGATTACATGCGTCACCTCTTCGACCTGGGTCTCAGTCATTCCTCTTTGAAGGTTCACATGGCGGCTCTTTCTGCTTACCATGTTCCTTTTGGGGACAGATCTTTTGCGCAGCTGGAAGTCACTAAGACCTTCCTAAGAGGGGTTCTTCACTTGAGACCCCCTATTCGCGCACCTGCCCCTCCTTGGGACTTGAATTTTATTCTCGAGAAGCTTACCCTGCCTCCTTATGAGCTGGCAGCATCAGCAGACCTAAAGATCTTACTTAGAGAGGGCTCTTGCAGTAGGTAATTACATATAGGACTGACGCTGGCAGGCAGCAGGACCCCACAGAAAAATTTCTAGATAGCAGTCCCTGGCGAGGGACCACCCCCCCATGTCAGGTGACCGGCGTCAGGAGATGTCGGTATAAAGGGGCCGGCCCTGACGCCCGCCTTCCAGTTCTTTCCCGCTGTTAGCTTGTGCCAGCGCCTCGCGGAAAAGTTCTTAGCTAGTCAGACTCCCTTCATTGGTGTTTACAGAGTATTTTTCGCTTGTCTTGATAAATCGTCAGTTTCCGTTGGTGGCAATAACCTTCTAATAACCGTCCCTACCCTCGAGCACAAAACAAGTAAACTGCGTGTAGGCAACTCCTGCACAAGGACGGCCATTCCCTGTGCCTTTTTGTCTAGGCCCCGGTCATCTGGTAGAGAAGTGCCAGCACTGCCTCAGTTTTAACGCGGCCACCCGGAGAAGGTGGCAGCAGTCCCTGGAAGCCCACATTCTCAAGAAAAAGATGAGCTCCGTGGAGAAGGAACTCAAAAAAACTGCGTCAGGCGTCCACTTCCCCCGAAGGCCATCGGAAGAAAAAAGACAGAGAAGCACTGGGACAAGGGCTCGTGTTACAGGTAATGTCCCCTCCGGGGGACCGCTCCTCAACGGCTGCCTTAGAGGCTTCTAAGGCGGCGTCAGCCTGCCCATCTGGCTCGCGTCGCCCTCGGGTGCCTCCGGCTATTGGAGGCCTCCTCCCGGCATGGGCGTAGCTTTGCGCCTACTGGCGCTGGCGGCCCGATAAGCCGGACGACCACCCTCTGCCCGGCACGGAGAAGGCTGGTAAGAAGAACCCTTCGGGCAGCGAGCGACCTCTTCCGGCCAGACCAGGCCGCCCTCCATCGCGGTCCACCTCCAGCGATGGGTCTGGTAAGTCGGATGCTGGCTCCTTCGGCGCCCGCCCGGATCCCACTGATAAACCGCACGTTGGTTCGCCCGATGTCCGTACAGCAGAAGAGCCGACGCCGGACCATCCCACGTCCGTCGTCCCCAGCTCCCCACAGCCTTCACTGCCGTCCCGGGACTCTGAGTCTCCCCAGCCCGACCCCGGGGATTTCTCTCCCCCCATCCCCGGGCGACGCTGGGGTTCCGCCTCCATCAGATCGCCCACCTGCGGGTCCACCGGATCTGACATCGGTTCCCCAGATGCCGGCTCCGACGCTGGTACCTCCGCCGGCTCTGACGCCAGTTTTACCGACTCTGGCCGAAATCCCGCCCTGGGATGTCATCCCAATGCCGGGCCCTCCGCACTCCGGGCCTTCCAACCCGGACCCGCCCGTGGGGCCTATGGCCGGGCCGTCTGCTACGGCAGCTCCTCCGGCTCCCAGGTACCCTCCGTCGTATCAGATGCCGGTGTGCCTGGGACCACAGTATCCAGCGCCACAATACCCGACACCGGTCTACCCAATGCTGCAGTACTCGGCGCCACAATACCCGATGCCTGGTTTTCCGCCGCCGGGTTTCAGATACTCTCCTTATGGATATAGTCCATACCCATATCCCCCTCCTTCTCCTCCTCCTCCACCGCCCCCTCAGCTGCTGGTGGATTTGCAGGAGACTCTGTCCTCCTGGTGGGCTGAGGCCAAGGCTCAGCTCACCAGAGAGGTGGAGAGTCATCTTCCGACGATGGTGCCGGTTCCGGTTCCCGTACGTCCGTGACGACACTCTCCCTTACCTCCTCCGGACACCAGGGCTAATCCTCTGGGTCCAGAGAGGGCAGGACACGCTTCCCTGAGGGCTTCCCAAGCGGTCTGTTCTTCCCCCTGGATGGGAAAGGGAGTCGCTTTCTTCTTCATCTTCCTCTTCCCCCTCAGACTCTTCCGACGGCTGCTCCGAAAGGGATGACGAGCCACGCTCTCCATCAAAACCCAGGCCAAGGACTCCTCCGATGTCGCTTCCGGAAGATTTTTCCTTTACGGAGCTGCTACGCAAAATTCAGGAGGTACATAAGTGGCAGTCATTGGAACCAGACCCACAGCGGGTGAAACTCGCCGAGCATCTGGATCTGCCCGTGACAGCTCCCACCTTGGTGCCACCCTAGATCGAGCCTCATGCCGACCTTGTTACCACCATTTGGAAACAGCCGTCGGCTCTAGCCCCTCTTCCTCGGAAGTCAAACAGGCTATACCAGGCTCCCGAGGGTGTTGACTTTTTAGATTCTCACCCTTGTGCTGACTTGGTAGTGATTAGCGCCGCTCACGGCCGATCGGCTAACCCAAAACACCTTAGCTCATCACCACCTGATAAAGAATCTCGCCTATTGGACCAGTATGGTAAGAAGATTTTTGCTTCTTCCACACTGAGGATCTGGGCCCTGAACTATGTCGGCCATATGGGGGATTACCAGAGGGCAGTTCTTACTCAGGTGGAAGCCAAATTGGACTCCCTGCCGGACTCTCAAGTCAAGCAGGAGTTGGCTGACCTTGTCCGCTCTGCACGTTCGGCCAGTTGACACATGCTTCATGTGACTTACGATGCAGTGGACACTGCTGGACGGAGCTCAGCTTTCGCCGTAGGCTTACGTTGTCACGCTTGGCTCCGTGTGTCAGGGTTGGTCCCGGAAGTGCAGTCTGCTATACAGGAAGCACCCTTCTGGGGGTCGGTGCTCTTCGGTGGCGAGGTCAAGGACATCACCGATTTGCAGGAGAAGGGGACGGCACTAAAGTCCGTCGACTCTATGTACCATCCCCTCCAGTCGCAGCACCGTCCCTTTCGCAGACGGGATCAGCCAAAGGCGAAACCTCTGGGAAAGCGGGCCACTAAACGCCGGGCCTCCACAGCTGCTAAGCCCCCCTGCCCAAAAAAGCAGCGGGTGATTCAGCTACGGCGCTGCCCCACACCACCTGACTCCTTTCCTCTCCCACAGCCTCCGGACTCCCCGGAGGAACCGGTAGGAGGGAGGTTTTCCCTCCGCCTTCCAGGCTGGGAGAGGATAAAATCAGATTCTTGGGTGCTCCAGCTGATCGCAGAAGGACACTCAATAGAGTTTCTACAGAAAGCACCTCGCCACCCCCCCCCCCAACACACAAAAACTCATCCTATTCTCTGAAACATCTTTTCATGGTCCAGGAAGAGATTTCAGCAGTATTGCTGAAAGAGGCGATAGAACTCATCCGTCTTCATCTTTAGGGAATGGGTTACTATTCCCACTTCTTCCTGGTCCCGAAGAAGACAGGAGATGTAAGACCCACATTCTAGATCTCAGTTTCCTGAATCATTTTGTGGAGTACAAAAGGTTCAGAATGCTCTCCTTGCAGAGCCTTCTGCCCCTCCTCCACTCGGGCCAATGGCTGTGTGCTCTGGATATGCAGGGTGCTTACCTGCACATTTCCATTCGCCCGTCTCACCGCAAATATCTCCGTTTTGCATTCCAGGGGGACCACTACCAGTTCAAGGCACTTCCCTTTGGCCTATCCTTGGCTCCCTGAGTATTTACCAAATGCCTTGCGGTGGTGGCGGCCTACCTACGTACCTGGGGGGTGCAGGTTTTCCCATACCTGGACGATTGGCTCCTGACTGCCTCATCCAAGGAGGAACTCCTGCACTGCCTCGCCCTTACCCAGCAAGTTTTTGCCTGCCTGCCTGGGTATTACCATCAACCATTCCAAGTCTCACTTGATCCCATCTCAGAGACTACAGTTTATCGGGGTGATTTTAAACACGACCATTGGCAGGGCCTTTCTGCCACTGGACAGCGCGTCCACTGTCCAGACTCAAGTAAGTCTGTTGTCCAGCCGCAGGTGGGTCAGTGCAAGATCGGTCCTTCGCCTTCTCTGGCTCATGGCGGCTGCTATCCTGACAGTCCCTCGCGCTCGGCTCCACATGAGGGTTTCCCAGTGGATGCTTCGCTCCCAATGGGACCAGTTGGTAGACGACTTGGATCACTTGGTTCTAGTCTCCTTGCTGATGCTTCAAGACTTGCAGTGGTGGATGGTTCGAGAGAACCTGCTTCGGGGAGTTCCTTTCTTCCTTCCTCCCTCCCCCCTCCCAGACTCTAACCACAGACGCCTCGGGCGAAGGTTGGGGAGCCCATCTCTGTCCCCATCGGACCCAGGGCTCTTGGTCCAAGCTCAAACAAACACTCCACATCAATGTGCTCAAGCTTCAGGCAGTTCTTTACGCTCTCCAGGCCCTTCACCTGTTCATTCTTCCCGTCCACCTAGCCATCCAGATGGACAATATGTGCGTGGTTTGGTATATCAACAAATGGGGGGACCCGGTCCTACCCTCTTTGCAGAGAAGCAATGAGGGTTTGGGATTGGGCAGTAAAATACGACCTTCACCTCATGGCAATTCATGTTCCGGGAGCGACAACACCTTGGCAGACAAGCTAAGTCGCTTGTCTGCTCTGGCTCACGAGTGGGTACTGGATCAAGGGGTTCTAGACGATATCTTCAGACACTGGGGAACACCACAGGTCGATCTGTTCGCTTCCCCTCTAAACGCAAAACTTCCCAACTTCTGCTCGCTCGTTCAAGAGCGACGCGTTTTCTGGAGAGACGCTCTGTCTCTAAATTGGAAGGACAGATTTGTCTATGCTTTCCCCAATTCCTCTGATCCCACGAATCTTGCAGAAACTAGGTTCAGAAGGAGCATGAATGATTCTAATCGCTCCTTTCTGGCCCAGGCAAGTTTGGTTCTCTCTTCTACAACAATACTCAGAGGATCCTCGTCTTCCTCTTCTCCTCTTCCTCTATCTTGAGGTTTGCTGACCCAGGATCAGGGGACTGTGGTCCATCCAGGTCTCAAGTTCCTTCAGATTCATGAATGGCTCCTGCAGACATAGCTCAAAGTCGATTCGGGGTTTCTTCCCAAGTGGCGGAGATTTTGGTGGAGGCTAGAAAACCCTCCACTAGATCTACATATGCCATGAAGTGGAAAAGGTTCACAATCTGGGCTGCTTTGAAAGACGTGGAACCTTTTTCCTGCTCAGCTAGGCTACTGCTAGAGTACCTGCGTCATCTTTTTGACCTGGGTCTTAGTCACTCTTCTCTGAAGGTTCACATGGCGACCATCTCGGCCTATCCTGTTCCCTTTGCAGACAGAACATTCACTCAGCTGGAGGTCTCTAAGACTTTCCTCAGAGGGGTTCTCCTTCTGAGACCTCCTATCCGTATTCCCACCCCTCCTTGGGATTTGAACTTCGTTCTTGAGAAACTTACCCTGCCTCCTTTTGAACCGGCAGCTTCCGCAGACTTGAAGTTCCTTTCATGGAAAACTCTTTCTTGTGGCCATTACTTCCGCTTGGAGAATTTCCGAGCTCCAGGCCCTGATGTGTAAAATTCCATTCTTGATTTTTCACAAGGAACGTGTTGCTCTCCGCACTAACCCTAAGTTTCTTCCCAAGGTGGTAGCAGAGTCTATCCTGAACCAGTCCATAGAGTTACCCTCCTTTTTTACGCGGTACTCCAATCAGGGCGAGTATTTACTGCATACTGTGGATGTTCACCGGATTCTGAGATACTACACTAACAGGACAAAGGATCTCAGGAAGACTGATCAACTCTTTGTCTCTTTTGCACCCAAAAGAGAAAGCAGTGCTGTTTCTAAGCAATGCCTATCTAAATGGTTGGCTCATTGTATCACTTTCTGTTATGACAAGTACAATAAGACCCTCCCGGGTCAAGTAAGAGGCCACTCCACCAGGGGAGTCGCTGCCTTAGTGGCTTGTTTCAAGAATGTGTCAGCGGCAGACATCTGTGCTGCCGCCACTTGGACTTCCATCCATACCTTTACAAAACATTACAGTTTAGATATTGCCTCTCACCGTAGAGCAGGCTTCGGGTTGGCTGTCCTGTAAGGCCTCCTTTCTTAAGGCCTTCACAGCTAAAGGATCTACTCTGAGTAGCTTTCCTCCTCCTCCCGTGTGCTTCTTCTTGTTCCAGACTGCTTGGGACTCAGTCCTATATGTAATTACCTACTGCAAAAGCCCTCTCGAAGTAAGATAGTACAGTTACGTAAGAACTTACCGTAACAGTAGATCTTCGAGAGATGCTCTTGCAGTAGGTACTACCTTCCCACCCTCCATCCTCCTAAGCTTTTTCAGCTCCTTTTCCATTGAGGGAAATATCCGCTCCTCTCTCGTCCGGCCTCCTTTGGCCTGTGGCGGGAAAGAACTGGAAGGTGGGTGTGGGGGACCGCTCCTTTATACCAACGCCTCTGACGCCGATCACCTGATACCGGGACGGTCCTCGCCAGGGACTGCTTAGCTAAAAATTCTTCCGTGGTCCTTGCTTCGTCGGGCGCCGTCCGATATGTAATTACCTACTGCAAGAGCCTCTCTCGAAGATCTACTGTTACGGTGAGTTATTACGTAACTGTACTTTCCTTTCCTGGAAGACTGTCTTCTTGGTGGCCATTACTTCCGCTTGACGAATTTCCGAGCTTCAGGCCTTAATGTGCAAAATCCCGTACTTGATTTTCCACAAGGAATGTGTGGCTGTGCGTACCAACCCTAAGTTTCTCCCTAAGGTGGTAGCCGAATCTAGGCTGAATCAATCCATGGAACTGCCTGCATTTTTTATGCAACATTCCAATCAAAGGGAGTACCTCTTACATACTTTGGATGTTCACTGGATTCTGAGATACTACACCAACAGGACAAAGGATCTCAGAAAGACTGATCAACTGTTTCTCTTTTTTGCTCGAAAAAGAGAGGGCAATGCTGTTTCCAAGCAATGCCTTTCAAAATGGTTGGCTCATTGTATCACTTTCTGTTATGACAAATATCACAAGACCTTGCCAGGTCAAGTCAGAGGTCACTCCACTAGGGGTGTCACTGCCTCTGCTGCTTGTTTCAAGAATGTGTCGGCCGCTGACATCTGTGTAGCCGTAACTTGGACTGCTGTCCATACCTTTATGAAACATTACAGTTTGGACATTGCCTCTTGCCGCAGAGCTGGCTTCGGGTTGGCTGTTCTGCAAGGTCTTCTTTCCTAAGACCTTCACAGCCAGAGGATCTGTGTATGAGTAGTTTCCTCCTCCCGTGAGCTTCTCTTTGTTCCAGACTGCTTGGGACTCAGTCCTATATGTAATTACCTACTAAAAGAGCCCTCTCGAAGTAAGATAGTACAGTTACTAAGAACTTACCATAACAGTAGATCTTCGAGAGGCTCTTACTGATAAATAATACCTTCCGCCACCTTCCCCTTAACTTTTCGCTCCTTTTCCAGGATGGGAAATATCGCTTCTCTCACGTCTTGCCTGGCGGAAAGAACTGGAAGGCGGCGTGGGGTACCGCCCCTTTATACTGACGTCTCGTGACATCGGTCACCTGACATGGGGGCGGTCCCCTGCCAGAGACTGCTAGCTAGAAATTTTTCCGTGAGGTCTTGGCGCCTGCCGGCTTCAGTCCTATATGTAATTACCTACTGTAAGAGCCTCTCTTGAAGATCTATTGTTACGGTAAGTTCTTACGTAACTGTACTTTTTAGTGTTTAAATTGTAAGTTTTCTCGGTTTCTCCTGGTTTGGTATAACTGTGGGTTAACTGAGTTTTATTTTATATTTATCGGAGTTTTCTGGCTAAAAATCTCCATTAGTTATGCCTAATTTTATTAAATTAGTTTGTTTTAGAACTGCTAATACCGGTTCCTGGACTGATAGCCTCGGTTCATTTTATCTCGGTTCCCGGCTCCTGCAGTGGTTCCGGAACCGACTGCAACTGCTAAATAAACTTAAATTTAAATATTTATCTTTAGCGGTTGCAACTGTTATTGGCTTTACATTGAAAATGTTATAAGAAGAAACTGGTGATCCCAGTTTCAAACCTTGTATTCAGTGTGGTGAACTTTTGTTAAGTCAAATATTCTCTTGCTTTGCCTATCTGGACATGAACATTTAAAAGCAGAGTGAAATCTACATTACATGTCCTGGAAAACTACTGAAATGCCTGAATAAGGCTTTAAAAAAAAAAAAAAAAAGTTTTAACACTTAAGGGTCCCTCCAGCTCTAACCAGCTGACACCCTAAGTTACTGTGGGTGACTCCACAACAAATGCTGTAACTGCTGCCCTGAGACAGGCATATAAGCAGTTTTCAAGTGGCTTGTTGAACCAGCTGACTCCCTGGTTCCCTCAGTGAAATTGAAGAAAACTAAGCACACAGAACCCCCCTGCTGACAGCATTTTGGGGACTTCTGTGCCTGCTATAAAGCTTGCCAATTCCTTCAGAAATTGCAGGCCATTCTGACTGGGGAAGTATTTGCCAATACAGGTAAGCACAGTTGTGTATTGCTACCCTTGGCTATGATCACCTAAATGAATATTGTGAAATCTGTAAACTTTCCCAGGGGGAAAAAAGTGTGGAGAAATGCTTGAAACGGCTAAAGAAAACACTTTCAGGCTTACAAGGGCTGTCTGTCTCTCAGCAGCAGACCTTTGCAAAGCAGTCTTTCTAATATTTAAAAGGAAGAATATGTAATTATTATGAAATAGGGGAGAACCTATTGAATCTGAGGTTTCCTCTGAACATGAGTTTGTCTCTCCCCACGGAACATCTGAGGATTATTCCTCATTCTTCACATTGGTGAGAAAGATTGGGCTGACACCCAGTAAAAGCTTCCCATTCCTGTGAATAAATTCTTCAGGGAAGATACTTTAAAGATTTTATAAACTCCAAGCTCTGTTCCCCCTCTGAATAAGAGGATGTATAAGAAATTTCAGCTGGACAGGGAGGGAACTGAAATTTATTCCCCCACCCTGTCCACCAAGGAGTGGTTAAAGTGACAGCCTGTGACATGGCAAAGATACCCCAAGCATCCTATCCTCTTAACAAGGATTCCAGGAAAAATTGACAACATAGCTTAAAAATATATATATTTATCAGGTTCCTTGGCCATCAGGCAGGCACACATCTCAAGCCTATGTCAATACCAAAGTCACTATGGTAGTCGGCCCCTGCTATGTCAGCCAAGGCCCAGACTCCCCCATCAGATGATCTAGCTGAAACAGCTAAATTTGGTTTGAGAGCATAGATACATACATAGACAGTGTTGGCAGATAAGGGCCTATGGCCCACCCAGTCTGCCCATTTGAGCTTGTAAATTCAGTTTATATTTTCCAAGAAGTCTCAGTTCATGTGGCTGCTGCCAGAATGGATGGCAAGTACAGTGGTTCAGAGGAGGTTTGCCTGGCTTCGAGTCACAGACCTCACTCAGGATAGCCAAACCAAGGTTATAGACTTTCCAGTTGAGGGTAATTCCTCTTTGGAGAAAGATAAAGGCTTACATGAAAAAGGTGTGTGTGTGTGTGTGTATATATATATATATATATATATATATATATATATATATATATATATATATATATATATATATATATATATATGTATATATGTATATATGTATATATATATAGGATATACAATAGTGAGCTGTCAGATAACTGATTTATCTACACAAGTGCTATTTGACCTCGGGAACTTCACAGTGGGCGTAAAGCCACAGTGAGGTGTCCGAGGTCAAACAGTACAAGTGTAGATAAATCATTATCTGACAGCTCACCATTGTATATTTCTATTTATGCAATAGGGATGCTTCTTATCAGTGTGGGAACATTTGGTTTTGACTGTTTATGTTCTTTTTAAATGGCAATTTCTGGGACTTTCTGGGACTTTTGGTTAACTTTCCTGGTGTATGTCCGCCTAGCGGGTGGTTGCTATTAAATGAAACACCACTCATTTTGTAGAGAACTTCTTGCTGAACAAATGTCATGGTGACAGTATCATGCTACCTTTTTGTTTTAAAGTTATTCACATTTGTTTGATGAAAAGTGAAACAAAAATTTAATTTTATGCTGTTTTTGCTAATTATACAAAAAAAACTTAAAGGTGTTTATTAATGAAATGCCACTATTTTGTAGATATTTTCATGCTGAACATTTTTGTGCTCATAGTACCATGCGATCATTTTAGTTTTAAAGTGATTCACATTTGTTTGTCGAAAAGTGAAAGAAAACTGAATTTTATGCTGTTTTTTGCTAATTTTGAAAAACTAAAAGGCATCTCTGAATGAAACACCACTCATTTTGCAGATATTTTTATGCTGAACATTTTTCGTGCTCACAGTACCATGTTATCATTTTTCATTTTAAAGTTATTTATATTTGTTTGTCTGAAAAGTGAAAAGAAAATAGGATTTTTTGCTGTGTTTTGCTAATTATAAAAACTAAAAGGTATCTATAAATGAAACACCACTCATTTTGTAGATATTTTGTCCAGAACATTTTCGTGCTCACAGTACTATGCTATCATTTTTCGTTTTAAAGTTATTCACATTTGTTTGTCAAAAAGTGAACAAAAAGCTTTGATTGACAGTTTGCATTTATCCCACATATGTGGGATAAATCTAGGTGGTTAGATTTATTCCACATATGTGGAAATAAATGGATTTATTCAATGGCTTTTGGTCTCACACCTATTGCATAAATGTATATATATATATATATATATATATATATATATGTATGTATATATACACACATATACATATATATACACACACACACACACACACACACACACACACACACACACACACACACCACAGCAAGCCCATTTTTTCTGTCAGGCCGGGCTGTGCCTCAGTATCAGCAGTTCCCACAGCAGGGGTATTTCTGGCACCACAGACAAGTGATCCTGGATGTAGCGAGTCAGTGATTGTCTCTGAATTCAAATTCCTTCCACTAACAACAGTGGAAAAAAGACTAGAAAGGTTGCAAAAGAGACCAAATAAGGGCGCTTCAGGCTCTGACCAGCCAATACCCTCCAAATCTGCATGTGAAACTGCTGTCTCTTACTTACACACCCCTGAGAAGGGTGATTCAGTTTAAAAAAAAAAAAAGTGGGCGAGTGGTCTGGCTGTTACTCTGGTCCCCTCCATGAAAACCAAAAAGACAAAGCATGTCAAGGGGTTCCTGGCATCACTGTACTTAAATTATTTCCACACTCCCATGAGGGAGTCTCACAGAAAGTATTCAGGTTCAGACTCTTATCAGGTCACTCTCTGGGAGTGTACACAGGGGTTGGATCACCTTCAAAGATAAGGTGTCACAGTTTCCCCATATCTAGATGACTGGCTGATGGTGGTAGAATCACTCCAGTAAGTGAGTCTACAACTCCCCTGAGGCCTCCTTGACTCTCTAGGGTCCTTGATAAATCTAAAGAAAGTCTGATCTTCAGCCTGCTCAAACACTCCAGTTCATAGGAGCAGAGCTAAATACCCTGCAAGGCAGATTCTACCTGCTCCTACGCAGGGCAAGAAGTATTCCACTAATAGCGGGTCTCATTCAGGCTGAATGAACCAAAAACTGCAAGATAGTTTTCTTCAGCTGCTGGCCACTGGCACATTCTTGGAATCCAGGTTACAGATTAGGACCATTCAGTGTAGCCTTATGGCTCAATGGTGCCAGAGAGAGGACCCTCTTTTAAAACTAATTCTAGTAACAAGGACATTGTTACAGGCCTCCAGTGGAGGAAAAGAGGGAACCAATCTAAGGCAGGAGCTTCTTCTTTTCAACAAAGAGACCATATCAGTTGTCTGACAACAGATGCATCCCTACTGGAGTGTGGCTCCCATTGGGGGGGGGGGGGTTCACACCACCCAAGACACATGGTCAAGTGCAGATTCACTCTTGCACATAAACCTGCAGGGGCAAGGAGTAGTGTTACTGCGCTAAAGGTCTTCACATGACTACTACAAAGGTGGTACAGGTCAGAACAGGCAATACCACCACAATGTATTACATCCATAAATAGGGAGGGACAAGGTTAAGCCCTCCCTGCTCAGGACTTATGAAAATATGGAGTCTAGCATGCTCCATGAGTCCCTTCAGGATGTTCATTTGCCAGTTAGGGACACTACCTTGGCAGATACCTTGACACAAATCAACCAGTCCCATCAGGAATGGGCCTTGAATAGTCAGGTGGTGCAAGTTATCTTCAGGAGGTGGGGCATACCAGAGGTAGGCTTGTTCGCATCCCACCGCAACCACCACCTGCCACAGTACTAAGTCAATCAGAGATCCGGGACCAATCCCCCTGGATTCTCTGGTTCTGAGTTGGCCAGGGAAGCATCTGTACGCTTTCCTTCCTTCCTTTTGGCATACAATGCATTTCTCAAGCTCAGGTCCCAGCCAGCATCAATGGTCTTGATAACGCCAGGCAGACATGGTTCTCTCTACTACTCTCCATGTCTGGTTCCAAACCAATACACCTTTTCTTAGAGGCACAACCAGCTAATCTTCAACCAGGAGGCTTTTGTACCCAAGTCTTGAGTCACTCAGACCCAAGCCATGCCTCTTGAGGGTCTACTGTACAATATGCAGCCTTGCATCTTTTTCACAGTGTCTAGACATTGTATGTGGTTACAGAAAGCCCTCCATTAGGAAACTGTATGCTTCAGAAGGGAAAAGGTTTACTATTGGTGTTCAACCGTAAAACTGTTTCCAGCACATGCTGGGTCAAGCAGTGCTTGACTAACTTAACCTATTTGTATTCATTGGACTTGCAGTCCAGCATCCTCAAAGTTCACCTAGCTGCAGTACATGCTTGCATATTAGCTGGACAAACTGTTTAATGGCCCCAGATCCTAGCATCACAGACGTTCTTTTACGGTCTGGCACATAGCACAGGCTGGTGTTCCAGCTGTGCTGGACTATTTTACCTATTTGCTTTCACTGGGCTTGCAGAACAGTACCTTACAGGTCCACCTGGTCTCAGTATTTGTTTACTTCTCAGTTGTACAGAATGTTTTTTCAAGCCTCAGACTGTATCATCAAAGGGTTCTTTAAAGGCCTGGTTCATTTGCACCCCCTCACAGGAAACCAGTACCAGCATGGGACCTAGATGTATGCATAGTTAGGCTCAGGGGTCCCCTTTGAGCCTGTGTTTTCAGCTTAATTTAAATATATATATATATATATATATATATATATATATATATATACACACACACACACAGTATATACTTTTTTCCTTGTGGTAATGATTTCTGCCACAAGAATCGGTGACCTCAAGTCTCTCTGCATTGAACAGGACCACATTTCATTCCACAGAGACAAAATTATTCTGGGAACAAATAAGATGTTTCTCTTTTAAATGACTTCTGATTCCCATTTGAATCAAACCATTATACTTAAATACATAGATACATAGACAGTGTCTGCAGATAAGGACCTACAGTCAACCCAGTCTGCCCATCTTATCTATCTTTTTCACTGAACACTAGTTTTGGTGAAAAGAGTCTTCATGGTCTGGATGTCAAAGGAGCTTTTAGCTATTACTTGGTAACCACTAATGTCCATAGACAGGACAGAAAACAGCTGTTCCTGACCTATGAGAATGTGGGAAAGGGTAACCCAGCATCAAAAAGATCAATTTCTCGCTGGATAGTACAGCTTTTTCAGTTTTTTTTTGTGTTAAGGCTGGAAAGGAGCCCCAACAGGGTTGAGGGCCCATTCCATAAGGGGCACAGCTGCTACCATAGCAGCTGTTGTGGATGTTCCCCTGGTCGACATCTGTAAAGCAGCTACCTGGAAACAGTACACACCTTTACAAAGCATTACACTCTGGATATTCTCTCCAGGTGTGATGCTAGGTTTGGCACAGCAGTCCTGCAAGGTCTGTTCCCAAAATAAGGCTCTGTGCCCACTTCCAAAGGTACTGCTTAGGAGTCTACATAAAGTTATGAATACCCGAGTATTACTTTGGTTACAAGAAAAAATTACTTACCATAGTAATCTTGTTTCTTCCAAGTGATATTCAGGTATTCATAACTTTCCCTCTGTCCTCCCTTTCTGGAACCTTTGGCCTCTGCACTCCTGAATACTGTGCTCACAGGGGTAGAAATGCTATTTCTGGCACACATGTTGTGACTGTAATCACTACTGTTGTCTTCCTCCCCTTTTTAGACGAGCTGGACATTCAAGGGTATTCTTTCATATGTTATGCCCTCCAGTTGGAGGCCCCTTTTTTGGGTGTTAAGGAAGTTTCTCTATTATTATTATTATTAATAGTGCTGTTGTTTTTTATTATTGTAATTATCATTATTACACTTAGTCCCCATGGGCCTGTCTTTCTAGGCTTCCAGGAAATCTGAGGGGGTTAGAACAAAGGCAGTTAGTATAAGGCAGCATTTGAAAAGTGGCTCATGCAAAAGATTCCATCATTTGCATATGTTCCAAATTCTCTCTGGGCAGTTCTACTTGCAAGGATGACTGCATAAAGTTATGAATACCTGAGTATCAATTGGAAGAAACAAGATTACTATGGTAAGTAATTTTTTCTTTCTCTCCAAAGGTATATATACTGTTTTTCATAGGGGGAACCATATTTGTTTGTTGGCCCAGAAATGTCTGATAATAACCCCCATCCAAGGGAGACCTTGTCCACCATACCATGGCCCTGTTTTGAGTTTTGTGTCATGGACTCTAAAGGTTTCCCTTGCCAAGCAGGCCCTTACTAGCTTGTCCACTGTTGGAAAACAGTCGGGGATAGATAGCAGAAGATTTGCCAGGAGGTAGAGAATCTGTTCTTTTGAGGCTGACAGTTTAATTGCTTGGATATAGTCCTCATAAGGATAAGATAAGCTCTTACCAGATGTCAGATGCATTTCTGTTTTTGCCAGCATGGGTTTAAAATTGAGCTCCACCTTCTGATTCGTTAGTGGGGTGATTGTAACTGAGTCTGGGATAGATGATTGTGCTTTGCTCATGTAAGGTCCCAGATCATGAACTCTTGCAGCCAGCAGTTTTTGTTTAGAGTGAGGCCCCCCGATTTAAACAATGGTATCAGCAGACCATAGGGTGACAGGAGCTTTTATATCCCATGACAACACTGTGACAGTAATGTCTTAGATATAGGAATAGTGCAGCAGGACAAATCTCAAAAATCCTCATCACGGGAGCAACAGAGGGCGTGGAGAAAGCAAGATGGTGGTAGCGGCATCTGGAAACACGATACTGTGAGGAGTGCTCCCGACCTACAAAACAGGGTACTAAATTAGAAAAAGACCGAGGTAGAACGGTCAGTGGGGGATGCTGCAACAGAAGGTAAAGCCATCAAAAAATGGAGAGCAATGAGTACCAATGCCCGTAGTCTGGGTAACAAGCTTCCTGAATTAGTGGCCTTGATGGAGGAGGAACATCTGGATATCGTGGCAGTCACAGAAACATGGTACACACAAAACCATGACTGGGACATAAACATACCAGGATACACTGTCTACAGGAGGGACAGGGAGGGTAAAAGAGGAGGAGGAGTAGTTCTTTACATAAGGGAAGGAATAAAGCAACAGAACAAAAGGGTAAACAGGAGGGAGAAGAAGCACTGGTGGGTAAATTCTGAGACAGGCAGGCACCACAATGACAGGGGTTAGGATACACAGATCCTTCAGGGGAGGAAATGGACAGGGAAATTATAGAAAGTATATTTAGAATGGCAGAAAAAGGGGAGATATTGCTGATGGGTGATCTGAATATGCCAGATGTTAACTGGAGTGCAGTTGCAGCTGCCACTTCGAAGAGTGCAGTTATTCTAGATGCCCTACAGGGGGCATGCCTTAGACAACTAGTACTGGAGCCCACTCGAGAGGAAGCAATATTAGACTTGATTCTCTCAGATGGAGAGAGGATCATAGATGTAGAAGTGGGTAGCCATCTGGGAACTAGCGACCATCGAACAGTATGGTTCTACAAAAACACAGCAATAGAGTCAAGCCATACAAAGACAAAAGTACTGGACTTTAGGAGGGCTGACTTTGCTAAAATGGTGAGTGCCTAAGGAATGCACTAGCAAATGGGCAGGAAGGAGGGGTGGAAGAACAATGGGAATAATAAAACTGCCATCATAGAGGTAATTAGCCTTGTGGAAGCAAATAAACAAAACAAGACGATGTAAGAAACCACTATGGTTCTCAAAGGAAGTGGCAGTGAAGGTTCAAGAGAAAGAAAGATTCAGGAAGTACAAGGAATCGCAGAAGGAGCAGGACAGAGAACTGTATCAGTTAAAGCAAAGGAGGCTGGAAGGCAGTCAGAACAGCAAAGGCCCAAACCGAGGAAAAGATAGCCAACTCAGTTAAGAAGGGGGATAAACCTTTATAGGTACATCAGGAGCAAAGGAAGACCAAGGGAGGATAGTGAGGCTTAATAAAGGGAAGGAGGGTGGGCAGAGGAGACTGTGAAAAGGCAGAGGTACTAAACAAATATTTTGCTCAGTATTTACAAATGAAGAGGGAGGTACATAAAACAAACAGTAGTAACACTCTGGATACAGAAGTTGATACCAGCCCATTTACAGAAGAAAGGGTTCTGAAAGAACTCTAAAACTGAAGGTGGACAAAGCAATGGGGCCTGATGGATTCATCCCAGAATTCTAAACGAGCTAAGGGTAGAACTAGTCACACCACTGACTACCCTTTTAACAAATCATGGGAGGATGGGGTGGTACCGAGGACTGGAGGAGGGCAGATGTGATTCCCCTTCACAAAAGTGGGAGCAAGGCAGAAGCGGGAAACTACAGACCTGTTAGTTTAACCTCAGTGATAGGGAAAATGATGGAATCACTTCTGAAGGAAAGAATTGTCGAGTATCTAGAGGCCAGAGGGGCACAGGACCCTAGGCAGCATGGATTCACAGCGGGAAGGTCATGCCAGACAAATCTGATAGATTTCTTTGACTGGGTGACCAAAGTAGTAGATCAGGGAGGGGCTGTGGACATGGCCTACCTAGTACTTTAGCAAGGCATTTGACACAGTCCCACACAAAAGATTAATATACAAGTTAGCCAGCCTGGGAGTGGGTCCCAAGATGACAGCCTGGGTAAAGAATTGGCTGGAGAATAGGACACAGAGAGTAATAGTAAATGGAGTCCACTCAGAAGAAAGGAGGGTTACTAGTGGGGTACTGCAGGTTCAGTATTAGGACTGGTCCTCTTCAATGTCTTTATATGTTTACATTGCGGAAGGACTGGAAGGAAAAGTATGTCTCTTTGCAGATGACACTAAGATCTGCAACAGAGTTGATGCACAGGGTGGGTGGAAAGGATGAGAAGGACTTGGCAAGGTTAGAGGAATGGTCAAATGTATGGCAGCTAGATTCAATGCTAAGAAGTAGGTAATGCACCTGGGAAACAAAACCCAGGGAAGAGTACACAATGGGGGTGAGATACTAACAACAACAAAATGGAAAGGGACCTGGGGTAGTCATATCAGATGACCTAAAGGTGGGCAAGCAATGTGAGAGGGCAGCAAGGAGGGTTGGGGATACTGGGATGACAGGAGAGGCATCACCAGTAGAAAACAGGAAGTTATTATCCCTCTGTACAGACAGCTGGTGAGACCCCATCTGGAGTACTGTGCAGTTCTGGAGACCCAATCTCCGCAAAGACATAGACAGGATGGAAGCTGTCCAGAGGAGGGCAACTAAAATGGTGCAGGGTCTGCACCGGAAGACATATGAAGAGAGACTTAAGGAGCTTAATATGTATAGCCTCGAGGAAAGGAGGAGAGGGGACATGATAGAAACTTTCAAGTACCTCAAGGGAATCAACAAAGTCCAAGAGGGTAGCATCTTTCAAAAAAAGAGGTGCGCAAGAACAAGGGGGCACAATTTGAAGATAGAAGGGGGTGTCGGCTCAGAGGTAATTTAAGGAAGTATTTTTTCACAGAGAGGGTTGTGGATGCATGAAACGGCCTTCCGGAGGAGGTTGTGGAGTCAAAATCAGTGGTGGAATTCAAGCATGCATGGGACAATCATAAGGCAATTCTGGGGGGTTGGGGTAAGAAGAAGTAGGCTGCTGGTTAACTAGGATCTGCAGCTTATCCAGTAGGTAGGGAAATGGGCAGACTGGGTGGGCCAAGCGGTCCTTATCTGCCGTCAGATTCTATGTTTCTATGACCCAGGGAGCAGGAGGAGTCAGATGGAACAGTGAGCTGAAGGTGGATTACACAGCTGCATTGCGCAACAGCTGCTCATAGAAGAAAGGCAGCAGCAGCAGGGCAGAGACATAAGGTGGATAACAGTGTGGCTGGAGGAAGCAGAGAGCAAGGGAACATGAAGCAGCAGCAGGGGAAGAATGAACGAAGCGCAGCGGGAGCAAGCGGCTGCAGGGAGGAGCACCCAAAAGAAAAGGAGGTACAATAAAAACAAGGCAAAATGAAAAAGGGGGGCAGAGGGAAGAGAAACAAGGCGGGTTGGGGAGGCATGGATAAGCTCAAACAGGGCAAAAGAAAAGCCGGGAAGCAATGAGAAACGCCAGCAAACAGCACAAGGGCAGAGGAACAGATCGAATGGGAGCACACAAGAAGGGGAATGGGAAGGCAAAACAAGAATACGAGGAGCAGAGTAAGGCGGAGGCAGGAAGGGCACAGACCAAAGAGTCAGGGAAAAGAAAGAGCAGCCGCGAACAGCAGCACACGCCAGCGAGTGCAACTCACTCTATGCAGAATGGGTGCTGCCTGGGGGCTTAAAAAGGAGATGGGGAGGAGATATCTCCCCCCATAGAACTACAGGCTAAAGCCTTTCAAATGTAAGTATCTTTTGTTTTCATTTGCTGCCTTCTACTACTGTAATTGTATTTTGTTGTTAAATCTTTAGTTTAGCATAGTTAGTTTGTTTTTCCCAGTTCCTCTCGGTTGTGTATAACCGTGGGGGAACCGGGTTAGTTTTGCTGTTAGTCAGGGTTTTCTGACTAAAAAATTCCTTAGTTTACAAATTTAATTTACTTAAAATTTTTTATTTTGTAACCGATAACTCCGGTTACTGAACCGGTAATCCCGGTTCCCTTTTCTGTTATCAGTTTGGTTCCCCCAGTTTCGGAACCGACCACAGGCACTTGCTTTGTTTAAAGAATAAAAAAAGCTTTCTTATTTAGCGATTGCTATTTTTCCTCTATTTTGGTCACTATGTCGGAGAAACCTAAAAAGAAAACCGGGGAGCTCGGTTTCAAAAACTATACACAGTGTGGGGAAGTGTTTGCCAAGGCAGACAAGCACAGTTTGTACATGGCCTGCGTTGGTTATGAACACTTAAATGAGGAATGTGATATTTACAAGACCGCAAAAACAGCTGAAAAATGCCTTGAACAGTTTAAGAAGAAGCTTCCTCAGATTAGGGGTCCTTCTGGCTCTGACCAGCCGATACCCCCGTTACTGTGACTGAAATCACATCTGTAGTTGATTCTACCCGTAAGTCAGGTGAAGAGGGCACAAAGAGGACCAGTGTACCGGCTGACTCTCCGGTTCCCTCAAAAAAGACTAAAAAGTTAAAACACACTGACCCCCCACCGTCCAAACTGGGGACTTCTGTGTCTGGCCTGACTATGCCTTCGGCTCAGGAAATTGCCCAGGCTTTCAAAATCATCCAGACCTTTCAGAACATTATTCTTCCCAATCAGCAGCCTCCTGTCCCATCTTCTGGTCCCCAGGTTGACAGTACTGCAAAATCTTCTTTCCCTGAGGAAGAAGACTATGGTGATTATGAGGAAGACGAAGGGGAACCTATTGAATCTGAAGTGTCCCCTGAGCAGGAGTTTGGTTCTCCCCTTAGGGCCTCTGAGGACTACTACTTTCATTTTTATTTATTTAGTTTTTGTTGACCGGGTAAGTGCACTGGACAGATTCTGCCTATTTTCAGGCACGACCTGGGGGAGGAGGGGGTTACAGATGAATGCCAACTGACCTTGAACCAGATTAAGCTGTTGGTGTTTTTTTTTTGTGAATGGGGGAAAATTTTGGCCAGGGCACCAGGGAAATTCCCCTACTTGTCAGTAGGGGGAACCTTGGCCACAGCAATGGCCAGTCCTGACTCACCTGCAGAGAGGATGGATGTGCGAGATGAGGGGGGAGATGGTTGTCTCCTGATCGGAAAATACTACAGAGTTTGATGCCTTAGTGGAAACATTATTACATTCAGAGGATGGGTGAGAAACCCCAGTAAAGTTTTTTCTGCGGAAGATTTAAGCATTACAAACGAGACCGGAGCAGCTACTGCTGTTCTGCCGAACACTTCTGAAGAATTGGAATGGGTGTTGTGACTCCTACTAAATGAGGAGGATATTAGGCATGCTCAAGAAAAGATTCAGCTACGAGCTCAGCTGGTGGACTTGAGAGTTGGAATGACGGATGTCTGAGCGGCAGCGCAGATGGATCAAAGGCCCAGTCGAGGCCGGGTGAGTCACCAGCTAACTGTGCTTCAGACACTAATCAGAATGTGGAAATAGGGGAGAAAAAGTCGGCTGGCAGTATCAGCGCAGATAGCAGCGCGTGCCTAAAGCCGATCCCTATGATTCTAGAGTTTAAAACTACTGTTTCAGATAATGTTTCCCCCATAACTTCTGATGCGAGTAACAGGGACAATTTGGGTCTAGGTAACCCAGTTCCACAAGTAGCTACAACGATGCAAAATGTAACAGTGAAACCCTTGTCTAAAATTTCAGGGTTTGTATCACTTTCTACTACTCCTTTTCCTGCCACGTCTCACGGTTCTGGGCAAGTCACATATCAAACACAAAAACCTGAATCTCAGGCTACTGCCACTCAATTCTGCTTTACAGCTGGGGGGGTAAAATAGTAAAACAGGGCCTGAGGATAAAAAGGATAAACTGTTAGCTATGGCCCTTGCAAAAAGACACATTGATATGGAAGTCCATGTGACAGGCTTGAAGAAAAATGCTGCAAATACATTGCCTGTTGAAGGGTTATCGACCAAATCGGCCATACAGGAGGCCTTTTCCTTACATTCGGGCCCTGTTTCCCCAGACGGTGTTTGGTCACCTGATAAGGCTCTTAGTGACTATGGATGGAAGCAAACCCCTGGGGGTATTTGGCTTCCAGACCCAGCATGGGATCCTAAATTGACTTTTAGTCCAAAATCTACTACCTGGGTTCCAGGGCCTCCTATTATTATTTCTCCAACCAAGTCTGATATACCCTTGCAACATAAAACTGCCATATCTGAAGAAGAGAAGCAGAATGGGGATTTACCCAGTACATTATTACCCCACGGAGAGGGAGTAGAACCTGTGGACCACAGTCCAGACCAAGAGGATGTGAAGGGAGAACCCTTACAGGGAGTGGATTCGCCCCGGGACCAAACAAAGTCTCAAAAGCCTTTACTATCCAAACTATTTGCTAACATTGAAAAGGAAGCAGCTCCTAGAAGAAATGCTGTTCGGATTAGGTATAAAGGGGGCATGGAAGAAAGGCCTGACAGACATTTTGTGGGAAAAATCTTGTTGAAGGACTCCCTGCATTTTTCTCCTAGAGAAGTTTTTGAGTTCATCAACATTTCTGGGGAAGATAACTTCGATGTGAGCTTTCATACGGCTCAATGTCTGGATTTATTTTGGGAGCGTAATACTTAAGTGAAGTTTTCTCCTATATGGACCCCATTTGTTGTCATTCCATTGTCAAAACCTTTAGTTAAATTTGTTACAGGTATGTTTAGGAACGAGGGAGTTCATGTAGCCAACATTACCTATTGGTTGTAACAAAAATGTGACTTGTTTGGGGATCCAGAGGCCATTCTGGATACAGAGATGTTTTGGACTGGAGGGTGGAAATATAAGGTGAAATTATGGAGTACGGAGGCTGGTATTACACATATTCTGAATTATTTTTATGTTGGGAAGAGACCGGGGGAGGGGGTTATGCAGGGCAACCCAGGGCCTGTTATAAATGTGGGTCTAGAACCCACATCTCCAGTACTTGTGATAGGCCTAGGTGTGGGAATTGTGAAGAGGTGGGCCATGTCTCCTTTCAGTGTGCCTCTCATACAAAATGTGATCTATGCGAGGATTTTGGTCATACCTTCAGAGATTGTCCTTGGGCTGCCAAGAATACAGCTACATGTGTGAGTCCTGAGTTACTCATTCAGCAGGCTCAGGACACTGCAGTACAGCAGGACATACCCATTCCAAAGGTTTCTTTGCATAGGTCTCAATCTCCAAAATGCACTGAAATAGATGTTGCAGTGATTAAGGAAGAGGTGGACCCTCTGGACCCACATGATCACTTATCCCTTCCTGAAAAGGAGATTCTATTACCAGTATGTTATACTGACCCAGATCAGGTAACCATACCTTCCCCTGTACCTGATTCTCCTAAACAAAGACGTAGGTCTTCCAGGAATGTGAAACTGGTTTCTATCCCCCCCCCACCGGAGAAGTTATTGCAACTCCACATCCATTTCCTATTTTGGCCCCTGAATGGGGGGATTCTGAAATGGAACAGGATGAAGCAGATACCCAGCCTAGGGATCTGGAAGTGGAGGTCCAGACCCCAGATTTCGTAGGGTACAGAGGGGAAGAAGAAAAAAAAAGCTAGTTCAGTATTGATGAAGGGTTTGTAATTAATTCCTGTCATTTCTAAAAGTGGGTACAATTAATGTACATAGTCTATTGAATGCTGTGAAATGTCAGGTGGTATTTGATTTCATACGTAACGCTGGTCTGGGCATTTGTTTCCTTCAAGAAACATGTTTTTTTTTTTCCACTGATCAGGTTAGATTTTTTTTAAGGGGGAATGAACATGGGGACCTTCCTATTGGTTATTTGGTCCAGCAAGTGCAGATGGCTTAGGAATCCTGTTCAACTCATTTTCTTTTAGGCTATTGAAATTAATAGATGATGTATCTGGGAGGGTGTTGCTGTTGGATGGGATCTGGAACCCAATGACCTGTCGTTTAATGAGTGTTTATGGGCCTCAATCAAAGGCGGACAGAGTGGCAGTATTTAAATTGGTGCGACCTCATATAAAATGTTTTTATGTGGAGATTTCAGTTGTGAGGTGAAACCTCAGGTGGTCCATTCTAAACCACAGGGGAAAGTGTATTGTGTTTCCAATGCTTTGTCTGAGATGGTGTTCTCCACAGATTTATTAAATTGTACAGCTTTTCAGACAATAGGCCCAAAATTTACATATAAGTGAGGTAAATACACCACCTCTATTGATCATGTCTTTATTTCCAAAAAAACGTTCCTGCCGCATCACTCCAAGCTCATCCTGTAGGATTTTCGGATCATGTGGCTTTAATTGTTACATTTCAGGATAACCCTGGTTTGAGGCAGAATGCATCTAGGAGGAAATTAAATACTACAGTTCTGGATGAAACCTGGGTTCAGTATGGGATACGGGAAATTATAATAGCTAGATATTCAGTGTGCTTTTTATGTTGATTGCGTGCATGCACAAGAAACATTTTGTGGCAGCTTGCCAGAAGCAGGTTGTGGAGACACTCCACTGTTGTGGCCAATGCCCCCACAGCCTTTAAAGGCTTGGCCTGCTTTCCTCAATGCCGTAGCACGCTGCTGCTGACACTAGTTCAGCCAGCGTGCCACCACCTTGAAACGTTTCAGCCGCTGCAATCAGGGGCAGCCTTGTCATTGCAGCATCAGCCTTTTCGCTGCAATGAGGGAGCGACCCGTCATTGCTGGGCAGAACGTTGCCAAGTGTAATATTGTTTGTGGACATGGCGGCGGCTCACCGCCGTGTTCACAAACAATATTAATTAACCCCCACTGCCGAGGTGGTGCCCAATCCCCCTCTGCAGCATGCGCCCCCCCAGAACAGTTTTTGTTTGCCGACGGGGGCCCCAATCTCAGTCAGCTTCAGTCCTGTCTGAGTTTAAGTTGCTGGGGGAGTCCACTTCCCATCAGCTTATGTCCCCCCCCCCACAAAAAAACACTAGATTTGTGTTGAGGGGGTGCCCAATCCTCCTTGGGTCTTGCGCCTACCCTTTTGTGCCGACAGGGGTGCCCAATTCCCCATCAGCTACAGCTGCCTTCCCAAAAAAAACACTCCGTTGGCACGCTGGGAGCCCACCCCAGCGTGCCACATGCCCCTGTAAAGAAAAAAATGTCCTGCGATGTTTTTTTTTGTTTTTTAACCTGCACAAAAAAGAAAACGGTCCCTTGCATTCTCCCTGCCCCCTTCTGCAACCCACACCCACCCTTTGTCCACCCTGCCTCCCCACATCCTCCTTCACCCCATACTTACCTGCGGAGTCCAGCACAACGATCTTTGAAGGACCGGGAACACGTCTGCACTCTTCAAAGTTGACCATGCACCGGTAAGCTGTATAGTGGCATAAATAGTTTTTTTTCAACTTTGATGCATATCTCAAGCATTTTTTGGAATTTTGGCACCAAATTTTCAACATGGGGTTTTTGGGACCCCTCCTCATGAATTCAGGCACTGTCACGGCCTTAATCGGTCCCAAAAGGTGATTTTGTGGTCACTGCGTGGAATCACCTTTCGTGACCGATTACTGAAACGACATTGCCAGTGTTCATGAGGCGGGCTCTCAAAAAGTCTATGTTGCAAATTTGGTGGAAAAAATCCAAGAAATGACTGTTTTACGAGCGTGCGTTGCGCAGTTGCTACGCACGCTCATAACTCTGAGAATTTGCAATATTTTCACTCGAGATTTTCAACATTGCCATTTTTCCACACCTCCTTATGAACAGTGTAACTGTCATTTTTCACATCCTGGCTGAAATGTGTTTTCGCTCTTCCGGCGCACAATAGCACGGTTGCTGTGGGAAATCAGTGTTCAGGACGCATTAAGAAAATCACACTGACACTGTTCATGAGCAGAGGTCCTAAAATGCCTATGTTGAAAACTTTGTGATGAAACTCCATAAAATGACTGTGTTATGAGTGTGCATTGTGCAGTTTCCACGCACCCTTGTAACTTCCCAAATTAGTAATATTTTCATGCCAGATTTTCAACACTGGCATTTTTTTCACACCTCCTTATGAACAGTGCAGCTGTCATTTTTCACATCCTGGCCGAAATGTGTTTTTGCGCTTCTGGCGCAGAATACTGCAGTCGCTGTCGGAAATCAGTGTTTGGGACAGATTAGGATCGAGCGAGTGAGAGAGGGGGAGTGACCGAGCTAAACTAAGCTCTGTCGGGACTGCTGCAGATTTTTTGTGGGCGGGAAAAGGCACCAACGCAGGCAGGAGTCCAGTACAAAAGGGCAGCCTGCAGCGCCGGGAGACACAGAACGAGGGAGTGAGGGAGGGGGAGTGAGTGAGCTCAACGGAGCTCTGTTGGTACTGCTGCAGATTTCTTTGTGGGCAGAAGAAGGCAGCAATGCATGTAGAGGCCTGGTACAAAAGGGCAGCCTGCAGCGGCGGGAGAAACTGAATGAGCGAGTGAGAGAGGGGGAGTGAGCGAGCTCAACGGAGCTCTGTCGTGACTGCTGCAGATTTCTTTGTGGGCAGAAATGGGCGGCAATGCAGGCAAGAGCTCAGTACAAAAGGGCAGCCTGCAGCGCCGGCAGAAACGGAACGAGTGAGTGAGAGAGGGGGAGTGAGCATGGTCAATGGGGCTCTGTCTGGACTACTGCAGATTTCTTTGTGGGCAGAAAAAGGTGCCAACAGAGGCAGGAGCCCAATACAAAAGGGCAGCCTGCAGCGCCAGGAGAAACAGAATGTGGGAGTGAGACAGGTGGAGTGAGCAATCTCAACAGAGCTCTGTCGGGACAGCTGCGGATTTTTTTTGTGGGCAGAAAAAGGTGCCAACGCAGGCAGGAGCCCAGTACAAAAGGGAAGCCTGCAGCGCCGGGAGAAACACAATGAGAGAGGGGGGAGTGAGTGAGCTCAATGGAGCTGTATCGTGACTGCAGTGGATTTCTTTGTGGGCAGAAAAAGGCGGAAACGCAGGCAGGAGCCCAGTACAAAAGGCCAGCCTGCAGCGTCGGCAGAAATGGAACGAGCGAGTGAGAGAGGGGGAGTGAGTGAGCTTAACGGAGCTGTGTCGAGACTGCTGCAGATTTCTTTGTAGGCAGAAAAAGTTGCCAACACAGGCAGGAGCCCAGCGCAAAAGGGCAACCTGCAACGCTGGGAGACACAGAATGAGCACGCGAGGGAGGGGGAGTGAGTGAGCTCAATGGAGCTCTGTTGGGACTGCTGCAGATTTCTTTGTGGGCAGAAAAAGGCAGTGCACTGCAGGGCCCAGAAAAAGGGCAGCCTGCAGCACCAGGAGAAACAGAATGAGTGAGTGAGAGAGGGGAGTGAGCCACCTCAACGGAGCTGTGTTGGGACAGCTGCAGATTTCTTTGTGGGCAGAAATAGGTGCCAATGCAGGCAGGAGCCCAGTACAAAAGAGCAGCCTGCAGCACCGGGAGAAACAGAACGAGCGAGTGACAGAGAGGCAGTGAGCGAGCTCAACGGACCAACGCAATCAACATTCGGCATTGACAAATGCTTGTTATATCCAGATATAGGACAGTGGTGGCTGAATACAAAATCACATTTTCAAGTTTGGTTTCAAAAATATGGGAAATGTAAAGAAAATTATAATTTCTTGAAATATCTGTCCTTGAGACAGCAACTCTTTAAACTGTTTTCATGGTCAAATATTACTATGTATGACTGTTTGGCCCAAATTAAAAACATTAAAGATCAGATGCTGATTTATCAATATGATCGGGCGCGAACCATGGAAGTCCTGTTTCAAAATGGATTAAAAAAGACTCCTGTAGGGGATCCATATTTGGCCTGTAAATGCTTAAAGGACACTATGGAAATGGATTATTTGGTAGATTCAAATGGGGTGGCCCGTTCTTTGGAACAGGACTTAGATAATGTTATTAAAGAACATGTCTCTACCCTAGAACCAGAGGTTGTTTCCTCAGCACAGGATATTGCTACATTTTTGAATAAAATAAAATTTCCTTCTATTCCCTTAAACAGGAATTTTCAGATTAGTAGAATGGATATAGAATCTGCTATTAAATCTATAGCATCAGGTAAATCTCCTGGGTTAGATGGTTTACCCATTGAATTTTTTAAAACTTCTGTTAAAGAATTATCAGAATGTCTAGAGATAGTGTACAAATACTTTTATAATACGAATGCAATACCATCATCCTTTTTGGATGGTATATTAATATATTTATATAAATCTGGGGATAGGCATTTGATTACAAACTGGAGACCAATTACCATTTTAAGCACGGATTGTAAAATTTTGGCCCATATATTAAACAATAGGTTAAAGACTTAACGCTATTCATGTAATTTCTCCATTGCAATTTTGTGTGCTCACCTCCCATAAAATACAGCATGCCCTAATGATCATTAGGGATGTTATAGATTATCCCTTTCTGGGAAGCATGGCACTATCATTCAGTTGATCAAGAGAAAGCGTTTGATTGCATTTCTCATTCTTATTTATTTTCTATATTAAAGTATTACGGTATTCTGGATATATTGCTAAATTTTATAAAATTATTGTACTCTTCTACATTGGTTTATCCAGTTATTAGGAGATCCATTACCATAGGATTTGAAACATGGGTGGGGGTAAGGCAATGCTGTCCGCTGAGCCTCCTCTTCTATGTGTTTGCAGTGGACCCCTTTTTTACGAACTTTGACAGATAAACCTAGATGGAAAGGGATTATTGGAACTGGAATTCAGGAAACCTTGTATCTTCAGGCCTATGCAGATGATATCTGCCTTTTTTTAGGACCATACTCAGTTCAGTGGCGGCTCTACACCAGGGCCCACCAGGGCACGTGCCCCGGTTAAAAAATGATGTGCCCCAGTTGGTGCCCCATATGGTGCAGAGCTTCCCCCATAGTAACAATATATCAGTGCCCTGGCTGCCATCGGTTGTGCCCCAGCTGTGCCCTGGTAACCATTTGTGGCTAGAGCCGCTACTGACTCAGTTTCCTATGTTTTTACAAGTCATGTCTGATTTTGTCTATATTTCTAATTCTAGACTAAACATTAATAAGAGTAAAAGACTTTTTTGTTGGTGTAGGATATCCTGAGTCTCTTCAGATTGCAGGGCTTCAGATTTCAAATGAACCCCTTAAAATCTTTGGGATTACATTTAGACCCAGAATATGGCTACCCAAAATTGGGAACACTCCTTATTTAAAATAGAACAGAAGGTTAATCAGTGGAAAAAATGGAGTCTGTCAAAATTAAAAAGAATTCAAGTCATAAAGAAATTTCTTATTCCTAGTTTATTATATGTTGCTATGATTTTTCCTCTACCACAGGCACTAGAAACAAAACTGAATAGCCTCTTCTTCCAAATGTTGTGGGGGAGTAGGTTGAACTCCATAAAACAGTGTTTTACTTGTCTCCCTCTATTAAAGGGAGGACTGGGTATGATAGATCCAGTAGTTTTTTTTCATATATTGTTTTTATTACAAATGTTGAAATCTAGGTTAGGGGTAGAGGATGCCCCTCAAAATCAATGGAGTAGGTTCAATTTATCTCGATATTTTCAAGCCTGGGGGGTGGTGCCTCCTAAACTGCGGAACTATTTACATGTTCCGGATTTTTTTAAATCAGCTGTGTCCTAAATCTATAAGTGGGACTTGACAAAACAGCAACTAGTATCCCTTTCCGGATGTAATTTATATCAGGCAGTAATGGCACGCTTCTTTCCTGTGGAACCTAGTTTTAAAAACTGTTCACTGGATAAAACGCATTTGGTATGTGCACAGTTGACTAATCCTAGGATTCCCTCTCATATGTGGTAGCACCTTTGGCTTTCCCTATATGGTAGAATGTTAGGGGAAATGCAAAACATAAAATATTAGAAGAGAGGAACTGTCCCTATCCTAAATGTATCAATCAAGAGGAGACCATGGACCATTATTTGTTTACATGTTCATATTCAAGAACTTTGTGGATCTTTTTGGCGGCAAAATCGAATATGAAGTGGTTAACTCATATGTCTTCTAAATTTTTGATATTGGGCCAGTATTCCCTGGTGGAACCCCGGTTTCATCATGCCACATTAATGATTTTTCTTTGCTGTATAAAATTCTATTTATGGCAAGCTTAGATGGGTGTTAAACCAAAGTAATATATCATATGACACTGTACAGGTTTTGGTGCACCAAGCTATGGTGCATGCTTATGAAAAATATGTAGCTGTTTATTCTCCCCAGAAGGTAAATAACTGGTGGAAAGGTTTTTCTTTTTTTATAAAATATAAATGATTTTTGAGTAGGTATGATTTTTTATTGGAGCATGGGTTTGAGGGGAATAAGTGTTTCTGATAAAATTAGGGAGTGGACTATAAAAGTGAATATGGTAATGAGAATATGATGGATTAGTTTGGTTTCAGTTATGATTAAAGGGACTTCCTATGTGGTGGGGGGGGGGTGTCAGGGAAAAGGGAATTGATAACAGTGTATGTATGATTATTATTTTGATTATTTTGGTTTCTCCTAGTTCTATGATTTCTGTTAAAATTATTTTTACGATGTTCTTGCAATAAAACTACCCCTACTCTTTTTGAGAAGTGCCATGGGATCTTTAACATCCACCTGAACTACCACCAGAACAGGCAGATAGGACCTCGGTTTAACGTCTCATCCAAAAGACGGCACCTCAGAAGTGCAGCACCCCCCTCATGCTGCACTACAGTGTCAATATTGGGATATTAACCCAAGTGCCTGGTGTGGGGATAGAACCCATAGCCTTCTTATCTCCCAGCCTCAGAGGCAAGTGTACTACCTGCTGAACCACTGACACTACATTTGTTTGGAAGATGGTTGATGCCCTGGACATCACCAGTATGAACAGACTGAGGAGGAGGTGGAATACATGGAGATGATGGGGCTGACCCCCACAAAAACCCTCCTCCTCCTCCCCGTGAACACATTTTTCAAGAAAGATGCTTTAAAATTCCTTCAAACACCTAACTCCACTCCCCTTGACAAGAGAATGGATAAAAAGTATCAAATGGATAGGGAGGGGACAGAGTTCCTTTTCTCCCATCCTGACCACTAGGGGGTCTTGCAGCAAGCTGCCTGTGACAAGGCTAGGGTCCTTCTGTCCTCCCATCCTCCGGATAAAGACTCTAGGAAAATTGATAGTATGGCCAAGAAGGGGTACCTGTCAGCCTCTCTGGCCATCCACCAAGTGAATTTTCAGGCCTGTGCTGCCCAGTACCAGAAGTCACTGTGGCAGTCAGTTTTGTCCATGGCCCAGAAAGCCCCCTCACCCTTGTCAGATGACCTGGCTGAAACTGCCAGGTTTGGGTTAGAGATGGCTAAGTATCAATTCCAGATGGCTGCTGATACAAATGATACTGCAGCCAGATGGATGGCTAACATGGTGTCACAAAGAAAATTTGCTAGGCTGAGGGCCACAAATCTTAATCAGGACACTCAGTCTAAGGCACTGGATTTCCCCTTAGAGGGTAATTCTCTCTTTGGGGAACCCACAGTTGCTTACATGAAGAAGTTGGATGAGTACAAGGCCACTTATAGAAGCAGCTCTGTAAAAGAGAGAGCTTCAGCATCCACCGGGCCTTTTGGAAGGGGAAGCTGGGGCAGGTCCTCTCACACCAAGCTCTTTTTCCAGCCAGTGGCCGTATCCCAGTAGCAGCAGTTTCCACAACAGGGATAACTTCAGGGGCAGGGGTAGAAGGGGCTCTAGGTGAGGGTCTCAGGCCCAGCCTCAGCCCCAAACAAAACAGACCCCCTGAGACAAAGGCCACCTCCTCCCTCCCTGTCAAAGACAGACTGTCCCACTTCCTCCAGGTTTGGCTGAATATCACCACAAACAAGTGGGTCCTGGAGGTTGTGGGTCAGGGTCTCTCTCTAGAATTCAAATCCCTTCCTCCTCAAAAAACCAAGGTTTTCAGTGCTGTCTCCTCCCCAGAAAAGAAATTACTGGAGGCAGAGGTTCGAAACCTTTTACTGCTGAAAGCAGTAGAACCTCTTCCAACTCCCTTGAGAGGGAAGGGTTTCTATTCCAGGTATTTTCTTACCACAAAGAAAAGTGGGGAGTGGCTGCCTATACTGGATTGCAGTGCTTTAAACAAGCACCTGAGGAAACGAAAGTTCAAAATGGTAACTTTGGCATTGATTCTGCAAACACTCCAGAAAATAGATTGGTTGGCATCACTGGACTTAAAAGACGCCCATTTCCACATCCCCATAAGGGAGTCCCACAGAAAATTTCTCGGATTCAGATTCCCTTCAGGCCGTTACCAGTTTTTAGCCCTGCCTTTTGGCCTATCCTCAGCCCCAAGGGTGTTCACCAAGCGCCTAGCACCAGTCGTGGCACACCGCCGAAGGCAGGGAATTGCAGTATTTCCCCTATCTGGATGACTGGCTGGTGGTAGGCAAGTCACCAGACCAGGCCAAACAGCACCTAAGGATCACCCAAGAGCTTTTAGAGTCCTTGGGGTTCCTAATCAACCACAAAAAATCATTTCTCTTTCCTACACAAACCTGAGTCAAAAGCCTCCAGTTGGTGGCAAACTCATTCAGCTTACACAAGTACAGAACTGCAAGACAGTTTCTGCAGCTACTGGGCCATATGGTTGCATCCACAGGCACAGTGCTGCACTCCAGGTTCCACATGAGGAACATCCAGTTCCATCTCAGGACCCATTGGAGTCAAAGAAAAGACCCCCTTTCAAAGCCCATTCAAGCCCCAGGAAATCTTACTGTATTCAAACAAGAAGTCGTCCTAATGTATTCCGACATATGCAGTAAGACCTTGTTGTTCTGCTGCCTTGTAGAGGAAAGAGTTAAGCCTACATTCTAAGTAGGCATGCATTCAGTTTCAAATCACTGTCCCCTGGTATGCCTTGAAGATTTCTCCTCAGCATCTCGTCGGTTTAGTGGTTTATCGCTGTGGTTTCCTTACCAATTAAAATATTTTATTAGCGTTTTAGTTTCTTATTACTGTCTCTCGGTATAAATAGTTTTCATTAGTTTGTTGTCTACAATGGGGTAAGTCTCGGTTGTTTAACGGTTTCCCTCCAACCATTGGGGTACCGAGTTCTTTTCTCCTTTTTCTCTCTTTCTTTCTCTTAGAAAAAATTTGTTAGTTCTGGTTAATAAAAAAAAACAAGTTGCCATTTTTTTCCAGACCACTAATACCGGTCTGTTAACCAGAACTATTTTGGGATTCTTATCCGGCCTAACTGCCACTTGGATAAGCCTGACATGGAATCACAGAAACCCAAAAAGAAAACCGGACCAACCAAGTTTCAACAATGTGTGGTGTGTGGGGAAACATTTGCCAAGGCCGATCCCCATACAACCTGTGTTTTTTGCTTAGGGTTTGAACACCGGGATGCAGACTGTGACATTTGTAAGAATTTCCCTCAATCGACGCTTGACAGCAGCCTTAACTGACTGAACGAGAAATTGGCTGAAAAATCCGCTAACACAGATGGCCAAACTGGTTCAGGTTCAAAAGAACCAGAAGGGGTGCCTTCTGACAAAGGCGATACTTCTTCCAAATGAACCGCAGATACAGCCCTTGAACTGGCATCTGCGAAAAAGAAGGAAAAGCATACCGAACCAGCTACTAAACCGAGAGCGGTTTCGGTTCCTACCACGGAGAAGATTGCTAATGCTGTACACATGATACAATCCCTTCACTCTGGTCCAGCTGAACTAGTGATACGTCTGGTTACTTCTCAACCAGTTCAAATTCCCTTGGATTCCTCAGAATGTGATTATTCATGGGACCAGGAGGCTGAACAAGATGATGAAGAGGAGGAGGACTTTTATGGTCCTGTTGAACCGGAGGTTTCTCCAGAAAATGAGGGATTCATTTCTCCACCCAAGCAGTTAGAGAATGCCCTCACTCATTTTTCTTTTATGAAAAATGTGGCTGAAACCCTCCAGTTACCAGTTCAGGGATCCTCGGAGGAGGAGGAAGAAGAACCGGATTATGTTGAAATGATGGATGTCCCTGCCACTAAAAGGCTGGTGGTGCCCATCCACAAGTCTCTTAAGAGACAGACACTAAAAATCTTGGGTACCAGCCGGCCTGGTGGCACTGAGGGTTGAGGCGCTGGATGCCACACCTCACTCCACATCGTCAACCGGGGTTCGGGAGCGAACTCGGGTTGCTGGTGGGTCAGCTGGGGGGAGATAGGCTTGAGCGTCCCATGACAGCTCGCCTTCTCCAGGGAGGGTTGAGGCCAAGCCTGTGCACTTGCCTAACTCCAAGTGGAGGCTTGGAGTACTGCAAGCCCCAGTTGTAGGGGATGGGCCGCCGATGTACAGTGTGGACTTTGGCGCCTAGCACTTTGACGTCAGGGGTTACACGCTGTAGGGGAGGGAGGAAAAGAGGAAGCACACCTGCCGGCTCCAGGAAGACGGACTTCCTGGAGCATGCCTCCACTGTTCCCCACCTACCGGACCACCTCCTCGACCTGACGCAATGAAGGATTACGTGGTGAAGGCATCCCACCTTGTCCCCGCTCGGGCGGGGGGGGACCGGAGCTCCATGGAGGATTGAGAGGTAGGTCCGGGTGGGTGAGAGGCAGGAGGATGACTCCTTGGATGACCCAAAAGGTGTGGGCCGGCAGGCGGTAGGGGGTAATAAAGAGAAATTAAAAAAAAAAAAAAATCTTGGGTACCCCTGCTTCTGTTCCTTCTGTGGATAAGAGGACAGATAGAAAGTATCCAGTGGCCAGAAATGGCACATAATTTCTGTCTGGTCACTCCAGTCATGAAGGGGTAGTTCAGGCTACTACCTGTGAAAAGGCAAACATCCCATTATCTTCCCACCCTCCTAAGAAAGACTCTAGGAGGATTGACTCTATGGCAAAGAAGGCGTAACTGGGCTCCTCCCTTGTTGTCAGACAGGCCTCTTATATGGCTTATGTGGCAAGGTACCAAAAGAAACTGTGGGAAGCTGTATCCTCTAACCTCATGTATTCTTCTCCTATTCATAACTCTCTGCAGTTAGCCTGCCCAATAGAACTGCCCGGAGTGTGGAACTATATGTTAATGATGGAATCATTGGCATGTGACAATATTCAAAGTGCTGCCCTCATCTGCTGCACATTCTGTCAACATCTCAGATGTCTTACTCCGCCTCACAAGTCTAGACACCCAGGAGATCCCGCAGGTTGTTGTTGGCTAACTGTGAAGTATAATTAATTAATTATACATTATTTTCTTTCTGCTGCCTTCATTTATTGTTTAGTTTTTATTATAACGTTTAATTTATTTTAGTTAGATTTAGCGTCTATTTCTCAGTTCCTCACGGTTCGGTATAACCGTTGAGGAACCGAGTAGTTTTGTATTAGTTGCGGACTTTTCCACTTTATTTTCTGTTAAAAACACTTATTGTTTATATTGTATTTGACTTGTTGAAGCTGCTAACCTGGTTTCCATTTTAACCGCTAACCCGGTTACTGTGAATTGCTTCATCGATTCCAAGAACCGCTAACCTGGTTCGGATTTAAAAACTTTATCGGTTGTTTTGGGGCCTAACCGGTTCCTTAACCGACCGCAAAAAAAAAAAAAGGAATACTTTTGTGGTTCAGGATTTGCTGCTGAAAATGGAGCATTCTGAAAAACCTAAGAGAAAGACTGGTCCCCCAGGGTTTAAAAACTGTGTCAAGTGTGGGGAAGTGTTTGCCAGAGCAGACAAACATGACAGTTGTGTACACTGCCTGGGAACTGAACATTTAAATTCTGACTGTGACATTTGCAAATCTTTCCCACAGAAGACTGTGGAAAAACAGTTGGAGAGGTTGCATGAAAAATTACTGGGTGTTCAGGCTCTAACCAGCCAGCACCTTCAAAACCAGCGGGTGAAACCACAGTTTCTTCTATTACCACCCCTGATAAGGGTGACTCAACCTCTCTAAAAAGACTGAGTGGTCCAGCTGACTCTCCGGTACCCTCCAAAAAGTTGAAGAAGACCAAGCACGTTGAACCCCAGCCAACACCTACAGGGGATTCTTCTGAGCCTCAGTCTGCCTACTGCTGAGGAAATTGCCAGGGCTATTAAAGTCATCGAGGCAATTCAGGGATTCATACCTTCTCCAGCGCCTCCTCCTCCAAGGGTTCAGGAGATTACTCCCTCCTCGGATCCCCAGTCTCAGGAGATAGATAATGGGGAGTATGATATACTAGAGGATGATGATGGTGAGCCCATTGAACCGAAATCTCACCAGAGCAGGAATTTGACTCTCCTCCCAGGCCTGAGAATTTTCCCTCTCACTTTTCCTTTGTAAGGAAAATAGTAGATGCCCTTGACCTGGGTACCACCGAGGTCATAGAAGATGAGGAGGAGGCAGAATATATGGAGATGATGGGGTTAGCACCCACTAAGAAGATTTTTCTGTCTATTAATAAATTCTTCAAGAAGGATTTATTCACAATCCTGCAGAACCCTAACTGTCACGCGGCTGGATAAGAAGGCTGACAAGAAGTACCAACTGGACAGGAAAGGGGCTGAATTCCTTTATTCAAACAACATGAAGTCTTGCTGTATTCTGACTATTGCAGTGATATCCAACCTTTGAACTGCCCTGGAGAGGAAAGAGTCAACTTTCCATGCAAGGCATGGAACGACGAGCTCGGTTGAGACTCTCTCTGTTGTTGTTTAAATCCGAACTGCCAGATTCTTTACTCTGCCTCACTGAACAGTCGCTCCGGAGATTTCTCCTTTCAAACAACATGAAGTCTTGCTATGTTATGACAGTAGCAGTTTGTCCCACCACTAGAACTGCTCCGGAGGTGAAATAGTTACTTCCATTCTAAAATGGAACTTTGAGCACGAGCTCTAAGAAGCAGCTCTGTCTGTGTAATTTCAAACCTGAACTGTCAGATTCTTTACTCCGTCTCAGTGAACAGTCGCTCTGGAGATTTCTCCTACTGCTCGGTTCATTTCTCGGTTTAAACAGTGTTTTCTCAGTCCGATTCAACTGAGAATAGTTTTATTTTAACCGCGAAACTGCTCGTTCAAGCACTGTCTGTGGTATCGTAAGTAATTTTAAAAGTTTTGTCTGTGTGGAACTTGTAAGTTTATCGTTCGGGTTTTGAACCGATCAGCGGGTTTAAAACTTATTAAATTCAAGGTTTATCATTTTAGAGTGGGTTCCCGGTTCTTATCGTGGTTCTAAAAAACGGATTTTATTACGCTTTTTTCCAATACCCGTGACACGGTTAGGAACCAATAAGGTGTCTTGCCTGGCACTGCCGCTCAAAGGACAAGTTTTCTGTTAGGCTGGCATTATGTCTGAGAAACCCAAAAGAAAACCGGCTCACTGGTTTCAACACTGTGATGTCTGTGGGGAAGTTCTTGCCAAGGCTGACCCACACACCACATGTGTTTATTGTCTGGGGTCTGACCACCTCCAGTCAGACTGCCAGATATAAGAATTTCCCTGCAGCCACCCTGAAAAGAGATTGGGCAGGCTCAGGAACCAGAGGCTAAAAGTCCGCTGACCCGATGGCTAGCCCGTTCGGTGCCAACCGAACCGAGGGGAGTGCCTCTGACCAGGGCGAGACTTCCTTGGGCAAAAAGAAAGCTGGTTCTGAGGGACCACTTCAGTGAAGAAAACAAGAAAGTCAGCAGGTTTGGAGTCCAAAACCCTTCTCCAACTGCTGCAGAGATAGCAAAGCCATCCAAATTCTCCAGTCACTGTTCAGGTTCCGTCCGAACCGCCACTATCTGGCAAAAGGTCGTTCGTCCGGGTTCCAGTGGTTCAGGAATATGATGTTGAGGAGTTTTATGAACCAGAGGAGGGGAGGATGATTATGAACAGTATGAATGTGGCTGGGAAGGTCTGGTGTGCCCATTGAACCGACATTTCCCCAGACAGACCTTTAGAATCTCCCCTATGCTATCTGAGTCCCCATCTCATTTTATGTTTTACAAAAAGTTGTTGAAACCCTCCAGCTTCCCTTGGAAGAAGCTGTGGATGAGCAAGAGGAGCCTGATTTTGTAGAAATGATGGATATTCCAGAGTCTAGGAGATTGTCTATTCCTTGTATAAGTCTTTCAGGAAGCAAACAATAAAAAATTTTAAAAACTCCTAATTCTGTGCCTCCTGTAGATAAAAAGATGGACAAAGGTACACATTGTCAGGTCCTGATACAGAATTCCTTTCAGCAATGCAGTCATGTTAGTAGTTCAGGCTGCAGCCTGTGATAAAGCTAATATTCCCCTGGCTTCACATCCTCCTGACAAGGATTCCAGGAAGATTGATGCCATGGCGTAAAAACAGTATATGGCAGCCTCCTTGGGACTCAGGCAAGCAAATTATATGGCTTATGTAGCTAGGTATCAGAAATCTAGATGGGATACTGTTATGGAATTAGCCAAACAAGCCCATGGCCAGTTGGCTAGCGAACTACAGCAGGTGGCTGCTGATGGCATTGAGGCTTCTAAGGTGCAGTTTCATGCTGCTGTGGATGTTAATGATGTTTCCTCTAGGTCATGGCCACATCTGTAGCTTTTCGTAGGTTGGCCTGGCTCAGGTGTACTAGCCTGTCACAGGATACCCAGACTAAGGCTATGGATTTTCCTGTGGTGGGAAATTCTCTGTTTGGGAGCAGACAGAGAATTACATGAAAAGATGGATGAATATAGGACTACTTACAAAAGTGCCTAAGCTAAGGAGCGGCAAGCCACTCCCCAGAGGCATACCCCAAGGGGTAGGGGTAGGCCTTTTCACAGGCCTTTTTATCAAACTCAGGCCTCCTCTGCTTATGCTCAGAGGGGCTTCTTCAGAGGCAGACGAAGGGTGGGCAGGTCTGCTCCCACCCCTCAGCCTAAAGCACCTGCTAAGCAGGCACCCTGATGGGGTGCCCAGGGCCGATTCTCCTTTACCGGTAGGGGGCAGGTTGGCTTACTTCAGTCAGAACTGGGCGTCTTTAACCTCAGACAAGTGGGTTCTGGAAGTAGTAAGCCAGGGTCTGGTTCTCAGCTTCAAAAAGTTTCCCAAGATGAGAGCCAGGTTTTTTCTACCTGCAAGTTCTTCAGAGACCCTTGCTCTAGAAGCAGAGGTCTCAACCCTGTTGGCTCTCAGAGCAGTAGAAAGGGTTTCTCCCCTGCACCAGGGCAAGGGTCTGTATTCCAGATACTTCCTTACCCCAAAAAAGACAGGAGAATGGCGGCCCATATTAGACCTCAGATATCTGAACAAGCATCTTTTGAAACCAAAGTTCAAAATGGTAACTCTGGCAATGATTTTATCCTCCCTAAGGCCAGGGACTGGTTAGCTTCCCTGGACCTCAAGGATGCCTATTTTCACGTCCTAATCAGAAGCTCCCATCGAAAGTACCTCAGATTCGAACTACCCTCAGGTCAGTACCAGTTCAGAGCAATGCCCTTTGGCCTTACCTCTGCCCCAAGGGTATTCACAAAGTGTCTGGCAGTGGCAGTGGCTCACTTAAGGAGGCAAAGGATTGCTGTTTTTCCCTATCTAGACGATTGGCTCATTGTAGGCCAGTCCCCAGAACAGGTAAAATCTCACCTGCAAGTCACCCAGCAGCTTCTCACCTCCCTGGGCTTTCTGCTAAATCTACCAAAGTCGGTTCTGGAACCAGTCCAGGTACTCACCTTTATAGGGGCAGAATTGGGCACAAAACTATCCAGATCTTTTCTTCCCTTAGAAAGGGTAAGGAATTTAGTGGCTCTGGCCTCCTCCTTCATTCTGCAGGTCTCTCGACCAGCAAGGCACTTTCTGCAGCTCCTGGGGCACATGGCTGCATCCACAGCTGTTGTGCAGGGCGCAAGATTTCAGATGAGAGACATTCAGTTTCACTTGAGAACCTATTGGTCTCAGAGAAGAGACCCCCCTTTCCAAGTTGGTCCCAGTGACTCGAACCTTGATCCAGGCCCTCCAGTGGTGGCAGGATCAGAGCAATTTAAGATTGGGGGTCCCCTTCATTCCCCCTGCCCACAATTTGACTCTCACTACAGATGCTTCCCTTCTGGGTTGGGGAGCCCACATGGGCGATCTCTCCACTCAGGGAGTGTGGTTCCCCCCCCCCAGGAATCTCTGCTCCACATCAATTTGCTGGAACTCAGAGCTGTCTTTTTAGCTCTTCAAGCGTTTTCTGCATCTGTCCACAACAAGGTGGTACAAGTCAGAACAGACAACACCACAACAATGTGGTACATCAACAAACAGGGGGGGCACTCGGTCTTCGGCCTTGTGCACCGAGGCAATGAAGTTGTGGTCTCTGGCCTATTCCCTGAACACTTCCCTCATAGCAGTTTACCTTCCAGGGAAGGACAATGTCCTAGCGGATGCCCTCAGCAGGATTTCCCAGGGCCATCACGAATGGTCCCTGGATCCTCAGGTACTGGGGATAGTCTTTGCCAGATGGGGCACTCCTCAGATAGATCTTTTTGCAGCCCCAGACAATCACCAACTTCCTCTGTTCTGTTGCAGGCCTCCAGTGTTGGGTTCAGTCCCCCTGGACGCCCTTCTCCTGGATTGGGAAGGGAAGTTTCTTTATGCTTTCCCCCCCTTCCCTCTCCTATTCAAAGTATTAGTCAAAATCAGATCTCAGCCTTGCAAGGTGATTCTGGTTGCCCCGGATTGGGCCAGGCAGTCCTGGTACCCACTCCTTCTCTCACTGACAATCCATCTTCCCCTTTGTCTCCCCAGGAATCACAATCTATTAACTTGTGCCCAGGGAAGAGTTTGGTATCCGGACCTCAAATTCCTCAACCTCAAGGCTTGGCTCTTGAGGAGTTAGAGTTTGCTGATTTACACCTCTCTCAGGGTGTTCTTGAAATCCTAAAGGCTTCCAGGAAGCCTTCCACTAGGGCTACTTATTGTTCTAAATGGAAAAGGTTTTCCATTTGGTGTGCTGGAAAAGATATTTCCCCAGAATCTGCTGATTTGCCCATTGTATTAGACTACATGGTCCATCTTAATTCCTTGGGCCTCAGACCAGCTACCCTGAGAGTTCATTTGGCAGCTGTCTCTGCTTTTGTTTCAGCAGGGAAGTCATCCCCTCTTTCCACTCACCCTGTGTTTTCCAAGTTTTTTAAGGGATTACTCCATACTAATCCACCCTTTCGGGAACCGCCCCTGCCTGGACCTTAATGTGCATTACCCAGTTAATGCAACCCCTTTGAACCTCTGTTTTCTGCAGAGCTTAAGTATCTAACTTGGAAAACTGTTTTTCTGAGGGCTATCACTTGCTAGACGCATAAGTGAGTTGCAAGCCTTTCAGAGAAACTGACTTTATTTCTTCCACAGGGATAAGGTAGTCCTTAGGACTAATAGAAAATTTTTACCTAAGGTGGTTTCAGATTTCCATCTTAACCAATCTATCTCCCTTCCAGTATTTTTCACTGATCACTCCTCTTCTGGTGAGAGGAGGTTGCACAGCCTGGATGTTTAGAGGGCTCTTAGTTACTATATAGAGCGTACCAAAGGTCACAGGTTCAAATCCCTCCAACTTTTCCTCACTTATGGTGAAGTTGGGAAAGGCAAACCGGCCACTAAGAGGTCAGTTGCAAGGTGGATTGTCTCTTGTATCCAATTTTATCAGAAAATGGGCAGAGATCCCCCCTCTGGCTTGAGGGCTCATTCTACCAGGGGTACAGCCGCGTCTCTAGCTGCTGCCAGAGACATCCCTTTATTAGAGATATGCCAGGCTGCTACTTGGAAAACGGTACACACTTTCATCAAGCATTACTCCCTGGATGTCCAGGCCAGGAGAGATGCTCGGTTTGGCACAGCTGTTCTTCAGAGCCTATTCCCTAAGTAGGTTCTGTCCCTCCTCCATGGAGGTACTGCTGTGTAGTCTGCTACTGTCATAATATAGCAAGACTTCATGTTGTTTGAAGAAAAAATTACTCACCTTAGTAATGTTGTTTCTTCTAATGGAGTCTTGCTATATTATGACCTCCCCCCCAGCCTGCCCCTCTCAGAACCTCTACTTGGGTGGGGTGCGGTCAACTTAGTGTGGGCACTAATTTATGCCCTTTTAACGGTTTCTTCCCCTTTTGGGGGTTTGGGGTGTGTGTTTTATTATCCTGTTGTTTTATTCTCATGTTGTTAAAATTGTATTAGTAGTTCTGGTCCCCTGACTTGAGTCTTGGGTGTTGGGACCAGCAATGGTTGTTAATATTTAGGTAGCCATTTGGCTAGTGTAGGTTACAGCTTCCACACAGACCTTAGTGAGTTTTGCTCGTAAAGATCTGACAGTTCAGGTTTGAAATTACACAGACAGAGCTGCTTCTTAGAGCTCGTGCTCAAAGTTCCATTTTAGAATGGAATTAACTATTTCACCTCCGGAGCAGTTCTAGTGGTGGGACAAACTGCTACTGTCATAATATAGCAAGACTCCATTAGAAGAAACAACATTACTAAGGTGAGTAATTTTTTCTTGCTCGGTTCAATTTAGTCAGTTAAAGTGTCGTTTTTTCCTCGGTTTCAACCGAATTTATCCCATTTAACCTGTCGGTTCAGTCTCTGTCTGTGGTATCGTGAGTACTAGATAGGTTTATTATTGTTTCTTCTGTGTGGAACTTGTAAACGTTGGATCGGTTTGGTTTGAACCGATCAGGTTTGTTTAAAAAAGTTTGTTCTACTTTTAGAGTGTGGTAACCGGTCCTTATCGGTTCTAAAAAAAAAAAATGGATTTCATTACGTTTTTTTTCCACAACCTGTAACACGGTCAGGAACCGATAAGGGTGTCTTGCCTGGCGGATTACCGAAAAAAGGGTAAGTTTGGTTAGGACTGGCCATGTCTGAGAAACCCAAGAGAAAAACCGGGCCCATTGGGTTTCAACACTGTAGTGTGTGTGGGGAAGCCTTTGCTAAGGCTGACCCCACACCACCTGTGTTTATTGTCTGGGGTTTGACCACGATTCAGACTGCCAGATTTGCAAAAATGTTCCCTCAGCTACCCTGGAAAAGAGAGTAGGTAGGCTGAGGGAAAGGGAGGCCAAAACGTCCGCTGACCCGGATGGCCAGCCCGGTTCGGTTCCAACCGAACCAGAAGGAGTGCCCTCTGACCAGGGCGAAACTTCTTCAGGCAAAAGGAGAATCGACTCTAAGGAGTCGGTTCCGGTTAAAAGAAAAAGAAGGGATAAGTCAGCCGGTTTGGATCCACAAGTTCTTTCTCCGACCGCTGATGAAATAGCCAAAGCGATAAGGATTGTTCAGTCGTGATTTTAGTTCCGACCGAACCGCACCATCGGTTAGGGGCTCGGTTCGGTCGGTTCCCCGTTCCGGATTATAATTTAGAGGATTTTTATGAACCGAGGAGGAGGAAGGAGAGTATGAGGATAGTGATGGTGATTATGAAAGTCTGGATGTGCCCATTGACCCGGACGTCTCCCCAGACAGACCTTCAGGGGTTTCTCCTCCTAGGCTTTCTGAGTCCCCTTCTCATTTTATGTTTTACAAAAAAGTGGCTGAAACTCTTCAGCTTCCTATGGAGGAAGCACTAGGGGATCAGGAGGAGCCTGATTATGTTGAGATGATGGACATCCCAGAGTCCAGGAGGCTGTCTATTCCCCTCCATAAGTCTTTTGGGAAACAGACAATAAAAATTTTAAAGACTCCTAATTCTATACCTCCTGTGGACAAGAGGTATACTCTTTCAGGCTCAGATACGGAGTTCCTTTTCCAGCAATGCAGCCATGTTGGGGTAGTGCAGGCTGCTGCCTGTGATAAGGCAAATATACCCTTGGCTTCACACCCCCCAGATAAGGACTCCAGGAGGATTGATGCCATGGCAAAGAAACAGTACATGGCAGCATCTTTGGGACTCAGGCAGGCTAATTATATGGCCTATACAGCTAGATACCAGAAGTCTAGATGGGACACTGTAATGGCTCTAGCTAAACAGGTCCCTGGCCAGCTTGCCAAGGAGCTGGAGCAGGTGGCTGCAGATGGTATTGAGGCATCCAAGGTGCAATTTCATGCTGCAGTAGACTCCAATAATGTTTCATCAAGAGTCATGGCTACATCTGTGGCCCTTCGTAGGATGGCTTGGCTCAGATGTACTAGCCTGTCTCAGGATACCCAGACTAAGGCCATGGATTTTCCTGTTGTTGGTAATTCTCTGTTTGGGGAGCAAGCGGAGAACTACATGAAGAAAATGGATGAATACAGGACCACCTATAGGAGTGCTCAGGCCAAGGAAAGGCAAGCCACTCCCCAGAGGCAGCATTCCAGGGGCAGGGGCAGGCCTTTTTCATAGGCCTTTCTACCAAGCCCAGGCCTCCTCTTCCGCCTTTGCCCAGAGGGGGTTCTTCAGAGGGAGAGGCAGACAGGATACAAGCAGGCCTGCTACCACCCCTCAGCCTAAAGCCCCTGCCAAACAGGCACCCTGATGGGTTTGCCCGGGCCGATTCTCCACCACCAGTAGGGGGGCAGGCTGGCTTACGTTGTCCAGGACTGGATGTCTTTAACATCAGACAAATGGGTCCTGGAAGTAGTAAGCCAGGGACTGGTTCTCAGCTTCAAATAATTTCTCAAGATGAGAACCAGATCCTTTCCACCTGCAAATCCTTCAGAGGCACTTGCCCTAGAAGCAGAGGTCTCTTCCCTCTTGGCTCTGAGAGCCATAGAAAGGGTTCCATCCCTACACAAGGGAAAAGGATTGTACTCCAGGTACTTTCTAACTCCCAAAAAAGACAGGAGAATGGCGGCCCATCCTGGATCTCGGATACTTAAACAAGCACCTTTTAAAGCCAAAGTTCAAAATGGTGACTCTGGGAATAATTCTACCCTCTCTAAGGCCAGGAGACTGGCTAGTTTCCCTGGACCTCAAGGCTGCCTATTTCCATATTCTCATCAGAAGCTCCCATCGAAAGTACCTCAGGTTCGAGTTGCCCTCAGGCCACTATCAATTCAGAGCAATGCCCTTTGGCCTAACTTCAGCTCCAAGGGTGTTCACAAAATGCCTGGCAGTAGTGGTTGCTTTCCTAAGGAGAAAAAAGATCTCCATCTTTCCATACCTGGATGACTGGCTCATAGTAGGTCAGTCTCCAGACCAAGTCAAGTCACACCTACAGATAACTCAGCAACTGCTCACTTCTCTAGGATTCCTTCTGAATCTTTCAAAATCAGTTCTAGAGCCAGTGCAGCTCCTCACCTTCATAGGGGCAGAGCTGGATACATTAAAGGCAAGAGCCTTCCTTCCCCTGGACAGGGCAAGGACCCTTGTTACACTGGCCTCTTCATTCACCCTCCAGGTGTCTTGACCAGCAAGGCATTTTCTGCAGCTCCTGGGCCGAATGGCTGCCTCTACAGCAGTGGTCCAAGGAGCAAGATTTCAGATTAGGGACATTCAGTTCCACCTAAGAGCCTTCTGGTCCCAGAGAAAGGATTCTCTGACCAAACTAATCCCAGTGACTCGAACCCTGATCCAGGCTTTGCAATGGTGGCAGGATCAGGACAACCTACGACAAGCAGTTCCCTTTGTCACTCAATCTTATTCTCTTATCCTTACCACAGATGCCTCCCTCTTGGGCTGGGGAGCCCACTTGGGGGATCTGACCACCCAAGGGTTGTGGTCACCTCAAGAATCTCTGCTTCACATCAATCTCTTAGAAGTCAGAGCAGTGTTTCTAGCACTTCAAGCTTTTTCAAAGTAGTTCAGATCAGGACAGACAACACCGCCACAATGTGGTACATCAACAAGCAAGGGGGCACTCGGTCTATGGCCTTGTGCACAGAGGCAATGAAGTTGTGGTCTCTGGCCTATTCCCTGAATACCTCTCTGATAGCAGTGCACCTCCCAGGGAAGGACAATGTCCTGGCAGATGCTCTCAGCAGGATATCTCAGGGCCATCACGAATGGTCCCTAGATCCCCTGATTTTGAAGGTGATCTTCTCCAGATGGGGTACCCCACAGATGGATCTTTTTGCAGCCCCAGACAATCACCAACTACCTCTTTTTTGCTGCAGGCCCCCAGTGTTGGGCTCAGTCCCCCTGGATGCCCTAGCTCTCAATTGGGAAGGGAAGTTCCTGTATGCTTTCCCCCCTTCCCTCTCCTGTTCAAGGTACTAGTCAAAATCAGGTCTCAACCCTGCAAAGTGATTCTGATTGCTCCAGACTGGGCCAGACAGCCCTGGTACCCTCTCTTGCTGTCCTTAGCAGTCCACCTTCCTCTGTCTCTTCCCAGGAATTACAACCTGTTAACATGTTCTCAGGGGAGGGTCTGGTATCTGAATCTCAAATCTCTCAATCTCAAGGCCTGGCTCTTGAAGAGTTAGAGTTTGCTGATTTGCATCTCTCTCGTAAGGTATTCTGGATATTTTAAAGGCTTCTCGAAAGCCTTCCACCAGAAAGACTTACAACTCAAAATGGAAAAGGTTTACTATTTGGTGCTCTCGGAAGCTTATTTCTCCAGAGTCTGCTGGGTTGCCTACAGTCCTTGACTTATATGGTTCATCTCAATAGCTTGGGACTCAGACCAGCTACACTTAGAGTGCATCTGGCAGCTGTCTCTGCCTTCTTGTCAGCAGGCAAGCACTCTTCCCTTTCAACTCATCCTGTATTCTGTAAATTCTTCAAGGGATTGCTGCATACCAATCCTCCCTTCAGGGACACTGCCCCTGCTTTGGACCTTAATGTTTGCATTGCTCAGCTTATGCAATCCCTTTTTGAGCCTTTGTCCTCAGCAGAGCTTAAGTACTCGACTTGGAAAACTATGTTCTTGGTAGCCATTACTTCTGCCAGACGCATAAGTGAGTTACGGTCCCTATCAGTGGAGCCGATTTATCTCTTTCCATAGAGATAAGGTGGTCCTCAGGACTAATAGGAAGTTTTGCCTAAGGTGGTTTCAGATTTCCACCTTAACCAGTCTATGTCTCTTCCTGTTTTCTTCACTGACCATTCCTCCTCTGGGGAGAGGAGGCTGCACAGCTTGGATGTGAAAAGGGCCCTTAGCTACTACATAGAGCGCACCAAGGGTCACAGGTTTGACTCCCTCCAACTGTTCCTCACTTATGGTGAGGTTGGTAAGGGAAAACCTACCACTAAGAGATCTATTGCCAGGTGGATTGTCTCTTGTATACAATTTTGCTATGAGAAATTAGGTAGGATCCCACCCTCAGGCCTGAGGGCTCACTCTACCAGAGGTACAGCTGCTTCCTGGCTGCTGCCAGGGATATTCCTATCTTAGAGATTTGTCAAGCAGCCACCTGGAAAACAGTACATACTTTCACCAAGCATTACTCTCTGGATATCCAGGCTAGGAGTGATGCTCGGTTTGGCACAGCAGTGCTTCAGAGCCTATTCCCGAAGTAGGTTCTGTCCCTCCTCCATGGAGGTACTGCTTGGTAGTTCTGTAATACTCAGAATACAGCAAGACTTCATGTTGTTTGAAGAAAAATTACTCACCTTAGTAATGTTGTTTCTTCTAATGGAGTCTTGCTGTATTCTGATCCCCCGCCTCCCCTCTCAGAACCTGGGTTTTGGGATGTGGGTGGGCAGCAACAGTGTTGGCACTCTAGAGGTGCCCCCTTTTTCTCACCCTCTTAATTTGGGTGTGTGTGTTGTGTTTTGTTTTATTTTTTGGGTTTCCTGACTTGAGTCTTTGCCTTGGAACCAAAAAATCTTTTTATTATATTTAGTAGCCAATTGGCTAGTGTGAGTTTACAGTTTCCACACAGGACACCCAGTGAGTATAGCTCGTAAAGATCTGGCAGTTTGGGTTTAAACAACAACAGACAGAGTCTCAACCGAGCTCGAGCTCGGCGTTCCATGCCTTGCATGGAAAGTTGACTCTTTCCTCTCCGGGGCAGTTCAAAGGTTGGATATCACTGCAATAGTCAGAATACAGCAAGACTCCATTAGAAGAAACAATATTACTAAGGTGAGTAATTTTTTTCTTCTCACCCTGATCATCAGGGTATAGTCCAGCAGGCAGCCTGAGAGAAGGCGAGGGCTCCTTTATCCTCTCATTCACCTGAGAAGGATTCTAGGAAAATGGACAGCATGTCCAAAAAAGGGTATTTCAAACAACATGAAGTCTTGCTGTATTCTGACTATATGCAGCTAGCCCCAGCTCTTGAACTAAAGGGTTAACTCTAAGCCAGGGCATAGAATGTTGAGCTCCAGCTTGGTTTTCAAACCTCTGTCCCTGGTACTCTTCAGTGTAACCATCATATTCTTTACTCCGCCTAACTGTGAAGTCACTCCGGAGATTCCCTCCTTTGCTTCAGTTCGGTTCAGTAAAATCAGTCAGTTTTCAATTGCTTTTTCTTGTTTTATTCAGTATTCAGATCTCTGTCTATGGTACAGTAAGTGAAGCTAGTAGGTAGTTAGTTTATTTAGTAGAAATTGTTTTTTCTTTGGTTTTCTCCCAATCTGTCAGGTTGGGAACCGAAACAAATGCTTTGACTGTTAATTCTCGTGTTCTGTTTATTATTATTGTGTTTTCCGGTATTTATCGGTTCCTAAAAAAACTGACAGTTTTCTTCGTTCTTTTTTAACGGAATGAGGCAATCAGTTGCAGTATAGACCGAAGAATATATGGAAAAAGGTGGATGAACACAAAACCACCTATAAGAGCAATTCATCCAAAGACAGGCCTACTACTTCTTATAGGCCTTATGGAAGGGGAGGTAGAGGAAGGTCCTATGGTAGGCCCTTCTATCCGCCTCAAGCTGTTCCATAGCTGCAGCCATACCCACAGCAGACTGGGTATTATAGGGCCAGAGGCAGGAGGGGCTGCAGGAGGGGTTCCCAATCCGCCCAGGCTCAGGCCCCACCGAAACAAAATCCCTGACTCCTTTGCCAAGGCCACCTCCCTAATACCAGTAGGAGGAAGACTGGCTCACTTCTTTCAGGCTTGGCAGGCCATAACCATTGACAAATGGGTATTGGAAGTAGTGAGATAGTGATTGTCTCTGAGTGTCAAATCTCTCCCTCCCTCTGAAGTCAAGGCTGTTCAAACCAGCTTCTCTTCTCGAAGAACAGCTCCTAGAAAAGAAGGTTCAAACCCTGCTCAGCATAAAAGCAGTGGAGCAGGTGCCAAACCTTCAGAGGGGAAGTGGGTTTTAATCCCAGTATTTTCTTACCAAAAAGAAAAATGGGGAGTGCCGGCCTATTCTAGACCTAAGGCATCTGAACAAATATCTGGCAAAGTCAAAATTCAGGATGGTTCCCCCATCTGTAATTTTACCTGTCATCCAGCAAGGAGACTGGCTGGCATCTCTAGATTTAAAAGATACTCATTTCCACATCCCCATAAAGGAGTCTCACAAAAAGTATCTCAGGTTCAGACTCCTTTCAGTTCATTACCAATTCTCAACCCTGCCCTTCGGTCTCACCTCAGCACCAAGGGTATTCACAAAATGCCTGGCAGTGGTAGAGGCATTCCTACGAAAACTAGGAATTGCACTCTTTCCTTACCTCGATGACTGGCTAATAGTGGAAAAGTCAATCTTATCTGTGTTAATCTTCACCATTCATCATAGTTGGGTATGTGGCCGGAGGTCACGACCCCGCAGGAGCTCTTTTTTTTATGGGCGGAGCCGACGCAGCAATGGCATCTCCCTCGAGGCCAACGCACTACTTGGCACTTGCGGGTTGGTCATTAGCTGTTTCCGGCCCCGCCCTCCTGCCAGTTCTTCATCTCCCGCCGTAGAGGTTGCACCTCGTGAGGAGCTCCAAGCAACTACGTCAGGCCTAGTCTTCGCTGTTGATGCCGAGTCTACCTGCTGGTTCCATTTCGCCCTACTAGACACCGCTGTTTGGTAAGATTTTTCTTTTATTATTTTCAGCGACACTGAGTCTGTTTTTTCATTGTTTTCCGTCGATCATGTCTAGGTTGGAAGGCAAAAAGTTGCTGTAAGTGGGGTGGCCTCCCATGCATCGGTGCCCATGCAGCCGCAAGTACTCCATTACCGACCAGCATGATCATTGCCTTACATGGCTTGGCCCGCTTCACAGCATGGATTCGTGCAATGCCTGTTTCTCTATGGATCGTTGTGTCCTGGAACAGCACACATGGAAAGTTGGCCAAGCTCCGCCGACTTTCGGGGGACGGGTGCGCACTTGTTGGGCCAAGCCGTGGTCTCTCGGCCTTTCCTCCGGGTCCCCTCCCTGTTCTGTACAGACTGCGGAGGAGGTGGCTTCCGCTTCTTGTAGCCTCGCCATGGCAGAAACCCGTTCCGGGTGCAGGAGGCCCAGTCTGTTCCCCCTTGGGTGTGGGCGGGAGGCACCGCTCCGGCAATCACCCTTTCCGGGGCGAAAACTCCCCCGGTGTCGTTTCCTCGGGCTGGAAAGCCTGGGTCTGCACCGTCCTTGACGCCGTCCGTCGGTGCCGTTTTGGGCCTCAGTGCCATTTATGGCGCCGTGGGCCCTGATGGCGCCGTGGTCGGCACTGGTCTGCTGCTCAGCGCTGTCTCTGCTGTCGATGCCATTTGTGGTGCCGACAGTGCTGGTGGCACCATGGGAAGTTCTACAGTGCCGTTTTCGACTGTTTCTGGTCTCGGCGCCAAGGCTGTGGATGGCACCGTGTCTAGCTCCAGTGCTGCTTGCAGCATCTAGCGAAGCCACGGCGCCATGGGAGGTGTTGCTCTCAGTTCCGCTGGCGACACCGAAGGGGCTGTCTGTGTAACTGTCTGTGCCATCCCTGACCCCGGTGCTGTGTGACCACCTGTCTTTTTAGGGCCCATTCATGATGGGCCTGGTTTTTTCGACTCAAGGCATCTGCCAGGGTATTGTCTTTCCCTGGCAAGTGAACTGCTTGCAGAGACACTTCTAATGAATAGGCCGGAGTCCAAATCCTTATGGCCTCCGAGCAGAGGGGGCCTGACCTTGTGACTCCCTGCTTGTTTATGTAATACACTGTGGTGGTATTGTCTATTCTGACCTGCACCACCTTGCCCTTGACCAGGTGAGTAAAGGTTTTTAGAGCCAACAGCACTGCTCTGGGTTCCAGAAGATTTATGTGCTGAAGGGACTCTGAGGTTGACCAGGTGCCCTGAGTTGTGTGATCCCCTATATGGGCACCCCAGCCCAAAAGGGATGCATCTGTTGTGAGGATCACTGAAGGATTCTCTTTTTGAAGGGGAACTCCTTGTCTTAAGTTGGATTCCTCCTTCCACCACAAGAGAGCCTATAGCAGTAACCTTGTTACTGGGATCAGCCTTGAGAAGGAATCTTTCCTTTGAGACCAGTGGGACCTGAGATGGAACTGAATGTCCCTCATGTGAAACCTTGCACCTAGGACTGTGCCTGTGGATGCAGCCATGTGGCCTAGTAACTGAAGAGACTGTCTTGCAGTTTTTGAATTGTGGCGTTTGAAAGAGTTTGCTATTAGCTGAATATTTTTTACCCTTTCCAGGGGCAGATATGCTGTAGCCTGTAGGGTATTGATTTCTGCTCCTATGAACTGCAATACCTGCGTAGGGGTGAAACTGACTTTTTGTGATTGATTAGAAATCCGAGGGACTCCAGGAGGTCCTGAGTGGCATTCAGGTGTTGTTGCACTTGCAGGGGAGATTTTCCCTCGACCAACCAGTCGTCCACATAAGGGAAAACAGTTATTCCCTGTCTGCGAAAATGTGCCACCACAGCTGCCAGGCACTTTGTGAATACCCTTGGGGCTGAAGAAAGGCCAAAAGGCAGGATTGAAAACTGGTAGTGACCTGAAGGGAGTCTGAATCTGAGGTATTTTCTGTAAGACTCTTTTATGGGAATGTGAAAATGGGCATCTTTCAAGTCCAGTGATGCCAACCAGTCTGCCTTGTGAAGTGTTGGCAGGATCAGGGCCAAAGTTACCATCCTGAACTTTGGTTTTCTTAAAAATTTGTTTAAAGCTCTTAGATCCAGTATAGGCCGCCACTCCCCACTTTTCTTTGTGGTCAGAAAGTATCTGGAATAGAAACCTTTTCCCCTTTGAGAATTTGGAACTGGTTCCACTGCTTTTAGCTGGAGTAAGTTCCGAACCTCTGCCTCCAGGAGCCCTTTTTCTGCTAGGAAGGGAGAGCTGAACACTCTTGATTTTTGAACGGGAAAAGACTTGAACCCCAGAGACAGACCCTGTCCCACCACCTCCAACACCCACTTGTCTGTGGTGATTTTCAGCCAAGTTGGAAGAAAGTGGGAGAGTCTGCCTCCGACAGGTAGGAAGAAAGCGGCCTGTGGTTCAGGGAGTCTGTTTGGTTTGTGGCTGAGGCTGAGTATGAGACCTTCGCCTCGAGCCCCTTCTGCCCCTGCCCCTAGAGTAACCCTGCTGTGGGTACTGCTGGTACTGGGGTAACGCCACAGGTTGGAAGAAGGGCCTGGTGTAAAAGGACCTGCCCCGGCCTCCCCTTCCATAAGGCCTGGTGGATGTAGAAGCTGTCTCTTTAGCAGAGTTGCTTCTGTAGGTGGCTTTATACTCATCTACCTTCTTCACATATGCTACAGTTGACACCCCAAAGAGAGAATTTCCTTCTAGGAGAAAATCCAGGGCCTTTAGTTGTGTATCCTGAGTAAGGTTTGTGGCCCTAAGCCAAGCAAACCTCCTCTGTGCCACTGTATTTGCCATCCACCTGGCTGCAGTATCATTAGTGTCAGCAGCCATTTGGAACTGGTACTTGGCTGCCTCCAACCCACACCTGGCAGTTTCAGCTAGGTCATCTGACAAGGGCGAGGGAGCTTTCTGAGACATGGCCAGGGCTGACTGCCACAGGGATTTTTGGTAATGGGCAGCATATGCCTGGAAGGTAGCCTGACGCATAGCCAGAGAGGCTGACGGGTACCTTTTTTGGCCATACTTTCAATTTTCCTAGAGTCCTTGTCCAGAGGATGCGAGGACAGAGGGACCCTAGCCTTGTCACAGGCAGCCTGTTGTATAACCCCCTGGTGGTCGGGGTGGGAGAAGAGGAAATCAGCTCCCTCCCTTTCCAACTGGTATTTCTTATCCATCCTCCTGTCTATAGGAGGGGTAGAATTTGGTGCCTGTAAAATCTTTAGTGCATCCTTTTTAAAGAATTTATAGACAGGGAGGAGGAGAGCCTTTGTGGGTGTTAACCCCATCATTTCTAAATACTCCACCTCCTCCTCATCTTTAATTTGCTCAGTGGTGGAGATGTCAAGGGCATCTGCCATCCTTCTTACAAAGGTGAAATGGGATGAAAAATCCTCAGACACCCTTGGGGGAGAACCAAAGTCCTGTTCAGGGGACACTTCTGGTTCTATTGGTCCCTCCTCATCATAAACATCAGTGTCATCATCACCTAAAATTTCCCCACTTACTAGGGGAAGAGGATGCACATCACTGCCAACCTGGGGACCCTGGGGGGGCAGGAGGCTGTTGAGGAGGGACTATTGCCTGTAAGGACTGAATGATCTTAAAAGTCTGAGCAATCTCTAGGGCTGTAGGTACAGGCAAAGCAGCCACAGAAGTCCCCGGTTTGACAGGCGAGGGTTCTGTGTGTTTTACTTTCTTTCTTTCTTTCCTTTTTTTTGCTGGAACCGGGGAGTCAGCCGGTTCAATTGCTCTTTTAGTTCCCTTTGTGCCGTCTCAGGGGCAGGAACTGAAGAAAGTGTAGGTTCAGCCACAATATTTTGAAATTGGCGGGTCAGAGCCAGAATTTTCTTCTTTAGCCTTTCAAGGCTTCTCAACAGTTTTCTCAGGGAATGTCTTGCATACTTCACATTCCTCACTTAAATGGTCAAAGCCCAGACAAACTACATAAAGTGTGTGTTTGTCTGCCTTTGCAAAGACCTCTCCACATTGGGTACAGTTTTTGAAACCGGGCTCACCAGTTTTCTTTTTGGGTTTTTCTGACATATTCAAAATTTTAGCAACTGCTAAGAAAAAAACCCAATTTTTTTTTTTTTAATTGGTTTCAGGAACCGAAAAGGAACCGGAGAAACCAGACCGTTTGTTAAAACGGAACCGATATAGCGGTTCAGTAACCGAGATTTATCAGTTTAAAATCCCAACGATTTAGCAAAATTAGAGAAAATATAGGTGGTTCTTTAGTCAGAGAACCCCGATTTTAATACAAGACTATCCCGGTTCCCCCACGGTTATACCGAACCAAGAGGAACTGAGAAAAACAACAGTTTTAATGTAAATAAGATTATCTAGACAAACAAATAATAGAGGCAGTAAATGAAAATGAAAAGGTATACTTAAACAGTATCCGATGTTTTCTTCACGCAGGAGAAAGTGGACGAATGGGACTCCGAGCAACCAGACTTTTCAGTGGAGAGAAAAATCTGAAGAGGTTAGAACACAGGCAGTTAATAGAGGCAGTGTTTGAAAGATGCTCACGTGCAAAGTGTTCCATCATTTGCAAGTGTTCCATCTCTCCGGGCAGTCCAGCCCTACAGGCTCACTGCACAAAGTTAAGAATATCTGAGCATCACTGGGAAGAAACATAATTACTATGGTAAGTATTTTTTTCTTTCTGCTCATCAGGCCCACTGTGCTTAGGTCAACTGTTAGCCTCCTTGCCTGATTCGGAGGTAACCAGATGTAACCCCCCTGCAAATGGGGGTTCCCAAAAGACTTCCAGGAGCTTGCTTGAATGCTCCAAGCCTGAATGGTGTTTGGCATTTAAGCCATTTATCAGTGAGTGTTTTTAGAGCCTCTGGTACTGTCTCTTTAAGAGCTGTCTGCTTGCAGACATAATTAGTTTGTATGGGGGGACTGTGTGCTTCTCTGAGTACCACCGAGCTGCTGCCAATTCACTTAATTTTTGCAGTCACTAGGAGTGCAAAGGAACCTATCTGAAAGATGTAACTGTTTACCAGAAATTATTTAGAGTAATAATGAAATTACAGTTTGTCTAACCTGCTTTCTTTGCAGTCAGAACTGTGTCTGCTAGTTCCCATTCTAGTTTTGAACTGCTGAACTGGACCAATCAGTGTGGGGTAAGCTAGCTCTAAAATGGTGCCTTGGACGAATCAGAACTTGGACTCATAATCTGAGCCAGCCACAAGAGGATTGTATGGGCAGTGACTCTGGGAGATGTAGTTTAGACTTCAGTGCCTTTTGGACCAACAGCAGCAGTCTATTGTGAGTGACAGCCAATCCAGTCAAGAACTGGGAGGAACTCAAAGGAAGTGCCCGTTTTGTCGGTTGGAGTTCTGTTGAGCTTTGGCAGTGAAGAAGGAAGGAGCCCTGTACTTTTTCAGTGTGCAGTTTTAGTCAAAAAATGCGTGTAAGGCCCAGAGTTCCGGTCTGCAGCTTGTTAGGACTGAATCCGTCCTGTGAAAAGAATCAAAGGATCTCTGAAGAGTAGAAACCAGGCTCACCCTGTAGAAGACTGGAGGAATGGCTGAAAATTGCACTCGGTCTGTCAGGAACTGAATCTGCTGTGTGTTCTCCCGGTATTGTGCAGTAATTACGATCGGGATACAGATGCAGCCTGCCTGGTATAGTGCTTCTTTTATATGGATGTGTGCAGAGGTTTGTGTACCTCAGTGAGCCCTGCTGACATTGAAGGACCCTATCTTATTTGGAGGTCGTGAGTACTAATTCAGGGTTGCTCCTGTTGAATTGCCACATTAAATCCAAATGGAATTACTGTACTGCTGACTGTTTAATTCTCCTTTCTCTGTGTGAAAGGGCCCTACCAGCTGCCACGGTTTGACTAGCCACTAGGGCTTGGGTACCCAGGGACAGTAACTGATAGGATAGGCCTGTGCACAGAGCCATAGGTAGATTATTAGAGTGATAAGCTAATTAACCTGATTTCCGTCCTTGTTATATCCCCAAATAAATCAGAGCTGCTTGTTTCAGCAAAGTTATACTGCCTGAGGTATTTGTCTATGTTAAAGTACTGTACTGTGATTGTTGCACTGTATCTCATTTCACAGGAGGTCCCAGTGCCGGAACCAGACCTGGGGTAAGTGTATACTGTGAAGGTAATTCTGATATATTGTGTGGGCCACTAGTGGGAAGAAAGGGGTTGCAGTGTCCCAGAGGGCTGTGACCAAGTAGTTTAACTATTGCAAACCCTGACCTCTGGGTGGAGGCACCCGCCATTGGATCCAGGCCCCTCAACCTGTTAGTGGCAAATCAGGCAGGGGTAGTAGCCCTGGGATAGCGCCATCTAGGGGTTACATCTTGGAGGCTCACCGCTGGGATTGTGTGTCCTCTAGTGGCCATATTCACGAACCACTGTTAAGAAAAAAATGGGTACCCGACAGAAGTGGCTGTGCACCGGCTGGTGGAGTGGTGTACTGGGAGGAGATCGACCCCAAAATGCTATGCTTATCCTGGACATCCCCTGGTATCAATACGGACACTGTGCAGGGAGTACTTTCCAAGGTGGAAGGTTTACAAAACCCTGTGGTGGTGGGTCGGCATGCTAATCTGCTCACCCACACTTTCCTGGCCCTAGTAGAGTTTAAGGATCCCATAGATAGCTCCAAAGTGCCACAGACCATTACCCCAGAGGGAGCCCTCACTGCTTGGAGAGTGATAACTAAGGACAGTAAAGACCCGGGGGGGAATCAGCCCCCACCACTATCTGAAACTTTGAGGAGAAATTTGCTGAATGGTTGCTGGGAGAGGGAAAACTGTGGAGGACTTGAAGAAACTATTCTTGCCACCTGGGGTGTTCCTCCCCAACACCCTCTCCTGCTCCAGTGCCCGTAATGGTGGCTGAACCAATGCAGACTCCTATTTCTGCACCTGCCATTAGTCACGACTCTTACCGAAGGTTGAGGATCTTCTCTGGCACCTCCCCACCCCCAAGGAGGATGACTGGGAGACCTGGATAGACTATGTTGCCCCAAGTGCTAGAATGGCAATGCTCGAAGGCGAAAAGCTGAAAGAGGGTTAGTGAGAGCCTCCGAGGTCCTGCCCTGGCTACCATCCGTGCTAACGGGCCAGTAACCCTGAGCGACTGCACAGGCCTATCTTGAGGCCTTGGAGAATGTGTATGGGAGCCCAGATTCTGATGAGGACCTATGGTGGAGAGTAAGAAATGCACAACAGTACCAAGGGAGTTGTTGTCTGTGTATGTCTCTCGGCTGGAAAAATTGTTGCAAGAATGCCTCAGAAAGGGTAGTTTGCCAGCGATTGAACTAGACCGAACCAGACTGGACAGAATCCTTAAGTCTGCCCCCTCAGAACTGCTGTTGCTTCAGTTACGCCTGGCAAATCGACTGGAATCCCACCCTCCTATGATGAGTTAATGAGAGAAATTCGAGGAGTTGAGAAAAGGCGACTCGGGAGTACCTGCACCAACAGCTGTGGGTACGACCAAGTGACTGAGGGTGACCCATCAAGTGAAGTTCAGGGGCAGAGGTTGACAGTCAATGAGTGCTCTGACAAGGAAAAGATATGCCACAATGGGGCGAACTGTTGAGAGATCCGAATTCAAAAACAGTCCCTTTATGAAGGCCACGCCTGCAAGTACGGCCTGACCTATATCCGACTGCATCTGCTATGGGGGTGGGGTACCCACCCATGTATCTCCTGCTGATAACAGCTCCAAACTCAATTCCTTGACCATGGAAGTGCAGAAACTGACGAGATGTCTCCAAATGCTTATCACGCCGCAGACAGAGATGGCACCCAGGTTTCAGTTAGTAATACCCCGCCCTGGCTCCCAGTGTGGCGCCTGCCAGCTCAAACTCCAGAAAGTATGTTTTGCTATAATTGTGGGAAAGATGGGCACATGAAAGGGAATGCCAGTCCCCAAAAGACACTGACAAAGTTGCATATAGGCTACAAGGAGAGCTTCGAGAAGAAATCAGTGGTTAAGAGGTGCACGACATGATCCCAGTGAGGGCACCAAAATGCTAATTCACATCCTTTGTGGCAAGGTCAGTTGCCCAGGCCCCCACCACTGCCTCCAGACTGGTCCAGAATAGTGGGTCCCTCCCATGGAGACCACTGTAAAGGTGAATGGAGTGTCTACAAGAGCTGTATTAGACAGTGGCTCCCAAGTGACAATTATGTTCCAGGATTGGTATCAGAAGCATTTGTCAGAAGTACCCTTACAACCATTAGAAGGACTGCATGTATGGGTTAAGTGAGAAGGCCTACCCCTATTCCGGTATATCCGAATTTGGCTGTCTTTCCCCCTCCGTGGCTGGAGTGGCCGAACAAGTAGAGACCCTAGCCTTAGTGTGTCCCCCACTGGACTGTATGATGGTGTCCCTTTGTTGATTGGAACAAATGCTCATATGTTCGGAAGGCTGGCACAGTTGTGTTATGAAAAACAGGGGTCAAAGACTAGTAGAGCTTTAAGAGTTCCGGCTTTAATTAAGAAGGCCTATGAGGCACAGAGAGATGCTGAAAAAACAGAACCAGAGGAACCGGTCGGAATTGTATGGAAGAAGGATCCTGAGTCTCTGATCCTGGCGCCAAATGCCCAGTGTACCTTACAGGAGAGGTCCGTATCAGAAAGGATGTTAAGAATAAAATATTAATGTTGGATGCACCAGGCGATGGAAAATTGCCAGAGGGACTGCTGGTCAAGCCTAGTATTTTGCCCGCTAGAGCCCATGCTTATGCCAGAAGGGTAATGGTCCAAGTTCATAATGTGTCTGAAAGAGACATTCGAGTAAACAGAGGTTGCATCCTGGCTAATGTGCATTGTGCAGACACTGCAGTGCTACCCAGCAGCAAGAGTTCAAGGAAGAATGACAGAGTAACGCTTGACTTGTTTGATTTCGGCGACTCCCCGCTGCCAGCTGAATGGAAAGTGAGGATCAGTGAGAAGCTTGCCCAGAGAGACCAGGTGTTTTCTTTAAAGGAATGGGATGTAGGATGCGTGCAAGGAGCTGAGCACAATATCCGGCTGCATGACGAAAGACCATTTCGTGAGAGGTCTCGACGCCTGGCACCTGCTGACATAGATGATGTGAGACGGCATCTGCAAGAGATGTTAGCTGCTGGTGTAATACAAGAATCCAGAAGCCCTTATGCTTCCCCCATTGTGGTAGTGAGGAAAAAGAATGGAACAGTAAGGATGTGTGTGGATTATCGCACCTTAAACCGGCGGACTATCCCTGATCAGTACACAATGCCCCATTCAGGATGCTTTGACTGCCTAAACGGGAGCAAGTGGTTCTCTGTGCTGGATCTCCGCAGTGGGTACTACCAGATCCCGATGGCCCCAGAGGACCGTGAGAAGACGGCCTTTATCTGTCCGCTTGTTCTATGAATTCATGAGGATGCCTCAAGGATTTCAGGTGCCCCAGCCACTTTTCAACGATTGATGGAGCGTGCAGTGGGGACATGAACTTACTAGAGTGCCTGGTATACCTAGATGATGTTATTGTGTTTGGCAGCTCACTGGAGGAACATGAGAGCAGATTATTTAAGGTATTGGACCGACTGGAGGACTTTGGCCTTAAACTGTCCATTGATAAGTGTCAATTCTTTCAAACATCAGTAAAGTATGTGGGACACATAGTATCCACCGAGGAATAGAGACCACCCAAGTAAAGTTGAGGCCTTGACCACCTGGCCACAGCCCAAAATCTAAAGAACTGCAAAGATTCCTGGGATTCTGTGGTTATTATCGCGCTCCATCAAGGACTATTCAAGAGTGATCCGCCCTTTACTTAACCTTACTCAAGGGTATCCCCAACCCACAAAAAATACCAAAAGTCAAGCCCCTCAAGACTGAAAGAGTGTATTTTCATCCGATGGAGTATTTGGGGCCCGCTGGACTCCTGATTGTGAGACTGCTTTTCATGAGATCATATATCAACTTACCCATGCTCCAGTGCTGGCCTATGCCGATCCAAGAAAACCCTACGCCCTGCACACTGATGCTAGCTTGCAAGGGTTGGGGCTGTGTTGTACCAAGAGCACGAGAATGGCCTGAGACCAGTGGCCTTTGCCAGTAGAAGCCTGACCCCATCCGAAAAGAACTATCCTGTACATAAGTTAGAGTTCCTAGCTTTGAAGTGGGCTATTGTTGACCAATTCCATGAGTACTTGTATGGGGCTAAAATACTAGTAAAACTGACAATAATCCTTTGACCTATGTGCAGACCTCAGCTAAGTTGGATGCCACTGGCCATAGGTGGCTTTCTGCATTATCTACATATGACTATGCTCTCGAATACTGAGCAGGTCTGAACCACATAGATGCTGATGCTCTCTCCGGGAGGCCTGTTCCCCAGAATGATTGGGTCCGATTGGCAGAACCTGACATTCGGGCACTCTGCCGGAAGTTTGACAGGGAGGAACAATGTCCACGGACGCAGTGGACTGCATGGTGGATTGCTTGGGACCCTCTGAGAATTGCATACCTGCTGCTTATTGCCACTTTTCTGCAATAGACATTGGTGCACTGCCTCAGCTGGACAATGACAGTATTCGAGCGGCTCAACTCGCGATCCCATGAGCAAAGCAGCTTTAGAAGCCCTCTATGCAGGAAAAGATGTGTCCAAATTACGCCCACTGATTTGAGAACTGCACTGTTATACAAAGAAGGTCCTAAGTTGAAACTGATCAATAAACTGTTATACAGAGAAACAGTAGACAGAGGGGACAAGTAGACAAACAACAACTAGTGCTGCCCACTGCCTTCGAGACTCAGTACTGAGGTCCTTGCACAACCACATGGGGCACCTTGGTATAGATAGAACACTTCACTTGGTGAGATCCAGATTCTATTGGCCTAAGATGGGGGCTGATGTGGAGCAACACATTCGAACTTGTATTCGCTGATTACAGAGGAAAGCTTTGCTCCAGAGGGCTGCCCCTTGTTAACATCACCACCAGTGCACCCATGGAGCTGGTCTGTATTGATTTTCTGAGTTTGGAGTCAGATCAAAGAAATATCAGTAATGTGCTGGTGGTCACTGACCATTTCACGAGATATGCCCAAGCTTTCCCACCAAAGACCAGAAAGCATCCACTGTGGCCAAAGTACTTGTAGAAAACTTTTGTTCACTATGGGGCTCCCAAAGAATCCATTCTGATCAAGGAGAGACTTTGAGAGTCGCCTGATCAAAGAGATGCTTTCTCTGTGGGGAGTGCGAAAGTCCAGAACCACCTTACCACCCCCAGGGGACCCACAGCCTGAACGCTTCAACCGCGACTTTGCTAGATATGCTAGGCACCCTGCACCCAAAGGACAAGCCTAGATGGAGCCAACAAATTAGCACCCTGGTACATGCTTATAACTGCACCAAAAGTGATGCCACTGGATTCTCCCCACCGCCTGATGTTTGGAAGAGAAGCTCGACTACCAGTAGATGTGTGTTTGGGGTCTCTCCTGATGGGGTTCAAGCTGACAACTATTTACAGTATGTGCAAAGTTAAAGGCCCAGCTAACTCATGCATTCAACTGGCTCCAAACCATGGCTGCCAAAAGAAATCTGGCCAACAAAGAAAGGTATGATAAAAGGTGAAAGCACAGGAACTCCAGGAGGGAGATCGGGTATTGCTAAGAAATCTGGGACTGCATGGCAAGCACAAGATTGCTGACAGATGGCACCATCTCCTCACATTGTAGTGGGCAAACTAGATGATCTGCCAGTGTACAAAGTAAGGCCTGAGAATAATTCAAAAGATGTAAAACAATGCATAGAAATCATTTACTGCCCATTGGACAAATCTTAATTGAGTCTGAGCCCCAGAAGATGCCCCTCTGACCAGTGACTAGAGCTGCTGCTAAGAAAAGATCAAGAAAGTCTGCACCTACAGAAGCAAAGTTAAAGTGTTCCCTCCACAAGTCCCAGTTGAGCATGACTGTCAGTCCATATCGGAAGAAAGTGAGAGTGACTTTGAATACTATCCTTCTACTAACTGAGTCAATTGTTTCGGGGCAATCCCTAGTCAATACTGGAGACAAAGCTGGGCCTTCTGGACTGTCTAAGCCCCAGCTTCATCCCTGGAGCCAATGCTCCAGAAAGTGAAGTGCAAAGCATCAGATCAGATGAAATGGAATCATTGTGCATGGTTGAACTGTTTGAGCTTTCAGGGAGGAAAATGATAGATTGGGGCAGACTGGTGATACACCGAACAAGAAGAGTATTTTGAGTGCCCTGACAGTCCACTGCCAGTGTCCGAAAGCTCTCCATGCGAGCCAAATGTTGTGGACTCAGAAACTGTAACTCCTGGAGCTGAAAGTGCCCCAAGTTCTAGCCTCTCTACCCCATGGAGACTCCCCTGACAAGTGAGGACAATGCTGAAAATGAGGCTCAGAGTGCAGAGACTGTAACAGTTCCCCAGAAAGACTGGTCGAGCTGTAAAGCCTGTGGTGCACCTCAGTTATGATTCCTTGGGAGGCCTGTGGATTTGCCTCTCAATGTTGTCCATAAAGGAGTGTATGTGTCCCTCAGCTCATTGCCCAAACTGAGCATCAGTGCTAACTCAAGTTACTTGTGTTGCCCTCTAGTATGGTGCCCTTGCCCCGTCCAGCCCCAAGGTAACTGATAGGAAGGGCCCCTCTCTTCAGGTTTCATGTACAAGAGGTAATAACTTGAGTTATGGTACAATGTGTATGTAATACTGTGTAAAGAGTGACGCACTGCAATGTTTCAGAAATGTGTTCTTGGTAAAATGATATATTGACTGATGATTACATGTCGAGCCTAATGCAAATGTATATGGTTGCAGTTGAAACTATGGGGTACTTGCTTGACGCGGACGTCAAGCTTTCCCAGGACCAGGAAGGGTGTAACCCCCCTGCAAATGGGGGTTCCCAAAAGACTTCCAGGAGCTTGCTTGAATGCTCCAAGCCTGAATGGTGTTTGGCATTTAAGCCATTTATCAGTGAGTGTTTTTAGAGCCTCTGGTACTGTCTCTTTAAGAGCTGTCTGCTTGCAGACATAATTAGTTTGTATGGGGGACTGTGTGCTTCTCTGAGTACCACTCGAGCTGCTGCCAATTCACTTAATTTTGCAGTCACTAGGAGTGCAAAGGGAACCTATCTGAAAGATGTAACTGTTTACCAGAAATTATTTAGAGTAATAATGAAATTACAGTTTGTCTAACCTGCTTTCTTTGCAGTCAGAACTGTGTCTGCTAGTTCCCCATTCTAGTTTTGAACTGCTGAACTGGACCAATCAGTGTGGGGTAAGCTAGCTCTAAAATGGTGCCTTGGACGAATCAGAACTTGGACTCATAATCTGAGCCAGCCACAAGAGGATTGTATGGGCAGTGACTCTGGGAGATGTAGTTTAGACTTCAGTGCCTTTTTGGACCAACAGCAGCAGTCTATTGTGAGTGACAGCCAATCCAGTCAAGAACTGGGAGGAACTCAAAGGAAGTGCCCGGTTTTGTCGGTTGGAGTTCTGTTGAGCTTTGGCAGTGAAGAAGGAAGGAGCCCTGTACTTTTTCAGTGTGCAGTTTTAGTCAAAAAACGTGTGTAAGGCCCAGAGTTCCGGTCTGCAGCTTGTTAGGACTGAATCCGTCCTGTGAAAAGAATCAAAGGATCTCTGAAGAGTAGAAACCAGGCTCACCCTGTAGAAGACTGGAGGAATGGCTGAAAATTGCACTCGGTCTGTCAGGAACTGAATCTGCTGTGTGTTCTCCCGGTATTGTGCAGTAATTCGATCGGGATACAGATGCAGCCTGCCTGGTATAGTGCTTTCTTTTATATGGATGTGTGCAGAGGTTTGTGTACCTCAAGTGAGCCCTGCTGACATTGAAGGACCCTATCTTATTTGAGGTCGTGAGTACTAATTCAGGGTTGCTCCCTGTTGAATTGCCACATTAAATCCAAATGGAATTACTGTACTGCTGACTGTTTAATTCTCCTTTTCTCTGTGTGAAAGGGCCCCTACCAGCTGCCACGGTTTGGACTAGCCACTAGGGCTTGGGTACCCAGGGACAGTAACTGATAGGGATAGGCCTGTGCACAGAGCCATAGGTAGATTATTAGAGTGATAAGCTAATTAACCTGATTTCCCTGTCCTGTTATATCCCCCTAAATAAATCAGAGCTGCTTGTTTCAGCAAAGTTATACTGCCTGAGGTATTTGTCTATGTTAAAGTACTGTACTGTGATTGTTGCACTGTATCTCATTTCACAGGAGGTCCCAGTGCCGGAACCAGACCTGGGGTAAGTGTATACTGTGAAGGTAATTCTGATATATTGTGTGGGCCACTAGTGGGAAGAAAGGGGGGTTGCAGTGTCCCAGAGGGCTGTGACCAAGTTAGTTTAACTATTGCAAACCCTGACCTCTGGGTGGAGGCACCCGCCATTGGATCCAGGCCCCTCAACCTGTTAGTGGCAAATCAGGCAGGGGTAGTAGCCCCTGGGATAGCGCCATCTAGGGGTTACACAGACAAGCCATTGCACTTTCTACATGTGGCCTGGAGTTAGCAAGGCACCAAGCGAGGGCATCTTATGACGCCAACGAGGTAGCTTCCAGGGTCGTAGGGACAGCGATCTGCACTAGGTGGATGGCATGGCTACATCTTTCCCGGTTGTCACCCTTGGCCCGGCATGGGGTGATTTCCTCCGCTTACCAGAGAACCCTCCTTTTCTCCTGTAGAGTGAGGCGGCATCTGTCAGGGCAACCTCCTGCCCCCTCCAGGGGGATCCCCGCCTCACTCTCCCCAGTCTCTGGCTTCGCTGGGCCCATAGGTGTTCTCCCTGTCAGTGTTTTCTCCCCCACTGGGAGCTAAGGGACTTAGTCCCTTAGGCTCTTGGGCCACTCCGGGGGGGCTCAGTACTCACCCAACTGTGATGGATGGTAAAGACTGACATAGATAAGATATGAAAATTATGTACTTACTGTAATTCTTGATCTTTTTGTGTATCTTCACCATTCATCACAAATCCCCCTGGGGCCTCAGTCTCTGGTCCTCCTTCCTCTGTGTGCCCTTTTCTGCCCCCCCCTTCCTGTTGGGTAAGGAGTGGGGAGACACTCGGGCACACCAGGGTTGTTTTTTCTGCAGCCTTTGGCTGTGAGAAGGGAGTCAGGTGGGGGCTGTCTTTTCCTCATTGCCTTTGACTCCCAACCCGATGTGGAGGACTGCCTCATCACTCCTCCCTTTAATCGTTTTACTTCTTTTAGAGGTGGGGTTTTCCTTCCCTCCTCTTATTTTTGGTTGGATAGGGGAGCGGACATCCCTTGGTTCCTGGTTCCCCTCCCCTCTTTAATCCACGACTCTCAAAGTCTTTCTTGCCAGAGTATGTGCTGGTCAAACTTCTGTGCCTTAAATCTTGCCAGCTTTGCCAAGCTTCTAGCTACTCCTGGGCAGTCATCCATCTAAGAGCCAGGGGACCAGACCGTGAGCCCTGGTTTGTCCTCTCCCCTCTCACTTAATTCTCATTTCTCTTTCCCTCTCTTTCCTTTTCCTCTTCCTCTTCCAAAGATTGAGGCCTCTCCCAATCCCTTTTAGCTTCTCTTTCTCCTTTCGTCTGCCCTCTTGGTTGTTTATTTCTCCTTTTTTTATTATATCTTTTCCTTTATCTGTCCCTTGAACTCTCTTGTGCCTCCCTCCCACCCTTGTTTTTCTTACTGTATGGCGACTCACAACTGGTAGGAGGGCAGGGCTGGCAACAGCTAACAGCCAGCCCGTGAGCGCCACACAGTGCATTGGCCTTGAGGGCGGTGCCATCGCTGCGTTGGCTTCGCCCATCAAAAGAAAAGAAAAAGAGCTCCCACGGGGTCATGACCTCCAGCCACATACCCAACTGAGATGAATGATGAAGATACACAGAATGATCAAGAATTACGGTAGGAACGTCATTTTCATTTTCAGCAGGTACAAGCTCACCTGGAAACAACAAAAATCTGTTACATTCTCTGGGTTTCCTGCTAGATCAGGAAAAGTCCATTATCAAACCGGTTCATGTTCTGCATTTCATTGGGGCAGAACCGAATACCCTAAAAGGCAGAGCCTTTCTTCCAGAGGACAGAGTTCAGTCTGTACTGCAACTGGTTGCCTCATTCGAATTGGGAAAGCCATGTCCTGCAAGAAGATACTTGCAAATACTGGGACATATAGTTTGAGCAACAGGAGTGGTCTTTGGAGCAAGACTTCGAATGAGGGACATCCAGTTTCATTTACAGGCACACTGGTGCCAAAAAAAACAGACCATATGTCAAAACTGATACCTGTAACAAAATGTGTGATTTAGTCCCTCCAGTGGTGGACATATGTCCACAACCTAAGGGCAGGAGTCCCCTTTCAGAGGGAAAATCCCTCTGTCATTCTTACAACAGACAGTAGCGGCTCTAGCCACAAAGGGTTACCAGGACACAGCTGGGGCACAACAGATGACAGCCAGGGCACTGATATATTATTACTATGGGGGAAGCTCTGCACCATATGGGGCACCAACTGGGGTACAGCATTATTTTACCGGGGCACGTGCCCTGGTGGGCCCTGGTGTAGAGCCGCCACTGACAACAGATGCTTCTCTGTTTGGATGGGGTGCTCATATAGGAGAGCACACTACCCATGGCACTTGGTCAAGTGTCTCTTCCATATAAATCTGCTGGAGCTTCGAGCAGTGTTTCTGGCCCTAAAAAGTTTCTCTCAACTTATATAGGGGAAAGTGGTGCAGATCAGAACAGACAAGACCACTACAGCGTTTTACATAGAAGCATAGAATTTGATGGCAGATAAGGACTGCTTGGCCCACCTAGTCTGCTCATTTCCCTACTTAATGGATAAGCTGCAGATCCTAGTTAACCAACAGCCTACTTCCTCCTACCCCCCACTAGAATTGCCTTATGTCTGTCCCATGCATTCTTGAATTCCCTCACTGTTTTTGACTCTCGACCTCCATGCATCTACAACCTCTCTGTGAAGAAATACTTCCTCACATTACCTGTGAGCCGTCCCCCCATCTTCAAATTGTGCCCCTTGTTCAAACAACATGAAGTCTTGCTATATTATGACAATTGCAGTTTGTCCCACCATTAGAACTGCTCCGGAGGTGAAAGAATTAACTCCCATTCTAAGAATGGAACTTGGAGCATGAGCTCGGTTAGAGAAGCTCTGTCTGGGTTATTTCAAACCTAAACTGTCAGATTCTTTACTCCGCCTCACTGAACAGTCGCTCCGGAGATTTCTCCTACTGTTCGGTTCATTTCTCGGTTTAAACAGTGTTTTCTCGGTTCAAATCAACCGAGAATATTATTATTTTAACCGCAAAACCGTTCGGTTCAAGCTCTGTCTGTAGTATCGTAAGTAATTTAAGTTTATTTTCTGTGTGGAACTTGTAAATGTTATCAGTTCGGTTTTGAACCGATCAGCTTGTTTTAAAACTTGAATTGAAGGTTTTAGAGTGCGATTCCCGGTTCTTATAGGTTCTAAAAAAAACGGATTTCATTACGGTTTTTTCCAAGACCCGTGACACGGTTAGGAACCGATAAGGGTGTCTTGCCTGGCACTGCCGTTTAAAAGGGCAAGTTTTTGGTTAGGCTGGCATTATGTCTGAAAAAAACAAAAGAAAAACCGGGCCCACTGGGTTTCAACACTGTGATGCCTGTGGGGAAGTCTTTGCCAGGGCTGACCCACACACCACATGTGTATATTGTCTGGGGTTTGACCACCTCAATTCAAACTGCCAGATTTGTAAAAATTTCCCTGCAACCACCCTGGATAAGAGAGTTGGCAGGCTCAGGGAACGAGAGGCCAAAAAGTCTGCTGACCCGGATGGCCAGCACCGAACCGGAGGGAATGCCCTCTGACCAGGGCGAGACTTCCTCGGGCCAACGTAAAGCTGGCTTGGAGGAGCCAGTTCCAGTAAAGAAAACAAGAAAATCAGCAGGTGTGGAGCCCAAAATTCCTTCTCCAACTGCTGCAGAGATAGCAAGAGCTATTCAGATTGTCCAGTCACTTTCTCCGGTTCCGTCCGAACCGCCACTGTCTGGTAAAAGGTCGGTTCGGTCGGTTCCACCGGTTCAGGAATATGTTGTTGAAGAATTTTATGAACCAGAGGAGGGGGAGGATGATTATGAACAGTATGAATGTGACTTTGAGGGTCTGGTGTGCCTATTGAACCGACATCTCCCAGACAGACCTTTAGAATCTCCCCTTGCTTTCGGAGTCCCCTCCACTTTATGTTTTACAAAAGTTGTTGAAAACCTCCAGCTTCCATTGGAGGAAGCTGTGGATGAACAAGAGGAACCTGATTTTGTAGAAATGATGGATATTCCAGAGTCTAGGAGATTGTCTATTCCCTTGCATAAATCATTTAGGAAACAATAAAGATTTTAAAAACTCCTAATTCTGTGCCTCCTGTGGACAAAAAGATGGACAGGAGGTACACTCTGTCAGGTCCTGATACAGAATTCCTTTCACAGCAATGCAGCCACGTTGGTGTGGTTCAGGCTGCAGCCTGTGATAAAGCTAATATTCCTTTGGCTTCACATCCTCCTGACAAGGATTCCAGGAAGATTGATGCCATGGCTAAAAAACAATACATGGCAGCATCCTTGGGACTCAAGCAAGCAAATTACATGGCTTATGTAGCAAGGTATCAGAAATCTAGATGGGACACTGTCATGGCCTTGGCCAAACAGGCCTCTGGCCAGCTTGCTAGTGAGCTGGAACAGGTGGCTGCTGATGGCATTGAGGCATCTAAGGTGCAGTTTCATGCTGCCTGCTGTGGATTTTAATGATGTATCCTCTAGAGTCATGGCTACGTCTGTAGCTTTTCGCAGGTTGGCCTGGCTCAGGTGTACTAGCTTGTCTCAGGATACCCAGACTAAGGCTATGGATTTTCCTGTGGTTGGAAATTCTCTGTTTGGGGAGCAGACAGAGAATTATATGAAGAAAATGGATGAATATAGGACTACCTATAAGAGTGTTCAGGCTAAGGAGCGGCAAGCCACTCCTCAGAGGCAGGCCCCCAGGGGTAGAGGTAGACCTTTTCACAGGCCTTTTTACCAAACCCAGGCCTCCTCTGCTTATGCTCAGAGGGGGTTCTTCAGAGGGAGAGGCAGACGGGGTGTGGGCAGGCCTGCTCCCACCCCTCAGCCTAAAGCACCTGCCAAACAGATGGGGTGCCCAGGGCCGATTCTCCTTTACCTGTAGGGGGTAGGTTGGCTTACTTCGTTCAGAACTGGGTGTCTCTAACTTCAGACAAGTGGGTCCTGGAAGTAGTAAGCCAGGGTCTGGTTCTCAGCTTCAAAAAGTTCCCAAAGATGAGAATCAGGTCTTTCCCACCTGCAAACTCTTTAGAGACCTTTACTTTAGAAACAGAGGTCTCAACCCTCCTGGCTCTCAGAGCTGTAGAAAGGGTTCCTCCCCTACACCAGGGCAAGGGTCTGTACTCCAGATATTTCCTTACCCCAAAAAAGACAGAAGAATGGCGGCCCATTTTAGACCTGAGATATCTGAACAAACACCTTTTGAAACCAAAGTTCAAAATGGTAACTCTGGCAATGATTTTACCCTCTCTAAGGCCAGGGGACTGGCTAGCTTCCTGGACCTCAAGGATGCCTATTTTCACGTCCCAATCAGAAGCTCCCACCAAAAGTACCTCAGATTCGAACTGCCCCTCAGGTCACTACCAGTTCAGAGCAATGCCCTTCGGCCTCACCTCTGCCCCAAGGGTATTCACAAATGTCTGGCAGTAGCAGTGGCTCATTTAAGAAGGCAAAGGATTGCTGTCTTTCCCTAGCTGGACGACTGGCTCATTGTAGGCCAGTCCCCAGAACAGGTAAGATCTCACCTGCAAGTTACCCAGCAGCTGCTCTCTCCCTGGGCTTCTTGCTCAATCTTCCAAAATCAGTTCTGGAACCAGTTCAGGTGCTCACCTTCATAGGTGCAGAATTGACACAAACAGGCCAGAGCCTTCCTACCCTAGAGAGGGTAAGGAACTTGGTGGCTCTGGCCTCCTCCTTCACTCTGCAGGTCTCGACCAGCAAGACACTTTGCAGCTCCTGGGCACATGGCTGCGCCACAGTCAGAAGTGCAAGGAGCAAGATTTCAGATGAGGGACATTCAGTTTCACTTGAGAGCCTTTTGTCTCAGAGAAGAGACCCCCTTCCAAGTTGGTCCCAGTGACCTAACCCTGATCCAGGCCCTCCAGTGGTGGCAGGATCAGAGCAATTTAAGACTGGGGGTCCCTTCATTCCTCTGCCTCACTCCTTGACCCTCACTACAGATGCTTCCCTCCTGGGGTGGGAGCCCACATGAGCACCTCTCCACTCAGGGAGTGTGGTCCTCAGGAATCTCTGCTCCACATCAATTTGCTGGAACTCAGAGCTGTCTTTTAGCACTTCAAGTGTTTTCTGTGTCTGTTCAGAACAAAGTGGTGCAAGTCAGAACAGACAACACCACAACAATGTGGTACATCATCAAGCGGGGCACTCGGTCTTCGGCCCTTGTGCACCGAGGCAATGAAGTTGTGGTCTCTGGCCTATTCCCTGAACACTTCCCCATAGCAGTTCACCTTCCAGGAAAGGACAATGTCCTAGCAGATGCTCTCAGCAGGATTTCCCAGGGCCATCACGAATGGTCTCTGGATCCTCAAGTACTGGGGATAGTTTTGCCAGATGGGGCACCCTCAGATAGATCTTTTTCAGCCCCAGACAATCACCAACTTCCACTGTTCTGTTGCAGGCCCCAGTGTTGGGCTCAATCCTGGATGCCTTTCTCCTAGATTGGGAAGGGAAGTTTCTTATGCCTTTCTCCCTTCCTCTCCTATTCAGGTGCTAGTCAAAATCAGATCCCAGCCTTGCAGGATGATTCTGATTGCCCCAGAATGGGCCAGGCAGCCCTGGTACCCACTACTTCTGTCACTAGCAGTCCATCTTCCCTGTGTCTCCGGAATCACAACCTGTTAACCTGTGCACAGGGAGAGTTTGGTATCCAACCTCAATCCTCAACCTCAAGGCCTGGCCTTGAGGAGTTAGAATTTGCTGACCTGCACCTTTCTCAGGGTGTTCTTGAAATCCTAAAGGCTTCTAGGAAGCCTCCACTAGGGCTACTTACAATTCAAGTGGAAAAGGTTTTCCATTTGGTGTTCTGGGAAACATATTTCGGAATCTGCTGATTTGCCCATTGTTTTGGACTATATGGTCCACCTTAATTCCTTGGGACTGAGACCAGCTACCCTGAAAGTACATTTGGCAGCTGTCTCTGCTTTTGTTTCAGCAGGAAAGCCCTCCTCCTTTCCACTCACCCTGTATTTTCCAAGTTTTTAAAGGATTACTTCATTCTAATCCACCTTTAGGATCCGCCCTGCCTGGGACCTTAATGTTTGCATTGCCCAGTTAATGCAACCTCCTTTGAACCTCTGTCTTCTGCAGAGCTTAAGTACTTAACTTGGAAAACTGTTTTCCTAGTGGCTATCACTTCTGCCAGGCGCATAAGTGAGTTGTAAGCCCTGTCAGTAGAAACTGACTTTATTTTCCTCAGGACTAACAGGAAGTTTTGCCTAAGGTGGTTTCAGAGTTTCATCTTAATCAATCTATCTCCTTCCAGTGTTTTCACTGACCATTCTTCCTCTGGTGAGAGGAGATTGCACAGTTTAGATGTTAAGAGGGCCCTAAGTTACTATATAGAGCTGCACTAAAGGTCACAGGTTCGAATCCTCCAACTTTTTCTCACTATGGTGAGGTCGGAAAAGGAAACCTGCCACTAAGAGATCCATTGCCAGGTGGATTGTCTCTTGTATCCAATTTTGTTATCAAAACTGGGGAAAGTTCCCCTTCAGGCCTGAGGGCTCATTCTACCAGAGGTACAGCTCATGCGCTCTAGCTGCTGCCAGAGACATCCCTATCTTAGAGATATGTCAAGCAGCTACCTGGAAAACGGTACATACTTTCACCAAGCATTACTCCCTGGATGTCCAGGCCAGGAGGGATGCTCGGTTTGGCACAGCCGTGCTTCAGAGCCTATTCCCTAAGTAGGTTCTGTCCCTCCTCCATGGAGGTACTGCTGTGTATTCTGCAATTGTCATAATATAGCAAGACTTCATGTTGTTTGAAGAAAAAATTACTCACCTTAGTAATGTTGTTTCTTCTAATGGAGTCTTGCTATATTATGACCTCCCCCCAGCCTGCCCCTCTCAGAACTTCTACTTGGGTATGGGGTGGGCAGCCTAGTGTGGGCGCTAGTTATGCCCATTATATGTTTTCCACCCCTTCTTGGGGTTTTGGGGTGTGATGTTTTTATTTTTATGTCATATTATTACTTATATTATATTATGCTTCTGGTCCCCTGACTTGAGTCTTTGTGTTGGGACCAGGAGTATGTCTTAATAGTCAGGTAGCCAGTTGGCTAGTGTAGGTTACAGCTTCACACAGACCTTAGTGAGTTTTGCTCGTAAAGATCTGACAGTTTAGGTTTGAAATAACCCAGACAGAGCTTCTCTAACCGAGCTCGCGCTCCAAGTTCCATTCTTAGAATGGGAGTTAACTGTTTCACCTCCGGAGCAGTTCTAATGGTGGGACAAACTGCAATTGTCATAATATAGCAAGACTCCATTAGAAGAAACAACATTACTAAGGTGAGTAATTTTTTCTTCTTGCACATCTCTTTTTCTGAAAGATGCTACCCTCTTGGACTTTGTTGATTCCCTTGAAGTATTTGAAAGTTTCTATCATGTCCCCCTCTCCTCCTTTCCTCGAGGCTATACATCTTAAGCTCCTTTAGTCTTTCTTTATATGTCTTCTGGTGCAGACCCTGCGCCATTTTGGTTCCATCCTCTGGACAGCCTCCACCCTGTCTGTGTCTTTGCGGAGATGGGGTCTCCAGAACTGTACACAGTACTCCAGATGTGGTCTTACCAACTGTCTGTATAGAGGGCCAACAACTTCCTGTTTTGTACTGGATGCCTCTCCCTATGCATATAAACAAGCAAGGGGGAACAAAGTAGACCCTCTGTGCACAGAGGCCATGAAAATTTGGGAATTGGCCTACTCACTAAAAGCTTCCCTGCAGGCCATTCATGTACCAGGAAAAGACAATATCCTGGCAGATGCCTTAAGCAAGATCAACCAGGCACATCACGAATGGTCTCTGAACAGACAGGTACTAGACTCAGTGTTCAGACGATCGAGCACCCCAGAGGTAGATCTCTTTGCCTCTCACAAGAATCACATGTTGCCCCTCTTTTGACGCAGACCACCAGTCGGGGGTACAATTCCCCTGGACGTCCTAGTCCTGGACTGGTCAGGAACGCATTTGTATGCCTTCCCTCTCATCTTCAGAGTGTTACTCAAACTCATGTCACAGCCTGCGTCCATGATACTGATAGCACCAGACTGGGTCAGACAGCCATGGTATCCCATTCTGCTGTCAATGTCAGTGTCCACACCAATCCTCCTACCCAGGAGGTACAACCTATTATTAACTTCCCACCAAGGGAAGGTCCTGTATCCGAACCTCAGGTCTCTCAGGCTCAAGGCCTGACTCTTGAGGACTTAGAGTTTGCAATTTTGCAACTTTCCCATGTTGTTCTGGATATCCTAAAAGGATATAGAAAACCATCCACTAAGAAAACCTATAGTGCTAAATGGAAACGTTTTTCTGTTTGGTGTGATGCCAGACATATTTCTCCTTCTCTGGCAGAGATCCCACTATTGTTAGAATATCTTACTGAACTGCATTCTCAAGGTCTGAGACATACATCACTGAAGGTGCCTTTGGGATCAATTTCAGCTTTTATTTCAGCAGGGAAAATTGTTTCCCTTGCATCTAACCCTATTTTCAAAAAATTATTTGAAGGGTTAGCTTATGTACATCCTCCTATTAAAGAACCAGTCCCAGTATGGGATCTGAACATTTGCATTGCTCAGCTTATGAAACCTCCATTCAAGCCAGTTTCATTAGCACATTTGCAAAATATCATATGGAAAACTGTGTTTTGGTAGCAGTCACTTCTGCTAGAAGAATAAGTGAATTGCAAACATTGTGTGTGGAAAATTATTTATGTTTTCATAATGATGAAGTAGTACTTCGTACTAATAGGAGGTTTCTCCCTAAGGTGGTTTCTGATTTCCACTTGAATCAGTCCATGACACTGCCAGTCTTCTTCACAGAACATGCCAGTTCAGGAGAGCGCAGGCTCCATAGCTTGGATGTTAAAAGGGTATTGAGTTACTATCTAACCCACACCAAAGATCACAGAGGTGATAAACGCAACTTTTTCTCACTTATGGGGATATGGGAAAGGGCACTCCAGCCTCCAGGAGATCAGTCTCTCGCTGGATAGTTCAGTGCATTCAGTTTTGTTACACAAAATGTGGAAAGCAGGCTTTAGGGCCCACTCTACTAGGGGCACAGCTGCTTCTATAGCAGTTTCTCTGGATATCCCTTTAGTGGAGATCTGTAAAGCAGCTACCTGGAGAACAGTACACACCTTTACTAAACATTATAGTTTGGACTTGCAGTCCAGGAGTGATACCAGGTTTGGCACCGCAGTCCTGCAGAGCTTCTTTCCTAATTAGGTTCTCTGCCCACCTCCAAAGGTACTGCTTTGAAGTCTGCAAAGAGTTATGAATATAAGAAGAATACATGGGGTTAGAAGAAAAAATTACTCACCTTAGTAATCTTGTTTCTTCCAATGTATTCTTCCATATTCATAACTTTCCCTCCCTTCCTCCCCTTCCAGAACCAGAGCCTCTGAATGGTCTTCTTACTTGGCAGTCCCAAACACAGGCACACTTACTTTAATCCTGTGGGGTTTTATATTACCTTTCTTTTCCCAGGTGATTCTGGGTGTTTCAGGTAGGTCTAATACCACAATCATTAGTATCAGTTGTAGTGGTAGTTATAGAACAGAGTTGTCTATATCAAGCAGTTTTTTAGCTTGAGTTATTTAGGTTGCCTTGTGGGCTTATTAGAAATCTGAGACATTGATAGAATGTGCAGCAGATGAGGGCAGCAGTTTGAATATTGTCACGTGCCAATGATTCCATCATTAGCATATAGTTCCATTCTCCGAGCAGTTCTACTGGGCAGGCTAACTGCAGAGAGTTATGAATGTGGAAGAATACATTGGAAGAAACAAGATTACTAGGGAGAGTGATTTTTTTCTTCTCTGGCAGCTAAAATACCTTCTGATTTGGCTGCAGATTTGGGAGAAATGGCTAAAAATGGAATTGAGGCTTCTAAGCAGCAATTCCATGTAATAGTGGATGTCAGTGATTTGGCATACAGGGCATTGGCCACATCTTTATCCCTCGGAAGGTTTTTCATGGCTGAGAACCACAAACCTGTCACAAGACACCCAGACAAAAGCCTTGGATTTTCCTCTGGTCTAGAAGTCCCTGTTTGGGGAACAGACTGAGGCCTACATGAAGAAAATAGACTATTCAAACAACATGAAGTCTTGCTATATTATGACATATGCAGTATAACCCCAGGTTAGAACTGCTCCGGAGGTGAAAGAGTTAACTTTCCATGCAGGGCATGGAATCTTGAGCGCGAGCTCGGTTGAACACTCTGTCTGTTGAAGCTCAAACTTAAACTGTCAGATTCTTTACTCCGCCTCACTGAACAGTCGCCCGGAGATTCCTCCTGCTGCTTGGTTCGCTTGTCGGTTTTAAAGTGTAATTCTTGCTTTTTTTTATCGAATTTAACCGCAATCGCCGGTTCAAGCTCTGTCTGTGGTATTGTAAGTAATAGATAGGCTTTTGTTTATTTTCTTCTGTGTGAACTTGTAACGTCTTTTCGGTTCAGTTTGAACCGATCAGATTGGGTTTAAAATTACTTTCTAGTCCTTTAGAGTGCGGTTCCTGGTTCTTATCGGTTCTGAAAAACGGATTTTATTACGGTTTTTTCCACGACCCGTGACACGGTTGGGAACCGATAAGACAGTCTTGCTTGGCGGATTGCCATTAACGGGCAAGTTTTGGTTAGGCTGGCACTATGTCTGAGAAACCCAAAAGAAAAACTGGACCCACTGGGTTTCAGCACTGTGGCCTCTGTGGGGAAGCCTTTGCTAAGGCTGACCCACAGACCACTTGTATATATTGTCTGGGGTTTGACCACCTCAATGCAGACTGCCAGATTTGTAAGAATTTTCCTGCTGCCACCGTGGAAAAGAGAGTCGGTAGGCTCAGGGAAAGGGAGGCCAAAAAGTCCGCTGACCCGGATGGCCAGCCCGGTTCGGTTCCAACTGAACCTGAGGGAGTGCCCTCTGACCAGGGCGATACTTCCTTGGGCAAACGAAGAGCCAGCTCTGAGGAGCCGGTACCAACTAAAAGGACTAGAAAGTCAGCTAGTTTGGGGCCAAAAGTTCTTTCTCTAACCGCTGAGGAAATAGCCAAAGCTATTCAAATTGTCCAGTCTCTTTCCCCAGTTCCGTCCGAACCGACACCATTAGGGAAGCGGTTGGTTCGGACGGTTCCTGCGGTTCAAGATTATGATTTTGAGGATTTTTATGAACCGGAGGAAGGGGAGGAGGGGTATGAGGAGAGTGAGTGTGATTTTGAAAGTCTGGATGTGCCCATTGAACCGGACATCTCTCCAGACAGACCTTCAGGGGTTTCCTCCCAGGCTATCTGAGTCCCTTCTCATTTTTTGTTTTACAAGAAAGTTGCTGAGACTCTGCAACTCCCTGTTGAGGAAGCTGTTGATGATCAAGAAGAGCCTGATTTTGTGGAAATGATGGATATTCCAGAGTCTAGGAGACTGTCTATTCCTTGCACAAATCTTTTAGGAAACAGACAGTAAAATTCTGAAAACTCCTCATTCTATCCTCCTGTGGATGAAAGGATGGACAAGAGGTATGCTTTATCAGGCTCTGATACGGAGTTCCTCTCCCAGCAATGCAGCCATGTGGGGTAGTGCAGGCTGCAGCCTGTGACAAGGCTTATATTCCTCTAGCCTCTCACCCTCCTGAAAAGGATTCCAGGAGGATGGATGCCATGGCAAAGAAACAGTACATGGCAGCATCTTTGGGACTCAGACAGGCAAATTATATGGCTTACGCAGCTAGGTACCAGAAATCCAGATGGGATACTGTCCTGGCCTTAGCAAAACAGGCCCCTGACCAGCTTGCCAGGGAGCTGGAGCAGGTGACTGCGGATGGTATTGAGGCATCCAAGGTGCAATTTCATGCTGCAGTAGACTCTAATGATGTTTCATCAAGAGTCATGGCTACATCTGTGTCTCTTCACAGAATGGCCTGGCTCAGATGTACTGCCCTGTCACAGGATACTAGTCTAAGGCTATGGATTTTCCTGTTGTGGGCAATTCTCTGTTTGGGGAGCAGACAGAGAATTATATGAAGAAAATGGATGAGTATAGGACCACCTACAGGAGTGCACAGGCCAAAGAAAGGCAAGCCACTCCTCAAAGGCAGCATGTCAGGGGCAGGCAGGCCTTTTCATAGCCTTTTACCAAGCCCAGGCCTCCTGTTCTGCTTATGCCCAGAGGGGTTCTTTAGAGGAAGGGCAGAAGGGTTCTAGTAAGCCTGCTTCTACCCCTCAACCCAAAGCCCCTGCAAAACAGGCTCCTGATGGGGTGGCCAGGCCGATTCTCCACTAACGGTAGGGGCAGGCTGGCTTACTTTGTCCAGGACTGGAAGTCTTTAACATCAGACAAGTGGGTCCTGGAAGTAGTAAGCCAGGGACTGGTTCTCAGCTTCAAAAATTTCGAAGATGAGAGCCAGGTCTTTTCCACCTGCAAACCCATCAGAAGCACTTGCCCTGGAAACAGAAGTTTCTTCCCTCCTGGCTCTCAGAGCCGTGGAAAGGGTTCCAACCATACACCAGGGCAAAGGGTTATACTCCAGGTACTTCCTTACCCCAAAAAAGACAGGAGAATGGCCCATCCTGGATCTCAGGTGTTCAAACAAGCACCTTTAAAACCAAAGTTCAAAATGGTGACTCTGGGGATTATTTTTATTTTTCTAAGGCCAGGGACTGGCTAGCCTCCCTGGACCTCAAGGATGCCTACTTCCATGTTCTCATCAGAAGCTCCCATCGAAAGTACCTCAGATTCGAACTGCCCTCAGGCCATTACCAGTTCAGAGCAATGCCCTTCGGCCTCACCTTGGCCCCGAGGGTGTTCACAAAATGCCTGGCAGTAGCAGTTGCTCATTTAAGAAGACAAAAGATTGCCATCTTTCCTTTTCTGGACGACTGGCTCATTGTAGGCCAGTCTCCAGAACAGGTCAAACTACACTTACAAGTAACCCAGCAACTGCTTACATCTCTAGGTTTCCTTCTCAATCTTCCAAAGTCAGTTCTGAGCCTGTCCAGCTTCTCACCTTCATAGGCGCAGAACTGAACACAAAGAAGCCAGAGCCTTCCTCCTCTGGAAAGAGCAAGGACCTTGGTCTCTCTGGCCTCTTCTTTCACCCTGCAGGTCTCTCGACCAGCAGGGCATTTTCTACAGCTCCTGGGGCACATGGCTGCTTCTACAGCAGTGGTGCAAGGAGCAAGATTTCAGATGAGGGACATCCAATTCCATTTGAGAGCCTTTTGGTCTCAAAGGACAGATCTTCTAACCAAATTGATTCCAGTGACTCGAACCCTGATCCAGGCCCTTCAGTGGTGGCAGGATCAGAACAATCTGAGACAGGGGGTTCCCTTCACTCCCCAGTCTCATTCCTTGACCCTTACTACAGATGCATCCCTTTTGGGGTGGGGAGCTCACATGGGCGACCTTTCCACCCAAGGGCTGTGGTCCCCTCAGGAATCTCTGCTCCACATCAATTTGCTGGAGCTCAGAGCAGTTTTCTAGCACTCCAGGTTTTTTCCACATCTGTTCAGAACAAGGTTGTTCAGATCAGAACAGACAATACCACTACAATGTGGTACATCAACAAGCAAGGGGGCACTCGGTCTACGGCCTTGTGCACCGAAGCAATGAAGTTGTGGTCTCTGGCTTATTCTCTGAACGCCTCCCTTACGGCAGTTCACCTCCCAGGAAAGGACAATGTCCTAGCGGATGCTCTCAGCAGGATTTCCCAGGGCCATCACGAATGGGCACTGGACCCCTAGTACTGGAGGTAGTATTTGCCAGATGGAGCACCCCGCAAATAGATCTCTTTGCAGCCCCAGACAATCACCAACTTCCCCTTTTTCGCTGCAGGCCCCCAGTGTTGGGCTCAGTCCCTCTGGATGCCTTCCTCCTCAGTTGGGAAGGGAAGTTCCTCTATGCTTTTCCCCCCTTCCCCCTTCTTTTCAAGGTGCTAGTCAGAATCAGATCTCAATCCTGCAAGATGATTCTGATTGCTCCAGATTGGGCCAGGCAGCCCTGGTACCCACTCCTCATGTCCTTAGCAGTCCATCTTCCCCTGTGTCTTCCCAGGAATCACAACCTGTTAACCTGTGCCCAGGGGAGAGTTTGGTATCCGAACCTCAAATCTCTCAATCTCAAGGCATGGCTCTTGAAGAGTTGGAGTTTGTTGACCTACACCTTTCCCAAGTTGTATTGGATATATTGAAGGCCTCTAGGAAGCCTTCCACCAGGGCTACTTATAATTCAAAATGGAAGAGATTTTCCATTTGGTGTGCTGGTAAACATATTTCCCCAGAATCTGCTGGCGTGCCCATGATCCTGGATTATTTGGTGCATTTGAATTCCTTGGGGCTGAGACCAGCTACCCTAAAAGTGCACTTGGCAGCTGTGTCTGTCTTCTTATCAGCAGGTAAGCGCTCTTCTTTTTCAGCTCACCCTGTGTTCTCCAGTTTTTTAAAGGGTTGCTTCACCAACCCTCCGGGACCTCTGCCCTGCTTGGGATCTTAATATTTGTATTGCTCAGCTTATGCAACCCCTTTGAGCTATTGTCTTCAGCAGAGCTACTTGACTTGGAAAACTGTGTTTCTGGTAGCCATCACCTCTGCCAGGTGCATAAGTGAGCTACAAGCATTGTCAGTGGAGCCTGATTTTATCTCCTTTCATAGAGATAAGGTGGTCCTCAGGACTAACAGGAAGTTTTGCCTAAGGTGGTTTCAGACTTCCACCTTAATCAATCCATGTCTCTTCCTGTGTACTTCACTGACCATTCCTCCTCTGGTGAGAGGAGATTGCACAGTTTAGATGTCAAAAGAGCCCTTAGTTACTATATAGAACGTACTAAGGGTCACAGGTTTGAATCCTCCAATTGTTCCTCACTTATGGTGAGGTTGGTAAAGGAAACCTGCCACTAAAAGATCCATTGCCAGGTGGATTGTCTCTTGTATCCAATTCTGCTATGAAAACTGGGTAAGGTTCCTCCCTCAGGCCTCACTCTACCAGAGGTACAGCTGCGTCTCTGGCTGCTGCCAGGGACATTCCTATCCTAGAGATATGTCAAGCAGCTACCTGGAAAACAGTTCACACTTTACTAAGCATTACTCCCTGGATATCCAGGCTAGGAGTGATGCTCGATTTGGCACAGCTGTGCTTCAGAGCCTATTTCCCAAGTAGGTTCTGTCCCTCCTCCATGGAGGTACTGCTGTGTAGTCTGCATATGTCATAATATAGCAAGACTTCATGTTGTTTGAAGAAAAAATTACTCACCTTAGTAATGTTTCTTCTAATGGAATCTTGCTATATTATGACCTCCCCCCCGCCTGCCCCTCTCAGAACCTCTATGTTTGGGATGTGGGTGGGCAGTGCAGTGTTGGCACTTCATAGATGCCCACTTTATTTTCACCCTTTCTTAGGGTGCTTAGGTGTTGTGCTTATTTTTTCTTTCTTGAATCCCCTGACTTGAGTCTTTGTTTTGGGATCAAGAATAAAAATGGGTTTTTGTAGTTAGTAGCCAGTGGGCTAGTGTAGGTTTACGGCTTCCACACAGAACCTTAGTGAGTTTTTGCTCGTAAAGATCTGACAGTTTAAGTTTGAGCTTCAACAGACAGAGTGTTCAACCGAGCTCGAACTCAAGATTCCATGCCCTGCATGGAAAGTTAACTCTTTCACCTCCGGAGCAGTTCTAACCTGGGGTTATACTGCATATGTCATAATATAGCAAGACTCCATTAGAAGAAACAACAGTACTAAGGTGAGTAATTTTTTCAAATAGGACTTCCTATAGGAGTGCTACAGCCAAAGAAAAGGCTGCCACACCTCAAAAACAGCGAGATAGGGGAAGCGGGCAGGCCTTACCTGAGGCCTTTCTACCAAGTCCAGGCTTTCCCTGTCTATCAGCAACAGCTTGGATACTTTAGGGGAAAGGGCAGGAGAGGTGTCACTCATTCCAGCCCGGCTTCCCAACCCAGGACACGAGCTAAACAGACTCTCTGAAGAGTCGTGGTTCGTCTCCCTAGTTCCAGTAGGGGGCAGGCTTGCCCACTACCTCTAGAAATGCCAGTCTATAACATCAGACAAATGGGTTCTAGAGGTGGTGGGCAAAGGCCCTGCTTTAAATTTCAAACAATTCCCCAGATTGAGAGCAAGGCTTGTTCAAGCCTGCCTGTCCAGCAGAAATCTACCTATGGGAAACAGAAGTTACAACCCTCCTTCAGGACAGGGCAGTGAAACCTGTCCCTCTGTCCCAAAGAGGGAAAGGATTGTATTCAAGGTACTTCCTGACCTTGAAGAAAAATGGGACTTGGTGACCCATTCTGGATTTAAGGTTCCTGAACACACACCCTAACGGTAGCCTGTCAAGATGGTGACTGAACAACGGCGACTGGTCATAACGGCGACTTGAATTACAGCCCCAACATTTTTAGCAACTGGCGGATCCCCCTACCCTGAGGTATGCCTCCCTGGAGTTGGAATATATAATAGGGTGTGTGTGGGGCACAGCCCCCCATAAGGGGTGTGTGTGGGGGGGGGCAAAGCTTTTCGCAAGAAAAGCTGTTTTGTGCTATTGTTGCCTATGTGGAATTGGTGCTGTTGAGACTAGTCGCCTTACTGCAGTCACCATTCTGACATGGAACCCACCTAACAAAGCCAAAATTCAAGATGGTCACCCTGGCTATGATATTGCCCACTTTCAGGCAAGGAGACTGGTTAGCATTCATAGACCTCAAGGATGCTTATTTCCACATTCCTATCAGGCAGTCACACAGAAATTACCTAAGGTTCAGACTGCCGTCAGGTCATTACCAATTCAAACAACATGAAGTCTTGCTGTATTCTGACTATATGCAGTTAGCCCCACCACTTGAACTGCTCCAGAGAGTAAAGGGTTAACTCTTTGCAAAGGCATAGAACTTTGAGCTCAAGCTCGGTTTTCAAACCTTTGTCTGTGGTACTCTGAAATGTAACTGTCAGATTTCTTACTCCGCCTAACTGTGAAGTAGCTCCGGAGATCCCTCCTGCGCTTCGGTTCGGTAATAGTTCAAATCAGTCGATTCTTTAAACCATTTCATCAGAATATTAGTATTCAAACAACATGAAGTCTTGCTGTATTCTGACAATCTGCAGTTAGCTCCAGTCTTTGAACTGCCCCAGAGTGTAGAGGGTTAATTTTCTATGCAGTGCATAGAACGTCGAGTTCGAACTCGGTTGAGGTCTCTGTCTGCAGCACTTTGAAACCCAACCGCCAGATTCTTTACTCCGACTCACTGAACAGTCGCTCCGGAGATTTCTCCTTCTGCTCAGTTCAAAGTCGGCTAAAGTGTCGTTTTTTCCGCTTAACTCCCGTGAGTATTACGGTTCAGGCACTGTCCGCTGCACAGTAAGTACTTAGGTAGTAGTTCTGGGTTATTTGTGGAAATTGTAAACAACTTTTCTCGATCGGTTCGGCTGAACCGATCCAACATATTTGAATTCTGTGTTTTCTCCTTTAGTGTGTGGTTACTGGTCCTAATCGGTTTAAAAAAAAAAAACGTGTTTTAACGTCTTTTTCCAATACCCGTAACATGATTAGAGACCGATAAGGGAGTTTTGCCTGGCGATTGCCAAAAAAAGGGTAAGTTTGGTTAGGTTGGCCATGTCTGAGAAACCCAAGAGAAAACTGGACCCACTGGGTTTCAGCACTGCAGTGAGTGTGGGGAGGTCTTTGCTAAGGCCGATCCCCACACCACCTGTGTTTGTCTGGGGTTTGACCACCTTGATACAGACTGCCAAATATGTAAAAACTTTCCTAAGTCTACCCTGGAAAAAAGATTAGGTAGACTTAAGGAAAAGGAGGCCGAGAAGTCCGCTGACTCGGATGGCCAGCCTGGTTCAGTTCCGACTGAACCAGAAGGAGTGTCCTCTGACCAGGGCGATACTTCTTCTGGCAAGATTAGAGCTGATCCTGAGGGATCGGTTCCTACGAAGAGGAAACGTAAAGAAAAATCAGCCGGTTCGGATCCGGAGTTTCATGTTCCGACCACTAATGAGATTGCCCGAGCAATTCGGATTGTTGAATTGCTGCTCCCGGTTCCGTCGGATCTGGCTCAGTTAGCTAGGGGTTCGGTTCAGTCGGTTCCTCCGGTTCAGGATTATGCCCCTGAAGAATTTTATGACCCGGAATTTGAGGAGGAGGGGAATTATGAGCAAGATTTTATTTGTTTATTTTATTTTTTATTTAGTTTTTGTTGACTGGGTAAGTGCACTAGACAAATCCTGCCTATTTTCAGGCACGACCCAGGGGGAAGGGGTACAGATGAATGCCAACTGACCTTGAACCAGATTAAGCGGTTGGTGGTATTTTTTTTAGTGAATGAGAGAAATCTGGCCAGGACACCGGGGAAAATTCCCCTACTCTTTTCGATAAGTGCCATGGGATCTTTAACAGCCACCTGAACTACCACCAGAACAGGCAGATGGGACCTCGGTTTAACGTCTCATCCGAAAGACGGCACCTCTGAAGTGCAGCGCCCCTTTCATGCTGCACTACAGTGTTAGTACTGGGATATTAACCCAAGTGCCAGATGTGGGAACTAAACCCACAGCCCTCTGATCTCCCAGCCTCAGAGGCGAGTGTGCTACCTACTGAGCCACCGACACTGGTATAGATGATGAGTATGATGGAGCAGAAAGTCTGGATGTGCCCATTGAACCGGACATCTCCCCAGACAGACCTTCTGGTGTTTCCCCTCCTAGGCTCTCTGAGTCCACTCCCCACTATCTGTTCTACAGAAAAGTGGCTGAAACCCTCCAGCTCCCTATGGAAGAGGCTAAAGAGGATCAAGAGGAGCCTGATTTTGTTGAAATGATGGACATCCCAGAGTCCAGGAGGCTATCTATTCCCATACACAAATCTTTTGGGAAACGGACACAAAAAATGTTAGTCTCCAAATTCTGTACCTCCTGTTGATAAAAGAATGGACAGGAGGTATACCTTATCAGGCTCAGACACAGAGTTTTTCTATCAACAATGCAGCCGTGTTGGGGTCGTGCAGGCTGCAGCCTGTGACAGGGCTAATGTTCCCTTGGCTTCACACCCCCCAGATAAAGACTCCAGGAGGATGGATGCCTTGGCAAAGAAACGGTACATGGCATCCACTTTGGTACTCAGGCAGGCTAATTATATGGTCTATACAGTCAGGTACCAGAAGTCCAGGTGGGACACTGTACTGGCTAAACAGCCCCCCCCCCCAGCTGGCCAAGGAGCTGGAGAAGGTGGCTGCTAATGGGATTGAGGCATCTAAGGTACAATTTCATGTTGCTGTGGACTCCAATGATGTATCATCAAGAGTCATGGCTACATCTGTGGCTCTGCGGAGAATGGCTTGGCTCAGATGTACTAGCCTCTCTCAGGACACCCAGGCTAAGGCCATGGATTTCCCTGGGAAAGGTAATTCTCTGTTTGGGGAGCAGAGAATCACATGAAAAAGATGGAGGAATATAGGACCACTTATAGGAGTGCACAGGCCAAGGAGAGGCAGGCAACTCCTCAAAGGCAGCAATCTAGGGGCAGGGGCAGGCGCAGGCCTTCATACAGGCCTTTCTATCAAGCGCAGGCCTCGTCTCCCTTTTCACAGTGGGGGTTCTTCAGAGGGAGAGGCAGAAGGGGGATGAGCAGGGCTGCATCCACTCCTCAACCTAAGGCCCCTGCCAAGCAGACACCCTGATGGGTCTGCCCGGGTCGACTCCCCTATCCCTGTAGGGGGCAGGCTGGCTTACTTTGTCCAGGACTGGATGTCCTTTACTTCAGACAAGTGGGTCCTGGAAGTAGTAAGCCAGGGACTGGGTCTCAGCTTCAAAAAATTACTGAAGATGAGAGCCAGATCTTTTCCACCTGCAAGTCTCTCCGAAACCCTTGTCCTAGAGGCAGAGGTTTCATCTCTTCTGGCCTTAAGAGCCATAGAAAGAGTTCCTGCTCTACACCGGAGCAAAGGTCTGTACTCCAGGTACTTCCTTATCCCAAAAAAGACAGGGGAGTGGTGACCCATCCTTGATTTAAAATACCTGAACAAACATCTTTTAAAACCAAGGTTCAAGATGGTGACTGTGGGAATAATTCTTCCCTCCCTAAGGCCAGGGGACTGGCTAGCCTCCCTGGATCTCAAAGATGCATACTTTCACATCCCCATCAGGTGCTCCCACAGAAAAAACCTCAGGTTCCAGTTTCCCTCAGGCCATTATCAATTCAAAGCAATGCCCTTCGGTCTAACATCAGCTCCAAGGGTTTTCACAAAGTGCCTGGCAGTAGTAGTTGCCTTTCTAAGAAGGCAAAAGATTTCCATTTTTCCATATCTGGACGACTAGCTCATAGTGGGTCAGTCTCCAGACCAAGTCAAGTCAGACCTGCAAGTGACTCAGCAGGCGCTCACTTCCCTGGGATTTCTTCTCAACCTCCCCAAGTCAGTTCTCGAACAGCAGCTTCTTACCTTTATTGGGGCAGAGCTAGATACTGTCAAAGCAAGAGCCTTTCTTCCCCTGGAAAGGGCAAGAGTTCTTACAGAACTGGCTTCTTCCTTCAGCCTTCAGGTGGCCTGATCAGCAAGGCACTTCCTTCAGCTCTTGGGCCACATGGCAGCTTCTACAGCGGTGGTCCAAGGGGCAAGATTCCAGATGAGGGACATTCAGTTCTACCTGTGGGCCTTTTGGTCCCAAAGGAAGGATCCTCTTACCAAACTGATTCCAGTGACTCGGACACTGATCCAAGCTCTTCAATGGTGGCAGGATCAGGACAATTTAAGGCAAGGGGGTCCCATTTGTCACTCAGTCTCAATCAGTGGTCCTTACCATAGATGCTTCCCTTTTGGAGTGGGGAGCCCATCTGGGGGCTCTCACAGCGCAGGGACTGTGGCCCTGCAGGCTTTCTCTCAGTCAGTGCAGAACAAGGTGGTTCAGGTCAGAACAGACAACACCACCACCATGTGGTACATCAACAAGCAGGGAGGCACTCAGTCCATGGCCTTGTGCACAGAAGCCATGAAATTGTGATCTCTGGCTTATTCTCTGCAGACCTCTTGATAGCAGTCCACCTTCCAGGGAATGACAATGTGCTAGCAGATGCACTGAGCAGGATCTACCAGGGCCAACACGAATGGTCCCTGGACCCTCTGGTGTTGAAAGTGATTTTTTCAAGATGGGGCACTCCAGAGATGGATCTCTTTGCAGCCCCAGACAATCACCAACTTCCTCTGTTTTGTTGCACACCCCCCAGTCTTGGGCTCAGTCCCTCTGGATGCTCTGACGTTGAACTGGGAAGGGAAATTTATCTATGCCTTCCCTCCCTTTCCTCTACTGTTCAAGGTTCTGGTCAAGATAAGGTCACAACCCTGCAAAGTGATTCTGATTCCTCCAGATTGGGCCAGGCAGCCCTGGTACCCCCTCTTACTGTCCCTAGCAGTCCATCTTCCCCTGTCTCTTCCCAGGAATTACAACCTGTTAACCTCCTTTCAGGGGAGGATCTGGTACCCCAATCTTTGGTCTCTCAATCTCAAGGCATGGCTCTTTAAGAGTTAGAGTATGCAGATTTGCATCTGTCCCAAGGGGTTCTGGATATTCTCAAAGGCTTTCCGAAAGCCTACCACCAGAAAGACTTATAACTCCAAATGGAAAAGATTCAGCATTTGGTGTTCCAAGAAGCATATATCTCCAGACGCTGCTGAATTGCCTACAGTTCTGGACTATATGGTCCATCTTAATGGCCTAGGCCTCAGACTAGCTACTCTCAGGGTGCACTTGTCAACTGTCTCTGCTTTTCTGTCAATGGGAAAGCCTTCCTCACTGTCATCTCACCCTGTATTCTGTAAATTTTTCAAGGGATTGCTTCATACCGATCCTTCCTTTAGGGATCCTGCCTCTGCCTGGGACTTAAATGTTTGCATTGCTCAACTTATGCAACCCCCGTTTGAGCCTAAGTACTTGACTTGGAAAACTGAGTTTTTGGTAGCTATTACCTCTGCCAGACGTATCAGTGAATTGCAAGCCCTGTCAGTGGAACCTGATTTTATCTCATTTCACATGCATAAAGTGGTCCTTAGAACCAATAGAAGGTTCTTGCCCAAAGTGGTTTCAGACTTCCATTTAAACCAGTCTGTGTCTCGCCCTGTTTTCTTCACTGATCATTCTTCCTCAGGAGAGAGGAGGCTACACAGTTTAAATGTCAAAAGTGCCCTTAGTTACTACATAGAGTGTACCAAGGGTCACAGGTGTGACTCCCTTCAGTTGTTCCTCACTTATGGACAAGGCCCCTAGAATTCTGCGGCCACAGAATTTTGCGCAGAACTTGCAGTCTACCGCAGAACTTCTGCGGTGCCGCAGAATTCACTCTTCTTGTTGATTTTTTTATTAATATTTCTGTTTATACATGGAATCTGGTTCCCTTCCCCACTTTTTATATCCAAAACCCCCCCATATGTTCAGAATGTGATGTTATCATTGCTAAAACATCATACACTAGCTAATGAAATGGCTGCATTCTGCAACAGAAATGAACAGTCACTTATCTACCACAGCTCCCACTGCCAAAGACGGTGGCACAGCACATCATGCATGGTGATATTTGCTCAACCTGCACTACAGCCTAATACAATTTTCAGTCTTATACTGTTGCACTAGGGCCAACTTAAACAAAACCTTGTCAATAGCACAGACCTGTTAAGTCCGTACCTCACTTTGTACAAACCTATTTGTGCCTTTAAGGTATAGAGACACTATCTGAAATGAATAACTGGTAAAATGAATTTAACTGTCTAAACTTTTAAGAAAAATAAAGAAATTATGCCCAGAAAAGTGAAATATAATAATGTGTAGACCTGTTGAAAGAACAGACCTTTTAAATAAATAATTTGCACTGTATGCATTTTTGCCAGGGTTAATTACATATTGTCATTGGTTGATAGAATCGCCTAAAAGTTATTGAGAAATGTTGTATGCAGGGACAGCTGTTGGGCCAGAGGGTAGCATGCTGTGTTTTCGTGCTGACCTGTATAAATGAGGATGCAAGATCATGGAAATTAAAAAAAATATATATACATACACACACACACATATGGTATCTCTGTCTCTGTCACACCACACACACACGTATATTTGTATGTATGTTACAGATTGCATATAAATATATAAGTGATACCCAGTGGGAACCTCATGAGTGGTGTAGAAAGCACATACAAATACATAAGTGATAGATAGTGGAAACCTCATTAGTGAAAAAGATAGCATATAGAAATACCTTATTTATCACATAAGATCCCCTCTGCATATGTCATTTATTTATACAGCAGGCTAGGACCTTAAGGGAGAGACATTTGTTTTGCTTTTTTAGGCATAAAATTATTTTTATAAGTCTGTTATCCTGATTGCTATAACCACTGCCATGAAAGTGAAGTCAGGATGACAAGCTGACACTGATGTGGTAGTTTGTTAGTGCCGCAGAACTTCCGCAGAATTTACAAGCCACCACTGCAGAAGTTCTGCGGCAAATGGTAGTCTTGCCGCAGAACTTGGTCCCACTCTGCCGCAGAAAAGTAGGGGCCCTGCTTATGGAGAAGTGGGAAAGGGCAAACCTGCCACCAAAAGATCTGTTGCGAGGTGGATTGTGTCTTGTATACAATTCTGCTATGAAAAACTGGGAAAAACTCCACCCTCAGGCCTGAGGGCTCATCCCACAAGAGGGATAGCTGCTTCCCTGGCTGTAGCCAGGGATATTCCTCTCCTAGAAATTTGTCAAGCAGCCACCTGGACAACAGTCCATACCTTTACCAAGCATTACTCTCTGGATATCCAGGCTAGTAGTGATGCTCGGTTTGGCACAACAGTACTTCAGAGCCTATTCCCAAAGTAGGTTCTGTCCCTCCTCCTTGGAGGTACTGCTTGATAGTCTGCAATTGTCAGAGTACAACAAGACTTCATGTTGTTTGAAGAAAAAATTACTCACTTTAGTAATTATATTTCTTCTAATGGAGTCTTGCTGTATTCTGACCTCCCTCCCTGCCTCCCCTCTCAGAACCTGTTTTTGGGAAGTGGGTGGGCAGGTGCAGTGTTGCACCCCAGGGGTGTATTTGCTGGCACACCCTCCTCCCTTTTGTTTTGGTGCTTTTTTATTAGTGTTATTTTTTGAGTACATTGTGTTTAGTTTTTGGGTTTCCTGACTTGAGTCTTCCTTGGGAATCCAAAACTTTTCAGCCAGTTGGCTAGTAGAATTTTTACAACTTCCACATAGAATTTTTAGTTTAGTTGGGCTCATAAGTATCTGACGGTTTGAGTTAAAAACACTCCAGACAGAGACTTCAGCCGAGCTCGAGCTCAGCGTTCCATGCCCTGCGTGGAAAGTTAACCCTTAGTTCTCCAGGGCAGTTCAAAGGTTGGGAATCACTGCAATTGTCAGAATACAGCAAGACTCCATTAGAAGAAGTATAATTACTAAGGTGATTAATTTTTTCTTCTGTCCCTCCTCCATGGAGGTACTGCTTGGTAGTGTGCACATTGTCAGAATACAGCGAGACTTCATGTTGTTTGAAGAAAAAATTACTCACCTTAGTAATTATATTTCTTCTGATGGAGTCTTGCTGTGGGAAATGGGTGGGCAGGCGCAGTGTTGCACCCCAAGGGTGCTTCAAGTACACCCTCCACTTTATCTGGGTGCTTTGTATTATAAGCTTTTATTTTGGATAGGTTTTAGTTTTGGGTTTCCTGACTTGAGTCTTCCTTTGGGAATCCGAAACTTACTGTTGCCATTTGGCTAGTTAAAAATGTTACAGTTTCCACATAGTTAGTCAGTGAGTGGTTGCTCGTAAGAATCTGGTGGTTGGGTTTCAAAGTGCTGCAGACAGAGACCTCAACCGAGCTCGAGCTCAGTGTTCTATGCATTGCATAGAACTAACTGCAGATTGTCAGAATACAGCAAGACTCCATTAGAAGAAATATAATTACTAAGGTGAGTAATTTTTTCTTCTTGCCTCTGTCTCAGTACCAGTAAGTGGTAGTTGTAGGTAGTGGTTGTTTTTTAAAGAAATTGTTTTATTTTCGGTTCTTTGCCGGTCGGTCCGGTTTGGAACCGAAACCCATTCTGTTTGTATTGTATTGTATTGTATTGTATTTTTGTTTACTGTGTGGTTTTTCCGGTACTTATCAGTTCCTTAAAAAATCTGGCTTTTAGGATTTTTTTTTAACCAACCCACAACATGGTTGGAACCAATAAGTTGTAGTTGCCTGGCTTAACCGCTGTGTGGGGTGACTTTAGATTGGAAGGCATGTCTGAGAAACCCAAAAAGAAAACCAGACCACTGGGTTTCAGCACTGTATCGAGTGTAAGGAGGCCTCTGCTAAGGCCGACCCTCACCTCGAATGTGTGTACTGTCTGGGGTTTGATCACCTCAAAGATGACTGCCAGATATGCAAGAACTTTCCCAAAGCCACTCTGGATAAACGTTTGAGTAGGCTAATGGAGAGGGAGGCCGAGAAGTCCGCCGACCTGGATGGCCAGCCTGGTTCGGTTGCGACCGAACCTGAGGAGGTGCCCACTGACCTGGGCGATACCTCCTCGGGCAAACGGAGAGCCAATTCTGCGCAATCTGTTCAGAGTAAAAGAAAAAGAAATTCAGCCGGTTCGGATCCGGCTCCCCATGGTCCGACTGCTGAAGAGATAGCAAAAGTGATTTCGATAGTCCTGTCGCTTTGCCCGGTTCTGACTGAACCAGCTTCGGTTCAAAGCAGGCCTGTTCGGTTGGAAATGTCTGCTTCAGATATAGAGCCTGAAGCTTACTATGAGGGTGATTGGGAGGAGGAGGAAGGTTACGATGAAGAGGATGAGGCCCTAGATGTGCCGGTAGAGCCTGACGTCGCCCCAGACAGGCCCTCACAGGTTTCTCCTCCCAGTCTTTCTGAGTCCCCTTCCCATTTCTTGTTTTACAAGAAAGTGGCTGAGACCCCTCAGCTTCCTTTGGAAGAGGTTGAACAGGATCAGGAAGAACCTGACTACTTAGAGATGATGGATGTACCAGGGTCGAAGAGGGTATATATCCCCTTACACAAATCCTTGGGGAAGCAGACACCAAAAATGTTAGTTGCCTACATCCATACCTCCTGTGGAAAAAAGAATGGAAAGGAGGTATACTTTGTCAGGTCCTGTGACGGAATTCCTTATTAATCACTGCAGCCATGTTGGGGTAGTACAAGCTGCAGTCTGTGACAAGGCTAACATTCCCCTGGCATCTCACCCCCCAGACAAGGATTCCAGGAAAGTGGATGCCATGGCAAAAAAAAACAGTACTTGGCAGCCTCTTTGGGACTCAGACAATCTAACTGCATGGCATATACAGCTAGGTACCAGAAATCTATGTGGGATATGGTTCTGGAACTGGCTAAGAATGCCCCTCCCCAGCTAGCCAAGGAGCTGGAGCAGCTGGCTGCAAATGGTGTAGAGGCATCTAAAGTGCAATTCCACGCTGCTGTTGATTCTAATGATGTTCATTCCAGGGTCATGGCTACATCTATCTCCATGAGATTTGCTTGGCTTAGGTGTACCAACCTCTCACAGGATACCCAGGCTAAGGCCATGGATTTTCCTGTCGCAGATAATTCTCTTTTTGGGGATCAAACAGAGAATTACATGAAAAAGATGGACGAGTACAGGACCACCTATAGGAGTGCTGCAGCCAAAGCAAAGCAGACCACTCCTCAGAGGCAGCAGTTTAGTGGCAGGGGCAGGCCTTTTCACATGCCTTTTTACCAAGCTCAGCCTCCTCCTTTTCTTTTCAGCAGAGGGGGTTCTTTAGGGGAAGGGGTAGATGGGTAACTAGGACCCCATCAGCTACTCAGTCTAAGCCCCCTGCCAAGCAGACACCCTGAGATGTCAGTAAAGGTTGCCTCCCCAATCCCAGTAGGGGGCAGGCTGGCTAACTACTCCCAGGCCTGGGAGTCTGTTACTTCAGACAAGTGGATCCTGGAAGTAGTGAGCCAGGGGCTTGCTCTCAGTTTCAAAAGGTTCCCAAGAATGAGAGCAAGGTTCTTCAGTCCTCCCTTTCCCTTGGAGACAAAGGCCTTAGAGGCAGAAGTCTCCTCTCTTCTTCTTTTGCAAGCAGTAGAGAAGGTACCCCTTTGTCACAGGGGAAAAGGACTGTATTCCAGATACTTCCTTACCCCAAAAAAGCCGGGGGAGTGGTGACCCATCTTAGATTTAAGGTACCTGAACAGACATTTGACAAAACCAAAATTCAAAATGGTGACTCTGGGAGTAATTCTTCCCTCTCTGAGACCAGGAGACTGGCTAGCCTCTCTGGATCTCAAGGGTGCCTACTTCCACATACCTATCAGACCTTCCCACAGAAAGTACCTCAGGTTCGAGTTGCCCTCAGGCCATTATCAATTCAGGGCCATGCCCTTTGGCCTAATATCTGCCCCAAGGGTGTTCACCAAGTGTCTTGCAGTAGTGGTGGCATTCCTCAGGAGGCAGGGCATCCTTTTGTTCCCATACCTGGACGACTGGCTCCTAGTGGGCTAGTCCTCAGACCAAGTCAAGTCAGCTTTAGAGGTCACTCAAAGACTTTTAGAATCCTTGGGTTTCATTCTAAATCTAGAGAAGTCTGTTCTAGAACCAGCCCAGCTTCTCACCTTCATAGGGGTGGAAATAGATACTATTCAGGTAAGGACTTTTCTTCCTCTCTCAAGGGTTCAGTCACTGGTCACTCTGGCCTCCTCGTTTTGTCCTCTAGTGTCTCATCCAGCCAGACACTTTCTACAACTGCTGGGCCACATGACAGCTTCCACAGCAGTAGTTCAGGGAGCAAGGTTTCAGATGAGAGATATACAGTTTGATCTCAGATCTTACTGGTCTCAGAAAAAAGGATCCTCTCTCCAAACTGGTTTCCAGTCTCTCAAACTCAAGTCCAGGCCCTCCAGTGGTGACTGGAGGAAAACAGTCTTCGACAGGGTGTCCCCTTTATCAGCCAAGTCTCTTCGGTGACTCTCAACACAGATGCCTCCCTGCTGGGGTGGGGAACCCACCTAGATAATCTTACAGCTTAGGGAACTTGGTCTCACCAGGAGTCCCTTCTGCACATACATCTTCTGGAATTAAGGTCTGTCTTTCTGGCACTTCAGACATTCTCAACCTTTGTTCAGGGCAAAGTGGTGCAAATCAGGACAGACTATACCACAACCATGTGGTACATCAACAAACAGGGAGGCACTTGGTCCTTGGCTTGTGCACAGAAGCCATGAAGGTATGGTCTCTAGCTTATTCCCTTCAAGCTTCCCTGCTGGCTGTACATCTCCCAGGGATAGGGTTGCCACCTCTGGATGAGACAAAAACTGGATCCTAAGCTCCACCCCTAGCCCCACCCCTTTTCATGACTCATCATGCATTGCTCCTCTTAGAAAGCCAATTGTTATGTCAATAAAAGACAACACTTAAAGCAGCAGTTCAATAAAAATCATAAGATACTGTACCTGTTAGTTACTTCCCTAGGTTCTTCCTAGTTATTTATTTACTTACGTATGCATTGATTTATTAATTGACATTGGTTTACAAGATAAACATACAGAGATAAAATAAATCTCATTTACTGATATGATCATGGGGAAGACAAGGGAAATACTGTAAATAGCATACAACAGTATACATGGTATATAGTAATACATAAAGAAATTGTTTGCTATGATGTGTACTATATATTTTTCTGGCTCCATTTCCATTTCATGTCCACAGTAATATTTCAAAGTCAAAGAAGCGACCACGCTTTTTTCTTGAGGAAAAAATAATGTAAAACATTTAAAATGCCTAAATGTTATTAGAGATGAAAATGTTTACCATCAAATGAAAGTGGAAGACAACTGGCTGTGTTGCAGTTACAAAAGGTGGGGACAGCTTTGCTGCTATGCCACTTTAATATGCAGTGGAAAAAATTTAGGTTAAGTGCTGATGGTGTTAATGGCCATACTTTACACCTCCCAGGTTGACTGCTTTCACAAACAAAAGGTTATATTGAGAACAGAACTTGTTTGTAACCTGGACATGTAGCTACAACAATGAATGAGATGCCAAAATCTGTTTCAAAAGTATGTGAGCACTCAAAATGGCTCAAAAACCTGACCAGCACAGAGCAAAACCAGATTACCTGATAGGGACCCTGAAAACCTGATCATCAGGTAAAAAACCTGACAGGTGGCAACCCTACCCAGGGAAGGACAACATTCTAGCAGATGCTCTGAGCAGAAATTCTCTGGGACCTCACGAATGGTCCCTGAATCCTCCAGTTCTCCGAGTCATCTTCAAGAGATGGGGCAATCCAGAGAGAGATCTCTTTGCAGCCCTGGACAAATCAACTTCCTCTTTGTTGTTGCAGACCACCCCTTCTAGGACCTGTCCCTCAGGATGCTCTTCTATTGAACTGGACAAGCAGGTTTCTTTATGCTTTTTCTCCTTTTCCTCTGATATTCAGGGTCCTGATCAAAATCTAGTCTCAACCTTGCAACGTGCTTCTGGTGACTCCAGAATGAGTCAGACAGCCTTGGTATCCACTACTGTTGTCACTGTCAGCAACACTGCTCTTGTGTCTTCCCAGCAACACAGTCTCCTCACCTCCTCTCAGGGGAGGATTCTGTATCCCAATCTTCAGACTCTCAGGCTCAAGGCCTGGCTCTTGAAGAGCTAGAATATGCAAGCTTACACCTTTCTCAATTAGTTATGGACATTTTAAAAGTTAGCAGGAAACCTGCTTCTAGAAAGACTTACAACTCCAAATGGAAAAGATTTGGGTTTTGGTGTTCCTAGAGGCATACTAAGCCAGAGCTGGCTGGTATTGCCACTGTATTGGATTATTTGGTGCATCTTAACAGTTTAGGCCTCCGGCCTACTACTTTCAAGGTACATTTGACAGCTGTGTCAGCCTTCCTTTTTGCTGGTAAGAGCTCTTCCTTAGCTTCTCATCCAGTCTTTAAGAAATGTTTCAAAGGTTTGGTTCATGTCAATCCTCCCTTTAGGAAGCCTACCCCTTCTTGGGACCTGGACATCTGTATTGCACAGCTTATGCAGTCCCCTTTTGAATCTTTGTCTTCAGCTGAACTGAAATACTTGACTTGGAAGACTGTGTTCTTGGTGGCTATTACCCCTGCCCAGAGAATCAGTGAATTACAGGCCTTATCAGTGGAACCTGATTTCATTTCCTTTCATAGGGATAATGTGGTCCTCCGCACAAATAGAAAGTTTCTTCCCAAGGTGGTGTCAGACTTTCATCTGAACCAGTCTGTCTTTGCCTGTGTTTTTCACTGATCATTCTTCCTCTGGGGAGAGAATGTTACACAGTCTTGATGTAAAAAGGGCTCTTAGTTACTATATTGAGCATTCTAAGTCCCATAGGAAGGACTGCTCTCAGCTGTTTCTCACTTATGGTGAAGTGGGGGAAGGGCAAACCTGCCACCAAGAGGTCTATTGCCAGGTGGATTGTCTCTTGTATTCAATTCCGTTATTCTAAACTTGGGAAGGAACTTCCCTCAGGCCTAAGGCTCATTCTACCAGAGGTACAGCTGCTTCAGTCGCAGCAGCTAGAGATATACCTTTAGTGGACATATGCAAAGCATCTACCTGGAAATCTGTTCACACGTTTACCAGGCATTACTCTTTGGACGTCCAGTCATGAAATGATGCTAGGTTTGGCATGGCTGTGCTGTAGAGTCTGTTCCTAAAATAGGTTATGTGACTCCCTCCTCCAAGGGGGTACTGCTTGGTAGTCTGCATATAGTCAGAATACAGCAAGACTTCATGTTGTTTGAAGAAAAAATTATTCACCATAGTAATGTTGTTTCTTCTGATGGAGTCTTGCTGTATTATGACCTCCCTCCCTGCCTCCCCTCCTAGAACCTAGTAGTTTTGGGATATGGTGGGGCAGGCACAGTGTTGCACGCCAGAGGTGTACTGGACATGCCTCCATCTCTTAGGAGTTTCTGTTTGTTATTAAGCATTTTGGTAAATCACTACCTGTTGTGTTCTTTTTGGGTGTTCTCGACTTGAGTCTTCTGACCCTAAAGCCTTGTTTTGCCATTTGGCACAAAATTTTGGAAATAATTTCTTCCTTTGAGTTAGTTAGTTTAGTGTTTGTAAGAATCTGTCGGTTTCACTTCAGAGTACCACAGACAGAGGTTTGAAAACCGAGCTTGAGCCCAATGTTCTATGCCTTTGCATAGAGTTAACCCTTTACTCTCCGGAGCAGTTCCAGTGCTGGGGCTAACTGCATATAGTCAGAATACAGCAAGACTCCATTAGAAGAAACAACATTACTATGGTGAGTAATTTTTTCTTCAGGCACCCCCCCCCCGGCCTTATTTCAGTTCCCAGAGTGTTTACAAAATGCTTGGCAGTGATGGTGGCACAGCTAAAGCATTTAGGAAATTCAGTGTTTCCCCTACCTGAACGACTGGCTGTTGGTAGGTCAGTCTCAACAGCAGGTGGTAGAGGCCCTGGCAGTCACTCAGACTACTCTTCGCTCACTGGGCTTCTTAATTAATACAAAAAAGTCAGTTCTGAATCCAGTCCAGCTCCTGCAGTTCATAGGAGTGGAACTGGACACAGTTTTGGGGAAAAAGCAATACTTCCACCAGACAGGGTGGACAGCATAGTGCAGTTAGTGGATTCTTACAAGCTTCGTTCCCCACAGCCAGCCAGGTACTTTCTGTGGTTGCTGAGACACATGGCAGCTGAAACAGCACTGGTACCAGAGGCAAGGTTTCAGAAGAGAGACATTCATTTCCATCTGAAGTCCTTTTGGTCCCAGAGCAGAGATTCCTTGTCCAAACTGATTCCAGTAACTTCCACATTTCTTCATGCTCTGCAGTGGTGGCAGGAAAAGGACATCCTCAGGGTGGGTGTCCCATTCCTTCAGAAAAATCCCACAGTGGTACTCACCACAGATGCATCCCTCTTGGGGTCTGGTGCACATCTGGTGGAGCATACAGCTGAGGGCACATGGTCTCCTTAGGAGTCTCTTCTGCACATAAATTTGTTAGAACTCAAAGCAGTCTTGCTGGCTGTCTGGTCTTTTTCTTCCATGATTCAGGGGAAGGTGTTGCAGGTCAGGACAGACAACACCACAACCATGTTTTACATCAACAAAAAGGGTGGCACAAAGTACACTCTGTTGTATACAGAAGCTATGAAGATCTGGAATCAGGCCTACTCCCTGGAGGTAACTCTGTCAGCAGTTCATCTTCCTAGGAAGGACAGTGTTCTGGCAGTCTCTGTCAGCAGGATCAACCAGAACCACCATGAGTGGTCACTGAATCACCTACTTCTCAAAGAGCTTTTCAAGCTTTGGGGCACTCCAGAGATAGATCTCTTTGCAGCCCCAGACAATCACTGGTTGCCTCAGTATTGCTGCAGGCCTCCAGTCCTGGGCACAGTCCCAGTGGATGCACTTCTTCTGGACTGGTCAGGGAAATTCCTGTACGCCTTTCTTCCATTTCCCTTGCTGCTCAGAGTATTGACCAAACTCACGGGCCAGTCAGCACTGATGATCCTGATAGCTCCAGACTGGGCCAGGCAGCTTTGGTACTTGGTACTGGTGGCTCTGACATCAACCAGTCTGAATTGTCTCCCCAGGAGGTACAACCTGTTGACCTCCTCCCAGGGGAGGATCATGTACCTGAACTTGGGGTCCCTCAGGGTGACTTGGCTCTTGCAGAGTTAGAATATGCTGGTTTGCAACTCTGACTCGGTTCTGGATATCATAAAGGTTTTCAGAAAACCAAACACTAGGAAAACATATTCCTCCAAATGGAAGAGGTTTATCATATGGTGCACTCAGTCAGGTGTGGAACCACAAGAGGTGGGCATTCCACTCTTTTTGGATTATTTGGCTCATTTATATTCTCTGGGCCTTAAGCCTTCTACTTTGAGGGTACACTTGGCAGCAGTCTCTCTTTATTAGTCAGCAGTAAATCTTCTTCATTAGCCTCTGACCCTATATTTAAACAATTTTTAAGGGGCTACTGCATTTACACCCCTTTCATAGGGAGCCTACCCCTTCATGGGATGTAAATATATGCATAGCACAGTTAATGCAACCCCCTTCGAACCTATGTTCTCAGGAGAATTAAAGTTTGTGACATGGAAAACAGTGTTTTTAGTAGCCGTCACTTTGGTAAGATGCATCCGTGAACTACAGACCTTATCTGTGGAACCTAACTATACCTCCTTTCATAATGATAAAGTGGTTCCAGAACAGATAGAAGGTTCCTCTCCAAAATGGTCTCAGAGTTTCACCTTAATCAGTTTACAAATTTGCCTGTCTTCTTCACCGAACACACTAGTTCAGGGGAACATAGGCTGTGTAGCCTGGATGTAAAGAGGGCTATATCAGCTATTACTTAGATCTCACCAGAGGCCATAGGGGTGACAATAGCCATTTGTTCCTTACCTATGGAGAAGTGGGCAGAGGTAAGCATCCCACTAAAAGGACAATTGCAAGATGGATAGTGTCTTGCATTCACTTTTGCTATGAGAAACTAGGGAAGGATCCCCCTGTAGGCCTTAGGACTCACTCTACCAGGGGCACAGCTGCCACTATAGCAGCTGTGAGAGACACTCCCTTGTCAGAAATCTGTAAAGCAGCTACCTGGAAGACTGTACACATATTTACCAAGCATTACAGCCTGGATGTGCAAGCAAAAAGTGATGCCAGGTTTGGAATAGCAGTATTGCAGAGCCTCTTTCCTAAGTAGGTTCTGTGCCCTCCTACAAGGGATCTGCTTGGTAGTCTGCATATGTCAGAATACATTAGGACTTCTTTTTTGAAGAAAATAATTACTTGTTACAGTAATGTTGTTTTTTCTAAAGGAGTCCTAATGTATTCTGACCTCCTACCCTGCCTCCCTTGCCAGAACCTGGGGTCTCTGCACTCCAGTTCATGCACTTTGTTGTGTTTACTTGGAAGTTTGTTTTTTCTCTAGTGGGCATCTGTGACTTGAGTCTTTAGCCCATGTTGGGGTGGTAGGTTTTTAGGAGAAGTTTCCAGTTAAATACTATAAGCATTTGCTATAGTTTTTCAAATCTTTTATAAGCTTTCTGGGGTTGTTTGTAAGAATCAGACAGTTGAGTAAAATGTACCATGGGACAGTGATTTGAAACTGAGCGTGTGCCTACTTAGAATGTAGGCTTAACTCTTTCCTCTCCGGGGCAGCAGAACAACAAGGTCAGACTGCATATGTCAGAATACATTAGGACTCCTTTAGAAGAAACGATATTACTGTGGTAATTTTTTTCTTCTGACTTATGCAGTATAGTCTCACCATAGGACTGCCCCCAGAGCCGAAATGGTTAATAGAACCTATGCAAATGATGGAATGCTAGGCTGTAGCTCGGTTTTCAAACCACTGTCCCTGGTAAACAGTTCTAAAGCATCAGATTCTTTACTCCGCTTGCCTCAGTAAGACGTCTCCAGAGAGCTCTCCTTCATCGCTTGCAGAAAAGTTTATTTTCTCAGTTTTTACCTAGTAGTTTTAGTTATTTTGGTTTTCCTATCTCTGACATTGGTTTTCAGGTAGAATTTGTTTAGATTTTAGTTTTTTAGGGTAAGTAGTTGTTTTTCTCTTCTGTTCTTGAACCGAGGGGAAACCGACATTCCCTCTTACAGTTTTTCTAAGTTTAGTTATTTAAAGTGAACTGACTCTGGTATAGTCGGTTGTTTTTATTTAAAATTTAACTGGGGTAACTCCGTTTCAAACAACATGAAGTCTTGCTATATTATGACATATGCAGTGAGTCCCAACCTTCGAACTGCTCCGGAGGTGAAAGAGTTAACTTTCCATGCCAGGCATGGAACGCTGAGCTCGAGCTTGGTTGAAACTCTGTCTGTTGTTCTTCAAACTCAAACCGTCAGATTCTTTACTCCGCCTCACTGAACAGTCGCTCCGGAGATTTCTCCTTCTGCTTGGTTCCTTTTGTCGGTTAAAGTATTGTTTTTCTCGGTTTTCGACTGAATTTAAACTGCAGCCGGTCGGTTCAAGCTTTGTCTGTGGTATTTGTGAGTACTAGATAGGTTTACATTATTTCTATTCTGTGTGGAACTTGTAAACAGTTTATTGGTTCGGTTTGAACCGATCAGGTTGTTTAAAGTATCTTAATCTGTGATTTAGAGAGTGGTTACCGGTTCTTATTGGTTCTAAAAAAAACGGATTTTATTACGTTTTTTTCCATGACCCGTGACACGGTTGGGAACTGATAAGAGGGTCTTGCCTGGCGGATTGCCATAAACGGGTAAGTTTGGTTAGGACTGGCACTATGTCTGAGAAACCCAAAAGAAAAACCGGGCCCACTGGATTTCAACATTGCAGTGTGTGTGGGGAAGTCTTTGCCAAGGCTGACCCCCACACCACCTGTGTTTATTGTCTGGGGTTTGACCACCTCAATGCAGACTGCCAGATTTGTAAAAATTTCCTGCAGCTACCCTGGAAAAGAGAGTTGGTAGGCTCAGGGAAAGGGAGGCCAAGAAGTCCGCTGAACCGGATGGCCAGCCCGGTTCGGTTCCAACTGAACCAGAGGGAGTGCCCACTGACCAGGGCGAGACTTCCTCGGCCAAAAGGAGGACCGACTCTGAGGAGTCGGTTCCAGCAAAAAGGACTAGGAAATCAGCTGGTGTGGAGCCAAAACTTTCCTCTCCAACCGCTGAAGAAATAACCAAAGCGATTAAAATTGTCCAGTCGCTTTCCCCGGTTCCGACCGAACCGGCACCTTCAGGTAAGCGGCCGGTTCGGCCGGTTCCACTGGTTCAAGATTATGATTTAGAGGAATATTATGAACCGAAGGAGGGGGAAGAGGAGTATGAGGAGAGTGAATGTGGATTTGAAAGTCTGGATGTGCCCATTGAACGGACATCTCCCCAGACAGACCTTCAGGAGTGTCTCCTCCTAGGCTTTCTGAGTCCCCTTCTCATTTTATGTTTTATAAAAAAGTGGCTGAAACCCTCCAGCTCCCTATGGAGGAAGCTGTGGATGATCAGGAGGAGCCTGACTATGTGGAAATGATGGATATCCCAGAGTCTAGGAGACTGTCTATTCCCTTGCATAAATCTTTTGGGAAACAGACATTTAAAATTCTAAAAACTCCTCACACTATACTTCCTGTGGATAAGAGAATGGACAAGAGGTACACATTGTCAGGCTCTGATACGGAGTTCCTTTCACAACAATGCAGCCATGTTGGGGTAGTGCAGGCTGCAGCCTGTGACAAGGCAAATATTCCCTTGGCTTCACACCCCCCGAACAAGGACTCCAGGAGGACTGATGCCATGGCAAAGAAACAGTACATGGCAGCATCCTTGGGACTCAGACAGGCCAATTATATGGCTTATGTTGCTAGATATCAGAAATCCAGATGGGACACTGTTATGGCTCTAGCAAAACAGGTCCCTGGCCAGCTTGCCAAGGAGCTGGAGCAGGTGGCTGCTGATGGTATTGAGGCATCCAAGGTGCAATTCCATGCTGCAGTGGACTCTAATGATGTGTCATCAAGAGTCATGGCTACATCTGTGGCACTTGCAGAATGGCTTGCTCAGATGTACTAGCCTGTCACAGGATACCCAGACTAAAGCCATGGATTTTCCTGTTGTGGGTAATTCTCTGTTTGGGAGCAGACAGAGAATTACATGAAGAAAATGGATGAGTATAGGACCACCTATAGGAGTGCACAGGCCAAGGAAAGGCAGGCCACTCCTCAAAGACAGCTTCCCAGGGGCAGGGGCAGGCCTTTTCATAGGCCTTTTTACCAAGCCCAAGCCTCCTCTTCTGCTTATGCCCAGAGGGGGTTCTTTAGAGGGAGAGGCAGACGGGGTACAAGCAGGCCTGCTTCCATCCCTCAGCCCAAAGCCCCTGCCAAGCAGGCACCCAGATGGGGTTGCCAGGGCCGATTCTCACCTACCTGTAGGGGGTAGGCTGGCTTACTTTGTCCAGGACTGGCAGTCTCTGACATCAGACAAGTGGGTCCTGGAAGTAGTAAGCCAGGGACTGGTTCTCAGCTTCAAAAAGTTTCCAAAGATGAGAACCAGATCCTTTCCACCTGCAAATCCACCAGAGGCACTTGCCCTAGAGGCAGAGGTCTCTTCCCTCCTGGCTCTCAGAGCTGTGGAAGGGGTTCCACCCCTACACCAGGGCAAAGGATTGTACTCCAGGTACTTCCTTACCCCAAAAAAGACAGAAGAATGGCGGCCCATCCTGGATCTCAGATACCTTATCAAGCACCTTTTAAAACCAAAATTCAAAATGGTGACTCTGGGAATTATCCTACCCTCTCTAAGGCCGGGGACTGGCTAGCGTCCCTGGACCTCAAGGATGCCTACTTCCATATTCTCATCAGAAGCTCCCATCGAAAGTACCTCAGGTTCGAGCTGCCCTCAGGCCATTACCAGTTCAGAGCAATGCCCTTTGGCCTCACCTCTGCTCCAAGGGTATTCACAAAATGCCTGGCAGTAGCAGTTGCTTCCCTAAGAAGGCAAAAAATTGCCATCTTCCCTTACCTGGACGATTGGCTCATAGTAGGCCAGTCCCCAGACCAGGTCAGGTTACACCTGCAGATAACTCAGCAACTGCTCACCTCTCTAGGTTTCCTTCTGAATCTTTCAAAGTCGGTTCTAGAGCCTGTACAGCTCCTCACCTTCATAGGCGCAGAGCTGAACACAGAGCAAGCCAGAGCCTTCCTTCCTTTGGACAGGGCAAGGACCCTGGTCTCTCTGGCCTCCTCATTCACCCTGCAGGTCTCTCGATCAGCAAGGCATTTTCTACAGCTCCTAGGGCACATGGCTGCCTCTACAGCAGTAGTGCAGGGAGCAAGGTTTCAGATGAGGGACATCCAGTTCCATTTGAGAGCCTTTTGGTCTCAAAGGAAAGACCCTCTAACCAAATTGATCCCAGTTACTCGAACCTGATCCAGGCCCTACAGTGGTGGCAGGATCAGAGCAACCTGAGACAAGGGGTTCCCTTTGTCACTCAGTCTCACCCTTACTCCTTACTACAGATGCATCCCTCTTCGGTGGGAGCTCACATGGCGAACTCTCACTACCTAGGGATTGTGGTCCCTCAGGAATCTCTGCTCCACATCAATCTGTTGGAACTCAGAGCAGTTTTTCTAGCACTTCAAGTTTTTTCCATATCTGTTCAGAACAAAGTTGTACAGGTCAGAACAGACAACACCACCACAATGTGGTACATCAACAAGCAAGGGGGCACTCGGTCTACGGCCTTGTGCACCGAAGCAATGAAGTTGTGGTCTCTGGCTTACTTCCTGAACACCTCCCTTACAGCAGTTCACCTCCCAGGCATGGACAATGTCCTGGCAGTTGCTGTCAGCAGGATTTCACAGGGCCATCACGAATGGTCACTGGACCCCTTGGTTTTTGAGGTGATCTTTGCCAGATGGGGCACCCAGCAGATAGATCTTTTTGCAGCCCCAATCACCAACTTCCCCTTTTTTGCTGCAGGCCCCCAGTGTTGGGCTTAGTCCCTCTGGATGCCTTAGTCCTCAATTGGGAAGGGAAGTTTCTATATGCCTTTCCTCCCTTCCCTCTCCTGTTCAAAGTGCTAGTCAAAATCAGGTCTCAACCCTGCAAAGTGATACTGATTGCTCCAGATTGGGCCAGACAGCCCTGGTATCCACTCCTACTGTCCTTAGCAGTCCATCTTCCCCTATGTCTTCCCAGGAAGCACAACCTGTTAACCTGTGTTCAGGGGAGGGTTTGGTACCTGAACCTTAAATCTCTCAATCTCAAGGCCTGGCTCTTGAAGAGTTAGAGTTTGCTGATCTACACCTCTCCCAAGGTGTAATGGATATCCTGAAGGCTTCTAGGAACCCTTCCACCAGGGCTATTTATAATTCCAAATGGAAAATGTTTTCCATATGGTGTTCTGAAAAGCATATTTCCCCAGAATCTGCTGACTTACCCACAGTCCTGGATTATATGTAAAAAATAGTGTAAAAAAAAATATATATATATATATACACTCTGTTTGACAATGCTCACTGAGCGGCTCCCCCCCCTTCCTTTCCCTACTAATTCCTCCTCCCCTATCTCCCTTCCTTCTACTCCCACCAGCTCTCCCCCGACCATAAGTTTTGCACCTTTTGTTATCTTTTGCTTCGTTGGAGATTGTATTCTATTGTAACAAAATTGTAATTGAACTGTAACTTTTTTGTTTGTAAGTACTGTGTCCCTTGTACTACTGTTCTGATGTCCTCTTTGTGACGAGGTACCTTTGCAAATGAGCCTCTGGCTCAAAGGTTTCTAAACTGATGTTTAACTAAATAAATAAATAAATAAATATGGTCCACTTAAATACCTTGGGGCTGAGACCAGCTACCCTAAAAGTGCATTTGGCAGCTGTGTTTGCTTTTATTTCAGCAGATAAGCCCTCTTCTCTTTCAGCTCATCCTGTATTCTCCAAGTTTTTTAAGGGATTGCTTCATACTAACCCTCCATTCAGGGACCCTGCCCCTGCCTGGGATCTTAATGTTTGCATTGCTCAGCTTATGCAACCCGCTTTGAGCCTTTGTCTTCAGCAGAACTTAAGTACTTGACTTGGAAGACTGTGTTCTGGTAGCCATCACTTCTGCCAGACGCATAAGTGAATTGCAAGCTTTGTCAGTGGAGCCTGATTTTATCTCCTTTCATAGAGATAAGGCGGTCCTCAGGACTAATAGAAAGTTTTTGTCTAAGGTGGTTTCAGATTTCCACCTTAATCAATCCATATCTCTTCCAGTGTGCTTCACTGACCATTCCTCCTCTGGTGAGAGGAGGCTGCACAGCTTAGAGGTGAAGAGAGCCCTTAGTTACTATATAGAGCATACCAAGGGTCACAGGTTTGGCTCCCTCCAACTGTTCCTCACTTATGGTGAGGTTGGTAAAAAGAAACCTGCTACTAAAAGATCCATTGCCAGGTGGATTGTCTCTTGTATCCAATTTTGCTATGAAAAACTGGGTAGGGTTCCTCCCTCAGGCCTGAGGGCTCACTCTGCAGAGAGAGCTGCTTCCTGGCTGCTGCCAGGACATCCCTATTTTAGAGATATGTCAAGCAGCTATCTGGAAAACAGTTCACACTTTTACCAAGCATTACTCCTGGACATCCAGGCTAGGAGTGATGCTCGGTTTGGCACAGCTGTGCTTCACAGCCTATTTCCTAAGTAGGTTCTGTCCCTCCTCCATGGAGGTACTGCTTTGTAGTCTGCATATGTCATAATATAGCAAGACTTCATGTTGTTTGAAGAAAAAAATACTCACCTTAGTAATGTTTCTTCTAATGGAGTCTTGCTATATTATGACCTCCCCCCCGCCTGCCTCTCTCAGAACCTCTGTTTTTGGGATGTAGGTGGGCAGTGCAGTGTTGGCACTCAGTAGGTGCCCACCTTGTTGTTTTCACCCCTCCTTTCTTGGGGTGCTTGGTGTTTGTGTTTTTCATTTTTTGGGTCTCCTGACTTGAGTCTTTGTTTTGGGACCAAAAAAATGTGTTCTTATGTTTAGTAGCCAGTTGGCTAGTGTAGGTTTACAGCTTCCACACAGGACCTCAGTGAGTTTAGCTGGTAAAGATCTGACGGTTTAAGTTTGAAGAACAACAGACAGAGTTTCAACCGAGCTCGAGCTCAACTTTCCATGCCTGGCATGGAAAGTTAACTCTTTCACCTCCGGAGCAGTTTGAAGGTTGGGACTCACTGCATATGTCATAATATAGCAAGACTCCATTAGAAAAAACAACATTACTAAAGTGAGTAATTTTTTCTTTTTGATCAGTTAGCATATCCCCCCCCCCCCAAAAAAAAAGAGTAGTTGCTGTGGCTTTTGTTTGTGGGTTATGTCACAGAAAACCAAAAAGAGAACAGGACCCACAGGTTTCCATCACTGTACTGAGTGCGGGAAACTTTTCACTAAAGCTGATCCTTACTTAATCTGTTTATTTTGTCTTGGGTTTGAACACCTAGAAACAGATTATGACAGCTGCAGTAATTTCCAACAGTCTACCATCGAAAAACATTTAAGGAGACTGAAGGAAAGGATGGCTGACAAGGCTGCTGACCCAGCCATTAAATAACCAGTTCTTCCTCAGTCTGAACCGGAGGAGCTGCCCTGTGAAAGGAGCGATGGTTCCTCCACCAAAAAACATACCACTGAAAAGGCTGCTGAACCAGCCATTGCAGTTAAGAAAAATATAAAAGAAAAGCACCAGGAACTGCAACCGAAGAAAGCTGTGGTTCTTTCTGCAGAGGAGATCGTTACCGCGATCAGAATTATTAAGTCTTTGCAGACTCCGGTTTCAGTTGGCAAACAACCATTACTGGTCAAGGTTCAAACTCCTGGTTTGAATCAGGCCCCCGGTTTAACAGCCCATGGTTTGAAGACGAGGACTATGAGGAGGAGGAAGAAGAGGAGGAGGAGGATTTTGGGGAACCCATTGATCCTGACATTTCCCCTGATCCTCACAGACCAGATTCCCCTGATAAGGGTGAGGAGGAAGAGAACTATAAAGAAATGATGGATGTGCCAATATCAAAAAAATTACTGATGCCACTCCATAAGTCACTGAAAAAGCAGACCATGAAATTGTTGCAGACACCCCCTTCTCAAATACTCCACTATTCCCAGTAAGCCAGATCTGCACAGAGATGGAATGTTATGCTAATGATAGAATCATTGGCTCGTGCCACTTTTTCAAATGCTGCAGCCTATCAACTGCCTACATTCTAACCCCCAGATTTCTCTCTCCACTTGTCAAGACAAGGTGCTCAGAGATTTTCTCAACATCTCGCCTGAAAACACTTAGAAAATAACCTATAAGTATATTACTTTTATTTTATTTTCAACTGCTGCACTTATCGTTTGTTTATCTTTATAACTGTTAATGTTTTTATTACTTTATGTCTTGGTTTCTTATGGTTCGGTATAACCTGTGAGAAACTGAGGACTTTTTTAGCTTAGTGGGGTTTTGTGCCCCCTTATTTCTAGTTTTTTTTTTTTAGTAGGTAACTGGGTAAGGCCCACTAGGCATAAGTGCCTGTTTTCAGGGGTGATCTGGGAGCACTGGGCGGTTAAGTGACTTGCTCAGAGTCGCACAGTATTCAAGTGGAGGTTGTAAGAATCAAACCCAGGTCTGGTCTGCTGGATGTACCAAGCTCGTTCACACCTCATTAGTCTAACCTCTAGGCTATACTGCCAGCTATACTGGCAGGGGGCAGACAGTTAATCTTATTATATTTGTGTAACCGTGTTTATTGGTTACAGAACCGCTAATACCGGTTCCAGTTTCATTGGTTCCCGGTTCCACTCGGTTTTCCGATCGGTTCCTGAACCAACTGCATTCGTTAGATTTGTTGTTTAAAACTCTTCAAATTACTTAATTTTATTACGGTTCTTGATTTTTCAAACATGTCAGAAAAACCGAAGAAAAAGACCTGTGAACCCGGTTTTAAAAATTGCACAGTGTGGAGAGAGGTCTTTGTCAAGCACAGTTCTTGTGTTATCTGCCTCGGCTACGATCATTTAAATGCTGATTGTGAGGTTTGCAAGACCTTTCCTGAAAAGACGCATGAAAAACGTCTTGAAAGGCTAAAGAAAAAAGTGCCTCCACCTAAGGGTCTCTTTCTGGCTCTGACCAGCTGATACCCTCTGGAGCTGTGGGTGAAACCACAGATTCCCTTACTTCTACCCTGATACAAGTACAAAAAGAACTGATGAACTGGCTAGCTCTCTGGTTCCAACTTAAAGGCTTAAAAAAACTAAGTACACTGAACCCCCTGCTGGTCAGCCTAAGGGGACTTCTGTGGTGCTGCCTGCCATGCCTTTTCCTCTCGAAATAGCTGTTACTCTGTATAAATACATTTTTTTCCCTCCTACTTTCTGCCACTGATCACTCTCTCGGAGCTCCCCTCATAGGTCCCCATCTGCAGCTCCCCTGAGTAGTCTGCCCCTAGAGTACTAATGCTGCCCGTATACCTGCAGAGACTCGGATTACCCTCTGGGCAGGGCAGCGGAGATCCCCCATATCTCCCCCTGAACAATGACTGGGAGTGCGTACATCGGAGTCTGCTCTCTTGGGTGCTGCCTCGGGACCGACGCTGAGGCTCATTGCCTAGACCAGGGCAGGATTTTTTCCTGATGTTCTGGTGCATCCCCCTAATGTCGGCGTGCAATGGGGACAAGGCTGCCAGTGCGCGTGGAGATACACATCAAAGCCAGTCCCCTGCCAGCGTCTACCCTTATGTGGAACATCTCCCCAGCTGCACCAACCACCCTGAGGTTCCCCCAACAGGTGGTGGTAATGCAGTGGAGAGTATGGTACCCCCCTCCCCAGAAAAGGAGAGCTGCCATTGGGCGCTCAATCCTTCTCCTTCCCTACCGACCCCCGTCGACCCGAGTCCGCTCCCGAACCCGGGTCACCGGTGTGGTGCGAAGTGTGGCGTCCAGCACCTTAACCCTCAGCGCCACCGAGCTGGCCTTAAATACATTTTTTTAGAAGGGATTCACTTAAGCTCCTCCAGACACCTGGGTCTGTTCCTCCTTTGGATAAAAGGCTGGATAAAAAATATCAGCCCTGACCACCAGTCTGCTTCCTTGGCCATCAGGCAGGTTAACTTTCTAGCCTATTTGGCCCAATACCAAAAAACTCTTTGGCAGTCTGTGTTGGCTATGGCTGATAAAGCCCCAGCTAACCTGTCTGCAGATTTGGCTGAAACTGCGAGATTTGGCATGGAAGCTGCCAAATACCAGTTTCAAATGGCAGCAGACTCAAGTGACACTGCTGCCAGGTAGATGGCCAATACTACAGCTCAAAGGAGGTTTGCTTGGTTAAGAGCCACAAACCTCACACAGGACACCCAAAACAAAGCTTTGGATTTCCCTGTGGAAGGCAATTCCCTTTTTGAGGTCCATATAGAGACCTACAAGAAGAAGAAGATCGGTAAATATATAGCCACTTACAGAAGTAATTCGGCCAAAGAAAAGGCCTCTCCCTCCACAAGGCCTTACAATAGGTGAGGCAGGGGCAGACAGTTCCATTCCAGGCCTTTTTATCAGGCCATGTCTATACCCCAGGTACCTAAGTACCCCCAACAAGGGTATTTTAGAGTAGGAGCAGGAGAGGTGCCAGGCATGGCTCCCACTCTCCGCTCCAGGCCAGGCAGGATTCCTGACTTGTTTTCCCAGGTCGCCTCTCCTCTTCCAGTAGGGGGCAGGCTGACCCATTATTTCCAGGCTTGGAAAAATATCACCACGGACAAGTAGGTCTTGGAGATAGTGGGTCAGGGATTGTCCATAAATTTGAAGTCCTTCCCTCTCTAAGAACAAGAGTCTTCAAACCAGCTTCCATCATGGAGAAAAAGCTGTTGGAAAAGAAGATGGGAAAGTCACCACAACAGTTAAAGGAACACCTTGCAACTCACCCAATAACTTCTAGAGTCCGTGGGTTTTTTATTAAACCTAAAGAAATCGGTTCTTCTTCCCACACAAGTTCTGCAGTTCATAGGAGCAGAACTAAATGCCAGAGAGGGCAGAGCTTTTCTGCAACTGGACAGGGTAAAAAACATTCTGCAGCTGGCAGGTTCTTTGAAGCTGGATGTACCAAGAACTGCATGACAGTTCCTTCAACTCCTGGGACACATGGCAGCTGCCACAGGTACATTCCAGGGTTCCAGGTTTCAGATGAGAGATATTCAGTTTCAGTTAAGAGCTCATTGGTTTCAGAGAAAAGATTCTCTCTCAAAACTGGTGCCAGTAGCGAAGACGTTAATCTTGGCCCTCCAGTAGTGGAAGGTGGAAGGCAACTTCAGAGAAGGGGTCCCCTTTCCAAAGGAGCTTCCCTCTGTAATTCTCGCAACAGATGCATCACTGTTAGGATGGGGAGCCCATCTGGAGGCGCACACTTACCCAGGCCACTTGGTTAAGTGCAGAGTCTCTTCAGCATATCAACCTGCTAGAGCTCAGGGCAGTGTGTATCGCAATGCAAGCCTTCATACCACTGATTCAGGGAAAGGTGGTACAAGTCAGAACAGACAATACCACCACTACCTATTACATAAACAAGCAGGGAGGTACAAGGTGAAATCCTCTCTGCACAGAAGTCATGTGAGTTTGGACTCTGGCCTACTCTCTAGGAGTTTCTCTTCAGGCCATTCATCTGCCAGGCAAGGACAGTACCCTAGCATATGCCTTAAGTCAGATCAGCCAGGCCCATCACAAATGGTCCTTAAACAGGCAGGTGGTGGAAGTAATCTTCCAAAGGTGGGGTACTCCAGAGATAGAGCTGTCTGCATCCCATGAATGTCACCACCTCCCACAGTACTGTTGCAGGCCTCCAGCAGTGGACATGGTGCCCCAGGATGCCCTCATCCTGGACTGGACAGGGAAGTATCTGTATGCCTTCCCTCCATTTCCTCTGGTGTACAGGGTACTGCTCAAGCTCAGGCTTCAGCTGGCCACAATCATTCTGACAGCCCCTGACTGGGCTACACAGCCATGGAATTCCCTACTGCTCTCCATGTCAGTGGACAGAACAACATACCTTCCCAAGAGGCACAATCTCTTAACCTGCAGTAAGGGGAGGCTCCTATACCTGAACCTCAAATCACTCAGACTCTTGAGAAACGTAGAAACATAGACGTAGACTTTGATGGCAGGTAAGGACCGCTTGGCTCACCTAGCCTACCCATTTCCCTTCCTACTGGATAAGCTGCAGATCCTAGTTAACCAACAGCCTATTTCTTCTTACCCCCCCACAAGAATTACCTTATGTCTGTCCCATGCATTTTTTAATTCTCCCACAGTTTTAGACCCCACAACCTCCTCAGGAAGGTTGTTCCATGCGTGCGTCCACTCTCTCTGTGAAAACACACTTCCTCACATTGTCCCCTTGTTCTTGCACATCTGTTTTTCTGAAAGATGCTACCCTCTTGGAATTTGTTGATTCCACTGAAGATCTTAAAATTTTCTATGATGTCCCCCCTTGCCCTCCTTTCCTCAAGGGTATACATATTAAGCTCCAATAATCTCTCCTCATATGGCTTCTGTTGCAAACCCTGTACCATTTTAGTTGCCCTCCTCTGGACTGCCTCCATCCTGTGTATGTTCTTGCAGAGATGGGGTCTCCAGAACTGGATGCAGCACTCCAGATTGGGTCTCACCAACTGTCTGTACAGAGGAATAACAACTTTCTGTTTTCTGCTGGTGATGCCTCTTCCTATGCATCCCAGTATCCCCCCAGCCCTCCCTACTGCCTTTTCACATTGCTCGCTAACCTTAAGGTCATCTGATATGATTATCTCCAGGTCCCTTTACATTTTTACGGCTGCAGTAGGCGAAGCCTGCAGACGTTGTGCATGTACAAAAGGAGTGATGCTATGTTTTCTGTCCGTGGAACTGACTGAAGGTGTAAATAGTCGTCTCTGCCTTACCCTCCTCCAAGAAATGTTTTCCGCCCTCAAATAAATATGCTTTCATGTTAGTCAATGGTTGCAGGGTACTATTTTCTTTCTTAAATGGGTGGTACAAGAACTGGAACCTGAGTAGCGGGAGGCAGCATTAGGTTTTTTTTAGGTGTAAGATCCACCCCCATCTCCACCTGAGAAGCTCCTAAAGATCCACCCCCACCTTTTTTTGATTCATGTGGGAGAGGCATGAGATAGATCTATAATGTTGGAAGAAGACACACTAGTTTGAGACTGGACAAAGCAACAGAACAAGTCTCTGGAGTGACCGAGTTGTGGAGCCCCTGCATTTAATTAAGGACTAAGGGAACAAAAGATACTTAATGCCTTTAAATTGACTTAAAAACCCTTGTAACAAATGATTATCAGAGCCACCTGGGACCTCAGAAGGAAAGAGTAATTAAGAAGTGCCTGAAACAGCTTCCGAGGAAAACAATAGACACAGCGTTCTGATTCAAGTTGAAAGAGCCACAGGTTTTTCCTTAAACTACATATATATATCAGTTCACAACAGCAGAGCTGTGTAACTGTTCTTATCCAGTGAGCATAAATGGCAACAGTTACAGTTTAGCAGATACAGTACATGAGAGCTAGCTAACTGGGGTTTATTTAAGACAACAGCTACTAAATAGCTCTCATTCACTATTTCTGTTTTCTGTGTGTGTCAGGTCTAGCTAGCACGAGTGTTTCAATTTTAAAACTTTTAATTTTATCAATCTATACACAACCATAAGAGCACAGAAAATGCCCAGATCATCAATGCTGTAATTAATAAAGAACCTAGCTGTTTTCTTACAGAAACCCCACTCAGTTAGATTTCAAGTATTTGCTAAACTGTAAATGTAGGTATCAGTATTATATTAGCAGTTAGTGCTGATTTTGCTCTGTGACCAGATTTTCATTATTTTTTTTTTTTTTTTTAACAAATGAAGCATATGGTATGAAGCTGCAGCCCAGAGACTGCAAAATACTTTGAAGTCAGTTTTTCTGCTGTGTGTGGTATGGCATGAAAGCAATAGGATGACAGTGACTGTCAGCTACACATTTGATTCCATATTACAATGGTTCACTGCACTACACATTTAGTGTATCACACTTTTTCAAATAATAAAACAAATATTCTCCAAACTAAATAACTCACACATACATATTTTTAGAATTTATTAAAAAGATACTTCACATTTGTAACAAAAAACATGCAGACAGAAGGTCACGCATCCTGTATGACAAGTTCATTATATGGATGTTTTCCATGTAAAACAGAAATTTTGTTAATGTCATGTCTGTAGCATCATTTGTAGCCAGTAAACTATTATTTACATAGGCACTGTAAATGACAGGTTTTAATTCAGAAATCCAGTCTTGATAAATTAGTTTTTTTAGCAGTTCTGTGAGATTTATGCCTCTCTGATGTAAGAGTGTATAGCATAGCAATGAAAGGGTTTCTGTAATTGATTGTTTTTTGCATGAGAAGTGGGCGTGACAGTGGCATGCAAGAGTGAAGTCTAAATTGTTTCTTGGCCATTGTGGGATTTAAAGTTTAACACTATTGTATGAAGAGAATAAAGTCTTGTGTTTTTTTGCATTTGAATAGATTTAGTGCTTTGAAGTTAAAAGATATAAATATATATACACAGTGTCATGGGCACCTGAAAAGGAAGAAGATACTACTAAAATAAATGGTATTCTGATATTTTATTTATTTATGTGTGAGATTTTAAGTGTAGTTTTGCCTAGGTGACAGACACATAAGCTATAAATAAGGACGGAGGTATTAGTTAAAGCTTGTAGTATCAAAATAAAGCAAGAAAATAATATATTGTTTTTTTTTCTTTCAATTGGTTAACCAGGAGTGGCACACTAAGCTGAAAGTTTGTTTACAGGGGCAACCTGGGAGCACATGGAAGTTAAGTGACTTGCTGAAGGTCACCCAGTATGCAAGTGGGGGCCTGTGGGATTCAAACCCAGATCTCCAGATTTGCAGTTAAGAGCCTTAAACCACTATGCTATACTGCCTCCTTAGTTATGGCAGTTATCTGTTTTATGGTTCATGATGTTGGTGTAGTAAGCATACCAACATACTAACATACAAAACTGCCAGCAGAATAGGTCTAGCGGGCTTTCGTGTCTGCTTGTTTGGTCAGTTCCCACCCTGGGAGCTGATCTTGCTGCCCCCCCGCCCTCTTGGACTTCTCCCTTCCGAGTCCAGAGTATTCCTGCTTCATTGGACTTTGCTTCCACAACCCTTCCCTGTACCTGTCCCACCCCTTGAACCCCTCCACAGTGTCTGCCTCCACCAGCCCCCCGAGCAGCATATTCCATGGTTCTACCACCCTCTCAGTGAAGTAGAACCTCCTCCTTTCTCCCCTGAGTCTCCCCCTTCAGCTACCACCCATGCCCTCTAGTTGTCCCTACTCCTTTCTTCAGAGCACTGTTGCTGTGCCTTCCCTGTTTACCCCCTTCTTGGAGTTAAACCTTTATCATGTCCCCCGTCCCTTTTCTCTTCCAGTGTGTACATATTTAGGTCATTGAGCCTCTCCCCATAAGTCCTTTCCCCCAAGCCCCAGATCATTTTGGTTGCCTTCCTCTGGACCTTCTCCAGGAGTTTAATGTCCCTCTTTAAGTGTGGCTTCCAAAACTGCACACAGTACTCGAAGTGCGGCCTCACCAAGCAGTTACACAGAGGGAGTATCACTTCCCTCCTTCTGGAGTGATCCCCTAGCGATGCATCCCAGCATCATGTTGGCCTTGGCCGCTGCCCTCCTACAAGTCTCCGAGTTGTTCATCTTGACATCCACCACTACCCCCAAGTCCCTCTCAGCCGTACAGCCATAGCAGCAGTACATTGCATAGCAGATATAAACTGTCAATAAGCAGGTCATGCAACAGATGTGCTGAGCAGTTACTGAAGCAAGAAATGTATAGCTGTCATTTTTTACATCCTGTTCAAAATGTGTTTTTGCACCTGTGGTGCCAAATGGCACAGTCACTGTGTAAAATCTCCTTTGGGCTAATGAAGTGATAGTGTCACTGTTCATGCGGAGGGGTCACAAAAAGCCCATGCTGAAAACTTGGAGTGAAAATACCAAGAAACGCCCACGGCATTAGGGTCTCTGACCATAACACCCTGCACTGTAGGGCCTGACAGGCATCAGGGGTGTGACTTGGGATTGTCAGCACTAATGCTCACGCCATTCCATCCCCACCCTGTAGTCAGTGACAGGTATCAAGGTATTTCTTTGACTGTTTAGCCCCAAAGTTCACTCCATTCTCTTATACTGTACCCATTTCAGCGTATTTCCTTATGGAATGGGGTGAGTGTAAAGTCTGAAAACCCCAAGGCATACCTCGACTCTTGTCTGTGTCTGCAGGGTAGGGTGAGATGAAATGGCATGAGTGTTATGGGCAATGACCCAAAGGCACACCCCAATGCCTGTCCATGTCTGCGGGGTGGAGGTGGGGGTGGGGCTGGCGTCACTTCAGTACTTCACTGCTATTTCTATTCTGTCTGTCTGTGAGTGTGTGTGCGTCTTTCTCTATCTATGTGTCTATGTAATTATCTTTCTGTTAATTGCATGTATCGCTATTTTTACCTATTTCTAAAACAAACCTGCATATCACATTTGCCTGCACTCTGAGCATATACTGTACTTATGAAACTGCATATTTGTACTCCACTTCTGCATAGACCTCATACTTTCCTAATATTCCCGTTATCACAAGCATAACTACCTTGCTCTTATCAAAAGTGACCCCCTCTGAAAGTTAATATCACATTTTCTCTAACAGTCCATCATTATTACACCTGAATTCCTGACATCAACAATGCTTAAAGCTTAAATATAACTTACATCACCTCATGGACAAAAACTCTATTTCTCTTTAAAAAAAAAAAAAAAAAGTGTAAATAATCCCAAGGCTGAACACATGCCAGCCATTACTTTTTCATGTACTGCCACCAACTGTACCATCATGGGGGTTTGCATATGTTAGAGGGGGAACAGTTCAGAGGTAATGTGAGGAAGTATTTCTTCACAGAGAGGGTTGTAGATGCATGGAACAGCCTTCCTGAGGAGGTCGTAGAGTCACAAACAGTGGGGGAATTCAAGAATGTATGGGACAGACATAAGGTAGTTCTAGTGGGGGGTAGGAGGAAGTAGGCTGTTGGTTAACTATGATCTGCAGCTTATCTGTTAGGTAGGGAAATGGGCAGACTACGTGGGCCATGCGGCCCTTATCTGCCATCAAATTCTATGTTTCTGTGTTTCCCTTGATGCTTTGCATTATTGGATATGTGCAATTATGTTTTCTTTAAAATTTGGCTGTCTGGCCTATATCATCCGGGATAACACATACATCAGTGGCATTTGCTCGGGGGTTCTTTTGTAAGCTTCCTATTCCTTCCATTAAAATGCACACCTCCATATATTTTCCTAATAATGTGTATGCCTTCCTTAGGAGAGAAACTAAAACAAATATTTCTACTTAAAAATCATGGTGTTGTTTCTCCATACCCCCTTAACAATTTCACACAACTTCACTAACTTCATTATGCAGCCATGGGGGATCTGACCAGAATTTGTTGTTGTTGTTACTAAGCCCCCATTGTGTACTCTTCCTCTGGGTTTTTGTTTCTCAGGTGCATTACTTTACACTTCTTGCATTTAATCCAAGCTGCCATACTTCTGACCATTACTCCAACCTTGCCAAGTCCCTTCTCATCTTTTCCACCCCCCTTGTAAAGCAACCCTGTTGCAGATCTTTGTGTCATCTGCAAAGAGGCATACTTTTCCTTCCAGTCCCTTTGCAATGTCACTTGTAAAGACGTTAAAAAGGACCAGACCTAGTACTGAACCTTGTGGTACCCCACTAGTAACCCCTCTTTCTTCAGAGTGGACTCTGTTTACTATTACAATCTGTGACCTGTTGTCCAACCAATGTTTTACCCAGGCTACCACCCTGGGACCCACTCCCAGGCTGACTAATTTGTTTATTAATCTTTTGTGTGGGACTGTATCAAATGCCGTGCTAAAGTCTAAGTAGGCCATGTCCACAGCCCCTCCCTCATCTACTACTTTGGTCACTCAGTCAAAAAAATTGATAGATTCTTCTGACAATACCTTCCCGCTGTGAATCCATGCTGCTTTGGGTCCTGTGCCCCACTGGCCTCTAGGTACTCAATAGTTCCTTCCTTCAGAAGTGATTCCATCATTTTCCCTACCACAGAGATCAAACTGACAGGTCTGTAGTTTCCTGCCTCTGTCTTGCTCCCACTTTTGTGAAGGGGGATCACTTCTGCCCTCCTCCAATCCTCAGGTACCACAGCATCCTCCCATGATTTGTTAAAAAGGGTAGTCAGTGGTGTCACTAGTTCTCCCCTTAATTCTTTTAGAATTCTGGGGTGAATCCCATCAGGTCCCATTGTGTTGTCCACCTTCAGTTTTAGGAGTCCTTTCAGAACCCTTTCTTCTGTGAAAGGACTGGGGTCGACACCCCCTATCCAGAATGCTTCTATTAATTGGATTAGGTACCTCCCCCTCCTTTTCTTATGTGAATACTAAGCAGAAATATTCAGTATCCCTGCTTTTTCACTGTCCCTCCCTGCCCGTCCCCTTTATTCAGTCTCACTGTCCCTCCCTTTGTCTTTCTGCACTCCTTAATGTACCTATAAAAGGTTTTATCCCCCCTTCTTAACTGAGTTGGATACCTTTTCCTCCGTTTGGGCCGTTGCTATTCTGACTGCCTTCCCTGCTTCCTTCTGCTTTAACTGGTACAGTTCACTGTCTTGTTCCTTCTACGTTTCCTTATACTTCCTAAATGCTGCCTTTTTCTCCCTTTCCTTCTCCACCACCTCTTTTCAGAACCATAGTGGCTTTTTCCTTCATTTTGACTTATTTGCTTCACACAAAGGCTTTTGTTGCCTCTGTGATGGCAGTTTTGATGGTTCCCCATTGTTGCTCCACCCCTCCTCCTTTCTTGTTTGCTAGTGCTTTTCTGAGGCACTCTCCCATTTTGACAAAGTCAGCCCTCCTGAAGTCCCGTATCCTCTCTTTTATATGGCTTGACTCTGCAGCTGAGTTAATCGTGAACCACACTGTTTGGTGGTCACTTGTTCCCAGATGGCTACCCACTTCTAGATCTGAGATCCTCTCTCCATCCCCATTTGAGAGTACCAGATCGAAAATTGCTCCCTCCCGAGTGGGTTCCAACACTAGCTGTCTGAGGCATGCCCCCTGTAAGGCATCAAGAATGTCCCTGCTCTTAAATGTGGCTACAGCAAAGGTGCTCCAGTTAACATCTGGCATATTCAGGTCCCCCATCGACAATATCTCCCCTTTCAAACAACATGAAGTCTTGCTGTATTCTGACTGTTGCAGTTAGCTCCAGCACTTGAACTGCCCCGGAGAGTAGAGGGTTAAATTTCTATGCAAGGCATAGAACATTGAGCTCGAGCTTGGTTGAAGACTCTGTCTGCAGTACTTTGAATCCCAACCGTCCGATTCTTTACCCTGCCTCACTGAACAGTCGCTCCAGAGATTTCTCCTTTTGCTCGGTTCAAAGTAGTTTAAAGTTGTCGGTTTTATTCAGAATTTAATTCTGCATTGTCGGTTCAGGCTCTGTCTGCTGTACTGTGAGTACTTTAGGTAGTTTCTCTGTTTATTTTGTGGAAATTGTAAAACTTGTATTCTCGATCAGTTCGGCTGAACCGATCCTTTAGTAAGTGTATCTTTAGTGTGTGGTTACTGGTCCGTATCGGTTTTAAAAAAAATGTAATTTGTACAGTTTTTCCCAACACCCGTAACATGGTGAGAAACCGATAGGGGAGTCTTGCCTGGTGGTTGCCATATAAGAAAAAATTACTCACCTTAGTAATGTTGTTTCTTCTAATGGAGTCTTGCTGTATTCTGACAGTAGCAGTGAGTCCCAACCTTCGAACTGCCCCGGAGATGAAAGAGTTAACTTTCCATGCCAGGCATGGAACGCTGAGCTCGAGCTCGGTTGAGACACTGTCTGTTGCTGTTTAAACTCAAACCGTCAGATCTTTACGAGCTAAACTCACTAAGGTCCTGTGTGGAAGCTGTAAACCTACACTAGCCAACTGGCTACTAAACATAAAACACATTTTTTGGTCCCAAAACAAAGACTCAAGTCTGGAGACCCAGAAAAATGAAAAACACAGCACCCGCTCACCCCAAGAAAAAGGGGGTGAAAACAACAAGGTGGGCACCTACTGAGTGCCAACACTGCACTGCCCACCCACAACTCAAAAACAGAGGTTCTGAGAGGGGCAGGCAGGGGGAGAGGTCAGAATACAGCAAGACTCCATTAGAAGAAACAACATTACTAAGGTGAGTAATTTTTTCTTCAAACAACATGAAGTCTTGCTGTATTCTGACAGTAGCAGACTACAAAGCAGTACCTCCATGGAGGAGGGACAGAACCTACTTAGGGAATAGGCTCTGAAGCGCAGCTGTGCCAAACCGTGCATCACTCCTAGCCTGGATATCCAGGGAGTAATGCTTGGTAAAAGTGTGAACTGTTTTCCAGGTAGCTGCTTGACATATCTCTAGAATAGGGATGTCCCTGGCAGCAGCAAGGGAAGCAGCTGTACCTCTGGTAGAGTGAGTCCTCAGGCCTGAGGGTGGAACCTTACCCAGTTTTTCATAACAAAATTGGATACAAGAGACAGTCCACCTGGCAAAGGATCTTTTAGTGGCAGGTTTCCCTTTACCAACCTCGCCATAAGTGAGGAACAGTTGGAGGGAGTCAAACCTGTGACCCTTGGTACACTCTATGTAGTAGCTAAGGGCTCTTTTCACATCTAAACTGTGCAGCCTCTTCTCGCCAGAGGAGGAATGGTCAGTGAAGTACACAGGAAGAGACATAGATTGATTAAGGTGGAAATCTGAAACCACCTTAGGCAAGAACTTCCTGTTAGTCCTGAGGACCACCTTATCTCTATGAAAGGAGATAAAATCAGGTTCCACTGACAAAGCTTGTAATTCACTTATGCGTCTGGCAGAAGTGATGGCTACCAGAAACACAGTTTTCCAAGTCAAGTACTTAAGCTGTGCTGAAGACAAAGGCTCAAAAGGGGGTTGCATAAGCTGAGCAATGCAAACATTGAGGTCCCAAGCAGGGACAGGGTCCCTGAATGGAGGATTGGTGTGAAGCAATCCCTTGAAAGACTTGGAGAATACAGGGTGAGCTGAAAGAGAAGAGGGCTTACCTGCTGAAATAAAAGCAGAAACAGCTGCCAGGTGCACCTTCAGTGTAGCTGGTCTCAGCCCCAAGCTATTTAAATGGACCATATAATCAAGGACTGTGGGCAGATCAGCAGACTCTGGGGAAATATGCTTCCCAGAGCACCATATGGAAAATCTTTTCCATTTGGAATTATAAGTAGCCCTGGTGGAAGGTTTCCTAGAAGCCTTCAGAATATCCATTACACCTTGGGAGAGGTGTAAATCAGCAAACTCTAACTCTTCAAGAGCCAGGCCTTGAGATTGAGAGATTTAAGATTCGGGTACCAAACCCTCCCCTGAGCACAGGTTAACAGGTTGTAATTCCTGGGAAGACACAGGGGAAGATGGACTGCTAAGGACAGTAGGAGTGGATACCAGGGTTGTCTGGCCCAGTCTGGAGCAATCAGGATCATCTTGCACGGTTGAGATCTGATTTTGACTAACGCTTTGAACAGGAGAGGAGGGGGAAAAAGCATACAGGAACTTCCCTTCCCAACTGAGAACTAAGGCATCCAGGGGGACTGAGCCCAACACTGGGGGCCTGCAGCAAAAAAGGGGAAGTTGGCGATTGTCTGGGGCTGCATGTGGTAGTGTGGGTTCCAATAACAGATCTTACAACCAGTTTAAGATGCATAAAAAATGCATACTTCTGCGTTTATCATTTTATTGTCTCAATAAATCAAAAAAAATTAAAAATATAAAAAAAAATAAAAATACTTGTATACAGAAAGGAAAATAAATGGTGTTAGTCCTTCACACCTTCAGAACACAGGATATTATTCTTCTTCCTTCAGAGAACATAAAATAATTCCTGCAGTCTCTCCTTTCCATGGAACAATGTGAAAACTGGCACACTCTCACTAGAACCTTCTCTCACTGTGATCAGCAAGCTACTGATCACCACACCTGTCTGAGCCCCTAGAGTAGCACTTTTAAGTCAATCAGGGTGACCTCATAGTCATGTGACACCCTTATTAAGGCAAAAGAGCTACTGGAGCCTTTTGATACACCATACATATGTTTTACATCATCAAACAATGTTTCAAGTCCTTATCATTTGAACATATGTTCATTTAATGCAGCACACCAAGACAGAAGGGAGCTAAATGCTTAATTATAGGGCTAATGATGTCAGATCATTAGCTTAGCTCCTCTCCCTCATGACATCACTCTCTCCTGGGTCTATAAAACCTGTCAGTCTATGGGCAGCCAGCCCTGTAGCAGCACCTGTCTCAGCTACTGAGGACCTATCTTAGTAACCAGGGTAACTATACTTGATATTTCTATGGAATCGTGTTACCTTTTATACCTTTTTTTCTTTTTTACTAGAAGAAAAGGATATTTATCTTGGAAACCCAAACAGACAAGGGCGCGCTCCTGTATCTGTTTGTTTTTGCAAGGGTATGACTTTCTATTCCAGAACCACTAAGAAGGCAGAATCAACATTTTCATTTGCAAAGGACTTAGGATACACATGACAGCTTAACTAAACAAAAACCATGTCTCCTTTCTTCATTTGGAAAAAGAAACCCAATAACTTTTTGAACAGTAGCCTTGGACTCTTAGTACACAGATACCTTTGTTTTCTTAACTACGACTAAGGAACTTGTGTAATGGGGAACATGTTTTAAGGATGTCTGTAAGACAAAATGGGGGGGGGGGTTCAGGCTGCATTTCAGACAAGGGATAGATAAGAATGAAGAGTATCAGGTTGGCCACCCTGATATGAATAAAAGGATAGTCAGGAAAAAGGAAAGAAGATAGGAGAGAGTGAAAAGGAAGTTGAAATTTTAAGCTATGCCTGATGTTTGTTTATTAACATCCTAGCACACTGCAAAAAGATCTATCTGCAGGGTGCCCCATCTGGAAAATATCACCTCCAAGACCAGGGGATCCAGTGACCATTCGTGATGGCCCTGGGATATCCCGCTGAGAGCATCTGCCAGGACATTGTCCTTGCCTGGGAGGTGAACTGCCGTGAGGGAGGTGTTCAGGAGTAAGCCAGAGACCACAACTTCATTGCTTCTGTGCACAAGGCAGAGACCGAGTGCTTCCTTGCTTGTTGATGTACCACATTGTGGTGGTGTTGTCTGTTCTGACCTGGATAACTTTGTTCTGAACAGATTTGGAAAAAGCTTGAAGTGCTAGAAATACTGCTCTGAGTTCCAACAGATTGATGTGAAGCAGAGATTCCTGAGGGACCACAACCCTGGGTGGTCAGGTCGCCCGTGTGAACCCCCCCACCCCAAGAGGGAGGCATCTGTAGTAAGGATTAAAGAGTGAGACTGAGTGACAAAGGGAACCCCTTGTCTCAGATTGTTCTGATCCTGCCACCACTGTAGGGCCTGGATCAGGTTCGAGGTTACTGGGATCAATTTGGTCAGAGGGTCCTTCCTTTGAGACCAGAAGGCTCTCAAATGGAACTGAATGTCCCTCATCTGAAATCTTGCTCCCTGCACTACTGCTGTGGAAGCAGCCACGTGCCCCAGGAGCTGTAGAAAATGCCTTGCAGGTCGAGATACCTGCAGGGTGAATGAGGAGGCCAGAGAGACAAGGGTCCTTGCCCGCTCCAGGGGAAGGAAAGCTCTAGCCCTTTCTGTGTCTAGCTCTGTGCCTATGAAGGTGAGGAGCTGGACAGGCTCTAGAACTGACTTTGAAAGATTCAGAAGGAAACCCAAAGAGGTGAGCAGTTGCTGAGTTATCTGTAAGTGTAACTCGACTTGGTCTGGGGACTGGCTTACTATGAGCCAGTCATCCAGGTAAGGGAAGATGGCAATCCCTTGCCTTCTTAGAGAAGCAACTACCACTGCCAGGCATTTTGTGAATATCCTTGGAGCAGAGGTCAGACCAAAGGGCATTACTCTGAACTGGTAATGGCCTGAGGGCAGCTTGAACCTGAGGTACTTTCGATGAGAGCTTCTGATGAGAATATGGAAGTAGGCATCCTTGAGGTCCAGGGACACTAGCCAGTCCCCTGGCCTTAGAGAGGGTAGAATAATTCCCAGAGTCACCATTTTGAATTTTGGTTTTAAAAGGTGCTTGTTTAATTATCTGAGATCCATGGTGGGCCGCCATTCTCCTGTCTTTTTTGGGGTAAGGAAGTACCTGGAGTACAACCCTTTGCCCTGGTGTAGGGGTGGAACCCTTTCCACAGCTCTGAGAGCTAGGAGGGAAGAGACCTCTGCCTCTAGGGCAAGTGTCTCTGAGGGATTTGCAGGTGGAAAGGATCTGGTTCTCATCTTTGGAAACTTTTTGAAGCTGAGAACCAGTCCCTGGCTTACTACTTCCAGGACCCATTTGTCTGATGTCAGAGATTCCCAGTCCTGACAAAGTAGCCAGCCTGCCCCTATAGTAGTTGAGAATCGGCCCTGGCAACCCCATCAGGGTGCCTGTTTGGCAGGGACTTTGGGCTGAGGGGTGGAAGCAGGCCTGCTTGTACCCCGTCTGCCTCTCCCTCTAAAGAACCCCCTCTGGGCATAAGCAGAAGAGGAGGCCTGGGCTTGGTAGAAAGGCCTATGGAAAGGCCTGCCCCTGCTCCTGGGATGCTGCCTTTGAGGAGTGGCCTGCCTTTCCTTGGCCTGTGCATTCCTATAGGTGGTCCTATATTCGTCCATTTTCTTCATGTAATTCTCTGTCTGCTCCCCAAACATAGAATTACCCACAACAGGAAAATCCATGGCCTTAGTCTGGATATCCTGTGACAGGCTAGTACATCTGAGCCAAGCCATTCTTCGAAGTGCCACAGATGTAGCCATGACTCTAGATGACACATCATTGGAGTCCACTGCAGCATGGAATTGCACCTTGGATGCCTCAATACCATCAGCAGCCACCTGCTCCAGCTCCTTGGCAAGCTGGCCAGGGACCTGTTTTGCTAAAGCCATAACAGTGTCCCATCTTGATTTTTGATACCTAGCAGTATAGGCCATATAATTGGCCTGTCTGAGTCCCAAGGATGCTGCCATGTACTGTTTCTTTGCCATGGCATCAATCCTCCTGGAGTCCTTGTCCGGGGGGGTGAAGCCAAGGGAATATTTGCCTTATCACAGGCTGCAGCCTGCACTACCCCAACATGGCTGCATTGTTGTGTAAGGAACTCCGTATCTGAGCCTGACAATGTATACCTCTTTCCATTCTTTTATCCACAGGAGGTATAGTGTTAGAGTCTTTAAAATCTTAAATGTCTGTTTCCTAAAAGATTTGTGTAAGGAATAGACAGCCTCCTAGAACTCTGGGATATCCATCATTTCTACATAGTCAGGCTCCTCCTGGTCATCCACAGCTTCTTCCATAGGAAGCTGGAGGGTTTCAGCCACTTTTATAAAACATGAAATGGGAGGGGACTCAGAGCCTAGGAGGAGACACTCCTGAAGGTCTGTCTGGGAGATGTCCGGGTCAATAGGCACATCCAGACTTTCAAAACCACATCACTTTCCTCATACTCCTCTTCTCCTCCTCCGTTCATAAAATTCCTCTAAATCATACTCTTGAACGTGGAACCGGCCGAACCGAGAGCCTGCTTGATGGTGGTTCGGTCGGAACCGGGAAAGCGACTGCACAATTTTGATCGCTGGCTATTTCTTCAGCGTTTGAGAGGAAAGTTTTGGCTCCACACCAGCTGATTTTTCTTTTCTAGTTCTCTTAGCGAACCGACTCCTCAGAATCGGCTCTCCTTTGCCCGAAGGTCTCGCCTGGTCAGAGGCATTCTTCTGGTTCGGTTTGAACCGAACCAGGCTGGCCATCCAGTTCAGCGGACTTTTTGGCCTCCCTTTCCCTGAGCCTACCAACACTCTTTTCCAGGGTAGCTGCAGGGAAATTTTTACAAATCTGGCAGTCTGCATTGAGGTGGTCAAACCCCAGACAATAAACACAGGTGGTGTGGAGGTCCGCCTTAGCAAAGACTTCCCCACACACACTACAGTGTTGAAACCCAGTGGGCCCGGTTTTTCTTTTGGGTTTCTCAGACATTATGCCAGTCCTAAGCAAACTTACCCTTTTAATGGCAATCCGCCAGGCAAGACCCTCTTATCGGTTCCTGACCGTGTCATGGGTCGTGGAAAAAACCGTAGTAAAATCTGTTTTTTTTTTTTTAGAACTGATAAGAACTGGTAACGACACTCTAAAAGTACAAATTAAGATTTTGTAACAACTTGATCGGTTCAAACCGAACCGATGAACCGTTTACAAGTTCCACACAGAATAGAATAAAATATAACCTATCTAGTACTCACAAATACCACAGACAGAGACTGAACCGACAGGTTACGGTTTAAATTTGGTCGAAAACCGAGAAAAGCGGTACTTTAACCGACAAATTGAACCGAGCAGAAGGAGAAATCTCTGGAGCGACTGTTCAGTGAGGCGGAGTAAAGAATCTGACGGTTTGAGTTTAAACAGCAACAGAGTCTCAACCGAGCTCAAGCTCAGCGTTCCATGCCTGGCATGGAAAGTTAACTCTTTCATCTCCGGGGCAATTCGAAGGTTGGGACTCACTGCTACTGTCAGAATACAGCAAGACTTCATGTTGTTTGAAAGGGTAAGTTTGTTAGGTTGGCCATGTCTGAGAAACCCAAGGAAAAAAACGGGCCCAATGGGTTTCAACACTGCAGAGTGTGTGTGGGGAGGTCTTTGCTAAGGCTGATCCCCACACCACCTGTGTTTACTGTCTGGGGTTTGACCACCTCGATTCAGACTGCCAAATTTGTAAAACCTTCCGTAAGTCTACCCTGGAAAAAAGGTTAGGTAGACTTATAGATAAGGAGGCTGAGAAATCCGCTAACACGGAAGGCCAGCCCGATCCGGTTCCCACCGAACCAGAAGGAGTGCCCTCTGACCAGGGCAATACTTCTTCTGGCAAGAGGAGAGCAGATACTGAGGGATCGGTTCTTCAAAAAGAAATTGCAAAGACAAATCGACCGGTTCGGATCTAGACATTCATGTTCCGACCACCGAAGAAATAGCCAGAGCAATTCGGATTGTTGAATCGCTTCGTCCGGTTCTGACCGATCCGGCACCTTCTGGCAGAGGTTCGGTTCGGTCGGTTCCCCCGGTTCAAGATTATTCCCCTGAAGACTTTTATGAACCGGAGTTTGAAGAGGCGGGGGATTTTGAAGAGGATGATGATGACGGTGAAAGTCTGGATGTGCCTGTGGAACCGGACATCTCCCCAGACAGACAGTCTGGTGTTTCCCCTCCTAGGCTCTCTGAGTCCCCTTCCCGCTATCTGTTTTACAGAAAGGTGGCTGAAACCCTCCAGCTTCCCATGGAGGAGGCTGTGGAGGATCAGGAGGAACCTGATTTTGTTGAGATGATGGACATCCCAGAGTCCAAGAGACTGTCTATTCCCCTTCATAAGTCCTTTGGGAAGCAGACACAGAAAATCCTAAGGTCTTCTAACTCTGTACCTCCTGTTGACAGAAGAATGGACAAGAGGTATGCTTTATCAGGCTTGGATACAGAGTTTTTCTACCAGCAATGCAGCCATGTTGGGGTAATGCAGGCTGCAGCCTGTGACAAGGCAAATATTCCCTTGGCTTCACACCCCCCAGACAAAGACTCCAGGAAGATAGATGCCATGGCAAAGAAGCAGTACATGGCATCATCTTTGGGACTCAGACAGGCTAACTATATGGCCTATGCAGCCAGGTACCAGAAGTCCAGGTGGGACACTGTACTGGCACTGGCTAAGCAGGCTTCCCCCCAGCTGGCCAAGGAGCTGGAGGCGGTGGCTGCTGATGGGATTGAGACATCAAAGGTACAATTTCATGCTGCTGTTGACTCAAATGATGTGTCATCAAGAGTCAATGCTATATCTGTGGCTCTTCGGAGGATGGCTTGGCTCAGATGTACTAGCCTCTCTCAGGACACCCAGGCTAAGGCCATGGATTTCCTTGTGGTTGGTAATTCTCTGTTTGGGGAGCAGACAGAGAATTACATGAAGAAAATGGATGAGTACAGGACCACTTATAGGCGTGCCCAAGCTAAGGAGAGACAGGCAACTCCTCAAAGGCAGCAAGCTAGGGGCAAGGGCAGGCCTTTTCACAGGCCCTTCTACCAAATGCAGGCCTCTTCTCCCTTGTCTCAGAGGAGGTTCTTTAGAGGGAGAGGCAGACTGGGATGAGCAGGGCTGCATCCACTCCTCAGTCTAAGGCTGCTGCCAAGCAGACACCCTGATCTGTCAGCCCGGGTTGACTCTCCCATCCCGGTAGGCGGCAGGCTGGCTTACTTTGTGCAGGACTGGATGTCTATTACCTCAGACAGGTGGGTCCTGGAGGTAGTAAGCCAGGGACTGGTTCTCAGTTTCAAAAATTTTCCGAAAATGAGAGCCCGATCCTTTCCATGTACAAATATATCAGAAACCCTTGCTCTGGAGGCAGTGGTTGCATCTCTACTGGCCCTAAGTAAGAGTCATAGAGAGAGTTCCTACCCTACACAGGGGCAAAGGTCTGTACTCCAGGTACTTCCTTAACCCAAAAAAAAGACGGGAGTGGCGACCCATCCTAGACTTAAGATACCTGAACAAACATCTTTTAAAGTCAAAATTCAAAATGGTGACTCTGGGAACAATTCTTCCCTCTCTAAGGCCAGGAGACTGGCTAGCCTCCCTGGACCTCAAGGATGCTTACTTTCACATTCTCATCAGGTGCTCTCGCAGAAAGTACCTCAGGTTTGAATTGCCCTCAGGCCATTATCAGTTCAAGGCAATGCCCTTTGGCCTAACTTCAGCCCCAAGGGTGTTCACAAAGTGCCTAGCAGTAGTGGTGACCTTTTTAAGAAGAAAAAAAGAATTTCCATCTTTCCATATCTGGACGATTGGCTCATTGTGGGCCAGTCCCCAGACCAAGTCAAGTCAGATCTGCAAGTGACCCAGCAAGTACTTCCCTGGGATTCCTTCTCAACCTTCCCAAGTCAGTTCTCGAGCCTGTACAGCTTCTCACCTTTATAGAGCAGAGCCGGATACTGTCAAAGCAAGTGCTTTTCTTCCTCTGGAAAGGGCAACAGCCATTTCACATCTGGCTTCTTCTGCCCTCTAGTTTCTCGACCAGCAAGGCATTTCCTTCAGCTTTTGGGCCACATGGCAGCTTCCACAGCAGTGGTCCAAGAGGCCAGGTTTCAGAAGAGGGACATTCAGTTCCATCTGAGAGCTTTCTGGTCCCAAAGGAAAGATCCTCTTACCAAACTAGTAACGGTTACTCAAACTCTAATCCAGGCCCGTCAATGGTGGCAGGACCTAGACAATTTGAGGTGAGGAGTTCCATTTGTCACTCAGACTCACTCTGTGGTCCTTATTACAGATGCTTCCCTATTGGGGTGGGGAGCGCATCTGGGGACTCTCACAGCCCAGGGACTGTGGTCCCTTCAGGAATAACTCCTTCATATCAACCTTCTGGAGCTCAGGGCAGTACTTCTGGCCCTGCAAGCTTTCTCTCTGTCAGTACAGAACAAGGTGGTTCAGGTCAGGACGGACAACACCGCCACCATGTGGTACATCAACAAGCAAGGAGGCACTCGGTCCACGGCCTTGTGAATGGAAGCCATGAAGTTGTGGTCCCTAGGTTATTCTCTGCAGACCTCTCTGATAGCAGTCCACCTTCCAGGGAAGGACAGTGTGCTAGCAGATGCATTGAGCAGTATCTCCCAGAGCCATCATGAATGGTCCCTGGACCCTCTGGTGTTGAAAGTGATTTTTTCAAGGTGGGGCACTCCAGAGATAGATCTCTGTGCAGCCCCAGACAATCACCAACTTCTGTTTTGTTGCAGACCCCAGTCTTAGGCTCAGTCCCCCTGGATGCCATGATTCTGAATTGGGAAGGGAAGTTTCTGTATGCCTTCCCTTCCTTCCCACTCCGGTTCAAAGTTTTAGTCAAAATAAGGTCTCAACCTTGCAAAGTGATTCTGATTGCTCCAGATTATGCTGACAGCCCTAGTACTCCCTGTTGCTGTCCCTAGCAGTCCATCTTCCCCTGTCTCCTCCCAGGAATTACAACCTGTTAACATCCTCTCAGGGGAGGATTTGGTACCCCAGTCTCCAGTCTCTCAATCTCAAGGCATGGCTCTTGAAGAGTTAGAGTTTGCAGATCTGCATCTTTCCCAAGGGTTTCTGGATATTCTCAAAGCTTCTCGAAAGCCCTCCACCAGAAAGACTTATAACTCCAAATGGAAGAGATTCAGCATTTGGTGTTCTAAGAAGCATATTTCTTCAGATACTGCTGGATTGCCTACTGTTCTGGATTATATGGTCCATCTTAATGGCCTAGGCCTCAGACCAGCTACTCATAAGGTACACTTGTCAGCCATTTCTGCGTTTCTGTCTGTGGGGAAGCCTTCCTCACTATCTTCCCATCCTGTGTTCTGCAAGTTTTTTAAAAGATTGTTTCACACCAATCCCCCTTTTTAGAGACCCTGCCCCTGCCTAAGATTTGAATGTTTGCATTGCTCAGCTTATGCAACCCCCCTTTGAGCCTATGTCTTCAGCAGAGCTTAAGTACTTGACTTGGAAAACTGTGTTCTTGGTAGCCATTACCTCTGCCAGGCGTATCAGTGAATTGCAAGCCCTGTCAGTGGAATCTGATTTTATCTACTTTCATAGGGATAAAGCGGTCCTTAGAACCAATAGAAGGTTCTTAACCCAAAGTGGTTTCAGACTTCCATTTAAACCAGTCTATGTCTCTCCCTGTTTTCTTCACTGATAATTCTTCCTTAGGAGAGAGGAGGCTACACAGTTTAGATGTCAGAAGAGCCCTTAGTTACTACATAGAGCATACCAAGGGTCACAGGTGTGACTCCCTCCAGTTGTTCCTCACTTACGGTGAAGTGGGAAAGGGCAAACCTGCCACCAAAAGATCTATTGCCAGGTGGATCGTGTCTTGTATACAATTCTGCTATGAAAAACTGGGAAAAACTTCACCCTCAGGCCTGAGGGCTCATTCCACAAGAGGTACAGCTGCTTCCCTGGCTGCGGCCAGGGATATTCCTCTCCTAGAAATTTGTCAAGCAGCCACCTGGAAAACAGTCCATACCTTTACCAAGCATTACTCTCTGGATATCCAGGCTAGGAGTGATGCTCGGTTTGGCACAGCAGTACTTCAGAGCCTATTCCCAAAGTAGGTTCTGTCCCTCCTCCTTGGAGGTACTGCTTGTAGTTCAGACTTAGTCAGAATACAGCAAGACTTCTGTTGTTTGAAGAAAAATTACTCGCCTTAGTAATTATGTTTCTTCTATTGGAGTCTTGCTGTATTCTGTCCTCCCTCCCTGCCTCCCCTCTCAGAACCTGTTTTTGGGAAGTGGGTGGGCAGGTGCAGTGTTGCACCTCAGGGGTGCTCTTTTTACACCCTCTTTTGCATGGGTGTTTATTTTGTTATATTCCTATTTGGTCTGGGTTTTGAGTTTTGGGTTTCCTGACTTGAGTCTTATTTTGGTAGTCCAAAACTTTTTGTTGCCAGTTGGCTATTAAAAATGTTGTTTTACAGTTTCCACATAGAATACTATTGGAGTGTTGCTCTTAAGAATCTGACGGTTAGTGTTCAAAGGGAAACAGACAGAGACATCAACTGAGCTTGAGCTTAGCATTCTGTGTTCTGCATAGAAAGGTTAACCCTTTGTTCTCTGGGGCAGTTTAAGGGCTGGGGCTAACTGCACTTGTCAGAATACAGCAAGACTCCAATAGAAGAAACATAATTACTAAGGTGAGTAATTGTTTCTTCTGTATGCTTTGCCTCCCTTCCCCTTGCTGCTAAGAGTGCTAAATAAACTCAGAGCCCAGCCAGCAACAATAATTCTCATTGCCCCAGATGGGGACAGACAGCCCTGGTACTCCATGATTCTATCAATGTCAGTAACCAAGCCAATCAGCCTCCCCAGGAGGCACAACCTACTGTCATCCTCTCGGGGCGGGATTATGTACCCCAACCTGCAATCTTTCAGGCTCAAGGCCTAGCTCTTGAAGACTTAGAATATGCAGACCTGCATTTGTTAGAAGGGGTCATGGATATACTCATGGTTTCCAGAAAGTCTTCCACTAGAAAGATTTATTCTTCCAAGTGAAAAAGATTCTCCATTAGGTGCCAAGGCAAGGGCCTGGATCACAAGCAAGTCACTTTACCTACAGTTCTGGATTATTGAGCACACTTCCGCTCTTCTGGCGTAAAGGCCTCTACTTTGAGAGTGCATTTGGCAGCTGTTTCAGCTTACTTGTCTGCAGGTAAGAGGTTCTCCCTAGCCTCTAACCCAGTATTTAGGAATTTTTTTTAACAGACTGCTGCATTTGCATCCTCCACATAGGGGAACCAACCCCTATGTGGGACCTCAACATTTGCATTGCCTAACTCATGCAGCCTCCCTTTGAACCCATGTCTTCAGCAGACCCCAAATATGTGACTTGGAAGACAGTATTCTTAGTGGCCATGACTTCTGCCAGAAGGATCAGTGCGCTTCAGGCCTTGTCTACAGAGCCTGGTTAAATTGCCGTCCATGGGGACAAAGTCGCCCTGAGAACTAACAGAAAGTTCCTAACCTAAGGTGGTATCAGAGTTCCACCTTAACCAGTCCATCTCACTGCCTGTCCTTTTCACTGATCACTGTACTCCAGGTGAGTGCAGATTGCATAGCCTAGATGTAAAAAGGGCAGTTAGCTGATATCTTGACCACACAAAGACTTATAGACTGGATCAATCTGAGCTCTTCCTCATCTTTGGAAAAGTGGGGAAAAGGAAACCAGCTGCAAAAAGATCCATTGCAAGATGGATTATAGCCTGTATTCAGTTCTGCTACAGCAGAGTGGGCATGCAGCCACCTGCAGGCCTCAAGGCCCACTCTACTAGGGGCACAGCAGCCTCTTTAGCAGCTGCTAGGGATATCCCCCTAACTGATCTATGCAAAGCAGCTACTTGGAAAACGGTCCAAACCTTCACCAAACTTTATTGCTTGGATGTTCAGGTCAGAGAGGATGCCAGGTTTGGCACAGCAGTCCTACAGAGCCTGTTTCCTAGGTAGGTTCTACCCACTTCCAGAGGTACTGCTTGGGTAGTCTGCGTAAGTCAAAATACAGTAAGATTTCCTGGGGTTTGAAGAAAAAATTACTCACCATAGTAACCTTGTTTCTTCCAAGGGAATCTTACTGTATTCTGAGCACCCTTCCTCCCCTTCAGTGAACCTAGGGTCATTGCACTCCAGCTGTACTAGTGTGTTGCAAACCTGTGAGTGTGTTTTTTCATCTTGGGCATCTGTGACTTGAGTCTTGGTGGTGCCAGTTCAAAGCTTTAAAGGGACAAAAAATATTTATTAAAATAGGGGATTAGTTATTAATAGTAGTAGTGCTTAGTTAGATAAGTTTTGATGCATGCTTCGTAAGAATCTGACATTTTAGAACTGTTTACCAGGGACAGTGGTTTGAAAACTGAGCTCGAGCCTAGCATTCCATCATTTGCATAGGTTCTGTTAACCATTTAAGCTCTGGGGCAGTCCTATGGTGAGACCATACTGCACAAGTCAATACAGTAAGATTCCCTTGGAAGAAACAAGATTAACTATGGTGAGTATATTTTTCTTCTTCCCAGTGATACTCAGGTATTCAGAACTTCCCACCCTGCCTCCCCTTCAAGAACCAGTAGCCTCTGCATTCCTGGGAATGTTTTTGTGACTTTATTACATAGGTGCCACAATCAGGTACTTTAGTTTGTGATTTGGGTTCAGTTTGTTGTTTTTCCCCTTCAGGCGATTTCTGACATTCAGGGGTACTATTACATTTTATGACCTCCAGTTTTGGAGTTTCCCCCCTTGAGGGCACTTGGGTGTTATTTCCATTATTTTATTACTAATTATTAAGGTTTTTAATTTATAGATGTTTAGTGTTTGAGTCCTGTCTTTCCAGGCTCCAAGGAAATCTGAAGGTTTAGAACTTAGGCAGTTAGTTCAAGGCATCATTTGAAAATAGCACTCGCAAAGATTCCATCATTTGCATGCCATTCCAAATACTCTCTGGGTAGTTCAGTCTTAAAGGGACACTGCAAAAGTTCTGAATACCTAAGTATTACTGGGAAGAAATAAGATTACTATGGTAAGTAATTTTTCCTTCCTGACTTATGAGGATGTGGGAAAGGGTAACCCAGCATCTAAAAGGTCAATTTCTAACCCCAGCAATACTCAGGCATTCATAACTTTCTGCAGTAAGCCTTCTATGTAGGACTGCCTGGAGAGAATAGAACACATGCAAATGATGGAACTCTGCACGTGACAACTTTTCAAATGCTGCCGTATACTAACTGCCAGTGTTCTAAACTCCTGAGAGTTCACTCTCCGCCTGAAAAGTCTGGTCACTCGGAGTGTCGCTCTTCTACTTTCTATTCTGACGTGAAGAAACTTGTAAAAAAATACTATAAGTATCTTTTTATTCATTTGCTGCCTTATACTTACTGTTTTCTATTAAAAAACATAGCGCTAGTTATTTAGTTTTTTTACTGGTTCCTCTCGGTTTGGTATAACTGAGAGTGAACTGGGTTAGTTTTTAGTTAGTCGGGGTTTTCTGACAAAAAAAAACTAATTAGTTTCTTAGTTTTTAAACTTCATTTTTGTATCCGCTTTCTCGATTACTGAACCGCTAATCCCAGTTCACTTTTTGTCTTTTGTTTCGGTTCCTCCGGTTCTGGAACCGACCGCAACTGCTAAGTTTTGTTTAAAAAATTATTCTGACATAGAGGTTTACTTCTTTATCGATAAAATGTCAGAAAAAATGAAGAAAATGATCGGTGAACCCAGTTTTAAAAATTATTCACAATGTGGGGAAGTTTTTGCCAAGGCAGATAAATACAATTTGTGTGTGGCCTGCCTTGGATATGAACATCTAAAGGAGTGTGATATTTATAAAACATTCCCTGAAAAAAACTGTAGAAAAACACCTGGAACAGGTGAAAAATAAACTTCCTCCTCCCAGGGGTTCCTCTGGCTCTGACTAGCAGATACCTCCTGATCTTACTTTGAGAGGAAACTCTTGCAGCTAATAACACAAGTAGGACGGACACCACCTGGTGGTGGTTCTCGGCAAATTCTTCTTCTAGCAGTACCGATGTGGAAACGCCCCCACCGACGTAGGCTCAACCCCTGATGTCACCCCACATAAAGGGGGAGTTCCCCACGTGCTCCAGTTCTTTCCTGCTGCACGGTCTGGGTTAGTTAGCCTTTGGTTACCGCGTGAGAGAATTGATCACTCTTCTACTATTCTCCACCACTTTCAATGGATTTTTCTCCTTATGTCATCATCTTCTAAGGGGCACATTAACAAGTGCTCCGGTGGGCGGCAGATTCCCTTGAAGAACGGCCATTCTGCATTCCTTTACTGCCTGGGGCCCGACCATGACACCGGCACCTGCCCCCACTGTCAGGCCTTCAACTCTCAGATGTGCATCAGGCGACAGAAGTCCCTTTTTGCCTTTCTAACGGAGTCTAAATTGGCCACCATGGAACACGGATCATCCTCAGGGGAATCGAAGCAATCGCCTGCCCGCAAGAAATATCACAAGCATCGGGAGCACCAGGAGCGGGAGAGGTCTTGATCTCAGCCCAGGTCCTCGAGCTCGAAGTCTGGGTCTTCGGGGCACGATTCCCATCTCCTGGCCCTTAAGCCGTATAGCGCCGGGTCTGTGGCGACTAAGTCCTCCGGGACAACTCTTGGGCCACTTAAGGTGCACCCGCCCACTGAGAAGGCATCCTCGGTGGGCACAGGTAAGTCCTCTAGTCAATCAAGGCCTCTGGGTCTTCCGGCGTCAGGGCATCATCTCTTCCATCCAAGTCGAAAGGACTCCGACCATCGATATCCCCCGGCGACAGAATGATGTTCAGTTGAAAAATCTTTCAAACAGCACAAACATTCTGACCGTCCCATGGCTCATGCCATGGGGGGACACCCATCGGATTCAGGAGACAGACGCCAGACCGATGTCCTGTCATGGCTCCTCCAGCTTCCACCCCTCCTCCGGTGAGGGTTGTACTGATGCCGGTGAAACTGGTCCTGACGTCGTCTCTGCCAGCTCGACCTGATGTCAGTTCTGGGACCCCCTCTCCACAGCAGATGCCGGTCCACCTAATGTCAGATCCCAATGACGGGGCAACTGAGGCCCCTCCATCGTTGCCTCAGAGACCTATGCTGGTGACCTCGTACACTGACGCTGGTGGTTTTGACCCGAAGCCAGCACCCCCTGACCACAGGGCTGGCGCTGGCTCTGGTGCACCTCCTCCTCCTGCACCTGGGTCCTCAAAATTTAACCTTTCGCAGGTTAAGGAGTTTTTTTCCCCCCACTGGTGGGACACTGTGAAACATGATCTCCCAGGGGGTGTGCCTCCTCCCATGCCTCAGACCACCCCGGTTCCAGATACTCCAGTGGCACCCGAACTGAACCCGGTCCCAGTCTCGGAGTCTTCAGACCATGAGGCAGCGATGGAGCCTTCAGCACCTAGGAAGCATAGAGATAAGAGACGCAGGAGGACCAGGTCCAGGAGTTCCTCCCGCTCTCCCTCTCCAGATAAGAGGCACAAGAGAAGGTGGCACCGCTTCCCATCCTCTTCCTCCTCTCTTATGTTGACTCCGACACTTCAAACAAAATGAAGTTTTGCTGTATTCAAACAACATGAAGTTTTGCTATATTATGACAATTGCAGTTTGTCCCACCATTAGAACTGCTACGGAGGTGAAAGAGTTAACTACCATTCTAAGAATGGAGTTTAGAGCGAGCTCGGTTAGAGAAGCTCTGTCTGGATAATTTCAAACTGAAACTGTCAGATTCTTTATCTCTCACTGAACAGTCGTCTCGAGATTTCTCCTACTGCTCGTTCATTTCTCGGTTTAAACAGTATTTTCTGCTAAATCTAATCAAGTAGTATTATTAGTTTAACCGCAAACCGATCGGTTCAAGCTCTGTCTGTGGTATTGTAAGTAATAGACAGGTTTTATTTCTGTGTGGAACTTGTAATGTTTATCGGTTCGGTTCGAACCGATCAGGTTAGTTAAAACTTTGAAGTATAAGCATTTTAAAGCTTTTAGAGTGCGGTTCCCGGTTCTTATCGGTTCTAAAAAAAACGGATTTCATTACGTTTTTTTTCCACGACCCATGACACGGTTGGGAACCGATAAGGGTGTCTTGCCTGGCACTGCCGTTAAAAGGGCAAGTTTGTTGGTTAGGCTGGCATCAAGTCTGAGAAACCCAAAAGAAAAACCGGGCCCACTGGGTTTCAACACTGTAGTGTCTGTGGGGAAGCCTTTGCCAAGGCTGACCCACACACTACATGTGTTTATTGTCTGGGGTTTGACCACCTCAATTCAGACTGCCAGATTTGTAAAATTTCCCTGCAGCCACCCTGGATAAGAGAGTGGGCAGGCTCAGGGAACGAGAGGCCAAAAAGTCCGCTGACCCGGATGGCCAGCCCGGTTCGGTGCCAACCAAACTGGAGGGAGTGCCCTCTGACCAGGGCGAGACTTCCTCGGGCCAACGTAAAGCTGGCTCTGAGGAGCCAGTTCCAGCAAAGAAAACTAAAAAATCAGCAGGTATGGAGTCCAAAATTCTTCTCAACTGCTGCAGAAATAGCAAAGCTATACAAATTGTACAGTCACTTTCTCCGGTTCCGTCCGAACCGCCACTGTCTGGTAGAAGGTCGGTTCCACCGGTTCAAGAATATGATATTGGAGATTTTTATGAACTAGAGGAGGGAGAGGAGGATTATGAACAGTGTGAATGTGACTTTGAGAGTCTGGATGTGCCCATTGAACCGGACATCTCCCCAGACAGACCTTTAGAATCTCCCCCTATGCTTTCTGAGTCCCCTTCTCATTTTTTGTTTTATAAAAAGGTTGCTGAAACCCTCCAGCTCCCTTTAGAGGAAGCTGTGGATGAGCAGGAGGAACCTGATTTTGTGGAAATGATGGATATCCCAGAGTCTAGAGATTATCTATCCCTTCATAAGTCTTTTAGGAAGCAAACAATAAAATTTAAAAGCCCTAATTCTGTGCCTCCATTGACAAAAGATGGACAGGAGGTACTACTTTGTCAGGTCCTGATACGGACTTTCTTTCACAGCAATGCAGTCATGTTAGTAGTTCAGGCTGCAGCCTGTGATAAAGCTAACATTCCTGGCTTCACATCCTCCTGACAAGGACTCCAGGAAGATTGATGCCATGGCTAAAAATAATACATGGCAGCGTCCTTGGGACTCAGACAAGCAAATTACATGGCTTATGTGGCAAGATACCAAAAATCTAGATGGGACACTGTCATGGCTTTGTGCAAACAGGCCCTGGCCAGCTTGCCAAGGAGCTGGAGCAGGTGGCTACTGATGGTATTGAGGCTTCCAAGGTGCAACTCCATGCTGCTGTGGATTCTAATGATGTATCCTCTAGAGTCACGGCTACATCTGTGGCCTTTCGTAGGTTAGCTTGGCTCAGGTGTACTAACTTGTCACAGGATACCCAGACTAAGGCTATGGATTTTCCTGTGGTGGGGAATTCTCTGTTTGGGGAGCAGACAGAGAACTACATGAAGAAAATGGATGAATACAGAACAACTTATAGGAGTGCACAAGCCAAGGAGTGGCAAGCCACTCCTCAGAAGCAGACCCCCAGGGGTAGAGGTAGGCCTTTCACAGGCCTTTTACCAAACCCAGGCTTCTTCTGCATATGCTCAGAGGGGGTTCTTCAGAGGCAGAGGCAGACGGGTGCAAGTAGGTCTGCTCCCACCCCTCAGCCTAAAGCCCTGCAAACAGGCACCCTGATGGGGTGCCCAGGGCTGGTTCTCCACTACCTAGGCAGGCTGGCTTACTTCTCCAGGACTGGGAGTCTCTAACATCAGACAAATGGGTCCTGGAAGTAGTAAGCCAGGTCTGGTTCTCAGTTTCAAAACATTTCCAAAGATGAGAGCTGATTTTTCCACCTGCAAACCCTCTAGAGACCTTTACCTTAGAAACAGAAGCCTCAACCTCCTAGCTCTCAGAGCTTTAGAAAGGGTTTCCCCACACCAGGGCAAGGGTCTGTACTCAGATATTTCCTTACCCCAAAAGACAGGAGAATGGCAGCCCATTTTAGACCTAAGATATCTGAACAAGCACCTTGAACCAAAGTTCAAAATGGTGACTCTGGCAATGATTTTACCTTTCTCTAAGGCCAGGGACTGGCTAGCTTCCCTGGACCTCAAGGATGCCTATTTCCATGTTCTAATCAGAAGCTCCCACCGAAGTACCTCAGATTCGAACTGCCCTCAGGTCATTACCAGTTCAGAGCAATGCCCTTCGGCCTCACCTCTGCCCCAAGGGTATTCACAAAATGTCTGGCAGTAGCAGTTGCTCATTTAAGAAGGCAAAGGATTGCTGTCTTTCCCTATCTAGATGACTGGCTCATTGTAGGCCAGTCTCCAGAACAGGTCAAATCACACCTGCAAGTTACCCAGCAGCTACTCACCTCTCTGGGCTTCTTGCTCAGTCTTCCAAAGTCAGTTCTGGAACCTGTTCAGGTACTCACCTTCATAGGTGCAGAATTGGACACAAAGCAGGTCAGAGCCTTCCTACCCTTAGAGAGGGTAAGGAACCTGGTGGCCCTGGCCTCCTCCTTCACTCTGCAGGTCTCTCGACCAGCAAGGCACTTCTTACAGCTCCTAGGGCACATGGCTGCTTCCACAGCTGTAGTGCAAGGAGCAAGATTTCAGATGAGGGACATTCAGTTTCACTTGAGAGCCTTTTGGTCTCAGAGAAAGGTCCCTTTCCAAGTTGGTCCCAGTGACTCTAACCCTGATCCAGGCCCTTCAGTGGTCGCAGGATCAGAGCAATTTAAGACTGGGGTCCCTTCATCCCTCTATCTCATTCCTTGACCTCACTACGGATGCATCCCTTCTGGGATGGGAGCTCACATGGGCGACCTCTCCACTCAGGGAGTGTGGTCCCTCAGGAATCTCTGCTCCACATCAATTTGCTGGAACTCAGAGCTGTCTTTCTAGCACTTCAAGTGTTTTCTGCATCTGTTCAGAACAAAGTGGTACAGGTCAGAACAGACAACACCACCACAATGTGGTACATCAACAAACAAGGGGCACTCGCTCTTCGGCCTTGTGCACCGAAGCAATGAAGTTGTGGTCTCTGGCTTATTCCCTGAACACTTCCCTCATAGCAGTTCACCTCCCAGGAAAGGACAATGTCCTGGCAGATGCTCTCAGCAGGATTTCCCAGGGCCATCACGAATGATCACTGGATCCCCAAGTACTGGGGATAGTTTTTGCCAGATGGGGCACCCCTCAGATAGATCTTTTTGCAGCCCCAGACAATCACCAACTTCCACTGTTTTGTTGCAGGCCCCCAGTGATGGGCTCAGTCCCTCTGGATGCTTTTCTCCTAGATTGGGAAGGGAAGTTTCTATATGCTTTCCTCCTTCCCTCTCCTATTCAAGGTGCTAGTCAAATCAGATCCAGCCTTGCAGGATGATTCTGATTGCTCCAGATTGGGCCAGGCAGCCCTGGTACCCATCCTTCTGTCCTTAGCAGTCCATCTTCCCTGTGCCTCCCAGGAGCACAATCTGTTATCTTGTGCCCAGGGAGGGTTTGGTATCCGAATCTCAAATCCCTCAACCTCAAGGCTTGGCTCTTGAGGAGTTAGAGTTTGCTGACCTACACCTTTCTCAAGGTGTTCTCAACATCCTGAAGGCTTCCAGGAAGCCTTCCACTAGGACCACTTATAATTCTAAATGGAAAAGGTTTTCCATCTGGTGCTCGGGGAAGCATATTTCCCCGGAATCTGCTGATTTGCCCATTGTTCTGGACTATATGGTCCATCTTAATTCTTTGGGCCTGAGACCAGCTACCCTGAAAGTTCATTTGGCAGCTGTCTCTGCTTTTATTTCGGCAGGAAAGCCCTCTTCTCTTTCCACTCACCCTGTTTTTTCCAAGTTTTTCAGGATTACTTCATACTAATCCACCTTTCAGGGACCCGGCCCTGCCTGGGATCTTAATGTTTGCATTGCTCAGTTGATGCAACCCTCCTTTTGAACCTCTGTCTTCTGCAGAGCTCAAGTATTTGACTTGGAAAACTGTTTTTCTAGTAGCCATCACTTCTGCCAGGCGCATAAGTGAGTTACAAGCCTTGTCAGTGGAGGCTGACTTTATTTCCTTTCACAGGGATAAAGTAGTCCTTAGGACTAACAGGAAGTTTTTGCCTAAGGTGGTTTCAGACTTCCATCTTAACCAATCTATCTCCCTTCCAGTGTTCTTTACTGACCATTCCTCCTCTGGTGAGAGGAGGTTGCACAGTTTAGATGTTAAGAGGGCCCTTAGTTACTATATAGAGCATACCAAGGGTCATAGGTTCGAATCCCTCCAACTTTTTCTCACTTTTGGTGAGGTTGGAAAAGGTAAACCTGCCACTAAGAGATCCATTGCCAGGTGGATTGTCTCTTGTATCCAATTTTGTTATCAAAAACTGGGAAAGGTTCCCCCTTCAGGCCTGAGGGCTCACTCTACCAGAGGTACAGCTGCGCCTATAGCTGCTGCCAGAGACATCCCTATTTTAGAGATATGTCAAGCAGCTACCTGGAAAACGGTACACACTTTCACCAAGCATTACTCCTTGGATATCCAGGCCAGGAGGGATGCTAGATTTGGCACAGCTGTGCTTCAGGAGCCTATTCCCTAAGTAGGTTCTATCCTCCTCCATGGAGGTACTGCTGTGTATTTTGCAACTGTATAATATAGCAAGACTTCATGTTGTTTGAAGAAAAATACTCACCTTAGTAATGTTGTTTCTTCTAATGGAGTCTTGCTATATTATGACCTCCCCAGCCTGCCCTCTTAGAACTTCTACTTGCAGTATGGGTGGGCAGTCCAGTGTGGGCACCGTTATGCCTATTATATGTTTTTCACCCTTTTGGGGTTTTGGGGTGTGGTGTTTTATTCTACCTTATTTTATTATTTTCTGGTTCCCTGATCTAAGTCTTTGTGTTGGGACCAGGAATATGTGTTAATATTTAGGTAGCCAGTTGGCTAGTGTAGGTTACAGCTTCACACAGAACCTTAGTGAGTTTTTTGCTCGTAAAGATCTGACAGTTTCAGTTTGAAATTATCCAGACAGAGCTTCTCTAACCGAGCTCACGCTCTAAACTCCATTCTTAGAATGGTAGTTAACTCTTTCACCTCTGGAGCAGTTCTAATGGTGGGACAAACTGCAATTGTCATAATATAGCAAGACTCCATTAGAAGAAACAACATTACTAAGGTGAGTATTTTTTTCTTCTGACACTATGCAGTTAGCCACAGCACTTGAACTGCTCCAGAGTGGAAAGGGTTAACTCTATGCAGCAGCATAGAACATTGAGCTCGAGATCGGTTTTCAAACCTCTGTCTCTGGTACATCTCAGTGTAATTGTCAGATTCTTTACTTCGCCTAACTGTGAAGTCGCTCTGGAAATTTCTCCTTTGGTTCGGTTCTAGTAAAAATCAGGTGGTTTCAACAACCGCTTCATTATTTTTTCAGTATTGAATCTCTGTCTACAGTACAGGTAGTGTAAGTAGGTAGATGGTGATTATTTTGGTGAAGAAATTTTTTATCTTTGGTTTCCCGTCGGTCGGTCCAGTTGGGAACCGACACACATTTGATCTTTTGGTTCTCTTGTGGGTCCCCAGTTCTGATCAGTTTAAAAAAAATGAGATCTTGCTTGGTTCTTTCCACAACCCATGACACGGTTCAAACAACATGAAGTCTTGCAGCATTCTGACTTATGCAGTTAGCCCCAGCACTTGAACTGCCCCAGAGTGGAAAGAGTTCATTTCTATGCCAGGCATAGAATCTTGAGCTCGAGCTCGGTTTTCAAACCTCTGTCGGTGGTGCTTCGGAGTGTAACTGTCAGATTCTTTACTCTGCCTAACTGTGAAGTCGCTCCAGAGATTGCTCCTTTGTTTCAGTAAAGTTTAAAATCATGTCGGTTTTTCAACCAGTTTATTTATTTTCAGTTTCGAGCCTCTGTCTACGGTACAGTAAGTAGTGTAGATAGGTAGTGCACTGTATATTTGCTTTTCTGCTGTGGAAATTGTTAAACTTCGGTTCCTTATTGGTCGGTCCAGTTGGAAACCGACCTTGTGTGTTTAAATTTACTTTCTGGGAAATTAGTAGTGGTGTGCCGGTTCCTATCGGTTTTAAAAAAAAAACTGACTTTCTTCGGTTTCTTTACACAACCCGTGACACGGTTGGTAACCGATAGGGGTGTTACCTGGCTTAAAGCTGTAAAGGGTAATTTTTCTAGCCTGGCCATATCTGAGAAACCCAAGGAAAAAAAACAGTACCACTGGGTTTCAACACTGTACGAGTGTGGGAAGGCCTATGCTAAGGTCGACCCCCACCTTGTCTGTGTTTATTGTCTGGGGTTTGACCACCTAAAAACAGACTGCCAAATCTACAAAAAGTTTCCGCAAGCTACTCTGGAAAAAAGATTGAGTTGGCTAACGGAAAAGGAGGCCGAGAAGTCCACTGAGCTGGATGGCCAGCCCAGTTCAGTTCTGACTGAACCTGAGGAGGTGCCCTCAGACCTGGGCGATATGTCCTCGGGTTAAAGGAGAGCTGACCCCGAGGGGTCAGTTCCATCAAAGAGGTGAAAAAAGTCAGCCGGTTCTGATCCAGCACCCGTTACTCCACCCGTTGAAGAAATGGCTAAAGCGGTCAGTATTGTGCAGTCTGTTCGCCTGGTTCCATCTGAATCTGCGCCACTGGTTAGGTGCCCAGTTCAGTCGGATCTGACTCCATCAAATTATGATCTGGATGCTTATTACAAATTGTAGTGGGAGGGGGATGAAGAGTTACCAGATGATGATGCTGACAATGATTTTGAAGGTCTGGATGTGCCCATCTCCCCAGACGGACACTCTGATGTCTCCCCTCCAAGGCTTTCTGAGTCCCCATCTCACCACTTGTTTTACAAAAAGGTGGCTGAAACCCTCCAGCTCCCTCTGCTTGAAGCTGTTGAGGAAGAAGAGCCTAATTTTGTGGAGATGATGGACATCCCAGAGTCCAAGAGGTTGTCTATTCCCCTTTATAAATCCCTGGGGAATCAGACAAAAAAGATTTTACAGACACCAAATTCTTTACCTCCTGCGGATAAGAGAATGGACAGGAGGTATATGCTATCAGGCTCAGGTACGGAGTTTTTGTTTGATCATTGCAGCCCCATTGGAGTAGTGCAGGCTGCAGCCTGTGACTGGGCTAATATACCTTTAGCTTCACACACCCCAGATAAAGACTCCAGGAAGGTGGATACCATGGCCAAGAAATAATACTTGGCATCCTCCTTGGGACTCAGGCAGCCTAATTATATGGCCTACACAGCCAGATACCAGAAGTCCAGGTGGGATACGGTTCTGGAACTGGCTGAAAAGGCCTCCCCTCAGCTAGCCAAAGAGCTGGAGGAGGTGGCTGATGATGGGATTGAGGCATCCAAAGTGCTATTCCATGCTGCTGTGGACTCCAGTGATGTGGCATCGAGAATCATGGCTACATCTGTGTCTCTCAGGAGATTTGCCTGGCTCAGATGCACTAGCCTTTCTCAGGACAACCAGGCTAAGGCCATGGATTTCCCTGTGGTGGGTAAGTCTCTGTTTGGGGAGCAGACAGAGGCTTACATGAAGAAAATGGATGAATACAGGACCACTTACAGGAGCGCACAGGCCAAAGAAAGGCAAGCCACTCCTCAAAAGCAGCAGTCTAGGGGCAGGGGCAGGCCCTTTCACAAGCCTACCAAGCCCAGGCCTTTTCTCCCTTCCCACAGAGGAGATTCTTCCGAGGGAGAGGCTGGGGGGGATGAGCAGGGCTGCATCCCCCTCTCAGTCCAAGGCTCCTGCCAGTCAGACACCCTGATGTGTCAGGCTGGGTCGACTCCCCAATTCCAGTAGGAGGCAGACTTGCTTACTACTTCCAGCCCTGGAAGTCTGTTACCTCAGACAAGTGGATCCTGGAGGTAGTAAGCCAGGGACTGGCCCACAGTTTCAAAAAGTTTCCAGAAATGAGGGTCAGGTCTTTTCTACCTGCAGACATCTCTGAAACCATTGCTCTAGAAGCAGAGGTTTCCTCTCTGCTGGCTCTCAGAACCATGGAGTAAGTTCCTACTCTACACAGGAACAAAGATCTGTACTCCAGATATTTTCTTACCCCAAAAAAGACAGGGGAGTGGCGACCCATCCTAGACTTAAGGTATTTGAACAGACACATCTTAAAACCAAAGTTCAAAATGGTGACTCTGGGAGTAATTCTTCCCTCTCTAAGACCAGGGGATTGGTTGGCATCCCTGGACCTCAAGGAAGCCTATTTCCACATTCCTATCAGGTGCTTGCACAGAATGTACCTCAGGTTCGAGTGGCCTTCAGGCCGTTATCAGTTCAGAGCCATGCCTTTTGGCCTAACATCGGCTCCAAGAGTGTGTACAAAGTGCCTTGCAGTAGTAGTGGCCTTCCTCAGAAGGCAGGGGATTTCTCTGTTCCCATTCCTGGACGACTGGCTCATTGTAGGACAGTCTTCTGACCAGGTCAAATCAACTCTACAGGTTACTCAGGATTTGCTCAGTTCTCTGGGATTCCTTCTCAATCTGCCAAAGTCAGTTCTCGAACCAGTACAGCTCCTCACTTTCATAGGGATAGAGTTAGATACTGTTCAAGCAAAGGCCTTCCTCCCAATAGCAAGGGTAAAGGCCCTTACAGCTCTAGCCTCCTCATTTCATCCTCTGGTTTCTCGTCCAGCAAGACACTTTCTTCAGCTCTTAGGCCACATGGCAGCTTCCACTGCAGTGGTGCAAGGAGCCAGATTCCAGATTAGGGACATTCAGTTCCACCTAAGGTCTTTTTGGTCTCAGAAGAAAGATTCTCTTACCAAGTTGATTCTAGTGACTCAGACTGTAGTCCAAGCTCTCCAATGGTGGCTGGATCAGGACAATCTCAGACAAGGTGTCTCATTCCTCATTCAAACTCCTTCAGTGGTCCTTACCACAGATGCTACTCTCCTGGGCTGGGGAGCCCACCTGTGAGCCCTCACAGCACAGGGTGTTTGGTCTCCACAAGAGTCCCTCCTTTATATCAAACTTCTGGAACTCAGGGCAGTATTCTTAGCCCTTCAAGCTTTCTCAGACTCAGTAAGGGACAAGGTGCTTCAGGTCAGGACAGACACCACCACCACCACGTGGTACATTAACAAGCAAAGTGGCACTCGGTCTACGGCCTTGTGCACAAAGGCCATGAAAGTATGGTCTCTGGCCTACTCTCTTCAAACTTCTCTAATAGCATTCCACCTCCCAGGGAAGGACAATGTGCTAGCAGATGCTCTGAGCAGAATCTCCCAGGGCCATCATGAATGGACCTTGGATCCTCTTATCCTGAAAGTAATCTTCACCAGGTGGGCCACTCCAGAGACAGATCTCTTTGCAGCTCCAGACAATCACCAACTTCCACAGTTCTGCTGCAGACCTCCAGTCCTAGAGACTGTTCCCCTGGATGCTCTGATATTGGATTGGGAAGGCAAGTTATTTTATGCCTTTCCTCCCTTTCGCCTGTTGTTCAGGGTTCTAGTCAAGATCAGGTCACAACCCTGCACAGTGATTCTAGTGGCTCCAGATTGGGCCAGACAACCTTGGTATCCCCTGTTGTTGTCCCTAGCAGTCTCACTCCCACTGTCTCTTCCCAAGAGATGCAATCTCTTAACCTCCTCTCAGGAGAGAATCTGGTACCCCAATCTCCAGTCTCTCAATCTCAAGGCCTAGCTCTTGAAGAATTAGAATATGCAGGCCTGCATCTTTCTCAGGGAGTTTTAGACATCCTTAAGGTTTCACAGAAACCTTCTACCAGGAAAACTTATAATTCCAAATGGAAAAGATTCAGCATTTGGTGTTTCCAGAAGGATATGCTATCAGATGCTGCTGGCATTGCTACAGTTTTGGATTACCTGATCACCTTAATGGCTTAGGCCTTAGGCCAGCCACTTTAAAAGTTCATTTAGCAGCCATGTCTTCATTCCTGTCATCATGGAAGAGCTCTTCCCTGGCATCTCACCCTGTCTTTGGTAAGTTCTTTAGAGGTCTGGTTCATATCAACCCTCCTTTTAGAGAGCCTACTCCAGCTTGGGATCTCAGTGTCTGCATTGCTAAGCTTATGCAGCCACCCTTTGAACCTCTGGCTTCAGCCAAGCTGAAGTACTTGACCTGGAAAACTGTTTCTGGTAGCTATCACTTCTGCCAGGTGAATTAGTGAATTACAGGCCCTGTCAGTTGAACCTGATTTTATCTCATTCCATGGAGATAAGGTGGTCCTCAGAACTAATAGGAGGTTCTTACCCAAAGTGGTCTCAGATTTTCATCTGAACCAGTCCTTGTCTCTTCCTGTGGTTTTTTTTTTTTTTTTTACTGATCTTTCTTCTTCAGGAGAAAGAAGATTACACAGTTTGGATGTTAAAAGGGCACTTAGCTACTACATAAAGCATACTAAGACACACAGGAATGACTGTCTTCAATTGTTTCTCACTTATGGTGAAGTGGAAAAAGGTAGGCCTGCTACTAAAAGAACTACTGCCAGGTGGATTGTCTCTTGTATACAATTCTGCTATGCCAAGCTAGGTAAAACACCTCCCTCAGGCCTGAGGGCCCACTCGACTAGTGGTATAGCTGCTTCTCTGGCTGCTGCTAAAGATATACACTTGTTAGAGATTTGCAATGCAGCCACCTGGAAAACAGTCCATACATTCACCAAGCATTACTCTCTGGATATCCAGGCTTGGAATGATGCTAGGTTTGGTACAGCAGTACTGTGGAGCGTATTCCCCATATAGGTTCGGTACCCTCCTCCATGAAGGTGCTGATTGGTAGTCTGCATATGTCAGAATACAGAAAGACCTCATGTTGTTTGAAGAAAAAAATTACTCACCTTAGTAATTGTGTTTCTTCTAATGGAGTCTTGCTATATTCTGGCCTCCCCTCTCAGAACCTGTTTTTTTGGGAAGTGGGCTGGCAGGTACAGTGTTGCACCTCAGGGGGTGTCCCTTGCACCCCTCCTCTTCAGGGTGGGGTTGTTATGTTTAATTTTATATTTATATATATTGTTCACTACCTGTTTTATCTCTTGGGTTCTCGACTTGAGGCTTTTGGACCCAAGTTGCTGCCTGTTGCTTACATATATTTGGAATTTCCATACTGGAAGTGTAGTTAGTTAGCTGGTAAGAATCTGATGGTTACACTCTGAAGCACCACAGACAGAGGTTTGAAAACCGAGCTCGAGCTCAAGATTTTATGCCTGGCATTGAAATTAACTCTTTCCTCTCCGGGGCAATTCAAGTGCTGGAGCTAACTGCATATGTCAGAATACAGCAAGACTCCATTAGAAGAAACACAATTACTAAGGTGAGTAATTTTTTTCTTGGTAACTGATCAGAGAGTGTTATCTGGCTTGAAGGCTGTAAAGGGTAACTTTTTAAGAGAAGGCTATGTCTGAGAAACCCAAGAAAAAAAACAGTCCCACTGGGTTTCAACAATGTACTGAGTGTGGGGAGGCTTTTGCTAAAGCTGATCCGCACCTCATATGTGTGTATTGTCTGGGGTTTGATCACCTCAAAACAGATTGCCAGATTTGTAAGACTTTAACCAAAGCCACTTTAGAGAAAAGGTTAAGTAGGCTGAAGGCAGAGAAGTCCACTGATCCCAGTGGCCAGCCTGGTTCAGGTTCGACCGAACCTGAGGAGGTGCTTGCTGAACCAAGCGATACCTCCTCGGGCAAAAGGAGATTCCATCTCGAGGTATTGGTTCCATCTAAAAAATGAAAGAAGTCAGCTGGTTCGTATCCCACCCAGCAGGTTCCAACCGCTGAAGAAATTGCAGAAGCGATTAGTATTGTTCAGTCGCTTCACCCGGTTCCGTCCGAACCGACACCTTCTGATAAGCGATCAGTTCAGATGGTTCCAACTCCATCTGATTATGATCCGGATGTATACTATGAGGAGTGGGTGGGAGATGAAGAGTTCCCAGATAATAATGACGATGATGATGATGTGCTTGGAGGCCTAGATGAGCCTGTAGAGCCCGACATCTCCCCAGATAGGCCTACCAGTGTCTCCCCCCAGACTTTTTGAGTCCCCCACTCACTTTTTTTTATATTCTTTATTTTTCTTTTTTAGTCATATTACCACATTTTTACAGCTTCAGCAGCATCTTTACAGCAACTGTACAGTTTACATGATTAAAAAAATATATATGATTTTCATCACTTTATACAGACTGGTTTTTATCAATAGAGCAGACAGGATGTTCCAAAATACATCATGTACCATATAGTTATAACTGATATATAGTATGTTAACTTAATTTCTAAGGTAGTTGAGGAACAAATGAGTCATCTACCTGAGTTATATAAAACACCCAGGATCTCCATGGCAATTCAAATTGTTTAGTTCTTCCTGTTCTTTTGGCTATGACATGTTCTAAACAATACACTTCATTCATTACTGAGGCCAATGTTGGGGGCTTACTAGTATGCCATAGACAGGTTATAACTTTCTTTGCTGCCGCCAAGTATAGGTAAAGCTTACTTCTACTTGGTGGAATTAAATTATCTTCTCCAGTATAAAGAAGAGCAAGTTGTGGGGTTAACTGAAAATCATTCACTAATATTTGTTGTAGATTCTGTACTATTTCTTTCCAATATACGGTCAGTTTTGGGCAGGCCCAAAGAATATGAGCCATAGTAGCCAATACTTCCCCACAGCCAGGGCTCCAGATAAGGTGTGTACTGTCCTATTTTACTCATCTCATTTTAGGAAATACTCTTCAGAAAATGTTTTAATGAGTACCAGTACTCACCCAACATTTGTAAATACTCCACACGCCAAAGAATAATGCTTCATAACATAACTGGTGATTCAAAAGGAACAGTTTTTTTGCCAGATTTACAGCACTTGTATGCATCCCATTTTTATTTTACTCACTATGTTTTAAAACTGGTGAGTAAATTCCTACCTGCCAACATTTGGAGCATTGTTGGCACCTGAAATTCTTATTTAAAAAAAAAAAAAATACTTTTTTTTAATGAATGTACTCCTCGGTCCACTCTAGCAAAACATTTGTACACATCTGAATATCGTTTCACTCAGCTCACTTTCAAAATGAGGAGTACAGGTACTCATCCCAAAAAATCTTATCTAGAGCCCTGCCTACAGCCTCTCCAACATATGTCATAGCTAGGTGGCAAGAACTTATCTAATTTATCAGGTGTATTAAAAAAACGAATTCTACATTTCCATATAAATTCCACCCAGTATGGAGCCTGGGAGGCCTTCATAGATAGCAAAATCGGTTCCAGCCACTTCTCATAAGTCAAATGAACGTTTAGTTCCTGGTTCCATGTATCTAGTACATGCCTGGTGGAGTCAGACCAGTAGTTTCATGATGTTCAGTATATGAGCCCTATCAGGTGTGTATTTTCACTACCTTTCATGGTGTCCATAAGGAGTATCATCATAGGGGGGATGGGATTGGGGGGGGCATTCCAAGGTTGTTTCTTCTGTGTAAGATATGTTCTAACTTGCAGGTACCTATAATGATGTGAATTGGGGGAGTTTAAAGTGGGATTGTAGGAAAGCAAAACGTACCACTCCCTGATTATCTAAAACGTGATATGTCGGGGTCAATACCCTAATACTCCATTCTTTGAAGACATGGTCTAATTTTGCTGGGATGAAATCTCTCTCACTCAACAGTGGTCTAAAATAATAAAAAGTTTCCTCCTGTGCCGGTACAGCCCTTATGTCATACCATGTCTTCAGAGTGTCCCTAGTTCCAAAAGCAAAATCACTAAACTTTGGTGGGGAGGAGAGGGGTGCAATTACTATTGTATAAATGTTAAATAAATAATTTATCATAAATTCAATATGTTTCCAAGGTGGGTGCATCTGACTATTAAGCCTGATCATTACTGTTTTGGAGGTAACTGCTCTATAATATTCCCATAGATTTGGAAGACTTAGGCCACCTTTATCCAATGGTAATTGCAGAATTGACCACCGGACTCTTGGATGTTTACCTGACCAGACAAATCTCGACATGATTCTGTTCCAGGAAATAAAGTAGAATCTAGCAGGGGTAAAGGGTAGAGTCTGAAAGAAATACAATATTTTTGGGAAAACTGTCATTCGTATAGCTTGTATCCTAGAACAGAAGGAAAGCAGAAGCTTGCCCATCAGGTTTTCTATGTCTGTAGAGAGTGGTTCCAAATTAAACAGTTCCAGGTGTTCTAAATTATTAGGAATATATACTCCTAAGTATTTTATTTTATTATTTCCCCATTTAGCTGGGCGCAGTATTTTCAATAGTTTAGTGGGGGAGAAATTCACCCTCACTTTTTGTTTTACAGAAAAGTGGCTGAAACTCTCCAGCTCCCAGTTGTGGAAGCTGCTGAGAAGGCAGAGGAACGTAATTATGTAAAGATGATGGACGTCCAAGAGGCTGTCTATCCCACTTCACAAATCTTTAGGGAAACAGACTCAAAAATTACTACAGATGCCTACTTCTATATCCCCTGTGGATAAAAAGATGGACAGAAGGTATATGTTATCAGGTTCTGGTACGGAGTTCCTGTATAACCATTGCAGCCATGTTGGGGTAGTGCAGGCTGCAGCCTGTGACAGGGCAAATATTCCTTTGGCATCACACCTTCCAGATAAGGATTCCAGGAAGGTGGAAGCCACGGCCATGAAACAGTACTTGGCATCCCCCTTGGGGCTTAGGCTAATTATATGGTCTATTCAGACAGGTACCAGAAGTCCAGATGGGACACGGTTCTGGAGCTGGCTAAGAAGGTTTCCCCCCAGCTGGCCAAAGAGCTGGAGGAGGTGGCTGCTGATGGAATTGATGCATCCAAAGTACAATTCCATGCTGCTGTGTACTCCAATGATAAGGCATCAAGAGTTATGGCTACATCTATATCTCTTTGGAGATTTGCTTCGCTTAGGTGTACTAGCTTCTCACAGGATACCCAGACTAAGGCTATGGGATTTCCCTGTGTCTAGTAATTCCCTGTTTGGGGAGCAGACAGAGTCTTACATGAAGAAGATGGATGAATACAGGACCACCTACAAGAGTGCAGTGGCCAAGGAAAGACAGGCCACTCATCAGAAGCAGCAGTGTAGGGCAGGCCTTTCCAGAGGCCTTTCTACCAAGCCCAGGCTTCCTCTTCTTTCCAGTAGAGGGTGTTCTTCAGAGGGAGAGGCAGAAGAGTGATGAGCAGGGCTGCATCCTCTTCTCAGCCTAAAGCTCCTGCCAAACAGACACCATGATGTGTCAGACCAGGTCGCCTCCTCTATACCAGTAGGGGGCAGACTGGCTTACTACTTCCAGACCTTGCAGTCTATCACTTCAGACAGTTGGGTCCTGGAAGTAGTAAGCCAAGGACTGGCTCTCAGCTTCAAAAGATTCCCCAGAATGAGAGCCAGATCTTTTCCTCCTGCAACAACTTCAGAAACAATCACCCTAGAGGCAGAAGTAGCCTCCCTACTAACCCTCAAAGCTGTAGAGAGGTTTCCTCCACAACATAGGGGCAAAGGACTGTATTCCAGGTACTTCCTTACCCCAAAAAAGACAGGGGAGTGACGACCCATCCTAGACCTGAGATATATGAACAAACATATTACAAAGCCAAAATTCAAAATGGTGACTCTGGGAATAATTCTTCCCTCTCTAAGGCCAGGAGACTGGCTAGCTTCCCTGGTCCTCAAGTATGCCTCTTTCCATATACCTATCAGGTGCTCCCACAGAAAATACCTCAGGTTCGAGTTGCCTTCAGGTCATTACTAGTTCAGAGCCATGCCCTTCGGCCTGACACCAGCCCCAAGGGTGTTCACAGAATGTCTTGCAGTAGTGAAAGCCTTCCTCAGAAGGCAGAAAATCTGTCTTCCCTTGCCTGGATGACTGGCTGATTGTAGGCCAGTCTTCAGACCAGGTCAAGTCGGCTCTAGGTGTCGCCCAGAATCTTCTCAGTTCTGTAGGGTTCCTCCTAAATCTCTCTCTGTCAGTTCTCGAACCAGTACAACTCCTTACCTTCATAGGGGTAGAGCTGGACACTATTCAGGCAAAGGCCTTCCTCCCATGCTCAAGGGTGATGGCCCTTTCATATCTGGCTTCTTCTTTTCAACCTCTGGTATCTCATCCAACCAGACATTTTCTTCAACTCCTAGGCCACATGGCAGCCTCCACTGCAGTGATTCAAGGAGCCAGATTCCAGATGAGGGACATTCAGTTCCACTTAAGGTCCTTCTGGTCTCAGAAAAAAGATTATCTCACAAAGCTGATTCCAGTGACTCAGACTCTTGTCCAGGCTCTCCAATGGTGGTTGGATCAGAACAATCTCAGGCAGGGTGTCCCATTCCTCAGTCAAGAAACCTCAGTGGTCCTGACCACGGATGCCTCGCTCCTGGAGTGGGGAGCCCATTTAGGAGCCCTCACTGCACAGGGTGTTTGGTCACGACAGGAGTCTGTCATTCATATCAGTCTTCTGGAGCTCAGGGCAGTGTTCCTAGCCCTTCAAGCCTTCTCAGAATCAGTCAAAGGCAAAGTGGTGCGGGTCAGGACAGACAACACCACCACAGTGTGGTACATAAACAAGCAAGGGGACACTCTGTCCACAGCCTTGTGCATGAAGCCATGAAACTATGGTCTCTAGCTTACTCTCTTCAGACTTCTCTGATAGCAGTGCATCTTCCAGGGAAGGACAATGTGCTGGCAGATGCCTTAAGCAGGATTTCTCAGGGTCACCACAAATAGTCCCTGAACCCTTATGTTCTTCAGACAGTCATCAACTTCCTCTCTTCTGCTGCAGACCCCCAGTCCTGGGAACTGCTCCTGTAGGTGCTGTCCTGTTAGACTGGATGAACAGGTTTCTCTATGCCTTTCCTCCATTTCCTCTGATTTTCAAAGTGCTGATCAAGATCAGGTCTCAACCCTGCACAGTGATTCTGGTTGCTGAAGATTGGGCCAGGCAACCTTGGTATATTCTGTTGCTGTCTCTGACAATGTCATTTCCCTTGGTTCTGCCCAGGAGGCATGACCTCCTGACCTCTTCTCAGGGGAGGATTTGGTTTCCCAATCATCAGTCTCTCAGACTCAAGGCTTGGCTTTTGAAGAGTTAGAATATGCAGGTCTGCATCTCTCCCAGGGGATAATGGATATCCTTAAGGTTTCTAGGAAACCTTCCACCAGAAAAACTTACAATTCCAAATGCGAAAAGTTCAGCATTTGGTGTTCTCAGAGAGACATACAGCCAGACTCTGCAGGCATTGCCACAGCCCTGAACTATCTGGTCCATCTTAATGGGCTATGCCTTAGGCCTGCTACCCTTAAAGTTTACTTAGCAGCTGTTTTTGCCTTTCTTTCTGCAGGGAAGGCATCTCATCCTGTCTTCAGCAAGTTTTTCAAAGGTCTGGCTCACATTAACCTGCCCTTCAGGGAGCCCACTCCAGCTTGGGACTTGAATGTTTGCATTGCACAGCTTATGCAACCCCCCTTCGAGCCGTTATCCTCTGCTGAGCTGAAGTACTTGACTTGGAAGACTGTGTTCCTGGTAGCCATTACTTCTGCCAGGAGAATCAGTGAATTACAAACCTTGTCAGTTGAACCTGACTTCATCTCCTTTCACAGGGATAAGGTGGTCCTCAGAACAAACAGAAGGTTTCTACCTAAAGTTGGTTTCAGATTTTCATTTGAACCAGTCTGTGTCTCTGCCTGACTTTTTCACTGACCATTCTTCTTCAGGGGAGAGAAGACTGCACAGTCTGGTTGTTAAGAGGTCTCTAAGCTATTACATAGAGCAAATTAAGGCCCACAGGAAGGATACCACTCAGCTGTTTCTTACCTACGGTGAAGTAGGGATAGGTAGACCTGCCATAAAAAGATTTATTGCCAGGCGGATTGTCTCCTGTATCCAATTCTGCTATTCAAAATTGGGGAAGGAGCCACCCTCAAGCCTGAGGGGACATTCAACCAGGGTTACAGCTGCTTCCTTGGCAGCTGCCAAAGATATTCCCTTGGTGGACATTTGCAAAGCAGCCACCTGGAAAACAGTTCATACATTCACCCAGCATTACTCTCTGGATATCCAGACTAGGAGTGATGCTAGGTTTGGCACAGCAGTACTGCAGATCCTGTTCCCAAAGTAAGGTTCTGTTACTCCCTCCTCCAGGGGAGTACTGCTTGGTAGTCTGCATATAGTCAGAATACAGCAAGACTTCATGTTGTTTGAAGAAAACATTACTCACCATGGTAATGTTGTTTCTTCTCATGGAGTCTTGCTGTATTCTGACCTCCCTCCCTGCCTCCTCTCTCAGAACCTAGTCTTTAAATAACATGAAGTCTTGCTGTATTCTGACTATATGCATTTAGCCCCAGTACTTGAACTGCTCTGGAGAGGAAAGAAATAAGTCTTGCAGAAGCATAGAATGTTAAGCTCGAATTCGGTTTTCAAATTTCTGTCTCTGGTACTCTGCAGTGTAACCGTCAGATTCTTTACTCCGCCTAACTGTGAAGTCGCTCTGGAAATCCCTCCTGTGCTTCGGTTCGGTTCTGGTTTGAATCGTCGTTTTTTCAACCGCAATCCTTCCTTTAGTATTCTTACCTCTGTCTCGGGTAACAGTAAGTGGTAGTAGTAGGTAGTGTGATTTTTTTTTTTTTTTGTTTGTGTTAAATTCACCAGAAATTGTTTTTGTTTTCGGTTCTTTTCCGGTCGGTCCGGTTTAGAACCAAACTTAATTTTAATTGTTTTTTATTTGTGTGTATATTGTGGTTTCCGGTACCTATCAGTTTATAAAAAAAAAATCTGTTTTTTCTGAATTTTTTTTAACTGACCCGTGACATGGTTGGAACCGATAAGTTTTTCAGTTGCCTGGCTTAACGCTGTGTAGGGTGACTTTTTGGAAATGTTAGGCATGTCTGAGAAACCCAAAAAGAAAACCGGTCCCACTTGGTTTCAGCACTGTACCAAGTGTAAGCAGGCCTTTGCTAAGGCCGATCCTCACCTCATCTGTGTATGTTGTCTGGGGTTTGACCACCTCAAAGAAGATTGCCAGATTTGTAAGAACTTTCCCAAGGCCACTCTTGGAAAACGTTTGAGTAGGCTGAGGGAGAGGGAGGCTGAGAAGTCCACTGTCCAGGATGGCCAGCCCGGTTTGGTTCTGACCAAACCTGAGGATGTGCCCACTGACCTGGGCGATACCTCTTCGGGCAAGAGGAGAGCCATTTCCGAGGAGTCAGATCCTGCTAAGAGAAAAAGGAAATCAGCCGGTTCAGATCCAAAAACCCATGTTCTGACCGCTGAGGAGATAGCGGAATCAATTTCCATTGTAAAGTTGCTTTGTCTGGTTCTGACCAAACCAACATCAGTTGAAATGCGATCGCTTCCGTCAGAGGTTGGTGCCTCAGAAATTGACCCAGAGGCATATTATGAGGGCGATTGGGAGGAGGATGAAGATGATGGAGAGTTTGCAGGCCTAGATGAGCCAGTAGAGCCTGACATCTCCCCAGACAGGCCTTCCAGTGTTTCTCCTCCCAGGCTTTCTGAGTCCCCTTCCCACTTCTTGTTTTACAAGAAGGTGGCTGAGACTCTTCAACTTCCTATGGAGGAAGCTGATCAGGATCAGGCGGAACCTGATTATATGGAAATGATGGATGTCCTAGAGTCAAGGAGAGTGTCTGTCCCTTTGCATAAATCCCTGGGGAAACAGACACAAAAAATAATGCAATTTCCTACTTATCCCTCCTGTGGATAAAAAAAAGGACAGGAGGTATGCCCTATCAGGTTCTGATACAGAATTCCTTATAGCACATTGCAGCCATGTTGGAGTAGTGCAAGCTGCAACCTGTGACAAGGCTAATATTTTTCTGGCATCTCACCCCCCAGATAAGGATTCCAGGAAAGTGGATGCTATGGCCAAGAATCAATACTTGGCATCCTCTTTGGGGCTCAGGCAATCAAATTACATATCATATACAGCCAGGTACCAGAAATCGATGTGGGATATGGGTCTGGAGTTGGCTAGGAATGCCCTTCCCCAGCTAGCCAAGGAGCTGGAGCAGGTGGCTGTAAATGGTATAGAGGCATCCAAAGTTCAATTTCATGCTGCTGTGGACTCGAATGATGTCCATTCTAGAGTCATGGTTACATCTATTTCCATGAGGAGACTTGATTGACTTAGATGTACCAGTCTTTCACAGGATACCCAGACTAAGGCCATTGATTTCCTTGTCACTGGTTATTCTTTGTTTGAGCAAACTGAGAACTATATGAAGAAAATGGATGAATATAGGACCACCTACAGGAGTGCTGCAGCTAAAGAAAAGCAGACCACTCCTCAGAGGCAGCTATTTATGGGCAGGCCTTTTCATAGACCTTTTTACCAAGCTCAGGCCTCCTCCTCCTCTTCTTTCCAACAGAGGGGGTTCTTTAGGGGAAGAGGCAAGTGTGGGATGACTAGGACCCCATCATCCACACAGTCTAAGCCCCCTGCCAAGCAGACACCCTGAGGTGTCAGTCAGGGTCGCCTCCCCAATTCCAGTAGGTGGCAGTCTGGCTCACTACTCCTAGGCTTGGAATCTATTACTTCAGACAAATGGGTCCTGGAAGTAGTGAGCCAGGGACTTGTTCTGTTTCAAAAGGTTCCCAAAAATGAAAGCAAGGTCCTTCAGTCATCCCTGTCCCTTGGAGGCAAAGGCCTTAGAGGCAGAAGTCTCCTCTCTTTTGCATCTGCAAGCAGTAAAGAAGGTACCTCTATGTCACAGGAGAAAAGGACTGTATTCCAGATACTTCCTCACCCCAAAAAAGACAGGGGAGTGGCGACCCATCCTAGAGTTAAGGTACCTGAATAAACATTTAACAAAACCAAAATTCAAGATGGTGACTCTGGGAGTAATTCTTCCCTCTCTGAGACCAGGAGGCTGGATAGCCTCTCTGGATCTAAAGGATGCCTACTTCCACATACCTGTCAGACATTCCCACAGAAAGTACCTCAAATTCGAGTTGCCTTCAGGCCATTACCAATTCAGAGCTATGCCGTTCGGCCTAACATCTGCTCCAAGGGTGTTCACTAAGTGCCTTGCAGTAGTGGTGGCATTCCTCAGGAGACAAGGTAGTCTTCTGTTCCCATACCTGGACGACTAGCTCCTAGTAGGCCAGTCCTCAGAGCAAGCCACGTCAGCCGTAGAGGTCACTCAGACTTCTAGAATCCTTGGGCTTCGTTCTGAACCTAGAAAAGTCAGTTCTGGAACCAGCTCAGCTTCTCACCTTCATAGGGGTGGAAATACACTATTCAGGCAAGGGCATTTCTCCCTCTCTCAGGGGTTCAGTCCCTTGTCACTCTGGCTTCCTCTTTTCATCCTCTAGTTTCCTCTCCAGCCAGACACTTTCTACAGTTATTGGGCCACATTGCAGCATGTGGTCCAGGGAGCAAGGTTTCAGATGAGACATTCAGTTTCATCTCAGATCCTATTGGTCTCAGAAAAGAGACCCTTTCTCCAAAGTGGTTCCAGTGTCTCAAACTCTAGTTCAGGCTCTCCAGTGGTAGCTGGAGGAGGACAGTCTTCAACAAGGTGTTTCATTTGTTAGTCAGGCTCCTTCAGTTACTCTCACCTCAGATGCCTCTCTCTGCTAGGTTAGGGGGCTCACCTAAATCCGATTACAGCTCAGGGAACCTGGTCTCACCAGGAGTCCCTTCTACATATAAATCTTCTCAAATTGATTCTCAACTGCTGTTCAAGGGAAAGTAGTGCAGATCAGGACAGACAAGACCACAACCATGTGGTACATCAACAAGCAGGGAGGCACTCGGTCCTTGGCCTTGTGCAGAGAGGCCATGAAGATATGGTGTCTGGCTTTGTAGCGTAACATTTCACACAAATGTCCTATGATAACCTTATTTAGGATGGTGTGCACTTGTTAAGGAAGGTGTGCAACGAAGAGGGTTGTGTGCATCAAAGAATGTTGTGCAAGAAATGTAGTAATATCTATGTTCTGAGGAAAAAGGTACATCACACCCTAAGATTAGTATGTTATTTTGTTTTATGATTGGCTTATAATGGGGTATTGGTATTTTTCAAGATAACATTTTTTTATATAAACACTGTATGAAAATTAAATAAGCAGCACCAATATTGATGAAAAGAATGAGCATGCATGTGAAGATGAATAACCGCAATAAACTCTTAGAAGTAATCTGAAGGCTTGAGTGAAATTCTTAATCAATGCAACCGTACAATTTGTCCCGTGACTCGGATGTCTGAAGACAGTCTATACAGTTGCTGATGACATCAAAACAACCGGAGGGACCATGCTGAGGGGAACGTCTTACTGCACCTGACCTGATCAAGTACAGAAGGGAGTCGTGAAGGGACTCGGAAAGGACTGGAGTGAAGTCAGACGTGATTTGCCAGCCAAGTATAGATACCACTTTATGTAAATTTCTAAAACCAAATTTAAAAGAAGGGCTGTACCACTCTCCTGAACAACAGGAAGATGCGTATCAATGCTTTACTAGGCAATGTATGAACAAAAATGAGAAGGTTAAAGTAGATAGAGCAAAGTTAGCCAGCATCTGTCAAATGTATGTACAATATCAGTGTGAAATAACAGCTAGGATGGGTAAAATGAAATAGCAGATGTTAGAAAATGAAGAGAAATGTAATGAAGGTTTAGTTCTCTAAGAAAAGGAGTTACAAAAATGTGTTATTGAAATGAAAGGTATGGAAGAGAAATTAGAGAAGGAAGTGCAAAAATGTTCCACTGATATCAAAGAAATGGAGTATAATTAAATGGGGGCACAAGGGGAGGTTTGTGGGTTAAAAATTAAGAATAATCAGAAGAAAATCTTAAATTTGTAAATTAACAGAGTCTGACTCAAACTAATGAACTGACTAGACAATTGTAGCAAGCACTAGAAAGATTAGATCATGCAAATCAAGATCATGCCCAAGACCTCTCATATAAGGAACAGTCCTTGTATACATTACAAGCAGAGGCACAATTACAGTGCCAGATCTCCTTAGAATTACGACAACATTATTGGGTGAAGATGTCCAAAATTACAAAATGGCTTCGGTACAAGTGAAATGCCCCTTCCAGCCAAAACATAGTTGTGACTGTGAAGTGGTAACTGAAGAAAGTTCCTCAAGCTCCAGCAGTAGCTCGGAGAGTGAGGAAGAAGCCCCTCATAAAAGAAGTGGCAAAATGGCCCCATATTATGTGAAAGTGGCAGGAGAAGGTACAAAAATATCTCGAGCTGCTAATCGACTTAAATGGAGTACAAAGGCACGAGCGGGGATATTAGAAAATATTGAGGTAATTAAACGAAAGATAGAGAACTACATGGTTCAGTATGATGCTGCTACTGATGACCACAAGAAAAGGGGATTAGAAGAAAAAAAATTGCCTTATTAGAAAATGAGAAAGAAAAAATGAAAAAATAAAAGATCGCGTAGCACACGACAAAGAAGTAGAGCTACAAAAAACTAGCGAACATCTAGAAGTAGTACAAAAATTTTCACAAAGGGATTTGACTATACAAGAATCCATGCAATTGGTAGATCAGTTAGGCAAATGGGAGCCTGGACAGCATCCGGTCCCCTACTGTGCAAAGCTAAAAACATGTTGCTAATTTTAATCTGACCAAGGATGCATGTAAAGTTTGCTGTAATTAATTGAAAAACATCTACATGTCTGTCATGTACAGTATTGTCTTTTGATGCAGGTTGTATATTATATTTGCTATTCTTGTATTTATGTACATATTCTGTGTAACTGTTTATTTTATACATTTGGACCCCATTGAAAATGAACCTCGGCTCAATTGGGCTATCCTTTTCTGAATCTTCCGAAAAAAATATTTAGTACTACTACATGTTGTGAGAGATCAAAGCAAATTAACACATACCCTAGATACTTTATTATCAGACCTCAAATTTATTTATAGAAATTATGCATTATTTAAATTACTAATACTGTAAATTAAAATATTACCATTCAGATCTTATTTTTTTTATTTTTTTTTATTTTATTGAAATCTAGGATTACAAATACCTTTGAGCAGGAACTGCTCATTTACAAAGGTTCCACGTCGAAGGAATGGGGGGGTATACATACATACAAAGGTCAACATAATAATACGTAGTTACACAATAACAAGAAGTAAGAGACTGAAGGCGTAGGAAATTCCAGTAATTCAAAATGTGCCAAATGTTAGGTAGCATGACATAACCAGCCAAGGGGCAATCTTGGAAATAAGCACTGCAGGTGAGAGGAAGGGGTATGCAGGCAGGAAGGCCATTGTCGGAGGGTAGAGGGTGAGGGGTAAGAGCTCTAAAGGGAGGAGAGAAGGGGTAGAAGTCAGGAAATGCCCTGGGGAGAAGGGAGAGGAGGCAAGGGGTAGGCAGGTAGAAGGGGCAAGGGGGAGAGATAGCTGTCAAGACTGAAGTGGAGGGCAGTGAACGGTGGGCCCCGATTGAGCGAGGCAGTCACAACAACTAGTTGAAATGAGATGAAGTTGGAGTTGTCTCTTAAAAGGGAAAGAGCAGCAGCAGTAAGAGTTTCTTTGTTGAGAGTATTGTACCACTGTGGTGCTCTGTGGGCAAAGGTCCTCTGGCCCATGGTAGTCCAGCATCTGGGGACAAGGAAGGTTAGTTGTTGTGAACTTCTAGTTCTCTGGGTGCTGTGTTGGTCAATAAGTAGCTTTTCAATGCCGGGGGCATGACCCCGAGGAGGACTTTTTTGACTAAGAGGCAGGTTTGATACTGTATCCGGCTGATGAGAGGTAGCCATCCTGCCCGAGTGTACAGGTCACAAGTGTGTGTAAGTCGATCAGCCCCAGTTGCAGCCTGCATGCTTTGTTGAGTGCAACTGTAATTCTGTAGAGGGCAGAGGTGGAGGCAGAGCCATAAATTGCTAGCCCGTAGTCGATGATGGAGGTGACAGAGCTGTTGATAGCCAGCTGGAGAGTGTCAGGAGTCATGCAGTGTTTGTGCCTGTAGAGCAGGCCTATACGGATGTTGGTGGCTTTGGCAACAGACTCTATGTGCCGATGGTAGGACAGTGAGCTGTCCAATGTGACACCTAGGTATTTAAAATCAGGAACGTGTTCAAGTAAGGTCCCTGTTTGGTTTAGGATGGTGAGGTCACGGGATTTGTACTTGCTCCTGGCGTTGTAGAAGGTCGTAACCTTTGTTTTGCTGTAGTTCATGACCAGTTTGTGTGACTTGAACCATTCATTGATGCGCATTAATTCAAGCTGTAATTGTTTCTCGAGGAGCTCTGCATTTTGGTGGTTGGTGAACATCACTGCATCATCGGCGTAGAGCAGTAATTTCTGTTGGCAGACACTGGGAAGGTCATTGAGGAAGAGGCTGAAGAGTAGTGGCTCCAGAATGGACCCCTGAAAGGACTGGCGCTTCTTCCGAGGTAACACCGGCAATCCTAACCCGCTGGACCCTCTCCCCAAGGTAGCTTGAAAACCAGAGCAGTGCTTCATTGGAGAGCCCAATGTTTGATAATTGCTTGAGTAGGAGTGGGTGGTTCACAGTATCAAAGGCTTTTGTAAGGTCGATGAATACTGCCCCTACACAGTTTCCTTGATCAAGTGTGGTATGGATGAAGCCTGTGAATTCTAATAGTGCAGTGGTGGTACTGTGCTCTTTTCGGAAACCATGTTGCTCAGGACACTGGATGTCGGATTTTTCCAGGTACTTGACTAATTGGTCTGAGGCGATGCGCTCCAGGGCCTTAGTCAATGGAGGGAGGATGGAGATAGGTCTGTAGTTGGGAGTGCAGTGATTTGTCTCCACTTTTGTGTACCGGTGTGATGGTCGCCTGTTTCCAGCGAGATGGGAACTGGGACAGCCTTAGAGATAGATTGAGGACCTTTGTCAAGGGTTCAAGGACTTCTTCAAGGACAAGTGCTAACAACTTCAGGTCAAAGGAGTCACCGCTGTAGCCTGCATTGTGAATGGCCTTCCGAATATAGGTTCTGGCTTCATGCACTGGGATCTCCTTGAAGTAGAATTGTGGGGCAGGATGTAGGAGAGGAGTAGTTGCAGGAGGGTTACTACCAGAGAGGGCATCAAAGAAATTAGAAGGGAGGACACTATCCAAGTTGGAGAACGCATTGTTAAAGGTGTTGGTGATGGTGTACAGGTCAGTTGTTGGTGTTCCATTTATGTTGAGCATGGTGGGTGGTGACTTAGGGTCCTTGCCTGTAAGGTCTTTCAAGTTACTCCAAAAATTTTTTCCATCACCCCAGGAGTTGGAGAGCGCTTCCTTGAAGTATTTGCTTTTGGCTGTCCTAACTGCCCACGTGCACTCATTTCTGGCAGCTTTATATTTATGAATATCCCCAGGTTTGGATGTTGCATGGGCACAGTGCTAGAGATGATCCCTATGTTTGAGTAAAGTGATTAGATCGGGGGTTATCCAATGGTTAACTCTGCCCCTGACCTTCAGCTTTTTGAGAGGTGCAGAGATATTGCAGGCTGCAGTGAAGTGGCTGATGAAAAGGTCTAAGGCTTGGTTTACATCAATGGTAGTCGTTGACAGTCCAGTCCAGGTGGCTTAGTGTGTCTTTAGTAGCTCAAGGTACCCCTGCTTTAACACTCTGGTGTGGATTATTTTAGGATGGGGCTTAATTAATTTGTTTGTCCAGGTACATGTGACCGGTGAGTGGTCACTGATCCCATCAGGGAGCACTGAGACTTTTGAGATTCGTTCAGGGTGATTAGTTAGGATCCAGTCCAGAAGTGTTCACGACCCTGTCCTATAGTTGCATCTGGTGGGGGTGGTAACAAGCTGGGTGAGGTTCTGTGACGTGACAGCATCCTTGTAGTTTCTGGCCTCCAGCGATAGCCAATTTATGTTGAAGTCACCTAGTACTATGAGTTCAGAGTTATGGTGTAATCCCTGTAGGCTTTCCAACATGCTCATAAATCCATTGTGCTGATCTTTAGCGGGTAGGTACACAGAGGCAATGGTGAGCTCCTTGTGCGCCCCGAGTAGAACTTTAATAGCGAGAACCTGCGAGGGTGGTTTAGGGTTTGAGAACGGGAAGACTTGACTCAGATAGGAATTCCTCGGGTAGATGGCACAGCCCCACCTCATTTGGAACCCTGTCCTGCCTGAATATAGAGTATCCAGAGATAGTGACTGAAGTGTCTGGTATCTTGGGTTAAGCCATGTTTTGACAACAGAGAGTACATCAGGGCTATGTTGCTGGACCCAGGTTTGCAAGATGTCAAGTTTGTTAAGGAGGCTGCAGACATTGATTGAGGCTAATGTGAGGACCCCTCCCGCCTTTTGTGGCATGGGTTTCTAGGCAGTGGGCCCAGATGAATGAACATTTCCAGATATCAGAAAAGCATAAGTAGTATCCTAAGAAGGTACGCTTTAATCATTTTGCAGACTAATTTTGTTGTAGGGCATCTAGTCCTCTTGGCCTTGCTGGTCTGCGTTTGCCCCGTGATATTGCAGAGCACAATATATAAAGCCATGTTCTCAGAGGTGCCACGTGATTGATGAAAAGTAATCAAATCCACAAGAAATGGTGAACTACCTGTGACCAGAAAACTGTTATTGTAGCTCAAAGACCCAGAATGTGATACATTCCTGAAGGGGTTAAATTCCTGAAGGTGATGAACATTGGCCTGGGGCATATGCAGGATGTAAAAATCCTTTGTTAGTCTCTTCCTTTTGTTCTCCAAAATGGTTTTGAATAGACCTCAAAGACAAGTACACATCTTTTAAGAACAAGTCAGACGGAAATGTGGTTCAATGCAGCACTCCACAACTCAGAGCTTGTGTAACAGATTTACTGACCCTACTTTTGGCTTTGATGGCTTCCAAATAAGTTGATTTATGATGAGAATGCCAATACCTGTTCTTACTGTTTAGATTGCTCATTCGAACCACAAACAATACATTTATGTTCCACAGCCTAGAGTTGGAGGTCCAAAAACACAAGACAAACTCAACTGTCGTCCCCTACAAATTTCTTTCTCAGTTTTTTTGACTAACTTTTTACAACTCTATATGGGAACATAAGGAATCAGATAATTATACAGATGAATTTCTCACTCATGGTTTGTCAGCAGTTAATTAATTAGATGAGGTCTCCCTTGCCAGCAGTTTGACTGTTTCTTCCCCCCAAAACACACAAACACACATTTGCTATAAGAGATCTCAGTAGCTCTTATCTGTTATGTTTGCGAAGCAGGCGCATCCCTTGCTGTCAAAAAGAAATGTATAGATTTAGTCTGGTAGTTCATGAAGACATGTCATTTTATCTGATAGGTCTTGAGAGGTTAAAAACAGTGTAAATCTTTATAAATTTGCTGGGAACGGGTAACATTTCTGAGGTATGAATCTTTCTTGAAAGATATTCATGCCCAACTGAAGTTAACCGGAAACATTTTTTAAATGCTAGGCATTTAAATGTGCAGGTTGTTGCATTTCAAAGGAGGTAAACAAATCTCCAACCATATTTAACAAGCTGTTTCGGTTTCCTAATGGCCTTCTGATAAACAGCTTAGAGTTGGGTCTCCAACATTCCAAACAGAAAGAAAAAATTATTTTATTTTAGTTGCTGTAGTGATTTGTAGATGTGGAAGGATACATTGAAAAGTTAAAAAAATGTGTTCCACGATACTCCATTTTTAAGCTACAGATAGCAAGATGGCTGTCAGCTCCGCCCACAGCCATAAAAAGGGAGTGTTATATCATCTGGCTGTAAAGTGAGCCCTAAGCTTCTACCTTCAGAGAACAGAATCATTCAGGAAGTATTCAGAGTACTGTAGCTGTTTGTTACATCTTGGCTCCCACGTCAAGGCAAACTCTCCAAATGTTCCATAGCCTGATGGAGCACTTTGTGCAAGTTCTGTTGTTACAGTTATACCTCTCACCCCATTCCAGCACATCTAAAAGCCCAATCCACTAGAGAAATGGCTAGTTTGGCAGCAGATTCTAGGATATTCATCTGCATGACAGCCATTTGGACTTCAGATGACACCTTTATTTTTCACCACTGCGCCTGTCACTAGTTTTACTGGCAGCATTGCCTTCTCCTCCTTCCCTGCTTTCCATTTACGTATTGTATTCAGCTGTCACTTCAGTGTCCCACCCCTTCTGCCCTCATCTGCAGCACCCTTCGTTGGGGTACTTGGGTTCTAGGCCATCTTGTCCGTCATTTTCCATTGTCAGGCACTTGGTGGTTATGCGGTTTACTCTTGATTTCATGATTTATGTCATTGTATTTCTCCCATGTACCCTTTATTCAGGATCATGCCTGGACATGAACATAGGCTCAGTGGGCTCCCCATCCATCAATTTCTAAATAAACATGAAGTCTTACAAAAGATTCCAAGTTTGGGGCTGCTACAGTGCTCAAAAGTCCTTCTCTCAGAGTGTGTATTAACTCTCCTACAGTTGGCACTACATGTAGCCAACCAAGTATGTGGCTGAAGATGAATCCATTCTAAGAAAAAAGTTACCTGCTGGTTACTGCATGCCTTCTAATTATATAACTCTACACCCACACCTCACTGCCTCATTCTCTTCTGTAAGTGTAGTAGGATTTTGTGGGGTAAACCAACCAGTGAAATCTTGAACTTTCTTCTTTAAGCAAAATCAGATTTAATGGTTGTTGGTGGTAGGTGCCTATGATGTGGGGAAGTGACTGCATGAACAGTTCTGAATTTTCTGGGGGCACAGCACATGTACCAGTAAAGAAACAAGTGTGTGATTGTGGAATTGTGCAAATAAAAAAAAAAAAAAGCCTGTTACCTGTAAGTCACTCCTTCTGCTCATCGATACTTGCACTACATAAAAAAGTTTAACTACCCCATGATTATGTTATTAGAAACATGGGTCAGAATGTCCAAATCCAAACTTGAAAAAACATGTGTGACCTTACTAAGCGTGTCCAATTCTGTGCTTATGGTAACAGCCTTTAAAAATTGTTCCCCTGTTGTTTGGATGCATTCATGCATTCGGATTCAGAGAAAAGACTTTGATCAATTCCTACTGTAGAGATAGGGCTACTTTTGCAAAGTCTTTAGATTGCAGATTAATTTAACTCATACTTTGGCTTTAATACAGGGGCAACAGCGGCTTCAAACCATATAAAGTATACATCCCTGGAAAGCCCTGTTCAGAATGTGATTCAGAACATAATTGGTGTGATGCTGGACTTTGCGGTAAGAAAGATTTTAACTAGTAAATATAGAGTTAATATTCTTCAGTTCTTGACTTCAATTCCTTTCTCTACCCTTTCTAGTCTGGCTTCCACAAACCCTGTTCCACAGTCTCATCCATTCTGTGATTTACTGATTTTTGTCCTGAAGTTGCTGGATCATGGGCAGTTAATGGTACCACCCACCAGAATTAAGCAATCTGTTATTAGATGCAATAGTTTCCTACGTGACAAATTGGAGTTAATTACCATTGGATTACATTGATTCTGAACTCAGGAATTCCTCACTTAATGTTTACGCTTTATGCAGTCATCTTGGCTGAGAGTGACACCCCGGAGATAGAACATATGCAAGTTTTAGAATCTGAATTATACAACGTGCAAAAAAAAAATACACAGAATCCTGCATTTTGATTGGCTGGCTGGCATCTTTTCAGCGTTGTAAATCCTCCAGTGTACCCACTGGAAAAGGTGGCAGTCACCAGTCAGCCGTAGCATGAACTCTCGCAAAAATTGCTCCGACTGCCAGAAACCAAACAGTGGCAAATACAGTACGATTCTGAGCTTACTCCCATAAGTGGTCACAGTACCCAGCGGTTCCCGCTCTTAACCCTCTAAAAAATTCGAACTCTTATTTTTTTGAAACAGCTCCTCAGTAGCCGTTCGCAACAGCCTTACCTGATATCCATCACATCTGAATACCCACTGCGCTCGCTCTGTCACAGAAATATACCAGTCAGCCTTCCGCACTTCTCAAACGCCAGCCCTCGAAACTTTCCAGATGCTGGCACCCCACCATTTTCAATAAATTTTCTCTGGACCAAACAGTGAACTAGAAGCAGGAGGTCATACACTGTAGCCCTTTACACTGCACAGCATGCAAACTTTGCGAACAACATAAAAACACAACTGTAAATCCTGCCTATCACATTTCTAAAAAAACAAGCATACTTCAGTTCTCGGCAATGACACACCAAAATTAACAAAAAACTGAAGCCTCGGGGACATGGGGAGTATCTTTACCTAGCAACAAAGAACTATTTTTTTTGGTGGAGCAATAAAATGAACAAAAAAATAATTAACAACGAAAACAAAAAGTATTTCTAGATTTTTTTTTTTCAAAACAAAAAAACGGGGCCATTGTATAATAGCAGTATACCCCTCCAGGGAGTGGGCATACTGGCAGATTTGTTGACTTCTGGTGTGGAAACGCAAGCTTAGCCGCGCCGACTGAACCACACCAACCGTGGTAAATCCACCAGTATACCCACAACCTGTCGGGGTATATTGCTTAAATGTACAGTCAGTGTAAACTCTGCATCCATGCTCCACTCTGGCTCATATTTTTCTCTGCCTGAATAAAGCAGTCACCTCACAGTGAACTCCAGTAACTGCTGGTTCTTCTACTGAAGAAACTGTGCCAAAGGTCAACTTTCAGCTCCTGTAACAGGAACCGATTAATTAAGGTGAATGAGCACAGACAGAAACGGAACGTGAAAGCGCTTCATTCTCTTTAAATTGGAAAGCTAACAATAGTAAACCACCAATAATTAGCAAAAACATTGTGATTTACTAGCCAAATAGGGGAAAAAATAACAATGGTAGCCAAAAAGGGTATTGGTTTCTGGGAATCAAACAGAAGTAGGGGAAAACATAATTTACAAAAATACCCTAACTTAGAGTAATCGAGAAAACTGACAAAAAAAATCCTTTTTTATGTTAAGTACAAAATTAAAAACCCGAATGGAGAACCGTTTTTACTATTGGGCTCTTGTGCTGCATTGTGTTGGGGGAATCTTTTTGATTATTGCAATTGTATGTCAGAGAGACCTTGCGGACCTTCAAAAAATTTACAAATTGTTTTCAGCTCTTGGCAAAGGCAGACAATCACAAGCTCTGTTTAACGTGTTTAGGTCTACAGCATGACTTTTATAAATTGTAAGTCCTGTCACATATTTTGCCCCAAAACCTAATTTGAAAGAGTAACAATTTTAAAAAGAAGCATGTCTTCTCAGTCTGCCTCTGTGTCAGCTAAAAATAATAATAAAAAAAAGACTCAGGGCAGTCCCAAAGATGGTGGAAAGCATGCATCTGAAGGAGCCATTTCCTCATGTACAGCAACAAATAATGTAAAAGTTGACAAGAGAAAAAATAAATAAAGCTGGTCAGACATCAGAAAGGCTTCGTAAAGGTGGCTCCGATATCAGTGTCTGAAAGGGCGAACCCTGAATCGTGACGGCAAAAATAAAAACAAAGGAGCCTTAGAGCCAGCACTGGAAACAGTGCCTGCCAAAAAGAAATTAAAATAATGTCACTGCCACTCCTACTACAGATGGGACATATCAAAAAATGTGGCAATTTTTCCAGGGTATTCAGACCATGGGAAATTTAAATAAAATACATCTCCCTCCCCCCAGCCCCCAGCTCAGGAGCCAACCTATCTGCCTACAGAGAAAGAGGAGGAGGAAGAAGAAGACTATTCAAATCCCAGGAAGTCTTACTGCATTCTGACTAATGCAGTTAGCCTTTCTAACCCCAGTAATGCTCAGTACATTCATAACTTTATGCAGTAAGCCTGGAGGGTTGGATTGCCTGGAGAGATGGAACACATGCAAATGAGTAGAATTCTTTGCATGTGAGCATCTTTCAAATACTGCCTCTACCAACTGTGGTGTTCTAACCTATTCAGATTTTTCTCTCCGCCTGAAAGTCTGGTCGCTCGGAGTGGTCGTCTTACTCTTTCCCGTGAAGAAGATTCAAAAACCTTAAAAACCTTAAGTATTTTTTATTTCTTTTATTGTCTCTACTAATTGTTAGTATAACTCTTGTTTACTGCTTAGGTTACATTTATTTTCCGGTTCCTCGTGGTTCGGAATAACCGTGGGGGAACCGGGTTAGTCTTTTAAGTTATTGGGGCTCTCTGATTAAAGAGCCTTGTTTTTGTTTAATTATTAGTTTCATTTTTTAGTGTATTTTTTGTTTTTTGTAACCGTGTTTTATCGGTTACAGAACCGCTGATCCAGTTCACTTGACATCTCTTAGGTTCGGTTCCTATTGGTTCGGGAACCGATCGCAAAAAAAAAAAAAAGAGTTTGGGAGTTTTAAATAACCACACCTTATATTGACTTAGCGGTTGGTGTTTTCTTGCCTTTCTGATCATTACCATGTCAGATAAACCCAAAAAGAGAACTGGAGAACCCGGTTTCACAAATTGCTTAAAATGTGGAGATGTATTTGCTAAAGCAGACAAGCACACCTTATGTGTGGCTTGTCTGGGATTTGAACATCTGGAACAGGATTGTGAAGTTTGCAAGACTTTTCAGAAAAAACTGTGGAAAAACACCTTAAAAGGATAAATAAGAAATTTCCTAGGGGTCCCTCTGGTTCTGACCAGCTGATACCCCAATCTACTGTGGCTGAAACCACAAGTTTGCTTACCCCTGCCCCTGAGACGGGCGAAAAAGGGGCAAAAAGAGGGAAAGAACCGGCTGACTCCCCAGTTCCCTCAAAGAAACTTAAGAAAACTAAGCATGCAGAATCCTCCCCTGCTAAACCAGGGACTTCTGCTCAGTTGCCTGACATGCCCTTGGCTCAAGAGATAGCTCAGGCCCTTAAAATTATCCAGGCACTGCAAAATATTGTTCCCCAGCAGCCTGCCCCTACCCAGGATCCCCAGGCCAGCACTGGTGTGCTGCCTTCTTTACAGGAGGAGCAGTATTATGAAGAGGAGTAGGAGGATCCTTTTCAGGATGATGAACTTATTCCTCCAGAGGTTTCTACTGAGCAGGATTTTGGTTCACCTCCCAGGGTGTCAGAGGATTACTCATCCCATTTTACATTTGTAAAGAGAATGGCAGATGCTTTAGATATTGCTACTACAGAGCAAACTGGGGATGAGGAGGAAATTGAATACTTGAATATGACAGGTTTGACACCCACCAAACCCTCCTCTTGCCAGTTTACAAATTTTTCAAAAAGGACACACTGAAACTTCTACAAACCCCTAATTCTGTTCCTCCTATTGATAGGAGAGTAGATAAAAAGTATCAGTTGGACAGGACGGGAGCTGACTTTCTTTCCTCCCACCCTGACCATCAAGGGGTTATACAGGAGGCAGCCTGCGACAAAGCCAGAGTCCCCCTGTCCTCCCACCCTCCGGACAAGGACTCCAGCAAAATGGATAGTATGGCCAAAAAAGGGTATTTATCAGCCTCTTTGGCCATGAGACAGGCTACCTTTCAAGCTTATGCTGCCCAGTCTCAAAAATCTCTGTTGCAGTTGGTGCTGGAAATGTCCATGAAAGCCTCCTCACCCATGTCTGAAGACCTGGCTGAAACTGCTAGGTTTGTGCTGGAGGCAGCTAAGTACCAGTTCCAGATGGCTGCTGATTCTAACGACACTGCAGCCAGATGGATGGCTAACACTGTGGCACAGAGAAGGTTTGCTCAGCTTAGGGCCACTAACCTTACTCAGGATACTCAATCCAAGGCCCTGGATTTTCCCTTAGAGGGGAAACTCCCTTTTTGGGGAATCCACGGTTGCACACATGAAAAAAGTGGATGAATATGAGGTCACTATAGAAGCAACTCTGCTAAAGAGTGTGCTTCACCATCCACTAGGCCATATGGAAGGGGGGGGCAGGGGAAGGTCTTTTATGACCAGACCCTTCTTCCAGCCAGTAGCCGTGCCCAGTACCAGCAGTATCCACAGCAGGGGTACTCTAGGGGTAGGGGTAGAAGGGTCTCTAGGAGGGGTTCTCAAACCCAACCTCCACCCCAATCAAAGCAAAACCCCTGAGGATCAGGCTGCCTCCTTGCTTCCTGTCGGAGGCAGACTCTCCCACTACTTCCAGGCTTGGCTAAGCATCACCACAGACAAGTGGGTGCTGGAGGTAGTGGGTCAGGGTCTGTCTTTGGACTTCAGATTTTTTTCTCCTCAGAAAACCAGGGTTTACTGCTCACCTCCTCTAGCAGAGAGGGCATTGCGAGAAGCAGAGGTCCAAAAGCTGTTGCATCTCCGAGCAGTGGAATCAGTCCCTACCACTCTGAGAGGAAGAGGTTTTTACTCCAGATACTTCCTAACAACAAAGAAAAGTGGGGAGTGGTGGCCAATACTGGATCTCAGAGCTTTGAACAAGCATCTGAAAAAAACAAAGTTCAGAATGGTCACTTTGGCTGGAATACTGCCAACAATCCCAACAGAGGACTGGCTGGAATCACTGGACTTGAAAGATGCCTATTTCCACATCCCCATAAAGGAATCTATCAGAAAATACCTCAGACTCAGGCTCCCTTCAGGCCACTGTCAGTTTTCAATTCTTCCTTTCGGTCTCTCCTCAGCACCAAGGATGTTCACAAAGTGCCTGTTTGCTTTAGTGACATATTTAAGAAGACGGAGTGATTGTTTTCCCTTACCTAGATGATTGGCTGGTGGTGGGAAACTCACTAGACCAAGTAAGGAACTCCCTAAAAATCACCGAAGTCCTCTTAGAGTCTCTGGGTTTCATAATAAATCAAAAGAAATCAGTCCTAACCCCTGCTCAAACTTTGCAGTTTATAGGGGCAGAAATCGACACACTTCAGGGCAGAGCTTTTTTACCCTTAGACAGGGTGCAAAGTTTTCAGTCAATAGCAAATTCCTTTGTCCTGAACAGCTCAAAAACTGCAAGACAGTTTCTGCAGCTACTAGATCATGTGGCTGCATCCACAGACACAGTCCAGGGATCCAGATTCCACATGCAAGAGACATCCAGTTTCACCTCAGGGCTCACTGGAGTCAGAAAAAAGACCCTTTTTCAAAACTTATACCAGTGACAGGCCCACTTTTAAGGGCACTCTTGTGGTGGAAACAGGAATCCAATTTAAGGCAAGGAGTGCGTTTCCAGAAAGAAAACCACTCTTTGGTACTCACAACAGATGCATCCCTATTGGGCTGGGAAGCCCACTTAGGAAAGCACACGACCCAGGGAATCTGGTCAGCAGCAAAGTCCCTTAAGCACATAAACTTACTGGAGCTAAGAGCAGTGTTACTAGCCCTAAAGGCTTTCTCTTCACTGATCATGGGCAGGGTGGTTCAGATCAGAACAGACAATACCACCACAATGTATTACATAAACAAACAGGGAGGCACCAGGTCAGGCCTCCTCTGCACAGAGTCCATGAAGATTTGGACACTGGTGTACTCTCTGAGGGTCTCTTTACAGGCAATTCCCTTGCTAGGAAAGGACAATACTTTGGCAGATGCACTAAGCCGCATCAACCAGGCCCATCACGAATGGACTCTGAACAAGCAGGTGGTACAAGTTATTTTCAGAATGTGGGGCACTCCAGAGATAGACTTGTTTGCATCCCACCAGAACCACCAACTACCTCAATATTGCTGCAGACCACCAGTGCAGGGCACAGTTCCCCTGGATGCCCTGGTTCAGGACTGGACAGGCAGGCACCTGTATGCTTGTCCCCCTTTCCCACTGGTTTTCAGGGTATTACTGAAGCTAAAGTCCTTCTCAGCATCCCAGATCTTGATAGCTCTGGATTGACCCAGGCAGCCATGGTACTGTCTTCTGCTCTCCGTGTCTATCAGCAAACCGATACAATTGCCGCTCAGACACAATTTCCTGACTTCCAATCAGGGAACATTGTTGTACCTGAATCTCAAGTCTCTTCATCTCAAAACATGGCTCTTGAAGAATTAGAGTATGCAGATTTAAATCTTTCAGAAGCTGTCCTAAATATTTTGAAAGGTTATGGAAAACCCTCTGCACAGAAAATGTATTCTTCCAAATGGAAGAGATTCTCTCTTTGGTGTTCCAGTATGAACCTTATACCATGAAAAGCTGGAGTTTCAGTTGTCCATGACTATCTCACTCATTTGCATTCACGAGGTTTGCAACCCAGTTCACTTAAGGTTCATTTAGCAGTGGTATCTGCCTACCATTCTATGGGCACCAAGGTATCAGTGGCATCTGATAAACATTTCAAAAGATTTTTTTAAAGGACTAATGCTTTTACACCCACCTCACAGGGAACCTGTGCCTGCTTGGGATTTGAACATGTATATAGCCAAGCTCATGGGCTCTCCTTTTGAACCCATGGCTACAGCCCACTTGAAATACCTTTGTAACCCCTAGATGGCGCTATCCCAGGGGCTACTACCCCTGCCTGATTTGCCACTAACAGGCCGAGGGGCCTGGATCCAATGAGGTGCCTCCACCCAGAGGTCAGGGTTTGCAATAGTTAAACTAACTTGGTCACAGCCCTCTGGGACACTGCAACCCCTTTCTTCCCACTAGTGGCCCACACAATATATCAAATTACCTTCACAGTATACACTTACCCCAGGTCTGGTTCCGGCACTGGGACCTCCTGTGAAATGAGATACAGTGCAACAATCACAGTACAGTACTTTAACATGAGACAAATACCTCAGGCAGTATAACTTTGCTGAAACAAGCAGCTCTGATTTATTTGGGGGATATAACAAGGACAGGGGAAATCAGGTTAATTAGCTTATCACTCTAATAATCTACCTATGGCTCTGTGCACAGGCCTATCCCTATCAGTTACTGTCCTGGGTACCCAAGCCCTAGTGGCTAGTCCAAACCGTGGCAGCTGGTAGGGGCCCTTTCACACAGAGAAAAGGAGAATTAAACAGTCAGCAGTACAGTAATTCCATTTGGATTTAATGTGGCAATTCAACAGGGAGCGACCCTGAATTAGTACTCACGACCTCCAAATAAGATAGGGTCCTTCAATGTCAGCAGGGCTACTCTTGAGCTCCAAGAGACTCTTCACACATTTATATGGTAAAAAAGAAAGTACTATACCAGGCATGCTGCTTCTCTATCCCGATGCAATTACTGCCAATACCGGGAGAACACACAGCAGATTCAGTTCCTGACAGACCGAGTGTAATTCAACAATTTCTCCAGTCTTCTACAGGATGAGCCTGGTTTCTACTCTTCAGAGATCCTTTGATTCTTTTCACAGGACGGATTCAGTCCTAACAAGCTGTTACACAAGCTGCAGACGGAACTCTGGGCCTTACACACGTTTTTGACTAAAACTGCACACTGAAAAGCACAGGGCTCCTTCCTTCTTCACTGCCAAAGCTCAACTGAAACTCCCAACAGACAAAACCGGGCACTTCCTTTGAGTTCCTCCCAGTTCTTGACTGGATTGGCTGTCACTCACAATAGACTGCTGCTGTTGGTCCAAAAAGGCACTGAAGTCTAAACTACATCTCCCAAAGTCACTGCCCATACAATCCTCTTGTGGCTGGCTCAGATTATGAGTCCAAGTTCTGATTCGTCCAAGGCACCATTTTAGAGCTAGCTTACCCCACACTGATTGGTCCAGTTCAGCAGTTCAAAACCAGAATGGGGAACTAGCAGACACAGTTCTGACTGCAAAGAAAGCAGGTTAGACAAACTGTAATTTCATTATTACTCTAAATAATTTCTGGCAAACAGTTACATCTTTCAGATAGGTTCCCTTTGCACTCTAGTGACTGCAAAAATGGAGTGAATTGGCAGCAGCTTGAGTGGTACTCAAACAGAAAGCACACAGTCCCCCATACAAACTAATTATGTCTGCAAGCAGACAGCTCTTAAAGAGACAGTACCAGAGGTTCTAAAACACTCACTGATAAATGGCTTAAATGCAAACACCATTCAGGCTTGGAGCATTCAAGCAAGCTCCTGAAGTCTTTTGGGAACCCCATTTGCAGGGGGTTACACCCTTCCTGGCCTGGGAAAGCTTGACGTCCGCATCAGACAAGTACCCCATAAGTTTCAACTGCAACCATATACATTTGCATTAGGCTCACACATGTAATCATCAGTCAATATATCATTTTACCAAGAACACATTTCTGAAACATTGCAGTACGTCCTCTTTACACAGTATTACATACACATTGTACCATAACTCAAGTTATTACCTCTTGTACATGAAACCTGAAGAGGGGCCCTTCCTATCAGTTACCTTGGGGCTGGACGGGGCAAGGGCACCATACTAGAGAGCAACACAAGTAACTTGAGTTAGCACTGACGCTCAGTTTGGGCAATGAGCTCGGGACACATACACTCCTTTATGGACAACATTGAGAGGCAAATCCACAGGCCTCCCAAGGGAATCATAACTGAGGTGCACCACAGGCTTTACAGCTCGACCAGTCTTTCTAGGGGAACTGTTACAGTCTCTGCACTCTGAGCCTCATTTTCAGCATTGTCCTCACTTGTCAGGGAGTCTCCATGGGGGTAGAGGCTAGAACTTGGGGCACTTTCAGCTCCAGGAGTTACAGTTTCTGAGTCCACAACATTTGGCTCGCATGGAGAGCTTTCGGACACTGGCAGTGGACTGTCAGGGCACTCAAAATACTCTTCTTGTTTGGTGTATCACCAGTCTGCCCCAATCTATCATTTTCCTCCCTGAAAGCTCAAACAGTTCAACCATGCACAATGATTCCATTTCATCTGATCTGATGCTTTGCACTTCACTTTCTGGGAGCATTGGCTCCAGGGATGAAGCTGGGGGCTTAGACAGTCCAGAAGGCCCAGCTTTGTCTCCAGTATTGACTAGGGATTGCCCCAAACAATTGACTCAGTTCGTAAGAAGGATAGTATTCAAAGTCACTCTCACTTTCTTCCGATATGGACTGACAGTCATGCTCAACTGGGACTTGTGGAGGGAACACTTTAACTTTGCTTCTGTAGGTGCAGACTTTCTTGATCTTTTCTTAGCAGCAGCTCTAGTCACTGGTCCAGAGGGGCATCTTCTAGGAGCTCAGACTCAATCAGATTTGTCCAATGGGCAGTAAATGATTTCTATGCATTGTTTTTACATCTTTGAATTATTCTCAGGCCTTACTTTGTACACTGGCAGATCATCTAGTTTGCCCACTACAATGTGAGGAGATGGTGCCATCTGTCAGCAATCTTGTGCTTGCCATGCAGTCCCAGATTTCTTAGCAATACCCGATCTCCCTCCTGGAGTTCCTGTGCTTTCACCTTTTATCATACCTTTCTTTGTTGGCCAGATTTCTTTTGGCAGCCATGGTTTGAGCCAGTTAGTACGCATGAGTTAGCTGGGCCTTTAACTTTTGCACATACTGTAAATAGTTGTCAGCTTGAACCCCATCAGGAGAGACCCCAAACACACATCTACTGGTAGTCGAGCTTCTCTTCCAAACATCAGGCGGTAGGGGAGAATCCAGTGGCATCACTTTTGGTGCAGTTATAAGCATGTACCAGGGTGCTAATTTGTTGGCTCCATCTAGGCTTGTCCTTTGGGTGCAGGGTGCCTAGCATATCTAGCAAAGTGCGGTTGAAACGTTCAGGCTGTGGGTCCCCTGGGGTGGTAAGGAGTGGTTCTGGACTTTCGCACTCCCACAGAGAAAGCATCTCTTTGATCAGGCGACTCTCAAAGTCTCTCCCTTGATCAGAATGGATTCTTTGTGGAGCCCATAGTGAACAAAAAGTTTTCTACAAGTACTTTGGCCACAGTGGATGCTTTCTGGTCTTTGGTGGGGAAAGCTTGGGCATATCTCGTGAAATGGTCAGTGACCACCAGCACATTACTGATATTTCTTTGATCTGACTCCAAACTCAGAAAATCAATACAGACCAGCTCCATGGGTGCACTGGTGGTGATGTTAACAAGGGGCAGCCCTCTGAGGCAAAGCTTTCCTCTGTAGCAGCGACTAAAGTTGAATGTGTTGCTCCACATCAGCCCCATCTTAGGCCAATAGAATCTGGATCTCACCAAGTCAAGTGTTCTGTCTATACCAAGGTGCCCCATGTGGTTGTGCAAGGACCTCAGTACTGAGTCTCGAAGGCAGTGGGCAGCACTAGTTGTTGTTTGTCTACTTGTCCCCCTCTGTCTACTGTTTCTCTGTATAACAGTTTATTGATCAGTTTCAACTTAGGACCTTCTTTGTATAACAGTGCAGTTCTCAAATCAGTGGGCGTAATTTGGACACATCTTTTCCTGCATAGAGGGCTTCTAAAGCTGCTTTGATCATGGGATCGTGAGTTGAGCCCATGAATACTGTCATTGTCCAGCTGAGGCAGTGCACCAATGTCTATTGCAGAAAAGTGGCAATAAGCAACAGGTATGCAATTCTCAGAGGCTCCCAAGCAATCCACCATGCAGTCCACTGCGTCCGTGGACATTGTTCCTCCTGTCAAACTTCCGGCAGAGTGCCGAATGTCAGGTTCTGCCAATCGGACCCAATCATTCTGGGGAACAGGCCTCGGGAGAGCATCAGCATCTATGTGGTTCAGACCTGCTCGGTATCGAGAGCATAGTCATATGTAGATAATGCAGAAAGCCACCTATGGCCAGTGGCATCCAACTTAGCTGAGGTCTGCACATAGGTCAAAGGATTATTGTCAGTTTTACTAGTATTTTAGCCCCATACAAGTACTCATGGAATTGGTCAACAATAGCCCACTTCAAAGCTAGGAACTCTAACTTATGTACAGGATAGTTCTTTTCGGATGGGGTCAGGCTTCTACTGGCAAAGGCCACTGGTCTCAGGCCATTCTCGTGCTCTTGGTACAACACAGCCCCAACCCTTGCAAGCTAGCATCAGTGTGCAGGACGTAAGGTTTTCTTGGATCGGCATAGGCCAGCACTGGAGCATGGGTAAGTTGATATATGATCTCATGAAAAGCAGTCTCACAATCAGGAGTCCAGCGGGCCCCAAATACTTCACTGGATGAAAATACACTCTTTCAGTCTTGAGGGGCTGACTTTTGGTATTTTTGTGGGTTGGGGATACCCTTGAGTAAGGTTAAGTAAAGAGGCGGATCACTCTTGAATAGTCCTTGATGAAGCGCCGATATAACCACAGAATCCAGGAATCTTTGCAGTTCTTTTAGATTTTTGGGCTGTGGCCAGGTGGTCAAGGCCTCAACTTTACTTGGGTCGGTCTCTATTCCCTCGGTGGATACTATGTGTCCCACATACTTTACTGATGTTTGAAAGAATTGACACTTATCAATGGACAGTTTAAGGCCAAAGTCCTCCAGTCGGTCCAATACCTTAAATAATCTGCTCTCATGTTCCTCCAGTGAGCTGCCAAACACAATAACATCATCTAGGTATACCAGGCACTCTAGTAAGTTCATGTCCCCCACTGCACGCTCCATCAATCGTTGAAAAGTGGCTGGGGCACCTGAAATCCCTTGAGGCATCCTCATGAATTCATAGAAGCCAAGCGGACAGATAAAGGCCGTCTTCTCACGGTCCTCTGGGGCCATCGGGATCTGGTAGTACCCACTGGAGATCCAGCACAGAGAACCACTTGCTCCCGCTTAGGCAGTCCAAAGCATCCTGAATGCGGGCATTGTGTACTGATCAGGGATAGTCCGCGGTTTAAGGTGCGATAATCACACACATCCTTACTGTTCCATTCTTTTCCTCACTACCACAATGGGGGAAGCATAAGGGCTTCTGGATTCTTGTATTACACCAGCAGCTAACATCTCTTGCAGATGCCGTCTCACATCATCTATCTCAGCAGGTGCCAGGCGTCGAGACCTCTCACGAAATGGTCTTTCGTCATGCAGCGGATATTGTGCTCAGCTCCTTGCGCATCCTACATCCCATTCCTTTAAAGAAAACACCTGGTCTCTCTGGGCAAGCTTCTCACTGATCCTCACTTTCCATTCAGCTGGCAGCGGGAGTCGCGAAATCAAACAAGTCAGGCGTTACTCTGTCATTCTTCCTTGAACTCTTGCTGCTGGGTAGCACTGCAGTGTCTGCACAATGCACATTAGCCAGGATGCAACCTCTGTTTACTCGAATGTCTCTTTCAGACACATTATGAACTTGGACCATTACCCTTCTGGCATAAGCATGGGCTCTAGCGGGCAAAATACTAAGGCTTGACCAGCAGTCCCTCTGGCAATTTTCCATCGCCTGGTGCATCCAACATTAATATTTTATTCTTAACATCCTTTCTGATATGGACCTCTCCTGTAAGGTACACTGGGCATTTGGCGCCAGGATCAGAGACTCAGGATCCTTCTTCCATACAATTCCGACCGGTTCCTCTGGTTCTGTTTTTCAGCATCTCTGTGCCTCATAGGCCTTCTTAATTAAAGCCGGAACTCTTAAAGCTCTACTAGTCTTTGACCCTGTTTTCATAACACAACTGTGCCAGCCTTCGAACATATGAGCATTTGTTCCAATCAACAAAGGGACACCATCATACAGTCAGTGGGGGACACACTAAGGCTAGGGTCTCTACTTGTTCGGCCACTCCAGCCACGGAGGTGGGGAAAGACAGCCAAATCGGATATACCCGGAATAGGGTAGGCCTTCTCACTTAACCCCCATACATGCAGTCCTTCTAATGGTTGTGAGGTACGTCTGACAAATGCTTCTGATACCAATCCTGGAACATAATTGTCACTTGGGAGCCACTGTCTAATACAGCTCTTGTAGACACTCCATTCACCTTTACAGTGGTCTCCATGGAGGGACCCACTATTCTGGACCAGTCTGGAGGCGGTAGTGGGGGCCTGGGCAACTGACCTTGCCACAAAGGACGTGAATTAGCATTTTGGTGCCCTCACTGGGATCATTTAGTGCCTCTTAACCACTGATTTCTTCTCGAAGCTCTCCTTGTAGCCTATATGCAACTTTGTCAGTGTCTTTTGGGGACTGGCATTCCCTTTTCATGTGCCCATCTTTCCCACAATTATAGCAAAACATACTTTCTGGAGTTTGAGCTGGCGAGGCGCCACACTGGGAGCCAGGGCGGGGGTATTACTAACTGGAAACCTTGGTGCCATCTCTGTCTGCGGCGTGATAAGCATTTGGAGACATCTCGTCAGTTTCTCCACTTCCATGGTCAAGGAATCGAGTTCGGAGCTGTTATCAGCAGGAGATACATGGGTGGGTACCCCCACCCCATAGCAGATGCAGTCGGATATAGGTCAGGGCCCATACTTGCAGGCGTGGCCTTCATAAAGGGACTGTTTTTGAATTCCCGGATCTCTCTCAACAGTTCGCCCCATTGTGGCATATCTTTTTCCTTGTCAGAGCACTCATTGACTGTCAACCTCTGCCCCTGAACTTCACTTGATGGGTCACCCTCAGTCACTCGGGTCGTAGCCACAGCTGTTGGTGCAGGTACCTCCCGAGGTCGCCTTTTCTCAACTCCTCGAATTTCTCTCATTAACTCATCATAGGAGGGTGGGATTCCAGTCGATTTGCCAGGCGTAACTGAAGCAACAGCAGTTCTGAGAAGGGGCAGACTTAGGATTCTGTCCAGTCTGGTTCGGTCCAGTTCAATCGCTGGCAAACTACCCTCTGAGGCATTCTTGCAACAATTTTTCCAGCCGAGAACATACACAGACAACAACTCCCTTGGTACTGTTGTGCATTTCTTACTCTCCACCATAGGTCCTCATCAGAATCTGGGCTCCCATACACATTCTCCAAGGCCTCAAGATAGGCCTGTGCAGTCGCTTCAGGGTTACTGGCCCGTTTCGTACGGATGGTAGCCAGGGCAGGACCTCGGGCTCTCACTAACCCTCTTTAGCTTTTAGCCTTCCGAGCATTGCCATTCTAGCACTTGGGGGCAACATAGTCTATCAGGTCTCCCAGTCATCCTCCCTTGGGGGTGGGGAGGTGCCAGAGAAGATCCTCAACCTTGGTAGAGTCGTGACTAATGGCAGGTGCAGAAATAGGAGTCTGCATTGGTTCAGCCACCATTACGGGCACTGGAGCAGGAGAGGGTGTTGGGGGAGGAACACCCCCAGGTGGCAAGAATAGTTTCTTCAAGTCCTCCACAGTTTTCCCCTCTCCCAGCAACCATTCAGCAAATTTCTCCTCAAAAGTTTCAGATAGTGGTGGGGGCTGATTCCCCCCCGGGTCTTTACTGTCCTTAGTTATCACTCTCCAAGCAGTGAGGGCTCCCTCTGGGGTAATGGTCTGTGGCACTTTGGAGCTATCTATGGGATCCTTAAACTCTACTAGGGCCAGGAAAGTGTGGGTGAGCAGATTAGCATGCCGACCCACCACCACAGGGTTTTGTAAACCTTCCACCTTGGAAAGTACTCCCTGCACAGTGTCCGTATTGATACCCAGGGGGATGTCCAGGATAAGCATAGCATTTTGGGGGTCGATCTCCTCCCCAGTACACCACTCCACCAGCCGGTGCACAGCCACTTCTGTCGGGGTACCCATTTTTTTCTTAACAGTGGTTCGTAAATATGGCCACTAGAGGACACAATCCCAGCGGTGAGCCTCCAAGATGTAACCCCTAGATGGCGCTATCCCAGGGGCTACTACCCCTGCCTGATTTGCCACTAACAGGTTGAGGGGCCTGGATCAATGGCGGTGCCTCCACCCAGAGGTCAGGGTTTGCAATAGTTAAACTAACTTGGTCACAGCCCTCTGGGACACTGCAACCCCTTTCTTCCCACTAGTGGCCCACACAATATATCAGAATTACCTTCACAGTATACACTTACCCCCAGGTCTGGTTCCGGCACTGGGACCTCCTGTGAAATGAGATACAGTGCAACAATCACAGTACAGTACTTTAACATGAAACAAATACCTCAGGCAGTATAACTTTGCTGAAACAAGCAGCTCTGATTTATTTGGGGATATAACAAGGACAGGGAAATCAGGTTAATTAGCTTATCACTCTAATAATCTACCTATGGCTCTGTGCACAGGCCTATCCCTATCAGTTACTGTCCCTGGGTACCCAAGCCCTAGTGGCTAGTCCAAACCGTGGCAGCTGGTAGGGGCCCTTTCACACAGAGAAAGGAGAATTAAACAGTCAGCAGTACAGTAATTCCATTTGGATTTAATGTGGCAATTCAACAGGAGCGACCCTGAATTAGTACTCACGACCTCCAAATAAGATAGGGTCCTTCAATGTCAGCAGGGCTACTCTTGAGCTCCAAGAGACTCTTCACACATTTATATGGAAAAAAAGAAAGTACCAGGCAGGCTGCATCTGTATCGATCGCAATTACTGCACAATACCGGGAGAACACACAGCAGATTCAGTTCCTGACAGACGAGTGCAATTTCAACAATTTCTCCAGTCTTCTACAGGGTGAGCCTGGTTTCTACTCTTCAGAGATCCTTTGATTCTTTTCACAGGACGGATTCAGTCCTAACAAGCAGTTACACAAGCTGCAGACCGGAACTCTGGGCCTTACACACGTTTTTGACTAAAACTGCACACTGAAAAAGCACAGGGCTCCTTCCTTCTTCACTGCCAAAGCTCAACTGAAACTCCAACCTGACAAAACGGGCACTTCCTTTGAGTTCCTCCCAGTTCTTGACTGGATTGGCTGTCACTCACAATAGACTGCTGCTGTTGGTCCAAAAGGCACTGAAGTCTAAACTACATCTCCCAGAGTCACTGCCCATACAATCCTCTTGTGGCTGGCTCAGATTATGAGTCCAAGTTCTGATTCGTCCAAGGCACCATTTTAGAGCTAGCTTACCCCACACTGATTGGTCCAGTTCAGCAGTTCAAAACCAGAATGGGGAACTAGCAGACACAGTTCTGACTGCAAAAGCAGGTTAGACAAACTGTAATTCATTATTACTCTAAATAATTTCTGGCAAACAGTTACATCTTTCAGATAGGTTCCTTTGCACTCCTAGTGACTGCAAAATGAAGTGAATTGGCAGCAGCTGAGTGGTACTCAAACAGAGAAACACACAGTCCCCATACAAACTAATTATGTCTGTGTAACCTAGATGGCGCATCCAGGGCTACTACCCTGCCTGATTTGCCACTAACAGGTTGAGGGCCTGGATCCAATGGTGGCCTCCACCCAGAGGTCAGGGTTTGCAATAGTTAAACTAACTTGGTCACAGCCCTCTGGGACACTGCAACCTCTTCTTCCCACTAGTGGCCCCACAATATATCAGAATTACCTTCACAGTATACACTTACCCCCAGGTCTGGTTCCGGCACTGGGACCTCCTGTGAAATGAGATACAGTGCAACAATCACAGTACAGTACTTTAACATAGACAAATACCTCAGGCAGTATAACTTTGCTGAAACAAGCAGCTCTGATTTATTTAGGGGATATAACAAGGACGGAAATCAGGTTAATTAGCTTATCACTCTAATAATCTACCTATGGCTCTGTGCACAGGCCTATCCTATCAGTTACTGTCCTGGGTACCCAAGCCCTAGTGGCTAGTCCAAACCGTGGCAGCTGGTAGGGGCCCTTTCACACAGAGAAAAGGAGAATTAAACAGTCAGCAGTACAGTAATTCCATTTGGATTTAATGTGGCAATTCAACAGGAGGCGACCCTGAATTAGTACTCCGACCTCCAAATAAGATAGGGTCCTTCAATGTCAGCAGGGCTCACTTGAGGTACACAAACCTCTTCACACATCCATATAAAGAAAGCACTATACCAGGCAGGCTGCATCTGTATCCCGATCGCAATTACTGCACACTCCGGGAGAACACACAGCAGATTCAGTTCCTGACAGACAGAGTGCAATTTCAGCAATTCCTCCAGTCTTCTACAGGGTGAGCCTGGTTTCTACTCTTCAGAGATCCTTTGATTCTTTTCACAGGACGGATTCAGTCCTAACAAGCTGTTACACAAGCTGCAGACCGGAACTCTGGGCCTTACACACGTTTTTGACTAAAACTGCACACTGAAAAAGCACAGGGCTCTCTTCCTTCTTCACTGCCAAAGCTCAACTGAAACTCCCAACAGACAAAACCGGGCACTTCCTTTGAGTTCCTCCCAGTTCTTGACTGGATTGGCTGTCACTCACAATAGACTGCTGCTGTTGGTCCAAAAGGCAAGTCTAAACTACATCTCCCAGAGTCACTGCCCATACAATCCTCTTGTGGCTGGCTCAGATTATGAGTCAAGTTCTGATTCGTCAAGGAACCATTTTAGAGCTAGCTTACCCCACACTGATTGGTCCAGTTCAGCAGTTCAAAACTAGAATGGGGAACTAGCAGACACAGTTCTGACTGCAAAGAAAGCAGGTTAGACAAACTGTAATTTCATTATTACTCTAAATAATTTCTGGCAAACAGTTACATCTTTCAGATAGGTTCCTTTGCACTCCTAGTGACTGCAGAAATGAAGTGAATTGGCAGCAGCTCGGTGGTACTCAGGAAGCACACAGTCCCCCATACAAACTAATTATGTCTGCAAGCAGACAGCTCTTAAAGAGACAGTACCAGAGGCTCTAAAAACACTCACTGATAAATGGCTTAAATGCCAAACACCATTCAGGCTTGGAGCATTCAAGCAAGCTCCTGGAAGTCTTTTGGGAACCCCCATTTGCAGGGGGGTTACATCTGCAAGCAGACAGCTCTTAAAGAGACAGTACCAGAGGTTCTAAAAACACTCACTGATAAATGGCTTAAACGCCAAACACCATTCAGGCTTGGAGCATTCAAGCAAGCTCCTGGAAGTCTTTTGGGAACCCCCATTTGCAGGGGGGTTACACCTTACTTGGAAAACAGTCTTCCTAGTGGCTGTTACTTCTGCAAGGAGAATTAGCAAGCTCTACGCTCTCTGCATTGACCAGGACTATATCTTATTTCACAGAGATAAGGTAGTCCTCAGAACTAACAGACAGTTTCTTCCTAAAGTGGTTTCAGACTTTCATCTGAACCAGTCAGTCACTCTACCTGTCTCAGTGCCCAATTATTATTTCCTCCCCAAACTCAAACAGTTCAACCATACAATGATTCATTTCATCTGATCTGATGCTTGCACTTCACTTTCTGGGAGCATTATTCCGGGGACGAAGCTGGGGCTGACGGTCCAGAGGCCCAGCTTCATCTCCAGTATTGACTAGGGTTGCCCCAAGCAATTGACTCAGTTCGTGGAAGGATAGTATTCAAAGTCACTCACTTTCTTCCTATATGGACTGACAGTCGTGCTCAACTGGGACTTGTGGTGGAATACTTAACTTTGCTTCTGTGGGTGCAGACTTTCTTGATCTTTCTTTGCAGCAGCCTGGTCACTGGTCCAGAGGGGTATCTTCTGAGCCTGACCAGTCGTTGTCTAATGGCAGTAAATGATTTCATCATTGTTTTACATCTTTGAATTATTCTCCGGCCTTACTTTGTACACTGGCAGATCCTCAGTTTGCCCACTACAATGTGAGGAGATGGTGCCATCTGTCTACAATCTTGTTGCTTGCCATGCAGTCCCAGATTTCTTAGCAATACCCGATCTCCTCCTGGAGTTCCTGTTTGCCACCTTTTCTCATACCTTTCTTTGTTGTTCTGATTTCTTTTTAGCCATGGTTTGAAACCAATTTAGATGCATGGGTTAGCTGGGCCTTTAACGTTTGCACATACTGTAAATAGTGGTCAACTTGAACCCCATCGGAGACCCCAAACACATCTACTGGTAGTCGAGCTTCTCTTCCAAACATCAGGCGGTAGGGGGAGAATCCAGTGGCATCACTTTGGTGCAGTTATAAGCATGTACCAGGATGCTAATTTGTTGGCTCCATCTAGGCTTGTCCTTTGGGTGCAGGAGTGCCTAGCATATCTAGCAAAGTGCGGTTTAAAACGTTCAGACTGTATGGGTCCCCTGAGGAGTGGTAAGGAGTGGTTCTGGACTTCGCCCTCCCACAGAGAAAGCATCTCTTTGATGATCAGACGACTCTCAAAGTCTCTCCTTGATCAGAATTGGTTTCTTTGTAGACCCCATAGTGAACAAAAGTTTTCTAGTACTTTGGCTCACAGTGGATGCTTTCTGGTCTTTGGTTGAGGAAAGCTTGGGCATATCTGGTGAATGGTCAGTGACCACCAGCACATACTGATGTTTCTTTGATCTTATTCAAACTCAGAAAATCAATACAGACCAGCTCCATGGGTGCACTGGGTGGTGATATTTTAACAAGGGGCAGCCCTCACAGAATAGCTTTCCTCTGGTGGCGACTATCATAGTTTGAATGTTTTCTCACATCAGCTCCCATCTTAGGCCAATAGAATCTGGATCTCACCAAGTCAAGTGTTCTGTCTATACCAAGGTGCCCATGTGGTTGTGCAAGGACCTCAGTACTGACTCTCGATGAGGCAGTGGGCAGCACTAGTTGTTGTTTGTCTACTTGTCCCCCTCTGTCTACTGTTTCTCTGTATAACAGTTTATTGATCAGTTTCAACTTAGGACCTTCTTTGTATAACAGTGCAGTTCTCAAATCAGTGGAGCGAATTTGTTACACATCTTTTCCTGCATAGAGGGCTTCTAAAGCTGCTTTGATCATGGGATCGCGGGATTGAGCCGCATACTGTCATTGTCCAGCTGAGGCAGTGCACCAATGTCTATTGCAGAAAAGTGGCACAAGCAGTAGGTATGCACTTCAGGAGGTCCCAAGCAATCCACTTATGCAGTCCACTGCGTCCGTGGACATTTGTTCCTCCTGTCAAACTTCCTGCAGAGTGCCCAATGTCGGGGTTCTGCCAATCGGGACCCAATCGTTCTGGGAACAGGCCTCGGGAGAGAGCATCAGCATCTATGTGGTTCAGACCTGCCGGGGGGGTATTCGGTATAGTCATATGTAGATAATGCAGAAAGCCACCTATGGCCAGTGGCATCCAACTTAGCTGAGGTCTGCACATAGGTCAAAGGATTGTTGTCAGTTTTTACTAGTATTTTAGCCCCATACAAGTACTCATGGAATTGGTCAACAATAGCCCACTTCAAAGCTAGGAACTCTAACTTATGTACAGGATAGTTCTTTTCGGATGGGGTCAGGCTTCTACTGGCAAAGGCCACTGGTCCCAGGCCATTCTCGTGCTCTTGGTGCCACAACACAGCCCCCCAACCCTTGCAAGCTAGCATCAGTGTGCAGGACGTAAGTTTTTCTGGATCGGCATAGGCCAGCACTGGAGCATGGGTAAGTTGATATATGATCTCATGAAAAGCAGTCTCATAATCAGGAGTCCAGTGGGCCCCAAATACTTCACTTGGATGAAAATACACTCTTTCAGTCTTGAGGACGCTGACTTTTTGTATTTTTTGTGGGTTGGGGATACCCTTGAGTAAGGTTAAGTAAAGGGTTGATCACTCTTGAATAGTCCTTGATGAAGCCGATAATAACCACAGAATCCCAGGAATCTTTGCAGTTCTTTTTAGATTTTGGGCTGTATTAGGTGGTCAAGGCCTCAACTTTACTTGGTCGGTCTCCATTCCTCGGTGGATACTATGTGTCCCACATACTTTACTGATGTTTGGAAGAATTGACACTTATCAATGGACAGTTTAAGGCCAAAGTCCTCAGTCGGTCCAATACCTTAAATAATCTGCTCTCATGTTCCTCCAGTGAGCTGCCAAACACAATAACATCATCTAGGTATACCAGGCACTCTAGTAAGTTCATGTCCCCACTGCACGCTCCATCAATCGTTGAAAAGTGGCTGGGGCACCTGAAATCCTTTGAGGCATCCTCATGAATTCATAGAAGCCAAGCGGACAGATAAAGGCCGTCTTCTCATCGGTCCTCTCTGGGGCCATCGGATCTGGTAGTACCCATCATGGAGATCCAGCAAGAGAACCACTTGCTCCCGCTTAGGGCAGTCCAAAGCATCCTGAATGCGGGCATTTGTACTGATCAGGGATAGTCCGCCGGTTTACGGTGCGATAATCCACACACATCCTTACTGTTCCATTCTTTTCCTCACTACCACAATGGGGAAGCATAAGGGCTTCTTGATTCTTGTATTACACCAGCAGCTAACATCTTTTGCAGATGCCGCTCCTCACATCATCTATGTCAGCAGGTGCAGGCTCGAGACCTCTCACGAAATGGTCTTTCGTCATGCAGCCGGATATTGTGCTCAGCTCCTTGCACGATCCTACATCCCATTCCTTTAAAGAAAACACCTGGTCTCTCTGGGCAAGCTTCTCACTGATCCTCACTTTCCATTCAGCTGGCAGCGGGAGTCAGCGAAATCAAACAAGTCAGGCGTTACTCTGTCATTCTTCCTTGAACTCTTGCTGCTGGGTAGCACTGCAGTGTCTGCACAATGCACATTAGCCAGGATGCAACCTCTGTTTACTCGAATGTCTCTTTCAGACACATTATGAACTTGGACCATTACCCTTTTCTGGCATAAGCATGGCTCTAGCGGGCAAAATACTAGGCTTGACCAGCAGTCCCTCTGGCAATTTTCCATCGCCTGGTGCATCCAACATTAATATTTTATTCTTAACATCCTTTCTGATATGGACCTCTCCCTAAGGTAGTGACTGGGCATTTGCGCCAGGATCAGAGACTCAGGATCCTTCTTCCATACAATTCAATTTGTCCCTCTGGTTCTGTTTTTTCAGCATCTCTGTGCCTCATAGGCCTTCTTAATTAAAGCCGGAACTCTTAAAGCTCTACTAGTCTTTGACCCCTGTTTTCATAACACAACTGTGCCAGCCTTCCGAACATATGAGCATTTGTTCCAATCAACAAAGGGACACCATCATACAGTCCAGTGGGTGTACACTAAGGCTAGGGTCTCTACTTGTTAGGCCACTCCAGCCACGGAGGTGGGAAAGACAGCCAATTCGGATATACCCGGAATAGGGTAGGCCTTTCTCACTTAACCCCATACATGCAGTCCTTCTAGTGGTTGTAAGGGTACGTCTGACAAATGCTTCTGATACCAATCCTGGAACATAATTGTCACTTGGGAGCCACTGTCTAATCACAGCTCTTGTAGACACTCCATTCACCTTTACAGTGGTCTCCATGGAGGGACCCACTATTCTGGACCAGTCTGAGAGGCGATAGTGGAGCCTGGGCAACTGACCTTGCCACAAAAGGACATGAGTTAGCATTTTTGTGCCCTCACTGGATCATTTTGCACCTCTTAACCACTGATTTGTTCTCTCAAGCTCTCCTTGTAGCCTATATGCAACTTTGTCAGTGTCTTTGGGACCGCATTCCCTTTTCATGTGCCCATCTTTCCCACAATTATAGCAAAACATACTTTCTGGAGTTTGAGCTGGCCGAGCGCCACACTGGGAGCCAGGGGGGTATTACTAACTGGAAACCTTGGTGCCATCTCTGTCTGCGCGTGATAAGCATTTGGAGACATCTCGTCAGTTTCTCCACTTCCATGGTCAGGAATCGAGTTCGAGCTGTTATCACAGGAGATGCGTGGTGAGCCCCCACCCCCATAGCAGATGCAGTCGGATATAGGTCAGGGCCCATTACTTGAGCATGGCCTTCATAAAGGACTGTTTTGAATTCCCGGATCTCTCTCAACAGTTCGCCCCATTGTGACATATCTTTTTCCCCTGTCAGAGCACTCATTGACTGTCAACCTCTGCCCCTGAACTTCACTTGATGGGTCACCCTCAGTCACTCGGGTCGTAGCCACAGCTGTTGGTGCAGGTCCCTCCCGAGGTCGCCTTTTCTCAACTCCTCAAATTTCTCTCATTAACTCATCATAGGAGGGTGGGGATTCCAGTCGATTTGCCAGGCGTAACTGAAGCAACAGCAGTTCTGAGAAGGGGCCAGACTTAAGGATTCTGTCCAGTCTGGTTCGGTCCAGTTCAATCGCTGGCAAACTACCCTTTCTGAGGCATTCTTGCAACAATTTTTCCAGCCGAGACATACACAGACAACAACTCCCTTGGTACTGTTGTGCATTTCTTACTCTCCACCATAGGTCCTCATCAGAATCTGGGCTCCCATACACATTCTCCAAGGCCTCAAGATAGGCCTGTGCAGTCGCTCAGGGTTACTGGCCCGTTTAGCACGGATGGTAGCCAGGGCAGGACCTCGGAGTCTCACTAACCCTCTTTAAGCATCCCAGCCTTCCGAGCATTGCCATTCCTAGCACTTGGGGCAACATAGTCTATCCAGGTCTCCCAGTCATCCTCCCTTGGGGGTGGGAGGTGCCAGAGAAGATCCTCAACCTTCGTAAGAGTCGTGACTAATGGCAGGTGCAGAAATAGGAGTCTGCATTGGTTCAGCCACCATTACGGGCACTGGAGGGAGAGGGTGTTGGGGAGGAACACCCAGGTGGCAAGAATAGTTTCTTCAAGTCCTCCACAGTTTCCTTCTCCCAGCAACCATTTAGTAAATTTCTCCTCAAAAGTTTCAGATAGTGGTGGGGCTGATTCTCCCCGGTCTTTACTGTCCTTAGTTATCACCTCCAAGCAGTGAGGGCTCCTCTGGGGTAATGGTCTGTGGCACTTTGGAGCTATCTATGAGATCCTTAAACTCTACTAGGGCCAGGAAAGTGTGGTGAGCAGATTAGCATGCCGACCCACCACCACAGGGTTTTGTAAACCTTCCACCTTGGAAAGTACTCCTGCACAGTGTCCGTATTGATACCCAGGGGATGTCCAGGATAAGCATAGCATTTTGGGGTTCGATCTCCTCCCCAGTACACCCTCCCACCAGCGGTGCACAGCCACTTCTGTCGGGTACCCATTTTTTTCTTAACAGTGGTTCGTAAATATGGCCACTAGGACACACAATCCCAGCGGTGAGCCTCCAAGATGTAACCCCTAGATGGCGCTATCCCAGGGGCTACTACCCCCTGCCTGATTTGCCACTAACAGGCCGAGGGCCTGGATCCAATGGTGGGTGCCTCCACCCAGAGGTCAGGGTTTGCATGGTTAAACTAACTTGGTCACAGCCTCTGGGACACTGCAACCTTTCTTCCCACTAGTGGCCCACACAATATATCAGAATTACCTTCACAGTATACACTTACCCCAGGACTGGTTCCGCACTGGGACCTCCTCTGTGAAATGAGATACAGTGCAACAATCAGTACAGTATTTTAACATAGACAAATACCTCAGGCAGTATAACTTTGCTGGAACAAGCAGCTCTGATTTATTTAGGGGGATATAACAAGGACAGGGGAAATCAGGTTATTAGCTTATCATCTAATCATCTACCTATGGCTCTGTGACAGGCCTATCCTATCAGTTACTGTCCCTGGGTACCCAAGCCCTAGTGGCTAGTCCAAACCGTGGCAGCTGGTGAGGGCCCTTTCACACAGAAAAGGAAAATTAAACAGTCAGCAGTACAGTAATTCCATTTTGGATTTAATGTGGCAATTCAACAGGAGCGACCCTAATTAGTACTCACGACCTCCAAATAAGATAGGGTCCTTCAATATCAGCAGGGCTACTCTTGAGCTCCAAGAGACTCTTCACACATTTATATGGTAAAAAAGAAAGTACTATACCAGGCAGGCTGCTTCTATCCCGATCGCCAATTGCACTGCACAATACCGGGAGAACACACAGCAGATTCAGTTCCTGACAGACCGAGTGTAATTCAACAATTTCTCCAGTCTTCTACAGGGGTGAGCCTGGTTTCTACTCTTCAGAGATCCTTTGATTCTTTTCACAGGACGGATTCAGTCCTAACAAGCAGTTACACAAGCTGCAGACCGGAACTCTGGGACCTTACACGCTTTTTGACTAAAACTGCACACTGAAAAGCACAGGGCTCCTTCCTTCTTCACTGCCAAGCTCAACTGAAACTCCCAACAGACAAAACCGGCACTTCCTTTGAGTTCCTCCCAGTTCTTGACTGGATTGGCTGTCACTCACAATAGACTGCTGCTGTTGGTCCAAAAGGCGCCAAGTCTAAACTACATCTCCCAGAGTCACTGCCCATACAATCCTCTTGTGGCTGGCTCAGATTATGAGTCCAAGTTCTGATTCGTCCAAGGCACCATTTTAGAGCTAGCTTACCCCACACTGATTGGTCCAGTTCAGCAGTTCAAAACCAGAATGGGAACTAGGCAGACACAGTTCTGACTGCAAAGAAAGCAGGTTAGACAAACTGTAATTTCATTATTACTGTAAATGATTTCTGGCAAACAGTTACATCTTTCAGATAGGTTCCTTTGCACTCCTAGTGACTGCAAAATGGAGTGAATTGGCAGCAGCTTGAGTGGTACTCAAACAGAGAAGCACACAGTCCCCATACAAACTAATTATGTCTGTGTAACCTAGATGGCGCTTATCCAGGGCTACTACCCTGCCTGATTTGCCACTAACAGGTTGAGGGGCCTGGATCCAATGGCGGGTGCCTCCACCCAGAGGTCAGGGTTTGCAATAGTTAAACTAACTTGGTCACAGCCCTCTGGGACACTGCAACCCCCTTTCTTCCCACTAGTGGCCCAACAATATATCAGAATTACCTTCACAGTATACACTTACCCCAGGTCTGGTTCCGGCACTGGGACCTCCTGTGAAATGAGATACAGTGCAACAATCACAGTACAGTACTTTAACATAGACAAATACCTCAGGCAGTATAACTTTGCTGAAACAAGCAGCTCTGATTTATTTAGGGATATAACAAGGACAGGGGAAATCAGGTTAATTAGCTTATCACTCTAATAATCTACCTATGGCTCTGTGCACAGGCCTATCCTATCAGTTACTGTCCTGGGTACCCAAGCCCTAGTGGCTAGTCCAAACCGTGGCAGCTGGTAGGGGCCCTTTCACACAGAGAAAAGGAGGAATTAAACAGTCAGCAGTACAGTAATTCCATTTGGATTTAATGTGGCAATTCAACAGGGGCGACCCTGAATTAGTATCTCGACCTCCAAATAAGATAGGGTCCTTCAATGTCAGCAGGGCTCACTTGAGGTACACAAACCTCTTCACACATCCATATAAAAGAAAGCACTATACCAGGCAGGCTGCATCTGTATCCCGATCGCAATTACTGCACATACCCGGAGAACACACAGCAGATTCAGTTCCTGACAGACAGAGTGCAATTTTCAGCAATTCCTCCAGTCTTCTACAGGGTGAGCCTGGTTTCTACTCTTCAGAGATCCTTTGATTCTTTTCACAGGACAGTTCAGTCTAACAAGCTGTTACACAAGCTGCAGACCGGAACTCTGGGCCTTACACACGTTTTTGACTAAAACTGCACACTGAAAAAGCACAGGGCTCCTTCCTTCTTCACTGCCAAAGCTCAACTGAAACTCCCAACAGACAAAACCGGCACTTCCTTTGAGTTCCTCCCAGTTCTTGACTGGATTGGCTGTCACTCACAATAGACTGCTGCTGTTGGTCCAAAAGGCACTGAAGTCTAAACTACATCTCCCAGAGTCACTGCCCATACAATCCTCTTGTGGCTGGCTCAGATTATGAGTCCAAGTTCTGATTCGTCAAGGAACCATTTTAGAGCTAGCTTACCCCACACTGATTGGTCCAGTTCAGCAGTTCAAAACTAGAATGGGGAACTAGCAGACACAGTTCTGACTGCAAAGAAAGCAGGTTAGACAAACTGTAATTTCATTATTACTCTAAATAATTTCTGGCAAACAGTTACATCTTTCAGATAGGTTCCTTTGCACTCTAGTGACTGCAGAAATGAAGTGAATTGGCAGCAGCTCGAGTGGTACTCAGAGAAGCACACAGTCCCCCATACAAATCAATTATGTCTGCAAGCAGACAGCTCTTAAAGAGACAGTACCAGAGGCTCTAAAACACTCACTGATAAATGGCTTAAATGCCAAACACCATTCAGGCTTGGAGCATTCAAGCAAGCTCCTGAAGTCTTTTGGGAACCCCCATTTGCAGGGGTTACATCTGCAAGCAGACAGCTCTTAAAGAGACAGTACCAGAGGTTCTAAAACACTCACTGATAATGGCTTACACAAACACCATTCAGGCTTGGAGCATTCAAGCAAGCTCCTGAAGTCTTTTGGGAACCCCATTTGCAGGGGGTTACACCTACTTGGAAAACAGTCTTCCTAGTGGCTGTTACTTCTGCAAGGAGAATTAGCAAGCTCTACGCTCTCTGCATTGACCAGGACTATATCTTATTTCACAGAGATAAGGTAGTCCTCAGAACTAACAGACAGTTTCTTCCTAAAGTGGTTTCAGACTTTCATCTGAACCAGTCAGTCACTCTACCTGTCTTTTTCACAGACCACACCAGTTCTGGTGAAAGAAGATTACACAGTCGGGATGTGAAAAGGGCTATCAGCTATTACATGATGGCCACTAAAGATCTTAGGAAAAATGGAAAACAACTTTTCCTTACATATGGGGATGTAGGAAAGGATAAACCAGCCTTGAAAAGATCCATTTCTCGGTGGATAGTCCAGTGTATTCAGTTCTGCTACACTAAGGCAGGTAAAGAGCTCCTACCAGGATTGAGGGTGCATTCAGAAAGAGGAACAGCTGCTACCCTTGCAGCTGCCAGGGAGGTTCCCTTGGCGGACATTTGCAAAGCAGCTGCCTAGAAAACAGTACACAGCTTTACAAAACACTATAACCTGGATATTTTATCCAGGGGTGATGCTAGGTTTGGCACAGCAGTCCAGCAGAGTCTGTTTCCAAAATAAGTTCTGTACCCACCTCCAGTGGTACTGCTTGGTAGTTGGCATAAAATTATGAATATACTGAGCATTACTGGGGTTAGAACAAAAAATTACTTACCATAGTAATCTTATTTCTTCCCAGTGATGCTCAGATATTCGTAACTCCCTCCCTCCCCTTCCAGAACTTCAGCCTCTGCACTCCGCATGCTGGTGCCATCAAGCCATATTATATCTGTTGCATTTTCTGTTTTAATCATTTTAAACTGGAGTTTTCAATGTTCTCTTTTACAGTTTTATTGATATGTTTTTTATTAAAGTCAGCCTCCCTTTGGAGGCTTATTCTAAATTTATGCTTTAATTAAGGGAAACCCCTCTTTTATAGAATATTAATTACATTAGTTTCCTAATGCCTGACTTCCAGGCTTCTCACAAATCTGAATAGGTTAGACCACTGCAGTTGGCAGAGGCAGTATTTGAAAGATGCTCACGTGCAAAGAATTCTACTCATTTGCATGTGTTCCATCTCTCCAGGCAGTCCAACCCTCAAGGCTTACTGCATAAAGTTATGAATATCTAAGCATCACTGGGAAGAAATAAGATTACTATGGTAAGTAATTTTTTCTTCCAGATGAACTGCTCCAGAGAGGAAAGAGTTCACTCTATGCAGAAGCATAGAATGTTAAGCTCGAGCTCAGTTTTCAAACCACTGTCCCCGGTACATTCTATGTAACCGTCAGATGCTTTACTCAGTCTGCCTATGAAGACGCTCTAGAGATTTCTCCTCACTTGCTTCAGTTCAGCACGGTGTGTGTTTGTTGGTTCATTCAACCGCATTTTATTTTCAAACAACATGAAGTCTTGCTGTATCCTGACTATACGCAAGCCTTTTCACCAAGCCCAGACCTCCTCTCCCTTCCCACAGAGGGGGTTCTTCCGAGGGAGAGGCAGGAGGGGAGATGAGCAGGGCTGCATCCTCTTCCCAGTCCAAGGCCCCTGCCAAACAGACACCCTGCTGTGTCAGTTCTGGTCGCCTCCCCTATACCAGTAGGGGGCAGGCTGGCTTACTAGTTCCAGGCCTGGAAGTCTGTTACTTCAGACAAGTGGGTCCTGGAAGTAGTAAGCCAGGGACTGGCTCTCAGTTTCAAAAGATTTCCAAAAATGAGAGCTGAGTCTTTTCCTCCTGCATCACCATCAGAAACCACTGCCCTAGAGGCAGAAGTTTCTTCCCTGCTAGCTCTCAAAGTTGTCGAGAAAGTTCCCCCACAACATAGGGGCAAAGGGCTGTACTCCAGGTACTTCCATACCCCCCAAAAAAGACGGGAGTGGCGACCCATCCTAGACTTAAGATATTTGACTGAACACATCACAAAACCAAAATTCAAAGTGGTGACTCTGGGAATAATTCTTCCCTTTCTAAGGCCAGTGGATTGGTTAGCATCCCTGGACCTTAAGGATGCCTATGTCCACATTTCTATCAAGTGCTCCCACAGAAAGTACCTCAGGTTCGAGCTGCCCTCAGGTCACTATCAGTTCAGAGCCATGCCCTTCGGCCTAACATTAGCTCCAAGGGTGTTTACAAAGTGCCTTCAAACAACATGAAGTCTTGCTGTATTCTGACATATGCAGTATGCCCCAGCACTGCAACTGCTCCAGAGAGGAATGGGTTAAATTCTATGCAAGGCATAGAATCTTGAGCTCAAGCTTGGTTTTGAAACCTCTGTCTGTGGTACTTCAGAGTGCAACCGTTAGATTATTTACTCCGCCTAACAGTGAAGTCGCTCTGGAGATTTCTCCTTCACTTCAGTTCAGTAAAAGTTTGAATCGTGTTTTTTTTTTTTCAACCGATTTGTTTATTTTCGTTTTTCGAGCCTCTGTCTACGGTACAGAATAGTAGTATAGATAAGGTAGTGGACTTTCATTGGTGTGGAAATTGTAAAACTTTGGTTCCTTACTGGTCAGTCTGGTTGGGAATCGACCTTTGGTGGTGTGCTGGTTCCTATCTGTTTAAAAAAAAAAACAAAAAAAAAAACACATTTCTCGGTTTCTTTCCACATCCCGTAACATGGTTGGTAACCGATAGGGGTGTATTACCTGGCTGAAATCTGTTAAGGGTAATTTGGGTAGCCTGGCCATGTCTGAGAAATCCAAGGAAAAAAACCGATCCCACTGGGTTTCAGCACTGTACGGAGTGTGGGGAGACCTATGCTAAGGCCGACACCCACCTCGTCTGTGTTTATTGTTTAGGGTTTGACCTCCTCAAAACAGACTGCTAAATCTTGAAGAATTTTCGGAAAGCCACTCTGAAAAAAAGGTTGAGTAGGCTTAAGGATAAGGAGGCCGTAAAGTCCGCTGACCCAGATGGCCAGCCTGGTTTGGTTCTGACTGAACCCGAGGAGGTGCCAACTGACCTTGGTGAGATGTCCTCTGGCAAAAGGAGAGCCAATCCCGAGGGGTCAGTTCTGCAAAAAAGCACAAGAAGTCAGCCGGCTCGAATCCAGCACCTGTTAACTCCAACCACTGAGGAAATAGCCAAGGCGATTAATATTGTTCAATTACTTCGCCTGGTTCCGTCTGAACTGGTGCCACCGGTTAGGCCCTCAGTCCGGTCAGATCCGACTCATCAGATTACAATACAGATGCCTGTTATGAATTGGAGTGGAAGGGGGATGAAGAATTACCGGATGATAATGATGGCTATGATGTGGAAGGTCTGGATGTGCCCATTGAACCGGACATCTCCCCAGACAGACCCTCTGATGTCTCCCCTCCAAGGCTTTCTGAGTCCCCATCGTACTATTTGTTTTACAGAAAGGTGGCTGAAACCCTCCGGCTCCCTATGGTTGAAGCTGTTGAGGAGGAAGAATAGCCTGATTTTGTAGAGATGATGGACATCCCAGAGTCCAAAAGGTTGTCTATTCCCCTCCATAAATCCCTGAGGAAACAGACAAAAAAGATTTTACAGACACCAAGCTCTTTGTCTCCTGTGGATAAAAGAATGGACATGAGGTATATGCTGTCAGGCTCAGGTACAGAGTTTTTGTTTAACCCTTGTAGCCATGTTGGGGTAGTGCAGGCTGCAGCCTGTGACAGGTCTCACATACCTTTGGCTTCACACACCCCAGATAAAGACTCCAGGAAGATGGATGCCATGGCCAAAAAACAATATTTGACATCCTCCTTGGGAATCAGACAGGCGAATTATATGGCCTATGCAGCTAGGTACCAGAAGTCCAGGTGGGATACAGTTCTGAAACTGTCTAAAAAGGCTTTCCCCCAGCTAGCCAAAGAGCTGGAGGAGGTGGCTGCTGATGGGATTGAGGCATCCTAAGTGCAGTTTCATGCTGCTGTGTACTCCAGTGATGTAGCATCGAGAGTCATGGCTACATCTGTGTGTCTCAGTAGATTTGCTTGGCTCAGATACACTGGCCTTTCTCAGGACACCCAGGCTAAGGCCATGGATTTTCCTGTGGTGGGTAACTCTCTGGGGAGCAGACAGATGCTTACATGAAGAAAATGGATGAGTACAGGAGTACACAGGCCAAAGAAAGGCAAGCCACTCCTCAGAAGCAGCAGTCTAGGGGCAGGGGCAGGCATTTCCATAGGCCTTTCTACCAAGCCCAGGCCTCTTCTACCTTTCCTCAGAGGGGGTTCTTCGAAGTGAGAGGCAGGAGGGGGATGAGCAGGGCTGCATCCTCTTCCCAGCCCAAGGCTGCTGCCAAGCAGACACCCTGATATGTCAGCCTGGATCGACTCCCCAATTCCAGTAGGAGGCAGGCTGGCTTACTACTTCCAGGCCTGGAAGTCTGTTACCCTCAGACAAGTGGGTCTTGGAAGTAGTAAGGACTGGCTCTCAGTTTCAAAAAGTTTCCAAAAACGAGGGTCAGGTCCTTTCCATCTGCAAACATCTCTGAAACCATTGCTCAAGAAGCAGAAGTTTCCTCTCTGCTGGCTGTGGAGAAAGTTCCTATTCTTCACAGGGACAAAGGTCTGTACTACAGATATTTCCTTACCCTAAAAAAGATAGGGGAGTGGCGACCCATCCTAGACTTAAGGTATTTGAATAAACACATTCTAAAACCAAAGTTCAAAATGGTGACTCTGGGAGTAATTCTTCCCTCTCTAAGACCAGGGGATTGGTTAGCATCTAGCATCCCTGGACCTCAAGGATGCCTATTTCCATATTCCTATCAGGTGCTCCCACAGAAAGTACCTCAGGTTCGAGTTGCCTTCGGGCAATTATCAGTTTAGAGCCATGCCCTTTGGCCTAACATCGGCTCCAAGAGTATTTACAAAGTGCCTTGCAGTAGTAGTGGCCTTCCTCAGAAGGCAGAGGATCTCTCTGTTCCCATACCTGGACAACTGGCTCATTGTAGGACAGTCTCCTGACCAGGTTAAGTCAGCTCTACAAGTCACCCAGGATTTGCTCAGTTCTCTGGGATTTCTTCTCAGTCTGTCACAGTCAGTTCTCAAGCCAGTACAACTCCTCACCTTCATAGGTATATAGTTAGATACTGTTCAAGCAAAGGCCATCCTTGCACTGGCATGGGTGAAGGCTCTTACAGATCTAGCTTCCTCTTTCCATCCTCTGGTTTTTCGTCCAGCAAGACATTTTCTACAGCTCCTAGGCCACATGGCAGCTTCCTCTGCAGTGGTGCAGGGAGCCAGATTCCAAATGAGGGACCTTCAGTTCCATTTAAGGTCTTTTTGGTCTCAAAAGAAAGACTCTCTTACAAGCTGATGCCAGTGTCTCAGACTCTGGTCCAAGCCCTCCAGTGATGGCTGGATCAGGACAATCTCAGACAAGGGGTCCCATTTCTAAATCAAACTCCTACAGTGGTTCTTACCACAGATGCTTCTCTTCTGGGCTGGGGAGCCCACCTGGGAGCCCTCACAGCACAGGGTGTTTGGTCTTCACAAGAGTCTGTCCTTCATATCAATCTTCTGGAACTCAGGGTGGTATTCCTGGCCCTGCAGGCTTTCTCAGACTCAGTGAGGGACAAGGTGGTTCAGGTCAGGACTGACAATACCACCACCATGTGGTACATTAACAAGCAAGGAGGCGCTCGGTCTACAGCTTTCTGCACAGAGGCCATGAAAGTATGGTCTCTGTCATACTCCCTTCAAGCTTCCCTAATAGCAGTCCACCTCCTAGGGAAGAACAGTGTGCTAGCAGATGCTCTGAGCAGAATCTCCCAGGGCCATCACGAATGGACCCTGAATCCTCTTCTTCTGAAAGTCATCTTCACCAGATGGGGCACTCCAGAGATAGATCTCTTTGCAGCCCCAAACAATCACCAACATGCCCTGTTCTGCTGCAGACCTCCAGTTCTGGGGACTGTTCCCCTGGATGCTCTGATATTGGATTGGAAAGGCAAGTTCCTTTATGCCTTCCCTCCCTTTCCCCTGCTGTTCAGGGTTCTAGTCAAGATCAGGTCACAAACCTGCACAGTGATTCTTTTGGCACCGGATTGGGCCAGACAACCCTGGTATCCCCTGTTGTTGTCCCTCGCAGTCTCACTTCCTCTGTCTCTTCCCAAGAGACACAATCTCTTAACCTCCTCTCAGGGGAGAATCTGGTACCACAGCCTCCAGTCTCTCAATCTCAAGGTCTGGTTCTTGACGAGTTAGAGTACACAGGCCCGCACCTTTCTCAGGGAGTTTTGGATATCCTCAAGGTTTCTCGGAAACCCTCTACCAGGAAAACTTATAATTCCAAATGGAAAAGATTCAGCATTTGGTGTTCCCAGAAGGATATTTTGCCAGATGCTGCTGGCACTGTCACAGTTTTGGATTACCTGGTTCACCTCAGTGGCTTAGGCCTCAGGCCAACTACATTAAAGGTTAATTTACCAGTTGTGTCTGCATTTCTGTCAGCAGGGAAGGGCTCTTCTGTGGCATCTCACCTTGTTTTTTGTAAGTTCTTTAAAGGTCTGGTTCATGCCAACACTCCTTTTAGGGAGCCTACCCCTGCTTGCAATCTGAATGTCTGCATTGCTCAGCTTATACAGCCACCATTTGAACCTCTGGCTTCAGCTGAGCTGAAGTACTTGACCTGGAAAACTGTGTTTCTGGTAGCTATCACTTCTGCAAGGTGAATTAGTGAATTACAGGCCTTGTCAGTTGAACCTGACTGTATCTCATTTCATAGAGATAAGGTGGTCCTCGGAACCAATAGGAGGTTCTTGCTTAAAGTGGTCTCAGATTTTCACTTGAACCAATCTGTGTCTCTTCCTGTGTTTTTCACTGATCATTCTTCTTCAGGAGAAAGATTACACGGTCTGGATGTTAAAAGGGCACTTAGCTACTACATTGAACATACTGAGGCACACAGGAATGACTGTCTTCAATCGTTTCTCACTTATGGTGAAGTGGAAAAAGGTAGACCTGCTACTAAAAGAACTAATGCCAGGTGGATTGTCTCTTGTATACAGTTCTGCTATGACAAGCTAGGTAAAACACCTCCTCCTTCTTGCCTGAAGGCTCACTCGACTAGGGGTACAGCTGCTTCTCTGGCTGCAGTCAGGGATAGTCCCTTGTTAGAGATCTGCAAGGCAGCCACCTGGAAAACAGTCCATACATTCACCAAGCATTACTCTCTGGATATCCATGCTAGGAGTGATGCTAGGTTTGGTACAGCAGTACTGCAGAGCCTACTCCCAAAATAAGTTTGGTACCCTCCTCCATGGAGGTACTGCTTAGTAGTCTGCATATATCAGAATACAGAAAGACTTCATGTTGTTTGAAGAAAAAATGACTCACCTTAGTAGCTGTGTTTCTTCTAATGGAGTATTGCTGTATTCTGACCTCCCCTCCCCCTGCCTCCCGTCTCAGAACCTGATTTTTGGGAAATGGGCTAGCAGGTACAGTGTGGCACCTCAGGGGTGTACTTGTACACCCTTCCTCTTCTGGGTGGGGTTTTGTTGTTGTTTAATATTACATTTATATATTTTGTTCACTACCTGTGTGTGTGTTTTCTTGGGTTCTCGACTTGAGTCTTATGGACCCAAGTTGTTGCCTGTTGGCTTATGTTATTACAGTTTCCACACCAGGGGTGTAGTTAGTTTGCTTGTAAAAATCTGGCAGTTGCACTCTGAAGCATCACAGACAGAGGCATGAAAACCGAGCTCGAGCTCAAGATTTTATGCCCTGCATAGAATTTAACCCATTCCTCTCCAGAGCAGTTGCAGTGCTGGGGCATACTGCATATGTCAGAATACAGCAAGACTCCATTAGAAGAAACACAATTACTAAGGTGAGTAATTTTTTCTTGCAGTAGTAGTAGCCTTCCTCAGAAAGCAGGGTATATCCATCTTCCCTTATCTGGATGACTGGCTCATTGTAGGTCAGTCCTCCAACCAGGTCAAGTCAGCTCTGGAAATCTCTCAGAACCTGCTCACTTCCCTGGGGTTCCTCCTCAGTCTTCCCAAGTCAGTTCTCGAACCAGTACAATTCCTTACTTTTATAGGAGTAAAGTTAGATACTGTCCAGGCAAAGGCCTTCCTCCCACTAGCAAGGGTGAAGGCCCTTACATATCTCACTTCCTCCTTTCGCCCTCTGGTCTCTCGCCCAGCAAGACATTTCCTTCAGCTCCTAGGTCACATGGCAGCTTCCACAGCAGTGATACAAGGAGCCAGGTTTTAGATGAGGGACATTCAGTTCCACCTAAGGTCTTTTTGGTCTCAGAAAAAGGACTCTGTCACCAAACTGATTCCAGTGACTCAGACTCTGGTCCAACCTCTCCAGTGGTGGTTGGATCAGGACAGTCTCAGGCAAGGTGCCCCATTCCTCAGGCAAGCTACCTCAGTGGTGCTGACCACAGATGCTTCTCTCCTAGGTTGTGGAGCCTACTTGGGGGACCTCACAGATCAGGATGTTTGGTCCCAACAAGAGTCTCTCCTTCATATCAGTCTCTTGGAACTCATGGCAGTGTTCCTAGCCCTTCAGGCTTTTCTCAGAGTTAGTCAAAGACAAAGTGGTGCAAGTTAGGATGGACAACACCACCACAATGCGGTACATCAACAAGCAAGGGGGCACCCGGTAACACAGCCTTGTGCACAGAGGCAATGAAACTGTGGTCCCCAACCTACTCCCTTTAGTCTTCCCTGATAGCAGTCCACCTTCCAAGAAAAGACAGTGTGCTAGCAGATACTCTGAGCCATCATGAATGGTCCCTGGACCCTCAGATTCTAAAAGTGATCTTTACCAGATGGGGCACTCCAGAGATAGATCTCTTTGCAGCCCCAGTCACCAACTTCCCCTGTTTTGCTGCAGACCTCCAGTCCTAGGGAATGTTCCTCTGGATGCTCTCATATTGGATTGGAAGGGCAGGTTCCACTATGCCTCCCTTCCCCCTTTCCCCTGTTGTTCAGAGTTCTAGTCAAAGTCAGGTCTCAACCCTGTACGGTGATTCTGGTGGTTCCAGACTGGGCCAGACAAACCGTGCTACCCTCTGCTGTTGTCCCTAGCAGTCTCACTCTCCCATCTCTTCCCAAGAGACACAATCTCCTAACCTCCTTTCGAGAGAATTTGGTACCCCAGTCTCCAGTCTCTCAATCTGAAAGCCTGGCTCTTGAAGAGTTAGAATATGCAAGCCTGCATTTTCCTTAGGGAGTACTGAATATTCAGACATTGCTACAGCCTTAGATTATGTGGTTCACCTTAATGGCCTAGGCCTTAGGTTTGCAACACTGAAAGTTCACCTGGCAGCTGTGTCTGCTTTTCTTTCTGCAAGGAAGGACTCTTCCCTGGCCTCTCATCCTGCCTTCAGGAAGTTCTTTAAGGGACTTCTTCACCCCCCTTCCCAGTACAGAACAACTTACAGGATGCAGCTGCAACATAAAAGGCTGCCACCCCCTCAGAAGCAGCAACCAAGGCCTGGCAGGGGTAGGCCTTTTCAGAGACCTTTTTACCAGGCACAAGCTCCCTCTGCTTATCAGCAGCAGAGGGATTTTTCAGAGGAAGAGGTAGGAGAGGTGTTAGCAGAGATGCATCCACCTCCCAGCCTAAAACTCCTGCCAAACAGACACCCTGATAGGGTTGGCTCACTACTTTCAGGCCTGGAAATCCATCACAACAGACAAATGGGTCCTGGAAGTAGTGAGCCAGGGACTTGCTCTAAATTTCAAAAAGTTCCCAAGAACCAGAGCAAGATCTTTCAAACCTGCCAGCAAGTTGGAGACAACTCTTTTGGAGGCAGAAGTTCCCACACTGTTAGACATAAGAGCAGTGGAATCTTTCCCCTTCCTCTACAAAGGAAAAGGGTTGTACTCAAGATATTTTCTCACCCCATAAAAGACTGAGGAGTGGCGGCCTATCCTAGATCTCAGGTACCTCCACAAGCACCTGACAAAACCCAAATTCAAGTTGGTAACTTTAAACAAGAATCTTCCTACTCTAAGGCAATGAGACTGTTAAGCCTCCTTGGTCCTCAAGGATGCCTACTTCCACATATCTATCAGACACTCCCACAGAAAGTGTCTAAGGTTTGAGTTACCTTCAGGCCACTATCAGTTCAGGGCAATGCCCTTTGGTCTGACCTCTGCCCCCAAAACATTTACAGAATGCCTGGCAGTGGTGGTGGCCTACCTCAGAAGGCAGGAAGTGTCTGTGTTTCTCTATCTGGATGACTGGTTGGTCATGGGGCAGTCCCCTCAGCAGGTCATGAAAGCCCTGGCTCTGGTGCAGAACACCTTGAGCTCCCTAGGATACCTGCTAAACCTAAGGAAATAGTACTGGAACCAGTTTTAATTCTATGTTTCTATAAAGATGGGAAAGCAATGTGAAAAGGCAGTAAGGAAGGCTGGGGGGATACTGGGATGCATAGGGAGAGGCATCAATTGTAGAAAACAGGAAGTTGTTATCCCTCTGAACAGACAGTTGGTGAGACCTCATTTGGAGTACTGTATGCAGTTCTGGAGACCCCATCTCCACAAAGACATAGAGTGGAGGCTGTCCAGAGGAGGGCAACCAAAATGGTGCAGGGTCTGCACCAGAAGACATACGAAGAAAGACTAAAGGAGCTTAATATGTATACCCTTGAGGAAAGAAGGGAGAGGGGGGACATGATAGAAACGTTCAAGTACCGTCAATTCCACTTGTATGCCTTTCGGATATATGCCATTTTTGGTTGTATGTCCATTTTATCAAAGTCCCAAACCCCTTCCTATTCCCGCAATATAAATGTGTCCTGATGTATGCCTTGACAATTTCGGTTGTATGCCTGTTTTATTTACTGCAGCTGTGTCTAAATGAAGCTCCAGATTATCTGAGTATGTGTTAATTAGTTAATTACGGGTAATTGCCGTTAGCAGTTTCCTGTTAAATACAGCAGCTTACCACTAACACCTCATGCAGCAATGGAGAAGAACAAAAGAAATGTGCTATCTCTTGTTCGTAAAGCTGAGCTTCTTGAAAAATCAGAATTGCCTGGTGTTACAAGAAAGGATCTAGCAGCCGAATTTGGCGTGGACATTTCCAGTGTTCGGCGTTTTATGCGGTCCTGAGATCAGATCCTGCATGAGTGGAGTCAAAGTGTCAACACAAACCGAAAAAGGAAAAGAGATGGCAAGGATCCTCAGGTGGAAGAGGCGCTCCTCAGGTGGTTTTTACTGCCTCCTGCGACCATGGTGTTCCTGTGTCTGGCATAATGTTGAAGGAAAAAGCCCGCAGCATGTCACTAACACTGGGTGTACAGTTCGAGCCAACTACAGGCTGGCTCTCCAGGTGGAAAGAGTGTAACAACATCTGTTACAGACGGATCCACGGTGAAAAGGCAGAGAATGATACCGCAGCTGCCGAGGAGTGGATCTGTACTGTTCTGCCCACCCTACTACAGGAATACGCCTCTACTGACATTTTTAATGGCGAAGAGACAGCCTTATTTTTCAGAGTGACTCCTGATGGCACACTGTCCTTTCGTACACAAACACCAGCCGGTTACAAGAAAGCAAAGGACCGTGTGTCCATAATGGTGTGTTCAAACTGCACTGGTACAGAAAAGCTCCCACTCCTTGTAATCAGATGCTCTAAAAAACCCAGATGTTTTAAAAGCATAAATGTAGAGGCACTGCCAGTTCACTATTGTGCCAACTCAAATGCCTGGATGATGGCTGACATTTTCCATGAATGGCTAAAAGACCTTAACAAAAAAATGCGGTTTAGAAAAAGAAAAATCACTATGCTTGTTGACAACTGTCCTGCCCATAAAGCAATTAACCTGTCCCATATCAATTTAATTTTCCTTCCTCCTAACTGCACTGCCCTGATCAACCTATGGATCAAGGGGTGATACACAACCTAAAGGTCCGTTACCAGAAATCGATTGTTAATCATCTGCTGGATGACAGTGATGGATCCATGGACATGTTTAATGACAAGCACGAAAAATGACAATTCTCGATGCAATAAAGGAATAATGCCCGACAGGGTGGGTGTTATGCTGGGATAACATCCCACCTCGGGTGGTTGGGCCCGAGGCCAGCAGCGGAGGGCGTCCAACACCCGAGAAGGGATGTTATCCCAGCATAACACCCACCCTGGAGGGCATTATTCCATTATACAGTGGCTCACTACTGTAAAAAAAAAAAAATGAAAAGATAAAAAAGTATATTTAAAACTGGATTTTTTGCTGTTTATTTCATGTGTAGGTGTACTTATTAAAAAAATAGTGCTGTTTTACTGTTGTGACCAGTGGGTGGAGCTGTTGTTAATGTCTTTCATATCAGACTAAGCTGCTGGTTTTGTAGGTATGTACTTCCCCACAGTAACGTCCGCGTTTGTTATTTTTTTCATATTGCTTCCGCGTCTGTGTTTCCCATTCTTTGCTCCTTCAACTGTTGTTTGGATCTGCGGCATTATATGCCTCCCGCCGCGTGTGGTTTCCGCTGTTTCCGCCATCCGACTGGTGCCAGGAGGATCTGGTTACAGAAATGAACGTCAGGACTTGGTAGGGAGAAGATTATAGTTTGTTTACTTTATAGATTTGAAATAAAATAATATGGAAATTCCTTCAAGTGCGGCGTGTGGGAGCGAGCGTGGTGCAGTTTCAATAGCTGTTTGCTCGTTCACTCGCTGCCCATTTTCGTCTTTCTGTTACAGTTTTTTAAAAGAATATTTTGTGTGTGTGGTGGGGGTGGGGCATTTACAGTTATTTTAAGCACAACAATTAAACTGTGTGTCACTGGTGAGCTGGACCGGGACCACCGATTTCGAGCAGAACACGGGTTGCTGAAGCTGCTCATAGAGATGGTTGAGGAGCGGCTCTTTTTCAATTACTTATGCGGTCCCGCATGTACTGGGACTACAGCCGGGATGTTATGCTGGGATAACATCCCGGCTCCAGTCCCAGTTTGACCAATCAGGGAATAGGATTCTCTCTTGCCATTGTATAATACACCTCATCCACTATGCATGGAAAGAAGTTAAACTCCAAACTATCCAGAACTGCTTTATTAAAGCCGGGGTCATTCATGGAGAGACCCAGGGTACAGACGAAATTGATCCACCAACCGGAATGCAGGAGTCTGACTTTGTGGATTATGTTACCGTGGACGCAGAGAAGCCGACTTCTGGTGTTGTGACAGATGAGGAAATCTGCAGTGAAATCCTGACACAAAACACACACACAGCAGAGGAGGAAGATTAGGAGGGGGAGCAGGAGCCAGTGGCCACCACGAGAGAGATATGGCAGATGGTACGAGCAATTCGGCACTATGTTGCTGCTAGGGAAATTAAGGAGTATGAGTGGTTTTACACTTTTGAAAAATAACTGGAAATGTTAGCAAGTCAAGGAGCCAAACAGCAATTGAAAGATAAGTGGCTCAAGCATTGCACAGAAGCAGACGCTGTCGCAGAAAACGACACTGCTGTAAGCACAAACTGCATTGACTTGTGATCTTTTTTAAAATTATTTAAAGTACTGCACTGTACTTAATTATTGCAGTTCTTATTTTAAATTTATTCATGTCGCCTATCAAGGTTGGCTTCTGCACAAATAAAATGCAATTAGCGATTAAAATAGTGTGCGGCTGATTCTCATGCATACTAGCAGCTGTTCGAAATTCGTTCTCGCGTTTGTATGCCATTTCGGATATATGCCCATTTTTCTGCTGTCTGCGGCAGCAGCATACAAGCGGAATTGACTGTACCTCAAGGGAATCAACAAAGTCCAAGAGGGTAGCATCTTTCACAAAAAGAAATTTGCAAGAACAAGGGGGCACAATTTGAAAATAGAGGGGGGATGGCTCAGAGGTAATGTGAAGAAGTATTTTTTCACAGAGAGGGTTGTGGATGCATGGAACAGCCTCCCTGAGGAGGTCATGGAGTCAAGAACAGTTCATTCAAGAATGCATGGGACAGACATAAGACAGTCTTAGTTGGGGGGGGGGAGGAAGTAAGCTGTTGGTTAACTAGGATCTGCAGCTTATCTGTTAGGTAGGAAAATGGGGAGACTAGATGGGCCAAGTGGTCCTTATCTGCCGTCAAATTCTGTGGTTTTTTTTTTCTATGTTTCAGTCCAGGTTCTAGCATTCATAGGAGCAGAGCTGGACACAGTTCAGGGAAAGGCTATTCTGCCTGCAAAAAGAATGGCCAGTCTTGTCCATCTGGCAAGTTCCTTTCAAGTACAAGTGTCTCATCCTGCAAGACATTTTCTACTGCTGCTGGGACACATGGCAGCCTCCAGGGCAGTGGTTCTAGGAGCCAGGTTTCAGATGAGGGACGTTTAGTTTCACCTCAGATCCTTCTGGTCTCAGAAAAGGGATCCCCTATCCAAGCTAATTCCAGGGACATCTACCTTGATTCAGGTGCTCCAGTGGTGGCTGGACAAGGACAATCCCAGGGTGTTCCTTTCCTCCAACAGCCCCCTGCAGTAGTTCTGACCACAGATGCTACACTCCTGGGATGGGGGGCTCACCTGGGGGACGCCAATGCTCATGGGAAGTGGTCCCATCAAGAGTCTACTCCACATCAACTTATTAGAGCTCAGGGCAGTGTTCCTGGCTCTTCAGTGTGTTTTGAAGGTGGTTCAGATAAGGACAGACACCGCCACCACCACCATGTACTACATAAACAAGTAGGGAGGGACAAGGTCCTCTGCACTGTATATAGAAGCAATGAAAATCTGGAGTCTGGCATACTCCCTTCAGACTTCCCTTTCGACAATGTACTGGCGGATGCCCTCAGCAGAATAAATCAGGGTCACTATGAGTGATCTCTGAACAGAGGAATACTGCTAGCAGTGTTCAGGAGATGGGGCACATCAGAGAGTGATATGTTTGCAGCTCCAGACAATCAGCTGCCCCAGTTCTGTTGCAGACCTCCAGTTCTGGGCCCTGTGCCTCTGGTTGCACTGATTTTGGACTGGACAGGCAAGTTTCTGTATGCCTTTTCCCCATTTCTTCTGGTCTTCAGAGTACTGGTCAAACTCGGGAGCCAGCCATCAACTATGATTATGATTGCTCCGGACTGGGCTAGACAACCATGGCACCCCATGCTGCTGTCTCTGACAGTGACCAGACCAGTTTGCCTCCCCTGGAGGTACAATCTTTTGACCTCCTCTCAGGGGAGGATTCTGTACCCCAACCTCAAGGCCCTCAGGCTCATGCCTGGCTCTTGAGGAGCTAGAGTATGCAGGCCTGCATCTCTTTCTCTCCAGGGGTTATGGATATCTTGAAGGTTTCCAGAAAATCTGCCACCAGAAAAACGTATACTTCTAAGTGGAAAAGATTTTCTATCTGGTGTGCTCAGAACGAAATAGACCCACAAGCAGCAGGACTGGCAATCACGTTGGACTATTTAGTCCTCCTACATTCTTTAGGTCTTCGGCCTTCTACCCCCAAGATGCATCTGGCAGCAGTGTCTGCATATCTATCTGCCTGGAAGGGACCTTCCATGGCATCCTATTCAGTCTCCAAGAAGTTTTTTAAAGGGTTGCTCCACTTACATCCTCCTCACAGGGAGCCTACCCTATCCTGGGATTTGAATGTTTGCATAGCTCAGCTAATGCAGCCCCCTTTTGAACCCATATCGTTGGCTGATCTTACATACCTGACATGGAGAGCTGTCTTTTTAGTAGCCCTAGCCTCTGCCAGGAGGATTAGTGAGCTACAGGCCTTGTCAGTGGAATCTGACTACATAGCCTTCCACAGGGATAAGGCCATCCTTAGAACAAACAGGATGTTTCTCCCAAAGGTGGTCTTGGACTTCCATTTGAACCAGTCCATCACATTACCTGTCTTCTTCACTGACCATTGTTCCTCAGGTGAATGGAGACTACATACCCTGAATCTAAAAAGGGCTATTCGTTACTATATTGATCAGACAATGGCCCATAGGAATGACTCTACCCAGTTGTTCCTTACCTGTGGAGAAGTGGGCAAAGGCAAGTCAGCCACCAAGAGAACCATTGCTAGGTGGATTGTGTCTTGCATCCAGTTTTGCTATGGCAAACGGGGAAAGAGCCACCTGCGGGCCTCAGGGCCCACTCAAACAGGGGAACAGCTGCTTCCTTAGAGCTGAAAGAGATATCTCTGCTTGAAATCTGTAAAGCAGCTACCTGGAAAACTGTTCACACATTCACTAAACACTACTGCCTGGACACCCAGGCTATGAGTGATGCCAGGTTTGGCACAGCAGTACTGCACAGCCTATTCTCCAAGTGGGTTCTGTGCTCACCTCCATGGGATACTGTTTGGTAGTCTGCATATTGTCAGAATACAGCAAGACTTCATATTTGAAGAAAAATATTACCACAGTAATCTTGTTTCTTCTAATGGAGTCTTGCTGTATTCTGACCTCCCTCCATACCTCCCCTGACAGACCCTGAGAGGGGCATGTCTGCTCCTAGTAAAAATGTTAGTGCTGCACCTCAAGAGTGCCAGGTTTTTGGCTTGGGCATATCTCGACTTGAGTGTTTTTGTTGCCCTTTGTTTGGTCATGAGCCATGTGGTTATTGTCACTTTTATTACAAATAGCTTAGTGTTAGTCACTTAGTGCTCGTAAGAATCTGATGGTTATATAGAATGTACCAGGGACAGTGGTTTGAAAACCAAGCTCAAGCTCAGCGTTCTATGCGTTTGCATAGAGTTAACTCATCTCTGGGACAGTTCAACTGGAATGGCTAACTGCAGATTGTCAGAATACAGCAAGACTCCATTAGAAGAAACAAGATTACTGTGGTAAGTAATTCTTTTTTCAAACAACATGAAGTCTTGCTGTATTCTGACAATATGCTGTTAGCCCTAGCACTTGAACTGCCCAGAGAAGAAAGAGTTAACTCTATGCAGAAGCATAAAACGTTGAGCTTTAGCTCAGTTTTCAAACCTCTGTCTGTGGTACTCCTCAGTGTAACCGTCAAATTCTTACGAGCAACTAACTAGCTAACTAAGATATGGAAATTGTTAACTTCTAACCCCATGAATCCACTAATAATATTATTCTTTGCAGTACCCCTTTAAATCAGCACTGCCCCGGAGGCAAATAGAATGCTATACTAATTATGGAATGTTTAGCTCATGCATTCATTTTTAAACTGCCCTATTCTAACTGCCTGGATTCTACCTCAGATTTTCTGTCTCCGCTGCAAAGTTGAGACGCCCTGGAGATCTCTCTATCAAGATCGACTAAATTGTGCATATGAACAAAAGAAACTTAAGTATTTTGGCTTAATTTTTCATTAATGCCTTATTCTTATTGAGTTTTAGCAATTTTACCTCATTTATAAGTTATTTAGTTTTTTTATCGGTACTTCACAGTTCCTTTGAACCGTGGGGCAACCGATTGCTTGGTAAATTTCAAAAGGAAACTCTAGGTAAGTTTCAGAGTGTTTTTGTTTTAAAAACATTTAAATCTACTCATTTTGAACCGAGGTGTTCCGGTTTCTAATAGCAGTTCTCATTTCCTGAACCGATCAGAACCACGGTTCTGTTTAAAATTGTCTGTTTCTGAACCGATCACTTTTTCACTGAAACCGACCACTAAATCTTTAATATTTTCATATTTTAGCGGTTTCTGAGTCCTGTTTTCTTACAATGTTGGCTAAATCTAAAAACACAGGACCTACAGGTTTTAAGGATTGTGTTAAATGTGCAGAGGTATTTGCTAGAGCTGACAAACATCATCTCTGTCTGCTCTGTCTTGGTGTGAAATATTTTTATTTTATTTTATTTTTTATTTTATTGGAGAGATCAGTTTTACAACCTTTGAGTCATGGACTCGTTTACAAAGGTACCTCGTCATTTGAGGGGACAACAATTAAGTGAGTTAGGGACAGGGATGAATATACGGTGAGATACATAAACACACTTGGAGAGTACAGGCAGCAGTTATACTGGTACAAACATGTAAAGTTACACGCATTGTTATATAGCAAGAGATACATCATACAAGTAAACATCAAGTCTTAGACAATTATGTAGTACCAAAACCGGTGCCAGGGGCGGATGGGCTAAGCGGGACCGGTTTAGGTAGCTACAAGCATTTACATCGCTGTCAATAATATGTTGGCGGAGGGCGATTTTGAAGCTGCCAATCCTGGGATCTTGGAGATCGATTCAGGAAGGAGTTGAACCAAGGCGGGCTAAGTGATAGAAGGATCTTAGCAGCGAGAGGTCCTTGTTCTGGGAACATTGAAGGTGACAGTGGTGGAGTTACGGGTAGGCAGGGACCGGGCAGCCAGCTGCAAGGGTCCAGAGACCCCAGGAGGGCAGAGACCTGACATGGACTTTTGGCCAGCAGGCAGGTTTGATATTTCAGTCTTTCCTCAAGAGTGAGTATTTTTGTGGCGGAGTATAGCAGACAGGTGTGGGTTCTGCTGTGGGCACTGTGAAGAAGCCTACAGGCTTTGTTAATAGAGGTCTGGACTTTAGATAAGGCAGAGCGTCGGCAGCAGCATAAATTGGGAGACCGTAGATGGCCAGCGATAACACAGATGAGGTGATGGCTAGTTTTAAGGCGGGTTCGGGGAGGCAGTCTTTGTGGCGGTAGAGAAGCCCGATCCTGGAGTTCATGGCAGATGACAGGGCTTTAAGGTGGGCGTGGAAAGTAAGGCCGGAGTCAAAGGTGATGCCCAGGTACTTATAGGATGTTACCTGTTCAAGAGGGAGGGGCATGCTGGTGGTGATGTGGAGGGGAAAGTCCTTGGCGCTGTTTTGCCGATGTGAAAATAGCATGGACTTTGTTTTCTTTAGATTCAGGACTAAACGATGGTTATTGAACCATTTTTCGGTTTGGAGGAAGGCGCTTTGTAGCATGACTTGGAGTGGGAGTGGGTCAGGGTGTGATGCTAGGATTACAGCGTCATCTGCATAGAGTAGTATTTTGCTGGAACAGGAGCTAGGGAGGGTGTTCAGGAATAGGCTGAAAAGGGTCGGTCCAAGGATGGAGCCTTGAGGGACCCCAGAGAGTACCGGTAGGTTGGAGGAGAAGGTCCCATTTAGCTTGACTCTTTGGGACCTGTTGTGTAGGTAGCTTGTGAACCACTTAGGGGTCGGATGAGAAACCCAGTTTGCTTAGGGAGTTTATTAGCAGGGGTGGCACCGTGTCAGAGGCCTTGGATAGGTCTATGAAACCGCCTGCAAGCTGGCCTTTGTCAAGTGCAGAATGTGTGGTGGAGAATTCCAGAAGGGCAGTGGATGTGCTATGGCCAGGACAAACCCATGTTGCTCCGGCATAGAAGGTTGTATTTAGTAAGGTATTCCGTGAGCTGTGTGTTTACTATTTTTTCTAAGGCTTTGGATGGGGGAGGATGGAGATGGGCCTGTAGTTGTTAGGCAGAGTACGGTCCCCAGACTTGTGGATGGGGGTTACTTCAGCATGCTTCCAGGCCTCCGGGAATTGGCCTAGGCATAAGGATTTGTTTATGATAAGCGTGAGGGGGATAAGCATGACATCCAGCGTGAGGCGGAGTATCTTGGAGTCAAGAGGGTCATTGCTTGGGTTCTGAGAGGCAAGGGACCTTATTAAGAAAGGTTTGGCATCATGAGGTGAGATCATTTGGAAGTGGAATTGTGGCCTGGAAATGGGAGTATGAGTGGGTGTGGCAACTGGTGAAGATTGTGAAATTTGCAGGTCTTTCCCTGAAAAAGCTATGGAGAAGCGCAGGGAGAGATTGAAGAAAAGACTTGAAGAGGGGTCCCTGGGCTCTGACCAGTCCACCCCCTCAAAAAATGTGGCAATTCCTTCTAGAGCCTCAAAGTCCACCCCTGATATGGATGAGGGCTCTAGTAAGAGAGGCAATCAGCCGGCTGACTCTCCGGTGCCTGCCAAGAGACTTAAAAAAAAAAAAGTAAGCACACTGACACCCTGGCTGAAATGCCTCAAGGGGTCCCTTAGGTGCCATTACATACTCCCTCTCCTGCTGATATTTCACAAGCCCTGGCTTGTTACAGGTGCTGCAGGGCCTGCTCCCTGCCCAGCAACCTGTAACTGCTCCACCTGATAAAGCTACTGCCACCCCTCTGGTGTCTGTTCCCACTATGGGTGGCTAGGTTGATGATGATGATGATGAGGATGATGATGAGGAGGAGGAGGAAGAGGAAGGAATAGAGCCTGAGGTGTCACCGGAGCAAGACTTTGGTTCCCCCCCAGGCCTTCAGAGGATTTTTCCTCCCATTTTTCTTTCATTAAGAAAATGGTGTAAACACTGGACCTCCAGACAATTGAGGAGGTACAGGATGAAGAAGAAGTTCAATGTATGGAACTAATGGGGTTAACACCCTCAAAATGACTTCTCCTTCCTCTTTAAAAATTTTTCAGAAAGGATATTCTGGAAATATTAAAAGCTCCTCAGACTGTCACACCTATTGATAAAAAATTTGACAAAAAGTACCAACTGGAGAGATCTGGTGCCAAGTTTTTATTCAGCCATCCCGATCATCAGGGCATTGTGCAGCAGGCAGCCTGTGAGAAGGCCAGAACCCCCTTGTCTTCTCATCCACCTGGAAAGGACTCCAGAAAGGTGGACAGTATGGCTAAGAGGGAGTACCTCTCAGCATCCCTTGCTATCAGGCAAGCCTCTAATCAGGCCTATGCTGCTCTCTACCAAAAGGCCTTATGGCAGTCTGTAGTGGATGATGCAGAAGCAAATCCCTCTCTCACTTTTTCTGAATTGCTAGAGACAGCCACATTGGGTTTGGAGGCTTCCAAATACCAATTCCAGATGGCAGCAGATACAAATGACACTGCTGCCAGATGGTTGGCTGGTACTATAGTCATGAGAAGGTTTGCCTGGCTGAGGGCTACTAACCTCACCCAGGACACTCAAACCAAACCAATGGATTTCCCAGTTGAGGGACATTCACCTTTTGGTGCACAAACTGAAGCCTACATGAAGAAAGTAGATGAATACGAGACTGCTTTCAGAAGTAATTCCACTAGGGACAAACCTTCTCCCTCTACATCTTATTCTAGGGGAGACAGGGGCAGATCTACTTTTAGAAGACCTTTCTTTCAGGTGCAGGCTGCTCCGCATATGCAGTACCAACCCCAGCAGATAGGTTTCTACAGGGCTAGGGGCAGAAGGGGCTTCCACAGAGGGTCCCATGCTACCCAACCTCAGCAACAGCAAAAGCAGAATCCCTGACTCTTCCCTTCAGGCTGCCTCTCCACATCCAGTAGGGGGAAGACTTTCCCGCTCTCTCTAGGACTGGTCAAAAATAACATCAGACAGATGGGTCCTGGAAATAGTGGGTCAGGGTCTTTCCCTTTGTTTCAAGTCCTTTCCCCCTCTAAGGGTAAAACGTTTTGCATCAGTTCCTCCCTCACAAAGAGAACCGCTGGAGCAGGAGGTAATGAACTTATTACTGTTAAAAGCAGTCGAGCCTGTTCCATCCAATCAAAGAGGGTAAGGGTTCTACTCCAGGTATTTCCTAACAACCAAAATGAATGGAGAGTGGCGACCTATACTAGACCTCAGACTTCTAAACAAGTATTTGGTCAAACCCAAATTCAAAATGGTAACACTGGCAATAATTCTGCCAACACTACAAAAAGGGGACTGGTTGGCCTCTCTGGATTTAAAAGATGCATACTTTCACATCCCTGTCAGAGAAACACATAAAAGATATCCAAGGTTCTCTCTCTCCCTTCAGGCCACTGCCAGTTCTCAGCACTTCCTTTTGGCCTTACCGCTGCACCAAGGGTATTCACAAAGTGCATAGCAGTAGCAGTAGTAGTGGCACATCTCAGAAAACTGGGTGTCACAGTTTTTCCGTATCTGGATGACTGGCTGATTGTGGGAAAATACCAGCAACAAGTGTCAGAACATTTACTGTTGGCTCAAAGTGTTCTCTCCTCCCTGGGGTTTCTTTTAAATAGCAAGAAATCCGTTCTTACCCCAGTCCAAGTATTGCAGTTCATAGGGGCAGAACTCAATACAATTCTGTGCAAGGCCTTCCTACCATTGGAAAGGATACAGGCTATTCGGCTTCTGGCAAGCTCATTCATCCTGGGCAGGCCAAAACCAGCTCCTCAGTTTTTACAACTGCTAGGTCCTATGGCTACAGCAACAACCACAGTCATGGGTGCCAGATTCCAAATGAGGGACATTCAGTTTCACCTCAGGGCCCATTGGTCCCAGAGACGAGATCCACTTTCAAAACTAATTCCTGTAACAAAAACTCTTCTACAGTTCCTCCAGTGGTGGAAGGATCCAGACAATCTAAGGGACGGGGTGCCTCTACTACAAGAGCTCCCCTCCTTGGGGCTCACAACAGATGCCTCCCTCCTAGGATGGGGTGCCCACCTAGGGGACCACACAGTTCACGGCTCCTGGAGTAGTACAGAATCACTTCTTCACATAAATCTCTTAGAGTTAAGAGCAGTGTACCTATCCATTCAGGCTTTCGCTCATCTCATAAAGGGAAAAGTGGTTCAGGTCAGAACAGACAATACCACTACAATGTACTACATCAACAAACAAGGAGGGACAAGCTCCACTCCACTATGCACAGAGACAATGAAAATATGGAGCCTGATTTACTCCATAAACGCCTCCCTACAAGCAGTTCATCTGCCAAGGAAGGACAATTCACTGGCAGATGCGTTGAGCAGGACAGACCAGGCCCATCATGAATGGGCACTGAACAGTCAAGTAGTACAAGTCCTATTCAGGCGGTGGGG